>OY755038.1:26825754-36825754 GCA_963576565.1 Aspidapion aeneum | reverse complement strand
TACAGTAGGCTGATTTAGTAAAAAATCTTAAGTGTAGTATATGTTGTTATTAACAGAAGAATCTTAATTTTCGGAAAAATTAACTAAATAATCGTCTAAACAAAATGATAATAACTAACTTATAAAGTCAAGGAATTTTCAAAACACTTTTTTGAAATAACTTTTTTGTAATTTTTTAAAACAAAGGAAGTTTGCTCTTAACAGTTTTTGTCAAATTAGCCTACTAAACCGCTCTATATATTCAAATATTTAGCTGAAAAATTTTATAACATCATAACATAACATAGTTATAGAGCCTGCAGGAGTGATACCCAGAAAAAGAATCTAAATCGAAAATATTTTGTCATTTTTACCCAAACCACTATCAATCCGTGGATACATTTTGAAAATGTACCCTTAAAAACGGATAACGGAAAAAGCACTTTCCGTACAATTATTTGTTTGTTTTGCGGTCGGTTTAAAAACTATTTTGGTTGTGGTAGTTATGATTTCTGTTGGCACCTTGCTGACAGTTTGACAGTTTTTGATATTTCTATTAACGTAATCTAAAATATAAAGTGTTTTTTATTAAAAATAAGTTTAAATTGGCAAATAGGCAATTTTAATATAACGGCTCACCCTGTTTTCTTGATCGACCTGTAAACTTTACGTTTTCAGTTTAGGAACGTAAATACCTATTAGATAGTTTAAGTTGTGCTGCGTATTTTTACGTAAGCATGAGATTTGACAGTTACGCAAGCGCACTTCGTCACACCGTCGTCAAGGTCACGTTAGGAGCTTACGTATTGACGCTAGCTTACGGCAGTCTGCGGGCACCTTAACGTTACCAAAGAATAGAATTGGTTGATTGACCGATCGAAAAATGAGGCCTAGACGATAACTTCCGCTTCCAGTACAAACGATTCTTTACAAATATATTCCTACTGTAGTTGAAAAGACAAAAAACAAAATTGTAACATCAAAAAAAACACAGTGCCGAATTCCATATTCTCTGCTATTAGTAGACTTGTTATGGTAACGTAAAAATATTCAACTTAAACTCAAATTTGGAACAAAACGTAGAGCGCTTAACGTGCAGTTTTACGTAAAAATACGTAGCACAACTTAAACTATCTATTACCGGGTTTTTGTTATCACTGAGTCTGCGCATTATCAGCTTCTGGCTCCTTTTTTGTTATTTACGGTAACGGCGCCCGATACTTACGGCGGCCGTCCTTTAATGTTATTTTTTAAGTTTAGTTTTGTATTGTTTCTTTTTATATTATAGTCGAATTTTTTACATAGTATGGGAATACAACTTAACGACCGATTTACCATATATACACTACAGTTTGCTGACGACCAAGTAATTGTAAACAATTTCTCCATGCAATGGGTATGTATACCTGGGTTTCACATTTGATGACAGGAACAGACTGTAAAGAGCTAGAAAAAAGAATAGTAAAAGCAAAAAAGGTAATTGGTTGTCTTAACAGTAATTTATGGAGCAGATTGATGAAAAGGAGTGTGGAATTTGACATATATGAAACAATGGTAAAAAGCACGCTGCTGTATGGAATAGAGACTTGTCGCGTAACAGAAAAATACAAAGCAAAAATGGAAAGGGTCGAAATGGATGCAACAAGAAGATCAATGAGAATATCTAGAACAGATCATATAAGAAATGAGATCATAAAAGAAAGAATGGGAATCGAGGGAAGCATAACGGATGACATCACTAAAAGACAACTGATATTGTACGGCCATGTACAACGGATGAACGACAAAAGATTACCAAAGCAGGTCCTAGATTGGCAACCAATAGGGCGCAGAAAAAGAGGGCGTCCTAAACTGGAATGGCAACAGTCAATCCAAAGATCAATGAGTCAAAAAAACCTGACGGAAGATGATTGTCAGGATCGAAGGAGGTGGAAAATAGGCGTCGAACAACGTAGAAAAACGTTCTAAACCGACATAGTAGTAGTAGAATTTTTTACTAAAACTCGGTAGTTTGGTTTGTAAAAAGCCATTAATCTAATAAATATAAATAAACTACTAAATTTTATGTTATTTTAACTGACCCAAAATGTTCCTAATTATAACGTAAAATATTGATTATCTTATAAACCGTAATATGTACATGTGAAGTATGTTTGTAGTGTTTTTTGCCGATTTAAAAATCAATATTTACTTCCTAGGTGTGTCTGTGGAGTTCTGTGTCCTGTAAATTTCCAAGGTCGACCAGAAAAGTTTACTTTTCAGTCTAACACCTAATAAATTACCAGACCCGAAATGTTTACTTTACAGGTCGCTTCAGGTAATAAAAAAGCTGTAAATCTGAGGAGACCTATATAATGTCATAATGGCAAAAATTCTTATAAAATTCTGCTACTCAAGCACAATGTTTCCAATGATCTAAAAATAATCAGGTTAGGTTATTTATTATCGACCATTATAGAACCTATTTATGAAAAGAAAATAAAAATAGGCAAGGCAGGCTTTTGCGAATAAACAAAAACGTTACAAAATTAATCTGTAGTAATCTAATGGATAAAACCGGTCAAAAAGTTGGTCGGTTGGACGATTTCAGCGGATTACAAATGTAAATTTGATTTTGCTTTTGTAAAACACATTTTCCGGACAAAACATGCATTAAAAGCAGTGTTTTTCGTTATTAAATGCGAGTTTATTTTTTAAGGCCCTTATAAACAAAAATATTGGGCGAATTGATCGCATACTCTGAGAGCAGAACTATCCGTACTGACATTGTGGCCGATATGGGTTTTTTAGCGAATAAGATGAATCCCTAAACATCGCCATAAAAACAAAAAAAACGTTCAAGATCTTAGGCAAAATGGCAATAGTAGTCCAGTTTCAAAAATTGGAATTATTAATAACCGGAGATTATCAAAAACGTCATTCATCAAAACAAGACATGATCATAATCACACCCACGTCATATTCCTGGGTGCGTCAGTGCACTGTGTAGGGTAAAGTTGGTAGAGATGTCCCACCTTTTTTTTTCTTGACGTTGAAATCTGACCAAGTTCAGTGAACTGCTGTACCATCTTTTCTTGAAACATTGCAGCCCATATCTAACCTATCTAAAACTCTACTTTCGAACGAGCTCAAAAACTCAAACTTTCCACAGTCGTAGATTTTCATAGAGTTAACAACCCCTCGAAGTTTCATGAACTTCCATGAAGTAGTAAATTAGTTACGAAATTTCAAAAAACGTCGAAATTGCCACTCTCTCACTCACTCATGTATAGATCATCAAAATTCTACTGTACTTCCAGACATGCTACAAAGCTGAAATATGCATACCAACTCTTTCAATTTTAGTTGGTTTAAAATCCAATCTGTGCCTTTTCTAATATCTCCAGTGGTCACTCATAAAAAAAAATCTTTTGGAAATTGCTTGTTTTTTGATCGGTAGCAAAAAAAAAGTTTTTAAAGCAACAAAATTATTTGTGTAGATCTACGCTAAGCTCACGTCCCGTCTATTCGAAAAGCTATTATGCAAATTCGAAACATTGCTTTTCCACAAAAATATGAAAAATTGAATTTGAGATTTTCTCGCAGGACTGGAATGGTAAAAACTTTAATTCTCCAGCCGGTTACCGAGAGATGAGGATTTTCTTTTAAACGCCGCGCTAGGGTAAGAGTTTTGTTAATTGCTCTCTTGTATAGGGTGTTCCGAATTCGATGTTTCTCGGAGGGTTTCTGAGGGTACGGCAGTGCCCCGCCAAGTTCGCGCAAACTGGTGTACCATTTTATCTTGAAACGTTTTAGTCCATATTTGACCTATCTAAATCTCTATTCGGAACGAGCGACGAAACTCGAACTTTGCTGAGTGGTAGATCTTCATACAGCTTCCAACCCCTCCAAATTTTATGCACTTTCATAAAGGAGTTACGAAAATGAAAAAAACGTCGAAGTTGCCACTCACTGACTCACTCATGTATAGATCATCAAAATTCTACTGTACTTCCAGACACGCTACAAAGCTGAAACTTGACAGACTGATAGAAATTATGACCAAACCCCTAGAAAAAATCAAAAAACCCCAAAATTCCAATTTACTCTCCTTCCCTATACATGTAAAATTATGTAAAAATAACATTGCCCACTTCCAAAAACGCTAGAGAGCTGAGATTTGGAACGCCAATAGGAACTGAAAGTGAAAAAGTTAAAAAACGTCAAAATTTTCATTTACTTCCTTCCTCTATAAATGTAACGGTATGTAAAAGTAACATTGCCCACTTCCAGAAACGCTAGAGAGTTGAGCTTTGACAGACTGATAGGAACTATGCTAAAACTATAGGAAAAAATTTGAAAACCCCAAAGTTATAATTTACTTCCCTTCTCTATAAATGTAAATTTATGTAAAAGTAACATTGGCCACTTCCAGAAACGCTAGAGAGCTGAGCATTGGAAGGTCGAGAGGAACTATGATAAAACTATTTAAAAAAAGTTAAAAAAACCAAAAATTTTAAATTACTTCCCTCCCCTATAAATCTAAAGTTATGTAAAAGTAGCATTGCCCACTTCCAGAAACGCTAGAGAGCTGAGCTCTGGAAGGCTGATAGAAACTATGATAACACCATGGGAAAAATTAAAAAACCTCAAAATGTTAAATAAGGCATTGCAAAAGTTTTGAACAATATTCCGCATATTTTACTACTTAAAAACTTAGATATTATCCAAATCATAAGCGTAGTCAGGGTGGAGCAGGATGGGGCACTTGCCCCACCCTGGCTTGTCACCTGCTTCATCCTGGCTTTAGCTTTTTTTGCTTTTTTGCCCCACCCTGAGCGAGACCCTGACTACGCCCATGATCCAAATCCTTTAGAAGATTAGTGAAATTACAACAAAAACATTTCATGTATAAAACAGTACGCAAAAATGGTATTCCGAAAAAGAATTGAGATAAAAGTAAAGACAATTTCTCCAATACAAATTTAAAAATAAACGGTTTTAACTAGTTTGGAAACGTTTTTCTAAACTTGGTTATGGATCTATACAGGTAAATGCTTTGCAAAAAATCAACGGATGCTATATCGGTTTTTTAAGGTTAATATCTAGGTTTTTTTGTAGCCATATTTCCTCTGGAAAATCAAGGACTGTTACTGCCGATTAATACATCAGCATTTGTTTGCCGAAAGTCATCGCTGAGCTTCGAAAACCGATCCTTGATCGACGAATCATCCTCCACCAAGACAATGCAAGTTCGCACAAAGCACAAAAATTCATTAAATTTAAAACCGAACCGAACCGAACCCAACAAAACGTCTAATTGTTGGACAATCCTCCATACAGTCACGACCTAAGTCCAAACGATTTTTCCACTTTTCCAAAAATCAAAAATGGACTGCGTGGTCAAAGATTGCAGTCGCCAGAGGAAGCAAACCTTTAAGGATGTAGTTTTGATAGTACCAACAAACGAGTGGAATTACAGGTTTTGAGAACTGGTTTGAGCGCATGCAAAAGTGCATTGATTTTCATAGAGATTACTTCGAGAAACAATAAAGTCTTTAAAAGTTATCTACTGTTTTATTTCAGCTGTATATGCAAAACATAAAAGACGACCCCCGTATAAGCATCTTTAACTTACCATTTTGTATGGGTAAAAAATCTTTCAAGACTAGTAAGTAGCCAACTTAGTAAAAAGAAAGTCTCAAAGTGTATATGTAAAATATGTTTGCACTTTTTTTATACACAAGATAAATTTAACCAGCATTTTAAAGATTGTCGAAAAATTGTAGTATTGTCGTACCCAAATTACCAACAGAAGAAAAAAAATTATTAAAATTCAAAAACTTTAAGAATAAACAAATGGTTCCATTTGTAATTTATGCAGATACTGAATGTTTGCTGGTTCCTATAAAAAAGAAAAATGAAACCAATACGCAAAAATATCAACAGCATGTCCCTTGTTCTGTTGGATATTATGTAAAATGTGAATATGATGACACTCTATCTTTCTATCGCCATTATACTGGTCCCGATTGCATGGAATGGTTTTCTAAAGAACTGGAGGAATTTGCAGAGGATTTCTAAACTGTATTCTTGTGTGATTTGCCAATGGAACCTCTAACTAAAAAACAAAAGACTGAATTTTTTGGGCCTAAAAATTGTCATGTTTGCGAAAAGCCTTTTTTTAAAGATGACATAAAGATAAGAGATCACAACCACCTTACTTCTGAATACCGAGGTCCAGCACATAATAAATGTAACTTAAATTTTACAGGTATTCACACTGTTCCTGTTATTTTTCGTAATTTAAGTTCATATGATGCCAGTTTAATTATCGAGAGTATAGCAAAGTTGGATGGTACAATCAATTTACTACCAGTAAACAAAGAAAAGTACATATCATTTACAAAAAAGCTGGCTAATAATTTTATAGAATTCAGATTTATTGATTCGTTTCGATTCATGGCGACTAGCTTATCTAACCTTGTATCATATTTAGCAGAATATCCTCTTTAAAAAAAAGATTTAAAACATGATTTTGAGGAAGATAAGATTAAACTCCTAACAAGAAAGGGAGTGTTTTGTTATGATTATATGGATGGCTGGAAAAAATTAAAAGAAACAAAGTTACCCGAAAAACATCAATTTTATAACACCTTAGAAGGTAAAGAAATTTCACAGATAGATTATGAACATGCACACAATGTATGGAATAGCTTTAATTGTAGAAACATGAAAGAGTATTTAGAACTTTATTTACGATCCGACATAGTCCTTTTAATGGAAGTATTCCAGCAATTTAGAAAAAGTTGTCATAAAACATATGGATTGGATCCTGCAAATTATTATACTCTGCCTGCTTACACATGGGACTGTATGCTCTACAAGATAAATCAAACTTTAGAACTATTAACAGATTACAATATGGTCACATTTATAGAACGCGGTATTAGAAGCGGTTTGAGTCAGTGTTCAAAAAGGTATGTGGAGGCCAATAATTTGTTATTGGCCTCCACATACCTTTTACATGCCAAATTATGATGCCAACAAACCAACTTCTTTTTTAATCTATTTTGATATCAACAATCAATATGGATATAGCATGAGTCAGTGTTTACCATATGGCGATTTTCATTGGTTAAATGAAAATGAACAAAAATGTTTAACATAGATGAAGTTCCAGATAATTCACATATGGGTTACATATTAGAAGTTGATTTGGAAATTCCCGCAATACTACATGACTATTTCTCTGACCTTCCACCATGTTTCGAGCATATGTGTCCACCTCAAGAAAAAAGCAATCCAAATAAAAAACTTATCGCCACATTGTTTGATAAAAAAGAGTATATAATTCACTACATAAATTTAAAACAGGCATTAAAACTTGGTGTCAAACTAAGGCATATCCAGAGAATCTTAAGGTTTAAACAATCAGCATGGCTAAATCCTTATATTGATTTAAATACTCAATTAAGGCAGAATGCTAAAAACCAGTTTGAAAAAAATCTTTTTAAACTAATGAACAACGCAGTTTTTGGCAAAACCATGGAAAATATTCGAAATCACAGTAATATCAAATTGGTCCAAATTTGGGATGGGCGCTATGGGGCTAAAGCTCTAATTACTCGGCCTAAATTCAAAAGCATTACAATATTCAATGAAAACCTGGTTGCTGTAGAACTGGAGAAAACGGAAATTTACTTTAACAAACCTATATATCTGGGTATGTGTATTTTGGACATTGCCAAAACAACAGTATAAAAATTTCATTATAACTATATGATACCTACTTTTGCAAAAGACTGTTCAATAACATATACAGACACTGATAGTTTAGTATATGAAATAAGAAATTGTGATATATACGAAGCTATACGCCGTGACGGTTACAAATTTTTTGATACCTCAGATTACCCCGAAGGCAATACATTTGAGATACCAAGGGTCAATAAAAAAGTTTTAGGTATGATGAAAGATGAGAACAACGGAAATATCATGACACATTTTGTTGGGTTGAGAGCAAAAATGGACGCTTTTAAAGTTCTTAATTGTGAATCGACTAAAAATATTATAGGATTGAACCATATGTCTGCTGAAAAAGTTACCAAAAAAGCAAAGGGTGTTAAGAAAAGTATCGTCGAAACAAAAATATTGTTTGATGATTATGTTAAATGCCTAAATAATTTTAAAGAAAAAATGGTGATACAAAATCTTATTAGATCTGAAAAACATATACTCTACTCGATTAAACAAGACAAAATCGGACTAAGTCGTTTTGATAATAAAAGATACATATCGAAAGATTCATATGAAACTCTTCCTTGGGGACACTACTGCATTAAACACAAATAAAAATCATTAGTATTTAGTTGTACCTATTTATATTTAGCAACATTTTAATAGTAATAGCTGTAAGATAATATATTAATATTAAGCTATCTTATAATATGTTATGGTTATACAAAGTCCTGTAAAAAGAAACTCTTTTTACGCCATGAAAATTTGAATATTTAATCCGTAAGACAATAAGAATGAAGTGATTTAATAGTATATAAGGTAGAATCGGAATTTTTTGGACTAGACTTTTTGTCTTCAATAGTAATATTATTAAGACTATAGGTACAAATTGGAAGTATTGGAAATTGTAAAAATATTTTTTTTTATTTCATAGTAGTAGCGTTAGTATTGTAATAGGAATGGATATAATTAGTATATAATACTTTGTATAGCTAGGCCTATGCTTTGTGGTAATAGGATTAAGACAATAAGAGTAAAAACATCTCTTGTAAGATGGATATAAGAATAGTAATATACAAGTTTGGTATGTCATAATTAATAAGTTAATTCTGTAAAGAAACTCTGTAGATGAATATTATAAATAATAAAATGTTAAACAAGTTATTATGTATCCTTATGTTTTGAATATTATCCATTATAAAAACAAACAATAGAGACTTAAATACAAAGTAGAAAAAAAATTCTAATGATACCAGGCAGTTGCTAAGCGCCATTGTAAAAGTTGCTAGGTTAACTAGTGCAACTCCTTAGATAATCGTTTAAAGTCAAACAAAAAAAAAATATCTTAGATAATGACATGTTAGGTTAGATCAACTATCACTGAAGCGAATGGTCTCGCAAATATTTAACATACAAAAATATACGAATAGCACAACTATGTCACCCTGGAAAATACTAAAATTATAAATAATAATAAGATTTATTTAAGAATCAGCAAAAGAAATACAATGAAAATATACGATGTGCGATTTAAAATTAGGTAGTAAATGTGAGGGCCCGATGCAGACAATTAGTGTCGCAAGCAATATACTGTGACCGACCGGTTCAAAAAAAAAAGACCACGTTTTCGTCTTATGGGGATTTACTTGGGAAAAGTGCGCCAGAACCCCCCTTGCCTATCTACTAAAGTAGTGGCACTCATGATTCAAGCAAAAGTTGTTTAAAACATTTACTTCCGATTTTAGTAACTAGGTTAAAAATATTATTGCCAAAAAGTGTATAAGTAAGATGAAAAAGTAGTGCATGTTTTTTTTTAATATCTTATAACTAAAGCTTGTTTCTAAATTATATAATGCAAAAATTTAGGATGTTTGACTTCTCCTCTCCTTTGTAAGGCATTTACAAGAAAGAAGAAAATTTCGCACTTTTTTATTAAAAACTTATCTACTATTACTTTTCTTCAGTTGCTTCTTGCTGCTACGGTTGCCAACCGTTCTATATCATATAGTGTTGTACTATATTTCGAATCTGCAAACTATATACTGTTGAAGAAATAAATAGTACAAAAAATACTATATTTTAATTGGATCTTGATTTTGGTCTACATTTGGCAAACCTCAGACTAAAATCAGACAAATCCCTTAATTTCTGAACCTACCGATATGCCTATAACTGAACGCGCCTTTTGATACAGTGTAACAGGCGGCCTGTGTGACAGTGGTTCTGTCATCTCAAGTGGCCAAGGCTTAAACGTTGTCAGCTACCAATTTGTACAACGATTTAAAAATTGAT
Organism: Aspidapion aeneum; assembly: GCA_963576565.1. Classification (NCBI taxonomy): domain Eukaryota; kingdom Metazoa; phylum Arthropoda; class Insecta; order Coleoptera; family Brentidae; genus Aspidapion; species Aspidapion aeneum. Next base: position 36,815,764 of record OY755038.1, on the reverse strand, counting down.
ATAATTATTAAAACAGTCACAGTCATATAGACGTTCTAAATGGGAAAATTGCGAGGGGCTGTTATATAGTCAAAACTCTTGCACAGGAGTTAGGATTGGTTTCAGCAAAAATGGCTTACCATGCTCTTGTGGAGTCTCACCTACGGTATGGCATCTCTTTCTGGGGCTATTCAACACAAAACTTAATTCAATCGGTTTTTATTTTACAAAAGAGGGCAGTAAGATATATGTGCCAGGTAGGATGTAGAGAAAGCTGCAAACCACTTTTTATCAAGCATGAAATTTTAACAGTCAAGAGCATTTTCTTATTGGAAACGGCATGTCTAATGCACAAGAAATTTCAAGGATTTGAAACTGAGTCACATTATGATTTACGAGAGATCAACCTACCTTTGCCTATACCTAGACTTGCACTCACAAAAAATTCTGTAATTTATGAGAGTGTCAAAATTTTTAACAAGTTACCAGCTCAAATTAAAAATATCACAAATTACCCAAATTTTCGTATGGAACTAAAACAATTTTTATTGAACAAGGCATTCTATAGCCTGCAAGAATTTTACGGCTAGATAGGTTTTTTTATTTTACTTTATAAGTTTTATATATAATATATATTGTCTTTTTTTGTTTGTTTTAAAATTCGTAAAGGTGACTTGGCTTTTCATATTGTGTGTATCATTGTGCCCTGTAAAGGATCATGTTTGTTCCTTATTGTCGTTTTATTTACCTATATTTGTTTTTTATTTTATATATATATTTTATTTTTATTTTTTACCTATGCTTAAATTGTTTTATTTTGTGCTAGTTGTACTTGTACATTTATTTCTTAAATTTTTGTAAACGAAATGTGTTTTCTTGTATATTTTCTTTTTAACAATTTTTAAACTTTAGACATTAAATTTAAAAATATTAACCTGACCCCGACTGTGATACCTTAATTTTATCCCAAAATTTAATTTTATTACTTGTTTTTATTTTTACTCTGTTTTGCCTTTATTTATTTGTTTAGATATCTATTTATGTTAACATGTGATTGATAATTAATAGTTACAAGTACCTAGTTAGTAGAATCTCCTAGATTTTTTATTTTATATATGTATTCATTTTTAAACTTATGTCATTATGACTCAAATTCATTATTTTAACAGATTTTTATCACTACATTGAGTCAAAATATTATAGTTGTATATTATCAGGTATATAGACATGTAAGTGATATTTTGTTTTTGCTTTGTCAATGATTTTTTAAATTTGGACAATAAAGCTTATTTTGATTGATTGATTGATTGAAAAGTTGCTATATGTTATTAAATTTACACGATCTCGAAAGGGAATTTGATGGTTCTTGGAGGAAGTTTTATGCTATAAACTTTTTTCTCAAATGTATAAACAATGTAGGAAAATCATACATACCTTTTCAATTTTCTTCCCGAAACTTCACATTATCACTTCTTATATTTATTAATTGAATATCAAATTTTACTATTAATAAACTTTTGTATTCAAATATTTACACTTCTCAAACTTTTAGGTTTTATAAATCATTTGTATATTTGTAGTAAATATTTTTATTTATCAACATTTTAAACGTTGATTGAATAGGTGAAACTATTCAATCAACTGTTTAATTTACTTAATATTACTGTTTAGGTTTGGGATATATTTTTGCTTAAAAATACCGATTTTAGGGCAACGAATGGTTTGTATTTTGATGTTAAAAAAACCATAAAACAGTTAAAAACATTATTTCAAAACACTGGAAACAGTAATAATTAACAGCTTTAAAATTAATAAACTCCAAAGGAAAAGACTAAAATAACTATGAATAAAGTTAACAGTTTTATACAAAGTTAAAATAATTGATAAATTTCTCCAGTTGGAAAAAAAACCCCCTTAAGAAGTGTGAACGAAAGCAAAGCCAACTAAAGAATTGAAACGAACCAAGCCAAGCCCAACTAAAGAATGTTTTCCGTCACGAATTTCGAAAGTTTCTTGTCTCAGTTAAAGCCACGCTGCGCTTAAAGGCACAAATACCTTGGCGTTGATTGGCTAGAATTCTACTCCCTGTCGCCTTGGCGAGAAAGAGATAAACTGCGCTTTAAACGCTCCACTAAGAGACAAAATACCAACGCAAGCCAGACTTAAAGAAACCGTTAGAAAGTAAAATTACACAGTGTGTTTTTTAAAAATTGAAAATAATTTAGCAAATTTGTTTCCAGTTACAAAATATAAATTATTTTGATGTTAGTGGCTCAAAGGACATATTAGCCGAATACAACTTTTATTAAAATACAGCGGACCTGAAAACATGCCTAAAACAAGTCGCCGGAGTTGTCATAAATTTTACTTATTCTTAACCTAGTCTTGCATATAATTAATGCTTGTTGATGTCAAAAACAATATTTAATTAAAAATATTTAAAAACTTGTAAATGGCAAAAATACCATTTATATTCAAATCCGTTTTGTTACAGAAAATCTCTTAGATGTGCTTAATCTTAAGAATGTTAGTTATGAAAAACTATGAATAGTTTTTTACTGTTTATTGAAAAATGTCTGGAATATCTTAATAGGTGGTTTAATTTTGATGACAGCAATTGGTTATTTAAAACCAAAAATGAAACTTAAAACAAAAGGATTTATTAGATTAATGTGAGACAACTATAGAACTTCTAAATTTATGAGAAATGATGAATATTAATATGGATGAACTTTACGCTGAAATAACAGTGTTAAACGAAATCTTTGCAAAAACGAAAAATTGAAGTAAATTTACCAATAAAAATACTCTGCCAATCTATGGGCACCTAAGCTCACACTAGGTACTATAGTTATAGTGTACGTGTGAACTAATATAACTAAAAACTGAAAAATATTTTATTTAACTCCAGACTCAATTACCTTTCATTTGATACCACACAAGCCATGTTTTGACATAAACTCTAATTTTTTAAATCTACCCCCGCCCTTTTTTAAAAAACTAAAATGTATTTTGTTTAACTCTAGACTCATTTACCTTTCGTTTGATATCACACACGCAATATTTTCACTTAAACTCTGATTTTTGACATTTACCCCACCCTTTTTTTTAAATAAATTAAAATTCATTTTGTTTAACTCCAGACTTAATTACCTTTCGTTTGATATCACACACGCCATATTTTCACATAAACTCTCATTTTTGAAATCTACCCCCACCCTTTTATTTGATTTGCGTGCGGTGGATTTCGTTTATTTTTAAATGGGACCACCACGGCCCAAGACCCAGCCTAGGTACCAAATTTCATTTAAATCGGAGAAGCGGTTTTTGAGTTATGCGGGTTGGTCGTTACAGACAGAACTCTGCAGACTGCCGACTAAAGGGGTCCCGAAAAGCAAACCCGAAAGCAATTAAAAGCGCATCTCAAAAAAATCTGCCAATCAGGTGCCGTCCATCCACCTGGGCTGGGTCGGTCGGAAAACAAAGACTGGTCGGACCGCAAAGAGCCGCGCCTCTTCTCTGTTGGTAGGGTTGAAATTATAGCAGGAAGCTTTTATATGAATTTGGATAACTTTTGAAGGGCAGAATAAAGCAAAATTTCATGAAATCGATAGAACCCCGTATTAGGAGTTATTCAAGTGACTTTGCAAAAACTATACCAAATTTACTCTATTCCTATGATTATGAAATTGAAGTGGCGGGAGGAAAGAAATAGAGCAAGTATTCTATTGATAAAAAAATTAGCTTTTGGTCTCCGTTAATTGAAATGTTACATGTGATAACGCATATGATACTTTTATGTCAAACAAAAAATTGTTAAAAGATGGAAAAGGTGTAAAAAAAATAAAAAGTTTTTGCGAAAATAAAAAAAGTAGAATTTAGATACGTCTTTCTTCCCTTAAAATACTAAATATTTTTTTAGGTGTACTGTATTTTTTCTGTTTTATGTAGAAAAATACTATATTTATTTTTTTTAAAGTTGGCAACCCTACTAGCTGCCCTCCTACTCCTACCTTAAGCTGTCGGCGCATATAACTCAAACCTTCGACTAATTGGAATGAAAGTCTAATATTTCGTATCCACTGTTTGAATTTGTCTTATATGATGAGCGTGTGCAGTGTTTTGGCGTTGAAACAGTTAACATTTTCCATAAATTATGCATTTCGATTTAATCAAAACGTTTGACTTTCATCGTGCGCCGTATTTTCTGTTTTATGTGACGCCGCGCCATAAACGTTCGATCGCTTTACGCTATATGAAACATATAAAGGTCTATTTTATTTGAATAACGATGCCTGAATTGAAAATTTTAGTTTAAATACAGAGCCTTGCACACGAGCCTGGTTCAGTGCTTAAAGGAACCAATCCGAATAAAATAGTTATTTAAACACCAAGGTTTTAAAACGACTCTTTATACACGATCGAGACAGTCTGTTGGACCGAGCCGAAGGCGAGGTCCACTGGTCCAGGGAGTGCGCAAAGAAGTTTCAAGCGAGTTTTTTACGATACTTTTTATACGACTGTAAATAAACAGAGACCAGATAAATCAAGTTTTAATTTAACTCGTTTTTATTATTAAAATGTATAATATTTCATTAACAAAGGAAGAAGAAGACACTAAAGACTCTATTTTTTCGAAGCTTAGGCAACTGAACTGGACTTCCATCTGCCATGGCGTTTAAGGGCAAGCGGATCTGAGATAAAATTAACTAAAATTGTGGCCGATGAATGCCAAAAACAATGTCAACAAAAACTTGGTGATTTCTCTAGCCATGTTTCCAATTTTGTTAATGCCAACGTTGTGTCTTAAACATTCTCCATTTTGATAGTTCAAAAAAACTTGCCTGTCTTTAGATTGGGAGGACGAAGAGCACAGTACTTCTTCAAGATAGTGTAAAGGCTTCCCCGAGGGCTTCCTGTAACTGTAAAAGATCTTGGTACCTTTGCTTTAGGATTTTTGACTTCTCCTCCCCTTTGTAACACATTTTCAAGAATTAACAAAATTTCGGACTTTTTTATTAAAAATTACTTTTCTTCAGTTCTTGCTGCCCTCCTACTACCTTACCACTGGCGACGCATAAGGATGAAACCTTCGACTAATTGGAATAAAAGTCTAATATTTCGTATCCACTGTTTGAATTTGTCTTGTATGATGAGCGTGTGCAGTGTTTTGGCATTGAAGCCGTTAACATTTTCCCTAAATTATGCATTTCGATTTAATCAAAACTCACAAGTCTTACAAACGAGTTTGGTGCAGTTATTAAAGGAGCCAAACCGTTTAAAAAATGATTTATCTATGCTTAACTCTTACCGGCGCGGTAGTCTATAAATTGTGCCACCAATTTTTCGACCCAACCATTTCTCACAACTACTCACGACGATTTTTTATTGTAATGCATTTTCAAAAAAGAACAAAATTTCAGACTTTTTTATTAAAAACTACTCTAACATTACTTTTCTTCATTTCTTGCTGCCCTCCTACTACCTTACCGCTGTCGGAGCATATGAATCAAACAAGACGCTAGCCCTACCAAGTCCACTTCCAATCCCTGACTTCGCATGCGTAGATCTACCAATATTATGTACCTCATGTATTAGAATAGATGTACAGGGTGATTTTCACTTGAATGATTCTAACCACATGAAAATAGAAAGTTTCAAAAACCTAACCTAACGAAACCTAATCAGATCTAACCGAACCGAACCAAAGCAAACTAAAGCAATATTTAAAAAAAAAACTTTCCTGACTTCCTACCCGGGATCCTGGAGGATGTGAATCCGAACCGGACCGTACCGAACCGAACCTATCCAAACCTAACCCTACCCAACTAAACCTAATTAGCAGTACATGTTGTAGTTTAGTTTGATTAGGTTAGGTTTGGTTCAGTTTAGTTAGGTTCGGTTTAGTTCGGTTCGGATTCACATCCTCTAGGATCCCGGGCAGGAAGTCAGAAAAGTTTTTTTTTTTTTAAATTATTGGTTCAGTTTCCTTTGGTTCGGTTCGGTTAGATTTGATTAGGTTTTTGAAACCTTCTATTTTCATGTGGTTAGAATCATTCAAGTCAAAATCACCCTGTATTCATCTATTCTGATACATGAGGTAAATAATATTGGTAGATCTGCGCATGCGAAGTCAGGGATTGAAAGTGGACTTGGTAGCGCTAACGTCTTGTTATGAATCAAACCTTCGACTAATTGGAATGAAAGTCTAATATTTCGTACTCACTGTTTGAATTTGTCTTGTATGATGAGCGTGTGCAGTGTTTTGGCGTTGAAACCGTTAACATTTTCCCTAAATTATGCATTTCGATTTAACAAAACGTTTGACTTTCATCGTGCGCCGTATTTTCTGTTTTATGTGACGCCCCGCCATAAACGTTCGATCGCTTTACGCTATATGAAACATATAAAGGTCTATTTTATTTGAATAACGATGACTGAATTGAAAATTTTAGTTTAAATACAGAGCCTTGCACACGAGTCTGGTGCAGTGCTTAAAGGAGCCAAACAGTTTAAAAAATAATTTAACTATGCTTAACTCTTACCGGCGCGGTGGCCTATAAAATGTGCCACCAATTTTTCGACTCAACCATTTCTCACGTCTACTCACAAGGATTTTTTTATTGTAACGCATTTTCAAGAAAGAACAAAATTTCGGACTTTTTTATTAAAAACTACTCTACCATTACTTATCTTCAGTTCTTGCTGCCCTTCTAGTACCTTACCGTTGGCGACGCATCTGAATCAAACCTTCGACTAATTGGAATGAAAGTCTAATATTTCGTATCCACTGTTTGAATTTGTCTTGTATGATGAGCGTGTGCAGTGTTTTGTCGTTGAAACCGTTAACATTTTCCCTAAATTATGCATTTCGATTTAATCAAAACGTTTGACTTTCATCGTGCGCCGTATTTTCTGTTTTATGTGACGCCGCGCCATAAACGTTCGATCGTTTTACGCTATATGAAATATATAAAGATCTATTTTATTTGTATAACGATGACTGAATTGAAAATTTTAGTTTAAATATAGAGCCTTGCACACGAGTCTGGTGTAGTGCTTAAAGGAACCAAATCGAATAAAATAGTTATTTAAAAAACAAGGTTTTAAACCACTTTTGCACACGATCGAGACGGTTTGGTGGACCGAGTCGAAGGCGAGGTCCACAAGTCGAGGGAGTGCGTAAAGAGGTTTTTAAACGAGTTATTTTACGATACTTCTTATACGACTGTAAATAAAGAGACCAGAAAAATCAAATTTTAATTTAACTCGTCTTTATTAATAAAATGTATAATATTTTATTAACGCATTAACAAAGGAAGCTAATTAATACTTAATATTTATGATAAAATTCAAACATTCGTTCAAGCTAACGCCGGGAAAAGCAGTTTTATTTTTCACCATTGTTTTTGTAATGGACAATGTTTTTGGTGTTGTGTTCCCAGTGAAGTTTTTCAGCGTGTAGTAGTGGTTTTCTTGTTCTGATCCAAATGGAAAATGCTTGATTTGGTTCTGTGACCACAGATGAGCAGAAGACATTATAAGACTCTAATTTTTTTTAAACTTCCATTTTATTTCACAGAGAGCCATCAACATAACCTTCGGCAACTGAACTGGACTTCCATCCACCATGGCGTTTAAGGGCAAGTAGATCTGAGCCAGAATTGACTAAAATTGTGGCCGATGAACGCCAAAAATGTCCCGTGTAACTTTCTGATTCTCTAGCAACAAAAACTTGGCGATTTCTCTAGCCATGTTTCCAATTTTGTTAATGCCAACGTTTTATCTTAAACATTTGCCGTTTTGATAGTTTAAAAAAAACCTGCCTGTTTTCAGATCGGGATGACGAAGAGCATAGAACTTCTTCAAGTTAATGTAAAGGCTTCCCGTAACTGTAAAAGATCTTGGTACCTTTGTTTTTGTATTCTCCAGTTTAATCAGTGGCGGTTTCTCCATAATTTTACTTAAAAAAATATTAAACTTTGATCAATCCTTAATTTAATTCATAATTACCCCCAAAAGAAATTCACTAAAGACTGGAATATTATTTAGCAATTAATACATGGTATGTATGTGTTTGTATTCGTGTTCAAACAAGCCCGTGGGGAATGGCAGATGCGCTATAGCGCATGAACACGAACTAACTATATATAGTTAGTTCGAATCTAATTCTTTACTTTTATCGTTGTACTCTCTATCAAACAACGCTTTTATTTACTGGAACCAAATTCTATGCACCCTAGATGCTATGTCGCATGCTAATTACGAAATATAGAAAGAGAGGAGGACATGTCCCCAATAGAATTTTACAGTATATAGAATCTGAACCTTCCTTCGGCACAGCGCGTATACAAAAACTAGCCTCAATGCCGCCGGCACCCCCGTGATGACCCCTGCGTCATCGGTTCGCGTTGCATGTTAGAGCAGATCACGGGCACTTTTAATTCGTAGGCTTAGTAGTTATGTGCAACTATTACTTTTCCACGTATCGAGTAGATACTGATACTTCCTATTCGAGTAACAGATATTTTGTATTCGGTACTAAGTAATCATTATATTATCGGTAAATCCAATAAATACTGAGTAGAGTTGAAATTTTAAGTACTAAGTATGCAAAAAATAAAAATATTAATGTTTTACATGTTTGTAGTTTTTTTACTAGGAAAATGTAGATATATTAATCTGGGGAATTTCGTTCAAAATCTGGCAACTTTTCAAATACATTCTGGAGAAAATACATTCTGAGCCTGGCAACACTGCGCCAGATAAGTCGCCCCGCTAGATATAACACATCAACAGCTATTGAATCAAATAATCAAATAGTTAAGTAAATAAATATCGGTCCAAATGATTACAAGTACTCCAAACTCGTTACTCATACGGCCGTTGCACAGAGGGCTCCCGAAACCAATTTTTGGCCAAAAACTAATTTATGCATAATATTACTCCCGGTTTTTATAAAAACCGGTTAAAAATGACTTGATAAAAAACTAGTTCACTCAATTTGCCAAAAACAAAAATTTACTGCTTGTTTTAAACTTAAAGAAAATATTATCTATTCTATCTATCTATTTAGCCTTCCTGTTCAGATACTAATTTTTTTTAATTTTCGCCTGCGGCGCAATTTTATACAAACTGTTTCTGTGTTGATTTAATTTTTTTTTAAATTTTCGCAGACCACAAAATTTTTTTTAAAATTTTTTCAGTGGTTTTTTTTAGTTTACGCGTTTTTTCCGCAAAGTATTATTACCTATTTTTAATTTTCGTGGAGTAAGGGTTTTAGGTAAGGGGGCGCCAAAATTTATTGTTTTCCTACACAAAAATACCTAGCTACGGAACGAACTGCGGCGCTTAAATACCTTTGAAACTAACTTTTGTATTTGGTCCCATTTTTCCCGAAAATTTTGGCGCCTTATTTTGTTCAATAATTTTAGTTTTCTAAAATCTTTATTTTCGTTGTTGTTAATATAAGCAATTTAATTAATAATAATAAAAAAAGTCGGAAGCTATTTTAATTTAATACTTATTTCTACATAAATAAAAATTGGCGCCCTTTTAATCCTCTGCCCCCTCCGCTCTTTGAACCACGCTAGGCCGCTGCTCAACATGTCGAACACTATTTTACCCGATCGCCGATTTTTGTAAACCAAAAGGAAATACCTACGGTATTTCCTGGTATTTCTTCAAATTTCAATGGTATTTCCTAGTATTTCCCAAGCAATGGTATTTCCTAGTATTTCCCCTTCTAGTATCTTCAATGGTATTTCCCAGTATAATTCCCATTACTTCCTAAATATTTCCTGGTATTTCCCCTAACCTGTACACCAAAAGGCAATACCGAGTCACCCCTCGATTCTACCTGTAAATTTTATGAAAATCGTTTTAGTGGTTACGGACAAACATGCACACAGACACACATACACACACACATACACCGACAGACATCACGACGATATTGCTAAGATAGGTCAAAATACTCACAAAAAAACACTTTCGTCGTTATCTGAAAAAAAAAATTTCGTCGAAAATAATTCTTTCTCTACGCGGGTTGTAAAGTAATACTTCGACTTCGGTCCCATTCGGGATTCGAGTAACGGGTATTTGGCGTCGAAGGATTTGATTACTTCGAATCCGTCCATGTATCAGATATTAAAGGATCGAGTAGATAGTATTTGCACACCACTACCGCCTAGACAACTTGGCATTATCGGTCGGGCGCGGACGGTTTGTTTTGATTTCGACGATTTGGTATTTACGACAATGGCGGAAGTTTCTAATTCTGATAGCATTAGCGTGCAATATTTAAAGACAATTAAATTTTCATCTTTGCCATTATAAGAAAAAATAAACTAGGTGTGATAATTTATAATTTTTTATAAAAACAATAATAATAGGTAGGTAAGTAATATCTAACTAAATATATAATTTTTTAATTATTTGCTCTAAATTATATGATATGACGGCCCACTCGAAGGCCCAAAAAGTTAGCGTGGCACACAAAAAAGATTTTGGCCTGCGCCGCAATTTATTTTATTTTTTTTGGTGTGCACCCCCAAAGCTTTTTAACACACGCCGCCACTGAGTTTTATCAGCATATCACTGCCGAAATCTTTCGTGTCTTATATTTTGAGATAACATAATTCCTCTCTTCGACATGCGCCAGACAGACCAACTGCAACCACCGCCTTGGTATAGTTTTTGCAAAGTCAGTTGAACAAAGATAAAAGCCGACTATCGGCATATCCTTTATAGAAAGTGACATAGTCGGCGGTAGATATATTCATAAAAATTATTTCTTTTAATTATGGCGTAAACTAAAGAAATAAAAATAGATAATAAAACTTTATATTCCTACACCTACAGGAACGACACTGATTTATTTTCTAACTCTGCATACTGCCGAAAAGCGCATCTCAAAAAAATCTGCCAATCAGGTGCCGTTCATCCACCTGGGCTCGGTCGGTCGGAAAACAAATACTTTGTGGTCGGACCGCAAAGAGCCGCCCCTCTTCTATCTCGGTAGGGTTGAAATTATATCAGAAAGATTTTATATGAATTTGCATAAATTTTGAAGGGCAGAATGAAGCAAAATTTCATGAAATCGATAGAACCCCATATTAGGAGTTATTCAAGTGACTTTGCAAAAACTATACGTAAATTCTTGTCATCTAATGCTCCCGTCAAAAACCGGCCAAAATCTTCTTCTGTGAGAATCTGGGACTTCTTTGGGACGCAGTTTTCGGATTTTTGTTTGATTAGCGCTTGCAACTTCTTATAACTTCCAAGATCTATGTTGTGATTGGCCTTTAACGTTGACTTGAGCATAGAAAAAAATCGTCCACAACGTTGAATATAGGGTATCCAAGTCCCGGGACCAAATATGTTTTCGGGACTTCGGGACCAAATGTCAGGTCCCGGAACTAGTCCCGGGACTGGTCTCGAAACTAAAATAAAAGTAATTAAATTAATTTACCACACAGCAGAACACAGGTTTATTGATATTGGTAAATGGTTAACATAAAAAGAAATTGACAAAGGTAGCAAATAAAAAGGTAAGTATGTACATATAGGGAAACATTACTTTTGTCCAAAGTGAGATTTAAGTGCCACGAGTGCATTTAAGGACTTATCATTTAATCTTGAACGAAGCTTGTTACAAAAACCGCCGGCCACTGAAAAAGCTCTCTCCGATTGGACACTGGTAGCTGGTATAGTCAGTAAATGCTCGTAGCATAGCTGCAAATATTGTCCTCGACAAACGCCCTCCTCAAAAAGGACCATTTCTGGTTTTATTACAATTTTTTAAAATCGATCTGGTTTTGCACTTGATGACGTTTGTTTCGGGACCAAGTTGTTTCGGGACCAATTTGAGGTTCAAAGGTCCCAGGACCACTTTTTTTAGGAAATTTCCCGGGACCGTCCCGGGACCAGGTCCCGGTACTGGACACCCTAGTTGAATATTTATATCTCTCAGACAGTTCTTCAAAATATACCATTAGTGCGTTTTCTGAGAAAGTTTGGACATTTTTGACTACTTTGCATTCCATGAAGCAGCTATACTCAAATTCACCTGCTTTAGGATTTTGTGGGTAGCAGTTCCAAACATATTTCGCTTGCTTTATGTAAAATTTCCACAGAATCCTAAATTTTTACACAGAAAACAAAGGAGCCGTGACGGTTGCTATGGAACTCAGCCAACTTATATTGTTGGGTGACAACAACAAAAATCACAATGGCGGGAGACCCGTGTGAAAAATGACGGAAGCATGCGCAAAAATGTCGTAAGCGTGCGCAAACCTTTTTCAAGAGAGTCGTATAAAAAATCCTTTATCTATGCTTAAAGTGATATTTATTGGGTAAGCTGCCGAATATTGGTGATACAAGACAAGACTGGCGATATATTTTTTTAATTCTTAGGAAATTTCTTAACCGATATAATATTTCAAATGTTACAACATATATGCACAAATTAAGTATACAATATAATATTTTTAAATTAAAGATTCTGCTTTAATAATTCTGATATAATTTTAAAATTCTATTTTTAGTCGTTACCAGGTCAATTCGTTTTAGATAGAAAGAGCAATATTAATTAAATCTTTATTAATTAAAAGACAAAAACACTCATAATGTAGTTATTTTTGTACCAAGAGCCTAAAGAATAAAAATAACATTTTTGCCCGAGGCTGACTGTTGATGCACGAGCTTAACTGGGCATCAAGGATGCTAAGGACGAAAATGTTCTTCACGCCAGTAGTTCAAACAAAAGTTTTTTTACGAACGGAAAATTATTAGGTAACTAAACAAATTATTAAAAAAGAAAGAAAAATATTTGAAATGACCTGTAAAATTTAGTACTCTTTTTTAAAATCTACATATTCTATCAAAAGGTGGCGCTAGAAACACGGGTGATCCGTGCTAGAAAGTTACTCTCTCTCACACAGCAGCGCACCCAGAAATATATTTTGGGGGCCCGGAACCGTAAGATGCCGTATTTTATTGTTAGCAAATAGTGCGACTGTATGTATTCGAAAGTGGTGGCAGGCCCAACTGGGAGGCCTCCATGCACTGCGACCACATATGGATCTATTGACCCTATATACTGAGTTTGACTAAAGTGGCATATTTTTTTTCCACCCAGCACATAAAAAAACTCTGCAGATTATAACAATAAATAATTTAGGCTTAACACTTGGGCTCAAAGATATACCACTAAGGCCTTTGCATTATTAGCCATAATAATATTGTGGAAAACATCTAAGAAATCCTTTGTATTCCAGACCCTGAACCCCCCTGGGTGCGCCAGTGTCTTACAGCAAACGTATAAAGGCGGTTGCCCACGGCGAGCGATGCTTTAATATATAGTATTATCATAAGGTAGTAAGAGTCTCTCGTTCTTGTATTGGGACAACGCAGCCTGCATAGAAGAAAGTTTTTTCGAAAATTTATGTATGGCTTCGGTAGTTCAATGCTTAGAATGTTTGCCTAGAGAGCAAGAGATCCCGGGTTCGAGTCCCGGCCGAAGCAGGAAACTTTTTTCTTATTTTTCTTTCTTTAATTTCACTTGTTGTTTTAGGTCCTTGCATTATTTTGCAACTTGGTATTTGAGTAGGTAATAGTTAATGGACGGCGCCTAATAGTACCTTCGTTATTGCAAATATTGTACCTCTTATATTTAGCGATATAAGTTTAAAATTATTTACTCAGGTAAAATGTTTATATTATAAATGCTAAAATTTCTGCCTGCGAAGCCTGCATATTGTAAAAACAAAACAAAAATATGAAGTTTTTGCGCGAGACGCGACGTTTAAATCAGTGCTTCTATTTTTACTAATCTATATCTTTTAAGATTCATAAATTCACATAATTTCCTAATCAAATCTAATATACCGAAGCCGCAGGCTGGTAATCTTATTTCCCGAGTTGATTTTTAGGCCCAGTCCGGCACTTATGATCCCAATGTGCTTACAAGCATATGGGTCCCGAAGAAAAACAATAAACTAAACAGTAAAATGTTTTTTAGTTGATAGTTGGTCGTTGTGGTAAAACAAATACATTTATGTAACTGTTTAAATAATTGCAAACGTTTCGGGTTATTGTTGACACCATCACCAGTGTTAAAAATAGTAAAAGAATGTTGCTTTGATTACCTAATTACCCACATGTCATTTTAAACATTTTTAATACTAATTAGTGTTTAAACAATAATCCGAAACGTTTGCAATCATTTAAAGAGCTACATGAATTTATTTGTCTTACCTCAACAACCAACTATCAACTAGAAATATTTATATCTATCTATCTATTTAGCCTTCTTCAATCCATCTTTGGACATAGGCCTCCCCCAATATCATCCACTCTTCTCTGTTTGTCGCCGTGTTCATCCATCTAGTTCCCGCGTGATTCCTCAAATCGTCCGCACATCTCATTTGGGGTCTTCCCCTACTTCTTTTATTTTCCCAAGGTCTCCAGTTTACAATACATTTGTTTCATCGATCGTCTTTCTGTCTGATATTATGACCGGCAAATTTCCATTTTAGTTTTGCTACTTCTCCTCTGACATCCCTTACTTTTGTTTTATTTCTTATTCACTCATTCCTTTTTCAATCTGTCAGCTTTATATGTTACATTTGTCTTTCGTTGGTTTTTGTGCTTTTGTAACCTTATCCATGTTTGATTTTGTAAGTCTCCAGGTCTGGTATTCATAGGTAAGTACAGGAAGGATACATTGGTTATACACTTTCGTTTTTTAGGTACTGAGGATATTTTTTATTTTTTAATATTTAGCTTACTATACCGAATGCTGCCCAGGCCAATCTTACTCGTCTCTTGATTTCAGCTGTTTGGATTTATTTTTCAGTTTAATAATTTGTCCCAGGTATATTATATTCCTCTACTTGTTCTATTTTATTCTGGTTTATTCTGACCGTAATATCTTCATCTGTGTTTGTTATGATTTTAGTTTTAGTGTAGTTCATACTGAGTTACAAATTTTAGTATTTAAATTTTATAGTTAGAATTTATTTAGGTTTAGTGTAGTATTAGGTTGACGTATTTTATGGTTGTATTCTTAATCTAGGTTTTAGTTGCGTTATCTGTGACAAACTGGTATGCGAACGGTCCGTCTAGAGAAGGCTGGAATGATTCCGAATCGAACAAGGATGGAAGGGTTCTCGAATAGTAGGCAGCCCCTTATATATAAGGCCGGACGTCGTGCATCAGTCAGTCAGAGATAACCAATGGTAGTGATCGCTAGATGTTAACGCGAAGTTAATAGGCGTATTAAAGTAGTGAATTATTAGCAAGTTATTAGTAAGTTTAAGTGCGTGTTTTTGTACATAATTTGTCGGAATAAATTGACGTATCGTTTTCAACAATTGCGAGTTTTAATTGTTGTGGAGAACCCGTAACAATTGGTGTCAGAAGTAAGATGAAAAGAAATAAATAGTGCAAAGACTATCCTTACACAGTACCACCGGCTAGGACAATTAAAAAGAAGAACAGTAAGTGATTTTGCCAGAATATTCGGAACTGAATAGTGCAAAGACCACCGGATAGGACAATTGGACAGAAAAACAGTAAGTGATTTTTCCAGAATATTCGAAGAAGTTCGATATTGTTTTATTCAAAAACCAAAGGAGATATTTAAGAACCGACTTCGACATTAACTTTACAGTCCAAAAATTGATAATTAGAGAGATTTTCTAGAATATTATATCACTTTCTACGACGCTCTATTCAAAAACCAGAAGAAATATCCAAAAAAGCGACTTCGACATTAGCTTAGTAATTTCAAAAGTAAGAACTAAAAAGAATTTCTAGAAGATTCTATAACATTCTAGGACGTTCTATTCAAAAACTAGAAGAGATATACAAATACCGACTTCGACATTAGTTTAGTTATTTCAAAAGTAAGAATTAGAAAGAATTTCTAGAATATTCCATAACATTCTAAGACGGTCTATTCGAGAACCAAAAAAGATAATCAAAAAGTGACTCTACATTTGCCTAGTAGCAGAAAGAGTAGCATTTACCAGTATATTCCAGAACATTCCATTAGGTTCTATTTAAGAATTGGAAGAGATATTGAAAAACCGACTTCGACATTCGCTTTGTAGTCCTAAAATACACGTTTTAAGTGATTTATTACGAAGTTGATGCTTACTAGACAAAGATCGGCCAAGATGGAAGATTTAACTAAAATGATGCAGGCTCTAGCAGCTCAAATAGCTCAAAACCAGGGCGATATGAAACACACCATGGATGACATGAAACAGACCATTGAACAAAACCAGAACGACATGCAGGAAAACTTTGACCAAATAAAGAGCAACTCCGAACAGCTGAGAGAAGAGTTTAAGACTGCAACCGAAGATCTTAAGGAAGAAATAACTCAAAGAATGCATAGTGTGGAACAAAAGGTACAAAATAAATTGCAGAATGTAGAAGAAAAGCTACATAATATTAAAGAAAAGGTACAGAATGTTAGGGAAGAAGTTTTTCAAACCATGGAAGAAAAATTCCAGGACGTGTCAAAACAGCTTATACAGCTCCAAAAAGAACACAACAAAATGAAAGCTCAGGGATGTGTTGTGAATTCCAACCAAAATATTAAGCCTCCAAATTTTGATGGTACGTCTTCCTGGTCTACCTACAAACAACAATTTGAAGCTGCCGCCGCTGCAAATAGTTGGAACGATGACGAAAAAGCTAGAGCTTTGTTAGTAGCTCTACGAGAACCTGCTCTTGGACTTTTACGGTCTATTCCAGCGGAACAAAAACAGAGTTACAATGCTTTAGTGGCAGCTTTAGAAAGAAGATATGGAGATGAACATTTACGAAATTTGCATTGGTCAGAACTAAATATTCGCCAACAAAGAGCAGGGGAGTCATTACAAGAGTATGAAGCGGATATCAGGAGGCTGATGTACTTGGCTTACCTAGAAATGCCAGAAAATTACAGGGATCCCTTTACGGTAGATCGCTTTATTAACTGCTTGCGAGACACGGACTTAGCAAAGTTACTCCGTCGAGAACGCTTCCATAACAGCAGTGAAGTGTTGATTCGAGCCCTTGAAATTGAATCATCAAATAATATGTCCAGGCCAAAAGTAAGAACTGTTTCAATTCAGGAGGGAGAAGAAATGAGCACTGGAGAGGAGGTCAACTTAAAAGCGCTAAACCAACTGTTTCAGTCACTGATAGAGAAGATTGACTCTTTGAAAGAAAGCAGACGATCCCCTCCAAATGTAAAGTGTTTCAGATGCGGACGTACAGGGCATATTCAACGCGATTGTCGTGTCCAAATGAGGTCTCGCTCACCATCTACTGAGACAGAGTACCGAAGAAGAGATCAGGAAAACTAAAACTAGTCAACGCAGAGGGGCGGGTGTTGGCTAATGGGAATTTAGCCCCCAAAATTTACTCTATCAAGAGCTTAAAACATACTGCTGACAGTCTTAACATCGACGGACTTATTAATGGAAGAAAAGTTAATATAACAGTAGACACTGGTACTGCCATATCATTGCTCAAGTTCAAAATTGCAACGAGATATAAAATTCGACCAACAGAAAAGAAAATAACACTTAAGACTGTGACTGGAGAATCCGCCGACGTGTTGGGGCAGACAGACATAGACCTACAGCTGGGGAGGTTGAAGATTCGCCACTCGGTATTAGTTGCAGACATAGAAGACGAATTTATTTTGGGAATGGACCTGATAAGTAAACATGGATTTGCGTTTGATAATAAACTTAATACCCTAAGATTTGGAAACGAAGAGTTCATTTTGTCAAATAGTCACATCAATAAAGCACCAATAAAGGTGGTGGCAGTATGCACAACAAGACTAGTCGGTAACAGTGAGACCATAATTTTTGGGAGGCTAGAAAGTAAAACATCAAGCTGCGTCGGACTCATAAGCCAACAAAACACACCCAACACCTACCTCGTTGCAAAATCACTAGTTAAAACCGATAAAGACATCCCGATTAGAGTTGCCAATATTTTCCCAAATAGTGTCTGTGCATGCAAGTACTGAAAAATAATGGAATTTCCTTCGACAGGTCGCCGGTTTGGCTTTACAAGCACATTTAAAAATAATTGTCGGTATTGACGATTGTAAATGGAAAGTTACGATACATATGGAATTTTATATGAAAAGGCACCTACCTCGGACTCTCTTGCGGCTCCAGTCAACGTTTAAACGTCCAGTTTTTCACCTCAAGTTCACTTTTTTGGGAACGTGATTTTTCTAGTGTCTTGTTGTGACGGTTCATTCATGGTTGCTTGCGCACTCATCGCGGCGCTGCTTGTCCTCCCACGTGTGCGGTGCCGTGAAAACCCATATGCATATTTAAGAGCGCGAAAATTTAAATTATTTTAAACGCGCAGAAAAGGAAAAGAAAATGAAAAATAGGAAATTCATTGCTTGCACCAACATTTTCCGGCCGCCAAAACACGTGTGTTTTTACTTAGTTAAGAAAAGGAAAGGAAAAATAATTAAATAATATTCGCCTATTAGCAATCAAACGATACAATTTAACATTAACCCAAATATGCATTAAATTATGCATGCAAATTAAAATTAAAAAAAGAGAAAAAAATACATACAAGAAAAAGAAAATTTTGCCTTATGCGTCGGGCATAGGCAAAGGACATAGTTTCACTACTGGTCGACGATATGTTCCTGTAGCTGTTTTAACGGTCAGAACACGAATATGACCGTCTGAGCCAGGGTGTACGTCGACAATTCGCCCAACAGCCCATTGCAATGGCGGTTTTTGTTCATTTTTTACCACGACTAAAGTATTTAGTTTAATATTGTTAGAAGCCTCTGTCCATTTAGAACGCTGTTGCAAGGTGTTTAGGTACTCCAAGTTCCAGCGTTTCCAAAAATCGGACTATAGCCTTTACACCAGCTGCCAGCGGGACAGGGTGTTCCACTTGGAATCAGAAAAATCGGGTTCTGGTACGGAATTCAACGGTTCCAGGGTAAGAAAATGACCAGGGGTCAGTGGAAGAAAGTCATTCGGATCCATACTTTGGGCATACAGAGGCCGGCTGTTTAGTATGGATTCGACCTGACACAAAAAAGTAAAAAACTCTTCATAGGTTAACCGTTGCTCACCTATTACACGTTTTAAATTTGCCTTGGTGGATTTAACTCCTGCCTCGGCTAGTCCGTTTAGGTGCGGACTACCAGGACTTGAAAAATGCCAGGTAATTTTTAGACTGTGACATGCTTCCTGGGAGTACTGTTTGAGTAAACGATCAGCTCCCAAGAACGCGCTACCACAATCTGAGTAAATGTCAGAGATTCTTCCTCTTCTTGCCACAAATCTCTTAAAAGTCGCAAGAAAGGTAGGGGTGGAAATATCGGAGGTAAGTTCTAGGTGAACTGCCTTTGTTGCGGAGCAGACTAAGACAAGAATATAACCTTTGGATACCTTTGCACCTCGGTACTTTCCCATTGTAATTGGAAAGGGACCACAATAATCTATGGCAACATGTGAAAATGCCTTTACTTGAGAGATGCGTTGAGCAGGCAAGTTGCCCATGATTTGTACGGAAGGTTTAGGATTTAATCGATAGCATAAAATGCAATGAGAAGTTATACTCTCGATTGCATAGCGAGGGGAAAGGATCCAAAATTGTTGTCTCAAGAGGTAATGCAACGTTTTTTGACCGGGATGACAGTACCTTTTGTGAGTGTACTCAATGAGAAGTTGAGTAAGACGGTGAGAACGTGGTAAAAGTAAAGGGTGTTTTGCTGAATAAGAGAGTTCAGAAGAATGTGGTAATCGACCCCCCACTCTTAAGCAGCCTTGTGTATCTAGAAAAAGTGAAAGTTTACGAAATTGTTTAGGAAGTAGCTTTGCGTCATTCAAACGTGAAATGAGATCAGCAAAGATGGAACGTTGAACATGCCGAACGAGAACAATAAGAGAATGTTGAAGTTCTACTTCGGTAATATTTTCGTTAGGATATTTAGATTTCTTTTCGGTAAGGCGAAAAATTTAGGAAATTATGCGTTGAATTTTCTCTAGGGAAGAGTAACGAGAAAGAAAAGTATCAAGCATGTGTGGTTCAACTGTGCATGTTTGAAATACTGATTTTCGTTCTTCTAGAATAACCTCGTTTTCCGGAGGGTCTGGACAGCGAAAATCATCAGGCCAGCTCTCTTTTGGTAGCCTAAGAAAACAAGGACCTTCCCAATACAAGTCATGTTTGACAAGTTGATTAGGCATAAGACCGCGCGAAGCACAGTCGGCTGGATTTAGCGCTGATGGAATATATTTCCAGGCCGTAGTAGAAATGGTTTCTTGAATGTGACAGATACGGTTTGCCACAAACGTTTTAAACCTGTGAGGTGAAGCCGCCAACCAGCATAGAACCACTTGGGAATCACACCATGCACAGATTTGGTTGAAGTTAAGAATATCTGAATAAGTGTTTTGAATAAAGGAAAGTAGGTCGCAAAGTAAAGTGGCACCAAGAAGCTCCAGTCGCGGAAGACTGACTGTTTTCACTGGTGCGACCTTAGATTTGGCCATTACAAGAAAGGTATGGATTTCTCCGGAAACTGACTCCATTCTGAAATAGACCGTAGCCGCGTAACCTATCATAGAGGCGTCTGAAAAGCCGTGAAGTTCAATGCTACGTGGTTGATCAATGGAAAGGCGTCTAGGTAAATGAATATTTGAAAGATTTGGAAGTTCGGTTCGAAATTGATTCCAAACATTTACGATATGCGGAGGAGGCTGAGAATCCAAGTCCAGCTTCTCCTTCCACAGATCTTGCATGAGATGCTTAGCAAGTAAAGAAACGGGAGAACAGAAACCTAAGGGATCAAAAATTTTCATGATTTGAGATAAGATACCTCGCTTGGTGCATGGTTTATCTTCTGGTACTACCAAGTAGGTAAACGAATCTGAGATAGAATTCCATTGGAGACCCAATATTTTTACAAAATTAGGTTCGGATTTGTCGAAACGAATGGACATTTGTGTTTCTGATTCTGAGAATGAGGAGAGAAGTTCCGGACTGTTGCTCGCCCATTTTTTAAGTTCAAACCCTCCTAGGCGCAACAGGGAGATTAACTCCGACTGAAGTTCTTTGGCAGAGGCCACAGAATCCTGCCCAGTGAGCACGTCGTCGACGTAAATGTCTTTAAGAAGCACCTTGGAAGCATTAGGATACCTTTCAGACTCAAGTTTAGCTAGTTCTTGTATAGTACGAATAGCTAAGTAAAGTGATGACTTAAGTCCATAAACAACTGTTCTTAAGGAGTAGGTTTGGACAGGATCATCCTCAGAAAATCTCCATAGAATATTTTGATAACGCGTGTGCTCAGGAATAATTAAAATCTGTCGGAACATTTTTACTATGTCAGTAACAAAGGCTACAGCATGAATTCGAAAATTAAGTAGAATTTCACGGACATCATTTTGCAGTTTAGGACCTGCGCACAACGTCTCGTTGAGTGAGACACCTCTGGGACTACGTTGAGACCCATCAAAGACCACTCTTATCTTCCCAGTGTTCCAGACACTGTGATGAGGGATAAAGTAGGAATTATCCAAGACATCTTTAGATATAGGCGTAGGAATAGGTATCATGTGACCAGTGTCTAAATAATCTTGCATAAAATCTTTGTAAGCTTGATAATTAGCTGAGTCTTTGAGAAGTCTAGCTTCCTGAAGCTTGAAACGTTTTAAAGCGATTGGATAGGTGTCACCCAACTGGGGTTCTAAGTTTATGAAAGGTAATGGAACGACAAATCTACCTGATTTGTTGCCTGAAACTGATTGTGAAAATAATTTTTCGCACATAATATCCTCAGGACTGTGATGAACCTTATGTGGAACCTGCTCTATCTCCCAGAAGCGCTCTAGGCAGATATCCAGAGATGGTTCGATGGAAGTGTAACAGCTTATGAGTGATTGGGGATTTTGTTGCTTTGAAGTTTCAACTTTACCAATCAGCACATAGCCAAAGATGCTATTAAAAGCACTAGGTTGTCCACGCTCTCCGTGGATAACTCCCTCTTGTAAGAGATGCGGAAAAAGTTCACAACCTACTAGGACATCAATGGAACTTGGTATGTGGAAGTTTTGATCAGAAAGTTTGATATTGCGAATGTGATTCCACTTGCTCGAGTCGACAGCGCAAGAAGGAATCTCTGTACAAAGTTTTGGAAGTACTAAAGCCTCAAAATCAAAGGTAGGTCCCGCTTGACCTTGAGGTTTGATAAGACATTTCGTCTTACCTTTGGTATTAAAATATGTCATTTGATTTAAGCCTTTAATAGAAGTAGAAAAGAAGCTTTTCGAAAGACCTAAACGATTTAGACATTTTTCTGAAATAAAGTTTGCCTCTGAGGCAGAATCGAGTAAGATACGAACTGGTTGGTAATGTCCCCTTGAGTCTAACATGTCAGCTACAACGGTAGAAAGTAGAAAAGTGGAATTTTTGGACAGTTTGTGGAATGGCTTCCTGACATAGGGGTGCTATTGGAATTGGAAAGTGGATTATTAGCGTTCTCTGGAGGATATGAATTAACACTCACAGAGGGCGCTACTGGTTGTGGAACATGGAGAAGACTATGAAGTCTGGCTCCACACGTGATGCAGTTGTAGGAGGAGGGGCAATTCACGGTCTGGTGAGCAAAATGTAAGCAATTTTGACATAGATTCACCTGCCGAACATAACCCATCCTTTCCTGTGGACTTTTGTTTTGAAATTCGTTACATTTCGATAATGCGTGATTCGAAGAACATAGGTAACATTTTATTTTTGGATTAAAAGTTCTGTTCTGATTATTTTGTATTTGAGGGTTGCTGCGTTGATTGCTATTTTGTAAAGTATTTTGTTGATTTCTTGAATTTGAACTTTGATTTGAAATAGTTGTATTGAAAGCAGAAGGTGAATTAAAATTATTAAAACTGTTTCTCTGAAAACTGTTCTGTTGAGAATTACGCGTAGTTTGAGGTTGTCTAGGGGTTTGATTTTGTCTACTAAAACTGGGCATTTGCACTACAGATTCGAGCGCAACGCAATGATTTTCTATAAACGTGTAAACATCAGTGTAGGACGGAATTTTTTAATTGTTTTTCTCTCTACTATAGTAAAGTTCGAAATCAGTCCTCATCTTGACTTCAAGTTTTGAGAGCATCATGTTAAAAGTAAGAAAGTCCCATTCTTTTGTAGGAAAACCAAGCTCATTTAAGATGGCTAGATTCTCAGAAAATGTATCCAACATGGAACGTAATTCTTTCCCAGAACTGGATTTAGTTGAAAGAAAGTTAATAGCATTCAAAGCGGTAGTAGCAATAATTCGTTTATTTTGATACCTCTTTACTAAGGTTTCATACGCAATGTGATAATTGCTATCTGCGAGGGGAATGGTTTTTACTAGAGAAAGGGCTTCATTCAGAACAGAACTCCGCAATTGTTGAAATTTCTCTATATCACTTAAATCAGAATTTTGATGTACCATGACTTTAAATAAGTCAAACCAGTGTTGCCAGTTTTTATAATTACCATCGAAAATTGGCAACCTTGGTTGTGGAAATGATCTTGTATTTGACCTCAGAACAATATTTTGTTGGTTAGGGTTGCCTATGTAATTGACAGGGTTGGCCCTAAAAAGGTAGTAGTAAATACCCTTACATTCATAATAAAGGTTGTTAAAGTCTTTTCTAGTTTTATCCTGCTCGTCAAATGAAAGTTTAAACTCTTCGAGAGAGCCAATAATTTGGTTATGAAAATTATAGAATTGAGCATGACATTCTTCGACGTCTTTATATCTGGATTTAAACAAAAAGTGAAACGCTGTATCCGAGTTCGCTTTCAAAGCTACCTCGTGAGCTTCCGCCATTTGGTTGAAGCTCAAAAGCCTTTTGTCGCAAAGTTTTTTCTGTTTTTGCGTAGACATTTTTGTTTTTGAAAGTTAGTTTTTAAAATTACCCAAAAAAAATGCTTAAAATATAGCTTAAAATATAACCCGAATTTTAGCAAAAATTAAACAATTTTATTATTTTAATTTTATTAACTTTTTTTCGAAAATTTTGAAATGAAATGTTTGTAAGTTTGTCTGTATGTTATTATTTGAACATATCCTTTAAAAAAAACTTTTATGTCTCACCAAGGATTGAACCCCGCACCTCTCGATTCCAAGTCGCACACTCTGTGCATACGACTAGCGGTCCTGTTTGAAAGTTTTTAAGAAAATCGGTATTCGAAGAAACAACGAGCGCGTAACGTGAGACCCACGTCACTATTCAAGCGGGATGACCCTGGTGACGGCGACACTTGCACCTGCGCGTTAACGCGACACCTGTAAAATCGATAATTAAAGTAGATGGAAGAACCGCCTTAAAATTTCACTTTCGGCGTATTGACGCCACTTTTACTGAAAATGTAATGAACAAAGCGATCAACTTTGATGAACTAGTAAACTATACGAAATATGTGCATTGGCTATAGCTATTTTTGAACGGTAATAAACACTTCGATCAACTTTGAAGGAACATATCACCAACAGGTCGTAAATCAATATGGTCTGTTTGATTTATTACTGATTGTAGAAATAATTGAAATTGGAAATAAATTTTGAAAATATATAGAAATTAGGAATTTTTGTAGGAAATTGCTGAACCACAGGAGTCTAGGTAGTTTGGAAAACTATTAATCCGGCTTGGAGAGAAGGGCCATTAAATGTGCATGCAAGTACTGAAAAATAATGGAATTTCCTTCGACAGGTCGCCGGTTTGGCTTTACAAGCACATTTAAAAATAATTGTCGGTATTGACGATTGTAAATGGAAAGTTACGACACATATGGAATTTTATATGAAAAGGCACCTACCTCGGACTCTCTTGCGGCTCCAGTCAACGTTTAAACGTCCAGTTTTTCACCTCAAATTCACTTTTTTGGGAACGTGATTTTTCTAGTGACTTGTTGTGACGGTGGTTGTTTGCGCACTCATCGCGGCGCTGCTTGTCCTCCCACGTGTGCGGTGCCGTGAAAACCCATATGCATATTTATGAGCGCGAAAATTTAAATTATTTTAAACGTGCAGAAAAGGAAAAGAAAATGAAAAATAGGAAATTCATTGCTTGCACCAACAGTGTCAAAATTAATAAGGGGGAGGTGGTAGCATTATTTGAGCCAGTCCAGAAAGTAACAAGATGTGAAGAGCCAACTTCGGAGGATAAAAGTAAGTTACCAACGGAGGTACTTCAGCAATTTCAGTAAACTTGGCAACATCTCACTGCAGAAGAATTTCGTAAAGCGAGAGAGTTTATAGAAGAACAAAGTAATATTTTTGAAACTAAGATTAGTTCGATCCGCACAAACCTTATTCAACATTCCATCAACACTGGCGATGCCCAACCGATAAGACAGCCCCCAAGAATACTACCATTGGCCAAACAAGAAGAAGTTCACAATCTCATTAATAAAATGCTCAGCGACGGTGTTATTTTAGAGTCATCAAGTCCTTGGTCATCTCCTGTGGTGTTGGTCACTAAAAAGGATGGAAGTACTAGATTTTGTGTCGATTACAGGAAACTTAACGATGTGACCAAGAAAGATAGTTACCCACTGCCAAGAATAGACGACACATTCACAACAGATAAAGAGAAGCCTGCATTCTCTGCTCGAAGTGGACTTTATCAGTTTAATGTGATGCCATTTGGCCTATGCAATACCCCAGCTACATTTGAAAGACTAATGGAAGTCGTTCTACGAGGCCTTACTTGGAAAACCTGCTTAGTCTATTTGGATGATGTCATAGTAATGGGAAAATCATTTGAAGGCAATCTAGACAATTTACGAGAAGTATTTTCAAGAATCAGGTACGCAAACCTTAAACTAAACTCAAAGAAGTGTTTTCTATTCCAAGAAAAAGTTGAGTTCTTAGGTCACGTCGTTTCCCGAGAAGGCATCCATACCTACGAAAAAAAGTTACAAGCAATAAAAGAATGGCCTCAACCTCGTGACAAACATGAATTGAGAAGCTTTTTGGGTCTGTGTACATACTACAGACGATTTGTAGAAGAATTCGCCAAAATAGCGTCTCCATTACATAGACTTACAGAAGATAAAGCTTCTTACAAATGGAATACCGAATGTGACCAAGCATTTAGAAGACTAAAAGCAGCATTATGTTCTAGTCTGATTCTTGCATATCCCATTCCCAAAGGTAAATTCATATTAGATACTGATGCGAGCAACGATGGCATAGGAGCAGTACTCTCCCAAGTACAAGATGGAGAAGAACGGGTCATCGAATTTTTCAGCAAAAAGTTATCCAAACCAGAGAGAAATTATTGTGTTACCAGAAAGGAGCTCCCAGCCATCATTAAATCCGTAGAACACTTTCACAAATATCTCTATGGACAAGAGTTTATGCTTAGAACGGATCATGCTGCGTTACAGTGGCTCATGAAAATGAAACAATCTGAGGGGCAAGTCGCGAGATGGATAGAAAAGCTACAACAATACCATTATCAAATTAAGCACCGAGCGGGAAGGGTGCATAATAATGCGGATGCATTATCCAGAAGACCTTGCCCTGAGGATTGTAAACATTTCAGGAAAATTGACCAGAAAGAAGGAATTAACTACGTGCGCCAGATAAAGTTAGAACCAGATGAAGAATGGATGTCGGCTTCGATTAGAACCACACAACTTAACGACAAAGATGTAGGACCTATCTTGCGATTGAAAGAAGAGAACAAGCCACGACCATCATGGCAAGATATCGCAAACCAAGGGGTGATATTCAAATCACTGTGGGCACAATGGGATTCACTGATAGTAGAGGAAAACATCCTTAAACGTGCCTGGGAAAGTGCCGATGGCCTTACTGTGGTTAATCAAGTAGTGGTTCCTAGGAGCATGGTAGACAATATAATGGCCGAATGCCATGGTGGAAAATCAGGCGCGCACCTAGGCATAAATAATCCATGGACAAAATTCGAAACCGATTTTATTGGGTCAATTACTTTCAAAATGTGAAAAACTGGTGCCGCCGATGTTCGACTTGTGCAGCCAGCCAAGGTCCCAAAACAAGGTCCAGAGGTCAAATGAAATAATATAAAGTAGGTCTACCATTCAAACGCATTGCTATTGATGTGGCCGGACCATTTCCAGAAACTAAAAAGGGCAACAAATACATCCTTGTTGTCATGGATTACTTTAGCAAATGGCCAGAAATTGCTTTGCCTAACCAAGAGGCCGCTACAGTTGCAGAAGTTCTGGTAAATGATGTTTTCAGCCGATTTGGCATTCCTTTGGAACTACATTCAGATCAAGGAAGAAACTTTGAATCAAAGCTCTTCCAGAATCTCTGTGACCTTTTAGGAATACATAAAACACGGACTACGGCTTTACATCCGCAGTCAGATGGCATGGTTGAAAGATTTAATAAAACAATAGAAGAACATCTGTGCAAAGTTGTTGATGAGCACCAAACAGATTGGGACCAATATATTCCATTGTTTTTGATAGCCTATAGAACCGCCATTCCCAATACGACAGGAGCTACTCCATCTAGTATCCTGTTTGGTACAGAACTGCGTTTACCATGTGATATCATGTTTGGTTCACCTGAAGAAGAACACTTAGAGGTTAATGACTATGTCGAACGTTTAAGGCAAAAGCTGCACGATATCCATGAAGTGGTTAGAGAGCGAATAGAAATAGCCAGTGACCGCATGAGAGCGAGATATGACCTGAAAGCAAACTCTTCAGGGTTCAAAGAGAATGATCAAGTCTGGCTATACAATCCTCAACGCAAGAAAGGAAGATCACCTAAGTTGACACCACCATGGGAAGGGCCTTATAAAGTTGTTAAGAGAATTAATGATGTAGTCTACCGAATCCAGAAAAGCCCGAAGTCCAAGATGAAAGTTGTTCATCTAGACAGACTAAAACCTTACCTGGGAAATGTTGATCGAGGCGATCAAACCTGAAGAGGAGGATAGTGTTACAAATTTAAGTATTTAAATTTTATAGTTAGAATTTATTTAGGTTTAGTGTAGTATTAGGTTGACGTATTTTATGGTTGTATTCTTAATCTAGGTTTTAGTTGCGTTATCTGTGACAAACTGGTATGCGAACGGTCCGTCTAGAAAAGGCTGGAATGATTCCGAATCGAACAAGGATGGAAGGATTCTCTAATAGTAGGCAGCCCCTCATATATAAGGCCGGACGTCGTGCATCAGTCAGTCAGAGATAACCAATGGTAGTGATCGCTAGATGTTAACGCGAAGTTAATAGGCGTATTAAAGTAGTGAATTATTAGAAAGTTATTAGTAAGTTTAAGTGCGTGTTTTTGTATATAATTTGTCGGAATAAATTGACGTATCGTTTTCAACAATTGCGAGTTTTAATTGTTGTGGAGAACCCGTAACAATACTTAAGCCTATATTTTGATATATATACGTATATATGATTTTGATTACATACTGACTACTGATAAAAATATCGTTAGACGTGTAACAGTCCTAAACAGCTTTACAACAGGCAGTGATCGCAGGATGGTCAAAACAAATAGCAATTTCGAAATGAAAAGAAAAATTAATAATAACAATGAACAACTTAATATGAATCAAGACAAAATAAAGCTATATACAATGAAATAAAGGAACAGCTAACCCAAAACTTAGGATGCGAAAATGAAAATATAGATGAAATAAATGATACGCTAACAAGAGCTATAACCAAAGTAGGAAAAGATATCGCACAAAAAGATAAAAAGAGGGAAAATTGTATATCACAAGAAATGAAGAGGCTGATGGAGAAAAGGCGGACCCTCGAAAGAGAAGAAAAAAGAACATCTATAGAATACACAGAAATAAATAAAATCATAAGAAAACTGATAAAAGAAAATAAAATAAATATGAAATGTCTACTGCCGACTCTAGGTAGATATGAAATAATTAAAATAAAGGATATTAACGGCATACAAACTAACGTTAAAGAGGACATCATAAATATGACACAATTATTCTATACGGAATTATACCAAACAAAAACGGAACCCTCACGAGAGACCATGAAGAAACTCCAAACAAAAATAAAGAACATAAACCCAGAGCTACAACCTAAAATAAGCAAAGCGGAAATAAAGAGAGCATTAAAGAAAATGTAAAATAACAAATCACCTGGAAAAGACGGAGTAACGGCAGAAATGCTCAATTACGGTGGTAATTGAAAAAATAATTCCAAACAACTGGAAAGGATCCATAACCATTATTCTACACAAGAAAGGTGATAGAGCAGACCTAAAAAACTATCGACTTATAATACTCCTCAATGTAATTTATAAGCTTTTCACGAAAATATTAACAGATAGGCTAACAACAAAATTTGACGGATATCAATCAAAGGAATAGGCAGGCTTTTGAAAAGGTTTCAGTACAGTTGACCACTTATTAACAATGAAAATCCTAATAGAATGAGCCAACGAATACAACATTCCACTATATATTGCGTTTATAGGCTTCGAAAAAGCTTTCGAAAGCATTGAGCACTAGGCAGTAAAATTATCTTTAATTAATAGCCGAATAGATCACAGATATACAGACTTAATAGCCAATATATATAGCGAAACAATAACATCAATCAAAATCCACGAAGAAACCAAGCCAATCCTGATTAGAAGAGGTGTTAGACAGGGTGACACAATATCCCCTAAACTATTTAACCAGGCCCTAGAAGATGTTTTTAAAAGCTTAGATTGGGAAGAAATAGGCATCAAGGTAAACGGACAATTCTTGAACCATCTAAGATATACTGATGATATTGCCCTAATAACAGACAAGAAAGGAGAACTGACAAAAATGCTGGAAGAAATGGATAAAGCAGCCAAAAAAAAATTTTATTTAAAGACACTAATTAAATTATTTCTTTTAGTCAAAGTATAATTTTTTATTTGATTAATTTTTGTTCACAGGATGTAATATAATGATATGACCCGAATATTTTCGAACAAAAAATGAATAAGCAACGCAAAAAGTGAAATTGTTCGGACGAGAAAAAGTGGCCGTTTCAACAGCGGAATGAAAATAAAAAAGCAATATTTCATTTTTGCTCGTATCATATGTACCAATTAGCCGTCGTCGGTTCATTAATCACCGGAACGGTGGCGGCGTTTTCCGGAAAAATTTTGGCTTTTCACCGCCGACTTGCAGAAAAACCAAGCGCGCTATGAATCTTAATTATCAGTTTTCCAGCTGCCGACCTCTATAGTAAAGTTTGGTTTAAACCTTATGCTGGTTTTCGGCAGGACGAGTTTTCAATATATTATTTAATTATATTAAATAAGGGGAGAGTATTCCAAGATGGGAAAATTTTTTGGAAGCAAATTTTTAAAATGAAAATAGAATAAATCTAAAAAATATTGTGATAATAATTGAAATGAAAATGTTTTTGTGTTACTTATCCAAAAAGTCCTTTTTTTCTTTTTGCTAAATAGTCTTAAGAAAAAATTTTGCGCTAGACACCCGGTATACTTTCCTGCCAGAGTCATTTCTTCTCTACAAGGTAAGCCCGGGTAGTGTCAGATTCCTACAGACTATAACCTCTTGGTAATAACTCAAATCTGCCTGGTGGCAAGCCACAGTCACTGCACTACAGTCATTACTGGTTTGTTGTGCAACCTCTTCGTTCGTAGATTAACCACTTAATTCTGTCCCTGTGTAGAAGTACCAGATCTTTTGTAGAGCAGTCGCCGTTTCAACTGCAAATTGATTAAGAATGGTAACCAAATCCATCCCTAGTGGCGTACGCAAGGAGGGGAGGGGGTCTTGGGGGATAAAACCCTCCAGAGTAACTGAAAATTGACTCCTAAAACATGAATTTTCCCCAATAATCAAGATTAAAATGTATCGATCTACGATCAAGCCCCCCTCAAGATGCATCTCTGAGTAACGATCCGCACTTAAGCCTCCCCTAGAATTCATTTTATGCGTACGCCACAACCATCCCAAAGTTTGAAAAACTCTGCAGATCGTTGTCTTATCGTTAACTTAGGCTTCTAGTTACGGCTCTATGCTAAACGTTAGAATATCTGGGTTTAGGGCACCTAGTAGGTTTGAATTTAGCTGTATCCGTAGTATTGTTAGATTTTTATTTCATCCTCTCCCAATATGGCTGTGTCATACTGCTAGTCTAATAAAACGGCGGCTACCATCACCCCGTATTGAGGTCAAGCCCAAAACTTAATTTATATACTCTTTTGGTACACCTCGAAAATCCTTTTGTATTCTATAATCAAGGGAGTAAAAAAGGTGGTAACCCAAATGCGTTAAACCACTTGTAGGTTTAAGGAGAAAATGTATTTTGCTGTCACTTTTCAAGCAAATAGCCTAGGCGGGGTTCGGTTCGGTTCGATTAGGTTTTTTTGCGTCAGACCAGAGGCTACTAGCTGCAATTTGGCAGTTCGTTGTGGTTGGGTTTCCTTCATCTTCATTTAATCCCATTGTGGTTGTGCCGTACTAATAAAGCCTTATACGCATCTGAGTATGACCCAAAATTTAATGTATGTCTTTGACCACACCTCAAAAAATCCCTATTTTATAGTCCTTTTGATATACTACTAATACTATGTGGGTTAGAACGTTTTTCTACGTTGTCCGACGCCCATCTTATGTCAAGTTTTCTTGACTCATTGATCTTTGGATTGACAGTTGCCAGTCCAGTTTGATCTACGTCTTATTGGTTGCCATTTATTACCCGTAATTTAAAATCAAACAAGTGGCTAAGCGGATAAAAATAGATCTTGTACCCCCGTGAGGTTAGGCCTTCGAGCTACCCACGGAAAAATATAAGAAAACAAAAAACCCTTATTTTTACCCGCTTAGCCACGAAAACTGTTTTCCCGTTTGTGAAACTATGCCATCTTGAGTTACGTTGCTTCAATTAATTAGCATGAAGCAATCAACATAATGATGTCGCTTGAATTACGCCTAAAGACAGATTAGCAACTAACAGCGTTTGTGGCGAGTTTCCGCATGGTCAGAAGTACAAATTCGATCTTCTTACTTAAATAAATAAGTTACTAATTGCTGGTACATGTAATCTTAATTAAATTTAAGTTTAGAAAAAATTATTTTGTAGTTGAGCCCGGTGTGCTCCCTGAATAATAATTTTGTGCTTGCCTAGCTACTTATAGCTAATTAAATTCTACTTATGCTTCAGACTTGCTTACGCCTAGAAACTACATACACCCTCTAATTTTGTATCAGCTGCAAATTGTTTTAGGAATACTCGAACCATTTATACATTTTTATATCAAAATTATTTCTGCTAATATAGTGAACGACCGGCGCACATAGGAAAATTTTAAAGAATAACTGACCTTATAGACCAGGCAAAAATTTAGGATTTCCAAATAATTCTACCTCTACCAAATAGGCATTTTTAATATTTCTGCACCATAAACCTGCTATAAACTGTTGCTTAATTCAATGAGTATATGACCCATATAGAGTGGCAGTAGGCGAGCTTTGCAACATTGATGGCGCTGAAATAAATTCGTCTATAGTTGATGTTGTATTAAAGTGACACCGCGTCATCAAAACCTTGATTGTCGGGAAGGGAGTAGAGGGGTACATACAGTGGCACGCACTTCCTTTCATTTTTTATTGATATTGATTCCCAAAATGAGGCACTGCACTAATTAGTCATTAGCTTACTATTTTACTTGCTTTTTATTGATGTCTTCTTCTAAACGATTTCATTAGAAAGGAACATATATACTATTATCTGGTTGTTACGAACATATTATTGATTTAGCAGGGCTTTGAAGTTTTCTATTCGTTATTGTTTTGACTGTATGTCAAACAAATTATGACGGAGCTTTTCACAAAACAAATTACCGTCTTTGCAACTAAAAAATCAATATTTGCGCACATTTTAATATAATTTTGGATCCTCTTTTATGTTTCGGATCTTTATTTATCAGGTAAGTACCTATTTAATCTCTCCTTTAAAAGGTCGTAGTGTTTTATCCTTCGAACATTAAGCCCCGAGCGGCACACTGCATGTACAAAGTGAAACACTAACTTTTTAAGGCTTCTTTACTTAGATTTTGCCGCAGAATTTGTTTTACCATAGCTATGACGCGGTGCCACTTAAATAGAACATCAACTATAGCACTCAATATTCAGAGACAAGTACTATGATATAATGGCATTTATATGACAGACATGAACCTCGGAACTCGCACATGCAACTAAATCGTACTAGTAGTTCCTGAATATTACGTAAGAGCCGAATTTATTTCAGCGCCATCTGCCCCTCATTGTTGCAAAGCTCGCCGGCTGCCTTTCTATATTGGTCATATACTCATTGTCTAATTCGAGTCAATACGAACACAATACAAAGCAGTGTTCCCTCAGGCCGTTCGATATTCATAAAACTGTCCGAAAAATCCCAAAGCGCGCACAGTGCAGTACGAGGACTTATCTTAAAATGGTTTTGGTTAGATGGAACGACCAAATTAATAACTATCCATAAACGTATGAATTCGAGAGCACGAAATTAAAGTTGCACACAGAAAGGATTACACAATTACATAGAATTATCATATTGGTTTCACAACGTTCTACGTCTTCCGATACCCAATCTCCACTCGTTTCTGTTTGCCCATAATTCATCATCTAGGCCTCTTATTCTTATTTCACTGTCTATTCCTTCTCTACAGTTTCTCCTCGGCCTTATATTTACATAGGATTATCATAATATATTTTTAATTTTAGTTCTTTAAAATGCAGATAAAATTACTTTTGCTGCGATCAGGGTGAACCCTTATGTTTCTACTCCTATCTAATCACATGCTAAACTAGTTTTTCTTTTTCTAAGCAGGCTACCCCATGCTCAGTATAGCTTTTTTCCCGTTCTTGCAAAAAAATCAACAGATGTTGCAGATGTTGCACAATTTTTTTTTGGAAATTTAAAACATATTTGTATCTTTACGTGGCTTACCCGGCATTTTGTCATGTGTTAAAATTGATTGTGAAACTCAATTTATTTTGACAAAAATTTTAATTTTTTGGGTTATTCACTGTTTTTTGAATTTGCCCAGACAAATGTAACTTTATTATAATATTATGGTATATTTTCATCTCAGTTGATGTAAACTAGAAATGTGTGTATTTAACATAAAATTTTTCCAGTGCAACATATGATAAACACAGACAAAGAAAAGACAGAGAGCAATAATTTCTAATGCGCCTGTCTTAAATCCTTGTATTTCAGAGGAATCCGAAACCAGTTTAAGTGCCTTGATGGAACGGGAAACTGACTGTGCGATAACAGTACAACGTCGACCCGAAACTCAAAAAGGATTTTTCGTACCGTTTTATGACTGTCGCACGCGATGATGGAACGAAACTAATATCGTCAAGAAAATGCGATTTTGCTTTGTTTTTGTCAGCAGAAAAACCTATTGTTCAGCATATTTTATAATTTTTTAGAGAGATCCCAAATTTTTTTTGTGTAATCCGTATCATTAGCTTTTTGTTTTCTGCTTTTGAGAATTAAAAAACAATAAACAATTTTTTTTTAATCGCAATTTTTTTGGAAAAACACTTGCTCATATTTTTCCTTAATTTTCAAAAAAAATTGTAATAAGTTTGTGGGCAAATCCTTAATAAGCGGATATTAGTAGCTCGTCTACAACCCGGGAATTTCGGCCTTATTGAGCCCGTCAAATTTTGCCTCAAACCCGAGGCCAACGTGACTGATACTGCAATTCGGCAGTTGTTTTAATTTTTGGTATATTTTCATTAAAAGTCCACGTCTCATATTTTCTTTCCCAGACATCATCATCACTATTTATCGTCCCTTACACTGGTTACGCTCGTACCGAAGAGTGCCCAACAAGGCCGAAACTCTCGTGTAGTGTACGAGCTACTAATATTCCCCTATTGAGGATTCGCCCACAAACTTATTTCTTTTTTGGTTATTTGACTATGTCCCCGCAATATCCTTTTCAAAAATTGTAAATAATGATGTAATAAATCATTTTATTTTTTTGTTGCTGAAAAAAGAAGTTTTAAGGCAACTTTAAAAAAATAGTTTTTCCTGTATCAAATTTTCATAACATGACCTTGTTTCAAGCGTATATTTGGCTAGGTCTGTCCAAATACGAGCAAAGTTCATGCATCAAAAATTTTATTAAAAATCTGTTCCACTATAATTATTTAAACAAGTGTCAAGGGGATTATGGATTTGCAATTAATACTCAATAAGCAGCGATTTTAAGTAAGTATTTTAAGTAAATTTATGCATATTTCGTGGCACCACTGTACATATTCTGGAAGAAAGCGTCCAGTAAAGAATTGGTGTCTAAAATTACACATAAAAACCTCAATTTTACAGTTATATATAACATTATAAAAACCAGCCTTTTTTTCGAATTTTATGTTCAATTACTGATTCTCTAGGAGTTAACAATGGTTAAAATGTTTAATTAACCTCCCTCCATAAATTTTTTTAAATAAATCATCGAATACACACGCGCCAAATGCTTATATTTTCTTTAAATCATTTACGCACAACTTGTTTATCTTCCACCGTATTTTTGACTGTCTAAAGTGATGACAGTGCGAAAACGTGAAAGTTTCAGTACCAAACAATTTACTTCAAAAACAGAGAGGAAAATCAAATACAATTCTGTTTTAACAAATTTGAAGGTTTAAACAATAAGGACAATATTTTCTGAGAATCTCTGCCCAAATTCTGACCCAGTTTTTTTATCTTAACTTTCCTTTAAGTGTCGTAGGTAATAGGAAAACACTCTGTATACGCTAATAATACTTAACTAAGGGGCGAATGGCATTTAGCATAGTCTCTGTGCTAACTTTAATTAAAACCGCATGAATGAAACGGAGATTAATAAGTTTTGGTTGGCGCTGAGCTTCGCCACCTTCGTATCTTTTCCAACGGTATGTTCCATCTCCACATTTGTAATTTACTTAATATACGTATATTATGCTTGCTGAATATATCTAAATTACACAAATCTTCCTTTATGACGGCTTCTAAAAACATACGAATCCAAAAGAGAAAACGCTAAAGGAACAGTCCAAAATATTCTGAACCCGCAGAGCGATCACTGACCGTTAATATTAGGGAGCTTTTGATCAGGTATTTGCCAGTTTGTTACCCTTAAGTTTATTCTGCGCTGGCGCAGCAGCTCCAAAAGAAAAAACGCTAAAGGAACAGTTGTAACAGAATTTTCCATATTTTATTTTGAATATTTCTCACATTTTCTTCTTAAAGTCTATTTATTTAAATATAATATAATATCGACTACAGTTTTTTCTTAATACCAGACAAGAATTAACTCTTGTAATTTTGACATAATCTTTGTGATTTTAGGAAAAATATATCGTCAATAAATGCCACACTTTAAACACCCTTAAGCTTTAAAAATTTTCAGTGGCTATTATACCCAGACCACAAGGCCCTTGTCTATTGATTTATAATTTTCTTAATCTTTTCGGATTTAATGACAGACATACAGACCGAGAAATATTTTATATTTCCTTAAATTAAAACCAACTTTTCATAGTAGCTTTTCTTCATGTTGTGAATTTTCTTGTCAGGATCTCAGATATGAACAGAACTTTTAAAGTTGATTATAGCGATATCAAAAACGACAAAATTGAGTAATTTCTTAGATTTGATGAACTTAGTTTCCTTATTTGATTTTCAGGTAAATAGATCCAGTTTTCACTGATTTTCCGTGTCACTTTACTTTGATCATATTGATTTCGTTTGGATATCGTAATATTGCAAGTTTCAAAGCTCATGTATTGTTTACTTCAAAGTGGTTAATTAGTAATTACTAAATGTAGAAAAATCAAACAATTACTAAAGGCTATGTAGATATAAGATTTGATTTGTCATATTTTTTTAAGAGAAAATTGGCAATTTTCTGGAAAATAGCAGTTGAGTTTTTCACCGGGTTTTCTCAACTTAGGCTATATGCCAACCCGGTTTCGATTTTTAAAGCAAAAAATCGAAGGCACTTTCTTTAAAGGCAAAGTGATTTTTTTTAATTAGTCAATTTTAATAAATAATTAGTAAATTTTAAACTGGACATTACTAGGATGTTCGTTTCATTTTTTAGATCAGTTTAGGTAACTTTTGGAATAGCTTTCTTTGTTTTCCGAAATTAGGTAATCTGGGATGACTTTGAGGTTTAACTGAATTTTTTTATTTGTGGGTGTTCCCGTGGGACGTCTCTAAGAGTAGGCCATCTTTACTTAAATTAAGTCAGGGAAAATTTGGTGTTTTGTTATTTTTTTGTGTCACTGACTTTATTTCTTGTCTCTGTTTTTAAACACAAAATTTTAGGAATAATATGTATATGTATAGGTTTTTTCCAATTTAGGGACGCCTACCCAAATATGTCAAATAAGAAGGGATAATCTGAGAGCAGTCTTTTTCAAGTTGTAAAGTTAAAATTTAGTTCCGTCTAAGAGTTTTGAAAAGTCAGTCGTGGTTTTAAAATATCAACGCATGCGCCATGTTTTCAAACTTTAACTTTTGTAAGTATTGTCAAGTATCAATTATTACTTTATTTGACAAACTT
Organism: Aspidapion aeneum; assembly: GCA_963576565.1. NCBI lineage: Eukaryota > Metazoa > Arthropoda > Insecta > Coleoptera > Brentidae > Aspidapion > Aspidapion aeneum. The sequence continues at coordinate 36,778,161 of OY755038.1, read as the reverse complement.
GAATAATTTTAGACAATTCTGTGTATATTCTTTTGATTTGTGGGAAACTATTTTGGGATCAAAATGGGTTTTACCAGTTGATAAAGACATGGGTAATGTGGGTTTTTATTAATTTATCAAGTTTTTGCCTAAACTTGGGATTTTTATTTAAAGTCTAAAAACTTGGAAACAGGGTGGAAATAGAATTGCCTAAAATAAAACATGATTTAGCTTTGTTTGTTTAATTTTGTCAAATAATTAATTTTATCACATTTTTCTTAAATTGTTTTTTAATTTGTCATATTTTCATATTTTCATCTTTTTATTTTAAAATATACACTTGCCTAGTCCAGAAACAAGGCCTTTTTATTTAACAACAAAATTAAAAATAAAACTACAAATCTGATAAACAACCTATCGATTATTTAATGTTAGAGCAAGCTGAGTATACTAGTGTATTATAGCTAAAAATTGGTAAAAAGCTTAATTCAGATCAAATCAAGAAGTTTAGTTAATCTCAGATTGGCCTGATCTAAATAACTTTGATGGGCAGTTCATATCAAATACATATCAAAACAAAACAGTGAAATATAGTGAAAAAGAAATATCATCCAATCGAGTAGCAGTTGTCTAGAGGTTTAAGATTTGAATTGGTAAGTAAGCTTACTCATGTACTAACAAAGACTGTGGAACGCCAACATGGATCCAGCCCCGAGAACTACTTTGTTTTTCCAGAGATCTACATTGTTTCAGATGAAGCGCACCAGGAAAGACTCGCATGTGTCATCTTGGTGTTGTGTCTTACTCTATCTCTGTTTCTATTGGGTATTACTATCTCACAAAATATTACTATCTCACAAAATATTCACAGAAAACCTAAATAAAGTAGTTGCCTTAAATAAATAATCAAATAAATATATATAATGACCGCTCGCCCGTTACACAGTCCAAAATACTCTAAACCCGCAGAGCGACCACTGACAGTTAATATTAGGGAGCTTTTGATCAGGTTTTTACTAGCCTGTTACCCTTAAATTTATTCTGCACGCTTAGTTAGAGTTAATAAAGATAACAGCATGACAGTATAAAGGTAAGGGTAAGAGACTGGCAAAACGCCTGACCAAAAGCACCCTATTGTTGACTAAGGAATATCAAATACAGGGGAAATAAAAAAAACTCCCAACTGCCAAATCTACTTGTACGGTCACCCACATTTTTATTGTCATTTTTATATTCACTAAACTCGTCTTGAAAGCCAGGAATTTCAGCGGGCTTTCGAAACTTTTACCCTACCTACCTATTTTAAACCATGCAGTGTTGCCAAACACTGCACTATTTTTATGTATTCTACAAATCCAGAAAAAATAAGGGGACATTAAAAAAGGGGGCGAGTGTACCTACTAGTCGCAGCTAAGTACAAAATTGATAGGTATTTTTTTAATGTAGATGCTTAAACATTTAGTTTTGATGCCCAAAGCGCATGCCACAGCGAAATTATACAGTTTTGTATTTTCATGAATCAGGTTACTGGGTAATTTTGAATCCAACTGCGACTAGTAGGTAGAAGTGGATTTAGCAGTTGAATGTTTTTGTGATTTATTTTTTTTATTACCAGCTTTTAGGTTTAATTCTTCAGCCTTATAGAAAGCACTATAATGCAACATTTAGATTTTCTACACACGCGACCAGTGTTACCTTCCATTGAGTGAAGGTAGGGGAGGGAGGGTTGGAACTAGTAAAATGGTGTTAAAAAGAATCTTAAAGCCTGCACAGTAGAAATCTTTGAAATCGCTCTATATTTGTGAAAGTTATAGCTACAACTATTACTAATAAGGAGGGCCGGGAGGAATAAGGGAGAGGAAGCGAATACTTTCCATATAAAAAATGTTGGCCGGAAAACGAAAACATTGATTTAATGTACATAAACCTTATTAATAAGATGAAAATGCTTTTTAAAACAAAGACCGTAATCATTTATGTTAATGTTACTACAAATTGGATCAATTCTTTCCATTTATTGACCGAAAATGTACACCGTAAAAAAACGCTAAAATTTAATTAGAAAGAATCTTTGTTTGAAAGAAAAATGCAATATGTGTTTATAAAAAGATTTATTTAATTTTATCAGTTGTTTAGTTAGAAAAGTAGGTATGACCTTGTAACTCGCGCACTTTTAATGTCATATTTTACTTCACACAATACAAAAAAATAGTGGATTTGGCAACATCGCATGGCTTCACTTAAGTGTCGTGGTTGTGTAAACGATTTGCTTTAGTCGTTTTTAAAGTCCGCTTGATATTTCAGGCTTTTCAGGTGAGTTTAAGCAATAGTACATTAAAAAAGTGGGCTACCGTACCATCAATCTCCAGTTTTGTCTTAAAATGTATGTATTAAATAATATTTTTGTTTTTTTTTCTTTAGCAATTTGCTATAAAAGGGATTTCCACAGGGGCTTAAGCTTCATAATCTAAACAGCATAGCACTAAATATTATCCGTTTTTCCACATGGATTTTATAGTTTAGGCTTTAAGCCAAAAATAATGGCCTCACACGTAGTTGTAGCGATATTAACAAAGGCCGGTAAAGACCGAGAAAGAATTATTTTTCAATTAGAGCTTGGAACGTGGGGAAAAATTGCTGACTTGTAGATTTTGTAAAAAGATATTGTTATAGTACTAATACAAGCGAAAAAATTCTTTGAATAATTCGACATGTCAATTTTCTCATTAAATTAAATATTGACGTGCTTTATGTATGTATTTAGTCAAAGCACTGTTTTTAAAGTATGGTAAAAAATTGAGGCCAGGGTGGCTATTCGATACAATATCATCCAACCTGCCTCGCTTGCATGATTTTGATATTTCAAAAATTCCTACAAAAAAGCAAAATAAATCTAACGGCCCTGAAAATTTTTAACACTATACTATGTCTCTAGAAAACTAATCAAAATTAAATTTATCTTGAATAAGTTGGCAAATTAACCTAAAAACTAGACACATTTTTTTTTACTTTTGGCATCGAAATTTGCTGACGCGGGTCTCACTTCTCATCGAGCTGTACGATGACAGGCGCCAAATTTTGTGTGCGTTCTCTGCTACCGATAAAGTATTAACACGAAAGAATCGACGTTTCTAAATTGGCGAAAAGTGGACCAAAATGGCGGTGCGCCAGCCTGCCCGCCATGCAACCAGCCCCGCTCTCCCCTAACTGCCATTTAGGAATATGGATGGTAACTCCTATTGACTTTATGTGGAAATTTTGTATATTCGAGATTTTAATTTTCGATTAAAAGTGTTCCAGATTTTGATTTTTGATAAAACTTATTTTGATATTATGAATTTTAGTCATGTACATTTAATGATACACACTGCATTCTAATGTTCTAATATTTAAAATCTAATTTAAACAGCTTTAAAAATATACAATTATTTAAATTAAACAAACAGCGAGTTATGATTCTTTAAATTTAACCCCCTTTACGCGACTTTACTAGCACGACGCTATTCCAACCAAAAATTAACGCGTAACATCTTATCCCAGGTTTCAGAGTTTATGTGCACAAAAAAAAATCGTATTATTGCGGTTTTTCAAATTATTATTCTAGTCAGAGATACAGACATCAACACAATGACAAATACGGCTAACTAAATCTTCTTGAGGTGTTTTTCCTAGCTTAAAATAATTATTAACTCTTTAATAAGAGAGTTGGTAGTAATATTCATTTGGTAGATAATTGATGTAATCAAACGGGCCCTTGAAAATGTCTGATTTCATCATAAAAGCTCCTTAATATTTAAAATGTAATTGTTAACAACAACTACTCGAGTAAGCGATGATGGCTGCTGATGAACGGATTTTGGGCTTTGTAGGTTCTTATCTACATCTGCTTAATTTATTGTACCTCCAGATGTATATTTTCCCTATTTAAGAGGTTTAAAGACCTCGCGAAGAGCAACAGTCGCTTATTAGATTTTTATGTCAGTCGAAATTTTGGAAGAGATTTCATTAGGATTCTTGTTCTGCAGATTACAGATGTTTAATGTCAGGCACTTGGATATGGTATAAGCGGCTAATTTCTTGACATACCTGTAGATTTATATCATGTGCAGTAGTTGCAGGTGTTTTTACAATGTACAGTGCAGTTAGTGCCAGTGATTGGTTAGACGCGATTCACACTATACGTACCATCACCGTCTCGTCACCGTACCGTCAACGACACGTAAAATATTCTTAGATTAAAGCCGTCCGAACCGTCAAGATTGCTCGACGAAAATATTTTACGTGCCGTTCCCTGTCGGTGGGCTACAGGTGCCAAATAGATAGTTAAAGTTGTGCTACGTATTTTTACGTAAGCATGAGATTTGACAGTTACGCAAGCGCACTTCGTCACACCGTCGACAAGGTCACGTTAGGAGCTTACGTATTTACCTTAGCTTACGGCAGTCTGCGGGCACCTTAACGTTACCAAAGAATAGAATTGGTTGATTGACCGATCGAAAAATGAGGCCTAGACGATAATTACCGCTTCCAGTACAAACGATTCTTTGCAAATATATTCCTACTGTAGTTGAAAAGACAAAAAACAAAATTGTAACATTAAAAAAACACAGTGTCGAATTTCATATTCTCTGCTATTAGTAGACTTATTATGGTAACGTAAAAACATTCAACTTAAAGTCAAATTTGGAACAAAACGTAGAGCGCTTAACGTGCAGTTTTACGTAAAAATACGTAGCATAACTTAAACTATCTAATAACTCGAATACGAAACCGTATCGAAAGCTGCCGACAGTCGGCGGACCGTTTCTCATCTTGAGGTTAGTTTTTGTGTTTTGTCTATTGTGTTCGTGTATTTCATGATTTTTTGAAAAAGTATTTATATTAAGTATCTAATTAGCAAGCCCGGCAACTTTATAATTATCTGGTGATAAAAAAAAATTATAAAACAAATTAAAATTCAAATTGATGTTTTAGAAAAAGCCAAAAATTTCTTGTAAAAAAAACGTGTTGCATTCGTAGACATTTTAAAATATTAACTGTTTCTGATAGCAAAAATGATAGATATAACAAAGATAAAAGCGTGATGAGATAAAGTTGTCTAAAAAATATATGAAAAACCATAATACCTAATATTTAAGAAAGGCTTAAAGCTTCACAAAATTTGGTATTTTGTTTTTCTATACTGCCTTCAATTTTTTTGCTTAATAAATAACACAGAAACTGATGCTTCGACATTCAACAATCTTCTGAATAAAGTGTGGTATTATTATTCATCTTATCTTGATTGAAATATATCATGTGCTCTGATATTTTGCTGGCCTTTTTAATTTTTTCTTGTCCAGTTCTACGATAATAGCTACAATACCCTAGCTGTATCTTATTTTCTTATTATTCATCAGTAAAGTCCATTTTGCCAATCAGCTACTCCTGCCAGCTAAAACAACAACTAAAAGTGTCGGTGGCGGTGAATGGAGTCTGCCGGTGTAATGTGACTTCGGTGCGATCAACGTGTCATTGACAGTATGGTGACGTGACGGTGGCGTTACGTAGAGTATGAATCGCGCTATGTGAGTTTCGTCACCTATCTGAGTTGTTTCCTAATTAGCTTGAGGAGTTCACAATTTCACAATAATTTTGTTATAATTTTGTCTCAATGCTAAATGCTAGTGGTATTGATATTCTTTATATACCTATCGCTTGATATATTATGTTGTATTGTACTCAAGTGGTGCCAGGCCCTACTGTAACTCCATGCACTTAGATTCTTATGGGACCAATGCGATTGACTAACCTGGCATATTTTTTTTATCACCAGTATTAACTGTTAAACCCTTCACTTGAGGATCACCTTGTATTTCGTCAGACTAAAAACGAATTGTAGGCAGTTCCAAACTAATTTTAAGTTTATTTGTTGGCATAATGAAGCTTGTGTGGCTACTTGGGTATCCAAAAAGACTGTCATATCTTGTTTGAGATATTTTTTCTGAGGTTTTCCCGGAAACAGATTTCTTTGCCATGTACTTTTACTTAGAATACACTAGGTCAGCTGTCCATTGTGGACCATTTGGTGTACCGTACCAACTTTCACGACTGCACTACGGTATTTCCAGTCAATTTTTTAAATATTTACTAGCAATTATTATTCGCTACCTACTAATCAATTGGGTTCGGTGTATTTTAATATCTGTTGGCTTTGCATCATCAAATTTCAAACAGGTGTTTAAGCGCAATTTTATTTTATACTTACATGGGATTACTACTCTTTCACGGGATAAAATGTCATGCAACTTTTCCAAAGAAAGCTTTCCAAGTGTTCTAGTTCTATTGGTTTTGGTAAAGATATGAGTAATGAACGAATGTAACCGACTAACCGTCGCGTCTTATAAAACTATTTAAATAATTAATGGTTAAACCACCTATGTTCGTTGAGCCTTGTTTAAGATGTTTAATATATTGAGAAGCTTGCTCGGCATGGATCGGTTGTAGTAGTGGTAGTGTCGTCTAAGCACTAGGCCTAGCGTGTAGGCACATGAAGTGCTTTTTTGCCAACCCCCGGGCATCCCTCCTACACGTCCTTGTCCTTCCTTCGCTACGATATCTGCCCGTCTTCTGTACAAGGGCTAGAATATCGGACCACCTCAGATTCAGAAGGCCCTTCCTCTCAAATGCTGCTTCACATGATGTAAGAAAAGTGGAAAAATGCGCCTAGGCCTCATCCTCGGCATATAATCGCTCACACGTTGAGTCGTCACTCTCATCTTTGCCAGGTGCCCTTGTAGGATACATTGGTTCCTACCTCCCTTCGGGTTCTATGAAGTGGCCAGTTCCTACGAGACTTACTGTATCCGGTCACATGCTCCTTCCCCTGTCCTCGCGTTTCCTGATTGGTCCATTATTTTTATATCTGTTTCTGGGCCGACTCTCATGGATCGGTTACTTGGAACTCCATAGGAAATATCGATATTTAATCGACATATTCGCGGCACGCGCAAAAGTACCAATTTTTAAAACAGGAAGTTGGAGAATCCGAAAGGTACTGTTCGTACAAAAATCATTTTTTCTTGATATAGGTATACATAAAACCTACAAAGTTTTAAAAATATTTTACTATGATATGTAATCTGTGGTCTGGATAAGCGAATATACGAAAAAGCGGTTGCAACAGCTTGCCCTAAGCGTGCCTTATTGGCCGGTATATCTGGAAAGCAGTTGCATGGAATTGGTAGACATGTAATTCTCGACTAAATTAGAATGTATCATTAGACAAGTTGGCGTTACATAAAAAGTTTTTTTATACAAAATTGCGCTCCTGATTATTTTTCATTAACAAGGTAGGCACTTATAAAACTAATTTGAAATTTAAAAGCTTAAATATTACTTTTATTCAGGCTGTTTTTTCCAAAAGGTTTTTTTACAGAGGCTTTTTCGGGTATTTATTGTACGTTTTTGGAAAAATCCTCAGACACGTCAATGTTGTTTGCGAGGGGGACACTCTTAAAATTTTTGTAGCACGCACCCCTTTGAAGGGGCAAACTTTACCTCTACTTTGAATAGAGAAAATGGGTCAAGTGACACCTTATCTTGAAGGTCGAAGGTGAATTTCGTTACAACTCTAATATAATAAAATATAAAAAAAAATAATACTGATTTAATTTTTATTTTATCTGTCCATGTTAAATTTGAAAGCAAATATCTCAAAATCTAATCGATTGATTTTTAAAATTTTAGACCGTTGTAAAGATTTCCAGAGACCTTTAAAACAGGGTATCACTACACCCAGTAGCGGCTCGTATCAATACAACATCAATACAAGTGCCAGAATTTTGAGTCAGTAAAAAAAAATTCGGGTGTTGCGCCCAAATGTTTACCACAAGTCATTAAAAAGCAGAACTACTATATTAAGGGAATATAATTCTATATTTTTTTAAAGAAACTTACCCATGCCCACCCAAATTCCGCCATAAAATGACTTAAAATTTATCAAAAAATTCTGCAAAAATAATTGAAATGTAAAGGGCGTAAATTAGAACATTCATGGTCCACGCGCAAAAACAATGCGAGTAATATTGCACAGGGTCATCGAATTTCATACAAGCGCGGATCTGGGTCAAAATCTAGGGGGGAGGGGGTAGTAGTCGTATAATTTTTTTAAAGGGGGGTTAATTCTCCTGTTATCCCTTTTTTATTAGTAAAAAGTGCATATTTTCTTTTCTAGGGGGGGTAATTACCCTGTTACCCACCCTCAAATCTGCCCTTGATTTCATATATAAATTAAAAAGAAGTGCATAAAATAAAATAAAAACCCATAAAGAAGTTTTAAAATAAAATACGTGTTTTTTAGAAAAATACGGTAGTGCCATGGCACCGTGGCACTACCTCACAAGCCGCCACTGACTACACCCAGTTTCTCTATTGAAAGTGTAAAGGTAAAGTTTACCCTCAAACGGATGTCTGCTACAAAAATTTTAAGACCGCCAAAGAATGTCCCCCTCGCAAACAAAATCGATATATTCGAAGTTTTTTGCAAAAACTTATGACATATACCCAAAAAGATTTATTACTTTTACAAAAAAACACCACGTTGTACATTTATTTATAAGGAGTAAGATATCCTGAGTAACTTTTATGGTTAATTAACACTTTGGAATGAAATATTTTGTTAGCGAGGGTGTATTGCTAGTTAAAAACTTTTTTTAATAGTCTGATATTTAAGTTTATTATTATTCATCTTTAGAGTGGGTACCCAATAAACATCAATAAAAAAAATGCTTTTTTGTAAAGTCATTGCCAGTAGCACCGCAATGGCATACCGCTCTTTATCAGGCCAGCAGACATACTTTTTACTACAAAAAGGCATGTACTTTTAAAGCAATGGATTTTTTGTTATATTTTTTGTACACAAAAACATGTAATTTTAAACCAATGTATTTTAATTTTTTTTAGTACAAAAAAAACTGAATTTTTAAAATTTTTTAAAACTGTACTTTTAAAGTAAAATATTTTATTCATTTTTTTAGTACAAAAAAAATTGTACTTTTATTCGTAAATATTGTAAGGACATTACGTCACTCACGTCCAATATTTATGGAAAGAAATATTTGATCCTTATAAGGATCTTTAATACTCCTTTTCATCAGATGTGGATATTTCCAAAGATTATGGAACATTCCACACCAATTTAAAAAAAAAAAAAATTATTCACATTTATAACCTTGACATTCTTCAATGAACCTATAAAATGTTGACTAGTGTTTGCCATCGAACATTAACTTGGTAGAACTTTGCCTCATTCGAAATGTTTTTTGTGTTAATATTTTATTTTCTCAGTAAAATATTAAATTTGTTTGTACTAAAATAAAGTGCTTTAAAAGCAACTGTTTAAAAATAGTTTTAGAATGTTTTTTCACTGTTATATTAATTTAGGAGTAAAACTATTAAACTTTTAATAATAAATTAAATATAATTTAAGAGTGCTTTCATCGAAATGTTATTAAAACGTTTTTTGTGAATATTTTATTTTCACAGTAAAATAACTGTTTTTTTTTAGCTTTCAACGTTTCTGTTCAAATATATTTTTACCTTGCTAGCCCGCGCAGCAATGGCAAGTACTATTTTCGACGAATTTTTTTTTTCAGATAACGCCGAAAATCTGTTATTTGGATGTATTTTGCCTTAGCAATATTGTCGTGATGTCTGTATAGGTGTGTGTGTGTGTGTGTGTGTGTGTGTGTATGTCTGTCCATAACACGATAGCTCGTCAACGGTTAAACCGATTTTCATGAGATTTTTACGAAACATAGTGTTCGATAGTATAACGATCTGATTAGATTTTGGTCGAGATCCATTCATCGTAATGACAGTTTTTTAACAGTTTAGAAATTGAAAATATGCTAACTTTTTAATGGAATATCGCATCAATATGTGGTTTCGAAATATAGTAGAAAACGTTTTTCTCATTAATTTGTGTTATAATCAAAAACTTTTTAGAAGCTTTCGTTTCTGAGATATTTACAAAAAACTGTTTTCAAGGCTGATATGGCACTATGATGATGACAAATGCTGTACAAAAATTTTGCTTTTATAACAGTATTCAATAAATTAATATAAATGTGGGCGATACTAAATTAGTAAAAAATAAGCAATTTATTACCGCGGTCCAGCAGTTGCCAGCAGTTGAAGTACAAAATTAGTACTATTCTGTCAAGTTGATGTTTGTTGGCTAGTAACGCTCGGTAACAGGTTTTACCAAAAATTGACATAATAATAATAATACATATATGTACTCCAATTACTTCAAACATGGCAATACTTTATCCACTTATAAAGTTAAAAAAGGCAGAATCCCAAATAAATTGTCAACTAATTCCAAACTTATTAAAATAACACTTCTATAAAGAAAAAATTAAATAGCTACTTCAGTCTTGTTTTTTAATGTAAGAAAATTGATAATTAAAATAATTGGATGACACTTTAAAGTTCTCGGGTTTTAAAAAACACTACTCGTACATTATGTAACACTCATAAAGGAAGATGTGGGTATAGTTTTGCGTTGCACTCAATGAGTTGAACAGGAAAGGAGTTAACAAATTCCAACTTTTTCGTTAGGTAATTTATGGATCACCTCTAATATAAAAGTATTGACTTCAAACATACAAAATTCAAAGTGCATGTAAATTTTTTAAAATTTAATTCCCCCCAATAGATTTGCTTGCTTCACTGTGCGGCAAGTGTAGTATGAGTGAATATTTTTAGTTTTTTAAAGTTAATTTTTCACTAGGTACAATTTTTTTTTTTTTTATAGAATAGAAAGAGTCTTTAATTTCATTTGCAAAATAACGAGGAAGTGAGCCAAAAAATCTTAATACTAATTGACCTTATAAAAATAACTTCTAATTTAAAAAGTTAAAATGTTAATTAAGGTAATCGATGTTTTCCTGGATGACAAGTGCTTTTTGGTGCTCCTGGCCTTGGATCGTCGCTAATGCTAATCCGTCCATGTTTGAATTCTCCATATCAACGAGTACTCGGCAAGGCATTTTTGTTGAAATCATTCGTTCGAAAGTTGTAAAAATTATATATTATTATATAATATGTTTATTTCCATTTTTCGACCGATTTGTTAACTTAAAAAAATCACTGTAGCTATAAAACTATATGTTGTTTTGAATTTATGGTTAGATGAAGATGGAAGTTAAGTTTAAGTAACGACATTTGAACAGTGTCGCCCTCTATGTTTTTATATGCAAAACATAAAAGACAGCCTCGTACAGAAAACTTAGACTGTGCACTTCAAATCAAGATAACACTTTAAGACCACCTTTCCTATTTTCTCAAATTTAAGTATTTTACAGAGAACAGAACGCTCTCAACGTAAACATAATATATCACATACGTTATGACTCAAAAAAACAAAACAATAAATACAATTTGGCTTCAGCCTCGCTTGCAAGAGTGTCGCGTTTGCTTTATGTAATCGGTGCAGTAATCAAGTGCTGCAGATCTCTAAAGGATTTTCCATTCCTCAGGCGGGTGAAAAATATAGTTAGTAGTTGTGGGGAGACCATTTTTGGTCTAGCGAATAGGCACAAGATGCGCCCTATTCGCAAACCTCAATTTTTCCGTACACCATACACCAAACTGATGCACGTGCCCCTTTCAATCCAAGTTTTCTTTCTCTAAGAGGACCTTATTTTGCCTTGCACCTCTTTGTCGAGGGCAGGAATTTTTATACCGCGTATCAAATATACTCAGGCGACCCACGCTGTTACACTTCTTCCGAAAGGTGGTCCTGCTTCATGTCAGACTTGCATCCATCTAACATCGCTATCGTCCCAGCAGAACTTGGTTGTAGACGATAGACTTCTTTCCTTTTCAGCGCAACAGTCGTAGTCGTTGTGAGTTGACTTTAGGTGATATATGCTGGCGCCATCCTTGTAACGATTATATAGTATATATAGCAGGCACCTGGGTTATTATCTCTAGTTCCTCGGCTGGCTGCGTGTCGGCTTCTGAACGACACCTGCATATAATCTCGATATTCAAAGTCAACTTATAATTTGTGAGCATTGCTTGGTGTGCATTCTATGACGACTGTCGAACGCTGATGAAGAAGTGTAGTTAAGTCGTACCGCTTTATTCCTGCCGGTAATCCAGCTAAATAAGGTCGGATATATCCTAAAGTATGACACACTTTCTCAGTCGGTAGGCCTTAGATAGTAGTAACAAAGGACCGGATAAAAAATATCCGTTGTTTCCAAAGGTGGCTGCGGACATTAGGCATCCCATACTGTCAGCCTAAGTGTTGGCAAAAAAAGTTGCAGTTGTCAAAAAGTTAAAAAACAAAAGCTATCAAAATTTAATTTCTAATTATTTTTTAAATTTTTTTTTAGATAATGCCTACAAGATAAGGCAATATTAGAGCAGGATTTTTAATTTCCCAATGGAAATGAAAAACAGCATGGCCTGTCATTCATATTAAAACAGAGAGACGTAAACAGATTCAGACTAAAGCGTAACCTGATTTTGTTCTCTCGGGATTTCAGTGAAAACTCGGCACAAAACACATTTTAAAACTGGGTCCTATAAAACAAAACCTATAAAATGAAAAACATTTGCTGGAAAATTTACCGTTTTGCACGCTCCAACACTCATTTGACCCTTATATCCATTTTGTAACATTTTTATTTATTACGACCCGCCTGGAGGTACTGGAGTAAAAAAAACTTAAATTGAATAAGTTGATAATATATGCCTCTGCCTAAAATTTGTATCTTATTTATTAAGGCAAAGTGAGTCCAAAGTAATGAAAATTTGAAAAATAGTCCATTTTTTACAGTGGATCTTTCTAAAATACCAACAAGATAGTCTTCTGCACTAGTGCTCAAGCCTCTCTTTATTTATCGCCTGTAACGGGTGACCTCGTTGACAGTGGTACTGTCAAATCAAGTGGACAAGGCTTAAACGTTGCAAGCAACCAATTTGGGCAACAACTTAAATTTCTCAATTATGTAAACAATGTAGGAAAATCATACATACCTGTTTAATTTTCTTCTTTAAACTTCACATTTTCACTTTATATTTAATAAACAAATATCAATTTTTACTTATATTAAACTTTTGTATTCTAAACTCTCTAAACTTTTAAGTTTTATAAACCTTTTGTATGTTTGTTTTAAATATATTTATTTATCAATATTTTAAACGTTGATTGAACAAAGTTATTCAATCAACTGTTTATTTTACTAATTATAGCTGTTTAGGTTTGGGATATTATATTGATTAAAAACGCCGCTTTTAGGGCAACGAATGGTTTGTATTTGTAGTTAAAAAAATAACAGAAAAAGATAGCAGCAATAGTTCAGAACACTGGAAACAGTAATAATCAAAAGCTTTAAAATTAAAATAAACTCTAAAAGTAAAGATCAAAATAGTTATAATAACAAAGATAATAGCTTTTTACAAAGATAAGATAATTGACAGATTTAAAATTTATTAGTAGTAAAAAACCCCCCTTAAATCAAACAAGGTAAAGCGTACAAAAACCAACTAAGGAATGCTGTCCAACGATTTTCTTGTCTCAGCGAAAACAACCCTGCTCCGTAGGCACTCACAGCCTACCGTTGATTGGTTTGAACTCTAAGACTAAAGACTTTTACTTTTACACAGTGTGTAAAAATTAAAAATAGTTTGTTAACTCTGTTTCTAGTTACGAAATATAAATGATTGTGATGTTAGTGGCTCAAAGGACTGATTAGCCGAATAGAAGTTAATTAAATACAGCGATCCTGAAAATATTCCCAAAAACAAGTCGGTGGTCTTGCCATAAATTTTACTTATTTTTAACCTAGTCTTGCATGTAATTAATGCTTGTTGATGTCGAAAACAATATTTAATTAAAAATATTTATAAACTTATAAACAAGACAAGTGAGGTCTCGGATGTGAAATTTATGCCACAGTGATGAAATCAAAATAATTTTGAAACATGTATGATTCCTTTCCGTACTAGACAACATTGCCCATCAGTAGCCAGCTGCTTTTTTCGCAGTTATACTGTTAGAGTGAAAGGGATAAAAGTACCCATATATTATTAGCATACAACAATCAGTCCATCTTTTTCCATTTCGCAACTTCAGTAATTTCTTTATATTTTTTTATTGTATAAGAAACACCTGCAGATCGAAACCAAATTACATAGGGTAAAAAAATATGCCTTGTCTTTCTAAGGCCCTTTCTACTTATTTTTATTCAATGGTAGATTTTCAAAGCCGGCCTAAACTTTTATATGTTTATGAAATTGACGTCTAAATTTAAATGTCTTATATCTCGAAAAATACTTTTAAAGGATAAACCTATTTATTCTTCAAATTAGAAAGAAAAGAGAAGGACATTTGCCTCAAAAAGGGTACCTTAAATATAAAAAATTGAATGTGCCGCATATTATTCCCAAAAAATATAATTCTTCCCTACTATCACATACGAAATTAGCGAATTTTGAACTCTTTTCTGTTTTAGAAAGGTATTTATTTTACACGCATATTGATTTTTCTTTTTGTCATTAGAGACGAAAATATTTTCCTCTTAAGAGGAGAAAATACTCTAGGAAATGAAAAAAGTTAATTTTAACAGAAACAACATAGAAATTCGGGTTACTATCTTATAAGCGTATACAAGGGGGCTTGAAAATAGATTATGTTCAAAATATTTTTCTTTCTGCAATTTATTATGTTATTAAATAAAAAAAACACCCAACTGGTAAGTCTACTTGTAGTACCAACAAGTCGCAGTTGGGTACAAAATTGATAGGGATATCTATAATGTACGACATGCTTTAACTTTCAGTTTTGATGCCATAAGCACACGAAATTATACAGTTTTGTATTTTATTAATCAGGAGTTTGTTTTTAGTTCCAACTTTTAGTTTAAATTTTATTTATCCTTATAGAAAGCACTATATATTTACCATTCATTTAGCGTTACCCGGAAAGTACGTGTAGATTTTATACGTACGCGAACATTTTTTTTTGTTTCTCTTTTGTTTTCTGGAAGAGGAAAGCTAGTAAAATACTGTTGAAAAAATCTTAAAGCGCGTGCAGAAAGAATTTTTGGAATCGCTCTATATTTGTGAAAGTTATGGCTACAACTATTACTATTAAGGATGGTGGGGAGGAGGGAAAGAGAGGCAGGGGGAAACTAGTCAAATGATGTGGGGAAAAAATATTAAAGCGTCTGCAGGAAGAATTTTTGAAATATCTATATTTGATAAAATTATGCGAAGATGGTTCTTAAAGAGGGTGGGGGGAATGACAGCAGGGGAGATGGGTGGGAGCGGGCAGGACTCCAAAGTAATTACAGCAAATTAGAGGATATTTGTAATGGGTAATCAAAGGAATTTCATTAAATCGCCTGATCAGTTCGGGATCAGTAGCAACGACACATTCTTTTTTCATAATCGGTTTGGCCGTTTAGCCTCTAGCGCGACAGAAATACACATACGTACATATCCCAAGCGAAAAACATTACCCTTCCTTTCGCCGTGCTGCAGTTGAGTAAAAAAAGGGAAAAAATTTTCAAGCCTCCTCAAGGCGATTTGTTTGTAGGCCAACCTCTTGATAAAACTTAGTCATATAATTTTCGTCTTCGGCTGGCGCCTTGGGCGAATACTTTTACACTCATGTGAAATATGTTACTTTCATCACTTAATATGTAATATACTATTACATGTCTAGTTAACTAGAGCTTGGTTGCTCTTTTTGAAAAGTTTTGAAAACCATATAAATATGGTGCTGGGTCAATAGCGCACAGGTCATTAGTGCGCGAAACAATTGCGCGCGGACAAATTCGCAAAACCAAAAGCGCGCAACCGATAGCGCGCGAAAAAATGCTCTCATCTATTAGCCCGCAGCCAATTGCGCGTGGTTAATTGCGCGCAATCATTAGTTTGAGGGAAATGCGCGCAATTAATAACGCTATAAACGCTCCTGCAAATGCGCTAATAACTCAAATTGCCCTACCCAGCCCACGTAGACCAAGGGCCGAGGATTTTTGATAAGTTGACCCGGTTAGGTTAGTTTGGTTAGTCTTCTAACTTGACTCAACTTATCAACTATCTTCGAGCCCTGGTCCTGGAGAGGACAGTTTGACTTGGTTATAGGTTGGTTAGGACTCTGTTACAAATACATACGCCCAATGCGCGGTTTTTGCGCGCTATGAACCTGCGCCAGCGCCGAATTTTACTTCTGGTGCCAGTTTCGAGATATTATTTCACATTGTATAGTGTTACTAATTTAATAGGAAATTTACTGATACAGTATAAAATCCAACAGCTTCCTTTACAACATAATAAATAATTCAATATAGCGCAGTTGTCTCCTTTGCATTTAGTATCGACCATATAAAAAATAATATAATTTTCATAGCATTTATGTAGATATTCCTCTTTCCCTTTATAGTCCAATATCTCCCAAGCCAAATGGAAATGTCGAATTGGTTTTTAGAAAGTAAGTTCCCGTACAACTAAAAATAAAAAATATATATTTTACAATGTATTCCTACAACAAAATTGCCACTATTTTTATTTTTGTACAATAATGACCTCATTACGAGGGGAAGAGTTACTTTGCGAGTATTATTTATGAACAATAGCCCAATGAATACCAAAAAAGGGGGGTTATCCTACAATCCAGATTTAAGATTGTTTTTTGACAAAATATGTCCGCAAACGCAAATAATGCATACTATTTTGTTTTTATAAACATGTGATCAAAGAGCGGCCAACTAAGATATGTTTTGGAAAGAAACAACATGCGGTAATAATATAACGTTGCGCTGGCGATTTTTATTAGCTACACATTTTTTATAAAAGAATTACAGTGCAACTTAAGGTAAAATTTGAAACGATGGAATGTAAAAATATTATTTTTATTTATGTTTTTTATTTTAATTTTATTACCACCAAGTGTATCTAGCAGGATTTGCTGAGCACTAATATGACGTAACGGACAAAATTGTAATGATCTCACCAGTAAATCCTGTAAAAATGCTTTGTAGCAATAATAACGCACCGGACAACTTTCGTTACAGAGTCTATCTCTGTTGTCGTCGTGGGCGGATCAGGGCGAGTAAATGTATAACATAGGTTTACTCAGTATGCCTTGGGACATCATACTTATGTATATACCACCAAGCCGGACCAAAGTGGACTTTCAAAGATCTAATTTATGAAAGTAGCAGAAACTATTTTTAAAATAACGTTTCATTAAAAAACTCTAACGTAAAAACCAAAACGCTCTTACCAATTCAACACTGCTTAAAAGCTCAATCGTTACCCTACACGCAAATGTCTTTAGTTTCTTCCCCGAACAATTTAGGCCTTAATTACAATTTGTCTTATTTTTTTACTTTGGGCTTATTGTAATTATGCACCAAAATTATACTGAATGAACCCTCTATAACTTAAATAAAAGAATACATTTAGGAAGTAACTTTTAATGCGTAGAATCCCAGAGGTCCTTTAAGGGTTCAATTGTTGTTAGGTAGGCTGTGCAATTAGCATCAGTTAAGGATGTCATCAGGATGTCGTTTTTCACCACTTATGAACTAGCCCCAGATCACTGTGCGCCAGCAGTGGCGTCGCTACAGTCATCCATTTAAGTTCACATGACTGGTCAAATTCTGTAGGCAACATGTGTAAAAGTATAAAGACCTTGAAGCTGGGGTACGTATTTTACATTCAATTTATTTAATATGGAACATTCAAACTCTTGAAACCCAACTTTTTTTATTGTATGATATTTCGAAAAGCCAGTAATGTTGCTTTTACTTTTGGTTGTGTGGGCTATTTTTTGCGTGTGTTGGTTTTTCTGTTTTTATGTTCGATTTTGCTTTTGGGTTTTTTTCTGTGCGCTTTCCTCCTGTTCCGGTTTTTCCGGGATTTACTGGACTTACGTGTTATTAAAGCTATATCCGCCCATCACGGTGTTTTCATTCGGTTTACAAAAACCAATAACATAACCCATATAAAGGGGACAGCTTCGGCTCACAAAAGTGTTGTTTTTAATTGATTCAGCAAAGTAGTAATAGGAACGACTATGGGCACAAGAAGTGGTGACATCTGCATTACATCCAGGTTGAAGTATTCCTCCATTTGGATAAAAATCAACGTGTCCAACATTGTACGCAACCCCTAAAACATACAAAAATAAATAAAATCTTTCAAAGTTCTTATTTTTGGTACAATAAAATGCTTAGTAATAAACGTACATTGTTTAAAGAATGAAAACAATAAAAACTAAAACTTTGTTAGGGTGAATGTTTAAATCTCTATATCCTGTAAAATTCATCATGAACAATAAAAATCTATTAATTAATAATAATAATAATTAATGCTTTTATTGCAGATAAATTACAGTTTATAATACACAGTAATAAATGTAAATGTAACAATGGTCAGAGTTCCCTCTTTTTAATAAAACAAATTAATAAAAACTGCGCTCTTACACTCAGGCAAACATATACCTAACCCGTACAAAAGAAAATAAAATAACATAACAAACAAGTAATAATAAAAAAAAATCTAATTGACTAAAAAAATACGTTTTGCCTACAAAACGAACCATACCGAACCGAACCTACTTACTTAAAATATAATAACAATTAAATATGTGATACCTGATTAAGTTTCATAAGGATAAAAAAACAAGGAAAATAAAAATAAAATAAGACATTCTTAAATTAAGATTTTATCGGCAATCCGGCTCGAAGGACCAATGTGCAAGCTGTGCTTGACAATTACCTTGCTTCACTCCCTGCAATGACCAAGAAGGCTTATGGTACAGTAACTTAAGTAGTTATAGTGAGAACAACTATCAAATGTTGAATCTGCTTTATTAAGATAAATCCTCTCTTTTTATATTAAAAAAGTGTTATAGTACGTGAGAAATTATAATATATAAAATTCAATATTTCGTGCTGTTTTATAAACTAAATAATTTATATAATTTAAATAGGTAAACTTGAGAAGGTTAGTTTATGTTATTAAAACCTAATTTCTCAAGATCACCTGTGTTTAAATAATAAATTTAACTAAAAATTAAGATTTATGAAAAATGGTAAAAAAAAAAGAAAATTTGTTTAATTTTGTAATTAAACAGATTTTTTAAAGGAAATAAAACTTAGCGATTTTATGGAATTTGGAATTAATATAATAATCAATATTTAAATAATTATGTAAAATTTTGGGAATATTTTGGAATTAGTATTGCTCCATAACAATTTAAAAAAGCTTACATGGACAAATCGTATGGGCCAATATAGAATAGCAGGTTATTTTAAATTAAAAATCCTTACTTTTATGCAAGGTTAATTAAATTAATTGGTTTACAAAAACCAAATAGTGACAATGATCATTGTTTAAAAATAGTTTTTGTATGTAAATTGTAAAAAATAAGTTGGAATGCTATATTTATAGTTTTATCTATATTTAAAAAGAGATATAATATGCCATTTTAGATGCCTATTAATAAACCTAGGTATAATGTGATTTGCATTTCAGCAGAGAGAATACAAAAAAATTTTGTGGCTAAGAGGGTATGGAAAGGTTTTATTTTTTTGTATTTTTTTTTGGGCAGCTCAAAAGCTGTGTCCAAGATCTAATGGACCCTTATTAAGTGTTTACGGTTGCCTGTTTCGTCCTTAAAGGGCTCTTCAGAAACCGCATATTCAATGTGACACCCCTGTAAAGCTTGATAGACGGTATATAATTCTTATCTTACGATATTGGTAAGAGAAATTAAAAATAAAGCATGCGATACCGCATGCCTTTCACACCAGTGGCGCCATCTACCAAGTACAAAATTAATTACCAGAAATAAAACAAAGGGCATGCAGATGAAACAAAAACCAGTACCCCTGACCGAGACACAATTTGTTCCTCAAGTCTGTCGCTTATTGCATTTTTGCCTCATTCGTGACGTTTTATGCCTGTCAGCGGAATTTAAGCCAAAAATACTACAAACTTAAATTTTAGTAGGTACCCCTAAATTAGGAAAATAAAAAGGTCTTGTTTTTCTTGTATTTTTTCGATTTTTCATTGTGTAGCTCGAAAGATGTACACTCACGGGGGTCCAAGATCTAATAAATACCTGTTAACTGTTGACAGATAACTGTTTCGTCCTTCAGGAAATATTCAGATCACTGCATCGCTCAGCCACAAAAAAATTTTGTTTTCTTTATTCAAAGGTAGTAAAATTTACGTTTGTGGTATTTTTGGCTTATACTTTGCGTACCAACATGAAACGCCGTGAAGGTGGCAAGAGCAATAAGGATAAACTAGACCTGAGAGACAAATTATGGGTACTGTTTTCCGTTTCATCTGCCCAGCCATAATTACAAGACGCTAGCCCTACCAAGTTGACTTTCAATTCCTGACTTCGCATGCGCAGATCTACCAATATTATTTACCTCATATATTAGAATAGATGAACAGGGTGATTTTTACTTGAATGATTCTATGAAAATAGAAAGTTTCACAAACCTAACCCAACGAAACCTTATCAGATCTAACCGAACCGAACCAAAGCAAACTAATCCAATAATTTTTTTCAAAAAAAAAAACTTTCCTGACTTCCTACCCGGGATCCTATCCAAACCTAACCATACCCAACTAAACCTAATTAGCAGTGTAGTAGTTTGGTTAGGTTAGGTTTGGTTCAGTTTAGTTAGGTTCGGTTCGGTTCGGTTTGGTTGGGTTCGGATTCACATCCTCTAAGATCCCGGGTAGGAAGTCAGGAAAGTTTTTTTTTGAAAATAATTATTGGTTGTTTGCTTTGGTTCGGTTCGGTTAGATTTGATTAGGTTTCGTTAGGTTAGGTTTTTGAAACTTTCTATTTTCATGTGGTTAGAATCATTCAAGTGAAAATCACCCTGTATTCATCTATTCTAATACATGAGGTAAATAATATTAGTGGATCTGCGCATGCGAAATCAGGGATCGAAAGTGGACTTGGTAGGGCTAGCGTGTTGTGGCCATAGTTTCACCCTGTAACGGGCGAGCGGTCATTATGTATATTTATTTAATTATTTATTTAAGGCAACTACTTTATTTAGGTTTTATGTGAATATTTTGTGAGATAGTAATACCCAATAGAAACAGAGATAGAGTGGAACACAACACCAAGATGACACATGCGAGTCTTTCCTGGTGCGCTTCATCTGAAACAATGTAGATCTCTGGAAAAACAAAGTAGTTCTCGGGGCTGAATCCATGTGGGCGTTCTACAGTCTTGTTAGTACATGAGTAAGCTTACTTACCAATTCAAATCTTAAACCTCTAGACAACTGCTACTCGATTGGATGATATTTCTTTTTCACTATATTTCACTGTTTTGTTTTGATATGTATCTGATATGAACTGCCCATCAAAGTTATTTAGATCAGGCCAATCTGAGATTAACTAAACTTCTTGATTTGATCTGAATTAGCTTTTTTACCAATTTTTAGCTATAATACACTACTATACTCAGCTTGCTCTAACATTAAATAATCGATAGGTTGTTCATCAGATTTGTAGTTTTATTTTTAATTTTGTTGTTAAATAAAAAGGATTTGTTTCTGGACTAGGCAAGTGTATATTTTAAAATAAAAAGATGAAAATATGACAAATTAAAAAAACAATTTAAGAAAAATGTGACAAAATTAATTATTTGACAAAATTAAACAAACAAAGCTAAATCATGTTTTATTTTAGGCAATTCTATTTCCACCCTCTTCCCAAGTTTTTTAGACTTTAAATAAAAATCCCAAGTATAGGCAAAAACTTGATAAATTAATAAAAAAAACCAACATTACCCATGTCTTAATCAACTGATTTAAAACCCATTTTGATCCCAAAATAGTTTCCCACAAATCAAAAGTAAATACACAGAATTGTCTAAAATTATCCAAGTTTGTCAAATAAAGAAAGGGTTGAGGCAGTGTAATAATTGATACTTGACATTACTTACAAAAGTTAAAGTTTGCACGCGCTTATATTTTAAAACCCGACTGACTTTTCAAAACTCTAAGACGGAACTAAATTTTAACTTTACAACTTGAAAAAAACTGCTCTCAGATTATCCCTTCTTATTTGACATATTTGGGTAGGCGTCCCTAGATTGGAAAAAACCTATACATATACATATTATTCCTAAACTTTTGTGTATAAAAACAGAGACATGAAATAAAGTCAGTGACACAAAAAAAGAACAAAACATCAAATTTTCCCTGACTTAATTTAAGTAAAGATGGCCTACTCTTAAAGACGTCCCACGGGAACACCCACAAATAAGAAAATTCAGTTAAAGCTCATAGTCACCCTAGATTACCTAATTTCGGAAAACAAAGAAAGCTACTTCAAAAGTTACCTAAACTGATCTAAAAAAATGAAACGAACATCCTAGTAATGTCCAGTGTAAAATTTATTAATTATTTATCAAAATTGACCAATTAAAAAAAAATCACTTTGCCTTTAAAGAAAGTGCCTCGATATTTTTCTTTTAAAATCGAAACCGGGTTGGCATATAGCCTAAGTTGAGAAAACCCGGTGAAAAACTCAACTGCTATTTTCCAGAAAATTTCCAATTTTCTCTTAAAAAATATGACAAATCAAATCTTATATTTACATAGCCTTTAGTAATTGTTTGACTTTTCTACATTTAGTAATTACTAATTAACCACTTTGAAGTATTTTATGAACCACTGGTCAAAACCTTTGAAACTTGCAATACTACGATATCCAAACGAAATCAATATGATCAAAATTAAGTGGCACGGAAAATCAGTGAAAACTGGATCTATTTACCTGAAAATCAAATAAGGAAACAAAGTCCACCAAATCTAAAAAATAACTCAATTTTGTCGTTTTTGATATCGCTATAATCAACAATAAAAGTTCTGTTCATATGTATGATCGTGACAATAAAATTCGCAACATAAAGAAAAGCTACTATGAAAAGTTGGTTTTAATTTAGGGAAATATAAAATATTTCTCGGTCTATATATATCTGTCACTAAATCCGAAAACATTAAAAAAAAGTATAAATCAATAGACAAGGGTCTTGTGGTCTGAGTCTAAAAGCCACTTAAAATTTTTAAAGCTTAAGAGTGTGTTTAAAGTGTGACATTTATTGGCTATATATTTTCCTAAAATCACAAATATTATGTCAAAATTAGAAAAGCTCTCTTGTCTGGTCTTTAAGAGTGTAAAATATACGAACCATATGTTTTTCTGCTATGGGAAAAAAACTCTAGCCGATATTATATTATATTTAAAGAAATAGACCTTAACAAAAAATCTGAGAAATATTCAAAATAAAATATGGGAAATTCTGTTACAACCCAGAGATTTGGCATGGGAATGATAGCTTTTTGACGAGTGCGCAGCCGAATATTATGGAGACACCATGGGGTTCTGTCAGTCGGCCATTTTGTAGGTACCTTCCCCAAAATTTTTCTCAAATACCAGCTTCTAAAATAGACTCACAATAAAAAAAAATCATTTACTTTTTCGTTTATGTTGTCTATTAAAACTGCTCGAGATCTACGTTTGGTCACTACGGTAGGCATCCAGTCATTTACCACGCATGGCTTAAAAGAATTGTTTCTTTTTTGTCGGGCGTATTATTCTGTTTGTTTTGGGGGTAGTTTATAATATGTAGGTGCATTATTTTCTGCCTACGTTCAGGCGTTTTAAGAAAAATTCAGTCAAAGATTATATTTTGAGTCATTCATTTTTTCTCAGTTATAAATCAATGGACTATAAGCTGCCATCAGTAACGTCTCCCACGTTAGCGTTGGAAGGAAGCTTAGGAACGTTCCCCTCCTATATCTCTGGCATTATTTTTAATTTCTCTTACCAATATCGCTAGCTTTACGATAGTGTCACATTGACCATGCAGTATTCTGAAGAGTCCCTTATAGACGAAATATTTAACTATCAACACTAAATAGGTGTCCATTAGATCTTGCACCCCCTACAGCTTTCGAAATGCCTATGGAAAAATACATGAAAAACAAAATCTTTCTATACCCGTCTAACGACGAAAACCTTTTGTTTTCTTTATGAACGGGTACTGTTTTTTTTTAGCTCACACATATACTATACTATAGTAGTGTGAGCTATGGTGATCCTAATTTTTTCGAGAAAAAAAAAGTTGCTCCGATTTAAAAAATTTCTATATATCTTTCAGATGATTTTTAAACTTTTTTATTGCGCCGTCTGTCTGTCTGTCTGTCTGTCTGTCTGTCTGTCTGTCTGTCTGTCTGTCTGTCTGTCTGTCTGTCTGTCTGTCTGTCTGTATGTCTGTATGTCTGTCTGTAACGACCAACGCGCATAACTCAAAAACCGCTTGGCCGATTTTAATGAAATTTGGTACCTAGGCTGGGTCTTGGGTCGAGATGGTCCCATTTAAAAATGAACAAAATCCACCGAACACAAACCGAATAAAAGGGTGGGGGTAGATTTAAAAAATTAGAGTTTATGTGCAAATATGGCGTGTGTGATATCAAACGAAAGGTAATTGAGTCCGGAGTATAACAAAATACATTTTAGTTTTTGTTTTTTTTAAGGGTGGGGGTAGATTTTAAAAATTTGAGTTTAAGTCAAAACGTGGCTTGTGTGGTATCAAACAAAAGGTAATTTAGTCTGGAGTTGAATAAAATATATTTCAGTTTTTAGTTATATTAGCTCACACGTAAACTATAACTATAGTACCTAGTGAGAGCTTAGGGGCCCATATATTGGCAGAGTATTTTAAAGATTATTTAGCATGATATTATGTGCATTTTATATTAAACTAAAAATAGGGTAATCTATAATTGGTACATTTGGATCACTCGCCTCAATAACATACCTAAAAACGCGCCATCTGTATGAATGACTTCAACATACTCTGCGTCAGTGGGAGCAAGTCTAAACAATGGAAACAATGGAGAATAAAGTGGTGCTGCTGGATCAAGACCAACTATATGAGGCAAAGTTCCATTTAAAGCTTTACCAGCAAAGCCAGAGATGTGAGCTCCCAAACTGTGACCGATAACTTTTATCTTGGATATAGGATAATCGTTAGCTGAGGTTAAATTTCCTATAAAGTTTGCCAAGTGAGTCCCGACTTGGGGCACTGCTGCAACTGAGGTCGTGTAAAATTTGTAACTGAAGTCATCCCAACAAACTGTAAAAATATTGCAATTGCCGATAGAGTCAAATAGTGCATCTTTAATTGAGGTGATCATTGGAGAGGTTGTACAATTGTTTTTCCATCCATGAGTAATGAAAACAGTATTTAAGTTTTTATCAAAATCAACAACCTCGGTAATTGAAATTGCATCTGAAACTTTGACAAGAGTTCCATTTTCGTTGTTAGATTCATTCGTGAAAAATCTTAATGTAACTTTTTCCTCTGTTACGTTAGCCAAATGTTTGTTGACATTCCATGCTGCTTTGGCTAATTCAAGTTTCGCGGTTGTAAAGATTGCATTGGCTATATCCGAAATATCGTCGGCTGCAAAAAAAATGCAATTTGTATTTTTAACATATGCGTACACCTCATTTAAAAAAAAAACTGATGAGTTATCAAAAACTTGCCAAAAGTTAATAGCATTTTAATTTTATTCTATCAAAGCCAATACGGAAATAACATTTTTTAAAATTAGGTGTATATAGCGGAAAGGGGGCCAAAATAGGATACGAGGGTAAAACGGGATACCGCAGTTTATCAGATATTTTATCCCCATGACTGGTTCAACTCTCTGCAATATGATTGGTGCCGGTCGGGTGAGCTTAAGTTTGTTTTGTCTCAACATGTCATATTGCGCGCTGTTTATTGTAAAAATAGCATGCGCATTTTGTGACAATAAGTACATTTTTTACAGACTTTTTAAAATTTTGTTTACATTGGACAATTAGTGCATTTATGTATTATCATAATTAAACTCGTTGCCCGTAAAATAAGCCTTTTACTGTGTATAATTTTTGTTTAATTTAACTGGTCACTTGGAGCAAAAGGGGGTTTATTCATGAGGGTAAAACGGGGTAGCTTGTAATAACTTGTAACCTATACCCCATTTTGCCTCAGTTTTTCTTGGTACCATCACTGAAAGTTGTATTTTATGTTGTCTTTGCAAGAAATGGGCGCAAAATTCATTTACGAGAGGCGACAGCGATGACTAGGTCGCTGTAATTCTTTATAAATTTTGTAAATTTTAAACTTGGTTAGTATTTTAATAAATAAAACTTGTCTTACAAAAATCTTGATTCTAAATTATACAAACGTCCCACCCCTTTTACTACATATAGGTATCCCATTTTACGCCGTATGCGGGGCAAAATGGGGCAAGGTCAAGTTTTTACAAAAATAAAAATAAAAGTATGATGGAGTTCTAAATCGCTTAAACTGAAAATTAAAACAAGAAGATAACATATCTAGCCAATTTAATTCCTAATGACAAATGCAATAGTGATCATTTAATAGGGGAAATAAGCATATAAAATCCCATTCCAATCCCATTTTGCCCACTTTTCCCCTATACATAAATCTGATGTTAACACACTACTTAAATATTTAGTAAAAACGATTTGCTTTTCGGCAAGCAAGGCCTTATATTTTTTGTATCTTTAGAATGGAGTTTGCTTTAAAATTTCGCCCACAGGCTTCTCTTTTATCAAAATTTTCCGAATTTTTCGCGATTTCCCACAGGCCGGGTTAATTTGATGGGGGCGGCAGGGCCCTAGCGCTAACAGAAGGAGTGGGGTGAGAGGGCTTATTAACATTGCAAAATAAAAAAGCTACAAGAAAATGTAATAAATAGCGTTTTAGCAAATAGTTTTGAAAAACTAAGTACTGTTTGGAATTTTTTTTCTAAAACGTTTACCGGAAAAGCGGCGCCGCAGGCAAATAATTTAGAAAAACAGAGTAATTTTTGAAATTAAATGCGGAAGAAGAACATTTTTGCAAGATAAAAAGCAATTGGAAAATTGAAAAAAATGCGTTGAGTTTGTCAAATAGGAAGTTTTTTGGATTTATTTGATTTTATATTAAGCTAATAAGTTTAAAAAAATTAAGTTACCTGTAAAACCAAAATCGTCAGTATCGGAATAAACACTAGAGAATATTAAAACTAGTATGATTACTATCTTCATTTTTTTAAATTTAATTTTATTCCAACCGACGCAAAAAATTAATTTAGTAATTAATGTCTGTCTTTTTATATAAGGTATCAAACTTAATTTTAAAAAAAGCGCAAGAAAATACGGCAATCTTATCGTACATCATAAATACAAAACAGATTTCCTGAGTGCTTTGAAGAAAATGCAGGCTAAAATTTATTTCAAAAGCATGAATGTTTTTAAGTTATAGCATTTGTAAAATTTACAAGACGAAACCAAACTGAATAATAAAACTAACTCACAAAATTTTGATTTTTTATAATATAATTTCTGAGACGTTGTAATAAGAAAATTTCAAATATTATGCTACTCTGTATTATAAAGACAACACAGTTTTTGCAAATTTTGTAAAAATAGAAATTAAAAATTGATATAAATAACGGTTTATACCAAAAATCCTTTTGATGTAACTGAGGCCAACAAAAAAATACAGGCGACGACCCTGAAAAAATCAGCTGTTCTCGGGGGTCTGACTTATACATTGGGTCTTATGGGCGGTCAGACGCTTTTCTATGATATTTTCAAAATGGCACTTCAGATTTCCGAGAAATTTCAGTGAAATATTCTCAGACAGTATCCCGATATTCCACCAAACTTTTGAAAGGATGGAAGATGATTAAAAGGTTAAAATCTTAAAAATTTTGCATTTCTTATTTTGAATTCAAATTACCCGCTATGTACCGCATGCGAACTGTTAGATTTGACATGTATTTGACTTTTTCATCTGTGTTTGTCATGGCATTTGTTTATTTGTTTGTACTGCAAATCTTTTTCGATTTTTTGATGATTTTTTACAATATAGTTCATTTAGAATCCAAAAATACAATCGTTAATCTTTTTAAAGCAAAATTACACTACAAAAAAATAATTTTTGTAAACACATGTAAATAACTATATTAAGTTTTAAAAGTCTCCCGAGTGCCGTATATAAACAAATAGATTAGGTAATCCGATTACTTTCCACGCAGAAACAATCACATTCGCTTCTGCTTTAAGTTTAATTTTTGTGTGAGCTAACGTAGCGGCTTTAAAAATTAAGGATTACTATACATTTTTAAAAAAATTTCTGCATGAATATAGTAAAAAGAGTCATTCTAACCTCGATATTTTAAAGACAGTCAGCTGTCGTGACGAGACATCACAAAAAACTCAGCTTCCGATGTGATGTCAACAAAGTGGAGGATTGTGGCCCGTCTGCTGTAATAGCCCTGATGTAACTAATGCGCAAAATGTAATTTAAACAGGTTGTTCCCTTAAGGAAAATGCAATTTTGTTATGAACATAAGTACTACGACTTAATACAGAACCCTGAAGAAACTAAAATATTTACTGTTTAGGACACATAATAAAACCTTACAACTTTTAAATTTAAAATTGTTTGATATCTTGTATAGTTTAAAAAGTAATCAACGGTTTCCATACTTATCAGCAAGGTATGTCCACTTTTGGGACGTTTATTTTAATATTTATATAATATGAGCTTTATCTAATAAATCTAAATAATCAAGGAATAATTAAATAACAAAAAAAAACGATTTTTAGGGTTCAGCCGAGACTCAAAACCGGAACCTTTGGCTATAGGCGCTAACACCCTACCAATGAGCCGCTAAACACATGAGAAATTTTTTGGGAAACATCTACCAATTATTCGTCGTCGTCATACAAGGATTATATATATATTTATTAATAATACCAAGAATCAAAAAAAACTTCATGTAGCTTTTTTAGTTTCCAAGATAATAAAAAAAAATATTGTTTAAAGATTTAATTTGTTTACTATCAGTTGCAACTTACTATTTATAATATTGTGCGTTTGATTTGCCACTGATATTAAAGTACTCTTGAATTTAAAAAAAAATCTTAATTGTTTTGGTAAAAACAAAGTATGTACGTATCTAAAACGTAAAAAATTTTCCAATGTTTTTGGGACAAGTTTTACTTAAAATTTAAGTAAATTAATAAGTTATGATTAATAAAAATAAACGGAGACCCTGAAAAAGTACGAATTTTCTCTTAAAAAACCTACAAGAAAGCAGATTTTTACAGGGTATTTGATTAAATTTTATCCTCCGTCATTATTAATTATGCAATAAAGTAAAAGCAATGTTGTAGGATTTTTCCAGAAATGCCATAATCTGTTGCACTAAATGACGTATGTCAACCCCTTGCTAAGTCTTTTGATTCAATTCAATTCAAAATAAACTTTATTGTCTGAATGGTCTTTTTATCGACAAAGCAAATCCAATTATTTACTTAATAGTAGCTACGTTTATTTGCCCCAAACAAGTCTAATAACTGACTAATTAAGCTAAAGTTAGGTTTAAAATTTAAATTATTTTTACAAAGCCAAACTTTAAAAATAGGATAAAAAAAATTATATGAGAAACAAAAAATGAATCTTTGACATGTTTTAATTTTTTTTAAGCATTTCATTACCTCTAACTACCTTGTAGTTTCTATCTATTTATCTGTATATTTAGACCTCTTCTTCGTCTGTAGCCGCGTTTCCCAAGGTCTCCAGTCTACAATACATTTGTTCCATTGATCGTCTTTCTGTCTGATATTATGGCCCGCAAATTTCCATTTTAATTTTGCTACTTCTTCTCTGACATTATTTCCTTTTGTTTTATTTCTTATCCATTCACGCCTTGTTCTATCTGTTAGGTTTATATATAACATTTGTCTTTCAATTGATCTTTGGGCGTTTGTTACCTTATCCATATTTGATTTTGAGAGTGTCCCGGTCTGGGATCCATATGTAAGTACAGGAAGGAAACATTGGTTATACACTTTCGTTTTATAGTACTAAGGACATTTTCAATTATTGTCCGCTTAATTTGATGGCTATTTCTTCCCAATCTAAGTCTAAACAGCTTCTAGAAATGAACAGGAACGACTTAAGACCAGTAGTCGGACTACTTACCGGACACTGCCTAGTTAAATATCACCTAGAAGCAATAGGTAAGGCCAACGATGACAATCGAAAGCTTTTTCAAAGTCTATACATTATTATATGGTGAAATGTTGGCTCGTTTTAATAGGATTTTCATGGTTCATTGTAGTCAGCTGTACTGAAACCTTTTCTGAGGCCTGCTTGTTCTATTGATTGATATCCGTCGAATTTTGTCCGTTACTATTTTCGTGAAAAGCTTATAAATTACATTGAGAAGTGTTATAGGTCCACAGTATTTTAGGACTCCTCTATCGCCTTTCTTGTGTAGAATAATGGTTGCGGACTCTTTTCGGTTGTTTGATATTATTTTTTCTTTTAGTATTTTATTCAGGAGAATATGGAACTACAGCTTTACCACTGTACTTTAGCATTTCTGCCATTACTCAGTCTTTTCCAGGTAATTTTTTATTTTTCATTTTCTTTAATGCTCTCTTTATTTCCACTTTGGTTATTTCAGGTTGTAGTTATAAGTTTATGTTCTTTATTTTTGTTTGAAGTTTCTTATAATTTCTTGCCAAGGTTCCCTTTTTGTTTAGTATAATTCTGTATAGAATAGCTGTGTAACATTTATATTATCCTCTTTGATGTTAGTTTCTATGCCGTTCATATTATCGTTTATTTTAATTATTTTATATTTACCTGGAGCCAGTCTTAGATAGACATTTCATATTCCTGTTATTTTCTGTAACCCTCTCCACTTTAATTTTTTGGCTTTGTCATTTATTTTCTTTGATCATTTCTTGCAGTTTTATTTATTTCTGTTTATTGTGTCAATGTTTTTTTCTTCATTTTTCAGGTTTTGCTTTTCTTCCATTAGTATTTTTACTTCTAATATGCATTTTTCTCCCATTTAACTTTCTATTGTGAGACATTTTAATCTTTAAATTCGTCTTTCCGTTTTGATTGTTCAAATATACCTAATATGTGTATATGCTGCGATAATTATTTTATAAGATATAACGCATCTTTATCACATTTAGATCCTATCATTAAAATATTTGGTTTAGCCATAAGAATAAACATATATGTTAAAAATTTGGCAAGATATTGACTCAGATTATTTTTATCATCCAATTCTGGTGACTGATGCAAAATAAAATAAGAGATTAAAAAAACGTAAAATTTAGCACCCGTAAATTAAAAAAGTTTTTGTGATGTAGCGGGTAGAATTAAGAGTTTTTTTGTTTTTCTCGTAATTTACCGTGGGTAGCTCAAAAGCTGAACCCCACGGGGGTCAACGATCCAATGGACACCTAATAAGTGTTAAGAGTTAACTGTTTCGTCCTTTTGGGACTCTTCATAACACTGCTTGGTCAATTTGACACCCTTGCTAAATTAAATATACGGTTTTGTCTTTCAACTTACGTTTCTAGCGACAAAAAAAAAACATTTACTCCGCAAAAAGCGCCATCTGACGAAATACGAGAAAAATTAAAACAGCAGCAGGCAAATAAAACTGCTATATCATCAATCGATGAAAATACCGATTGAAAGAGAGAATCCATCACGTGACCTACGACACACATTGTCTTTTAGGTCAGATCAACGCTGATTTCGTTTATTTTCTTTTGTATTTTGTCGGATGGTGCTTTTTGCCGAGTACATGATTTTGTTTTCTCGCTGTAAACGTAAGGTTAGAGATAAAACCGTATATTAACAGTTAATTGTCAACATTTAGTAGGTGTCTATTAGATCTTGGACTCCCGTGAGGGGGAGTTAATTTTATGGTATATTTTTATCTCAGGTGATGGTAAATAAGAAATATGTTGTCACGAAGTCGAAGAGAATTTAGATCGATTTAGATACAATTTTTCCAGTGCAACATATCGTGGGCTGAATGTAATAGTTGGGTAACTCGAAATTTCGTGATTTTGAGTTAGTTATCTACTTTTTCATATAGTTGGAATCAAGCGCAATCGAATGCAAAAGCTGGATAATACGTTATTCTAAACTGGCAACGTCTATCTGCAAATGTAAAAAGTAGACAATTCAAACATGAACTTTTTTGGAGCTATAAATAGATAACTTTAGATAAGTATGTTTTTCTCTATTTTCTAATCTTTTTATTTTATAAAAGAAGACAACTGTGTAAACCCTAAAAATAAAAATTATCTCATATTCTGCAAGCAACCCTTCTCCAGGCGACTCCTTTTATACTACCAATTACATTTTATCGATTTTCTCAAAACTACAAAAATCGAGTTACCCAACTATTGCATTCAGCCCACAATATAATAAACACAGACAAACAAAAGACTAAAATGCAAACATTTCTAATGCGCCTGCCTTGATCCTAGTATTTCGCAGGAATCCGAAACCGGTTTAAGTGGCCTGTTGGAACGGAAAACTTACTGTCCGATAACAGTAAAACGTCGACCTGAAACGCAATACGGTTTTATGACTCTCGAACGGGATGATGGAACAAACCTATTATTTTCTATTTTTGGTTTAGCTGATGATTTTAAAAAAATATCTCTATTTTTCGCAAACAGATTTTGTAAGAAAATATTGAAATACAGTCGAAAATTGGGGCGACCTTGCTAACAGCTGTCCTTTCTTTGGTAGGATTTGTTTTCTTTCGATTTCGATCGGGTCAGCCTAATCTCTACATCAAATATACAATATTTGCTCATCAATCGCGTAACATGTGTTTAACTAAAAGCTCAAACAAAACGAAAGATATTGCGGACATCCATCATGCGGATCTATATATCCTATATAACGTTATTTAATAAAAGGCCTGTATAATCTACCACACAGTAAGCATTTTTTTTAAATTTGAAGAATATACAGTAACTTACAAAAACCTATAGTTCTTAAAAACACAAATTACGTTTTTTAATCATTAAAAAGAAGTTCATTAATTTAATGTTTAATGTAATAAACATCTGAATAATTTTTTTTTTTTAATTGGCGGAAAAGTAATGTTCAAATACAGTTCCTATAAGCGGATTTTGTCCGCTTATTGGAGGTGTCCGCTTATGCAAAATTTTAATATGTATTTATTAACAATTTCCACTGCATGAGCTTTTCCGATATTAAATTTTTCAGCGATGCTGATAGATGTTCCTTCTCCGAAACGTTAACAACTTCCATTTTTTCACGTGAACTAAAAAGTTTTTTACTAGGCGCCACTTCAAAAAGATCTATTACTACCCAACTGAACAATAAAAATAAAACACAGCAGTCCCACCGAATAAAATATGTTGTAAATACGACAAAACTATTTAGTATCCGCATTAAAACGGAAAGAGGTAATTCCTTGGCTGCAGAGTGCGTTGTTGCCAACATGCTACATAATATGTATGCCCATGTCGTGCAGCGCTCCGTCCCGTTGTCAGAGGTTCGCGTCTGGTTAAGGGGAGTTTCAGAATTTTTTTACAAAAAAAAATTGTCCGCGTCCGGTTATTAGAGTGTCCGGTTATAGGAGTGAATGTTACATGTAACACTGTAATTAATATTTGGTACCTTTTTCGTTGGTGGAGTTATACGGTAAAAATCATAAAATATGTAAAATATTTCAAAAAAAAATTTTTTTAGTCAAGCCATGTACAAATTCGATGTTTCTGGTGGGTTTCGGGTATTTGTAGGGGATATAGAAAAAACTCAGCCCTCTTTTCGTCGCTGAAAATGCATGAGAAACTTAAAGATGAAAACCGCATCTTGATATAGACAGCCGTTTTTAAGTTATTGAAAGGCCTGCATTTTGGGAGAGGGTCTATAACTTTTTCATTTATGAAAATTTTGTTTTTGTGTTAAAAACTTCTAAAAAGTTATTTTTCATATGGGATTATCCTCTTTTTATTCGATTTTTCGAAATGACTTATCTCGCTCAATATGCTATTTTTATTTATTTTATTTTTTTTAGGTAATTTTGTTTTTTTCATTATTTTTTGTTTTTATTTTATAATTAAATTTGATGACTAGATGAAAAAATTTTAAAATAATCAAATTAAAAAATAAAATAATAAAATATTGAGTATGACACGTCATTCTGAAGAAAATTTTACGCTGATTTTAAAAATCCAACAAAAAGAGGTTCATTCCATAGCCCCCTCTCAAAAAGCAGACTTTTTAATAACACCCCATAGCTTAAAAACAGACTGCTATATTAAGATGCGGTTTTGACCTTTAATGCTCTCTTAAAATTTGAGGGTTGCAAAGGGGGGTCAGTTTTTTCCTATCTAGAAATACCCACAACCCCCCAAAAACATTGAATTTGGGACAACCTGTATGCTAATTTCATTAGAACCACATTATTGGAAGTGCGTGGTCCTTCAGAAAACTAAATTAAGGACCTCGCCCTAGCTCTCTTATGGAGGGGCGTGGGGGGCTAAAAATTCCACTGAGTGGTTGCATTACCCTTAAGTGCCTTCAGAAAAACTAAAATAAAGTCCCAAAATATTTTGACACTTTTTGCTTTTAAAATACCACTAGACGTAGGCTTTCCGATTGGCGGCCTTAGTGTCGATGAAAAAGTTACGGCTATCAAATTGAGGAAAAAAAATAATAAAAATTTCTGTCTATATCGGATTGGGAACCCTATATAAAGCAGTGGAGCAAAACTACAATGGTTCAGTATTAAAATAAAGTTGACAACATTGCAGCGACTGTTCGCACACTCGCTCTTAACTATTAAATGTTGAGTGAGAGCAGTTAAATTTAAGTGTTTAAAGTTTAATACGCCTCTGTAGCTTTTGCAACTCAGCTTTGACCAAATATGGTAAAGAACATCCACCTTGCTGTTTCGTAGGTATTTTACATGCGTTATCAACACTAACAAAATAAATGGATCCATGACGGATCTGGACTGGTATACTCATAAATTGGCTTAGAAACGTTACGTTTTAAAAACGCTAAGCTAAACGCACAACACCCTTTTCGCATGGCATTTGCGCTGACCGATCGAATTTGGTATTCACGTTGGTAAACGCGCCCTTGGGATGGAACTCGCTAAGCATCCTTCAAATTCTCGCTTTTTGTTCATGTTTTTTGTGGCATACATTAGAGATTTTTTTTACCCCAGTTAGTTATTTTTGCTATTTGTTGATAACATCGAAAATCTAGAAAAGGTGATAGTTAGAAATGGTTTTAATGAGAGCTAGCGGTGTCTTAACATGATTGTAATGATACCTACACTCCTAGGGTATAATAATAAAGGTTATATAGACTTAAACCATAAATTTTAATCATATTCTAACAAATAAAATAAAGTTTTGGCACGACCACCACCATTTCATTGTTCCAACTGAATACACTCGCTTATACTAGGGTGTTTCCAATAAGGCTCAAATGCTCGGTTACCTACTCTACAAGGTACTTTTACATATAGAAGTGTAGAAAACCTGCCCATAAATAATGTTTAAATATTCATTTATCTGTACCACTTAAATAGATTCCAGAGGGGAGAGAAATACAGTAAATCTTTATTCGCAAACAACTTAAAATCTTTCATTTCTCCCTTGAAGAATAAGAGATGTAGCTATTTTGGTACCTTGTTGTACTTAAAGTATAGGCTGAAGGCCTCATTTTAATAATATAAATACAAAATTGGCCAAAAAAATAATAACTGTGTGCATAATACTTTTTAATAGGTTTGATTTTTTTTAAAACGCCAAGCGATTTCCATAAACAGATGCCAATTGGTAGGTGTTTTTAAACACGGTTACCGTTTTAAAAAAATGGTCAGCGCAATCGTACGTGAATTCCATTTTTGCACTTTTGGTCAGGTGCTTAGCGATGACCAGATACCTTCCTAGCACACTCCAGGTAAACTCCAAGCTATATTAACTTTGAAAACAGTTTTTTGTAAATATAAAAATATTATTGAATAAAAAGCTCCCACAAAGTTTAATAAAAAGCTCCCACAAAGTTTTTGGTCATAATAAAATTTTGTAAGTAAAATGTGCACAACTGTCAATTAGCACTAATGAATTTTGACCAAAATCTAATTAGCTCGTTACAGTATCGAACAGTATTTTGCATCTGAAAATTTCATGAAAATCGGTTTAACGATTTAGGAGCTATCCTGTTACGGACAGACACACACACACAAACAGACAGACGTCACGACGATGTTGCTAGGATATGTCAAATTACACCCAAATAACACATTTTCGGGGTTATCTGAAAAAAAAATTTCGTCGAGAATAATACCTTCTCTAGCCATTGCTGCACGGGCTAGGAAGGTACAAATAGAGAAGTGAAGAGGACTCCATGATTATATTTCGCGAAATTTAATTAGACTGTTCTCTGTAACCATTCCGAAATTATTCTAAGATGATAAGCAAAATATGAGTTTTTCATATAAAACTGCAATAAAACAGTAGATAACTTTTAAAGACTTTATTGTTACTCAAAGTATTCTCCATGAAAATTAAAGCACTTTTGCATAGGCTCAAACCAGTTGTCAAAGCTGTAATTCCACTCGTTTGTTGGCACTGTCAAAATAACATTCATGAAGGCGTCAGCTGTTCCTCTGGCGACTAAAATCTTTGACCACGCAGTCCATGCTAGATTTTCGGAAAAGTATGAAAATCGTTGAGACTTAGGTCGGCACTGTATGGAGAATGGTCCAACAATTCGACATTTTATTGGGTTAAAAAATCAATGGTTTTTTTGTGCTTTATGCGAACTTGCATTGTCTTGGCGAAGAATGATTCGTCTTCCGGGGTTTGTTTTTTGAAGCTCAGCGATGACTTTCGGCAAACAAATGGTGTTGTACAAACCGGCAGTAACAGTCCTTTGATCTTCAACAGGTTGCTACATAACCTGCTTTTGAGACAAATGTCACGATCATGTTTTTGGATAAACTTTGAGAACGGATGACTTTTGTTGGTTTTTCTTTATCTTGGAACACCCGAACAGACGACTAACATCTATTTTCGGGTTCATGATTTCAATCCACGATTTATTACTACTGACAACGCTGTACACGTTTTTCGAGATTCCTACCTGAACGCGGTCTAGAATTTTTTGACGCCAATTGACCCTAACTACTTTTTGTTTTTCGGTTAACAGACGCGGTTTCCAGCGGGAAACTAACTTTCTGACTTCTAAATCTTTATGCAAAATCTTTGTCGATGTCGATGTCGATCCTACGTGATGAGCATGCGCAGAGCATCGATGTTTTCCTGGGTGACAGCCATTTTTAGTGCACCTGGCCTTGAATCGTCACTAAGACTATTCTGCCCACGCTTGAAATCTCCATACCGGGAAACTATCGACTAATGTGGTGCTTCATTACAGAGAACAAGAATGAACTCAGCAAAGCATTCTTGTTGAGATATTTTTCTTCGAAAAATGTAACAAATTATAGCCCAAAAATGTTTTCGGTGTAATTCAATTTTTTGACCGATCGGTTAACCTAAAAAATTCTCTGTAGCTATAAAACTACACGGTAAAAAATTTTGTCTACAATTAAAACACGTTCTTTTCTTGAATAAATTGATTTACATTAAAACAATTGGTTTTGAATTAAAATATTTCTTTTTAGTTTAACGCAGCGTTTAATCTTGAAATGGGGTTTTATTTTTCTTCTTTAATTGTTTTGTTTCATTATGCTCCATTTTGTAACAAAGCAAATTGTCTTCATATAAGTAATATTATGCTTCCAGAGAAAACGGTGCCTTAGATTAATTCAGTTCCAATTTATAATATAACAATTTCTGTTTTACATTAAAATAAAGAGGCGACATTTTTTGTGCTATATCAAGAAAATATTCTCTTGGTGAATAGGAAAGCAAAAATTATTTTACTTCAAAGCAATTTGCTTTGATTAAAGACAATTTTTTTTTATCGTGTATATGGATCGTACTGACGTTTTGAATAAAGTTTAGATAAAGACTGAGAAGGCATTCGATCAGTGTCGTCCTCTATGTTTCTATATGTAAAATATAAAAGACAGCCCTCTTAAAAAGCAAATTAGTTTGGGGCAAAGTATCATATTATAAATATTTTTACTTAATCGTTTTTCAAAGGACATACATAAATTTTTAGATAAAATGTCGACTTAAACGATAGGTTGTAAGATTAATTACGTAGGGTAAATTTTGTAAGCCATTAATGATTGTACTTTTCCGCACTTAAACTTTATTTTTACGATAAAATTGATACAATTTATACTTACAGAGTTTAATTATTGTTTATTTTGTTATACAGGGTGTTTTTCATATACTTGTAAAAAATTTAACTGACAGTTTAAGGTGTGCGTGCCCTCAATTATGCATAAATCGGATCAACTATCAAAGAATAAGTGGTACGATTAAAAAGTAAATTTCAGTTCTCAGTGGATCCTAATGTATACAAGAAATATTCCTACCTTGGAGGAAACTTATTGATTTCTGATATTTTTTGTATCTGCTAGGCATCCTTTTGCAGAAAAAAAGTAAAAATTTTTCTAATTTGCTACATTTTGTAAAATAGTCACTAAGCGAAACGCTATTTATTTTTTTGCATGACCGGTAGGTGGTATAAAAAAAAAACTTAACGTAGATCCACAGGAAACACCACGAAGTTCTCGCACATCATACCGAGTGTTGTCCACCTATAGCATAATCAATTTACTTAAGATTTCTTGATGGCTGAATCCAGGTATATCGATGAATATTCTTATGTTTAAAATACCATTACTTATTTTTAGGTTGTTGGTTTCACACATCAGTCTTAGTCCATTATCATTTGTCACTTCCTGTCCAAATCGTCCTAACAGTTTGCTTTGTGTTTGTCTACCAGTTCGACTATTAAAATCCGCAAGCATAATTATTTCCCTGGTATTGCCGATTTTGATGATAGTCATCAAGTTGGTCGAAGAACATTTCATTTGTACCTACCCTTTCGTCATTTAATGATCCGTAGGCTGCTATTATGCTAATATTATGTCCAAGTATCTTCATGTTAACTCAAAGTTTGTTCTGAGGTTCTTCTTTATTAATAAAGACGCCCCTTTGACTGCTCTTCTTTTTTTTTTGAGACTCCAGAATATGTGGACAAAATTACCGACACTACTTGTACCTGTTCCTTTTATTTTTGGTCTCTGTGAGTGCAATAATATATATCTTACTATTCTGCACTTCGGTTGCGATAATGGACAACTTTTGGTTCACAGGGAGTGAATCTTTTTTGTATATTATGTAATTTCTTTTAAATGTGTTTATACAGACAAATTTTAGGAACAAAACGTAAACAATCATTTTTGAATTCGGTTTTACACCGATTTAGCTATATTTGCCAAATAGACTTATCTAGATTTAGGCCTTGTAGTTTTAGGGTAAAGAGTGATACTTCAAACATCTCTAAAATATTCAACATCGGAACTATGGGGTACGGAACAACATGTCCGAAATAGAGTTTTCAATCTAAATTAATGCACAGGGCAGCATCGCGGAACGAATCCTTTAGTAATTCATATTAATTGAGCGACGCACACAGTTTATCCCGTGGCACAGTTGCATCAAAACAAATTTACCAGTCTAGTCACCAAATAACCTACATCAAATATGAATATTTTAAATTAGAAAATAAGTTTCAAACTTACGTTTGCTTTGTTTATTTTAAATTTAATTTTGTAAAGCTACTCAATATTTTTTTAAATCTTTAGTAAAAAAAATACCTGTTAGCCTTTAATATGGTCGTCATTTTTACATAATTTTACAAACGCAAAGAACCGCGCACCCGTTTACACAGGCCTTATGGAAAATTTTTGTCTTGGTGGAATTGGCTGTAATTTTAGTATGTTATAGAAGACTATGTATCTAAAAAAAATATAAGTAAAGTTAAGCTTTCCTATGTAGAGTTTTTGTTAAATGGTCGTTTTTCTGTATGTTCTAATAATAATAACTCTTACATCTTGACCAAAAAAAAATAATTGACCATAAAAATTACTTAGTAAAGGCCTAAAGACAAAGTTACTTCTAATTTCATTCTTTTCAATTCATTAGATAATATACGGAGGGTATTCCCGTATTTTGACAAATAAAGCAAATATAGCGAATAGCTTATTCGGCAATTTTGGCACGCTAGGAGAAGTGCTGCCATTACATTAAAACTTTGTTTTGTCACAATATTTGGTGTTAAAAACATTTTTTTTATTGCAAATGGATTTTCATAAAATGTGCAGGTAAAATAGTGTTTGACACTCTAACGAGCTGGTCAGGGTAAAATCCATTAATGCTTATAACAATTTTTTGACAATTAAAATTTTTTAAAAATGTAACTTTTTAACGGAGAATCGAACCAATATGCCGTTCTCGGAATAATTATAACCTAAAAGGTTCTTAGAGCTTTAGTTTCTGAGATATTTACAAAAAACTGTTTAAAATGCTGATATATCATGGCTTCACTTGAAGTGTGCTAATAGCCTAGCTCGGAAGGTATCAGATCCGTCATGGATCCATTTATTTTAGTAAGTGTTCTCAAAATGGGAATGTTAGCAGTTAAATGGCTAAAATATATTTATTGATTTGGGAGTTATCGAATCCGAGACAGACAGCCGGCATTAAAAATTTTGGTGCTTCGATTCGGTTCGGTCTTTTTTAAAACAAACTTATTTTGGGTAAAAATTTTTTTAAAAATTCACGATCCCAAAATAGTCTTGCTATGGATGGCTCAAAAATAAATAAACCCAGCACACTTTTTCAGTCAAATTTATATCTGTCAAGCAAAAATTTATCATTGGCATCAACACCAAAACAAAAATGAAACAATTTTTCAGCAGTTGCTCAAATCTTGGATTAATTTCGCAGTCAAGTCACAGTGTAGATATCTTATATACACTGTGGTCAAGGAAAGTAATATTAATTAAAACACAACAAAACTGTTTATAAATAAAATTATTGGTGTTATTAAGCAATAGGAGTTTTGTTTAGAAATTATACAAAGAAAATTAGAAGATAAAATATTAAAATAGTGTCACACAAAACATAATTAAAGGCGTGCATCTATTATAATAAAATACCAAGGTATTGGCAATAATAATTGTACCGATCGAAAACCATCGTCACTAGCAATATTGCGAATTTTAATATATTTAATAATAAGTTACACTTAGTTGTTGATCATCAAACTGCTGTATATATTTTTTTTAATTTTAGCACAATAAGCAACAGGGACCGGACATCATGATGGAGAGGAGATCACCACGCTACCGGAATCCCTAAGATATTTGCGCAAATAAATCTAACATCCATAGACAGAGGATCCGGAACTGGAGGTTTCTTCGCCATGCAAGATTTCCATTGTTCAGGTTTTCATGTGGAATTCGCAGAAATACTATGTATATAGGGTAACTTTAAAAGTTAGGATTAGAAGGATTTTTTTCTTTGTAACTGTGGGTTAGCGCTGGAGGACCAACGCTTTTCGAGCGGGGGGCGTGTCACACAGATCATAATTAAACTATTAAGTGATGCACTTTTTCAAATAAAATAGATGCACTTCGTATCACTTTAATTATTGGGATCCATATAAATTAAAGGCGTGCATCTATTATAATAAAATACCAAAGTATTGGCAATAATAATTGTACCGATCGAAAACCATCGTCACTAGCAATATTGCTGAATATGCAATAATTTAATATAAAAGGCGATGTAACACACCATACAAGTGACCAGTACTCGGGGTCCACTCCTTAACAAAGCATTCGTAACCAGTTTCTGGACGTCCTGCTGAGTTTCGCAACCAGTTTCTGGACGTCGTCTCATTTGCCCCTTAATTAAGCGTTCGTAACCAGT
This sequence comes from Aspidapion aeneum, assembly GCA_963576565.1. Taxonomy (NCBI): domain Eukaryota; kingdom Metazoa; phylum Arthropoda; class Insecta; order Coleoptera; family Brentidae; genus Aspidapion; species Aspidapion aeneum. The sequence continues at coordinate 36,736,302 of OY755038.1, read as the reverse complement.
TTCTGGACGTCCTGCTGAGCTTTGTAACCAGTTTCTGGACGTCGTCTCTCTTTTTAACCCTGAACCTGTGGTCCTGTGTACTGCGTCCCCCGAGTCCTAACTGGCATAATTCACAGTAAGGCTCTAATGGCCGTATTTATGGTTCGCCATATTTTTTTTAGGTAGGATAAGCTATAATTTCTGTCGATTTATCAGCTGTATAATTATAAACGGAATATTAAACTTCCCCCGTTTCCAATAATTTTCTACGCCCCTAAACTAAAGACCCCTAGGTCCAGTTTTCTCTGTGACAATAGAATGTTTAATCAAACTTTAGTTTTTCCATAAATAAAACTTCAAGTCTGCGATAAAACAATGCGACTTGCCCTTATCTCTACTATTTTATAACATCTAAAAATTTTATAATTTTTGAGTCCTAACCATTTCGAGGGGGATTGATCCCCTTGATCTTCCCTAGGTACGGCCCTGGGTATTCTGTAAACCCATTCTATGCACTACCTGCAAGTCCACCACTCTTCCGCTGCGCATTTCAGAATGTAGAAGGTTCTGTTAATAAATGTTCTACTCGTCATTTAAACAGAATTCTTATAGAACTTTTGAGCGTAATGTAAAAAAGCAAGCATGATGTGGTTTTAAAAGATTCTCAACAAGTTGTTTTCATTCTCGATTTTGCAGAAAGTTGCTTTTGATATAGTTCAGATCCTACGGGGTCCGATACTGCGTTTAATGATAGAAACAACACACTTGGTATGGATAGACATAAGACTCGCCCTTACATTTTACGAATGGGAATCACCCCCCAACCCTGGCAGGGTGGTGGTCTTTCCCTTAAACGTAGTTTTTAAGGGTTTTTTGCTAATAACCCGAAAACGGTCAACTTTTCTAAAAATATTCAAAAATTAATTTTGCAAGCGGATAAAATTCCCTTTTTAACCATGTACCTCAGTGCCCTTTAAAGGCAGTGGTGCACGTTCCATAGGCCTACAAAGGAAGGGGAAAATGTTAAAAATATTTTTTTTCCGGCATTTTGTATCCCTAACACATTGTTTTTTTCAAAAAAGTATTTTTGTTTAAAAACCCATATTTAATAAGTTAGACATAACTTTTTAAAGCAGCCGCCATAAAAGAAAAATAAATGTGTTTGCAGGAATCCTCAAATCAAACAAAAATTTTGAACATCCTTTGTTGTAACTCAGTGAATAATACTGAGGCGAGTAAAAAAATATTTTTGATTAGTAATAACTTAAAACCCAATTTTTCGAGTTGAATTCATTTAAATTGGGGGGAGGAGGCATCCCCCCCTCTCACCCTCTTAAAAGTAATATTTTACAGTATTTTTCTAATTATTTGCACACTTCTAAGTTGGCTAAAAACAACTAAGTAATGGTTATTGAGGCTGACCAAAAGGCCTCTCTAACGATGTATAACACGCCCTCCTTACATCAGTGGCGCACCTTTTATAGGCATTTAAATAAATGAGAGGTGTCGAAAAAACAATATTTTTTTAATTTCCTTAAATTTTATTGTCCTACATTTTAAATCTTATTTTTAAAGCTAAAAAAAGTTCCTTTTCAACTATGTACATCACTCCCCCCTCAACGTAGCATTAGATCTTGCATAGATGGCCCAAAAATGGTCAAATTTGAGATACACTTCTATCATTAGACGCAGCATATCGCTTTAATCTCAGATGTAGGGCCTGAACTAATAACTTATTTGGCATGAAAAATAAAATATTCGCACTTTTTCCTCCTGAGTACAACTTTCTGTAAATTGCAAAAGTGAGGGGGTGGTTATTGCCGATAAACCAAAGATATTATTTTACTAGTCAATTTTAACATAAATAATAATAGCATTAAAATGCACCTGAAATTTTTAAAAATTTTTAAGTAGTTTGTAAGTTTTTTAAAATTGTGCTGTCCTGTGCTGTCCAATCATAAACTGAAGAACCAGATTTTAAGATCTTAACTAGCTTTAAGGCACTGATGATGGTCGTATAGACCGAAAGCGCTTTGCCAAGAATTTTTCAATAAATTTCGCACGATGTACAAAAAGCCTCGTTTGCTTTCTGTAAATTGTTTTTCTTAAACTGTGTCATGCGACGGGTTTATCTCGCGCGCCCTCTCTCGACATGGCGGTTATTATTTAAGATTTAGCGCGAATTAGGAGCCCATACATCTCAAATAAATAGCTTTAGTAGCGTGATTTGATGGGGAATTATGAGCTTCATTATGGAGCTCTTCACTCCCTTTTATAACTAACGTAGCTTGGGAAAACAAAATCCAAAAAAGGGAAATTTAAAATTAAATTGACTTTAACTGACATGTTTGATTTATGTCTTTATTTATGCATGTTAAATTTCACAAGCATGGCCGTATGCAGCAAGGGCAGGGAGGGGCATTTACCTAAATATTGAAAATGATTTAATATTTTCCTAATTTTCAAACAAAACAACCCATCAAGTTGGAACTTTAAACTTATTCCTATCTATATTGTACAATAGATACCCACATAGCACAAAAATCACATTAACGTTAAATTAACTTGAACAAAAATAACAAAGTTTTTTTTTACTTGACAACAACTTCGTACCATGTAATATTTATTTTATAAATCTACATGCTTAAAAATAACTTAAAAACAAGGAGAAATCAAGCTATAAAAATGTACTTTTTGCTGAAGTTTCTGGCGCTGTGTATATATGTGTTTTTTACCCTCATTATTTTCATGTACCAAATTCACACTCGAAAAATCCTCCACTGCGTCTTTTTAGGTCACGTTTTTTTAATAACATTTTTTTAACTTGAAAGAGACGCGAAAGGAAGTTATAAAAGTTCACTAGTTTAAGACTACAACACTTCAAGACAATTTTAAAGATGGCGCTCAAGGCAAGACAAAATATCTATATATCTATCTATATAGATTATGTTTTTTTTTTAAAGCTAAACAAAATACACTATCACAGAATATTAATGTGTCTTTATGAGGCTAATAACAGATGCGTCGTGATCGTGGATCAGGGGTCAGTTCCTTAACAGGCTTTTGGAGTTTAGAGTCCAAAGCACTGCCTGATAGATTTCGTCAGTGAAAAATCCCGACAATAGGTGGCGCTGCTGCTAGTAAAATCGCGTTTTAAAATTCGTGTAGAAAAGGCATGAATCTAATGTGATTTTAAAGTTGATAAAAATCACTTAAAACTAACGTAAAAACATTACTATTTTAATTTGATAATGGCGTTATTAAATCGCAGTTTTCAGCAACGTTATTTTTAATAACGTTAATTAATGACCTATCAAGCTTGTTTTCATATATGATATAAACGTTTTTTCTAGCAGCTTTTAAAATCAACGTTTTTTTTTTCTCACGCCTTTTTTACGTATTAAACACGTGATTGTGTTATGTACACTTCTTTTAGTTTTAAAAATAAGAAAACGTGTTTTTACAGAAAAATACGGTAGCGCCATGGCTCCGTGGCACTACCTCCTTAGCCGCCACTGGCTTTAAGCTACGTTTACATTTAGAGAGTTTACTGGCGGAAAGTACTGGCAGCCACTAAACTTGCCATGTATAAACTACAAGAAAGTGCACTTGCTACTCTCCCGCAAGTACTTTCCAAAAGTTGACGGGCCGGCTAGTTTAGTGGCTGCCAGTACTTTCCGCCAGTACTCTTCAAATGTAGACATATGTCAGCAAGCCTTCTGTGAGAAAGTGTCCACGTTTTTTACAATGAATTAGTGGGATGGAAATCAGATAATTTCCTCTTTAAACATATATCACAAATATGAAATTTTGTGGAATATCAAGTTCATCATCAACCTAAGTGGGATGGAAATCAGATAATTTCCTTTTTAAACATATATCAAAAATATGAAATTTTGTGGAATATCAAGTTTATCATCAACCTCCGGTAAAAAACATGAAATAGTACATTTCGGTAGTCTGTATAACTACTGCAAGGAAGCAAAACAGATAGCGTAATGCGACTTCCAATTTATTTTGGGAGAAATAGGACTGCTCATACACGTTTCCGATTTGGTCAGTTTATGTTAACTTAGTCTTAACAGTTCTTTACGTTTTTGGTATGATAATCTCATAAAATTCCTATAAGAATCGGGATCTCAGTTGATATCTCCTTTAACAGTCGTTCTGATGCAAGTACTTCTGCGTCTGATCCAATCTCTAACCCAAACTCGTTTTTTCCTAGTTTTCTTGCGTTCTAACTTATTTATTAAATTATTGGCAATTTCACAGCAGGCACTACCGCCATTTTGTTTTCAACTGCTTGGCAAGTAAACTTGAAAACGTGTAAACACAAAACAATGAACAACAGTAAATTCTCCAACAAAGCAAGTTTAGTGCCTGCCAGTACTTTCCGCCAGTAAACTCTCCAAATGTAAACGTAGCTTTAAGTAGAAATTATGATCGAAATATTCTTGTTTGGTAATCTTAAAAATACTGAAGTATTGCTGTATTTAAAAACAAATATGCTTGAAGGCCTTCAAAAACTATCAGAAAACGGCATTTCCGCAACTGGAAGGATGGTATTTTAGCTTTACAGTCTTCAATAAGGCTGGTATGTATTATTTCCCTGTACCTGATAGCAAAGTATTATTCACTTTTGGAACCTGTGGTCATTATCCTTCAATGTAAAAGTCTAGATTGATTGCAATGTAGAAATCACATTAAAAGAGTATTAGATCTATAAACATCATCGCGAATCTGCAGAAAAAGTCGTGAACACTACCTTAGCTAAAGCCAGCGCACATGCCGAAAACATTGAAATGAAGTTACAGGTGACAAGGACAGTTGGCTGACAGCAAAATCGTATGAGCGTTCCAGCAAATAACCCACCAGAGTACTGGGAAAAATCTTTATTAATACCTGATTTGGAGCCTCTGATAATGTCTTTAAAGTATCGCTTTTCCGATAAAAACCAACAACTACTATACTACTACTATGTAGGTTTAGAACGTTTTTGTACGTTGTCCGACGCCTATTCTCCATTTCCTTCGATCCTGACAATCATCCTCTGTCAGATTTTTTTGACTCATTGATCCTTGGATTGACTGTTGCCATTCTAGTTTAGGACGCACTCTTTTTCTGCGCCTTATTGATTGCCATTCTCGGACCTGCTTTGGTAATCTTTGGTCGTTCATCCGTTGTGCATGGCCGTACCATATCAGTTGCCTTTTAGTGATGTCATCCGTTATGCTTCCCTCGATTCCCATTCTTTCTTTTATGATCTCATTTCTTATGTGATCTATTCTAGATATTCTCAGTGATCTTCTTATTGCATCCATTTCGACACTTTCCATTTTTGTTTTATATTTTTCTGTTACGCGATAAGTCTCTATTCCATACAACAGCGTGCTTTTGACCATTGTTTCATATATGTTAAATTTTACATTCTTTTTTATCTCTCTGCTCCATAAAATACTGTTAAGACATCCAATAACTTTTTTGCTTTTACTATTCTTTTTTCCAATTCTCTACAGTCTGTTCCTGTCTTATCAAATGTGACACCCAAGTATACATACTCATTGCATGGAGATATTGTTTGTCCATTTTCTAGTACTAACTCACAGGATTCGTTTCTAGTACATAAGTTCTGTGTCTTGTCCACGTTCACTGTTAATCTTCACTTTTGGTATTCTTCTGTTAACTTTCTCATCATATACTTCATTTCTTCTTTTTCATTAGCCACAACTACTTGGTCTTCAGCAAACTGTAGTGTGTATATGGTAAATCGGTCGTTAAGTTGTATTCCCATGCCGTCCACTTTACGTTTCCAGTTTTTTAGAGCTACTGCGATATATATTTTAAAAAGAGTTGGAGAGATACAACATCCCTGTCTTAAGCCTTTTGTTACCAGGAATTCTTTTGAAAGTCGATTTCCAATTTTAATTTTAGATTTTGACCCTTTGTATAGTTCTTTTATCGCTTTTATGTATGTATGATTGATATTAGTTTGCTCTAACACGGTCCATATTTTTTTTACTGGAACGGTATCATATGCTTTTTGTAGGTCCACAAAGGTAACATGAGTCTCTATGTTTCTGGCGCTCCTTTTCTCTTTTCACTTTGCTCTTCTTCTTCTTGTTCATGAATATTATTCTCTATTGGATCTCTAAGCATCCTACCGTACAATCTACTTAGAGTACTGGTTACTGAAGTTCCTCTGTAATTGTTGCAATCCAGCTTGTTTCCTTTTTTATGTATTGAGGATATGAATGCAATTTTCCAATCATTAGATACTGGATGGCCATTTATGCATTGATTATACTGGATGGCCATTTATGCATTGATTAATAATATATGTGAGATTTTCGAGTAGTTTCTCTGATCCATATTTGAGCATTTCAGCATATATTCCCCCTGGTCCGCTAGCTTTTCCGGATTTAAGCTTTTTAATATTATTCTTTATCATTTCTTTTTCGATGATTACTTCCTCTCCATGTACTTCTATGTCCCTCCTCGGAGAGGCTGCCAGATATTCGGGTCTCGTCTCCTGCAGCAGTCCCTTGTAGTGTTCTGTCCATTGTTCTGGTTTGATTATCTGGATGTTTACTTTTTTCTTTTGTTGGGTTTTTTACTGTAGAAATGAATTTCCATACTTCAGAACTCTGCCTACCTCCTACGTGTGTATTTATGTCGTGGCACTTGCGCGCGAACATTTAATTTTTTTCTGTGCGTATCAAATTTCTTAGCTGTCTTCTGGTTTCCCTGTAGATTTCTAGGTCTCTTTGCTCTTTAGTACGATAACCTACCGGTTTCTAAACTATTGGCACTATCTCCGTTTGGTATGCTGGGCCTGGTGCGGATTTAATAAAATAAAAATACGAGAATTACCCCCTTAGAAAAAAAATGATATTACATACCTTTTTCATCGACGATTACTTCCCTCCTAGATTTTGACCCATATCTGCGCTTGCGCTGGACTTGTCATTCTGTAAATTTAAAATGCGCATTAAAAAATTTTCAAAATTTCATCATTTAAACGGGCTTTACGATGAGGCTAAGTTAAAGTACAACTTGCAGAAGTTGTAAAGTAAGCGGATTTTTTTTCCATCAATAAAAACTGCTCGACATATTTGCCACCATTGCCATGGAATTTGCCATTTAGTATCGTAGAACGATCTATTTAGAGGATAGATTATGCGGTTTATGCATGCTGAGTGTACAATACAAATTAGTTTTAGGAAAAAAAAAGTAGAAAAAGAGGTTTTAAGCAGATTTGCTAAAGATCCCAGACGTTTCGTTTTACTGTAATAGGTTAAGAAAAATTATGTGTTTATATGTTCGTGTTTTCGTTTTTTTTGTTCATTAAAATAAATACCTATTTTATTTTTAACTCTTTACATTTGCCCCCCCCCCTAAATTTCATGCTGCGTACGCCCACGTTTACAAGTACCTTAACTGCATCCGTGGAAGAAAAGTAGTGTAATTCATTCATCGAAAATAAATCTAATATCACACAAGGCGATCATGAGAAGGCTTTGCTCTGCATTATGTTGCTAATTCTACGTGTAACGCATTTTTTTTAAATAAAATAATTTTAAAAATAGGGTTTTATTAATTGAGTAGGAACAAATTTTGTAAGGTACCAATAGCATGATTTTTTAGGTGAATCCGGCACGTTTTTAACGAAAATAAACTTTAATTTACATTTAAGTTTTATGTCCTAGTCATAAATTGCTTTTTCCCATTTTACTATGGCATTTTTTTGTAATGGCACAGTTAATTTATATAATGGCCCGTGTCACAGATAGCAAATTACTTCCTTTCGTTTTGAGAGATGGCGCTGTTATTACCCTGGGAAAAATAACACGGGAGATTCAATTCTTTAGATATATAGGCTCTATTCTTTGCGGGTAATCTACGAATTTTTAATCGAAGGTGGGTGGTCCGCCGCACAGGGATTGGGCTAGGTCAGAAAGCGGTCATTTTGTCATTATTAAAGAAAATTTTAAGGATTTTTTTTGGTTTCGCTAGTTGTTTTCCTAGTCTAACTTTTTGTATACCTTATTATTATTATATTTTTTTAAATATTTATTCTGCGCAAGTGCAAACACCTAGGGGATATGACAGATCCCGAACGCCAAATATTTTCAATATTAAATAATATATCACAAACATGTTTCCGAATACACAATTTATTAACAAGACGTACTTTACTTAACCACAATTAAGAATACACATTAGTATCAAAGTAAAAAATATTTCGTTACCAATAATTTCTGATACTTAAAACATAAAAAATAAAATTAAAAAAACACTGAAAACGATAATTTTTTTTGAGGGAAATATCAAAATTACATGTTTATACATTAATTAATCAAGACTCAAGGCTAAAGCTTCAAAGTAAATGTATAATTTAGATTTACTCAGTAAGCCATATACCAGCAAGCCGGACCAAAGTGGACTTTAAAATATCTAGTATACAAAAGTAGCAGGAACTATTTTTAAAATAAAGTTGCTCTTATCATTTTTTTCGATACTGCTTAAAAGCTTAATCCTTATCCTACACACAAATCGTTGCCTTTCTTACGAATTGACTTAAAAAACGAAAAAGGTGTAGGTATGTTTCAGCAGCAAAGCTGAACTATTTGTAATGAAGATATGCCACTTCGTGAGACCAAAGAGTTGCATGAGAACAGTTAAACTACAAAATATTTCAATTTTCGTAATTTTGTTACTTACGTCCCTTCGTGAAAAAGGCGAAGAAATGTCTTTAGTTTCTTCCGCGAACAATTTTTGCCTTACTCATAATTTGGTTTATTTTTTTTTTACTTTAGGCTTATGGTGATTATGCACAAAATTATACTAAATGAACCCTTTATAACTTAAAATTATCTGCCAATATATGGGCCCCTAAGCTCACACTAGGTACTATAGTTATAGTGTACGTGTGAGCTAATATAACTTAAAACTGAAATATATTTTATTCTACTCCAGACTAAATTACCTTTTGTTTGATACCCCACAAGCCATGTTTTGACTTAAACTCAAATTTTTGAAATCTACCCCCACCCTTAAAAAAAAACAAAAACTATAATGTATTTTGTTAAACTCCGGACTCAATTACCTTTCGTTTGATATCACACACGCCATATTTTCACTTAAACTCTAATTTTTGAAATATACCCCCACTCTTTTTTTTTTTAAATAAATTAAAATGTATTTTGTTTAACTCCAGACTCAATTACCTTTCGTTTAATATCACACACGCCATATTTTCACATAAACTCTAATTTATGAAATCTACCCCCACCCTTTTATTTGGTTTGTGTTAGGTGGATTTTGTTCATTTTTAAATGGGACCATCTCGACCCAAGACCCAGCCTAGGTACCAAATTTCATTAAAATCGGCCAAGCGGTTTTTGAGTTATGCGCGTTGGTCGTTACAGACAGACATGCAGACATACAGACATACAGACAGACAGACAGACAGACAGACAGACAGACAGACAGACAGACAGACAGACATACAGACAGACAGACAGACAGACAGACAGACAGACGGACAGACAGACAGACAGACAGACAGACAGACAGACAGACAGACAGACAGACGGCGCAACAAAAAAGTTTCAAAATCATCTGAAACGCAAAGATATATGAAAATTTTTGAAATCAGAGCAACTTTTTTTTTCTCGAAAAAATTAGGATCACCATAGCTCACACTACTATAGTATAGTATATGTGTGAGCTAAAAGAATAGATTTAGGAATTAACTTTTAATGCATCGAATCCCTGGGGTCATTTAAGGGTTCAATTAGGATCGGTTAAGAATGTTATCAGGATATCGGATTTGACCACTTTTGACCTAGCCCCAGATCACTTTGCGTCGTGCCTTTTACAGAAGTTTTAAGCAAAACCCTTGGCGTAGTACTTCTGCGGCAGCCTGCTCTACTATTGGCATTAAAATCCAGAATACATTTTTCTGGCTATGTAACTTAAGTATAAATATTCTTGCATAAAGTTGGAGAACCATAAAAACATTATTGAGTAAATATTTTACTGTTGTGAGACTTTGAAAAACAAGTCATAATATTAAAGAGCTTCGAGCGAAATATTCCCGCAACACAACTTTAGCCGAAACAAAGTTCGCATATGACGATTTGGCATCAACTCAAAAGAAACATTTAAAGTTGGAAATTCAAAAAACATAGTTTGACGATAAAATATACAGTGAATAAATAGCTGTTTTGTGACTAGGATGTTATAAAAAGGCGCCAAGCATTATGTGGTCCATTTCTAGTTACACAAAATGAAAAAGGGACTAAATATTAAGAAAAAAGGCAGATCAAATCAATGGTTATCTGTAATGTTGTTGTTGTAACTCCTCATAAGTATATGTTGGCCATTATCCTTGTTAATATTGAATTAATGCTGTAAGGTACTTGTTTAAATTTTCGTCACCTTAAGCTCCATCCACTAACTTCTAATTTTAAAATTAAATAGAGAAAAAATGCGTGGGTTTTTATATAATATAAATATTTTATTTTATTACTTCGACACTTGAAAGTCTTCTAATTCGTTTAACTTTTAGTTTTTATAAATAATAAACATTATTTAAAGAAAGTATTTGCATGGGTCTGCAAGCCCTTCGCGGTAATGTCCCACTTTTTGTCAACCCATAGAAGAGAAAAATAGAAATACACATACTTATTAACCAATAAAAGATAAAAACAGTTTTTTGTAAATATATCAGAAACTAAATCTCCTATGAAGTTTTTGGTTATAACACAAATTTTTAAGCAAAATATGGTCTACTATATTCCAAAAACCGCATATTGATGCGATGCTGCGTCAAAAAGTTTGCATTTTAAAAATGTTTTAAATGTCATAAAACTGTCATTAGTATTAATGGATTTTGACCAAAATCACACCAGCTTGTTAGATTGTAGAACACTATTTTACCTGAAAATTTTATAAAAATCGGTTATGCGGTCTAGGAGCTATCGTGTTACGGACAGAAATACACATACACACACAAACACACAGACAGGCATCACAACGATATTGCTAAGATAGCTTAAAATACCCCCAAATAACACATTTTCGGCGTTGTCTAAAAAAAAAATTGTCGAAAATCACACCTTTTCTAGCCGGGGCTTGGAACGTAAAAATATTAATTTTTTATTTGAAAAAAAACCGAGATATATACTAAATTAATACAAATATACTTTTGTTATGATATTTAACATTATAATAACACACGAAAAGAATATTAAATATATAATACAGGCGCCGATCTACGGAAAAAGGGGAAATCCCCCCCCCCCAAATCTTAAGCTATATTTAGTTTTGACACACAAAATACACCTCCTGGTCACTATGCAAAATAGTTTTATGCAATATTTATTATGATATTTCCCCCCCAAATAAAGTTCCTAGATCCGCCTCTGTATAATAACGTTATTGTAATATAGGTACTTAGTATTTTTCACCAGCCGGAAAGGCAGGCACTTTCGGGCATATCATATATTTTTCTTAAAAATCTGGAAAGTCAAGTAATTTATAATGTCCTCTTGAACTTGTGGGACTTGGCCTTTTTATTGCACAAATAATATCATCATCCTCATTATAAAATCCCGATACTATTTTTTTTTATTTTTTTATTTATTGTATTAAGGGAATATACATAGGTATCCCTATTACAAGGGTTGATTCTTAGCAGCTAAATAAATAACATATTCTAACTTATATAAATAGAAAAACTAAAAAAGAAGTGCACTCGTTATTAATTAATGAAATAAAAAAATAAAAAATAATTATAAAGTACAAAGCCCAGGATTTAAAAGTAGTAGAGGCTTAATTTTAGTTTTAATTATAAAATCCCGATACTATGCGTACCCATAAAATAATATTTTGTGCTTGTTTTACATACTATTTACTACTATTAAAACATCAATTTTGGAAAAAATTCACGCCATAATGGGGGAGGGGGCTGCAACATTTATACATTTTGAAAACAATCTTTCATAAATTTTTGAGATCTATTTTTATAAAATTAGATAGGAAAGGGGTATTAATTTAGGACATTAAAAACCTTAAGCGATGACGAAATTTCGTTCAAAAATTTTGTCCAAAAATTCGTCACCCTTATTTTTTGAGATTTTTTTTTAAATTATGAAATACTTCATTTAGACCCTCTAGCAATTTTAGAAAACGCACATCGAACTGTAATGGGGGCTACATATTTGCAAAAAACAAACAAACTTTCGTCACTCGCATGCCTCAAACCCCGTCACCTCAATTTTGCGTTCTAATTTTAAAAAATCGGTTAGGAGAGGATTGACGAAATATTAACGTTAAACACCTCGACTTCTTTGCAATATGCATCAATTTCTTTTTTGCAAAAAAAAACATTACACAATACACTGGACTAAAAAAAAAAGAAATGTGTAACAAAGTAAAAATTTTTGTCGATTACTTTATCACCCCTGGTTTTTTAAGAAAATTAAAAAAAAACACAAGAAAATTTACGAAGAATTAAATTTGAACCCTCTAGTATATAGTTTTCTTTTTAAATGTTTACTTTACAAAGAAGTTTAATAAAAATATATAAACGTGCAGTTATCTTACCTTAGAAGAAAACACCTACGACATGGTTGAGTGTTTACTAATGACAGAACTGAATTTCGCAGCAACATTGTTTTAAAAGGTGCCGTTTTAGTGTTTATAGACGTTGTTGCTAAATGTTTATGGAGATCGGGGGACTTATTTATCATAACTTCGTTAAATAGAATTCTTAGTATTGGCAAAAAAAATCAAACCTCATTAAAATAATGAACAAAGAGCATAAATTAAGTAATCCGCAAATATTATTTTATAAAGGGCGTACATCAACTCAATAAATAATAAGTACTGAATAGACGTATAAAAATGTTATGGTTTGGGTCAGTGGAGACCAAAAGTGGTATTTAATACACCCTGACCCTTTTAAAAATTGGCAGTTTTTGCAAATTTAAGCTGGCTACTGACATAACAATTTCCAGGGGCAAGTTTGCGCCCCTGTGTGTAACATAAGGACACTAATCGTAAAGGTAAGCTTTACGGTGAGTAACTGTAGTGTAACAGATATCGGCATAAACCGGTATCTATCACATGCAGGGATCAGCAGCATAGCTAGAAGTTATGGGGCCCCGGGGCAAACATTTTTTGGGAGCCCTCATATGTCAATAAGAATATAAAATTTTCAGCAAAAATTTGTCTTTTGCCATAATAACAAAATAAGTCAATTTTCTCAAAAAAGAATAAAAAATGTTGATTTTAAGTAAAAATTTAGTTTAACAAGTTTTTTGTTACATTTAAGTTACGAATTTATTGCCGCTTGAAAAACGATGTTTTTGCTGGGGCCCCTTTTATGTCGGGCCCCTGACACTGCCCCAATTTGTCCAACGATAGCTACGCCACTGGCAGGGACGCTAAATTGCCCCTGTAAATTGGCTAGTGACTGGGCCGTTTTACACTAATTTTTTTCTATTCCCTTTCTGCAACTTAAAACAAAATTCCTAGACGTCGAACACAGACAAATTTTACGAAAAACCTGGTTAGAACCTAGGAGTCATTTTTACGGTTAAGCGCCCTCGCAAGGAGATCCCTATCACGCTCGAGAAGCGGCCAATGTGCGGAAATGTTGGTGTGTGTTGATTTTGAAACGGTTCAGGTTGAACCTGCAGGGAAAACTGTCGCATTTAGTGCCCCAGTCATACATTACACTTTTACAATAAAAAACATGGTTTTTACCATTTAACTACAAGGAAACGCAACTTCGGAGTAGTGTCGCACATAGTCGACAACCGTCCCTCCTTAAAATTACCATAACTTTTTTCTCTGTTTAGTTTAAGACTGTAATTTCCTAAACAACAAAAAAGTAATGTTCGATTTTTGACTTAATCGTTTTATTATTTTAAAGTTTTTAGTGTTGTTTATTCAAAATAATTTAATTATTCCAATGCGGTATCGAACATTAAAAACCAAAAATCTCGAAAATCTGCTTACTTTATCGGATTATAACGAGATTACCTTTTTTGCTTTGAAATGCCTAAGAACTTATCCTTTGAACAAACATTTTCGGAAACGAAACAATTTTAAACCCTGGAAGATCCTCTATAGCTAGTTGGTATATATTAGCTCACACATATACTATACTATAGTAGTGTGAGCTATGGTGATCCTAATTTTTTCGAGAAAAAGAAAGTTGCTCCGATTTCAAAAATTTTTATATATCTTTGCGTTTAGATGATTTTGAAACTTTTTTGTTGCGCCGTCTGTCTGTCTGTCTGTCTGTCTGTATGTCGGTCTGTCTGTCTGTCTGTCTGTCTGTCTGTCTGTCTGTCTGTGTGTCTGTATGTCTGTCTGTAACGACCAACGCGCATAACTCAAAAACCGCTTGGCCGATTTTAATGAAATTTGGTACCTAGGCTGGGTCTTGGGTCGAGATGGTCCCATTTAAAAATGAACAAAATCCACCGAACACAAACGAAATAAAAGGGTGGGGGTAGATTTCAAAAATTAGAGTTTATGTGAAAATATGGCGTGTGTGATATTAAACGAAAGGTAATTGAGTCTGCAGTTAAACAAAATACATTTTAATTTATTTAAAAAAAAAGGGTGGGGGTATATTTTAAAAATTAGAGTTTAAGTGAAAATATGGCGTGTGTGATATCAAACGAAAGGTAATTGAGTCCGGACTTTAACAAAATACATTTTAGTTTTTGTTTTTTTGTAAGGGTGGGGGTAGATTTCAAAAATTTGAGTTTAAGTCAAAACATGGCTTGTGTGGTATCAAACAAAAGGTAATTTAGTCTGGAGTTGAATAAAATATATTTCAGTTTTTAGTTATATTAGCTCACACGTACACTATAACTATAGTACCTAGTGTGAGCTTAGGGGCCCATATATTGGCAGAGTATTTTTGTTGACTTGCTTTATCAGAAAAGCACTCAAGGTTGAAGTCGCCTATGGAAAAAAGTGCACACGGTAAAATTGCGAAAATGGTACATTTTCAAAGCCATGAATTAAATTTACTTCTTTATAAAGCAACATTGACATCATTCAAAAAAATGTCAATATATTTTTTAGATATTTCCGCATTTATTTGTGTCTGCGCGAAAAATTGCAAAGTTTTTATGTTATAATGACCTCGGATAAGTAGGTTTGACCAAATATACAGATCACTTTTTTATTTCATGTGCCGGTGTAAATATTACCTACGACCTTAGGGTAACAAAAAATATTTTACTCCAGGCCTACGACCTACCAATAATACTAGTTTAATTGACCATTTATACTCTAAGGATAATTATGAATCTAGGCGTGAATCATAAATCGTTTTAATCAAAATTTATTTCTAGTTACGAACATTTCGAAAAATTTTCAAACATATTAAAATAGTTCACAAAAAATAAAAGTTCTTACACGTTTAAATATTTTGATAATTTTTAAAGTTTTTATGAATTTCAATAAAAAATTTCAAATATTTTCAAAATTCTAAAAATTTTTCAAAATTTACATATATACAGAGTGTCACATGCCAAAGTGCAGCAGGTGATAGTGGAGAATATTTCTGATAAAAAAGTTTATGTAACATGGTTATCAACACTCATTTATTTTTTAGATATAGGATTTTTAAAGTTAGAGGAGTGAAGGAAAAAAGTTTTTAATATCATTAGCAACCTTTAATTTTTTAATTTAAAAATCTGTCATTAACTGAAAATCCTTTTCTACCGCCCCTGATTTGGCGTGGATTAAAGTGTCACATTTTTCCATTGAGATTTTGGTTATTATCTTTGCGTTGTCCATGCAGTAATTATACTCTAGGTATTCAAAAATATATTTCTCAGTAAAAAAAAATTAAAACAGTTTGGAAGGAGAGGGTACCACCCTCTGCAGCAGAATAGAGTGTTTGACAGTAGTAAAAATAGTACATTATATACCCAGGGATTAAAGTGATACTTTTTATCCCGAGGCGAAATGTTTGTAGCCCGACCGCAGGGAGGGCTACAATTCGCTGAAGGATAAAAAGACACTTTAGTCAAGTGGTATATATACTATTTTTTGCAATTCTGGGCATAGTTTCATTCAAATTTTTAATTAAATTTTTCGAAAAGAAAGTCATCTCCACTGCACTATTGATTGGCCTATAAAATGTGACAACCAATAAAGTACCATTCATTCTCTGACGTTAAGTCAGTTGATATTTCTTAGATAGCCTTGGATAATACTTGGTTGTCAGGGTGTTCTCAAGGTACCATAAAATAACTGTTAAAATATAAACAACGCCGTGGAGATTTCTGCGATTTGCTAGTGCGTCCCCAAAAGTAAAAAAAATGGATATTGATATTGATACAGGTGCCGCAGAGGCAGTGAAGGCACTGCTGCCCGCTAAATCGGAGAAAATATATGAAAAACAATACAAACATTTCCTGGATTGGTGTCAAGCTAAGTATGTTGCTGATGTTACACAGGAGAAGGTACTTCTTGCATATTTCTTCCATCATGCGAAAAATTTTAAGGCTTCAACGGTTTGGTCACATTATTCAATGATTAAATCAAAGCTGATCGTTGAAAAAAGTTTGGACATTGGAAAATATTCAAAATTGAAGGCATTTTTGAAAAGAAATGGGGATGGCTACCGCCCAAAGAAGTCTCGAATACTGGACATGGATCATATCCAGCAGTTCCTCCAGGAAGCACCAAATCAAGAATATTTGATGATCAAGGTAAAGTGAACGGTTTTTACATTATTTTGAACCATGTTAACGTCACTGATTCGAAATATCATTTGTTGCTATCAGGTTACGTAGTTTGTACAAAAAATTGTATTACTACTTAGTAACTGAAAAATCTTTTTTTTTCCAGGTGGCGTTGATAATGGGAGTTGCCGGTGCATGCAGGGGTGTTGAACTGTGCCAGCTACAGAATAAAGATGTTCAAGTCCAAGATTTTCATCTGGTTGTCACAGTTCGCAACACGAAAAATCAAACTGACCGATGCTTCATAGTAAAGAACTCCAAAGAAAGCAACGCTACAGACGTAGTGAAAATCTGTAAATCCTACATGGCTCTGAGACCAACAAATTTGACAATATCGAGATATTTCATTGGCTATAAAGACGGCAAATGTTTATCACAACCTGTTGGAAAGAATACTTTTGGGCTTTTCCCGCGAAAAATAGCTGCCTTCCTGAACCTGCCAGAGGCCGTTTCATACACAGGACACTGCTTCAGGCGTACCTCTGCTTCCCTTTTAGCAGATTCTGGAGCGAATATTGACCAGCTCAAAAGACACGGTGGTTGAAAAAGTGCTACCGTTGCTGAAGGGTATGTTGAGCAATCAATCGAAAACAAAAAAAATGTGGCGGATAAAATATTCAGTCAAAACTTGAGAACAGATGTCAAGAGTCATAACAGCCAAGGCCAATCACGTACCGTAACAGTAGGCAATTTTCCAGAACCCACAATCAACGAAGACAGCAGCACTGATCACACCGAACCAGCAATTTTCGGATCTCCACTGCAAAACATCAACCTCAACCAACAGCGAAGCGAAATCGATTCAGATCCACGATCATTGATTCATTTAGTTGGCTGTAGCGGCGCTATTTTGAATATCAATATAACAAACAATAATAATGTCAAATAACGTAGGAATCTATAGATTTGGGGTACGTTCAGATAGCACGTCGGATGTGGTCGGGCGCGCTCAAATCCGTTCAGATTGAAAACTAGGTGAAAGTTACTCTCGTTCATATTGGTCGAAAATAACGTCGGGCGAATCGCCTTTTACACCCTTCTCTATGAGGTGGGTGACAAACCCTCGACTTGCGCAGTAGGTATATAAACCAACCCCCCCCCCCCCAATTAAAAGAAAATATATATATTTTCGAAAACATTATATAAAAGTGGCATTTTCCATAAATAAATAATCAATTTTTACTTAAAAACACTCTTTCAGATGCAATTAAATGGATCCTTTATAGAATTTCATTTTGACTGTTTAGTTTCTACTTAGGAGAATGTAGGGAATGAATGTTTATTTTTATTTGGACAAGTTGTTATAGGAATATAAATAATATATAGATATTACTTTGTGCTTTCAAATTAAAATAAAAGACATTTAAACTATGTTTATTTGTATTCTTTATTTAATAGTAGATAATGTAACCATATAAAGAGGTTTGACATAATGTAACTAAAGATCTCTCAACGCTCCAGCAAACACTTAATGATTGAGAATTTGTCTTCTTTCGCATTGTCACTGTCAAACGCTATTATATTATATTGCACATGTAACTATTAATTTCAAATTTAATTATTTCCTTTAAAAGTGTTGAGCACAGGCACTTAAAACCTGTATTGCTTGTACGTACAACAAAGAAAATAAATTTACAGAAAACACAACTTTTAAATCTAAAACAAAACTTTGTCTAATAAAACTCTGTCAGCCACCAAAAGTCGGGTACTCCAAAATACTCCATTTTCATTTTTCAAAACCAAAAAACACTTATTTGCGTTTATGTTAACTCTACTAAATAAACTGTAACAAATTTTTAAATCTGATCGAATTTATATATATTTATCGGTTTCACAACGTTCTACGTCTTCCGATACCCAATTTCCACTCGTTTCTGTTATTTCACTGTCTATTTCCTTATCTCCAGCTTCTCCTTGACCGTCCTCGTTTTCTTCGGCCAGTTGGTTTCCATTGTAGGATTTGTTTAGGTAGTCTTTCATCATTCATTCTTTGTACATATCCGTAACACACCAGTTGTTTTGTTCTTATATCATCCACTAAAGTACGTTCACCACTGTCATAATTTCTCTTATTATTTGATTTGTAACTCTTTCTCTTTTTGATTTCCCTGCTGCTCTTCTCCAATAGTCCATCTCCGTAGCGGAAAGCATTTTTTCTGTTCTATCCTTGATTGGCCATACTTCTGCGCCGTATGTAATAATACTTTTTACAATGGTGTTATATATAAGCTTTTTGTTATGTTTTGATATACTTTGGTCCCAAATTATTCCATTTAATAAAGTTATTGCTTTTCTTCCTTGTACGTTTCGATCTTTTATAGCTTTGTCCAGTGTTCCGTCAGCTGTAATTTTTAGACCTAAGTATTTATACTCATCACAGGACTGAATTCGCTGCCCGGTATTTAAGATTAGATCCTGTTTCGTTCCACCGATACACATATACCATGTCTTATTAAGATTAACCTCTAGTTCCCACTTATTGTACTCTTCTATTAGTTTTTGTGTCATATATTCGATCGAATTTATCAATTTTTAAAAAATATATTTTAGGGTTAGTTTATTACATCCATACCGTTCACAAAGGCAAGACGTCCGGCGATTTACCCATGACGTCATTCGCTCGGCAAGACGTCTCGCCCGACGTTTCAATCTGAACGTACCCTAGGCTAGGTAGTTTATTTTGATAGTGTATAGGCCTATTTTTAGATGCTCCCAAATACAAAAATTTGAAAAAACCATGAATTCGGGTCCAGGGACTAAAATATTTTAGTCCCCGGGAGTAAAATATTTTAGTCCCCGGGATAAAAAGTACTATTTTAGTCCCTAAAATGAGGGACTAAAATGCGTTTTTAGTCCCTGAATTGCAAAAATAAATATACTTTTATTTTTAGATATCTCTTTAGGTCTTGGGAATGCTAAAAGCAAACTTTTTTGTTGATATTTTTTCTCAAATTCATAGTTCTTTTAATTAAATAAATTCATTGAATTAAAACAATTAGCCACGTGATTCAAAACAGGCGGTCTACCAATCAGCTGAGAGTGACGTCACAAAACAGTAGCCTCGAACGAACCTATTTTCTGTGTTATTTTCTTATGAAAGGTAAAGTTTGCTTTGGTTTAAAGTGCGAATTATCGTCTTAAACTAGATTTTTTTTGTGTATTGCTTATAAAAAACATTTTCAATGGAAAACGGATCTCTTTATGCTGGCAGGCTTCTTTGCCAACAACAGTGATTTTTGTTCTGCGGAATTTAGAAACGTTAAAATGTTGATGTGAGTATTCGATGATTTGTTTTGTATATAACTGAAAGTTTTTTACGATATTCTTCGCCTACTTTTGCGCATTTAGATTTTGAGGTTAAGTTATATGTTTTGTTTTTTGTTTAATATGCCACTTACAATATATTCATTATCTGAAAAAAACAAAAATAGAAATCATGTAATAAACCGAGGGAGGGACAGGTAGGCAAAAAGTATACAACGAACAGCAATACTTGAAGTACTGCATAAGGTTACACTGCATAGTCCTACGTAGGTTCTGCCTAGTCCCGCCTATGCACTGCCTAGTATTGCATATGCACTGCTCAGTCCTACATTTAGCCTGCATGCGCAGTGCCTAATCCTGCATTTAGAGGTACTCCCTAGTCCTGCCTAATAACTGCCTAGCACCGCCTAAAAATTTGTACACCTTTCCGCCTATTATAGTTGTTCACCCCTTGTATTAAACATAACCTCAAAAGTTTCACCGTCATTTACGAAATAGTTATATATATATATTATAGACAAAGTGAGAAAAATTAATAGGAACAATTTAGTTATACTCACATCAAAGTGATCTTCACAAATGTAAAGTGAAGATGTATTAGATAAGTCCCTTGGGTCTCTTCGAACAAGTTCTAGCCACACAGGCACTACATATCACTTATAGGACATTTTTTTACATAAAAAACAGTAATAACACAGACCAAAAACAAATAAAGACTTGAGTGCCGTGTATCTGTCCGCAAGTTTACTGCGCTGTGACTTCATTGCAACGCCATGCTAGAAATTATCGGAAATTAGAAAACTTGATTTTAAATGCGTTCCATGATAAAATATACTATTTTAACAATTTTGCAAAGCAAATTAGGGATCTATGTATCAATCTAAACTCTTTTCTAAAATTTGTCAAATAACCTATTGGATTGTTCATTTTGGTCACTGATGATTTAAGCTTGTGTCAAAACTCTACTAAACCATGTCTTGTAAATGTTCAATCAGGGGAGGCAAATTTAATTTTTTTAGCAGTTTTGATATAAAATTGGTGTAAATGAAGGTTAGACTTTTATTTATTTTTGTTGTTATATCTTTAAAACTAGAGATATCCCAAAAAAATAACCCCAAAGTTAAATTCGCCCCGCCTGGGAAAACAGAGTCTATTAAACTAAAAAACAAAGGAAAAAATCGGCAACACGCTAGAAGCTTACCTTCTGTAATTCTGTAGCAGTCCCAAAATTTCACTGGCGACCGCGGCCCTTTCTTGTGACTGGCATTTCGGTCTTCAACCCAAAAACACGTGTGACTTCTTTCAGTTTTTTGTCGGAAGTGATTTCTTCATTCCCCTGTCACACACAGGGTGGCGCTTCAAACTCCCAGCGTGAGCAAAAAATGCGCATGATTTTACCAATGAATTGAATGTTTTTGCAGAAAGCCCAAAAATATCAAAACAAACTTTAAGGTTAGGTTTTCCAAAAATTTAAAATAAAACAATAAAGAAAAATAACTGGCAGCATTAAACATTCCGCCCACCATAAAAATTCCTAATTTTTATAGAAAAAACCCAAAAAACAAAAGAAATCCAAAAAAAAGGTTATTCAATTACCCAAAAGGTCTAAACAATAAATTAGCATTTTTGCAACAATAATTTTATCGCAATAACTATGGACGTCATACTTAAGTTACTTCAAATAAGCATGATTCGCGCTACACAAGGCTTTGAAGGTTGGTTACTGGCTGGGTAACGGACATACCTTCACCAAACTACGGTCAAGTAATCGTTTCGCGGTTTTTACTTGCACGACACGGGGGATTCTATCTGGATTCGTGTAAATTTTTTCAATTCTACCGAGTGACCACTTCAATGGGGGTAGGTTTTCATCGGGAGGGGCTGTCAAGGGTTCTAAAGTGAGGAAATGTCCAGGAGTAAGACTTTGAAAGTCATGAGGATCAGGGCTTATACTACACAATGGTCGACTATTTAAAATAGCCTCAATCTGAACCAATACAGTCATCAACTCTTCAAAGGTTAGGATTTGATCCCCCACAATTCTCTTCAGATGAGTTTTCGTGGACTTTACCCCAGACTCATGGAGTCCACCAAAATGCAGACTGGCGGGTGGATTAAAACACCACTTAATCGCTAAAGGTTATTTGCCCCAACAAAATTAGTGCCCTGGTCACTGTAGAAGGCAGCACATCTGCCACGTCTACCAACAAATCGGCGGAGGGCAGCCAAAAATGCATCAGTGGACAAATCAGAAACAGCCTCCAGGTGAATGGCCTTTGTTGGGAAACAAACAAAAATACACCCATAAGCCTTTTGACCATTTACACCACGACGCTTGGTTAACGTGATGGAGAATGGACCCATAAAATCTACACTACCATGGGAAAGGGGCTTCACCTGGGACACTCTAAATTTAGGAAGGTCACAAGCAAGGTGCAATGGTTTGTGATTTACCCTGGCACAACAAAAACACTTGGAAACAACACTGTGAATGGCACTTTTCACCGACAAAATCCAAAACTATTGATTTAGGAGGTACTCCAATAAGCGAGGACCTGGATGTCCATGCTCATTATGAAATTTTTCAATAATCAAAGTGGTAAGCCTGTGACTACGAGGCAACAACATGGGGGGTTTCACCTCATATGCTAAATCAGTGTGACGTAATCTACGGCCCACCCTGAGAACACCATGGGAATCAAGAACAGGAACTTTCGAAGAGGCTTAGCACAACTCCCACCCTTACGTATCCTTTTCAAATCTTCAAAAAAACTTCTTGTTGTACAACTCACACAACAACTAAAGTATCATAATAAAGATCTGCCTCATTGAGGGCTTTAGTAGGAAAAGATAAAAAAGGATCTTTTTTCACTCGAAAAGGTCTCAAACAAAAGGTAACAATGCCCAAGATTTTACGCAAAGAGGAGTACTTAGTGAGTAACAGCTGTACTTCATCAAGGGCTATTTCTGTCATAAAAACAAAACGATTTTCCTCAGGGGGTAGATCAGCATCAAACGCATCAATTTTATGCTTCATAGGCCATGTTTCACTAGACTGGGCCAACCAGGATGGTCCAGTAAACCAAAGAGGATGGTCTATCAATTGACCAGGAAGTAAGCTTATTATTATTAAACTATATACCTTTGTTGGAGATATAAAGAATACCATGTTTGTCAACATTAACGCTTTTTTAAACTCAGCTTCCTTCTTCTTTCAGCCAAGAGATTTGGTGGTTAAGTATGTCGCGAAAAAAAGAATTGCTGAAAAAATAGCCGAAATATTTTTGAAACATTTTTTATTGTAAAAAATAACTACGAAGTGCAACATACTACCGTTACTAACAATATTTCTAAAAACAGTAGAGGTGTTTCACTATTTTTGTTTTTACTAAACATTCAGTCATCGCGGGAAAAGATGGATGATTTATTTGGTTTGCTCAACGAATTAAAGGAAATTCCAACTTTTGTATTATTGACAGAGCACTGGCTGAGGGAAGAGGAGCAGTGTGTTATGGATGAGTACCAAGTTCTATCTAGTTTTTGTAGAAAGAAAGGCTACGGAGGTACAACGATACTTGCTCACAAAACCTTTTTAGATCGCTTTGAAGTTTTGAATGTTGATACTTACAACTTCCTCGTTAAACAAAATGAATTTGAATTCTCGGTTATAAACATAAATAAATTAAACATTTATATTATCTGTGTATACAGACCACCGTCAGGTGGAAAAATAGAATTTTTGGAGTCTCTGGAATTCCTGTTGTCGGAATTTCCAAAGTCATCAAAATTAGTCTTGGCTGGGGACTTAAATATAGACTTAAATGACACAAATTCGAGGGAAAAACAAAAACAAAATTCCTCAGGTGTTGACAATTTATCACTGAAGGTTTTTACAAATTTGCCAGAAGAAGCTCTTTTGGCACTGGGTTGTTCCGATATTTAAAAGTGGTGACGATCAAAATCCATCGAATTACCGACCTATTTCGTTATTGACAACACTCTCAAAAATTATAGAGAAAGTAGTAAAAATTAGACTTGTTGAATATCTAAACAACCAAAATATCATAACTCCAGAGCAATTCGGATTTCAGGAGAAAAAGGGAACGCAGGACGCCATTTTCTTGTTTTTGGAACAGCTATTTTTTAGCCTTAATGATGGCGAGAAGGCCGCGGCAGTATTCTGTGATTTTTCCAAGGCATTTGACTGCGTGAATCACAGGGTACTGCTGCGAAAAATGAGTCATTATGGGATTGTGGGGACTGAGCTTAAGTGGTTTGAGTCATATCTTACAGATAGAAGTCAATTTGTAAGGACTTCAGACTGTGAGGACTCCGAAACTCTGAGACTGGAACATGGCATCCCACAAGGGTCAGTTCTTGGACCCGTTCTATTTTTGATCTATATAAATGACCTGGCCAAATTATCCATACAGGGACTGTTCATGATTTTCGCGGATGATACTACAATTCTCAAAAGTGAAGAAACTCTAGCAAGAATCGTAGAGCAAGATTTGGTTGCGGTTAAGGAATGGTGTGATTCAAACTATCTCATATGTAACGTTACAAAAACCAACATACTTTCATTCAAATGCTCTCTTGACAGTATTTCATTTAACAATCATACACTCGATGAAAAAGAAGTAGTAAAATTCCTTGGAATGTACATAGACACAAAACTTAAATTTGACAGTCATATAGACGTTCTAAATGGGAAAATTGCGAGGGGCTGTTATATAGTCAAAACTGTTGCACAGGAGTTAGGATTGGTTTCAGCAAAAACGGCTTACCATGCTCTTGTGGAGTCTCACCTACGGTATGGCATCGCTTTCTGGGGCTATTCAACACAAAACTTAATTCAATCGGTTTTTATTTTGCAAAAGAGGGCAGTAAGATATATGTGCCAGGTAGGATGTAGAGAAAGCTGCAAACCACTTTTTATCAAGCATGAAATTTTAACAGTCCCGAGCATTTTCTTATTGGAAACGGCATGTCTAATGTACAAGAAATTTCAAGGATTTGAAACTGAGTCACATTATGATTTACGAGAGATCAACCTACCTTTGCCTATACCTAGACTTGCACTCACAAAAAATTCTGTAATTTATGAGTGTCAAAATTTTTAACAAGTTACCAGCTCAAATTAAAAATATCACAAATTACCCAAATTTTCGTATGGAACTAAAACAATTTTTATTGAACAAGGCATTCTATAGTCTGCAAGAATTTTACGGCTAGATAGGTTTTTTTATTTTACTTTATAAGTTTTATATATAATATATATTGTCTTTTTTTGTTTGTTTTAAAATTCGTAAAGGTGACTTGGCTTTTCATATTGTGTGTATCATTGTGCCCTGTAAAGGATCATGTTTGTTCCTTATTGTCGTTTTATTTACCTATATTTGTTTTTTATTTTATATATATATTTTTTTTTTACCTATGCTTAAATTGTTTTATTTTGTGCTAGTTGTACTTGTACATTTATTTCTTAAATTTTTGTAAACGAAATGTTTGTTTTCTTGTATATTTTTTTTTAACAATTTTTAAACTGACATTAAATTTAAAAATATTAACCTGACCCCGACTGTGATACCTTAATTTTATCCCTAAATTTAATTTTATTACTTGTTTTTATTTTTACTCTGTTTTGCCTTTATTTATTTGTTTAGATATCTATTTATGTTAACATGTGATTGATAATTAATAGTTACAAGTACCTAGTTAGTAGAATCTCCTAGATTTTTTATTTTATATATGTATTAATTTTTAAACTTATGTCATTATGACTCAAATTCATTATTTTTACAGATTTTTATCACTACATTGAGTCAAAATATTATAGTTGTATATTATCAAGTATATAGACATGTAAGTGATATTTTGTTTTTGCTTTGTCAATGATTTTTTTTAAATTTGGACAATAAAGCTTATTTTGATTGATTGATTGATTGAAGCTCCGGGATAAGCAATCAGCTGGGTTCTCCTTACCATTTACATGGTACCAACAGCTGGGGGAACTTTCTCTTGAATAGTCGTTACACGATTGGCTACAAAAACCTTTCGATTTGATGGACACGATTTTATCCAAGCAACAATACAGCAGCACACAATTCTAAGCGTGGAATAGAAATACTTTTCAAAGGGCACACCCTACTTTTCCCACACAAAAGGGAGATAGAAATATTTCCATCCAACTCAATTTGTCGAATATATACTGCACCACCATATGCACAAATTGAGGCGTCACAAAAGCCATGCAATTCAGTGGTGACAGCATTTTGCTTCACAACATAACGAGGTATTGATATCGAAGATAATAATGGTAGTTGCGATACATAGAGTTGCCACTGTGCAACAATATCACTGGAGGGGGTATCATCCCATGAAAGACCCTGGACCCCCAAACGTTGCATTAAACACTTAGCAACCAAAACAACTAGGGCTAGGAACCCTAGTGGATCATATATCCTTGCAATCTCAGAGAGAATGTTTCTCTTGGTACAAGGTCTTTCCATGGGCATCACATCATAACAAAACGAATCAGATTTTGGACACCATTTTACCACCTTCACAACTGAGTGGTGTGGAACAAAATATGAATGGAAGTCAGGGTTAGAATTGTCCAATTTCAGAAGCCCCTGGTCTAGGTAATCCTGAACAAATTCTTTGTACACACTATACAAAGCAGGATTCCTCAATAATCGGTTTTCTATCATATTGAATCTACGCAATGCTTGACCTTTAGAGTCACCAAGTTCTTGTCGAGACTCTCTGAAAGGTAAACGAACAACATATCTGCCAAACTCAGTTCCAGAATGAACGGCAGCAAACAATTTTCCACACAAGTCCTCATCAGAGGGAAGAGGGATTTTTGGAGGGGTCAATTCTAGTTCCCAAAACTTTTATAAGGTACTATCCAATCCAGATTCTATAGGGGAAGACACTAAGGTCAACAAACTAATGGGTTTTTGAGTTTTACGAGGACCATCAATACCACTAAGGAGTATCCAACCAAATATTGAATTAATGGCACAAGGTCCTCCATTTTCTCCTTTTTTAAAGCCAGGCACAAGCATCTGACCAAACAAATCAACACCAATCAAAAGGTCTACACTACTAGGTTGTCCAAAATTAGGATCTGCAAAATCTAAATCTTTTAGGTATGGCCACTGAATAGAATCATATTCTACAACAGTCACAGGTATGGTCCCACAAATTTTAGGAATAAGAATGGCATCACAGGAAAACAAACTATCAGGAAACTTGGCGGATCCTATTTTCAATGTTGTTACGTAACTTTTTAAAAGTTAGGTTACGGGGCTCGAACCAGTCTCTAGTCGGAGTCGGTCATGGGTTAATGTTGGAATCAATATTCCAATACTTTAATATAAGATGTCAATTTTAGGGCGCCAAGTGGTTTTATTTAACCACGTAACCTCAAACCAAATTGATAGTTGCCATATTTATAGGAATTGTCCTAACCACTAAGGATTCCATAATTATATTTGCCAAAAGCACGCTTCAGATGATGTCAATGTGTAAATTGAAATAAAGTATCCTAAATGTCGATAACTACATTTTAATGAAAATCAATTAATAAATTCGTATTACATTATTTTAAGTAACGGTTAAATTTTGAATGGTTCAGAATGATTAAATAACTAAACTAATACCATAATTAAGTAAACCTAGTTCTAAATAATAGAACTCTCGAGAGCGGTACCTACCAGGGATAAAGTGACGCTTTCTAGACTCGGTTATATATGCGGGTCAGCTTTATTCCTGACTATACAGTAGCCTAACTATCATGTTAATCATAATAAACATAGACCTAGATGATCATAGTCAGTAAAGTATTTAGCCACTTAGTAAGGATAAACTAAACGCGATCGTTTCTATAATCACGCCCCTATGGGGTACTTATCATAGCAGCAAAGGATGACTGGCAGCCACACTGGAGGTTCCATTTATCAGCTTCGGGAGAGTTGCTTTATAAATACAAGGATTATCTACAAGTGTCCTTTCCAACTGGACCGTAACTGTACAGCTTCAACCATAAAAGCTCAATAGCTCAAGCTTAAGAAATACCATATTACTCTAGATTCCAAATCAGGAGGGGTTTAGGAGTCCAGGTTCATAACTTCAACCAGATCGTCTCTTATATTATTCATAAGCGTATCCAGAACCATAACCAGATCTCGAACCAAAACCAGAACTCGTACCAAAACGTCTAAAATAATCAAAAGTAACCTATTAGTCCACAGGTAAAAATGTGATTTCGAGAAGGACAGTACAGACAGATTTTAATGTGCAAAGGGAGATAGAAAACGACTTACCTCTATAGTCAGTATCCACAAAACTAATAGAGACGTTGTATCACTGGCCAATAGCACTAACAAACTAACTTTAAGCTCTTCGGCAAATATCTGAGTAACCAAACAACTAAAACCAAAGGATAAATGCCTCAACTGGAGGAAAAGAGTGTGAATCCAAATTAATGGAGATTCTTACGAATATCACACGCTTCCTCGGTGCTATAAAACCACACTGACCTTTAAATTTTGACAATGACCTATGCTCATTCAATAACCTTGACGGCCGGTAGAAAAAGATTGACTCATTTCAGGCTCAAAATCCGGATAATATACAGTGGACCAAATATTTAAAATTTCTTAATAAAAATTAATATTTACAACTAGAATGTTTAATTACAAAAAATCGAACGTATCAACCTTCCTCAAAGTCCACAAAAAAAAATGAAATGTTCATTTTTTTTTCATATTAATCTTCAGCATCACTTAAATTACTAAGATCAAGTTTAATGTCTTTAAGAGCCCAATCTCCAATATTTCTTTTAGTGTGAAAATCAGCTAAAGTATATACATTAGGAGCTTTCTTTTGCAACACAATGCATTTTACAAACTTGGGAGCTAACTTAGCAGCGAAATAAGTACCAGCATTTGACAATACATAATTTCTTTTCCAAACAACCTGTCCGGGATTTAAGACAATAGGACGCCTTCTTAGATTATATCGATTAGCAGACTGCTGATAAGACTTAGTAAGAATATTCTTCACTTTCTCTCGAATTTGAGTAATTTCTTCCATATGTTTAGTAAGTTTTTGAGGAGTATCTAATGAAACAGGTTCATTTAATAAAGAAGGACCACCTTTTCTAAATTCTTTTCCAGAAATGGGTAATTCTCTACCAAATGTTAAATAAGCAGGGGTATAACCAGTAACTTCGGAGACACTTGTTCTCAAAGCAAAACCAAGTTTATGTAACTCCAAATCCCATGTTCTATGATCATTTTGATTAACAAACGATCTTATCATCTGCTTTAAAGTTCTGTTATATCTCTCGGTAGGATTGGCTTCAGGATCCCATTTAGCATTAAATCTCATTTTACAATCATAAGTCTCACACATTTTCGTCAGTTTATGACTCACGTAGGAAGATCCATTATCTGCTACAATATAATCAGGTACTCCATATATTAAAAACCAATCTTTCTCCAAATGCTTAATCACTGCATCACTAGTAGCGGATTTTACAGGGAAAATAAGAGTATATTTTGTAAATAAATCGGTTATGACTAAAATAAACCTATTTTTGGATCGACTCAAAGGGAAGGGGCCTTGAAAATCTGTACTAATAACTTGAAAAGGATATGAAATTTTCCTTGGGTTCATGATACCATAGGGTACTTTTTGTTCGGGCTTTTGTGCTTTACATACTTCGCAACTTCTGACACATTTTAAAATATCTTTGTTCATGCCGGGCCAAAAGTATAAAAATGAAATTCTTTTCCTAGTTTTATAATAACCTAAATGACCAGCTTCAGGGGATTCATGACATTCGGCAAAAACGAACTTTCTTAATGATTTTGGTACTAATAATTTCCACTCACTATTAGGGTCTAAAACAGGGGATTTTGAAGGGGTATGTCGATAAATTTTACCTTCCTGAATACGATATTTTGGATATTTTTCGGGAGAGGTTTTTATTTTTAGTATTAAGCTAGAATACCATTCGTCATGATCGTCTAAGCAAACATCAATATAAGCAATTCCACGGGATAAAGCATCAGGCACAACATTACACTTTCCTTTTCTATGCGTCATATCAAAATTATAACTCTGTAACTGTAAAGACCAACGACTTAATCTACCACTAGCATTTTGTAATTTGTTTAACCATAAAAGCGAATAACAATCGGTTATTACTTCAAACTTAACACCTTCAATATAGGGTCTAAATTTCTGAATAGCCCAAAGAACACATAGACATTCTAACTCTACAGATGCATACTTTGATTCTTGAGCTGTCAACGCTCTACTTGCAAAAGCTATAACTTTTTCTCCATCATCAAAATTTTGGGTAAGGACACAACCTAGTCCAACTTGAGAAGCATCACAATGCAGCACAAATTTTCTGTCAAAATCGGGGGATGTAAGTATAGGGGGAGATACCAAAAGATCCTTAATTTTAATAAAAGCTTTTTCAGCTTCGTCCGACCAAATAAATTTACAATTTTTACGGGTTAACTTGGTTAAAGGAGACACTAAAGTGGCATAGTCTTTTAGAAATCGTCTGTAATACGATACTAGGCCAACAAATCTTCTAACTTCACGTACAGACTTAGGGGTTGGAAAATTTAGCATGGAATTGACTTTATCTGGATCAGTGCGTAATCCTTGTTGGTCGACTATGAAACCTAGATATTTAAGCTCTGTTTTCAGAAAATCACATTTCTCACGGTTAACAGTAAGATTAGCCGACAATAATCTATCAAATACAACTTTTAGAGTATCTAGATGAGAGGATACGTCAGGGGTAGCTATAATAATGTCGTCTAAATAAATAAAAACTGAATGATTTAGGTCTGAAAACAAGTTTTCTATGAATCTCTGAAAGCTCGCAGGTGCATTACATAATCCAAAAGCTAATCTCTTATATTGGTATAACCCACGGCCTTGAACAGTAAATGCAGTCTTTTCCTTACTACTTTTCTCAAGCGGTATCTGATGGTAAGCACTCTTTAAGTCTAAAGATGAAAGAACTCTTGAACTTCCTAGCTTATCAAGAATACTATTTACATAAGGAAGGGGATAAGCGTCTTTCAAGATCACCTGATTTACACGGCGATAATCGGCACACATACGATATTTATTATTACCCTTAGGCACCATAACAATAGGGGATGACCAAGCTGAAGTGGACGGTTCAATAATACCTAATTCCAAAAGTTCATCAACTTGCTCATGAATTATTTTTAAAATGTACGGAGACACTTGGTAATACCGTTGCTTAATGGGGGGATGGTCACCAGTGTTAATTACATGTTCAATGTTTTTAGCACACCCTATACCTAAAGGTTGCTTACTGAAAAAGTTATTTACCAAACAATTAAGTTTTTCACGGTCGCAAGAGTCTATACTCATCAAGCCAATCTCACTACACTCTAAATTGGTATCACCAAAAGTCCAGGAATTATTCGAAAATGTGGCAACAATATCCATATCTTTCCAAAAATCGATGCCGAAAATTATTTCTATCTCAATATCTAAAACTACTAATACTTTTATAACTTTAACTTTATTTTCTAACTTAATAGGCAAGCATACCGAACCTAAAACGTTGCAATTATTTCCATTTGCGACTTTTATAGGGACGTAGCATGGTTCTATGTACAAATTTAAAGACTTGAGTCTCTGCCAACCTAACCTACCAACTACTGTTTGACTCGCACCAGTATCTAACAAACCACGAAAGTTTAAGTCAAAAATATTTACAGCTAAATAAGGACGAGGATCATTACCTACTGAACAAAATAAAGAATTTATTCGATCTTTCTTAAAGCTCAACTTTACAAAGTTCAACCAAGCTTTCCACGACTGATCTACCGGTCTATCTAGTTCTGACGAGGCGATCGTCCGGCACCCCGATGGCCTCTGGATTCGTTTCCCTGACGACAGTCACACTTAAACTTCGTTACTCCGCGTTTACCACATAAAAAGCAAAATTGTTCAACCCTTGGTTTAGAGCAAGAAGAAAATCTATGTCCGCTATCTCTGCAGTTCCAGCAAGTAAGGGCGTGTATCTCAGGATCATCTTGACGACGAGGAGGGCTCTCAAAGGAAGGACCAGCTAAACCAGGTTCTAATAAATTAACTCGCGAGGAAGGACTGGGCTTATAATTTTTAGCAAGATATCTACCCTCTTCAAGGCTTTTACACGCGTCCTCAAGATCATCAACTGTCCGAATGGGAACCAAGCTAGTATTCGTTATAAAATAAGGGCATAAATTATGACGCAAAACACTAAGTTTTTGTTCTTCGGTCGCCGGCGTAGGCAAATAATTAAATAAATTTAACATCCGGGAAAAATAAGCACCAACTCTTTCATTTGGGCCTTGCTTACTCTCATTAATTTCCTTCCAAAGATCAGTCCCATAATAAGAATTCAAATATTCTTTCCTAAGTAGAGCTTTAAATTCATCCCAAGTATTAATTTTTGTCTTATTTCTGCAATACCATCTTCGGGCATCCTCAATCAATAACTCACACACACAATCAACTAACTTATTCTCAGGTACGTTCCGAGCAACTCTATACTCTTCGCATAACTCCAAGAAAGCATTCACACTTAAACCTATCCCATCTCCACGAAAACGAATGTCCCATTGATGCACAGGCACAGTAGGTCTCGAAAAACTCGTAGTCACGTGACTAGTCAATGGCTCAGTCACAATTTGAGTACCCGAAGGCATTACAACAGAAGGAATACTCTCGGCATTACCGCATGCAGAAGTCTGAGAACTTAAGTTGTGTGGTCCATTTTGTGAATTAACAAAATTGGAAGAAGTGGGGAGGGTGACTACAGGTTCCTGCATCCTTAAATCTAAAGAGTTTTCAATCTCTTCCAACCTGGAGTATAAATCTGAAATGGACGACTCGAATGTGTCTGCATTTTCATCCTCTTTTGATATTTTTAATCTAGATAACCGACTGTAAACATGCTGTATCTTTGTCTCAAGACAGCGCTGACTATTTTCCGTGAAAACCGTTTCTTTATCTTCCAAGACCTTCTCTATTTCTACGATTTTTTCGGTAGAAATATTTATTTCTGACCCTAACTCCGGCCTAAAATCTACGTCGGTCCCGATATTTCCAAAAGTCTCTTTTTTCAACTCTTCAGATAGAGTTTTTCGTAAAGTTTTAACCGCGTAAGAGCTTAAATTTTTAAAACCACGGGCTGTTAATTCATACTCTAGTTCCGATCTATTTAGTCTGTGGGGATCCATTGTAAACAAAAATAAAAAAAAATCAAAACAAATATGCAATAAGGAATTCCCAATTATTATATTTTAAACGGGACCACAAAAAAAAACTCTCTCGCTCACAGCAAAAATTCTTATCAATTTATAATTTTCGCGAACCAAATTAAATAAATTCAAGGTTGCGGCGAAGTAGGTACCTACTACGTATTTATTATAGGTAATTTTACTTCAAAAACAAAAATGGTTTTTAGCATTCTGAAACGACTTTTACTTTTAACTTAAATATCCCATGAATAAAAAATTAAACAATTGTCTGTCTGTATGTAGGTCTGTCTGTTTCCAAAAATTAAATTTTTAGGAGGCACAAAAAGTTTAAGCAGATAAGAAAATAAAATGCCTTGATTCATGCCAATATTTTATCCGAGTGTGTAATTTTTTTTCGACTGTTTCGGATAAAAACTTTATAATTGGACTCGGATTTTATTTCGGATAGTTACTTTTAAAAATTTATACGACAGACTGCATGGCGACCGTCTTTATTTTTTGTTTGAAGACAAAGACAACATGATTTAATTCCTTATATGCGCGAAATAATTTTAGCAGTTACTGAGTGGCTCAAATAAAATTAACCAATAAACAAAATATTATTATGTACACTAATAATGACCTGAAAAGCAAAGCATGATTAGTACAGTACTATACCTATCATATAAATATACTTGTAGAATTTGAACCATTGAAAATTTTTAAACCAAATTTTCAGAGTTTACTGAACCGATTTCAATGAATAACTCTAAAAAAGGAGGCCCCACGTTGGGCGCCAAAAATACCTGTCTGTTTCCAAAAATTTTTTTATATTGACTGGCAGCCACACTGGAGGTTCCATTTATCAGCTTCGGGAGAGTTGCTTTATAAATACAAGGATTATCTACAAGTGTCCTTTCCAACTGGACCGTAACTGTACAGCTTCAACCATAAAAGCTCAATAGCTCAAGCTTAAGAAATACCATATTACTCTAGATTCCAAATCAGGAGGGGTTTAGGAGTCCAGGTTCATAACTTCAACCAGATCGTCTCTTATATTATTCATAAGCGTATCCAGAACCATAACCAGATCTCGAACCAAAACCAGAACTCGTACCAAAACGTCTAAAATAATCAAAAGTAACCTATTAGTCCACAGGTAAAAATGTGATTTCGAGAAGGACAGTACAGACAGATTTTAATGTGCAAAGGGAGATAGAAAACGACTTACCTCTATAGTCAGTATCCACAAAACTAATAGAGACGTTGTATCACTGGCCAATAGCACTAACAAACTAACTTTAAGGTCTTCGGCAAATATCTGAGTAACCAAACAACTAAAACCAAAGGATAAATGCCTCAACTGGAGGAAAAGAGTGTGAATCCAAATTAATGGAGATTCTTACGAATATCACACGCTTCCTCGGTGCTATAAAACCACACTGACCTTTAAATTTTGACAATGACCTATGCTCATTCAATAACCTTGACGGCCGGTAGAAAAAGATAGACTCATTTCAGGCTCAAAATCCGGATAATATACAGTGGACAAAATATTTAAAATTTCTTAATAAAAATTAATATTTACAACTAGAATGTTTAATTACAAAAAATCGAACGTATCAATGTAACATTGCCATATGAAGTACTAGAAATCATGCCATTTATTCCCACAATAGGAGTTCTATTCGGAGCTACTTTAAGTCCTAACCCCTCAGCCAAAGAGACAGTTACAAAGGACACTTCACTAGCGGAATCCAAAATTGCCCGACAAGACACAAACTTGTTGTGGTCATCTAACACTAAAACTTGGGCAAAAAGCACAGGTCTCCTCTTACGAGGTTCAAAATGGTTGCTACTGGGTGTAGCGGTACACAATGCCTGTTTGGCACCTTCACTATTAGGTACGTGGGGGCTCTCCCCTGGACAATCATCAAAAAACACAGGTCTCCTCTTACGAGGTTCAAAATGGTTGCTACTGGGTGTAGCGGTACACAATGCCTGTTTGGCACCCTCACTATCAGGTATACGGGGGGTCTCCCCCGGACAATCAACTTGGTGGCTCGGAGAGCTTTTCACAAAGTGCAACAGGGAATGGTGAAGACCCTGGCACTGAGGACACGTGGCATTTGTAGGGCATTGAGATACACCATGTTTGCCAAAGCAGTTAAAACACAATCGTTCACGCTTAACAAATTGATGGCGCTGACCTACTTCTAGTTCCAGAAATCTGGTACACTTCACAAGGGGATGGTAGGGCTGTTGCTGGCAATAAACACAACCTTTATTTCCAGACTGGCCTGTTCCAGTCAATAACACAGGATAGGGTAGTTTGCCACCCTTCCTAGGGGGTAGAGGAGGTGAGACCTCCTTCAGCTTATTCAAACGAGAACTATTTTCCAAAGCCCGACAATTTTTCTCTAAGAATTTAAACAAATCTTTATAGGACGGGATTTCCTTATCACTATACTCAATCTCAAACTGAGTTTTCAATGGGGTATCAACCTTTTGCAAAAGAAGAAGCATTTTAGCAAAATCTAAAAGGTCTACATCATCATAGTTTGACAATGCTTCCAAATTTTCCCGGAAAGTGGACAACAATAACCTTAAATCATGTGGGTTGCTCGATTTTGCAGAAGGGGCTTGACAAATAGACGTCCAATAATTTGTTACCAAAAGTCTTTTATTATTAAAGCGTCTAATCATCGCATCGAAGGCTACTCAATAATTATCCGAGGTTAGCGGTATGTTCCTAATTACCGATGCAGCCTCTCCCACCAGAGCGGTATTCAAGGCTTGAAATTTAGCTATTTCACTCATGTCAGCTTTATCGTGAACAAGTGACTTAAACATATCAAAAAAGGTGGGCCATTTTTTAAGATTACCGTCAAAATGGGGTACCTCTATTCTTTTAATTTCAAGACCCCTGTCGACATTTACCAGATAATGGTTCAAAATTGTCGGTGAGGCATCTTGGTAATCCTCTGGATAGAGCTCACGACAAATCGATCTAATTGTGTATTTCATTTCATCAAATTCCTGCACTAAAGTTTCCTGACTTTCTTGTATCTGATCACTACTATCCAAGCTTATAATTTCAAAATGCAATGCATCGAATTGACTTACCAGAGAAGGCACATCTTCCCATCTGGGTTTTAACTTTTTTGTCTTATCTGCACAGCCCTGGGCTTCCACGGCTCTATTGTAAGTTGTTCTTAATTTATTAAAAACGCTATTTTGTTGTTTTTTCAAAAATTTTATGTCAGACATGACAAAGCGGTTTTTATCAGATACAAAAAAGGTAGGTTTTTTCGCGACAAATTGGCTATCAACACACCGGTACGGTTCGCTAAACAACGCGGCACTAATCTCGCGCTTAACGAAAGCAAAAAACGAAGGTAAACCTCGACGGATTTCACACAAACAAATTCGAAACCCGACGAATAATCAACAATTTTCTAACCTCGGAGGTAAATAAAACAACACGTGAAGTTGTGAGGTTAGAACACACAAACGTCAATGAAACGTCAGCCAGCAAGAAAAAAGAACGGGGGCCAGGGCCACTGCCAAATGTCGATCGGGGGTTTTTTTTATCGCCGCACGAGGTCATAAACCAAACTCAGGGCAACCAACCTTCAAAACCATGCGGACTCTAAAAAAAAAACCGGTACAAAATCAACAATGTCCGAATCTGGCAAAAAAAAACGATAAAATGTGGTTGCTGCAAAAAAACTATAAAATTACCAATTTTTTAACAAAAAAAACTGTAAAATCCAAAGGGCTTTTTCAAAACATCCGGTTTGAAGGACCAAATAATCTGAGCCCTGAAGGGGAGAAAAGCTAGAGATATCCCAAAAAAATAACCCCAAAGTTAAATTCGCTCCGCCTGGGAAAACAGAGTCTATTAAACTAAAAAACAAAGAAAAAAATCGGCAACACGCTAGAAGCTTACCTTCTGTAATTCTGTAGCAGTCCCAAAATTTCACTGGCGACCGCGGCCCTTTCTTGCGACTGGAATTTCGGTCTTCAACCCAAAAACACGTGTGACTTCTTTCAGTTTTTTGTCGGAAGTGATTTCTTCATTCCCCTGTCACACACAGGGTGGCGCTTCAAACTCCCAGCGTGAGCAAAAAACGCGCATGATTTTACCAAAATGATCAGGTGATCAAAAAGAAAATAACTTTCAACAAAGAGAGAAATTATCACCTGATCGGAATTTTTCCCAAACAGGACTTTTTTTTGAAGGTTTTGGCAGAAAGCCCAAAAATATCAAAACAAACTTTAAGGTTAGGTTTTCCAAAAATTCAAAATAAAACAATAAAGAAAAATAACTGGCAGCATTAAACAATCTTATTTTTGTAAATACATAAGGGAGAGAGCCCTAAAAGGTAATCATAGCAAAATTTTGTGACAAAATCATTAAGTGTTGGTTTTAATTAAATGCTTTTAAATGGCGTCAATTCGCTGAACCATATGCAAAACGACTATCTTTTTCCAAAATTGTTTTTTTTATTTTACTTTTGTAGCTCGCGGATTAAAAAATGCATTTTTTCACAGTTTTTGTTTATTTCTTGACCTCCGGCATCTATTTTGTTGCATAATCAATTATCAATCTATAGGATAGTTTCCTTGAGAATAAACCCGTGCGTGCCATTACTTTCTGCGTCGGGGAAGGGCCATCGTAATGCGTGAAGCAGAGGAGCATGTGGCCGATTTTGGGGGCAGCCGCAGGCCGCCTTCTACTTTTGATTAAGGATAAATTTCAAGTTGCCGTCATGCTGTGGCCGCCAAAAGTGATTTTGGTTCAAAGATGTAATATGTAATTTAAGGTCAAATAAATTTTGTGATTTATTTCCTAATATTTAAAGATTTTGTAGCAAAATAGAAAAAAATAAATAAAAAGGGCTTGACGAATATAAGAAAATTAGGAACATGAAAAACATATGTATACATAATACGTATATGATGGAAAGTACTTGGTCAATTTTTGACATGGTGAAAAGTTTTGTGCCCAAAAGAATCTTTTGGCAATCTTATTTTTATCGGTTGTCTGTTTTAAAGCTTAAAATAATCGTGTGAGAAAGTCGTTTACTTCGACTTTCAAACCTAATGCAGAGACAGAGTTATAAAATAACGTTATAGACATTGCCCAAATAAGTTGAAATAATCTAAGGTTGAAATGTACTCTTGCTACAAATTTGTGGAAATGTTGCATTTGACATGTTTTATGTTTTTGACAAATTAAAGATGCAATTTACAAGCAACCCAAAAAATTTGGTGCATTTGTTCGAGTGTCAAGCACTTCAATACCATGACGACTTCATAAAATGTAACTTTTTAAATTAGCAATACTTTTGCCAAATTTAGTTATTTTCTTTTGCATTTAGTAGCTTGATAAGTTTTACCAAACTAGATAGGTATTACTAATTTTTATTTCCATTTCAAGATATAAAGCAAGAACTGAAAATGTAAAAAATGCCGTTTTTTAAAAACAAGCTCGGTTTTCTCGACTTCGCTTTATCTGAGTGAGATGGGGGTTGAACCGAAAACAAAAATTCAAAACATTCTTTAATTTTGCCATTCAACGTTTTGAGGCTAAACGCTGCTGGAAGACCACTAAACCGATCTAAATTTAGTTAATTCATGTCGTTTCGTTTTTTTATAAGATGGGCTTTACCATGACAATTACCTTTTTAGACTCATTTGCTGGCACCATTTATGTAAGGGAATAACACATAACTTGTAGTGGTGCGTAAAAAAGCGATGGGAGGGCGGCATATTCCTAGTCTTCATCCAGGCGGCCACTAGTCAAGCGACGGCCCTGATTGGGAATCATACGCAAACGACACAACTTAATTTTATTAGTCTCATCAAAGTTTAGGTAACTATTTCCCATATAGTCAGATAAGTAATACACATAGTTTCAGAATTAGGGAGAATTATGCTTAGAAGCCTATCATCCGTCTCCCTCCCCTAAACTGCTGTGTTCTCCAATTAAAAATTAATATACATTAGTATACAAACTCGTATTTAGCAAAAGTTCCTTTGATGTAATTTACCGAAATATAATCAACCCCCCTCGGTCCCTAGCCATCAAACAAAAACACTCCCAAAAAATGATTAAAAATATCTTTATAAACGCGCAATGATGCCTAACAAGATTTACCCGTCCCAAAAGACTAAATTAAAAACGAGCCCTGCGTGAGCGTCTTCCTTAACATTCATAATTTTTCTAATAGGGCTTTATTAATTCTTAATGAAAAGGTATTCGGACACTTTTCCGCTGCTGCACAGTGCTTCGACTATAACACCAGCATATACAAGGGGGGTTCGGTTTGTTTTGGTTATGTTAGCTCTCTTTTATATTTTGCATATAGGAACATAGAGGGCGACACTGACCCAATGTTGTTACTAAAACTTAACCTCAATCTTTACCTAACCCAAATTCAAACGTTAGTGCGATACAAGTGGCCTTGGTGGCGTGGTGTGTTCGCTTGCTACAGTGGCGGGTTCGATCTTCGTCGGTTGCCGAAGTCGGGTGCGGTAGACATTTATAGGATTCCTGGGGAGTGTAAAATGTAATATTGTCCTTCCCCTTCATTCACGCCGGTAACCATGCCTACGAAACTAAATGCAATTTGACAGGTCGTTAGGTTAAAGTTCTCACTAAGCTGAAAAGAGGCGCTGCGGTCGCGTGTTTGTTCCTTATTCTATTTTTTTTGAGAATGATCTGTGGTTTGAATTTTCCGTCCCCCTTTTATTCAGGTAGAAAAACCTCTTCCACCGCATTTTTGGCTTATGTAGGTAATCTTTGCTGTTGTGACGCATTAAAATTAAATTTTGTTAAATTTCTAACTTTTGCAATTTTTAAATATAAAACAATGAGAATTTCTAGTTGCTTTCCTGGGTGAACTGTCTAAAGTTAAGTTGAGTATAAGATGCTTAAATTTTCCAAGAAATTTTAAGGTAAGTTTTCTTATTTTCTCATTTTTACCTTCTTATCGCTTACTTTACGGAACTCTGAATACAGGTTTCCAATGCCTGATAGGTGCCTTATTTGCCCATCAACTAAGCAAAAATTTAGTGTTAATTTTGTCTACCTCTTTCTTTTGATATTAAGTAAAAGGGAGACACATACAAAATTAACACTAAATTTGTGCTTCTGCTGGGTAATCCCTCGTTTACCCATCAATTGGTAAACGATGGATTACCCAGCAGCGTAATGTACTTTGAATAAATTTATTCCTTAATTTTAAATCTTTATCCTACCATAATGTAGTACCTATGATTAACATGGTTATAAGTTCATTGTTTTTATTGGTTTCAGCTTTTGGATCATAATATATGCAACCACTGATAAGCTATGTATATACTGCTTTGAAACATACCGTACACGACTTACAATCAAGGCGAGGAGGTACTTTCAAATCACGTCAGATTTTCGTCAAGCTGTTAAAAAGTAGACATTTAAGAATGATTCTCTTTACGAACGACTGTTTCCTTATTTATTTACTCATCACTCACCAGAAATGTTAAAAGCAAATTTAAATATACTAGCTAGTGTTTAGTTTTTCATTATATTTTATATTTTATAGTTAGGCGTTAATTTAGTTTTTATTTGTAGCTTTTTTTATAATAATAAAAACTCATTTAAAAAATGTTTTAATTATTGTACTTTATATATCATTTTCAATCTGTTTATTTCTTATAAAGACATTGTATGTCTTTATAAAATATTAACTGATTAAAAATTTCAAAAAAACTTTAAAATTAAAGAAAATTTCTTATAAAAGGCGATTCAAATTTCCCGCCTCAACTTTTAGTTCATCACTAAGCTCAGTAGTGGGCGCCACAGAGTTAATAATCTGTCAAACAGCCGGAGTTGCCTATCTAATAAAAACTGACTGAACCGAAGCAAAAATCCTTTATCTGTGCCGGTAACCAGGCCTAATGAGGTCGGATATCTCGTGAACGCGGACTTTGTTACACACTTCTTTAGTCGGAAGGCCATTCTATGGGACAAAAAGACCGGATAAATAAAATACCCGGTCTGGGGTTCCAAAGGTGGTCGATGACCCGTGCAATTAGGCGTTCCGAAATGGCGGCCTTAGTGTAGGCGAAAGTCACGGTTATCAAATGGGGAAAAAAAACATCAGTGCGATACATTAAAATTTTATAGCAACAGTGAATTTTTACTTTCCTAGTCCGCGCAGCAATGACTAGAGAAAGTATTAGTTTCGAAGAATTTTTTTTTTGAGATAACGCTGAAGATGTGTTATTTGGGTATATTTTGACCTATCCTAGCAATATTGTTTCTGTATGTATATCTGTCCGTAACACGATAGCTCCTAAACCGATTAACCGATTTTGATGAAATTTTAAGGTAAGATACAGCTCGACACTCCAACGAGCTGATTGGATTTTGGTTAAAATTCATCAGCGCTAATGACAGTTTTTTGACAGTTAAAAATTTAAAAATTGCTAACATTTCTTTTAAAAATTTGTATTATAACTAAAATCTTCGTAGCAACCTTCGTTTCGGAGATATTTACAAAAAACTGTATTTAAGGTTGATATAGCATGGAGTTTACTTGGAGTGTGCAAATGGGTTAGAAAGGTATCAGACCCATCATGGTGTACGTGCAAGACAAATAATACTTAGTTAATTTTCCTAAATATTAATTATTCCGTTGCACTGAACCATACAGGTTGTCACGTGACACCTCAAGGTGCGCGGATAGAAAGTGCGCAATTACCGGCACGATGAGAGAGAGATCATCGTAGCCTCCATATTGAAACCGGCGTGTTTTACTCGTTTTCAAAAACTACAATTCAATCAATTGCAATTAGTGCCAATCAATTCTAAAACCATTCCAGTCCGTTACCTCAACTCCTCACAGTGATTTCGATCAACTCAAGAACTCTGGTAGAAGCCTGGGCGCCCAGTGAATGGAATTTGTACCGCCGAGAAATAGCAAGGTAGGTGTCAATCGACATTTTGTATGGTTCTCGCGTTATTTTCCATGTTTATCCTTAATGCGTTAAAAGTTTAACCAGCGCCTAAAGCTATCGAAAGGGTGTATGTCTTGTGCATACATTTTTATCGTCCATCGATCCAAATATTCAAAAAAAATACAACAAAAAATCAAAATTCATTCTTCAAAAACCAAAAATCTAAAAATTTTACGACGCCATTAAGGAACAACGGGGGGCAGGCTATATCAGTGACGAAGCGACTCGCCTTTGTCTCCACCCACTTTCCTCACACATGTTTAAAAATTTATCGATTTTTCTGCAGTCTAATTTTCAAAATAGCGGTCAACAAACAATTGTTTTTTGTTTACCTACGGGCGAGTGAACGAAGGTTAATATAAAAACTTTGTGTACAAAATAAAATAAAATAATAAGAAATTGTGAAAAACGTTTTAGTGTTCAGTGATAATACTTATTACTAATTAATCAATTAAAATGACAAAAACCGGCCTGGATAAGGCAGTGCAAAAACGCACAGTTTATGTTACGCGGATTACCGAAACATACACAGCAGCCATAAAGGCTCAAACCCATTCAAATGTAAAATCTATTTTCAAAACAAGGTATGAGAACTTGGAAGAGTTTTATGATGAGTTTAAAAAACTGCACAATGACGTCATTAGCCTAGTGGAGAACGATGACGAATTTAAAGTGCAAGATAAGGTGCGAGAAGACACAGACAATTTTTATTTTCAAACTAAAAGTATTTTCAATCAACTTTTTCCAGAACAAAATACTTTACAAGGCAATTTTGTATCTCTTCAAAATCAAACAAACAGTCATGAATACAAGGATCTATTAAAATTGGATGTCCCATGTTACGATGGCACTTTATTAAAGTGGGTCACTTTTTATGATATGTTTTGCTCATTAGTGCACAACACTAATATGCCTCCAGTAAGGAAATTTAGACATTTAATTTCATATTTGAGAGGTGAACCACTCAGTTTAATAAAACACTTGCCTATTAATAATAATAATTACAATATTACTTTTCAAACACTAGTAGATCGATACCAAAACAAAAGACTTTTGGCAACAAGCTACTGGAACACCGTAAATAGTACTGTTCCCTTAAAAAATAATTGCTCTTCCAAGGATCTTAGAACTTTACTCGATAGTTTTAATGAAAATAACTCTGCTTTAGAGTTATTAGGTTTTCCAACTCAACATTGGGATTTCATACTTTTCAACATGCTTCTTTCGCGTTTAACTACCTCAATACGAACTTCTTTTGAGATAGAATATAGTAAAATGGAGCTTCCTACCTACGAAAACCTTACAGAGTTCCTCAAAAACCACTGTAGGGCCTTAGAATCAGTTCAAATCATGCAAAATATTTCTTATTCAACTATGCAATCAGACAATTTATAAAAATCAAATCCAAACCCACCTAAGCGACAATTCAATTCAAATAATAATTACAACAG
The DNA here is from genome assembly GCA_963576565.1 of Aspidapion aeneum. Lineage (NCBI taxonomy): Eukaryota > Metazoa > Arthropoda > Insecta > Coleoptera > Brentidae > Aspidapion > Aspidapion aeneum. Next base: position 36,692,505 of record OY755038.1, on the reverse strand, counting down.
TTACTCAAAACCATATCAACCACAAGTTTACGTGGCAAATACAACTCAAAATCCTCAAAACTCAAAAATAACTTCATTTAGCAATAATTCGCAATTCCAACCCAATCAATCTAAATTCTTTAATTCAAATCAACAACGAAATCAATCTAGTTTTAGTTTCACTCTAGAAACTCAAAACAACTCAAATTCAAATACAAATCAATTCAACTCAAATTCAAATAGACAACAACAATTAAATAATTCGAATTTACAATTTAATTCGACTCTGTTTCAAAATAAGTACAAATGTCGTTTATGTACAAATAATCAATTTCACAATCTTTCACAGTGCCAGGTATTTTTATCAAAAACTATACAGGAGCGTAATGCCTACGTTAGGCAAAATAATGCGTGTAGCAATTGTTTAAGATCGCATCCCTTAAATTTATGTCAATCTACTCTTTCTTGCCGTATCTGTGGCCAGCGTCACCATACGAGTATTTGTAATAACTCGCAAACTACTCAATCGAATTCACAAAACGCGTATTTTACAAATGTACAACCAACCCCAAACTTAAATCAAAATTCAATTCAATCTTCCCAAAACCCCAATCAAACACAAAATGAAACACCCAATGAGGGCATTGATTACATTAATTGTGGGTGCACCTCACTCACCACTCAAAAACCTCAAAGTACTATTTTACTTTCTACAACAAAAGTAGACATCCTAGATAGTCGTGGATACTATCAAACTATACGGGTTGTCCTTGACAATGCGTCAGAGGCCAATTTTATTTCTGAAAATTGTCTTAATCGCCTAGGATTATCTAGGAAAAAATTCATAGTCCCCATACGAGGCATCAATCAATCTACTTCAACCACCAATGGCATAACAAATTGCACAATTAAGCCTGTTGGCCAAAATAATCCAACGCTTTCTCTTGATGTCTATGTCTTGCCAAAGGTAAGTGCAAATTTGCCATCTTTTCAAGTTAATCCTCACAATTGGCATCATATCTCTAATTTAAATTTAGGAGATAATACTTTCAATATTCCCGCACCTGTAGACACGCTTTTAGGAGCACATGTTTATTCTCAAATAATTCAACCTAACATTATTCCTGGAGAACCGGGGCAGCCAATAGCACTTGAAACCTTGTTCGGCTGGGTGCTCCTGGGAAATACGGAAATATCAAATCAACCTACATACAATTCAACTTCATATCCATGTCACTTTACTTCTTTACAAAATAATTCACTAGATCAAACGATGACTAAGTTTTGGGAAGTTGAGTCTCTCCCAACAAAGAAGTTCCTCTCTCCTGACAAGGAAAAATGTGAATCATTTTATCAAAAAACTGTCACGAGAGATAGTTCGGGACGTTTTCAAGTTTCATTGCCATTTCGTCACTCTAGACCTATTTTAGGAGATACCTACTCACATGCTTACAAATGTTTTTTATCTCTTGAGTCTAGACTGATAAAAAATCCCGAACTATATTCACAGTATTCCGAATTTATGAATAACTACTTAAAAAACGATCATATGAGTTTAATTCTAGAATCAGAATCAAAAAATCAATTCATAAATTATTTACCCCACCACTGCGTTGTACGCCCCGATAAATCAAGTTCACGCGTTCGAGTAGTTTTTAATGGCTCGGCAACAGCGGGTTCAAAAGGTATATCTCTTAATTCTACCCTTCTCCCAGGGCCCAAATTACAAACTGACATCAACTCAATTCTGTTAAAATTAAGATTTCATGAAATAGTCATGCTCTCGGATATTACGCAAATGTTTTTACAAATAAAATTAGCTCCGGAAGATCGTGATTATCAACGTCTTCTGTGGCGTTTCACTTCAAGCGATCCTATTCAAGAATACAGACTTAATACTGTCACGTTTGGTATCACATCTAGTCCTTTTTTGGCCATCAGAACTATTCAAGAGTTAGCCAAAATCCAAGAAAAAAACTACCCAGAAGCTTCTAGAGTGCTCCTAGAAGACATTTTTGTTGATGATATCTGCGCAGGCGCAAACTCTATAGTCGGCTCTAGCTCTACAGCGAGATTTAATCGCTCTTCTAAAATCAGGCTGTTTTGAGCTTAAAAAATGGGCTAGTAATCACCCAAAACTACTATCCTCTCTATCACCAGACGAATGCCAAATTCCCTTTTCTTTTGACAAGGAAAATCCTATATCCATAAAGGTTCTTGGACTCCAGTGGGACCCAAAATCAGACAATATGTTTTTCTCTCGTCAGCCATCGGAAAAACGATGCACAAAAAGAAATATTCTAAGCGCTATTGCTTCTATTTTTGATCCTTTAGGGATGCTTTCTCCAATTTCATTTTTTGCAAAATGTCTTATGCAAAAATTATGGATTTCCAAGATAGGATGGGACGATCCCGTGGACAAATCTATTCTTCAGCATTGGACACAATTTCAAAATGAACTTAAGTGCTTATCAGATATTAAATTTCCTAGGCACATTTTTTCTAAAGATATAATATCTTGTCAACTGCATGCTTTTTCGGACGCATCAGAATTAGGCTACGCAGCTTGCGTTTATTTACGTATCGAGCTGTCAGATCAAAGCATAAAAACTTCCTTAATTATGGGCAAATCAAGGGTCAGTCCCTTAAAAACTATTAGTCTCCCGAGACTAGAACTTTTAGGTACTGTTCTTTTTACTGAACTTCTTAGTTTTGTTATAAAAACTTATTCCCCTTTAATTTCAATAGATAAAACTTACGCTTATACAGATTCTCAAGTCGTCCTCTTTTGGCTTTGTAGCTCACCTCATAGATGGCGCTCTTTTGTTGCTAACAGAGTTAGCCAAGTACAAGAAAAACTCTCTAATGTAAACTGGTATCATGTAAAATCACAAGAAAACCCTGCGGATGTCGCCAGTCGTGGCACAACTCCTTCTAATTTTATAAACCACCCCTTGTGGTTTACAGGGCCTTCCTGGCTTAGTCAACCCTTTTTCACATTCAAAAATTAATTTGTCAGATTCGACGAATATTTTATAATTTTAAAAACAAAAAGGAACCACTTACAGGTCCTATTTCTATTTTTGAAATTCAGTATGCTTTAACACTCTTGGTTCGAAGAAGCCAAGAATTACATTTCTCTGACCTCCTAAAACAACTAAAAAACAACGAACTTTTACCCAAAGCTTTTCGAAAAATTGCACCCTTTTTGGACACTACCGGACTGATAAGGGTAGGTGGTCGTCTTAGGCATACGAATTCTATACCTTTTGATGCAAAACATCCTCTATTGCTTCCCAGATCAGGCAGGTTGTCTGACCTCATCATTGAACATATTCATAAGGAAAATAGCCATCCAGGGCTAAATACAGTTCAGTACTTACTAAGACAACAATTTTGGATCTTAGCATCCCGCAGAGCTATTCAGTCAGTTTTATCTCGATGCATAAGATGTTATCGCCTTAGACCAAAGGCTTACATCCCTTATCAAGGTGACTTACCTTATTTTAGAATTTCACAACTAAAGTGCTTTTCTCATGCAACTTTGGACTATGCTGGTCCTATAAAAATTTCACCAGGTCGTTGGTACCGGGGTACCAAAGAATTAAAAGCCTATATCTGCATTTTCGTGTGCGCAAGTACTCGCGCTATCCACACAGAAGTTGCGTCAGACCTTACTTCTGAATGCTTTATAGCCGCATTCAAAAGGTTTGTAGCTAGAAGGGGTCGTTGTAATTTTCTATACAGCGACAGAGGCTCCAATTTTCAAGGAGCAAACTGTGAGCTTAAAAAGCTCTTCGAAGCTTCCTCTGAACATCTTCAGATCAAATGGCATTTTTTTCCTAGTGCTAGTCCTCATTTCAATGGCTTATCAGAGGCTGGTGTTAAATCAGTAAAAACACATCTTTACCGAGTGATCGGAAATCAGAAGCTCACATACGAAGAACTAAATACTTTGCTTGTGCAGATCGAGGCATTGCTAAATAGTCGCCCAATCTCTGCGCAATCATCCGATCCCAATGATTTTTGTCCACTCACTCCCGGACATTTCCTTACCATGGAACCTTTAAACTCTGTCCCAGACCCAGACTTATCACAATTAAAACTAAACACTCTTTCTCGGTGGCAACTTGTTCAGCGATTGAACACTGATTTTTGGTCCCGATGGAAAGAGGATTACCTACATACTCTACAGCAGAGGTCCAAGTGGACAGAAAAACCTACTAAAGTCGAGTTAAATACTTTAGTAGTCATAAAAAATGAAAACAAACCACCCTTGCAGTGGTCTTTAGGCAGGATTGTAGATTTGCATCCTGGTTCAGATGGACATGTTAGAGTTGTCACGATTAGGACTCAACAAGGGCTATTTAAACGTCCAATGGTTAAATTGTGCCCTTTGCCTTTTAACTGAACACTCAAGCAATGTTCATTCTATGTCAGTGTCGTCATAGAATTATTCTTTTTTTTATTTTATTCCTTTTCGGGAAATATTTTTTTTTTGTTTTATCGCGGCAAAAAATAGAATAACATTTTGACGCAATTTTTTATTTTTTTTTTTTTGGAAATAATAATTGTTATTCCCTAGTTATAATACATATTATTTTTCCTGGTTCTAAAATAGTATTTTAGGGCGGCCGGGAAAATGTACGTGCAAGACAAATAATACTTAGTTAATTTTCCTAAATATTAATTATTCCGTTGCACTGAACCATACAGGTTGTCACGTGACACCGCAAGGTGTGCGGATAGAAAGTGCGCAATTACCGGCACGATGAGAGAGAGATCATCGTAGCCTCCATATTGAAACCGGCGTGTTTTACTCGTTTTCAAAAACTACAATTCAATCAATTGCAATTAGTGCCAATCAATTCTAAAATCATTCCAATCCATTACCTCAACTCCTCACAGTGATTTCGATCAACTCAAGAACTCTGGTAGAAGCCTGGGCGCCCAGTGAATGGAATTTGTACCGCCGAGAAATAGCAAGGTAGGTGTCAATCGACATTTTGTATGGTTCTCGCGTTATTTTCCATGTTTATCCTTAATGCGTTAAAAGTTTAACCAGCGCCTAAAGCTATCGAAAGGGTGTATGTCTTGTGCATACACATGGATCCATTTATTTAGTTAACAAATCAGCTAAAAACCGAGAACTATTTTGAGCTATAGTTTTTTAAAGCTTTCGACAGAAATTATCTCAACAAGAATGTCTTGTCGAGTTGATTTCGGTTTTCGGTAATGAAGTACCACAACAGTCGATAGTTTCTCGCTGGTATGGAGAATTCAAGCGTGGACGGATTTGCCATAGCGACCATCTAAGGCCAGTTATACCAAAAACTGCAACGGCTGTGACTCAGGAAAACATTGATGCTGTGGGAATGCTCATCATGGAAGATCGACATGTGACATATCGCGATATTGTGGCTTCATTGGGGATTTTAAAAACCTTAATATATAAAATTTTGCTTGAAGAATTAGGGGTAAGAAAATTAGTTTCCCGCTGAATACCGTATCTGTTAACCGAAGAACAGAAATAAGCTAGGGTGAATTATTGTCAAAATACTCTGCCAATATATGAGCCCCTAAGCTCACACTAGGTACTATAGTTATAGTGTACCTGTGAGCTAATATAACTAAAAACTGAAATATATTTTATTCAACTCCACACTAAATTACTTTTTGTTTGATACCACACAAGCCATGTTTTGACTTAAACTCAAATTTTTAAAATCCACCCCCACCCTTAAAAAAAAAACAAAAATGTATTTTGTTGAATTCCGGACTTAACTACCTTTCGTTTGATATCACACATGCAATATTTTCACTTAAACTCTAATTTTTGAATTATACCCCCACCCTTTTTTTAAAATAAATTAAAATCTATTTTGTTTAACTCCAGACTTAATTACCTTTTGTTTGATATCACACACGCTATATTTTCACATAAACTCTAATTTTTGAAATCTATCCCCACCCTTTTATTTGGTTTGTGTTCGGTGGATTTTGTTCATTTTTAAATGGGACCATTTCGACCCAAGACCCAGCCTAGGTACCAAATTTCATTAAAATCGGCCAAGCGGTTTTTGAGTTATGCGCGTTGGTCGTTACAGACAGACATACAGACAGACAGACAGACAGACAGACAGACAGACAGACAGACAGACAGACATACAGACAGACAGACAGACAGACGGCGCAACAAAAAAGTTTCAAAATCATCTGAAACGCAAAGATATATAAAAATTTGAAATCAGAGCAACTTTTTTTTTCTCGAAAAAATTAGGATCACCATAGCTCACACTACTATAGTATAGTATATGTGTGAGCTAAAAACTCTAGACCGCTTTGGCACAGGAAACTCGAAAAACGTGTACAGCGTTGTCAGTGGATTTGCTCATATCAACCCGAAAATAAACGTCAGGCTTTTGTTTGGGTGTTCCAAGATGATGAAAAACCAACAGAAGTCATCCGTTCTCGAAGTGTATCCAAAAAGATAGTTGCGACAATTGTCTCAAAAGCAGTTTATGTAGCAACAATTCCTTTGGAAGATCAAAGGACTATTACTGCCGATTGGTACATTACCATTTGTTTGCCCAAATTCATCGCTGAACTTCGAAAGACGAATCTCAAACGACAAATCATCCTCTACCAAAACAATGCAAGTTCGCATAAAGCACAAAAAACCATTGAATTTTTAATACATCAAAACGTCTGTTTGATGCTGCCGGTTATTTTTGTTTTTGTTTTATTTTGAATTTTTGGGAAAAACTAACCTTAAAGTTTGTTTTGATATTTTTGGGCTTCTAGCAAAAACCTTCAAAAAAGAAACTCCTTGTTTGGAAAAAATTCCGATCAGGTGATGATTTCTCTCTTTGTTGAAAGTTATTTTCTTTTTGATCACCTTATCATTTTGGGAAAAATCATGCACGTTTTACACACGCTGGGAGTTTGAAGCGCCACCCTGTGTTTGACAGGGGAATGAAGAAATCACTTCCGACAAGACACTGAAAGAAGTCACACGTGGTTTTAAATTTAAGACCGAAATTCCACCCACAAGAAAAGCCGCGGGCGCGAGTGAAATTTTGGAACTGCTGCTAAATGAAAGAAGGTAAGGTTCTAGCGTGTTGCCGATTTTTTTCCTTTATTTTAGTTCAATAGACGTGTGTTTTCCAAGACGGAGCGAATTTAACTTTGGGGTCATTTTTTTGGGATATCTCTAGTTTTCTCCCCTTCGGGTAAAGCCGTCTTGGTCCTTGCGACCAGTCGTCTAACGTCGAATTGTGGGACCATTCTCCATACAGTCACGACCTAAGTCCAACGATTTCTGTACCTTCCCGAAAATTAAGAATGGACTGCGGGATCAAAGATTTGAGTTGCCAATACCAAAAAACGACTGCCAGACACAGGCCATCAGTTAGTCGAGAGTTTAATTTACGCCCTTTACAAACACAACCACGAGTTAACCCTAGGTTAAAATTGACATCGGGTTGGTTAACCCCCCAGAGTTACTCGCAATTGAGGAACCGGCCCTAAACGATGCGCTTATAGATTTATAACGCAACAAATTTACTAACTTCAGACCAATTTTCATGACACTTGTATGCCCAAATCCTCTTGGGGATCGTTGACCCAAAAGCCCATGTTTCTTTAATTGATTGACCTGGGCAATTGTGTATAAAATGTTATTTTTAACAAATATTTCAATAAAATGTTCTATCGACTGTCGAAATAAATTATCACATTTTCACTCTACTTTAAAGACTATTTTTTGTCAAGCAAATAACATCAATATTTTACTCTCTAAAACTTATTTTCAGAAAACTTTTCGACGAAGTTTCTATAAAAGTGTAAACTATTGTTGAGTTTACGCGTAGTTTATTAAAAATGTGTCGGACTTTTTGGAATAGAAAACTTTTTAGTATTTCGCCCAGTTTTCAGGGCCTGGCTACCAATAATTTGCCAACTAGGGCAAAGTTAAAAAATAACCGCCTTCTAAAACTTCTTGACCTAAGAACTATTACCTAGAGATAAAATAATATATTTTTGAAAGATTTAGTTGTTTAAAATTAATAGTCAGAATTTATTTAGGTTTAGTGTACTATTAGGTTTGTTTTTCTTATGGTTGTGTTATTTGTCTAGGTTTTAGGGTTTAGTGGCGAAAGTTCTAGCACCGACAAGAATAGATGGTTCGCGAATAGCCGAAATATAAGAGGCTGGACACTTCAAAGAAGAGTCAGTTAGAGATAACGAGCTGTAGATATCGCAAGCTATTAACAAGAAATTAATAAGCCGATTTGAGTAGTAAGTCATTAGTGAGTTAAAGTGCCATTAGTGTAAATCGAGTTGTAAAACTAAACTGCCACATTTTTTTTGACATTTGGTCGCTGCTTTTTTATTATGAACCTTGCGCCGAAGATTGTATATACTGCAGGAGAATTGAACACAAGGAAGGAATTACCTACGTGCTCCGGATGAAGTTAGAGCCAGATAAAGAATGGATGTGGGCTTCAATTAGAATCACACAACTTGACGACAAAGATGTGGGACTTTTCATGCGATTGAAAGGAGAGAACAAACCACGACCACAGGTTACCCAACACACCACGACCGTCATAGCAAGATGTGGCAAGCAAAGGGATCATATCAAATCACTGTGGGAACAATGGGATTTACTAATAGTAGAAGAAGACATACTTAAACGTGACTGGGAAAGTGCCAATGACCTTACTCTTATAAATCAATTAGTAGTTCCTAGGAGTATGGTAAACCGTATAGTATCCGAATGTCATGGTTGAAAATCCGGCGCGTACCTGGGCTTCAATAAAACCATGGACAAAATTAGAAAACGATTTTAGTTGACCCATTACTTTCATGATGTAAAGAATTGGTGCCGCCGATCATGTTTATCATCAAGTCGATTTAGGAATCGCAACTGATGCAGATTTTATGAATCCTTGAGTCTATGCATGGCATCGCAGCATGTTTCAGCGTGTGTAGACCGTTTTAGGGTTGAAACAGTGAATAGCAGCGAGTCCACCAACACTAATTCAAATTCGTTATTTATTTATTCGTAATGCTCACTATTAGTTGTCGGCACCTCACAACTCCCTTCCTATCCTACGCATTTTCTTTCTTTAATAACACGACTTAATTTGAAAGAGAAACGTATCAGGAAACGGTTGTCCTAGGCAGATTTTTCATTGTCCGGTCTTGCAGTTTCTTTTCTTAAACTACTCTTCGTACTTTTGAATTTTGCCTTTCGAATAAAATTATCGATGCGAAAGTTTTACACCGGAATTTCTCCGCTAGTTTTGAAGTACTTAAAGTTTTTACAATGGAAACTCTTATTGAACAAAGCTTGAAAATTAAAAAAAAATATTCTGGTTATTTATTAACTTTCTGTTCAAATTTTTTTTATTAAAAAGCAGTTTTTTCTTAAAGATTAATCTTACCTATTTAATAAATGGATACAAACTTGACGCATCTGATAGCTGCCTAAATAGCCAGCCACTATGGACTTAATTGGAGATATTCAGAAACGATTAAATAACAAAGAAAAGTGTGCCATGGTGTCGCTTGACCTTCGGAAGGCATTTGATACAGTGAATCATGAGATATTACTGCTTAAATTAAAAAACCTTGGTTTTATGTACTCAACTCATAAATGGTTTAGCAGTTTCTTAGATCCACTTAAACAATTTGTACATCTGGACGGAACACAGAGCTCTCAAAAAAACTTGAAGTGTGGTGTCCCTCAGGGTTCAATCATAGCTCCAACACTTTTTCTTATATACATTAATTCAATATCAAAATTAAAGCTTGCCAGAATTGTACGACGTTATGCAGATGATACCTTATTGGTTTACTTTGGCCAATCAATTGATACTTTAAAAAACTTAATAAAAAATGACTTATATCAACATGGTTGGACTCACACAAGCTTAGTCTAAACATTGAAAATTCCAGTTATATTTTCTTATCCAACAAAAAGTCTACTTTTTCTGAACCTATAATTATTGACCAAACTAAAAAACTAAATTATAACACTCAAGTTAAATATCTCGGGCTATGGATTGATGAAACCCTAACATGGGGTTATCACATTGAAACTTTGAGGAGAAAAATAAGGGCTCCAATTGGAATATTAAAAAAAATTCATACCAAAGAAATTTTTGCGACCATTATTTTTTTCCTTAATACAAAGCTTCAGTACTTGATCGGAGTCTGGTTCCCCACAAACAATAAATTTATCTTACCTTTAATAATACTTCATAAAAAAGCAATAAAAAATATGTACTCGTTACCATCTACATTCCCAACTTGTCAGTTGTACAAAAAAATACAATATAAAATCTCTGGAGAACATATACAAAACACAAATATGCACATTTATTCACCAAATTGTCAATAAAAATAAACACTCAACAACAACTTTTAATAGAAGAACAAATGTACATACTCACAATTCCAGGAATCGTAATAACCTGGAATACATAAGACCTAGGAATAATTTTGGTGTTCACTCAGTGTTTTTCAAAGGCGTTAAAATTTACAATAACCTACCGTGTAGTCTTAAAAGTCTTAATGTAAAACAATTTAAAATAAAAATTAAATAAGAGTTTCTGATATAGAATTTAGAATTAATTAAATTGGAAAAAACAATCCCACTGTTTTCTTTGTTTTTTGTATTTAAAATCACTATTGTTACAATATTTCTTAATGTACTGTAGTTATAGAAAAAACCTATGTAAACTGTGTAAAGTTTTTTGGGTTTAATAAAGACTTGTTAAAAAAAAATAGCCGATATTAGCGCACTTAAAGTGAACTCCATGATATATCAGCCTTGAAAACCGTTTTTTGTAAATATCTTAGAAGCGAAAGCTCCTACGAAGCTTTCTGTTCATAACACAATTTTTTGAGAAGAATATGATATACTCTATTCCTAAAACCACAAATTTATGCAATGCTCCGTTAAAAAGTAATAATTTTTTTTTAATCTGAGGGCACGGCAGTGCCTCGCCAAGTTCGCGCGACTTACCAACTTTTCTTGAAACATTTCAGCCGATATTTGACCTACCTAAAACTCTACTTCAGAATGAGCTACGAATCTCAAACTTTGCACAGTCGTAGATCTCCATGAAGTTAACAACCCCTTCAAGTTTAATGGAATTCCATAAAGTAGTAAAGTAGTTACGAAATTTCAAAAAACGTCGAAATTGCCACTCACTGACTCACTCACTCACTTATGTCTAGATCATCAATATTCTACTGTACTTCCAGACATGCTACAAAGCTGAAATTTGGCAGACTGATAGAAATTATGACCAAACCCTTGGAAGCAAAGTTTAAAACAACATTTCCAAACTACTAAGAATCTTTCATTTTGAAATTTGTATTGGAGAACTTGGCTTTACTTTTATCTCAATTCTTTTTACGGAATGCCATTTTCGCGTACTTGGCTTTTTTTACATGAAATGTTTTTGTTATGATAATACCTTCTCTAGGGGAACGTCCTTAAATTACGTAACGCAAAAACTCAGGATTTTTGACCCCCCCCTCGTAACCCATTTTCAAGAAAAAACACATTAAAAAGACATTGAGTGTAACGCAAGGCCAAACCCCCCCTCCCCCCCTAGAGCGTTACGTAATTTAAGGACAGACCCTAGCCAGTGCTGCGCGAGCAAGGAATGTAACAATAACCGAATTTTTATAAGGTGGTGTTTAAATAAAGTTGTGATTGTCTCAAAAATATTAAAATTTTTTTGGATTCCAATAAATGCACAATATAATAAGATATTGCTTGAACGAATACGTCAAGGCGTTTTCTCTTAATGCCATCTAAAATACCATAATTTGTTAAATTTCTGTATATTTTTAATATTTTAAGATTTTTGTTACGCAATTTATAGATTTGTGTAAAACAAAAACTGCTATAAAGTTAATAAACCAGGCATTACGTAAAAATTTGTTAAAGCAGTTTGACATGGCCACATGACAATATACCATGCATGCAAAACATGAAATTTTGATTGGGCGCATGCGCAGGGCTAATCCAGCTCATTGCCCAGCATGGTTTGACAATCGGTTTTTATTGGTGCCATTCTTTTGTATGCAATCTGTACGTGTGAGAAATTCTAGGGACTTTTTATGTTACTCACCACAATAGGTATGTTCCCACTAAACACAAAAACATTTTAATAATGTCAAAATAATGTTTAATTTAATAACATAACGTTAGGTTGGATGTTAGTTCTAACATCATATTCATAGTGAAAAAGAAGCTTAATAACCCGTTTTCTGACATTAGAAAAATATTTATATTATATATTATGCTTTTCACATAAAAGTAATTCTTTTTCCAACATCAAAAAACTAACGATTCTTTAATATGCTTTTGGAAAGTTACAAAAATATTGATTTTTAACAGTGAAAAAGAAAAGTTTTTCTAACATTAAAAAATAAATGTTTTTTTAACAATGAAAAAATATAATTTTTTCAAATATCTCTAAAGATAAGGTAACTTAAATAATGTAAATAAAATTCTTCTATTTTGGAAAAGCAGAGCAGCAAGAGTCCGTTGAGGTTTTCGTGAGCTCGACACTCAGTAAAGGAAATTCGGATCCGTAGCTTCTGAAAATAAAATTTAAAATTATATGTAAACAATAATTTTGTAGTAAGTGCCTCGCTCTCGTTCTCATTAATGCTTAAGTGAATACAAGGCAAATAATATTCAACTGAATGCTCGTTTGAAATTCGCACTCTGATCGGATCGGGTCCGGTGCCGAGGCATTCGTTTGGTCCCGCTGCGAGGCTTGCGAATTCTGCCTCAAATGAATACGCAGCTTAAGGTTCGGCGGCTAATCATTCGCGGTGAATTGTCGCATTTCCTGTCTGATTAACTGTAACGTAGGTATGCGATATTCCAAACAAAACAATTTTTTTAGTTTTGTTTACTTTTCTTACCTAATTTTGTGATGCTTCATTTAAATCACTGCATACATATTTGTTGTTTTTTAACTATATCATCTTTTCCACACAACTGGTGTATATTCCTATCCAAATATGTATTCACTATCATTATTAATAATTGTGCTTTTAATTTGCCATGTTTGTTTCTACAAAAGGTAAATATTTTAACCAAAATTGCACAAAGCGTATCTGCTACCGACTCGTATGAACTCCCAGCGAAATGCAACTAAAAATGTCGATGGCCCATTCTATTCTACTAGTGGAACTATGCGGCAGCGCCCTCTATAGTATAATTTTTTTAATGTTTAAAAACAAAACATTTACTAGCTTCATATATCTTAAATTCAACGTCAGAAATGAGATCTAGGAAAAACATTATAAAAATAACCATATATTGATGGTATTATTTTTAATGTTAATAAAATTATGGTTTCTTAACGTTATTAAGAAATATATTTTTGGTAATGCTTTTACATGAAATTTTCGTTAGGATTTTCAACATGTTTTTTCAATGTCAAAAGTTGACTTAATTTTAACACCAATTTGTGCTAGAAAAAAAACATTTTTCAACATTTATTTAACGTTTTTTACGATTTTGTGCTTAATAGGTTACTTGGCTTGTGCTCTTTAATTCTCACATGAATAGATTTATATCATTTCTGATGGACAAACACTACTCCCAACTGCTCAAAAATCGCACTTTGCTGGAGCAGATGTTTGTGTGATCAACTGCAAATTGATCCCTGATTGGTGCAAATCCTAATTGGGCGCTCCAAGCGGGATCTCTAATCCAACGCTCTTTAAACACAAACTCAAGTTTTTTGTTTTCCATTTTTAAACAAAAAAACAATGAATGCAAAGAATTATTATAATGTTGTGCCCAGCAAGTATCTTTATTTCTTGCTACAACAACAAGAAATCCTATAATGTTCTTGTTTCTCTAAAGGTATTACACATAAACAAAATACAACGCAAAAACTAGGGTTGTGTTTATTGTGTTGATCCAAATCCCATGATCCGTCTCAGAACAGAGAGCAACAAATCGAACAAATATTTTTGAAATTGATTATGGTTCGTTTATCCAAAACGGTATTCCATAAATATAACTGTGATTGCAGCAAAATATCTGAGGTTAGAAAATTTGGTAATATTTTGGAGGCTGGTAAATAAACTTGCGATAGCACGGATCATGCATTGGCTCACCCAGGAATAATTCGGGGACCAGAGACCCCTAAGGGGGGCCAGAATATTTCAAGTTATCTTTATTTAAATACGAAGCACGATTTAATGGGAATTGATTGATTAATACAGTCGAATAATACAATTTTATTTTTACAAAACTTTACTGGCTCAACTTTTTATTTTAATTGGGTAACTGCCCAGAGAATACTCTCATAAAATAATTAACACCTTGAGAAACTAAGGACACTCATCATGACGGCATGTCTTATAGGAAGCGAAGCCTGACCAAGGCAACACAAAAATAGAGGCCACGACCCTGAAAAAATCAGCTGTTCTCCCGGGGCTGAATTTTACATTGGGTCTTATGGGAGGTCAGACGTTTTTTTATGATATTTTCAAAATGGCACTACAGATTTCCGCAAAATTTCAGTGAAATATTCTCAGACACCATCCCGATATTCCACCAAAGGTTTGTAAGGAAGCAACATGATTAAAAGGTTAAAATCTTCAAAATTTAGCATTCCTTATTTTGAATTCAAATTACCCGCCATGTACCACATGCCAACTGTTATATTTGACATGTATTTGACTTTGTCATATGTGATTGTCACATTCGCTTCTGCTTTATAAACTTAATTTTTGTGTGACCTAATGAAGCGGCTATGAAAATTAGGGCTTACTATACATTTAAAAAAAAATTGTTCTGCCATAATAAAGTAACAACAATCTCAAAAACGGCTTTATTAAAAAAAAATCAATTATCTTTGAACCGTCATTCCAACTTCAATAGTTTACAGACAATCAGCTGTGTCGTAACGTGACCATCAAAAAAAAATTAGCCCCGGATGTGACGTCAACAAAGTGGAGGATCGTGGCCCTTTTCTATTTTTTGGTTATTATTTTTGACATGTTTTCCTCGGTTTCGCATTGGCGGCTCGGTTTTATTTTAAAGATGTTGTTTAACACAGTATGAAGGTACCTAAACTATTATATATTTATGTAATTAGAATTAATAAGTTATGCTGCAAAGTATCTTGAAACTCTATCATTACTAAAATAAGAACGAGCCGCTAATGCGAAACCCAGGAAAACATGTAAAAAATTATAACCAAAAAATAAAAAATCAAATCCAGGCTTCGCTACCTGCAAAGCTTGCTTTATGATGAGTGACCTTATGAGAAATACCCTGTTTTTAGCCAAAAACTATATTTCTTTTAGGGTATCTACTTACGCGTCCTTGTCGTGAAGGAGGCATACAGTAATTAATAGGTTTAATAATTCATGATGCCTTTGAAAGGCCGAATTTAGAGAGGATAAGGGTGTAAAACATGGGTGAAAACAAACACGAGAAATCTAGAGAGCCATTCTTAAAAGCCGATAAATTAGTGGACGCGACTGCGGTCAGCTACACTTAATATAAACTATCGCCTTTTAGGTTAGCTATATTTTTGTAAGTAAACAGACAATAAATATACCTAGTAAAGCATTCATGCTTGGCTGGTAAAGACTTTCGCCAATTGCATTTTAAGTGAATTAAAAACAACTTGTTTTTAAAAACTAAAATTTAGTACCGGTAAATGAAAAATCGAACAAGCAAGAGTTTTTGTTTCTTTCGTATTTTTCCGTGGGTACCTCCAAAGCTTAATCTCACGGGGCGGGGGGCCAACATCTAATGGACACCTAATAAGTGTTGAAAGTTAACTGTGTCCTCCTTATGAGACTCTTTAATACACGCTTGGTCAATGTCACACCCTTGCTGAGTTAAGTATACGGTTTTGTCTCTCACCTTACATTTCTAGTGAGAAAAGAAAATTATATACTCTAAATATTATTTACTTTATAGTTATAGTTTTACCCAAATTGACTTTCTGTACTACCGTTCCTTTTTTGTCTATTGCTCGCCAACTACTGGGCCAATTTTCATGAAAATTTGTGGGTAAACCGGGCTTGGGGTCTTGCTGTTCATGTATGAAAATGGTAACAATCAACCCCCTAGAAGCGTGCAAAAGGGGTAGTTTTTCTAAAACCTTTAATCGTCTATAAACAAAGAACCATTTAAGCGATTTTAATAAAATTTTGTACCTACACTCGATATAACCTCCGGTGATACCTTGCAAAAGATGGTTGACATAAACCCCCTAAAACCTAAGAAAAAGGGTAGTTTTTAAAAAATAATTAAAAGGCTTATAACTTAAAATCTAATTGACCGATATCAATAAAATTTGGTATGTACTATAGAGTTAAGCTCTTGTTGACTACGTTTAAAGATAATTTTAAGCAACCCTATAGAAGCCAACTAATGGGGTAGTTTTCATAAATCACTTTAAAAAAATATAAGACATAAACTACTTGACCGATTTTGATAAAATTTGGTGTGTATGTTATGCTAAAGCTGTGGTTAAAGGTGTTTAAATAGTGCTAAGGTCTACATAATAATAACCCAAAAACGGGGGTAGTTTTTAAATAAAAAATTATCACTTTAGGCAAGATATGGCTTGTGAAGTATCAAATGAAAGGTAATTAAGCGTAGAGTAGAAAAATTCTAATATTGACGTTATTCAGTTTGAGGGGTGGGGGTGTAATAAAATAAAAAATCAGAAAGTTATTCCTAATTTTTAAAATTACATGTATTTTAAATACGACACTGGTGTATGTTTTTCTGTACCTATAAAATAAAATAGTAAGAAAATTTAAGAAAACAGATTTAATGTAAAAACAAATAGTAACAGCAGTAAAAATTTTCAGTTGAGAAATGAACAAGTTTTTCTGGTTTCATACCTTGTCTGAATTTAATTAATCTCTTGTAGAATTTTAATGAAATTTGATTTAAGTTGGACATTATTTAATGAAAGGTAGTTGAGTTAAAGTTGAAAAATGTTAGGATTGATCATATTTAGTTAGTAAGGACAAATTGTCCTCTTATTGAAAAAATTGATTTTGTTTCATATATTCAAAAGCAGTATTGAAAGCTTGAAACTCAAATTTAACTGTACTAGGCATTGACATCATGCAAAAATGTATGTACATTTATTAGTGACCCTAAAAATTAATTATTAAAATCCTAAAAACATATTGTTACAATTAAAAAAGCTATTATTACAATCCTACAAACAAATTGCTGCAATCGTATGAACAAATTGTTACAATTCTACAAACTAATAGTTACAATCTGAAAAACAAATTGTTGCAATCGTATAAACAAATTGCTACAATCCTAAACACAAACTGTTACAATCCAAAAGACAACTTGTTACAATTATAAATATAAACTGTTACAATCCAAAAGGGAAATTGTTGCATTCGTACGAACAAATTGTTACAATCCTAAACACAAACTGTTACAATCCAGTATTCAAATTGTTGCAATTATAAACACAAACTGTTACAATCTAAAAGGGAAATTGTTGCATTCCTTAAACAAAATGCTCAATACTAAAAACAAATAGTTACAATCGAAACGGTAGCAATCTAAAGCAAATTTTAGCGATAATAATATGTTAAGTTTATAAAATATCAAGTTTGTTAGTTTGATATTTTTTCTCAATAAGTTTGGTTCATATCTCGTATATAAAGGAATTACAATTATGTTGTATATTGTTAAGTTAGTGTTTATATTGTTGACAGAGAAAATCCCTCCCATACAGACATTTAGGAATGTATACATTAAGTTTAAGGTATCATTGAGATTTTGACTCTTTTGAATCTGATTTTTCGTATAAATATTTCTTTGTGAATTGATGTTTATCAATAAAAACCATATTAATCATCTTGATGGACGTGGAGAAAATTTTCTGTCCGGTTAAATAGTGTGTGTTTTTTATGTCCTATATGTATCAGCCGAGAATGTTAGAACTTTTATTTTAAAAAGCACCAAAACAAAAGCAGATGTATTAGTTATTTAATGCGCATGCCTAGAACAGTATCAAAATGGGTGAACGACTTGCTATTTAGTAATATTATTATTTGAACAGCATCTGTGTTGTAAAGTTGTGTGAGTCATCTTTATGACTATACGTTCCTGATACAGTAGAATAAAATTGCAGATATATAGCTCTTCGTCTTTAGCTCTCGGTCTCTCTTTTAGGCGTTAAAGTGGTAAAAGCCGCATATGATCACCGATTTTTTTTAATCTGATAGATAATGATAATTGTATTCGGGATGATGAACCATTACTACCAACCTGATACTCGCACAGACGCAGACGCAGACGGCCAAAAAGTGGGTATTAACAAGCTTCCTTATATCATCATGGCGATTTACAGTCAAAATAGTTTGATGCATTTGCTTTTTTTTTATGTTATGAATTTGAAACCTTGTCTTCAGTTAAGAATCTTAATAGATATATATATACATGGAAAAAGTAAGGAAAGTATTTATCTTAAACGCACAAAATATATATAACATAAAAGATAATGTTTTAATAAGTTTAAAGCATCTACTTATAAGAACCATATATGAAACTTTTTTTCTTGTGATAAAAATTGTGCTTTTTTGTTACTTAAAGTGTTGTTTTGACTTATCATTATAGAACAAATTGAGCAAGAACTAGGTAATCAAATTGAACTTTAAACTGAGTTTGTGAGCATAGGAGAAAGACACCAAGACTGTCCAACATCTAAATCGCAAAGGAGCAAGAAAAATAGCGCACAGAACTTAAAAAACATATAAATGATTACCTAGGTAATATTAATTATTGCTCGACATAGGTATATAAGAAGACGAAATGTTATTTATATAAACATAAGCAAGGAAAATACTAACAATCAATAGTGTACCAATATAAAATCCAGCGTTTACGCTTGAAAGTTTTATTTATGGAGGAAATGGGCTATTTCCAAATGAAAAAATTTACGGGGGATTAAGAGAAAAAATTAAGGTTTGGAGGAAGATGAATAGATAAATGGTGACCTAACAATACCATAACACACAGTTATAATGGATTTATGTGCTGCAGGTACAAACATTGCTCAAAAATCTAAAAATACCCTAGAATATGATATCCATCAAGCTTTGTTTTTGTCTCTCCCATACAATATAAGCTTTAGTTTCTGGTGGTTTTACGTATATGTATATATGCAACTTAATAAATATGTAATATTTATAAAAGTTTCAACTAAAAAACTAAAAATAAATTTTGTGTATACCACCAATTCATTTTTAACAAATTTTTATAAATTTGTAGAGGCTCAGCTGCCTTCTCACGAAACAAAGCACTTTTAGAAAAAGTGAGACAGTTCTTGTTGAAAAGGTCATTGAACCTTTGTATATTCCCTCTTTTTTTAGTCTATTCTTTTCTTTACTAATTCAAAGTTAAAAATATCATTGAACCTGTTTATAAGGCACCTTTAACCATCCACGGTGAACGGTTTATTGAACTTATAGCTCTCCTTTACTAATCTAAACCTTAAAGAACATCTGTCTTTTACATACTTGGGTTATAAAAAAAAGGTCAATGTAGTATATTCAACAGCTGCAACCCATTTCTAACAAGTCTAAACGTGTTTTCGACAAGTCTTAACGTGTATCTGAAAAGCACTTATAAAAGGGCGGAGCGTGTTGAACTGCAGTTAGTTAGGTATAACTTTTCAAGGAAAGTGCATTATTGAGTTCTATCAACACAGTGTTTTAGTGAAGTTGGTGCAATTAAAAAATAATAATAAAATGAGTTTTGCAACGAAATTAGTTTATAAAATTATGTGTCAGCTTGGTATGGTAGAAGATATGGATAAAAATCTTTCAATTTTAAAAATTCTAAAAGACTGTGCTTTGGCTAGTAGACAAATAAGCATTGCTTTAAAAAAAGCCTCTTCAGTTGCTGAAAAATCTCATTTGACGGCGTGCCTGGGACAAGTTAAACAGTGCAAGCACATTTTAAAGCAAAAAAGCCTTAAGTTTGGTGGTGCGATTGGCACCAAAGAAACAGCCAAACATCGCGTACAATGGGAAGACCTAAAATCAGCTTTTGAAAGCCGAGTAAGAAGTGCTGTGATTACAAATTTACAACATAAGGATCCCAAAAAGTTTTTAGAGGATTGTTTTAGTTTATTGAAACGAAGGATTGAAAATACATTAAAAAAAGAGAATATGATAAAAGTCAATACTATTTTAAGTGGAGATTTTCAAATCATTAAACATGGACAACATGGAAGTGAGACAAAACACTTTAATACCGCTAATGCGGTTATTGACCGTAACACAAATTTAAAAAACTGCTTTTGACTGATTTGGAAGAATTTGAGCAAAATCAATCTGGATGGTCTCTTACAAAGATAAATAATCTTATGTTAGGATTTAATAAATATAATCCCATTAGAATTGGATCTTATTTAGAGCTACCCAAAGAAATTCTTAAGCGTAAAGCTTGTGTAAATGTGGAAAACAATGACGATTTATGTTTTGGTTGGGCTATTGTGTCAGCATTATATCCTGTTAAAAAAAAACTCAAATAGAATCTCATCCTACCCGCGTCCTCAAGTGGTGTTAAATTTAAAAAATATAAAATTTCCAATGACTTTAAACCAAGTCGCCCGATTCGAAAAGCAAAATAATGTATCCGTAAATGTGTATCGCCTGCAAAAACCTAATAAAAACAGTTTTAAAGTACTGCCTGCGTACATTTCTGAAGAAAGGAACGAATAACATGTTAATTTGCTAATGATTCAAAATAATTACTATTTGGATGATGAACAGATTAAAGACCTTTCGCCACCAATTTACCACTTTGTATGGGTAAAAAATCTTTCAAGGCTAATAAGTAGTCAAATCAGCAAATCCAAAAAAGCAACCTATATATGTGATAGATGCCTGCAGTACTTCTATTCTAAAGCTGGACTTATTCAACATATAAAAGACTGCAAAGTTATTGGCAGTTTTGTGGTTCCGAAATTACCAAGTAGCGATAAAAAAGTTGTTGAATTTAAAAACTTTAAAAATAAACAATTTGCACCGTTCATTATCTATTCGGATATTGAGTGCTTACTGCTTCCTGTTGCAGAAAATATTGGAAAAAGAACCCAAAAATATCAAAGTCATGTGCCTTGTTCGGTAGGATATTATGTAAAATGTGCCTACGATGATTCTTTATCATTTTATAAATCTTACACGGGGCCTGACTGTATGGAATGGTTCAGTAAACAGTTACTAGATTTCGCTGAAAACTTGGAAACTGTATTTCTCTGTGACTTACCCCTTGAGCCTTTAAGTAAAAAGCAAAAAACTGACTTTAACAATGCAAAAAAATGTCATATTTGTGAACAGGACTTTTTAGCTGGTGAAAAGAAAATACGCGATCATAGTCACCTTACATCTGAGTATCGTGGTCCAGCCCATGAAAGCTGTAATCTGAACTTTCAGGATAGTCATTCTGTCCCTGTAGTATTCCACAATCTTAGCTCCTATGATGGACATCTGATAATTGAAAACATCGCCAATTTGGACGGATCAATAAATTTGCTACCAATTAACAAAGAAAAATATATAGCATTTACCAAAAAATTAATGAAAATTTAATCGAATTTAGATTTATTGATTCGTTCCGCTTTATGGCCAGTAGCTTGGACAAGCTAGCTTCATATCTTGAGGAGTATCCACTAGTAAGAAACGAATTTCCCAACTTGTCTGACGAACAATGCAAACTTATTTTTAAAAAAGGAGTATTTTGCTATGACTATATGAATAGTTGGGAAAAATTAAGAGACACATCTTTGCCTGAGCAACTTAATTTCTTTAACACACTCGAAAGTAGAGAAACATTGCCTGCTGATTATGATCATGCCCAAAATGTATGGAGAAGCTTTGGTTGTAAAACCCTACAAGATTACATGGAACTCTACATGAAAGTTGACATAGTACTTTTAATGCAGGTATTTCAGAGATTTAGAGAGAGCTGTCATAAAACGTATGGTCTGGATCCTGCTAACTATTATACGCTTCCTGGTTATACGTGGGATTGCATGCTGTATTGCACGCAACAAAAATTAGAGCTTTTGACCGACTATAATATGGTGACTTTTATAGAACGCGGCATTAGAGGAGGGTTAAGCCAATGCTCTAAAAGATATGTGGAGGCCAATAATCAATATATGGCCAACTATGATTTAACCAAAGAAACATCTTTTTTGATGTATTTTGATATCAATAACCAATATGGATATAGCATGAGTCAGAAACTGCCGTATGAAAAATTTAATTGGTTAGAAAGTGAAGAAATGCTCAATTTTGATGTTAATAAAATTGAAGATGACTCGAGTAATGGATACATCCTGGAAGTCGACTTGCACATTCCTGTAGAATTACATGACTATTTCTCAGACTTACCCTTATGTCCTGAACATCGCTGCCCACCTAACGAGAAAAACCCTAAAAATAAGAAACTTATGGCAACACTATATAATAAAACGGAATACGTAATTCATTATAGAAATCTAAAGCAAGCGTTAAAACTTGGTATAAAACTTGAAAAAATTCATAAAATTTTATGCTTTAAGCAATCTGCATGGCTTAAATCCTACATTGATTTGAATACTCAACTAAGACAGAATGCTAAAAATGATTTTGAGAAAAACCTTTTTAAATTAATGAACAACGCTGTGTTTGGTAAAACCATGGAAAATATTAGAAAACATAGTGTTGTTAAATTAATCAAGAAATGGGATGGACGACACGGAGCAGAAGCACTGATTTCTCGACCTGAATTCAAAAGCATTACAATATTCAATGAAAACTTGGTTGCCGTAGAACTTGAAAAAACCGAAATATATTTTAATAAACCGATATATGTGGGAATGTGTATTTTGGACATTGCCAAAACAACAATATATGATTTTCACTACAACTACATGGTACCAGCTTTTGGGAAGGATTGTACTGTGGCATACACAGATACTGATAGTTTAGTTTATAACATAAAAAATCATGATATTTATGAATCAATACAGCGCAACTGTGACAAGTACTTTGATACCTCAGATTATGCTGAAGATAACATATATAACATTCCGAGGGTGAATAAAAAAGTTTTAGGCATGATGAAAGATGAAAACAATGGCGAAATAATGACGCATTTTATTGGCCTTAGAGCTAAAATGTATGCTACAAAAGTAGTGGACAGCAAGAGTAAAGCTGCAAAAGTGATTAAGAAGGCCAAGGGTGTAAAACAAAACGTTGTAAAATCAAAAATATTATTTGAGGACTATGTCGACTGCCTAAATAACTTTCAAGAAAAGGTGATTACGCAAAATCTTATAAGATCCGAAAAGCACAGACTATACTCCATTAAACAAACAAAAATTGGACTAAGTCCCCTGGATGATAAAAGATGTATTTCAAAGGACTGTTACCGTGGGGGCACTACAGGATTTAGTGATAACTTAGGTTAAATGTAATTTTAATAATGGTGTCTTGTTTATGTTTTTATTGTGTTTGGTTAGATATTTTTAATAGTGAACTATATATAAGTATAACCTAAATTTAATCTTGGTTTTGCCTATAGATTATATTATAAAACCTCTAGAATTAGCA
The DNA here is from genome assembly GCA_963576565.1 of Aspidapion aeneum. Classification (NCBI taxonomy): domain Eukaryota; kingdom Metazoa; phylum Arthropoda; class Insecta; order Coleoptera; family Brentidae; genus Aspidapion; species Aspidapion aeneum. The sequence goes on along the minus strand of OY755038.1, from coordinate 36,668,859 downwards.
AAAGTTTAGTAGCGCCTAATATGTTCATGTAAAAATGAATATATATAATGATAGTCATAGTACCTGTAATGTTATTATAATATACCGTCTAAATATGATTAATAGAACTAGTAAGTCTACTTAGCTATAGATATATGATCATAGAAGGACATAATATATTTCTCTATGCTATGAATAAGATTATATAATTAATTGTATCTGTATATAAAACTTTTTTAAAATAAACAAGTAAAAAATATTCTAAAGTGTTTACTATGAACCTAGTCCAAGTATGTAATACTAACAATTTAAAAAATAACGAACTATCTATTAAAACAATTAACATCTTTAAGTGGAGAAAATAAAGGGCTTTAAACTGAAAGAATCAATAGACATTCGTTAAAGCAATAAAATCGCTTTCAAGTAACTCACTGTTTAGGTGAATACTACAGTCCTGTAACAAGCAAAAGATAGCAAGTTACAGGTCTGCCCAAGGTACAAGATGAACTGCAACACCTAAAGAGTCAACTGAGGGTCAAAAATTTATTGAAGGTTAGATTGGGTAGTACAAAAAAGACATGGACATTACTGCCTCCAATATTCTGTGACATATCGAAAAAATGTCCACGTTTTCGTATTATGGGGAAATTACTGCCTCGAATTAAATATTCTGTGACATATCCAAAAAAATGACCACGTTTTCGTCTTATGCGCCTTTACATGGAAAAAGTGAGCCAGAACCCGTATAGTACATCTACTGACAGTTAACTGTTTTGTCCTTATGGGACTCTTCAGAGCACTGCTTACTCAATGTGACACCCTTGCTAAGTTAAGTATACGGTTCTGTCTCTCACCTTATGCTTCTAGTGAGAAAACAAAATCATATACTCTGCAAGAAGCGCCATCTACCGAAGTACGATAGAAACTAAAACAGCAGAAGGCGAGTAAAACTGCTATATCATCGAACAATGAAAATATCGATTGAAAGAGAGAATCACAACAAAACAAAACTTAGATGTTAAAAAAATTAATTAAATCAATTAATCTACAGAATGGTTTAGTAGGTTGATTTGATAAAAAGTTTTAAGAATAAAATACATTTATTTTAAAAGATATTAAGAATTTTTGACCTAAAACCATAAACAACAATGAAATTAAAGAAAGAAAAATTTGAAAAAAGTTTCTCTTCGGTCGGGACTCATATTTCTTTAATTTTACTTGTTGTTTATGGTTTTAGGTCCTTGTTTTATTTGCAATTTGTTATTATATTGGCAATCGCCCATTGCGATCAGAAATTTTAACACACGAAAAAGGTGATCTCATGTCTTCAGACGTTGATATTTTACGTCTAATTTGAGTGTTCATACCTTTAATTGTTGGAAAGAAGAATTATAGAAATCAGTTGAATGGCTTGGTCGAGTTATTACCCTGAGAATTTCTCGTTCTTGTATTGAGACACCACACACATGCATAGGTAGAAGTTTACCGAAAATGTATGTATTTGGTGGCTTAATGAAAGAGCGTTTGCGCACAGAGCAAGAGATCCGGGTTCGAGTCCCGGCCGAAGAGAAACTTTTTTATATTGTTGCTTTGTTTCTTTCACTTGTTGTTTTGCAATTTGGTATTTGAAAATCTTTTATTTGTTGTGGTAAATGATAAAACATCTTTATACTTTCATAAATTACTGAATTTTTTGCAAATGTAAATTTGGGTACTGGCAAAGGTAAGTTATTTTATGGTAGATTACAACCACTATTATTATCTTGAACAAAACCACAGAATTTTTTAAAAATAAGACTTACAGACAGAAGATAAACAGGCATACCACGGTCAATATTCCCTCCTGACAAACAATGGCCTGCAAGATTCTGTACATCTTTTTTTGCACAGATAGCGAACAGCTCTGTTCTGCAGAACAACGACTGCTTCAATTGATTTCCTGGGTAAAATAACCGCAGAAAGCAATGCCATATCTAATATGCGACCGGTTTAAGTGTATTTTTTTAAAACTTACAAGTCAAGATTTGGTTCACCCTAATGTGCAATATGATAGTAAGCATTTCTCAGTGAGTTTCATCTCATACAAATTTCAATTAACTTTAGAAATAAAGAAAAACCACATAAAAATTTTGTAACAAAATGTCATTTTTTGGAAATTTAGTCCGTGCAGTCGTAGGATTCCCGTTAAAAATAGTCGCAAATTGTACTACCACCTCTGAGGGGTGATTTAAAGTTCGAAAAACAATAGAAATAATCCATGATTGACAAAAAAACTTATATACAAAAATATTCAAAACTAAATAATACATAAATAACTTAAAACTATATCTGTAGATGCATTACCGTATTAAATACGTATCAATATTTAAATACTGTAAAAAGCACAAGATATATTAGAATCCCTTTTCAATTACACATTCACCAAAACAATCGAGCATCGGGTTAATCGTCGCTAACTTGTCTAAAAAAATTAACATGTAAAATATAGCGGACAGCTGACACTGACTTACACCGTTTTCATTAGACATTTCCTAGTGACGTTTGGAGGTTTAAATATGGCTACCATTTATAAACCAAAATATTTTATTATTGTTATTTATTTATAACCTTTGTGTGGAAATAATGTCTTTTTTACAACGAAAAAGATGACCCATATCGCAAGGTATTTATGAACAATTTATATAAATATTAAAAACTATTGTATTCACGGGAAAAATAAGTTAAACCTTCAACCAAAATGTAGACTTTTAAACCTAGGATTGTAGCACTTAGCACTGTGACCCTTCAGTAAATACTGGTGTAACTGTTCAACTTCTGTTATAGCGCACTTAAATGTTAAGATGTTCTTTTTTTATATTAACGCACAGTTTATTACTATCGCACCATTTCTTGATATCCAAGGGATCAGTTTTTATGGTTGTCTTAAAAACTGGACCAAGTCTTGGCTTGTATTTTTTGAGTAGGCCGTGTTCGTAATTTTTATTAACGCAACCTACTGTATGTAGCTATAGAGATTTATTTTTATTCTTCAAGCAAACTTTTCAATCCACAGAAATCGTATTATCGTGCGGCTTTAGAAGACTTGTATTATTTTTTTTTCTTTTGTAAAAGGTCTCGTCATTTTAGTTCGATCTTTTCACACCACGAAATATAATTTGGAAAATCGTGATCCTCGGGGAAAGGAGAAAACTCCAATCGAGGCGGAGTAACGACGTTGCATTGTATAGGAAATTGATTGTGCCGGATGCCGCAAGTTGTATCATTTGTAACTTATAATTTTTCGAACATAATAGAGTTTTCTTTGTGGAAGTCTAGCACGTAATAGAGTTTGGATTCGAAGGTGAGATCGAATTGCCGATTGAGTGTTTAGGTAATGTGAAGTGCTTTTCCCAGGATACAGTAAATTATTATTTTTACCTACTCGCGTGCGTAAAAGGGCATTTAAATTTTTTTAATATTTTTTCAATTTCAATATATATTTATTTAGAATTCTTCTTTAAATGAATCTATTTTAATTTTTTTTTTCTGTTGACCCCAAATAAATATATTTTCTATGCATTTTAAAGTACGGGGTACTTGTTTTACAGGGTACTTGTTACATTATACTTGATTTCTTTAACCCTTTCAGATCTGATTTTTTTTTATCGAGAGATACTTTTTTTTGACAATATGCTTTTTAAATCAGTCCCAAAAATAATGTTATGTATAATTTTTAGCTTTGCTGGGTCGTATTTCCAACATAAAAATAAAAAAAAATATCCCTAAATTTAAAATGTTTATATTTTAAGACCGAGTGTGCACAATTATGCACAAACCAAAACAGATGAATTTTATATGCTATGAGCAAAGAATTTTATTCAAATATGAAAAAACTTAACCTCTATTATTTCTAAGCTGCATATTTCAAAAATAAAATTTTAAAAACTATTTTAAGAACCGTAGATGATTGTAGATTTTCTTTTTACTTACTGCTAACAAACTTTCGCTGGTCGAACATCGCACTTAAAATGAACAATTTGTCAAAAACATGACACCCGGTTGGTCAAAACAATATTAATTTAGAAAGCTAAAGGTTTTAGTTTTTTTGTTTTTTTTTTTAAATAACTGTGCACAATAATTATGACCCCAGCCAGGGGTCTGTAATGGTTAAAAGTTATTTTAACAGTTTTAATTTTAGATTAGTATTTGTTATAATAGGGGTTTTATGTTACGAGAATTTGGATAAAGTGTCAAATTGGGATTTTTGTCTAGTTTGGGAGGTTTTGATTATTATTATTTTTTAATGTCTTTGTTACAATTTCTCTTTTATACATATATATATATTTTAAAAAAATTTTCAAATCTATTTTTAGCGTTTATATGTTGCTCTTTGTTTTCACGTTAATGTTTAGCTTTGGATTTTACTGCTTGTAAGTGTTTTTTTGGACAATCCAGCCTTGTAGCTTTTTCCTTGGAATAGGTTTCAACCATTCTTTTAATTTGTATTTAAATTTTTTCATATTTTTAACTTGTTTAATGTTGTCTGGGATAAAATTATAGATTGTAGGTCCCATGTAATAATACCTTATTTAAGTTATAATTTCTCCTAACCTTGGAATTTTATATGTGAGATCTTTTCTTCTGTGTATGGATTCTTGAATCGGGTGAGAGTGAGAATGAGCACATCCCCACGTCATCGTCAGGACCAATAGCGATGCGGATATTAAGTAAGATCCCATGCACAGTTTGACTTTCACCCGTTTTTAAGGGAGTACTCCTTCTCACCGATTCAAGACTTCATTCACTGTTGTTATATAGATGTTCGTAATTTGTTTTTGTTTTGCATTAGGGAACCTTTTGTGCAAAAAATACCACTTTTTCCCAACTGTAGCACGGCGAAAGGATGGGTAATGTTTTTCGAATGGGATATGTATGTATGTAAGTATGTAAATATATGTTTGCCCGCAGTTAGAAAAACGATAACTGCAATGGACTGTATATATTTTAATTAATGAAAGCGCGTACAAATATAAATATATTGATATGAAATTCCGAAATAATTAAAAGGTCCATAGGCCAATTGTGGGCACCACACAACGGAAATCAGAAACAAAGCACTCACCAGTTTGCAGCCAATTTCTCCACTTCCAAGGGGCCCCTATCTGGATCTAATGATGTCACCACGTAGCTGAAGGGCTGAAGTTTCTAGTTCTATGCTTCAGTACACCAAAATCGAGCACTTTCAAGTGTAGATATTTGACATAGTTGGAGAAAGTAAATTAACACGCCATTTCTCGAGGCGGTCGAAAAAGGATCTCACTGATTCTTGGTGCGCATGTCCAAAATGCGCGAAAATGCACTCTGTCCGTCATTCAATTGTGTGGTTACAAACACCGCAAAATTTAGCGGGAGCTAACATAACTGCCCTCCAAAACACACAATTTTAGAATAACAGCCGGACAGACATAGATAAAAAAAATGATCGACCGATATATATAAATGAATGAAAAACAGATAAGTAGCGTAAGTTTATTTAGAGATAACGAAAACCCGAAAAAGTCAAAACAAACAAACAAAAATTAAAAAAAAATAATAAAGAATTACCTATTGTAATAATTGACTTCAATAGGTTGAAAAAATTAAAATTACTTTTAATTCGGCAAGAGGCACAGTTTTACAACTGGCCGCTTGTAAACACCGGTAACCGTTTGTACCGTCGCAACACGCACCTGACCGTCTCCGCCGGGATGCAGTTCGATGACCCGACCGACCGGCCATTTCAAAGGTGATTGGCTGTGATCACTTGTTATGATAACCAAATCATTTAATTTGATATTTGGGGACGAATCAGCCCACTTGTGTCGCTGTTGTAGCGTATGCAAATACTCTATAGAATACCGTTTCCAAAAATCATTATGTAGTTTTTGGATTAGTTGCCATCTCGAAAGCCGATTTAGGGGAACCTCGGACAAATCTGACTCCGGAATTTCTGAATTAAGGGGTTCAAGGGTCAAAAAATGCCCAGGGGTAAGAGGTTGAAGATCGTGTGGGTCTGAAGAGGCAGGGGATAAAGGGCGACTATTAAGTACGGCTTCTATGCGACATGTAAGGGTGGACATTTCCATGATGGACAACTTCTGGTCGCCGACTACTCGAACAAAGTGAGTTTTAAAATTTTTGACGCCAGCTTCTGCAAGGCCATTGAAATTTGGACTGAGAGGAGGTCCCAGATGCCAACGAATAGAAAGTCTGGTGGCCGCACTTCTTGCGTAATCAAGTAATTGGTTACAAAACCCTATAAAATTACTGCCTTGATCTGACCAGCATTGCGTCACGCTTCCACGTCTGGAAATGAATCGATGGAATGCACCTACGAACCCTTCGGTGGACAGTTCCATGGTTAATTCCAAATGCACGCAATGTGTGGCCGTACAGTCAAACACACAGACATACGATTTGAAAGCTTTACAACCACGGTAACGATGAGGAATCACAAAGAAAGGTCCACAAAAGTCGATAGCTACACTCGAAAAAGGTTTAAGTTGATTGATTCGATGAGCGGGAAGTGAACTCATTATGGGCGGTCTATAGGGTTTAGGGTTGATTCTAAAACATTGCAAACACTTGGATATGGTTCTTTGAATTGCCCGTCTGGCAGATAATATCCAAAATTGCTGTAAAAAAAGATTATGTAATGTTTTAAACCCAGGATGAAGGTACTGTCGATGAGTGGAGTCGATAAGAAGAGTAGTTAAACGATGGTTACTCGAAAGTAAGACGGGGTGTTTTGCAGAATAAGACAAAAGGTCAGATTTTTGTAATCTGCCACCGACTCTAATGATATTATTTTCATCAAGAAAAGGTGAAAGTTTTCGGAAAGGTTTCGGTATTGGTTTATCCTTAGATAACGCGGAAAAAAGCTCAGAAAAACAAGAACCTTGAACGCGTTTGATAAGAAGGTATAACGCACTTTGCATCTCACCGGTGGTAGGAAAAACAATATTCTCAAAAATAACTTTTTGGTCCGGTGGCTTAGTGGGTTTTTGATAGGAATGGTTTTGAAAAAGGTTAACTATTCGAAGGACATAACAAATGATACGTTGAATTTTTGATATAGATGAATATTTGATAAGAAGCTGATCTAAGAAGTTAACGTCAATTATCGCATTGCAACAGACCTTTGGCTTTTCCTCCAGATTAATATCTCCGAAATCAATCGGCATTTTTGATTTATGAAAATCGGGCCATTCGTTTTCGGGAGACCACAAAAACGACGGTGCGTTCCACCACATGTCATGTGACATGAGCTGTGAAGGGGTGGCCCCTCGTGACGCAATATCGGCTGCATTTAAAGCAGAAGGAATGTAGCGCCACGAGTTTGAGGGAATGATTTCCTGGATTCTACTGACTCGATTTCCAACAAAGGTTTGCCAGCGATTAGGAGGGGATGAAAGCCAGTGCAATACGACTTGCGAATCTCAGAAAGTAACGATATTTGTAAAAGTTATTTTTCCTTCATAGCTAGATAAAACGAAGTCAATTAATTCGCTTAAAAGAAATGCGCCTAGGAGTTCTAGCCTAGCCAAAGTTTGTGACTTTATAGGCGCGACCCTAGATTTTGCAAATATGAGAGAAACAGATACACTGTTCGGTCCTCAGTACATTCATTTTGTGTGGATGTTAGAATTTAGTGATTTTATTTTTACTTTTAAGATATTTTTTGGCTCACTGTGTAGAATTGGAATTTGTTCACCTTAGCCTGTAGCTTTTAGAAAAATATAATGAAAAATCAGTGTGAATTAGTATTTCAAGGGGATATATCGTATCAAATCTCTATTCAATCACACGGTGTGCAATCAAGCTAAGCACTTTTTAGTTAAATAATTTTAAGTAAATTAGATTTACGAATTTTCGCGAGTGTTTTCCCTCGTCCTCCCTTCCTTAAAACCTCTGTAATGGAAACCCCTCAACAGAACTGCTGAAGCCAGGATAAAGGCGGCCGCTCATCGACCCCACAACACAGCAACGAACAGTGAGTAGAACAAAAACCATTTATACAGTCCATTTTAAATCTCTCCTGAGTAAATTACTCAACACCCTACCATTTTGGTCCTTTTCGCCAGATCCTTTCTAGCGTTACTCCTACTTTACTACCCTAATCGTCGTTTTTTTTATATAGTAGGTAGACCTTTTTGATAAAAATACATGGTGACTTTGATCCGCCTTTCACTAAACTCAAAGTTAGGAGTAAACTAATCGGCATATAGTCATTAATTAACATAAATTTTTAGAGTTCTTGCTGTAAAACATTCACACAAAGTTTCCAATTATAGGTCGTGCATTTATTCAAATTGAATAGAAATCAATTTCTTCCGTATCGCCTTTTTTTTTGCTTTGCTTCGAAGCAGGCAGTTTAGCAGCCGGTCTCTCGCTTAGTAACGGGAATGGATTCTCATATAGTATAGAACGTATAGTCGTCTCATTTAGCTCTTGCGTCACCGTTGATTTCACACTCGCAATTAGAATTTAGCCACACTCCATACTAGAATTTACTGTATGCATTGCTTTAGTACGCTGACACAGTGGTCAAGCCTTTTAGTAGTAGTATTTCGTCTACTGTGTCCAGCCATTAGAATACACAGTGACACGTATAAATTGAAAATTGTAGTAGCTTTTTTCTGAAACCATAAAATAATAAATTATAGATGTTAATTAGGTAAATAACTGATAAAATTAATTGCGTATTTAGTAGTAGGAGCATTTTTTCTTAAAATTTGCAATTAATTGCTCAATTTATTTGTTGAGAAAAAATAGTAGAAACATTTTGTTTTCAACAAATAGTAGCACTCGTTTACCACGTTTAGACAACTTCATTAAATTGGTAGTTAGTAGATTTCTCGCCATTTATTAAGTTTAAAATTTAACTTAGGAAATAAATAATTTTTTTTTTAATTTTTTAAATTTAAAATATAAACAGATTTTTTAAAATTTTAATTTGGTTTAATTTTTAAGCTACAATGTCAGATAAAGTTAGAAAAGCAACAAACTTAAGACTGAGTGAAATTAGTCGCATGACTGAAATATACGATTTTGCTATAAAAGCTGTATATCAAGACCTAGAACAAATTAGAGATGATTTCAGTAAACAGCATAACATTTTGATAGGTTTATTAGATGAACAGGATGATTTTCAAGCTGAAGATAAAGTTCGAGCTGATTTTGAAAATAAATTCTGGCATATTAAAAGCATATATTTTAGCTTATTTTCTCATACAACTAGTGAAACGCAATCTTCTGTTTCCTTATCAAAGGCACCTCAGTTTACTAACAATCTTAAACCTTTAGATTTACCTATTTTTAGAGGAGATGTAACTTCATTTCCTAGTTTCAAAGATATGTTTGAAGCCCTGGTTCATAACAATCCTCACTTTTCGGATGTAACTAAATTCGAATATTTATTGAAAGCCCTTGAGGAACAGCCAAAACTCCTAGTTCAACATTTGCCACTAACTCATGCTAATTATTCCATTGCTTATGATACTTTGTGTAAAAGATATTATAGAAAACGAATCATAGCAGCTAGTCATTGGTCAGCTATTGAAAATGCTAAAAAAGTATCTTCAGAAAATCCTCAAGATTTACGTACCCTGTTAAATACCTTTAACGATAATTTAGAGGCCTTGCGCAATTTACAGTTACCTATAGACGCCTGGTCATTTCCATTAGTTCAAATGATTAATAGAAAAATAGATATTTCCTTAGCAACAAAATTTGAGTTACAGCTTTCTGATTCCAATAAAATGCCTGATTATAAAGAGTTAATAGCGTATTTGGAAAAACACTGTGAAGCTTTAGATAATGTAGAATTAACCCGAAAAGAAGATAAAAAATTCTTTAAAAAATCTATAAATAATAATAGTAGTAGTTTTAAATCAGGTAGCTCCAGACAAACTTCCAATGTTTTTCTAAGTCAACCCAATCAAAATAATAATAAAAATACTTGTGTGGTTTGCAAACGGGGACCTTATCACACTCTTTCTAAATGTCAGTTCTTTCGCTCAAAAACTCCCAATGAACGTTATAAACTTGCCAAGGCAAATTATTTATGTTTAAATTGCCTTTCTAGATCGCATAGTATAAAGGAGTGCCCCTCCACTAATTCCTGTTTTCGTTGCGGTGTTCATCACCATAGTTTACTTTGTTTCAGTGGAAATGATAGTTCCAATCAAGTTAGCACCTTATATAGTAGTCAGAATAATAGTAGTCAAAATAATAGAAATTTTCAAGCCTGCAGTACTGTTACACACCATAATAGTCAGGGTCCTAAGTACAATCCTGTACACAATCATAGTCAGGGTCCTAACCCCCATTTTAGTAGCTTTAGGTCCACTCCAAATTATTATAATCAGAGTGTCAATACTCATTGTAGTCCAGTAGCGCATTCTAGTTCTAGTTTCCCGAATTCCATTGGCCACCCCACTAGTTCGGGTGCCAACCACCATGCCAACCATAGTAGTATAGTTTCCAATAATGATAACTCTGTAGCTCAATTACCTAATATTGATAGTCAAAATTCACAAAGCAAACTGTAGACAACCCCTTATGTTTAAGTAGTAGCATCGATTCTTCGGGTGTATTATTATCCACCGCAATAGTAGAAATTTTAGATAGCAAAGGCGATTATCAACCTATTAGAATAATCGTAGATTCAGGTTCAACCTCAAATTTCATAACGAAAGCTTGTGTCTTGGTTTACATAGTTACAAATCAGATATCGATGTGCAAGGCATTGGTGAAGCCCCTATGCTTAAAAGTTGTGAGAGCATTTCTTCTACCATTCGTCCTTCAGGAAAATCTAGTCCCCTTTTAGAATTTAGTGCCATAGTTATCCCTAAAATATGTGGAAATCTTCCACTTTCAACACTTTCCACTACTAATTGGCCTTTCTTAAAAAATTGTCAGCTAGCCGATCCTTATTTTTACAAATCTAGACCGGTTGATATATTAGTAGGAGCTGATATATTTGCAAGAATTCTTAAAGATGGAAAGATTGTTGCTGGTCCTAATGATCCAGTGGCAATTAATAGTATTTTTGGTTATTTGCTTATGGGTAAAACTTGTTCTTCGTCTAAAGTAATTAGTCAATTCATTTCTCAAACATTTTTGGCAATGGACACCCTCGAAGATACCATTCAAAGATTTTGGCTTGTCGAGGAAGTTCCCAAGGTCAATTCAATGTCTCCTGAAGATAGTTTAGCTGAAAAAATATTTTCTGAAACCACTTATAGAACAGAGACAGGCAGATTTGTAGTATCTCTACCTTTTAAGTCTAGTGAACCCTCTTTTCCCCACAGTAGAGAGTTAGCACTCAAGCAATTCTTAGCATTAGAACATAGATTGTTAAAAAATTCTGATCTTTACATGCAATATTCCGATTTTATGAAGGAATACTTATCTTTAGGACATATGAAAATAGTTTCATCTTTGGCCATTCCAGATAAAAGTTATTATATTCCACATCATTGTGTACTAAAGCCTTCTAGTGTCACAACTAAACTTCGCGTGGTTTATAATGGCTCTGCTAAAAGTTCTAGTGATCCTTATTCATTAAACGATTGCCTGCTTCCTGGTCCCAAACTTCAAGCTGACATATGTCAATGACTTCTGTTATTTAGATTGGAAAAATTCGTATTTACAGCGGATATCTGTAAAATGTTTAGACAAATTCTAGTTACTCCTCCTCATCAGGATTATCAACGCGTTCTTTGGCGTTTTCAGCCTGATGGTCCAATCGAAGACATAGCTCTCTGTACTGTTACTTATGGATTAACATGCAGCCCTTATTTAGCTATCAAATCATTGCTTACTTTAGCTGAGCAGGAGAAAGTTAATTACCCTGAAGCTTCAGAACTAATTATCTCGCACTCATATGTAGATGATATAACTGGCATGCATTGTGACCTTGAAGGTGCCAAAAGGCTGCAGAAAGACCTAATTTCTGTTCTTGCCAAAGGTGGGTTTCAATTGCGCAAGTGGTGCAGCAATGACCCAAGACTCTTGGCAGACTTTCCTTCTTCTCATCTGTGCAATGAAAATTTATCCTTTGATGCTGATTCCAATAATACTCTTAAAGTTTTAGGACTTGAGTGGAGTCCATCATCAGATTGCTATCAATTTTCGATAAACTCAATTTTGTCACCGTGTACAAAACGTAATTTACTTAGCAACTTAGCTAAGATTTTTGACCCTCTAGGTATCTTAACCCCTGTTACTTTTTTCCTAAAACATTTAATACAGAAGCTTTGGGACTTAAAGCTCAATTGGGATGATCCACCCTCGATAGAAATTAGTAGAATATGGGAAAAATTTACAAGTGAAGTTAGTTTGCTATCTTTATGTAAAATAACTCGTAGAGTAGTGCCTGATAGTTACCAATCAATTCAGATTCATGGCTTTTCAGATGCCTCTGAAAAAGGCTATTGTGCTGTTGTTTATTTTAGATTTTCATTAAGAGATAATGAATTTTGTGTCAAATTTGTGACTGCAAAATCCAAAGTAGCCCCTTTAAAAACAATTAGTATATCCCGCCTTGAACTGTGTGGAGCAGTTCTGTTATCAAAATTGTTACATTATGTTCTAGGAATTTATCAGCCCAGGCTAAACATTAGTGAAATATACGCTTGGTGTGATTCAACTATAGTCCTTTCTTGGATAAAGTCTTCCCCACATAGATTTACCACTTTTGTTAGTAATAGATCAACTTTCATCCAAGAAAAAATCCCTTCCTCGCATTGGCATCATGTCATATCTGAGAACAATCCTGCAGATTTAGGTAGTCGTGGTCTCCTCCCATCTGAGTTGTCAGAAAGCTCAATGTGGTGGTATGTCCCTAGTTTTTTGTCGCAACACACCGACACATGGACAGAAATAAATCTTCCATTGTCTGATGAAGACATTCCTGAACATAGAAAAACATGTCTTCTTGTAGCAGAATTAGAACCCCATTTGTTAGCTCAACTAATATAAAATATTTCTAGTTTTGATAGATTACGTAGAGTTTTAGCATATATTTTAAGATTTTTGTCGAATTGTAGAAACAAAATCAAAGTAACTGAACCTCTTACTAGTTTAGAGTTACATCAGTCTGTCATGCTCTTAGTAAAGCATGTACAAACTTTAGCTTTTTCTCATGAAATTGATAGAATCCAACAGCATCTTTTACCCTCAAAATTATTTAGAAGACTAAGCCCCTTTTTAGATGATGAAAGCATACTTCGCCTTGGTGGCAGATTAAGAAATTCTACTTCGTTGTCCTATCAACAAAAATTTCCTGCTCTATTGCCCAACAATCATCGATTTACGGAACTTTTGGTTAGTTATGTACACTTGAAATATTTCCATGCAGGAATTCAATCAATTCAGTACATAATCGCACAACAATTTTGGATAATTTCCTGCCAAGTTAAGCCTTTTCTTCACACAGGTGTTAACTTCGCAGGTCCCTTTAATGTGTTAATGACTCGCTACCGAGGAGCTCGCACGACGAAAGCATACCTTTGTCTTTTCGTTTGTTATGCTACCAAAGCTTTGCATTTAGAGCTAGTTTCAAGCTTGTCTTCCGATGCTTTTCTGGCTGCCTTACGCCGCTTTGTAGGCCGTAGAGGCAGACTTGTTTCACTCCACAGTGACTGTGGAACTAATTTTACTGGAGCTTATAGAACTTTATGTAATCTAATGCGTGATGCTTCGAAAGCAGAAATAATTTCGTGGCATTTTAATCCCCCCTCTGCACCCCATTTTGGCGGTCTTTGGGAATCTTCAGTAAAATCCGTTAAAACTCATTTGTTACGTATAGTTGGATCTCAAATCTTAACATACGAGGAGATGTACACTCTGCTTGTACAGATAGAAGCCTTTTTAAATAGTAGTCCTTTAACCCCCCTTAGTAGTGATCCGAATGACATTTTGGCAATCACCCCAGGTCATTTTTTGACCTTAGAGTCTCTTAGTGCACTTCCCGAACCCAATTTTAGTGACACCCCCCTTAATAGATTAGATCGCTGGCAATTGCTCCAGAAGTTACACCAGGATTTTTGGTCTCGGTGGTCTAAAGAGTACTTACATACTCTTCACCAACGTGCTAAATGGCATGATAGTAAAGGTTCACTAAAAATTGGTAACCTTGTGGTTATAAAAGAGGATAACACTCCCTGTATGCAATGGCGACTGGGTCGTATTGAGGCAGTGCATCCAGGTTCGGACGGTGTAGTACGAGTGGCAAGCGTGCGTACCACTAACGGTACTTTAAAGCGACCGGTTGTTAAGCTGTGTCCGCTCCCCATTGAAGACAATGTAGATAGTAGTTAAAATTAAAAGGGGTAAATCCCTTTTGGCCGGCGGGATGTTCGGTCCTCAGTACATACATTTTGTGTGGATGTTAGAATTTAGTTATTTTATTTTTACTTTTAAGATATTTTTTGGCTCACTGTGTAGAATTGGAATTTGTTCACCTTAGCCTGTAGCTTTTAGAAAAATATAATGAAAAATCAGTGTGAATTAGTATTTCAAGGGGATATATCGTATCAAATCTCTATTCAATCACACGGTGTGCAATCAAGCTAAGCACTTTTTAGTTAAATAATTTTAAGTAAATTAGATTTACGAATTTTCGCGAGTGTTTTCCCTCGTCCTCCCTTCCTTAAAACCTCTGTAATGGAAACCCCTCAACAGAACTGCTGAAGCCAGGATAAAGGCGGCCGCCCATCGACCCCACAACACAGCAACGAACAGTGAGTAGAACAAAAACCATTTATACAGTCCATTTTAAATCTCTCCTGAGTAAATTACTCAACACCCCACCATACACTATTTTCCTCTTCTACACGAAAATATACGACGCCTGCGTAGCCTCGAATTGAAGCGTCACAGAAGCCGATGATTTGACAGGTATTGGGTTTTGACAGTTTGATTTGTCGGGGTAATTGAAAATTGGAAAGAAGCGGGAATTCAGAACGAAGTTTGTTCCAAGAGTCGATGATAGAAGAATCTGGTTCTTCGTCCCAGCCTATTTTCGATAACCACAACTGTTGCAAAATAAATTTTGCTTGTAGCAACAAGGGACAAAGAAAACCTAAGGGATCGAAGATTGTTCCTATGATAGATAAAATAGAACGTTTGGTTGGGGGTTTGTCCTTCATTCGGCATTGATAAGAAAAAATGTCGTTTTTTGGATGCCATTGAAGTCCTAAAACTTTGATAAAGTGGGGTTCCTCCTTGTCAAAAGAGAGAGGCATTTGACGATCGGATTCTGGCAATGTTGCCAATAAATCAAGACAATTGCTTGCCCATTTTTTAAGTTCAAATCCTCCCGACTTCAACAAATCATTGAGTTCCGTTTGAAGGGAAAGAGCCTCAGAAAGCGAAGGGCTAGTTCCCAAGATATCGTCGATGTAAATTGACGTTTTTAGAACAGTACTAGCCATAGGAAAACGTTCTTTTTCTCTCTCTGCCAGCTCATTTAAGGTACGCATGGCTAGAAAAGGTGAGCATGTCATGCCAAAAGTGACAGTAGAAAGTTCCCACACTGAAATTGGGTCCTGTGGAGAAAACCTCCACAATATCCTTTGATAAGGACGGTGATAAGGATTGATAAGGACTTGACGGAACATCTGTTTGATATCAGCAATGTAGGCAATAGGATTAAGACGAAACGTAAGAAGTAAAGAAGCAATATCCTTTTGAAGTTTCGGTCCAGATAACAACGTGTCATTGAGACTAATATTTTTTGGGGTGACTGCCGAACAATCCCAGACTACCCTTAATTTTGTACTTAAGCTTTCCGGCTTTAGTACGCAATGATGTGCTAAAAAACATGATACGTCGACTTTTGGTTGACTAGATAAAACTAAACTCATATGATTAGAATCGATATAGTCTTGCATGAAACTTGAATAGGCAGTGTACAGATCAGGATTTTTGAGTAATCTATTTTCTAGAAGTAAAAATCTACGATAAGCTTGCGGATAAGTATTTCCTAGGTCAGGGTTTATTTTATCTTTAAACGGAAGATCTACCATGAATCTACCGCTCGGTTGCCGTACTACACTCGCAGTAAAAATTGATTCTGCTTGTTTTTCTTCCTTTGATAAGATTTGTTTTTTAGGCAAATGTTCGATTTCCCAAAACCTAGGGAGAATGGCCTCTAAAAGAGGTGAATGACTCGTTAAAAAACAACTGGTTCGTTCCGTAAGACTACCTACTTCATCAACTTTTCCCATGACGACCCAGCCAAAGATAGTTTCAAGGGCTGCAGGTTGCCCTATTTGTCCAAGAACCCTGCCCTCCTTGAATATCTATGCGAATAGCTCGCAACCAATAACTAGGTCCACAGGTCTTGATTTGAAATAAGATGGGTCGGCAAGTTTAAGGTTTTCCAAGTGTTTCCACTGATTATCGTTCAAAGTGAATGTAGGCATATTGGAACATAATTGTGGAACGACAATTGCTTCGAAATTAAGTAAAGGAGTGACCTGTCCTTGTGGCTTAATGTGACATTGAACGAGCCCTTTGGAAGTAAAAGAAGACACTTTTCACTGATAATCCTGTCTGTGATCCAGAATTAAGCAGTGCCCTTACAGGTTGAAAATTTCCGCAACCGTCCATAACATCTATTATGGCGGTGCATAAAAGAAAGGTACCTGAAGGTCCTGAGGTGTTTAATGACACATGAAGATTATTGACAGGTGGTGTGTGAATGACAGGACTAGTCTCTTGGCTTCCAGACTCTTGATTAGTTTCTAAGATATGAGTTAAAGTGTGGTGCCTTTTACTATTGCAAGTCCTGCATGAATATTTTGATTTGCACGTATCTACCCCATGCAAGGGATGAAAACACGCTAGACATAATTTTTTCTGCTTGACGAAAGATAGGCGATCGATAGGTGAGAGATCATGAAATGTTTGACATTTCGAAAGCACGTGACCTTGATTACACCGGAAACATTTTATTCCCGTACTTGAATTAGTTGAGGTGCCAGCCAGTCCTATAAAAGGCGAATTGGATGATTTATAGGTAGGCTTTTGCCCAAACTGATTTTGCATAGAATTTGAATTTTGATAGGTAGGCTTTTGCCCAAACTGATTTTGCATAGAATTTGATTTTTGATAGGTAGGCACCTTTTTGGATGCTGTTGATTAAGGAAGTGATTCCAAAACTTTACATCTTTTTTCTAGAAATTGAAAAAGTGACTGAAAAGTGGGAATTTCGGTATTAGTATTAGCGTGACTCATTTCGAAATTTGAACGCGTCGGAATATCCAATTTTTCTAACAAAATGAAAAAAATAATAAAGTCCCAACTGTCAACGTCAGAGCTATGTGATTTTAACATTTCTAGGGATTCAGAAAAGGTGTCAATTAAATTACGCAATTCTTTAGCTGACTCGTTTTTTAATGTGGAGTTCATAATTGTGCTTAAAGCATCATTTGCGAGGTCTCGCTTGTTTTGATATCTATTGACTAATTTGTCGTAAGCAATTTTATAATTTTGATCAGATAAGCTAATCCCTGATATCAATTTTAAAGGCTCATCCTCGAGATATGAAAATAAATATTGAAGTTTTCGAACGTTACTTAGACTTTGATTTTGATCTATAATGTTATTAAAAAGATCGAAAAAGCTTGGCCATAATTTTTTATCACCTCGAAATATGGGAATACCTAACTCTTTGAGTTTTGGAGTTTCGTTTTGTCGAACATATGATCCCGAAAAGGATGGGGCCTCAACCGGAAATATTTTAGAGTAAACCCCCTTACACGCATAAAAATATTTACGAGCTTCTGAAAGGATCGCATCCTGCGTTTTAAACTCCTCGTCGTCCGAGTCGTCTATCAACATAATGGCATCATTATGTGCCAGCATGCATTTATCGAAGGTTTCGTCCAAATCGGAATACCTCACTTAAAACTCGTTTCTCGCTTTTTCGTCTGTTACCGCGGTCTGTGAAAACACATAACACTCGGTGATCGCAGATAAAAAACCCTTGCGTTTTTGCACGGCTTTTTTGACAGACATGATTTTACCTTTTAAATGACGAAAATGTCGGTAAATATACAATTAACGCTAAATTAATGCTTCTGAAATAGAAAAATGACGAATTGTCGAAAATATGCACTAATTTATCGCAATTGATGAAAATTGTTTTAAATATCGAAATGATATGGAACACACCTAACACACTGAACATGTGCTTGTTTGTTTTGATTGCTTCGATTTGTTTACTGAATGACCACGGTACGTTACCATAGCAGCGGACCGAAAATCAGGTGAACTGCGCCGCTACCGAAGGACGAGCGAAAATCTCTCTCGTTTCAATACGATTGGCAAAATTCAAGGCCTTGATCTCGGCGTGAAAATGGCCGACTTATTAATACCGTCGTATGGAGTAAATTTTAAATAATTCGGTCGAAGGGACACTTATGTTTGCCCGCAGTTAGAAAAACGATAACTGCAATGGACTGTATATATTTTAATTAATGAAAGCGCGAACAAACATAAATATATTAATATGAAATTACGAAATAATTAAAAGGTCCATAGGTCAATTGTCGGCACCACACAACGGAAATCAGAAACAAAGCACTCACCAGTTTGCAGCCAATTTCTCCACTTCCAAGGGGCCCCTATCTGGATCTAATGATGTCACCACGTAGCTGAAGGGCTGAAGTTTCTAGTTCTATGCTTCAGTACACCAAAATCGAGCACTTTCAAGTGTAGATATTTGAAATAGTTGGAGAAAGTAAATTAACACGCCATTTCTCGAGGCGGTCGAAAAAGGATCTCACTGATTCTTGGTGCGCATGTCCAAAATGCGCGAAAATGCACTCTGTCCGTCATTCAATTGTGTGGTTTTAAAATTTACAAACACCGCGAAATTTAGCGGGAGCTAACAATATATATGTTTGTGTCACGCTAGAGGCTAAACGGCTGAACCGATTTTGACAAAAAATATCTCGTTCAAGTGCTACTGATCCCGAAGGTCAACTGATCAGGAATCAACATAGCATTCTTTAAACGTCATTTTGTCACATGATGTAGGCTTTAAGGCATACAAATTATCTAAATTCCAGGCGATTTTAATGAAATTCCTTTGATCACCCATTGTAAATGTCCTCTAATTTGCTGTAGTTACTTAGTAGTCCTCCCTGCTCCCACCCATCTCCCATCCTATCATTCCCCCCGCCCTATTTAAAAACCATATTCGCCTAATTTTATCAAATATAAGGTGATTTCAAAAATTCTTTCTGCATACGCTTTCCGTTTTTTTGTCCAACACCATTATACTAGTTCCCCCTCTCTGTCTCTCCCTTTCTCCTCCCAGCCCTCCTTATTCGTAATAGTTGTAGCTATAGTAGCTATAACTTTCACAAATATAAAGCAATTTCAAAAGTTATTTCTGCACACGCTTTAAGACTTTTTCTTTTCCCCCTTTCCCTCTTTTCTCAACACCCTCCTTATTAGTAATAGTTGTAGCTATACCTTGCATAAATATAAAGCGATTTCAAAAATTCTTTCTGCTCGCGCTTTGAGACTTTTTTTCCAACATCATTTTGCTAGTTTTCCCTTCCCTCTCCCTCACCCCTCTCTTATCCCCACCCTCATTAGTAATAGTTGTAGCTATACCTTTCATAAATATAGAGCGATTTCAAAAATTCATTTTGCACACGCTTTAAGATTTTTTTCGACACCATTTGACTAATTGCCTCCTTCCTCTCTCCTCCCCACCTTCAGTCAATGGAAGATAACACTGTTCACGTTCGTAGAAAATCGACACGTACTTTTTGGGTTAAGCTAAATAAATGCTAAATTCATAGTGCTTTTTATAAGGCTAAATAAGAATTAAACCTAAACGTTCAAAATAAAAAATATAATTAATAAAAAAAAACACCCAACTGCTAAATTTACTTGTAACAATAACCTGATTCATGAAAACACAAAACTGTATAATTGCGTAAGTGCACTTTGGGCATCAAAACTAAAAGTTGAAGCATGTCGTACATTATTATAGGTATACCTATCAATTTTGTACCCAACTGCGACTGTAGTTACAACTAAATTTAACAGTTGGGTGTTTTTTTTTATTTTATTTTAATATATTATTCCAGTTTTTTGCGTATTTTCCATTTAAAATTTAGAATGTATCAACAAACAATACATAGATATAAAAAAAATTGTGGAGAATATTATGGGAGCAAATTTTGTCAACAAAAACCATGTTTTCTTGTTAGACATTTTTATAAATGCTGTATTAAATACAATATTTTTTTTTGATGTTTTATGTTCTTAGAAACAAGTCTCTAGCTAGACATAAAAATAACATATCATCGATGTTCTTTTAAAAGTTTATGTAAGCGAAAAGAAAACATTTTAATTTTTCAAAGTAATTTTATTTAAAAAAAAACTTTTTACTTACAATTAGCCAGATAGTAATCATTTGGCGGTAGTAGATTTTCTTTTTTGCTAAAACCCTTTTGCCCCCTCTTCTCAAAGTTTAAAAATTCTAGGTATCTTAAAACTTATACCTCTCCAACTCCTTTTAAAATATATATCGCAGTAGCTCTAAAAAAGTGGAAATGGCATTGGAATACAACTTAACGTCCGATTTACCATATACACACTCAGTGGCGTATATAGAAAAAAGTTTCGGGGTGGGCCCGAGACAGTTTTGGGGGGGGGGCCGAGACCTCATGAGGCTATATTTTATGCTATATTATGTTTGTATTCATGAAATATGTAGAAAATATTTTAAAAAATCTTAGCTTCGGTGGGGGCCCGGGCCCCCCAGGCCTTCGCCCTATATACGCCACTGTACACACTACAATTTGCTAACAACCAAGTAATTGTAGCTAATGATAAAGAAGACATGGAGTATTTGATGAGAAAGTTAACGGAAGAATACCAAAAGTGCGGGTTAACAATAAACGTGGACAAGACACTGTGAAGCTGCCCCAGGGTTTCGTGAAAACCGAGCGAATATTTTTCTAAGTTACCCCGGGTGCAGTTACAAAATCTTTACCATATTTTTAGCGTAAGCGTTTTAGCGTATATTGCTTTGTTTACAACCGTTTTTATTGATATAAATTAAACACTTTCATTAAAGCAAGTTATTATATATTGATAAATAAAATATAGTACATATCCCAAAGTATTGCATGTCGTTATTTTTATTCAAGTCACACAAAAGTTAAATTTATAACATTAAAATCATATTTTTCAATAAACTCTTTTTAACCATAGTCTATCAGTTAACATATTAGCAAAACGCTCTTGTGAGCAAAAGTTTGTATGGTAAAACAAAATGATTCATAGTCAATTTTCATAGTCCACGAATTTTAAGCAACAACCGATAGATTAAAGTTCAAAATAAATCTCTCACCATAATTACAGCCAGAATGCCACCACTAATATTTAACACTACTTAGTTTTTTTGTTTTGTGGCATTACAGTTACCTTTGGCACATTTAGTCACTTTTATTATTTATTTACTTATTTTCACTTTTTGGTTTGGATTCAAAAATCATAACTTGACTGATTTGAACTGATTCTAACAGAGATCATGACTCCGATTAAAATTAATACTCCGACTGATCTACTCCGATTAAAATTACTACTCCGATTGATTTAAATATTACAACTGATCTACTCTGATTAATCTATTCCGATTGATCTACTCCGATTGATATTACTACTCCGATTGATCTCTTTTGCTATCCAGATCGCGCTTTTATAACAAGTGTTAAAGTGGGGAAAAACATCTCGTGATGTTATTCACCATTTAAGGTCATACCAATATCAAAGTTTGGTCTAGTGGGATTAACCTCGAGGTCTGTCCGCGTTTATTTTTAGCAATGCGCAAAGCCATGCAAACATTGCCTTGTTTGGCTGTCCTAATTAAAATTAGCGTTGGCGCCGTTTTTGTCTCGAGGCTTTAGAACCTTGATTTGGCGGATATTTCATCATCGAACCGAGTTGATAAAAAGGCTAGGATCTATTCTTTTTTTATTTAATTTAAGCTCACAGTCTCTACAAGTAAGGTGTTGTCAAGTGTTAGTCAGTGGTTATACAAAGTGATGGGTTAAATACAATTACGTGAGTTACTTTAATTTAATATCGTACAATAGTGAGTGTTAAAAATAAATGAATTTTCTTTACGGTTCAACCTCTAACTGAGTAAAATTATTAATTAAGTTGCCATTGTAGATTTTTAAAATTAAGCTGTTAGCTGACCCCTACATTCCTCCCTTCTTACAAGACCAATGTAAGCTCTTAAATAGCTTACATCTGGTTTATGTACTTTTCACTGGATGAAGATTTTTTTTTTAATATAGCATAGTTTTTATTGTGGCATAAATTTAAGTAGTTATTGTTTATATAAATATTTACCTTGATAGATAATAGACACTTTATTTTAAATTAAGTTAAGAGATATTGCTGTGCATTGTTAGATTAAGTAAAAATTGTAAAAAAACTAAATATGAATATCATTAAAGAAAATATTACGATTATCTCTGTGACTTTATTTTTATGTTAACCTATATTTTCTTTTGACCTACTATTATTGTATACCAATAATTTTATTAAGTATTCCTAGTAATTTGATACAGCTGTCTAAGAACGTCTGTTAACGCCTACCTACTTTAAAGCCTCTTGGGAGTGCGCGACAATCGCTTTAATTTGACCCACTTTTATGAGACCCTAACTTTCTGTTGACAGAAACGATTTATGGCTTTCCAAAGAGCTGAATATTTAATTATTTTATTTTACTTTGGCCTATTATAAAGAGCCTTTAATCTGCAAAACCAAAACGACAATCAACTTATTTGATTGCGAATGACTCAAATGGCAACAATTGAGATTTTATTTATTGCCATTTCCAAAAATATAATATTTGTCTTGTGCTTTTGTGCTTAAAGGTAAGGTACATGCCACGCTGAAATTAAAATTTCGTACAATCATTAATCGGTTTTAGTATTTTAGAGGGTAAGCTATTTACCAAAAAAAAAATTACCTAAAGTTTCATTCTCTAAATTTAAATTCTACTTACATCCTTTTTCTGCATTAATAATACCTATGTCTAAACCTCACTTGCTTCTTAGTTTTCGTAGCTTTCCTGTAAAAGGTGGTTGGATAGAATCTGCACGTTCATCTTTCATGTAGATATCGAACTGCAGCTACATCTGACGCCGTCCCGTTCTAACCATATTCCAACACGTTTGTAATTAGGTTAAACTTTTCTTTTATATTCACTTATTTTTATTTTTTTTAATTTCCACTTCACTTTTGAATTATTATTTTCTTTTATTGCACTTTATGTAACCTTTCTTATTAATTTTAAGTTACTTAGCCTCCGCACTCTTTAAAATTTATCATTTTAAACTTAAAACTAAAGGTTAGTTTGACACATACAGAACTAAAAGGATTTACTGCTATAATATTTCCTAAACTAATGCCAAATTTAAATTAGAACATTTTTAATCTTTAGCGGCCTAAAATAGTTTACATGAAAGCAATATAAATCAACTTCCTCTAAAGTTTAGCAAATACAACCCAATAACATAATTTATAAAACATTTGCTCCTCTAGGGCTTAGTTTCATAGCTGTCACTATTTAAACACTTAATAACCCAAATCGAAAAAAATACTTCTCATGACAGTAATAACAAACGCACCCTGAATATCTTCTTGCACACTAGTTTGAGCATTCACCGCAAACAAAAAATATATCATCTCAACCTATAAAGTTGACGCACTACAAAATATTTTATTTGATACGTGTTTCAATTTTCAAGATCAAGTAATATAAACAAAATCCGACCGCAAGTAAGACACTGGCTCTGCCCGGTCTAGGCATCTACACTGCATCTAACCCTGTTTGCTGTTCTCGGTCTAACCATCTTGACTATAACGTAGGACTTCTCTTTTCGTCGAGACGCTATGACCCAATTAATGTATTTTCCTCGTTCAAATTTCAAGTCGTCTGTCGTCTAATATATTGTGGACCAGTCCGATGTCCGATTGGTTTATTTTTTTTTCTAACGTCTAGTAAAAGAAAAGTGACGGCACAATGGGTCGAGACAAGAAGGAACTCTCTTTAGTTCTTTTACGCACATTTTATTTTAGCTTTATTGTTACCAAGGCATTTTGTTGACTACTCGCACTTTTCTAACTTTGCAGAAATCTTGCATCGCGCCAATGCAACATCATATTGCTAACTCCTTACACTCGCAGAGAACTCTTTTTTGAAAACTGCATTTTGATTTGTACATCAAAATGTTGTGTCGTTGCACATTTTCCATTTCAAAACTGCTTAAGTTCTACTGATTCATTGGATGTCTTCCACAACTTCTCCGTGACTATCTCTGTCACAGTAGCTGGCCATCTACCAGCTACCAACTCACCGTAACTGACCCTATCTCAGCTACCTTAAAACTCAAATGATCGCGGGTAATTAAAACTGCTCTCTTTTAGCAACAACTTCTTTATTATCCGCTCAACCAACTTTTCAGATCACCTCTCGTACTACATCTCCACAGTATCTAATAAAATAATTGGTTTAACTCTATAATTCCTCTATATTGATCAAAGTTATCTAAACTCAACTTTGTCAATAACTAAACTCACCATCCAATTCTGCATTTAGATCACATCTAAATTCTATATGTGCGTAAACTTCTTCTCTTATGTCTCTTCTACTTTTTCTCATTGGTATTGGTATGCTTCTTTCTCTGCCTCCCTCTTTTTTTTTTTAAATCTATAATAACTCAACCTAATATGCCCACCAAAATATCTTCACCACTGTCTGCATATTATTAAAAGGGAAATCCCATCAAATCCGTTTGCAATTTCACTGTAGTACATATACGTTATATTTTATGCAACTAACTCTTTTGTCGATTTTTAATCAATTTGAGGATTAACTATTTAAAAATCTCGGCAATATATTCAGAACACACTTGTCAAACTTCTTGTTCTCTTTGGCCGATTTCTTCTCTTTGCTCTGCATTAAAAACCCTAAAGCCGTTTTGCACAAGACTCTTGCCACAAGCAATCCCGTAGGATTATCCATTACTGGTTCCAGAACCATTTGCTGGGTATCAACTTTGAATATTTTGCGAATGGTAGCTGAACAAAATGCATGGCTATGCGGCGGTATAATTAAGTCTTCCTTTAAGTACACAGACAAACTTCTTTCTTTTTTTCTACTGATACAACTTGCTCTAGAGATGGCCGACTTGCTGGGCCTTCACTTCTCTGGGCTTTCTCCAAAACCCTATCTCTTATCTCTCCGAACAATTTTTAATTTTTCTTACTGAAGAGTTTCTGCTCTCGGAAGCTACAGTCTTCCTTTCTTTCCTCTGTCGTTTGGGTCATAGAATCAATCCTTGAGTTGTTATGACACTTGAGACCGGTTGCCGCCGATTCAGTGTACAAGTTCTCAGTAACGGCACTTACATGAGAACTTTGATTATTTCTTCTTTCCTGGGACAAAGTAAGTTTCGTCAATTCTTTTTAAACTTTCACTATTTTTCTTGTCAAATTTTCAATCTGAACGGAAGTTTGCTTGCATATCTTATTGCACAAACTATCGAAACTTTTTTTTTTCTCTTTAATTAAGGGTATTTCTCTCTGTAAAAGCGTACCTTAAATAATTTCCCCATTTTTTCATATTTTTGCAAAAAAATCTAACCTAACTAAGCTCCACTATCCACTTTTTTCAAGAAAAATTGTTGAGGCACTTCTAAATCTATAAATCAAAACTGAATACAATCTTTATCCTAATGTGGGTATCGTGTTACCCTCGCTGTTACCTAATAATTGTTTGGTTGAACCCCTTTGCTGTATGGGTTTTTATCAGGGATATTGCGGCGTCACTCTCTATCTACTAAAGCTGAATATACACGTCTATTTACTTGTACTTTTAGCATATTAAACGGGGTTCCTTCGGACCTGCACGCAAATATCCCTACCCTTTCGGTCTTTACTCCCATCTCGCTTCTTCCACAGCAGAGACCCTGCGTTCCTGGTCCGCTACTTTGTAGTTTCTTGAATTTGACGCTCTATTTCTATTTTTCTCCAAGGTTGTCTTCCAGAATCGAACCATATCACTAGTGTCTAGCGAAGCAGTTTCTTCGATGAGCGCTAAAAATTTATCAACGCTGGTTTGTCTGTCGTAGGTCGAGATCGAGTCGTTGCCTACTTGAACCTGCTGCGGGACTTGGAATACTATGGGTGTCGCTGAAGGGTATTCGGTTGCCATATTAAAAGCTATTTACTGTCCAAAGGGGACCTAAAACTTTTCTGAGTTTTTTTCTTCTTATTCTAGGACTTCTCTCTCTCTTTCTCTCAGAAAATCATCCTACCGACTGCGCCAATTGTGAAGCTGCCCCAGGGTTTCGTGAAAACCGAGCGAATATTTTTCTAAGTTACCCCGGGTGCAGTTACAAAATCTTTACCATCTTTTTAGCGTAAGCGTTTTAGCGTATATTGCTTTGTTTACAACCGTTTTTATTGATATAAATTAAACACTTTCATTAAAGCAAGTTATTATATATTGATAAATAAAATATAGTACATATCCCAAAGTATTGCATGTCGTTATTTTTATTCAAGTCACACAAAAGTTAAATTTATAACATTAAAATCATATTTTTCAATAAACTCTTTTTAACCATAGTCTATCAGTTAACATATTAGCAAAACGCTCTTGTGAGCAAAAGTTTGTATGGTAAAACAAAATGATTCATAGTCAATTTTCATAGTCCACGAATTTTAAGCAACAACCGATAGATTAAAGTTCAAAATAAATCTCTCACCATAATTACAGCCAGAATGCCACCACTAATATTTAACACTACTTAGTTTTTTTGTTTTGTGGCATTACAGTTACCTTTGGCACATTTAGTCACTTTTATTATTTATTTACTTATTTTCACTTTTTGGTTTGGATTCAAAAATCATAACTTGACTGATTTGAACTGATTCTAACAGAGATCATGGCTCCGATTAAAATTAATACTCCGACTGATCTACTCCGATTAAAATTACTACTCCGATTGATTTAAATATTACAACTGATCTACTCTGATTAATCTATTCCGATTGATCTACTCCGATTGATATTACTACTCCGATTGATCTCTTTTGCTATCCAGATCGCGCTTTTATAACAAGTGTTAAAGTGGGGAAAAACATCTCGTGATGTTATTCACCATTTAAGGTCATACCAATATCAAAGTTTGGTCTAGTGGGATTAACCTCGAGGTCTGTCCGCGTTTATTTTTAGCAATGCGCAAAGCCATGCAAACATTGCCTTGTTTGGCTGTCCTAATTAAAATTAGCGTTGGCGCCGTTTTTGTCTCGAGGCTTTAGAACCTTGATTTGGCGGATATTTCATCATCGAACCGAGTTGATAAAAAGGCTAGGATCTATTCTTTTTTTATTTAATTTAAGCTCACAGTCTCTACAAGTAAGGTGTTGTCAAGTGTTAGTCAGTGGTTATACAAAGTGATGGGTTAAATACAATAACGTGAGTTACTTTAATTTAATATCGTACAATAGTGAGTGTTAAAAATAAATGAATTTTCTTTACGGTTCAACCTCTAACTGAGTAAAATTATTAATTAAGTTGCCATTGTAGATTTTTAAAATTAAGCTGTTAGCTGACCCCTACAACACAGTACTTGCTTATTGGAAGCGAATCAAGTGAATTAGAACTAGACAATGGACAAACACTATCTCCATACAATACTTGGGTGTCACATTTTATAAGACAGGAACAGGTTGTAATGAACTAAAAAAAAATATTAGTAAAAGCATAAAAGGTTATTGGATGTCTTAACAGTATTTTATGGAGCAGAGAGATAAAAAAGAATGTAAAATTTAACATATAAGAAACAATGGTGAAAAGCGCGGTGTTGTATGGACTAGAGACTTGTCGCGTAACAGAAAAAAACAAAACAAAAATGGAAATTGTCGAAATGAAGAAGATGATTGTCAGTATCGAAGGAGATGGAGAATAGGCGTCGTAGAAAAACGTTCTAAACCGACAAAGTAGTAGTAGTAAAAACAAGTGGATGTTGGCCTGATTGACCACCATGTTATATAAGTATTTTTTTATTTTGGCCACTTCTATCACCCATTAAAATATTGTGAGTCATACCGCTAACACCCTGTATAACAAGGTGATAACAAAATAGGATGCGGGCATAGTCGTTCCAGTTTTGCTTTGCCATGCACCGCAATATCACATGTTTCATATTAATCCAAGCATCCCAGTTTCGTGTGTCTTAAAAGGGGAACATTCTTGAAAACATAAAAGCATTTTTGCGTCAGTAAGCGAGAATTCTCTATATCTGAGAACACGGGGACCCAAAGAGAACTAGTATTCAAAGATTCCGTCGAAAACACTAGTAAAGCAAGTATTCATAGTCCGAGGCCATAGCGTCAAAAACTGGCCTCCGTGGGCTTTTGATGAAGATGTGGTGACGCCTGTTTCAAACGATTACTAAGAATCCCACCAACACTTTCTGACCCTTCAAAAAGTAACGCATAGCGAGGTAGGAATCGTTAGAATCGGTTAAGTAGTTCAAGACAAATTATTGTTTCATAACCATTGGTAAACCAGTAATTATCCTATAGCTTCCTCAATTTTGTCTGTATTAATTTTCCCATAAATTAATTTTTACTAAATCGATTTTAACGAAATAAATAGCATTCTAATAAGGTTTGCTCTTTAAAAATGTCAATATTTGCCATCGTCTTAAAATCCAAGATGGCGGACTTAATCAATTTTAATCCTACATAAAGGATTGCTTTTCCTGTGTTGGAAGACATTTTTTAACGCTTTTAAAATTTATATAAATTACCTAAACCATTGAAAAATTAAATCATTATCTGTCCTCTTCTTCTACCGATTTTAGGCGCTTGCGTATCTGTATTAATTTCTAGATAGAATCATTATTAATAAACCGATTATAATGAAATACAAAGACAAGGTTTTTCGAAAGATAAGAATAAAGCTTGTTCATTGAAGGGTCAATATTAATTCTGTCCGTTATCTTTGATTTTAAAAATTAATTGAATTTTAAATGCTATCAGTAGAGAAAAACTGATCTTTATTATGATGATTCTTATTTTAGTAAAATTGAATTATTTTAGAGGAAACAACTGCAGACAAAATTGCGGAGGCAATCGTAGAATTGGTAAAACATTAAAAAAAAATTAGGAACAACCAACTAATAATTCATACCTCGTTGTACTTCAGAATCAGAAATAGGGCTTTTGTACAAATATAAAATGATCCTAGGAAATATCAGAAACATAAGAATAAACGAGCTTTTTTAAACGGTCAATTTTACCATATTGGAACTTAGAATAGCGGTCAAAAAATATATCTCTGATCAATTTCTTGCAAAGTGTAGTTTGTCTTAATAAAATTTATAATTTAAAACATATTATCCGGGTTTTTTTGGCTCACCCGGTACATGTAGGGCTATTATAACTTGTTTTTTGATATTGTAAGTAGATAATTACAAGCCCTTTGACGTCGACAAACAGTAGATCTATTATGGCTTACTTTTGAGTCTAGCAACATATTTGAGCAAACCGCTGTTTGAGGGGATAATGTAGTAATTACCCGCCGTAGAAACAAATGCACTTTTAATTAATAAATAAAGGGCTTATCATAGATATTGGTCCAGATCCATATCAGTGTTTTGTTGGTTCGGTTTGGTTCTTTTAAGTGCGTTCAGTGAATTTCTGCAGTTCCTAACAATTCTTAAAGAAAATCTGTGGAAGTCAAGCAGCCTCCACCAAACCGCACAATGGCTAGAAGTTCAGCTTGGATCATAGTCACCAAGTTTAATTTCGACCTGTTCTTGGACAAGCACTGAAAGCGCCAGATCCTACCTTCTCGAGAGGGCATTTTTCCAGAGGGCATCTTGTAACCGGCGTCAAAGTGCTAAAGCTTATGGCGCCAAATATGACTTGACGTTCTAGGGTAGTGAGTTTGATCCTTGAGGTTCTTTGGTGAAAGTTTTCTTATTTTTATCTATAAGTGAAAACAGCACGCAAGGCCGTTAAAGTTTCTTTCGTTCGCTTATAGGAAGCTGTAAAGTATAGCATATGAACGTTTTTAAAACAAAGGAGGCAATTATTCATGGTTTGAATCTTAAGATTCTTTGACACTTTGCGTACCATCCTATTGCACCATATGAATATGTTGGTTGGAATCACATTATTAATGGAGTCAGTAGGGTATCAGTATCCGTATCCTAAAGCAAGGAGTTATTCGAGCTTACAATCCAAACTCACACTTTTGAATAACCAACACGTGGGCCTTAAAATAATAGGAAATTATTGAAAACGTATTTGTTTCCTTAATATAAATAATTCTTATACAGGAGCGGTGACCAGAAAGGATATTCGGAGATAGCGACTGTGGCGAAAAAGGAGACTCCTTTATCGACGTACAGGCTAGTGATGCCAAAGATTTGGCTAAGGGAGAGAAGTATGAATTCCCTAGCCATGCCACGCGCTGCTATTCAGATGGATCAAGGAAACAAAACGGAATTCGACAGGATTGCGCCTGTGCATTTGTTCAGACAGTCAAACTGTGCTGAAAGCACTGTGCAAACCAACCATTTCCGTGGATTTGATTGCTGGAGTGCACGGACACCCCACAGGAATAGGCCGGAACAAAAGAGGTGGAAGTCACATGGGAGTTTCAGGAAACGAGAAAGCGGACAAACTCGCCAGAAGTAGATTCCGGCACAAATTCGTCGGGCCTTTTCTGGGGCTCACAAAAGGCAGATCAAGTCGGCGCCATCAGAGTTGGCCCAGAAAGAGACACAAAGGAATGTTCCAATGCAGGAAACACCAAACAGGCAAAGGAGTTTGTGACCCGATACAGCAAGTCTCCTACGGACTGGCTACTCCATACAGCACGACGAGAGGTAGGTGGACGAGACCTCAGTGCATTTTCTCACATCATGTGAAGCATACATAGAGGCAAAAGGAGAGGTATTCGAAGGGGAGGCCTTCGACACGGAGGACCATCTAAATCTGTGGTGGTCCGATATTCTGGCCTTGGTACAGAAGACAGCGAGGGAAGTACAAAATAGGAGAATACCTGGGGGTTAGCATAGAAGGAAATTTTACTTGCCTAGTCACCAGGCCTAGAGTCTACCATAGACTACCACTATACAGGATTAATAAAATTTACTATTAGCCTCAGAAATTCTGCCTGGAGAGAACAAAACCTTGTATATATTTTATGTACTTCTAAAGTATCTTGGATTCAAACATCAAATGTATTTCTTTCGTCAATAGGTTGAGGGGAAGTATTTCAAGAATTTCGCCAACAGGAGGATTGTTATTACCTTTTACATATTGCAGAAGCAAGGTATGGCTCTTAAGGTATATCTCAAATATAATAATAGCTTATTACTATAAACAAAGAGTATTTTAAAAATGAAAAATCACTGAAATATGTATTTTTGTGCGTATAACTATGCGTTAAATACTTAGAATAGACTTCCTGCCTACTGTAACCGATGACTAGAAAACTTTTTTGAATAATCTGGAATTCAGGATTTCCGAAAGTATACAGTCTAGACTATGTCAGAATAAACAACGCCACATGCATGCCTATGAATGTATGCTATGAACAGGAAAGCTTAAAGTTTTTCACCGGGAATGCAAAGCAACCTGATAAACATAATATAAGCAATGTTAACGCTGTGCGGCACAAAGGCATCTAACCTTTTATTTTGATTATTTTTGCTCCGGTTCAAAAGAGCGATTTTAGAAACAGCGATATTGAGTCCGTTCGTCAGTCATAAAACCGTCTGAAAAATCCTAATGCGCGCGCAATGCAGTACGAGAACTATTTTAAAATGGTTTTGGTTTGATGGACAGAAAAAAGAAATTTGTGAATTACTTTGCAAAATTGCTTATTGTATGTAAATTTTATTTAAAAACATTACGGCCAGACTAGTGTTATTTATTACACATTTTTAATTTAATTTATACTCACAAACTATAAACCTACAGACTGTCTAATAAACTAAATATACGAAAATTAAAACGAACTTGCATTAGAATATATTTTTGGGCGAAACTTGTGAAAAAATATTTATTTTTTGTATTGTCATTCAGTTTTATGTGAAATTTATATATTTATTTATTTGTATTTTGTAATTTGAATTTTACAAAATATTTGTGAAATTACCTACATATTACAAAAAGCCACAATATTCACAAAGTTTTTGTGATTTTATTAATTTTTGGGAAATATAGTGTTCTTCTATGTGTTAAGAAAATCAAATTTTGTAGCTTGTACTTTGGTAGGTAAGAACCGTTAGGGCCGTAAGCAAGAAAAAATTTCTGAGGATTAAAAAATTTTAATAAAAATTTGCATATGTATTGTGCAATTTTGATTACTCTTGATACCCTCCCTAGGTACGGCCTTGAGAATTAATGTGATTCAAGAAAGTTAAGACATGCTACATATTATTGTACTAAAACTGTAAGTGGAGCATAAAGTGATTAAAAGCTAAAAACTACATAGGTATAGTTTTTGCAAAGTCAGTTGAACAAAGATAAAAGCCGACCATCCTTTATAGAAAGTGACATGGGCGGCGGTATTTATACTCATGAAAATTATTTCATTTAATTATGGCGTAAACTAAAGGAATAAAAATAGATAATAAAATGTTTTATTCCTACACCTACAGGAACGACACTGATTTATTTTCGAACTCGGCATACTGCCGACTAAAGGGGTCCCGAAAAGCACACCCGAAAGCAATTAAAAGCGCATCTCAAAAAAATCTGCCATACAGGTGCCGTCTATCCACCTGGGCTCGGTCGGTCGGCAAACAAATACTTTGTGCTCGGACCGCAAAGAGTCGCGCCTCTTCTCTGTCGGTAGGGTTAAAATTATACCAGGAAGATTTTATATGAATTTGGATAACTTTTGAAGGCAGAATAAGGCAAAATTTAATGAAATCGATAGAACCCCGTATTAGGAGTTATTCAAGTGACTTTTCAAAAACTATACTTATATGTGCATTTGATAAACCACATATGAAAAAGCTAGCGTCATAGGGAAGCCTGCTTAGAATTTAGCAGGTGTGTAAATATGAATAGAAGCAAATTATTTTCTTCATCCCCGCAGATTTAAAAGGAAATATAATGTGCCTTAAAGCGAAGTCGTTTGTTCTTCCGCCAAATCTGGTGTAAAATTTCACATCCGGTGTCTTTTCTTTTAACTTTTCGTTCACAGGTCTCGGGGATTTGCTGCGATCAGGGTAAACCCTTATGCTCCTATTCCTATCTAATCACCTGCTAAACGAGTTTTTCTTTTTCTAAGCGGGCTTCCCCGGATCAGCTTAGCTTTTTTCTATGTCGAATACCTACAACTTGCCGCAGTCCCGTAGAAATAAAAATTTAAAAAATCTTGCAAAAAAATCAACAATCGATGCACAATTTTTTTTGCAAATTTAAACAATATTTGTATATTTACGTGGTTTCCCGGCATTTTGTCATGTGTTAAACTTGGTTGTGAAACTCAGTTTATTTTTCCTTAAATGCCTAAATTAAAATTTTTTGAATTATTATAATCTCGAATATTCACGGTTTTTTGTAATTTTCTTAGACAAATGTAAATTTTATGTAATCCTATGGTATATTTTTATCTCAGGTAATGTAAACTAGAAATATATTGTCACGAAGCGGATGAGAATTTACATACAATTTTTCCAATGCAACATATGAGAAACACAGACAAAGAAAAGAGTAAAATGCAAAGATTTCTAATGCAATTAAATCCTAATATTTTGGAGGAGTCCGAAACCGGTTTAAGTGGCCTGATGGAACGGAAAACTGACTGTCCCATAATAGTACAACGTCGACCCGGAACGCAAATTGGATTTTTCGGACGGTTTTATAACTGTGGAACGGGCTGATGGAACTTAAGTATTTAAAACAGCGGCATTCAAAAGAGCGACATCGAAACTGGGTTAAAACAAACCTAAACTGGTCAGGTTAGTAAGTTTATTCAACC
This sequence comes from Aspidapion aeneum, assembly GCA_963576565.1. NCBI lineage: Eukaryota > Metazoa > Arthropoda > Insecta > Coleoptera > Brentidae > Aspidapion > Aspidapion aeneum. The sequence continues at coordinate 36,634,778 of OY755038.1, read as the reverse complement.
TAACCTGTTTTGAGGACAGCAGCAGGACACTACTAACCTATATGGTTTAGATTTTATATTTTTTTTAAATTTCGGTATTTTAGTATGTCGCTCTTTTAAATGTCATGGTTTTGATATGTCGCTGTTTTGAACTATCGCTCTTTTAATAAGTTGCTTTTTGAAATTTCACTGTTTTAATATGTCGTTGTTTTAAATGTCGCGCAATTGATACCGCTGCTTTATATGTTATAGAGAAATACGAATTATCTTTGGCCTTAGATATAAAGAAGCTTGTAGGAATACATTTAAAAAAACAACATTTTGACTGCTACAATTATTTATATATTAAACTCGGCCGGCATGCTTTGTATGTAATACCAAACAACGCTTTCTAGCGAGAAAAGTAAGACATGCACATAACACCAGACAAAAAATAAAATTTTTGTTGATAAACATACAACAGCAAAATCACCATTGTATGCATATGCGAGTAGTGTAATATACAATAACAAACTTTCTGAAAAAATAAAACCCTGTTCAACATTTCTAAAATTTAAAAGCAAGGTATAATCATGTCTTGGGGAAAGCGCCTTTTATGCCCTTGATGCATTTTTATAGAGTGGGACCTGTCACAACAGCGGTTCTGGAACAAAAGTCTGGGGGGGCGGTAATGCTGAAACGGTGACCGTAAATAAACGCAAAAAGGTAAAAATCAAAAAGGAAATATTCTTAATTTTGCTCACAAAAATAGGGTAGTATGGAAGGTCTGTAATTTTAGGGGCCATAGAACAACTTTCTCTTGATATAGACCAGCAAAGTTGGCGGTTTTTACACTTTTTTGATAATAATAAAAATATTTTGAAAAAAATTATGCGGTTTCAGGAAAGACTATTTTTTGGAACAAACTTTTATAATGCCGGATAATTTTTTTGGAATTTTGAAAATATTAGAATTTTTGTTTATTGAAATTCATAAAAACTTAAAAAATAATTATCAAAATATTTAAAACTTGAAGATCTTTTACTATTTGTAAACTATTTTAATATTTTTAAAATTTTTGTACCTAATAAATTTTGTTCAAAACCTCTTATGGTAGGTTCATAATTATCCTTAGAGCATAAATGGGCCATTAGACTAGTATTATACACTTTTGTAACATTTCCAAACCCTTTGTTTATCGTGTGCCTAATGACAGCAACAAGAAAATATCTGAAAAACAGCATGTCTTTCAGTTGTTTTTTTTTTGTGCATTTTTGTTGTCAAAATAGTCAGAATCTTTTTATTGAAGACACTGCCGATTACTTTCCACGCAAAAATGAACAGATTTACTTCTTCTTTAAATTTAATTTTTGTTTGAGATATTAAAGAGGCTCTAAAAAATAAAGGATTACTGTAAATTTTAAAAAAATGTTTTACAAGAATATAGTAAAAACTATCTCAAAACCGGCTTTATTAAAAAAAAATCAAATATTCATCAATCGTCTTTCTAACTTTAATATTTTAAAGACAATCAGCTGTAGCGTGACGTGACCATCAAAAAGAAATTCAGCCTTTGCTGTGACGTCAACGAAGTTGTAGATCGTGGCGCGTCCATTTTGATAGCCCTGTAATAACTAAGCCAAGACTTTTGACAGCACATCAGAAAGTCACTATAACCTAAACATGCATATTTCAAAGTTTGTCAGGTAGGTAAGTAATATACATATTTCACGATTTAATTTTAAATTTCAAATGGAAAACTAGGCTTGTTTGAAACAGTTTGCGATTCGGCAATTTTAAATATGCTAACAACTGCTGCAATAAATTTTCAAGTTCATTGACTGTTCATTATTCGCAGCGAGGCCCGGTTGAATTATGTGGTCGCCGTGCAACTCTACGTAGTTGCGAAAAATAATTTTGTTTTCCTATTCTTTTTGTTTGCTCCCAAAACCATTGAAAGGTTTATTGCCCCGACACACCAAAGGTATTTCCAGGCCATGACCTTCTTTTATCTAGTTTCGATTACGATAACCCTTGCACATACTGCCTTCCCCAAAAAGTGCTTAGCTTTTTTATTATCATAGAAACGGTTATTATGACTCCGGAACGAAATAGCGATGTACAAAATAGCGACGTACGAAATGGCGAGTAATGAAATAGCGAATATCATGCAAAACAGCGATGTAATGAAATAGCGACTAATAAAATACCAATGTATCAAAATAGCAATTGTAACAAAACAGCGACATATCAAAATAGCGATGTATCAAAATAGCGACTACCAAAATAGCGATGTATCAAAATAGAAAATAGCGCATGATATCGGAAATCCGAACCGAACCGAACAGAACTGAACCAAACCAGCATATTTCATTGAAAAGAAAAGTTCCCTGACTTCCTTCCCAGGATCCTAGAGGGTGTAAATCCGAAGCGGAACGAATTCGGTTCGAACTGAACCGAATCCGATGCGAACTGAACCGAATCCGATTCAAACCTTACCGAATTTTATAACATCCCTATTTTGATAGTCGCTCTTTCATTACATCGCTATTTTAATTGTCGCTATTTCGATACCGCTATTTTAATACCCGCTATTTTGTACATCGAGATTTCGTTCCGAAGTCGGTTATTATTCATAATATTATTTTAACTTTCACTTGACTGTATTTACAAACATATTTTCGAATTTTAAGTTTTCTTTAGTTTTCTCCATCGATTTATCGAAATTAACTTCAAAAATAAGTAACAACCTTTAACGTTAACCAAATTTGTCAATAAATGCCCGCACAAAATATATCACCAATTAAAAATATTACATTTATTCTTGCACGCCCAAGGCTCTACCCTAGGGCCGGCTTCTCAATAGACGGTTAGCCCTGACCAGTGAGTTATCTTTGATAGCTGTCTTTTTTTGACCTGTGGTAAATATGTCAGTCATCTCCTTTTATAACCCACGAGTCAGGGCTAACCCTCTATTGAAAAACCGGCCCCTAGTAAGACAAAAATCCTAATAAGACAAACAAATTGCACAATAAGCAAATTTTTATTGAAATTTTTTAATCCCTCAACGAAATTTCTTTCTGGGTACGGCCTTCAGAAAAAAAAGTAAATACATCTTCAAGGAATCGAAAAGTGAAGCGCTCATAGCTGATGAACAACGGCAAATTTAAATTCGCGGATGCGAATTTTCAAGTGCGAATGCGTGTGTTAAGTCATGTAGACACAGCTGCTATGTGGGTGGAGGCCATATTCGAATATTGCGGTGTTTTGCGTTTGTCGTGTAAAATTATGTTTTTGTCTGTGAAAAATGGGAAATAATTCACGTAAAACATGTGCGGTTTGTGGAAAAATGTCCGGAAGAAGTAAGGGAGTGCCATTATACAGGGTGGTCCAGGTTAAATTACATTAATTTTAATAGGTGATAGAATGTCGACCAAAAAGTAGAGTTTCATAAGAAAACTGTTTTAAAAAACGTTTGCTAACTAAGATACAGGGTGTTAAAGTTTTAGAAAAAAAATTGTTTTTTCATCATAACTTTTAAACCGTTACATCGATTTCTATTAAATTTCGTACACAGGCTATTGTGGTACATCTCCAAATAAATATTGTATTTGTTTTATAAAATTCTCCATTTTATTTTTTATGTTTGTATATAAAATAAGGGCAGGCAAATCCTGCGTCAGCTATTGCGAAAGTTACGAGCCGCCTTTATTTTTTGGCAAAAAAAAAACAAAAACAAGTCAACAACCGAGTTTTTTTACAGGCTTTCTGACTAAGGCAAAAAATGAACCACGCGCTACCTGCTCATATGACAAAAGAAAAAAGTAGTATAGAGTTTTTTGGCTTAAGTCAAGTAAATTGTCAAAAAACATTTTTTTTTAGTTTTTGAATTAAAACACGTCAATCATACATATTTGATATTTGCATTTGCGTATGTTAAAAACATTATTCGGTTTTTATCTTTGTTTATGAGCTTTCAAATGAGTTATTTTGAGTGTCAAAAAAAACTATTCTGCTTTTTTATAAGCTTTGAATGAGGTAACACAAGTAGGGATATCGCTTCTGAAAAATAAGTTGTATGTGAGTAGACCCCCTTCTGATGGTCCAATCAAAAAATTTTTGCCATAGGAAAAAATCCCGGGAAAAAACTCAGTTGACTTCTTCTTGTTTTGTTCCAAAAACAAATATTAACCCGCTACAGGCAGCGTTCCATTTAAAGTCGTCACCCTGTATATTCTTTATTTCAGCAACGCCAAGTGGCCTAGCACTTGCACAGGATATTTAAAACTTTAGATCTCCCGGGTCATACGACCTTCGCTTTAGGCAAACTGATGTATCATAAGGATTATTGATAACTACAACATCACAAAATAGACAAATAGTCTTTAATATTAAACTTTACCACCAGTATTTACTAAAGGGTCTACAGTCTACAGTGCTACAATCCTAGGTCTACAGGTCTAGATTTTGGTTAAAGGTTTAACCAATGAATACACATATTTAACTTATTTTACCCGTCAATGCAGTAGTTTGGTCTCTTGATTTCAGCTGTTTGGTTTTCTTTTTTTAGCTAAGTAATTTCTCCCAAATCCCAGTCCTCTACTTGTTCCTCTTTTTCTTGGTTCATCCTGATCGTGATATCTTCATCTGTATTTGTTATGATTTTAGTTTTAATGTAGTTCATACTCAGACCTATATTTTTAGCTACTGTATCCAGTTTTTCGATTATTTTTATTAGTTCTTCTTTCTTACCGGTTATTAGGCCGATATCGTTAGCATATCTTATTATTAGGTTGTTTAAGTATTGTCCGCTTATTTTAATGCGTATTTCTTCCCAATCTAATTTTTTAAAAAACATCTTCTAGAGGCTGGTTAAATAGTTTAGATGATATTTTGTCCTTTGTAGATTTTGATTGTTATAATTGATTCGCTATATATATTGGCTATTATATGTATCTGTAATCTATTCGGCTATTAATTAAAGATGCTTTTACTGCCCAGTGCTCAATGCTATCGAAAGCTTTTTCAAAGTCTATAAACGCAATATATGTTCTATTCGCTGGCTTGTTATTTTAGGATTTTTATTGTTAATAGGTGGTAAACTAAACTGCTTGTTCTTTTGGTTGATATTAGTCAAATTTTGTTGTTAGTCTATCTGTTAGTATTTACGTAAAAAGCTTATAAACTACATTAAGGAGTGTTATAGTTAGATAGTTTTTAGGTCCGCTCTATCAAATTTCTTGTATAGAATAACGGGTATATTATATTCTTTCGTGTTGTTTGGGATTATTTTTTCCTTTAGTATTTTATTCAGAAGAATATGGAGGATAATAACTACAGCTTTACCACCGTACTCCATCTTTCCCAGGTGATTTGTTATTTTTAAAGTCGGCACAATACATTTTATAATTCTGTTATTTTCTATAGCTCTCTTAACATTAATTTTTTTGACACATTCTTTTATATTCTTTTATTATTTTTCTTATAGTTTTATTTCTTTCTGTATATTCCATCGGTGTCCTTTTTTCTTCTTTCCACGCGTTCTGACTTTTTTTTATCACTTTATTTTTTCTGTTAATTGGTTGATTAGCCTATTAAAAATAAGGACTTAGATAATAGTTTCCGCGTTCAGAATAAAGGATTTTTTGCAAATATATGATGCACTTATGGAACCAAAAGTGTGATCCCAAAAAATACACAGTTGACTTTCTACGTATTTTCTCTGCTATTGGTAGAGAATTCTTGATTACGTATTAACATCAACAAATACATAAACTACTTAAGCTTTCTATTAATACACTGCGTCGATATTACGTGTGTAGAAAATTCCGTGGCGGGCCTTTAACAATGAAGGTACATTTTCAAAGCCGAATGTGAAATTATTATTATTTGTCGTTTCGTAGTTGTTGTTCTTTGCGTTAAATCTGCATTTAGAATATCTTCGTAGCGATTTTTTTTATTACTGTAAAGTGTGTCTTTAACACTTTTTTCAATGTTTTGCCTATTATTGATTCAATGGGACCTGTCATTGAAATAAGAGAACTGTTTTTTATAAAAATGCTACCTGTCATTCAGAATTATCGATAGCAATATTACTACTTCATATCATTATTTTTGAGACAACTTTTTACAACTTGTTTTCGTTGGCCTATGCTATTTGTTATGGTAAACAACTGATAACTGTCAAAAAGTTATCTTAAAAATTATGATATTTATATTAGTGTTTTTTTTGTGTAAGTATTTTAATTCTGCATTGCAAGAAATGTGAATATTTTTTAAACTTTTTTTCTGTGGTCCTGAAATTTAAACGGTTATCTGATATCTATAATTTTAAAAAGAACTCAGTGGTCCCATAAAGCAAGGAATAAAGTAAGTAGCGCTCGCAATATAAAGTGATTTATTTGAACTGGTCAGATTTGAGGATGATGAATTATGACGGATTCGGACCGGTCCTATAAATAAAATGACAAATTACTGCCGATATACACCTGTACCTTCCGTATATTAATTTCATATTTTCTCTCATTTGCTAGATGGGGTTACGTAAGGACACTCAGTGTAGAGCAATAGGCCTACGATAAGGGTTATGTAGTTTACTACAACATATTTTTAATGTTTAACCAATGTTTAACCAGAAGAAAGAATCAGATCTTATGTGACCTTTAAATAAGTTCGAACCAACTTTAAAATTTTGCCAGGTTGTATTGCATTGCATTTAAATAAAAAAAACTAAAACGATTAGGGATTTCAAAAATTTATGAATTTAAGTTTTTAGGAATAAGCTTTCCTAAGGTGATTTTAGATTTTCAGAAGTCCCTGATAATAAATTAAAGCAAAAACAGTAAAGACCTCTATTTTTAAATAAGCTATTATAAACACTTAGAATAAACTACAAGGTTTTTCGTGTTTAAGCATGCCAAAATTAACAATTTTCTCTTTTGACAATAAAGCATTATTGTTTTCTAATTTTTGATTTAAGTGGCAAATGATTTTTCTGGGACGGTTTCATCATTAAGGATGTATTGAACTTCCTCAAGTGTTTGTCCCTTAGTCTTCGAAATATACCGCCAAGCAAAAACAGTTACCGCAAATGTAGAACAAGCAAATCTTTAAAAAAACCTATTTAAATCATAACCGCTATTTTTAACACTAAAATAAATTGCTAATGTTGAAATGGATATTCCACCAAATGAGCTTAATTCAATTAATAAAAATTTTCGACCCAATATGTCAACAAAACAATCGGGTACTACTGACGCTAATAACATAATTCCCGAAAACATAAAGCCACCAACATTGAAGCAAACATATGCGGAATCAGGTCTTCACACGATTTTCTGAACATCACATATAAAATTTTGGCCTCGTCAAGTGCCATTAAAGTTGTTACAGCTTTCCTGTTACCTTTTACCAAAAACACATCTTGAAATTTTTCTCTTTCAATGTACTGTCTTTTAACAGCCAAACTAACATCTTGAAACTCGCTATCGATATTTTCTGAGGAACACAACCTTTTAAGATGCTGTTTGGCTTTTTCTTATTTACCTATTTTAAAACGTAGTAAAGAGACAGGTATTGAATCAATTAATACATAATCATATCGGTATAATTAAATTCAAATTTATTAAATTAAAAACTCAACGGATTTGGCATTTAAAATAATTATAAAATTCTGTTTTTAAGAATGAGCTTTGTAAAAATAAGTTTAGATTTTGAACACTCCCTGATAATAAAATAAAGTAAAGAAATTAACAATTTAATTATTAAACAATTTACTAAAAATATTTAAAAATAATTACAAGGTACAAAACTTTTCTCGTTAAATGCTGCCAACATTAGCAATTTTCTCTTTTGTTAATAAATCACTATTGTATCCTGATTTTTTATTTTAGTGTCGAATGATTTTTCTGGGAGAGTATCACCATTAAGGATGTATTGAATTTCCTCAAGTGTGCATCCCTTAGTCTCTGGAATATACCACCAAGCGAAAATAGTTACCACAAATGTAGAACAAGCAAATATATAAAATAGCAAATCATAGTAGTAAAGGTTTATTAGTTTTTGATATAACTCTACTGACAAATATGCAAACAGTGTGTAAGAAAAATCAGCAAAAGCCATACCAAAAGTTTTAACATTAAAAGGATATAATTCCGCGGTTAAAACAATCGGAATCAACCCTAAACCTATTTTAAATGTTGCTGCGTAAACCATTATAGCAGCAATTGGTATCCAAGAAATCGCACTAAAGTAAATTGCTAATGATAAAATGGATATTTCACTAAATGACTCTGATAATTATTAAAAACTTTCGACCAAATTTGTTAACAAAACAATCGGATACTACTGACGCTAGCAACATAATTCCCACATAATATAATACCAGCAACTTGGAAGGAAACATATGCTGAATCAGGTTTTCACACGATTTTGTTAACATTTATTATTATAACGCTAATTCCACTATAAATTTTTGATCCCGTCAAGTACCATTCAAATTGTTACAGCTTTCGTATAACTTTTGACCGAAAAAACATCTTGAAATTTTCCTTTCTTAGTGCGCTGTCTTTTAACAGCCAAACTAATTTCTTCAAACTCCCTATCGATATTTTTAAGGGAACACAACCTTTTAAGATGCTTTTTGATTTTTCTTATTTAGCATTTTTTCAAACGTAGTAAAGAGACGGGTATAAATTATATTAATTAATACATAATCAAATTTTTATAATTAAATTCAAATTTATTAAATTAAGAACAAAACAGATTAACTCAACGGATTTTAAATAATTATAAAATCATGTTTTTAGGAATAACCTTTGTAAAAGTATGTTTTTGGATTTTCAACACTCGCTGATAATGAAATAAAGTAAAAAAAATAAACAATTTAATTTCTAACCAATTTATTCAAAATATTTAACAAGAATTACATGATACAAAACTTTTCTCGTTAAATGCTGCCAACATCTGAACCTTTCTCTTTTGTCAATATTGTATTGCACTATTGTATCCTGATTTTTTATTTTATTGTCAAATGATTTTTCTGGGACGGTTTCACCATTAAGGATGTCTTGAATTTCCTCAAGTGTGCATCCCTTAGTCTCTGGAATATAACACTTAGCGAAAACAGTTACTACAAATATAGAACAAGCGAATATATAAATTGGCAAGTCATAGTAGTAAAGGTTTATTAGTATTTGATAACTCTACTGTTAAATATGCAAACACTATGTACGAAAAATCAGCAAAAGTCATACCAAAAGCTTTAGCATTAGAAGGATATAATTTCGCGGTTAAAACAATCGGAATCAACCCCAAAACTAATTTAAATGCTGCTGCGCGTAAACCATTATGGCAGCAGTTGGTGTCGTCCAAAAAAATCCCATTAAAATCATAACCGCTATTTTTAACAATAAAATAAATTGCTGGAACACAACCTATTAAGATGCTGTTTGGCTTTTTCTTATTTGCCATATTTTAAAACGTAGTAAAGAGATAGGTATAAATTGAATCAATTAATACAGAATAATATCTCTATAATTAAGCTCAAATTTATTAAATTAAAAATTCAACGGATTTAGCATTTTAAATATTTATAAAATCATGTTTTTAAGAATAAGCTTTGTAAAAGTAAGTTTCGAATTTCAACACTCGCTGATAATAAAATAAAGTAAAAAAATAAACAATTTAATTACTAAACAATTTATTAAAAATATTCAAGAATAATTACAAAGTACAAAACTTTTCTCGGTAAATGCTGCCAATATTAGCAATTTTCTCTTTTGTCAATAAAGCACTATTGTATCCTGATTTTTTATTTTAGGGTCAAATGATTTTTCTGGGAGAGTTTCACCATTAAGGATGTATTGAATTTCCTCAAGTGTGCGTCCCTTAGTCTCTGGAATATACCACCAAGAGAAAATAGTTACCACAAATGTAGAACAGGCAAATATATAAAATGGCAAGTCATAGTAGTAAAGGTTTATTAGTTTTTGATATAACTCTACTGACAAATATGCAAAAAGTGTGTACGAAAAATCAGCAAAAGTCATACCAAAAGCTTTAACATTAGAAGGATATAATTCCGCGGTCAGAACAATCGGAATCAACCCCAAACCTATTTTAAATGCTGCTGCGTAAACCATTATAGCAGCAATTGGTATCCAAGAAATCCCACTTAAATCATAACCGCTATTTTTAGCACTAAAGTAAATTGCTAATGTTAAAATGGATATTCCACTAAATGAGCCTGATATAATTAATAAAAATTTCCGACCGAATTTGTCAACAAAACAATCGGATACTACGGACGCTAGCAACATAATTCCTGAAAATATAATGCCAGCAACTTCGAAGGAAACATATGTTGAATTGGCTTCTAACAGGATTTTGTGAATATTCATTAAAATAACGCTAATTCCACTAAAATGTTGGGCACCGTCAAGTACCATTAAAATTGTTACAGCTTTTCTATTACTTTTTACCAAAAATAGATCTTGAAATTTGCCTTTCTCGCTGCGCTGTCTTTTAACAGCCAAACTAATTTCTTCAAACTCGCTATCGACATTTTCCGAAGAACGCAACTTTTTGAGATGTATTTTAGCTTTTTCGTATTTTTCTTTTTCCAGAAGGTAGTACGGAGAATCAGGCATAAATGGAAATGTGATCATTTGAACAACAAGAATACCTACTCCCACTATACAGGGTGTGTAAAACGCGGTATAAGGTGCAATCACATAGACAAGAAAAATACCCAAGAGCATCATAATACAAATCATTCCTGATAAAAATCCTCTTATTTTTTCGTTGGCGATCTCTGATATGTACATTGGAGCTGCTACGAAAGCTACATCACCGGAAATTCCACTAAAGAATCTGAAAATTAAAAAATAGTAATCAGTTATTCATACACAAGTTTTCTTTAATGGGTAAAATTTGGTTCTATTAAAATATATATCTCCATATATATCTCGATAACCCACAAAGTAACCTAAAAATTAAAAATTGAAGTTTTTGTTTTTGGTAGGTTCACAGGATTCCAAAATCTAACGAAAACTCACAAGTGTTCGCAGTAAACTTTTTTGTCTTACTTAGGCAAAATCCAACCCAATGCAATGGTTGCAAGTCACACATAATGTGGTTCGTGAGAGAAATAAATATATGCGCGCTAAGCTAGCGTGCCATCTGACATTGGACATTTGATAAATACAATATAAACTAAAAGCCAAATGCGGGCAATAACTGCAAAGAGAAATTTAGACTCATGACAAAGAAACCATTGTCTTGTAAAGCCGATTCAATAAAATTTAGTTTGTATTTTTGTTCAGCGCAGCATTTAAGTATTGAATAAACAAATATTTAAGCTTACCTTGCCACGTACAAGTACTTCACATCATTGGCCACGCTAATCAGTATCCATGACAACATGCTAATAAAGGCTCCCATCATAATTGACCATTTTCTGCCAATTTTTTCAACGGCAATAATAGTAAACGGTAAACCAGTCAACCTAAAGAGAATAAAATTGTTTAAATGAAGAAGAAATTATAAGTAATGTCAAAAACCTCTTTGTTTTCTTTATACAAATTTTGTTTTTTTTATCGCAACTTCCATACAAATCACAATTAAAAATTTTAGTTTTGTTAAGTTTTATAATAATATCATAATAAACATGTATTCAAAATTTTTTAACAGAACAGAAAAAAAGTGATTTAAAGGACAAAAAACTAAAGCCGAAAGAAAAATGTAAAGTTGTTTTTGGCCCACCTTATATTTAAGAAGCAGAAAAGAAGCGAAACGATATATGCAAAAATCAGTATTAAAGAATGACGTAAATGATTGGGAACAATACCGGATGTTAAGAAATAACTGTGATAAAATTTTAAGAAAAGAAAAAGAAAGTTACTATAGAGGAAAACTTGACAATGACAAACAATAAAAACAATATCAAAAACATTCAATAATCATAATCAAGTTGCTGAAATTCATATAATGTTGTTAATGTCAAATTTATTCTAAAATATGTTAACCCCTAATTCATGTTATTTGACATTGAAAATACTATTATATTCCATAATAATTCAATTATAGCAAAGCAGCATAATATCAAAATGTCTCTGTTATGTCTGTTTTGGTCAAAGCGATACATTGCATTGCGCTTACTGCCGGCACCCTTATTATTTTTAGAGGCCCTTTCCCAATACAAATATATTTAACACATACGTGGTTATAACTCACAGTCCCCAAAATAATAAACTGGTCTATCGATTGTGTGTATATATGACATGCACACGTCACTGGTTCACCAGCTGATTTTGATAAACAAAAGTTAGGTTAGGCTTCACTTTGATAAATATTTTAAATTTTTGGAGTTTTTGAATAACCAAAGCAATTTTGCATATGTTTTTTAGTATGACCTTATGAAACTAATTTGGCTGCTTATGAAATTATGAAATTTTTTTAGCCTGTTTTTTACTTGCACAAATATTAAAATACGAAGAAGCGAATATGTGTTTGTTTCACAATCGTTTTTGCTTATTTTTAAAGCGGACTAAAAAAAATTAATAGCAATACAATTTAAAAAGCTTATTTTTGAAGCATATTATTATACCAAAAAATAGTTATAAAATTGCCTTAGTTTTGAAAAATAACAAAAGTATAAAACAAAGGAATGGAATATTTTAAACAAATATTTTCACACTTAAACTGTTCACGCGAAGGTAGCGGAAATGGCTAGTCCATAGTCGAACGTCTTGCAACTGGCTTCTATTTCTGTCTTTGTCGAAGAGTGTGTGTGTGTGGACTTTAAGCAAAAAACGCATGCGCTGCTTCGAAACTAAAAAAAGCTAGTTTCGAATTGAATTGGTTCAAAAGTGACGTCAGTGCTAACCAGCGACAAAAATCATTATTTAAACTGCTTCAATAAATAATAAAAAACAAAACTTTTTCGGGACATAACCAAATTTTTGTGAAAAAATACAGAAGGTACTGGGTTACAAATTGTTTTTGAGCATTAATAACACGACATTTTAGGGTTGTGACGTCACCAGTCAATGACGTGCAACAGTGTTTCAAACCTAGTTCGACAAAAAAAATGTCTATAATTAACCAAATGGTTGGTTGTATGGTGATGATGTGCGACCTATAAGTCTTATTTAAATTTGTACAGATTAAGTAGCCTTGTAATTTTTTTAAAATTCTTATATTATAAAAGTAACTAGACTAAGAAGCAGTGGCGGTTTCTCCATAAGTGCACGTGCACTCCCAAATTTTACTTAAAAAAATATTAAACTTTGATCATTCCTTAATTTAATTCATAATTATCCCAAAAGAAATTCACTAAAGACTGGAATATACTCTAGGAATTAATACCTGATGTATGTGTTTGTATTCGTGTTCAAACTCTCCATCAAACAACCATATACGGAAGACTACGTATATGCAAACAACGCTTTTATTTACTGGAACCAAATTCTATGCACCCTAGATGTTATGTCGCATGCTAATTACGAAATATAGAAAGAGAGGACGACATGTCCCAATAGAATTTTACAGTACATAGAATCTGAACCTTCCTTCTGCACGGCGCGTATAGCAAGAAAAGCCTCAATGCCGCCCGCACCCCCGTGATGACCCCTGCGTCGTCGGTTCGCGTTGCATGTTAGAGCAGATTACCGGCACTTTTAATTCGTGCACTTAGTAGTTGTGTGTGCAACGATTACTTTTGCAAGTATCGAATAGATACTGATACTTCCTATTCGAGTATCAGATATTTTGTATTCGGTACTAAGTAATCATTATATTATATAACACTGAGTAGAGTTGAAATTTTAAGTACTAAGTGTGCAAAAAATAAAAATATTGATGTTTTACATGTTTGTAGTTTTTGAAGTGTAAACTTCTTTAGGCGCGTTTAGCAGTTTTGGTGGGTAGTGAATTCAACTGAGCCGTCAGGCTCGGCTATGTAACGCTCATTCGGGTGAAATCGGCTCGAGTCGACTAACTGTGAGAAACATGTAGCGAGCGATATGATGATGCAGATGAAGGCCAGTACACAGAAGTATTATTAATTTCGCCTTGTTGAAGTTTACACTTCTGCCGTGTGGTCTTAAGCACACACAATTTTTTTTTATTACGAAAATGTAGATATATTAATTTCGGGAATGTTGACAATGGCGGAAGTTTCTAATTCTGATAGCATTAGCGTGCAATATTTAAATAAATTTTCATCTTTGCCATTAGAGGAGAAAATAAACTAGGTGTGATAATTTATTATTTATTTATAAAAATAATAATAATAGGTAGGTAACTAAATATTTCATTTTTTAATTATTTGCTCTAAATTATATGATATGACGGCCCACTCGAAGGCCCAAAAAGTTAGCGTGGCACTGAAAAAGATTTTCGCCTGCGCCGCAATTTTTATTTTTATTTTTTGGTGTGCACCCCCAAAGCTTTTTATCACGCGCCGCCACTGCTAAGAAGACCTGAAATGTAAGGTCTTGACTTACCCGCCAAGGAGATAAATTGTTTCTATCCAAGTTTCATCCGAATGTGTAATTGGAAACGGACTGGTCGTCGAGTTTTCAAAGATTGGCATATACGGAGCAGACCAGCCATAGTGCATGCCATCTGATATTCCACCAATAGTACCTAAAAAATAAAAAAATATAATTCAATAGTTTGAACGCCAGATCAACGCTGATTGCATTTTTACCCGCCATCAGACACGTGAGGGTCAATCAGCGAAATTTTTAAGCCAAATAATACTAACAAACGTGAAATTTAGTACCTGTGAATTTAACACTACAATTTCTACCGAACTGATTAGATTTTGGTCAAAATTCCTTTTTGCTAATGAAAATTTTTTGACAATTAAAAATTTTAAAAAATGCTAACTTTTTAACGGAGCTAGCATCACATCAATATGCGGTTTGCGGAATGTAGTAGATTGCATTTTCCTTAATTATTTGTGTTTCAACCAAAAATTCGTAGGAGCTTTAGTTTTTGAGATAATTACAAAAAACTGTTTTTAAGGCTGACATATCATACCGTCGCTTGAAGTGTGCTAATAGGCTAGTAAAAAAAGTATCAGATGCGTCATGAATCCATTTATTGAAAATGGTACCACACAAGTAATATTTTTATTAAAACTCTAATTTTTAAAATCTACTTTCACCCTTTTTTTCAGCTTATATCCGTTGAATTTTAGTCCCTTTTAAACAAGACCGTCTAGATCCAAAACCCAACCTAGATACCAAATTTTATTAAAATCGGGCAAGTAGTTTTTGAGTTATGGGCGGTGGTCTTTACAGGCAGACAGACATAGAGACAGACAGACGGCGCGACGAAAAAGTTTCAAAATTTCTTAGCAACAGATTATACAGCTCTATAAAACAATAAAAACATTATGTTGCAAAAAAGAAAAATACGGATTTTTTTTGTGATGAATCACTGATTTTGCAACTACTTTTTATGTATTTAAGTTGGGTCAGCATTGAATTTTTTTTATTTTTTGACTTTGAAACTCTTGGTACTAAATGAGCAAAATTATTTCTTTAATATCTGTTTAAAAAATATGTAAGTTTATATTCACCTCTTTAAAAACTGACATTCATTTATGAAACACTCTGTATAACCTAGAAATTTATTTAAATAAAATTACCTAATATTGTAGGAAGAAACTGTTTTCCTAGCCCATCAGGAATTCTCATTCTCTGGTAACCCGGACTTTTAGCACTCTTAGTTTAAATGTAAGACTGAGCCCAGTGTTAATTTTGTTCTTATTTATTTAAATTAACATGTTTAAGTTAGATTGTAATCGGTGTTCATTAAACTTATTTAAACCTTAAATTGATACTTCGTTTGATTTCGCAACAGATTGTTAAAATTTGTTAAAAGTATGATGCAAAGTTGTTTGACAAACTAACGGGTGAATGAAATGAATATTATTTATGGAAAAATTTTCCACAATGCACAGTGGGGCAAAAATATAAAAACAACAAAAAAAACCTTTTTAAAAACTTAATTTTATAAATAAGTTTAATGTTTACAAAAATGTTTTTAAAGTGTAAGTACTTTCAGCGGTTTGAAGCCAAAGAGAAAAATTACTTCCTTGCCAAATGATTTATTCCAGTTTTCAGTTTCCCTAGTTGGCACTTCTACTATTATACTATTGTAACTTGGGTTGTAAATTTTTGGAGATTAGATTTAGATTAGAAATTAACTTAGATAACTTGACTGTATAGTCCAATTTTCAATTCATATCCAAAAGACTTTTTACCCAACTGGAGCACGGCGAAAGAAAGGGTAATCTTTTTCGCTTGGGATATATATTTATGTACGTAAGTATGTATGTATGTAAATATGTATGTTTGTGTCCCGCTAGAGGCTAAACGGCTGAACCGATTTTAACGAAAAAGATGTCGTTGAATTGCCAATGATCCCGAAGGTGATATAGGCTATATTTTTTTAAACAGGAGTCAATATGGCGGTCGTCAGACGCCATTTAGTCACATGATGTCGGCTTTAGGGCATACAAATTACCTAAATTTTAGGCGATTTTAATGAAAAAACCCCACAGTGGGATCTTGGACCTGATTTTTGGCCAAAAGTAGAAAAAAAGGTTTTATGACAATATTTTGTTTTGAAATAAGCGAAATGTAGTTTAAATAATTTCAAAACCATTTTATTAGCAAGAAAATAGTTATTAATCAAAATGGCTAATCCAAAATGGTGAAGTTCCCTATTTATGAGCCAATAAGTATGAAATTTGGAACTTTGGGGTTTTAATAGTCACTATATAATTTTTGACTGAAACGGTTAACATTACGGTTCCAAAATGGCGGACTTTTCCATTTATTTATCGGTATGTATTAAATTTGGAATTTTGGCGTGTCTGTCGCTGATTATAATTATGGACTCAAACTTAAAAAAAATTTCATAGCGAATCCAAATGGCTCTATTTTTGAACCGATACATATCAAAATTTATGAACCAATACAAACCTAAAAAAAAACACATGCCGATCCGAAATGGCAGACTTTTACATTTACTAACTAATATATATTTCAAATCTGAAACTCTGCGGTGTTTAAAAACGGCAATTATGATTTTTGAAAAAAAACTAGCATGACGGACCTAAAATTTCTTTTAGACTTTGGACTAAAGGATGTACTCATTGCGTAAATATACCTAAAAAGTTTTTTTTATTTGTTTATATTCATAATAACCTGTCAAAGTTAACTTCATTTGTAGTTTTTATTTTCTCAGGAGCTTAAGGGCAGGTAAAACTGCAAAATCCAGTTTTGGTCCAGCGGGGGACCAAAGATATAAAAAAGGAAAATTAACCTTGAACTTACTAAATATTTATTACAGTTCAATTGGAATCAATAAACATCTTAATAAATTGAACAAATATTTATTTAAGTAAAAAAGCCAAGTACGAGAAATTTTGTAAAAAGAATTGAGATAAAAATAAGGCCAAGTTCTCCAATACAAATTTCAAAATCAAAGTTTCTTGCTAGTTTGGAAATGTTTTTTTAAACTTTGCTATTACAGTCAAGCTTCTTTATGTTCAATTTAGCACTGTGCCTAAGAGTCATTGCATCCGTAATAGCCAAGTTTAGAAAAACATTTCGAAACTAGTAATAGTTATTTACCTAACAAGTGTGGAAAGTGATACTTTACCGCACGTGGCGGCAGTTGGTAGGGTGGTAAAGACACTTTCCGTGTGTGTAGCTAAATTAAATGTAAATTATAAATAAGCATGTCGAATTAGACGAAACTGAAATAAAAACAAATATTGAAGCTATCTTATTGATGCGTTGCTTAAGGTTTCTAAGTGGTGCGCGTGCGGTAAAGTAACTACTTTATCTTTAGTAGGTAAACACCTTTTATTTTGAAATTTGTATTGGAGAACTTGGCATTACTTTTACCTCAATTCCTTTTGAGGAATTTCGCGTACTTGCCTTTTTCTTACAGAAAATGTTTTTGTTGTAATTTCACTCCTTTTTTAAAGGATATGGATAATATTTAATTTTTAAAGTAGTAAAATATGCGGAATATTGTTCAAAAAAAATTTATTCCTATGGTTTTATCATACTTCCTATCAGCCTTCCACAGCTCAGCTCTCTAGCGTTTCTGGAAATGGGCAATGTCACTTTTATATAACTTTACATTTATAGGGGAGAAAAGTAAATTAAAATTTTGGTGCTTTTAATTTTTTTATAGTTTTGTCATAGTTTATCATCTTCCAAAGCTTAGATCTCTAGTATTTCTAAAAGTGAGCAATGACTTTTACATAGTTTTGCATTTAGGGAAGGGAAGTAAATTCAAATTTTGGGGTTTTTAATTTTTTTCCTACAGTTTTGTCATAGTTAATACCACTCTGTCAAAGCTCAGCTCTCTAGCGTTTCTGGAAGTGGGTAATGTTACTTTTATATACCTTTACATGTACAGGGGATGGGGTAAATTAGAATTTTGCAGTTTTTGATTTTAGCCAAGGGTTTGGTCATAATTTCAATCAGTCTGCCAAATTATAGCTTTATGGCGTATCTAGAAGTAAAGTAGAATTTTGATGATCTATACATGAGTGAGTGGCAATTTCGACTTTCTTTGAAATTTCGTAACTACTTTACTACTTTATGGAACTCCATGAAACTTGCAGGGGTTGTTAACTCTATCAAGATCTACTACTGTGCAAAATTTGAGTTTCATAACGTCATTGCGAAGTAGAGTTTTAGATAGGTTAAATATGGGCTGAAATGTTTCAAGAAAATATTGTACAGCAGTTTACGCGCGATATCCAGTTAATCCAATATCCTTCTAATTTCTGTGCAATAAAGTATTTTGGAAATTGCGTTGGTTGTTTTTTTTGTCATTTTTATACGGTTCTTGTTACCATGTTGATACTGTTGTTACTGGTGCCAAAATTGGAAAACATATATCATAACTTTTTTCATAATGTCCGCCTAATTATGTTGAAAATATTGCTTATTTTAATGATCTGAGTGAGTGGAAACATATGGTTATAAATAAGGCTGATTAAAGGAACCTTCAGTTATCTAGTAAATATAAGTATTAGCAACTCACCATACAAAAGATTTTTTTATATATATTTTTTCATCATCTGTTCAAGGTTAAGGTCCTAAAATATGTTGATAAAACGGATTATGCGCTAAAATGTTTCACAACCATACTTATTTACATAAGAATGTTTTTCTTAAATCTTATCAAGATCAACGAACAAAATCTTGATATCCGTGCTAGTCCTCAAAAAGAGGTCACGAACCGCAGACATAATAATAATCAATTTTGGTTGCACCATATTGACGAGGTCTAACAAGACGGAAAAAAATGTCTGCGGCTACCGTGACACCTTTCTGAGGACTAGCCCGAAAATGAATTTATTTAGTCTTTGACTACACTTTGAAAAATTCCTTTTATATTTTATATTAAACCTGAGGTATCCTATACCTACTACGATTGACTTTAGCTGTCTCCATAGTGATGTTAGATTTTTGTTTTAGACCCCAGACTACCCTAGCTGATACTGCAAATTGGCAGTTGGTTTTCTAAAGTCCACATTTCATTATTCCTTTTCCATTTTTTTTCAAACATTATTTTCTTTTATTAATAAATTTTGATAAAAAATAAAGTTTTGTGTCTAATGTGATTTAGTCTTATTACATTATTATTATTATTATTGCTATTATTATTTAATTATCTAATTGCTATATGCTCCTATTCAATGCTAACTACAGTAAACTTATAACTAAACCCTAAACCATTACCAGGGTCGTACCTAGGGGGCGGATCAATCTCCTCCCCCCGAAATACTTAGGACTCAAAAATAATAAAATATTTAGTTGTTATAAAATAGTAGAGATATGGGCAATTTGCTTTTTTATATAACAGAATTAATGGCTTATTTATGAAAGAACTAAAGTTTGATTAAGCATTCAATTTAAAAAAAAACTAAAGTCTTATGTGTATTTTACAGATAAATATATGCAAAGTGAGTGACAAAATATTTTTGTCCTATAACTTTCACTCATGTCCCCCAAATTTTTCTTTCAATTTCTAAAAAGCCCAAATTGCTTAATAACCCGAATAATTTTATTCATAAACAGTTGTGTTTTAAATAATATTACTTGCCTTGACCACAGTGTATATAAGATATCTACACTGTGCCTTGACTGGGAAATTAATCCAAGATTTGAGCAGCTGCTGAAAAATAGTTGATTTTTTTTTGCATATTTTGGATTGATTTTTTTTTTCAGTCAATGATAAATTTTTGCTTGACAAATATAAATTTGACTGCTGGGTTGATTTATTTTTTCGCCATTCATGGAAAGCTATTGGCTAATGTTTCATTTTCACTCAAAATCAGTTTGTGTCAAAAAAGACCTAACCACTAAAATTTTTAATGGCTTCCGCCTGTATGGAATACGATAACTCAAAAATCGATCAATAAATTTTTGCCTTTTATCTGCCAACGTTCCCATTTTGAGAACATTAAAAAAATAATTTCAGAGGAATTTATTCATACTTTTTTATATAACCAAATATTTTTAGTAACTAGGCAATATGTTTGCTAGTTTAATGAACATTTTTACCTAGTTCTATTTTGATCCTTTTTATAGAAAAGGAAACAAATTTCACAATACAAGTTTTTACCCTTTTTAAATTTTTTATATTTTAAATCCCAAAAACTATTTTATTTTTTTTATTAGTTTTTCAAATTAGGTAGGTTTTCTTTAGCATTTAAGAAACCCGTTTTTAATAAGGCATGTTGAAAAATAAATAGTTATCACAGACTGATTAAAAACTTAATATTAAACAAAAAAGAGGCTCCCATGGCGCATTTTTATGGCAGATTGGAAACACAAATAAGACAGGGTGCAAAAGTGACAACATATATTACAGATGTTTTTGGTAGAAAAGCTGACAAAATTTTCTACAGACTTTTTTGGTAGAAAATTTGCATTTTGTGCAATTCCCAACACAAAATGCAAATTTTTGCAAAATTTTATTTTAAACTTCTTATCCCCCCTCCACGGAAATTTTAGTTGGGGTACGGCCCTGACCATTACAGAATACCTAATGAAAGATTACACCTTTATACATATCATGTTGAAATATGTATTAAAAATTATTTATTATTTCAACGGTACCTACAGCGCCATCTGCGTGTTTATTTAGGCATTATTGATGTTCTTCTAGCTTGTTGATATTCTGTGGTATGTAATGACAGTCTGACAAAAAACGTCGAATATACAAGAACACTTCAGCAAACCATTGTTGTTTTTACTTAGTTTTCCACCATTTCCCGACCTAGAACCTCTGAAATAACAACAGGCTATGGGCTCAGGACATAACAGTTACGCGAGAAGTGCGGAAAATTCGGTGCAAACAGTTCAAAAATTCAAAATTCCAAACTTCTTTATTCAAATGAACCTAAGCCTAAATTACAATACCTGCAAATCAGTCTCAAGTTAAAAGAATTGTGTCAGAAAAGCAAATTTTAAGTTTAAGTATTGTTAGTTTTTTTTTTCAAATTTCAAACCCTACCCACTTATCTATCTATCTATCTATGTCGACTTTAAAACAAAAAAGTTACACACAAAATAAACTCTAAAAAGACATAAAAAAGTTTTAAAAAAGTTTTTCCTTAGCTAAACACACTTTAATAAAAGACATCCTTTTCTAGGATATTAATCCTTTTCTAGGATATTAGGACTATTAAACAAACAAAATTAAAAATTAAAAAAAAACAAACATCAAAACCATTGCAGAATGTCAGTTTAAAACACGGTTTTTTAGCTTTCGAAGTGTTAGCGTATTTATCGGCCGAAACGACTCAAGATGGCGTCGAACTACATGTCGGGAGTTCCGAAGTTAACCGGGAGAGACAATTACGATGATTGGAATTTCGCGGTGGAGAATTTCCTCATTCTCGAGGGACTCGACAAGTGCTTAAGTGGTACCGAGGCAGATACCGCGCAGCAAGCAAAGGCGCGAGCAAAGTTAGTGCTTACGATCGATCCATCGCTATACGTGCATATCCGTGATGCAAAAGACGCGAAATCGATGTGGGACACACTTAAGAAAATGTACGCAGATACAGCTTTTTCGCGTAAAATATATTTACTGCGTGCTTTGATATCTTTGCGACTCGATAATTGCGATGGGATGGAATCCTACGTTACTCAAGTGGTTGAAACAGCCCAGAAATTGAAAAAGACAGGATTTGCGATCGATGACGAATGGGTGGGATCATTACTATTGGCTGGTCTACCAGAGAAGTTTTCGCCAATGATTATGGCTATCGAGCACAGTGGAATACAGATCACGACAGAGAGCATAAAAACGAAGTTGCTTGACATGCCACAAGAGAGCGGTAGTAGTTCTACTGGTGCAGCTTTTGCCACAAAATTTGGGAAAAAAGGTTTTGACAAGACCAAGAGGCCACTGAAGAAAGGTAATGACGATGAATCAAAGATGCAAAATGTAAAATGTTACCGATGTAAGGGTTATGGCCATTACATGAACAAATGTCCTTCAAAGGCTAATGAAAGCACAGATGACAGATCTAAGACAGATGAGAAAAAGAAGGGCGTGAGTGCTCTAAGTGCAGTTTTCATTAATGGAGAGTTCAGTAACAATGATTGGTACATTGATTCAGGTGCGAGTCGTCACGTGACTTCCAGAAAAGATTGGATTAAGGATTTCCAAGAAACGAGTGATCCGAAAGAAATTATGATTGCTGATCAAACCAAATTACAAGTTTTAGGAACAGGTAACATACAGTTACAGACGTTAGTAGACGGCCAGAAACATGAGATAATGATCAAAAATGCATTATATGTTCCAGGCATTACAACAAACTTATTATCCATCGGACAAATGATCAAAAACGGTAATCAAGTAGTGTTTGATAAAAACACTTGTAAAATCATAAATACCGAGAATAAAGTTGTAGCGGCCGCTCGGTCTATTAGCAATGTTTACAAGTTGATGTATTCACAGGAGAAAGGCACCCTTAGTGAAAGCGAAAGTGGTAAACAAACATCAGCTGTTGCACATTTAGTGGTTTCAAATGAAGTTTGGCACAAAAGATTAGCTCATTTAAATTACCAAGATTTAAATGCTATGAAAAATCATGATTCTGTAGAAGGTTTACACATAAAAGACACAGTGTGCAATAAGAAGTTTTGTATCACTTGTTGTGAAGGTAAACAAGCAAGACTACCTTTCAAAAATGAAGGTTCAAGAGCAAAAACACCTCTAGAAGTGATTCACAGTGACCTTTGTGGTCCTATGGAAGAACAGTCCATTGGAGGATCCAGGTACTTTCTTTTATTTGAGGATGATTACTCTCGATACACATATGTCTATTTTCTAAAATCAAAAGATGAGACTTTGGGATATTTTAAAGACTTTAAAAAGGAGGTTGAAACTCAGAGAAGCCTTAAGATCAAGTGTTTACTTTCTGACAATGGAGGAGAATATTGTTTAGATGAGTTTGAACAATTTTTAAAGAAAGAGGGGATCATACACCAAACGACGAACCCTCACACACCTCAACAAAACGGAATGACAGAACGTATGAACTGTACAGTCATTGAAAAAGCCAGATGTTTACTTTTTGAGGCAGATTTACCTAAAAAGTTTTGGGCTGAGGCTGCTTTATCGAGACCAGATAAAGAGAGATGGAGACAAGCAATGATGGAAGAGATAGAATCTTTTAAGATAAATGAGACATGGGACTTAGTTGACGTACCAAGTCATGGTACTGTTGTTGACAATAAGTGGGTGTTTAAAATCAAAAAATGTGATGGTGATTATGTTTATCGTGCACGGTTGGTGGCAAAAGGTTTCACACAAAAGTATGGTGTCGATTATGACGAAACCTTTTCACCTGTGGTACGACATAGTACCATAAGAATGTTTTTTGCCCTATCAGTAAAATTAGATTTAAAAGTAGTTCACTTAGACGTGAAAACAGCTTTTTTGAATGGATACCTGGAAGAAAATGTTTTCATGAGGCAACCGGAAGGTTTTGAGGTTAGGACTGCTGAAAACAAGGTATGTAAATTGAAAAAGGCTGTTTACGGGCTCAAGCAGAGCAGTAGAGCTTGGAACAAAAGAGTAGGTAGATGAAGTTCTATTAGAGATCAATTACAAAAAATCTAAATATGAACCTTGTTTATACGTTAAAAAAGAAAATGAGTCTTTAACAGTGATAGCTTTATATGTGGATGATTTTTTTGTTTTTGGCAATGATGAGAAAGAAATGAGTTTCTTAAAAAATCATTTAAGCAGCTATTTTCAAATTAAAGATCTCGGAGAGGCTAGGCAGATTTTAGGTGTAAGAATTAGACAAGAAAAGGGAAAAATTAGATTAGATCAAGAGGGCTATATTGAGCAGGTTCTGAAGAGATTTGACATGAGCAATTGTAAAGGTGTAGCGACACCTATCGAACCAAATTTGAACTTAGAACAGGGCTCAAGTAATGACTCTAATGGATCACAGACTTGTGATAAGGAAATACCTTATCAAAAATTAATTGGTAGTTTAATGTACATTGCAGTCTTAACGCGCTCTGATATTGCTTATTCAGTGAGTTTTTTAAGCCAATATAACAGTTGTTACACAGAGTTACATTATAGGTATGCTAAAAGGCTGTTAAGATATTTGCAAAGTACAAAAGCTAAATGCCTAACTTTTTCAGAAAGTGGTTGCAACTTTGAGGGTTACTCAGACTCAGATTGGGGTACAAATAAATTAGATAGAAAGTAATACACAGGGTTTGTATTTAAATTGGCAGGTGGGGCCATTTCCTGGAAAAGTTTTAAGCAAAAGAGTACAGCTCTTAGTAGCACTGAGGCAGAGTATATGGCTATGAGTGAAGCGTCAAAAGAAGCCATATATCTCAAGAACCTATATGAGGAGCTGAATGAAGAGTTGGATCCTCTGGTGTTGTTTGTTGACAAGCAGTCAGCACAAAAATTGGCAGCTAATCCAGTACTTCATTCTCATTCTAAACATATAGATGTCAGGTACCATTTCATAAGGGAAACAGTAGCTAACAATATCATTAAATTGACATATTTGGCTTCATCTGACATGACAGCAGATATTTTGACCAAGGGTCTGCCAAGTGTCAAACATAATAAGTTTGTTTTACAGTTAGGTTTGTCATAGTGATTTTTAAAGTTGCCTACAGTGTTTTTCATTTTATTTAAAAGTTAGCCTACTTTTGTTTGTTTTTATTATTTTAGAGTAAAATAATTTTTAATAAGTGGGGGTTATGGGGGCATATGTATTAAAAATTATTTATTATTTCAACGGTACCTACAGCGCCATCTGCGTGTTTATTTAGGCATTATTGATGTTCTTCTAGCTTGTTGATATTCTGTGGTATGTAATGACAGTCTGACAAAAAACGTCGAATATACAAGAACACTTCAGCAAACCATTGTTGTTTTTACTTAGTTTTCCACCATTTCCCGACCTAGAACCTCTGAAATAACAACATATCACAGATTGAAACCAACTTGTATTTGCGTGATAAATGTAACTGTACTGTTAAGCAGAAAATTTTGACAATTTTGAAAACAAAAAAATATAGGCTGACAAGAAAATAATGGAAATATCAGCCTTCGACAGTGTTGTATTTCAAAGAAACCGCATCCTGATATAGCAAGCCGTTTTTAAGCGTAGATTGTCAAAATTCTTAATAACAAGATTGCTTCAATTAATTTAGTGCAGCAACTAAATATTAGTTAGTTAGTTAGTTCTAAGGTTCACAAACCCCAATATTACTTTTTACGTTAAAATTCCAAAGAGCAATCTTTATAAAAAATCACCGATTTATGTAGTATCAATGAATACACGACTCTTGTATTCATTGGTAGTATAGAATACAATAAAATAAGTGAACACTGTGATATATTCAATACAACATGCTATTGCTACATTATGTCCTGTAATTGGTATAGCTTTGGACAATAAAATCTCTTTAGGAGTGGGCATGTAACTTTTTTATTTATGAAATTTGATTAAATTCTTTTGGAATTTTAAATAAATTATGGTTTTAATTAAAAGGCATGTATGTAGAATATTTGTGCAGTTTCCTTTTGGCGCGATTGGAGCACTTGAACTGATTGGTCCCCAATTTTTAAGAATTTACTAAATTACGCCACCGGGACCGTCTTAATTTTAAAACCGGTGGCAAAAACGTTAACTTTTTCTCACAATTTTTAAAACTTTTAAATTTAAAATAAATTTTTTAATAATTTTCCTAAGCGAAAACAAATACGATTTTCTCCGCCTAATTAAACGTCTTGCAATTATGAGAAAGTTTCAGGAAAGTTGAGTGGAACTTTCGCGATATTAAATTAACATACTTAATGCTCACGGCCCTTAACGACACCAATTTTGTGACAAATTTTCCTGTATAGGCTGTTTTAAAATTAGCAATTTGTTGTCTTAAAGTTTTGCTCCATTTCGTAAATTAAATTGTCCGTTTTGTCCCATCCTGCAAGCTGAAAGGTAAAAATTTCCAATTATATGTCAAAACTTTTTCCCTTAAAAAAATTACTTCGAATTAAAAGTTTGTAGGATATGTAAATTTTGGAGAATTCTTTTATGAAAAACTTTCTAATTTGTTCTCACTTTGTAAGTCTTTAAACTCGTTTCAGATATAAAGGCAAAAGGAGGAGATAATTTGTGCTAAGCCTGACCTAGTATTCTACTTTGAGGTTCTCGATTGCCGTGGACATTTCTAAGACAACATGGGCCACTTTCGTACTTCGGCTTATCTTAAGTTTTAACTTAGACGAGTTCTTAAGTTATAAATTTACTTTCTGATCTTCAACTTATCTTATTCATAACTTAAGTTGCAAATCTCTGGCAACGCTGCAATCACATTTAAAACGTCAGTTAATGATGATTTCTAGAATTTGTTTTGTTTATTATTTAAATAAAAAAAATTTGCAGTTCGAGGGGTGATCAGCTAAACCAAATTTGTACACCGTCCTGTCCTGTATTATAGTCCTGTGGGGTCCTGTGGAAGTCCTGTGTAGTCCTGTAAAGTCTCCCACCATACTTCCAAGTGATGGGAGACTATGCTGTGTGGGAATGTTGACATAACCTAACATTTTGTTTAGCTGGTTAGTTTCGCTAGTTTTTCGCAGATCTCTTTCAGATGACGTCACAACCCAGCGGCTATTTTAGCTAGAGGGCAACCAAACCTTAAACTAGTGTTGATATTTTTAAGATTGTTTTGTGTTTTACGTTGTTTTTGTATTTATTTTTGCATCAAACACTAAGAAAATACTTAAAACAAACTACCAAAATGCTCACCACTAATTATTTTTCAATATTCAGTCATTTTTATATTATAACACTGATTGTTATCGAGCTGTCGAAAATATTATCTTTTCTTGATTTAAATCTGCCGCCAAACTTCTATGATACCCATTTGTATAAGCGAAAGAGAGGGTTTCAAAGAAGAGAAAAAATGGCGCATGCGCAGCTGAAAAAATTTGATTATGATTTGCCCTTTAAGGCCCTAGATTGAGCAAGAACATCTGTGATGAACATAACCTACATAATTATTGTATATCAACAATGTCGATTCTAATTTAAAAATAAGAATAAATGTGTTTGTTGTTAAAATTAGAAGAAATTTTGGCTACGACAGTCACTGCGTGTGTGTAAGACGATGTTCGCGAAAAAAGGATAGACGCCATGTTTTATGTTCTATTTGATAATTTTTTATTCTAGTTTTGTTAATTTTAGTTAAACAATTTTTGGTAAAACAATGTAACTGAATTGCTTTTTATTTAGTCATAAATTTAAAAAAATACAATTTTTGTATTTTTCAAAATTTTGGAGTTAAAAGTTATAGATTCAACAAAAATATTGCCGGTTTTCCTCATCTCAAGATTCATTTAAAAGATCTATCATACATACATACATACATCACCATTTTTTTCACAAGTGGTTAAATACCCACCAACCATTATTATTATTATTATTTTTTATTATTTAAGAGTGTTTTTATTTCTTTTTTATTCTGACACATGTAGAGGCAGCTACAACACAGGCACCCCAGAAAGCATTTTGACTTATTTTGAACTATATTATGTGCTTAAATGAAGTTTAAAAATGATCTAAACACAGACATATTGTCTGAACCTTGGTCAAAGTCTTATTTAGGTAACTTAGACCTGCAAGACAAACTGTGCCAATTTCCTATTTTCTCCTTTAAAATTACCTTGGTTTTTGTCCCCACTTTGGGAAAATGTTGGGAAAATTTAAAATTTTAAAATATTACTTTCTTATTTTAGGTAAAGTTTACCGAATTATAACCAACATGAGATTCGCATACACGGGGCCTAATCAAGAAAAATGGTAATCACGGTTGTTAAACGATAGGCGTGACTTAAGCCCGAAAAAGGCTAATTCTTTTAAACTCTTATTACTAGGTATCATATAAAAAAAATTATAGAACGCTTGTCAAACATGCGCAAAATGGTGGAAATTGAAAGAAATTGAATTCTGCCATTTGTTCACAGTTGAGCAAGGTCAACTTTGACATGCACGACTTGAGAGACGGCAGCATTGAACTAAGCACGTCGTAAAACATCATTTAGAGCCACTGATTTTAACTAAAGATAATTGACAGGGCGTCACTGCTTATTCTCCGCAGCGATCTCTAGTGGCGGGGACTTATACCACGCTACTGCGCTGCAAGATCACTGCGTTCTGAAGCCTGGGTTGCGTTCATGATTGGGGTTAAAATTTAGCGTGTGAATTTCACCCAGACGCGCCGGGCGTTCACCGGACGTCTTCTGTCTGTCATATGTCAGTTTTTTATTTTTTTTGGCGGATTTGAATCGAAACTATTTTCCCGCCAGTAACACAGATTTAAAAGATGAACCCAATTTATGTTATTCTTTAAAGGCACCAAAAATTGTACTAGAATTTTGTATTGTTTTTATAACCGGTTTCCACCTATGCGTGCCCACCTTGATTCAAAAAACGCATCAGGTGACGCTGCATTTAAAACCGGTGAAAATCCTTGTCCCGTCATATGATGCGTTTTTTGAATTAGGGTGGGCACGCATAGGTGGAAACTAGGCTTTAAGTGCCCAAAGACTGGTGGAATTAAAAAAAAAAAGTTTTGACCAAAAAAAGAAATAAAGTTGGGTTACAGTTTGCTCTCATATGTTTCATCGTCGCTATGCGCATGCGCGCCAATTTAAATTTTACCCAACTAATCGAGGTCGATAAATGGTTGTTCGCCGTGTCTGGTGTGCACACGGCGTTAATCATGAACGTCCCCCTGGCGACGCAGTCTTCGTGATCCTATATGCTTACAACCCATAACGACCTCTAGTGTAACTGCTGGTACTTCAAATCTGTGAAAAAATGGCGGCCAACGTTCCGTCGCCCTAATTGCAGGTTGCGAAGAAGTCGAAGCGTTATCCAAATATTTTTCTATTTCTGTGTTTAGTATACGTTTTTGCCCTTTGCCCAGCGTTTCCTTTTATTTTTAGCGTTTACCATTTGTTAAATCCATAAGGTTTGAGTTTGGTAGAAGAATTAATGAAAAATTAATAAACACAAATCACTAATTTGAAGAGATATATACAAACATAATAAAAAGCTTGAAGGAAGCAAGCAACGAAGCTGTTGGGTACCAAGATAATAGAAATAACAGGAAGATGTGGTGGACGGACAAAATACAGGAAATGGTCAAAGAGAAAAAACGTACATACTTGAAATGGCTCAGTACTAAGGAGCAAAGAGACCTAGAAATCTACAGGGAAACCAGAAGACAGCTAAGAAATTTGATACGCACAGAAAAAAATGAAATGTTCGAGCGCAAGTGCCACGACATAAATACACACGTAGGAGGTAGGCAGAGTTCTGAAGTATGGAAATTCATTTCTACAGTAAAAAACCCAACAAAAGAAAAAGTAAACATCCAGATAATCAAACCCGAACAATGGACAGAACACTACAAGGGACTACTGCAGGAGACGAGACCCGAATATCTGGCAGCCTCTCCGAGAAGAGGCATAGAAGAAATGATAAAGAATAATATTAAAAAGCTTAAATCCGGAAAAGCTAGCGGACCTGGGGGAATATATGCTGAAATGCTCAAATATGGATCTGAGAAACTAGTCGAAAATCTCACATATATTATTAACCAATGCATAAACGGACATCCAGTACCTAATGATTGGAAACTTGCATTCATATCCTCAATACATAAAAAAGGAAACAAGCTGGATTGCAACAATTACAGAGGAATTTCAGTAACCAGTACTCTAAGTAGATTGTACGGTAGGATTTTTAGAGATCTACTAGAGAATGATTTTCATGAACAAGAAGAAGAAGAGCAAAGTGGGTTTCGCGCAGGCAGATCTTGTAGTGATAATGTTTTTTGTCTTAAACAAGTAATTGAGAAAAGAAGCGCCAGAAATATGGAGTCTCATGTTACCTTTGTAGACCTACAAAAAGCATATGATACCGTTCCAGTAGAAAAATTATGGACAGTGTTAGAGCAAACTAATATCAATCATACATACATAAAAGCGATAAAAGAACTATACAAAGGGTCAAAATCTAAAATTAAAATTGGAAGTCGACTTTCAAAAGAATTCCTGGTAACAAAAGGCTTAAGACAGGGATGTTGTATCTCTCCAACTCTTTTTAAAATATATATCGCAGTAGCTCTAAAAACCTGGAAACGTAAAGTACACGGCATGGGAATACAACTTAACGACCGATTTACCATATACACACTACAGTTTGCTGACGACCAAGTAATTGTGGCTAATGATAAAGAAGACATGGAGTATATGATGAGAAAGTTACAGAAGAATGATGATGAGAAAGATACAGAAGAATACCAAAAGTGGGGATTAACAGTGAACGTGGACAAGACACAGTACTTATGTATTGGAAACGAATCCAGTGAGTTAGTACTAGAAAATGGACAAACAATATCTCCATGCAATGAGTATGTATACTTGGGTGTCACATTTGATAAGACAGGTACAGACTGTAAAGAATTGGAAAAAAGAATAGTAAAAGCAAAAAAAGTTATTGGATGTCTTAACAGTATTTTATGGAGCAGAGAGATAAAAAAGAATGTAAAATTTAACATATATGAAACAATGGTCAAAAGCACGCTGTTGTATGGAATAGAGACTTGTCGCGTAACAGAAAAGTACAAAACAAAAATGGAAAGTGTCGAAATGGATGCAATAAGAAGATCAATGAGAATATCTAGAATAGATCACATAAGAAATGAGATCATAAAAGAAAGAATGGGAATCGAGGGAAGCATAACGGATGACATCACTAGAAGGCAACTGATATGGTACGGCCATGTACAACGGATGAACGACGAAAGATTACCAAAGCAGGTCCTAGAATGGCAACCAATAGGGCGCAGAAAAAGAGGGCGTCCTAAACTAGAATGGCAACAGTCAATCCAAAGATCAATGAGTCAAAAAAATCTGACTGAGGATGATTGTCAGGATCGAAGGAGGTGGAGAATAGGCGTCGGACAACGTAGAAAAACGTTTTAAACCGACATAGTAGTAGTAGTAGTAGAAGAATTTTTTAAGAGGAAAGCTCTTTCTCTCTCTATATATTTGAGCAGACCTAGATTTTTCTACGAGCGTGCAGAAAGTGCAACTTTTCCACACTCTCCAAAAAACCTAAGAATCGGTACTTTAATATTAATTTTTTTCGGTGTCCTTAACAACCCAACTTTCAAATAGGTGTCAAGAACGGCTCATATCAAGGCATTGTCAAAGTTTCAATGCTTTATCTGCAAGGCAGCGATCTGGCAAATAGTTTCCAGTCATAAACTTTGGTAATGTAGTGTGTATACAAAGCCCATAAAGTTAATAATCGTTTTTTTATATAATTTTTAGTATTCGTAAATCACTAACTAACACTGGTCCGGAAATATATTATTTCAGAATCCGGGATCCATTTTGCTCGTACACCAAACAAAAAAAATTGTTGTTCTCTTTTTAGCACTCGGGAGTCAAACAAACAAATATTAGGTATATCATATTGAGAAAAGTCTGAAAATTTTTATTATTCTGCAACAACAGGCGCAGATCTACGGGAGAGGAAATAGGAGAAATTTCCCCCCCACCCCTTAATATGAAATTTTACTTAGTTTTGACACGCAGAATACACCCCCTTACACTGGTCACTATGCAAAATAGTATTATGCAATATTTTTTATGATTATGTCATAAAATAGTTTAAAATTTAATCAAACCACTATAAAAACGTAGCAATAATCAATATTGCTGAGTATGCACAAATTTCGTCTATAAAAGCCGATGCTGGACAATAGACCGGCATCAACAACGTCATAGTCAGTTCAGCCTTCGAACAGTTAACATCGTTAGATTTAACTTTAGAAGGAAGAAACTTATTCTATATTAGCAGTAGTTGGCCTGTAAGCCTAGTTCACTAGAGGAGCAGCAACTACTGCCAAAATGGCAGATTCCGAAGACCCTTTGGAAATTCTTCAAGTGCAACTTCGAAACACCGAAGCAAGAGAAGCTCGTCTACTCAGCCGAGTAGATGAATTAACCAAGGCCAACCTAACCATCCAAGCCAACCTATCACAATTTATGGAGGACAACAGCAAGCTACACGACACCATCAAGGAACTCCAGGACCAAGTCAAGGACTTACTCAAACAAAACAACGAGGCCAACCAAAACATCAATGCCCGGCTCGGCAAAATTCTGGACAAACGACAAGAAGTTATGGACACAACAACAACCATCCAGGCCCCAAACAGAAGCGACCTAACTAACAACCAAGGTCAAACTAGGCCCAAAAACAATCGTCACAGATCTCGCAAAAGATCGCTCAACGCAAGCGAAGACGAAGAAGACCGCCAGAAACTAAAGCCCGCTGCCAAGTTCCCAAACAAACAACAGCAACTACCTGCCAACCATCAACAAACGGCCATCCAAGCACCACCAGCCAGCCAAACACAACCAGCCAGCCAAATACCACCAGCAAACCAAGCACCACCGGCCAACATAGGGCCAACTGCTAGTCAAGGCCCACTTACTAACCAAGTGCCACCAACCAACCACGGAACACCTGCCAGCCACGGCGCAAAGAAGTACAAGCCCGTCCCCATAGTACTCCAAGATAAAACAAAATACAATGCAGTAACTGCATACTGCAGAAACAAGAACATCAACTATGGCGAAACCGTCCAGTCACTAAGTATTGGGGTCAAATTTCTTCCGCCCACACCGGAAGACTACCGACGCATGTTCAGCTGGTTGGAACAGGAAAAAATAGCAGCCCACTCATACGCCACAGAGGAAGAACAACTCATACACGTAGTCATCAAGGGCATACTCGAAACAGCCACGCAAGACGAAATAAAGGAAGACCTAATAGAGAAAGGCTACACCCCGATCTCTGTAACAAGATGGAAATTCAAAGATGGCAATCCAATGAGAACGATACAAGTAAACCTACCCGCCTCCCAAAAAAACATATACAATGAGAAAGCAATCCTACACATGAAAGTGGACATCCAAGCACAGAAAAGTAGACTAAGGGCCGTTCAATGCCACCGGTGCCAAGCATTCGGGCATGGTTCCTACAAATGCATCGCAACACCAAAATGCGTCAAATGTGCAGCCAACCACCTCACAAAGGACTGCGTCAAACCACAAGACACGAGTCCAACGTGCGCAAACTGCCAAGGAAACCATCCAGCATCCTACCAAGGATGCAAAAGAAACCCCAAGCAAATAACCAGAGCAAAACAGGCAACCCAAAGACCACACATCCCACCTCCAAAATTCATTTGGGGAACACAACAAAACACCACTAAGCAAAGCACCACCAATGAACAGCCAACCAATCCCTTACAGTTTATGCAGTCAATTCAAATGATGAACCAACAGATGCTACAGTTTATGTCTACAATGAAACAATTCCAAGCCATGCAGGCAAACCTTATTCCGCACCTGCAGCAGCCACAGTCTCTACCAACAAAAAACACTAATGGGTACTAGATCCCCACCGATAAGACCAGCATTCCTAAGAATCATATCTTGGAATGCAGATGGCCTAGCAGCTAAAAAACCAATGCTAGTCAACTTTCTCGAAGAGAAAGACATCGACATAGCACTAATCCAAGAGACCTTTTTAAAACCAGCAAAAAGATTCACACTCCCAAACTACCAAATATACAGGAACGACAGACTATGGGGCAGAAAAGGCGGAACCCTGATTGCCATAAAGAAAAACATTGAACACTACCCAGATGCTAACCCAACATCACAGCAAATGGAAACAACAACCATCTCCATTCAAACAGCTACACAACGGATCAGAGTCTTATCCACATACATAAGGCCGGAAAACCAACCAGATGAAAATGACTTTCTCTCAATATTTAACAACACACCAACAATAGCAGGAGGCGACCTCAACGCCAAACACCTACAATGGGGCTGCTTAATAACCAATGACAAAGGCTTGGCACTAGAGGGGGCCGCCAACATTTTACATTTCAACATTCACGCACCAGACATACCAACCAGATACCAACAAGGCCAAAGACCAGAAAAACTGGACTACTTTATGTCGCACAACCTACAACTAAACACAGAGATGGAAGTCGACTTCACAATTCAATCCGATCACGTCCCCATAGTCCTCGCAGTGGGAGACCCAAGACTAAGACACACCAACACAATACAGCGCCACCACACGAATTGGCAGCGATTCCAACAAATTCTGGAAAACCACACAGAACCACAACCACAAATCAATGATCCAATCGCATTGGATCAAGCAACGACACAACTCCAAAGGGAAATATCGGAAGCCATCGCCGCAGCTACAACCGCAACCACCTGCCCACCATCTAAAACCCTACAGCTGCCCCAACATATCAAAGACATGCTGAGGACAAAAAATCGCCTTCTTAGAAGAGCTCACGCAACAGGCGACCCCGCTATCAAGCAGGAAGCCAACAGACTCATAAACACAATAAGAGATGAGATCAATGCTATATACAACAACAAGTGGCAAGAAAGGTTAGCTGAATTGTCAACAGAAAATAACTCTGTCTGGAAGATGGCTAAAGTGTTTACCAAAGGCAGTAACAAACCCATACCACCTATACAGCATAACAATCAAATAATCACCAACCCACAAGAAAAAGTGGAATTATTTGCAAACTCCCTAGAAGAACAATTCACAATACACAACATGCACCACCCAGATCAAAACAGGGACAGGAGAATTGCACAGAGAGTCACAAACTATATCAATCAACCAACAAACATACAGGAAATAGTTCAGATAACCACAGACACAACAGCACAGTTAATAAAAGCCACCCACTCAAGAAAGGCTCCAGGGATCGATGGGATTACGAACCTGGCACTTAAGAAGCTACCAGACAAACAAATAACAGAACTAACCAACATCATTAACAAAACTCTACTGCTGCAACACTTTCCAAACCCATGGAAAGAAAGCAAAATAATCCTAATTCCGAAACCCAACACAAACCACGGGATTCCAAGCAACTATAGGCCAATCACGCTACTACCAGCGATGGGGAAAATAGCAGAACGAGTAATACTCGAACAAATCACGAGCCATCTAGAGGACAACAACGCTATTCCTCACTCGCAATTTGGATTCAGAACAGGCCACTCCACCGTTCACCAGACAACAAGATTCACCAGACACATCACCGAGGGCTTCAACAGGAGAAAACACACAGGGGCGATCCTGTTCGATATCTCCAAGGCCTTTGACAAAGTATAGCATGACGGGCTCCTGTTCAAAGTGATTACACTTCAAGTGCCAAGCTACCTGGTTAAAACTGCAAGATCGCTACTGCTAAATCGAACCGCAGTAGTAACCGCAGATAATGCCACCTCAAGACAAATCAGAATCAACGCAGGAGTACCGCAAGGATCACCCCTTAGCCCAACCTTCTACAACATATACACGCAAGACATTCCTCAACACCCAAACTGCAAGTCAGGACAGTTTGCAGATGACATAATAACAACCGCAACAGGCAGAAGTCCAAGGCTGATAACACTCAAACTTCAACAGCACACTAACCAACTAGTTAACTGGATGCGTGACTGGAAAATAAAAGTCAATCCTAGAAAAACCCAAGCAATACTATTCACAAGGTCCAAAAGACAAAGACCTCACGGCCACATAATAATCCACAATAATAACATCGAGTGGAAGGACGTAGCCACATACCTTGGTATGACAATGGAAAAATCTGTAACATGGAATAAACATACAAAGAAAGTAAGGGCCAAGGCAATAGGGCAGATCTCCAAACTCTACCCTGTCATAGGAAGGCGAAGTAAAATGTCAATTAAAAACAAACTCCTGATATACAAGACAATGATACGCCCTATATTAACATACGGCAGCCCTTCCTTCTGCACAGCAAAGAGAAGCCATATAAAAACTTTAAGCCGGGTGCAAAACAAAGCACTACGGATAATAGTAAACGCACCCTGGTGTGTAAGAAATACCACCCTTCACAGAGACCTTCAAATAGAAACACTGGAAGAACACATAAACAAACTCAACAAAGATTACTTCACCAAAGCGACTCAACATACAAACCCTCTGATAAGGGACAGTCACCAACAGCCACCAAGACACATACGCAGAACATATGCAATGCCAAATGACGACCAAATACAGTAATGCTATAATTTTTAAGTTAGTTATAAGTTAGATTTTAAGGATTAGGCAAATAATATGTTAAATCAATTTATATAGTACACATTCATAAGTTACCCTCTGTAAAAGTTGTAAACCAACAGAATTAAAAATAAATGCCATTTTAAAATGAAAAAATAGACCGGCATCACTCTTACAAGTGATCAACCCAGTACACCACTGAAATACGTGGTCCCTACTAACCACACCCAGTACACCACTGAAATACGTGGCCTGTACTAACTACACCCAGTACACCACTGAAATACGTGGTCCGTACTAAAACATACCTAAGTAAAAGCCCACTATGGTGGTTACGCTTTATGGCCCATAAGGCCGACTCTCTACGGCCTATAAGGTCTATTCCTTATGGCCCCTAGGTCAACTCTCTCCAACCAGCATCCCCCCTTATTACATTATTTAATTTGGCATTCTATTCTTGTTAACCTATTTTATGTATATACAATACACGTATAAATGTGGATTCTTTATACTTAATTTTCATATTCCCCTTAATCCCTCAGTCACAGGGCACTAAATAACAAACCTTGTGACATATATGGTAGAGAAACCACTTGTCACAAATATAGTCGTGACATATATGGTGGAGGCGCCGTTTTCTTTCTTTCCCTAATATCTCCATATATTATGGGAACCTCTCTCAGCCAAGCGTAATTGAATTTTTCACCTTCTTCTAAGGCCATTGTGCATTCGCACCCCTATACTGTAAAAAAAATTACTATCTGTGCCTAGCACCAAGGAGAAACCTCCGAGCTTCCTTGCCAGAAAGGCAATATTCCACTTCAAAATCAAAAAAAAAAAACTTATCAGGAGCATATAAGCAGCAGAAGGTCTATATAATAATTAATTTTTTTCTTTTATTATTATGTCGCAGTTAATTAATCAAACAAACAAGATGACCCAAAACCACTGCATACCATCCACGAGGCATAGCAATTCAAGTGACGTCAATCCAGGCAACAACCGCTCGTCGCGACGCACCAGCACCGTCGTCGTAGGTACCAGTGGAATAGCCAAATTCTACAGCGACCCCACAGATTGGCAACAACTCGACTGCAGCAACATTTCTTCAATTTTTGGGTTACTGTCGGACCGAGTAGGCAGTAGCACAAAGGGAAATAAGAAGACAGCATCCACGCAGAAATACAATCTGCCACCGGCGCCACTTCAAAGTGCAGCAAGCCAAGAAGTCATCTTTAGTCCCGCAAACATGTTAAGCCATGCTGCACCAGAGCAATTCAGGTCCAGCTCGCACCGCTCCTGCTCAATCTGACTCTCACTCCGAACCAGGGACGCGGATATTTAAAAGGTCAGGTATTAGTTTTCGTTACTAATTATTTATTTACGTAATATGGACCTTAATTTATTTTTCTTAATTTTACACAACAAAATTATTTCTATTTAATCCTTATTTCTATTAAACTCACTGCAGGCACAAATTTTATTCAAATCGGTTAAAAATTTACGAGATATTAGCATTGGCGAACCTATTAAAACAGACATATAGTACTCATTCAGACAGACAAAAAAAGACTCTCGCGAGTCAGCATACAAAATAATTAAAATTACTTAATACATTTTTCACTTTTTTATTCAAATATAAAGCATACTTTTTTTTATTAAATCAAATTACGTATTAAAGTTACTAATAACTAGTAGGTCACAAAAACCCTACGTTAGCAAAAATATTTTTGTACGTACCTATATGTGACATTATTATAAAAATGATACATGCAATTTATTGTTTTGGTTTAATTTTTAAAATGCAAAATACCTACATGACCTAGGCTGCTAATGTTTACAAACTTTTTATTATAAAAATAATGGTAAAATATTTACTGATTTTGATTCTACTTTCAGCACTCTTTTTAAATACTCAAGTTATTTTTTTTTTTTTCTTATTGAATCCACTGAACCAATTTTTCTAAACTAGTGATGCTGGTAATTTTTTTTATACATATGTTACTTAAGACAAAGATACTTTTTTTAACTATTTATAATGATTAAAATTTGATTAATAAGTAGGGATAAATATAATTACTGAAACATTACAATACATTTTCAGGATCAGTTCATAACGTATAAAATAATTTATTTTTTTTTTTGGATTTTCGAGGCAATTTAAATTTTTTAAAGGCTTAATAAATTTAAAAATCTTATTAGCAAACGGTAAAGTACCCAATAATTTTTAAAAATGTTTATATTAAAAATGCGTCCAATTAAAATGGTTGAATGAAATGCCTAAAATGGAAGTAGTTGAAAAAGGGCACAAAGTTGCTCAAAAGAGTCCAGAAAAAGGACCGTGTATACTGTAAAAGTACAGTTTTAAAGGGCACAAAGATGCTCAAAAGAGTCCAAAAAAAAAAAAGGACCGTGGGTTAGTATACTGTAAAAGTACAGTTTTAAAGGGCACAAAGATGCTCAAAAGAGTCGAAAAAAAGGACCGTGGGTTATTATGCTGTAAAAGTACCGTTTTTTAGGCATCAAGGAATGCGAAAAATGGCAGTATTTGAAAAAGGGCACAAAGTTGCTCAAATCAATCCAAAAAAGGACCGTGAGCTATTATACTGTAAAAGTACAGTTTTGAAGGCATCGAAGAATGCATAATAGACTCACAAAGTTGCCAAAATTAATGGGTTGTATTAAAATATTGTGAAGAAGCTCATATAAAGAGTTAAAAAAGGGGCACAGTTGCCTAAATTGTTGATGATGATATTGAGGTATAAAAAGGCGCACAGGGATATAAAGGTCCCAAATAAAAAGTTAAAGGGTACTTACTGAATTGTTAAAAAGAAAGATTAACTAAGAATTTTGATTTTCGTTTTTTTAATGATTTTTTTGAAACTGATCCTTAAAGCCTGTTAATATTTATTTTGTGTTACAATTTTATTTATTTAGTCCATTTTATTGTTTCAGCAAGATACAAAGCTAACGGGCCACATCCAAAGGAAGGTAGATCCAAAAATCTTAGAAATCCTTCCAGCTAGATGATGGTCGCTCCTATCGAAAAAGATGTAACCAGCCAACCGGAACAATAAATAATATTTGCAAGCTACCACAAAGATGACCACCCGGACCTGGATACCTCTTCCTCGAGCGGAATAGAAGATACTAGTTACCAATGTTCAATATAACAAAATTATAAATTATTTTTTAAGTTAAGCATTGGGGGCCAATGCTTATTGGAGAGAGGGCATATGTCATAAAATAGTTTAAAATTTAATCAAACCACTATAAAAACGTAGCAATAATCAATATTGCTGAGTATGCACAAATTTCGTCTATAAAAGCCGATGCTGGACAATAGACCGGCATCACTCTTACAAGTGATCAACCCAGTACACCACTGAAATACGTGGTCCCTACTAACCACGCCCGGTACACCACTGAAATACGTGGCCTGTACTAACTACACCCAGTACACCACTGAAATACGTGGTCCGTACTAAAACATACCTAAGTAAAAGCCCACTATGGTGGTTACGCTTTATGGCCCATAAGGCCGACTCTCTACGGCCTATAAGGTCTATTCCTTATGGCCCCTAGGTCAACTCTCTCCAACCAGCATCCCCCCTTATTACATTATTTAATTTGGCATTCTATTCTTGTTAACCTATTTTATGTATATACAATACACGTATAAATGTGGATTCTTTATACTTAATTTTCATATTCCCCTTAATCCCTCAGTCACAGGGCACTAAATAACAAACCTTGTGACATATATGGTAGAGAAACCACTTGTCACAAATATAGTCGTGACAATATTATTCCCTCCAATTAAAGTTCCTAGATCCCCCCTGGCAACAAACATATCAATTTGAAATATAAGTTAGAAAAACAGAATGTGACAAACACGAAAATCATTTTCTTAAATCAATATAAAAAAATTTTTCAGGTGGAAAAATGTATTAGACAATATGCTTTCTTAAAGTGAAGAAAATCCTCATAAAAAATTTTTATATTTTAAAGTAAATAGCGGAAGGTTTCCTATATTGGACCGGCTCCAAAAATGGACTATCTTGGGACCAAGAAATTTTCTCCAAAGGGCTGATGTTATTTGCGTGCAACATAAAAAATCTGTCCGATATAATACTCGTACTACGTTTATAGATTTTTGGAACAAGAATCAAACAACAGCCTACACAATCGCGATTTGAGTGGGGTAACGTGGTCATTACTCCCCCTAGAACAAAAAAAAGCAGTTTTTATTATTGATTTAAGGGAAAAATATGCGAATTACCCCCCCCCCCCCCCTAGAAAAAAAATTATATAACAAAAATTTTTTTCGTCGACCCACCTAGATTTTCACCCAGATCCGCGCTTGAGCCTACATGGCTTGTTTGTATTAAAACCAATAGATATTTCTTTATTGGTTTTGCTATTTAGAATATCACATTTCGCTCATTAGGAAGAATACTGTCACAACTCAAAAAAGTAAAATTTTCAGGAGAAGCCATTTAAAGTGCAATTAATTTAATTGATCGATTTATTG
Organism: Aspidapion aeneum; assembly: GCA_963576565.1. Lineage (NCBI taxonomy): Eukaryota > Metazoa > Arthropoda > Insecta > Coleoptera > Brentidae > Aspidapion > Aspidapion aeneum. Next base: position 36,593,493 of record OY755038.1, on the reverse strand, counting down.
AAGTTAATTGTTTTTTTTTAAATAAATATGGTTATGTATAATAAAACACCGCTTTTTTTATAGTATTTGTATTATTCTGAATAAATTTAAACTTTTTGCTTTTGCTAATGACACAAAAAATTATTTTTCTACTAAATGTGGTGCTCACTTGCGAGCTAGTAGTAAAGTGTTCGAAGTGCCATATCTCGGGTAATAATTAAAGTTTACGTGTGGCACTTTTCTACAACATATAAAACATAATATCAAATTCATTGCAATTAAAAATTTAATTTTAGAATTTGTTGAGTTGTGACAGTATTTTTCCGGATAAGCCATTTATCGCATCGGCTTTTCGAGGAATTTATTTGCATAAAATAACACACACAGTTACCATAACAACCAGCATAGGCATGCAAAAAGGATTGTACAAACAATGCTTTATCAAAGTATTACGCCACTATTAAGGAAATGTTTTATTTAATAAACCACTGCCTTTCTTCTAGAAAAAGAATAATCACTAATTTGCCAGAGGTTTATAAGAAAAAATAACTATTTGCGTAACAAAATTTGAAAAACCTAATTTTTTGACAAACAACACTATTGGGTAAGTCCATATCAAATCAACCAATGGTTTGGACCTTGTCACCTTTGATTTTCATAATTTTTCGTGAAATTCTTTAGTAAGTAGAAAGAAGTAAAAATGCAAATTTTTAGATTTTTTAGCCGTCTAGTTTTTGAGATATAAATTTTTTAAATGTCGTCTTTTTTAGCACTGACTTGATTTCTTTAAACCCTTGTTATGCATAAAGTCTTGGGCATATCTAGGCAAAAGTTGCTGTGTATTCTTATAGGTCCACAAGCCTAATTATGGTATGCCTAGTGGCATCCTTCTTAATAAAATTTATTTTTTATGCAGTTTAAAAACGTATTTTTTATTTTGTTAATTTTTTTTATACTTGTTTTCTAGACTATTTATTTATCATTTTTTTATCATGGAATGACAGTTGGTTCCTATTTAAAAGTTTATTTTTGTAAATTGATGTTGTTCAAAATTCTTTTATTTTACCTTAAATATAAATATTTGACAATTCCCTTACTTTAATATTTTAACTATAAATTGCGTGACAGGAATTATTCTATTTCAAAAGTTTTTAATCATTTTCACTTACTTATTTAGACGCCTAAGTTAAGTTTACACATCCACTCTGTCACATTTCTGGAATTTCTCACTGTCGTGGGATGATTTTGATCATCATAGGGGTTGCAATATTTAGTGGAAAATACCAACCAATTTTTTTTTTATTTACAATCTACCATTTCGATTTTTGTAACCAAGTAAGATCAAATTCTGGGGTTGGGGGGACCTGGCAGTAGGGATAAAATGCTGGCTAGCCGACTGGCTATCATGAGTGACAAAGATCTTTTTGTACCCCAGGTGAGTAATAATCTCACCGACAGTTCAGATCGGGTTGAAGCCCCGGTTGCTGTCGTTGGCTCCATGGGTTCTGGGGAGAGCTACCCACTCATTAACCCTCACGGAGGAGGCGAAAACTCCGAACTCTCACTGAGAGTACAAAACGAAGGGGAAGTAGTGCCGAGTAGGCCTACAGAACCTAACCAAGAAAGGGGTGCCGAAGAGGCCCCTATGGAGCTGGAGGTTCCACCAACTCCAGCTCCAGCATCGTCACCAGACCTTGAGCGGGAAAATGAACTGCTCAAAAGCGACGGTGACACTACTGATAAGGACTCCAATGTGGAGGCCCGAAATCAGAACAAACAAGATCAGAAGAGGTTGTCTGGCTCGGCAAAAAAACGGCTGAGAAAACTTCTTTAGGACGGCTGGGAATACTCAGCTGCCCATAAACGGGCACTAGAGGGACCGCTAAACATGGAGACGGTAAAGCCAAGCTCCAAACGTCCACGGTCCAGTGCTAATTCTCCAGAGCAGGAGTCGAAAAGACCCTGCCGAGCCTCCTACAGCGCTGCGGCAGAGGGAGTTAAAGTTGGCATTGTCCACAAAAACTACCCCTCCGAAAGCCTCACACGAGAAAACCTAAGGGCACTGCAGATGGCCATCCTAAGGTCTCTAGCAGATGTCCCTACTGGCGCGCAGGTCAGATTTCTAGGCTGTACTCATCGGCCTGGATAGTTAAACCTGACTTGCGCTGACGAACAAAGCGCCCAATGGTTGGCAGAGGTGTCGTCAACTCTACAACCATGGGAAGGGTCGCAATTAAGGTTCGTCAGTGGGGAAGAACTTCCCAGGCCACACGTTGTAGTAGCGTACATCCCCGACGATGAGCAGGCGACTCGGTTCACTGCTCAGGATGTCGCTAAACGTCTCCGTGCGCAAAACAATGGCCTAAACACTGCTGACTGGGTAACCCTGAACAGTGAAGCCTCTGGACCGGGCCAAACATGGACATTCGCTATTGACGGACTGTCCATGCAGGCCCTGGAAAGCCTAGACATGCGGCCCTTCTTTGGATTTGGAAGAGTAATCTTCCGAACCAGAGGCAGGGGGCGTGGGTCTGGGTCAGCAGGACCATCTGGAATGGGCGCCCAAAAAGCAAAACAACCTCCTAAAGGACAAACCAATGTCCAAGGAGCATAAGGGGATCAACAAAAAGACCCCAGTGGGAAGGCGGTAAAGAAGCCCTTCACAAAAACCCCTAAAAAAAGAGGGGAAGAAGAGGGGTAAAGGGAAGAACATTCCCGGTAAACCCACCTACAAAAAGGGCCCACGACGGGACCCTCCTGGAGGAGGCGGCGGCGATCGCGAACCTCCCCAGACAACCGCCTAAATATAGGCAGGGAACAAAAAAATAAATAAATAAATAAATAAATAAAATAAAAATGGCAGGCGCACAACAACGTCAACATCAAGGCCTGCACTTGATACAAATAAATCTACGCCATACCAAGACAGCAACGTACAATCTAGGTAGAGTTTTCAAGCAACAGAGGTTAGACATTGCTCTGTTGCAAGAACCGTGGCTATCAAGTACGAACCAAGTAGCTGGACTCAGCCGAGCTCTTGGTAACATCATCACACATAACTCAGGTAATAGACCACGAGCATCTATTCTTATAATAAAAGATATTAACTACTTTGTCCTTTCAGACTTTTGCACTGATGACCTAGTAGCGCTACGATTAATTGTCCCTGGCGAACAGGGCATGACAGAACTAGTTGTCTGCTCAGCATACTTCCCGGGTGACAGAGAGCACACAGAGGTACACCAGAGGCAACAAACCTGATTGCATATTGCAAAGAGAGGAACGTACAGCTCATCCTAGGCTGTGATGCGAATGCGCACCACACAGCGTGGGGTAGCACTGATATCAACAGGAGGGGTGAGTATCTGTTCCACCATATTATAGGGGAGGGGCTTTTTGTTAATAATGTTGGCTCCAAACCAACCTTTGTCGGCCAAAATAGGGCAGAGGCACTAGATCTAACAATAAGTACAAAACTAATTAGCAATAAGATCACTGACTGGAGGGTTACAGATGAGCCCTCTCTGTCAAACCATAATCATATACAATTCACCGTCGACATGGGATCTACAAAAACAATTAGGTATAGAGACCCAAAAAGTACAGATTGGAGTGGATATGCTAAATCCCCCCAAGAAAAGCTGAATTCAGCAATGACCGACGTGTGGGATCGTGATAAAATAGAAATAGCCTCTGTACAACTCAGTGAGGCTATCATAACCGCATATCACGAAAACTCACCTCTTAAAACTAAGACTGATAATCGCGGTATGTCTTGGTGGAACAAATCTCTGTTCAAAAAAAGAAAAGAGGTCAGACGTCTATTCAATCGGGCGAAGGAGACGGGTAACTGGGAAAGCTATAGTGCCTCCCTTAGCGAATACAACAAGGAGATTAGACGTGCCAAAAGAGAGTCGTGGAGGAGGTTTTGTCACGGACTCACTAAGCTTCCTGACACCACAAGAATTCACAAAATTCTGTCCAAAGAGCCCGCGGACAGACTCTGCACAATAAAGCTCTCTGACGGCACTTTTACAAGATCTGAAAGGGAGTCCCTGGAGGCACTAGCAAACCATCACTTCCCAGGAAGCACGCTCCTTGAAAACGGGTATACTCCTGAGCAATTGACTCATTGACACCGTCCAAAACAGGCGGATTGGAAAATTGCAAAAGAAATTATTAACGCAAATGCGATAAAAATGGCGTTCACGTCTTTTAAACCGTACAAATCACCGGGGCTTGATGGTATTCTTCCAGTGCCAATACAAAAAGGCCTGGAAGTGCTAGTACCATGCCTGGTGAAACTGTACAGGGCCAGCCTAGCATGGAATTATATTCCAACTAGCTGGACAAAAGTTAAGGTAGTTTACATACCTAAGGCGGGTCGGGCAGATAATACTCCAAAATCTCTCCGACCCATAAGCCTCACCTCTTTTCTGTTGAAAGGCTTAGAAAAAATAATAGATGCACATATTAGAGGTGGCGCCTTAATGGCCCATACACTTAATGCAAACAAATATGCATACCAAGCAGGCAAGTCAACAGAACTAGCTTTAAACAACCTTGTTGGAAAAATCAAGGAAACCCTCGATGCAAAAGGCGTCGCAGTGGGCATCCTCCTTGATATAGAAGGAGCATTTAACAATGCACTACCCAATTCCCTCTTTGAATCAGCGTGCGCCCGAGGAGTTGAATCCACCATCACAGGGTTCATCAGGTGCACACTCGAAAATCGAGTGATTGAAACCACACTTAACGATGTGATGGTAAGTTTTAGAGCAGCCACAAGGAGGAGTTCTGTCTCCCCTCCTGTGGTCTCTGCTGGTCGATGATCTTCTTGCCATCTTAGAATCGCTGGATGTAGAGGTATTGGGCTACGCGGATGACGTAGGAGCAATCATTAGAGACATTCCAGAAGAAGAGTTCTCTGGAAAGATACAAGAAGTACTAAACACGGTAAAAGACTGGTGTGATAGGGAACAGATGTCTGTTAATCCCTGCAAAACAATCATTATACCGTTCGCCTGTAAAAGAAAGCTAGACTTCCTGACTCCTCCGGAGCTTAACGGTGAAATAATTCCATTTGCGTCAGAGGGTAAGTACCTGGGGGTCACCCTAGATAAAACTCTCACCTGGAACGCCCATTTGGAAAAAGAATTTGCAGAAAAACCTGGGGCACTAGCCCCAAACAAATTTACTGGCTGTATATAACAGTCATTAGACCAATGATTGCGTACGGTGCAATAGTCTGGTTTGAGAAAGGACATCAAAGAACCTCCAGAACCAAACTAACCAGCTTACAACGACAGGCCAGTCTTACCATATGTGGTGCAAGGAGCTCTAGCTCATCGACTGCGCTTGAATGCTTACTAAACTTACCTCCGCTTCACATTTTCTTAGAGGCGGAGGCACGAAGAGCAACTTATAGAATAAGTGCCAACCACCAGGATGGCCGGGCAAACAAAGTGATATCAACAGCCCTAATTAGGGAACAAGAGTTGGATGCAACTCTAGGAATGATATCCGACGTCATGCCCAACACGGTGTACAGCAGAAAGCTATACAACATAATACTCGGGAGGGAGGAATGGTTAAAAAACAGGATCAACTTTTCAAACAACGATAGCTTCTGGTATACCGACGGATCCAAAATGCCATCAGGCGTTGGATCTGGAGTTGTTAGTATCCAAGAAAAAGTCGAGATTCAACATAGTCTCGGCAAATTGGCTACTATATTTCAGGCCGAACTCGTAGCCATTGAACTGTGTGCCCGGTGGATTACTGACCACGAATGGACCAACAGGACAATAAAAATCTTCTCCGACAGTCAAGCAGCCTTAAAAGCGCTTGATTCCTACACGGTCTCATCGAGAACCGTGAGGAACTGCAGAGACTCGCTGAATACGCTTGGTAGCGCTAATAAGGTGTCATTAGTATGGATACCAGGGCATTCTGGGCACAAGGGAAATGAGGCCGCGGACCAGGCAGCGAGGGAAGCGGCATCTGCCGAATTTTTCGGCCCCGAACCAGCCCTGGGCATATCATACAATGCTGCTAAATTAACCATATTGGGATGGATGGAGGACAGCTTCCAACAATACTGGATGAATATACCAGAACTGGCTCACTCTAAAGAGTTCATTAAAGGACCATGTCAAAAGAGTGCCAGAAATATCATTGGACTTACCAGACATGAGATCCGTATAGTGACAGGACTTTTTACGGGTCACTGCCGACTAAGAGTACTCATGCACAGAATGGGAATAACAGAAGAGACCGAATGTAGACTCTGTATGGAGGATGATGAAACAGTTAGACATGTACTGTGCGAATGTCCGGATATTGCACGTTTTCGGTAAACCTCAGATTGATTCAGAAGATCTGAACAGTGTCTCACCCAAACTGATAGCTAACCTTTTTGGAGGATTAGGCATACAGTGGTGAGAAACCACTCAAAAGTGAGCCACAATAGACCCACTAGTGGTCGCAGTGGAAGGGCTGCAAGGCCCACTCATATATGAATCAATATCAAATTCACTTCCAGAACGGATACGACGCAATGCCAAACAGACTGAGAAAACACTCGACGAAACGTCATGTTTACGCAACTTTTGTTTTTTACAAAAAGTCATCAGTCAAAATAATATATATATTTAATTACTTTACGGCCGATATTGCCACTATTTTAGGAGCAGTGGCGGTTCCTCCATAAGTGCACATGTGCACCTGCACTCTAAAATTTTACTCAAGTCTGACCATTCTTTATTTAATAATTTCATTATAAAGTATCAATAAACCCCAAAAGGAATTCACCAAAGACTTGAATAACATTTAAAAATGAATACCCGGTATGTATGTGTTTGTATTCGAGTTGACACGAGGATGCGTAGGTCGGCTGCGGCCGACGCGGCACCGCGCTTAACTGGATTCAAATTCTGTGCACCGTGGATGTTATGTCGCATTCTAATTACGAAATGTAGAAAGAGAGTACGACATGTCCCTATAGAATATTACAGTACACAAAACCTGGGCCTTACTTCGGTTACGCGGATGGCCACACCCGTGATGCCACCCGCGTCACCGGTTACCGTTGACTGTGAAAGATAGCTTATTTGCAGCTTAAATTAATGCCCTGAGACAACTCGGCGTTATCGGTCGGGCCGTATTGTTTTGATTTCGATGATTTCGTAGTTACTCGATGGCCCATAAAGTTGCGTGTAGCCGCAATTTTTTTTGGTGTGCACCCCTAAAGTTTTACACCACGCGCCGCCACAGTTTAAGAGATAAATAATGTAACAATTTTCATCAATGTCAGACATTGCAGCGAGAGGCGAAAAGAGGATATTTATGTACAGGTTCTCAATTATTCTTGTGAGCGCGTTATTAGGCAAGTACGTATTTTTAATTAATTGTTTCTTAATTTAAATGTCAACGTAGCGAAACCAGATGCGCATAGTGTCCACGTTTTTATAATATACATGCTACATAAATAAGATTAATTTATAACAATATGTGCCCTTTAATTAATCAAGACATAAAGAATTTTTTGTAGCTATGATCCCATTATCATCCCAAAGTAAAATTTAGCATACATGTAAACAAATAGTCTAAGAGAAAACATTATAAAAATGAAGAAAAACAGAAAAAACATTTTTGATATTTCATCAAAAATATAATTTGTGCATAGACCCTTTGTCCATTTTTTTTAAGAAATGAGGCTATCAACACAACAAAGTTTGGCTTGTAAATGGTTCTCTATACACAGCAAGTTCTAGCTAATTATCTTAAACGGTTTAAAAATTATAGAAGTTTGAAGAAACCGATGCAGGCTAAAAATGGGTCAATATTTTTATTTTCGGAAACGCATAACTCAAAAAATATGCAACGAAAAAATTTTCAAATTTGAATTTTTACATTTTATTAGGCGGAGAACAACTACACAAAAACTCACCATCATCAAAAAACTCAAGGTTCAAAAATATTTTAAAATTGGTTGAATTGATGTGGACTTACCCTATTGCGACTTTTCAATTTTTCTACAATCGTTTTTAAGCTCATTCAATTTTGAATTGTTTTGCTTGTTCTAAGGGGTTTTGAATATTTTTGAGATGCGCCACTATTGGCCCCGGTGAGCGATATAGATTTTACTTAAAAAGGATTGTGTCAAAAACTATGAAATGATCTATTTTATACAATTTTTTTAAATTTATATATTACTTATTTTTACATTCTTATTCTAGATATGGTGAGTCTGTAGATATGTAGTAGGTACCTACATCTTTTAATTAAAATTTATTGTTACTATGCCCAGTAATTTTACTTCCTTTTTCTAAAGTTATGTTATGGTATTATCTTGTTTAATACACAGGTATTATCTTGTTTAATACCTAGGTATTATTTAATTAAAATTATTTTATATTGCATCTGTATAATGAACACCTGCATATAATTAGATTAATTTCTTTCGCAGGTGATTACGTTGGTGAACCTGCCTTATAAACCATAGAAGATATGAATACAACGACCACGACATCTGCCTCCACGTGGCACACCTGGGACCATGGCGGTTTTGAGGTGGATTCTTATAAAGACCTCTAGAAAGAGCTGAGTAGGCCTTGACGGAACCCGCAAAGTTTCTTGATTTGAATAACCAATGACGCGACATGCGACATACTTAGCATGGGGCCGTAACTGGAAGTCTAAATTAACGACTGCCGAGCTTTTCAAACCATAAGATGGTATGTTTTTCAATTATCATTCATAATAACTTTGTAGTTGGCACAAAATGTCTTGTAGGCATAGGTGCAAGGTTTACCTTGCCCTTAGACCGTAAACAAAAAACTTTTTGTTGCGGTCGTTCGCTTTGGAAAGGGAGAAACCACCACTTGAACGGATGGTCCGGTTATACCAGTGAATTTTACGTGTAAAGAAATAGGGAAAAGTTTGTATCCAACAAATTTGTCCGCCTAAAGGGAGTGTTTGCTTAATAGAGGTGTCCGCAAGGAGAGGTTCCACTGTACTTATTTTGCTCTTCTTTATTAAATGCATAGTAGAACTATTGGTTTTTGATATTGGATCAGTTTATGATTATGCTGGTACATTGAAAAAATGATATTTTTGTTAATACAAATAATATTTATATTAACTTTTATTTGACATATCAAGAACCTACCTAAATAGAAACATAGGAACCAAAAGTTTCCTATTGGACAGCTTAAATTTAGGCAACCATATAGTAGTAGTACTAACTGGTAGTGGCAGTAGTAAGTAGTAAACATGCTTTATTATCAAAAGATACAAGTGACCTTTATCGACAAATTGAAAGAACTTGTAGATTACTAGTCCGGGGCCAAAGCCTCAAAATTGGGCCTCCGTGGGCTTTTTGATAAAGATTTTGCAACACCTGTTTCAATCGATTACTAATAATCCCAACAACACTGCCTGACCTGTTAACAGACCCAAAAATTCTTAGTCAAAAGTAAGGTTAGGGTGTCAAAATATTTTTCTCAATTCTGAACGGTTTAAGCTACAGTAATGACGTGGTACGTACATCGCTAAAAAATTTAATTTCGGAAATACTCAAGCAGCGGAAATTGTTAATAAGTATATATATTAAGATTTCGCAGTTCTCTCTCATAACCGGACACCTCCAATAAGCGGACAAAATCGACGAAACCGTGAGTGTCCGCTTATAGGAAATTAGGAAATTAGGAAAAGGTATTTCGTATTAAGTTTTCTATGTTTTTAGCACCGTATTTTATTTGTTTTGTTTATTATTATTATTCTTTTAACAAATTGAACACTTTTGGCAGGTATGTTTTACCAAATAAAGGGTGTTTATTTTGTTTAATTTATTACTTTTTTCTTTAATTCGGAAGAAATTTGGAATGGTATCCCACAGCAAATGTTTAATAACCTGATAGAGAGCACGCAGTAATCGATGCAACCGGTCGCTATACAATTTATTAATTAACATATTGTTTTGTAAAAACATATTTTTATCTTTTGGGAAATTTATAAGAGTTTTTTGGTTTTATTTTGATTTTTATTTTAAAGAACATAGTTTTTGCTATTTTTGTAAACCAAACGTTTTATTTTCAATAAAATAATTTAGCGTTAATGGATATTTCTGCAAGAATCACCAATATTATATATATATATAACTCTCGTGGAGCAGTTTATATTTTTTTCTGTGATTACCTTTCTCAAACCTAGGAAAAATACTAATTGAGTAATTTATCGGTTCGTCAGAGCCCAGCACGCTATTCCAACTTTTTTAGGGCTTCTTTTCCTTCTTTTTGACAAAAAGTCGACAGTTAACAATAATAGGCGATAAATCCTTAGCTGCCTTAAAACCTTCCCATCTTTAGATAAGGCAGCAAAAAAGGTCCAATATAATTAATATTTTTTCTTACCCCGACGACGCGACGTCATGAAATGCCCACAGAATAAGACAAATTTAAAAAGGAGAAAAATGATTATAGGGTCGAAAATAGTTCTCAAAGCCGTTTTGGTAACTTCAGTTGGCTCTATTCTCGAACTTTAACGATGTGATCATCCACATCACACGCTTTGGCCAATAGAAAACTGTGTAGTCGCGTGTTGTGCAGAATGACTTGTATTGACCAGTGGCATAGTCGCCCGCGCTTCACAGTTTGAAGTGAAATCTGTTCTCCTGCCAATCCAAGATCTTTTCACATAGCACGTGACGGCTCGGAGCTAATTGGAAGTTTGAGAATAGGTAGCCTGGAAAAAGGCAAGGTGATGCATTATTTACATTATTGTTTAATCTGACCCTTGAAGCTTCTATTAGGATGATTGACAAAATATAGTTGATTGACGATTTGTAAAATTAAAATCTAATTTTTTAATCCCTCTAGGAGAAAAAATTCGTTTTAGCCTACGGATAATAGTTATTTTTGCAATTCAGGGACTAAAAACGCATTTTAGTCCCTCATTTTAGGGACTAAAATAGTACTTTTTATCCCGGGGACTAAAATATTTTACTCCCGGGGACTAAAATATTTTAGTCCCTGGACCCGAATTCATGGTTTTTTCAAATTTTGTATTTTTGTATTTGGGAGCATCTAAAAATAGGCCTATACACTATCAAAATAAACTACCTAGCCTAATCTATACATTCCTACGTTATTTGACATTATTATTGTTTGTTATATTGATATTCAAAATAGCGCCGCTACAGCCAACTAAATGAATCAATGATCGTGGATCTGAATCGATTTCGCTTCGCTGTTGGTTGAGGTTGATGTTTTGCAGTGGAGATCCGAAAATTGCTGGTTCGGTGTGATCAGTGCTGCTGTCTTCGTTGATTGTGGGTTCTGGAAAATTGCATACTGTTACGGTACGTGATTGGCCTTGACTTTTATGACTCTTGACATCTGTCCTCAAGTTTTGACTGAATATTTTATCCGCCACATTTTTTTTGTTTTCGATTGATTGCTCAACATACCCTTCAGCAACGGTAGCACTTTTCCAACCACCGTGTCTTTTGAGCTGGTCAATATTCGCTCCAGAATCTGCTAAAAGGGTACGCCTGAAGCAGTGTTCTGTGTATGAAACGGCCTCTGGCAGGTTCAGGAAGGCAGCTATTTTTCGCGGGAAAAGCCCAAAAGTATTCTTTCCAACAGGTTGTGATAAACATTTGCCGTCTTTATAGCCAATGAAATATCTCGATATTGTCAAATTTGTTGGTCTCAGAGCCATGTAGGATTTACACATTTTCACTACGTCTATAGCGTTGCTTTCTTTGGAGTTCTTCACTATGAAGCATCGGTCAGTTTGATTTTTCGTGTTGCGAACTGTGACAACAAGATGAAAATCTTGGACTTGAACATCTTCATTCTGTAGCTGGCACAGTTCAACACCCCTGCATGCACCGGCAACTCCCATTATCAACGCCACCTGGAAAAAAAAGATTTTTCAGTTACTAAGTAGCAATACAATTTTTTGTACAAACTACGTAACCTGATAGCAACAAATGATATTTCGAATCAGTGACGTTAACATGGTTCAAAATAATGTAAAAACAGTTCACTTTACCTTGATCATCAAATATTCTTGATTTGGTGCTTCCTGGAGGAACTGCTGGATATGATCCATGTCCAGTATTCGAGACTTCTTTGGGCGGTAGCCATCCCCATTTCTTTTCAAAAATGCCTTCAATTTTGAATATTTTCCAATGTCCAAACTTTTTTCAACGATCAGCTTTGATTTAATCATTGAATAATGTGACCAAACCGTTGAAGCCTTCAAATTTTTCGCATGATGGAAGAAATATGCAAGAAGTACCTTCTCCTGTGTAACATCAGCAACATCCTTAGCTTGACACCAATCCAGGAAATGTTTGTATTGTTTTTCATATATTTTCTCCGATTTAGCGGGCAGCAGTGCCTTCACTGCCTCTGCGGCAGCTGTATCAATATCAATATCCATTTTTTTTTACTTTTGGGAACGCACTAGCAAATCGCAGAAATCTCCACGGCGTTGTTTGTATTTTAACAGTTATTTTATGGTACCTTGACAACACCCTGACAACCAAGTATTATCCAAGGCTATCTAAGAAATATCAACTGACTTAACGTCAGAGAATGAATGGTACTTTATTGGTTGTATATATACCACTTGACTAAAGTGTCTTTTTATCCCTCAGCGAATTGTAGCCTCCCTGCGGTCGGGCTACAAACATTTCGCCTCGGGATAAAAAGTATCACTTTAGTCCCTGGGTATATAATGTACTATTACCTAACAAGTGCGGAAAGTAATACTTTACCGCACGCGACGGCAGTCGGCCGAACGACGTGGAGCGGAGTTTGGTCAAGCCGTCAAGGGGGTAAAGATAATTTCCGTATGTGTTAGGTACAATATTTTACCTATGAGTACTTTCTTTTTTTCAAAAAATTGAATAAAATATTGAAGCTGTCTTATTGACGCCTTGCTAAGGCTTCTAAGTGGTGCGCGTGCGGTAAAGTATTAACTTTACTGCACGCGAGTAGGTAATAGTAATTTACGTAACTAGTGCGGAAAGTTATACTTTTACGCACGGGACGGTAGTTGCCCGAACGAAGCTTTGCGGAGTTCGGGCACGCCGTCAAGGGCGGAAAAGGCACTTTCCGCAAGAGTTAGGTACAAAATTTTTCCTAGTTGCATAAAAAGCTTAGTTTTACATTTTTATATATTTGGTATTTTTTACATTAAAACAGCAAAAACAAATTTTGTTTTCATTTTTAATTTAATCGTGTTTATAAATGGGTCAATAAGTCTGATTAGGCCTAAAATTCAATTTGAAATTTAACGTGCGTAAAAGTATTTTTCACGCACGGCGTGCGTAAAAGTAATTACTTTTACGCACGCTAATTTATAATTAAAGTTTTATATAAATTGCAGTCACTCTATATATTGCTTTTATGTCACTTGATATACTAGATGACACTGACAAGTTTATTTGATATTTACCGTCAGGCGTCAGGTTTTAGTTTGATTTGTCTTGGCGGCGTCAAAATGGATTTTGGAATTTGTGCTGGAAATGAAGATTTTGAACTGCCAAGGTTAATATTTGTTATTTTTATTAAGTAAAATTATAATTATATACCGTTATAAAACCAAAAAAATTGGCTCGAATTTATACCGATTATAAAAATGTTATTTTTTATTGTTATTATAATTTCTATTTGGTCCAAATAATATAATTTTTTACAAAAAAACAGCGTGCGTAAAAAAAATTTTCACGCACGCCAAACCAGTTTTTTACGCACGCAGTGCGAGAAATTTTTTTTTACGCACGACATGCGGGAAGTTGAACTTTCCAAATGAAAATTGATGCGGAAAAACGCGTTTTACGCTCGCAAGTGAGAAAAATAAATTACGATAATATAGAAGCCTAAAACGAGGCTTTTCATTCCTCGTTTTAGGCTTCTATATTATCGTAATTTATTTTTGATGACTAAAAAACTAAATACTATAACTAACAAAAAATAAATCAAAATGTTCAGGACCTTGATTATAGTTTAGATTAAGTGATAAAGTTTACATACTTGGGAGCAAATATAAACAAAAAAAAAATCAACCGAAACAAAGTCTTTTACGATCATCAAAACTACTCAAGTCAAAAATTTTTACGATATCTCTCAAACAAAAAATCTACAATACAATCATAGGTAGTGACCAGTGGCGGCGCGTGTTGTGAAACTTTAAGGCGCAGGCGAAAATTTTTTTTGAGTTTCACACCTAATTTTTTGAGCCATCGGGTGGGTCATTATACCAAGTGGGCCAAAAAAAACTTGACAATTTTACATTATAACTTTTGGACTATACCATCGATTTCAATGGGACAAACTGCACTTGGCAGAGAATTACTCAGAGTTTTGACTAAATATTTTTATTCTTGTATTGTGAATATGTTTTAAATATTTTTTTAAATCAGTAAAAAAGCTGCATATTTGCTACCCACAAGAAGGTACGAATCGAAACTAAAACATTTTCGAAAAATAAGAATAAACAAGCCATTTTGAAGAATCAAGTATGATTCTGTCAGACATCTTAAATTCTAAGATGGCAGCAAATTTTAATTGCTCTTTGAAGAGCAATTAATTCTCAATATAATTTTTTTTTATTTCATTAAAATCGGTTTAGCAATAACGAATTTATAAGAAAATGAATGCAGACATGATTGGCAAGGAAATCGTAAAATATTCAAAACAATGGATAAAATAAAAATATTTCTTTTTAGAACGACTAAACAGATTTTGCTAATTCGTACCTTGTTGTGCATAGCAAGAATGAAGTGTTTTTACTAATTTAAAAAAATAATTAAAACATGTTCGCAACACAAGAATAAACGAGCATCTTTGAAGGGTACATTTTAATTTCATCCGTGATCTTAGATTTTGAGATGCCGGACAAAAAAGTGTATTTAGTCGAAACTCTGATCGATTCTCTGCCAAGTGCAGTTTGTCATATTAAAATTGATTATATAGTTCAAAAAATATAATGAAAAAAAAATTGTCTGGATTTTTTTGGCCAAGACGTAACAGTCAGCGTAACATCTTTTTTTGACAAAAATATATCTTCAAAAGGTTATGCGTCAAGACGCAATTCTACGGTATGCAATTTGGAACGCTTGATTTTTAATTTTCCAAACAACAAACCGTGGGCACATAAAGTTTGGCTTGGCTTGTGGTTTCCCGCCTTTATGGCGTAATATTTATGTTAGGACCTTAAGCTTGTCCAAGCAGGCTTGCACAGCGTTCCGACGGCGCACAAAGTAGTATTCGACCTCTGTAGCCGGCCAAAATTATTTACACATTAAATATGTGTCGTTACCATTAGATTTAATTTATTTATTAACAATTTTTTTCAAACTATTAAGATTTTAACCAAATCCCATTTATATTTCCGATTGGGGGTTTAATCAATGAAAAAGTTATAATGGAAAAACGAAATTTTTTATTCGATATAATTATAAAAGCAAACAAAATATCTTCTTGCAAGAAAAACCTCAAATTTGGTAAATCCAGTATTTATTATTGTAGTATTATTTAGTTCTAAGTAATTTTTAAACGGCTATATGTAAACTTTTAACTACTATTATCATTTTTCTGTTTTGTATGATTTCTGTGAGAAGCCCAAAAAGGACTGCTATAAAACTTTCCCACGTCAAAATTAAGCCAATTCATTACGAAAAACTCTAAAAAAAACTTTGATGAACCCCGCTACGGTTGGCTGACCGTTTACATCAACCTAATTTAAACCAGATGAAATTCCCAGTTAAAAAGACTTTTTCTTAAAAACAAAACTTAATACACTGCCAATTTATTGCCATTTTAGTAGACTGAAAAGGGAGGAGGGTTATATAATTAAATAACCGAAAAACTAGTTGATATTAGGGACTCGTACAATACATTTTTATTTATTTGCGTTAAGGCAGTGGCGTATATAGAAAAAAGTTTCGGGGTGGGCCCGAGACAGTTAGGAGGAGGGGGGGGGGGCGAGACCCCACTAGGCCGTATGTTATGCTATTTTATATTTTTATTCATAAAATATGTGGAAAACATCTAAATAAATCTTAGCTTCGAGGGGTTCGGTTCGGTTCGGTTCGGTTCGGTCGGGGGGGGGGGGGGGGGACGTATATGCCACTGCGTTAAGGCACTATTATATTGTTTACAGAGTTTTCAATTCGAATTTCGAAAAAGCTGAAATTCTCCCCCACCAAATCCCAAATTATATTCAGTTTTGACACACATAACACACTTTTTGGTCAGGTTTCTAGGATAATTCACCGCCGCCAGCCTAACTTGCTGCCGATCCGATTCACCGCCGGAAAAATTCTTCTATGAAAGAACTAGAAGAACGCCATTGCTCTAATTTGAAATTTTGTTTATTAATTGATTATATAATTTAGCTTGACTTCGTATATAAGTTGGTATATAAAATCTTAAAGCTTTTTAAACTACTTTTCGATGAACTTCTAGATTTTATATTTGACAGGTGTAGATACATAGCTGCCGTCTGTGGCTGCCGTCCTTAAGATAGAATGCCGCTATCTGCCTATAAAAAATTCCTGGTTTAAAAAACACAGAAAATAATAACCAAATGATGCACCTTGATAACTGTAAATAAGTTGTTTCTTCTTCAAATAATGTTGATTTTTTGTTGTTTAAATGTTGGATAACTGAAGTATAGCCTATGTACGGCAGATAGAGTTCCACTGAAAATTAAATTTAAATTTTATCACAAAAAAACTCGCAATGACGGATCTAAAATGGCGAACTTTTTTACTTATAAACCGATTTGTCTCAAAATTGAAAACTTTTAGTGTTTAAGGTATACAAATACATGTTGTGACTGAACTGAAACAAATCAAAATGGCAGATCCGAAATGGCGGGATTTTCCATTTATAAACTGATATGTATGTATAATATGTATGTATGATATATACTAGACGTCATTGAAATTTAATGCAATCAAATTGCACCTGTTCCTGTCACTTGACTCTTTTAAACTCACTCCTACTTTGACATGTTCCAGCATTCCGAATTTTATGCATTGATTCGATTGGTGAATAATAATCCTATAATTGCATGAGCCGGTAATCACCCATTTTACCTTATAACTATTTTTAAGGCAACCAAAAACCTGTAAAGACGTCAAAACACTTTTGTGCGGACCCCATCATATAATTAATTAAAACTTCATTAATGGACGGTTAATTAAATTTCATTTCAAAAGAAATTCAATTGACTTTAAAAACGCAATTGTTGGGTATACGAAGCACAAGGAATTTTTAATGATAAACTTGATCCATTTCATTAACCAGACTACAGATATTACATTTAGAAAGCTAGTAAGCTACTTTTTAGGGTCAATGCATCTGACCAAAACTACATAAATAGCTTTGTTCAAGTTTAAGGGTTCAAGTTAAAGACTTCAACACAGTGGTATGTGGCGTATTTGAGAAAGGGGAAGCAGTTTTTTTAAACTTGCCTTAAACTTTGTACGATTTTTTTGTCAGGAAAATATTTTTTTCTAATTTTAAAATATGTACGAAGAGTCCAGTGGAAAAACGAGATTCCATTTTTCAAAAAGTTGAGTAAAACGAAATTTAAAGTGGGAGTCTCATCGTCTTTCCACAGTGCTGCCTATTTTTAGCCGTAGCTTTTAGTGGAATCTCATTCTTTATCCCCTGTAAGTTTTAGTGTGTTACTACTTCACGTTACAAGCTATCACATGGCGTCAAAATGTCGATTTCGGAAACAAATGGCGTCTTATCGTTTTTTCACTGGACCCTTTATATGTGTTTTAATAACAAAGTTCAAAACGAGGAAGCAAAAATTTCAAAATCCTAAAAACCAAAATGTCTTTTATTTGTCCCTAAAATTTAAAAAATATTCTCTAAAATGGTAAGTGCAAACTAAAAAAAAACTTTAAAAAAACTTCTTAAAATTATTGAAAAAATATATAAAATATTAAAAGAATAGGTAAATGTGTCCTCAAATACATTAGAGAGCATAAATACATGTTCAAAAATCGAAAAGTGAAGCATAGCTTGCTTTGGAAACAATGGCATATTTAAATTGGCAGACGCGAATTTTCAAGTGCCCATGCGTGTGTTTTGTCAAGTAGGCACACAGCTGCTGTGTGGATGTGAGAGGATTTGTTGTTTATTTATATTTTGCGGTGTTTTGCGTTTGTCGTGTAAAATTATGTTTTTATCTGTGAAAAATGGGAAATAATTCACGTAAAACATGTACAGTTTGTGGAAAAATGTTAATGTTAATAAAGTTAAGAGTTGTTTATAGATGTTACTAAACACTTTTCATGATGTCCACAATAAATCGAAACAATTAGTTTTAGAGAAACTACAATTTTAATCCACAATTTGATAAATTTTCACCCAATCAACTAGTTTGTAGAAAGAAAAGAATAGGCATAACCCTAAATTTTTGACAATTGTCAAATAATGTAATGTATTAAAGTCACGGAGTATGTTCCAAAACTGCCAAAACTGCAGTAACCCAAATCCTGTCTACACGAAAAAGGAACATGAAGAATTAAATTAATTGATTAATACTGGTTTCAAGCAACGCGTGTGAAATTGCATAGGTTTGCCCCATATGTATGCTCTAACGTATTTGTGCGTCCTATACTCCTCTAGGAAATGCACGTGGATCCACTTACCCCTTACAAGAATTTGGAGGGCCTCGTGTGTACACGTCCAAAACTTAAATTTAAAAAAATTTAAATGCAAAGTAAAACAAATATCGTTTAACATACCATAAAACTAAAATTATAACAATAAATCCTAATAATCTCCAATTTATATAAAATGGCTTACGTACTCGGTCTTTAAATTAAAATGGCGCTTAAAGCAAATATTTTTTTGAATATTTTCCATATATTTCATGAATACAAACATAAAATAGCATAAAATACAGCCTCATGAGGTCTCGGCTCCCCCCCCCCCAAAACTGTCTCGGGCCCACCCCGAAACTTTTTTCTTTATACGCCACTGATACTATATCAACGGCTATTTTTGCGAGATATTTATGCTTGCTGGAGGTTACTAGTCCTCTTCTTTTTTTAGTGCATTTGTATAAGTAAGAAACATCATGCCGCATAATACAAGAAAATACTCCCCCTATATCGCTCTGCCCCACTGCAATCACCTTCTTGAGAAGCTAGCTACTGCAGTGGTGGCAGAGCAGTAAAGGAAATTATTGTCTGCTATGGTGCGTTTTTGTATTTCTCACTTATACAAATGCACTAAAAAAAGAAGAGCACTGTAACCATGAGTAATCATAAAAATCTCGCAAAAAACGATTTATATAGGTAGTGGACATATTAATGTGCTTTTGGTCAGGCATTTTACACACGCTCGTAGAAAAAAAACTCTTTGCATCTTCAATTTTATATGTATTAAAGATTACATTCTTTTAAGTGCGATGAAATATCCGATATGCATCAGATCGAGAAGTCCTGAGCTATCATTTCCGGGCAAAAGGAGCGTTTTCCCATCACCGTGTGTCACTCATTATTCCAGGCCGTTAAATCGTTTTAAGCTTGTTGCGGCATTTCAGCCGCCCACCCAGTCAAACGGGGTGGAAATTTATTGTTTCTAGGGGCACCATTGTCCCTTTCTTGGGCACATCATACGCCTGGCGCGACTGATGACCTTTGTTCTCAAACGCTGCTAATGCAGTTAATGCCTATCAGAATGCAACACTGTGCAACACGAAAATTAGCTTGGGCGTAACAACGGTGAAATAAAGGAGGTACAGTTGCAGTTATAGGGATCCAAAAATGAAAAAAATTGGGCAAAAATACTTTTTTTTTAAAGATGTATCTTTTTTAAAAAGCTAATTTTTAAAAGCAGTTTTGTACTTGGCGTTGTTAAATTCTCTCAAGAAAACTTGACGAACAAAAAAAGACCCCTATACAAATATTTTAGATTTTTTTCAAAAAAACTTTATAACCCCAAAATTTTATTAAATTATATAAAAAAAGATTCACGCCAAAAAAAAGTTCCTCGTCAAAATTTTTCGTAAAAAAACTTTAGCGTCAAAAACACAATATTTTCAATACTTAAAAACTGATGTTTCAAAATTGTATTTTAAACTCCGCTGAATCGCGGTTGTCACCTATGGATTTATAAATTTAGTTCCCGGTTCTTATAAGGATGTTTAGATTTTATAACAAGCTTTCCTGGTTTTATAAAATACCTGAAAGTATGGATAAGTTATATAGAGGTAATTATGTGATCCTGGCCACCAAAGTTATAATAAATTACCAAAAGAAGTTTTATAAATGAGGCGTATGATCACCGTATGTCACTAATTATTGCAGACCGTTAAATCGTTTTCAGCTTGTTGTGGCTTTTCAGCCGTCCAACCAGTCAAACGGGGGAGGGGAAATTTATTGTTTTGTCTCTATTTTGGCATATCATACGCCTGCTCCAACTGATGACCTCTGTTCTCAAACGCTGCTAATGCAGTTTGTTAATGTCTATCAGAATGCAACACGATGCAACACGAATATTAGCTTGGGCGTAACAACGGTGTGATAAAGGAGGTACACTTGCAGTTGTAGGGATCCAAAAATGAAAAAAAAGTTAGTGTTGGGCAAAACTACTTCTTTCAAAAAGCAGTCGCAGCTTTATTAAAAAGCTGCTTTTAAAACACGTTGTATCTAATTTTTTCAGATACTAAGCTTAATATGAAAAAAATAATAACACACTTTATTGTGAATAGTGAAATTCCCTTTTTAACAATGTGAAACTCGATGGGGTTTGACTTAAAGAAGGAACTCTCCACTGACATCAGTAAATGTGATTTAAAAAAAAATTACAAGTTTTAGTTAAGTTCTTTAGCAAAATTGTGTTTTATACTTTGTCCTAGACAATCAAATTTTATTTCTAACGATGTATTAGAAAGTAAAAGATATTTTATAGTTACCGCTTCAGTGGTATCCTTAATTTAAAGTAATTATTTAAAATCACCTAACTAATCAATTTTTTTAAAGGTTTTATTTTAACTCTTCCGTTGATAATCAAATTTCTTATCACCAAATTTGATAGAAAATTTAGCTAACTCTTTAGGGAAATTATGAGTCTTAAAGCTTGCTGATTGTGATTTTTGAATTAAACCTTAAATGACGGGGACTCTTCCATTTATGAACCGACATGAATTATTTTTTAAATTGGCTTATCCAAAATGGTAATATTTTTCTTTATGAACCGGTATGCATTAAATTGAGAACTTTGGGATGTATAATGTTACCTACTAATTATGAGCTTTAATTTAAACTTGCAAAAAGTCAAAATGTGAAAGGTCACTGATTATGAGTTTTTAACTGAATCTTAACTGAACCGAACCGAAACCAAAATGGTGGACCTTTCCATTTATAAACCGATATGTATTAAATCATAATAGTCACCCCAAAATTCAAACATAATACAAATCGGCGCATAAATGAACATTTTCGCCATTTTAATTTTTTTTCAAATTTAATTTATTTATCAAATTCAGCGGCCTTGCAACCCAAAGTAATAAATTTAATACATATCGGTCCATAAATGGAAAAATCTTCCATTTAGGATCCGGCATTTTAATAAAAAAATTAAATTGCATTGTTACCGGAACTTCAAAAACCTGTCAAAATTGCAAACTGAAACGGCGACGGCACGAGTTGGCCCGGGGGCAAGTTAGCCGCGGTAAGAAGGCGGCGGCGAATTGTCTCATTCCTAGATCCGCCATTGCGCAACATTCTAAAGTAGAGGATCGCATGGTTCCCCTTGCAATTATTTTTTGGTCATACCATTGCACTGCCGCCGACCAAAACAAGAACAACGAAGGACACGAGTTTAGTCAGACGTTCGATGGGGATTGTAATTGGGTGGAAGATGTTTTCCATTTACCGCGCGGCCCTTTGTGTCCAATTCCGACTGCTATCCGTCTGATAAATGAAGTTTTTGGCTGACTAAAGCGTGTGGCTTTGTATGTATTGCAGTGGAATTGTTTGAAAATGAAAAAGCTGCTGCATTGTTTTAGCGTATTGGAGTTTTAGAGTTTGTGTTTTATACATGGTTCACGGAGTGTCCCTTTTTCGTTGGTAATTTCTGCAATTTAAACGAAAACTCATTCGTTACAGCAAAGAGTATGGACTTACACTCAACGCAAAGAAAATTAAGTTAATGAAAATAACAAAAATGGTACAGAATAACAATGAACAGGTAAATGTCAAAGGTGAACCCAGCGAATAACTGGAAAAGTAGAGCAGTGTTCCATCAGGCCGTTCCTGAGTCGTAAAACCGTCCGAAAAATCCCAAAGCGCGCGCAATGCAGTACGAGGACTGTTTTAAAACGGTTTTGGTGAAATGGAACTGATTGGTATAAAGCGAAAAATTAATTAGATTGCTGGTTCATAAAATTAGTTTACCAATCACCTGCGAATAATTTAATTAATTATGAAATCTGAACTGAAAATAATTACGAACAGTTGAAGATGCACTTACCCCTGTTTTTGCAGCGTGTTGTTTGTGACGTCTTTCACACAGAAGTGATTTTTCGACAGCAATTGTCATATATCGAAGCGCGCACACCCCCAATGTACAAATTCAACTGGTTGAGTGCGCGAAGATGCAATTGAACATGCTCAGAAAGTAAAATAAAATAAAGTTTTCAATCGCATTCGCCAAAATTCTTAAAGACAAATACGAACGTATAAACGCGAGAAAAATATTAAAATAAAACAAAATTCTTATACCCAAAAGTATATTTACAAAGGCGAGTGAATTTTGGACATTCTGCCCGCCTAAAAATTACATTGATGTAATTTTTAAATGTTTTCAGGTTCAAAGTCCATCGGTAAAGGACATAGCTTTACCAGAGGTCTTTGAAATATTCCTGAGACAGTGCGCACAGTGGCAACACGTGAGATTTGATCTTCACCTGGGTGAAGGGCAATAATTCTACCAAGCGACCATTTTGTCGGTGGTAAATTATCCGACTTTATGTGTACCATAGTACCTATAGCAGGGGCGGGACAAGTGGGTTCCAGCCACTTGGACCGCTGCTGCAGTGTATGTAAATATTCCTTAGAATAACGCGCCCAAAAATCCTGATGTAATCTTTGGATCATCTGCCATCTAGAGAGGCGGTTTAGTTTGATACTGGTTACATCAGGATCGGGTAAACTACAAACAGGTTCTAGAGTCAAAAAATGATTTGGTGTCAACGCAGACAAATCATTGGGGTCGCTAGATAAAGGAGACAATGGTCTAGAATTTAATAGCGCTTCCACTTGTACTAAGACCGTATAAAGCTCTTCGTACGTTAAAATCTGGCTTCCGATAACGCGATACAAATGCGTTTTTACCGCCTTTACTCCACTTTCTGCTAATCCAGAAAAGTGTGGCGCCCCTGGGGGGTGAAAAACCCACTCAATGGATTCCGCGGCTGCCGCTTGTTTAAATATTATCTGTAATTCCTTATTTGCACCCTTAAACGTAGTTCCTTGGTCGGATATTATTTTTGAGACCCTTCCTCGACGTGCCATAAAACGCCTTAAAGCACACAGAAAAGCTTCGCTAGAATAATCCGAAACTAATTCGATATGAAGAGCCTTGGTAGAGAAGCAAACGAATATGCAGATCCAAGCCTTAAGCGTTTTATTTCCGCGAACTTTTCTGCTTAATGATATGGATATTGGACCCGCATAGTCACAACCGACTACGGTAAAACTTTTGACAGCAGATATGCGTAATTTGGGTAAGTTTCCCATTTTTGGTTCAAAAGGTTTCGGATTAAGTCGCCAACAATTTTTACATCTTATCGCCCGCTTAGGAGATAATATCCAGAAATTTTGAAAAATTAAGAACTGTAAAGTTTGCAAACCTGGGTGCAAATAAGATTTATGATAGTGTTCAATGAGGAGCGTAGTTAATCTATGTTGTCGTGGTAAAAGAATCGGGTGTTTCTGGTCATATGAAAGATCAGAATATCGGAGGCGACCTCCAACCCGCAATATATTTTTATTATCAAGAAAAGCGTCTAACTTTCTAAAAGGCTTTGAAATGCGTTTTTTCGCATTAATATTTGAGATTTCTTGAGAAAATGTGACTGTTTGAACATGCCTGATCAGAAAAATAAGAGCGAGATTAAGTTCTGACAGGACTATGGGTCCAGTACGATAAGCAAGATTTCTTTTAAAGCAGATAAAACGATACCAGATAGCGATTATCCTTTGAATTTTAGAAAGCGAAGAATATTTGTTTAAAAGAATATCAAAAAACTTGTTTTCTGTAAATGCGACCAAAGTTATTTTCCTTTCTTCACCAAGAACTTCGTCCGAATCCAATGGTTCGGAATAAATGCTTGGTGGCCAATGCTCATCAGGCATTGAAAGCCAATCTGGACCGCACCACCAAAGGGGCGTATTTAACAATTCTGACGGCAACAAAGTTCTTGTTGCACAGTCTGCGGGATTATCATTTGTGCGTACATGCTGCCATATTGCAGCTGGTAGTTTATTTTGAATTTTCGCAACCCGGTTGGCGACAAATGTTTTGTATGTATAAGGGGGATTTTTAATCCAGCTAAGAGCGATTGTGGAATCTGACCACGCGAAAATTTTAGAAATTTTAATTTTATCTCCTAGAATTTTTAAAATTGCGGAAACAAGATCAACCAGTAAAACAGCGGCTACTAGCTCTAATCTCGGGATTGAAATTGTTTTTACCGGAGCGATTTTTGCTTTAGCAGCAATGAGAAAAGTGCAGATTTTATTATTTTGTAAAACGCGAAAATACGCTATACTAGCGTAAGCTTTTTCTGACGAATCACAGAAAGCGTGAAGTTGACATTCTGTAAAATTATCAATAATAAAACGTCGCGGTAAAGAAAAGTTTTGAATAAGGCCTAACTCAGATTTATATTTTAACCAACGTTGGCGTATAAAGGGGGAAACTTCCTGGTCCCAGTCATATTTTTGTTTCCACAGAAGCTGCAATAGATCTTTGGAGAACAGGCTCAGAGGTGAGAGCCATCCTAGTGGATCAAAGCATCTTGCAATTTCTGACAGAATCGTGCGTTTTGTACATTCTCGTTCCAATGGATTTACGCGATAGGTAAAAATATCTTTACAAGGAATCCATTGTAAGCCTAAAATTTTTATTGTTTCAGATTCTGAATCGAAATTAAACGAGTTTGAGTGCAAGTAAGACTCCGGAAGGTCTTGTAAAAATGACTTATTGTTGCTTGCAAATTTTCTAAGTTCGAACCCACCGTTTCCCAATAGTTCTATAAGTTGATCGCGTAAATTTCTAGCTTCTAAGAGGTTATTTGCATTACAAATTAAATCATCAACGTAAATTGAGGTTTTGAGTACCTCACGAGCTTGAGGAAACTTGTTTCCTTCATCCTGTGCTAATTGAGCAATGACGCGGTTAGCGAGATATGGAGAAGAGCTCAGACCAAAAGTGACCCGTTTAAAACGCATGTCTTTTATGGGCTCGTTGGGAGTGAATCTCCATATTATTCTTTGAAAATCCCTATGAATAGGGGCAATTAAAACGTGTGTAAACATGCTTTTAAGATCACAAGTAAAGACCACAGAAGAAATACGAAAACTGAGAAGTAGAGCAAAACCTTCTTTTTGAAGTTTTGGCCCCGTAAGAAGGGTGTCATTTAGCGAGGGTGAATTTTGATTTGGACGAGACGATCCGTCGAAAACAATTCGAATATTGTCACCCTTGGCTACGCAATGATGGGGTAAGTAAAAAGAGTTTTTATTTATTTCTTCGTCAGGAATAATTTCAAGATAATCATTGTTAATATATTCTTGAATAGTATCTGAATATTTTTTATAAATATTAGGATTTAAAATTAAGCGTTTTTCAAGCGAAAAAAATCTTCTTAAAGCCAATGAGCGCGTTGCATGAAAATCAAATTGCGGATGCGTATTATCTTGGAAAGGTAGTTCTACCATGTATCGCCCTGTTTCGTCTCTACAGTGAGTCTCAACAAAGCTTTTCTCGGCAAGAATATCGGAGGGCGAGCAAAAATTTGCTTTAGGTAGCTCTTCTAATTCCCAAAAGCGTTTTAAAGCGTGGTCTAGCGATAGTGAATCGGTTTCATTTACAGAGCAAAATAAAGCGGTTGAATGTGATTGCGATTTAATTTTATTATTTTTATTTTTTCCCATAATAATATAGCCAAAAATACTATTAAGAAGAATTGGTTTGTTGGGGCCATTATCAATGCGCCCTTCGCGTAAAATATAGGGAAAAATATCAGCGCCCAAAAGAAAATCAATATTAGCGGGTTCTTGGAACGTAGGGTCCGCGAGGGGTACATTTTGAAAATCAGAAGTATCTATATTACCTAAATAAGTGCTAGGAATTTCCGAACACAACTTGGGTAAGATCACAGCGTCGACTGACATGCGTGGTTCCGTTTGATTATACGGTTTGATAATACAAGTTACTCCTCCCTGAGAGGTAACTTCATTCATAGATCCTAATCCTTGAATAGAAAGGGATAAACTATAGCGTGGAAGTGAAAGTTTTTTGAAAAACTTCAAAGAGACGTAACTGCATTCTGAGCCAGAATCAAGAATAACCCTAGCTTTTTGAAAAATGCCACGAGAATCCATAACCTCGATAATAGCGGTAGATAAAATTGTATTCTGAGCGTGCGAATTGGAGAAGTAATTTAAGGTATTTTGCGAATTTTGAGGTAAATTTTCCATACCTGTTTGTGGCGGTTGCTGAAAAGCGCGAGAGGTTGGCGAATTATTTTGCTGAGGCGAGATATTACCATTAAAAGCAGGCGAATTATTTTGTGAAGAACTTTGCGGGTTATTGTATTGCGAATTATAAAAGGGGGGTCGTAAATTAGAATTGTAATTATTTTCAAGATTCGTGCGGTTAGAAGTATGTGGACTGTAATTGTTGTTATTTTTAAAAATATGTAAAAGAGAGTGATGTCTATTAGATTGACAGTAACGACAAACAGACTGCGATTGACATAAAGCTAGGTTATGTTGCCCACTTAAACAATTAGGACACCAGTTGTTGTCTTTAGCTAACTGAAAACGTTCAGAGGAATTTTTATTTTTAAATTCTAAGCATCTGTAAATATTATGGTCACGTGATTGACATAAAAGACAAGATTGATTTGAATTATTTAACTTTGTATTATTATTTCGACTTGCATTACCAAAAAATGCAGAAGTTTGTCTAGGTTTTGACTGATTAGAAGAAAATCTATTTTTTGTGTCTGTTTTTAAAGGTGAAGAAAAATCAGTTTTAGTTGAAAATTCTACCGCTTCTATAGCGTTACATCGTTTTAGTACAAAATTCTTTAAATCGTCAAAAGTAGGAACTTGAGATGGATCATTAAGTTCAAGTTCAAATCGCGTCATGGTCTCCTGATCTAAATGTTTACTGAAATTATAGTATAGCAAAAAAGACCAATCATCTGTGGGAAAACCAAGTACCTTAAGGGCGGAGAGATTTTCACTATATACGTCAACTAGTGTGCGCAATTGTTTTGAATTTTTAGAATTTGTTACGTAAGGAACATTATCCATTGTTTTTAAATGTGAAAAAGCAATAAGCCGTTTGTTATCGTAGCGGTTTTTTAGCGATTCGAGAGCAATTGAATAATTAGCGGCGGCTAAAGGTGTGCATTGCACCAGTGCTAGCGGGGGTCCCTCTAGGGAGTTTAAAAGATGGTTAAATTTCTCTATATTCGAAATATTTGTGTTGTCAACTAGCGCATTAAACATGTCCATAAAATTTCTAAATTGTCTAATATCGCCGGAAAATTTTGGAACTTTCAAATTAGTCAAGTTTGGCGGTCGATTACCACTAGATAGTCCCGAAGCAGAGGATGCGTCGGTTTCAACCTTCAGTGTTGGCTTTTCAAACAGCGCGGTATACTTAGCGTAATTGTAAGATCGTAAGTATTCAAAGTCTTTTCTCACTCCTTCTTCGGTATCAATTTCAAAATCGTCGGTCGCTGACATTAAAGATATAAGATTTTGATGATATTTAGCAAAATCGTTAACCACTTGATCAATTTGAGCGTACATAATTTTAAACTGAAGTTTAGCCGTCTCGTCAGCATCAGAAGCCGAGTCAGCAAAAGTTTTTAATTCTTTCATTTGATTATGACACATTGTGCGAAGGGTCTTATACGATTTAATCTTAGCCGCGGACATGATGATCCTTTATTTAATGCAGATGGGTATAATAAAGAAAAGCAAAACTAAATTTTTAATTATTTTTAGCAATTTAGGGATATTACGCGGTATTTTTAACAACTTAGCCAAATAAAATCAATTTATTAAAATCAATTATTGGTAAAATTATCAATTTATTTAGTGATACTAATAAATAAAAGGGAAAGCGAATTATTAATAATATAATTTTTAATTGAATTTAACCATATTATTTTAGCGAATTAATAAATTTTTATAAATTAAGTAACGGTGAAAATAGCGAATTATTTATTTACCTTTGTTAGTTAATAAGAGCGAAAACGAACTATTTATTTATATTTACTAATAAATAAAAGCGAAATATTTTTTAATAGTTAAGGGGAATTGCGCGGTGCGAATTAGCGATAATTAATTAACTTAGCGACATGCAATAGCGAGTTATCTACTAGCGATCCCAATAATTTGTAAATATAGGCAAGTAAGAAGCTTAAATTATAAACCTCTTTACACAATAAATAATACTATGGCACCCATAAAGCTGCAATAAAAGTTCTAAACTAAAGCAGCAGTAATAAAATAAAATGCAGATAGGACCTACTGGTAAGCCTATATCATATGCCGATAAATTACGTGCAATTGTTTATGTATATGTAACCTGCCTAAAACCTACTACTCATTTTAGGAAAGAATGTTAAAGAAAAAAACTGGAATGATAAGCTCATATTCAATGACCTTGAATTTATTTCTCCGAAACAAATTACCTATTTATAAATCGTCAAAGACGGAAAACCAAAACACGTTGAAAAATGAAAAAAACCTATTATACTTTTTATTATTAGCGAAGCGAATAAAAACTTTCAAACGCGTTCGGCTCGTAGGGCCAAAAATGATTGGTATAAAGCGAAAAATTAATTAGATTGCTGGTTCATAAAATTAGTTTACCAATCACCTGCGAATAATTTAATTAATTATGAAATCTGAACTGAAAATAATTACGAACAGTTGAAGATGCACTTACCCCTGTTTTTGCAGCGTGTTGTTTGTGACGTCTTTCACACAGAAGTGATTTTTCGACAGCAATTGTCATATATCGAAGCGCGCACACCCCCAATGTACAAATTCAACTGGTTGAGTGCGCGAAGATGCAATTGAACATGCTCAGAAAGTAAAATAAAATAAAGTTTTCAATCGCATTCGCCAAAATTCTTAAAGACAAATACGAACGTATAAACGCGAGAAAAATATTAAAATAAAACAAAATTCTTATACCCAAAAGTATATTTACAAAGGCGAGTGAATTTTGGACAGGAACGACCAAATAACTTTCCAAAAACCGAATGCTGTTGGGGTAGTGAACCATTTACTTCAAGCATATGATGCTATGCGAGAGAGTCCAATTCACGAGAAGTCACGCGACTAAAAGAAAGGGTATAGGTTTTGTCGTCTCGCGTAAAGATAGATCGAAGGCAACGTATGAATTTAACGAAATTAAAGTTGCACACAGAAAGGGTTACACAATTACATAGGATTATCATAATATATTTTTAATTTTAGTTCTTTAAAATGCAGATAAAATTACATAAAGTTAATTTATATTCACAAACTATAAACCACTACAGACAGCCTAATAAACTAAATATACCAAAAATTGAAACAAACTTGCTTTAGCACATATTTTTGGGCGAAACTTGTGAAAAAATATTTATATCACAAGTTTTATGACGAATTTATATATTTATTTATTTGTATTTTGTAATTTGATTTTTACAAAATATTTGTAAGTTTGTTTTTGTAAGTTTATTTATTTTTAGGAAATAGAGATCGTGATACTTCTAAGAAGTTAGAAAAATCATATTTTGTAGCTTGTACTTTGGTAGGTATAAATAGTTAATGACCTTAATGTCGATGCCTTAAAGCGAAGTGATTTGTTCTTCCGCCAAATCTGGTGTAAAATTTCACATCCGGTGTTATCCCTCTTCTTTAAACTATTAGTTCACAGATCACCGGGATTTGCTGCGATCAGGGTAAACCCTTATGTTTCTATTCCTATCCAATCACTTGCTAAACTAGTTTCTCTTTTTCTAAGCAGGCTACCCTATGGTCAGTATAGCTTCTTTCCATGTGGTATACCTACACCAGTGGCGCTCCCAGGAATATGTCTTGGGGGGGCTCGAGGCCTCTGGGGGGGGGGAAGGGGGGCAAAGCCTCATGATGTCGAATTTTAATCTATTTTTTGTGTTTTTTTCTGAAATATGTCGAAAATATGTAAAAAAATCTAAGGCTTTGGGGGGGCCCGGGCCCCGGGGCCCCTGGGTGCGCCCATGCCTACACGATCCGCAGTCCCGTAGTAATAAAAATTACAAGGCTCTTGCAAAAAAATCAACAGATGCTGCAGATGTTGCACAATTTTTTTTGGAAATTTAAAAAATATTTGTAGATATATTTACTCAATTTAATTTGACAAAAAGATTAATTTTTTGGTTATTCACTGTTATTTTCTCAGAGAAATGTAAATTTAATGTAATTTTATGGTATATTTTTATCTCAGGTGATGTAAACTAGAAATGTGTGTGTTTTACATACACTTTTTCCAGTGCAACATAATTATTATAAACACAGACAAAGAAAAGAGAGAGAGCAATCATTTCTAATGCGCCTGTCGTCAATCCTTGTATTTCAGAGGAGTCCGAAACCAGTTTAAGTGGCTTGATGGAACGGAAAACTGACTGTCCGATTACAGTACAACGACAACCTGGAACGCAAAAAGGATTTTTCGTACCGTTTTATAACTGTCGCACGCAATGATCGAACGAAACTTATACTTATCATGAAACTACAATCACCTGTAATAACGATTACACCAAAGAAATAAAAGTGCCCAGAGAAAAAGCAAGGTCAAATTTCAATAATATAAAAAAAGTTTTATGCAACAGAGGTCTTGGCTTGAATCTAAGACTAAGGCTGATTAGATGTTATGTCTTCACCACTCTGCTCTATGGGGTTGAGGCATGGAGATTAAACGCAGAAATAATCAGAAGGCTCGAAGCTTTTGACATGTGGGTGTACAGAAGAATACTGAAGGTATCTTGGGTCGATCGAATAACCTACTTGATGAAATACTTGAGCGACTAAACATCTAAAGAGAATTACTCCTAACAATTAAAAGCAGAAAACTTCAATATCTTGGCCATGTGACTCGAGGACCAAGATATGCCCTACTTCAACTAATTATGCAGGGCAAGATCCACGAAGTGTAGGAAGAAGAACAATATCCTGGCTGAGAAATTTGAAAGAATGGTTTGGATGTGCCTCGATAGGGCTCTGGGGGGGGCTGCCTCCAAGATAAGAATTGCCATGATGATTTCCAACCTTCGTCGCGGCACTTAGAGAGAGAGAGAGAAAGAGAGAGAGATCAATTTATTTGGCTTTACCTAATTATTTTACAACGTATTGTATTAGAAAAATAGTTCAGAACAGAAATCAAATGCCCGGTTTGTAAAGATAAAAATAAAAATAAATATAAAAATAAAATTGCTTTTTATACAGCCAAATAAAAATTTCAAATTAATTTTTAACACTTTTTTTGCAAAAAAAAACAGTGTAAAAGTATTTTTGGATTAAACCACTTGCTTTCTAAAGTTGGATTGCCTAAAATGTTATAAAAAAACAAAAAAAAAACTGAAAAAAAAACATAAAATTTTTTGTGTCACGTGACGCGTCGCACATGTGCACATCCATTTCCAGATAAAAATTAAATAAAAGTTAAAAGATGGCCAACTACACACACACACCTACAAATAAATAAATTCGTAATTTAAATGTAACAAAAAACTTGCTTTTAAACTAAATTTCAAATTAAAATAAACATTTTTTTTACAAAAATTATTCAACTTTTATTAAAATTTTTACCTTTGACACATTTTATTTTTATCTGGTTATTAAGTTCAGAGTTCAGACAAAACAATTTTTTTTTGTTTTTACTGCCTTTTTGGTTCCTCCCGTCTGGATATCCTGCATCCGCTCCTGTATGTATATTTTATATTCATAAGGTTTATAAAATAACTTGTTTTAAAAAAGCTAGCTTTAAAATACGTAGTAAAACGATGATGAAATGAATGATTTTGCGAACTGAAAAGTCAGAAAAACATTTTTTATTTTATTATGGCAAAATTTTAATATTTATTTATTTTTTCTGTATAAAGCCAGAGTAAGTATACGACCAAATTTGAATGGATTTAATGTCCCTGGGCAACATTTTTGTATCATTAGCCTTTTTTACTCAATTTAACAATGATATCAACATTTATAATGTAATATTTTCCCTTATTTACTTAAAAATGTCACAAACGAGTCCTATGTTATTCAAAACAGAAATATATGAAAATACTCTGCCAATATATGGGCCCCTAAGCTCACACTAGGTACTATAGTTATAGTGTACGTGTGAGCTAATATAACTGAAAACTGAAATATATTTTATTCAACTCCAGACTACATTCCTTTTTGTTTGATACCACACAAGCCATGTTTTGACTTAAACTCAAATTTTTGAAATCTACCCCCACCCTTACAAAAAAAACAAAAACTAAAATGTATTTTGTTAAAGTCCGGACTCAATTACCTTTCGTTTGGTATCACACACGCCATATTTTTACTTAAACTCTAATTTTTAAAATATACCCCCACCCTTTTTTTTAAATAAATTAAAATGTATTTTGTTTAACTGCAGACTCAATTACCTTTCGTTTGATATCACACACGCCATATTTTCACATAAACTCTAATTTTTGAAATCTACCCCCACCCTTTTATTTGGTTTCTGTTCGGTGGATTTTCTTCATTTTTAAATGGGACCATCTCGACCCAAGACCCAGCCTAGGTACCAAATTTCATTAAAATCGACCAAGCGGTTTTTGAGTTATGCGCGTTGGTCGTTACAGACAGACATACAGACACACAGACAGACAGACAGACAGACAGACAGACAGACATACAGACAGACAGACAGACAGACAGACAGACGGCGCAACAAAAAAGTTTCAAAATCATCTGAAACGCAAAGATATATAAAAATTTTTGAAATCGGAGCAACTTTTTTTTTCTCGAAAAAATTAGGATTACCATAGCTCACACTACTATAGTATAGTATATGTGTGAGCTAAAAACGCTAAATACTATAAATCCGCTTGAAGTTTTACTTAAATTTAACTGTTTATACTGTGTGTGTACCCTTAGTTGTCAACTTTATGCTTTGTTATTCAACAACAAATAATTTTTGACAAACAGTATTTTCTGCAAAAACACGTTTTTATTTTTACAAACGTTTTTATTGGTTTTAGTTTTATTTTATGCATTCTTTTTAATTTATTACAAGCTTTTATTTAGCTTCAGATGTTGCTCGGGGGTTGGCGAAAAGGACGCTTCATGTGCCTAGTCGCCAGGCCTAGAGCCTACCCCACAATACTACTACTACTACTAGCTTCAGATGTTCTGTCTAACTATCTATCAAATCTTGTGAAGCGTTTTTGACACACTTCCCATGATCCGATTTGGATGAAATTTGGTACACACATAGTGGTCCCATGACAATACAACATTAAGTAAAAAATATCCTACCACCCCTACCCCCACCCCTTCTATAGAAAAATGTGTTTTTGACACACTTCCCGTTATCCGATTTGGATAAAATTTGTTATACACATAGTGGTCCGATGATAATACAACAATAAGAAAAAAATATCCTCCCACCCCTACCCCCTCCCGTTCCATAGAAAAATTTGTTTTTGACACACTTCCCGTTATCCGATTTGGATGAAATTTGGTATACATATAGTGATCCGATGACAATACAATATTAAGAAAAAAATATCCTCCCACTTCTACCCCCACCCACTTTCATAGAAAAATGAGTTTTTGACACACTTCCCATTATCCGATTTGGATGAAATTTGGTATTCACATAGTGGTCCGATGACAATACAACATTAAAAAAAACTATGATTGGTTGCTTTCAAAGACATAGGCATATTATTTCCATATAGTACGTATTATTGCAATACCTACGGTACCTTACGATGCAGAATGCAAACATATTTGAAATACCTTGATATTGGTATCTATCTTGTATTTGTTACGTCAAATCATCGGCGTACAGTTGACAAAAACTATCTATGTAAATTTGGTATCTGTGCATTTTTCGTATCTTTATTTCTGAGTGTTTGCATCAAACGCCAACCATTGTGTAAATAGGTAACAGGGAGTATTGGAATATTACATATATGGTCGTATTACTCGCATTATGCGTTAAGCATGGATTTGGATGACAAATTTTGAGTCATTTCGTGGCGGAATACGGGTGGGCATGGGTAATTTAAAAAATATAGAATAAAAAATGACTTGTGGGTAAACATTTGGGCGCAACACCCCGAATTTTTTTTTACTGTCTCAAAATTCTGGCACTAGCCAGTTGTATTGACACGGGCCGCTGCTGCCCCCAAGATATATTATTGGGTGCGCCACTGCTATGCACTAATTAAAATATATTCTAAATCGTTACTCAAATATTATAAAAGCGACATACGTTTGAAAGCACGAATTTAAATGGAAATACTCTCATTTCAAGTTAACGTGGGTAGTGACAAGTGAGCCTTAAAATTAAATTTTCAAAATACTGTCCGTTGCAACTCTAACTAAACTGGCCACATCAGTTGGTTTCCAGAACTAGTTTTAACATAAAAATAAATGGATCCATGATGGATCTGATACCTTCCTAACCCATTAGCACACTCCAAGTAAACTCCAATCTATATCATCCTTGAAAAGAGTTTTCGTAAATATTTTATAAACGGAAGCTCCTACGAAGTTTCTAAAACTAACATAAATTCTTTAGAAAAACGCGTTCTACCCATAGACCTATAATACGAATGGGCTAAGCCTCAGGCTTGAAAATTAATTCCAGACTGAGATAGGGCTAGTCCAGGTAAAATATGGATAAAAAACACCTGATATAGTATAAGAAAAACCTCTTTTTTGAATTAATTCGAAGCTTTGAGTTGGAAAAACGACTTTATTGAAAGTAGAGAAATTTTTGCAATTGCTCAACAATCTAGAAAGGTAAAGTTTAATACGATTTTTCATTTAAAAACATACCTAAATAATGTACAGGATGACCCAGGAACATTTTGCACAATTAAAAACTCTATTTTAAAAAATATTTTTTAAAAAAGTTCAAAAACGCAATGCTCGAATTGTCTTTCTGATTTGACCATCTTTAAAGAGCGTCAAAAATTCTACTAGTAAGCCAATTTATCTATCTATCTTTAATAATAACAAAGTTAGCAATGGTTGACACTTAACTTGGAACACCCTGTATAAATAAAGGTCACAAGATAGACATTTCAGACCTGTAGACTTAATGTCCTAGTTATATTTTATTAAATGAAAAAAACCTAGTTTTAAATTTAGTTTAAGTATGTTTTTAAATGAAAATTTGCATTAAAATTTACCTTCTAGATTCTAGAATAATCGCAAAAACTTCTTTACTTTCAATAAACTCGTTTTTCTAACTCAAAGCTTTGAATTAGTTCAAAAAAGAGATCTTTCCCATACAAAATAATGCGTTTTTTTCAATGTTTTGCCCGGACTAGCCCTATCTCACTCTAAACTTACTTCGCCAGCATTGCGTTTATGCGACCGACGGACACATTCCATTCGTATTATATCGCAGCCTTCGTAAACTAACGAGCCACGAACCAGAAAAGGCAACATCGCAAATTGGCCGGCTGGTGGGCCGATATATACATGGGAGATATAAACATCTGCTATTTGTTTTGATTGTAGTTTGGCGATTTTGTATTTTTTTTTTGTAAAAACTAATAAACTGTGTTTAGGCGTGTTACATTTAATTTTTAAAACAAACAAAACATTTGGAAATAAATATCAGTGGCCATTAATCATGTTAAAAAATATGTAACAAAACCTAGAATAAACAGAAGAGAAATTACTTTTAAACAATTTGTGAGAACAACCCTAAAGTTCGATTCATAGTACCGTGAAGTAAGCAGTATGAAGTGAGAAGTAAGAAATAAAAATTGTTCCTTTCTTACTGCTAAGTTATTACTGTCAAGTTTGAACAACAGGATGTTTGTGGGATAGTTTCTTATGTCTGACTGCTTACTTTACAGAACTATGAATCTAGTTTAAGTGGTACCATGTTAATTTAAACTTTAAATGAACTTACCTTTTTTTATATCTATTCAATTTAGTCTTCGTCAATCCATCTTTGGCCAAGTTCTCCAGTTTACAATACATTTGTTCCATCAATCGTCTTTCTGTCTGATAATATGACCGGCAAATTTCCATTTTAATTTTGCTACTTCTGCTCTGACATCCCTTACTTTTGTTTTATTTCTTATCAATTCGTTCCTTTTCAACCTGTTAGCTTTACATGTAACATTTGTCTTTCCATTGATCTTTGGGCTTTTGTTACCTTATCCATGTTTGATTTTGTAAGTGTCCAGGTCTGGGATTCATAGGTAAGTACAGGAAGGATACATTGGTTATACACTTCCGTTTTAAGTTACTGAGGATATTTTTTATTTCTTAATACGTTTTTCAGTTTAATAATTTGTCCCGGGTCCTATATATTCCTCTACTTGTTCTATTTTCTTTTAGATTGATTCATATTATCAGCATATCTTGGTGGTTCAGAATTGTCCGTTTACTTTGATGCCTATTTCTTCCCAATCTAAGCTTTTAAAAACATCTTCTAGGGCCTGGTTAAATAATTTAGGGAATATTGTGTCAGCTGACACCTCTTCTTATGCGGATTGGCTTGGTTCCTCTGTGGATTTTGATTAATGTTGTTGCTTCACTATATATATTGGCTATTAAGTCTGTATATCTGTGATCTATTCGGCTATTTAAAGATCTTTTACTGCCCAGTGCTCAATGCTTTTTCGAAGTCTATAAACGCAATATATATTTATATATATTTCCATACCCTCCCTTTCTTCAATTTTTTTCGTTGTCGTCAGGATTTTCTCTTACTGGAGGTTTGGGGTTTGACATATACTCGGGTTGAGATTCAAATAGCCGAGGTATTGCCTCATTGTTTAACTTAGGGAATGTTAGTGGCACCTCCTCTTGTACCCCTCTTTATCCCTAATTATCTCGGTTCTACCAACGTCACTTATGTCAAAATGTTTCCAACAAACCACTGAAGATGCAGTCACAACATAATCTTCTCTGTGTATGGCCTGAAGCCAAGCATTTTTTAGGTCATTTTCTTTTGGGAAGTTAAAGGTTGTTTCGTGACCCTCTTCATTAATGCATCGTTACTTTTGCAACCGGATACCCAACACTTTCGCGGCATGTTTAAAATTTAAAAAGAAAAAACAGACCAAAAATTCCAAACAAAAACAAACATCTAACCTCACTTATTACCGGTGTACAAAAGGTCTTTTTTACACAGCTTTTATTAAGTAGGTAATATAATTTTAAGTTCACCACACATCTCACTAAAACCAGAACAGTTGTTTTATTTGGTAACGCGATTTGAAATATACTAAAAGTTAAAAATAAAACATTATCTGCGCGGAAACGGCCAATAACTAGCGTGGTGGGCGACGCACGTGGACGAAAATGACTGGCCTCCACGCTGTGTTGCCGTTTCTTCTGGTTCGTGGCTCGTTAGTTCACGAAGGCTGTGATTATATGGTTCTATCACATTCCGAAAACCGCATAATAGTGCGATGCTCCGTTAAGAAGTTTTCAATTTTAAACTGTCAAAAAACTGTAATCAGCATTATTGGATTTTAACCAAAATCAGCTCTTTACAGTATTGTACGCTATTTTGCCTAAAAAGTAAATTAAAATCTATTAAGCGGTTTACGAGCTATCGTTTCAATCGATTTGTAAAAAGAGTTTTTGTAACCCGTTTTTAAAAGTTCTTAATACCTACTTATCAGCAAATAGTCCAAGGTTTTTTGGTCCACCCGGTAAAATCCACACAATGTCTCCAAATATTATTTTGTTTGTAATAATATTAATATCGCAAAACAAAATAATCTGCTTAAAAACGGTCGAGTTTGATACGAGTTAATTTTACCGGTATTAATGGGGTTGGGATGGGGGGTGGTAAAACCGCACAGTTTGCGTTCTCGTTACTATTAAACCGTTGCAATTTTCAATCTGTTTTACTTCACGGTTCGAAGAGCCGGGATGGCCACCGCTTATTATCAATCGCGTCGATGCTGTTGCCCTTGTTTTGGACGCCACTGATCTTTGCTTTTTTAACAAGCTTTTGTCAAGGTCTGTAGAGGATAGGTTGCCTGGTAACTCTATGTTCGAAGCTGGGTGAGAGGTGACAGCGCTTCATTTGGAGTGCCACGATTTGATTAGAGCGCTATGTTTACATGTGGTTTTAGGTATTTTTATTCTTTGATTGTTTATCTTTTACATTTGTGGTGTTTTTCCAGACTATACTTATTTAAAAACTGTAAATACTTGTTCTAGTTTACTCATACTTTCTACTTGTAGTTATTTTAACGGACTTAAGAAGCTAAAAGCTTCTTAAGACGTTGTGCATTTTATGAATATTGTTATCAGAGACACTTTAAGAAATACTCTGCCAATATATGGGCCCCTAACCTCACACTAGGTACTATAGTTATAGTGTACGTGTGAGCTAATATAACTAAAAACTGAAATATATTTTATTCAACTCCAGACTAAATTACCTTTTGTTTGATACCACACAAGCCATGTTTTGACTAAAACTCAAATTTTTAAAATTAAAACAAAAACTAAAATGTATTTTGTTAAACTCCGGACTCAATTACCTTTCGTTTGATATCACACACGCCATATTTTCACATAAACTCTAATTTTTGAAATCTACCTCCACCCTTTTATTTGTGTTTGTGTTCGGTGGATTTTGTTTATTTTTAAATGGGACAATCTCGACCTAAGACGCAGCCTAGGTACCAAATTTCATTAAAATCGGCTAAGCGATTTTTGAGTTATGCGCGTTGGTCGTTACAGACAGACATACAGACATACAGACAGACAGACATACAGACAGACAGACAGACAGACAGACAGACAGACAGACAGACAGACAGACAGGCAGACAGACAGACAGACAGACAGACAGACAGACGGCGCAACAAAAAAGTTTCAAAATCATCTGAAACGCAAAGATATATAAAAAATTTTGGAATCGGAGCAACTTTTTTTTTTTTTTTAATTAGGATCACCATAGCTCACACTACTATAGTATAGTATATTATATGTGTGAGCTAAAATAACAAAACACATTTACATTTAAGTCAATAAAGGAACACAAGAAACTTAATGATTTCGTACTATAATAATAGCTTTTTATTTAAATGGGCACCACGGGTGACATCATTTTACGCGTTCAACAACTGGCTGTGATTGGTCAGAAAGTTACCAAGTAACCTATCCCCTACAGACCTTGGCTTTTAGTTATCTTAATTTGTCAGTTAGCATAGGATAAATCTTAAAATAAATCATTTTTGACTATACTTCTACATATTTGAACAGATTCAATATGGGTTTATCGTTCCGATATTATTAGTGACTGTAAGTATAGCAAAAATGTTAATTAAAAAAACAAGTAGTTATTTTCTAAAACAATAGTCGTTCTGAAAAATAATGTACAAAATATTGGCAACTGTCTGTAGGCCTTCTGGTATAGTTGGTGTTGCACTTTTGGCTGTATGGCCAAATATTGAAAAAAGAGTAGGAAAGCAGCTGTAATGGATAAATACCAAATTGTGTGCCAAGACTGGTGTGCGGCTAAAATACAAACCAACTATTTTTTGGTATAAATTTTAGATTGTAGATACATTTAATAAATATTGTTATTATAAAAAACCTCTATATTATTTAAAAAAAACTAACAAATCATTGAGATGTTTCCCCTGTCAATGGTTTTTTATGTGTTTGTATTTTCTTTCATGGCCTTTAGAAAATTCGCCAATCGATAGAAGAGATAATAGCTTTAAATAAAATAAACGTTTCAAGACAAACAAATAACTAATTAACAAAAAAAAATCACTCACCCTTTGCTCGGGGCAGTGAGAAGCTTATCCATAAATTTCTTACTCAGAATGAGCAACATCTCGCCACAATTTTTTGTTTATAGCGCAAACACCAGCGATTTATTTATTTCCTTATTTAGCAATAAATCAAATAGTACAAAGCTCACAATCAATAAGTCAGACAGACCAAAATTAACAATTATTTTAAGAAAAGTGTAAATAGGAACATTCATTAATATATGGCAAAAACTGGGCTATAAGCTGATCATGTCATATTATTATTAATATTATATAGGTAAGTGTTTATATATGTACATTTTTATGTATCGCTAAATTCTAACCTTACAGTAAAATACTAAATTTCTTGCTATTTTGAATACGTCTGATATTTAAAATTAAGTGCCACACGCAAATCAAGAAAAAGTAGCCCTGCATGTAAATTTTATAAGAAATTGTCGTAAATGCATTTGCTATTTATTTCACTGTTTTATTCTCATCAATACAGCCGCTGTTTTCATTAAGACAGGCAATTTATTGCGAATTGAAATTGCACACCTCCATTATTCCGTCATTTCAGGAACTTGATTTCAATAAACTTGTTTTGCCTTTTCGTCATTATTTGGTGGTTAAAAGTCAGATATTTCGACACGGCTCTGGTACAAAATAGCGCAGGACAAAATAGCGCAGGACAAGATAGCGTGGACAAAATAGCGCAGGACAAAATAGCGCAGGACAACATAGCGCAGGACAAAATAGCGCAGGACAAAATGGCGCAGGAAAAAATAGCGCAGGACAAAATGGCGCAGGAC
Source organism: Aspidapion aeneum (assembly GCA_963576565.1). Lineage (NCBI taxonomy): Eukaryota > Metazoa > Arthropoda > Insecta > Coleoptera > Brentidae > Aspidapion > Aspidapion aeneum. The sequence goes on along the minus strand of OY755038.1, from coordinate 36,552,400 downwards.
AAAATAGCGCTGGACAAAATAGCGCAGGACAAAATGGCGCAGGACAAGATAGCGCAGGACAAAATAGCGCACGCTAAAAAATCCCTAGTCGATTTGCAGATTTGCTCTGTCCAGCCGAAGTGGACTAGGGGCAGAGGATAGGTTAGGTTAGTATCCCAACCTGACCCGGTTAGGTTTTTTTACAAAAAAAACTTACCTAAACAGATTACGTAATTTTTTTTTGTAAAAAAGCCTAACCGGGTCAGGCTGGGATACTAACCTAACCTATCCTCGGCCCCTGGTCCACTTCGGCTGGGGCTATTTGATTGATAAGGCTCGGTTCGGTTCCGGCCTTCACTATTTCAGTAATGCGCTATTTTAGTAAAGCTCTTTTAAGGCTTGCGCTATTTTGGTCATGCACCATTATTACCTGCGCGATTTAGTCCGCGCGATTTGGACCTGCGCTATTTTGTACCACTGCCGTAAGAATAATAATAACATAAACAAAACTAGCCTAACCAGGTCAGGTAAGGTCTGCAGGTTAGGTTTTAATATATTAGGCCCAACCTAACCAAGAAAGGTTAGTTTATTTTTTAGTATACTAACTTAGTCAGGTCAGGTTAGGTCTGCAGGTAGGGTTTTAGTATATTAAACTAACCAAGTAAGGTTAGGTTATTTTTTTAGTATATTTTTGCGCTATTTGCGCTATTTTGTCCTGCGCTATTTGGTCCTGCGCTATTTTGCCCCGCGCTATTTTGTCTTGCGCCATTTTGGTCCTGCGTTATTTTGGTATGCGCTATTTGGTCCTGCGATATTTTGTCCTGCGCTATTTTGTCCTGCGCTATTTTGTCCCGCGCTATTTTGTCCGCGCTATTTTGTCCTGCGCTATTTTGTGCCAGAGCCTTTCGACATATAATATTTTTTATATACACGTAATCAGTGGCGACTGCTACAGGGAGGGCAACTCCTAAAACTCGACAACAAACAGTATTTTTAATTGATTTATTTTTAAAAAGTTACATTTTTCCTTACGACATGATTGTCTAGTTCTTTTTATTATCTGTGATTAACAACGAGCGAGTTATTGTGTGAACTTCCTTAACGGTTCAAGGTTTCAATTTCACCCGTTTTTCAACGTTGTATGGGTGACTGTTGTCACGCGGGGGCGGCAGGCATTTTTGTTTTTGTTAACGTCGGCCATCATCATCGTGTGTAAATGTTCGTTGTCCTTTCTAGTGTTGCCGGATCTATCCTGTGTGAAGACGTATGAATTTGTTTTGATTTGGGTTTTGTCAGTAGTAAAAAGCTTGCCGGTCGCGTGTCATTGTTTGTTTTCGTTATTGTTTGTTTATAAAATGGAAACAAATACCGTCGATTACATAACTAACTGTACAAATTTAAATACGTTGACATATGAACTTCGATTACAAATAAAATATTTAGGGCCATATAGACCGGACCTAAAAATTAACCAAAATTTCAATGTTTATTCAATTATACGATGCTGAAAACTGGTTGTGCGGTTGGGAAAAAGAAATGCTTTTTTTTGCTTTATTTGTCTTGTTATGAACAATCTACGAAGTGATCCTGCGTGCAAAGGGAATGTGTGATATCAAGCACTTTAGTGAAAAGTTTAAAAGACACAAAGTAAGTGGTATTCATTTAAATAACCACATAGAATTTTCTATGCTAGGCAAGACTGATATTAGATGCCAATTGAATAGTGCCTATAGGCAAAACATTACCGAACATAATGAAACTGTGACAAAAATTAGACATATACTTAGTAGGTTAATGGACTATTTAAAATTCTATAGGATTTTTGAAGTTGCTCTACAGGGCCATAAAAAAGAAAGGCGAATGGACTTTATCTATAAACATTTAAACTAAAAACTACACCAAGTAGCTGCTTGTTTGGAAAATAAAATTGTTTCGGTAAGTTTTTTATCTCATTTCTATGCAATTTAAATTTCTGCCCCCTAATTTATAACGTCACCAGCCGCCACTGCATATAATTTAAATCGGAGCATCCTATTTTTCCATGCAACCAGATCGGCATTAATAACAAATTGTGTAAAGGCAACGTAGATTTTCTTGTGTATTTAAAATTGTTTAAATTTTTTAATAATTTGTGTAAATTTACGCAGGCATTTATTCAGGAAGTTACACATAAAATGTTGTTTTGGCATAACACAGCACTGTGTATACGTATACACCAAACTGCTCCGTGAATGCGCCGCGTGTGCGCCGCTCGCCGAATTCGTTTCAACGAACTTTCTACGATCCACGGAAAAGCGTCAAACACGCATTAAAATGGAAACTCGACAACAAACTGCCGATGCCTGACGCATTGGGGCTGCTATATGAATTTAAGATTATTCTTCTGGTTACTGTTTTTCATTGCCCCACTTCTCACTATTGCCGAATTGCTTATCGGCTGGTCGCTAGTCTCAAGTCCTGAATGGAACAAATTAGGGACTAGTTTACATTGTTGCTTTTATTGGTGATAGTTTTTCTGTCTGTCTGTCTGTTCGTCCTGACTCGTCCTTTTAAGAAATACCTTTTAATAAAGATTATAGATAGGTGTCCGAATTTTAAAAATAGACAATTTTATGTTAAACCGTTTATTATACAAAGTCAATCACATATTGATAATAATAATAAATTAGTTATTATTAGCCTGTTTTGAAAAGAAATCTTAGCTTTTCTATAAAATATGCACTCTTATCCCTTATTTAAGGGACTAAAGTGTCACTTTTTATCCTCAAAATTGCGGAAAATAGATAATAAACCTAGTAATAAAAGTTATTATGCCACAAGGGATTGTAGTCCTTGCTACGCTTGTGCTACAAACTTTTTGCCTAGGGGAAAAACTGCCACTTTCATTCCTTGGTATATAATATACAGTCTGGCCGAAAAAATGCATCCCAACATAACATTCAAACGGAATTAGATATCAATTTTAAGTAAAAAAAGACTGTTTTCTTCTAAGTCTGACTGCTCAGATTTTAGAGCACCTTAAATTACATGTCAATATCTAAAAAAACTATAGGTACTTAAGTTTTAGCTATTTCAGTCACCCGGTATTCTGTAAAGTGCATTATCAATACCGTCAAATTAATAAAAGAAACATATAATTATAACAATATTATGTTATTTGCAATTAGGATTTTTATATTTGAATAATGTTTAATGGCTTTAATGGCAAAGAAAATTGAATGCGTCAGTTTTGCACGGTTTTGAATCACTGTGGCATGGCAGGTCGCTACTGCGTCGACTCATAATAACGATATCCATGATATTCCTGACAAAAAACACTTTATTATGATTGGTGCCAAAAACTAGAGGTCTGTGGCAACCCTGACTGTAGCCAGGCAAGCCAGGCTGAGGATTAAAATCATTGAGTTCTAAAAGGGCCTTATACAACTCAATGATTGAAATGCCTTTTTTCGAAACACCGGTGTCCCTGGTTGACTTTACCCCTTTGAAGTTGCCTTTTACACTTTTTCCGTTATGGTTATAGAGTATACCGGCATGAAAGGTCGCTACTACGCGAAAAATAATAATACCCACGATTGAAGTACGAATCAGTGATTGAAGTGAGAAATATGCTGACCCAAAAAACACCTTAATGACTGAACGTTGCTGGAGAAGTAGCCAAAAAGAAAATGAATCCTCGTGACTTTTAACCCTTGGCTTTTAACAACAAATATTTCAAACGATTGGCTCTGTAATGAAACGTTATTTTTCCGAACGCAGGCCGTTTGTCTTGGCCGATGGATCATTTGTTAGGATATGAGACACCATTACAGGATTTAGAGTTCGAACCATGATGAAAATGGACCGAGAAAGCGGGGCATTCGTTCATGATGAACGTTATTTGTTTTCTCTATAACAAAGCTAAAAGTATCTCTTAGTGGTTGTTTCCCAAGAATCTAAATCTACATTTTTAATCGTGTTGGCTGGCAGACTCGGCCGCCAGCACGGTTGTCGTCACAAGTTTGTGCATTTCTAATTAGTTAGAGCAAAAAATTTGAAAAAGCTCTCCGTTTTCGGTCTAGAAGCAAATCATATTACTTTTTGCCCACAGATCATTACCCCCTAATTCGACCGCGCTGAGTCCGAATATCCCTGTTACCAACTCGAAATATCGGACGAAGAAAATCCCCCCAAACCCCCAAGAACCTTTCTTTTCAGTTTTATTTAGTTTTCTCGAAAACTAACCTTTTTGTCAAAAATTGCAAAGAACGGTTTTTTATGAAAAATAAAATTTTCTTTCCAACGATGTCTTGGCCAATAAGATTAAGAAAAGAAACTAACTCATCAGTGACGTCCATAAATTTGGATTATTTATAAAAAACAAAAAAAAATTCTCAAAAACTACACTTCTTGTCTTATACTTAATTGCAGAAATTATTTTTTTTTAAACACCATATTATAATGTGCGACTTATGTCATATTCAAGACTCCAGGGGCGTACTTATATAAAAACATTTTATGATTTTTTGAACAAAACTGAGCTTGTTAGGTAAAAAAAATTATTTTTTACCTTATTTTATCACACTGACCTTAGTTTTAAAAAAATTTTGTTGGTCATTTTTAAAAGTTACCTTAATTTACGGGCGCCCCTGGAGAGTTACCTATAACATAGATCATATTTTATGATACACAGTTTGAAAGGACATTTTATTCTCCACCGAAAAGTTAAGAAGGCATTTTATCGTAAGAAGCTTATTTTTTAAGAAAATTTTATAAAACCTGCAAAAAAATTGATTAGTTTGAAAAAGTGTGAAACACATGTTTTTTTAATGATTTTTTAAAATCACCCTCATTTACGGACGTCGCTGGAGAGTTTGTTACAAGTCAAACCACACGTAGTTTCACATTGTCAAAAAGAATATTTCACTTTCTATAATAAAGTATAGTATATATAATTTCATATTAAGCTTAGTTTCTGAGAAAATTAGATAAACGTGTAACAAAAATGGTTTATTTTCTGTTTTTGATCATGTTATACATCATTTCAAAGTAAATTTTATTGACTATAATAAAATATCACACATGTTTTCCTGTATACATTAGTTTTAAAACAAATCGAATAAATCTGGGGAAAACATGTGTATTTTTTCAACTTTTTTAAATTACTTTAATTAACGGACGCCGCTGGAGAGTTATCAGTCTGACCTTATTGACCTTGATGAAGAGAAAATTTTATTGTCTACAATAAAGTGTATTATAAATTTTTCTCTTAAAAGCTTAGTTTTTAAGAAAATTTTAGAAAATTTCAAACTTTCAAATTGAGGGGCTCTGGGGGGGTTTTTGGAGGAGATATATTTTCAATGTACACCTGCATCAATTTGGGCTTTACAGCGGCAATTTAAAATTTCACCGCCATGTTGGCCACCTACTCGAATATCTTAGCCCCCGTCAACATTTCGAGGTGGCGGAGGAATATTCGGATTCAGCGGGGTCAAAATAGTGGGATTGACCATTAGCCAAAAAGTAATTTAAAATGCTTCTAGAAAGTGGATTTTCCAAAATGTTGCTTTAACTAAATCATGTAGCGTGCCAGAGCGCTTATGCTGTTGTTAGCACATGCATATGCAACGTTTTAGGTAAGTATTATTTATTAAAAACGAATCCGTCTATCAAAAATTGCGCCATATAGTCGATTGTAGACAATGAAAATTTTTTTCTTTTAAATGGTGTGCAGAAAGTACGATTTATCTTCAGATTAAAACTTCATAGGCGTCCGTAAATTAAATCAATTTTACAAATCATCAAACAAATTAATTTTGTTACAATTTTCTCAGAAACTAACTATACTTTATTGTAGTAAATAAAATTTCCTTTTTAACAATGTGTAAGTATCACAGGTTTGATTGATGACAAACTCTTCAGCGACGTCTGTATATGGGCTCATTTGAAAAATGAAATATTTTTGTCACAATTTTTTTTTCGAATATTAATAAAAAATACATATTTTTAAAAAGTAATTTGTAAATACATTTCAGATCATCTATTATAAATTTTGCCTAATTAAAATCGGATAAAAAATAAAAAAGATATAATTTGTTTATAAAAATGCTTTTCTGCCATAATGAATCCGCCATAGTTAAAAAAAACGCGTTTAACACAAGACAAAACCTGATTTACTAGGTTTAATAAACCAACTTAAGTTAGGTACTTCCAAATAGTTTTTATGGTTTTCATTAAAAGCATAATTTTTAAGTATACCCCAAAGACCTGTATTTTTTACCAGTTATTTGGAAATAACTCAAAAACTAATTAACGCATTGGAACATTTTAATGAGATTTGAATAAAGATTCAAAAAAGCTATCTTTTTTTAATAAACCTTTTTTTTCTAGCTCCAACAGTTTTAAAAATAAAATAAAATAAACTTTTTTTGACCTTTTTTGTTTAATTTTTATTTCTTCTTACAAATACAAAAAAATATATATTTTTTGACTATAGCCGTCTCAAGCACATTACAAATCAAAAAAATAGAAAAGTTAAATTTTTTTTAAATATACGCCTCTTCGCCATTCCAAAAAACGCATTTACCAGAATAACAAAAAGTCAAAACCTTAACAAAGTTAGCTTATCGGCAGAAAGTTGGCAGGACTTGCACACGAAACTTGATTGGTCCATAGACTAAGACCCATATGAGTCCATTTTGCCCACGTACCTACTGAGTTTGACTAAGGTGGCATATTTTATTGTCACCCAGTACATAGTAAAGTCCCAAAATTATTGTATCACATAAAAATATACCTATATATGAGGAGTTTGTCGTTTTGTGGATCATCAAATTGCCTGCCAGACTTATTTTTCTGATAAAATCGTATCTGAAAAGCTCTCAAAACAAGCGCGCCAGCTCACAAATGCTTTTTAATAGTTTTTTGATAACTGAAAAACAAATATTTAAAATAAAAAAAATAATTTACACTATTCACCATTAAAAAAGTCTGTTTGGTTTACATAAATCAAAATTAAAGTAAAATTATTGTTAAAAAACACTGCTAAAACGACTAGATAAATATTTTCTGTTTACAATATTTTTAAAATAATTCTATATACGCCATTATCGTTTTATAGTGGTCACTTGGTTTTATTTGTTACTCTATCGCAACAAGGATTTTTGAGTGCGCTTATGAAACCAATAAAAAAGAGAAGGTAAACATAGTGAACATAACCTCACTTAAATTTTTTGTATTTGTTTTTTAAAGTGTTGTGTTAAATTTAAATGTTTTTTTTATTGTGCAATTTGCACACAATCAGGAGGGCCAGTGCAATGATATCCGTTGTGCCTGCAGGTTGGAGGGAAACCTCTTATATTGGCCGTTTAAACAGGCCTTATCTAGGCTTGGGTGCCCTACCCAGGAGGATAATAAATAATCAATCTTGCAATAGGTAGGTACCAATCTGTACTAGTACTAGTAAAAACTAAAATACGAAAGTATTTATTTACTTCTGTTAGAACCCTTAAGGAAACAAAGTTTTATATGACCGCCTATTTAAATAATATTTAATATGCAGCTATGGGTAACCATAAATACAAAAGAATTAAGTTTACCTTTAATCCTTCCTTTTAAAACATGTTTAAAATGCCTAAAAGTAATGGCAAAAACCAAAAGTCTAAAGTTTATATTTACCACTCCTAAAAACCTTAAGGAAACTAGGTTCTATATGGCCGCCTATATAATCATATTCACTATTAAACTACTGGTAACTACAAAAACAAAAGGATATAAGGTAACCTTTTAGCTCTATTATAAAACACTTTTGTTATGACCTAAATTAATGAAAAAAACTAAAAGACCAAAGTTTATATTTATTTCTTTTTAAAAACTTCAGGTAAAAGGGTTTTATAAGACCATCTTTATAAATCAGAAATCAATAAAACCAAAAGTATCTAAAAGGAACAGAAGAACACTTTTTGGTTGTATAACACCTCTTTAGGTAATTGGCAATATAAATTACCTTTTTGTAGCCAAATTGATCCTAAGAGCCATAATAGCACCCTCTAAATAACCTTGGAACCAAATTAATAAAACCTTGAGTGGTAATAATGTTACTTGGGAGCGCTTATGCTGTTCTTAGCACATGCATATGCAACGTTTTGGGTAAGTATTATTTATTAAAAACGAATCCGTCTATCAAAAATTGCGCCATATAGTCGATTGTAGACAATGAAAATTTTTTTCTTTTAAATGGTGTGCAGAAAGTACGATTTATCTTCAGATTAAAACTTCATAGGCGTCCGTAAATTAAATCAATTTTACAAATCACCAAACAAATTAATTTTGTTACAATTTTCTCAGAAACTAACTATACTTTATTGTAGTAATAAAATTTCCTTTTTAACAATGTGTAAGTATCACAGGTTTGATTGATGACAAACTCTTCAGCGACGTCTGTATATGGGCTCATTTGAAAAATGAAATATTTTTGTCACAATTTTTTTTCGAATATTAATAAAAAATACATATTTTTAAAAAGTAATTTGTAAATACATTTCAGATCATCTATTATAAATTTTGCCTAATTAAAATCGGATAAAAAATAAAAAAGATATAATTTGTTTATAAAAATGCTTTTCTGCCATAATGAATCCGCCATAGTTAAAAAAAAACGCGTTTAACATAAGACAAAACCTGATTTACTAGGTTTAATAAACCAACTTAAGTTAGGTACTTCCAAATAGTTTTTATGGTTTTCATTAAAAGCATAATTTTTAAGTATACCCCAAAGACATGTATTTTTTACCAGTTATTTGGAAATAACTCAAAAACTAATTAACGCATTGGAACATTTTAATGAGATTTGAATAAAGATTCAAAAAAGCTATCTTTTTCTAATAAACCTTTTTTTTCTAGCTCCAACAGTTTTAAAAATAAAATAAAATAAACTTTTTTTGACCTTTTTTGTTTAATTTTTATTTCTTCTTACAAATACAAAAAAATATATATATTTTGACTATAGCCGTCTCAAGCACATTACAAATCAAAAAAATAGAAAAGTTAATTTTTTTTAAATATACGCCTCTTCGCCATTCCAAAAAACGCATTTACCAGAATAACAAAAAGTCAAAACCTTAACAAAGTTAGCTTATCGGCAGAAAGTTGGCAGGACTTGCACACGAAACTTGATTGGTCCATAGACCCATATGAGTCCATTTTGCCCACGTACCTACTGAGTTTGACTAAGGTGGCATATTTTATTGTCACCCAGTACATAGTAAAACACTGAGGGCTACAACAACAAATGATTAAGGCTTAACACTTTAGCTCAAAGATAAAGAAAAATTCATACTTAACACGGGCATACAAAACTCCTGTGTTAAATACGAATTTCCGTTTTGATATTTAAAATTTACCTCTTCTTCCCATTCGTTACGCATTTTGAAGAAAAACACAATCACCCTCTTGAGCGTTACGTTATTTAAGAATGGTCCGATCACTTTAAGTGAAACCATAATATATCAGCCTTAAAAACAGTTCACACACAGCCAGACAGCACGACAATATTGCTAAGATAGATCAAAATCCCCATAAATAACACATTTCCGTCGTTATCTCAAAAAAACTTTTGGTTTAGGCATTGTTGCGCGGGCTAGGAAGGTAATAAGGAGTTGTTGAAAGAAATTCTTGAGGCACTTCCGATTACACTGTTGAATAATATGGTTTGTATAGGTATGTTGCCATTCCTTGTAACAATTTGTGTCTGTTGTTTAAGGTATAAAAACCTCTTGACCCTTTGCGGCGTCCTGTGCTGCTAATTTGTGTTAACGATATTGTTAACCAACAACATAATACTATTTATCAAAGAAGCCTCCAAGCGGCTTAATAAAGGGGAGTATTTTTTTGTAGCGTAGGACCGGAACACAAAAGATAACGAAATGGACCCAAACTGGCTTGCATTACACCCTAGGGCACAACTATATCACATTTAGGGACGACTTAATTCGATATAACACGATAAGTAAACCCAGTGACGCTGGGGCGTGATCTTAAGGAAATTTTCCAGCTTCCGCTACTTTTTCTAAAAGCCGACCCCGACTATTTTATTTCTGTAAGTAGCAGACGCAATTTTTATTTTTTGCTCATTGTTGTCGTTTTCGGCTCAACGTTAAAAATCTGAGGGCACGGCATTGCCCGGGCAAGTTCGCGCTGTACCACCTTTACTTAAAACCTTTCAGCCCATATTTAACCTTTCTAAAAATTTACTTCGGAGTGAGCTACGAAACTCAAACTTTGCAGAATCGTAGATCTTCATTGAGTTAATAGTATCATGAACTTTCATCTAGTAGCAAAGTATTTTCAAATTTCAAAAAACATCGAAATTGCCACTCACTTACACATATATAGATCATCGAAATTCTACTGTACTTCCAGACATGCTACAAAGCTGAAATTCGGCAGACTGATAGAAATTATGACTAAACACTTGGAAAAAACTAAAAAACCCCAAAATTCTAATTTACTTCCCTCCCTTATACATGTAAATTTATGTGCCCACTTCCAGAAACGCTAGAGAGCTGAGCTTTGGAAGGCCGATATGAACTATGATAAAACTATAAGAAAAAAATTTAAAAACATCAAAATTTTTATTTACTTTCCTCCCCTATGAATGTAAAGTTATGTAAAAGTAACATTACTGACTTCCAGAAACGCGAGAGAGCTGAGTTATAGAAGACTGATATGATAAAACCATCGGAAAAAAATAAAAAAACTCAAAATTTTAAATAAGGCATTTCAAAACTTTTGGACAATATTCCGCATATTTTACTACTTCAAAACTTAAATATTATAAAGGACTGAAATCATAACAAAAACATTTCATGTAAAAAAAAAGCCAACAGAAAAAAATTTGTCCCAAAAATAATGAAATTAACTGTATATGATATGAATATGATAAATACAAAAGTTTCATAATTTTTTACGAAGTTTAAGAATCTTTGGGTCGGATTGTCCAAATACTCGGCCAATATATGGGCAGCTAAGCTTACACTAGGTACTATAGTTATAGTGTACGTGTGAGCTAATTAAACTAAAAACTGAAATTGTATATTTTATTCACCTCGAGACTCACTTGTTTTTTAGTCAAACTCAATAATTTTTTCTGAGTTTTTGTAAAAACTTCCTTAATATTTACAACCGATCATTGAAATTCTGTGGAATTATGCACAATAAAGGTAATAATTCAGTATTCAATATATTTAAAAATATAATAAAAATACACAAAATTATTAATAATTATTATTTTTAATTTAAAAAGTGTTAATAAACGGTAAAAAATTTTGTCTACAATGAAAACACGTACTTTTCTTGAATAAATTGTTTTACCTTAAAAATACTCTGCCAATATATGGGCCCCTAAGCTCACACTAGGTACTATAGTTATAGTGTACGTGTGAGCTAATATAACTAAAAACTAAAATATATTTTATTCAACTCCAGACTAAATTACCTTTTGTTTGATACCACACAAGCCATGTTTTGACTTAAACTCAAATTTTTGAAATCTACCCCCACCCTTAAAAAAAACAAAAACTAAAATGTATTTTGTTAAAGTCCGGACTCAATTACCTTTCGTTTGATATCACACACGCCATATTTTCACTTAAACTCTAATTTTTAAAATATACCCCCACCCTTTTTTTTTAAATAAATTAAAATGTATTTTGTTTAACTGCAGACTCAATTACCTTTCGTTTAATATAACACACGCCATATTTTCACATAAACTCTAATTTTTGAAATCTACCCCCACCCTTTTATTTGGTTTGTGTTCGGTGGATTTTCATTCATTCATTAAAATCGTCCATCGGTTTTTGAGTTATGCGCGTTGGTCGTTACAGACAGACATACAGACACACAGACAGACATACAGACAGACAGACAGACAGACAGACGGCGCAACAAAAAAGTTTCAAAATCATCTGAAACGCAAAGATATATAAAAATTTTTGAAATCGGAGCATCTTTTTTTTTCTCGAAAAAATTAGGATCACCATAGCTCACACTACTATAGTATAGTATATGTGTGAGCTAAAATGCTAACTTTTTAACCGAGCATCGCATCATTATGCGGTTTTCGGAATATAGTAAAGCATATTTTTCTCAAAAATTTGTGTTTTAACCGAAAACTTTGTAGGAGCTTTGGTTTCGGAAAAAACACAAAACTGTTTTCAAGGTTGATATAGCATGGAAATTACTTGGAGTGTGCTAATGGGCTAGGAAGGTGTCACATCCGTCATGGATCCATTAATTTAATATGTAGCTTAATTTACCAAATACTGCCCAGGCCAATCTCACTTGTCTCTTGATTTTAGCTGTTTGGTTTTCTGTTTTTAGAGTAATAATTTGTCCCAGGTATATAAATTCCTCTACTTTTTCCATTCTTTCTTGGGTTATTCTGATATTTTTAGCTGCCGTATCCCCAGTTCTTCCAGCATTTTTCATTTCAGTTCTTCTTTCTTATCTGTTTTTAAGGCGATATCAGAAGCATATCTTAGGTGGTTCAAGTATTGTCGGCTTACTTTGATGCCAATTTGTTCCCACTTTTACTGCCCAGTGCTCAATGCTATCGAAAGCTTTTTCAAAGTCTATAAACGCAATATATGATGGAATGTTTTATTCGTTGGCTCGTTCTATTAGAATTTTCATTGTTAATAGGTGGTCAACTGTACTGAAACCTTTTCTGGATTCTAATATTATTATTTTCAATTTTTATTAATGGGCTTTAGATCAGTGGTGGCGCGTGGTGTAAAAATTTTGAGGTGCGCCCCAAAGAAATAAATTTCGACGCGAAAGAAAAACATTTTTGGGTGCCACGCCCAACTTTTTGGATCATCAAGTGGGCTAGTATATTACAGTATAATTTGGAGCAAATATTAGGTTATCTATTATTATTGTTTTTATAAATAAATAACAAACATATCAAACCTAGTTTTTATATTTCACAAACACGTTTTTTATTGAAAATAAAGGTGTGTCCTCTTTTAAAATAAATTCTTTAATAATCAATTCATTGAACTTTGGAATTTCTTGAATATTCTTATAATAGATAACATTACGAGGGGAGTTTCTCACCTATTGTGGTAAAGAAGAAAATTTAATTGTCTTTAAAGATTTCACTTGAAATGGCTCAGTACTAAAGAGCAAAGAGACCTAGAAATCTACAGGGAAACCAGAAGACAGCTAAGAAATTTGATACGCACAGAAAAAAATTAAATGTTCGAGCGCAAGTGCCACGACATAAATACACACGTAGGAGGTAGGCAGAGTTCTGAAGTATAGAAATTCATTTCTACAGTAAAAAACCCAAGAAAAGAAAAAGTAAACATCCAGATAGTCAAGTCAGAACAATGGACAGAACACTACAAGGGACTGCTGCAGGAGCCGAGACCCGAATATATGGCAGCCTCTCCGAGGAGAGACATAGAAGTACATGGAGAGGAAGTAATCATCGAAAAAGAAATGATAAAGAATAATATTAAAAAGCTTAAATCCGGAAAAACTAGCGGACCTGGGGGAATATATGCTGAAATGCTCAAATATGGATCAGAGAAACTACTCGAAAATCTCACATATATTATCAATCAATGCATAAACGAACATCCAGTACCTAATGATTGGAAAATTGCATTTATATCCTCAATACATAAAAAAGGAAACAAGCTGGATTGCAACAATTACAGAGGAATTTCAGTAACCAGTACTCTAAGTAGATTGTACGGTAGGATTCTTAGAGATCTAATAGAGAATGATTTTCATGAACAAGAAGAAGAAGAGCAAAGTGGGTTTCGCGCAGGCAGATCTTGTAGTGATAATGTTTTTTGTCTTAAACAAGTAATTGAGAAAAGGAGCGCCAGAAATATAGAGACTCATGTTACCTTTGTGGACCTACAAAAAGCATATGATACCGTTCCAGTAGAAAAATTATTGACAGTGTTAGAGCAACCTATTATCAATCATACATACATAAAAGCGATAAAAGAACTATACAACGGGTCAAAATCTAAAATTAAAATTGGAAATCGACTTTCAAAAGAATTCCTGGTAACAAAAGGCTTAAGACAGGGATGTTGTATCTCTCCAACTCTTTTTAAAATATATATCGCAGTAGCTCTAAAAAACTGGAAACGTAAAGTGCACGGCATGGGAATACAACTTAACGACCGATTTACCATATACACACTACAGTTTGCAGACGACCAAGTAATTATGGCTAATGATAAAGAAGACATGGAGTATATGACGAGAAAGTTAACAGAAGAATACCAAAAGTGGGGATTAACAGTGAACGTGGACAAGACACAGTACTTATGTATTGGAAACAAATCCAGTGAGTTAGTACTAGAAAATGGACAAACAATATCTCCATGCAATGAGTATGTATACTTGGGTGTCACCTTTGATAAGACAGGAACAGAGTGTAAAGAATTGGAAAAAAGAATAGCAAAAGCAAAAAAGGTTATTGGATGTCTTAACAGTATTTTATGGAGCAGAGAAATAAAAAAGAATGTAAAATTTAACATATATGAAACAATGGTGAGAAGCACGCTGTTGTATGGAATAGAGACTTGTCGCGTAACAGAAAAATACAAAACAAAAATGGAAAGTGTCGAAATGGGTGCAATAAGAAGATCAATGAGAATATCTAGAATAGATCACATAAGAAGTGAGATCATAAAGGAAAGAATGGGAATCGAGGGAAGCATAACGGATGACATCACTAAAAGGCAACTGATATGGTACGGCCATGTACAACGGATGAACGACGAAAGATTACCAAAGCAGGTCCTAGAATGACAACCAATAGGGCGCAGAAAAAGAGGGCGTCCTAAATTAGAATGGCAACAGGCAATTCAAAGATCAATGAGTCAAAAAAATCTGACAGAACATGACTGTCAGGATCGAAGGAGGTGGAGAATAGGCGTCGGACAACGTAGAAAAACGTTCTAAACCGACATTGTAGTAGTAAATATTGCACGCTATTGCTATCAGAATTAGAAGCATTCATCATTTTTGTAACTACGACATCGTAGAAATCAAAACAATACGGCTCGACCGATGACTTCAAGTTGTCTCAGTGGACTACTCACAGATTATCGCAGTTTGGTCCGTTAGCTCAATATGTTATGGTACTAATTTAAAGTGCACATAAGCTAGCTAACAGTCTGCGGTAACCGTAGACGCGGGTGGTATCATGGGCTTAATCGCCGCAATTGATTCACAAGATCACAAATCGCAGTCGGACCCAGGTTCTGTGTACTGTAAAATTCTATAGGGACATTTCATCCTCTCTTTTTATATTTCGTAATTAAAATTTGACATAACAGGATAACAGGATTTGGGTCCAGTTAAGCGCGGCGAATACGAATACAGACATTATATACATACCGAGTATTAATTTCTAGTTAGTATTCAAGTGTGTGGTGAATTCCTTTTCGGTGGATTGGTTTATTGATACTTTGCGATGGAATTATTAATTAAAGAATAAACAAATTTTAATATTTTTTTAACTAAAGTTTGGGAGTACACGTGGACATGTGCACTTATGGAGTAACCGCTCCTACTTTAGATATGTATGTATTTTTTTTGTAAATTTAAGAGGTTATAAAAAATTAATTTACATTGTTAACATAATAGAACAATACACTATGGGGGCAATTCTTCAAAATTTGAAATAATTTGAAATAATCTGACGAAATTTGAAACAACAGAATTTAGGTGTAAATCTTGACAACACTGCAATTTCAGCTTTGTGTAAAACGTCTTACACCACACGGTAATGGGCCAACTTAGGAAATTATGAAAAACCCAAAAATTTAAAATATGCGGGAAAATTTAATCTAAAACCTACCTTGAAACTCGGCTACTGATAATCCACAAGTTCTTGATAAATTGTATTTTTCCGAGCACCTCATCATACAACGGTTTTTCTATCTGGCAAATTTGACAACTGTCAGTCAAAGATCACCAAGGGGACTGTCAGTTACGAAATACTATGTTGCCAATTCATTGTTTCCAAGTGAAACCAATAAAGGTACCGTTCACAAGTTGGATTCACTTTTTAAATATGTTGTTAAAATATTTTTACGAAAAACTCTTACAACGTAACGTGCAAGGTGGTACCTAAGGGGGGATCAATCTCCCCCCGATATTTTTAGGAATAAAAAGTAATCAAACATTTAGTAGTGATAATAATAGTAGAGATATGGATAATTCGCATTTTTTACGGCGGAATTGATTCTGATTTTTGAGATTTTTGCTTATAATAGCTGAAAACTTGCTCAAACTAAAGTTTGGTTAAGTATTTTGTTTTCTAAAAAATTTAAATCTTAAAGGTATTTTTTATACCTAAATGCATGGAGAATGGAAAAAAAATTTGTTTTCTAAATCTCATAATTTTATTCATAAACATTTGTGTGTTTTAAATAATATTACTTGACTTGACTGCAAAATCAATCCAAGATTTGAGCAGCTGCTAAAAAATTGTTTTTCTTTGTCGTGTTTTTGAACTTGATTTTAAAATAAATTTGAATGAAAAAGGAAGCTTGGCTGACTTATTTTTTAGCCACTCATAGGTAGGAAGGCTATTGGGGACCGTCAAAAAAACCTTTTTATTTTTGCTCAAAATAAGTTTGGGCCAAAAAAATCAAAATGGCTGTCTGTCTTTATTTATAGTTCTTTTAAAAATAAAACCAAATAATTTAAATAATTAGGCACTTTGTCTGCAAGTTTAATGAAAATTTTTACTTGGTTTTATTTTTATAAGTTTTAAAAAAAACAAATTCAGTTTTTTTTACCCTTATTATATTTGTTATAATCAAAACCTTAAAAACTATTTTATTTCTTTTTATTACTTTTTCAAATTAGGTAGCTATTCAATGAACCTACAGAGTCAATAATTTTGCACTGGAATTTATTCTTTAGCTTTTTAACTATTTCTTCAATTTCAATATATTTTAATTATAGTATCTAAGGTTTTAAACCCGTTATATTTTGTTTGTGTATTTTATTCCGGGATTAACATTAATATTGATAAAGGTACACAATTGACAGGGTGCAAAATTTTTTGCCGACTTTTTTGGACGATAGCTTTTCTAAAAGGTTCGATGTCATCACATTTCGTGCATTTCCTAATACAAAAAGCAAATTTTGCATTTTTTTTTTATTAAACCAAACCTCACCTTTGTCGATTGATGGCAAACTTATCCTAACCTGTTAATTCAACTCTGGTTAATTGATCGAAAACGTGACCTAACCGGTCCGTTGGACACTTTTTTTTTGGTGGAAAAGGGGCGTGTATGGACAGGTAATGATAAGTTTGCGATCAATTGAAGGGGCGACGGACGAAACATCGAAACACAAAATGTCGAAAGTACAAAATGTCGAAGAAACAAAAATACCAATAGTTGAAAAATTTAAAAGACAGAAAATAAAACCTAACCAGGTCAGGTTAGGTTTTAAAGTATATTACAAAAAAAAGGCACCTGATCTGGTCAGGTTAGTTTCTATTAATATATCTAATAACCCAAGCTTTCGACATTCTGGACTTTCAACATTTTGTAATTCTTCTTCATTCGCACACACAGTTTCCAATAGAATCTACATTTAGTTTTATTTTAATATTTATTTTTATCCTTATAAACCCAACAGCAACGTCTTTTAGACGAAAATTGTTCGTAGCACCCCTGTAATCTTCCGCCGGCGGCGACTGTAGCAAGTATTTCTGATTACCCTATCCAAAACCTCATGGGCCGTCACTGAATAACAGCAGTTTCTATATGGGAGGACCCCCCAGAATAAAAAACTATATACGTGCTTAGCTTTGATAAGAAAAGTAAAAAAATAATAACCACTTCAATAATTTGACCAGTATCCACATTTATTTTTATTTTAATATTTATTTTTATCCTTATAAACCCAACAGTAACGTCTTTTAGACGAAAATTGTTCGTAGCACCCCTGTAATCTTCCCCCGGCGGCGACTGTAGCAAGTATTTCTGATTACCCTATCCAAAACCTCATGGGCCGTCACTGAATACCAGCAGTTTCTATATGGGAGGACCCCCCAGAATAAAAAACTATATACGTGCCTAGCTTTGATAAGAAATGTAAAAAAATAATAACCACTTCAATAATTTGACCAGTATCCCACTTAGTCAGATTTTTCTGGCAGATTTTAAAGAAATAATTTGACATTCCCTTAAAAATCCGTTTAAATATAACGGAGGCAACAGCGTAGAGATAATTTTGTAGCGACCCTTCCACGACATGCAGTTAGTCCCTCTTTGTTAATTTTACCGTGAAAAACAAAGAAAGAAAGTAAACTTAGCTGACCTCATTAAGAAAACGAATAGGACTCATAAATTTGAAAGAAATGTGACGAAATGTGACGAAATCTGACATTTCAGTTTGTGTGGTTAATGGTTATCTGCTTTGAATTTATTTACAATTTTTAAATTAAAATTTTTTAATAAATTAGGCGTTTTTAATTAAAAAAATATATTATATCGTGAAGCTACATCTATCAAAAAGTGGGAAATGGCCTTTTAAGTAAGTTTTTAAGTTTAAAATTGCCTTTTAAACGAGAAATCTTAAGCGCCAGATTATGTCACATTTTTTCAAATTTCGTCAAATTTTTTGAAATGTAAAGAATTGACCCCAATCACTATATGTCAGATCAGATCAGAAAAATTAAAGCACTTTTCTGAACTCATGAATCATTTCGGGAACCACTGAATTTATTTTAAGGATTCATGTCTCCTAGTGCGTGACAAAAATGGCTTTTTTACGAATTTGAAAAACATTCTAAATTGTTTGCAGAACATAAAATTCGGTCTGCCGTTTTGGAGCTTAAGACGGTGGATAAACATTTTTTTTTTACTCAAAAGCTTGCTTAATTCACTACAAAGTGTAATTCACCGAACTAAAATTAATCGTAGAGTTCAGTGGCGTAGCGCGGGGGGCGCCGGGGGTTTGTCGCCCCCCCGCCCCGAGGGGACTGGCACCCCACGGTTGCCCGAAGCGCCCCAAGCTTTATTAAGTAGCAGGGCCGGCAATGGCAAATTGAGAGGGCGGCAAAGGAAACTCAACTCAAACTTTTTTTGATGGGCGCCCTTTTAAGCTGTCGCCCCCTCCCGCTTCTTCAGGCATGCTACGCCGCTGGTAGAGTTCGAAAGTTATAATAAAAAAAATATTTTCTCCGTTTTTTTTTTAACTTGAACCGTGTTTATTTTTCTTTTGCCCTCCGACAAAAAAGTCTGCTACATAAAAATGTCTGGAGAGCAATGTTTGAAGGGAAGCAGACCAATTTTAGAAGTAGTAAATGGGGCAGTTAAAATGTAGATTACTACGTTTAATGCGTGAGTTACGATCCACGTAACATGCTCATTTATGGCTACGTATAGGCCTCCAAAGCCGAAGGTAAAATATAATTTTACGCCCTTTTGTAATATAAGATTTTAGCCACAGCCTCCATACCTACTTAAATAAGGAGCCTCATATTATTATACAGGGTGTCCCATAACTTAGAGGCCATAGTACAGCAGGTAATAGGGGATGTTATTTCCGAGAAAAAAGTTTATATAACATGGGGGTCAACACACATCTGTTTTTAAGATATAGGATTTAAAGTTAGAGGAATGGGGGAAAAAGGGTTTTAGAAAAAAATAAAATCTGTCACAGTTATCTGAATACTCAGCTAATTGTAATTCAAAAATGTGGTATTCTTG
The DNA here is from genome assembly GCA_963576565.1 of Aspidapion aeneum. Lineage (NCBI taxonomy): Eukaryota > Metazoa > Arthropoda > Insecta > Coleoptera > Brentidae > Aspidapion > Aspidapion aeneum. Next base: position 36,532,670 of record OY755038.1, on the reverse strand, counting down.
TTTTTGATAAAATTTCAAGTTGAGAAGATACAAGCTGTTAAAATAACCTCTAAAACTGTATAAAAAATAATAATAAAAAAAAAAATTTTTGCTTGCTTATTTTTTTTTTAATATAAATAATATTTGATTACTATGTCTCGCTAGAAAATTGTTTTTATTAACAAAAAAATATTTAAAAAAACATTGCGTTTAATATGGCATTCATAAAAATTTATACCAAAAAAATTGTTTTTTCAAAAAAAATGGATCGACTAATTTTTTTTAAATTATTTTTATTTCAATTTATTGCTCTTGTTCTAATACACGACTCTACGAAATTTCATATTTTTACTGGGTTTTTTTTTTAAGTTATTATCAAAAAAGTTTAAAAAATCGCCAACTTTGATGCTCTGTATCTCGACAAAAAAAAAGTTTTGACCCATGCATTATAGGAACTTTTTAATCAGACATGAACTCATCACCTGTTGGCCTATGGTCCCTAAGTTATGGAACCCCCTGTATACAGACTGCCTCTAAGCTAAGGTCACTATATCACGAAGTTCCTTCTAAACTTCGTGATATAGTGACCTTACTCTAAGCGGGTTAATATTTGAATCTAAATATAAGAACCGCAGTTTGACAATGGATTCTAGCTGAAAATAGGTCACAGATTAACGATATAGATGTTACCAAGCCAGTTTTTGGTCCAATTTTTTTTTATTCCTTCTCCTCTTATAGTCGAAGTTCTGAAAATTTAACCAATTTGATGACCTAAAGCCACAACGACACAGAAGTGCATAAAAAACTTGTAACGGGTCACTGTCGTCTGAGAGTACCCATGCACAGAACGGGACTAACAGAAGAGACCGAATGTAGACTCTGTATGGAGGATGACGAAACAGTCAGACATGTACTGTTCGAATGTCCGGCTATTGCACGTTTACGTCAGAACAATTTCGGTAAACCTTAGATTGACTCAGAAGATCTGAACAGTGTCTCATCCAAACTGATAACCGGCCTTTTTGGAGGATTAGGCATACAGTGGTGAGAAACCACTCAAAAGTGAGCCACTAGACCCACTGGTGGTCGCAGTGGAAGGGCTGCAAAGCCCACTCACATATGAATCATCATCGTCACTCCTGAAAATGTTTGTCAAAAACCGGTAATTTTTATTTTCCGACGCTTATGAATTAACAAGGACGGAAGGTGCGTCTCTCTCTCTCTAAACAAGGCTAAAGTATCGTGGACTAATTTTTACCTCCTTTGATTTTGACTTAAATAAATTGGACTTTGATAGGTTTGTGAAAATTTTCTTTTCTTGTATAAATTATTTTACATTAGAACAATTTTTTTTGAATTAAAATATTTCTTTTTAGTTCAACGCAGCGTTTAATCTTGAAAGGAGACTTTATTTTTCTTCTTTAATAGTTTTGTTTCAGAATACTACATTTTGTAACAAAACAAATTGTCTTCATATAAGTAATATTTTGCTTGCAGAGAAAACGGTGCCTTAGATTAATTCAGTTCCAATTTGTAATAAAACAATTTCTGTTTTACATTAAAATAAAGAGGCAATACATTTTTTGTGCTATATCAAGAAAATATTCTGTTGGTGAATAGAAAAGCACAAATTATTTTACTTCACAGCAATTTGCTTTGATCTAAGACAATTTTTTTTACCATATACATATTGTATCATGTATGTCAACAAGCTGGCGTAATTTTTTCTCCAAAAAGTTGTCACATAATGGGGTGTTTGACAGTAGTAAAAAATAAATAATATATTTATTTTAAGATATCTCTTTGGGTCTTGGGAATGCTAAAAACAAACTTTTTTGTTTAATTTTTGCTCAAATTCATAGTTCTTTTAATTAAATAAATTCATTGAATTCAAACAATTAGCCACGTGATTCAAAACAGGCGGTCTACCAATCAGCTGCAAGTGACGTCACAAAACAGTAAACGCCTCGAACGAACTTATTTTCTGTGTTATTTTCTTATGGATGGTAATGTTTGCTTTGGTTTAAAGTGCGAATTATCGTCCTAAATTAGATTTTATTTTGTGTTTTGCTTATAAAAACATTTTCAATGGAAAACGGATTCTCCAAAGCCGATAGCTCCAACTTGCCAATGCTGAATTTCTTTATGGTGGCAGGCTTCTTTGCCAAAAACAGTGATTTCTGTACGGCGGAATTTAGAAACGTTAAAATGTTGATGTAAGTATTCGATGAGTTGTTTTGTATATAACTGAAAGTTTTTTTACGATATTCTTTGCCTACTTTTACTCATTTAGATTTTGAGGTTAGGTTATATGTTTTTCTTTTTTGTTTAATATGCCACTTACAATAGATTCAAATAAATACTCAATCATTATTATTTTAAGCATTAAGAAACAATTAAAAATTGCTTTTTTAAAACAAAATTTTCTAAATACATTTTGTTTCAAAGAATTCTTATGACCCTTCATAACAAATATGCACTGCCTAGTCTTGCATATGCAGTGCTCATTCCTACATTTAGCCTGCATGTGCACTGCCTAATCCTGCATTTAGAGGTACTACCTAGTCCTGCCTAATAACTGCCTAGCACCGCCTAAAAATTTGTACACCTTTCTGCCTATTATAGTTGTTGTTGTTTTGAGGTTGGTAGAGCAGCGGGACTGTAAGCGCTGGTCGTTTTATAAAATCTGGGTGCAAAAATCCTTAAAAGGACGATGTAAAAATATTAATTATTCCGAGCCACACAAAGACAATATAGAGGATTGGCACTCACCTTTTCAGTTGTTTCCGTCGTCCAGAGGAGCTCCTCTCGCTGGCCCAGTCGCTGCAGTCGATCCACACTAGAATCACTTGTTTGTGTAATGGTTTAGTTTGATTTTCTAAGAATGTTATTGGATTTTTTGGTTAATAGAATTTATCACCATGCTGCGTGGTGATCTCGATAGAATACGACAGACGAATCGTTTTTTTGGTTACGCCTTTTTGCGCAGATTCATTTTTCGTAGATGGCGCTGGCGTTTTGCTTGTGCCAATCAAAATTGAAATTGTGTGGGTTTTCCGAATACGGGAATTTGGCGCAAAATTTGAATTTAAATTAAAGCTGCACGAACAATAGTTTTTCACCCCTTGTAATAAACAAAACCTCAAAAATTTAATCGTCATTTACGAAATAGTTATGTATATTATAGACAACGTGAGAAAAATTAATAGAAACAATTTAGTTACACTCACATCAAAGTGATCTTCACAAATGTAAAGTGAAGATGTTTTAGATAAGGCCCTTGGGTCTCTTTGAGCAAGTTCTAGCCACTTTTTCCGTTATTTTACTGCTGTAGGTACATGAATAAATAGTTTTTAAGGTGTTTTTATGCTAGTATTCGAACACTGAGGTACTACACATCACTTATAGAACATTTTTTTACATAAAAACAGTAAAAACACAGACCAAAAACAAATAAACACTTGAATGCCGTGCATCTGTCCGCGAGTTTACTGAGCTGTGACGTCATTCCAACGCCATGCTAGAAATGAGCGTTTTAGCGGCCAATTCAATTCGGAAATGAGAAAACTTGATTTTAAATGTAGTCATGATAAAATATACTATTTTAATAATTTTGCGTAGCAAATTAGGGATCTATGTATCATTTTAAACTCTTTTCTAAAATTTGGCAAATACCCTATTATTTTTACAGATTGGAAACATCATCAAAATCAGACAAAATATAAAGGTTTATTGAAATTACGATATTTATAAAAACTTCTTGTATGTATCAGCAGTATCAAAGTAAGGTGAAATCAGCAGATCCTTATCTTTGTTAATAAATAAATCTTCCATTATTTCTGATCGAAAATAGGACACGCTGTATGTACAGGGTGTCTCAAACCGCATCGTAGTATCTTAAGCCTTTTTCACGCTAAGGATGGTTTTGAAAAGTCTGCATTTAAGGAGGGGCCTATAACTTTTTTAATCAACACATTATAGAGGGCGGGTGTTGCGTAAAACCTATTTTTTTTTGTAATATTTTATAACTTTGCAATTAGGATAAACCAAAACCACAAAACTTTTGCATTCACACATCTTTATTTTTTCTGAAATAAGCACAGTAAAACTAGGTTAAAAAATACGGATACAATCTGTACATAATCCGTTTAATAATTTTAAGCTGCGTATTTACTTACTACGCGACGGCACTGAATAACACCCACCTTTTATACAAACGTTTTTTCGTTTTACAACGTCATTTAAATTAAAAGTGGCATTTTACCCTAAAACTCACAAAAATGGTTTTTATTAACTTTTTATTCCTTGAAGCCTTACTCATTTAAATTTTTTATTTAAAAGGTCGCTTTTTAAATTAATTTTGAGTTTTGTGCAAAAGCCAGATGCGTAATTCTATATGGAAGTTCTTTTATTAGTAACATAAGTAAGAACAAGAAAACAAATAATTTCAGTGGCGTGCTCATTCCTTTATGTAGGATATACGTTAAAAATGTTTCGCACAGTTTATATCAGGGTTAGTTATAGGTAATAGTCCAAAATTGCAGGATCAATTCAGGAGCTCAAAATATTACTATTTGTTTATATTTACCTCAGTCCGAAAGTTGATAGTTTAGAAGATACAGGGTGTTAAATTTATTTTTAAATTTCAAATTTTGTCCCTAGCAAATTGGTTGTAGGGGGCTTCTTTGAGTCGGAAAATACGAACGTTGGGTTATTTTTAATAGATTTTGTGGAGGGCGCCACTTGCGGTATCTCTAGTGCCTTTAATTTGGCTATTATTTTTTGTGTGCTAATTTATTACAAATCTGATACCATACTTAAAATCCTTGATGTCCTTTATAAACATAAGATACACTTGTTTAAATTTTCAACACAATAATTAACGACAAAATATGATTAAGAGCACTTTTAGGAAAAATGGAAATTTCAAATAAGTAAACAACAATTGAAATCAATTTATTAAAATAAATAATATGGGGAAAACAGCAAACATAGAAACAAAGTAATTTATGAAAATAGAAGGAACTTACAAATTTCAAAACTGAAAAAAACATATTTAATTAATTTTTCAAAGTGTCCGCCATTGCACTCAGTAGATTTATTTAGACATTAAATAATTGTCTTTTATTTTTTATATCTTCCACGCCATTAACATTTTTCTCCCATAGTTACGTGGCATAATATGATGAATGCAAGTTTAGAGAGTATGTTAAGAAACAGATCTGGGCCTACTAGTCGGACCTACATGTCACCCCCTTCAACTAACACTTCTAGTTATCAACTGTGTTATAATCGTCGGTATTTTTGATCTGCCCCTGTATACAGTGATCTTTTGTAAAATCTAAAACATATGTAAGTGGACCATTTTTTATTATAAAGTTTTGCAGTAATTGTAAGATTTATTTTTCGGTACGACCCAAAAAACCTGCCCCTGTATCTCCAAAACTGGAAATAGGGTTGTTTTGTGACAATGCGAACTTTTAATAACAAGGTCGAGAACTACAACATATCGCAGTAATAGACTTTCATGACAATTGAACATTTTTTATTTCACCAAGGGTTGAAAGTGTCAGATTTGTAACTTTATATCAGTTTTAATTAAAAAAATTAAACAAAAAAACTTCTATTCATTTCGGTAACACTATTTACATATAAACATTTTAAATAATACTGCACATCAATTAGTTTCAAAATGATTATGTTTGTGTTGTTTGTTGTTAAAAGGCGGTTCCAGGCACATATAATTATATTATTATTAAATCTACTTTTCAATCTTTTGCTTTTTTACTTTTTTAAAAAAGGAATTACAACGTTTCAAATACTAAATTTTGCATTTGGGCCAATTACCGAAAATTTTCGAGACTAAAATATATAAAGAAGAAAGTTTAGAGCTAAACAAATAAAAGCTGGATTCTTCAAAATGTTTATTTTACTGTTAATAAATAAATAAATATTTTGCCGCCGACACTGGTAAATCGATCGATCAATTCAATGTATAAAGAATGAATACATCTACTGTATGTCGCACAGCGTTGCCATGGACCTTTCAAAAAATATTTCTCTTCTTTTCCAACTTATTGAAGCATCTAGGGGTCAAATCGAATTGTTTTGATGAATGAATTTTTGCCGCGGTTCCTGGTCTTCTCCTAATACGTTCATGACATTCCCCTACTTCAAAGCAGGTAACGGTACGGTCACCGAAAAAAATGTGAATAAGGCTTGATCCACAGTTTTACGATTTGCCGGTCACTTCTATTTCCCTCTTTCTATAATAGAAAAAGATGGAAATACAAATTGTATCTATCTCTTTCTATTAGAAAAAAAGGGAAATAAAAGTGAGCGGCAGAAGTGAAACTGCGGACCAGGCCTAATGTTTTACGCTGTTAATGGTCGAAGAAACGTTTCGGTTTGAGCTTTCCTACGATATTTAAGAATCTAACCCTAGGCGTGACGCCTCCGCTACTGATACTAATTTCATAAATCAGCATAGTTTTTGCAAAGTCACTTGAATAACTCCTAATACGGGGTTGTATAGATTTCATGAAATTTTGCTTCATTCTGCCCTTCAAAAGTTATCCAAATTCATATAAAATCTTCCTGGTATAATTTCAACCCTACCGACAGAGAAAAGGCGTGGCTCTTTGCGGTCCGACCACAAAGTATTTGTTTTCCGACCGACCGAGCCCAGGTGGATGGACGGCACCTGATTGACAGATTTTTTTGAGATGCGCTTTTAATTGCTTTCAGGTGTTCTTTTCGGGACGCCTTTGGTCGGCAGTATGCAGAGTTAGAAAATAAATCAGTGTCGTTTCTGTAGGTGTAGGAATAGAAAGTTTTATTATCTATTTTTATTTCTTTAGTTTACGCCATAATTAAATGAAATAATTTTCATGAGTATATCTACCGCCGCCCATGTCACTTTCTTTAAAGGATATGCCGATGGTCGGCTTTTATCTTTGGTCAACTGACTTTGCAAAAATATACTACTCACACTATATCTTGCATCATAAGTTGCGAGTAGGTGATACGTTGATCGCATAGTGTTTAGGCAACTTAATATTTTTTTATCGGGCAAGACAGACAAATATTTAAAAAGAACAGATGCTTTGTCTTAAGAAAAGAAAACCATTTTTCTACTCTTTATTAATCACCCAGCATGACGTTCCTTTTTCGAGCAATTCTTAAAAAGTAAAAAAATCTGTATCTTTTTCTATTAATGAAGATAAAAGAGGCTAAGGATAACAGTTTTGTCTTAATAAAGTAAAGAAAAAAAAACAATTATACGAGAAAAAGAGTTAAGCTTGCATAATTGGGGGAATGAGACACTTTTTGTAAAGGGGTCCATAGCTGAAAACTGTATTCTATCTTAATGCTTATTTGATAGATTCTTATATAGTGCAACTTGAGGCACTAGATTTTAAGTAAATGGATCTATGACGGATCGATGAAAAGATCGATTGCAAAATAAAGACCGATCGATATACATATAGCAGTTTATTCTAGCCTGCTCTTGTTCCAGTTTCTTTCGTATGTCGGTAGATGGCGCTTCTTGCGGGGGTTTTCTCACTACAGACATAGAATTACAGACAAAACCGTCTAATTAACTTCGCCAGGGGTCACATTGACCAAGAAGTTTTCTGAGGAGTCCCATAAGGACGAAACAGTTAACTGTCAACACTTATTAGTTGTAAATTAAATTTTGGAGCCTCGTGAGCAGCAAGCAGTGATGCCAGGTCTCATGCTTTTGAATGAGATCTCATGTTTTTCAAACAAATCTTATGCTATAATTATTTTATCGTAAAATCTCATGCTTTTTAGCTTACAGAGACAAAAATAAATTATACTTAAAAATTAATTATAGAGGTAACTATGAGCTACAAATAACAAAGTAATCATAAGAGAATTTGGTTTACCTCACAAAGAAGTGCCGCGAAGAATTTGCAACCCGGCATTTGGCATCGTTGGATCGTGTTTCATAATCGCAAATTGCAACCTCGCGCCTGCTTGAGAGTATGACGTACAAACGCGATTCGCTTATTCGGGTATTCCCCGAAAACGATAATCGATTATTCTGTTATGTGCCACACCTTTACGTCGGTCGTACGCGTCCTACCACAAAGTATGTAGCCTATTGTGGTCCTACTATATAGAGTTGTTTTCAAGTGTAATGGTATTAAAAGATACATAGATTATACAAAATGATACTAAGTAGTAGTGCTACTAGCAGTGGTAGTGAAACTGACCAAAACCTGCCCAGACCTAGTTATGCTAAGAACAAAAAGATTTCCAAACAACATTTAAAAAAAGACAAAGTTACCTGGGTTTCATTGGACAGAATGCAGTAGGACGGGTGTTTAATAATAAAATTAAACAGATTTTCTTTTTTACCATTTCTTCATTTTTAGTTAAATTTATTATTTAAACACAGGTGATCTTGAGAAATTAGGGTTTAATAACATAAACTAACCTTCTCAAGTTTACCTATTTAAATAATATAAATTATTTAGTTTATAAAACAACACATTATATGGAATTTTATATTTTATAATTTATCACGAACTATAACAATTTGTTAATATAAAAAAAAGGATTTATCTTAATAAAGCAGATTCAACATTTGATAGTTGTTCTCATTATAACTACTTAGTTTACTGTATCATAAGCCTTCTTGGTCATAGCAGGGTGTGAGGCTGCACCCTGGCAGTAAACTTTTTACTTTAATCCCGCTGCTTAACCAAGCCGAGTTAAGCAAGTGTAATTGTCAAGCAAAGCTTGCACATTGGTCCTTCGAAGAAAGAAACCACCGCCGACGCCCGTAAGAAGAACACCACTACAGCCCAACCGTCCACTAGAGCGACCTTCCACCTACGAGAAAGTCCGTCCACCTGCCCGTACGACTGTCCGTACACTTGTCCTGTCCGAAGCCACTACGCAAGAGAGCTTCAACCAGAGCGAACTTCCACGAGAAAGTCCGTCCACCTGCCTGTACGACTGTCCGTACACGTGTCCTGTCCGAAGCCACTACGCAAGAGAGTTTCAACCAGAGCGACCTTCCACGAGAAAGTCCGTCCACCTGCCCTTACACTTGCCCTGTCCGAAGCCACTACGCAAGAGAGCTTCAACCAGAGCGACCTTCCACGAGAAAGTCCGTCCACCTGCCTGTACGACTGTCCGTACACTTGTCCTGCCCGAAGCCACTATTCAAGAGAGCTTCAACCAGAGCGACCTTCCACGAGAAAGTCCGTCCATTCTACAAGCTGCAAAAAGCCGTCCACCTGATAGTACGACTATCCGTACACTTGTCCGAAGCCAATATTCAAGAGAGCTTCAACCAGAGCGACCTTCCACAAGAAAGTCCGTCCATTCTACTAGCTTCAAAAAACCGCCCACCTGACAGTACGACTATTCGTACACTTGTCCGAAGCCACTATTCAAGAGAGCTTCAACCAGAGCGACCTTCCACGAGAAAGTCCGTCCACCTGCCCGTACGACTGTCCGTACACTTCTCCTGTCTGAAGCCACTATTCAAGAGAGCTTCAACCAGAGCGACCTGTCCGTCCGTTGTACAAGCGTCAAAAAGCCGTCCACAGCCCGTACGACTATTCGTACACTTGTCCTGTCCGAAGCCACTACTCAAGAGAGCTTCAACCAGAGCGACCTTCCACGAGAAAGTCCATTCATTCTACAAGCGTCAGAAGACTGTCCACCTGCCCGTACGACTGTCCGTACACTTGTCTTGTCCGAAGCCGCTACGCAACCTTCATATTTAACAGGCCAACACCAACATAAACAAAAAAAAATCATTAAGAAGAAACCAGTACAAGAACCAACCGACCACAATGATAGGAAAAATTCTAGAAAGAATATTGCTAGAAAGACAGCTAAGAAGATACAAAATGGGCTCACACCTTCTAGATTGCCTTCTAGACATACATATAATGGAGTATGCGTCAGCACCAGACCTAAAAAAGCTCCTACTGCATGCCGAAGATGTACTTGAATTTTCACAAGCGATTAAAGTCAATTGGGAGCCAATAATCATAAACATAATTTACCAGAAATGGGATGTCGAGACGCACATTTTACACCATGAATGGATAAACTACGAACTAGGCAGATTGCCCACACTGAACGAAGTCCTTCAGTACTTAATTAAAAGAATCGAAGAGTTGATCAAGAGCCCATCAGCTGATTTTAAGTACAGTGAAATTTTTCAGATTCCAAACGTCATTATGGATCATTTAGATGATATCCGAGACATCCCAAGTATGGATGAAGAAACAGTTAAGGAATTACAACAGCTTTATGAGAGGAGCCGTCAGTGCCTTAGAGACATTCAAACCTCTGGCCAAATACAGAAACTTGGGACCTACCAATGATGAAATTATTGTCAAAGAAACTGACGTTTAAACTAGAAAAGTCGTACCACAGTTGGTTCCAAGGGTTTCAAAACAAAATCTCCACAATAGAAGACTTTTTTCATTTTTTGAGAAAAAAAATGTATACACTCAATTCAAGAATCAAAGGCTCAATTCCAGAATCAAAGGCTCAAAGTCAAGAAACTGAAAAAGAACAGAATTTAGAATGTTACCCAGATCATGTATGCACATTGGTCCTTCGAACCGGATCAACCACACTGTATGCGTAGTAAGAAGTGCCTGCAATAATGAATGAGCATCATGCTAGAAGCAACAGCGACAATTCCGTTATCTCATGCTTTTTTTTGAAATATCATGCTTTCTCGAAATTTTTCTCATGCAATATTTCTGTGGGACCTGGCAACACTGAGGTTAAGCTTTCGAGCTACCCACGAAAAAATATGAGAGAAACAGAAACTTCGTTTTACCCGATTAGCCACGAAAACTTAATTGATTTTTAAATTTACGGGTACGTGCTTCATATCACGGTCGGTGCCATTTAACTAATTTTACCATTGACAACATTGTGTACAGTATTATTATTAGCTATTTCTGGGCCAATCAGTTGGTATACACTGGCATACACTGGCAAATCGGTCTACTAGAGTTTTCAATTTGAAGTTAAACAGGTTCAGGCAATGGAGGAGAACGCAATTACAATGGAAGCGCAATACTATCCGAGCAAAACTAGCATTTATCTTTAAATTAGCTTCTTTTGCGGCCACGAAACCAGCATTTCCCGCCATTTTTCTCCATTATTTCGGGGCCAGAGGCAAATGTATTATCATAGCCTACGAATCGCGCAGCCCTTAAACTGAGTATTCGATGACGTCAAAAACAGAACAGTAGACGCCCGATATATGGAACATGGCATATAGTAAACTACTCCAAATAGTAAACCAATCGACCCTCAAAATAGGGTCTTTGTAGCCAGTGTTAGATGGGCGCAAGCAAACCGGCCCTGGCAATTTTTTTTATTCGGCCCTCGCTTCGGCACAAAAATTTTACGGCAAAGAAAACGAAGCCATATTGTGTTATTTTTGTTTTTGATATTATGGAAGTTTTGTTATTAAATAACATGCTAATTTTAAAGGATGTAGTTTGCAGTTTGAGAAAAAAAACTTTATATAAACATAGGTATGCATGTCCTAAAGATCCTAACTTGTGAGATACAAGGTGTTTTTATTTATTTATTTATCTGTTTATTTATTTATTTATTTATTTACACTGCCCAGTAGGTAATACCCAATTACAGGGCAGGAAGTTTACAAAAAAAATGTTTACAATAACTATAAATAATATAAGAAAAATAAGTACAAAAAGATACATGTATACAGTATATCTTAAATAAAAAGTAGGAACTCTAACGTAAGACTTGTCTGACTGCAGATATACTGCAGTTAAAGATATCGATACCCTTCATATATTTATTATGAGTCTCGCAAATTGCATAGATTGGCGAGAATTGCATTGCATTGACTCGAGGAGTAGGAAGATACAAAACTGGTGATTGTCTTGAATTTAGCCGTGGAATAGAAAAGTTTATTCTCTCTATAATTTTATATAGAAATGTTTGAGAGGCCGATTGCCTACGTGTGTCGAGTAGCTGAATATTAAACAGGTGCATAAGGTCAGTGTGGGGGTGACCTTGAGGAGGATAATTAACGGTTGATTTAAAGTACAAAAGCTTAAGTACACGTCTTTGGATCTTTTCTAGCGATTCTTTCTGAGTAAGTAGTTGTGGTGACCATACTACGGAGGCGTATTCTAATCTTGATCTAACAAAAGTATAATATAAAAGTTAAATTATATTAACGTTTCCTAAATAATTTTTCAGCGATGTTAGTTCCTTCGATAGACAGCAAGCTTTAAAATGAACTCGCTCAGCGTTTGTAAGAAAAATTACTACGGCCTTTTTTATCCCAACTTACCGGTTTCTTGATGTTTTCTTCCCTGGGTAGGCCTACCTCCTCGTCTTTGGTTGATGGCGTAATCACGGATCACCTCGTGGCGTAATCGTAAGAATCACTCTGTAGTATATTGAATTGAATTGAATGGTTTGAGTTATTTTGAGCACAAAATTAAAAAATAAGAAGACGTAGGTATTCTTAAAATGTTTTCAGTCGAGCAGAAAAATTTGTACTTATAAAGTATTTTTATATGCACTTTTCGGGATCGCTGCGTCGCGCTCAGTTGAGACAAAAAAAAAGGCTTGTTTTTTGCGCGGTGCGAAGAAACTAAATGATTGATTGATTCAAAGAAATTAAAATTATAATTATTAATTTATTATTTAAATTTTGGGACGACACAATTTTTATATACAGTGGTGTACGGACCATTTGCCGCCCACCAAAATGCACTGCATTTTAGAGATTGTGTTCAATTGGTAATGGGCATAACTTAACAGCTGGCCTTTTAAAAACACCATCCCCTGTTCTAACCGTTGCTACCCGAACAATTCCGTCCGAACCCGGAAAAGTTTCAATAATGCGTCCCATTGGCCAGTTTAAAGGAGACACATTATCTTGTTTGATCACAACCAGAGTACCAGGCTTAAGACCTGGAGAAGACTTGTGCCATTTAACTTTCTGATGTAAAGTATGAAGGTACTCTTTGGACCAGCGAGTCCAAAAATGTTGGTGAATTTTTGTTAAAATTTGCCAACGAGAAAGTCGATTGACGGGAATCGATTCGTAACTAGGGTCTATGGGAGCTGCTAGAGACTCCATAGTCAAAAAATGACCCGGTGTGAGAGCTCCAAAATCATTTGGATCGTTGCTAATTGGAGTTAGAGGTCGAGAGTTGATAATTGCTTCGATTTGAGTAAAAACTGTGTAGAGTTCTTCATAACTCAGAACTTGATCTCCGAGAACACGTACTAAATGTGTTTTTACAGATTTGATATTAGATTCCCAAAGTCCTCCAAAGTGTGGAGCTGAGGGAGGATTGAAATGCCAAGTTATACTTTCCTTGGCAGCGGCTTCAGAAGCATATTGATTTAACATTTTATAGGCTTTTACAAAATTTGTACCATTATCTGAGTAAATAGCTTCCACACGGCCACGTCTACTAATAAACCGTTTAAAAGCAGCCAGAAAAGCATTAGCAGTAAGATCTGAAACGAGTTCTAAGTGGACTGCCTTGACAGAAAGACAGATAAATAGACATAAATAGGATTTGAGTTTGATAGTACCTCGAGCTCTGGACATAACGATATCGAACCGGCCAGCATAATCTACGCCAACATGAAGAAAGGGTTTGTGAACAGAAACTCGGTTTAATGGTAAATTACCCATGACAAGAACGGTTGCGATAGGTTTTATTTTCCAACATCTCACACATTGAGCTAAAACTCTTCGAATAGAACGTTTAGCATCGTATATCCAGTAACGTTGGAGAATTAGAAAATGAGTGGTTTGTACTCCAGCATGCAAGTACTTCAAATGTGTTGCTTCGATTATTCGATTAGTCAAGATACAACGACTCGGAAGTAAAGCTGGAAATTTACTTGAAAAGGAAATAGGAGCATTCTTGAGTCGACTTCCCACTCTTAATATTTTTTGATGATCAAAAAACAAGGAAAGTTTGAGTAAAGCTTTTGGAACTATTTTATTTTGCTGAATAAGTTCTATCTCTTTTGAAAAATAGAGTGATTGAGTATGTTTTACAAATTGCAAAGTTGAGTTGTATAATTCAAATGAAGATAAATTCCCAGAAAATTTATGTTTTTTGAGTTTTTGAGAACGACAATTATTGACAAATCGTAGAACGTAAGCAAGAATGCGGGTAGATTCGTCTAAAGAAGACTTATCTTGAATAAGAGAGTCGAGAATGTTAGGAACGGTGGTAGCAAAATTCACTTGAACTACAGGACGCTGTTCTAGAGAAACTTCGCTGGTTTCGCAAAATGAAATAGGTTCTAAAGGTGGAAAATTAGGATCAGTTAAAACTGGTGCCGCCCACCATAAGGAACAGTTTACTAAATCGGAGGGTAGCATTCCTCGCGAACCTACATCAGCAGGATTTTGTTTAGATGGAACATAAAACCAGGAAGAGGCAGGTATTTTGTCGTGTATTAAAGAAACCCGATTGCTCACATAAGTGCGCCACTCATGAGGTGAAGAATTAATCGACCTGAGAGTCACCATGGAGTCAGTATAACAATATATTTTATCTAATGGAAGTTTGTTTAGAAAGCAGTTTGAAACAAAAGAAGCTAATCGAGCGCAGAGAACTGCTGCATTAAGTTCAAGTCGAGGAAGAGATACGGTTTTTAGTGGAGCTACTTTGGCTTTAGAACAAATAAACTTTACAGCAATTTCTCCAGAATTGAGAAAACATCGACAATATAACACACTACAATATCCTTTCTCACTTGCATCTCCAAAGCAATGAAGTTCAATACGGTTAGTTGAGCTAGGAACAATAAGTCGAGGCAATTGAAATTCTTGAAAGCACGATACGTCTTTAATATATTTCGTCCAGAGTTGGACGATTTCTTGAGGAGGCGGGGAGTCCCAAGATAACTTTAGCTTCCACAATTGTTGAATTAAATGTTTAATGAGAAAAGTAGAAGGGGAAATAATTCCCAGCGGATCAAAAAATTGAGCAAGGCTTGATAAAAGATTCCGCTTAGTACAAGGTTTATCAGGAAATTTGACGAAAAATCGAAAAGAGTCAGAAGAAGCACTCCATTCCAAACCTAGTACTTTTAGAGAGGAATCTGTATTAGAATCGGAGTCAAAATTGAGAGAATTAATCGATACTTCCGATGGAGAAAGCTGAGTTAGAAGCTGTGGGCAGTTACTGGACCATTTTTGGAGTTCAAAGCCTCCTTTTCTTAGCAAATCAACAAGTTGTTGTTGTAACATCTGCGCAGACTCAAAGGAAGAGCTTCCAGTAACTATATCATCAACATAGGTTGAATTGCGTAAAGCTTCAGCAGCTAAAGGATATGTAGGACCCTCTTCTTCTGCTAGTTGATGAAGAACTCGAATAGCAAGGTATGGAGAGGAAGTTAGACCATAAACAAGTCGTTTTATTCGATATTCTTGAATTGGTTCTGAGGTAGAAAATCTCCATAAGATTTTTTGGTAATTTTGGTGGTCGGAATGAACAATTAATTGTCTAAACATTTTTGAGATATCTGCTGTAAGAGTATAGGTGTAAGTTCGAAAATTGAGTAAAATTGTGAAAATATCATTTTGAAGTTTAGGACCAGAATACAATTTTGAATTTAGAGAGGGTTGATTGGGTAAATGTGCAGAGCCATTAAAAACTACGCGTAATTTAGTTGTTAAACTTTCTGGTCTCATAACGCAGTGATGTGGTAAATAAAATGAATTGAGTTTTACATCATTAGATAACTCCATGTGATCGAGATCGAGAAATTCTTGAATAAAATCACAATATTGAGAAAAAAGTTGAGGCTGTTTATGCAGTGAACGTTCTAGTGAGTAAAATCGATTTAATGCTAGAGATCGTATTCCTGGAAAGCAGGGGTTAGAATCATCCCTAAAGGGCAATTTGACAATAAATCTCCCAGTATAATCCCTTTGAAAACTTTCCTGAAATATCTTTTCGCATTTTTGATCGTCTGGAGATAGACACGTGACTTTAGGAACATCTTCTATCTGCCAAAATCGTTCAATTTGAGCATCCAAAGAAACAGAATCTTCGATATGACAGAACATAGCAGAAATTGCTTGAGGGGCTCTTGTTGAGACTTTGCCCATTAAAACATAACCAAATACTGTATTAATTGCATCAGGTTGATCTGGACCGCCTCGGATATGTCCATCCAGTAAAAGTTTACCATAAATATCAGCACCTAATAAGATATCAACCTGACCAGGGCTGTGAAACTCTTCGTCAGCCAATCGAATATTAGCTAAATGACACCAGGTGTCAGTAGAGAGCTCATAGGGAGGCAAACTTTCGCTGACTTTGGACACGACAAGAGCATCGACTGTAAAAACTGGATTAGTCCTTTGAAAAGGGCGGAGAGACAAAGTAACTTCTTGATCCACAAAAGTTTGCATTGTGCCTAGACCAGACAATTGAACTGAAGTAGAGGAGGGTTTAAGTCCTAAACGATTGAGACATTTTGAGGTTATAATAGACGTCATACTCCCAGTATCTAAAAGGCAGCGCAGAGGTTGATAGGTCCCTTTGCTATCTAAAACTTCGATACGGGCGGTAGAAAGTAACGTACTTTTTTTGACATTGGTAAAACCAGTAAAAAGTGGGTCAGTAGATGGATTGTTAGGATGTTGATTCGATTCAGAAACGTCATTGCGGTTTTGACGCGTAGAAAAGCACAAATATGTATGATGCAAGGATTCACATTTGTGACATTTAGAGGTAGATTGACACAAAGAAGTTTTATGAGCTTTGGATAAACAGTTGATGCATAACTTTTTTACCTTAGCTAGCTGAAAGCGATCGTGAGGAGTTTTTGATAAGAACTCTTGACATTTAAAAATATTATGCGAACCTGAGTTGCAAATTGAGCAAGTTAAGTTATTTTGTTGAGGAGGGGTTGAAGTGAAGGAAGGCTTCTTGACCTTGAGATTGCGTCTGAGCCATATAAGTATTTAAAACCGGACTTTGTTTAGATAAAGTTTGGTTTTTAAAATGAGTTGGTTTTGAAAATTGAGGTTTTGGTTTATAGGCAGGAGAGACCTGAATGTTATCTAAAGCCATACAATTTTTATGTAGAAAATCCATGAGAACTTTTAAAGATGGAATATTATTTGAGTCCTCATAAAAAAGTTCAAAACGAGTGACTATAGAAACAGGTAAGCGTTTGAGAATCATTTGTACCAGAATAAAATCCCAATATTGAGTAGGCAAGCCGACATTAGTTAAAGCAGCAATATTTTTTGAAAAAGTATCCAATAAATTTCTCACAGCTGTGGGATTATCTGTAGATACACTTGGTGCATTATCCAAATTTTTCCATAAATTCGTTGCCAATGAACGGGGATTGATAAATCGGTTGCGCAGAGTTGCATAGGCTATGTCATAATTATCATCAGATAATAGTAAATTGTCGATTACCGATAATGCAGAACCAGTAACATGAGATTTTAAAGTCGAAAACTTCAAAATTTTTGGAATATTTTTATTTGTGTGCACTAATGCATCAAAAATATCGATAAAGGATTGAAATGAATCAATATTTCCTTTGAAAATAGGTATTTCAAAATCTAGTTTTGGTTGGAAAAAATGTTGAGATTGAGTAGAGGATGGATTAGCTTGAAAATTGTGATTTAAATTCAATGTTTCTGTTGGTAATTTAAAAAAGTATGCTTTGCATTGATAATACATTAAGTCGAATAGTTTGCGAACATTATCTTCAGTGTTAAAGGCCTTATCATCTTCAGAGATCAAAATGACAACCTGGTTGTGATATTCATAAAATTTTTCATAAATAGATTGGACGCTCAAATACATGCATCTGAAAACTGGATTCTGGCTTTCATCGCCCTGGTTAACTTTACTTGCTGTAACGTGAATTTCTTTAAGTTTTTGAAACTCCGTTTGGCGTAAATTTTGAATTTGTTTAAGTTCGTCAGCCATGGCTTATTCGTAAAAATCAAGACCAATTAAGAATTTGAGAAAAAATTTAAAAATTTGAGAAAATTAAAAAATTACAAAATCGAGTTTTCAAAGAAATCGTTGCAAATTGAGAATTAAAAAAATAATAATAATTGAGAGTCGCAAGATTAGAAAATAATATTTCAAAAAAAATGTATGGACGGCTTCGAGTAGTAATCCAAAACGAATTGAGAATTTGAAAAAATCAAAATTGAGAAAATCGCAAAGTTAGAAAATTGAATTTCTAAAAAAAGTTACAAGTATGGACGATCTCGAGAAGTGATCCAAAACAAATTGAGGATTTGAAAAAATCGAAATTGAGAAAATTGCAAAATTAGAAAAAAATTATTTTCTAAAAAAGTTACAAGTATGGACGGCTTCGAGTAGCAATCCAAAACAAATTGAGAATTTAAAAAAATCGAAATTGAGAAAATTGCAAAATTAGAAAAAAATTATTTTCTAAAAAGTTACAAGTATGGACGGCTTCGAGTAGCAATCCAAAACAAATTGAGAATTTAAAAAAAACAAAAATTGAGAAAATCGCAAAATTAGAAAATTGAATTTTCAAAAAAATGTTGCAAGTATGGACGCTTAGAGTAGCAATCCAAAAAAACCAACTATTTTGAAAATTCAAAGTGTATACCAATTTACTATACTAAGTATATGGTTATACCCATATCCAATAAAAAAACACCTTTGCTAAAAAACTGTGCACTAAAATCAACAAAAAATTGTGTTCGCCTGAGACAAAATAATATCGTCACTTTTAGAAAAATACCTACTTGGAATTTTATATTAAAATAATAAAACAAATAAAATTATTATTTTTCTTTTTTAAAGTAAATTGAGTTGAGGTTTTTTACTTGAGTAGGTAATACTTCCAAATATCGAAAAAATATCGATATATCGATATTGACGTCGATCCAAAATATCGATAAAAATTGAAGAAGAAAATATTGAGAGTATCGAAAGATACTACTTCGATCAAAAAAAATTTCGAGAAATTAAATATCGAAAACTATCGATTAATATTTTCTTACTTAAAAAAACCCTATGAGTAGTCCAATCCGCTCGTATGGGCCAATAAATTATATTAACGTTTCCTAAATAATTTTTCAGCGATGTTAGTTCCTTCGATAGACAGCAAGCTTTAAAATGAACTCGCTCAGGGTTTGTAAGAAAAATTACTACGGCCTTTTTTATCCCAACTTACCGGTTTCTTGATGTTTTCTTCCCTGGGTAGGCCTACCTCCTCGTCTTTGGTTGATGGCGTAATCACGGATCACCTCGTGGCGTAATCGTAAGAATCACTCTGTAGTATATTGAATTGAATTGAATGGTTTGAGTTATTTTGAGCACAAAATTAAAAAATAAGAAGACGTAGGTATTCTTAAAATGTTTTCAGTCGAGCAGAAAAATTTGTACTTATAAAGTATTTTTATATGCACTTTTTGGGATCGCTGCGTCGCGCTCAGTTGAGACAAAAAAAAGGCTTGTTTTTTTGCGCGGTCGAATGAAATTAGAAAGCAATAGAATCGAAGAAACTAAATGATTGATTGATTCAAAGAAATTAAAATTATAATTATTAATTTATTATTTAAATTTTGGGACGACACAATTTTTATATACAGTGGTGTACGGACCAAAAGTTTTATGGTTTCAAGGTCTTCAAAGTTTCTGCTAACTCTTACTAAAAACCCGTATATTCTGGAGGTTTCAGCTATAATAGTATCTATGTGCTTATTAAAGGTTAGCTTAGAGTCGAAGGTAATTCCAAGATCCCGAACAAACTCAGGTCTATTTAGTACTTTTCCATTTATAGAATAGTCAAAAGCGATCGGTGTGTTTAAAGACTTTCAGAAAATCTACTTTTTTATTAATATCTGTGATACTGCTCTAGATATTTTTGTAACGTTTTATATTCTGTATGCCTATATTAAACACTAAGTACCTAAAACAAATAGCATAACTGCCTTATGAACAATTAAAACTTTAAAGTCGTTTTTTTTCCGAACCACACTTTCGTCACTTGCGCCCTTTTAACTACCGGGGGCAGAGCAGGTATGCTAAGTTTTCATATGGTAACGATTTTTTTAATAATGAACATGATGCTGCAATTTTATCTATGATCTCCTTAATTTAAATTGGACCCAATAACAATTTTTCAATCGGTTAATGGATTTCTTAGATTTTTTATGTATTTTAGCACCAAAAAGGCCGTACCAAAGGGGGAGATCAGGAGGATCAATCCCCACCAAAATAGTCAACAAAGTGTGTTAAAAGAGATTTCACAACAGCAACACAAATAAGAAAAAAATTGGACAATATTTTTGTTACATTTTTTTAATCTCCCGATTTTTTCTTCTGGATATTGGTATTGTAAAAAGATATTAATAAGTTTGTGCCATTATCACATTTTCTTCTTGATACATTATATTTATTTTAATATAAAAGTAACAACAATCAAAGGAGTAAGGCCTGGAGTTACTACATACAGATTTTTTTAATTTAAATGTTTAATGTTTTAATTAGTTCGTTTGTCAAATATACAAAAATAAATATTAATAATTTGGAATAGGAACATCGGACCTGCGGCCCAACCGACCTAAATTCTACCGGCCCACCGGGCATTTGCCCGGTTGCCCGCCTATCCCATCAAACCCTGTTTGTAGCAATAAAAATAGTGAACTAGATAGCTTCTTTATTAAAACGTACCTTCAGAAAGAATTTTAATCATTTTGTTTTTGTTTGGGTAACTACATTAGGTACTGCAGTTTTCTGCAAGATTTGGTTGTATTGAGCTTCCAGGAGCGTGCCGTCCATGTAGGCAAGGGAATCACTACGTCCCTTAAGAAACCAAACATAACAAAAATAAATTGTTATATTTCAGCATTAAAATTTCACGTAATTAGCGCCAGTCCTTTAGGAGTGGTAAAACTGTATCAGAAACAATATATTTTGCGCATACCTAATTATGTTCTAGAAAAGCGGCATCTTACGTGATATACCTATTTGTATGTAACAGAAGGGCGTATAAAAAAAGAACCATATAAGCAGTTATCTCTGTCGTAGGCGTAGAAAACGAATAAGAATTCATTGACTGTCGGTCTTGATTTGTGCCGAGACCAGCGTCGCTTTCTCGACAACCACTGACTTCTCACGCTCTACGCGGCTGGCACAATTGCTTCACTCGTTATGTGAAACATAGTGGGGGTCAAGGCATGCAAGCCCACTCAGGGTTGCCACAGACCTCTAATTTTTGGAACGAGATTGACTGTCAAAAACGTGCAAGATTTTGTCCAAACGAGCGAGATTTTTTAGTCACGTAAAAACGCCATGGCGTTTAATAAGAGTAGTTTCAGTCAGCCCATTTGATTTTTTATATATGAGGCTTTCATGTCAACCCACCTTTTGCACTTAAAAACTTTGATTTTAATAAAAATTTATTTTTTGGTTCCTCTATAGATACCGATTACACCAAGTTAAAAAATTTGAAAAAATGTTGCGATTCCTTAAATCGACAGGGTGTTTTATCTTCTTAATTGGCCAAAACATATCTATGGTTTATGATTTTTTCTGAAGAAATACGAACTTAACAAAAAAAGATTACTACTGTTTAGAAATAAGAACAAGCGGCTTTAAGAAAAATAATTGAAAATTACCAATAATCGCATAAGTGACCTTAGTACAATACAATAAATTTAAAAAATCGCTATTTTGCAAATGACCCCTTCGATTTTTTATATTTTTTTGAAAAAAGATGCTTCAATATTTTGTCTATTGCCTTTAAAAATTTCAAAGTGGGCCGAGAAGTATAAACTCCAAAAAGAAAAATTCTTTTGTAAGTGCGCGGAGGCCTTGGCCTTACTTATATGTATATGGACAAGCGAGCAGTCCTATTGAGGCGCCCAAGGTGTAAATCAATACCAATTGTATTAAAAAAAAGTTGTTTTCCTTTAAGAAAAAATTCTGTTTTCGGCGTCACATGGAAGGGCCAAGACGGGCCTTGGCCTTACACTGTTTAAAACCCTATCGGCTACCAACATTGTGGCACAGAGATAGAAGAGATCCCTAAAAAAATTTTAGTTGCCGCTGATAAAGCCACCTCGGGGCTTGTATGTACAAGTTTTGTTCAATAAAATACATAAATTTCGTAGTTTTGACTATTTCTTCATTTTAAATAGTGTAATTCAACAAAATAAAAAAATTTCTTTTGATTTTTCCACACGCTCGTAGAAAATATGTTTGTACCTAACTCGTGAGAAAAGAATCTTTACCGTACTTACGGCTTACCCGTACTCCGTTGGCACCTCTTTCGCACAAACGCCGATGCGCAGTGGTGGCGCGTGTGGTAGTGCCACGGAACCATGACACTACCTTATTTTTTTACAGAAACACGTTTTTTAATTTTTAAAACATCTTAGTATGTTCTTTTTAATTTATATAAAATTTGGTAAACGCTGTGCAATGCAGTGGATACTCACGCCTGGCTGGCTTAAATTTGTGCCAGGCACGCCAGCCAGTTAGTGTGCAGTTAGTCGTCTTGTTCTTGGGCGTGGAGCATGTCTGCTTTAATTACGCCCTCTATTATTTTATCCGAGAAATGCATATTATGGGTGAAAATCGACAGAAACCTAAAATCTAAGATGGTGGACACATTCCTTACGAAATTTGATGACAAGAAACTGATTTCATAATTTACTCCTCAGGACCTACTTAAATGCATCAAAACATGATTTCCGTCATTTTTTAAAATAAATTGAATCTAAAATAATTGGACTATTAATAATATAAAATTCTGCTTTAAAAGTTCTTGCTAAGATGGGCTGGGCTAAACATTCAAAAGACTGTTAGCTTGTAAGAATCACAGTAGCCTATATTAACCTTTAAGTAGTATGGTAAAACAATTTGCACTAGGATTATTGCACGTTATATGGATATCGCTACGGTTTATAATATTTATTTTAATTTATTTTATATACAATAAAATTAAAAAACCTCTACCTGATCTATTTCCTAATTTAGGTGAGAAAGTTTGTTTTGTTTTCAAAAAGTAAAATTTAAACTAAATTATAATATAAACAAAATTTTGTTTTGTTTTCTCTTTGTTTCCGAGTCCACAAACACAACAAAAGTAAATGGAAATTTAATGTTATGTTTGCCACCATAAGAGTAGAGTCCCTGTATGTTGACATATTTGGATATATATCCAAATATGTCAACATACAGGGACTCTATATAAGTGTAATGAAATTAACCTCTAAAGTGTCTTATCAAAAACACTGCGTCTCACTTGATCGTACCAAGCCTATTTTCGTTTTCCTCTATGTGCTACTAACTTTAAAATCTTAAAAAAGGACAGCTATGCAAAACACAGGAGTTAAAGAGGTGTGAGTGAAAGGAACCTTGTAGGGCTTGATTTTACCAAAAATTTTTAACCAATCCCATCAAATTACGAAATAATCGTGAAACTACAGGTTCAGTTTTTAAATTCGAAAATCTACATCGCATGACATGAAAAGGCTTTATTTTTATTTCGCAAGAATTTATTTACTTCTTTACATACACACTAAAGAAAGATAACCGATATAAAAATACTTCATGTAGACAAAAATCACGCAGGTTAACTAGTCTGGCTAAACGTATAGCTCTTCTGTGGTATAACTCGTCGCACATAAATTGGCGAGGGCTGCCGATTGAAACTTGAATATAAAGCCGATCACACACAAAAATGCATAGCGCATAGCATGGCGCATAGAAGTTCAACCTTATGGACTTTTCTTATGCAAAACCAATATAGCCGCTGATATTCGATCGTTGATTGGTTGAAACCCCATGCCACGCGTTATGCACCATGCTACGGAGGTGTGTGTGAAGGCGTGAAGCGTTGTATTAGGCATGGGTAACAACCCGTTTCCCACCTACGACTCTCTCGTGGGCGCCCGCTCACGCGTCTCATGATCTTAATATGAAATGTTATGAGAGTCAAGTGACGCGTGCGCGGGCACGCACGAGAAAGTCGTAGGTGGGAACTGGGTTTAACATAGCAAATTTTTGCGTGTCAATACAATGACGCTGACACCGCTTGCTGAATCAAGGCAATGTCTCAGCACTTGTGTCTTGACTAAGGTCACTCATCGTCAAGCAAGCTTTGCAGGTAGCGAAGCATAACTCTAATTTTCTATTTTTTGGTTATAATTTTTGCATGTTTTCCTCGGTTTCGCATTGGCGGCTCGTTGTTATTTTAAAAATGTGGTTTTAACACAGTGTAAAGATCTATTTAATAATGATACAGTTTCAAGATAGTTTGCAGTATAATTTTTTAATTCTAATTACATAAATATATATAGTTTAGGTACCTTTATACTGTGTAAACAACATCTTCAAAATAAAACAGAACCGCCAACGCGACTCCGAGGAAAACATGTAAAAAATAATAACCAAAAAATAGAAAGCCTGACGTTAGCTTCGCTACCTGTAAAGCTTGCTTTACGATGAGTGACCTTAGTCATGACACAGTAAGAGCGGTGAGCTATAAGCGACTCAAAATTGTGCCAGCTTTGGCAGCACTGATTTATATTTTATTTTGCGGCGCATCAACACTGCTTGGTGTTTTTTTATTCTACATTTCAGTATTCGAGAATTCAGAGAATCCCCGACTCTCGACTTAACTATAACTGAAAGAAAGAGCTGTTTCGCCAGTATCATGACACTCTTGGGTTTCTGTGCGTCACTCTGTTGACACTGTGGGAAATTAGATTTGGACAAGATATAGATAGCGCACAATACGTCAGTGACGCCTCCAGCTCACCAACCTTCAACTTCGGCCATCTTAAAAGTGCCATTCAACACAGTGATGCCCATGCCTACATTGTATTAGTGTTTATTTGCGCGTCGGCGTTGCTCGGCTTTGTTGAAATCCTGGACCGATCTAAGAGGTGTTTGGGTTCGGGATCAGTGCTGTAACAAGGGGGGTACGATTGGTACCCTCGGCGGGCGCACCCCGCACAGGGCTTCTTCGCCAGAGGGCGCCGAATTTTATAGTAGGGTCACTGCATCCTGGAAGCCTGGCGTCTCCAGGCTGCCAGGATGCAGTGGCCCTATTTTATAGAGGGAGGGGGTCCCAAACTCTAATATTGCACCGGGCGCCAATCGCAACGATGAAAGTAATAAAAATGCTTTTGAATAATCTAATCTATTCAATTGATAGATAAATATCTTATCAATTATTTTATTTTTACGATAAAAAAAACAAATT
Source organism: Aspidapion aeneum (assembly GCA_963576565.1). Lineage (NCBI taxonomy): Eukaryota > Metazoa > Arthropoda > Insecta > Coleoptera > Brentidae > Aspidapion > Aspidapion aeneum. The sequence goes on along the minus strand of OY755038.1, from coordinate 36,507,413 downwards.
TCCAGTATATTGATAAATACTATTTATTTTGTGATACACTAAAAATATTTACATAACTAACTGGTTGATATATTAAATTTACTACATGTAAATAAAATAGTAGAATTACGCTTTAAAAAAAATATCCGTATACTTCGCATATTGTTCTATTTTTTAAGTTATATTATTTTAGTGGTTTTTCTCTAGAGGAAAATCTAAAAATTAAAGAATTAGGCCGGTGACTACCTGATTTAAAAATTGCAAAACAAACGTTGAAGTGGACAAAAATCCCGTTGTCGTAAATTTAATAAAACTATTTGTGATAAAAATAATGTTTATTTTTTGTAACTTTTTTATAAATACCTATACCTGAAGAGTCCCCATGGATCTATCGCAAACTTAAAGTATGCTGTTATTATTTAAATTAATTCAGCAAAACTTTTGATAAATTTTGATGTTCTTTAAAAAACTAGGGTTAGAAACCCTAAACATATAATACAAAACTATGCGCTCTTGGTTTTGCGCTACTAAAAAAATTGATCGACGGCATGTTTTTTAACGAATTTTGAGCAAAAATTTTACGCAGCACCTCGAATTTTTTTTTTAGTTGCTATCGACATTCTGCCACTACCATGTTGAATGCGCACCTGCCGCCACCGCCGAAGCGTGCAGTAAAGTATCATTTTCCGCACTTGTTAGCTAAATAACTGTTAAAAAAGAGACTGCGGTAAGTTTTGCAGGTATAAAGGCCTTCTATACACATAAGCTATGATTTTCTCGCACAACACGGGATAATTCATTTTTACGATTTTCCAGAAATGTGACATTATAATACCGTAATTTTGCCGTAAAGTGCAGCCCTAATTTACACAAAGTTTCGGTTGTAATTGCGTTATGAGCAGTTAAGGAACAGCAAATAAAAAACATGAATATATTACAAAAATTAAAGTTAAATGATTTATTTATATTTACTATTAATTTAATAGTTTTGATGTACACTCATGCTCATAAAAATCCCGTACACGGAAACTTGTAATAGGTTACTTATATTTTGTTATTAGCTATGTTTATAGTGTTATTCCCAAATGACATTTAAAAAATTGACTCGACCATTTTGTGAGTTACAAAAAAATTAAAAATGCCAAGACATCTTAGCTGGATTTTCAGTAATTTACAGTAAAAATTATCAATTCAATTTTTCCTGGCCTTGTTTAAGTTTGGTTAGTTTATTATTTGTCATAAAGCAGCACATATACAGGATTCAATTTAAATGATAAATTAAATTTTAAGAATGGTGACAGTGGCGAATCCAGAATTTCTGGGGGGAAAGGCCAAAGTGCCAGCAAACATCAAATATTTTTGCAGTGCGTTTTTTTTATTTATTTAGTTATGAGCTGTAAAATTTGCGAAAGAAGATCAGTTGTTTTGTTAGACAAAATTTAAATAAACGACCCCGCAGAACTAAAAAATAAGTTATCTCTTCCTTCCTTCCAGGGTCATAAGTAGATTAAAAGTTTAAATAACTTTATTTCAAAAGTTCTTTGTTTCTATGTTATAGGATTTATCAAGTTTGAAGAGTGGGGGCAAACTGTAAATTTTACAACCTCAAATAATTTGTGATTAATTATAATAAAGAATGTGGTAAGTATTGCCACAGTGTAATACATTGTGGTATTGCTTTTTTCCAAAAAATTATCGGTTAGGGAGATACAACGTGACCAAATAATGTGCGTAATCGGTAAAAATTTGTAAATTTTTTTAAGATATAATATTTTTATAGCCTATTAATTTTACAAAAAATAAATGGATCCATGACGGATCTGATACCTAGCCTATTATTAGCATACTTCAAGTGAATATATTATATATATATATTTATATATATATATTCCGAAAACCGCATATTTGGATTGATATTGATACGACCCTCCATTAAAAAGTTAGCATTAATGGATTTCGACCAAAATCTAATCACCTCGTAAGAGTGTCGAATACTATTTTACCTTAAAATTTTATGAAAATCGGTTCAACGATTTAGGAGCTATTGTGTTACGGACAGAAATAATATACACACACATACACATACACACAGACAGATATCACGACGATATTGCAAAGATAGGTTTTTCTCAAAAAAAATGTTTTCGTTGAAACTAATACCTTCTCTAGCCCTTGCTACTTGCGCTAGAAAGGTAAAAATTGAGATTTTGTTAAACGTCTAAACACCTCTTAATAAAATTAGAAAATAATAATATTAGCATCACATTTTTAACAATTTTTTTAGTTTTTATCATAAGGGTGAGCATTTTATTTTTTTAAAGTAATTTTAACTTTTATTACCTTTATGGCAAAGCGAAATTTCACAAAATTTCAATTATCTGTTGTAATTTTAAAGGAAGTTATAACAAAAAATCGCAAAAAAAAATCTTCAGTTTGACAGCTCATATCTAACAAGAAGTTTAATACAAAATTTAATTTAAAAAAACCTCTGAACTTTTTCAACCCCCCCCTCTTAATTTTTTTGCATCATTTAAATTACACCCTGTATATTGTTTGTTCTAGAATTTTTATAAAATTGGTCAAATAAAAAAATATGCAAAAATAAATTTATAGTGTTGTACATATTCTATGAAGAAAAGCTGATATAGTATATTTCCTACCGACCGTCACATGGCGGAGTTCGGACAGCACTAAAGTGCGGAAAAGAAAGGTTTTCGCAAAACTATTTTATCTTCGAGAGTGCGTAAAATATAAAAAAACAAAAAATTATAAAATACCGTTTTTTAATATCATAGGTTTTGTATGCCTAAATATACACACCACATTATAAAACTTATCACTGAAGACAACTATTTCAAAGTTGGGTTATAAGGAACGCCCAAAAAATTTATATTAAGGTACCGACTCTTAGGCTTTACGAAGCATGCGGAAAAGTTCATTTTCGCGCGCAGTGCTGAAAAGTGGCTCTTTCAAAACTAAAATGCGTGCGGAAAACTCACACTTTCCGCAGGCTTGTATTTGGGGGCAAGTGATCACTACAATAAAAAATATGGCGTATCTATCCATCTATCTATCCGTAATTTAATTTTGTATTCTCATCTAACTACAGGTACCTACCCCTGAAAAAACGTGTTACGTTTACCTATTAAATCTCTCTATCCGGACAATTTTCGCAAGAATAATAACAGTGTTGTTTATTAGTATTTGAATCAATATCCAAAAGAATTTGTGAAATTCAGCTCATATAAACAAATTGAAGAAAATATTTTTATTGTGAGGAAATGAGAGGCGTAAAACATGTTTTTTCCAGTATATTAGGGATACTAAGAATGCTGATAAAATATGTATAGTCGGGGACTTTTTAAATTGCCGCCCTCGAAAATAAAAAATATTCCTATTTGAAATTCTGAAAAGTAGTTTACACCAAAACAAAAAAATTGTGAAGCTTACCGGTCTGTATATATACATATTTATATATATTTTTTTTAAATTCTTTAAATGATTAATTTTGACAGAAAAAAAAACAACGGCAATTTAAAAAGTCCCCGACTCTACATCATAACAACATTTTAATATATTTTTAGACTCTTTTTTAATTCTGATTTTATATAAGTATATAAAATGCCGATGCTATGATATAAATATCTTTTATCTGCATATTTTGTTTGAAGCGCATATTTTTTAAGCCGGCTCAAACCTAATTATATTTATATGAACTTTACGACAAAACTTTAATGTCTAATATCTCAGAATAGTTATTTAAAACAAGGTTTAAAAACGACTTTTTGCACACGATCGAGAGAGTTTGGTTCGGTCCAGAAGTCAAGGGAGTGTGCAAAAAGGTTTTCAAACGAGTTTTTGACGATACTTTTTATACGACTGCAAATAAACAGAGACCAGAAAATTTTTTAATTTAACTCGTTTTTAATAATAAAATGTATTATATTCTATTTACGCATTAACAAAAGAAACTAATTAATACTTAATATTTCTGGTAACAGTTGAACATTCCTTTAAGCTTACGCCGGGAAAAGCAGGTTTATTTTTTACCTTGTTTTCGGTAATAGACAATATTTTTGGTGTCGTGTTTTCAGTGGAGTTTTTCAACGTGTAGTCGCGGTTTTCTTGTTTTGTTCCAAATGGAACAATGTTGGTTCTGGTTCTGTGACGACATATGAGCAGAAGACATTGAAGACTCTATTTTTTCGAAAGTTCCATTTTATTTCTCAGAGATCATCGACATAGGCTTTGGCAACGAAAGTGGGTTTCCATCCGCCATGGCGTCTAAGAGCAAGCAGATCTGAGCCGGAATTGACTAAAATTGTGGCCGATGAACGCAGAAAACAATGTCCCGTGAAACTTTCTGGATTCTCTAGCAACAAAAACTTGGCGAAGTCTCTAGCCATGTTTCCAATTTTGTTACTGCCAACGTTTTGTCTTAAACATTTTCCGATTTGATAGTTCAAAAAAAACCTGCCTGTCTTCAGATCGGAAGGACGAAGAGCACAGTACTTCTTCAAGATAAGTAGTGTTAAGGCTTCCTGTAACTGTAAACGATCTTGGTACCTTTGTTTTTATATTCTCTATTTTAATCAGCATAGCACTGCCGAAATCTTTCGTGTCTTCTATTTTGAGATAACATAATTCCTCTCGTCGACATGCCCCAGACAGGCCAACTGCAACCACCGCACCTTTCGTCAAAAACCGGCGAAAATCTTTTTTTGTAAGAATTTCGGACTTCTTTGGGACGTAGTTTTCGGATTTTCGTTGGATTAGCACTTGCAGCTTATAACTTCGACGACCTATGTTGTGATTGGCACTTAACGTTGACTTGAGTATCAAAAAAATCGTCCACGACCTTGAATTTATATTACTCAGACAGTTTCTGAGAAAGTTTGGATATTTTTGTTTACTCCCCATTCCATGAATCGGCTATACTCAGATTCATACCTGCTTTTAAATTTTGTGAGTAGCAGTCCCGAGCATATGTATTTCGCTTGCTTTCCTTACAATATCCTTAGGATCCGACACTTTTACAACAAAAGTTTGAAAATTGAACAATTTTTTGAAGTATATGATCAACAAAACAAAGAAGCCGTGACGGTTACTATGGAACTCAACCAACTTATATTGTTGGGTGACAACAACAAAAATGTAAAAATGACGTAAAACGTTTTGCACATGACGTGCGCAAAATGCCGTTTTTAGATCGTCTTCGCCTTGCGCAAACCCCCTTTTTCAAGACCGTCGTATAAAAACTGTTTTTATAGTATAAGCAAATTTTATGTATTTAAAATATAGAGGTAAAGTTTATCCCTCATAGTGGGTGCAGTTTCTACAAAAATTTTAAGATTAAAAAGTGCCTCCCTTGCAAACAAACTATACGTTTTTGAGGGTTTTTTGATAAACACACGATAAATACCCGAGGGTAAAAAACAACGCTACTGTTCTACGAATAAATGTTTCTTAGAGCCTAAATTGACAATTTTATTATTATTATGAAAAAACTTGGTTCATATGCCCCACTCTGTACTTATTTTATTTATAAACCAATGTCAACAATCAATATTTTGTTTTACATAAAAATTTAATAAGATTTTTGCATGTTTTGCCAAAACTCGCTTATTTTACTATAGGTTATCATAAATAAAAAATTGTTTCTACGGAATCGAACTTTGTTTCTTAAAAACTGGCCAACAAGAGTTAACATAATAAAATATTTTTATTGATAAGTTTTTTCCCTGAGATTGTTTTATGTGCAATCTAAAAAAAATATACTTCTAATGGAAACTCTACTAATTATTTCTTAGGTATGTATTAAAAACTAAATAATAGAATTTTAAGCTAAAAAGCATCCTTTCTAAGACTGGGCTTTGTTGTCCGTTTTCAAGCTTCATGTTTTCCAGGTATTTTTAATTTTATTAAGAGAACGCTGGCAGCACGTATTTCCTAAACATTGCTGAAGCTACAATCATTTTAAAAAAATGAAAATTTGTTTTAAGTCAGAAATCTTAGGTCACGGGATGCAAGAGGGCTATAAGGGCTGCGTTTTGTTATTGATGCTTTAAATTTGTAAATATTGATTATGATGATCTACATGCGAATGGGCTTTGCAGTTTGCGACCACCAGTAAGTCTATTGTGACTCACTGTTGAGTAGTGTCTCACCACTCACACACTATGGCTGGTCCCACAAAAAGCTAGCAATCAGTTTGGGTAAGACACTGTTTAGATTTTCGAAATCAATTTGAGATTTAACGAAACTGTTCTGACGTATTCTTGGAATAGCCGGACATTCGCACAATTAGTAAGCATTTAAGTGTTTCGTCATCTTCCAGACAGAGTCTGCAGTCGGTATCTTCTGTTAGTTTCATTCTGTGCATGAGTACTTTTAGTCAGCAGTGACCTGTAAAATGTTTAGTCACTATACGAACTGCTGTCTGGTAAGTCCAATGATGTTCCTAGCTCTTTTTCTACAAGGTCTTTTAATTAATTCTTTAGAGTGAGCTCCATGCAGTGTTGTTGAAAGCTGTTCTCCATCCATTTCAATATGGTTCCTTTAGCAACATTGTATGTTATCCCCAGGACTGGCTCGACGCAAAAAAGTCCATTGATGCGCTTTCCTCGCTGTTCAGTCTGCGTCCTTATTTCTTTTATTCCCAGAATGCCCAGTGCATTCACTAAGTCCTACACTCCTGGGTTGCGTTCATGATTCGGGTTAAAATTTACCGTGTGAATTTTACCCAGACGCGCCGGGCGTTGACCAGATGTCTTCTGTCTGTCATTTGTCAATTTTTTATTTTTTTATTGGTTCGGTGTGAATTGAAACGATTTTCCCGCCAATAACACAGATTTAAGAGATGAACCCAATTTATGTTATACTTTGAAGGCACCAAAAATTGTACTAGAATTTTGTATTGTTTTTATAGCCGATTTCCATCTATGCGTGCCCACCTTGATTCAAAAAACGCATCAGGTGAGGGTGCATTTAAAACCGGTGAATATCCTTGTCCCGTCACATGATGTGTATTTTGAATCAGGGTGGGCACGCATAGGTAAAAACTAGGCTTTCAGTGCCCAAACAATTTGGTGGAATTTAAAAAAAAATGATTTTGACAAAAAAAAAGAAGCAAAGTTGGGTTAGAGTTTGCTCTCATATGTTTCATCTTCGCTATGCGCTTGCGCGACCAGTTAAATTTTACCCAACTAATCGAGGTAAATAAATGGTTGTTCGCCGTGTGTTAATCGTGAACGTCATTTCGCCTTCCAGTGTGCGCACCAAAGCCACCAACCAAATCATGAACGGAAAATTCATCATACCGGACGCGCGCGGCGTCAATCGTGAACGGGCAAAAAGTATTGCCGGGCGCGTCCGGTGTGCACACGGCGTTAATTATGAGCGTCCCCCTGCAGACTGTATAGGAATCAAGCGCAATTAAAACTGCTTGACTGTCGAAGAAGATTGTTGTTGTACTGTTGGTCCATTCGTGATCCATCACGCATACAGTTCACTGGCTATGAGTCTGGCCTGAAATATAGTAGACAATTGACCAAGCATATGTTTAATCTCAAATTTTTCTCGAATACTAAATACTCTAGATTCAAAACCTGAGAGCATTTTAGATCCGTCGGAATAACAGAAGCAATTGTAATTTGATGAATTGATCCTGATCTTTGGCCACTCTCACCTCTCCGGGAGGATAATATTGTCTAACTTTCTGTTGTACACCGTATGACATTGGTTATCATACGTAGAATTGCGTTCAGATATATTTTCATAATTAGTGCTAAATGTACACTCGTGCTCATAAAAATCCCGAACATGAAAAATTTTATTGATAATTTTGAGTGAAGATTACTGAAAATCCAGCTAATTGTTTAAATGTCATTTGGTACTATAACTATAAACTTAGTTAAAAACAAAATATAAGTAGCCTATTACAAATTTCTGTGTACGGGTTCTTTATGAGCACGAGGGTACATATTACTATGAAGCATGTTAAAAAAAAAATCCGTTGTTTATTGAATCTCAACCCGAATAGCTAAACTAAAATAAATTATTCTAGGATTTCTCTTCCGCCCGAGCTTCCGCCGGACCTCAATTAAATCAAAAAGAATGAAAAAATAATTGAAACTTATTTATTCATTCAACGAGAGAAACGACGAAACTACCCATACAGCACATTTCGTCCCAGGGACGTACATTTTATGTCTATTTTATGTCTGTACGTCCCAGGACCAATAAAGTACGTATAATTGTGTACGTACATAGTACGTCCACTAGCTACGTACATTTTACGTCCACTAGCTACGTAAATTTTACGTATACTTTACGTCGGTAATTCTCGGAACCAATAAAATACGTACTGTGGACGTACAAATGTGTACGTCCAAGGTATGTACACTAGGTACGTATATAGTACGTACATTGCGCTTCCGAACATTTAACAAAGGATTTTGCTAATAGATGGCGTACACTAGTTATCATTTAACGGCATTCTTAGAGATATATTACTTAAATATTAAATCAAGTAAAACAAACTTCAAACCTATCGAGACTTCGAGCCTCGAGGTAAAACTGGACGATCCACTCTAAAGTAGGCATGTTCAGGAAGCCGGAATTGTTTTAAACGGTATCTAGTCCCAATCCTACACTTTTTTTATTTTAATTTGATGTCCTAGGTACACAACTTTGACGTCTAGGGTACGTACATTTTAGGTACTACATACATACCATGTACGTCTGGAGTACGTACATTTTACGTTTAATTGGACGTACCAGGTATGTACCTGGTATGAGCCTTTTACGTACATTCGTCCAAAATACGTCGGATGTATGTACATAGTACGTACTTCAGTACGTCCATAGTACGTACAAATCGAAGGAAAATAATGGCTAAAGCTACGTCCCTACGACGTACATATGTGGAGGTAAGTCCAAAAATGTACGTACCTTGTACGTACACTACATCGCAGAGTTACGTACTATGTACGTACTTGTGTTGTCTGGGTAAGTCCATAGTGGGACAAAAACGTCTACTGGTCTATAAGGAAGAAAGACATTTCGTCACAGTTCAACCAGACCATGCATCACCGTCTCCACAGCGTCGGTTCGGAACTGAAGACAATGATTTAACGAAGTATAAAAGGCAACTTCAAAGGGGTAAAGTGAACCACGGACATCGATGTTTCGGAAAAAGGAATGTCCATCCTCAGCGTGGCTTGCCTGACTATAGAAAATCAAACCGATCACAAGATACAAAGTAAATAAAGAATAATTAAAAAATAGGTGAAACTTATTTACTCATTCAACGAGCGAAACGACAGCAAACCACGGAAACTAAGTCTATGGCGAGACGAAAATGTCCACCGGTCTATAAGAACAAAAGACATTTCTTCAGATTTCAACCAGACCATGCTATCATCGTCTCCACGGCGTCAGTTCGGAACCGAAAACAATTAGTTAACAAAGTATAAAAGGCAACTTTCAAAGGGGTTAAGTTCTATAATTTAGATATTGGAGTACCACAGGGGTCAATACTGGGACCATTCATTTTTTAAATATTTATAAATGACCTACCTCTTTATCTAAAGATCGCTGTTTGCTGACGATGTCAGTGCGGCAGTAGAAGGTAGAACTTCCGAAGAAGCAAATGAAAAAGCCAATCAAGTGTGCAGTCTTTTTCAGGACTGGTGTAAATATAATCGAGTAGTTGCTAACTTCAATAAGACTGTATTAATTCAGTTCAGTCGCAGTAGTCGTACTTTGATAAATGTAGGTGCTGTCAAAATGAACAATATCCAAGTAGAAAAGGTACTTAAAACAAAGTTCTTGGGATTGCAAATGAAAAAGCCAATCAAGTGTGCAGTCTTTTTCAGGACTGGTGTAAATATAATCGAGTAGTTGCTAACTTCAATAAGACTGTATTAATTCAGTTCAGTCGCAGTAGTTGTACTTTGATAAATGTAGGTGCTGTCAAAATGAACAATATCCAAGTAGAAAAGGTACTTAAAACAAAGTTCTTGGGTCTGGGATGGCAGGACCAAATCGATATGGTGTCTAAAAAACTAAATTCTGCTTTCTATGATATTCTCCAACTTAAAAATACAATGCCAAAAAAATATTTATTAAATGTATAGTATGCAATCGTATATTCCACAATCTCATACGGAATAGTATTTTGGGGAATCTCAAGCAATGTGGAAAGAATATTTTTAAAGCAAAAAAAAATTATTCGGCTTATTTTTGGTCTCAAACCTTTTGACTCTTGTGGGCCACTGTTTGTTAACAACAAAATATTAACATTTTATTCTGTGTATGTCTTTAAACCTATCATGTGTGTCAGACAAAACATATTACAGTTTGTTGTTATAGTACACGAAATGGAAATCTTTTAAAATTGGAAAACTATACCGCGGCATTATTTCATAATTATTTTACCTATATGTCTAAAAAGTTATACATCGCATTGCCTGAAACCATTAAGAGCATTCAGAATTTAAAGGTTTTTAAAAACCAGCTCTTAGTAGAAAAATGTCTTTATGCTATTGATGACTATTTTTGAACTTATCAAAGTCGTGTAACTTTTATATGTTTAAATGTTTTTTTTGTATTCTTTCCTTATGATAAAGAATCTTTAATCGCATGTTTTTTTATCATGATTATTAGCTCACACATATACTATACTATAGTAGTGTGAGCTATGGTGATCCTAATTTTTTCGAGAAAAAAAAAGTTGCTCCGATTTCAAAAAATTTTATATATCTTTGCGTTTCAGATGATTTTGAAACTTTTTTGTTGCGCCGTCTGTCTGTCTGTCTGTCTGTCTGTCTGTCTGTCTGTCTGTCTGTCTGTCTGTCTGTCTGTCTGTCTGTCTGTCTGTATGTCTGTCTGTCTGTCTGTCTGTATGTCTGTCTGTAACGACCAACGCGCATAACTCAAAAACCGCTTGGCCGATTTTAATGAAATTTGGTACCTCGGCTGGGTCTTGGGTCGAGATGGTCCCATTTAAAAATGAACAAAATCCACCGAACAGAAACCAAATAAAAGGGTGGGGGTAGATTTCAAAAATTAGAGTTTATGTGAAAATATGGCGTGTGTGATATCAAACGAAAGGTAATTGAGTCTGCAGTTAAACAAAATACATTTTAATTTATTTAAAAAAAAGGGTGGGGGTATATTTTAAAAATTAGAGTTTAAGTGAAAATATGGCGTGTGTGATATCAAACGAAAGGTAATTGAGTCCGGAGTTTAACAAAATACATTTTAGTTTTTTGTTTTTTTTAAGGGTGGGGGTAGATTTCAAAAATTTGAGTTTAAGTCAAAACATGGCTTGTGTGGTATCAAACAAAAGGTAATTTAGTCTGGAGTTGAATAAAATATATTTCAGTTTTTAGTTATATTAGCTCACACGTACACTATAACTATAGTACCTAGTGTGAGCTTAGGGGCCCATATATTGGCAGAGTATTTTTTTATTAATATTATTATTGATTTTTTTTTATTTAAAAAATAATTTACATTTAGTTTTTTAAAAATACTTAGTTTTTATGTAGGTATACAGTGAAACCTCCCATAAGCGGACACTTACGGTTCCGTCGATTTTGTCCGCTTATTGGAGGTGTCCGCTTATGACAGGGAACTGCGAAATTGTAATATATATTTATTAACAATTTCCGCTGCTTGAGTTTTTTCGATATTAAATTTTTCAGCGATCTTTCGTGCTGATAGATGTTCCTTCTCCGAAACGTTAACAACTTCCATTTTTTTACGTAAACTAAGAAGTTTTTTACTCGGCAATATTTCAAAGGGATCTTTTACTAGGTACCCAATTGAACAATAAAAATAAAACACAGCAGTCCCGCCCCCGCCGAATAAAATATGTTGTAAATACGACAGAAGTATTTAGTGTCTGCATTAAAACGGGAAGAGGTAATTTCCCGACTTCAGAGTGCGTTGTTGCCAACATACTACATAATGTTGATGCCCATGTCGTGCAGCCGCGTGCAGCACTTCGTCCCGTTGTCAAAGGTTCGCGTCCGGTTAAGAGAGGTTTAAAAATTTTTTAACCAAAAAAATTTGTCCGCGTCCGGTTATTAGAGTGTCCGGTTATAGGAGGGAATTTTATATGTAAAGAAATAGTAAAATGCTTGGTTCCAAAAAATTTGTCCGCTTAAAGGGAGTGTCCGCTTAATAGAGGTGTCCGCAAGGAGAGGTTTCACTGTATGTGATTTTTATGCTATTTAAAAAAAAATGTATCTTCTTTGACGATGTCTATACTACAATTTGTAGTCTTTTTAGATTAATAAAGATATTCTATTCTATTCTATTCTATCGGTGTTTGGTATTTCGGAAAAAGGCATTTCCATCCTTACCGTGGCTTGCCTGACTACAGTAAATCAAACTTTTTTACTTAAACTAAATGGTTCTCCCAAATGTATGACATTCAAACCTTTAAGGAAACATCTATTGTAAATTAATTTAACGCATATATATATTTGATAACTAAACAAATGTTAAGGCTTAATGCAAGCAGCACAAGTTTTTTTTAATTGATTTTATTTTTACTGCTATATTTAATTAATATGGTAAAAAACTTCGATATTTTAAATGATTTTTTGTCGACTTGATGGAAAAATCGTATAAACAAGATTTATGTTTTACTTCATTTTCAATAGGATCCTATAAAAATTAAAAATTTAATATAGTTTTTCTTTTGGTATTCTCGTTTTTAAATTTGACTGTATCGCAGTAAAGAATGGATTTGCGAAACAAGTGTAACTTTAGTTAGTTCCATTTTTTACCACAGAGTGGTACATAGCGACTGACTTACCTGTACCGCAGTAAAAAATTGCTTGTCGAAACCGAGTAACTCTAGTTCATTATTCACCGCGGTACAGTGACTGACTTTATTGTGTCGCAGTAAAGTATGGATTTATTGCCCTGATTCGTATTCGCGGAACCCACTGAACACTGCTGGTTTGGCCACTGCAGCTTTGCAATAAAATACACGAATAAAAGCTAAATAAAAAAAATGTTATAATTTACCCAAGTAACATTTATTTATTTATAGCAGAATCCAAAAGGTTGCTAGTGTCTTTTCTTAAAACCACTAGTTCCAATGTTTGGTGGTTAGCACGTTCCCATTACCCTTAAACCTCCTAAATGGGACTCAGAAATTGGTGGTGGCAACCTATGTGTTAAACTTACTATAAAACCATATGAAAGATATTCCAGCTTCATCCTCTAGCGGTTGCGAGAGTATATAGAACCTTTTAGAGCCTAAAGCTATTTTGCCTGGTTCCAAGAAACGTCCTCTATCCTATTATAAAACTGGATTTGGTAATTCGGTATCCTGGAAATTCTGCTAAAGACCATAATACCTTTAGAGTAAAGAATTTTTTCTATAAAAGCTTTAGCGATATTTTAAATTCACAATGGCTATATAAAATAATTTAGGTCACAACATTGCCAAAAATGTCAGAGTCCCAAAATTATTTTATTACATAAAAATATATACATATTTTATGAGAAGTTTGTCGCTTTGTTGATCATCAAAATTACCTGCTGGACTTATTTTACTGACAAGATCGTATCTGAAAAGCTCTCAAAATAAGCGTGACACGTCAAAAATTTTCTCTTTCCAATATTTGTTAAATAATTTTATATACGCCATTATTGTTTTATAGTGGCCATTTGGTTTTATTTGTTACTGTATCGAAACAAGGATTTTTACGTGGTCAACATAACTTCACTTAAATTTTTTGTATTTTTTTATAAGTGTTGTGTTAAAAGCGTTGAATTGAACACTTTTAAAATGTTTTTTATCGTGTAAACAATAGAGAGCGCCAGTATACAATGCTATCCATTGTGCCTGCAGGTTGGGTGGATAGCATCCTGTTATATTGGCCGTCTAAACAGGCCTTATTTAGGCTTGGGTGTCCTACCCAGGAGGACGGAAACTCTACAATTATTAGTTATTGTGCTTGCAATAGGTAGCTATCAATCTGTGACTAAGTATATCTATTACTTTTACCAAAGGTACCTATTAAAAAAATACTAAAACCCGAAAGAATTTGCTTACTTCTGTTAGAACCCTTAAAGACACGGAGTTTTATATGGCCGCCTATTTAAATATGGGTAACTATAAAAACAAAAGAATTAAGTTTACCTTTAAGCTGTCCTATAAAACCTTTTTAAAATGCCTAAAACTAATGGCAAAAATCAAAAGTCTAAACTAGGTTCTATATGGCCGCCTATATAAATCATATTAACTAATAAAGTACTGGTAACTATAAAAACAAAAGGATTAAAGGTATCCTTTTAGCAGTATATTATAAAAATTTTGTTATGACCTAAAGTAATGAAAAAACTAAATGATTAAAGTTTATATTTATTTTTAAAAACTAGGTAAACGAGTTTTATAGGACCATCTTTATAGATCAGAAATCAATAGAACCAAAAGTATCTAAAAGGAACAGAAGGATTATCAGTTTTATTATATTCCATTTATAAATCACCTTTTGGTTGAATAACACCTTTTTAAGTAATTGCCAATATAAGTTACCTTTATGCAGCCAAATTGATCCTAAAAGTCATAACAGCATCCTCTAAATAACCTCGGAGCCAAATTAATAAAACCTTTAGTGGTAATAATGTTACTTGGGGTAACTCCAGAACTAAAATAACTTACATATTTACATCGACTTAGACACAAAGCATTACAAGTCCTATTAAAGTAGGTACGTGACGGCAGAGAAAAGCTCTAAAATCGATGTAATCTAGACTCTTTTTCTAATGAAAAGTTAGAACAAAAGATCTTTACGATAACAATAAACTTAATGAAGTATTATTTTTAAAATTTATCAATAGGTACCCCACAATGAGCTTTATTTTTCGACCTGTACCGTGTTTCGTTTTTAATAATGGATTTTTAAGAATTTACAAAAATTAATAAGAAAGTAAGTATTTTAATTAAAATTATGTCAAACCTTTTTGTAATAAACTTGGTATTTCAAGCGGTCTTAGAGCTTTTGTGATCTGGTCTTTGGTTTTGTTTAGGAAATACAAAGCATTCTAAAATGATTGAACGCCAAAAAAATTTCATTATTCATTCATCAACTTATTTTTTTTTAAATACGAGGGCTGCCTTTATTAAAACTTAACCTCAACCTTTATCTAACCTAAGCTCAAAACGTCAGCGCGATACATATAGTTTTATAGCTACAGTAAATTTTTTAAGCTAACAAATCAGCCAAAAAATGAAATTAAACCGATAACATTTCCGGGCTATAATTTTTTACAACTTTCGGAAGAAACTATCTTAACAAAAATGCCTTGCCGCGTTAATTTCTATTTTCGGTAATAAGCACCATATCTCAGTCGACAGTTTCTCGTTGGTATTGAGAATTTAAGCCTGGACGGATTAGCCTGAGCGACATTCCAAGGCCAGGTGCACCAAAAACGGCGATGCTGTGCTCATGTTCATCACGAAAAATCGACATGTCGCGAGATTAAGGCTTCATTAGGGATTTCAAAGACATCTATTAAAAAAAAAATTCATGAAGAATTAGGGGTAAGAAAATTAGTTTCCCGCTAGACACCGCATCTGTAAACCGAAGAACAGACAGAATCCAGGGTCAATTGGTGTCAGAAAACTCTAGACCGCTTTGATTCAGGAAACTCGTCAAACGTGTGGAGCATTTTCTGTGGTGACGATTCGTGGATTAACTCATATGACCCCGAAAATAAATATCAGTCGTCTGTTGGGGTGTTTCAAGATAAAGAAAAGCCAACAAAAGTTTTCCGTTCTCGAAGTGTATCCAAAAGGATGGCCTTGACATTTGTCTCAAAAACATCTCATGTAGCAACAATCTCTGGTAGATCAAATGACTGTTACTGCCGATTATTTGCCGAAAGTCATCGCTGAGCTTCATAAAACAAACCCCGAACGACGAATCATCCTCTACCAAGGCAATGCAAGTTCGAACAAGGCACAAAAAACCATTGAATCTTTAACCTAACAAAACATCGAGTTGTTGAACCATCCTCGATACAGTCCCGACCTAAGTCCTAACGATTTCTAAACTTTCCCGATCAAGAATGGACTGCGTGCTCAAATATTTCAGTCGCCAGAGGAAGCAGTCGACGCCTTTAAGAATGCAATTTTAAGTGTGCTAATAGGCTAGCTAGAAAGGTATCAGATCCGTCATGGATCCATTCATTCCATCCATAATAAACCAAGACCAAGAAAACTAATCTGACTGTTCAGTACGCAAGGGCGGATCCAGAGGTGCTTCTCGGGGGGGGGCACTTTAGGTGACATTCTCTGTTGGTAAAAAATGGTATATATTTTTTTAAGCAGCATTTTATTGAACTAGTCAGTGGTTGTAATTTCGATGATAATAACAATAGACACTTTCATGAATTTTTATTAGCAAAAACATTACTTTTTACTCATTTTTTGTATATTTAAAAAACTCTCGGGAGGGGAGGGGCAAGTGCCCCTAGTGCCCCCCTATGGATCCGCCACTGTCAGTACGTTGCTTATATCTGCGTAAGGGTGGGGTTCCATATTAAAAACTAAATCCATATTGCTTTCCTCTATATTTTCTAACGAGAGCGGAAACTGTCACAAATAAACTTTCCGCAAGACTTAAGGAAGGAGATAGTAAATTTTACGCGTTTAAAGTAAAATATGTTCTCCTGCCTCGTACCGACTGAATGTTTCTCAGTCGGATCGTGGGAGAAGCTTGCGCAATGGAGGACTTTTCGCATAGGATGGACTATCACATCGTTCAAGACCCAGAATACCTACCCTGAAGCTACACAAAATGACTCTGAGAATATGGTAATTTATTTTGAATAATATAGCTTTGGAACCATAAGCCAAAGGTATTTTGAGGGGATTCCCATACTAGCTAAGAGCCTGTTTAAAATCTACATAAATACTATATACAGTATTGGACCAAGTTATAGCAACAAATTTTAAAATGATATTAAAAAGCAAATTAAGTACATATGCACATAGCCTGCAGCTTGGC
Source organism: Aspidapion aeneum (assembly GCA_963576565.1). Lineage (NCBI taxonomy): Eukaryota > Metazoa > Arthropoda > Insecta > Coleoptera > Brentidae > Aspidapion > Aspidapion aeneum. The sequence goes on along the minus strand of OY755038.1, from coordinate 36,490,392 downwards.
TTTCGACGATTTATAAGAACACATGTTTTCCAAATCATATGAGATGATAACTCTTTTATATTTTCTCTGGTTTGGAAAATATTATTTTTTAATTAAACTAACTACACTTTTCTGCTGGACAAAACTATAGTAACAAACATTTATCTCTCATGTTTTGAAAACCTTAGATATTTAGTTTAAATTATTTATGTTAAAAAAGCAGTTACAATCGATATTAAAAATCAATTCATGTATTAAATCATTGATCTATATGAAGAACCCTAATTAATTTTAGTCAGTGGATCTGGTCTGCCGCTGAGAATTACCTAACGTCAAAGAAATGCATCTAAGAAGATTAATCCTCGTATCAAAATAATGTGTAAAGAGAACTTATTTATACCCAGTGTCGTAGCGTGGGGGGGCGCGGGGGGTTCGTCACCCCTCTCCCGCCCAGAATTTACTGGCGCCCCATTGGTGCCCCAAGCGCCCTAAGCTTTAATAAGTAGCAGGGCCGGCAACGGGTTAAGAGGGCGGCAAATCTATCGCCGGCAAAAGAGAGGAAACTGAAGATATGATGACCTTTTCTTTTTTTTTTGGCCGCAAGTTTTTTGATGGGCGCCCTTTTTAGCTTTGGATCCCCCCGCCCCTTCAGACACGCTACGCCGCTGTTTATACCATCAACAAAACTTATAGCAGGATGACAAAAATTCCAGAATGAACAACCAGCCAAAAAAACACTCTTTTCAGTAAAAAATAGACGTTCCGGAACTAACAAAAACTGGAAAAAACTCTTTTGCGGTGAGGAATTAAAGTTTACCTGGTTCGAAGTGTTGGTGTCGTCTCACATGTCATACAGCATCACTTCGAAACAGGTTAATCTCTTAATTTACTGTTTTATATAAACATGATTTGTTGCTATAATTTTGTCCAATAGTGTAATATACTTAAATTGTGTATACTATATTGGTGTATTTAGTCGTCTCTGCATATGTATTTTTCTCATATATTAGGGCCATACAAAGTTGCATATTAAAAATTCATATTTTACGCGCAGACACTTTATCAGCGCTTATAAAATACTGGCTTTATCCATTGTTACGCTCATCAATTTTGCTTGCTTGAGCCTTTTTGCAACACGTATTTTTCCTAGCTATGCACGGACGGAATCACGCAAGGCACTGGATATTTGGAAGTTTTGAAAAAGATTATTATTAGAATTATTAATTAGCACGGTATTCTAAAACCAAAGTTTGAGGGGGTTAAAACGGCAGGGGCATGTAAGCAAGGGAAGCATTGCAAAAATAAATTTTTAATAGTTCACTATTAATGACGTAATTAGCGGCAACAAAAGCGACATCTTATGTTCCATACTTATTTGTATATGATAGGAGGGCGTATAAGAAAAGACTACCATGTAAGCAGTTTTCTTTGACGTACGCGTAAAAGACAAATAAGAATTAATTGACTGGCGGGCTTGATTTGACCCGGAAACAGCGTGGCTTTTGCGCTCTAAACAGCAGATACAATTGCTTTATTCGTTATGTAAAACATAGTGGAGGCTCAATGCATGCAAGCCCAATGCAAGAATTCAGTTCACGCCCTGTAACCTTGAAATAAGCAGTATGTTCGATTACGTAAAAACACGTTTTACAATGGCGTGCCAGCAAGAGGCTTCGGTTTCGATAAAGGATATTGCAACGACCGTTAAAACTATACAGTTGTGTGATTGTATAGCGTGTTTTTTGGTTAACAAAAAGTTTTCTTTCCCTAATGACGGTGTGCTGAAGCAAGAAATTAAAGTTTACTGAAAACTAAACAGGAAATTGCGAAATACATACGCTGAAAATTGAAAAAAAAGCACCTTGCTGGCCTAAAAATGTACCATTTTTGTGCTCCTCACCATATAATACTCTTTTATATTTTGCATGTAGAAAAATAAAGGGCAACACTGATCTAATGTCGTTATTAAAACTTAACCTCAATCTGTGCCTAACCTAAATTTAAAACGTCAGTGCGATACATATGGTTTTATAGCTGCAGTGAATTTTTCAAGTTAACAAATCAGTCGAAAAACGGAGCTAAGCCCAGAACATTTTTGAGGCTATAACTTTCGAAGGAAATTATCTCAACAAGAATGCCTTGCCTAGTTGATTTCTGTTTTCGTTAATTAAGCACCACATCGAACGATAGTTTCTCGTTAGTATGGAGAGTTCAAGCGTGGACGGATTAGCCGTAGCGACGATCCAAGGCCAAGTGCACCAAAAACGGCCCTGGAACACATCGATGCTGTGCGCATGCTCATGACGGAAGATCGACATATTACATATCGCGAAATTGGAGATTAATTGGGGATTTAAAAGTCCTCAATTTAAAAAAAAATGCATAAATAATTAGCGGTAAGAAAATTAGTTTCCCGCTGGATAACGCATCTGTTAACCGAAGAGCCGAAAGAAGTAGACCGCTTTAAGGCAGAAAACTCGAAAAACATGTACGGCATTGTCAATGGTGACGAATCGTGGATTTACTCATATGAACCTGAAAATAAACGCCAGTCTTCTGTTGGGTGTTCCAAGATGAAGAAAAGCCAACAAAAATCATCCGTTCTCAAGTTGTTTCCAAAAAGATGGTCGCGACATTATTCCCATAAGCAGGTCATGTACCAAATATTCCTCTGGAAGATCAAAGGACTCTTACTGCCGTTTGGTACATCACCATTTATATACCGAAAGTCATCGCTGAGCTTCGAAAAACGAACCCCGCACGACGAATCATCCTCCACCAAGACAATGCAAGTACGCACAAAGCCCAAAAGACCAATGGAATTTTTAACCCAAAAAAAGTCGAACTGCTGGACCATCTTCCATACAGTCCTGACCCAAGTCTCAACTATTCCTATACTTTTCTGAAAATCAAGAACAGACTGCGTCGTCATAGATTTCAGTCGCCAGAGGAAGCAGTCGCCTTCAAGAATGCAATTTTAACATTACCAATAAACCAACGGAATTACAGCTTTGACAACTGGTTTGAGCGCATGCAAAAGTGCATTAGTTTTCCTGGAGAATACTTCGAGAAAAAATAAAGTCTTTAAAAGTTATCCACTGTTTTATTCCAGCGGTATATGCAAAACTTAAAAGACAACCCTCGTATTACAATACCTTGTTTAAGGCTTTCGCAATTTACTCAGATTGAAATTATTTTAATGTTAGTGGCTGTTAGCTCCCGCTAAATTTCGCGGTTGTTTATATATATTTTTAAAAATACACAACTGTATGAAGGACAAAGCGCATTCCGCGTATTTGGACATGCGCACCAACAACCAGGGAGATCCTTGTCAATCGCCTAGAGAAAATGGCGTGTTAATTTCGTTCTCCAACTATTTCAAATATCTACACCTGAAAGTGCTCGATTTTTGTGTACTGAAGCATAGAACTAGAAACTTCAGCCCTTCAGCTACGTGGTGACATCATTAGATCCATTCAGGGGCCCCTTGGAACGAGGAGAAAGTGGCTGCAAAACTGGTGAGTGCATTTGTTCTGATTACCGTTGTGTGACACCAATATTTTACCTATGGACGTTTGATTATTTCGTAATTCATATCTATATTTATGTTGGTTCGCGCTTTCATTAATTAAAATATTTACATTTAACGTTTTTCTAACCGTGGACTAACATAAAGTGGTCCTTCGAGCCGGATTATTTTTAAATAATAAATCCATACGACGGTATTAATAATTATTTGCAAGCCGAGGCGGCCTTGAATTTTTCGCATCGTATTTGAAACGTCGAGAGAGAAAGTCGGCGCAGTACCTGGTTTTGGTCCGCTGCTATGGTAACGGGTCTACTCCGCGTGGTATTAACAAAAGCGAGTAGGAATCAAAACAAACAAAACAAACGTTCAGTGTGATAGGTGTGTACCATATCATTTCGATATTTAAAACAATTTTCATCAATTGCGATAAATTAGTGCATATTTTCGACAATTCGTCATTTTTCTATTTCAGAAGCATTAATTTAGCGTTAATTGTATATTTACCGACAATTTTGTCATTTCAAAGGTAAAATCATGTCTGTCAAAAAAGCCGCGCAAAAACGCAAGGGTTTTTTTATCTGCGATCACCGAGTGTTATGTGTTGTCACAGACCGCGGAAAAGGATGAAAGAGCGAGAAACGAGTTTCAAGTGAGGTATGCCGATTTGGATGAAACCTTCGATAAATGCATGCTGGCACATAATAACGTCATTATGTTGATAGACGACTCGGACGATGAGGAGTTTAAAACACAGGATGCGATCCTTTCAGAAGCTCGTAAATATTTTTATGCGTGTAAGGGGGTTTACTCTAAAATATTTCCGGTTGAGGCCCCATCCTTTTCGGGATCATATGTTCGACAAAACGAATCTGAAACTCCAAAACTCAAAGAGTTAGGTATTCCCATATTCCGAGGTGATAAAAAATTATGGCCAAGCTTTTTCGATCTTTTTAATAACATTATAGATCAAAATCAAAGTCTAAGTAACGTTCGAAAACTTCAATATTTATTTTCATATCTCGAGGATGAGCCTTTAAAATTGATATCAGGGATTAGCTTATCTGATCAAAATTATAAAATTGCTTACGACAAATTAGTCAATAGATATCAAAACAAGCGAGACCTCGCAAATGATGCTTTAAGCTCAATAATGAACTCCACCTTAAAAAACGAGTCAGCTAAAGAATTACGTAATTTAATTGACACCTTTTCTGAATCCCTAGAAATTTTAAAATCACTTTGACGTTGACAGTTGGGACTTTATTATTTTTTTCATTTTATTAGAAAAATTGGATATTCCAACGCGTTCAAATTTCGAAATGAGTCACGCCAATACTAATACCGAAATTCCCACTTTTTAGTCACTTTTTCAATTTCTAGAAAAAAGATGTAAAGTTTTGGAATCACTTCCTCAATCAACAGCACCCAAAAAGGTGCCTATATATCAAAAATCAAATTCTATGCAAAATCAGTCTGGGCAAAAGCCTACCTATCAAAATTCAAATTCAATGCGAAATCAGTTTGGGCAAAAGCCTACCTATAAATCATCCAATTCGCCTTTTATAGGACTGGCTGGCACCTCAACTAATTCAAGTACGGGAATAAAATGTTTCCGGTGTAATCAAGGTCACGTGCTTTCGAAATGTCAAACATTTCTTGATCTCTCACCTATCGATCGCCTATCTTTCGTCAAGCAGAAAAAATTATGTCTAGCGTGTTTTCATCCCCTGCATGGCGTAGATACGTGCAAATCAAAATATTCATGCAGGACTTGCAATAGTAAAAGGCATCACACTTTAACTCATATCTTAGAAACTAATCAAGAGTCTGGAAGCCAAGATACTAGTCCTGTCATTCACACACCACCTGTCAATAATCTTCATGTGTCATTAAATGCCTCAGGACCTTCAGGTACCTTTCTTTTATGCACCGCCATAATAGATGTTATGGACGGTTGCGGAAATTTTCAACCTGTAAGGGCACTGCTTGATTCTGGATCACAGACAGGATTCATCAGTGAAAAGTGTATTCAGCGTCTTAATCTTCCTAGGCGAAGTTACACCACTGAAATATTCGGATTAAATCAGATGTCTTCTTTCACTTCCAAAGGGCTCGTTCAATGTCACATTAAGCCACAAGGACAAGTCACTCCTTTACTTAATTTCGAAGCAATTGTTGTTCCACAACTATGTTCCAATATGCCTACATTCTCTTTGAACGATAATCAGTGGAAACACTTGGAAGACCTTAAACTTGCCGACCCATCTTATTTCAAATCTAGACCTGTAGACCTGGTTAGTGGTTGCGAGCTATTCGCACAGATATTCAAGGAGGGCAGGGTTCTTGGACAGGTAGGGCAGCCTTCAGCCCTTGAAACTATCTTTGGCTGGGTCGTCATGGGAAACGTTGACGAAGTAGGTAGTCTTACGGAACGAACCAGTTGTTTTTTAACGAGTCATTCACCTCCTTTAGAGGTCATTCTCCCTAGGTTTTGGGAAATCGAACATTTGCCTAAAAAACAAATCTTATCAAAGGAAGAAAAACAGGCAGAATTAATTTTTACTGCTAGTGTAGTACGGCAACCGAGCGGTAGATTCATGGTAGATCTTCCGTTTAAAGATAAAATAAACCCTGACCTAGGAAATACTTATCCGCAAGCTTATCGTAGATTTTTACTTCTAGAAAATAGATTAATCAAAAATCCTGATCTGTACACTGCCTATTCAAGTTTCATGCAAGACTATATCGATTCTAATCATATGAGTTTAGTTTTATCTAGTCAACCAAAGGTCGACGTGTCGTGTTTTTTAGCACATCATTGCGTACTAAAGCCGGAAAGCTTAAGTACAAAATTAAGGGTAGTCTGGGATTGTTCGGCAGTCACCCCAAAAAATATTAGTCTCAATGACACATTGTTATCTGGACCGAAACTTCAAAAGGATATTGCTTCTTTACTCCTTACGTTTCGTCTTAATCCTATTGCCTACATTGCTGACATCAAACAGATGTTCCGTCAAGTCCTTATCAATCCTTATCACCGTCCTTATCAAAGGATATTGTGGAGGTTTTCTCCACATGACCCATTTTCAGTGTGGGAACTTTCTACTGTCACTTTTGGCATGACATGCTCACCTTTTCTAGCCATGCGTACCTTAAATGAGCTGGCAGAGAGAGAAAAGGAACGTTTTCCTATGGCTAGTACTGTTCTAAAAACGTCAATCTATATCGACGATATCTTGGGAACTAGCCCTTCGCTTTCTGAAGCTCTCTCCCTTCAAACAGAACTCAATGATTTGTTGAAGTCGGGAGGATTTGAACTTAAAAAATGGGCAAGCAATTGTCCTGAGTTATTGGCAACATTGCCAGAGTCCGATCGTCAAATGCCTCTCTCTTTCGACAAGGAGGAACCCCACTTTATCAAAGTTTTAGGACTTCAATGGCATCCAAAAAACGACATTTTTTCTTATCAATGCCGAATGAAGGACAAACCCCCAACCAAACGTTCTATTTTATCTATCATAGGAACAATCTTCGATCCCTTAGGTTTTCTTTGTCCCTTGTTGCTACAAGCAAAATTTATTTTGCAACAGTTGTGGATATCGAAAATAGGCTGGGACGAAGAACCAGATTCTTCTATCATCGACTCTTGGAACAAACTTCGTTCTGAATTCCCGCTTCTTTCCAATTTTCAATTACCCCGACAAATCAAACTGTATACCGAACCGAACCGAACCGAACCGAACCAATACCTGTCAAATCATCGGCTTCTGTGACGCTTCAATTCGAGGCTACGCAGGCGTCGTATATTTTCGTGCAGAAGAGGAAAATAATATATCTGTTTCTCTTATATCTGCAAAATCTAGGGTCGCGCCTATAAAGTCACAAACTTTGGCTAGGCTAGAACTCCTAGGCGCATTTCTTTTAAGCGAATTAATTGACTTCGTTTTATCTAGCTATGAAGGAAAAATAACTTTTACAAATATCGTTACTTTCTGCGATTCGCAAGTCGTATTGCACTGGCTTTCACCCCCTCCTAATCGCTGGCAAACCTTTGTTGTAAATCGAGTCAGTAGAATCCAAGAAATCATTCCCTCAAATTCGTGGCGCTACATTCCTTCTGCTTTAAATGCAGCCGATATTGCGTCACGAGGGGCCACCCCTTCACAGCTCATGTCACATGACATGTGGTGGAACGCACCGTCGTTTTTGTGGTCTCCCGAAAACGAATGGCCCGATTTTCATAAATCAAAAATGCCGATTGATTTCGGAGATATTAATCTGGAGGAAAAGCCAAAGGTCTGTTGCAATGCGATAATTGACGTTAACTTCTTAGATCAGCTTCTTATCAAATATTCCTCTATATCAAAAATTCAACGTATCATTTGTTATGTCCTTCGAACAGTTAACCTTTTTCAAAACCATTCCTATCAAAAACCCACTAAGCCGCCGGACCAAAAAGTTATTTTTGAGAATATTGTTTTTCCTACCACCGGTGAGATGCAAAGTGCGTTACACCTTCTTATCAAACGCGTGCAAGGTTCTTGTTTTTCTGAGCTTTTTTCCGCGTTATCTAAGGATAAACCAATACCGAAACCTTTGCGAAAACTTTCACCTTTTCTTGATGAGAATAATATCATTAGAGTCGGTGGCAGATTAGAAAAATCTGACCTTTTGTCTTATTCTGCAAAACACCCCGTCTTAGTTTCGAGTGACCATCGTTTAACTACTCTTCTTATCGAGTCCGCTCATCGACAATATCTTCATCCTGGGTTTAAAACATTACATAATCTGCTTTTACAGCAATTTTGGATATTATCTGCCAGACGGGCAATTCAAAGAACCATATCCAAGTGCTTGCAATGTTTTAGAATCAACCCTAAGCCCTATAGACCGCCCATAATGAGTTCACTTCCCGCTTATCGAATCAATCAACTAAAACCTTTTTCGAGTGTAGCTATCGACTTTTGTGGACCTTTCTTTGTGATTCCTCATCGTTACCGTGGTTGTAAAGCTTTCAAATCGTATGTCTGTGTGTTTGTCTGTACGGCCACACATTGCGTGCATTTGGAATTAACCATGGAACTGTCCACCGAAGGGTTCGTAGGTGCATTCCATCGATTCATTTCCAGACGCGGAAGCGTGACGCAATGCTGGTCAGATCAAGGCAGTAATTTTATAGGGTTTCGTAACCAATTACTGGATTACGCAAGAAGTGCTGCCACCAGACTTTCTATTCGTTGGCATCTGGGACCTCCTCTCAGTCCACATTTCAATGGCCTGGCAGAAGCTGGCGTCAAAAGTTTTAAAACTCACTTTGTACGAGTTGTCGGCGACCAGAAGTTGTCTATCATGGAGATGTCCACCCTTACCTGTCGCATAGAAGCCGTACTTAATAGTCGCCCTTTATCTCCTGCCTCTTCGGACCCACACGATCTTCAACCTCTTACCCCTGGGCATTTTTTGACACTTGAACCCCTTAATTCAGAAATTCCGGAGTCAGATTTGTCCGAGGTTCCCCTAAATCGGCTCTCGAGATGGCAATTAATCCAAAAACTACATAATGATTTTTGGAAACGGTATTCTATAGAGTATTTGCATACGCTACAACAGCGACACAAGTGGGCTGATTCGTCCCCAAATATCAAATTAAATGATTTGGTTATCATAACAAGTGATCACATTCAATCGCCTTTGAAATGGCCGGTCGGTCGGGTCATCGAACTGCATCCCGGCGGGGACGGTCAGGTGCGTGTTGCGACGGTACAAACGGTTACCGGTGTTTATAAGCGGCCAGTTGTAAAACTGTGCCTCTTGCCAAATTAAAAGTAATTTTAATTTTCTACCTTTTACCGGGTATTACAATAGGTTTTTTATTTTTAATTTTTTTTTTGAATTTTTTGTTTGTTTGTTTTGCCTTTTTTCGGGATTTTGTTATCTCTAAATAAACTTACGATACTTATCTATTTTCATTCATTTATATTTATCAGTCGATTCTTTTTCTTATATCTATATCTGTCCGGTTGAGATTCTAAAATTGTGTGTTTTGGAGGGCAGTTATGTTAGCTCCCGCTAAATTTCGCGGTTGTTTATATATATTTTTAAAAACACACAACTGTATGAAGGACAAAGCGCATTCCGCGTATTTGGACATGCGCACCAACAACCAGGGAGATCCTTGTCAATCGCCTAGAGAAAATGGCGTGTTAATTTCGTTCTCCAACTATTTCAAATATCTACACCTGAAAGTGCTCGATTTTTGTGTACTGAAGCATAGAACTAGAAACTTCAGCCCTTCAGCTACGTGGTGACATCATTAGATCCATTCAGGGGCCCCTTGGAACGAGGAGAAAGTGGCTGCAAAACTGGTGAGTGCATTTGTTCTGATTACCGTTGTGTGACACTAATATTTTACCTATGGACGTTTGATTATTTCGTAATTCATATCTATATTTATGTTGGTTCGCGCTTTCATTAATTAAAATATTTACAGTCCATTGCATTTAACGTTTTTCTAACCGTGGACTAACAGTGGCTCAAGCACAGATTAGCCAAATACAACATTTATAAAAATATCCCACTAAATACAAAAACATTTTAATAATGTTTAATTTAAAAACATAACGTTAGGTTGGATGCTAGTTCTAACGTCATATTCATAGTGAAAAAGAAGTTTAATAACCCGTTTTCTGACGTTAGAAAAAATCTTATGTTTCTCTAACATTGAAATTAAAATGTTTTTCCAACATCAGAAAACGAATGTTCTTTAAAAATGTTTTTCGAACGTAACAGAAATACTTATTTTTTAACAGTGAAAGATAAATGTTTTTCTATCATTGAAAAATAAATGTTTTTTTAACAATGAAAATATCTCCAAAGATAAAGTACCTAACTTAAATAACACAGAGCAGCAAGAGTCCGTTGAGGTTTTCGTAAACTTGACACTCAGTAAAGGAAATTCGGATCCGTAGCTTCTAAAAACTAAATTTAAAATTCTATGTAAACAATAATTTCGTAGTAAGTGCCTCGCTGCGAGGCCAAATGATTACCTTGTTTGCATTCATGCTCAAGTGAATATGCGCCTTGAGGCAATCAAAGTGGGAACTTCAAATGAGCACTCAGTTGAATATTTTGGTCTCTCTGCGAGGCTTTGCGAATTTTGCATCAAATAAAAACGGGGCTAAGGGTCCAGCGGCTAATCGGCCGCGGCGAATTGTTGCATTCCCTGTCTGATTACCTATGACGTAGATATGCGATATTCCATACAAAATCATTTTTTTTCACCATATTTCCCACACAAATGGAATATATGCCGACCCAAATATGTATTCACTTTCATTATTAATATTTGTGCTTTTAATTTGTCACATTTGGTTCTACAAAAGGCAAATATTTTAACCAAACTAACACTTTACCGACTCGCAGTGGCGTATATAAGGGGGGCCTGGTAGGACCGCCCCCCCCCCAAAGCTAAGGTTTTTATAAATATTTTCCAGATATTTCATAAATACAAACATAAAATAGCATAAAATACGGCCTCATGGTGTCTCGCCCCCCCCCCCCCCCCGAAACTGTTCGGGCACCCCCCGAAACATTTTTCTATATACGCCACTGCCGACTCGTATTAACTCGCAGCGAAACGCAACTAAAAATGGCGATGGCCCTTTCTGGTAGTAAAACTAAGGCAGCGCCCTCTAAAGTTTAATTTATTTTAATGTTAAAAAAACATTTATTAGCTTCGTCTTAAGTTCAATGTTAGAAATGAGTTTTAGGAAAAATATTATAAAAAATAACCAAATAATGATGGTATTATTTTTAATATTAACAAAATTATGGTTCTTTAAATGTTGGGTTCTTAACGTTATTAATAAATATATTTTTGGTAATGCTTTTACATGAAATTTAAGTTAGAATTTCTACATACTGTTTTAATGTCAAAAGTTGCCTTAATTTTAACAGAACTTTGTGCTAAAAAAAAGTTGTTTTTTTCAATATTTATTTAACGTTTTTTAATATTTTGTGCTTAGTGAGACAGCGATTCTTAAAAATCCGTCAAAAAACAAATCTCTGGCAGCCATCAATGTTCATTCTTCTAAACCATATTGCATGCTTGTTGGTCCTGAAAATAATATCAAAAAAAAAATATATATTAAAAAAAATTTTTATAAAAGGCAAAAAAACATTTATTTTCAAATCCCGTTTGGTTACACTTGTATTTTTTGCATGGCCTTGGCTTGCTATGGAATTTTAGAGTTAATATTTAGTGCCCTTCAAATAGCCGCCACTAAAAATTTCCTCTCGCTTCACGCTGGCCTCTCTGGAGGCAATATTCCCTTGTTTTGCTTGTTTTATATTTTTAAATGAACATGTCTTTCGCATGAAAGTATATAAAAATGCCTTAACTAAAAATAAATTCTGAAAATGCAATTAGTGCCGAATTTCAAGGATAAAATAAAAAATGATTTGCTTAAGCATAATATTAGCAATTTTTAACATATACAGGGTGTAAAAAAGTTCATATAACAAGGAGGTCATAACTCTTTTGTTGTAAAGATATAAAGCATCAAAGTTAACTATTTTTAAAACTTTTTGGTTATCTTTCAAAAACAGGGCAAAAATTTAAAATATGGTAAAGTTGTGTATTAAAATGAAAACAATAATTATATACAAAAGTGATTTTAAAAAAATAATGCGTGCACATTTTTTTAAGAAAAATTGTTTTTTTGTCATAAATTTTTATAAATGATATATTAAACGCAATAATAAGTTTATTTTATAAATATTGTTCCTATGTTTTTTCTGGTTTTTTAACATCAAACAAGTTGCCCTAAAATCGGCATTTTTAATCCATATAAAATACCTACCAGACCTAAACAGTAGTACTAAGTATAAATATATTTACAACAAACATACAAAAGGTTCCTAAAACCTAAAAGTTTAAAGAGTGTAAATATTAGAATACAAAAGTTTGATGGTAATAAAGTTTGATATTTGTTAACAAATATAAAGAAGTGAAAATGTGAAGTTTAAACAAGAAAATTGAACAGGCATGTATGATTTTGCTACATTGTTTACATAATTGAGAGAAACGCTAATAATATATACTTCTAATAATATAACTTTTAACAATATAATCAGCCATTTAAAGTGTTGCACAAATTGGTAGCTTGAAACGTTTAAGCATTGGCCACTCGATTTGATAGTACTACTGTCAAAAAGGTCACCTGTTACAATAAAAATCTGTTCTCTTGGCATAATCTATAATCTTTGCTCTTGACATAAAACATTGCTACATAATAACAGAGTTAGGCAGATTACTTGAAAAAAGTAGTGGAGAATAACTACTAACTTCTTCATCAAAAAAGTAGTTAAATTACTAACTTAGTAGTTAATAGTTAAAAATTTAACTACTGTGAGAAAACAATCGCAAGAAGCGCCATCTACCGAGATGCGAGCAAAACTAGAACAAGAGCAGGCGAAAATAAACTGATATACATATCGATCAATGAAAAGATCGATTGCAAATAAATAGAAACAAACCATCCGTGACGACAGCATCAGACACGTGAGCGTCAATCAGCGAAATTTTGAAATTTAGTACCGTGAATTTAAAAATCAAACAAGTTTTGTGGCTAATCGGTTAAAATGGTATTTTTGTTTCTCTCATATTTTTCCGTGGGTATCTTGAAAGCTCAACGTCACGGGGGTTACCCGATAAGCCACGAAACTTGTTTGATTTTTAAATTCACCGGTTCAAATTTCACGTTTGTTAGTATTATTTGGCTTAAAAATTCCGCTAATTGACGCTCACGTGTCTGATGACGGGTAAAAACGCTAATCAGCGTTGATCTGGCCTGAAAGACAGAAGAGCTGAAGTAGGTCACGGAGGGTTTGTTTCTTTTTATTTGCAATCGATCTTTTCATTGATCGATATGTATAGCAGTTTATTTTCGCCTGCTCTTCTTGCGAGAGTATTCTCACTATTTACATAGGATTAGAGACAAAACCGTCTAATTAACTTCGCAAGGGTGACACTTTGATCAAGCAGTGTTCTGAGGAGTCCCATAAGGACGAAACAGTTAACTGTCAACTTTTATTAGGAGTCCATTAGATCTTGGACCCTCGTGAGGCTAAGCTTTTAAGCTACCCACGGCAAAATATAAGAAAAACAAAAACTCCTTGTTACCCGATTAGCCACGAAACTTTTTTGGTAGATAACTACTTTTGCTATTAACCACTGCCCAACTCTGCATAATAAAGTATCTAATATAAAGTCCCAGGCCGCAGTCACTGTAGCGGTCGCTACCGCAATCACGGTAGCGGTCGCTGTGACGAACAATAACTGTGATCGCCACCTTGTCCGCGGGCTGCGTCCAAGACCGCGACGATATTATTATGTGCCTACTTTAAATATTCTTTAAAAATGTAGTTAAATATTTTCCTATATTACCGCGAACGAGAAACATTTGTAGGGTTTACAAAATTTTAATTCCTCAAAAGTGGCAATAAATCAACGTCGGCAAGAGTAGTTGCAGTGCAACAGACACTTCCTGTGGAACGATAAATTTCTTTCTCTTTCTCTCTCGAAGGCGATATTAGATGTTGATTGCCTCTAAAACGTGCACCTCTCTACAAACCATTATCTTTATTGTTCGCGTCGAGGCTCGTGTCAAATAAATATCTCTAGGAGTTGCAAGCCGCCCGCGTTTTGCCTCTATGGTGGTGCGTCTCATATACACATTATAGAAACAAACATATTTTGCTACTAGAGCGACAAGATGCTTTCTTTACAAGCTTGAGCCAAGAAATAAAATAATTGCGGAACTAATTCACTCTATTGGCACCTTCTGTGTTTAGTCCAAATATTTTGACCGTTTTCTATTTTTCGAATGAATGTAAAGGCCGCTTGACATGATGCATGACGCGCTGCAAATATTTGCAAGCAAAAAATTTCGGTCAAATTGTTGCCTGCAAAAAATCTTCTTTTCGTTTGACATTGTGCTTGGCCATGCATTGATTCCCCAGAATCTAGGTAAAAATTCCCCAGTTTGCATGCAAGTACAGTTTGCATGCAAAAAATGGCACCGGACCGATAAAAATGGATTGCCTGCAACAATCAGCTGGATTTGTACTGCGCATGCACCTGGGCAAAATTTCATGCATTTGCCTGCAAATTTTATTGTCATGCACCATGTCAAGCGGCCTTAATGGCCGCTTGACATGGTGCATGACGCCCTGCAAATAATTGCAAGCAAAAAATTTCGCTCAAATTGTTGCCTGCAAAAAATCTTCTTTTTGTTTGACATTGTGCATGGCCATGCATGGATTCCCCAGAATCTAGGTAAAAATTCCCCAGTTTGCCTGCAAATTTTATTGTCATGCACCATGTCAAGCGGCCTTCAGGAGGTTTGTGGGCAATTTGCATGCAATTTTCTCAAATGGCTTAAGCAAGGTTCATTCGCAAATGCGACTTTCTTATCGCAGCGAGTGCAGGGTACTTAATTAAAATATGTAGGGAGGTTTTTCCTTATCCATACACCATCGACATTCTGAGGCTTCAACGGTTCCAAGACTGCTTAGGTCTTTATTAAGGCAAGTCCTGTTAAAAGCCCTATCGCCAAAGTTTCATATATTTTCTCCCAAGTGTGAGAAAAGACGTAGTTTTAGAGGCGCTGACCTTCCCGATAAGGAGCATGGATTACCTCATTACTTCCCTGACTTCCCAGAGGGCCTGTTGAAGTCACGTTTTTGGGTCATCATGTCAGGAGCCTCCTCGATTACAAAAATGCCTGTATCTCCTTGGACCTATAGCAGATCAATATTCTTGTGTCCTGCCAGGATTATTAGTACATCCGTACATTCAGCTACAAGTGCAGCCGATTGTAGGCGAACACGCGTAAGCCCAGAAATTTGACTTCTTGGCGCAAGCGTAGTAAAGTGGGCCAAAACCAGTGACGGATCCAGGGGGAAAGGGCAGAGGGGCCCGGGCACCTTCCCCATTCCGTAGCATAAAACTTTTTTAGTTGATGGGAAGAAAATGCCAACGAATCAACCGCGAGTTTGAACAAAATTTACCCCAAACATCACTTTTTTAGTTTTTTCTTCTAAAAAACACTGTGTATTTTAAACATTTTCGCCTGCGGCTCATTTTGTCACGTGTGAATTTAGAAGAGACCTAAGAATTATTCAAAAGGCACGCAAACCAAGAAATATTAAGGTTATTGCTTCCCCCTTGGCCCTTCCCCTCGGAAACCCTCGATCCGCCACTGGCCAAAACCAAACCAAACTAATGGTGGTTATTGAAAGCTAATCGAAAGGTTGCTTTGTGTTATGATTTATTTATAATTTAACTAATTTGTTTTAAGCTTTTATTTAGCAATTTTGCTGCAATATTTTCTTAAATTAACTTAAAATTTTACTTGATATTCAAATATACAAAAGAAATAAATAAATAAGTATAAACTAACACTATATTTATAAAATTTAAGAACTTTATATAAATTGTATTAAAAATAAATATTTTTTAAACTTTTCTTAAATTTTTTTAAATTTGGTTCATTTTAAATTGACACTTTTAATTTATTTTATTCAGTCAAGCTTTTTGCAAATATTGATTTTTGAACAACTAATTTTGATGTAGTACTTAAATGAAAATCTTCCTTAGTATTGTATGATATTTAGAATTTAGATTTATAAATTGTTTTAATGATTCTTGTAGTAAACTATTATTAATTTTCTAAATAAAAATACAAACATTATAAAATATTAATATTTTTTACATTTATCCAGTTTAATTTCTTTAAATCTGCATTTAAAATTATTCTTATTGCTCGATTTTGTAAAATTTGTAATTTTTCCAGAATGTCTTCATTAGCTGAATATAAAATAGTTGAGCAATATAAAAAATATGGCAAAATTATTGTGTTGTATACACATTTTTTTGAGAAGAAACATAAATAATGACTTATTCTTCCTAAATATCCAATTTTTGCTTCTATTTTATAGATGATATTATCATAGTATAAATTAAACTTTAAGTTTGAGTCTACTATAATTCCTAGATATTTGAATAAATCCACGATTTCCAGTTTTTCAGTGTTTATTTTAATTTCCAAATTTAATGGATTACTTTTCAAATTTATTGTCATGCATTTCGTTTTATTATAGTTTCTTTAATTTGTATATATTTAACTAATTTAAAACTTATTTTAAGTCAGAATTTAATAAATAAGTAATATGTTCCAACAAATTGCCTTTTAAATGAACTAACGTATCATCTACAAATATCAGATTTAAACTATTTTTTTAAATAGATGGTAAATAAATCGTTTATGTACCCCAATTTTGATTTATTTTTTTGATGATAGCGTGTTTATTATTTTAATACGTTGTTTTCTGTTAAACAAATAATTTTCCAAAACCATTCCAAAACTTTTTTTATGTGTATGTTTTAATATAGTAACGTCCAATTTCCTGTATGTATGCTTAATTTTAATATTAAATGCAGTTTTTGTTATTTTTTTATGTGCCGGTAATTTATTATTCAACAACAAACAAGTAAATGGCCCGCCTTGTCTCTCTTGCTTGCCACAACCATAGCTCTCCATTGCCTCTTTATGCCGTTTCCATGAATAACATTAAAATGAACAATGCCACATCAATTGTTAGCTCAAAAATCATACAATGCCGAAATGAGCAATAATTACTCCCGATTCAATTTCATTAAATACATTTTCCTGTGAAATTAATTTGAGAATTCTGACAAAAAAAGGTAAACAAACATTAATTATTCCTTAAACTCTATGGTCGCTTAATAGCGGCCTTCATACACTTTCCGTGTAAATGCAAGTTGGACGCCAAGGGGTTGAAAGCCCGTACATTTGAGATCACATGTCAACTTATTGGACATCTGTCAAAGTGTCAAACTCTTACCAAATACAAGATGGCGGCTCAAACATGAATAACAAAACAAGATAGGAAAATTCACAACGTTTTCATTTGTAAACCCACTTTTTTACCTTCCTAGCCCGCACAGCGGTATTAGTTTCGACGAAAAAAAATTTTTACGAGCGTGCGGGAAAAGTAACTTTTCCGCACGATTTTTCGTTTGGAAAGATGTACTTTTTCGCACGATTTTACTTTCCGCACCATTTTTACTTATCCGCGCGATTCTTTCCCGCACGTCCAAAATGCAAGAATCCTTCTGCTCACAATCGTTTCCAAATGAAAACCCGTCCTTATACATACAATTTTCATTTTCAAGAAGTGCTGCTGTACCGATGCTACCAGAAGCACCAAAGGAAGAATCCTGTAATGTGTTACAGCCGAGGGGTGGCTCGATCGCCGATTTTTGTACACCTACGGTATTTCCTGGTATTTCCCAGTATTTCCTCAATTTTCAATGGTATTTCCTAGTATTTCCCAGGCAATGATATTTCCTAGTATTTCCCCCCTAGTATTTTCAATGGTACTTCCTAGTATATTCCCAGTACTTCCCAAGTATTTCCTGGTATTCCCCCTAACCTGTACACCAAAAGGAAATACCGAGCCACCCCTCGGTTACAGCCTGTACAGACGAATTAAAGGACTTTGGTTGGTCAACTAAAATCGAATAAAAAGATATGTGAGAACATATTATGTTTCAACTTTAATTGGTCAATTTTTGTCGATTCCATAAAAGTTTAGGGGCGTTCTAACAAATCGAATAAAAAGAACTGTGAGAACATATGCTTCAACTTTAATCGGTCAACTTTTGTCGATTCTACTTTATCGTTCAAGTTATGAGTCATCAATATTTTTCGTTTAGTCGAATCTTGTTTGAAGCGTGTGAACGTTTGTTGGTCGACTTGAATCACTGTATTTTGTTGAATTTTACCTCGGCAGCTCTCCGCTTTCAGTAGTTTTGTTGTTTTGTAGAGTAATGTTATAATAAAAAATAATTTTTGTTCCATTAAAAGCAATACAAAATGAGTTTAAAGTGGTCAGAGGGTGTCATGTTTAAATTTATAGAACTATACCATAATAATGACTTTCTGTGAAATCATCGACTAGATAGTTACAAAAATAAAGATACCAGAGAAAATGCTTTAAATGTGATGGCCCGGAAAATGGAAATAGATGGTCTAACTACAGCGGATGTTAAAAATGAAATAAAAACAATATTAATAATAAAAATAATAAGAACCATGTACAAACAAATGTACAACATTGACACTTGCACGTATTACTGCCCTTGGCGCCATTTTTATTCAACTAATTCGATCGATTTTTTGGATGTGGTTTGAACAAAAACTTTAGTTGATAAACTAAATTCGATTAGTGAGAACGCGCCTTTAGAGACAAACTGCGCTAGCGTTATTTTGCTCAAATCGCCATGTAAATGTTTAGTACAAGAGCACAACGTTGTAGAGGCGCTGATTCTTACACAACACCCCGGTATATTGCGCCAATCTCGTAAACCTGTAAGTGTCTGGTCTGGGTTAATATATGAACAATTTGTAATACGCAATATTGGCCAATCATTAATAATAGTCTGCTCAAACAGAGCTTTATAGTCTCACAGTCTAGCAGTCATATTTAGGCTATTAGTGAAATGTCTTCGCTATTAATAAACCTTTTCCTAAATTGAGATAATGAATATTTTGTATTTATCAGGGTCCCATCAAATGTTGTTAAGCTAATTTTGCAGGCGGGCGGCTGAGTCAAGCAGGGGCTAATCCGCAAGGTGGAAAATTCGGCTGAGGGCGATAAGGATAAAATAAGGATAAAGTAAGCATGAAATAACCATAAAAGATGGCTTTTATATTGGCGAGAACGCTCCTTTCACTGCTTTTATAATTTAATTTGCCGCCATATTCTGCTTACGCTAGAATGTTGAGGTAAGGTCGAAAGCAGTTTTCCTAATTTAAAAAGCACAGCTAAGAAAACTGGCAGACTATGTAGCGGGTTTATCGCGGTATTAGGGATTTTTTAAACACAATCGTTACCGTAAACTTGACTAAGATTACTTCTCGGAACTTTAAAGGCTTTTTTATTCGACTTAAAGAATATGACCAATAAATATACGTAGGTATATTGGAGAAAATATTTTTCATTATATTTTTGAAGTATACCACCCAAGTAACACAAAGTGTTTCTCAAAAGCTGCCCCAACATTGGTGCCACAAATAGGGGAAAGGGGGACGAAATGGGTTATGGGGATAAAACGGAACTCCGCAGTTTTAGCTAAACTTTGCAAGAATAAAACTTCTTAATATCAGATATTTTATTCCCATGACTGGTTCAACTCTCTGTAATATTGGTGCCGGTCGGCTGAGCTTAAGTTGGTTTTTTATTGTAAAAATAGCTTGCGCATTTTGTGACGGTAAGTACATTTTTTACAGACTTTTCAAAATTTTGTTTACATTGAACAATTAGTTGCTTTATATGTATTATTCATAATTAAACGCGTTGCCCGTAAAATTACCCTTTTATTGTGTATGATTTCTTTGAATTTAACTGGTGGTTTGGGGATTTTCATGGTGGCAAAACGGGATACCTTGTTATACCTAGTAACCTATACCCCATTTTGCCTCAACATTTTTTTTTGGTTTTTTTTTTAACCATCACTGAAAGTTGTATTTTATGTTGTCTTTGCAAGAAATGGGCGCAAAATTCGTGTAGGAGGGTCGACAGCGATGACTAGGTCGCAGCAATTTTTTTGAAATTTTGTAAATACTAAATTTAATTAGTATAAATGTATTTTTAGTTAAAACTTATTATTTTTTAAATAAGTATTTTAAACTTGGTTAGTATTTTAATAAATAAAACTAGTCTTACAAAAATATTGATTCTAAATTACAGAACCGCCCCTCCAATTTTGCCACACATAGGTTTTCCATTTTCCCCGTATACGGAGCAAAATGGGGCAAAGTATACTTTTTACAAAAATAGAAATAAAAGCATGATGGAGTTCTAAATCGCTTAAATTGAAAACAACTAAAACATAAAGACAACATATCCAGCCAACTTAATTCCAAATGATGAATGATGATCATCTAATAGAAGAAATAAGCCTATAAAATTAAGTATGTCACTTTGCCCCCGTTTCCCCTATATCTAGCAATATTGTTTTAGCTGTCTGTTTTACCCGAGGGGTGGCTCGGTATTTCCTTTTACTGTAGAGACGGGCTAGAGGAAATACAGGAAATACTACGAAATAGGTACGTGGAAGTACTTGAGAAATACTAGGAAATACCTTGGAAATTTGGGCAAATACTTATTTATACTTACAAATACTTAGGTATTTCCTTATGGTGTACAAAAATTCACGATCGACCACCCCTCGGTTTCACCCCAATATCCCTAAAATATTTTTAAACATTTGGGTAGCTAAGAATGGTATGACGTGAAAGCATCAGGGCAAGTGAAACTTTTTTGTTTGAAAATGCACTTTTGTGGCCAATTACAAATAAAAATGGTAATAAATCTTTTCGTCGGAATGTTTTCATCACATTTTAGATTTTTCATTCTGCGGCATTTTGGAAAGGGCGACAACAGAACTGTACAGTTCTTCACTATTTTAGTAGATTTTAGCACAGAAATCAGCATTGGCGTTCCTGTGGTTATCCCGCTTAGCACTTACACAAAAACCCAAAGAACAACGGAACACTAACAGTGTCGGATCCAGGGGGGGGGGGGGGGGCAGAGGACCCTCTCTCCTAAACATATAACTTATTTTTTAGTAAGACAGCATCACCTATTTAACATTTGTCACAAATTCTACTTAATTTCATAAATCTCCTTTAAATACCTAATAAATTTCATTCGTATGATCTATCAAAAACTGCTAATAAAAAATATTTTGATGTTTGCTACCACTTTGGCCCCTCCCCCCCGAAAATCCTGGATCCGCCACTGAACACTAAACGTTCAGTTTAGAACTAAACTACTTTTTTAAAAATAGGCAAGTTGCTCTGTCAGCGCGGCGGGGATCGTTCATTTTTTGTTGTATTTTGAAATTTTTGAAGTACTTTTATCTAACCATGCTAAAGGCCTATGATATAAGATTTTTTTTAAACTACCCTAGAGCGATTGGCTTTAGATCACACAATTTTAAGTCACCGGGTGTTTGCCTCCAATTTAAGTGGGAGGGCCGGTGTGACGTCATAAATCCAGGATTACGATTTTCTAATGTTTTTCCCAAACTATTGCTTTGAAATTTTGCCACATGAACTTTACCTAAAAATCGTATGAGTTATGATTTGTGCGCAATAGAACAGCAAAATAATTGTCGTTTTAATAAGTTTTATATCTCATAAACTACGACTCACATAGCACAAAAATCACATTAAATTAACGTGAACAAAAATAACAAAGTTTTTTTTACTTGAAAACAACCGCATACCATGTAATATTTATTTTGTTAAATCTATACATACTTAAGTTAAGTAAAGTTTCTGGTGCTGTGTATATAACGTGTTTTTTACCCTCGTTATTTTCATGTACCAAATTCACACTTGAAAAGTCCTCCACAACATGTTCTAAAACGCCACTAGATTAAGACTTCTCAAACCTACTAACTTTCGGCGTCTTTTTTGGTCAGGTTTTTTTAATAACATTTTTTTAACTTAAAAGAGACGCGAAAGGAAGTTATAAAAGTTTACTAGTTTAAGACTACAACACTTAAGACGGCGCTCAAGGCAAGACAAAATATCTATATATCTATCTATATACATTATGTTTTTTTGAAAAGCTAAACAAGATTTTTTAACAGTAAACACTTTTACAGAATATTAATGTGTTTTTATCAGGTTAATAACAGATGCGTCGTGATCGTGGATCAGGGATCAGTTCCTTAACAGATTTTTGGAGTTTAGAGGCCAAAGCACTGCCTGATAAATTTCGTCAAAGTGAAAAATCCCGACAATAGGTGGCGCTGCTGCTAGTAAAATCTCAAAAATATTCGGTAGAAAAGCAATGCAAGTCGAAAAGGCGTGAATCTAATGTGATTTTAACGTTGATAAAAATCACGTGAAACTAACGTAAAAACATTGCTGTTTTAATTTGATAATGGCGTTATCAAAACGTAGTTTTTAGCAACAGTATTAGCTCACACATATACTATACTATAGTAGTGTGAGCTATGGTGATCCTAATTTTTTCGGGAAAAAAAAGATCCTCCGATTTCAAAATTTTTTATATATCTTTGCGTTTCAGATGATTTTGAAACTTTTTTGTTGCGCCGTCTGTCTGTCTGTATGTCTGTCTGTCTGTATGTCTGTAACGACCAACGCGCATAACTCAAAAACCGCGTGGCCGATTTTAATAAAATTCGGTACCTAGGCTGCGTCTTGGGTCGAGATGGTCCCATTTAAAAATGAACAAAATCCACCGAACACAAACCAAATAAAAGAGTGGGGGTAGATTTCAAAAATTAGAGTTTATGTGAAAATATGGCATGTGTGATATCAAACGAAAGGTAATTGAGTCTGCAGTTAAACAAAATACATTTTAATTTATTTAAAAAAAGGGTGGGGGTATATTTTAAAAATTAGAGTTTAAGTGAAAATATGGCGTGTGTGATATCAAACGAAAGGTAATTGAGTCCGGAGTTTAACAAAATACATTTTAGTTTTTTGTTTTTTTTAAGGGTGGGGGTAGATTTCAAAAATTTGAGTTTAAGTCATAACATGGCTTGTGTGGTATCAAACAAAAGGTAATTTAGTCTGGAGTTTTTAGTTATATTAGCTCACACGTACACTTTAACTATAGTACCCAGTGTGAGCTTAGGGGCCCATATATTGGCAGAGTATTTTTCTATAGCGTTAATGAATGACCTATTAAGCTTGTTTTCATATATGAAATAAACTTTTTTTTCTAGCAGCTTTTAAAATCAACGTTTTTTTTCTCACGCCTTTTTTACGTGTTAAACACATGATTGTGCTATGTGGGAAAAGATATTGTTATTTTCTTAAATAATAAAACATTATAAAAATTTAAAACTTGTTTTGCCTTGTTAGGGTTTATCAGTACGGTGCAACCAAAATTTATTTTATTTTGTATTTAATATTAAACCTGGGCTTAGGATACCTACTACGATTAACTTTAGCTGTCTCCGTAGTGATGTTAGATTTTTGTCTCAGACCCGAGACTACCCTAACTGATACTGCAAATTGGCAGTTGGTTTTCTAAAGTGGGTATCCACATTTTATTTTTCCTCTTCAGTTTTCACCATCTTCATTTCACTCCCTGTCCATCCATTTTGGTTGCGTCGTACTGATCACCGCTTTCTGGAACTAGCTCGAAAACTAATTTATTTAGTTTTTGAGTACATACACCTCGAAAAATGTCTTTTATAATTATTGATCAAGAAAGTTTAGGACTATATTGGTTGATTGGTGATGGATCACTCAATATTAAGTCGGCGGGTGTGGCCTCAAATTTGAGTAACAGGGCCTGTTTGACGTCATAAATTCAAGATGGCGGCTTTTTTAATGTTTTTTTACTTATACTTTGGCTTATAACTTTCGCTACATTAGTTTCACAGAAAAACTGTAAATAAGTTTTTTTAGCTCACTCATATACTATACTATAGTAGTGTGAGCTATGGTGATCCTAATTTTTTCGAGAAAAAAAAAGTTGCTCCGATTTCAAAAATTTTTATATATCTTTGCGTTTCAGATGATTTTGAAACTTTTTTGTTGCGCCGTCTGTCTGTCTGTCTGTATGTCTGTAACGACCAACGCGCATAACTCAAAAACCGCTTGGCCGATTTTAATGAAATTTGGTACCTAGGCTGGGTTTTGGGCCGAGATGGTCCCATTTAAAAATGAACAAAATCCACCGAGCACAAACCAAATAAAAGGGTGGGGGTTGATTTCAAAAATTAGAGTTTATGGAAAAATATGGCGTGTGTGACATCAAACGAAAGGTAATTGAGTCTGGAGTTCAACAAAATACATTTTAATTTATTTAAAAAAAAGGGTGGGGGTATATTTCAAAAATTAGAGTTTAAGTGAAAAAATGGCGTGTGTGATATCAAACGAATGGTAATTGAGTCCGGAGTTTAACAAAATACATTTTAATTTTTGTTTTTTTAAGGGTGGGGGTAGATTTCAAAAATTTGAGTTTAAGTCAAAACATGGCTCGTGTGGTATCAAACAAAAGGTAATTTAGTCCGGAGTTGAATAAAATATATTTTAGTTTTTATTTATATTAGCTCACACGTACACTATAACTATAGTACCTAGTGTGAGCTTAGGGGCCCATATATTGGCAGAGTATTTCACAAGAGGGCACCAAATATTACCTTAAAAACTAACAGAGATATTAAATTATATAAAATAATAATTATATTGTTGGGTAAGAAAAGTTAGTTATTTGAAAAAAATTTGATTAGTTTTCTGGTATAAAGCTTTGTTTTTAAGATATAAAGCTAGTTTCTTTACTATATTAATTGCTGTTCACTTTCAAAAAACGTTTTTACAGTTTTTCTGTAAAACTAATTTAGCGAAAGTTATAAGCCCAAATTTGTAAAAAATGGAAAATGCCGCAGTTTTTGAATAATGACGACATATAGGCCCTCCTACTCAAATTTGAGGCAAACACCCGGTGGTAGTCTTTCTTGATCAACTTTGGATTTTTATTACAATATCTGTTATAGTTCTTGAGATACGAAGCTTATTGAGACGACAGTTAAACTGTTGTTCTATTTTTCTGCAAAGTTACTGTGGCAAAAGTTAAAAGCAAAAGTTTTTTAAAAAACATGGAAAATATCGCAGTTTTGAAATTATGACGTTACACAAGCGCTCTTACTCAAATTTGAGGCACACACCCAGCGACTTAAACTTGGGTGATATATAACCGTCGATTATACAGGGCTTGACTTCAAACGTTTAGCCTTTATGAAAAGCGTATAAAAAAGGATGAACTTATGGAAAGCAAGAAGTCAGTGAGGGATCAAAGTCGCGAGTATTCAGGAGCATTTGCCGCTGTGACTCAAAATTCATTAATAGTTTTTTATTACTAAACATGAGCAATCAAAGTAATAATAGTCATTATTATTTATTTTGTTATTTAGCTTTAATCAGGAAACATTAAATCGAGAAAAATTCAATTTTTTAATAGGTTTTTCTTACACAGTAACCTTGTTCTTTTATTAAAGTCGCGCTTAAATGCCGCTCAAGTGTTCGATCTCCTGGCGGACAACATTTTTGGGGTAGGGATGTACGACAGTCACGTTTTACTAATCTTTTTAAAATTTTATTTTTGCCCCTTAAATGGAACGGCCATTCCTCTTGACAAAAAAACAATAAGTTGAAATGCGGTGTTATGGTAATTGCAATTATTTAAGTTTTTAAAATAATAAAAAAATTGTTTTACAATTATAATGAAATTACAAAAATGCAATTGAATTACTAAAGTGATTGTTATTATTTGTAAAAAGCTATTTTACTTTTATTATTTAAAGCAATCCACCTTTCGTGCTGAATTTAAGGGGTAAGTTCGAAATGTTTTACGAAGGAAGAGGGCTCCTAAATTAAGCATTTTCACATTTTGTAAATTATGAAAAAGTGACAAAAATAAATAAAAAAGTAATTGTAACTACTTTTATTTATTTTCCAAGTAGGAAATTTATAATTAAGTTATTTTTTTGTTGTAATTAATTACACAGTTTTCTAAGTATATTCCTGTAAAGTAATTTGTAATGTAATAGTTACTTTTCAAAGTATTGGTTTCTAACTCTGGTTGAAAATAAATCGGTACACATAAAGAACAGAAATTTGTTATCCATAAAGTTGAATTTGTGGAATATTTTGTTTGTACGTGTAGTAACCTCCTTTAACATTTTTGCCATGTTAGAAAGCTCTACCTGTACACTTAATTACGGATTCGCAGTATTGATTATTAGTCATACAGTTCAAATGATATCTAAGACATGGCGCTACAGCAATTAAAATCAAGGAGTTAAGGATTTTATGCATTGCCGACCCTGGCGTACTCAGCCGGTAAGAGTAACATCATTAGAACGCGAAAAGAAAACCATTTTCTTGAATTGCTAACTTGACAACAGCGCTAAACTATTTATCACTCTTAGTGACATTTATTTAAATAGCGATCTTACTTCAGTTCACATATTTTTCAATGGCCAAACGATCGTTGACGAACCCTGTATAATTAACCGTGCAAATTTAAATCCGTTGATATATGAACTTCGATTACAAATAAAATACTTAGGGCCACATAGACCGGAATTTTAATGCAAGTAATAAAAAATTATACGATGCTGAAAACTGGTTGTGCGGTTATGAAAAATGAAATGCTTTTATTTGCTTTATTTGTCTTATTATGAATAATCCATGAAGTAATCCTGCGGGGGTGGCAAAGGGAATATGTGATATCAAGCACTTTAGTGAAAAGTTAAAGACACAAAGTTAGTGCTGCTTATTTAAATGACCACATAGAATTTTCTATTCTAGGCAAGGCTGATATTAGGTGCCAATTGAATAGTGCCTATAGGCAAAACATAACCGAACATAATGAAAATGTGGCAGAGAATTATACTTAGTAGGTTAATGGACTGTTTAAAATTCTATGGGATTTTTGAGGTTGCTCTACGAGGCCATGATGAGTCTGAAACTGGTGCTAATCCGAGCAGTTTGCGCATGTAAAAGAAGAGTGAATAGACTTTATCTATAAACAAATAAACTAAAAACTATACCAAGTAGCTGCTTATTTGTAAAATGCTAAAATAAAATTGTTTAGGTAAGTTTTTTTATCTCCTTTTCCATGCAATATAAATTTCGCCCCCCCCCCCAACTTATAACCAGCCGCCACTGCATATAAAGTAAAATTTTCTTTACTTGACTAAAAAATAAACTTTTTGGTTACGAAAATTGTTAAAATTTTCTTAAAGTCTTAACGGTCCTATATTCCCTACCTGCCCCGGTAAGCCCTTAAGGTGTCACTGCGAGCGAGGCGCTGTTTGTAAAACCTAACATGCATCGTCCAGCAAAGCTGCAGAAATCTCCAACATTTGTCATTTTGCAAACACGACCGACATGCGTTTGGACAAAATAAATGCGCTTTTCACTACGAAGCTTTGGGTCCAGTCCGTTTCGAATTTCGTTTAGGCATAGAAGAATAAAATAACTGTAAAAGCTCGTTATAAAAACTATTTTAATCCAATGTTTTGAAATGGGTGTAGCAGAATTAAAGAAAATTATCCATATCGGAATTTCCTACGCTCGACCCGAGAATAGCCATTAGCTATTTTCGGGCTCGACATTAAAGATTCCGTCAAGCGAATCAAAGGGACCGAGAGTCGGCGGTTTTGCATGCGCTTTTTAGTTATAGTTGACACCAGCCAAAAAAAAAATTACAACATATAATTTTTTTTATAAATCGCAGAAATCCCTTTTTAACATCATTCTGTCTCATAAAATATTTCCCTCCCAATTTCCCAACGCTAAAAACATTTTTAATGATTATATTAAAAGTCTAAAGCCAGAAATGAAATGAAATTAAATGGAATTGAACGGACTGGAATGAAATGAAATGGAGTAACAAGGAATGCAATGGACTGGTATGGAATAGAATGGAATGGAATTACATGAAAAGGAACGGAACGGAACGGAACGGAACGGAATGGAAAGGAATTGAATTGAATGGAATGGAATGGAATGGAATGGAATGTAATGGAATGGAATGGAATGGAATGGAATGGAATGGAATGGAATGGAATGGAATGGAATGGAATGGAATGGAATGGAATGGAATGGAATGGAATGGAATGGAATGGAATGGAATGGAATGGAATGGAATGGAATGGAATGGAATGGAATGGAATGGAATGGAATGGAATGGAATGGAATGGAATGGAATGGAATGGAATGGAATGGAATGGAATGGAATGGAATGGAATGGAATGGAATGGAATGGAATGGAATGGAATGGAATGGAATGGAATGGAATGGAATGGAATGGAATGGAATGGAATGGAATGGAATGGAATGGAATGGAATGGAATGGAATGGAATGGAATGGAATGGAATGGAATGGAATGGAATGGAATGGAATGGAATGGAATGGAATGGAATGGAATGGAATGGAATGGAATGGAATGGAATGGAATGGAATGGAATGGAATGGAATGGAATGGAATGGAATGGAATGGAATGGAATGGAATGGAATGGAATGGAATGGAATGGAATGGAATGGAATGGAATGGAATGGAATGGAATGGAATGGAATGGAATGGAATGGAATGGAATGAAATGGAATGGAATGGAATGGAATGGAATGGAATGGAATGGAATGGAATGGAATGGAATGGAATGGAATGGAATGGAATGGAATGGAATGGAATGGAATGGAATGGAATGGAATGGAATGGAATGGAATGGAATGGAATGGAATGGAATGGAATGGAATGGAATGGAATGGAATGGAATGGAATGGAATGGAATGGAATGGAATGGAATGGAATGGAATGGAATGGAATGGAATGGAATGGAATGGAATGGAATGGAATGGAATGGAATGGAATGGAATGGAATGGAATGGAATGGAATGGAATGGAATGGAATGGAATGGAATGGAATGGAATGGAATGGAATGGAATGGAATGGAACCGAATGAAATTAAATTGATTGTAATTATTTATTTTTCTAAAGATAATTTAAAATTGTGTGAGAATACTTAACAAAACAATAGTTTTTTTTTAATTAACCATACAAAATATTTAAAAATACTTAAAAAATGCATTACAGATGAAGTTAAATCAGGTAACCGCCTTACTAAAAAACATTACTATAACAACTGTCAACATCTGGTTGTTCTATTAGATCTGGAGATTCCGTGGGGAAAAAACTCATTCGAGCTACATTCGGAATAGAACACAGAAAAACAAAAACTTATTTTTTCGCTTGCTACGAAAATTTTCGATTTTCAAAACAGCTTTTTTTCGTTAACACAGTTTTTGTATTTGTCACGTGCTCATGTTTGAAATGACCCATGTCTAACTCAATTTCTTTTTCTGCCTTCATCTTTTTTACGGTGACATTTATAAATCTCCGCTATTTCCCAAGCCTGTGTTCTTTTCTGGGGGAAATATCTATTTGTTTATATAATACAATTCCGCTGACAATATTTTTTCATTAATGTACTGCTAGATGAAAAAATAAAAGAAAAATATAGGGTTAAAAGGGTCATAAACACACTTAAGACCCTTTTCGTACGATGAGGAATTTCCGTGAATGATGTCGAGTCATTTTTAACATAAACATAACAATCTGATAAAAATGCTGCCATAAGAAAAGCACTGGAAAGCGAATTAACAAAACTTTTTAATGCTTTTTTTCTACAAGAGCCGTGGAGTTGAAAGGATAGTC
The DNA here is from genome assembly GCA_963576565.1 of Aspidapion aeneum. Taxonomy (NCBI): domain Eukaryota; kingdom Metazoa; phylum Arthropoda; class Insecta; order Coleoptera; family Brentidae; genus Aspidapion; species Aspidapion aeneum. The sequence continues at coordinate 36,460,514 of OY755038.1, read as the reverse complement.
CCACCGGTGCGTCTGCAACGGGCGCTATCATCGGTACCTACTGGACGTTTATTCTTGATTGCCCGTGAGGTGAGGTGAGCGAAAAGTTCACTTTCACGGGTGGACCTAAGATCACAGGTGAACTTAAGTCCAACTTGAGTTCACCATCTTTTTCCACGGGGCGGTGAAATGAATCTACGGGAGTGTTTCTAAGCTTACTATTCGTGATCAGTTTTGTCTTCCAGAGAAGGAAGTGTTTTGATAGTTTCAATTTGTTGATAAAAATGGGTAAAAAATTAATGTTAATGACTACCACACTTTAGAAAAAGCTGGCCAAAACAAAACTGGCAGGCAAAAGTAAGGTTATAAACAGCACAACAACTCCCGTTGATTTATTTCCCAGTGGAAAAAGGTGGTGAACGGCCGCCAAGAATAGCATCTTGAGATTTGGTGAGCGTTCACCTCACGTCACGTACAGTCAAAAATAAACGGACTGGTATTCTCATAAATTGGCTTAAAAACGTTACGTTTTGAAAACGCTAAGCGAAACGCACAGCACCCTTCTCGCATGGCATTTGCGCTGACCGATCGAATTCACGTTGGTAAACGCGCCCTTGGGATGGAACTCGCTAAGCATCCTTCAAATTCTCGCTTTTTGTTTATGTTTTTTGACATTTGTGGCACACATATTTTTTTCACCCCAGTTAGTTATCTTTAGTATTTATTGATATTTATTGATAAAAACATCGAACATCTAGAAAAGATGATGATTAGAAATGGTTTTAATGAGAAATGTTGGGCGGGCGGTGTCTTAACAGCCCTACACTCGTAGGGTGTAATAATAAAAGTTCTATGGATGTAAACCACAATTGTTCATCATATTCTAACAAATAAAATAAAGTTTTAGAAGAAAATTTTGTTAAAATTATTTAATAATTATAAAAGTGTAAATGGTTTAAAGCTTTGGCACCATCACCACCATTTCATTGTTCCAATAGAATACACTCGCTCATACTAGGGTGTTTCCAATAAGACTCAAATGATCGGGTACTTTACCAGGTACATATAGAAGTGTAGAAAACTTGCCCATAAACAATTTTTAATTATTCATTTATCTTTACCACTTAAATAGATTCCAGAAGGGAGAGGAATACATTAAATATTTATTCACAAACTCCTTAAAATCCTTCATTTCTACCATGAAGAATAAGTAAGGTAGCTAGTTTGGTACCTTATTCTACTTAAAGTATAGGCTAAAGGCCTCCTTTAACCACTATAAATACAAAATTGGCCAAAAAAATTAAAAACTGTGTGCATAATACACTTTAATAGGTTTGAATTTTTTAAAAACGCCAAGCGATTTCCAGAAACAGATGGCAATTGGTAGGTGTTTTTAAACACGGTTACCGTTTTAAAAAAATGCTCAGTGCAGTCGTACGTGAAGACAATTTTTGCACTTTTGGTCAGGTGCTTAGCGAATTTGACGTCATAAAACAGTGAGCGTCCTCAAAACGCTATGCGTTTTTGATTACGAGAATACCTCCCTGGACGTTAATTCTTGACTGTCCTTGAGGTGCGGTGAGCCCAAAGTTTACTTTCACGGGTGGACTTCAACACTTTCACCACCTTTTTGCACAGGAAATGAATCCACCGGTGTGAGGGCTCACCTCACCTTATGTCACGGACAGTCAAGAATAAACGTCCTGGTTACGTTACCAACCTAGGTACTTAAGCAGTGGAGCACCTAGGAAGATGACTTAGAGAGGGGGCGGGCGTGAGTCTTATTATTCATGAGCTATGACAAAAATATTTTAAATAATGTAGGTGTTTTTATATCGAAAAGAAAATATCGAACAGTAATTTGATATAAATAAAACAATCGGAATAATTGAAACGTAGATTTGTCGATCGGTAAATATGTCGCATAATTGAAACGAATCGTACCTAGTTTTATCGATCCGCAAAAATGTCGAAAATAATATAGTCGAAAAGCAAAAGCATCGATACGAAGTTATGTCGTGTCGAAACACAAAAACGCACCTGCAATAAACGCCCTATGTTGCCAAGTATACTATTACATTATATAGTAGATCTTGGTTGAACTGATTATTGTTTTCTCGAAATAAAGTAATCTTCAACTTTTTAAATTATAGCTGTCCTGTCTTACTTTTGGGAAGTCTCAATAAATGCTAAATAAATCAAACCAACCCCACCGAACCAAACGAAAACGTATTCTAACCGGTCACGTACTTGTAAATTGCAAAAAAACGATTTTCTTAAGCTAATTAATGAATTAGTACTTTGTACTCAAATGCCAGTTCAATAAATTTATTCAAGAAATTTTGCTAGATGTAGCAATATCGCACCTTCGTTTTCGGCTTTTCTACGGTTTGAGCTTTTTACGATTCGACATAATTACGGTTCGCTGCATTTATGTTTCAACTATATTATTTTCGACCTTTTTACGGATTGACAAAATTACGATTCGTCTAAATTATTTTCTGCACTATAATTTTGAACATTTTTACGGTTCGGCAAAACTATTTTTTGTTTCATGTATTTTCTTCTATTTTATTTTTGACAACATTACAGTTCTACATTTTTTTTCGACCATTATACGTTTTGACAAAAAAAAATTCATCTTCTTGTGTGTCATTGTCATATGCCAACCAAAATTATAAGTTGTTTACTCATGTTTTCGGTTACTCAAGCAACATTGAGCAATTTTTTGTTACGATTTGTTTCTTTTGGTTGCCGTAAATATGAAAAAAATAATAACTAACTTTTTGTTTCGACTGACCCAACTAAATGGTTAATCTTTCTTGACTCATACTCAGGGGGATGGTAAAGAGGGTAATTACCACTCCCCCCAGAACCCGAAAAAAAACATAAAGTATTGGGGGGGGGGGGGGCGCTAGCTACTACAAGTAAGTTAAAGGCTGAAAAAAATTATATTTTTGTTGACTTGCTTTATCAGAAAAGCACTCAAGGAAGAAATCGCCAGTGGAAAAAACCGCACAGAACTCAAAATACGGGGTTTGTTATTTTGCCTGTACACCCACAAAATTTCGAATAATTTGCAAAATATTTTAATATTACACGGTGAAGTGCGGAAATGATACATTTTCAAAGCCATTCAATAAATGTACTTCGAAGAACTTCATTATAAAGCAATGAAACAAGTTTTCGTGGCTAATCGGGTAAGTCTTGTTGAAAACTATCGTCCAATCACAATTATTAACAACTTCTCAAAATGTTTCGAGCGTGTTCTTCACACTGCCCTCTATTTCCCCATGAGAAATCTTATAGATGCCCGTCAGCATGGCTTTATGCAAGACAGATCCACTACTTCTAATCTTATTACAATTACTGAATTTATTTCTGATGCAATCAACTCAAACTCACAGGTTGACGTTATCTATACAGATTTTTCTAAAGCCATCGATAGACTGGACCATGGCATTATCGTGCAAAATCTGCAAAATCATTATGGTTTCTCTTCGCGCCTTATTAATATGTGTAAATCTTACCTTGCAGGTCGCTCTCAGCACGTTGAGTGCTTTGGTCGTAGTTCTTCAAAAATCATTGCCTCATCTGGTGTCTCTCAGGGCTCCATTCTGGGTCCACTCTTTTATCAATAAAATATCCGAGAATCTTAATGTCAAAAGTGTGCTCTATTGTGATGATAAGAAACTGTACTGTAGAGTGGACAGCATATCTGACTGCATGCAACTTCAAGCTGACTTAACTTCAGTAAACCAATGGTGTAAGAATAACAATCTGCCACTGAACGCTGCCAAGTGCTGTATAGTTTCTTATTGTCTTAAAAAAAATCCTATTGAATTCATTTATACCATCGATAATTCTTCTCTACCCAGATCACAATCTTTTAAAGATCTTAACAAAAAGAAGCTACAAAATGCTGGGCTTTATAATAAGAAATTCTAAAACATTTAACAACATCCATAGACTTAAAATATTATACTCTTCATGTGTCACCCTACCATCAAATACATATTCAAGATCTAGAAAATATTCAAAGGAGATTTCTGAAATATCTGTGGTTTCGTTGTGAAGGAGTAAACCCGGAAATAGGTTTTCCCCATGAACGTGTGCTCCAAAAGTTTTCTACAAGGGTGTTAGTCGAGAGAAGGCAGTCAGCTGATTTACAATTCTTATTCAAATTAGTGAACGGAAAAATAGACTCTCCCGAGCTCTTAGAACAGCTTAACTTTCACTCACCTCGGATATCATCAAGAAATCCACAAACCTTTTATTTGTCAAGACCGAGAATTAATCTAGGAAAATTCTCACCCCTGCGCAGAGCTTGCAACGTATATAAGGATGATTCTACAAAAATGGTGCTGTGGAGTGGGAATGCATATTTTTCAAACACAGACTGCAAATGAAGCATAGTTTTAGTTATAAGATTTAAAACGAAATGTTTTCTTTATGGCGCATTTGAGTTTAATGTATAAAAAAAATTGCAAGTTTATAATTTTTTTTATTACAAAGCAAATACCTCATTCCTCTGGTGTAGTCCCAAACCAAATATTAAAAACTCAGATTGAAAAAAATATCCTAATAAATAATATTTAACCAAGTCTTAACTATTTATCAAAAAATTGATAAAACTTAAGTTTGCAGTCATATTTTTGAAAATCCGAATTTACATCTTCCCGGAAAATTTTACACTTTTAAACGTGCTCCATTTTTAATAACACAATATTTGTGAATACCACCGGTTAATTTCTAGAAAAAGAGACGGCCCTGGATATCTAATTTACTTGTGAGGATGACAAGTTTTGACAGATAATGTCAACTTTAGTTTGGTTTAAGTTATAGATCTTTTTATTTTTGGCAGAAAATTAGTTTTTTTCGGACAAATCAAAAAGGAACGCTTCAATTATCATTCCTCTGGTAAGTAAATATACGACTGATAGCAATAATATAATTTTTTTGTTGATTGTTTTAAAATTATAAGTATAGGAACTTTGTTTATATAAAACTTAAGTTAAGTAGTCTAAATAGATTTTGATTTAAATTGGAAAACCATTAAAAACTCATTCCTCTGGTCCTTCTTAGCTTACACCTAATTAGTTACATAAATTTAACAAAACAAAATTATTTACTGTGCTGTACTGTTATTTAAAGGCAATGACCAAAAATGATATCCATATAGCCCACTTTTGGTAGAATCATCCAAAACTCAGTTCATCAATGCGACATTTTTAACTGCAGCTTATCAGCAATTAAAAAAGTGCGCTTAGTTCAGATATAGTTGTTCTTTTCTGTGTTTTTTTTATACTGATCCTTTCTTTTTTAGAAATATTTGTTGTATTATTAAGTTAGTATGTATAGCTGTATGTTTTATTTCTGTGGACTGGTGTAAATAAAATAAAATAAAATAAAAAATAAAAATTAAGGGTTTTTTTGTTTCTCTCGTATTTTTCCGTAGGTAGCTCTAAAGGTTAACCTCACGGTGGTCCAAGATCTAATGGACGCCTAATAAGTGTTGACAGTTAACTGTTTGGTCCCTATGAGATTCTTCAGAACAATGCTTGGTCAATGTGACGCCGTTGCTAAGTTAAGTACGATAGACATACTTAACATATTTAATTTTAGTATTTTAGTATTTTACATTTTTAATATTAATTTGATAATTTAATTATTGTTCATTGGTTATATTTTTTGAATTGACAAATTAAGGTAGGAATTTTCAAATATATATTTATGTAACTTCAGGCAATCAGGTTTTCTTACGGGTTTAAGGTCTGATAATGCCAAAAATGACAAAACATAATATGTAACAGACTGTTTCAATAAATTAGCATTTCCTAACTAATACAAATGACTTTGTGTCTTTTTTGTTAAAAATTGAAATATCTGAAAATTTTCCTTGAAAATTAAGGATTATTTTTTTGAATGTTAATTTAAATGATTGTTAACAAAATGAAAGATTGGCCAAAACTTTTACATCAAAGACAAATCAAATGATTTTTGTTTTAAGCCTTTTTTAAATAATACAAAAATGGTGGAAACTTATGTCAACTTTCCTGTGGCAAAGTCAGTTATCAACAAAACAACGGTCAAAAATTCTACTCTACTGATAAATAAGAGAGTGTGTTAGAATGCAGCGTGGAACATGTCTAAACATTTTTAGCATAGCCTTCGTACAATGGCAAAATACGCTCGAACTTCGATAACAAAAAATCTCAATCTGTTCGCAATGGCGTCAAGGGTAAGAAATATATTTAATTTGGTCTTGACAACTCAAACTTCGATTAGTCGAATATCTTGATAACTCGAACATTGTATGTGGTGCCAACTTCGATAAGTCGAATTTTTTTGGGGAATCCCCTAATTACGAACCGTTATAACTTTTTTATATTAGAATGTTTGAAAGACGCAATTCAGTGTAACTTTAGGGGTTGTGTGTATGTTACTAGGGACTTTTTGCATGTCCCGTTTTTCTCTTCTATTTGAGGCATGCGCAGCTACCTGGTTTGAACCTTATCCTTCACTAAAAGATAGTGTTTGATCTTACTTGTGTTTCAATAATGCAGGCTACTAGTTCCTTTATTTAGAGACAGTGCTGCCGTGCATATAACGTAATGTCAAAATGTAATATAAATTTAAAATATTTGTGATACCCGACCACTATTTCAAGAGCTCAATGCGGGGTAATCCGCAGATTTAATTTTATGCCAGTTATTGAAAATAATTTAAAAAAAAACTGGTAGGTATGTGGTTTGGCGACAGTGGCAAGTGCGTAAAAAAAAGAAGTACACAGTAAACACAGACCTAATGCTATATTTTCCTCTTTCAGTTTTTTCCTAGTTGTTTTCGGAACTTTTTAATTAATTTTGCCTACAGAACACAAAACAGGTTTTTAACAGATAAATAAAGAATTCAGGATAAAAAATTGTGTGCGCAAAAGGTCAAAATTGGGCTTCTAAATATCACATGACAACTGTCATTTAATGTCGCATTTATAAAGGATAAAGTTAGCTAAAGGAGGGCGTGCAAAAGGTCCCTAATATGTCATCAAAACGCATTCTATATACTGTCGAACATGTATTAGAGATGAACGTTTTTAATTTAGACTTGGTTGTATCAGGTCAGAATTATTGCAATATATCAATTTTTCCTTAAAAAAACACAGTTTGATTTACAAAAAATACGAAAATGCAAAAATGTTTGTTTATTATCGAGTCGAAGTATCAGGCGCAATTTTTATGTGACACATGGTTGTTCGAGTTATCGATGTTCGACTGTATTTTTAAAAATCCAACTTCTTTAGTAACTTCCTTTTGCTTAATTTAATGCAAAGGGTACACGCGTGCTTTATGCGCTGATTTATCCCTTTTAATATAAATTTAATAGCGACACCAGCCGTAAGTTACGCCGGCACATCAAAATAGTTGATTCCAGGGCCGGAGCTACGAACTCTCTGAATTAAAGGTGCAATTTCTCACCGCAAGCCAAATAACTTTGTTCGGCGCGGTTTGTGTAAAGAGAGAAAAACGAAAGTCTGGATTCTCCGGAAGGCTTTCACGTGGTCCTCCTTCTTTCTCTTCGTCGCCAGTCACGTTGTCTTTCTTCGGTAGAGTTGAATGGAATTTATGTTGTCAAAAATTACCCCAGTTAAATTATGCTAGGACCAAGGCTTGAATGTTGTAAGCAACCAATTTGTGCAACAACTTAAAAATGATAAACTAAAATAATAAATATGATAATGATTAATTGATTTAATTATCGAAAGAGAATTTGGCGGTCCTTTAAAGACGTGCTACTATAAGTGCTTTTCTGAATTATATAAACAATGTAGGAAAATCATACATACATAGATTTTTTTGATATTTTATTATATTTTCTATTTACCTTGTTGAATTTTGTAAGCCACCAATTTGTGCAACAATTAAAATTGATAAACTAAATGATTAAATATGATAATTATTGATTGATTTAATTCTCAAAAGGGAATTTGGCGGTTCATGGAGGAAGTGCTACTATAAGTGCTTTTTTCAATTATATAAACAGTGTAGGAAAATCATACATACCTGTTAAAATTTTCTTTTCCTTGTACTTGATACACTGAACAAATCATAAGTTTATACAAAACTGTAAATGAAGAACATTTGCACATGGACTACCGATTGATCTTCAACGTGTTAAAAGAGCACATATTTTCTAAATCGTACGAGATTAGAACTCGTTTATATTTTCTCTGGTTTAGAAAATATTATATTTTTATTAAATTGACTACACTATTCTGCTAGACAAAAATGTAGGAACAAACATTTTTCTCCTCATGATTTCAAAGCCTTGGATATTTAGTTTAAGTTATTTATGTTAAACTCATCGGTGGTATAGCAATTAATAAAATTTTTAAATATGAGTCGTGGAAAACATTTACAATTGAGATTAAAAATCGATTTATAAAAATATAAAAACAGAGTATCAAGCAAACTGAAAGAGCCATGGATTTATTATTACATCGTACAGTATCCTAAACTATACAGAATTTAAAAGTTTGAGGATCTGTTCTGCTGCTGAGAAACACTGGACGGCCAAGAATATCATGTAAGAAATTGATAGACTTATCAAAAAAAAGTATGTATATAAGCCACTTATACCATTAGAAAAACCCTTGGCCGATTTTAAAGAAGGTTGTCACCGTGACAGCAATTTCAGCACTATAAGAAGCGAATTGCAGTTTAGCTAAATCATCAGTCAAAAAACCACTACTTTCAATAAAAAATGGGCGTTCCTGTTGTAAATCATGCTTAATGGATGGGCAAAGGGTGTATAAAACTCGTTTTTAGCGACGAATCAAATTTTAACCTGTTTAGTAAGTAATGATGTGTGGCATGAAAGTCGACATTAAGACTTTGAACCAGGTAAACTTAATTAATAAGTAATTTATTGCCATAAAAGAGTTTTTTTCCAATCTTTGGCAGTCCAGTGAGCATGATTAACTACAAATTTGAAACGGGAATTTTACTAAAAAGGGTGTTGTTTTGGCTGGATAATGATTTAACAGGTTGAATTGAACTAAACGCCTTTTACAGTTCTGGAATTTTTGTCACAATGACTACCTTCTTTCAAGCCTACCAAGAGTTTTATTGATGGTATAAATAAGTTACTTTACACAATATTTTGATACGACGATTAGGTTTCTTAGATGCTTGTCTGTGACGTCAGTTGATTCTAAGCGGCAGAACAGATCCTTTATACTATAGATCAATTTAATAATACATTTCTAGCTGTTTTAGTATACTTGATACCTTGATTGTGTATCTTTATAGCACAAAAATGTAACGAAGTTTGTTTTTTTGACATTAACTGTTAATAATAAGGCGTCTAAGTTGTTCTGAATAATTGATTATTCTTTTTCTGAATTAAGTTTTGCTTCTTTTCAATTTTTTCCTTCAACAATAAATACGTGGTCATCAGCATATGAAATTATATGCCCAGGAAGTTTGGCTCTGAAAAAGACAATAATTATCGTCAAAAACGACACTGATAAATCAAAAAGTATAATTTTACAAAACAATGAGTCCTTATTCCCACTTTATCTGCATGTAGTAGGGATTTCTTAACCTCAGCATATAGTAAAAATATTCTATTATCGCTAATGGTGTTGCTAGTTTTTCCGGGGTACAGGTTTTCGGCAAGGGAGACAAATTATCTGGAACCGTCATTGTGCTCGCAGAAAGGGGTTGGATATTTATGGATTCATAAGGAAGAGTCTTATTATATCAGTTTAAAGGTTTTCGCACGGTCCCACTTTATGACTTAGGAATTTTAATTCGTACGAGGATATTAAACTCGCTTTATGCCCTTGTCAGGCTAGATTTCATCCGCCCCGATTTTAAATGAGCTAAATTAACGTTTCCTTTGCACCAGTTTACAATATAGAAATAGAGAGTGGATAGGTAGGTACGAGTACTTGTTACTACAATAAGTAACAATATCGCCTGAAGCAAAGCAACGTTGCATGACAACGATATTTTAGAGGGGAGTACAATAATAAAGTTAATATAATAACCGATAAAGATATCCCGATAGATTCGCCAATATATTTCCAAATAATGTTCAAATTGATAATGGGGAGGTGGTAGCATTATTTGAACTATTCCAGAAAGTGACAAGATGTGAAGGGCCTTCCATAGATAAAAACAAGTTACCAATAGAGATACCTCAGCAATTTCAGTCAACTTCTCACACCAGAAGAATTTCGTGAGTGAGAGAGCTTATAGAAGAACACGTTGGTTGATTCTATTTCTATTTATTTTATTTAACATGTTATTAACACTGGCGATGTTCAACCGAAAAGACAACCCCCAAGACTACCAATAGCCAAACAAGAACTTCACAATGTCATCAATTAAATGCTCAGTGACGGCGTTATAGAGAGTCATCAACCCTGGTCATCTCTTGTAGTGTTGGTCACTAAAAAGGATGGTAGTACGAGATTTTGTGTTGACTACAGAATTGAATGATGTGACCTAGAAAGATAGTTACCTAGTTACAAGAATAGACGACACGTTAACAACATTGGCGGGATCAAATTGGTTTGCTACTATCCACTCAAAAGTGGGTATTGGCAAGTAGGAATCACCAAAAGAGACAAAAAAAAGACTGCATTCTCTGCCGGAGGTGGACTTTACCAGTTTAATCTGATACCATTTGGCCTATGCAATGCCCCAGCTACATTTGAAAAATTAATGGATATCGTTCCACGAGGTCTTACTTGAAAAACCTGCCTAGTCTACTTGGATGATGTTATAGTAATGGGAAAGACATTTCAAGATCAATTAATTTACAACAAATTGAGTTCATGGGTCACATCGTTTTCCGATAAGGTATCCAAACTGACAAAAAGAAGTTGCAAGCTATAAAATAATTTTCTTTCTGGGTCTGTGTACCTAGTACAGACGATTTGTGGAAGGATTCGCCAAAATAGCGTCTCCATTACACAGACTTACAGAAGACAAAGGTTCTTACAGATGGAATACCGAATGCGATCAAGCATTTAGGAAACTAAAAGCCGTATTTGTAGGATTTTAGTAATGTGGGCGCTCGCTTCGCTTTAGTAATGTGGGCGCTCGCGGCCCTGCTGATCGAGAAGGAAAAATGGCTGCATTTTAATTTCCCAAAGGACTGATCGTCCTGCAGGCGTAGTAGGAGGGAATTTTGAGTACCACGTGACGTTAGGTCAGACTATTCTAGTTTTCACCAATGTGGCCTGGCAAATTGTCCATAGTAGAAACAATAAATAAACGAGAGGAGAACGAGATTTCGACGTTATAAATAATGGCAGTGCTGTTCGCTATTAAAAAATCGTGTATGATGATCTCGTCACCCCAGGCTGGCCCCTATAAAAAGTGAATTATGCAGTACGGAATACAGTCCCGGGCTGTATGCAATTTAGTGAATAATGCATGTCAAGAACATGTGCTACCGATGCTATGGCATGCGAACACGATAGGCCACAAATCTTTCCAAATTCTTGGAAATAGAAGGGAAGGAGAAAAAGTCTTTCTAGCAGCCCAAACCATTTTAACAGACGCTACGTCAAATGCTTTTCGTGCTTTAAGTAGGGTATGCTATGGTTATACTACTTGTTTCAAATAGTTCATTAGTTGGAGGTCAAGCATAAAATTTAAATTATTGACCGTGTAATTTTTTTACAGGGTAAATTTTAAAGGCCGGCATGGAGCTACTTGTAAGCGATGGAATGCTCGGTTCGTCGCACAATGATTTAGTAGCACAATATTGGTAGAAAATATTTATATATTTCAAAATATATAGGATGTTATTGAATAGTAAAGTCTAAGCTACTATCAAGAAGGGGCATAATACTGATAGGGTAGGTTAGTGAAAAGTCCAATCCTTCTTTAAAATTATTTACAGGCTGTAAATAATTTTAAAGAAGGATTGGACTTTTCACTAACCTACCCTATCAGTGTTATTGAATAGCATACTAATATTTAATGAGGTTATTATTGGGTCCATTTTGAGAAAAGAGCTTTGTATGAAATATGTCCTGGGTATCCCAGATAAAAGCAACTACATGGGGATTTCGGAAACGGTAGCAAAAAGTTGAGCTATTCTAAGCCCAATCAGGTGCTGTATCAATATTAAAGATATTGTCATAAAATAGTTTAAAATTTAATTAAACCACTATAAAAACGTAGCAATAATCCATATTGCTGAGTATGCACAAATTTCATCTATAAAAGCCGATGCTGGACAATAGACCGGCATCACTGTTACAAGTGATCAACCCAGTACACCACTGAAATACGTGGTCCCTACTAACCACACCCAGTACACCACTGAAATATGTGGTCCCTACTAAACATAACCAAGTAAAACCCCACTATGGTGGTTAGGCTTTATGGCCCATAAGGCTGACTCTTTCCGGCCTATAAGGTCTATTCCTTATGGCCCCTAGGTCAACTCTCTCCAACCAGCATCCCCCCTTATTACATTATTTAATTTGGCATTCTATTCTTGTTAACCTATTTTATGTATATACAATACACGCATAAATTTGGATTCTTCATTACTAAATTCATCTTCCCCTTTATCCCTCAGTCACAAGGGCACTAAATAACAAACCTTGTGACATATATGGTAGAGATACCACTTGTCACAAATATAGTCGTGACATATATGGTGGAGGCGCCGTTTTCTTTCTTTCCCTAATATCTCCATATATTATGGGAACCTCTCTTAGCCAAGCATAATTTAATTTTTTACCTTCTTCTAAGGCCATTGTGCATTCGCACCCCTATACTGTAAAAAAAATTACTATCTGTGCCTAGCACCAAGGAGAAACCTCCGAGCTTCCTTGCCAGAAAGGCAATATTCCACTTCAAAATCAAAAAAAACTTATCAGGAGCATATAAGCAGCAGAAGGTCTATATAATAATTAATATTTTTCTTTTATTATTATTTCGCAGTTAATTAATCAAACAAACAAGATAACCCAAAACCACTGCACGAGGCATAGCAATTCAAGTGACGTCAATCCAGGCAACAACCGCTCGTCGCGACGCACCAGCACCGTCGTTGTAGGTACCATTGGAATAGCCAAATTCTACAGCGACCCCACAGATTGGCAACAACTCGACTGCAGCAACATTTCTTCAATTTTTGGGTTACTGTCGGACCGAGTAGGCAGTAGCACAAAGGGAAATAAGAAGACAGCATCCACGAAGAAATACAATCTGCCACCGGCGCCACTTCAAAATGCAGCAAGCCAAGAAGTCATCTTTAGTCCCGCAAACATGTTAAGCCACGCTGCACCAAAGGAATTCAGGTCCAGCTCGCACCGCTCCTGCTCAATCTGACTCTCACTCCGAACCAGGGACGCGGATATTTAAAAGGTCAGGTATTAGTTTTCGTTACTAATTATTTATTTACGTAATATGGGCCTTAATTTATTTTTCTTAATTTTACACAACAAAATTATTTCTATTTAATCCTTATTTCTATTAAACTCACTGCAGGTACAAATTTTATACAAATCGGTTAAAAATTTACGAGATATTAGCATTGGCGAACCTATTAAAACAGACATATAGTACTCATTCAGACAGACAAAAAAAAGACTCTCGCGAGTCAGCATACAAAATAATTAAAATTAATTAATACATTGTTCACTTTTTTATTCAAATATAAAGCATACTTTTTTTTATTAAATCAAATTACGTATTAAAGTTACTAATAACTAGTAGGTCACAAAAACCCTACGTTAGCAAAAATATTTTTGTACGTACCTATATGTGACATTATTATGAATATGATACATGCAATTTATTGTTTTGGTTTAATTTTTAAAATGCAAAATACCTACATGACCTAGGCTGCTAATGTTTACAAACTTTTTATTATAAAAATAATGGTAAAATATTTACTGATTTTGATTCTACTTTCAGCACTCTTTTTAAATACTCAAGTTATTTTTTTTTTCTTATTGAATGCACTGAACCAATTTTTCTAAACTAGTGATGCTGGTAATTTTTTTTATACATATGTTACTTAAGACAAAGATACTTTTTTTAACTATTTATAATGATTAAAATTTGATTAATAAGTAGGGATAAATATAATTACTGAAACATTAAAATACATTTTCAGGATCAGTTCATAACGTATAAAATAATTTAATTTTTTTTGGATTTTCGAAGCAATTTAAATTTTTTAAAGGCTTAAATTTAAAAATCTTATTAGCAAACGGTACAGTACCCAACAATTTTTAAAAATGTTTATTTTAAAAATGCGTCCAATTAAAAAGGTTGAATGAAATGCCTAAAATGGAAGTAGTTGAAAAAGGGCACAAAGTTGCTCAAAAGAGTCCAGAAAAAGGACCGTGTATACTGTAAAAGTACAGTTATAAAGGGCACAAAGATGATTTTTGATGAAAATATTGAAGCTCTGGTTTTACAAAGTGTCGTTAAAATTCCTCGCATCTCCCTTCGTAAACTGGAAAATAATGTTAAATACCCAAATCAACTGCACAAAGAATTCTTAAAAAATTTAAGTATCATCCATATGCAACACATATTGGTCAAGCACACCGAGATGGTGACTTAGAAAGAAGAACCTTGTTTTGCAATTGGTTCATACAAAAATCGCAAGAAATTTCCGCTTAAGGTTCTGTGGTCCGATGAAAGCTACAAACTGCGGAGTGTTTAACAGACATAACTACTGGACCGATGAAAATCCGTTTATAAATCGTGAGGTGCACCATCAAGTTAGGTGGGGTTTGAATGTATGGCTAGGAGTCATAAACGGACACATACTATTTAACATGTTTCATAATAATTTGACGGCATCCCGATATCTAGAAATTTTACAAAATTACGTTGACTCTTCAAGATGTAGAGGAAAGTCGCCTAATTTTGGATAGTTGTCTAATTTTGGATACCGCATTATCTCAAAATCCGTTTACAGTTTCCTTCAATTGAAACCACAAAACAAAGCGTCTCTAACATAAAATGATTCTCTGTGAAGCGCATAGTTCGACTGTTCACCACTAGGTGGTTACATAAGCTTATGTGTTTAATTGTGAAAACGAGTTTTTTGTTGTTCCACGTGTAAACCATTATTAAAAGGTAAGTACTTAGCCTAGGAAAGTGTAATTTGGCAAGGATGTACAAGAATAGTTGTATAACAAGACTATGTAATTGAAATAAGAATTTCTCTCACGGACTTTTTTATATTAGTCGAATAACTTAGAATATAAAGGTTGCCTAATTTTCGAAAGGAAGTTATACCTAAATTTGGATATCGAAAATTAGGAACACATGTAGTTGCCTTGCTAATATAGGGTATCCAATTTTGGGAGCCCTATTTTTAAATTTGAAAAAGTGCTTTGTTTTACTTTGGTCGAATTTTTGTATTCTTTAGGGTTGAAATACAAATTTTTGTGAGCGTACCCTGTTTTTATTGATGCAACAACATATTTTAGGAACAGAAGAATTAACAAAATATGTTTTCGTCACACAAAATAAGTAAAAATAAAAAAACTATCCAAAATTAGGATCAGCAAGATGGAGCACCTCCACATAATGCAAGAATCATCACTGACTAGTTGAATCAGCAACATGGAAATAACTGGATCGGAAATCGAGGTTCAGTTGCCTGGCCTGCATGTTCGCCGGACCTTGAGGCAGCCGCTGTTCTTACTTATGTCTCTAATTCATCAATGCAGTATTTGTATGAATAACAACGGTGGAATTTTCGAACATTTGCAAACTTTTGCTTCAGAAATAAAAGAGAGCTTTTTAAGAAATTGTATTATTTCTTAGCCAGAGAAAAACTTAAAAATAAGGGCCTTAAAGATTTATATATAAATCAAATAAATGGAGAAGTTTTGAAAGGTAGTTACGTAGGAATGACAACAACTACGGCATATGTTTCACAGTCAAGTGAAAAACTATTTTTTAAATAAATTTACATTTTCAGTCATCCAAATATAGGCCTATTATACACGGTTGAAAAGCTCCTTTTATGATCTATTTATTTATTACGACAGCCGTACATTAAACAAAAAAATCAACAGTAGCAAAGAATGAGACTTTTAGTAATAATTTTAATGTAAAAAAAAACAGTGGCGTAAAGGGCTGGATGAGAAACCGTAAACCAGTCCAGGAAAAAATACGCGTCCGGCCTAAAAATCTACTCCTCATAAGGCCCCGGCCGGCAAACAAACAGCAAATACTTTAAAAATATGTTTGTTTAAAAAAATCGTGTCCCGTAGGATAGTTGTGGAAGATTTTTTACAACTTCCCTAGATCGATTGGTAATAGATCCCACAATTTTTATTCACCAGGTATTTGCCTCCAATATGAGTAGGAGGACCTATGTGACGTCATAAATCCAATATAGCGGCTTTTTTCATGTTTACTTATTATTATTATTTACATTATAACTTTCGTGAAATTAGTTTTACAGAAAAACTATTCGTACGTTTTTTGTTTGCAAGAGCAGACCAATTAATAAACTGAAGAAATTAGCTTTATATCTCAAAAACGAACAAAGATATAAAAAAAATTAATACTACCCCAAATAAAACTTAAAGGAGGAAGTTTTAGACTACCCCCAATCGATTGGTTATGGATCACTTAAATTTTAAGTCGCCAGTTTGCCTCAAATTTGAGTAAGACCCCCTTTGTGACGTCCAAAAATCCAAGATTGCAAATTTTTCCATGTTTTTTCACAAACTTTTGCCACATCAACTTTACAAAAAAATTGTATGAGTTATGATTTGACCGCAATAGAACTAGAATTCAATGATCGTTTTTATAAGCTTTATATCTTAAGATCTAAAGAATATATTCTTATTTTTTAAATACTAAAAAATTATATAAATTTAAGAATAGGCAAGAAAGTTTTAGACAAAAAAAAGATTTTGGTTTTAGACCACCCTCGATCAATTGGTGATGGATCCCTCAATATTAGGTCGCCGGGATTTGACTGGAATTTGAGCAGGAGAGCCTGTATAAATCAAAGATAGCGGCTTTTTATTATATATTATATTTCATGTTTTTTCACAAACTATGGCTTATAACTTTCGGTAAATAAATAAAACAAAGATATTAATTATTTTTCAGGGTAAAAAAAAGTATAATTTTTTTGTATTTTGAAAAAAAATTATATTTTTGTTAGCTATTAAGATAGAATGCTAATTTCGTTATAAATTTGAGGGAAACACCCGGCGACTTAAAAAAAAGTGATGCATTACGAATCGACCGAGGGTAGTCTTAAGCATTCTTGAATTTCAATAATTTCTTCAATATTGAGAAACAAAACTTATTAAATCGACAACTAAATTGTTGTTCTATTGTAAACAATTCACAACGCATACAATTTTTCTGTAAAGTTGATGTAGCAAGAGCTAAAAACAAAATTTTGTGAAAAAACCTGAAAGAATCGCAAACTTTGATTTATGACTTCACACAAGACGCTCTTACTCAAATTTGAGCACGGCGTCTTCAAATTGAGTAATCAATCGATTTGGAGGTAGTCTAAAACTTCCTTTCTATTTTTTTTATGTAAAAAAAAGGTGCTATTTTAAAAATATTAATATCTTTGTTAGTATTTCACGTATAAAACTAATTTCAATACCATTTAAATTGTGGTTCTATTGCAAACAAAAAACGTATTAACAGTTTTTCTGTAAAAATAATTTTGCAAAAGCCAAAGGTTGTTTTGGATTGGACTTATGACTTCAAACCGGCCCTCCTACTCAAATTGGAGGCAAACACCCGGTGACTAGCGTAGTTTAAAATAATCTTCCACAACTATCCCACGGGATACCATAGGCCTATCAACTAAACAATCAATCATTAAAAACAAACATAAAAATAAAAAGCTTTCAAAATCAAGATAGTGAGTAATAATTTTCTAAAACTGAAAGGTTAAGCTGAGGTAATGAAATTTGAAACTGGTAGACAATCATTGAGTAGAAACAAAATTTCGGACTTCCATTGTCTTTATTTATTTTAAACATAACGTTTCGGTTAGTAAGTATCTCTAACCGTTTTCAAACTAAACATTCCAGTCTACTACTTATACTACTTGGTGTGCAGTCAGGTGTGATGGGCCGCCCCTTTTTGTATCCTAAGACGCTTGTTTTCTTTTAGGAGTTATTCTTGAAAACTCCTTTCTGCTACAGGGTGGTTTTTATTAATTTTTAAGAGTAACTAAAACTGGTTAATACGAAAAGTAATGGCATTCTTAGTGAAAAAAACTGCATAGCATAACGGCCATTTTTTGTCGAATTCTAATTCCATTAATTTTAACTCTTCTTAAATGATTCCTATTGATCAACCGTTTTTCATTCCCATAAATGTTTGGTGGAATATCGGGATGGTGTAGGTTAATATTTTTTTAAATTGATACTGCCTGTTTGGAACATAATGTAAAAAAACCTCAATCCGTACCTCAATAAGAGCACAAATAAATTACACCCGAGAAACCAGCAAATTTTTTAGGATAGAGGCATCTATGTTGGCCTTGCCCTGGGTGAGATGTACTTGGTAGGTAAGAAGATAGTTTTAAAATAAATAGCAACAAAAATCTTATCAGAATCAGAAGTTTAGGGCCTTATTTTTCCCGGCTGTTACAATTCGAGTATGATTTACTGAACTGATTGCATTACTAATAAAATTTGCACGGAGCAATTTATTTTTCTATAGGGAAATTTTCATGTTCACGATTTTATATTTTCTAGCATTAATATCTTGTTTATCTCATTCGATCAGGGATTTCATTTCCGACTTTCTGGAAGAAAAATTAACCTAGACGTAATTCATATACAGTGTCTCCAGAATTTCGAAAAAATTGGGAAAAACACGGAGTTAGTTTTTGTGGAGGACACATTTTCTCCAATCTTGAGATTATATATTTTTGAAATCAGAAAGAAATCAAGATTTTTAAAATTTAATAAAATACAGGGCGTTTTGTTTAAAATAAAGAGACTTTTTGTCAAACTTTGACATTTGTAATAATATTGAACACATAATTTTTAAATAACGGCAAACATTTAAGAAACTTTTTTACAATTTTTTTTTGAGATAACGCAGAATATGTTTTATTTGGATGTATTTTAAATTATCTTAGCAATATCGTTGTGATGTTAAAAAAACATATACCGGGGTGACGACAAACTTGTTTATTTATAATATTTTGCATGATGGTTGATGATGGCTGACAACTTGAATCAAGGCCAACACTTGATAGCCCTGCTTGAATAAGGCGCTGACTCATGACCTATTTTTTGACCAAAATTAGAAAAATATTATGTTTTAAAATGAGAAAAAAGTAATTATCAATCAAAATGGCGAAGTAATTAAGTAATAATGCAATCGTATAATATGTAAAACAATGGTTGAAACAAAAACATATTTTTTGAGAACCACATTTTACTATATACTAATTTTTACCTCGTTGAGTTGTCTGGGGGAAAAGTAGTGCTTTTCTAGAAATTCAAAAAAAAACTAAAACATTTTCGGAAAATAAGAAGAAACACACCATTTTCAAGGATCAAGTGTGATTCTGTCCGCCATCTTACAATTTAAGATGACAATAAACTTTGATCATGATCAATTCTAACCAGGATGTTTTTTATTTCATTAAAATCGGTTCAGTAGTAATAAATTTATAAGGAAATAAATGCAGACAGGACTGGCCAGGCAATCGTATAATAAGCAAAACAATGCTTGAAACAAAAATATTTTTTTTAGAACCACTGAACCGATTTTGCTGGTGCGTACCTTGTTGCGCGTGGCTAGCTTTTCTACTTATTTAAAACAATAATTAAAACATGTTCACTACACAAGAATAAATGAGCATCTTTGAAGGGTACAATTTCATTTCGACCGCCATCTTGGATTTAGAGGAAAGCTCTGATTAAAAGTTATAATAAAAAAAATATTGACCGGTTATTTTTGGCCCACCCGGTAGGTAGATTATTATTAAAATTATGCACCTTGTTGATAAATAGGTAAACAAGATTAATTTTTGTCACCTATGCCTGCTGTATGAATTATTCTAAAAGACACACTTGCCCCCTATGACTCATTTTCCCCACCCTCCCCTAATCTCTTGTAATGCTGTGTGTACCACGGAAAAAAAATCTTTTGTTTTCGAAAATTATATATTTATTTTGTATATATCACTATATATATATACCTGGGATCTGACACGCGTTGCTACGTCCTACTTGCTTTTAAAAGTTTGATATGCATCTCGGCGATCTACATCAAAGAGGCGCCTTTTGTTTAACATACTGAAAAGTCAGGAAATTTAATATGTAGCAAAAGGGTAAGAACAAAGAGCTTTCTGGAGGTTTACATCAGTTTAAGTTTTGAGCCATCAAAAAGTTATTTTATTAAATATTGCAATTATATTATATCTCTACTTATTAAAAGATAAGACAAACAGAGACATGCGAGGGGAATAGATAGCTTTTCGACGAGTAGGCAACAAAATTTTATGGGGACACTATGGAGTAATTCCACGCCAAATCATCCAATGGGGGTAGCTGCCATGTCACGAAAAAAATCCAAATTTTGATAACATGTATTAGTGTCCTTAGGAATACCAAATTAACATTTTAATTTTTAATGTCGCCTCCCGTATTTTACAGGCCACTTTAAAAGTAAAAAAAGGAAGAAAATCAGTTTATTATTCTCGTTTTTTTAATTTCTTGATAATTTTAGAGAAAATCCAGGTGGATCCTTTTTAATTTTCCACCTTGTATAAGCAAATGGACTATAGGCTGCCAGCAGTGACGTCTTTAAATGTAAAAATGGACCCCCAAGAAATCTCAACGTTAGCGGAGGGGGAAGGGTAATCCATTCGGCGAGCCACAAAAACATCTAAAAAAGTTTTGTCGAAATGTAAAATATTCGAAAAAAAAATGTTGAACCGAAACTTGGTCGAAAATAAAACAATCGAAGGTAAAATAGACGAAAATAATTTAAACGAAACGTAGTTTTGTCGATCCGTAAAATTGTCGAAAATACTACTATGTCGGTTTAGAACGTTTTTCTACGTTGTCCGACGTTTTTCTCCACCTTGTTCGATATTGACAATCATCTTCTGTTAGGTTTTTTTGACTCATTGATCTTCCAGTTTAGGACCCTCTTTTTTTCTGCGCCCTATTGGTTGCCATTCTAGGACCTGCTTTGCTAATCTTTCGTCATTCATCCGTTGTACATGGCCGTACCATATTAGTTGTCTTTTAGTGATGTCGTCCGTTTTGCTTCCCTAGATTCCCATTCTTTCTTTTATGATCTCATTTCTTATATGATCTGTTCTAGATATTCTCATTGATCTTCTTATTGCATCCATTTCGACATTTTCCATTTTTGCTTTGTATTTTTCTGTTACGCGACAAGTGCAAGAACAGCGTGATTTTCACCATTGTTTCATAATTCATATATGTTAAATTTTACATTCTTTTTTATCTCTCTGCTCCATAAAATATTGTTAAGACAACCAATAACCTTTTTTGCCTTTTTTCCATTTCTTTGCAGTCTGTTCCTGTCTTATCAAATGTGACACCCAAGTATACATACTCATTGCATGGAGATATTGTTTGTCCATTGTCTAGTTCTAACTCACTTGATTCGTTTCCAATACATAAGTACTGTGTCTTGTCCACGTTCACTGTTAACCCCCACATTTGGTATTTTTTAGTTAACTTTCTCATCATATAGGTACTCCATGTCTATTTTATTATTAGCCAGTGGCGTATATAAGGGGGGGCTGAGGGGCCCGTGCCCCCCCCCCGAAGCTAACATTTTTTTTTGGATAGTTTTCACATATTTCATGAATACAAACATAAAATAGCATAAAATACGGCCTCATGAGGTCTCGGGCCCCCCCGAAACTGTCTCGGCCCCCCCCCCGAAACTTTTTTCTATATACGCCACCGTCATTAGCTACAATTACTTGGTCGTCAGCAAACTGTAGTGTGTATATGGTAAATCGGTCGTTAAGTTGTATAGTCGAAAATAATTTAGACAAGGCGTAATTTCGTCGATCCGTAAAAAAGTCGAAGCTAATATAGTCGAAACGTAAAAGCATCGAAACGGAGTTCAGTCGAAACACAGAATGGTCAAAACGTAAAAAAGTTGATTTGCAAAAAGCCCGAAAAAATTAAAAATCCAAAAATAAAGAGAAGAAAGCAATTCAAGCAAAACGTATTTTTGTCGATCCAAAAAATTGTTCAAAATAATATAGTCGAAAATAATTTAAACCAAGCGTAATTTTTTCGATGCTAAAAAATCTCGAAACGAATATAGTAAAGAATTCAACGCGCGATATGCAATGGAGAAGAGAAGCAAAAATATCAAAACGTAGTTTTGTCGAAACGCACAAAGATCGAACCGTAGAGAAATTGGCAACATGGGGAGTTTTTTTGCAGCTGCATTATACACTCGGCGAGTTTTTGATTCGACTTTTTTACGTTGTGACATAATTACCTTTTGATGATTTTGCGTTCCCTCTCCATTGCGTGTCGCGCGTTTAATTTTTGATTATTTTCGACATTTTTGCGGATCGACAAAATTACGATTTGGTAAAATTATTTTCGATTATAATATTTTCGACATATTTACAAAAATACGTTTCGCTTAAATTTTTCTTTTCTATTATTTTTTTACTTTTTTTCCATTCGACACTTTTCCGGTCCGGTGCTTTTACGTTTCGACATGTCCACGGATCGAAGAAATTACGCTTCGTCTAAATTATTTTCGATAATTTTACTGATTTTCGATTCTTTTATTTTCGACCAAATTACGGTTCGATATTTTTTGCCATTTCTATATGGCGCCATCTATTATTCCTCTCCTATGTATCTGGGTACAAAACGAGAACGCTATAAAGCTCCCTATAAACATGCATGCTTATCGTAGGTTTCGTGAAATTTTAAGTCGTCATGCAAGATGGAGTATGGTATGAAGTCGTCCGTTTTAATTGTTGTGTTCCGTCAATGGTCTTTGTGTGTAGTCTGTTTAGTCAATTGTTTAGCTTGAAGCAAATCAGCGGCCGGCTGCCGTTTCCGACTTGCTAGATAAAAAGGCGGAGTGGGTATTGCAGTTAGTTTGTTGAACCTTTTATTATTGTTATATAATTATTTGGAATATCACAGCCATTTTGAATTTTATAAGCCTTGATACCATACACATTCCATCTTGCATGACGACCTAAAACTGTACAAGCAAAACGTACGACATGCATGCGAGTTAATTGTAGGCCTTACTGATGGGGTGATCAATCCCCACTCCTTCCGAAATGGTCGATAGTTTGTTAAAAGTGATTTCTTAGCAACACAAACAAATTACACTCGAGGCAAATTTTTATGAAAAACTTTTCATCCTTCTCGCGTATTTTTTTTCTGGTACGACCTTGAGTCCTTAAGGATAGGCTAGTCGAACCTATTTAATGGGCCAATTTTTTATAATAGCAGTAACTTCATAGTAAGTATGCAAAGCCTTGTAACAATAACACTGCATTTTGCACAGATTTTTATTTTGTTACGTAACCCACTTAGTAACATATACAGCACTGTTATATCCCCGCCAAGTTAAATGTTCCCCCTCTGTTATGTAACATTGTGACAATCCAAATTTGCAATGATATATGCAAACACCATGTAACTTTATTTTGTTACATAGTACATAATGTCTTTGTTACATATATACATTGGTTTAACAATCAAGTGACTTTATTTTTGTAGCTTTGTAACGGTATGACTACCTACATATCTGGGGGCAAGCCAGTGCCCCGGCAAGTTCAACAACAACCGATATTTAACCTATCTATAAATCTATTTCGGAATAAGCTACGAAATTCAACCTTTGCAGAATCTTAGATCTTGACAGGGTTGACAAACCCTTTAAGTTTCATGGAATTCCATAAAGCAGTAAAGTAGTTACGGAATTTTAAAAAACGTCGAATTTGCCACTCACACATTCACTCATGTATAGATCATCAAAATTCTACTGTACTTCCAGACATGCTACAAAGCTGAAATTTGACAAACTGATTATGACCAAACCCTTGGAATAAAATAAAAATACCCCAAAATTCTAACTTACTCCTCTCCCCTACACATGTAAAGTTATGTAAAAGTAACATTGGCCACTTTCAGAAACGTTAGAGAGCTGAGCTTTGGCATAATGATAGTAAGTATGATAAAACTTTAGGAAAAAACAAAAAAATCCCAAAAATGTAATTTCCTCCCCTGTATATGTAAAGTTATGTAAAAGTAACATTGCCCACTTCGAGAAACGTTAGAGGGCTGAGTTTTGACAAGCTATAAGGAAAAATTTTTTGAAATCACACCGACTATAGTTAAAACAATTGCGGTATGGCAAAACTTAAACATATCACAGATTCTTGCCGTATTTTCAAGATTGAGCATCAAAATTTTTTTTTCCTACAAATTTAAGATTTTTATGTAGTAAAATATGAAAAAAATACTGGGTGTCCCAAAGTAATACCCAAGTTAAAGCGGACATCTTATTACTACAACATTGTTTAATTTTACTTTTAGTATATTCTCTTCCAAAAAAAGTGCCATTGGAGCGAATCCTGACAAAATGTAGTACCCCAAACTCTACTTTACTACATTTTTTCATGATTAAAAAACGAATTTATTATATATGTAAACAACAACATCACTCAATAAATGTTTAAACATTTAAGGCCATGAAAATAATAAAATAGTGTATTGGTAAATTTTTAACAAAATTTTAAAATGACCGTGTCCGCTTGAATCACATAAAAAAGTCAAAAATTTGCAAATTGGTTTAGTGGCGAATAAATGGGTCGGCACTGCAACAGCAATAATTAACAATAAAATATAAATATTGTTTTATTTACCTATCTACAATGGATATGAAAATCGGATACAATACATGCATGTGAGAATTTATAATATGCACGCTAAAATCAGTGGCATTCCAAACTTTCAACTTATTGGTGATAAACTTCGAACATTAAACCAATGTTCTAAGGTGATAAATACTTCAAAAAAGGAGGAAGCACTAAATATAGCGTCATTTTGATGGAATTTTTTCGACCCCATACAAATGGTGTAACCACTTTTTTGCCATACCTCATAAGGGTTAATTTTAAAAATATGCTAATTTCAACAAATATCTTGACATTCATGGGTGGCGGAACAAAGATCGAATACAAAAGATCGAAAAGGCAAAAGATCGAAAATACATAAGATCGAAAAACAAAAGATCAAAAGACAAAAGATCGAAAATACAGAAGATCGAAAAACAAAAGATCGAAAAGGCAAAAGATCGAAAATACAAAAGATCGAAAAACAAAAGATCGAAAAATAAAAGATCGAAAATACGAAAGATCGAAAGTACAGGGTAAGGTAAAATTACCTAACCGTTAAATAAACCAATGGCTTGTCATACTTAACACAAATCATATAGTTCGATAAAGGGGTCTCTTTTTGAATCATATTTTTTCAACAAAAAAACTTTCCTGATTTCTTTCCCGGGATCCTAGAGGGTGTGTAACTAAACCGAACCGAACCAAAACGAACCGGTTAGGTTTGGTTTTACACCCTGTAGGATCCCGGGAAACATTTCGGGAAAGATTTTTTTTAAATATATGTTAGAAAGAGACCCCATAGTCGAACCGGGTCGGTTCGGTTTAGTTACACACCCTCTAGGACCCCAAAAAAGAAATCAGGAAAGTTTTTTTTTTTTAAACTATGTAATAGCGATGTTTTAAAACGCGCTATTTTCGATCATTGTACTTTTGATCTTTTGTACTTTCGATCTTTTGTCTTTCGATCTTTTGTACTTTCGATCTTTTGTATTTTCGATCCTTTGCCTTTTCGATCTTTTGTAGTTTCGATCTTTTGTCGTTTCGATCTTGTTTTTCGATCTTTTGTGATTTCGATCTTTTGTCTTTTCGACCTTTTGTATTTCGATCTTTTGTCTTTTCGATGTTTTGTATTCGATCTTTGTTCCGCCACCCGACATTCATTATAGTGCTGATCAGACGTTGACTAGAATCACCGCATCCTGGAAGAAGACGTAGTTTTCGTCACGATCTGATATCATGTTCGATGACAAAAGAATTGCATTGGATTTTGCGAGCCCATACAAATGGCGTACCGTAATTCGGGGTAACTTTTTTAACACTTTTCATTTTTATTTTATTGCTCTATCCAGTTTTAGATATGTTGTTAATTATTTATTTTAAAACATGTATGGTGGAATTGACGGCTCTGCTACAGAATAGCGTCCTTTAAAATAGATATGCTTCGAAATAGCGCTGCAACAAAATGGAGCTTACAAAATAGCCCGTGTAACAGGGACCTGTGTGTGACAGTGGTACTGTCACCTCAAGTGGCCAAGGCTTAAATGTTGTAAGCTACCAACTTAGGCTACAACTTATATAAATTATAAAAAGATTAAATGTTACTATATGTTATTAAATTTACACGATCTCGAAAGGGAATTTGACGGTTCTTGGAGGAAAAGTATGCTATAAACGTTTTTCTCAAATGTATAACTAATGTAGGATAATCATACATACCTTTTCAATCTTCTTCTTGTAGCTTCACACATTCACTTCTTATATTTATTAGTTGAATATCGACTTTTTACTACTATTAAACTTTTGTATTCAAATATTTACACTTCTTAAACTTTTAGGCTTTATAAACCTTTTATATATTTGTTGTAAATATATATATTTATCAACATCTTAAACGTTGATTGAATGAGTGAAACTATTCAATCAACTGTTTAATTTACTTAATATTACTGTTTAGGTTTGGGATATGTTATTAATTAAAAATGCCGATTTTAGGGCAACGAATGGTTTGTATTTTGTTGTTAAAATAAACCATAAAACAGATAAAAACATTATTTCAAAACACTGGAAACAGTAATAAATAAAAGCTTTAAAATTAATAAACTCTAAAAGAAAAGACCAAAATAATTATGAATATTAAAGTTAACAGTTTTATACAATGTTAAAATAATTGATAAATTTCCCCAGTTGAAATAAAACCCCCCTTAAAAAGTGTGAATGAAAGCGTAACGTACCATGCAAAGGCAAACTAAAGAGTGAACTCCCTCCAGACTTTCGAAAGTTTCAGTCTCAGTTAAAGCGGCCCTGCGCTTGAAGGGACAAATATCTTGGCGTTGATTGGCTAGAATTCTACTCCCTTTCGCCTTGGCGAGAAAGAGATAGACTGCGCTTTAAGCGCTCCACTAAGAGACAAAATAGCAATGCAAGCCAGACTTAAAAACCCGTTAGAAAGTAAAATTACACAGTGTGTTTTTTTTTAATTGAAAATAGTTTAAAATTTGTTTTCAGTTACAAAATAAGAATTATTTTGATGTTAGTGGCTCATAAGCCGAATACAACTTTTATTCAAATGCGGGCGAACCTGAAAATATGCCTAAAAACAAGTCGCCGAGTTGCCATAAATTTTACTTAATTTTAACCTAGTCTTGCATATAATTAATGCTTGTTGATGACAAAAACAATATTTAATTAAAAATCTTTAAAAACTTATAAATGGCAAAAATACCATTTATGCTCAAATCCCGTTTTGTTACACCCGCATCAAAAGAGCGCGGCTACAAGCGCATCACAATAGCGACATCCAATAAAGCGTCATTAAAAACAGCAACAGTTCGACTAAGAGGTCTCTTTGTAACACATTTTTCAACCGGTTCGGTTTGGTTTGACACCCTCGAGGATCCCAAGAAAGAAGTGAGCAAGAGGTTACTGAAATACTGGAATTGGCAAGTCATAAGCTATTTTGTAACAGCGCTAATTTGTACTAGCGCTATTTTAAGGCAGTGCACTTTTATTGCGCGCTATTTTGTAAGGCGCTATGCAGTAGCAGAGCCGTGGTAAAAAATAGAAACCAATAGACCTCTTTTAGTCTACCAATCATACTACCTTTTGACAAACATACAACTTTGAACACTGTTCTAAAATATGTATTTGTTCTTAATTGAGCAGTTTTAAATATTACTTGGAACACATTTCTAGATAAGAAAAATGTTAAGTGTTGTGTGCCACCTAGTGGCAACAACAGAAAGTTTATCTTGATTTACGTATGTAACACAAAAGTGAAAAGAGTTGCATTGAACTTTAAATAATTGTAACATTATAGCTAGGAAATAGTTATTATTTTATCATATAAAGATGTTATATTAATTTTTCTTGTGACAACAGATTTTATAATAATGTAAACAATCAGGCCATGTAACATAATGTAAATGTTATGTACGCCCCTGTAAAATCCAATTATTTGACCCGTACCAATTTTTATCGAATAACTTTTAGAGAATACAGAAAGCTAAATCGACTTTAGTTTTTTATATTTATTTATGAGGATTAAAAACAGCTTTTTACAAGTGTATTTATACCCATCACAACATAAAACATAACACAAAAAAAAATTAAGTCAATTTAGCTTTCTATGTTCCATAAGTTACAGTAATGTAGATAAGGGGACAGTAAGCAAGTTTGTATCATAAATAATAGTCTTTTTAAAGATTTTGGAGTCTAAAAACCTTTGAAATCTTTGAATTTGCTTTTGCCAGCAAATATTTCTGACTACAATGGCCAAAACTTCATGGCACTAAATAACAACGCATTCTATATGAGAAACCCCTACCCCAGAAAGAAAAGTTATCCACGTGCCTGCTAAGGTATCTGGATTTGCTTTTGGCAGCAAGTATTTCTAAATGCAATGTTCAAAACTTCATGAGCCTGAATAACAGCGCTTTCTATAT
Source organism: Aspidapion aeneum (assembly GCA_963576565.1). Lineage (NCBI taxonomy): Eukaryota > Metazoa > Arthropoda > Insecta > Coleoptera > Brentidae > Aspidapion > Aspidapion aeneum. Next base: position 36,431,700 of record OY755038.1, on the reverse strand, counting down.
GGGGGAAACCCCCCAGAAAGAAAAGCAATCTACGTGCCTGCCAAGGTGTCTTGAGATTTTATTTTTGTTTTTAATGTTTTAATCTAATAATGGGTCTAAAAAAACCCATAGGAATTTTGGAAATCATAATGTTTCTAAGAAAATTGGTTAATCTTAAAAATGTGGAAGTTTATTTTAAATGAAATGTGCCAAAAATCAGCATATCAATATCCTAATTCTGGTACGTCCTAACCAACAAAAAAATTTAAATTCATATGTTTGCGTCAAAGGTTAGCAATTATGCATAGCTGTAAACTGCTAAATCGTGGCTAAATCCTCGTAACCAACAAAAAAATATAAAACCATTGTTTGTCATTCCCGCGATTTCTAACAAGTCGTATAATGCTTACGCTGGGCGCTGTTTAATTTGCTTTTAACTTGTCTTATCACTGTAACATTTTGTTGATTTGGGTAATATAATAACATAATAACGACGTATTAGAATTAAGATTTCGATACTGGGGATACTTATTTTTGCAAGGGTATGAATGAGGCAGCTCCAAAATATCTCGTTTAATAGCTCCTTTAATAAACTTTATACAGTCGAACCTCTCTAACTCAAACCTCTATAACTCGAACCTCTCTGTAACTCGAACCTTTTAAGTGGCCCTGCACTTTTTATATGTATTTTAACCTCTTTAACTCGAACTCTCCATAACTCGAACGGTTTTAGTTGTCCCTTTAAGTTCGAGTTATAGAGGTTCGACTGTATTTTCTTTTTACATATTTTCTTTAAAAAATTAGTACCTTTTCAGTAAAGAGCTAATAAATAAATCGATCCATGACGGATCTGATACCTTTCTAGCTAGCCTATTAGCACACTTTAAGTGAAGCCATGATATACCAGCCTTGAAAAGAGTTTTTGTAAATATCTCAGAAACTAAAGCTCTTACGAAGTTTTTGGTTATAATACAAATTATTGACCAAAATGCAGTCTACTATTGTCCGAAAACCGCATATTGATACGATGCCCTGTTAATAAGTTAGAATTTTTAAAAATTTTCATATTCAAATTCAAAAGTAGCTTTTATTGTAAAGAATACCAATGTATACATTAACAAAGCCATGCTTAATCTAAATGTAAAAATATAGGTTAATGATTTAAAAAATAAGAGAGTACGAAGTAGTTATATAGAGTATAAAGTAGTTATAAATACTTGGGTTTTACATGCTTTAATCTACTCTCTAAATATATCATAAACCCAAAGTCAACCACTGAGCCGATATTATTTAACTAACTTCTTCACAGGTCACAATGTATTTAAAAATCTCACAAAAAGGTCTTCAGCGGTCTCTCACAGATTTCAGACAGACAGGCACACAGACAAATTAAAAATAAAATAATAATTATAAAACCGCGTCTTAAAAGCGCATAAAAACTCCGTATAAATTAACCCAAACAACATAAATTAATCACTTCTAATTATCGTGAGATTTAAAGTGATGAAAAAAAATATATTTAAAACAGTGGTAAAACAAAACACACAACAAAAAATATATAATAAGTTAAAAATTTTTTAAAGTTTTTATATAAAAACCAAACAAAAATTTAAAAATCTCAAAAAACTGCCATGAGCATTCATGGATTTTGACCAAAATCTAATCAGCTCAACCAAACACTATTTTACCTGAAAATTTTATGAAAATCGGCTTAGCGGTTTAGGAGCTATCGTGTTACGGACAGAGGTAATATACACACACAGACATCACGACGATATTGCTAAGATAAGTCAAAATACACTCAAATAACACATTTTGGGCGTTATCTCAAAAAAAAAGGGGCTTTTACTATGTTTTATTTTTTATTAAAACATATATCCCTTATTGGCCGACATAAAAACAATTGCACCAGTGCTCTCCAGTTTGGTCTCTTTTTGGATACTATTTAACTGGGCTATTTTAACTTTTAGGGCAATAATTTATAGAGAATCAACTCGCCTAAAAAAATATCCCTTTTCCATAAAGGTCGTTACAATTTTCGTCCGTTAACTTTTTTAAATCCCTTTTTCTTTATCTTAACACAATTTCAGGGGTCCTTAACCGTAGTCTGCAAACCTACTGAAAAGTTGCCAATCTAATAAAGGCGATCTTTTTTAAATCGTTTTTGAATCCTTTTCTAACTTTGCCCGACCTTTTTTGTTAGCTTGAATTTGATTTCCTGTTCCTGTTCCTCTAAGCCATTTCCTGGACACCACTCTTTGCTCCCTGCTTTTGGAAAATACCCCAGGCTCTTTTTGCACTCTTTACTTTACCTATTTTTCCTTTTCTGTAAAAATTTTGTGAACCAAATTCTTAGCAGCAACAATGCAGAAGTTTTACACAAATAAATAAAATGTAAATAAAAAAAACACCGCCAAATGTTTTTATCTAAAAATGTGCAAAAAAACACTTAAAACTCCCTTCAATCCAGAAAATTTTACGATAAAATGGTAAAATTTTATTTAATGTTTGTATTGTAGCCTTGGAGCAATAACTTTTTAAAAGACCGAGACCTGGGGATTCCACATTACTGTGCTTAAATTTCGAGACATAAAAAGTCAATAGTTTTTTTAGCCCTTATAGTTTTGGAGCTACGAGGGAAAATTCAAAAATCCGTAATTCTAAAAATCTGTCATTTCTTTGTTAATAGTCCAGATATTTCAATTTCGTTAAAACTTTTCTAGAGACAGTTGATCCTGTCAATATAATGACTTCAAATTTTTGTCGGATTGAAAATTTTAGAAGAAAAATTAGGAAGTTAAATACGGAACTGGACTTTTTTTCAGTTTTTTTGCTTCACATTAGGTCCCCAATCAACCTCTAGCTCTCAAAAAAATTTAAAAAAAAATCCATGTATTGTATAATCTGTTGCTTTTACAATTTCCAAGATAAAACTCAAAGTTATATTATAAAATTATATTTTGATTTTGGAAAGTGACGCTGAATTTCTTTTAAAATTATGTATCATACCGTATGTTTTTTTTAAATATTGTTTTTTATTATTTAGATATTTCCTATATTTATTTAATCATATACTACTTTTTTGACAAGCTTTTTAATTAAACAACACATGACGAAAGTATCTTTTCCGCCGCAGCCTTCGTAAACTAACGAGCCACGAACCAGAAGAAACGGCAACACAGCGCGGAGGCCAGTCATTTTCGTCCACGTGCGTCGCCCACCACGCTAGTTACTGGCCGTTTCCGCACAGATAAGGTTTTTTTTTAACTTTTAGTATATTTCAAATCGCGTTACCAAATAAAACAACTGTTCTGGTTTTAGTGAGATGTGTGGTGAACTTAAAATTATATTACCTACTTAATAAAAGCTGTGTAAAAAAGACCTTTTGTACACCGGTAATAAGTGAGGTTAGATGTTTCTTTTTGTTTGGAATTTTTGGTCTGTTTTTTCTTTTTAAATTTTAAACATGCCGCGAAAATGTTGGGCACCCGGTTGCAAAAGTAACGATGCATCTATGATTAATGAAGAGGGTCACAAAACAACCTTTAGCAAAGAAAATGACCTAAAAAATAAAATGCTTGGCTTCAGGCCATACACAGAGAAGATTATGTTGTGACTGCATCTTCAGTGGTTTGTTGGAAACATTTTGACATAAGTGATGTTGTTAGAACCGAGATAATTAGGGATAAAGAGGGAATACAAAAGGAGGTGCCACTAACATTCCCTAAGTTAAACAATGGGGCAATACCTCGGCTATTTGAATCTCAACCCGAGTATATGTCAAACCCCAAACCTCCAGTAAGAGAAAATCCTGACGACAGGCGAAAAAAAATTGAAGAAAGGGAGGGTATGGAAATATATATAAATATATATTGCTTTTATAGACTTCGAAAAAGCTTTCGATAGCATTGAGCACTGGGCAGTAAAAGATCTTTAATTAATAGCCGAATAGATCACAGATATACAGACTTAATAGACAATATATATAGTGAAGCAACAACATTAATCAAAATCCACAGAGGAACCAAGCCAATCCACATAAGAAGAGGTGTCAGCGTGACACAATATTCCCTAAATTATTTAACCAGGCCCTAGAAGATGTTTTTAAAAGCTTAGATTGGGAAGAAATAGGCATCAAAGTAAACGGATAATTCTGAACCACCAAGATATGCTGATAATATCAATCAATCTAAAAGAAAATAGAACAAGAAGGAGAATATATAGGACCTGGGACAAATTATTAAACTGAAAAAAGAAAAGCAAACAGCTGAAATCAAGAGACGAGTAAGATTGGCCTGGGCAGCATTCGGTAAATTAAGCAACATATTAAGAAATAAAAAATATCCTCAGTACCTCAAAACGGAAGTGTATAACCAATGTATCCTTCCTGTACTTACCTATGAATCCCAGACCTGGACACTTACAAAATCAAACATGGATAAGGCAAGAAAAGCCCAAAGATCAATGGAAAGACAAATGTTACATGTAAAGCTGACAGGTAGAAAAAAGAATGAATTGATAAGAAATAAAACAAAAGTAAGGGATGTCAGAGCAGAAGTAGCAAAATTAAAATGGAAATTTGCCGGTCATATTATCAGACAAAGAGAGAGAGAGAACTTGGCCAAATATGGATTGACGAAGGCTAAGTAGAATAGATAGAAAAAAAGGTAAGTTCATTTAAATTTTAAATTAACATGTTACCACTTAAACTAGATTCATAGTTCTGTAAAGTAAGCAGTCAGGCATAAGAAACTATCCCACAAACATCCTGTTGTTCAAACTTGACAGTAATAACTTAGCAGTAAGAAAGGAACCATTTTTATTTCTTACTGCTCACTTCATACAGCTTACTTCACGGTACTATGAATCGAACTTTAGGGTTGTTCTCACAAATTGTTTAAAAGTAATTTCTCTTCTGTTTATTTTAGGTTTTGTTACATATTTTTTAACATGATTAATGGCCACTGATATTTATTTCCAAATGTTCTGTTTGTTTTAAAAATTAAATGTAACACGCCTAAACACAGTTTATTAGTTTTTACAAAAAAAAAATACAAAATTGCCAAACTACAATCAAAACAAATAGCAGATGTTTATATCTCCCATGTATATATCGGCCCACCAGCCGGCCAATTTGCGATGTTGCCTTTTCTGGTTCGTGGCTCGTTAGTTTACGAAGACTGTGTTTCCGCCCTTGATTGCCTGCCCGAACACCGCTTCTCGTCATTCTGCAGTCAAACTCCCATTTGCGTCATTTTGCAGTTGCTTGCAGGAAAGTACAGGGTGACTCAGGAGTAAATTTCCCTTTTTCACATGTTATACAAACAGAATAAAAAGTGTTGGGACAATTTTCATCACAAATTTTAAAAGGAGAGTAGTGTTGTGCAAATGTTGCAACGATTATCCTCCTTATGGACGATTCTACCAAAAGTGGGCTATATGGATATCATTTTTGGTCATTGCCTTTAAATAACAGTACAGCACAGTAAATAATTTTGTTTTGTTAAATTTATGTAACTAATTAGGTGTAAGCTAAGAAACATTTATTTTCCCAAATTTTAGGCATTATTGCATAAAAATGCCAAATCAAAATCTATTTAGACTACTTAACTTAAGTTTTATATAAACAAAGTTCCTATACTTATAATTTTAAAACAATCAATAAAAAAATTATACTATTGATATCAGTCGAATATTTACTTACCAGAGGAATGATAATTGAAGCGTTCCTTTTTGATTTCTCCGAAAAAAACTAATTTTCTGCCGAAAATAAAAAGATCTATAAATTAAACCAAACTAAAGTTGGCATTATCTGTCAAAACTTGTCATCCTCACAAGTAAATTAGATATCCAGGGCCGTCTCTTTCTCTAGAAATTAACCGGTGTTATTCACAAATATTGTGTTATTAAAAATGGAGCACGTTTAAAATTGTAAAATTTTCCGGGAAGATGTAAATTCGGATTTTCAAAAATATGACTGCAAACTTAAGTTTTATCAATTTTTTGATAAATAGTTAAGACTTGGTTAAATATTATTTATTAAGATATTTTTTTCAATCGGAGTTTTTAATATTTGGTTTGGGACTACACCAGAGGAATGAAGTATTTGCTTTGTAATAAAAAAAATTATAAACTTGCAATTTTTTTTATACATTAAACTCAAATGCTCCATAAAGAAAACATTTCGTTTTAAATCTTATAACTAAAACTATGCTTCATTTGCAGTCTGTGTTTGAAAAATATGCATTCCCACTCCACAGCACCATTTTTGTAGAATCATCCTTATAGCACTTTTCCAATAATGATCTTAAATGTTGGAATACCCCCAGACACATTTCAATATTACAAAAATTATTTGCAACTGCCTCTGCAAAACCAAATTTGTAGATCCTAATAGCGTTATTTTCAACTATTCTGGTATCTCCTGAGATACTTTGTATACCATGTGTCCAAGACAAAACTAGCTACATAAGGTTTTATGGGAATTTCGAAAACGGTAGGACATAAAATTTTAATTAAACGTGAAATTGCAAAGTGGCGCTATTTCGAGCCCAATCAGATGCTGTATCAAAAATAAAAACATCAACAGGAGTTTTAAAAATTTTGAGCAAAATCAAATTTTTTTAGTTTTTCGCAAAATATTGTGGCCATCTTATTAACAAATTTAATAGTTTTATTACCTACTATGGCCAATCGAATGATGTCAACAAATCCAATTTTTTCTAGCTCTTCTCCTTTTTTGGAAACCATTGCCAAAATCCCCATATGTAGTTACTTTTATCTGGGACACCCTGTATTATTCGATAGCTATGATCTATTTGAATATACCTTATACAGGTTGTCAAAAACTCACTGTTTAGTAAGTATAGAAAAATAATAAAGTCACATTTTTGGGAAAACCTGTATATTAAGCCCCATAATTCTAAAAATCAAAAAGTGTACTTACATAGGTAAAATATAGTATAATGTTAAAAAATATCTAGTATGCCAGACAAAAAATAAAGTTGAGTCATGTTAGATAAAATAAATAAAAATGTAACAAATGTTTTTAAAAATTACAATAATAATAAAATCAAATAATTGTAGATGGCTCCGTGCGTTGCGTCTAATTGGATGTTGTAAATTCTTGTAAAATCTGAAACATAAAACTCAACATACCCTAATAAAGGGGTTTAGAACACAAACAAAAATATTTAATATAAATAAATAAAATACTCTGCCAATATATGGGCCCCTAAGCTCACACTAGGTACTATAGTTATAGTGTACGTGTGAGCTAATATAACTAAAAACTGAAATATATTTTATTTAACTCCAGACTAAATTACCTTTTGTTTGATACCACACAAGCCATGTTTTGACTTAAACTCAAATTTTTGAAATCTACCCCCACCCTTAAAAAAAACAAAAAACTAAAATGTATTTTATTAAACTCCGGACTCAATTACCTTTCGTTTGATATCACACACGCCATATTTTCACTTAAACTCTAATTTTTAAAATATACCCCCACCCATTTTTTTTAAATAAGTTAAAATGTATTTTGTTTAACTGCAGACTCAATTACCTTTCGTTTGATATCACACACGCCATATTTTCACATAAACTCTAATTTTTGAAATCTACCCCCACCCTTTTATTTGGTTTCTGTTCGGTGGATTTTGTTCATTTTTAAATGGGACCATCTCGACCCAAGACCCAGCCTAGGTACCAAATTTCATTAAAATCGGCCAAGCGGTTTTTGAGTTATGCCCGTTGGTCGTTACAGACAGACATACAGACAGACAGACAGACAGACAGACAGACAGACAGACGGCGCAACAAAAAAGTTTCAAAATCATCTGAAACGCAAAGATTTATAAAAATTTTTGAAATCGGAGCAACTTTTTTTTTCTCGAATTAGCTCACCATAGCTCACACTACTATAGTATAGTATATGTGTGAGCATAAACTAATTATTAGTTTATGGTGTGAGCTAAAATATTGCGCAATCACTGCCTTACTTTAATGTGACACATCCTCTGCAGCCCCTTTTAAAAATGTTCGTAAATCAGAAATATCACGCAAACATTAAGTTCCCACATAGCACAAAAATCACATGAACGTTAAATTAACGTGAACAAATAAAATAAAGTTATTTTTTACTAGAAAACAACCTCATACCATGTAATATTTGTTTTGTTAAATCTACATGCTTAAAGATAACTAAACAACAAGGAGGAATCAAGTTATAAAAATGTAATTTTTGCTGAAATTTCTGGTGCTGTAACGTCTTTTTTACCCTTGTTATTAAATTCACACTTGAAAATCCTCCACGACATGTTCTAAAACGCCACTAGATTACTTCTCAAACCTACTAATTTTCTGCGTCTTTTTTGTCACGTTTTTTTTAAAACTTTTTTTTAACTTAAAAATGACGCGAAAGGAAGTTCTAAAAGTTCATTAGTTTAAGACTACAATACATACATACATGTTTCTTTAAAAGCTAAACAAGATTTTTCAACAGTTAAATCTTTCACACAATATTAATGTCTTTATCAGTCTCTGATGCGTCGTGATCGTGAAGGATCAGGGATAAGTTCATTAATTGGTTTTTGGAGTTTAGAGGTCAAAGCACAGATAGATTTCGTCGAAGTCAAAAATGCGGCCAATAGGTAGCGCTCCTTCTAGTAAAATCTCAAAAATATTAGGTAGAAAAGCCACGCAAAAAGGCGCGTATTAAAATTCGTGTAGAAAAGGCACGAACCTAATGTGATTTTGACGTTGATAAAAATCTACTTAGAATTCACTTGAAAATAACGTAAATACATTGCTGTTTTAATTTAATAATGGCATTATTACAACGCCATTTTTAGCAAGTTATTTTTTATAACGTTAATGAATGTATTAAGCTTGTTTTCATATATGAAATAAACGTTTTTTTCTAGCAGCTTTTAAAATCAACGTTTTTATTTCTTACGCGTTTTCTACGTGTTAAACACGTGATTGTGCTATGTGGGTTATTTATGTTTGCAAAACTAAACTTGAGATAAATATAATGCGTATTCCAGCGAAACGAGCTATTGTTAAGCTGCATAAAAGTTCAGTTACAGACGCTTGATCTCAGAATAAGCAATTGTTTTGATTAGATACACAGGCATTTTATATTTATTTCCAAAATAGCGTGCCGGCATATGGGCCTTGGAAACTGTACAGTTTTGCAATTGTATAATATGCATTTGGACAACTTAGAGGGTGTTTTTCATATAAAAAAATGTTGCTTTCAACATTTAGTTTTAAAAAAATTATTTCTCTATTTTAAATTTTACAGTCCTTCATTGTAAGAACTTTCGTTTGATTTCTGGACAAATATAACGACCTACAGTTAGTGTATCAGCCTAGAGCGTCTGTATAAAAACCCCACATGTGATGCACAACCTTTAATAGAGACTGCAGTAGTTTCGCCGCAAAAAACAACAAATGCCGAAAAATATTATATTATACCTTAGAAACTTAAAATTAATTTAGTATTAGTATTAAGCGAGAAACTGCATTAATTCGAAAGTTTTTCCCTATAACGTACCCCAAAGCTGCGTATAATTATTATATTATTTATCCTGTATGGTTTCCAAGCAGTTATTTTTTAAACTTTGATGGCGGACGGTAAACAAAATGGAAGTGGATTAAATCTTGTTTATCTTTTGTATGAATACCGTCTAGACAGTGTGTTGAAACTTTAAATTAACTTGCCGCTTAAGAGAAATTGATATAACTTCATAAAAAACAAGCACTAACTTTAGTAGTATTAAAGATAACACTTAGAAAAAAAAGTGAGTTTTGGCTGTTTAGTTTTAAAATCTATGACTGTTTAATAAAAAAGTACAATTGTGTCCTTAACCGAAAAATACGAAAAAGAGTATACCTTATATTTTTTGAGATTTTTGGTCCTTCGAGCCGGATGGTAAGATTTAGGCCACTTTTTTAATTTTAGCATCAATATTTCAGGAAATTTTATAGATGATCGCATCAACAACTAAATACTCTTCAGCAGCATGTATCTATTCGGGTTTAAACCACTAATAAAAACAGTTTTTAACCGCCTTTTTGGATATCTAGATTGACTGGTTAAAGCCTTCACTATACGGATATTCACGGAACAATTCAAGCATAACATAATAAATGTCGAAATAAAGCTTAGGCTAAAACTTACATGTCTGTCAAGGCTTCTTGAACTTGAAACCACTCGTTTTTCTATGATCATATTTTTTACTAAACGCGGAGAGAACTTTTTTCTCTTCTCTCGCCTTCAGTGCTTCGTGTTCCTCTTCTTTCCACCACTGTAAATTATAAAGAGAGAGTTAACACAAACATCGACAATGTTAACAATCCGTTTACAGGGCGAATGAGCAGGTAGAACAGCACAATAAAATCGATATTTTAAATAAACAAACAATCAAACATTGAGAATAATAATACACTGTCTATAAAATACACGTTATAATAAACACCCAATAGAAAAAGCACGAAATATATATCATTTAAAAAAAACCAGCATTGAAAAACGTTAAATAAAAACATATCTTAATTGGGTAGATGTCTTGGTATGCTGTTGACATCGGTCTGCAAATCTGTAAGCATTCTAATCAAAGAAAATACTACACTTTGTTAGAAAACGAAGTTGGCAAAAAAGGTCACCAACTACCGTTTTTGTTTGAAAACACTCACTATTTTGGGTTGCGCGTCAATAAAAGGAGACGAAAACTATAAAGAACGAACTCTTGACCTTACACTTAAATAACGACTATCCTTATTTTGAAATAAACGGACAAATATTTTAGTGTCCCTTGGGAACTTTTAAAAACTATTTAAAATGTTCTTAAAAAGAACTATTTTATTTTGGGAGAAGCGTACAAACCTTTTGGGGTGCCAATCATCTCTGCTATCTATCGCTCAACGTTAATTCCTCATCCGGATGTGATAGCTCACATCGTGCGAAATACCTCTTATAGACCAATATCAAGCAGGGAAATAATCGCAAGTAGTCCAAAAACAAACAAATTTTGAACCAACTCGCGATTGCAGCCGACTCTGTTTACTTGTCCAGTACCAGAATGATCCTTAAGCGTTTCACGTGACGATTCAGAGCTTGCTATTGGTCAAAGCTCTTCTGTTCTTTTGAATTAATCTAACACGTCATTCACGGCCCAGCTTCAGAAGCCAAGTATCTTAAATTCACGGGTCGGAATCACTGTACATTTTTCTGGAAATCACATCCGGGAATCAAAAGAAAATCAATGTTAATCACCAAAAAATCACTAGTAAACACCAGGAAATCACTAGGTATCATTGGGAGTTTCAAGTTTATCGAGGCATTTATACTTTAAACCAGCAGTTGCAACTTTCATAGATTTTTTAAAAATTCTTTCTGCGCTCAAGCTCCGCCCAAACAGTTATTAACAATTAATTTTTCTTGAATTATAAAGAATGCGGCAACCTTACAATAGCAAATTTTTAAAATTTGTAACTATAAAACAACTCTTATGAAACTCTTAAATGTCAGATTTTATAATGGTTCGGTTTTATTTTATGGTTTTATAATGGTCGCTAAAACGTTTTCCCAACCCCGATGTAGAGTGAATAAAAATAAAATGTCTAGTTTTGTTCTCTGTTTGAAACATTTGAAATATATCCTTAATAATAAAAATAATAAAACAAAACGCCGGACGCATTTTGCATTCACAAAAACTATTATTAAGAATACAGGATGGTCAGAACAAAAATCTGCATTGATAGCAATTTTGAAATGAAAAGAAAAATTAATACTAACAATGAACAACTTGACATGAATAAACATGATTGAGATGAATAAACTAAAGGAACAGGTAACCCAAAACTTAAGACCCGAAAACGAAAATATACATATAGAATAAATGATACTATGGCCAAAGTAGGAAAAGATATCGCAAAATAGATAAAAAGACAGAAAATTGTATATCAGAAGAAATAAAGAAACTGATGGAAAAAAAGCGGAACCTTGAGAAATAACATCGATAGGATCCACAGAGATAAATAAAACTATAAAAAAATCATAAAAGAAAATAAAAGAAAGTGCAAATAAATAAAAGTTGAGAGAGTTATAGAAAATAGCAGAAATATGAAATGTCTAAGGCCGACTCTAGGTAGATATGAAAGAATTAAAATAAAGGACATGAGCGGCGTAGAAACTAACGTTAAAGATGATATAAATATCACACAACTATTCTATACAGAATTATAACAAACAAAAAGGGAACCATGGCGTGTGATGAGAATGAGAACCATGAGATGGGCGGACGATTTGAATAAACATACGGGAACTAGATGGATAAACACTGCAATAGACAGGGCAGACTGGAAGATATTGGGGCGGGGGGGCGGGGGGGGTGGGGGTTATGTACAAAGATGGATCGAAGAAGGTCAGATAGATAGATTATTAATAATTTGATGCACGTAGGTATCCCTAAACATACATTTATTTATATAGGTTTATGCTACGTTCAAAAACTTAATATTTTTTTAGCATTACTTCCAAAGGATAAACATTTAATTGTACGGATTTTTTTTGCTGAATAAAACTTTAATAACTTGAGTTTTAATAAATTTTTAAAATCATGGCTTCCGCACGTGTATTACCTTCAAGTTTATAAACTCCAGGAAATAAGCCGCTGAAAAGGCTTTATAGCATATGTTATAAAACTTGTTTATATTTTTAAGGTAAAAGTTTTATAGCTAAGGCACTCAAGAGGTTTTGTCAAACTAAAGCTTACAGCTTTCTAAGACAGGGATTGGAGAGGATTTTCATGCTTTCTTATAAAACTGTTTATGCTTGATTGTAATGGTTTTATAAGAAAGGTTTAAATTACTACTTAACAAAAGTTTATCAAAGTTGTAGTAAGGGCCCTTACTACAACTTGGACAAACTTTTGTTAATTTATAAATATGGTAATAAGCTGTAATAAGAAATACAGTAGACTCGCGCTAACGTAAACTGGCGTTTATATGAACAACCCAATAATGTGAACTGTTACATATTATTACATTATGTAGATTCTGTAGTGTGAACTATAACATTTTTCGATCATGTGAATTATTTACAAATATCTAAATAGACCTGTTAACACTTGATTTTGAGCACCTGAACTGGCTTGTAATATGTATGCCTTGCCTCAATTCACTTGTTGCAGTTTGCTTAAAGAGCTAGGAGGTTGAAGTACTAGCAGCGTGTCTTGCAAAATGGACAAATCCAAAATTTTAGAAAAACATAAAAATGGTACGAGCGTTACCGCATTGGCAAAAAAATATCAAATAGCAAAATCTACTATATGTGCCATCAAAAACAAAGAAAAAAAAATCTAAAAGTTGTTGAAAAAAAATTAAGGCCCGATAAAATTAAAAATATTAAACTGTAATTTTTTCTTTGTTCAATAAATAGAGGCCTTAAATATTAAATTTTGATTTTTTTTTGTAATCTCAGTAATGTAAACATCTCGTTTAAATCAACTAGGCTAAACTCACGTTACCGCGTGGCAACTATTAGGCATAAGAAGTTAAATCTACCACTTAGGAAAATTAATTAATCCTCTATGAAACCTATGTTATTTGGGTATTTATATACAGGGTGTAACATTACGGATGGTCGTCGGATTTATCTCAGCAACCACTACAGCTACGACTTCGAGGAACATTTCTTATAATAAAATCGGGCCTTGCGAATCCACCTAAAATATTTTTGTTTCGGTAGCTAGGACAAATCGTCAACAAAATTTGCAAATAATAAGAACTGGTTTAGTAACCACGTAGAAGTACAGTCGAACGTCTATAACTCGAACCTGAAGGGACAACCAAACCAGTTCAAGTTATGGAGTGTTCGAGTAGGGACCGGTAAAAAGGTTCGAGTTAGAGAGGTTCGACTGTAATTATTAATTTAAATAAAAAGTGACATTTTTATCCCTTTCCTGCATACGAATAAGGTATGTATGTTTATTATGGAGTTTTGTAAAAAAAAAATTATCTCTCTTACAAACCATTTTTCTAGTAGCGGGATGTTATTACTGCCCTCTAGCGGGGAAGTACAGAAACCGATTTTCACATTAACATTTTTTTCCAGTCGTAGCTGTAGTAGTTTCTGAGATAAATCCGACTGCCATCCTCAATGGGACACCTTGTATATACAAAAATACAATTTTACGAGGCACTGTACGTGGATATGCACTTTTATTGCGTTATCGTATTGGTCAGGTTTGCGGTTTGACAGTTCACTACGTACTTGCTTGGAAACTACGCGGTTTGGTTAACGTAAACAAAACATGCTCACCATAAGCGTGTTTACCAGAGACGTAGAGAACTCTACTCTGAACTTGACCAATGAACGAAAATGACAACACAATATGAAGTCCGTATACGAGTAGTATCTATTAAAGTTAGACGGTTTCTTAGTGTGACACAAAACGTGACAAAAAAAGCCTTGTAATGTCTATCTATTTTGTTAAACAATAAACTTTAAGTGGATTCCTGTGTTGGGCTAAAAAGTATTTAATTTTCGTAATAATTTTAAAACAGATAAAAAAAATAAAATAACACAATATGAAAACAGTAGATGGTAAAAACCTTTTTTGCCAACTAGAAACTACTCACAGATAAAAAGTAACAATCAAATCAAATTGAAATTAATATAAAAAACAATAAAATAAGCCATGATAGATAATGTCACGAGTACAGTGAAAATAAATCAATTCCATCAACTTTTATTATGAATGCATACTTACCATATTCTTTTTAAACCTATATTTTAAAATATAATTTATTCCAACTTATTGAAATATGCGAGGACGGCACATACATTTATAAAACCACAAATGTTAGAAATGTCATATGACAAAAGTAAAATATGTTAACACTTTAATTGATTGACGGCAAATTTCGTTATAAATTTAACGATAAAGAACCAATAATAGACGTAACCTGACACGACCATATAACCTCTAGTATAAAATTACAATGCAAGCAAGTATATTATCTTCAAGGAAAGGATAAAGTAGGATTTTTCTTTTTTAAACAGGCATTAAAAGCTAGATAATAGCTAGACTACATCGCAATTTTGACGTAACTCAGATGTCACCACAGCGTAGGTTAAGGTTATGGATGTGGGCCGTGAAGGGTATTTATAAACTGAATATTTACTCTAGCAGCTTTTACCCAGTGCCATTATAAATACCCAAAATAAGGGTATTTATTAAAAAAAGTGAATAAGCACCGAATACATGCAAATATCGTCGAATGGTAGTAGTGACTCTAGTGACGATTACGATGGACCCATTCTTTTAAGTTATTCAAGTGACGATATTCACTCAGAGCAAGAATACTTTGATTCAGATTGAGTCTGTTAATCATACCGTTGTACATTTTATCTAAACTTATCTTACAACAATAAATTTAACGGAATCGAAACATGTTTTTTTTTTTATTTATGCCATCTCCTAAGCGTTGACCTTCAAAATTAGGTTTTTTAGGCTTAACTTACTATGACCCGTAATCCTCTATATATTTACCCGGGTATTTACCATATACATAATATTCCAATACCTACGGTAATTACCAATGCATGATGATGCAAAAATAACTTCTCGCGGTCCTTAAGAAAACTTGTTCTGATTGGTTGCTTTCAAACATATATGCACCTTATTTCCATATAGTACGTATTCTTTCCAATAACCACGGTACCTTACGATGCATGAAACAAACATATTTGAAATAGCAATATCAATGGGCATAAGTCTGTCCTTTTTGCGGTCCTTAAGATAAAATGTCCTGATTGGTTATACTTTTGCCCATACATATTATTTTAGTCGTGCCTTCGTCACGTAAAATCATTGGCGCACAGTTGACAGAAACATACATTTGGGATCTATGCATTTTTCGTATATTTATATCTGAATGTTTGCATCAAATGCCACTTATTGTGTCAATCGGTAACAGGGAGTATTGGAATATTACGTATATGGTATAAATACCTGGGTATTTCACATCACTATTTAGGATGCGTATCGATGACGCGCGGCTATCTCGCGAGCCATGTTCAACCGCGGCAAAACCATTCAAAGTTAGGAACGAACCTTTGTACTCCGCTGAAGGTGATCCAGCCTCGTATTTTTTTACACAAGCGTGCTAACTATCGCCGTGCAACTGACTGAAACCCTTTTGCCGCTGTACCAAAAACCGTATCATAGGCAAAGTTTACACAATTAAGATATAGGTTGCTGCACTTGTCAAAAGTCAATGGAAATATAGAAAACGCGTGCCGACGTAGGCTGTCGCTGGTCGTAACTGCAAAACATGTGTGCGATTCGGTGTTTGATCTCGGCCGCCGGCTCAAAGATCCACCGGCCAGAAACCCGCTGCAAAACAGGTGTGCGATTCGGCGTTTGATGTCGGCCGCCGGCTTAAGTGCAGCAACTTATACAAGGTTCGTCAACGATCGTTTGGCCATTGAAAAATATATGAATTAAAGTAAGATCGCTATTTAAATAAATGGCACTAAGAGAGATAAATAGTTTAGCGCTGTTTCCAGTTAGCAACTCAAGAAAATGGTTTTCTTTTCGCGATCTAATGACGTTACTCTTACCGGCTGAGTAGACCAAAAAAAGTTAATAAAATCCTTAAAACCCCTTGATTTTAATTGCTGTAGCGCCATCTCTTAGATATCATTTGAACTGTATGACTAATAATCAATACTGCGAATCCGTAATTAAGTGTACAGGTAGAGCTTTCTAACATGGCAAATATGTTAAACGAGGTTACTACACAGAGTTAGAAACCAATACATTGAAAAGTAACTATTACATTACAAATTACTTTACAGGAATGTACTTAGAAAACTGTGTAATTAATTAAAACAAAAAAATAACTTAATTATAAATTTCCTACTTGCAAAATAAAAGAAAGTAGTTGATAATTACTTTTTTATTTATTTCTTTCACTTTTTTATAATTTACAAAATGTGAAAATGCTTAATTTAGGAGCCCTCTTCCTTCGAAATACATTCCGAACTTACCTCTTAAATTCAGTAGGAAACGTGGATTGCTTTAAATAATAAAAGCAAAATAGCTTTTTCCAAATAATAACTTCGTACATCCCTACCCCCTAAAATCTTGTCCCCTATTCTGTTTCCTGGATAGTGTATAGTGACTTTTAGCAACTTGACTTCGTGAGCCGCCGCCAGGATATCGAACGGCACAAGAGTTTTACAAAACACACTTGAACGGCATTTAAGCGCGACTTTAATAAACGAGCAAGGTTATTGTGTAAGAAAAAATTATTAAAAAATTGAATTTTTGTCGATTTAATGCTTCCTGATTAAAGCTAAAATAACGAAATAAATAATAATTACTATTTCTTCGTCTTTTAAAAGTGGATATGTTACTGTGATTGCTCCTGTTTAGTAATAAAAAACTATTAATAAATTTTGAGTCACAGCGGCAAACGCTCCTGAATATGCGCGTCTTTGGTTCCTCACTGACTTTTTGCTTTCCATAAGTTCATCCTTTTTTATAAGCTTGTCATAAAGGCTAAACGTTCGAAGTCGAGCCCTGTATTAGTAGTTACGTGGTTTATATACTATTTTATGCACTTTAGAATAGGCAAAATATTTTTAAATAAAAATAATATTTAACACCTCGTACTATTTGCATTTAACGGTACCCTTCATATAAAATTTCATCCTAGTGATTGACAGTCTTTCATACTTGAGATGTAAGTTTTTAATCCCTAAGGATTAAAACGGTCACTTTAGTCCCTAAAACTAGGTACTAAAGTAATCTCTTTAGTTCCTAAAGTGCATAATGCATTTTCAATTTGTTTTTTAAACATTTACTTCCCATTTGTCATTTTTAGCCAATTATACCAACACATTGCAACATCAAAAATTGTTTTTTTCTAGAAAAATTGATACGACCTGTAAAAAAATATGTTAAAAAAATGTTGATTTCCTATGTAGTTATAATAGCTAGCCAGGAGCTAATTTATTCATTGGTTTATTTAATATATGAAACTGCAATATAATTATTTTGCTGAGTCAGGAAATAACATTTGTTTCGGTTTGGTGTGATTTTCCACAGAAAAAATAAGATGTACTTATCGCACCCCCAAAACTACAAAGACCTAACTCAAAAAATTGGAATTTTACAAATGCAACAAAAAAACTGTTCAATTTACTCACGTATTTTGTTAATATAAATGTATATTTGAAATTATTGGAAAATTGTTTGTTAAAAAATGTATGCCTAAATCAAGTTACAAAACATTTTTTAACTAGGTTTTAATTAATTAAGCAAAAACATAAAACTAAAAGTGAATTTAACATAAAAAATTTCGTCCATACCTCGCAACGCAAGGGAAAGTCCCGAGTACCGATGCTACGTTGCCCCTTTGAACTGCTAAACTTATATTTTGTGTTATAAATAACTTAGCTCTTCAATCGCCTCCTAATACGGCGTTTATCTGTTGACTGATTTTGCGAATCAAATTTTTGGCCCCAGGTTTCAATGGAAAAGGACACAAAATAAAAGCGATCCAAGAGCTCCTCATATTTCCTCTTCTTCAAGGACTCTTCTAGTTTACAAACCTCTTCTGCTTTTTTCGATGACAAATAAATGTAAGATTGATACAAAAGACATCCATGGAAATCTGGTCATTCCATCCGCCCGTTTTCCATCACTCCGACAAACTCCAACCGGCTCTAGTACCGAAGGAAATCGCGCGGAAGTTAGAGCCCGTCGAAGGATGACATTTAACGTATTGTGACGAACCATCCTTTCCGCACTCTTGTGACAACTCTGGCCTTGGTGGCCTTCAATATCTACTGTTTGGCCACAAGAATTGCAGTTGTGGGGCTCGTAAACAGCAACGACAAGTCTCGTAAGGTCTAAGTACCCAGGAGAGTACTAGGTTCTTAAAGAGCAAGACATCTAGCTTTGGTTCTAGGATCTTCGTCGTTCAAAAGGCCACGCAGCACCAATTCTCCAGACGCCATCCTGTCAAATTCTTTCTGAGATGTTGGAAGAGGATCTGGGACAGATTGGAGATTTGATATTATTAACCAATTATTTAACGCCACACTATATTCCAGATCTTGACAAAAATTGATTTTGTTTGGAAAAACAAGGTTCACTAGATCACTTGAAGTTTGTACAGATCCCAAAAAAGCAGAAAACATAAAGTTGAAGTTGTTTATTTCGAACACCTATATAGAAAATAATAGTTTTAATAATAGATTATTAAATTCATTAATCTAGACATTATTTTGGGAGACCAATGACCAAATGAAATCATGGGGGAGCCGCCGTTAATATACAGTAGTTTAATTATAAGAGCGCTGAATTTGGACTATAAACGGTATGACAAACCAAGTTCTTCGAATCGATCAAAACATTGTTGCGACTAACCTAAAAAACACTGATTTAAGGGAATGTGATTTTGAGTACTATGAATTCCAGAAACATCATCTTCATGTGAAAAAACTTATTTCGATTTTCATTATAAATTTAGTTAGTTCACTCAAAGTGGTTTGGGTTAGTTTTTTTGTTACTCATATCTACATCTCTGTCTAACTCCTCCTAGAGAAAACAATCACAGTGGTAGGGTTGATTAAAAAATACCAAAAACTGTAGCAAAACCTTAAGTTCCTTTAGACTTACACTGTAGAGAAGATACCGACACTTTGGACTTAGTATCACATGAAATACTTTTATGTGCATGTGCTAATTCAAAGCACTGTTGCCGGCGCGTCCAATTTATTATTGAACTTCCGGATCTAGAGGTTACATGGTCGAAGGGTATGTATAACATGACGCAGAACAACCAATGATATGATTATTCATTCATTTTTAACGTTTATATGGTAGGCAACACTGTATTTTGTAATTGGCAACACTGTATTTTGTAATTGGTTTACTAAACTATACTACCACACCTTAACCAAAATATTATCAGTGAAATATGTAAAAATATGACCAACACAATAAAATTGTTTTTAAATGATTTAAAGTAACGCAAAACAAAATGATATTGAGTAAATATACAGTTTGTAAAAAAAAGTTGTAATGTGCCTTGACTGGTGGGTAGGGTCGGGGAACCTGAAAAAAATATCAATAAAAAAACCGTGGCCGTGACCACCAAATACTTCACAACATTTTAATTATATGTCATACAGAAAAAAGCGGTTACACTAACTTATAGAATAAGATTAGAAATATAAGTTTGAAAAACTACATTTTTGTAACGGTCTTAAACGGTAGCAAGAAATGTTTATTTTAAAGTTATAGGAGGACATAAGTGGCCTTACCATACCAAATGCATATTCCTGGGTATTTCACAATGTTAACAATAGAGTTCGAGTCGGTAATTTAGTTTAAAAATATTTTTCAGTGGCATTTTTAATATTTGAGGTTGGTCTTTAAGCTCTACAAAGGTATATGTCAAACATAACAGGTTTTTTCAGAAAATTATTTAAGAACTAAATCACAAACATTTGTTCGACTACGAGTACCTAATCGCCCAAGTAAGAACTTTGTCCAGGATGTATAAAAACTTCCAAGTCTAAAAAATCCTAAATTAAATAAACAATTTATACTCTCCTAAAACTATTTTGTAGATTAATTTTCAAACATTTATTAAAAACTAAGCGGAAGCTGTCAATATAAAGTAGACTGTTTATTCAGGTCAAAAATAATTTTAATGTCGGCCGCCTATAATTGGCCCATCAAAACACTATTGGCAAAATTGAGAATTAGCCAATTAAATTTGCGAGATCTGTATCTAAGAAAACAAACATT
Source organism: Aspidapion aeneum (assembly GCA_963576565.1). Classification (NCBI taxonomy): domain Eukaryota; kingdom Metazoa; phylum Arthropoda; class Insecta; order Coleoptera; family Brentidae; genus Aspidapion; species Aspidapion aeneum. The sequence goes on along the minus strand of OY755038.1, from coordinate 36,410,875 downwards.
TTTCTTGGTAAATTTTGATTTAATTAAAATATTGTTTACGGGCATATATTGACACCTTACATAATAAAAGCAAATATAAATCTGAAATGGAAAAAAACTTCAAATCGGTGGTTGATGGTTCTGCTTAAATCTAAAGATGAATTAAAATGTTTTCTTAACGGGAGTAAGGTAAATCGTGTTCAATTTGAATCTGGTGCGAAGAATTCTACATTCTTGTGAACAGGGAAGGACCACTTTAATCTGTAAATGACATAAAATCGATATCTTGACGATGTTAGGACCTACAAATATATTAACGCAACTTTGACATTTAAATATCCATAAAATAATTCCCTTTAATTTATAAATAAACAAAATAATAATAATCATCAATTGTTAAATCAGTAAAAACACAAAAAATGTATATGTCGGCGGTGTTAGGACCTAGAAATATATTCAATAAGAAAAATGTCGAAATTCAAACAACCACAAAATAGTTCCCTTTTACATAGATATATTCAATAATAAATAAAATATTGATATTTACAAAAAAAGCAATTGATTATGGCAATATTCATTCCTGGAAGAAAATTATTAAATAAAAGTTTATGTGCAAATATATTTAAAAAAAGGCCATTTGATTACGATACCGACACGACACAGATTTTTATGTGTATAGGCATCGTGCCGCTAAGTGTAAAAACGAAATATTAATTTAACCATTGCAATATTAATGAAGTATTTCATAAATAATAAATATATATTTAAATCATTAAATGGGAATTAATAAATAAAGCAGTAATATATTATATCAATAAATAATAATTAACCATTTTTCAGACGCAGATAAAACCAAATTATTTAAAATATCAGATGAAAATTATTTTAAGAATTTTTAACACAAAGTATGACAGACGGGGGTGTCACAAATTGAACAACTTTAAGGGATTTCCATTTCTCTCCATAACAAAACTATTTACCCAAAAATAAATTTTTCATTAAAGCAAGAGGGTCTTCTGGAAGAATAGTTGAAATACCGAAAAGTTTCCAACTGGAGACACCCTGTACAAGTACAAAAGAGTTAGCACAATTTAGTAGATTCAAAAATTTTGTGACCGCGTATGGCCTCCAGATAAATAGTGCAAAGTAAGGAGAGATGTATCCTGAAGGTTCATAAGAAATAAAAATGTAACTACAGCAATATAACAGTTTTTATCCACATGTATTTGATATGTTGGACTCTACACTACAATCCTAATCTAAAATTTGAACCCAGCACATGACTAAACTTTAGAATCTTAAGTCAGTCTCTACAGGTTAGTATAGCTCTGATTCTTATATTCAAAACCTAGGACAGAAGTGCTAATTTAGTTAAGTTAGGGCATTTTAGTCTAACTACTTAGATAAGGCTAGGTTGATCTGACCTGACCAGGTCTAACCTAACTTCATATAGCCTGATCTAACTTAACCTATATAAACGTGAAATTTAGTACCCGTTAATTTAAAAATCAAACAAGTTTCGTGGCTAATCGGGTAAAAAGAAGTTTTTGTTTCTCTCATATTTTTTCGTGGGTAGCTTGAAAGCTTAACCTCACGGGGGTCCAAGATCTAATGGACACCTAATAAGTGTTAACAGTTAACTGTTTCGTCCTTTTGGGACTCTTCAGAATACTGCTTGGTCAATGTTCATCAGACGAGTTTGTCTCTCAACCTATGTACGTCTTTAGTAAGAAAACTCTCGCAAGAAGCGCCATCTACCGAGATACGAGAGAAACTAGAATTGCAAAGAAAAAGAAACAACCATTTTCTTTTTACCCGATTAGCCACGAAATTTGTTTAATTTTTAAATTCACGGGTACTAAATTTCATGTTTGTAAGTATTATTTGGCTTAAAAATTCCGCTGACTGACGCTCGCATGTCTAATGGCGGGTAAAAAACGCTAATCAGCGTTGGTCTGGACTGAAAGACAGAAGAGCTGTCGTAGGTCACGGATGGTTTCTTTTTCTTTGCAATCGATCGTTTCATTGATCCTAACTCGGTAGATGGCGCCTCGTGCGAGAGTTTTCTCACTATTTACATAGGATTGGAGACAAAACCATCTAATTAACTTCGCAAGGGTGTCACCTTGACCAAGCAGTGTTCTGAGGAGTCCCATAGGGACGAAACAGTTAACTGTCAACACTTATTAGGTGTCCAGTAGATCTTGGACCCCCGTGAGGTAAAGCTTTCAAGCTACCCACGGAAAAATATGAAAGAAACAAAAACTTCTTGTTATCCGATTAGCCACGAAACTTGTTTGATTTCTAACCTATATAGTTCGACTAACGTGTTCTAGCCTACCTAAGTTAACCTTGATTGTATCGGCTTTAAAAATAAAAATCCGGACTATATCTACCTGGGAGAAAGAATGCAAACCTAACCTAACACACCGGTAAATTTAATTTAGATTTGTATGTTCTAGTATTTTCTCTTCTTAGAAATAAAAGCTGTATTTACTTATTTATCAGTATTATGAGCTTTATAAAAACTTTAAGATATTTTGTCCATTCGATACTTTCTTTTTCAACGCTTTTTTTATTCAAAATTTGATTTTATTTTTTATTGATCGGCGCAAAAGACCATGAGCGCCCGCTAGAAGCTTGACAACCTCACATATGCACGACACATTATTGATGTGAGAGAAAGAGGGAGTCAATTTACATAGGAAAAAATAAAAAAGTGGCGCAAGCGTAATTCGAAAAATTCGTCGGTAAAACGCTTTTTCTCTACCAATTTCTATTTTTATTCCTACTCTGGTGTACATTTGGGATAAACCATATTTTTGTGTTGGTGACTTAAATAGAAACAATATTTTTTATTTGCAACTCTCCTTACTTTTCCCTGAATTTGTATTTAAAATGGTTTTTTTTATAGTCCTCATCAGGAAGATATTCACCATTCAACTCAGAATGTTGTTAAAACTCAAGCTATTACATTTGAAACTTCTAGTAAATTGTAAAAACTCTTTAGGACTGGTTAATAATATAGAAAGCAAAAATATACTTACATGATAAATAAAAGCAAATCTCTTCTTAATCTTGATTTGAGCCAGCTCCCTGTGGTTGGCCCCCGTAGCCGTATTGGGCGAATGCGGCGTAGTTTTGTTGTGGAGCAGCTGGGGCGCCGCCTTGCGGCTGTCCGCCGTATCCGTAGCCACCTATATCAAGTTAATTATGTAATTATGAACTTTCCGACGGAATTCAATTTAAGCCGTACTATTGCGTGGCCTCGCCTCGCCTCGGCAGTTCGGCATTGGAATTGCAATTGCATAAAAAAACCCCTTCAGTGAGTTTTACGATTATTGTGAGCAAAGTTGAGGTGAAGACTTAACCTAACCTACAAGGATTTAAAAATATATACATATATATTACAAAGTAAAAAAACAGATCTACAAAGATTTAAAAAGAAAGAGAGAATTGTAAGATAGATAGAAACTAGATATACAGAAGGATAAAGTAAGGGCCTTAAGTAGTTACAAAACCGAACCTTTATTGAAGCCCACGGTATCGATCTGGCTAACTGTCCTAGAAGGACAAAGCCAATACTCTGGAACAGAACCGAACCTAACCAAACCAAATTAAACCACACACACAACACACAGTGTGCCTGAACGAAGTATAGGTTAAAGAAAAATGGTTCCAAAAACTAATTGCACATTTTGAATATGGACTCTTTCCTGACTTCAGAGCGATATTCTTATAAATCCTAGCTGATCCTCTTCTCCAAATTTTATCAATTTTTTGCCATTTTTCTAGTTAGTCTAGGCGCTGGCTCCTGTCACGTGCGACCTAATATATGCGCTCAGTTTGACTGCGGGACATTGTTAAGCACCCATAGTTGTATAAAAAAAAGTTTGGTCACGTAGTCGAACTCATGGTCGTTTGGCCGCCATCTTTGAAAATGGCCGTCAAATTGATAGATTTTTTTGTTTAAACGTATCTCCCTACTTAGTCATCCGATTTTAATTTGTTATACTCCTTTTTTCAAAGCAAATAAATTTTGTTTTTACACATTTTTTATTAAATCAAGTAGTTTATGAGATATACCAAAATAATTAGTATTTCCGCTCGCAAAAGAATTAAAATAATACCCGTGCTAATTTTATTGTAGCTACAATATTATTGACATTTGTTTTTTTGTTACATAGAAGGCTTTAAACCTTTCACAGAAGAGAATATTGACTTTATGTTTTTAAAGTTCGATGAATGATACCCCTAAAGGCTGCCTTAAAGAGGGTGGTTTCTAAAACTGTTCACAAGATTACACAAAAAGTGAATTTGCAGCTTAACGATGCATCCTAGCGAAAAACGTTAAGAATAATTTTTTATAGTACTTTTAATTCCGCATCTTCTGATTATTGTCATATCTGTTACAATTTTAAAGAAAAAAATCGATTTTGGAGAGAAAACATGGAATTTTTACAAAACTGTATATTTTAGCTGGCTTGCTGCTAAGTGATACATCAGAAGAAGAAAAATTAAAAGTAATATAAAAAAATTATTTTATCGTTTTTCGGTAGGATGCATCGTTTCGCTATAAATTCACTTTTTCTATAATATTGTGAACTGTTTCAGAAACTAGCCTCTTTCAGGCAGTCTTTAGGGGTACCATACCACGAACTTTAAAAACATATAGTCAATATCCTCTTTTGTAAAAGGTTTAAAGCCTTCTATGTAACAAAAAAAAACCAAATGTCAATAATATTGTAGCTACAATAAAATTAGCATGGGTATCATTTTGACTCGACTCGAAAAATGTATTATGTCAAAATTTGTTTGCCTTTCAAAAGGGAGTAAAACAAGCTTTAAAAAATTAAAATAGGCCCACTGGGTAGGGAGATACGCTTAAACAAAAAATCTTTTAATTTGGCGGCCATTTTCAAAGATGGCGTCCAAACGACCATGAGTTTGACCACGTGACCAAACTTTTTTGATACTGCTATGGATGCTTAACAAAGCCCCGCAGTCAAACTGAGCACACATATTAAGTCACACGTGACAGGAGCCAGCACCTAGACTTACTAGAAGAAAAAGCAAAAAATTGATAAAATTTCGAAAAGAGGATCAGCTAAGATTTACATGAATATGGCTCTGAAGTCAGGAAAGAGTCCATATTCAAAATGTGCAATTAGTTTTTGGAACCATTTTTATGTAACCTATACTTCATTCAGGCACACTGTGTCTATTATACAACTCAATGAACCACACCAAACAAAACCAAAGCGTACCTGTCAAAATAGATACAGGGTGGGCGTTTGAAAACGACAATACGGAAAATTACTTATAAAAGAAAAATTAAAACTGTTATAAAAATAAAACAAAGTCAAATTTGTACATGGATTATAGAATATCTGTGTCCTATTTAAAGCTTTCCACCCGGGATCTCTCGAGAACTGCTGAAAATTTTTAATAATGCCGAGACACGTCGATTTTGTTTGCAAGGGAGAGACTTTTTGGCTATCATGAAATTTTTGTAGCACGAACCCCCTTCGAGGGGTATACTTTACCCCTAATTTTGAATAGGGAAAGTGGGTCTAGTGATACCTTGTTTTGGAGATCTATTGAATATCTTTACAATCGTGTAAAAACTTCGAAAATCCATCGATTAGTTTTTGAGACATTTGCTTTCAAATTTTCAAATTTAACATGGAATGATAAAATAAAAATTAAATCCGAAAAATATCAAATTTTAATAAAATTTTTATTTTATCAGTCTATGTTAAATTTGAAAGTTTGAAGGCAATTATCTGAAAAACTAATGGATAGATTTTTGAAATTTTTACACGGTTGTAAGGACATTCAAAAGGCCTTCAAAACAAGGTATCACTAGACCCACTTTCCCTATTCAAAATATAGGGGTAAAGAATACCCCTCGAAGGTTGTGTTGTGCGTGCTACAAAAATTTCAAGATAGCCAAAAAGTGTTCCCCTCGCAAACAAAATCGACGTGCCTCGGCATTTTTAAAAATTTTCAGCTTTTCTCTAGAAATCAAGGGTGGAAAGTTTTAAATGGGACACAGTGTATATGGATGATTCTACCAAAAGTGGGCTATATGGATATCATTTTTGGTCATTGCCTTTAAATAACAGTACAGCACAGTAAATAATTTTGTTTTGTTAAATTTATGTAACTAATTAGGTGTAAGCTAAGAAACATTTATTTTCCCGAATTGTAGGAATTATTGCATAAAAATTCCAGAGGGATGAGTACCAGAGGAATAAGTTTTTTAATGGTTTTCCAATTTAAATCAAAATCTATTTAGACAACTTAACTTAAGTTTTATATAAACAAAGTTCCTGAACTTATAATTTTAAAACAATCAACAAAAAAATTATACTATTGATATCAGTCGAATATTTACTTACCAGAGGAATGATAATCGAAGCGTTCCTTTTTGATTTCTCCGAAAAAAACTAATTTTCTGTCGAAAATAAAAAGATCTATAACTTAAACCAAACTAAAGTTGACATTATCTGTCACAACTTGTCACCCTCACAAGTAAATTAGATATCCAGGGCCGTCTCTTTCTCTAGAAATTAACCGGTGGTATTCACAAATATTGTGTTATTAAAAATGGAGCACGTTTAAAATTGTAAAATTTTCCGGGAAGATGTAAATTTGGATTATCAAAAATATGACTGCAAACTTAAGTTTTATCAATTTTTTGATAAATAGTTAAGACTTGGTTAAATATTATTTATTAGGATATTTTTTTCAATCTGAGTTTTTAATATTAGGTTTGGGACTACACCAGAGGAATGAGGTATTTGCTTTGTCATAAAAAAAATTATAAACTTGCAATTTTTTTTATACATTAAACTCAAATGCTTCATAAAGAAAACCTTTCGTTTTAAATCTTATAACTAAAACTATGCTTCATTTGCAGTCTGTGTTTGAAAAATATGCATTCCCACTCCACAGCACCATCTTTGTAGAATCATCCATATTGTACATGGATTATAAAATTGTTTCACAAATTTCAACATATTTTTGTTTATTAAAAGAATCTTTTAAAATAAAACAAAATCGCCATTATAATCTAAAATGCTCACCTTTATTTATCGTTAAAAGACAACGATAAAAACTGATCTTGGAATGAAATTAACTTAAGAGTTTTACTCAAATGTAATTGAGATAACCAAAGTCGGTATCTCTTTATACAGTGGCATGAGATAGAAAGAAACAGAAGAAATATTCATCTTACAAAAAGTAAAACGCTCGGTAAACGAATTGGTGTGAACAAGTAGTTTTTTATGCTAGTAAAGACAGATAAAAGGTCGAGAAAGAGACACAGCTCCACGTGCAGTTTTTGACTTGCCTCGCTGCGCCTTAGTAAAAATATGTATATTTATTATATTAAATATATTTATATAATTTCAAGAGTTATTTCTAAAAAAATACTTTGTATGTACTGACTCCAAAATATGTACTTTTAGCAATTTTAGCAACCAAAACCGAAAGCTATATAACTTTTTTAACTTATAACAGCCGTTTTTCAATTGCGTTGGAGTTTCAAAATACCAAAAGCAAAGGATAATTAATTAATAAAATTGGCTGTATTAAAGCTGCTAACATATTATTCAAAGGGATCAATCATCAACCCGACTCGTCTAAAATTTTATTCCAATTTATGCTTGTATACCTAAAATCGTCGCACTTTTAATATTACCGTTATATGCATTAAAATCCGAAAATATAAAAAAATATCTGTCAAAGACTCACCGGCACTAACAGTCGATGTGCTTTGATAAAATTACTAAAGTTCATTAAAAATTCGATATTTATAACAGTTACCAAAGTGCAAATTTTATTATACAGGGTGAGTTCTAGGTAATAGTCCAAAATTGCAGGATGAATTCAGGAGCTTAAAATATTACAATTTGTTCATATTTGCTCTAGTCCGAAAGTTGATAGTTTAGAAGATATAATAAAGTTATTTTTTAAATTACAAGTTTTGTCCCTAGTAAGTTGGTTTTTAGGTGTTTTGGAACAAAAATTGGTGTATGGGGGTTTTTTGGGTCGAGAAGTACGAATGTGGTATTATTTTTGATAGATTTTGTAGAGGGCGCCTCTTGCGGTATCTCTACTGCCTTTAATCTGGTATATATTTTTTGTGGGCTAATTTATTACAAATCTGATACCATATTTGAACCAATTTTTGTTCCAAAACAACTAAAACCAGTTTGAATTGATCCTCCAATTTTAAACTATTACCTAGAACTCACCATGTATTCAGTATAAGGCAGGCAAAAAACCTATAATATTAAACAATCAAAATAACCAGATCCACAACGGAAGCGTAGCTTACGGCACACAGTGCGGACTCCTGTGGACAATAATCGAAAAAAAAAGGTGGATTTGAAGTTTTACAGAAGTATAGACAAAAGTCCAAAGTTTATCCATAAACATATTTGTTAGTCACACTTCAAAAAGTGAAGAAAATTTAATTCTTAATATTCAGAAAATTAATTTTAATGGTTCTGATACTATTTTATCAGAATATTATGTCAACTTCTATTGAACTCTTAAGATATGGTTTGATTTTCTGGGTGGCGCTATATAATTCGGATGTCTTGGTTGCAGAACCGTTTTTAATTCAGAAAAGGGTGATCCGCATAATCTTGGGGATGTTAAAATGTTAAACGTTCTGACTGTCAACTTTTAATTCAAAAACTTTCAACAATTCGAACATTTGATTCCCAGACATTCATATCCTACTGGATTCTGGCAAATAAATATTCCAGTGCACGTACAAAGCATGACAGAACGTTGGCCTGTTTATTCCTGCATAATGCGTTTTAATAAATTACTTTGAATATACTGGAAACGGCTCAGTTGGTTTTCTTCTCTTTTTACCAATTTTCTTTTCTGTTTTGTTTTAAATTAAATAGTTTTTAAATAAGGCTGTTTTCTGTCAAATAATTAAGTCAAGTGAATTATTATACAGTGAAGTCCGCTTATAACGAACCCGTTTATAGCGAACTTCTGGTTAATACGAACCTTTTTTCTTTATACGAAAAGTCATCCATAAATACTCATGTATTGTCTTACTGGTTATAACGATCCCGCTTATAGCGAACTTCCGGATATAGCGAACCTATTTAATATCCAGACAATGGGCGTTTTCACACTAGACGATACGGCAACGACACGAATGGTTGTAAAGACATGCACAAGACCCAGAATATGATCACGAGTATGAATTCGATAATGATATGCTTGATTTAGTAGAAGAACAAGCTAAGAGAAAAATGTGTGACTTCGATTTTAACGATTATGCGACTATTGATAGACATTGTGGCAAGAGAAACGTTGACTGATGAGCAAATTATAATCTCTCTGTGACCTCACATATGGTTTCAAGTGATAATTAGGAAGATAATGATGATCCTGTTCAAGATAATTCTGTTGAAGTCACTAAGGTTTATGTTCCAACCATTCGTGAAATGGAAAACAAAATTTCGGACTCGTAATTTTTTGGAATCACGCCAAGTTCCTGATAAAATATGGGCATCATTTTGTAACCTTGAAAGCTATATAAACAGGGAATATTTTTCAAGTAGAAATGTACAAACAAAAATTATGGATTTCATAATAATAAAAAAAAAAAAGATTTAGGCTTCTTTTATATATGTATTACCTATATTATACTCGTTTCTGGTATTACATACCACCACAATATTATGTACTTTACATATTCATATGTAGAACAATAATAAAAAACGTCTTTATTCGTATGTATTGTGCCTTTTTCTAAACATATAAAAATTTATAGTATTTTTTGTAATATTTTTAGTTTTCTTAATCTTGGATACTATTAAAAAAAGAAACACAAAAAATTAAACAAAATTTATTTATTACTGTTTATAACGAACCTCGGATATAACGAACCATATTTAGTTCATTTTTGAGGTTCGTTATATCCGGACTTCACTGTAGTTACTTTTTATTTTTCATATTTTATTGAGATATGTTTTTCTTTCAATTTTAATTAGTATTAAGTGTGTCAAATTTCAATTTGTAGTTTTTTTATTTTACTTTTTTTTTTAGTGATTATTATACACTATTTGTTCAAATATGTTTGAAAATTATATTTGCAAATAAAGAATTACTCTACTCTAATCTAAGTAAGAGTTCCAAAAACTACCCATCAGCTCATCAGTGAATTTAACTACTCTTTCTGACCTCCCTAACAAATCTTACCTCCCGCTGCAGGAGCTTGATATCCGCCACCACCATATGGTTGTTGGTAGGCTCCGGGTCCACCTCCAGCTGCCGGATTTTGACCTCCCGGTGCACCTCCTGCTGCCGCTGGTGCCGCTGCTGCACCACCAGGACCCTAATTTGAGAACAAGTTTATTTAAAAACTCTAGCAACAAGTTTTTTCTCATCTGTTTAAAAAATAGAGCGAGACAATTTTTCGCGATCTTTTTAGCATTCCAAATCACAAACAGAGCCAAACAAAAATTGTTGCAAATTATATTAAACGTTTGAGTATATGACCCATATAGAGGTGCAACCGGCAAGCCTTGCAATATAAAGGGGCAGATTGCGCTGAAATAAATTCGTCTATGCAACTAAATCGTACTAGTTGTCTCTGAATATTGCGTACTAGACGAATTTATTTCAGCGCCATCTACCACGTCATGCAAGGCTCGCCGGTTGCCACTCTATATGGGTCATAGACTCATTGATGTAGGAGAGCTAAACACTTTCGATGATACTAAACAATCACACTAGTTTTTACTTGTATTTTAAGTTTCCTGTAAGGTAAAACAGAGAAGGCTAAAAAAAATTACAGCAATACAATTTAAAAAATTTATTTTTTTGGCATATACTAAACAACAGTTGGAAAATTCCTTTAGTTTTCAAAAAGTATAAAATATTCATTAAAGAGATATCCTACCTAACTTTTGTTTACAAAAATCAGCTAGTCAGTCAAAAAATAAAATAGCAGAAAGAATGCGACGACCGCTTTCTTCTGGGCACCCTAATTTTTTCCGTGTTTTAGTGGTCTAACATACGCATCTGCGATCGAAAAATAAAATGGTGCCAATAGCTGGGAAAAAAAAACACGTCCTTTTCCTTATATCCTTCTACTTTGGTTTTAAGGGTTTTTGTTAGAGTGCAAAATATCAGAGATAAATTGAAGATAGCATATCAAACTATTTTTCAAAAAATCGGACGAACCGCAGTGATGCAGCGTGGTACCGAGTGGTATCACTCGTTTTACTCGATCAGTGCGTTCCAACATTTGTTTTAACGTCCTTGGTCGTTTTGGGGTTATATGACGTGGTGCCAAGTGGTATCACGTTGACGTATAGTTTTGTTTGGTTTGTAAAAAAAACTAACTTTTTAATAAACAAACAAAAAGCTTTGAAATAAATTTTAACTAATGTTTGTGTGAGAAAAAATAATATCCATCGTCTTGTATACAGTGGTGGCCAAAATAATAAGAGTGTCCTAAAACTGTATGAAAATCTGACCCTGCTTTAACTATTTAAAAAAAAACTAGAGTATATATTAGGTATATTTGAAAACTTCAATTCATTTCTCAGTCCAAGAGCTGTGGCAATTTTTCGCATAAAATACTCTAGTGCCTTTTTGGCAGGTTTCAAAAAACTACTAAAAAAAGTTTTTCTATCTAATTTATATAACTCCTGAAAATTTCATAACAATTGAACGAAGAATAGTTGAGATATAAAATTTTTAAATTGGCAAAAATTATCAAAAAGTTACTAAAATCGTGAAAAATTGGTTATTTTTAGCAATTTTTTCCAAGTTTAAAAAATTAATTGACTAACCTTTTATCAATAGTGTTGATATTTTCAGGAGTTATTTAAATTTTACCCCTCTTTCGAATAGTACTACATATAACTTTTTATAGTTGAAGTAGGATCAGATTTTCAGTATTTTGGCCCACTATATACTATAAATTGCTCCTGTTTTTCGTCACACATGGTTTTCGGCACGAGCAAAAAACACGTTAGTTTCAAACCGCTACTGCACAAATACTATAATAGTGACGGAAACGTGTTTTGGGACGTGCATAGACAAGATATCTAGATACCCAACGCACTATTCGTTTTTTACCCCACCCGTCATCTAGGCGCGCAGTCTCGTTATTTAATAGCCAGCACCTCGTATTAATAAACGTTTAGCACCTTTGTGCTCTTTTTTAAACATATTTTTGACAAGCTAACCATTTCAGATATTTTTTTTGTCTGAAGGTACCACTTTATTTTCAGTTTTAATACTTGTTGTCAAATGTAAGACTTTCTTGTATACTTGAATATTGCCATTAACTTTCAAACACATTTTTTAAGCTACAGAAAAAGAAATTGCCGGTAATTCTTTAATGGAACTTTTTTCATCTTATTATTTATAATTTTGAGATAATTTGAGAGCTAATACCTGTTTTGAAAGTAAATGGCGATTATCCCCTAAATCATAGGCTTGGTTTAGTCAGTCCGATGCTCAAAAGATTTTTGCGCCCGCGCATTCTGTTAGGAATCACTTTAAAGAATTTTCGCAGAGGAAAAAGTTAGGCGTCTCTGCGAAATAAAGCTATTTATGAGAATACAGCCGGTTAATCATCACTTAAAAAACAGACCTGTGGACTATTTGCGTTCGATGCAATTTAATATTTCTGCAACTTGCCATTTCTACAGCTTTACATAAGTGACTTTAGTCAAATTTAAAGATAACATCACTTTTTAAATCAATATACAACAAAAAATAATATATTTCTTATTGCCCCATTACGATGTTTCCTATTGCCCCACGATAGTCAAAACGAATCCTGTTTAACACAAGAAAAATTTTAAAAGAATACATAGAAAGACTTACATTTGAACACAAACAAAGCATTAAAATTGCTAATAAAGTTTTCCTTTAGACAAAAAAAAATATTCTCCCATCTTCCCCTATTTATTATTTCGATTTTAACAGTATTGCACACCAAACAACAAATAACCGCACCGTCGGCGTCGACTAAAACCGGTACCCAAAAGGCTATTTCGAACTGTCAAATATTTTTAAAGTTATCGTTGTCGGCGAAGTTATCGGGCCTAAATTTGGCACAACCAAAAATATCTGTTACCTGAAAAAAAAATTACCTTATTTTTCATCTGTGCCTCGATCGCCTCGGCTTCCTTTGTTTTACCTATACTACGGTAGTAGTCAGCCCACTGAGCGCTGTAGTCGGCCTGGGTGCTTCCGGCCGCGGCAGGTGCACCTGCTGCTGCAGGCGTAGGGAGTGCGCCAGGGTTAGGGGCCGCCGCTCCGGCTGCTTTCGCTTTTGCCTGTTGCTCGATCATGTCAGCTTGCTGTGTCATACCCAAGTTCCTATTAAAAATTAAATCGTATATAAATCACTGTCTGCCGGAGAACCTGATAGTTAAGGCAAGATTTCAGAAAATCCACTTTCTAGAAGCATTTTATATTACTTTTGGTCAATTCCCCCTATTTTGACCCCGCTGAATTCGTAAATCCTTGTTGCCACGTCGAAATGTTGAAAGGGGCTAAGATATTCAAGATGGCGGCCAACATAACGGTGAATTTCTAAATTGCCGCTGTAAAGCTCAAATTGACACAGGTGTACATTCAAAATATATATTTATATAACTAAAAAATAATATCATATTAGTTTTTTCTTAAATGGCTGGAAAAACCTCCAAAACCCCCAGAGCCCCTGAAATCTTTAAAGTTTGAGGTTTTTTTAAATTTTCTTAAAAACTAATCTTCTAAGAGAAAAATTTATAATACACATTCCCTTTTTAACAAGGTATAACTCCATGGAGGTAGATTAATAACAAACTCTCCAGCGGCGCCCGTTAATTGAATTAATTTAAAAATAGTTTTTCCCAAGATTTGTTCGATTTTTATTAAAACTAATGTCTACAGGATTATATTATATTTTATTAGTCAATAAAATGTCTTTTAAAATGATGTATAAGATGATCGGATGTTGTTGTTTATGATCGGATTGGTTTCATTATTAAAACTTTAGGGGTATTCGTACATTAATTCAATAAAAAAAAACAGAAAATAAACCATTTTTGTCACAAGTTTTAACTTATATTCTCAGAAACTAAGCTCAACATGAAAAAATATATACCATACTTTATTGTAGACGGCAAAATTACCTAACGGTGGGGTTTGACTTATAACAAACTCTCCAGCGACGACGTCCGTAAATGAGGGTGATTATTCACATGTTTTATTAAATTTTCTTAGAAACCAAGCTCCCTATCAAAAAATGTGTTTTATACTTCAACAAACGATGTATCACAAAGTGAAAGTTATTTCATAGTTACCGCTCCAATAGTTTCGTTAATTTAAAGTAATTATTTAAAATTACCAAAATAATCAATATTTTTACAGGTTTAACCCAATTTTTTTAAAAACTAGGCTTCTTACAACTAAAGTACTATATAGGAAATTGGCTGTACTTTTTTTTTAAACATTCAAAGTAATTTAAAACAAAATCTATAAAGTTACCACATGCAAAGAAGTGCGGTAAATTGTAGTTTCGCGTACGAGACTAGTAACTTAAATAAGTATACTTATAGGATGTTTTATTGACTCCACTCATATTTTTACCCTTTTATGAAGGGTTGTATAAAACCAATTAAAATATTTATGTGTTTATTTAGGCTTTGCCAAAAATTATGCCTCCATCAACCATTGTTTTGCAAAACAACAACCATTTTATATGCAAAAAAAAAACTAAATTTAAACTAGGTAAAATATTTTTTTTATCCAAGTTACCCATCAATCCTGTTGATGTTACTACTTCTATATATAGGCAACAAAATTGTTATACACTGTATTTGTTTATGTTGTGTAAACAAGGACGACGCTGAAAAGGAAGTAAATGGCAGGGCGACGGACTTTTTTTTGTTTTTGTATCGTTGTTTGAGACACGAACCTGGTACGTTTGCTAAATTTCCTTTTAAACGGTGCATCACAAAATGTAATAGAAAATATGGTTAACTCTCCAGGGACGTCCGTATATTAGGGTCACTCTCAAAAATTCCCAAAAATACATTTTTGCCAAATTTTCTTACAAACGAAGGTCTATAGGATAGAATAAGTTAAAAAGTATTTTTTTTTAAGAAGCTTATTTTTCTTTAAAAATACATAAAATATGTGTCAAAAATTGATTATATTGGTTATTTTTAAAAATGTATTTTTATAAGTACGCCCCTGGAGACTTTCCTGTGACATAAACCCCACATTATATTACAGCTTTTAAAAAGAAATTACATTGTCTACAATAAAGTATAATACATATATTTTCTCAAGATGTGCAGCTTTTGAGAAAATTTTATGAAACCTATAATAAACATGTTTTTTCGAAATAATCCCAATTTACGGAAGCCACTTGCTTTTCCTAACCTTATCAACCCATACATCGTTAGGAAGGGAATTATGTCCTCCACAAAAAACTGTTCTTTGAAATTTTTGATAAAAAATTAGTTCTCAAGAAAATTTAATAAAACTAAAAAAAAAACAGATTTTTGGGGGTGTAGGGGGCGATTTTCTCTGTCCCTGTGGATATTTTGAGTTGGCAACAGGGATATTCGGATTCAGCGGCGTCGAATTAGGGGGAAATGGTCTGTTGCCAAACAGTAATATGATCTGCTTTTAGACCAAAAACGGAGAGCCTTTTCAAATTTTTGGCTATAACTATGAGAACAAGATATTTCATTAGGAAAATCATTACCTTCTCAGATAGCCAAACAGCACGCCAACAATTAAACTCAAAAGTTGTTTAGAATTGCCTACAATCCTCTCTAACAGATTAGCGGCCAAAATAATATGTGCAAAATCCCATGAATCATTGGGAGAATATTTAAGGCCAACACAATTGGGATTCGGAACAAAATGCGCCGATACTTACAATTTCCTCATAATGCAGAAAAAGTTATTTTAAAAATTGATTATCAAAACGCTTTCAACATGGTGAACCGAAATGCCATTATGGAAAGAGTAAAACAATTCCTTCCAGAATATTATAACTTTAAACAACAAGTGAAATTAAAGAAAGAAAAATAAGAAAAAAGTTTTCTGCTTCGGCCGGGGATCGAACCCGGGATCTCTTGCTCTCTAGGCAAACATTCTAACCATTGAACTACCGAAGCCATACATAAGTTTTCGGAAAACTTCCATCTATGCAGGCTGCGGTGTCTCAATACAAGAACGAGAAATTCTCAGTGTATTAACTCGACCAAGTCATCCAACTGATCTCTTTAATTCTTCTTTCCCACTGTCAAAGGTATGATAACTCAAATTAGACGTAAAGAATCAACGTCTGAAAAGCATGAGATCACCTTTTCGTGTGTTAAAATTTCTGATCGCAAAATGGGCGATTGCCAATATAATTAATAAATACAAAATTGCAAATAATGCAAGGACCTAAAACTATAAACAACAAGTGAAATTAAAGAAAAATAAGAAAAAAGTTTTCTGCTTCGGCCGGGGATCGAACCCGGGATCTCTTGCTATCTAGGCAAACATTCTAACCATTGAAACTTGGGATCGAACCCGGGATCTCTTGCTATCTAGGCAAACATTCTAACCATTGAAACTTAGTTTAAGAGCGGTTAAAGATGGTTTTTTCCGAGGAAGAAAAACTGGATATAATTAAATTATTTTACTCAAATAATGAAAACGCATCTATAGCTCGCAACCAGTATTTATTCAGTTTTCCGGCAGAAGACAACCAACCCGCCAAACCATATCAAATACAGTAAACAAATTATTATGGCTAGCAAATAGCCCCGATTTGTCGTCCCTTGATATATTTTGGTAAGGCTATTCAAAAAATAATATGTATTACAACAGGCTGGAAGCACTTTAAATTCTACAAGAGAAAATATAAATATAAAAATATCTATCAAGCTGTTCACAGAAAAGTTATAAGAATTATTTAAAAGTGTAATAATAATCAAGGAGGCTATGTAGAAAATTACTAGTGAGTATTAATATATAAAATAAAACCACCAAAAAACATAAAAATTTAAGCAAAATCTTTAAAAAATTAAATATTTTTTGGTTCAATTTTAGTTTAACATTCCACTAAAAATGCTTGGTTTCTTTACCATTCTGTTTTGTAATTAGCAAAAATTTTATCCCTCAATAAATATGTTTTATATTTTTTTTATAAATTGCTGCGTTTGACTTTTGAGACACCCTCTGTAGCAAACAAATTACTTCAACAATACTAAAAAAATATCGTCTTGCGACCAGTACTTTATTTCCTAAAAAATAGAATGAAACCCGCCATAGGCCAGCCACAACCATTCGGTGACTTCATATGGGATTGCTCGTATGTGTTAACTTACCTATAATATTCTGCCCACTGCAGGGAATAGTCAGCCTGTCCGGTAGCGGGATTCAGGGGAACCTGACTGTTTGGATTAGTGTTTGGTGGTGCATTCTGTTGGGTGTTCTGGTCGCCCCAGCCGGGCTGCTGTTGATATCCACCGCCTTGCCCACCGCCTCCCCAGTTGCCTTGAGGATTGTAACCCTGTGGCGCCATTCCAGGATAAGCCTAATAAATTAATAAAACAAATTATACAAATCAATATACATAATAATATAATATACAATATACCTTTTTAGTAGATCATGAACACAAATCGCACCCTTAGAACGAAAACGTACTTTCTCAAAAAAATAACAAACTTTTGCACCTGCCATACATTACAAATACAAACTTATTATTAAATTAAATATTTTTTTTTTATTTGTTATTTGAGTTTTGACCTCGATTATGTATCGGCAGTAAGTGACAAAATGCATCTTATTGTTAAAAGTGAAAATCTTAAAACTTTAAGCTGTGTCGCTTTCGTTCTAAGGGTGCAAATTTATAAGAAAAAATACGCCATCAATACAGGGAGTATAAAAAGATATAAATGAGATTCTGACAAAAAATTATAGAATTTATTTGTATTTTTTAACAATTTGGTCCTTCGAACCGGATTTGAGCCAGCGACCTATAGATTATTTTGACACTATTTAGATCAGATAGTTGGTAGAAAAACAAAAAAGAGGTATGGTGTTTTTTTTACTTGCCCCTCAATAAGAGCTGTTCATTTAGAAATAGCAGAAACCTTAACCAGCGATTCAGCAATTGTAGCCATTACAAGATTTATATCAAGAAGAGGACAACCCTTAACGACTTTTAGTGACAATGGTACTAATCTGACCTCAGCTCAAAAGAAATTAAATAATGGTTTACAACACATAGACACAGAAGCTATAAGAAAAGATTGCCTTGTTCAAGAAATTACCTGGAAATTCATACCACCCGCTGCCCCCATATGGGAGTGGCGTTGGAGATTGGTACGTTCAGTAAAGCGTACAATAAAAAAAATTTAGAGCAACACAAACCAAAATTTGAAGGTTTGAATACTATTTTTACAAAAGCTGAGCATATAGTTAAAAGTAGACCCCTAACCTATGTTGTATGTTCTCAAACCACCATGACAGTGAAAGTCTGACTCCAAATAATGTTCTGATTGGTTCGGTTCAGTTCGGTTCACAAAAAATATAACTCAGAAAACAATGGAAGATATCAAAACAATTTATAAAAATATATTGGCAGAAATGGTTAAACGAATATATCCCTACTTTATTTAACAGGAACAAATGGTTAAAACAGCATTCCAATATAAGTGGACAATACACTTCCAAGATTCCAACAATTGGCCCTTAGGAAGAATTGTGAACATTTACCCTGGCAGAGACAATGTTGTGTAAGAGTAGTTAATGTTAAAACAAATATTGGAACTTATGGAAGACCCATAGCAAACATATGCTCAATAGAAAATAATTCTATCGTTTATGGTATTTTTACATACATACATACATATACTAAAAAATATACATTAAAATTTGACTACAATTTTTTTTTTTAAATCTCAAAATCTACCAAAATAGTAGGAATTCACTAGGTATGGCAACGCTGCTTGTCAGGGTGTTTTTGTTTTCCTTGCAGAGTCGTGGGACTTTTGGCCAGCACTTATAAGGGTTATCTAGGAGAGTTTTGGTAAACAAGTTTTTATTTTTATAAAATCGTGTTACTTTAACAAAACCTAAACATGAAAATGGCGACGTAAACAATTGTCCAGCGTGTAAGAAATGCTAAAACTATGAAATATAATCAAAATTTGATTGTTTTAGAATAAATTAAAGTGTTTTTTAATTATAATTGGTAAGATTCTTTTAGAAAAAATTGTCCTATGTAATTTAACAGTCACTTTTAAAGAGTAAAATTATTGGTAAAAAATATGAATTTGTTAATTTCTAGGGCGCACGAGTTTTGTTAGCCTACGACCCATACATTTCACGGTAAAGTTTGGGCCGCAGGTATGTTTACGGCATAGATATGGCTTTCGAAGACTATTTTATTGTATTTTATACGTGTTTGTTTAGAATTGTTACTTCATGTTCTATTGTATTTTTTATATTTTTTATTTATACTGGGACTTTCCACCCAATCAGGATCAATCGCCCAGTTTCGCAAAGTTTTTAGCAAAGTTAAAGCATTTTTAAACAAACACAAACAACCAAGTACTAGTCAGGAATCTAACCCTGACCGCCGGTGTGGGAAACAAACATTGCTACCACTACACAACGACGGCGACATGTTCTATTGTATATACCTAGCAATGGCTTGGTTAAAACTCTTAAAAAATCTTTTAATTCACAAAATTTCTTGTAGAGGTAGTCAGTAGTATAAAAAAAAACCAGATTACCAGAAAACCTTATTTGGTTTTATAAAGGTTGCGTCAACGTTGTTATTCCTCTTATATGACTCGGTAAGGTTGCTTAGAGGTATTTAAGGGTTATATAAGGGTTACCGCAACTACAACGAAAATATTTGAGGTTTTATTAGAGGTTTATAAATAGGTTGCCGCCACTCTTATACAATTCATCATTTAGGCGTTATAAGAGTGGTAGAGAAGTTCCAAGAACGTTCTCGCCACCTCGCTATAAATATTTTGTAGTAGCCGCAAAATTCTAGCAACCCTTATCAAACATGAAATGTTACTTGGGAAACAACAAAAAATTCCATTAAATATTTGAAAATACTTGAAAATAGCAATCACAGAACAAACCCCGATATTCGTGTTTTATTTTTTTAAACTAGGAGTTACCCTGTAGGTCATCTACAAAATTCTATAGACGTAGTTTAAACAACTATTAATAAATAAAATGAATCCTTTGCTTACCGTTGGCATACTATTGGGCATGGGCGGCGCACCGCCACCCCCCATGAAATGAAGGGGCATTTGAATCTTGTCCTGAATAATTCTCTTAGCCTTTTCGATCGAATCTGGATCTCCTTTGATTATAAACGTCTTTTCTGTAGGGTTTGAATTGCTTCGTCTGTCGATTTCAGTATGCGCACCTGACTGCTGGTTTATCTGTTTGATAGTTTCACCACCTAAAATACCAAATAAATGAAAAAAAGTCTGAAAACCCCGCACAAAATACATTGGCAAATAACCTTTTAGTTGGGTTAAGAAAATTTTTTATCCGATGTGACCAAAAATTTGTTTGACGGGAACCGTTATACAGACCGTTGTTGAAAATGGCAGCCAATTTTTTTTTTTAAATCAAGTTAGTCGTAAACAGAAGTGTGAAATATCATTTCTGCAAATTTCGACCATGGCGAGTCAAATGCAACCATTCCCAACCTTATCTGTACCCGTATTTCAGCCTTAAATTCGGTTTTAAAAAAAAATGGGCAAAAATTAAAAATTTTGGGCTTGCCGGTACCTGGTTAAGTAAGGTATATTTTCAGTTGATGATCATGAGTCGAATAGAACTACTTCGATCTCAATGCGTCTCTTACTTTTGCTAGAAATGCCATTTTTAGGTAAAAATTTACACTTTTATGGTTGACTGTACCAGCACATGCGCATGCTTTGAGGACATTGTTATATACAAAGCATAGTTCGGGGACATTTTTCGGGTCTATCCTAAAAAAAATCTCATGCAGGCTTTTCTGATGACAACGTTGGTATACGTTGACGATCAATTAGCAAAGGTTGGATTGCACAATGTTCCTAAACCTTGCTTTGTATATAAATTTATATTATATATGATAAATGGGTCGGGCTTAGTCAAGGATGGTTACACTCGACTCGCCATGGCAGATTTATGCGAATTCGATATCTCGATTGTGCATGTACAGTCAACCACAAAAGGGTAACTTTTGAACTAAAACTTACAAAAAGTGGCTATTCCAGCCAAAGTCAGAGTTGGATTGAGTTGGAATTGGTTTTAATCGACTCACCATGATCGATTTATGCAAAAAATATACCTCACATAACCAGGTACAGTCAACTTAGTTTAGTTTTATATATATACAGTGTGTCCATGGATTGACTGCAAGTAAGATACAAATGACAAAAAAATTTCGATTTAGATTCTTATTTTTTAAAAACTGCTCCTGCTTGGTCTCAAACTAAGACGTTAAAAAAAATGAGTTAAATCAATTAATATACAGGGTGGTTTAGTAGGCTGAATTGATGATGTAAGGTATAATTGACAAAAAACTTTGGACTTAGATTCTGATTTTCTGGGAATCGCTTCTGCTTGGTTGCAAACTAAGATACTAAAAAAATGAGCCAAGTCAATTAATATACAGAGTGGTTTAGTAGTCCGGTTTTATAAAAGGAGTTAAGAGTAAAGTACCTTTGTTTTAAAAGATATGGAAAAAGGTTATTAAAAAGAGTTGTTTAGAATTAAAAGTTACGGCATATTCTCTATTTTCAGAAAAATCAGCCAACTTTGATTTTGTAATTATAAAAATTTATCTTTAGACGATTTTACCTGATTTTTCTAAAAATTGAGAATCGGCTGTTACTTCTAATTCTAAACAACATTTCTTAATTTTTCTGATATCTCTTAAAAAAAAGGTACTTTACTTTTAACACTTTTTATCGAATAAGAATCAAGCAAACAAACTAGCCCTTCGTAGAACCCACTGTAACAAGAGGGCTAACCCTAACAAGAGAGGAACAAAGCCCAGTGGCGTGCATATAATGTAGCCAGAAAAGCGTTGCCTACTCTCGATAAAATCCTTTTTTTTATCACATTTTATTCCATGACATTCAATAAAAATATGCATCACACACATTTTTTTAATGTTTTTTTAGAAATTGCGTAAGACTTATTTCCATTAATTCCACATTCTGCATTATTGCGCATTTCTCATCTAATATTTTCCTAATAACCGCTTTATTTGATTTTCGTAAAGGTGGCATGATTTAGTTTCTATTATAGCTAATGAGATTTTATAGGTTGCGCCTTTTCGATTCTCGAAAGGCGTATTCTGCAGACCGCTGGCGCTGTAAGAATAAGAGAGACAGAACAAGGAGGCATCGCGTGGTTTATTCCCCTTTCATGTTAGTCGTGTTCAATGCACATGTAAAAGAAATTCTGCCCACTCTGGAGTAAGGTGGAATACCCAAATTAGCATTTGTAAAAATCGACTTTAACTAAGCAGTAATGTTTTATCCAATATTTACAAAACTAAATGTAAATTACTGCTTTCTTAGGTTGAATTTAGGCGTAAAATATAAAATAATTTATTATTAACTGGTACCAAAAAAAAAATGCATTTTGGTTTTTTTGCTAGTTACTTCCTTTTTCCATATTTGGGCAGAATTATCTCAATTTTATAATTACTATATTAAGTTTGTTAGATTTTTTTAAGGGCTTTGAAGTTTTGTGTTAGCTTATTTTATTTTGATATTTTGTAAGAGAGTTTTTGAGGGAGTTTTTTTTTGTACATTTTTACTGGCAAATCAATGCTAATTTTTGCCCACCATGCTTTGATTAGCACCACACGCCACTGACAAAGCCTCACTGCTCTTGGACTCAACCGAGGACTGAACTGAACACTTACCTCTGCCAATGATAACGCCACATTTATTACTAGGAACGGCAAATGTGACTTCTTGTCCACCACCCATACCGCCGCCCATGCCGCCGCCTGAGCCCTGGTCGTTCCAACCACCGTCGCTTCCGCCAAAGCTTCCTCTATCATTTCTTTAAAAAATATAAAGATATTCTATAACACAGCCTAGATACTCTTTGAAAATTTTGGACTTCCAGGACAAGCATCATTTATACGTCATATTACGTTACGCATACGTTGCTTGCGATAAACGGGACGTCGAGTGACGACGTCATTTCGACCGTCTGACGACCCTTATTTGCACCTAAATAAGGAATACAGATTCGGTTCCCTACGACGTCGGCAGCTGACCTTATAGGTAATAGTTTCCGAATTAGTAACGTAACTGTACGTTGGATTTCCGCCACTTAAATTTAGTCGCAAACTCGTAAGTTGCGTTTGGTTTCGTTTCCACTGCCTAGAATACATATAATTTGAAACTACCTAAATAAAAGCACTTTTCACCCAAATACGTTATAGCATAAAAACATGTTCAAAGAATCGAAAAGTGAAGCCCTCATAGCTGGCTTTGGAAACAATGAAAAATTTAAATTTGCGGACGCGAATTTTCAAGTGCGCATGCGAGCAAATTTTCAAGTGCGTATGCGAATGTTTTGTCATGTAGACACACAGCTGTTGTGTGGGAGGAGGCCATTTTGTTATTGTTATTTATTTACATTTTGCGGTGTTTTGCGTTTGTCGTGTAAAATTATGTTTTTCTGTGAAAAATGGATAATAATTTACGTAAAACATTTCTTTATAATTTATTAATAAAGTTAAGAGTGGTTTATAGATGCCATTAAACACTCTTCATGGTGTACACAATAAATCTGCACAATTAGTTTTCACCCAATTAACTAGTTTTTAGAAAAAAATAATAGACATAACCCTAAACTTTTAACAATTGTCAAATAATGTAGGTACGTAACGCAGTATGTTCCAAAACCACCAAAACTGACTGACTAAATATGTAATTGCAATCTCGGCTCCTAGAGCCAATGGCAATTATTGGCAACAACTGATTGCATCAGAAATTTACTTTGTTTGATGGCATCAAAACTTCACAAGAAATTGTTTGACTGCATCGATTACCTCATCGATAAGATTAAGAACTTATATTGTGATACTTACCCTCCCATATATCCACCTCGTCCACCTCCTCGACCTCTGCCTCCTCTACCGCCACGTCCGCCAAATCCACCCCTTTCGAAGCCTGCATCCCTTTGCATAACACTGTCTATTAATTCCTCAATTTTTTGTCTCGCCTGAAAATCAAACTTTAATTTATTATATGCACAATATTTCAATAAATTATAAAGGAGGCAAAAAAAAAAGAAAAACGTACATAAACCATTAAGATCAACACTCCTCCTCTGTTTTCAAGATCTTAAATTTTTCAGAAAAAGATAGAAACGTACAAGGAAGAAAAGCAATAACTTTATTAAATGGAATAATTTGGGTCCAAAGTATATCAAAACATAACAAAAAGCTTATATATAACACCATTGTAAAAAAGTATTATTACATATGGCTCAGAAGTATGGCCAATCAAAGATAGAACAGAAAAAATGCTTTCCGCTACGGAGATGGACTATTGGAGAAGAGCAGCAGGGAAATCAAAAAGAGAAAGAGTTACCAATCAAAGAATAAGAGAAATTATGACAGTGGGTGAACGTACTCTAGTGGATGATATAAGAACAAAACAACTGGTGTGGTACGGACATGTACAAAGAATGGATGATGGAAGACTACCTAAACAAATATTACAATGGAAACCAACTGGCCGAAGAAAACGAGGAAGACCAAGGAGAAGCTGGAGAGAAGGAATAGATAGTGAAATAAGAATAAGAGGCCTAGATGATGAATTATGGGCAAACAGAAACGAGTGGAGATTGGGTATCGGAAGACGTAGAACGTTGTGAAACCGATAAAAATATATATATATATATATATATATATATATATATATATATATATATATATATATATATATATATAAATTTTTCAGTGGTTAATATTTATTTCGCTAATTATCATCCAAAAATGTGATGATTATAATCATAAATAAATACGCAATTGCAATCAAGAACCTCTTGCAAGCCGCATTTTAAAACATTCAACATTTTAACAGCTCCCTCGCTTTAATTTAAATGCTTAGTTTGTTTGTGAGAAAACATCCTGATTTATTCACAACTAACCAGGATTGTGCTTTGGAAACACCAATGACTACAAGAAGTCGAGGTGACTTTACAATCCCCTACAACTTTTTACAAAAGAGGGCCATACTATCAGGCCATAAAAGCACAGAAATTTCTTCCTAGATCAATCAGGGATATGGCAGGTATTGTGCCTTTCAAAAGAGAGATTAACAAATTTTTGATGGAGAAGCAATATTACTCATTTGATTGTCTGTCTTCTAAGACCTTTTTCAGTGAGTTTCATCTCACATAAATTCAAACTAACTTTAGAAATAAAGAAAAACCACATAAAAAATTCATAACAAAATGTCATTTTTTGGAAATTTAGTCCTTGCAGTCATAGGATTCCCAGTAAAATTGTAGTACCACCCCTGAGGGGTTGCTTAAAAATAATACATACATAACTTAAAAATATTTAAATATTGTAAAAAGCACAAGATATATTAGAATCTGTTTTGAATTACACATCAACCAAAATAATTGAACATCGGTTTAATCATCGCTAACTTTTCTAAAAAATTAACATGTAAAATATAGCGGACAGCTGACACTGACTTACATCGTTTTAATTCGACATTTTCTAGTGGCGTTTGGAGGTTTAAATATTGCTACCATTTTTAAACCAAAATATTATATTCGATTTATTTATTTCTAACTTTTGTATGGAAATAATGTCTTTGTTACAACGAAAAAAGACGACCCATATCGCAAGGGGAAAAATAAATTAAACCTTCAACCAAAATCTAGACTTGTAGACTTAGGATTGTAACACTTAGCACTCTAGACCCTAGAGGTGTTAAGGATCAAAAGATCTATTTTTGATTTTGCTCTTGCATTTTGTAAATAATATTATGTCAAAAATAAATTAAACTAAACTAAACATAAACTCCGCATAAAACAGGCATTACGTTACCACTACAGCCGGTGAATCTGTATTCACAAACAGATAGTAGGTTCGCCGCTATTTGATTGTAAAGCGGACCCGCGCCCACTGAACCATCAGAGCCAGTGTGCACAAATCAACTTACATGATCAATTTGTTGTGGCTTCCCGCTCAACAAGCAACTCCTGTCGCCGGGTCCTTCGTCCCTTGCTTGTTGAAATTGCACCTTAGCGCCGGTTTCTGATTGGATTTTCTTGATCATGTCGCCTCCTTTACCGATAACCACGCCCACCGCGGCCCTTGGCACGAGGACTTCAACTTCACTGCCCCCTCCGCCGCCACCGCCGCCGCCGTTGTAGTCATTGCCACCTCCATAGCTGTCATTTCTAAAAGTAATAAATAATAGTATTTAAATAATTTTAACAAATATTGTCTAACCTAATTGTTAATTTTAGGGATTCATTCACGTCGAAATAGCTGAAAAACATTTAAAACATTTAGTCGAAGCAAATTGGACGTAAGGTCATTTGGTCAATTTCCTCCCAGAATAAATGTCTGTAATAATCAATTCAATAATCTATGATCAAAACTATTACTTTCTATATTCAGGTATTCAAAATAAACAAATACGTTCTATTATTCTCAATTGGCAGCATCTTTTGGATCGTTCCTCGTATTACACCCTTAAGCTTAAGTCTTGTTAGATAGGCCACCATTAAGTCGCATCGCTTTACAACCAGGGCTCAGATTCTGTGTCCTGTCAAATTCCAAAGACATGTCGTCGTTTCTTTTTACTTTTCGAAATTAGTAGGCGACATAACATATCGCTACTAATTTATACAGTGCACATAATGTGGACCGAGATCGGCGTTTCTTAAACCATCTTCACGGTCCGAGCCGACCGACGTAAGGTCACTAGATCACGAAGTTCCGTCTAGCTGTGTCGATAAAACATACGGAAATCAAGCATGTAAAAAAACGGCAACGTTGGCAAACTTTTCGATGTATTTGTGCTATAAACCTGGAATTTAAAATAAGCACCGATTAATCGAGGGCCGCATAAGTATGTTATGGCCCATGGCACCATCAACGTACATAGATGTTTTCTTTGTACGCTCTTGGCATTTCTGAACTTAAGGCAGGGCCCTGCCACATCAACTTTTTAAAATATACAAAATAATAAACTTCGCTAAGTTTAGGTTGGACAATGGTCTAAGTTTGAAAAAACTTGAAAAATATAATATATGTATTATACAAGAGAAAAATTGCATAAATAGAAATATAAGTAAACTAGAGTTTTTGTGCAGATTTTTCAATAACTAATTGTTGTGTTAAGGTTTCTTTAAAATGTTACATCCTAAAAGGTATGTACGTAGTTTTAAGCCGTTTTTTGCGTCTAGTTTTGACCTAAGCTTAAGATGAGAATGACCCTCCTGTATTAAAACTCGAGCAAGCCGCCACTGGAACAAATAATTATGTAATAAAGTTTTGAAATTTTAGTTGCGAACGCACAGTAGAAAGCCAAATACTGATGGGAAGAATTCCCACCTCCCGACCCGAAGGAAACCTCTCACCCCAAAGATTTATCTCGTAAACTGTAACTTTTATGAGAAAATGTTATAAATTCTACATTAAATTCCTCATAAAATTTGTCATATAAAGTTTTTGCGTATCTCTCACCCAACCACGAAAAATAAACATATTTCTTAGCGCGCAGGTAAAAATCAGCCCAACGCCACCTCTTACGGCGATTTTCTCGAAAACCATTAGTCAGCAAAAAATGTATTAAATGAAAGTTAAAGAACAGTTTCTTCTCTCCAAATTCCATATTGAATTATATCTTTGCGAGCAAATGTTAGTAATAAAATGATAATAACAAGTTACAAATACACATTATTTTCTATTTATTTCCATGTTAAATTTTAAAAATTCCGAAATTATTGAGTTTTCTCAAAAACTAAGCATTTTAGAGAAAATGTATTATAAACTTTTTTTAGTGATTTAAATAGTCTTTTAAACAGTGTCATACGCAAATGGATAAAGTTCATAATTAGCATTCCATTGGCATCCCTATATTGAGACTATTTTTAAAGATAACATGTTTTTTAATTAGGCATTTCGTTTCCCTAGTAATGAATTAATTGTATGTTTTGTGGGTTTTGGAAAGTTGAAGAAAAACAACCATTGATTTTATGGCGACGTTTCGTGTTTAGACTAACACTTTTTCAAGCCCTGAAATGAACAACAAGCATTACAATAGGAGCAAATGATTCTTAAATTTATAGTATTCAAATATACAAAACAATAACTTTGCAAAACAACTTACTCAAATCACAGTTGGGTCTACGGCAGCAAAGCCAGTGAGTATTGGTTTATTGATAACAGCATATTACACATTTTTTTTTTTATGGAAGTTAAAATATTTATTTTTGAAATTTTTGTCTTTTATTTATAATTTTAGTTAGGCTAAGTTTTAATTCTTCGAATATCTTATTGTATATTGTTACCAGGACATATTTCTATGGGCTATATAGCCACAATTTACGATAATTATGTAAATTGTTCACAAATTATGTTTTTTCTTTGTCGATTAAAAAAAATTTTTTAGAAACTCAATATATTATTTCTACTCACTAGTGTTGCTAGCCGAAGTCATTAAAATTAATTCAAATTTAAATTTGTACCCAAATGAATGAAGACTTAGGTATTAATCAAGTCACAGAAACTTATTCATTAAAGTAAAATGAGAATAGTTTCACTTAATAATATTTTAAAATAGTCAAGTTAAAATTACAACACTTAAAAAGAATACAGACATTTAACAGGTCACAAAAACAATTTCCAAAATTACAGTTTTAAAAACAAATAGGAATTGACGTTCATTATTATTCTTTTGACTAGAAAAGGGTATCTAGATGTTATCTCTATATCACAGAAACTAATTATTTTCTTAAGTTAAACATTGAGTTGTTGTTTATACATATTGAGTATTCCATTATAAACAATACTTAGCCCTCTAGTGTCAGTTCTAAGATTTATGGTGTTATTTAGGTTAATATATATCATTTCACTAATAGTCCGTTTATAATAGTTTTGTTCCGAGTCCAACACTTCAGTTTTATCAAATCTGAAGTTGTGCCCTGTATCAAAATGGTGTTTTGATAATGCTGTTTTTTCAGCATTATATTGCCTATCATTTTTACAGTCACACTTATGCTGTTGAAGTCTTTTATGTAAGTATTGTTTTGTTTGACCAACATATGTTTTATCACATTCACATGGAATTTTGTAGATTAGATTGCTCCTTTTATCAGGTGGAATTTTATCTTTTAATTGAGTGAAGAAAATATTTGTGGTTTTTGGATTATAAAAAGCCAACTTAGTGTCGGTTTGTTTAAAGCAAAAATCTATTTTTAAAGATAAGTTTTCAATATATGGAAATTTGAAATATTTAAATTGTTTTTTTTTATTGTCGGTTGTTTTGACATGTACTTTGTGATGTTTCTGTTAATGAAATTGGTCGGATAATTGTTATTTTTTAAAATATTTTAAACCTTCCTAATATTTTCTTCATGAAATTGGGGGCTACTTAGTTTTATAGCTCTGTGCAAAAGGCCACTGATTATACCATTTTTATTAGAGACAGGGTGATTAGAATAATAATTCAGCAATCTGCCTGAGCTGGTGGGTTTAGAATACCAATTTGACAGAATGAGACCATTATCTTGGTGGTACAACTCGGTGTCTAAGAAACTCAGTTTACCATTATTTTCCGTTTCCATTGTGAATTGCAGAGATGGGTGGAAGTTATTAAAGGCTGCTAATAGTTCATTCAACCTGTCTCTAGGTGCCGCAAGCAAAGTATCATCTACATATACAAATAAAAAAGGAATTTTAAAAGGCAGTGTTTTAAGGATGTTAGTGAAAAGGAAATTCATCACTAAGTTGGCCAGAATTGGGCTAGCTGGGTTTCCCATGGCACTTCCATCTTTTTGTAAGTAGATCTGGTTATTGTAGGAAAAATAGCTGGTCTCAAAACAATACTTAATTAGTTTAATTAAAGTGTTTTTTGAAATATCTGTGTAATTGGAGATAAATCTATAACTTTTTTCAACAATTTCAAGTACTAACTGTTTTGGGATATTGGTGAAAAGACTGACAACATCTAATGAAATTAGAATATATCCCTCAGGAATTTGTAAGTTTTTAACACTTTCTGCAAAATGAAAAGAGTCTCTTATATTGTAATGAAAAGTGGACACTATTGGGCTAAGCAGTTCATGTAAAAACTTAGCTATATTGTAACCTGGGGAATTTACACAGGTCTTAAGTGGAGGCCATCTTTGTGAGTCTTCCGAAGGCAGTACAACTTAGGCGAAACTCCATTGTGGATTTTAAGTTGAGTTTCTTGTTTTGAAGTTATCAAATCTTCATTCTTTAATTCAACAACAAGGCTGTTTGCTAAAGACTGAAATTTCTGAGTAGGATCCTTATTAATTGGCTCATATATGTTTGTGTCACTTAACATTTCTGTGACTTTCTTATGGTAATCTTCTTTTAACATTATCACAGTAGAGTTACCTTTTTCAGAACGACTGATCATAAGTTCTGGGTGCTCTCTGACAAACTTTTTTGTTGTGTTTACTTTTTTTAATAGACATTTATTAGTAGTCTGGTTATTGTTACGATAGAAATTTGTTATTATGTTTGTAGTTTGTGCTCTTAAAATATTTTTATGGTCCTCAGTACAATCTTGAGCTGAAATGCATGACTCCAAGTCCTTTATAATGTTTGGTATTGGAATTTCTTTTTTTGTTAGTGGAAGTCCAAATTTAGGACCTAAGCCTAATGTAGTTTGTACTTCTTCAGGAAGTTCTATGTCTGTGTAGTTGTAAATGTAATTACTTTGAGTTGACATGCAGAATTCATTTTGTTGTTTTAAAAGAGAATCTAATTTTTTTAAATTTGTTTGTTTAAAATATTAGGAAGGTTAAAAATATTTTAAAAAATAACAATTATCCGACCAATTTCATTAACAGAAACATCACAAAGTACATGTCAAAACAACCGACAATAACAAAAAAACAATTTAAATATTTCAAATTTCCATATATTGAAAACTTATCTTTAAAAATAGATTTTTGCTTTAAACAAACCGACACTAAGTTGGCTTTTTATAATCCAAAAACCACAAATATTTTCTTCACTCAATTAAAAGATAAAATTCCACCTGATAAAAGGAGCAATCTAATCTACAAAATTCCATGTGAATGTGATAAAACATATGTTGGTCAAACAAAACAATACTTACATAAAAGACTTCAACAGCATAAGTGTGACTGTAAAAATGATAGGCAATATAATGCTGAAAAAACAGCATTATCAAAACACCATTTTGATACAGGGCACAACTTCAGATTTGATAAAACTGAAGTGTTGGACTCGGAACAAAACTATTATAAACGGACTATTAGTGAAATGATATATTAACCTAAATAACACCATAAATCTTAGAACTGACACTAGAGGGCTAAGTATTGTTTATAATGGAATACTCAATATGTATAAACGACAACTCAATGTTTAACTTAAGAAAATAATTAGTTTCTGTGATATAGAGATAACATCTAGATACCCTTTTCTAGTCAAAAGAATAATAATGAACGTCAATTCCTATTTGTTTTTAAAACTGTAATTTTGGAAATTGTTTTTTGTGACCTGTTAAATGTCTGTATTCTTTTTAAGTGTTGTAATTTTAACTTGACTATTTTAAAATATTATTAAGTGAAACTATTCTCATTTTACTTTAATGAATAAGTTTCTGTGACTTGATTAATACCTAAGTCTTCATTCATTTGGGTACAAATTTAAATTTTAATTAATTTTAATGACTTCGGCTAGCAACACTAGTGAGTAGAAATAATATATAGAGTTTCTAAAAAAATTTTTTTAATCGACAAAGAAAAAACATAATTTGTGAACAATTTACATAATTATCGTAAATTGTGGCTAAATAGCCCATAGAAATATGTCCTGGTAACAATATACAATAAGATATTCGAAGAATTAAAACTTAGCCTAACTAAAATTATAAATAAAAGACAAAAATTTCAAAAATAAATATTTTAACTTCCATAAAAAAAAAAATGTGTAATATGCTGTTGTCAATAAACCAATACTCACTGGCTTTGCTGCCGAAGACCCAACTGTGATTTGAGTAAGTTGTTTTGCAAAGTTATTGTTTTGTATATTTGAATACTATAAATTTAAGAATCATTTGCTCCTATTGTAATGCTTGTTGTTCATTTCAGGGCTTGAAAAAGTGTTAGTCTAAACACGAAACGTCGCCATAAAATCAATGGTTGTTTTTCTTCAACTTCCCAAAACCCACAAAACATACAATTAATGTTTTTTAATGTTTTAATAACTTTTCTGAAAAACGAAGCATTTTAATAAAGAAGCGTTTTAAATAAGTCATGAGTAAAAATATTTTTATGTATGTTTTCCTTCTTATTTTAGCAACAAGTTTAATAAATTTCAAGTTGGAAAAATAATGACTTTATTTTGAATAAATGTGCTGAGAATAAAACTAGAGTAAAACGGGGTAATTAAAACTTAGAGGTTTAATCTAGTAACCAACGTCTCTACCTAAAATATGGAGACTGCATATATTAAGATTAAAATAATGCATGTATTACTACTATATTAGGCCTCTTCTGACATAAACGTCTTTATTATATTATTATTAACAACGTAAATCAATTTAAATTCTCACAAACATTTTAACTGATTCCAACTTGGGCTTTCTTGTATTTAATAATTTCTGCTTACCTATGAGTAGGTCAGATCAACTATAAGAAATAGAGCTTCATAAATGGCTTTGGTATTTTATGCTTAAACATGAACCACTTAAGGACAAAACTGTTGCTCGTAGAAATCTTGAATCTTAATTGCATCGCAGTTTATTGGGAATGAAATGCAAAAATACTTACCGATCATTTCTGGACCCACCTCTAGGAGGTCCCCGTTTAAAGTTGTTCATTTCCTTCTCAGCAATTAGCTCGTACACTAACTGTTTGGCATGTTCTATGCTTTGTGGGTCGCCACTGATTACGAGTGGCTTTTCGTTCTCAGGATTTGGATTATCCTGCAACAAAAATAAACCTCAAATACACTTAAAACAACTAAAAAGCTTGATATTCCCATTACTCGTAATCGGGTTTTATTCTCTATGCAAAAACCGCAAATATAACTCTGCTACAGATAATTCCAAGATAGCTGTAGGGACATCATGAGAAATAATTTATTTAATTAATTACTTTTGATGCTTTGTTTTAGAGATATTTCCAAAAATGTATAAATTGGGGGCCATTCTGTGAAAAAATTTTCTTATAACTCCTGGAAAAACTGGATAAAGCTTCTAAAAACATGACCCTACCCTTGTGCAAAATTTCATTAAATCGGTTTAGGCATTCTCGAGTTATAGCGCCAAAATCCAGGCGAAAAACAGACCGATCGACGGAAATCAGAAATAAGATCTTCTATCACGGAAACAAATAGATTTAAAAGGATTTTTTAAAATTCGAACATTTCTTTTTTGCAGGAACGGTATCAAAATATTCAAAAATATTGCAGTTAATACTGGATATAACAAAATAATAACCAAATTAATAAAACTTTGCAATAAAGAACTATGTTATAAACAATTAGTTAAAATATGGTATTTTACCAGATAAAATAAAAATCACATACTTAAATAATACCTGTGTAAAAATAAAGGTAAACAGAAAATATACAACTACAAGCTCTTGTTAAAAAATATTTTTTCTAAATTAAATATTTGTAAAATTACTTAAATACTTCTTTAAAATAGCCATAAATATTGTAAAAACAAAACAGCAACTCAATGTTTTCCAACATTTTTGAAACAAAATGAGAACAATTCGGCAACTTTTTAGTTTTTTTGGCGTTTTCAGCAACTTTTTATTTTCCATTCGCCTGTCGGTAAAGATCAGATTGTTGATGTTTTGTTTTTGTTTTGGGCAAGTTTGTTGGTCTAGCCTGTAAAGCTGTAAGCGAATAAAACAGAAACAAACATCGTGGTTTAGTTTGTGTAGTTTCTGTGTGCAAAATTACCATATCCGGAGAAAAAATTAAATAGGGTGTTGAAAATACATGTATATTAATTAAGCTTTATCGTGAAGCTAGATTGTTATAGAACGCCAGACACCCCGATTATAAAAATCGTTATAAAAAGGCAGACGCCTTAAAGGAAATAGGAATATGTGATACTTCTTCGGAGGAAGTGGACAGAAGAATAAAAAGCATCAATAGCCAGTTCCAAAGAGAACACCGAAATTATCAAGGATCATATAGTTCACTAATTGTTTTTCTATATGAGGACGGCAGTTGACAATTTGGTTGTGTTTTCAAAAACTTGGAGTTTTGTTTTGTTGGGTTGATGTAGACCCGGCTTAAAAGATTTACCAGTTTTGTGTTTTTTTATACATCGACAAATCGAATCCAATTTGACAGTTGGATTATTTTTCTTTAAAACTTGTAGACAATGATTAAGTAGAAACAAAATTACGAATTGAAAAGAAATTATTGTTTTTAAAAAGGCGAACGAAACCTTATTGGGATCTTTATCAAGGCTGTAACAATAGAGAACTTCAATAGTATTTTCTTATAGTTAAAGATTTTGCTATTAAAATTATCTACTTAATTTGATATCACAAGAGCAAATTCAACAATACATTTTTATTTAAAAATTAAAATTTATTGAAACACAAAAAAAAGGATTCAAAAAAATCAAAACAGTTAAAAAAATTAAATTAAAATAAAATAAGACAGTGTCACATTCGAAAACCCACACAGAAAAAAATAAATAAAGACTGAAGTGTGTAAAAAAAAGAAGTACAGATCATCTGAGGACACGGCAGTGCCTCGCCAAGTTCGCTCTGCCCTACCATCGTTTCTTGAAACATTTCAGATATATTTGACCTATCTAAAAGTCTACATCGGAATGAGCTGCGAATCTCAAACTTTGCACAGTCGTAGATCTTCATAGAGTTAACAACCCCTCCAAGTTCCATGGACTTCCATAAAGTAGTAAAGTAGTTACGAAATTTCAAAAAACGTCGAAATTGCCACTCACTAACTGACTCACTCATGTATAGATCATCAAAATTCTACTGTACTTCCAGACATGCCACAAAGCTGGCAGACTGATAGAAATTACGACCAAACCCCTGGAAAAAATCAAAAAACCCCGAAATTCTAATTTACTCCCCTCCCTATATATGTAAACATTATTGGTCTACATTTGAATTAGAAGATTTTTAAAGAAAAACTAGTCACTTAGTAAAGCAGTTTCCAGCTACACAATCAAGATTTTACTTTCACTTCATTCCCAATCGATTAGATCTCATTTAAGTCAGATTTTGACAAAAAGTCGATTTCCAAATTTTTGTGTTAGGTCTTTGTTGTTTTGGGGGTGCTATGTGTAAATTTTTCAGCTTACCTGTATGACCACCATTTTGGCTCCAGTTTTCTCCTGAAGCTGTTTGATCGTTTCGCCTCCTTTGCCAATGATAAGACCCACTTTTGGTCCAGGAATCATTATTTCCGCACTGCCTCCTCCTCCTCCGCCACCGCCCCCACCGGGGCCTCCTCTACCTCCCGGAGGACCACCGAATCCTTGAGGGGGGCCGCCCATACCTGGTGGTTCTGTTATATCAAAAATTTATTGTAAATAGACATTTTTAGACAATTTTTAATTCGACACTGCACCATGATAAAAACATTTCGCACACCCGCTGAAAAAGAGTCACAACTCAAAAATCGCAGTTATTGAGATAAACTCGCCGCCATCACCAAAATAACTTGTACTTTCTTCCATAAAAGCGTCACATTTATGTTTCGACAATTCACCGCGAGATGGCGATGTGACTCTTTTATTTTGTCAAGTTTAGCTTAGGATGCGTTCCTTTACAGTGTTACTTCTGACTTTATAACAGCGTGAACGTGGAGTTTCATCCTGAAAAGAGTCACATTCCGAGTTGCGAAGGTTTTCGTGTGAACTATTGGTTAAATCTGACCCATATAACAACTAAAATACTGTTCTTTTTTGTGTTGTGACTGTTTTTTCAAATTGTTCAGTGTACTTAGAGTTAAGGAGAATAAGAAAAAAATCTTTTGAATTTATTAGAGAATAATCACATTCCCCCATTCAGCATTTTATAACTCGTTATATAATACAATAAATACAAAGTTTCTTCTTTATTTGTTTTCTTTTTTTATATTATTTACCATCCTGCGTGACATCCTGATTTACAACGTCATGATGCCTTGTTCTAAAAAAGTGTCACAATATCGGGTTTTTGTCTGGTTTTTACTAAAAACGACAAAAATAATTTTTTATGAGAAACGTACTGCACCAATTACATTGAGTTAATAGGTTCCGTTGATATAAAATAACATGTTAACTCGTAATTTGTCATGTCATTCTAAAAACAATGTTTTTTGCCTATTTTTTAGCGGGGGTGCGATTTGTTGGAACAGTGTCAGGTTATTTATTTCATAAAATAAAATAAGTTAATACTGTAATGTTATTTTGGTTAATCTGATCTTGCAAAAACATTAAGGAAAAAAACATATTTCTCTGAAAAACTACTTTTTTGAGAAATTTAAAACATTTTTTAAAAGGTAGGTAAAAAACTTTTCAAATGAGCCCAATATCACTATCCTGGTGTAAGTTTTCGAGAAATCTTATTGTTTGTTACTAAATGTTGGAGTAAAATTGAGCATTTTTTTTTAAAGTGTAACTATTGAAATTTACCCCAGTAATTGCCATGGGTCGTGTTAAATCAAATCAACAAGAGGTTTGGTATATTATCTCCTCACTGATTTTAATAATTTTTATACAAATATTCTACTGAACCGAACCAAACCAAAAATTATCAAAATCGACGACTTGATAAGAAATGATAAGATTTTAACAATTTCCCTTAAGCAGAAAAATTTTAAAAAGCTCGGTTTATCGATTTTTCGATATTATGAGATATTTGAGGCGATTTTAAAAATTTTTATGTAAAAAAATATGACAATAAAAAATGCCAAAAATCACCAGTAAGTTGCCAATATGATAGATAGATAGATAAATACTTTATTGCCAACAAGATTACAGAAAAAAGTGTAACTAAATCCTATAAAAAAGCAACGTCAAATTTTTTTTTTAAACATTTTAGAGAAATGTTCAAAATACTAATCCTTTTGTATTATTTGTAACATCCTGATGCTATCATTAAAGTAGTTTTAGATAAAAAATTTAGTTGATTTTTTTTTTAAAGTAGATAAAAATTGACACTTACATTATGAATCCATACAAAAGAAGTATATTTTCATATTTTTTCATTTTTATGTTTAACACACACACACACGCACACACATATGTTAAAATATAGACAAATTCAATATTAAAAATTAAAATCATACAGGGTCACCTCAGGCAAGTACTGATTAATCAATCCTTTCAAGTTCTCTTCCTCCCGAATAGCTGTTGGTAGGCTATGGTATGCTTTGATAGCTCTGTATTCAGGTCCGCGCTGGAAAAAAGATGTATTGTGTCGGGGTATGCTCAGGCCATCCCTGTTTCTTGTGATCATATGCATTTCCTCACCATAGAGATCACTATTTTGCCTGAATAGGTGTTTTTTTTGACAAAAAGAACTAATTGGAGAAAATACAGTGATGGTACCGTCAAAATGCCCAGGGCTGCAAAATGAGTCCTACAAGAGGTTCTGGGAGAGAGTCCCAGAAAAGCTCTGATTATACGCTTTTGTGCCCTAAATACAATCGATGCCTTGAATGAGGAGCCCCAAAAAATGATGCCATATGTGATGAGACTTTGGACACTAGAAAAATAGTAGGTTTTAAAGGTTTTTGTTGTTATAACTTCTCTAAGCCTTCTAGTAGCAGCTGTTGCACTAGAGAGCCTCGAGTTCAGGTCCCTCACATGACTTTCCCAATTCAATAGTGGATCCATAGTGATTCCCAAAAATGTCACTTTATCAGTAGTTGGTAGTGACTTGTGGTTGAGTTTTACTAGAAGGGATTCTTTTATTGTGCCTGTTTTTTGGAATTTAATTAATGCTGTTTTTTGTACATTCAAGTTTAGACTGTTGGTCTGACACCAGCCCGCTACTGCCCCCGCCACACGTGAGCACCCCTCCGAGAGCCCCTCAAGTGTCGCATTAGACTCACCACAGGTTGTGTCATCTGCAAACTGGGCAACCATGTCCCCATCAGCACTCTCAGGAAGATCACCCACATACAGCAGGAACAGCAGCGGACCCAATATCGAACCTTGCGGGACCCCTTGCTTTATGTCAGACCACTCGGAGAAGAAACTGACTTCTCCCTTTTCTATACAAACTATTTGTTTTCTGTTACTCAGATATGAATCTATTAATTTAAGTACTATTCCACGGATACCAAATCTATCTAATTTTTCTTACATAAGTTTAAAGTCAACTGTGTCAAACGCCTTCGAGAGGTCAAAGTACAACGCGGCAGTATGCTTTCCTTGATCCATATTTTCTACTAAAAATTTCAAAAATTCATATATAGCCAGTTCCGTAGAGCGATTTTTTCGAAAAATGGTGATGAAGTTTTTTTTATTTAGGTACCTATATACAAAACACTACAATATATTTTAAGCATAAGTATAATGAGAAGAGAGAGAGAAGAAGAGCATTTTTGAATTATACTCTTCTGCATGTTGCACATAGTTGCAGTAATTGCCTAATAAAAATCCAATAAACAATTGCCACCTCATGGTCACTTTTGGAAAAAAGAACCTAATAAAAAATTTGTTTAACTTTCAGTCAAGAGTAGGTATTTTTTTTTTGTAATCTACAAGTAAAAGTATAATATGACTTAAATTTAAAAATTACAAATTTTACCAATTTTATTGTAGCCACCCTGAGCAATTATTGGAGAAAGACTGAAATGTTTCCAGTACCCATGTCTAAATGGAATATTTTAATATCTTTTTTCAATACTGATTAATTTTTACATACCTGTATGTGTATATTTACGATCACCATTACATATAGCCCTGGCAACACAGAAAATGCAACGAAAATAGCTTGATACCTCCAATAAAAATGACAAGGATTTTTGCTGAAATCAGCCACTGCAAGACATAATGTAAAAATTATCTATATTTATTGACCCAACAGAGAACTGTCATAATAGGGTAAGTTGCAGGATTTTCTTAATAATAAATAAAGAAAGATAAGATGGCATCTATATTTAATATTTTCAATATTTATTTATTTCAATAAGTACATGACAGGGGAGGAGATAAATGGTTATGTGGTGGCCACTGAGACAGTACAATTGCATAAATATATATGCTTTTTATTGAAAAAAAAGTTTAATGAACAATGAACAGAAATACGTTCTAAAACCATTGTGCAGAGTAGAGATAAGGGGTTTTTTGAAAGGTACCTCTTAATTGAATATCATTAAAGGCC
Organism: Aspidapion aeneum; assembly: GCA_963576565.1. Taxonomy (NCBI): domain Eukaryota; kingdom Metazoa; phylum Arthropoda; class Insecta; order Coleoptera; family Brentidae; genus Aspidapion; species Aspidapion aeneum. The sequence continues at coordinate 36,371,251 of OY755038.1, read as the reverse complement.
GGTTGACATGGTGCATGACGCGCTGCAAATATTTGCAAGCAAAAAATTTCGGTCACATTGTTGCTTGCAAAAAATCTTCTTTTCGTTTGACATTGTGCAAAAATTCCCCAGTTTGCATGCAAGTACAGTTTGCATGCAAGTACAGTTTGCATGCAAAAAAATGGCACCGGACCGATAAAAATGGATTGCCTGCAAATTTTATTGTCATGCACCATGTCAAGCGGCCTTAAAGAATCTTGCAAAAACTTTAAGGAAAAAAATATAATTTTTACATAGAGTTTTGTTTTATATAAAAAACCGATCATGTTATACCTCATTCGAATGGTAGTTTAAAGACCTTTTAAATAAGCCCTATATCACTATCCTGGTTTAAGTTTTCAAGATATCTTAATTCATAATTAGTGCATATTTATGTTTGAGCCAAATTGACAGGTTTTTGATTTTAAAAATTTAATTAAAAAAAAAACTAATCAGAAATTTGGAATTTTTAATCTTTTTTATTGATAGAATAACTGTACCAAGAATTATCAAAATCGGTTAGGTGGTCTACCAAATCTCTGGTTGATTTGACATGAAATGCCCTGTGGCAATTGCTGGGTTGTATACTCTACATGGTCTATTTTTGCGATAATGCTTCTTTAGTTGATAAAGGAACACAAGGTAAAAGTTTTTTAAGTTCTATTTTTTTATAATTATAACTAGTGGCCATATTTGCCTATCACACTTGCCACAGCACCCGAGGCAAATATGACCATATTTGGCTTGTAACTGAGTATATATATATATATATATATATATATATATATATATATATATATATATATATCCTTTTTCATTTATGATGTGTAAAAATTTTTTAAATTATTTTAAACACAATAAATCTATCTATCTATCTATCTATCTAACTTATATTTTGCGTGTATCGCATCGCACCCTAACTTATATTTTGCGTGTATCGCATCGCACCCTAATTCGATGACGCCTGTTAAACGCTGAAAAGGAAGTGAGCGGCAGGGCGACGAGACTTTTTTTTGTTTTTGCATCGTTGTTCGAGACGCGAATCTGGTAACTTCTGCATGTGAAGCCGACGACCATACTACGGCACTACCCTGCCGCCTGGATTATATTTTGCATGTTTTTATTTATTTGTTAGAACACAATACATATTCTTTAACAGTTTCAGAAAAATACAATATGGGTTCGGTTTTGTTCTGCGGTATTGTGTACCACTTTTATGATGCTGCAAGTGTACATACATAAATGTGCAGTCCATTGTCCACCATCTTATCACAAATATTGATAAAACTGTTTTTAAATAAATAAATTATGTTATGTTCATTGTAAACCAATTAGATTTAATATACTTACTTAAACCTGGTGGGCCATCACCCATAGGTGGTCCATTCATGGGGCCTCCACCCCCCATTGGAGGTCTTCCCATTGGGGGCATCACGCCTGGTCCTTTCTTTGCTTCGGGTTCTGAAAATAAATCTAACCAGAGTGTAATGAGAGTTTTACAAAAATATTTTTGCTTGGGTGTACAATGTCATACAACTTTTATGGATAATTTTTTTAGATATTGTTTAAAACTAATTATGTGTAATAACTCTGTAGTCTTTAAGATGTAGTATTTGGGGTACTAAATTATGAAGTCTAGTACATCTGATTTAGTACCTCAAGTACTAAATCATGAAGACTACACAGTTTCATTAACTAAATTTTATTTCAGTGTAGGGGTTGTTTGCATGCACTGTACTTTGAAATACAGAGAGGGGGTTTTTTGTACTGAGTGCTATAATTTTTTGATTTCCATTTAGTTTTCATTGACACAGCGCTTGCGGCATTTCGCCATCAACACTAAGAAAAATTGTATCATCTGGCCCTAATTAGGAATTGAAAGTCTAGTATATCTGATCATCCACTAGAGTATCTTTCATAAAGAATGGTTGGACTATATTATTAAAATTGAATAAATGTCTCATTATAACATGAAATTGTTGATTTTTTAAACTCTAGACTTTGTGTCTTTTGTTGGTGTACATATCTTTGTTACTTGTTTTTTAAAACTGAGTCACATATGTGACAATTACAATTATGGAAATTAGGGTGGTTTTGATGGTTGTTTTTTATATTGAATGAAAAAATGATGATGAGATTGTTTGTGTTTTTATATTTTCAACCCTAGGGTTTACTGCACCAGTAAGAAAACAAACCCTCAAAACCACTACAATATCAAAAATATTCACAAATGTGATTTAAAAAACACAGATGTGTACACCACAAATAACTCCTGACTCATTTTAATTGCTTTGTGTATGTCGCCATGAACCCTAGGGTTGAAAATATAAAAACACCAACAATCTCATGTCATGTTTAGACATAATTTTTTCATTTAATAGAAAAAACAACCACCAAAACCACCTCAATATATCATAATTGTCACAAATGTGACTCCATTTTAAAAAAGAATTAATAAAGATATGAACACACTCAACTGTAGATTTTTTATGTTTTGTGTAAGTTTTGCAAACTCTAGGGTTTAAAAAATCCACAATTTCATGGTATAGTGGGACATTATTTTTTCATTCAATTTTTTTAACACATAATATAGTCTGACAATTGTTTATGACAGATACACTAGCAGATGAAGATGTATTAAGATGTAGTAGACTTTCAATTCCTAACTAGGACCAGATGTACAATTTTTCTTAGTGTTAATGAAATGAAAATTTTCAAGACACTGATGATGGCAAAATGCTGAAAGCAGTCTGTTAATGAAAACTAAATAGAAATACAAAAAATTCTATCACTCAGTACAAAAAACCCCCCTCTTGAAATTTTATTTACTGTTCCAGCTAATGGTATGATAAAATGGTAAAATATATGTTTGCTATAAGCATTGTAAGTATACAATTTTATTTAAATTCATTTCCAAAACTAATTAAGTTCATAAAAATATGTTTACATACTAAAACATATACTGAACTAAAGCCTCTTAGCTTAGAGAAATATATTTCCTCTATGCTCTTAGGTTTGTAGGTATTTGCATTTTTAACAAGTATTTGTTTTTTTTTTGTAAAATTTTAGGTGGTCCACTACTGGAAACAAAAAATTGGCAGTTGGCTAGTGATTCACCATTCTGATCATTCGTTTAAAGGAAAACAATACATTGCATTTCTGTTATGTTACTCATACTATACACGCCATTGACAAAAATGAAAAATATAAAAAGGACAGTAAAAAGCAAGGACTGTACACAGAGAACAGGACGGTCCACTTCCATAAGCCCCATATATTCCAAATTTCGCTACGTCACAAAATCCTCAAGGTGTCGAGCCATCCTTCTATGACCTACTCATCCTTCTCAAAAGACCCTTGATCTGTTTGATAGGGTGGTCTTTCCTTTTCTATTCAGATTAAATGAAAAAGGACAACCGAACTTATTGATTTTTTTCGCGAATCCAAAGTGAGGTTAGTTTTTCCGTGCATTTCGTATTTTTATTTATTTTAAGGGAAAAAATTTGTGGAATCTTGGTTTTGTATTGTTATTTTCGATATTTTAAACAATTTTCGGAATCGCAAAATCCCAGGAGCATCCTGTGCGGTTTCTGGATGTAAATCCAACTATTCGAACTTAGAAGTTCTACGTTTATGAGTTTTTTTTAAATTTCCACCTTCCAATGACTGTTCCCAAGACTATTTTGCAAGAGTGGCTAAGGCGTTGTGGAAAAGACAATATGGATCCCACGAAAGCATTTCTACAGAACAGTTTTCGAAATTCCTTTTCAAGATAAATTGCTAGGTAAATATCTTTTTAAATCTATTTAGGGCCACATTCTTTAATTATGTAAGGTTAAAATTCAGGATCTTTTGCCGCCCTTCTCCTGTCGTAACGCATTTTCAAGAAAAATATAAAAAAATCATTCAGTGTATAGTCCTTGCCATAGGCAGTTACACTTTTGTGACTTTGACATAAACATACCTATTTCCGAGCCTATTTCCAAGCATATTTCCTAATCACAAATATATTAAAAATTAAATATGTTGTGTAGGTATACCTTATGTTGTGTTAAGCCTAAATCATTTAGTTGTAATCTGCAGAGTTTTTTAAGTGCTGGGTGGAAAAAAAAATATGCCACTTTAGTCAAACTCAGTATGTAGGTATGTGGGCACAATAGATCCATATGTGGTCACAGTGCATGGAGGTCCAGAAGGGCCTGCCACCACTTTCGAATACATACATACCTTATGTTGACAAAAAAAATGTTCTCATAAAAACAACTCAACAACATACCATTTTTCAGATTTTTTGATAAAGAAATAGGTTAAAAATGTCACAAAAGTGTAACCACCTATGGCCAAGACTATGACACAAAGGTAACCCTCCCCCCCCCCCCAGAGATTACTTAATGTAACACTAAGCCGCATGTGAATTTATTTAGGCCTGTGTGTTCATCTATGAACAAGGCATGATCAGCTGAACCAAATTTGTTCACTATCCTACAGGACTTTAATTAATTCTTGATCCTGTAGTGTATTGTAGTGTCCTATGGAGTCCTGTAGACCTACTGTGGGCAGCTGATCACCCCTTGTCTATGAAGAAACCTCTACAACCACATGTTTTTTTGTGAATTCCATATGTACTAGAGTACAAAATTTACACTGTAGAAACTACCTTTTTTTAAAAAAGTTCCTTATATATATTTTTTTATTACAGGCTTATGTACTTCTAAAACAATACTAAGGAATACATCTGTGCCAAGTCAAAACCTATCAGTGAAACCAATAGAAGTTGATCCTGAAGAGCCAACTGCAGGTACAAGCATCGAAATCAAGGAACATTTGCTGGTTGATGTTGGTACAAAAGAAAACTACTTAGTTAAAGTCTGATTTTTTTTTGTTTTGTGCAAATTGATAGAGTTATTGTTGAATTTTTTGTATCAGAGTCTGCTATTGTACGAAAATGAGTATTCAGTTGGTTTGCGACTGTTAGTGTGCGTCTTTAATAGTTTCAGAATCTATTCTAAGTTTAATTTAGTTGTTTTCTTTGCCTCCCCAATAATTTATTTATAATGTTCTAAGTTTTTGTTTTGTCAATTTTATCAATTTTAGTTTTTGCACAATGGAGATTTTGCTTTAGCACAGTTTTTTTAAAGATATATTTATATTTTTTATATATATTATTAAAATGTAATATATTATTATATTTTTTTCAATTCTTTAGAAGCTAATGTCACTTAATAAAAACAAAATGATGCTGAGAAGTAAAAAGGTCTTGCAGTTGGCTAAAAAATACTAGGACATTTCTTAGAAAGGTAAAATACCTACATGTCCTAGATTTTTTGCCCCCATGGTTCATTCTTCTTACATTTCATTTATCAAATTCAGGATTTGATATCCTGATGTTTATGGTAACAAATTCCTTATTGCTTCTAATCAATAACCCCACTTAATATTGTATACAGGTTTGTTATTTTTTTGCTATTATGAGTGATATAACAAAAAAATTCTAAAAATGTATACAGATGCCTAAAGACTTTATCTACTTAGATAATTTCTAGTATTATAAATCAATAAATATAATAAATTTGGTCGAAATAAAAATAGGAAAATTACTTTTATTTAATCATTTTATTTTTTATCTTTAAATATGTAAACATGTATCCTGAGATGATATCTTTGGGGGCACTAACATATACCTCATAAAATCAAACCTATATGTAACATTTAGATGAAGCAATAGGTTAAAATACTGATAACTACAAATTGCTTCAACAGGACAAAACACTCTACATCAGTTGAAAGAAAAAACTGTATAATGTATTGACAAAACATTTAATTTATCATGTCATGTGGAATGAGGTTTCATACTGTACAAATGACATGATAACTGAACATTTTTGCCAACAATATCTCGTTTTTACCAAAGACAGTCAGTTTATGGTCCTTGGTTTTTTCTATTCAACTGATGTGCCATGTTCTACCACAAGCCGCTACTGACAGAAAGTGAATATTTCTTAAGTGCAAAAAATACCTCTGGGCCTGTTGCTGATCAATAGCAAAAACTTTGTACAGGGACTTAATAAACCATATTTTTGTTGACGTTGTTAGTCCTTAAAGGTTGTGCCAGGTTCTGATTCTTATCAGTCCTGAGTGGTCATTAAAAGTGTCGAGATTTGTATAGGTCCTTACATATTGATGAGCCCCTCACTTTAGGTGGTACTACTAGGTGATAAGTGGAATGAAATGTATGCATTGTTCTACAGGAATTAGCAACAAATTTTTGGTCCTGTAGTGGATTGCAGGGTGCATGTATACTGCTTAAGCTAGAATGCCGCTATCTACCTATAAAATTTTCCTAGTTTTGATTAAAAAAACCTGAAAAATAATATACAAATGCTACTTTCTGATAATGGTAAGCTATTTGCTTCTTAAAAACCATAAAAGCTTAAGAAGATTTGCTAATAGAAATTGATAAGTAGAATAATGTAGTGATTAAGACAGCAAAAAGCCAGGCAATATAGTGTCCTGCACAGTCCTGTAAATGAATTATGTACACCTACTATGGGCAGCTGATCACCCCTCATTCTAGGCTTAGGTATTCTAATGGGGAGTAAAATACTATTCACAAAATATTCTAGATGATATTCCAAATATTAACATGTTTTTTTAAGCAAATGCTTATGAATGACAATGAAAAAATTTATTTGATTTTATTGATGATTGAGGGGTTCTGTAAACTATTTTCTGCAGAAGATACACCTAGGATATTTTTACATAAAATTGTATATTATTATTATCTTTCTACATTACAGCGAGACATGGTTTAAAAAAAAAACGTTTTAAAATTAGTTTTTGTTTATATTTTACGAAAAAGTGAGGTTATGTCGTTGAGTATTTTGTGACGTATTAAAAACCGTCTGACAGATTTCGCGAAGTGGACCATCCTGTTCTCTGTGTACAGTCCTTGAGTAAAAAGCGGTAGCCAACCACTGGCTTTGCTCAATGGTCAACTAGAACTACTAAAAAGCAAATGTTGTCAATAAAAGGGTTTCAATTATTTTTTTGACATTAGAATTAACACTTTTTTGGTGAAACCTTTTTTTGTATGTAATTTGTGGTTTTATTTTGAATTTTTAAAAAACTGGTCAACTACTGAAAGAAATATAGTCAACCACTGGTTGCTGAGTGATCAACCACTGGAAATTGTGAAATTTCAATTAATCTTTTTCTTTTAACATAAAAACTCTTCATCTCTTTTTCTCAGATGTCATTATTACAACTTAAAACATAGTTAAACTTGATGATTTTTTATTTTACTTAAAACTGAAAACTAAAGAGATATGCTTTGTTTTAAATTTCATGAACTAGTTAATTACTAGCTAACTGACCATACAGGTGTTAAGTCATCTAGACACTCAGCAATGTTCATTTTTCAAAATTTTGTGTTACAAGAAATATGATTGTACATTTGAATTTATTTAAAAATAAATAAACTAGAAACTTAAAAACAAACTTCTAACTTCAAAAATTTTAAAATAATTTTTTTTCTTACAATTTTCAACAAGTCAACTTATTTCTGGTATATAAGTATTTTGGTTTAGTTATATTTTTTTGATTAAGCTTATTTACTATCTCATAAAAGAAAAAATGGAGTTAAGGATTAAAATTATTTAAAAAACTGTAACAAAGCCTTGAGTAGATAAACTAACCCTAAGAAGTTTGTTAAAGCTAATGTTTCTTATACATTTGTATAGGTTAAAAATTAAAAATAAAGTGAATTTGAAATCAATTTTATTCACCGTAAAGCTTGGGATAAGTTCCAAGCTTGAAGAATAGCAAAAAATGTATTTCTTGATTTTCTTGAATTTGGTGACTATAAATTCAATATTCAATTCTTTTCCCTTTCTCTTTTTTTTTGTTTTTTGTTCCCGCTAGATTATTTAACCATCCCACCTGTAATTTTGAGCCTACAAGCTATACGAAATGGTGATGGATTATCTCCATCAAGTGTACAACCTGAAGATGAGAGAGTATGCTCATAAAACATGTTGTAATAAAATTAGTGGAGAACGACGACGTTTGATTTATAAATTACCTCCCCCGACATGGACTATACCTTCAAGTTATTACTTTTAGTTCAATATTTTTTATTATTGTTAAAACAAAGAATTGAAATTGAAGCATTGAAGCATTGAAGTTAAAATACATATGCTGAAGCCTCAGCTAATCCTATAGAATTTCTTATTTCAGGGTGGCCACAGCCTGAAGTCTCATTTTAGGACCAATTGTTCCAAATTGTGTAACTTTCAATGACCTTTTTTGAAAAATTTTATAATCCTTTGAAATAAAATTTTAAGATATTTTTATGACTAACCCCTAAAAATGTTTTTAAAATAAATGAAAGTATTTCTGCTTTTTTGTCAAAGCATTTTGCTCTTGTTTCAAAATGTTGAAATGCAAGTATTGAGGTTGGCTCTTTTCTCAGATGTATTTTTGAGGCTGTTGCTTTGAAATCTTATGACACATGTGAAATTTTTTAATTAAGAAGTTTTATTACTTTTTATGATAACTGATAGGAATGAATGACATGACACTTTATGAATTTTTATGACCACTTTTATATTTAATGACTTTATGATTTTATGACCATTGGCTGCCCTGTTGATGTGGTAATCTAGATGGCAATACACCTATTATTCCTCTTTTGAGTGTAGAATGATTGCCAGCCTTATTGTGTTAAAGCTTCTCACAATTTTTTGTGCTTAAAACTAGTGTTTTTTAGATAAGTATACCCTTTATTAAAAATAAAAATATGGTTATTAGTGCTTACCTGGGCCGTCGTCTAATGGTCTTTTGGGACCAGACCCGTTTGCATTTGGTGCACCTGGGTTGATTTTAGCAGCAATCTGGAAAATAGAAATATATTACTTAACTAATTTTTATTTACCTAGTGTTTTTTAAAGGCCAAGTAGATGTAGCCATATTTGTAACACTTCTGTCCATATTTCTGGCATTGATTGATTCACTCAGACCTATGCTGTACAAAGCACTTTAATAATCTATGTCAACAGTCATATATAACATTCTAAGGCAACTATATCCAGAGTGAGATATAATGAATCCTGACCTGAAACTGTAATCCTTAATAATCTCTTATATTTCTTACTGTGATACAATTTATGGTTTATGGAAAATCAACTACAACAAATACAAAATACTTGCTATCAATTTGCTTTTGGAATAAGAAAATTTGATCAGATTACTTGAAGAAATGCATGGGACGGTTCTGGTCCATAAAATTCTGCTAGCAAATAAAACTAGTTATTTACACATAAAACTTAATTATCTTGAAAATAGACAATACAAAACTAGAAATACTAGGACACTGATCATGCCACAACATAGAACAAAGACCTTTCAATGATCTTTCATATTGAAATTCTTTATTGAAAAGCCTAAAGCTGTACCATATTCTTTCTAAAAACTAAAACTTAAATTAACTTAAATACAAGAGCTTAATGGAAACTGATTTAGGTATGCCAATAGAGATCTTATAGGGTACTGACAGGTATTATCATTTTTAAGAAAACATTCTGATTTTCTATAATTTCTCTGAGGGAGTAATGAGATGAATTTGTGTCATGTTCTTCATGTCATTTGGAAGTTTATTTTACAGGGTGGGCCACTGAAAACTTACAGTAGCTATAGTTTTTAAAGCAAAAAAGATAGCAAAAAATAAAAAATACCATTTCTTTAAAATCAAGGGGGAATAAAGATGACATATTTTTCAAACCACCCACCCCTTAGGTGCCTCCCCCAATTACTTCACAATCTTAAATGACAATACTCCACTTGTGGCACCTCTTTGGAAAGCTTATATAAAAAATGCTAAACAATGATTATAAAAGTTTTATGGTAAAATTGAAAAACTACCCTTTAAATAAAAAAAATAACTAAAAACTAATTTTACAAAAAAAAATATTGTTCAGCATGAATTACAAATAGGAGATTGAAGCAACCCAGCAAAATTCAAATGAAATACTTTTCAAACCACAGCGAACTGTCCCTCAAGCAACACCCCACTGACTTGTAGATCTTGAATAGAATTACCTTACTTGTGGCACCTCTTTGGAAAGCTTATCAAAAATGCTAAACAATTTATTATATATATATTTATCTGTTTCACAACGTTCTACATTTTCCGATACCCAATCTCCACTCATTTCTGTTTGCCCATAATTCATCATCTGGGCCTCTTATTCTTATTTCACTGTCTATTCCTTCTCGGCCTTCCTCGATTTCTTCGGCCAGTTGGTTTCCATTGTAATATTTGTTTAGGTAGTCTTCCATCATCCATTCTTTGTACATGTCTGTACCACACCAGTTGTTTTGTTATTATATCATCCACTAAAGTATGTTCACCCACTGTCATAATTTCTCTTATTCTTTGATTTGTAACTCTTTCTCTTTTTGATTTCCCTGCTGCTGTTCTCCAATAGTCCTTTTTGTTATGTTTTGATATACTTTGGTCCCAAATTATTCAATTTAATAAAGTTATTGCTTTTCTTCCTTGTACATTTCTATCTTTTATAGCTTTGTCTAGCCTTCCGTCAGCTGTAACTTTTAGACCTAAGTATTTATACTCATCACAGGACTGAATTCGCTTTTTTTTCTTTCCACCAATACACATATATTCTGTCTTATTGATATTAACCTCTAGTCCCCACTTATTGTACTCTTCTATTTTTTGTGTCATATATTCGAGGTCATCATAATCCTGAGCCACCACTATCTGATCATTGGCGAAACATAAAGTATACAAGGTGGTTTCATCCAACGGAATTCACATGTTTTGGCATTTTCTCTTCCAGACTTTAAGGACCTGTTTCAAATATATCGTGAAGAGCGTAGGCGAGATACAGCAACCTTGTTTAAGACCTTTATTAACTTGAAAGCCTTTAGTTAGTTTTGCTTTTATTTTAACTATTGCCTTACTATTGCGGTATAACTCTTTGATGGCCTTAATTAGTTGTTTTTTTTTTATTTATTTTTAAAAAATTGATTTCCAGTGATTTTTTAATATAAAAGGTAGGTTGCTGTGGTTTAAAAATACTTCATTTGATTTTCGATGGGTTGCTTCAATCAATATTTGTAATTTATGCTGAACAATTAATTTTTTTTTTTTTTAAGTGATTTTAAGTTATTTTTTTTATTTTAAGGGTAGTTTTTCAATTCTATAATCAATTATTTATGATCATTCTACATTTTTTATAAGCTTTGCAAAGGGATGCCACAAGTGGGGTATTGCCATTTAAGATTTTGAAGTGGGAGGGCACCCAAGGGGTGGGTTGGGGTGGTTTGAAAAATCATCTTTATTCCCCCTTGATTTTATAGAAACAGTATTTTTTTTTTTGATATCATCTTTTTTGGTTTAAAAACTATAGCTATTGTAAGTTTTTTGATTGAAACTGATTTAGGTACGGAAAATTTAAAAAAAAATAGTTTTTTTAATAAAAAACACACTTTTCAATTTCTATCTAAAATGCACACAAAATCACATACACAGGGATATTGGGCATATATACTATGGACTTTGGGCCATTTGCTGGGGTTTTATTCTTAAATTCCCTGCCTTTGAGCTGACTGACTGGAAATGCGAGGTTGCCACATTACAGGCATAAAATAAAATATTTTGATTTAATTTTCCCTTCTTTCTGGCATTCATACTTTTTTAACCAATAAATTAAAAGGGAAGGCTTGGATCAGGATAAGTTTCATTATTTTTGCAGAAAGGTTGGGTTTGGGTTGATTTTGGTAGAGCTGGGATGCCTTGATTTAGGTTTGGTTTGGGTTCAGTTGGGATGGGTTGGTTTGTTTTGGTTCAGTTCGGTTCGGTTGAGGTTGGTTCCGTTCGGTTCGGGTGCGGATTCGGTTTGGTTCATGCTCAGTTCCTTTCAGGATCGGTTCGGTTCAGGTTGGTTCAGTTCGGTTTGGTTTTGGGTCCGGTCGGTTCGGGTTCAGTTGGGATCGGTTGCGTTCGGGTTCGGTTTGGTTGGGATCGGTTCAGTTCGGTTTGGTTCCGTTCTGTTTGGTTTCGGTTCAGGTTGATTCCGTTTGGTTCAGATACAGGTTCGGTTCCATTCGGTTCAGTTGGGCTCAGTTCTGTTTGGGTTTGTTTGGTTGGGATCGGTTCACTTTGGTTCGGTACCAGTTGGTCCTGTTTGGTTTGGTTTGTTTTTGTTCGGGTTCCATTTGGTTCAGGTCGGTTCCATTCAGTTCTGTTGGGTTCGGTTTGGGTTGGTTTAGGTGGAGCTGGGTTGGGGTTAGTTAGGTTGTACTAGGTTTGGTTCAGTTTGGTTTAGGTTGGTTTATGTAGAGCTGGGTTGGGGTTACTTAAATAGAATATCACTTTATTGCCAACAAGCTTCTTTGTACTAAGTTTGGTTAATTTTATCTTTTTAGGTGTGATCAAAACAGATTTAATAATATTTGTTTCCTTATTTTGATTATTTTTGCGGAAACGTGGCAACATTGCAAAATATAAGCCACAGATATTGGCAAATATTGTTTTGATGGAGTTGAAAAACAAAGAAGTCAAAATTGAATGAAAAGTGAGGTCAGAATGATGTTTTGTACATGTTTTTTAAGGTTTTATTTATTTATTTTCTCAAAAAATACTGGATAATCCGCAAATTTTTTTTTGGAAAAACATTATTGAGAAGGTCAATACTTTAAGGTAATTTTTATTTTTTCCAAAAAATCGTGTGTCCGGATAGTGCACCGGCCCCGTAATCTAACTAGGTAAAATTAGTTGAATTTGAGCATAATTATAATAACAAATGTAAAATAGCTTGCATTAAGCCAAATGCCTATATTTGGAGTTTAATGACGCCGTGCATGCTTCCTTTGTAACAGAGGCCGGAGCTTAGAAAAGATACACAAAACTCACCTGTTTGGCACGTTGAAGAGCGGCCGCAAATGCGGAAGACTGATTAAAATTTTGTGGTGGTGGGCCGACTGCAGAAAAATCTCCCATTTTCCTTCAAAAAAACACAAAAATACACGAGAACCACACAAAATGGCCTCCGCGACTTTTTTCGACGCGGCGAAAAGAGAAAGAGAGAGACCCGAAAGTTGATAAAAAGAGAGGATACGAACGCTGTCAACATAAATTAAAAAATCCCTAGAAACAGTTTTAATCGAGTTTAATTTACTGACCACCTAATTTGCGATGTTGCCGATATTTTTTAATGCACGTGACCAAATTGATATATTTTCAAACCAGCTGCGTTTTGTTTATAAATATTTAAAAAACTGTTTTATGTAAAAATAATTCTTTTTGGTGCTCTGTGAACAAAAATATGTCGTTATCTTCTAGTTATTACCCAAATTATTATTCTGTTGATGATATTCTAGCAACACAAGAACGAGTTTTGTGCAAATTCAACCAAAATGTTCCCAGAATGGGTTAGTAAAAAAAAAAAAGAAAGTAGGGGAAGATAAGGGAATTAAACATTTGGGGCAATAAGAAACAAAAAAATCGTTCAAGACTTGGTTCTGCATATGTACAACTCTGTAATTTTAATGTATGTACTTACCTCACATGAGGGCACACTTGACAGGGTACTAATTTCTTCTTATCCAATATGTATGGCAAAATTGTGTATGTTTCTTATTACCACATCCCCTATGATGGATAGAATAATTTAGTCAGTGCAGAAACGGTTCTACAAAGACCACATATGTGACAGGGACAAAAAATATATTTTTAAACTAGTCAAGGTTTGCTTTTCTTTTATTTTCAGGACATTTAAATCCTTCAGCAGATGAGCAAGACCTGTCTGCTGGCACTGAACTAGAACTGCCACTTTGGTTAGCCATGGAAATATCTCCACTCAAAGCTCACAAGAATGTGGTCACCCCAGAATTACCAAAAATCTACAAAGAGGCTTATAGAGAAATCCTTAAGGCAGATGCTTCAGCTATAGATCTTCACAAGTTTAACCTTTATTTTTATGAGCTTGGTTCCTATGTAAAACATCTAGATAGAAGAGGGGAAGTGCATGACATTCTTCTTCATGTAAGGCTCTATTTTTTACTTACTGTTCATATTATAAACACATCCTGAGCAAACATTCTTAAATGATGTAATGGCAAACATCAGAATTTTTGAATGAATGCTGCAGTTTTATGTGCTTTTGAACCACTGTGTGCCCGTACATTGTGATGCCTCATGTTTATGAAAATAATTTCACAGTAACCTGAAGCAGTAAACCAGCCACAGATGTTTATAAATCTGGCAAGTGCGCCTAGTGTTATATCCCTTACTTAGATCTTAGTAAGGAAGACCCAGAGTGTTATATTGATTGACAATGAGTGAGCACCCCCTTGTTTCTCATCATATTGCATAAATCCAGAATTTTTGGTTTGGGGAATAGGTGAAAACTGACATGAAATTGTTGCACTGTTGCCAATTTTCAGGTGACAATATGTGACGATTTTGACCAACAGACAACTAACCAAATAGAGTTAAGTATGTGATTAAAGGGAAATAACCCAATTTTTCTTTCCTTGATTTTTTGTTTGTGGACATTGTGAAAAATGAGTTATATAAATTTGGGTAGAAGACAATTCGCCGCGGCCAATTTGCCTCGGGCCGATTTGCCGCGAGAATTTTTGTTTAATTTCTATTTAAATATAAATTATTTTTACTTAAATCTCCCCTGTCCTCATGAGATCAAAATCTGTGTTAAACCTAACCGCAGTCAGTTGATCGCAAACCTAACCGGTGTGTGGACCACCAGCATTTTCAGAAAGTGTCCCTACCAAAAAAAAATGTTTTTTTGAAAAAATATTAATTTACAAAAAAAAATATTTTTTTTTACAAATTCTGTTTTTTATAGTACTTTTTTAAAAAATGGTTTTTTCAAAAATAATTAAAATAAAAAAACTAAAAAATAATTGTTTTCACTTTTTTTAATATTACTTTTTCAAAAAGCAGTGTTTCAAAAACTAATACAGTCGAACTTCGATAACTCAAAATTTTTGTCAAGCCAAACTGTTGGCAATGGCGTCAAGGGTAAGAAATATGTGTAATTTGGTCTTGATAACTCAAACTTTGATTAGTTGAATATCTTGATAACTCGAACTTTGTTTGCATTGGAATGTTTTAAAGACGCAATTTGTATTCGATTTGCTATCATATTAAAATGGATGGAGCATAGCTTCCAAAAATACTAGATAAATATACCAGAACTGGCTCACTCTAAACAGTTCATTAAAGGACCTTGTAGAAACAGAGCCACGAATATTATTGGATCTACCAAAGAGGAGATACATATAGTGACTGGTCTTTTTACGGGTCACTGTCGACTGGGAGTACCCATGCACAGAATGGGACTAACAGAAGAGACCGAATGTAGACTGTATGGAGGATGACGAAACAGTCAGACATGTACTGTGCGAATGTACGGCTATTGCACGTTTACGTCAGAACACTTTCGGTAAACCTCAGATTGAGTCAGAAGATCTGAACAGTGTCTCACCCAAACCAGCGGCGTAGCGTGGGGGAGGGGGCTAGGGGGGTTTGTCCCCCACCCGCCCCGAGGGTACTGGCGCCCCATGGGTGCCCTAAGCTTTATTAAGTACCAGGGCCGGCAAAGGCAAATTGCGAGGGCGGCAAATCGGCTGTCTCAGACAAAAGAGAGTAAACTGACATCCCTTTGTTTTTTTTTTTTGGTCGCAAGTTTTTTTATGGGCGCCTTTTTTAGCTTTCGACCCCGCGGCCCCTTAAGGCACGCTACGCCGCTGACCCAAACTGATAGCCGGCCTTTTTGGAGGATTAGGCATACAGTGGTGAGAAACCACTTAAAAGTGAGCCACAATGTGGTCGCAGCGGAAGGGCTGTAAGGCCCACTCACATATGAATCATCATCAATCATCATCATCATGTTACTATGTCATCAATTATGATTCACATGTATTAGAGGTGAACGTTTTTTATATAAAAGTTTTTAATTGTCAAAAAACTGTCATTAGCATTAATGGATTTGGACCAAAATCTAATCAGCTTGTCGAACACTATTTTACTTGAAAATTTTATGAAAATCGGTTTAGCGGTTTACGAGCTATCGTGTTACGGACAGAAATAATATACACACACACACAGACAAATCACGACGATATTGCTAGGATAGGTTAAAATACATCCAAATAACACATTTTTGGCGTTATCTCAAATTTTTCTCGTCGAAATTAATACTTTCTCTAGCCATTGCTACGCTGGCTAGGAAGGTAATAATATACTCCAACAGTTACAAAACAGACAGAAAACTTTAAAAAAAATAAAACGCACACGTCACCAAAACAAAATTTTTAGGTTATCTCACATTTTTGACAAAAGTCACCACGTCGGCACCTACCGAGATCTCTCCGGGTGTGATGTCACAGAACAGTTCTGTGGTGATGTCGCCAAAATGTCAGGATTGGGGGAGAAATGCCCACTTTCGCTCGAATTTTGAGCAGTACTCGCTCTGGGAGAATAACGACACTGATGTCTTAAGCTCTCAGATTTCTCCTGTCGTCCCTACAACTACGGCAATAGTCGTTTGCCGGTAGTGACTTGTAATAACCGTAGTTACTTTTTTCAAAATTTCTTGCCTCTACCTTAGTAAGGTATCTGTCTTATTCTCATTCCATTTGGGCCACAGCTGCCTTGAGATGCCGCAGGTTTCTAACCCATCTTCTCTCTGATAGCTTTGCCATGGTATCGTGTTTAAATAATAACCAAACCTACATTTGTAATTTTTTTCAGACTTTTAAAACAAGATTTCGACTAATAATGGATCTGGCCCACAACTCAAAGTCAGATCCTACAACACATCAAAAACTTGATTTGTTGGAAAGAAAATTATTCATGGATGGACACAAGGCCCAATTGAAATTAAATAATTGGTTGGTGCAGTCAAACTTACCTTTAGAAGCTGCTGTCATGGTAACCAACCACAGAAAAAGAAAAAGGGTGAATGAGAACATGATTTAAGGTGCTTACATATTATGTTGCCAGCTATAGCTTAAGGATTGCCTGAAATTTAGGTGTTATAAGAGTGCTTAATTTTCCTAAACAGAGCTAGATGTGTGTGATGTGAAAACAGCCACATTTAAAACGCAGTATCATTTAAGCGAAATATTAAAACACCGAGATTTAAAACAGCAACATCAAAAAAGCGATAGTTAAAAAAAGCGACATATCAAAACAGTGACATTCAAAAAAGCTATATTTAAGTTTAAATAGTATTATAGCTCTCTTACCCTCTAGAACTAGGTTACGTTAGGTATGCTAAACTAACCAGGTTAGGTATAATAACCTAACCCGTTGCGAGGATAGGAGTGCTATACATTATACTAACCTAACCAGTTAAAATAAAAAAATATTGAATTGTCGATGTTCTACTGTTACTGTGTTAAATGACGCTGTTTTGATATGTTCCTCTGTTGAACTATCGCCCTTTTGATATGTAGTTTAATAGTCGCTGTTTTAAATGTCCATTTAACGCCATTTTTGTTTTTTTTTTTAAATTGTGGCTGTTCTTAATGTTACTGTTTTATTTTGTCTCTTTTTTCAATGTCGCTGTTTTAACATGTTGCAATTTTAAATGTAGCTGTTTTGAATATTGCTGTGTTAATATGTCGCTTTTTTGAATGACGCCGTTTTAAATATCGCTGTTTTAAAAATTGCTCTTTTGAACCGGAGCGGTTTTGAAACATCGTAATACAGTTTTATCATAATGTATCTAAGTTTAATTTTACCTTAGAAAATAATGTTCGAAGAATTTTACTGTTAATTATCAAACTTAATCTATTTTTTTAAACAAAAAATTAATACAGGTGAACATATCCCCACGCATTGGAAGAGATCTCTATTTTGGGTAAAACTGAGACTAGAATCTCCAATTAATCTGTCGTCCTAAGAAAAAAGCAGTATGTAGCCAAAGTGCATTTCTAAGAAAACAAACTTTAAAGTTCAGATTTCATTTTATACAAAACCCATATGTACAAAAACATATTGCCTTTTTTAAAAAAAATTTTTTAAAAATTTAATAAAAAGAATGCTTTTTGGCTGATTGCGAAACTATTTTTAACTAAATTTTGGAAAACAGTCGTTTTGTCTGTTTTTTTTTACGACCCTAACGACAGTAGGGGCCATTCTTAAATTACACTGGTCGGCATGAAAATCCAAATATGAACTCCGTTTTTCCCCATCACCCCCCATTTTCGGGGGAGACCCCCTACCTATTTTTACTGCTTTTCGATAGTTTGGTGGGACAGAAAGGATTTTTTTGGCCTTAACATCATTATTTCTGAGAGACTGGAGAGTTTAGTGTTCTCAAACCTTAATATTTATAGCAAGGTGGTAAGTCATTTGTTTTGGGGGGGGGGTGGCGGGGGTGTTTTGCATAAATGGTAAGTGGACATTGTCGATTTTACCGTTTTATATGCATTTTCTAATTATTTTTATAAAATTTTCGCTCCCAGCAGCTTAACGGTAAAGGTAATAAACGTTATAGCAAAGTATAAAGCAGCATATTAGTATATATAAGAAACCACTGGCGTATGCAAAAAATCGCCTTGGAGGGGCTTGGAAATTTTTTAACATATTAAAAAGTAGGAAAATAAATAATTTTAACATAATCTATTTTTAGATTCTTGGGAGGGGGTTTCGCCCCAATAAAAAAATTAAATTTTTTTGCTTTATTTGTGAATGGGACAGCCGAGCACGGGACAAACATTACATTGTACGGAACTGGCCTTTGCGAGAAAAATTTACTCCCGGTCAGAAAAATGTCGCCAACGATCCTTATTAGTCCCGCAAGATAATATTTACTTGCCGCCTTTGCACATCAAACTTGGATTGATCAAACAGTTTTTAAAAGCACTGGACAAAACAGGCGACGCATTCATATTTTTGAAAACTAAATTTCCTCGTCTTAGTGAGGCTAAAATCAAGGAAGGTGTTTTGTGGGGCCCCAGAATAGACAACTTTTTCAAGATTCGACGAATATTGAACACACACACAAAAAACGAGCTTGGTTTGCATTCCCAAACGTGTGTAAGAACTTTTTGGGTAACCATAAAAATGATGATTATGTCGCTCAGTTCTTAGCGTACAAGGCCATGGGATGTAACATGTCCCTTAAAGTGCACTTCCTTCTCTCGCATCTGGACTTTTTTCCTAAAAATTTAGGAGCAGTCTCGGATGAATACGGGGAACGGTTTCATCAAGACATCGCTAAGTTGGAAAAGAGGTTTTCAGGGAAGTAAAATGCAAGCATGTTGGCGGAGTACTGCTGGTTTTTGAAACGAGAGGGTTGGACCTTAGGGTATAAAAGGAAAGCAAGCACCAAGTGAAGGTACGAAAGTTTTTATTTATCAGTGGCGCACCCAGGAATATGTCTTGGGGGCCCGACGCCTCTATAGCCGAATTTTAAGCTATTTTTTGTGTTTTTTATTAAACATGTGGAATATTTGTAAAAAAATCTAAGGCTTGGGGGGCGGGCCCCAAAGTCTCCCCCTGGGTGCGCCCATGTATTTATTATTGTTTGAAACTAAAATAACTCTCTTTATATTTAAAAATTTTAATTTATGTCGATAATATTATAATTATTATCGAAAAATGATAAAAATAGGTAAAAGGGTTGCTCCCTCAAAAATGGTGGGTGGTAGAAGAATCAGCGGAAATAATGCCAGGGCTCAAGAATTTTTTTTTGCAGACCAGTGTTATGTAACATTCAAGGGCGGGAGGGGTTAGCCTTCTGTTACACTCAATGTTTTTTAATGTGTTTTTTTAATAGTTTGTTAAGGAGGGGGGGAGGGGGGTCAAAAATCCAAAATTTTTATGAATGTTCCCTAATGGACTATTCGACTATAATAAAAAAAAAAATATTTTTGCCACAATAAAAAACACCCAGGATTTAAAAAATTAATTTAAAACATAGCAAGAAAGAAAATTTGTTTATGTCGCAGTATATACCAGTGTATTTGTTTTACCTATTGTAATGAATGTTATAAAAAATTATATACACAGTTTTGCAGAATACTTATTTGTTTTAAATAAACATCCAATAACCATGGGTGCCCTGAAGATTTTATTTTACCAGTGTTGACAGACAAAAACTTTATAATTTTAAATGGGTTTTTAACGAACTTACTTTTCATGTAAAGTTTTTCTTCCTACAAAACATTTTTAGTAA
Source organism: Aspidapion aeneum (assembly GCA_963576565.1). NCBI lineage: Eukaryota > Metazoa > Arthropoda > Insecta > Coleoptera > Brentidae > Aspidapion > Aspidapion aeneum. The sequence continues at coordinate 36,350,999 of OY755038.1, read as the reverse complement.
GGTTTAAAAAGAACTAATATTTTGACATAAGTTTAGTTTAATATTTTGTTATAAATGGAGAAAAAACATATAAATATAGATCACCTAATCAAAATAATCCTCTATGTCAATATCTGGGTTTAAAATGTCATCACCATACGGCTCTAAATTAATTTCGTTTAAAATTAAATTCTCGCACATTTCTTCCAAATCTGTATCACCTATCAAAACTGCACCTTGCAGTTTATGATTTTCTATTACAAATTTAATATATTCCTGTGCTTTTGTTGTTCGCAACAAAATTTCGTAGTTAGTTCCTAGCTTCTGCCCGTTGTATAACCCCAAAAGAATCACTTTGTATCCAAAAAGTTTAGTAGAATGGGTAAAAATTTCAAAACAAAAATCTTGTATGACTTCTTCATTTCTTAGCGTTGCTGACATTGATTTGGCGGCATAAGAACCCATCTGTCTGGCTTGCGTCCAAAGTTTCATTTGAAACCAGTGCTTTGCCGGCTGCCAATTACAGTTGCAAATATCGCCCGCGGCGAAGACATTTTTTAAATTAGTTTCCATTTTGGTGTCCACTTGAATTCCACCGTCTTCGTGCTTTACAAGTTTGTTTTTTGAAGTGAAATTTTGCCTGGGATTTACTCCTGTTGCAGATAAGATTAAATCGCAACTTAACTTTTTGCCGTTAGTCAAAACGACGTCTAAATGATGCTCGGAGTTTTCAGAATTTTTCACGGTTTTTATTTCGTTTTCGTAATGTATTGTGACATTAGATTCACCATCTTTTTGTTTGCCTCCACTTATAACCAAACTCTGATACCAATCAGGGCCTAATGCGGCCCCGGACTGTTTAAACTCATCTTCTTTGTATCTCATCCTTTTACTAACTGGTGGTTCATCTATTTTCTTTTGTTTCAAACTGTCTTGGAAAAATTCTGCTGCTCCTGGATCAACAAATGTTGCAGAAATGTGTTTGTCTTTGACAACCCAGTGAATTTCTGTGTTTCTAATTTTGTAGACTAATTCCGAAGCAATGCCACCATTCCCAACAATAACAATATTCTTGCAAAATTTTAGTTTTTTAATAAAATTTTCTACAGAGTCTGTATCCCTAATACCAAGAATATGTTCTGGGAATCTCTCTGATTCAGGAATTAGTTTGGGTTCAGCACCCATACACAGACATAAGTAATTATACTTTATCTGTTGTTTTAACTTAGTGGTGATAAAATGTTGTTCATCATCAATTTCGCGTAAACTGTCATACACAACAGTAACATTTCCATATTTTTCACTTAAAAAACTACCCTCTCTTTCTTCAACATCAAAATCTACAATTGTTTTAGTTATTGCATGCAAGTTAGTGACCGTTTTTATAAGCGAAGATTCACTCACTAAAATAATCGAGCTTGAAGGCTCTAAAAAAGCTAATGTTTCAGCACATGTCACACCTGCAATACCACCCCCAACAATAACAAAAGTCGCCTCCATGTTTAATCTTTCTTGGGCATATATTCCGAATAATCGTACTTTCTAAGCGGAACGTCGTATGTCAGCAAACCTGAATCGTAAGCTCTCCTAATTGCAATTTCCAATTGCTGATGTTTCTTTTGGCACAATCCCGTTTTTCGGTAGCTTAAGATGGCACCAGTTTGAGGTGAAATAAACTGCTTTAGAAGACCAGTGTTGTGTTCATGCAGTACCAGGTACTCGTCTCGACAAATCGGACAAGGACTCCCTGCAAAAAAGTTATTCTTTAAAATAAACTTATAAGATTGTCACTTTGATCGTGAAAAAACTCATAGTTAAAGATTATTATACAGTGGTGTTCAAAAAAATAAGAGCAAAATAATCTGCTCCTACACCAACTATGAAAAAACTAGTGTTAATAGTTTGTTTCTTATTCAAAAACTGAATGCATTAGGGTTTTGAGGCTGATTTCAGAAATCTTGTTATTTCTTCTATGACAGGTAGAAAAATAAAGGTAAAATTTGGTTCAGATTTCTCTAGTACTTGTGAGCAAACATATGGGGTGCCACAAGGTAGTGTGCTATCCCCATTTATTCTCTTTATTAATAACCTTGTTAGTTTTCTAGAAAGTTGTTGGTCACCAAGGGATAAAATAAAAATCGTTCTATATGCTGATGATTCCACCATTGTCATATCCTGTGAATCCCTACAAACTCTCATAGAAAAGTCAAATCTCATGCTTGATAAGTTTCATGAATGGTGTACTAGTAACAAACTGCTAGTCAATGAAAACAAAACTGAATAAATGGTGTTTCACAAGAGAAGGTTAGTACCAAACTTTGTACTCCCCATGGATGGTGTAAATGTTGACAGGGTTCACAGCAATAGGTTCTTAGGATTACATATCGATAGCCAGCTTCCCTGGACGCGTCATATTGACTATGTAGCTGGAAAACTCAACTCTGCATACTTCGCAATAGTTAATTAGAAAAACATATTATATATATTGGTATACAGTCATCTGAAATGCATGATTCTTTATTGGGGTCAATCAAGTGAGGTTGATAGGCTTTTTATCAAATCAAATCAAATCAAAAAATACTTTATTGTCAAGAATAAATCATCCTATTGACAAAGCAGATTAGAATTACATAATAAATAAAATAATGGAATAACAATAATGAGAAAAAAAAGAGAAAACTGTTTCAATAGAGTCTTCTACTTTGTTACTCTTTCTTTTCTTTAACCTTTCAGAGTAACGGACTCCAATATATAATTTTTTCTTTCAATAATTTTTCCCCTATTAATTACTTAAAATATCTTCAAACCCACAATGTTTTAAAAATAATGGCCACCAAAGTTTTTTTTTTTTAAAAATGGGGACCGTGAGTTCTCCATTACCCGACGTGCACACAGTGCCACCCTGGAAGGTTAAAAAAGATTAAAATTATGTTTAAAATGTATCAAATTTAAAATAAATTATACTAAACATTAAATAAAAGAAAAGTAAAAGGTACAAACAAACTAACAGAAAAAAAAACTAAACAACGAAGAAATATAAACAACAATTTCACAAACCTAAAAAAAAGTCAAAATTTTTTAAATAATTTTAAAATAAAGTGATTTTAGTTTTATATGAATATTCCATAATAATATCAATTTTTTTTTTTTAGTCAAATCTGTCATCAAAAAATTCTGATAAAAGATAATATGGTCTTTTCAACAACTCCTTCTTAATTTTTTTCCTAAACTGCTTGATTGAGATAGAGTTTCTTATATCTAGTGGAAGATGGTTGAATATTTTTCTTCCTTCATAAATTAGACATTTTTGTACAAGAGCGCTTTTAGGGATGGGCAAAGGCAAATTTCCACACTGTCTAGTCACTCTTTGAGGACCTTCTCTTTGAATACTCTTTATGTTCTTAAATACCAATGTAGCTGTTTCCAATATAAATAATGATGTGAATGTTAAAATTCTGTGCTTAATAAAAAGTGCTCTACATGATTCTCGTTGGTTTACATTAGATATAAACCGCACAGCTTTTTTTTGAAGAGTGAGGATAATACTTAAGAGATACTGACTTGCAGTACCCCAGAATGGAATACCATAACCCAAGTGAGAGTGGAAGAGAGCAAATGCTTCAGAAACGAATTTTGAGAAAGATTTTTTCCTTGAGTCCTGTGGAATCACATACATCTATATTTAAAAATCAAAAGCTACTCACTATTTATGGTATATTTTGATACTTGAGGCAGCTATGCTAGGATAAACAAAAGCAAATTCTCTACAGTTTCATTAAGTCATAATTATTACAATACTAGGCAAACAAGAAAAATCTTGAATCCAAATTTTCATCTATCAGCTTTTAGGAAAAGTCCAAAATGTTTTGCTAGTTATGATTATAATAAAATTCCTAATGAAATAAATAGTGTCACATCAGAAAAACAGTTCAAAAAAAGACTACATAGCTATCTTATTGCGAAATGTTTCTATAGCATTAATGAACTTTTTGATCAATAACTAGAGTTAAATGCTACTTAAGTGTAATGTTATATTGTATTTTTTGCTGTAAAATTTGACATTGTATCTACTTTTATAAGTCAATGTACAATAAAGAATTGATTGATTGATTGATAGTAGTGATTTAAAACCTAAGTGATTTCTTAGCTAATGAGTCATCAATTATCCCCATAAACTTTTTAGTGCCTTTTTGTTCTGTTGAAAGTAAAGCAACAAAAAAGTTTTTCAGAATAATTTAAAGTGAAAATGACTACCACCATTGGGAAGAGGGTATAGGTACTGCTAATGCAATTTTTGGTGTTTGAGTGCCCTGGGCCCAGCATGTATTTTTTTGCTCAACAAAAATCCTTGTTACAGGCCAAAATTCAAGGTCACACAAGTGTTAATGTCAAGGGGTAATAAGCTGAACCAAAATTGTACACCATCCTGCAGAACTTTTAAATAATTTCTTTGTAGTGCATTATAGTGTACTTTGGAGGCCGGTAGACAATATTTGTACACCTACTGTGGGCAGCTGATCACCCCTCAGTTAATGTAAAACTGTTGTGTGTTTCCTTGTTGGCACTTTCAATAAGCTGCAAATATAAAAAGAGAGGGGTGCATAGCTGTCACAATCGGTGTACACATTTCTCACAATCTTCCCACAATCCTTCACAATCTTTACACAGTCCGTCTCAATCACTCACAATCTTACCACAATCCCTCACAATCTTATCACAATCCCTCACATTCTTACCACAGTTCTTCACAAAATCCCTCACAATCTTACCACAGTCCCAGTGGCGTAGCGCGGGGGGTTCGTCGACACCCCCCCCCCCCGGGTACTAGCGCCTCATTGGTGCCCGAAGAACCCTAATCGTTATTACGTAGGAGGGCCAGTAACAGTAAATTAAGAAGGCGGCAAAGGAAACTATATAGACATGATGAAATTTTTTTTTTTTAGTCACATGAATTTTTGATTTGATGGGCGCCCCGCCCCTTCAGGCACGATACAACGCTGCACAGTCCTCCACAATCTTACCACAATCCCTCACAAACTTTACACAATCTTAGCAAAAGATTGTGGATTTTCACAATCAGTGTACACATTTTGGGTTAGCTGTTCACCCCTCTATAAAAAGTAATACACCTGCAATTATACGAACTTGACATTTAATAGGAACTAATGATGTAAAACTGGGGTTTAGTTTGTATAATCTAAAATCAATGGATACAGGAAGGTACTTAATTGCATAACTTGTAAGCTTCAGTATAAGCTATGTGTATAAAAAGCTTAATAAAAAGTAATGCTCCTGATATAAGCATTGCAATGCCAAATTCAAACCAGCCAACTCTAAACAAAGTTTACCCCTTAAGCATTAAATATGTCAAATTGCCAGAAGACAGCTAACCAAAAATGAAAAGGTAAGATTTAACTGAGCATTTATTTCAAATACAAGAAAATAAAATGATACCAAATAAACCATAGTTGCTTTATTCATAAAGTTTTGTACTTATTTATCCTAACTTTTTTATTTTATGTTAGTACTAACTCATCTATCTATCAGTTTATTTCTTGTCAGAGTGGCAATAATAGCTATACCTACTAGTTAAGACTAAAATTGATAAGCATAAAATAAGACTAGGACAATATAAACAGGGACTAATTTGTTTCTTTTATAACATAGGTCTAGATAAAAGCAGAAAACTCTGACCACACAAACATGCCCAACATTAAGAACATACCTGTAGCAATCTGCCCACCCCTAATACAAGTCTTCCTAGTTTTCTTTGGTGGATGCTGGCCTTTATGGTTCCTTCTGTAAGGAACCCAGACAGGATCTTGGCCGTAAGTTTGTACGTACGCCTGGCTTTTCAGGTATTCTATACTAGTTTCCACAGGCACCGTTTGTGTTCTATCCTTGGTCGCTTCCCGGTACTCAAGTTGCGGTGATTCGTTGTTTTGTTGCCTCTGGACCAATGTAACACTTGTGCTCAGGAAACGAGAAGGAGATACTTTATGTATTGCAGATTTAACAAGGGAAAAAGAAAACATTTCTTTTTTTAAAACCAACTTATTTACCTAATCTGTGGTTAAAACGTGATTTGATTTATTTATTTTCTTTTTTTGGGGTTATGTCAGGTTTTTCTTTGATGGTTAGTCAGGGTAGTCAAATGACTACCAAAAAAACCAAAAGTTCCTAGAATGCCATGAAATTTGCTGACCGGCTGATTCAGGGCGTTGACTAGGGTGACCAAACGCTCGCTATTTTCATTCTTCTTTGCTTCTACCATGGAAGTCCCTAGGTGTTCTGTGATGAATAAGTAATTAACCCTGGAACTGCACACTGGGGTGTGAAATACCCAGTTATATTTTTGTCGGTATTTTCGCAAATATAAAAATTTTACCGCGTCGCTCCACGTAAATTCGGTTACTTCCGGCAGCCAGTATCAAGTGAGAAATCAAACCGAACCCAACCGATTTTGCTGCTAAATCATAACTAATATTGACGAATGTGACACCACAGTGTGCAGTTTACGGTGAATAAAATAATTAAGATAATTAATAATTAATTAAATTAATTTAATAAATTAAGATGTGTTTTATGTCCACAAGACAAGGACAGGAAAACTAAGCATGCTTGTGCTGGGTTTACAGGCCCTATTGCCTGGAACATACGGCTAGACTTTGCTGCGACTGTGAAAATAACCACGAATAAACCAAATATTAAAAACTTTGGCTAAGAAAGTCTAGAATAGGGATTAATTGAACCAAATAACTTCTTTTATATAAAAAAATAATTTATATTTTTTAGTTTAACAAAGAATTTTTTTAAATAGTTTTATGTTGATTTTTTTTATGATGCAGTGTGAAAAATTTTCATATTTTTTTATTTTTCCTAATAAAAAAGGTTTAAACAAATATATTCTACTGTTTCTTTTATTTTTTATAAAAATAACATAAAATTACAAAATTATTCAGTTATAAAAAAAACTGTTTGGGGTTAGAAAAACCCCAGTGTGCAGTTCTTGTCTTAGAAAATAAGTGTGCAGTTCTAGGGTTTAAATGATTTAAGGCAGTTTCATTTTAACGTGTCAAGAAAACTTTAAAACGGTGTAAAATTTGAAAAACTACATTTTGAAACCCACGTCCACTTTACAAAATTTGTACTCATAAAACGGTTTTCAGCATTTGATAAAATAACTAGGTACTTTATTTTTAGCAAGGTAGCTATAGTTTTGCAGCTTTGGTTTTTGCTATACTTTCAAAAAAAGAAAAAAGTCAATAAGTTAACATCATAACATGGGTGGGCCATTTAAAACAGTTCACCCTGATTTTTTCGCGCGGTGGCTTCAACCCCTTGATTTTGAATAGGGAAGGTAGGTCATGTGGCACACCATTGGAAATGTAATTTTTTTCTCTTTATAACGCTCTATTTTTTTTTGAATTTGGATTTTTAGTTTTTGAGATAAAGATTTTTTTTTGTGAAAACCAAGGTTTGACAAAAGCTTTACATTTGTTTTCTAGCAATTAAAACAAGTAGTCCACAGCTTTTAAAAAATTTAATTAACCCCCAAATTAAGGGTAGCTTCAACCCTGCTTAAACTTAAATTAGCAAGAACAGGTCAACATCGTTGGATCTAGGGAATTTTATTACTTTACTATTACCCATTATTGCTATTTATTTTTAATTTCGGTTTGGTTGGGTGGGATTGGCTACCATTAAAAAAAAGTATTTTCATCAGAAAAACAAAAATTGAGCAATAAATTAGGATTATCTAGAACTATGCGTATTATTTAACTCCACATGTCCAAGAATAGCTCTGTCCACACTTCAGTTCTTTTCGTCCTTCTTCTTTCATGTTTCATATTGGAAATTGATCCAGTTTATTTGAGACATAAGGTGGACCTTTCATTATATAACTCGATAAAGTCGTGTAAACATTGGGTGGACGAAGATGTCTGTCTGGACGGTTTTGATTAGAATTATTGCTGTTGCTTTAGTATGGCAACATTTTTTGAATTTCGTTAAACGAAATATTAGTATATACTCTAATAAATAAACATTTATTTTAAATTGTGGCAATTTTTCGTGCATTAACTATCTTAAGTTTTTTTAAAAAGAAAGAAGTCACTATCAATCTTTAAATGACTAAAACGCTGCAAATAATGATTTTTGTGATTTATTTTGACCAGTGTCATTCCCTGTTTTTGAAAGTTTCTTTAACTACTAGTAGCCTTAACTACTTTTGCGGAATTTGATTATTTATAGTAGTTAAATATTTTTAAAAGTAATAAAGTTTCTTAAAAGTAGTTAAAACCATGTTCTTAACTATTTTTTGAAGTACTGTAAAGGGACCTAGTTCGGGGTTGCCAAACTTCGGTCTTTTACATTTGACACTCAATATTTCACCCTTTCGGACGGAATCTTGGGCGCCACTCTAAGAAATAAGGGAGCTTAGAGCCTCCACCGGCCATTACGTCTAGCTTTTAGACAGTCGAGAAAACGGGTTCATGGAATGCACCACTTTTATTTGTCTAACCTTGCTACAAGAATCAAATTTTAATAACTTTCTTACTCTAAACAAATTAAACAGGATTCCCAAAGCACAGGCGGTTTCTTTGTCTTAATTTGACACAATTGAATACCTTTCAAAGTTCCAGCAAAGAACAATTCGATAATTCTTTCACGAAACGGTATATAACGGATTTACATGTCCGTTGGCTATTCTATAACTCAAATACCACTTTTATTACTCGGTTTGGTCCTAGTTAAAATGTATATTCTTTAGTCCGGGAATATGCTTAAAATCAACCCTGTATAAGACGCGTGCCTACCTGTATGGCATTCAAAGTAGGGGTCCGGGAAAACAGGGTGATTTGAGGAATTACCAACTTTGAAACCAACCCTAAAGAACGCGTGCCTGCCTGTATGGCATCCAAGACAGGGGTCCGGGATTAGAGTGGTTTGAGTCTAAGAAACGGTTAAAGATGAAATGTGCAGTTTTCCTTCGAATTATCTTGTACCCAGGAGGAAAGTGCACATTATCTTAACCGGGCAAAATCAGGAAAAAGACGCGTGCCTACCTGTATGGCATCCAAGGTAATGGTCCGGGAAATATACCAATTTGAAATCAACCCTGGAAGACGCGTGCCTACCTGTATGCCATCCAAGGTAGGGGTCCGGGAAATCAGGGTGATTTGTGAAATTACCAATTTTGAAACCAACTCTAAAGAACGCGTGCCTACCTGTATGGCATCCAAGATAGGGGTCCGGGATTAGAGTGGTTTTAGTTCAAGAAAACGGGTCTCAAGAATCTACAGATTACTTCTCCGTTTCATTGTATGAAGCGGTGGTAAATTGCATCGTTTTCTAACCGGGACTTTAACTTTAAATCAACCCTACAAGACGCGTGCCTACCTGTATGGCATCCAAGGTAGGGGTCCGGGAGTAGGGCGATTTTACCAACTTTGGGACCAACCCTAAAGAACGCGTGCCTACCTGTATGGCATCCAAGGTAGGGGTCCGGGAGTTAGGGTGGTTCGGGATTAGCAAAACGGGTCAAACTGGAAAATACAATTTTCCTTTTGCTCAAGCCTATTTACACCAGCTAGAAAATTGCATTTTCTCTGGACCGGAAAATAACTAAAAATCAACAAGACGCGTGCCTACCTGTATGGCATCCAAGGTAGGAGTCCGGGAAATATACCAATTTGAAATCAACCCTGGAAGACGCGTGCCTACCTATATGGCATCCAAGGTAGGGGTCCGGGAAATCAGGGTGATTTAGGGAAATCTACCAACTTGGAATCAGCTCTAAAGAACGCGTGCGTACCTGTATGACGTCCAAGGTAGGGGTCCGGGATTAGAGAGATTCGAATTTAATAAAATGCGTTAGAAAAACCGTCTGCAATTTACCCAGGAAAAGAAAACATTTTTGCATAAAATATAAAGAACAGCGTAAAATAAATACTTAAAAATAGCCTACGCACTTACCTTTTTGACAGTCTCGGTACCGGTGCACTAGAAATATCGCGAGTTTAGTTTTAGCACTTAATCTTGCTACGGCGGGCGATGACGGATAAAAAGGGTCGAACACGATGTGTCGATTGTTTAAATAGCCTCTGTTCAGAAGTGCTCGTTTTTCAGAGGTGGGAGGCCAAAGAAAGCCGATCACTTCCGAAAGGCTCCGACTAACCCCCACGAAATCAGAGGTGGGAGGCCGAAGTAAACCGATCCTTTCCGAATGGCTCCGACTAACCCCACGACATTAGAGGTGGGGAACCGAAGAAAGTCGATTATTTCCGAATGGCTCCGACTAACCCCACGACATTAGAGGTGGGGAACCGAAGGAAGCCGATTATTTCCGAATGGTTCCGACTAATTTCCACGACATTAGAGGTGGGGACCAAAGAAAGCCGATCATTCCCGAATGATTTCGACTAACCCCCACGAAGTCAGAGGAGGGGATCAAAGAAAACCGATCATTTCCGAATGATCCCGACTAACTACGAATATCCCCCACGGCATCTGGAGTCAATAACTTATAATTTCTACTCACGGCCGATGGATTACCAAGCACTTTAGGTGACATTCTCTGTTGATAAAAAACGGTATATATTTTTTTAAGCAGCATTTTATTGAATTAGTCAGTGGTTTTAATTTCGATGATAACAACAATAGACACTTTCATGCGCCGCAGGCAAAAATTTTGAGTTTTTATTAGCAAAAACATCACTTTTTAGTCATTTTTTGTATATTCAAAAAATTCTCGGGGGGGCAAGTGCCCCTAGTGCCCCCCCCTGGATCCGCCACTGTGGATTACGAGTTTTACACGACAAATTAGACCTGCCCATGCTTTAGGAGACTTGTAAAACAACTTAACCTAAATTACCCCGACCTAACAAAGATAGAAATTAGTAACTTCGTTACAGTACTTTATGCGATTATTTTATGCAGAATAAAAATAAGTAGTCAAATGCTGCCCTGGACTGATTATTTAAATTCGCTACCCGCATAATATGGCTTGTAATCAACAAAGTAGTCAAATTTATTACTAACTACTGGTTGTTAGAATAAATTTGTTGCCCTTATTTGGCAAGATCCATACCAGGCTCCGTTTATTTAATTTATTTTTAAAACATTAACGTAGGGTTTAGCTGAACGTGGAAGCATATAGTAAAAGCCAAGCAATAAGTATCGAGTTATAAAAAATTACAAAAAAATGTATATAAAAAAATTAATTTCGTTTTTAATTTGCTGCTCCCCGAAGAAACACGTCCGGACTTTGTCTGGAATGGCGTGTCTGTTTGTCCTGAAAAATATCTACATAGATGGTTACCCTGGTAAACAACCGTGCATGGACGACCAATATTTTGTTGCGTTGGGGAACTGAAATTACAGAATTAAAAGTGTAATTTTTGGATGTAATTTCTATTATTATAAAAAAATTTATTTAAAAATACTTAACAGCCGAGGAACAAGTTGCTGCCTAAAGAAACATATACGATACGCCATTAGTGATATTTGGGTGTTTTCCAGAAAAACATACAGGCTTTTTTTAAGTACCGTCAAACGGGGTGAATCGGGACGATTTTCGGATATTTTTTTCTAAAAAAGCTATAGACTTCAAACCACCGCCAAATGATAGCTTACCGTTGGAGCTTTAAAATGACATGTCACACATATCTGTCACTTTGACAGGTGATTCTATAAATTTTTTTAGTGGGTGTCCCGATTGACCCAGCATATGGGGTCAATCGGGACACCCCATTTTTTCAGTGTCAAGGCCCTGTAATGGGGTCAATCGGGACAGAGCAGGTTAAAAAAAATATTTTGCAAAAAAAGCTTTAAAAATAAGCCAGAAAACGAGGTTTATTCATAAAACTTATAAAAATACCGCAAAAATTTTCTTGGTTTTTTTGCGTGCTGCTCCATTCAAAAAGCTAAAAGCGAACTGGCCGGCGACTTGCAGAAACGCGTTCACTAAGATATCGCCTATGAGTTTTGAATATTATTGAACCTAAAAACATTGACCTTGAGATACAGGGGCCATTTAAATAGTAAAAAACAAGTTTTGTCCCGATTGACCCCGCTGTCCCGATTCACCCCATTTGACGGTAATGGAGGCTTTTTCGGGTATTTCGTTTTAATAAAAACCTGGGACAGGTCAATGTTTTTTGCGAGGGGGACACTTTTTGGCTATCTAGAAATTTTTCTAGCACGCACCCTCTTGGTGGGTTAACTAAACTTTTCAAAAATATTTGTTAGTTTTTGAGATATTTGTCTTCAAATTTAACATGGATTCATAAAATAAAAATTAACTCAGAATATAATTTTTTCTGATTTAATGTTTAGTTTATTAGTCCGTGTTAAATTTAAAAATTTTAAGCCAAATATCTTAAAAACTAACCGATAGATTTTCGAAATTTTTACATGGTTGTTAAGAAATTACAGATACCTTCAACACAGAGTACCACGAGACCCAAATTTCCCATTCAAAATGTTAAGGAAACGTTTACCCTTCGAAGGGGGCGCGTGCGACATAAATTTCAGACAGCAAAAAGTGGCCTCCTGGCAAACAATATCGATGTGTTCGAGGGCTTTTCAAAAACGTACGACATATACCCAAAAAAGCCTACGTTACCTTTAAAAAAAGCACCCTGTATAGAGTTATTTACCATACCACCTGCCAGTTTTTCATCAAATGAATACTTATATTAGTAGAACAAACATTGTAAAGTTATAGGCACTATAGGCTTATCTGAAATAATTTAAAATTATCATGTTTATCGATTTGAAATATCTGATGCACTACTATGTGTGTATAGTCCGGGGCCATATCGTATTTTGTGGACTTTTTGATGAAGATTTTACAACATCTGTTTAAATCGATTACTAATGATACCACCAACACTGCCTGACCTGTTAACATACCCAAAATTGTCTCAATCAAAAAGTAAGGTAATTTAAGCTACAGCAATGAAACTTGGCACGATAATCAAACTTCATGTACTTATTCTTTGGCTGTCCAATTTTTTTATATATCTTGCCCTTAGTGGGCATAAAATGTGTTTTTAGATTATGCCTTCTAAACTATTGCTCCTGTACACTATGTTTTATTACATTGGTAGCTCATACAATTACCTACATCTTTGCTATGTAAAAAAAAATTGAAGCTGTTAACGAGGCCCACTATGTAGGAGTAAAAATTTTTGTAATTTACAATAAGAAAAGCTCAATTGACTTATACTCTGCGCTATGTCAGCAAATTTGCACCCAACGGTTGCGGTTGACTACTTATTAATTTTATATACTTTATACTTTGCCCCCTATCCCTAAGGGCTGTAAGGGGCCAATATCTTATTTTGACCCCACCGCGCATATTATGTAATCTATTAAGACTTACTTGTGAAGGTGCGGTAGTAAGTTAGTAGTAAACCTGTGGGTAATTTTTATGAGCTACCAATTTGTTAAGACATAGTTGTGCAGGTGCAATAGTTTAGAAGATATAAGGCATATCTAAAAACACATTTTGCCCCCTTGCGCCCCCAAGGACCAAAATATATATATTTTGACAGTTAGTTAGTACCTGAAAGCCGATGTTCTTACCAAGTTTCATTACTATAGCTTAAACCGTTTAGAATTGAAAAAATATTCCCTAATCTTACTTTTTGACTGAGATAATTTTGGGTCTTAACAGGTCAGGCAGTATTGGTGGGATTATTAGTAATCGGTAACAGGTGATGTAAAACTTTCATCAAAAAGCCCACAGAGACCAAATTTTGACGCCATGGCCCCGGACTATCTAATAACTTAATCATCTTTTTAGTAATACAAAAAAAGATAACTTTGTTAAATTCTCTCTTTTTCAACAACAATTCAAAGAGTATCATAAATATTTTGGAAATATAAAAGGTTGTCAATGTTATTGAAAATGCTTTATTTGCTGCGTCGCGTTTCGCGCGTAGGAAAAATCGATTGAGCGTGCTTCAGGCGTGAATTCGAAAGTACAAGCCAAAGTCAACTGTACCGAAAAAAGCTAATCGCACCACTTTAGAACCACAGGTTAAGGTGTGGTGATCCGTGTTATAACGTGGCGTGGTATAATCACAAGGAATATAGCCTATAGCAATTCCTTGTGGTATAAGGTCCGTAATTTTATTATTGAGTTTGTCTAGAAGATATCGCCCATTAAAAACAAAAAAGAAGTAGGCGCCAAATTGTGAAGGAGAGCAGAAAAACAAATTTGTTGTTTTTGTATAACCATGGCGCTTGTGTAGGTACCCTTGGCTATTATTACACTTGGTTGTTGGCGCTTGGCATACGTTTATTCCCATTCATATCCAGAACTCGTTTCATATCAAGGAGATTAGGCTTGAAACAAGACTGTTTTAGGGTTCCTCCCAAAAAAAGATGCACAAAAAGGGACCATGCCTTTAAAACACTTTATTCACTAAAGGTGATCCGTGATTAAACCACAACAAAATTAAAACCCCATGAGAGAGCATGAGGCAGACATTTATCATTTAGGACATACAAATTTTTAATAAACACATTTTAAAAAAACTATACTTATTTTAACTACCAATAACTTAACCTACAAAAAGAACAATTATTCACGTAAATAAGTTTAGCCAATGAATACACGATCGTGTATTCATTGGTTTAGCCAAGCACTTTGATTAGTTTTTGTTACAACTTCTTTTTGCAATAGACCTTGATGTCTACACTAGGAATAAAAAGCAAATGCCGTAAATAAACGCTTTTTTTACTACTAAAACAAGGTGCTTAACTTTAAGAACAAGTCTGTAAAAAATTATAAAAATACTTTGGTATAACCGCAACCATAAATCCTCCACTTTTATTTACTTAAAATCTAGAAAAATACTTTGGCATAACTATAGCAACAAGATTTATTCTTTTAATTTTTGAGAGATAACTAAAAAAAATCTCCACTTATTAAATTTTGTATAAAACACCTACCTTGTTGTTGAATGAATAAGGGCCCTTATTGCACACAAAGCCAGTTATGTCCGACACTGGTATGAAATTTTAGCAAAGCATTGTTTTAAATGTAGATTACAGATGAGCAAAATTTGCAGATAATGCTGCATTTTTCCTCGAATTACTTTCACTTACTTATTCGTCCAAATCTATGCTTTTAGCCGCGTAACTGCCGCATACTGGTCGAATTTCTAGAAAAGCTGGCCATAATAAGGCTCTAGTTATTATTACACGTTGAAAATATCGTGTTTTGAATAAATATGTCTCATTAATTTTTGGATCACTATAATTATTATATATAGGGTGTAATCCCTAACGATAATAACGACATTTAAATATAATTTGTACGTTCTTAAACCGTTTTAAAACACGATAATCAAATGTTTTTTTGAAAAAAAAACAAATTTGGACAAAATGTCAAATACATTAGCACTTTTGAGGTTTTTTTAATAAGTTGAATAAATAACTTTGATCAAAAATCTAGGGAAAAAATAAGAAAAACTTTTTTGTAACTAGAAAGCGTGTTTTTCATAAATATAGTCATTAAAATTAAAAATCACAGTCACTTTAATCATTAAAATTAAAAATCACATTAATCTCTTTGACTAACACATTAAAAAAGGAAAAAATTGTTTTTAATCAAATTAGGTAGCTTTTTATTTTTTTAAATTAATTTACACAAATATAAAAAAGGCATTTTAATAAATGGTGCAAATTCGGGCAAGTTTGTTTTCTTGATATCGTTTTTCAGAATCGTTATTATATTACAAATTTATAATTATGATTTTACTAATATATCAACCTTTTACATTTTAATTAACCAGGGCTATGCAATGAGCAGAAAAATTAAAATATATTAAATATTAGTTGCTAAATACCTTATGTATTTTTGTCCATAACTACCTAAAAACGCCAGTAAATTTTTAAAACCAAGAAGTTTTTAATTCTTGCTCCCAAAAGTAAGTCTGGAAGGCGAATCTGAGAACGAAATGAAGACACCTAAAAAAGTTGCAGTAAAGTATGTTTTGGAATCACTGAAAGTGGTTACATTATAGTCAGAAACAAACATAGGTGTTGGAGCCCAAGAAATATTGAGAACAAGCAGTAGCAGTAGCCACTCATTGGTCAGCTAGAGAAGTTCGGACTAAAATAACATCGTATTTTACCTAATAATATGTAATATTTGAAGTTTTATAAAAATTAATAACTGTAGTATTTGTCGATACATTAAATTGTCATTTTCAGCAGAAACTTATAGATTTGCTCTAAAGGAATGTTACATTTAAAAGTTGATAGGTATGGATTTATTATATCTTACCAATAAATATATCGGTTTTAGAATAGACCTTCCGTAGTGTGAACAGTCTCCATGGTATGAACGTGCAGATTTTTTTCGTGTTCACACTAGCGCGAGTCCACTGTATATCGATTGCATTTTTTAAGGCCAACTAAAGTAATAAAGTGTTATAAATAATTTTGTCATAACTTAAAAATACCACAAACTAAAATATATATTATTGCCAGGTTTTCTGGAAATTCGACCAGTGTGTGCCGCTCGCTAGTGTGTCATCCTCTTCCCTTTAGCAGTACGCTAGGTTTCATGGATAATGTCGCAATTTTTAGGGATAAAAATTTAAACCACTTTACAGCAACGCCATGTCGGTATTGCCGGGTCACGGTGGATATAATAGACCGGTGTTCGGATCTTATATATATGTCGAATTTTCACGTCACTGGTGGTCCAGCTGATTTTTGTAAACAAAAGTTAGATATGATATGAACAACGGAACAACTAATAGTTTTTGAATATTTTGAAAACTAAGGCAATTTTCCTACAGTTTTCTAGTACATCCTTATAAAATATAATTTTCTAGACGTATTCTCGTGATTTTTTTTTAGCCTCCTTTTTTTTTATTTCACAAAACTTAAACTACAAGTCAAACTGAATGTGATCGTTTAGTATCAAAGGTGAACCGAGGACTTGGGAAGTAAACCGAGGACTTGGGAAGTAAACAGAGATGTAGGTAAGCGGATTATTTTTGAAGCTGAAACGAACACAGTATTTTCTTCGAATTTTATTTTTTGTGTAAAGAGAAATGAAGCGGCTAAAAAAATAACGACTGGTATGTCTGAAAAATATTATTTTATAAGAATATACTAAAAAATTGTAGGAAAATTGCCTTAGTTTTCAAAAAATTCAAGAAATATTAGTTGTTCATATCATATCTAACTTTTGTTTACAAAAATCAGCTGGACCACCAATAACGTGAAAATTCGACATATACAGTGAAGTCCGCTTATAACGAACCCGTTTATAGCGAACTTCTGGTTAATACGAACCTTTTTTCTTTATACGAAAAGTCATCCATAAATACTCATGCATTGTCTTACTACTTGTAACGATCCCGCTTATAGCGAACTTCAGGATATAGCGAACCTAATTTTAATAATCTAGAATATGTATTTTTCTTTTAAAACGAACTTTATATAAGCAGATAATGGGCGTTTTCACACTACACGATACGGCAACGACACGAATGGTTGCAAAGACATGCACAAGACCCAGAATATGATCACGAGTATGAATTCGATAATGATATGCTTGATTTAGTAGAAAAACAAGCTAAGAGAAAAATGTGTGACTTCGATTTTAACGATTATGTGACTATTGATAAAGACATTGTAGCAAGAGAAACGTTGACTGATGAGCAAATTATAATCTCTCCGTAACCTTAAACATGGTTTCAAGTGATGATTAGGAAGATAATGATGATCCTGTTCAAGATAATTCTGTTGAAGTCACTAAGGTTTATGTTCCAACCATTCGTGAAATGGAAAACAAAATTTCGGAAACTCGTAATTTTTTGGAATCACGCCAAGTTCCTGATAAAATATGGGTATCATTTTGTAACCTTGAAAGCTATATAAACAGGGAATATTTTTCAAGTAGAAATGTACAACCAAAAATTATGGATTTCATAATAATAAAAAAAAAGATTTAGGCTTCTTTTATAAATGTATTACATACCACCATATTATGTACTTTACATATTTATATGTAGAACAACAATAATAAACGTCTTTATTCGTATGTATTGTGCCTTTTTTTTAAATATAAAAATTTATAGTATTTTTTGTAATATTTTTAGTTTTCTTAATCTTGAATACTATTATAAAAAGAAACACAAAAAATTAAACAAAATTTATTTATTACTGTTTATAACGAACCTCGGATATAACGAACCGTATTTAGTTCATTTTTGAGGTTCGTTATATCCGGACGTCACTGTATATATATATATATATATATATATATATATTCACTGTATATATATTGTAGGAAAATTGCCTTAGTTTTCAAAAAATTCAAGAAATATTAGTTGTTCATATCATATCTAACTTTTGTTTATATATATATATATATATATATATATATATATATATATATATATATATATATATATATATATATATATAAAATCCGAACACCGGTCTATTCTATCCATCGTATTGCCGGCTGACCTTTCCTTGTCTTGTGTAAAGTACTCGGCACGCGTCGATTAGGGTGTTTTTACCTGTCGTTATCCTTTGTAAGGGATTAAAAGCATTTGTATATCAGTCTATCTTGTTGTAATGTTCAAAGGTCTAGAATAACACATTTTTGAGAAACCCATAATTTTTCTTAAGTAAAGCTTGAATTGGTTCGTTTTAGTTGAAAAAAAAATTTGCAAAAGCAAAAAACTGTTAGCAATGGTTTGTAGCTATTAAAATTTACTAAATGATTGATTTTTTTGTTATATTCCCTTATTGAAAACCCCTGTGTAAAATGATATATAGTTTTTAAAAATAGTTTTTCAAACTTTTTTATATCTAAACAGGCCAAAGCAAAAAATGTAAAAAAGACAAGCTTTTTTAAGTTTATTAGGTGCTATTTTTAATAACATTACAGGTACAACAAAATAACGCTGTTTTGAAAAAAAAAACATATACATATTAAACTTGCAAAAGCATGTTTTTCATCTTTGTGCCATGTGCGTATAGGTCAATATGACTAAATAGAGGTAGGAAAAAAATTATTACAAAAACTAAGTATATTATTTCAATAATTCTAGTAGGACGCGAATGTACTAAATAACTTTAGACTGTATATTTCATTAATTTGGTCTTGGGTTTATTATTTCACAATAAAATTAAATTTTTATATGCAAAAATACTAAAAACATGAATATACCTATATAGACCCGTGTGCACATTGTTTTTAATCAAGGCGTACACACTGCCATTATTTTATGTTGAACACCGGTGTTGGACATTTGTGGCGTCTTGTGACAGGGTCCTAAAGATTATTCAGTCATCACCACAGTAGCACAGCCTGTGACAGTAGTCACTAATTAAAATAAATGATGTAGTCAATGAAGAACTCCAAACTGTTGTCAGGAGTTATGTTATCATTCCGAGGGGTGGAGGTAACCACTTGGACGGCAATCAGCAAATCGTCGCTGCAAAAGTTGGTGTAATTCATTTCGGATCTAGAGAATAAGATTTTTTTTTAAATTTTCGTTTTTGGTTCCTATTAAGTTTTGCTTTTGGAAGTGGACAAAATGCTTCAGACACAGTACTTAGAAGCACTTTTTAAATACCGAAGCAATTACCCAAAGTGTTCGGTGCAGGCAGTTCCTTTTTAAGGGCTTGGTACTCGGAGCTATTTTTAAGAACTTTGCTTAGCTCTGCATAAGATTAGAGGCCCTAGAAACATTTAAAGGTGTTTCCTCAGAGGTAAGCCCTCTTTTTCTTTCATTTTTAACGTTGTGCCATTTCATGCCTTATACAGTGCGAATTATTTTTTACTACGGTACATAGGGAATTCACATGCAATGCAAAAATCTTGAGTTTTTGAAAATGGTCCTTAACAAGTATTATTTGTTATGATATTTTTGTCAAAATTATTATATACTTAACGCAGCGATATGAAATCACGTGACAATTTTTTTTTATAATTAATCTCAAGTTAAAGAATTATTGAATTGAATAAATTTAAAACATTCTTTTTATTAAAACCTTTACATTTTTTATAAAATAGTTTTTTTAGAATTTTAAAAATATTAATACAGTGAAACCTTCTATAAGCAGACACTCACGTTTTCGTCGATTTTGTCCGCTTATTGGAGGGGTCCGCTTAAGAGAGGGAACTGCGAAATTTTAATATATATTTATTAATAAAGCAGCAGCAGTCCCGCCGAATAAAAAATGTTTAATTAAAACGGAAAAAAGGTAATTCCCCGGCTGCAGAGTGCGTTGTGGCCACCATTCTACCTAATATTTATGCCCATGTCGTGCAGCGCTCCGTCCCGTTATCAGAGGTTCGGGTCCGGTTAAGGGAGGTTTCAGAATTTTTTAACCAAAAAAAATTGTCAGCGTTTATAACTATAAAAATTTGACGCTTTTTTCCGAAATTTCTTCTAATAAAACCAATACTATCATCATTGCATATTTCGGGGATTTCCGAACAAAAATTTTAATTCTTTTGAGAGGGCTCTGGAACGAAATAGCGATATACAAAATAGCGAGTATTAAAATAACGGTATCGAAATAGCGACAATCAAAATAGCGATGTAATGAAAGGGCGACTATCAAAATAGCGATGTAACAAAATAGCGATTGTAACAAAATAGCGATTGTAACAAAATAGCGACTATCAAAATAGCGGTGTAGCAAAATAGCGACTATCAAAATAGCGATATTTCGGTTCCGTTTTGGCATATAGTTCGACTAAATGTTTCATTCTTAGAAATTAAAAGAAAAAAAAACTTCTTTCCCGGGATCCTAGAGGGTGTGAATCCGAACCGAACCAGCATATTTTTTCAAAAAAAAACTCTCCAGACTTATTTTCCGGAATTCTAGAGAGTGTGAATCCGAACCGAACCGAATTCGGTTCAGATCGGTTCGGTTCGGGTTCAAACCCTCTAGGATCCCGGAAAAGAATCAGGGAAGTTTTTTTTTGAAAAAATAAGCTGGTATAGTCAAAATACCAAAGGATATAATAGCGCATTTCGGTTCGTTTCGGTTTGGATTGGTTTGATGCGATTCGGTTTGGTTTGATTCGGTATTTTGGTACATCGCTATTTTGATACATCGCTATTATGATACATCGCTATTTTGATACATCGCTATTTTGATACATGACTATTTTGATACATTGCTATTTTGATACATCGCTATTTTGATTGTCGCTATTTTGATTGTCGCTATTTTGATATATCGCCATTTATTGTCGCTATTTTGATACATCGCTATTTTGATAGTCGCTCTTTCATTACTTCGCTATTTTGATAGTTGCTATTTCATTACTCGCTATTTCGTACGTCGCTATTTTGTAAATCGCTATTTCGTTCCAGAGCCTTTTGAGAGGCACTTCACAAAGGATATACTTTTCAACAATAAACTAAACTTGGGCATAACAAAATATTTACCTGCCTTCAGGGGGTTCTCAAAAGTTCTACTTTACACAAAATTACAGTAGGAAACGGGGTTATTATTTTATAGTGTTATCGATGGGGAACTTTTGTTTACCACGCCTACTTGCTTTTGTTATTTTTCGTAGGAATGCTATAAGGTTGTTTCTGTTGATCTCACAAAGAACGCTGCATTGCCAAAGTGAAGCCGTGTTCGTCTCGCGAATGACCCACATAGCACAAAAATCACATCAACGTTAAATTAAATTAACGTGAACAAAAATAATAAAGTTATTTTTTACCAGAAAACAACCTCATGCCATGTAATATTTGTTTTGTTAAATCTACATGCTTAAAGATAACTTAAAAAGAAGGAGGAATCAAGCTATAAAAATGTAATTTATGCTGAAGTTTCTGGTGGTGTGTATATAACGTCTTTTTTACCCCCGTTATTTTCATGTGCCAAAATCACACTTGAAACGTCCTCCACGTGTTCTAAAACGCCACTAGATTAAGACTTCTCAAACCTACTAACTTTTTGCGTATTATTTTGTCAAGTTTTTTCTCTATATGTTTTTTAATCAAAAAAAGTCGCGAAATGCTATCCTAAAAGCCCTCTAGACTTGTTAAAAGTAATAACTTTCTGCGTCATTTTTTGTCACGTATTTTTTATAAACTTTTTTTTAAAACTAAAATGACACCAAATAAAGTTCTAAAAGTTCACTATTTTAAGAGTACACTTTTAAATAATTTTGAAAAAAAAAACCTAAAATTTCTATACATACATTATGTTTTCTTTAAAAACTAAACAAGATTCTTCAACAGTAAACACTTTCACACAATATTAATGTGTCTTTATTAAGTTAATAACTGATGCGTCGTGATTGTGAACACAACTGTGCACTAAACACATTTATTTATTGCTAAAATTCACAAAAAATCCCGAACCCTTATAATCCCATTTTCCCTATTTTATGCCCTACAAAAGTGCTCAACTCACCCATTATCCAACAAATCTCGGCACATAAGACGAATTCGAGGACGTTGGAGCTCCAGGGCCTCGTGTGGTCTCTTTGCTGGTCAAAGATGGAAGGGACGAAAATCTCGCCTTTTTTAGTGTTTTTGACGTATGTCACGTCAACACATGACACTGGGCATAGAATCAAAAATAGGTAAAGCTTTTCACAACAATTTCAATTTGGACCCCTATTCCTGAGAAATCTATGACCCACACATTCTTAAAATTAAGATCCAACAGATCGTGAAGGATCAGGGATCAGTTTAATATGAACTGGTTTTTGGAGTTTAGACATAGAAGGGTGACTTTTCTGTAGTTTAGAGGCTAAAGCACTCCCGGATAGATTTCGTAGAAGTAAAAATGTCGCCAATAGGTGGCGCGGCTTCTAGTAAAATCTCAAAAATATTTAGTAGAAAATCCATGCAAGTCGCGTTTTAAAATTCGTGTAGAAAAGGCGCGAACCGAACCTAATGTGATTTTGACGTTGATAAAAATCTACTTAGAATTTAAAATTACTTAAAAACATTGCTGTTTTGATTTGAAAATGGCGTTATTACAACGTTGTTTTTAGCAACGTTATTTTTTATAACGTTAATGAATAGGTCATTCAGCTTTTTTTCATATATGAAATAAAGGTTTTTTTTATAGCAGCTTTCAAAATCAACGTTTTTTTTTTCTCACGCGCTTTTTACATGTTAAATGCGTGATTGTGATATGTGGGGAGTATCATTGTCAAATGTGAGAGCAATGGTTACACAACCCCCAGATATGCAACCCAACAAACTTAATAACAGCAGCGGTAAGATGGCTCTGCCATGTCATCACTGGAACTAGATGAATATACGGCAGATCTAGGGCTGTGTAATTATTGGTATGAGATAATATATTTTTTTAATTCAAAAAACGTAATTTTTGTGAATCAAAAATAATGAATGTTAAGTAAGGTTACCTACAATAATGTAGTCTAAAATTTGTAAGGATCCTATAAATATTAAAAACATGTTTACTTACCTAAATTGAAGCTGGGCGATTCCACATCTGCGAAAGTCCAAATTGTAATTCAGCGCAGTTTGCAGATATTGTTTTTTAATTTTAATGTACCGACGAACCTAAGCGATAAGATCACAATTAGAACTAACCCTCAGATGCACCGTAAGCACTTAAGCGCGATTATGGGCTTAATCGCGATTAAATCCTTGTTGCTCACATAAAAAACAACAAAGAGGGAGAATGGATTAGCTAAGCCTCGTTAAGACCTACTTAACGGGTGTCCGCTTAAGAACAGTTTACACTTCGGACCTTACAAATTCACCTAAAATAATTTTGTTTTTGCGGCTCTCCGCTAGGGGGCCATATATACATCTCCCAACTGGGGTCACTGTATCCTGGTGGTAGTTTTTAGTGATGCAGTGACCTTACTCATAACTAGAAAAACAAAAAATGTTAGGCTCATCCACAGGGAGACACCCTGTATAAAAGCTTACCCTGTAGAATGTCTTGCCAGGGTTGGCGACAATCAAAAACTGCTCTCTGACCAGCAGTTGGCCCAGGTCGTGCCAAAGTTGAATTCTTTCAATTTTTTCAATTTTCGATGTTGTCGCTGTTTTCAAAGCTTTGCACACTTCAAACTGCAGCTGTTTGAATTCGTCACTGTTAACAAACATATAAAATTACAATTTTATATAAATTTAATTATCTAAGTACCTTCTAAAATAAAAGTATTATCAATTAATAAATAAATACATAAATAGTTTTATTGTCAACCCCTCCCCTTGAATTTAGACCAGACTTGATAAGTAGGAAAAAATCAGTCAAAAATTTAAGATATAATGGCGTGATTTTAACATGTTCCTGGTGGGAATGGTTATGGCAAATACGTTAGAGCATAAATGGGGGCATACCCATGCATTCTCACATGCGATACTTGAAGCCAGGACCCCTATTTCATTCTTAATGTTCCTTTTTCGCGTAGACAGGATTTCGGTTACAGCGCATGCGTTAGTTTTGATGGTTTTGGAACATACTCCGAAACGTCACTACATTATTTGACAATTGTCAAAAGTTTAGGGTTATGTCTATTATTTTTTTCTAAAGACTAGTTGATTGGGTGAAAATTTATCAAATTGTGGATTAAAATTGTAGTTTTACTAAAACTAATTGTGTAGATTTATTGTGGACACCATGAAGAGTGTTTAATGGCATTTATAAACCACTCTTAACTTTATTAACAAATTATGAAGAAAAATACAAGTAGTTACCTATGGAATGGCACTCCCTTACTTCTCCCGGACATTTTTCCACAAACCGCACATGTTTTACGTGAATTATTTCCCATTTTTTACAGAAAAAAAACACCGCAAAATGTAAATAAGCAACAAAGATGGCCTCATGACATGACAAGACACACGCCTGCGCACCTAAAAATTCACTTTTCGATTCTTTGAAGATGTATTTATGCTATAACGTATTTGGGTTATGGTTAGTCAGTACATTTTTTTGTAGGCAGAATATATTTTTAAATTGAAATTTAAAAATAATGTATTTGAAGTGTGAAACACATTGTTTGAAACTCGTAGACAATGATTGTGTAGAAATAAAATTTCGGACTTCCATTGTCTTTATTTATTTTAAAACACGACGTTTCGGTTAGTAAGTATCTCTAACCGTTATTAAGTGTAAACTAAACAATCTAGTCTCTAGGCTACTACTTATACTACTTGGTGTGCAGTCAGGTGTGACGGCCCGCCCCCTTTTTTAATCCTAAGACGCCTGTTTTCCTTAAGGAGTGGTTTCCATATGTTTGGTATGTCCGTGCTTGGTTGACTGAAAACTTCTTTATTCTGCATTATATACGCAGCTTCAATAAACTTTCGTTTTCGCCAATGCGACTCCTTATGTAAAACTTTAGCTTCTGACCACTGAATCCTGTGATCATTTGACCATGCATGATCTGCTAAACCGGATTTTTCAATATCCCCTAATTGGGTACTTTTTAGATGTTCATTTACTCTAACCTGAAGAGGGCGTTTCGTTTCACCTACTTATGATTTACCACACTCACACGGGATTTGGTAAATACATTCCTTATTATTTGAAGGATTGTCTGGTTTTGTTTTAGTTACAAAACTTCTTATCGTATTTCCCGAAGAAAATACTGTTTTTATATTATAGTGTTTAGCTATTCGTCTTATGTTTTCTGAAATCCCTTGAACATATGGAATGTTAATAACACCTAACGGATTATTATTTTGAGAATTTGGTACATTTAGTTTGTTTTTAATATTAAATATCGTTGAGTTTATTAATTTCTCGGAATAACCATTCTGTTGTAAGTCCTTTTTAATGTTGTTAATTTCTGTGGTTAATTCTTCATTATTACTACAAATATTTACGGCTCTTAAATACAAACTTCTTATAACTCCTTGTTTTGTTGCAACAGAATGATTAGACTTAAAATTTAGGTACTGTCCCGTGTGTGTAGGTTTCCTATATACAGTGGTTTGAATGTTTCTGTCTAATCGTTTGACAAGAACATCCAAAAAAGGTAAGGCCGAATCTTTTTCAATTTCCATGGTGCACTTGATTGTTGGTCGAATACCGTTTAAATGGTGTAGAAAATTTTGTAGTTCGTCATCATTTTCCGGCCATATAATAAATGTGTCATCCATGTATCGTAGCCATAGTTTTGGTTTGACTTTTGCTGTGTTGATCGCATGGCCCTCGAACCACTCCATGTAGATGTTTGCTACCACTGGCGAAAGAGATGAACCCATTGGGAGTCCATCATTTTGCGCGTAAAACTTATCTTTCACTTGAAAGTAAGAGTTACGGAGACAGAGCTCCAAAAGATCCATCACCCCCTCCACCGATAGCGTTGTTCTCTCGTGAAGTGTATCATCAGTTTGTAATTTGTTTTTAATGATACTGAGTGACTCATTTATTGGCACGTTGGTGTATAGACTTTCTACATCAAAACTTACAAATCTATCGCCGGGATCTAATTCGATACCTTTTAAAACCTCCACAAAATGTTCCGAGTTTTTGACAAAAGATTCGGACTTACCCTGTAGTGGTTGAATTATGTCCAACAAAAACCTCGACAAAGTGCTGGTCGGTGAGTCCCTGGAGCTGGTAATTGGTCGCAGTGGTATATCCTTCTTATGGATCTTTGGTAATCCATAAAAATGTGGTGCCTTACTGTGGTGTGGAGTCAGGCGGGATCTAGCAGCGTCCGGGATATTTTCAGCATACTTCTATAAAGTCCTGTAGATGCGTCCTTCTATGGTGGTGGTTGGGTATTTGGGTAGTTGCTTGTAGTCTCCTTTCTCCAGAACTTCTTGGATCTTTTTGTCGTAAGTCTCGACATCCATGATCACCGTTGCGTTTCCTTTGTCGGCCGGTAGAATCTTGATTGATTTGTCAGCCTGCAGGTTCTTGATTGCCCGTTGTTCTTGACTGGTGATGTTTGTCTTTTGTTGCTTCTTTCTGTCCAACGTTGTTCTTACTTTATGGCGAAACTCATCAGCTTCGGGTTGAGGTAGACTAACGGTCTCTATTGCCGCAATAATTTCCAGTGTCTGTGCCGGTGCAATGGCGAACTTAAGTCCCTTACTGAGTACCAATTCTTCGTTGTTGCTCAGAGTCCTTTTGGAGATGTTCACTATAGTGCTTGGTGTTGTTGAGTCTGTTCTATCTTGAGTACGTGTCTGTAGTTTCTTAAGTTTTTCTCGGTGAGTTGATCGTATCTTCTGTCGTTCTCTGTTGCACGTACTGTCAATTTTACTCAGTATCGGTTCGTAGTCTTCCTCCCATGTGTGTCGTCTAATTTCGTCAAATCGCTCCTCCATATCGGCGTTGAAGTTGGCTTTTCTCCATCGATGGTAACTGATTTGGGATCGGATTAGTGCTTGGCTTGTCCTCTCTAAGATCTTCTTCGTTCTCACTCCCGGAAAGTTGGCTTTTAGGCGGAAACCAACCGGAATGAAATGAATGAATGTGAAACACATTCTTAAAGGGTGCAGGTGGTATACCTATCGATAGCGTCTGTTACACCGTACAAGAAGAGATTAGGCACGTATCACCAGATTAGGTTCGTTCGATACTCTTACTTAAAGGCATTAGGATTACCTCTTCTTGTTTAAAATTCTAAAATGTTTCCCAAAATTTTAAAATGAATTTTTGCACAGACACTCCAAAATGGTTATTATGATTACGGTAGCGCATGCTACTTTTATTGCAGTTTTTATGTGGCATAAAGTGGTACGACGACCAGAATCCTACTTATACGCCTATTTCATGCGCATACCTTTTACATAAAACATACTTATATACCGGGTGGGCCAAAAAAACGGACAATTTTTTTTTCCTTATAACTTTTGAACTATACCATCGATTTTAATAGAACAAACTGCACTTGGCAGAGAATTAATCAGAGTTTTGACTGAATATATTTTTTTCTCCGCCATTTAAAAATTCAAGATCGCGGACCATATTGAATTGTACCCTTCAAAGATTCTCGTTTATTCTTGTGTTGCAAACACGTTTTAAATATTTTTTTAAATCAGAAAAAAAGCTGCATCGGTTTGGTCGTTCTAAAAAGAAATATTTTTGTTCCAACCATTGTTATGAATATTATTGCGATGATTGATTGCCTTGCCGATCATGTCTGTACTTATTTCCTTATAAATTCATTACTGCTGAACCGATTTTGAAATTTAAAGCCATCTTAAAATTTAAGATGACGGATAGAATCATACTTGATTCTTAAAAATGGCGTGTTTATACTTATTTGCTGAAAACGTTTTAATTTTTTTATTTATTTATAAAACAGCACTCCTTTTCCCCCGCAGAACGAGGTACAAATTGGTAAAATCGGTGTGGTGGTTCTCAAAAAAACTTTTTGTATCAGCCATTGTTTTACAAATTATACGATTGCATTGCCAATCCTGTCTGCATTCATTTCCTAATAAACTAATTATTATTGAACCGACCTTAGTGAAATAAAAAAAAATATGGTGAGAATTGATTGTTCTTTAAAGACTATAATCGAAATTTGCTGCCATCTTAAGAGTTAAGATGTCGGATAGATTCATACTTGACCCTTTAAAGAGGCACGTTTATTCTTATTTTCCGAAAATGTTTTAGTTTTCTTTTAATCTATTTACAAGCACTACTTTTTTCTCGCTAAACAAGATACAAAATAATAAAATCGGTTATACGGTTCTCACAAAATCTGATTTTGTTTTAACCATTGTTTTACAAATTATACAATTGCATTGCCAATCCTGTCTGCATTCAGTTCTTTATAAACTCATTATTACTGAGCCGATTTTAGTCAAACAAAAAACATCATAGTGCAAACCGATTGATATTTAAAGTTTGCACTATGATGTTTTTTATTTCACTAAAATCGTTTCAGTAGTAATGAATTTATTATTTGTAAAACAATGATTAAAACAAAATCAGATTTCGTGAGAACCACTACACCGATATTAATAATTTGTACTTCTTTATGTGGGAGAAAGGTAGTGTTTTTCTATAAATTAAAAAAAAAACTAAAACATTTTTGAAAAATAAGAATAAACAAGCCATTTTGAAGAATCAAGTATGATTCTGTCCGATATCTTAAATTCTAAGATGGCGGAAAATTTCGATTACAATCTGAAAAGAGCAATCAATTCTCACCATGATTTTTTTTATTTTACTAATGAACAAGTTTCCCAACTTGTTTTTATTTTTGTAAATAATTATATTCTCTAATTTTCACTTAAAATTAGAGAAGCTATCTCTCTTAGTTTTTAAATATTTTTGGGTTACATTTTCTACGCTTACAAGCGTTTTTAGAATATTATTTTGATTTACTTTACGCTATATCTTTCCATATTTTAAATTTAAACTTCGCGCGCTTCTTCCAGCAATGAAGGATTTGAGATAAGCGGCTAAATTCGGCCTAGCAGACGAAAACGCCGATTGTCTGAGCGAACAACTCAACCACGCGCCACGTGCAAGGAAAGTCACCGCACCGCTATTATTTTATATTAAAATTGTGGAAACTATTAATTTTACGCTTTAGTTTATTAGATATTAGTGTTTGGAACATTTTGAACTATAGAACAATGGAGAGTCTGGTACTTCGCGTATAATCGGGCTGGCCAGCCAAGTAGCTACAAAAGACATCGAATGGTAAGTCGTTTCTTGATAATTTTTCATTGCTTCGCTATTTTTAGTATTTAAGTTTTTAGGCTCTTTTTTCCCTGTTGGAGCCCTGTGGAAAGATACAGTCCCTCTTAACTCCCCCACGTTTTTCTCGGGCTATCTCGAGTGGTCCTTCGGTATATTTTATTTTCTACAGAAGGCCTAACCTCACCATTTGGTCCTTTGAGCCGGATAACAGGACCCCGGGAAAAATTAAAGTCTAAATCGCATTTTGTTAAAAATAAAATTTTTAATAAATACGCATGACCTTGATCTTTTCGATGTGCTAGCAGTAAAAATAACGAGTAAGAAAGTACCGAACGCGCATTGTTTTCGCGCATTTCCTACCTCTTTTTGGCTTGGCGTCGACTGCACGTAGGAAAAGTTTCCAACACAAAGATATTAGAGAGGTAAATGAGACTTGTTTACATTTTTTATCGCCTATTCTCTTTTCTTTTTAAACGCTTTTAATTTTTAAATATTAAAAATTTCGGAAACTAATCGTTCACCTGTTTTAACGGAGTTTTTTAAAAACATTACAATGAGCACGCAACTTAAGAAGTTAGAAGCACTCCGTAATGTGCAACATAATCGCCTTAATACTCTTCATAACTTAGCTAATGCATGCCTAACGGATGATACAAAACAACCGTGTTTACAGGTTCGACTTATCGACCTTGATGAAATTAAAGAAACATTTTTTATTTATCAAAATCAAATAATAGAGGCTTATTCGGCAAGTCCGGAGAGACTGGAAGAAGAAAATGAACGCCTTACTGAGTTTGACGACAGCTTCTATGATATTAAAAGAATTCAAAAACAACTATTTGAGGTGAAAATTGAAGCTCCTCAACCTCAAAACTTAACGCAAATTTCAAATTCTTCTGATCCAGACCGCTTTATGGCGTCTTTAATGCCAAGACTGCGTATTGTCGAATTTCATGGCGAGATCACTAAGTTTCCAACCTTTCTAGATATGTACAATAGTTCTGTACACAATAATCCTAGTATTCCTACAAACGCTAAATTTAATTTGTTACTGTCCTACCTAAAAGGACCGCCTTTAAACGTAGTTAAACATTTACAAATAACCGACGCTAATTATATAATCGCTTACAATACGCTTCTAAAACGCTATCATAACCCCCGCTTATCGGCTCAAACTTATTGGCGCTCCGTGTATAATTTTCCCGCTCTCAAAGACGACAATCCAGAAACGCTGCGCACGCTGCTTGATGTTTTTTCAGAAAACATTGAGGCTTTAAAAACTCTAAATTACGACACTGATCAATGGTGTTTTCCGCTCGCCAACATTTTACCCCCACCTTTCTCATTGCCTGAGGTACTACTTTCGCGCTTTGAACTAGCTAATTCTAGGTCTAATGAAATGCCCAAATATCAAGAAATTTATAATTTCCTTGAAAGTCAATGTAATTCGCTTTATTCGCTACAATCTAAAAATAGATTTAAAAATAATAAACAGTTAGATAGATGCGCTTTTTGTGATTCTAACACACATTCAATATATTTATGTCACGCATTTAAAGGTAAATCTGCCTACGAACGCTATGCTTACGCTAAAAATAAAAAACTATGTTTAAATTGTTTAAGCTCAATACATTTAACAAATTCTTGTCAAAGTCTACGCTCATGTCGCTATTGCCCTGGTAATCAAAGACTCATTAATTCATTTTGAGCGAAATTTTAATTACTCTAATTCTCAAAATCAAAATAGATCACATTTTGATGCTAACGTGAATTTCTCACAAAATCTCTCTAATATTTCTCCCAACGCATCTCCAAGTAGTGCACCACGTGGTTACTTCGCCAGTCAGCAAAGTTTTAGATCCCCGGCTACTGGTTGTCCGCTTCAAAATTACTCTACTCAAAATAAGTTCCCTCAAAGTGCCTCTTCTCAAAATAATCAAAATTTTACTTCGACGTCTTCTAATTCACAAGTACCAATCGCAACTCCTTCGGGTTCTAACCCCACGCATTGTGGTTTTATTTCTGCGCAATCGCAAGTTTTATTGTCAACTATCCTAGTAAAAATTCAAGATGTCCGCGGTAACTTTCAAACAGTTAGAGCCGTTTTAGACAGCGGTTCGCAAAACACTTTTTGTTCTCAAAAATTAGCGCAACAATTGGGCCTTCCCAGACAACCCTTATGTTCAAATATACAGGGGGTTGGAGGCAACTCTCTTACTTCTGATCTAGGATCGATTTTTATTAAAATTTGTAATTTTCAAAAACCAGATATTTTTGTGTCTACGCAAGCGATTATTTTGCAAAAGGTTTGTACTGATTTACCGTCAGTAAAAATAAATACAGAAAATTGGCATTTTATAAAAAATTTACCCTTAGCAGATCCCACTTTTTACAACCCTTCGCCTATAAATTTACTAATTGGTATGGATCTATTTCCACTAATTATACAGGGTGAAAAAATCGCTAGCGATGATCCAAATCATCCCTTTGCTATGGGAACTATTTTCGGCTATATTTTGATGGGACAAATAAATCAACCCTTAATTTCTACCCCGCCAATTAATGCTCTTTTTTGTCAAAATGAACATGACTCGCTTTCGCAATTAATTTCAAAATTTTGGGAAACCGACTGCGTCCCCCAAAAAACTCATTTGAAACCAGAGGATGAAATTTGTGAAAATTATTTTAAACAGAGCGTGTCGCGTAATCAAGACGGCCGGTATACTGTCTCCCTGCCCTTTCGCACATTTGAGAATCCACCGCAGTTTCCTGGAATAAAACAAGTCGCGCTAAATCGTTTCTTATCTTTAGAAAAAAAACTGCTTCGCGATAAAAACTTGTATTGTGAATATTCTAAATTTATGAATGAATATTTGGAATTGGGTCATATGGACTATGACTCAGAAAAAGAAGACGATTCAGACAGCTATTTCATTCCACATTTCGCTGTTGTTAAAAATGAAGCTATCACTACTAAG
Organism: Aspidapion aeneum; assembly: GCA_963576565.1. Classification (NCBI taxonomy): domain Eukaryota; kingdom Metazoa; phylum Arthropoda; class Insecta; order Coleoptera; family Brentidae; genus Aspidapion; species Aspidapion aeneum. The sequence continues at coordinate 36,318,402 of OY755038.1, read as the reverse complement.
ACAAGGGTAGTTTTTAATGCGAGTATTACTGACCCCTTTACGCATATTTCGCTTAATCAAGTATTATTATCGGGTCCAAAACTACAAAAAGATATTATTCAAATATTATTACATTTTCGCCTTAACCCTGTGACGCTCACCTGCGATATTCAAAAAATGTATCGTGGTATAAATATCAACCCTGATCATCAAAAATACCAAAAAATATTTTGGCGGTTTAACCCTAATGAAAAAGTTTCCGTTTTTAAACTACGAACTGTCACTTACGGAGTGAACTGTTCACCATATCTCGCTTTACGCACCCTTCAGCACTTAGCTGAGTCCGAATATGATAACTACCCTCACGCTGCTAAAGTTATACTTAACGATACCTATATTGATGACGTCACTACTTCATGTAAAACGGTTCAAGAGGAGTTAAATTTGCAGCATGAGCTTACGGAGTTATTAGGAAACGCTGGCTTGAAATTACACAAATGGTCTAGCAATCGCTCAGAAGTGATCTCTCATTTAGATCCCTCCTTAGTCAACCCCGCAGTTTTATCTCTCGATTCGGATGACGTCACTAAGGTCTTAGGCCTGTGCTGGCATCCTTCCTACGACGAGTTTCGATTTAACATATTACCTAATCAGCAAAGCTGTACTAAAAGGACGCTTCTCTCTTTTTTAGCACGCTGCTATGACCCCCATGGGTATCTTACCCCAGTAACATTCACTTTGAAATATTTGATTCAACAAATTTGGTTACTTGGTATTTCCTGGGACGCCACGCCTACTTTAGAAATAGTTTGTCAGTGGACACTCTATCAATCTGAATTTCAAGTTTTAGAAAAATTTAGTTTACCCCGCCACATTGACATCACCAACGCCGAATCCATCGATCTCTGTGGTTTTTGCGATGCGAGTGAACGAGGGTACGCATGCGTAATATACTTACGTGTCTTACGAAACGCTAAATATCACATAAATATTTTGTTCTTGCGAAAAGTCGCATCGCTCCACTTAAAAGATTTGTTAGTATTCCGAGAATAGAACTTCTAGCCGCTACTCTTTTATCTGAGGTCTTAAAATACACATATGATATATTCATAAAAAGGTTCACAATAAATAATATTTACGCTTTTTCGGACGCAATGGTTGTTTTACACTGGATAAAATCCCATCCAAGTAAATGGAAAACTTTTGTCGCAAATCGTGTTAGTCTTATCCAAGATAATATTAATCCAGAATGTTGGTTATATACCCCCACCTTTCTCAATAGTGCCGATGTAGCCAGCCGCGGCTGCTCGCCGAGTGAGCTTTTAAATCATCCCCTATGGTGGGCCGCCCCTAGTTTTTTACAAGAATCTTTCGATAAATGGCCAACAAAAACCCCGCAAGTCAAAATAAATGACAGTTTAGAGACTGAGGAACGAAAAAATGTTGCTCTGATTTCTTGTGACCGAATAACAGAAAATTTTTTAGATTCGCTTTTAAATAATAAATCCGATTTTTACGCTATTCAACTACTTTTAGCCCGCAGTTTGCGATTCATAAATAATTGTAGACTATCCGCAGACGTCAGAAAAAAGACAAATATAGATTATATCGATCTCTTTAACGCTTTAAAATGTTTGGCTAAGCACGAACAACAAAAATACTTTTCTGAAGTAATTCTTAACCTTCAAAACCAGAAAAAATGCATAAAACCCATACAAAAATTGAATCCCTTTTTAGACCAGGATGGTCTTATAAGAGTTGGAGGACGCATTCAACAAGCCATGACTATTTCTTACGGACAAAAACATCCTCTTCTTTTACCCAAGGAAAGTAGACTTTCTTATATTTTTATTGAATATATGCACAAAAAATATTTGCATGTCGGAGTGCAAACAGTCCAATATCTCATTAGTCAAATTTTGTGGATTTTATCTGCCAAACGCTTAATTAAAACGGTTTTATCCAAATGTGTTCGTTGCTTTCGCGTCAAACCGCATTCTTATGAGCAAATCATGGGACAAATTCCGTCCTACCGCTTGATTCCACAAAAGCCTTTTACTTTTAGTGGAGTAGATTTTAGTGGTGCTATACCTATCACTCTCAGTAAACACAGAGGTGTAAAAACACAAAAAGCATATATCTGCCTTTTTATTTGTCTAAATACTAAAGCTTTACATCTCGAGTTAGTGTCAGATCCAACTTCGGACGCTTTTTTAGCTGCGCTACGTCGCTTTGTTGCCCGAAGAGGTTACATAAAAACTCTTTTTTCAGATAATGGCACAAATTTCGTTAAATCAAGCAAAGAATTGCTTGATCTTGCAAGAAATGCTTGCACGCAACAAGCTATCGCCTGGAATTTTATCCCTCCATCAGCTCCCCACTTCGGCGGTCTTTGGGAGTCAGGGATAAAATCAGTAAAAACTCACTTAATTCGTACCATTGGCTCGCAAATTCTAAGTTATGAGGAGTTGTACACGGTTCTTTGTCAAATTGAGGCGATTTTAAATTCTCGCCCCTTGACCCCGCAATCTACCGACTGTAACGATCTACAGGTTTTAACACCGGGACATTTTTTAACACATGGACCTTTAGTTTCTGTTCCTGATGAAGATTTTTCAAGTAAACCTGAGAATCGGTTATCGCGATGGAACTTGGTCCAACGAATACAAGCCGATTTTTGGCGTCGTTGGAGCCAAGAATTTTTACATACCCTTCAAGTACGAAATAAATGGTTGGAACCATGCGCAGAGCCAAAAATAGGTACCCTCGTTCTTATCAAAGACGAGTTATCACCGCCTCTTCAATGGCGGGTAGGTCGCATTATTGAAATTTTTAAAGGGCCTGATGGGCACGCTAGGGTGGCAAATGTTCGTACCGCATCCGGTATCTTTAAACGACCTTTAGTCAAGCTTTGCCCCCTTCCAATTGATTCAGATTCACCTACCGAAAAATGATGCTCATTTTAGTGGGCCGAATGAACAAGTTTCCCAACTTGTTTTTATTTTTGTAAATAATTATATTCTCTAATTTTCACTTAAAATTAGAGAAGCTATCTCTCTTAGTTTTTAAATATTTTTGGGTTACATTTTCTACGCTTACAAGCGTTTTTAGAATATTATTTTGATTTACTTTACGCTATATCTTTCCATATTTTAAATTTAAACTTCGCGCGCTTCTTCCAGCAATGAAGGATTTGAGATAAGCGGCTAAATTCGGCCTAGCAGACGAAAACGCCGATTGTCTGAGCGAACAACTCAACCACGCGCCACGTGCAAGGAAAGTCACCGCACCGCTATTATTTTATATTAAAATTGTGGAAACTATTAATTTTACGCTTTAGTTTATTAGATATTAGTGTTTGGAACATTTTGAACTATAGAACAATGGAGAGTCTGGTACTTCGCGTATAATCGGGCTGGCCAGCCAAGTAGCTACAAAAGACATCGAATGGTAAGTCGTTTCTTGATAATTTTTCATTGCTTCGCTATTTTTAGTATTTAAGTTTTTAGGCTCTTTTTTCCCTGTTGGAGCCCTGTGGAAAGATACAGTCCCTCTTAACTCCCCCACGTTTTTCTCGAGCTATCTCGAGTGGTCCTTCGGTATATTTTATTTTCTACAGAAGGCCTAACCTCACCAACTAACATCGGTTTAGTAATAACGAATTTATAAGGAAATTAATGCAGACAGGATTGGCATTGCAATCGTAGAATCTGTAAAACAATGGTTGAAACAAAAATAGATTTTTTGAGAACCACTACACCGATTTTAATAATGCATACGTGGTTGTGTGGGGAAAAAGTAGTGGTTTTCTACAAATTAAAAAAAAAACATTTTCGAAAAATAGGAATAAAGACGCCATTTTGAGAATTAAGTATGATTCTGTCCAGTGTCCGCCATCTTAAATTTATAGATGGCGATAAACTTTGATCATCATCTTTGAAAAGCAATCAATTCTCACCAATATTATATTTTATTTCATTAAAGTCGGTTCAGTAGTAATGAATTTATCAGGAAATGAATGCAGACATGATTGGCAAGGCAATCGAATAATATGCAAAATAATGGTTGAAACAAAAATTTTTTTTTTTTGAACCACTGAATCGATTTTGCTGATTCATACCTTAATGTGCGTGGCAAGAATGCAGCTTTTTCTCTAATTTAAAAAAATAATTATAGCATGAGCGCAACACCAGAATAAACGAGCATCTTTAAAGGGTACATTTTAATTTCGTCCGCCATCTTGGATTTTGAGATGGCGGACAAAAAAATATATTTAGTCAAAACTCTGATTGATTTTCTGCCAAGTGCATTTTGTCCCATTAAAATCGATTGTACAGTTCAAACTTATAATGAAAAAAAAATTTTTGCCAAACCCGGTATAAACTTAGCCTGGCTTATGCCTCACAGGCCATTGCATAACCTCAACCCGATTTTTTTTTTTAATCATCTCAAGCGCCGTTATATTGGAAAAAGGGCTTTTTAAGTCAGTTTTATTAAAATAACGTAGTTTCTGTACATTATAGAAAAAAAAACAAGTTTTAAATAAAACTTGAAGATAGGAAAATCTCCTAATCAAAAAAGCTAACAAGTGTTATTTGTCAGACTTATAGTTTTCGAGTTACGGTGCCAAACATTTCGCCGCCATTTTAGAGTTTGCCCGATATTTTACTCCAGTGACCTTTTACTTAAAATATATGTAGGTACTCATTTTTGAGAAAATAATTAAGACAAGATAAGTTACCTATAAACTGAGGTAGGGCTTGCTGAGTAACCCTAAAGCGGTAACAATACACCCATTTCCTATATTTTCTCTCATTATAAACAAAATAAACCGAAAAGATAGTCTTTATCCAATTTTCTCACACACTAAGCTTTTTAGAGAAAATGTTTACTAAATTTTATGTAGGGAATTAAATTACCTTTTAAACAATGCGATAAACATGCAAAATGCGATGTATCATTTAAGTAGGTCAAGTAATGGTTAATACTCTATTGTGTTCAATGTTGGGGTTGTTATAAAAGATCACGAAAAAAATATTAACGAAAAAGTTTCACGGTCGAGTCCTCAGAGGTAAAGGTAGCTCGGGGACGCTGCGTTTCGGCTTCATTCAGCCCGAGCATAACCATAAAATGGAAGGAGATAAAATGATGATGTAAGTATTTGAAAAGGAAATATGAAATATGGAGTTTACCGAGGAGAGATCAACTGTCAATTTGCAGCTTCCGTCAGGGTTGAAGGTAAAAGTCTTAACGAAAAAGTTTCACGGGCAAATCCGCAGAGACAAAGGTGGCTAGGACACGCTGTGTTTTGGCCTCAATCAGCCCGAGTATAACCATAAAATGGGAGGAGATGAAATGATGATGCGAGTATCTGAAAAATAAATATTAAATATGGTGTTTACTGCCCAGACAGCACACATCGTCCCCGGACCAATAACGTACATACTATGTAAAGTGTGTATGTACATAGTACATACAATATAGGTACGCACATTTTACGTACATATTACGTTGGTACTTCTCGGGCGAATTAGGTACGTACTATGTACGTACATAGTACATACAAGTATGTACGTACAGGTATGTACGTACATGGTACGTACAAAGTACGTACACCAGCTACGTACAGGGTGGGCCAAATTCGATGTTTTTTGCTGGTTTTAGGTATTTCTAGCCGAGATACACAAAAACGAGTGGACATGTCCTGGGCTCGATTTTCGAGACGTCTTCAAATATGAAAACCGCTTCTTGATAAACCTCGTAGTTTTTTAGCTACAAGGGGATTTTGAAAAGTCTGCATTTATGGAGGTTGCCTATAACTTTTTTATTTATGAAAATTTCATTTTGGTCTAAGATGCTTTTTTGCAGGTATGTTTATGGAGAACCCAACTTTTTTGCGTCACTGTTAGTTTTTGAGATATTACAAAAAGTTTAAATTTTCTTACGGAATGATTAATGTTTTGTTTTTGTCTCGAAATCTACGTCAAATTTTCTGTTTAACGATGTCATAAATATCTTAAAAACTGCTTAACGAACTGTCATTTATGACATATCCTTAAACAGAAAATTTGACGTAGATTTCAATACAAAAACAAAAAATGAGTAATTCCATAACAAAATTTAAACTTTTTTTAATATCTCAAAAACTAGAAGTGACAGATAAAAATTAGTTTGACAGTTGGATTCTTCATAAAAAAACCTGTGAAAAAGCATCTTACACCAAAATGAAATTTTCATAAATAAAAAAGTTATAGGCCAACTCCATAATGCAGAATTTTCAAAACCCCCTTGTAGCTAAAAAACTACAAGGTTTATAAAGAAGCGGTTTTGATATTTGAAGACGTCTCGAAAATCGAGCCCAGGACATATCCACTAGTTTTTGTGTATTTCGGCTAGAAATACCTAAAACCGGCAAAAACATCGAATTAGAGATGCGCTTCCGAAAATTTAACAACGGAATTTGGTAATAGATAACGTAGACTAGCTAACATTTAACGGCATTGTTAGAGATATATTTCTTAAATATTAAATCAAGCAAAACAAACTGAATATAGGTATGTTCAGGTAGCTGTAATATTTTAAAAGATACCTAGTCCTAATCCTTAACTTTGTTCTAATTTGACGCCCTATGTGCGTACCATGTACGTCTGGGGTATGTACATTTTACCTTAAAAAACACGTACCTACTAGTACCTATTATTACTCCATTTTAGGTGCATTTTTCGTCCCTTGTGGATCCATGATGATGATGATTCATATGTGAGTGGGCCTTGCAGCCCTTCCACGGCGACCACCAGTGGGTCTATTGTGGCTCACTTTTGAGTGGTTTATCACCACTGTATGCCTAATCCTCCAAAAAGGCCGGCTATCAGTTTGGGCGAGACACTGACACTTACCGAAAGTATTCTGACGTAAACGTGCAATAGCCGGACATTCGCACAGTACATGTCTGACCGTTTCGTCATCCTTTGTGGATCCATAATGGGACGTATAAAAGACGTACAGAAATAAAGGCCCAAAGTACGTCGAATGTACGTACAAATCGAAGGAAGATAATGGCTAAAGTTACGTCCCTGGAACGTACACACACATGAAAGTCGAAAAATGTACGTACATACGTCGCAGAGTTACGTACTATGTACGTACATAGTACGTACTTGTGCTGCCTGGGTGAGCGGAGACCAACTATCAATTTGCAGCTTCGATCAGGGGTTTGAGGCTAATTTTGACGTCGCGACGGAGACAGATATATAATCTACTCCCAGTAAACATCCTGAGCCCTGGATTTTTTTTTTAAAGTGGAAGGAAGATCCGCCCTATGTCCAAACAAGAACCACACCAATGCTACCAACAATTTTAATAAAATAAAGTTTGAAAGTTAAAAACCAACGAACTAAACAAAAATTACCTGCTTTTGCTTAGTTCAAACTGAACTGTAGAAGTGTCTCCTTTGTTCCAATATGAAGGAGCATAGTCCCTGATAACAGCCTTGTAGTCACTCATTTTAATGAAGTCTTTTTAATTTTGACGGCTAGAAAAGCTTAGTGGAATGTACCCCTAAAAAAAACAAAAAAAACTTTTAAGAAGTGGATTTGTAGGCACTTGTTAGGCACTTTACACCATGTGCCTATTATTGAGTCTGATTTTGGCCTGATGGGCAATAAAATATGCAAACCCTCCTGCAAACCAATCACAATTATTAACTAAACTCCCTAAAGAAAGTAAGATAGAAAAACAAGACAACTATAAGTATAGTCCTATCTAGGTAGGTAAGTATAATATAAGGTGTAGATAAAAATATAGGCACTAGGGTCGACCCGGGTAAATGTAAACGGTTCTAATAAAAAAATTAAATTTGCCTCTAAATTCGATATTGGCGCCAATTCTAATACCACGCTTCCTTGACAGTTTGCGGCAATGAAAATCAGCCAGATCAGTTTGGTTTAGTGTGGTGATAAGTTCAGATGCACCTCTGCAAATAAACCGTATTTCATTTTTTCAGACACACTGAAATCTGTTAGTATTTTTTTTGTCGGCAAGGTAAGTTTTAAAGTTTTTTTAAAAAAAGTAATTATTAGTAACACAATGAATTATTTTATTTCTTTAAACATGTTTAATTGCATAACATCAACAAAATAAATTATTATTATCATGTTTACATTTAAATTTTAGCTGATGTGCAAAACAGGAATAAAGCATATTGTGAAGCTCAAAGTTTCTACAATGTTTCAATATCTGTAATATTCCGTCGGCTCAATGGTCAAAGGAATTCCTTAGATTCCACTGGTCCCGGTCGCAAAATGGCGTTTAATGCAGATATAGTATCCAACGTTGTAGATTGCCTACTGGCCAGGGCAAGATATCTGTGCGACAAAGATGAGCTAAAATACCAGTTTACATTTACCCCGGTTTGTTGGGATAAATGTAAACATATGACAGTTTTTAAACAATTTTTTTTCTTAAAAGCGCGTTTGTTTTTTTGTTAATTTTGTTCTTGGAACAAAGGATAATGTCCAAATATTAACACAAAATTTTTGTGTAATTTTTGTTATAAACAGGAGTGTCTATTTTTTTATTTCAAATCTGAAATTTCCCAAAATGGTCAAAATCATTTACATTTACCCCAGTCGACCCTAAATTTTGTACTAAATTCATATTTAAAAAGCAGTTTTTATTAATCTAAAGCTTAAACTCTAATACAATTTATTTTTAGCTTATCAGGCTAGTCAAAATTATTTGTATTTCTTTTTTTTTGTACTTAGTTTTAGTATTTCACTCTATTTCACTTAAAGTTTTAAAATTTAAGATTTTTTAAAATTGTAAATAAAATGGTACATTTAAACATGTGTAGTGATTAAAACATTGCTTAAATAAAGATTTAAATAAAACTTAGAGATTACTACATATAAAAACAAACAGTTTCAGATACAAGGAGTTTAGAACTTGAAAGTCTATAGAAGCATCTCTCTATTAGAAAGTCCCTGAGGCAGTTCTCAATTTTCAAATTTTTTTCATTATTAGAAAGGTTATTTGCTTTGTTAAAGAACTTTACTCACAAAGACAGGGGAGTTATGGCAGGTTCCAAGCCTAGAGAATGACAGGTGTTTTTCCTTGTTGTGTCAAATTTGATAATTATGAATGTTTTTTTATGTAATTTTGTTGATTATTTTTTATTAAGAGGAAGAGATGAAATAATATTTATATATACATATTATGTATATAAACATGGTAGGTTAAGAATTTTAGATTTCTTAAATAGAGGATACCATCATTATGGTTGCTGGAACACCTACTGTTAGAGAGTCTCCTGTTATAGTTTTGTGTTTGTTATTTATATTTTACCTGTTTTGTCAGATTGTTTTTAAGAATTTTTGCTTTTGATAGTTGTCAATAGATAAAAAAAAGTTCTAATCAAATTGTTTTTTATAGTTTTAAACAGTTTTGGTATATATAGAATTCATAGAATAATAGAATTATTACCCACATTTGGTCCTTCCAACTACGGAACAGCTCTATAGAAGATAGTCCACAAAGAAATTTATAGAAATAATCTTCGAACCTTGAAATAATCATGAGTCAAATTTCAAAAGAAAATAATGGTAAAGAAAATATAAATAGTGAAGAGTTGAACAGTTTAGAACTTGCTAGTGAATGTAAAGGTTTCTCAAACAAAGAATTTGATAGAAAAAGTGAAAGTCAAAAGACATGTAGAACTGCCAAAACCTCTTCAAGCAAAGAAAGGTTATTACTAGAAATTCAAAGAAAGAAAGAATTAGCTATTTTACAACAAGAAGAAGAACAGGAAATAATTGACGCTGAAAAAGAAAGACTAGCTGAAAAAGAAAGAATCCAACAAATGGAAAGAAAAAAGAAACAAAAAGAACGAGAACTTCGTAAGGAAATAATGGAAATGGAATACCAGTTAAGTTTGAGGGATGTAGATTCATCATCTAAAAGTCAGATAAGTGTTAGTAATAAGTTCAATGAAGTAAAAAGTACTAAAAGCAGCCACTTTTTGGATGTAATTTGTGAAGAAGATATAGATAAAGTTAGACCTTGGCTGGAAGATAATAAAAACAAATTTTGTATTCACTCAGAAAATCCTTTAAATGAAAATATACATCAAACACCAAACAATATAGAAAACTGCTCTGTAAGCGAGAAAACACAATTAGAGAAACTCATGCTAAGGCAAACAATGACAAAGAACTACCCGTATTTACAGGAACCATAAAAGATTGGCCTAATTTTTACAATCAATATAAACATACTACTAATATACTACAGTTATCAGAAGAAGAAAACATTTGCAGACTTAGAAAATGCCTAAAAGGAGATGCCAAAAAAGCAGTGGAAGGTTTACTTATTTCCACCACAGTAAAACCTACTTCAGTGATAAATGTTTTAAAAGAAAAATATGGTAGACCAGATATTATTGTAAGAACACTAGTACAAGATGCAAAAAATATGTCAATTGTACGAACGAACGATTTTGCTGCTTTAACATCTTTTTATGAAACTGTAAACAATTTATATTTGACTCTCGAGTCACTTGATATGCAAAATTATCTAACATGTCCACAGTTATTAGATGAACTCATGCAGAAATTGCCTTATGGTATGCAGCTTTCTTGGGGTGAGAAAATTTCATTTAAGGAAGGTCAATACACCCTAAAAGATTTTAAGGATTGGGTAGCTATTAAAGCTCGAGCTTGTACATATGTTCAAGGATCATCCAAGCCTAATAATGATAAATTTAAAAGAACCATGTTGGTCTCAAATCAGAAAACTAGAAATTGGACTGAACAGTGCATTGCCTGCTCCGAAAAACATAATGTAGAAAATTGTTCCAAATTTCTCAAAATGAGTGTAAATGACAGATGGAAATTTGTTAAAGAACACAAAGCTTGCTATTGTTGTTTGAAAAATACACATCGTATAGTTAATTATAGAAATAGACAAGATTGTGATGTTTCACACTGTAAGAAGAAACATCACAAACTTCTTCACTTTGAAACTCAAAAATCATCCGAACTAAGTTTAAATAATGCTAAAAATAAAGAAGAAAATATTCAAATAAAATCAGAGAATTTAGATCCAATGCCATCTACTTCACAAATGGTTGGGCACATGTTGAAGAATGAACATAATGAAATAATTTTAAAAGTTGCTCCAGTAATTTTGAAAACAGATACAAAAGAAATACAGGCCTATGCAGTTTTTGATGAAGGCTCAACAATAAGTTTAATTGACGAAGAATTAGCAACTTCGCTTGATTTAAATGGTCCTTAAAAATGTTGAAATTTAAGATGGACAGACAAAAATACAAATAAACAGACATTTTCAACTTTAGTCAACTTTAAAATATCCAATACCCTGGATCAAGAGTTTTTCCAAATGAATGTTTATACAATCCCAGACATGGACCTTCCAGTTCAAAATATTAGTTTGAAGGCACTTCAAAACAAATGGAAACATTTACAAAACGTAAACTTGATTGATTTAAATGGAGCCCACCCTAAAATTTTAATAGGCCAAGGTCACGCTGATCTTATTACGACAAGACATTTGATAGAAGGTCCGAAAAATTCTCCAACATTATCTTATACCAAGTTAGGTTGGATAGTGCACGGAAAGTCTGGATTTTTTAAAGGTCGCCTAGATATCAATCTACACATCAGAGTGGAAGAGAGGGATGAAGAGCTGCATAAACTAGTAAAAAGCTTTTTCACATTTGAATCACTAGGCGTAAAGCTTCAAACAAAGCAGTCTAATGAAGATGAACAGGCAGAAAATATTATTAAAGTTTCTCGAAGAAAAGATGGAAGATGGGAGACTGGCTTATTATGGAAAAATATGAATGAAATTCTACCAAATAGCAAACCCATGGCACATAAAAGATTTGAATTTATTGAGAAAAAGATGTCCAAAGACCCTATTTTTGCCGAAGCTTATGCTAATAAAATAACAGAATATGAAGAAAAAGGTTACGCAAAAAAGTTAACCAAACAAGAAACTCAAAAAGAATCAGAGAAAACATGGTATTTACCACATTTTGCAGTGGTTAATCCAAACAATCCTGGAAAAATTCGATTTGTATTTGATGCTGCGGCTAAAGTAGAAGGACAAAGTTTAAATGATTTTCTGCTTAAAGGTCCTGACTTATACAATTCACTAGTCAGCATGATATTTAAATTTAGAGAGAAACCCATTGCTTTTTCTGCCGACATTAAAGAAATGTTTCACCAGATTTTAATAAGACCAGAAGATCAAAATCTCAGAGATTTTTATTTCGAAAAAGTCCCGAAGATCCTTTAGACACTTACGTAATGCAAGTTATGATATTTGGTGCCATTTCATCGCCTTACTGTGCACAATACATTAAAAACCTAAATGCTCTAGAGTTCAAGACACAATATCCTCAAGCAGTAGAGGCGATAGAACATAGGCATTACATGGATGACTATTTAGACAGCAAAGAATCCACAGATCAAGCAATAAAACAAATTGATGAAGTAATTAAAATTCATCAAGCAGGGGGCTTCGAATTAAGAGGATGGGTGTGTAACTCTCAACAGGTCTTTGACAAAATTCCACCAGAACTCAGAAGCGATGAAAAAATTTTGGAAGATACAACTTGCCAACAAAGAATATTAGGTTTAAAATGGGAACCAAGAGAAGATATGTTACTTTTTCCATTATCATTGCATAAAGTGTCTTTAGAGGTTATTTCGGGAGAAAAAATACCTACCAAGCGAGAATTATTAAGAGTCATAATGTCTCTTTTCGACCCATTGGGGCTTTTAAGTCATTTTGTAATAAAAGCAAAAATTTTAATGCAAGAAGTCTGGAAAAGTGGTATACAATGGGATCAACAGATTACAGATTTACAGTTCAAGAAATGGTCAACATGGTTGTGTGGTTTAGAGAAAATTAAAGAACTTAAATTTCCCAGATGTTACAACCTAGAATACTTTCAAGTTAGAAACATAGAACTTCACATCTTTTGTGATGCAAGCGAACAAGCATGTTCAACAGTGGCATATTTTCGATTTGAACTACACGAAAAAATTCTTGTTTGCTTGATTATGGCAAAAACACAAGTGTCCCCCTTAAAGTCGACAACTATACCCAGAAAAGAACTTCAAGCAGCTTTGATGGGTAGCAGATTAGCTAAAAATATCAGAAGCGAGCACACACTCAAAATTAACAGAACATTTTTATGGTCAGATTCAGTAACTGTTTTATGTTGGCTACGATCAGAAACTAAGAATTTTCCAATTTATGTCAATCACAGAGTAGGAGAAATTTTAGATAATACAAACGTTTCACAGTGGAGATGCATTCCTTCTAAATTAAATGTTGCTGATGATGCCACATAACATATTGACTCGTTTAAGCGGACCGAACCGTGGTCTTCTGTGTGATGCCACTAGAGCTGACAAAGAAGCTGATCTGAACGAAAAAAGTCGATGGTTTAACGGTCCAGAATTTTTGCTACAACCGCCATGTTTCTGGCCCGAGGAAGAATTGCTTATTGGACAACAAAAACAAGAAACAATTTTGCTTCACCATGTACAGGAAAAAATGTGTCTTCCAGAAGCAACTAGATTTGCGTCATATTTAAAACTTTTAAGATCAACAGTTTATGTCTTAAGATTTATTAGAAAATATAAGACAAAGAATGATGGTACCAAAAATATTTTGTGCGATGAAATTACTAAAGCAGAGAAAATTTGGTGCCTTAAAGTTCAAAAGGAGTCATTCCAAGAAGAGTATAAAATTTTGTCCAAAGGAAAAAATGTTGAAAAAAACAGTAGAATTTACAAATTATCACCGATGCTAAATAATGGATTAATTTGTATTGATGGCAGACTTGACAGTTCCCCTGAATTGGCTATAGAAACAAAATATCCCATCATTTTAGAAAATAAACACCAATTTACGAGACTTTTAGTTGATTACTATCATAAGAAAAACAAACATGCAGGGATCGATTTAGTTTTTAATGAAATAAGACAACGATTTTGGATAATAAATGCAAGAAAAACAATAGTCAGTAATAGATGATTGCTACTTTTGTAAAATAAGAAAAGCAAAAGCCCTGGTGCCTGAAATGGGAAAACTACCAATAGAAAGAACAACAAGACCACCAAGAGCTTTTACTTATACAGGAATAGATTACTTTGGACCCATGCAAGTATCAGTCGGAAGGAGAGAAAAGAAATATGGAGTTCTATTCACTTGTTTGTCTGTCAGAGCGATTCACATTGAGATAGCTGACAGTTTAAATACAGACTCAGCTCTATTAGCAATCAGGAGATTTATATCAAGACGTGGACAGCCTGTCATTATTTATTCTGACAATGCAACCAACTTAAAGAAATCCAATGGAAGTTTATCCCACCGGCGGCACCGTCAATGGGAGAAGCTTGGGAGAATGGTTAGAAGTGTCAAAGAAACGTTAAGAATTATTCTGAAGGAAACAAATCCAAGATTCGCAGTTTTGAATACTCTTTTAACTGAGGTCGAACACACAGTAAACAGCCGCCCATTGACGTATGTTTCCTCTGAAAATAGTACTGCCAGTATCACACCAAATAATTTTTTAATAGAAACGTCTAGTATTGCCAAGCCTATGGGTATTTTTCCAGAAAAGGTTGACTTAAGAAAACACTGGCGCTATTCACAACAACTTAGTGAACATTTTTGGAATAGATGGCTTAAAGAATATTTACCAACTTTAATTAACAGATCCAAATGGCTACAGAAAAATCGTAATATCCAGATAGGCGAACTAGTGGTAATAATGGACAATCAGTTAACCCAGAAATAACTGGCCATTAGGTAAAATTACAGCTACATACCCCGGGAAAGATGGAAAAGTGAGGGTGGTTGATGTTAAAACCAGTAATGGAGAATACCGGCGTCCAGTAGTCAAAGTTTGCCCCATAAATAAATTGGAATTAACAGAAGAGTAGTGGTAGCAATCTTCAAGAGAAGATTACTGAGGGGAGAAATGTTAGAGAGTCTCCTGTTATAGTTTTGTGTTTGTTATTTATATTATACGTGTTTTGTCAGATTGTTTTTAAGAATTTTTGTTTTTGATAGTTGTCAATAGATAAAAAAAAGTTCTAATCAAATTGTTTTTTATAGTTTTAAACAGTTTTTGGTATATATAGAATTCATAGAATAATAGAATTATTTACACCTACCATGCTCTGGATAACACTTTTTTGTTCTCTAAAAGCCCTTAAACAATGCTAGGAGGATCCCCAAAAAAACTTGCAAAAAACAAAGTCTTGGCTTATTATACCTTATAGGAAAAACCTATACTGGCCAGGAGGAAGCCTGCTTAGAAAGAAAAAAAAACTAGTTTAGCAGGTGTTTAGATATAATTAAAAGCAAATTCTTCTCTTCGCCCCTCAGGATTCTTGCTCTGCTTGCCATGCCGAGTGAATGAATTTCATTGCATTGTCTACTAACCAACAATATAGTACAGTCGAACCTCTATAACTCGAACCTGAAGGGACAACCAAAACAGTTCGAGTTATGGAGAGTTCGAGTTATAGAAACTCGAGTTACATAGGTTAAAATACATGTAAAAAGTGCAGGGACCGCTTAAAAGGTTCGAGTTATAGAGGGGTTCGAGTTATAGAGGTTCGAGTTAGAGAGGTTCGACTGTATGTCAATGCCATAACATGAGCTCTTTTGTTTTCTTGCCAACTCTGGTTTACTATTTCTCTTCCAGTGTTTCCCCTACTCTTTCAATTTTTTTTTCATGGGTTACTAGGATTTGCTAAGATCTGGGAACCCCTTATGTTTCTATTCTTATCTAAACACCTGCTTATAATTAGTTTTTCTTTTTCTAAGCAGGCTTCCCTATGGTCAGTATAACTTTTTCCCATGTGGTATGTATTTGCCAAGTGAGTTTGGGATTAATGTGTAATGGTAACCTGAAAAGTTTAAATGATGTCACACTCTAATAAAATGGAATAGTAGTATAGTAGGTATAGTCGCGCACCCCATAGAATAAAACATATTAACAGACATATTATATAATTTGTGGTAGGTATATAGTAGAGGATAGTTTTAGGTCCCTGTATGGGCTAAATGTTGAAATGTTTTTATATCATTATATCCGCAAATATCTATTTTTTAACATACAGGGATTTTAGGCAAGAGTGAGGGCAAGAGAAGCTAATATGTGGTCGCTATCTAACTTCTAATTACCCATACAATATGGTTATACCATAGATTAATGTTAATGTGACTTTTCTTAGTGTTATACCTACCTAGTTTACTGGGCGCAATGGTAGCACAGTAACGAGCACAATTTTTTTTTAACATGAATTCAGGGACACTCATGCAGAAATAAATAGCTCCCTTTAATATAGGTAAGTAATTAAAAAATAATCAAGATAAAGCGGGAGACAGCTGATAAAGCCTATTATTATAATATAGATAACACCGCGTAAGACCTTTTGGACCTATTAGAGAAAATTAGATAATATAAGTAGATATTGTAAACAAACTTACCTCTACATCCAAAATAGATAATCTCGAATTTTAATACTTTTTTTATATAAAAATGCAGTAAATGCTTATACTTATTTACCTAATCTGTGGTAAATGCACAGAACACTTAACACAAGTGTTTCCCCGAAAATCAAGACAGTCAGGCTGCGAAACCGCAAAAAACAATCAAAGCACGAATTTCGAGCATAGTTGCAAAAGTGGATAGTTGTTGAAGACAGATTTTTAATTTACTGACCATAGAAATAGAAACCCTGCGAACTACGAAAGCCCCAATCCGCCAGCGCACTTCCCGGCTTAGCAATAAAAACATTTTAGACTTTTTTTACTTTCCTAGGTCGCGCAGCTAGAGCCAGAGAGAGGAGGTATTATTTCCAAAGATAATTCTTTTTTCAGATAATGCAAAAATGTGGTATTTGGGTGTATTTTGATCCATTTTAGCAATATCGTCGTGACGACTGTCTTTGTGTGTGTATGTCTGTCCGTAACACGGTAGATTATAGAAACTGCCGAACCGATTTTTGTAAAATTTTCAGGTAAAATAAATTGTGTACAATATTGTAAAGAGCTTTGTTAGATTTTGCTCAAAATCCATTAATGCTAATGACAGTTGATTAATTGAAAATACGCTAACTTCTTAACGAAGCATCGCATGAATAAGCGATTTTCGGAATATAGTAACAGGTCTTTCTCAATAATTTATGTTATAACTGTAAACTTTGTAGGAGCTTCCGTTTCAGATATTTTCAAAAACTGTTCTCAAAAACCTGGTAAAGTGTGGAGTTTACTTGGCGAGTGTGCTAATGGGCTAGGAATGTAACAGATCCATCGTGGACAGCGGCGTAGCGTGCCTGAAGGGGCGGTGGGGGCCTGACAGCTAAACAGGGCGCCCATCAAAAATCTTGCGACCAAAAAAAAAGGTCATCATGTCTTTAGTTTCCTTTGCCGCCCTCTCAATTTGCCCCGTTGCGGCCCTGCTACTTAATAAAGCTTAGGGCGCTTCGGGTACCCATGGGGCGCCAGTACCCTCGGGGAGGGGGCGACAACCCCCCCCCCCACGCTACGCCACTGATCATGGATTTATTATTTATTTTATTCATTCTAACCAAACCGAACCCATGGTTTGTTCGACAAACACCCGGTTTCCAACTATGCATGCCCACCCTGATTCAAAAAACGCATCAGTTGACGCTGCATTCACAACCCGTGCAAATCCTTGTGTCATCACGTGATACGTTTTTTGAATCGGGGTGGGCATGCATTGGTGGAAATGCAGGGTATCATCAGTATCTTATCCTAACCTTGCGATCAATAGACCCAGGTTAGGTTAGCACGCCTACTTCAATCATACATCTCTACAAGGAAAGGAAAGGGGTATTTTATTTTAAACATTTTGAAATAATCACTTTATAGGTAGTTACTGCTTTCCTAGATTTTAAAATAAAAAAAAAAAACAATATCTAAATTGCATAGTTGCATACTTTTGTATTTTTGAAACATACATATACAAAGTAAATACACAGAAATGTCTAAACAGTTCCCCCCCTCTTTATAGGTCTGGGACGCCCCATGCGGGTATTCTTACCAATGTGTTACACATTTGATAAATTTTAAATCTCCCTCTAGCCATACTACGCAGGCAGCACCACGCGACAAACATAAAAGCATTATGATTCATTGGGCATACTGCTGCTGGCTATCCCAGCCCTTGGGCACGTTCCTGGCCATCTATCCTGAAATGAAAAGTTTGTACCAAGGTGTAAAACGAAGGCAATTATTGAAAAAAGCCCTCTGTTTATTTTATGAAACTTATAACTATGAAAATAGTATATTTTTTATAGTACGCAAAATATCACTTTATCGCGCGCGAATGCATTTGGACGACCGACGCATAGCGGAGTTCCGGCCAGTAATCAAGTGAAGAAAATAAACTTTGTGAAAGAGTTAAAAAAACTATTTTTTTTTCGAACACACGGAAACATGAAAAGCAAAAATTAAATCAAAAATTAAAAAAAAAGAACTTTTACTAAATTTATAGACTTTGTATGCACAACATGCGCGCTGAAAAGTGATACTTTTTGCACGTTTGTAGAAAACTTATATTTGCGTAAAATTGTGGTAGAATTTAGGGCAGTTTTAAAAGATCTTCCACAACTATCCCACGGAACACAGTTTTTAACGATAAGCCTCTCAACTAATTTTTCTTTTATATAAAAAAAACATTTCAAATCGAGGAGAAGTGCTAAGAAACTTTCAGATTAGGATGTTAAATTGTATTAAAGTTACCCTGCTGAAAGCATTTGCAATTTATAGAAAGCATAACCAGAGAACATATTTCTTCGGTGGCATAACCTAAGATTATAGTGACGTCATTCTTCGAGATGATTCTAGATTGACAAGTTAAGAAATAAAATAAATAAACTTTTTGTTGTAAAAATTACTTTAATTTGTTATGAACAAATCCCCATAAAACCGAAACAAATTTGTCTCGGAAATAAAGGGACCACCGACCGTTAAAAAGAAAGTGATTTCCCTAAATCTTTTATAAAAACGGAGGGATAAAGACATTCTTAAGTTACTCTTTCAAAAAGTTTGCCTGGGAAAACTTGTCGAGCAAAAAAAAACCGTACGCACTTTTCACCCGTCTCACGTAGGCTTGGAGGTAGCTTATCAAAGTAATCATTTCTTTTTAAAATTCGTACTTGTTACTTCGGTTATGTATGATTAACGATTACTCGAGTCAGGGCTATCAAAATGGACGGGCCACGATCCTCCACTTTGTTGACGTCACATCCGGGGGCTGATTTTTTTTTTTGATGGTCACGTTACGACACACAGCTGATTGTCTTTAAAATATTGAAGTTGGAATGACGGTTCATGGATATTTGATTTTTTTTTAAATAAAGCCGTTTTTGAGATTGTTTTTACTTTATTCTGGCAGAACAATTTTTTTAAAATGTATAGTGAGCCCTAATTTTTCATAGCCGCTTCATTAGCTCACACAAAAATTAAGTTTAAAGGAGAAGCGAATGTGACAATCACATATGACAAAGTCAAATACATGTCAAATATAACAGTTGGCATGTGGTACATGGCGGGTAATTTGAATTAAAAATAAGAAATGCTAAATCTTGAAGATTTTAACCTTTTAATCATGTTGCTTCCTTACAAACTTTTGGTGGAATATCGGGATGGTGTCTGAGAATATTTCAGTGAAATTTGGCGGAAATCTGTAGTGCCATTTTGAAAATATCATAAAAAAACGTCTGACCTCCCATAAGACCCAATATAAAATTCAGCCCCGGGAGAACAGCTGATTTTTTCAGGGTCGTGGCCTCTATTTTTGTGTTGGCCTTGCTCGAGTAACTGATATTCGTATTTCCCAACACTTCTGACTATTTATTAATTTTGTTTTTTTTTACTCCTTCTTTTTGACTAGTTAAAGATAAGATATAATAACACACAGAACAATAAATAATAAGAGGTTGCGATGCAATATAGGCTGATATAAAAAAAATGGGTTTTCAAAACATTGAAGTGTTTTGGCTGGCAGCGGCTTCCGTAGGAAGGGGCTATTTTTGTGTTGGCCTTGGAAGGGGTTCTGCTGAGAAGTCAGTAAGGTTTTGGACAGTAAATCAGAAATTGCGACCCTGAAACAAATATTTTTTTGTTGGCCTTGCGTAGCCGACAACGTCGCATTATACTCGATCACAACCCAACCATTTTACTACGTTTGGGCGTCTAACCCTATGTTGGGCAAAACAGTGATTTTCGACTAAAGGCTTTTTATACTTATTTACCTAATCTGTGTTTTGTGTGTGATCGGCTTAACCGGTGAAGTAGCGACAGCGATTTATAAGTAACCAGTGATTTTTAACGGTGATTTCAATCACTGTATAAAATATTTCTATTATTCATTCTTGATTCACTATTTTACCTAGTAAAATATTTCTAGTATTATTTATTTTACCTAGTATTACGGAGAGCATCCCCTGCGGCTTTATAGGGCTGTCTAACAAAACATATGATCAAATCCAAGATGTCTTCCATAGGACAAACAAACCGATTTCCCATAAGCCGTAATGTTAACAAAAACGTAAATTTTGCAAAAACGACAAGAGCTTTAGTCTAAAAAATTAATCAGTTTTAAGAACAGATCCTTTGTGCATATGGGAAAAATGCGTTTTTCTTAAAAATATTAAACTACAGCGAGAAAATCTGAAATAAAAGGGACCATGTTTTCTTCAAAAAAGTAGGTTATGTTTTTGTTTTTTTCATATATCTATTAAAGGACTATATAGGCCCGTCCCATTTACCTTATGAACGGAGAAGTGTAAGAAACATTGAGAATTAGCCGACTTTTGCAAAACACAGTAACTACGCTTTTGGCAACTTTTCAGGAGAGCGTTTTTTCTAAAATTCTTTACCATTTAACTAATTAAAAATGACAGAAATGTGTACTCTGTTATCGCGAAACCGTAAGAGATTAAAACACAAAAAAAATATATTAAATGCAGTTTTCTCCGCTGGTTTCAAAAATGCCATAACTTTAAATCGATATACTAGAGTTTGCAAAAGTGGCATTGATATCACGCGAAACAATTGTGTGTTTTGCGCTTGCGTCGCGCAAGCCTCAATTGACGTCCCCCGAAAAATGGCGGAAAGTGATCTAAGGTAGTAGTTTCAAACATGTTTTTTACCAAAATGTTACTAGACTCTTTTAATTTTGTTAAAAAAAACCCAAAAAATTAAGTGCAAAAATATTGCAGAAGTTTAGAAACAATGGCCGAAATCTGCGATTAGTGCTTTTATGGGCTCAATGCGAGCTTTCATTTCCTTTCATTGTATTGGGGCAGTACAAATTGGGTCGTCGACCTGTTTTGGATAATTTATTTGCTTAAAAAAGGGGTAAGTTTGGATACTTTTTTCTTTCTAAAATGAAGCTAAGTATATTTTCAAGCATCTAGTTGCATTTTCATTTAAACCTAGACACTAGGATTTATGTTTATGCTGGGTTTTCTATGGTCAATAATGAAGCTGGGTTTATACAGGAACATATCATGACTTAACATAACAGAGTTGAGCTTTATGCAGAAAAATAGCATGGCATAACATAAGATGAGACATAAAAGTTACCCAACTTTTATCTTTCACCATAACTATGTTTTTATTGTAGTAGGTGTACAAATTTTTGTACAGGACTATATAGGACTTCCACAGGACTCTACAGGACACGACTCCACAGGACTATACAGGACCACAAGGGTACTGGCGCCTAAGGGGTGCCCTACGCATGATTAAGTACTAGGCAAATAAGCTCTCTAACAAAACTGTGAGTTAAGACATGATGACCTTTTTTTTTGGTCACAAATTTTTTTATGGGCGCTTTTTCAGCCACAGGACTATACAGGAACCCACAGGCAGGACTATACAGGACATGTAAAGGACTATACAGGACCAAAAATTTATTAAAGTCCTGTAGGACAGTGTACAAATTTGATTCAGCTGATCACCCCTCGGTTTGGATGGTTTTGATATTTTTTTTTGTTTAACAAAAGCTAATTAGGCATATTTAGGAAAATATAGAAGGTTGGCTGTTCGTTAATATTGCAATTAATTGAAGCTCAGCCCTAATACATGACTCTTTGGTTAATTTCATAGGTGGTGTTATTTCTTTCTTTTGGATGGATGAAGAATCCTTGTCTTTCTTGTTGTACAGAGCAGGGAAGCTCTGCACCTGTTCAATCAATTAAGCTCAAAGTTCCAAAATCTTGTATACAAAAGTCAAACTGTGATTGGACCAAGCTTTTATGTTATGTCATGTTATATTTTTGGTATAAAAACCCATTTTCCTTCTGTAATGTTGTGTTATGTCATGCTATGTTTCTGTATAAACCCAGCTTTAGTTTCTTTTTGGACTTAAAGTTGTTGGGTCAATTTTTGTTTTTTGATTATTGTGGTGTATTTTTGGCTGCTAGAACCATGTTGGGCATACCCTCAGGCACACAAAAACTAGGCTCCAAAAAAAAATTTACCTTTAAAAGTGGTAAAAAATACAGGCAATTGGAAATCTAACTCAGATTGATGATGTTTTTCAGTTTTTTGTTGGAATAAGTTCATTCACCACTGCTAAAGCTGAAAATAAATCACCTGTTGTGAACCATAGAACTGACCATTCAATTAATTTTACCTACCATGTATGTCTATGAAATAGAATGGAAATTGATGGATGGTATAAATCCCATGAATGTTGGCCACTTTACTGGGCTCCGTGCAAGCCTATGATCGAACAATGTTTGGTCATGGAGACGTACTGTCTTTCTACAGGTAGGTGCACATTTTTTTAAGTTTTCTAGGTCATACTCCTCATTCTACCATATTTGTACAATATTGGAAGTAGAGAATAGACCCTTTCCATTTTTATGTTTTTTTTTTTATTATTATTTATATGTCTCATTACTTATCACTTCTGTTCATAAAAAATGGGGACATGGAGAAGATTTATTCACATTTTTGTGCAAATTTTTGTAGGCTTAACTACTACAAAACTCACTGTATAATATGTGTTGACTACATTCAGAATACTTAACATGTATCAAAACTATTTAAAAAAATTCTGTAAGTAAATAAATAAACATTAAATACTACCTAGATTTCACATTTTAACTAATTATGAATATACATGTCCCATATTTAGTTGCTTTTTTCAGGTAAGTAAGTCTAGGTTGAGGGGGAAACAACTTACAGGATTACTCATATAAATTAGCATGGCATTACAGCACTACATGTATTAATTTTCTGGCATTACCCCAAGATTTACATGGCATTACTGGCAATACATTCACAAATTTTGGGTCAGTTGTTACCCCCTTGGTCTACGTATATCTGATATTCTAGCAGTGGCATGTTTAGAAAAAAGCTTTTTGGGGGTGAGACAGTTTTGGGGGGCCTGATGCCCCATAATGCCATATTTTATGCTATTTTATGTTTTTATTCATGAACTGTGTGGAGAATATCTAAAAAAAATCTTAGCTTCGGGGGGGACCAGTCTCCCCTTATATATGCCAGTGATTTATTCAACCAAGGGCTCCTGCACTCCTTAGAGATAGAAAAAAGTGTACAGTTTTATCTAACAAAACAATACAAGGGGGTAACAGCTGACCCAAAATTTGTACATGTATTGCCAGTTTTGCCATGTAAACCTTGGGGTACTGCCAAGAAATTTGTAAATTTATTGCCATAATGCCAAAGATTTTTTTTATGGGTCAGCTTTACTTATTTAAACCCTTAAAATTATATTCAAAGATTTTGATTTAGATTGGATCACAAGAAAGATTTATTTTGCCTACAAGATTTAGTTTTTTGACAATATTTAAAAGACTTTTCCAAATTAAATGAACTGATGAAGTACTTCTAGTGTTAAAATAAATACAAAATACAGAAAAAAGCTGACAAATGCCAGCCAAGATCAGTTTGGTTGGTTGTAAGTTGTCAGACTTTTTTTTACAAAACAGTATTTTTGCAGATGTCACCATACAATAAATTATTGTATTTTGTTTTCAGAAGACTATCTCTGCTTTTGTCAAATTGATTTTATTTTGGATAGTACAGTAATCCAAGGAATTTTGGAGAATGCTTTGAAAATTAGATAACATTTCAGAATGATGAACCATGAATTTTTTTTTCATGGAAGAGGATGGCCCATCGTTATGAACTTATTTTTGGTACGTTTTTATTTAAAATTAGAAAAGGTTACAAATACAAGGTGTCCTATTTAGGATGACTTCTGGATTTATCTCAGAAACTATTACAGTCTTCTATTTAGCAAAAAAATATTTATGACATAATCAGGCCTTTGTGAATTCATGTAAATCCGTAAATTTTGGCTTATAACTTTCAGTAAATTAGTTTGACAGAAGAACTGTCAATACATTTTTGTTTGTAAGGGAACACCAATTAATATAGTGAAGAAATTAGCTTTATATCTTAAAAACTAACAAAGATATAATAATATAAATAAGATAACATCTTAGCTAGTCCCCCCTTATATATGCCACTGATTTCAACCAAGGGCTAATGCACTTATTAGAGATAGAAAAAAGTGGACAGTTTTATCTAACAAAACAAATAATTATCAAAGAATTATAAAAAACACAAACATGGTAATCTCCAGGGGGTACATGTATTGCCAGTTTTGCCATAATGCCACAGTTTTTTTTATGGGTCAAGCCAATAGGACTTTAAACAAAACCCTTCCTTCATTAACTTGACAGTTCAACAATGAGCTTTACTTATTTAAACCCTTAAAATTATAGTAAAAGATTTTGATTTAGATGGGATCATGAGAAAGATTTATTTTGCCTACAGGATTTAGTTTCCTGATTATCAATATTTAAATGACTTTTTTGAAGTACTTCTAGTGTTAAAATAAATACAAAATACAGAAAAAAGCTGACAAATTTCATCCAAGATCAGTTTGGTGGTTGTAAGTTGTCAGACTTTTTTTACAAAATAGTATTTTCGCAGATGTCACTATATAAATTATTTTTTTTTTCAGAAGACTATCGCTGCTTTTGTCAAATTAATTCTCATTTGAATAGTACAGTAATCCAAGGAATTTTTAAGGATGCTTTGAAAATTAGGAGGAAAGGATGGCCCATCGGTATGAACTTATTTTTGGCACTTATTTATTTATAATTAGAAAAAGTTACAAATACAAGGTGTCCTATTAAGAATGACTTCTGGATTTATCTCAGAAACTTACGGTCTTGTCTAGCAAAAAAATATCTATGACAAAACCAGGCCTTTCTGAATTCATGTAAATCCGTTTTTGTGGCTCCCTGCTAGTAGTTGAGATGCTTATCATCATAAAGCGTGTCCCGTGGGATAGTTGTGGAAGATTTTTTAAAACTGCCTTAAATCGATAGGTAATAGATTACCCAATTCTAAGTCACCGGGGGTTTGCCTCTAATTTGAGTGGGAGGGCCTGTGTGAGGTTATAAATAGATGGCGGCTTTTCTAATGTTTTTTTACAAATTTTGGCTAATAACTTTCATTAAATTAGTTTGAGAGAAAAACTGTCAATACGTATTTTGTTTGCAAGAGAACATCAATTAATATAGTGAGGAAATTAGCTTTATATCTTAAAAACTCACAAAGATATTAATTTAAAAAAAAACAAAATAATAGTAACTGTTTTTTACACAAAAAAATATTTACTTTATTTAAATTTAGTTTATTTATTGGTAATATTACACAGAAAATAGTGTTTTTACAAGTCAACAGATAAGATATCTTACAAAATTCTACTTAAAAAGATTATTGCATAATTATGATTAATTAAAAAACCTATTTTATTGACTACATGAATATTTAAAATATGTATAAAAAAACGTTTATTTAAAAAAAGAAATTTCAACACAAGTTTAAAAGTTTAAAAAAACACACAAGTTCAAAACATAAAATTACTACTCAGGTACTCCTCGAAGGAATAAAATGCATTCTGGATTAGATGGTTTTTCACCTTCCCAATAAACTGTTTAATTTCCAGAGATTTTATTTCTGGTGGAAGTGCATTAAAAAAAAATAGTATTAACAAATTAATTTAAAAGGAAGTTTAAGACTATCTCATATCGATTGGCTATGGATCACTCAATTTTAAGTCACCGGGTATTTGCCTCAGATTTGAGCAAGAGCGCCTTCGTGAAGTCATAAATCAAAAAATGCGATTTTTTCCATGTTTTTTCACAAAATTTTTCTTTTTACTTTTGTCATTACAACTTAGAGAAAAATTGTAATGTGTTCACAGTAGAACTGCAATTTAATTGTCTTGTTAACAAGCTTTATGTCTCAAGAACTAAAAAAAATATTGTTATTTTTTTAAACATTAAAAACGGTATAAAAATTTTAGATGGAGCAAGAAAGTTTTAGACTATACCCTCGATCGCTGAGTGTTTGCCTCCAATTTGAGCAAAAAAAGCCTGTGTGACGTCATAAATCCAATATGGCGCTTTTTTCATATTTTTTCACAAACTTTGGCTTATAACTTTCGCTAAATGTTTACAGAAAAACTGTTGTTTGCCCGCAGTAAGAAAAACGATAACTGCAATGGACTGGATATATTTTTATTAAACGAAATCGCGCACAAACATAATAATTGATACAGAATCAAGAAAACTAAGGGTCCATAAGAAAATCGCTGTAATCACACAACTGAAAGTCAAAAACAAGAGCACTCACCGATATGCAGCCAGTTTTTTCACGTCTCAGGGGCCCCTGTCAGGATCAAATGATAACACCACGTAGCTGAAGGGCTGAAGATACCAGTTCTATGGTTTTTAGTCCACAAACCGAGCACTTTCAAGTATAGAAAATTATAATAAATTGGAGAAAGTAATTAACACGCCATTTTCTCGAGGCGGTCGTGAATGAATCTCTCTGATTCCTGTTGCGCATGTCCCAAGCGCAGAAAAATATACCTTGCTTCTAGTCCAATTGTGTGGTTTTAAATTTTTTTAAAAACCGCGAATTTTAGCGCGAGCTAACAACTGTAAATACGTTTTTTGTTCGCAAGAGAGCAATAATTAATGTAGTAAAGAACTTCGCTTTATACATTAAAAACTAACAATGATAAGATACTTTTTTTTGGCTAAAAAATGTTACTATATTTTATTATTAAAATTTTTTAAATATATTTGTTAGTTTACTACATACATATAAAGCTAATTTCTTTACTATATTCATCGTCGTTCTCTTGCAAACATAAACCTTATTTACAGTTTTCTGTAAAACCAATTTAGCAAAAGTTATTAGGCAAAGTTTGTAAAAAAAATTGAAAATACCGCCATTTTGGATTTATGACGTCATATAGGCCTTCCTACTCAAATTTTAGGTAAACACCTGGCGAATTAACATTGATGGATCTATCACTAATCGATCAAGGGTAGTCTAAACTTTTTTGCTCAATCTTACATTTAAAAAAAAAATTTATATTAAAGAAAATATCAAAATCTTTTATAGTTCTTGAGATATAAAGCTTACTAAAACGATAGTTCAATTGCTGTGCTATTGCAAACAAATCATAACCTATACAATTTTTCTGTAAAAGTTATATGGCAAAAGTTTGTGAAAGAGATGGAAAAAATTGCAATCTTGGATTTATGGCGTCACAAAGGCGCTCCTCCTCAAATTTGAGGCAAACACCAGGCGACTTTCCATTGAGTGATCACCAATCGATTTGGGGTAGTCTAAAAACTTTCTCCCTCAATTTTCTTTTTTTGGGTATAAAAAGTTGATATTTTTTAGTAATTTTTATAAAATTAATATCGCTGTTGGTTTTTAAGATAAGAAACTCATTTCTTTACCATCTTACTTCGTGTTCTATTGCAAACAAAAAGCATAGGTATTAACAGTTTTTCTGTGAAACTAATTTATAAAATAAGTTACAATCCAAAGTTTGTTGGATTTTGTTTCCTTGGATTTATGCCGTCACACATATCCTACTAAAATTGGAGACAGACTAAAGCCGGTAACTTAAAATTGTGTGATTTATTTGGTTTACTCTCCTAGATTGGTATCTATCTAGGATAATTTAAAAATATCTTCCACAATTATCTAGGGGGATACAACAGGTCACTCAACATACGGTGCAGCAATCACATTTCCTGACTGGAAAAATTCCCTTTTACCTTCCTAGCCCACGCAGCAATGGCTAGAGAAGGTATTTTTTTCAACGAATTTGTGCAACGCCGAAAATGTGTTATTTGGGTGTCTGTGTGTGTATATCTGTCCGTAACACGACAGCTGCTAAACCGCGAAACCGATTTTAATCAAATATTTAAATAAAATAGTTTTTGACACTAATGAGCTGATTAGATTTTGGCCAAAATCCATTAATGCTTATTTAAAAAATGATAACTTTTTAACCGAGTATCGCAACAATATGCGGTTTTCGGAATATACTAGACTACATTGTGCTCAATAATTTGTGTTATAACCAAAAACTCTGTAGGAGCTTTAGTTTATACACAAAAAACTGTTTTTTAGGCTGATATATCATGGCTGCACTTAAAGTGTGCTAATAGACTAGCTAGGAAGGTATCAGATCCGTCATGGATCCATTGATTTTTTTGGCAAAACATAAAATCTTATTCATCATATTCAAATTTTTGAAAAAAATTGCAAATATTGGCCCTTCACATGTTGCACAATTTGGATCCAAATGTTACTAAAGTTGTTCTATTTTTCAAGACCTCTTCTGGGAAAGGAAGTTTTAAAAAAATACTGAATTATTAAAGCCCATCAAAATATATTTTTAAAAAGCTTTTTAGTTTGGTGTTAGGTATTGTGCATTTTTCCAATGAATATAGGGTGAGGAAAAAGTACCGGGACCCCTAAATATCTTGATAACTATGAGTTATTTGAAAAAATGTTTCAAATTATAGAGTTAAGATTGCATTTATTCTATTTAAGCGTGACATTGACGCATCTGTTAGCATTAGGGTTTTTTTGGGGGGCCAACTTAATTTTTTTTTGTAAAGGGTGATGTTTTTAAAGGAATTTCCTATTTTTAATGTTGACAATTTTGCCACAGATAACATGGGCGCACCCAGGGGGGGGGACTCGGGCCCGGGCCCCTCCCAAGCCTTTGATTTTTAGATATTTTCCACATTTTTCATGAATAAACACAAAAAATAGTATAAAATACAATATCATGCCCCCCCCCCCCCCTCCACGACATATTCCTGGGTGTGCAACTGCAAATAACCCCTAATATCCATATTCTGAAAGTGCCTGTAGATACCTTAACAGGCTATTTAAAAAAATATTTCTAATTAAAAATGTTGTTTTATTTGTAACTTTCAGTAGTTTTTTAAATAACCAGATATGAAACTTTTTTGTTTGTAGAGTGGACTTTCTATGCAATACATTGGATTTCAATATTAATCCATTTGCTTTTACATGGAAAAAAAAAATTATAAACAATATAATTAAAAAATACTGAAATTTTTTGAAAAAAAAAACTCAAAAAACAATAGTTAAAAATTATACAACGTAAAAATTGCTTGCAAGATCTATCAAAATCCTATTAAATAAGCTCCAAGATTTTTTGATTTTGAAACTTGATTAAATCATGAAAATTGTATATGATAAATTCCTAATTAATTAAATATAACCTGTTACATGTTGGTGGAGAGTGTATAGTGTGATTTTTTATAACCAGACACCCCCTTTACTTTTTTTACCATTGAGTATAAAACTTTTAAATAAAAAGCAGGCATTAGAGGACATTTTTTACATTATTTTAAACCAATACTGTCAATTTTTTTATTTATTTATTAAAATGTGCATTAATATCTACTTTTAAGTAATTTTTTTGTTTTCGTTTTGGTAAATTAGTTTATGTGGTATTCGTTGATAAAGACCTTTATTTTTTTAAAAATTTTACTGGATTATTGACATTCTGAAACGACATTTTAAAATGATAATGAAACTGAAAAGTTTTATGTATTTTGCTACTACAGGGACATTAATAAAATCATACATAAATTATTTCCATAGTGCAGTAAATAAATATTAAAATTTAAAAATTTCACAACTAAATATCTTAAATACTTATTAAACAAAACTAAAACTAAATAGTTATTTAAGAGCAGATTTCATAAAAAAATAGGGTGTACACAGACATAAAATTGACATAGTTTGAACAGTACACAAGTCAAATTTGACAATTGCGGTTAAAAACAACGGAATTTTTTTTATTTATTGACTGCTTTTTATTTGAAATTTTATTATTTAATAGTAAATAAATGGATCCATGACGGATCTGATACCTTTCTAGCTCGCATATTAGCACACTTTAAGTAAAGCCATGAAAAAAGTTTTTTGTAAATATTTCAGAAACTAAAGCTCCTACAAAGTTTTTGATTATAATACAAATTTTCTAGCTTAAAGTCTCCTATATTCCGAAAATCGCATATGGATGCGATGTTCGGTTAAAAAGTTTGAGCATTTTTAAAAAAAATTAATTGTCAAAAAACTGTCATTATTAGCATTAATGGATTTTGACCAAAATCAGCTCGTTAGAGTGTCGAACACTATTTTACCTTAAAATTTTATGAAAATCGGTGCAGCAATTTAGGAGCTATCGTGCTACGGACAGACACACAGAAAGACATGACGACGATATTGTTAAGATAGGTCAAAATAGACCCAAATAACACATTTTCGACGGTATCTCATAAAACATTTTTTCGTCGAAAATAATACCTTCTCTAGCCATTGCTGCGCGGGCCAGGGGGTGCCAGGTTATAAAAAATCACTGTACAGGTGAATTTTATTCGATAGTTACTTTCATGAATATTCCTACACAATAAAGTTTAAATGGGCAAAGTTGGAAGATTTCTTCTAAATTTTTAGAAATAATATATCTAATAATATACTGTCATAATTTCTTTTTAAAATTTAACACATTATTTCTCCATTATGAGCCCATACACTTCATACAAAGTGTTTCAACTAAAAGGTACGCCAGGCCCAGGCGAACCGGGCCTCTGCACGGGCGGCAAGTTGAGGGGGCGGCAAATTGAGGTAGCGGAAAATCGGCTGTATAATTTATAAAAATAAAAAGAAGTAAATCTGCTATATCGAAATCAATTAAACTAAACCCCTTCATACACCATAAAAAATTTTGATTTACACATAAGGGTAATGTGTAACACAAAGAACTACCTTAAGCACTCACCTATGGATGACCTTTTTTTGTCCCAAATTTTTTTAAGGGCGCCCTTTTTAGCCTTTTACCCGTCAGCTCACGCCACGCCGCTGTGGAAATGGTTTACCTTATCGCTTTTAATGTTTGTTACGAAGGGGCGGCATTTTACCTTTTTGCCCGGGACGGCATTACTGCGAGCGCGGCCCTGCCCCTATATTTTGAATCGGGAAAGTGATACCTCATTTTGAAGGTCTCTACAACTGTGTCAGAACCGTGTAAAAATTTAAATATCTATTTATTTTTATTTGCAATATTTATCTCCATGTTTACGATGGAGCGATAATAAAAGAAAAATACAACAATAAGAAATCCCTTCGATAAAAAATAAGTCGACGTGTATCGGAATTTTTAAATTTTATCTCAGAAATGTACATAAAAATATTTTTTTTTATCGCATTATAGTAACTTTGGAGGCAAATGTCTCAAAAACTAGTTAGATTTTTAAAATACAAGGTTGCAAAGACATTGAAGAGACCTTCAAAACAAGGTATCACTCAACCCACTTTCCCTATCCAAAATATAGGGGTAAATTTTATCCCTCAAAGGGGAGCTCTGTTACCTTTTTGTTGAAACACCATGTATAATTGTTTCAAATTTCTATGATCAAAAAGAAAAGAAGCATCTAAAAATGTTAAAAATAATGTCAAAGTTTTGACACGGGATTAACAT
This sequence comes from Aspidapion aeneum, assembly GCA_963576565.1. Taxonomy (NCBI): domain Eukaryota; kingdom Metazoa; phylum Arthropoda; class Insecta; order Coleoptera; family Brentidae; genus Aspidapion; species Aspidapion aeneum. The sequence goes on along the minus strand of OY755038.1, from coordinate 36,286,445 downwards.
ATTTAGGTATTGTTCTACAACTTTACCCCTTACACTTTAAGTGTAATCAATATTCATGAAGATAGGTATTAAGTAAAATACTAATAATCACCCTGTACATTACTTAGTATTAAAAACAATTTTTTATACTTATTGTTATCATTTGTTTTAGTAGCTGTACTGTCAATTGAATAAGTGGCACAATTAGAGTAGGCTAACTGCAGATAGAAGTCTACATAATTTTTACCTTTTGGAAAATGGAAAAGTCCCTAAAGGTGGTGTGAAAGTTAATACTATATGAATTTGTAGAACACATATTAATTAGGGACTTGCAATAGTGCCAGGCACTATTATGACAGTATCGCATTATAAGAACAGCTGCCTTCTTTCAAAATAAGGCCTTTGTGTATTATAAGAGCCGGAATGAATAGTGTCGGCATTATTAATGAAAAATAAACGACTGGATTTATAAATTGGACTTTCGTATGTCAATTTTGAAAGATCATCTGTCAGTTTTCAGTGGAAAACTGTCAGAATAGTGCCCGTCACTATTATTGCCTGGCCTTATTGCAATAAGTCCCTAGTGTTGTATTTGTTATGTAGCTGGGTTCAGAAATATTGTTTCAGCATATTGTTTTGGTTTGTTTTAGAACTTTATTATAAACCTTATAATATAAACTTTTTATATACATAATTATTGAATGCCAATATTTTAAGATTTGAAGAGAAGAATGATTCCTTAAATATACCACCAAAGGGAAGATGGGGGGGATAAGAACACAAACATCCCAGCAAACATGGATTATAAAAAAAAGTACTAAGTAGAAGTACTTAATTCGTATTGATTTGGAACAATGGCCTGCATCAGGCCAGCAAGTATATATTTTAGTACAAAAAACTCTACTTTTAAAGTAATGCATTTTTTTAAACTTCTTTCTACACAAAAGCATGTACTTTTAAAGCAATGTATTTTCTTCGTATTTTTAGTAAATACAAAAAAACTGAATTTTTATACATTTTTAAAAAAACCTGCACTTTTAAAGCATTGTATTTTATTAATTTTTTTAGTAGTACAAAGAAACTATAGTCGTTGCCATACGCAGTTACACTTTTGTGACTTTGACATGAAATAAACATATTTCCTAACCAGAAATATATTAAAAAGGAAATATGTCATGTTGGTATAAAATTAAAGATAAAACTGTCATTGTCTCTAAATAAAAAGATGCTGACTGTAGGTTGACAAAAAAACGGCACAGATAAAAACAACTCAAAGACATGCCATTTTTCAGCTTTTTTTTGTAGCTCTTAGTATGCTTATGACAAATAAAGAGGTTGGAAATGTCACAAAAGTGTAACTGTCTATGGCAAGGACTATACTTTTATTGTAAATATTGTAAGGACATTACTTCACTCACGTTTCATATTTACGGAAAGAAATATTTGATCATTATATAAGGATCTTTTATATTTTTCCAAGGATTATGGAACATTCCACATCAATTTAAAAATAAATAAAATCATTAACATTCTTAAGCTTGACATTCCTTAGTGTGCCTGTAAAATTTTGACTAGTGTTTGCCATCTAGTGGCAAGGAGAGCAAACATCAACTTGTCAGTTTTTTTGTAAATATTTTATTTTCACAGTAAAATATTTAATATTTTTGTACTAAAATAAAGTGCTTTAAAAGCAACTGTTTAAAATACTTTTAAAATGTTTTTTCACTGTTATATTAATTTTGCAGTAAAACTTTTAATAATAAATTAAATGTACTTTGGGTACCTTCTTCAAAATGTTATTAAAATGTTTTTTTTTGGAGTATTTTATTTCCACAGTAAAATATTTAATTGTTTTGTACTAAAATAAAGTGCTTTAAAAGCAACTGCGTAAATATACTTTTAAAGTGTTTTTTGGCCATTAACCACGGCTGCACTTTTCATAAATAAAGTATAACTTTTCGTTGTATTAAAAATAAAGTACTAAAATGTTGCGTTTTTTGTACTTTTAAATAATATGCAAATTAGACAATACAAAAATAATGCATATCGTTGCCGATGCCAGCAGTTAAAGTACAATATAAGTAAAGTACCAGCAGGTCAATGTTTGCTGGGATGGTTCTGTATGTACAACTCAGTAATTCGTTCAAGGTATGTACAGTTCTGTTCATAAAAATGTGACCCCCTAAATTATTCAATTTTTAGTTATTTAGAGAAAACAATGTTGTGTCCTGAAATGGTGGTTAATCCACCAAAAATTTGGGTGATACTGAAAAATGCAAATACATCTTTGCGATGTCATCGTTTTTTATGAACAGAAGTGTATGTACCAGACTTTACACTAGGTAGGTTACTGATTTGTTGTTATCTAATATGTATGGAAAAATCGTGACAATTAGCGGCTGTAAAAAGTTAAATAAATGTTATTTAAGTGGCAACCATTAATTTTGTGCTTAAATCCAAAGATTTTATGATATCAACATGAAAAATCGTTTATCTTACAAATTAGATGCTTTAATTGCTGTGTGAGATTAAAAATATAACAGAATTAGTAACCGGCTATTTTTTTTTCTGTGGTTTAAAAAATGTGTTTGAAAGTCAATTACTACGTTTATGCGCGCCTAAAAGCGGTTTAAAATTAAATCGGTTTTAGTACTTAAAACGGTTCTAATAGTGTGTATACGACAAATCGGCTTAAGTGCTTAAAACGATTTTAATAGCGTTTATATGACAACATTTTCAAACCGTCGTTATATAAAACCGCTGTAATAGGCCTGTATAAACAAAGCAACGGGAAACATTGTCGTACAAATAGTATGCTTGGTTTAGTCTACCCGACGCTCTAATAATATTTGCGCCTAGGCACTCTGAAAATTCAGCCTATTAAAATAGGCCGGTGTACTGTGAACAAATATTGATACTGGAAAATAAGCAACCAACAAATTTTCTTAGGTTTACCAAGACTTTGTAGAATCGTAGATTTCTCTAGGTAGAACCATAATCAAAGATTATAATATACCATAATGAAAGGATTGAAGGGAAACTCCGAAATACTTCACAATTTTTTTATTTCTTAAAACACACTACGCGTTTTGATATATAAATATCATCAAGTGTGATCTGTAACTAGAATAAAAAAGTATCTTCGTTAATAAAACAGAAAAGTAACAAAACTTACTTACAGAAAATAAAAGTCCTTTTAAGGCCTAAATCAAGGACACAAATCAAAAAATAAAAACTACCAAACATCTTAACCTTAAAAATTTAAATATAAACAACAATATTAAAAACAAAATAGATAAAATAAATAAAAAAATTGATTGTACAGTCGGGGGCTTTTTAAATTGCCGCCCTCGAAAATAAAAAATATTCCTATTTAAAATTCGGAACCAAAACAAACAAATTGTGAAACTTACCTCTGTCTGTACAAATTAAAAAAAATTGATTTCTTTAAATGATTAATTTTGACAGAAAAAAAATACAACGGCAATTTAAAAAGTCCCCGACTGTACAACTAACAACATCTCACAAAAGTTTAAAATATTACAATAGTTAAAAAGATTAAAACTATATATTAAATACAACAGGTTAAAAATCGATAAAAAAAATCAAAAGTACATAATATGGGGTAATAGAAAACATGATTAAATGTCTGTGTTTTATTACCCATTTTTTTTATACTTTTTTCTAAATAAAAAGAAAACGGAAGAGCGAAAAAATATCGAATAAAAATATCAAAAGTACATAATATCGAAACTACAAAATATCGAATAACAAAGTATCGAAAACACAAAATATCGAAAATACTAAATATCGAAAATACAAAATATGGAAACAACAAAATATCGAAAATCAAAAATAGAAAATTTCGGAACCTTAATCTAACCTGACCCTGGCTTAATCTAACTCAACCTAATCTGACGTAAAAAAAAACTTTCCTGACTTCTTTCCCGGGATAATATAGGTTCGGTTCGGTTCGGTTCACGAACCGAACCGAACCTATCCATACTTAACAATACCCAACCTAACCTAATTAGCAGTGTTGTAGTTTAGTTTGGTTAGGTTTGGTTTGATTTGATTCGGTTCGGTCTGATTCACTTCGGTTCGGTTTGGTTCACATCCTCTAGGATTCCGGAAAAAAAGTCAGGAAAGTTTTTTTTGAAAAAAATTGTTGGTTCAGTTTGCTTTGGTTCGGTTCGGTTAGATTTGATTAGGTTTCGTTAATTTAGCTTTATGAAACTATCTATTTTCGTGTGGTTACGTCAGATTAGGTTGAGTTAGATTAAGCCAGGGTCACGTTAGGGTAAAGTTTCGAAATTTTCCATTTTCGATATTTTGTGATTCGATATTTTTTATTTTCGATATTTTGTATTTTTGATATGTTGTGATTCAATATTTTGTAGTTTCGATATTTTGTGGTTTCGATATTTTGTAGTTTCGATATTTTGTAATTCGATAAAATGTAGTTTCGATATTTTGTGGTCCGATAATTTGTAGTTTCGATATTTTGTATGTTTTTGATATTTTGTATTTTCGATATTTTGTGTTTTCGATATTTTGTGTTTCGATACATTTTCGCCCTTCCTATTAAATATAAAAAATATATATAATAATGATATAACATATTTTTCAATATATATAAAGTTAGCAGAACTTTGTAAATTTAAAAAAAATATATGCTTATTATTTGCCGTTGCCGTAAATAAGTTGTAAAAACAAAAAATGTGCCATGCCCATTTTAAAAAAAAAATTGTGTTCTGCTAACTTTATATAAAGGTAGTAAAACACCACAGACTTCTTGAAATCTGTGTACAACACCTATAAAAATAATGGATTAAAAAAAATTAATAAATAATTTATCGTTAATTATCCAAAAAAAATTTGCCATACCTGTAAAAAAATAGTGTTCTGCTAAATTCAAGGTGTTATCTGAACATATGTCTTGTGTTAACAATTCATTTAAGACAGGAATGGCAAATCATTGTTTTTACATCTAATTTACGGATAATTAACGTCAAATTGAGCACTAAACATTTTTAGATAAATCCATTGTTTCTATGGGTGTTCACTTCATATAAAGTTAGCAGAACACCATTTAACAAATTTTGTTGTTTTGACAACTTTATATAAAGTTAGCAGAACATAATTTTCTTTGAAAACGGGCACGGCAAATTTTTTGTTTTTACAACTAATTTACGGATAATTGACGGCAAATTATGCGCATATAGATTTTTTAAATTTCCAGAGTTGTTCTGCTAACTTCATGTACATTATTTTTCAAGTAACTTATATTATTATTGTTCCTAAAACAAAAGTAAAAGAAAAGGGGTAATAAGAAACATATGCTAATTTGTAATGTATATGAGCAATGTATTAGGTGTTTTTTTTAATTAAATTAAATTTACACTCTAAACTCCTTGTTTATGACAAGCATAAAAAATACGAAGATCTTGTACCTATTTGACCACAAACGCAAGTATAAGAGAGGAAAATAATTTTTTTTTCTTACAACAAAAAAAAATATATTATCTGAAACTTTGAGGTTTGCGTACTAGAATGATCTTGGTATCCTCTGTTTCTTATATCCCCATCTTTTTCCTACATTAAAAAAATTTTATTATAATTTAAGTATAATTACATAAACAAAATTATTTTAAAAAAAGGAAAAAGTCTACAAGTACCTACTAACTATACCTGGTATAACACATTTATGGGGGTCAAGCTCCCCATGTTCAGCAGCCAGATGCAATGGACTGTATCCATGCTTTATCCACACTCATCAACTACATGCCATATTCCTGCTTGTGTCAAAATTAGCTGAGCAGCTTTGTAATTTCTGCCATACTGCATGCTTCAGTGGTATGAGTCCTTGCGTCACCTGAAATTTATAATCCAGAGATAATTGGTGACATTTTGATACACTACAATGTCTTTATCGGTGAGCTGAATTATCCTAGTGATGCACAAAAAACCTTGTCTTGCAAGACAAGAGCAAGTTCATATCCTTGTGCATTTTACTAAGAATTTGTTTGTAAATAGTACTTGAATGGATAATTTCCATAAAACGTCAATAAATCAATGATTTGTTTTTTAAAAAGTTTAACTTTTAATACAACACAAAAAATATAGATTTAAAAAATTTTAAAAATATCGATTTTCTTAAAATGTAATTTCTCAAAATGATCTGTCTGTTATCTAACAAAACAAATGAATGTCGCAAAGTTATAAACATGGTAAATCTCTTTTGGAACACCCTATATATTAACAAAAATTAATAAATATTTTTCTTCTAAATTTAAAAATATATGCTGTTTACATTTGGTCCACCCATTGTTGAAATATTGGCATTTTAAAAATCTAATTATATTGATTGTGATAAACAAACAACTGATTTCAATGTTCTTATTGTTTATTCATGTTTTTAAAATCCAAATATTTCAAAAACGACTGGACCAAATGTCAACATATCATATACTTTTAATTCAGAAAGAAAAGATATATACATTTGGGGTTTAACATACTTATAGGGTATTCAGTAAGAGATGATATTTGACCACAAACACAAGTATAAGAGGTGCAAATAATTTTTTTTCTTACAAAAAAAAAATATATTATCTGAAACTTTGAGCTTTTGAAGTATTGAATACACCTGGTTTGCGTACTAGAAGGATCTTGGTATCCTTTGTTTCATATATCCCCATCTTTTTCCTACATGAAAAAAAATTGATCATAATTTAAGTATAATTACATAAACAATTATTTTAAAAAAAGGAAAAGGAAAAAGTCTACAAGTACCTACCAACTATACCTGGTATAACACATTCATGGGGGTCAAGCTCCCCATGTTCAGCAGCCAGATGCAATGGACTGAATCCATGCTTTATCCACACTCATCAACTACATGCCAAATTCCTGCTTGTGTCAAAATTAGCTGAGCTGTATGAGTCCTTGTGTCACCTGAAATTTATAATCTAGAGATAATTGGTGACATTTTGATACCCTACAATGTCTTTTTCGGTGAGCTGAATTATCCTAGTGATGCACAAAAAACCTTGTCTTGCAAGACAAGAGCAAGTTCATATCCTTGTGCATTTTACTAAGAATTGGTTTGTAAATAATACTTGATTGGATAATTTCCACAAAACGTCAATAAATCAATGATTTGTTTTTTAAAAAGTTTACCTTTTAATACAACACAAAAAAATATAGATTTTAAAAATTAAAAAAATATCGATTTTCTTAAAATGTAATTTCTCAAAATGATCTGTCTGTTATCTAACAAAACAAATGAATGTCGCAAAGTTATAAACATGGTAAATCTCTTTTGGAACACCCTATATATTAACAAAAATTAATAAATATTTTTCTTCTAAATTTAAAAATATATGCTGTTTACATTTGGTCCACCCATTGTTGAAATATTGGCATTTTAAAAATCTAATTATATTGATTGTGATAAACAAACAACTGATTTCAATGTTCTTATTGTTTATTCATGTTTTTAAAATCCAATTATTTCAAAAACGACTGGACCAAATGTCAACATATCATATACTTTTAATTCAGAAAGAAAAGATATATACATTTGGGGTTTAACATACTTATAGGGTGTTCAGTAAGAGATGATATTTGACCACACACGCAAGTATAAGAGGTGCAAATAATTTTTTTTCTTACAACAAAAAAAAAATATTATCTGAAACTTTGAGCTTTTGAAGTATTGAATACACCTGGTTTGTGTACTAGAAGGATCTTGGTATCCTCTGTTTCTTATATCCCCATTTTTCCTACATTAAAAAAAATTGATCATAATTTAAGTATAATTACATAAACAAAATTATTTTAAAAAAAGGAAAAAGCCTACAAGTACCTACCAACTATACCTGGTATAACACATTCATGGGGGTCAAGCTCCCCATGTTCAGCAGCCAGATGCAATGAACTGTATCCATGCTTTATCCACACTCATCAACTACATGCCATATTCCTGCTTGTGTCAAAATTAGCTGAGCAGCTTTCTTTGTAATTTCTGCCATACTGCATGCTTCAGTGGTATGAGTCCTTGCGTCACCTGAAATTTATAATCCAGAGATAATTGGTGACATTTTGATACCCTACAATGTCTGGTGAGCTGAATTATCCTAGTGATGCACAAAAAACCTTGTCTTGCAAGACAAGAGCAAGTTCATATCTTTGTGCATTTTACTAAGAATTTGTTTGTAAATAATACTTGATTGGATAATTTCCATAAAATGTCAATAAATCTGCGGGAAACTGGCTGCTAACTTCACACTTTGGCTGTGGGCAACTGGCTGCTAACTTCACACTTTGGCTGCGGGCAACTGGCTACAGTTTCACACGGATCTCTAATGGTAGATCATTTTTTAGTTCTTACTATAGGCCTAGTCATGTGCCCTATGAATCTACAAAAAAGTATTTAAAATTAATTAAAATAAAAAGACTGTAAATATCAAAAAAAATATATGTAATTTATTTTGCAAGAGAAGCTGGTTTAGTTTAGTGAATATTAGTGTGGTACTTGTAGTCCACTGAGACTATTTTGGTGCTACTAAAAAATTGCTCCTGTGCAGTTTCAAAAGAATACAAAAGTGCACCAGGGTAACATGAGTGCAGAGGCCTTAGTGGTATATCTTTGAGCCACAGTGTTAAGCCTAAATCATTTATTGTTGTAATCTGCAGAGTTTTTTTATGTGCTGGGTGGAAAAAAAAAATGTGCCACTTTAGTCAAACTCAGTATGTAGGTATGTGGGCACAATAGATCCATATGTGGTCGCAGTGCATGGAGGTCCAGTAGGGCCTGCGACCACTTTCGAATACATACATACATGAGCTTGGAGAGTCCATAGCAAAAAATTTTCACGGAGTGTCACACAGAGTTTGTCAGTTGCTCAAAAGAATACAAAAAGTTGCACTAGTGGCACACCAGTGCTGCATTTTTTCCCAAAAGAATTTACTATAAGTGATTGCAATTACCAACTACTTACTGAGAAAAAAACTTGCGCCTTTTGAGAGCACTGTGCCCCAAGTACTATTGTGCTCCATTCACTTTTTGAAGCACTTTGAAAGCATTACTGCCCAGCTTTCGGCACAGCCTTTCAAATATTTCCTTAAGATTTGTATAAACCACCCTTATACCAATCTAAACATATCTATGATAAACATAAAACCGAGAGCTGAATAGCTAACCCAAAGTCTGTACACTAATTGTGAAAATCCAGAATTTTTTCCCAGATTGTGAGGGATTGTGTGTGTAAGATTGTGAGATATTGTTTAAGGATTGTAACAAGATTGTGAAAAATGTGTACACCGATTGTGACAGCACCCCATAAAACAATAGTTAGGTACCTACTTACCTATACATTAACACATTTTCTGCTTGGCTGTCTGCCCTACAGACACAGCAAACTTTTAATAAAGTTGCTTCTTCTTAGATCGCAGTTCAGAGATAACCAAATTTTATATTTAAGTTGGTAGTTCGTGTCCATTTAACTACAATGCAGGCATTTATAATATAGGTATTATGTTATTTAGCTTTCTATTGGCCCCAGAAGGTCTTGAGTAGTATTTTAAGCATTAGCGAACTCTCAACTGCGGCCGCGAACTGCGTTTATAAATCACGTGTTATATCTTTGTACAAAAATCACAAAAAACATTTAGAATTTAAAGACAAACCATCACCAAAACAAAAACGATAAAATGGCTTCATAAATAGACTCGCGTCATCATTCAACAGGCGCGGTTGCCAAGACGCAGAAGAGACAAATGGATCAAGGGAAAATCTCACAGCCCCCTGTGTTGCTTACACTTTTTTTATTATTGGGCATATATAGTCCTTTAATAGATATATGGTTTTTTTTTTAACTTTTTTTCTAGTTTTTTCACTTATTTTGAATTATTACATGGGCGCACCAAGAGGGCGGGGGGCTAGGGGCCCGGGCCCCCCCAAACCACATATTTTTTTAGATATTTTCCATATATTTCATGAATAAACAAAAAAAATAGCATAAAGTACATCATGAGACATCTGGGGGCCCCCCAAAGGTTTTTGAAGTTTTTTGACCAATGAATCAATGAACTATCAGCCCAAGGTAGGGGAAAGTAGTTCTATTCAAAGAGCTCACTTCAAGGCTCAGTTAACAGAGACGAAATTGAAATAGACTAAACTTTTCTCATCAGATTCAGGTTTTCTATTAGGATATTTTGTTGTACTTGAATAAACCTTTTGCTAAGTAATAGGCCTTCTATAGCGTTAAACTGTGAAAAATATTTCACTATGATTTTTAGGTTTAGACAAAGTTTAATTGTTTTAACCCTCCAGTAGTGACATGAAAAAGAGGAACAACTTATAGGTAGGTCAGTCCAACAGATCAATATGCACATATGAGTTCCAACCGAGGTTGGTCAAGCAAACTTCTAATAAGTACTTTACAAAATATGTTTATTAAAAAAAATATAAGTAAACATTATATAAAAAAAACTTGCAAAATTAAAATACAGTTTTTTCTTGTCATTGGCCTCACACACCATACATCACCATATGATATTCCATTTTTTCTTGTGGTCATCAAAGTCAACAAAGATTACTTTTTTTTCCATCTATTATTAATGATGCCATAAAAAAAATTTTTGGCTAATAAGCTCAGACCAGTACCGTAGAAATTTCACAACAGGACTTGTAGTAGGTCCAGTCAGATACTATACAAATTTTACGGTGTACAAGTTTTAGGTGTCAAAAAGCATGGAAATAAAGGAAAATTTGCACCAAAATAGTTTAAGATAAAAAGAGGTTTGAGTTAGGGAGATTGTCAAATTCACCAGTTTATTGTAAACTGTTTTGAGGTCTGTAAAATAAATATTTATTAAAGAAAAAGAAACTTTGATGATACAGGACTTCACTCGACACTATACAAGACGCTACACTACCAAAAGTTTATTTAAGAGTTCTGTAGGATGGTGTACAAATTTGGTTTAGCTCATTATTCACACTTTAACCTCATATTGTTTTCCTTTTCTTTCTTCTCTAGACCCTTTTTTCAACCATCATTTTTAAAATTTTTCAACCGTTTTGAAATAATAATCCATTCAGGATGGGTCTCTCCTCATGATTGTGTCATAATCATTGCTGTATTCTAGTTTTGAAAGTTGCTTGCCTAGAATAGTAAAAAAATCATAGTGAAATATTTCTTACAGTTTAACACAATTCTATGTTACACTTCTGCAAAAGGTCCACTCAAGCACAAAAAAAGATCCCAATAGAAAATGTTGCCAAAATGGCAGTTACACATTTATCCAAAACAAATCTGACAAAAAACTTTCGAATATTTCAATTTATCCTCTGTTAAGTCAGGTAATAGAGCACTTATTCACTTTCTTTTCCCTTCTTTGAGCTGATACCTAGTTCATTTAAATCAAGATGATTTTTTAAGGTCAAAATACTTGGCATTCCATCAAAACTAACATTATCAAGCTCTCCCCAGCTGCCACAATTCATAACAGCACAGAAACTAATAATAATGATTCAAACTGAGTAAAAAACTGGAAAAAAAGTAAAAAAAAAACCTGACTTTTCCACAAAACATGGTCCCTTTTATTTGAGATTTACTGGCTTCAATTGATTTTTTTAAAGAAAAACGCATTTTTCCCATGTGTACAAAGGTTCAATACTTAAAACAGCATCTTTGTTGTAAATTAAATCGTTTCACTTTTTTAAAAAATTACGTTTTTGTTAACATTGCGGCTTATGGGAAACGCTTTGTTTGTCCTATGGCGACCATCTTGGATCGAAAAACAGCTGATCGTGACAGTTCGTTAGACAAGCTAATACAGTTATTTCGGCCGCGAAAAAGGTTACCTAAGCCGTTTTCAAGCGAATAACTAGTAATTACCTCTGGTTATCCCTTGGTTGACATTAAAAATCAGCTGTTAAGGCCCTTAGCCTATTACCACAGAAACGCCGCTTGAATAGCTTTTTTTATAACCGGTTATTGTTTGTTGTTGCTTTTTGCGATTTTTTAAAGAAGTTTGGTTGGTTTTAGTTTAGATGAATAATAATCTTCTTGCCATTATTGAACTTAAGTTCTTCTCGACTGACTCTGAAATACTCGCGTATTTGATTCGAAAAGGGCATAATTTGGAAAAAAATAAGTATGATAAACTGTGGTTAGAGGACTACAATGATACTGTTTTTTTTTATGATATTTCGTGTATCAGTCTACATTGGGTAAATTCGAGTAAGCCAAGGGTTGATGAAAATAAAATTTTGGCAAGACAATATAGAGGAGGCCATCACTTTGTACAATTTTCCTTCATAATTGAGGCACACATGATAAATTTCACTCATTTCAAAAATTCACAGAACATTTTTCCGAAAAAGAAACAAAACAAATGATTGTGAGGTTAGAAAACGCAATAACCTTCCTCAAAAGTGTGGTAATTACCGGTAATAAACGATGACGTCCAAAGGGCTCATTTATGACGTCACTCTTCAAGGAGTAGTATTTACCAAGGCCGCTTGAACGGCAGTGGTAAATACTAGTAATTACTAGTTATTCGCTTGAAAACGATTCTAATATTCGGTAGTGCTATTTATGATTTAACCGGCTAGTTGAAAATCACCGTTTTCGTTTGTTACGGTGAAACGCGATTTCACTGCCAAATATGCGTTCGGGTGCGACCAGCGACTCGATGACCTCGTGAGACGCGACGTTCCTCAGATACCGGTAATAATATTTACCAATCACTGAATAACTGCTTGTGCAGAATTTCGATAACCGGTAGCGCCAGTGATTTTTGTGTCACTGTTACTGAATCGCAGTGATCGATATATCGCCCCAAGGACTGTACACAGCTCTGTGTACAGTCCTTGATATCGCCCATCTCTACTTTTTAGTACTTTTCATTTGGTGTTCTGTGCTTTTCACGTAATGTTTTTTAGTTTCCCTTCCAAATGAAATTTTGTAAAATTTGCTTTGTTTTGCATTAGGCCAAGCGTTGGGTACATAATATGAGGTTCTATTTGCAAAAGGTCGAACAGAAATGAAATTTGATGGGATGGTAGACACATCCTCTGATAGTACATCTAAGTTTGCGACCTAGGGGGGTTGCCCCTCGAGGGGTGGGGTGATGAAAACTCTGCATCGCTGCGGAGAAAAATAGCACCGTTAGAGTAAGTGCTATAAAAAAATGTTCAAATAAAATATAAGAAGAACAAAATTGCACACTATTTTGGTTTTATGCATTTTTTCACTCCTACCAATATTTTTTGCTTTACGCGCGCCAATAATGGGGATGAGCTTAAATACCTATATAGAAAAAAAAAAACTTAAAATAAATATAGTGTGTAAGATAAAGGTCATTATGATACTTTAAAAAAATAGAGCACTTAACCTAGAGGAAAAATTGAAAACTTAATATTAATTTTAGTTCAACTTGATAGGTATTCTTAAGTTAAAGGCATAAGTCTAAAGTTAAAAAAAAAAACAAACAAACAAAATAATTTTTAGAAAAAGTGATAATAGTAAAAAAGTTTTAAAAAAGTATTGGCATGAGTAAACCAACCTAGAATATAAAGAGATACATTCAATATATTGTCATTGTCAAGAGAATAAAATTTTCTTTCCAACTATGTATAATACAGTAGGGTTGAACTTAGAGCAAATGATACAGTGACTTCCTTAAATGGAGGTTATTTACATAAGTCTTCAAAAACCTAGTTTAATTATAAGTTTTTATTTAACAAATTAACTTTACTCAATTAAGTTGTACAGGGTTAAAAAGAAAATTTTATTGCCTGTTACCTAGCATAATCTGTTTTTGCACAAAGTGCTTTATTTTAAAGAAAATTGATTGAGAACTTATGTTAGATCCCGGTTTCGCGGTTGTTTTTAAATTTTAAAACCACACAATTGGATGAAGGACAGAGTACATTTTTCGCGCATTTTGACATGCGCACCAAGAATCAGAGAGATCCTTTCTACCGCCTCGAGGAAAATGGCGTGTTAATTACTTTTTCCAACTATTACAAATTTCTACACTTGAAAGTGCTCGATTTTGGTGTACTGAAGCATAGAACTGGAAACTTCAGCCCTTCAGCTACGTGGTGCCATCAATAGATCCAGAGAGGGGCCCCTGGAACGTGGAGAAATTGGCTGCAAACTGGTGAGTACTTTGTTTCTGATTTCCGTTGTGTGGGTAACAGCAATTAACCTATGGACCTTTGAATTATTTCGTGATTTCGTATTAATATAATTATTTGTTTGAAACTCGTAGACAATGATTGTGTAGAAATAAAATTTCGGACTTCCATTGTCTTTATTTATTTTAAAACACTATATAATATAATTATGTTTGTTCGCACTTTCATTTAATAAAATATATACAGTCCACTGCAGTTATCGTTTTTCTAACTGCGGGCAAACATAAGTGTTCCTCCGAACCGAATAAATAAATTAAATCCATTCGACGGTATTTAAGGCAGCCATTTTCGCCGCGACCACACGGCCTTGAATTTTGCCAATCGTATTGAACCGTAGATTTTCGTTCGACCTTCGGTTTTTCGACGCAATTCACCTGTTTTCGGTCCGCTGCTATGGTAACGCAGGGTTTACCGCGTGGTCACTTCAGTAAACAAAAATCGAGAATCAATCAAAACAAACAAACAACATTTCTGTGATTAGATTTGTTCCATACCATTTCGATATTAAAACATTTTTCATCAATTGCGATAAATTAGTGCATATTTTCGACAATTCTCATTTTTCTATTTCAGAAGCATTAATTTAGCGTTAATTGTATATTTACCGACAATTTCGTCATTTCAAAGGTAAAATCATGTCTATCAAAAAAGCCGTGCAAAAACGCAAGGGTTTTTTATCTGCGATCACCGAGTGTTATGTGTTTTCACAAAGCGCGGCAACGGACGCAAAAGCGAGAAATGAGTTTCAAGTGAGGTATTCCGATTTGGATGAAACCTTCGATACATGCATGTTGGCACATAATGATGTCATTATGCTGATAGACGACTCGGACGACGAGGAGTTTAAAACGCAAGATGCGATCCTTTCAGAAGCTCGTAAATATTTTTATGCGTGTAAGGGGGTTTACTCTGAAATATTTCCGGTTGAGGCCCCATCCTTTTCGGGATCATATGTTCGTCAAAACGAATCTGAAACTCCAAAACTCAAAGAGTTAGGTATTCCTATATTTCGAGGTGATAAAAAATTATGGCTAAGCTTTTTCGATCTTTTTAATAACATTATAGAACAAAATCAAAGTCTAAGTAACGTTCGAAAACTTCAATATTTATTTTCATATCTCGAGGATGAGCCTTTAAAATTGATATCAGGGATTAGCTTATCTGATCAAAATTATAAAATTGCTTACGACAAATTAGTCAATAGATATCAAAACAAGCGAGACCTCGCAAATAATGCTTTAAGCACAATTATGAACTCTACATTAAAAAACGAGTCAGCTAAAGAATTGCGTAATTTAATTTCCTTTTCAGAATCCCTAGAAATTTTAAAATCACTTAGCTTTGATGTTGACAGTTGGGACTTTATTATTTTTTTCATTCTGTTAGAAAAATTGAATATTCCGACGCGTTCAAATTTCGAAATGAGTCACGCCAATACTAATACCGAAATTCCCACTTTTCAGTCACTTTTTCAATTTTTAGAAAAAGATGTAAAGTTTCTTCCTCAATCAACAGCACCCAAAAAGGTGCCTACCTATCAAAAATCAAATTCTATGCCAAATCAGTTTGGGCAAAAGCCTACCTATAAATCATCCAATTCGCCTTTTATAGGACTGGCTGGCACCTCAACTAATTCAAGTACGGGAATAAAATGTTTCCGGTGTAATCAAGGTCACGTGCTTTCGAAATGTCAAACATTTCTTGACCTCGCCTATCGAGCGCCTATCTTTCGTCAAGCAGAAAAATTATGTCTAGCGTGTTTTCATCCCTCGCATGGGGTAGACACGTGCAAATCAAAATATTCATGCAGGACTTGCAATAGTAAAAGGCACCACACTTTAACTCATATCTTAGAAACTAATAAAGAGTCTGGAAGCCAAGATACTAGTCCTGTCATTCACACCACCTGTCAATAATCTTCATGTGTCATTAAATACCTCAGGACCTTCAGGTACCTTTCTTTTATGCACCGCCATAATAGATGTTATGGACGGTCGCGGAAATTTTCAACCTGTAAGGGCACTGCTTGATTCTGGATCACAGACAGTATTCATCAGTGAAAAGTGTATTCATCGTCTTAATCTTCCTAGGCGAAGTTACACCACTGAAATATTCGGATTAAATCAAATGTCTTCTCTTACTTCCAAAGGGCTCGTTCAATGTCACATTAAGCCACAAGGACAGGTCAATCCTTTACTTAATTTCGAAGCAATTGTTGTTCCACAACTATGTTCCAATATGCCTACATTCACTTTGAACGATAATCAGTAGAAACACTTGCAAAACCTTAAACTTGCCGACCCATCTTATTTCAAATCTAGACCTGTGGACCTAGTTATTGGTTGCGAGCTATTCGCACAGATATTCAAGGAGGGCAGGGTTCTTGGACAAATAGGGCAACCTTCAGCCCTTGAAACCATCTTTGGCTGGGTCGTCATGGGAAAAGTGGACGAAGTAGGTAGTCTTACGGAACGAACCAGTTGTTTTTTAACGAGTCATTCACCTCCTTTAGAGGTCATTATCCCTAGGTTTTCGGAAATCGAACATTTGCCTAAAAAACAAATCTTATCAAAGGAAGAAAAACAAGCGGAATCAATTTTTACTGCGAGTGTCGTACGGCAACCGAGCGGTAGATTCATGGTAGATCTTCCGTTTAAAGATAAAATAAATCCTGACCTAGGAAATACTTATCCGCAAGCTTATCGTAGATTTTTACTTCTAGAAAATAGATTACTCAAAAATCCTGATCTGTACACTGCCTATTCTAGTTTCATGCAAGACTATATCGATTCTAATCACATGAGTTTAGTTTTATCTAGTCAACCAAAAGTCGACGTATCATGTTTTTTGGCACATCATTACGTACTAAAGCCGGAAAGCTTAAGAACAAAATTAAGGGTAGTCTGGGATTGTTCGGCAGTCACCCCAAAGAATATTAGTCTCAATGACACGTTGTTATCTGGACCGAAACTTCATAAGGATATTGCTTCTTTACTCCTTACGTTTCGTCTTAATCCTATTGCCTACATTGCTGATATCAAACAGATGTTCCGTCAAGTCCTTATCAATCCTTATCAAAGGATATTGTGGAGGTTTTCTCCACAGGACCCACTTTCAGTGTGGGAACTTTCTACTGTCACTTTTGGCATGACATGCTCACCTTTTCTAGCCATGCGTACCTTAAATGAGCTGGCAGAGAGAGAAAAGGAACGTTTTCCTATGGCTAGTACTGTTCTAAAAACGTCAATTTACATCGACGATATCTTGGGAACTAGCCCTTCGCTTTCTGAAGCCCTTTCCCTTCAGACGGAACTCAATGATTTGTTGAAGTCGGGAGGATTTGAACTTAAAAAATGGGCAAGCAATTGTCCTGAGTTATTGGCAACATTGCCAGAATCCGATCGTCAAATGCCTCTCTCTTTTGACAATTATGAACCACACTTTATCAAAGTTTTAGGCCTTCAATGGCATCCAAAAAACGACATTTTTTCTTATCAATGCCGAATGAAGGACAAACCCCCAACTAAACGTTCTATTTTATCTATCATAGGAACAATCTTCGATCCCTTAGGTTTTCTTTGTCCCTTGTTGCTACGAGCAAAATTTATTTTGCAACAGTTGTGGATATCGAAAATAGGCTGGGACGAAGAACCAGATTCTTCTATCATCGACTCTTGGAACAAACTTCGTTCTGAATTCCCGCTTCTTTCCAATTTTCAATTACCCCGACAAATCAAACTGTCAAAAACCAATACCTGTCAAATCATCGGCTTCTGTGACGCTTCAATTCGAGGTTACGCAGGCATCGTATATTTTCGTGTAGAAGAGGAAAACAATATATCTGTTTCTCTCATATCTGCAAAATCTAGGGTCGCGCCTATAAAGTCACAAACTTTGGCTAGGCTAGAACTCCTAGGCGCATTTCTTTTAAGCGAATTAATTGATTTCGTCTAATCTAGCTATGAAGGAAAAATAACTTTTACAAATATCGTTACTTTCTGCGATTCGCAAGTTGTATTGCACTGGCTTTCATCCCCTCCTAATCGCTGGCAAACCTTTGTTGGAAATCAAGTCAGTAGAATCCAAGAAATCATTCCCTCAAACTCATGGCGCTACATTCCTTCTGCTTTAAATGCAGCCGATATTGCGTCACGAGGGGCCACCCCCTCACAGCTCATTTCACATGACATGTGGTGGAACGCACCGTCGTTTTTGTGGTCTCCCGAAAACGAATGGCCCGATTTTCATAAATCAAAAATGCCGATTGATTTCGGAGATATTAATCTGGAGGAAAGGCCAAAGGTCTGTTGCAATGCGATAATTGACGTTAACTTCTTAGATCAGCTTCTTATCAAATATTCATCTATATCAAAAATTCAACGTATCATTTGTTATGTCCTTCGAATAGTTAACCTTTTTCAAAACCATTCCTATCAAAAATCCACTAATCCACCGGACCAAAAAATTATTTTTGAAAATATTGTTTTTCCTACCACCGGTGAGATGCAAAGTGCGTTATACCTTCTTATCAAACGCGTTCAAGGTTCTTGTTTTTCTGAGCTTTTTTTCGCGTTATCTAAGGATAAACCAATACCGAAACCTTTTCGAAAACTTTCACCTTTTCTTGATGAAAATAATATCATTAGAGTCGGTGGCAGATTACATAAATCTGACCTTTTGTCTTATTCTGCAAAACACCCCGTCTTACTTTCGAGTAACCATCGTTTAACGACTCTTCTTATCGAGTCCACTCATCGACAATACCTTCATCCTGGGTTTAAAACATTACATAATCTGCTTTTACAGCAATTTTGGATATTATCTGCCAGACGGGCAATTCAAAGAACCATATCCAAGTGTTTGCAATGTTTTAGAATCAACCCTAAACCCTATAGACCGCCCATAATGAGTTCACTTCCCGCTCATCGAATCAATCAACTTAAACCTTTTTCAAGTGTAGCTATCGACTTTTGTGGACCTTTCTTTCCGCCTCGAGAAAAATGGCGTGTTTTTCTTTCTCCAACTATTACAAATTTCTACACTTGAAAGTGCTCGATTTTGGTGTACTGAAGCATAGAACTGGAAACTTCAGTCCTTCAGCTACGTGGTGCCATCAATAGATCCAGAGAGGGGCCCCTGGAACGTGGAGAAATTGGCTGCAAACTGGTGAGTACTTTGTTTCTGATTTCCGTTGTGTGGGTAACAGCAATTAACCTATGGACCTTTGAATTATTTCGTGATTTCGTATCAATATAATTATGTTTGTTCGCGCTTTCATTTAATAAAATATATACAGTCCACTGCAGTTATCGTTTTTCTAACTGCGGGCAAACAACTTATGAATAAAACAGATTTTTAATGATTTCTGTAAATCACCCCTATTTATGGATGGCACTGTAGCGTTAGGAGTAAACTAAAGGAAATTTTGTCCTCTTAAATAAAAAACTGTTTAAGTTTTTCATAAAGATCTTGGGTTTTCAGAAAATTTGAAGAAACCTCTATAATAAAAAATATTTTTTCGTAATTTTTAAAAGGCACTTTTGTAAACAAAGCAGCTGAAATGTTAATTGTAATGATGACATTAGGTTGTTATTATACATCATTTAAAAGAAAATTTTATTGTCTATAACATAGTATAAATTGTTTTTTTTCTCAAGAAGCTTCATTTTTTAAAAAATTCAGAAAAACCTTTTATTAAAATAGATTTTTCTTGATTTCTATATATAACCCTATTTAAGGACATCACTGTGCCTTTAGTAATAAATTTAGTCCTACTAAATCATACATTGTACAGGAATTTTAGTTTTCTTAATAAAGTATTTTAAAAGTAATTTCCTAGAAAGCATAGTTTTTGCAAAAATTGCAAAAAATAAATAAAAAAAAGTATATTTTTGTGATTTTTGAAACTGATCCCAGTTAATGTTAGCCATAATTTTTAGCAAATTATGTTACACATCATCGTAAAGAAAATTTTATCGTCTAATTAATGATACATAGTTAAATTAGAAATTTTATTGTCTAAAAAAAAGTATATTATCCTTTTTTTCACAAAAAGCTTGGTTTCCAAGAAAATTGGTTAAATTTAAAAATTTTGCTGTATTTTTTTTGAGTAAAATGTGTAAGAATTTGAGCTCTATATTTCCTCTCTACAGATTTTCTCAAAAGTACTTTTTAAGTAAAAAGCTATTAAAGGAAAAAATAGTCAAGAATCCAAGATGGCGGCGCCATTTTGACCATGTTCCTGAGGGCAAGGGGGTCGGGGCTTTTGCTATATTTAATGGGACTTTACTATATTTAATGGGACCGCAACAGCTATTAATATGTCAAAATGCTCAAGGGTGCCAGAGTCGCATCAACCGGATCTTTAAAGATGAGTTTTCTAAATACGTCAAATCCAGGTCCTTTGAAAATCTTCCTGACTATTGTAGGTCAACAATAAGAAAATATAGACCGTAGATCATGTTAAATGAAAAATGCCCATATCTAAGTGTGTAAGGGTGCACTTCAAAAAATCATATCTTTTATAATATAAGGTCAAATGTAACGAATCGAGCATCAGTTTACTTGGACAACCTTACTCACAAAAAAAATATACCAGAATTGTTTGATAGCCATATGTGTTCTTCAATTAAACTCTGATTTTGTTAAAATTTGCAAACTACCCCCAACTTTGGCGCGCCGTAAAGCAAAAACTATTGGTAAGAGCTAAAAAATGCATAAAACCAAAGTTGTGCGCAATTTTGTTCTCTACATATTTTATTTAAACTTTTTTTTATAGCACTCTAACGGTGCTATTTTCCTCCGCGATGTAGAGTTTTCATCAAATTTATGTTTTTTTTTGGCCACCTTGTATATATTATTAATATACTCCATTTCCCGGTTTTTTTTGGGCGTGGAGGGGAAGAGAGGTCTTAAGCCTTCTAGTCTATCTCCTGTTTACACCCATGCAGTCTGTATTTCCTGTATTTAAAAAGAATCTGAAATTCCGACTATTTAGGATTTTTAAATAAACAACTATGAATTATAGTAAAAAGAAACTTAAATTTATTATCAAAATATAAAATAACCTAAAATAGTGACTACAAAAATATGTATATACATACATGCGCACAGTGTGTGTAATACAATTTTAAAAAACAATGTGTCTGACATTACGAGTAGCAGAAAGTAAAAGTAATCTAAAGACTACCTTGTCTTGCCATATGTGGTGCAATGAGCTCTAGCCCATCGACCGCGCTTGAATGCTTACTAAACTTACCTCCGCTTCACATTTTCTTAGAGGCGGAGGCACGAAGAGCAACTTATAGAATAAGGGCCAACCACCAGGATGGCCGGGCAAACAAAGTGATATCAACAGCCCTAATTAGGGAACAAGAGTTGGATGCAACTCTAGGAATGATATCCGACGTCATGCCCAACACGGTGTACAGCAGAAAGCTATACAACATTATACTCCCAGAGAGAGAGGAATGATTAAAAAACAGGACCAACTTTTCAAACAACGATAGCTTCTGGTATACCGACGGATCCAAAATGCCATCAGGCGTTGGATCTGGAGTTGTTAGTATCCAAGAATCTCGATTCAACATAGTCTCGGCAAATTGGCTACTATATTTCAGGCCGAACTCGTAGCCATTGAACTGTGTGCTCGATGGATTACTGACCACGAATGGACCAACAGGACAATAAAAATCTTCTCCGACAGTCAAGCAGCCTTAAAAGCGCTTGATTCCTACACGGTCTCATCGAGAACCGTGAGGAACTGCAGAGACTCGCTGAATACGCTTGGTAGCGCTAATAAGGTGTCATTAGTATGGATACCAGGGCATTCTGGGCACGAGGGAAATGAGGCCGCGGACCAGGCAGCGACGGAAGCGGCATCTGCCGAATTTTTCGGCCCCGAACCAGCCCTGGGCATATCATACAATGCTGCTAAATTAACCATATTGGGATGGATGGAGGACAGCTTCCAACAATACTGGATGAATATACCAGAACTGGTTCACTCTAAAGAGTTCATTAAAGGACCTTGTCAGAAGAGAGCCAGAAATATCATTGGACTTACCAGACATGTTATTCCGAATAGTGACAGGACTTTTTACGGGTCACTGCCGACTAAGAGTACCCATGCACAGAATGGGAATAACAGAAGAGACCGAATGTAGACTCTGCATGGAGGATGATGAAACAGTTAGACATGTACTGTGCGAATGTCCGGCTATTGCACGTTTACGTCAAAACACTTTCGGTAAACCTCAGATTGATTCAGAAGATCTGAACAGTGTCTCACCCAAACTGATAGCTAACCTTTTTGGAGGATTAGGCATGAGGTGGTGAGAAACCACTCAAAAGTGAGCCACAATAGACCCACTAGTGGTCGCAGTGGAAGGGCTGCAAGGCCCACTCATATATGAATCATCATCAAAGACTACCTTACTAAGCAATAGTATTGTTTGAACCCAAATTTTTTAAGGTTAACTATTTTTAAGTTGAATGTTTGCTGGAAAAGGTCAACAAAATGCAGAAGTTGTATTTTTAATTTAAGGAGGTTATGAGATAGCTTCAAAGAAGAAAAAATTACTCACACTTAATACATTTTCAACTAAATTCTGAGCAGGCCTAAAAGTACACCCCATATTATAATAAGTGACATGGCAAAACTGCAACTTTATAAATTAACAAACAAAAAACTACTGGTCAAAGAAATCTAAAATTTTTGAGTTTTTAGTTCTTTGATAATTAGAACAACTGTATCCAAAATCATTAAAATTCCCAAACCACCTTATTTTTGGTTGATTTGATATGAAATGACCATTCCTTGTCCTCCTTTTAGGAGGTTGAAATCAGTGTGTTAACCTAAGTGATCGCAAACGTATTGGGTTACTACCGATTAAGTTAGATTAAGACCCTGCTTACATCCCTCCATAACATGCAAGAACTAAAAAAATTCGTGTAGAAAGTCGAAAAACTAGTTACATTAAATTTTCAATTCGTGTGCGCGCGCGCTCTCACTTCGGCTCATCGCAATAAAGCAGTTTTACTACTTAGTGCCGTGTATTACTCGTCCGACCAGTGTTGCCAGATTTGAAGGTTTTCTTTCAATATGAAGGGTTTTGAACAAAAATTGATTGAAGTTTTTTATCCGAATCTTTAAGGCTTTGACTATTTTAAGGCAAAGTTATATATTTTATAATAATTTTACCAAACTTGACTTATGTAAGTAAATTTAAATACTTTAGTTTTCATTGTGCTCTTTATAATTTATGATTTAAGTCATAAATCGATTATTTGTTTTGTTTTTTCTTCCATTCTTGTTAAAAAAAACTGTTCATGGTATAAAGTTCTTTTTGGTACAGTCTCGACCACCCACCCGATATCGTTTTGAAGGGTAAGATGGGTTTTTGTCAGAAAAGTCTGGCAACACTGCTTCCGACCTCCTCGTAACTTTTGTCAAGTCCGAACAAGTAGGTGAAATGCATTGCAGCATGTTTGTGGTGTGTAGGTTAAAGTGTCTACAAATTTGGTGTTTTTTTTTACCATTTTAACAACCCGTTAACTTACAAACAGACACCCTAGTGGAGAGGCTTATGGTCAAAAATCGTATCTTGTGGAATATTTGGAATTCGACCTTCCACCGATTCGTAATAGATCACACAATTTTAGGTCATCGGGTGTTTGCCTCCAATTTGAGTTGGAGGGCCTTTGTGACGTCATCCATCCATGATGGCGGCTTTTTTAATGTTTTTTCGCAAACTTTGACTTAGACGCTAAATTAGTTTCACAAAAAAACTGATATGTTTTTTGTTTGAAAGAGGACACCAGTTAATATAATAAACAATATAGGTTTATATCTTAAACACTAACATAATTTTTTTTTTTTAAATACAAGAATAGTAAGTTTTTTTTACTCGAAAAATTGAAGAAGGAAGTTTTAGACTATCTTAAATCAATTGGTTATGAAACAGTCAATTTTAAGTTGCCAGGTGTGTACCTAAAATTTGAGCAAGAGCGCCTGTGTGATGTCATAAATCTAAAATTGCGATTTTGTCCATGTTTTTCACAAACTTTTGTTTTTAACTTTTGCCACATCAACTTTAGAAAAAATTCTATAGGTCATGATTTATTCGCAATACAACAACAATTTATTTGTCGTTTTAAACGGATTTCTATTTCAAGAACTAAAAAAGGTATTGTTAATTTTTCAAATATTAAATAATTATAAAAATTCCAGTATGAGCAAGAAAGTTTTAGACTACACTCCATCGATTGTTGATGTATCACTAAATTTTCTTGCACAATCTTGAATTTTTTTGATATTTAAAAAAATAACAATGTCTTTTCTAGTTCTTAAGATAGAAGAAAGCTTACTTAAAAGACAATTTAATTGTTGTTCTATTGCAAACAAATCACAACCCATACAATCTTTTTGTAAAGTTGATATGACAAAAATTAAAAGCAAAAGTTTGTGAAAAACATGGAAAAAATCGCAATGCAATCTTGGATATATGACGTCACACAGGCGCTCTTACTGAAATTTGAGGCAAACACCAGGCAACCTAAAATTAAGTGATCCATAACCAATCGATACTCTAAAACTTTCTTTCTCAATTTTTTTTTGGTAAAAATAATTTTGAAATTATTAATATCTGTGTTAGTTTTTAAGATGAAGCTTATTTATTTACCATCTTACTTGGTGTTTTATTGCAAACAAAAATGTATTTACAGTTTCTCTATAAAACTAATTTAGAAAAAGTTATAAGCCAAAGTTAGTAAAAAATTATGAAAAGCCGCCATCTTGGATTTATGACGTCACACCAGTCCTCCTACTAAAATCGGAGGCAAACACCTGGTGACTTAAAATTGTGTGATCTAGGGTAGTTTAAAAAAATCTTCAACAAATATCCCACGGGATACTACAGGCCTCTCAACTATCTCTAAAATTAAGATAAATCTGTTCTCATTTTCGTCAGTCACATTGATTTTAGTTACTTGAATTAAGGTTATACATCGATTACAAAAGTATTACATCAATGTATTATAATAGTCGTTAAGAATGTAAACCGAGAAGAACGAACAATCGCTCTTCTTGGGTGTATATGTGCACGTTTGCCAAAATGACAAAATATTTTTAATTTTTTCAGTATCAAAAAATTTTAGTACTTGCGATATTTTAGTTAGCTGTGTTTTTGAAGTATGTGGTTATAATAGTTTTAAAATGTCATATTGGCAAAGTGCTACTTTATTTATCTTTTTAAATTAAATAAGTTCTAGTTAATTAAATAACAGACTATGTGATGTAAAAATAGGATAAAACAGAGTAATGATACGCTAATATAAAAGTAAATTGTCAAAATTAAGGCAAAGTTTTTTTAATAAGGCGACAATAAACTCTCCAAACCAACAATTTTTAATATGTCTGAGTAGTAAGGCGGCTCACCTAAGAACACTAGAATTTCGGGCTCTAGTGACCTAAGGCTTACCGGCAACCAATAGCGGTTGACAACTGTCAGTGCCCATTGTGTGAGCTTAAATATTGGCTTGAAGGGTTTAAATCTTTACAACATAAATAAAAGGACGAAAGTAGTAAAGTGAATAGGCATGTATAATAGTAATTTTCTGCTTTCTGTCTAAACTCTGTATTTTATTATCGGCCAATTTTAAACTCGGTAAACTTTTTTAACTTTGACATTTTATCACAGGTTTTTACAAGATCATACAGGGTGTTCCACGCTTGAAAATATCAATTGTATCGTATTTACTATTCCAAATACTACGGCATTCTTCAATCGAAAAGGCTTCTTTTTTTTAGTTACGTTGTTTTTAGATGCAGAAATGTATTTTACATGTGCAGAAATGAGACTGGCGAGGCGCTCGAATACAGTACGGAAACTTTAAAGTGCTTATACGCTATGTGTATGGACTTTACCCCGGCATGAGACACGTGGGGTTTGATAAACCCCAGCAACTGTTCTAAAACTAAACACATAAAGGTAGTGTATGCCCAGAGATATAGAACTAGCTATTTTATTTCTCAACCAACCAAAATAAAAACAGTGGGTACATCATGTGTTTGACTTTACCATTGAAAATGCGGAAAATTGGTTTAGACAGCCTAACCAAACTCGCTATACTTTGATTTTATCGCGACCAGTTGTTTTAATTTTTGTTCAAAAAGAAAGCAAATCTCGGCCTTTCTTCAATAAAAAGACTAAATAATTTTGATAGTTAAATTTAATCTCAAATTTAATTAAAGAAAAACACAAATAAACAAAAACAGCGGTTGACAAGAACTTGACATTTCTAAACCAGAGAACGAAATGTATCAGATGGCCTTGCCGTATCATCATTGGAGCTACATGAATATACAATCCGTCAACGTTCTATAACTCTGGTTTAGAAATGTCAAGTGCTTGTCAACCGGTGTTTTTGTTTGTTTGTGTTTTTCTTTAATTAAATTTGAGATAAAATTTAACTATCAAAAATTATTATTATTTTATTTTTTGTTTAATTGTGCTTTGCCAGTTTGTTGAATAAAATTTGGGATGAAATTAAATATGTTAACTATTTAGGGTCTTAAAACATTACTTTTTCCATTAGAGTAGGAAAAGTCCGAGAATTTCTTTCTTTTTCACAAAAATAACAACTGACAGTCTCCGCTATTTTGACAAAGCCGTGATAAAATCAAAGTATAGTAGGTTTGGTTAGGCTACCAGTGCCCAACTATTTTAACCACGTTTTCAATGGTATAGTTTTTGCAAAGTCACTTGAATAACTCCTAATACGGGGTTCTATCGATTTCATGAAATTTTGCTTCATTCTGCCCTTCAAAAGTTATCCAAATTCATATAAAATCTTCCTGGTATAATTTCAACCCTACCGACAGAGAAAAGACGCGGCTCTTTGCGGTCCGACTACAAAGTATTTGTTTTCCGACCGACCGAGGCCAGGTGGATGGACGGCACCTGATTGGCAGACTTTTTTCAGATGCGCTTTTAATTGCTTTCAGGTGCTCGTTTCGGGACCCCTTTAGTCGGCAGTATGCAGAGTTAGAAAATAAATCAGTGTCGTTTCTGTAGGTATAGAAATAGAAAGTTTTATTATCTATTTTTATTTCTTTAGTTTACGCCAGAATTAAATGAAATAATTTTCATGAGTATATCTACCGCCGCCCATGTCACTTTCTTTAACGGATATGCTGTTGGTCGGCTTTTATCTTTGTTCAACTGACTTTGCAAAAACTATAATGTCATGGTGTACCCACTTTTTCCATTTTGGTTGGTTGTGAAATCCAATCTCTAGCTGTTCTAATATCTCTGATTTAGAACAAATAATAAGTTGTTCAACTCCGTTTTTAGGACAAATTAAGACAAATTTAGGAATGATCCACGCGCCTTTGTATATGGGCGCGACAGCGCAGCGTTTGTCTTGCTTCTGCACGTGAGAAACGTGATATACCTACCGATGTTAAACATAGCCGTGGTATTTTTTTTTTAATTTATTAAATTTGCATCGAATGTCGTGGAGTACCCCTTGCTTATTTTTTTCCCATAATGGGCAAAAACTGGAAAAAAGTTAACAAAATAATCAATAGAGATAGGGATTTGAAATAGTAAGACATAACAGGACATCGCTCCAAAATCTCTTAAATTTTTTTACAAAGTAAAAATCTAAGTTTTCTCAAGTTTGATTTGTCACGGCTGAAATATCGTGTTATTTCTTGCTATTTCGAAACAAGTTTCGCGGTCATTATACAGCGTGTTATTAAATAAGATGCTAAAAATTAAGGCGGTAATTCTTGCGTCCATTTTAAGAAAAAAACTTTATATAAACCTATGTTCTAAATGTCTCAACTTTTAAGATACAGAGGTTAAATATTTAAAAAAAATCCTTCTATTTTATTAATGATGTATGAATGTACGGTAGTGGCGGTTAGCACCCTTAAAGGATCTAACCTGGCACCTAGGCACGCCTTACTGGGCCCGTTGTGCTCTACGTACATAATGTGTTCGACTCAGATAATAATTTAAATCCCATCTAGTAAATAGAACCCAGTAGAAACTTAGTCATCATGATATACCACATAATGCCATGGTTGTAGCCTTAGACCACTGATGGGTCATAAACCTTTTGACATAATCAACAGGGTACAGGGAGCCACAATGTGCCCGCACTAGCTGCTAGCTCCAAATAGGCACTCCATATACCCTGTTCTATGTGGTGATTTCCTGAATGGCCAGGCCACCGAATCCATTCAGAGAATAGATGTTATCTGGTGTGATTCCAAAGGTTACCAGTTTTAATTTTTTTTTTTGGTTACATACTGGTCAAAGCCCGTCCGTTACCAGACTACCCATTTACCCATGGGTCGAGGCCTCTCTAGTCGCCTCTTACGACAGACCTGCTAGGTGGACCTAGAGACCCTGTATGTATGACATATTTTTACTAAAGAGAGACGCGACAAGCCCATCACAGTCATTGAAATTAACATTTTTTGGTTATGTTATTTTCTTGCCAAATTCATTGGCGTTTCACTAAAATAATTTAAATGGTCAGCGGTGGATGACATCAATCATCATGCAACATGTAAACCTTATATAAACAAACATGTTTGTCGGTCACCCACGCCCCCTGTATAGGTTTTGTTATAAAACGTTTATTCTTATTTGCCAACGCCTATGAATTAACAAAAACAGAAGGTCCGTCTCTCTCTAAACATCGCTAGAGTATAGAGGACCGATATTTTCATCCTTTGATTTTGACTTCAATAAATTTGACTGAAGAGTTTGTCGCGTTTCTTTATCTTTAAAATATGTCATGCATACAGGATCTCTAGGTGGACCTTGGTGTTATTTTTATCTCTGGACACCATACGGATCATATGATACTGCTCTAGATATTTTTCAGAAATTTCAGAAGAATACAGTACACACTTTCTATTCCTCAACCTAAAAGGCATTTTTGATGCATAACATGTTTTTAATTTTAACCAATGGATTTCGTGCAAGAACTGCCCTCGGTATTTTTAAAGAAAATAATGGTAAGCCACTGGTTTTTTTAATTAAAATTATTTTTTAAATTCCTAAAATGTTTGCTGAGCAAATGTCGTCTTTTATTTTTTTTTTGCATTTGACGTACAGTTTTTGTATTAAAAAAAAAATTATTTTCATCTTGCTAGACTGCTTACGAGAAAAATGGCTATTTATTTAAAATACCGAAAGCAATTCCAGCACGAACGCCACTGGTCAAAATTTAACAAAAAACATGTTATACATTAGAAAATGCCTTTTGATGCATAGTGTGTACCAAATTTCACAAAACTATTTAGAGATGCGATTTAAAAAAAAATTAAACCCTGTATCTCAAAAGTTTTATCGTTTAGGACATATCTGCATACAAGGTTTTTTTCTCAAAATAGACCCAAAAACTACCTTCTTTAATATTAGCATCTTATTAAATAACACCCTGTATAGAAGAAAACAAAAAGATAGGGATTGCACTGAGCCCGACATTAACAATATAATAATCGACAACCATCTACCTCTCTATGTATTATAACAACAAATAATGAAAAATCATTGAAAAAACGAAGCCGTTATTCGTAATTCTTGTACTTTTTGTTTATCCCTATAAAGTCAGTTTTAAGTATTTTATTTATGACACAAGTTTTTTTTTGTTGGCCACATGTTGCTGGTTCATTTTAATTTAGAATTTTCTCTGCGCGCAAAAACAATTCAGCGAGAAGTTGTGGCAATTTGTCGCACTGAAAAGTGAAAAACCGGGAAAGATTTAGGTTAAGTTTGACATAAACAAATTTGTAGGACAAAAACTTGACATGTAGATATACGTAAAATACGAGAGGCCCTGGATAAGTTTGACTGATTTTTTAAGTTAAGCTACTGTCAAAATGTATCGAGGAGCCCTAAAGTACCAACTTAATTTTTTCAACGATTTTTCTTACAACGAAATACTTTCCATCAAGTACATTTAAAGCTCACATTCATTGTCAAGTGCGAAAACCTTTTTGTCAAAAACAAAACTGCCAATATATTCTTTTTATAACAAAAGCAAGGATATCATTTATTTCATTAAAATGTAAAAAAAATATATTGTGATTCTTTACCGCTTAATTGCAAATAAAATAAGATTGGAATACAAAAAATATATCAGAAGTGGCAAAAGATTTGGGCACATTTTTTGCTAGGAAATATTTTGTCTTTGTCTCTCTATTTATCAAATAAATTTGTATACGAATCTTACTTGCTTTTTCATGACATTAGTATACGAATTTAAGAATTTTTCTCGGTCTGAATGTCTCTTGCACAATTTCAAAAAGATATATAAGAATATCTAGCTCTAACCTGCTTGGCAGGCGTTCTATTTATACGAAGCAGTGTGGAAAGCAATGCTCTGCTATGTTGCCAGTTCTACGTGTTAAATACAATGATCTCTGTATATATAACTGGATAAGTCTTTACTTATATGCAAAGTAGTGAAGAGAGAGCACGCTGCGCAGGAGATGCTACCTTTCCTTTTTTACTTCTACTCTATGATAATATTCTGTGGTTTTGAAAGTTCGCAGACGTTTGATTTTTAATCCATAACTGGATTTTTACTGCGATTAGGTACTAATAAATAATAGGAAAAATATTTTTAAAATTATTGTCTTAGTCTTAGGTTACATAAAATTAGTATTTGTATCATAGATACAGCTACAATTTTTTCGAATATTTCGAAGTATATTAAGTTTTTTACTTAGAAAGCTAGAGAGGAAATGTTCTCAATGCCGTGACAACTAACGTCATCTCTTGAAATTCCTTGCAACCCGTGCTGACACCTGACGCAGTGTTGCCATTTGTGCGGAGCATTGCTTTCTACAGCGCCTCGTCTATTACGAGTATTTATTTTAGGAACACTTCATAAATAATTTTTATTGATTGTGAGAAACACCCTATGCTTTTATCTCTTGGTTTAAGAGATTATACCTGCGTAAATATTTGACTTGATATTTTATTTGCTTAGCTGAAATGGCCGTCATCTTTCCATTTCAATAACCGTTGATTGTTGAGTAATTAAATAAACGGTAATACCTAACGTTCTGTAAATAATTGCCCTAAGCCTAGGCTATAGATTATAAGTAATCAATAAACAGTTTACTTCAATTAATTATAAAGAAAAATAAATATAATTCAATTATTAGAAAGTATTTGCAATTCCGTCATAGATTTTGGTTCACAGTTTTACTTTGAGAACAAAAACTTTAACAGTTCACAGCTCCTCTAAGAGGTATGACATTGCAAATATTAACAACATTGATCAATATCACGTACGTATCTATACGTCAAAAGTGACATATATTTAAGACGTACGTGATCCATATAGTACAGTCTACCTCAAAACCTAAAACACATCAGTTCCCAAACACTGTGCTTTAGGCTGTTCGCAGTACAACGGTCTATTTTTTATATGATAAATAACGGGCTGAATTTTTGTAGATAACTTCATTTCTTTCAGACGCAGGCGTCCATCGGACTGACTAAACCAAACATACGGCAATGTTGCCATTTACTTTCACACATTTTTTAAGCCACATAAAAAAAATTTGCCGGTTACTAATTATTTACTGTTACTGTTTTCACCACGGTATTTTGCCAGGTTTGTGGTGCGAAACACCGTCGTCAAAGCATCTAATTTGTAGGACATACACTTTTTCCGTTTGACATAATACAATATTTAGATATAAGCAAAACATAAATTGTTACTACTTAATTATTTTTTTACAGCCAGCCTGCGCACTCTGGAATCAGTTTCAAGAATTTTCGCAGAGAAAAACGTTGGGCATCTCAACAAAATGAAGTTATTTACGAAAATTCAGCCAGTTATTCATCACTTAAAAAATAGACCGGTGTACTGTGGACTAAAATTAATATGATGCTTTTTGAAAACGAAACAAACTTTAACTATAACTGTCACTAAATTCTTTGGGTGTCTAAAGTGTCTAAAATGTGTTTTAGTAGGCACTGTTAACGAGAATGTCAATTAACCAAGCATTTTAACCCCTCTCTCCGAAACTAAGCTTTCTTTCTGTCTTGGTCTGTGTTTTTTCCCTAGACATATTTTTGGCGTTTTAAATATTTTAGACTAGGAAATACTTTAAATTTTAAAACAAAAAAAAACATTTTACTAATCACAGCAATAAATAGATGGGACACTCACCCGTTATATCTAGCGGGTTAAATTAAAGAGTAGAGGAAAAGTCAATTTTTCCTTACTAATATTGGCACACTGTGGAGCTTTCGGCCGAGCAACAACTTTAAATTTGACAAAAATTAATGATACGTAATGCCAATCTGCAAGTATCATGTATTTACAACAAGTGAAATTAAAATAAGAAAAAAGTTTTGTGTCTTCGGCCGGGACTCGAACCCGGAATCTCTTGCTTTGTACGCAAACGCTCTCTACATTAAGCCACCGAAGACTAGACATTAACTTTCGAAAAACTTCCATCTATGCATGTCTGCGGTGTCTCAACACAAGAACGAGAAACTCTCAGGGTATTAACTCGACCAAACAATCCAACTGATCTCTGTAATTCTTTCTTCCCACTGGCAAAGGTATGAATCAAAATAAAAAGTATAGAGATCAGTTCGAGTTCGAGTCCTGGCCGAAGACAGAATTTTTTAAAATTATTTTTCTTTCTTTAATTTTTCTTGCTGTTGATAGTTTTAGGTCCTTGCATTATTTGCAATTTGGTATTTGAGTACCATGTATTTGTTATATAAAACAAACTTTCCTAATAACTGTCAAAAAGAGTTGCTCCCCTGTGGTAGAAAACAACCGTCAAAATATATCAACATGTCAACCTTGACGTAACTCATAACAAACGTACCGACAGCGTCACGTCACCGTCTTCAAAACATACTGTCACCGACACGAAAAATATTCTTACATTGAAATCAATGGATGTATTTACACGCAGCCCACGAGAAAGACCGGCCCGGGCGCGGAAATATCACGTGACCGTAAAAGGGTCACAAAAGAACGCCTCCCGGCCAGCTGTCATTATAAAAACATGTGTGTTTTCAGTTTTGGTATGTTTGTTTACGTCGATTTTTTTTTAATTCGGGCACGAAATTTGTGTGAATTTTATCAAAGTTATTAAAATAACGCAGCCCACGAAAAAGATTGTCGTGATCTATCGTGATGGCTAATGAGTAAATTAAAAAGAAAATACCTATAAGATAAACAATGCCGCGAACGTGTAGTGTTGTTGGTTGTCGGTCCAACTATAAAACTGAAACCGAATATGTGTCAACTTTTAATTTGCCAGTGGATAAACAAATGCATGATAAGTGTGTTGTAAATGGAGAGCTAAAAAATGTTAAAAGACAAAGACCCAAATTAACAGAAAATGATGTACCTACGATTTTTAAAAATGTTCCGAAATACCTAAGTAGACAACCTGTATCTACTGTTCGATTAGCTGATGTCGAGAGGCAACAAATGGAAACTGCAATACAAGAAAGTCTTGAAACACTTGAAGCTCATAAGAAATTAAAAGTTTTATCAAATATTGAGGACATTTCAAAATTTTATTGTTCTATCTAATACTAAAATAAACAAAAATTGGATTTTAACCCAAGAACGTGACACAGTCTGTCTGTGCCTGATGACATTTTTGAACAACAATCCATCACTGTTAGCATCTCTGATTGTTGAGGGAAATCTGTCATTTTTTTTAAATGTTAACATTCTACCAAAAAACAAACTGCCAAAAAAAGTAGGAGTTTTATTTTTGGACAGCCCCGATACACTTGAAAGCTAATGCAGTTTATTGAAATAAAAGTTGCAAACGGGAAAGAAGTGGTAAAAGATAAGATTGATCAAGTAATAGACATCCTTAGTGACATTTTCGATAGTGAGAGTGAAAAATGTATTCAATTGTCATTTCTTATTGAACAATTAGGTCTCTTGAAAAGGTCACCTGAGAATCGAAGATATTGTGGATACACTTTAATGTTGGCTACATCTTTGTTTATCCAGTCATCAAGTGCATACATGCAAATTTACAAAACTAAGATAATATGTCTTCTACACCCTCGCAATATTAAAAAACTGATTTGTAAAATATTGTTAACAGACAGTAATCTCTCCGGTAGTGTGCAATATTTAAAAAGTAAGATACAGCTTTTAAAATAACTTACACTTTGATGAAATATATATTAAACTTTGTGACAAGACAAAGAAAAATTTAAAAACTTAAAGCTTAAGTTTGTTATGTCCAATTTTAAAAGACTTGTATAGATTTGAAGTGACTAACAATATTATGTACCTAATATATGTACCTGAAGATATTAGAGTGCAAATTTTATTTAATTTGTTATTTTATAGATTTAGTTCTTTTATCCATAATAAACACATACATCAGCAAAATATTTTTTTCAATTTTTTGCCTATATGAGAACAAAAAAATTTGGTCAATTTATTTAAATTGTGTAAAAACAGAAATACAATAAGAATCCTGGAACTCCTAAGATCACGTGACCGCTGACTTGCTTATAACGCACCATGGCCGGTCTTTATCGTTGGCTGCGGTATTTACACTACACCCGTTATGGTGCCGATCTGGTGTAGTGTGAATGGGTCCATTGCTTTCAGTCTACGACTATTTGACGTGACGGTGTTACGTATACTATAAATTGCGCCTAAATTCCCCAAAGGTGTCCAATATCAGCGTGTACTGTGTTATTCAATCATTTTAAAATTCCACTTTGTATGTTTATTTAATCGACATTCTGATTAACAGTGGGCGGATCGTGCTAATTTAAGCAAATTAACTTATAAAATAGACCGATTTTTTTATACTGACAAAATCAGTCCAGCCGTTTAATAATATGACTAAAAACGTACATTTAAAATTTTAAAAAATTACTACATTCCTCCACTAATTCTTTATCTGTTCAAACTTTGTTTGAATTTAAAAGAAATTGTAGAAAAAGACTATAATCTTTATTAATTTTCAGTTCCTATAACTCCATCACAAAATGGAATACTACCTAAAATTAAAAACGAACAATTGTAAAGACATACAGTTTTACCAATAATTGCCCTTTGTGGCCCCTAAAGATCATTTTTTTTTGAATTTCTAATAAAAATATATAGTTGATGTTAAAAAATTCTTAGCCGAATATTTGTTCAAACTATTGTTTTGAGCTTACAAATCTAGGTTTTAGCGCCTAAATGGACATTATTTTAAATTTTTACCTATGAACAAGTTGACTAGTTTATTTCAGTTAAAAATATGTTTCCTCATAAAATTTTAAATTTAAATTACTTATTATGAACCATAACACCCTGTTAATATTAATTAATTAGGGATTAGGATTACTTTCTTAGAACATTAATATGTTCGAAGGTTACTTTTGAAGTAAATTAACACGCTTTATTTTTTTTGGGTGTGTAAGTGTTTTTTAAACTTTACTTTTAAAACTTTTTTTTCTAATTTTCTTAAAAAATGCAAAAATATGTAATTTTAATTTTTCTTTATTTAGGTATGTATAAAATTTAAAATTTTATGACGGCAAAATGGGATGGTATGATGAAGTATATGGGTGAAATTTAAGTTATTTTATTCCACTTAAAAACAGCTCTTTTCAAAAAATAATAGCCATTTTAAAAAGTTTTTAGTACCATGGTCGTACCCAAGAAGTTTCCCCTATTGGTTCATTTACTACAATATTGAAGTAGAGAACATTTGTCTTAAGTGGCATGTTGTGGCAAAGGTTTTTTTGATTGTTTTTCCAAAGGCCGAAATTTATCGATTCGTTTGCAAGATATTTGTATTTAAAAAATCCAAAAACCGATTTCAAACGCAAATATTTTCAAAGAAAGCGAAGGTCTTACTTATAGATCAGTGCAGATACCTTTTTCAAAGGAAAACATTAGTGACAGATTGAAAACTAATGAAAATAAAAAAACGTTTTCCAACTTTCTTATTCATCTTTTTTTAGAAAAATTGAAAAAGCTAGTTTTTTATTTTTGATTTTATCTTCTTCATTTGTTTTTGTTCTCGACAAAATTCGGGAAAACACACCTTAACATTTTGTAATTTTTTTAAATCAAAATATTGATTTGCAAAATCTAAAACAAGGCCCCATTTTTCCCCGAGTTTTTTTTGTTAAAACTTCTATTTTTAGATGGTGTTAAAAAAGAAACACTATAGAAAAATTTGACAAAAAACAGAATTTAGGCACGTTAAAAAAACGCTAAACGAAATCACTGCAATATGTCTGTGTTACTGTGTAAATTTTTCCATAGTGATGTTTTGAAAACAATTATCACTGTTTTTTTTTCAAAAACTGCTTCTAGAACTTGAACATTTTCGTGCGAAAACGTAAAAAAAAAGTTTAAAATAAAATGTAAATATAAATATGTTTATTTAAAAAAAAATAAAATGCGTTAAAGACATAAAAAAGTTAGTGTTAACCATATCTGGTAAAAAACAAAAAAAATGTGGAAGATCAAAATCAGAAAAATAGTTTTATCCGATTTCGGAAAATTTTAAGTTAGGTAAAAGAATAGTTAATACAAGACTTGTAAAAGAACTTTTTGTTAATATAATTATTATGTATTTAAGTT
Source organism: Aspidapion aeneum (assembly GCA_963576565.1). NCBI lineage: Eukaryota > Metazoa > Arthropoda > Insecta > Coleoptera > Brentidae > Aspidapion > Aspidapion aeneum. Next base: position 36,249,619 of record OY755038.1, on the reverse strand, counting down.
TTTTTTAATAAGAGGTCTTATTTCGCTGAAAAACTGTTATCACCCTTAAAAATCCACCCTATTTTGCCTAATAATAGTTTTCATGCTGCTACTATATTTTACATTTTTTTTTAAAAGGTATGTATGTATGTATGTGGTCTTTTTTAATACTCTTGACAGCCGTCACAACAATATTTTAAATTAAAACCCCTATCATGTGATACGTTGTTTTAAAGCTCTTCAAAAAACAAAAATGTTGACACAACTGTCAATTGTTTACGTCAAATCTGTCAAGAGCTATAGACTGTCAAAATTCACAAGTTTGTTGTTTTAAACAAAAACCCTATTAAGTGATATCTTGTTTAAAAGGTCACTGTATATTCTACATTTTGGCCTATCTGCCCCTTACCTAATCTGTCGATTGTCAATCTTATTATTTTACCATGTTTTACAAATTTCACAAGTGTTTCAAAAACTAACATGTTGACGTAACTGTCACCTTTTTACGCCAAACATATTTTTTTCTATTGTTTGACAAACTTCAGTTCGAAGTGTTTAAAATGGGCGAACAAGGTGTTATAGGGAACCTTAAACGCCTTATCAACAATGCGTTTACGAACAGACGTGTCCCCTAAAAAAATAATTTCAACTTTATGTACATTTGATTGTGACATCTTAAAATATTTAAAACTGAAGTTTGTCAAAAAATGTAGAAAACACGTTTGACGTAAACAAGTGACAGTTACGTCAACGTGTTAGTTTGTGAAACACCTTTCGAAAAAGCTGTGGTAAGACAAACCTTGTGAAATTTGTTTAAAATGGTAAAGAAATAAGTTTGACAGTCGATAAATTTTGACGCGTTTGACATAGACAAGGAGAAGTTAAGCCAAGAGGTTGGTTTTTCAAAGACTGTTCAATCAAGATATCACTAAATAGGGTTTTTGTTTAAAACAACAACCTTGTTAGTTTTGACAAAAACAAAAACTGAAAAAATTAGTTTGGTAGTCCATAGCTTTTGAGAGATTTGAAACAAACAATTGACAGTTATCTTAAAATGTTAGTTTTCGAAATACCTTTAAAATGAGGTATCACTTTATAGCAGTTTCAATTTAAAAATTTTAAGTTGACCGCCCCTATGCCGTCCCCTAATGTGGAGGCAACACACCTCCTTCCTTCCATAAAATGGATCTCTTGATGCTATCGATTACTGCCAAATATGGTTCAATTTTCTTTAATAGTTCAGAAGATATTTGAGTGGACTCGGACTTTTGGGAGACCCTGTATATATACTAAAGGGTAATCCGGCTTTCAACCGGACGACTTGTTAGGTGAATTGACTACAAAAGCAATTTATTTTATCTTGAGAAAAGAATACCGATTTTTAAGTGGATTAAGCAAACTTTTTTTTTTATTTTCTTACCAATCTTTAATGTTTCGGCGAAGAAGGCATATCGTTCTTGACGTCATCAGTTTGACAGCTTTTATCACACTGGTGATTGTTGTCATCGTCTGGATGATCATTTAGGGAGCCGACAAAGGGTGCCTCATCTCACAATATCACGCAACATCGGCAGTAGCGTTGTCTGGAACCGCCCCCAGTTGGAGGGGGCGTGACTGGCGCGAAATAGGCGTGAACTTTGATGTTGGGGAGGTGGTTCTAAAAACGTAAAAGATTTCAATTAAAAAATCATCGGTTTTGTCAGATTAATTTCTTATGTATGTGTTTGATGATTTTTACCTTCTTAGCCCGCGTAGCAATGGCTAGAGAAGGTATTATTTTCGAGGAAATTTTTTTTTTTTTGAGATAACGTCGAAAATATGTTATTTGGGTGTATTTTGACCTATCTTAGCAAAATCGTCGTGATGTCTGTCTGTGTGTCTATGTATATTATTTATGTCCCTAACACCGCTAAAACGATTTTCATAAAATTTTCAGGTAAAATAGTGGTCAACAGTAAGAGTAAGAGCTTTAGTTTCTGAGATGTTAACAAAAAACTGTTATCATGGCTTCACAAGCGTGCTAAGAGGCTAGCCAGGAAGGTATCAGATCCTTCATGGATCCATTTATTTTTGGATAAAAAGGCGCAAAAATAATCATTTGGAATAAAAAAAAACACTTAAAATGTAAAGAAAACACTTAAACTACTAACCTAACCTGACCTAAACCTATAAATCTAATTGAAAATATATTTTAATTACTTTTCTTTTTTACTTTGGTGACCCTAAATTAGATCAGTGCCCTCTGCGGACCACAGGCGCATTACAAAAAAATGACCGCAAGAAGGCGATTGGTATCAAAATTCATATTATAGATCAAAATAATTAATTAAGTCTTGTATAACGTAAAAAGTTCCTCCCGTTTCTAGATTTTAAACAGAAAGGGTAACAAAAATGAAGCATTGTTTAAATTTAAAAAAAAAAGAAGGGACTATAGAAACATCATGGAAATTACTCATATCTGCAAAAATTTTGGGTTGTTAGAACTTATGCTCAACATCACGACTAAAAAATACGTCAAAAAGTAGTAAACCTGTTATCATTAAACATAATTTTTATTTGACGTCGATATCTTATTCCGTTCAAAAGTTAGGAGGCTTTACATCCGCACTGTGTAAATAGACGTTAGTTTTAGTTTAAGGTGACAGGTATGCAAGCGCACTTCGATATATATTTTTTTATAAGGCAATATCAAACCAAAACGAAATCTTCAAACTAGCAAACTTTTAAAAACCCCGCGTAGGTAAATATCAAGATATGGTTTTAACATTTTTACTTTTCTTGAAATTTGTTATGCTAAATAAAAGGCTTGTTCAACTTACTCTCAGCCTCCTGATTCCTACCCTCCACCCCTAAAAATGCTGACTCAGGCGATAGTTTTTAGTAATTCCAATCAATAAAATAATATAAATTAGGTGTTTAGTGTGATACGTCATTAGGAAATTTCGACGCTGATTTAGAAGATCAAATAAAAAGAGGATAATTAAAAAAATAACAACATTAATATCTCAAAAAATAAAATTGACAGATAAAATTTAGTTTTACATTTAGATTCTTTATAAAAAGCTTTAAAAATTTAATTTTTTTTATCAAACCAAAATGAAATCTTCAAACCAGCAAACTTTTAAAAACCCCGCGTACCTAAATATCAAGATATGGTTTAACATTTTAACTTTTCTTGAATATGCTAAATAAGAGGCTTCTTCAACTTACCCTCAGCCTCCTAATTCCTACCCTGGTGATTAACTGACAGTCGTACAATTCTACGCGCTGCAGGTTGTGGCACGAGGTGAGATGCTCCAGCGAAGCGTCGCTAACTAGAGGGCAGTTGTCTAGTTCGAGAACTGTCAAATTCTCGGCGGCGCAAGGAGACAATGACAGGTGACGTATTCCTTCGTCTGTGATTAGTTCGCAGTGGGATAAGGTCTGAAAATAAATTATGAATTAGGAGACACTATATTTCCTAACAAGTGCGCAAAGTGTCACTATGCCGCACGCGATTGTAGTTGGCTGACCGAGGCGTAGCGGAGTTCGGAATCTGATGACACATACACACAAAAGACACATGTCAATCTCTTGTCAAATTGTTGACATGTTGAAAATAACATAAATATGTCAAAAATATAATATTTCAATGCTATAACGAGGAATTTCAAAAAATAAACTACAGGGTGTTTGATTTGGAAATAAAATAATAAAACGTGTATAAAATTTGACTAGGGACTGAGGTATGTTTATTGGTATCTGATCCTGATGAGTCCGGGAAAAATTCTACAACTTTGCACTTTGCTCATTTAAACTATCTGGATATTCAATATTTACATATACAGCTATTTAGTAAAACATATCGAATCACCCTGTACAGATCTTTTAAACAAGCTTGAGATATCGTAATTCGAAACTGACAATTTTTTATTTTTAAAAAGTTAGTTTAAATTAAAAAGCTATGATCTAAAAAATTAAAAAATTTTGTATTTCTCGTCCAAGTCAATAATGGGTGGGGGTGGTCTGTCAAATCTCTATTTTTTTTTATTTATTAAATATGATTTGGCTCAGTAAGAAAAAAAATCACGCAAAGGAAAGATCTTTTTACGCCCACATTTTTACTTACCAAATACTCTATCCTGGGACATCCCATGGCTAAGTGAATAAGCGTAGCATCAGTGATTAGAACACACTCATCTAAGTCCATTTTTTCTAAATAACGGCAACTCTAAAACAAAATAAGGATACTTCGGTAATAGGGTGTGTCTGGTTAGTCACTGAAATGCAAATGGTAATTTTGTTATATGTAGTTGTATAGTTACGTTCGTGGTTAAGAAAGATAGATTTCTGTCACGAAAAACAGACTTTTTGAACACGATAAGCTTTATATTAAACCAACTGTTATCAGCCCAAATTTTTTGTTGTTTTTTTGTAATGATTTTTAAGAAGCAAAACTCAACACATTCATAGAAATAATCGCAAATGTGCAAAACATGACAACAATATACAATTTTTGGTTAGTTGCATATTGTCGCACTAGTTGTGAACAAAATTCGAGCTAGCGCTTTTAAAAAAGTTTTTCAATAAAAAGCTTATGTTCTTTTTGTTTAAAACTATAAACATAAGATAAAGCATAAAGCTTTTCGTCTTTTGATTATATCTTTGGACAAAAAAAGCAGTTTCTTAATAAAAAAACTTTTTAAAAAGCGCGCTAGCTCGAGTTTTTGTAAATCTGTGTTAGGACTATTCACGACTAGGGCAACGATAATTCAGTGTCAAATAACCATAACAGCTCATAAAAGGTACCGCTAAACCTCCGTAAATAATAACGTTCGTTATTAAAGACAATCTAAAAATAAATAATGTTTTTTTAAACATAAGGATATTCGTCAATATACCTAGATTCAGCCAACAAGAAATCTTAAATCAATCATTAATTATGCTATAGGGGGAAAACACTCGGAATTAAAGTGGTATAATGTGCAAGCACTTCGTGGTGTTACATGTGGATCTGACCACCATCTGGTAAAAGCAAAAATAATATTCCCTTTAAGACAAACAAATAGAGACGAAAGTATTAAAGAAAATGAAAACCTAGAATGCATCGAAGAAACTCAAAAATACAACTTTAGAAGTCTAGAAGTACGAAAAGATTGTATCAGAAACGATAAGATGAAAAATTAATAAACACAGAACACTCATTTGAAGAGATATATACAAACATAGTAAAAAGCTGGAAGGAAGCAAGCAAAGAAGCTGTTGGATATCAAGATAATAGAAATAGTAATAAGATGTGGAAATACAGGAAATGGTCAAGGAGAAAAAACGCACATACTTGAAATGGCTCAGTACTAAAAAGCAAAGTGACCTAGAAATCTACAGGGAAACCAGAAGACAGCTAAGAAATTTGATACGTACGAAAAAAAATGAACTGTTCGAACGCAAATGCCACGATATAAATACACACGTAGGAGGTAAGCAGAGTTCTGAAGTATGGAAATTCATTTCTACGGTAAAAAACCCAACAAAAGCAAAAGTAAACACTCAGATCATCAAACCAGAACGTTCAATGTTTACGAACACTACATGGGAGTGCTACAAGAAACGAGACACGAATATCTGTCAGTATCATCGAAAAAGAAATGATAAAGAATAGTATTAAAAAGCTTAACCCGGAAAACCTAACGGACCTGGGGGAACATATGCCGAAATGCTTAAATATGGATCAGAGAAACTACTAGAAGATTTCACATTATATTATCAATTAATGCATAAAGGGACAATTAGTCAACCTGATTGGGAAATAGCATTCATATTCTCAATAGATAAAAAAGGAAACAAGCTGGATTGCAACAATTACAGAGGAATTTCAGTAACCAGTACTCTAAGTAGCTTGTACATGAACATAAACAAGAAGAGCAAAGTGGGTTTTGTGCAGGCAAATCTTGTAGCGATAATGTTTTTTGCCTTAAACAAGTAACTAAGAAAAGGAGTGCCAGAAATATAGAGACTAATGTTACCTTTACGAACCTCCAAAAAGCATATGATGCCGTTGCAGTAGAAAAATTATGGACAGTGTTAAAACAAACTAATATTAATCATACCTACATAAAAGCAATAAAATTCTGAAAAACTGAATTCCTGGTAACGAAAGGCTAATGACAGGAATGTTGTAGCTCTAAAAAACTGGGAAATGTGTGAAAAGTCAAAGACAATACTGTCGCCAAAATCGCATGCTTGCTTTATTAAGTACGAGAAAGATTTCTACGCCCGCGCATTCTGTTATGAATCACTTTCAAGAATTTTTACAGAGGAAAAAATTGTTCGCCTCGGCAAAATAAGCTTATGTACAAAAATTCAACCTGTTACTTATCACTTAAAAAATAGACCGATGAACTGTGAACTACCTGTCTTAGCTTGATTTTCTTTACAAGACTTCGTTCCAGTGCATTCACGACAGAGTAGGAGTTTTCAAAAAAGTTGAAGAATGACTCATACCTATAGCTAAGAAAGGTATAGTGGGCCTGAATTCACATTTTTCTGAGAATAGATACACTCTCTGTTTTTGCGCAAGCGAGATGTCATATTTAAGTCAAGAAACAATCACAGCTAAGTTGCCATTGTGACAGATGCGTCTGACATATGCCCATTTGTGAAAACTGCAATCAAGGGTTGCTTGATTTTATTTTTATGTTGGTCAATTTCCTCAAGCATATGGGTACGGCATCGGCACCTATATCCTCCTCCTAGCTATAACGCTATTCATGACGTCATACCAGCAGTGGAACCAAGCTAAGAGACGTATATAAAAATATTAAGCTAAGAAATGCGTTTTGGTTAAAATTTAAATGCAATATTGCTGCCTACATGTGGCAGCATGGCGTTTGCCATGTGTTTACATTCCTTGTTTAGATTATGTTTAAGACGTGGGTGACCCTTATGACCCCTAAACTTACTCTGGCAAGAGCCTGAAATCCGGCGTCGGTAAACTGTGAACATCCCGCCACTTCAAGGGTTGACAGCATCGTACACTGTAAATTAACAAAATAAACAAAACATTAATTCCAATTACTTTTACAGCTTTTAAAGCTATAAGAGAATCAGGCAAAACGACGGAAGGAACTATTACTATTAACATACGCGCACGAATTCTAGAAAAGGCGCCTGACATTGATTTAATTGCAAGAACAAAAAAGATCCGATACACTTTTTAAAAGCATTAACAGTAGCAATGAACCTTAAGATCTTGTGATAGATGCAAATGCATCTGACGGTGCAAGTTGTATATATAGTTTGTTTTTTTTTATAGTGGCGCTTACGTCATGGCATATTTACATTAGTTTAAATGATAAAATGCCAATGACGAACACTATACTATAGTCCTTGTCATAGGCAGTTACACTTTTGTGACATCTCCAACCTCTTTATTTATCATGCATGCATACTGACAGCAAAAAAAAATGAGTTGTTTTGATGTGGGCATTTTGTTTGTCAACCTACAGTCAGCATCTTTTTATCCGGAGACAATGACAGTTTTACTTTTAATTTTATATCAACATGACATGTTTACTTTTTAATATATTTCGGGTTAGGAAATATGTTTATTTCATGTCAAAGTCACAAAAGTGTAACTGTGTATGGTAAAGATTATATTAGCTTCAGCAATAATACATGTGAATCATGGTATATAGGACTCACCTGTTGTGCCAGCGCAATCAGTGACGCATCAGTCAATGCACTACAACTAGACAGGCATAGATAATGAAGTTTCGGGCATTTATCCGCCAGCGCCTGCACTGCGTCGTCCCTAATATTCTAAGAACAAAAATTTGGTTAGGCTTTTGCATGCTCATTAAGAGCTATCAAAACGAACGAACCACGACACGGTGACGTTCCAAAAATTTTAACAGCCCTGGTTGTATGGCGGGTTTGATCCTTATTCCTGCCAAGCCCGAACCTACTATCCTTTTGTGAATACAGATCCACAGGTCGGGAAAACGACTGGCTTAGGCAGGGCTTGGTCGTCAACGAAGTAGGCAAAGCTGATTTTTAATACAAGGTCGTCATACGAAAGTGACGTTAAGAGGACTGTTCCTTGTTAAAAAATCTTAGATTGCGCTAGCACGGTAAAGATCCCTGGGCTCGACAAAAAGTTTAAAGCAAAATTAATTCTCCTTGAGAAAAGAAAATTGCCTACCGTGGAGGTGCTTAGTGGGCCGGCTCGCGGGGAGGAATGAGTTGTGTTTGTCCCTGGGCACCAAGTGACTTCGAGTAAGTTTATCTTAATGTCCATAAATTTGAGCTGGCAAATTGTCTGCATTAAGCGGACAGAGCCAATAACGTAAAAATGAAACGAATGAATAAGCGTTGGTACGAGGATCAAAATATATTTTAAAAGGACATCGGACTCGCACATCTTTGCATTTAAAACTTTGAAGGTTATGGTTGGTCCTTTTTGAATTTCGTTTCGTTTTTACTTATTGGCTCTGTCGCTTATTGCAGACAATTTGCCAGCTCAATTCCGTGGAGACCAAGATAACCTGACTCGAAGTCACTTGGTGCCCGAGACAATCATAACGGAGAAGCCGGGCCCCCAAACGCCTCCACGGTCAGCAATTTTCTTTTCTCAAGGAGGATTTAATTTTGCCTGAGACTTTTTTGCCAAGCACAGGGTTCTTTATCGTGCTAGCGTCATCTATGCTCTCAAGACGGGACCATCCGCTTAATCTGACTTCTGAACCACGGCCTTGTATTGTAGTCTGACACGTACTCCATTGTGTCAATTGTGTTTACGCCATTAATAAAATGAATGTTGCCTGACGAGTGTCTTGTGGAGAGGAATACCTCACTACTATGTTTTCAGTTCTAAATGTTAGAATTGAATTAGTGGTATGTAAATAATAAATATATCTTAGTCGGGATTTTAAAAATTATAGCTCCCCTCTCCGCCTTTTGAAAGGATCCACTTTTGGGAAGGCGAACCTTCAATTGATCGAAAACGTATCCTAACCTGGGCGTGTGTGGATATGTTAGGATACGTTGTCGATTAATTGACAAAGGTTAACACCGATTTCGGCCTCCCAAAAGAAAGAAAGCTAATTTAAAAAATCGATAAAATTTCACAAAATGATGAGATTAACTTACATAAGATATAAGATTAGTAGGTACGGCAATACTTTTCGCTAAAATCTAGAGAGGAAATATTTTTATGATGCTGATGCCTGACGCAGTGTTATTTGTGCTGAGATTATTCCCGCCACAAATGCTGGTGTTGCATGCGGACAGCCATATTGGATTCAATTCTACTTCAAACTAGAGACCCTGTATGTATGACATATTTTAAAGATATGTCATACATACAGGCGAGTGTCGGTTTTTAAAACAAGCTTAAATCTAAAAACCGTATCTTGATATGGCAAGCATTTCTTAAACTACAGGGGGTTTTTGAAAAGTGTATATAACTTTATTTTGATATTTTTTTAACTGGCGACATCTACCAGTATAAAAGCGAAAGACAGGCAGATGAAACGGAAAACAGTGCCCATGAATGTGACATAATTTGTCCCTCAGGTCGGGTCAATGCAAATTGCGATGTGTGAGCCAAAAATACTACAAATGTAAAGTTTAGTACCCGCTCGTGGATAAGTTCTTGTATTTTTCCGTGGGCAACTCGAAAGTTGTAACCCACGGGGATCCAAGATCTATTGGAAATCTATTAAGTATTGACAGTTTGAAACCTTTGTTTTTTTTCTTCCTTGTTTATTAGCTAGTGCGCGACAGAGTCCAAAATAACTATTATAGCGTGCATAATCAGGAAGCAAAATAGTTAGAGAAATCGTTATTTAGACGCAATTTATTGCTCCAAAAATTCCCTAGTATTAATTTTTATGTTTTTAACATTTGCGCTCAGTATACCAGGGGCTTTATTCTCCTAATCGAACGATGTGATCATTCACATCACATGCCTTGGCCAATAGCAAACTTTAAATAATCTTTGCGTTGCGTGTTGTAAAAAATGACTTGTCTCGACCAATAGCATAGTCGCGCTCTTGACAGATAGTGAATTTTAGGCGTTTGATACGAGATCTCAGCTACTCCCCCGTACCGGCTAAAAATGTCTCGGTCGGTTCGCATAAGAAGCTTGCGCAATAGGTCTTTTCGCATAACACGTGACGCCTTGGAAATTACTTAAAGCTTGCTATTGGTCAAAGCATTTGATGGGAATGACATCCAAAGGCTACCGTGACTGATACTGTTTTTTTTTTTCTCTCTGTATACCTAGATAAAAGATACTTACACTACAGCCTAATAAATTAATTACTTCTAGTTGATTGCAGAACCGGGCCAGACAAATGACAGCCCTGGACGTGATCTGCTTGCAGCCTTTGCTTATAAAACTTTTTAGTTTCGGGCAACCTGTAACAAAAACCAATTTTCTCAAAGACAGAAAAAAGAAAAGGGTGTTTATACAAATAATTTTTTTTTAATTGTGAGTTTTTACTAAAAATTTTGGGCGGCAGGGTAGTGCCGTGGTATGATCGTCGGCTTTACATGCAGAAGGTACGAGGTTCGCGTCTCGAACAACGATGCCAAAACAAAAAAAGTTTGCCTTCCCGCGCACTTCCTTTTTAGCGTTCAACAGTCGTCATCGAATTAGCGTGCGATAGGATGCACGCAAATATAAGTTGACCTTGAACATCGAGAATATACGCAGGTGTAGTCCAAGAGCCTGCTATAAGTGCTATATAGTCGGTACCAGGATGGCGCCAGCATAAATCTCCTACAGTCAACTCACGACGACCACGACTGTTGCGCTGAAAAGGAAAGAAGTCTATCGTCTATAACGAAGTTCTGCTGGGACAATAGCGATGTTAGATAGATGCAAGTCTAACATGTAGCACGACCACCTTTCGGAAGGGGTGTAAAAGCGTGGGTCCACTGTGTTTTCCTGCTACGCAGTATAAAGATCCCGGCCCTCGACAAAGAGGTGCCAGGCAAAATTAAGTCCTCTTAGAGAAAGAAAACTTGCATCCTAAGGGGCCCGTGCATCAGTTTGGTATATGGTGTACGGACAAATCGGGGTTTGCAGGGGGGCGCGCCGTGTGCTTAGTCGCTAGACCAAAAGTGGTCTCCCCACCACTACTACTAAATCTCTTGTTACTACATCCCATTCAAAAAACCCTTCATAGAGGGTGCAACAAATTCGATATTTTTGGGGGATTCCGATGTTTCTAAGGGAAATAGAAAAAACTAACCCCCACTTGCGAGGTTTAATTATCAAGAGAAGCTTGAAGGTAAAAAGCCATTTCTAAAAATCGGGGAATTTTTGAAAAATCTGCATTTAGTACCTATAAATTTTTTTTGATGAAAATTTTTGGTGTAAATTTTTATGGATTTTTTAATAAATAAAAAAAACTCTCAAATTGAATTTAGTCTAACCCTTTTAGTTTTTAAGGTATTACATTCGTTAACGTCATTAGATTGGTCGTAGTCGGTAATACAAAACTACTAAACTAGTTAACAAAATGGCGTGGATTTTAGTTTTTGCTCCATATTTTTAAAACTATATATTTTGAAAAATATTTTTTCCAATTTAACCAAATTTGAACGTCTTGCCGTTTCCAAAATACACATAAATCCCTATGTAGTTATTTTTGTCTGAATCACCTTGTATAGCCAAAGGCTTTATGCATAATAAATTTTAGTTTAAAAATTTTTAAAAAACACGGTTTTAAATGAAGGTACTTAAAAATGGTAAATAATGTAATTTGCTTAAAACATTTTTTCATATAAAAGCGTGAATGAATTAGAATTTTCTTTGACGAACAGTGCGATACTAATCGGTTATAAACTTACTCTCCCAAAAAATTTTTGGTATTTCGTGTAAAAACTTGAGTTTGAAAAACGACCTTGGTTAGCTCATTTTCAGTTATACCTATATCAAATATGACACTTAAAACCTTCTAGACTTACAATCAATCACACACTGTACCGCCTATATCGCGAAAGCAAACGAATTATGTCACATGCGTTTGATTACACATACACACTGCCCGAACGAATTATTTTGCCAGCGTTCGTTCACCCTGCCCACTATTGCCATAGATTTGTTCATATGTTTTGGTTCGCCTACCTCTTGCTAAGGCCTCAACCCCATTTTCACTAATATTACTGCACCAGCCGACATTAATGTGTGTCAAATTTTGACAACCGTCGCTGAGGGCCTTCAGTGAATGGTCGGTGATGGCTGAGCAACTGTCCAGATTGAGTCTTTGCAGTTTCGAGCAATGCTTGGAGAGGGCGTTGCTAGTTATATCAGTAATCTAAAATAAAAGGAACAATATAGGAACCGCAAACCAAATTTTTTGACTGTGCATAATCTGAATTCTAAATGGGACGGTCAAACGAGCTTTTACAACAAAATAACCAAATATCTTAACCTCTGAATAAAGCAACAGGATAAGGCCCTGATTGGTTTAGTGGGCGTGCGTTTGTTTACCAATCAGAGGGTGTGTGGTTCGAGTCCCATGCCTGCCACTACAAACTCGAACGAACTGTCCGTTTGTGAATACAGATTTACCGGAAGTAGGGGTAAAGCCTGTCTTGGGCGAAGTTTGAGCGTCAACTAAGTAGGCAAAGTTGATGATGAATACAAGGCCGTGGTTCGGAAGTCACGTTAAGCCAGTGGTCCCGTCTTAAGAGCAAGGATGGCGCTAGCACGGTAAAGACCCCTGTGTTCGACAAAGAGCATCAGGCAAAATTAAATTCTCCATAAGAAAAGAAAAGTGCCAACCGTGGGGGTCTATATGTGGTATGAATGTGAGTCTGTTGTGATTGTCCAATTCAGAAATCAGAGTTAAAAATAAGTGACAGACTGTGGCTAGTTAGCCTCGATGCGGAGGCTACCAAACGAATAAATGAAGGAATGAAAGCAACAGGACTTCAAATAAAAAATAAGGCCGGATTTGCGCTGGTAAGCAAGCAAGCAGCAAAATGGCACTTGACTGATTACGCAAACGTCAACTTGACACTTACGTGCATTAACATTATAAAGGTAATTCTGGACCATTTTGTCACCTGGCAATTAGATATAAAACTAACCTAGGTCAAAACTTAGCACAGTGTCATACTTAACTAAAGTTTCAGAAAAACATCAAGAAAAAATATAAGATTTAGAAACCCTGCTTTTTTATGCGTTTTAGCTTGGAGTGGGGCATGAAATTGATAATTTTGACATGTGCTGATCGGTGGTGCCACCGCTTTATTCTTTTTGCATCATCTTTGTTGTGGTTCTTCGCCTTGATTTATACATAATTATGATTTTTTATCATTTGAATATTTCACTTATTTTTAACAATATTTTTTATGTATAGTTGATAAAAGTGGTTTTAATTTATGTTTCTTAAAGTTTAGTTTTTAAAGTTAGAAGTTTGATGTATTTTTTCTTTAAATAAAACGATTTGTGATACAGAGTTCTGTAAAAGATTTCTGAATATATTTCTTATACATATTTTAAAGGCCGGTTCGGTTCGCATGCAGCCAGTAGTTTAGTAAAGTAATTTAGTCGATCGGGTTTTTAGTCGATCGACACAAGTTTAGTTAATTAGTACCTAGAGTTTGCTAAATAAACTAGAATTAAAACAAAGGTTTACACAAGGCCAGTGTTTTAGTTAAACACTTAAATAGTAAGTCGAGTAGTAATAGTGTTTAGTGATTGACTAAATTTCTCGGCCGTCGACGTGTTTACTTGGTGCACCAGTTGGTTGTCTTAGTGCTTGGGGCTACTAATCGAGCAGAAAAATAGAATAAAGTTCTATTTACTAAACTCGAATGCTGACTCGACTAAGCCAGTAAACTTGACTAAAACAACGGCGTCCAGACTGGTCAGGTACTGGACCACTCGACTAAACTACTGGCTGCATGTAAAACGGTCATAAGGTTTTATCATAGTAGGAAGATTTGGAAAAATATACAGCAGGGTTCATACTGCCGCGCCTAAGAAAAAAGCTGCATGTAGAAATTTAAAGTTTTGAGAAAAACGGGTTTAAAGTTTTATAGTTTTTTTTTGTCTTATAACTAGTGATGGGTCGTTCGCGAATGAACAGATCAAAGTGCCGGATCTTTATACTGAGCCGTGAGAACCGACTCTCGGATTTTCAAAGAGCCGGTTCGCGGATCCGCGACGATTGAGAAAACGTCCGAATATTCACGAACTCTTCCGACCACAGAACTTCCGACTGAACCGCAGTTCAAGCCGCTCGAAAAGATCAAGAGACCGAACAGATCCGAGATCCGTTGAATGCGTTGAATCGCAAAGACACAGAACACTGAAGGGAGGCTGCGTAAAGAGCACAACTTTCATGTAAAAACTTTATTTTTTACGGCACAATTACGGGTTTCTTGATATATTGTTTATGGTCGATCAGATGATTCAGTTATAGTTTTCTTATGTCCCGCCAAGGGTTTGGTGGCGCCACCTCTCAACCCCGTGGGCTCTAGAGGTCTATTCTTAATGTTAATTAGGAAGTCTATTATTTGAGTTTAATTAGAGAGATCCGCGAGCCGGTTCAGTGAGTCGGCTCTTTGTACTGACCGGGATCCGTTGAGCCGGATCTCAAAAAAGACCCGGATTAGAACGTTAGTTAACGTGACTTCCAAACCACGGCCTTGTATTCATCATCAACTTCATGCCCAAACTTCGCCCAAGACTTGCTTGATTTGAACCAACCGCCGCCCTCCTCTGCTCTGATTGGAAAGCGAACGCATCCCCTACCCTTAAACTTACACAAGAGGTAGAAATTCTAGCACCCTCATAAAGTAAAAGAAATGTCAATTTAAGAGAAACTTAAACAGCTACTGCTAGTCCTTAAGTCAAGCAAAGCGGACCTTAGGAGTTAAGTGCTGGGTAAGAAAGTGGTCCATTGTCATCAAAACCAGCATAAAAACCGGGCCTCATAAATCAGAAATTTTATTGCTTGAACTTGAATGGAACAATAAAACCTGGTAACATTTTTAGTTTTCCATCCATTTTCTATTTTTTGTACCGCACAAAAAATACGCCAAAATACATTGCTGAAAGTAGGGTTTAGTAATTGTTTTCATCCAAAACCCTCATCGTCTTAGGAAAGAGAACAAGAGATGTCGTTTCGCGCGAGATTAGAGAGCAACCGTTTTGCAAAATTAAACAAACAAACCTCAGCAAAAGCGACGCTCCGTTCTAAATTGCCCAATCATCTTACCTTTTTGCACCCGTTGAGGTTGAGGTCTTCCACATTCGGGCACAATTGAGCCAAAGTCTTCATGGACCCATCTCCTATCGACTGACAGCCCCTCAACGACAACCGTCTTAAAAAACCTCCACATCTACGGGAAATATTTTCTATAATTGGACCCTGAAAAAAATATAACAGGGTCCTATGAAAAATGTTCTTATAAAATCTGCACAAATGATCCCTGTTCTTAAAACCTCTTCACAGCTTGGAACAGCTGACGCTCAAAATAACCTTAAAGCAACTTTGTTGCTATTTTCTGCTCTTGACAAATGCTAAAACTTTTAACCAAAAATTATTTAAACTTTTTTATTTTTTTGATCTGCCCCACCACCTCTGAATGTTTGGCCTATGGTTATAATACAACCTTTATATTGAATTGAACCATCCTTATTCGTTTGTACATGGGATTTAGGATCACCCTGTAAACAAATATAGATAGACACAATGATAAATATAAAACTTAATTCGTTCTTACCTCTACATCTTTTTGAAAGTCAAATAAATCTATTCTCTGCCAATTAGAACCATCCAAAGCCAAAATATTCCATGCTTTGGAAACCTAAAAGAATCAGCTACTTACTATTTCTTCAGAGTTCTACTGGTAGGGTAGGGGGTAAATTTTAACACCTGAAAATGGCAGATTCCTTGTGCCTAGGCCCCCCAAGCCTAAGATTTTTTTAGATATTTTTCACATATTTCATGAATAAAAAAATTAAAAAGTATAAAATTCGCCATCATAAGGCGTCGGCCCCCCAGAGGTATCCGCCCCCCCCCAATTTTGAGGCAAATCAGTTTATAAACAAGAAAGTGCGCCATTGTGGAACTGCCATTTTCATTTTTTTTTAAATTTAAGTCAAAAATTGTATTAAGCTACTTTAAGCGCCGCAATGTTTTAAATTTGAGGCAAATCGGTTTATAAATAAGAAAGTGCGCCATTGTGGAACCGCCATTTTGATTTTTTAAAATTAGGTTAAAAATAATAATCAGCGACCTGAAAGATCTCAAAGTTCCGAGTTTGATGCAAATCGGTTCATAAATAGAAAAATCCGCCATTTTATTTATTTTTCTAATGAAAAAAATGTTGGATTGTATTATACTAACTACCAAATAAAAGTTTGAAAAAGTTATGATCAAACAAATAAACAAATATATTATATGAAGTCAAGCAAAATAAAACTGTTTAAATAATTGCCAATGGTATAATATCATAAAACAAAAAATTTCGCGGCGATATGTCCCCGCGGCGAATCGGCCGCTAGCGGATTGTCCCGCGGCGAATCGGCTGCGGCGAATCGGCAGCGGCGAATTGTCCCATCCCCCTACTGGTAAATGCTATACTAGCCAGAAAAGCAATTTCAAGCATATAAACAGTAAAAAATACTTTCAAAAATCCAAATTTGCTATTATGGAAGTCATCAAATCGTGGACGATATTTTTGCTAGGGGCACTAGGGTACTCCTAATGTTACTGCATTAGAGCGCGAATTTCGCTGTACCTAGTGTCTCTGTATGTTGACATATTTGGATATTATATCCAAATATGTCAACATACAGGGACGCTAGTTGTATAAAGTTACTAAAGCGTGTAAAAACTTGAAATAAAAAAAGCTCACAAATGGACCTTGCTTAGTCCATTTTAATTATAATAATAAATTAATTATTATTGAGACAATAAGTGCAGCACTGGTGAGGACTGGATTAAGCATAATCCGAAACTAACCTGTGCACATCTACATAAAGCGACTACATCCAAATAAGAGAAAATTCTTAAAAGAAGCTCCTTAGGTAGCTTTTTGTTGATTAGGGCTTCGTCATCCGAAAATACTCTGGTAATCTGTAAGAAAAAGATAAATTATTTCAGAAATTATAACAGTTATTTTTTAATTAGGCCTGCCAATTTGGATGTATGTACTTTGCATGTAAATTAATTTGTGAACTATTATTTTTTTATTATTTAAATTGAATAGTTTTATTAAATACTACACATGTTAAAATACTTCAAACAACTTATCCAAATTTTATTAAAATGGATGTTCAAATTCATTTCTGTATAGGTAATAATTATTTGTAATAGCAAATAATATAGACTATAATATTTTATAGTCAGACTGACAACATAAGGGCCTACCAGGCACCTTAATGATCCCATAGATTTTTGATAAAAAAAGCCTGGCAAGCCTGCTCATGTTGTAAACTACCCTGTAAACAAGAAAAACGGGCTCCCTCTTAACACAAGCTAATGCAGATAATATTTATTTTAGTTTTTTTAGTCTATAATTTTTTTATTGCAGGTTTTAAAAACCGAACCGAACGCGCTTTTAGCACAAATTTTTTATTTTTTATTTTAAATAAGCAAAACAATGAATTTCAAGAATTCCTATAATGTTTGTGCCCAGTAGCCCTATTCTTGATTTTCGGGGAATTGTAGCGCTATTCTTGATTTTCGGGGAAATTTTATTCCTTTTCCTTAAATACACAGTCTGATTGGTCCACGCATGTAAGGCAATGCAAATACGCACATCTGATTGACCCATCCCTTCAAGGACAACATTTTCTATGGAATTTGTTTTTATTTCTCCAACGAACGACCAAAACAAATTTTATCAAAAATCATACCACTTGTGTTAATAGGGAGAATTAACTGCGTTGACCAATGAGGCGTGGGTATTTGCATTGCCTTGCATGCGGGGACCCTTCAGAGCATGTATTTGAAGGAATCGTACAAAGAAACCTCAGCGGGAGCGAAGCCCCGTTTTAAATCGAAAAGACAAATCTGTTTGTGATTGATCTCGGATCGCTTGGGAGCGGTTTCGAATCGCTGAACGTATAAATTATTATAACCTTATATTAATATAAACGTGTTAAATAGTTTTAAGGCCTATTGTCGACATCCACTACTACTATGTCGGTTAAGAACGTTTTTCTACGTTGTCCGACGCCTATTCTCCACATCCTTCGATCCTGACAATCATCCTGTGTCAGGTTTTGTTAACTCATTGATCTTTAGATTGACTGTTGCCATTCCAGTTTAGGATGCCCTCTTTTTCTGCGCCCTATTGGTTGCCATTCTAGGACCTGCTTTGGTAATCTTTCGTCGCTCATCGGTTGTACATGGCCGTACCATGCCTTTTAGTGATGTCATCCGTTATGCTTCCCTCGATTCTCATTCTTTCTTATATGATCTGTTCTACATATTCTCATTGATCTTCTTATTGCATCCATTTCGACACTTTCCATTTTTGCTTTGTATTTTTCTGTTACGCGACAAGTCTCTATTCCATACAACAGCGTGCTTTTCACCATTGTTTCATATATGTTAAATTTTACATTCTTTTTATCTCTCTGCTCCATAAAATACTGTTAAGACAACTAATAACCTTTTTTGCTTTTACTATTCTTTCTTCCAGTTCTTTACAGTCTGTTCCTGTCTTATCAAATGTGACACCCAAGTATACATACTCATTGCATGGAGATATTGGTTGTCCATTTTCTAGTTCTAATTCACTTGATTCGTTTCCAATACATAAGTACTGTGTCTTGTCCACGTTCACTGTTAACCCCCACTTTTGGTATTCTTCCATTAACTTTCTCATCATATAGTCCATGTCTTCTTTATCATTAGCTACAATTTCTTGGTCGTCAGCAAACTGTAGTGTGTTTATGGTAAATCGGTCGTTAAGTTGTATTCCCATGCCGTGTAATTTGCGTTTCCAGTTTTTTAGAGCTACTGTGATATATATTTTAAAAAGAGTTGGAGAGATACATCCCTGTCTTAAGCCTTTCGTTACCAGGAATTCTTTTGAAAGTCGATTTCCAATTTTAATTTTAGATTTTGACCCTTTGTATATTTCTTTTATCGCTTTTATGTATGTATGGATATTACGATTTAACGATTTCCAAACGTTTAACACGTAAGGTTGGTTCAGCCTCATAAATTACATTAGATTAACTTACATTAACTTACCCTAGCCAAATTAGACTAACTTAAGAATTTTTTTGTAAAAAAAATGTTGTTTTTAGCTCACACTACTACTATACTATAGTAGTGTGAGCTATGGTGATCCTAATTTCTTCTCGAAAAAAAAAGTTGCTCCGATTTCAAAATTTTTTATATATCTTTGCGTTTCAGATGATTTTGAAACTTTTTTGTCGCGCCGTCTGTCTGTATGTATGTCTGTCTGTCTGTAACGACCAACGCGCATAACTCAAAAACCGCTTGCGCGATTTGAATGAAATTTGGTACCTAGGCTGGGTCTTGGGTCGAGATGGTCCCATTTAAAAATGAACAAAATCCACCGAACGCAAGCCAAATAAAAGGGTGGGGGTAGATTTTAAAAATTGGAGTTTATGTAAAAATATGGCGTGTGTGATATCAAACGAAAGGTAATTGAGTCTGCAGTTAAACAAAATAAATTTTAGTTTATTTTAAAAAAAGGGTGGGGGTAAATGTCAAAAATTAGAGTTTAAAAGAAAATATGGCTTGTGTGGTATCAAACGAAAGGTAATTGAGTCTGGAGTTAAATAAAATACATTTTAGTTTTAAAAAAAGGGTGGGGGTAAATTACAAAAATTAGAGTATAGGTCAAAACATGGCTTGTGTGGTATCAAACGAAATGTATTTGAGTCTGCAGTTAAATAAAATATATTACAGTTTTTAGTTATATTAGCTTCCACGTACACTATTATTATAGTACCTAGTGTGAACTTAGGTGCCCATATATTAGCAGAGTATTTACTTAGTAAGGTTCCTAAAGGCATAAAATAAGATGTTTACAGAAAATACAAGTGAAAAACTTCAGAAAAACTGTAAAAATCGAGAAAATTTCCTCTTAAGTTAGTCTAATTTGGCTTAGGGTAAGTTAATGTAATTTAATGTAATTTATGAGGCTAAACTGACCTTTACACTCATTACACGGCAAGAGACCATATTTTAACTTAAATGTAATTTAGTTGTGGAGACATCGAAAACAAAACGTTGCTCCCAACCAGTAACCATGTGTCACTTGCTCTACTTGATCTTAACGTTAATTGGCCGGTTTGATGTTGACGCAACTTTTCCCATGAATTTGCGCCATATTGTTTTTAACTTTTATAACGAATTATAAATCGCCATTGTACTTAAATTGTAAAATATTCGCAAATACCCAGATTGATTTTTTTAAGGTGAAAATCAGTTAGTGCACGCATAGATAAATAATTAAATATTGTTACAACATTTAAAACAATACCTATTTTTTTTAATCTAAAATACGTATTGCACTGAAATTATATAAAATTAAGGGCGCGAGAGTTTTTTAGGACTTAAATTTCCATAATAATTGTCAAGAAACTACCCTCCGTTTATAACTACAATATAAACCGTTATTTTGTTAGTAAATAAGTTGTCTAGAATTATATATTATTTGGGTAAAACTTTTTAACCAGCGGCCTATAAAAACTATAAGGCTTTGACGTAATCGCCTTCACAACGTTGATTCAACCAAAAAAATCATCCACAAAATTGGTACAAAAGGGAGTCGCGTTTGAGGCAAACTCGATGTTTTAGACTCGTCTACCAATTGCTAGTAGTGGAGTTTTAGGAGGGGACCTACCGGTTGTTTGGTCGGTTAGTAACAATGTTCATGGTTACCAAAAATGTCAAAAAGGGGCAGCTAAGATTTTAAGAAAATATATTTATAAGTCAATAAAGAGATACCATGAACCAATTCTTTCTTTTGATTTTTCCTAGTGATCTAGTGAACTTAAAAAATACCTGTTGCTTTGCAGCCTCAACCGCCATTCTGCCAGGGCTGCCTTCATACAATCGGTCCCAGCAACACTGCTGTCTACAATCTGTTGGAAGCTGATAGTGCCTCGGTCGCTACACAAAAAAACAGATTTTGATGGATTTACAAAGATTTTTTTTTTCAGTATCTTTAAAACTAAAGCTCCAGGAACATTTTAAGATATTACAAAATAGGTGGTCAACTGTACTGAAACCTTTTCTGAAGCCTGCTTGTTCTTTTGATTGATATCCGTCAAATTTTGTTGTTAGTCTATCCATTAACATTTTCGTAAAAAGCTTATAAATTACATTAAGGAGTATTATAGATCGATAGTTTTTTAGGTCTACTCTATCGCCTTTCTTGTGTAGAATAATGGTTATGGATTCTTTCCAGTTGTTTGGGATTATTTTTCTTATTATTATTTTATTCAGGAGAACATGAAGGGTATTGACTACAGCTTTCCTACCGTATTTAAGCAATTCTGCCGTTACTCTCTCTTTTCCAGGTGATTTTTTATTTTTAATATTCTTTAATGCTCTCCTTATTTCCACTTTGCTTAGTTAATATTATAGAATAGTTGTGTGATATGTATAATATTTTTTTATTTCTGTTATATTACATATTTTATATTTCTGTTATATTACATATTATTTTATTACACTCTCAACTTTTATTTTTTGGCTCTTTCTTTTATTTTATTTTATCATCTTTCTTATAGTTTTCTTTATTTCAATTTTATTATAAAAACATATTTTTTTATAAAACAGTAAAAAACTAGACAGGGTGTTCAACAAAAATGAGTCTTTGACAATTGCTCTTTACTCAAATATTTTTGTAGAATTTTCATAATTTTAGTCATTTTTGAAAAAGCCACCAGGTATTTCAACATTAAAAAATTGTCACTTCCGACATTTCATAAACAATTAAGATGGCTGAAAAATGTAGCTATAAGCTATTAAAAAAATTTATTTTTGTATTTAGGCAGCTAAAAATATACATCTGATTTGCTAACCATTTTCAAAATAAATTACAGAGGCAAATAAACATTAAAAAATCAAGTATGCCACTATGGCTATGTTGGTAACTATAAGAACTACAAAGTTGGTCAAATAAAAAAAAATAAAAAGTACCAAATTGAAGAACGTCAAAATACAAAATATTCTTTACGAATTTTTTGTAAAAATTACACTTTTTGAGATATGTGATAAAATGGTTTTGAGCAATTTTTCCAAAAACCTCCGTAGCTCGGTACAAAATATATTTTTTTTAATGTGAAACCAGATTTTTAATATCCCCAAAAACTATACATTTTATCTCATTTAACCAACCTTGTAGTTCTTATAGTTACCGAGATAGCAATAGTGGCCCATAGCACGGCAATTGGGACACCCTATATAATACAGTGCCCGCGTTAAAATTTGCACCATTTGACAACTATGTCTATTTAAAGATAATTTTGTGAAAAAAAATAAAATAAAAAAATTGCTTTGAAGTTGAAAAAAATATATACCTCTAGTTAAAAATGGAAAAAAGTTACAAAAACATTTTAAAAAGATTTTTTCTTCCATATAGTTCAAAAATTTACCGTATTCTCTGTATATACATATTTTATAAATACCTTTAGGATGAGTTTTTAAAAACTCAAAGGGGTCGTATAACCATTTCTTATTTTCCTCCACAAACCGTGGCTCTGGTACAAAATAGCGACTATTAAAATAGCGGTATCGAAATAGCGACAATCAAAATAGCGATGTAATGTAAAGGCGACTATCAAAATAGCGATGTAACAAAATAGCGATGTAACAAAATAGCGATTGTAACGAAATAGCGATGTAACAAAAAAGCGATGTAACAAAATAGCGACTATCAAAATAGCGATGTAACAAAATAGCGACTATCAAAATAGCCATGTAACAAAATAGCGACTATCAAAACAGCGATGTAACAAAATAGCGAACATCAAAATAGCGATATTTCGGTTCCGTTTTGGCATTTAGCTCGACTAAATGGTTTCTTTCTAAGAAATGTTTTCAAAAAAAAAACTTTCCTGACTTCTTTCCCGGGATCCTAAAGGGTGTGAATCCGAACCGAACCGAACCGACTCAAACTGAACCGAACCGAACCAGCATATTTTTTCAAAAAAAAACTCTCCAGACTTCTTTTCCGGAATCCTAGATGGTATGAATCCGAACCGAACCGAATTCGGTTCAGATCGGTTCGGATTCACACCCTCTAGGATCTCGGAAAAGAATCAGGAAAGTTTTTTTTTAAATAAGCTGGTATAGTCAAAATAGGATATAATAGCGCATTTCGGTTCTTTTCGGTTTGGATTGATTTGATTCGATTCGGTTTGGTTTGATTCGGTATTTTGATACATCGCCATTTTCATACATCGCTATTTTGATACATCGCTATTTTGATACATCGCTATTTTGATACATTGCTATTTTGATTGTCGCTGTTTTGGTTGTCGCTATTTTGATATGTCGCTATTTTGATTGTCGCTATTTTGATACATCGCTATTTTGATATGTCGCTGTTTTGTTACAAACGCTATTTTGATACATCGCTATTTTGATAGTCGCTCTTTCATTACATCGCTATTTTAATAGTCGCTATTTCATTACTCGCTATTTTGAACGTCGCCATTTTGTACATCGCTATTTCGTTCCAGAGCCACAAACCGTGACTGGACTCTATAGGATTTGTTCCACAATAAATTTTGCGCAAATAATGTTGATCTTCTTTTCTATTCCCAAATGTATATGTTCAATATTAGCAAGCTCTTTTACTTTTTTAATGACTTTTGTGCGATTTTTGAATCTTATATTGGCATCCTTTAATATTAGAAATAAGTCCCGGTTTGTTTTTAATCAGTTTCATATTGGATCCAGTTTTCTAAATAAAAATTGTCGTTGTTATGATAACAATAAAATAAGGTATTTAGATATTAAAAAGCACTAGTAAAACTTTTTGACAACTCGAATGCGCTTTTTATAATGAACTGCCAAAAAATGACGCTTTGCCCATACACTCAACTTTTGTTAATTCCATAGCCATCTTGGTAGCAGATCGTAGCAGATAAATGTTATATTTTCGTAATCGTAATACTCCAGCAATTATATTGAGATTACTGGTAAATCGAATCCTGTCGAATCTCAAATTTTGTAAATACAAAAACTTAGATGTTGATATATTTTTACCTAATTTGTTCATTTTATTAATATATTTCTGATAAAAAAGACGACTTATTTGTGTAAAAATTTCAAAAAACCATCACTCAGTATTAGACAATCATATAACAAAAATATTTACTAAAGTCAAAATTTTATACTAGATTTTTTTTTATATTTACTTTTCATTGGCATTTCATTTAAATAGTAGTAAAATTTGTAATTAGACACACTTGCAGCCAAAATTTAACGCATAAAGATATCTATCACCCAAAATTACAATAAAATGATAATAAATGGACTTCTTTCTAAATAATTGTGTAAATTTAATTTTAAAAATATAAAGAAAATTTTTTGGTCTATGTCTCTGATATTATACTAAGCCGTTCCTCTGTGCGGCGGTAAGAGCCTCTCGTGTTTTCTATGGATCGTGGAAGGTTCGTTAAAACGTTATTCAACGAGCAACGCACAAGCGGAGGACTTTGGTGTATATTACACTTACCTGTTGATTTAAAGCAACAATATCAGTCCTCTGTCTCCACCAAGGGGACTCGAAAGTAGATAGATTGTCAGTTAAATTGACGTGACCTGTTCCTCTGCCGTTGGACACAATGTAGTGATTACTGCCACTGCTACTGGCCGACGAATGGCCATTTGTTGGATAGTAGTGATTACGGGACAGATAATGATTGTAATGAGGATCTTGTTGTCTGTGGTTGCTTGCTGACTGCATTGATACAAATGATAAAACGATAAAATTAGTATCAGACAAATGGAAAACATTTTTGTTATTAATTTTACGAAAAAACACTTATTCTTCGGAAAAAGTTCTGTATATCCAAGGATATAGGTCTATATGTGAATGCTATATCCTATATAGCAAATTACCCTTGACTGTGCCACTGTACAAAACCAGCTAAAAACGAAAAGCGCAAAACATGATTTTGCAGAGATAAGAAAGTGGTTCGGCCTCCCTCCACTATGGTAAACGTTTAGGTGCCGCCCACCACACAGCAGGTGGTTGATGCGAGAAAAACTACTGAAAAGTTAAAAGTGAGAGTTGTTATGGTTAAGCGAGAGGAAACCTCAAGTAGAAAGAGGATTTTCCCTTTAACGTGATTGGTTATGAAAAAACTGTGAGATAAAAAAGTGTCTATAAAATGTCATTTTATTTGGGTTTTCTTGTTTAGCTCATTAGCTAGAATGTAAAGTAAACTTTAGGATTATCAGCAAAGCCTCTGACTTGGTTCCTTCAAACTCCTCAAAGAGGGGATAATGGATTACTTAGGTCCAACCGAGGGTCCAACCTACCGTTAATAAAAACCCAAACTTTGAGAAGACAAGTCGGAAGATACATTCTAAGTTTTGTTGAACTTAAACTGAAACCACTAAATTATTTATCAGTAAAAAAGCATAAGATTTTTCTATTTGAAGAATATTTTGCAGTTTGTTATTTTGGTAAGTTAAAGTTTCTATTTTAATATTTTGGGGCTTGTTTGTTTTATAGGTCATAAGAAAGCTCTTGTAATAAACAATTTGTAAATTGCAACAGAGTTTTATTTTGTATTCATTAAAGTTTTAGCAAAACACCATTTTTAAAAAAAAAAACGAGTACGGCAATTTTTTGTTTTCACCAGTAATTTACGGATAGTTAACGGCACATTGTGCACAATTTTTTTTTTATAAATCTGTTGTATTCTATAGGTGTTCTGCTAACTTTATAAAGTTAGCAAAACACCATATTTTTTTTTTTTAAACGGGCACGGCAAATTTTTTATTTTCACAACTAATTTACGGATAATTAACGGCAAATTGTGCACTAAAATGTAAGGCCTTTACTGTTACTTTGCTTATCTCATAATTTTATTATGAGGTAAAAAAGGTTCATTCATTCATTCAACAATAAAAACAATACAGTCGAACCTCTGTAACTCGAACTTAAAGGGACAACCAAAATAGTTCGAGTTATAGAGAGTTTGAGTTGTAGAAATTGGTGTTAAAGAGGTTTAAATACATATAAAAATTGCAGGGACCACTTAAAAGGTTAGAGTTATAGAGAGGATCGAGTTATAGAGGTTCGAGTTAGAGAGGTTCGAGTTAGAGAGGTTCGACTGTACTGGCTTTTTTTTTCAAACAAACAAAATTAAATGCTTGGTTTATTTGGTCCGAAGCTCGAAAGATTTCTGTGCCAGCGCACTCTTTTAGGAATTACTTTTCAGGATTTTCACAAGTGGAAAAAGTGGGGCATCTTGGCAAAATAAAGCTATGTAAAAAAATTTGCCTGTTACCTATCACTTTCATGGCAATAATACATGGGCCTTAGTCGTATATCTTTGAACCAATCATTTTTTATTGTAGTCTGCAGAGTTTTTATATGTACTGGGTGGAAAAAAATATACCACTTTAGTCAAACTTAGTAGGGACATGGGCACAGCAGACCCACATGTGGTCGCTAGGCATGGAGGTCCAGTAGGGCCTGCAACCATTTTAGAATACATACTTATCACTTTAAAAAATTGACCAGTGTACTGTCTAAAATAAACTGACATTCAGAAAATAGGAAAAAGGGAGAGTTTATTCACATACATAACTAGTCCTAATTTTTTGATTTATTTGTCTTAACCTTAAACTTAAAATTTGTATGCTTCAAAGTTGTTTAAAATGGCATTGTTTAGGAAACAAATTAATTTTTCAAAAACTATTTGTAAAATTGTTTTTAAATTTGGCAGAGTTATGTATTAGTGTTAGATATAAAATAAATGGATCCATGACGAATCTGATACCTTCCTAGCTCATTAGCACACTCAAAGTAAACTTCATGCAATCTCAACTTCATACTTCAAATTTTTTAACTGTCAAAAAAAACAGTCATTAGCTCGGTCATTAGCTTTGATGAATATTGACCAAAATCGGTTACGGACAGGCATACACACACACACACACATCCACACAGTGGCTGATCCAGGATTTTCAAGGGGGAGGGGCTAAGGAGAAAGTAAGAACCAAAATATTTCTTGGTTTGCATGTGTTTTTAATAATTTTGAGGTCTGAAATTTAAATGCACAGGTGACAAAATATGCCGCAGACGAAATTTTTGATATTTTTATAGAAAAAATAAAAAATTGGTGTTGCAGGTAAATTTTGTTCAAACTTGCAGTTGATCAATTGGCATTTTTTTCGCTTGAACTAAAAAAAGTTTTATGTGAGGAAAGGTGGTGCTGGGGCCACTCTGGCCCACCCCTGGATCCGCCACTGCACACACACACAGACAAAGCGAAATAAATCCAAATAACACATTTTATTTATTTATTTATTTTTTTTTAGAATGCACATTACAGAGAGTTTCCCCAATTGGTACATGTTTAATTTTAATCTATCATTTCACAGTAATCAAAAATACACAATAAACAGAAAATAAATGACAAAAAATAAAACATAAAAATTTTAAAACTATAAGCAGTAAAATAAGTAAGGTAACCCAAGAAAAAATAAGAAATAAGTGACTATAAACAATTAGTACATATCAGAAACTTCTATTATTACAGTAATCTGTCCAACCTACATTTAAACAAATCACTAGAAAATTTTTTACCAACATCAGATCGACTTGAATTTATATAAAATGTGTTATTGTTTCTGCCATGTCTTATAGGTGCATGATAATTGAAAAGGGATAGAAGATATGGACAGTTAATTTGATTAATTATTAATTTATGGCCAAATTTAAGTATTTGCTTTTCACGATGAGTGTGCAGACTATCAAAGTTAATCATTTTCAATCTTTGCTCATAATTGTATAGCAATTTGTCTATATTTAGTTTATACATTACAAAGTTGACAAATTTATGTTGAACCCTTTCTAGTCTAGTGACATGCACCTCATAATATGGCGACCAAACCAGGCAGCAATATTCCAAATGGCTCGTAACAATTGAAAAATATAGTATTTTTAAAACCTCAATGTTTTTAAATTCCCTACTGGAACTGATAATAAATCCTAACATCTTAAAAGCCTTGCTGACAATATTATCAATGTGATCTGTAAATCAAAACTGGGAATCAAAGATAACCCCAAGATCATACTCCACATCTACTCTGGGTATAGTTATGTTATTTATTTTGTATTCATAATTAATTTAATTTTTTTTTCTGGAGAAGGTTATAACTTTACATTTTGAGAAATTTATCTCCATTTTGTTTTCTTCACACCAGCTGTAGAGGCTTAAGACATCCTCTTGAACAGATCTACAATCATCTTGACTATATATTGTTTTGTAAGCCTTTAAATCATCAGCCAACTGCAGACAAGGATTGTTCTTGAAACACTTAGGGATATTATTAACAAATAAAGCAAACAGAAGTGGAGCTAGATGTGATCCTTGAGCTACACCTGATGTGACTTCAATCTCTTTGGATTTGTATTTATTTATTTTTACTATTTTTTTTTACCTTTCAGGTTACTACAACTCCAGGAAAGTAGTGGATCACATACACCATATGATTTTAAGTGTTATCTCAAAAATAATTTTGTTCATCTGAAACAATACCTTCTCTAACCATTGCCGTGCAGGCTAGAAAGGTAAAAATGGATATTATATAACTAGTAATTAGTGTACAATGAATCAGACTGTCAAGTCTTGAGGTCATAGTTCACAGATTAACAGATATCACCAGTTGGAAGCTATAATCAGGGCTATATCTTGAAAACTAACAAGCTTAGGGGTTTATATCAGTATAAATATGAGACATAAAAAAGATTGAGTAAGTCCAATTTTTCTCTTAGAATTTATTTTTATTGACAAAACACAATTGTTTTCATATTGTTGGGGGTAATGCCAAGAAGTACATGTATCAGTAATCCAAGGTAATGCTCTAAGTTGTTTCCTACCCAGGCTGTTTTTAACACATATACATAGCTATTACTGTTACCACTATTTAGTATTTAGTTAATGTTACTTTCACAAGAAGAGGGTACATGAATGATAGATAAGACTAAACCGAGGACTAAACTCCTATACTAAAATGAAGCAAAAAAATTAAAACAGGATAAGTGTGAACAAAATCTTAGGGAAGGAAGAAAATATAAAATTAGGCGATAATTTTAAACATTGTGCATTACATTGCTAGGTAAACAAACCAAACTTCTTGTCATGAGCAAAGGAATCTTCCAAGGAGTCTTCAAACAAATATTCCCATTTCACACAAGAGGACAAATTAAAATTATGAAAAAAAGTTAATCACATGCTAGGGTCAAAATGAAATACTTACCTATGACAACACCAAAATCCTGGAAAGAAAAATCGACTAAATTTACTCTATTTGTCTCCCTGCACTTTTTATGCATTTGCATGAAACACGCAAATGCAGAACAAAGAAAATGTACAATTTCAAATAAATGATTCGACGTAAGGAGGTGTAGTGTTTACAAACAAATATTTAAATTTTTAAATCGCTATTTACCGTCAAAGTTCAAGGAAAAACAAACGCAGTTTTTTCGGAAAAAACAAAATTAAAAATAACAAAAATCACAAATCTGACTTGAAATCAGCTGTTTTCAATCAAACAATGGAGCATGAACCTCATTCGGTTCCTTACGTAACTAATCCAACTGTTTGTGTCCATTTCTAGCATATGCATTTAAAGAAAGACAAAAAATTACTGGACGATTTTTAACAATAACAAAGGAAAGCTGATTTCCATCAATACAGGAATCAAAACAACAACTAAATCATGCATTTGCGTGCTAGAAAATCAGTGAAAATATCTCACTTACCTCGAGTTTTCCTTTGCCTGCGTATATCATAGTACGACAGGCGGAAATGTTTGGAAAAACCACCTTTTCCCGACGAAAATTTGCTGCAAACTTTTCGGACGTTTTGACAGCACTGAGTACAATGTCCTTGGGTCCTGGGCCTGCTCCGATTGGCCAATGGTCGTCAAGCAAATTGTTTAGATGTGTGGGATTGGCTAGGAACTCAGGAAAACAAAAAAATCTGGACCTGGAAGTCTGAAGCTAATGTGCCATGTTGCCACATGTTGATTTTATCCAAACAATGAATTTTTTTCTAAAATTTGTACAGGGTGATTTTTATCATCGCATTAAATACATCTGCATACATTGTGATTTATGCTGGGTTTATACAGTAAAAATGAAAATAATATTAAAATAAAAATAAAAGTTGACTCTTTGTGAAACAGAACCGGATAAAAATAAAAAGTTGACCAACTTTTAACTTTTATTTCAATTTTATCTTTTTTAATCTAAAAATACTTTTACACTATCTTTTTGCAAAAAACAGTTTAACATTAATTTTATTTTTTAGTTGGCTGTATCAACAGCAAAATATTTTTATTTTTATATAAATCTGAGGGCACGGCAGTGCCCCGCCAAGTTCGCGCGCCGTACCATCTTTTCTTGAAACATTTCAGCCGATATTTGACCTATCTAAAACTCTACTTCGGAATGAGCTACGAATCTCAAACTTTGTACAGTTGTAGATCTTCATGGAGTTAACAGCCCCTCCAAGGTTCATGGAATTCCATAAGGTAGTAAAGTAGTTACGAAATTTCAAAAAACGTCGAAATTGCTACTCACTCACTCACTCACTCACTCATGTATAGATCATCAAAATTCTACTGTACTTCTGACAGATTGATAGAAATTATGACCAAACCCCTGGAAAAAATCAAAAAATCCCAAAATTCTAATTTACTCCCCTCCCCTATACATGTAAAGTTATGTAAAAGAAATGCTAGAGAGCTGAGCTGTGGCAGACTGATAGGAACTATGATAAAACTATAGGAAAAAATTTAAAAACACCAAAATTATAATTTACTTCCCTCCCCTATAAATGTAAAGTTATGTAAAATTAACTATTGCCCACTTCCAGAAACGCCAGACAGCTGAGCTTTAGAAGGCCGATAGAAATTATGATAAAACTATTGAAAAAAATCAAAACACCCCAAAATTCTAATTTACTTCCCTTTCCTATAAATGTAAAGTTATGTAAAATTAGCATTGCCCACTTCCAGAAACGCTAGAGAGCTTAGCTTTTAAGACTGAAATGCACCATGTTTTCTCCCCTATTAATGTAGTTATATAAAAGTAACATTGCCCACTTCCAGAAACGCTAGAGAGCTGAGTATTGAAAAGCTGATAGGAACTTTCATATCTGGGGGCACGGCAGTGCCCCGCCAAGTTCGCGTGGAAACTGCTGTACCATGTTTTCTTGAAATATTTCAGCCCATATTTGACCTATCTAAAACTCTACTTTGGAATGAGCTACGAAACTCAAACCTTGCACAGTCGTAGATCTTTATAGAGTTAACAATCCCTTCAAGTTTCATGGACTTCCATAAAGTAGTAAAGTAGTTACGAAATTTCAAAAATCGTCGAAATTGCCACTTACTCAGTCATCTATAGATCATCAAAATTCTACTGTACTTCCAGACATGCTACAAAGCTGAAATTTGGCACATTGATAGAAATTGTGACCAAACCCTTGGAAAAAATAAAAAAACGCCAAAATTTTAATTCACTCCCCTCTCCCATACATGTAAAATTATGTAAAAGTAACATTGTCCACTTCTAGAGGCGCTAGAGAGCTGAGCTTTGGCAGACTAATAGGAAATATGAAAAACTACAGGAAAAAATTCAAATTTTTATTTGCTTCCCTCCCCTATAAATGTAAAGTTATGTAAAAGTAACATTGCCCACTTCCAGAAACGCTAGAGAGCTGAGGTTTGGGAGGCCGATAGAAACTATGATAAAACTATAAAAGAAAATTAAAAAACTCCAAATTTTAAGTAACTTCCCTCCCCTATAAATGTAAAGTTATGTAAAATTAACATTGCCTACTTCCAGGAACAACACAAAGAGTGCTGAGCTTTAGAAGGTTGATAGGAACTATGATAAAAGCATAGGAAAATATTTAAAAAAAACCTCAAAATTTCTAATAAGGCATTGCAAAAGTTTTGAACAACAACCCGCATATTTTACTACTTTAAAACTTAATTATTATCAAAATCCTTTAAAAAAGGAGTGAAATCATAACAAAAACATTTCATGTAAAAAAAAGCCAAGTACGCGAAAGTGCTATCCGTAAAAAGAATTGAGATAAAAGTAAAGCCAAGTTATCTAATACAAATTTCAAAATGAAAGGTTCTTACTAGTTTGGAAATGTTTTTCTAAACTTGGCTATTACGGCTGCGAATTACTTTTAGGCAGAGTGCTAAATTAAACATAAAGAAGTTTGGCTGGAATAGCAAAGTTTAAAAAAACATTTCCAAACTAGTAAAAACCTTTCATTTTGAAATTTGTATTAGAGAACTTTGCTTTACTTTTATCTCAATTCTTTTTACGGAATACCACTTTCGCGTACTTGGCTTTTTTACATGTAATGTTTTTGTTATGATTTTTATTTTAATCTGTACAAACACAGCATTATTTAATCCAAAATATTTTTTCTACGAGCGTGTGGAAAATGTGATTTTCCACACTATTTTTAGTGCAGAAAATTCTACTTTGTTCGACTAGTGTTGAAAAATTTCCGTTTGCAGAAAACCTATTTTCCGCACTTAAATGCTTGACAGAACTAGAGTCGCTGTATGTCGACATATTTGGATATAATTTTATATCATCAAATATGTCAACATACAGGTACTCTAGACAGAACTTAAACGCATCGTTCTGTCAACGGCATTCGCGCGAGGAAAAATCGATTTTCTGCACTTGTTAGGAAAATAGTTATTTCCTACTTTTGCATTCTCAAAAAACGTTAAATTTCACCCTTGTGCTGAAATTTTTCCGCACGTGCGGAAATGTACTTTTCAGCTCATGTATATGGAAAAGCAGTGTAGGTTGACGTTAACTGTCACCATACTTTTTCGCACATGCGTTGCAAAGTACTTTTCGACACATGTGCGGAAAACCAGTTTTATTTGATTTGTGCAAAACTAAAGACCAATTTTTACAAAAAAATAGTATAGTAATATAATAGAACGGGTAGGGGACAATTCGCCGCGGCCGATTCGCCGCGGGCCGATTCGCCGCGGGGACAATTTTCCGCTGGCCGAATCGCCGAGGGGACAATTCGCCGCGAGATTTTTTTATGATATTATCATTTTTTATTTAGCTTGACTTACTTTAGACAGACAAGTAAAGTGCGCCGTGCGTGGAAATAATTGAAAATTTGGTAATTCTTGGGAAAAAAATTAAAAAATAAATAAATTTTGTAATAAATTGCAGTTCATCCATATGCTATCATTTTTCAAAACGAACACTTACTGACACTAAATGATTTTGTATCGAACATCGCCGAAACACGTAAACTGAGAACTGGAGTAACGTTTTCAAATGCCCCACTTGTTCCTTGATAGTCGGTACAGAATAACTTTTATATACAATTTTAGGTGGTTTCTCAACTTTTGGCCGGTACTGTATCTATAATCTACTATTTTGATTTTTTAAAACCTTGGCCGAAAATTGTAGCTAGTGAATGACCTTAAACACTGCAAAGTTTCAAGTTTGAGTCATCCGCCATTTTCATGTTTTTTAATTTTAGTCAAAAATTGAATTTAGTTACTTTAAGCGCCGCGATGTTTCAAGTTTGAGTCAAATCGGTTTATAAATAACAAGGTGCGCCATTGTAGATCTGCCATTTTCATGCATATTAGTTCATAAATGGAACCGCCATTTTGATTTTTTTTAAAAGTTTAAGTTAGAAGTCACAATCACCAACCTAAAACACCCTAAAGTTCCGAATTTCATGCATATTGGTTCATAAATGGGAAAGTCCGCCATTTCTGATCCGCCATTTTGATTTTTTTTAGTTTAAGTTGAAAATAATAATCAGTGACCTGAAAGAAAACTTCCGAGTTTGATGCATATTAGTTCATAAATGGAAAAAATCCACCATTTTGGATCCGCCATTTTATTTATTTTTCAAAAAAAATTTTTTTTATTGAATACTAACCACCAAATACCTAGTTGGAAAAGTTTGAAAAAAGTTATGATCAGACAAATAAAAAATATAATATATGAAGTCAAACAATTGTCCCATTCCCAATAGAACAGTGTTCGTAGGAAAAATAGCGAACAAAACTCTATAGAGAGTAACTTCCTTACACTAGAGTGTTGTTTAACTTGCCTAGCGCCTCTTTCACAACATTCATGCTCATGTAAAATTTGTCACTTTCTTCTCTTGTTATGTAATATAAGTACTATTTCCTACGAGGTTGCGGAAAATCGCATTTTACACACCATTTTTAGTGCAGAAAATTCCACTTTGCCGTACTAGTGTGAAAATTTTTTTTGCACAATAATGTCAAATTTTAAAATAAAATCTGCATAAATTTGAAGTTTCTATTCATAATATTGCCTATATGAAATGCTTTGGTTGCTATGGTGAAAGTAAGATGTTAAATTTGGCTAAAACACTGTTTTTTGGAAGAAGTAGCGTGATGTGGTGTGGATGTATTTTTTTTATAATTTATTTTTTTTTGTTTTCTCCACGTTTGTAGAAAAACAATTGTACCTAACGCTTGCAGAAACCAACTTTTCTGCACGTAAATACTTGACAGAACTCGCTATGCATCGTTCTGTCAACGGCATTTGCGTGCGGAAAATTCAATTTTCTGTAAACTTGTTAGGAAAATAGCTACAGTTTAACGTTTTATTTTGATTTTAGTAGACTTCATTTTCATCGCGAAAATGAGGTATATCTATTTCTTTCGGCTTAAAATCAAAATAAAATTTAAAAATAATAATAGTAAGTTTCTACCAAATTTCGTAAACAAAAATTTCGTAAACAAAAATTTATTATTTAATATTTTTGTCGTAAAATTTTGTAAGTAATATGTAACAAATGCTTATAGAAAAGTTGTAGAAATTTGTATTTCTTGGAACTGTTAAATTTTTCATTTTGCTCACACTACTACCATACTATAGTAGTGTGAGCTATGGTGATCGTAATTTTTTCGAGAAAAAAAAGTTGTCTGTCTGTATGTCTGTCTGTATGTCTGTCTGTCTGTATGTCTGTCTGTCTGTATGTCTGTCTGTATGTCTGTCTGTATGTCTGTCTGTATGTCTGTCTGTATGTCTGTCTGTATGTCTGTCTGTATGTCTGTCTGTATGTCTGTCTGTATGTCTGTCTGTATGTCTGTCTGTATGTCTGTCTGTATGTCTGTCTGTATGTCTGTCTGTATGTCTGTCTGTATGTCTGTCTGTATGTCTGTCTGTATGTCTGTCTGTATGTCTGTCTGTATGTCTGTCTGTATGTCTGTCTGTATGTCTGTCTGTATGTTTGTCTGTATCTCTGTCTGTATGTCTGTCTGTATGTCTGTCTGTATGTCTGTCTGTATGTCTGTCTGTATGTCTGTCTGTCTGTATGTCTGTCTGTATGTCTGTCTGTATGTCTGTCTGTATGTCTGTCTGTATGTCTGTCTGTATGTCTGTCTGTATGTCTGTCTGTATGTCTGTCTGTATGTCTGTCTGTATGTCTGTCTGTATGTCTGTCTGTATGTCTGTCTGTATGTCTGTCTGTATGTCTGTCTGTATGTCTGTCTGTATGTCTGTCTGTATGTCTGTCTGTATGTCTGTCTGTATGTCTGTCTGTATGTCTGTCTGTATGTCTGTCTGTATGTCTGTCTGTCTGTATGTCTGTCTGTATGTCTGTCTGTATGTCTGTCTGTATGTCTGTCTGTATGTCTGTCTGTATGTCTGTCTGTATGTCTGTCTGTATGTCTGTCTGTATGTCTGTCTGTATGTCTGTCTGTATGTCTGTCTGTATGTCTGTCTGTATGTCTGTCTGTATGTCTGTCTGTATGTCTGTCTGTATGTCTGTCTGTATGTCTGTCTGTATGTCTGTCTGTATGTCTGTCTGTATGTCTGTCTGTATGTCTGTCTGTATGTCTGTCTGTATGTCTGTCTGTATGTCTGTCTGTATGTCTGTCTGTATGTCTGTCTGTATGTCTGTCTGTATGTCTGTCTGTATGTCTGTCTGTATGTCTGTCTGTATGTCTGTCTGTATGTCTGTCTGTATGTCTGTCTGTATGTCTGTCTGTATGTCTGTCTGTATGTCTGTCTGTATGTCTGTCTGTATGTCTGTCTGTATGTCTGTCTGTATGTCTGTCTGTATGTCTGTCTGTATGTCTGTCTGTATGTCTGTCTGTATGTCTGTCTGTATGTCTGTCTGTATGTCTGTCTGTATGTCTGTCTGTATGTCTGTCTGTATGTCTGTCTGTATGTCTGTCTGTATGTCTGTCTGTATGTCTGTCTGTATGTCTGTCTGTATGTCTGTCTGTATGTCTGTCTGTATGTCTGTCTGTATGTCTGTCTGTATGTCTGTCTGTATGTCTGTCTGTATGTCTGTCTGTATGTCTGTCTGTATGTCTGTCTGTATGTCTGTCTGTATGTCTGTCTGTATGTCTGTCTGTATGTCTGTCTGTATGTCTGTCTGTATGTCTGTCTGTATGTCTGTCTGTATGTCTGTCTGTATGTCTGTCTGTATGTCTGTCTGTATGTCTGTCTGTATGTCTGTCTGTATGTCTGTCTGTATGTCTGTCTGTATGTCTGTCTGTATGTCTGTCTGTATGTCTGTCTGTATGTCTGTCTGTATGTCTGTCTGTATGTCTGTCTGTATGTCTGTCTGTCTGTCTGTCTGTCTGTATGTCTGTATGTCTGTCTGTATGTCTGTCTGTATGTCTGTCTGTCTGTATGTCTGTCTGTATGTCTGTCTGTATGTCTGTCTGTAGCGACCAACGCGCATAACTCAAAAACCGCTTGCCCGATTTGAATGAAATTTGGTACCTAGGCTGGGTCTTGTGTCGAGATGGTCCCATTTAAAAATGAACAAAATCCATCGAACGCAAGCCCAATAAAAGGGTGGGGGAAGATTTTAAAAATTAGAGTTTAAGTGAAAATATGGCGTGTGTTATATCAAACGACAGGTAATTGAGTCTGGAGTTAAATAAAATACATTTTAGTTTTTTTTTAAAGGGTGGGGGTAGATTTCGAAAATTAGAGTTTAAGTCAAAACATCGCTTGTGTGGTATCAAACGAAAGGTAATTGAGTCTGGAGTTGAATAAAACATAATTCACATTTTAGTTATATTAGCTTACACGTACACTATAACTATAGTACTTAGTGTGAGCTTAGGTGCCCATAAATTGGCAGAGTATTTTAGATGTGAATTACCATTAGATATTCACCCCATTTCACCCCAATAATTCGGAACGAGTCTAATTTATTTTTACCCTCCTAGCCCGCGCAGCAATGGCTAGAGAAAATATTATTTTCAAGGAAAAATTTCTTTTTGAGATAACGCCGAAAATGTGTTATTTGGGTGTATTTGGACCTTAGCAATATCGGCGTAACGTCTGTCTGTGTGTGTGTGTATGTCTCTCCGTAACACGATACTTCCTAAGCCGCTGAACCGAACTAAATGAAATTTTTAGGTAAGATAGTGTTTGACACTGTAACGAGCTGAGTACATTTGGGTCAAAATCCATTAAAGGTAATGACAGTTTTTCGCCAGTTCAAAACTTAAAAATATGCCAAATTTATATTCGTCGTGCATCGTAATATGGCGTTTACGGAATGTAGGAGAATATATCTTTCTCAATAATTTGTGTTCCAACCAAAAACTACGCAAGAGCTTTTGTTTCTCAGATATTTAAAAAAAACTGTTTATAAGGCTGATATATCATATGGTTCACTTAGAGCAGAAACGAGTATAATATAGTTTATGCTTAGAGTGAGCTAATGGGCTAGCTAGGAAGGTATCAGATCCGTCATGGATCCATTTATTTTTGTTAATAGCGGCGATATATTTTACATCCTTTTCAAGAATTTTCATGCTGTTATTAATTTTTTTTTCGTTATGTGCTTTTTACAAGACATATCTGTACATAGTTTTCATTATATGCTCGGCAATATGGCAATCCCGCCGCAGTTTGAAGAGGTCGTCGAACAGCAGATACGGGGGACATAGCAAAAGTTTTGTTTTTATTTTTTCCCAGATCTGCACATTATTTTAGCAGCCCAGCCGTAAAAAACTAAGCCATTGCACCCTAAAAGAGCGAGACTGCTTAAAGACATGCTAAAGGCCTCTCGATATACGAGTCTAGTGGGGTCAATAGCCAAAATAATGGTTCAGTAAGAGCAAATACCAAATAGTAGGAATAGTAGAAAATGTGCTTAAATTTCAGAGAAGAGCACAAATGTACCGGGTGATTGACCATGCATCTCCGTTTATATTCACCTGATATATTAACTTTTAAATTAGTAAAGTTGAAGGATTTTTCCTGAATTATCAAAATCTAATGTCAAAAATGACATATGTTAAGCGCACTTTGTCAAATTTTTGACATATCGATAGGGCTCCGTTTTTCTCGTTTCAAAAATATATAATAAATATGTTGACATTTTGACCCAGTCGTTTTTAAAATATTTATATTTAAAAAACTCGAATAAACCATAAGCCACAGCCGTTAATTTTTGACAAGCATAACTAGGTTTTTAATATGCAAATATTTCAACAACAGCTGGACTAAATGCAAAAGGAGCCCTGCTCCCACATAGCACAAAAATCAGATTAACGTTAAATTAACGTGAACAAAAATAATAAAGTTATTTTTCATCAATATTATTATAAATTAATTATTTCGCCTAAAAAAAGGCCAAATAGACAAGCTATAAAAATGTAATTGCTGAAGTTTCTGGTGCTGTGTATATAGCGTATCTTTTTA
Organism: Aspidapion aeneum; assembly: GCA_963576565.1. NCBI lineage: Eukaryota > Metazoa > Arthropoda > Insecta > Coleoptera > Brentidae > Aspidapion > Aspidapion aeneum. The sequence continues at coordinate 36,210,700 of OY755038.1, read as the reverse complement.
CCCTCGCTATTTTTATGTGCCAAATTCACACTTGAAAAGTCCTCCACAACATGTTCTAAAACGCTTCTAGATTAAGACCTCTCAAACCTAACTTTCTGCGTCTTTTTTGTCACGTTTTTTTTAAACTTAGAAGTGACGCGAAACGAAGTTCTAAAAGTTCACTAGATTAGGACTACAACACTTTAAGACAATTTTATAAGATGGCGCTCAAGGCAAAACAAAATCTCTATACATAGATTATGTTTTCTTTACAAGCTAAACAATATCTTTCAACAGTTACCACTTTTACAAAATATTAATGTGTCTTTATCAGGTTAATAAGTGATGCCTCGTGACTCGTGATCGTGAAGGATCAGGGATAAGTTCATTAACTGGTTTTTGGAGTTTAGAGACCAAAATCAAAACACTCCCGGATATATTTCGTCGAAGTGAAAATAAACGTTATTTTCTAGCAGCTTTTAAAATCTACGTTTTTTTTCTCACGCGTCTTTTAGGTGTTAAACACGTGATTATGCTATGTGGGCTATCGGTTGAAAGAATTAAATAGGTTAGGGTGTTTCATTGAAACAAATAAACCATATGTCAAAAATTTGACACATGTTCGACATGTCTTTTTTAACATCGCAGATTCTAATGATTCAGGAAAAATCCTTCAACTTATTTACTAGTTTATACGTTACTGCCAGATCAATATTAACGGAGCTATGAGTATTAAGTAAAATACCCCAGGTACACATGGTGATTCAGCCTTCTCTCGGAGCAGACCCAACTCAAGACACTAACTCAAGACAAGGGCACAAAAGAGGCGGACAAGGGGTTAATGTGGGGAACAGGGGGTTAATGTCGGGGACATTACCCCCCATACCCATCTAGATTGCCTATAGGTATACAAATACATTAATAAATTTGAGCTCTGAAGATTGTCATTTCAAGAGAAATTTTTGATAAATAAAGTAATTTTTGTGTAAACATTTTGAAAAATGTTCATTTTGTAAAGGATTGACAAAAAATTAAATTTTGTAAAAAATTGCGGTTTATGCATTGGTTATTTTATTAGGGACCTTTTGCAAGCACTGCTTTAGCTAACTTTATGCTTAAATGCGAGATTAAATGACAGATGCCACGTGATATTTAAAAGCCCAGTTTTGACCTTTTGCAGACACAGTTTTTTATCCTTTATCCTATATTTATCTAACAAAAGCCTGTTTTGTGTCCTGTAGGCCACTGGCGTATATAGAAAAAAGTTTCGGGGTGGGCCCGAGGCAGTTGGGGGGGGGGGGGCGAGACCCCATGAGGCCGTATTTTATGCTATTTTATGTTTGTATTCAGAAAATATGTGGAAAATATCTAAAAAAATCTTAGCTTCGGGGGGGGCCCGGGCTATATATATATATATACGCCACTGCTGTAGGCAATATTAATTAAAAAGTTCCTAAAACAACTAGGGAAAACCTAAAAAACCAATACCAGTGAAAAACCGCCAGGAAAATATAGGATTAGGTCTATGTTTACTGTGTACTTCTTCTTACTTTTTAACACACGTCACATAAGATTGACGTTGGTGAACACTGTTGCCAAATAACTCATATCTACCAGTTTTCATAAAAAATAATTTTCAATAATTGGCATAAAATTAAATCGGCAGATTACCCCGGATGGTAGCTCTTGAAATAAATGTCTGGTATCAAAAGTATGTAATTTAAATTTACATTAAATTTTGTCATAATGTATTTTTTTACATGAAATGTTTTTTGTTATGATATGGATTTCTGCTAATATTTCCAAACCATCACGATGTTCCGGAACTACAAAAGCTAGATATTACATACGTGTGTGTTATATTGCTGGATTCAAAATGAAATGTATACCTAGCTAATATTGTTCTAGAAAATCTACAGGGTGAGAACAAAAATAGGTATGTATGTAAATTTTTGACAATTTTGCATATGTCCAAATTTAAATTAACATGGGAGTATGACTTATTTTGGGACCTTTTTTAAAAATCAACGGCTTAATTTTTTCTTCTTGGAAACCGCGTTCCAAACTGGGAAATGTAGATAAAAAACAAAGAGGCATGCGTGGCCGACCGGCTTAGCGCGTTGATTCGTGCATATAGCTGCAGTGCTTGCTATATGACTGGAACCATAGATAAAGGATTTTTGCTGCGGTTCAGTGAGTACTGGAACGACCGCGCGTAGACCGGGCGCGCTACCAATATTGTGGGTTCGAGCACGGATCACGTGGTTCGAGTTCCACCACCTGGGCGCATGATTGTTATTGTAACGTCCCACAGTGGGGCAGGAAGCACAAAAAGATGCGATAAAGTCCCACAGTGAAATGGATGTATTCGTTTGTAGTCAGGAATGTTTAAAATCAATTACTTAATGATCCAAAACAAAAAAAAAGTAACCCCGAGCGGTTAGTCGAGGTATAACTGGTCGAATAGGCTTCAAAATATTTCCTAAAATACTATGTACGACGGCAATGTTTACAAAATATTATATTATGTTGTTGACTCTACAAAAAAGGAAAGGCCAAGTTTGCCCCCTCCGCAATAACTAATCGTCCACCTGAAAAATGAAAACACCTAAACCCCCCCAAAAAAAAAACTTCACTGAACTGACATAAAATTTTGCACACTTTCCTTCTAGTGACTTTCGCCATTTTTAAAACGGCTTGACAGAAGCTTTCAATGCAATGAATCTGATATTAAAACTATATCTTGTTTATAAATAATCATATTTATATATTATACCAAACACAACAAAAAATAATTTAACTATATTAATAAATCAAATAATAAGTTAAAAAAAAGATCGGTCTGAAAGTTTAAAACTAACGTATAAACCTCGTTATAAAAGAGTATTTTTATTCTTTAACGAATTGTAGCCAGCGCTACGCTCGTGCTAAAAACTTTTTACCTTGAGATAAGAAGTGTCACTTTTATCCATTGATATATATTATAAAAATAGTGGGCCCTCCTTTATTCTTATTTTAGCGATAAAACTGTTACTTTTTATCCTTAAAATTCTAATTTTTAGTAAAGTAGCTCAAAACCACATAAAAATTGTAGGGTAGAAGTTTCAAAAACTATCTCCTAAAATTCGTAATTAAAGTTTCTTGTTAGCTATTGGCCAATTATATACCTCGCTACGCTCAGGCTACAAACTTTTTGCCTCAGGATAAGGTGTGACTTATTCCTTAATATATAATGAGTATACTAATAATATGTGTAGATGTATATGTATTTAGTACTTTATATTCTAAATATCTATACTACAATTCACATATTTCGTGTTCAAGTTTGAAGAAAAATCTTAATATTTAAAAATTAATTCCGGCCTTATGGGCAAAAATTAGCAGCTAAATGTGGCATCATTTTAAAAAGGAAGGTTCAATAAAAAATGACATGTTAAAAGTGGCGACAAGTTACTTTTTGTCCACGTATATTTTTAAGCTTAAAGAAAATAATAAATTTTTTAAAGATTTTACAAAAATGGCAGCTTAAACGACAAAAAATCTCGCATTTTTTTATACGAGAATAATGTATTCACCATAGTGATTTTCTGACATAATTAAAATAATTTTAACCAAACTTGATCCACATTACGAATTGTGACAAAGTTGATTCATTTGTGTTCTTAAAACAACTACGCAACGTCAGTTTTTAAAACACGCTATCTTTGATAAGGTGTTTTATTCAATTGTTTGACGTGCGACTATCCGAAGCTAACTTGCTATGGTAAAGCGATTATTAATAAATAGTTTTCAGTAAAAATTACTTTTGGGTACTTTTTTTAGAAATCTTAATTAAATAGCGCACAAAGAAAATAATTATATTTAAAATTTAGCCTTTAAAAGATTAGGCCGCAATAAAATGTTTAAGATGTTTATATCATTTCTTTTGATGAATGCATCGCTAAGAAACGCAACTGTTATACTGAACAGAGGTACACAAATAAATTGCCTCGCAAAAATTCCGGTACAAAATAAATTTAAAAAAAAATGTTGAACATTTTATGGTTTAGACATTTCTTACCACATTGCCGTTCACAAAATTCTGAAAAGCGTACCCGCGAATATAATTTTTTGCTACAGGGTGGCCAGCGGCGTAGCGTGCCCGAAAGGGCGGGGGGGGGGGGGGGGCGACAGCTAAAAAGGGCGCCTCTGAAAACTTATGGCAAAAAAAAACCAAAAGGTCAAAAAGGCGCCTCTCACAAATCTTGCGACCAAAAAAAAAAAAAAAGGTCATCATATGTCAGGGGGCGGCCGATAAGTCACAAGGGCGCCTCTGACGAATCTTGCAACTAACAAAAAAAAGAAGGTCATCATGTATGAGGGGGCGGCCGATACATCACAAGGGCGCCTCTCCCACCTCTGGGGCGCCACTACCCTCGGGGCGGGGGGGCGACGAACCCCCCGCGCCCCCCCCACGCTACGCCGCTGAGGGTGGCCTATTGTGCGGCGTAGCGAATTTTAAAATGGAACTTTTGTTTGGTCTTGTAATCACACTGGTTGCATTTAAATCAATAATCTATTGCATCTGTTCTTTTAGCAGCAAGTGCCCTTTCCAACCAAAATGTTTTTTAATCTTTTTAATTTTAGAACAGTACTTAAGTTAGTTAAGACATCTTTTGACAAATGGTCCATTTTATGACAATTTTTGCGATTTTATGACAATTTTATGACGAGTAGAATTTGTTGACATTTTAAATACACCGATTAGACCTAGATTTTATAGAACTGTTAACAAATGCCAATTTTTTAGACCTACATTTTTATTGGATTTTGAAAAAAATGTCCGTTAATTTTTTTCAAGAAAATTCCCAGTGGAGCTAGCATTAAGTTTCGAAGTAAATACACCTTTTTAACTAATGTGTTCAAACCTATGGTTTTCGAACAAAGTGTTTTTGAACCAAAAGTGACCTTATGTTTCCCTCACAAGGTGAAGCTAAGAGGTTTTGTCCCTGTACACTTTAGGCTAACAAAAATCTATCAACTTATTCAAAATATAGTTGTTTTCTTTTGGTGAACGTAGTTATTTTTTTCGATAAAGTTGTTTGATCAATAGCAAACAATTCGTTGCATCTGTTTTACAACCCGCAGAAATAGTAAAAAAGTAAGTAAATACATAATACTTAAAAATAGGTAAGTATATACAATCAATCCCATCCCATCCCATACTTTGGACCATTTTCCACTTTGAGAACATAATATCTAACAATATCTAAATAAAAAAAATTATCTGTTTAATATAAATATTTCGTTTATTATAAAAAAATAACTTCTAGCCCAATAGTTGGGTGAGGTTGCGAGTTTTTAATTATTCCATGAATTGTTTTTTACAAAAACTATGGAAAGCAAAAAAAAATCAAATTGTTGGTGTCCCAAATAAGAGACGATTTTTAACATGCAAACATTTGAACAACGACTGAATCAAATATCAATATATATCGCACCTCCACTTCGAAACCGTCGCAACTCAAAAATTTTCATTTTTCTTATTACACATTCGGATAGATTTCTACTTATTTTATCTACCAGCAAAACCCTGTGTTTAAATCTCAAACTAAAAAAATATATTTTGCCTAACTGATAATATATTTTGCATTAAGAACTACGGATTACAAAATTTTGTTCTGCTTCTCTTGTAAAATTATAACATTTTGACTTACAACGTATCGAAAGGGATGTGCAATAATATCATACATTTTTGGGTTCAGAAAAAAGAGTTTATTCATTTTAAATATAATATATAATGGGTACCATTCATAGGGAGTAGCATTTTCTGGCCACCTATTCTTGTAATCGAACGATGTGATCATTCTCATCACATGCTTTAGCCAATAACAAGGTTTAAATAATTTCCGAACTGTCACGTGCTATGCGAAAATATCTCTTTACTTTGCAAGGTTCTCATGCGAACCGACCGAGAAACACTCAGCCGGTATGGGGCAGGAGATGAGATTTAGCTTCAAATGCGTAAAATTTACGCACTGTGAAGAGCGCGCGACTATGCCATTGCAATTGGTCAAGACAACTCATTTTTACACAGACACCACTTAGCCACATCGTTCGATGGCGAGAATAAAGCCCCTGGCGGTTTAGAACTTTTGCCTTAAATATCAAAGGAATTTTTTTAGTGGTAGTCAAAGAATAAATAAAATTATTTTCGGGCTTGCCCTCAGAACGAGGTAGTACCCACTTTAGAAAATCAACTGCCAACTTCCAGTTTTAGCTAGTATCAAACCAAGGCAGTAACATTCATATGTACACTACTTTCTATAAGAACAGTAGAAATTGGTTAGAATATATACGGGGGTTTCCATGTCAACCCAGTCACCTTTTGCACTTAAAAATTTTGATTTTAATAAAAATTTCTTTTTTGGTTCCTCTATAGATGCCAATTACGCCAAGATAAAAAATTTGGAAAAATGTTGCGATTCCTTAAATCTACAGAGTGCTTTATCTTCTTGATTGGCCAAAACATATCTATGGTTTATGATTTTCCCTGAAAAAATACGAAGTTTGCAAAAACAAAATTTACTGCTGTTTAGAAATAAGAACAAGAGGCTTTAAGAAAAAATATTGAAAATGGGACCTTAGTACAAGACAATAAATTTAAAAAATCGCCATTTTGAAAATGTGACCTCTTCGATTTTTTATATTTTTGCTTCAATATTTTGTCTATTGCCTGTAAAAATTTAAGAGTGGGTCAAAAAGTATAAATGCCAAAAAGAAAAATTCTTGTGTAAGTGCGCGGAGCAGTCCTACTGAGGCGCCCGGAGTGTGAATCAATATACATTTTATTTAAAAAAAAGTTGTTTTGCTTTGAGGAAAAAAAAACTTTTTTTTTTCATTCTGACACTGCCCCGCTTCCCTTGCAAATGACATCAGCGGCGTCACATTAAAGGGCCAAGACGGGCCTTGGCCATCCACTGTTTAAAACCTTATCGGCCACCAACATTGTGGCACATTTTTCTAATTAGACTACCTATTCCCGCACTGTTATGACATTCGACTCTTATTTCTAAACAGTAGTAAAAAATTTTTTTGCAAAGTTTGTATTTTTTCAGAAAAAATCATAAACCATACATATGTTTTGGCCAATTAAGAAGGTAAAACACCCTGTAAATATCTATAGAGGTATCTATAGAGGAATCAAAAAATAAATTTTTATTAAAATTAAAATTTTTAAGTGCAAAAGGTGGCCGGGTTGACATGGAAAGCCCCATATACAAGGGCACACGTAATTTCACGTGGAAAAAGCGACAGACTGAACTAGACTTCTGTGTTGGTTCGCATCGATGATGCGGTATTCCAAGTTTAGGCAAAATCAAAATGATGGATCCGCATCTCAAATATGGGACTTTATACCAAATTTGTTAAATGGTAGAACTGAATAATAGGTATTATTATTTTTATTTACAGATTATCCTATGGCTCAGCCTCTTCTGTGCACCAATAATACCCAATGGCATTTTGACTATGAGACTCCACTGGTGGCCAACAAAAGCACGGATTATCGGACTTCAACTGGCAAAAATCATAGATTTATACCTAGCATAGCTCAGGATTTTGATTGTGTAAGTTTTCTTTTTGAGGGGCTTGTACAGGATGTCCCATTTTTTATGGTATTGAGTGGAAAACTCCCTTAGTATAAAAGATAGAGGATTGGAGATTTCACAATACTGTCCTAAAATTTTGAGGCAAGAAAAAATATGTCAAAAGGTTTTTTCTAGCCTTGTAGTTTTGAAGCTACGAGGGAAAATTAAAAAATTGATTGATTCTATCAATAAAATGACGTTCTTAAATTTTTGGTTTGTTGAGTCAAATCCGAAATTTCAGAAAAAAATTAAGAAAAAAAATACACACCTGGATTTAAAAAAAAAATTTATAGCTAGCGGTTAACTGGGGACTTAACGCAAAAAATGGTAAAAAAATCTAGGTCCGTATGTAACTTGTTAATTTTTTTTCTGAAATCTCGAATCCGACTCGAGGGACCAAAAATTTAACGTCATTTTATTGACAGGATCAACTTTCTGTGGAGAAGTTTTAACAAAATTGAAATATCTACACTAAAAACAAAGATATGACCGATTATTAGAATTCCGAATTTTTGAATTTTCCCTGCAGTAGCTCCAAAACTACAAGGGCTGGAAAAAAGCTTTTGTCATACTTTTTTATGTCTAGAAACTTGAGAACAGTGATGTGAAAAATGAGACACTCTGTACACAAGAGATTAATTGCAGGAAAGTCCTTTTAACAGTTACTCTTATCTTTTATGCACTTGAGAGTACTATCGTTAATTGGTGGTCTCCTGAGAGTTTCCTAGAGTGGAGTTTTGTTCCAATTAAAAAATTACGTAAATAACTTAAAACTGTCTCTGTATACACATTACTGTATTGAATACGAACCAATACTAAATATTATAAAAAGCACAGCCTATTTGAAAAACTGTTTGGTCCACGTCAACTTGTCTACATAATTACTATATAAAATATAGCGGGCTGCTGACAAATGGTGTACACTTACGATTTGCTTTACTCCGATTTTATTTGACATCCTCTAGTGACTGACTTTTGGAGGTTTAAATAGGTTTTTTGTGGATATATAATACCATTGTAACAACGAAAAACTGCAGCCTCTATTGCCTGTTAATAAAATATTAAATTTTTATAGTTTATACAAAAAATATAACGCGATTTTGAAACTTTTAGCTGTCTTTTGTCATTTGTAATTTTATTTTTCTGTTTCTTTTTAAATATAGATTATGCTAAATTCATAGATAGCTTCCCTGCCCTGTACAACAAAAAATACAAGGGTTTTTCATTTTTCTACAAGAAACTATGAAACTAACCACAGGGCCATTTCCACTGTATTAGGGCTGAGCCCCAAATAACTGAACAACTTTTTTTCGCTGGCCTATGCTGGTTGTTACAGTTGTTATAATAAATCTCAAAAAGTATGAAATAAACTGTATACTTACTACTTAGCAGCTTTTAGTAAATACTGCTGTAGTTCATAGAGAAAAAACCTACCTCAAAAAATATATTATATTTAAATATAAATATGAAATTACTCAGATCCATCAGATCAAAAGTATTCAAATCAAATAAATCTAATTAAACACCACCTTTATGGACATTATACCCCACCACAAAATATTAATTTTACTTGTTATTTTTAGAGAGTAAAGGCCCGAATAAAACCGGAATTACTCGAGAAAAATATAGCTATTAAAAACGATTGGAAATCTACATACGATGTCCAATATCCTAGAAAACCAAATGAATTGGACGTGTTTTCAAAGCACAAAAGAGCACCCAGTGGCAAGTCGGTAGACTACGTCATCAATGCTCAGGAAAAGGTAAAATCAGAAAGGACCACCAACCATATACGTAAGGAATATTACGTATATGCCACCAACTCTTCTCTTTTTAACTGAATAAACTAGATTTCTAAAAATCGACTTTCTAGACGCATTTTATATTACTTTTGGGCAAATGGTCAATTCCCCCTATTTCGACCCGGCTAAATCCGAATATATCGGTTGCCCCTTCCCCCCCATCAAATGTTAACAAACACCGAGATATTAAAGAAATATGAAATTGACGGTGTAATGCCCTATTTATAGTTTTTATTGTATTCAAAATGGCAATTTTTTTAAAATTAACTGTAAATACCCCAAATTTTCTCAAAAATTAATACCCCCAAATTTTCTCAAAAATTAAGCTTATAAGGAAAATATGTATATGCTTTATTTTTGACAAAAAAATCCCTTTTTAACAATGTATAAGACGGCGATTACAAACTCTCCAGCCACGTCCGTTATTTAAAGTAATTTAAAAAAATACATATTTTTTTATGATGTATTCGATTTTTTTTAACCAAGCTGCATAGGAAAAACTATGTCCTACACTGGATTGTAGATAATAAAATTTTCTTTTAAACACTGTATATAAGAAGATTTGGACTCTCTTCATAATTAAAACTTCAGGGGCGTCCTTAAATTAAATAAATTTTTAAAAATCACAAAATAAACCATTTGTGTTAGATTTATTTAGCTTTCTCAGAAACTAAGCTTAATAAAAAATATATATGTACTACACCTTATTGTAGACAGTAAAAATCACTTTTTAATGCTGTACCTACAACTCGGTGGTTTAAATTTGGATCATTTAAAAAATAAAACAAAAACAATGTTTTTTACCCGATTTTCCTAACAACCAAGTTCTTTATCAAAAAATGTGTTCTATACTTCACTTCGTCTTAGCCAAATAAATTTCCTCTTGAACTCTTTACAAGAGGGTGCAAATCAAATAAAACCTATAATAAACATATAATTTTTAAAAATCACCAAACAAATCAATTTTGTTACCTGTTTTATTAAATTTTCATAAAAAATAAGCTACCAATAAGTGTAGTTTTTGAGAAAATTGTATAAAACCTATAATAAACATGTTTTTTCTAAATAATCCCAATTTACGAACGCCACTAAAGAGGGGTTTAGCGGTGGTTTTTGCAGTCCCTTTCGACATTTCGGGGAGGGGGGCAATCATTATATTAATACACTGGGTTCACTTCATACTTCATACTGGCCAGTATATCCGCCATTGTAAAGAATAGTTAGAGCGTAGATTCTTCAAATTAATTCCAACCTATACTAATTAAAAAAAATTTGCAAACATTTCTTACAAATGCACAATTTAATTATACACCAAAATCTGGTTTGCTTTTTATATACCGAAATAACTAGTAGCAGGTGATTTCTTCTAAAACCACAAAACTTATGTACTGAAACAGTTTTCAGATTTCAGAGAATTAACTTCAGTTTTTTGCAGATATTCCAACATCCAGCTGCAAACAGAATACATGACTTATCGGAAATGAAAGACAACTATCGAATGAACTATTTTGTGCCAAAACAAAGAAACATTAATTTGGATACAACATGCCAGGTGAGCAGGTTTTTCTAGAAGATTTCATATATAAAATAATAAATTAATAGAAGATTGGTACAAATTAACAAAACTTAATTTGTAAAAAATTCTGGATAATTATAATAACCCATACGGACACCTGAGCATATACAAGAGACCGTAAAGCTAGATAGATAGATTGTTGACTCAGACATTTTACGTGGTAATATACAACCAAGCGGCCCTAAAAGCTTTTAAGTGAGTGTCAAAGGTAGCCTAAGACTATAAACAGACCTCTAAATGACTAGCTCAAAACTACAAAATTACACTGATGTGGGGCACCAGGACATTGCCTTAAAGGAAATGAGGAAGCAGAAAGCATTGCAAAGAAAGGGGCCAAAGCCCTTCTGTGTGTGTATGAAAACCACTATATAAAAGAACTGAATAAATGGGAAATGAATCGGTTGGAGTCTTACTGGAGATAAACTCCGGGAAAAAGGCACTCAAGACGGTTTAAAACCATATCAGTAAAGAAGCCTTAACAGCTTTTAGAATAGAAATGATCAGAAACGACTTAAGAGACGGTAGAGTCGAACTGCTTACAGGACACTGTCCAGTGAAAGCTAAAAAAGACTACTGCAGATCAGAGACAGCTAAACATCTGCTCCGCGAATGCCCTGCCTTTCTTTGTAAAAGGCTTCAGCAGTTCGAAAGAGGTAGGTACTCTATCGCCTCAAGAAGTGAGCCAACTAACTCCCAAAAAAATAGCTTCTTTGGGAGAAGCTTGCAAATCTTGAACACAAAATGAGATTTATTTAATAGTTCTACAGCAAAAACCGAATTACAGATACTTCCTTACATTAAAAAGACATCTATTCTATAAACTTACACTAGACATGATAAATACCAAACAAATCAAATTACAGAATTACTTATAATAACACTTATCCTTGACTCGGAGGGCATTCTTCAAAATTCTTATAGCTAACATTGTCAATGTAAACATCCGAAGCATATTTCTTTAATAAGTTGCATACATTGTGGATATATAAGTAAAACATATTTTTCGACCTTAAATTGATTCGAATTATGGCAAAAGGATGTTCAATTATTATATTAGGGCAATCAAAATCCCCTTTAAGATATCTATAGATAGTTATTAAAAAATCTTAGTCCTTCTTTGGTTTAGTGACAATCTATTAAATATTTCTAATGAGATCTCGTTATCACAGCCTTTTTGTGGATAAAACCCAAACTTTTTAAAGTGCATGGCTTTTAAAAAAAAATTTGAACTCCTTCAATCTTACTAATCCAAATGTCATATTGGGGGGGACCAGATAATACTTCCATATTTCAGTATTGGCAATACTAGACTCTCAAATAACTAAATGCTCACTTTAATGTTAAAACTTTTAGTATTTCTACAAATAAACCCAGCAATTTTTAGGGCACTTTTAATTTTGGAAATAATATGTGATAAAAATGACAGATTAGGATCGAAGGTTACACCCAGGTCTTATTGTTCAGATACACGTTGTAAATTCAATTAAATTTTTGTTACGATTAAATGACGAACAAAAGCATTTACACAAATTTAGGTTAAAACATTTTCCTGGAATTATGGGGCTGTGTCCTGAAATTCTCTTTAAAGTGTTTCACAATCCTTCAATGAGAAAACTTCAACAAACAATTTAAAATCATCGGCAAATGCCAATGATTCCAAATTTTTTTCCTTAGAAATAATTTTGTTGAAGCCAATAATAAAAAGAATTGGTCCGAGATTTGCCCCTGGGGGCACACCAGAAAAACTGAGATAAATAGACCTACTACCCTTTAGTTCTACAAACTGATATCTTTTACTTGTGCTAGTTTCCAAATAAGATTGAATTAAAGTAGTTAAGTATGAAGAAACATCCATTCCAGTTAGTCCATCCAAAATATTGCTGTGTCTTACTTACATCTACTTGACTTTTTCTGTTTAAAACCTCATGTACGTATTGCGACAAAATTGTTAGATTTGTAAAGGTAGATCTTTTGGTTAAGAAGGAGATGCAGATCATGGATAAAATATACATATTTTTGAAGTATAGGTGCTGAGCGGCTTAGTAGCCAATATGGCTCCTTGTGGAATTTACAACTATACAATAATAGTTACTCCAAAAACTCATTCTTCAGTCCATGGTTACGCTTAAGACAAAAGTCAACTCTGAACACTTGGTAGTTTCATTGGAACTTCGTGAGAACCCTACGCAGCATAATACAGGAGAAACAAAATAACTATGCCTGCTTCCAATTTTTTTAGATAGACCAAACCTTTAGACCCGTCCAACCAGACGTTTGCCCTCGAGAAAAAGGCTACTACAAGCTGCTTGACATTTACCTGACAGAGAACAAAGCTAAATTCGTTCCTTACAATGCAGAGGATTTGAAAAAGGCTCAGGAAGACTTGGTGACATTTTATAATGCTAATGGAAGCCACAAGGTGAGGTATACAAATAGCAGGGTTTCTAAAGTGGGATCTAGAAATCGGATCTTCATAAGCCAAACTGAAACGCGATAAAGATTTTGTGCGTGTCAAAGAAAAATAGATATATTGTATAATGCTGTCAGTTCTTTCAGTTTAGCAATGAGTTTCTTTACGAGGCGGTAATGAAAGGGTTATGTTCTACACTATGTAGCCAGTTCTTAACGTGTTCTTACAACCCTCAATAACAAACAAGAACCACAAAAATTTGAGTCGAAATTAGAAGCAAATAAATTTGTCCTATTAGTTTTCCTTAATTAATTTTCTCGCTAAATGTTCAAATTATGTGTGCGCGCGCTGCCTCTTCGTCTCTCGCAATAATGCAGTATTGCATTTCCCTCTCATTGCCGTCTCGTATGGCTTTTTGTAAGCTACTTTTGGGACGAAACAGCTTTCAACTAAAAAAAGCTGCGTCTGCTTTCACTCCTATTTGAGGCATTTTTGTAGCGGACTGGAGCGTATCAGCATCGGGTGAAAGTTTTTGACATTCTGGTATCCACAAATTGACGGAATATTTTTCATTTCAGGGATTAACTGAACCATTACCGGGCAAACTGCATGGTTTCAACAACGTCTATGATAAAGCAGTGTTCAAAAACGAGTTACCTAATAGATTATTATCTACTGCACCCAAAAGGGTTCCTAATTTGTAAGTATATTTCCCCTCTGGCTCCCGATTCAGGGCTTTGTAAGATGTAATCTATCACTTCGTGCGAACAGAAGAGGTTTGGCTAATAGCAAATTCTGAATCGTCACGTGTTACGCGAACAGACCACAGGGTTGCTGCTCTTGCGAGATGCTCAAGAAACGATCTAATAATTCGGAATAGAAGAACAGATTTCGCTGCAACCGCGCCTGTGAGTTAATGGTTCAAACTTCACTGTCTGGACAGCGCGATCATTTCTCTGCTTGATATTGGTCGAGACGAGACACTTCGAAAGATGTGATCTATCACTACTCACGATTACGAAGATCATTCCCCTCAGGAAGCCAATTCTTAAATTGTATAGGAATGAACGTTCTCTCGAGAGATGTGATCGCTCCGGAGTCTGATCTCATCACATCATGTTCTCGTGATGAGTGTTCCTCGTATTTTCATTTCGGCAAGAGAAAATGGGGCTCTTTTTAGAATCCTTGGTAGGTTTAATGCTCAGGCTTATGTTACAATCATGAGAGATGTCATGCTTCCTCAAGTCTGGATTCTTTTTTAAAAAAAATTGTGTGCTGAAGACCACACGGCAGAAGTGTAAACCTCAACAAGGCGAAATTAATAATACTGGCCCATAACTTGTTCTGCAAAGCGGACCGAACCGAACTCTTTTGTGTACTGGCCTTCATCTGCATGATCATATCGCTTGCTGAATGTTTCTCACAGTTAGTCGACTCGAGCCGATTTCACCCGAATGAGCGTTACATAGCCGAGCCTGATGGCTCAGTTCAATTAACTACCCACAAAAACTGCTAAACGCGCCTAAAAAAGTTTACACTTTAAAAATTTAAAATAAATAGACAATGCAAGTCCGATGATGATGGTTTTGTATACCAGCAAGATAACTTCAATGCCAAGAAGATTAGTAGCAAGTTTTATCCAGGCGGATTATGCAATGACAAGTTATTAAATATTGTTTTTTTTATATTTCTTTAACTTGCTAATGATATGACTGGAGGGCATTGATTTTGGTCAAGTCAGTGCCTTACACCAACCAACCGGCGTCTGATTTGACCAATTTTTTTTAAATTTTGTTGTAATAAAAAGATATAAATTATTTACATAAAGCCCTGCCCCTTCTGATGTATGAATTCTATGTGGCGTTTTCTACTTGTATTTTTTACATCTAAGAAAACTAAGCAGAACCGTTATCTCCGTTATTATGCAATGCAGAAGAGTATTGATAGCCCTAAGTAACCAGTATGTTTTAGTGGAATGAAGTCGGAATACCAAGGGAACTATTTCAACCAAACCTGTTCAAATTTCTTCCCCTACATCCAAGAGAATCCCGTTTTCTTCCCGGAATCCCTTTCAGGGCCTAGCCTGTGGCAAAACTTGTGTCCACCAGGTATGTATTCTTCGGAATACTGTCATATTGGTACCGGATGGCCCGTAAGTTCGGTGGTTAATGTAAATGAAGAAAAATAATTAAAACTATAATGTCATAATCTGTATATAAAAAAGGAAAAAGGTTCTTCAATAAAAATCGATTTTCGTAAGAAAAACTGTTTAATTTAACATGTCAGTTTTCAATAAGATTTTAGCCTAATGCTAGTAAAAATATATTGGAACGAATTTGCTGGTATATTTAAATTTTAAAGCACATTTTGAGTATATTAGCCTCTATTTCTAACATCCTTTAGAAAAATTGAAATTAATGTATTTTTTGTTATTATTTTTTTCATTTTAAATCGTTAGTTGCTATCGAATTTGTTTCAAGTGAACTTCCCACCTTGCTAAAAATTTGACCATCATATTATTGGTTTTTTCAAAGCACTTTTAAAATAAACTTAAGGTCAAAAATCGTATCCCGTGATAGATCACAAAATTTTAAGTCGCCGAGCGTTTGCCTGAAATTTTAGTAAAGGCACTCTATCTAAGACGGCGGTTTTTTTATATGATTTTCACAAACTTTGGCGCTAAATTAGTTGTACAGGAAAACCATTACGACGTGTGCAATAGAACGTCAATTAAAATAGTTAATAAATTAGCTTTACATCTAAAAAACCAAAAAAGATGAGTTTTTTGAAAATATAATTAAATTTCACCGAAAAAAATCAAGATTCAGCAAGAAAGTTTTAGGGTACCCTAGATCGATTGACGATGGATTACTTATTTTTAAGTCGCCGGGGGTTTACAAACTTTTGCTTGAACATCAATTTTGCAAAAAAACTGTTAAGACATGTTCTGTTCACAATAAAAAAGCTTTATATCTAAAAAACTAAAACAGTTTTTTTCTAATCTAGTAAAGCACATTATTACACTATTTTGAAGTAATTTAGTATTTGTTATGCCTACAAAACTTAGCAATAGTAACAATGTTATCTGAAATGTCATAAACAATTTAATTGCTGTTCTATTGCGAAGAAATATTGGTCTAAATAGTGTTTCCGTAAATTTGATTTAGCAAAAGTTTAAAGCAAATAATAAAATGTGTTTTTTGTTTGTTTTTTTTTCAAATTGCATTTTGAGATTTTATTGTTATTCTGATTTTTAGCTTTTATTTTGTTACTAATATTAAATAGTAAATATAACAGTACCAGTCAGGTAGGTAGGTAAACTTAGAGTCCCTGTAATTGTACAACTTGGAATATAAATGAATGAATATATTCGCAAAAAAAATTTATAACTTTAAACAATTTTCGGAAAAGTATTGTGATTTTATCGAAGGAACAGGCGTAGAGAGTTTAGTAGTTTTAACAAAATAAAATAAATAAAAAGTATTTTTCTGTTAGGGTTATTATAAAGATTTTCAGCATTTAGTGCACAGTACACCACTCTACCGGACTATTTTGCAAGTGATGAGTAACAGGTTGAATTTTTGTAAATACCTTAATTTTACTGAGATGCCTAACTTTGTTATTATTATTATTAATGATTTTATGGTCGTAAATGTAAACTACAATATAAAACTAAATATATAGTTAACGAAACAACGACAAAGGTCAAAGTTCGCACTGTCAATTACTATGTAATGGACAACGGCGCTCTTTCACTCAGGCCTTTAAAATTAAATAAAATTAAGAAACAAGAAAAAAATCTATTCTTTTGATATTATATTCTAAGCTATACTATACAGGGTGTCCGATGACTTAGGGGCCATAGGTCAATAGGTGATAGAGGTGGTCATGTCTGATAAAAAAGTTCCTATAATGCATGGGTGAAAACTCTTTCTTTGTCGAGATACAGAACATCAAATTTGGCAACTTTTTTGATAATAACTTTTTAAAAAAACGTAGTAAAATATGAAATTGGGGAGAGTCGTGTATTAGAGTAAGGGCAATAAATTAAAATAAAAATTATTTTGAGAAAAATTAGGGGGTTAATTTTTTTTAGAAAAACTATTTTTTTGGTATAAACTTTTATAAATGCTATATTAAACGCAATGTTTTTTTATATTTATTTTTAATAAAAACAAGTCTCTAGCAAGACATAATAATAAAATATTATTGATATTTTTTAAAAGAATAACTAAAATAAATTTATTTTTATTTTTTACACAATTTTGAATCACAATTAGCTGACTATTCAGCTGGCTGTGACAGATTTTCTTTTTTTGTAAAAGCCTTTTCTCCCCCACTCCTCTAACTTTTAACATCCTATATCTTAAAAACAGATGTGTGTTGACCCCCATGTTATATAAACTTTTTGCTGCACTATGGCCCCTAAGTTATGGGACATCCTGTATAAGTGGTAATACTTAAATACATAGGTACCTAGCTAATTAAATTTAATTATTCAAGTAGTATTCTTTCTATTTAACAAAAAACAACAAAAAATTACACCCACCTGTTTTATAATAGAAAACTTGATAGTTTTGTAAAAACTGATCTTTAATTTTTTTCCCAAAAGCACCAAGTTTCATATTTTTGAAAGTGTCCGGTAGTTTGTTGTGAAATGAAGAGCAGTTGTACGAAAATGAACAACGAATAATTGTAGTTTTATGCTTGGGTACGTTGAGTTTTTGTTTGTGCCTAGTGTTACAATTATGAATGCCAGATCTTTTTCCTCTAATAAAATTCCTAACAGTGATTCCTAACAGAGTGCACAGGTGCTAAATATAAATTCAGTGGCTTTAAAAAATGCATTAAGAAGTATCAATTAATTTTTTGCTTAAATCTAAAGATTTTATGATATCGTGCACTGTTTGTCTGTTAGAAATCACTTTCAAGAATTTTTGCGTCTTGACAAAATGAACTATTTACGAAAATTCAGTCTGTTATTCATCATTTAAAAAGTAAACCGGTGCCAGTGAACTACAACCATCCTAACAATAAAGACGTAAAATAAATGAATACTGCTTACCTATATTTTTAAAAAACAAATTATAACCTTAAACAATCATCATCCACATAGCTAATAATTAGGTCTTCACCGTCGAATATTACTTCGGTCTCTAGTAGCTTCTGTAGATAGTCTGTCAGATTGGTAGATATAATTTCGTTGTCGCACTTTTTGAATAGACGCAACTTTTTTTCGCTGGCTTTATGATTGTTGTTTTGGAGTTTGCATTCACAGGCGACTGCGTCGATGATGCGCCCTATAATAAAAAAGAGTCATGGAATTTTTAAAAACTCTTTTTTGAAAAATTGTTTTTCAAATAAAGAAAAAAGGAAATATCTCACTAGTTAATAAACTGACCGACTGGATTAGTTTTAAACAAACTCTGTCAGAAAAAATAAACCTATCAGTACCATTGCAAACGCCACAACAAATTGATAAAGAAATTGAGTATTTTGTTACAAATATTCAACAAGCAGCTTGGGAAAACACAAAAAGAATTTTGAAGGGAAAAAACTATCCAAAGGAAATTGAAGTCCTTATATGGAAAAAAAGAAAACAAGGAAGGAAACGGCAGCAAAGATTTTAAAAGACCACCAATACGAAAATCAAACGACCAGTGAGCAAAGAGTACCGAAGAACAAGCAGATGTTTTTGCAAGTCATTTAGACAAACATTTCAGCTCAATGAAGCACCAGATGAAAACTTTCATTTAAATGAACCCCACCAAATCAAAGGCCATATTAAGCTTACATCACCAAAATAAACATTAACAGAAATCAAAAATATTAATTCGGAAAAGCCCCAGGCTATGATCTTATTAAATAAAACAACTTCCCAGAAAAGCTATCGTGAAAACTGTGAAAAAATTCAGAAGTTAATCATGAAAATCGGAAAAGCCACTCCATGATATGGCGTCTTACAGGCAAATAGCCTTGCTGCCAATTATTTCTAAGCTCTATGAAAAATTATTGCTTAAAGGAATAAACAATCATAGAAAGACAAGAAATTATTCCATCTCATCAACTTGGGTTTCAAGACAAGCATTCCACGACCAAGTACACAGAATTACTAATATAATAGAGAAAGCCCTAGAAGGGGGAAAGATTGTTCTGCAGTCTTTCTAGATGTAGCACAAGCATTTGACAAAGTGTGGCATAAATGCCTTTTTTATTTTTATTTTATTTTAAACTAAATTGTTTTCTGCCAAAACAATATTCTGATAGTTTGGAATCATATACACATTTCAGAGTAAAATAGGAAGAAAAGAAATTCAAGCAGGCGTACCCCAGGCTAGCGAACTAAGCTCTTATTTATACTTATTATTCATTTGCGATATTTCAAAGCCAGAAAATTGTCACAGCAATATTTGCCGATAATACTGGTTTATTGAAGGTAGAAAAATCTATTAAAGAATGCATAGAAAAACTTCAGGATGCAGTCACCGAAGTTCACAAGTTGAACCACAAAGTGACGAATAAAATTAAATGAAACCAAATCAATTCATGTTGATTTTACAAATATGTAAATCACATACAAATAAGAATCAACAACATTCTCGTACCATATTCAAAATATCTCGGTATGACACTTGATGCCAAATTGCGCTGGAAATGTTAAGAAAAAAAAAGTTGAAGTTGAGATAAGTTAATGCTTTATAGACAAATACTGAAACCAGTATGGACATATGGACTTCAACTATGGGGTTGTCCTTAAGAGAGTAACATTCTAGTTTTCAGACGTTTCATAATAAAGTATTAAGAAACATTGTGAATGCACCTTGGTACCTTCGAAATGGTGACCTTCATCGGGACATAAAAATCAAAAATGTAGCAGAGACTATAAACAAAAGTACGCAAAAAGCCATAAAGATACACTCCATCGACATGTGAATCTTGAAGCAATTTAGCTTCTAGACAATACTATGCTAGTCCGAAGACTAAAAACGAGTGAAGCTGTTCGAGCTAGTAAACTAAATGAATTATATTTTCTGTAAGTACACTGTACAGTGTAAAAAACTTTAAAATAAAAAGCGGTTAACAGAGGAAATTGTTTACGTTGTTTTTGACCACTAATATCAAATTTGTCATTTATACTCCGGAACGAAATAGCGATGTACAAAATAGCGGGTATTAATATAGCTGTACCGAAATAGCGATAATCAAAATAGCGATGTAATGAAAGAGCCGCTAACAAAATAGCGATGTAACAAAATAGCGATATAATAAAATAGCGATGTAACAAAATCGCGACTATCAAAATAGCGATGTAACAAAATAGCGACTATTAAAACAGCAACTCAGCATATTTTTTAAAAAAATCCCTGGCTTTCTTCCCGGGATCCTAGAGGGTGTGAATCCGAAACGAACTGAACCGAACCGATTTCGGCCATGCGCTGTTATGGCCTGCGCTATACCACTGCCAAATAAAGTCTCGTCCAAATTTGCATTTATCGCTATTTTGATTGTCGCTACTTTGCTACATCGCTATTTTGATACATCCCTATTTTATAGTCGCTCTTTCATTACATCGCTATTTTGATTAACGCTATTTCATTACTCGCCATTTCGTACGTCGCTATTTCGTTCCGGAGCCGTTAATTTATAATATTTTTTTATATGGAACACCCTATTTTTATATTTTTTCACTTACTATGACGCCACTATTTTTAAATGATTTTTAGAAAAATGGCGAGATACTACGGCGACAGAATAGAGATCACCACAGAGCTTACAGATCACAACATGTAAAATGTTAAGTGGACCTTACATGATCAATAATATTGTCAATATGGGTACATGTATATTACCATTTGAAATATTGGTCGTGTGAAGGCCGCCTTAAAGTTTAGATTACCAGCTTACCTAAAGACCAACTGTTTGACACAAAGACAGGCGTCACTTTCTCAATCTTTCCATCCTGTTGAAAATGTATATTGAAATAGACCCGATCCGTTGAGGGAATTGAATTTTGTCCGGTGGCTTTATTCTTTATTCTCATAAGTTGAACTTTTACGGCTGTTTCTCTCTTTTTTGCCTTTTTGCGGGCTTCTCTTAAGGAATTTTCTACCTAAGAAATACGAGCCTGTAAGGGAGAGGGGGGCAACATATGGACAGTTCATAGTAATATTTGGAAGTTCATAAACCCAATGGTGCTTTTTAGTGCCCAAAAAATTACCAAAGTAAATCCATAGACCCGTTATCACATTGTATTATAATTTATCTAAATATGAAGACTTTAATGGTCGAGTAAAAATACTGTTTGACTTAAAACAAATTCTAACAAAAAGTTTCATGGCAGTTTTCGTTACTGCTAGATGCACTTATCAAGCAAAACGGAATTTTTTCATAAAACGCCTCTTATTACTATTTTTTTAAATATTAGTTAGCTATAATTTTGAATAACTTTTATACTCTTACTCATAGATACCATTTAGTACTAAATTAAGTTCAGTTCAGCTGCTTTATTGTTCTTGATAAATACATTTCATAACAAGAAGTTCTGAAGTAAAACAACTACTAAATTCAACAATTTTGCACCTTTATCTGTCAGTGGCGTCGAAAGTCATCTAATAGCAGTGCAAACATAGAAACCCCTTAGTACATTTATACTAAGTGAAAAACCACTGAATCTTAGAAAAAAATAGGTGCAAGTTTGATTTTATATGTATAATTATTTCTTAGCATCTGGGACACATCCCCTCATATTCTCCGCCAAAATTGCCCTTGAGCTTCACAAGATATATATATACGTTTTTTTTTCAAAAATATTACGTTTATATCCGGAACAGCTCTGTTTCGTTTTTAATGTTACATCCTGTATATTGGAAATAGCAAATACCTGAATATCCACGGCCGCCTTGGCTTGTTGAAATTGTCTCACCGGTTCTGCATATTTTTCTTTTGCAGCCATCAATTCTTGCTCTGTTTTAGATTCGCATTCTGCCATGTGCCGATGTTGAATACAAAAGTGTTTTTGACATCTAAAAACATACTCTATGATTAGAGTGTTTTTGAAATGTAAATGTATTATCTCCAGTGTAGTTTCTATTTCTTCACATTAGGGAAAAATTAGAAATCTTTTTCAGTTTTGATACAGAAGAGATTAATTTCGATTAAAATTGTTCTACTGGTCCCAAGTAAAAAATTTTTCAAAAAAGATGTCATTAGTATCAAAACTAACCCAGAATCTAAAATATATTTACAATTCCAACAGTCAGAAATATTTTTTTAAATTAAAACAAATGACAGGGATTCAAGGCAATGGGTGGTTCTGCGGAAAAGTGCAACATACAACAAAGTGTCCAATGATGGTTGAATAAACCGAAACGTAACCAAACTAAAAGGAAAGTTTTTTAAACGATATCCAGGATACCTATTTTTGTTTCGGCTGTAGTGTTTTTGCCCTTTGTTCGAATTTTGTAATTTTGGTCTCAATCAAAAGCTAAGGCTTGAGACTATCCATCGTTTTTTGTTAAAATTGACATTTCTGTGAAATTCCAGACGGCGCATGATTTTAAAATTTAACCATTTTTCAGTCCCCCGGCAATTTTTTTGGTGCGTCACTGTATTCGATTTTAAACATTGACTAAAAGCCACATCTCTACCGTACAGAAAAAGGTTACAACTGAAAAAATTGGTTAAGAAATAATAAAGTTGAACCTTAACGAATTAGGTGCTGATTTACCCCTTTGTGTAACGTAGGTAAAAAAATTGTTGATTGTGTTCTATTATGGATTTATCAAAGACTACTTAATACACTGGTCGGCATAAAAGTCGGCCCTGACACCATTCTTACCGATTCTTATGTAAAATGATCTCCTGAATTCAAATATGAACTCCGTTTTTCCCCATCACCCCCCATTTTTGGAGGAGACCCCCCTACCTATTTATACTGCTTTTCGATAGTTTGGTGGGACGGAAAGAATTTTTTTTGGCCTTAACATCATTATTTCTGAGAGACTGGAGAGTTTAGTGTTCTCAAACATTAATATTTATAGCAAAGGTGGTAAGCCATTTGCTTGGGGGGGGGGGCGCATTTTCTAATTATTTTTATAAAATTTTAGCTACCAGCAGCTTAACGGTAAAGGTAATAAATGTTACAACAAAGTATAAAGCAACATATTAGTATTCTTGGGGGGGGGGGGGGGCAGGGGCGCGAAGGCCCCCCCAAGAATCTAAAAATAGATTATATATATATATATATACAGAAACCACTGGTGTATACAAAAAATCGCCTTGGAGAGGCTTGGAAATTTTTTCCACTTTTATTTATTAACATATTAAAAAGTAGGAAAATAAATAGTGTTAACATAATCTATTTTTGGATTCTTAGGGGGGGCTTTCGCGCCCAAGCCCCCCTCCCCCCTTGTATACGCTCATGCAGAAACTATATTAAAAAAATAAAATATTGTTGGTTTATTTGTGAATGGGACAGCCGGGCACGGGACAAACATTACATTGTACGGAACTGGCCTTTGCGAGAAAGATTTACTCCCGGTCAGAAAAATGTCGCCAACGATCCTTATTAGTCCCGCAAGATAATATTTACTTGCCGCCTTTGCACATCAAACTTGAATTGATCAAACAGTTTGTAAAAGCACTGGACAAAAGAGGCATTCATACTTTTGAAAACTAAATTTCCTCGTCTTAGTCAGGCTAAATTCAAGGAAGGTGTTTTTGTGGGGCCCCAGATTAGACAACTTTTTCAAGATTCGACGTTTTTTGAAAACCTGAATCAAAAAGAAAAACGAGCTTGGTTTGCATTCCAAAACGTGTGTAAGAACTTTTTGGGTAACCATAAAAGTGATGATTATGTCGCTCAGGTCGAGGAATTGCTCATAGCGTACAAGGCCATGGGATGTAACATGTCCCTTAAAGTGCACTTCCTTCACTCGCATCTGAACTTCTTTCCTGAAAATTTAGGAGCAGTCTCGGATGAATACGGGAACGGTTTCATCAAGACATCGCTAAGTTGGAAAAGAGGTTTTCAGGGAAGTGAAATGCAAGCGTGTTGGCGGAGTACTGCTGGTTTTTGAAACGAGAGGGTTGTACCTCAGGGTATAAAAGGAAAGCAAGCACCAAGTAAAGGTATGAAAGTTCTTATTTATCAGTTATTTTTTGTGTTTTTTTTAATGAAATATGTGGAATATATGTAAACAAATCTAGGGCTTGGGGGGCCGAGCCCCCCTTGGGTGCGCCCATGTATTTATTATTGTTTAAAACTAAAATAACTCTATTTATACTTCAAAATATCAATTTATATCGATAATATTATAATTATTATCGAAAAATTATAAAAATAGGTAGTAGGTGCTCCCTCAAACATGGTGGGTGGTAGAAGAAAACGCAAGCTATATTTGGATTCAGGGCATCGTCTTACACAAGAATCAGCGGAAATAATGCCAGGGCTCAAGATTTTTTTTTTGCAGACTAGTGATATCTACGGTAATCGGCATAACCGAAAGCTTTAATTTGAAGTTTTGGTAAAATCTAAAATGACGCATGCTTTTAAAACTTAATATTTTTTAGTAAGTTTGTGTACGCCAACGACTTGATTTTAAAAATTGAGAAGAAAGCTAGAATTTTGCCATGTACAAGGACATATCACTTGTAAAACTTTTGCCAGAACTAACATAATTAAACTATACCAAACCTTTACGGAACATACATCAAATTTGCACATGATTTTAACCGCGTTGTTTATGTTCAACAGTACTTTATAGGAAAAATGTCATGATAACGCAATTGTTTTTAATTTTATATTGATGTAAATCGCACCATCAGCCACCTTACCTTGATGTTATTTTTCATTAGGTTTTTTAACCTACCTTTCAAACGTGTAAAACAGTACCTATTTCGATGTGTTAAACTTTCATACCTCTTATCCGATTTTTACAAGTGATATGTCCTTGTAAAAGGCAAAGACATAAACTCTTGGCAAGTGAGTTAAAGATTCAAATTTTAGTCTTTGATAAATCTACAGTTGAACAAAAACAACCGTTTATTTGATCTATGTTACACAATGGTTAAATCAGCACCTAATTCATTAAGGTACAACTTTATTAATTCTTAACCAATTTTTTCAGCTGATATCTTTTTGTGCACGGCAAAGACGTAGCTTTTTGATAAATGTTTAAAATTGAGTACAGTAGCGCACAAAAAAGTTTGGCTGAGGGTCTAACAAATAGCTAAATTTTGCAA
Source organism: Aspidapion aeneum (assembly GCA_963576565.1). Classification (NCBI taxonomy): domain Eukaryota; kingdom Metazoa; phylum Arthropoda; class Insecta; order Coleoptera; family Brentidae; genus Aspidapion; species Aspidapion aeneum. Next base: position 36,185,062 of record OY755038.1, on the reverse strand, counting down.
AAAAGTCGTATAGGCTCAAGCATCGCAAAAATTAAACAACGGGTACAAAATCTACAGCCGAAAGAATTTTTGTTTTTTTTTCCCACCTTATATATTCGTTAGTATTAAAAGTGAGAGAAATTGTATACATAGACCAATCAGATGGGTGTATGCAAGGGAATTTCTCGTTTCTTCCTAATTTGAGGAATAGCTACACAGCGGTTGAAAGCCCTTACTTTAGGATCAGTATTCTATTACTAAACATCTGTCAAAGTCATACCAAATACAAGATAGTGATGTTTAATAATATCATGTTTTTCATATTTGAACCGCCAAAGAGATTTGGTATGAGCTTGACAGACGTTTGGTATAAGTTAAAAACGTTTGCAGTCAAATTATAACACACAAAATACACGGAAACCTCTAAGCGCCTAAAATTACAAACAACAAATATACACATTTTAGGTCAGTTCTTACCCCCTTCATAAAAATTTAGCTGGCTAAAAAACTGTACCTTTCGCAAATTAAAGGCATAATACTTCGTAGATTGCATCCCTTGTTAGAACAAACAAACATGTTCCAAACCTTTTTTAGTTCATTTTCAGTAAGTGTCACATTTTTGCTCTCAGGACAGCTTGGTAGATGCTCATGAAGGTGTTTAGAACAATATACGTTACCTAAAAAAATGATACCATAAAGGATCTACCAGGCTTATTATCTCCACGTACCAATTATGCATAATACACCTAATAAACCCAAAAAGCATTTTTTTTTTAAATATTACAGAAATCGCTGAACAAATTATTGCTTATAACATACAGAGTGGAAGAAAATGCTACAAAAACCTATTTGTTATAAAATTTTTAGCTATTTTATGTACATGGTGATTTTTTATAATTACTATATTAGAATGTAATGTATGGGGGATGTTTTGAAGTATTTTTTGGGGTGGCATTTTTTTAAACATAGGTTTGTTTTTAAAAAAACTATGCATTTTTCTCCAATAAAAATGTAATGTACGCTTCTAACAAGACCCTTAGAGCAAGAGTTTTCGAGAAAATTGAAGACAAGGGTTTGCTGAACGCATATTTGAGAAAAATTAAATATTAAATTACTAATAAATTGTTGGTTTATTGATAATATTGTAAATAGAGTCATCGAAATGGGGTACAATATTTAGGGGACAGATAGTACTCCTTAAATTAATAAAAAAACGTTTCAAGTTTTAGCATAACCTAGAGTTCCTGTATGTTCACATATTTGGATATAATATCCAAATATCTCAACATACAGGGACTCTAGCATAACCTACCCTCACCTAGAGACCCTGTGTGTATAAAATATTTTTACAAAATATGTCATACATACTTTACAGTCTCTACCCTCACCTAGTAGTCAAGAACTGCATATGAAGGATATGCAGTTCTTGACCCATATTTATAGAAACTTTTTTTAATCAATTTGAGGAGTACCATCATCCCCCAGAATAATTTGCCCCATTTCGACACCTTGATAGGCGTTCTATTTTTTAAAAAATGACTTTATTGGTGCTTCATGTATACAGGGTGTCCCAGATAAAAGCAACTACATGGGGATTTCGGAAACGGTAAGAGACGAGTTTGTTTAAATGAGAAAAAAGTTGCGCTATTCTAAGCCCAATCAGGTGCTGTATCAATATTAAAGATATCTACACCTAATTTCCAAGATGGCCGATAGTGATAAGTGCAATAAATTTCGTCGTGTTTTTGCGTCAAATTCAAACTCAATAGAGTGTAGTTTGTGTAATTTTTGGTTCCACAGAGGTTGTACAGGCCTAAGTGTTACTAATTTTAATAAATTAGTAGCTACTGCACGTAAAACTGGTTCCCAAAGCTGGATTTGCGATAAATGTGAAGCAGCTAAGGTAAGGTGTCGGGCATCTTTGTCACCTATTACGGATGACCTGAGTGAGTTGGAGAAGGTCAACCGATCAAGCTGCACCAAGCAACAGCCCAGCGAAGTTGTCGAAGGCATAGATAGCGTTCACAAACAGCCGTCTACGAGACAAACCAATGCGGATGTACGTGCGTCACCCTCAGTCACGGGCTTGTCGTCAAATGTGGGAAGCCACCTTAAGGCGTCTAGTTGCAGCCAACTTCAGTTCGAGTCGCTGACTGAAACAGCTGATTTTTCAAAATTGGGTCAAAAAATTCAGGATCGGTTGGTAAATAAACAAGACATTGAAATGTCTGATATTGTTTTAATAATCTTGAATATTTTTAATTCAATAAATGAACAAAACAACAAGTTAACATGCCTTTTAAAAGAAATCAAGGTGCTAAAATCGTGTGAAACCAGTGCTAGTGTGGCTGACCTTCAATCTGAGGTTCAAGTACTCAAGAATGAGCTGGAACTCCTTAAATCCCATAGGGTAAGTGGTAATACTAACCTACCCTCTCCCACCCGTATAGAAGGAGATACTCAAACTGAAATCTATAGCGAAATGCAGGACAGGGCAAATAGGTCAAAAAATGTGCTCTTTTATAACACACCCGAAAGCACATCTGATGACTCAAAAATAAGAATTGAGCATGATAGAAAAATAATTTCAGAGGTTTTCTTGAAAATAGGAGTTACATGCAATCATTTCAAAGCTTTTAGGTTAGGTCAAAGCAATACTAGGGGTCCCAGACCGCTCAAAATCATTTTATTTGATAATTTATTAGCATCATGTGTTCTCAAAAACCGGCAACTGCTAACTAAGAGCCATATCCAAATTAGAGCTGACTTAACAAAATTGCAGCGTTTTCAGGTTAAAAAGGCACATGAGGAGTTGGAGGAAAGGTCAAAGAATGAACAAAACCTGCATATACAGTATTTTAAAGGAGTTCCTAAAGTCGTTCAACAGAAAAACAAAAGTAAATCTAATCCAAAAAACTAAAAATTTACTATCAAAATGTTGGTGGGGTGCGCACTAACCTAAATGAGTTGCGGAATGAAGTTAATAGTTGTAGTTATGATGTCATAATTATCATTGAGTCGTGGCTGAATGAAGACTACTCTGACAGTGAATTGGGTTTTAATGATTTTATTGTTTTTCGTCAAGATCGGAGTAAGTCTAAGACTGGTAAAACAAGGGGAGGGGGTACTCTAATAGCCATTCGTAGGAACATTAAGGCTCATGTTATACATATAAGTGATTCCACCTTGGAGCATGTTTTTGTGAATGTTGCCTACGGTAATAAACAGTTTATTTTTGGTGCAGTGTATATTCCTCCAGCCTCTCCTATCTCGGTCTATGAAGAGTTTTCATCCTCAATACCTGATACACTCTCTGGATACCTAAATTGCAATATTATTATTTGTGGGGATTTTAATTTGCCTAGGGTAGTGTGGGTTAATTCGGAGAGTGGTCTTTGTGTCGAAAGTGTTGAGTCAATCACATCAGCTAATCTGCTGTGTGCTTGCTGTAATTATTTTAACCTAAAACAGGTTAATCATATTCCTAATGCCTTTGGTGATTTTTTAGACCTTATTTTTTCAAGTGTACCTGACTGCTAAATCTCTTATGCACTAGAAAACCTTTCTAATGTTACACAGCGCCACCCTGCCTATGAAATTTGCTTTTCTGTTAACTGTGATGTGGGTCTTAAGTACGATATTTTTTACTATGATTTTAAAAACTGTGATTTTGCCGCAATTAATGATTACTTATCTACTATTCCTTGGGAGTCTGCACTCGATTCAACTGATATAAATGAATGTGTTGATTATTTTTATAGTACTATTTATTCTGCTTTTGAAATATTTGTGCCAGTAAAACGATATAAATCTACTAACTTTCCATCTTGGTTTAGTCGTGAATTACAGCAACTGATTATCCAGAAAAAACATTGTAAATTCAAAGGTTCTGGCAACAATGTCGATTTTTTGAGGTTTTCAAAACTGCGTGACAAATGCAAAATCCTGCGTAATAGTTGTTATGAATCTTATTTAGAGAAAGTTAATCAGGATGTTGCACAAAATCCACATTTATTCTGGAAACATGTAAATAATCTGAGAAAATCGAGTGCATACCCCAGTTCTATGTACCTTAACAATAAGACTGCAGATAATGGTCAGGACATTGTCAACTTATTTGCAAAGCAATTTTCCTCAATATATCAAGAACATCAAGGTGAAGTACCCAACTATTCCTTTAAATTTAATTTTGACCTAAGTTCAATTAATCTTTCAATATCCGAGATATTTGAAGGCATACTAAGTCTCCAAACTAAGTTCTCCCATGGTCCGGATGGTGTTCATTCCATTTTTCTACAAAAATGTGTGTTCGCTCTGAGTAAACCTCTTCATCATTTATTCAATCTGTCTTTATCCAGTGGGACTTTTCCTGATTATTGGAAAATGAGTTTTTTAACACCAATTTATAAGTCTGTGATCCCAAAGTTACTAGACAAACTTTTTTGTAAACACTTTACTTGGCACTGCAAGAGTGTTCTCAGCGATCAGCAGCATGGGTTTACTCAGGGTAGATCAACAGTGACCAACTTGCTTACCTACCAGAAGGACCTGTTGGCTGCCTTTGAGAGGTCTGTGCAGGTGGACAGCATATACACGGACTTTTCGAAGGCGTTCGACAGAGTAAGTCACACGCACATTGTTGCCAAGCTCAGGGCGATGGGACTTGGTGCGACTCTGAGTGATTTTTGTCATAGCTTTTTGACGGGGCGGACCCAACAGGTTAGGATGAGCAACTATATCTCCAATAATATTTTTGTGCACTCTGGTGTTCCACAGGGATCGCACATTGGTCCCGTTTTTTTTTTAAATTTATTTATTTTGGATCTTGGAGATGTGATTGTTCATTCTGATCATTTGGCGTTTGCGGATGATTTTAAGCTGTATAAAGTGGTTGAGTCGTACCTCGATACACAGTTGCTTCAGAGTGATCTTAATAGTGTTGTAGGATGGTGTAATGATAATGGTTTGGAGCTTAATGTTAAAAAATGTATGTCCATTTCTTTTGGTCGTGGGAACAATCAAATACAAAACCAGTATTCTATTAACAATTTACCATTAAAAAATGTGACTTCTATAAAAGATTTAGGGGTTATTTTTGATACAAAGTTAACCTTTGTCTCTCATTTTGAGGATGTTAAAAATAGGGCTATGCAAAACCTTGGCTTTATCACGCGTAATAGTGCACACTTATCACCACAATGTTTCAGGCTTCTTTACTGCTCTCTTGTGCGCTCTGTGTTGGAATATGCATCTATAGTGTGGTCCCCATATTATAAATGTCATATTGATAATTTGGAATCTGTACAGAAAACATTTTTAAGGTCTTTGGCATTTAGAGCAAACATAAATATTTACAATGATTTTTGTATAAACTATAACATTGTGGCTGAAACATTCAACATTGAAAGCTTGGAGACTAGAAGGACATGTATTGATGTCTTGACTCTTTACAAAATTTTGAATGGCTTATTTTACTGTCCTTCGATTCTTCAATTAATATATTTCAACACCAACCAACGAAGGGCCAATTCACCAATGTTTCGTATTCCATATCATCATGCTAACTATGGATTTTTCTCCCCGGTTACTCGCACATTAAGATTTTATAATACACATTGTCTTGACCCTTTTTCCTGCAGTCTTCATACGTTTAAAACAAGACTGAAATCATTAAGTAATTAAGTCTAGTTATATAGTAATACTGTTAATTTTAAAATTTTACACATCTACTAGTTTACCAATTTTTAAATTTTATAATTTGTTTTGTTTTTTGTTTTTGTTATTTGTGACCATCTTGGTTTTTCTACTATATTTTTTCTGTAATTTTTGTAAAATGGCTCTGCCGTCGATATAAATAAATAAATAAATAAATAAATAAATAAATAAATAAATAGATATCTATAGACGTTACTAAAATATCGAGCAAGAACTAAAAATTGTGTTCGGTTCGAAAAATTGGAATATCGCCGCCATCTTGCAAACAAATTTAATGAAATTTGGTAGTTTTGTATGAGCAACTACGGCTAATCGAATGACTAGAACAATTTTTTTCTAGAACTTCTAGTTTTTTTTTGAAACCATAGTCAACTTTGTTATTTCTTATCTCCGCCATATTGAATTTATACGTCAATAAATAGAGCATTAAAAGAGCTTTTCAACCATGTATAGTAAGCCTATCTTTCAATGACGGAAAATATGAATTTATTTGAAAAACTGTTTTCAACTTGGTTGGCTGTGAAACAAAGGCCGTAGTTGCATTTGTTGTCATACCTACGTAACTATCTGTCAAAACTTTATAATTGCGCAACTTTTTTCTCATTTAAACAAACTCGTATCTCTTACCGTTTCCGAAATCCCCATGTAGTTGCTTTTAATTGAGACACCCTGTATAGTGAGTTACTGAAAAAAACTATTGCAACACATGAAGTAATAATAATTTACCAAATCGACCAGTTTTTATTTGAACTTCCTACTCCCAATAATTACCAAGTTACAGGGCTTATGCAATTACAAAAAATCACCCTGAACCAAATTGACAAAATTTTAATGACAAACCAAAAAATATTTTTTGCCAAACTTCATAGTTGCCTAAATTTAATTAAAGAGCAACCGTGATCTAACAAACTGCGCTTTTTAGAATTAGAAAAAAAATTGATTAAAAATACAAAAATTTTAATCCATAAAAACCCATTAAAAATGAAAGAATGCGTGTAAAGTTTCGTAAAAGGTGAAAGAATCACTGTACAATCAAAGCCCTCTGCTATCTTGAGTGTGACTTTATTAAATTTAATATTACTTTGACTGATTATTCTAGACTTAATTGTGAATTACATTTTGGAATAAGCTTAAGGTGTCAATAAACTTTTGAATTGAATAATTTATTGATGGCTTTGCCATTTTACAGTTTTACGATCACATAATAACGTAACTAACAATATTCTTATTAAAATTTAAAAAAAGTATGTAAATAAAATAAATATGTCACACAATGATCACATGTTAACAAAATATCTTGAAAAAAATATTAAAATTACAAAAATAAAAGCTATATGTACAAACAAAAACTAATGTTGAAAACATATATCCCATAGTGTAATAAAATCATTTGCAGATCTGAAATATCTTATTAATGACGAGTTGAAACCATAGTTTGTTCGGTGAAAATTAAGATGGAACAGATGGTTTCCCAAGGTTTGCCGTCATGCCACAAATCAAAATGGTTTTTATTTCTAGAGATTTCTACTAAATTACAAAGGTTTACAAAATCTGAGAAACAGGTCGAAGTCCAGGTCACTTATAAATCAAAATTTCAAGAAAAATCAAGCCCAAAAGGGCCCACACTTAAAAAAGTACAAAGTACAATATCAAAAAAGTCAAACACTTAATGTACATGAAACACAGGTTAAAACACACTTATCAAGGTTAGGCACCGATAGCACCTTTTTTGTTTTAATTTCTATTTAAAAACTAATTTAAATTGTATGGTTCTAAATCACACAAAGCCACTGGGTACTGGCAACCCCACTCTATTGAGCAAAATAGAGCCATCAATAAAATTACTTATTATTTACAACATTGTACAGAGATCAAGTATTCTCTCATTCTTTTTTAAATAGTTGTATACAGGGTGGGCCACTGAAAACTTACAATGGCTATAATTTTTAAAGCAAAAAAGATATCAAAAAAATAAAAAATACCATTTTTATAAAATCAGGGGGGAATACAAATGACGTATTTTTCAGACCATCCCGACCCACCCCTTATTCGCCACCCACACTCACTTTAAAATCTTAAATGGCAACACCCCACTCGTAGCACCTCTTTAGAAAGATTATAAAAAATGCTAAATGATGATCATAGAAGTTTTATGGTAAACTTAAAAACAACCCTTGAAATAAAAAAAATGGCTAAAAATCAATTTTACTAAAAAAAATTAGTTTTTCAGCATAAATTACAAATAGGGGACTAAAGCGATCCAGCGAAATTTACATGAAGTATTTTTCAAATCTGTTTTTGTTATATAAACCACAAATTTCTGGACAACCAATATGACATACATCAAAATTGGTTATTACATTTTTTATAGCCCGTAAAATTTCCAACCGATTGATGTATGATGCAGCTACATAGCTATAATAAAGCTACTAAGAGCAGCACTAATACCTTACAATATTTGTCTGGAGCGGATTTTTTACATGACCGAAGGATCCGAGGATTAAACGAATAGCCAGATCAATTCTCTTTTGAACGATGTACTTAAAACCTATGTAGCTTATATAAGTATAGCTACCTTAAAATTTTCGTGCGCAGTGACAACCACGCGGCACTGCAACATATGTTAGGGAACGTCCTTAAATTACGTAACGCCAAAATTCAGGATTTTTGACCTCCCCTCCCCGCGCATTTTCAAGAAAAAACACATTAAAAAACATTGAGTGTAACGCAAAGCCAAACCACCCCTCCCCCTTAAGCGTTACGTAATTTAATGATAGGCCCTTAGCAGTTGTTAGATTCGTCGTTTTTTAACCAAATACACATACACCATATCACACAACAACACATCACGGCACGTATTGATGCTAATGCTGCAATAAAAAATACGGGAACCCAGTGATGTATAGAAATACTTCGAAATAAAAAATGCAACCCTTAGCAGTAAGAGACCAGTGCTAGATTCGTTTTTTCACCAACTACACATACATCACACAGCAACACATACACCAGATTACGACACTTATTGATGCTGACGCTGAGATAAAAGATTGCACCCCTTAGCAGTAAGAGACTACTGCGAGATTCATTTTTATTTTTTTTTAACCAAATACACACACATCACATCATACAACAATACATAGACCACATCACGATACATAACCGAACCGAACACTGCAATAAAAAATAGGAACCCAGTGATGTATAGAAACACTTCCTAATAAAAAAAGGTAACCCTTAGCAGTAAAAGGTTACTGCTAGATTCGTTTTTTATGTTTTATAACCAACTAGGCACATATTACATCACACAATGCATAAACCACATTATGATACTTATTGATGCTGACGATGCTATAAAAAATAGCAAACCAGTGATGTATAAAAACACTTCGAAATAAAAAAGGCACTCCTTATTCGTTTTTTTTTATGTTTTTTAACCAAATACACACACCACATCACACAACAACACATCACGACACTTATTGATAATAACGCTGCAATCCAAATTAGGAAACCAGTGATAGAAATACTTCGAAATAAAAAATGCAACCGTTAGCAGTAAGAGACTAGTGCCAGATTCGTTTTTTATGTTTTTTAACCAAGTACTTACATATTACATCAGACAACAACACATACACCACATTACGACACTTATTGATGCTGACGCTGCAATAAAAATAGGAACCCATTGATTTATAGAAATACTTCCAAATAAAAAATGTAACCCTTAGCAGTAAAAGACTAGTGCTAGATACGTTTTTTTATGTTTTTTAATCAACGACACATAAATCAAACAATAACACATACACCAGATTACGACAACTTTGATGCTGACGCTGCAATAAAAAATAGCTACCCATTGATGTATAAAAACACTTCGAAATAAAAAAGGCACCACTTAGCAGTAAGAGACTACTGCGAGATTCATTTTTTTTTCACCCAACTACACACACACCACATCATACAACAACACATACACCACATCACGACACTTTTTGATGCTAACGCTGCAATAAAAAATAGGAACCAAATGATGAATAGAAACCCTTCCAAATATAAAAGGCAGCCCTTAGCAGTAAAAGACTAGTACTAGATTATTTTTTTATGTTTTTTAACCAACTACACACACATTACATCACACAACAACACATACACCACATTACGACACTTATTGATGCTGACGCTGCAATAAAAAAAGCAACCCTGTGATGCATAAAAACACTTCGAAATAAAAAAGGCATTCCTTAGCAGTAAAAGGTTACTGCTAGATTCATTTTTTATGTTTTTTAAATAAATACACAAACACCACAGCACACAACACATAAACCACATTACGACATTTATTGAGGCCGACGCTGCGATAAAAAATAGGAAGCCAGTGATGAATAGAAACACTTCCAATTAAAAAAGCAACCACCACATTACCACACTTATTAATACTGACGCTACCATAAAAAATTGCAACCCAGTAATGTATAAAAACACTTCAAAATAAAAAAAAGGCACTCGTTAGCAGTAAAAGGTTACTGTTATATAGATTCGTTTTTTTATATTTTTTAAGCACACACCACACCACACAACAACACACACACCATATCACGACACTAATTGATGCTAACGCTGCAAGAAGAAATAGGAACCGTGTGATGTATATAAACTCCTAGCAGTAAGATACTAGTGCTGGATTCGTGTTTTATGTTTTTGAACCAACTGAACATACATCAAACAATAACACAGACACCAGATTACGACACCTTTGATGCTGACGCTGCAATAAAAGTAGCTACCCATTGATGTATAAAAACACTAGAAAAAATGCACCACTTAGCAGTAAGAGACTACTGCTAGATTGATTTTTTATTTTTTTCAACCAAATACACACACCACATCATACAACAACACATACACCAAATCACGACACTTGTTGATGCTAACGCTGCAATAAAAAATTGGAACCCCGTGATGCCTAGAAACACTTCCAAATAAAAAAGACAACCCTTCGCAGTAAAAGACAACCAACCAACTACACACACATTACATCATACAACAACACATACACCACATTACGACACTTATTGATGCTGACGCTGCAATAAAAAATAGCAACCCAGTAATGTATAAAAACACTTCGGAATCAAAATGCACCCCTTAGCAGAAAGAGACTACTGCTAGATAAATTTTCTATGTTTTTTAATTAACCACGCACACATCACACAACAACACATACACCACATTACAACACTTGATGATGACGCTGGAATAAAAAATAGCAGCCAATTGATGAATAAAAACACTTTAAAATAAAAAAGGAATCCATTAGCGATAAAAAACTACTGCTAGATTTGTTTTTTTAGGTTTTTTTTTAACGAACTAAACACAAACCATGCTGACGCTGCCATATAAAATTGCAACCCAGTGATGTATAAAAACCCCTTATATATATAAAGACACCACTTAGTACTGTTAGATTCGTTTTTTATCTTTTTTATCTTTTTAACCAAATACACACACACCACATCAGAAAACAACACATACACCACAACACGACACTTATTGATGCTAACGCTGCAATAAAAAATACAAACAAAGTGTAGTATAGAAAAACTTTGAAATAAAAAATGCAACCCTTGCCAATAAGAGACTACTGCTAGATTCATTTTTTATGTTTTTTAACGAGCTACACACGCACCACATCACACAACAAAAAATTAATATAAAAACGTCCTTAAATAACGTAACGTAAAAATTCTGGATTTTTGAGCCCCCTGCCGCCCTCGTAACGCATTTTCAAGAAAAAACACATTAAAAAACATTGAGTGTAACGCAAGGCCAAAACCCCCCCTCCCCCCCTAGAGTGTTACATAATTTAAGGACAGTCCCTTGAGTGCTGCATAGGTATACTTTTGAAGGCGACGCTCACGGCCGATCGTTTGAGGATCTACTGGGTGGACACTAAACTTTTAGACGCATCAATTTGACCGCCGATCATTTGAGCGATGATCATTTTGGCGGTGAATGTTTAAGCAATGACCGTAAAAAACTGTTTGTACGCCTGCTGTTTTGGCGCAGACCATTTGGGAGATAACCCTAACTACCCCTAATCTTATATTTTTGAATGCTACTTACTAAATCTTATCAGCATCCCTTTATCAAGGGTGGTTTTTGCCAAAATTAAACAAAAAAAACACGGTTGCTGACCTTCCTATGGGGTGTAGATGGCTAAATTATATTCGAAAATGCTGAAAAATAGTGGATTAAAAAAGTGACAATAACCCAAGTTTTAATTTTTTGAAAAAACGACACCTCCCCATCCCCCTATGGAGGGGGTGCGGAGTGGTTCTGCAACAAATGCCATATCACCACCATAAAAATACGATTTGTTTCTGAATATTTTGATGTAACACAACAAATCATCTTAGAACTGACTAGTACGTTTGCACAGTGCTTATAAATTTAACTTAAATTTAAATGAATGTTCGTTATATGATAAATGGTCGTAAAAAATTATCATTAAAAGCAGTATAGTATTTACACAAGTTTCAGAAATTCATTACTCTTTTTATCTGAAATTAAAAGTTCACACATTTACCAGTGAATTTTATTGGGGCGATAGGTACACTTACACTTGTAGAAGGAGCAACCCCTTTAATTCTCCATGAAATATTTTATACTTACCGCACTGACACTGTAGAGGCAAAAAGTCCAGTTGATTACAATGAACAGCAGCACATTTCTGGCCAATTTGTGGAAACTCCATTTTAAAAGTATAATAGAGTAAAAAAGTTAATGCAAAATTATGTATCAAACAAAAAGAATATATTGAATTGAAATTATGTTGTGTAGTTTTGCAAAAGAAATGCTTGGTAATAAAGTATTAAAAAAGTGTTCCTTTGAATTATTATTGGTGTTCACTGAGAGTAGTAAGCATGATATCAGTCCATTTTTGTTCTTGCTCTTTCATTGTCAAATGAACATCACTAGCATCTGCCTCTGGATCAACAAGTTCGTACTTTGGTACACTAATATCGTCGTTTGGCAATTCGTCTGATCTGTAAAAATATATTAATAATAATTAAATTTTATTTTAAAACAACGACATTTAAAACAGCGGTCTTATTTGAGCGATATATAAAAAGCAACATTTAAAACAGCAATTTCTACCTTTCCAGCCCGCGCGGCAATGGCTAGAGAAGGTATTGTTTTTGACAAAAAACATTTTTATGAGATAACGCCGAAAATGTGTTATTTGTCTGTATTTTGACCTATCTTAGCAATATCGTCGTGACGTCTGTCCGTGTATGTGTGTGTATGTCTGTCCGTAACACGATAGCTCCCAAACCGCTGAACCGATTTTCATAAGGGGTTATTTTCCCTCGGAGTAGTTTCTGTTCTATCCCCTGCATTCACCTGAGGATGGCCAAAGAAGGCCGAAACCGGTTGTGTATTGGCATGGGTCACTGTTTCTGCAGATTGTCAGTCAGTTGACGTGCTGCAAACAAGACAAGTTGGAGAAAGACAAAACCTTGACAAGTTTCCAGGCGTCGAACCAGCTCTGCGGATATCATACAATGCTGCTAAATCAACCATATTAAAATAGATGGAGAATAGCTTCCAACAATACTGGATAAATATACCAGAACTGGCTCACTCAAAAGAGTTCATTAAATGACCTTGTAGAAACAGAGCCAGCAACATCACTGGACTTACCAGACAGGAGAGTAAGTCACTGGTCTTTTTACGGGCCAGTGTCGACTGAGAGTACCAATGCACAGAATGGGACTAACAGAAGAGACCGAATGTAGACTCTGTATGGAGGATGACGCAACAGTCAGACATGCACTGTGCGAATGTCCGGCTATTGAACGTTTACGTCAGAACACTTTCGGTAACCCTCAGATTGACTCAGAAGATCTGAACAGTGTCTTACCCAAACTGATACCCGGCCTTTTGAAAGGATTAGGCATACAGTGGTGAGAAACCACTCAAAAATAAGCCACAATAGACCCACTGGTGGTCGCAGTGGAAGGACTGCAAGGCCCACTCACATATAAATCATCAATCATCATCAACAAGTTCCCAACGAAAGCATCAAACCAGCAGTATAATTCAATGCCAGAAGGGGTATTTTCCCTTGGAGTAGTTGTTTGTGTTGGTTTCACACACATTCTCACACCTATTTTAAAATGATTCAGAAAGTCGACCTTACTGGGATGGTTAAAAGACCTCCCCTCCAAACAATATAAAAAGCCACGTTTTTCATACATCACCACATGTGAAAACTTAGACAAGCCATATCTGAGATTTATAGACCTTGTAGGTATGACATAATTTTTGAAATTAGTCACACAGCTCAGAAAACGGGATCTAAAGAAAAGTATTCAGTAACGAAAGAAATAAATGATTCTAAAATATAAACCATGTTTTTGACATTTGGTCATCTACAACAAACACTTATTCCTATCCTATCTAAATCAATTAAAAATATTTTTAAAATCAAAGTTAAAATTAATAAATAGTAACAAAAATTATGGTTTGAGCAAAATAGCTCTTGGACACAATAAAAATTTCAGAAGCATGGGTACTACCCAAGTAACATTTTTTATTTATAGGAGAAGCTAAGAGGTTGCCAGCGCCGTTTCTTAAAACCATTAGTTCCAATGTTTGGTCGCTAGCACATTCCCATTAGCCTTAGATACCCCTTAAGCTTCCTAAATGGGACTCCCCAATTGGTGGTGGCAACCTATGTATTAAACTTACTACAAAACCATAAGAAATAAACTCTAGCGGTTCCACCAGTATAGAACCTCTTAGAGCCTAAAGGTATTTTACCAGGTTCTAAAAGCAACTCAGAAACGTCCTCTATCCTATTGTAAAACTAGATTTGGTAATTTGGTATCCTGGTGATTCTGTTAAATACCAAAATACCTTCAGAGTAAAGAATTTTTCCTATAAAAGCTTAAGCGATATTTTAGATTAACAATGGCTTTATAAAATAATTTAGGTCACAACATTGTCAAAAATGTCAGTCTCAAAATTATTTTATCACATAATTTTATGAGAAGTTTGTCGCGAGGGGTGGCTCGGTATTTCCTTTTGGTGTACAGGTTAGGAGAAATGCCAGGAAATACTTGAGAAGTACTGAGAAATATACTAGGAAATATTATAATACCCTATTATAAAACACTTTTGACCTAAAGTAATGAAAAAAACTAAATGACTAAAGTTTATATTTATTTTTAAAAACGTTGGGTAAAAGAGTTTTATAGAGCCATCTTTATAAATCAGAAATCAATAGAACCAAAAATATCTAGAAGGAACAGAAGGAATATTAGTTTTATTATGTTCTCTTTATAGATCACTTTTTGGTTGTATAACACCTCTTTAGGTAATTGGCAATATAAATTACCTTTATGTAGCCAAATTGAGCCATAACAACACCCTCTAAATAACCCCAGAACCAAATTAATAAAACCCTGAGTGGTAATAATGTTACTTGGGTAGTCAAAAACATGTCTTCAATAATGACTCAAACTCATAAAATTCAGAGAAAGCATTTCACCTGTTACTTTTACTGCATCAAGTTTTTCAACAATTGTATGCACCACGGATCAACTTGATTAATAGTTCGCTGGAGCAAGGTGTTTTTCCAGATCCCTTAAAAGTGTCCACAGTAATACTAATTCAGAAAAAGCCAGACTTAACTGAATCATTCAACTTTCGTCCAATTAATACACTTCCTGCAATAGAAAAAATTCTTGAAAAAGTAGTATATACACAACTATTGTAATATATAAATGCAAATTACATTATTAGTGAAAAACAATCTGGCTTTAGAAATGAGCATAGGTGTGAAACTGCCATACAATATGTTATAGATGAAATAAAGATCAAATATGATGAAGGATATAACATACTCGCTGTATTCCTGCACTTACAGAGAGCTTTTAAAACTGTGGATATACATAAATTAATTAAAAAACTTAAAGATTGGCATTTCAGGTCGTGCTTGAATGGTTCAATAGTTACCTGACAGATTGTAAGCAACAAAGGCTAATGGGGTGAAATCAACGGGTCTGGCTAATGAACATGGTGTACCATAGGGTAGTGTGTTGGGTCCACTATTGTTCATTTTATATTTATATTAATGATTTACCTGATAGAATTAGATGATATAGATCTGTATGTCTTAAGATCTGGATTTGCTTGTTTAAAATACTAACCTAGTCTTCGAAAAAGTTAACCAATATACATCTACAAATCTACTAAAAATTGATATTAATAAGACTAAATATATGCTGTTTGCCACATTCGGTAAAAATAGAGGACAAGTGCTTGGAGCAAGTTGAAAAGATTAAATATTGAGGTGTCACTGCAACTCTCTGGTTTTGAAAATAAAAGTTAAAGTAAATTATTTTAAACATTTTTCACTATCATTATTGGCTTGGTCCAGAGTAGTGGTGTTTAATACTATAATACTCCCCCACTTCAACTATTGCTCTATTACTTACCAAATGAATCAAAATGAAATCTAGCATTTGCAAAAACTACGAAACAGGTGTATGAGAATTATTCTTTCCTGCAATAACTACACTCTAATTAAAGTCATGTTAGATTTAATGTATTGGTTTTTATATTCAATATTAAAATTGGTCATGCTCCTCCATATTGCTTAAGAAAAATCACATATCACATCATAACATTATCACAGCATAATTGCTACAAAGTTTGTTTTTTTCAGGGCATGAATGACTTTAATAAATTAGCAGATGATATTAAACATTAAATATCTTCAAACAAAAATTCAGTTATTAGGTAAAATTGGTATTGTTCATAAAGAATAACCTTTTTCTCTCTCTGTTAGATAGAATTTAGCGATACCATAGAAATGTAAAAAAAAATATTATCACATGGTCAATGTTTAGACCAATTTTTGTCATATATTAAATGAATATTCCTATTGAGCTTTGTTGCTGTTTGATTTATTGATTAGCTTTTGCTAAATAAAGAAATAAATAAATATAAATATTTACTTACTTACATTTACAAGCACAAACAATAAAAACATGTTTAAAATATATGGTCTTGGTAAAAGTCCATTTTATTTTACTTTAAACCTCCCACCTCCTGATCTTTGTAAAATTTCAAGATGCTGTAATATGCTTTCTTTTTAATAAAATTTTTAATTTTAACTAACAGCAGTTTTTGGGGCAATTTTTTAAAACAGAACTCCTTAGCCTGATCTGAATTTTATTCCATACTTATCAATCTCCTTCTATTCAATATCAAATAAAAAGCTTAAGTTTATTTCACCTTATTCCAAGAAACTCCATTTTTTAAATTAAAACTTCGTGATTCAGGCTTCAGAGAGATCACAAATTGAATATTTTCTGTCTGACATCTTAAATTCTAAGATGGGGGCAAATTTCGATTATAATGTTTAAAGAGCAATCAATTCTCAACATGATTTTTTTTATTTCACTCAAATTGATTTAGTAATAACGAATGTATAAGGAAATGAATGCAGACAGGATTGGTAAAGCAATCGTATAATCTGTAAAACAATGGCTGAAACAAAAATAAATTTTTTGAGAACCATTACACCGATTTTACTAATTTGCACCTCAATGTGTGGGGGAAAAGTAGTGCTTTTCTACAAGATAAAAAAAAGCTAAAACATTTGCGGAAACGAAGAATAAACACGCCATTTTGAAGAATCAAGTTTAATTCTGTCCGCCATCTTAAATTTTAAAATAGCGATAAACTTTGATCATAATCTTTAAAAAGCAATCAGTTCTCACCAGAATGTTTTATATTTCATTAAAATTGGTTCAGTAGTAATGAATTTATAAGAAAATAAATGCAGATATGATTGACAAGGCAATCGTATAATATGCAAAACAATGGTTGAAACAAAAATATTTTTTTTAGAACCACTGAACCGATTTTGCTAATTCGTACCTTGTTGTGCGTGGCAAGAATGCAGCTTTTTTACTAATTTAAACATGTTCGCAACACGAGAATAAACGAGCATCTTTGAAGGGTACATTTTAATTTTTTCTGTAATCTTGGATTTTGAGATAGTGGACAAAAAAATACATTTTGTCAAAACTCCGATTAATTCTCTGCCAAGTACAGTTTGTCACATTAAAATCGATTGTATAATTCAAAAGTTATAATAAAAAAAAATTGTCCAGTTTTTTTTGGTATATTCCTACAAACATTACCTTTAAAGGTGAGAAGCTAAATTTTGAAAATAACGCTAAGGTATTGGGGGTGTCTTTTGATAAGAATCTAAACTTCTTTGCACATATAAGGGAATTATGCAAAAAACTCTCAGGGGCATGCTATGCGATTAGAGTATTGTGTAGAACTTTAAGGCGTCACAACTCTATAAAATCTATCTACTACAGCATATTTTACTCACAATTAAAATGTTGCATAATGCTCTGGAGACATAGCAGTCATATAAATGCTGTATTTATAATATAAAAAGGGGTTATTGGATTATTGATAGGAATTCAACCTTACACATCTTGTAGGGGTCATTTTAGGGATAACAACCTATTAACTGTTGTAGCTGTCTATGTCTTGGAGTGCCTGCTGTACTTGAAAAAAACACATCTTTTTAGCAAATATGAATGCACTAGAAAGTTTGATACCAGAAATAAAGAAAACATGTATATATACCCAAAACATAGATTAACTGTTACTGAAAGGAGTCCACAGTATGCTGCTATGAAGTTTTTTAGTAAATTTCCCAACAGGCTAAAAAGTATCCAAAGCTACCAACTTTATAAAAAAGAGTGCTTCAAATTAATTTGCAATATAGAACCCTATAGTATAAGTGAGTTTTTAAATTATAATGAATTTATTTATCTATAGTTCATTTTTGTTTTCAGTCATGTTTATATTTTTGTTTTTATGGTTGTTTGTGCAAATTTCATGTTAGTGTTTTATTTTACAGTGCAGAAGTAAAAATCCCCCCCTCCTGTTAACTTTTGAACGGAATTAGATATCAACTTAAAACTAAATGGTATCAACTTTACTACTTTCTGACGTATTGCTTTGAACCGTCATGTAAGAGCGTAAGACCATAGGGTACCTTACAACTTCAAATTCTTAAATTAGAAGGGGGGTCGTGTGATACATTGTTTAAAAGGTATTTTGATTCTCTAATCAAAAAAATAAAAAGTTATAAAATCGGTTCAATACTCACCGAGTTATGTAATGTGTTTATGTGTATTGTGTTTGCACTCCTCTTAGTCTTCAGCAGTTTCAGATATTGAATTAAAGTAAATCCTATAATTAATGGTAACATTGCAGTTACTTTTTAGTGTACCCCTCATTACCGTAAGGTTGCCTTAAGACTATAAGGTCACTGACAGCTTTAAATTTTTTAATGAAAAGTGGTTAATTCTTTACTTAAAATATTAAATTTTTTTTAAATAGGTAAATTAATTATCAAGTTAGGAGTATTTTCAGTAATTGTGCAAGCAACTTTTTTTTACTTTTATGCAGTTTAAGTTAGCATAAATAACATTGTTACTACTTTTTGACATACTTTTTAATAATGTTGCTTTAAGTATAAGGGTACTAACGGTAAATTAAGAGAGGGATAATACCTAAGCTGCTCAAAACTAAATGGGAGTTGTGCACACTATAATCAAGAATAATTAATAACTCGGTAAGTATAAAACATTTTTTGTTAAAATTGACAGTACTAGATAGGGAATAAAAATACCTTTTAAACAAGGTATCACTCAACCACTTTTCATTAAAAAATTTAAAGGTGTCAGTAACCTTATAGTTTTAAGGCAACATTACGGTAATGAGGGGTACCATACAAAGTTACTGCAATGTTACCATTAATTATAAGTTTTACCTCAATTCAATATCTGAAACTGCTGAAGACTAAGAGGAGTTGCAAACACTATAAACATAAACACACATAACTCCATAAGTATTAAACCGATTTAATAACTTTTTATTTTATTGATTAGAGAATCAAAATACCTTTTAAACAATGTATCACGCGACCCCCCTTCTCATTAAGAATTTCAAGTTATTAGTGACCTTATGGTCTTAAGCTCAAACTACAGTTCAAAGCAATACATCAGAAAGTAGTAAAGTTAATACCATTTAACATGCTTTTTGTTTGAAGTTGATATCTAATTCCATTCAAAAGTTAACAGGGGGGGGGGGGGGATTTTTATGTCCGCACTGTATTTTACTGCTGTAAATTTAACTTTTTTACTTAAGTTATAAAAATGTTTAATATACTACATTTTATTTTACCAGACAAAAAAGCTCTTTAAAACAGTTTTTTGTAGAAAATACCTTAACAATTATTTTATTTAAAAAGTATAAGTTACCTACCTATAGAGTTACATACCTATATATGTATGCATTATTTTAGTTATTAAGATGACGATTCAATTTACATATTGTATATAATTTGGAAATAAATTTTTTGTATTTGTTATTTGTATTTGTAAGAATGAATATTAGTGCATTCTAATGAAAAGTAATGCCAAGTAATATTTCTCATTTGCTTGGTTAATAGCTCTAATTGTGCTTTTTCTGAGGCTTTTCCCTTTTCTAAAGCCATTTTGTTTATTTGAAAAAACCTTTTCTTTTTCTAGGAACTGGATAACTGTTGCATATATTATTTTTTTCAAAAATTGTATTTAAATTTGAGAGTAAATAATGTCTGTAACTTTTAAGATCATTGGAAAGGTCAAAGAAATGCATATACAATATATTGAATTAATGCAAAAAAATTGTTAAAGAATGATTTCATTTGCTGTTACTTTTCAGTTTGTTAAAGATTGTAGTTTACTTAAATTTCTTTGGTTCAGATACTCTTTAAAAGAACAAATATTTAAATTTTAAAAATAACCAAGAAATAATATCTTGTTCCCTGTTAATTAGTCACCTCTGTTCAAAGATGCATGGTTGAAAAAATAATTGGGACTATAGTCCTTGCCATAAGTAGTTACACTTTTATGACATTTCCAACCTCCTTATTTATATAAACAACAAGTGAAATTAAAGAAAGAAAAAAGGTTTTCTGCTTTGGCTGGGACTCAAACCAGGAATCTCTTGCTTTCCATACATAAATTTTCAGAAAACTTTCATCTATGCAGGTGTGCAATACAAGAACGAGAAACTCTCAGGGTATTAACTTGACCAAGTCATCACACTGATCTCTATAATTCTTCCTTCCCACTGTCAAAGGTATTTATTTATCATATGCATTTCGTTTTTGGTCAACCCATAGTCAGCATCTCTTCATCCAGAGATAGTGACAGTGTTACCTGTAATATATTTTGGGTTATGAAATATTTCTTGTCAAAGTAATAAAAGTGTAACTATGTATGGCAAGGACTTTAAATAAGAACTAATTTTTTCAATCACAAAAGGTTTGTACACACTTCTCTTCAAGTCTTTTTTAATAAACAGTTACCATCAAAAATATGTAAGATTTTTGGAAAATAAAACAATTTCAGTTTTTTTGGCTCTCCTCTAAAATTGGACCATATGCAGTAAGGAGATATTGCAGGCTCATAGACAATATTGTATATAGCACCATCAACATTATCCAGTGTAGGTAAAATTCATCAAATCAAAATTAAATTAAACTTACCTCCAGTCGTCGTCAATTAAATCTACAAAATATCCATCAATCTGCACATCACTATCGGACATTTCTGCACAAGGTAGGATTGGTAGGATTCTATTTATAAATATTATGATAAAATGTTTAAAAAATTAGATGGAGAAACAAGAAAGTTAGGTTAGATGGGCCCACAGCGAAAACGCTGGTTGGTTGGCACCGGAATTAGAAGCTCAGGTAAGTTCGATTAGATTTCTTTTAAATCGGTAATTGTAGTTACAACCGTCAACAGATGCCGCCAGCTGCTCCTTTTTTTAATTTTAGCTATCCGGCTTGCGATATTCTCGACGGGCCGGAAAATAATTGTTGCACAATGTCCAGCCATTCTGCACTTTTTGCTTATTTTCATCATATTTAGAAAATCTCTGGAAACTTTAGTAGCCCATGTAAATTCACCAAGTTTTATTGAATTTAGTAGGGGTGAGCGAGGCAATAAGGGCCTGTCCTTAAATTACGTAACGCTCTAGGGGGGGGATGGGTTAGCTCTAGGTGGGGGGGGGTCGCTCTAGGGGAGGGGACAAAATCCGGAATTTTTGCGTTACGTAACTTAAGGATGTTCCTTAAGATGGGCAGGTGGGGCAAGATAGGCACCTGTCCACTACTCATCATCTATAATCACTATATAATAGAGAATAAATAAAGGCTCTGGTACAAAATAGCACAGGAAAAAATAGCGCGGACAAAATAGCGCGGACAAAATAGCGCGGGACAAAAAAGCGCAGGACAAAATAGCGCAGGGCAAAATAGCGCAGGACAAAATGGCGCAGGACAAAATAGTGCAAATAGCGCAATATAGCGCAGATCTCAAAAAGATACTAAAATAATAACCTAACCTTACTTGGTTGGTTTATAACCTGATTAAGTTAGTATTGTATTGTTTATGTTATTAGTATTCTTACGGCAGTGGTACAAAATAGCGCAGGTCCAAATAGCGCGGACTAAATCGCGCAGATAATAATAGTGCATGACCAAAATAGCGCAAGCCTTAAAAGCGCATTACTAAAATAGCGCATTACTGAAATAGTGAAGGCCTAACCTTATCAATCAAATTACCCCAGCCGAAGTGGACCAGGGGCCGAGGATAGGTTAAATAGCGCAAGCCTTAAAAGCGCATTACTAAAATAGCGCATTACCGAAATAGTGAAGGCCTAACCTTATCAATCAAATTACCCCAGCCCAAGTGGACCAGGGGCCGAGGATAGGTTAGGTTAGTATCCCAACCTCACCCGGTTAGGTTTTCTTGCAAAACAAAACTTACCTGATCCGTTCAGGCCAGTTTTTTTTTAAACCTAACCGGGTCAGGTTGGGATACTAACCTAACCTATCCTCGGCTCCTGGTCCACTTCAGCTGGACAGGGCAAATCGGCATATCGACTTGGGATTTTTTAGAGTGCGCTATTTTGTCCTGCGCTATTTTGTCCTGCGCTATTTTGTCCTGCGCTATTTTGTCCTGCGCTATTTTGTCCACGATATTTTGTCCTGCGCTATTTTTTCCTGCGCTATTTTGTACCAAAGCCTAAATAAATACAGAAATATATATGTAGTAACTATCCAGGAAGTTTACTTATGATAGTTTGTGAAAGATGCACAGGATAGTACTACAGTAGCCAAGTTTTATATGGGAAATGGCCAGTTTTGGGTTAGATAGGGTGACCATATGGGTTTCGCGTAAAAGGAGGATGTCAGAGACAAAAAAGCCGGATTTTCGATAAAAAAGTCGGACAAAAGGGGTTATTTTAAAAAACCGTTCAAAAAAAATCTGATGATAAAAAAAAAGTCTCTTGGACCCGAAAAGCTTAAGGCTTAACACACAAGATAAATAAAAAGCTCCAAACTAGAAAAAATCTAACTATGTAGGTACTAGAAAAATGAATAAAAATAAGTAGGTACCTTTTGGGGAAATTTGCGCTAGAAAGAAAGTTTTTTAGAAAAAAAATTGCGCCGCAGGCGAATATTAAAAAAAAATTAGGCATTTAAAGCACTAAAAAATGGCGCTGTAGAAGACAGTTTCTGCAATATTTAAAAAATACTAAAAAAGTAAAAGACATTGCGCCGCACACAAACAAAAATTTTGGAAAAATTTTACACTTTTCAAATAAAATCGCGCTAAAAAACAATTTGTAGGAAAAAATCGCAATCTAAAAAACCACAAAAAAATGGAAAAAATAGCACTGTGAAAAATAAAAAAAAAATTAAAATCTAAAAGAAAAGCGCCGGCGGCGAAAATTTTTGAAAAATTAGGTACCTTATTGTTTTAGAAAAAAAATTACACCGCAAAAAAATTAAGTAACTTGTCTCAAAAAATGCCGCCGCAGAAGAAAACTTTTGGTTAAAACAAAAAAGTAACACAGCAAGCGCAAATTAAAAAAAAATAATTTAAAAAATAAATGGCGCCAAAAATTTTGCCGGAAATGATAGGTACCAAAATGCAAAAGTTTTGGTTAGGTTCAAAAGTATAAGCGCCGCGCCGCATATTTTTAATCATTTCGTTTGAGGGAACTAATTTTAAGCATGGAGCTCCCCAGGTAGCAAGGGGTCATCAAATGACGTCTTTTTTTCGTCGAAAAGTGGTCATTTGGATGACCAGCAGGTCATCTACCAAAAAATGTTGTCTTTAAGGCGTCAGTTATTTGACGTCTATTCGTAGTGTAGTTTTTGACGTCTGAAAAACGTCACATATTGGTCACTACCCACATTGTACACTTTGTCCAAGGGACATACACTCATACTTACATAGATGGTGCCCCAGTCAGTACTTGACCGGATTTATACGGAATGTGGGGTTACGTATGTAAAATAAATTAAATATTAAATCAAGACAAACTTCGAGGTTTCTTTCCATTCAAGGTGGAGAGTGTAAGTCTAGGTTTAGGTCTATTTTGATCTGTACCTCACAGAACACCGCTGTACCTGTTCCAGTACTTCCAGGTCTAAGTCACAGAAGAGTCACCTTCTGTGTCTAAGTTTCGTTCAGTGTTCTCAACTGCAGGGAATATTTGATATATTCAGACGAGTCATAAATAGGTTTGTGTCTGATGTTCTGATTTGGTCCCAAATATGTCATATTGCTGACGTCTTTAAAACGTCTAAAAATGACGTCATTTTGGGTGTGTCTTGTGAACGTCATTTTAAGGTCATTTACACATCAGGTTAGAGACGTCAATGGTCATTAAAAATGACCTGTTTTTGACGTTTAAAAAACGTGACCTTGCTACCTGGGTCTAACCCCCCCTAGATTCCTCACTCCAATAGTCTCGTTGCTATTGTGCAGAAGGTATAGAGATGACGAATCAAGCGCGGATCCACAGAAAACCATCAAGGCGCGGATCTACGCATAAATCGAGACGGGGGAGGGGGGTAATTATCGACGAAAAAAATATTTGTTCATTTATTTTTTTTCTAGGAGCTGGGGTAATTATCCGTCCATTATTTATTAACTAAAAGTGCATATATTTTTTTCACGGGGAGTAAATACCACGTTATCCCCTCAAATCATCGCTTGGGCCCACCACACTGCAACTCGGTGCTTTTGTTAATAAACTATATAGTTTTTAAAATATGAATTTTCAAAATTTGGCCATTTTGGGATTCCCTACCGTAAAATTCGCTACATGATGTTTTGCCGAATCTTAAGTGAGGGTATGTGTGATTTTTTTCGCATCTCTATGGCCCCACCATACAGTAACTTGGTGCTTTTGTTGACAAACCGTATAGTTTGAAACATCAATTTTCAAAATTTGGACATTTTGTTCTTGGTCTCTTGGATTTCCTTTATGGCATTATGGTCTTATGGGATTCCCTCCTAAGATTCGCTAAATGACGTTTTTTCGAATCTTAAGTCAGAGTGTAGTTTTTTATTTTTTTATTTTATATAATAAATATCATGTTAGAAAATAAATTGCAATAATTTTTTTAATTTTTGCGGTATGTTCTCAGTTTTAGTATCAGAAAATTATTCGCCCTAACATGCACGTTATGCCCCGGGTTCCCCTATGTCAATACTTGTCGCAGTCCTATCCCTTCTAGCTTTGTAAAACATTGTTTTAGGCGCAAAAAAATCTATCAAAAGTACAAAGTATAAATAAAAATAGTCAAACCGGGCCTGCGCCTTATCGACATTTTTCAAACAAAATAGACGCGTGTCGGCAACTCGTCACTCGTCATTACGTTTTCACAGTTTGGTGGTAAGTTATACACCACGTGGCATTTCTTTTTACCCAACTGCAGCTTGTCACATGATGTAAGCTTTATGGAATACAAATTACCTAAATTTCATGCAATATTAATAAAATTCTATATTCACATAATTTTATCAAATATATAGGACGATTTCGAAAATTCTTTGTGCGCACGCTTTAAGATTTTTTTTAACATCATCTTTCTAGTTCTATCCTACCCTCTCCCTCTCTCCACTTCGCCCACCTTATTAGTAATAGTTGTAGCTATAACTTTCACAAATAAACAGCGATTTTAAAAATTCTTTTTGCACACGCTTTAAGATTTTTTCAACAACATTTTACTAGTTCTCCCCCCCTCTCCCTTTCACCACCTTTAATCAATGTTTGTAGAAACGCACTACCCTTTGGGCACATAGTTCAATGTTTGATAGAAATGCATGATTTAGGTAATAATTAGATACATGAATTGCGTATGTGTCACACATTGGATTAAGCACACCTATATTTCCGTGATCCAGTAGATCTGCATTAATTAGTTCCTCTTTGGTTTTTATACAGGTCTACGGAATATTTTATGCGTACCTAACTCATAAATTTTTAGTAAAAGTAAAAGTCACGATAAACACGTGCAGTGTTTTTCATTTTATTAATTTGCTAAGCAGGAGAAGCGCAGGAGCTAAATGAATGATAAATGCATAGTGCTTTTTATAAGGCTGAATAAAAATGAAACCTAAAAGTTGGAAATAAAAAAAATAATTAAATTAAAAAAAATTGTGTGCGCTTAAGACCACACGGCAGAAGTGTAAACTTCAACAAGGCGAAATTAATAATACTGGCCTTTATCTGCATCATCATATCGCTTCCTGAATGTTCCTCTCTGACTCAAGCCGACTTCACCCGAATGAGCGTTACATAGCCGAGCTTCAATTCACTACTCACAAAAACTGCTAAACGCGCTTAAATAATTTTACACTTCAAAAACATCCAACTGCATAATCTACTTGTACCTACTAGTCGCAGTTAGTTACAAAATACCCAATAGCCTGATTCATGAAAATACAGAATTGTATAATTTCGTAAGTGGGCTTTGGGCATCAAAAGTGTTTTCTTTATTAAAAGTTTTTGAAGTGTAAACTTCTTTAGGGGCGTATAGCACTTTTTGTGGGTACTGAATTGAACTGAGACGTCACGCTCGGCTATGTAACGCTCATTCGGGTGAAGTCGGCTCTAGTCGACTAACTGTGAGAGGAACAGTCAGCAGAGCGATATGATGATGCAGATGACGGCCACTCAGAGCAAAATTTACCAGAGTAATTTATACCCAATTATAATTATGTAAATGTTATTACTTTGTATACTACTTTGTCAATATACAACGCAAAAAATCTTATATTTCGTATTATTAATTTCGCCTTCTTGAAGTTTATACTTCTGCCGTGTGGTCTTAAGCACACACAATTTTTTTTATTGTTATTTTGGCTTTGTATTAATAGCCCATATGATTGAATCGCTAAGTACTCAGCTTAAAAATAATAATGGCACTATACTGTAAATGCATAGATAATGCAGTCAAATAAATAAAAAAAAATGTCAAAAACTATTTTTATTTTTTGACACTGTTCCCATCCACGGTGGATCCGGTGTCGAATTTTCACGTCACTGGTGGTCCAGCTGATTTTTTTAAACAAAAGTTAGATATGAAATGAACAACTAATATTTTTAAAATTTTTTGAAAACTAAGGCAATTTTCCTACTATTTTTTAGTATATTCTTATTAAAATAATATTGTTCAGACATACCAGTCGTTATTTTTTTTAGCCCGCTTCATTTCTCTTTACAGAAAAATCAAAATTCAAAGAAATTAATGTGTTCGTTTCAGCTTCAAAAATCATCCGCTGACCTACATCTTTGTTTACTACCCAATAGTCCTCGGTTCACCTTTGATACTAAACGATCACATTCAGTTTGACTTGTAGTTTAAGTTTTGTGTAATAAAAAATAAAGCGGGCTAAAAAAAAATAACGACAATACGTCTAGAAAATTACATTTTATAAGGATGTACTAGAAAACAGTAGGAAAATTGCCTTTCTATTCTATCTATCGTGGTTCCCGTCGACCCAGAGGAACCAAATTTGGTAATAAGATGAAATACCGTGTATTGCGCATGCGTGGTCATCTTTAGTAGGGCGTTCAAATTGATAAATAATTAGTAAAAAAGTAATTGAAAATAAAATATTTTTATTTTTTTCGACACTGTTCCCGCCCACCCAGAGGAACCGGATTTGGTACCAAAATGGGGTACCACAAAATATTTTTTCTAAAATTTTCGCGTGTCGCGCAAATTTCTAAAATTTTCCAGTGTTTTTATATTTATTGCAGAAATTGTTGGCGACATGATTCCAAAAGTACTCTCGTTTTTTCTACCTACTTAAATTTCAAAAAATTTTGCCCCTGGCGATATTATTTTTATGTAAGCATACTCTTACTATTAATAAATTTTTGCATTATGCAGGTTTTAAGCTGTAGCCCCCCGAAATAGCCCAGCTAGTAGCGCCCCTTCCGCTTGTCATAAACAACAATCTAAACTAATTCGTATCCGCCTCGTCGATCCTATTTTCAAAAATAAAAATTAAAAAAACAGCTTTTCAAAAAAAAAATTTTTTTGATTTTTTAAAAAATAATTTTTCGGAAACAATTTTTCAATGGGGCTTGTTGTATCTGGATCGATTTCGACCTCCCAAAAGTTGCCAAAGTTGGGTGGGTGCCAGCCAGCGGCGAAACGGCCGCAGTTAACCGGCACCGGCGAATTATCCTGGACCCATCTGGAGGATGCTTTATTTCTTTATTATTTAATATTTCCTGCAGTCCAAGAAAATATCCAGCCAGCAGGATCTAAATTATAAGGAATTATTTCACTCCATTTGTTTTGATTTTCAGCACTAAATCAAAAGTTTATTTCTGGGGACACTACGTGGGGGTGCCACTCGCATTTATGATGATCTTTAAGAATATGGCCTGTTCTTAGCTCAAGGGGTATTTAAAATGGACAATTTGTTCCCATTTCGACCTGTTGTAATCCGCCTCAGGAAAATAAAAAGGAAGCAAGTGAGATCTTAAAATTCAACATAAATGAACATTTTTAATAAACATCCAAATTAATTTCCGTCACCCAGGTGTTTTAATAGTGGGTTATATAATAAAGCGGGTAGGGGAAAATCCGCCGCGGCCGATTAGCCGCGGGCCGATTCGCCGCGGGCCGATTCGCCGCGGGCCGATTTGCCGCGGGGACAATTTCTCGCTGACCGATTCGCCGCAGGAACAATGCGCCGCGAAAATTTTTGTTTAATTTATTTTTAATCTAACGTAACTTTTATTCTTAAATCATAACTCCCCCCCTGTCCTCTTATTGGGAGTGTTAAACCTAACCGTGGTCAATTGATCGCAAACATCACTTAACCGGTTTCTAGACCACCAATACAGGTTACCCAACAAGGGTGATCCGTGTCACCAACATTTGGCAAAAAAAACTCCACAAAAAATGGATTTTCGAAAAAAAATGCTTTTTTAATAAGAAAGTTACCTAGGTAACTTTGAAATAACTTTTAAACGTAATTCTTTTTTAGGGAGTAATTTTTTGAAAAACTAATTTATAAAAAAACCAATTTTTTTTCCAAAAGCAGTTTTTTAAAAAACTAATATACCGTACGTCCCCCTAAGTTGGAATCATATGGAAAACTTTTTATTATTAATTTTAGGAAAAAAAAATATTCTTCATAAAAAGTTCTGCATTATCTAAAACCTAGAATACAGTCATCAAATATCAAATTTTTTCAGTGGTATACGAGGTTTGACAGAAAATATGAGTTTTGCCCAAGAGTAAAGTACCTTTAAATAGGGTATTTGACAAATTTTAGAAAAGAGTTTAGAATAATACCTAGATCCCTAATTTGCTATGTAAAATTGTTAAAATAGTATATTTTATCATGGAACACATTTAAAATCAAGTTTTTTAATTTCCGATTTAAGTTTGCCGCTAGAACGCTCATTTCTAGCATGGCGTTGCAATGACGTCACAGCGCAGTAAACTCGCGGACAGATACACGGCACTCAAGTGTTTATTTGTTTTTCGTCTGTGTTTTTACTTTTTTTATGTAAAAAAATGTCCTATAAGTGGTGTGTAGTGCCTGAGTGTTCGAATACTAGCATAAAAACACCTAAAAAACTATTTATATAATTATGTGCCTACAGCAGTAAAATAACGGAAAAAGTAGCTAAAACTTGTTCGAAGAGACCCAAGGGCCTTATCTAATACATCTTCACTTTACATTTGTGAAGATCACTTTGATGTGAGTATAACTAAATTGTTTCTATTAATTTTTCTCACGTTGTCTATAATATATATATATAACTATTTCGTAAATGACGATCAAATTTTTGAGGTTATGTTTATTACAAGGGGTGAACAACTATAATAGGCAGAAAGGTGTACAAATTTTTAGGCGGTGCTAGTCAGTTATTAGGCAGGACTAGGGAGTACCTCTAAATGCAGGATTAGGCAGTGCACATGCAGGCTAAATGTAGGACTGAGCAGTGCATATGCAAGACTAGGCAGGACTAGGCAGTACCTACGCAGGACTATGCAGTGTAACCTATGCAGTACTTCAAGTATTGCTGGTCGTTGTATACTTTTTGCCTACCTGTCCCTCCCTCGGTTTATTACATGTTTTTTTTTTTGTTTATTTCAGATAATGAATCTATTATAAGTGGCAAATTAAACAAAAAAGCAAAACATATAACTTTACCTCAAAATCTAAATGAGTAAAAGTAGGCGAAGAATATCGTAAAAAACTTTCAGTTATATATATACAAAACAACTCATCGAATACTCACGTCAACATTTTAACGTTTGTAAATTCCGCAGAACAAAAATCACTGTTGTTGGCAAAGAAGCCTGCAACCATAAAGGAGTTCAGCATTGGCAAGTTGGAGCTATCGGCTTTGGAGAATCCGTTTTCCATTGAAAATGTTTTTTATAAGCAAAACACAGAATAAAATTTAATTTAGGACGATAATTCGCACTTTCAACCAAAGCAAACGTTACCTTCCATAAGAAAATAACACAGAAAATAGGTTTGTTCGAGGCGTTTACTGTTTTGGAACGTCACTCGCAGCTGATTGGTAGACCGCCTGTTTTGAATCACGTGGCTAATTGTTTTAATTCAATGAATTTATTTAATTAAAAGAACTATGAATTTGAGAAAAAATTAAATAAAAAAGTTTGTTTTTAGCATTCCCAAGACCTAAAGAGATATCTAAAAATAAATATATATTTATTTTTTACTATTGTCAAACACCCTATTTGATCACAATTAAAAATTATGTTTAAATGTGTAAGTACAACCATTTAAATTAAAACTTCAGATTATTTTATTTTTTACTAATATTTCTTGCTTTTATTATTGATTGCGAAACACATGATAACCTTTTAGTTTTTCGATGTTTTCTAATAATTTTGCAATTAAAACGCGTAATAAGTGCATATTAATTTATTTTGCAAATTTAAAGGTACTTGAGTAAAACTCATATTTTTTGACAAACCTCTGAAAAAATTTGATATTTGATGACTGTATTCTAGGTTTTAGATAATGCAGAACTTTTTATGAAGAATAACTTTTTGAAGTGTAAACTTCTTTAGGCGCGTTTAGCAGTTTTTGTGGGTAGTGAATTCAACTGAGCCATCAGGTTCGACTAAGTAACGCTCATTCGGGTGAAATCGGCTCGAGTCGACTAACTGTGAGAAACATTCAGCGAGCGATATGCAGATGAAGGCCAGTACACAGAAGAGTTCGGATCGGTCCGCTTTGCAGAATATGTTATGGGCCAGTATTATTAATTTCGTCTTGTTGAAGTTTACACTTCTGCCGTGTGGTCTTAAGCACACACAATTTTTTTTTCTTAAAATTAAACTGTATAAAAAAAATAAAGAAAATTTTCTTAAAAAAAATTATTTTTTGAAAAATGTAGGTAAGCAATAATAGCAGTGTCAGGTGACTAAAAGAAATGTTAGGTTACTACGTCTCGCGAGTAGAGGGTTTATGGGGGTTCTGGGGCACTTTGGGGGGGGGGGGGGCCGGGGCCTTATTCGACGACCCCTAAAATAAGTCAAATTTACTAAAAACGAGCGAACCGTGGCAAAAATTGAATGAAAAAATCGAGTGAACCGAAGCTGTCGCGCTATTCGACGACCCCTAAAATCAGTCAAATTTACTAAAAACGAGCGAACCGTAGCAAAAATTGAATGAAAAAATCGAGTGAACCGAAGCAATCGATCTCTAAAATCAGTCAAATTTACTAAAAACGAGCGAACGTAAGCAAAAATTAAATGAAAAAATCGAGCAAACCGAAGCTGTCGCGCTATTCGACGACCCCTATAATCAGTCAAATTTACTAAAAACGAGCGAACCGTAACAAAAATTAAACAAAAAAATCGAGTGAACCGAAGTAATCGACCTCTAAAATCAGTTAATTTTACGAAAATCGAGCGAACGTAAGCAAAAATTGATTGAAAACATCGAGCAAACCGAAGCTGTCGCGCTATTCGACGACCTCTAAAATCAATTAATTTTACGAAAATCGAGCAAATCGAAAATTTAATGAAAAAGGTCTCTAACTGAACCAAAAAATTTCAAAAATCCCATCTTTTGAAAAAAAAATCATCGAAAAACCCAAAATTTCGCTATTGGAGAACCCAAAAATCAATGAATTTTACGAAAATCGAGCGAACGTAAGCAAAAATTTAATATAAAAGGTCTCTAACCGAACCAAAAAAATCTCAAAATTCCCATCTTTTGAAAAAAAAATCATCAAAAAACCCAACATTTCGCTATTCGAGGACTTAAAAATCCACTAATTTTGCGAAAATCGAGCGAACGTAAGCAAAAATTGAACAAAAAATGTCTCTAAGCGAACCAAAAATTTCAAAATTACCAACTTTTGAAGAAAAAAAATCATTGAAAAACCCAAAATTTAAGCTATTGGAGGACTCTAAAATCAATTAATTTTACGAAAATCGAGCAAATCGAAAATTGAACAAAAAAGGTCTCTAAGCGATCCAAAAATTGAAAAATTCCCAACTTTTGAAAATAAAATCTCGAAAAAACCCAAAAATACCACGCTAGTAGAGGGTTTATGGGGGTTCTGGGGCACTTTGGGGGGGGGCCGGGGCCTTATTCGACGACCCCTAAAATAAGTCAAATTTACTAAAAACGAGCGAACCGTGGCAAAAATTGAATGAAAAAATCGAGTGAACCGAAGCTGTCGTGCTATTCGACGACCTCTAAAATCAGTCAAATTTACAAAAAACGAGCGAACCGTGGCAAAATTTGAATGAAAAAATCGAGTGAACCGAAGCTGTCGCGATATTCGACGACCTCTAAAATAAGTCAAATTTACAAAAAACGAGCGAACCGTGGCAAAAATTGAATGAAAAAATCGAGTGAACCGAAGCTGTCGCGCTATTCGACGACCTCTAAAATCAGTCAAATTTACAAAAAACGAGCGAACCGTGGCAAAATTTGAATGAAAAAATCGAGTGAACCGAAGCTGTCGCGATATTCGACGACCTCTAAAATAAGTCAAATTTACAAAAAACGAGCGAACCGTGGCAAAAATTGAATGAAAAAATCGAGTGAACCGAAGCTGTCGCGCTATTCGACGACCCCTAAAATAAGTCAAATTTACTAAAAACGAGCGAACCGTGGCAAAAATTGAATGAAAAAATCGAGTGAACCGAAGCTGTCGCGCTATTCGACGACCTCTAAAATCAGTCAAATTTACAAAAAACGAGCGAACCGTGGCAAAATTTGAATGAAAAAATCGAGTGAACCGAAGCTGTCGCGATATTCGACGACCTCTAAAATAAGTCAAATTTACAAAAAACGAGCGAACCGTGGCAAAAATTGAATGAAAAAATCGAGTGAACCGAAGCTGTCGCGCTATTCGACGACCCCTAAAATCAGTCAAATTTACTAAAAACGAGCGAACCGTAGCAAAAATTGAATGAAAAAATCGAGTGAACCGAAGCAATCGATCTCTAAAATCAGTCAAATTTACTAAAAACGAGCGAACGTAAGCAAAAATTAAATGAAAAAATCGAGCAAACCGAAGCTGTCGCGCTATTCGACGACCCCTATAATCAGTCAAATTTACTAAAAACGAGCGAACCGTAACAAAAATTGAACAAAAAAATCGAGTGAACCGAAGTAATCGACCTCTAAAATCAGTTAATTTTACGAAAATCGAGCGAACGTAAGCAAAAATTGAATGAAAACATCGAGCAAACCGAAGCTGTCGCGCTATTCGACGACCCCTATAATCAGTCAAATTTACTAAAAACGAGCGAACCGTAACAAAAATTGAACAAAAAAATCGAGTGAACCGAAGTAATCGACCTCTAAAATCAGTTAATTTTACGAAAATCGAGCGAACGTAAGCAAAAATTGAATGAAAACATCGAGCAAACCGAAGCTGTCGCGCTATTCGACGACCTCTAAAATCAATTAATTTTACGAAAATCGAGCAAATCGAAAATTTAATGAAAAAGGTCTCTAACTGAACCAAAAAATTTCAAAAATCCCATCTTTTGAAAAAAAAAATCATCAAAAAACCCAAAATTTCGCTATTGGAGAACCCAAAAATCAATGAATTTTACGAAAATCGAGCGAACGTAAGCAAAAATTTAATAAAAAAGGTCTCTAACCGAACCAAAAAAATCTCAAAATTCCCATCTTTTGAAAAAAAAAATCATCAAAAAACCCAACATTTCGCTATTCGAGGACTTAAAAATCCACTAATTTTGCGAAAATCGAGCGAACGTAAGCAAAAATTGAACAAAAAATGTCTCTAAGCGAACCAAAAATTTCAAAATTACCAACTTTTGAAGAAAAAAAAGCATTGAAAAACCCAAAATTTAAGCTATTGGAGGACTCTAAAATCAATTAATTTTACGAAAATCGAGCAAATCGAAAATTGAACAAAAAAGGTCTCTAAGCGATCCAAAAATTGAAAAATTCCCAACTTTTGAAAATAAAATCTCGAAAAAACCCAAAAATACCACGCTATTTAAGGACCCTAAAATCAATTAATTTTAACGAAAATCGACCGAATCGAAGCCAAAATTGAACGGAAAAGGTCTCTAAACGATCCAAAAATTGAAAAATTCCCAACTTTTGAAAATAAAATCTCGAAAAAACCCAAAATTCACGCTATTCGAGGACCGTAAAATCAATTAGTTTTACAAAAATCGAGCGAACGTAAGCAAAAATTTAATAAAAAAGGTCTCTAACCGAACCAAAAAAATTTCAAAATTCCCTTTTGAAAAAAAAAATCATCGAAAAACCCAAAATTTCGCTATTTGAGGACCCAAAAATCCACTAATTTTACAAACAATCGAGCGAACATAAGCAAAAATTGAACGAAAAAGGTCTCTAAGCAAACAAAAAAATCTCAAAATTCCCATCTTTTGAAAAAAAAAATCATCAAAAAACCCAACATTTCGCTATTCCAGGATTCCACTAATTTTGCGAAAATCGAGCGAACGTAAGCAAAAATTGAACAAAAAATGTCTCTAAGCGAACCAAAAATTGAAAAATTTCCAACTTTTGAAAATAAAATCTCGAAAAAACCCAAAATTCACGCTATTCAAGGACCCTAAAATCAATTAATTTTAACGAAAATCGAGCGAATCGAAGCCAAAATTGAACGGAAAAGGTCTCTAAACGATCCAAAAATTGAAAAATTCCCAACTTTTGAAAATAAAATCTCGAAAAAACCCAAAATTCACGCTATTCGAGGACCCTAAAATCAATTAATTTTACGAAAATCAAGCGAACCGAAGCCAAAATTGAACGAAAAAGGTTTCTAAGCGAGCCAAAAATTTAAAAATTCCCAACTTTTAGAAAATAAGTCATCGAAAAACAAAAAAAAGTAAACTTTTGTGTTTTTAGACGAAATTGTGAAAAAGCGACTAACCGCGTGTTAGTGTAAATATTAATTTTACGAAAGCCCTTCTATCTGAACCCGAAATTTAACGAAAAAAGGTCTCAAACTGATCCAAAAATTCCCAACTTTTGGAAAAAAAAATCATCGAAAAACCCAAAAAAAAATTTCACCAAAAATGACATAGCACAGTAAACTCTTGTGTTTTTAGATGAAATCGACATCAAGCAACTAACCGTAGGTAAAAAATAGTTTAGAAATGCGAGTGTAGTTAAGATTATAAAAAAAGGGTAATAAATGATTTCTTCCGATGAAATCACTAAAAAGCGACTAACGGGTGGATTATTTGATAATTTTAAAAAAATATGACCAAAAATGGTAAAATTCAAAAAAGTTGCTGAAGAGTCATTAAGTTTTAATAACCTCAATATACTAGATAACAACAGATTAGACTATGTCCTGGAACTTGATGTACACTATCCCAGAGAATTGCATGACAAACATGCTGATTTTCCCTTTTTAGCTGATAACATAATAACACCTAGATCAAAATCCAAAATTCCCAAACTAATTTTAAATCTATATGATAAAAACAAATACATCATACATCAAAGATTACCAAAATTTACAGATTAATCGAGTTTCAATAATCAGAGTGGTTGAAACAATACATCAATGCAAATACCGACTTACGACGACTTCGGTTCGTAGGGTTTTCATAAAATCACTCACACTATTCGACGACTCATAAAATCAGTTAAATTTACGAAAATCGAGCGAACCAAACCAAACATTTTATGAAAAAATCGAGCGAACCGAAGCCATTGCACTCGACCCCTAAAATCAGTCAATTTTTCAAAAACCCCTAAAATCAATCAATGTTATGAAAATCCTACGAACCGAACCAAAGATTTAACGAAAAAATCGAGCTAACCGAAGCCATCGCACTATTTGAGGACCCTAACGACTCTGCCCTCCCAACTAATTTGTGAAAGCGTGCTTAGAACTGGACTTCATGCTTTGCTAGAAGAGTTTACTCCAATTATTAAACTGGAGAATAGTGTTGATAAAAAATGGATCTGTCTAAAACCAAAAAAGTTGCCTGAGTTGATCAAAATTTTAAGAGATATTTACGAAAACTACTTTTTTAATATAGGTCCACGCCCACAATCGGAATGGATATTTAATAAATTTTCCATATTTTGCCTGATATTTTAAGAGAAGTGAAAGTTGTTAGATTTGTAAGAAATAATAAAAATATTATGTTGTTTCAAAACGATTTGGAAGAATTTTTATATTTGGAATCTTTTTTGCACAACAAAATCCAAACACTTCAAATGTTTTATTTGTTTTAAACAGTTTAACAAAGTTAGTTGATTGTTTAGAAATATGTATTATAAAAGAGCTTTTATTTATTAACTCACAAAAGTTGTAGCTGATAATTTGTATATTCTTAGAAGAAGAAGAAGGGATCTTGCACCTTCCGTTTTTAAATAACTGTCCCAAGTTGTTACAAGTTTTGTCTACATTTTCCATTATTTCTCTAAAGACAGCATTGTTGAATTATTTCCATTGATCACATTCAAAATTGTGCTTTTACTTTTAACTCGTAAGTCGGTATTTGCATTGATGTATTGTTTCAACCACTCTGATTATTGAAACTCGATTAATCTGTAAATTTTGGTAATCTTTGATGTATGATGTATTTGTTTTTATCATATAGATTTAAAATTAGTTTGGGAATTTTGGATTTTGATCTAGGTGTTATTATGTTATCAGCTAAAAAGGGAAAATCAGCATGTTTGTCATGCAATTCTCTGGGATAGTGTACATCAAGTTCCAGGACATAGTCTAATCTGTTGTTATCTAGTATATTGAGGTTATTAAAACTTAATGACTCTTCAGCAACTTTTTTGAATTTTACCATTTTTTGTCATATTTTTTTTAAATTATCAAATAATCCACCCGTTAGTCGCTTTTTAGTGATTTCATCGGAAGAAATCATTTATTACCCTTTTTTTATAATCTTAACTACACTCGCATTTCTAAACTATTTTTTACCTACGGTTAGTTGCTTGATGTCGATTTCATCTAAAAACACAAGAGTTTACTGTGCTATGTCATTTTTGGTGAAATTTTTTTTTGGGTTTTTCGATGATTTTTTTTTCCAAAAGTTGGGAATTTTTGGATCAGTTTGAGACCTTTTTTCGTTAAATTTCGGGTTCAGATAGAAGGGCTTTCGTAAAATTAATATTTACACTAACACGCGGTTAGTCGCTTTTTCACAATTTCGTCTAAAAACACAAAAGTTTACTTTTTTTTGTTTTTCGATGACTTATTTTCTAAAAGTTGGGAATTTTTAAATTTTTGGCTCGCTTAGAAACCTTTTTCGTTCAATTTTGGCTTCGGTTCGCTTGATTTTCGTAAAATTAATTGATTTTAGGGTCCTCGAATAGCGTGAATTTTGGGTTTTTTCGAGATTTTATTTTCAAAAGTTGGGAATTTTTAAATTTTTGGATCGTTTAGAGACCTTTTCCGTTCAATTTTGGCTTCGATTCGCTCGATTTTCGTTAAAATTAATTGATTTTAGGGTCCTTGAATAGCGTGAATTTTGGGTTTTTTCGAGATTTTATTTTCAAAAGTTGGAAATTTTTCAATTTTTGGTTCGCTTAGAGACATTTTTTGTTCAATTTTTGCTTACGTTCGCTCGATTTTCGCAAAATTAGTGGAATCCTGGAATAGCGAAATGTTGGGTTTTTTGATGATTTTTTTTTTTCAAAAGATGGGAATTTTGAGATTTTTTTGTTTGCTTAGAGACCTTTTTCGTTCAATTTTTGCTTATGTTCGCTCGATTGTTCGTAAAATTAGTGGATTTTTGGGTCCTCAAATAGCGAAATTTTGGGTTTTTCGATGATTTTTTTTTTCAAAAGGGAATTTTGAAATTTTTTTGGTTCGGTTAGAGACCTTTTTTATTAAATTTTTGCTTACGTTCGCTCGATTTTTGTAAAACTAATTGATTTTACGGTCCTCGAATAGCGTGAATTTTGGGTTTTTTCGAGATTTTATTTTCAAAAGTTGGGAATTTTTCAATTTTTGGATCGTTTAGAGACCTTTTCCGTTCAATTTTGGCTTCGATTCGGTCGATTTTCGTTAAAATTAATTGATTTTAGGGTCCTTAAATAGCGTGGTATTTTTGGGTTTTTTCGAGATTTTATTTTCAAAAGTTGGGAATTTTTCAATTTTTGGATCGCTTAGAGACCTTTTTTGTTCAATTTTCGATTTGCTCGATTTTCGTAAAATTAATTGATTTTAGAGTCCTCCAATAGCTTAAATTTTGGGTTTTTCAATGATTTTTTTTCTTCAAAAGTTGGTAATTTTGAAATTTTTGGTTCGCTTAGAGACATTTTTTGTTCAATTTTTGCTTACGTTCGCTCGATTTTCGCAAAATTAGTGGATTTTTAAGTCCTCGAATAGCGAAATGTTGGGTTTTTTGATGATTTTTTTTTCAAAAGATGGGAATTTTGAGATTTTTTTGGTTCGGTTAGAGACCTTTTTTATTAAATTTTTGCTTACGTTCGCTCGATTTTCGTAAAATTCATTGATTTTTGGGTTCTCCAATAGCGAAATTTTGGGTTTTTCGATGATTTTTTTTTCAAAAGATGGGATTTTTGAAATTTTTTGGTTCAGTTAGAGACCTTTTTCATTAAATTTTCGATTTGCTCGATTTTCGTAAAATTAATTGATTTTAGAGGTCGTCGAATAGCGCGACAGCTTCGGTTTGCTCGATGTTTTCATTCAATTTTTGCTTACGTTCGCTCGATTTTCGTAAAATTAACTGATTTTAGAGGTCGATTACTTCGGTTCACTCGATTTTTTTGTTCAATTTTTGTTACGGTTCGCTCGTTTTTAGTAAATTTGACTGATTATAGGGGTCGTCGAATAGCGCGACAGCTTCGGTTTGCTCGATTTTTTCATTTAATTTTTGCTTACGTTCGCTCGTTTTTAGTAAATTTGACTGATTTTAGAGATCGATTGCTTCGGTTCACTCGATTTTTTCATTCAATTTTTGCTACGGTTCGCTCGTTTTTAGTAAATTTGACTGATTTTAGGGGTCGTCGAATAGCGCGACAGCTTCGGTTCACTCGATTTTTTCATTCAATTTTTGCCACGGTTCGCTCGTTTTTTGTAAATTTGACTTATTTTAGAGGTCGTCGAATATCGCGACAGCTTCGGTTCACTCGATTTTTTCATTCAAATTTTGCCACGGTTCGCTCGTTTTTTGTAAATTTGACTGATTTTAGAGGTCGTCGAATAGCGCGACAGCTTCGGTTCACTCGATTTTTTCATTCAATTTTTGCCACGGTTCGCTCGTTTTTAGTAAATTTGACTTATTTTAGGGGTCGTCGAATAAGGCCCCGGCCCCCCCCCCAAAGTGCCCCAGAACCCCCATAAACCCTCTACTAGCGTGGTATTTTTGGGTTTTTTCGAGATTTTATTTTCAAAAGTTGGGAATTTTTCAATTTTTGGATCGCTTAGAGACCTTTTTTGTTCAATTTTCGATTTGCTCGATTTTCGTAAAATTAATTGATTTTAGAGTCCTCCAATAGCTTAAATTTTGGGTTTTTCAATGATTTTTTTTCTTCAAAAGTTGGTAATTTTGAAATTTTTGGTTCGCTTAAAGACATTTTTTGTTCAATTTTTGCTTACGTTCGCTCGATTTTCGCAAAATTAGTGGATTTTTAAGTCCTCGAATAGCGAAATGTTGGGTTTTTTGATGATTTTTTTTTTCAAAAGATGGGAATTTTGAGATTTTTTTGGTTCGGTTAGAGACCTTTTTTATTAAATTTTTGCTTACGTTCGCTCGATTTTCGTAAAATTCATTGATTTTTGGGTTCTCCAATAGCGAAATTTTGGGTTTTTCGATGATTTTTTTTTCAAAAGATGGGATTTTTGAAATTTTTTGGTTCAGTTAGAGACCTTTTTCATTAAATTTTCGATTTGCTCGATTTTCGTAAAATTAATTGATTTTAGAGGTCGTCGAATAGCGCGACAGCTTCGGTTTGCTCGATGTTTTCATTCAATTTTTGCTTACGTTCGCTCGATTTTCGTAAAATTAACTGATTTTAGAGGTCGATTACTTCGGTTCACTCGATTTTTTTGTTCAATTTTTGTTACGGTTCGCTCGTTTTTAGTAAATTTGACTGATTATAGGGGTCGTCGAATAGCGCGACAGCTTCGGTTTGCTCGATTTTTTCATTTAATTTTTGCTTACGTTCGCTCGTTTTTAGTAAATTTGACTGATTTTAGAGATCGATTGCTTCGGTTCACTCGATTTTTTCATTCAATTTTTGCTACGGTTCGCTCGTTTTTAGTAAATTTGACTGATTTTAGGGGTCGTCGAATAGCGCGACAGCTTCGGTTCACTCGATTTTTTCATTCAATTTTTGCCACGGTTCGCTCGTTTTTTGTAAATTTGACTTATTTTAGAGGTCGTCGAATATCGCGACAGCTTCGGTTCACTCGATTTTTTCATTCAAATTTTGCCACGGTTCGCTCGTTTTTTGTAAATTTGACTGATTTTAGAGGTCGTCGAATAGCGCGACAGCTTCGGTTCACTCGATTTTTTCATTCAATTTTTGCCACGGTTCGCTCGTTTTTAGTAAATTTGACTTATTTTAGGGGTCGTCGAATAAGGCCCCGGCCCCCCCCCAAAGTGCCCCAGAACCCCCATAAACCCTCTACTCTCGCGTAAAGGTAGATCGAAGGCAACGTATAAATTCGAGAGCACGAAATTAAAGTTGCACACAGAAATGATCATAGGATTATCATAATACATTTTTAATTTTAGTTCTTTAAAATGCAGATAAAATTGCATTAATTTAATTTATATTCACAAACTATAAATCACTACAGACTGCCTGATAAACTAATTATACCAAACATTAAAACGAACTTGCATTAGCACATATTTTTGGGCGAAACTTGTGAAAAAATATTAATTTTTTCTAATATCATAAGTTTTATGTGAAATTTATATATTTATTTGTATTTTGTAATTTGATTCTTACAAAATATTTGTCAAATTACTTACATATTATAGAAAACCTTAATATTCACAAGGTTTTTGTGATTTTATTTATTTTTAGGAAATAGAGATCGTGATAATTCTAAGAAGTTAGGAAAATCCGAGGGGTCATCGGCACCCTAAAATTTTGTACAGCGTCCAACAGGACTTGAGTACTGTTGGGTACTGTCGTGTACTGTCGAGTACTGTTGGGTCCTGTCGAGTACTGTTGAGTACTGTCGTGTACTGTCGAGTACTGTTGGGTCCTGTCGAGTACTGTCGTGTACTGTTGGGTCCTGTCGTGTACTGTCGAGTACTGTTGGGTCCTGTCGTGGTACTGTCGAGTACTGTTGTGAAATTTGTACAGTACTGTTGAAAGCTGATGACCCCTCGGGAAAATCACATTTTCTAGCTTGTACTTTGGTAGGTATATATAGTTTAATGACCTTAATGTCGATGCCTTAAAGCGAAGTCGTTTGTTCTTCTGCCAAATCTTCTTTAAAATTTCACAGCCTGTGTTACCCCTCTTCTTTTAGCTTTTAGTTCACAGGTTACCGGGATTTGCTGCGATCAGGGTAAACCCTAATGTTTCTATTCCTATTCAATCACCTGCTAGAGATGTTGAAAAAGTAACTATTACTCGAGTACTCGTTACTCAACAAATACTTTGATTACTTTGATTCACTCGATTATTTTAGTATTTGTCTCTATTTTTATTTATTTTTAGATTTTAATTATATATTTCTTTGTATGTAAGGTATTAGATTTTTGAAACAAAGTTGTAAGTGTTCCTACGTAATTTCTACCTTAATTTTTTTAATTTTAGCCCGCATTTTATAAATTTTATAATTGTCTGATTGAATTGAATACAGTTACAGTAATGAAAGTAACGATAGTAACGAATATATAAAATTATTATTTAGTAGTCGAGTAACGATTAGTAACGAGTATTCAAAAGTAACGGAAATCAATACCTTTAGTTCTTACAGCAAGGCCACCCTGAAAACACTTGGAGCCCACTACATTACTAATCATATAGGAAGAATACGCAGGGACGCCTCTTTCCAAGGGGATCGACTACAAATTTTTTTCGTCAGTAGGAAATCCTGTATATTAACTGTTATATTAACCCGCTAAAAGCAGCGTTAAAATTCGCCACCCTGTATCTATTCGTATTGTACAGTTTTAATCATTGTTCTATCAGGCAGAATAAAAAAATTGGTAAAACCCATTTTTCATTCAACGAGTGAAACGACAGCGAACCAAGGAAACTAAGTCCATGGCGAGACGAAAACGTCCACCAGTAGTAGTAGTAGTGTGGGGTAGGCTCTAGGCCTGGCGACTAGGCACATGAAGCGCCCTTTTCGCCAACCCCCGGGCATCCCCCCTACTGCGTCCTTCTTTCGCTAAGGAATCAGCCCGTCTTCTGTACAAAGGCCAGAATATCGGGCCACCTCAGATACTAGCCTAGGACCCATACTAGCTCTACCTCTCTTACGCCGGCCAATTCCTGAAGTGCATCCGCACACTCCTGCACCAAACCCGCGGACATGGTTGGTTTACACAGTGCTTTCAGC
Source organism: Aspidapion aeneum (assembly GCA_963576565.1). NCBI lineage: Eukaryota > Metazoa > Arthropoda > Insecta > Coleoptera > Brentidae > Aspidapion > Aspidapion aeneum. The sequence goes on along the minus strand of OY755038.1, from coordinate 36,141,880 downwards.
GCAGCTTGACTGTCTGAACAGATGCAGAGGCGGTTTCCTGTTTCGTTCCTAATTTCTTCCTCCCATGTTAACGCCAGTATAGCGTAAACCTCTGCCTGGAAGACTGTTGCATTGGATCCCAGCGAGAGGTCAGTTTTCCAATGCCCTTGCTTTCCACGTACACTCCTGCACCGGTCGAATTCCGGTCTATCAGCCTTGATCCGTCTGTATAGCAGACCATGGCGTCGCTAAGGAATTCAACTCCGTCCTCCTTCCATTCATCCCTTGGTGGTATGGTTACAAGGTATGTCCTTTTCTCCCTTAACCGCTTTTCTGGCATCGCTAGCCTGTACGTCGATAAAGCAATCTCCTTTTCCGCCACAGTCGTGATCTCCGAATGTCCTTTTTGCCCACCGCTCCTTCTCCACACGCCCGCGTCCTTTATCCTAAGGTATGCTGCCATCGCTTCCTTCTTTATCCAGGTGGACAGCGATGGGAGACCCAGGATCGTATTCAGGGCTATGTTAGGAGTAGATCTTAAAGCTCCGGTGATGCTCAAGGTCGCCAGCCTCTGCATGCTTTCGAGCTTTTTGGCGTTAGTGGTTTTCATTGCCCCCGGCCACCAGACCACGGATCCGTATTGGATCCTCGGTCTTATGATGGCCTTGTAGATCCAGTGCATGATCCTTGGGCTGAGCCCCCACTTTCTTCCTACCACCCTTCTTACTTGCCAGAATGTTTTTATCGTCTTTGTTGTGAGTCGGTCTATATGTTTTTTCCCGCTTAGTTTACTGTCTAGCACCATCCCCAGGTACTTAACCTCTTGCGATATTGCAAGTGGTCTTCCGTGCATTTGTGGTGCTTTGAAGCCTACTATCTTCCTCTTCTTTGCAAAGAGAACCATTTCCGTCTTGCTGGGGTTGACGGAGAGGCCGTTCTCTTGGCACCAGTTCTCTATTAGTTTGCACGCCCTTTGCATCCTTTCGCAAATACGCCTAGGAACTTCCCTGGTACTATAACCAGTCCGTCGTCGGCGTACGCTTTGCCGTCAAATCCTTGTTCTTCCAGTTTGTGAAGTGGACTGTCTATTATAAGGCACCAGAGGTGTGGAGATAGGCAGCTGCCCTGGGGGCAGCCTCCTTTTACCCTCCTCTTGACCTGGACGTCCTTCATACTTGCCTCCACTTCTCTCTCCTGCAAGGCCATCTCGGTCCATGATATGAGAACCGGGTTGATGCCCTTTTTCTGCATTGCTCGACTTATTGAGCTTGTTCTGGCCTTATCAAAGGCTCCTTCGACGTCAAAGAAAACTGAGTGCATATTCCTTGTTTTCGAGAGCTTTTTCTATCCTTTGCACGGTTGTATGGAGGGCTGTATCCGTGGATCTACCCTTCCAGTATGCATGCTGTTCTTTATAGAGAGGGGATGCTTTGAGTGGTACCTCTATGAGGTACCTGTCAACGATTTTCTCCAATGCCTTCATCAAAAATGATGTCATACTTATGGGCCGGAATGATTTTGCGGTGGTGTAATCTTTGTTCCCTGCTTTGGGTATGAATACTACCCTAGCTTTCCTCCACATTTGTGGGACAAAGGCCAAAGCTATGCTTGCCTGGAATATCCCTTTCAGGTGGGGTAACAGCAACTCAAGGCCCTTTTGCAGTAGAGCTGGGAAGATTTCTTCCGGCCCCGCTGCCTTAAACTGAAGGAAGCTTTGGACTGCCCAGGATACCGCTTCGTCGGTTACGATTTCGGCCGCCAGGCTCCAATCTGGGGCGGTTATTAAGTGGTTTTCGTCCTGGGCAGCCTCTGTGGGGTCCCTCTCGCCTGGGAAATGTGTCGCCAGGAGATGTTCGAGAGACTCTTCTGCAGATTTCGTCCATGTTCCTTCCTGTGTCTTAAATACGCCTATAGCTTCCTCCTTTTCTTGACTTGGCAGATTTATCAGTCTGGCGGCGTCTGGAAGGCTTTCCAAGTCTTCGCAGAATTGCCACCACGACATGCGTTTGCTTCGCCTCACCTCGTTTTTAAAATTGTTCTTGGCGGCCTTAGGCGCATCCCAGGCTTCTTCTGTGTCCTCTCTCATTGCTCTCCTGAAGGCGTTCCTGGTGTTCCTTTTGAGCTGCTCTAGCTCATTGTTCCACCATGGTAACTTTTTCTGGGGAGCTTTTTTAAGAGGACACGCCTTTTCATAGTTGGAGCAGGCCTCCGCTGGCTTTTACGTATCTTCGGGTAAACCCGCCTCTTGCCAGTGGAGGTCTGCTCTCCCTGAGGAGCTGACCCCGGCCGCTCCACTCCGCGTTCTTCCCGAGGGTTTTCCCTCGGGTGTGGTATCGCCACCTGAACATCGGAGGGGGGCGGAGGGGGGTTTTTAGATGAGGTTCCGGGGGCAGAAGCCAGCTCCTGGTTCTGGGGAACCTGGGGTTGTAAGTTTTGCTCCCTTTTCTTCATCTGCTTCTCCCGCTCTCTTTGCGCCTTCCTTTGTCTTTTGGCTCTCTGCCGTATCCTCTCTTTGACGCGCCTATAGCTTCCTTATTTTCTTGACTTAGCAGTTTCATCAGTCTGGCGGCGTCTGGAAGGCTTTCCAAGTCTTCGCAGAATTGCCACCACGACTTGCGTTTGCTTCGCCTCACCTCGTTTTTAAAATTGTTCTTGGCGGCCTTGTGCGCATCCCAGGCTTCTTCTGTGTCCTCTCTCATTGCTCTCTTGAAGGTGTTCCTGGTGTTCCTTTTGAGCTGCTCTAGCTCATTGTTCCACCATGGTAACTTTTTCTGGGGAGCTTCTTTAAGAGGACACGCCTTTTTATAGTTGCAGACTATGCTGCGCTGCACCCGCGTTAGAGCTTCCTCTAATTCTTCTTTTGAAGATACATTCCTAAATGTCCCGCTAAGACTGTTTTCTAGACCTTCCAGATAGGTGGCCCAGTTTGTAAGTCTTGGGTTTCTTCTTAGTTCTGGTGGTTGTGTCTCACCTGTGATCTCGAACTCAAGCATCCTGTGATCCGAGTTCGATATCTCTGGCGAGACACGCCAGAGTTCTCCATACCTGAAACAGAAAAAGTATCAGACCTGGAAGATATGCTAGACGATCTGAGCAGCTCTTCTTCTGCCAGGCAGGTCTCCTTTGTTGTGGAGGCCATGCTGGCAGTGCTGTTAGGGCGCATTAACAATATTTGCTTGTTTGTCGCTCATGGTGCGTCCAAGACGCTGTAAAAAAAGGGGGGGTTGTGTGCGGTTGGCTTACGCCGTCTTGTGTTTGTGTGTGTTTTTGCGTGGACATGTTTGCGAAAAGGTATCGGCATTTGTCTTTCCTGGTCCCAGTTAGACCCCTTTTCAGGAACAGGGGAAGGTAGGCGATCGCATAGGGAAGCATCCAAGCTCTGCAGCAGAGTCCCATCCAGGCGCCACCTGGCACTACTACAAAGTTCAAAATTTTTAGCGACGACGATGGGGCAGCTACGTTCAACTGACTAGGGAGTCCGCGGGCCCCTCCCAGTCCTGCGGCATTGGCACGCTAACCCACTTTTTCCTAGCTACCTCTCCTGACTCGGCACCTGACCTGAGGATCTCGTCGGTCCCTGTAAAAGAGAGTCCACCAGTAAGAAAGACATTTCGTCACAGTTCAACCAGAAATGTTATCACCATCTCCACGGCGTCGCCGTCGGTTCGGAACCGAAAACAATGAGTCAACAAGGTATAAAAGGTAACTTCAAAGGGGTAAAGTCAACCACGGACACCGGTGTTTTGAGAAAAGGCATTTCCATCATCAGCGTGGCTTGTAGTAGTATGCTTTGTGACGAATTGTTCTATAAACTAAATAAATTTGCCCAACAAAAGTTCAATTGGGAATTTTGCAATGTATTTGAGTATATTTTACTTACTACCTTACGTATGGCTCTTTAGTCTCTACCCCTATATCTTATACTCCATTTGTTTTCTCTATAAAATTAAAATTAAGTTCTATGAATGCAGACTGCTTCCTTAGTCAAAGTGAAATAATACCTACTAGGAGATGAAAAGTACTAAGCATTGAATTCGTTTCTAATTTGGATTCTCAGAAATTATGATTCTTTCTGGGGCTTGCACCATTCAGTTTTAACGGTCGGTTAACGTTAAATGAGGTTTAATTCGTTAATATTTTTTGCATCATTTTTTAACGGAAGTTGCAATTAGCAAGTTTAACTAATTTTTGAAGTTAGCTGCAATAGTTTTATATTTTGCTAGTGGTTTTTTAGTTTTTATTCGATTTTTTTAAAAATGGTTCATTTTCTGATTTACCCGGAAAGCACCACACTAGAACAACATATATTTTAAGGATATCGCCCAGGTGCTAAAACCTCGTATCTCAAAAATATAAGATAAGATTCTCATTAAGAATATGAATTCATATTCCATCGATTTTAACACCTAGTAACTTGATGAGGTAACAAAGAGTATGCGCTGTGCTAAATATAAATTCCTCATATCTCGCCACCGGTCAAAGTCAGATGGTTTTTTGAGATACGAGGTTTTTTTTTGCATTTGTTTCATGCTGCGTATGCTAAAGAATGGATGGAAGGTCTCAGTGTCAAAAAAATTGTCTCAACGGAAAAATTTCCTACGCCCAAGGACCAGTGGCGGTTTGTGTCTTTCGCAATAGGTCACGTAGAATTTCCCTTCTCACATTTTTTATACACATACAAATATAATAATAAAATGCTAGCAATTAACGAAATTCAGTAAAGTTAGCGAAATCAGGTAGGTAGTAGGTTAATTTACATTTTTTAAATCTTTAAAATTTTTGAACCACGATTCTTTAAAATGTCGAATGTACACTTTGTCTTTAACCTTAGCAGGTTTATTTACATTCAATATATGGGACCGCTTTTCAGAGTTCAAAATTTTTTTTTGTCATTGTCGTTCCACCTCGAAAACGGGTTTTCCAATAAAATACACACTGCATCATACACAGGGAGTATTGTGCAAAATAATTTAAACAAAAACCGAATCAGAACCGAATGTAAACAATACGCCGATCTTGGTGCTCTGTGACGCCAATAACCGGACGCTATTGCAAGAATGTTTACAAGGTCAATACATGATATTTTGCCCTTCGAAAGCATGCGACGTGGTCATGACCACCAAGTGATTTTGAGTTTTTTGTCCTGTCTTATATTCTTATAACCTGTTTCCACCAATGCATGCCCACCCCGACTAAAAAACGCATCAGGTGACGCTGCATTTAAAACCGGTGCAAATCCATGCTCCATCACGTGATGCGTTTTTTGATTCGGGGCGGGCATGCATTAGTGGAAACAGGGTATTAGTTTATTATATTCAGTCTGGAAAAAAGAGGTGAAGCAGCGCTTCACCAGCGTCATTGCGCGAGCCGCCACTTCCATGGACAGCCAAACTAGGACTAGAGTTCCTGTATGTTGACATATTTGGATATAGTATATGTCAACATACAGGGACTCTAACTAGGACCAGTGATCACAGTGTATAAATTTTTAAATGGATGAGAAGCAGTACTTAAATTCTCATTGTCACCCATTTAAAGAATTCATACACAGTTGTGTAATCGTTGCTAAGACCCATAAACAAATCGAGCTGCTACTAATTCTTAAAGCGGGCCCAAAATAAACTAAATCGACCATATCTACGTAAAAGATCGCGTAAGTTCAGTTGTTTATCTTAATTGGCGGAATATTATTTCCCACAGGAAAAACAAACCATTTTTCTTTTTTTTAAATTATGAAATCAGGCCTAAATTAAACCTTAATTTACTTATTTTGGCCAACATAATGGTGGAGAAGAAAAGAATAGAGCTTAAATTGTTTGTAAAAAATATTCTCCGGTAAATTTATACGAGTATTAATAACGAGAAACAGTCAAAGCACCAACGGCGGTTCTGGACCTATCTGGGGTTAATCTGGGGGGTAATGGTAAAACAGGTAAAAAAGCGCACAGGAAAAAAGCATATTTTTTAAAACATGTCATACATACAGGATCTCTATACAGACAAAAGTTTAATCGTCAAATTGCAGTATGTTCATGCATAATCTGTAGGCACGGCAGTGCCCCGCCAAGGTCGCGCGGAAACTGCTGTACCATCTTTTCTTGAAACATTTCAGACCATATTTGACCTATCTAAAACTCTACTTCGGAATGAGCTACGAAACTCAAACTTTACACAGTCGTAGATCTTTATAAAGTTAACAATCCTTTCAAGTTTCATGGAGATCCATAGAGTAGTAAAGTAAGTACGAAATTTCAAAATACATCGAAATTGCCACTCATTTGCCACTTGCACTTTTCTACTCGCTCATGTATAGATCATCAAAATTCTACTGTACTTCCAGAAATGCTACAAAGCTAAAATTTGGCACACTGATAGAAATTGTGACCAAACCCTTAGAAAAAATCAAAAAACCTCAAAATTCTAATTCACTCCCCTCCCCCATACATGTAAATTTATATAAAAGTAACATTGCCCACTTCCAGAGGCGCTAGAGAGCTGAGCTTTGGCAGACTGATAGGAAATATGATAAAACTATAGGAAAAAATTTGAAAACCCCAAAATTTTAATTTGCTTTGTTATGTTATGTAAAAGTAACATTGCCCACTTCCAAAAACAGTAGAGAGCTGAGCTCTGGAAGGCTGATAGGAACTATGATAAAACTATAGAATAAAATTAAAAAACCCCAAATGTTAATTAACTTCCCTCCCCTATAAATGTAAAGTTATATAAATATAACATTCTCCACTTCCAGGAACGCTAGAGAGCTGAGCTTTGGAAGACTGATAGGAGTTATGATAAAACTATAGGAAAAATTTTTAAAACATCAAAATTTTGATTTACTTTCCTCCCCTATAAATGTAAAGTTATGTAAAAATAACATTGCCTACTTCCAGAATCACTAAAGAGGCGAGCTTTAAAATGCTGATAGAAACTATGATAAAACCATAGGAAAATATCAAAAAAAACCTCAAAATTTTTAATACGGCATTATAAAAGTTTTGAACAATATTCCGCATATTTTAATACTTTAAAAGTTATTATCCAAATCCTTTAACAAAGGAGTGAAATCATAACAAAAACATCTCATGTAAAAAAAGTCAAGCACGTGAAGGTGGTATTCCGTAAAAAGAATTGAGATAAACGTAAAGCCAAGGTTCTTACTAGTTTGGAAATGTGTTTCTAAACTGGGCCATTACGGCTGCAAATGACTCTTAGGCACAGTGCTAAATTGAATATAAAGAAGCTTGGCTGGAATAGCAAAGTTTAAAAAAACATTTTCAAACTTGTAAGAACCTTTAATTTTGAAATTTCTATTGGAGAACTTGGCTTTACTTTTATCTCAATTCTTTTTACGGACCACCACTTTCGCGTACTTAGCTTTTTTTTACATGAAATGTTTTTGTTATCATAGGTATTTATATTACTAATAAAATACTCTGCTAATTTATGAGCACCTAAGCTCACATTAATTATTTAATTAATGTATGTATAATGTAATTTTTACCCATTTTGCGAAAATAAAAACCCCCTATCCGCCAGGCGGGAATGCGTCCAATTGGAGGTTTACCTCCCGCCAGTGTAAAACCACTGAACAGAACAAACTATAATGTATTTTTTTATCTTCATGCGCAGTTACCTTTAAGTTAAGTTAACCCTAATTTTTCAAATCCTCCCCCACCGTTTTTTTCGGCTCATGCATGGTGGATTTTATTCATTTTTAAATGGGACCATATAGAGCCAAAGCCCAACCTAGGTACCAAATTTCATTAAAATCGGGCAAGTAGCTTTTGAGTTAGGGGCGTTGGTCGTTACAGACAGACATACAGACAGACAAAATCATCTGAAACGCAAGGATATAATAATATAAGAGTTTTTTGTCTAATTTTTGACATGATCGCCAGAGCTTACACTACTTATAGCATGCATGTGAGCTAAAATGCCAAAAATAGCGTATAAACCCCATGATAAAAGTGTATTTTTATCCCTTGATATATAATATACTGCTGTCATGATAACAAAAAATTATTTTTGGTTTTTTTGCGGCTAAGGTGGAAGGGCTTTAAAACGCGCTATAATACTTGCTAATGGAAAGCGAAATATTAGATGAAACCGGGAAACAAGAGTCGTTGTTTTTAAAAAGTAACCGTGTTTGGGTAGGTAAAAGAATGAATTTCACACTTTTAAACAGGCACAAAATACGCACTTCCTAATTTTTTACCGGAAATCATATACAAATAACCACAGTGCGTGATAATAATGAATGAAATTTGTTTTTTTGTGCTACCCGTAAAGTAAGTGTCAGAGGCGTTTTGGCATTTTAGTCTTTGATAATTGACTATGGGGAGGAATCCTTATGGTTAAAAATACCAACGTTTTGTTTTCCAAATAGGCATTTTTATTTTTATCATAGCTTTCCTAAAAATTAAAATACTCCCGAAAATTCTGTACCTATGTATACGAGATGATACATAGAAAACTATATTTTTAGCTTACATGTATACAACAACTTTAGTAGTGAGAGCTATGGTGATTGTGTCAAAAATAAGAAGAAAAAAGTTTCGTTTAAAAAAAAATTATCTGGGGGCACGGCAGTGCCCCGCCAAGTCCGCGCAACTACTGTACCATCTTTTCTTGAAACATTTCAGCCCATATTTGACCCATCTAAAACTCTACTTGGGAATGAGCTGAACTCAAACTTTGCACAGTCATAGATCTTCATAGAGTTAACAACCCTTCCAAGTTTCATGGACTTCCTTAAAGTAGTAAAGTAGTTTAAAAAACCTCGAAATTGCCACTCACTCACTCACTCATGTATAGATCATCAAAATTCTACTGTACTTCCAGACATGCTCCAAAGCTGAAATTTGGCAGACTGATAAAAATTATTACCCAACCCTTGGAAAAAATCAAAAAACCCCAAAATTCTAATGTACTCCCCTTCCCTATACATGTATAGTTACGTAATATAATAACATTGCCCACTTCCAGAAACTCTAGAGAGCGCTTTAGAAGACTGATAGGATTTATGATAAAACTATAGGAAAAAATTTAAAAACCCCAATAATTTAATTTACCACTTTCAGAAACGCTAAAGAGCTGAGCTTTGAAAGGCCGATAGGAACTATGATAAAACTATAGAAAAAAATTAAAAAAAACCCAAAATTTTGATTTAATTCCCTCCTCTATACATGTGAAGTTATGTTAAAGTAAACGCTAGAGAGCTGAGTTTTGGAACGCTGATAGGAACTATGATAAAACCATAGGAAAAAATCTCAACATTTTAAATAAGGCTTTGAAAAAGTTTGGACAATATTCCGCATATTTTACTACTTTAAAACGTAAATATTATCCAAATCCTTTAAAAAAGGAGTAAAATCATAATAAAAACATTTTATGTAAAAAAAAGCCAAGTACGCGAAAATGGTATTCCGTAAAAAGAATTGAGTTAAATGTAAAGCCAAGTTCTCCAATACAAATGTCAAAAATTGGCTATTACGACTGCAAATGCCTTAGAGGCAGAGTGCCAAATTATTGGCCAAGTATAAAAAAACATTTCCAAACTAGTAAGAACCTTTCATTTTGAAATTTGTATTGAAGAACTTGACTACTTTTATCTCAGCTCTTTTTACAAAATACCGTTTTCGCATACTTCGCTTTTTTTACAGGAAATGTTTTTGTTATAAGATATAATTGCGTTTCAGATGATTTTGAAACGTTTTTCTGTCTGTCTGTCTGTAACGACCAACGCGCATAACTCAAAAAGTTCTTGCCTGATTTTAATGAAATTTGGATCATAGGTATGATTTTGGCTCTAGATGATCTTATTTAAAAATGAAGAAAATTCACCGACCATAAGCCAAGAAAAGGGTAGAGGCAGAATCTTTTGAGCCTAGGTGCCCATAAATTGGCAAAGTATTTTTTAAAACAGAGAATAACTTTTTGATTTAATAAGTAGAACACACTACCTAATCAAACTTTATTTTAGTAAGTTTGAAAAAAAGCAAGACAATTTTCGATGGTATTTAATTAGGGGATACTCCGCATCTGGCGTAATATTCAACACTAAAATATATCATTTACTTATTTATTTGGCTGGTAAGCCATAGAGATTAGTTACAACTAAAACACTAGTATTATGTAAAAGTAAAATTTCGTTAGTGCCAAATGACACATACAGGGTGGTCCAGCAAAAACGTATCAGAGGCCATTTCGAGTATTTAAAGTAAGAAAATTAATTTAAATGCAAAGGTGTTAAAAACATATCGATATTTTTTTTAAAGAAGTACAGATTGGGAAAGTCCAACAAAAGCACTTTGTAATAAGCTTACATTTACTTGACTTTGCGTTTCTTGTTGGTTCCTCATTTTAGCAACAAGTGTTTGCTGCAGGAATTAGGAACGGAGAAAAAACGAACTATAAACCTACCTGGGTAGCTATTCTGGGTCTTGAACGATATGATAGTTCCCATCACATGATTTGACTAATAGCAAGCTTTAAATTAGCCCCGAGCCTTCACGTGCTATGCGAAAAGACCTCCATTGCGCAAGCTTCTCCTACGATCCGACCGAGAAACGTTCAGTCGGTACGGGACAGCAGAACAGATTTCACTTTAAACGCGTAAAATTCACTAACTCTGAAGAGCGGGCGACTATGCCATTGGTCGAGACAAGTCATTTCGCACAAAATGCAACGGCTTAGAGTTTGCCATTGTTCAAAGCGTGTGATGTGGATGGTCACATCATTCAAGACCCAGAATAGACCCTGAAGATGCTTAAACAGTTATTTACCTAGCAAATATGGAAAGTAGTACGTCCCCGCAAAATTTTGAAATTAAAACAGCAACAAGAGAATTTTGTTTCTATTTTTCATTTTATCGAGTTTATACTGCCGATGCCGTCCCTAAGAAGAAAGCCGCATGTAGGAATTTGGGAAAAACGGGCTTAAAGTTTTGAACTTTTTTATTGTCCTATAATTTCACTTCAAAGTGGTAAGTAAGGAAATTTAATTTTATTCTTATATTAAATCTGGGCACGGCACTGTTCCCCAAGTTCGCGCGGAAACTGCTGTACCATCTTTTCTTGAAACATTTCAGCCCATACTTGACCTATCTAAAACTCTACTTCGGAATGAGCTACAAAACACAAACTTTGCACAGCTATAGATCTTTATAGAGTTAACAATCCCTCCAAGTTTCATGGACTTCCATAAAGTGGTTACGAAATTTCAAACAGCGTCGAAATTGCCACTCACTCACTCACTCATGTATAGATCATCAAAATTCTACTGTAGTTGCAGACATACTACAAAGCTGAAATTTGGCACACTGATAGAAATTATGACCAAACCCTTCAAAAAAATAAAAAAACCCCACAATTCTAATTCACTCCCCTACCCCATACATGTAAAATTATGTAAAAGTATCATTGCCCACTTCCAGAGGCGCTAGAGAGCTGAGCTTTGGCAGACTGATAGGAAATATGATAAAACTGTAGGAAAATATTTAAAAACCCCAAAATTTTAATTTGCTTTCCTCCCCTATAAATGTAAAATTATGTAAAAGTAACATTGCCCACTTTCAGAAACGCTAGAGAGCTGAGCTTTAAAAGGCCGCTAAGAACTATGATAAAACTATAAAAGAAAATTAAAAAATGCCAATTTTTTATTAACTTCCCTCTCCTATAAATGTAAAGTTATGTATAAGTAACATTCTCCACTTCCAGAAACGCTAGAGAGCTGAGCTTTGGAAAACTGATAGGAACTATGATAAACTATAGAAAAAAATTTAAAAACACCAAAATTTTAATTTACTTTCCTCCCCTATTAATGTAAAGTTATGTAAAATTAACATTGCCTACTTTCAGGAAAACTAGAGAGCTGAGCTTTAGAAGGCTGATAGGAACTATGATAAAACCATAGAAAATATAAAAAAACCTCAAAATTTGTAATAAGGCATTGCAAAAGTTTTGAACAATATTCCGAATATTTTACTACTTTAAAACTTAAATATTATCCAAATCCTTTAAATAGGAGTAAAATCATTACAAAAACATTTCATGTAAAAAAAGCCAAGTACGCGAAAGTGGTATTCCGTAAAAAGAATTGAGATAAAGGTAAAGCCAAGTTCTCCAATACAAATTTCTAAATTAAAGGTTCTAACTAGTTTGGAAATGTTTTTCTAAACTTACCTATTACGAGAAGTTTGGCTAGAATAGCAAAGTTAAAAAAGAAACATTTCCAAACTAGTAAGAACCTTTCATTTTAAAATTTGTATTGGAGAACTTGGCTTTACTTTTATCTCAATTATTTTTACGAAATACCACTTTCGCGTACTTGGCTTTTTTACATGAAATGTTTTTGTTGTGATCAAGTTACTTTATTCCAAATGAGTAGTTTTACTGAAAACAGCGCCACATGCGGCGTTTCTGTTGGTATTAGGTTGCTGCAGGCTGCAGGACAGTCTTTTTAATGTGTACTTTGCATATGCGAGTAGGAAAATGTATTTTTTTCAATAGAGTTACTTATTTTAGTTAGGCGCTTAGACCATCAAAACAAGTGACACGAATTATTCTAAATTACACTTAACCACATTGGCGAAAATTTTAAATAAATAATTTAATTAAAATTTAAATATAATTTATAGAAATTTATTAAAAAGCTAAATGCTGCCGGCATTTAGTAAATTAAATGCTTTAGCATCTAGTTTTGACATATCATCGCGCGTCGGCTAAGAGCAGAACCACGATAAATCTAAAACTGAAACACAGTATTCACCAAGATCTTACGACTTAGTACTTAGACCAGGGTCTAGGTACTTAGTCCATAGACTTACTCCCGACCGGTTTAACTATATTGTTCTATACTTACAGGTCATATCACTAAAAAGATTTGGGTTACGCCATCGCGCAATGGCATAATAAGGATTTTCCAGTGATATTCGTCTTACGAAAAGTTAAATTAAAATTAAAATTAAAGAATAAATATTAATATTATAAAATTAAAGATATATATATATATATATATATATATATATATATATATATATATATATATATAAAATGTTTGTAACAATATATTTTTTTCTAGAAATTTTTGGCTGGCACTTCGCTGACTCGACATAAAATGTTGCGAAGGCGGAGAAAATGCAATATGCTTACCTTTAATTTTTATAGTTTCTTTTGTATTTGTAGATGTCGCCTACGGTATCGCAGGCAATATTTGACTTGTCGAACTTCAAAAATTTTTTGCATCATTTTGTGTAACTTATAACAGATTTTTATAGACAGACTCAAAAGGAACTTTAGTTTGAAAACGAACCCAAAATCACCCTTAACCAGTTAACCGCACCAGATAAAGCAAGATTAAGGTAAAGTTTAACAATTTTTATTTAAAGGATCTTAATCACGGTTTTAAAGTGTGATATTTTAATGAAAAGGAACCCTCATTGCCTGCCTAAAAGTAAAATTAAAACTGTGCTAGCTAATGTAGTTATTTTAAAAAATCTGGATCAATGTCACGTCACAATTTAAAGAGTTGCTAAAAAAAAAAATAGATTTTTTAAATGTCTTCATAAGTTTATTAATCGTACCAATTTATATTAAAATCACCACAACTTTTGAAATTCTGCCCAATCAGTAAGATGACCTACTTTTAGAAACTAGTTGAGCATTTACGATATTAGATGATGATTCTAATAATTTCTATTAAGTTTTTCAGGGCCTTTCATCTTTGAAGTATGGTTGTTATACAATCTTTCTATTTAAAAACGGTAAAAAAGATGATTTTCACAAACAAAATTACAAAGTCTTTTTAAAATAAGAGAAATTTAATCTTAAATAAACTGGTGTAATATTATAAAAAAAAGTTCTAAATAAAAAAATTATCCTCAATTAAATGTTGCTAAACAAAAAACTAAAAAAGGAAAGTTTCCAATGCCTCCAAGGCTTTAGCTTTATTCTTGCTTATGTCACATCTGCCTGATTCTTTGCTTAGATATTTTTAAATTAAAAAAAATTATTTTTGTTATAATATGTAGCTGCATAAAGGCTCCCGTGTCTATTACCGGGGCCATCATTAAAATACTAGCCTGTGTTATATGTTGTAATGCAAAAACACTAAAAATCAATTCATTGTCAACTTTACTTCAAAACTACTACGAATGAAACAAGTTACGTTCTATCATTCCGTTCGATAAAACAACCGTACGAAATATCCAATTTGCGTTCCAGGTCGAGGTTGTACTGTTATCTGACAGTCAGTTTTTCGTTCCAACAGGCCACTTAAACGCGTTTAGGACTACTCCGAAATACTAGGATCGAGGACAGGCACATTAGAAATGTTTGCATTTCCCTCTTTTCCTTGTGTTGTGTATAAATTCTCATACACTTCGAGACAACGCATGAAAAACTGAGTTAAAAATATACCATAAAATTACATTAAATTTACTTTTGTCTGAGAAAATAACAAAAACAGTGACCAAGTTTAACACATGAAAAAATGCCGGGAAAGCCACGTAAATATACAAATATCTGCAGCATATGTTGATTTTTTTGCAAGAGCCTCTTCATTTTTATTTCTACGGGTCTGCGGCATGTTGTTAGTATACCACATAGAAAAAAGCTATATATAGAAACATAAGTATTTACCCTGATTGCCGAAAATTCCGGTGACCTATGAACTAAAGGTTAAAAGAAGAGGGGTAAGTAAAGATTTTCCGGAAGAACAAACGACTTCGCTTTAAGGCATCGACATTATATTACCTTTTAAATCTACGTAGAAGACAATGCAATGAAACTCATTTGGCTCGGTATGGCAGTCGGGAAAATAATCGGGAGGATATGAAGAAAATAATTTGCTACTATTCATATTTAGTGGATAACTTCTTAGAAGTATCACGATCTAGATTTCCTAAAAATGAATAAAATCCAAAAAACTTTGTAAATATTGTGACCTTGTATAATATGTAGGTGATTTCACAAATATTTTTGACATATTATATAAATATTTTTTCACAAGTTCGCCCAAAAATATGTGCTTATGCAAGTTGCTTTTAATTTTTGGTATATTTACTTTATTAGGCAGTAGTGGTTTATAGTTTGTGAATATCAATTAAATTAATGAAATTTTATCTGCATTTTAAAAAAATAAAATTTTAAAAAAATGTATTCTGATAATCCTATGTAATTTTACATAAAATGTGTAGGAAATAAAACTAATGTGGCTGTAATTTTAAGTAATTCACCAATCTCTTTTTTCTGTGTGCAACTTTAATTTAGAGCTCCCGATTTCATGCTTTGCGTTCGATCTACCTTTACGCGAGACGACAAAACCTACCTTTTTTTTAGTCACGTGACTACTCATATGATCCCATGACTGAAGTACATTGATTTCTACGCCAACAGCATTCGTTTTTTGGACTGGTTATTTGGTCGTTCCATCTAACCAAAACAGTTTTAAAACCGTTTACATATTGGCTTGCGCGCGTATTTGTACAATAAAGAACCTGCTAGAATATCTTTCTACAATTTGTGTTCCTGTATTCCTTTAGATAAATACGAACATAAATGTGTAGCTACAATAAAAATAAATACAATGTAGGAAAATCATGCATACCTTGAATTTTCTACTTTAAACTTCACATTTTCACATTTTTTATTTATTAAACAAATATCAAACTTTACCACTATTAACTTTTTATATTCTAATATTCACACTCTTTAAACGTTTAGGTTTTAGGAACCTTTGTATGTTTATTGAAAAAATATATTTATTTAGCAACATTTTGAACGTTGATTCTATTTAATGTTAAAAAAAACCAGAGAAGCATAGAAACAATAATTAAAACACTGGAGACAGCAATAATAAAAAGTTTTAAAGTTAAAATAAACTCTAAAAGTAAAGATCAAAATAGTTGTAAATAATTATCTTAGTTAAAATAATTGACAAAAGTTTACATCTCCCCAGTTGAAAAAATAAACCCCCCTTAAATCAAGTGAAGTGAAGCCTATGAAAACCAACTACAGACAGACAACTTCTTGTCCCAGTAAAAACCACCCTCTCGGTAGGCACTCAAGCTTACAAAGAAAGAAAAAGACTGTGCTTTAAACGCTATAGACAAAGAGAAGACACCAGCGCAAACCAGAGATGCGTCGACTTAGAAAACCGTTACAAATTAAAATAACACAGTGTGTTTTTTAAAAATTTAGTTAAGTTAAAACTTATAAATGGCAAAAATACCATTTATATCTAAATCCCGTTTTGATACAGTTAGTATCCTAACCTAACCCGGTTGGGTTGGTATTATCAAAAAACAACTATCCTGAACAGGTCAGATAAGTTTATTTTTGATATACCAAACTAGCCGGGTGAACAATCAACTATCCTCGGCGCCTGGTCCACTTCGGCTGGTCAGAAAAGTCGACTTGGTTGTTTTTTTGATATTTTTTAGCCTCAATGTTCGCAATTAACCTTAAAATAGAATATTGCATAAAACGGCGTTCGATAAAAATGTTATTCGATAAAAAAAGTTTGTGATAAAAATGTCATTTGAGAAAAGAGTTTTCGATTAAAATGGCATATGATAAAAATTTGTTTTCCATCAAATGTCATTCGACGAAAAAGTTTTCGATAAAAATGCCTTCATTAAACTTGATTTGATAAAAGGGTTTCGAAAATCCGCGACCGAATATAATCGTTTAAAAATTAACTTAAAATTTTTGCCTTAATTAGCGATATATCTAATGTATGGCAGACTCTGGCTATTCCAGTTACTTTGGAGATATAATAATTCGATCTTTTGAATGACTTTGTTTTTGGAAACAGAAAAAGTCAGTACTAATTTGATTTCTTCAATCCGCGACGCCGACGGATGCCCCGGACCACGCACGGGCGTCGCGACGCCTCGTCGGACGACCGGTATAAATGTCTCATGATGGCGTTGCGGCGCATTCATATCAAAATTTGAATTCTACCTGTTGAATTTGATAACTCTAACAGTTTATTGCTAAGTTCCCAGTAACTTAGTAGATGTTTTTGTATTAAAAAGTGCGACAAAAAACTTTAGATTAGTTTGAATATTCAAAAAGGAACTACTTATAGAGTGAGCATTTTCATACCGGTAAGTAAAAATTTATTCTAGAAATTATAGGTAGCGATTACAGAGGTGCGACTTTAAATAAAATGGTGCCCCATCCAGGTTTAAATCAAAAATTTCAAAAAAGATCAACTACTGAGATTTGTGACACGCAATATATAAATTTTTGTGGAAATGTTTTTGGGTAGCTCCCGAAAATTAAATTAAATAATTATGCTTACGATATTTTTATAAATTAATAAATTTAAAATACAAAAAATTGCTTTTTAACAAATATTTTAATTTCATATATTACTAATTATTTGCTTTTGTCTTTTAGGAATGATTTTTTAAAATCTTTTGTTCGTATTTTTTTACAAATGCTTTTTGAACGTTTTCTTTTTTTGATAAGCTTCTTAACAGGATGCCAAATGTGTAGTCCAAAACTATTTAACTTTTATAATAAATTTTCGTCAAAAAAACGTTTTAAAATTATAAAAAAAAATAAGTAAAATATAATTTTTTTAAATATTTTACATACTTATGAAGGTATAAAAAAATAGTGTAGTAATGTTTTTAAACAATCTTTTTAAAAGCGCGCTAGCTCGTCTTTATTTTTATGTAGGTTAGGACTTTTTTCGAAGATATTTTGAATAATGTATTTTTTCGAATGTGATTTTTTTCAATTTTTTTTATGCCATTTTCTTCAAAAACATTTTTTTCAAATGATATTATTTTCGAAAACATTTATTTTGTGTACATTTATTTCGGGAACATTTTCTTTGAAATTTTTTTTAATCCAGTCTTTTAATTATTAATTAAAAAAAAAACATTAACAATAAACTGCTAAACAGAAAAGTGTTTCCTAGCTTATCATTTAAAACGTTATTTAAAGATATATAATAACAAATTTTTTCAAAAAAAAACTTTTCTGACTTCCATCCCGGGATTCTAGAGGCTGTGAATCCAAACCGAACCAAACCGAACCAAACCGAACCAGCATATTTAAAAAAAAGTTCCCGGACTTCTTCTCCGGTATCCTAGAAGGTGTGAATCCGACCCGAACCGATTTCGATCTCTCAAAAGGAGGACAGGAAAGCTATGTAAAAGAAATAATTTTTCGAAAAAAATGTTTTTGACTTCTTTTTAAAACCATTTTTTTTAAGGTGTTCGTACCCCCTTTACACCTGCCCCTTATTTCGGTTCATTCATAATTGTATTGCCACCAGATCAAATCATAAAACTGAAAACCGCATGTTCGTATCTGTTTTGATACCAAAGTTATGAATTTACCCTCTTTACACATCTCACCTACTTCCTACCGCACCGATTTTTGTTCATAAAATTGTATTTTCACCAGAATCGCTCATAAATCTGAAAACCGTATGTTCGTATCTGTTTTGGTTCCAACTTTTTGAACTTCCCCTCTTTTCACCCTCAACCACCCTCGAATTTCTTACGCCCTTTACACCTCTCACCTACCCCCTACCACCGTTTCTTATATTAAAATTATATAAAATTATATTGTCACCAGATCAAATTGTAAATCTGAAAAGCGCAGGTTGTATCTGTTTTCATTCCAAAGTTCTGAATTTCTCCCCTTTAAGGGGCCTACAGACACGCGAGCATTTCTTGAGATTAGTACGCGAACTAATCTCTGGGAATCGCCTACACACGCGCGTACTAATCTCTGGAAATGTTCGCGTGTCTGTAGGCCCCTTTACACCTCTCACCAACCAATTTTTTTTGCAATATTGTATTGTTATCAAACTTACATTATTCTGCCAAATTTCATTCAAATCGGTTTACGGTGTGTGTGTGTCAAAAATAAATCGCAAAATTTGATACACTTTGGTACTTTAAAGTTAAATAAAATGAAACACATTATTTTAGTGTACAAGAACATTATTAATATAAAAGGGTTTTTTAATACTTGGTATATTAATGTCTGTATCAATCAACATTTTGTTTTTTGTGTCCTATAAAAACATTTTTTAAACTTTAACGCATTATTTTGTAATACAATTTATTTAATTTAAATGATAAAAGTTTATATGAAAAATTAAATTCCACCTGTTGAATTTGGTAAATCCAAAACGTCACGACTTACTTTTCAGTGTACTTAATGTAAAACTTTTGTATTTAAAAAATAAAAACAAAAAATACTTACAAAGTCAACAGGTTCAAAACGGAATCAAAAAATGTAACAATCCTAGAAATTCCAGGTACCGGATGATTCACCGTAAATATTTTTTTTTTAACTTTCAACAATTGCATATCAGATTTGTAAAACGTTACCTTACAATTTTTATAGCAACTTTCTTAGATTCAAAAGAACCCTGTATTTTAATTTATTTTGAAACCCCTACTTTGCTTTGGTAGGTAAATTAATTATTTTAATTTCTCAATTTTTTTCAAGTCTGATTCATCCATATTTCTTTATTATTAATGTTAGGTTAATGCCTATAGAGCCAAAGTTATTCTTTATCTTTTTATTAAAAGTAATATTTATAATAGTCCACAGTACATCGGTCTAGTTTTAAGTGATAACTAACACATGGGCGCACCCAAGCCTATGATTTGTGTATATATTTTCCACATATTTCATGAATAAACACAAAAAATAGCATGAAATACGACATTATGAGGCCTCGCCCCCCCCCCCCCAAGATATATTCCTGGGTACGTTACTAACAGGCTGAATTTTCGTTCATAGCTTCATTTTGCCGAGATGCACAACTTTTTCCGCTGCGAAACTCGATGAAATTAATTGGTAGCAGACTGCGCGGGCGCAGCAATGTTTCGAGCTTCGGACTTACTAAACCAAGCATGCGATTTTGGGGACAATCTTGCCATTTACATTAAAACACATTTTTTAAGCCACAGAGAAAATAATAGTTGGTTACTAGTTCTCTACTGTTACTTTTTTCACCTCGTTCTTTATAAGTTTAAAAAAGTAACATTAAAGAATTAGACATTACATGTGGTTGAACATAAATGGCAATAATGCCCCCAAAATCGCTTGCTTAGAATAGTCAGTCTCAAACTCGAAAAATATCTCCGCCTATGCACTTTGTTAGGAATCACTTTCAAGAATTTTCGCAGAGGAAAATGTTGGACGTCTCGGCAAAATAAAGCTATGTATGAAAATTCAGCATTATAATCATCACTTAAAATACTCTGCCAATATATGGGTCCCTAAGCTCACACTAGGTACTATAGTTATAGTGTACGTGTGAGCTAATATAACTAAAAACTGAAATATATTTTATTCAACTCCAGAGTCAATTACCTTTCGTTTGATACCACACAAGCCATGTTTTGCCTTAAACTCTAATTTTTAAAATCTACCCCCACCCTTTTTTAAAAACTAAAATGTATTTTGTTTAACTCCAGACTCATTTACCTTTTGTTTGATATCATACACGCCATATTTTCACTTGAACTCTAATTTTTGACATCTACCCCCACCCTTTTTTTTTAAATAACTTAAAATTCATTTTGTTTAACTCCAGACTTAATTACCTTTCGTTTGATATCACACACGCCATATTTTCCCATAAACTCTCATTTTTGAAATCTACCCCCACCCTTTTTTTAAAAAATAAACTAATATTCATTTTTTTTTACTCCAGACTTAATTACCTTTCGTTTGATATCACACACGCCATATTTTCACATAAACTCTAATTTTTGGAATCTACCCTAACCCTTTTATTTGGCGTGGATTTTGTTCATTTTTAAATGGGACCATCACGGCCCAAGACCCAACTTAGGTACCAAATTTCATTAAAATCGGACAAGCGGTTTTTGAGTTATGCGGGTTGGTCGTTACAGACAGACATACAGACAGACAGACAGACATACAGACATACAGACAGACAGACAGACATACAGACAGACAGACAGACAGACAGACAGACAGACAGACAGACAGACAGCAAAACAAAAAAGTTTCAAAATCATCTGAAACGCAAAGATATATAAAAAATTTTGAAATCGGAGCAACTTTTTTTTTCTCGAAAAAATTAGGATCACCATAGCTCACACTACTTATATAGTAGTAGTGTGAGCTAAAATAAACTGGTCTACTAGTAGAGTATAACTTATATATTGTTGAATATTGAGGTATTATCTTACACCCGGTTCCCACCCACGAGTTTCTCGGGGGTGCCCGCTCACTCGTCACATGTTTTCAATATTAAAATGTTATGACAGTCATGTGAGGCGTGTGCGGGCACGCACGAGAAAGTCGTAGGTGGGCACAGGGTTTTACTTATTTCTATTTCGCCCCAAGCGTTTAGTATAAATACAGGATGTCTCAGTTTTCCAGCTGTTTTGAATATTTCTAAAGAACGCATTTTGATCTAGAGGGCCGTTTTCAAGGTATGGTGGATTTTTATAAGGTTTGGGAGGAGACAAGAACTGATGTCCTTCTGTCCATGGAGGAGGTCTATAACTTTCTTATTTATGAAAATTTAATTTTTGTTGTAAATTACCGTTATATAAATTTTTCAATAATTAATCCGACTGCCAAATTAAAATTAATTTTTCACTAGTTTTTAAGATATTATATAAAATTGCCAATTCTTTACGGACCCCTATATTTTTTAATATTTCTTATATTTCTTGGGCTTAAGATATTTTAAAATAGTTAACTTATAGAAGATCATCATCATCAAAAATAAACAGGTAAATAAAAATCAAAATATAAACAACAATAAAAAATATTGCAAACTAAATATTGAATTGAATTTTTAATAATCCTTATAAAAAAGTTATTTACACCAAAATAAAATTTTCATAATTAATAAAGTTGAGGGCACCCGCCATTTGCTGTTCAGAAACCCTTTGTAGCTTAAAAACGGCTTGCTCGAATAAGATGAGGTTTTTTTTCTCTTCATCACTTGAGACCCCCCAAAAACGTCCAATTAGGAAATCATGTAGGTACAACAAACTAAATAAAATTTAAAATAAAAAAGCCACAGCCTGTGGAGTAGGTACTACTTGATTTATTAAAAGCATTCGATACGATTAATCACAAAATACTTTTAAAGAACTTGAGGTCTAAGGTGTTAGAAGAGTACCTCTGATAGTATTCGAATCTTTTTAACAGGTAGGACACAAAAAAAAATCGATCTGACAGTGGAACCTTTAAGTTCAGCATAAATGACATATTAGTATTGGCGTGACTCAGGAAAGTGTTCTAGGCCCGCTGTTATTTGTCATTTAATCAAATGATATTAATACAATTTTTGATAAACCTAATATAAATTACCCTGATGATTCAGACACCGTGGTTCCGATTGCAAAAGGTTAGAATATTGATGAGAATTGCTTAGATGTTCTTAAAAACCCAAAATGTTAGCTTGATTTTAAAATTACTCCCAAACAAGGAAAAACCGAAAATCAGAGTACAGGTGTACTAACCAAAAAACTATTCAAAACAGCTCTTTAGTTGATGATGCATTGAAATTCAATAAGCATATCCAAAGCCTCTGTGCAAAGCTGGGTAAATCCAGTTATGCTATAAGGGTAATTGAATTTAGATTTTAAGATTTTAAAAAATAGTAATGATTTGACGGCGTTATATTACGGTTCTATTCTACTCACACCTTAGATATACCATAAAGCTCTGGGGTAGTAGCAGTCATGCTGTAAAAGATTTTGTCCAACAAAAAAAGGTAGTACGAATTATTTTTTCAATGAAACTTAATGAAAGCTTTAGAGGCTCACTTAATGCGAAACTGTGATAAAAAATACTTTTTCTTTTATCCGTTACATAAATTAAAATCGACAGAAAAGGGGCCAGATTATGGTGCAATTAAATGTTATAATACACTACGATATAAAACAAAACAGATTGAAAGTTTTGGAGTTTCTAAAAGAAATTGTTTTACCCTCATTTGTGATACTGAAGCATACACATTGGACGAATTTTTGAACTGTGATTTATAGCTCGTCTAGTCATTGTATTATCATAATCTCTGCCTTTTTTGTCTGTATATTTAGAACATATTATTAGATATAGGGTCTTTCAGACCACCCGTACAGGCCAACTAAAGGGAACATAATTTTTTTAAAATATAAAATCACTATCAAGGCAATGAGATGTGCTTTTTCTGATGATGTTGGTTTCGAAGTCCTTACCTTAAGTGACGAAATTCCGTTAAAGTTTATTTTCTTAAATTAAATATGCCATTTTTGATTGCGGATTGAAATTATACGTGAAAAAATAAAAAGCTTTAATCCGAAAAATGTTTGCTTTAACCTCAAAACAGATATTTAATTAGTTTGTAGTTATCTAATATAAGCACGAAGCAAAACGAAAAAAAAAACAAAATCTGAATTAAATAACACGACAGGTTATAACAATCTTGAATATTTATAATTGTTTTAGTATTTAAAAAAATATTATATTTTTAAGTTCTTGAGATATAAAACTTGTTAATTAGAAAAATTAATTGCTGTTCTATTGCGAACAAATCATAACTTTTTTTGTAAAGTTGATGAGGCAATAGTTTTTGAAAAAACATGTAAAAAATCGCAATCTTGGATTTATGACGTCCCAAAGGAGCTCTTATTCAAATTTGAGGAAAACACCCGGCAACCAACTTAAAATTAACTGAGCCATAACCAATCGATTTGGGTAGTCTAAAACTTCCATCCCAATTTTTTTTAGAGTAAGAAAAAGTTACTATTTTTTAGCTTTTTTTAATAACTTAATATTTTGTTAGTTTTCAGATATGAAGCTAATTTCTTTAGTATATTACTTGTTGTTCTCTTTCAAACAAAGAACGTGTTAACAGTTTTTTTGTAAAACTAATTTAGCGAAAGAAATAAGCAAAAGTTTTTAAAATAACATGAAAAAAGCCGCCATCTTGAATTTACGACGCCACACAGGTCCTCCTACTCAAATTGGTGACAATCCGGTGACAGAGTTGGATGGGATAGGCGGGCAACCGGGCAAATGCCCGGTGGGCCGGTACAATTTAGGGCCGGTTGGGCCGCAGGCCCGGTGTACCTATTCCAAATTATTTATATTTATTTTTGTATATTTAACAAACGAACTAATTAAAACATTAAACATTTAAATTAAAAAAATCTGTATGTAGTAACTCCAGGCCTGCGTTACTGGTTTGATTGTTACAGTTACTTTTATATTAAAATAAGTATAATGTATCAAGGAGATAATGTCATAATGGCACTAACTTATTAATATCTTTTTACAATACCAATATCCAGTAGAAAAAATTGGGAGATTAAAAAATTGTAATAAAAATATTGTCCAATTTTTTTCTTATTTGTGTTGCTGTTGTAAAATCTCTTTTAACACACTATGTTGACTATTTTGTTGGGGACTGATCCTCCTGATCTCCCTCTTCGGTACGGCCTTGTTAATATCTCATATCTTAGTTGCGAAAGATCATTTTTGGTGCTAAAATACATAAAAGAAATCGATTAACCGATTGAAAAATCGGTATTGGGTCCAATTCAAATTAAGGAGATCATAGATAAAATTGCAGTATCAAGTTCATTACTAAAAAAAGTCGTTACAATATGAAAAATTAGCATACCTGCTCTGCCCCCGGTAGTTAAAAGGGCGCAAGTGACGAAAGTGTGGTTCGGAAAAAAACGACTTCAAAGTTTTAACTGTTCATAAGGCTACTAAGTACTACAGTAACTGCAATTTGTATTTTTTTAAGTTTTTTTTTAAATTTTATTACATAGGACATGATGGAAACTCCGTCAAGACCAAAAACCTAAATTCGAAAATAAATTACTTGCAGCCTTTTAACCACAACCAGTGCTATTGTATGTTGAAATTTAGTACGTTTTTATTATCATTTTTTTGAGTTTTTATTTTGTGAAAAAATTTGATATTAATTATGTTAATAGATACTTAGTGATTAATATAGGCATATAGAATATTAAACTTTACAAAAATATCTAGAGGAGTATCACAGATAATAATAAAAAGGAGATTTTCTGAAAGTCTTTAAACATCTTGTATCTCACAAGTTAAAAACAAAAATAACACAATATGGCTTCGTTTTCTTTGCCGTAAAATTTTTGTGCCGAAGCGAGGGCCGAATAAAAAAAAATCTCAGGGCCGGTTTGTTTCAGCCCATCCAACCCTGTCCGGTGACTTAAACTTCTGTAATCTATTACCAATTGATCTAGGGTAGTATTGAAAAATATTGTCGAACTATCCAACGAGACACGATTTTTTACTATAAGCCTTTCAACTAAGTAATAAAACCATAAAGTAATCGTGTGCTATCTAAAACTAAAAGTCCCTTAAAGTTAAAGATCAGTGCCGCAGTGGCCATTTTATTCAAAACACTTAAGCAAATGGGTAGACAATAATTACTCCCACGTTCCTATTTAATTCGTATATAAGTATTTATTTATATGTACTAAACACAAGGGTATGTTGTTTAAAATTTACTGACATTATGAATAACGAGGCACTGCACGATGTAGTTAGTTATTTGTCTATAATATAGTAGATATAATTATCTTATCCACTAAATTACAAAAGGATGCTTTTTACTTTTACTCAATTTAACTAAACAATCGTTTGTTCGTTTCCAGTCATGGGCGTACGCAGCATGAAATTTAGGGAAGGGCAAATGCATAAAGTTAAAAATAAAATAAACAAAAAAAAGAAATCGGAAAAACGAACATCTATATAATAATAATATCTATCTTAATTATCTATCCCCTGTCATTGTGGATTTTAACCAAGTTAAGAATCTGCGTGGAGCAGTGGCGGCTGGTGACGTTATAAATTGGGGGGCAGAGATTTAAACTACATACAAACTGAGATAAAAAACTTACCGAAACAATTTTATTTTAGTATTTTTCAAACAGGCAGCTACTTGGTGTAGTATTTAGTTTATTTGTTTATAGATAAAGTCCAGTCGCCTTCATTTTTTATGGCCCCGTAGGCAACCTCAAAAATCCCCACAGAATTTTAAACACTCTGTAAACCTACCAAATATATATCTATTTTTTGTCACATTTTCATTATGTTCGGTAATGTTTTCCCAATAGGCACTATTCAATTGGCACCTAATATCAGTCTTGCCTAGCATACAAAATTTTTGTCTTTTTAACTTTGCGACTTTTTACAAAAGTGCTTGACATCCCACATTCCCTTTGTCACCCACCCAGGATCACTTCGTGGATTGTTCATAACAAGACAAATAAAGCAAAAAAAAGCATTTCTTTTTTCACAACCACACAACCAATTTTCAGCATCGTATAATTTTTTTATTAAACTTTCTATTAGTTTTTTTGGAACACCCCTCGGCATTAGTTGCACTAAAATTTTGGTTAAATTTTAGATCCGGTCTATGTGGCCCCAATGATTTTATTTGTAATCGGAGTTCATATGTTAATGTATTTAAATTTGCACAGTTAATTATGTAATCGACGGTATTTATTTCCATTTTATAAACAAACGATAACAAAAACAAACAATGACACGCGATCAAAACAAACTTATACGTCTTCACTAAGGATAGAACCGGCTTCATAGTAAGGGCAACGGACGTTTTCGCACGATGATGATCGCCGACTTCAACTAAAACAAACGTTCCTCCCGCCCCCGCTCGAGAACATCCACCTATACCCCGCTGAAAAACGGGTGAAATTGAAACCTTGCCCCGCGCGGCGCTGCCGGCTTGTAATTATTTATGCTAAAGAAGTTTAATTAATCGCTTGCTGTTAACCACAGATAATAAAAAGAATTAGACAATCATGTCGTCAGGGAAGATTTAACTTTTTTAAATAAATCAATTAAAAATACTGTTTGTTGTCTAGTTTTGGGAGGGCACTGCCCCGTTGCCCTCCCTGGAGCCGCCGCCACTGGCGTGGAGTACTAAAAGATCTTTCTACGGTACTTGTTGTATATGGGAATGCTAGCAAAATCATAGAGCAGATTTTGTTGATGGAAAAAAAATCACTTTACAACTTCTGCTACCTTCAAACTTCTGAACTCCTCTTTATTACTTTTTTTGTCTCTCCACAAGTGGTATTATAATTTAGCCTCATCGTCAAGCGCGTTTAGATAACGAAATTCTGAAATTTGTTTCATGCGCATCTTAAATTTACTGAATGACAAGTCCATAATGAACAAACGGACGTAGTGCTAATAGTTAATAAGGTATTATTAATAAAGATTTTCTCCAGTACTCTGGCGGGTTATTTGCCGGAACGTTCATACAATTTTGGTGTCGCCCAACTACTATCCTTGGTACCTGTAACTCTATTCTAAAGTTTTCGGCATGTGTGCTGGCTTCAGCTAAGATAGTGTCATTGCAATAAATCCAAATTTTTAGACTGCAAGATATATTCTTATATACATAGGTAGCAATGCATTTCAAGTTATAACTTAATTGATTGTGTTGTCTCTAAAATTATTAAATACTGTTTACCTGTATGGTTTAAATCGGAGGTATTGATTTAAAAACTCAAAGAAAGGAGGGATAGGTTTGGTCATGTTTAACCTTTAAAATTTCGGAATTCCGGCCTTCAAAACTTACCCGGCATTGGCATGCAGTTTTCTTATATCGCATGATGTATTATAGAAAAACTTTAAATAAACATTTTCTATCAACGATCTGTATTACCTTTTCTGCACTGCCAATTTGTGGCACATAAATAATAGTTTACTAAAAACTTATACGCGGCCGCGCAAACCCATAGAGTGATTCTCATTGGACTGTTTCTGGATGAATGGTGCTGTCTAAACTTGTTCTCTCTTTCTCCATTTTCCATTCATTCACTAAAGTAAGTCGAGCCATACTCTATTACATACTTTTCCGCGTTAAGTAATACCTTTTATAAAACTATCTACTTTACTACTTTTACATTACACATTAAAACGGTGTTTTACATTTCCTGCCACTATTCATCGCGAAACCTGTTCTCGTGTTTGAAATTAGCTTCTCCTTTATGTGAGGTAACTTTGAAATCCTGACGGACTTATCCCGTTACGCAGCGAGAACTTATCATTTGTCAAGTCCTATTAAAAATTCGTTACCGTCATTCGATTGGCCGTAGCCGCTAATAAATAAATGGATCCATAATGGCTCACATACCTTGCTAGCCCATTAGCACACTACAAGTAAACTTCACGCCCTAAATACAGTTTTTTTAAATATCTCAAAAACAAAACGACTACGAAGTTTTTGGTGATAACATAAATTATTGAGAAAAACATGTTCTACTATACTCTAGAAACCACACATCATGTCATAAGCATTAATGGATTTTGAAAAAATCTGATCAGCTCTTTACAGTATTGGATATTATTTTGCCTGAAAATTTCTTCATGAAAATCGGTTCAGCGATTCAAGAGCCATCGTCTTACGGACAGACATACACACACACAGACGTCATGAAAATGTTACTAAAATAGCTAAAAATGCACCCAAATAACACCTTTTCGGCGTTATCTCAAAATAATAAGTTTGTAGAATAGAATATCTTTTGTAGACATGGGCTTTTGGTCAAGTTTTTGCCGGTCTGTTACCCTTACCTTTAGTCTGCGCGGGCGCAGCAGTGTTTTGTCATGCTCTTATCTTTATTAAAGGTAACGACAGGCGTCAATCAGAGCCGAGTAACGATTACCTTTACTATTAGAGAGCGATCCACCCAACATCAACTGTACCGTACATCAAACCAACCAAATTTTGGTGATCTGTGAGATTTATAGATTAGACATTTTGTTTTCTTATAATTATTTTTTATTCTTTAGATAACAGCATGGCACAGCTGCGTCCGCGCACAATAAAGATAAGGGTGACAGATTGGCAAACACCTGACCAAACGCACTGTACTTAAATTTTAAAAAATCCTAAATTGAGACAACATACAATTTTTTTTGTTAAATGAATACCGCGTACGATAAAAATGTACATAGTCTCCTTAAAATGAGATCCCATATGGGAAATTTCTGTACTTTAGTTGTTCACGAATAGATGGCGCTGAAAACTTAGTGGCCTTAAAGTCCATTGCTATTAAAAAACGTCTCGCCATCTATTCGCAAATTACCGAACAACTAGTAACATCTCAAATACCAAATTCCAAATAATGCAAGGACCTAAAACTATAAACAACAAGTGAAATCAAAGAAAGAAAAATAAGAAAAAAGTTTTCTGCTTCGGCCGGGACTCGAACCCGGGATCTTTTGCTCTCAAGGCAAATATTCTAAGCATTGAACTACCGAAGCCATACATAAATTTTCGGAAAACTTTCTTCTATGCAGGCTGCGATGTCTCAATACAAGAACTAGTAACATATTAGAGAATTATTGAAATACAGCCAGGCGATAATTATGCCAGGCACTATTTTGACACATTTACATTGAAAACTGACAGTTGATCCTTCAAAATTGATATAGCAAAGTCGAATTTAAAACTTTCGTCGTTTATTTTCAATTAATAAAAGAAGGCACTATTTATAGCGGTTCATATAGTAAACAAAGGCCGTGTGTTGAAAGATCACAGCTGATATAACAATAGAGCATTATTGAAATAAAGCCAGGCTATAATAGTGCCAGGTAAAATTTTGACACCTTCACATTGTAATATCAGCTGTGATCTTTCAACACACGGCCTTTGTTTTTTATATGAACCGGAATAAATAGTGCCTTCTTTTATTAATTGAAAATAAACGGCGAAAGTTTTAAATTCGACTTTAGTATGTCAATTTTGAAGAATCAACTGTCAGTTTTTAATGTGAATGTGTCAAAATTGTGCCTGACACTATTATAGCCTGGCTTTATTTCAATAATTCTCTAATGGCAAAACGCTAATGCGTCTACGCATAATAAAAGCAAGATTAACAGACTGGCAAAAAGCCTCACCCAAAGCACCCTATTATGTTGCGTGGGCTAGGAAGGTAAAAATTACAATATTTTATTAAAGTCGTTTTCAATATATCAATTTTTCGAAAGAAGAACTTTTTCTAGTTTTTCCTTGATTATTTGAAAAGCTCTGTAGATATTTCTAATTTGAATACAGGATCTGATTGAGCTCGGAATAAGCATTTTCCCTATTGACCAAAATTATATAGACATATAATTTTGGTCAATGAACCGTTTTCGAAATTTCCTTAAATCCTCATGTACATACTTTATTTATTCTGGGACTGATTTCGTGAACGGTAAGACAGTACAGTTTTGGTTAAATTGAAAAAAGTTTTTTCCGAGCTCATTAAGATGCTGTATCGAACTTAAAATAAAAATATCAAGAAAATACAAAAAATATTATTTTTATAGATCAAAAAACGCACAAACAAACTTTCTTTAAAATCTTAAAAACCGCTACTTTATAATACAAAATAACCCTTGCTTGTTAATCCAGTTTAAGTAAAACCATATACATAATATTCCAATACCCACGGTAACTGCCCATTCATGATGCAAACATGAGGGCCTTGGGATCTTTAAGTAAAAAAGACCTGATTGGTTGCTGGTATAGTACGTATTATTGCAATACCTATGGTACCTTACGATGCAAAATGCAAGCATATTTGAAATCGCAATATCAATGGGTATAAGTCTATCCTCTTTGCGGTCCTTAAGATAAAATGTCCTGGTTGGTTATACTTTTACGCATGAATATTCTTTTATTTTTGTATTCGTTACATTAAATCATCGGCGTACAGTTGACAAAAACTCTATCTATGTAAATTTGGTATCTCTGCATTTTTCGTACTTTTATTTCTGAATGTTTGCATCAAACGCCAACCATTGTGTAAATAGGTAACAGGGAGTATTGGAATATTACGTATACGAGTAAAAAGCACTACAAAATACTGTATAGCCTAGATCAAGGCCAAGAACTTAAAAAATATATATTTGTTTGCTAAAAACCCATTCACTGGCCATTGAACCTGACTGGACAAATGTAATAAGATTAAAAAAACCTACGTCACCGGGTTGCCTTAAACCATTTGTTTTATAAAAACCCGATGACGGAGCTACAGTCTTACAGTTAAATTTACATGACGGTACAAATTCTGAAGGCAACCTGTGTAAAAGTATAAAGACCTTGGATATAGCCTTGCCATATGCAGCTACACTTTCTTGACATTTCCAACCTTTTTATTTATCATATGTATAATGAAAGCAACACAAACATTGTTTGAGTTTTGTTACCCAACTGCAGCACGGCCAAAAGTATGATAATGTTTTTTGATTGACGGTAGAGGCTAAACGGCTGAACCAATTTTGACAAAAAAGGTGTCGTTGAATTGCTACTGATCCTGAAGGTGCTATAGGCTATATCCTTTAAATAGGATTCAAAATGGCAGTTTTGAGACGCCATTTTGTCACATGATGTAGGCTTTAAGGCATACAAATTATCTAAATTTCAGGCGATTTTAATAAAATTCCTTTGATCAACCATTGCAAATGTCCTCTAATTTGCTATAGTTGCTTTGTAGTCCTCCCTGCTCCCACCCATCTCCCCTCCTGTCACTTTGCTCACCCTATTCAAAAAACATATTAGCATAATTTTATCAAATATAGGGCGATTTTAAAAATTATTTCTGCATACGCTTTCAGATTTTTTTTTCAACATCATTTTACTAGTCCCCCCCCCATCTTTCCCTCTTTCCTCCTTATTAGTATAACTATCATAATAGTTATAGCTATAACTTTCACAAATATAAAGCGATTTCAAATGTTCTTTCTGCACAAGCTTTAGGACTTTTTTTCCAACATCATTTTACTAGTTTTCCCCTCCCGCTCCTTCTCTTCGCCCCACCCTCCTTATTAGTAATAGTTGTAGCTATATCTTTCACAAATATAGAGCAATTTCAAAAATTATTTCTGCACACGCTTTAAGACTTTTTTCCAAGATTATTTTACTAGTTTCCCTCTCCCTCTCCCTCCCCCTTTCTTTTCCTCACCCTCCTTATTAGTAATAGTTGCAGCTATACCTTTCATAAATATACAGCGATTTCAAAAATTCTTTCTACACACGCTTTAAAATTTTTTCGACACTATTTTACTAGTTCCCTTCTCCCCCACCATCACTCAATGGAAGGTAACACTGTTCGCGTTTGTAGAAAATCTACACGTACTTTTTGGGTAAAGATAAATGGTAATGCATAGTGCTTTTTATACGGCTGAATAAGAATTAAACCTATAAGTTGGAAATACCCAAATGCGAGTAGTTAGTAGTAAATTTAGCAGTTGGGTGTTTTTATATATAAAAAAAAATATTTAATACCTAGGCGTTTTTTTGTCAACCTACGACAGAAACGAACCTTATTTAAGCATCCTTTCATCCAGAGACAGTGACAGTTTTCCTTTAATTTTATGCCAATATGACATACATTTTTTGTTAGGAAATACGTTTATTTCATGTCAAAGTCACAAAAGCACAGGGTGTCCCATCAATACATAATAGAGAATTGAAAGACCTTTCCCACGGGGTATCACACAACCCACTTTTCTTATTGAAAATCAAGGGGTGAGATGCACCTTCGCTAGGGGTAGAGTCCCTGTATGTTGACATATTTGGATATATATATCCAAATATGTAAACACACGGGTTGCTAGATATTGATAGAGATGTCGCAAAATTGCGAAAAAGTGTCCCCCTAGGAAACAAAATCAACGTATCTCGGCATTTTTTAAAAACCTCAGCAGTTCTCGAGAAATCCCTGGTGGAACGCTTTAAATAGGACACTCTGTATAACTGCCTATGGCGAAGACTAGCCCAATTTGGCAGTGACATGATTTGGATCGTATTGTTTCGTTTATCTTCTACTTTGACTGTAAAAAATCCCTTTGTAGTTTAATTTTGATACCTGAAGTCTCCGCATCTCCCCAGGCCAGTTTTTAGATATGATGTAAATCCTGTTCTTAGCTTTTGTCAGCTGGATTATGGCACATCAGTTGATTTTTTAATTTAGGAAATCATTGTCCCACGGTTTTTAAAACTTACTTTCTTTATATAAATAGGCAGTAGCGGCTGCTACCGAGAGGGCAACGGGGCAGTGCCCTCCCAAAACCAGAGAACAAACAATATTTTTAATTGGTTTATTTAAAAAAAACTTACATTTTCCCCTACCCCTTTCTTCCTCTTTTTATTAGCTGCGGTTAATAACAACTTTTTTAACGTAAATAGCTACAAGCTGGCAGCGCCGAGGCGGGCAGGCTTTTAACATTGCTCGTTTTTCTGATGTCTATGGAAGGGTGTTAGCAAGCGGCGGCGGGAGGATTGTTTGTTTTAGTTGACGTCGGCCATCTTCATCGTGCAAAAGTGAGCGGTGCCCTTCCTACGCGTCGCTAGTTCTATCGTTACTCCATCAATTTTTTTTTAATATGTATAGTTATTCCAAGCTCTTGTGATTAGCAAGAAATGGTTGTAATATTTTTTTTGTAACGGTAAAGATGGCTAAAGTCAAGATTCCTAGGGCATAAATTATCTTAATACTAGGTTTATACAGACAAAAATAAATATAAAAATACAAATATTTTGCTGTTTATTCACCCAAATAAAAATAAAGATTAAAATTAATTTTCAATACTGTTACTGTTAAGTAAAATAAAAATCAAAGTTAAAAGTTGACCAATTTTTTATTTTTATAGGTATTTACCTGATTCTACATAAGACACCTATTATACAGTTTCCCATAGAAGCCACATTTTATTTTTATTTTAATATTTATTCTTATTTTTATTTGTATATTATCAACCTATTCTTTTTAACAAAAAATGCTGATTAATTACAGATTGTTGATAACTTAATTTTCCCCCTTTTTTGCTGGTCGCAATAGCTTTGAATAACTATACATCCAAGAGCAAGGTCGGCAATCAGCTGTTGCAAGTTGACAGTTTGTTTGGATTTGTGGTAGGTCAGTGGTAAAAGCCTTACCGATCGCGTGATTATTGTTTGTTTTTGTTTTCGTTTGTTTTCATGGATATAATGGAAATAAATACCATCAATTATATAAATAACTGTGCAAATTTAAATACGTTGACATATGAACTTCTATTACAAATAAAATATTTAGGCCAAATAGACCGGACCTAAAAATTAACCAAAATTTTAGTGCAAGTAGAATGTATCAAAGTAGATTGAACGCCTTAGCTATGTGTTCATTTGAAAGAAAATTGTTGACTACGGACAATTTTAATAAACTTATCGTTGAGCACTTTGCGCATTTAATAGAAAGGGGAATGGACTTTATCTGCCTGTTTGGAAAATGGTACAATAAAATTAGGGTAAGCTTTTTTATCTCATGTTTCATGAAATTTAAATTTCTGCCCCCCACTTTATAACGTCACCAGCCGCCACTGTAAATAGGGGGTTTTTTTGTACTGAGTGCTATAATTTTTATTTCTATTTAGTTTTCATTGACAGAGTGCTTTCGGCATTTCGCCATCATCAGTGTCTTGAAAATGTGTTAGCACTAAGAAAAATTGTATCATCTGGTTCGGAAGTCAGGACATCTTAATACATCTGATCTACTCGTGTATCTATTATAAACAATGGTCCGACTATATTATGTGTCAATAAAATTGAATAAACAAATGATAGCTCACTATAACGATATTAACACACACAATTTCATGTTATAGTGAGCCATCATTTGTTCATTCAATTTTATTATGATATACTTTCGAACCAGATAATAAAAGTTTTCTTACTGTAAACAAATTTTCAAGACACTGATGATTGCGAAACGCCGAAAGCCCTCTGTCAATGAAAACCAAATACGTTAGAGCATTAGAGCATAAATATGGGGCATACCCATGCCTTCTCACACGCTATACTTGAAGCCAGGACCCCTATTTAATTCTTAATGTACCTTTTTCGGGTAGACAGGATTTCGGTTACTGCGCATGCGTTAGTTTTAATGATTTTGGTACATATTCCGATATGTGACTACATTATTTGACAATTGTCAAAAGTTTAGGGGTATGTCTATTATTTTTTTTTTTAAACTAGTTGATTGGGTGAAAATTTATTAAAGTGTGAAATAAAATTGTAGTTTTTCTAAAACTAATTATGCAGATTTATTGTGGACACCATGAAGGGTGTTTAATGGCATTTATAAACTACTCTTAACTTTATTAACAAGTTATAAAGAAAAATAGAAGAAGTTACCTATGGAATGGCACTCCCTTACTTCTTCCGGATATTTTTCCTCAAACCGCACATGTGAATCATTTCCCATTTTTCACAGCAAAAAACATAATTTTACACGACTAACGCAAAACACCGTGTAAATAAGTAACATGTAAATAGGGAACAAAGATGGCCTCCACGCACACGACAGCTGTGTGTCTACATAACAAGACACACGCACGCGCACTTGAAAATTCGCGTCCGCCATTTTAAACTTGCCATTGTTTCCAAAGCCAGCTATGAGGGCTTCACTTTTCGATTCTTTGAACATTTATTTATGCTATAACGTATTTGATGAAAACTAAATATAAATAAAAAATTATAGCACTCAGAACAAAAAACCCCCCTATTTATTTCAAAGTACAGTGCACGCAACCACCCCCTACACTACTTTTTTATAGTTTTTTTACAGAAAGAATTAAGTTGTCAAAATGCATTCTATATGTCACTTTTAATTTTTAGGATATTACAATAGGGACTTATTGGAACCTGACTTTATTTTAGAGTCAACTTTATTTTGACACATTTACACATTTACACAGAAAACTAACAGCTGACCTCTCAAAGTTGACATACCAAAGCGAAATTTATTAATAAAGACGCTAACTTTCATTTAATAAATACCGACATGAATAAATCCGGTTTTTAAATACACAAAGGCCGAATTTTGAAGCAGAGCAGCTTTTCATATGTAAATCTGTCACTATAGGGTCGATTTTAAAATAAGGTCAGGCTTTATTCCAATAAGCGTCTAATAACTTTGTAGTTTTCTTAAAACCTTCTTTAAAATGACGTAGATATAAGAGTAAATATATATTTTTTTATGGATGGGAGTTATTTGTTTTCCGTCCTACGTTTTTTGTACGTGTAACAAAAAATCTAAAATATCGTAAAAATATTTTTTGAAGCAAATTGTGAATTTTGCCTAAAAGCCGTTAGAAGTCATTTAAATATTTGCCTTTTTTTAAAATATATGATTGTTTACAATGTACACTTAATTCGCAATTTTGTAAATCAAAAATATTTTAACAAAATATAAAAAAATATATAACACTGTGCTTTGGCCATAACAGGCGGCATAGTTATACAGCGTGTCCATTTGAGTGCTACTTTGGAGAACTTCCTTAAAGTTTTTCTCTTAAATGGACACATTTTACTGAATGTTTAATTCTAAAATTAAACAGATTTCTTTTTTAGTGTTTTAAGTAAATCGTAATTTAAATTATTATAAAAATTATTTTCAATTATTATTTAAACATACAGGTAATCTTAAGAAATTAGGTTTCAAAAACGACAACTTTTTCCACGGGGAAATAAATCCGTGGGAATTTTCGTGGAGAATACTTCTTGAAGTATTCTCCACGAAAATTAATGCTCTTTTGCATGTGCTCAAACCAGTTATCAAAGCTGTAATTCCACCCGTTTGTTGGTACTATCATCGAAGAAATAACTATGTTCTCTGGTACTATCAAAATTGCATTCTTGAAGACGTCGACTGCTTCCTCTGACAACTGAAATCTTTGACCACACAGTCCATTATTGATTTTCGGAAGAGTATAGTCATCGTTGGGACTAAGGTCGGAACTGTATGGATGATGGTCCAACAATTCGACGTTTTATAACTTTAATGATTTTTTGTGCTTTGTGCGAACTTGCATTGTCTTGATGGTCGTCGTTCGGGGTTCGTTTTTGAAACTTAGCGATGACTTTCGACAAACAAATGGTGATGTACCAATCGGCAGTAATAGTCCTTTGACCTTCTAGAGGAATTGTTGCTACATGACCTGCTTTTGAGACAAATATTGCGACCATTTTTTTGGATACATTTCGAGAACGAATGACTATTATTAGCTTCTCTTCGCCTTGGAACCTCCAAAGAGACAACTGACGTTTATTTTCGGGTTTATATTATGAGTAAATCCACGATTTATCACTACTGACAATGATGTACACGTTTTTGAGTTTTCTGCCTCAAAGTGGTCTAGAGTTTTCTGACGCCAATTGACCCTAGCTTCCTTTTGTTCTTCGGTCAACAGATACAGTATATAGCGGGAAACTAATTTTCTTACCCCTAATCCTTCATGCAAATTTTTTTGAATTGTGGTCCTTGAAATGCCCAATAAAGCCTCTCACGATGTGTCACGTGTAGACCTTCCGTGATGAGCATGCGCACAGCACTGATGCTTTCCTGGGTAACCGTCGTTTTTGGTGTACCTGGCCTTGGTTCATCGCTAATACCAATACCAACGAACGAGAAACTGTCGATTGACGTGGTGCATCATTACCGAAAAAAAAAATCTTATTTTTTTTTTACCCTGGGACATTCGCCACCATATACAGCATGGCGTTTTAAGGTCGATGCTTCGCCAGGCTTGCTAAGCTGCATATTGAATTGTTCCGTGGACAAAAATAAATAAACTTTCGACTTCTTTTTATAAAGGATATGAGTCCAACAATTCCTACGATAAGTGGACAAGTTCTTCATATCTTCAATATATACAAACTTTTATAAAGCTTCAAAAAAAACTCCAAATATCTCCTCGTAGTTTGACCTTTTATTGGTGGTACATTAATATACTTTAATATATATCAAATTGATCTGCGTCTGCCTGCGACATCGACATACCTAGCTATGATTTTTTATTCAGCCGGAAGCAACTCTATTAAAAATATCGATATTGCCAAAGTGTGCTTCGAGAGCAAAAAGATGACACAAAAAGGGTCATATTTAAGAAATTAGTTTTCTATATCCCGGCGCTGTTAGATTCCGCCTGACTCCACACCACAGTAAGGCACCACATTTTTATGGATTACCAAAGATCCATAAGGATATACCACTGCGACCAATCACCAGCTCCAGGAACTCACCGACCAGCACTTTGTCGAGGTTTTTGTTGGACATAATTCAACCACTACAGGGTAAGTCCGAATCTTTTGTCAAAAACTCGAAACATTTTGTCGAGGTTTTAAAATGTATCGAATTAGATCCCGGCGATAGATTTGTAAGTTTTGATGTAGAAAGTCTCTACACCAACGTGCCAATAAATGAGTCACTCAGTATCATCAAAAACAAATTACAAACTGATGATACACTTCACGAGAGAACAACGCTATCGGTGAAGGGGGTGATGGATCTTTTGGAGCTCTGTCTCCGTAACTCTTACTTTCAAGTGAAAGATAAGTTTTACGCGCAAAATGATGGACTCCCAATGGGTTCATCTCTTTCGCCAGTGGTAGCAAACATCTACATGCAGTGGTTCGAGGACCATGCGATCAACACAGCAAGAGTCAAACCAAAACTATGGCTACGATACATGAATGACATTATATGGCCGGAAAATGAAGACGAACTACAGAATTTTCTACACCATTTAAACGGTATTCGACCAAAAATCAAGTGCACCATGGAAATTGAAAAAGATTCGGCCTTACCTTTTTTGGATGTTCTTGTCATACGATCAGACAGAAACATTCAAACCATTCTATATAGGAAACCTACACACACGGGACAATACCTAAATATTAAGTCTAATCATTCTGTTGCTACAAAACAAGGAGTTTTAAGAAGTTTGTATTTAAGAGTAATTGTAGTAATAATGAAGAATTAACCACAGAAATTAACAACATTAAAAAGGACTTACAACAGAATGGTTATTCCGAGAAATTAATAAACTCAACGATATTTAAAATTACAAACAAACTAAATGTACCAAATTCTCAAAATGATAATCCGTTAGGTGTTATTAACATTCCATATATTCAAGGGATTTTGGAAAACATAAGACGAATAGCTAAACACTATAATATAAAAACAGTATTTTCTTCGGGAAATACGATAAGAAGTTTTGTAACTAAAACAAAACCAGACAATCCCTCAAATAATAAGGAATGTATTTATCAAATCCCGTGTGAGTGTGGTAAATCATATGTAGGTAAAACGAAACGCCCTCTTCAGGTTAGAGTAAATGAACATCTAAAAAGTACCCAATTAGGGGATATTAAAAAATCCGGTTTAGCAGGTCATGCATGGTCAAATGATCACAGGATTCAGTGGTCAGAAGCTAAAGTTTTACATAAGGAGTCGCATTGGCGAAAACGAAAGTTTATTGAAGCTGCGTTTATAATGCAGAATAAAGAAGTTTTCAGTCAACAAAGCACGGACATACCAAAGATATGGAAACCACTCCTTACGGAAAACAGGCGGCTTAGGATTAAAAAAGGCGGCAGGCCGTCACACCTGACTGCACGCCAAGTAGTATAAGTAGTAGCCTAAAGACTAGATTGTTTAGTTTACACTTGATAACGGTTAGAGATACTTACTAACCGAGACGTCGTGTTTTAAAATAAATAAAGACAATGGAAGTCCGAAATTTTATTTCTAGTTTTCTTGTTATTGTACGGTCTGCACATATGAATATAGGAAAATCCTGAAGGAATTCAGTAAACTTTTTCGCTTGAAATTACACTCCAAAAGACTTCAAAATTATTTTACCTTTTTCTGTCTGTCTGTCTTGATATCTATTATTATAGCAAAAATTATAGCTAAATGACCATTAAATATTGTTGCTAAGTTTAGTTAACATCCGTCAAGCGATACAAAAAATATGATTTTGGTTCCGCGTTTCTATATACGTAAAAAAAAGTTTAATTTTGCTTCACCAATTCTACCCTTTAGGTATAGATGACCCCTTTTATAGTGATACCAAATATAACTAAAGGAAAAAAGAAAATTGTTGCAAAGGTTAGCTAAATTCCGTTCAACAATCCTTGAGATTTAAATTATGTCCCGTATTCTCATATACTCCAAAATAAATTAAAATTACCTTACCCTTTTCTAACCTAAGCAACCCCTTTTATTATATAGCAGCAGTGAAGCCATAGGACCAGTAAATATTCATGCCAAGTTTAGCTAAAATCCACCAAGCGGTACTGGAAAAATGATTTTTGTTTCACATTCTCATATACTTCCAAAAAAGTTTAAGGAAACTTCACCCCTTTTCAACCTACAAGTACCAGCGATCCAATCCATAGTAGCACCAACTATAGCCAAAAGACCAGTTAACAACAGTATTGCCAAGTTTCATTAAAATCCGTTCAGCGGTTCTGAATATAAGAGTTTTGTCCCTGATTCCCATATACTCAATTCACTGTGCGCTGGCAGCGAGCGCATCTCTATTGTAAATCTCTGGAGTAAACATACAAGCCTATTTTTTATTCTGATTAGTTTTACCCATCTTTTATCTGAAGTACATAGAAATATGTATAGGCAGGCCCAGACTGGCTTCCTTGGGGGCCCTTGGGAAGACAATGAAGTGGGACTCCCATACAAAGAGTTCACCTCGAAAAGTTTTTTGAAAAATACTTATACGTTAATAATAAAAATAAATTATATGTAGCTTAATCTTAAATGGTGCGAGCGAGTAATTAGCGGTTCTGGATCAAAAATCTTGGGGAGGGGTTAATGGTAAAGCAGTTACCGTAAGTAAGGGTGCAGGAAAAAAAAGCGAACAGGAAATATCCGTACAGGAAAGCGGAAGTAAAAAGCGCTCACTGTAAAACAGAGCTCAGAGAAACTATACAATGAACACTTTTAACTTAAAAAATACATGCATTAAAATATAGTTAAGTTTTTAAAATTCTAGGTAAGAAAGCATCACATTAGGTTACTTAATTGATCATCATATTTTTCATAATTTTAAAATTAGGTATTTAAATATTTTTTTTTTAGAATATCACAAATTTTAAAATTATAAAAAAATATGAAAATTTTTGAAAATATTCATAACATAAATAAACTTAGTTGAGGACATCTTATTAATATGATTTAGCGTTATTATTATAATAGTAACCAATGATGGTTGATATTAGGTAAAAATTGAATAATGCCGTTAGTTTAATCTAATCGAATGTAAATAATTTAATTGATGGCTTTGAAAATTTACCATTTTTGCTTCACCATAAAAAAAGACACCATACTTTGGTCAGGTTTTTCGCAATTTACTCGAGATTTTAGAAGTCTACGGGCAATGTAGACCCCGTTTTGGATTCGGCGCACTGAAAGACATATAATTAGGTTCCCCCGTACGCCTTTTTCAGGCGAACTTTTTCTCCGCATGCGCTTTTTTCCTTGTGAGATTATTTAAGAAATTCAACTAAAAAAGTCAACAAAAATATATATTTTTTGACTTGTCTGTAGTAGCTACCAGTCTTTAGACCCTATATATTTTTCCGGGCTCTAAGGGCGTAATTAGCCCCCTTACCCTAAAGACATATAGTTGTGATTGTGAAAGAACGAGGTAATAAAAAGGACTAGAAAATATATATTTTTTTAAATTTAGATTTTATACAAACAACCCTTCTTTTTCGGTTCAAAATTAAGAAATTTGATTTCTTTTCACGACCGTCTCAAAAATGATAACAAAAATTAAATCGGTTTTAAAGTGGTTTTTAAGATATCAGCGGATTTTTGGTAAACTGAACAAAAAACTAAATAAAAATCACATCACACAGCCCAGAAGTATATTTTTTTGAAGACCTTTCGAACCCCCTTGGGCCGGAGTCTTTCGACGATCGCCGAATAGCCGCCCCGACCTGTCCGAGCCTGGGTATAACTAGACATGACAAAAGAACAGCACCCACCACAAATATATACATTCTTGATTAAAAATATACCCAATCATGTATGCCAAGATTGGAAAGAAAGGTCAGTCTGCCGTGCAAAGTAGAAACTTAAGGTCCATTCCACAATTTTTGAGATAAGGACAAATATCTTTTTATGTCACCACCTAATATTTTTTTAAATTTTTAGGTTTTCAACAACAAAAATATTTTTTGAAGTCTTTCCTGGTTAGGTATTAATAATAATATCATTTAATTTTAGTTTCAGTTTTGTGATTTAAAACTTAACAAAGGTATTCAAGAAAAACTATAGGCCCTTTAATTTAAAGCTATGCTTTTGTTAAATTTAAAAACAATCTTTTTAGTCAGCTAACGCAATATTTTGACCTCTTTAGAAATGGTTTACCTATATGGATT
Organism: Aspidapion aeneum; assembly: GCA_963576565.1. NCBI lineage: Eukaryota > Metazoa > Arthropoda > Insecta > Coleoptera > Brentidae > Aspidapion > Aspidapion aeneum. Next base: position 36,099,634 of record OY755038.1, on the reverse strand, counting down.
TTGCGGTCGCCGATAGCCCTCCTTGGGCTGTTGAGCTGACTCGAGATATATTTGGGACTGCGAGTCGCACTTAGGGAAGGTGAAAGGTAATAATACGCAGCGGGCAATAATACGCACCTCTCTGGTGCAACTCTCGATTATTAATTTTGATTTAGTTAGGAGGTAAATTTCATTTTAAGTAGTTTTGATTTAATACTTGTGTATGTTTGAAATTAAGGTAAGACTTATTTATATTTTTTGGAATATCTTATTTTTGTAAATGCATTGACTCAAAAGGTATTCAAAGTAAAATTTTGTAGCCAAGATTATCAGTGAAGCGTTCAGCGTGGCAAAGACCAAACCAAGAGCGGTTTTACCCCTTCCACTTTAAATGTCAAAAATAAGCTCGTTATTGGTCATCCGTCTTTTAGCGGCGATAACTACAAAAAAATCAAAACAAAAACGGTATACCATTATAAAAATTTACAACCTACAATTTGCTTATAGGATGTAGGGATCATTTTTAATATTTACAAAAATGGCGTAAGTTGCACAAAAACACGAAAAACTTGCCAAAACAGAACAAAAAAGCTTAAGTTTTGGAGGTAAGAAAATTCTTGGACCAATCAAAACTCATATCGCCAATTCTGGTGGCGGTCTCGAGCTCTTCCAAAAGTGGTTTGGTTTTAGCCTGTTCCGAAGGTTGGAGCCTTTTCCGAATTAGTAATGTCAGTTTTGGTTTGACTAAACGCACCCACCGGTGTTGGTTTTAATTAAATACATTAAAATTCTTTATACAATCATTTCAATATTTCTTTTTACTTTAATATTTCTCGTTACTTTTAAAAAATATAGATAAGCTTGAGACACAGCCTACCGTTGTTAGGTAGGCTGTGGTTGAGATACCATTTTTGCCACCAACCCACTTTTACTAAATGTTAATAAAATAAGAATATGGGAATGAACTTTCACATAAAATTTTATGTGTAACATTTGTGAACGTACTCTTTATTTATTGACATACAATTTAGCGCCACCTACAAAAGAATTTGGTAACAAATTATGTCAAAGTTCAGAGCGCAGCAATTCGAATAGTTTGCTAGTAGTCCAGTCAACGAAAGAGGTGTAGAGTGCATGGAGGGAGGGAGAATTTTTCTCTCCGGAGATAGCTTTAGGATAGTTAGGACATTAACATATTAAAAGTCCCCACCTCTAGCCCCCCCGATTCAGTGGCAGAGGGGGGTAAGGAAGTGCAATTTTTCGGTTTTTTGCCTATAACTCGATTGCGGCTCGGTGTACAAAAAGAAATGTTATATTAAAAATTAAAGAGTATTAAATTTCCTACAAAATTTGTATACTAACCTGAACTTTAACTGAAATAGATTTCGAGATAGTGGCAACCAAAAACCGTTAATTTTTGCAAACACAAATTTTTGCCCAATATTTTTATCAGACTTCTTCATCTAAAACTTTTGTTTTTAATTTTCGAAAAAATTGTGAATAACGACAATGTAGTGCATCCAATTTTGAAAAAGAAATTTATTTATCTTTAAACATGTGATCATAAATAAAAAGTTACAGGTGTTTTAGTTTTTAGTTGATATTTCTGATTTCCTAGAAAAAACTGTATAATTACTTTTACTATCACCTTTATTAATTATCATCATCATTATGAGTCTTCGGTCAAGCTATCGACCTTAAGGGCACTAGGACCGGGGTAAATTAAAAGAAATAAGTATTATTTGAAATGAAACTTAAGGCAAAACGTTCCACTCCAGTTGGAATCACAATTGAAGTATTATTATTATTTTTAAGGGTTATAAATTTATTGAGCCAACTAAAAGATTGGATACCTAGTCATTGATAGTTAAGTTTTTACACGTATAATAAGAACAATTTTTGGATTGATTTATATTAATTAGCCTTCTATAAAGCATTCTTAACATATTGTATTGACTATGCCTACAAATTTTAAATTCATATTGCATATGGAATAAAACGAAAGCTTATACATATGTAGATACAAAAACTGATTCAATTCTGTACAAACGTAGTAATATTTGGATAGAGGTGGTGTAAAAATCTTTATAATTAATATTATTATAATTATTTTGTTTGTCTTCCTTTTTTAAATTTCTGACTCGACTCCTTCATCTTCATTATGATTGATTAAAACGGACAAACCATTTAAAAATTCTCTCTGACAATTGTGGCATAAATGGAACATGGACATCTTTTTACAGCTACATTTGGTGCTGTTCTACTCAGTTACGCATCTACAAAAAATCATCTTCAAAATTTTTCTTGATGCCACTAAATATTTGGTGAAGGCTGGAACTATACAGTTTGCTTTAGATTTCCAACCCCATAGTTCTGGAGCTAGCTAATTTGATAACCAAAAGTGTATAGAGTTACTTGATATTATGTTTTAAGTTTATGTTGTTTTGTTGTTAACACACTTGGGAAATGTGATAATAAGTCAGAGCAATATTTGGATAAAGTGATGTGAAAATGTTTGCAACTAATGTAATTATATTTATTTTGTTTGTCTTGCTTTCTTAGGTTTCTGTTGCACTTCACAATTTGTTTTAAATCAATAGTTCCATATTTGCCTCTGATTTTATAAATAAAGGACATCTGTCGGCATTTAGGAAACTTTCAGAAGAGATACCATTTTAGCAGGTATAACTGTTAAGCAAGTTCTACTTCAGTATGCAAGAGATTGTAAAACACTTTAGCTGGTTTTTAGATTTTAGGGTATTGTTGGTAAAGCTTTATAAATCCTAGCTGACCCCGCCAAAAGGCGTCTGATGTTCAATCGCAAGCAGTAAAATTATGCAGGAACAATATTTCTTTTAATCCTAGCTGCTGCATTTCGTAGATGGAATATGCTATTTCTACTTATCCCTAACAGGATTTATAAGTGGAGTATTTACGACCTGGATTACCGAAAAATCTTGACCACAATATACTGTGATGCTTGCAGCGTTGTGATTTTGTGTACTTAATTAAAATTTTTCTTTAAGTAACTTTATAAGACAATCTCTGCTTTTAGGATTGGAAAAAAATTCCTGACTTACACTAATTAGATTATCAAAAGTTAAATAAACTGATTTTTTCACACAATAGCGTCTTTTTTTGCAGCCATTGTACTCAATTTTTAAGGTTATATCTTTATTAAAAACAATCTTAGAGGATTGAATTTATTTAATTCAATGCTCTAAGAAAACAACAGAGCCAAACTTGCCTAAATAATGAAATTTGACTTAGGTATTCATTACAAAGGTTGGTTGGTTGGGTCGGTTTATTAGGTTGGTTGGTAAGGTTGGTTTATTAATTGAGGATCTTTTTTGCCACCAAGTCGTATGTAGTAAAAAGACCACATCATAGTTTGATTATTTGTTCCCAACACAAGATTTACAAAAATTGCTCTAATTTTGGATTTATTGTATTTGTGAAAATTGAGAAATCTGGTTAAAAATTTTAATTTGCTGTAAATCTGTTACACTTACTACTTTTGTAGGGAATTTGATGCTCTTTAATTTTTAATTAAACATTTTTTTGTACAACGCGCCGAAATCGAGTTATAGGCTAAAATCCGAAAAACGGCACCTTTTCACCCCCCTCCGCCACTGAAGCGGGAGGGATAGGGGTGGGGACTTTTGATATGTTAACGTCCTAACTACTCTAAACATATTCCCGGAGAGAAAAATTCTCCACCCCTCCATGCACTCTACAACCCCTTAATGGCCATTCATTGACTGAACTATAGTGAATTTGTTAAGATACAAGGTAAGTTTATTTAAGCAATAAAAAGCTTGTTTCGAAAAATATGAGTAAATTTTTATTAAAGAATAAAGGCGATAGTTTTTTTAAGAGTTTTGACTAAGGTGATCACAAACGGATCCCGAAAAACCTCTCAATTTCCCATTTTTGGCCATGCATGTGGTCAGAAATGGGTCGGGGCAAGCCATGTGTTTATAAAGCACCACTTACAGAAGATTGGGTTTAATGCAAATGTGCCACAGATGAAGGCACTAAGCCCGCAGTAATTATGATTCTTCACACATCTTTATTTGTGACCTATACTGATTCGCCAACTTACCCTCATAAGTTCGCCATCTTACTTTACACTTACACTTTTTGTAGTTTTAAATTTTTTCATATTTTTTAATAAAGTTTTTTAAATTTTGTATTTCTTTAAGATAGATAAATAGTTAAATAAGTGAAAGCTAATAAAAAACTTGATTTATAATACAGTGTTTTTTTATTAATTTTGTTCCTTAGGTTCGCCATCTTACACGCCTTTTCCTCATATACCGGGTGGACCAAAAAAAACCGGACAATTTTTTTTCATTATAACTTTTGAACTATACCATCGATTTTAATGGAACAAACTGCACTTGGCAGAGAATTGATTAGAGTTTTGACCAAATATATGTTTTTGTCCGCCATCTCAAAATCTAAGGTGGTGGATAAAATTAAATTTTACCCTACAAATATGCTCGTTTATACTTGTGTTGCGAACATGTTTGAATTATTTTTTTAAATCAGTAAAAAGTAAAAAAGCTGCATTTTTGCAACACACTCAGCCAAATCATTTTGGTGGTTTTAAAAAAAGATATTTTTGTTTCAACCATTGTTTTAAATATTATACGATTGCCTTGCCAATCATGTCTGCGTTTATTTTCTTATGAATTCATTAACACTGAACCGATTTTAATGAAATAAAAACCATCCTGGTGAGAATGGATTGCTCTTTAAAGATCATTATCACAATTTATCGCCTTCTTAAAATTTAAGATGGCGGACAGTATCATACTTGATTCTTCAAAATGGCGTGTTTATTCCTATTGTCTGAAAATGTTTTAGTTTTTATTATAATTTATAGAAAATCACTACTTTTTCCCCACACAGCGGGTTACAAATTAGTAAAATCGGTGCGGTAGTTCTCAAAAAAGCTGTTTTTGTTCCAGCCATTGTTTTACAGATTATACGATTGCATTGCCAATCCTTATAAACTCATTAATACTGAACCGATCTTTGTGAAATAAAAAAAATCATGGTGAGAATTGATTGTTCTTTAAAGGTTATGATCGAAATTTGTCGCCATCTTAAAATTTAAGATGTCGGACACAATCATACTTGACCCTCCAAAGAGGCCACTTTATTCTTATTTTCCGTAAATGTTTTAGCTTTTTTTTTAATTTAAAGAAAAGCACTACTTCTCTCCCACTTAACAAGATACAAAGTACCAAAATCGGTGAAGTGGTTCTTACAAAATCTGATTTTGTATTGACCATTGCTTTACAAATTATTTGATTGCATTGCATCAAGTATGATTCTGTCCGACATCTTAAATTCTAAGATGGCGGAAAATTTTGATTACAATATTTAAATCAATTCCATGATTTTTTTATTTCACTAAAATCGGTTTAGTAATAACGAATTTATAAAGAAATTAATGCAGACAGGATTGGCAATGCAATCGTATAATCTGTAAAACAATGGTTAAAACAAAAATAGATTTTTTGGGAACCATCATCCCGATTTCAGTAATTTGGACCTCGTTGTGTCAGGGAAAAGGAGTGATTTTTGAAGAATCAAATATGATTCTGTCCAACACCTTAAATTTTAAGATGCGATAAACTTTGATCATTTTCTTTAAAAATAAATCAATTCGTACAGTAGTAGGTAATGAATTTATAAGGAAATAAATGCAGACATGATTGGCAAGGCAATCGTATAATATGCAAAACAATGGTTGAAACAAAAATATTTTTTTTAAAACTACTGAACCAATTTTGCTGATTCTTACCTTGTTACGCGTGGCAAGAATACACGAGCATCTTTGAAGGGTACATTTTAATGTCATCCGCCATCTTGGATTTTGAGATGGCGGACAAAAAATTATATATCTGACTAATTCTCTGCCAACTGCAGTTTGTCTTATTAAAATCGATTGTATAGTTCAAAAGTTATATTGAAAAAAAATTGTCGGGTTTTTTTTTGACCCACTCGGTAAAGGTAACATCTTAGATAATTATTTTCCAAATAGTCAGGTATGTAACGCACATAGTTTCACATTACGTGGGAATTACGCTTAGGTGCGTACCATTCGCATCCCCTCCTCTAAGTCTTTTTTTAAACTCCTCCACTCAAAATTAACAAAATGACGCAAAAAAAATAATTAAAATCCATTAAAATGGTTAAAAGAAATGGCACCTTTTATTGCTACCTCAGCAAAAATAAGTCGTAGGAAGCAATATTCTTAGAGAATTAAAATAGATGACTTTATAATTTTTCTAAAGTGGGGAAAATGACTACTTTTTAAGTGTCATTCATAGCTTTTTACCTCTCGAGAATAAAAATTTTAATTTAAAAGATTTGATAACGATCTGGGGATGCAATAGGAAAATTAAATTAGCCGGTGATAATTTACTAGAAAATGCAATGTTTTTATTTCAGACAAATGGAAAAAAATTGTTTTAAATTAGACTAAAGCTGGACAGCATCAATAAAAACATAGTAAACGTGAAATTTAATACCCGTGAATTTAAAAATCAAACAAGTTTGGTGGCTAGCCGGGTAAAAAGGAGTTTTTGTTTCTCTCATATTTTTTCGTGGGTAGCTTGAAAGCTTAACCTCACGGGGGTCGAAGATCTAATGGACACCTAACAAGTGTTGACAGTTAACTGTTTCGTCCTGGGACTGTTCAGTACACTGCTTGGTCAATGTGACAATCTTGCAAAGTTAATTAGACGGTTTTGTCTCTAATCCTATGTAAATAGTGAGAAAACTCTCGCAAGAAGCGCCATCTACCGAGATACGAGAGAAACCACAACAATAGCAGGCGAAAATAAACTGCTATACATATCGATCAATGAAAAGATCGATTACAAATAAAAAGAAACAAACTAATCCGTGACCTACGACAGCTCTTCTGCCTTTCAGGCCAGATCAGCGTTTATTGCGTTTCTACCCGCCATCAGACACGTGAGCGTCAAATCAGCGGATCTTTCAAGCCAAATAATAGTAACAAACGTGAAATTTAATACCCGTGAATTTAAAAAACAAACAAGTTTCGTGGCTAATCGGGTAAAAAGAAGTTTTTGTTTTTTTTCATATTTTTCCGTGGGTACCTTAAAAGCTTAACCTCACAGGGGTCCAAAATCTAATGGATACCTAACAAGTGTTGACAGTTAACTGTTTTGTCCTTATGGGACTCCTCAGAACACTGCTTGGTCAATGTGACACTATTGCCAAGTTAATTAGACGGTTTTGTCTCTAATCCTATGTAAACAGTGAGAAAAAAAAAGCAAATAAATGGAAAAGTTTTGAAAGGTAGTTACGTAGGTATGACAACAAACACAACTACGACATTTGTTTCACAGCCAACTAAGTAAAAATCTATTTCTTTAATAAATTCACATTTTCCGTCATACAAAGATAGGCTTATTATACACGGTTAAAAAGCTTCTTTTATGCTCTATTTATTGAAGTATAAATCCAATATGGCGGTCATAAGAAATAACAAAGTAGGATATGGTTTCAAAAAAACTAGAAGGCCTAGAAAAAAATTGTTAACGTCATTCAATTGGCCGTAGTTGCTTATACAAAACTATCAAATTTCATTAAATTTGTCTGCAAGATGGCGGCGATATTTCAATTTTTTAAAAAATACAATTTTTAATTTTTGCTCGATATTGGGTTTACAATAGCGCAACTTTTTTTTCATGTAAACAAACTGGTACCTCTTGCCGTTTCCGAATTCCCCATGTAGTTGCTTTTATTTGGGTTACCCTGTATACGTATTCTCGTTCGGCCTTGCAGCGAGGCAAGCGAATCCTGCCTCAAATAAATACGCGGCTTAGCAACTCTTTGTCTATTAACGTAAAGTATTAGTATTTTTTCGTATACATTTACTATGTCATTGAAAAAATCACGGTAAACAAAGTTTTATTATCCATTTTAAAAATTACTTTTTTCAAGGAAAAGCATTTCCCGCTCACCAATTCATTTTTCTAACTTTTCCTAATTTTCATATTTTCATCATCAACACAACGGAAAAATCGCGTCCACATTTTTAGTAATTAATTCATTTCGTATTCACAGCAAGTCATCGTAAATTGTTGAAAAACAAAAAAGGGCGCGCAACTTCGTCAACTTTGACAATTCGGAAACTATACACTCTCAAATTCAGCAGTGTTCGGTGGAAAAGTTTAAATTTTTAATACAGGGTCTTTTACAGTAGAACATGACATTTTTGGAGTAAGGAAGGTTTGGTTTGGTTTAGCCGCGCAACCTCGTCATCTTTGACAATTCAGAAAATATACACTCAAATTCAGCAATGTTCTGTTGAAAAGTTTAAGTTTTTAATACAGGGTCTTTTACAGCAGAACATGACATTTTTGGAGTAAGGAAGGTTCGGTTTGGTTTGGCCCGGTCACTTTGTTACTGGTAGTTAATTGAATTATTCAGTCAACGCAAAGGTTCCATACATGCATGGGAGCCCATAAGATCGGAGTTATAACTTTAATCAGAAATTTAATATACCTACTAATGCACCTTAATCTGACTTTTTATCCTAAAGAACCTAAGAAAAATTTTGTTTGTATGGCGGGAAATCACAAATTCATCCATATTACATGAGAGACACAGCGGACCCATTCGCTTAGCACAACCAAGGTAGGCAATTTTCGGTGTTCTTAACCTTGCGTTAGTGTGGGGGTCTATTGGACCCCAAGCCTTAAAGAATTTCTTCTCGCACTACGCTTGAATGGTTTACCGTCTTCGCGTGCCAAGTATCTTCCGTTGAAGACACGATCTTTCTTTAAACGCCAGTTCGCAGTCGTCAATGCGCCACGCAATTTTCAGCTAGCGAAAGCTTGATTTACTTGGACCCCAACAGACTAATTATGCTACAGTCATTTTTTAGTTCTCAGTAAGTTTTTTTATGCGAATAAATGAACATACTATTGTATTTTTCTTTATTTTATATTTACATATTTAATTCTGAATGCTTGAAATAGGCAGTGTACAAATTTAAAGGATAATTTTTTATATTTTGTAAATAAATATATTTATGTTACTCTGGTTATAGATAAATTGCTTCTTTTTAGATAAAATCAATGGTGAATATGAAAAAGTCTGTATGAATTTTGTTTAAATACGGCATGGCTAATGGAAGGTTAAATTATCTAATTTTACCTATCACACTTTCCGGTGTGGGGATATTAAATTGGTAGAAGTAGAGACCCTGTATGTATGACATATTTTAAAGAAATAGAGGTGCCACAAACCAACAAAGTCACTTAAACTCATAGTTTTTGGTTATGTTATTTTCTTGCCAACTTTATTGGCGTTTCACTAAAATAATTTATATTGTCAGCGGTAAGTGACATCAATCACATGCAGCATTAACAGGGACTTGCACCTTTCTTAAACAAACGGTTCGTTACGTAAACTTCCGTTATTTTTTACGCGAAGTTTCATTTTTTGCACGTTGCATTTATAAAAATTATGTGACTGATAACTAACGGACTAACTAGTATTGCAAACTTCACGTTCTAAAATATCAACTTAACAAATTTGGTATTGTTATTCCGGTAACCCCACATTCTCTGTTTGTTTATGTTTTTTACATTCTCTTTTTTTTTGTAGATTTTTTGCATAAACAGGAGAAAAGTGAAACCACATAAGCGAGAGCACTCAGTCATAAATAATAAACTGAAAGAGGCTGCTGATTTTATTCTTGTTGTACATTTTGCAGAATTGTAGATACTGATTGGCAATGGGTTCAGAAACTCTTTTCCTGGCTCGTTTTTTTGTCAAAAATGTCAGATTGCTGACATACTTCCATTCCTAAATAAAAATTAAAAGGATGGATTAAGAGTTCTGTAAAAAAAGCCAATTTTAAGAAAAAATAAACAATCTGGGAAGAATGTTAGTCATACGTTTACATCATATTTCATTTCTTTTTTCTATTTTCTCAAGAATAAGGACCGCTGTAGGCTTATAACCCCAAAAGATTATGTGCTATCCTTTAAATATTTTTTCTGGTGTGGTGTTTTCTGGGTTGTTCAGCACTTTCATTAAACTCAAGTTGACTTTGGAAGGTTTGTAGCGTCTCTATTCCTTTAAAATATGGCATACATACAGGGTCTCTAGATAAGGGTGGGATATAGTGGCCCTTTCTATTAAACTATATTATGTTTGAGAAAATTGGCCAACATACCACCGTTGATTGGTTTTCTGATAATTGCGCATGTGTCATGTGATGTTTACGCACAAAAAATCGCACTTGCGCAAACACGGGCGATGCACTGAGCGCAGCGTACTAGATTATTCTATGTTGACCCGGAAAAATGTCATTTTATTAGGAGATTCCAATAAACTTGCAGCGCCATCGACGCATTTTACACGACACCAAAAAAAAATAAAAACGTCGCACATAAAATACCCGCACAGGAAAAAAGCGCACACGTAAAAAAGGCGCACACAGAAAAACAGGGCACATCGAAATTAAACAATGAGAAGATTTGACTAATAGAAAAATTATGCAGTAAAATAAACTTTAGATTTTAGAATCAAAATGTTTTATTTAAAAAAGGTGGCAATACATATTAAAATTTTCATAAAATTAAAAAACAAGAAAAGAATTGAGTTTTCCAAAATTATGAGATTTTTAGTTTTTTTTTGAATTTTGAATATCTCTGAAAACTTACACCAAAACACAAAATGAAAAAGTGGTCTGTACAGCTGACCAGACTTTAGTCGCGGATTGGTGATCCGTGCTTTCCATAAGTTTTTCGGTGCGCTGGATACCTACGAGCCCCGGGTTTGTTTTGATCATAAACCCCAAAATTTTAAGTAAACTGTAAAACTGTTCAAAATTATAAATATAAAACATAACAATCAAACAAGTTTCGTGACTAATCGGGTAAAAAGAAGTTTTTGTTTCTTTCATATTTTTCCGTGGGTATCTTGAAAGCTTAACCTCACGGGGGTCCAATATCTAATGGACACCTAATAAGTGTTGACAGTTAACTGTTTCGTCCTTATGGGACTCCTCAGAACACTGCTTGGTCAATGTGACACCCTTGCGAAGTTAATTCGACGGTTTTGTCTCTAATCCTATGTAAATAGTGAGAAAACTCTCGCAAGAAGCGCTATCTACCGAGATATGAAAGAACAAAAGCAGGCGAAAATAAATTGCTATACATATCAATCAATGAAAAGATCGATTGCAAAAAAAATCTCTGACCTACAACAGCTCTTTTGTCTTTCAGGCAAGAGCAACGCTGGTTAGCGTTTTTACCCATCAGACACGCGAGCGTCAATAAGCGGAGTTCTTAAGCCAAATAATACTAACAAGTTTCGTGACTAATCGGGTAGATAGAAGTTTTTGTGTTTCTAATATTTTTCCATGGGTAGCTTCAAAGCTTAACCTCACGAGGGTCCACGATCTAATGGACACCTAATAAGTGTTGACAGTTAACTGTTTCGTTCTTATGGGACTCCTTAGAACACTGCTTGGTCAATGTGACACCCTTGCGAAGTTAATTAGACGGGGTTGTCTCTAATCCTATGTAAATAGTGAGAAAACTCTCTCATAAGTTGCACACAAAATAAGTGCACACAAAATAAGGTGGTACCAACAGACTGCATATTAAAATTCTTAATCATTGAAGCCCTGAAGATGGCCCAGAGCTAGGGCCAAAACGTCGGTTGTTGATGTAAAGTTTTCACCAAGAAATTTTATCCCAAAAAGCCAAAACTTCAAACTTTTAATTACATTTTTTAAACTTTAGTCATTCTTTGACGCTTATAAGGTAACGGCGACAGGAATACAAAATGAAAAGAAATTTAAACATAAATAGACCTTTAATATGATATTAGTATTTTAATTAGATACCCATACACAATTTTTAATTGCGAATATTGAAAGAATAGGTATCTAGGTTTATTTCACGGGTAAACATAACTGGGATTCCAGATGTCAGGATTAGGCTAGGGCCGATAAAAGGATTTAACATATTTCCTAATACGCCTAACATTGCCGGCTTTTTAATTTTTTTGGCCACGTAATCCCCAAAATAAGTGAATAGTTTTAGATTATAGTGAAAAAGCGATAACATGTTTTCGAGTACACAAGTGCATTCCATGAAAAATTGTTAAGATTGTTTTTCCAGTAGCCAATGAATCCTAGAGATCCTGTATGCAGTAGCGCACCCAGGAATATGTCTTTGGGGGGCCCGAGGCCTCATAGTGTCGTATTTCATGCCATTTTTTGTGTTTATTCATGAAATATGTGGAATATATACAAAAATCTTAGGCTTGGAGGGGGCCCGGGCCCCGGGCCGGACCCCGGGGCCTCCCCCTGGCGCCCATGCTATTTGTATGACATATTTTAAAGAAATAGAGACGCGACAAATCCATTACAGTCACTGAAACTCTAAAATAAAACAGTTTAAGTTAGTACCGGTGAGCAGTGGCGGGGCGTGATAAAAAGCTTTCGGGGTGAACACCAAAAAATAAAAATAAATATTGCGGCGCAAGGGAAAATCTTTTTTGAGTGCCACGCTAAATTTTTGGGCCTTCGAGGGGGCGGTCATATCATATAATTTAGAGCAAATAATTAAAAAATTAGATATTTAGTTGGATATTAGTTATCTACCTATTATTATTGTTTTTATAAATAAATAAATTATCACACCTAGTTTATTTTCTCTTCTAATGGCAAAGATGAAAATTTAATTATCTTTAAATATTGCACGCTAATGCTATCAGGATAAGAAACTTCCGACATTGTCGTAAATACCAAATCGTCGAAATCTAAACAAACCACCCGCGCCCGACCGATAATGCCAAGTTGTCTAAGCGCTAGTGGTGTGCAAATACTATCTACTCGATACTTTAATATCTCATACATGGACGGAGTCGAAGTAATCGAATTCTTCGATGCCAAATACCCATTACTCGAATCCCGAATGGGACCGAAGCCGAAGTGTTACATATCGGCAGCGGCCGTATGAGTAACGTGTTTGGAGTACTTGTTATCATTTGGACCGATATTTATTTACTTAAATATTTGACTCAATAGCTGTTGATGTGTTATGTCTAGTGGGGCGGCTTATCTGGTGCAGTGTTGTCAGGCTCAGAAATGTATTTTAACCAAAATGTATATGAAAAGTTGCAAGATTTTAAACGAAATTCCCCAGATTAAAATATCTACATTTTCGTAATAAAAAAACTACAAACATGTAAAACATCAATATTTTTATTTTTTGCATACTTAGAACTTAAAATTTCAACTCTACTCAGTATTTATTGGATTTACCGATAATATAATGATAACTTAGTACCGAATACAAAATATCTGGTACTCGAATAGGAAGTATCAGTATCTACTCGATACTTGGAAAAGTAATCGTTGCACATAACTACTAGGCGCACGAATTAAAAGTGCCCGTGAGCTGCTCTAACATGCAACGCGAACCGATAATGCGGGGTTCATCAGTGCGGGCGGCATCGAGGCTAGTTTTTGTATACGCGCTGTGCCGAAGGAAGGTTCAGATTCTATGTACTGTAAAATTCTATTGGGAAATGTCGTCCTCTCTTTCTATATTTCGTAATTAGCATGCGACATAATATCTACGGTGACGAAACAATAAAAGTAAAGAATTAGATTCGAACTAACTGTATAGCGCATCCGCCATTCCCCACAGGCTGGTTTAAACACGAATACAAACACATACATACCAGGTAATAATTCCTAAATAATATTTCAGTCTTTAGTGAATTTCTTTTGGCGTAATTATGAATTAAATTAAAGAATGATCAAAGTTTAATATTTTTTTAAGTAAAATTTGGGAGTGCACGTGCACATGTGCACTTATGGAGAAACCGCCACTGCCGGTAAGTGACATCAATCATCATTCAACATCAGTAACCAGTAAACAAACACATTTGTCTGTTACCCTCGGAATATGTTTTATCAAAAATCGTTTCGTTTCATTTTTTACTTATTGGCCTGTTCGCTTGTTGCAGACAATTTACCAGCTCAATTCAATGGACACGGCCTTGTATTAATTATGAACTTTGCCTACTTTGTTGATGCCCAAACTTCGCCCAGGGTAGGCTTACATAAAAACTTCCGGTAAATCTGTTTTCACAAACGGATAGTAGGTTCGTTTCATTCATTCGTAATCGAACCGCACACCGTCTGATTGGAAAGCAAACGCACGCCCACCGAACCATTCAGGGCCATTCCAATTTCTGTGTTCTTTGGTTTTCGAAGGTCTAATTCGGCCGACCAAAACGAATGGCATTTTACGCAAAACTGAGATAATCCCCTTAAAGGTAAGAATCTTGTAGTTGCCAATAAATTTAACGCTGTCATTTTGACAGTTACTATTTATATCTATATGCTTTTTGAGTTTTAAGGTGACAAATTTTGCCTAAAATTGACTAACTAGAAGTTCAAAATGCCAGTAACACAATTTTCAATTTTTTGCAGTTACTCCCATTTCGCTTTAACGTTTATACCTGTGATTTTTAACTTTTTTTTACATAATATCGTATCAGAATTTGTTACGGATAATGATAGTGATGACTGTGCAAAAGTGTAGTGCTGCTTTTTTGCCCTATTTATTACAAGGACTGTTTAAACAAAGCTAGAGTATAGAGGACAGATCTCCCTCCTGTGATTTTGACTGAAATAAATTTGACTTTGATAAGCTTTTTAAGTGTCTATTTCTTTAAAATGTGTCTTACATACAGGGTCTTTAGCCAACCCCACATACAAATTGAGGTATTTTTATCTGATTATAATATTAAAAATCGCAATTCGTTTAATTTATTTACAATAAAATTGACGATTAAACAACAAAAAAGGATTTATATTATTTATTTTTATCGTTAAAAACGCTTAAAAGTTTGACAACTTTAACAGCCGTTGTGAATATTTTTTTTATCTCAATTAACGATAAACACGACCCTGAAAAAATCAGCCGTTATCGTGGGCTGAATTTTAGATTGGGTCTTATCGTTGTTTGATTGTGATATTTTTAAAATGGCACTACAATTTTCGCGAAATTTCAGTGACATATTCCTTGACACTATCCCGATATTCTAGCAAAATTTTGTAAGGATGAACGCCAATTGTTAGATTTGACATGATTTGTATATATTGTAAAATTGCTTCGATTTTTAAATGATTTTTTACAATAAAGTTCATCTAAAATCCAAAAATACCAGTGTTATTCTTTTTAAAACAAAATCAGTAATTTTTACCTAGTCCGCGCATCAGTGGCTAGAGACGGTCTTGTTTTCAAGGATTTTTTTTTTGAGATAACGTCGTGGCATTACTATCAAAAAGAAATTCAGCCTTCGCTGTGACGTCGACAAAATTGTCTGTACGTATTTGTGAGTTGTCAAATTCCATTATTGTCGAAGGCAACATTGTCGAAGGCTGACATTTTCCTTATTTTCTTGTTGGCCTAATTTTTTGTTATTGTCACTGTAATCGAAATTTTAGATCTATCGTTGCATATATTTCAAAGTAGGATCAGGCTTGTTATAGTGGGAGCAGTGCTAAATTATATATTTTTAATAAAAGAGGAAATGTAGGAGGGCCCAATCACAAACTAAGCCTAAAAATTTGTTCAAATCCACAAAAGAGGATTGGTCAAAACCATAGACAAATTTATTTGTTTAACTGTACAAACGAACGATAGCAATAAAGAAACCTCTCCTTAACTAACAGATCTTGTTATATTTAATAAAAGTAAAGGAACACCAAGTTGATACCGCGCAGCCTCAGAAATAACCATAAAAATAACGAACTATGAGATAAGCGTTTCAAAATATTCCTAAATTAATTCTAGTTATTGACTTTGGATCATTATTTGGGAACAGATAGGAGAGCACTCGTCACCGCGCAATTTTTTTTTCACCATTTATTGGACCTGTTAGGAAGGCAATATATTTGGCGAAGAACAAATCGGTGTTAACCTAACCTTGGTCAATTGATCTTGTTCAATCATTTGAAGGTTAGGCTAACACCTATTTCCCCTACCAAAAACAATTATTTAAAAAAATATATTGAAAAAATTACTTCCGAAAAACAATTCTTAAAAAAATACTTTTTAAAGTTTTCTCCTGGTATATACAGAGATTACGTTGGATAACAGTAGTTTTTGTTTTCTAAATATTAAGTGCAATAATGCATTGTTTTACTCAAAACCATAAACAATCACTCCATACCAGGGGTGAACAAAAAATTATAAAAAACCTCAGATACAAAAGATACCCTTTTTAGCACACAAGTAAACATTCAATCACAGGTTAAAATGACTCTCGTTATTTTAATGGTTAAATGAGAAATCTTGGAAAATACATTTTTTTAAAGAATTTGGGCAGCAAAGTACCCATCTAGAGTATAATATGGTTTATTGACCAGTGCTGTCCTTTGTTTTTTTCTTAAAACTCTAGGTAATTATCTTCGACAATTTTAAGGATCGACCAAACTACGTTTCGTTTAAATTATTTTTGCCTATTATATTTTTGATTGTTTTATTTTCGACCAAATTACGGTTCGACATTTTTCTAAAACATTTAACGATATTTCATATACCGCGTGGACAAGTCAACATCTAGGCGGTTTAATTAATAAGAGACCGCAATACGTATGATTCCTGGAGAAAGCGTTCCGGCGTTGCCAAAGGTAACAACCTAAAACAGTAAAATTATTTGAGGCGAAGTATTACTTGACGAAAATTAATAACCGAATAATTTTCGAAAACCGTGTTTTTGGAAAACTGACAAAGTTGACCTTTTGCGAATCGAGTAGCGGCTTTTACTGATATTTTTGCTAATCTAGCAATGCTTGTTTTATGCTTTTCTGTTCTTCCATGCAATCCTTATGGCCCATACAAAAGTCCTACACCTAGATAGAAGGCTGGCTACGCTGTATAGTCACTTACTTTATTTTTACCAGATAATTTTTAAAAAAATACAAAATACCAAAAAGTTTCTGACAAAGTTGGATAATTTTTTGTAGGTTAGCATCTACCAGTTACTATAT
Organism: Aspidapion aeneum; assembly: GCA_963576565.1. Classification (NCBI taxonomy): domain Eukaryota; kingdom Metazoa; phylum Arthropoda; class Insecta; order Coleoptera; family Brentidae; genus Aspidapion; species Aspidapion aeneum. The sequence goes on along the minus strand of OY755038.1, from coordinate 36,082,566 downwards.
TATACGGGCCTAATAAAGCGCTTTAATATTGAGACGGTTTGAAAATGTTGTCATATAAACACTGTTAAAGCCGTTTTAAGAACTGTTAAACACTATTAAAACCGTTTTAAAGACTAAAACCGACTTCAATTTAAAACCACTTTTAGGCGCGTATAAACGTAATAAGTGACGCACCGGAGAACGATCAGATTCATTTCCTTATATCGTTTGTACGTAATAATATTCAAAAACATCTTGTGTAGAAAAAAAATCATTAAAAGAAAAACAAAAAGCTATAATAAATAAATTTTTGTTTGTCCAGTAAACAAGTTTATTAAACAAACAGCATTTCCCAAAAAAATATTAAATTTGATACGCTCCACATCGTACAGTGATAAAACATTAATTGCTTTGTGCTAACTTGATACCAAAATTTTAAATTTTTAATCAGATTTTTTGATGATTTTTTTCCGAGTTTATAAACCGACTAGGCACTACTAATGGACAATAAATATAGTTTACGTATTTTAACCGAAAACTGATTTAATGTGGATGATAGAGAAAATTCCAAAAATAGTATTACTAAATGCCAATATGTCCACAGTATAAGGTCTATTTTTTTAAGTAATTACTTACTCATTAATTCAATGACTACATAAGTTCTTTATTATAATTAAAGGTATGCTTTTGCAAAGTCAGTTGACGAACCTCCTAATACGGGGTTTGATGAAATTTTGCTTGATTCTGCCCTTCAAAAGTAATCGAAATTCATACAAAATCTTCCTGGTATAATTTCAACCCTACCGACAGAGAAGAGCCGCTGCTCTTTTTGGTCCAACCACAAAGTATTTGTTTTCCGACTGACCGAGCCCAGTTGGATGGACGTTACCTGATTGGCAGATTTTTTTGAGATGCGCTTTTAATTGCTTTCGGGTGTGTCTTTCGGGACCTCTTTAGTCGGCAGTATGCAGAGTTAAAAAATAAACCAATGTCGTTCCTGTAGGTGTAGGAATAGAAAGCTTTATTATCTATTTTTTTTCTTTAGTTTACGCCATAATTAAATGAAATAATTTTCGTGAGTATATCTACTGCCGCCCATATCACTTTCTAAAAAGGATACGCCGATGGTCGGCTTTTATCTTTGTTCAATTGACTTTGCAATCACAACAGGTTAAATTTTCACACATAGCTTTACTTTGCCGACATGCGCATATTTCTCCTCTGCGAATGTCCTTAAAAGTGTTTCCTAACTTAGTGCGCGGGCGCAGAAATAATTCGAGCGTCGGACAGACTAAGCCAAGCATCCGATTTTCGTGACAATTTTGTCATTTACTTTAAAACACATTTTTTACACGCGCTTTTTTATGCATGCGCTGTTTTCTGTGTAGAGTTCTTTCCTGTACGAGTATTTCCTTTGCGCTGTTTTCCTGTGCGTTTATTTACGGTAATCAACGCCCCCCTCCAGACCTATGTTTTAGAACCGCCGTTGGGTCGAAACAAGGCATGATAAATGGCCAAAAAAATAAATAAGGCCAGGCAGTAATAGTGCCGGGTACTATTCTGATAGTTTTCCATTAAAAACTGACAGTTGATCATTCAAAATTGACATACCAAAGTCGAATTTATAAATCCAGTCGTTAATTTTCCATTAATAGTGGTGGCACTATTAATTCCGGCTCTTATAATACACAAAGGTCTAATTTGGAAAGAAGACAGCTGTTATATAAAAACAGTGGCGTAGCATGTCTGAAGGGGCGGGGAGGGGTCGAGGGCTGAAAAAGGGCTGAAAAAGGGCGCGCACAAAAAAAATTGCGACAAAAAAAAAAGGTAATGTTTTTAGTTTACTCTCATTTTTATTAGACAGCCGATTTGCCGCCCCTCGATGGATTTGCCTTTGGCGCCCCCTCACTTTGCCGGCCCTGCTACCTAAGAAAGCTTAGGGCACCCATGGGACGCCAGTACCCTCGGGACGAGGGGTCAATGAAACCCCCCCCCCACGCTACGCCGCTGAATAAAAATATTAGTCTTAATAAAGTGGAGATCGTCACTTGGAGAAAAGTGGATTCGCTTTGTCTTTTTACTCCAGCGGGCCGATTTTTGTCAATTAGACTTCCGTCCGTTTTAACCGACTAAAAAATGAAAGCCCGGCAACGTCGCCGGAATAGACTTCACAGCACCCCCTTGGAAGTGGCGATAAATCGCCTGGGGTGCCGTCACACAGTGGGACCATGTGTTATAATTTAGCAGTTTTGTAGTACATGATTAAGGGGTAGTAAATATAAATATTTAACTAGGTACCTTCATGATTCTGACAACCAAAACAAATACAAAACACACTCAAAAAGTCGGGTAAGGTTGTTTAAAATACTGTCTGCCTGTCGTTAGGTGGAACAAAGTAACGTCGCGCGTAATGCGGAATTTACGTGTGTCAAATACTGGGCATTCGCACAATGCAATAACGTATGTTGCGTAGAGATAGGTGTCGTGGCTTATAATCCCTAATAGATAGTTTAAGTTGTTCGTAGCATTTTTACGTAAAACTGCACGTTAAGCGCTCTACGTTTTGTTCCAAATTTGAGTTTAAGTTGAATGTTTTTATGTTACCATAACAAGTCTACTAATAGCAGAGAATATGGAATGCGGCACTGTGTTTTTTTGATGTTACAATTTTGTTTTTTGTCTTTTCAACTACAGTAGGAATATATTTGCAAAGAATCGTTTGTACTGGAAGCGGAAATTGTTGTCTAGGCCTCATTTTTCAATTAGTCAATCAACCAATTCTATTCTTTGGTAACGTTAAGGTGCCCGCAGACTGCCGTAAGCTAACGTAAATACGTAAGCTCCTAACGTGACCTTGACGACGGTGTGACGAAGTGCGCTTGCGTATCTGTCAAATCTCATGCTTACGTAAAAATACGTAACACAACTTAAACTATCTAATATCTCATTTCGTAGGCGATTTATTAGTTTTATTTTATATCATTACTCTCAAAAAGAAGTAGCTTTTAAGTTCAAGGCGACTAAAAAAAAAGGTAAAATCAAAAATGGTGGCACAATGGTTAATATCATATCTTGAAAACTACTAGTCTAACAGAAAAACATTCTAGGGATATTTATTGTCTTCAATTGTTATTTAAAACTTTTTTCTACTTTTGTGTGCCATTTTTCCAAGAGACTGAAAAACCAACACCAGTGAAAAACTGCCAGGAACATATACTATTAGGTTTGTGTTGACATTGATGAGTTTTGGTTAGTTGGTGAACACTGTTGCCAAACATCACATATCTACCAGTTTTTATAAAAAATAATTTTCAATAATTGGCATAAAAATAAATCAGCATTGATAGGTCGAAATAATTGTCTGGTATCAAAAATATTTTAAATTTACATTACATTTTGTCAACTTTTTGTCATAATGTTATTACGCGATAACACTGTCTCTAAATAAAGAACTAGTAGCCTGCGTTATTCGAACACAACTAAGGTCAAACATTATCCTTTAGTAAGGGATAAAGTTCAAACCAGGTAACTGCGCATGCCTGAAATAAAGGATAAGTGCCAAGTGGGACATGCAAAAGGTCTATTTGTGTTGTTCTGTTTAGCAAAGTGGCTATTTAGTCCCACCAGTGTCGTTCATGATTCAGGTAAATACATACGAATGAAGAAATTGTATCGAATGCAAATGCCGGCCGCCAATGAAACTTGACAAATCACAAACATAGTTTGAAAAATCATATACCGTTAAATAGTTGCGACTTTATACTTCTATAGTTCCTCCATTGGAAAAAAAAGTCATTATATTTGAAGTGTGAAACCCAATGTTAAAGGGTGAACATAGTACTTGTCGATAGCCTCTGTTAAGCCTTATAAAAATTAATTAGTCATGTATCACCAGATTAGGTTCGTTCGATACTTTTGCTTAAAGACATTAGATAGTAGTCGTTCTTAAAAACTGTAATGTTTCCTAAAATTTGTAAAATAAATTTCTAATTTTTGCACACACTTTTGAAAATCCCAAAATTGTTATTATGATTACAGTAGCGCGTGCCACTTTTATGGTAGTTTTTATCTAGCTATTTTCAATGTAGGAGTAGTAGTAGTGATGGGAAGACAATCATATATCAAACTTTTGCACGTGCCCCTTAGGATGCAAGTTTTCTTTCTCTAAGAGGACTTAATTTGGCCTGACACCTCTTTGTCGAGGGCAGGAATCTTTATACTGCGTAGCAAGTATACACAGTGGACCCACGCTTTTACACCCCTTCCGAAAGAAAAAATCTATCTAACACCGCTATCGTCCCAGTAGAACTTGGTTATAGACGATAGACTTCTTTCCTTTTCAGCGCAACAGTCGTGGTCATCTTGAGTTGACTGTAGGAGATTTATGCTGGCGCCATCCTGGTTCCGACTATATAGCACTTATAGCAGGCTCCTGGATTATTATTCCTGGTTCCTCGGCTGGCTGCGTGTCGGCTCCAAAACTTCACCTGCGTATATTCTCGATGTTCAAGGTCAACTTATATTTTTGCGTGCATCGCATCGCATGCTTATTCGATGACGGCTATTGAACGCTAAAAAGGAAGTGGGCGACAGGGCAAAGGATTTTGTTTTTGTTTTTGCATCGTTATTCGAGCCGACCATACCACGGCACTATCCTGCCGCCTTTCAATGGTGGAACTATACCACATCTCGCCAACTTAAAACTAGCCTATAATTAGATTGAAACATATTGCCGTAGGTCGGCAAAATACGCTAAAATGCGACTAGATAGGTATAAATAGGGAACACAACAAAAATTAACCCTGCTCATAGAATTATTTCATTTAAAATGAATGAAACCAAATTGTCGAGCAGTATGTTTGACAAACTAACTTGGTTTATGTAATTACACTTCATACGTACGTAAACTAGGTAAAATAGTAGCTTGCATTCGAGCAACTATTATGTGAGGGATCAGGGGCGTGCCTCACGTTTTGGTTGCCTGAGGCAAAGGGAAAAACTGCTGCTTTTTATTTAAAAACAAACAGTGACAAACTTCTTTAGGCGCGTTTAGCACTTTTTGTGGGTACTGAGTTGAACTGAGCCGTCACGCTCGGCTATGTAACGCTCATTCGGGTGAAGTCGGCTCGAGTCGACTAACTGTGAGAGGAACAGTCAGCAGAGCGATATGATGATGCAGATGAAGGTCACTCAGAGCAAAATTTAAAAGAGTAATTTATACCAAATTATAATTATGTAAATGTTATTACGTTGTATTTTACTTTGTGCCGTGTGTTACTGCCGTGTGGTCTTAAGCAAACACAATTTTTTTCAGCACGTTAAGAACTAGAATTCGTTTTATGCACTCTAGAGATTAAAAGCGTACTTTTTATCCTTCCTTTCAGGTACTAAAAGATACTCTTCTATCCTTCGGAGATTAAAAGCAACCGCAGAGATCTAGTAAATAAGTATACAACACACGAACCTTTGAGGAGACCTACGCTCGAATTAAAAAATTCTCGCCTTAGGATTAATGTAGCCAGTCTTTAATTATTCTAAAAATTTTGTGGAGATTTCTGAAACTTTCCCACTCACATATCAACTGCCAGGCCAATTTTGTCTGCATTTTTGCGTACCGTAATGAAACTTGGCACGATTATAGTACACTATAGTATTATTTTATGAAGTGGTGCTCATTTCGATCTCACTGCAGAGCCATGAGACAGGGTGTTTTATTTTTAATTGCATCTATCTCATTAAAATTCTGTATAAAATCTAAATGTAAAGCTAGAGCAATGACACTTGGCATCGATGATAAGGTCATATACACTTTTAGTTTAAGCGATAAAAAAATATATTAATTTATTTTCTTCCAAGAAATAAAAATTAACTTAGTTTTTTTTGTGGGTATAAAAAAAACTTAAAAATTACTGGATGGGTGTGACGTATACAGGGTCGAAGTACAGGGTGGTTTTAATTACTAATTCTAAATTTAAAAAATCTAAAAAGATGGAAAAGTATGTGGATTTGTTAGATGTAACGATATTTAAAAATACTAAATAAAAGATAGTTAGTTTTTATTTATATTTCAGGAAAAGAAAAAAGAACTAGTTTAAACTGTTAAAAATTGTTTGGGCATTTTTAAAAATAATTAAAATTTTTATAATCATTTTAAGTAGTTTTTTTATGACGACGTTACAAATCACTATAGAGAACGCAAAGTCAGCACTTTAAAACAATACTAGTATAGCTTTCATTTTCTTAAATAAAAATTTTTGTGCAGAGTGTTAAAAAGTAACTACAAAATAAAGTTTTTTCGTATATTTTTATTTTAATGCTGTAAATTCAAATAACTCTAGATATGTCAAATAAACATCTCATTGAAATCACAATATTTCCCTTTTCAAATCTTTTATCGGACTCTATTCTTGTTAAAAGCGCTACATCATTACCATTTTCTGAACGTATATACTGGGCAACAACTACTTTGCTGACATTTTCACTGTTTTTTTACATTATTTACTGTAGCTCCGGCTTTAATAGGAATTTTGTAACGAAACTTGATACAATTTGTCGACATATTACAGGCTATAACACAAAAATTTAAGTTTGCGTAATTTTGTAATATGCTATAAGATACAGGGTGATAATAAACAAAACATGTAAGAAGTCGTAGTCTCAAATTTTTGTTCATACCGGTTATGCAGTTTAAGATAGTTTCTTAATTTGACTACTTTTTATAACTGAAGGAACGTCTGTTATCGTGGTGTATACTGCGTTCCTTAGTTTTGTAATTGTAAGAAAATACGGGATTTCTTTTGTCTATGTATAAATTTTTTTAAACATTGATTTATAACTTTTTTTCTTTGGCACCAGACTAAGCACTAAGACATAAAATTTTTTAAATAAAATAAAAGTCAAAAAACGCGTACATGAGTTACAGTAAAAAGATAAATTTAAAGACCACAGCCCATATACCCTATGATAGGAAAAGTTGTTAATAACTTCGTTGTTTTTGACTTTAAAAGAAAAATCATAAAAACTTTGATGTCCCATTTAATAATCACTCAACTACGCGTCATTTGATTTTCATTTCGTTCATCACCAGCATAATCAGAGGAAAAAATATCACAAGATTCTTTTTTAACCAACCCTGTAGCTCTAATATTAACGAAGTTAGTAATAGTGCCGACGAGTCCACGTTTACTTTATTTATCAAATTTTATTAAGTTAGGCTTGTGTCGTTTTCAAGCGAATAACTAGTAATTACTAGTATTTACCAAAGGCGTTTAAGCGGCCTTGGTAAATACCACTCCTAGAAGAGTGACGTCACCAATGAGCCCTTTCCACGTCATTGTTTATTACCGGTAATTACCACACTTTTGAGGAAGGTTATTGGGTTTTCTAACCTCACAATCATTTGTTTTGTTTCTTTTTTCGTGAGTTCTTGCAATGAGTGGAATTTATCGTGTGTTGCAGCAATTCTTTATCCTGGAGGGGATAAACAATTGCAAACATACAGCACGGCAGCTCTTTTAGTCGGGGCACTGGGGGTGGGGAAGGAGAAAAATATAACACTGATTTTTACATTGTTTTTGGACGCTACTAAATTTTTGAAATGCAATAATTAATTAGTTAAATTAATTAAGATCATAAAATGTTGAAATTTTTAATTAAGGAAATTTAGAAACTTAATTAAGATAAACCTAAAAAATTATTTTTGGAAAGGTTTCAATAATAAAAAACTGAGTTTCAAAAAAAAAGGAATATAAATATACAGTGTACAAAAAGTACCGGTAAACATTTTTAGATTGGTTATCTAAAAATATGCGCAACAATGGGAAATCAAAAAGTAATAGAAAAATATCTATAAAAAATGTCAATGGTTAATTATTAATTATAAATAATAATTAAACCAATTCAACCTAAAAACACCTGGGGAAAATTCTAGAATTTTTCTGGTGGTTTTTACAATAAATCGACTGTAAATAACCAAGTTAAGGGTTAAAATACTAAATCAAAAATTAAGGGAAAAATATAAAAAGTAAAAAGTAGCATGTAAAAAAAACATCATATCGCAGTGTTCTTAACCTAATCAAACCTGATTTTGTATAAATGAATAATCATATTTTATGGCAAATTTCACAAAAAACTGGCGATCAAATAGGGATGTAGAAAACTGAAAAATCTGGGTTCATCAAGTCGGTTTGGTTCCAATTTAACTAGTAGAAGAGGTGGATGTTAAAACTGGATCAGCCCATAATATTTACATGCGGATTTGGAGTTGACAGACATCTGTCGTTTTGAGGATCTTCATCATTAAAAGAATGATATTCTCTAGCAGAGGAGTTTCTCTAGCAGGGGATTGGCAGGTGGGTGGATAGCAAGAAGGTGATTGGCAGGTGATTGGCCCTGTAACAAGGAGAGATTGTTTTTTAACAATCTGAGAAAAATGGGAAGTTATGACAAAACCCTTTAAGTACAAAAAAAGATAGTTTTTGTCCAATAAAATGTAACTTACCCCTAATAGAAAAAGGGTGAAACTAGCAGCAAAACAGCACCATTGTACAGTTGACTTTCTCTGCAGAACAGTAAGAAAATGACGGAGCTGCAAAAATGGAAACCGCCATAAGAAAATAGAAAATGTCTGCATCGAAACACGTGTGCAACTTGGACAAAAAAAGATAATAATTTTTATAGAAAAACTTAGTACTTACATGAGTTCATCACAGCAAAATAATGAAAAACACAGATGGGGAAAACACCACAAAAACTTTTCAGAAGAAATTTTGCAGAGACCCCTTTTCATCACTGTCGTGTGATTACTCGGTGGCTGCTTGAGAGAAAGTGAAAACCAGTTAAAGCGATGCGCCTTAGAGCGCGGTATTCACAGTTTCCCACCTTATTAGGATTTATGAAAACTGCCAAAAATATGCATCGAAATTTCGATATTTGGTGAATGAGCTAGAACAAGTTATATTGGTCACGGTAAGAAATACCACTGCGATTTTATGCTTTGAACCAAAATAAAATTTAATCGAATTCTAATTCGAAAGAAATTGATTCTTTTTCAAATAAAAAGAAGAAGAGCTGTAGCATTTTATTACGAGGAAAATAAAAATGCTACACAGCACCTCCCTAAAAAAATAAATAAAATCTAAAAGATTTTATTTAAAAGAACTCTCTAAGAGTAGGTAAAGTTTGACAAACATATCTTTGCAAGGCTTTAATATCTACGTGTATCACATGCCCAAGCGGGTTCACAATCGGTAAAGTCATAGTCGGGTAATCTCAAAATCAGGTATAGACGATAAATATCTACAAGCTTATTTCTATGATTTCTGTCAATCTAATACCTAAAAATATTACCAATAATCTTAATTAGTTTATCTCTAAACATAATCTAAATCAAGCTGTATATAATACAAAGAAGACTTTAGGAATAAAGAAACTTCTATCTAATGTAACCAAAATTTCACGAATGAACACTAAATACTTCTAAATAATATAAAAAAGGATTGAATCGTTTCTAGCTAGCAAACAAAAAATCTATTTAATACAAAATTTACCCTTTAGACGTCTCCGAAGGATCCTCAGTATCAGAATCAGAAATACCCTGAAATTCATGATAGGGCTTAAGAAACTTAATATGCCAACGGCCGGCTTTACTACCATCCTCATTAACCAATTCATAGGCCAACTTGGAATGTTTCTTCTTAACCGTAGACAATATATATTTAGGAGCAAGTTTTGCCGTAAACTGATTGTCAGCATTTGACAAAACTTTATTTCGCCGCCATACACGGTCACCAACATAGAATTCTAGATCTCTTCTTCGAAGATTATAGGTTTTAGAGTAACGTAGAAATTTTGCAGAGACCCCTTTTCATCACTATCATGTGATTACTCGGTGGCTGCTTGAGAGAAAGTGAAAACCAGCTGAAGCGATGCGCCTTAGCGCGCGGTATTCGCAGTTTCCCACCTTATTAGGATTTATGAAAATTGCCAAAAATATGCATCGAAATTTCGATATTTGGTGAATGAGCTAGAACAAGTTATATTGGTCACTGTAAGAAATACCACTGCGATTTTATGCTTTGAACCAAAATAAAATTTAATCGAATTCTAATTCAAAAGAAATTGATTCTTTTTCAAATAAAAAGAAGAAGACCTGTAGCATTTTATTACGAGGAAAATAAAAATGCTACACAGCACCTCCCTAAAAAAATAAATAAAATCTAAAAGATTTTATTTAAAAGAACTCTCTAAGAGTAGGTAAAGTTTGACAAACATATCTTTGCAAGGCTTTAATATCTACGTGTATCACATGCCCAAGCGGGTTCACAATCGGTAAAGTCATAGTCGGGTAATCTCAAAATCAGGTAAGGTCCTCCAAGCAAGAATTGTCAATCAAATCAAAAACAAACTAAAATCATAGACGATAAATATCTACAAGCTTATTTCTATGATCTCTGTCAATCTAATACCTAAAAAGATTACCAATAATCTTAATTAGTTTATCTCTAAACATAATCTAAATCAAGCTGTATATAATACAAAGAAGACTTTAGGAATAAAGAAACTTCTATCTAATGTAACCAAAATTTCACGAATGAACACTAAATGCTTCTAAATAATATAAAAAAGGATTGAAGCGTTTCTAGCTAGCAAACAAAAAATCTATATAATACAAAATTTATCCTTCAGACGTCTCCGAAGGATCCTCACTATCAGAATCAGAAATACCCTGAAATTCATGATATGGCTTAAGAAACTTAATATGCCAACGGCCGGCTTTACTACCATCCTCGTTAACCAATTCATAGGCCAACTTGGAATGTTTCTTCTTAACCGTAGACACTATTTAGGAGCAAGTTTTGCCGTAAACTGATTAGCAGCATTTGACAAAACTTTATTTCGCCGCCATACACGGTCACCAACATAGAATTCTAGATCTCTTCTGCGATTATAGGTTTTAGAGTAACGTACATATGCCTTATGCATTTTCTGACGAACATCTATAAAAATGTATTTTAGACCTGTCAAATTAGTCGCATACGAATCACGATCACCTGGCTTGACTTCATAATTTCCATCTGGAGAATCATCAGCATAAAACTGACCAGATAATGGAACGTGACGACCAAAAATCAGAAACGAAGGTACGTACCCATGAACCTCATGTTAATAGCAGCTTGTATTTTAACAATATTCTGATCCCATATATTTTGATTCTCATCAATATAACAACGCAGAGTAGTACCTACAGTTTTGTTGTTTCTTTCAACATAATTACACCATGGAGAATACAAAGTAGTAAACCAAATTTTCTTAACATCATATATCTCACAAGTCTTTTTTACAAGCTTTGAAATAAACTGGAAACCATTGTCCACAATAATGTGCTTTGGAACACCATAAACAAGAAATATATTTTCTTCTAAAATACGATACATTTGTTAGTAGCTTTAGCATCTCTCAATGGAAACAACAACGTATATTTGGAAAACCAATCTCCAATAACCAACAACCATTTATTCCCTTTCCTACTACGACCCAAAGGTCCTATCAAATCTAACGCAATAATCTCAAAAGGAACATTAGCGACCTTTTCTTGACCCATCAACCCATTAGGAGTAGTGTTGGAATGCTTTTGAGCAGCACATACCTTACAAGAACGACAGAATCTTAAAATATCTCGCCGCATTTTAGGCCAATAATAATGTTCTTGTATCCTACCTAAAGTTTTAAAGAAACCAAGGTGTCCAGCAATCGGAGGATCATGACATGATTTCATTACTTTTAACCGCTGTGTTTTTGGGACAAGATATTTCCATTCAGGAAGAGTAGTATCTAAAGGTAATTTAGAGGGAATAAACTTATAAACAATATCATTATCTATTTTCCACTGAGGATAACTCTCTGGATTACATCGAATATTAGCACGAAGATTCTCATACCAACGATCTACATCGTCTACTTGGATCTTAAACATGGCAATCTCTTGAACTAGTCCATTAGTATCATGAGGAATTCTCGACAGAGATTCTGGAACAACGTGTGAAGTGCCTTTGCGGTGTATAAGATCAAAATTATGCTCTCGAAGCTTGACAGCCCACCTAGCTAATTTACCAGTGGCTGGTTTTAACGAATTTAACCATAGAAGAGCGTAGTGGTCGGTTACAACCGTAAATCGTTCTGCACCTTCTACATAACATCGGAATTTCTCAATACTAAAAATAACAGTAAGACACTCTAGCTCAGTAGTCGTGTAGCTTCGCTCACACTTAGAAAGTCCTCTACTTGCGTAGGCAATCACATGCTCTTCACCATCTATATTTTGAGTTAAAACTCTTCCAAGACCAGTAAGACTTGCATCACATTGAATTATAAAACGTTTTTCAAAATCAGGTTGACTCAAAATTGGAGTAGAAACTAACATCTGTTTTACCTTAATAAAACTTTCCTCAGCCTTGTCTGTCCAAGAAGTAGGTTGACTCTTTTTACGACCTTTGAGTAAGTCGTTAATCGGAGACATTACAGAGGCAAAATCTTTAACAAAACGCCGATACCATGAACACATACCAACAAATCTTTTGACTTCTGTGGCAGTTCGAGGAGGATAATTTACCATGCAAGAAACTTTATCAGGGTCAGTAGTGTAGTAGTGTGGGTTCTGGACCAAATGGTAACCATGCCATCCACTTCTCCGAAGTGGATGACCTGCTGCTGAAGAAGTGAACTTGGTATGACCTTCGGGCAAAAGAAGCGTACAAGAAGCTGTCAGCAATGACGTAACAACCAGAGGCTGTTGAAAGGCCTTATTGGGCAATGAGTTAGCTAGCCGCTTCACTTGCTTAGCCTGGGCTGTTGAAAGGCCCTATTGGTCAATGAGGGAGTAGATAAAATGGAGTGTTTTTTTGTTAGTAAGATAGCTACTTCACTAGCTTCGCCTGGTCTAGGTAAGGCCTTAGCTGTTGAAAGGCCCTATTGGCAATGAGTTAGGTGTCAGCCAGTAAGATAGCCACTTCACTCGCTTAGCCTGGGCTAGGTAAGTCCTAATGTGAAAAAGGCCTTGGTTGTTGGTTAAAAAATAAAATAATTTCTAGAAATATTTGTTAGAATTAATCGGGATAGCCTGTTATTTTCTCTGTGTGTTAAAAATAAAATAATTTTTAAAAATATTTGTTTAACTTAATCAGGATTGTCTGTGTATCTCTTATCATTGTTTATGCAGTTATAGGATAACCTTATGACCCGCACACGTTCCTATTTTATCTAATACAGCTGGTTATTTATGCTATACAGGATGTCTCAAAGTAAATAATTCTTAAATAAAAACTAAAAGTATGTTTTAATTATATATTTTTATTCATATATATCATATAAACCACACTCATCTCGACCATCAAATTTAAAAATAATTGATTGAAGATGTTTTTTCACGTCATAGTTTGGATATATTTTTGTATATTCCAGCGCTGCCTCTGTTAATTTACGTTTCCATATTTTAGGTAATAATGGGTATAATGTTGGTAGTTTTTCCTCAATGATGTACCTGCATGAATCAAACCCAAAATATATCCATTCTGCTAACCATTTATAAATATTTTCATAACTTTTCTCTTCTAAAAGTCCTTCTAGCTCAAAGTCAATTTTAGTTGACCAATAATTATTTTGAAAGTCCATCTTACTGTGTTCTGAATTTTAATTTACCACGTCTCGTTGTTGTATTTCGGAAAATATTTCCTTGGTTTTTTCCTGGACTTGTATTTCTACAAATATCACACAAATATGAAGCAATTTTGTTGCCTGTGCTTATTTTAACTATGTCTACTCTTCCACATTTATCACAGCGAAAATTATGATAAATTGATGGTGGTTGGGAACATTTTCTCATTTCACACGCACAACCTATCGCTACGACAGACACAGTAAAACTGATTTATCTAAAATTGTAGATGTAGATAAAGGATTATTTCATCTATGCTAAAACTATTGAACCTACTGCGTTGGTTATTTTATAGTCAACCGTTGAACAGTGTAGATCATCAAAACTTAGTGTTTTTGTTTTCAACCAAATACAATGTTACCAACCTATGACTGGATTAAACCAAGAATAAAAAAACCCCGTTGCATCTATTGTACCAAAGGAAATCCACATCGACCTGCTGATTGGATTGTAACAAAACACAGCTCTTGTGAACAGAAGAAAAACGAAGAAGTTAAGAAATATATTCAACAAGGCTATCGAGGTTAAAAAGAAGTATCAAAGGTCAAAGGTTACTTTTATTTCAACCTATAAATAGAGGGATTTATAAGTTGAAACTCTTACTTTCAGAAAGAACGCTTTTAAAGATGGTTGAAAATAATAGTATTAATAAAGTGTGGGATGAGATCTCTGCGTCACCAGTTATTACAGAGGACTTTATTGGATGGTTTTGTGACCATGTGAACTGGGAAGTAATTTGTCGCAAACAAAGATTATCTGATATGTTTATGGCGACCTATATTAATAAGATGCATTGGCCCAATGTGTCTAGATATCAAAATTTAAGCGAAGCGTTTATGCATATGTTTAAAAGCGAACTCTATTGGCCTTTTCTTTGTCGTTATCAACGGATGTCTGAAAATTTTATAAGAGAAAATGAATGGCGCATCGACTGGGAATACTTATTAAAGTATCAGACACATCTCTCTCCAGAGTTTTTTGAAGAGATGCGTCAGAAACATATGAAACCAGAAGAGGGGAGAATTTATGAAGATGAGCAAATGGAAGAGTCAACTAATATTCGAAATGGGAAGAAACAGTTAAATGGTACTTCAAAGCTGTATAATAACCCATCAAATTTTAGAATATCATCAATGGGTGGCTCATTTTAGTTATTTAGTAACTACTATAATTAGAGGATGGTTGTTCCCATTAAATATTTATTCTAAATGTAATTATATTTTAAGAAAATTAGTAAATAAAATACACCAATAACTTTTATATGTTTCTCTTTATTTAGTACTAAGCAACATTACTTTTATCTATCCAGCTATTATGTTTATTATCAAATCCTAACCACTTTACAAACACCTTATTTTTGACACGTTTTAAAATTTTTTCTACTAAATATATATCAGAATATTTTACTTTTTGCAGCTGAAGTTCATAGAATCCTCCCTTAATTTCACTTTTACTAGCATCCTCCAATAGGTATGTTACTGGGTTAGTGAGCTGAATTTTCTTAACAGTAAAAATTTCAGTAGACCAATTTGGCATGTATTTCTTATCAAACACACCTCGTAGTTTTGAAATTCGAACATGGTCACCAACCTTGCATTTTGGTTTAAATGTCATCTTTATATGATTATAGACCGTTTTGAGCAATAGTTTTTCATGTTTTTGTCGCACCTCTGAGGGTTTCATCCCTATAGTTCGATGTTTCCGATTGTTATAAATTCGAACAATTTTCGGAAGTATATCATACCATTTGTAAGATCCTTGATAGTTAAATTCCTTCCACATTAGGTTTTTAAGGGTTCGGTTTACCCTCTCAACAATTTGAGCCTTTTTTTCACTAAATGAACTATAGTGTTTGACATTGTATCTTTTCAACAGTTTTGCCATAATCGAATTGTAAAACTCTTTCCCATGATCGGTTTGAAGATGAAGTGGCACCTGTTCCTTAAACACTTTTTCTATAGCTTTCGACACTTCTTCCCCAGTTTTTGTTTTTAATGGATAGGCCCAAACATATTTCGAGAAACAGTTAATAACCACTAAAATGTATTTAAAACCTTTGTTTTCGTTTGCGTACGGTATCATCTCCACAAGATCGGCTTGAAATAGATCATTTAGTGATTTCACAATCACTCTGCGCCTTAAAAAATTAATTCTAGCCGGTTTGTGTATTTCACTAACTACTTCTCGTTTAACATCTGTAATAAAATTATTAACCATCTCTCTTCTCAATAATATTAGCTTCTTGAAGCTCCTCAACTATAGCATAGATTTCGTTTGTGTGACCTGTGTTGCCAGCTGTCTGAGATGCTAATAATAAACGTAACCGTTCTACAAGTTCATTGGGATTATCCCAGTACACGTACTCTATAGGACTATCGGAGTACTCCATCTCCTCCTCTAGATTTCCACCTTTATATATGTCACTAAACAGTTTCTTAAATTTGGTTGAGTAGCTATCGGTGATCACATCTCCAGAGGCCTTATGATGTTTTCTGTTTGCATAGGTGTGTTCAATGATGTCTCTAAAAGCGTCTGCATCATCTTGGGTATACTTTGTAGGCATATTTTTTCGAAAGAGTAATTTGTACAAACCATGTGTACCTTTATAGCGTTTACCTTTTATAATTAAATCAGCTCCATCAAAATCAATTTTCGAATCACCAATATAAAAATTGTCAATATCATCTCGCCTTACACGAAACTTGGAAAAATAATTTTGTGGGTCAGAAGGCACGGTGGATGGATCATCTAAAAATTCTTTAATATAGCTTGCAAGTGAAGGATGAAACTGACTGTAGTAGTCATTCTCAGATTTATTCATCAAGTCTCTAAGTCGTCCGTTTTCAAACTCTTCTTGCTTTTTGGCCTCATTCTGTGTAAAGTTCTCTGCTGCATCTTTTAACACTGCTTTTCTCAAAAAGTAACCACTTGTGGTGGGCTTATTTAGTTTTTTAGCACTTAAAGAAAAATTTAATTTTCGTTTAGCTCTCTTTTCGGTTGTCGGTGTTGTAGGATTTGGATTTCGAGGAGTTGACTGGAATAAGTCTTGCATGTAAACACTTGGTTCATGCATATGTTTTTCATCTTCTTCTGCACTGTTATTATCAAAATTCTTATGAAAAAGCGATGAAGTTTGCAGATCTTCAAGTTCTTCCTGTTTTTCTTGTTGTTGTTTTTCGTTTTCTTGCTTGATTTTTTGAGGAGTTGTCAATCTGGGTGATAATGAAGGTATATTGACCAGTTTCGGAGGCTTTTTATCGGTTAAACTAGATTCAATATTTTCCAAGTGTTTTGTAATGGGTTGAAATAGGTTAGCCTGTGAAATCTGACCCTGTTTTAACACATTTAATTTCTCACGTATTATTTTTCTTTTAGAAATTAATTGTTTCTTTAAGTTCTTTTCACCACTAACCATTTTTATGTTTTCTTCTGACATGTTTATCTATGTTATCTCTACAGGTGCGTTATAACTATTAACACTAAGAAGTATTTGAATCTAAAGATATATAAAGTTATCAAAACGATACCGATATCTTCCCTTATCAATATCACAATCTTTAAAAATTGTCAAAAAATCATACGGTTTTTTCCAGCAGTATGCACACATCTTTTGAAATTCATCAAATGTCATATCAGTGCCAATATGGTTGGTGTATATATGTTTTACATTTAGTAAATCTTGTTTGAATAAAATTAAAACGTTGGCATTGTCTCTTATTAAATGTTTAGGTATTTTTGCATATGTTTGAGAGAGATAGAAACTGTCAATATTATTATGTCGACCCATACTAAAGTAGTCACGCATCACATCTTGTTTATCGCAGGCTACGTCATCAAATATGAAAATGGAAAACGGATTTGCTTCTGATGGAGGAATTATATTTTCGCCACTGTTGTAAGCATAGTACCCTATTTCTTTAATGGGTTTTAATAGATTCTCTAAATATAAATACTTTGGCTGGTATAGACTTTTTGAATACACATACACATTTTTAAACTTTAAACCGTTTGAATGTTCCAAAAGGCTCAATATAAGGTTAGTTTTTCCACAGTTTGATGGGCCCACGATAAGACATCTAATAGATGATGGAAACAGGAAACCATGTCTTGATGTAGTACTTGCATTAATATCATGGTTTTTAACTTCTAAACGCACTTTTTGTTTAACAATCTTTTTCATTTTCTATAGAAATATTATGTCAACTTAACACTGTTGAACTGGTAATGTATAAAAAAAAGTAAAGACCCTGGTTTTTATTTAGTCTTAAGTGAAACGCTATGAAGTACTATGTTAGTTCAAACGTTAAAGGGCAAGGGTTGTTAAACAGTGCTATAAATAATCTGCCCTTCGAAATGCATATCCCAGGGTTTTCTTATTGTGGACCTGGGACTAAGCTAGAGAAACGTTTAGCTAGAGGGGATAAAGGTATTAACCAGCTTGATAGAGCATGCAAAGATCATGACATTTCCTATTCAACTAATATGGAGTTGACCGACCGTCATGAGGCAGATAAAGTTTTAATGAGAAAAGCTTTAGAACGGATGCGAGCAACGGATTCAGGCTTGTATGAAAAACTGGCTGCTTCTGGTGTGGCTGCTGCTATGGGTACCAAGCTAAAACTAGGGATGGGTATGGTAAATAATGTATCAAAAACTGATCAAGTGCCACGTTTAAAGGCAGTGCGTCAGTGCCTAAATATGATTCAACGTGGGATAAAGATGACAAAAAATTATTTAGGCTCTCTTGAAACTCTAGAGGGTCAAATTAAAAATCCATCACAAACAACGAGAAAATCATCATCATCTAAACCAAGAAAACCACGGTTAAAAAAAGTAAAAAAAGATGAACCTGAAACAGAAGCTATGGAAACTAATTCACCCCCTTTACATAAAGAACCAACATTGTTAAGAGTCAAAAGAAAGAGAAAGTTAAGCGACTCGGTGGATATTCCTTTTAAATTACCAAAATTTTTAAAAGTCAAACGAAAGAGAAAGTTAAGCGATTCGGTTGATGTTCCCTTTAAATTACCAAAAACCGACACAGCTGCTGTTTTGAGTGAAGGACCATTGGAGCAGAAGTCACTAAAGCGGAGACTAAGCATTGATGGTGAAGAAAATGACAATATGCATAGCAACATTAAAAAACCAAAAGTTATATAAATCTTAACACCTTCAAACACACATATCAGTTGCTTTCATTCTTGTGTAAACTTTCAAGGTGGTAACATCATTCTTAAAAAATGAGTAAAACGAGAAAATCAAGAAAACCCATAAAAAGTAGAAAAACATCAACTTTTAAAAGAAAGAGGGCACGAATTGTAAAGAAAAAAATCAAAACATTGAGTTTGAGTCAAGCAACAAAAAAGATAAAAGATAGATTAAAACAACGAAAACCACAAGACATTGAAACTGCAGTCAAAGTTGCTCTCAAGACAGCGGAAAAAAACAAAGGAAAAGTACGACCTGCACGAATAATAAAACTACCAAAAAAGGGTGGTTTTTTGCCTCTAATACCAATCATGGCGACCCTCTCTGCCCTTGGTGCTTTAGGGAGTGGCACAGCAGGAATAGTGAAAGCCATTAATGCTGCTAAATCTGCAAATCAACAATTGCAAGAGGCTCAACGACATAACCAAAGTATGGAGTCCATTGCTATGGGTAAAGGATTATTTCTCAAACCATATAAACTAGGAATGGGTCTTTTTTTACACAAAGGTGGATGTCAAAAAACAAAAACCTAAAGTTTTTCAAGAAAACTTTACCGATTTCACTACCACAGCGAGCTCTTACAAATATTGACCTGAAAAAGTATACAAAGCTGTTAAAAATTAAACATTTTAGAGGTGTGTTTATGAGAGATGAACTACCCTCAAAGATACATAAATTTGAGTCGGGGATAATTAATTTAGATAGTAGCAGAGGATCAGGAAGTCATTGGACTTGTTATAAGAAAATTAAAAATAATGTACACTATTTTGATAGTTTTGGTAATTTACGACCTCCTATAGAATCAGTAAGATACTTTAGTTCTAATGGTGACTCAAAAGTACTGTATAATTATAACCCCTACCAGACTTATGATTCTGTAAATTGTGGACACTTGTGTTTAAGTTTTTTGTATTACTTTAAGGGTTAATAAAAAACGTCTACTAAACTACATGGTTTTTCATTTATCAGTGAACCGCTATATAGTAAACATGTCCTACACCTTTACCTTATCCGGAAAATCATCACTCCTTTCAGCAAACATCTATCCACCTATAGTGCTAAACGAGCTTGAGCAATATGATTTGGGGCTCATTAATTTCGAAAGTTACAACTCAATACCGAATGTGGATAGTTCAAATAATTTATTTTGTTTTAATGATGATAAAATTATAAAAATACCTGAGGGGTCATACGAAATTAAGGACTTGAATGATTTCCTAAATAAATACTCAAAGCAAACTTTAAAGGAGGAACAATTTGAAATAAGTATAACAGCTAACCATAATACCTTACAGTGTGAGGTTATATGCAATAAAAAGATTAATTTTGAAAAGGAAAATTCCATTGGAAGTTTACTAGGATTTGCAGGAAAAACTCTAGAGGCAGATAAAAAACATATATCTGAAAATCCGGTTGATATATTAAAAGTGAATGCTATATGTGTTGAGTGCAACTTGGTTATAAACTCTTATAATAACGGAAAAGCAGTGCACATGTTACACATGTTTTACCCCTCTTCTCCTCCAGGTTATAAAATTATAGAAAGACCCTCAAATGTGATATATCTACCAATCAGCACTCATTATATTGATGATATTTTACTTAAAATAACTGACCAAGATGGAAAACCCATCAATTTTCGTGGAGAAGTGGTCACGATTAGGCTGCATCTAAAAAAATCCGTTTAAAAATGGTGTTTTTGTATAATCATAATACTTTTGGTATTCCTTATGAAGAAATTACCGCCTTAGAGGAAAGTAATAAAATTTATAAGAAGAAGATTGATAGTGTACCACCATTTAGTAATAAACAGCTAGTCAAAGAGCTAACACCTGAAAATAGAGCTTTTTTAGTATCTTTAGGATTTAAACTAAAAGGACAATAACTACCATCATAGGCAAAAGACTTAAAAAATTTTGGTATAATTTAAAAGTACGTGTCAGTTGTGGTATAAGAAGAATATTTTTTTCAGTGCGGTGTAGTTTAAAGTGTTTTGAAAAAAATGAGTCGTAACATTCTACGAGTGGGTGAAAACGTGCTCTATGATAATTCGATTGTGAGTTACCAACTACACACTCATCAACCATATGCTTCAACCACCTTAAACAACAATGATGAAATTCGAATTCCGATACAAACTCAAGACATCTATACCCTGCCTAGTGAAAGTGTTCTTTACCTTGAAGGAAAAGTACTGAAAGATGACAATACTGCCAGTACTAATGTGCACTTTGTAAACAATGGTTTAGCACATTTATTTGATGAAATTCGTTATGAGTTAGGAGGGGTGATTGTGGACCGTGTTAGAAATCCTGGGATTACATCAACAATAAAAGGTTACTGCTCATTCAAGGAAAGTGATGGTAACACCCTTCAAAATGCTGGTTGGACACTTAAAGAAAATCCACCTATATTAGATGGTTCCGGTAATTTCAATATATGTTTACCCCTAAAAACCCTTATGGGGGTATTTGAGGACCATCACAAGATTATTTTAAATGTACGACAAGAACTCGTGTTGATTCGCAGCAATTCCGATTTAAACGCTTTAATTGAAACTGAGGATAAAAAAGAAAAATATAAGGTGGTGTTAAATAAAGTTCATTGGAAAATTCCACATGTTAGAGTGTCAGATGATCAAAAATTACGCCTTTACAAGTATTTAGAGGGTAACAGAGATCTCAATATTAGTTTTCGAAGTTGGGAATTGCATGAGTATCCACAACTTCAAACTACCACTAATCACACATGGGCAGTGAAAACTTCAAATCAACTGGAGACACCACGTTTCATTATTATTGGATTTCAGACAGATAGAAAAAACTTGTTTAGTAAAAATATGAGCCGTTTTGACCACTTATCATTAACCAATTTAAAAGTCTATTTAAACTCCGAAGTTTTTCCATATGATAATTTAAATTTAGATTTTGATAACAATCAGTATGCTATTCTATATGAAATGTATGCCCAGTTTCAAAAATCCTATTATTACCACGATCAAAGCGAACCTTGTTTTCACCCGATAAGCTTTAAAAATGATGCTCCACTGATAGTTATCGACTGCTCTCGACAGAGTGAAGACGTGCTCAAAGGTGGTGCAGTTGACATTAGAATTGAGTTTGAAACGAAAAAAGCTGTACCTGATAAAACTATAGCCTACTGTTTAATATTGCACGATCGACTTGTGAAATACAACCGTCTAACCAGTACCGTAAGGGTAATTTAAAGAAGAAAAAAATGTTTATTTTGGATGTGCAAGGTTTCCAATACAAAGACACTGAATTTATATGTAAGGAAATAGCTATATTAAACACCCATACTAATGAAGTTCGGCACCATATCGTTAATTTACCCATGAAGTCCATCTGGTTACATCAAGACTTTAAACATCAAGCTGAATGGAATACAAACAAACTTCATGGTATAAATTGGGACACTTTTGATTTTAGTTATTTACCATTTGAAAACCTCGCTTTATTTATTAAGGATTTAATTCAAAATGAAACTGTGTTTGTAAAAGGAAATGAAAAAAAGTTTGGTTATGTAATTTAGTTAATAATAATGTTGTAGATTTATATGACTTGGGATGTCCCAATATTAAAAAATTAAAAAATTATTGTAATGATAAGTTTCACTGTGAAATGCATAATAATAATTATTTAAATTGTGCTAGAGAAAATGTAATTTTGTTAAATAGATGGTATTTAAATAAAAAGCATATTCAGTTTTAACCTTTTATTTTATTTTAGTTTAACAAAATATTAAAAATTAAAAAAAAGCTTGGGTTTGTGTTAAAGGATCCTCTTCATCGAAGAGACTTATTATCTCTTCCATATTTGTATTTTTGTTTGTTGTTTGTTTTTCGGATACAGTGGATACCACACCCTTTCTGCTTCTTCTTCTTTGTGCTTGGGTGGTATCTACTGCTTTTGTAGATGTTGCTGCTGTTGGCCCCCCAGACGATTCTCCAACAGCTGTTATTTCCATCGGATCGGAGGGTGGTGGTGGTGGTAACACAGCCAAATTTTTTGTTGTCTCAATCTCCATAGGTTGATCAATATTAATTTGGTATCTTTCTATCGCTCGCTGTAGGATAGCAATTTCTTCATCATCATCCGCCTTTATTCGATAGTACTTCACTGGCAGCCTACCGAATTTTTTGTCTATGGTTTCTGTTCTAGGTGAATATGATAGTCTGACAAAGGCTTTATCACCTTTTAAACTTATCTTCTTTACTCCAAAACTGAAAAAATAATAACATCAAAACTAAGACAAATAAATTAAAATTCAATATAATTTCTTTGCTATTAAAAAATTAGGAATATTTTTTTATATAAATATTATCTTGGATTCATGTAAGGTTTTTAGTAATAATAAATTTTCTATAAAAAGTTAAAAGTATATAAAACTAAAATTTACTACTTTTTAGTTTCTTTTGTAAAAATTATCCTGTATTCGTTTAATAATAAATAATCTGTAAAAAATCAAAAGTACTTACTGAAAAAGATTCTTCATGCAAACAAATACCATTTTCGGAGGGCAGTTAATGCGATCTAGAGTTGACACTACAAGTGTGCATGGTTGTGTTGCCATTTTTATTTTATTTTTTTCAAAACTAATAAGCACAAACTGTTAAACTGTTTGAATTGATTTTTGCTTTGATATTTGATGGAATTTATACCTAATTTTTAGCTAACATAAGCACTGCGTTGGTTATTTTTTAACAATGCTTGCACTTGTCCATAGGCGTTGCATTATTTAAAAGTTTATAAATTAAAGTGGGGGGATAGTTTTTCTCATAACCAAGATGACAGCGATCTTTCTGTAGGTTGGCTCCATCCTTTACATTTTAGCATCTTATATTTCCTTAATAGGGAGTTAATCAAGTAAAGTTTGGATTTAATACTGCTTGACCGTATTGTGACAGTATTACATAGAAAACTAACAACTGATCTCTCAAAATTGATATACTAAAGTTGAATTGAAAAATAAAGTAATTTGTTTTCTTTTAATAAAGACAGGCACTAATAAATCCAAGCTTTATTGTAATTAGTCCCTAATATATTGAATTTTAGGTTACAATCTGTCATATTTTACTATTTTGACATATCACGTGACTTTTAAAGCAGTCAAATTATTTTTGTTGGTTTAAATTAATTAAATATATATACAATATTAAAGTAGCGTCGCCTATGACTACACCTAAAAAGTGCTGACCAATATGTTTTAGTTTAAATATAAAAAACACATTTTTGCTAAATAATACATTTTTATAAAATTTATTAAACATTATGTTTTGATTTGAATAAAAAAAATGTCCATTTTTACAGACTAGTGGCGCTGGTTACATTGTATCAAATCATACGTCAGTCATATGTTTGTTATGGAATTTTCCGTTCTTTGATTATACAAGTGAAAATGAAAAGTTTTGCTAACTAAATTCCGAGCGTTTAAAATTAAACTCAAATGTCTTTTTGACACTTTTGACAGCAATTCTATGCACAATCAATCCATCCAACTGTTAAAAAAGTTAGGTTATCGTGAATCTGGCAATATGTGCTATACTTTCTTACATTTGTTACTTTAAAAATTTCCCTCGTATTCAAGAAGAACTTTCTTATCAAACCAATATTTAATTATATTTTGACAACGTATGAATTCATTCTGACAAAGACCGTTGTTCATAACATATCTTGCACAGTTGAATATTATAGAAAAAATGAGTTCCCAAAGTTTTGATGTGTTGGTGTCTGAGTCTGTAAAAAAGGTTGAACAGGTGAGTAGACTGGTGAAAACAAAAGAGGAATTTAATTATTGGATAGTTTTTCTTCTAAATTTAATTTCAACCGTAAAAAGTTGTGTGAAAAATAAACTTGATTGTGTACAAAACTTTTCTAAATTAGAATCGAATTTGGCACTTTTAAAACATTATTTAATATTACTAAAAAATAAAAAAAGAATTCATTTTGGCAAAACTAATAGGGTGAGGTCGGTCAAAAAAAATTTGGTTTGGGAAGATGTTGAAACGTGCTTTGGTGGTAGAATTACAACAGGTATTATCACTAATTTTACCATTAAAGACCCTAAGATTTTCTTTAAAAAGGCATTCAAGAGTTTTTCAAGTCAAATTAAAAAGTCACTTAAACATTCAATTTTAAAAGTTAATGTCATTTTTTCGGGGAATTTTATTAAATTACATGAAGGTACTACGCAAACTGATGTGAAGGCTTTTTCTACGAGAAACAGTATAATAGACCAAACAACAAATTTAAAAAAATGGTATGAGGAAAATGTTTCTCAAAAAATATTAACCAAGATGGAGGATTTTCAAGAGCGAGATTCTGGTTGGGCTCTGTATGAAATTCTCCATCTTAAGGTTAATATTAATAAACACACCCCAATCAACTGTGGTGATTCAACTTATGTTGAGTCACCGCAGTGGATTAAAAACACCAAGGGGGTGATCAATATTCAAAATAAAGATAATTATTGTTTTCTTTGGTCTATTGTGGCTGCTTTACACCCTGCTGCTCATCATAGAAGCAGGAATTCCTCGTACCCTCATTTTAGTCAGGTGGGACTGAATTATGAAGGTTTTGAATTTCCTATGCGCCTAAAAGACATTTCAAAATTTGAGAAACTTAATAATTTATCAATAAATGTTTTTGGAGTTGAAAAGAATGAAATCCTACCTATTTGTTTAAGCAAATCAGATTTTTCCAAACGAATTAATTTACTTATTTTATCGTGTGGTGATGATGATGATGTAGTTGATAGTGAAAATGAGATGGATATAGATTCTGAAAATTTTGAAATTCTCCAGCCCAATAAAAGGATCTATCACTTTGCACTAATACAAAATATTTCACGTCTTATATCAAGTCAGGTGGGTAGACAAAATAATAAAAAATGGGTATGTGATAGATGTTTAAATTGGTTTGTTTCCGAGGCAGTGCTGCAAAAGCATTATTTAGATTGTAAAAATTTAAATTTTACCAAACTAACTCTACCAAAGAAAAATGACGACATTTTGAAATTTACAGAATTTAAAAATAAAGAGCAAGTGCCATTTACAATTTTTGCTGATTTAGAAAGTTTGTTGGAAAAAATTGACAACGATGACAAAAGTGCATCATCACCATCGAATACACAAAGAATTCAACACCATATTCCTTTTGCGATTGGGTATTATGTGAAATGTTCATATGATAACTCGTTCTCCTATTATCATCAAATTGTAGGAAATGATTGCATTTCACGTTTTACTCATGAGCTGAAAAGAATAGCAGAAAAATTGAGTAACATTTTTTCAAATATTGTTCCTTTAAAACCGTTAAACACTATGGAAAAGTTTGATTTTAATAATGCAACCCATTGTCATATCTGTGAGAAGGCTTTTCAAGAGGGAGACAGAAAACATTTAGATCATTGTCACTTGACAGGAAAATATAGGGGAGCAGCTCATCCGGGTTGTAATTTAAATTTTAATGATTCACACAGTGTTCCTGTAGTATTCCACAACCTTTCTGGTTATGATAGCCATTTCCTTATAAAATCTTTAGCAAAGGAGGTAGAGGGTAGAATTCAACTTCTCCCTGTAAACAAGGAAAAATATATTTCGTTTACTAAATACATTGAAGGCACCAAAGTAAATTTTCGTTTTATTGATTCTTTTCGGTTTATGCCTTCCGCGTTGGACAAACTAGCTTCATATTTAGATGATTCCAAAAAGACAATTTTAAAAAGTTTTTACAAGGAAGAGGAAAAATTTAATTTAGTTACTCGTAAGGGTGTCCTGCCCTATGAGTATCTCGATTCTTGGGAAAAGCTATATGAAACTGTTCTTCCTCCTAAAGACGCATTTTATAGTACTTTGGAAGGAAAAGGTGTTTCAAATGATGAATACAAAAGGGCACAAACAATTTGGAATACCTTTAATATTAATTCGCTTTTGGAATATGCGCTTTTTTACATGAAAATTGATGTAATTTTGTTATCTGAAATAATGAGCTCGTTCCGTGACATCTGTCTCTCCACCTATAAACTTGATCCGCTTCATTATTTTACCAGTCCAGGATTGGCCTTTTCAGCCATGCTTAAACAGTGTAAAATAGAGCTACAACTTTTGACTGATGTTGATATAATCATGTTTATAGAAAGAGGTATAAGAGGTGGAGTTTCACAGTGTTCAAACAGATATGCCAAAGCCAACAATAGGTACATGGGAGAGTCATACAACCCCAATAAGGAAACATCATATTTAATGTACTATGATGTTAATTCACTTTATGGCACAGCTATGACTTTACCATTGCCCTATGGTGGTTTTGAATGGGTTCATAACAATTCATTCACTGAGGAGGATATATGTAATATTTCAGATGATAGTCCCATAGGGTACATTTTTGAAGCAGACATTTCATACCCTGCTAACCTATTTGAAATACATAAAGACCTTCCTGTCTGCCCTGAACATCGAGTGCCACCCAACTCAAAAAGTAAGCTACCCAAACTGATGACTACACTTTACAATAAAGAGCGATATATCATCCATTATCGTAACTTAAAACAGGTCCTTGGTTTGGGTTTAAAAATTAGAAAAATTCATAGAGTCCTTAACTTTAAACAGTCTCAATGGTTGAAACCCTATATTGAATTAAACATCCATATGCGTCAGCAAAGTAAAAATGAATTTGAGAAAAACTTTTACAAATTGATGATTAATTCAGTATTTGGCAAGACTATGGAGAATGTTCGAAAATATAAGGATGTTAAGTTGGTAACTCGATGGTCGGGTCGTTTTGGTGCGCAATTCTATATTTCAAAACCTACTTTTCATAGTTTAACCATATTTGATAAAGATATGGTTATTATTGAAATGTCTAGAAACAACATTATTTTCAATAAGCCCATATATGTAGGATTTACAATTTTGGACTTGTCAAAAACTTTTCTTTATGAATTTCACTATAACTATATTAAAACGAACTTTGGAGATAAAGCCCTTTTGCTATATACGGACACAGACAGTTTAATTTATAACCTACATGTTGATGATATATACAAACATATGAAAACTGACATTGACAAATTTGACACATCTGACTACCCACCAGACAATATTTTTAACATGCCATTAAAAAATAAAAAAGTTTTGGGGCTCATGAAAGATGAAAATAATGGTGCTATAATGACAGAGTTTGTAGGATTACGGTCTAAAATGTATAGTGTGAAGATTTTGGAAAATAAGAGCGATTTGCAAAATCTTCAAACTAAACTTGAGCAGAAAGGTCTTTCATTAACAGAGGTTCAGGAACAATGTTTAAATTTAAATATTAGTAAAAGGGCAAAGGGTGTAAAAAAGGCTTCACTTAGAAAAATTACATTTAATGACTATCTTGAGTGCCTTTTTAAAAATAAAATCACAGAGATCTCTCAAACCATGATCCGATCTCACAAACACGAAGTGTACACAATCAAACAAAAAAAGATTGCTTTAAGTCCTTTTGACGATAAACGTCAACTATTACCCCACTCCACCAACACAGCACCATGGGGCTATCCAATAACTTAAATAAATCTTAAATTTAAACTAGTCTACAGAATCCTCTCAACTTGTTCAGACATCGGACACTGTGTGTCTAGGAACTCATTAAACTAGGTAAGTAAACAACCTAAAAAAAAAATTAACACCTAGAAGAAAAAAAAAATGATAAATAAAAAATCTGTAAAAAATTATACTTACCTTTTAATTGTTATTTCAGTCTAACCGAGATACCACCACAACAATGAACAAGAAATCATCACATCAAAAAACAGAAAAAGACAACCTAGAAATTTATCAAGCTACAAATAAAACATCACCACAAGGATGGCAGAAGAAAAATAACATAAAAAAGACTGCAGAATGTGTGACAACCAAGCAACTTGGGTTTCTGGACCAGATGGATAGTAGTAGTAGTAGTAAAAATGTATGTGTTTACTGTAAAAGAAACGTTTGTTTCTGTCAAAACTATTCACATTGCAATATTGGCACTAGGCTTTGTTCTAGTTGTAAGCAAATGTTTTGTTTTTGCAAGAAATCAATTGAACATCATAAGAACATAGAAAAATATTACACAGTAAGAGGTGAACAAGACCTATTTTGCTATGAGCAAATATCTCCTTCCCCTCGTTAATATATGTTTAAAATTAAATAAATTAAAAATAAAATATTTGAAGTATATTTTCTTATTTTTTCAGATCCAAAAGACATGTATCCTGTGTCGTGCACAAGTACCAAACAACTTTCGGATATGCAAATTTTGTTTATTGGAATCTGCAATCAAATACCCAGAAACAAGAAAATTGGCATGCAGAATTTTTCAACAGAAATATAATTATAACATCAAGTTTGACTAATTTTTATATTTTTTCTTTCACTATTTTATTTTAATAAAAAGACTTACCAAATATTATTTAATAAATCACTTATTGTTTTTCTTTGATACCCTATCCTCTTTTTGACTCATTTTATATAAAATTTATTTTGAAAAAAAATGTGTTATATCAATCAAAAATGCTTACTATAAACTATAAACATCTCCCCAGTGTACAAAATTATTACAAAAGTTGCATCATATTTTTGCTAATTAGATAAAATAGGAACATGTGTGGGGTCACTAAGGTTATCCGATAAGATACTCGTGCAGTCATTTTTTAGAAATTATTTTATTTTTAACACACAGAGAAAATAACAGGCTATCCCGATTAATTCTAACAAATATTTCTAGAAATTATTTTATTTTTTAACCAACAACCAAGGCCTTTTTCACATTAGGACTTACCTAGCCCAGGCTAAGCGAGTGAAGTGGCTATCTTACTGGCTGACACCTAACTCATTGCCAATAGGGCCTTTCAACAGCTAAGGCCTTACCTAGACCAGGCGAAGCTAGTGAAGTAGCTATCTTACTAACAAAAAAACACTCCATTTTATCTACTCCCTCATTGACCAATAGGGCCTTTCAACAGCCCAGGCTAAGCAAGTGAAGCGGCTAGCTAACTCATTGCCCAATAAGGCCTTTCAACAGCCTCTGGTTGTTACGTCATTGCTGACAGCTTCTTGTACGCTTCTTTTGCCCGAAGGTCATACCAAGTTCACTTCTTCAGCAGCAGGTCATCCACTTCGGAGAAGTGGATGGCATGGTTACCATTTGGTCCAGAACCCACACTACTACACTACTAGGGTCGGTTCTAATACCATTATTTCCAACTATAAAGCCACAAAATTTTAAAGTAGACTTAAAATATTCGCATTTGCTTAAGTTTATAGTCAAATTTGCCTCACGAAGTTTATCTCTAACTTCGCCCAATAATCTTACATGTTCGGAGAACGATTTTGTAGCTATCATTATGTCATCTAGGTAACAAAACACGTTAGACTCATACTTAGGTCCAAAGATTTCATCGACTAGTCTTTGTTGCGTCTGCGCGGCATTACACAAACCAAAAGGCATCACACAAAATTGGAATTGCCCTTTTCCAACAATACTAAAAGCAGTTTTTGATCTTGATTCGGAATCTAACGGAATTTGCCAAAAAGCTTTCCTAAGGTCAATCGAATTATCCATTTGCAAAACGATGATAGAAGATGATGAAAGATAGATAAAAGTAGTTTTTTATTACAAAAACGGAAAGTTTGTGTCTCGAGCGAAGCGAATATTACAACTTACCAGACAAAATTAAACATTTTTTATTACAAAATAGGAGTAATAAATTATTTTAAAAAGCTTAACAATTGAAATTTTAATTTGTTTGTGATAAATCAATGTTTTCCGTAACAGTGTTAAATATGTGTTTAAAGTTTGTCTGTTTTTTCAACTTACAATAAATCTATTTTTATTTTTTGAATATTGGAACGTCTAGATATGTGGTCGATCCTGACACTCTATATGTTCGAATTGTAGTGTTATTGATTGGAACGAATCCATGTTTTTCGCTTGTTTGAATTACTGGTTTAGTTCTCTCGTACCTCGAGCTTTTTTTCTGATTTTTGAACATAAATAAATGTTACACCTTTTATATGTTCCAAACAAAAGGCTAACATCTCGGAAACAGTCAAAATCGGATTGGTTGGTCTTTGCAAGCTTGCTTTGGCCACCAGCCTTTTTACCGTTCCACCAATTCCATCGCATGGGCCCTTGCCATGCGATGTGGCAAAAAAGTGCCATTCTGCCTCTAAATCAAAGTCTTTGTGTAAACATAAGTTGCTAAAGTTTTTTCGGTTTTTGTATTGTGCACCTGATCCATCCGAAGAGTATATTATTTTTTTGAGGTCTGGAAAAAGACTTTTAATTTTCTCTATTAGTTTTTTTGAAAGGCATACCCAGTGGTCGTATTATGTGTTAGACAATCAGAAAGGATGCAGAAACTTTTTGACTCTATTAATTGCGTTTCTCTGTTTAAATAATATAAGACAAACGGATGTAATGTTGCTTGACTATTTACCCAATGGTAACTGTAGATCTCGTCCTGGATAGTAAAACTGTAATTTTCTGCAAAGTCGCCGATTATAATAGACTCATCAAAACAAAGATTTTCTTTTCTTAATGTGAGGTAACGAGCCTGATTTTTTGACACAAAATGATACTTTTTAAGCTGCTTTAATTTGTTCAATAACGCGTCGACGAATTCATCGGTAGGCAGCAAACACGTTACGCAGTCACAGCGATCTGTAGTGACCCACTGTTTATAACTTATGTGCTTGATGGAACTAAACTAAGAATTTTTAGTTTTTCGTTTTTGGAACAGCCCTCGGATTTAAATTTAATTTTTTAGATCATCACTGTCGTGTGATTACTCGGTGGCTGCTTGAGAGAAAGTGAAAACCAGCTGAAGCGATGCGCCTTAGCGCGCGGTATTCGCAGTTTCCCACCTTATTAGGATTTATGAAAATTGCCAAAAATATGCATCGAAATTTCGATATTTGGTGAATGAGCTAGAACAAGTTATATTGGTCACTGTAACAACCACTGCGATTTTATGCTTTGAACCAAAATAAAATTTAATCGAATTCTAATTCGAAAGAAATTGATTCTTTTTCAAATAAAAAGAAAAAGACCTGTAGCATTTTAATACGAGGCGAATAAAAATGCTACAGTGTGCCTCAATTGTGAAGGAAAATTGTACAAAGAGATGGCCGCCTCTATATTGTCTTGCCAAAATTTTTTCCGTCTTATCAACCCTTGGCTTCCTCTAATTTTTTCAATGTAGACTTATTACACGAAATATTATTTTTTAAAAAACAGTATTATTGTACTCTTCTAACCACTGTTTATTATATTTAAACTTTTGTTCCAAATTAAACTATACTTCTTTAAAAAAAACGCAAAAAGCAACAACAAACAATAACCGGTTATAAAAAAAGCTATTCAAGCGGTGTCTCTGTGGTAATAGGCTAAGGGCCTAAACAGCTGATTTTAAATGTCAACCAAGGGATAACCAGAGGTAATTACTAGTTATTCGCTTGAAACGGCTTCGTTCAGGTGTTTTTAATGTTCTCTCACGTAGATCTCAGAACAGGTACATTTAAGGTGTCAGTTTTTGCCATATCATGTAAACAGTTTGACGTATTGACTCCATTTATATTTATTTTCGTTTAGAATACTAAATTACCTACAAATCGATACCCCACACGACCACTTTAGATGAAATAAGATTTTAACAATGTATCCTTCTTCTTTTTACTCCTCCCCCTCAATGAAACCGTTTTCTTAATTTTATTGTTTGCACATTTTTGGGCTTTACAAGCTAGACGGTAAAACAAACAAAAAACTGTACGCAAAACGAATTTCATATGTAATTTACACATTTTTCCTGTCCCACCTCAAGTACGCCCCTGTATCTGGGCCCTGCACTGGGTTCCATCGGAGCACCACCACTAAAATGGCATCTCTTGGTTTCTGCTACCTCTGTGCCAAATTTCATCACGGTACGTGAAAATGCAGACAAGGCCCTAAATTTCCGTTTTAGACTCAGAGGCTGTTAATAAGCTTGAGCTCCAAGCTTAATTACCCGACAATGCGAAAAATACAACTACAGAAGGGGCTGTGAGATGGCTTAACACTAGGAAAGGAAAAATTTTCTATATAAAAACGACTAGGAAAAAACATTAAATAAATGGATCCATAACGGACCTGACACCTTCCTAGCTAGCCTATTATCACACTACTTTAGCTATTTATAGCAGCCATGAAATCAGTTTTTTATAAATATCTCAAAAACTGATGCTCCTTCGAAGTTTTTAGTTATAACACGAATTATTGAGCAAAATATAGTCTACTATATTCTGGAAACAATGTATTGATACGATGCTCCGTTAAAAAGTTAGCATTTTTTAAACTTTTTATTTTTCAAAAAACTATCATTAGCATTATTGGATTTTGACCAAAATCGAATCAGCTCGTAAGAGTGTCGAAGACTATTTTACCTAAAAATTTTATGAAAATCGGTTCAGCGGTTTAGGAGCTACCGTGCCACGGACAGAAATAATATACACACACCAACACATACACAGACATACATCACGACGATATTGCTTGGATAAGTCAAAATACATCCAAATAACACATTTTTGGCGTTATCTCAAATAATTCTCTGATCATTGCTACGTGGGCTAGAAAGGTAAAAAGTCAAGATATTAATAAAAACATTAAAACCCGGCCTGCACTTTTACCGTGCTGCATTATCGGCATTTTTGCCGTCAACTCGCCGCTGCATTTTAACAGTTTGGCAGAAATTTAAACATCACGTGGCATTTTTAGCTCACACTACTACTATATTATAGTAGTGTGAGCTATGGTGATCCTAATTTTTTCGAGAAAAAAAGTTTCAATTCATTTCTAATGCGCCTGTCTTCAATCCTTGTATTTCAGAGGAGTCCGAAATCTGTGGTGGTGTGTGGCTTGATGGAACGGAAAAATGACTGTCCGATAACAGTACATCGTCGACCTAATATAAAGGATTTTTCGTACCGTTTTACGACTGTCGCACGCGATGATGGAACGAATCTAGTTTATAAAATAAAATTACTAATTACTCAATTTAAAAATAATAGTGGCACTACACTACACAGTGAATGCATGGATTGATGATTTAAGACCTTTTTGCAAACTTAAATTTTTATGTATTTTTAAATTATTTAATTATAAAGACAGAATTCATTTGCCTGAGGCGCCTATTTCGACTTGGCGTCGGGTGTCCTGTCGCCTCGGCCGTTACGCCACTGAGAGTTACCTGTTCTACTTTAATGCCTAAAATTCCATTTATGATTTTGCAGGATGAATGTAATATAGCCCAGATAGATTAGGTGAAAAAACCACTTGGAAAAAAAAGGGTGCAAGCTGGATTTTTGTATAATTTTGTATTAATTTTTTTAATTTTATTTTTTGCCTGCCCTGTAGTTAACTTATTTTAAAATTTTAATACTTTATAACATTAAGCTTAATCCCCACTTGTACAAAAGACCGTGTACCTAAATTTATTTTTTGTTTCTTAAAAGTTAAATAACTTTAAGTAAGGCTTAGGCCAATGGTCAATAATATATTTTTATACAATTAAGCACTGTATGAGAAAAAAACATTCATAAAAAAAAGTTCAACTTCTGGGTAGAAACAGCTTTAAAATATGCGCAAATATGCACACTTTTATTATATTTGAAATTCCAGTCTGCTATTGATAGCAAAAATAGTGTTTCAGTAAACTTTAACGGGGCCAAGGGGTTTAAACCAAATAAATGATACCTAGGGGTGTTTTTTTAAGGGTTTAAAATTATAAAAATGAGTACATAAAGTTTTACCGAATAGTCGTTTTATCATGATTTTTCCCCAAATATATATGTATACTAAAAGCTTTAGTTTGTAAGATATCTACAAAAAATAATTTAACCATGTTTTTGAAAGCCTTGGCGAAAATTCTGGACATAAAAAACTAAAAATGGTGTAATTAATATGCAAAATGGCAATATAAAACCCGATTCATGTTTTGCTTAGTTGTGAATGTCGCAAATAGCCACAAGAGGTCAGCAAAGTTATTGCTGAACCTTCTTAAATAACCACGACCGTTATGACTATTAAGCCTTTCATCTTTATTTTCTTTATTTTCAGATCTGCAGAACATCTACGTTCTTTAAACTATGAAAACCAATCTTGTCCTGTGGACCAGCCTAATACTCACTGCGGCCTCCCTCTCCACAGCACTGCTCCTGAGCAGTGAGAAAAAATCCTCGGAGATGTGCATGAGGCCAAAAACTTTCGCCAACAGTCACTTGCTGTCAGAGTACATTGGATGCTTAAAACAGCTCACTGGAGAAACCAGGTAAGATTCAAGGAATATACAGGGTGGCGACTTTGAGCAATTAGGAAAACAAAACCAAATCAACTGAGTATTTCTATGGGCTTTCGTCTTGCCGCAATGTAATTGCGGGAGGAGTGATATACATCGTTGGAAAGGAAATTTCTTTAGTTTTAAAAACAAGTTTTAAAACCAGATATATAAGACAATAAAATTCAAAAAAAATATTGTTTTTTTCACAACTCTCATTTATTTGAATGACTATAAAAGGGGCGCCACTGATGTAAAATGGGCGTGTTATACATTGTTAGAGAGCACTTTTGGTCAGCCTCAATAACTTGTTTTCGGCCAAGTTAAAAGTTTGCAAATAATTAGAAAAATCCTGTAAAAGATCATTTTTGAGGGGGGCGAGAGGGGGGATGCCCCCTCCCCCCAATTTAAATGAATTCAACTCAAAAATTTAAGTTTTAAGCTAATACTAATCAAAAATATTTTTTTACTCGCCTTGAGTATTATTTACTGAGTAACAAAAATGAATGTTCAAAATTTTTGTTTGATTTGAGGATTTCTGCATACACATTTATTTTCATTTCAAGGCGGCTACTTTAAAAAGTTACATCTAACTAATTAAATATTTAACTGTGTACAATGGGTTTTTGAACAAAAATACTTTCAAAAAAACAATGTGTTAAGGATACAAAATGCCACAAGAAAAATAAAAAAAACATATTTTAAACAATTTTTCGTAGGCCCATGGAACGTGCACCACTGCCTTTAGAGGGTACTAAGGTACATGGTTAAAACGAAAATTTTATCTTCAAAAATGATCTTTAGAATATTTTTAGTTGACCGTTTTCGAGTTATTAGCAAAACACCGTCAAAAAGCACGTTTAAGGGGGGGGGACCACTGCTTAGCATTCATTGTATGTTCTCACTCTAAAAAAACTCTTTAAATTTTTGCCTCAGTGCCTCATATACATAATGTATAGCCGTGGCCGTTCCAGTGACTTCATATATAATTCATTGTTGCTACCTGGCGCTGTATTCTTATTGTCGGTCGTGACGAGGAATACGTCGTGCAAAATTTCTCGTCTCCACGAATAGCAAGCTCTGAATTATCACTTCTCAAGACTATAGAATAGATTCCCTGTGGCGTTCCATACCCTTGGGAAGGAACGCCTTACATCGTTCCATTACTGTACATTGTTCTATTACTGTTTGTTTTTTTTGGCGGTTACGACATATTCCCATTATTACAAATGATAAAATGTCAAAAAATCAACCACACAAAACGTACTGACACTTTTTAAAAGCAAAGTACCTTAATTATATATTTACTATGTTTAATTTTTTTGCAGATACGGCAAACGCTCTAGTCCAACGCAACATTTCCTAAAAAAATTAAGACCCGAATCTGCGAGGACTTCACGGTTTCCAGAGACTTGGACGTTTTTGAATCGCATGCGCTTTATAAAAGATAATAATTATTTACAATAAAAAGAATTTCTTATTTTTCTTTAATTTTCATTATAACCTTTTTAATAATTGTTTAATAAAATGTATGTACCTATTTCTTTCCATTTACATACTAGCTTTTTAGAATAAAATAGAAAATTATTTGTTTTTATTTTGTGGAATGAATGATATATATAATATGTAATATATAATATATAATATATAATACATATATAATATATAAAATATAATATATAATATATAATATATAATATATAATATATAATATATAATATATAATATATAATATATATATAATATATAATATATAATATATAATATATAATATATAATACATAATATATAATATATAATATATAATATATAATATATAATATATAATATATAATATATAATATATAATATATAATATATAATATATAATATATAATATATAATATATAATATATAATATATAATATATAATATATAATATATAATATATAATATATAATATATAATATATAATATATAATATATAATATATAATATATAATATATAATATATAATATATAATATATAATATATAATATATAATATATAATATATAATATATAATATATAATATATAATATATAATATATAATATATAATATATAATATATAATATATAATATATAATATATAATATATAATATATAATATATAATATATAATATATAATATATAATATATAATATATAATATATAAAATATAAAACATAATATATAATATATGATATAATCATATTTACTATATAATAATTAGCATAGATTTATAGTTGAGTATTACAATTAAAAAATAACAATCAAAAAAAGTTTTCAAAATTTTAAAAAATTTTGCAAGGCTGGAATTTCAAAATGTAACGAAATTTTGAAAACTTTAAATTATGTCTAATAATATTTTCATGTAAGACTGCTTAGATTGTATAAAATATTTAGTTATAAGTTTTACCGTTTTGTTTATTAATTTTTTGGCTGGAGCCCTATAAATAAAACGGTAAAAAACTAAAAATATTTAAATTATAATAATAACTGTGTTTTTATTTATGTTGATTTTAAGCCTAATTTATGTTTTTTGTAGGTTTAATATTAGGCCTTTACTTAAAAACATTGTTTCCGATAAGAATGTTGTTATATGATTTTGCTTTATTTTTTATTAGTAATAAACTTCATGAAACAAACGTTGATATTTTTTTGACAGGCAGCTTGACAGAGATGACATAAAACTTATGATTTAAATATTATAAAGTTGTCGAAATGCCAGTCAATATTGTGAAATATAAGGGGTGATTCATTTCGAGGGATTTTTATAACGGATTTTTTGACAAAACTAACATTTAAATATTGAAGCAGTCATGGCATTTTTGTTCAGTATTGTTTGAAACTTCATTATATTATAAAATATATTTTGTCACGTGGTCCAAATCATGGTCGTTTGGCCGCCATCTTTAAAATGGCCGGAAAAATGCCGGATTTTTTGTCAAATCGTATCTCCTTACTCAGTGGTCCAATTTAATTAATTTATTAAACGCTAATTTTCTAAATTTAATGCAGCTGTATAATTTGTAGACATTGTGCAAGTCTTTCTGTAAATCATAAAATGTGAATAAGGGCGAACGGAAGAATTTCGCCACCTTAAGGAAACTAGCAAAATTAAAGCACTTAAAATAAATTTTAAAAACAAAATATTTTTTATTTGGTTAGCTCACTAACATAACTACAAGTTTCAATAAAAAAAAAATCTATATTTTTATTATTAACAAAATATTTATTTTTTTAAAAAGTTGCAACTATTGGCGGTATTTTCCCATGGTACCGGGCAATACCGCCACATCCAGTTGACGATAACGTAAAAATTACAAGCAAAACACCATATTCTATTTATACCGCAGCCCAGATCAAATTAAGGCGGCTACACCTTGTAACTGGAATGCTTTATTCTCTGGCACAACTGCTGACAAATAATTTTAATCTTTAAGGCCGCAAGGCCGCGCGCCACCGATTGTCGCACTTTAGTTTGAAAGCCCAATATTTTGGCCAAAATTACCAAAAACTAAGATAACAATAAAACTATTTAGTTATATAATTTTTAAAACTAAATAATGGCACCTCAAAATTCCAGCATAATTGGCTTCATTGTCAAAGCAGGCTTTGAAATATCGTTGTTTAAATTTGACATTTCCTGACAATGAGCAATTGTTTTTTATTGTTCATTATTTTTCACTAAGTTAACATCCTATTTATAAACAGTGCGAAGGGATATAAAATATTTTAAGAATGCTTTTTTAACTAATTTCAGTCACAGGAATTTTAAACTTTAAATACCATTAATTTATTTACTGTGCATATAATATATGTTTAAATAATTCTAAATTTGACTTAGAAATGATTGGGTAAACAATAAAATATAACAAAGGTCAAGACCAACTAGGATTATACTTATAATTTTTAATAAAAAAATTTAATTATTTTACATTGTATCAACAGAATAAGTGTTGAAAAATATTTTTTAATTTTAGCCGATTTCTCTAAAATAATGCCTAAACAAATGAAGTTTGCGTTTTTAGATAATAAACACATAATTTTAGTATGTAGGTAGAAAGTTGGAATGTATAAAACATAAAACCACAAAATAATAATAATATGCAAGTTTTAGTGGACATTTGCTTAATAGTCATTGTATTTATTCTAAAAATTTGCAATCATTCTCAATAAATATTATAATTGTATTCCTAGTTCATCGATTTTATTCGGGCAATTTATAACAAACGCAAAAAAGTAACTGTAGGTTATAACTGGTAATAACGTCACTCTTGTGACCAAAAAATAATCTTTTTTTACAGATAACAAGAAAAATAAAAGATGACTCTATGGTACACTGTGTAGGTGTTTATACCGAACCAGATAAAAATAAAAATAAAAAGTTAGCCAATTTTCAACTTTTATCGAGGTGGCGTCACATGACCATTGTTGTTGATTTAATATAGAATTTGAGTTTTTTTTTCAGTTTTTTTTGGTACGGTTTTTATTATAAAGGACAAATAAGAAATCGTCTAAGATCATAAAGGAAAATGACAGAACAGTCATATCTTAAAAACGGAATTATTTATAAACGGACATTTGTAAAACAAGACAAGAGCAATATCATAGTTATAATAATGTCTGTTATCAAAACCGGACAAAATCAAAAAGGACAAAATCATAAAAAGGGATCGGGGCTAGCTTGTGACGTTCAGCTAAAGAAGAGGGGTTCTGATATTGCTATGCAATTGAAGCGTCCTTCACCGAAATACATGCCTAATGAAAACGAGGTATCTACATAGGGATTGCTAAAGCACGACCCATCCTTAAAAAAGGTCAGGTCTTGGACCCTACATTAGGATTTATTTGCAATTAATTTACTAAGAGGTTCGGTTTGGTTTAGTTAACACCGATTTCAACCTCTCAAAAGAAAGACTGGGGAGCTAATTAAAGGACAAAAACAGACATTTTTATTTTTGATGTATTTTTGGGTTCAAAAACAACAATATTATTTGTTCCCGATTTAAATTTGCCCTCAAACTTTCATGATACCGATTTGTATGAGAGGAAGAGATACGGAACATGAATACATAATAAAAAGAAAGGAGGGAGTTCCTCATGCTAGGCCCGGCCCCTTTTTATGATATTGTCCTTTTTGATTTTGAAAAAAGACATTATGCTAGGCTAGACTTCGATTTTGCTCTTGTCTTGTATTGATTAGTGACCTTTTTGAAAATGTCGGGTTATTAATAAAGTCGTTTTTACCATTGGACTGTTATACCATTTTCACTTATGATCTTGGAACCATTTTAAGTAATTTAACTTTCAAAAGACAATGGTTTTATCTAAAAATACTTTCAAACTGTGTTTTTTTAAATAGTGTAAAAATTTAAATTATTTTTTATTTTATTTGGCTACATAAACAGCAAAATATTTTTTTATTTTATTTTAATTTTAATTTTTTTTATTTAATTTTATCTTTATGTGCAAAAACCAAGCATTAGATCATATTTATTTACCAATAAATCATACATAATTACGCTGAGATTTAACATACAAAAATATTAAAAATAAACAGTATATCCAAGATATGGCGGTGTTACAAATGTGGTTTACAGAGGAACAATTTTTATAAGAATTCGTAATACAACGAACAAAGTTACAATAAGATTTCAAACCTATTAGCACCCTTTATGGATGTTTTCCCTGTACGGTGCTATTAGCTTGTTTCTTTAAAAAAGTTTTGTTATTAAAAACTGTGTTCCTATCAATTCAATTCTTCTTCTTAATTTCTATTGACAAAACAATTTTTTTTATACATACACCAGATCGTCGTTAATTTCAATGGAATATTATTATTTTAAACACATTATTATTGGCGCTGTTTCACATGTTTTCCTTTTTTTGCAATATGGAGAGCCAAATGGAGTTCTTAAACACCTTATTCTGTAAAGTATCTCCCGGGAGTAAATTTTCACATCAATCCACGGTTACCATTGGTCGAAATCAGAGATCTGACATTAATTTGATAGTAATGACATGTTTTTGTAACTGTTGTCAGTAGAAATCACTTCAAAGAGCAGTTGCGTCAAATATTCACCTAAGAACACGGAACTGTAACATACTGATCAATGGTAACCGTTGATTGATTTAAACATTAACTCCCGGGAGAACATTTCCAAAATAAACCACCATATAGGAAAAATGTGTGTCTTAGGTAACAAAGTCAATTTTCTTATTTCAAAATTATTATTGTTTTCAGCTTTCTAGAGCACTCTGAAGTAGCTACTCTTATTTTAAATGCAAGGGGCACATGATGTGTAATTTCCAGCTAAAGTCTGTCACTGAGAAACATATACGTAATATTCCAATACTCCCTGTTACCTATTTACACAATGGTTTTTGATGCAAACATTCAGAAATAAAGGTACGAAAAATGGACAGATACCAAATTTACATAGATAGAGTTTTTGTCAACTGTACGCCGATGATTTGACGTAACGAATACAATAATAAAATAATATTCATGCGTAAAAGTACAACCAATCAGGACATTTTATATTAGGGACCGCAAAAAGGATAGACTTATACCCATTGATATTGCTATTTCAAATATGTTTGCATTCTGCATCATAAGGTACCGTAGGTATTGCAATAATACGTACTATATGGAAATAATATGCATATATCTTTGAAAGCAACCAATCTTTTATGCTTAAAGACCCCAAGGCCCTCATGTTTGCATCATGAATGGGCAGTTACCGTAGGTATTAAAATATTATGT
This sequence comes from Aspidapion aeneum, assembly GCA_963576565.1. Classification (NCBI taxonomy): domain Eukaryota; kingdom Metazoa; phylum Arthropoda; class Insecta; order Coleoptera; family Brentidae; genus Aspidapion; species Aspidapion aeneum. Next base: position 36,040,536 of record OY755038.1, on the reverse strand, counting down.
ATATGCTTAGATAGCGCTAGAATTAGCGCTTAGCTAAAGGTCAATTAGCGTCACAGATTATAGGTAGAACATCAGCGGATTGGATTTGACCAAATTTAAAGTGAAAAATCCTATATGATCGCTGTCTCGCTACTGTTTCAGTTTATTTGAGTTTTTTTTTTAAATTTGGGATAAGATCTAGGTAATTCTCAAAAACTGTATAACATCGTATAACATTAATTTTTCTAATAGAGTAGGGAAATTCCGAAATCTTTTTTCTTTTCCAACAAAAACACAAACAAAAGTAACATCATTTTCTACGCCATTTACAAAAGGCCGCGATAAAAGTTAATAAGTGCTTTGTCAAAAGTGATGTCTGTCCTTTTAAAATAAATACTTTTAAAGACTGCTCTTAAGAGATTTGTTTGGTCCTCAAACAGCACGCAAGTAGAGTGAACAGATTAATTTTTTAATGTCGGAGAGCAAATCTCGAACTTCGAATTTATTTCGAATTCCGACAGTACTCTAGCAGAAGTAGTGGAGCTGGACGAGGAGAAAGAAGAGCGAGTTAATAGTATTCAAGTCTTCTCTCAAGAACTCTCAGAACAGGACAATTTTTCGCTAATATTCTCATGTTGACAAATAGTTCAGAGTAACTGTCGAGAGAGCTTTTTTGCGATTAATCTCATGTGGATACAAATCTTTATTAACGCCAGACAATACCGACAAAAAAGGGAAACATTGCAAACGCGCATGTATTTACAATTTTTTAATATATTGTTAGGATCCTTGAGAGTAGTTCATCCCCAAGTTTGCAACCCTGAAATCCCTGTGCTATTTCTGTGGGACTCGAAAAACTGGTACTTTTTTCAGTTTTTTGGAAAAAATACACCTTAACGAAGCATTTTTCGGGTACTAACGTTCTATAGTTTTTTTAAGCTAGATCAATTTCATATTATATAAGGGTAACCGCAGGTCTCCAGGTCTATTGGCTGCGGAGAACCGTCTAGTCAAAAATGATTTTTTTCAAAAAGTGAAATTTTATCGGTACGCTCATTTTACTTTACGCAACTAATTGTCCTAGAGCAAATTCATAAAAAAAGAATTTGTAAAATATTGCCTCTAAGTTTCGTATTTTTTGTTTTGTTTTTTATGGTTCGGTTCGGTTCGGTTCGGTTTATGTTTCTGTTTTTTTGTTTCGTGTATAAAAATATTTTAAACGATTCCTAATCACAATTTTTTTTTTAAATTCCTAACGGTTTAAGCCAGAGTACTGAAACTTGGCACGCATATCGACTTTTAAGTACTAATTCTTCAGTTGACAAAAAAATATATTTATGGCCCCTAGGAGGCGTATGGAGGCAAAATGTATTTTTACATTATCTCTTATATCTTCTAGACTATTGCACCTGTACAGTACATATATGTCTCAGTTAATTGTTAATTTATACAATTACCTAAAAATATTTTAAGCGGGTAAAAAGGTTATGAAGCTTGATCAACATAAAATTTTGGGCCCTTACAGCCCCTAAGGGCATGAAAAAAAAATTACCTCTAATTAGGGGCCTTACTAAAAGCGTTGAATTTTTTTAATATATAGCAGGCCTGTTAGTAATTGTCTGAGCTACCAATTTAGTGAGAGCTAAATGGATAATCTAAAAACACATTTTCCCCCGTACGCCCCCTAGGGGCCATATATGTAATTTTTTTTGACACCTGAAAATTCAGTACTTAAAGTACATTGCGCGTGTTAACTTGCATTACTTTAGCTTAAACCGTACAGAATGAAAAAAAAATATCTTGGTATTTATTATGCCCGCAGTAAGAAAAACGATAACTGCAATGGACTGTATATATTTTAATTAATGATAGCGCGAACAAACATAAATATATTGATATGAAATCACCAAATAATTAAGGTCCATAGGTTAATTGTTGGTACCACACAACGGAAATCAGAGACAAAGCACTCACCAGTTTGCAGCCAATTTCTCCACGTTCCAAGGGGCCCCTGCCTGGATCTAATGATGTCACCACGTAGCTGAAGGGCTGAAGTTTCTAGTTCTATGCTTCAGTACACCAAAATCCAGCACTTTCAAGTGTAGAAATTTGAAATAGTTGGAGAAAGTAAATTAACGCGCCATTTCTCGAGGCGGTCGAAAAAGGATCTCACTGATTCTTGGTGCGCATGTCCAAAATGCGCGAAAATGCACTCGGTCCGTCATTCAATTGTGTGGTTTTAAAATTTACAAACACCGCGAAATTAAGCGGGAGCTAACATAACTGCCCTCCAAAACACACAATTTTAGAATATAAGCCGGACAGATATAGTTATGAAATTAATGAAAAACAGATAAGTAGCGTAAGTTTATTTAGAGATAACGAAAACCCGAAAAAGTCAAAACAAACAAACAAAATTAAAAAAAAAAAAAAGAATTCCTATTGTAATAGTTGACTTCAATAGGTAGAAAAAATTTAAATTACTTTTAATTCGGCAAGAGGCACAGTTTTACAACTGGCTGCTTGTAAACACCGGTAACCGTTTGTACCGTCGCAACACGCACCTGACCGTCTCCGCCGGGATGCAGTTCGATGACCCGACCGACCGGCCATTTCAAAGGTGATTGGCTGTGATCACTTGTTATGATAACCAAATCATTTAATTTAATATTTGGGGACGAATCAGCCCACTTGTGTCGCTGTTGTAGCGTATGCATATAAATATAGAATACCGTTTCCAAAAATCATTATGTAGTTTTTGGATTAGTTGCCATCTCGAGAGCCGATTTAGGGGAACCTCGGACAAATCTGACTCCGGAATTTCTGAATTAAGGGGTTCAAGGGTCAAAAAATGCCCAGGGGTAAGAGGTTGAAGATCGTGTGGGTCTGAAGAGGCAGGAGATAAAGGGCGACTATTAAGTACGGCTTCTATGCGACATGTAAGGGTGGACATTTCCATGATGGACAACTTCTGGTCGCCGACTACTCGAACAAAGTGAGTTTTAAAACTTTTGACGCCAGCTTCTGCCAGGCCATTGAAATGTGGACTGAGAGGAGGTCCCAGATGCCAACGAATAGAAAGTCTGGTGGCCGCACTTCTTGCGTAATCAAGTAATTGGTTACGAAACCCTATAAAACTACTGCCTTGATCTGACCAGCATTGCGTCACGCTTCCACGTCTGGAAATGAATCGGTGGAATGCACCTACGAACCCTTCGGTGGACAATTCCATGGTTAATTCAAAATGCACGCAATGTGTGGCCGTACAGACAAACACACAGACATACGATTTAAAAGCTTTACAACCACGGTAACGATGCACAAAGAAAGGTCCACAAAAGTCGATAGCTACACTCGAAAAAGGTTTAAGTTGATTGATTCGATGAGCGGGAAGTGAACTCATTATGGGCGGTCTATAGGGTTTAGGGTTGATTCTAAAACATTGCAAACACTTGGATATGGTTCTTTGAATTGCCAGTCTGGCAGATAATATCCAAAATTGCTGTAAAAGCAGATTATGTAATGCTTTAAACCCAGGATGAAGGTATTGTCGATGAGTGGACTCGATAAGAAGAGTAGTTAAACGATGGTTACTCGAAAGTAAGACGGGGTTTTGCAGAATAAGACAAAAGGTCAGATTTTTGTAATCTGCCACCGACTCTAATGATATTATTTTCATCAAGAAAAGGTGAAAGTTTTCGAAAAGGTTTCGGCATTGGTTTATCCTTAGATAACGCGGAAAAAAGCTCCGAAAAACAAGAACCTTGAACGCGTTTGATAAGAAGGTATAACGCACTTTGCATCTCACCGGTGGTAGAAAAAACAATATTCTCAAAAATAACTTTTTGGTCCGGCGGCTTAGTGGGTTTTTGATAGGAATGGTTTTGAAAAAGGTTAACTATTCGAAGGACATAACAAATGATACGTTGAATTTTTGATATAGATGAATATTTGATAAGAAGCTGATCTAAGAAGTTAACGTCAATTATCGCATTGCAACAGACCTTTGGCTTTTCCTTCTGATTAATATCTCCGAAATCAATCGGCATTTTTGATTTATGAAAATCGGGCCATTCGTTTTCGGGAGACCACAAAAACGACGGTGCGTTCCACCACATGTCATGTGACATGAGCTGTGAAGGGGTGGCCCCTCGTGACGCAATATCGGCTGCATTTAAAGCAGAAGGAATGTAGCGCCACGAATTTGAGGGATGGATGATTTCTTGGATTCTACTGACTCGATTTACAACAAAGGTTTGCCAGCGATTAGGAGGGGGTGAATGCCAGTGCAATACGACTTGCGAATCGCAGAAAGTAACGATATTTGTAAAAGTTATTTTTCCTTCATAGCTAGATAAAACGAAGTCAATTAATTCGCTTAAAAAAAATGCGCCTAGGAGTTCTAGCCTAGCCAAAGTTTGTGACTTTATAGGCGCGACCCTAGATTTTGCAGATATGAGAGAAACAGATATATTATTTTCCTCTTCTACACGAAAATATACGACGCCTGCGTAGCCTCGAATTGAAGCGTCACAGAAGCCGATGATTTGACAGGTATTGGTTTTTGACAGTTTGATTTGTCGGGGTAATTGAAAATTGAAAAGAAGCGGGAATTCAGAACGAAGTTTGTTCCAAGAGTCGATGATAGAAGAATCTGGTTCTTCGTCCCAACCTATTTTTGATATCCACAACTGTTGCAAAATAAATTTTGCTTGTAGCAACAAGGGACAAAGAAAACCTAAGGGATCGAAGATTGTTCCTATGATAGATAAAATAGCACGTTTGGTTGGGGGTTTGTCCCTCATTCGGCATTGATAAGAAAAAATGTCGTTTTTTGGATGCCATTGAAGTCCTAAAACTTTGATAAAGTAGGGTTCCTCCTTGTCAAAAGAGAGAGGCATTTGACGATCGGATTCTGGCAATGTTGCCAATAAATTAGGACAATTGCTTGCCCATTTTTTAAGTTCAAATCCTCCCGACTTCAACCAATCATTGAGTTCCGTTTGAAGGGAAAGAGCTTCAGAAAGCGAAGGGCTAATTCCCAAGATATCGTCGATGTAGATTGACGTTTTTAGAACAGTACTAGCCATAGGAAAACGTTCCTTTTCTCTCTCTGCGAGCTCATTTAATGTACGCATGGCTAGAAAAGGTGAGCATGTCATGCCAAAAGTGACAGTAGAAAGTTCCCACACTGAAAGTGGGTCCTGTGGAAAGAACCTCCAATATCCTTTGATAAGGACGGTGATAAGGATTGATAAGGACTTGACGGAACATCTGTTTGATATCAGCAATGTAGGCAATAGGATTAAGACGAAACGTAAGGAGTAAAGAAGCAATATCTTTTTGAAGTTTCGGTCCCGATAACAACGTGTCATTGAGACTAATATTTTTTGGTGTGACTGCCGAAAAATCCCAGACTACCCTTAATTTTGTACTTAAGCTTTCCGGCTTTAGTACGCAATGATGTGCTAAAAAACATGATACGTCGACTTTTGGTTGACTAGATAAAACTAGACTCATATGATTAGAATCGATATAGTCTTGCATGAAACTTGAAAAGGCAGTGTACAGATCAGGATTTTTGAGTAATCTATTTTCTAGAAGTAAAAATCTACGATAAGCTTGCGGATAAGTATTTCCTAGGTCAGGGTTTATTTTATCTTTAAACGGAAGATCTACCATGAATCTACCGCTCGGTTACCGTACTACACTCGCAGTAAAAATTGATTCTGCTTGTTTTTCTTCCTTTGATAAGATTTGTTTTTAGGCAAATGTTCGATTTTCCAAAACCTAGGGAGAATGACCTCTAAAGGAGGTGAATGACTCGTTAAAAAACAACTGGTTCGTTCCGTAAGACTACCTACTTTGTCAACTTTTCCCATGACGACCCAGCCAAAGATAGTTTCAAGGGCTGAAGGTTGCCCTATTTGTCCAAGAACCCTGCCCTCCTTAAATATCTGTGCGAATAGCTCGCAACCAATAACTAGGTCCACAGGTCTAGATTTGAAATAAGATGGGTCGGCAAGTTTAAGGTTTTCCAAGTGTTTCCACTGATTATCGTTCAAAGTGAATGTAGGCATATTGGAACATAATTGTGGAACGACAATTGCTTCGAAATTAAGTAATGGAGTGACCTGTCCTTGTGGCTTAATGTGACATTGAACGAGCCCTTTGGAAGTAAAAGAAGACATCTGATTTAATCCGAATATTTCAGTGGTGTAACTTCGCCTAGGATGATTAAGATGATGAATACACTTTTCACTGATGAATCCTGTCTGTGATCCAGAATCAAGCAGTGCCCTTACAAGTTGAAAATTTCCGCAACCGTCCATAACATCTATTATGGCGGTGCATAAAAGAAAGGTACCTGAAGGTCCTGAGGTATTTAATGCCACATGAAGATTATTGACAGGTGGTGTGTGAATGACAGGACTAGTATCTTGGCTTCCAGACTCTTGATTAGTTTCTAAGATATGAGTTAAAGTGTGGTGCCTTTTACTATTGCAAGTCCTGCATCAATATTTTGATTTGCACGTGTCTACCCCATGCAAGGGATGAAAACACGCTAGACATAATTTTTTCTGCTTAACGAAAGATAGGCGATCGATAGGTGAGAGGTCAAGAAATGTTTGACATTTCGAAAGCACGTGACCTTGATTACACCGGAGACATTTTATTCCCATACTTGAATTAGTTCAGGTGCCAGCCAGTCCTATAAAAGGCGAATTGGATGATTTATAGGTAGGCTTTTGCCCAAACTGATTTTGCATAGAATTTGAATTTTGATAGGTAGGCTTTTGCCCAAACTGATTTTGCATAGAATTTGATTTTTGATAGGTAGGCACCTTTTTGAGTGCTGTTGATTGAGGAAGTGATTCCAAAACTTTACATCTTTTTTCTAGAAATTGAAAAAGTGACTGAAAAGTGGGAATTTCGGTATTAGTATTGGCGTGACTCATTTCGAAATTTGAACGCGTCGGAATATCCAATTTTTCTAACAAATTGAAAAAAATAATAAAATCCCAACTGTCAACGTCAAAGCTAAGTGATTTTAAAATTTCTAGGGATTCAGAAAAGGTGTCAATTAAATTACGCAATTCTTTAGCTGACTCGTTTTTTAATGTGGAGTTCATAATTGTGCTTAAAGCATCATTTGCGAGGTCTCGCTTGTTTTGATATCTATTGACTAATTTGTCGTAAGCAATTTTATAATTTTGATCAGATAAGCTAATCCCTGATATCAATTTTAAAGGCTCATCCTCGAGATATGAAAATAAATATTGAAGTTTTCGAACGTTACTTAGACTTTGATTTTGATCTATAATGTTATTAAAAAGATCGAAAAAGCTTGGCCATAATTTTTTATTACCTCGAAATATGGGAATACCTAACTCTTTGAGTTTTGGAGTTTCGTTTTGTCGAACATATGATCCCGAAAAGGATGGGGCCTCAACCGGAAATATTTCAGAGTAAACCCCCTTACACGCATAAAAATATTTACGAGCTTCTGAAAGGATCGCATCCTGCGTTTTAAACTCCTCGTCATCCGAGTCGTCTATCAACATAATGACATCATTATGTGCCAGCATGCATTTATCGAACGTTTCGTCCAAATCGGAATACCTCACTTGAAACTCGTTTCTCGTTTTTTCGTCTGTTGCCGCGGTCTGTGAAAACACATAACACTCGGTGATCGCAGATAAAAAACCCTTGCGTTTTTGCACGGCTTTTTTGACAGACATGATTTTATCTTCGAAATGACGAAATTGTCGGTAAATATACAATTAACGCTAAATTAATGCTTCTGAAATAGAAAAATGACGAATTGTCGAAAATATGCACTAATTTATCGCAATTGATGAAAATTGTTTTAAATATCGAAATGATATGGAACACATCTAATCACAGAAATGTCGGTAAATATACAATTAACGCTAAATTATTGCTTCTGAAATAGAAAAATGACGAATTGTCGAAAATATGCACTAATTTATCGCAATTGATGAAAATTGTTTTAAATATCGAAATGATATGGAACACACCTAACACACTGAACATGTGCTTGTTTGTTTTGATTGCTTCGATTTGTTTACTGAATGACCACGGTACGTTACCATAGCAGCGGACCGAAAAACAGGTGGACTGCGCCGCTACCGAAGGTCGAGCGAAAATCTCTCTCGTTTCAATACGATTGGCAAACGCCTTGATCTCGGCGTGAAAATGGCCGACTTATTAATACCGTCGTATGGAGTAAATTTTAATAATTCGGGTCGAAAGGAACACTTATGTTATGCCCGCAGTAAGAAAAACGATAACTGCAATGGACTGTATATATTTTAATTAATGAAAGCGCGAACAAACATAAATATATTGATATGAAATCACGAAATAATTAAGGTCCATAGGTTAATTGTTGGTACCACACAACGGAAATCAGAGACAAAGCACTCACCAGTTTGCAGCCAATTTCTCCACGTTCCAAGGGGCCCCTGTCTGGATCTAATGATGTCACCACGTAGCTGAAGGGCTGAAGTTTCTAGTTCTATGCGTCAGTACACCAAAATCGAGCACTTTCAAGTGTAGAAATTTGAAATAGTTGGAGAAAGTAAATTAACACGCCATTTCTCGAGGCGGTCGAAAAAGGATCTCACTGATTCTTGGTGCGCATGTCCAAAATGCGCGAAAATGCACTCTGTCCGTCATTCAATTGTGTGGTTTTAAAATTTACAAACACCGCTAAATTTAGCGGGAGCTAACAGTATTTAACTTTTTAGCATTTTTGTGTCTGTTAACAGGTTCACAGTATTGGTTCCCATGAATTAGTATTCGGGCATCCGGTTGCTCGGAAATCCACCAAAAAAGTCGATATTTCATCGCACTCAGCGCCCAAAAGAACCATTTTACTGCCGCTTCTGGAAACCTTAAAGTTTTGAAAAATGACAGCTTGTATAAAAAGTTTTTAAATATTTTATTTACATATTTTAATGAGCATGATGTATTAACAAATCCGTAAGGCAGTATGAATTATTTTTGGTGCATTTTTGTTCCTTCGGCGTGTAAAATGTACCGTGTAGACAATCTTGAAGTTTCGGAATTCCATCAATGCACTTGATGAATTTTGTACAGTCTCGGGGAAAAGGAAAAATTTCTCTAAAATAAAAAAAAATTACATTAGCATTTCGGCGCAATTATTTTGTCCTACCATTCCGACATAATATAAAAGGACGGGATTAGGAGAATTCGCCGGGGGCTGATTCGCCGCGGGGACAATTCGCGTCTGTCCGTTTCGCCGCGGGGACAATTTGCGGCCGACGAGGTTTAAGATTGCAATTTTGTTTATTTCGGTGCTAAACATATTTTTAAGAAAATATTTTTATAAAATAATTATTTCAATTTTTTTTTGTTTTCTTTAATAAATTAGTTTTTTACAAAACTGCTTTTTAAAAAAGAATAATTTAAAAAAAAATTTTGTTGTTTTTTTTATAAATTAGATTTTGAAAAAATTATTTTTTAAAAAAGAATATTTTTTTTTTATAAATTAGATTTTTGAACTGGAAAATTAAAAAAAAATATATATAGATGAAAGTTTTAGAAAATTAAGTACTTTTCAGAAAAATCGTACCGCAGATAAAAATTTGTAGAATAATAAGAAAGTGGCACAGCAGGCGAAAATATTAGTACATTTCAGAAAAATGGCACCGCAAAAGAAAATTTTTACAATAGAAAAAAAATTATAGGAAAATTTGAAAAACATTGCGCCACAGAATTTAAAATTGGGAAAAAAAAACCGCGGAAAATTTTTTGAAGAATGTAACAAAAATTTTAGAAAAATGAAGTACATTTCGAAAAAAAATGGCGCCGCAGGAAAAATTTTTTTCAAAGTATACAACTCTTGGAAAAAAATTGTGCCACATTATTTGTTGACAAAAAAATGGCGCAGGTTAACATTTTAGAAAAATGGCGCCAAAATGTTGAAGAATAAAATCATAAAAAAAGGCGCCGCAGGCCAAAACCTTCTGGGGGAAAAATGTAAAAGTTTTGGTTAGTATCAAAAGTATAACGCGGGAATTGGTCAGTTCGCCTCTGATAAATTCATCGCTAACATGACAAAGAGGCGTATCTAAAAAAAAACTGGATTTAGGTTGCGCTCTATTGAAATATTTTTTATTATCAGCATTTTATAAGCATCTTTTACAGTTAAACAAACTCAGATTGAAGTTAGTAAAAATATTTACATTAGATTTACTTAAATTTTGTTATTTTGAGACGCGCCTCTTCGTTTTGTTAACGACGAATTATGCTCATTTCTATGGGTGTCTAAAGTATTACTCGTCTTAGTCTTTTGTTTGTCCTTTGATTAGTCTTAGCTGTCTTAAACAAAATCGGCTGTTCATACTCGTCCTTTGTTTTTGATTAGTCTTAGTCATAACCCACTGAAAAAAAAATTCTATTTCAATAAAAAGGCCCCTTTTTAAAAGTCATTTTCTACACAAAACAATCTTATTTAACCTAATCTATGCACGAAACACAGACACGAAAGAACAAAAGCGAAAAAGAAAAAACAACTAATAAAATTTTGAGGTTATGTTGAGATTTTCTGTTAAAAACATGATTAATGGCGGTAAATTCAAAATTTTGGCCGCGCCTTCGCTCTTCGGACGCTCTGTAAAAAAAACAACAAATATCAGCTGATGTCTGTCACTCGTCTTAGTCGTTGTCTTAAGGATTGAAAGTGGGCAACTCTTAAGACAAAGATTAATCAAAAACAAAAGCAAAAGCATTGTATGAACACTCCCATAAGAAACAGTGGTTTTAACTTTCTTATGACAAGACATATGACTAAACCAAGACAAAAGACTAGACAAAAGACGAGTATGAACGATCCATAATTCTAAATATTCATTTTAGAACCCCTTGGCGCTTGGCGCCCTAGGCAGATGTGCCTACGCTGCCTAAGCCTAGCTACGGCAATGCTTTTTGGTAATCAGTAAAATCGCCTCTAAATAGCGATTTAGAAGGTACTCCGAAAATAACTATGACGATAACAAGTGCAACAAAAAGTCCCTAATATCTTGTTTTCTAATCATCTAAATAGGACAGGTCACTACTACGTCGGCATGGAGTAACGAGATTTACAATTAAAGTGAGAAATGTAAATAAATACACCGTATTTATTCTTAGATTTTTAGCGAATTTCTTTATTATTTATTTTATTTTTTCAAGAAAATGTTTATTTTTAGTAATAAAATGATTTCAAATTTATTCGATATATTTTGGATACTAGATAATTATATTTTTGGAGCATATATCAAAAAATATTTATATTTGTTATTCCTTTATAAAAAGGGGGATATCCATCCAATGAAAGTTATTTGGCTTTCTTTTTTCCTTTTAGATATTTCTAAAATTGGCTGTCGTGTTTCGCAAATAAAATTGCATTTATGTTTTTTTAACTGGTTTTTTACAATATTTACCCCAGTATCCTACACCTCAAACCCTTAAAAACAAGTTGTGGCGTTTGTTAAAAAATATTTATACAGGGTCATTGGTTACAAAGGCGTGGCCTTTATCAGGGCTTAATCTATGTGACAGAAAAAACTTTAAATTTTTTAAGTTGCATTTTTTTCCATACTATTTTTGAACTATAACAGAAGTGATAGGTGTTATTCTTTATACATAAATCAAATCTTCGGATGGGCTTTAGGAGCTTTGGAATTTCCATCCAAAGTTTGCAATGTACTATGTATTGGGATGTTAAAAACAAATCAAATCATTTTGACGATGAGAATAGTTTATTTTGGAAAATTTTTAGACCAACACACTTTGTATATGTAGACCTTTAAGGTTACTAAAAGTAAAGCATTTTTAAAATAAGTGACCTTAATTATATATGTAATTACATATTTTCAACAATTTATTTTCATTTGATAACTATCAGACCCAGTATTAAGCTAGCTAATTCTACTTCTGCAAATTGCAAAATTAAAAAAAATGCCGATACAAATTCCAAAGTTCCTGGAGCTTATCGGAAGATTTGTCCCATTTGAACGTTGTATGGCAGGATCTCGTTTATAACATACGTAAGTCATAAAGTATTCCACCGAAGCCCAATGCCCATGTTATTTTGTGCAATTATTTGGAAAATAAATAGATTCATGATGCAAAGATTGTCCATGACGGATTTGGGGGAATTCCTAGCCCATTATCACTAAATTAGCACACCTTGAAAACCGTTTTTTGTCTGTCAAAAAACTGTTGTTAACGTAAATGGATTTTGAATAAAATCTAGTCAGCTCTTTACAGTATTGTACACTATTTTCTCTGAAAATTTTATAATAATCGGTTCAGCAGTTTATCGTGGACTGGACAGATATACCCAAATACACAGAAATACGCGGACAGACGTCACGACGATATTGCTAAGATAGGTCAAAATACAACCAAATAACGCATTTTCGGTGTTAACTCAAATTTTTGTCGAAAACAATACCTTCGCTAGCCATTGCTGGGCAGGCTAAGAAGGTTAAAATATTATTAGAAATGATTAATGCCTTTGTCGACTGCGAATCATATAAATTATGTATTAAAAACAAAGTATTATGTTTAATAATATTGAATATAATTAGGAAACTAGATATGCTTCAAAAATGCACATTCATACCACAAAATTTAACAAAAGAAGTCTAACATTTTCATGCCAGGAGAATAGCCCAATAAAGGGCTGAAACGACGGCAAACAAAAAAAATCTTGTTTAATTTGACCCATTCCAACCAATCAACACTAAAACAAGTAAATTTAGGCGAAAAAATGTCACACTAATATTTATGTTATATGAAGTACTTACGTTTTGCTTGTATTCAAACAATCAAGAATCTCTGAATCCTTATTTCTGTCGCTAAAATCTGCTCCTGTACTACTAGTTATTGGTTGTACTATACCAGCTGAAATTGGTATATTTGCGAAAAATTGTGAATTATTGTTTTCCTCAGATATTCCACTATTATCACTTGAATTTATATTTGAACTGGGTTCCTTATGATCATTATTTGTAGGTACCACATTAGGTAAAGAAATCAGATATCCTCCCATAAATGGTATGGTCATTTCTTTATGAGGTAAATTTTGGTTAAAGTTATTGTTTTCGTCATTTTTATCTGACACTGAAAAAGCAAGTGCAGTTCCTGTTATAAAATCAAGAAATTCTTCTTTGGGTAGGTCAAAAATTAAAACACTTACACTTGTGTTGTTTTCTTTTTCTTTATTATAGTCAGGCCGATTAGCGGTATTTGAATTAGGGTTAGTTAATAGATATCCACCAGTAAATAATACAACTGATTCTTCTTTTGGCAGCTCAAAAACTATGTTTTCAACAGGTTGTTTGGTGGTTTCTTCTTCTACATGCGGCCCAAAGGGTATCGGTGTGGAGGTGGTATTTGTTATGAGGTAACCCCCGGTAAATATTAAAGTAGCATTTTCATTTGGCAAATTCAATGCCAAATTACTTTCATGGAGATTGGTGGGTTTATTACTGGTGATAGCCGGATTTGGTGCTTCAGAATGTTCAGAGGTATCTGAATCTAATTCTAAATCCATATTAATAACTATATAACCACCTGCAAAACTTATGTTCATATATTTGTCATGTATAGCCAAAGTCACATTTTGTTTGGACAGCGTAACAATGTAGTAATCTGGTTCTTCTTTTTCTGCTTGAGTAAGGTTTAAATCCATGCCTGAGCTTTTTTGAGTTGGGTAGTTTTCTACCGTTGACCAGGGTAAATTTGTGTTTTCCGGAATAAGTTGGAAAACTCCCGGACTTATGGGTAAAGATGGCGCAGGTAAGGAGTCAAAAGACAAGTCAATTTTTTCGGGAATACTAGAGGGTAGTGTGAAAATATTTTGACTAAAATATGAATGTTCATACACAGGAAGAAAATTAACAGTTCCATTAGGGCTTGGTACAGGAATGAATCCTGAAAATTCAGGATTTTTAGAAATTTCGGATAAATCGGGAAACAAAAAGTTATTAGTTGTAGTGGCTTGATCTAATGGAAGCCAAGTATTTTTATTTGGATCATTGTTTGGTAAATCTTGTAAATCAGGTGGCCTATAAATGTTTTGCAAAGCAGCAAACGGATGCAGAAAATTATAAAGCCTTTGAGGACATCTTGCGTAAAATGGTAAGTCACACGAGTTATCTTGAGGGTTAAAATGCAGACCTATGGGGCACCTCATAACTAGAGCTCGTCTTTCTGTACACATTATAAATTTTCGACAACTTCTTGGGTGAGGAAAGTTGCCCATTTTTTTGCATGGGTTGGGGTGTAGGATGTTATAAGCAAGGGTGGATACAGGTTTGTATCTTGACGGACGTTGATTTTGATTTTGTCCAAAAGGTCTATTTTGGAATCTGTTAGGTCTTAAAAAACGTTTGAATTGGGGTTCAAAACTGTTTGTTTTTTTGTCGCTATTATCTTTCTTATTTTCTGCATTTAATTCAGGCAGACATTCATATTTTTCATCGCAAACTTTAGTTTCTGGGTTAAAGTTTGTGTCATCTGGGCAATGTGTTTCATGGATTCCATATGGAGCGCAAAGCACAAATTTTTTGCAGTCCGTAGGATGTTGGAAAAAGCGTTTTTCTATGCAGTTTGAACCTAAAATCAAATTGAAAACAAGTACTTTCCATTCATCTGTCGAAAAGTTATGATAAAATTAAAGCGTCCCAAATATCAATGGATAGTCTCTTCATTGAAAAACTTTATTAGCTCACACATATACTATACTATAGTAGTGTGAGCTATGGTGATCCTAATTTTTTCGAGAAAAAAAAAGTTGCCCCGATTTCAAAAATTTTTATATATCTTTGCGTTTCAGATGATTTTGAAACTTTTTTGTTGCGCCGTCTGTCTGTCTGTCTGTCTGTCTGTCTGTCTGTCTGTCTGTATGTCTGTCTGTCTGTCTGTCTGTGTGTCTGTATGTCTGTCTGTAACGACCAACGCGCATAACTCAAAAACCGCTTGGTCGATTTTAATGAAATTTGGTACCTAGGCTGGGTCTTGGGTCGAGATGGTCCCATTTAAAAATGAACAAAATCCACCGAACACAAACCAAATAAAAGGGTGGGGGTAGATTTAAAAAATTAGAGTTTATGTGAAAATATGGCGTGTGTGATATCAAACGAAAGGTAATTGAGTCCGGAGTTTAACAAAATACATTTTAGTTTTTGATTTTTTTAAGGGTGGGGGTAGATTTCAAAAATTTGAGTTTAAGTCAAAACATGGCTTGTGTGGTATCAAACAAAAGGTAATTTAGTCTGGAGTTGAATAAAATATATCTCAGTTTTTAGTTATATTAGCTCACACGTACACTATCACTATAGTACCTAGTGTGAGCTTAGGGGCCCATATATTGGCAGAGTATTTTTAGTTTTAATACTTTGTTGTGGTTTTTCTTGTGTTAAACAAGTAGTTTAGAGTGGAAAAGTTTCGTATTACCCCTTCGTTTTGACTATCGTGGGTAGGGCAATAGGAATAATCGTAATTGGGCAATAAAAAATATATTCTTTTTTATTACATATTGATTTGAGTGCAGCCAGCGCCGGGCAATTAAGGCGGAATGCGAAAGAAGCTCGCTAAAACACAATTTCGCACGTTCTACAAAATTTTTATTTGAACCGTCCGTAAATTTGCGACGTTTCACGGAAGCCGTTAACTACATGTGACGTTCAAATCTCAACAGTGTCAAATATCGTTAGTCGTCGTTCGTTTTTGACAAGACCAAAAAATATATATTACCTGGCAGAAGATAATCGGGTAATTCTGCACTTAAAGTTGCTTGACCATTACCATCTGGATTTTCATTTTCTGCAGCAACAATTTCTATGACCTCTACACCCTCGTGTGTAGTGATACAATGCTGAACATTCTTGGCCCAATCGCAGATTTTTTTAATAGGGTTAAATTTAAGACCATATGGACATGGTAATCTTAAGTCTCCACATTGGCCAAGTTGAATGTAGGTTTCACAGTCATTGGGATCGTGATGAAGAGCCAAAGGGGTGTTAGTTATCTGTAAAAAAAATTGGGTTGCTGATTCAATATTAAAGTGGTGCTTTTTCGCACCTACTAAACAAACTTTACTTTAAATTCTTTTTTTTTTGAAAATGATCACGGACAAAAGAAAATTTTAACCTCATGGTCTTAGTTTAAATGTAATTAGACATCATAAATTAGTATACAGGGAGAACTAGAGCTACTCCATCAAATGGGAAAAGGATCAACACTTCCTATGTTGAGATGTAACCCCTGTAAGCCGCGTATTCATTTGAGGCAGAATTCGCATGCCTTGCTGTGAGGCAGAACGAGCATGCGTATGTGTATGTGCCTTGAATGTCATCAGCAATCGATTGTACAATGCATGGACACGGGGCATGAGACGCAAACCGATCGAAGCGCAAAGTCGGTACTTTAACCGAACATTCGTTTTAATATGCGTATTCACTCGAGCATTAATGCGAAAGAGGCGTCGTTGCGTCTGCGAATTCTTCTTATCATCATCATCATCAAATATGCTTTATTGTCAAAAAAGTAGAGTTTTACAGACAAAGCAAAAAATGGTTATTAATTATAAATATAAGGTAAACACTTGCTTACAAATCTAAGTACGGAATAATAATTTAAAATAGTGTAACAGTCTATAAGTATTCGCGATATATTTTTATTTTAATCTTTTTCCTTTGCAAATAATGCTCTCTCTCCACCTATCAGTCTCTTTTACGTGCTACGTCCAATTTAGTTACATAAAAACCTAAACTATTCTAGTCACTTACTATTATCGAAATACAACGAAATTCTCTTGAGCATTAAATTAAAATATGTTAAAACATGTTAAAATATGTTAAAATTTGTTAGAATATGTTAAAATATGTTAAGATATGTTAAAACGTCAAAATATGTTAAAATATGTTAAAGTTAGATATAAAACATAAGAAACAACAAACAGAACAATCTGATACATACACAAGTAAAATAAAAAATTTTGAATGTTTAAATATATTTGTCAATTATCCTATAACTGGTCCTCGAAAAATTCATTAAGACTATAATATGCCTTCTCCAATAGTAAATCTTTTAACTTAACCCTAAATATTTTTTCCGACTGAATGCTTTTGAGTCTATTTGGAAGCTTATTAAAAATTTTAACACTGCGATAGATTATCGAGTTTTGGGTCAATTGAGACCTAGGAATAGGCAGTGGTATGCTGTTATATTCTTGACTTCTTGTTTGGTAGGTTTGTTCATTGGCGTAGCTAGCCTTGCTTTTCAGGGGAGGCCGTGGCCCCGGTCTATCTTGAACAAAAAGCAAACATAGGTTTTAAAGAGTCGTGCAAAGTGTGCAATGAATAAAAAAAAATACGCGCATTAAATGTTCTAATATTTTAATATAACAAATTTAATAATACATTTACCAACTTATTTATATGTATACACAGGAAGTATGTAATTCAGCAATTCTACAAAGAAAGTTTTCTACGTCGCTGACTGAAAGCGTCTACCACACTGTCTAAGTCGACCTCAACATCTTTTTCTATGAATAACAATGATAAAAGTGTCTCTCTTGAATCATAGTTGTTCTAATCCAATTAAAAACTCTCCTCATGGCAGAGAAAGAACTCTCGCAAGTTGCACTTGAAATTGGAAGAATACTCGCAACTTTAAAAAGTTGGTAGAGGTTTGGATAGGTGTTTTCTGCTATATGTTGTTTGATAGAATCATGACCCACAGTTTGATTTAACCGAAAAATACAATTCTTTAAAACGGTCATTTCTGCTCTTAGAGTAGAAGTATTAATATTAAAAATTTGCCGGTATTGCTCGACGAATTTATTCCATTTAACGACGTGGGAAAACTTAATATGAAAATGGTTATGAAATTGTCACCAAAATCGGAAAATTTTCATAAGACGCTAAACGCTAACCTCAAAAAAACTAAAAAGATTATTATATTTATTTTAGAAAAACAGTTTAAAAAGGTCTTTTATAACCTTACGACATCTACAACCCGATTTCGGAAACAGAGGGGCAAGGGTCGCTGTCTTTATTAAATGCGAAATTTAACTTACACTTCTATAATATTTGACAAGATGTCGCCAATATGTATGAAATATTCAATATGCACAATTATGTTTAAATTTAAAAAATATTTTCGGGAAATTGCATAAGTGCAGAAAAGTTACCGATAATTTAAAGAGAAAAAGCCTAATTCCGCAAGACAAGGGTTTTTTCCTGAAATGTAAACATTACCTGAATGATTTTAAATTTTAATGCACCTATTTTATTTGAATATTTCCCGAATAATAATAGAAAAGTATGTATTTTCAGCGTCATGTTCTTTTACTACTAGTCGGTAGGGGAGGCCTAAAATATCTTAAGGGGGGGGGGGCCTGGCCCCCCTGTCCCCCCTAGCTACGCCAATGGGTTTGTTCAAATGTGTGATTTTTAAATTTTTTATAAATCAGCACCACTGTTTCTAGTATAAAAAGGCAACAAAGAGTTAATATTTTTTCTCTCATAAACAAAGGCCTACAATGGTCTCTGATTCCAAAATACGCGTCTTTATAAGATAATAACATTGATGTCTGCAGCTATTCTAAGCCCTGATTCGTTTTGGCATTCATTCCAGTAGGTAAAGTTCATATCATTATTTTTGAGACAACTTTATACACCTTTTTTTCATTGGCCTATGTCATTTGTTATGATAATAACTGATAACTGTCAAAAAGTTATCTCAAAAATTATGATATGGATTGTAAAGGAAAGTCATTACCGATTGATTTTGTTTAGCAGGGCAGAAATCTTTTTTTAAGCTATTGCCGGTGGAAAAAAAAAACTCCAAAGCAACTTACATTAAAGTCTACTCTTGAGTCGTCTAATAATACACTCTTTTTTTCCTGCACACAACCTGCATTATGAGGCCAGTCACAAATTTTCAGCAGCGGATGAAAGTGAAGTCCTGGCGGGCAGTGCATTTCCTTAGGCCCTTGTGAACCCAGCTGAACAAACTTGGAACAGTTTTTTGGAAAGGGGTAGAGAGGAAGGTCGGGGCAATCCGGAGTCGTCTCTGCAAATTATTAAATTATGTTATTTAAATTATTTTAGAAAACTGAGTTAGAAAAAAAAATTATAATGTGTGCAGATTATTTATCCAATTTTCGAATCTTGTTTTAAAAAATAAGACTAAAGGGGACCACTCGCGATACTAAGGGGGTTGTTGTACGTTAAGATCGCACACTGGTTAAATTTCAATAAAAGCTGACCACAATAGATATTTTTGTTTGCGGAATTTTTAATCAAATTTATGAGAAAGTTGATTAACACTCTATTAGGTATTCTAGTTGGCCTTTTCATTTGTTTGCAGCGTCCTATGAAACTTAGGCTATGATTTCTTGTTAGCGTTATACATTTCACCAAATAAATATTTTAATAAGATTTGTATTCATCTGGCTGTTTTCAGTTAGCTATGAATACTAATACTTAATGTATTTAGTAACTAATTTTTGTTTTTCTACTCATTGCTTTGAACTGAATTAAATTATAAAAGGTTGATATATTAGTCAAATCATAATTACAAATTCGTAGTATAATAACATTTTTGTTAAAGATTTTACCATATTCCTGACTTCAAATATCCTCTAAAATATTCGGTACGATTCTGAAAAAAGTTTTGAAGGAAAAAAACCTGCCCGCATTTGCATCATTGCTTATATTTAATTTCTAAAATTTTGAGTAATTTTAAAATTGTTTAAGTGTTTTCTCATAATGTTTTATAAAATGCCAATTTTATATTTGTATAAATTAATATATTTTTTTAAAAACTATCTTATTTGATTAAAAACTATTTTTGTTTCTTTTTGTAACAAATTAGTTTAGGAGATCAATGTGATTTTTAATTTTAATGATTGAAATTTATTTATAAAAAGAATGGTTTTCTAGTTACAAAAAAAGTTATTCTTATTTATTTTTCTATATTTTTGATCAAAATTATTTATTCAATCTGTTAGTAAAATCTCGAAAATTTTTCTGAAATATTGTCCAAATTGGCATTTTTTCAAAAAAGCAAATTCTCAAAAAGTACCAATCCTAAAGCTTAAATTTCTTTAAAAATGTAGATATTAACCCATCAATATTTTTCACCTGTCTTTGGGAAACTGACATAGAGGTACACGTGAGAGGTCCAAATTAGGCAGATTTTTTAAAAAAATATGAATATTATAAAATTTTTGTATGTTAATAACACCGCTTTCTTAAAAAAATTAATTTTTCCGGTCAGGAGATGCGATTACTGATTCCTAACGGGTGGCTAACGAAAAATTGAAGCGTTTTTTCCAAAAGGAGCCCATGTCATAATCTTTGATTTTTGTTAAAAATGCCTTTGCGGGATGTCGCCACATCTAGTGCATCTATTTTTAACGAAAATCTAAATTCATGATATGGGCTGTTTGGAAAAAACGCTTCAATTAATTTTAGGTAAATTCGCAAAGCCCCACTTAATAACAAAAAAAATGCCGTTATAGTCATAGCGATATTGGTTTCTGATATAAATTGGGCAGTTATCCTTAAAGGGACACCCTGTATATTACCTACTAGTTTCTATATAACAACTATATTTATATACTACATACTTCAAACAAAAGTTGATTTATTTTCGTATTTAGAAATAAACTAGAAGAATGAATTTTGATCACAGAAACCCATTTAGTTTTTTTCTTATTTATTAACAATATTTTTGATTTTTTTTAAATATGCATAATTTTTTTTTATATATGCACAATCCAGCTTTTGACACTTCTTTGAAATATGTATTTTCTAGTTATTTTCAAAAATATAACTGACTGAATTTTTGCTTATTGGCATCTTAAATTCTGGCAAAATGTCATTTTCTGACGCATTTTAATCTTTTATTTTATTTATTGATTCAATAATTTTACCACCAATTTTATTTTTAAATATTCCCATATTCGTTTTTTTTTCTTAAATCTTTACATAAAAAATATTTTAGTAGTTTTTTAGCCCAAAAATTAGACTTGTATATTACCATTTATTGGTAAAGTCCTGGAAGCAACAAATAATGTAAAAGTAACTATTAAAATTTCACTTTTCACCACCATTTTTTTTTACATTTAACTCACGGAAATACACTAAGGCACTGAACTTTTGAAAAGAGGATTTTTTGATTTATAAAAATATATAAATATATTAGGTTAATTATGAGTAGGTATTAACTTTTTCAAATTGTTTTTTAATTAACTAACCAGCGAATAATATATAGTGCAGACGCAAATGGATCCTCTGAATGTAACAAAACTCATGTTTAAGGAAAATATTTCTTCTATATTAAAAAAAAAATTAAATAAAAAAACACACAACTGCTAAATCTACTTGTACCTATTAGTCGCAGTTGGGTACAAAATTAATAAATATGTCTAGAATGTACGACATGCTTAAACTTTTAATGTTGATGCCTAAAGCGCACTACGAAAATATACAGTTTTGTATTTTTATGTTTTTGTGTAAATTGGGTTATTGGGTACTTTTGTACCCAACTGCGACTAGTAGGTACAGGTAGATTTAGCAGTTAGATGATTTTTTTATTTTAACCGAAACGTCGAATTGTTGGACCATCCTCCATATAGGCCCGACTTAAGTTCCAACGATTTGTATACTTTTTCTAAAAACATGAATGGACTACGTGGTCAAAGATTTCAGTCGCCAGAGGAAGCAATCAACGCCTTCAAGAATGCAATTTTGACAGTACCAACGAACGAGTGGAATTACAGCTTTGACAACTGATTTGAGCGCATGCAAAAGTGCATACAATTTCGTGGAGGATACTTCGAAAAACAATTAGGTCTTTAAAAGGTATCTACTGTTTTTGTCCAGCTGTATATACAAAACTTAAAAGATAATTCTTGTAGTATACTACTTACATTTAGTATTTTTCGTGCATGCTTTTTTAACTTGGGCTAGATATACAGGGTTTTATAACAAAAACGTTTAAATTTTGATCATGCATTGCAATTAGACGCGGCTCGTGCCACAGGCGCGGGCGGGGTGAAGGGGTACATTATAAACACCAGTATACAATCTCTGCCTACTTTTATTTTTACTCTGGTAGTTTTTTTGTATTTGGAGATGTCGCCACTTATGTGGAAGCAAACGGTATTACAGGCTTTATTTCTCTTACCATCAACATCGCAAGATGAGATTCATGTACGGTCTCTGTAGCTTTACAAAAGTGTCACATTGACCATGCAGTGTTCTGAAGAGTCCCTTAAGGACGAAACAGTCAACTATCAACACTTGATAGGTGTTCATTAGATCTTGGACCCCCGTGGGTGTACTGCTTTCGAGCTGCCCACGGAAAAATACAAGAGAAACAAAATCTTTCTATGCCCGCTTAGTCACGAAATTTTTTTTTGTATTTTTATTCACGAGTACTGAACTTTACATTTGTAGTATTTTTGGCTCACGCTCCGCTGACTCGACATAAAACGTTGCGAAGGCGGAAAAAAAATGCAGTATGCATTGACCTGACCCGAGGAACAAATTATGTCACGGTCATGAGTACTGTTTTTCGCTTCATCTGCCTGCGTTTATTTTTACTCTAGTAGTTTATTTTGTTTTTGGAGATGTCGCCACTTATGTGAAAGCAAACGGTATTGCAGGCTTTATTTCTCTTACCAACATCGTAAGATGAGATTCATATACCGTCTCTGTAGCTTTACAAAAGTGTCACATTGACCACGCAGTGTTCTGAAGAGTCCCTTAAGGAAGAAACAGTTAACTGTCAACACTTGATAGGAGTCCATTAGATCTTGGACCCCTGTGGATGTACAGCTTTCGAGCTGCCCACGGAAAAATACAAGAGGAACAAAATGTTTCTATTCCCGCTTAGCCACGAAAACATTTTTTGTATTTTTTTGTTATAGATGGTATTTGACCTTACTTGTATTCCAATAACGTAGACTATTAGTTCCTTTATTTAGCGACTGATTGGTATAAAGCGAAAAATTAATTAGATTGCTGGTTCATAAAATTAGTTTACCAATCACCTGCGAATAATTTAATTAATTATGAAATCTGAACTGAAAATAATTACGAACAGTTGAAGATGCACTTACCCCTGTTTTTGCAGCGTGTTGTTCGTGACGTCTTTCACACAGAAGTGATTTTTCGACAGCAATTGTCATATATCGAAGCGCGCACACCCCCAATGTACAAATTCAACTGGTTGAGTGCGCGAAGATGCAATTGAACATGCTCAGAAAGTAAAATAAAATAAAGTTTTCAATCGCATTCGCCAAAATTCTTTAAGACAAATACGAACGTATAAACGCGAGAAAAATATTAAAATAAAACAAAATTCTTATACCCAAAAGTATATTTACAAAGGCGAGTGAATTTTGGACATTCTGCCCGCCTAAAAATTACATTGATGTAATTTTTAAATGTTTTCAGGTTCAAAGTCCATCGGTAAAGGACATAGCTTTACCAGAGGTCCCTGAAATATTCCTGATATATTTACAAAGGCGAGTGAATTTTGGACATTCTGCCCGCCTAAAAATTACATTGATGTAATTTTTAAGTGTTTTCAGGTTCAAAGTCCATCGGTAAAGGACATAGCTTTACCAGAGGTCTTTGAAATATTCCTGAGACAGTGCGCACAGTGGCAACACGTGAGATTTGATCTTCACCTGGGTGAAGGGCAATAATTCTACCAAGCGAACATTTTGTCGGTGGTAAATTATCCGACTTTATGTGTACCATAGTACCTATAGCAGGGGCGGGACAAGTGGGTTCCAGCCACTTGGACCGCTGCTGCAGTGTATGTAAATATTCCTTAGAATAACGCGCCCAAAAATCCTGATGTAATCTTTGGATCATCTGCCATCTAGAGAGGCGGTTTAGTTTGATACTGGTTACATCAGGATCGGGTAAACTACAAACAGGTTCTAGAGTCAAAAAATGATTTGGTGTCAACGCAGACAAATCATTGGGGTCGCTAGATAAAGGAGACAATGGTCTAGAATTTAATAGCGCTTCCACTTGTACTAAGACCGTATAAAGCTCTTCGTACGTTAAAATCTGGCTTCCGATAACGCGATACAAATGCGTTTTTACCGCCTTTACTCCACTTTCTGCTAATCCAGAAAAGTGTGGCGCCCCTGGGGGGTGAAAAAACCACTCAATGGATTCCGCGGCTGCCGCTTGTTTAAATATTATCTGTAATTCCTTATTTGCACCCTTAAACGTAGTTCCTTGGTCTGATATTATTTTTGAGACCCTTCCTCGACGTGCCATAAAACGCCTTAAAGCACACAGAAAAGCTTCGCTAGAATAATCCGAAACTAATTCGATATGAAGAGCCTTGGTAGAGAAGCAAACAAATATGCAGATCCAAGCCTTAAGCGTTTTATTTCCGCGAACTTTTCTGCTTAATGATATGGATATTGGACCCGCATAGTCACAACCGACTACGGTAAAACTTTTGACAGCAGATATGCGTAATTTGGGTAAGTTTCCCATTTTTGGTTCAAAAGGTTTCGGATTAAGTCGCCAACAATTTTTACAGTTAGCGATAACGGTTCTTATCGCCCGCTTAGGAGATAATATCCAGAAATTTTGAAAAATTAAGAACTGTAAAGTTTGCAAACCTGGGTGCAAATAAGATTTATGATAGTGTTCAATGAGGAGCGTAGTTAATCTATGTTGTCGTGGTAAAAGAATCGGGTGTTTCTGGTCATATGAAAGATCAGAATATCGGAGGCGACCTCCAACCCGCAATATATTTTTATTATCAAGAAAAGCGTCTAACTTTCTAAAAGGCTTTGAAATGCGTTTTTTCGCATTAATATTTGAGATTTCTTGAGAAAATGTGACTGTTTGAACATGCCTGATCAGAAAAATAAGAGCGAGATTAAGTTCTGCCAGGACTATGGGTCCAGTACGATAAGCAAGATTTCTTTTAAAGCAGATAAAACGATACCAGATAGCGATTATCCTTTGCATTTTAGAAAGCGAAGAATATTTGTTTAAAAGAATATCAAAAAACTTGTTTTCTGTAAATGCGACCAAAGTTATTTTCCTTTCTTCACCAAGAACTTCGTCCGAATCCAATGGTTCAGAATAAATGCTTGGTGGCCAATGCTCATCAGGCATTGAAAGCCAATCTGGACCGCACCACCAAAGGGTCGTATTTAACAATTCTGACGGCAACAAAGTTCTTGTTGCACAGTCTGCGGGATTATCATTTGTGCGTACATGCTGCCATATTGCAGCTGGTAGTTTATTTTGAATTTTCGCAACCCGGTTGGCGACAAATGTTTTGTATCTATAAGGGGGATTTTTAATCCAGCTAAGAGCGATTGTGGAATCTGACCACGCGAAAATTTTAGAAATTTTAATTTTATCTCCTAGAATTTTTAAAATTGCGGAAACAAGATCAACCAGTAAAACAGCGGCTACTAGCTCTAATCTCGGGATTGAAATTGTTTTTACCGGAGCGATTTTTGCTTTAGCAGCAATGAGAAAAGTGCAGATTTTATTATTTTGTAAAACGCGAAAATACGCTATACTAGCGTAAGCTTTTTCTGACGAATCACAGAAAGCGTGAAGTTGACATTCTGTAAAATTATCAATAATAAAACGTCGCGGTAAAGAAAAGTTTTGAATAAGGCCTAACTCAGATTTATATTTTAACCAACGTTGGCGTATAAAGGGGGAAACTTCCTGGTCCCAATCATATTTTTGTTTCCACAGAAGCTGCAATAGATCTTTGGAGAACAGGCTCAGAGGTGAGAGCCATCCTAGTGGATCAAAGCATCTTGCAATTTCTGACAGAATCGTGCGTTTTGTACATTCTCGTTCCAATGGATCTACGCGATAGGTAAAAATATCTTTACAAGGAATCCATTGTAAGCCTAAAATTTTTATTGTTTCAGATTCTGAATCGAAATTAAACGAGTTTGAGTGCAAGTAAGACTCCGGAAGGTCTTGTAAAAATGACTTATTGTTGCTTGCAAATTTTCTAAGTTCGAACCCACCGTTTCCCAATAGTTCTATAAGTTGATCGCGTAAATTTCTAGCTTCTGAGAGGTTATTTGCATTACAAATTAAATCATCAACGTAAATTGAGGTTTTGAGTACCTCACGAGCTTGAGGAAACTTGTTTCCTTCATCCTGTGCTAATTGAGCAATGACGCGGTTAGCGAGATATGGAGAAGAGCTCAGACCAAAAGTGACCCGTTTAAAACGCATGTCTTTTATGGGCTCGTTGGGAGTGAATCTTCATATTATTCTTTGAAAATCCCTATGAATAGGGGCAATTAAAACTTGTGTAAACATGCTTTTAAGATCACAAGTAAAGACCACAGAAGAAATACGAAAACTGAGAAGTAGAGCAAAAACTTCTTTTTGAAGTTTTGGCCCCGTAAGAAGGGTGTCATTTAGCGAGGGTGAATTTTGATTTGGACGAGACGATCCGTCGAAAACAATTCGAATATTGTCACCCTTGGCTACGCAATGATGGGGTAAGTAAAAAGAGTTTTTATTTATTTCTTCGTCAGGAATAATTTCAAGATAATCATTGTTAATATATTCTTGAATAGTATCTGAATATTTTTTATAAATATTAGGATTTAAAATTAAGCGTTTTTCAAGCGAAAAAAATCTTCTTAAAGCCAATGAGCGCGTTGCATGAAAATCAAATTGCGGAGGCGTATTATCTTGGAAAGGTAGTTCTACCATGTATCGCCCTGTTTCGTCTCTACAGTGAGTCTCAACAAAGCTTTTCTCGGCAAGAATATCGGAGGGCGAGCAAAAATTTGATTTAGGTAGCTCTTCTAATTCCCAAAAGCGTTTTAAAGCGTGGTCTAGCGATAGTGAATCGGTTTCATTTACAGAGCAAAATAAAGCGGTTGAATGTGATTGCGATTTAATTTTATTATTTTTATTTTTTCCCATAATAATATAGCCAAAAATACTATTAAGAAGAATTGGTTTGTTGGGGCCATTATCAATGCGCCCTTCGCGTAAAATATAGGGAAAAATATCAGCGCCCAAAAGAAAATCAATATTAGCGGGTTCTTGGAACGTAGGGTCCGCGAGGGGTACATTTTGAAAATCAGAAGTATCTATATTACCTAAATAAGTGCTAGGAATTTCCGAACACAACTTGGGTAAGATCACAGCGTCGACTGACATGCGTGGTTCCGTTTGATTATACGGTTTGATAATACAAGTTACTCCTCCCTGAGAGGTAACTTCATTCATAGATCCTAATCCTTGAATAGAAAGGGATAAACTATAGCGTGGAAGTGAAAGTTTTTTGAAAAACTTCAAAGAGACGTAACTGCATTCTGAGCCAGAATCAAGAATAACCCTAGCTTTTTGAAAAATGCCACGAGAATCCATAACCTCGATAATAGCGGTAGATAAAATTGTATTCTGAGCGTGCGAATTGGAGAAGTAATTTAAGGTATTTTGCGAATTTTGAGGTAAATTTTCCATACCTGTTTGTGGCGGTTGCTGAAAAGCGCGAGAGGTTGGCGAATTATTTTGCTGAGGCGAGATATTACCATTAAAAGCAGGCGAATTATTTTGTGAAGAACTTTGCGGGTTATTGTATTGCGAATTATAAAAGGGGGGTCGTACATTAGAATTGTAATTATTTTCAAGATTCGTGCGGTTAGAAGTATGTGGACTGTAATTGTTGTTATTTTTAAAAATATGTAAAAGAGAGTGATGTCTATTAGATTGACAGTAACGACAAACAGACTGCGATTGACATAAAGCTAGGTTATGTTGCCCACTTAAACAATTAGGACACCAGTTGTTGTCTTTAGCTAACTGAAAACGTTCAGAGGAATTTTTATTTTTAAATTCTAAGCATCTGTAAATATTATGGTCACGTGATTGACATAAAAGACAAGATTGATTTGAATTATTTAACTTTGTATTATTATTTCGACTTGCATTACCAAAAAATGCAGAAGTTTGTCTAGGTTTTGACTGATTAGAAGAAAATCTATTTTTTGTGTCTGTTTTTAAAGGTGAAGAAAAATCAGTTTTAGTTGAAAATTCTACCGCTTCTATAGCGTTACATCGTTTTAGTACAAAATTCTTTAAATCGTCAAAAGTAGGAACTTGAGATGGATCATTAAGTTCAAGTTCAAATCGCGTCATGGTCTCCTGATCTAAATGTTTACTGAAATTATAGTATAGCAAAAAAGACCAATCATCTGTGGGAAAACCAAGTACCTTAAGGGCGGAGAGATTTTCACTATATACGTCAACTAGTGTGCGCAATTGTTTTGAATTTTTAGAATTTGTTACGTAAGGAACATTATCCATTGTTTTTAAATGTGAAAAAGCAATAAGCCGTTTGTTATCGTAGCGGTTTTTTAGCGATTCGAGAGCAATTGAATAATTAGCGGCGGCTAAAGGTGTGCATTGCACCAGTGCTAGCGGGGGTCCCTCTAGGGAGTTTAAAAGATGGTTAAATTTCTCTATATTCGAAATATTTGTGTTGTCAACTAGCGCATTAAACATGTCCATAAAATTTCTAAATTGTCTAATATCGCCGGAAAATTTTGGAACTTTCAAATTAGTCAAGTTTGGCGGTCGATTACCACTAGATAGTCCCGAAGCAGAGGATGCGTCGGTTTCAACCTTCAGTGTTGGCTTTTCAAACAGCGCGGTATACTTAGCGTAATTGTAAGATCGTAAGTATTCAAAGTCTTTTCTCACTCCTTCTTCGGTATCAATTTCAAAATCGTCGGTCGCTGACATTAAAGATATAAGATTTTGATGATATTTAGCAAAATCGTTAACCACTTGATCAATTTGAGCGTACATAATTTTAAACTGAAGTTTAGCCGTCTCGTCAGCATCAGAAGCCGAGTCAGCAAAAGTTTTTAATTCTTTCATTTGATTATGACACATTGTGCGAAGGGTCTTATACGATTTAATCTTAGCCGCGGACATGATGATCCTTTATTTAATGCAGATGGGTATAATAAAGAAAAGCAAAACTAAATTTTTAATTATTTTTAGCAATTTAGGGATATTACGCGGTATTTTTAACAATCTAGCCAAATAAAATCAATTTATTAAAATCAATTATTGGTAAAATTATCAATTTATTTAGTGATACTAATAAATAAAAGGGAAAGCGAATTATTAATAATATAATTTTTAATTGAATTTAACCATATTATTTTAGCGAATTAATAAATTTTTATAAATTAAGTAACGGTGAAAATAGCGAATTATTTATTTACCTTTGTTAGTTAATAAGAGCGAAAACGAACTATTTATTTATATTTACTAATAAATAAAAGCGAAATATTTTTTAATAGTTAAGGGGAATTGCGCGGTGCGAATTAGCGATAATTAATTAACTTAGCGACATGCAATAGCGAGTTATCTACTAGCGATCCCAATAATTTGTAAATATAGGCAAGTAAGAAGCTTAAATTATAAACCTCTTTACACAATAAATAATACTATGGCACCCATAAAGCTGCAATAAAAGTTCTAAACTAAAGCAGCAGTAATAAAATAAAATGCAGATAGGACCTACTGGTAAGCCTATATCATATGCCGATAAATTACGTGCAATTGTTTATGTATATGTAACCTGCCTAAAACCTACTACTCATTTTAGGAAAGAATGTTAAAGAAAAAAACTGGAATGATAAGCTCATATTCAATGACCTTGAATTTATTTCTCCGAAACAAATTACCTATTTATAAATCGTCAAAGACGGAAAACCAAAACACGTTGAAAAATGAAAAAAACCTATTATACTTTTATTATTAGCGAAGCGAATAAAAACTTTCAAACGCGTTCGGCTCGTAGGGCCAAAAATGATTGGTATAAAGCGAAAAATTAATTAGATTGCTGGTTCATAAAATTAGTTTACCAATCACCTGCGAATAATTTAATTAATTATGAAATCTGAACTGAAAATAATTACGAACAGTTGAAGATGCACTTACCCCTGTTTTTGCAGCGTGTTGTTCGTGACGTCTTTCACACAGAAGTGATTTTTCGACAGCAATTGTCATATATCGAAGCGCGCACACCCCCAATGTACAAATTCAACTGGTTGAGTGCGCGAAGATGCAATTGAACATGCTCAGAAAGTAAAATAAAATAAAGTTTTCAATCGCATTCGCCAAAATTCTTAAAGACAAATACGAACGTATAAACGCGAGAAAAATATTAAAATAAAACAAAATTCTTATACCCAAAAGTATATTTACAAAGGCGAGTGAATTTTGGACATTCTGCCCGCCTAAAAATTACATTGATGTAATTTTTAAATGTTTTCAGGTTCAAAGTCCATCGGTAAAGGACATAGCTTTACCAGAGGTCCCTGAAATATTCCTGATATATTTACAAAGGCGAGTGAATTTTGGACAGCGACAGTGTTGCCGCGCATATAACGTTATGTCAAAATGTAATGTAGATTTAAAATATTTTTGATGCCAGACAATTATATCTAGAGCTACCAATGTGGGGTAATCCGCAGATTTAATTTTATGCTAGTTATTGAAAATTATTTTTTATAAAAACTGGTAGGTATGTCTTGTTTGGCAAGAGTGTTTACCAACTAACCAAAAGTCATCAATATTCTCTGTCTGCGTAAAAAAATAAGAAGTACAAAGGAAACATAGACCTAATCCTATATTTTCCTATCAGTTTTTCACTGGTATTGCTCTTTTAGTTTTTCCCTAGTCGTTTTCGAAACTTTTAAATTAATTTTGCCTGTAAAACACAAAACAGGCTTTTAACAGATAATTAAAGGATGAAGGATAAAAAATTGTGTTTGCAAAACGTCAAAATTGGGTTTCTAAATATCACTTGACATCTGTCATTTATTGTCGCATTTATAAAGTATAAAATTATCTAAAGGAGGGCGTGCAAAAGGTCCCTTTTAAAACTTGTTGCGTCGTAGAACTTCTAGAGCATGGTACACCAGTTGAAAGAGATCGACAACATATTTATAGGCAAAAAGTTTTGTTTTTAATGTCGTTTTTCTGTTTCAATTAACGTGCCATGCATTAACACCAGTATTTACTAAGACCTGAAGAGTTAGCATTGTAGTCAGAGCATATTAGTACAATGAATAGAGGAGTTTTACCCTACAAAGGGCAGAGATTAGGTAAATAAGTATAAAAAAAGATGGGACACTCATTATATGCCTCTTTTTTTAGTTCCTGACCAATCGAGCGCGGCGCTGCAATCGCCCAGCTGGCGCGGCGGCGGCAGCCGCCAATTTTAAAAATTAAATTTTGATTGCACCAAAATGTTTGCATTGTTTCATATCAAAAATGAAACAATGCAAATATTTTGGCAGTAAATTCAGAAAATAAAACTACATTATGTATGTGGGTAGGTATTTATTATAAATAACTTATTTCAAACTTTATTAAAAGAACATTAATAAATTTTTTATTGTATAATTCAACACACTAAATATGTAATACCAGTATTATAATTAATCTCTCTTAATAATAAACATGTGAGTTCCTTACATATATTAGGGGGCTAGCTCAGTCACAATATATCATATTTTATATAACACTTTTGTCCAGAGGTGGTTCGGTTGCTAATTTTAGTACACCATATTTGCCCAGGTAGAATATCCTAGGTCACGTAGTGAGTGCTGCTCTCTTGATCAGTTACCTACCTTAGCATAGACACCAAATTACCCTAAATGATCTATCCCACTGTTATAATTGGTCTCGTTTTTGAAAATGTGAATTGTGAACACGAGCCCCACTCTATGTGCATGTCAGTCATGTCTCCTTTGGAGCAGCTAGAAAAACAGTACCTGAAACAATATAAAATTGTAATATACAAACAGTATTCTTTCTTCGGAATGTTATAATTCCTATTTACCAAAAGTGCTAGATAAGCAAACCGAACCCAGCCCAAGGTTTGAAATTTATAACCCACAATCAGAGGATAGACATCAGCGTAGCAAAGGGGGGCCTGGCATCCTCTGTTGGATCTCAGGCTGCCCTTATGTATTGCAGGGGTCCCCTGGATCACTACTATTAAAAAAATACAGATACAATATATGTGTATCACAGAAAGCAAAGACGTAGGCCGCAGCCCCCTTCAGGCTGGCCACGCCGATGAAATTGGGCCTTTTGTTAAAATAAACCATGCAAATTTATTTTATAGGTTATGTTATATACTTACTTGAGATTATTAATAAATTCTTGAATTTTTGGCTGGCCGGTAAAATTTGGTTTCCTAAATACCAAAAATGTTGGTAAAAGCCGTAAAAATTGCAGTAAAAAAAGAAAAAATGGAATTCCTGAAAATTCGAGACCGATCAGCTGGTTTCTACCGAAAAGATGGGCAGTAGCGGGTTGGGTGAGGATGAGCGGGGGTCTACGGTGGCGCCGCCATCGACTGGTCAGTGAAGCTCGAGTGACCAGGCCCTGACAAAGGGTCTAGTAGTTCTGAATTTTGGATATGTTATTAAGGTCGAAAGGGTAGTTAAAAATCTGAGTTTTCGTCACCCCTGTGCTTCCTCCGCCATTTTGAAAAAACCATCAAAAATTGGCACTTTTTGTAGTGTTTTACCTGTAATTTCGTTCCAGTATACTAAATCGCAAAAAGAGTTACATGAAATTTTTTAGAGGATATAATTATCTACAATTGGGTGGCACCATGGTTGTTCTGCGAGCAGTAGTAACGGAGCTAGGTAATTTCCAAAAATGACTAAAATCACGTGCTTGGGCAAATTTTCAGATTTCTTCTACTTTACACGGCATAAGCTCCGAAATACTTTGTTCTAGGGTAAAAGTTTTAGGAACATATCTTGTAGAGAATTTTATCAGCTACAAAATCCATTATTTAAATGTATTTTTAAATATTGTAATGGAGTTCATATTTAGTGGTTTAAACGTCACGTTTTTTATTTATTTTTATTTTTTGTGTAAATATAGTGACGTACAAAGAGGTAAGAGAGCTTAGGGGCCAAACACTTCCTTAAACTAACCACCTCTTCAAAAACCCCCCCAGACCCCCCAAAATCTAACATATTTAGGTTTTCTCAAATTTTCTCAAAAAATACGCTTCTAAGAGAAAAATCAGTAATATACTTTATTGTAGACAATGAAATTTCCTTTTGAAAAAGGTACAACTCGATGGGGGTCAACTATTTATAAACTCTTCAGCGGCGTCCGTTAATTGAAGTAATTTAAAAAAGTCAAAAAATATCCATGTTTTTTCCATGATTTATTCGATTTTTTTTAAACCAATGTTTATAGAACAAAATGTGTTATACATTA
The DNA here is from genome assembly GCA_963576565.1 of Aspidapion aeneum. Taxonomy (NCBI): domain Eukaryota; kingdom Metazoa; phylum Arthropoda; class Insecta; order Coleoptera; family Brentidae; genus Aspidapion; species Aspidapion aeneum. The sequence goes on along the minus strand of OY755038.1, from coordinate 36,007,180 downwards.
TTGTAGCAAATAAAATTTGCTTTAAAATGCTGTACAAGAAAGTCGGATTGGTTTCATGGTTATAAATTCAGAGGCGCCCGTAAATTTAACCAATTTTAAAAAATCACAAATTAAAATATTTTTGTTACAAGTTTTATCTATTTTGTTCAAAAACTAAGCCTAACTTAAAAAAATGCTATGATGCACTTTATTGACAGTAAAATTCTCTTTTCAACGGTGTATAACTCGATGGGGTTTGAATTACAACAAACCCGCCACCGACGTCCGTAAATGGGGGCCATTTAATTAATTTTTTTTAAAATTATGTTTTGCACAGGTTTTATTTGATTTTCTGAAAACCATGCCCTTTATCAAAAAAACTTTTTTTTACTTCATTGTAGATAATAAAATTTCCTTTTAAATGTTGTGTAATATGGTAAAAAATATTTCATATTTACCGCTCCAGTGGTGTACTTAATTTAAAACATTTTTTTTTAAATCACCAAAAAAATTAATTCTGTTACATATTTTATTCGATTTTCTTAAAACCCAAGCCCTTTATCGAAAAATGTATTTTATACTTTATTGTAGATAATAAAATTTACTTTTAAATGGTGTATAACAAAGTTGGCTTGGTTTCATGGTAATAAGTTCACAGGCGCCTGTAAATTAAACCAATTTTAAAAAATTTGTGATTAAAAAAAAAATTGTTTTAATTAAGCACACCACTGGAGCGGTAAATATGAAATATTTTTTACCATGTTATACGACGTTTAATAGGAAATTTTATTGTCTACAATGAAGTAAAAAACAATTTTTTTGATAAAGGGTATGGTTTTCAGAAAATCAAATAAAACCTGTGCAAAACATAATTTTTAAAAAGTTAATTAAATGGCTCCCATTTACGGACGTCGCTGGCGGGTTCGTTGTAAGTCAAGCCCCATCGAGTTACACACCGTTAAAAAGAGAATTTTACTGTGAATAAAGTGCATCATAGCATTTTTTTAAATTGGGCTTAGTTTTTGAAAAAAATTGATAAAACTTGTAACAAAAATTTAACCAATTTTTTAAAATTGGTTAAATTTACGGGCGCCTCTGAATTTATAACCATGAAACCAATCCGATTTTCTTGTACAGCATTTTAAAGGAAATTTTATTTGCTACAATAATGTATAACACATTTTGTTCTATAAACCTTGGTTTAACAAAAAATCAAATAAATCATGGAAAAAACATGGACATTTTTTTACTTTTTTAAATTACTTCAATTAACGGACACTGCTGAAGAGTTTATAAATAGTTGACCCCCATCGAGTTGTACCTTTTTCAAAAGCAAATTTTATTGTCTACAATAAAGTATATTACACATTTTTCTCTTAGAAGCGTATTTTTTAAGAAAATTTGAGTAAACCTAAATATGTTAGATTTTGGGGGGTCTGGGGGGGGTTTGAAGAGGTGGTTAGTTTAAGGAGGTGCTTGACCCCTAAGCTTTTTAACCTTTTTGTACGTCACTAAATTTACACCAAAAAAATAAAATTAAATAAAACACGTGCCGTTTAAAGCACTAAATTTTAAAAAAATTATTATTTTCCAGCTTACTTACTCTAAGGTAAAAGTTACTCCTACTCCATTACAATATTTAAAAATACATTTAAAGAATGGATTTTGTAGCTGATAAAATTCTCTACAAGATACGTTCCTAGAACTTTTACCCTAGAACAAAGTATTTCGGAGCTTATGCCGTCTAAAGTAGAAAAAATCTGAAAATTTGCCCAAGCACGTGATTTTAGTCATTTTTGGAAATTACCTAGCTCCGTTACTACTGCTCGCAGGACAACCATGGTACCACCCAATTGTAGATAATTAAATCCTCTAAACAATTTCGTATAACTCTTTTTGCGATTTAGTATACAGGAACGAAATTAAAGGCAAAAAACTGGCACTTGTTTTTGATGGTTTTTTCAAGATGGCGGAGGGAGCACAGGGGCGGGGGTGACGAAAACTCAGATTTTTAACTACCCTCCTGAGCTTAATAACATATCCAAAATTCAGAACTACTGGACCTTTTGTAGGGTAACCCCCCTATTTTGGCTTCTATTCATTGAACTATATTATTTTAGAAGGCTTTCCGTTTCGGTCTAGAAGCAAATCATATTACTTTTTGGCAACAGACCATTTCCCCCTACTTTGACCCCGCTGAATCCAAATATCACTGTTGCCAACTCAAAAAATCGACGGGAGAAAATCCCCCTCAAACCCCCAAAAACCTGTTTTTTTTTTCAGTTTTATGCAATTTTCTCGAAAACTAACCTTTTTATCAAAAATTGCGAAGAACAGTTTTTTGTGGAGAATAAATATCCCTTTCCAACGATGTATTGGTCAATAAGGTTAGGAAAAGCAAGTAGCTCTTCAGTGGCGTACGTAAATTGGGATTATTTAGAAAAAACATGTTTACTATAGGTTTTTCAAAATTTTCTCAAAAACTGCACTTTTTAGGGAAAAATATGTAGTATTCTTTATTGTAGAGCATAACATTTTCTTTTATTAAAAACTTTATTAATATGTCGGGTTGTTGCCATATTTAAGGCTTCAGGGGCGTACTAATATAAACTTATGTTCAAAAATAACTGAAATAATCCGTTTCTCTTGCATATTTCAATATCTTTTCTAAGATTTTCAGAAAAAAATGTGCCTTTATTCCTTATTGAGGATAAGACAATTCTTTTTAAATGATATATTACAAAGTGAAGTTAATGTTATGATAAATACTTCAAAAAGGTTTGTAATTTATACCTACTAAAATAAAATGTTTCCAAATTAAAATAAACTGTTATTTTGATTAGATTAGATATTTTGATTTATCTAAATAAGTTCTTTAAAGCAAAAAAACAGCGGTGGTTATAAGGGGAGGGGGCATAGGGGCCATGGCCCCCCCTAAGCAATATTTTTGTGCAGAAAGTAACAGTAGTAACTTTGGCACAGGTGTTTTTGATTATTTTTTTAAGCATATGGAACTAAAAATAAAGTGGTGAATCTTATGCAACGGTTTGAGGGGGGGGGGCATAATCATAGTTAGGACGCCCCTGGAGAGTTTTCTATACTATGGGTCACACTTTGTGACACACTGTTTAAAAGGACATTTTATTATCGGGCCCGCCGCTGAGGCCATAAAAGGTCGAAAGTACAAAAGGTCGAAAAAAAATCGACAAAACAAAATATTAAAAATACAAATTTACCGTATCAAGTCGAATTGACCTGTCCAGTCGATGTGGACCCGCGGCCGTACTTTCGATCTTTTGTACTTTCGACCTTTTGTACTTTCGACCTTTTGAACTTTCGACCTTTTGTTTTTTGATCTTTTGTACTTTCGACCTTTTGTATTTTCGACCTTTTGTACTTTCGACCTTATTTTTTCGACCTTTTGTACTTTTGACCTTTTATCCGCCGCTCTTTATTATCCACCGAAAACCTAATAAGACACAAAATTGATTAGTTTGGATTGATCTTAAATAATTTCTTTAAATTAAGAACACCACTGGAGCGGTAAATATCAAATAACTTTCACCTTGTTATACATCGTTTGAAAGGAAATTTTATTGGCTATGACGAAGTATAGAACACATTTTTTGATAAAGAGCTTGGTTTTTAAGAAAATTGAATAAAACGTATGAAAAACATGTTTTTTTCTTTAAATGATTTGTTGAAATCACCCCCATTGACGGACGTCGCTGGAGAGTTTGCTAAAAGTCAAACCCCACCGAGTTTCACATTTTTAAAAAGGGAATTTGCCTGTATACAAAATAGTGTAGAACAAGTTCTTTCATGTTAAGCTTAGTTTTTGAGAAAATTAGACAAAACGTGTAACAAAAATGGTTTATTTTCTGTTTTATCAAAATTAATTTAATTTACGGATGTCCCTGAAGTTTTATTTATAAAACCTATTTAATCATGTTATACGCCATTTTGAAGGAAATTTTATTGAGTATATCAAAATGTAATACATGGTTTTCTGTAGATATTAGTTTTTAAAAAAATTAAATAAATCTTGGAAAAAACATAGGTATTTTTTCAACTTTTTTTAATTACTTCAATTAACGGACTCCGCTGGAGAGCTTGTTATTAGTCTAACTTTATTAAGTTATAGCATGTTAAAAAAGGAATTTTATTGTCTACAATAAAGTGTATTAAACATTTTTCTCTTAGAAGCTTTGTTTTTAAGAAAATTTTAAAAAACCTCAAACTTTCAGATTTTGGGGAGTCTGGGGGAGTTTTTGGAGGTTTTTGCAGCCATTAAAAAAAACAATATGTTATTATTTTTTAATTATACAAATATATATTTTGGATGTACACCTGTGACAATTTGGGCTTTCCAGCGGCAATTTAAAATTCCGCCGCCATTTTGGCCGCCATCTTGAATATCTCAGCCCCTGTCAATATTTCGAGTTGGCAACAGGGATATTCGGATTCAGCGGGGTCAAAATAGGGGAATTGCCCATTTGCCAAAAAGTAATATAAAATGCTTCTAGAAAGTGGATTTTCCCGAATCTTGCCTGAACTAGACCGAGTTTAAGTATCAAGTCTATAGACTTGATACCGACCGGTTTAAGTGTATTTTTTAATACTCACAGGTCAAATAACTGCAAATATTTGGTTCACCCTAATGTGCAATATGATAGTAAGCATTTCTCAGTTAGTTTCATCTCATATAAATTTAAATTAACTTGAGAAATAAAGAAAAACCAAATAAAAATTTTGTAACGAAATGTAATTTTTTGGAAATTTAGTCCGTGTAGTCGTAGGATTCCCATTAAAAATAGTCTCAAATTGTAGTACTACCCCTGAGGGGTGGTTTAAAGTTCGAAAAACAATAGAAATAATCCATGATTGATAAAAAACTTATATACAAAAATATTCAAATATTAAAACTATATCTGTAGATGCATTACCGTATTAAATACGTATCAATATTTAAATACTGTAAAAAGCACAAGATATATTAGAATCCCTTTTCAATTATACATTCACCAAAACAATCGACCATCGGTTTCATCGTCGCTGACTTCTCTAAAAAATTAACATGTAAAATATAGCGGACAGCTGACACTGACTTACACCGTTTTTATTCGTGTGGCAATAATGTCTTTGTTCTCAATGAAAAAAGATGACCCATATCGCAAGGTATTTATGAACAATTTTTATAAAGGTTAAAGACTATTGCATTTACTGGAAAAATAAGTTAAACCTTCAACCAAAATGTGACTTTTAAACCTAGGATTGTAGCACTTAGCACTGTAGACGCTTTAGTAAATATTGGTAAAAGAGTTCTAGGACGAAACTACTTTTAAAAGGGAATAACGTTTGTACCGGTGTTTATTATGTAGCCGTTACCTCGCCTGCGGCAGGAGGTGCCGCCGTTGCCTAACCAAAGATAGCTGTTTTGCTTTCGTTGTTAAACCCTGTATATTTTATCCAAAGTAATAAAACGCACAATGACGACAATTCTTAATCATTTCACTAGATCTGATAATAGGAGGAATTTTTGATTTCTTCATTTGAAATGAAAAATTTACTTCTCTTTTGTTAAATCTTCTTTATTCATAAGGAACTTTTCTCATTGTCACATCTTCATCTGGTGAAAAATTGGCCCCTAGATGTTGAAAAGGCACAAATCCTTTATTTTCTTACATGCTCTAAAATTGGAGGCAATTATTTATAATGTTAATGTAGATTATGAAAAATCGCCCTAAGAGTCTAGACATGTCCAGCCACACGAGTGTGACCGATGTCCATGAGAAACCTAGTTTAAACCGCTAACGCAAGGCGTTGTTAGCTCCAATCCGCGCGATTTTATCAAACTTTCCCTAGGCTGGTACCCCTGTATGGCTAGGAAGCCAAACCAGCTTAACCCATTTGTCATCGCTTAGGGTCTCCAGTGCCTTTGCGCATTCTTATAACAATAGGGCAGCAATCTTAGAGACAATAGAGAATGATTGGAATAAAAGCTAGACTATAATAGTGCCAGGCACGATTTTGACATCTTCACATTGTAAGATCAATTGTAATGTTGTTTACTATATGAACCGGAATAAATACTGCCTTCCTTTATTAATGGAAAATAAATGACTTAGTTTTAAAATCGACTTTGGTATGTCAATTTTGTAGGATCAACTGTCAGTTTTCAATGTGAAACTGTCAGAATACTACCTGACACTAGGATAGCCTGGCTTTATTCCAATAATTCTTTAATGAGATAAAAAGCAAACATAATTTTTAAGAATTCAGGTTATTGGATGTCTTAACAGTATTTTATGGAGCAGAGAGATAAAAAAGAATGTAAAATTTAACATATATGAAACAATGGTGAAAAGCATGCTGTTGTATGGAATAGAAACTTGTCGCGTAACAGAAAAATACAAAACAAAAATGGAAAGTGTCGAAAGGGATGCAATAAGAAGATCAAGGAGAATATCTAGAACAGATCACATAAGAAATGAGATCATAAAAGAAGTAATGGGAATCGAGGGAAGCATAACGGATAACATCACTAAAAGGCAACTAATATGGTACGGCTTTGTAAAACGGATGAACGACGAAAGATTACCAAAGCAGGCCCTAGAATGGCCACCAATAGGGCGCAGAAAAAGAGGGCGTCCTAAACTAGAATGGCAACAGTCAATCCAAAGATCAATGAGTCAAAAAAATCTAACCGAAGATGATTGTCAGGATCGAAGGACGTGGAGAAAAACGTTCTAAACCGACAAATAGTACTTTTATCTAATAGATACAGGATAAATGTAATAAATATTATTTGTCATAACCTATTTAATTTTATGATTGATGTCTTATGGACTTCTTCGAAAATCGTAAATCTAAAAACAAACACAAATGAACAGCGATTTTAATTAACGAAACCGCTAATACACGTTAAACTGTACATTATCTACTCATGTGAACATTTTTTTCAGAAATTTAAGTGGGTCATTGTTATTATTAAAAAACATCCGGAAAATTTCCAAAAGAAAATTATTTTGGTAGGGGAGAGCTGGGCATGATGGACTAGATAAGCAGTGTAATATTTTAGGACAGTGTATCCGAATCGATATAAGTCAAACAAAGAAAAAAGACCAAATGACTTTTGGCCAAAACTTGTTTGTGAAGTGGAAAAATGTGCTGTATTTCTGTCAGTGGTAGATCCAGGGGACCCAGGAAGAACCCTCTTTTGCACCGCTGATATAAAACTAATTTTTGAATAATCTAATAAAAAATAGCAAATGCTTAAGGCGCAATTTCTTTCAAAGTTTGCCTGTAAATTTTTAGATTTTTTTCAACAAAATTTGTTATTATAGTTTCAGTGATTTTCTTAAAAATGGTTTAGTAAATCTAAAGCTTTTGCGAAGCGTAAATATATATCTTGAAAATTAAAGCTCTGATAATATTTTAAATTAAATCTACCACTTGCTAAAAAAATCAATATTATCTTCTCGCCACCACGCCCGTGGATTTAGTACCAAATGCCACCAAAAATTTTCATTTTCAGATACTAGTTTAAAATTTTGCACCATGTTGTGCATATAATGAGACACGGAGGGTTCTACGGCGAGGAGGTACAGGGGGATATTACCCACCCCCCTCCTCCACCACGGCTGGTAGCTACTCTACTACAGATAAGTTAAAGGCTAAAAAAATTATATTTTTGTTGGCTTTAGGCAGATTTCCGAAAATAACGCACCCAACCAAATAACACATTTTCGGCGTTACCTCAAGAAAAATAAAAAATTAGTCGAAAATAATACTTTCTCTAGCCATTGCTATGCGAGCTAGGTAGGTAATAAAATTATATAAAAAATGAACCAAAACACATCCACACCTTATCACGCTATTCCGTCCAAAAAGTATTTTAGCGAAATTTAACACCTTACGTTTACGCCATAGCAATCACGGCATTTCACAGGTAATAATTTAAATAGAAACTTCAGGTTTTTTGAAAATTTGACAATACTGTGCGAAAAATGTTTAGCCCACTATTGCGGCAAAGTAGATTTTTCTGCACTAAAATACCTGTATAAAATCACATTTTTCGCACGCTTGTAAAAAATTGTTATTTACCTAACAAGTGCGGAAATGTCAGTTTGCGCATTTGTTAGGTACAACATTTTTCCTACGAATCTCTAACCATCGTTGATTTATTGAAAATTATAAAAAGGAACAAAAACTATTTTGTTGAATAAAAAATAAAGTAATACGTCAATGAACAGCAAATACCTATAGTGTGCTTATATACAGGGTTCGTCAACGATCGTTTCGCCAAGTGAATTTAAGTAAGATCGCTATTTAAATAAATGAGATAAATAGTTTAGCGCTGTTGTCAAGTTAGCAATTCAAGAAAATGGTATTCTTTTCGCGATCTAATGACGTTACTCTTACCGGCTGAGTAGGCCAAAAAAAAGTTGATAATATCCTTAAAACCCCTTGAATTTAATTACTGTAGCACCATCTCTTAGATATCATTTGAACTGTATAACTAATAGTCAATACTGCAAATCCGTAATTAAGTGTACAGGTAGAGCTTTCTAACATGGCAAAAATGTTAAAGGAGGTTACTACACGCACAAACAAAATATTCCACAAATTCAACTTTATGGATAACAAATTTCTTGGTATTTATGTGTACCGATTTATTCTCAGCCAGAGTTAGAACCAATACTTTGAAAAGTAACTATTACATTACAAATTACTTTATAGGAATGTACTTAGAAAACTGTGTAATTAATTACAACAAAAAAATAACCTAATTATAAATTCCCTACTTACAAAATAAAAAAAAGTAGTTGACAATTGCTTTTTGATTTATTTCTTTCACTTTTTCATAATATACATAATGTGAAAATGCTTAATATAGGAACCCTGTTCCTTCGAAATACATTTCGAACTTACCCCTTAAATTCAGTACGAAACATGGATAGCTTTAAATAATAAAAGCAAAATAGCTTTTTACAAATAATAACAATCACTTCGTACATACCTACCCCCAAAAATGTTGTCCCCTATTCTGTTTCCTGGATAGTGTATGGTGACTTTTAGCAACTTGACTTCGTGAGCCGCCGCCAGGAGATCGAAGAGCACAAGAGTTATTGTGCAAAAAAATTATTAAAAAATTGAATTTTTCTTGATTTAATGTTTCCTGATTAAAGCTAAAATAGCGAAATAAATAATAATAACTAAATTTCTTCGTCTTTTAAAAGTGGATATTTTACTGTGATTGCTCCTGTTTAGTAATAAAAAACTATTAATGAATTTTGAGTCACAGCGGCAAACGCTCCTGAATATGAGCGTCTTTGGTCCCTCACTGACTTTTTGCTTTCCATAAGTTCATCTTTTTTTATACGCTTTTCATAAAGGCTAAACTTTCAAAGTCGAGCCCTTTATATACATATTAATTTTCTTCCCAAATAAAAAATTAAAGCGTAAAAGTAACTTTGCCGCACTAGTGCAAAAAAGTTAATTTACCGCACTAGTAAAACAATAATGAACAGCGTTTGTTTTATGCTTATACCTATACAGTGCCGGATCTAGGAACTTTATTTGGGGGGGGGGAAATATCATAATAAATATTGGGCAAAACTATTTTGCATAGTGACCAGGAGGTGTGTTTTGTGTGTCAAAAGTAACTAGAGTATCAGATTTGGTTGAAGGGGGGGGGATTTCCCCTTTTTTTTTCTCCCGTAGATCCGCGCCTGACCTATAAAAATTAAATTTTTTCCAAAAAAATTAGTGCGGGAAAGTCACTTTATCACACTACATTTTATTTGTGTGCGTATAAGTGACTTAACCGCAGAAGTGCGGAAGAATACAACTCCAGCACGCAAATAAGTGCGGTAAAGTTCATTTTCCGCAAGCTGGTAAGAAAACATTTTAAATCGTTAAAAGTGCATATACATCAAATGCTCCGTGAATGCGCCGCATGAGTGCGCCGCTAGCCGAATTCGTTTCAATAAACTTTCTACGATCCACGGAAAAACAGCAAACACGCATTGAAATGAAAACTCGACAACAAATTGCAGATGCCGTCCTAAATGATGTGCGAGCACACAAAGAGGAGCCTAAGAAAGCTTTTTTTCCGCAAACAGCTTGCAAGCGGCGCGCGCGCAACTGGAAAACACGAAAACAGGACGAATCCGTGTGTGTGCACACGAAGTGTGAGCAGTGCTCCAACGAAAGGCATTGTTAGCAGGAAGTCCGGAATACCAGAAAAGACACTCCCCATACTGATTGGCATTTAACTTTATATATCTTCTCAAAATAGTTATTTAAGACACAACAGTGCTGATTTTCGGATATACTTAGTGCGGAATGTTGCTTTTACATTAGGATGGGCGTATAAAAATAGTACTTAAAAAAATTCTGTAATGGAAATCTTTAACATTAAATAACAATTAACAGACTCAGTATCGTAAAATCTTAATAGGTAAAATATTAGATTTTATTGTTTACGCAGCACATGCTGAACGATTTTTACCACACGAAGTTATGACATGATTAAAGTATTGGTCAGCAGGGCATACCATGACAAATGGAATGCCGAAACTGCAGGTGATGAATTGAGAGCAGTCGCCTGGGTAGGAAGTCACAAAGAATCTAGAAAAAAATAATAATACCTAGTTATCTTAAATAAGAAATAAAACCCATTTGATGTTTTAAAACTTCCGCTAGGTACATTTTTAACTTGAAGATCTGAAACGTTTCAAATAAAAGATGTATCCTATAAAAATCATAAAAAATTAAATTTTGTAGAACGATATAACAAAACAAAGAAAAAATTGTTCCTAATTTTTTTTTAGAACATTGATTTCAATAATTAAATATTGCTTACAAAATAATAAATCATACTTCGATCTCAAACTAGTCATTTTTAGAATTTACAATTTTCCTTGTCAAATTTAATAAATCATACTCGTACCTTAAAAACAAAAAAAAAACAACCTATTTAATGTGATAGCTTGTCCAAAAAAATGAAAAAAATGGTGCATTTTGAAGGGTAAGTTAGAAACGTTTTTTTTATATTTTTGGCGTTACATCCTAAAATCCTGCGTGTATATTATGAAACACCCTGTATTGTTTTATTCCCATAACACCCCAAACGGTATACTCACAATAATGTAATGGGTGATAGAGGAGGTCAAAATAAGAGAAACAGTTCATATAACACTATTTTCAAGATATTGAATTTTGAGGAGTAGGGGAAAAATGGTTTTCAGGAAAATGGAAAATCCGATACCGTCAAAGGATTATCTGGCTGGTTTTAATTAAAACCTGTAGTATAACATAAAAAAACCGTTTTGCGTTTAATTCACAGACTTGTAAAAATAGACCAAGTCTGTGTTTTAATTATTATGGTATTTATAAAAATGGACAAAAAATTAGCTTTTTGCTTTTTCATATTTTCCTGTGTTTATTAGGGAGGTTATAACCAAAAAAGTTTAAAACATTGTCAACTTTGATGCTCTCGGGGATAGGGCAAATGCAAAAAATTAAAAATATTTTTTTTTATTAAAATAAACTAAAAAAAAAACGAATACATACACATAATTTTTTTAAAGTTTCACAGGCTATTACAGTAAAACGAAAAGTCTACGATCTTCAGCAAATCTGCTTAAAACCTCTTCTTTTGCTTGTTTTTTTTTAAACAAATTGCTTAATCTATCCTCGAAAAAGATTGTTCTACTGTGATACATGGCAATGCTGGAAAACTATGTAGAGCAGTTTTTGGAATGGAATGGAAAAAAAATCGCTTGCTTTACAACTTCTGCGACTTCCGAACTTAACTCCTATTTATTAATTTTTTTTGTCTATTCACAAGTTGTACAATAATTTGGCCTCATTGTCAAGCTCGTTTAAATGATAAAATTATAAGTTGTTTAACGCGCATCTTAAATTAACTGCATGACAAGTCAAGCATAACAAATCAGAGGCTTCAAATAAGGCGTAATAAAGATTTTTCCAGTACTCTTATGGGTAATTTGCTGGAACGTTCATACGATTTTGCTGTAGCCCAACTATGTTTGGCACCTGTAACCCTATTCCAAGATTGTCGGTATGTGTGCTGGTTTCAGCTAAGATAGTGTTCATGACTTCTTCTGCACATTCGCGATGATGTTTAGTTAGATTAAAAAATGTGGTTTCCACCTTGCAATAAATTTAAACTTTTAGATTGCGAAATATTGGCCACAGGTTTCCGAAGCAAAAAATACTTTGTGATCAGGCTTAGGGACATAATAAAAACAGGCTTGTTTTTGAACCCTTCAACGATGTCCAAAAAACTGTCTTTAAATACAGCAATACTTAATTATATTTTTAAGACCAAAGGAGAGGAATATTTAGACCATACCTTCTTCGTAAAACTGTTTCACGCAAAATGTGAAATATATTCTTCACAATATATATCGTTAGGAATAATTGCATCAATTGTATACTATTATGTATACAGTGAAACCTCTCCTTGCGGACACTCCCTTTAGGCGGACAAATTTTTTGGAACCACGCTTTTCCTTATTTCTTTACATGTAAAATTCATTCCTATAACCGGACACTCTAATAACCGGACGCGGACAATTTTTTTGGTTAAAAAATTTTAACCGGACGCGAACCTCTGACAACGGGACGGAGCGCTGCACAACATGGGCACAAATATTATGTAGTATGTTGGCAACAACGCACTCTGCAGCCGGGGAATTACCTCTTTCCTTTTTAATGCGGTAACTAAATACTTCTGTCGTATTTACAACATATTTTATTCGGCGGGGGCGGGACTGCTGTGTTTTATTTTTAGTATTCAATTGGGTAGTAATAGATCTCTTTGAAATAGTGCCTAGTAAAAATCTTCTTATTTTACGTGAAAAAATTGACGTTAATTATTAAATTATTTTAACATTTTGAGGGAGGTGGCTGCTAACCCCCATGACCTCCTATCACACATTAGAACAATATGAGTCATACCATATACACCCTGTATATTTACCTGTCAGCATGCACAGCACAAACACTGTCCGGATCGGTTGGTGCCTCAGGCTTCACTTTTTCCTCCTGTTCTTCAGGAGCTTCTTGTTTCTGTTCCTGTTCATTATCATTTTTGTTTTCGTTTTGCTCTTCATTGTCGTCATTGTTTTCATCTTGTTCTTTAGAAGGTTCTTGTTCTTTTCCATTCTTGTTATTGTTTTCATCCTGCTCTTCAGAAGGTTCTTGTTCCTTCGGGATTTCTTGTTCTTCTAAAATTTTAGTTTTATTAAAGGATATAATATTTCTATTTTCTCTTTTATATAGGGTATCCTATAACTAAAGACACAAACCAAAACTATAGATTCTTTAAGTAAAAAAAAATTATTGGTAGAGTAAGTAAATGTCGCTATTTGATTTTCGATCCTTTTAATTTTAAAATTTCTTGGTAATCTGATTATTTAATAATTTTTAAAGTATTTAATTAATAAGAGTTTAATAAATCTAGGCTAACATATTTAAAACTATTTTTATTATCTGAATTTTGAAGCGTACTGAGCTCTATAAAACAATTTCAAAACAGCTGCTACACGTGGTACCTAGTAGGTAGTTAAGTACCATTTTTACAAGCTTTTATTTAGCTTCAGATGTTCTGTCTAACTATCTATCTAACTATCTAACTATCTAACTAACTATCTAAATATCTATCAAATCTTGTGAAGCGTTTTTGACACACTTCCCATTATCTGATTTGGATGAAATTTGGTACACACATAGTGGTCCCATGACAATACAACATTAAGAAAAAAATGTCCTACCACCCCTACCATCACCCCTTCTATAGAAAAATATGTTTTTGACACACTTTCCGTTATCCGATTTGGATAAAATTTGGTATACACATAGTGGTCCGATGATAATACAACAATAAGAAAAAAATATCCTCCCACCCCTACCCCCACCCCCTTCAATAGAAAAATTTGTTTTTGACACACATCCCGTTATCCGATTTGGATGAAATTTGGTATACATATAGTGATCCGCTGACAATACAATATTAAGAAAAAAATATCCTCTCACCCCTACCCCCACCCCCTTCCATAGAAAAATTTGTTTTTGACACACATTCCGTTATCCGATTTGGATGAAATTTGGTATACATGTAGTGATCCGATGACAATACAATATTAAGAAAAAAATATCCTCCCACCCCTACTCCCACCCCCTTCCATAGAAAATGCGTTTTTGACACCCTTCCCATTATCCGATTTGGATGATATTGGTATACATATAGTGGTCCGATGACAATACAACATTGAAAAAAAAATCCTACCACTCCTATCCCTACCCCCATCTATAGAAAAATGCGTTTTTGACACACTTCCCATTATCCGATTTGGATGAAATTTGGTATACATATAGTGGTCCGATGACAATACAACAATAATGAAAAAATGTCCTGCCACCCCTACCCCCCACCCCCTTCCATAAAAAATGCGTTTTTGACACACTTCACTTCAAATGACTTTTATAAAATTTGGTTTATGCATAAAGGTCCGATGGCAATACAGCCCAAACAAAAAATATATTTCTACCTCTACCCCCACCCTCCTTCCCCCAATAGAAAAATGAGTTTCCAAACAACTCACGATCAGCGATTTCATTATAATCTAGAATAAACTCTTCTGTTCTGTTATTGAACAAATATTTTCATTTAATAGAGTAGATAGCTGAGACTAAAAAGTAGAAAATAAATTGCTAAAAATTTATGATGATGATGATGATGATAATATTAGAATGTTAGAAAATTATTTTTTAATTTTTAGTGCATTTTATAAAAGCTTGTGACTTAAAAAAATTTTTTTACCAATTTATTACGTAAAGAAATATAATTAAATTATTTGGTATTAAAAAATGGTAAAAAAAATTATTGTTGCCTTGTTTACTGTTTCAATCTACTCCATCTATGGGGTAGGTTGAAACAACACACATCTAAAATTTTGAAGATTAACCGGCTCAAAAAAAAGTTACTTATATTATTAGCTCCACTTTTGTTATAAAGAAAAAGCCAATTAGGTTCGTTTGTTAAAAGGAAAAATTTTAAAAATATATAAACTCATAAATCTCGCACAGGAATCTATAAAAAATTGATTAAAGATGATAAGCTTTTCTTCAAGGAGGGAGAGGGAAACTTGCCCCTCCGCCCCCCTGGATTCGCCACTGATGCGAAATCAGAGTAGCCTTTCTCCAAAAACATGCGATAAAGACTGGCAAAAACCATGTTAATATCCACGGATCACCCTTTGTTTGGTGATTCGTGTAATACTTTTTTGTTCACTCTGTAGACCAATCCGCAACATGCGGCGTTAGTACCCTCTCAAACGGCATGGATCACCATTTATTTGCTGATCCGTGATACCATTTTGTATATTTCAGCTGTTTTAAGTGTCCAAGGTTCGGTACCAGATAATAAGGTTGATATTATGGCATGGGAGTATTCTTAATCTCAGTTGAAAATTTATGTCTTGATTTTCTGGTTACGTCAACCTTCAATGTTATTTTTTAGTAACTGTTCTGCAGTTTCTTTACAGTTAGAGTACAGTACCTAAACATTAAGGAATTAAAAAGTTAAGTACTTACACTTCTTTTATTGTGGTTGAATAGTGAAGTCAAAAATAAATTTTTTATACGACTGTCTTGTAAAGGGGGGTTTTGCGCACGGAGAACACGATCTGAAAATGGAATTTTGCGCACGCTGTGTGCAAAACCTTTTGCACACGTTTATGTCATTTTTGCGCACGCCTATGTCATTTCTGCATACGGGTCTCCCGTCATTGTGATTTTTGTTGTTGTCACCCATCAATATAAGTTGGCTTAGTTCCGTAGCAACCGTCACTGCTCGTATGTTTTGTTGATTAGATACGTCAAAAAATTGTTGAATTTTTAAAGTTTTGTTGTAAAAATGTCGGAAAGAAAAACAAGTTAATTTAAAATTTGATTTTTCTTTCTTTATTAGCAGTAGTATAAAAAATATTGTAAAAAACTCGTTTGAAAACCTCTTTGCACACTCCCTCGACTTGTAGACCTCGCCTTCGGCTCGCTCTACCAAACTGTCTCGATCGTGTGCAAAGAGTGGTTTTTAAACCTTGTTGTTTAAATAACTATTACAATCTCGGTATATCAAAATTCAAACGCGGATCTGGGCCAAAATCTAGCGGGTGGCAACGGTCGACGGAAACACTATTTACGTTATTATTTTTTTTCTAGGGAGGGGTAATTATGGGGTTAGCCCAATATTTATTAACCAAAAGTGCACATATTTTTTGCTAGGGGGGGGGAGGCGGAAATTACCACGTCCCCCCTCAAATCTGCAATTGAGAAAACTATTAATAATTATTATTCGTTACTCCACAAACACAATATTTTATGCACAAATATTAAATTATTGTTGAGTAAGTTTGGTCAAATCTCGATATATTTTTCCAAGAGAACTACTACAGTTTTACTTTGTTTTAGCAGGTATGGGACCCTGTATACCGGCTCTGGTTCGAAAAGGCGCTGTTTAAAATAGCGCTGGTTTTAAATAGCGCGTAACAAAAAGTGCTGTTTTAAGGTTGTGCTAATATAAAAAACCTGAAATGTCGTAACCTGATTTAATCTAACCTAACCTAATCTGACAATATAACCGAAACGAACCGAACCAACCCGATCTGACCTAACCTGGTTTAACATACACTTATAACGCGTTGCTTGCGTTGCAATCCGCAAGTAAAGCGATGTTAGGTTGGGTGGGCAGGTTAGGTTAGGTTGTCAGGTTAGATTAGGTTCCGAAGAGTTTGACTAGGTTAAATCAAGTCAGATTACGACACGTGGGTGTGCGCGGTTTCATACCAGCGCTGTTATTTACCAGCGCTGTTTTGAACCTGAGCCCTGTATACCTATCAAGTACAGAAGTAATAATCTTATTTCTATTATTTTTAATATTACCTTCAGGTTTTTCGGGTTGCTGAGGAGCTTCTTCATCATTTGAACCTTTCGGTTCTTCTTCCTTGGGTGCTTCAGCGTTAGGCTCGGTTGGTTGTTCAGTAGGTTGTTCAGTAGGTTCCTCAATAGGTTCTTCCTCATCTTCGGGTTTGGCGATTAAGGGGGTAAAAAGTTATCCAAATTAAGAATTTAATACTTTAAATATAACGAGGTGTGTGGTGGTGGTGTTTCCTAGGTAAATACAAAATTGTAGAGGGTGTTTTAAGGCTTTTGTTTGGAAAATGCGACTTCAAACTTTGTCAAACTTTTAGGACATGACTTAACATATGATTGATGAATATGTACTCCTCATATTTTTTAGACGCTCTTTTTGGCCGATAGCGTAAAAAAAATGAAGTACAATATTTTTAAAATAAACGATTTGTTGCTTTAGAAAAAAGTAGAGTTATATATTTAAATTCATAATTACCTGTACCAGATCCACCTTCTTGGTCTTCTGGTTGCTCCGTGGTCCAACCTTCTTCGTCTTCTGGTACTTCTGGTACATCTGGTACTTCTGGTACTTCGGGTTCTTCTGGTGATTCGGGTTCTACTGGTGGTTCTGAAGGTTCCTTATAATTGGAAAATGTTAGACTTTTTAAATATCACAGAGAAATTAGTCTGTTTTAATTGACTATTAAACTTTAGTCAAGGACACAAGGTTGACTTTCCACATATGAAGAAAATTAATTTTATTTTAGGAAAACTTGACGACACTCATCATATAGGAAGCGAAACTTAACAATGATTTTCCTATTTTTTGTTATAATTTTTATCATAATTTCCTCGGTTTTGGATTATCGGGTTGGCTCGTTCTTCTATTAAAGGTGTAATTTTTCGACAGTCTGAAGGTAACAAAACCGTAAACTATATATATTTTTGTACTTAGAAATAAAACGTTACGATAAAATTATATTATTATTGAATAGACCTTTAGTCTGTGTTAAAACTACGTGTTTAATATAATAACGAGCCGCCAATGCTAAATCGAGGAAAACATGTCAAAAATCATAACTAAGAAATAGAAAATCAATATTAGACTTCGCTGAGAGTCCCTGTATGTTGAAATTTTTCGGAAATAATATAATTATTATCATGTCGACATACAGGGACTCTAGTTTCGCTTAGCTAGATTAATCCCAAAATAAACTGAACTGGCCATAATAACGTACTTGTGGTTTTTCACTAGACACGGCTTCTCCTTCTGCTGATTCTTCAGCTGGTTCATCAGCAGGCTCATCAGCTGGTTCGTCCGCTGGTTCGTCAGCTGGTTCATCAGCTGGTTCGTCCGCTGGTTCCTCAGCTGGTTCAACAGCTGGCTCATCAGCTGGTTCGTCAGCAGGCTTGTCCGCTGGTTCGTCCGCTGGTTCGTCAGCTGGTTCGTCAGCTGGTTCGTCAGCTGGTTCGTCAGCTGGTTCATCGGCTGGTTCGTCAGCTGGATTATCTGCTGGCTCTTCAGGTGTCTCTTGTTCTTGACCCTAGAAAAAATAAAGTATTTTATGTATGCATTTGATATCTCTAATAAAAGAGGTTCTCTTCATCTTCAGTTATGTGTTTTTTGGGCCTTTTTTTAAATCAGTATTCACTTTTAATAAAATGGACTAAAATATTGCAATTCCTTGCAAGGTTCACTTTAGAAAATATTTTATCATTGTTAGAAAAGCTAATAACCTACATCTTGGTCTGGTTCATCATTGTTCGGTTCATTATCTCCACCTTTATCGCCATCTTCCTCATCCTCTTCAGCAGCAGGTTCGTCATTTTGTTCTTGTTCATTCTCGTCGTCTTGTTCATTGTCTGGTTCATTATCCTGTGACTCTTCTTGATCTTGTTGGTTATCGCTGTCCTCTTCTTCTGGCTCCGCAGCATTTTCTTCCTGGGCTTCTTCTGATTCTTCAGCTGGTTCTTGTCCGGCAGTACAGCCGGATTGCCATGGCCAAGTGCACACCTGCAAACTCGGACTGAATTCAGTTCCAGGAGCGCAGGGCATTTCTGTCGGTCCAGCTGGAGCACATTGGATGAAGTGCTGGCAACTGTTCGGATGAGGGTAGAGTCTTGAGTTATCTTGAGCACATTGCTGTGACAATGTTAGAGATCCTAAAATTTAAAATAAAAATTTTTATTTCTAAATATTTGCGCGTTTAAATAAAGGAGTATTACCCGACTTACAAAGGACCTGAATTATATGATCAAAATCTTCTCTTGGCTTAGAATACTTGGTTTTTATTTGTTGCATCGGTACATATTTTACTTTGTTCTATTCTCTTATTCATTGATTATTAACCACTAATTCGATTTACTGCCTCAACAAGACAATTCGTTAAGATCCTTGTTTGTTATTCGGCCATTTATCTTCCTGATTATTTTTCTTTTAAATATTTGAAATGCATGGAAAATTTAAGGTTTAATTATTGTACTCGTAGGAGCGTGGATTTCTGCAGCTTTTTTTTTTTAAACAGTTGACACCACTCACCTCGAGGGTTGCCTTTTATATTTTGCATATAGGGTCATAGAGTCCATTTTCGTCACATTGATTTTTTAATTTTTTTAGAAATATGTTCTTTTGTTATATTATTGGATTGACGAAATAAACGTTTTGAATTGAATTGAGAGTCAAGCTATAACTTTTTACAACTTCCGAAAGAAATTGTCTCAACAGGAATGACTTGCCGAGTTGATTTCTCTTTTCAATAATGAAGCACTACATCAGTCGACAGTTTCTCGTTAGTATGGAGAATTCAAGCGTGGACGATCCAAGGCCAGGTGCACCAAAAACGGCTGGCACCTAGGAAAATATCGATGCTATGCGCATGCTCATCAGGGAAGATCGACATTTGATATATCCCGAGATTAAGGCTTCATTGGGGATTTCAAAGACCTCAAAATGATTTTTGCATGAAGTAAGAAAATTAGTTTCCCGCTGGATACCGCATCTGTTAACCCAAGAACAGGAAGAAACTAGGGTCAAATGGTGTCAAAAAGCTCTAGACCACTTTGAGGCAGGAAACTTGAACAACGTGTACAGCATTGTCAGTAGTGATGGCGAATCTAGGATTTACTTATATAAACCCGAAAATAAACGTCATTCGTCTGTTTGGCTGTTCCAAGATGAAAAAAACCAATAAAACTCATCCGTTGGTCAAAGATGGTCGCGACATTTGTCTCAAAAGCAGGTCATGTAGCAACTGGAAGATCAAAGGACTGTTACTACCAATTGGTACATCACCATTTGTTTGCCGAAATTCATCGCCGTGCATCCCGGACAACGAATCATTCTCCACCAAGACAATCCAAGTTCGCACAAAGCACAAAAAGCCTTTGAATTTTGAACCCAACAAAACCTTGAATTGTTGAACCATCCTCTATACAGTCTCGACCTAATTCCCAACGATTTTTTCTATACTTTCCTGAAAATCAACAATGGACTGTTGCAATGATTTCAGTCGCCAGAGGAAGCACTCGACGCCTTCAAGAATGTAATTTCGACAGTACCAACAAACGAGTAGAAGTACAGCTTTGACAACTAGTTTGAGCGAATGCAAACAACCCTCGTATGTGATATCATTTTATTTTCTTTTTCCAACAATTATTTATGAATTAGAGTCTTCATTTCAACCCACTTGTTTTTCGTAACGTCTCTTGTACAGTCGGGGACTTTTTAAATTGCCGTTGTATTTTTGTTCTGTCAATATTAATCATTTCAAGATATCAAAAAAATAAATTTTTAAATATGTATATATACAGACAGCTGTAAGGTTCACAATTTTTTTGTTTTGGTTCAAAATACTTTTCCGAATTTCAAATAGGAATATTTTTTATTTTCGAGGGCGGCAATTTAAAAAGTCCCCGACTGTACCATAAAAAAATTGTATCTATAAAGTAGTCAAAATATAAGTACTTACTTTTGTTAATAACCCTGGACTGGGCCAAGCCAAGGGCCAAAACCACAATTAAAACACTTTTTAGCATTTTTGCGTGAAAATCTAAATAGATCATACACACCAGAACTCTGGATGTATCTATCTATTTACTTTTTTCGATCAATAGTATCTATCAATAACGTATTTTCCGGGTTGCGCAAAAATTTTTCGATAGACACTGAAACAATAACCGATTCTGGGAAGAATTTATACAATTAATTTTATTGATTAAAGGGCTTAGGAAAAAGAGATTGCGTCAATCAATTTTTCGATTGTATATTATTTAAGGTTTGAGAAATTTATCGGGGGGCTAAAGATTTTTCTAATACCTACGTACAATCAATTTAGAATCTTGTTGCTCCTCACCAAAATAAACTAGCAACTAAACCTCTATAAAACGTTTTGTTGTATCATATTATACCAGGTGGTGTTTTACAAACTTAACCTAGCAACAACTTTTTCAAAACAAGAATTTTTTTTATCTTTTTTAAAAACCATCTATATTTTTAAAATAAATATATTTTGGAGCTATAACTAACACTTAACTATAAGCAAGATCAGCATGATTTATTTTCCCTAAAAAGAAACCATATTATATAAGTTTGACAGATAATCATATAACAGAGGCTTTTGCGGGTACCTTTAACCTTTATCGTACGTTTTTGCACAGAATAACTAGCTATCTAGTATATATATTATTCTGTGGTATATATTTCCAAACTTTCGGATACGTCGATGTTGCCTTCACACTTTTTGACTATTTTAAAATTTCTGTACCACTCACGACCTTCGAGGAGTAAACTTTACCTCTATATTTTGAATAGGGAGAATGGTTCAACCTTGATGTTTTGGAGGTCTGATGTTTTGAGATATAGCCAAAACTTTTCAAACAAAAGCAGTAGTATTTATCCAATTTAAAAAAAAATGTGTAATATGTTCTCTATAAGAAAATTCCTTATGTTGCTCTCAAGCTTGTATCTCACTATCAACTGTTGTTAACATATATGATATAAGTGTAACAAATTATTCCCCAAGATGCATGCGACTTTCTAAAGAAAATAAAACCAGTTCTATTTTCACGCACTCAATTGCATTGCAACTTTTTAGCCTTTTTGAAGAATTTTACCATTTTGATTAAATAAAAAGTCGCATTTTCGAGCCCAATCAAAGAGAATGGGGCAATTCACTGCCGCCGACTCGTCGCAACCGACTTGCCGCTGCCGATTTGGCGCCGGAGAACTTGCACTGGAACAAGTCACCGCGCCGTCGGGACAACTAACCGCCACTGCCGCGCTATATTTTTAATTTACAATTTCATTATTTAGTAGGAATATTATAAGAATTGTAGCAATATTTTGTATATGGGACGCAGACACTTTTTAAACACTCTATTTTTAAAAACAAAAATTTTAAAAATATATATTAGATTTTTTTTTGCAAAAATCTTTTTGCCAAAAAACAATTGTTTGAAAAAAGTAGTTTTTAAAAAAACTACGATTTGGAAATCAATTTATACCATGGAAATTTTGAGTGTGGAAAAGGTCATTGGTATTCATTTGTGGAATAAGCACAAAGTAATAATTTGTTGCATAAGAGGTATAAAGCTCAAACAACGAGCAGTATGCATAAATTTCGAATTATTGATGTAATTTATATTTTAAAAAAACGAAGTTTGTTTGCGTTATTGTTTTGTGATCACGAAATTATCACACACAAAATAAAAAAAAATACACGGAAAACGGTAGGTATTAAAAAGGATTTAATAGATAAATACCTCAATTACCAAACTTTTATTATTGTCGTTCAATAAAATAATAAATTCTTAATTAGGCTACCTTAAGCAGGGCACAGACCTGCGGCATTTAACGAATAACAAATAGTCGCTATTTGTCGAGAAACCTGGTAACACGTGTGTCATACAGATGATAGACAACCTGGATAAATTAAACTGATGTCTGGTATAAAACAACAACACAGAACGTACGTCTTAAATATATATCCGTACTACTAAAGCGTATTAAGACCATTAATCGAAAATGATTGCTACAAGCGTTCCGCCATGTTGGATTCAATTGAATCCAAACTAATGGCTTGGATTAAAAAAGTGGAAGCTTTTAATAAAGTTTGAGAAGGACTGCTTTTAAATGACATTGTGAACTTGTCAATGCGGTGATTTGACGTTGTCAAAATTGGTGTAAATTTTTATTTTTAACTCTAATTAAAAAAAAAATTGGATTATTTGGAAGAAAAAGCCATTATCTTGAGTGACGTAGCCGCTTATTTGGCATTTGTTTAAACAAATTATAATGTATTTACTTTAAGGTTTACTAATAGTGGCTGTTTTTAAGCTTAGAAAAAAAGATGGCGCTGAGAGCGAAGCACTCATCATCAGTAACTTGAAGTTGTCCAAGCCATACTTTTGGGTACATTTAAAATCCAACATGTCAACGCGCTTGTAATAGTTATTTTTAAAGGCCCTTTCCCAGTACAGGTGTATATTTAAGATGTACGTGGCCTTTAGTAAATTGACAATCAAGGAATTAAATTTGCTGGACCAAGGCTATTAAAAAAATACAAGCCCAGAGTCTGAAAAAATCAGCTGATATTTCAAGGCCTATATTTATATTTGGTCTTAAGGGAGGACGGAGGTTTGTTCGAGATATTTTAAAAATTACACTGCGGATTTTAGTTACATTTGGAAAATATTTTCCGACATAAAATGATTAAAATTAGGCATTTCTTACCCTAAATTTCAATTTTCCGACATGCGCCGCGTCAGACGACTTACCTTTCTTTAACGTCAAACTTCTCTACTTGTTGCTTGTCTTTTTAATTGTGCCTTCAGCCTTAGTAAATTGACAATCAAGCAATTACATTTGCTAAACCAATGCCGTTAAAAAAATATGGGCCGATAGTGAGAAAAAAACACCTAATATTCCCAGGTCTAACAATATTTAGGCATTTCTTTTCGTTAGCCTATGTTATTCTTATGGTAACCTAAAAACTGTGACAGAACCTCACAAGATCCACACGAATCCCCATGGCCCGGAACTTATTCAATAGATGTGCATAACTGACTTTGTGGGACGCCTTTGAGAAGTCCGTAAAGATGCTATCTACACCGCATAGCAAACAATTTGGAAGAGCAACCTATACACAATATCGCTATTTGCCAAATATCCAATATCTCGTATATGGGATCCATCGTACAACGCATGTCTGAACCTGACTTCAGCCTTTTAATCATACGTATATGAATCTAATTCTTTATTTAGTTTTTAACCAAGCGGAAGTAACCTGTAAAAATATTATATATAATTTTTTGGTAAGTATCTACTTCCTTTTAATTTAATCTAAAAATATTTGACTTCCGGTTGTCAGTATAAAATTTTGCACTATGCTTATCCACATCCTGAGGGAAAAAAACGCCGGGAGACATTCAATCAGAGTTAGTTTTTGTTCCACCTCAATTACCTTATCTGGTTTAGGTTTAGTGCTTATCATTTTAGGATTTGCTGATGATGCTTGCCCTCCTTTTTTTCCATACTCAAAATTTTAAACTGCTGCGCCAATTTCTTTAAAAAATACTTAATTTTTCGCCTGTGGTGCCAATATTTTCGTCATATCTACAAAATTCTTTCTCGACGCGATTTTTCTCCAAATGTATTTGAATTTTACAACATTTTTGCCTTTTGTAATTGTTGTCAATTTGTTAGTAGTTTTTTTATATTGCAAATATTTTCTTTTGTTGCCTTATTTTATCCGAAAAAAACTTAATTTTCGCCTGCGGTGCTATTTTCTTCGTTATATTTACAAAAAAGTTCCTCAGCGCAATTTTTTTCGACAAATATTTAATTTTTCTTAAATTTTTACCTGCGTCACATTTTGAAGTCATTATATAATGTCGGCTATGAATAGTACATAAAAAACCTATAGACTGTGTACCACTCCGATGGCTCAGATTGGGTTTTGGTAGATACAGTGGACTATAATTAACATTGGCGCAAAAAATTCATTTAACTAGAGAAAGTAAATAATTCAAAATTGTAGGGTAAATTTGAAAGAGAAACAAAATAGTGATATAGCCTCATGGAGAGGGACTTACCGCTGTTTTGAAGTTCCAAAGTGCAAGGTGTACACCTTTCCATAAGAGCTATGTGGCTTGAAGTTCCAACAGGATGATGACACGATAATTTTAATTATTTGCGGAATTTTAAAGTGAATTTTCACTATTTTTTAAATTTAAATTTTAAGGTTGTCGTTTTCTAGACATGGCAACGCGCAGCACACTTTGTCTGTCTCTCAAACCTGCCCTTCAGTTTTTTCGCACATGCGCACAGCACTTCACCCTCTATAGGAAACTATATTTAAAATTTTATGGATGTGAAAAACACGATAGAGGACGCTTGTAGTGCCAAAGTATATAAAAATAAAGAAATAAGAAATAAAATGATAATTCTTAAATTTAGAATAGAAATTACATTTTTTTGCGTTTAATTCTCGCATTTTAATGCAATTTTGCTTTAGATAAATTTTATAATAACTAATAGTTGACCCATTTACTTAGGATTAATATAAATTTAAGACTAATAATTGTATGTTCAAGACAAAATTTTAGTCCATGAAAAATAGGAAAAAATAAAAGTAAAATTCAAAAATAAAAGAAAAATAAAGAGGTTTTTTATGGAAACAGACTGGTAACGTAGGTCTCCTCAAAGTTTTGTGTGTTGTATACTGGATTTTTGCGGTTGCTTCTAATCTGTGAAGGATTAAC
Organism: Aspidapion aeneum; assembly: GCA_963576565.1. NCBI lineage: Eukaryota > Metazoa > Arthropoda > Insecta > Coleoptera > Brentidae > Aspidapion > Aspidapion aeneum. The sequence goes on along the minus strand of OY755038.1, from coordinate 35,981,494 downwards.
AAATATCAGTACACGTTTGATCTCTAAAATGCATAAAACGAATTCTAGTTCCCAGGGTGCAGAAAAAAACGACAGCAGTTTTCCCTTTGCCTCGGGCAACCAAAAAGTTAGGCACGCCCCTGAGCTGCACATAAATGTCACAGGGTAGGGTCACGTATGCCATGTTGCGCGAATAGGGTACACTTGAAGTTTTCTAAAATTTATTACCACTTGCGTCTCGACAACGCTAAATAATTTTTGGGAATCGATTTAATTTATTTTGAGGATGTTACAGACCGGACGACAAAATTGTTATTGCATGATTTTAGATTTTTACCACGGATCACCTAACAAATGATCCGTGTTTTTACCTTCCTAGCGCGTGCAGCAATGACTAGAGAAGGTATTGGTTTCGACGGTTGCTCCTGAACCGTTAAACCGATTTTTATGAAATTCTCAAGTAACATTGTGCTCGATACTGTAACGAGCTAATTAGATATTGGTCAAAATTCTTTATAGATAATGACAGTTATTTGACAGTTATATTTTTTTAAAAATGCGAATTTTTTAATGGAACGTCGCGAGAATATGCGGCTTTTGAAATATAGTGGAGCATATTTTCTCAAAAATTTGTGTTATAACCATAGACTTCGTAGGAGCTTTGATTTCGGAGATATTTACAAAAACAGTTTTCAAGGTTACATAGCATGAATTTTAGTTGGAGTGTGCTCATGGGCTAGGAAGGTATCAAATCCGTCATATATCATCCATTTATTTATTTTATATATTTTATGTATTATTGTTCAGTTTACATAAAAAAATCCTAATTAACGGCACGAAAAGTTAAAAGACAAATAAACCACAGTGAAGGTATTATTTTTGTATTCATACTGTCTTTGCAATTCATATCTTTAACAACACTGTGTTAAAATAATAGTTTTAATGTTGATAGAAATTTTATTTTGCTGATATAATATTCTTAGCAAATTTATGAATTAAATTGGTATTTAAATATTAGCCAAAAATTAGGAGAGGTAAACTATAAAAATGCGGTACTTCTAAAAACTATTTTATTAAAAGCTATCTAGCACTATAATTTAAATACATACATAATTCAAATGTATCTTTTCGTTCTAAACTTTTAGGAATAGGAAAAAGTTTCCAAAAGAACTACTCAGTTGGTTCCTAATCTCAAACCAATAGACTTCTATTGAATCTAGACTTTATATCCAATCTGAATATAAAATCTAGTTACACAAATATGTAGTCCATAATTGGATGGCGTTATACAGAAAGCTACCAACCCTCACTAGTGTCAAACTGAGATAACTAGTTCTGAAGCTTTTATTCATTCAAGAAATGTAATGGTTATTTTAATACTTCTTTATATATTTTTTTTAAATCCTTATGGATTTTTTTTTATATTTAATGCATGTTTGAATAGCTTAAATTAAAAAAAGTTCAAAATGGCGATTATTTGTGGGTTGGTAGGTTTTAGCTTTGCGCTGCTTAAATGAAGTATTAGTTTTAAAGAGTTTTTATTTTATTCTGATCCTTTTACTTCAAAATCTAAATCTACGACATTGTAACCCTCAACATATTTAGTTTTATTAGCATCCTGCACATTTCGATAAAATAGCAACGCATCTGCAGGAATGAGATGCATCACTTGCTTGCAGTTTTGCTTCAGCGATAGGTTTTCCATTGGGCCGCAAATAATATTAAATGGGTTGGTAGGTTTCTGCAAATTAAAAATTTCGACAAAATGAAAATGTGGGTTAGCATTTTCGTAGTTTTCTAGGGTATTTATTAGTTGAGGCTTGGTAGGTTTTTATAAAATTGAGAACGTGTATTCTATTAACCGAATTTGCAGCCAACCCAATATATAGCCTATTGTAGATTGGTAGCTTTCTGACATCTCGGGTTCCATAAATTAAATTTGTTTCAAATTCATAACAGAAACATGAATATTTAAATTAGAAGAAAAAACCTAGATATCAAAATGCTTAATTTCTAATAAATATTTTATTTTAAAGATATAGCATTTTAATTTGGACATATGCTAAATTTATGTTTAAACTCTAAACTTGTAGGAATAAGAAAAAGAGTTTCCAAAAGAACTACCCAATTGATTTCCTAATCCGGAACCAAAATTGGTCAATCTGCTCATCATTCCAGAGTTTGGTGGATTGTATCCAATTTGGTTATAGAATCTTGGTACCCAGGGATCCCAACTACATTTAAAGTAGTTTCCAGCGATTGGCTGCCCTAGTTGATATTTCTGTGCAAAGTTTCTCATGTTAAATCCATCTCTTTGCATAAAATTATTAGCTGGTATTCTTGGTTCCTGAAATTGTATCCTTTGTGGTTGCTTGTATATCATATATGTATATCTATGTGGTCCAGAATTACGTTGGGGACAAGCTGGCATGTAGTCTGTCAGGGTGTCGCCTTGTTGAATTTTGTTTCCAGGGATGTTGCCAACCATCCAGTGATTCCATTGGTTCCATTTTGATTCTTTTGGCCTGGGTGCGTCGGGATCCACCATACAAAGAGTGTAATAACTAAAACAAAATGAACATACTTAAATAATTATGGTGCTATCGTTGAATACAAATAATATCAGTTGGTGAATTTCGTATCCAAGAATTTTTACACACTCTGGTGCATTTTATTAGTAGAAGGGGAAGGCCAAGCATGGTTTACTTTGATAATGGGACAAATTTTCAAAGCACAACCCCGGAAAACTAATTTGGAAGAAAATTGAAAAAATTAAGGATAAGGTTGTTATTTAATCTACGTTCGGCTGTGTGATGAGGCGGAAAAGTTTGGTGGGCATAGCTAAAGAATTACTGCATCGGTCTTTAAATAAAGCATTATTGTATTATGTTGTTTTGTACACTTTGCTTTGCGATCTTGAAGCAGTAATCAATGAACGATCGCTTACCTATTTTTTTAGTGCTGATGAGTGGAGGGTTCGTAGTGGTTTGACAACTTGTTCGTTTAAGGTTGATTATTTTGACAAGATAGATTCAAAACTCTTTAATGGAACTTTTAAATTTATAAAAAATCAGGGCTTTATTGAGGGTATTATTTAAAAGGAAGGGCCATCCGAAAGTAGGTGATATGTTTTTATTTGGATCAGACAAACTAAGGCGAGTTTTGTAGTAGGTACCAGTAAGGAATGGTTGAAATGTATAAAGGCGGTATGTATAATAGGGTCATGGGGCAAAAGTAAAAACGGAAAGTGAAGAATTTTTCAGACCCTTACAACGCATCTATAGTTTGTCTTTTTTTATTTTGACGGTTACGTCATGACATATTTACATTAGTTTAAATGATAAAATGCTAATGACGAACCGCCATAGAAAGGAATAATGTCATGCCTATCATGCCTGCTGGTCTACAAAGTACCGAACCAAAGTAAAACAGAAAATGGAGGTAATTCTTTAAGTCAAAAAAATTGCACATTGTATATTTTGATTGTTAGATCCAGCCAGAGTCCATTTTATATTTTCTTCATCTTTTGTTGTTATTATACGCCACGTTACGTACGTTGTTTTACAGTGGGTTTACTTTCCTTTTAAATTAACTAAAAAGGCGATAGACTTTTTACTTTTGAATTTTAATTTTTAATCTACCATAAAACTCTTATTACAATCTCGTGTCATAAAACAATAACAAAACATCAGCAAAATATAAAAACAGCTCTAGATACAGCATTCAAAATATACAAAGTGCTCTAGTTTTAACAACTTTCTTGGAAATGTCTATTAATCAGAGAAAACGTTAGTTTTACAAAAAAATGGGTAGTTTTTTTAAACCCAAAATCCACTTAATTTAACCAATGATTTAACTTTAGTTTACGAAATGAAACCGACAGAAAAGAATACCATGGACAGAGTACCGAAGCAAAAACTGTTTCAGGGAATTAAAAAAGAAAAAAAACTGGAAAGGCTTTTCTCGCGTAATAAGAGGCTCTAAATAAAAGGCAAGATAAGCCAGGGATCAGGCTTAAGCCCCAGGCTTAATAATTATACAATGCAAAAAATGCTACTATAGCGGGAGGCATGTGAGATGACTTAATATTGCAATATAAAAAAATTCTGAAAAATTGGTAAATAATGGCGATAATTTTACAACAATTAGGTACTTATTGAAAAAAATGTACCACGGGTGAAAAATATTTAGTAAAAATAAAAAAAATGTCAAGTAAATATTTTTAGAAAAAATGGTACCTAAATAAAAAAATGCAAAAATGTATCTTAGTTTTAAATGTATTACGCTGCTGTTGAAAATTTTGACGGACTTGTCAGTTGGCCTCTATGATCATTTCATTTGGGACGAAGAGCTAATTTGGAGCTTTTGAGTACCACTTAATTACGAAGAAGATATTTTTGCCTTTAGTATAAATAAGGTAAGACAACTTTTGAGGTAGACTAACCTGTTTTTGTCTGCATCCCAGTAAATACTCGGAGGCTGTTTGGTCTGGGAAGGACTGAGTTCTTTGCCAAGGTCTACCTGTCCTCCACTCGGAAATGCGACCTCTGCTAGTTTTTCCGGTAACTGGTCAACTAAATCCGGCACGATTTTGTCTTTCTTCATGGCCTTGAAAACTAAAAAAAACAGGAAAATTGCTTTATAAGATAACAAACGTTAATCAAACAGAATGCCGAAATAAATGAGAATGGTGAAAGGATTTTTAGGTCAGCTTAAAACCCGATATTATTTAAAAAAAAATTTTTTAAACAAATGAGCTTAATTTAAAATAAATGGATCCATGACGAATTTAATACCTTCCTAGCTAGCCTATTAGAACATATCAGCCTTGAAAACAGTGTTTTGTTAATATCTCAGAAACGAAGCCTCCTATGAAGTTAAAAAAGTTATAATTTAAAAAAGAATTTAATTATCTAAAAGCTGATTTATTTTGACCAAAATCTAATCAGCTCGTTACACGTTACTCGAACACTATTATACCTAAAATTTTTTTGAAAAGCGGTTTAGCGGTTTAGGAGCTATCGTGTTACGAATAGACACACACACAGAGAAGTCACGACGATATTTCTAAAGCCCGGTGCCCACCTAGGACTTTCTCGTGCGTGCCCGCGCACGCGTCACATGACTGTCATAACATTTCATATTGAGATCATGTGACGCGTGAGCGGGCACCCACAAGAAAGTCGTAGGTGGGAACCGGGTGTAAGATAGCTTCAAATACACCCAAATAACACATTTTCGGCGATATTTTTTTTTTCGTCGAAAATTATACCTTCTCTAACCATTGCTGCCAGGAATGTAAAAAAACGGTATATGGTAAACCAATCGATTCTTAAATTAAATACTAAATCAGCATCAAATTTTTTTGCAAGTATTTTAAAACAAATCACAAGTCAGCAGTTGAAGTAAATATAAGGACATACTTTCAACACCCCAGAAATTTCTTTAAAGCGAACTGAATGAGTGAATGAATACGGGCATTGAAATTGCATATATATTTTTTAACTTTATAATTAGAGCAGATCCAACAAGATGCACTTTATAAATTACCATAAAAAGTTTAAAGATTTTGCTCAAGTATTGTTTTTTCAATAAGTTGCTATTTGATCTCCTTTCCAGTCTTTCATATATATATAGGATTCTCAAATAGTAGAATAACCCCACCTCTATAAATTTTTAATAAAAAGAAGTTATAAAATAGCTTATGCTTTTTTTTAAAAAAATTGTGGAAAATTTCAAAATTTTGAGAATTACTATCAGAACAATAAAATTAGTATATCACCAATGAGTAATTCTAATAACAAACGCATTTTTTAAATTATGAGAATAATAACTTACAATCTTTTAAATATAGCACGGGATTTCCAAATGAATTTGTTTTTATTGTTCCATTTGGAATATACGTGGAAAAAAAACTACGAAAATGGGTTTAGCACAAACAGCAATAAATATAATTACAAATTAATATCTTATCAATGTATCAAGGAAAATTATTCATAAAAAACATTATGCTCCCGTAGAAACGGCTTAGCAAGGGAACATTCTTAAATTAGGCGACGTAAAAATTCAGGATTTTTGACGCCCCCTCCCTAGGGTCACTGCATCCTAGAACGCCAGGCTTCCAGGATGCAGTGACCCTACCCCTCCCCCATCCGTAAGGCATTTTCAAGAAAAAACATTGCGTGAAACTACCAGGTACCTTCAGTTACTTTCAAAAATGTGTCTATTTGCGAGAAAAAAGCGTGGGTGTTAATTTGGCAAAACTTTTGTAATATTAAGGTTTTTAGGACATAATTTTGTTTAATAAGCTGTTGGGGTATTGTGGGCTTCTTGCTATTAAATAGGCCTCGTTATAACGAGATTTTGGACTCAAATTAATTAGATTAATAAAGATTAATTAAATACGGCTCCACATAAAAATTAAGCAAAAAATTAGACTATAAAATAAACAATCCAGACAATTTTGGTCCATTCATTTTATTTTGGGATTTCTATTAAAAGTTGACGGTTCGATTTCTTATGGCGTATTCCATTGAGAAAATGAGTGCAGAAATAGTGCACAACTAATTCAGTGTTATCATTCCGTTGACATGAACTATTTTGGTTTTTATATTTCATTGAGGAACTTTTGAAATCAGTTTTGCTACACTACTGAGTATAACTTTCTTGCCACAGGCCCATGCCGCACCGAAAACTTTTTCCCGTCATTTAGTCTTAAACTTCGAAATGATCAGAAGTATGATTAAGTTTTAAGATTTTTTTCAAACTTTTCTTTACTGCAGCAGTGGCAGCAGCCATAAAAATGTAGTAGTGTAGACAGTGCCTCACTTGAACTTGACATATTTGGCTGACGTTAAGCCTACCGCGATCTATCTTTATTGCATGTCATTATTATATTTAAACTGCATTGCATCCAAATATATGAGCGAAGTTAACGCAATTGGGCGCCATGGGCCCATCAACTAAATACTATTTGTAAGAATAAGTAATTCGACTGAGGTACCTAATCAATTAAACTCGCATAAATAAAAAAAAAATGAGTGCTTCATTGAAATTGTTCCCGGGGCAAATTTTGGACAGCACAAAGCCAGTGCACTACCAGTGCTGCACTGATTTTCTCAATGGAATACGCTATTAATTTTGGTTTCGCCATAGCCGCCATGGCCGTGAGAGTCAAGGACAACCAAACCAGTGGCCGTGATTGTTTCAGTGGGCGCGCGTTTGCTCTACAATCAGAGGAAGTGTGGTTCGATTCCCATGCCTGCCATTACAAACTCGAACCAACTATCCGTTTGTGAATATAGATTTACCGGAAGTAGGGGTAAAGCCTGTCTTGGGTGAAGTTTGGGCATCAACGAAGTAGAGAAAGTTGATGAATAATAATACATGGCCGTGGTTCGGAAGTCACGTTAACCCGGTGGTCCCGTGTTTAGAGCATAGATGGCGCTAGCACGATAAAGACCCCTGTGTCCGACAAGGGGTATCAGGCAAAATTAAATCCTTCTTGAGAAAAGAAAATTGCCTACCGGGGGGTGCTTAGCAGACCGGCCGGCTGGATCTTTATGTAGTATGATTGTGTGAGTAAATGAGTTGTGATTGTCCCGGTAGTTCCCTAGAGGTAGCCATGGAAAATAGACACTCTGTCAAGTATCTTTAAACACAAAGTAGGTAATGGCGATCAATTGGTTCATATAATCTTTTACTACTAGTTTAGTTCAACGCCGCCGTCTTTTAACAGGCGTCCTATTTATTTTTATAATTTTTTTAACCCAAACGAGAATGCAAGGTTAATAAAATGAATTGACTTCCAGTTACCTATTTACACAATGGTTGGCGTTTGATGCAAACATTCAGAAATAAAGATACGAAAAATGCACAGATACCAAATTTACATAGATAGAGTTTTTGTCAACTGTACGCCGATTATTTGACGTAACGAATACAAGAATAAAATAATATTCATGCGTAAAAGTATAACCAATCAGGAGATTTTGTCTTAAGGACCGCAAAAAGGATAGACTTATACCCATTGATATTGCTGTTTCCAATATGTTTGCATTCTGCATCGTAAGGTACCGTAGGTATTGCAATAATACGTACTATATGGAAATAATATGCTTCTGTCTTTGAAAGCAACCAATCAGGTCATTTTTGCTTGAGGACCCCAAGGCCCTCATGTTTGTATCATGAATGGGCAGTTACCGTATTGGAATATTATGTATATGAAATCTAATACCATTTTTGATCAACACTGCTGTCGATCGGTCAGAAATCGTTCCTTGCTAGAGCAGATCTCAGTGGGAGCAATTGCCAATTAATCTCTGATTGATCTAAGTAAGATCTTAAATCGAACGCGCTTTTACAATAAACCCTCAACATTTTTGTTTTACATTTTGAAAACAAGCAAAATAATTTTATTTATTCTAATAGGTATTATTTTTATGCATTAAATACCTCGATTCTTTAATGCAACAATGAGACATCCTGTATATATTTTTATTCGTCTGGGCTGTCAACATTGGCGTAGCTAGGGGGGGCAGGGGGGGCCTGGCCCCCCCTGAAATCCCTCAGGCCCCCTTAGATATTTTAGGCCTCCCCTACCGACTACTAGTAAAAGAACATGACGCTGAAAATACATACTTTTCTATTATTATTCGGGAAATATTCAAATAAAATAGGTGCATTAAAATTTAAAATCATTCAGATAATGTTTACATTTCAGGAAAAAGCCCTTGTCTTGCGGAATTAGGCTTTTTCTCTTTAAATTATCGGTAACTTTTCTGCACTTATGCAATTTCCCGAAAATATTTTTTAAATTTAAACATAATTATGCATATTGAATATTTCATACATATTGGCGACATCTTGTAAAATATTATAGAAGTGTAAGTTGAATTTCGCATTTAATAAAGACAGCGACCTTTGCCCCTCTGTTTCCAAAATCGGGTTGTAGATGTCGTAAGGTTATAAAAGACCTGAGAACTGTTTTTCTAAAATAAATATAATAATCTTTTTAGTTTTTTTGAGGTTAGCGTTTAGTGTCTTATGGAAATTTTCCGATTTTGGTGACAATTTCATAACCATTTTCATATTAAGTTTTCCCACGTCGTGAAATGGAACAAATTCGTCGAACAATACCGGGAAATTTTTAATATTAATACTTCTGCTCTAAGAGCAGAAATGACCGTTTTAAAGAATTGTATTTTTCGGTTAAATCAAACTGTTGGTCATGATTCTATCAAACAACATATAGCAGAAAACACCTATCCAAACCTCTACCAACTTTTTAAAGTTGCGAGTATTCTTCCAATTTCAAGTCCAACTTGATCTTTCTCTGCCATGAGGAGAGTTTTTAATTGGCTTAGAACAACTATGACTCAAGAGAGACACTCAGGTTTGTCATTGTTATTCATAGAAAAAGATGTTGAGGTCGACTTAGACAGTCTGGTAGACGCTTTCAGTCAGCGACGTAGAAAACTTTCTTTGTAGAATTGCTGAATTACATACTTCCTGTGTATACATATCAATAAGTTGGTAAATGTATTATTAAATTTGTTATATTAAAATATTAGAACATTTAATGCGCGTATTTTTTTTTATTCATTGCACACTTTGCACGACTCTTTAAAACCTATGTTTGCTTTTTGTTCAAGATAGACCGGGGCCACGGCCCCCCCTGAAAAGCAAGGCTAGCAACGCCAATGGCTGTCAAAACTCATCTAACTACAATATCTTGCGTTTTCTGTAAATATTTTGCACTACACAGAAAAGAAAAAACCACAGAAAAACATATCAAAACACAACGCAAAAAGTAAGGTTATGTTCTAAAGCATTTGATCCGTATCCGGACAGAGAAAGCGACGATTTAAAGCAAACAGACCAATCTTTTTGAGATTAATGTCGGATCGCTAGGAAGTGGATTTTTTCATAAAAGCTGGAGGCCTAAAAACAACTATATTAAGTCGCTTGTATTTTTAATTGTGCTTGGACCTTAATGGCTTTCATAATTATATTTTCCATAGAATGACGACATTAAAGGCAATTATGTGAATTATTCGTCTACTTCTAGTTGGAAAGAGATAACAGTAATACGCATTTCTTTTCAACTAGTGGTACCAAATTGATTCGCCGCGACAAAGTCGTAAGCGATCGTGGGGGAATCTTAGTTTCAGATGAATTTTAGATTCATACTTACTTCGGTCTCTCTGTCTAACTGTAGGACTAATACAATTTCTGGAAGGCCAATCGCACACTAATTTCATAGGGTTGAAATGCAAACCGTTGGGGCACTGCATCTCCAAGGGACCGTACTTGGAGCAGCCGTAGAATTTTTGACAATCGCTAGGGTGAGGGAAGATCCCTTTCTTGTATTTCTGAAGACATTCTAGAAGGTTGTATTCTGCAAGAAAAAAAAATTAATTGTCTTTTATTTAAAGAACTGATTATCACTCATAAAATCATAATACTCGTAAAAGCTTCTGGCTAGTTTAGATCAAATTACTCCTTAAAATATATTTTAAAAAAATTAGCTTAACAAAAAGTTTATTATCAGAATTCTCTAGCCAAGAAGGCGAATTAATTGCGTCCACCAACCATATCGTCGCCTTTCTCATGAAGGGACCTAACTAGCATTTGGTAAATTCGTCAGGAGAGCTAAAAAACGAAAATGGGGTAGATCGGTTTCTGCAGTTGGACCAAAAGTGATTTTATTAACCACAGCTTATTTGTAATGAAGGTAGGCCACTTCGTGGTAGAGTTGCATGAGAACAGTTAGACTGCAAAATATTTTAATTTTCGTAATTTTGTTAGTTAGGTCCCTTCGTGAGAATAGCGACGATATGTGTGTAATCGAGGTAAGCTTCTCATTTTTCCCTAACTTGAAAAATAGGTACACCGTTGGTAGTTATAGTCCAACCAAAACTCGGACCAAACCTGGATAGGAAATCCTTTAAGTAACTTACTCGGTGGAGGAGGAGGTGTAGTAGGCGTCGGTCTGTCGCATCCATAGGATTCCGGATGGAACACCAGGCCTTCAGGACATGTCATCTCAAAAGGCTTTGTCTTTGTACAAATATAGAACTTGGATGGGTCTTCTGGATGCGCATAAATGCCATACTTGTGTTTGGCCAGACATTCTTTAAAGCCTTCAGCTAAAAAAATTTAATTGTCATTCCAACTCTCCTACGAGGAGCATTTTTCAATTTGAAATGAATCTTAAGGAAAAAGTCCTCACTCCACGAATTTCTGATAGGTTGAGAAATAAAAAGCGTAGTTCGGATTAAATTATGTTTAATTTATTTCTAAAAACCATCACCCTAACGCGTTAAAGTGATAATGGTATCAACTGATAATGGTGGCATTAAAATATGTGTTTGTTTGTTTTCCAAAATTTTGGTTTTAGAAACTTCTATAATCCTTGAAAATGGCTAGTAAAGCCGAAACGCGTCGGGTTGATGGTTTTTAGAAATAAATTAGGCATAATTTAATCCGAACTACGCTTTTTATTTCTCAACCCATCAGAAATGTGTGGAGTGAGGAAAATTTAAAAAATTTGCTTAGATCATTTTTTAAAATTGTTTCAATTAAAAAATTAATGTGTGAAGATAAGTAAGAAAAGAAGATGTGATACACCGACGCAAACTAAATGTTCGAAATAATTTCCCTCTTGAAGCCTTAAGCTGTGGGGCCCTGGCAGAAGAAACGCATGAGCGGACCTTTTGTCGATCCATGGGGCTAACCATAAAATAACTCTAATACAAGTCTAAAAGATTAATTTTTTATTTATTATTTATTTTAGATTAATATTTTATATGGTTTGCCATACATTTTATACGTTACATTTACCTGGCGGTTCCGTATATGGTTGCTCGGGACCCTTATCACTATCAGTTGGTGCAGGCGTTTCCTTAAATCTATTCACAAATGTGGGTTGTGGAATTTTCTCAGGAGGCAAATAAGTGGCCTCAGGCTCGGCCGTCTGTTCAGGAGCTGGAGGTTCAAGAGTTTCCTTGGGGGTTTCTTCTGGAATACTTGGAGTGGATTCTTTAGATCCGGGAGTGGACTGCGGCGTTTCAGATGCCAATGGAGTTGAGGGCTTTATGCGAAATGGAAATTATTATTTTACTAGAGGTACCATTATGTATTTGTTAGACCTGAGAGACAAATTATGTCAAGGTCATGGATACTGTTTTTCGTTTCATCTACCTGCCTCTTGTTCCTATTCTGATAGTTTCTATTATATTTGGTAGATGCTGCCACTTGTGTAAAAAGCACACGGTATTGCAGGCACTATTCTTCATTTCTCTTACCAATTACGTAAGATGAGATTTATATATCGCCTCTCTAGCATTACAAGGGTGTCACATAGACCATGCAGTGTTGTGAAGAGTCCAGTCCCTTAAGGACAAAACTGTTAATCCTTAACAGGTGTCCATTAGATTTTGGATCCCCATTGGTGTACAGCTTTTAAGCTGCCCACGGAAAAATACAAGAGAAACAATATCTTTCTATTCCTGCTTAGCAGCGGAAAAATTTTTGTTTTATTTGTTAATTTTATAAAAATAATAAAAGCAGATAAAACAGGTGTGCGGTAACAAATAAGAAAATTTACAAGCTACATAAATTTTTCTTTACCTTGGGCGTGCTTTCTTGGGGTTCGCTAATCTCTGGACTACTAGCTGCAGGAGTAGATTCACCAGGCTTCTCAGAACTGGCGGGAGGCTCAGAACTCATCGGTGGCTCAGAGCTTGCAGAAGGTTCAGAACTCTGCGGTGTGGAATCACCAGGTTTCTCAGTTGAGGCAGTTGAAGTTTCTGAGGGCTGCGGACTTTGCTCAGACGAAGGTGGAGTGCTCGGTGGTTGCTCAGAACTGGCCTGTGATGAGAAAAATGTATCACAATCTTTTTCCAGTTTCTCCGAAAAGTTAATTTCTTGACATAAACCTACTTGAGGAGTTGATTCGGAATTTGCCGTTGGTTCACTAGTTGGTTGAGACATTTTTTCTGAGCTGCTAGAAGTACTAGATTCTGGTTTCTTAGAACTGGGTTTATCACTTGATTCTGAGGAAGATGATTCTGAAGTAGGTTTTTCAGAAGATTCGGGCGAGCTACTATCTGGAGCAGGCGAAGTTGGCAGAGAGCTTTCTTGAGGTTCACTGCTTTTGTCTGAGCTCAGTGGGGTTGATTCTGGAGGTTCACTTGTCTTCTAGAACAAACAAGAACAGAAAATAAAAACCACCATAAATTTTGATAGAGACGGAAAGTTTGTTTTCTGATTTTTATTACTTCGTTTCGCTTTTCGGTTATTGGTAAGATAAAGAAGCATTACAATTACTTACTTCACTAGACTGGTCAGACGTAGAAGGCGTACTCTGTGGCGGTTCACTACTTGGCTTGTCAGAACTATCTGGCTCAGAAGGCTTATCAGAACTGCTTGGCGTGGTTTCAGAAGGCTTATCTGAAATATCCGTTGGTTTATCTGAGCTTTGGGGCGTTGTAGGCTCACTTGGTTTATCAGAACTTGCTGTGGGCTTATCAGAGCTCTGCGGCTTATCAGTTGGTTTATCAGAACTATCCGTTGGCTTTTCGGAGCTTTCTGGAGTGGTCGCTTCACTAGGATTATTGGAGCTATCACTGGGGTTAACAGAACTTTGTGGAGTAGTAGCATCACTGGGTTTCTCTGAACTGTCTGATGGTTTTTCGGAACTGTCTGTTGGTTTGTCAGAGCTTTGTGGGGTGGAAGGTTTATCAGAACTACCTGAAGGTTTGTCAGAACTATCTGTTGGTTTATCGGAGCTTTGTGGGGTGGTTGCTTCACTAGGCTTATCGGAACCATCACTTGGCTTATCAGAACTTTCTGGGGTGGTCGGTTTCTCGGAACTATCTGAAGGCTTGTCAGAACTATCTGTTGATTTATCGGAACTTTGTGGAGTAGTTACGTCATCAGGCTTATCAGAACTATCACTTGATTTATCGGAAATTTTAGTTGGTTTATCAGTGGGCTAGAAAAACCAAAAATAAATAAATTATTTATGTTATTCAATTATTTATTGCTAGTTACTTACCGAGGATCCCCCAAAATCTTTACAATAGCTTACCTCGGTACTATCAGGCGGCTCGTCAGAACTATCCTCAGGTTTCTCAGTCTGTTCGGGTGGGGGCGTCTGGTCTGGAGAAGGAGTAGTATCTGTCATACAGCCTGCATCAGCCGGCCAATCACAGACTAGCTTCGAGGGACTAAAGTGCAGTCCTGCGGGGCAGTCGAAGGGATCCTCTGTTGCACAGGAGAGAAACTTAGTGCAGTCTTCGGGATCGGGATAGATGCCCCGGTCATATTTGTCGAAACATTCTTCAATTGTGAGTTCTGTTAATAAAGTATTATTTCAGTAAATGTCTTTTTTGATAATTTTATGTTGTTTAATATAATTTCTAACAATAAAAAAGGGATATTGCGAGGACATAGTCATAATAACAAATGGCCTAAATACATAGTTTTAATGAAAATTTATTCGGAAAAATATTAGTACCTACTTGTTGGAAAGGGTTTTTCATTTTAAATTCGAAAAAAGTGCACATAGTAACAGGCCAAGTCTAGGACCAGTTACTTTGTGTCGTTTTTCTTGGTATTCGAATAATGGATGACTTAAAAAAAAAATTTCTTGCCGATATAATTTTTTTTCAAACTATAAAATCTGTTTCAAATATCATTCTTAATAACTTTGCAAAAGTTTGCAAGCAGTGTGAGCAGAATATGTCTTAGAGGCAATACCTACCCCTAATAATTAGAGCAAAAAAATTTGAAAAGGCTAAAAGCAAATCATAGTACTTTTTGGCAACAGACAATTTCCCCCTAATTCGGCCCCGCTGATTCCGAATATCTCTGTTGTTAACTCGAAATATCGACAGGGACGGAGAAAATCCCCACCAAACCCTCAAAACCTGTTTTATTTTTAATTTTATTCAATTTTATCGAACACTAACCTTTGTATCGAAAATTGTGACGAATAGTTTTTTGCGAAAAACAAAATTCCCTTTCCAACGATGTATTGGTCGATAAGGTTAGAAAATGCAAGTAGCTTTATTATAGGTTATATAAAATTTTAAGGAAGTATTTTATTGTAGAACATATAATTTCATTTTAAAAGCTGTAATATAATGTGGGGTTTCTGTCACAGGTAAGCCTACAGGGGCGTACTTATAAAAATAAATTTAAGAATTTAAGAAAATAAGCTTCTTAGGAAAAAAAGTTACTTTTTATATCATTTTATCTACAGACCTTCGTTACAAGAAAATTTTGCAAAAATGTTCTTTTGGTAATTTCTGAGCGTGACCATATCTACGGACGTCCCTGAGTTAGCCATAACTTCTATCACATTTTGTGATACAACGTTTAAAAGAAAATTTCATTATTGACTGAAAATTTAAGAAGATATTTTATCGTAGGAACCTTAATTTTTACGAAAATTGGATAAAGACTGTAAAAAAATTGAATTGAATTGAATCATCAAACTGATCTTAAATAATTACGTTAAATTTAGAACACCACTGGAGCGGTAAATATGTAATAAGTTTCACTTTGTTATACATCGTTTTAAATAAAATTTTATTGTCTATGACTTACTTCGTCATTTCACTCACATTTTTTGAGAAAGAACTAGGTTTTTGAGAAAATTGAATAATACTTTTAAATGATTGAAGGTTTTTATCCGAATTTGAAGGATTTCGACTATAGGCAGAATTATAAATTTAAATATTTTATTTTTGATTTTGGTTTTTATAATTTATAATTAAAATTTTTTTATTTGTTTGGTTTTTTCTTCCATTTTTAATAAAAAAAAAAAATATTCATGGTTTACTTTTTTTTGGTTTGGTTTCGACCACCCAGTGTTTTTCTGTGTATTTACTGTTTAGTGTTTTGAAGGATATGAAGGGTTTTTATGGTCAACTGACAGGGGAGACATGTCCCTAGCCAGTCCAATGGCGCACCCAAAAAATATGTCTAAGAGGCCCAGCATAGGTGTGTGTAGTTTCAAATCTTTTAAATGGTCTATTTTTTACATTTTATGATCATGAATTGTAGAGTTTAAGGGGGCGGCTGGCCAGATGACACCCGCTTTGGGTGCCCCAAGACATATTACTATTTTCCCTACAGTTTATCCTAATAGTTCAGCAGCGGCGTAGTGAGGGTTTCATGCGCCCGGGGCAAGGTTAAAGTTTGGCGCCTCCCCCTCCCCCAACAAACATGTTTTAAAATCAATGTAACAGGCGCCTTTCGGCGCCCCCTGACTTTGGCGCCCGGGGCAGGTGCCCGGTCGCCCTGCCCTCACTACGCCGCTGAGTTCAGGCAAGATTCGGGAAAATCCACTTTCTAGAAGCATTTTATATTACTTTTTGGCAAAGGGGCAATTCCCCCTATTTTGACCCCGCTGAATTCCAATATCCCTGTTGCCATCTCGAAATATTGACAGGGGCTGAGATATTCAAGATGGCGGCCAAAATGGTGGCGGAATTTTAAATTGCCGCTGGAAAGCCCAAATTGTCACAGGTGCACATTCAAAATATATATTTGTATAATTAAAAAATAATAACATATTTTTTTTTTTTAATGGCTGCAAAAACCTCCAAAAACCCTCCTAGACCCCCCAAAATCTGAAAGTTTGAGGTTTTTTCAAATTTTCTTAAAAACTAAGCTTCTAAAAGAAAAATGTATAATACACTTTATTGTAGACAATAAAATTTCCTTTTCAACTTTGTATAACTTAATAAAATTAGACGAATAACAAGCTCTCCAGCGGCGTCCGTTAATAGAAGTAATTAAAAAAAGTTGAAAAAATACCTGTTTTTTCCAAGATTTATTTAATTTTTTTAAAAACTAATATCTACAGAAAACTATGTATTACGCTTTGGTATACTCAATAAAATTTCCTTCAAAATGACGTATAACATGATTAAATCGGTTTTACAAATAAAACTTCAGAGGCATCCGTAAATTAAATTAATTTTGAAAAAACAGTATCTATCTCAAAAACTAAGCTTAACATGAAAAAACTTGTTCTATACTTTTTTGTAGACAGGGAAATTCCCTTTTTTAAAATGTGAAACTCGGTGGGGTTTGACTTATAGCAAACTCTCCAGCGACGTCCGTCAATGGGGGTGATTTCAACAAATCATTAAAAAAAACATGTTCTTTATACGTTTTATTCAATTTTCTTAAAAACCAAGCTCTTTATCAACAAATGTGTTCAATACTTCGTCATAGCCAATAAAATTTCCTTTCAAACAATGTATAACAAGGTGTTTTATATTTACCGCTCCAATGGTGTTCTTAATTTAAAGGAATTATTTAAGATCAATCCAAACTAATGAATTTTGTGTCTTATTAGCTTTTCGGTGGATAATAAAGAGCGGCGGATAAAAGGTCGAAAGTACAAAAAGTCGAAAGTACAAAAGGTCGAAAAAATAAGGTCCAAAGTACAAAAGGTCGAAAATACAAAAGGTCGAAAGTACAAAAGGTCAAAAGTACAAAAGATCAAAAAATAAAAGGTCGAAAGTTCAAAAGGTCGAAAGTACAAAAGGTTGAAAGTACAAAAGATCGAAAGTATGGGTCCACATCGACTAGACAGGTCAATTCGACTTGATACGGTAAATTTGTATTTTTAATATTTTGTTTTATCGATTTTTTTTCGACCTTTTGTACTTTCGACCTTTTATGGCTTCAGCGGCGGGCCCGATAATAAAATATCCTTTTAAACAGTGTGTCACAAAATGTGACCCATAGTATAGAAAACTCTCCAGGGGCGTCCGTAAACTGCAAAAATTACCAAAAAATATTATTTTTGTTACGGGTTTCATTCAATTTCCATCAAAATCTCAATTTCAAATAAAATATCAAACTCTTCCTAATAGGTTGACAGGTTGGTTGTTGATCCCAATGAGTACCTAATTATGATTATGCCCCCCCCCCAAACCGTTGCATAAGATTCACCACTTTATTTTTAGTTCCATAAGCTTAAAAAAATAACCAAAAACACCTGTGTCAAAGTTACTACTGTTACTTTCTGCACAAAAATATTGCTTAGGTGGGCCATGGCCCCTATGCCTCCTCCCCTTATAACCACCGGTGTTTTTTGCTTTAAAGAAATTATTTAGATAAACCAAACTATCTAATCTAATCAAAAAACAGTTTATTTTAATTTGGAAACATTTTATTTTAGTAGGAATAAATTACGAACCTTTTTGAAGTATTTATCATAACATTAACCTCACTTTGTAATATATCATTTAAAAAGAAATTGTCTTATCCTCAATAAAGAATAAAGGCACATTTTTTTCTGAAAATCTTAGAAAAGATATAGAGAAACTGATTATTTCAGTTATTTTTGAAAATAACTTTATATTAGTACGCCCCTGAAGCCTTAAACATCGCAACAACCCGACATTTTAATAAAGTTTTTAAAAGAAAATGTTATGTTCCACAATAAAGTATACGACATATTTTTTTCTAAAAAGTGTAGTTTTTGAGAAAATTTTGAAAAACCTATAATAAACATGATTTTTCTAAATAATCCCAATTTACGTACGCCACTGAAGAGCTACTTGCTTTTCCTAACCTTATTGACCAATACATCGTTGGAAAGGTAATTTTATTCTCCACAAAAAAATGTTCCTTGCAATTTTTGATAAAAAGGTTAGTTTTCGAGAAAATTGCATAAAACTGAAAAAAAACAGGTTTTTGGGGGTTTGGGGGTTTGGGGGGATTTTCTCCGTCCCTGTCGATTTTTCAAGTTGGCAACAGAGATATTCGGATTCAGCGGGGTCAAATTAGGGGGAAATGGACTGTTGCCAAAAAGTAATATGATTTGCTTCTAGACCGAAAACGGAAAGCCTTTTAAAATAATATGCTGACTATAGACAAAAAACAAATCGTCCAAGATTTTAAAGGAAAATGGCATAACAGTCCAATTCCAAAAACGAAATTATTAATAACTAGACATTAATAAAAACGTTATTCATCAAAATAAGACATGAGTATCCGGTAAAAAAAGAATTGGTATTAATCGCACAACAGAACAAAATCCGGACAAAAGAATCATGAAAATAAGTCGGCTTGTGTGTTGTTCATTTAAAGAAGAGTGGTTCTGATACTGGTATGCAATTGAAGTGTATTTCACTGCAACCTTTATAGCTTATTTTAGGCAACCAAAAAAAAAACGATTTTCCTATTGATATGCGGTGTAGAAAAGGCCAGGTGCAAGCCGATGCGTGTTGGGCCCCTGGGTTAGGATTCGTTTCTGAATAATTGACCATGAAGTAGAATAACATCGATTTCGACCCATTCCCCTGCAATTTATACAAAAGAAGGACTGGGGCGGTAACATAATGCAAAAAATAAAATATATCTACTGCGGAATGACCTACAAAAGTCAAACTTCGCAGATCTTTATAGATTTAACAACCCCTCCAAGTTTTATGGACCTCCATAAAGTAGTTAAGTAGTTACGAAATTTCAAAAAACATCGAAATTGCTACTTACTCCCTCACTCACTCATTCACTCATGTATAGATCATCAAAATTGCTACAAAGCTGAAATTTTACAGACTAATAGAAATTATGACCAAACCCTTTAAAAAAAGGTTGAAAATTCTAATTTACTCCCCTCCCGCCTATACAGTGAAACCTCCCATAAGCGGACACTTACGGTTCCGTCGATTTTGTCCGCTTATTGGTCGTGTCCGCTTAAGAGAGGGAACTGCGAAATGTTGATATATGTTTATTAACAATTTCCGCGGCTTGAGATTTTCCGATATTAAATTTTTCGGCGATCTTTCGTGGTGATAGATGTTCCTTCTCCGAAACGTTAACAACTTCCATTTTTCCTCATAAACTAAGAAGTTTTTTTACTAGGAGCCATTCCAAAGAGTTATATTATTACCCAACTGAATAATAAAACTAAATACAGCAGTCCCGCCGAATAAAATAATGTTGTAAATACGACAGAAGTATTTATTCTCCGCATTAAAACGGAAAGAGGTAATTCCCCGGCTGCAGAGTGCATTTTCGCAAACATACTAAATAATATTTATGCCAATTTATGCAGCGCTCCGTCCCGTTGTCAGAGGTTCGCGTCCGGTTAAGGGAGGTTTCAAAATTTTTTAACCAAAAAAAATTGTCCGCGTCCGGTTATTAGAGTGTCCGGTTATAGGAGGGAATTTTACATGTGAAGACATAGGCAAAAGCTTGGTTCCAACAAATTTGTCCGCCTAAAGGGAGTGTCCTCTTAATAGAGGTGTCCGCAAGGAGAGGTTTCACTGTACATGTAAAAGTAACATTGCCCACTTCCAGAGACGCTCGCGAGCTGATAGAAACTATGATAAAACTATAGGAAAAAATTAAAAAACACCAAAACTTTGAATTTCCCCTATAAATGTACAGTTATGTAAAAGTAACATTGCCCACTTCCAGGAACGCTAGAGAGCTAAGCTTTAGAAGGCTAATAGGAACTATGATAAAACCATAGGAAAAAATTCAGAAACCACACAATTTTTAATAAACTTTTGACCAATATTCCGCATATTTTACTACTTTAAAACTTAAATATTATCGAAATCCTTTAAAAAATGAGTGAAACCTTAACAAAAACATTTTATGTAAAAAAAGCCAATTACGCGAAAATGGTATTTCGTAAAAAGAATTGAGATAAAAGTAAAGCCAAGTTTTCAATACAAATTTCAAAATGAAATGGTGTTACTAGTTTTGAAATGTTTTTCTAAACTTGACTATTACGGCTGCACATTACTTCTAGGCACAGTGCTAAATTGAACATAAGGAAGTTTGGCTGTAATAGCAAAGTTAAAAAAAAAACATTTCCAAACTAGTAAAAACCTTTCATTTTAAAATTTGTATTGCAAAACTTGGGATCACATTTATCTCAATTCTTTTTACGGAATATCATTTTCGCGTACTTCGCTTTTTTTTACATGAAATGTTTTTGTTATGATTTTTATTTATTTTTGGGTTCAAAAACTATTATTTGTTCCAGCAATTAAAAAAATGGGATTTGGATTTGCCTTTTAACGCGAAAGTTTTATTAGTAGCTATAAAAACGGTGTACCGTATACTGCATATAGCAACACAAAATCCACTTCTTTGATTGCTTAAATTTGGCTATAGAGGTTGTAGTGAAAGACGCTTTAATTACAGTACCAGGAGTGCTCTTCTTTAGGTGAACAATACACAAGCCGAAATTATTAATTCGTTTTTGAAAATGGGCTGTTAATTCGCGTATTTATTTGAAGCAAAATTCGCATGCCTCGCTTCGAAGCCGAACCAATGCCTCGGTTGCTGAAGTCAAAACGCGCATTGAGACGAACAAATACGCCGTCGCATGCCGCGGGTCCATTAGCTGCGCAATCGATAGTTGTTGGCCGCTGCTGCGAGGCACGAACACACATGAATTCTGTCTCTAATGAATTTATATATACCACGACGATTTTTTTTGTCCTTTATGATGATGGATAGGGATTCCTTATTCCTAATATAAAAAATACTTACGTTCTTTTTGCGATTGTCCTAATCCCACAAATAATACTAACAAAATCACAGACCAAATCATAATAAAATCATGAATTTTTTTTCCAAATAAAAAAGTTTTAAGACACTATTTTTTTAATTGTTGATTTTTATAAACTAGAATAAACTACTAAGAGATAATTCGCATGTTGAGTGCAAAACAAATCTAAAATTAAAATAGTTATTGCATTTTTTAGCCTATTTCCTATTTTCACTATCTTTCGAAACACCCACTAGCTGGAAATTTAATAGACTAAGGGAGAGTTGATTGTTTGTGTTCTTTAAATAAACTATTAATTTATTGCTGCAAAATTTTACATACACACGATTATTTTTTTTCTGATTTAATTCAAGGAATAGAAGAGATCATGCTTTATACAGGAACGTCAAGTTTATATTATTTATAATTTTACTAAATAATAGAAAACATTGTTTTCGAAACCAACAAGCATTATTTATATGTTGCATATAGCAACTTGTTTTTTGTCAGTTTTTCAGGAACGATAATATTTTATAAAATTTATTTCTGGTTAACTTTTCAATAAGCTACAAATATTAAATAACGTTTAACACTGTGACGGAAAACAAATTTAATAAATAATTTAAAATGTTTAAATACTTACCAAGAA
Source organism: Aspidapion aeneum (assembly GCA_963576565.1). Classification (NCBI taxonomy): domain Eukaryota; kingdom Metazoa; phylum Arthropoda; class Insecta; order Coleoptera; family Brentidae; genus Aspidapion; species Aspidapion aeneum. The sequence goes on along the minus strand of OY755038.1, from coordinate 35,959,319 downwards.
ATCTATTTTAAAAATTTTTAAAAAAGAGAATATGTAGGAAATTAAGGTGAACGAGACGGTACCAGTTTAGAGACACTTTCAACAAATTTCGAAGGAAATAAGGAAACCTTTATTAATTCACCCTTTCCAACTTTATGAAACGGTGCGAAGGATATAACTCCTTAAGTAAAATTAATTTTACAGTTGGGGGACAACAGAGAAAAAAGAAAAAATTGATAGATGACGTATTAGCATGTGCCTTAAAACTGTAGTGGAAAATGCATTGGGAAAAAGTACGTAAATATTTGAAAAACTATTTTTTTACCGCAATATTAATTTTTTATGATTTGATTATGACTAGAGATTGATTTTCTGCATAAAAATCGGATTTTATTTGTGTTTTAACCTCTGAAACCGGTTCCGGAAAAATAGTCAAAACCCATTTTTAGACACAGCGTCTCTAAACCAGTATCTGCCAATAAATATGGGGACCGGTTTCAAAACGCCATTTTTTCTTGCGTACATACGAGGTAGGTGTTTTGTTCGAAAAATGTAATTTTTTTCTTTGATCCAGATTTAAAATTAAATTGCATAGTCGACACCTAAAAAGATCTGGATTTTCAGATGGAGAAAATAAAACAAAAAGTGTGACAAAGTGTTACGAGGTGGGGGCGGAGGAGGATTTTGCTCCTTTGTTACGTAACATGTTTGAGCCTACATAAAGTTAGAATAAGCTACCGTTTCGTCACCCACCTGAATTCCGTCACTTTTTAGAAATATTTTGAATTATTAAGCTAACCCTACAATGGAATTCCAAAAAAATACTTTTATCAGTTCACCAATATTTCTTGCAACACTGTGTGCAAACTTCAGCTGTATTGTTTAAAAGGAAGCTGCGCGCGAAAAATTCTTTTAGTCATGCGTCAAGTGTCGAAGCCGAACTTCGCATTTTATTATAAGGTAAGCCACTTGGACGTAATCATTTAATCTAAGATTTTAGGTACTTTATTATATAATTACCTAATATATTTATATTTTTTACTAAACTAATGTCCGTTGATAAGTTTTTAACCAAAATTTTCTTCCTTTTTCCGATTATTTTCAATAAAAAGGGGGTAAATCCGACAGGAGTGACGGAATTCCGAACCAAACCAATGTCTATTCAAATTAGTTCATTCAATCAGAATCACATTTGATTATATTTTCAAAATCCCAAATTCCGTCATAAACTTTTTGAGCAATTTTCTCTGAAAATGTTTTTAAAATTCAAGGTGTCGGAATTCAGGCTGTGGGGCTATGACGGCTTTCCGATTATTTTATTTTTTTTTAAAATAAGGGTGACGGAGTTCTGGTGGGCAACAATTTTTTTAAAGTTCAGTTTTTTTCATATCAACAATCATCTAAAGACAAAAAATCTAAGGTGATAAAACCTACAATAAATCAAATTCTTTAAATTTCAAATATCGTAATATGTTTTTTATACTCTACTCATTTAAAATCTGTGATAAATTTGGGTGCCGGAATTCAAATTACGACAATGACGGCTTTCAGGTTGTGATTTTCACGTTTGCTGGATTATGAAGGAGGCTGTCGCCTTTTAATATCTTACGAAAAATACCTACCTATCCAGAATTTTTGCTCCAAATATTCTATTTACTGTAAGAAATAAATACCTTACAAGGCTCCACCCCACTAAAAACTATTAATTATTATTTCGAATACCATAGTTATAGGTTAAGCGAATTTTTATTTATATTACAGTCAGACAGATAGACCGACAGATAATCCTAGAACAGTTATACTGACACACAGACATATACTACCACAAAATTTGGTAATTAGTTTTTTTTGGGTTTTTAAAGAACTCATTTGAAGTGGTAATAAAAATATTTTATTGACGAACACATTAGGCTTTCACGTCTAATGGTATGCATGAAAAACTAAAAATTCTATATTTTTTCGTGAGCGTACTGAGGTCCTCATAAAAATATTTGATGAATTTATGTAAGCAAAGTTAATTAGTACAATAAAAGTTGGCTGTATTTGTTATAGATTGTTTTTAGTATCCATTTTATCACATGACAGAATTCAGGTCAAAACTATATCGGAGTTCAGGTAAGCACTATGACGGAATTAGGAATTTCGGATTTCTAACTTTTTTTATTTACTGAAAAAAATATAGATTTAAATTATCAAAATAGAATACAATGTTTAATCAAATGTCCAAAGTTTCAGCACAAGTAGAAATAATTTAATATATCAACACATAGAACATTGTATATCATCTGAAAAGTCAGTCCATGAATACTAAGGGGCTTAAGGTGACGGAATTCGAGTCGACTACGGTACCACTTATTCCACATTTTATTATGACATGGATGGAGGGGTGTTGTACCTTTCCACTAATCGAAATTTTTCTGCGCGAATATATGTAGCGCAAAATATTTAACGCGAATGAACTACGCAGAGCGAGCATTAACAGCTCTAGGAATTTATTTTATGAGTTTTTTAGAGCGCCTATACTTCTGCCACGACAAAAAAACAGCGCAAAGCTGTTGAGCCGAAAGTGCATGGTTTGCGTAGTTATTGTCGTAAGCGGTAAATTTATTGCGCCCTAAATAACGGCGCTAAAAAGTTTTCGCGGATCCTAATTAGCGCGGTACTATTATTACTTTTATTTTTTTATCGTGCAGTATAAGCACGCGTGATGAAAAAAAAATTGCAGTAGCAGTTCACTACCACGCTTACCCCATAAAAAATAACGTATTTTTGAGGGTTTAGTTTAGAGGGCGTTGTTAAAGTATTAGATACATAATTTTAGGAGGGCCAAAATTTGGCAAAAAATATGTTACATATTTTATGGATGGCCCCAAAGAAGTTAGTTTGAAACTGAAAAAATAAAGCAAAAAAATAACTAACAGACTAGATCTGGTCAAACAGTTAAGTGAAAATAAGGCTAGAAACTTGAGACAGAGACTGCTGACCCATTTGAAAAATATCGGACTTTTCCAAAAAGTTTTAAAAAAAGCAAGGCTAGTTTAAAGGCACTTAAGTTCGTTAAGTTTAGTTACCCCACTACTAATACTACTAGGATCATTAGGTTTGTACTTACTTATAACTACAACAGGTAAAATTGTCTTTTTGATTAGAAATTATTATTTAAAAACAATATTAGCTCGCAATGATTTTTTTGTTTCATTTGATTCCTTACACTTAAAAAAATGCATTTACACCCACAGAATTTGTTTCCTGGCATAAAATAACCATTTTATTAGGTAGTCAATGCGAAAAGCCGTTAAGTGTCTCGTAACCGGTTCGTTCACCCTATTATTTTGTTCGGTTTACTTTAAAGTTGGTAGTACTTTGTTAGAGTCGAAGTTTATGAATTTTGATTTAAAAAAAGTATAAAAATGGCGACAGTTCTTTTTTTTTATAAAAAAGACACCCAACAATTATAGCAAATTAGAGGTCCTTTGCAATGGGCGATTAAAGGAATTTAATTAAAATCGCATGAAATTTAGGTAACTTGTATGACTTAAAGCCTACATCTTGTGACAAAATGGCGTTTGACGACCACCATGTTGATTCCTGTTTAAAAAAATATAGCCTATAGCACCTTCGGGATCAGTAGCAATTCAACGACACCTTTTTTGTCAAAATCGGTTCAGTCTTTTAGCCTCTAGCGCGACACAGACATACGTACCTACATATCCCAACGAAAAACATTACCCTTCCTTTCGGCGAACATAGAGCAGTTGAGTAAAAAAATTATTTGTTATGGTATGGTATGTTATTTAATTATTTTACTTTCTGTAATGAAAGTAGCACATTCGTTAATTAAAATAGACTAAGTATGGTTGTGACCAAGTTTGTATCACCCTGTAAAAGTGGATGTTATTATTCATGTAAAATTAAGAACATCAAAAATTAATCATTGGTACTCTGATTGATTTAACAATGGCTGAGCATACTAAAGATGTTTCCGAAGATGAGTTATTAAGATCCTTTTTTTGTTTTGAATTTTTTTACGTCTTTGGTTAATTGCCATAACAAAAAGTTTTAAAAATATGAGTACCGTTTCATAAGCAGAACGTTTTTTAACAGCTTAAAAAAACCGATGGTATAAAGTACGAAGCGCACCTACGTTATTCTTGGTTTACCCCAAATACCTTGGGGCATAAATACAGGACATACCTGGTACCCGTGAATAAAGAAAACAACGATTTTTTCTGGCTAAGCGGCCACAGAATGATTTTGTTTCTCTTGTATTTTTCCGTGGGTAGCTCGAAAGCTGCACGGTAAAACATTTTGTCTACAATGAAAACAAGTTATTTTCTTGAACGAATTGTTTTACCTTAAAACAATTTGTTTTGAATTAAAATATTTCTTTTTAGTTCAACGCAGCGGTTAATCTTGAAATGAGACTTTATTTTTCTTCTTTGATTGTTTTGTTTCAGTATACTACATTTTGCAACAAAGCAAATTGGAAACGGAGCCTTAGAATAATTCAATTCCAATTTATATTAAAACAATTTCTGTTTCACATTAAAATAAAGAGGCAAGACATTTTTTGCGCAATATCAAGAAAATATTCTCTTGGTGAATAGGAAAGCAAAAATTATTTTAGTTCAAAGCAATTTGCTTTGATCTAAGACAATTTTTTTTACCGTGTGTACACTCACGGGGGTCCAAGATCTAATGAACACATATTAAGTGTTGACAGATAACTGTTTCGTCCTTAAGGGAATCTTCAGAACACGGCATTATCAATGTGACACTTTTATCATATTGCTAATAGAAATTAAAAATAATACCAGCGATACCGTATGCTTTCACACAAGTGGCGATATCTTCAAATACCAAAGAAACTACCAGAATAAAAACAAAAGATGAAACGAAAAATAATACCTATGACCGTGAGATAATTTGTCCCTCAGATAGGGTCAATGCATATTGCATTTTTGCCGCCTTCGCGACGTTTTATGTCAAGTCAGCGGAGTGTGAGATTCATACACGTGATGCTTGAAGCCTTTCATTTTTTTTCATTATTAATGTGATGAGTTCGGTAACTGCACGTGCGTCAGTTTCTAGCGCGGATTTGAGAGAAAGAAAAATGTTCACTTTTTCCTAATAAAATAAGGAAAAACAGGAGAATTATATCCCCCCTAGAAAAAAAAAAATATATTACAAAAAAAATAATTCGTCGACTATTACTCCCCCCTAGATTTTGTCCCAGATCCGCGCTTGGTCAGTTTTGGTGGTTTTGGAACATACGCTGTTACGTCACTACATTATTTGACAATTGTCAAAAATTTAAGGTTATTTCTATTATTCTTTTTTTCGAGAAACTAGTTGATCGGGTGAAAATTTATCAAATTACGGATTAAGTGTCTAGTTTGTCTACAATTAATTGTGCAGTTATATTGTGGACATCATAGAGTGTAAAGTAAACCTTTGTAAAGCTAGAGAGACTGTATACACATCTCATCTTACGATATTGGTGAGAGTTATGGTAAATATTGCCTGCGATACCGTATGTTTTTCAAAAAAGTGGCGACATCTACCGAATACAAAAGAAACAATCAGGATAAAAACAAAAGGCAGGTAGATGAAACGAAAAACAGTATCCATGACCGTGACATAATTTGTCCGTCAGGTGAGGTCAATGCATCAGTCAGCGGAGTATAAGCGACAAATACTACAAACGTTAAGTTTAGTACCCGTGAATAAAAACAAATATTTTTTGGTTTTGTTTCTCTTGTATTTTTCCGTAGGTACCTCGAAAGCTGTAAACCCATGGGGTTCCAAGATCATAATGGACACCTTAGTGTTGTTAGTTAACTCTTTCAATGTGACACGTTTGTAATGCTAGAGAGACGGTATATACATCTCATCTCACGATATTGGTAATAGAAATGATAAATATTGCCTGCGATACCGTATGCTTTTCAAAGAAGTGGCGACATCTACCGAATACAAAATAAACTATCAGAGTAAAAACAAAAAGCAGGCAGATGAAACGAAAAAGAGTACTACTACTACTACAAACGTAAAGTTGAGTACCCGTGAACAGTGGCGGATCCAGGGGGGCCAGACGGGCTTGCCCCCCTCCCAAACATATAACTTATTTTTTTGTTTAGCAGCATCACTTATTTAAAATTTGTCACAAATTCTACTTAATTTTTTTTTTAAATTTTGCCTGCTGCGCTATTATTCTCCTTTAGCTACTAAATTTCACACCTGAATTTTTATCAAAAACCACAATTTTTTTTTTTATGTTTGCTGCCACTTTGGCTCCTCCCCCCCGCCACTGCTTGTGAATAAAAACCAACATTTTTTCGTGGCTAAGCGGGTATAGTTTTGGCTAATTATTAACCTATATAATGAAATATAACTTGGTTGTCTGGGTGGTACCCTTGAGGAGATACGAACCCTAAAGTGTTAGCAGTACACCCGTTTCCTATGTATTTCCATAGTATATTGAGGGTCCAAGTGCAGTAGCTCGTGAAAAAGTGATTTTTTTTATTTGGGCTTTTCGGTATCATTATGATCGTGACAGGTGTCACCATCTATTGAGAAACACTTGAGGTTGTGAAAATATTTTAACACTAAAGAAAATACTTTTCTTGGTAAAAGTTTAAAAAAAAATCAGCTCTCATTGCAGATAACTGCAGTTTTTCGCTTCTCCTGTAAAGTTTTTTAAAATGCAATTACGAGGAACTGCACTTGGACCCTTGATATGCAAATCAAACCGAAATTATTAAGTTTTATGTAATTTTCTTGAAAGGCAAGCATTTTACAGAATATGTGTAATAAACTTTATTGTAGAAAATTAAATTCTTTTTAACGAAGTTCTTCCCGAGAAAGTTGGTTTTTTAAGAAAATTGGTAAAACAAATAATAACAATATTTTTTTTTGTATTTAAAATAAATGGATCCATGATAGATCTGATACCTTCCTATTAGCACACTTCAAGTGAAGCCATGATATACCAGCCTTGAAATCAGTTTTTGTAAATAAATCAGAAACTAAAGCTCTTACGAAGTTTTTGGTTATAACACAAATTATTGAGCATAATGCAGTCTAGTATAGTCCGAAAACGGCATAGTAATACGATGCTCTGTTTAAAAGATAGAATTTTAAAAAATTTTCAATTGTCAAAAAAGTGTCATTAGCATTAATGGATTTTGACCAAAATCTAATCAGCTCGTTAGAGTGTCAAACACTATTTTACCTAAAAATTTTATAAAAATCGGTTTAGCGGTTTAGGAGGTATCGTGTTACAGACGCAAATAATATACACACACACCTATACACACACAAACAGACACACACATAAAGACACACACATACACACACACATACACACACATACACACACAGATACACACACACAAACACCTACACACACATACAGACACACCTATACCCGTTCATATATTTATTGTGGCATCTGTGCATTATCTAGACTTGTGGCCTAATGGAGACCAAGCCAAGAGTGAGAAAGATGAAGAGATATAAAAAATTTTGCACTAACTTAGACTTCAATACAGTCCTCCATTCAAAAGTTACAGTTAGTTAAAGATTTGTGCAACAACGTGACTTGTGGCATCGATGCCACAATTTACCAGGTGTGTAACGAAGATGCCACAGTAAATACAATTTATCTAGTGTGTAACGATGTTGCTCTTTTTTCATGCCAAAATTCAATTTAATGTAGGTATACGTCAGCAGACGTGTGGGAAAACGAAACAAACAATACTTTTGACAACTTAGAAATAAACATTTACAAACAATTAACCGCAATATTGTATATTTTTTAAATTTTTGGTAAAGTCATCATGTGTAAAGTCAAAAAAAATAATTGTGAAATAAAATTATCTTCAGTGTCGTATTCTTAAATATTTGCAGAATTTTCCTGATTATTTTCTGCATTTCCTGAAATTCTTCAACCTTTTCCAGCGCATTTCAAGGCTTCCATACTTTACCTAAACTTTTCAAGAGTCTTTCGGAGTTTTCCATATTTTTCCTGAACATTTCCAGAACATTTTCTGATATTTCCTGAACAAATCCATACTTTTTAGGACAATTTCAAACTTTTCCAGAATTTTCCATGCTTTCCGTAAACATTTTCGGATGTTTCCTAAGCAATTTCAGAACATTTCCAGAGTTCTTTAAAGATTTTCTAAAACAGGGTTTTCCGAGCTTTCTTGAACATCCGCAGACTTTTCCTGAATTTTTTCAGAGATTCCCTGAACATTTACAGAAATTCCCAGACTTTTATTGAATTTTCCAGATTTTTCCTAAATGTTTCTCTAGTTTTTCAGAAAATTTCCCGCATTTTCCATATTTTCTCTGAACTTGGAGTATTCCATAATTTTCTAGACTTTTCATATCTTTTGAACCTTTCGAGAATTTTTTCGATTTCTTGCAGGGTATTTCCAGACATTTCCATACTTTTCCAAAACTCTTGTGGAGCTTTCCGGACTTTTTTGAAAAGTTCTTTCCTGAACATTTTCAAATATTTCCTGAACATTTCCAGAGGTGTTCAGAATATTTGCCGAAATTTTCAAGTTTTTTCCTGAAGATTTAAAGAATATTTTTCAAGTTTTCCTTACTTATTCTAAATATTTCTGGGTTTTCCAGAACATTTTATGAGTTTTCTAGACACTCTTAGATTTCTCTAAATTTTACCAAAGTTTTCCTGAATATATCCCAGGTTTTCAGGCTTTTTATCTAAACATTTACAGACTTTTTCTAAAATGTTCAATTTTTTTCCCGACCATTTCTAGACTTTTTTTCTAGACTTTTCCAAAATATTTCCTGCGTTTTCTCGACTTTTCTTAAACCTTTCTAGATCTTTTCTGATCTTTTCCAGAATTTTTTTGAATATTTTTAGAGTTTTTCATAAATTTTCTGGAGTTTTTCATACTTTTCCTGAACATTTGCAGACGTTTCCTGATCAATGGCAAAGTTCTCAAGAACATCTCCCGAGTCTACCACAAATTTTTAAGATTTTTCCAAAACACTTCCCAAGTTTTCAATACTTTTCCGATATATATTTTCAGGGTTTTTCGGAACATTTCCCGCATTTTTTAGCCTATTCCTCAACTTTTCCAGAGCTTTTCAAAACATTTTTCGAGTATTCTAGATATTTTCAAGATTTTTCCTAAAAATTTCCAAAGTTTTCCAAAACGTTTTCCATGTTGTCCACACTTTTTCAAAATATTTTTAAGGTGTTTCAGAAATTTTCATAAATTTTCTAGCCCTTTTTCTAAACATTCCTAGAGTTTCCCTGAACTTTTTCAGAGTTTTTTTTACATTATCAGACTTTTCTAGAACATTTCCAAGTTTTTCAGACTTCCTAAATATTTCCAGAGTTTTCCAAAAATTTCCCGCGTTTTCCAGAGCCTCCGAACTTTTTCGTTCGTTTTCCAGAAATTTTATATCTTTTTCTGAACATTTCCAGACTTTCTAATCTTTTCTAGATTTTTCCTGAACAATCCCCGAGTTTTTCAGGCTTTTCCTAAAGATTTACAGACTTTTCCTGAAATTTTCCAAATTTTTCTTACCTTTTCGTAAGTTCTTGAACATTTCCAGAGTTTTCCACCCAATTTTAGAGTTTTTCATAACTTTTCTAGAGTTTTGCGGACTTTTCTTGAACATTTCCAGAGTTTTTCATAATTTTTCTGAACATTTCCAGACGTTTCCTAATATAATATATAATATTTCCCGAGTTTTTCAGATCATTTTACATGTTTTCCATACATTTCCTAAATAGTTCCAGACTTTTCCTATTCTTAACCAGATTTCCAAACTTTTCGTGAACATTTTCACAGTTTTCCAGAATATTTCCTAAGTTTTCCTGAAATTTTTTAGTTTTTTTATGAATATTTTTAGTTTTCCATAACATTTTCCGAGTTTTCCTTACGTTTCCTGAGCTTTTCCATACTCTCTTACATTTTTAGACTTTTCTAAAATTTTAAAAATTTTTCTCATAAATTTCCAGAAACTTCAGAACATTTCCCAAGTTTTTCAGACTTTTCTAAACTTTTACAAACTCTTTTTAATATTTCCAGAATTTGCCAGGTATCTCCTGAACATTTCCGGACTTTTTCTTAAATTCCAGATTTTCTTGAATTTTTTCAAAATATTTCCCGAATTTTCCATACATTTCCTGACTATTTCCGGACTTTCCCTAAACATTTACAGACTTTTCCTAAATTGTTTCAAACTGTTCCTGAACATTTCCAGACTTTTCCTGAATATTTCCAGAGTTTTCCAGAACATTTCGCGTGTTTCCCATACTTTTTCTAAATATTTTCAGACTTTTTCTGAACTTTTCCATAGTTTCCCTCAACATTGCTATACTTTTCCTGAACATTTCCCGAGTTTTCAGTCTTTTCCTTAACATTTCCAGACCTTTACTAAAATGTTCCAGACTGTTCATGAACTTTTCCAGAGTTTTGCAGACAACTTTCATACTTTCCCTGAACATTGCCAAAGTTTTCCATACATTTTCACGAATTTAAAGTAAAAAGACGGATTTTATTCTTAAATAAAAGCACTGTTTTAATGATAAAACTAATATTTTGGTCTTAATGATAAAAGTAATATTTTGTTAAATGAGCACTTCATCCAAAACCTATTCACATTTAAAAATATTGATCTGAACTTAAAAATGTATACTTCAGAGGGTGACACAATACAATGATGCCACAAGTCGGGTTTATGCACGTGTGCCTCATCATGATTTGTGGCATCTTGTACACAGTCTAAAATTTTTATTAACTCGAAAAATAAACAACAATTGAAATCAGCCGTTAAAGGACGTGACATGTTGGCGGGAAATTTAAAAATTGCTTGTTTATCTCCTTTTTTTTAATGATAAAGGCAATTTTGCTGTGACATCAGGGTGTATGAGGTCACAACTAGAACGGAGGCCACAGCACAGGATGATGCACACACATGAGGTCACAGTAAATACAGAACGTACACACACACACACACACACACACACACACACACACACACACAAACATGACGATATTGCTAAGATAGGTCAAAATACACCCAAATAACATATTTTGGGTGTTTCCTCAAAAAAACTTTTTTCGTCGAAACTGGTACCTTCTATAGCCTAGGAATGTAAAAACTCACCAAATATGCGAATGTTCTTTAAATATTCTCCGTTAACAAAACCCCACTAGAAATTTACTGTTTAAAAAAAAAAATTAACAATATAGAGTGAAACGAGACTAAGGAAAGCTTAGTATTTAAGAAAATTAAAAAAAAACATTGTAATTTAAAAAAATTACCTCAATATTCGGACGCCCCTGGAGTGTCAATAACGACTTTGTGATACAATGCCTAAAATAATATTTTGTTTTCTGTGAAATAGGTGTTTTAATATTTTTCACTAAAATGCTTAGTTTTTCTGAAATCTGAATAAACTTAAAAAAACATGATTTTTTCTCTTAATTTTCTACAATAAAGTTGATTAAATATTTTCTGTAGAAAAGAAAATTACATAAAACTTAATAATTTGGAATAATTTTGTGTATATTATGGAAGGCTCTGCTACAAAATAGCGCGCATCAAATAGCGCCTTTCAAAATAACGCTGCTTCAAAAGCACTGCCACAAAATAGCGCTGCTACAAAATGGTGCTTACAAAATAGCGTGCATCCAAATAGCGCCTTACAAAATAGCGCTGCTACAAAATAGCGCCTTACAAAATAGCGCTGCTACAAAATGGCGCTGCCACAAAATAGCGCTGCTACAAAATAACGCTGCTACAAAATAGCGCCTTACAAAATAGCACTGCTACAAAATAGCGCAGTTACAAAATAGCGCGCATCAAAAACGCGCTGCGGCAAAATAGCGACATGTAATAAAAACAGCAAAATTAAAAAAGCATCATTAAAAACAGCAACTGTTTGACTAAGGGGTCTTTTTCTAACATATTAAAAAAAAAAAACTTCCCTGACTTCTTTTGCGGGATCCTAGCGGGTGTGAAACAAAACTGAACCGAACCAAACTGAACCAAATCGAAGTGTCGGTTTAGTTCGGTTTGGTTTCATAACCTCTAGGATGCTGGTTTGGTTCGGTTCGGTTTGGTTTCACACCCTCTAGGATCCTGGGAAAAAGTCAGGGAAGTTTTTAATATATTCTAGAATGAAGTTACCGGTAGTGGCAAGTCATAAGACGCTATTTCAAAGCAGCGCCATTTTGATGCGTGCTATTTTGTAGCAGCGCTATTTTGAAAGGCGCTATTTGATGAGCGCTATTTTGTAGCAGCGCTATTTTGTAGCAACGCTATTTTGATGCAGCGTCATTTTGATGCACGTGATTTTGTAGCAGCGCTATTTTGTAAGGTGCTATTTTGTAGCAGCGCTGTTTTGATGCGCGCTATTTTGTAGCAGCGCTATTTTGTTGGCGCTATTTTGATGCAAGCTATTTTGTAGCAGTGCTATTTTGTAGCAGCGCTATTTTTTGGCAGCGCAATTTTGAAGCAGCGCTATTTTGTAAGGCGCTATTCTGTAGCAAAGCCATTATGGAAATACATAGGAAAAACGGTGTATTGCTAACACTTCAAAGTTCGTATCTCACCAAGGGTACTACACAGACAACTTAGGGACATTTAGGTTATTTTTTCAAAAATAACCAGTTTCTAAGTTAAAGGCCACTAAACAAAAAAATGGTCAGAATCCAAAATGTCGGCAAAATGATTAGCCTTATACCTCGAAAACCATTCGTATTACGAGAAAACGTATAAAAGCGCTATTGCAGGAAATTTTATTCGCTTTAACCTATGTTCAAAACTTTTTCTTTTAAATTCTACAGAAACCAATTAATAAAAAAAACTCTTTTTGTGCAAACTAAATCCAAGATGGCGGTGAGAGCCGCCCTCCACCAAGGTCGAAAACTATTTTTTTTTTAGGACTTCAATGTGAAAATCACAACTATACCACCTTATGCAAGCTGATGATCTTTTTTTCGCTCTAATGACTGGTCTAAGTAACTTTGTGGTGTTTTAGTCGGTTTAAAAAAATACGTAGGATACACGATTAAAAAATTACTTTACAGGTCCCAGTTTTAAAAAAAAATCCTGGGTCGACCTGTAAAGTAAATTGACTTGGAAGTATTTTTAGATTCTCATAAATTTCCTAAATAAAAAACAAATTTGCATTCAAAACAAAAATATGCATAAAACTGCATCCTTTATCAAAGAGGATGTAGGTTAAGTTCCTCATTAGATGATACTATTCCTCGTAATTATTATGAATAAAAATAAAAACAATGATTTCGAGACGTAATAGTGATATCACGATTCCCATTAAAGAGGATTTCAATAAAAAACTTTTGACCAAGATGGAGTGTGGGTATAGGTATTTTTTATTAAGTCGATCGTAAACAAATTAGTAGATTTGTAATTATAACATATTTTTATAAATACGTCACAAGCAAAAATTTTTAAACATAAAATAAGGTTTTTAAAGAAAATGCGCCACAGGCGAAAATTTAATAGGTACGTCCAAATCAAACAGGGGTGGATGGGAAATTGTAAACCGGCCTGGGGAAAAATGGACGACCCTCCCATATGTTAGACAAAGGTAAAACTACATCAACGATAATCAAAAATAATTTTTTATTAAAACGACTAAAATTCCTAATAAATATACATTTTGTACCCAAGATCAGTGGCCGTTCCAGGATTTCCGAGGAAGAGCGTACCAAAAAACAAAATATTTTTTTTTGCTGTTTTTAACACATTTGAACCAAAATTTATTATAATCGGAGGCTATTTTTTTAAAACCAAGATAATTTTTGTAGAAAATCTGGCACTCCAGATACTTTTTGTAAAAAACTGCGGTTCATTTTGTTTTTTAATCTGAGTTTAAAAGTATGTAAGTTAAACAATTTTTCGTGGCTAATCGGGTAAAAATAAGTTTTTGTTTCTCTCATATTTTTCCGTGGGTAGCTTGGAAGCTTAACCTCGCGGGGGTCCAAGATCTAATACACCTAATAAGTGTTGACAGTTAACTGTTTCGTCCTTACTTCTCAGAACACTGCTTGGTCAATGTGACACCTTTGCGAAGTTAATTTGACGGTTATGCCTATAATCCTATGAATCACTCAAACTTAAAGAAATCAAAATGGCCGATCCGAAATGGCGGATTTTCTTATTTATTAACCGATTTTTCTCAAACTTGAAATATTACATTGCTTGAGGTCATTTAACAAAATTTTTTACTCAAACTTAAATAAATCAAAATGGCCGATACAAAATGGCGAACTTTCTTATTTATGAACCGATATGTATCAAATATAGAAATTGGCGGTGTTTTAAGTCGCTGACTATGATTTTGACTTAAACTTATAAAAAATTCAAAATAGCAAATTCAAACCGGCGGACTTTCTTAATTATGAATCGATGTGTATTAAATATACAAATTCGCCATTTTGAATTATTTATAAATTTAAGTGAAACTCATAATCAGCGACTTAAAACACCGCCAATTTCTATATTTGATACACATCGGTTCATAAATAAGGAAATCCGCCATTTTGGATCGACCATTTTGACTTCTTTAAGTTTGAGTAAAAAATTTTGTTAAATGTCCTCAAGCAATGTAATATTTCAAGTTTGAGACAAATCGGTTAGTAAATAAGAAAATCCGCCATTTTGTATCCGTCATTTCGTTTTTTTTTAGTTCAAATAGTAAATAAAAAATCCGCCATTTTGGATTCGCCATTTTGAATTTTTTATAAGTTAAAATCAAAATCATAATTTAGCGACTTACAGCATCGCCAATTTCTATTTTTGATACACACATCAGTTCATAAATAAGAAAATCCGCCATTTTGGATCCGCCATTTTGATTTCTTTAAGTTTGAGTAAAATTTTTTGTTAAATGTCCTCAACCCATGTAATGTTTTGAGACAAATCGGTTAGTAAATAAGAAAATCCGCCATTTTGTATCCGTCGTTTTGTTTCTTTTTAGATTGAATAAAAAATTGTATTAAATTACCAAATTTTTGTCTCAAAATGCGATTTATCACTTACTTTTTAATTTACGTAGGTACGTGAACTCATGTAATACTAACAACAGTGGGAATTTTATGTCTAAATTAAAAGACGTTTAATAATAGCATTTATTTATATTTTCTTTCGATCATGAGTATTAAATATTCCATCAGACGTGTTTTTTTTTGG
Source organism: Aspidapion aeneum (assembly GCA_963576565.1). Lineage (NCBI taxonomy): Eukaryota > Metazoa > Arthropoda > Insecta > Coleoptera > Brentidae > Aspidapion > Aspidapion aeneum. The sequence goes on along the minus strand of OY755038.1, from coordinate 35,944,121 downwards.
TACCTAAGCATAAAAAAATTAAAGGTCAAGTTTAAATAAGGTCGTTCACCACCAGATTTGCACCTTCAAAATATAATGCTTAAATAAGTGTATAATTTTTATTCAACAAGTGAGGAAAGTGGTACTTTCTCGCACGCGAAGGCATCAGCTGTTTGAAAGGCGCAAAGACGTAGGAGTGACATGAATACATTTTTTTGTGGCTAAGCGGGTATAGAAAGATTTTGTTTCTCTTGTATTTTTCCGTGGGCAGCTTGAAAGCTGTACACCCATGGTGGTCCAAAATCTAATGGACACCTTTTAAGTGTTGACAGTTAGCTGTTTCGTTCTTAAGGGACCCTTCAGAACACTGCATGGTCAATGTGACACCTTTGCAAAGCTAGAGAAACGGTATATACATCTCATCTTATGATATTAGTAAGAGAAATAATAATGTGTACAGTTTATACAGTTCAGGTTTTTAATCAGAATTTAAAAATAAGTTTTATGTCTGGGAGAAGAAGGACCAGCTACCTCTGGTCTTTCTGGATCTGCCCAAGATAAAATTCTCCGGATTTCGTTGCAAACCATTACTTTTTGAAGTGCCCAATTAAATCCAAATTTAACTCATCCAAAGCTCATTGATGCAAGCATTTTTTAAGCACAAGAAAATTCTGTTCCGTTATACAATGGGTATTTCTCTGTCTCTGTCAGCCCGACGCCCCTCTAACTCTAACACCCGAAACTTAGAGTCCCTTAGCACTCCCGCAGTCTACCAATGCTTTGAAGGATTGTTTGTCTCTAGTATAGTATAGTAGCAACAGTATACATATAAAGTTTCTTTATAATTACGCATGCAACTTTGTTCTCTTTTTTATCACTGGAATTACTTTGTTATGTAGTCACTAATAATCATATATTCGTAAAATTTGTAGTTTACTTTATTTTATTTCTAAGTAGTTGATATTTTTGTGCCCCTTGACCGATACCGGCCCAAAAAGCATCGGTCCAAAAGACACCGGCCAATAAGGCACCTGCCCATAAGACATCGGCTCATATGCAACCGGGAGATAAGGTACCGACCGATAAGGCACCGGCCCATAAGGTACCGGCTCATAAGGCACCGGCCCACAAGGCACCGGCCATGAGGCACAATTCAGGGGAGGATGGGCCATTTGGCAAAATAAAAAATTTACCTGTGAGCTGGTACCGTATGGGTCGGTGCCTCATGGACAAGTTTTTTTTTTACGGTTATGCGCACTCGCAAGGAGATCCCTATCCAGCTCGAGAAGCGGCAAGTGCGCGGAAATGTTGGTGGATGTTGGTTTTGCAACGGTTCAGGTTGTAACCTGCAGAGAAAACTGTCGCAGGGAGTCCATTCCACAGCGATGCTGTTCTTCAGAGATATGAATTCTGATATAATGAGGTTCTTGGTGCCTCTATTTTGACAGTAACCATCAATTTACAACCTGAACCGTTTCAAAACCAACATTTCCGCGCACTTGCCGTTTCACGAGCGTGATAGGGATCTCCCAAAAAAAAAAAACTTGCCCATGAGTCACCGGCTTATGAGTCACCGACCCATGAGGCACCGACCCATACGGTACCGGCTCACCGGGAAATTTTTTATTTTGCCAAATGGCCCATCCTCCTCTGAATTAAATGCACAAAAATTAAATTTTATTATTATATAATATCAATCAAGATTTGATGTAATATAAAGGTTATCAGCTTTACTAGGAATTATGTATGCAATTTTCTTTGTCGTTCATACGAATACTAACTAAGAACATAACATTTTAGTAGAGGTTTTATTGTCGCATAGTCTATACACCTAAATTTGTTACAATAATGCTTTCTGCGTCCTTGTTGTTATCAGTTTTAGTAGTGAGTGTGAATTTTTGGCTTTTTAAAGCCGAAGAAAATGTGGTTCCCGTGAAAAAATTAACATATAAATTAAATACTGGAGAATTGATTCCAATGGTTGGATGTGAGTAGTGTACAGCGTCCCAAACTTGATGTTTTTGGAAGTTTTGGATAGAGTTAAATGGTCCAAAAATAAGGCGGCCGAAATTTCGGTCAAAAACAAGACATTTAATTTTTCCCAGTAAAATAAAATAATAAAATTGGAAAAAGTATAATTTTAGGTTACTTTCAGACATACACAAGATGTTCCAAGTTAAGTGTGTTAATGAACCATTGCTAACTTTAATATTATTAAAGATAAAGAACGAAAATAATCTTTTGACTTTTTTGCTAAAGTTAAATAACGAAGATATCCCAAATTCAAAATTACGCTTAGACTTAGTAAAGCGGCGGCGGCGCGGCGCCGGCGTAGGGCATAAAAAAGGGGTTCATGGTTGCCAAGGTATATTTTTTGAAACTTGGGACTACGAAAATATATCTTGGCCTCCCCCTCTCTCGGTCATGCCCCATCCACACCCTTTCAACTTCTTAAAATTGATTCTTCAATATCTCAGGAACCAGCAGTGATAGAACAACAGTTTTTTCACTTTTATTTGCGCAGTGATATTTGAATTTTTATCAAAGGGTGGTGGAGGGGGTATGACCGAGAGGAATAGTTAGGATTCACACAACTTTCAAAAAACATACCTTGGTAATTATCATCATTTAAGTGCAGCCGAAATGCCCCAAGCCGCTCGCATATTTGTAAACGACGTCCATGATTGCGACTCGGTTGTAGCCCGAACGCTGCCGTAATCGTGTCAATGAAGCCCTATTCTACATTGACACGGTTCGGTTACGTTGGCGATCGATTGACAACGGTTAGGTTTCACATTCTCTACGATCCCGGGAAAGAGGTCAGGAGAGTATGTTTTAAAAAATTATATGTATGTTAGAAATTTACGAATTCTTTCTTAAGAAAGATTGTTCCAGACTGATTTTTAACGAACATTTTTGCGATCACGGGTGTTAGTTACCTAAGCGATTTACCATATCGTCTGCTATTTACCAGAGATGTTCGGGCGAAAGCCGACTGGCGATCCTGGGTGTTGTATAGAAATATGCAAGCCGCTCTACTATCTTTATACCAAATAAAATGTCAATACATAATTTTTAATTTAAAATATCTTCGTTATTTGTAACTTTAGGAAAAAACATCAAAATACAATTTTTGTTTAAAATTAAAAGACCTATAATTATAAAATACCGGTGTTTAATTAATTTTAAGCTCCAAAAAGGGAAGCTCTATTTTTTTTTTTTGATTTAAGTATCTTAAAGAGCATACAAAATTCTACTGGTTTGTCAATTTAAACTTTTTTCTATCTTTTATAATAAAAAGTGAGCAAAGGTGGATACTTAACTTGGAACACCCTGTATAATGAAAAATTGCCATAAGTAATAAATAACACTAAAGCTAACCACCGAAAAATTATCACATTTTACTCTATGCATGTTATTTTAAAAATCTTTTAAATTTCATTTGAAAACTTTTCCTGTTGTGTCGAAATACGCGATAGTAGAACCTCGGCAAGTATCGCGTTTTTAAATTATAAATACGGCTGTGGCATTAAAAAAATTAAAATAAATCTTTACTTGTTGCCACGCAAATACGTCGTGTAAAAAAGCGAATTAAAAAAACGAGACAAAACTATTTTATCTTAACCTTTAACACTAAAAACAAACAAGTTTGTTACATTGCACAAATTCTTAATATTTCTCTAAAAAGTTACTCCCATTCGTTTACAATAAATATACAAAATATCGAATCACTGGATTTCATAGGCGATGAAATTCTCTACAAGATCTGCCATATAAACATTTGCGCTAAAATAAAGTTTTTTAGGATTTAATTCCGTGTAAAGTAAAAAAAAACTGAAAATTTGGCAAAGAAAATAAAGTTTGTCATTTTTAGGCATTACTGAGCTCTGTTACTGTTCACTGTTGAACAACAATGGTACCACCATATTATAGATAACTTTATTCTCTATAAACTTGCAAATAATTTTTTTTGAGATTGAGGGCACTGGAATGGAACTGGAAACAAAAAACTAAAAAAAGTGCCAAATTTCGGTGGTATTTTCAAGATGACGAAGGGAGCACAGAGAACGAGGCAACGAAAACTCATAGTTTTTACTACCCCACCAACCTAAATAACATATTCAAAATTAACTATATATATATATATATATATATATATATATATATATATATATATATATATATACAGTGGCGTATATAGAAAAAAGTTTCGGGGTGGGCCCGAGACAGTTTTGGGGGCGCCCGAGACCTCATGAGGCTGTATTTTATGCTATTTTATGTTTGTATTCATGAAATTTGTGGAAAATATCCAAAAAAATCTTAGCTTCGGGGGGGGCCCGGGCCCATAAATACTATAATTAAAATTTCCTTAATTCGTTAAGTCTGTGGAGGCGCACAGTGGAACGTTTGGCTAATCTAGGTGGATATGGTTACGTATTATAAATGAACATTTCAGCTACCTACAATTAAATAGTCTATTCCATTTATCCTAGATCCAAATATTGTTTTTCTATCCCCTCTGGTTGTCAAGATATTTGCATTGAAAGTTGCATCTTAAAAATTATCTGCTTAGACATTTCAATCTTATGTGTGGGCAATGCTTTAAAACAATATGGTTTTGTTCTCACGTCGTAGGCGCTGGAGTAAAACAAGTGCCAGGAATTTTTACAGTGACATGTCCTAAGACTAGGGTAGCATTTTGACTGTCATTGTTGCAGTGTTTTACTTTCTATGATTTTATAAGTTCACTGTTGTTTTGGTAAGGAAAATTTTATTTTTATATGTAGTTTTTGTTGGACTGATACTTTACTTTATGACGCAGTATTGAAATTTTGTCCAATTTTTTTTCGTAAACTTGTACTTTTTTGTTAGCCTGCAACAAAAATAGAAAAAGTAATATTTGCGTTTAAGGACATTTTATTTTGATACTTTCACAAATGTGCCCTTTGGGGATTTTCTAACCTAAATAAGTCTCGCACTTTTCTGTATCACGATAAGTCGGTGTGTTTATTTAGCTACAGGGTGTGATACAACTACATTATACAGTGCTTTGTGGGAATTTCAGAAACGGTAACTTACGATATTCGTTAAAAAGGAAAAAAGTGGCGCAATTACGAACACAATCAGATGTTGTGTCGAAGTTAAAAATATCTACAGGGAGTTTCAAATTAATGCCCAAAAACCTAAAATTGTATTAATCGAAAAATTAAAATATTGTCGCCTTCTTTTAAACAAATTGAATTAAACTATACAAATATGACAAGGCCAATCAAATAAATAATAATTAATAATAATAATAATTAATGTTTTTATTGCCACAAAAAAAAAAAAAAAAAATATATATATATATATATATATATATATATATATATATATATATATATAAATACATATGGTCGTATATCTAAAACTAGGATATGTGGCAACGGTCAGAGTTCGCGCTAACTGCTAGTTACCTAGCAGGAAACACGCTCTTCCACTCAGGGCCAATACAAAAATAAAAAATAGTATATAATCCGATTTGAATTATAAACTCAGTAGAAAAAAAAAACCTGTGTCCTACATAAAACATACAATACCCCAAAAAAGTATAATTTAAATTATTAATTAATGCATTTCTATTATAAGAATTAACCTAGATATAGATTAAAAGAGTTAAACAATAAAACTAATATATATGTATTGATACTTATGATTTAATGCTATATATATATATATATATATATATATATATATATAATATAAGTAATAATTTTTATTTTAAATCTCAAATCTATTTGAAAATAGATCTCGTGTAATTAATTTTTTAAAAGCAATAATACTTGACACATTTTTGTAGTTACACGGAATTTTGTTATACAATTTTGCAATCGAGTAAGAGAAAGATCCATGATATATACTTGTTTTCGAACGAGGGATTGTAATAAGGCCTTTATGTCGTGTGTTGAGAAGATGAATGTTATGTCTAAATAGAACTTTTTCAAACAAGTATGGTGGCTTTTTCGATGTCATAATTTTGTGGTAAAAAATAGACGAATGAAGAAATCGCCTTTCTTTCATGTTTAGCCAACCCAAATTATTTAAATGTTCTGAAATGCGATCTCTTCTTTTTAGTCCACATATTAACCTTACGCATGCGTTTTGTAGTAATTGTAACCTTTTGATTTCTGATGATCGAATACGTTGGTCCTATATTACGTCACCGTAATTTAGGTGTGATAAAACTAGTGCGTTACAAAGCATAACTTTTGTACCCTTGTTTAAGAACCTCTTTTTGCTGTATATCATTTTAAGATGAGAAAATCCGCGCCTTATCAGCATAGATACATGGTGTTCATAGTTGAGTTGTGTGTCTAGAATTATTCCTAAATTTTTTGCTTTGTCAGTTATTTCAAGCTTTTGATTTTTAATTTGAATTTTGATTTGATTTTTGCGTGATGACGTTAAAGATTTTTTTCAGGTCTTTAAATTTTTCAAAAAGTCACAATTTTTAGTTTTTTTTTTCAATATTTTGAAAACGTATATAAATATTTTCTTTAATACAGCTCGGAATAGCGCCACTTTTTTACCATATGTCTTACCGTCTCCTAAAGCCTTATAAACCCCCTTGTAGTTCCCATGAATGTGTATGGGTCCATTCTTAAAGTACGTAACGCTCAAGGAACATTAAACACCTTTAAAAGATAATGCCATCTGCCATTAAAAATTTTTAATGCGTTTAAGGAATGTCTCTTTTTCATATAGTGACGGATGAGACCGGAATTTTTTTCGTGATAGTACTTTTTACCGCCTAAAATGCCTGTATTTCAATTTTTCTGAAACACCCTATATATAGCAAAACTGTTTTATTTAAATTCCTTCTTGCAAAAACAAGAAAGAATATATACTGTTATTGTTATACACTTTGTTGAAACAATTTTCATTAAAAACATGCATACAGTATAGGTACAAATTTTAAAATCGTTAAAATCTGAATCACCCTTTATAAGAGGTAGGTAATATTGCAAAAACTAAATGCTTTTAAATAATTTATGTTATTTTAAAGCAAAAAAAATCAAGCATTAAAGATTGTCAATGTTGCTTAAGGGTTGTCCACCTAAATCTTCAAAACGTTACATTGTGAGGCGGTGCAGAGTTATATCGAAATAAAAAATATTGAAACGGTTCTAAACAAAATAATGTATAAAAAAATTATTAAAAATTAGGTAATCAAGCCACGTTTTTGAGAGTTGAGGCTAATTTTTTTTTATTGAGGATTTGAATGCGCGCTAAGGGATTCTTTTTTTGACACGGTAAAAAATGTTGTCTACAATGAAAACACGTTCTTTTCTTGAATTAATTGTTTTACCAAAACAATTTGTTTTGAATTCAAATATGTATTTTTAGTTTAATTTTGACATGAGACTTTATGTTTCTTTTTTAATTGTTTTGTTACAGTATACTCCATTTTGTAACAAAGCAAATTGTCTTCATATAAGTAATATTTTGCTTCCAGAGAAAACGATGCCTTAGGTTAATTCAGTTCCAATTTATAATAAAATATTTTTTGTTTCACACTAAAATAAAGAGGAAGACATTTTTTGTGCTAAATCAAGAAAATTTTCTCTTGGTGAATAGGAAAGCATAAATTATTTTACTTTAAAGCAATTTGCTTCGATCTAAGACAATCATTTTTACCGTGTACTAATTGTCAAAATTATTATCAAAAGTAATAAATACTTTTCCCATTAAAGTGTTATTTCAAAACCCTTACACGCTTATTATAATGTGCCATATGCAGAGCTCCCTCTTAAGTAGGTATAATAATATTTTTAGTTGGTACTTGGCACATAAAGGGCAACGAAACAATTAGAAGCGTCCTTGATAATGCCTTGACCGCAGGATTTCGTCATATTGATACTGCACAAGCCTACGGCAATGAAGAAGAAATAGGCTGCGCTCTAAAAGAACTGTTGCCCAAACACAATCTTACAAGGCAGGATATTTTTATTACTAGTAAAATTCGTAAGTGTCTTTTATATTTCGAAAATTTTTGTAAAATAAATAATGATAAGGGGTTGATTTTCAGACTCCTTTCATACAGAGTGGTCCAATAAGGCGGGCCACCGGATTTATCTCACAAACTACTACCGCTTCGACTTGGGACAAAAAATTGTCATAACAAAATCAGGTTTTGCGAGTTTACCTAAAATATTTTTATTTCTGTAGCTACCCACTAGGTGGCAGTAATTACATCTTCCGAATATAAAAAATGCATTTTTGGATAAAAAACTATGATTGACACTCGCAAATAATACCATATCATATTCGTTAAAAAATTCTGAGTAATTGAGACCCCTCACATGTACCTCTATGTCACTTACCCACCGGGAGAAATAAAAATGTAATTTTTTAGAAAAAAAAAATTACTTCTCAATGGTACATACACCCGTCTTTTATATTTATTTGACTTATTAAGAAAATCTCAAAAAATGCAAATCTTGTTGACTTTTGTTTACATTTTTACTTTTTTCGGAAAAGGAAATTTAAAAAGAATACCAAACCCAAAAACATAAATTTCTTTAAAAATTTAAATACAAAAATTAAAAGAGATTTAAAAAAGTTTTTTAAACGTGACTTTTACTCATACACCTCTGAATCTTTGTATTATAATTTGACGTTTGATTACTTTTGTTGTTTTGTTGTTTTAAAGTAGCCAATAAACATCAATTGTCAAAAAATATACAAGAGTGATATAAAAATAATATAAAATAAGTCAGGGCTATCAAAATGGACGGGCCACGATCCTCCACTTTGTTGACGTCACATCCGGGGCTGATTTTTTTTTGATGGTCACGTTAGGACACAGCTGATTGTCTTTAACATATTGAAGTTGGAATGACGGTTCATGGATATTTTTTTTTTAAATAAAGCCGTTTTTGAGATTGTTTTTACTATATTCTCGCAGAACAATTTTTTTTAAATGTATAGTAAGCCCTAATTTTTCATAGCCGCTACATTAACTCACACAAAAATTAAGTTTAAAGTAGAAGCGAATGTGACAATCACATATGACAAAGTCAAATACATGTCAAATATAACAGTTGGCATGTGGTACATGGCGGGTAATTTGAATTCAAAATAAGGAATGCTAAATCTTGAAGATTTAAACCTTTTAATCATGTTGCTTCCTTACAAACCTTTGGTGGAATATCGGGATGGTGTCTGAGAATATTTCACTGAAATTTTGCGGAAATCTGTAGTGCCATTTTGAAAATATCATAAAAAAACGTCTGACCTCCCATAAGACCCAATGTAAAAATCAGCCCCAACAAACAAACATAAAACGTTATTATTAAATATTTTAAAAACTAAATCAAATGCTGACTTGCGGATTTCAATAATATTTGAAATTTTTAGTGCGTAACAAATTCAGGTAAAAATATTGATAGGTTTCTTTCTAAATTTTTAAACAAATTTAAGTTTTTAGGTTTGGTATTTTTTTAAAATTTCCTTTTTTGCAAAAACATAAATTTGGAAAAAAAAGTTAAAAACCTTTGCACCTTACAGTCTTTTCTTTATACGTCAAATAAATAATTAAAACAGGTTTAGTTACCATCTAGGAGTTATTAGTGTTTTAATAAAGTATGACATTTTCATTATCCCCATGGGAAAAAACATTTTCTGAAAAAAATACCATTTAAAGATACCAGAACAAAAAGTTTTTTAAATATGTACAGGCTCTGTCATTGTAAGGTTTTCCTGAAGAAAAGTTTTTTGGTATTAGTTCTATGAGGGTCATACTAAAAGTACTTAAAAAAAGGTAGTTTTTTGCACATTTGACAGCATTTCTGTCAAATATGATGTTTATAGTTTACATGGTAATTACAAATTATATATTTTTTTAAAGTAGGACACATTTTTCTAAATAATTTATGTTATCACCTAAAACTTTGTAGGAGCTTTCCCTTTTGAGATATGAACAAAAACCTGTTTTTAAGGCTGATATAGCGTCACAGAAGATGTGCTATTGTGTTAGGGAGGTATCAGCTCCGTCATGTAAGAACTAATTAAAACTCATATTTTCCAGACCCAAGAGACGGCAACTCAGATGGCTATCAATCAGTCAAAGATTCGCTTCAAAAGCTGCAGATCGACTATATTGATCTCTATCTGATTCACAATCCAGGAATTCTCCCAATTGGTTCACGAGTTCCCAGTCAAGGTACAGCTTAGACCGCACTAAGCGAAACAGCACTGCGATACACGTCTCCGCAAAAGATTCTATAATGGAATTTGAATGAGGTATCCCGCACTACGCTGCGTTACACACCACGTCATTATACAGCGTGGCCAGCCCTCTATCTAGGGGTAGGATTTTTGTATGGGCTATAAGGATTGCACGGGAGAACAGAAAAGCGTAAAACCAACGTTGCCGGTTTAGCGAAAATGTCAGTATAAGCCGCGATTCAATTCGCGAAAGGTCAATTTAGTGAGTTTTATGTAAGTGCATTTATTAAACGGGGTGGGTGATACAGAACCACAATAATACATTAAAATTTTGGTTGTTCCTAAAAGTATTTAAAGTATTATTCTGGTTATTAATTTTTATTTCACATTCTCTAAAGTCAATTTTGTTTGAAGGATAATTTACCCATCTACTCGTACAGGTAAGGTACCTATTATTTAATCTTAGTTTTTTGTAACGCATTTTTAGTCCAACGTGGGTAGGAGTGCGGTAGGGTTTGAAGATCCTAGGTGGGCGGCAGATGTGGTATAAAGCCTGCTGACCTGATTGAGTACTTTTTCTAGACAAATATCAAAATTATAAGTAATAGTCCCCTTTAAACCACAAATAAAAATTTGAAAAAAGAAGCAGACATTTCTTTAGTAAATGCGTCAAAGCAAATTTTTTTAAAATATTGGAGGAATAATACTTTAAATGCTCGTAGGCGAAAATAGCAAAGCAAACTTTTTTAATAACTGAAAACCTACGGAAAAAAATTTATCCGAAAACATACGCCGCAGGTAGCAAAAATCTTTTCACCTTAGAAATTTTTTATCTTTCTTGAACAATGCTGCGCTTATTGCCAAAGAGCGACATAAGCCACAGGCAAACATATTTTAAATACAAACATTTTTTTAAACAAAAATCGATACAAGTAAAGTGATAATTTTCTAATAAATAATTTCATTTTCACCAAAAGACTTTTGTTAAAATCGTTTGAGATGTTCTTGATTTATCGTCTGTATTCAAACCTAATTTATTCTATTCGCCGATTTCTATGTTTTAGAACCCAAACATCACATTTAATAAAATTTAAAAAATACATTTTCATGTTTTTAATAGGCCACCTTTTGTATAGTGGACTAAATATCAAGTCATGTAATAATTCTCGCTATAAACAAATGTTTCAGGTTGTCCGCACCGTGACGACTGCGACCACTTACGCCTGTAGTTATTTATCAAGGTTACCTTTGGCAACGCTGGATCGTTTTCGACGGGAATCGGACGTATCGCGGCTTCTTATTAATACATGCTATACTCTGTCTGCTTTTATCCTCTTACGGAAATTAAGCCCCCTAGATGTGGACTTGTTCACGCGGTAGATTATAATTGTCATATCGCGTAGTTCCGCTGTCCTGCAGATCGGCTTACTTTAAGACATAGTCCGCGCCTCACTTGTCAAGTTCCGCGAATTCACTCCTTCAGCCCTTAGATCACTATTCTCCAGGAACATTGTCAAAATTGCGCCGCCATCTTGGATTTTTATCATTTTTTCATTTAGTAGCCTTTTACTCAGAAAGTGCTTTTGTTTGAGGAAATATGTGAAGAGAGGACTGAATGCTCATCAAAAAACCTATTAAACGAGATATCTTCGAGCCACCTAGGTGCTATCCTTGCAGAGCTATGTACCCTTAAGTATCCTCAAAATGCTGATTTGTTGTAGATTTTATTTAAAATAAATACATTTTAAGTTTAACCCATTTGCAATGAAATGAAGCCTTTTGTGAAAAAAAGGAAATAATATTTTTTTGTAGAAAATAAAATGTTCACTTTAAATATGTATCATTTAGTGCTGTCGAGATTGTGAGTAACACTTCAGTGGCGTCCGTATAGTGGGAACGTTTAAAAAAATCACAATAATGTTTTTTGCAATTTTTCTGAAAACTAAGTATTGGAAGAAAACATGTGTACAAGACTTTTTATGTATAACTTGTTGGATATAAGTGTACAAAAATCGTTAAATGTCAATTTTAATGAAAACTTTTTTTAAAATTTCCGGAGACTAAAATTGTTGAAAAAAAATTATTTCTCTTACGTTCTAGACAATAAAATTTTCTTTTAAACAATGTGTGACAGGTTTAGGTCAAATAATTATTAACATTTCAGTGCATTCCGTAAACAAAAATGCATTTTAAAATTTACAAAAAAGTCTTTTTCATTTTAGGTTTTATTAAATTATATTAAAAACCAAGCTCTGCATGATAAATGTAGAAATTAGGTTTTGCAAAGAAAAAATATTAATTTTTGACAATGTCTAACATGGTGGGTTTTAGTGCACCCCTAACGGTACAGGGGCGTGTATAAATAGGGGCAATTTACAGAAATCGTCGAAAATCTAGTTTAGTTCTAAGTTTTTAATTAATTTTCTGCAAAATGAAGATGTTTCGAGAAAAATGAATTATGCCACATTATATGCAATAAAATTTCCTTTTAAATGGTGTATAACATGCTTAAATCAAAATTGCAACTAACAATTCAGTGGCATCCGTAAAAATAAATGCGTTTCTATAATTTTTTAAGACAACAAATTACAAATTGACGTTGTTAAAAATTACATTTCCTACGTTGCTGTATCTAGTTATACTTTATTTGACAGAAAATTTTATTCTTTTAAATAAAGTATGATACCTAGATTTTCTTGAAATGCTTAGGTTTTGCGAAACCGTAAAAAACGGATACTATATACGAGGTGTGACAATAAAATTATAAGACTGTTGTAAAAAATCTACTTTATTTTAAATACTAATACAAGTTAATGATGTTCCCCGTCAATGTTGTCCCCTTCTCTATCGACGCAGTGTTGCATGCGTTTTTTTCCAACTTTAGAAATCATTAGAAGAGAGGATGTTAAGAAGTCTTGCCGTTTTTTTCTTGATGTGTTCTAATATTTCAAAACGGGTTCCTTTTAACAATTTTTTCTTTTTCGGAAACAGGTTGAGGTCGCAAGGGGTCAAGTCTGTTGAATATGGTGGTTGGTTACGACGGGGATCTTTTTATTAGCTAAAAACTGCTTAATGGATAGGGCATTGTGGGCCGGTGCATTGTCCTGTTAGAACAGCCACGCGTTGTTCTTCCACAAATCTGGACGTTTTTTCCTTACACGTTGCCTTAGCTACATAAATACTTCCAAATATAAATGTTAATTCACTGTTTGACCCTCACGCGCCCATTCAATAAGAATAACACCCCTAATATCGAAAAAAAAACAATAAGCATAACTGTTATGGATGTGCTGGAGCGCCCTTCTTGTTCATCATCTTTAACTTCTTCACAACCCTCGAAACAACTTTTATGCCACATAAAAATCATTGCACGAGACATACACTGCTTTCCGTAGACATCTTTCAGCATTTGAAAGTACACAGTAGCCGTTTTTTTGAGTTTTACTTTAAATTAATACGTTGCTCAATTTTTCCCTTTGTCATAATTCCGGAAAATGGGCTCTGCAGGATCCGCTTCAAACCACTGCGTAAGCCAAACTAGTACAGAAAAGGCGACAAGATTGCGCGCGGTAGTAGAACGCACATCAAGGTGAATAAATGATTTAAAACCTGTTAATACGGGGGCCAGTCTTAAAATCTAATTGTCACACCTCGTATATTTCTTTTAAATATGATTTTAATTTACGGACGCCATTGGAGCGTTACCCACAATATAAACCGCACTAAGTGATACAAATTATAAATGGAAATTTCATTGTTTACAAAAATGTGTTTTATAATTTTTTGCGTAAAAGTCTTCGTTTCGGAGAAAAATGGTTAAATTTTAAAATATTGGTGTGTACTGAACCTATCTCTGGAAGGGTAGGTAGCCTAGAAATATCTCGTTTGAGAGGTCTTTAAATTTTTTGTTATCATATTTTCTCAAAAAGTTAGTACTTTTTGAGTCAAAGATTGATAAAGGAAAAACCAGTCAAAAATACAAGATGGCGGCCTCTTTTTGGCAATGTTTCTGAAGGAAGATGAGTCAAAGCTTTTATATACTTTATACTATGTTTAAACACCAATAGTTATTGATTGCGCCCAGTCTAGGTTATATGTTTTAAAAAACTTTTTTTATCTTTAATCAGCGACCATCTTGAATATTTTAAAATGCTCAAGGGTGCCAGAGTGAAATTAACCGGAATCTTAAATTGGAGCCCTTTGTCTACTGAAATCAGCACTAAAATTTTCTATATACCTCAAATCCAGGTTAGGCCCTATGATATGGCGAATTATCTTCTTGACTATAAAGTTTTGCAAATTAAAAGACTGGGGAAAGAAATTTTATTTTAAATTTTTTATTTATAACCGTTAAGGCGCGTGCCCATTTGAAAGAAATACTCTCAAGAAAAATGATCTTGTGAGTATTTCTCGGAAATGAACACATGTACGCATCTCAATCATAATGTTTTGCGAGGGTTTAACGCCTTAAAAACACTGGTGTGACGGTTGGGGTTTTTATTTTCATGATGCGGTGGTTAACACCTTTTTGCAGATCCAGATAAATAATAATTAACTTTTTGATTTTAAGGTCCAGAGAATGCTGTAAAAAGAAATATCAAATGGCAGGGACTGATTAAAGCGAAAAATGAAGGTCTAGTTAAAAGTATTGGTGTATCAAATTATGCCGTAAAACACTTAAAAGAAATTTTAGCCAATGATCATGGAGTAAAGCCGGCTGTTAACCAGGTAAGGAGTAAATATGTATGTAGTGGATTTACTTCATTGTGTCATATACAGGGTATTTTAAGTTAAGTCGGCACTATTACTAATATCGGGGAGGTGGGCGCCTCCAGTGTATGGATTTTTGAAAAGGTAAGAGAGAATAAGCTTCTCCCCAGGTCAGGACCAATAGAGATGCGGAAATCAAGTGAGATTGCATGCGCAGTTTGACTTTCACCAGATTTTGAAGGAGTATTCCTTCTCACCCACTCGAGAATTCATACATAGAGCGAGGACTTTTCTTACATTCGGGGGAAAAGATATGATAATGGCGACATGGCCCTTGACAGCCTTATAAACAGCTTAGCATTCTGAGAATCGTTGAAGACTCGGAGTGTCATTGGATGGAGGACGAAGAATCCCCTTTACTTCTCTTAACCGAGTGCCCTGCAGAAAGTTTCAACCAAGAAAAAACTGCTCCTTTGCCTAGGCGGCGGGTTTTCAGAGCTGACACAGTGGATAGTGGGATACAACGGGTCCAGCAAGGTGGCCTAAGTGCATGGGACTTTTTCCTTCCATATAACATTCAGTCATTCATTCAGTCATTACTAAATTCTCTAAATGGACACGGTCGTGGTATTTTTTCCGCTGATTAAGTTGGTGACAACAGAAAGAAATACAAATGACATGTAGGTGAGTTATTGTAAAAAACAATTTTTTTTAAACGGGACATCCGGCAAACTGTAACGTCAATGGAAAGAGACAAATTTTGCTTTAAACAAAAGTGGTTCCTTGACTTTGAAAAATAACAAATTTATTAACAACTTTTCTAAGCATAGGGGATATGGGCTTTGATTTCATATTCTTTTTATTCTTGCCTTTAGGAGAAAAAGTTGGGGGACAACTTTTGTTCAAAAATAAATTTTCTATTAACTGGAGATACATTATACTGAGCGTCCCTTTTTACTATTACTACGTACGCGTTGTTTGACTTTTCATTTGTTTTCATCACCATTATTAACGGAAAAGATGGTACTTTACATATTTAACCAACCTTCTAACTCTAGAAATTACAAAGTTAGCAATAGTGCCGACTTAACTTTGAGCACCCTGTATATATATATATATATATATATATATATATATATATATATATATATAAATGGCACTTTTTTGGCACAAAAACAACATTTTTGGTGAAAAAAAAAAGTTTTTGTGTTACCAAAAATTGTTGTAAACTGAACGTGTCAGATTTTTACTATTATGTGTCACCAAAAGCTAGTAAGATATGGTTTTCAATAAAGAAATAACTTACAGTTATCAAAGAGCATCATTTGTTTATTATATTCCGGGTGTTTTAATTAAAACTAGGAAAATTTTAGGGTAGATAACGGCATTTTAGCCTAAGTACGGCAGCATTGGCATCGGATTTTTTTCTTATTGTGGAAGATTTTGAACAAATTCTTAATCTAAATGTTTGTCCTTTTCGTTCTTGTGCGCTTAGTTCGCTTAAGTAGTTTAATTGTGTTAAAATATTTAACTCTTAGCATACCTTAAGAGATTATTTGTGAATTTTTAGATTGCTTGGAATCCCTACCATCAACCAAGAGATATCCTGGAATTATGCAAAAAAGAAGATATTTTAGTTGTGGGCTACTCTTCACTAGGAAGTGATGATGACGCACACCAACTTAGGGAAGATCCGCGTTTAAAAAAGATCGCAGAAAAGTTGGGGAAATCACCTTCTCAGGTACCTGCTTAAAATGTTTGGCTAAAATCAATGATTACACAACCCCTAGATATGCAACCCAACAAACTTAATAACAGCAGCAGATGGCTCTGCTGTATATTCATTTTCAGTTCCAATGATGACACGGCAGAGCAATCTTTCCGCTGCTGGGTTGCATATCTAGGGGTTGTGTAATCATAGGTAAAACTTAGTTACGTTTTTTTATTGACATAGTAGGCACTTAATACAAATTTCTTTTAACATAATAGGGACCTATTGCAATAAAGCCAGGCACAAATTGTGCCGGGCACTATATTGACAGTTTCGCATTAAAAACTGACAGTTGATCTTTCAAAATTGACATACCAAAGTCGACTTTAGAAATCCAGTCGTTTATTTTCCATTAATTGTGGCGTCACTATTAATTCCGGCTCTTATAATACACAATGGCCTTATTTTGAATGAAGACAGCTGTTCTTATAATGTGAAACTGTCAATATAGTGCCCGGCACAATTTGTGCCTGGCTTTATTGCAATAGGTCCTTATTATTGGATATTATATTATTGTAAGAATTCGCCGATTTGACAAAATTTGGAGGTTTAGATGCTCAACGTTTCGTACTTGTAAGAACTTACTAACGTAAATGCAAGTTTTGAATTAATTTTTTATTAAAGAAAGTATAGTTTTACCTCTATTTTATAAGTCCCAAAGACTCAAGATGTAATGTAAAGTAAATACAAACTCATGAAGATCCATTTGACTACTATTTTGTTAACAAAATTTAAAAAATTTATCTATTGATTTGAAATTTATTTATAATATATAGTTTTTATTATTATTATTATTGTTACTTTTAAGATTATTTTAATTTTGTTGAAACTAGTATAACAAATTTGATTAGTATAAAGTTTCATAAAATAATATATTTAAAAATTAACAAGTATTTATATAAATAAAGAAGATTTGGTTTTCAACTATACCTATTGACATGAATAAATTTTTAAATTTTCTAGAAAACTATTATAAAAAGGAACCTCAATAATTTGTATTTTAATGAATCCCCCTTTTGTGTCTAAATTGTAAAAATTCAAAAAAATAATGATTGACATAATGACATTTTGAAATAATATCATGCCACCTTGGGTATATCAATTTGTTTTAATAAACTTTTAAGAATTTGTCAGAAATAAGTTAACAAATAACAAACATAAACATGAAGCAGAGAAAATAGTATGGGTAAAAGAATAATTCTAAAATTAGATATTTGAAATTGAAACTTATTGTAGAACAATCGAAACGTCGCAGTAGAATTGTTTGTCAAACACTGACAAATGCATGATTTTTCTTTTTCCAGGAGAAACGCAGGGGTTTCTTTATTAAAACAATTTCCTTAATAGTGGCGTTATACCCAGATAAAGATTTATTTGTAAAATTAATCCGCTACAAAAATACAGATTTTATTTAATATTTTGTTAAAAAACTTTATATTTTAGGTCCTACTAAAATGGCCCATTCAAGAGGGTATAGCAATTATCCCGAAAGCAAAATCTAAGAATCACATAATAGAAAATATTGATCTTGATTTTGTTATACCCGAAGAAGATGTGAAGATTCTTAACGCATTCGAGCAGAAACCAGCACTTTTTGACATAAATAATATTGATTAATAATGCAAGAAACTGCATTATTTAATTTTATACGTTATTAGGTGTTTACTTAAAAAAGAAAGGCAGTAAATAAATAAAATTAAAAATATTGCCACTAAACTGACAAGGCCTTTTAATTTGGTGTAATTTCAGTTAACGTGGCGCATGTTCACGATTTGTTGAACAATTGCTTCGTTTCGAAGCAGATTAAACGCATGGCATTAAAAAAAATCTAATTGTACCTACTAATCGCAGTGGGTACAAAATTGATAGGTATACCTATAATCTACGATATGCTTCAACTTTTAGTTTTGATGCTCAAAGCGCACTTACACAATTATACAGTTTTGGATTTCCAAAAAATCAGGTTATTGGGTTGTTATGTTATTTAGCGGTCGGATGCTTTTTTTATGAATTTTTTTTTATTTCCAGCTTTACGTTGCAATTTTTTGCGCAGACACAAAAAATACAAAAACCGCCAAAAAAAATCGTCGTCGCCTTATAAAGAAGCTCTTCGAAGTAAAATGCATTGATGGGTTGAAAAATTTACAATTTTCGCAACTTTACCATGTAATATTGCAATATTTTGATCAAGATTTTTGCAAGTAATTCCAAATTTTGGGGGTGTACGGGCAAATCGAATCCCGTATTTGGATTCGGTGCATGGAGATTTAGAGACCACTTTTTTGTGTTTTATTTGCTGAAGTTTTTATTGTTTTTCTCTGTGCGCTTTTTTCCGTGTGCACTTTCTTCCGTGTGCACTTTCTTCCACAGGTAATTTCTTTCTGGAGTGCTTTTCTGATAAAGCAAGTCAACAAAAATATAAAAAAATTTAAAAACAGATTTTTAAATAAATTCACATTTTCTATGATGCAAAGATAGACTTGTTATAAAAACTATCGTTGTGTTCTATCTAATAACGTATAAATTCAATGTGGCGGTCATAAGAAATACCAAAGTTGGTTATGGTTTCAAAAAAATAGGTACAAAAAAAATTGGGTACTTTCATTCGATTAGTTGCTAATACAAAACTACTAAAATTTATACAATGGCGGTGATATTTCAGTTTTTTGAAATAGACAAATTTTAGTTTTACCTCGATATTTTAAAAAAACGTATAGATATTTTTATTTCGATACATCATGTAATTGGGCTCCGAATAGAAAATCTTTTCCTCATTTAACCAAAATTGTATCTCTTGCCATTTCCCCTCTATAGTATCCCCTGTGAAACGAAAATTAACGTAATTTCCAAACGAAAAGTAGGTCAGGCGGCGAACATCTTTATTGGCGCAACCCGGACTTCCCCTATAAAGAAAAAGACAAATATGATAGTAGGTGTGTGTTCGTTATCATTTGCCATTCCACTTTTAGATAATTTTTTGTTGCTATATTGTTCTGTAAAGAAACAAAATATGCGTGCGTTGATAACGAAAAATAGTTATTTTTTGTTTTGTGTAAGTAAGTCAACCTGTTTTGTTTTTCACCTAAAATAAAATATTAAAGCCTGGTACTTTGTTAAAAATATTTGTTTGGGTTTTGACGGCATTTTTCTTAAAAGCGGTTAAATAACGAATAACCATAGGAACCTTAAGGTAGATATTCATGTGCAACAAGACATTCCGAACACAATAGATCATGATGTTTGTAGTGTTCGCTCTGTTCGCTTTGTTCCCAAATTGCAAATTCCCTAATAAACGGTATATACCCCCATATAGCAAAATCACGTGTTTAGCACGTAAAAAACGCGTGAGAAAAAAACACGTTGATTTTAAAAGCTGCTAGAAAAAATAGAAAAAAAAGGTTTATTTCATATAACACGGCGTTGTAATAGCGCCTTTTTTTATTAAAAAAACACACAGAGAAAAAACGTGACAAAATAATACGCAAAAAGTTAGTAAGTTTGAAAGGTCTTAATTTAGTGGCGTTTTAGAACATGTTATGGAAGACTTTTCAGGTGTTAATTTGGCACTTAAAAATGACGAGTGTCAAAAAGACGTTATATACACAGAACCAGAAACTTCATCAAAACTTACATTTTTATAGCTTGATTCCTATCGAACTGCGCATGCGATTTGTCTTGATTTCCGCATCGCCATTTCCTGACATTTCAAGAATTCCTACTCTGCAAGATTTTGTGACTATCTAGCTCAAACAAAAATCCCTTCTCAAACACTAGTAAGTATATATAGAGTGTCGAGAGGAAAGATGGGCTATTATTTGTTTTTTTTTCTGTACCTATGTATGTATTGACTAGGTGATTGTGATTGGATCATTATAAATACCACATATTAATATTAAGAGTTCATTGATTTGTTATGTGAAGGCCAAATTTAAACGACTAGTGTATTAGAAAAATATTTGTTTTTAATTGCAGAATACATTAACATTTAATAACTAAATATTTGAGTATTAAATGCAAAATGTGGTGTCCAAAACAAACAATCTTATTTCACAGACTATTACTTGACCATCTGCTTCAGGTCCACGGCATCAAGGTGATCCGTAGTTTCGGTTTGTTTCAGTTCAGTCTCGTTTGTTAGGTGATCCGTGGTCTCGGTTCCGTGTATTTTTATGCGATCACGGCCAACAGTGTCACGTCGTTGGCTTCGGACGCCACATACTTTAAATTTCGCAGATTACTAAAAGAGGTAGACATTTTTTTTAATAAAAAGTAATTCACTTTCATTGCGATTTTGCAACATGACATATTACATAACAAGAGAAGAAAGTGACAAAATTCACACCAGCGCTAATGTTGTGAACGAGTCGCTAGCCGACTCAAACAACACACAATTGTAAGAAAGTAACTTTTAATCGAGTTATACTAATTTTTGTAAAAATTAGTCCTTAAATTTTGCACAAATCAAATGAAACTGCTTTTCCGCACATGTGTGGAGAACTACTTTGCAACACATTTGCGGAAAAGTATCGTGACAGTTAACTTCATCGTACACTTTTATATACATCTGCGAAAAAGTACTTTTCCACACATGTGCGGAAAAATTTTGCACATGGGTGAAATTTAGCGTTTTCTGAAGATGCAAATCTTGTGAAATCCATCATTTTCATATGCGGTCCTAGGAAATAGTATATTACTTATTAAGAGAAGAAAGTGGCATATTTCACAAGAGCGTGAATGTTGTGAACGAGGTGCTAGCCGAGTGGAACAACACGCGAGTCTAACAAAGCTACTTTATATCAAAATATGTAAAAACTGTTGAACTAAAATTTTTGATAGTTATCAGCTGTTTACCATAACAAAATAGCATAGGCCAACGGAAAAAAGTTGTGAAAAGTTGTCTCAAAAATAATGATATGAACTTGTATACTAATTTTTGATAATTTGGTCTTTAATTTTGCACAAATCAAATGAAACTTCTTTGGTGGATGCTAATCGTGTGAAATCCAACATTTTCATATGTGGCGGTAGAAAAAAGTACTTTTCCGGACGCATTTTGGAAAAGTTGCTCTTTCAAAACAAAACCCACGTTCGTAGAAACAAAAACAGTAAAGGCATGTTTTAGTGAGATAAAGTTTCTTAAAAATTTCTTTTATGACCGGCAATAACAGAAATTTTTTTTTTTTTTAATTAATTAATTTATGTTCAGAGAAAGCTTGGATTTTTTCCACCAAGATTGTACCTACAGGGTGTAATAGCGAAAACAAAAGACTTTTTGTCGGGTATAAAACCTGAGATTTAAAAAACAAATACTACTTATACAGGGTGTTAAAGAATAACATGGTAATATCTAAGGAGGTTATTCTTGGGTCAATTTTGAGAAAAACTTCATATGAACATATTAGACTGGTACCTTAAAAGGGCAAAAGGAAAAAATTAGTAAGATCAAGGAAACTATTAAAGCTTACATAAAAAATAAATTTGACTCGATCCGAGTTAATAGGGTGTCAGCGAAACTGAAAATCCCATCGATAAAAGGTTCTACATAAAAGTTAAAGAAGTTCTACAACCTCTTTAAAATCAATTTTTTTACATAACCTAAAAACTTTCAAAATTTTTTTTAGAAAAAGTCTTTAAAATTTAACGTGTTTAATATCAAAAACGGCCCTGTGTTGTTACACCCTGTTTTTATAAAAATTAGATATTGAAAATAACCGTTTTGGATTAACAGCAAATAATAATTTGTATGTCACAATTTCAACTTATGAAATTTACATAATTTGTTAAGTCATTCCAGTTTTAATTTAACTTATACAAGAAACAAGTATAAGACACACTTTTCAATTTACATTACATTTATAAATATAATTTAATTTATTTTGTTATTGGAAATGTCTTTAAAAAACATTTTTTTTGTCTTTTTTCTTAGTATAATGGCATGTGCTAGTGCTAGTGATTTGTCAAAATCTGTGAAAGATGGAAAATTTAAACTAAACACTGGGGATTTAATGCCCATGATTGGATGTAAGTATTAGTGATTTATTATTATTTTTTTACTAAGATTTGAAAGGTTATTGTCCCCTTTGATTTAAATCAGGGAAGACTGGCGACAGCGGCCTGGCGTACTTTACGGGCGGGGAGGTCGAAGGCTGAAAAGGGCACCTATAAAAAAATTTGCGACCAAAAAAAATCATGTCTTTGGTTTACTTTATTTTTTCGTAGACAGTAGAGTTGCCGCCCCCTCGATTTGCCACCCTGCTTCTTAATAAAGCTTAGGGCACCCATGGGGCGCCAGTACCCTCTGAACTAAGGGGGCGACGAACCCCCCGCGCCCTTCCTCACGCTACGCCGCTGACTGGCGATGGTTTGAATAACCGGGATAATTAACAGTTAAATTTTATCTGATAGTTCGGCTTGTTTATCCAATGGTGCTCTTTCAAAGGACGACTTTGATAATTAATTTTATGAACGTTATGTTTTAGATACATAAACGCAGAGGAGGACTCACAAAAAATTTGGGAGGGATTAAAAAATTTCAATAAAAATTTGGGTATTGTTTAATTTTTATATCTTATTTGTGTTGCTGAGAAATCGTTTAATACACTTTATCGGCTATTTCGGGGGTTGGGAATTGGTCCCCCTTGATCCCCTACAGACACGGTCTTGCCATAAAGGCATGTCGTTACCCAGAAAACATATATGTAAAAAATATATATAAAAAATTGCATTTATTTTTCATTCAAAATTATTTATAAAATGAATCAACTATTCCCAGTCTCCCCTATACAGAAAAATAATTTAAGTGCTCTAATATTACTGTATTTGAAAGGGTTAAGAATGTACATATGTCTGATAAATCATCTATCTATCTCTATCTATTTAGCCTTCTTCGATCCATTTTTGGACATAAGCCTCCTCAATAACTTCCACTCTTCGCTGTCTGTCGCCGTGTTCATCCATCTAGTCCCTGCGTGTTTCTTTAAATCCGCCGCTTATCTTATTTGGGGTCTTCCCCTACTTTTTTTATTTTCCCAAGGTCTCCAGTTTATAATACATTTGTTCCATCGATATTATTACCGGCAAATTTCCATTTTAATTTTGCTACCTCTCCTCTGGCATCCCTTACTTTTGTTTTAATTCTTATCTTTTTATTCCTATTTTTATCGGTTACATTTTTTATTTTTTAATAATGTAGCTTAAGTTACCGAATGCTGCCCATTCCAATCTACTCGTCTCTTGATTTCAGCCGTTTGGTTTTATTTTTTTAGTTTAATAATTGTGTCACCCTGTTTTACACCCCTTTTATGCGGATTGGCTTTGTTCCGTCGTAGATTTTTATTGATGTTGTTGGTTCGCTATATATATTGGCTATTAAGTCTGTGATCTATTCGGCTATTAATTAAAGATGCATTTACTGCCCAGTGCTCAATGTTATCGAAAGCTTTTTCAATCATACCTAAGAAAATTATCTTGATTTTTTAACTCACCCAAGTTTTAAGAATTTGTTTAAAGTCGGCTTCATTTTAGACTCAGTCAAAAATTTTTGACAAAGAAATTTTTGCAAAATATCTATTTATAATTTGTGAAACAATTACTTCGTCAAATATTTTGCAAAATTTGTCAATAAATATATTTTATAGTAGCTCAAATTCCATTTTTCGTACTGACGACTACAGAAAAGTATCAGTGGCGCACCCAGGAATATGTCTTGGGAGGGGCCGAAGCCTCTTGGGGGGGCCCGAAGCCTCATGATGTCGAATTTTAAGCTATTTTTTGTGTTTTTTCATGAAATATGTGGAAAATATGTAGAAAAAATCCAAGGCTTGGGTTGAGGGCCCGGGAACATGGCAGATGAAGGGAACCAAATGAAAACGAACAATACTTACCGCATGTTTTTGTATTATTTTTAGTTGGAACATGGCAGATGAATGGAGCCGAATTGATAAAAAATTCTCTAGATTTTGCTTTGGGAGCAGGATACCGCCATATTGGTAAGTTTTTGATTTGTTGTACGAGGACACTAGGTATTAACTAAATTTTTAGCTTTCGAAAAATCATCAAGCGTTTGTATGGATAGCATTGTAAGTGTAAATAAAAATTTTAAGTTGTAATTTTTGAATTATTTTCTATTTTGTCGACACTCGAACTAGATGGTATTCTGGATTTTAGGTAATACTGGAGTTGCTTGCATTTCTTTTTAAGTTGCTATATATTCTTTTATTAATTGTTAATAATATATTTATTTAAATAACACAACTAACTTTTTATGTCTTTTTGCAGTTTCTGTTACATTTTTTGGCACACCCTTAAAAAAAAAGATATGTGCTTATTTCCAAAAAATTTTAGTTTAACATATTCGGAATCACAAAAGCCAAACGGTCAGAAATGAGCGTTTAAGAAGCCATTAAATCCATTAAGATAATGTCTTTTTATTTCATTTCAGATACTGCTCAGGCCTACGAAAATGAAGAAGATATTGGCAAAGCGTTAAAAGAACTTTTACCCAAATATAATCTTACCAGAAAGGATATATTTATTACTAGCAAAATTAGTAAGTTTTTCATACAAATCATCAATTTTTTCTTAAGGAAATTATTCTGTTTTTTTACCAAATAGAACGAATAATTTTTGGAGCTTTTTTCTTTTAGATTCTAGAGTTACCGCAAATCCATCAGATGGTTACCAAGCTGTCAAAGACTCTCTCAAAAAACTGCAAACAGACTACATTGATCTTTACCTCATCCACAATCCAGCAATCCTCACTGTTGAATTTCGACCTGATGGACCACCAAAAGTAGAACCTAGTACAGGTAGAGCCTTAGCAACAGATTTTATAATTGTCCTTTTTTTTATTGCAGTTCTTCCTTGCCTTTTCTTTAGTTTCTGTTAGAATCGCTCGTGATGCCACTTTTAACGTACTGTTAGGTAGGCTTTTGCCAAACGGTGTTCCGATAACTCCATTTAAATAGTCTCAGTTAACTGTGACAGCTTTTTTGAGACACATTCCGAAAATTACCAGACACGAAGGTACTTTATCTGGTAGCTACAAAAATTATAGATTTGTAATTTTAAAAGCTCTATACTTACTTTTCAGTTTGAGCTTTTGATCAATGCGTTTGCTTGTTTTTGTAGGTCCAAAGAACATTCAGTTTCGAGATGACAAATGGAGAGGTCTTGTTGAAGCTAAAAGTGAAGGATTGGTCAAAAATATCGGTGTTTCCAACTACGCTGTTAAACACTTAAAAGAAGTCTTAGCCAATGATCATGGAGTAAAGCCAGCGGTTAACCAGGTAAACACTATATAAAACTTTACATATCAGTTGATTAAATATTTCATATTTCTAACAATCTAAGTTATAAACAGATGATGATGATGATGATTCATAGGTGAGTGAATCTTGCAGCCCTTCCACTGCGACCACCAGTGGGTCTATTGTGGCTCACTTTTGAGTGGTTTCTCACCACTGTATGCCTAATCCTCCAAAAAGGCCGGCTATCAGTTTGGGTGAGACACTCTTCAGATCTTCTGAGTCAATCTGACCGCAGCGGCGTAGTGAGGGTCATGCGCCCGGGGCAAGGTTAAAGTTTGGCGCCCCCCCCCCCATATAAAATCAATCAAAAATCAATGTAAGAGGCGCCTTTCGGCGCCCCCTGACTTTGGCGCCCGGGGCAGGTGCCCCGGTCGCCCTGCCCTCACTACGCCGCTGCTGAGCGTTACCGAAAGTGTTCTGACGTAGACGTGCAATAGCTGGACATTTGCACAGTACATGCCTGACTGTTTCGTCATCCTTCATACATCTATATTGGGTCTCTTCTGTTAGTCCCATTCTGTGCATGGGTACTCTCAGTCAATAGTGACCCGTAAAAAGACCATTCACTATACGTATCTCCTGTCTGGTAAGTCCAATAATAAGTCCTTTAATGAACTCTTTAGAGTGAGCCAGTTCTGGTATATTTATCCAGTATTGTTGGAAGCTATTCTCCATCAATTTTAATAAGTTTAACCTGTATGTGTGCCAAAACGAAGAGTCAAAATATTTCAAAAATTACTTAAAGTTTATTAAAGGAAGCTTGAAAATGACCAACAACATAATATGTTAAGATATGTATGAATATTGGAGAAAATTTGAGAATATAAATGTTAAAAGGGCAAAAGTAACAAAAACTTTTAAAAACTAAAAGCAAAAAGGGTTAGTTGCTATGAAGAACAGTTCATGCAACTAACAATAAGGTAGACGGATATTAGTAAGAAGAGAGAAAACCCTAGTGCCGAAACGAAAGAAAAAATTACATAACATTTTAATTTTGGAATTTGGAAATGTCTAACACTAAATAGAGAACAAAAAATTTGCAATCAATAAATTAGGCCAGAGACAGAACAAAGTGGAGAAAATTGTGACTGAGAAAGACTTGATATTAAAAAGATGGAACAAATATAGATTACGTATAAGAAACCATGTAGAAGTCAGAATAGCAGACACAAAGATTGAAGGCATTGTAGGCTTAAGGATAAATATAACAATCAAACAAGTTTCATGGCTATCGGGCAAAAAGGAGTTTTTTGTTTCCCTTATATTTTTCCGTGGGTAGCTTGAAAGCTTAACCTCACGGGGGTCCAAGATCTAATGGACACCTAATAAGTGTTAACAGTTAACCGTTTCGTCCTTATGGGACTCCTCAGAACCCATAAGGACGAAACGGTTAACTGTCAACACTTATTAGGTGTCCATTAGATCTTGGACCCCCGTGAGGTTAAGCTTTCAAGCTACCCACGGAAAAATATAAGGGAAACAAAAAACTCCTTTTTGCCCGATTAGCCATGAAACTTGTTTGATTTTTAAATTCACGGGTATGAAATTTCACGTTTGATAAATATAACATTCCTACAGAAAAAGTAATAACATTAACAATAGTACTGAAAAATCACAAAACATATGACAAAGAACTATAAGTGAGACAAGCAAAGAAAAGGTTTTAACAAATAAGTTTTTAAGAATATAGTTCAGTCTTTCAATTATTATTAAATTTTAAATTTTGTGATTTTCAGGACGGGTATGATAAAAATAATCTACAATTGAGGAGCTTGCGATCAAAAGTGGCTATATCCGTTTGGGTGAGACACTCTTCAGATCTTCTGACGAGAAGTTTTTCTCGATTCCTGAACATTTTTTCGAACTGGATATAGCCGCTTTTGAACGCAAGCTCCTCAATTTTAATTCGATTTCTAATTCTTCTGACCTCCGTTGTCATTCCATGAAATAAGTTAAGTTTGTGTATTTTTAGATATCATGGAACCCGTTTTACCAGCCTAGAGATATCCTGGAATTCTGTAAAAAAGAAGGTATCCTAGTAGTTGGCTATTCATCCCTAGGCAGCAATGGTGATCACCAAAACCTCAGAGGTGATGCCAGGGTTATAAAAATTGCTGAAAAGTTAGGAAAAACCCCATCACAGGTAAGTACAGTACGGAGTTAATCCAGATCAGTTAAAGGCGAATTCTAAAATTACCACACAAACTGTGTAAATAAATCTTGGAAAACAAGCTAAAATATATCAAGAATACTTTGTAGAGATATCAGGGGCTATGAGCCACCGACGACATTTACTTTTTGTGTCATTGTGGCTTTAAGGCGTTCATTTTGTTAAATTTTTAGAAATTCTAACTCGGCTATTGAAAAAAATTGGACTAAAAATCTATGAATGACCTATTCTTAGCTAGTCTCCATTGCCAAACTGCGGTCCTTATATTTTGTATACTCAACTACCTCTAACGCCTGCACTGTTTGTTTAATCAAAGATGATTTTTGAAAAGTATTTTTTTTTATTTATTAAGTGCTTCCCCATGAAATTTTGCCCTGCCTATTTCACCCAACCGTATAGAATTTTAACAACAGATAAAAACATGCTTAATTTTGTGTTTTTAACTTAACAACAGAATTCACGTAAATGAATTTAGGATTACCGAATCAAGTTTGGATTACCAAGCATTTCAAGTGGTAGAAAATGCCGTGCAGATTAAAGAAGCATAAAAGCGTACAAATCATAGCGAAATCGGATTATCGGAACATTAGAGTAATAATCTCCAAACAATATTTTTGCAGTACAGATTAAGTTCAATTTGAGAACAAGGTTGCTCAAGTCTTGATAAACAATAAATATTTTAAACCCCAAAATTAGGCGCAGATGAAATTATATTTTTCTACAACCACATATTATGAAAATTATGGATTTCGCACGATTTGCATCCTCAGAAAATGTTAAATTTAACCCGTGTGCAGAAATTTTTCCGCACATTTGTGAAAAAGTCCTTTTCCGCATTTGTATGAAAAAGTGTACGTGACGTTAACTGTCAAAATACTTTTCCGCACATGTGTTGCAAAGTACTTTTCCACACATATGCGGAAAAGCAATTTCATTTGATTTGTGCAAAGTGAAAGACGAATTTTTACAAAAATTAGTACAGTTCAACGTAGGGAAAATAGCGTACGCAACTCGGTTGAAAGTAACTTTCTTACACTCGGGTATTGTTTCACTGGGCTAGCACCTCGTTCACAACATTTACGCCCGTGAAATTTGTCACTTTCTTCTCTTGTTATGTAAGATACAGCCATTTGCACCAATCTCCCCCTAGACCAGGAATAACTAGGTGACACCTAAGTGTTAGGGGCGCACCTAAGATGAAATAGTTTGCACCGGCCTTTTTCCAGCGTCACCTTACAAAATGAAGTAATATTTTCGCAACACTGCTCTTCTAACCTAACTTTTGTTGATTTGTAAAAACATTGGAATTTTTAGCACAGATCAGTTATTTTTTTATTGAAAAAAACAAAAAATTCAAGTTTTTGTTAATTTTTATTCGTTAAAATGTACATTAATCCCGTTTTTAAACAATTTCTGTTTTATATCGATTTGCCGGCGTTTTTTTCCATTGTTTTTTGTGTAATGGTGGGTTTATACCTTAAATAGCACAGAAGATAACATTTATGGTTGAAGTCGATTCAAAGGAATACGCATTCATCCTATCGATGTGTAGGCGATACATGGGCGCACCCAGGGAGTGAGGGTTGGGGACTGTATAAGGTGTCAGTTAAAAGCAACTATACATGGGGTCTTATGGAGATTTCGGAAACAAGAGATACAATTTTGGTTAAATTCGAAAAGCGCTATTCCGCGCCCAACCAGATATTTTATCGAAATTAAAAATATTCACAGAAGTTTTCAAAATATCGAGCAAAAACTAATAATTTTGTGTTCTTGAAAAATTGAAACTAGGATCCGAGAAAAAAATCGTTAATGTCATTTGATTGGCCGTAGTCGCTTATACAAAACTACCAAATTTTATTAAATTTGTTTACCAGATGGCGACGATATCTCTATTTTTTGAAAAACACAATTTCTAGTTTTTTCTTGATATTTTGAAAACCTCTGCAGATATTTTTAATTTTCGTAAAACATCTAGTTGGACTCGAAATGGTGCAACTTTTCTCTCATTTAAGCAAAATTCTCTATCTTACCGATTCCGAAATCTCCATGTAGCTTTTATCTGGGACACCCTTTATATATAACGTTCACTTGATTTTTTAATTTAAAACTATTGGTTTTGTTAACCTAAATCGTTTGATAAATGTCAAATTGTCCTTTTCTTCAAAGTGGTCGCTTCTATCCCATAATCTCCTTGAAAAACCCTCCTGAACCACCTCCAAATTATTCAAGTCATCTTCCAAGACCCCGTTTTCTTCCACAATATTCATTTCTTTTTTTGTGTACAAAAAACATCACAACTGTATCCTTTTTTAGGCTAGGTTTAGGTTTAGTTCACCTAAGGTAGTTTAGGGAAAACCTAAAGACCATAACAAACGAAACACTTCCCTAGTGCTAGGTGACCCCTAAACATGTTGGTGCAAACGGCTGATACTATTATAAGAGTTTAATTAGCATAATTTTATCTAGCTACCAGAAAAGCGACCCAGTACGTCATGTTGATGACAGAATACCGAAATAGACATGCAGCCAGTGTTTAATATTGCTTCCGCGATCTGCGATAAGTGCCCAAAAAATTTACATATTAATCTAAAATGTTGCACAAATGTTCGCCTGAGTATGCTTAAGAAGCATAATAACATTGGAACAGATCAAAAAATATACATTTTCTCATTTTGGGGCTTTTCTGAACTCATGCGGGGTCCCATTTCAACAATGTTCAAGTCATTACTTTAAAACTAACCAATCGATCTAAACCAAATTTGAAACAGTTATAGGCTAAAAGCGTTTGCTCGATAAGAGTTCAGTTGGTTTTTAATTATTACTATTTAGATTTTGAGTTTTGAGGATTTTTGGAAAAAAATGCAAATTTTTTTTAATCCTAAATACTGATTGACGAAAATTTTTATTAGATACCTAGTAAACGTTTTGGCCTAAAATTATTTAAAATTTGATTTAAATGTATTGACTAGTTTTAAAGTAATGACTTTTAAAACGTTGTTTTTTATTTCAATTTTACCAAACTTCTTTAATGTACACTCAGGCATACATTTGTGCAAAATTTCAAGTTAATCTGTTAAATCCTTGGACGCTTATCGCCGATCGCGTAAGCATCATTTAACATAAGATGCATGACGTCACGGAAAGTAAGAAGTGATCAGTTAAGCCTCATCCCCGGTATATACAGAGTGGTCCAGTTTAAAGTACATTCATTTTAACAGGTGATAGAACGTCAGACAAAACTTTTTTAAAAAACGTTATCTAACAAAGATACAGGGTGTCAAAGTTTTAGAAAAAAAATGGTTTTTTTCATCTTAATTTTAAACCGTTACATCAATTTGCACTAAATTTCGCAAACAGACTATTCTCATACATCTCTAAGTTACGATTGTATTCGTTTTTTAAAATTCCCCAGTGGCGTAGATATTGGGGGTAGGCACCCCATTTTACCTTCCCAATCTTTGTGGCTAATTAATGTTTTAAAAATAAAATTATTCTTTGTTATTCCCTGTTTAATTTAGCAAAAAAACTTGCTTTTACAAAATTTTGATTTTTGGCTTAATTTTTCAGATATTTAAATAAATTTAAAGTAAGCCCGTTAAACATCAAGCTATTGCTAAATGAAATAAATAAGATCGATTTCCACAAAATTTTCACGCAGACTAACGTAGTAAATCTCTAAGTAGCAATTAAATTTATTTCAAGAAAGTGACCAGTGGCGTAAAGATTGGGGGTAGGCAACCCATTGTACCCTCCCAATCTTTGGCGCCACTGCCTTTTTAAAAATATGTTTTTTTTATTTCTGTTTTAGTTTAGCAACAAAATCTAGGAGTAATACCCTGTTTCCACCAATGCATGCCCACCCCGATTAAAAAAACGCATCAGGTGACGCTGCATTTAAAACCGGTGCAAATCCATGGACCATCACGTAATGCGTTTTTTGAGTCAGGGTGAGAATGCATTGTTGGAAACAGGGTATGTTTCCAAAATGAAATCCACCGACTTCAAATCATTTTGCAAGGCTTTTAGCCACGGAATTAGTTTCAGTTAAGACGTAGTGACGACTTTCCTTAAGCTGACGGCACGCCTGCTCTTCAACACGTTCCACTAGTTCTTCCCGTGTTTCTACTTGTTTCTGGTGATCTTAGTGGCCACGCCACTGGGCCTCTTCGTGCTTACATCACTTTAAATTGTCTCAAAAAGTAAGCCAAACATCAACATTTTGCAAAAATACTTTTTTTGCTAAATTAAACAAGGAACAAGAAACAAGAATTTTAACTAGGACACCAATCTTTGTTAGGAAACGTTTAAAAAAAATTCTTATAAAACTCTGCTTTTAGTTCGACGTTCTATCACCTATTAAAATTAATGTACTTTAACCTGGACCACCCTGTATAGAAGCGCCCTGACATACGTGTCTTGTATCCGCAAATTTTATGTTTGGTTGACTCAGGATTCAAACCAAAATCTAATATTTTGTAGATTTCCAAGCCTTGAGTAAACCTCTCAGAAGCAAATTTAATTCGTTAGTTTGGTTTTAAAGTTATGGGAGGACTAACTAGGAAGCAACAAAAATTTCAACAAGAACACAAGAAAACAAAATATTTGATTTTACCTATTTGCAGGGCTTTTCTTATAAAAATTTTAAATCAACTTAAAATTTTAGGTACTTTTAAGATGGGTGATTCAAAATGGTATCGCAATAATCCCAAAATCTACGTCAAAAAAACATGTTGAAGAAAATATTGATCTTGATTTCGTAATTCCAGAGGAAGATGTAAAAATGTTAAATAGTTTTGAACAAAAGCCAGCGCTTTTTGATATTGACAATTATGACTAAAGTTTAACTTTAAGTACGCAGTAAGATAACTATGTAAAAAATATGATATAAGTCCTAAATAAATACTTATAAAAACGTCATCGTTTAAAACGTCATGTTTTGTTAAAAAAACTGTATTTTATTTTTCTACTAGTACAAAACCTAAATAAACAACAGAAATAAATAAAATACTTTAAACACAGCTCAACTTCTTATATAGGTGTAGGAGTTTTTTTTTCGATTTATAGATTTAGGGCTCAGATCACTCAAGGTTCCTTCATAGTTTTTGACTAAGCACATCTCTGTCTATCTCATCCTAGAAAATAAAAATGACAGGAGTATGATTTAAATTAATAAAAGAACTGTAGCACAACCTTAAGTTACCTAAGCCTAATACAGAGAACATTCAGTTATATTTTGTTTGCCTATTATTTTGGCATATAAAAAGTGCTCCACAGTAAGACTAAAATAGTCAAGGAAAAATAAGAAATTCAGATTTATTATTTGTTCATCCAAGAACACAGCTAAAATTGTTTTAAAATTATCATTTTTATTTTCCAATTTACTCATAGATTTGGTTGCTAGCGCCACTGAATTTTTGCTTAGAATTACCAGTAATTTCCTAGTGTGATTCGCCTCCACCGCTACCTTCTTCATGGTCACTACTTTTTTCTTGACTATGACCACTGCCTTCATTATTTATGTTAGCATTACCACTTCCTTCACTATTATGGTTTGCATTCCCACTTCCTTCATTATTGACATTTCCTCCGCTACCCTCTTGATTAGGAGAACCGCTGCCTTCATTTTGTTCTTCGGGCTCTTCCCAAGGCTGAGGTTCGGGAAGTAAGTCAGGCAAGTCACTTGGGCTTCCTGAACCTTCTAAAAATTTCAAAAAAAGTTCAAAATTTATAAAATCTAGGTCATGGATATATGTATTGTAAGACAATTAGATTGAATGTAATTTAATAACAACACAAGTTAGAGTATGCGAAAAAGGAAAGTTAAATAGAACATAGAGTAAGAAAAGAGTAGGATCCTGATATTTATGTCTTAACTATAGGTTAGCCTTTAGAAACTTACCTTTACTTGATTCCTTATCCTCATCGGAATCCAATCCCTTTCTTTTAT
Source organism: Aspidapion aeneum (assembly GCA_963576565.1). Lineage (NCBI taxonomy): Eukaryota > Metazoa > Arthropoda > Insecta > Coleoptera > Brentidae > Aspidapion > Aspidapion aeneum. Next base: position 35,910,024 of record OY755038.1, on the reverse strand, counting down.
TTAATTCGTTTCTTTCTTCGCCTAGTTGTTTTAGTTCCTTAAGTTTTTGTTTGGCATTTTCCATAATTTGTTTTAAATCTTCACTTATATCTTTAGCTATTTTTTCTTGTACTTCATTTTGAACATCGATTTCTTGGACTGTGGAGAAGCATAGAAAAAATTATAAAACAAAACAATATTGTAAGTTCCGAATTTAAAGTTTATCACATAATGTAGGTACTTACCAAACCTTGCAAAGGATATTCCAATAAAAACGATAACAAAAAGAACTGAAATTAAAAACCTCATTGTGTTAACTGTGTACTGTACTCCGATCTTATTTCTTTGTAGCTAGGGATACAGGTATCCAAACTCTTCAAAGAATAAAAACCTAAGAGTGTGATATAATTTTAAGATAATTTCCCACTTTTATACCTGTTGGACGTGTGCAGGATTTTTTGTGGAAAAACACGCTTGTCGTAAATGTTTTATTGGTTTAAATGTTAAATTTTTATTATACCAAACTATTTGCTTTGCTATAGAAGAATTGTTTTTGTCTGTTCGTTTACTTTAATTTTTAATCATATTGTTAAAATGTACTTACTACAAATTTGAAATTTTTAATCTGTACATAAAGGTTATTTTATTTATTGTTAAAAAACACTTAATTTTACTTTTATATTTGGACTCATAATTGGTTTTCAAGCATTCGCTTTTATAAAAAGGAAATAATACGTTTCCAAAAGTTCTTTCTCTTTTAAGCTTTTAAAAATATGAACATTGTAATTAAAGAAACTTAATAGCGTCCACACAGCTGGGTTTTGGGACCAAACACTACGTGCACGTCAAAAAATTAATTCGCAACAATTTTTTATTTTCCTTGGCCAGCATTTATGTACCTATGTACATGGGAAAATATATTTTTTCTAAAATTGTAAATAACTGTCATTATTATTAAGCAAAAAGATTTCACGATTAAATCCTCAGACGTAAAAGTAGATCGGAGAGACTGCGTTTATGCCCCATAAAGCATCATTCCGATCGAGCTTAACCATAAAATAGAAGGAGATAAAATATAATTAACATGGTGTTTGATGCAGAGGGACCAGCTATCAATTTGCAGCTTTGGTCAGGGTAGCCTCGGTTTTTAGGCGAATTTCGACGTGGCGATGGAGTCAATACTAAGAAACAGCCTACCATAGATTTTTTACAATTTAAAGTTTATTAGGTCAAACAAAAGCAAACATTTTTACGGGCCAATCGTCTAAGATGGTAAGGTAGCTTGGAGAAGCTATGTTTCTCAAATTATCTACGTCAAACCAAACCAAACTGAATCGACCGAGCTACCTTTAACTCTGAGAATTTTCTCGTAAAAACTTTTTGATTATACTTACTTACAGTGGCGGTTCCCGTGCACTCGAAAATTTTACCTAATAAAATATTAAAATTTGATCATTCTTTAGTTAATAATTTCATGATAAACTCCTAATGAACCCCAAAAAAAAAACACCAAACTAGAAATTAATACCTGTTATGTATGTGTTTGTATTCATGTTAAAACGACCATGCAGTGGATATAAATATGGGGTATACCAATGCATTTACACACGCGATGCTTGAAACCAGAATAGAAGAAGTAATTACCAATGAAATGCCACTCCCTTGCTTCTCCAGGACATTTTTTCACAAACTGCAAATGTTTTACGTGAATTATTTTTAATTTTTGTCATAAAAAAAACATAATTTTGCAAGAGAAACGCGAAACACAACAAATATGGCGTCTATCCATACAGCAGCTGGGTCCCTGCGTGACAAGACACATAAATGCACACTTCAAAATTCACGTCTACGAATTTAAATTCGCCATTGTTTCCAAAGCAAGCTATGAGTGCTTCACTTTTCGATTTTTTGTATGTATTTATGCTCTAACGTGTTTGACTGGGCCGAAATTCTGTGCACTCTAGATGTTGTCGCATTCTAATTACGACATATAGAAACAGAGGGCGAAATGTCTCTTTAGAGTTATAGTACACATAATCTGGACCTTTGTTAGTGCTCTTGTGAATTAATTGAGTTGATCGATGCCGCCCGCACGCCTGTAATGCCACCCGCCTCTACGGTTACCGTTGGCTGTTAAAGGTAGCTCATATGCACCTTAAATTAGTGCACTGAGAAAACTTGTTATCAGTCGGGCCGCATTGTTTTGATTTTGATGCCTATGACAACTGCAGAAGCAGAACGTTGTTTCTCTAGCCTAAAGATAATTAAAACTTTCCTTAGAAGCACAATGGGTGAGAATAGATAAACTGTCCTCGTAATAATATCTATTAAGAGAAAAATGATTCAATGACTTCGTTATTAAAGAATTTGAGTTTTTAATTATTTGCCCTAAAGTATGATATAATGGCCGAAAATGTTGGTGGTGCCACTCAAAAAATTTTTCGTCTGCACTGAATTTTTTTTGGGTGTGCACCCAAAAGTTTTACACCTCGCTTACCTTACCTATGCTGATGCGTTTGACTTTAAACCTTAATGAACTTTAAATTATTATTAAGCTCTGCCAAAAAATTTTGATATACAAAACATTTTTCACATGTACGAAATTTACTTGAGTTTCCCAAAACCTATTTTTAGCCATTGGTCAATATATTTTGTTTGAGATTTTTTCGATAGAAGTAGTAGTCAGTTAAGTTTTTTCAACTAAACCTAGACAAAAATATAAAGAGAATACAGTTGATTTGGTATTCGAAATAATGGATTTGGTTTGGTCCTTAACTTTTCCTTACTTATCCATACCAGATTTGCTAAAAGTATCTCAAGTTTGTTCCCTATGGCACGATTTAGCTAATAGTAAACTTTTGTGGCAAAAAGTTTTTTTGAAAAATTGTGTTTTAAAATTTGAAAAAATGGGGCAGTTTTTATGTGAAAGAACTACAAAAGAGTTAACACTAGTTTGTTGTGAATGCGTTAATGAAGATTTATCTGAAATTACACCTGAAGAAATTAACAATAATTTCAAAGAAATTGAAGATGACGACATAATGACATTGAATGATCAATTTTATAATATATTTTCAAAAAATCAAACAGAAATAGAAAAATTGACCCTAGTGTTAAAATCATCAACTTCAACAAATGAGCTACACAATTTTTTGTTTTTGAAAATTAAAAACTTAAAAAGTTTAAAAAATTTTAAAATAGGTATTAAGAAATCACATTTTGAATCACTTATAAGCAGAGAAAACTGTATAACGCACCGAAAGATGGCAGTTGATTCATTTATAGCTTTTAGACGAAAAAAATTCGGTGAGCTTTCTGGGGAAGAAGTGAAAAAAGAAAATTATAAATGGTGGAATAGTTATATGAATATGAGTGAGTATTTGCCAGATATTCAAAAAAAAATCTTAAGCCGAACTGGTGTAAATGCCAAATTGATTGAATGGATTGAGTGATTCAATTGACTACAGATTTATGTTACTGCAAGAAAGCAACTGAGCTACGTTGCTTGCTTATGATGTCATTGGTTAAAGTTTTAGATATATTTTTGATAAATTGTATATAACCTTTTAAAGAAAATGGTGTAGATTTATAAAAAAGAAAAAATATAAAGATTTAACATTAGCTTATGGTAAATGTGCTAATAAGTGTTTGACTTAAATTACAAAAATTAAATTAACCAGGTTTGACAAAATTGAGGATTAACACAAAATTATAATAACTAATGCCTTTTAAAAATGAAGAAAATTAAACCGAAATCGAAAAATTAACAGTTCTTATTATTAAATCACTTTTAATTTACTCTTCTGGCAAACTGGATGGAAAAAAAGGCAATTAATTTATTTTTAGCTGTCAACCGATGAAAAACATTTCAGCTTTCTATGGAAATAGTGTGTATTTTTCAGTAAGGTACTTATCCCAACTTTCGTCACGTTAAGCTCCTTAAAAACTAATTTCTTATTTTTAAATTAAATGATATGTACCTACATACACTTTAGCTATTGTATACAGTGAAACCTCTTATAAGCGGACACTCACGGTTCCGTCGATTTTGTCCGCTTATTGGAGGTGTCCGCTTAAGAGAGGGAACTGCAAAATTTTGATATATATATATTTATTAACAATTTCCGCTGCTAGAGATTTTCCGATATTAAATTTTTCGGCGATCTTTCGTTCTGATAGATGTTTCTTCTCCGAAACGTTATCAACTTCCATTTTTCCACTTAAACTAAGAAGTTTGTTACTAGGCGCCATTTCAAAGAGATCTATTATTACCCAACTGAACAATAAACACATCATTCCCGCCGAATAAAATAATGTTGTAAATACGACAGAAGTATTTAGTCTTCGCATTAAAACGGAAAGAGGTAATTCCCCGGCTGTAGAGTGCATTGTTGCCAACATAGTATATAATATTTATGCCCATGTCGTGCAGCGCTCCGTCCCGTTGTCAGAGGTTCGCGTCCGGTTAAGGGAGGTTTTAGAATTGTTTACCCAAAACAAATTGTCCGCGTCCGGTTATAGAAGGGAATTTTACATGTAAAGGCATAGGCAAAAGCTTGGTTCCAACAAATTTGTCCGCCTAAAGGGAGTGTCCGCTTAGTAGAGGTGTGCGCAAGGAGGGGTTTCACTGTACAGCATTAAACCTTTTTAAAGGAATTACGAAAAACCCTGTGTTTTTTGGGAAAATTAAAGAAAAAAAAAACGGAAAACTTCATTTGAAATTTTTAGCAATTTCAGAAAATACCAAAAACATACTAAAATATGTTTTGAAAAATACCTACAGCATAAAGCTTACCTTACAAATAATACATTTACAAAAAAAAATTACACGAGCAAATATCGATGTCCTATTTATCCCAATCTCCGTCAGCATATTTTTGCTTTTAATTTTTAAACAATCTTTTGAAAAAAAGAGTATGAGGATAAGGGCATTAAAAAGCTCGACTTTTCATAATTATTTTTTTTTAAATGCATTACAAAAGATATGGTACATAAATTTTTAAATCCAGCACTTGTTCCCACTCTTCATCAAGCTTAACAAAATATGGGAAAGTAAACTTTCTTGTCCAAATCTCCGTCACTCTTGCCAGGCCGCACGGCTAAAATCGCCCGTATAATTATGGGAAATCGTCTGCGCCGCATGCGACTAGATTGAATATGCCAAAAGTTAGGTGCCTCTCGACTTTTGCAGCGCGACCGTAGGTCGCATGCGACTGGTGACTAAAAATCGACCGTGTAAATGGTTAGGTGATTCGCAGCCGCATAGGTCATTTGCACAGTTTTTGATGATTAGGAGTTTGTACAACAATATTTCGCTTTTAAAGATGTACAAAAATTGAAACTGAATTTTCTGAGTGGTACGAAAAATATGCCTGTGGAATCCTAGAGCAGAGAACTACAGAAAAAATGATGTGCTTTTGGGTGCCCTGAAAGCAATTATTGCAGAAATTGAATTAAACATGTCTCCAGAAGAATTAAAAATTATAATAAAAAATTTAAGAACCATATATATCAGAGATATTATCTTTGTTTCTTCTTCTCTTTGTGTTTTTAAGCAATTCTTTAATTATTGCTTTACGTGCTATTTTAATTCCATTACTTAAACCACCTGTTTTACACAACATTTTCAACAAAAATGACCTATTTCCTTGTGACATTAGTCGCATCGTGTAAATGGGGTAGCGATTCGACTTGCCGCAAAACAAATCGAGGTGACTCGCCGCACGGCTAAAATCGACCCGTGTAAACACCCCTTTAGCCTTGCTTTTCACTCCATGATTATTTGATATATTTTTTCTACAAAATGCATTACAAAAGGGGGAAACGGGGTCAAAAATGCTTAATTTTTTACATTACCCACATAATTTAAGAATGTGCCTTGTAAAAAACCCCTTGGATGGGGTTCAGGCTGAACCATGACTAAAATATACTTCGCAGTAAAATTTTTATACAGTTGCCATTTTAGCATTAATAGGGTTAGATAACAAATGATTATGAAAGTCATTGCTCTTATTTTTTATTAAGTTCGTGCAATAGGATTCTGAATATTGGCAGAATGGGACAAGTACTTTTAATAAAGGTAATAATCCTTAAACTTAAGTTAATGTTAACATGATTCTATGTGGCATATTTGGCTCATTTATTTAGCGGTACCTAGTTTTTGTGTTTTAAATTTTGAAAACAAGAGGCAATTTGATAGCAAGAAACAAAAGCTAAAGAGTTATCGTTAGTCAGTGGCTCACCCAGGAATAGGTCTTGGGGGGGGCCGAAGCCTCATGATGTCGAATTTTAAGCTATTTGTTGTGTTTTTTCATGAAATATGTGGGAAATATGTAAAAAAATCCTAGGCTTGGAAGGAGGCCGGGCCCCGAGCCCCCCCTGGGTGCGCCCATGCGTTAGTGTATTGTATATGTGTTGATGGAGAGTAAACTCAAAAAATAATAATTTTCTCTTAAAAGAAGGAGAAAAACATTGGTTGAAAAAATACTCGTAACTTACCTAGGTTTTTAAATAATAATTCTGCAATATAATATTTTTAAGAAATAATTATATTTATTTGTTGATGTACTTTCTTGATAGAGGGTGGTGCTTAAATCCATTGTTATAAAGGACAAGAAGAAAATCGTCCAAGATCATAAAGGTATAACACTCCAATATCAAAAACGGAATTATTAATAATCGGACATTATGAAAAACGAAGTTCATCATAAACGGGACAACATAAAAATTATCCGTCATCAAAAAAGAATTGGTACCTAATAACTGAACAAAAAAAAAGTTTTATATAACGTCTTTTCTCAAAACAAGACGAAAAAAAAGGACAAAATTGTAAGCAGAGCTGTTTTGATACTCCTCTGTATTTGAAGCGTCCTACCCTTCAATATCTGTAGCCCACTTTAAGCAATCGAAGATTGCTATACAATTTACGACAAATCCTTTTGATCGTTACTAGGATAAGTAGGATATCGTGTGTGTTAAAAGCAGACACTTAAATAAAATATGATGCCTATGTCTCACTGGTAGGGCTTGTCAGATCTGTTTTAAGTCAAAACGGGACTGAAGGTAAAAGAAGAAGCAAAAACAAGCAGAAAAAAACGGGACATGTTTTGAACATACATATATTTAAACCATGGGCGCACCCAGGGGCGCTCGGTTCGGTAAACTGTTAAAATGAGATACAAAAAGGTATCATAATGAGCAAAATTATTTAAGAAAAGCCGGACATGTCCCTCACCCCCTCCGATTTTCTTGATTTTTTGTGGGAATATTACCTACCTGGAGAATTAGCAAAAGCCAAAATATTGGCTTTCAAAAAAATTTATTGGCTAGGATATAGCCATTTTTCTGTTTTTCATAAATTTTTGACATGATTTTGGGTATTTTCTATAATTCAGAAGGTCTTTGCAGTAAAATGTTGAAAATTGGCACATTGGTGTAGAAGTGATCAGAGAACAAGAATGTGGTCAATAATTTGACCTAGGACAAATTTCCACAAAAATGGTGGCCAAAACCCCTAAAATTTACAGAAAAATACCCATTTCTTGGGGCATATCCTTGAAAGAAAGTGACATGGGCGGCTGTAGATATACTCACGAAAATTATTTCATTTAATTATGGCGTAAACTAAAGAAATAAAAATAGATAATAAAACTTTCTATTCCCACACCTACAGAAGCGACACTGATTTATTTTCTAACTCTGCATACTGCCGACGAAAGGGGTCCCGAAAAGAACACCTGAAAGCAATTAAAAGCGCATCTCAAAAAAATCTGCCAATCAGGTCCCGTCCGTCCACCTGGGCTCGGTCGGTCGGAAAACAAATACTTTGTGGTCGGACCGCAAATTATGCCAGGAAGATTTTATATGAATTTAGATAGCTTATGAAGGGCAGAATGAAGCAAAATTTCATGAAATCGATAGAACCCCGTATTAGGAGTTATTCAAGTGACTGAAAAACTATACCCTCCTAGCTCAATTTTGATATCATTTTTTTTAACTGTCATTAGGTATAAATTTTAACCAAACATCTTTTAGCAGTGTTGAACACTATTTCTCCTAAAAATATCATCAAAATTTGTCAAGCTAAAAAGTTTTTTAATATCTCAGAAACTTGTTTTACTATTTTCCGAAACCGAAAAAAAACAAAAAACTGTCTTTAGCACTGATGGATTTTGTCCAAGATGTAATGAATTCTTGACAGTATTAAAAACTATCAACGTGAAGTTTAGTACCCGCGAATAAAAAAAAACTATTTTTTGTGGCTAAGCGGGCATAGAAAGATTTTGTTTCTCTTGTATTTTCCGTGGGCATTATGAAAGCTGTACACCCACGGGGGTCCAAGATCTAATGGACACCTATTAAGTGTTGACAGTTAACTGTTTCGTCCTTAAGGGACTCTTCAGATCACTGCATGGTCAATGTGACACTTTTGTAAAGCTACAGAGACGGTATATGTATCTCATCTTACGATGTTGGTAAGAGAAATCAATAAATAATGCCTGCATTACCGTATACTCTCACATAAGTGGTGACATCTACTAATACAAAAGAAACTGCCAAAAAAACAGCACTCATGACCGTGCTAACTGCTAGTGTTTGTTCCTCGGCAAAACAAGGCACAAACCAAAAATGAATGCATTTGGGATGGCGGAGCCGCGCAGCCGCGCGGACGTGACCATGTGGGTGTCGGTCGGACGGAAGAAAATTGGGAGATTAATTTTATAGTTCCTAGTAGAATGAGCCTGTCTGTATACTGTTTGCAGTGAATTACCCTTCAATGGCATATTAATATCAGAACTAAACAAGTTTTCGCGGCTGATCGGGTAAAAATAAGGGTTTCTTGTTTCTCTCGTATTTTGCCGTGGGTAGCTCGAAAACTTAACCTCACGGAGGTCTAAGATCTAATGGACACCTAATAAGTGTTAACAGTTAACTATTTCGTCCTTATGGGACACTTTAGGACACTGCTTGGTCAATGTGACACCCTTGCTAAGTTAAGTAGGTATACGGTTTTCTCTCCCAATCACAATCTATCACGTGACCTACGACAGACATTGTCTGAGACTTCGGCATCGCGTCTGTCAACGGAGTTTAAAGCCAAATATTAAAAACCGTTAAATTTATTAGACGTAAATTAAAAATGAAACAAGTTTTCGCGGCTAATCTAATAAATAATCCTTATTTTTACCCTTCATGAGAAACTGAGGGGACCCCTGGAAATTATTTATTTTCTGCGACATAAGTTTCTTTGACATCTAACCTGATTTTTTTCCTCAGAAAACCAAAATCCGTGATAAAACCATTTAATCTTTTTTGCAAATATGTATGCAAGATTTCTATTGTTATTATATAATGCTAAATCATTAAAAAAATTAAACTAGCTTAAAATACTAGACTTTTTTAAAAGAATTTTAGTACTTGTTTTTTAACATTATTACAAATAATATAAAGGGTGTCCGAGCTCGGGTACTTTTGAAAGGAGCTACATAGGTTATATAACAGTGGAATAGGTATTAACATAAGAATAAGTATTAGTCTTATGGTCATAGCATTAACGTATTAATAGGTCATAGGCAGTGGAGGCTGGTGACGTTATAAATTGGGGGGGGGGAATTTATATGGCATGGAAAAGGAGATAAAAACTTACCTAAACAATTTTATTTTAGCATTTTACAAACAAGCAGTTACTTGGTGTAGTTTTAAGTTTATTTGTTTATAGATAAAGTCCATTCGCCTTTCTTTTTTATGGCCCCGTAGAGCAACCTCAAAAATTCCACAGAATTTTAAACAGTCTATTAACCTACGAAGTATATGTCTACTTTTTGTCACATTTTCATTATGTTCGTAATATTTTGCCAATAGGCACTATTCAATTCGCACCTAATATCAGTCTTGCCTAGCATAAACAATTTATGTTGTTATTTAAATGGGTAGCACGTACTTTGTGTCTTATTAACTTTTCACTAAAGTGCTTGATATCACACATTCCCTTTGCCACCCACGCAGGATCACTTCGTGGATTGTTCATAATAAGGCAAATAAAGCAAAAAAAAGCATTTCGTTTTTCACAACCGCACAACCAGTTTTCAGAATCGTATAATTTTTTATTAAATTTTCTAGTTTTTTTGGAACACTCTGCATTACTTGCACTAAAATTATGGTTAGGTTTTAGGTCCGGTCTATGTGGCCCTAAAGATTTTATTTGTAATCGAAGTTCATATGTCGACGTATTTAAATTTACACAGTTAATTATATAATCGATGGTATTTATTTATGGTATTTTAAAAACAAACAAAAACAAACAATGTACACGCGACCGGTAAGGGTTTTAACTACCAATAACCTACCCCAAATCAAAACAAACTTATACGTCTTCACTAAGGATAGAACCGGCAACACGTAGGAAGCGCAACGAACGTTTTCGCACGATGAAGATGGCCGACGTCAATTAAAACAAACATTCCTCTCATTTCCCTGCCCGAGAACACCCACCCATACACCACTAAAAAACGCGCGGTGCTGCTGGCTTGTAATTATTTACGCTAAAAAAGTTTATCCAATTAATCGCCCTTTGTTAACCACAGACTAAAAAAAGAACTAGACATGTCGTGAAGGAACATTTAACTTTTTTTAAATAAATCAATTAAAATACTGTTTGTTGTCTAATTTTGCCCCTTAAAATGCCCCGTTAACCTCCCTGTAACAGCCACCACTGGCCATACGGACATTTTGGGTTAGTTAAAATAACAGAAAACTTGATAGCTGTTACCGTTATTGTTAGTAAGAATAACGGTAACATTCAGGGCAAGAAAAAATAGATTTTGAAACACTAAATAAAAGCATAACACAAACGTTAATTTAGTAGTTTCACACTCCCTTAATTTTTTGTTTATTTATATTGTTTATTTATTTTTACTACCGAATTTTAGTAAAAAATTCGACCACATACAACTTACCTTAAAAAATAACGGTAATATTAAAGGACGACCACCGTAAGCACCGGGCGCCGCGCCTTTACCGTAAATAACAAAAACGGTGGGAGAAGCTGCTAATACGCAGACTCATAATAACAATAACGGTAACAAAGTGTAAAATACGCGACCCAAAATATCCCTAATAAAAATAATGTGTCTTTAAAAAATTGCAAAAACTTAAGAAAAGAGCGGATGGCCAGATAGACCCCCTGTACCTAGAACCAGTTATTATTATTTAGGACACCTTGCATTTTTATTTGCTTAGGCAGTACGCAGTATTTTAACTCATTGTTTATTAACCTTAATTAATACAGATTATGACGACAGAAGTATTTGACTATAATTTAATTGTGTTAGTGTTTAAAATGTTTGAAGTAACAAAAACATTTTTTAGGTACAAATTAAGGACAAATTGAAAAAACTAAAAATGTGTTAAAAAACTAAAATTATTTTTCAGTTTGTTGTTAAGGTAATAATAAAAAATATTTATTTAAAAAAATCTGTAATTATTGTTCCAAATTGGAAAAAAGCCAAACACGTTTGATTGGCCATAGTTGGTTGAAGGGTTTTTCAAAAACGTACGACAAATAACCAAAAAAGATACTGTGGTTTGTTCCCGCCTCTATTTCACTTTTGCAATTAGAAAATAGTTTTTGTTTTCACTTTTTTTATTATTTTCAGTTTTTTATTTTTACTTTTGCTTGCACTGCAGGTTTACTTAATTTAATTAATTTTACACTCGATAAGCTTTTAGTGTTTATCCCAATTTTTCTACAATTACCCTACATCCTTTGGGCCCTTTTTTCCTTGCTATCCCCTCTTTACCTTCCCGTAAAGCAGTGCGCGCTAGGCGAAAAGGACAAGAAGCGCGCGAACGTCTCCCCACTGCGCGGAGAAGTCGACCCATCGATCGACCGAAAAACAACGTCTACGAAAGGTATCGCCAATGCCACGTGCGAACCCAATCAATTTTACTACATGTGAAAATTACAATTTCCTTTAAGAAAATTACGGATTATTCCAAGAAAAATTAGTGAAAGTGCCAAATCTATACGGATTTCCTCTTTTACCCGGTGTTCCCTAGCAGAATCAAAGGTAAGTCGAGTGTACTTTTTTTCTTTGCGAATTTTCCTAATTTTTCATATAAAATTTTATATTCAAAAATATTATTTACAAGTGCTATACGGCACATCATTCATTATTGCCAATTACGGCAACAGACATCACCAAATAGTCGAGATATCCACGGGAGTAGGATTGACGGTTGTTGGAGAGTTTCCGAACCAGTTTCCCTTATTTTATACAGTCCACCCTTTGATTTCTTAATTTAGGACTGCCCACCTTGTCCACCCCGAACATTTGGCCTTCTAAAGCCGGATATTCGGGAAACGCGAAAACAACCCTTAATTTTCTCTGGTGATTTCTCGATTATTCGCTTATTTTCTAAGTGCAAAAAGTCCATACTTTGGCAAAGCGATTCATAAAAATTACATTTTAAAAAATAAAATTTTTATATTCAATTAAAAATTTGGTTTTCAATTTTTAAATCTCAATAATAAAAAACTCGCCACTCTGGGTTACCTACTGCCTAAATTCGTGCCGACCGCAAGGTCAGTGATCGTGTTTTTTGCTTTACAAAAAAGGTGTTAAAAATAAACTGCATTTCAAATCAAATCAGCTGTTTATTATTACCTTTTAAACATTTACTTTATAAAAGAAAACACATTTTGGGATTAGTCGCATAGAACCTTTTCTATTTTGTGAATTATGGCTGATTCGACAAAAATAGCGCGAGCTAAGGCTCTAAGACAATCGGCTATTGATCAATTACAGTTGATCTGCGACTCAGCTAAAAAGGCTAAAACTGACGCTAGTTCAAAAAATCGTTTTAAGGTTTCTTATAGAAACTTAAAAGTAGTACAAAAAGCGTTCGATAAGCATCATAATAGCCTTTTAGTGCTGATTTGCGCAGATCAAACTCAGCTCACAGCTGAAGCTAAGTTAGCCACTTCTGTCATGACCTTGTTGCAAGATGTAGAAACAATGTATTACGAAATATTTGAGTTGCCACTGGAAGAAGCGTCCCACGCTGGGGCGTCTCCCGGATTTCATAGTACCATGTTTCCAGCTCAAAATACATCCCCTGAGATATCTTTTATGCCAAAACCTAGTTTGCCATGTTTTCAGGGTGACGTCAGATCTTTTCCCAGTTTTATTCAAACTTTTGATTCTCTTTATCATAACAGTAAATCTATTTCAAATATCGACAAACTCAAGTGTTTGCGTATGTGTTTGCAAGGCACCCCGTTAGATTTAATTTCAGATTTACCCGTTTTAAATGAGAATTACCCAATTGCTTACAAAATTCTGCAAGATCGGTATAATAACCGCAGATTACAAGTAGTAACCCATTGGAAAGAGATAGAAAACTGCCCTGCATTAACTCAAGAAAATGCGCAGCAACTGCGCAGTTTATTGGATACTTTCAATAAAAATATTTCTGCTCTAAAATCCTTAAAAATGAAACCAGACAATTTTGATTTTGTTTTAATGCAATTTTTACTTGATCGACTCGATCCCAACACGCGCAAGGCCTTTGAACAACATCATGCATCAAATGAGATACCCTTGTATAATGACGTCACAAGTTTCTTGCAAAAACACTGTACTGCTTTGGAATCGGTACCTACAAAAGGCCGCACAGATTCTAAGCCCAATTCTTTGAATAACCCTAGGTTTTCGAATACGAATATGCAAAATACTTCTAATAAAAAATCTAAAAATGCATTTATGTTGCAATCGCAACAAAAGAGTCAAAATAACCCCCCAGGTACATGCTTATTATGCGGCCCTACTGCTCAGCATATTATCTATAGGTGTAGTAGTTTTTTGAGTAAGACTCCTCGCGAACGCTTTGAAATAATAACAAAAAGCCGCGCATGCACCAACTGTCTAGCTTCTGCGCATGTGCAGACCCAATGCAAGTCTCAAAAACGCTGTTTGACGTGCCGGGATGCTCATCACTCATTATTACATGACTACAACCTCGCTCAAACTGGAGGTCAATCCTCCTCCTCAAACACTCAACATTCCGATTTACATGTTGGTTTTTCGAATATTCAATGCAAAACTTCAGTTTTACAAAATTCTACTCCAGAGTCAGAAATTCTGTTATCCACAGTTTTACTGAAAATTAAAGACTCATTTGGAAATTGGCATATTGCTCGTGGTATTTGTGACACTGGTGCGCAAGCGTCATTTTTAACGAAAAATTTGGCCAATAAATTAAATTTAAATAAAATGAAAATTAGTCTCTCTTTAAACGGATTAGAGGGAATGAATTCTGTAGCCAAATCTTATGTCAACTGCACCTTGGGGTCTTTGCACGATTCTGAATTTAGTCTTATTTCTGATTTTCTGGTGGTAGATAAAATTTGTGAAAATCTCCCCTCTAACACTTTTAACATGTCAAATTTTGATTTTTTCAAATCCTTGAGGTTAGCGGACGAATCTTATAACCAACCCGGAAAAATCGATGTACTTCTTGGAAACGATATTTGGCCCTACACCCTACGTGAAGGGAGAATTTGCAATGGTCCTGATCAACCGGTTTGCATTAATACTGTCTTCGGTTGGACCATTGGGGGTAAACTTTGTTCTCAACCTACATTCCCAAAAAATATTCAAGGCCTACTTACAAGGTTGCCAAACGACTCACTTAGTACAACATTACAAAAGTTTTGGGAAATCGAGGAAGTTCCTGACATAAAAGCGATTTCACCAGAAGACTCGTATTGTGAAAAATACTTTTTACAAACTACTACAAGAAACGCCGAGGGACGGTACATTGTCTCTATGCCCTTTAAAATCAACTGTCCTGATTTTGGAGATACACGGGCCCTTGCCCTTAAAAGACTCTTTTCCCTTGAAAAAAGACTTGTACAAAATACATCTTACTATGATGCTTATTCTGAGGTATTTCAAGATTATTTAAGTCAGAATCACATGCAAGTGGTCCCTAGACCCCTCGATTCTGAAATAAATAATTATTTTTATATTTCCCATCACGCAGTTGTGAAGAAAGATTCTTCAACGACCCCTTTAAGAATTGTTTTTAATGCGTCGAATTTTATTAAAAACAAATGTTCTCTTAATTCTGCTGTCTATGTAGGACCCAAGCTGCAAGCCGACATAGTCAAAATTCTACTTAACTTTAGATTACATAAATTTGCATTGGTTTGCGATTTGCGACAAATGTATCGTATGATACTAGTAGAGCCTGATCAAAGAAACTATCAACGCATTCTTTGGCGATTTTCCCCTGATAGTCCCATTCTTGATTTTCAAATAAATACTTTACTTTTTGGCGTAAGTTGCTCTCCATACTTGGCTATTCGCACACTTTTACAATTATCTAATGACTATCTTGATTTACCCTACGCATCGGAAGTTCTACGCAACTCCACCTATATAGATGATTGCGTCATATCTTGTTCCACTTTTGAGATTGCGCAAGAAGTCAAGACTCAATTAATTGAACTTTTGCAAAGAGGCGGCTTTGAAGCTCGCAAGTGGGCTAGCAACTGTCCGGATCTGCTCTCAGATTTACCAGAAACACACGTTCAGACTAAATCTTTGTCATTTGATTCCGAAAATGACAGTTCTTTAAAAATTCTAGGACTTAAATGGAATCCTCAAAATGATAATTTCTTTTTCTCAGTGGATACCAGCCAAAGCTCTAATCAGTGCACCAAAAGAACCATTTTAAGTTTTGTTGCTAGGCTATATGATCCTTGTGGTTTTTTGACACCTGTCACTTTTTATGCAAAATATTTAGTGCAACATTTGTGGTCTTTGGGACATGATTGGGACCAACGAGTTCCTGACAGTATTTTTGAAGTCTGGCAAAACTACCAATCTGACTTTTCATGTTCACAGAATTTTAATATATCTCGAGAACTAGAGATTTATAATTCTAAGTTCATACAATTGATAGGGTTCAGTGACTCTAGTGAAAAGGGTTACTGCGCAGTTACATTTTTTCGTGTTATTTATCATGACAAGACCATAAAAACTTTCTTTATTTGCGGTAAATCAAAAGTTGCTCCATTAAAACGCAAAAGCTTGCCACGTTTAGAGCTTTGCGCATGCGTTCTTTTGAGCAAACTTATGCATTTTATTTTGGAGACGTTTTCTGACAAAGTTCAATTTTCCAACATTTATGCTTTTACAGATAGCACTGTAGCTTTACAAGGGATAAAAGCTTCGCCCCACAATTGGAAAACTTTTATCAGTAACCGCGTAACATATATTCAAGAAAGAATTAGTGCAAACTACTGGTTTCACGTTGGTTCTGAACATAACGCGGCCGACTGCGGCAGTCGTGGGTTATTACCCTCTCAGCTAATAGATTTTAAATTATGGAAGCAAGGCCCATCCTTTTTATTTGAACCAGAGGACTCTTGGAATTTTTTACAAGTCGAAATTTCTAAATCTAACGAAGCTTTGGAAGAAAAACGAAACTTAATACTTTCAACTATTATTTCACATAATTTTCTTGACGAGCTTTTTGAAAAATATAGTTCTTTGGCAAAAATAAAAAGAATTGTTGCCTACTTGTTACGCGCTGTCAAATTATTCAAAATTAAAAGAGAAAATAGACCTGCACAAAAGCACTTGGTTCTTTCTGAATTAAATTCCGCTGTTTTGTTTATTACTAAACATGTACAAAGCACGGAGCTCCAAAATGAAATTGTTTCTGTTAAAAACGGACAAATTCCAACAAGTTTAAAAAGGTTAGATCCTTTTTTAGATGATGCGGGTTTTTTACGTGTCGGTGGGCGTATCTGCAATTCTACACTTTCATACGACAGAAAATTCCCTATTCTTTTACCAAAAACATGTAAATTTACGGATTTACTTATTTTGGATATACACCGTACTTATTTACATTGTAGTATACAAACCACTCAATTCTTACTTTTACAGAATTTTTGGATTCTTTCGGCAAAAAAGGCAATTCAAAAAATTCTTTTTCGTTGTCTAACGTGCTGGAAAACTAAGCCGGTAAGCTTTCAACCTAAAATGGGTAACTTGCCAAGTTATCGCTTAGTAGAGGCTCGTGCGTTTTTACACACCGGTGTAGATTTTTGCGGCCCTTTTAACCTGCATGTTACTGCGCGACTGCGCAACTCTCGCACGGTCAAAGCATACGTTGCTCTCTTTTGCTGTCTAAGCGTCAAAGCTGTTCATTTAGAGCTTGTCTCTGACCTCTCAGGAGAAGCTTTTCTCGCGGCGCTACGCAGGTTTTTTGCCAGAAGAGGCAAAAGCCAAGCTATTTATTCGGACTGTGCAACAAACTTCGTTTTTGCTGACAAATACCTCCGTCAAATTTTTGCTACCTGCGTGGAAACCGAAGCAGTTTCGTGGCATTTTAATGTCCCGACCGCCAGTCATATGGCTGGAATATGGGAGGCAAACATTAAAGGTGTAAAAACTCATCTAGTTCGCGTAGTAGGTAATCAAATATTAACCTATGAGGAACTCTACACAGTCCTTACCCAAGTAGAGGCAGTGCTGAACAGTAGACCCATTAGTAGCATGTCATCTGACCCCTCGGATATGACCGCGTTGACTCCTGGTCATTTTCTTAATCTTGCGCCCTTGACCACAATTCCTGACCCAGACCTCACAGAGGTTCCCTTGAACCGCATTTCTCGGTGGCAACTTCTTCAAAGAATGCACAGAGATTTCTGGAATCGCTGGAAAAATGAATACCTACACACTTTGCAACAAAGGTCGAAATGGCACAAAAGTAACTTTTCTTCAGTAAACCCAGGAACTCTAGTCTTGGTTAAAGATGATAATTTAAAGCCTCTTGAATGGTCACTGGCACGAATTAGTGAGGTAATCTATGGGTCTGATGGAATACCAAGGGTGGCGATTGTAAAAACCGCTAAAGGAACCCTTAAGAGGCCTTTGGTAAAACTCTGTCCGTTGCCGGACCCCTTACACTGAAATTAATATTTCAGGGGGGTGGGAATGGTTTGTTCCCGCCTCTATTTCACTTTTGCAATTAGAAAATAGTTTTTGTTTTCACTTTTTTTATTATTTTCAGTTTTTTATTTTTACTTTTGCTTGCACTGCAGGTTTACTTAATTTAATTAATTTTACACTCGATAAGCTTTTAGTGTTTATCCCAATTTTTCTACAATTACCCTACATCCTTTGGGCCCTTTTTTCCTTGCTATCCCCTCTTTACCTTCCCGTAAAGCAGTGCGCGCTAGGCGAAAAGGACAAGAAGCGCGCGAACGTCTCCCCACTGCGCGGAGAAGTCGACCCATCGATCGACCGAAAAACAACGTCTACGAAAGGTATCGCCAATGCCACGTGCGAACCCAATCAATTTTACTACATGTGAAAATTACAATTTCCTTTAAGAAAATTACGGATTATTCCAAGAAAAATTAGTGAAAGTGCCAAATCTATACGGATTTCCTCTTTTACCCGGTGTTCCCTAGCAGAATCAAAGGTAAGTCGAGTGTACTTTTTTTCTTTGCGAATTTTCCTAATTTTTCATATAAAATTTTATATTCAAAAATATTATTTACAAGTGCTATACGGCACATCATTCATTATTGCCAATTACGGCAACAGACATCACCAAATAGTCGAGATATCCACGGGAGTAGGATTGACGGTTGTTGGAGAGTTTCCGAACCAGTTTCCCTTATTTTATACAGTCCACCCTTTGATTTCTTAATTTAGGACTGCCCACCTTGTCCACCCCGAACATACTGCTAATAAAAAAAATACACTTTATAAAAAAATAAAAACAGCCAAGTGGAATTTATATTTATATTTTTTTATTAAATAAAGGTATCAAAAAATTTATCTGTGTAAATTTTGATTTTAATCTCTAAACTGAACAGTCAATAATTTGAAATACTGAGATATTACCAAACTTCTATAATTTTACTATTTATAAATTACATTTAACGGATTCTCAGTCTATCTTCTTCGTTCATCATATCCTAAAAAAATAAAAAAAATATAAATTAATTAATAATAAGTGCTGAATATGAAGGTGATTGAAGAGGTAAATGGTTGAATTAAGAACTAAATACTACGTTTAATAGACATTTTTGCAAAGCACGCATTCCCGGTATACCTATATATATTTGCTTCTATACTACTTATCAAAAAAATTTGTACACACAAACTGCACTTGGCAGAGAGTTAATCAGAGTTTTGAATAAATATATTGTTTTGTCCGCCATGTCAAAATGCAAGATGGCGGACGAAATTAAAATTTACCCCTCAAAAATGCTCGTTTATTCTTGTGTGGCGAACATATTTTAATTATTTTTTAAATCGAGAACAAAGCTGCATTCTTGCCACGCACAACAAGTTGCAAGTCAGCAAAATCGGTTCGGTGTTTCTAAAAAAATATATTTTTGTTCCAACCATTGTTTTGAATAGTAAACGATTGCCTTGCCAATCAATCAAGTACATTTTAATTTCTTTCACCATCTTGGATTTTGAGATGGCGGTCAAAAAATATATTTAGTCAAAACTGTAATTAATTCTTTGCCAAGTACAGTTTGTCCCATTAAAATCGATTGTATAGTTCAAAAGTCATAATGAAAAAAAGTTGTCCGGTTTTTTTGACCCACCCGGTATATGGTTATTTATAGAGTTTAAATACCGTTTAAGAGATTTTAAATTATAAATTGAAAAAGTGCTTTTTTGATACCCTGTTTAAATATTATTTTAAAAAGAAAAGAAACTTTAATTAATATGCTAGACTTAAATAGGTGCTATCCTAATTTGATAGAAAAGGTTTAAGTTTTTGTTACATTTAGGTAAAAAACATTATAAGTTATTTTTGATTTTTCTTTCTGTTTTTTTTTATTTTTATTTTTTAAAATAAATGGATCTATGACGGATCTGATACTTTCAAATATCAGCCGTGAAAACAGTTTTTTGTAAATATCTTAGAAACTCAAGCTCTTACGAAGTTTTTGGTTAAAATATAAATTATTGAGCAAATTGTGTCTACTACATGACATACCATATATACCTTGAAGGTATTCAAAAATAAAAACAAATATAATATTGACAGTTTTAAAAAAAGTGCCTCAACGAAATGTTAATTATTTTTTAATTTATTTTCTTATTTTTTCTTAATTCAAAATCCCCACTCTGGATATTTAGGTACGACATAATATGTAGATAAGTACTTTTATTTTTAATTTGAAAACGTTTTAAGTTAAGCATGTCGATGATGGATTAATTTTAAAAATTATTAGATATTTCTTTTTATTTGGTTGACTTGATTAAGCTCTTATTTTACAGCTTGGCACCATAAATATAGATTAGCATTTCGATGAAAGATTAGTTAAAAAACGACAAAATATTTTTTCAAACATTGGGTGACTTGCTTAAGCTTATATTTTACAGCGCAAAGCTATTAAAAAAATTAATACTTTATTCTCTATAAATTTTTCATTTGGATTCTGTCGAGTTTTCTGTAAATTTTTGACCAAACCAACTTGTAACGCTGTGCCATTTCACTAGAGCCTTGTTAATTCCGAGAAAGTCGTATTTTGGGATATATTCTAAAAATTTAGAACAAATATTAAGTTTGTTTTTTTTTGTAATCAGTGTTACCACACTATAATCTTTTTAAAGAATTTCAGTATTGCCAACAGAAATTGACACCCGATGGCCGACCTGCTTTTAGCAGTTGCAGAGATTTCTTGTCCAAAGGGCTTCTTTTTTTAAGACATAAATACCTACCTATTATTATTGATAAAATTTATTAAAAGAAAAGCAAAAAATGGATTAGTAAGTGTTATTTTTCTTATATGTTTTGTTAACTTAAAATTTTATCAAAATAGTATTTGAACGGTTAAATTAGGTAAGTCAGGTTAGATGTTTTAGTCTATTAGTAGTTTTCTCACAAACCTTTTATTTTTGTTGAATAAGTGCCTAACAATGGCACCCTAACGTCCTCGTTTTCTGGTAAAAACAAAACAAAAAATTTAATTTTTTTATTTATTTTTTATTTTGACATTGTATAGACATTTCGTTTTTATATCTGAAAAATTGTAGAAAAAAAAAGTGAACCAAAGCATTTATTGTAGACACTAAAGTGGATATAATCGATTTGTATTAATTGTCATTTTAATAACACGGAAAACCCTGCAATTTTATTTTGTCAGTTTTAAGGTTTAACTGTTCACACTGAGTTCCTGCATGGGCGTACCCAGGGGGACGTATAAAAAATAGTATAAAATAAAGCATCATGGAGCATTGCACTCCTGCAACTTGACTAATAAAATTGCAGTATTTCTTTATAGTTGCGACAGCTACAATCGGTTGAATTTTTGTATATAACTTTATTTTGCCGCGACTAGTAGAGTAAATTTGTAAAATAAAGCTGCAAAAAGGGTATTTGGCATAGTAGTAACTAACACCAAAAGCTAAATTTTTATTCAAGAATCCCCGATTTTCCGGCTCCAGAATTCAAAATGGCAGCTGCCAAAGTTAAGACAAGAAATTAATTCCCTGTTTTAAGAGAATTTAACTTATTTTTGATGGATTTATTATATTTTAAAAAAATCATTTTTCATCAATAATTTTTTGTGCGATATTTACTTTTAATGCCTCATATTTAAGCTACTGACTAAGCTCTTTACACCTACTGAAAATAAAGTTCCCCAGCTGACAAAAAGATTAATATGTAAAAATAAAAGAAACCTTTAGAACCTACAGACCAAATTAAATTTTTAGATTTTTTTTTTGGATTTTATCAATAGTAAGTCAAACTAAAAATGTATAAAAAGTTACGGGCGAAGTTCAGTTAAAAAGGTTATTTTTTCATTCTTGTTGACACACTTAGTATTGCCGTGTAATATATCGATTTATACTAAATAAGGGTCGCCGATTTTAAATATTTCATAATAAATAACATAATATCTATCATTACCCAAGATGGCGGCGTTCAAAATATAAAAACAACAGTATCTGTTAGGTTTGGTAAATTTTTTTACCAAGATAGGTAGTTTTCTATTATGCTTTAAATATACAAAAAAAATATAATTTAATTATTTTTTCAAGATGGCGCCCGAAATTTTTTTATTTTTAAACGATAGGGGTCCTTTTTTTGTTTTCAAAAGTATGTAATATGTTGACAGTTGGCCCAGCCGTTATTGAAATATTTGCATTTTAATAACTTAAATAAACAACACGGATGTTGCCATTTTTTTAATGAATATAATTAAGCTTTAAAATGCAAATATTTCAACAACGGCTGGACCAAATGTCAACATATTATATATTTTTGAACTCGGAAAAAGGAATTATATACAGGGAAAAAAAATAAACCATATGTCAAAAGTTTGGCATGTGTATGACATATGTCATTTTTGACTTCAGATTCTGAAGAAATTTTTTTAAACTTTGCTCAATTAAACGTTACTGTTAAATCAATATTAACGGAGATAGCTAATCAGTAAAATATTGTCAGGTTAGCGTTAGAGATACTTACTAACCGGAACGTCGTGTTTTAAAATAAATAAAGACAATGGAAGTCCGAAATTTTATTTCTACAAAATATTGTCAATTCAATCAAATCACTCGGTACGTCACATATATCAACTTTATTGACATTTATAAAATATGTGTTTTGTTTAACGAGATGTCTTTTTACCAAACCTAAAATATACTTTTGTTTTTATACTTTGAATGCGCCATCTTAGATAATAATCTACATAATATGTCATTTATTATGAAATATTTAAAATCGACGACCCCCATTTAGTTTATACCGATATATTACACGGCAATACTAAATGTGTCAAACAAGAACGAAAAAATAACATTTTTATTTGAACGTCGGCCGAGATCTAAAAATGTAAAATTATCATTGATAAAACGAAAAACTAATTTTTTTTACATTTAATTTAGTCCACAGGTTACAAATCTATTTTATTTTTGACATATTAAGCGCCATCTTTGTATCGGCTGGAGAACTTATTTTTTTTTTCGGTTGGCTTAATATCGCACAAAAAATAAAGAAAAAGTTCGAAGAAAAACTATTTAAAAAAAAAAAAACAACAAAGATTGCGGGCAATTCCTCAAAAAGGGATATTAGTAGCTCGCATACTAGTTTCGGTCTTTTCAGACACCATCATCCCCATTAATCGTCCCTTAACACTTGTTACGCTCGTACCGAAGAGGCCCAAGAAGACCGAAACTAGTATGCGAAAAACTATTTTTTTTAAATATGACCGCCATTTTGTTTTAGAGTGACAGGTCTATTTTTTACATTTTTGAATTGAGTAGTTCCCACCTAAAGTAAATTTTTCAAAATTAATTTAATTTCTATTAAAACTGAAATTAATTTTTTTTCAGCCGACATCTTGGATTCTGACAATGTAGCTTTTGGTGTTAGCTACTACCACGTCAAATATAAAAAAATATACCCTTTTTGCCAGTTTTTCTTGAAATACCCTACAAATTTACTTTACTAGAAGGAGTGTGTTAAAAATAGTTCAAATATCAAGATGCCATTTTCATCCTTGATCATCTTTTGAAAACCGAGACCCGCAAGTGAAGGTCAGTTATTTTTTATCTCTCCTAGGAATAACTCCCAAGAATATCGAATCGGGAAGATACTGTATGTACTTCGTCAATTTAGAAAAAAATACATACCTGAACTGTTACTTTCTGGACCCCTTCCTGTGCAGCCAGCATCCCATGGCCAATCACAAACGTTCAAATTTGGATTGAAATGTAACCCATCGGGACAGTCGAAGTGGTAGGCTGCGCCGTTTGAACATTGACAGAATCTAAAAAAATAATTAATAAAAACACGAGGCCCTGGATGCATTTGACGGATGATTTTTCATTGTTAAAATGTATGGAGGGCCTCTACACTGAAAAAAATGTTGGTAATTTTCCATAATATATCATGTAATTTTTTACATAACATATACTGTAAACGTGTTTTTTTAAGTACTGTAGATGTACTTTTCCATTTTTACAAAATACATTGGGTTTTTACACAACTGGGTTTGGAAAAAAGCGATTATCTTGTCATTTTTTATTTTTTATAGAAAATTTACATAATATATCATGTAATTTTCTTAATCCTGTAATGCTATAGGACGTGTTACTTTTTATGGCTCTGCAAAATTATAGTAAAAAACGTTGGTTTCAAAGTTGCCAACGTTTATTTTCAGTATAGTTAAAACAACAGTTAAAATAAGGTCCAACACACACCAACATTTCCGCGCACTTGCCGCTTCTCGAGCGTGATAGGGATCTCCTTGCGAGTGCGCATACCCGTAAAAAAAAAGGTCCTATGTGAATAAGTAATAAGGAAGCATGCCAAATAGTAATAATAAAATTTAAAGGTTCTTAAATAACTTCAATTTTAATATATTAGTAAAATTATTATATTGACAACGCTAGAATAAAAATTATATCTGACCGAGGAGTCATCAGCTCATAACAGTACTGTACATATTTTATATTACAGAACTCGACAGGATGCGAGCTAGACTCAACAGGACAGTTGTCAGGACCCAACAGGATACGACAGGTTTCAGAAGGAGTAAAAGGACATGGCAGGACTTAACAGGACTTAGTTTCATCAACTTTTTTAACTGCATGAAAACATTTTTTATTGGCTAAACATTTTTTTGTGGATTAGGTTTTGGGCACATTGGTGTACTGTGGTTTTGGGTAATGACCTTTATTTTGTTGATTGTCAAAGTTTTAAAATTAAAAACATTTTTTTCTGGCAAACGAGTTGTCAGCTCACAATGACACCTACTGTACAAATAACACAACAGGACTTGTAACAGGATTGGACAGGACCCGAAGGGACCCCACAGGACCCAAGCCCGGTTGGAAGGTGTATAAATTTTACTGTGCCTATGAAACCTCGACTGGTCCATTTACTCCAAAAGGAGAAGACTAAACCTCAAAGTACCCCCTATACCTTAGTGTAAGGCAACAGTTCTGCCACTATTCCTGAAACACATGGCGTTGAGGACTATTAAGAGACTTCAAAGCCTCGGCAATCTTAGGATTATCTTAGCCCTAAGAGGCACACAAAACTTTACAGACGTGTATCGGAGATCTGCCCTGAACAGGGACAAGATACATTTACAAATTAAACCTAAGCCTCCTGTAAGGGCCTTTGTACCCAAAAGGGAAGACTAGAATGAATGAAAGTGCGTACCTCTCACCCAGAATGGAGGAGACTGGTATACTGACGGCCCCCAAATGGGAGAGAGGTTGGAGCAGGGGTGTACTGCAGAACCTCAGGAGCGAAATTTCAATTTGCCCTGGGTAAGTATGTCACTGTTTTCGTGGAAGAAGTATACGCCATTCTGATGTTTGGTTATATAAACTTAGAAATGGCAGGAACAGACATCTACATATGCTCAGCCAGTAGAGCTGCTCTGTCCGCCATCAAATCGGCCAGAGTAATCTCTGCACTTGTAGCTGAATGTAGGGATGTACTAAAAACTTTGGCACGACATAACGAGGTTGATCTCCTCTGGGTTTCAGGACATAAGGACATTATTGCAAACGAGGAGGCTGACAAACTAGCCAGAATAGAATCATCAATGAGACCGGAACACATGGTGGGCATCGCAGAGTGTCTTAACATGACGGCCCTAGAACGTGACTGAAACAGGCGCTCTCCGGTGCTCTAGGAAGGCACGGAAGGAGTGAGGTAAGCCAAACTCCTTATCGGAGAGGTGAGCGCCTCCAGGTCGAGTTCTTTTCTCACACTCGGAAGAAAAGATATAAGACTGATGACAGGGCTTTTAACAGGACAGTGCCGCCTTAATAAACACCTTAGCATTCTGTGAATCGTTGAAGACTCGGAGTATCTATGATATATGGAGGTTGAAGGATCTTCTCTCTATATACCAGTGCTCAGTAAGGTCACTATATCACGAAGTTTACTTCGTCATATAGTAGCCTTAGTGCTCAGCACTTGTCGCGTTAAGACAGTCGCATTTCGGAGGCTGTGTACTTAGCCCTGGCGATATTAGTTTTAACCCAGAAAAATCTGAAACAGTGGACAGTGGGGTACAACGGACCCAGCAAGGCCTAAGTGCATGGGATTGTCCCGCCCACACAAAACTCCATTCATTCGGTCAAAGCAAGGGCTATTCAAAAATAGCATCGTAAATTGTTTATATACATACAGGGTGTTTGTTTTGAAAGCTAACAGAGGCTTTTTCGGCTATTTGTCCGGCGTTTTTGGAAAAGCCCTCGATCCCTTCAATTTTGTTTACGAAATGGCCACGTTTTGGTCTAGTTTGATATTTCTGCCCCACGCACTCCTTGCGAGGAGTAAACTTTAGCTCCATATTTTAAATAGAGAAAGTTAAATGCCTCTTAAATGTTTTTATAACCGTGTCAAAATTTTAAAAATACACCAATTACTGTAAATATTCCTTTAATAAGAAATAAATCTATGTTTTTTGAAATTTTGAATTTTTTTAAAGAACTCTTCATAAAAACGTTTTCTATCGCGCGCTCTATGATAATTTTGGAGGCAACTATATCACGCAAAACAAATCAATAGATTTTAGAAATTTTTACACTTTTGTAAAGATATTCAAAAGACTTTTAAAAGAAGGTATTACTAAACCCACTTTTCTCATTCAAAAACATTTATTACCTCTTAAAGAATGTGCATACCAAAGTTTTTTTTCAAAAACGTACGATGAATACCCAAAAAAGCCTCTGTTGCCTTAAAAAATACTCTGCCAATCTATGGGCACCTAAGCTCACACTGGGTACTATAGTTATAGTGTATCTACGTGAAAGCTAATATAACTAAAAACTGAAGTATGTTTTATTGAACTCCAGACTCAATTACCTTTCGTTTGATACCACACAAGCCATGTTTTGACTTAAACTCTAATTTTTCAAATCTACCCCCACCCTTTTTTTTAAACTAAAATGTATTTTGTTTAACTCCAGACTCAATTACCTTTCTTTTGATATCACACACGCCATATTTCCACTTAAACACTAATTTTTGGAATTTACCCCCCCCCCCTTTTTTTAAAATAAACTAAAATGTATTTTGTTTAACTCCAGGCTCAATTACCTTTCGTTTGATATCACACACGCCATATTGTTTCATAAACTCTAATTTTTGACCCTTTTATTTGGCTTGTGTTCGGTGGATTTTGTTCATTTTTAAATGGGACCATCTCGACCCAAAACCCAGCCTGCGTACCAAATTTCATTAAAATCGGGCAAGCGGTTTTTGAGTTATGCGCGTTGGTCATTACAGACAGACATACAGACAGACAGACAGACAGACATACAGACAGACAGACGGCGCAACAAAAAAGTTTCCAAATCATCTGAAACGCAAAGATATATAAAAATTTTTGAAATCGGAGCAACTTTTTTTTTTCTCGAAAAAATTAGGATCACCATAGCTCACACTACTATAGTATAGTATATGTGTGAGCTAAAAACCCTGTAAATTCACTTACGCTGCACAGTTTTTAAGTGGAATGTAGACTGGGTGCTCCCTATCTATAGCTGGACAAAGACTGCTATCTAAAAATAAAAATAAAAATGTTTAATGCTCGAAAATTACTTCTTTTAATATTTGAGGTATGAAAAGGCCAAAATTGTGTGACATTATGATGCAAAGCTTAATATACAGGCTACTTTAAATGGAATGCAGAATAATTTGTTTTTTATAAAAAAAAAACTGAGTTTTTTTCTAATGCAAAAAAATTGACCGACCCCCGGACGAAAGGGGTCAAATCACATACAACTTTTAATTTTTAGAGGGGATGACTTCAATACCTCATTTAAAAGCTTATGAAAAAAGAAAAACAACGGTGTAAATTTTCGGACATACATACTTTAATTAAAGTTTCAAAATACAATTTTTATAGTTTTGATATAATATAACAGTACACTTTTTTTGATATACGTCAATTAAATGCCAAAACAAATAAATATTTTTGAATTTTTTGACTTTTAATTTTAATTAAGTCAAATTTAACAATTTTATTTGTGAGCGTCAAAAAATTATTTTGTTGTTATTCTTTGTTCATAAGCTGTTAAATCAAATAGCCCAAGTAAAAACTTAAAAGGTAAGTACATTTTAAATTTAAAAAACAAAAAATTTCGTTGCTTTTCCAATAAGCTTTCGAATAGCATTATCATCTATTACATTTCGCGCCATTTTGCTGAGGCTGGCTGCACCATTGTTTAGCGGAACCCATTTATTTGACATAGGGGAAGATGGGGGAATAGGAAACAGGGGTTATAGGAAATATTTTTTTGCTACTCTTGAATTTTGTCTTTTGTCATTTGAGATATCTAAAAAAAAAACTTTTGAAATTATTTTACTAAAATATTAATAAAGTTTTACACCTTTTGTGCTCTTTTTAAACATATTTTTTACAAGCAAACCATTTCAGATAATATTTTTTTGTCTAAAGGAAACACTTTATTTTCAGTTTTAATACTTTAAATTTGTTGTCAGATGTAAGACTTTCTATGTATTGTCTTAAATTTAGCTTGTCATAAACAAGTAGTTCAGAATGAAAATTTTTCTTATTACCCGTTCGTTTTGACTATCGTGAGGTGATAAGAAACATCGTAATGTGGCAATAAGAAATATATTCTTTTTTGTTGCAGATTTATTTGAGTACGTATTAAAGTTGCTGTAAATATTTCTATTATTCTATGAATTCTATATATACCAAAAACTGTTTAAAACTATAAAAAAACAATTTGATTAGAACTTTTTTCTCTATTGACAACTATCAAAATCAAAATTCTTAAAAACAATCTGACAAAACAGGTATAATATAAATAACAAACACAAAACTATAACAGGAGACTCTCTAACATTTCTCCCCTCAGTAAACTTCTCTTGAAGATTACTACCACTACTCTTCTGTTAATTCTAATTTATTTATGGGGCAAACTTTGACTACTGGACGCCGGTATTCTCCATTACTGGTTTTAACATCAACCACCCTCACTTTTCCATCTTTCCCGGGGTATGTAGCTGTAATTTTACCTAATGGCCAGTTATTTCTGGGTAACTGATTGTCCATTATTACCACTAGTTCGCCTATCTGGATATTACGATTTTTCTGTAGCCATTTGGATCTGTTAATTAAAGTTGGTAAATATTCTTTAAGCCATCTATTCCAAAAATGTTCACTAAGTTGTTGTGAATAGCGCCAGTGTTTTCTTAAGTCAACCTTTTCTGGAAAAATACCCATAGGCTTGGCAATACTAGACGTTCCTATTAAAAAATTATTTGGTGTGATACTGGCAGTACTATTTTCAGAGGAAACATACGTCAATGGGCGGCTGTTTACTGTGTGTTCGACCTCAGTTAAAAGAGTATTCAAAACTTCGAATCTTGGATTTGTTTCCTTAAGAATAATTCTTAACGTTTCTTTTACACTTCTAACCATTCTCTCCCAAGCTCCTCCCATTGACGGTGCCGCCGGTGGGATAAACTTCCATTGGATTTCTTCCGCTACTAATTTATTTTCTAAAACTTCAAAATCTACATTTTTTAACGCTTGTTTCATTTCTTTGTCTGATGATTTAAAGTTGGTTGCATTGTCAGAATAAATAATGACAGGCTGTCCACGTCTTGATATAAATCTCCTGATTGCTAATAGAGCTGAGTCTGTATTTAAACTGTCAGCTATCTCAATGTGAATCGCTCTGACAGACAAACAAGTGAATAGAACTCCATATTTCTTTTCTTTCCTTCTTCCGACTGATACTTGCATGGGTCCAAAGTAATCTATTCCTGTATAAGTAAAAGCTCTTGGTGGTCTTGTTGTTCTTTCTATTGGTAGTTTTCCCATTTCAGGCACCAGGGCTTTTGCTTTTCTAATTTTACAAAAGTAGCAATCATCTATTACTGACTTTATTGTTTTTCTTGCATTTATTATCCAAAATCGTTGTCTTATTTCATTAAAAACTAAATCGATCCCTGCATGTTTGTTTTTCTTATGATAGTAATCAACTAAAAGTCTCGTAAATTGGTGTTTATTTTCTAAAATGATGGGATATTTTGTTTCTATAGCCAATTCAGGGGAACTGTCAAGTCTGCCATCAATACAAATTAATCCATTATTTAGCATCGGTGATAATTTGTAAATTCTACTGCTTTTTTCAACATTTTTTCCTTTGGACAAAATTTTATACTCTTCTTGGAATGACTCCTTTTGAACTTTAAGGCACCAAATTTTCTCTGCTTTAGTAATTTCATCGCACAAAATATTTTTGGTACAATCATTCTTTGTCTTATATTTTCTAATAAATCTTAAGACATAAACTGTTGATCTTAAAAGTTTTAAATATGACGCAAATCTAGTTGCTTCTGGAAGACACATTTTTTCCTGTACATAGTGAAGCAAAATTGTTTCTTGTTTTTGTTGTCCAATAAGCAATTCTTCCTCGGGCCAGAAACATGGCGGTTGTAGCAAAAATTCTGGACCGTTAAACCATCGACTTTTTTCGTTCAGATCAGCTTCTTTGTCATCTCTAGTGGCATCATCAGCAACATTTAATTTAGAAGGAATCCATCTCCACTGTGAAACGTTTGTATTATCTAAAATTTCTCCTACTCTGTGATTGACATAAATTGGAAAATTCTTAGTTTCTGATCGTAGCCAACATAAAACAGTTACTGAATCTGACCATAAAAATGTTCTGTTAATTTTGAGTGTGTGCTCGCTTCTGATATTTTTAGCTAATCTGCTACCCATCAAAGCTGCTTGAAGTTCTTTTCTGGGTATAGTTGTCGACTTTAAGGGGGACACTTGTGTTTTTGCCATAATCAAGCAAACAAGAATTTTTTCGTGTAGTTCAAATCGAAAATATGCTACTGTTGAACATGCTTGTTCGCTTGCATCACAAAAGATGTGAAGTTCTATGTTTCTAACTTGAAAGTATTCTAGGTTGTAACATCTGGGAAATTTAAGTTCTTTAATTTTCTCTAAACCACACAACCATGTTGACCATTTCTTGAACTGTAAATCTGTAATCTGTTGATCCCATTGTATACCACTTTTCCAGACTTCTTGCATTAAAATTTTTGCTTTTATTACAAAATGACTTAAAAGCCCCAATGGGTCGAAAAGAGACATTATGACTCTTAATAATTCTCGCTTGGTAGGTATTTTTTCTCCCGAAATAACCTCTAAAGACACTTTATGCAATGATAATGGAAAAAGTAACATATCTTCTCTTGGTTCCCATTTTAAACCTAATATTCTTTGTTGGCAAGTTGTATCTTCCAAAATTTTTTCATCGCTTCTGAGTTCTGGTGGAATTTTGTCAAAGACCTGTTGAGAGTTACACACCCATCCTCTTAATTCGAAGCCCCCTGCTTGATGAATTTTAATTACTTCATCAATTTGTTTTATAGCTTGATCTGTGGATTCTTTGCTGTCTAAATAGTCATCCATGTAATGCCTATGTTCTATCGCCTCTACTGCTTGAGGATATTGTGTCTTGAACTCTAGAGCATTTAGGTTTTTAATGTATTGTGCACAGTAAGGCGATGAAATGGCACCAAATATCATAACTTGCATTACGTAAGTGTCTAAAGGATCTTCGGGACTTTTTCGAAATAAAAATCTCTGAGAATTTTGATCTTCTGGTCTTATTAAAATCTGGTGAAACATTTCTTTAATGTCGGCAGAAAAAGCAATGGGTTTCTCTCTAAATTTAAATATCATGCTGACTAGTGAATTGTATAAGTCAGGACCTTTAAGCAGAAAATCATTTAAACTTTGTCCTTCTACTTTAGCCGCAGCATCAAATACAAATCGAATTTTTCCAGGTTTGTTTGGATTAACCACTGCAAAATGTGGTAAATACCATGTTTTCTCTGATTCTTTTTGAGTTTCTTGTTTGGTCAACTTTTTTGCGTAACCTTTTTCTTCATATTCTGTTATTTTATTAGCATAAGCTTCGGCAAAAATAGGGTCTTTGGACATCTTTTTCTCAATAAATTCAAATCTTTTATGTGCCATGGGTTTGCTATTTGGTAGAATTTCATTCTTATTTTTCCATAATAAGCCAGTCTCCCATCTTCCATCTTTTCTTCGAGAAACTTCTTTAATAATATTTTCTGCCTGTTCATCTTCATTAGACTGTTTTGTTTGAAGCTTTACGCCTAGTGATTCAAATGTGAAAAAGCTTTTTACTAGTTTATGCAGCTCTTCATCCCTCTCTTCCACTCTGATGTGTAGATTGATATCTAGGCGACCTTTAAAAAATCCAGACTTTCCGTGCACTATCCAACCTAACTTGGTATAAGATAATGTTGGAGAATTTTTCGGACCTTCTATCAAATGTCTTGTCGTAATAAGGTCAGCGTGATCTTGGCCTATTAAAATTTTAGGGTGGGCTCCATTTAAATCAATCAAGTTTACGTTTTGTAAATGTTTCCATTTGTTTTGAAGTGACTTCAAACTAATATTTTGAACTGGAAGGTCCATGTCTGGGATTGTATAAACATCATTCATTTGGAAAAACTCTTGATCCAGGGTATTGGATATTTGAAAGTTGACTAAAGTTGAAAATGTCTGTTTATTTGTATTTTTGTCTGTCCATCTTAAATTTAAACATTTTTTAGGACCATTTAAATCAAGCGAAGTTGCTAATTCTTCGTCAATTAAACTTATTGTTGAGCCTTCATCAAAAACTGCATAGGTCTGTATTTCTTTTGTATCTGTTTTCAAAATTACTGGAGCAACTTTTAAAATTATTTCATTATGTTCATTCTTCAACATGTGCCCAACCATTTGTGAAGTAGATGGCATTGGTTCTAAATTCTCTGACTTTATTTGAATATTTTCTTCTTTATTTTTAGCATTATGTAAACTTAGTTCGGATGATTTTTGAGTTTCAAAGTGAAGAAGTTTGTGATGTTTCTTCTTACAGTGTGAAACATCACAATCTTGTCTATTTCTACAATTAACTATACGATGTGTGTTTTTCAAACAACAATAGCAAGCTTTGTGTTCTTTAACAAATTTCCATCTGTCATTTACACTCATTTTTAGAAATTTGGAACAATTTTCTAAATTATGTTTTTCGGAGCAGGCAATGCACTGTTCAGTCCAATTTCTAGTTTTCTGATTTGAGACCAACATGGTTCTTTTAAATTTATCATTATTAGGCTTGGATGATCCTTGAACATATGTACAAGCTCGAGCTTTAATAGCTACCCAATCCTTAAAATCTTTTAGGGTGTATTGACCTTCCTTAAATGAAATTTTCTCACCCCAAGAAAGCTGCATACCATAAGGCAATTTCTGCATGAGTTCATCTAATAACTGTGGACATGTTAGATAATTTTGCATATTAAGTGACTCGAGAGTCAAATATAAATTGTTTACAGTTTCATAAAAAGATGTTAAAGCAGCAAAATCGTTCGTTCGTACAATTGACATATTTTTTGCATCTTGTACTAGTGTTCTTACAATAATATCTGGTCTACCATATTTTTCTGTTAAAACATTTATCACTGAAGTAGCTTTTACTGTGGTGGAAATAAGTAAACCTTCCACTGCTTTTTTGGCATCTCCTTTTAGGCATTTTCTAAGTCTGCAAATGTTTTCTTCTTCTGATAATTGTAGTATATTAGTAGTATGTTTATATTGATTGTAAAAATTAGGCCAATCTTTTATGGTTCCTGTAAATACGGGTAGTTCTTTGTCAATTGTTTGCCTTAGCATGAGTTTCTCTAATTGTGTTTTCTCGCTTACAGAGAAGTTTTCTATATTGTTTGGTGTTTGATGTATATTTTCATTTAAAGGGTTTTCTGAGTGAATACAAAATTTGTTTTTATTATCTTCCAGCCAAGGTCCAACTTTATCTATATCTTCTTCACAAATTACATCCAAAAAGTGGCTGCTTTTTGTACTTTTTACTTCATCGAACTTATTACTAACACTTATCTGACTTTTAGATGATGAATCTACATCCCTCAAACTTAACTGATATTCCATTTCCATTATTTCCCTACGAAGGTCTCGTTCTTTTTGTCTCTTTTTTCTTTCCATTTGTTGGATTCTTTCTTTTTCTTTTTCAGCGTCAATTATTTCCTGTTCTTCTTCTTGTTGTAAAATAGCTAATTCTTTCTTTCTTTGAATTTCTAGTAATAACCTTTCTTTGCTTGAAGAGGTTTTAGCAGTTCTACATGTCTTTTGACTTTCACTTTTTTGGCTAACTAATGACTTACTTTTCCTAAAAGTAAGTCATTAGTTAGCCAAAAAAGTGAAAGTCAAAAGACATGTAGAACTGCTAAAACCTCTTCAAGCAAAGAAAGGTTATTACTAGAAATTCAAAGAAAGAAAGAATTAGCTATTTTACAACAAGAAGAAGAACAGGAAATAATTGACGCTGAAAAAGAAAAAGAAAGAATCCAACAAATGGAAAGAGTTGAACAGTTTAGAACTTGCTAGTGAATGTAAAGGTTTCTCAAACAAAGAATTTGATAGGAAAAGTAAGTCATTAGTTAGCCAAAAAAGTGAAAGTCAAAAGACATGTAGAACTGCTAAAACCTCTTCAAGCAAAGAAAGGTTATTACTAGAAATTCAAAGAAAGAAAGAATTAGCTATTTTACAACAAGAAGAAGAACAGGAAATAATTGACGCTGAAAAAGAAAATAATGGTAAAGAAAATATAAATAGTAAAGAGTTGAACAGTTTAGAACTTGCTAGTGAATGTAAATATTTCTATTATTCTATGAATTCTATATATACCAAAAACTGTTTAAAACTATAAAAAAAACAATTTGATTAGAACTTTTTTCTCTATTGACAACTATCAAAATCAAAATTCTTAAAAACAATCTGACAAAACAGGTATAATATAAATAACAAACACAAAACTATAACAGGAGACTCTCTAACAGTTGCCTTGCCTAATTTGCAAAAATATGAAATGACATCTAACCGAGACGCCTAACTAACCTAAGAAACATTACCATTCTAAACTACTTGTTTAACACAAGGAAAATTTAAAAACAA
The DNA here is from genome assembly GCA_963576565.1 of Aspidapion aeneum. Lineage (NCBI taxonomy): Eukaryota > Metazoa > Arthropoda > Insecta > Coleoptera > Brentidae > Aspidapion > Aspidapion aeneum. Next base: position 35,874,974 of record OY755038.1, on the reverse strand, counting down.
TACATAGAAAAACTTAAATTTGCATAAAGAATTAAAGTATTAAAACTGCAAATAATCATTCAGACAAAAAACATATTCTACCATCTTCTTCTATGCCTCTCTCTCACCCTGTCCCGATTTTATTGATAGTATTGCACACTAGTCACGCCCGGTCGCGTCGGTGTCGACTAAAACCGGTACCAAAAAGGCTTTTTCGAACTGTCAAATATCGTTAAAGTTATCATTGTCGGCAAAGTTATCGGGTCTAAATTTGGCACGACCAAACACATTCTAATAACCCGCTAGAGGCAGCGTTCTATTTAATGTTCTCTTTAATTTAAAATGTTGAATTGAAACATCGAATGGAATTGTATATTATTATATTAGTTGAATGGGAAACAGCGGGGCTTCTCCATTGCTCCAACTCTTTCCACTTGATGAACAGAAAAAAAAATATAGTTGAAGAAACAAGGCGACAAAAATCACTTACGCCTCTCACAAGAATCTTCATTTCCAGAACTGGTTGTAGTTTCAATTTCAGATACTGTTGTATTTCTAGAACCAGTTGTGGTTTCAACTTCAGACTCTGTGGTTTTTCCAGAACTAGTTGTGCTTTCAACTTCAGGTACTGTGGTATTTCCAGAACTAGTTGTCGTTTCAAGTTCAGATAGTGTGGTGTTGTTAGCTGCCTCTGTTGTCTCGCTGACAGCTACTGTACTATTGTTATTTCCTTCTTCCTCCTGTTGTTCAGCAGTTGTACTTTCTGGTTCTGTAAGATACAAAATACCCTGTTTTAACTTTATTACCTATATTGGCATTACCGGGTGCCAATTTGAAAAGTGCCGGCTTTCAATATCAAGAAATACAATTAAGTCTCATAGAACTGCATTTATCAGTATTTTTTTAATAGCGTAAATATACTTTCCTTGTTTATTGACCACGTCATATCAATTTAAAGAAGTTTATTTTGTGTTTCTTTAAATTTCAATTTATAAACCTATTATCCCTCTTCAGATAATAGTAATAAATATCTCAAACAAACACAGTTCCTTTTAAAGTAAAAACACAGACCCTGCCTTTTTTATCTTTAAAAACTCTGAGGATTTTAAATATGTGCTGCTTCGAAGAGACATTATTTCATACTATTAAAAATAAAAATAGTTTTCTCTGATCTTCAACTAAGTACTTAGATTTTAAAGAACTATTAAATAACAAAATCACTTACAAAATTTGTTACATGCCTCTTATGGATTAATCAAGATTACAGAATATAATCACGCATCGAGTTTTTTCTTTCTATGAAGCAAAAAACTGGCTTTTCGATACTACTAGAGAGGTCCTCGATATATTTTGAAAGTTGTTTCACCTTAATTGTTTGTAAATATCTTTGACACATATGAGAAAAACTTATTTAAAATAAATACAACCCAGAAAAAAAGAAAAAACCATGTATTGCAATGTTTGCAGAAATGCATAATTTCCTGGAAAATTGGGAAAATGTATAAAAAATTGAAGAAAAATTCTGGAAATTTGATTTGAAAAATATAAAAGCATCATCAAATCAATATCTACGTTAAATTTGCACTTTAGCCATGTATTGCAATGTTTGCGAAAATGCATCGTTACCCGAACATTCAGAAAAATTTGTGAAAAAATCTAAAAACCGAACCTAATCTAACCCATCCTAACCAAACCTAACTCAACTTAACCAAACCTAATCTATATCTAAATATCTCTAGAAATAGGTTTTATAATATATGTTTAAGTGAGTTGCCTACTTCTTCCAAGGGCCTTAGATACTACGTACAGTGAAAAAAAAATATGACATTATTTTACCTGTTCCCTCAGGAGTTGCTGGTTCTGTAGTCTCTTCTTCTGCTTCAGTTGTGGTTTCTAAAAAAATCAATATGAATTTTGTTTGAAAAAGAAACAAATAAATTTAATATATTTTTGTAAATTTTGTATTCAATGTTGTTTAAATTGTAAAAAGAAAAAAAATTAAATTTATATTTTTTTTGAATTTTTTTATAGCCATTAAAGGTTTGAGGATGTTAAAAGCTTTATTGCTTTAAGTTCTATATAACCAAAAATAATTAAATTTAACAACATAATACAAAAGCTCCTAAGCCCAGAATTTATACAAGTTCCATTGACTCAGCACAATTCGAAACCAAAACCTTTTGAATGGGTTCAAGAGACTGAGAATTGGCTCTGAAATGAGTAACAATATACTCAAATTCAATTGGTATCTGATAAGCTCGTGTCTCATTTTAAATAAATAAACCTCGAAGAACAATAAATAATCAGCCTACAGTAAAATTAAAGCGCAAATTACCTGTGCTTAGATTATTAAGGCATGTAGTTTTTAATAGAGAGAAGATGTAAAGGGATCTTTAAATGAAAAACCAGTCAGACACAGTCAGGGTAAAAGTTTATATACAAAAGAAAAGTCATAAGCCTTACTAAAGCAGTACCAATCTTACCTTCTTCTTCAGTAGTAGGGGCTCGTGTTGTTGTAGAAGGCCTTGTAGGACGTGAGGTTGTTGATGGTGCATTAGTGGGCTCACTAGGTTGATCGGTTTCTGCTTCAGTTGTTTGTTCTTCATTATCTTCAGTTGTTACTTCTCCATCAACAGTTGTTGCTTGTCCATCAGTTGTTGGGTTTTGCTCTAAGTAAAATAAGTTTATATTAACGCCTTCATACTATCAGAGGAGACTGATCAGAAAATTTGTACAAGATTTGATATAGAAAGTGGCAACTTACAACTTTTTTGAAAACTCCAAAAGTCGGTTTAAAAAAAATACGCACGATACACGCAAATTTTCTTTATAAGCAGATGAAATAAATTTACGGGGTGAGTTGCAGGCGCATCCTTTACCTCTAAATATTTTGTAAGAGGAATTTTACCTTCGCTTGCTTCTGTAGTTACTTTGCTAGTAGTGCTTGGTTCTTCTGATGCGCTGGTTGGTTCATTTGGCACTTCCGGTAGTTCCTCTTCTGCAGACGAGGAAAAATATTAAATATTTAGCTGGTCTTTGGATTTATACAGTTTTCATAATTTATTATTTAAAAGAAGTAACAAACTAGCAATCTAATCCAATACTTTAGAACTTGAGCCTACTAGTCGAATATGTAAAATATATTACTTTAATAGGTTTTGATGCCCTTTTTATACTGACAATAATTCCAAAAAAATTGAAAAAATTTTAGCTAAATTCGCAAATTTTTACCAAGTTCACTTTTCACGCATTACAAGAACAACTGTCAAAAGAAGGCGAAACCACTCCAAATGGTCTTTATTCTGTTTTTGCGAAGTTAGCATGTCAGTCACTTAATTGTACTTTTTAATATTTTTTAACAAATGGCCAAAAAACGAACCACCAACTCAGCTTAAAAAAAGTAAGTTCCTAACATATACTAACTTAAATCTGTTTAATGACGCATTAAAACATCATAAACCTACATTTTGCGATAAACAACAGTGTATAGTGTGTTATATTGCAGCGTCATAAAAATGGCCTTAAATAAAAAAATTATTAATCCATAAAGAAATTCATGGATTACATTTCTGTAAAAAACTGGTTTATTTGACTTAATTTAAAATTAATAAAATAAAAGCAAGTATAAATCTGCTCTATCATTTAAAAATTATTGTGCCAGTTGTACCTTTTGTACTACCTTCTTCAGCGCTGGCGGTGGTGGTTTCTGGTGCAGCAGTTGTATTAAAACTGGCGTCACAGCCTGCTTCCCAGGGATAGTCACATACTCTGTGAATTGGATTGAAATGAAGTCTGCAATAAAAAGTAAATAAACACTTATTTAAAAAAATTATTAATCTATCGTTGTTCTCATGACATAAGGCCCTATCTCGATTTTTACAACTTTGCAAGAAAGCAATTTAAAGAAAAATGATGCACAATGACCTTTAACGATTTTCAATCTTTTTTCTGGAATTATTAATTACAAATAATGTAGGTTTTTTGTCAGGCCGCAAAGTTCTACATAATAATTACCATATTGTTGTAATAAAGGCTTTTATGAGATAGGCCCTGTAAAGTTGTATAAATTGAGATAGGGCCTTATGTCATAAGACCGAAGATATATTTTAAAAAGGACCACGTACAAAATCCCGGGAAAACAGCTTTTATGCAAATTTCAGACAAGTTTATTATAATATGGTAGATATCAGTCACCTTCCTAATTTTTTTACTTTATCAGGACCTGCATTTAGCAAAGGAAACGTATTAAAATCGACAAAATAATATAATGACGAAAAATGTTGCCAGACCTTTATTATTTAAGATATATGTTAAAAAAACATAAAAAGTTTATCTAATAAAATTGATATGATTTGTTGAGTTTTTCAATCTCTGATAATTTATTTAAAGAGCCATTAATGAGAGGAAAAAATTCTTACCAATATACATTAAAGAAAAAAATGGGAAAGTAACACCAGAAAAAGATCTATTTATATTGGGTTAACCAAAAAGTTTATTACTCGTCAATATACTGACCTACAATTAGAACAAATAATTAAAAAGCTCTACAATATTTACCCTTCTGGACAAACGTGAAGTTGCCCTTCTCCCTCGGAACACTGCCAAAATTTGTCGCAATCTCTTTGATGAGGGAACTGATGACAACCATCCTCTGGGCATTCAATGTGATTTACACAACCTATCAAATAAATATTTTACGTTTACATTTTAAACCGGCATACAATTCCAATGTAGCTAAATCATGTATGCACAAAAACTGTAAATCACATTAAAAAAGTTATACAATCGTCGATATAGCCTAACTCTGAGGGATTAACCAACCCTGTGTAAATTTTAACCTAGTGTAAACTCGTGTTTGTGTTTCTCCAGTAGCCACTATTGGTGGAACTAAAAGGCCCTGTTTATGGTGGTGGCACTGTTTACTACGTTGCCGGTTTCACCATATTTTTGATTGGTTGAAAGCAGTCACATGAACAAGGTTTCATAAACACAAAGTTTTTTGTTCATTACATCATTGCTTTGTGTACAAAATTTCATTTTTAGCCTGTTGTTATGCGTGCAAAATCTAATGTTTTTAAACAGTTCAAAAAATATCTCAGAATCTTAAAAATTGTCATCGTTCCTATCAGTAGGGTTTAAGAGCTTCTTCAATTTGTTCGAGAATGTAAAGGAAACTTTCTTTGCATAATCTAAATCTTGTAAAATTATTTTTTCAGGGTTTAATCTTAAAGTTATAAAAGTCTTTATCCCCATCGCTCAGTCCCTTGAAAAAAACTTCTATTTCCAAAGGTTATTGTACGAGAAAAAAATTAGAAATAATAAAAAAAATACGAAAAAGTCTATGTACCTACCTTCCTTTTATAGGTTATAACAAAGGTCAAACCAAAACCCGCAGGGGTACCTTAACGAGTCTTAGCTATTCATTCTCCCTCTTTGTTGTTTTGCATGTGAGCAACAAGGACTAAATCGCGATTAAACCCATAATCGCGCTTAAGTACTTACGGTGCATCTAAGGACAAAGCTGCCCTTTCAACGGTGGGTCAATTTAACTCATGGTCACATCAAGGGTTAGGGCTAACCCGAAGTGATGAAACGTTTAAATTCGAGTTATATAATTTGCAGAATGGGATCGTTAACGAGGCAAGGCTGCCCCGGGGCAGAGTAACCAGGACGCCAGCTAGGAGTGCCAAATCATTGAGAATGAAGCAATGAAGAAATACAAAATTGGTTTTGCAGAGGCTATTTCAAAGAAAACGTTCTAGAAGACACGCCAGATGTAGGTTATGCCCGGGGTGCAAAAATCTGTAGGCCAAGATGGAGGTCGTCATATTTTCTGTCGTCCTCAGCAAGAAATTTTTTGGTTAATGCCGTATAATGGATATGCTGTACCTGCATGTTGCGGGAAATCGCACACTTTCTGTACAGGATTGAAGTGAAGACCCTCTGGACAGGACCGGAGCTGTGCAGCGCCTTCCTCGCACAACCAGAATCTGTTACAATCTTCATCAGCAATTTCTTCACAGCCAGTTGGTGGACAGTCCACTGAAAACAAAGTGTAAAAGATAACAGAAAACTAATAATATAAAAGTGCCTTTGGGTATCAAAAATACTGTTAAAAATACTTTCAGTATAATATATGTATACAAATATTATTACATATGAAATGGTTTAGAGAGAGTACAGAGCAGAGTTAAGATATCTGCTGCTTTTACAACGACTGATAAAATGTCGTATAACAAAACCAATGGCCCACCACTGATTTCTTGAATCAATGAAAATTTCGTTTCAATTAAAAACTAAACAGTCGATTAAAAACAAAGAAAAAAGCTAGAAATGTATCTGAGGTTATCTTATGACCAATTACCAGGTGGTGGTGCAGCAGTTGTTGACAATTCTTCCTCAGTAGTGGTCTGGGGTTCTTCAGTAGTTCTTGTTGGACGAGGGCTGGTTTCACTACTAGGTCTGGTTGGCCTTGACGGTGTACTTGTTTCATCTATTAAATAAAAAAGTCTTTGAGATAAATTTAAACACATATAAATTAACTATAATATTGTTAAAGTTATTATTTACTCTTCTAGTCAATTCGTGAAGTAAATAATCTTTTAAAAAACCACTTATTAGTAGGGGAGGCCGTGAAGTTTTTTGGACCTTATTTTCTTGTCAGCAAACATTAATAGAATTGTTCAGTGAGCAATTCTAAAAAAAAAAATGACTATATAAACCCTTCCGATTTTCCGATGGGTTCAGTCGCAGTTCGAATTGATTAAGGAACATTTTTATAGATATTTGCTTACAAAGAAAATAAGTTCCTGAAATCTTCACGACCTCCCCTACTTTAAACTTGGTTTATATTATTAAAGTAGCTCTCAAACAAAAAACAACTTAATCTTTCTTAAATGTTCACCTGCGAAAAGGATTTAATATACTGTCAACACAGTTTAATTTTTTTTATTAGAATATTCATTTTATTAAATTTACATACATAATTGCAAGATTAAGGCTAAATTATTTTCGCCTTCACTAACAAAAATAATGTTTATTGGTAAATTTATTTAAAAAGCATTATTACCTGATTTAGTCGTAGGCACTTCTCCTTCTGTGGTCACTTCTTGATTTTCAGTGGTAACTTCCTCATCTTCTGTGGTTACTTCTGGCTCTGCTTCTGTGGTTACCTCTTCCTCGGTCGTAGAAGATTGTTCATTTCCGTCAGTTGTGGTTTCTTCACTTTCAGTAGTGATTTCAGCTAAAAGAATATGGTATTGTTTTACGACAGTAGACTTACTGGCTTTACAACCAGAGTAACGAAAAATTATACCATTCAAAAACAGTGAAAAACGTTATAGCCTACAACAATTACAAATCTATTCTAAACCTACGTTCTTCTGGAGTAGACTCATTGTGGATTTCCGTAGTTGCCTCAGTTCCGTTGTTACCTTGACATCCGGCTCTCCAAGGGAAGTCGCAGGCGTTTATTATAGGGTTGAAGTGCAAGCCGCTACTGCAATTTTGGAGGTAAGCCACACCATTAGAGCACTGCCAGAATCTAGAGCAGTTTTTATCGGGGAAGTAGATGGAGTCTGGTCCGTCCACTGGAGGACACTCTAGACAAACAAAAAACATTTGATTAGATGCTATATTAAAACAGACTATAAATTGCTGTTTTAAAATGTAAAGGTAAAGTAAAGTAATATTAAAGAAGTAGTAATTGAACACATAAAGTTAAAAAACAAACCCATAAAAAATTTGCGCAGGCATAAATTTATTTTGTTAATGTGGCACAACTGTTTTATTCTAAAACAATTTATAAAAAGCTTCTGTTATTTTATGAACAGTAAAAATTTAGTTGCGGAAGAACTAAGGTAACTATTAAACCACTCTGATATTCGGTTTAGTTTAGTTAATAATATTTCATCATTGTCTGGGAAATATCCAACGTATGTTATAAAACGAGTCACATTAATATTTAAAAAATAGACTCCAAAAAAGTATGTAAAAAACCAATTCAAGTTGATTAGAATCGTCATTATTCTTTCATATTATAAAATTGCTTTTGTACAAAAGATATATTTAATGGTTTTAATGTTCCATATGGTAATTTATTAAAAACCATCAATTCTAGATGATAACTTAAGTTCCAAGTAACCCTCTAATTTGTGATACTCATTACTTTTGCGAGTTTGGTAACTGTACAAATCAGAACTGTTGGAAAAATTAATATGTTAAAGGTAAAATGCCTATATAGTTGTTAGAATTAAGGTCACTAGATCACGAAAAAGGAACTTTATGCGAAAATAAATGCTTTACCTGGGGTTTGAGAACCATCAGGAGTTGTCCCATTTTGTGCTGGTTTTTCTGTTGTAGGTTGGCTACTGGTTACTTCCTCGGCCTTAAAAAATATTTATTAATGATGGTAAATTGGTTTTTAATTTTCGTTTTTTGTACCTACCTCTGTGGTAATTTCCTCCTGTTCAGTTGTCACTTCTTCACCTTCTGTTGTAGGAGCTGTCGTGGTAGGCGGTGCAGTTGAGTTGCTGGTTTCTTCTTCAGCCTCCAGTATTTAAAAATATATTAATATATTGTTTGAATTGATTATTGTGGAACTTAAAACGTTAGAGTAAATTGATATGAATGAGTAACTTTTGCTAAAACCTAAAAATACAGTGTGTTATAAAAAATGCATTTGCTAATAAAATCTTGGATAGGTTTTAAATAGCAAGGCTATTAATTTATTAATAAATATTATTATAGAAAGGTTCATTCAGGAACAATATTGAGAAACTTTTTTATAATAAAACTTTTTTATAATAATTTATATTACGTTGTCTTACAAAAAGCCTTCTTAAGAAACTAAAATCGACTGTACACAAAATTTGCATTTTTACGTGTACTAGGAATTTCCCTCAACATCAAGGATCAATCGCGCAGTTTTTAGCTAAAGTTTACAATTTGTTATAATTCCACAATACCAAACGTTTCTAAGAAGGGACTGAAGCTTTCAAAATTTGTAGCACACTAGTATACTTCGCGATTAAATCAAGCCTATGGAAAGCCCAGACTTTTTAACTCTTAACTGATGATTTTGGATCTGTAAAGCCTATAGTTCCTACTTTTAAAATCCTGCAAATCTTAGTTCTTCAAGGGTTTTTTTGTATTACCTCTGTAGTAACTTCCTCCGCTTCAGTGGTTTCTGTCTCTTGCTCAGTTGTTACTTCTGGTTCCGCCTCCGTGCTTGATTGTGTTGTAGGCGCACTGCTCTCTTCAGTGACCTCTGTTGTTATTTGGGCCGTGGTTTGGGACTAAGAAATATTTTTATTAAATCGTTTATTTCCAATTAACCGAAATTATAGTTCATTACAAGGAAACCAGTAACTGTAAGATAAAGTATTAATATAAAATAAAAATGATACTAGTATTAGTAAAAAGCATAAGTAAAAATTAAAATTAACTTAAGTTATAATAAGTTCTTGGCAATATTTATTTATACACATGTTTCGCTGACTGATCTTGATTCATTTCATTACTAAAAAAAATTACCTTTTTGTAATATGTTTTAAATAGTTAACTGTTATAAGACAATTTTTAAACTATCATACCTCAGTAGTTGGTTCCTGAGTCGTTCGAGCAGTTGTCGTTGTTTCTTGGCTTGTTTGTTTTTGAGTAGTAACTTAAAAATATAAAATAAAATTACAAATACGTTTTATTAAACCAAATTGTCAAAAGTTTGCTAATATACAGTAATAATAAGATATAGAAGTGGTAAATATAGGATTCGTGGGTACGGAACTTCCATCTTTTAGATGCATGTATGAAAATAATACGAAAGTAAATGTTGACATAATTCTTACCTCCTCCTACACATCCAGCATTTGCAGGCCAATCGCAAACATTTAGAATAGGGTTAAAGTGTAAGCCTGCAGGGCAATATTGCAGATGAGGAACTCCGTTAGAACATTGCCAGAATCTGGAACAATCTTCATCAGGGAAATAGACAGAGTCGGGACCATCGATTGGTGGACAATCAACCCAACCTAATTAAAAATAAATAAGTAGCAATTATTCTGCTAATACTTTAATCTAGTATTCTATTAGACCTTTGCCTGCTGAACATAGATAAAGTAGTAACAGGGTCTATCCATTCTATCTATTTAGCCTTCTTCGATCCATCTTTGGACATAAACCTCCCCCAATATTTTCCACACTTCCCTGTCTGTCGCCGTGTTCATCAAATCGTCCCCCCATCTCATTTGGAGTCTTCCCCTATTTCTTTTATTTTCCCAAAGTCTCCAGTTTGCAATACATTTGTTTCATCGATCGTCTTTCTGTCTGATATTATGACCGGCAAATTTTCATTTTATTTTTCCTACTTCTCCTCTGACATCCCTTACTTTAGTTTTATTAAGAAAAAAAAAGTAACAGGTAGTAAGGGAAAAATGAAAAGAGACCAGAGCCAAATACCTACTAGAATTTTACATTGCAATAAAAAAATTTCACTCAAAATTAAAAAATCTTTTGGAACAAACTAGTACTAAATCTTTTTATAAATAGAATTTAAATTTTAAATTAAGCCGGATAAAACTTAGCCTCCTACTTTACCTACCGGGAACTCCGCTATCTTCAGTGGTAGATGTTTGCGTGGTTGACTGTTGTGTTGTGGATTTGACTGTGGTAGTCTTTGCTTCAGCAGTAGTGGATTCTTCTGTTGTGGGTTCAGCAGTAGTAGGCGCTTGAGTTGTGGAGTTTTGTGTAGTGGGTTCCGCAGTTGTGGGTTCAGCAGTAGTAGGTTCAGCGGTCGTCGGTTTAGCACTGGTAGGTTTTGGGGTATTTGTCACTTTAGCGGTGGTTGGTTCAGCTGTAGTTGATGAAGAGGTAGTTTCTTCGGCTTGGGTCGTACTGCTTGCTAAAAATATTTAGATTAGAAAATTAGAACTGTACAGGGTGTCCCAAATTGGGCACTTTTAGGTTTAAGGTACTTCTAGGGGAGACAGAGAAAAACTGACCACGCATTGCAGGGCTCAAATTTCAAGAGAAGACTTATAGTGAAAACCGCATTTTGAAATATCGTCTCGTCTTTGAGCTACGGGGGCTTTTTGAAAAGTCTGCATTTTGGAAGGGGGTCGATAACTTCGTTATTAATGGAAATTTTGATTTAGAGTAAATTGCAATTTTATAGACTTTGTCACGAGGAATTCACCCGCTAAATTAAATTTTAACTGTCACTATTAGTTTTTGAGATATGACATAAAGTTGCATTTTTTCTTATGGAATGGCCTATATTTTAATCAATTTTCGAATTCGTAATTGAATTCTTTTCAAAATGATGTATCATATGTCATAGTTTGATTAAGCAGTTTAGGAGATATTCAGCTTTTTCACTTATTTGAAGTGCGCTATGATTTCCTGCTGAGGAAGGTCAAGGCACTCCAGTATTTTTATTATTTTACACAGTCAAAAATATAGTAAGCCTGGTTTGGAAAAATTATAATTCAGCTGACGGCCCTCAAAGCCAAGTTATAAAAAGTAACAAAAATGATACATATTTCAAGATAAAATTAAAACGCACACTAGACAAAAATAAAAAACTTTAATTATCTCCGAAACCGCACAAACAAACTATGACATATGATACATCATTTTGAAAAGAATTCAATGACGAATTCGAAAATTAATTAAAATATAGGTCATTCGATAAGAAAAAATGCAACTTTATGTCATATCTCAAAAACTCAAAGTGACAGTTAAAATTTAATTTAACGGGTGAATTCCTCGTTACAAAGTCTATAAAACTGCGATTTACTCTAAATCAAAATTTCCATTAATAACAAAGTTATAGACCGAACCGAACCGAACCCTTCCAAAATGCAGAGTTTTCAAAAAGCCCCCGTAGCTCAAAGACGAGACGATATTTCAAAATGCGGTTTTCACTATAAGTCTTCTCTTGAAATTTGAGCCTCGCAATGCGTGGTCAGTTTTTCTCTGTCTCCCTTAGAAGTACCTTAAACCCCCTAAAAGTGCCCAATTTGGGACACCCTGTACCGGTCCTCGATTCTTAGTTTAGTAATTTTTAATAGATTTATAATGGGTGATGAGGACCCCGATTTCGCGGTTATAGCAAACTTTTCTGCTTTTCATTTTGTGTATGCTAGATTTTAGGAGTTCTGCAAAAAACTTTTTCATTATCTGGTATATGTATAAAGGCGTACCTCCTGCACATCCAGCATCTGCTGGGTAATCACAAACGTTTAATGTCGGATTAAAATGGAGACCATCAGGGCAAGAATGGAGGTGTGGAACTCCATTTGAGCACTGCCAGAATCTGGAACAGTTCGCGTCAGGGAAGTAGACTGAATCAGAACCATCAACTGCTGGACAATCTAAATAGCAAAAAAATTAAAAAATAAATAAAACGCTTTTTTTGTTTTTGTTTGAGGCAATTGAGAAGTTTCCTACAAAAAATGGTAAGAAAATAGTCAACATCAAGCCGGAGTGTGATCCACTGCATTGCTTAGGGCTATCGAATTTTATATAATATATAAATGAAAAAGAAATGCATAAAATAAAATAAAAACTAATAAAGATGTTTTAAAAATTAAAAACATGTTTTTGTAGAACAATACTACACTGAAATAGAGCATTTTAAATTAAACAAGTTATTTTTTTTTATCAATATGCTTGGAAACTTTAAAAAGTAATTTGTACAAACTAGTGCACAAAGTGTGTGGGTCTATGGCTTCGTATAATATTACAATGCTTTGAATGTATATTATGCGATTTTTTTAAACTACAACCAAGCCAAAAACTTGAATTCAAAAAGAGTTTATCTATACTCATGCTTAATTTTATCCGGCATTCCTACTTAAATTTAGATCCTACAATACATTTTTTTATCTCTTTATATTTTTCAATTTTAAATTTACGAGCTTTTAAAAATGGATAGCTTCAGCTGTCAGCATCATGTTTAGTATGTCTAGAGAAAGAACTTTATTGTCTTAACATAAAACAGGCTACTACTGTATATTTTCCTACAAACTCTTAAATTAGCAATATTATTTGAAAAGTTTAAAAATGAATTTAGATTAAATTTATTAATTTTGATTACCGGAATCTAAACTCTAAACTAAGTCAAATAAAACTTAGCCACTCAGTTAACCTACCGGGCACTCCGCTATCTTCAGTGGTGGATTTAGGTGTAGTTGTCGGCTCTTGCGTGGTGGGTTCTGCAGTTGTGGGTTCAGCAGTAGTGGGCTTAGCAGTCGTAGGCTCTTGTGTCGCGGGTTTCTGTGTCGTGGATTCTGCAGTTGTGGGTTCTGCGGTTGTGGGTTCAGCAGTAGTAGGTTCAGCAGTCGTAGGCTCTTGCGTCGTGGGTTTCTGTGTGGTGGGTTCTGCAGTTGTGGGTGCAGTGGTAGTAGGTTCAGCAGTCGTAGGCTCCTGCGTGGTGGGTTTCTGTGTGGTAGGTTCTGCAGTTGTAGGTGCAGCAGTAGAAGGTTTAGCGGTCGTGGATTCAGTTGTTGTAGGTTTTTTTGTAGTTGTCGGTTCTGCAGTAGTTGGTCGAGTACTTGCTAGACATATTAAAATAAGAAAAAATTAAAAATTAATGTTGGTTTTTGACAGACTATTATGGCAGTAGAAAAATTTTTGGGAAAGCCTAAGTAGTTAGTAGAAACGTTAATTCTAAAAAAAACACAGAAAAAAAAAATTCTAATTTAAGAAAATTCTGTGACCAATTTAAGGATTTGTCAGTTTTATAATCTCCAATGAACTATCATTTAGTTCAGTCTTCGACATATTGTTTAAGATTAAAAAAATGAGTAAATAAGACAAAAAAAATTATCGGCTCCATTGAATTCTAGGCTTATAATAAGCAAATATGTATTTCTATCAAATACTTTAAACAAAATACGAGTGGCATTTTGTGATGGCTCGCTCGAAATGTGAAGTCTTACCTCCTCCTGCACATCCTGCATCTTCTGGGTAATCACAAACGTTTAATGTCGGATTAAAGTGAAGATCATCAGGGCAAGAATGGAGATATGGAACTCCATTTGAGCACTGCCAAAATCTGGAACAGTTCGCATCAGGGAAGTAGGTTGAATCAGGGCCGTCAACTGATGGGCAGTCGACCCAACCTACAAAGCATAAAAAAATTAGAAAAGTAAGAAATAAATAAAAAGCATTTTGTGTAAATTGATCGCGAATGGAATAAATTAGTAGTGCAAGTTTTTTATCAGAAGAAAATATACAAAAAAGGTCTTAAATTTTGCACATTTAAAAAAGAAATAAAACTCTCACCAAACCATTAAAATCGAAACGTAGGTAGTTTAAATACAAGACTATTGATTTTAAGTAAGTCATTCGAATGCTCACTCAATGCTGTAGGCTCAAAAATTTTCTACAAAATAGTTATTTACCTAACTAGTGCGAAAAGTGATACTTTTACGCACGCGACGGCAGCCGTCAAGGGCGGAAAAGGCACTTTCCGCAAGAGTTAGGTACAAAATTTTTCCTAGTTGCATAAAAAGCTTGTTTTTACATTTTAATATATTTGGTATTTTTTACATTAAAACAGCAAAAAATTTGAAATTTAGCGTGCGTAAAAGTAATTACTTTTACGCACGCTAATTTATATTTAAAGTTTTATATAAATTGCAGTCACTACATATTGCTTTTATGTCACTTGATATACCAGATGACACTGACAAGTTTATTTGATATTTACAGTCAGGCATCAGGTCTTTAGTTTGATTTGTCTTGGCGGCGTCAAAATGGATTTTGGAATTTGTGCTGAAAATAAAGATTTTAAAGTGCCAACGTTAATACTTGTTATTTTTACTAAATAAAATTATAATTATATACTGTTATAAAACCAAAAAATTTGGCTCAAATTTATACCGATTATAAAAATGTAATATTTTATTGTTATTATAATTTCTATTTGGTCCAAATAGTATCATTTTTGACAAGAAAACAGCGTGCGTAAATTTTTTTTTTACGCACGGCATGCGGGAAGTTGAACTTTTCACATGAAAATTGGTGCGGAAAAACGCGTTTTACGCTCGCAAGTAGGAAAAGGTATTTTTTATTTTTTTATGGTAGATACTGATAGTTTTTCTTAACAAAAGAAAAAGTTTTTACTTGTAAGAAATTTAAGTATATCGTTGGTATATCCTATGTTTTATTGGCCCTAGTATATCTAAACTTTGTTAAACATCCAGTTAATCTGTGACTTAGGTAAGAAGCTGTAATAGCCAATATATACATTTGTGGTCGACAAAGTCCTTATTTTTAAATTTTAAAATAAAAAACAAACTAGCATGTCACGACCATTTCATTTAAACCTAAATTACAAATGTCCAAACGTAATTTGGTTTGGTGTTTATAAATATCACGGAAACCAAAGTTCTGGCAACATTTTTACATATTATAGAACGATATAATGATGTTTAATTGGCATGTATATATCACTGTTAAAATAATTAAAAACATATCTTAAATTGCCTATCGTCAAAGTAAATAAAGGCGTAAGTATATTATCTAAACTCTTTAATCCCTCTACCATAAAAGCAAACTTTTACTTAAATTTTCGCAAAAATTTTAAAATGTAGGTGAGCAAAATTATCGTCGTTTTTTTATGAACATAGAAAAATATATAGAAGCTGCCTTAACCACTGCACAGCCTTAAGTAAGGAAGAAGAAGCGTTGGTCGCGCAGTTCTTCTCCAGTGCGGCTCCGCTTAGTACGGTCTAAGCTTTACAGCCACGATAACCTAAATGAAACATGAATTAAGATGAAATTTTAAACTGCCTGAAAGTGAATAAGAATGGCGCATTTCAATTATTCGTTCTTTTATTCGGGTAAGGGCAGGTTTTAAAAATGTTTTCTATATATTTGTTTTCCCATTACATATTTTAAATCTCATAATAAAAGCCATTGTTTTACAATAAGATTTTTTATTTCGTCATCCTGTAAACGAGGAATGACTTAAATTTGTTATTTTAAGCCACGTATTCATTAGCACGTGAACCGTGTAAACGAGATGTTACAGTATCAGTTACTGTACCGGCTCGCTAGTGAGTACGTGGCTTTAGATGCAATACAACGGGTTAAACATACCTGGTATAGAGCTAGCTTCCGTAGTTACTTTAGCAGTTGTAGGGGCTTGCGTAGTTGTAGTGGTAGTCGGAGTTTCCGTAGTGGTCGTAGTGGTCGATGTAGTTGTAGGTTTTGGAGTTGTTGTAGATGTAGTTGTGGGCTCTGGAGTAGTTGTTGTGGTGGTTGGGGCTTCTGTTGTAGTTGTAGTAGATTGAGTTGTGGGATTTGGAGTGGTTCTTGTGGTAGTTGGGGCTTCTGTTGTAGTCGTAGTAGTAGATGGAGTTGTTGGTTTTGGAGTAGTTGTTGTGGTAGTTGTGGGTTTTGGGGTAGTGGTTGTGGTAGTTTTGGGTTTTGGAGTAGTTGTTGTGGTAGTTGTGGGTTTTGGAGTAGTTGTTGTAGTGGTAGATGTAGTTGTCGGTTTTGGAGTAGTTGTTGTGGTAGTTGTGGGTTTTGGAGTAGTTGTTGTAGTGGTAGATGTAGTTGTGGGTTTTGGAGTAGTTGTTGTGGTAGTTGTGGGTTTTTGAGTAGTTGTTGTGGGTTTTGGAGTAGTTGTGGTAGTAGTAGATGTAGTTGTGGGTTTTGGAGTAGTTGTTGTGGTAGTTGTTGTGGGCTTAGGAGTTGTTGTCGTTGACGTAGTGGTGGCTGCTTTGGTTGTCTGTTCGCCTTCCCAGCCTAATCCTGTACACCTGTAAGATATTATTTTTATTTGGTTTAGTCTCGTTACTGTTTTACTGATTAGTTTTAGCTTATTTTATATCATTGCTAGATCCAGGCTAACCTTGTCAGGCAAGATGTTCTTAGTAAATTACAAAAAAAAACCCAATATTTCCTTACAAACTTGAGGATATTTTGACAACTTTAAAAGGTTTTATTCATAACTCTCGTAACTTTAATTACTAACGATTACCCTAACAGCATTGTGAAAAAAAAATGTTGAGGTTAATTTAACATGAAATGTCAGTTGCTTAACGTTAATGTGGGGAGCGTCAAAAAAGTGTTTTTTTGGCGACAAAAATTTATCGTTTTTAACCACAAGTTTACCACAACCATAACGAAATTAACGTTTACATGTGCTAAACAAAAACCCTATTGATAATTTGCAAAAGTCAATTAGTAACTTTTCGAGTTTATAATATTTTCTTAAGACAAAGTCGAAAGTGGTGGCTTACCCTGCAGAGGCTGGCCAATCGCATACGTTAATGCTTGGGTTGAATTCAGTTCCGGGAGCACATGGCATTTCGTAGGCTCTTCCATTGGAACATTGCCAAAATTTTGTGCAGTCTGTGTGGGCAAAGTACACGGAGTTGGGTCCGTCTACGGCAGGGCAGGGGGCTACAAAAAAAATACATTTAATAATGTCTAGAATGTTTATTATGGTATTATGGGTTTATTATAAATCCCTAGACGTACCTTTTGAATTAATCTGTCAGAAGGAATATTGTTTAGTTTGACAACGTCGCATGATTTCGAGTAAGCATATCATGACGTCTTTTTAAAGCTTGCTGGAATTCCGGGCCTTCCCAAAGAATCTGTGCAAGGACATAAAATACGTTTGGTCACTCACATTTTTAATGTCATCAAAATGCCTAAATTGGTTTGGAAATTCTGAAGCTTTTATAACTGTTAAAGAAACTTGTTTATTAAATCATGCTACTTATTTAAAACCATGTGGTGTTGCCAAACAACTCACTGTTTTTTATATTCTATAAATAAATAAAAATTAATGGGACATTCAAAAAGTGGGAGGGTGTACATGGTTCAGCCCGAACTAAACCGTACCAAAAATGCCTTTGGTTTGACCAGACATTAAAATTCGAACTGTGATATTAAGTTTGCTCTCAGGGGTAACTTTTGAACTGAATATTTCAATGAATAAATTCTAAATTAATTTTATAGTCCTAAAACGCCGTGTACGTGTTAAGTATGATAGATTTGATTACAAAGCCCAACGAAAAGCTGAGAAGCTCATAGGGTAGACCCCTCTTATCGTTTGGGGCGCTTAAACATCCAATTTGCCCCCGAAAATTATACACTAATTTCTAAATACCTATTTTAGTCTGCTGAACTAAAATATTATGATCAAAAATTAATCTAACCAGTCACACACCCCTCAACTTCCCTTTGACCATCACTTTTTATGACAATATTATATTATGTGTGAAACCAACAGAAACAACTACTCCGAGGGAAAATACCCCTACCAACATTGAATTATACTGATGGTTTGATGCTTTCGTTGGCAACTTGCTAAAACTGTTTGGTTTTCACTCTCTCCAACGTCGATCACAAGGATACGAATGATCCCCGTCTGGAACACGTCCTGACAATCAGGAACAAGTAATCCATGCCAATCCACGACCGGTTTCGGCCGTTTGGGCCATCCGCAGGTGAATGTAGGCAATAGATCCGTATAGAGCATAAGTTGTGTGAAACCAAGAGAAACAACTACTCCGAGGGAAAATACCCCTACCAACATTGAATTATACTGATGGCATGGGCGCACCCCGGGGGATGTCAAATTTTAACCTATTTTTTGTGTTTTTTCATGAAATATGTAAAAAAATCTAAGGCTTGTGCTGGGTGGGCCCATAAAAATTAAAATAAATGAGTTACGTCAGTTTGTGAGATCAACGACGATATGGTCCGGAACAAATTACATACAAAGAAATGTTAAACTGTAAAATGATTAACAGGGTTTCGGTCATTGTCTTGTATTTAATTTTTTTTAACAATACCAAATAAGTATAAGACATTGACCGAAATCCTGTTATTATAATATGCATTTAAATTAAAATTACTGCGATCGTTATCAATTAAGGAAAATAAATATAGATTTTCATTTTAATTTTTACTCGCGCCTCTCTGGGACAAGTAGGGTTGCCAACTTTTAGGTTTTTCAGGACATTTGGTTCAAATTGTGAGGAAATTTGATTCAAAATCACGACATCCACAAAATGTAATAAAAAAATAAAACATACACAATATTAAAAATACCTTTATGTTTTAAAAAGTTTTAGTAGACAACGAGGAACAAACTTAAGGTAGGTACATTAAAGTAAAAATGTATTTTACTAATAACAGCAAACTGAAGCTTTGGCAATAAAAATGTGTAATTATACAGGGTGGCGACTTTAAATGGAATACTGCCTCTTACGAGTTAATATTTAGTTCTTTGGAAAAAACAAAAACACGTTCTTTCTTACTGCCTCAAAAATTTTTTTTCGGACCCCCTAAAAGGAGTCTACTCACATACAATTTTTTTTTCAGATGGGATAAACTTGTGGTACCTCATTTGAAAGCTTTTAAAAAGAGAAAAACAACCTAGAAAACAACAAACTTTTTTAGCTCACACTACTACTATAAGTAGTGTGAGCTATGGTGATCCTAATTTTTTCGAGAAAAAAAAAGTTGCTCCGATTTCAAAATTTTTTATATATCTTTGCGTTTCAGATGATTTTGAAACTTTTTTGTTTTGCTGTCTGTCTGTCTGTCTGTCTGTCTGTCTGTCTGTCTGTATGTCTGTCTGTCTGTATGTCTGTCTGTAACGACCAACCCGCATAACTCAAAAACCGCTTGTCCGATTTTAATAAAATTTGGTACCTAAGTTGGGTCTTGGGCCGTGATGGTCCCATTTAAAAATGAACAAAATCCACCGAACGCAAGCCAAATAAAAGGGTGGGGGTAGATTCCAAAAATTAAAGTTTATGTGAAAATATGGCGTGTGTGATATCAAACGAAAGGTAATTAAGTCTGGAATTAAAAAAAATTAATTTTAGTTTATTTTAAAAAAAAGGGTGGGGGTAGATGTCAAAAATTAGAGTTTAAGTGAAAATATGGCGTGTGTGATATCAAACGAAAGGTAATTGAGTCTGGAGTTAAACAAAATACATTTTAGTTTTTTTAAAAGGGTGGGGGGTAGATTAAAAAAATTTGAATTTAAGTCAAAACATGGCTTGTGTGGTATCAAACGAAAGGTAATTGAGTCTGGAGTTGAATAAAATATATTTCAGTTTTTGATTATATTAGCTCACACTATAACTATAGTACCTAGTGTGAGCTTAGGTGCCCATAGATTGGCAGAGTATTTTTTCACATTATGTTAAACCAAATTCCAAAAAATAATTTTTTGTACTTTTCACTTTTGAATAGGTACAATACTACAGGTATATTTGGTTTGACATATGCCAAAAAAATGATTTTTTTGTTTTTCTTTTTTTATAAGCTTTCGAACGCGGTACCAGAGGGGGGCTGTCCCATCTGAAAAAAAATGTTGTATCTTAGACCCCTTTTTCGGGGGTTCGACTAAAAAATTTTTGCGGTAGAAAGAAAGCTCGTGTTTTTGTTTTTCTCCAGAACCCCAAATATTAACTCGCTAGAGGCACTATTCCATTTAAAGTCGCCACCCTGTATAAGTATATTAATAAATTAAGTTACAAATTCTTTCGCTTGAACTCATATTTTAATGAAGGTTTGAGCAGCATTTTATTTTTCTTGGAATATTCGTAAAATTCTTTTTGTAATTTGAATCCTGCTCGCTATCAACATCTGTCTTTATTTTTCTTTAAAAAAAACTAGAGGTAGAAGCACAGAAATATAAAAACGTCAATCCCCTGAAAATGTCACATATTTCTTTGGTAAATATTTGGTCAATTAGCCATCGCGGATAAGAAAAAAGAAAGGGTCATCTCGTCAACTGTAGTGAGATTCATTCTTATCTCTCCAATTTTAATTGGAATTTTTAGCGGAAGGCTTGAAAGATCAGGACAATAACTGTCCTGACAATCAGGACAGTCCTGAGAAATCAGGACGAGTTGGCAACCCTAGGGGCAAAAGAGTGCTAGATTGACATTGGTAACTCAGTGAATGATAAATGTTTTTAACATTTTTAATTTTCACAGAGGTAAAGTTTTTTTCCCCAGGGAAGGCATAAGCATATTACGTATATGGGCATAAGATGGCCGTTAGAGGGTGTCTGAAATGTCAATGAAATGAATAATTTTTAATCATCATATTTTAGTTCAGCTTTTAGTTAGTTTAGTTACTTAAGAAGACCCAATTTACTTTACAAATGTGTCGGGGAATACCTATTTAGTTTAAAAAAAAGTTGCTACTGCTTTTTTGCAACTTTTTTTTATAAAATGGGTTGTAGCAAGAGTAATTTAAAAAAAAACATTTACGACTCTGTTTACATGAGCAATAAAGTTTGTTGATCGGTACAAAAACTGGCCGCTTTCGAGTACAGTTAAAATAGATGACGTTGTTTGCTTAGTATCCTAACCTGACCTAATTGGGTTACCAATTTACCAGGTTAGGTTAAGATACTAACCTATCCAGTTCCACTAATATCCTTGGCCCCTCGTTCATCTCGGCTGCATGGAGAGAGCCAATCTACTTGGTGTGATTGGTTTGGGTTCTGATAAAAAAGCGCATTTATACCAGTGCGCATTTGTACCAGCGCGCATTTGACCTGCTTACATTTGACCGCGCGCTTTTAACCTGCGCGCATTTGTACTAAAGCCTAATAAACAAATCAGAATGGAAGCTAATTTTTCTCTTGGATCAAAAAATTGTCACAAAATTAGTGTAGATAGGAAAACACACTTTATCCAGCAAACCAGCTGAGATGATTAAATTTGAGACATTCATAATTTTTTTTAAATTTTGTTAACAAAATCGAAAATATATTCGAAACCTTGGGAATTATAATCATTTTATGTAGATTAGTGAAATAATATCAATCGATAATTAATTAATAGATTATGTCGAGCGTCATAAATATTTTTTTTGTATGGGATCACACCTAATTGCGAATTTGGCGGGATTACGATACAATGTATCTTTCCGTTATATACATAATTGCATTGTTTTCCATTTTACCGTTTACGTGCGGTACAAATTAAAATATTCCACTAATTTAAATATATGTGACTAATCTTTATTATTGTGGTCCTTAAATATTTTTGTTACAATGCAAAAATCCTACCTCATCATTTTCCCAATAACTAAATCATAGTAGGGGAGGGTGGGGTGAGTTGGGACAGGGGGAGACTGTCGTTTTTCTCGGAGATGCGAAAGGATTTTTGGTAACTCTCGCAATAGTTCATATTCTCTATTGACAAGTGTCGTACTGTATACATGACGGACAACGTAAAGATGATGAATTTTATATATTTTCGGTTTTTTAAATTTCACAGTCTGATGAAATATTTTAACCAATATTTAACTGATTTTAACAGTAAAAAGTAAGCTGGTACAGCTTTATAATTTATTGAAATATTTTTATTTTCACAAAAACTTTTATTAAAAATGTTTACTGTTGAGGTAACTGAACTATTTTTGCACAAAAAAAAGTTTTGTGAAGGCGCTTCACGGGAAGATTTCGCACAGTGTTCAGACTCTCCCCATCCCAATGGTTTCAGGATATCCAAATGTTTCAAACTATTTAGATGTAACAGAATTTAACATACTCGTACGTTAGCCTCAAATGATTTATTGACCAAAGATTCGGTTGTATGGTTGTTAAAATAGCCTTTCAAACTTAATTTTACGTCAATGGTAAAGTTAATTTTTTTAAAGTTTTTTAGTTTTAGTAATTACTTACTTCTTTGATTGTTCAGAAATAGGTTTTTAAGTGAATATTATCACTTTGATCAGTTTATTCTAGTGTCCAGGGTGTATCCAATGTCTCCCCAGTGCCGGGGTGTCTTCGGACACTACTAGCATCATGACACAAACACGTATTTTGTTAGTACATGGGACAACATAAAAATATCTACGTGGATTTTTTAAGAGGGAAGATATGACCCTTACTTTATCGAAGTATTGATTAATGACAACTATTATATTTTTCGAAATATTGAAGAAAAACTACCCTCCCCACCCTCCGCTACTAATACCTACTAAATTGGTTTTCAATTTATGCATACTAAAAAAGCTCTAAAGCCCAATTGGCACTATTTTTTTTTAACAAAAGCAAAAAGTTTCTATATTAGCGCAGGGGCTACCTCCTACGTGGGTGTTCAGTAATCGGCTTGGATCAGGACACAAATGACCAAATTGCCAAAAATTATAATCTATGCCTATAGCAATAATACGAGTACCTATTAATATTTTATTAACAAACGAAGCGCCACTTTAGCAAAATCCTAGGCCCTTAATTAGTGATTATACTTAAGGGTGCAAAGGCAATACAGAACTAATAAACTTTAATCAATGTAATTAATGGAGCTTTCCATGTCAACCAAAAGGTGGCCTTTGCACTTTTGGATTTTAATAAAAATTCATTTTTTGGTTCCTCTATAGATACCGATTACAAGATAAAAAATTTGAACAGGGTGTTTTACCTTCTTAATTGGCCAAAACATATCTATGGTTTATGATTTTACCTGAAAAAATATGAACTTTGCAAAAAAAACTTTTTATTACTGTTTAGAAATACGAACAAGAGGCTTTAAGAATTGAAGAACAATAAATTTAAAAAATCGCCATTTTAAAAATGTGACCCCTTTGATTTTTTTATATTTTTTTGAAAAAACATGCTTCAATATGTTGTCTATTGCCCTTAAAAATTTTAGAGTGGGCCGAGAAGTATAAATACCAAAAAAAGAAATTCGTGTGTAAGTGCGCGGAGGCCTTGGCCGTACTTATACTTATATGTGCAAGTGAGCAGTCCTATTGAGGTGCCCAGGCTGTGAATCAATATACATTTTATTAAAAAAAATTGTTTTGCTTTGAGGAAAATACCTTTTTTTTAATTCTCACCTTCTTACCTTCCCTTGCATATGACATCAGCGGCGTTACATTGAAGGGCCAAAACGGACCTTGGCCTTCCACTGTTTAAAAATCGGCCATCAACATTGTGGCACATTTTTCTAATTAGACTACCTATTCCCGCACTGTTATGACACTCGACGCCACTATACAGGGTGTCCCAAATTCGATTTCTTTGGAAAGTCCTTACTTCCGAGAGTCCAATTAAAACGAAAGCGGATTTTTAACTCTGCGTTTTGGGAGCGGGGCTTAACTTTGATGTTTATTTTGCTCAAATCGCTTTTGTATAGTTTTTTATACTATTTAGTTTGTCCTTTGCCCTTCCTGTAACGTGGATTATCTTACGTATAATTTGAATAAAGTAATAAAATCAACATTTTACCAAACCAAACAGAATTTCTTTACATTTTAGGAATTTCCGGCCAAGCCAAATTTATGACCAGAAATTGTCCCATTTGTCCTTATTAAATACCAAATTGCAAATAATGCAAGGACCTAAAAAAGAAAGAAAAATAAGAAAAAAGTTTTTCTGTCCTCGCCCGAGACTCGAACCCGGAACCTCTTGCTCGGTACGCAAACAATGCTTCAATGCTTAGAATGTTTGCGTACAGAGCAAGAGGTTCCGGGTTTGAGTCCCGGCCGAGGACAGAAAAACTTTTTTCTTATTTTCCTTTCTTTAATTTCAATTGTTGTTTACTATTTGTCCTGTTCGGTAACGGTATTTTTCTATGTTTCCTACATTAATCCTGTATTAATAAAATAGTTGTATTTATAATCTGCCTTGATATTTTTGACCAGAATCTATTTTTGTAATTTTGTTTTGTGTTACAAATTATATATTTTTTAATGGTTGTCCCTCCTGTACAGAACCGTAGGGACATTAACGTTACAAAACTTGAAAGGCTCATAATTTATGGCACAAAACAAAATTACAAACATATACAGGGTGTTCGGCACATGAACCGTCAACATTTTTTGGGATATTGTTGGGGTCATTTGTGTAACAGGGGCCTGTGGGTGACAGTGGTACTGTCACCTCAAGTGGCCAAGGCTTAAATGTTGTAAGCTACCAACTTAGGCTACAACTTATATAAATTATAAAAAGATTAAATGTTACTATATGTTATTAAATTTACACGATCTCGAAAGGGAATTTGACTGTTCTTGGAGGGAAAGTATGCTATAAACGTTTTTCGCAAATGTATAACTAATGTAGGATAATCATACATACCTTTTCAATTTTCTTCTTGTAGCTTCACACTTTCATTTCTTATATTTATTAGTTAAATATCAAATTTTTACTACTATTGAACTTTTATATTCAAATATTTACACTTCTTAAACTTTTAGGCTTTATAAACCTTTTATATATTTGTTGTAAATATATATATTTATCAACATTTTAAACGTTGATTGAATGAGTGAAACTATTCAATCAACTGTTTAATTTTACTTAATATTACTGTTTAGGTTTGGGATATGTTATTAATTAAAAATGCCGATTTTAGGGCAACGAATGGTTTGTATTTTGTTGTTAAAAAACCATAAAATAGTTAAACACATTATTTCAAAACACTGGAAACAGTAATAACTAATGACTTTAAAATCAATAAACTCCAAAAGAAAAGACTAAAATAATTATGAATAATAAAGAAAATAGCTTGTACAAAGTTAAAATAATTGATAAATTTCCCGAGTTGAAATAAAACCCCCCTTAAGAAGTGTGAATGAAAGCGTAACGTACCAAGCAAAGCGCGACTAAAAAGTAAAGTAAAATCCGACTTTCGAAAGTTTCAACACTCCGATCTAGACATTCTCAGTTTGCCGCTAGCTGATTGGTCTAAATCTAAGCTTTCTTTAACGGATTTCTTCCACCACTCTTCTCTACAGACACTCTTGGTTGCCGTGGTCTGAATCTTAAGCTCTCTCGCATTGGCGAGAAAGACAAAGAGACAAAATACTACCGCAATTCAAAGATGCGTGGATTTAGAAACTCGGTAAAGTTTAAATCTTACAGTGTGTTTCTTAAAAGTTGAAAATAGTTTAGCTAATTTGTTTCCAGTTACATAATATGATTTATTTTGATGTTAGTGGCTCAAAGGACATATTAGCCGAATACAACTTTTATTAAAATACGGCGAACCTGAAAATATGCCTAAAAACAAGTCGCCGAATTGCCATAAATTTTACTTAATCTTAACCTAGTCTTGCATATAATTAATGCTTGTTGATGACAAAAACAATATTTAATTAAAAATCTTTAAAAACTTATAAATGGCAAAAATAACATTTATGCTCAAATCCCGTTTTGTTACATTTGCTACCTTTTCAACCTGGGAACTTGGGTCCTAAGAGTCACGGCTAAAGAGATATGAATTTTTATTTTTTTTTCTCAAATTATCCAAAATCCCACATTTAAACCCTCGTAAGGTTTTTATTAATGTCTGGAAAAGCACCATTTTTTTTATAATTCTGTAATCTTATGCTTCTCCAACTAATTAATAGATTTGTTAAAATTGATGTACCAAAGGGACATACGAGGTTTTTTATTGAAGAACATTAGTGATTTTGTGAAAGAAAATTAATTCCAAAATTAAAAATCAAAAAAAGGATCGACAACTGAGAACTTCATTTTCTTTTAAAAACTTCTTTAGTTGATTACCTTTCTAACAGTATGCTACATATTGATAAAAAAACATTTCTGCTTTAAAATACGGATATTCCGTCAGAAGGGCGAGACTCGTTCCGAATTGGTAAGAAAAACAATTTGATGTTTATGATCGTTTACCTACTTAAACAAAAGTTAAACTTTTAACAATAATGTATTGTGTTCTTTATTTATAAATTTTGTTCGAAATGATCATAAACATCAAGTTGTTTTTCTTATCAAGTCCGAACGATTATTGCCCGTCTCATGGAATATCCGTATTTTAAAACAGAATTGTTTTTTTTATCAATGCGTAGCATCCCGTTAGAAAGGTAATCAACTAGAGAAGTTTTTAAAAGAAAATGAAGTTCTCAAGTGTCGATACTTTTTTTAATTTTTAATTTTGAAATTGATTTTCTTTCATAAAATCACTAATGTTCTTCAATAAAAAACCTCGTATGTCCCTTTGGTACATAAATTTTAACAAATCTATTAATTAGTTGAAGTAGCATAAGATTACAGAATTATAAAAAAAATGGTGCTCTTCCAGACATGAATAAAAAGCTTACAAGGGTTTAAAAATGGGATTTTGGGCAATTTGATTAAAATTCATCTCTTTAGCCGTGACTCTAAGGACCCAAGTTCCAAGGTTGAAAAGAGTAAATGACCCCAACAATATCCCAAAAAATTTTTACGGTTCATGTGCCGAACACCCTGTATAATGGTCAAGGATAAGAAGGTAAATTATAGACACAATTTTCCGACTATATTCCTAAGAAAAAATGCAATGTACCTATCTAAACCACAAGGATAATGTCTGTAACGTTCAAAAATAGCGTAACCGAACGGGACAAAACGTGTTACAGATAAGACAATGTTTAAAAAAATATATTTTTTGGCAAGACCGTTGTTCAAGATTTCATGCCCTAAAAAATAACCTCAATTTATGGATGCCAATTAAGTGCTAAACGTGGACATGGTCCACTTAGGTGATACATCGTTTGAAAGATAATTTAATTTTCTAAAATAAAGTTAATTACACACTTTCTGTAAAATTCTTACCTTTTGAGAAGTTGACATAAAACTGAATAATTTCGGTTTATTTTGTAATACTATGGAAATACATAGGAAACGGGTGTACTGTTAAAACTTCAGGGTTTGTATTTCAGCAAAAGTAACATCCAGAGAACTTAGTGATATCTCCGTTTATAGGCTATTAGTTGGTCTTTATTTTATGTTATTACAGATTTTCACAAAAATAAGCAGTTTTGATGTTAAAGGCCACTAAAAAAAAATTGGTCAAAATCCAAAATAATGGCGAAATGTTTAGCATTATAACTCGAGAACCATTCATCTCACAACGAAACGTGCAAGAGCGTTTTTGTGAGAAATTTTATTGTCTTAAACTTTTGTTTAAAACTTTTTTTTCTAACACGAACAGTAACCATGTAATTGAAAAAAAACCTTTTTGTATACACTAAATCCAAGATGGCGGGGGCAGTATTTTATGCAAAAATTCTATAGTGACTGGACTATTAGAATAGTTAGAAATGTGTAAGAACGCGGCTACTGCTTTATAGAGCAGAGCGTTTCTGCACAAGAGTACGGATAGTCGGTACGCATTCTATGTTTACTTACGTGGTGAACTAGCTGTGACTAAATCGCTACCGGCCAAGCCGAGCAGCACCAAACAAGCAATTTTCATTTAATTGTAAATCGTTCACTTCTGTTCGATGCCAGATACAAAATTTTCTTTTCAAAAACTATATCTCTACACCGAAATTAAGCAAAAATCGAACTGATCAAATTTTAACACGATTATCGATACATAAGCCGTATTTAAAGGGTTATAAAACGCGACAAAAGGTAATCTTTTGTTTCGTGTCGGGGTCTTAGTGCTGTTTTGCCTATCTTTCGGTGCCGATTATCATGCACCTTTTAGAATAAGAAGCTTTATGAAAAGTAGGTTGATCAGTGCAAAAAACGGAAAATATTAATAATATCAAAAAAACTATTGAAGATGAAAGAAAATAGTTCTTAGCTAACAGGAAAAATAAATTATACTCGATCCGAGTTACTAGGGTGAAATGAAATGAACTTTTAAGGGTGGCTAATGGTTTTTTACGGGTTTCAATAAAATTACTATGTACTGCTTTCGAAAAAAGGCAAATTCAAAGGTTATAGCTACTATAAAGCACAAAGTAATATGCAATATACTTTGTGCTATAAAGGTCTACAACTTTTGAAGCAACTAAGTTTTGTACTTAAACTAAAATTTTCTATAAAAAATCGAAAAAAAAACAGTTTTTTTGTTAGTAATTTTTCTCTGTTACAATCGTTTTTTGTTGTTTAAGAAAATTATTAAAAACTTACCTTTTTATGACCTTTACATGTAATTTTTTTAAATTAAAATATTTATTTTTACATTTTATTTGATTTTAAGTCTAAAAAGAGGTCCAAATTGTCCAAGGTTTGTGTCTTTTTTTAGATGGCGTAAATTTGCCTGGAAATGCGAAAAAGTGGAACGGTGAAAATCAACGTGAAGGGAATTTGGTCTAAATGATAGTCTGCTATTTTTTAAACAGCTGAATGTCTGTTTTCTAGCAAAATTTTTCACAGTAATGTTTTAATAGACGTTTTAACAAAAGAGAGTCCATAGTTTTTTTCAAAACGAACTGGGCCTTTAGGTTTAAAATGAAAATAAAATATCAAAATAATAATTTTAGTTTTTTAAAATAAGGACCTGTTTGGGACAAAAAAAGTATAAGAACTTAATAAAATGTTAAGATATATATTATCATAACAAAAACATTTTTTATAAAAAAGCCAAGTACGCGAAAATGGTATTCCGTAAATAGAATTCAGATAAAAGTAAAGCCAAATTCTCTAATAAATTTCAAAATAAAAGGTTCTTACTAGTTTGAAAATGTTTCTTTAAATTTTGATATTACAGACAAACTTCTTTATGTTTAATTTAGCACTGTGCCTAAGAGTCATTTGCAGCCCTAATAGATAAGTTTAGAAACACATTTCCAAACTAGTAAGAACCTTTCATTTTGAAATTTGTTTTAGAGAACTTGGCTTTACTTTTATCTCAATTCTTTTTTCAAAATACCATTTTCGTGTACTAAACTTTTTTACGTAAAATGTTTTTGTTATGATTTCACTCCTTTTTTAAAGAATTTGGAAAAGATTTAAGTTTTAAAGTAGTAAAGTATGCGGAATATTGTTCAAAACTTTTAAAATGCCCATTTTTTCCTATAGTTCCTATCAGCCTTTCGAAGCTTAGCTCTCTAGCGTTCCTGGAAGTGGACAATGTTACTTTTCCATACTTTACATTTATAGAGAAGGGCAATAAATTAAAATTTTGGTATTTTTAAATTTTTTAGTACAGTTTTAAAGCTCAGCTCTAGCCTTTCTGGAAGTGGGCAATGTTACTTTTACATAACTTTACATTTGTAGAGGAGGGAAGTAAAATAAAATACTGTGGTTTTTTAATTTTTTTTTATGGTTTTATCATATTCTCAGTCTGCCAAAGCTCAGCTCTCTACGATTCTGGAAGTGGGGAATGTTACTTTTACATAATTCTACATGTATAGGGAAGGGGAGTAAATTAAAATTTTGGGAGTTTTTGATTGTTTCTAAGGGTTTGGTCATAATTTGTATCTGTCTGCCAAATTTCAGCTTTGTATGTCTGGAAGTACAGTAGAATTTTGATGACCTATATATGAGTGAGTGTGTGGCAATTTCGACGTTTTTTGAAATTCCGTAACTAATTTAATACGTTATGGAAGTCCATGAAACTGGAGGGTTTGTTAACTCTATAAAGATCTACGACTGTGCAAAGTTTGAGTTTCGTAGCTCATTCCGAAGTAGAGTTTAAGATAGGTCAAATATGGACTGACATGTTTCAAGAAAAGATGGTACAGCAGTTTACGCCGCGAACTTGGCCGAGCACTGCTGTGCCCTCCTCAGAGAAATAATTATTACTCTAAGGTGCCCTCAAATATCTTAGGCAAGTAGGTATATACAGGGTGTCCGAGATAAAAGTAACATGAGGATTTCGGAAACAGTAAGAGATACAATCTCGGTTAAATTAGAAAAAAGTTGCACTAATCTGAACTCAATCAGATGCTGTATCAAGATTAAAAATATTTACAGGGCATTCAAAATATCAGGCAAAAAGTCGCGTTTTAAGAAAAAATAAAAAATCTTCGTGATCTTGTAAACAAATTTTAAAAAATTTGGTAGGTTTTTATTAGCAAGTACAGCCAATCGAAGGACGTTAACGATTTTTTTCTAGGCCTTTTTTTGTAACCAATTTTGTTGTTTCTTATGGCAGCCATATTATATTTATACGTCAATAAATAGAGAATAAAAAGATATTTTCAATAACATATACATTTATATAACAAAGCTTTGGGTGATGGAAAATGTGAATTTATTTAAAAAACTTTGCTTGGTTAGCTATGAAACATATGCCGTAATTTTGTTAAGAGTTTTAAATTATCTTAGTTAATATTGATATTTCTTGAGTTATATACTGCTAACTAAATTTAATATGGAAAGGTTTGTATATTTGAATTAATTGTGTCATAAAAACTATCAAGATATGTCCTTGGTATAATTACAATCTGTGCTGCGTTTGAGTTCTAGTTAACCCCGTATGGAGGTTTTTAAATATAATAAATACATTTTTTCAAAATATGTACATTTACTTTAATTTTTTGTTTTTGGTCTTGCTTTGAATTAAATCATAAACATAAAAATACGGGTCTTTACAGATGAATCAAATAATTTCCAAAATTTTGTCAGATAGGTATGTATGTAAGTATGACAACAAACAGAATTAGAATATTCGTTTAGTAGCCAACTGAGCACAAAACTGTTTTTTTATTAGATTTATATTTTCAATGGGCCAATGATTGTAAAAGACATTTGCTTGATCCTAGTTGCTTAAACACAACTACTAAATTTTATAAAATTTGTTCACAAGTTGACCGAGATATTTAAATTTTTTGAAACACTACTTTTAGTTTTTGCTTGATATTTTGAAAACCCCTGTAGGTATTTTTAATTTTGATACAGCATTTGCTTGGGCTTGGCGTAGTGCAATTTTTTAAACGTTTCCAAAATTGTATCTCCTACCGTTTACAAAATCCCCATGTAGTTACTTTTATTTGGGACACCCTGTACATACCTAAAAAATATCTATGACAGAACTTTTATAAAATATAATTTCAATTATAAAATATTGGACAGTGTTATTAAAAGAACCCATTTTTTACTAATGATAAACTACTATTAAATAGTTTAAAAAATATATTTAATAAAACTCCTTTTTCAAAAGCCTTTAATATAATAATACGAGTTTATGGTATTCTTGAATGGATCCATGATGGATCTGATAGGTTCCTAGCCCATAAGCACACTCCAAAGGAAACTCCACGCTAAGTCAGCCTTAAAAAGAGTTTTTGCAAATATCTCAAAAACGGAAGCTCCTTTTAATCTACAATAAAATTCCCAAGTTCATCAAAGACGCTCAGAGTCTTGCCATTTTTAGCCGCAAGCTTCGTAAATTTATTTTAAGTCAAAGATAAATGCAGATCTTTAATTTCTTTAATATTTAACTTTTGATTACTACTCATATTATGTTTATTACTCACATCATGATTTTGATATCAATCTCCTTAATATTTACTAAAAAAACTTAATTTTTTTTTCCTACAACTATTTTTATAATTAAGTTTTTCAAAATGTTTACTTCAATTAGTCAAATAATTTCTTATTTTCAATAATTTAGTTATGTGTATTTTTAGGCAACTTAAACAAGTATCAATTTATATTTATATTGGGATGTTAAATCCCTAGTTGTAATTTTATTTTGAGTTTGATTGTACATAGATCAGCGCATGTTGGATACCGCCAGCACACTTTGATTATTAAATTTGATGTAATTGTACCGGAATTAGTTAAATGAAGACATAAGAAATAAAATGAAAAAAAGTTTTCAGTCACAACATAAATGATTGAAAAAAGTGTCTCTCCTATATTTCGAAATAAACCGCTTTTTGATGCAATGACTCGTTAAGAATTTAGGATAAAACTGTCAAAAAACTGTCATTAGCATTAATGGATTTTCACCAAAATCTTATCAGTTCAGAGGTAGGAAGTATTGTGTTACAAACAGACATAAAAAATATAAAAAAAATTTTTTGTCGACAACAATACCTTCTCCAGCTCTTGTTGCGCGGGCTAGGAAGGTAAAAATAACTGAAAGTTATGCCTTGCGTGTTATATCAAGTTTTTTCATCCTAGGGTACATTTTCAAAGCCGCAATTAACCTGAAAAATCAGTTTATAGGATAAATAAATTATATATTTTAAAAATACATTGTGTTTGAGTAAAAAAGGATAGTTTATTTTCTATAAACAACAATTTTTTCGCAAATTAAAAGAAGGTAACACAAAAATAGTTTCTTTTTTTAAAGCGACACTAGGAAAATTTTGGGTAATGTATTTTACACTTTGCTACCGTTATTGTTATTAATGACTGCGCATTAGCAGCTTCTCGCTCCGTTTTTGTTATTTACGGAATGGCACCCGGTACTTACGGAGGTTGTCCTTTAATGTTACCGTTATTTTGTAAGGATAGTTTTGTATTGTTTTTTTTTAGTGCAGTAAAATTTTTTTTGTAAAATTCGGTAGTTTCGTTTGTAGAAAGCCATAAATCTAATAAAAATATACAAACAAAAAGTTGAAGGACTGTGAAACTACTAACTTAACATTTATGTTATGCTTATCTTTATTTGCTCCGGAAGTTTCTTTTGCCTTATTAAAAATAACGGTAAGAGCTGTCAAATTTGCTGTTATTTTAACTGACCCAAAACACCCTAATGATAACCAAATCTTATGTATGACAAATTTTAATTTTTTAGTTTCTATTTGTCTAAAAGTTATCATAAATTGTGCATTATACAAATTTTTTAAATTACATTTTTCGACAAATCTAACATTATAAATAACTATCAACATCAACTATTAAAATTAAAGCCAAGTTCTCCAATACAAATTTCAAAATGTTCTTACTCGTTTGGAAATGTATTTTGAAACTTTGCTATTACAGCCAAACTTCTTTATGTTCTATTTAGCACTGTGCCTAAGGCATTTGCAGCCGTAATAGCCAAGTTTAGAAAAATAATTCCAAACTAGTAAGAACCTTTCATTTTAAAATTTCTATTGGAGAACTTGGCTTTACTTTTATCTCAATTCTTTTTACGGAATATCATTTTCGGATACTTGACTTTTTTTTTACATGAAATGCAAAATATTTTTCAAAACTTTTGAAATCTATTAAAAATTTTGAGGTTCCTATCAGCCTTCTAAATCTCAGCTAAATAGCGTTTCTGGAAGTGGAAAATGTTACTTTCAACTAACGTTACATTTATAGGAGAGGGAAGTATATTAAAATTTTGGTGTTTTTAATTTTGTTTCTATAGTTTTATCATAGTTCCTATCGGTCTTCCAAAGCTCAGCTCTCAAGCGTTTCTGGAAGTGGGCAATGTTACTTTTACATAATTTTACATTTATAGGAAAGGGAAGTTAAATAAAATTTTGTGGGTTTTTAATTTTTTTTACAGTTTTATCATAATTCCTATCAACCTTCCAATGCTCAGCTCTCTAGCGTTTCTGGAAGTGGGCAATGTTACTTTTACTTAACTTTACATTTATAGGAGAGGGAACCAAATTAAAATTTTGGGGTTTTTAAATTCTTTTCCTATAGTTTTATTATATTTCCTATCAGTTTGCCAAAGCTCAGCTCTAGCGTTTCTGTAAGTGGGTAATGTTAGTTTTACATAACTTGACATGTATGGGGGAGGGGAGTAAATCAGAATTTTGGGATTTTTTAATTTTTTCCGGCGGTTTGGTCATAAATTCTATCAGTCTGCCAAATTTCCGCTTTGTAGCATGTCTGGAAGTATAGTAGAATTTTGATGATCAATACATGAGTAAATGAGTAGTAATTTCGACGTTTTTTGAAACTTCATAACTACTTTACTACCTTAACAAAAGTCTACAAACTCTAACTACTTTACTAATTTAAGAAAAGTCCATGAAACTTGGAGGGTTCTTAACTCTATGAAGATCCACGACTGTCCAATGTTTGAATTTCGTAGCTCATTCCCAAAGAGTTTTAAATAGGTCAAATATAGGCTGAAATGTTTCAAGAAAAGATGGTACAGCAGTTGCTCATTTAAACACTTCAATCTATATCTCACGTGTTTTGGCGACTTTTTTCATAAAATTTTATAGTATCATTTGGTCACGTTTAAAATTAAGTCGATACTTGATACCGTTGGATAGAGGGGTAAAATTATATATCTCTCAAAAATTACAAAAAAATTAAACAATCGCTAGTCCAGATAATATAAATTATAAAATTTGGCACTGATAGTGAACTTCTGATCGGAATGGCAATAACCCTTCAGATTTCATGAATTTTTCAGAAATGTCAAAATGAGGAGCAGCTAGTTATTTCAGGAACATTGTTACTTCACTTAATTCAGGCACACCGCTTCGTGTTTTTGAAAAGCTGACAAGCAATATTATTTTATTTTTTTCCTTTTCTTTTATATAAAACAAGATTATTTCGAAAGCCTTTGACGTTAATTTAAGCAACACCTAAAAAAAAGTTTCTGGTTTCACAGTCCGGCTCACAAAAGACATAACTTGTACAAGGGCCAGGGTTATTTTACTATTTTCTGCCCGACAAAAAGGCATATCTTAAATTACAAACTTGTTATTGTCGCTCCAAGATTTTTATTTTAAATATGTGTAACTTGAATAAGGCTTCCTTCCTTACAAAATTTTGAAACAAGTAACTGTAGATAAATGAACTCTACATTTAATATTTTGTTAGTCGTTAAACACATACTTATACAGGGTGTCCCATAACTTAGGGGCCATAGTGCAGCAGGTGATAGAGGAGGTATTTTCCGAGACAAAAGTTTATATAATATGGGGGTCAACACACATGTGGAGTGGGGGGAAAGAGAATTTTACAAAAAGAAGAACATCTGTCACAGTCAGCTGAATTCTCAGCTAATTGTGATTCAAAAATCTGGTATTTCTTTTTTTGATAAAATTACAAGTTAAAGAAATACAGGCTGTAAAAATAACCTCCAAAAATGTATAAAAATAATAATTTAAAAAAAAATAATTTTCGCTTACTTATTCTAAAAAAAATAGTTTTTGCTAAACAAAATTGACCGACTAATATTTTTAAAAATAATTTTTATTTCAATTTATTGCTCTTGTTCTAATGCACGATTGTACCCAATTTCATATTTTTACTGCGTTTTCTATAGAAGTTATTATCAAAAAAGTTTAAAAAATCGCCAACTTTGATGCTCTGTATCCGGACAAAGAAACAGTTTTGACCCATACATTACAGGAACTTTTTTATCAGACATGACCTCCTCTATCACCTGTTGGTCTGTGGCCCCTAGCTTATGGGACATCCTGTATACAGAGTCTTACTAAATAAGATGCCAATGTTGAAGGCGGTAATTCTTGCTCAGGACGAAAAGGGTACGTAATAATAATAAATTTATTCATTGATTTTATTGATTTTTAGCCGATGAACAAAGTACAATGAATACCTACATTAAATTAATTTTTATTCATTTATCGGCTGAAAATAAATGTACACCTAATTAAAAAAAAACTGATACGAGGGGGGCAATTCTTTAAAATTTGAAATAATTTGAAACAATCTGAAAAAATTTGACGCCTCAAATTTAAGCCCTAAATCATGGCAACATCGTAAATTTCAGTTTTTTGTACAGCGGCAAAAACCGAAAAATGAGGAAAAATATAATCTAAAACCTACCTCTAAACTCGATTGCTGATAGTTCAATATTTTTCCGGGATTGTTGATGATGCACAGGTTCTTAAAAAATTGTATTTTTCCGGAAAAAAAACAATAACAAAACCATGAGACGTTTTTCTTATTTCGTTAAAGTTGGATTCAAATAACACGAACATGACATGCAAAGTACAGCCGACCACAAAATCCAGGTAATTTAATTTTAACGAAATCAAATGAATTTTAGGAAAGAAAACGATAAGTTGATAAAATTATGAAAAAAAATAATTTTCGGATTTATTGCAACCCGTGGCCCAAAAAATAACCTTTGAATATATAAATATCAAACTTGTTATTATTATCATATAATTAAAAATAATGTTTGTCTAATATTTCTTATGATCAGGTATGAGAAGAGATAGAAAAAAAGTCTGCCAAACCCAGGTTATAAAGGTTAGGTTCAGGTCTGCTACAGGGTGACCTTAAAATCTATTATAGATTTGTTTAGAAATTCTAGTTCTCTACTTAACAATAAAAAGTTGAAAATAGCCCAAAAAGTTAAACTATGTATTAACGGATTATTTCAAATTTAGGTTCAGGGGGTGAGTTACAGGGTGATATCAAAAATAGTTGTACAATTTACATTGTTAAAAACAACTTTGTCAGGGGTTTTACTTAGCAAACAAGAGTTAGAAATACCTTAAAAAATCATATCACTAACTTATTGTATTACCTTTAGAGCCAGCAAGTGAGCTACTGGGTGATATCGAAATTACTAGTGTATTTTTCTAAAAATCACATTTTTAGAAAACAATGTTGTCAAGAGCTTTCATTATCAAAAAATGCTTAGGAACACGTTAAAAAATCATAACATTAACTGACTGTATTACCTTTAGGTCCTTGGAGTAAGGTACAGGGTGATATCAAAATTAGTAAAACACTTTTGTAAAAATCACAATTTTAAAAATCAACTTTATCAGGAGTCTTGGTGAGCAAAAAATAGTTAGGAATATGTAAACAAACCACACCATTCACTAACTGCGTTACATTTAGGTCCAGTAGGTAAGCTACTAGTAGTAAATTCTTTTATAAATCATATTTTTAAAAATAACTTTTGGCCTCACCTTACTGTTTACAAACCAAGAACATATAAGTTAGGGTTTCTTGAGCGATCTATTAAAAGAATATTACGTTAATTACTTTTCCGCACAATTTTACTTTTTCGCATCATTTTTACTTTCCTCACGATTTTTTTCGCACGTCCAAATTGCAAGAACCTTCCCGTCCACAATCGTTTTCAAATGAAAACCCGTTCTCCTACACACAAGTTTCATTTTCAAGAAGTGCTGCTGTACCGATGCTACCAGAAGCACCGAATGAAGAATCATGTAATGTGTTACAGCCTGTACAGACCAATATACCTTTCTCCATTCACTACAGTAGTAATTCTAAGCAGCAAACTGATCAAGGCATTTCTGTAGTGGGCCAAACACCAACCAATCAAATTCCAATAAGAAACGACGTTATTCAAGATGTTGCGGCATCTGATGTATATTGAAGCATGCAACAAACAGAAAGTGCACTTTCAATTTCAATATCTACCATCGTTAACTTTTTCGTTATTGTTATTTAAATGTTCTTTACATAAAGTTTCTTTTTAATATATCATAATAAAAAAATCCTGTTTTAATATTTTTCCGTGCATAAAAAAATCAAGTAAAAATAAAAGTTAAAAAACGTACGGAAAAGTAACTTTTCCGCACTAGTGCTGAAAAATTTCTTTTCCGCACGATTTTTGTTTTGTTAAAAATGAAGATATTTAGGACTCATTAAATGATTTATGTAACTATTCTATCTTACGTATCATTTTCTAGCATTATTATAAAATCTTTGCGAATTAAAACATGTTTTTTGATAAAGAAGATGGACAAAAACACTCGTAGGAAAAACATTGTACCTAATTCTTGCGGAAACTATCTTTTCCATCCTTGACGGCTTGCCCGAACTCCGCTCCGCGTCGATTGTGCAACTGCCGTCGCGTGCGGAAAAGTACCTCTTTCCGCACTTGTTAGGTAAATAACTATTGTACAAACAATTAAAAGCCTAAGCGATACAAAAAAATATTTATGTAAAAGATATTTAAAATTTAAAGATAAAAGACCTTAAGTGGGATGAAACTACTGCTTTTGTTGATTTGGAGTTTTCAGTAAAAATAGCTAAAGAAGTAAAGAAATATATCCCTTTATCAGACAACCAAATAACTATGTAGCGGTACAGGTATTAACAGATTTTTTGAAAGAAATGCAAAATATTGAGTCGCTTCACTTTGGAAGAAGTCTATATACAAGTAATTAAATAAAACTAAGAACGACATACGGGACAAAAATATTTGTGTGCAGGTTGTTGTTTGTCAATGTAAATAAATGTAATATTTATTATGTGTATTTGTACATTTTTATATTGAGCAAGCTTAATAATTATAAGGATTTGATTTGGCTCGGTTTGGTTATGTTAAATAGATAACTTGGGTGTTAAATTGTTGCCTAAAAAACATGCAAATTTGTGAAATAACAACGAAGAGAGTTTTTTCCTGTAAATAAATGTGCAGATTTTTATATTTATCGTGTATGTTTGTAAATGTTTACATTAGGCAAGCCTAGTGAAGGCTTTCGTTTTGTTACATTAAATATATATTTTAGGGCCAAGATTCTAAAATATCTTGTAAATTTGTTAATTAACAAATCAAACAAATGTAAAATATTTGTAAAAAAATTTTGATTTACTATAAATTTGTGAATTAACAACGAAGGCAGGCAGGTTTTTCTGTAAATAATTATTGTACATTTTTATATTGACCAACCTTATTTATATGGGTTTGGTTCGGTTTGGTTATACTTGATATGTATTATAAAGCCATGATTTTTTCAAACTAACTTGTGAATTTGTAAAAGAACAAGGAACCAAGATGTTGTTACGTAAATAAATGTAGGGATTTTTGGATTTCTTATGTGTATTTGTAAACTTTTATTTTGACCAAGGTTAGTTAGGGGCTTAGGTTGATTTGGTTATATTAACTAATATGTTTTAATGTCAAAATTTTATCATATTAACTTGTAAATTTGTCAAATAAATAGTAAAAGTTTTTCACGTAAATATATGTGAATATTTTTGGATTTATTTATTCATTTCACCCTGTAGCTCACCTCCCTTGTTTTTTAAAAACGTGATTTTTCAAAATCTTTACTGCTATTTAGATATCACCCTGCAGCTTACCTACTGGAAGTAAATGAAATTTAGTAAGTGGTATGATTGCTTAACGTGTTCCTAACTATTTTTTGCTAACAAACGCTCCTGACAACGTTGATTTTTAAAAACGTGATTTTTACGAAATTTTATTACTAATTTCGATATCACCCTGTACCTCATTTCCTGGACCTAACGGTGATACAGTCAGTTAATGGTATGATTGTTTAACGTATTCCTAACTATACTTTGCTAACAAAAGCTTCGGACAACCTTGCTTTTTAAAAATGTGATTTTTAGAAAATTTACACACACTAATAATTTCTATATCACCATGTAGCTCAATTCCTGGACCTGAAGGTGATAAAATCTGATAATGGTATGATTGTGTAACGTGTTTCAAATAATTTTTTGCTAACGAAAGCTCTTGACAACATTGTTTTTAAAAATTTGTTTTTTAGAAAATTACGCTTCTAATTTCGATATCACCCTGTAGGTCTCTCACGTCCTGGATCTAAAAATAATACAATAAGTTCATGATACATATTTTAATGTATTTCTTACTCTTATTTGCTAACTAAAACTCCTGACAGAGTTGTTTTTTAAAAATGTGATTTTAATTAAGATTTACTACTATTTTCGATATCACCCTGTAACTCACCTCCTGGACCAAAATTTGATCTAATCCGTAAATAGTAGTTTTTTAGGGCTATTTTCAACTTTTTATTGCTAAGTAGAAAATTAGAATTTTTTAACAAATCTATAATATTAGGCACACAAGAAATTTTACATAATTATACAAACATTATTTTTAATTATACGAATTTATAGAAAGTTTGAAATTTATGTTTTAAAGGTTTGTTTCTTGGGTCCCGTTCATTTTATTCATATTAGAACCTATTTTCAGGTCGGCTGTACGCAGTTCCCTGCCTATATGTGTGGCTCCCTCTAGGGAGCGTGTCGCAAACTTAAGTTTTCCTTGCACAAAGTGACCACGTGGTCGTGGCACCCCTGAAAAATTCCGCCTTCGACTTATTTTCGTCAGATGGAGACTGTGGCGACTATTCTTAGGGTCACTGCATCCTGAAAGCCTGGCATCTTCCAACGAGCGGATAGTTCACAACTTGCATTCCATTTGCTATTGGTTGACATAGTCAGGCGGGATTTTTAAAATTAAAACTCTCCTGTCCTCGTTTTGGGAGGTTGAAATCGGTGTTAAACCAAACTGAAACAAAACCTAACCGTGGTCAATTGATGGGAAACGTATCCTGACCGGGGCGTATCTGGAGAGGTTAGGATACGTTGTCGAATAATTTATCAGGGTTAGGTTAACACCGATTTCGACAGGAAAACAGGATAAGGAAGCTAATTAAAAAAAAAAATAATATGTTTTTAAAAAACAATAAAAAAAAAACTCATCGGCATATGCATAGATTTAGTTAAATTCAATAGGTATGTACTGCACAAACCACTACTCTTTTTAGTCACTTACAACTAGTATATATTCGTATTTTACGCCGAAAGCTGTAAACATAAAGTTTGTTAAATGCTTGACTGGTGGCACCATCTCTTAATATAATATAATAATAATCTTAAACGGCAACGTTCAACATTAAAAAGTCAGCTGACTATTTCGACCAATAGCAAACGGAATGCAAGTTGTGAACTAGCCGCTCTCCCAGGGGTAGCGACACCAAACATAACCTCATTTACGAAAAACTCAAATCTGACACTGTCAGGAGCATAGCTTTTTTTATGTTTAAAAAAATTAAATGGTTTACAAATGTTACGTAAAGAACTGTCCGTCACATCCGGTATATAAATTTTACTGTCCAAATAAACAAACCTAAAAAAACTAAGTTTTTTATGATTTCAAATTTATTAGGACCCTGTGTCCAGCAGTCCACACAGCGAAGGAAACCAAAAATATAGTTTGCATGTTTTATATATATTCTAAAATATAGAAAACTATTATGTTGGGTTTTGTATTATTTAATAAATGTTTTATGCTCTCTACGGAATAAAGGTGTACGTTTAATCCCTTTTTTCATGGGCTAAGGTAGTATTTCTTGTCTCCAGTGATTGAAAGTAATTTCTTTAAAACCATAAAGGCAAAATATAGGTTTTTGGATTATTTTATTTTATCATAATACAAAAAACAAAAAGGAATATATACACGATACCGATTATTTTGTTCCAGCTTGCCGTAAGCTTACTTTACTTTGCCGATGGCTTGGTTCGTTTTGATCGTTATTGTGTCCTTAGGCATAGAATATTGCTTCCATATAAACGAAGCATTTAACTTTCTAGACTTCTCCAGGCTGTAAACCAGGAAACTGTGAAATTTTCGAAATTCTGTTTATTGCATCATTTCCATGCCCATCTCAAAGTAAGAATATGCTTTATTTTCCATCTTCGAGAAATGTAATTCGAACTTTTTCTCGAGTAAACTTAATTAGTTTGTTATGAAATAAATAATATTTTTCCACATTGTTTGTTATAAGGTCACTCATCGTCAAGCAAGCTTTACCTTGCTTGACGATGAGTGACCTTTGTTTGTTAGCATCTGACTGACTTTTGTTTAATGTAATGCCATGACAACTATCACTGCCCACTGTTTTTTTATATACTTGACATGCTAAAACTACAGTACGGTAAGTGGTTTAATACCTATTTATTTAGTTTATGATTATTATTATTTTTAGTATATAAAAATAAACCTTGGCATTAAAGTCCCTTTTAGTCACTTAGCAAATTATAGCCCTTCTTCCGGTCGAGCATGAAAATTCCCGCCGTGGTATTAAAAGTAAACACTGCACGCTCCAGGTTTATAATATACCTACTATTATTTTTATTATTGTTCAAAAAAAAGCGGGCGGCGAAGAAAAGGTCGAAAATACAAAAAGTCGAAAATACAAAAGTTCGAAAGTACAAAAGGTCGAAAATACAAAAGATTGAAAAACAAAAGGTTCAAACAAAGATCGAAAGTAGCTACACTGTAATGATTGCAAAACAAAGTAGAATTAAGAGACACACAGGTACACACACACACACTCATAGAAAAGTTTTTAAAAAATCAACATCCAATAAAAACTCAAGGTAGCAACACGACGGGTTGCAGAACTTTGTTCGAAAACATTTTCTTCGAACGGAAATTTTTATGAAAACCATTTCTTCTAATGAAAATTTG
Source organism: Aspidapion aeneum (assembly GCA_963576565.1). NCBI lineage: Eukaryota > Metazoa > Arthropoda > Insecta > Coleoptera > Brentidae > Aspidapion > Aspidapion aeneum. The sequence goes on along the minus strand of OY755038.1, from coordinate 35,832,192 downwards.
TTTGAAAACATTTTTTTTAAACGGAAATTTATTCGAACACCATTTCTTTGAACGGAAATTTGTTCGTAAGTAATAGTTGTTCAAAAACATTTTCTTCGAATAGAAATCATTTTCTTCGAAAGCAAGTTTTTCGATAAAAGACGCTCTAGACCTGGATTTCCAAACCTAACACAATTCATATAGTTTGACTACGGCAAGGTCTTTTTAACATATTTTTTCAAAAAAACCCTGACTTCTTTCCCGGGATCGTAAACATTCTGAAAATTTGTCTACTTTCCTCCTTTTGGAAGGTCGAAATCGGTATTTTCCTAAACTTTGTCAATTGATCGCAAACGTATCCGAACCGGTCCAGATACCTCCTGATATGCTCAATTAAGAAAGGTTAGAGTAACACCGATTTCAACCTTCCAAAATGAGGACCGGAAAGCTAATTTAGGGAAATCATTTTTCGACAATAGGTCTCGGTTGGTTCGGTTTGGTTTCACACCCTCTAGGATCCCGGGAAAGAAGTCAGGGAAGTTTTTATTTCCAAAAATTGTTAGAAAAAAACCCCATTAGTCGAACTATATGAGTTGTGTTAAGTTTGGCAAGCCAGGTCAAATTTTTTTTTCGAAAAATTTGTTTTCGAAAAAATGTTTTTGAACAAATTTTAATTTTAAAAAAATATTTTCGAACAAATTTCCGTTCAAAGAAAATGTTTTCGAACACATTTCTGTTCGAAGAAAATGATTTCGAAAAATTTCTGTTTGAAGAAAACGTTTTCGAACAATCTTTTGTTCGAAGAATATGTTTTAGAACAATTTTTGGTTTAAAGAAAATGATTTTCGAAGTTTATGCTTTCGAACAATAATATTAAGATATTTATATGAAATGTACTATAAAAATATAAATAATTAAGCCGAACCTTACGAAAACTCGAACTGTATTTGGGCATTTTTTGTCTTTTGATAAAATGTAAAATTCGGAATAAAAAGATACTAAAAAAAACCACAATACCAAAAACACCCAAAAAAAATGGGAAAAAACCTTGGAAAATAAATTAAACAGTGCGAAAAATAGCGTATAAACATCGTGATAAAATTTTCATTTTATCCCTTGATATATTATATACTATTAATAAACTTTTAACATAGAAATGGATTTCTGTCCTGTTTGTTTATTTATTACGTATTATTTTTATACAAAAACAGAAATAATATTTAAAAGAAAATAATTTTTAACAATAATACCTACAATAAATATTCATAACCCAAAAACTCAAGGAACATATTTTTTATTTCTTAAGCTGTATAAAAACGAGTTCTTTTTAAGTTCTATTAAAACATTTGTCTTTTCTCAGACTGTATAAAAATGAGTATTTTTCACGAATGTCTATGGAATTTTGAGTACGGTTTTGACACTCGTGTCGCTACCCCTGGGAGACGCTAGACTTCCAGGATGCAGTGACCCTAGTATTTTTAATTACACTATCCAAAACCTTATGGGCGCAGCTTTCGTGTTCGTTTACGACAGAGACAATTTATTATTTTCTCTCTGGTTTACGAAGGACTCAGCCGCATGGGCCGTCACTGAAGAACAGGAGTTTCTATATGGGAGGACCCCCCAGAATAAAAAACTATATACGTGCCTAGCTTTTTTAAAAAGTAAAAAAATAATCACCACTTCAATAATTTGACAGGATCTTCACTTAGTCAGATTTTTCTGGCAGATTTTAAAGAAATAATTTGACATTCCCTTAAAATTCCGTTCAAATATAACGGTGGCAACAGCGTAGAGCTAATTTTGTAGCGACCCTTCCACGACATGCAGTTAGTCCCTCTTTGTTAATTTTACCGTGAAAAACAAAGAAAGAAAGTAAACTTAGCTGACCTCATAAAGAAAACGAATAGGACTCATAAATTTGAAAGAAATGTGACGAAATGTGACGAAATTTGACATTTCAGTTTGTGTGGTTAATAGTGAATTTATTTACAATTTTTAAATTAAAAATTTTCAACAAATTACGGGTTTTTAATTAAAAACAAATATTATATCGTGACGCTACATCTATCAAAAAGTGGGAAATGGCCTTTTAGGTAAGTTTTTAAGTTTAAAAATTGCCTTTTAAACGAGAAATCTTAAGCGCCAGATTATGTCACATTTTGTCAAATTTCGCCAGATTTTTTGAAATGTAAAGAATTGACCCCGAGTTGTCAAAAATCTGCCAAAATTTGACTGCATTTCAATGTTATATAATCAAAGTCATGTCAACACAATATCAGATTTTTTTTTAAATACTGTACATTCTATTTTTTCTCAATTTTAAGGAAAGGTAAGTATTTTTCATAATTACTTTTGTCTCATAAGGGTTCTAGAGACATACAAATAAATGAATTAAATGTTTTTATAAAGAAACTGTAAGTCAAACGCAAAAAAAAATTAAATAGCAACATTTTAAAAAACAAAAAAAATTTCGCCACTGGTCGAAAGAAAAAACATTTAACACATCAAAAATGCCTCTTGATAAGTAGAAAGTGTACCAAATTTCACAAAAATTTCTAGAGCAGTATCAAATTAATAAAATAGTTTTTTAGGACATATATTGATGTAAAAAATTACCTTCCTTGTTCTGGCATTTTATTCCAAAACAACCTGTATTTGATAAAAAAGTAAACGCTTATTTGAAAGTTTGCCAAGTTGAATGGTTTGGTGATTCGACGTTGTCAATATTAGGATGCATTTTTAATGATTTTTTTTTATTGATTGATTTGAACGGTACGGGTAGACCTCGTCAGATGTCTATCAGGGGAAATGAGAAGACCACCAAAGGCGGAGAGAATGGACCTCGGTACGGTGATCATAGCGTAGATGGCAACCCTTTCTTTTAGGGATAGTATAAAAGACCACAGCTGTTGCCTTACAGTATGGCGTTGGCTCGTCAAAGGCTAGAGGAGAAAAACCTTGATTAAAAATCCTGGCCCTCCAAGTAGGGGGTTGACGCATTAGACTGATTCTCTAATACTTGTAAAACAAAGCAATTACCAAAAGGCCTAAACAAAGCCTCGGAGCAATGGATGGAAACTCTCGAAGACGAAAAAAGCAAAGACAAAGGACTATGAATATAGCTACATGGAACGTACAGGGAGTGAATCAAAAGTTGGACCTTATTGCAACTGAAGTGCAGAATTGTAAGATCGATATTATTGCACTCACAGAGACAAAAAAGAAAGGAACAGGTACGAATAGTGTCGGCAATTTTGTCCATATATTCACTGGAGTCCCAAAAGAAAGCAGAGCAGCCAGAGGATACCCTTGTTAATAAAGAAAAATCTAAAGAATAAAATTACAGACTACGATTGCATTAGTGAAAACATACTTCGAGTGAACGTGAAGATGCTTGGACATAATATAAGCATAATAGCAGTCTACGCACCATCAGATGACGAAAGAGTAGCTACAAAACAAATGTTCTTTGACCAACTGGATGAGACTATCACCAAAATCGGTAATACCAAAGAAATAATTTTGCTTGGCGATTTTAATAGCCGCACTGGTAGACAAACCCAGAGCAAAGTGATGAATGAACCATTTGGAGAGGAAGTAACAAATGATAATGGCTTAAGACTGATGCAATTGTGTGAAACCCACAACCTAAAAATAAATAATGGTTTTTTTAAACATAAGGATATTCATCGATATACCTGGATTCAGCCAACAAGAAATCTTAAATCAATCATTGATTATGCTATAGGTGGACAACACTCGCAGTTAAAGTGGTATGATGTGCGAGCACTTCGTGGTGTTCTGGATCTGACCACCATCTGGTAAAAGCAAAAATATTATTCCCTTTAAGAAAAACAAATAAGGACGAAAGTATTAGAGAAAATGAAAACCTAGAGTGCATCGAAGACAATCAAAAATACAACTTTAGAAGTCTAGAAATCGAAAGTACTCAAAGATTGTATCAGAACCGTTTAGAATTAATTAACACAAATCACTCATTTGAAGAGATATATACAAACATAATAAAAAGCTTGAAGGAAGCAAGCAACGAAGCTGTTGGATACCAAGATAATAGAAATAACAGAAAGAGAAAAAACGCACATACTTGAAATGGCTCAGTACTAAAGAGCAAAGAGACCTAGAAATATACAGGGAAACCAGAAGACAGCTAAGAAGTTTGATACGCACAGAAAAAAATGAAATGTTTGAGCGCAAATTCCACGATATAAATACACACCTAGGAGGTAGGCAGAGCTCTGAAGTATGGAAATTCATTTCTACAGTAAAAAACCCAACAAAAGAAAAAGTAAACATCCAGATCATCAAACTAGAACAATGGACAGAACACTAACAGCCTCTCCGAGGAGAGACATAGAAGTACATGGAGAGGAAGTAATTATCGAAAAAGAAATGATAAAGAATAGTATAAAAAAGCTTAAATCCGGAAAAGCTAGCGGACCTGGGGGAATATATGCAGAAATGCTCAAATATGGATCAGAGAAACTACTCGAAAATCTCACATATATTATCAATCAATGCATAAACGGACATCCAGTACCTAATGATTGGAAAATTGCATTTATATCCTCAATACATAAAAAAAGAAACAAGCTGGATTGTAACAATTACAGAGGAATTTCAGTCACCAGCACTCTAAGTAGATTGTACGGTAGGATTCTTAGAGATCTAATAGAGAATGATTTTCATGAACAAGAAGAAGAAGAGCAAAGTGGGTTTCGTGCAGGCAGATCTTGTAGTGATAATGTTTTTTGTCTTAAACAAGTAATTGAGAAAAGGAGCGCGAGAAATATAGAGACTCATGTTACCTTTGTGGACCAACAAAAAGCATATGATACCTTTCCAGTAGAAAAGTTATAGACAGTGCTAGAGCAGACTAATATCAATCATACATACATAAAAGCGATAAAAGAACTATACAAAGGGTCAAAATCTAAAATTAAAATTGGAAATCTACTTTCAAAAGAATTTCTGGTAACAAAAGGCTTAAGACAGGGATGTTGTATCTCTCCAACTCTTTTTAAAATATATATCGCAGTGGCTCTAAAAAACTGGAAACGTAAAGTGCACGGCATGGGAATACAACTTAACGACCGATTTACTATATACACACTACAGTTTGCTGACGACCAAGTAATTGTAGCTAATGATAAAGAAGACATGGAGTATATGATGAGAAAGTTAACAGAAGAATACCAAAAGTGGGGACTAACAGTGAACGTGGACAAGACACAGTACTTATGTATTGGAAACGAATCCAGTGAGTTAGAACTAGACAATGGACAAACAATATCTCCATGCAATGAGTATGTATACTTGGGTGTCACATTTGATAAGATAGGAACAGACTGTAAAGAATTGGAAAAAAGAATAGTAAAAGCAAAAAAGGTTATTGGATGTCTTAACAGTATTTTATGGAGCAGAGAGATAAGAAAGAATGTAAAATTTAACATATATGAAACAATGGTAAAAATCAAGTTGTTGTATGGAATAGAGACTTGTCGCGTAACAGAAAAATACAAAACAAAAATGGAAAGTGTCGAAATGGATGCAATAAGAAGATCAATGAGAATATCTAGATTAGATCATATAAGAAATGAGATCATAAAAGAAAGAATGGGAATCGAGGGAAGCATAACGGATGACATCACTAAAAGGCAATTGATATGGTACAGCCATGTACAACGGATGAACGACGAAAGATTACCAAAACAGGTCCTAGAGTGGCAACCAGTAGGGCGCAGAAAAAGAGGACGTCCTAAACTAGAATGGCAACAGTCAATCCAAAGATCAATGAGTCAAAAGAATCTCACAGAAGATGATTGTCAGGATCGAAGGAGGTGGAGAATAGGCGTCGGACAACGTAGAAAAACGTTCTAAACCGACATAGTAGTAGTATTTTTATATTTGATTTAAATTTGAGTTAATTCATTGGATTTTGACACATTTGGCAGGCAAAGCCATTATTTTGAGTTTATGTAGCCGCTTGTTTGACGTTTTGTGGATTTTTTTTTAAATAACTGATAATAGGTGTGTTTAGGCTTCGAAAAGAAATGGCGCTGAGGGCGCAGCAGTTGATATCAGTAACCTTAATCAATCCAAGAAATACATTATTTATTGAAATATCAACAACAATATCTTTGGTTATCATATTAAACGCGAACTACTAAACCACTTGGTGAAGAAATCTCATCTCAATCTTATTTCTTTGTGTTAACTAAAAGGTAAATTGGGGGAGTCACAAAACGCAACAGGAAGTAGTTGCAGAGTTCATTATGTTTTTGGACGTCATAAGGTAAATAAATGAAAATCAGTATTGCTAAAAATTTTAATCTAATTATTTTTTTATTTGGTGCTTATTGCATTAAGATTATAATCCAAATCCTAATGGTAAATGCTTGGAGAATATAAAGCAATAATTCGCACGTGTGCCTCTTATCGGGTGTAATAAGCCTGAGTGACAAAATAGTACTAATAATTTTCAAACAAATATATTTTTAAAATTTTTACAAGTTCGCTGGCCGGTCAAAGAACTACTAAATAGAATGCACCTTAGCTGGCTAATTTTTTAAAAGTGACAGTATTTGATTATACTGATTTACTTTTTACTTGATTACTTGACACATATTTAAAAACAGAATTGGGCTTTATAAAAATTCTTGTACGCTAGACAACCTGTAAAAATGTCGTTTTCACTCAGCATGTCATAAAGCTTTTCGCACGCCGCGGCGCCGAATAGCGTATTAGAAACGTTTTTTCTGTTAACAAGCAAGCGTAAAGTACTGAGTTCCATAGTAACCACGATTTATTTATCTATCTATCTAGCCTTCTTCAATCCATCTTTGGATATAGGCTTCCCCCAATATCTTCCATTCTTCTCTGTCTGTCGCCTTGTTTATCCAAATAGCTCCTGCATGTCTCTTCAAATCGTCCGCTCATCTCATTTGGGGTCTTCCCCTACTTCTTTTATTTGCCCAAAGTCTCCAGTTTACAATACACTTGTTCCATCGATCGTCTTTCTGTTTAGTTTCCATTTTAATTTTGCTACTACTTCTCTGACATCCCTTACTTTTGTTTTATTTCCTATCAATTCATTCCTTTTTCTCTCCGTTAGCTTTACATGTAACATTTGTCTTTGGGCTTTTGTTACCTTATTCATGTTTGATTTTGTAAGTGTCCAGGTCTGGGATCCATAGCATGAGGTAAGTACGCAGGAAGGATACATTGGTTATACACTTTCGTTTTGAGGTACTGAGGATATTTTTTATTTTTTAATATGTAGCTTAATTTAACGAATGCTGCCCAGGCCAATCTTACTCGTCTCTTAGTTTCAGACGTTTGGTTTTCTTTTTTTAATTTAATAATTTGTCCCAGGTATATATATTTCTCTACTTGTTCTATTTTCTCTTGATTTATTCTGATCGTGATATCCTCATCTGTGTTTGTTTTGACTTTAGTTTTAGTGCAGTTCACACTAAAACCTATATTTTTAGCTGCTGTATCCAGTTCCTCTAGCATTTTTATCAGTCCTTCTTTTTTATCTGTTAAAGGCAATATCATCAGCATATCTTAGATGGTTCAAGTATTGTCCGTTTACTTTGATGGCTATTTCTTTCCAATCTAAGTTTTCAAAAACATCTTCTAGGGCCTGGTTAAATAGTTTAGGGGATATCGTGTCACCCAGTTTGAAACCTCTTCTTTTGAGGATGCTCAATGATATCGAATTGAATATTTGCTTGGTTCCTTCGTGGATTTTGATTGATGTTGTTGCTTCGCTATATATATTGGCAATTAGATCTGTGTATTTGAGATCTATTCTGCTATTAATTAAAGATGCTTTTACTGACCAGTGCTCAATGATATCGAAAGCTTTTTCAAAGTCTATACACGCAAGTGGAATGTTGTATACGTTGGCTCCTTTTGTCAGAATTTTCATGGTTAATAGGTGGTCAACTGTACTGAAACCTTTTCTGAAGCCTGCTTGTCCTTTTGAATGATATCCGTCAAATTTTGTAGTTAGTCTATCTGCTAATATTTTCGTGAAAAGCTTATAAAGTACATTAAGGAGTATTATAGGTCGATAGGTTTTAGGTCTGCTCTATCGCATTTCTTGTGTAGAATAATGGTTGTGAGTTATTTCCAGTTGTTTGGCATTATTTTTTATTTTAGTAGTACCAACTACAGGTTTACCACCGTATTTGAGTATTTCTGCCGTTACTCCGTCTTTTCCAGGTGATTTGTTATTTTTCATTTTCTTGAATGCTCTCTTTATTACCGCTTTGCTTATTTCAGGTTGTAGCTCTGAGTTTACGTTCTTTATTTTTGGTTGGAGTTTCTTCATGGTTTCTCGCGATAGTATTCATTTTGTTTGGTTAGTTTGGTATAATTCTGTATAGAATAGTTGTGTGATATTTATAATATCCTCTTTAACGGTAGTCTCTAGGCCGTTCATATCCTTTATTTTAATTATTTCATTTTAACCTAGAGTCGGACTTAGACACTTCATATTTCTGTTATTTTTTTTAACATTCTCAACTTTTATTTATTGGTTCTTTCTTTTATTTTTTTTATCATTTTCTATCAATGTTCGTTTTCCTTCTTTCTTCAAGTTCCGGGTTTTTTCCATCAGTTTCTTCTGATATACAATTTTCTCTCTTTTTATCTTTTTGTGCAATATCTGTTCCTACTTTGATCATAGCTCTTGTCAGCGTATCATGTATTTCATCTATATCCTAGTAACCACGATATCTATTTGTTTATTTATTGAATACAAAATAGTTATTTTTGTACGAGTTTGCACAGGCATCAAGGAGGCTGAGGGTGCAAAACGACTTTTATGCCCTCTTTTGACAACCATAAAATATCTAATACCTAATTCGATAATGTATAGTATCCAAAAGATAGTTTGTATCTCAGGTAATTTGTAGTTATGGTACCCCGCTCGATTTTGTAATATCTTCTATATGTGATTCTTATTCTACAAATTTTCACTAGATAGTAAAACCTAATATCTTTGAGGGTATTAGTTTTAAAATCCAAATAATCCCCTTTTGACAAATAGCTAAAAAATTGATGATTTTGAAAGAAAATAATAATTTAATTTGTTATTGATTGATATAAATTGGTGATTTTTATTATTGATGTATTTTCTCGGAAAATATTTATGTCTGAAACAGTGATCTAATCCAATAAACGATCAATCAAGGACTATAAACAAAAACAAGGACTAGTTACAAATTGGAATGAGAGAAACATTCCCGAGAGCTACTGTCGCGTGTAATTGATAGTAACCACGAAAATGTTTCCATTTGTGAGAAATTTTCTCGAGACCAGGACTCGATAGAGTTTTTTCCTCAAATTGAGACGCATCCTTACAACAAGCTGGTAGTCATAAAATAAAACGTGCCTAGATCTTCCGTTTTAGTGATGTGAACTACCCTCCTTAATGTTTTTCTCATGTTAGACAAATCACAGAACGAAAAAGTTACTTAATATCAATCAATTGTCCTTAATTGGGCACTTTTAGGGGATTAAGGTACTTCCAGGGGAGACAGAGAAAAACTGACCACGCATTGCGAGGCTCAAATTTCAAGAGAAGACTTATGGTGAAAACCGCATTTTGAAATATCGTCTCGTCGTTGAGCTACGGGGGCTTTTTGAAAAGTCTGCATTTTGGAAGGGGGTCTATAACTTCGTTATTAGAGGAAATTTTAATTTAGAGTAAATTGCAATTTTATAGACTTTGTCACGAGGAATTCACCCTCCAAATTAAATTTTAACTGTCACTTTGAGATATGACATAAAGTTGCATTTTTTCTTATGGAATGGCGTATATTTTAATTAATTTTCGAATTCGTCATTGAATTCTTATCAAAATGATGTATCATATGTCATAGTTTTATTGAGCGGTTTCGGAGATAATTAAAGTTTTTTATTTTTGTCTAGTATGCGTTGAAAGACGTCATGCGCCATTGACATGAAAGCCTTGCGGTCAAATCCTACTTCAATGCTCCTATAGTTTTGTTGTCTGATACTATGCAAATCAAGTTGGCCTTGCGTCTTGGCGTTTTGTCATTGTTTTCAATTGTTTAAACAATTTGACATTACGCTTTGATATGAAATTGTTTTGCACAAAAGCATTTTTAATTTTATTTTGAAATGTTAAAATGTTACTAGGAAAGTAATGATAATCGACAGGGCGCTGGAAACTTATATCTTCAAAAGTATCCCGAACGAAGACAACAAACCGCATATGGATATATTTCCAAAGTTGAAAAGGAACCTTGTTCAGTATGGCTCTTTTTCAAAACCGCGGGCCAAAATATATGACGTTAGGAGGGATCGTGAGTTAAATAATTCGCGATCATTGAGACAATTAGAAGCTGCCACAGGCATACCGAGAACTTCAATCCACCGAACACTTAAAAGGAATAATTGTAAGCTTTGAGGGCCGTCAGCTGAATTATAATTTTTCCAAGCAGGCTTACTATATTTTTGACTGTGTAAAATAATAAAAATACTGGAGTGCCTTGACCTGCCTCAGCAGGAAATCATAGCGCCCTGAAATAAGTGAAAAAGCTGAATATCTCCTAAACCGCTCAATCAAACTATGACATATCATACATCATTTTGAAAAGAATTCAATGGCGAATTCAAAAATTAATTAAAATATAGGCCATTCCATAAGAAAAAATGCAACTTTATGTCATATCTCAAAAACTAAAAATGACAGTTAAAATTTAATGTAGCGGGTGAATTCCTCGTAACAAAGTCTATAAAATTGCAATTTACTCTAAATCAAAATTTTCACTAATAATGAAGTTATAGACCCCCTTCCAAACTGCAGACTTTTCAAAAAGCCCCCGTAGCTCAAAGACGAGACGATATTTCAAAATGCGGTTTTTACTATAAGTCTTCTCTTGAAATTTGAGCCTCGCAATGAGTGGTCAGTTTTTCTCTGTCTCCCCTAGAAGTACCTTAAACCCCCTAAAAGTGCCCAATTTGGGACAACCTGTACATTCACTTTTTGCCAGTGAACGAATAACATTGATTCAATGAACACAAACATTAGTATTATAAAATTTTCTTTAAAAGTGTATTATAAAAAACAACAATTTTTCGTGGCTAAGCGGGCATAAAAAGATTTTGTTTCTCTTCTTGTTTCAAGATCTAATGGACACCTATTAAGTGTTGACAGTTTGTACGCTACAGAGACGGTATATGAATCTCATCCTACGATGATCATATAAGTGGCGACATCTACAAATACAAAAGAAACTACCAGAGTAAAAATAAAAGGCAGGCAGATGAAACGAAAAACAGTACTCATGACCGTGACATGATTTGTCCCTCAGGTCGGGTTAATGCATTTTGCATTTTTTCCACCTTCGCAACGTTTTATGTCGAGTCAGCGGAGCGTAAGCCAAAAATACACAAACGTGAAGTTTAGTACCCGTGAATAAAAAAAACAACAATTTTTCGTGGCTAAACGGGCATAGAAAGATTTTGTTTCTATTGTATTTTTTCGTGGGCAGCTAGAAACCTTTACATCCACGGGGGTCCAAGGTGTCCATTAGATCTTGGACCCCCGTGGGTGTACAGCTTTCGACCTGCCCACGGAAAAATACAAGAGAAACAAAATCTTTTACATTGTTTAATGAAAATAATCAACTTAAATTTTTGCCAGGCACGCCAGCCAGTTAGTGTGCAGTTAGTCATTTCTTCTGTTGTGTGGAGCCGTGGAGCATGTGTGCTTTAATTTATGCCCTCTAAATTACGCAATAAAAAACATATCCGTAAACTCTGCATTTTTAAATATAAATGAATAAAATTAGCGTCTTAAAAAACTCTTTTAGTGGTTTTTCTATAGAGGAAAAACTACAAATTATAGAATTATTAGGCTGACCCTGATTTAAAAATTGAAAAAAAAAAACGTGGAAGTGGACAAAAATCGCGTTGTCCTAAATTTAACAAAACTATTTGTTTATAAACTAAGGGTAAGTTAAATTATTATTTAAATTAATTCAGCAGAATGTTTGATAAATTTTGAGTCATTTCATGGTGTAATTTGGGTGCGTCTGGGTAAGTGTTTTTAAAAAACTTGGTTTAGTTTGATTGATCGAGGCATGTTTTTTAACGAATTTTGAGCAAAAATCTGACGCAGTTTTTTTTGAGTGGCTATCAAAATTCTGGCACTACCATGTTAAATGGGCACGAGCCGCCAGTGCCAGTTCTGCTTTAAATCTTACAAAAAAGAAGAAAACTGGACCAATCCGTACAATAATAACAAATTGCTAAAAACATCGAACAACAAAATAACGCGTCAAAATATCCTGTAGAAAAGAACTAGGCATTTCACTAGAAAAGTATTAAACATTTGTTGGACAATAAAATTGAAGAAAAAATAAACCTAATGGGCCTAATGATGAACCGGGTCAGTGACAGTTGCTTCCTTTTGCTAAATGGTTACTCCGGCTATGAGGATCGACTAATGATGGACTAAGATAAGTGCGGATTTGAAGGGGAGGGGGCAAATAACCTAAACTATCTTAACTCATAGATAATAATTAAAGAGCTAATGATATCCCCCTAGTAAAATAAAGTAAATACCTATATACATAAAAAGTTTTTTCCGCCGATCACACCCCCCTCGATTTTGACCCACACCATAAAGCAAATAAGCTGGTTCGTTAAAATTTATTTCAGACGATCATCGAATAAAAATAAAAATTTTATGGAAAGTATATATTTTTTTTTTATTTACTTAAGATACGATAAGGATAAGAGCTCCCCTACAAAAACAAAAAACATAAATGTATTAAAACTCAATTATTATTAATTCATTGATATAATTTTGGATTAAGTAGTATTTTTATCTATGCAAAATATTTCATACCAAAAAACACATTGATATTTGTGACATCCAAAATACTATGAATACTTACTTATTTTTTTTTAAATAAAAACGTATCTGTATTTTAATATTTAGGCATTAGTTACATGTTTAATGGTCTTACTTACTAATCTTACTTAAAACCTATTATCAGTATATTTTTCATATAAACGATAAAAACTGTACACGTGTTTCGTAATTCTCCTTTTTTACCTTCCTAGCCGGCGCAGCAATGACTAGAGAAGTTTTTTTGAGATAACGCCGAAAATGTTTTATTTGGGTGTATTTTGACCTATAAGAGCGGGGCAAGATGGGCACGTGGGGCAAGATTGGCACCTGTCTAACTACAGAAATTTGTTCTTTAGCATCAGTAAATATCCCCAAGACGACACCGCAGTAACAAATGCTTAAGATCGAAAAATTTCAGTTTCGCGATAGACATAAGCAAATTTGGCTTATTTATAACCTCTGTCTTGTGAACGTCTTACCAAATAAATTTTCTGGTGATCGTTTAATCGCTTAAGGTAAGTCTAAATTAATACTTTTTTAGATTAAAACTGTGTTTTTGCTGTATTTAAATAATCTATAAAATAAAAACTAAAAGATGTATTAGGCAGTGCACATCTGGTCAATAACGGCTCTAGAGGTTACCCCACCTAAAAACGCAGCTACCCCGTCTTTGCCAAAACACGCTTTGTATAAAGTCAGTATTTTAAACTTGTTTCACCAGAAAATATCATGACTTATCCTCATGTGGACCAAACAAATAAGAGAAAGATGAATCGCAAAAAAGAGTCAGCTACAGTTTTAACAAGCATGCCCTACAAAGAGGAGCTTGAAGACTGACTAAATGCAACCAAAAACCTAAAGAAAATATAAATAAAACCAAAAAACACTGCTGTACAAAAAGTAAAGAAAAATATTTTGAACGAGAAGAAAAAAAAAGTGGAAATCTCTAACAACGAATCTGATTCAAATAGAATCTACGGAAGGATAAATAGAATGAATATAATAGCTTTGTTGGCCTCATTTTGTAAAAATAAAATTGTAGCAAGTCTAAAAGTTTTTTACTAAGCTAAGAAATTTAAAAGATAACACGTCATAAAAGGCATTATTAGATAAAAATTGTTTTACTTCAAATTTAAATTTATTGTTAGAAAGGTTTTTTACTCAAAAACATTATAAAGATCTACTCTATATTGTGCTATAGTCGTAGATATTAGAGTTGACTGTGAAACAGTTTTTGTTTCTATAGATTTTTGCCACTTTATTTAAAATAAAGAGCGAAGGAACAGTTAATATATTCAGTTTATTAAAATAAGGTTTGCAATAATCTCTGTATCAAATCAACTGCGTGTGTACAGTTTCCCCATAGGACAATTCCATAAGAAATATGCGAGTGAAATAGCGCATAGTATGAATTCATTAGAGTTTTTTTTATCTATAACATCTTTTAATTTACGAATTAGAAAAACAACCGATGACAGTTTGCTCTTAAGTGTTACAATATGTGGCAAGCAGTTGAGGGTATTGTCTATAGTTATTGTCAGCAACTTAGCCGTTTGGAGTTTTACCTCCCGTTTAGTTGAAAAGGTAAGTGTGTGAATTTTGTCTCTATTGAGCTTTAGACAGTTTTGAGTAAACCATACTTCGGCGCTATCCATAACCTGTTTGCTTTGATTTTTCAACATTTTCAACAACAAGTTTTTATGTTTGTTTGAGATTGAGACAAAAAGGAGAATAAGTCATTGACGTAGATGACGAAGAGGAGGGTGCCCAGCATAGATCCCTGTGGCACCCCAATCCCTACCGTCCCCTTCTCTAAAAAGCTATTTTTAAATTCAACGCGTTGTTTGCGAGTTCTGAGGTATGATTTAATGAATTTATGGAAAGTACTTCTAATACCATATAAAAAATAAAAAGCTATTTTTAAATTCAACGCGTTGTATGCGAATTCTAAGGTATGATATAATGAATTTATGGAAAGTACCCCTGATACAATATCTATACAGTTTGCGCAATAATAGGTCATGCGAGACACTATCAAAGGCCTTTGACAAATCACAGAGGATAAGCTATGTGTGGCTGCCCTCTTCAAGGCCCTTAACTATGTCCTGCATAATCCTTGTGATTGCATGAACCGTGGAACGACCCTTGCGAAACCCAAACTGCGACGGGTCCAGTAAACTATTTTTTTCAAAGAAATCTGACAATCTATCTTTAATTATTATCTCAAAGATTTTTCACAAAATAGGAACGATGGATATGGGGCGATAGTCAGATACAGAGCAGATATATCACCTTTTTTAAATATAGGCACTACTCTGGGCAATTTA
This sequence comes from Aspidapion aeneum, assembly GCA_963576565.1. NCBI lineage: Eukaryota > Metazoa > Arthropoda > Insecta > Coleoptera > Brentidae > Aspidapion > Aspidapion aeneum. The sequence continues at coordinate 35,816,964 of OY755038.1, read as the reverse complement.
AATGAATCTGGAAATATGCCCTGGTCAACACACTCATTAAATAAGTAGATTAATGGGTAAACCAACTCATTGGAAATATTTTTCAAAATATTGCTGCTCATATCGTAAACATCATCGGCAGAGGAATTTTAAGGAGATAACCGCATCCCAAACCTTCTGTCCGGTAATAGGGAAAAAAAGGGAATGTTTTATCATTTATAGGAATTTTTTGAATGATGCTATTTTGCATAGTCTGGGCAAAATGCATCAAATGTCAAAGATTGGCTCATTGTTCCTGTGCAGAAGACGACGAGGAAAACCATGACGTAAATCACATTTGCGATTTTTTTAAATAATAGGAGTTTTTAGGACCTGCCAATCTTGCCCCACACAAACACCCATCTTGCCCCATGGGTGGAGCAAGATGGGCTTTTTTTAGACAGGAAGTTTTTTTTTTATTTTTTAGGGAAATATTTGTTTTCAAGTTTTTTTTATATTTCGTATAATAAAGAAATGTCAAATTTATGCAAAATTCTTTGTTTAGTTCTATTCACCATAGTTTTTTTTAAAAGTATTTCAAACGTTAGGGTGCCCATCTTATCCCACCCTCCCCTATATTATTTCTGTCTGTAACGCGTTAGCTCCTAAACCGCTAAACTGATTTTCATGAAAGTTTTAGGTAAAATAGTGTTCGACACTCTAACGAGCTTGTTAGATTTAATAGCGATTTCGGCTTTACTGCTTTGAAATCACTCGCGGGTAGAGCGGTAACGTCACGAATCTCTTTCCAAGCACTCCGGGAGTGATCTGAGATCGAGCGGGATTGCTCGCCTTCAGAGCAAGGGCGAACATGATTTTTCAAACACTTGATCGAAAACTCGTGGGTTTTGTAACCTGAAAAAATAAAAAATATTCTTGGTTTATAATTTTTTTATTTCAATTTTTTTGTTGCATTGTAGTATATGTATGTAAATTTTCTAAATGCAACACACGGAAAATACCTATAAAACACAAATATATCAAAGGTAGAAACAAATTAATCATATCTAAAAAGTGGGGTTATGTTTTTGTTTTGATCTGAAACGTTGCTCCGTCAAAAGAGATGGAGCAATTCAGAGCACCCGCTCGGAGATTTGCGGGCAATAGTCGAGCACGCAAATCTTTTTTAGGGCTCTGCCCCTTTTTAAGTCGAACGCGTGCATCCGTTTCAGAGCAATTTTCGAGCACTCCAGGGCAGTTTTCGAGCAAAAGCCGAAATCGCTATAAGTAAAAATCCATTAATGCTGACTTTTTAATGGAGCGCCGTATCAATATGCGGTTTACGGAATATAGTAGATTATGTTTTTGCTCAATATTTTGTCTATTAATAAAAAACTTCGCAAGAAGTTTAGTTTCTAAGACAATTACAAAAAACTGTTTTCAAGGCTGATATATCATGGTCTCACTTGAAGTGTACTAACAGGCTAGCTAGGAAGGTATCAGATCCGTCATGGATCCCTAATTAATTTGGAGATATTTAAGACATACTTCCAATTATTTGAATACGTCAAATTGGGAACAGCAGTTGTACGATTTTGCTTTAAGAGCTGAAGGTAACTAGATGTTCTTCTTTTATTGTGATATTTAATGGAGCATTCTTGTACGTATCTTCGAATATGTGGAATTTGGTATGTTATTGCTTTTATATCCGATGGAATTTTTATCACGTCGAATTAGAGATTGGAGATTTTACTTTTGTTAATCATTTTCGTCAGGTTTTTAATTAACAGTGAGTTAGATTTGTGCTAAATATCGAATATCCCTAGACTTTCCTTCTCCTTAGGTAATACTAGAGGCCCTCGATACATTTGACAATTATTTTACACAATTGGGGGGTACGGGGTAGACCTCGTCAGATGTCTATCAGGGGAAATGAATCGACCCCTGCCCTCCGTAGATTCCACGTACTCTCTGACCCGGAGAGTTAGCACCTGTCTAGGGTCCCATTCCCAGGGTTACGGGAGAAGACCACATCGGTATGAAAGGCGGAGAGGATGGACCTCGATACGGTGATCATAGCGTAGGTGGCAACCCTTTCTTTTAGGGATAGTATAAAAGACTACAGCTGTTGCCTTACAGTATGGCGTTGGTTCGTCAAAGACTAGAGGAGAAAAACCTTGATAAAAAATCCTGGTTCTCCATGTAGGGGGCTGAGGCATTAGACCGGTTCTCTAATACTTTTAAAACAAAGATATTACCAAAAAGCCTAAACAAAGCCTCGGAGCAATGGACGGAAATTCTCGAAGACGAAAAAAGCAAAGACAAAGGGCTCTGAATATAGCTACATGGAACGTACAGGGAGTGAACCAAAAGTTGAACAATATTGCAACGAAAGTGCAGAATAGTAAGATAGACATATTGCAATCATAGAGATAAAAAAGAAAGGAACAGGTACAGGGTGTCCCAAATTGGGCACTTTTGGGGGATTTAAGGTGCTTCCAGGGGAGATAGAGAAGAACTGACCACGCATTGCGAGGCTCAAATTTCAAGAGAAGACTTATAGTGAAAACCGCATTTTGAAATATCGTCTCGTCTTTGAGCTACAGGGGCTTTTTGAAAAGTCTGCATTTTGGAAAGGGGTCTATAACTTCGTTATTAGTGAAAATTTTGATTTAGAGTAAATTGCAATTTTATAGACTGTCACGAGGAATTCACCCGCTAAATTAAATTTTACCTGTCACTTTTAGTTTTTGAGATATGACATAAAGTTGCATTTTTTCTTATGGAATCGCCTATATTTTAATTAATTTTCGAATTCGCCATTGAATTCTTTTCAAAATAATGTATCATATAGTTTTATTGAGCGGTTTCGAAAATAATTAAAGTTTTTTATTTTTGTCTAGTATGCGTTGAATGACGTCATGCGCCATTGACATGAAAGTTTGCGGTCAAATCCTACTTCAATACTCCTATAGTTTTGTCTGATACTATGCAAATCAAGTTGGCCTTGCGTCTTGGCATTTTGTCATTGTTTTCAATTGTTTAAGCAATTTGACATTACGCTTTGATATGAAATTATTTTGCACAAAAGCGTTTTTAATTTTATTTTGAAATATGTATCAAAACGATGAAAAGTATGACATGTTAAAATGTTACTGGGAAAGTAATGATGATCGACATGGCGCTGAAAACTTATATCTTCAAAGGTATCCCGAACGAAGACAACCGTATACGGATATATTTCCAAAGTTGAAAAGGAACCTTGTTCAGTATTGTTAGCTCCCGCTAAATTTCGCGGTTGTTTATATATTTTTAAAACCACACAATTGTATGAAGGACAGAGTGCATTTCGCGCATTTGGACATGCGCACCAACAACCAGAGAGATCCTTTGTCAATCGCCTCGAGAAATGGCGTGTTAATTTCGTTCTTCAACTATTTCAAATTTCTACACCTGAAAGTACTCGATTTTGGTGTACTGAAGCATAGAACTAGAAACTTCAGCCCTTCAGCTACGTGGTGACATCATTAGATCCAGAAAGGGGCCCCTTGGAACGTGGAGAAATTGGCTGCAAACTGGTGAGTGCCTTTGTTTCTGATTGCCGTTGTATGGCACAACAATTAACCTATGGACGTTTGACTATTTCGTAATTTCATATCAATATATTTATGTTTGTTCGCGCTTCATTTAATTAAAATATTTACAGTCCATTGCAGTTATCGTTTTTCTAACCGTGAGGTAAAATAAGTGTTCCTTTCGAGCCGAATTATTTTAAATTAAATCCATACTACGGTATTAATAATCGGCAATTATTTTCACGCCGAAAACAAGGCGGCCTTGAATTTTTCGCATCGTATTGAAACGAGAGAAAGTCGTCGGCGCAGTACCTGTTTTCGCGTACCGCGTGGTATAAACAAAATCGAGAAGGAATCAAAACAAAACAAACAACATTTCTCATTTATGTGTTAGGTGTGTTCCATATCATTTCGATATTTAAAACAATTTTCATCAATTGCGATAAATTAGTGCATATTTTCGACAATTCGTCATTTTTCTATTTCAGAAGCATTAATTTAGCGTTAATTGTATATTTACCGACATTTCTGTGATTAGATGTGTTCCATATCATTTCGATATTTAAAATAATTTTCATCAATTGCGATAAATTAGTGCATATTTTCGACAATTCGCCATTTTTCTATTTCAGAAGCATTAATTTAGCGTTAATTGTATATTTACCGACAATTTCGTCATTTCAAAGGTAAAATCATGTCTGCCAAAAAAGCCGTGCAAAAACGCAAGGTTTTTTTATCTGCGATCACCGAGTGTTATGTGTTTTCACAGACCGCGGCATCGGATGAAAGAGCGAGAAACGAGTTTCAAGTGAGGTATTCCGATTTGGATGAAACCTTCGATAAATGCATGCTGGCACATAATGACGTCATTATGTTGATAGACGACTCGGATGACGAGGAGTTTAAAACGCAGGATGCGATCCTTTCAGAAGCTCGTAAATATTTTTATGCGTGTAAGGGGGTTTACTCTAAAATATTTCCGGTTGAGGCCCCAACCCTTTCGGGATCATTGTTGGTGCAAGCAATGAATTTCCTATTTTTCATTTTCTTTTCCTTTTCTGCGCGTTTAAAATAATTTAAATTTTCGCGCTCTTAAATATGCATATGGGTTTTCACGGCACCGCACACGTGCGAGGACAAGCAGCGCCGCGATGAGTGCGCAAACAACCACCGTCACAACAAGACACTAGAAAAATCACGATCCCAAAAAAGTGAATTTTGAGGTGAAAAACTGGACGTTTAAACGTTGACTGGAGCCGCAAGAGAGTCCGAGGTAGGTGCCTTTTCATATAAAATTCCATATGTATCGTAACTTTCCATTTACAATCGTCAATACCGACAATTATTTTTAAATGTGCTTGTAAAGCCAAACCGGCGACCTGTCGAAGGAAATTCCATTATTTTTCAGTACTTGCACGCACAATCATATGTTCGACAAAACGAATCTGAAACTCCAAAACTCAAAGAGTTAGGTATTCCCATATTTCGAGGTGATAAAAAATTATGGCCAATCTTTTTCGATCTTTTTAATAACATTATAGATCAAAATCAAAGTCTAAGTAACGTTCGAAAACTTCAATATTTATTTTCATATCTCGAGGATGAGCCTTTAAAATTGATATCAAAGATTAGCTTATCTGATCAAAATTATAAAATTGCTTACGACAAATTAGTCAATAGATATCAAAACAAGCGAGACCTCGCAAATGATGCTTTAAGCACAATTATGAACTTCACCTTAAAAAACGAGTCAGCTAAAGAATTGCGTAATTTAATTGACACCTTTTCTGAATCTCTAGAAATTTTAAAATCACTTAGCTTTGACGTTGACAGTTGGGACTGGAGTGGGGGATTATTTAGTCACGCCAATACTAATACCGAAATTCCCACTTTTCAGTCAATTTTTCAATTTCTAGAAAAAAGATGTAAAGTTTTGGAATCACTTCCTCAATCAACAGCACCCAAAAAGGTGCCTATATATCAAAAATCAAATTCTATGCAAAATCAGTCTGGGCAAAAGCCTACCTATCAAAATTCAAATTCTATGCGAAGTCAGTTTGGGCAAAAGCCTACCTATAAATCATCCAATTCGCCTTTTATAGGACTGGCTGGCACCTCAACTAATTCAAGTACGGGAATAAAATGTTTCCGGTGTAATCAAGGTCACGTGCTTTCGAAATGTCAAACATTTCTTGATCTCTCACCTATCGATCGCCTATCTTTCGTCAAGCAGAAAAAATTATGTCTAGCGTGTTTTCATCCCTTGCATGGGGTAGATACGTGCAAATCAAAATATTCATGCAGGACTTGCAATAATAAAAGGCACCACACTTTAACTCACATCTTAGAAACTAATCAAGAGTCTGGAAGCCAAGATACTAGTCCTGTCATTCACACACCACCTGTCAATAATCATCATGTGTCATTAAATACCTCAGGACCTTCAGGTACCTTTCTTTTATGCACCACCATAATAGATGTTATGGACGGTTGCGGAAATTTTCAACCTGTAAGGGCATTGCTTGATTCTGAATCACAGACAGGATTTATCAGTGAAAAGTGTATTCAGCGTCTTAATCTTCCTAGGCGAAGTTACACCACTGAAATATTCGGATTAAATCAGATGTCTTCTTTTACTTCCAAAGGGCTCGTTCAATGTCACATTAAGCCACAAGGACAAGTCACTCCTTTACTTAATTTCGAAGCAATTGTTGTTCCACAACTATGTTCCAATATGCCTACATTCACTTTGAACGATAATCAGTGGAAACACTTGGAAAACCTTAAACTTGCCGACCCATCTTATTTCAAATCTAGACCTGTGGACCTAGTTATTGGTTGCGAGCTATTCGCACAGATATTCAAGGAGGGCAGGGTTCTTGGACAAATAGGGCAACCTTCTGCCCTTGAAACTATCTTTGGTTGGGTCGTCATGGGAAAAGTTGACGAAGTAGGTAGTCTTACGGAACGAACCAGTTGTTTTTTAACGAGTCATTCACCTCCTTTGAAGGTCATTCTCCCTAGGTTTTGGGAAATCGAACATTTGCCTAAAAAACAAATCTTATCAAAGGAAGAAAAACAAGCAGAATCAATCTTTACTGCGAGTGTAGTACGGCAACCGAGCGGTAGATTCATGGTAGATCTTCCGTTTAAAGATAAAATAAACCCTGACCTAGGAAATACTTATCCGCAAGCTTATCGTAGATTTTTACTTCTAGAAAATAGATTACTCAAAAATCCTGATCTGTACACTGCCTATTCAAGTTTCATGCAAGACTATATCGATTCTAATCATATGAGTCTAGTTTTACCTAGTCAACCAAAAGTCGACGTATCATGTTTTTTGGCACATCATTGCGTATTAAAGCCGGAAAGCTTAAGTACAAAATTAAGGGTAGTCTGGGATTGTTCGGCAGTCACCCCCAAAAAGATTAGTCTCAATGACACGTTGTTATCTGGACCGAAACTTCAAAAGGATATTGCTTCTTTACTCCTTACTTTTCGTCTTAATCCTATAGCCTACATTGCTGATATCAAACAGATGTTCCGTCAAGTCCTTATCAATCCTTATCACCGTCCTTATCAAAGGATATTGTGGAGGTTTTCTCCACATGACCCACTTTCAGTGTGGGACCTTTCTACTGTCACTTTTGGCATGACATGCTCACCTTTTCTAGCCATGCGTACCTTAAATGAGCTGGCAGAGAGAGAAAAGGAACGTTTTCCTATGGCGAGTACTGTTCTAAAAACGTCAATCTATATCGACGATATCTTGGGAACTAGCCCTTCGCTTTCTGAAGCTCTTTCCCTTCAAACGGAACTCAATGATTTGTTGAAGTCGGGAGGATTTGAACTTAAAAAATGGGCAAGCAATTGTCCTGAGTTATTGGCAACATTGCCAGAATCCGATCGTCAAATGCCTCTCTCTTTTGACAAGGAGGAACCCCACTTTATCAAAGTTTTAGGACTTCAATGGCATCCAAAAAACGACATTTTTTCTTATTAATGCCGAATGAAGGACAAACCCCCAACCAAACGTTCTATTTTATCTATCATAGGAACAATATTCGATCCCTTAGGTTTTCTTTGTCCCTTGTTGCTACAAGCAAAATTTATTTTGCAACAGTTGTGGATATCAAAAATAGGCTGGGACGAAGAACCAGATTCTTCTATCATCGACTCTTGGAACAAACTTCGTTCTGAATTCCCGCTTCTTTCCAATTTTCAATTACCCCGACAAATCAAACTGTCAAAAACCAATACCTGTCAAATCATCGGCTTCTGTGACGCTTCAATTCGAGGCTACGCAGGCGTCGTATATTTTCGTGTAGAAGAGGAAAATAATATATCTGTTTCTCTCACATCTGCAAAATCTAGGGTCGCGCCTATAAAGTCACAAACTTTGGCTAGGCTAGAACTCCTAGGCGCATTTCTTTTAAGCGAATTAATTGACTTCGTTTTATTTAGCTATGAAGGAAAAATAACTTTTACAAATATCGTTACTTTCTGCGATTCGCAAGTCGTATTGCACTGGCTTTCATCCGCTCCTAATCGCTGGCAAACCTTTGTTGGAAATCGAGTCGGTAGAATCCAAGAAATCATTCCCTCAAACTCGTGGCGCTACATTCCTTCTGCTTTAAATGCAGCCGATATTGCGTCACGAGGGGCCACCCCTTCACAGCTCATGTCACATGACATGTGGTGGAACGCACCGTCGTTTTTGTGGTCTCCCGAAAACGAATGGCCCTATTTTCATAAATCAAAAATGCCGATTGATTTCGGAGATATTAATCTGGAGGAAAAGCCAAAGGTCTGTTGCAATGCGATAATTGATGTCAACTTCTTAGATCAGCTTCTTATCAAATATTCATCTATATCAAAAATTCAACGTATCATTTGTTATGTCCTTCGAATAGTTAACCTTTTTCAAAACCATTCCTATCAAAAACCCACTAAGCCGCCGGACCAAAAAGTTATTTTTGAGAATATTGTTTTTCCTACCACCGGTGAGATGCAAAGTGCGTTATACCTTCTTATCAAACGCGTTCAAGGTTCTTGTTTTTCTGAGCTTTTTCCGCGTTATCTAAGGATAAACCAATACCGAAACCTTTTCGAGGACTTTCACCTTTTCTTGATGAAAATAGTATCATTACAGTCGGTGGCAGATTACAAAAATCTGACCTTTTGTCTTATTCTGCAAAACACCCCGCCTTACTTTCGAGTAACCATCGTTTAACTACTCTTCTTATCGAGTCCGCTCATCGACAATACCTTCATCCTGGGCTTAAAACATTACATAATCTGCTTTTACAGCAATTTTGGATATTATCTGCCAGACGGACAATTCAAAGAACCATGGATATATAGTGCTTGCAATGTTTTAGAATCAACCCTAAACCCTATAGACCGCCCATAATGAGTTCACTTCCCGCTTATCGAATCAATCAACTTAAACCTTTTTCGAGTGTAGCTATCGACTTTGTAGACCTTTCTTTGTGATTCCTCATCGTTACCGTGGTTGTAAAGCTTTCAAATCGTATGTCTGTGTGTTTGTCTGTACGGCCACACATTGCGTGCATTTGGAATTAACCATGGAACTGTCCACCGAAGGGTTCGTAGGTGCATTCCATCGATTCATTTCCAGACGTGGACGCGTGACGCAATGCTGGTCAGATCAAGGCAGTAATTTTATAGGGTTTCGTAACCAATTACTTGAATACGCAAGAAGTGCTGCCACCAGACTTTCTATTCGTTGGCGTCTGGGACCTCCTCTCAGTCCACATTTCAATGGCCTGGCAGAAGCTGACGTCAAAAGTTTTAAAACTCACTTTGTTCGAGTTGTCGGCGACCAGAAGTTGTCTATCATGGAGATGTCCACCCTTACCTGTCGCATAGAAGCCGTACTTAATAGTCGCCCTTTATCTCCTGCCTCTTCAGACCCACATGATCTTCAACCTCTTACCCCTGGGCATTTTTTGACCCTTGAACCCCTTAATTCAGAAATTCCGGAGTCAGATTTGTCCGAGGTTCCCCTAAATCGGCTCTCGAGATGGCAACTAATCCAAAAACTACATAATGATTTTTGGAAACGGTATTCTATAGAGTATTTGCATACGCTACAACAGCGACACAAGTGGGCTGATTCGTCCCCAAATATCAAATTAAATGATTTGGTTATCATAACAAGTGATCACATTCAATCACCTTTGAAATGGCCGGTCGGTCGGGTCATCGAACTGCATCCCGGCGGGGACGGTCAGGTGCGTGTTGCGACGGTACAAACGGTTACCGGTGTTTATAAGCGACCAGTTGTAAAACTGTGCCTCTTGCCAAATTAAAAGTAATTTTAATTTTTCTACCTATTACCGGGTATTACAATAGGTTTTTCGTTATTTTTTTTGAATTTTTTGTTTGTTTGTTTTGCCTTTTTCTGGATTTTGTTATCTCTAAATAAACTTACGATACTTATCTGTTTTCATTTAATTATATTTATCGGTCGATCCTTTTTCTTATATCTATATCTGTCCGGTTGAGATTCTAAAATTGTGTGTTTTGGAGGGCAGTTATGTTAGCTCCCGCTAAATTTCGCGGTTGTTTATATATTTTTAAAACCACACAATTGTATGAAGGACAGAGTGCATTTCGCGCATTTGGACATGCGCACCAACAACCAGAGAGATCCTTTGTCAATCGCCTCGAGAAATGGCGTGTTAATTTCGTTCTCCAACTATTTCAAATTTCTACACCTGAAAGTGCTCGATTTTGGTGTACTGAAGCATAGAACTAGAAACTTCAGCCCTTCAGCTACGTGGTGACATCATTAGATCCAGAAAGGGGCCCCTTGGAACGTGGAGAAATTGGCTGCAAACTGGTGAGTGCCTTTGTTTCTGATTGCCGTTGTGTGGCACAACAATTAACCTATGGACGTTTGACTATTTCGTAATTTCATATCAATATATTTATGTTTGTTCGCGCTTCATTTAATTAAATTATATACAGTCCATTGCATTTATCGTTTTTCTAACCGCGTGCTAACAAGTATTGCTCTTTTTCAAAACGGCGCCGGCGGGCCAAAATATATGACGTTAGGAGGGACCGTGAGTTAGAGGAGATAGGCATTATTGTTGAGTTAGAACAAAATAATTCGCGATCATTGAGACAATTAGAAGCTGCCAGAGGCATACCGAGAACTTCAATCCACCGAACACTTAAACGGAATAATTATAAGCTTTGAGGGCCGTCAGCTGATTTATAATAATTAACCAAGCTTGTTGTCTGCAGTAGAATGCAAATGGCTGTTCGCATCATAGAAGACTGGTGCCAAGAAAATGGACTCTCTGTTAACCCAGGTAAAACAGAGATGATACTGTTCACCAGAAAGAGAAAAATCGAAGGTTTTAGAGCACCCGTGATGTACGGAAGACCCCTAGCTTTAGTACCAAAGCTGAAGTACCTGGGTGTCATTCTTGATAGCGGACTTACCTGGACGCCACATGTTACCAATATGATCGTAAAGGTCCAGGCAACAATGTGGCAGCTACGACGGGTAGTCGGCAGGACCTGGGGACTATTCCCCAGGACCCTCCACTGGATGTACACGGCAATACTGAGACCGAGGATCCAATACGGATCCATAGTCTGGTGGCCGGCAGTGGAGAAAACGACCACATCCCTAAAACTCAGAAGCCTACAGGGGCTGATGTGTAGAGGGATAACCGGAGCTATGAGAACTACCCCGATCCTGGCCCTAGAGACAATTCTGGGACTACCATCGCTACCAACTTGGATCAAGAAGGAGGCGATGGGGACCTACCTACGTCTAAGGGACACGGGTCAGTGGAGAGAAAGAGGGGAAACAGTTGATCATCTAGCTATAGAAGAGATGAAATCCCCCTCACGTCAATGACGATCAGCAGAGCACACGCACCTTGGATGCTCGAGAAGAGGTACAAAATCCACATCCCAGACAGGGAAGCGTGGCAGAGAGACGAAATGATGTTTGAGGAGAGCGCTTTAGTTTGCTACACTGATGGATCCAAACTATCAGAGAGGCAAACCACAGGAGCGGGAGTATACGTGGAAAAACTAGAAGTTCAGAAGAGCTACTCGCTCGGTGAGCAGGCTACTGTTTTTCAAGCAGAAGTCTACGCCATAATAATGGCGCCCACCCTAGAAGAGGTCCGGAACAGCGAAGAGGAGCTTATATATATATGCTCTGATAGTCAAGCCACCCTGAAGGCGCTAAACGCACCCAAGATTGCTGACGGCTTGGTGGAAGAATGCGCAGAGGCGCTGGAGACCCTAAGCGATGGCAAACGGGTGACGCTGGTTTGGGTTCCGGGACATACGGGGGTACCAGGCAACGAGAAGGCGGACGAACTCGCACGACTCGGGGCAGGAACCGCCTATGTAGGACCGGAGCCACCTTTGGGCGTGACAAAAAGACAAGTGCAAAGCGGACTCAACAAATGGGCCCAGGACGCGCTATTAAACTCCTGGGAAACAGGAACGGGTTGCAGACAGACCAGATAATTCGTAGACCGTCCAAAAGCGACCAGAATTAGATGGATGCTGGGACGGACACGAAAAGACCTCGGACTGCTGATAGGTACTCTAACCGGACATAACCGGTTGAGGAAGCACATGACACGTATAGGAGTCGAGAATGACCCTACCTGCCCAGCCTGTGGACAGGAAGAAGAGACATTAAGACACCTCGTGGCAGAATGCGAGGCCTACGCAAGGATGAGACAACAGGCACTCGGAGCGCCAACTCTGAGCGAGGAAGAACTGCACATGCTCAAATGGGCAGACTTACTGGACTTTGTAAAGAGAACAGGAAGGCCCAATGAGTTACCCGACCATCAAAGGGAAGTGCAGAGAGTGGGTTAAGGGACAGACTTGGGGCATGGCAAAAAGTGCCTACTCTGGCCTACTTGTCAGACCTGCGGGTCAACCCCCCCACTACTACTACTACTACTACTACTAAACCAAGCTTACTATATCTTTGACTGTGTAAAATAATAAAAATACTGAAGTGCCTCAGCAGGAAATCATAGCACACTAGAAATAAGTGAAAAAGCTGAATATCTCCTAAACCGCTCAATCAAACTATGACATATGATACATCATTTTGAAAAAAATTCAATGGCGAATTTGAAAATTAATTAAAATGTAGGCCAAGAAAAAATGCAACTTTATGTCATATCTCAAAAACTAAAAGTGACAGTTAAAATTTAGTTTAGCGGGTGAATTTCTCGTGACAAAGTCTATAAAATTGCAATTTACTCTAAATCAAAATTTCCACTAATAACGAAGTATAGACCCCCTTCCAAAATGCAGACTTTTCAAAAAGCCCCCGTAGCTCAAAGACGAGACGATATTTCAAAATGAAATTTGAGCCTCACAATGCGTGGTCAGTTTTTCTCTGTCTCCCCTAGAAGTACCTTAAACCACCTATAAGTGGCCAATTTGGGACACCCTGTACAAGTAGTGTCGGTAACTTTGTTCACATATTCACTGGAGTCTCAAAAGAAAGAAGAGCAGCCAGAGGGGTATCCTTATTAATAAAGAAAAACCTCAAAAATAAGATTACAGACTACGAGTGCATTAATGAAAACTTACTTCGAGTTAACATGAAGATGCTTGGACACAATATAAGCATAATAGCAGCCTACGCACCATCAAATGACGAAACGGTAGCTATAAAACAAATGTTCTTCGACCAACTTGATGAGACAATCACTAAAATCGGCAATACCAGGGAAATAATTATCCTTGGCGATTTTAATAGTCGAACTGGTAGACAAAGCCAAAGCAAAGTGGTAGGACTATTTGGAGAGGAAGTAACAACTTAAGACTGATACAATTGTGTAAAACCCATAATCTAAAAATTAATAATGGTTTTTTAAACATAAGGATATTCATCGGTATACCTGGATTCAGCCAACAAGAAATCTTAGATCAATCATTGATTATGCTATAGGTGGACAACACTCGGAACTAAAGTGGTATGATGTGCGAACACTTCGTGGTGTTACCTGTGGATCTGACCACCATCTGGTAAAAGCAAAAATATTATTCCCTGTAAGAAAAACAAATAGAGACGAAAGTATTGGAGACAGTAAAAATCTAGAGTGTATCGAAGAAATTCAAAAATACAACTTTAGAAGTCTAGCAATCGAAAGAACGCAAAGATTGTATCAGAAACAATTGGATGAAAAATTATTAAACACACAGCATTGATTTGAAGAGATATATATAAACATAGTAAAAAGCTTGAAGGAAGCAAGCAAAGAAGCTGTTGGATACCAAGATAATAGAAATAACAATAAGATGTGGTGGACAGAGGAAATACAGGAAACGGTCAAGGAAAAAAAACGCACATACTTAAAATGGCTCAGTACTAAAGAGCAAAGAGACCTAGAAATCTACAAGGATACCAGAAGACAGCTAAGATATTTGATACGCACAGAAAAGAATGAAATGTTCGAGCGCAAATGCCACGATATAAATACAGACGTAGGAGGTAGGCAGAGTTCTGAAGTATGAAAATTCATTTCTACAGTAAAAAACCCAACAAAAGAAAAAGTAAACATCCAGATCATCAAACCAGAACAATGGACAGAACACTATAAGGGACTGCTACAGAAGACAAGACCTGAATATCGGGCAGCCTGTCCGAGGAGAGACAAAGAAGTACATGGAGAGGAAGTAATCATCGAAAAAGAAATGATAAAGAATAGTATTAAAAAGCTTAAATCCGGAAAAGCTAGCGGACCTGGGGGAATATATGCTGAAATGCTCAAATATGGATTAGAGAAACTACTCGAAAATCTCACAGATATTATCAATTAATGCATAAACGGACACCCAGTACCTGATGATTGGAAAATTGCATTCATATCCTCAATACATAAAAAAGGAACCAAGCTGGATTGCAACAATTACAGAGGAATTTCAGTAACCAGTACTCTAAGTAGATTGTACGGTAGGATTCTTAGACATCTAATAGAGAATGATTTTCATGAACAAGAAGAAAAAGAGCAAAGTGGGTTTCGTGCAGGCAGATCTTGTAGTGATAATGTTTTTTGTCTTAAACAAGTAATTGAGAAAAGGAGCGCGAGAAATATAGAGACTCATGTTACCTTTGTGGACCTACAAAAAGCATATGATACCTTTCCAGTAGAAAAGTTATAGACAGTGCTAGAGCAGACTAATATCAATCATACATACATAAAAGCGATAAAAGAACTATACAAAGGGTCAAAATCTAAAATTAAAATTGGAAATCGACTTTCAAAAGAATTCCTGGTAACGAAAGACAGGGATGTTGTATCTCTCCAACTCTTTTTAAAATATATATCGCAGTAGCTCTAAAAAACTGGAAACGCGAAGTACACGGCATGGGAATACAACTTAACGACCGATTTACAATATACACACTTCAGTTTGCTGACGACCAAGTAATTGTAGCTAATGATAAAGAAGACATGGAGTATATGATGAGAAAGTTAACGGAAGAATACCAAAAGTGGGGGTTAACAGTGAACGTGGACAAGACACAGTACTTATGTCTTGGAAACGGATCCAGTGAGTTAGTACTAGAAAATGGACAAACAATATCTCCATGCAATGAGTATGTATACTTGGGTGTCACATTTGATAAAACAGGAACAGACTGTAAAGAACTGGAAAAAAGGATAGTAAAAGCAAAAAGGTTATTGGATGTCTTAACAGTATTTTATGGAGCAGAGAGATAAGAAGGAATGTAAAATTTAACATATATGAAACAATGGTGAAAAGCACGCTGTTGTATGGAATAGAGACTTCTCGCGTAACAGAAAAATACAAAGCAAAAATGGAAAGTGTCGAAATGGATGCAATAAGAAGATCAAGAGAATATCCAGAACTGATCATATAAGAAATGAGATCATAAAAGAAAGAATGGGAATCGAGGGAAGCATACCTGATGACATCACTAAAAGGCAACTGATATGGTATGGCCATGTACAACGGATGAGCGACGAAAGATTACCAAAGCAGTTCCTAGAATGGCAACCAATAGGGCGCAGAAAAAGAGGGCGTCCTAAACTGGAATGGCAACAGCCAATCCAAAGATCAATGAGCCAAAAAAACCTGATGAAAGATGACTGTCGGGATCGAAGGAGGTGGAAAATAGGCGTCGGACAACGTAGAAAAATGTTCTAAACCGACATAGTAGTAGTAGTTTACACAATTGTCAAATGTATCGAGGGCCTCTAGGTAATACTATTGTGGTTCGCGCCACCCTAATTCTTTGTTGTGACTATAGAAACCAGCCGCATATTATAACAATTCTTTTTGCTAACAGGATTGGTATAGACAGTACTTGGACTACATACCAGACCTGAGATAACGTGTAGATATCAATAAAAGGTGCGTTTTGGAAAATACTTAAGTTTCTATTTATATTTTAAAATAAAATGTTCCTCAATTTATTGGTTACATAGGACTAGTTAGATCGGATCATTTTATGAACGTTGTTTGAAAAAAATCATCTACAAATGCTCCTAACAAAATATTGAGTTTTTTTAAGCATTAAAATAAGAGTTTTCACTAACACAACAAAAAGCACCATAGACAGGGGACAACCATGTCTGACTCCTTTATCTATTCTGATAAACGCTGTTTGATCTCTGTTTATTTATAAATAAATATGAGCTCGTGTTTTCGTAAAGATTTTGCAGAATTTTTATAATTTTCACAACAAAGTTAAATGTTTCAAAACTGACCCTATGTAATTATGTGACACTCTATCAGACACGTGATCAAAATCTAAACATCAACTTATTTATATTTAAATGATTGCATCTTGCGACTTCTTTTCTATATCTAGTAATTGCACATAGGATATTGTTAGATTTCGATATACAGGTTTGTTCTTGCGAGATAATAAGGTCAAGGTGGGACGAAAATCGTTATTTTAAAATTTTCATATACAGTTTATAATCACAATTTAGGAGGGAGATAGGGCGAAAATATTTAACAGTTTTTAGATTTTCAGAGTTTTATACCGAATACAAAACAAACTACCATCTTCATCTTTGATTTTTACTCTGGTAGTTTCTTTTTTATTCTATAGATGTCGACACTTTTGTGAAAAGCGTACGGTATCGCACGCATTATTATTCATCTCGCAGTTGCTTAAGATGAGATTTATATACCGTCTTCTAGCTTGACAAGGGTGTCACATTTACCATACAGTATTCCGAATAGTCCCTTAAGGACGAAATAGTTGACTATCAACACTTAATAGGTTTTCATTAGATCTTGGATTCCCGTGGGTATATAGCTTTCGAGCTGCCTACGGAAAAATACAAGAGAAACAAAATCTTTCTATATCTGCTTGGCTACGAAAATTTTTTGTAAAAATATTACTTGTGTGGTACTATATTAAACATGTGTATCAAGATTTTTTTTTCAGTGGTGCTACATTGAACAAAATGGGTGAAAATTGGACTATACATTATTCGTGTGAGCTTAGGTGCCCATATATTGGCAGAGTATTTTGAGTTGCGTCTTTGTTATCTTGGGGGTATGACATATTTTGACGATTCAGGAAAAAATTAAAAAATGTAAACCTTAATATGTGAAGATATCTAGCTACAACCAATCAATCAACTTTTACATACGCAAATGCGAACCTTTGTAATGAGTCATGCTGTTATGACAAAAAATTGAAATAACATATACCTAAAACAAAAGAAAATAAACCTTATGTTTTAGAAGGCTTAAAAATTTGCAGTTCATTTTAATGCAAAAACAAACAAACAAAAGCGAATGTTAAATAAAATCGCCAATTAATTAAGTTTAGAAGTGGAGCAAAACCCTAAATTATAGAAAAATGTTATTATTTTAACTGGGTTCGCCGCTGATTGGAGAGATATAAGCACCAAGATTTAAATGCAAAATGCACAGAAAAAATTGTAAGAGGGTTTCGTTCTCTAACAAATTTTTCCCTACTTTTGATGTCCCAGGGTTTCGGTCGATTCAATCCTGTGATTTCGGAGGATATAATCGATCGAAATTTTGCCTCGTTAGGAAAAAAGGAGACTAGAGTCTCCCTTGCCTCTCGGGTATGCTTTTAAACAGTGGAGAATAGCCGGGTATTAATTTAGTGGTACACACCTTGAAAGAAAATAATTAAACATATGCAACTCAATAAATCAAATAAAATTATAAAAATATAAATCCCTTATTTCTATCAATTAAAATAAAAAACTCTATTTGCTATATTTTAGTCCAGACAGATAGGTACTAGGAAAATTACGAAAACGGACTTAAAACTCAACGCTATATCACCTCAAAAATCTAACAAAAGGATTTAACAAATCTGGTTAGGTCCGATTAGATCGGATGTGCGTTGGTTAAATACTATTTTCTGTTTTACCCAGAAAATTCTTTTACCAACAAAAAAAAATTGCACAAGGATTTCCTTAAACAGCTGGTAGTTAATTACATAACATCATGATTTTACAAATGTACGGCTATTTAAACCGGTGACTGGAAGAAAACGAAACTTGACCAACTTTGAAGTTTCACAGGACTGCACTAGGGCATATATGTCTCGCGGTCACATGTAACAGGATCTTTACAAATAGAAACGGAGTGTGGTACCACTTGTAGAGGTTTAATTTACGGTAAGAGCATATATGTCTTACGGTAACAGGAAACAGGTTATTTACTAAAGAAACGGAAAAAGATTAACTAAGTATACCAACTTTTAAGTATATAAGGGTCCTTCCGCGGTGGGACACGGGTCTAAAGGGGCAGTAACGAAGGAAAGCCATATGAAGGCAATGAAACTCTAACTTTGAATATAATTTTAAATGATGAATAAGCGTGAGACAACAATCGGTTATTATAAAAAACAAAAGGGGAGTCAGGAAGAAATTAATAAATACCAGAATTCATGTAAACGGAAGAACTGGCTGGGCAAAGCCGGGACGATTATGAATTGAATGAACAATCTATCTTTGTGTTTATCAAGTTTGTTAATAAAAACCAGGGAACGGGAGAAACGCTAAAAGTGTTATGCCAAAGCCGGGACGATTATGGGTTTTACATTTACATGCACACAAAAAAACTCCTTAAACCAAAAAACGAAAAATTCCGGAATTACAATTTCTCAATCATGAATCGTATTTTTTACAAGAAATTATTCTTGAATCAAGAATTACCATTTCCTTGTGTGTTTAAGTATTTCCCAATGTATTTCGTGCAATTTTTCTTGACTCAATAGAGATGTGTCTGGCAGAGCGTTTTGATGAAGCAGGGTTACACTTCGAATAGGCATATTTCATTTTTTTTTGAATAAGCAAGTTTCACTGCACGCAGCAATAATACTACGGCATTCGTGAAGAAAAAACAGCCAGCAGCAAATTTTTCAAATCCCAAAAAACCGTTACAAGACATTTTCCTGTGGAAAGACGTGTGTTAGCTTTTAGCGGTGCTGCCCCTCCAGGTCTTTTTTTTTGAGTTAATAGTAAACTTGGGTCCTAAGTGTTTCATCGCTGAACTGTACAGATAGCCGAGGCAAAAAAAGAGGCCTTGGATGTTTGATTACCCAGGTATCACAGAATGTATAAAATACATTGGGGCAACACCGTATTTGCTGGCAATCATTAGATAGTTTTGGTCATGGCCAAAACGGTCGACGACTAAAGCTATTTGACACTGTTAATATTTGAACATCACATGTAGAAAAAATTAAAAGATACAATTCTTCTATTACAATATAAAAATTACAATTTTTAGCAGTACAGTGCTGTTTTATTTTTGACAAGCAAGCCTTTTCAGATAATTTATTTTTGTCTGAAGGAATCACTTTATTTGCAATTTTAATACTAATGGGGTATCCTAGCATAAAAACACTTCAAAAATGGATGAATCTGAGAATTTTATTTTTATTTTAATCCAAAGTCCTTGGGATTCAAACAGAGCTCGGGAAACAAGTTTTACGTCATTCCGTTTGACGTCACAAAAATTTTAATCACCCTGTATCAGAGACAAGTTATTATACATATATTTTTTAAATTTATTATATTTCAATGGTATGTTAGGAATAAAATAAAATAGATATGTTTTTTTAAACATTACATTTTGCTTTTTTTTAAACATCACTGAGATATACACTGCAAATTTCAAATTGCTCACTGCTCGTTTCCTGGAAAACAGTGAGGAAAAGTGACAAGGCATCTTTTTAGACTATATTGTGTATCCACGTGGATACGCAGGCCTTCAGATTGGATACCCAGTAAATAGGAAATGGATACCTACTTTTGGGCCTTGACCTTTTATAAATTAAATTAAAATATGATACCTAAAATACAGGGTGCAATTTAAATGATGAACCAATCTTTAAGAGATAGTGCGGAAGGTCCAAAACAGACAAAAAGTTCAAATAACTTTTGGCCAAATTATAGCATTTTTAAAGTTTGGAAAGTAGGGAAAAGCGATGAATTTTTAAAATATCAAATTGAACAACGTTATTGCTTTTTTTTCTAAGAAAATATAGATATGTTAGGGATATATTGTGGCCAAATAATCTTTGGAATGGGTATAAATTTTGAAATGCTTTTAAGAATTAATATCTTTATGCGCTATTAAATTAAAAAGAAATCGAAATAGATTTTTGTACCTAAACATAAAATAGTAATATTAGCACTACATTTTAACGATTTTTAAAAATTTGTTAAAGAAAAAAATAGATTTTTGGTAATAATTTTGAGTATTTCTATTTATCTTCAAATAAGCTTACCATTTAATTATTACCACTATTGTCATGCATAATTTCAGAAAATGTCGATTTTCTGTTGTAATTTTTAAGGAAGTTATAACAAAAAATAAAATAAAGCTGTCAAGTTTGACACCCTTTATCTAAAAAACAAAGAAGTTTGATGCAAAATATAATAAGAAAAAAATCCTTCTTTTGGTTTTTCCTACCACTTATTAATGTTTACTATTATTACACCCTGATATTAGGGCAAAAGAAAAAGAAACAAAAAAATATACAATATAGATACTTACTTAAAATAATAATTATATAAAGTAAGTAACTTTATTAAAGTTTGTGTAAAAGTATATATAATCCAAGATGGCAGACAGAATCAAACTTGACCCTTGAAAGAGGCTCGTTTATTCTTTGGTTGAAAATGTGTGGAAATTTTGGATATTTTTTTGTTTGTAGAAAAGCTCTGTCTTTGTTACGCACAACGAGATATAAATCGTTAAAAACAGTTTCGGTCACTAAAAATTAATTTTTTCTAAATCCTGTCTGTATTAATTTCCTCATAAATTAATTTTTGCCGAACCGATTTTAATAAAATATAAAGTAACATGGAACAGATTAATTGGTTTTAAACGATCACAATTAAAACTTACCGTCATTGTAAAATCCAAGATGGCGGACATAAAATCTTTACTTTTTAAAAAGGCTCGTTTATTCTTATATTCCAAAAATTTTTTGAATTTTTTTGGAAGCATAGAAAAGTTTTACAGATTATAGGATTGCCTTGCCATTTCTATGTGCATTAATTTTCACATAAATTCATTACTACTAAACCAACAATAAAATAAAAAGCAATATGGCAAAAATCAAGTTCATTAAAGATCACTATTTAAATTTTCCGCCATCTCTTAATATAATATGGCTTACTAAATCGAATTTGACCCTTTAAAAAGGATAGTTGCTTCTTATGTTACGATAAATTTTTTGACCCTTTTTTGAATTTATTTAAAAAATCTAGGTCCACCACTCACAACGAGGTACTAATCATAAAAAAATTAATCCTGGCAACATACAAAGAAGTAATCCTTCCTAGAACTTTTTTCCAACATCTCGGAATTAAAAATGTCCGGAAATTTCAATAGTTTTGTTCAAAGAGCAATCGAGTATCACCATAATTCTTTTTGTTTTCATTAAAATCGATTCAGTAAATTATTGCAGGCAGAAGTTAAAGCAACAGTTGGTATAACAATTAATATTTAAAGAAATAAATGTATACAGAATTGATAAAGATGAATTTTTCGGGAACCAATAAAGCGATTTTAATGATTCGTTACTAGTTAAAATTAATGTTTCGGGAACCACTAAACCGACTTTAATGATTCGTAACTAGTTGCATGAGGGTGGCGAAAACAGAGCGATTTTACGAATTCTAAAAATTATCCTGAAAACAAGAATAAATAAGCCTCTTTGAAAAGGGCAAGATTGATTCTGTCAGCCACCTTAAATTTTATAATATCAAACAAATCTTTCTGCTCAAAAGCATAATCAATTTTCTGCAAAGTTCTGGCTGTTCCATTTACATTCGTAGTTTAGTTCAAAAGTTATAACAAAAAACATTTTGTCCGGGCTTTGCTGGCCCGCCCAGTAGATAAAAGTACCGGGTTTAATTACAGTTTTTTTTTATTTTGATTAAATGTACAAACACCCTATAATACTCCAAAAACTTTTTTACGACTAATTTTTAACTAGTTTTGGGTTAAATGGGGGGGGGGGGGCACACAAAACAGCGATGGGTCTTTTAAGGAATTTGGATACGCAGTAGAAAATCACTAAAAGATGCTCTGAAAAATGATAATGCTAAGACTCAACTTAGCATTACCACCCCTTTGTTGGAAAACGGGTGGCGCGAGAAAATTTTTGTTTTCACCACAAATTTTCGAAAAATTTACGAAAATTATTTCATAGAATAGTTTTTGAAATTTTTAATTTTTTCTAGTGTGGTAGTACTAAGTTGAGATTTCACTTGACACTACCACCCCTTTCTAGGAAAACGGGTGTCGCGACAATTTTTTTCCACGACAAATTTACGACAAATTCTTAATGCTAAGTTTAAGAAGGTAGGATAAAGACTTTGCGGATATCCAAGAGGTGGTATAGGGACCTTGGGGCTAAATTATATGTGTCAATAAATGACAGGTCCGTTCTCAAACGTTACACATAAAACTTCTTGTGACAGTTCATTCCCACAATCTTATTTTAATAACATTTGACTAAAAATATTTTGTGGCTACAAATGAGTTGCTGACCACAAATTGTATCCCAACCCTAATACTAGTAATTGTTGACAAAATCATCATTTAAACTTACCTACAACAACATGCTAATTTAGCCAAAAACGTCATAATTTATAAGAATGTTTGGTTTTAATTTAAGATAATTTTATTTGATCTAGCCAAATTAAACACACATCATCAAAACCTGCCGAAACTTTTTTCCAAGTACAACACATCGTTATTGGTGCAAAACAAGTAGTTTTAAAGAAATTTAATTTAAAAAATCTAGATGATATAATGCCGCGGAGTAAGGTTAAGAAAAAAGATGATGTATTTCAACAAAAATAAATATGTCGCAAAGTTTAGAACCTATTTGCCCCATCGGAATGTTTTGATAGGTTTAGGGCTTCTGTTATTTGTGTTTTTGGGATCTTCAGTTTATGCAGGTAAGCAAAAGAGACCGAAAGCCAGCATAAGTTAAGGCATTTTTTTTTGGAAATACACCAAAATTTATGCTAAAAAAAATAAAGGTTTTTATACACACCTCCCTTAAACTTAGCATTACCACTTAAGAAGTTAGTATAGAGGCCTATGATATCCCGTGGGATTTTTTTAAACTAGGCTAGATCGATTGGTATTAAATCATACAATTTTAAGTCACCGGGTCTTTGCCTCGTATTTAAGAGGGTCGGTGTGGCGTCATAAATCCAAGATGGCAGCTTTTTTCATATGTTTTCACAAATTTTCGCTTAACCTTTTGCAAAAATAATTTAACAAAAAAACTGTTAATATGTTTTTTGTTTACAATAGAACTGCAATTCAGATAGTAAAGAAATTAGCTTTATATCTTAAAAACTAACAAAGATATAATTTTTTTTAACTAAAAAAAAATTATTTTAAGTTTAAGACTACCCCAAATCGATTGTTTGCCTCAAATTTGCGTAAAGGCGCCTGCAAGAATTTTTCCATGTTTTTTCACAAACTTTTGCTTCTAACTTTTGCAACATTAACTTTACAGAAAATTTTGTATGGACTATGATTTGTTTGCAATAGAACAACAATTTAACTGAGGTTTCAATAGGCTTTTTATCTCAAGAACTAAAAAAGATATTGTTATTTTTTTCAATTTTAAAAAAATTAAAAACATTCAAGATAATTAATGCATATATTGCAAATATCCAATTCTTAAGTTGTTTTGCTAATTTGAGACTTAACTTAGTACATTACCCTGATTTTTTTCGTCAAATTTACGACAATTATTAAATAAACAAGATTCTTCTTGTCCACTATTTTATTAATTACAACGACATGTATCGAAAGCATAAGCTTTCATCTTAGATTAGTTTTTTAAAGTTTTATTTTTATTTATTACTCAAACTCGTCATCAACGTTACAGAAGAGATAAAAATTAAAACCACACAATTTGTGGCGCAAAAGAATGGTTATAGTATATATTGCTATACTTTTGAATATGTAACATTAAAAACTAATTCTTAAGTAAAAGAAGCATGAGAAAGTTTTTAAAAAAATAACAACTTAAAATTAGAATTTGCTGATAATATTGGGTTGCCACAAAAATATTTTGACCAGGCAAACTTAGAAAATATGTTTAAGGGTAGTCGATTCGGTTGGGATCGGCAACATAAGGTGACTAATAAATTTTTTTCATGATGTTTATCGTAAATGTTAGAGTCTGTAGGAACTCTTACCCGATGCCTCTTCTGGATGCGGCATTGGTTTTGTCAGGAATTTAATTGGTCTAGAATGTCAACATTCATCAAAATCTTAATTTTTCTTTCTAGAAAATACCTATGTCGAAACTAAAGCTCAAAAGGTTCAGGCGGGCCACATTGTATAGTCCTTGCCATAGGCAGTTACACTTTTGTGACAGTTCCAACCTCTTTGTTTATCATGTGCATAATGACAGCAACAAGAAAAATTCTGAAAAACGGCATGCATACGGCATGTCTTTGAGTTGTTTTTATCTGTGCGTTTTTTTGTCAAAATACAGTTAGCATCTTTTTATTTAAGACAATGAAACTTTTCCGTCTAATTTTATACAAACATGACAAATTTTATTTTTTAAATATTTCTGGTTGAGAAATATGTTTATATCATGTCAAAGTCAAAAAAGTGTAACTGCATATGGCAAGCACTATAACACGGGTGCCGCGGGTTGGACACCCTTGTTCTACACTTTTGATCATGCCCAAAAAATTCAAAGCTGTGAACAAAGCCTTATCGCAAAAATTTGTCTTTTAAAATTAAACAAATTATTGACTTACACTCGGCCCAATACCTGCCAAAAGGCACCAAAACGACTTCTTAATTTTAAATTATTTATACTTTTCCCTGGGCCCTAGGATCTGTAAGGGGCCAACATCTTTTTAACCCCCCTTGATAATCAGGAAATCACTCATGTTCAGTCGAGTAAGTTTATTTTGGTAATGCGTAAGCTTAAAATACAAACAATCTTCTAATATTAATTTTCTTGTGATCATTATTTTATATAATTAATTTTTATTTTCACAGGAATATACATTCAAGAAAGAAGTGAAAACGCGGCCAAAGAATTTCTTTTAAGCTCAGGTGAAAATACTAAAAAACCATTACCTTCAACTACTAACCAGTCAACTACAGCCTCAGCAGAAACGACGGAAAGTTTAAGTATACATTTGCTGCAATCGTCTACAAATTTTACTAATAGTAATTTTTATGATGTTGAAAAGACTACTACATTACAAACCATTGAGTATGTGGATACCAATAAAAATCAAACCTCCAAATCGAATGTTGAAAACATTTTAAGTTCATCTAAAACTACGATTTCAGTATCGACTTCTCCTAAAAGTGATTATTCAAGCCTTGAAGAAACTAAAAGCAATTTTTCCAAATATGAAAATTTCACCGAGCATACAGTTAAATCTCAAACTTTGAAACAAGACACAGTTACGTTATCAACAACAACTTCCAAACGTACCAGTAGAACGCAAAATTTTACTAATGGCGAAGATATTGGAACTCAAACTAAAATTACAAATGAGATTATTATAAATTCAACTGGACTTTTGATAACAACGACTATTCCAAAAAATAATTCTTTGAATGTTGAGAATATCACTGCAAGTACTATTATAAATATAAGTGAAACTTTAGGAACCACTACAAAAGATACAAGTCCAAACAAAAATACGTTACCATTCTTAACAAATACATCTAAAAATGAGATTGATGGTAATAGTGGGACTGCAGATATAAATAAAGACGGAACTTTTACAACAAATTTTAATGAGACACTATTAGCAATACCTACGTACGATAGTGGTTTTCCTAATGTTTCGGCGTTTGAAAGTACTAGTGAGCATGCAGCTATAAACCAAAATATATCTTCTACAATGATTTTCGATAAGACACCATTATCGACGACTAACTACAAAAGTAATTTTTCCAGCTTAAATGATACTAGTGAGAATGAAGTTACAAATCAAAATAAAACAGATATAAATACAAACGAAACCTTTACAACAAATGCGACATCATTATTAATGACTACTTTAAGTGACAGTTTTCCTAGTTTTGAGAATACCAGTAAGCATGAAATTACAAATACGAATGCAAATTTAACAACAACTTCAAAGGATGTTGAAAATACAACGAAAACAGTTGTGTTAATAGTAACTTCAACACCACTAGCAATGACTGCTTTTACTGGTAGTTATTCAAGTTTTGGGAGTATAAGCGAAGATGCAGGTACAAATAAAAATGAAACAGATACAAAGAAAAATGAAAACTTGACAACGACTACCACATCAATATCAACTACAAATGTTATTAATAATTTTACCAATTGGGAGAATGCCAGTGAGAATGCAGTTACGAATAAAAATAAAACAAATATAAACAAAAATGAAAACTTTACAATAACTACCCCACCAATATTAATGACTGCTTTTAATGGTAATTTTTCTGGTTTCGATAATACCAGCGAAAATGCAGTCACAAATAAAAATATAACAGATATTAACAACAATGAAAATTTTACAGTGTCTTCACCACCACTAGCAATGACTACTTTTATTGCTAATTTTTCTAGTTATGGGAGTATTAGCGAGGATGTAGGTACAAATAAAAATGAAACAGATACAGAGAAAAATGAAAACTTGACAACGACTACCAGACCATTATCATCTACTACTTCTAGTATCAATTTTGCCAGTTTGGAGAATGCCAGTGAAAATGCAGTTACAAATAAATATGAAAATATTAACAAAAATGAAAACTTTACAACTACTGCAGCACTATTAATGACTACTTTTAATGGTAGTTTTTCTGGTTTCCAGAATAACAGTGAAAATGCAGCCACAAGTAAAAATATAACAGATAATAACAACAATCAAAACTTTACAGTAACTTCAACACCACTAGCAATTAATACTTTTATTGGTAGTTTTTCTAGTTTTGAGAGTATTAGCAAGGATCTAGGTAAAAATAAAAATGAAACAGATATAAACAAAAATGAAAACTTGACAACGACTACCACATCATTATCAACTACAAATATTATTAATAATTTTACCAGTTTGGAGAATGCCAGTGAGAATGCAGTTACGAATAAAAATGAAACGAATATAAACAATAATGAATACGTTACAATAACTACCCCACCAATATTAATGACTACTTTTAATGGTAATTTTTCTGGTTTCGAGAATACCATCGAAAATTCAGTCACAAATAAAAATATTACTGATATTAACAACAATGAAAATTTTACAGTGTCTTCACCACCACTAGCAATGACTAATTTTATTGGTAGTTTTTCTAGTTTTGGGAGTATTAGCGAGGATTTAGGTACAAATAAAAATGAAACAGATATAAACAAAAATGAAAACTTAACAACGACTACCACACCATTATCAACTACCAACTTTATTAATAATTTAACCAGTTTGAAGAATACCAGTGAGAATGCAGTTACCAATAAAAATGAAACGAATATAAACAAAAATGAAAACTTTACAACAACTACCACAATAATATTAATGACTACTTTTAACGGCAATTTTTCTGGTTTCGAGAATACCAGTGAAAATTCAGTCACAAATAAAAATATAACAGATATTAACAAAAATAAAAATTTTACAGTGACGTTAACACCACTAGCAATTACTACTGTTATTGGTAATTTTTCTAGTTTTGGGAGTATTAGCGAAGATGTGGGTACAAATAAAAATGAAACAGATATAAACAAAAATGAAAACTTGACAACGGCTACCTTACCATTATCAACTACCAATTTTACTATTGATTTTTCCAGTTTGGAGAATGCCAGTAAGAAAGAAGTTACAAGGGAAAATGAAACGAATATAAATAAAAACGAAAACTTTACAACTACCACACCATTATTAATGACTACTTTTAGAAATAATTTTTCTAATTTTGAGAATTCCAGTGAAAAAGCAGCTACAAATAAAAATGAAACAGCCATAAACAAAAATGAAACCTTTACGAATACCACACCATTATCAACAACTACTTTTAATAATAAATTTCCTAGTTTTGAAAATATCAGTGAAAATGAAGTTTTAAATAAAAATGAAACAGATATAAACAAAAATAAAAACTTTATATCGTCTAACACACCAATATCACAGACTACCGTCAGTGGTAATTTCTCTGGTTTTAAAAATACCAATGAAGATGCTGTTATAAATAAAAATAATACAGATATTAATAAAAATGAAAACTTAACGACTTCTACAATAATATCAATGAATACTTTTTATAGTAAATTTTCTAGTTTCAAAAATATCAGTGAGAATGCAGTAACAAATCAAAATACAACAGATACAAGCAAAAATAACTTTACAACTACTACCACACCCTTATCAATAACTACTTTTATTGATAATTTTTCAGTTTTTGAGAATAACAGTGTGAATTCAGTTACAAATAACTATAAAGCAAAGATAAGCAAAAATGAAAACATGACGACTATAACACCATTATCAACAACTAATTTTACTATAAATTTTTCTGGGTTTGAAAATACTAGTGATATTGCAGTCATAAATAAAAATAAAACAGATATGAATTCACAAGCAACCTTTACAACGACTGCTAGATCATTATTTACGACTTCATTTAATAATAGTTTTTCTGGTTTTGAGAATACAACTGAGTATGCGTATACAAATTCAAATGAAAAGACTCTATCATTGTCGTCGAATATTTCTAAAAACATTGTTTTCGAGTTAAAAAGTACCAGTGATGAATTAAATATAAATAAAAATGCAACCTTTACATTAACCGCCTCACCATTATCAATGAATACTTTAAATGATAATTTTTCTATTTACCACCATACCAATAAGAATATAGATACAACTAAAAATAAAATTTTAACTACGCTTGCAAAAGATGTAATAAATTCCACTGAAATTACGTTATCATTGTCAACGAATACTTCTATAACGTATATTCCTGAGGTATTGAATACAAGAGAGGATGCAGAAATAAACGAAAATCAAATCTCCAAAGTGACATTTTACAATAATACAAGTTCAACTATGGCAATAATATCACCATCCGCCTCTGACAGTAGTGTTTCGAGTTTTGAGGATAACAGTAAATATAAAAATACAACAAGTTTTCAAAATATTACAAGTTCGACCAAAGGTACAAAATCAATATTAACGACAACTACCAAAAGTACAACGCGAACTTTCAAAACAATTCCAGAAAATATTGGCACAAATTCTTCCACCAGCCAAGATTTTGATTTTATAAATACTAATAAGCTTGTAGATTACAATAAAAACCAAACCACCAAAACTATATTAGAGTTTAATCCTAATTCCACAGAAAGTTTAACACCATTAATAACGACTGTTCCTAAGATTCATTTGTTTACGACAAAAAAAACTGCGACTACTTCTACAAAAATCAAAAACAAAAAATTGTCTACTAAATTATTTACAACAAATAAAACTACAAGTTCGTCTCCAAGGTCTTTAAAATTTGACAAAATAACTAGAAAAAGAAGTACCCAAACCCCGAAATTACCTACAACGCCAAAAGTAACTGCGACTACAAAAATCACAAAAGTGATTACAAAATTATTTACAGCAAAGAAAACTACTACTTTTTCAAAAAAAAATTCTGAATTTAGTACAGCGACTTTAAAACCTATAACGCCACAAACAACTACGACTATGAAACCTAAAAAATTGTCCACGAAATTGTCAACGACGAAGAAAACTATGACGTTTCCCAAATACTACTCAAAATTTAAAACATTCTTTGTAACAATAAGTTACCACTCAACAACCAAAAAACCAAAATATATATGGTTAGCGACATCTTTTACAAAACACATTACTTCTAGCACTAAACGTAATAAAGATACTAAGAAAAAAAAGTACAAAGAATATAAACACAGAAATAAGGAGGATGACGATGAAAATGACAAAGAAAAAAATGAGAAAAATAAAACTGAGGAAGACAAAACTAAGGAAGACTCTGATGAAGATAAGGAAAAAGAAAATAAAAAAGATAAAAATAAGGAAGACGAAACTGAGGAAGAATATGATGAAGATGAGGAAGATGAAGATGAGGAAGATGAAGATGAGAACGATAAAGATAGTGAATCAAGCAAGAATGGTAGGTAGGTAAGTTTAATTTGTCTTTAATAACACAAAATACTTGATATTTAATTCTCGTTAGACGTAAAAAAGAATAAACTAGTAAAACTGCATGAGCATATGTTAAGCGGTCCTGGCACGATCAAAAATACTACAATATTTTTGCTATTTTTATTTTTTTAGGGCTAGCAAAGCCTTGCCTAGTTTTATGTGTTTTTAAACTTGGCTTTAAATCTGTAACATTATCAATGAAAATTCCAATTTTAAGCCCCTTAAAATAAACAAGCATTTCGTTTTAGATCTCGAAGAACTAGAAAACCCAGAAGGAATCATTGGAAAGCTAAAATAAAGGTAAGTTGTATTTTATTAAGATATTAAAAAATTAAGAGAAAACATAAATGGGTAAATATCACGATTTTTATATATGGAATAAAATATTTATTGAAGGCTTATTTAAACTTTTTAAATTTTATTGTGAAGAATACGAATTACTTTAGGTCTGAAATCATTTAAAGTCGCCAACGAATTGTTGGAAAGCAACAAAATAAATTTGAAACAAAATAATTTTGATTTGAAAACAATTCTTTTTAGCCAAACCCTATGTTGCCCCATCTTCCAAACATATCTAGGTCAGTTTTTAGCTTCACACTTAAATTAGTCAACAGTCACTGTTAAAAAAAAAGTAATCATAAAAATTTTATTACCACGTTGAGCTAAAATACTGTAGCTAAGTAGCTGCTTTATGCCCAATTTCAGCCAGCATTAAGCAGCTCCCCCCCCCCCCAAAGAAATTTTGACATGGCTTCATCAGTGTAATGCATCTTACCAGATATCTGTATTTTCAAAAGACAAAAGTAGTCAACCTTGACCAGCTACTTGTATAGCTAATTTAATACTTTATTTATAAAGTTAATCAATAAATTAATATTTCTTACTAAAAACCATTTTTTCAAATAAAATCCAGATCACAACGTTTACAAAAACTGTCACAATTAATTCACTAAGCTAAATTTTTATAAAGTTTTAATATTTGTTCAAATCTTCTAGTGCTTCTTTTAGTTAAACAAAATTAGTTTTTAATGTAAAAAAGTTAAAAGACTAGTAATATATACTACAAGCCTTGTTTTGTGGTATTGCGTGTTTTTTTTTTAATTTTTTCATATCTGTAAAGTTGAGTTCCCTTCTCTGATACCTAAAATACCTCTATTTTTTTGTCAATGTGTTAAAATATTACTTAAATATTACTGAAATAAGTTAGCTAATGAGAAAATTGATTAAATATTTACAACGCACTAATTTTATTGAAATAATTATCATAATATTTCTTTTAAAACTAATTTTTAGAGATTTTGATGAGGTATTTATAGTATTTTTTCCTCACAAATGATTAAAATACACACAAGAAAAATATCTCAGTATTTTAAACAAATTGTGCTATTTTTACCTATCTAGCCCGCGGGGCAATGGCTAGAGAAGGTATTATTTTCGACGAAAAATTTTTTTTGAGATAACGCCGAAAATTTGTTCTTTGGGTTTATTTTGACCTATCTTAGCAATATCATCGTGATATCTGTCTGTGTGTGTGTTTGTGTATATTATTTCTGTCCGTAACACGATAGCTCCTAAACCACTGAACCGATTTCCATAGAATTTTCAGGTAAAATAGGGTTCGACACTCGTAAGATCGAGCTGATTGGATTTTAGATTCTAACTTTTCAACGGAGCATTGAGAACATACTTAAAAAGGCTCTTTTTTTAGCAAAATAAAATTAATGGCTTTTTATTTCTATTTTAAATCATTATAGCTCGAAACCATTGAATTCTATACCCTACGGGTAGACCCGGCATGGGCCAAAATTGCCATTATATCAAGCTTTTATCGCAATTGACCAAATACAAGTAAGAATTTAATGAGCAAAATAGGGATGAAAATAGAATTTCGGTTTGGTGAGTCCGGAAACATGCAACATGGCAAAAATATTCTATTTGCTTGTCTTGGATAAAAAAGGGCAGTGGCGGCGCAAAATAAAAATTTTGAATTCCACTAGAATTTTTTTATCAACAATTTTCTGTTTGAATAATAAATAATTCATGAATACTTACTTGTGTGTGTTTACAAAATTCTCTTCAGTAAAAAAAAAGAGTAAAAATAATTTCTAAGCATGCTAAGTGCAGTGGATGTATTAAAATTATTGTTTTCATCTTAGAACTTTACAAATGTTGTACCTTCCAGGTAAAATATTTTCTTTCTTTGAACAAGGGTCTTCTTCAACTCTTCTTTTCTTGGGTGGACTACAAGTTATGCTCGAGTCAGATAAAATTTCGGAACTAAAAATTTCAATTCGAAATGGGACAACCGGGCTATTTTTTTTTCGATAAAATGTGCAGATAAAAACAAAATAAATATGTTATTTATACAAAACTTTCAACATCTATTAAGTCCAGTGTTGAAATTTGGTAGGTGTAGTGTTCTGCGACTTGAAACACCGCCAAGTTCCATATTCGATACATATCGATGCATAAATAAGAAAGTCCGCCATTTTGGATCCGCCACTTTAATTTTTTTTAAGGTTGTTTTTCATCTGCACATTTTATCAAGAAAAAATATTTTAGTCCGGCGCCCAGTTGGCTCGGCGTCAAGTTGGGCCGGCGCCCAGTTGGCCTGCCGCCCAGTTGGTGGCGCCGAGTTGGCGGCGCCCAGTTGTCCTAGACTGCAACACATTTCAGGGGTCTGGTACGTTTTACCACCTTTCTTAAAACTACGAAGTTTTTTGAAAAATGATAATTTTAGACCATTTTATAGTGATTTCTAAAAAAAAAATTGCGGACTATCGTTGATTTTGTTAAAAAAATTGAAATTGAAACATTCTTAAAACCCCATTCAAACCCATACAAATTGCTACAAAAGAAGCATTTTCTCATTTCAAACTGAAACAAAACGGTCCCTGACGTCTATCAGCAGCATCAAATTTAACTTAAAATTACTGTAAAGTCCGCAAAAAATATTAAATTTATCGAAATTTATAAAAACATAGATCAGTGTGTGTAACAATTCATCAAGATGTATGAAACTCGACCGTGACATGTCAAAAGTTTGGTTCGAAAAAACAAAAAC
The DNA here is from genome assembly GCA_963576565.1 of Aspidapion aeneum. Lineage (NCBI taxonomy): Eukaryota > Metazoa > Arthropoda > Insecta > Coleoptera > Brentidae > Aspidapion > Aspidapion aeneum. The sequence goes on along the minus strand of OY755038.1, from coordinate 35,783,629 downwards.
AACTGGATAAAAATCGGTATGTAAGAATTTAAAAAGAAATCATTTTAAAAAATATCAAATACTTTTTGTTAATTTTCATGCAATGCAAAAAAAAGTGCGGGGAAGTGACACTTTCTGAATCAAAATGTGTGAGGGTAAAATCGCACGGTCGCAGGAAAAACTATCTATCGTGACGCTACTGAACTTTCTCGTGTTTTAGGAAAAACTATCTGTCAAGACGACTTACCCATGAAATGTTGTTTTTTTATGGATTTTTTTTCTTCTTTTGCACAAAAAACAATTTTGGACCATGTTTAAACTCAAATAGTTACTTCTAAACTTGTTTTTAAACGTTTTAAGATTTCTTTTTGTAATATTCCCGCACAAAATTCAAAAAAAATCATTTCCGTACTTAGACAACATTGTCTATCAGTTTTCCCTGTATACACGGACTAACAGGTAGAATCATTCAAAATACGGCAGGTGGATTAAAGGTAGCCAGCTGCTTTTCTGTCGCACTTATGCCGTCAGTGTGAAAGAGATAAAAGTACCCTTATATTATCTAGGGTATTATTAGCATGCAAAATCACCCTATCTTTGTCCGTTTCACATGTTCAATAAAGTCTATCTCTGTTTTTATTGTAAAAGAAATACCCGACCATAGGAACCAAATTGGATAGGGTCAATAAAAAATGCCTTGTCTTTCCGTCTCTAACGCCCTTTTAGGGCGTTATACAACTCAATGCTCGAAACCGAAACCGATAACCCTCCAAATTTTTTGAGACAATTATCAGGACGGTTTGGACCCTAACATATCATAAATTCACCTCATTTGACGCATCCCGGTAAACACACTATTCCGTAGACAATTAGTAAACATGTCATGCGTTGAATTAAAAAAATATTTGAAATACCCTGTAAGTTTATCACTTAACCTGTTATGCAAACATCGCTTTAGAATAGTTAAAACGACTCACATGAAAGCAAGTGAAGTTAATTTTGACCATGCATTTTCAGTTTCCTTTCTTTATATTTAATAAATCTCAGATATCTTTCCTGTATTTTTTTATAATTATTTGGAGCCACTCTGTAGGTATGTGACGCAAACTATATGTCAAAAATTGATAAAATTTATTAAAAAGAGAACCCTTTTTTAAATAAAATAAAACTAATATCGGTTTTTTATTTTTATTTGGCGTTAAGTTATTACAAAAAAATTCAAAAAGTCACACTTCAGTGGTGCGTATTTAAATAACTATTGCTCGAAAACAAATCCTATGACCCCCAATTTTGTTTGGAAAAAATATCAGGAAGGTTTGGCCTTTAACATATCTCAAATTCAGCTTATCTGACGCATCCCCGTAAACAATGTATTTCGTGCCTCCTCCTTTAGGTAACTTCTCAAATACATCGTTCCAACGCAGCTTATTACTATTTTATAAAATTTTCTTATTTTAGGAATCGATTAAGGCTGCCAAAAAATCCAAGCGATCACTAACATCTTCGACAGAACAATCCTTAACTGAAAAAAAGGGTAAGTGATAGTTTAAAAAAATTTTGTCACGTCACCGTACCATCAACACGGCAAATAATTTTACATTGAAAACCATAAACGTATTCACACTACACCGCCACGGAACCTTAAGTGATGTATTGTGAATACGTCCATTGCTTTTAGTGTAATAGTTATTTACCTAACAAGTGCGGAAAGTAATACTTTACCGCACGCGACAGCAGTTGGCCGAAGGACGCGAAGCGGAGTTCGGTCAAGCCGTCAAGGGTGGTAAAGACACTTTCCGCATGTGTTAGGTACAATATTTTACCTATGAGTACCTTTTTTTTTCAAAAACTATAATGCAATTTATAAATAAACATGTCAAATTAGATGGAATTGAAATGTAAACAAATATTGAAGCTGTCTTTATGATACGTTGCTAAGGTTTCTAAGTGGTGCGCGTGCGGTAAAGTCACTTTACCGCACAGTGTGCGGTAATAGTTATTTAAACAACAAGGTTTGAAAACGACTCTTTGCACATGATCGAGACAGTTTGGTAGACCGACCCGAAGGCGAGGTCTAAAAGTCGAGGGAGTGTGCAAAGAGGATTTCAAACGAGTTTCTTACAATATTTTTTATACGACTGCTAATAAAGAAAGAAAAATCAAATTTTAATTTAACTTGTTTTTATTTCCGACATTTTTACAACAAAACTAAAAATTCAACAATTTTTTGACGTATCTAATCAACAAAACATACGAGCAGTGACGGTTGCTACGGAACTAAGCCAACTTATATTGATGGGTGACAACAACAAAAATCACAATGACGAGACACCCGTATGCAGAAATGACATAGGCTTGCGCAAAAATGACATAAGCGTGTGCAAAGCGTTTTGCACACAGCGTGCGCAAAATGCCATTTTCAGATCGTGTTCTCCGTGCGCAAAACCCCCTTTTACAAGTCGTATAAAAAGTAATTACTTTACCGCACGCGAGTAGGTAAAAATATTTAACATATCGCTGATGGACTTTACGGTATCGGTTCGGATAGTATGTTGTGCCTAAACTGTATCAAGGCCAACACAAAAATAGAGGCCACGAACCTGAAAAAATCAGCTGTCCTCCCGGGGCTGATTTTTACATTGGGTCTTATGGGAGGTCAGACGTTTTTTTATGATATTTTCAAAATGGCACTACAGATTTCGGCGAAATTTCAGTGAAATATTCTCAGATCCCATCCCCATATTCCACCAAACTTTTGTAAGGATGCAAGAAGATTAAAAGGTTAAAATCTTCAAAATTTAGCATTCCTTATTTTGAATTCAAATTACCCGCCATGTACCGCATGCCAACCGTTATATTTGACATGTATTTGACTTTGTCATCTGTGTTTGTCACATTCGCTTCTGCAGGGCTATCAAAATGGACGGGCCACGATCCTCCACTTTGTTGACGTCACATCCGGGGCTGATTTTTTTTTGATGGTCACGTTACGACACAGCTGATTGTCTTTAAAATTTTGAAGTTGGAATGACGGTTCATGGATATTTGATTTTTTGTTAAATAAAGCCGTTTTTGAGATTGTTTTTACTTTATTCTGGCAGAACAATTTTTTTTAAATGTATAGTAAGTCCTAATTTTTCATAGCCGCTTCATTAGCTCACACAAAAATTAAGTTTAAAGCAGAAGCGAATGTGACAATCACATATGACAAAGTCAAATACATGTCAAATATAACAGTTGGCATGTGGTACATGGCGGGTAATTTGAATTCAAAATAAGGAATGCTAAATCTTGAAGATTTTAACCTTTTAATCATGTTGCTTCCTTACAAACCTTTGGTTGAATATCGGGATGGTGTCTGAGAATATTTCACTGAAATTTTGCGGAAATCTGTAGTGCCATTTTGAAAATATCATAAAAAAACGTCTGACCTCCCATAAGACCCAATGTAAAATTCAGCCCCGGGAGAACAGCTGATTTTTTCAGGGTCGTGGCCTCTATTTTTGTGTTGGCCTTGGCTTCTGTTTTAAATTTAATTTTAGTGTGAGCTTATGAAGCGGCTCTAAAAAATTAAGGATTACTATACATTAAAAAAAAATTGTTCTTCAAGAATATAGTAAAAACAATCTTAAAACCGGCTTTATTTTTTAAAAAATCAAATATTCTTGAACCGTCATTCCAACTTCAATATTTTAAGGACAATCAGCTGTGTCGTGAAGCAACCATCAAAAAAAAATCAGCCCCGGATGTGACGTCAACAAAGTGGAGGATCGTGGCCGGTCCGTTTTGATAGCCCTGACTGTATTTGACAATATATCGTTTCTTCTAGCGAAAATTTTAGATTTTTAAGTCCGATGCAGGCAAGAATTACTTTATTAATCGATATTTGCAAAGTGTTTAAGTTGAGATAAATTAGGTAACTGACAATGGTCTTCCTTTCAGGAATATTCTATTCGGTAAATTATTTTATATCTGTATTCCTTATTTAATTCGATTAAAGTAATTTATTACTTCCGGCAGCCGATATAATAATCTTTTTAGTGTGTTTTTTTGTCGATTATTGGTCTAAATATAGTTGCAAGGGCGCACAGAGGGGGGCTCGGGGCCTGGGCCCGGGCCCCTTTACATGCCTAAGATTTTTTAATGCCATCTCTCCCTGACCGTATGAAAAATCCAATTTGCCTGCCAGGTCGACGTTGTACTGTTCTAGAATAGTAAGTTTTTCATTCCAACAGTCCACTTAAACCGGTTTTGGACTCCTCCGAGATACAAGATCGAAGACAGGCACATTTGAAGTTTTTGCATTTTACTATTTTCTTTTTATGTAGATTCTCATTCAATTCGTGACAATACATTTCTAGTTTACATTACCTGAGATAAAAATATACCATAAATTTACATTTGTCTAAAAAAAAACAGTGAATGTTAACCAAAAAAATTAAAATTTAGGCATTTAGAAAAAAGTAATTTGATTATCGACACCAATTTTACACTTAATATGTGATCTTACATAAATTCTCTAAATTCACTGAAAAATTAAGAACTAACACGTGACCAAATGCCGGGAAAGCCACGTAGATATAAAAATATTTTATAAATTTCCAAAAAAAAATTGTGAAAACATGAATATTTAAAAAAAAAATCACCTTTGGCGCGTGCCTGCTAATTTTATTGCAAGAGCCTCTTAATTTTTATTTCTACGGTACTGCGGCATACATACAGGGTGTTTCAAAATTCAATAACATAATTTTAGTCTTGGATTCCTAAAGTGATTTGAAGACAAAATTTTTATATAAACATAGATCCTCAATCGCCTTCTTTTTGAGATACAGAGTGTTAAAATTTCATTTTCTTTTTGGTTTTTTGCTTATAGATTGTGCAGTTTTTGAGATATTTAGTTAAAATTTGGCACGTATATTAAGTTGTAGGCACTATACTCTTAGACATGCCAAATAATAGTACAAATCTACAGAGTGATACTTTTTCAGGGGTCAGGCCTTTTCCCCTCGATTTTTTTTCGTTGTAAGCCACTGGTAGCCAGAAGTAGGTAGTTTAATAGAAGAAATAAAATCCTTGTTTTATTTGCAAACTTTTTTTGTTTTTTGCAATTTTTTTGTATCTTTAACCGTTTTAGAGAAAATCGCTGTTGCATCAAAGGCTGCTACCATAAAATAAAAAAATGCGCCATACTACATGGCGGGTATATCAAAATAAACAAATTAAATAAAACGTACTCGGCATGCCTAATAGTGTAGTGCCTATAACTAAATACACATGCCAAATGCCATGTCAAAATATAGACTCTTATACACTTCTTGAATCTTATTTAACTAACAGATTTCAATCAATTTTTTCAAATGGTGAGTACTCAGGCAGAGCAGAGATACTTTCGGGAGTTCCACAGGGATCAATTTTAGGCCCTTTGCTGTATCTTATCTACACATCTGATATTCTTAGATCTCTAAAATCTTGTAAAGTTCAAGCCTTTGCCGATGACACCCAAATTTATTGTTGTTTCATTCTGGAAAATTACAAAGTGTTTGAAAAATGTATAAATGATGACTTAAAGATCCTAAATGACCTATCTCATGATCATAATTTGAAGCTCAATCCAGATAAATCTTGCGTTATGATCTTTGGTAAAGACAAAAATATAGATTTTTAAAAAAATAATCTTAATATAGTTATCAATAACTCAAAATTAAATTTTAAAGATTGTACAAAAAATTTGGGAGTCATTTTGGACAACAAACTAAGATTTAAAGAACATCTTAAAAAGTTATTTCAAAAATCATTTACATCCATGAGAGTTTTATATGGCAATAGGCACATTCTTAATAAACAATTAAAACGAAATTTATGTGAATCGTTGGTGCTCTCTAACTTTAACTACTGTGATTTTGTTTATGGATTCTTTCTAGATCAGGAAAGTAAAAATCGTATTCAAAAAATACAGAATGTGTGTGTGAGGTTCGTCTATGGTTTGCGTAAATTTGATCATGTTTCACATTTATATAAGGATATAAAATGGCTTAAGATGAATGAACGTAGAGATCTTCATTTTTCGTCCTTCTTATTGAAAGTGATCAACAATCCTAATTCACCTGTTTCTATCAAAGAACGTTTAATATTTCGTAACACTATTCATAATATAAATATAAGAGACAATGTTAAATTAACGATGCCACTTCATAGTACTGCAATTTTTCAGCGCTCATTTTCCTATAACGCCGTGAAACAATTTAACTTAATACCACATCAGTTTCGGAATCTATCATCACAGGGATTTAAATCAAAATATAAAAAGTATCTGTTAAATCTTAATCACTAAAAAAAAAAAATTAAGTATGAACCTACAACAAAAAATTGGAAATCAGAAAGAGTATTTCATCGTTTAAGTATTTTTGTATGGGTAGCGTCGCCGCCGGTAAATTAGTTACCTAACTTTAATTAGTTATATAAAAAAAAATACCTACCATAAAGTAAGATTGTTGTTGTTATACCTACCAGTTTCTTAAAAATATAATTTAAATCTTATGAGAAACCTACAAAAAGTTTCTTAAAAATGTTAGACCAATAAGTTTCCTTTAATTTATATGTGCCTACATAAAGTTTAGTACAATGTATACAGTACAATTATCCCTTTAATTTATTTAAATAGGCAAAATAAATTCTACTGATAATTTCTGAGTGTGGATTAACATAGTATTTTGTAACTTTATTTGTCTATGCTGGGTTCAGTAGAGTAGCCAATGGCTAGACTTGCGCCGGGCGTAGCCAAGAAGTAATAATATTATCTTTGTAACAAATAAGTCTGTAAATTATTTTTCTCAATAAAGTCATTTATTATTATTATTATTATTATTATTATTATGAAATTTGAGCTAAATATCTAAAAAACTGTAAGAGCTATACAGAACATTTTATCACCCTGTATCTCGTTTGTGGACCTATGTTTATATGAACTTTTTATCTTGAAATCATTCAAGGAAATTATTGAATTTTGAAAACACCCTGTATATCAAATGCACATAAGTATGTATTTAGTTTTTAGCTTTTAATCACTTTATGCTCCAATTACATATTTAGTAAAATAATATGTATCATGGGCGCACGCGGGGGGGGGGGGGGGGGCGGGCCCCCCCAAGCCCTAGATTTTTTTTACACATTTTCCACATTTTTTATGAAAAAACACAAAAAATAGCTTAAAATTGGACATCATGAGGCTTCGCTCCCCCCCTCCCCCCAAGAGGTCTCGCCCCCCCCCCCAGACATATTCCTGGGTGCGCCACTGTATGTATCATGTCTTAACTTTCTTAAATTACAGTAATTCTAAAGGCCGTACCTAGGGGGAGGGGTCAAGGGTAACTATTAATTTCTTCCACCCCGGAATAGTGACAAAGTTTATATTAGTAGTATTTTCTCTCGCGCGCATTTGGATTTTTATGGTGTGAGTGTGTTTTGGATTTTTCTTCTTATAATTTTATTTTTTATGTTTTCGTTACGCCTTGTTCTGTCAACGGCATTTGCGTGCGGAAAAATTGATTTTCTGCCCTTGTTAGGAAAAGCTATATTTGGACGTAAAAATAAACAAGAAGGTACTGTCTGGGAAAATATTGCCCAGTTTGGTTTTTACAAAAATTCAGCCCAGTTTGGTTTTTACAAAAAAAAATCGCGAGACGCGGCTGTGTTGTGGGCTGTTTAAATTCTAAGCTTAAAGGAATGACCGCCAACAATAGAAAAAATTTACATGGGGCCTTGACCGAAGAGTCCTCCTAATTTTTTCTTACTCTAAGGTTTTTACAAGAAAAATCGCGGCTATGTTGCCGCCTCAGGGGCTGTTTACAATCTAAGCTTTAAGGAATAATCGCGAACTATAGGAAAAATTTACCTTTATTTTTTTTTACTCTAAGGTAGGAAAGCTTTTTATTATGGTTCCTTGGCCACACACAACAAGATTTGACCTCATCGCCTGAAAATAAACATATATAAATGGTTTCTTGCAGGCTTTATTTGTTGTACTTTTTAACAATAAACGATTTTATTTATGTTAGTTGAAACCGATTTTGTCATCCTTTTGAGAACTAGTTGAAGATTGGTTCTTGAGGTGGTTCACAATTTGGGTCAAAAGGATCGCACGGAAATCCTGGGTCGGAGGGCTCGCACGGATCCCAAGGGTTCCAAGGATCGCATGGATAAGCTAAAAACAATAAGTAGTTTAATTACACAGCCTCACAAACGAAATGTCAACATCCGTAAGACAAACTATGGTTTTCCAATGCAGTGGCATATAAAAGGGGGGGCGCCCTTTTTTTAGATAGTTTACACAAATTTTATGAATACACAAAGCTGGCAAAGTTAAAATCAGACAAGTTTCGTGGCTTATCGGGTAAAAAGAAGTTTTTGTTTCTCTCATATTTTTCCGTGGGTAGCTTAAAAGCTTAACACGGGGGTCTAAGATCTAATGGACACCTAATAATTGTTGACAGTTACTTGTTCTGTCCTTATGGGACTCCTCAGAACACTGATTGGTCCATGCGACACCCTTGCGAAGTCAATTAGACAGTTTTGTCTTTAATCCTGTGTACATAGTGAGAAAACTCTCGCAAGAAGCTCCATCTACCGAGATATGAGAGAAACTAGAACAAGAGCAGGCGGAATACACATATCGATCAATAAAAAGATCGAACGCAACAAAACAAACAAACCATCCGTGACCTACGACAGCTCTTCTGTCTCTCAGGCCAGAGCAACCCTGGTTACCGTTTTTACCCGCCATCAGACATGCGAGCGTCAATCAGCGAAATTTTTAGGTCAAATAATACTAACAAACGTAAAATTCACGGGTACTAAATCTCATTTATGGTAAAAATTTTACAACATATTTAAATCTTTCAGAAATAATAAATATTTTAATATTTTAATAACTTATTTTCTGTGCGAATAATTATTTTTCGTTTTTCCTGTGCACTTATTTACGTTCATCGTTTAACCATCCTTTCTCCCCCCAGATTTTTGATGTTTTTTTCCAAAACCACTGTTGCAATTTTGAGGAATTTTTTTGACACTGAAATAAATTTTTATGTAGAGGGATTTCTATAATAAATATATATGGGATAATTAGTTTCCACCCTTGTTAGGATTAGTTTTTAGGTCCGGCCATAAGCTTCAGGGAACTTGGCTATGAGCACAAGAATATTATCCAGTATTTGGATTTATCGGCAAAAATACACAAAAATATCGTAATCTGGCTTACAGATCTTGATATTTTTTGTGGGGCTGTGTTATAAGTACAAATCACTTGCGTAAATTGCAAATCAATTTAATACATTGTCCTTAAATTAACCGTTGATATTTCATTAAAAGTTAAAGAAATATCCACTATAAGTGGTATTGTTGGAAAGAGAATTTTCAGTAGATTAAAAAAAAATTAAAATTACACTGGATATTCAATTTAAAAATTTATATAATTTGTACTCACCGCGTAAACTATAAATCGCATATATGCAAAAAAAGACTTTCTTTTGAATGCTTTTGGTTTGAACCTTATAGGACTAATAGAACAAAACTTTTCTTTAGGGAACCTTTATAATGAAATACCCTGTAGATATTTTCATATATCTATTACTATTTCCAACATACTAGGATTCACTTATAAACTTTTACAACTTTACTACCCTTATTGTCACCCTGTTAAAATTGATATTTAAACAAATTATTTTTTTGTGCATACGTGCGTAATATAAGCTGTACATTGATTATAAATTAAAGAGGTGAAAAAAAATACAAACAATAGCACATAATAAAGTAGTAGGTCAAAAATGATACCTATAAGCTAGGCAAAATTACCTGTAGTAGTTTCAGCCCAAAACTCTGGACAGGGATAGAGGTTCCACGGATACTCAGCATACGGCCAAAATGGTATACAAACTGTTGTCGACGAATCCGTAGTTGTATGTGGTCGGTGAGATGTGTGTGGATGGTGAGATGTGTGTGGATGGTGAGATGTGTGTGGATGGTGAGATGTGTGAGGTCGGTGAGATGTGTGTGGATGGTGAGATGTGTGTGGATGGTGAGATGTATGTGGATGGTGAGATGTGTGAGGTCGGTGAGATGTGGTGTGTGGTTCGTGAGATGTGTGAGGTCTGTGAGATGTAGTATGCTGTGAGTGAGGAGTGGTTCCATTCCAAAACTCCGGACACGGGTACTGGTTCCACGGGTACTCTGTCCAAGGCCACCACGGTACGCATACTGTAGTAGGATTTTCCGTAGTCGTGATTGGTCGACGGGAAGAAGTTATACTCGTTGTTTTATAAGTAGATGTATATGTAGTTCTCGGAGTACTCGTGGGCGGTGTTGTAGTGATTGTAGATTTAGTAGTTGCTGTCGGGCTTGTTCTGTGTGACGTTGTTGTAGATGTAGTTCTTGGAGTACTTGTGGGCGATTTTGTTGTGATTGTGGATTTGGTAGTTATTGTCGGGTTTGTTCTTGGTGACGCTGTTGTTTGTGTACCTGTCGAAGACGTTGTTTTGGGTGTAGTTCTGGATGATGTTGATCTAGGTGAAGATGTTGTTGTTCTTAAAGTTGTAGATGATATCGTAAAGGAAGTTATCGTTGTTCTTGGTGTTGTAGTTGATGGTGAAGTCGGGCTTCCGGTTGTAGTCCTTCCGGTTGTGACAATTGGTTCTATAGGGGTAGTGGTTCTTTCCGTTGTAACAATAGGTTCTATAGGGATTGTTGTTTGCTTTTCGGTAGTACTGTCGCTTGCATTATTGTAGGCACAGCCTGTAATTATTTTAAAAGAATTAAACATAAGCATAATTTTCTGTACTTAAATTATATAAATTTAAGAAATATTTAGAAAACAGTAATGTTATTATTATTATTGCCATGCAGGCTGGAGAAGCCAACATTCTAATAGATGAAGACGTTGTAGTACCCAGGGTCATACCTTGTTATGTTGCTAGAGAGCAATTTACCCCCAATCTTAAACTAAGAATGATTTATTGTTATCTACAGCTCATATTCATGTATGGTGCCGAAACTTGGTATATCAAAAGTTAACATGGTTAATCGCATTAAATCATTTATGGGCCCCACGTACGTAATTACGGGTCCATATTACCGACTTTTTTGTTGTTCCATAGCTTAAAGCGTTTCTTAATATAATCACAACATGACGTATTAAGGAACACTTTAGGCTAAGTAACGAAAAAAAAAGTGGGTGAGATGGGCTAAAAAAGAGTATCAGTACTGAGGAACCAAAAGAAAAGTTTTTATATCTGGACCTCATTCCACGAAGTGACAGATTCTCGACCTGGAAGAAAACAACATTTTTTTGTGAAGCTTTTATTATTGCGATAAAAAAAATGATAAAATACAAAAAAGAAAAAGGTATAAAAGGCAGTGGCGGATCCAGGGGGGGGGGGCACTAGGAGCACCTGCCCCCCCCCCGAGAATTTTTTGAATATACAAAAAATGAGTAAAAAGTAATGTTTTTGCAAATAAAAATTCAAAATTTTTGCCTGCGGCGCATGAAAGTGTCTTTTGTTTTTATAATCGAAATTACAACCACTGACTAATTCAATAAAATATACCGTTTTTTACCAACAGAGAATGTCACCTAAAGTGCCCCCCTGAGAAGCACCTCTGGATCCGCCCTTGATAAAAGGATTTTGGTTTGTGTAACTATATGTTACCTGATTCAACTTGTCCCATGCATCTTTTTTCCACAACATTAAAATACAAGTCTCCAGGACAAATTTGTTGAACTAGTTGCCCATTCTCGCATCTAAAGTAAACAGAACAGTTGACATCATTGGGATATAAATCGCCTTCGATACATGATTCTACAAAAAATATAAAAAAATCAAATATTAGGATATTTAATTTTCAAAAAGGGGCAAATAAAGGTTTAATTTTTTTAATTTTCAATTGAGAAGAATGAACTTGTCTCTTGGGCGGTGGACCAAAAAACTACATAAACCAAAATTATTTAAGAAAAGTCGGACTTTACATACCTCACCCCCTCAAATTTTGTTGATTTTGTAAGCATCTTACTTACTGAGAATAGTCCAAAGCCAAAATAATACGTTTTAAAAAATTGTGTTCGCTCTGATAAGTATGGTCATCTTAATTTTTACCTTCCTAGCCCGCATAGCAATGCTAGAGTAGGTACTAGTTTCGACAAAAAGTTTTTTTGAGATAACGCCTATAATGTGTTATTTGGGTGTATTTTGATCTTAGCAATATCGTCGTGTCTGTCCGTAACACGATAGCTTCTAAACCGCTGAACCGCTATTTATAAAAAATTTTGATAAAATAGTGCTCGACACTGTTACGTGCTGATTAGATTCTAGTAAAAATCCATTAATGCTAATGACAGTTCTTTGACAATTAAAATTTTTTAAAAATGCTTTTTAACGGAGCTCTGCATCAGTATGCAGTTTTCGGAATATAGTAGAACATATTTTTCCTAATAATTTGTGTTATAACCCATAGCTCTGTAAAAGATTTGGTTTCTGAGATATTTACAAAAAAATATTTTCAAGGCTGATATACCATGGATTTCTCTTGTGTGCCAATAGACTATCAGATCAGTCATGGATCCATTTATTTTTATACATAACCAAGTTTAACCTATTTATATATCGCACTAGTGATGTAATGAGCGGATGTAGTAAGCTCATTATGTAACTCATTTTTATTAATTAATTTAAGGTTAATTTAATCTTTTTGTTCAGTCAGTCAGTTTAATTTATAATGTAAGTTCACTGCATAATACGTATGTTGTGAAAAATCGATTTGTAACAGAACTAAGGCGTAAAACTAGTAGTATATAGGATCTATCTCTATTATCTATCTATTTAGCCTTCTTCGATCCATCTTTGGAAATAGGCCTCCCCCAATATCTACCACTCTTCTTTGTCCGTCGCCGTGTTTATCCATCTAGTTTCCGCATGTTTCTTCAAATCATCTGCGCATCTCAATTGGCGTATTCCCATTCTTGTTTTATTTTCCGAAGGTCTGATATTATGACCGGTAAATTTTCATTTTAATTTTGCTACTTCTCCTCTAACATTCCTTACTTTTGTTTAGCTGTTAGCTTTGCATGTAACATTTGTCTTTCCAGTGATCTTTGGGCATTTGTTACCTTATCCATGTTTGATTTTCTAGGTGTCCAGGTCTGGGATCCATAGGTAAGTACACGGAGGATACATTGTTTCACTCGTTTTGGGGTGTAGCTTAATTTACCGAATGCTGCCTACACCAATCATAGTAGCTGTTTGGTTTTCTTTTTTTAGTTTAATAATTTGTCCCAAATATATATATATATATATATATATATATATATATATATATATATATATACCTCTACTTGTTCTAATTTCTTTTTGTTTATTCTGATCGTGATATCTTCATCTGTGTTTGTTATGATTTTAGTTTTAGTGTAGTTCATACTTAAACCAATATTTTTAGCTGCTATATCCAGTTCTTCCAGCATTTTTATCAGTTCTTTTTTCTTATCTGTTATTAAGGCGATATCACCAGCATGTCTTAGATGGTTCACGTATTGTCCGTTTACTTTGCTACCTATTTCTTCCCAATCTAAGTTTTCATAAACATCTTCTAGCACTCGGCAGCTCTTTCTCTTTTTTTGAATGGGTTGCATGCACTCTTGCAGCGTCGGTCGGTGTTTCTGCTAACTTCCTTATTCATATGCTTCGACTGCAAAATTATTTGTATAAATTACTAGTCTATCTTTTAAAATTAAAAAAGAATATATATAAACGCATATTCATTTACAAAAACATTGATTGAGCGTAACGCAAGGTTAATGTAATTTAGGAATTGTCCCTAATACTTTTTTTACTTTGATATTTTTATAAAAAAATTACCTTTCAGAGGTATCCCGCCGACCAGGACACAGACCGCAGTAATTAATAAAACTCTAAAATTTTGCAAATTTTTCATTTTGAATAAAAAAAGATTACATTCTCTTGCAAACTAAATGTGAAATTTAAATAAAAATCAAATATATTGAACGTATTTTGTAAAATTAGATAAGAAAAGTACTTTATACCCATTATGTTTTTGACATGAACATGAGCGATGTGGTCTGTTTTTTTTCCGAAATTATTTTTGGGTATCAACATTTTTTTTATCAGTAAAATCATGTTGAATAAAACTACTGCATTGTAGACCACGATTAAATATTACTGAATAAGTACACAGCACATGTTACTCTTTGTACAGGGCGAAAAGTGCTAGTTCAATTGGAGGTAGAATGCCTTCGAGTGTACTGAAATAGAAAACTTGTATGGATGACATTTTTATAAGAAATTCGACAAACTTATCAAAGTCAAATTTATTTAAATCAAAATATCTGTCGTCTAGACTCTAGCATTGTTTAGAAAGAGACGCACCTTCCGTCCCTTGTAAACTCATAAACGTCGCAAAATTTAAATAAACAAGTTTTAACAAAACATATACCGGGGGGACGGACAAACGTATTGGTGATTGACTATGATGGGTTTGTCACGTCTCTATTTCTTTAAAATATGTCATACATACAGGATCTCTATACAGAAATAGCTTGCCAGGCGCATAATACATTTGACTGACAAAATATATCGAGGGCCTGCCCTGCGAGAAGAAAGCTGGGTAAAAGATAAGACTCTGCCTGCACAACATTAGGCTTTATTTAAACGGGACACTGCCGGTTAACTAATAACAAGAACTTTGTTCGCGATTGCACCGACACAGACATCGACACTGGACATTATTGCTGCAGAAGAAACCGTTAGTCTACCTTAACCCGAAGCTGATGAGTCTCACCATAAAGTAAGAGCAACCTCAGACAGAAAGAAGCAACAGCAGGCAAACATCACCGGTCAAGAATAATGGGCTATCAAGAACCTGCAGACTGCCCAGTCAATCAAGATTCTACTTAACGACAAAGCAAACGTGACGGTAATCATGGATACCAAGACACGACAAAAAAATCAAAGAAGTTCTGGATAAAGGAAACTACAAACGAACACAAAAAGATCTAACCACATTTTTATGGACTAACAAAGATCCGTAAAAGAGATATACCACTGCCACCAATTACAAGTACCAGGGAGTCACCGACCAGCATTTTTTTGAGGAATATTTTGTCAAGGTTTTCAAAAGGATCGAAATCCCGACGATAGATTTGTAAGTTTTGATGTGGATAGTCTTTACATCACCGGGCCCATAAATGAGTCACTTAGTATCAGTATCATTAAAAACAAATTACAAACTGAGAGAACAACGCTATCGGTGGACGGGGTAATGAATCTCTTGGAGGTCTGTTTCCGTAACTTTCAAGTGAAGGATTAGTTTTACGCGCAAAATAATGGACTTCCAATGGGCTCGTTTCTATCGTAAGTGGCAGCAAACATCTACATGGAGTGGTTCGGGAACCATGCGAACAACACAGCAAGAGTCAAGCCAAAACTATGGCTACGATACAGTCCGGAAAATGAAGACGAAGCGCAGAATTTTTTACACTATCTGAACGGTATTCGACCAACAATCAAATGGACAATGGAAATTGAAAAAGATTCGACCTTACCTTTTTTGGATGTTCTTGTCCAACGAATAGATGATAGACTGTATATAGGAAACCTACACACATGGGACAGACCTAAGTTTTACGGCTAATCATTTTATTGCTACAAAAAAAGGAGTTATAAGAAGTTTGTATTTAAGAGCCGCAAATATTTGTAGTAATAATTAAGAATTAACCACACTCAATGATCTCTAAAATTAAAAACAAACTAAATGTAGTGGTTGCAGCTCTTCAATGCAACCCATTAAAAAGTCACCCTGTTAATTGTATTTTTGTTAAACCAGGAAATGAGTAATGAGTAATTGGCAAAAAAACTATAGCTTATCAATTATCTAAACTTGACGGGTGAATGATATTTGTCTATTTCTCAAAACTATTTTTTTATGCCACTGTTTCTGGGCGGAAATCACTATAAATATAAAACCCAAACGCATTTTATGGAAAATTTTATATTAAGGTACAAGGACATCGTTGTCATCAAAATTATTCAATACTTATCAGGAACTGTTGCAAGTTTGTTGCACAGTTCTAATTTTTAACGATTAATTTATTTTTGATAGATAATTGCGAAAAACGCCGCAATTTTTCTGCGATTTGCATAATTTTTGCCATTTTTGTTAAAGTTTGGGTCACACGCGAAAAACGGACCCCAGATTCAGCTCGCGAAAAAAATATATATGTGTAGGTTTGGTTAAATGTACAGAACAAAGGATCCCGCCCGGAGCTTACGGGCGGTGGCTTTCGGTTGGATTTCTTTTAAATTTCAGTATGTTGTAGATCTTGATGCCCTGATAAAAAGTTATCATTGCCCCATCGTCGTCCGACCTATGGTTTCTAAGATACAGGGGTTCAAAGGCTTTTGTGATTTTCTCACAAAAAACTATTTCAAGTCATTTCTACCAATTCTGAAAAATGATTTTATTGTTTGTTACATAAATGTTAGGTCACAAGTAGAGCTTAATATACAAATAAAAAAATTGGACCTATTAACAATTTGCTACATTCAGTGGCGTTCCAAACATAAAAATTATTAAAAAATATTTATTTAAAAACAGAATTAACTATAAAATAAAAACAAACGGTGGAATTTTTTTTGTTTTTTCCTATCTTTTAGGAATCTCCCAAAGAAACCAGAACATGTCCTTATACAACTCAATGGTATATATGGTATAAATCGGTTTGTAAAGTTTTTCACAAAAAGCTGTAAATCTCTAAGCTTTTTAGGATTTTAATGTTTTTTTTAGAAATGCAAAATACGTTTTTTTTTAATGATAATATTTAAACAAATATAATTATGAGGTTAATAGAATAATTTTTGTTGCTAACATTACTTTTTTAATCATTTATTCTTTCAGTGGCGTGCAATTTACCAGGATAAATGTTCGAAATCCTAACTTCTTCTAACATTAATTTTTTGGCGACATTAAAAGTAAAAATAAAAAAGTTTAAAAATTTGATCTGTCAATTTGACATTGGCAGGTTAAGCAAGCTAAAGGTGCGCTTTACATAAAAAAAGTTATACCGGGTAGGCCAAAAAAAACGGACCATCTTTTTTTCATTATAACTTTTAAACTATGTAATCGATGTTAATGGGACAAACTGCACTTGGCAGAGAATTAATTCAAGTTTTGGCTAAATATATTTTTACAGACGAAATTAAATTGTACCGTTCAAAGATGCTTGTTTCTTCTTGTGTTGCGAACATGCTTTAATCGGTAAAAAACCTGCATTCTTGTCACGCACAACAAAGTGTGAATCAGCAAAATCGGTTTAATGATTCTGAAAAAAATATTTTCATTTCAACCATTATTTTGAATATTATACGATTGCCTTGCCAATCACGTCTGCATTTATTTCATTATAAATTCATTATTACTGAACCGATTTTGATGAAGAATAAACAATCATCTTTGAAGGGTACAATTTAATTTCGTCCGCCATCTGGGATTTTGAGATATCGGACAAAAAATATATTTAATCAAAACTCTGATTAATTCTCTGCCAAGTGCAGTTAAAATCGATTGTAAAGTTCAAAAGTTATAATGAAAAAAATTGTTCGGTTTTTTTTTGGCCCACCCGGTATAACTTTTTTCATGTAGAGCTCACCTTAAGCTTGTTTTACTAACCCGCCAATGTCAAATTCACAGATCATATTGGTAAATTTTTTTATTTTAATTTTATGTCGCCAAAAAAACAATGTCAAAAAAAGTTAGGATTTACCTGAGCAACAAAAATTATCGTTAAATAAAAAGGTAAAGTATTTTGCATTTCTAAAAAAAAAAACATTAAAATCCTAAAAAGCATAGAGTTTTACAGCGTTTTGTTAAAAATTTTACAAACCGATTTTTACCACATATACATATTCTAGTTTCTTTGGGAGGAGATAGAAAAAAACAAAAAAATTCCACCGTTTGCTTTTTTTTATAGTTAATTCTGCAGAATTTGAATGAACCGAACCGAACCAAAGCATCGTTTTTTAAATAAATATTTTTTAATAATTTTTATGTTCGGAACGCCACTGAATGTAGCAAATTGTTAATAGGTCCAATTTTTTTATTTCTATATTAAGCTCTATTTATGACCTAACGTTTGATATGTAACAAACAATAATATCGTTTTTCAGAATAGGTAGAAATGACTTAAAATCGTTTTGTGTGAAAAATTTACAAAAGCTAAAAACTGAAACTTTGAACCACTGTATCTTAGAAACCATAGGTCGGACGACGATGGTGCAATAATAACTTTTCATCAGGGCATCAATATCTGCAACATACTGAAATTTCAAAGAAATTCAACCGAAAGCCACCGCCCATAAGCGCCGGGCGGGATCCTGTATTTTGTTAGGTCAAGTTAGGTTAGGTCCGACCAGGCCAGGTTAGGTTACGTCAGGTCGGGTAACTTTACGTCTGTTAATTAAAAATCAAATTGAAGTTTAAAAATATCCGCAGATTCTTTTTGTATTACTTCTACAAATATTTTTGAAAAGCAGGTTTTCCTTAAAATATTGTTTTTTATTTTTTTAGGTAAAGTTTTTTCGGTTAAGACAGTTTTGCCACCTTTTCGCAAAAATGTTGCTTTTTGCTAATTTTTCTTAGCATTTTCAAAAAATTAAACCAGTTTCCTCACTTTTAAAGTTTTTTGCTAGAACCAGTTTATCTAACTTTTCTCAAATCTTTTCGCAAAGATTTCTTGAAATGTTGGAAATTTAGAAGCCTCATCAACAGATGATTCACACTATACGCTTTTTCTATTTTTACTTTTTTAATTTTGTGTTATATCTCACAAACAAAATTTGGCAGAAAAAATCAATTTTTACTGGTGCAAAATCAAATTTTTGTAAATAGAAATTTCATGGATTCGTTTTTAAAAATGCAAACTCTTCATAAAACATCCATACCGTTTTTATTAAACAAATTTTAGTAAAAAAGTCATATTTTCTTACATTTGTAGTTAGTAGTGAGAGGGTGGGGGCTTCGCAAAAATGGCAACACTGCATTGTTGCGACACGCCTAAGAGGCACGTCGCACACACAAATGTCTTTTAAATTTAAAATAAGCAAAGCCAAGCAAGGTGGAAGGAAATAAGAAGGCGCCCACTTATCTTATTTATCCTTAAATTAACCCCCAAAAAACGACAAAAGAAGGTATTTTAAAAAATCATATTGCCAAAAAATGTTTTAAAAAATGCGTTTACAAAAACCCTTTTTAAATCAAATGTTTTTTGAAAATGTTTAGCTTTTGCTGCTCCTTGCAACAAACCTGCTTTGTGAGTAAAAAAAAATTACCACGTGTTAAAGAAAAAAGTGTGTTTTCCGAAAATATTGTGAAAAACAAGAAGAGATGTAAAAAATAAAAATCAAATTAAAAAAAAAGCCGTTTTCCATTTTTCTTGGATAATTTTATGTTATAACTTTTATAACTAACTTTTTTCGATAGGAGATCTAGTTGCGCCGAAAAACGTAAAAAACAATTATCCACTCCTAGCCTCATCCATTTCACGCTAATAACTGGAATCAAGTCTAGTTATATTTTCCTATTGGCTACGATAGATTTTCTTTTATTTTCAATAGTTTTTAAGCCGTTACTAGTTTTTTGCTTCTCAAAAGGCATCTACTCTGCTCTATATAAAGCAAGTGAATCTTGGAGTGCGTGTATCTAAGAAAAGTTTCCCAAACTCAGAGACTAGTCAACATTAGTCTCTATTTGCGCCTTCTATACATTGTGGAAGTTGTAGGTATCTGAGACTTTTGAAAAGAGAGACTCTTAAGCCAGGTTCTCATTCTCGTGTATTTGGCAAACTATTTGTCAATTGACCATATTTGCCAAGTAGTGGGAGTGGCGTACTAGGCCAATATTTGTACAATTATTGGCCACTGGCAGAGTCCCGGCGGTTGTCGGTAAAAATTACGCGAGCCAAACGGATTACAATTATAGGGACTAGCTGCTCCGTAGAACACGAAGAGAGGTAGGAGCTATAGTGGGAGTCCTAACCGGACACTGCATCCTACAAGGACACCTGGCAAAGATGAGAGTGAAGGAGGACGCGACGTGCGAGCGATGTTGGGCCGAGGACGAGACCTCGGCGCATTTCCCCTCATCATGTGAAGCATACAAGGAGGCAAGAAAAGAGATCTTCTGAATCTGAGGTGGCCCGATATTCTGGCCTTTGTACAGAAGACGGGCAGATTCCTTAGCGAAGGAAGGACGCAGTAGGGGGGATGCTTGGGCCTAGAGCCTACCCCATACTACTACTAGTACTACAAGTAGTTTTATTCTGTTTTTGGCTTTGGTCGCGTGTACACGTGGTGTAATTGCCAAGTACACAAGTTTTAGCGTAGCTTCCACTGCTCCTGTATTTGACAAATACGCCAATATTTGTTTGCTTGGCAATTACACCACGTGCACACGCGATCGAAGCTAAAAACAGAGAAAACTAATAACAATTGCCGAAATATTTGCCGAACAAGCAGGCAAGTAGTGGGAGTGCATCAACAAGCATGAACTTGTCAAATACGCAAATAACTGTAATCCCTTTGGCTCGCGTTATTCTTATCGACAACCGCCGGGACTTCGCCAGTGGCCAATAATTGTAGAATATTGGCCGAGTATACCATACCTACTACTTGGCAAATATGGTCAATTGACAAATAGTTTGCCAAATATATGAGAATGGGCGCCCGGCTTTATACCAATAATAAATAAAAATAATATATATATATATATATATATATATATATATATATATATATATATATTTATCGGTTTCACAACGTTCTACGTCTTCCGATACCCAATCTCCACTCGTTTCTGTTTGCCCATAATTCATCATCTAGGCCTCTTATTCTTATTTCACTATCTATTCCTTCTCTCCAGCTTCTCCTTGGTCTTCCTCGTTTTCTTCGGCCAGTTGGTTTCCATTGTAATATTTGTTTAGGTAGTCTTCCATCATCCATTCTTTGTACATGTCCGTACCACACCAGTTGTTTTGTTCTTATATCATCCACTAGAGTACGTTCACCCACTGTCATAATTTATCTTATTCTTTGATTGGTAACTCTTTCTCTTTTTGATTTCCCTGCTGCTCTTCTCCAATAGTCCATCTCCGTAGCGGAAAGCATTTTTTCTGTTCTATCTTTGATTGGCCACACCTCTGAGCCGTATGTAATAATACTCTTTACAATTGTGTTATATATAAGCTTTTTGTTATGTTTTGATATACTTTGGTCCCAAATTATTCCATTTAATAAAGTTATTGCTCTTCTTCCTTGTACGTTTCTATCTTTTATAGCTTTGTCTAGTGTTCCGTCAGCTGTAATTTTCAGACCCAAGTATTTATACTCATCACAGGACTGAATTCGCTGCCCAGTATTTAAGATTAGATCCTGTTTCGTTCCACCAATACACATATACTCTGTCTTATTGATATTAACCTCTAGTCCCCACTTATTGTACTCTTCTATTAGTTTTCGTGTCATATATTCGAGGTCGTCATAATCCTGAGCCACCACTATCTGATCATCGGCGAAACATAAAGTATACAAGGTGGTTTCATTCAACGGAATTCCCATGTTTTGGCATTTTCTCTTCCAGACTTTAAGGACCTGTTCCAAATATATCTTGAAGAGCGTAGGCGAGATACAGCAACCTTGTTTAAGACCTTTATTTACTTGAAAGCCTTTGGTTAGTTATGCTTTTATTTTAACTTTTGCCTTACTATTGCGGTATAACTCTTCAATGGCCTTAATTAGTTGTACGCTTATGTTTGTCTTTTCCAACGCTTTCCAAAGTAGATTTAGTGGTATACTATCATATGCCTTCTGCAAATCTACGTAAAGCAGATGGAGCTCTTGTCCGTATGCCATTTTCTTTTCAATAACTTGGGTTATACAAAAGAGATGATCTGAAGTCGATCTACCCGCCCTGAAACCAGCTTGTTCTTCTGCCTCCATATCTTTATATTCGCTCTCCACTTTATTTCTTATTATTTTGCCATATATTCTGCTTAGCGTACTAGTTACAGATATACCTCTATAATTGTCACATTATATCTTTCCTTCCTTTTTTGTGTATTGTGGATATATATGACGTTTTCCACTCAGTTGGTACTACAGCTCCATTTAAATATCTTTGGAAAAGATTCCGTAATCTACAAAACAATTCTTCAGTGCCATATTTAATAAGTTCAGCTGGGATATTTCCGGGTCCGGCAGATTTACCGCTTTTTAAGGTTTTGCACACGTTTTTGACCTCAGATATTGTGAGGGGTACTGGAGATCCCATCGTTCTAATGATATTTTCTCTTTCGTCTTCCTTGAATTCTGCTCTATCTTCAGTTAAAAGTTTTTTAAAATGCTCATCCCATTCTTTGTCTGGTATTGGTGAAATAATATCTCTGCATGTTTCTTTTTTGATCGATCTTATAGTTTTCCAGCTTTCAGTACTTCTCCTACCTCCTAAGTAAGAATCTATTTTCTGGCACTTTTGCATCCATGATTGATTCTTCTTATCACTGATCATTCTTCTCACCTTTGATTGCGCGATTTTGTATTCTTCTCTGCTTCTATCTGTCTTTTGGGATAAGTACGTGTGATATAATTTCCTTTTTTCCTCTATTTCACTTTCAATCTCAGCATCCCACCAGTATGGTTTTGTTCTTTTAGGAGTTTCTTCTACTAATTCTAGTGCTTCTTTTGCAGCTTGATGGATGCTTAATGTGATACATTCGTATTCCTCATTTGGGGTTTCACCTGATCTTGAATTAAGTTTTTCGTTCAGTCTCTTTTTGTATAAGTTTTTTACGCTGTCATGTTCTAGGCTTAGTAGATTATATTGACAGTGATCATTCCTCATTCACTGTATGATCAAGATTTTGTTGATGGAGGCTTCGGCCTTGATAAGGAAAGAGAATTTTGGTCTCCAGAAAATAGTGATCACTTCCGCATGTTGATCCACGCTTTGTTCTAAAAAAATAAAAATAATACCCAATCCTAAATTGCATGAGCTGACAAATTCCAAAACAGCGAGATCGAAAAATGATATAAATTAATTTAAATATAATAAATCAAATGAGATAAGTTAAAAAAAAAATTAAATCGTATTCCCTTACCTTGTTTTTGTTTTTGAAAATTTTTGCTAAAATTAACTAGGCCCTTGTAAACACTTATCATTAAGTGTCTGATGCTGGTCTTAACGGTAACAATATTTGCGAAACATTTATAATTTTGCAAAAATAATGAAAGTATTTTTTTTTGCAGTGATATTCGTAGCTTTTTTTTCTGGTTCTGAACAAGCCAGTTGTAAGTAGATATTACATTCTCAATTTTTTAGTTTTCTGAGTTTATTGTTTACATAGAGCAGAAATTTTAGGTTATCACCGAAAGAAAAAATTAGCCCGTATTTTAATAACTTTACAACGAAACCCACATTGAACTAGAGTCCCTGTATTTTGACATATCTGGATATATTAATATATCCAAATATGTGGCCTCTACCTTGAACCTATTAAGAATGGCAGTCGGTAATAAACCATTTTTTAAAGGATGTTAGGGCTATTACGTCAAACGTAAATTTTAGTACCCGTAAATTTAAAAATATGAGAGAAACAAAAACTTTTTTTTACCCGATTAGCCACGAAAACTTGCTTGGCTATTATATAATTTTATGAAGGTGTGGGAATCTAGAACAAACTACTTTTAGCTTTCAGCTATTCTCCCTAAGATCCGGGCAGAGTTCGGTTCGGTTTTTAAATAATGTGCGCCTGAATTAATAACAATTTATTTTAGATATAAAGACAACATGCGTCGAAAACCAACCATACCCAACCGATTTTTCATGTGAGAAATATAACCAATGTATCAATGGTGTGCTGGTTCTTCAGAATTGTAACGATGGTCTATACTTCAGTGCTACACTTCGTCAGTGTACTGATCCAGAAGATTCTGGGTGCTCTTATAATGGAGATGAGCCTTTCGATCCAAATACAGGTCAGAAGAAATGAATATATCAAATGAAGCTAAGCAGTTTAACAAAAAAACACTTGTATAATGCAAACAATACAATACAATACAACAAAGTAGAATAGTAATAGCTAGACAGCATAGTATATTACAAAAATTTTTAGACTTCTGCATCTCCCATTCTCATTTTGTGCAACCAATATAGCTTTAGTTTGCATAAAAGAAAATAAAGGTTTAAAAATATTTTTTAAACAAATGTCTCTTTTAAAAATCAACACTTTTAATGTTAATATAAAATATGTATTATCTTTTTAACAACTAGAACTACCACCTGAAATCACCAAACGACCACCTTCTCCAACACGTAGTACCACTACAGCTCGACCTTCACCAAGATTAACCTCAACAACTAGTAAACCTCAAACTCGAACATCTACACCAAGAACCGCAAGGCCAGTGACTGCGAGAACTACAATTACAGCAAGACCAACAACCCCGACATTTAGGCCGCAAACTACCCCCACCAAACCGAATATCACTACAAAAACGACTTCTAGGACGCGAATAACCCGGACTAGAATAACTGTCACTACTACTACTCCAATACCTACAACAAGAGTAACTACTTCTAAACCTGTTATTCCAACTACTAGAACAAAGCCTACAAGACCAACGCTTACAACAACAGTAACTACAACACGTAGGCCACGAACCAGGAAGCCTACAAGAACAAGAAAGCCTACAAAAACAAGAAAGCCTAAAAGAACAAGGAAACCAAAAACTACGACTCTAAAGCCTACTTCTGTTAAACCCACCAAAAGGCCCACAGTAACAACAGGTAAGTGAAAAGTTTTTAGGGTTAACGAAAATGAGATATTTGGGCAGCTATCGATAAGTGGTAACGACAGTTTAATTAAATTTTGCTTAGGTTTGAAAGTTAAAGGAATTTTTATGGATTAGTAAATTTTCTTAAATTCATCCTTTTCCGATTGCGGCCATGTCGTAATATTAGTCTAATAAGAAACATCGATGACGGCGTGATACGATTCAAGACGAGCAAAAAACTTCTGACAACTTTGACTGCTCTTTAAAAATTTCTTTAAATCTCTCGTGGCTAATTATATATTGCTAATATCGGAGGTACACTATTATTGCATCAAAATTACCGATAATAATTTATGCATGAAACGTGTTTATTATATTTGCAAGAGTTTGTTTTCGTAAAATGTGAAAACAAATTTGTAGAAAAACACGTTACGTGCTAGCATTATCTGGTTGATATTAAATATGGGCTATATTTTTGTAATTTTGATGCATGAGTGTAAGTTCTTTGAATACGTCCCGAATCACGCCGAATAATAAGAGAAAATTGGTTGCCAAAATTATAACAATAAACCCACCTTTGTTTATTTAGTTGTTATCAAATAGCTGACACTGGTATATTCGAAAAGAAATATTCGTGTTAATCTTAGATTTTTGCTTCAGAACCAAGGCTAGTCTAACTGATACTCCAAAGCCTTTCGACAATAAGCATATCCACATCTATATATCTTTATCATCCTGCCCCATCTATTTTGATTATGCTGTGCTGACGAGTATAATAAAGCAGAAATGTCGTGTTCGTCTACCCTTTTAATTTTTAATTTTTTTTAGAATCAAACAAATCAGACAACTCCGACAGTTCCGATAGCTCTGACAGTTCCGATAGCTCTGACAGTTCCGATAACTCCAACAGTTTCGATAGCTCTGACAGTTCCGATAGCTCTGATAGTTCCGATAGCTCGGAGAGTTCCGGTAGCTCCAGTTCTGATAGCTCTGACAGTTCCGATTGTTCTGATAGTTCGGATAGCTCTGACAGTTCAGACAGTGATAGCTCTTCGAGTTCAGATAGCGACAGCTCCTCTTCTAGTTCTGAGAGCGACAGTTCAGATGACTCTACATACTTACGGTCAGGCAATCGTCTTGAACTCAAAAATACGGAAAAATCAGATGCGATTGTAAAAATTGGGAAGGAAGAAGATAAATATATCGATTTGTTTGCCTTAAAAAGAGAAGGAAATATTTTCTAAAAGTTTTAGATAAGTATACATTTAGCCAGCTTATAAAGAGCAGTTTACACAACTATTTGTTATTTATATAAATAAAACTAGCTAATAATATTGACCTTTACTTGCAAATTATGTAAAGGGTGATTCGATGTATTCAATTGAGCAAAATAGTAGCAAGTTTAGTTAATCGTCTGCAATTTCAAAAATGGCAGATGTCCAACGATAAAAAGCTGAGAATGGTTTGTAATCCTATATCCTATATGACATGTAGCCAGGGAAGAAGCTGTTTACCATCAGAGCGCTGTTTCTTATAGAATAAAAGGGTAATAAACTTTGTTTTTTTAAACTTTACAGCATCTATGCTAAGCTATTGACTCAAGCCCGGGTCATTTCACCTACACTATGACCTAAATCTGGATTATAACAGCTGACATAGAACATTGACATAGAACAAGTCCAATGTACTTCTACGCTGACACTGAAGAGTCCCAACAAGGACGAAACCGTCGGTATGCCACCTGAGGAACAAAGGCGCACTACTTTCTGTGTTGTATTGTGACTAAGGTCTTTTGATTTAGCTTTGCATTGAGGTGTACAGATTTTGTCTGCTCGAAGGTACAACTCCTTAACCACCGTACCGCTGTACGGTGCCTTGACCAGAACCCGACGCAGATGTGTTTGTAATTCAATATCTTTCATGGCGTCTATTCAAGAAAATAGTTGTTTAACAGTTATTAATTTCTTATGGAGTAAAACGCCCGGGCCATAGATAAACTTTATATTTTTATAATCGCTTCTCAAATATGTGTCATTTGTTTTATTTTTTTTTTTAATCGTAGATCATTTTAGTACTCATTGAGATTGCACAGTTCTACCTGATTTTAAAAATACAGGATCGCGGCTTTAAATTGATCTAAAAAAATCCAAAACTAAAACTAAATCTAGTGGGTTATTATTTGCTTTTATGAGATAAGAAACAATTTTTTTTTTCAGCCATTCTCCCTGAAGCAAAACATTTTTGATCGGACCCCCGAAAAGAGGTCAACTCACATAAATCTTTTTTTCTCAGAAGTCCCCACTTGTGGTACCTCGTTCGAAAGCTTGTAAAAAAAGAGTAACAAAGGAAAGAGTAACACGTCAAATAAAATGTCTAAAAATGTTTTATTCACATTTTATAGTTTTTCACTTGTGGTACCTAATTGAACAGCTTATGAAGAAAGAAAAATAATAAAATATATTGTTTATATGTCAATAAAAGTTTTATATATTTTTTGATATGTTAATTAACATATATACATATTTAAGTTGGGTTAGCAAATTTAAATATAGCATAAACATATTATATATATTTTTGGCAGAAATTTGAATCTATGAATATTTTTGTTATTTGATCCTATCGATTTTAAACAAATCCTACAACTTTGCTAATTTAAACTATACAGTGTGATCAAATTTAACAAAGATAGCTATTGAGTCAAATATAACGTATCACTCTGTACAATACTTTTTTTACGACGAGTTTTATAAAAACGATTTCTGTTCTGTAAGGCTTTTGTTAAACTACCAAAGCTTGTTAATATAATAGATAATAAATCAAATTTTATTCATTTAAACAATGTTTATTTTTTTATTAGTTATTAGGATTGAGGCTTATAACATTTGCTATTCTACTCGATCTAAAACAGCTTGTGCTCCAAACTCTTCAGTTTTTTGTTCAAAACTATTTAGCTTTTCAACGTCAGCCTCTGGAATTTCAAAATTAAGATCTATATTTTCTTCTATGTGCTTCTTAGTCAGAGACTTGGGAAGTACAGCCACACCTTGTTGCAAAGCCCACCTCAAAAGCACCTAAAACCAAGTGTTATTTGGATGGTATTGGGTGATTATTCTCAACTGAAACTTAAACTAAAAACCTGTTTAGTAACGGTAACGGTGTTATCGTTTGCCACTCTTAGGGCGGGTCTACACTATGCATATTTTCGGCTACGTATTTTTTGCAAGATTTCGGCTGCGTATTTTCGGCAACTATGTATCGAACAATTTCAGAAATTTTTCCCGGCCGCCCGCCTGCAAATATATATCACCGATTTGCAACACTGTAGACGCTCGCTCCTGACTGCACGTGTTTTGAATCAACAAACCGGTAATTGCGCTCGGGACCAGCATGGTATGTATTTTCGGCGGTATACTGCGTGGTTGGGTATTCTACGCATATGTGAACGTTCCAATTTAAAACAATGTGTTGTCATCTTGCCGAAAATACGCAGCCGAAATACACATCTGCTGAATACGCAGAGTGTTGACGCGCCCTTAGCTGCCCTTACACATTAATAATGTTACTGAAGCAGCAGAAAGCATAAGCAATATTGCTAGCTGCCTGTGCTGCACCAATGCTTGGGCAGCTATTTTGCAGCACTTTGTTTTACTTGGGTTCAAGTTAACTGGTAAAATAATCACGTCCTTGCAATTCAACTACACGTAGATTTAGTGGGAATAAGGACACTGTTGTTCTGGTAAATATACGCTTTAAACCATCAGTAACATTTCGACAATGGTTTTTGTCTTTATCAGACCTTCAGACTACATCGTACATTAAAAACAACAAAAAACAAAAGTTTAAGCACATGAGGAACACAAACGACACAAAATTGAAAACGAAGAAGTTTTTTGTTGTTTATAATGTATATTCTAGTCTGAAGGTCTGATAAAGACAAAAACCGTTATCGAAACGTTACTGATGGATCAAAGCGTATATTTACCAGAACAACAGTGTCCTGATTCCCACTAAATCTACCTGCAGTTCTAATTAGCCCGCAAAAATAAATTCAGAAGCATAATATCAAAGAGAATTAATTACGATAGTTTCTGATAATATTAATTATTTACCTGTGAGGTTGATTTTCCTAATTTGTCCGCAATATTTTTAACAATTAAATTATCTCTTAGAATTGCCCTGTCGTTATCGGTGCCTCCTAGTGAAGACCATCCAATCAATAGTATATTTTCTTCTTGACAGAGTCTTAAAATATTTTGCGGGTTGTGAAAAGGATGCCATTGTATCTAAAAAAAGTTATCATTAATTTAACTATCCCAGCGTACTTAGAACGAGAAAGTTGAGGAAGCTAAGGCCCATTTAAAAATTAAATTAGCTTCTCCGAAATTACACATTTATTCTAAATTAATAATTGTTGGAAACAGGAAGTAGAAAGATTTAGCTTAAAACCGAAAACTTTTGCTAAAAACCGAAAACTTTTGCTTAAAACCGAAAACTTTTGCTTGAGTAAGTTAAAAAAAATGTTGAACATATTAGTTTTATATAATGCATTTGATTTTTAAAATAAATGTTATTTAGTTCAAAAGTTCAAAAAATATACAGTTAAAGCACCGCTTGTTTTTAATTTTTGTTCGTTAAAATACCTGCCTTGGTCATTTTTTTTTTAGTGAGAGCGCATAGTTTTGTAATACATGTTTACTATTTTTAGGGTTTATAACACTACTTTTTTAAAGAAACTATAACCCATACCTACCCAAATTACACCATGAAATTACTCAAAATTTATCGAAAATTCTGCTGAATTAATTTGAATAATACCTTAAGTTACCTTTAGTTTAAAGTTTTTACAGTTCATATCATTATTTTTGAGACAACTTTTTAAAACTTTGTTTCGCTAGCCTATGCTATTTGTTATGGTAAACAGCTGATAACTGATGAGTGTAGGTATAGGTATTTACAAAAAAGTTACAAGAATAAACATTATTTTTATCACAAATAGTTTTATTAAATCAGGTAGTGACCGGCCTAATTCTTTAATTTTTAGTTTTTCCTTTAGCGAAAAACCTATAAAAGAGTTTTTTAAGATGTCAATTTTATTCATTTTCACATAAAAAATAGAACATAATGCAGAGTATACGGATATCTTTTTTATTGCGTAATTTAGAGGGCAATAATTAAAGCATAAATGTTCCACGAACAAGAACAAGATAATCCCTAGATGCGAGTGTACCGTAAAGGATCTCGCATGTATGGTTGATCCGATGAATAATCCAAATAAAATAAAAAGAACAAAATATTTTAATTGACAAATTGATAATTGGTAAACAAAAAACTCTGTTAGATAAACGGTGCACACAATTATTAAATCTATAAGTTAATAAAATAATAAAATAAAATCAAAAACATTAAATTAATTGAAATCAAAAACAATATAAAATTATTAAACGGCAAGACAAGACCCAAATGACAATATTGACAATTTAAATTAAATACAAAACATAACTTACCAGAGTACTATAGGGAAATACTGCCCATGGCATGTAAGTATATCATTTTGAACAAAAATAAATATTTTGATAAAATAATTCAACCAAAGATAAATATAAGCTTTGATAACCTCAAGACACAAAACTGAAATACCCACTTGTCTCCTGAAAGTTAGGGTTTTTATGTAATAGAGGCTGTGACAAACTACCCTGGTATCCTTGGAGGGTTTGGGGGAACCAAGTCAGTGGCGTTTCTTATAATCCCGGATTTTACTATATAATTATACCCATGTGATAAACAAGAAAACCTAACCAAAAACAGAAATAAAATAACGTTTTTATTGACAATACTTTCTCATTTCAAAGTTTTTTCATAGCCAATCGCGTTAAAGGGGAAACCCCCATTTACTTAATGTATCCCCTGGCTTAACTATTACGACTCTCATTCTAGACTTTTCAGTAGTTTTTCTGGCATCAAATGACCTGCTGTGTGATAGGCGGCAACAGGGCAGTGCCCTCCCAAAACTAGACAACAAACAGTATTTTTAATTGATTTATTTAAAAAAAAAAAATAATCTTCCCCTACAAAATGTCTAGTTCTTTTTTTTAGTCTGTTGTCAACACAAGGCGATTAATTGGGTAAACTTTTTTTAGCGTAAATCATTACAAGCCGGCAGCACCGCGTGGGTCAAGATGTGAACTTCACCCGTTTTTCAGCGGTGTATGGGTGGCTGTTCCCGCGCGGGGTGGGAGGAATGTATGTTTTAGTTGACGTCGGGCATATTCATCGTGCGGAAACGTTCGTTGCCCTTCCTACGCGTTGCCGGTTCTATCCTTAGTGAAGACGGGGTAGGTAGTAGGTAGTAGTTAACAGTTTTGCCGGTCGCGTGTCCATTGTTTGTTTTCAAAATGGAAATAAATACCGTCGATTATATAATTATCTGTGCAAATTTAAATACGTTGACATATGAACAAATAAAATCTTTAAGGCCACATAGACCGGACCTAAAAATCCTAAAAATTAACCAAAATTTTAGTGCAAGTAATAAAAAATTATACGCTATCAAAAACTGGTTGTGCGGTTGTAAAAAAGAAATGCTTTTTTTTTGCTTTATTTGTCTTATTATAAACAATCCAAATAAGTAGCACTTTAGTGAAAAGACACAAAGTAAGTGCTACTTATTTAAATAACCACATAGAATTTTCTATGCTAGGCAAGACTGATATTAGGTGTCAATTGAATAGTGCGTACAGGCATAACATTACCGAACATAACGAAAATGTGGCAAGAAATAGACACATACTTACTCTGCGTTTTAACGGCAGGCAGAAGTCGCGCATTATCGATTAGGAGTGTGATCCACTGCATTGCATAGGGTTTACCATATTTTATATAAATTAAAAGGAAATGCATAAAATAACAAACATATCAAGATGTTTTAAAAATAAAAAAAACGTATTTTTGTATTAAAATACCGTAGTGCCATGGCTCCGTGGCACTACCTCACGAGCCGCCACTGATCAGGTGACCTAATATGCTAGTTCACTTTAACGACATCTAGGGGTAACCGCGTGTACTGAAAATCTATAAAAAATGGCGGCCAACGTTATGTCGCCTTAATTGGCGGTTGCGCAGTAGTCATCTCTCTAATTATTTTTCTGTATCGTCACCCTAATTCTGACACGTCGTAACCCAACTCAACAAAATTTTACAGGAATAAGAAAAGTTAGAAGCAAATTACATAGGGTAAGCATTATGCGACTTATTAGAAATCGCGGGAATGACCGTTTTATATTTTTTTTTTGGTTGCAAGGATTAAGCAGCATTTAGCTATGCATAATTACTTACCTTTGACGCAAAAATATGAACTTTCATTTTTTTGTGGGTTACGACGTTTCAGAATTAGGGTATCGATATCTTCATTGGTATCGTGAAAAAGTCTTACTTGATTTACGGCAGGCTTGACACCCAAATCATTTTCCAGTAGCTCCTTTAAATGTCTCACAGCAAAGTTCGAGACACCAATATTCCTAACTAGACCTTCCTTGTGTGCCTGCACCATCTCCCGCCACCTAGCTGCACGAAAATCTTTGTTTTTTGGACCTGTAAGATAGAAATGTTTTAAAAGAAAAATAGCGTCAATAATTACCTTAAAAAAAAATGAATAAAAACCGTAGTTTTTAATATCAGTGGCGTAGGCGGAAATGAGTCCTGGGGGAATCGCAGATCGATACGCAGAGATGAACCACGGACGTTTATTCTTGACTGCTTGTGAGGTGAGGTGAGGTGAGGTGAGCGCTCACTCCGGTGGATTCATTTCTCCGTATAAAAAGATGGTGAAAGCGTACCAAGTTCAACCGTGAAAGTGAACTTTTAGCATACCTCACGCTTTGTGTTATTTTGGTTAAAATATTTGCCTTTTGTGAAAACAAACGTGGCGAATTAAAAGCACAAATATTATTAATAAGAGTGAATACATATTTGGATCTGAATATACTCCAGATGTGTGGGAAAGATGGTATAATTAAAGAACAACAAATAGGTCTGCAGTGATTTAAATGTAGTACCACAAAATAATGTAAACTAAATTTAAAAAAATGGTTTTGTATGGAATATGGCGTACCAGCAAGGCACTACAAAATTGTTGTTTACAAAGATTTTAAATTTAAGTTTTAGAAGCTACGGAGCCGAATTTCCTTCACTGAGTATCGAGTTCACGAAAACCTCAACGGACTCTTGCTGCTCTACGTTTCCAAATAATAGAAATTTATTTAAACGTTATTTAAGTTAGAGATATAAGAAAAAAATATATTTTTTCGTTAATGTTGGACAAACATTTCTTTTTCACTGTTAAAAATTAGTATTTTTTTAATGTTTAAAAAACATTAAAAAAAAACATTCGTTTTTTGATGTAAAACATTTTATTTTCAATGTTAGAAAAACGTAAGATTATTTTTCTAACGTCAGAAAACGGGTTATTTTTTTTCACTATGAATATGACGTTAGAACTAACATCCAATCTAACGTTATGTTTTTAAATTAAACATTATTTTGACGTTATTAAAATGTTTTTCTGTTTAGTGGCTTTCCCCCTAATTCGACTCCGCTGAATCCGAATATACCTGTTGTCAACTCGAAATATCGACAGGGACGTTATTGTCCACTACTACTATTTTGTGTGATTTTGTGTTATTATTATTAACACAAAATAGTAGTAGTGGACAATAAGAAACAATAAGATGTACTAGACTCCAGATACAATTTTTCTTAGTGTAAACATATTTTCAAGACACTGATGATGGCGAAAAGACGAAAGCGCTCTGTCAATGAAAACAAAATAAAAAATAAAAATTATAGTACAAAGTACACAGTACAAAAAAAAAACCCTATTCAAAAATTATCGATTTTTCTTCATATTTTATGTATTTTTTAAGAAAAATAGGCTTCTTAGGAATAAAATAACTTTTTAACTTATTCTATCCTATAGACCTTCGTTTGTAAGAAAATTGTACAAAAATATTTTTTGGTAATTTTTGAGTACAAACGTCGCTGGAGAGTTGGCCATATTTTCTATTACAGTTTATGATACCCCATTTAAAGGGAAATTTCATTATCCACCGAAAATTTTAAAGTTTGAATACCGTGACAGTTAAAAAGTTTGACAGTTTAAACCGCCAATAACAAGTTCCTAGTGAAAAAGCGTTCCTCTAAATAAATCATCCGTTACATACCTGATGTGTATTTTGCTTTTGTTATACTTTCCCCTGGAACCATAAGAACTACCGCAGGATTATGGATCAAAAACAAATCCAAGTAATCAGTTTTCAGATTCTTCAGGGACTCTTTGATGCTTTCGTATGCGTTTTTTTCCACGTTTCTTGTTTGTAATTTTGTGGTTATGAAAATGTCTTTTCTTGTAAGATTATGTTTGGGTAGGAGCTCTTGTATAGCTTGTCCTATAATCGGCTCGTTTCCGTAGCTCTGGGCAGTATCTAAAATTATTTTTTTTTGAATGTGCATTTAGGCATCTGGTGCGAATTTGCTTGCAGGTTTTTGACTTAAGAGGTACTTTTACATTACCTACATGATTTTCCCCTCTACAGTGTGTTTCAATTCAATTCTTTAATCAAAAAATCACAAGTGAGTGAGACAATGTCATATACATTACTTTTAGTGTGCAAGGCAGAGAAAGCAAACGGCATTTATCTAATAAAAAGTCGTCTAGCGCATTATAGATGCATTATCTCTGGCCTTTGCGACTTCTTGATGCAAGAATTAAAGTGGAACAGGCTGTATGTCGAAGCTTAACGTTAATTTATTTTATGTACCGACAATGAACGGCTCCTTTCGAGTTTATGGCGTTTGTTATGATTGTGAAGGGTTGGGGACATCTTATGTAATCAGGAGACCTGTAAGTACCACGGTCACAAGCAAAAGGAGCAGAAGCATGAGTACGAGTTAAAACCGTTTTCCACCTATGCTTGGCCAACCTGATTCAAAAAACGTGTTATCTTGATAAGTGTTCCTCGTATTTTTTAACCTTCTCTGACTAGGGTATGGTTGCCAGATATACTACGTACAAATGACCTACTTTCTAAACTAACCATTTTAGTTTTTGTGTATTTTGTAACCATAACGACCATGACTATACATTTTCAGAGTTTATAACTCCTAAATGCACCGTAAGCACATTTCTTGGATTAGTCACTTAATCGCGCTTAAATCCTTGTTGCTCACATACAAAACAACAAAAAAGGGGAATGGATTAGCAAAGCCTTGTTATGGTGCATCTAGTGGTCAGCCCGTTTGTTTTTCTTTTTTTTTACATTTCGGTTGTTAAAAAACTAGTGGAGGTAAATACCGTAAAAATATGTGCTCTATTAAACTCAATTGAAACAAATCCTAATCGAGTTTTTGCATCCGAAATTGAGGGCGGGACATTTTCCTCGGATTAAACGTATAAAACTGGCCAACAACTATGAAAAACGATAACCGGAAGACTAAAAGCTATGCCGGTAGGATCCAACACAACGATCCTTAAAAAACAAAAATGAAAAAAAAAAGAATATGAAAACGTTTTGCTCTCTGCGTTTCTCTCATCTTCCTTGCGATTACAGCGCCATACTTCTGTCTCTAAGCATAAGGACGTTCACCGGCGAATTTTGAACGGACGGGAATGCTCCTCGGGCGTTCAAGAATACAGACAGACGATCACCCTCTCATACGAAGTGATCATTCTCATGAAATTTCACACGAACACAATTCAACAATAAGCTTCCCAGGAGCCCCGGGAGTGAATGTTCACATCAGTTAATGGTTACCTTTGGTCGAATTAATCTAACATTAGTTTGATAATAATAAACTCAATTGAAACAAATCCTAATCGAGTTTTTGCATCCGAAATTGAGGGCGGGACATTTTCCTCGGATTAAACGTATAAAACTGGCCAACAACTATGGAAAACGATAACCGGAAGACTAAAAGCTATGCCGGTAGGATCCAACACAACGATCCTTAAAAAACAAAAATGAAAAAAAAAAAGAATACAGAAAACGTTTTGCTCTCTGCGTTTCTCTCATCTTCCTTGCGATTACAGCGCCATACTTCTGTCTCTAAGCATAAGGACGTTCACCGGCGAATTTTGAACGGACGGGAATGCTCCTCGGGCGTTCAAGAATACAGACAGACGATCACCCTCTCATACGAAGTGATCATTCTCATGAAATTTCACACGAACACAATTCAACAATAAGCTTCCCAGGAGCCCCGGGAGTGAATGTTCACATCAGTTAATGGTTACCTTTGGTCGAATTAATCTAACATTAGTTTGATAATAATAACATTTTTTTTATTATTTGTTTTTAGCGACGTAATTTTAATAGAAATATTACTTCAAAGTTCTATTATGGCAAAGCAGGAGAGCAGTTATGTCAAATGTTTCACCCAAAAATGATCTTATCCGCATCAGTTTAAAGTAGAATGCCATAAATTGACCAATGGTAACCGGGGATTGATCATTTACTCCCGAGAGAGACTTTACAGAAAAATCAACCTAATGTGTTTTTTTGAATTAGGGTGGACACCTATAGGTGGAAACCGAGTTTTGTTGAAGTTAAAATAAAGTCATATGTTCTTTGGAAGGAGTGCAAAATAAAAAAGTTCCCTGAATATTAAAGCCTGTGAGGCTTCTTTAGAGTGTGAATTTGACTTGCCTAGCTTGATGCAAATCTCTTTCATGTATCAACTCCCGACGGAACCTTTTATTACGAAACAAAGTAAAAAAGTGCTCCTCTAATTAGCTCTTATATTTTTTTTTATTTAAAAATAAAATTGCCAGTGCCTTTTATAGAGGTTTCTATTACTAAGTATGTCGGTGGGTCCGTTCCGTATAGTGTCGGGAGATAACAATAGCACCAAGGTAACCCCTGGACTGCCGTAAGAGCTGACTTAAAGGGGCCTCGAGCCATGGTTAAATGACCAGTATCTTAAAACCTTTGGGTTCACACCAGATAACATCTATGGTAAAGGGAGTGGGTTAATCAGGTGATTCTCTGAATGGGTTCGGCCATTCAGGAAATCACCACATGAGACAGGAGTGCCTATTTGGAGCTAACAGCTAGCCGGGAATATTGTGGCTCTCTGTACCCTGTTGATTATGTGAAAAGGTTTATGACCCACCAGTGGTCCAAGGCTACAACCATGGCATTATGTGGTATATCATGATGACTAAGTGTCTGGCTTAAAATATAATTTGAAGTCTACTGAGTTCTGATTACTAGTTTAACATGCTATATAGTATTTAAATTATTATCTGAGTGGAACACAAAGGGTTTATGACCCACCAGTGGTCTAAGGGTACAACCATGGCATTATGTGATATATCATGATGACTAAGTTTCTGGCTTAAAATATAATTTGAAGTCTACTGAGTTTTATTTACTAAATAGTATTTAAATTATTATCTGAGTCGAACATAGTAGGTGCGTGGTGCTCAGGTGCCATGTTAGATCCTTTAAGGGTCCTAATCGCCACTACTGTACACTCATATATGCATTTAAGTATATCGGTTATTTTATCTTTACTATTTACAGAAAAATTCTTATTAAAGAATCTTGGAGCTTAAAACCAGTGGTGCACCCAGGAATATTTCTTGGGGGGCAGGAGGCTTCTGAGGGGGCGAAGCCTCATAATGTAGTATTTTATGCTATTCTGTCTTTTTATTCATAAAATATGTGGCAAATGTCTAAAAAAATCTTAAGCTTGAGGGGGGACCATGCCCCGAGGCCCCCCCTGGGTGCGCCCAATGTAAAAACTTACCAATATGACGGTATCCTGCTCCAAAGGCATAATCTAAAGCGTTTTTTATGTCTTCAAGTTTGCCGATTTTAGAAGTTCCAACTAAAAAAAATACCAAATGAAATATCAATTATGGCTACTTATGGCACATGTTACCCAACAAATGGGTGATCCGTGCTAATTGTGCATAGCAAACTGTACATTTCTTGGATGCAAATATTACGATTTAGCTACACTTAGCGTTAGTCCAAAAGTTGATATTAATCAAGATACAAGGCGTTAAACTTTATTTTTTCATTTCGATATTCTTTGATAACTTTTTTACTAATTTTAATAATTTTGTAAATTAAAGAAATAGTCCATGTTGGGTGGAGGTGATCTATAAATCAAACAAGTTCAGTCGTTCTCAACTAATTTTATTATTAAAACAACATGTTTCGAGAGCATACTCATCTTCAGGAAGTACACTTGATGGAGTTAATCCATCGCCATTACCTGCAGCTTGTAGGCTCAAAAAAATTTACAGCAGCATGTGCAATAAAGCTGAACAACAAATTACAGCAGCATGTGTAAGGAAGGGGTAAAATTTTAAAAAGTTTTGAGCATATTCGGCATATTTTAAATCCTTTAAAAAAGAAATAAAATAATAACAAATATTTCATGTAAAAAAAGTCAAGTACGCGAAAATGGTATTCCGTAAAAATAATTGAGATAAAAGTATAGGCTTGGAAAAAATCTATGATTTGATTGATTAAAAGTACCTTATTTTTATGGCGATTTGATCCAGATTTACACTATATCTTGCTTAATTTAATACGATTGTCACAGAACCTTTTTTCTAACTTTGGTGAAAAATCAGGTCCAAGAGACCACTGTGCAGCGCTAGGAGTTGGACAGCAATAAAAAATTTGCTGCGCATTAAAAAGAGATGCAAATGAGTATGTTCCAAAATTACAATTAATATCGGGGCGCAAATTTAAAACTACGTCACGAGTCAGCGCCTTAATTAATAAGGGGATTTTTATCATTATATACCTACGTAATATCTACTACGAGTTGTTGATATAATCAAAATGTTTACTCTTTACCAGGCCAAGGCCCCTCCGCTTGCTGACATAAAGATTACATTTTTATGTTCTAGAAGAAAATATCAAATGCATATATCGCAATTTTTTTAGGAAATTTGCATGTGGTGCTAACTTCAGAACACTTTTGTTATGCTTTTTGCTGCCTTGTTGGTCCCACCTCACCGGACATTCAGGATTCGCCACTGAATATACCTATTTACATAATTATTCCTGACTTTTATGTTTTAATAACACAACTAATGCATTAGTTTAATTTATATTCTTATTTATTCCTGTTTTCGGCTTTAAATTATAATAATTTTTTTATTTGCCGAAATTTCCCTAAAATTTCTTGCAGTTGCCGTGAATCCCTAAAGCTGGCAACTCTGCAACAACACAACGCTACGATAAGCGAAAAATTATTTAATTATATAATTACATTTCCAATAGTCTAAACTAATGTATAGCTGTTATTCTTTAAAACTAAATTTTTTACCTACATCCAATCATTGGCATTAAATCCCCTGTATGTAGTTTAAATGTCCATTCTTTTGTCATTTTTGCTTTGTTCGTTATTAACATCTTTTCCCGCACTTTTTTTAATTACTAATACTTTTAATCCAATAGTCATAAAATTCAAATTTTTATTAATAACAACAATAATATAAGCTAACTAAAGGAACTGTATGAAAGCAAGATAAAACTTTTATTTGTTTAAGTGATTAACGAATCAAGGTTTTTTTTGTGTTATCACAAAATTTTAGTCAAATTGAAATTTTATTTAAAAACGAAGACTATCGTTTGTTTACTTAATTTATAATTAATGAAACATCAAGGTAGAAAACAATATATTTTTTAAGTGCCTAAATAAGCATAAGTATAATTATTATGTAAATAAACTGAAAATCAAAAATTAATATGTCGTTGGTAATGAACATCAGAAATCGTATCCGATCACATTATGGTTATAATAATCACAGCAATATATTAACCCAATGTGCTAAAACTAATAAACTAGGTACTCATCAATAATCACATGCACATTGCTTTCTGAGTGTGAGAAAAGTTTATTACATGGCCAGTAAACTAAGCTGTTTACTTTTTCCCAACATGCCACCAATTAAAATACTGTGGTTGAGGTTCTTGCTGTTGATTTTGCTGACCTTCAGCAGCATCTGGTACTTGATTTTGCTGATCATCAGCAGGACTTTGTTGATTTTCGGCTGGTACAGAAGGCAGCTCTTCAATATTTTGCCCCTGATTTTGTTCTGGGTTGGAATTTTCTTCTTGATTTCCATTCTCAGGAACCTCAGTATCAGATTCTTGATATTCTCCATTGCCAGATTCATTGTTTTGTTCAGGATGTTGTTCGTTGTTGTTTTCTTGGCCATTGCCTCCTTCTACAGGGTTAGACCCTTGTTCATTTTGATTAACTGCTGGATCGTTATTATGTTGTTCTTGCTGGTTCCCGCTGCCTTCATTTTCTTGGTTTGCATTGTTCTGCTCTTGGTTTTTATTAGGTTGTTCGTTATTCGATTCGCTACCTTGATCTGCAGAATTGTTTTGTTCTGATTGGTTGGTATTATTGTCTTCTGAATTCTGAGGTTTATTTTGACTGTTGTTTACATTACCATTCTGCTCATTTTGTTTGTTGCTGTTCGAGCCTGAAGGTATGATGTCTGATGGGATCCTACAAAAAATAAACAATTGTTTTTTGCGCCTTTTATAGTTGAAAGTGATTTAACATATTTTGAAAAGTAGGTATTGAGTTTTTTTTTAAAGAGAGGTGAAATCTTTCCTTGGCTTTCCTCAACTATTTCTTCCTTCCCATACCGGTAAAACTAGTCTTAAATTTCGACAAATCTCGGGAAAAAAAGAAATCTCCCTGGTATGCGCACACCTGATTAGTCGACGCATTTTATTTCCCACCTTATTCACACAGGTTGCATGATTTTGGATGAATGTTGCTTGTTTTTAGTAAGAAGAGTAATAAAAACATACAAATTCCATCATAAATTATGTCATTATTCTCGAAAGGGAGCGGGATAACATGCATAGACTAATTAGATGCGAAGATTCTTTCAGATCTCCCCAGATTAGAGGAAATGTCAATGAACATAAATATAATTTATTGCAACAGTGTAAAACATTTGGTTTGACACTCTCTGTAAAATAGGCCAATTCAATTCTTTTTCAAGCTTTTTTTATAGATTATGATTACGTATTGTAACCTTTATAATAAGAAGAATTTGACAAAGCTCACCATGGTAATGATGGTCTGTATCTTCCTTTGCTGGCTTTTTTAATTTCTGCAATAGCATCCAGGATGAGCCTGATCTGTTCCTGCGTCAAGGGAGAATGTCCGTTTGAAGGTGCTGAATCGCTTCCATTTGCTTGTTTAACAACCTGTAAAATTAAATAAAAATATTTAAAGAAAGCTATTTAAGGTCAACCTCAAGGGGCAGTAGCACACTCTTTAATAATACACACAAAGGTAAAGTGGAAAGGCAATAATATAAAGATAATAGAAACTTAAACGCTCTGCCAAAGGTATTAGAAATATAAAAATACCTGCATAAATGCATCTTTAGCTTGCTGAAGCTCCTCAAGTTCCTTTCTGATTTTTTCTTCTTGTCTTCTTCTTTTTTCTTCATTTTTTTGTCTAAGTTTATCTTGTTTTTCTTGCAGTTTTCTATTTTGTTCTTCTTGTTTACGTTCTTCCTTACGTCTACGTTCTTCTTCACGTTGTTGTTGCTGTCTGCTTCGTTCTTCGTTTCTTCGATTGTTTCTATCATTTCTATTCCTGTCTCTTCTGTTGGTATTAAGTAAAAATTAGAAAGTTTCAGAAGTATTAAAAAAAAGTTGCATAACTTAAAGTTAAAAAAATAGGATAGTCCAAAGGTAATTTTATAGTAAAATAAATTATAATCTTAAACTACCAGATCTTTAAGTAGTGTGTTGTTTAAATTGAATAAAGGCAATGGAAGTCCGAAATTTTGTTTTCTATTTAGTGGCGTTAGGTTTTCGTTAAGAATAGCTAGTTACTTCTAGTTAGACTAAGTTTTAACTGATAGGTAAAATAGATTTTTTTTAAATTAAAGATTACGCACCTGCTATTGTCGGAAGAATTGTTATCTTCTTCTTGACTCTTAGAATTATTATCTTCCTGCGACTTGTCCTCGTCACTATCTTTGTCTTTGTGGTTATTGTTCCTGTTCCTCTTGTTTCGGTTTCTGTTGTTCTCACGGCTGTCTTGGTTCCAACTGTTGTTTTCGTTTGAGTTTTCGTTGCTCTTACTCCATTCTTTAATGTCCCTGTTCTCATTGGAATTGGAGCTTTCGTTTGAATCTTCCCATCTGTTTTGGACTAAAAATATTATAAAAAATTATTTTAAATATAATGGGCCGTATTAAAGCTGTATACGTAAATAATTGGTGAAATATGGGTGATACTGAAAATTAGTTAAAACACTTTTCGGAGTTCACTTCAAGATGTTTTCGTATGAGGTCCTTTAAACCCTCCAATTCGATTTTTAAGGTATGTATAGGGTGTGATCGTTTTTTTTTTATTTTAGATTTTTATATTTTTTTTGTGTTTAAGCTTTCTAAAATGATTATATAAAGAAAATAATTGAAAATTAAAAAATTATTAAAAAATTAAAATATAAAAAACAATAAAAAAATTTAAATAATAAAATATTAAGTGTGATACGTCATTTTACAGAAAGTTGTAAAAATAAAATAAAAAGAGGGTCATTCCATCCAGCGCCGGTTTAAGGGCCTACCAGGCCCTACGCACTAGTGGTAAGACGGGCCCCTTCCCCCTTTACAAAGCCGCGCAAAAAAAGGTACAGCGAGACAACTTGTGTTTTTTATATTTTTTTATCAAAACTTTTTTTTCACTTAATAATTTTGAACTTTCACATGTCAGGACCAAAAATCTTTTAATGTTCACAGGAAAAATTATTACACAGCCTCACATAAAAAAAATAGGTAATGTCGGTCGAAACAGACCTTAATATTCCTATGTATTTTTTCCTCAGGAAAGACATCTAAATTTTCTCCAGTGCGACAAAGACTTTTTTAACCCCGGCTTTGATTTATTTTTTTGTAGAATTCGGTTATAAAAAAATTTAGATAAAGAAAATAAAATTTTTTGCTATATTAAATAAGTCTTATCCCAAAAAAATTTGAACCAAAAGCAACTGAAATCCAAAAACTTTTTGAAAATTACAAAAGTAATTAAAAAATTGTAAGAAAAAGTCCCTCTTTTTAGAAAATTATTAAATACCTAGATTTAAA
Source organism: Aspidapion aeneum (assembly GCA_963576565.1). Classification (NCBI taxonomy): domain Eukaryota; kingdom Metazoa; phylum Arthropoda; class Insecta; order Coleoptera; family Brentidae; genus Aspidapion; species Aspidapion aeneum. Next base: position 35,740,624 of record OY755038.1, on the reverse strand, counting down.
AAGAGTTGTTTTTTCAGAAAAAAACCAGTAATAAAAAAAATATTTTTTTTAATTTAGTTCTTGCACCACAATAAACTTAAAGTCAAATTAAGTTTTTGGACCAGGGCCCTGCGGGAATACAAACTTCTAATATCTCAAAAGATAAAAGTGAATAATTGAACTTAATTTGACAGTTGAATTCTTTACTAACAACTATTAAAATACAATTAACACCAATATTTTTTTTATTAAATAAAGACGTATCGACCCGCTCCCAGAATGCACACTTGTAAGTTATGTAAAAATAACATTGCCAACTTCCAGAAGCGCTAGGGAGCTAAGCTTTGGCAGACTGATAGGAAATATGATAAAACTATAGAAACAAATTTAAAAAATCCAAAATTTTAAGTTGCTTCCCTCCCCTATAAATGTAAAGTTATGTAAAAGTAAGACTGCACACTTCCAGAAACGCTAGAGAGCTGAGCTTTTGAAGACTGATAGGAACTATGATAAAACTATAGGAAAAAAGTTAAATACACCGAAATTTTAATTTACTTTCCTGCCCTATAAACGTAAAGTTATATAATAGTTACCTTGCCCACTTCCAGGAACTCTAGAGAACTGAGCTTTAGAAGGCTGATAGAAACTATGATAAAACCATAGGAAAAAATAAAAATCCTCAACATTTTTAATAAGGCAGTGCAAAACTTTTGAACCGCATATTTTATTACTTTAAAACTTAAATATTATCCAAGTCAACATTTTATGTAAAAAAAAGCCAAGTACGCGAAAGTGGTATTCAGTAAAAAGAAGTGAGATAAAAGTAAAGCCAAGTTCTCCAATACAAATTTCAAAATGAAAGGTTCTTACTAATTTCGAAATGTTTTTCTAACCTTGGCTATTACGGCTGCAAATGACTTAGGCACAGTGCTAAATTGATTTTAAAGAAGGCTGAAATAGCAAAGTTTAAACAAACATTTCCAAACTAGTAAGAACCTTTGATTTTGTAATTTGTCTGGAGAACTTGGCTTTACTTTTATTTCAATTCTTTTTACGCAATACCACTTTCGCGTGCTTGGCTGCTTTTTACATGAAATGTTTTTGTTATGATTTATCTTTTAAATTATTTTTACAAATTACAAACTAAATAAGACGACTAAATTAAATCGTTAAATAAATTATTGAAATGATTACAAAATGTATTCAAATAACGCTTAAAAGCACTTACAGGATCTTGCATTGACGATGGCAATGGTGAGCACAATGAGTGCAAGGGGGCAAACCTTCATTGTGGACCCAGTTTTGTAACTTTTTCTGTAAAATAAACTCACAAAAACTAGCAACTGACTTTTTTGCGCAAAAAAAAAGGATTTGCTTTTATATGAAAAATTTAACGCTTATTGTTAAATGTTCGATTATTTCGTTCGTTTGAAGATTTTGTCCAAAAGTTTGCAAATTTATATTAAAGAAAATGTATGTTTTGTTGAAACTGTTTTTGAAAATCCTTAAATACAAAAACGCTTTATTTTATTAAATCGTATAAATAAATCGCTCAACTTTGATGTATTTTTCTAAGTTTCTTATATCCCTTTTAAGCTTTTTCAAAATATGTACATATTTACTTTCCTATGAAGAAAAAGTTTAATCCCATTGTTTCTTTTGGGTTTTTCGTCGCTTTTAACACGTAATTAGAAGGTACTGGGTGCTATTCTTCTACTTGTCTTAGAGGCAATTTCTACATTATGCTATAAATAAAATAAAACGAGAACAAAAAGTTTATTTACCTAAAGGCAGGGCCGTATCTGAGGGGGGGTTTTGGGGGCTCAAAACCCCCCCCCCCCGAAAATTAAATAGGAATGTGTTTTTTAAGCTTAACCTTTTTTTCATATTCAATAAACCCACAATTTTTCAAATTCCACTGGCCTAACCCCCCCAAAATTTTGGTCCAGATACGGTCCTGCCTAAAGGAATATCCTACTAGCGTTTGTACGGAAAAAATAAAAACAATAATTTGCCAACTCTGCCCTACTTTTGCAAGACCTAGTAACTTTACTTCACTGCATATTTTAATTTTTTTATTATTAAAATTTTTGATGATAAAATTTAAATAATTCTAAGTTGCTTCTTGTAAATTCGTGGTAAATAGATATATTTAACAACTTTTTAAACATTGATTAAATAAAATTATTTAATCAACCGTTTTTTATATTTAATATTAACATTTAGGATTGGTATGTAGGGTTAGGTTGCCTAAATCGTACCACTTTTTGGTTTTTATTTTTTTGCCTAAAAACTAATAACTCAAATAAATTTCTTTAATTAAGAACGATAGATCAGTCTTTTGAACACCTACAAGCAATTTTTAAAATATTGAACTTTGCAAAAACAAGAATTTTTGTAAGGGGTTGCAAACGGTACGATTTAGGAAACTGGTTGCCTCAATCGTACCAGCAGGTTCCTAATTCGTAACATCGGGCTCTTTTAAGATTTAATAAATATAAAGAAGTACAGAAATTTGTTGGCATATGAAAAAAGCCATATAAAATCAGAGATTTTATTTACAAAAAAAAACATTTTAAATTATGAACATTTTAAAGTTTATAAACAGAAGTCACACAAGTCCTTACCTCTAACGATATAAAATCTGAGATGTGATTAAGTATGTACAAAAAAAAGAAACATTTTAAATTATGAACATAGTTAATAAACAGAAGTCGCAAAAGTAATCACCCTAAACACATTTCATCTGTCCATTTTACACACTTAAAACACTTTTTCATATCTTCGACAAAAGACTCATGTCATATTCTGCAATAGCAGTTATTAGCATTGTTTTTAGATGAATGAGTTTTTTGAGTTTTTTGTTTTGACTTTCTTGGTTGAGGTTGAAAGATTTTGTCTTTGGCAGCCCCCTTTGCTTTTTTTAATTCTTCTCTTTTTGCCTTTCGGTTAATATTGCAACTTTATGCGCCTACCTTTTTTTGCTCTTTTATTTAATTTTTTAAAGACTTTTGGTAGTGCACTTAACTGCTGAATTGAAACAGCCTTACTCTTTTTGTTGAGATATAATATTTCTTGTCGAGTTAAACCACTTGTAGATGGAATTGGATCATCCTCGTTGGTAAGACTATTTTTGTCTGGCTCATCTGTATCTTCGAGATGACTATTATCGAGATAAAACATAATAGAGCCAAAATTTTTTTTCTCCCTGTACAATTTAAAAAAATCATAAAAGATGTGTTCTGTAAGACAAAAAAAAATATTCAAACATCAGATATTGAAACGACATGAGTTGCCCAAATTGTACCGGTATGATTTAGGAAATCCCAATTAGGCAGCTGCTAATAAAAATAAATAAATAAAATTTTACCATTAATTTCCAAATCTAATATTAAATTCAAGTTTTGTTCGGTTTGGTTCATATTATTATTAATGAGAACTTCCTAGGGTATACTACTAAAGAATATAATTTGTAAAAATACTACTTACCGATTAAGTACAGCCTGACACAAACTTAAAAAAAGTCAATATAATATTTTACCTTCCATTTGCTACTAAGCGAAACGCAACACGTCCAAAACAACTCTATCATGTGACTGTTATTTAAAAGTCACGACAACTACGGATGACGAAGAACTATAATTTGGCGCCTTATTTGAAAAGCCGAAGTGGTACCATTTAGGCAACAGTACGATTTAGGCAACAGTACGATTTTGGCGACCTTACCCTATATAGGGTGTTTTAATTGCCATGGGTCACTATTGCTATCTCGTTAACTATAAGAACTACAAGGTTGTTCAAATTAGATAAAATTAGCAGTTTTTGGGGGACATTAAAAATCTGGTTTCATATTTAACAAAAAAATTGCTCAAATCTATTTTATTAAATATCTCAAAAAGTATAGTTGTCACAAAAAAATCGTAAAGGATTTTTTTTTTGCATTTTTAACTTTCTTCAATGCGGTATTTTTAAAGAAAATTTACTACGTCTAGTTTTCGAGATATTATCATTAAGTTACTGTTTTTAGATAGATTATAGATTTTTTATTCCATTTTTTAAAAGAACTTTTTATATACGTTCATATTTATTTGTATTTTAATGCTAAAAAAATGGCATTTAAGGTTTTTGACACTTTTACCGTTTTATTATAGGTGGCTTTGACAGCAAAAAAAAGAATTGCTTATAAAAACCTATGATGCGTCAACATAATAACATAACATGTTAACATAACATAACTGTTAAATTTAGTTTGGTTACTAAGACGCCGGAGGCGTGATATTTATATTTGCAAAAAAAATGTATGGTCCGATGAAAGCCGTTTTTGCAATAATGGATGGTACAACAGGAACTTGCATTATCGGTGGACACAAGAAAATTTTAATGAGAAACAGCATTTCAAGAAAGATTCGGGATAAATGTTTTTTCTTCCAAGAAACTCTTACCGGATTAACCTATTACAATTTTTTGACAAATATATTACAAGATTTTTTGGATGACCTGCCTTTAGATGTTCGAGCGAATTTTGAGTACTACTACCACGATGGTGCAACCGGCCACAGAGTTAGTCGTTGTACCAGGAAGACACCCTGTATATATATATATATATATATATATATATATATATATATAATGATTTAAAATGCCAAACTTAGGCTAACGAAAGGTTTGTATTAGTTGTAAGTAAAACCATTAAAAAAAACAATAATTTAAAGTTCTGGAAAATGTACTATTTTATAACGGTTTTTTAAAAAATTAGCATAAAATCCAAGGTGACGTATTCCTCGCGAATTTAAGAAGAGATTGTTATGAAACATCCTGTACATAGGTAGCGAAGTACCAACTATAAGCTAAATGATTCATTATAAAAATGTTTAAAAAAATATTTACCTGATGTAAATTCTGAGAAACGGATGCACTAAATGTTTTTAATTGAAAAATAATGATTAATAACCCCTGCTAAGATTTTTTTATTGCATTTTCAAACATTTTACAATAAAAACCAAATATTTAAAATCACTTAAAATTGGCAGTACATTATACCAACTGTTAAAAAAAAATTAGTCACGTTAATGTCTTAAAAGGTCATCATCACCATTCATCGTCACTTCACACTGGTTATGCTCATACTGAGGAATGCCAGTTTAGTCCGAAACTATCGGGTAGTCTACGAGTTTGCCTTCTTTTAGGAATTTGCCCTTATATACGCCACTGGTCAGAAGGGTATCATAGCAGAGTTTTGTTGGGTCTGAACTCTGTCCAGAGCTGATCAGATGGCAAATGAAATATTTCTTCAACAAATGGCACTCAAGTAACTACATTCTCAATTCGAAAAGCAGTCAAAAGGAAAAAAAGATTCTCAGTGAACCAATGGTTTTCAGAATTAATTTTCGATTCATTTACCACATTAACGTGCCTAAAAACAGCTTAAAATAAAATCGGTTTTAATGCTGTTTTGATAGTGTTTATACGACAAATGGGTTTTAAAATTAAGTGGCTTTTAGGGCTTAAAACGGTTTTAGAATACGACAACATTTTCAAACCGTCCTTATATAAAAGCGTTTTAATAGGCCTGTGTAAACAAAATACATGGTTCTCGACCTTAATACCCTTTAGGTATAACACGAAAAAAAAACAGAAATTTTGAATCTCACACACCTTAGTAACGCATTTTCAAAAAAAAAAAATAGATATGATCTTTTAGTGAAACATTGGCCCCAGATTAATATTTTTGGAAGAAATTGTTTTCAAACTATTGTTTTTAAACTAAGTTCCGCAACTCGATGTTACCTAAAATTTTCTATAGTAAATTAAACTAATTAATAAAATGGTGGTAATTGGTTTTAGGAACAGGATTGTAACTTGGTAAACAAACCCGGTGTGTTAAATAAATAAAAATACATACAAGGTCTCTAGAACGATTAGCTTTGGAAAATTTTTCTCCCCCGCAAATAATAAGATTATTATTTGTATTGTTATTTTTAGAAAGAAAAACATTTAGTTAAAAACAATCATTTTATTTCCACAAAAACAAATGTAAAGGAATTTTTAAAAGCTTGAAGTATTTATTCACCTTAATTAAGTCTATTTTCTACAAATCATGAATCCTCCAAAAAAAAGTTTCCTAAAAAACCACATTATCGAAATTCTTATTAATTTTTTAGAACTGTTCTAACGGAGTTTAGATTTTTTGTTATGTTGAATTAGCTTATTCGTAATGTTACCTATTTCATCAATAAAAATACTCTGCCAATTTATGGGCACTTCAGCTCACACAATTAATGTATGCGAAAATGCACCGGGTCGCGTCTGATTGGAGATTCCCCCGCAGTGTAGCGCCATTGAACAAAACAAACTATAATATATTTTTTTTATCTCTTTGTTTGAACTTTATTTTAGAGTCGGCTTTATTCTGACAGATTTACAAAGAAAACTGAAAGCTGAACTCTCAAAATTGACATACCAAAGTCAAATTTAAAAGTAAAGTAGCAACTTTCATTTAATAAAAACAGACACTAATAAATCCAGTTCTTAGGTACATAAAGGCTGAATTTTGAAAGAAAGCAGCTGCTCTTTATATGTAAATCTGTCACAGTATAGCCGATTTTAAAATAAGGTGAGGTTTTATTCCAAAGTCTCTAATGACTGAGTAGAAAAAATGTTTCGGACTTCCATTGTCTTTCTTTATTTTAAACACGACGTTTCGGTTAGTAAATATCTCTAACCATTTTCAAGTGTAAGCTAAACAATCTAGTCTATAGGCTACTACTTATACTACTTGGTGTATAGTCAGGTGTGACGACCCGCCTCCTTTTTAATACCAAGACGCCTGTTCTCCTTAAGGAATGGTTTCCATATGTTTGGTATGTCCGTGCTTGGTTGACTGAAAACTTCTTTATTCTGCATTATAAACGCAGCTTCAATAAAATTTCGTTTTCGCCAATGCAAAACTGTAACTTCTGACCACTGAATCCTTTAAGCATTTGACCACTATCTACTAAACCGGATTTTATAATATCCCCTAATTGGGTACTTTTTAGTTGTTCAATTACTCTAACCTGAAGAGGACCCCTGATTTCACCTACATATGATTTACCAAAATCACACGGGTTTGGTAAATACATTCCTTATTATTTGAGGCATTTTCTGGTTTTGTTTTAGTTACAAAACTCCTTATCGTATTTCCCGATGAAAATACTGTTTTTATATTATAGTGTTTGGCTATTCGTCTTATGTTTTCTGAAATCCCTTGAACATATGGAAAGTTAATAACACCCAGCGGATTATTATTTTGAGAATTTGCTACACACTACTTATAGTATAATTGTGAGAAGCTAATAAGCTGATTCCACCAAGAACGAAAAAAATCAGAACAACAGATGCTACATATTCACTGGTCATAAAAACAACACACAAAACTTGTTTTATTTGTGATATAATAGGTTGGGTAAAGCAATTAATAAATTTTGAATTAAAATTTCGTTTATTTTATTTTATTATATTACAGTAGTAAATATATATTAAATTTATTTCTTAATCAACATCATTCAAACTCGTTCTCATTCTCTGCTCAAAGTTATTTAGCGTTTTGATATCTTCTTCAGGAAGGTCAAAATCAAGCGCGATATTTTCTTCAATGTGCTGTTTTGACTTTGATTTTGGAATAACGGCGATGCCTTCGCTAATCGGCCACCTTAAAAGAATCTAAAAAATAATAAAAATATTTTAAACGCCCCTAGATTGATAATAGATCACACAATTTTAATTTTAATTTAAATTTGGCTAAATTAGTTTACCACAAAAACCGTACATACGTTTTTTTGCAATAGAACACCAACTAAATCAGTAAAGCAATTAGTTTTATATTTTAAAAACAAAGATTACAATTTTTTAAGCAATTCTGAAAAATAGTAACTTTTTTTACACAAAAAAATGAGGAAAGAAGTTTTGAATTACCCAAGATCTGGATCGTCACGGGTTGCTTTCATTAAATTTGAGAAAGAACACCTGTGTGACGTTATAAATCCAAAATTGGGTTATGTTCCATGTTTTTTCACAAACTTTTGATTTTTCAAATGAGCTTTGCATCTTAAAAATTAAAAAATGTATTGGTATTTTTTTTAACTTAGGTACGAGTAGTTTAAAAAAATCGGGATACTATTGCCCACCCAACTAAGTAGCGAATTAAAAATAAAGCTTAGTGCTTGTTTTCCACTGACAGAATTCTGGTTGGATTGATGGGTATGTTTTTATTTTGTTAGCCTTGGCCTTACCTGTGAAGGTGTTTTTCCTAATTTCTGAGCGATTTCTTTAATTTTGGGGTTTTCCTTAATGTTTTCGGAATCTCTATTTCCACCAAGAGAAGCCCAAGCCTCAACTAGGATATTTTCTTTCCTGCAAAATTCAACGATGTCTCGTGGTTGTTTATGTGGATCCCATTTTATCTAAGAGGTCAGATATAAAGTATGATTATCATTTAAAATATGGTTCGGAAAAAGCTTGATGAAGCATTCTACGATGAAGTCAAGAAGGTGGATAAAATAGAGCTTTCCTGCTGTGTCAGACGTGAAAGCTTCGCAGAAAATTACAGCTATATGTGTAGGCGCTCTGGCAACTTTCCAAATTCTTTATAACCGCCACGAACACAGCATTTACTGTTTGTCTTTTAGGAAAAAGGAAAATACAATTTTAAATCACTGGGTTCATTTGGTTTGCCTTCAATTTGAGTAGGAGGGCCGGTGTGAGTGTCAGCAATCCAAGATGGCGGCTTTTTTCATGTATTTATCACAAACTTTGATAACTTTTGCTAAATTAGCTTTACAGAAAAACTGTAAAAACGTTTTTTGTTTGCAATAGAACACCAATTATAAGAGTAAAGAAATCAGATATTAATTTTTTTTTTAAATAGTTACTTTTTTTACCCCAAAGAAAAAATTGAAGAAGGAATTTAGACTACCCCAAATCGATTGGTTATGGATCACTTAATTTTAGCACAAAGTATCTAGCCTATTACTTTGTGATTTTAGCGACCTGGCGATAAGCAGTTCGGCGATAGTGAAAAGTGGGGCAATAAAAAACAGTTAGTATAGGTCACGGTCTAAATATAATAGTTGCTAATTATTGACTTGCTTAAAGTCATATAGGAGTGCCAATGCGTCATTTTTAGGGGGGTTTTGAACCACTGTGCAGCGATAGAGCTTTTAGAAAATACTACGCTAGTTCAAAGGCTAAATAGTAGTTAGAGCTAGTAAACTAAATGAAAGAATATAGTAATATATACCCAACAAATTTCTGATTTATAGTTGAACTAAAACGGGAAGAAGCATAGATTAAATCGCAAGCTTTTCTAAACAAATTTGCCAATTAATCCTACTGACATCATTAGAATATAATTAAGATTTGTAGATCTCTTGCCAACACAGCAACAAGGGTTCATGATTTCAAGTAGCAACTCAGTTGGCGTATCATAGACCTCGTACATTTCAGTTGGTAATTTTACCTGATTTACAGCAGGCTTAACTCCAGGATCATTTTCTAACAATTCTTTCAAATGTTTAACCCCAAAATTGGAGACACCAATATTTCTAACGAGTCCTTCGTTTTTTGCCTTAACCAGTTCACTCCATCTTGCTAGTCTTCTTATTTTGTTTTCTGGTCCTAAAATTTTATTAAATATAAGAGAGGAATAGACCATCCTTTTTGTCCTGTGCGTAAAATTTTTTTGTGTGCGGTAATGCCTGGAACAATTATGTTAAGTGCAATATGACCGGGACAACGTTGTCGTGGCGTTAGGTGCAATAAAGCCCAAAAGAACATCAAAACCTGTTTCCAACGTCACTTTAGGTCCTTTAAGAAATTGACATAAATTACGTATTTATATGACGTTAAATCTCCAAACTAATCCCTACTAACGTTCCGCTACGATGCAAGATAACGCAGCTACTGAACTAAACCGCTTCCACTCTTAAAGTATGTAATTTCTAATAAATTCGTATATTATTTATGTTGAATAATGACTGAAAGACTCTCTCTATCTCTCTCTCTCTTTAACATTCATTTGTTAATATCTCGTAGTAATCGAGCTTTTAAAAACAAAAACTAAATTTTCTGCTTTTGATATACTTTTAAAATATTTGCTCTTAATAACATACCCTTAATGTACACAATCTCGCCACGCCCAAAACTCTCTATTTTTGCAGGGTGGTGTATGAGGTACAAATCGAGATAGTCAGTTTGTAGATTTTTAAGGGAATCCTTAACCGCCTCATATCCTGCATTTTGAGCATGCTGATTCGGATCTAAAAAAATTATAACTGGTTAAAAACTATCTCTATGCCAGTGTTGTTTTATTTAATTTTGTGCAAAAATTAAACTTGATCGACATAATGTTTATATATATATATTTATCGGTTTCACAACGTTCTACGTCTTCCGATACCCAATCTCCACTCGTTTCTGTTTGCCCATAATTCATCATCTAGGCCTCTTATTCTTATTTCACTGTCTATTCCTTCTCTCCAGCTTCTCCTTATCCGTCCTCGTTTTCTTCTGCCAGTTGGTTTCCATTGTAGTATTTGTTTAGGTAGTCTTTCATCATTCATTCTTTGTACATGTCCGTACCACACCAGTTGTTTTGTTCTTATATCATCCACTAGAGTACGTTCACCCACTGTCATAATTTCTCTTATTCTTTGATTTGTAATTCTTTTTCTTTTTGATTTCCCTGCTGCTCTTCTCCAATAGTCCATCTCCGTAGCGGAAAGCATTTTTTCTGTTCTATCCTTGATTGGCCATACTTCTGAGCTGTATATAATAATACTTTTTACAATGGTGTTATATATAAACTTTTTGTTATGTTTTGATATACTTTGGTCCCAAATTATTCCATTTAATAAAGTTATTGCTTTTCTTCCTTGTACGTTTCGATCCTTTATAGCTTTGTCTAGTGTTCCGTCAGCTGTAATTTTTAGACCTAAGTATTTATACTCATCCCCGGAATGAATTCGCTGCCCAGTATTTAAGATTAGATCCTGTTTCGTTCCTCCGATACACATATACTCTATCTTATTGAGATTAACCTCTAGTCCCCACTTATTGTACTCTTCTATTAGTTTTCGTGTCATATATTCGAGGTCGTCATAATCCTGAGCCACTACTATCTGATCATCGGCGAAACATAAAGTATACAAGGTGGTTTCGTCCAACGGAATTCCCATGTTTTGGCATTTTCTCTTCCATAATTTAAGGACTTGTTCCAAGTATATCTTGAATAGCGTAGGCGAGATACAGCAATTTTGTTTAAGACCTTTATTTACTTGAAAGCCTTTGGTTAGTTTTGCTTTTATTTTAACTTTTGATTTACTATTGCAGTATAACTCTTTGATGACTCTTGTATGCTTATGTTTGTGTTTTGCAACGCTTTCCAAAGTAGATTTAGTGGTATACTATCATATGCCTTTTGCAAATCGACGTAACTTGATCGACATAATGTTTTACATGTTAAATCAACAGAATGAACTACTCCGAGGGAAAATACGCCTACCGGCATTGAATTATATTGATGGTTTGATGCTTTCGTCGGAACTATGGTTTTCGTCTTCTTCAACGTCGGTCCCAATTATAAGGTAACAGTGATCCATGCCAATTCACGACCGGTTTTGGCCGTTTTGGACCAAAATCACATAGTTTTATTAAGTTTTCAACAAAACCATCATAACAATTCAATACCGGTAGAGATATTTTCCTTCGGAACAGTTGTTGCTGTTGGTTTTAGACAGCTTATATTCTACATGGAGCCATCCGCTGCATCCACCTGAAGATGGCACAATAAGGCAAAAACCGGTAGTGGATTGGCATCGATCACTGTGCCTGTATCTTGTCAGAATGTGTTCCAAACAAAGAGGATTAATATCCTTGTGACGGTCGTTAGAGAGGGAATAAAAAACAAAAGACCTAAAACTAAAAGAGTGACAGCAAAGTGAAACGCTAACCAAAACGTCAAATCTTCCTCTTTACAATCATTTTTCATTTTTTTTATCTTGCAAAGTTCAAGAGTGGGAGATAAACCGGACGAACTCTAACCTGGCCTGTCGTCAGAAAACATTGATGCTTTGAGAACACTGCCTGGTTAACAGACTCAAAAATGTCTTAGTCAAATAGTAAGGTTCGGCTGTCAAACTGTTTTTTCAATTCTAATTCTATTCTTTCAATGATTTAAGCTAAAACAATGTGGCTTAACACACATATCGGCCTCCAAGGATTTAATCTTCAATTGTCCAAAAATAATAAATATATCGCCGGTAAAGGGAGCAAGGGGCAAAATGCGTTTTTACATTGTCTTTTATATATTCTACGCTAGGGTCAATTGATGTCAGAAAACTCTAGACCGCTTTGAGGCAGGAAACTCGAAAAACGTGTACAGCATTGCCAGTAGTGATAAATCGTGGATTTACTTATATAAACACGAAAATAAACGTCAGTCGCCTGTTTGGGTGTTTCAAGCTGAAGAAAAGCGAACAAAAGTCTTCCGTTCTTGAAGCGTATCAAAAAAGATGGTCGCGATAAGAGTCTTAAATTAATGTCGCCACAATTCCGCTGGAAGATTAATAAAGACTGTTACTGCCTATTGGTACATCACCATTGGTCTGCCAAAAGTCATCGCTGAGCTTCGAAAAACGAACACACAATCCACACATCCTCCATACAGTCCCGAACTAATTCCCAACGATTTCTATACTATAAATCAAGAACGGAGTGCGTGGTCAAAAATTTCAGTCGCCAGAGGAAGCAGTCGACGCCTTCAAGAATGCACTTTTGGAAGTACTAACAAACGAGTGGAGTTACAGCTTTGACAACTGGTTTAGGCGCATGCAAAAGTACAATTTTCGTGGAGAATACTTCGAGAGACAATAAAGTCTTCAAAAGTTATCTACTTTTTTATTCCAGCTGTATATGCAAAACATAAAAGACAACCATCGTATCATATATATGGTTATCAACTTGTTTCTTTGGCAAAAAGAAAAATATATATTTTTAGTTTAGAATATAAATCCACTATTGTTAAAAAGTTTTAATATAACCTATGTATATACTACCTAGATATGTTTTCCTTAACTTGAAAATGACGATGAGATTGTGATTTTATCAATAATATTAACGATAATGAAATAATAACGTGGGCACCATTATTTGATATTAGGGACTTATGGGAATAAAACCTGACTTTATTTTAGAGTCGACTTTATTCTGACACATACACACAGAAAACTAACAGCGGACCTCTCAAAATTGACATACCAAATCCAAATTTAATAATACAGTCGCTAACTTCCATATAATAAATACCGACACTAATAAATCCGGTTTTTAAATACACAAAGGCCGAATTTTGAAGCAAAGCAGCTGGTTTTTATATATAAATCTGTCACCATAGGGTTGATTTTAAAATAAGGTCAGGTTTTATTCCAATAAGTGTCTATTATTCATCAAAAAGCGTTATTAATTGTTTTTTTAAGCGGCCTAGTCACCAACCAATGTGGACTGTCAATTAAGAATACCTGCTTGTGGCAGATATCGGCATAAACATACAGGGTCTTTAAATTGGACCTTGCAAATTGTCTAGTGAGTAGGTTGCTTAAAGCTTCTAAATTGGGGTTGTTATTAAACTTCTTATAAGCTTTTTGTTTTTATTTCAAAAACTAAAATTTATGTCCTAACTTAAAAATGCTATGCTAAAGTGTAAATTTGAAAATGTTTGCTAATATAAACAATAGTGCATTTTTAGTAATACCAAAGTTACACTGTATGCACTGGAGGGATTCCAAAATTGGTTCCCTATCCTATCCTAAAACATGCCTTGGTCCGGCAATGAATAGTGCCTTGAACTTGGTTTGTATATTAAGAAATTGTCCCAGTGCAGTTTTATTTATCGAACACGGCAATGCACTAGGACGTTTATTCTTGACTGTTCGTAAGGTGAGCGCTCACCAAATCTCAAGACGCTATTCTTGACGGCCGTGAGGTGAACTTAAGTTCGCTACCTTTTTCCACGGGGATATAAGTCCACTGGAATTGTTCTGGTGTTCATAACCTTAGGGGAGACCGGGGCTAGTTGGCGCAGGGGCATGTTGGCGCACGGCTATTTTCTACTAAACCACCAGTCTGGCAACGTTGTGCGAATAGACAATTTTGATGTATGTGACCTAGTGTCTGCTTGTAAAGAGTATTCAGAGTGCAGTCGCTCAGTGTGAGCGCTCTCTAATGTGTTTATGCACGTGGGAAGTAAAATTTTATTTATTTAATATATTTGCGATAACTTTTCATACAATAATTGTAGGTACTTACTAGATAGAGTAGTTTAAAGATTGGAATTTGTAGTTTCAAAAACAATCTAAAATTTTTGTTTATATATTAGTTTTGTACGAGAAAAAAATTCAAGAAACAAAAAAATACGATTGGGGTTAGTTGGCTGATTTTTTCAGGGGCAACTTGGCGCGTGCGCCAACTTACCCCAAGCAGTATTTTTGATACAGAAATAACATAAATATAACTGCCGGTTTTAAAGTTTCAGGAATTTATCCTTTTAATCGGGATATTTTTCTGAAGAGGAGTTTTTACCTTTATATTCTATGGACCGACTTAACCCTAATAATATTGACTTGGGTGATGATCAAGTGAAGGAAAATGGTGAGAAAAATGTTCCCCAAGCTGCAAGAACCTGATCTTTTACAAGAAGCTTTACAAGTTGACGAAAATCAAATCGAGGGTATTCGTCCAGGGCCGTCTCGTAAAATTTTAGGCGAAATAACCTCAGAAAAAAACGAAATAGTTCCATATCAAATACGGCCCTTACCTAAAGCCGAAGCAGGAAAAAATATTACCAAAGGGCGAAAAAGACAAACTACGGCTATATTAACCGATACGCCCATTAAAGAAGCAAGCACCAAAAAAAAAGAAGGTAGAACTTAAAAAAGCTTCTGAAATAAGCGAAAAGGAGGAAAATAGAAAAATTAGGTACCGGCAAATAAAAAAAAACAAAAAAAAATAATGACCCCTTAAGCAGCGATGATGATGATGACTGCTTTTGTCTGTATTGCACTGATACAGCCCTTAGAGAAAAATGGATTAGATGCAACTCGTGCCATGGCGGGGCTCATGAGGAATGTGCTGGTGAAACTTCAGCAATTTTTTTGTGCATTAATTGCTTAAGCGAGTAAACAGATTATATGATTTTTTGAATTAGTTTATGTTTTAATTTTTATTTAAAAAAAAAGTAGTGGTGAAGTGCATTTTATAAATGTTAATTTTTGGAAGTTTAAATTAAAGCTTAGCTTATGTTTATTAACATAATTTAAGTGACTTTTTTTTTGTTATTTAATAAATTTAGTCCGCAACCCAGAACCAAAGCGTCAACTTACCCCGGCCATACGCCAACTTGCCCCTGAGCGGGGCAATTTGGCGCATTTTGCATGAACATGATTTTTCTTCATTTTCTTTTAAACTATAAGAGCTAAAGAAAAATTATACATGACGCATAAATAGCTGAGGTAAACGTCTAGAGGCTGCACTACCTTTTTATTTTGCATAATAAACCACGAAGACATACAAATTAAAAAACCAAAAACTGCGCCAACTAGCTCCGGTCTCCCCTACTTTCTCCTGTCAGTTTTGTTTTGGTGAGCTTTTTCTAAAGTGTGAAGGTCATTAACATAATTTTTTTAACCTTTTCTATCAAAAAATTGGAACTCTACAACACTTCTCTCCAAAACAAAACTGACCAACAAATCAAATACCCTGTTTCCACCAATGCATGCCCACCTCGATTCAAAAAACGCATCAGGTGACGCTGCATTTAAAACCGGTGCAAATCCATGGGCCATCACGTGGTGCGGTTTTTTAATCGGGGTGGGCATGCATTGGTGGAAACAGGGTATAAGATTAGAAACACTTCCGCGGATGCATTTCCCCGTGGAAAAAGATGGTGAACTTTCGCTCATTTTACCTTACGGGCAGTCAAGAATAAACGTACCATACGAGCTCGGACTGCCCGGGCCAGTAAATGTGTAGTGAGTACAATACTGGGTTTGTCAGAGCTCAAACGAATTACAAAAGTTGCACTAGTAGTTTAGGACCTACATCCGAGATTCAAGCCATATGCTGCATTTAATGATAGAAGCAGCACACTTGGTATGGATAGACATAGGACTCGCCCGAACAATTTACGAGAGGGAACCACCCCTGGCAGGCGGGTGGTTCGCCCCCTTAAACTTTTTCAAAAATCTTCTTGAGATCATTTTTCAAGCGGATACAATTTCCTTTTTAACTATGTACCTTAGTAACCTCTGACGGCAGTGGTGCACATTCCATTAGCGTACGAAAAAAGGGAAAAATTTTAAAAAATATTTCTTTTATCTATTTTTTGTAGTATATTTTATCCTTAACACAATTTTTTTTTTAAAAAATATTTTTGGTTAAAAGCCTGTATACAGTTAAATACTTATTAAGCCAAACACATTTTTTTTAATAGCTGCCTTGAAATAAAAATAAATGAGTTTGTAGAAATCCTTAAATCAAGCAAAAATTTTGTAACTGAGTAAATAACATTCATATTTGTAACTGAGTAAATAAAAGTGAGAGTGAGTAAAAAATTATTTTTGGTTAGTGATAACTTTAAACTGACTTTTTCTAGTTAACCTTCCTTAAAGTTGGGGGGGGAGGGGCATTCCCCCTCTCACCCCCCTTAAAAGTGCTGTCTTACAGTATTTTCCCAATTATTTGCAAACTTTTAGATCGGCAAAAAAGAACTTTGAATTGAATTTGACCATTTTTGGTGCGTCTATGCTAGATCTACCGCTGCCTTTAGAGGCAAGTGATACGTATCGTTGGAAAGGAAATCTCTTCAGCTTTAAAAATAAGTTTTAAAACCAGACATGTAAGACAGTAAAATTTAAGAAAATTAAAAAAAAACAAGTTTCTTCTACACCTCTCATTTATTTAACTGTCTATAAAAGGTACGCCACTAATGTAACGGAGGCGTGTTATACATCGTTAGAGAGAACTTTTCATCAGCCTCAATAATTGTTACTTAGTTGTTTTTTGCCAAGTTAAAAGTTTGCAAATAATTGGGAAAATACTGTAAGAGAGCACTTTTGAGGGGGGTGAGAGGGGGGATGCCCCCCACCCCCACTTTGAAAAAGGTTAACTAGAAAAAGTCAGTTTTAAGTTAGTACTAACCAAAACTAATTTTTTACTCATTCTCATTTTTATTTACTCAGTTACAAAAATTAATGTTCAAAATTTTTCTTTAAATTAAGGGGGGGAACCACCCCCCTGCCAGGGGTGAGGGGGTGGTTCCCTTTCGTAAAATGTTCGAGCGAGTCTTATGTCTAAACATACCAAGTGTGTTGTTTCTATCATTAAACGCAGTATCGGACCCCGTAGGGTCTGAACTATAATGGTACAACAGTGCTGCACTTTATTTGCAAACTAATATGACGTTATGTCAATAACTTACCCAACTTGCTAGTAAGGAAAATGTCCTTTCTTGTAAGATTGTGCTTTGGAAGAAGTTCTTTCAGGGCTTTTCCGATTTGGGCTTCGTTTCTGTACATTTGCGCGGTATCTGCAACATTAATAGTTCAATAATCAGGATTGTTCCCTAATTATTTTGTAGCGTTTGGTAGATGAAGTTAAAACGGTGGCAAAACGGGGTACGGGGGTAAACCAGGGAGTAGTGTAGTAGTGTGGGTTCTGGACCAATTGGTAACATGCCATCCACTTCTCCGAAGTGGATGACCTGTTGCTGAAGAAGTGAACTTGGTATGGCCTTGGAACTAAAAGAAGTGTGTAAGAAGTTGTGAGCACTGACGTAACAACCAGAGGCTGTTGAAAGGCCCTATTGGTCAATGAGTTAGGTGCCAATGCGAGAGTAGGTAAAATGGGATGTTTTTTTTTAGTAAGATAGCTACTTCACTAGCTTAGCCTGGTCTAGGTAAGTCTTAATGTGAAAAAGGCCTTAGGTAATTGTTGGTTAAAAAATAAAATAATTTCTAAAAATATTTGTTAAAATTAATCGGGATAGCCTGTTATTTTCTCAGTGTGTTAAAAAATAAAATAATTTCTAAAAATATTTGTTTAAATTAATCGGGATTGTCTGTGTATCTCTTATCATTGTTTATGCAGTTATAGGATAACCTTATAACCCGCACACGTTCCTGTTTTATTTAATACAGCTGGCTACTTATGCTGTACAGGATGTCTCAAAGTAAATAATTCTAAAATAAAACCTCAAAGTATGTTTTAATTATATATTTTTATTCATATATATCATATAAACCACACTCATCTCGACCATCAAATTTAAAAATAATTGATAGAAGATGTTTTTTCACGTCATAGTTTGGATATATTTTCGTATATTCCAGCGCTGCCTCTGTTAATTTATGTTTCCATATTGTAGGTAATAATGGGTATAATGTTGGTAGTTTTTCCTCAATGATGTATCTGCATGAATCAAACCCAAAATGTATCCATTCTGCTAACCATTTATAAATATTTTCATTTCATTTTTCCCTTCTAAAAGTTCTTCTATTTCAAAGTTAATTTTAGTTGACCAATAATTATATTGAAAGTCCATCTTAAAGTGGTCTAAATTTTAATTTATGATCTAACTGTTATAGCTCTGGCTGAACGAATGAATAAAGTGTTGGTTAAAAAGATATAAGGCAAAAGTTGTTTGTGGTGTTTAACACCACGTGACCAATGCATGATATAATAGTAATATGTGTTTGTATTGCATCACCTACCTATTATGTAACGTAATTCGTGGCTGTTGTTCAAGTTTGAAGGACCCAAGAAATAATGTGTACCTATTATTGTGTTGTTACCTAACACCCTAACACGGTGTAAAATTGACAGGATAGCCAACAAAAAGACCTCACTAGCTTAGCCTGGTATGTTTGAATGTAAAACAGGCGTTAGTTGATTAATAATAATAATAATAATTATTGTCTCTGTTTGTTAAAAAATAAAATTATTTCTCGATGTGCATTTTATATGTGTATTTTTTAGTATTGTTTATATAGTTAACAGATAACCTTATGACCCCTCACATGTTTCTGTGTTATCGAATTAGCAATAACCACGAGACCACGTAATATGATGCAATATTATGTAATACAGTTGGTTATTTATATGGTGTGACGCAATTGTCGTAATATTTGATAAAGATTACAATTTTTAATTTTTCATTTTTTAAAAATGGTTGTAATGATCGTCAACAAGAATATTGCAAACGTATTGAATGTTAATATTTCAGAATAACTAAAACTGCATCAAAATACTTATTAATTTTAGTATCTATTGGAAAAACACACAAAGGCTTAAACAAGCAAGAGATGTATGTATTATAAAAAAGTAAAATAAGTGCCAAAAGGCATAATAAAATAAAATAAAAATAAGGGTACATAATGAAAGATCGCTATGAGTTGGGGGTAGCAAAGCTACTTTTTACGCTAGATGTGCATGTTTTGCGTCGACAGTTTCCAACAAAGACGCATTTCGGTGTACTGCGCAAATCTCATTTGGTCCTTAATAGTTTTTCACTAATTTCTCAGCACCTATTGAACCGATTCGAGAAATTCTTTTTGTATGGGATTGACATATCTAATTTGTATTAATTTTAGCCTTAATAGTTTTTCACTAATTTCTCGGCACCTATTGAACCGATTCAAGAAATTATTTTTTTAATGCATTGGTGTGGCTTAACTTGTACTAATTTTTAAGGAGCAATAGATCACCCAAAAAGGCATTAATAGTTTTTCGCTAATTTCTCAACACATATTGAACCGATTCGAGAAATTCTTTTTTTTATTGCATTGGTGTGGCTTAACTTGTACTAATTTTTAAGGAGATCTAGATCAATCAGAAAGGCCTTATTAACTAGGTATGTAATGGTTGAATTAATGAAGTGTTGGTTTAAAAAGCATTAGGTTATAGGGTGAGGTGTAAAAATATGGATGTTAACCAAAAAGACCTTAATATACCTTTAGGCGAATTAACATGTTGGTTTAAACGGCATTATTAAAGTTGTTTGTATTTAACATGTGATCAATGTATGATTAGGAAAACCAGTTTTTTAATATTGTGTTTACGTTTTGATAGGTTTGTAAAACTAAAAAGTGATCCAATTGAAAAATAGTCACTTTTAACGTAATTTAGGTTTTTTGGTAGCTATTGAGTAAGTACATTAATATCTATACATATGTGAAGTATGTTTGTGGTGTTTTATGCTAGATTAAATACCATATAAACGGCAGGAAACTAACTTTACAGGTCTCCTCAGGGTAGTGTAAAAAGGGCCTTATTACCTAAAAATAGTCATTTTTAACGTAAATTATAGGTTGTCTGATAGAAATAAATATACTGGCCATTGAGTAGGTTCATTAATATTTATAAATTAAGTATGTTTATGGTGTTTTATGCTAGATTAAATACCAATATGAACGACAGGAAACTAAGTTTACAGGTCGGTCTCCTCAGGTTAGTGTAAAAAGTGTCTTATTAACTAAAAATATTATAGCTCTGGTTAAATGGTTAGATTAACAAAATGTTGGTTAAAAAAGCATTAAGACTAATACTAGGTGTAGTCTAGTGTGACACACCTCTTTGTTAAACAAGTTTAGTAAATTTTTGGTATTTGGTTAGAATAGTTATCTATATCTATTACAAATAGAATGATACAAACACGAAAAAGCCAATTTAATATTTTTTTTCCTCATTTCTCAACATATATTGAACCGATTTAAGAAATTATTTTTGTATGTGATTGGTGCTAAATTTACATTGACTTTATTTTTTAGGAAGATAACTCTCGGTCACTAGGACCGTGTTAGGTTTTTGTTGATGTCACAACTTTAAATAGACCGATTTGAAAAATTATTGTTGTATTGAATTAGGGGATCCAAATTAAATTTATTTTTATCAAGGCAAAGCTCAACCAAAAGTAGTTTTCTGTTGATATCTCAACTTCTTATTTAACCGATTTCACATATTGTTTTTTAAGTTCAAAAATAATTTTGGTTCAAAAATAAATGAGAAGAGAAAAAACTATTTTAATATGCAATCAAAACGACATTATTATATAAACACATGAAAAGTTGTTTACCTATAAGTTTAATTCTTGTTTGTTACCTATTTATTATTGTGTGAGATTCGATTTTAAAAATTGAATTAAAACTAACACTGAGATTTGATTTTAAAAATTAAATTAAAACTAACACTTTAATTTAAAATAAAGCAAAGAAACTTTAATTTAAAATAAAGGAAAAAACTTTAATTTAAAATAAAGCAAAAAAATGGTCATTTTTGTCAATGAGATAATTTAACTAACTACCTATGTAACTGCTAAAGATATTATTATTAACATTTTTTTATTTGTTTAAACTTTAGACAAAATCCTTCTAGATTTAACATCCGAAGATGCCTGAATGTTAACGAAGATTTACGATTACCTTAGAAAATAAATGTGCCATATAAATTATTGCACTATAGGTTTGGTGTATCATAATGTATAAACGAAGAAGGCTGAACTTCTTAAAATAGTAAGTGGTTGCCACAAATCTCTCATTCAAGCTTTTCAGTACAGCATTAAACAGAATGGTAGAAAATTAATAAAATATGCACGCGCTTGCAGATAGAACAACAATCTATCAAATGTTAAAAAAATATATGGACATGTTTCTTGTAGATAGCGTTATATTTTTTTAAATCATTTTGTATATATAATAAAGCGAAAAACAGAATTAAAATATCATGTACAAACAAGTGTTTCTTTATTGAACAATATTTGGCATTTGGTAACAAACCAGTGTTTCTTTATTAAACATTTTTGATTTCTTTTTCTTTATTTATACCATAGACTAAAGGAAAAAACTAGCAGGAAAAAAAAAATCAAAATTTATTTTAAAAAACGTATTAACTTGGTAAAAAAGTTTAAAATCTTTGTTTGGCCCATCGATAACTCAATTTCCTTTCTCTTTAAGAATCACCAAAATTGTATTCTCCTCTAACCTTGATTTTTCTTTTTAAAGTCAATGCGAGGGAAAACTAAAACATTTAAAAGATATTAAAATGATGCGGGAGTCACTTATACAACAAAACTAAACAAAAGTGTTCAGAAATTTCGTTTCTCAGGTAAATCTTTTGAAACTGCTTGACCTTCAAACACCTTTCAAATCAAAATAATAAGTACAAATAAATCAAAGACATTTTGAGAATAATTTAGTGTGACTTTTTTTAGCACATACCAATATAGTACATTTTTTAAACCTAACTGTCATTCAAAAAATGTACAGAGTATCCCAAACTTTGGTAGTTTTAATACTTCTAGGTCTAGGGGATATGAAAATCATCAGAGCTTCATATTTTTAAACTTCGGCATCCGTATTTGAGAATAT
Organism: Aspidapion aeneum; assembly: GCA_963576565.1. Lineage (NCBI taxonomy): Eukaryota > Metazoa > Arthropoda > Insecta > Coleoptera > Brentidae > Aspidapion > Aspidapion aeneum. Next base: position 35,718,194 of record OY755038.1, on the reverse strand, counting down.
AACCTCAAAAATGTTATTATTGTTTATTTTTCTTGTAAATATGTCTATTCAGACGCCGACACTGGTAAATCGATAGATGTACTCGATGTATCAAGATTAAATATACGTATGTCGTGTTTCATACAGCGTTGTTATACACTTTCTTAAAAATATTTCTCTTTTTTCTAACTTATAGGCGCATGTTGGGGTAAAGAGAGACGTAACTAAAATTAGGCGATTTTAAAGAGAGACGTAACTAAAATTAGGCGATATAAATAATAAAATAAGACGACGCTTGCAAAACAGAAGCTATCTACCTACCTACTTATTGACTTTACCTAGCGTCTTTTTTAAAAACCACTAAATATTTTCTCTTCAATGAATTAAATCATAATGAATAAAATGATAAAAACCAAGATATATTAACAAAATGCAAAACCAAACAGACATTGTGACCAACAATATCCCATGGCTACCAACTTAATAGAAATTACCAACCAGTCAATGATACCAACCAAATTTCACTGCTACCAGTGTTACCAAATTAAAAATTATCAATATGTCAATGAGAAAGACATCTTCAAAAATTATTAAACTAATTAGAACATACTGTTTACAAGATTGCATAATTTCAAATACTAAAACAAATAAGAACTATTTATCATCAAGCTCTTGATGTGACCAGTCATGTCTGATATAATGCGAGAGTACATCAGATTAAATAGTATAATCAAATATGGCATTGAAAAGGCATTTATTCGGGCAAATTACTGTGGTGTTTGCTTAGCTGCAAGTCTAGTTTTCGACGAATTAGCTGAGAAATATGAAATAAAAACCAAGGTACAAGTGAGTACTAAGTTATATTCATATGGAATTAAAATTTAACCGCATTTCTGGCTTGAGCCTAATAATTTAATATACTATCCTACTATTGCGATAACACAACATTATCTACCACAAAATTTTGCTGTTACTCATAGAAAAGGTGAATTAGTATGCAAAATAATGGAACATTTTAAAATGTTGGGAATGCTCCATGAATTTGAGTAGACCAAGTGAACAGCTGTTTACTTCGATAAGGCTCCAAATAACTTAATTAAAGTGCGTGAAAATATTCATCAAATTGTAAGCAAAATAATAAACAAATAGATTAACAAAACTTAAATAACAGTCAGATCTTGACTATGTTTGCAAGGGCCTTGTACCATCTGTAAAATATAATACAAATTATTATTTATTAGCAACATAAAAGGCAGAAGGTGGGTTAAATAAAGATATACTATATTAATATCTTTATTAAATGATAAGAGCAATTTAAATGTTTGGAAAATGCCAACATCATTTGGAGAAGAAGACGATTTTTGGGGAGATCAGTAATTCTATACATATTGTAAGCAAAAAATTGAAAACTTAACACATACAATCCAGACGTACTTCAGACATAATTCAACTGTAGTTTAGATGTACTTTAGATGTACTTCAGATGTACTTAAGCTGTACTTCAGCTGTACTGCAGACGTAATTCAGCTATCCTCAGGTGTAGTTTAAACATAATTAACTTACCAATATGTTGTTGTACGGTGTAAATGATAGGTGCTCCGTATTAGAAAGAGTGGAATTAGACAAGGAAGAGCAAACAGAAAACTTTTTGAAGCCATTCTTCAAACCTCAAAAACAGACTGCATTAAGTTTTGTTCAAGACGATAATGATTCCAATAAGGAAGATGTGTATGATAAAGTTTTTGGTCCCCCGATATTATAACAATAAGTGGATATTAGGTAATACGAAAATATCAATGGATAATGAGAATATTGCTTTAGATGATCACATTTTCAAGAACACTTTGGGGCTTGAAAACTTCATATTATTTAAAGAACCAAAGAACTTTTCACCTCTAGAGCATCAGATCTACAAACAAATATTAGAGCTGAGCAGTGTCAATCGAGATTCTAGAGGGCGTTTAAGAATTCAAGCTTGTAAGTCTAAATACAAAAATATTATTCAACCTTTATTTGCAAATGCAGGCAGCATATTTTTATTAAAAAGAAAACTAGTGCCTAGTCTTGAAAACATACTACTTGTTTAAATTACGGCCAGTAGTTACTATATAATGTTGTATAAAGGTGTCTGACAACTTTAGAATAATGTCTTAAAACATGAGGATACCGAAAATTTGGGGAGAAGAATTTTACTATTTAAATATGGTTTCCAGGTTTGCTTAGGAATTTGCTTATTTAACTATCTATGTATATCGATGAACCGATATTATTGTGAAGCAATTCTCATTTGTTTAAAATCATATCCCCATGATTAGTACTCACGTATGATCTTGTTGTTCGAAAATCACTAAAGAAATTAATCTAAGGCAGACTAAATGTAATCAGTTATAGTTTGTGGTGTCTCTGTTTTCAGTATAATTTTTTTAAGAACAATGTAATTTTTTTATAAAATAAAACAGCATAAGATATAATTATTTTAAACATGTTTTTGGAGTATAGGAATTACTAAACCTTACTAAAAACATCAAGTTATTTGCATCTAAAAAAATATACATTTTGTATCCAGGTTCTGAGTCACTCGTGTACCTAGTCAAAAACTTGTTTCTATGTTTGTGCTTCCATTACTAAAAAATAAAAAAAGTTTAAAACTACAAGAAAAACACAAGTAAAATATTTTTCCGCAACTGCTTAATTCCTGGAAAAATTTTGCAGTCAAATCAAGTGATATCATTTAAAAAACAACTGCTAATAAAATTAGTACTATATTTTGAAAAGTGACAGAAGAAGGTAGCGGGACATAAGTGACATTTACAGGACAAATCTATTCTGCCACTCACTTACCTTACTTATTAATTCAATATGGTTAAGATTTTAGTTTTTTCAGAAGAAAGTATATAATTATAAACTTTAGTTAGTTTGATTATGTGTTAAACTGCTATAAGCGCAACAAAATTCGAGGTGAATTCTGTTATAACTTAAAAAATAAGAATCGCCCATAATATAAATAAAAACATATTTCTTATATTTTATTTTAATTTTTTAAATATTTATTTGGTAGGTAGGTAGATAGTATTAATTAATAACATATTAGGAGACCAACCCAGACCAAAAGACCCGGAACAACGATAAAAATACATTCATGAAAACAATTCGCTTTTACCCCAACATGCGCCTATAAGTTAGAAAAAAGAGAAATATTTTTAAGAAAGTGTATAACAACGCTGTATGAAACACGACATACGTATATTTAGTCTTGATACATCGAGTACATCTATCGATTTACCAGTGTCGGCGTCTGAATAGACATATTTACAAGAAAAATAAACAATAACATTTTTGAGGTTGTATTCTCAAATACGGATGCCGAAGTTTAAAAATATGAAGCTTTGATGATTTTCATATCCCCTAGACCTAAAAGTATTAAAACTACCAAAGTTTGGGATACTCTGTATTGGTATGTGCAAAAAAAAGTCACACTAAATTATTCTCAAAATGTCTTTGATTTATTTGTACCATTGATTTCTATACCCTACGGGTAGACCCGGCATGGGCCTAAATTGCCATTATATCAAGCTTTTATCGCAATTGACCAAATACAAGTAAGAATTTAATGAGCAAGAGAGGGATGAAAACAGAATTTCGGTTTGGTAAGTCCGAACACATGCAACATCTCGTCTTGGATAAAAAAGGGCAGTGGCGGCGCAAAATAAAAATGTTGAATTCCACTAGCATTTGTTTATCAACAATTTTCTGTTTGAATAATAAATAATTCATGAATACTTACTTGTGTATACTGTGTTTACAAAATTCTCTTCAAAAAAGCGTAAAAAGAATTTGTTAGCATGCTAAGTGCAGTGGATGTATTAAAATTATTGTTTTCATCTTAGAACTTTACAAATGTTGTACCTTCCAGGTAAAATATTTTCTTTGTGTGAACAAGGGTCTTCTTCAACTTTTCTCTTCTTGGGTGGACTACAAGTTATGCTCGAGTCAGATGAAATTTCGGAACTAAAAATTTTAATTCGGAATTGGACAACTGGGCGCCGGGACAACTCGGCGCCGCCAACAGGGCGCCACGCCGGGCCTAATGGGCGCCGGGCCAATTCAGCGCCGAACTATTTTCTTTTTCGATAAAATGTGCAGATAAACAACAAAATAAATATGTTATTTATACAAAAATTTTAATATCTATTAAGTCGAGTGTTGAAATTTGTCCTGGTAACCTGGTAAAAATACCATTTACGTTTTTTATTTGTCTCAAACTTGAAAGTTTGCAGTGTTTGAGATCACTTAATACAGTTTTATCCTCAAACTTAAAAAAAATTAAAATGCGAATCCAAAATAACAGATTTTCTTATTTATGCACCAATATTCATCAAATATAGAACTTGGCAGTGTTTCAACTGAATATGATTTTTGACTCAAACTCAAAATGGCGGATTTCTTTATTTTTAAACCGATTTGTCTCAAACGTGAAAGTTTGCAGTGCTTGAAAGCACGTAATTTTAAATGACGGATGGAAATTTTTTTTATTTATGCACCGATATGTATGAAATATCAAACTCATAAAGAATTTAAAATGACGTATCCAAAATGGTGGACTTTGCTGATTATCATTTTTGACTCAATCTCATAAAAAAATCAAAATGGCGAATCCAACATGACAAATATTACATTTCTTTCTTTAACTTGAGTCATATTTTGTATTAAGCTATAAAAGTCTGTCATTTGCAAGTGTGAGTAACATTAATTATGTATTAAGCACTGCAAACTTTCAAGTTTGAGACATTTGAGACAAATCCGTTGAAAAATAAAGAAACCCACCATTTTGGATCCGCCATTTTGAATTTTTTATGAGTTTGAGTCAAAAGTTTTATATTTGATACATTTCGGTGCATAAATAAGAAAATCCGCCATTTTATTTTTTTTTGAGTTTTAGGATAAAACTGTATTAAGTAATCTCAAGCACTGCAAACTTTCAAGTTTGAGACAAATCGGTTTAAAAATGAAGAAATCCGCCATTTTGGATTCGCCATTAAGTTTTTCATGAGTTTGATTCAAAAATCGTAATCAGCGACTTGAAACACCGAAAAGTTCTATATTTGACAAATATCGGTGCATAAATAAGAAAATCCGCCAATTTGCATCCGCCATTTTAATTTTTTTAAGTTTGAGGGTAAAACTGTATTAAGTGATCCCAAACACTTCAAACTTTCAAGTTTGAGACAACTCGGTTTAAAAATAAAGAAATCCGCCATTTTGGATTCGCTATTCTTGTAATCAAAAACGTAAATTTTATGTTATCAGGTTACCAGAACTCTAGACCTACCAAAATTTCAACACTCGACTTGATGGATTTAACTCTTACAAAACCAAATTTCAAGAATATTACAAACACGATTTTTTAAAGATGTTTTTGCATAAATAATAATCAAAAACATTCAACTAAAGGTAGACCCCGTATAGAAATCCTAAACTTCATCAGACCTCAGACACAAAAAGTATTATACTGGGATTTCTTTCAAATTCGCAACAATGTTGCCAGTACTTTGATAACTTGTAATTTTGATGTAGGTACACAAGTAAAATGGTAACTAATAAAAATCAAAAGAATATTTTGTTTTTGAATTCGGCTTACGTTTTGGATTGCTATACATGTACCTGTAATAGAATATGATTACCATCCTATGTGAGAAAAGGATTGTTTTCATTGATTTTTTTTTTGAGATCTTATCATTAATAATGTTTTTCTATACAATTTAATTCTAGGTTGTAAGTATAACCTCTAGATATGTATGTATGCATGTCTGTCTGTGTGCCTATATGCACATATGTATATAAAGGTTTGAAAAAAAGTTTTTTTTTTAAGTTAGAATATGTTATCCAATAATCAATCGGTAAATTTTTGTTTACATAGGTACCTAAACTTAACAAAAATCATAAAACATTTGCTTTAAGTCCCTGTTTTTATAGATCTATGTGGCGGTTTAAATCCTTATCTATTTTGAATTAAAAGGAAAGTATAAATTAGAAATAATCAGCTAAAGTTGTTTTTTTTCGAAGATTGTTGATTGTCGATTTTTATAGAACGTACAACGATTAGCACAAAAATGCAATTTTTGTGCAGTCAACCAACTTGAGCTTGTTTTTTGCAGGAACACAAAATAACTAGCGGCGATATCCTGTAATGCAAACCATTTTTTTAAACTGCACATGCGCACCTTTCTCTTTCTGATCACATAAAATTATCTTCCTCTTACTAACTTCACACATGCTCGACCACAGATGAGAGGGAGATATTTTATGTGAGAAGAAAAAGTACGGTAGCGAATGCGCAGTTTAAAATATTGATTTGGTTTTCGGTTTTCTGAAAAAAACGGGACTCCATTTAAGTTTGAAAAACGTTCATCTGAAAGTAAGTTTAATTAAATTTCTTTGGTCTGAGGTTAGAGTTCATAAATAGTTTATTAGTTTTGTCTTCCTAGGTGGTATTTAAAAAGTTATTAAAACCAGATGACTAAACTGCACTTTTAACTATTAATTATTGTTCTCACTACGAATGTTTTCGGTATAAAAATAACTCTTGCTTTTAGTCCAAATAAATTTAAGTTAAATGTTTTGATCACAAAAGTTAAAAAAACCTTTTCTTTATATATATATATATATATATATATATATATATATATATATATATATATATATATATATATATATAAATTAGTCTACAACCCTCTCCTGGGCAACTCTGGAAATCTCAAAAAGCTTTTTGATTTGATTTTACGCGAAAATGGAACGTCGCAGAGAAAACCTTTGTTGACAAAAAAAAAATGTGTGTGCTTAAGACCACATGGCAGAAGTGTAAACTTTAACAAGGCGAAATTAATAATACTGGCCTTCATCTGCATCATCATATTGCTCGCTGAATGTTCCTCTCACAGTTAGTCGACTCGAGCCGACTTCACCCGAATGAGCGTTACATAGCCGAGTCTGACGGCTCAGTTCAATTCAGTACCCACAAAAACTACAAAACGCGCCTAAAGAAGTTTACACTTCAAAAATTTCTTTACAATTTTTCATAAAGGTTATAGCTCTAGACTTACATGTATAGAAGATAGAGGGCACCAAAATTGACAAAAATCAGTTTTTTGCATTTTACGCATAAAACGGTAAGTCGTAGAGAAGAATTTTATTTAAGAGAAATATTACCCATACGAGTCTCTACAATCAATCTCCATAGTCTATAGGTCTACAACGACATGTTTAGAAGGTAGATGGCAGCTAAGTTGTCAAAAATTGTGTTTTTTTAGTCGTAGAAAGAAACTTTACAAACATAAAATATTAAAGGACACAATTTTCTACATTCTTTCCTTTTGGGTCACAGGTTTACAACTACGTGTAGAACATATAGGGCGCCAAATTTGCAAAAATTATTATTTTATTTTATGCAAAAACGGTACGTCCTAGAAAAACACATTATAGACAAGGAATCTCAAGGACGCCAGTCTCTACAATTCACCTATGTGAGTCACAGCTCTATGACTTATGGTTTTTGCGTAAAACGCAAAAAAGTATATAATGGGCATTTTCGCCACCCTATGTCTTCAACACATGTGGTTGTAGAGCTGTAAATTGTCATTGTCGCATTGTAGAGAATTGTGTCTTGATCATTTTACGTCAATAAAGTTTTTTTTATGACTTACCGTTTTTGCATAAATTGCAAAAAACATAATTTTTTGAAATTTTCTTCTAAACGTGTGGTTGTAGACCTATAGACTATGGAGACCGATTGTAGGGAATCTTATGGGTAATATTTCTCATACATTAAATTTTGCCCTACGACTTATCGTTCTCGCGTAAAATGCAAAAAACTGATTTTTGTTCGCTATTTTTCAGAAAAAAAATTAATAGCGGCAACCATGTAGACCAAACGTCACCCTTGCATCATTTATCGTTGCCTTTGAGAGGTTATCCGAATAAACGTGCGTTTTCGTTGTTTTTTGCAATATTTATCACAAAATAAAGATTTTATTTTTATTAAATAACTTTAAAAATGCCTAAGAAGTGCATTCTGTGTGACAAAAGTGATGAGAAGTGGCTGGATTTATCATTTCACCGGTAAGTTTGAATCTCTTCCAGATACCGTCATATTGTTTACGATTTGGTAAGACAGTGGTGTGGTTTATAACTTTTTTTACAAAATATTAGTGATTTATTTTACAAAGAAGTTTTAAGAAACATTATTTATTGTTGCAAATTCCCTTATTTTCCCACCTCTAGTGTTTGGGTTTTTTGGAAAAGTTTTTGAATTTATTCTGACAATAATATATAAAAAAATATATTTCTTATGTAAACAACCATTTTCACTCTGTAATGTTATGTTATGTCATGCTACTGTACAGTTATTAAACATTTTAAAAATATTCAAATTTATGAGTTTACTAGATTCCCTACTGATCCAAACAAGAGAGAGCTTTGGAGGGAGATTATTGGCCTTAATAAGGAAAAAATTCTGTCAAAATGGGCATGTCTTTGTTCTGACCACTTTGATCCTCAGTATGTTCGTTTAGCACCTAGTAGGCACTATCTTGTACCAAATGCATTGCCCAAGGTCAGGTGTTAAAGACTAGTTCAAATTAAGAAAACTACTTACTACTAGTGGTTAGTAGTTAAATATTCAACTATCTCTTTTTATTATAAAGTATACATAATATATTATTACTGGTTGTTTTTGATGTTCGATAATCATATAATGATGTAAAAAGGTAGTTAGAATTAACAAATATAACTATAAGAAGAAAAAAGGTAGTACCTACTTTTCACTTACTTACTGCATAGTCCCTGGTGATTAATTAAAAGAGAGCCTTGAGTCAAATGGATTAAAATATTGTTCTTAATTCTTATATTTGCCAAATTTAATAATGTTTGTATATATTGAGTGTCCCATAACTTAGGGGCCATAGGCCAACAAGTGATAGAGGAGGTCAAGTCTGATCAAAAACTTGTTGTTGGCAATTTTTTAAACTTTTGTGATAATAACTTTTTAAAAAAACGCAGTAAAAATATGAAATTGGGTTAGTCTTGTATTAGAACAAAAGCAGTAAATTGAAATTAATTTAAAAAAATTAATTTGAAAAAAGTTAGTCAGTCAATTTTTTTAGAAAATACTATTTTTTTGGTATGAACTTTTATGAATGCCATATTAAATGCAATGTTTTTTAAATATTTTTTGTTAATAAAAACAAGTCTCTAGCGAGACATAATAATGAAATATTATTGATATTTTTTAAAAGAGAAAGCAAAAATTAATTTTAAAAAAATTATTACTTTTTATACAGTTTCGAGGTTATTTTGATAGCCCGTACCTCCTCCACTTGTAATATTATTAAAAAAGGAGTACCACATTTTTTAATCACAATTAGCTGAGTATTCAGCTGGCTGTGACAGATTTTTTTTGTATAACCCGTTTTCACCCACTCCTCTTTAAAAATCCTATAGCTTAAAAACAGATGAATGTTGACCCCATGTTATATAAACTTTTTTCTTGGAAATAACCTCCTCTATCACCTGCTGCACTATGGCGCTTAAGTTATGGGACACCCTGTATCGAGGGGTGAACAGCTCTCACAATCGGTGTACACATTTCTCACAATCTGTTCACAATCCTTCACAATCTTTACACAATCACCCACAATCACCCACAATCTGTCACAATCTCTCACAATCCTTCACAATCTTACCACAATCCTTCACAATCCCTCACAATCTTACCATAATCCCTCACAATGTTTACACAATCCCTCACAATCTTAGTAAAAGATTGTGGATTTTCACAATCGGCGTACACATTTTGGGGTTAGCTGGTCACCCCTCGGTTAGTAAGTAGCAGGGCCTGTAACGGTAAATTTAGAGGGCGGCCAAGGAAACTATAGACATGATGACCTTTTTTTTTTTTCTTGGTCGTCATTATTTTTGATGGGACGACCCCCCCCCCTTCAGGTACGCTACGCCGCTGCACAGTCCTCCACAATCCCTCACAATCTTTCACAATCTTCCCACAATCCCTCACAATCTTTCCACAATCCCTCACAATCTTAGCAAAAGATTGTGGATTTTCACAATCGGTGTACACATTTTGGGTTAGCTGTTCAATCCTCGCCCTGTATAATAATCACTTAATTATAAATAATATTTTTTCATTTTTATTTTATTTGGTAAATAAAAATTAAATAGATTTTTTTATGGAAATCAAAAGTATTTTGTTGATAAAACTGAATAAGTCATATTTTTTTAACATTTGCAAATGTAAAAAAACACAGACTCATACCAAATATTTTCTAAAAAAACTAATTGCTAGAGTTTAATAAACTAATGAATGGATTTTGGTAAAATAAACCAATGAGTGCTTTTTATTTCGAGGCAAGAGTTTTGCTGATAAAATATAACAAAAAATCTATATTATAAGTATAGGCTGTCCCATTTTTATCATTTGGGTGGTTTCGGGAACTTCTAGAGAAGATTGAAGAAAAAACGACTACACCTTAGTGTGCTTTAATTTGAAGAGAATAATGATGGTAAACATCGCATATCAATATTATAAACATAGAAACCGAAAACACCCAAAAGTGTCGAAAATGCACCTTGTACACCAAGGGATCAAAAAGACTCTTTAAATCCTGATGCAAAATTTTTGACAAATATCTCAAGGTCTGAGTAGATAATTCGGAGTTCTTGACTTTTTTTAACAGAACAAATCTACTTACTGTAAAAAATTTACTAAGAGCAATGTATGACCAAGGTGAAAGAGTAAAAAGCTAAAAAAACACCTTTGACAATTTGAAATAAGAAGAAACACTTTTACCTGTGTTTTAAATTTTAGGGATTAAAGTAACACTTTTCTATATCCAGAAAAAAATAATATAAAGTAGATTTCTTATCTTTTGGGAATAAAAATCAAAACTACGGATATTACTAGCTGTAAATAAGTTATTGATTTCTAATATTATAAATCGATAAAAAAATTAATTCTGTAAAAAGAGTCATTTAAATAGAATGGCTGTCAAAGCTGTACCGGTAATTTTTTACACTTATTTAAATTTTATAATTTTGGGTGCAAAAATTTTATAGGAAAATGTCTATAATATATTTACTTTATTTTCAACAAAATCTGCACGCCCATGGTTTTTTCATCGATTTCTCTTTTATACCTCTTACAGTGTTGCCTGCGAGGATTCGGCGAAATTTCATGCATGATGAATGAATTTGCGTATTAAATAATGGGGATGCGTCTTCTAGGGTTCCTTGAATTTCTTTGATAATAATCTATCTATTTTGTTTTTCGTCTGCACATTTTATCAAGAAAAAATATTTTAGTCCGGCGCCCAGTTGGCCCGGCGTCCAGTTGGCCCGGTGCCCAGTTGGCCTGCCGCCCAGTTGGCCCGCCGCCCAGCTGGTGGCGCCGAGTTAGCGGCGCCCAGTTGTTTATTTATTATATTTTTATTTATTTATTTCTCAAATATCAACAGCCAAAGGCCAATTACAGATATAATAAAATCTCACATTGTGACACATATTTCCAACCATTATAAATAAAACTTAGAAGTCCTGTGACCCGTTTATTCTCATCTTCTAGTCAGAAGGTCTCGAACTGCCCAGAAATTATTTAATTATAAATTATTTAATTATAACTTGCTTGCTACCATGATAATTAATAATTAAATAGTTTAAAACAGCGATGCTTATTAAAGTAAAGTAAGTCTAGTTGTCCTAGACTGCAACACATTTCAGGATAAATTATTATTAAAAAATAATCTTCTAAGTGCGGGGAAGTGACACTTTCTGAATCAAAACGTGTGAGGGTAAAATCGCACGGTTGCAGAAAAAACTATCTATCGTGACGCTACTGAACATTCTCGTGTTTTAGCAAAAACTATCTGTCAAGACGACTTACCCATGAAATAATGTTTTTTCATCGATTTTTTTTCTTCTTTTGCACAAAAAACAATTTCGCACCTTGTTTGAACTCAAATAGTTACTTCTAAACTTGTTTTTAAACGTTTTTAAGATTTCTTTTTGTAATATTCCCGCACGAAAAAATTCATCTCCGTACTTAGACAACATTGTCTATCAGTTTTCCCTGTATAAACCGACTAGCAGGTGGAATCACTCAAAATACGGCAGGTGGATTAAAACTAGCCAGCTGCTTTTCTGTCGCACTTATGCCGTCAGTGTGAAAGAGATAAAAGTACCCATATATTATCTAGGGTATTATTAGCATGCAAAATCAGCCTATCTTTGTCCGTTTCACATATTCAATAATGTCTATCTCTGTTTTTATTGTAAAAGAAATACCGGCCCTTAGAAGCCAAATTGGATAGGGTCAATAAAAAATGCCTTGTCCTTCCGTCTCTAAAGCCCTTTCAGGGCTTTATACAACTCAATGATTTGTACTTGTGATTTTGATTTGAAAGGTGTTTGAAGGTCAAGCAGTTTCAAAAGATTTACCTGAGAAACGAAATTTCTGAACACTTTTGTTCAGTTTTGTTGTATAAGTGACTCCTGCATCATTTTAATATCTTTTAAATGTTCTTTGACTTTAAAAATAACATCAAAACAACGTAAAACTACCAAAAAATTTTTTTAACGTCGCATTTTACCATTCAGAATTTATAGGCAGATCTTACAAGATTCATTCTTCAGTTTTATCTCTTTCTCTACAATTGGTTTAAAAAAGGCTTGCTATATTTGGTGTTCTGTGATCATTATAAGGGTTTATAAAGAAGCACTGTTTTAGTTTTCCCTCGCATTGACTTTAAAAAGAAAAATCAAGGTTAGAGGAGAATACAATTTTGGTGATTCTTAAAGAGAAAGGAAACTGAGTTATCGATGGGCCAAACAAAGATTTTAAACTTTTTTACCAAGTAAATACATTTTTTAAAATAAATTTTGATTTTTTTTTTCCTGCTAGTCTTCTCCTTTAGTCTTTGGTATAAATAAAGAAAAAGAAATCAAAAACAGTTATTTAATAAAAATGTTACCAAATGCCAAATATTGTTCAATAAAGAAACACTTGTTTGTATATGATATTTTAATTCTGTTTTTCGCTTTGTTATATATACAAAATGATTTTAAAAAATATAACGCTATCTACAAGAAACATGTCCATATTTTTTTTTAACATTTGATAGATTGTTGTTCTATCTGCAAGCGCGTGCACATTTTATTAATTTTCTACCATTCTGTTTAATGCTGTACTGTAAAGCTTGAATGAGAGATTTTTGGCAACCACTTACTAGTTCAGCCTTCTTCGTTTATACATTATGATACACCAAACCTATAGTGCAATAATTTCTATGGCACATGTCAGAGTTTTTGTACCTAACTTCGAACGTTAAACCAGATTTTCTAAGGTAATAGTAAATCTTCGTTAACATTCAGGCATCTTCGGATGTTAAATCTAGAAGGATTTTGTCTAAAGTTTAAACAAATAAGAAAATGTTAATAATAATATCTTTAGCAGTTACATAGGTAGTTAGTTAAATTATCTCATTCACAAAAATGACCATTTTTTTTTGCTTTATTTTAAATTAAAGTTTTTTCCTTTATTTTAAATTAAAGTTTCTTTGCTTTGTTTTAAATTAAAGTGTTAGTTTTAATTCAATTTTTAAAATCAAATCTCACACAATAATAAATAGGTAACAAACAAGAATTAAACTTATAGGTAAACAACTTTTCATGTGTTTATATAATAATGTCGTTTTGATTGCATATTAAAATAGTTTTTTCTCTTCTCATTTATTTTTGAACCAAAATTATTTTTGAACTTAAAAAACAATATGTGAAATCGGTTAAATAAGAAGCTGAGATATCAACAGAAAACTACTTTTGGTTGAGCTTTGCCTTGATAAAAATAAATTTAATTTGGATCCCCTAATTCAATACAACAATAATTTTTCAAATCGGTCTATTTAAAGTTGTGACATCAACAAAAACCTAACAAGGTCCTAGTGACCGAGAGTTATCTTCCTAAAAAATAAAGTCAATGTGAATCCAGCACCAATCAAATACAAAAATAATTTCTTAAATCGGTTCAATATATGTTGAGAAATGAGGAAAAAAATATAATAAATTGGCTTTTTCGTGTTTGTATCATTAAAATTTTTATCAAATATTATGACAATTGCGTCACACCATATAAATAACCAACTGTATTACATAATATTGCATCGTATTACGTGGTCTCGTGGTTATTGCTAATTCGATAACACAGAAACATGTGAGGGGTCATAAGGTTATCTGTTAACTATATAAACAACACTAAAAAATACACATATAAAATGCACATCGAGAAATAATTTTATTTTTTAACAAACAGAGACAATAATTATTATTATTATTATTAATCAACTAACGCCTGTTTTACATTCAAACATACCAGGCTAAGCTAGTGAGGTCTTTTTGTTGGCTATCCTGTCAATTTTACACCGTGTTAGGTAACAACACAATAATAGGTACACATTATTTCTTGGGTCCTTCAAACTTGAACAACAGCCACGGATTACGTTACATAATAGGTAGGTGATGCAATACAAACACATATCACTATTATATCATGCATTGGTCACGTGGTGTTAAACACCACAAACAACTTTTGCCTTATATCTTTTTAACCAACAATTTATTCATTCGTTCAGCCAGAGCTATAACAGTTAGATCAAAAATTAAAATTTAGAACACTTTAAGATGGACTTTCAATATAATTATTGGTCAACTAAAATTGACTTTGAAATAGAAGAACTTTTAGAAGGGAGAAATGAAATGAAAATATTTATAAATGGTTAGCAGAATGGATACATTTTGGGTTTGATTCATGCAGATACATCATTGAGGAAAAACTACCAACATTATACCCATTATTACCTACAATATGGAAACATAAATTAACAGAGGCAGCGCTGGAATATACGAAAATATATCCAAACTATGACGTGAAAAAACATCTTCTATCTATTATTTTTAAATTTGATGGTCGAGATGAGTGTGGTTTATATGATATATATGAATAAAAATATATAATTAAAACATACTTTGAGGTTTTATTTTAGAATTATTTACTTTGAGACATCCTGTACAGCATAAGTAACCAGCTCTATTAAATAAAACTGGAACGTGTGCGGGTGATAAGATTATCCTATAACTGCATAAACAATGATAAGAGATACACAGACAATCCCGATTAATTTAAACAAATATTTTTAGAAATTATTTTATTTTTTAACACACAGAGAAAATAACAGGCTATCCCGATTAATTTTAACAAATATTTTTAGAAATTATTTTATTTTTTAACCAACAATTACCTAAGGCCTTTTTCACATTAAGACTTACCTAGACCAGGCTAAGCTAGTGAAGTAGCTATCTTACTAAAAAAAAACACCCCATTTTACCTACTCTCGCATTGGCACCTAACTCATTGACCAATAGGGCCTTTCAACAGCCTCTGGTTGTTACGTCATTGCTCACAACTTCTTACACACTTCTTTTAGTCCCAAGGTCATACCAAGTTCACTTCTTCAGCAACAGGTCATCCACTTCGGAGAAGTGGATGGCATGTTACCAATTGGTCCAGAACCCACACTACTACACTACTCCAGGGTACCGCAGTTCAACCTAAACCGCACAAGAATAAAACCCGTTAATATCAGACATTATTTCCCCATGCTTTAGTAGTTCAGTTTTCTGCAATATGATTGGTGCCGGTCGGCTGAGCTTAATTTGGTTTTTGCTCTACAAGTGGCAACATATTTTATTTCCATTGGATAATTACTGAACAAATAATTTTAATGTTTTATAGTAACATCAACGGTATTTGTCTTTGCAATAAATGGGCTCGTAATTATAGTAGGGGAGGTCTTGAATACTTTTTGGAAATTATTTTCTTAGTCTGTGTATATGAATAAGTATGTCCTGTTAATGATAATAATCTTTAATTTTGTATTCTGGTGATGATTTTCCGATGGGTTCAAAAGGTCAGCACCTACATGATGTCAGTCGACTTATTTTCATAGTTCTAAATCTTTTACACTAAGAAGAACAGATCATGAACTTTATGAGAAAAGCACTCTGGCTCATCTCAAGTGGTGGAAAATATCCCTGGCTGAAAATTTACGGATCCAAAATTTGGGCTGATTTGTGCCCTTATTTTCTTAGTCTTGAAACTGAACATATAAACTGATGGTGGGTGTGCTTTCGGGCTGTTCGGCCGTCGTCGTTGGAAATTCGTTCTCGACGTTTCGCCATCTCGAGTGGATGGCATCTTCAGGAGATGTTGACTGTTTGTCGGCTTCTCGACGACTGGTGTCTGGTCACCAGTCTTCGAGAGAATCGAAAGTGGTGTCTGGTCACCAGTCTTCGAGAAGCCGACAAACAGTCAACATCTCCTGAAGATGCCATCCACTCGAGATGGCGAAACGGCGAGAACGAATTTCCAACGACGACGGCCGAACAGCCCGAAAGCACACCCATTGGACGATGGCCGCGAAAGCCTTTCACAATTTATATAAACTGATGTTATAATACACTAACTAAAAATAACTCTGGGTGGTTTACAAAGTTGAAAAATGCACTTAGCGGCGTCTTTAAAATTGGAAAATTAAGAATTAACTTTTTCAGTTTTGAAATTTTTTCACGTGGTAGATTATACTATAATGACATAGAGAAAATTATTCTGGCTGTTATTTACAATCACGAAAGCCTCGCCGGAAAACCTCTAAGATCCAGTCTAAAAAACAGTTAATTAATTTATTGCTCGTTAACGGCCGCACACTGAAACGTATCCACATAAAACAAGAAATTTATTCTGTATCTTAGAATCTATGAATGATACACGAGGTTCAGGAGAATGTGAAAAAAGAGCATTTCCGCTTAAAAAATAATTTATTTGTAAATTCTCTTTATTATTTGGCATGCCTAGGGACGATGGCCGCGAAAGCCTTTCACAATTTATATAAACTGATGTTATAATACACTAACTAAAAATAACTCTGGCGGATTTACAAAGTTGAAAAATGCACTTAGCGGCGTCTTTAAAATTGGAAAATTAAGAATTAACTTTTTCAGTTTTGAAATTTTTTCACGTGGTAGATTATACTATAATGACATAGAGAAAATTATTCTGGCTGTTATCTACAATCACGAAAGCCTCGCCGTAAAACCTCTAAGATCCAGTCTAAAAAACAGTTAATTAATTTATTGCTCGTTAACGGCCGCACACTGAAACGTATCCACATAAAACAAGAAATTTATTCTGAATCTTAGAATCTATGAATGATGCACGAGGTTCAGGAGAATGAGAAAAAAGAGCATTTCCGCTTAAAAAATAATTTATTTGTAAATTCTCTTTATTATTTGGCATGCCTAGGGACGTACACCCTGTAATTTAATGTAAGTTTTATAGAAACTTAAAAAAAATAATTAACTTCAACTTCAACCGATTTACAGAATAAATTGGCAACGAAGCGTGTGCATGGAAAATTAGTCTTAAAATAAGACAAATAATCACTCCTTCCCTTTTATACGTGGGTCTAACAAACATTAACATAATCGAAATTGTCAACTTGACGGGCATTAGGTACCTCTAGCAAGGCTTTGGTGCTTTTAAATAACAGCCAGATGGTATTTTAAGCTTTTGTTATAAAACAACCTATCATCTCGTAAACTTTCAGAACTAAGAAAATAAGGGCACTCATTTTAGACTTGTTATAAATATTTGCCATCCTTAGAGATTAGCCAGTGTATTTTTTTAGTTAACTTAAGTTTATCCTTTACTAGTACAACTAATTTTATTACTAAGAAAATAAGTTTCTCGTATTCACATCATATTTTGTATTTTGCGCCTAAGCCCATCGGATCGGAATACTATTAGTGTATCATTCTTTTGTAAATTTAATTATTTTTATTGAAACTTTGTATTTTTTATATAAATATTTTAGTCTTGGTTAGCTTTTTAATTAATAAAACTTTTCTTCGTAAAATATTGCTTTTAAATTACATAAACCCTACTCTGTTTTGCCTCATATGGGTACTCAATTTTACCCCGTATGTGGGGCAAAATGAGTCAATTTTTTATAAAAATACAATTTACGGGCATCTAAGCTCCCACGATTCTACCTTCACTCTGTTATTTGGCTTATGTCCAGTGGATTTTTCTCATTTTTAATTGGGACTCAACCTATGTAGGTACCAAATTTTATTAAAATCGTGGAAGCAGTTTTTGAGTTACGCGGGGGTCGTTACAAATAGACAGACATTCAGACAGACAGAAAGATAGAAAGATAGACAGACGGCGCAAGAAGAGTTTGAAAATCATCTAAAATGTCAAGATAATTTTTAAAAAAATTATAGGTAGCTACTTTTTTTACACGATCACCATAGCTCACACTTATAATTATAGTAGGGGTGAACGTGTGCCCTAATATGATGGAGTTTAAAATCACTTTAAGTAAAAGTTAAAAACAGAAAGATAATATATTATTTTATATGCAACTATTTGATAAAACTATAACAGGGCCTCTTAAGGGTAGGGCGCCTAGAATAAGGGAAGCGCAACGATTCCGGGGCTACCACATTTTTTTTGCAGAGACGATTACAAAGAAAAAATTTTGAAGGGAACGCAAAATGTCGGTTTTGCTCAGAGCGCAAAAATCTTTAGAATTAAATTTAAATTTTGACAGGTTGTACGTTCAAGCGCGGATCTGGGTCAAAATCTAGGGGGGGAGGCAATAGTCGACGAAAACATTATTTGTATTATAATTTTTTTCTTGGGATGGTAATTCTCCTGTTTGTCCTTTAATTATTAACAAAAAGTGAATATTTCTTTTCTAGGGGGGTAATTACCACGTTACCCCCCTCAGATCCGCGCTTGTGCATGGTGTAAACACCAAAAATTCATACAACTTTTCGAGATGGTCAAGATGGAAGTTATTACATACCAAAATGACGATATCCAGCAGCAAGGGCATAATCTAAGGAGGCTTTCACTTCCTCATATGTTAGAAGATAAGCTGTACCAACTAAAATAAAAATACAAATTTAAGACAGGTAAATAAAAATGTGACCAAACCCGAGTGGCGTGCAATGCTAATCACAGCAGGGTAAGCAAAAAGAATCTTTGATTTGGGGGGGGGGGGCATGCCCCGAGGCTTGCCCCTGGGTGAATCCATGTAACATAAATTAGTAGAGCCTGTTATATCTTCGTTTAGATATTTTCCACATTTTTTTTGTTTTACTTATATACCAAGTATATGGTTGGTTTTCGCGCTCATGCAAATTGGCTTGCGCATGTTTCTTTGTACAGAGTGTCATAACCTTGTCTGCTTTTAGCTTTGGTCAGTTTATTATTCGCAATAAATATTTGTAGTAGGAAAAAAATCCCCACGTATATTGGTAATTTATTCAGGCTGTGTCAAAAAGTTATTTAAGAAAACCAATTTGCAAAAAAATTAAACTTGATTTTTACATAAAAAAAATTTTTATTTAAATTTTGACATGTATAAATTTACATTATTTTTGTTGATTTTCGCTTGTGGCAACACTGTTACGACCTGAATTTTGAATACATTAATGCTAATGAGTTTTTGACACTTAAAGAATGGAAAAAAATTATAAAAACTTTTTAACGGAGCATTTTATAAATATGCGGTTTTCGGAATTTTGTAGAACATATTTTTCTTAAAAATCTGTATAAAAAACATAAAACTTCATAGGAGCTTTCGTTTCTGAGATATTAACAAAAAACTGTTTTCAAGGCTGATATTGCGTAAAGTTCACTTGGAGTGTGCTACTAAGCCAGAAAGGTCTCAGATCCGATATAGATGGATTTATTTTAAATTTTGACACATGTAAATTTACATTATTTTTTGACATAATCTGTAGATTTTCTAAAATATTCATAAAAATTAAATGAGAGGGATATTGCAAGGAAATAGTCAAAATATCTAATGAAAACAAGTTCGTGGGCAGTTCCTCAAAAGAGAATAGCTCGTAGACACCGGTGTTTCGTTCTTATTGGAATACATTAGATCGAGCTTAACCATATGGGTATCCGGAGAAGAAAAAATGGGGATATCTGAAAATAGAATCATGAAATGCGGACATTTACTATGGAAGACCTAAAGCATCAGTTACGATCGCCTATACAATGCATTATCTGACGTCACTATACGGAGACAGGAATAATCAATCTCGGTAAATATTCTTGCCTGGAGTTATACAATAAAATGAAAGGAATATTGCAAGAAAATAAATGTATTTTTTTTTGAGCTATATTTTTGTTATTTTTTTATATGGAGAAAGACTATTATAGTCTTATTGAAGTTAGCAACAAAGATATCAACAATTTAAAATTGTTCAGTTCTCACTCAACATTAAACTTTTGTACATAAAAAGATACTTATATAAGTAAACGTAGCTTCATAATAGCTATGATTATTTCCTTTAAATTAATTAAGCTAAAAATTAAGTTTATTTTTATTTAGATTTTGGGTAAATATATAACAGTGGTCCCGCTAATTATTGCACTGGTCTCACAAATTAAGATTTATTTTTATTTAATTAGGAAACTTTTGTTAAGGGTTGTTTAAAAATACTGATTTGAATTAATTTCAGTAAGTAGTTAATTGATATTTTAAATCCCTATTCAATTTAATTGTTTCGGCTTATTTTGCTTTTAAAAATAACCGCGCTGTATATTAATGCAAAAAAGGGTGTTTATATGTAGCAACACAAACATGCAGCCAGCCTACGAAAATAAAATCAGTTGATAAGTAAATATCATACGGTGGTCACGGCCAAGTCCGCTCGACCGAGAGATATTATTAACTCGACGTTGTGCCTTACCTATTTCATGGTGCGCGTTGAAAAACCAACCTAAAATCAACTACACGTCGTAAGTGCAGCATTCCCGAGGGAACAAGCAGGAATACCTACAAGTCTGGAAACATCAGAGAGGCGCCTCTGGAATTTACAACGCAGTTGAATCCAGGTCAGTGTTTGCAAGAAATCGCATCCTTTTTTGAACGTATTTTCTCCATATCATTAATTTCCTTTTACAGTCCGCGATAGTTCTCCAGAAATACTGAGCCGAGTTGTGAGAATACAACATTTTGGTCCTTCGAGCCGGATACCAGTATTTTTTTCGTTTTTTGATAAACCAATTAAATTGAATAAAACATAAAACATAAAATTAAAAAGGATTAATATGATTTTTCTTCGCTTTGTATGAGGCCCGTGTAAGGTGTACAGAGTTTCAAGTTTTTTGTAGGCATTCTTTATCTTTTTATAAAGAATATATTCTCGCACTTTCGACAATAAATGAATTTGGGTAAAAATAATTTAAAATAAATTAACGCTTCAGTAAAATAGGTTTGAGGGTAAATTTTGCCTCAAATCAGTGTAAGAGCATATTTTTAGTTCTTCAGTGAGCATTTTACTGTATACATTTGTTCATAATATTTGGCAAATTCGATAAAATAAAATTTAAATTGTTTCTTATTTGGGTTGCAAAAGATGGCTTTAAACGAGAAACAAAAAAAGGAAGTCTCTAAACTGCAAGCACTAGGTGGCATGGAAGCTGGTCGTATGAGAGACCTATTTGAGGTAGCGCAGCAGGCAAAAAATGACGCTAGTTTCCAGCCTGTATTTGCGGCACGATACAAGGAAATTGAGTTAATAAAAAAGTCATTTTTCGGGATAAACAACCAAATAATTTCGCTTGTTTTTGTGGAAGAGGAGGAACTGACCTTACAAATGGTAACCCTTTCTAGTTTTGAATCGGATTACTATTCCACGGTTGCCTTATACGACTCCATTTTCACTAAGAGGGCTGGATCGATTCTCCCTCAAAATGTTCCTTTAACTCCCGGTCCTAGTAATAGTCAAGCAAGATCTACGCGCAGTAGCTACCTACCTCCTATGGGATTAAAAAAGTTTGATGGAAATATTAAAAATTTTCCTACTTTTTTAGAAACATTTAACTCTTTAGTTCATTTAAATGATGACCTACTCCCAATTGAAAAATTTAATCACCTAATTAATAGTTTAGAGGAGTCCCCTATGAAAATAATTAAATTAAACATTACGAATGATAATTATCAAATAGCCTATGACACTCTTGTCAAACGCTTTTATAATGAGAGAGTTTTAAGCGAAACTTATTGGTCGGCGATTGAGAGTGCTCCAAAAGTTAATTCGGATGATCCTACAGCGTTACGTAACTTGCTGGATATTTTTTCTGAAAATGCTGATGCACTGGAAACTCTCAAACACCCGGTTAAAGCGTGGGATTTTGTTTTAACTCACATGTTATTAAATAAAATATCCCCAGATACGCGCACCCGTTTTGAGCTTCAGAACCCTAAACCATCGAATGCTATGCCAAATTTTGACGATGTTTTTAAATTTCTCGAAAAACAATGCACAGCCTTTTTAATTTCTAATAGTGGAAATAATTTTAGCAAAATTCAAAAGGAAGAATTTTCTTCTTATAAAAATAGACAAAAAAATAAACAAGTTTTATTGACCACGGGTGGTAACCATACGGGTCAGCAAAAAATAGCTTGTTCTCTGTGTCAAAATAAAGACCATTTTTTGTCGAAATGTCCTTCCTTTAATGAAAAATCGATAAAGGAACGTTTTGATTTTGTTAAAATTAAAAAACTATGCGTAATATGTTTTTCTTCTTTTCATAAAACCAGTTTATGCAAATCGGAGATAGCGTGTTCATTTTGCAAAAAACGTCACAACCTAATGTTATGCTTCGCGAGCTGTGAACCTTCGCCGCAACCGCCGCTCCCCCCTCCTCAATGTAATAATATACTTTCTGGGGTTACCAATATGTCTGCACCTGCCTTATTAGGTACTTGTATGGTCAGAATACAGGACAAATGGGGAAATTATCAGATTTGTAGAGGGCTGCTCGACAACGGCAGTATGGTGAGCTGTATAACTCAAAAATGCGTGAACCGATTGGGATTAAAAGTAAATAAAACCCATCAAAGGCTTCATGGCATTGGAGAGTCACAAGTTCAATCAGTTGCTGGCAATGTGTCGTTTTCTATTTTTCCTCTAAAAACTACTGATCCGTTTTTTATGGTGGATGCCTTAGTTTTGCCGAAGGTTTGTGCGGATCTCCCCTTAGCTAATATTAAATATGAAAAATGGCAACATTTAAAGTACATAGAGTTGGCAGATCCACACTATTTTCGCCAAAGCCCTATAGATTTGCTTCTTGGAAATGACATTTTTCCTTATGTTATGCAAGACGGCCGCATTGAAGGTACAAAAAATAGTCCTGTCGCCTTTAAATCAGTCTTTGGATATGTTATTATGGGGAAATGCGATAGCGATTCAGTTCAAAAAACTTGTCATGCTCATTTATGCACCTTGCAAGAGGCGTCTGAGTTAAATAAGACATTATTAAAGTTTTGGGAATCTGAAAGCATCCCTGAGAAAAAATCCATGTCCCCTGATGATGTACTTTGCGAAAAGAAATATGCATCTACAGTTTCTCGAGATTCGCAAGGTCGATTTACCGTAGCTTTACCATTTCGCTCCGATGAGCTTCCTGAGTTTCCAAATAGCTATTTTGTAGCTGAAAAACGCTTCTTACAGCTCGAAAATCGATTGATAAAAAATGCTTCTGTACATGAGGAATACAAAAAATCGTTTCGTGACTATTTGGAACTCGATCATATGGAACTTTTAATTGACCCACAGTGCTCTTTACCTAAAAGTTATTATATAAGTCATCACGCAGTGATAAAACCTGATAGTTTGTCAACGAAATTGAGAATTGTCTATAACGCGTCTGCGAAAATAAATAATATTTCTCTAAATGACACTTTATTACCAGGGCCAAAACTGCAAAAAGACATAGTGCAAGTAATTTTGAAGTTTAGATTGCATAATGTTGTACTGTGCTCAGATATTGTCAAAATGTTTAGAATGATGAACATGCATCCTGATCACCTAGATTATCAAAGAGTTTTGTTTCGATTTGATCCATCTAGTCCTATTTTGCATTTCCGCATAAAAACTGTTTTGTTTGGAGTTACTTCATCGCCTTATCTGGCACTGCGTACTCTGGTACAGCTTGCTGAGGAAGAAAAAAATAATTTTCCACGGGCTTGCCAAGTTCTAAGTGAAGACAATTTTGTCGATGACATTGTCACAGGCACTTCTTCCGTCGAAGACGCTATCAAATTGCAGGGAGAATTGACTCAGCTACTCGCTAGGGGTGGTTTCCAGCTCCATAAGTGGTCTTCAAACCAACCGGAGGTCTTAACTCACTTGCCTGAGGAACTGGTTAACCCTGTTTCTATGTCACTCGATAAGGACGAATATACGAAAATTTTAGGATTGTATTGGCAACCCTCATCAGACTGTTTTTCATATAAAATAACCCCCCAAGAGTCTCCAGGTACAAAGCGTAACATATTAAGCCAAATTGCAAAATTTTATGACCCTACGGGTCTGGTTTCCCCCGTAACGTTTTTCACTAAACATTTAATACAACTTTGGGTCATGGGACTAGAATGGGACCAGAAAGTCCCAGACAATATTTTGCGTTTATGGGACCGATTTAAAATTGAATTGCCACTTTTATCTCAATTTACGCTTTCACGCCATATCGATATTGATAATGCCGAAGAAATCAATTTGCACGGTTTTTGTGACGCTAGTGCAAAGGATTTTGCCGCTGTTGTCTATCTCAGCGTTTTAAAACACAATAATTTTAAAACTTACATCCTTATATCGAAATCTCGAGTAGCTAGCATAAAAACGACTTCGATTCCACGTCTGGAACTAAATAGTTGTTTGCTGCTTTCGGAGTTAATTGTTTTTATAAACAACAAGTGAAATTAAAGAAAGAAAAATAAGAAAAAAGTTTTCTGCTTCGGCCGGGAATCGAACCCGGGACCTCTTGCTATCTAGGCAAACATTCCACCACTGAACCACCGAAGCCATACATAAATTTTTCGGAAACTTCTACCTATGCAGGCTGCGGTGTCTCAATACAAGAACGAGAGACTCTCAGGGTATTAACCCGACCAAGTCATCCAACCAATCTCTAAATTCTTCTTTCCCACTGTCAAAGGTATGATAACTCAAATTAGACGTAAAGATCAACGTCTGAAAGCATGAGATCACCTTTTCGTGTGTTAAAATTTCTAATCGCAAATGGGCGATTTGCCAATATAATTATCAAATACCAAATTGCAAATAATGCAAGGACCTAAAACTATAAACAACAAGTGAAATTTATTTTTCTTTCTTTAATTTCACTTGTTGTTTATAGTTTTAGGTCCTTGCATTATTTGCAATTTGGTATTTGATAATTAATTGTTTTTGTTATAAAAACATACGAAAATAAAATAAAATTTAATAATTTTTTTGCTTGGACCGATTCAAGTGTAGCTCTTTATTGGATAAAATCATTACCTTTTAAGTGGAAACCATATGTGGCGAATAGAGTCAGTTTGATTCAAGAACGGGTCGACCCTGCAAATTGGTATCACGTGCGTACTCACCAGAACCCAGCGGATATTGCTAGTAGGGGATGTTTGCCCTCAGAGATTTTAAACAACTCGCTATGGTGGGCCGGTCCAGAGTTTATAAAATTATCGCAAGACTCTTGGCCCTTTTCTAAAATTAACGAAAGCTTCACCCCCCCTGAAGCTGAGGATGAGATACGCAGTGGTGCTGCAGCATTAAATACGGTCGCTGCTTGCCCAAACTTTTTAGATATACTTCTTGAAAAACACTCTTCTTTGATTCAGTTACAACGCATTATCGCGCGTATACAACAATTTATAAATAATAAATTTATAAATCCTGAGAATAAAAAATATTTTTTAACGCACGTAGACTTGCACATTGTTCTTTTGGCATTAGTTAGACGTGTACAAAGCATAGTTTTTTCGGATTTGATCGAGAAAGTCAAGGCTAAACATATTTTGCCCAAACCATTTCAAAAATTAGGTATTTTCTTGGATGAAAAAAATCATTTATTAAGGGTAGGGGGCAGGCTACACCAGTCTAATCTGTTATATGACAAAAAGCACCCTGTACTACTACCCCAAAAGCATAAATTAACTGATCTTATTATTGAATGCACACATTTGAGATTTTTTCATTGTGGTGTGCAATCCACCCAGTATTTTTTGGTACAAAATTTTTGGATATTAAATATCAAAAGAGCAGTGCGCCGTGTGTTGAGTAAATGTTTACCCTGTTTTAAAATAAAACCCCTAAATTACCAACCCCCAATGGGTAGGTTGCCTGCCGTGCGCATATCACAAGCAAAGCCTTTCGCGCATACTGGCTTGGATTATGCAGGGCCTATAACCTTAATTCATAAATACAGGGGTGCAAAAACTTTTAAAGGGTACATAGCGTATTTTATTTGCATGGCTACCGCTCGCATTTAGAGCTGGTCTCAGACTTGACAGCTGAGGCGTTTATTGCTGCTTTACGACGATTTGTCGCGAGACGTGGTAGAGTTCAGTGCTTGTACAGCGATAACGCTTTGGGGTTCAAAAAGGCAAATAAAGATTTGATTGAGTTATCAAAGATTTCTGCCGAAAAAGAGAGCATTGGATGGAGCTGGATTCCGCCTAGCGCTCCCTCATTCGGGGGTATTTGGGAACGCGGTATTCGTTCGGTCAAAAGCCATCTAATACGCGTTATAGGTCAGCAAAATCTGACATACGAGGAGATGTATACAGTATTATGCCAGATTGAGGCCATTCTGAACTCGCGTCCTCTTAGTCCAATGTCTAGCGATGCAAATGATCTGAATGTTCTTACGCCAGGTCACTTCTTGACCTTGGAACCCTTGTCAGCAATACCCGACGCTGACCTGTCTCACCTTAAATTAAATACTTTAAATCGTTGGCAACTATTGCAAAGGTTGCAACGTGATTTTTGGGCCAGGTGGCACCGCGAATATTTGCATAACTTGCAAACTCAAGCTAAGTGGCTTACTCCTGAAGCCACTCCCGAGATTGGCCAATTGGTTATTATTAAAGACGAGCAGACTAGCCCACTACAGTGGCGTCTAGCTCGCATTATAGCTCTTTATCCAGGTTCAGATGGAGTTGCGAGAGTTGCAAGTGTAAAAACTGCAACTGGTGTTTTTAAAAGACCTCTATTGAAACTCTGTCCCTTACCTATTTCCGAAAATGCTTAGTCGCATTTTGTGGGCCGGAATAAATGTTCAGTTCTCACTCAACATTAAACTTTTGTACATAAAAAGATACTTATATAAGTAAACGTAGCTTCATAATAGCTATGATTATTTCCTTTAAATTAATTAAGCTAAAAATTAAGTTTATTTTTATTTAGATTTTGGGTAAATATATAACAGTGGTCCCGCTAATTATTGCACTGGTCTCACAAATTAAGATTTATTTTTATTTAATTAGGAAACTTTTGTTAAGGGTTGTTTAAAAATACTGATTTGAATTAATTTCAGTAAGTAGTTAATTGATATTTTAAATCCCTATTCAATTTAATTGTTTCGGCTTATTTTGCTTTTAAAAATAACCGCGCTGTATATTAATGCAAAAAAGGGTGTTTATATGTAGCAACACAAACATGCAGCCAGCCTACGAAAATAAAATCAGTTGATAAGTAAATATCATACGGTGGTCACGGCCAAGTCCGCTCGACCGAGAGATATTATTAACTCGACGTTGTGCCTTACCTATTTCATGGTGCGCGTTGAAAAACCAACCTAAAATCAACTACACGTCGTAAGTGCAGCATTCCCGAGGGAACAAGCAGGAATACCTACAAGTCTGGAAACATCAGAGAGGCGCCTCTGGAATTTACAACGCAGTTGAATCCAGGTCAGTGTTTGCAAGAAATCGCATCCTTTTTTGAACGTATTTTCTCCATATCATTAATTTCCTTTTACAGTCCGCGATAGTTCTCCAGAAATACTGAGCCGAGTTGTGAGAATACAACAAAAATTATAATTTTTTATTTCTTTGAGAGATTTAAAATTTTAGTATCCGGTTCTGTAAGAGGTATAGTTTTTTTTTGAGCTATAATTTTGTTATTTTTTTTTATATGGAGAAAGACTATTATAGTCTTCTCGAAGTTGGCAACAAGGATATCAACAATTTAAAATTATAATTTTTTATTTCTTTGAGAGATTTAAAATTTTAGTATCCGGTGCTGTCAGAGGTATAGTTTTTGCAAAGTCAGTTGAACAAAGATAAATGTTGACCATCGGCATATCCTTTATAGAGTGACATAGGCGGCGGTAGATATACTCATGAAAATTATTTTATTTATTTATGGCGTAAACTAAAGAAAATAAAAATAGATAATAAAACTTTATATTCCTACACGTACAGGAACGACACTGATTTATTTTCTAACTCTGCATACTGCCGACTAAAGAGGTTCCAAAAAGCGCATCTCAAAAAAATCTGCCAATCAGGTGCCGTCCATCCACCTGGGCACGGTCGCACGGAAAACAAATACTTTGTGGTCGGACCTTAAAGAGCTGCACCTCTTCTCTGTCGGTAGGGTTAAAATTATACCAGGAAGATTTTATATGAATTTGGATAACTTTTGAAGGGCAGAATGAAGCAAAATTTCATGAAATCGATAGAACACCGTATTAACAGTTATTCAAGTGACTTTGCAAAAACTATACAAAAATACTTACATCCCACCAAAGGAATCAAATCTCCACTTTGAAGCTTAAATTTCCATTCCTTTGCTAAACCTGACCGGTTTTCAATTGAGACCATTTTTCGCAGAAGCACAATATAGTCACAAGTTTTATTATTAAATTATTAAAATTCCATTTATAAAAAATACGTTTAGTAGGACGTACTAAATTCGGAACTGCGTGACAATGATACACTTTATTTTAAAATTAGACCAAGTACCTTCAAGTAGGTAGGTACACTGTTATCCACCAAAAATGTCACCTGCTTCATTTTATGCTTTAATAAAGGCTAGGAAAGTTTTAGTTATGAGAGTTTCTTAAATATAAATCAATTTTGTCAAAATTGCTAAATGTCAAAATTGAACAAGGTTTTTCTTATTTTAAATAAAACACCCTTTACTTTATTATATTTAGAGGTTCCTCGTTATTTTCTGATTAAAGTATTATTTTGGATATTTTTCTTTCTTTCGGGCGAGTCATGGCAATATTGAGGGTGAGGATTGTACAAAAATTACGTCAACAATAAAGATAAACTAAGTACGAAATTAAAAAATCAGAATCAAAGAATCTAGTTGAGAAGCTTATACTCAAAAATCGTGTCCCGTGGGATAGTTGAAGATCTTTAAATCGGCCTTAGATCGATTGATACTATACCACACAATTTTAAGTCATCGCGTGTTTGCTTCCAATTTGAGTGGGAGGCCTGTGTGACGTAATAAATCCAAGATGGCGGCTTTTTTTAATGTTTTTTCACAAACTTTGGCTTATACCTTTCGGTAAATTAGTTATTTATTAATTATCAAAATTCTAGATTGAGTCAGAAAGCTTTAGACTTCCCTTTTGATGATGGACCACTAATATGTTATGTCGCCGGGTGTTGGTCTGCAATTTTAGTAAAAGTGACGTCATAAATCGAAGATGATTGTTTTTTTCGTAATTTTGGACAAACGTTCGCTTTTAACTTTTGCTTAATAAGTTTTACAGAAAAACATTTTTGGGTTGCAGGAGGGCATTAATTAATGCAGTAAAGGATTTAGCTTTGTATATTAAAAACTAACAAAGATTTGAATTTTGATAAAAATGTTACCATATTTTTTCTTACTTATAAAGAAAAATTATATCTTTGTTCGTTTGTAAGATATGAAGCTTATATCTTTCATTGCTGTTCTCTTGCAAACTAAAACCTAATTTATAAATTTTTTGTAAAATAATTTAGCATATACTTTATATATACGTTATATAAAGTTTCTAAAAAAATTACCTCACACAGGCACTCTTACCCAAATTTAAACCAAACACAAGGGGACTTGAAATTAAGTGATCCATAACCAATCGATTTGGGGTAGTCTAAAACTTTCTTCCCGAATGTTTTTTTGCGTAAAAAAAGTAACTATTTTTGAGTAACTTTTTAATCTTTGTTAGTTTTTAAGATATAAGGCTTACTTCTTTACCATCTTACTTGCTGTTCTATTGCAAAAAAAAATGTATGCATAGTTTCGCTATAAAACTAATTTAGAAAAAGCTATAAACTTAAGTTTGTGATAAACATGAAAACATCTTGGATTTATGACGTCACACCGGTTAGCTATTCTGGGTCTTGAACGATGTGCTAGTTCCCATCACATGCTTTGGCAAATGGCAAGCTGTAAATTAGCTCCAAACCGTCACATGCTATGCGAAAAGACCTCCATTGCGCAAGCTACTAAGCTACTCCTTCGATCCGACCGAGAAATGTTCAGCCTGTACGGGGCAGGAAAATGGATTTCACTTCAAACGCGTAAAATTCACCAACTCTATGCCATTGGTCGAGACAAGTCAGTTCGCTCAACACGCCACCGCTCAAAGTTTGCTATTGGTCAAAGCGTGTGATGTGGATGGTCACATCGTTCAAGATCCAGAATGGCTACCCGAGGTGACTTAAAATTGTGTGATCTATTATGAATCGATCTACGGTAGTTTAAAAAAATCTTCTACAACTCTCCCTCAAGATAAAGTTCTTTTATTTCAAAAAGCCATCAAAAAACCATAATAAAATTTGAAGTGTGAAACCCATTAAGCAATCCTAAACAAATAAAAGAGAATATGGGCCGGACTGGGTCAAGTAAAATAAAATGTTTAATAAAAGTTGCTGCTTAATACGTATAATAATCATTAATAGATAAGTACTATACATTTTATTTAAATGTAACATTAGGTACAGGATGAATTGTTATAACGTTATATACACGTTGTCTAGCTAAGTTGGAACCATTTGGAAAACTAATTCCTCGATAGTAGGCCTCTTATTGGCTGCGTATAAATTGTAAATCAGTGTACGTATTTCGTACACCGTACTAGCTATTATATTGGTTACACCTCTACTATTTATTGTCTTTCGTGTTTTGGCGTATCCTCTTGTTATTATTCTAGATACGGTTCTGTAGCTTGCTCCTGTAATATGTATAATACGTTCGTATATTCTGGAACGATTTCCGTAATTTTCTACTGAGAGTTGCGTATACATATCAAGAATCATATCTTGAGTTTTCCTTGTAGAATGTGTTTTT
Organism: Aspidapion aeneum; assembly: GCA_963576565.1. NCBI lineage: Eukaryota > Metazoa > Arthropoda > Insecta > Coleoptera > Brentidae > Aspidapion > Aspidapion aeneum. Next base: position 35,686,928 of record OY755038.1, on the reverse strand, counting down.
AAAAGTTTTGCCTTGCTCTTTGGATATTTTTTGTAGGGTTAAGGTTTGGTTTCTGTAAAATCGCAGACTCTATTGGTACCACCACTTCTTCTTCTCCTTGGTCCTCAAATGGTCTCCAAAAATTTGTTTGTGGTGTTTCAAATGGCCGCCAAAACGTCATTATTAATATCACTAATTAGGTCCTCACTTATAAAAACAAAGTAAAATGTACAGGTTTATAATTGTTATTATTCACAATAATAATGAAAATGGCACAATAATAATAATATGAATTTAAATCCGTAATATAAACACCAACCGCTAACAATTTTAAAATGAGTTTGACCCTGTATTAAACAATGCAGGTGGTACCTTTCAAAATCCTTTGTTATATTTCGAGAAGGGATTAGGTACTTATAGAATGGAATAAGGTACGTTCGAACTTTAATTTTAAAGAATGAAGTATACCTAGCCGTGCTTAAAACACAGAAATTCTTCCCAAAATTTTAAAATAAATTTTCAATTTTTGCACACTACTGGAAATCCCAAAATAGTTATTATGATTAGAGTGGCGCGTGCCAGTTTTTTGTGATATTTTTTTGTGGCTTTTTGAAATCACAGAACATAAGGCTTTTCAACTAATATTCATTTGTCAAGAAAAACCACAAAGAACAAAACTTTTATTATTATTGATGTAATTGCTGGTGAAAAGAAATTAATTAATTTTGAATTTTACTTTATTTTATTTTATTACTGTAGTAAGCAGCGGCGGATCCAGGATTTCCGAGGGGGACAGGCCAGAGTGATATGATATAATAGATCTGAGGTATGAAATTTAGTATTTAAAGTAGATTTATGGCGCCGCATTTAAAAATTAAGTATATGTTATATTTCTTTGAGGGGGCGGGTCCCTCTGCCCCCCCCCTGGATCCGCCCCTGGTAGTAAGTATATAATATCAAATTTATTTCTTAATCAATATCCTTTAAATTTATCATCATCCTTTTCTGCTCAAAATTATTTAGAGTTTTGATATCTTCTTCAGGGAGGCCAAAATCAAGGTCGATATTTTCTTCAATATGATGTTTTGTTTTTGATTTTGGAATAACGGCAATGCCTTCGCTAATCGGCCACCTTAAAAGAATCTAAAAAAAAATAAAACGCTTAGGACTTCAAAACTTTTGGATTTTGCGGTGAATTAAAAAAAAAACATCCCCTGAAGCATTATTGGAAATACTCTGCCAATATATGGGCACCTAAGCTCACACTAGTTATAGTGTACGTGTGAGCTAATATAACTGAAAACTTAAATATATTCTATTCAACTCCAGACTCAATTACCATTCGTTTGATACCACACAAGCCATGTTTTGACTTAAACTCTAATTTTTGAAATCTCCCCCACCCTTTTTTTTAACTAAAATGTATTTTGTTTAACTCCAGACTCAATTACTATTCGTTTGATATCACACACGCCATATTATCACATAAACTCTAATTTTTAAAATCTACCCCGCCCTTTTATTTGGCTTGCGTTTGGTGGATTTTGTTCATTTTTAAATGGGACCATCTCGACCGAAGACGCAGCTTAGGTACCAAATTTCATTCAAATCGGGCCAGCGTTTTTTGAATTATGCGGGTTATGGTTATGACACACAGAGAGACGGTGCGACCAAAAAGTTTCAAAATCATCTGACACGCAAAGGTATATAAAAATATTTGAAATCGGAACTTTTTTTTTGAAAAATTGGGATCACCATAGCTCATACTATAGTATAGTAGTAGTGTGTGGTAAAAGTTGCGCTATGAAATTATCTCTAATTAATACGCACTAGTAGGTCAATAATAGCTGCCCACTTAATAAATTGATTCATGACGGATCTGATACCTTCCTAGCTAGAGACCCTGTATGTATGACATATTTTTACAGAAGAGAGACGCGACAAACTCAATTAAAACAAACTGAAATTAAAATTATTTGGTTATGTCATTTTCTTGCCAAGTTCATTGGCGTATCACTAACATAATTTATATTGTCAGCGGTGAGTGACATCGATCATCGTGCAACATATAGACACGTTTGACCGCACCCCCTGTATAGGTTTTGTTAAAAATCGTTTATTTTTATTTTCCGACGTTTACGAATTAAGAAGGTCCGAAGGTGCGTCTCTCTCTAAACATCGCTAGAGTATAGAGGACCGATATTTTCATCCTTTAATTTTGACTAAAATAAATTTGACTAAAATAAATTTGACTTTGAAGAGTTTGTCGTGTCTCTCTTTCTTTAAAATATGTCATACATACAGGGTCTCTATTCCTAGCTAGAAGTCATAAAAACAGTTTTTTGTAAATATCTCAGAAACTAAAGCTCCTACGAAGTTTTTGGTTATTACACATATTAGTGAGCAAATGTACATTACGAAAATCACATATTGATGCGATGCTCCGTTAAAAAGTTAGCATTTTTAAGTAAAAAAACTTCATTAGCAATCATGGATTTTGGCCAAAATCTAATCAGCTCTTTGGAGTATCGAACACTATTTTACCAATTTTATGAAAATCGGTTCAGCGGTTTAGGAGCTATCGTGTTACGGACAGATATACACACACACACAGACAGACATCAAGATGATATTGCTATGATAGGTCAAAATACACCCAAATAACACATTTTCGGCGTTATCCCAAAAAAAAATTTGCCTCGAAAATAATACCTTCTCTAGCCATTGCTGCGCGGGCTGAGAAGATAAAGAAAGAATTTGTTTTTACCCAGTTTTTCCTACAATTTATATATTTCCAATTACATTTTGTATCAAACTTTTTGTTTTTAAGAAACATAATATTTTTTAAGTTTTTTATTTTATTTTAACTTAAATTTTACAGGAAACGTAATAATTAGTTGTTAAAATTAAACTAACAAAATTATTATGCCCAATCTGTTTTTCTGTAAATAATTTGTTTTTAAATTAAATATAGTGCTAAAATTACTATTTTCTATAAATAATAAGGGGACTTTAGATATGTAGAAAAACCTATCTGATTTTTTTTAAATTTAATACCTTATAAAAAAATTACTTTTTTAATAAATTGACAAATTTAGACCTTCCTATTGCAAAGGTTATATATATATATATATATATATATATATATATATATATATATATATATATATATATATATACATATATATATATATCCTGAGTAGTCTATTTTTTTTCCTGGAATATGGATAAATGATTTTATTTATGGATGCCTCCTAAATTGTTATTAGTAACACTAATCTTCTCTTGCTATACAGCGATTAAAAGAAAATTTTATTATCTACAATAAGCTTTGGTGCACATTTTTGACAGGAGCTTGGTTTTTAAGAAAATTGGGTGAAACATGGGATAGAAATATTTTGTAATTGTTTTTACGAACGTCGCTAGAGAGTTTGTCATTAGTCTTATTATACATTTTTAAAAAGGTCATTTTCAAGCATTTTCTGCAAGTTTAGAAGTAGTGTGGAATCCAAAAAATGTAGAAGGCTGGGGATGAAAATCTAGTGCAAACGCGCCAATTAGGTTAACCTGATGATGTTGTGAAAACACAACACAATAACCAGTATTGATTACAATGCGACACAAAATTATTATATTAATTTTTTTAAATATGTCATTTTAAAATTTAGAGCTTTCCCCCACTCTCTAAACTTAACAAATGCTTTTAGGGTTTGGTGCATCATTCAAATTTCACCCTGTATGCAAAAACACAGTTTTAATTAAATGTATCTTTATACAGAAAATTTTCTAATCATTTAATCGTCAATATCTTATCTCTTAAAAGTTCAGTTAAACTGGTTTTGGCCTTACTTGTGAAGGTGTTTTTCCTAATTTCTGTGCGATCTCTTTAATTTTGGCGTTTTCCTTAATGTTTTCGGTATCTCTACCTCCTCCAAGCGAAGCCCAAGCCTCAACTAAAATATTTTCCTTCCTGCAAAATTCAACGATGTCTCGTGGTTGATTATGTGGATCCCATTTAATCTAAGATTTAAAGTATGATTATCATAAAAAATATGGTAAGAATTTGTTTGTAAGCATTCTGCGACCAAGCAAAGTAGTGGAAAAAGAAGAGCTTTCCTGCTATAATAAAGTGATTAAATCAGAAAAAAAAGCTGGCGGACAATTCTTACTAATCGTGTGGCATTGTGATAATTGTTTAACATGCATTAATCAGTGTGAGTCTAACAGAAACCACTACTCCGAAAGAAAATACCCTCACCGGCATTGATTATATTGATGGTTGTGTGTTTGTTCACTTTCTCCCACGTTAATCACAAGGACATGGTCATGCTTGTTTGGAGAAAGGGAAAACCACGTAATTTTAATAAGTCTCCAATGAAAGCATCAAATATAATTCAATGCCGCATGCCGCTGGGGTATTTTCTTTCGAAGAAGTTGTTTCAGTTGGTTTCACATAGCTTAACTCTGCACGGAGCTATCAGGGACCAACGATTATAAACACACAGGATTGCTTATTTCCATTAACCTCTATGTTAGCGTCGCGCAAGCGAGACGAACACTGCCTGCTTACGTCACCAGCGGACCAGTTGCTTTGTTTGTATTAAGAGTTCGTGTGATTTTAAGGTGTTTGTGACGTTATTACCTCCGTTTTTTTGCGTTTTTTTATTAATTTGACGGTGTGGTTGACTATTTAGGAGGTAAATCTGAGGGCACGGCAGTGCCTCGCCAAGTTCACGCGCCGTACCATCTTTTCTTGAAACAGTTCAGCCGATATTTGACCTATCTAAAACTCTACTTCGGAATGAGCTACGAATCTCAAACTTTGCACAGTCGTAGATCTCCATGGAGTTAGCAATCCCTCCAAGTTTCATGGAATTCCAAAAAGTACTAAAGTAGTTACGAAATTTCAAAAAACGTCGAAATTGTCACTCACTTACTCACTCATGTATAGGTCATCAAAATTCTACTGTACTTCCAGACACGCTACTAAGCTGAATTTTGGCAGACTGATAGAAATTATTGCAAACCTCTGGAAAAAATCAAAAAAACCTTAAAATTCTAATTTATTCTCCTCCCCTATACATGTAAAGTTATGTAAAAGTAACATTGCCCACTTCCAGAAATAGCAGACTGATACGAACTATAATAAAACTATAGAAAAAAATTTAAAAACCCTAAAATTATAATTTACTTTCCGCCCCTATAAATGTGAAGTAATGTAAAAGTAACATTGCCCACTTCCGGACACGCTAGAGAGCTGAGCTTTGGAAAGCCGATAGTAACTATGATAAAACTATAGAAAAAAATTAAAACACCCCAAAATTCTAATTTACTTCCCTCCCCTATAAATGTAAAGTTGCGTAAAAGTAACATTGTCCTCTTCCAGAAACGCTCGGAGCTGAAATTCGGAAGGCCGAAGGAATTATGATAGAACTATAAAAGAAAATTAAAAAACCCCAAAGTTTAATTAAGTTCCCTCCCCTATAAATGTAAAGTTATGTAAATTAGCATTGTCCACTTCCAGAAACGCTAGAGAGCTGAGCTTTATAAGACTGATAGGAACTATGATAAAACCATAGGAACATATAAAAAAAACTCAACATTTTTAATAAGGCATTGCAAAAGTTTTGAATAATATCCTGCATATTTTACTACTTTAAATCTTAAATATTATCCAAATTCTTTAAAAAAGCAGTTAAATCATAACAAAAACATTTCATGTAAAAAAAGCCAAATACGCGAAAGTGGTATTCCGTAAAAAGAAATGAGATAAAAGTAAAGCCAAGTTCTACAATACCAATTTCAAAATGAATGGTTCTTATTAGTTTGGAAATGTTTTTCTAAACTTGGCGATTACGGCTGCAAATGACTCTTAGGAAATTGAACGTAAAGAAGTTTGACTGGAATAGCAAAGTTGAAAAAAACATTTCCAAACTAGTAAGAACCATTCATTTTGAAATTTGTATTGTAGAACTTGGCTTTACTTTTATCTCAATACCACTTTCGCGTACTTGGCTTTTTTTTATATGAAATGTTTTTGTTATGATAAACCTTTAGAAATGTGAATTAAGTGAATTGATATAAAGAAAGCACATTAATTTATTGTTGAAAAAAAGCTTTGTGTTCCCTCTTTTAGTGTAGAAATATAAATATATATGCTTTTATATTATTATATTTATATAAACTTTTAATTTTTTTTGGATTTTAGGAAACTCTTTGCTCATTAAATTAATAAGATTGAAGAAAATGGTAATTATGCCGCAAACGTACTTCTTTTATAAAACTGATTATTGGAAAGTTTATTTTGTAGATAGTTTTTCCAAGTTTAGTTTTAGTTTTTTCTTAGGTTTTTTTAGTCTCTTTATAGAAGTTTTCAGAAACATGTTACAGGAGAGGGAGTGAAAACGGGCACTGGGTGGGATAAAAACAACTCATAATACAAACAATGTAGATCATTTGAAAAGAAACTTATGAAAATCTCTTGATTTAAGCATAAGAACCAAAAACTGACTGGTTTTTGACATAATAATATAATAAATATTGCAATTTTAGATCTGTAATATCAAATAAATACCTTTTTGTTACTACATAATATGAGTGTATTTTATTATATCCGCAACAAAAACAATACATTATACATCTAATGATTTAAATTGATTAAACTTTTAGAAAAAATCCTACTTCTATTCTAAAACTTTCAACTATTTAAAAAAGACACTCCAACATATCGTCTGGTCGGAAAATTTAGCTCTCAGAGCAAACTCTTGATTTATCAAATCATTTGTTTTGAATGAATAAAATTATTAATTATATTTACTAACACGAATAAAAAATTTGTTTGCAAATAAGCAAGAAAAAAGCGGGAAAAGCTCAAGATTGCAATGTGTATTAAATGAAGCGCGCTGAGCAGAGGTCCACTAGTGACGTAAGCAAGGCTCCGCTGAAAGATTCGAGCTAATAGGCAATCCTGTGGCAATAATTTTAATGCATCAATCACTTATTGAAGTCGGCGCACATTAAATCCATGCTTGATAATTTGCCCCTTGGCGTTGCGTTCTTTTCTCTTAAGTCACAATTAACAACATAGCAAAATCTCTCGGTATAATGGCGGCAATTCACATGGTTCAGTTGCAGGCTTGGCGCCTCGTCACTTGCGGTGTAATTTTTTAGACCATTTTTGTGTCTTTTAAAATTCCTGTTGGACAACACGGTTAAAGGCGATCCTATGATCCTACTAAGGTGACTCAATAGGTCTATATGTATTATTTCTTAACCTATTTTTCGGAATTGCGCTATTATATGGGGTGACATGGGTCTATCACTAAAAATCAGGAGGTGGGCAAAGTGACCCCAATTTGGCAACTGACTTTGAGCAGTCAGTTTTTAGAACTTTCCTAACCTGCGCAGCAATGGCTAGAGAAGGTATTGTTTTCGACGTGTGTGTGTGTGTGTGTGTGTGTGTGTGTGTGTTTCTTAACCTCAATCTGTACCTGACCTAAATATATGGTTCGGTTCGGTTCGGTTCGGTTCGGTTCTTTCAATAAGAATGCCTTGCCGAGTTGATATCGGTTTTCAGTCATAAAGCACCACATCAGTCGACAGTTTCTCGTTGGTATGCATAATTCAGGCGTGTACGGATTAGCCTTAGTGACGATCTAAGGCCAGGTGCACCAAAAATGGCTGTGACCCAGGAAAACATCCATGCTGTGCCTGCTTATAACGGAACATCGACATGTGACATATCGCGAAATTGAGGCTTCATTGGGGATTACAAAGACCTCAATGCAAGAAATTTCGCATGAAGAATTAGTGGTACGAACATTAGTTTCCCGCTGGATACCGCATCTGTTAACCGGTCAATTGGTGTCAAAAAACTCTAGACCGTTTTAAGGCAAGAAACTCGAAAAATGTGTACAGCATTGTCAGTAGTGATGAATCGTGAATTTACTCATATGAACACGAAAATGAATGTCAGTCGTCTGTTTGGATGTTCCAAGATGAAGAAAAACCAACAAAAGTTATCCGTTCTTGAAGTGTATCCAAAAAGATGGTTGCGACATTTGTCTCAAAAGCAGGTCATGTAGCAACAATTCCTCTGGAAGATCAAAGGACTGTTACTTCCGATTGGTACATCACCATTTGTGTGCCGGAAGTCATCATTGAGCTTCGAAAAACGAACCTCGAACGGCGAATCATCCTTCACCAAGCAATGCAAGTTCACACAAATCATAAAAAACCATTGAATTTTTAACCCAAGAAAAGGTCGAATTGTTGGACGATCCTCCATACAGTCCCGACCTAAGTTCCAACGATTTTTATGCTTTTTCGGAAATCAAGAATGGACTGCGTCAAAGATTTCAGTCGCCAGAGAAAGTAGACGACGCCTTTAACAATGCAGTTTTGCATTGTTAAAGTACTAACAAACGAGTGGAACAACACCTTTGACAACTGATTTGAGTGCATGTAAAAGTCAACTATCGTACAAAACGAAATTGTGATTTATAGTAAGTTTATATTAGTAATTTTACCTGATTAACAGCAGGCTTAACTCCGGAATCATTTTCTAGCATTTCTTTTAAATGTTTTACCGCAAAATTGGAGACACCAAGATTTCTGACGAGTCCCTCGTTCTTTGCCTTAACCAGTTCGCCCCATCTTGCTAGTCTATTTATTTTATTTTGTGGACCTAAAATTTTATTGGATATCAGAGATAAATAGTTAACAATTTTTTCCTGTGCGTGAAAAATTCTTAAGCGCGATAACGCCTGGAACAACTTCGCGCGCATTATGTGTTTCAACAAACTTTCTACGATTTACGGAAAAACAGCAAACACGCATTGAAATAAAAACTCGACAACTGCTGATGCCGTCCTAAAAGATCTACGAACATTCAAAAAGGAGCCGAAGAAAGCTGGTTTTCGACAAACGGCTTGCAAGCGGCGCGCGCGCATTTTGGTAACACGAAAACAGGACGAATCCGTGTTAGCGTCGCACATACGGCGCGTTCGGGGAGCAGTTTGATGTATACGTACTCTTAGAGTCCCTGTATGTTGACATATTGGGATATATCCAAATATGTCAACATACAGGGACTCTACGTACTCTTAGTGCAATAAAACCCGAAAAAAACATTACAATCTGTTCACAAACTACGTAGGTACTATTAGAGTCCCTGTATGTTGACATATTTGGATCAACATACAGGGACTCTAGGTTCTATTACGTTAAATCTTTAAACTAGCCAAGGCCAACACAAAAATAGAGGCCACGACCCTGAAAAAATCAGCTGTTCTCCGGGGGCTGATTTTTACATTGGGTCTTATGGGAGGTCAGACGTTTTTTATGATATTTTGAAAATGGCACTACAGATTTCCGCAAAATTTAAGTGAAATATTCTCAGACACCATCCCCATATTCCACTAAACTTTTGTAAGGATGCAAGATGATTAAAAGGTTAAAATCTTCAAAATTTAGCAATCCTTATTTTGAATTCAAATTACCCGCCATGTACCGCATGCCAACTGTTATATTTGACATGTATTTGACTTTGTCATCTGTGTTTGTCACATTCGCTTCTGTTTTAAATTTAATTTTAGTGTGAGCTTCTGAAAAACTAAGGGTTACTATACATTTTAAAAAAATTGTTCTTTAAGAATATAGTAAAAACAATATTAAAACCGGCTTTATTTAAAAAAAATCAAAAATTCATGAACCGTCATTCCAACTTCAGTATTTTAAAGAGAATGTGCTGTGTCGTGACGCAACCATCAAAAAAATCAGCACCGGATGTGACGTCAACAAAGTGGAGGATCGTGGCCAGTCCGTTTTGATAGCCCTGAATAAATATAACCTTCCGTTACAACGCAATACAGGGTGTCCCAGATAAAAGTAAGTACATGGGGATTTCAAAAACAGTAGGAGATACAATTTTGGTTAAATTAGAAAAAACTTGCCTTATTCTAAGCCCAATAAGATGCTGTATCGAAATTAGAGATATCTACAGGGCTTTTTAAAATATCGGGCAAAAACTAAAAAAGGTGTTTTTACAAAAACTGAAATATCATCGTAAATAAATTCAAGCTCGTTTTATACTCTATTTAATGACGTATAAACTATATATATATATAGATATAGTTTCAAAAAAACTACTAAAAAGAATTGATGACTTTATTGACTTTATTCGGTTGCTGCACTCGCTAATACAAAGTTCCAAATTTTATAAAATTGCGACAATACTTAAATTTTTTGAAAAACACATTTTTTAGTTTTTGCTCGATATTTTGAAAACTCTTCTAGATATTTTTAATTTTGATACAGCATCTAATTGGACTCGGAATAGCGCATCTTGTTTTTTATTTAGCCAAAAGTGCATTCTTACCGCTTCCGAAATACCCATGAAGTTACACATCCTGCATAACGCGAACTGATGCTCTTCCACTATTAAAGTAAGTAATCTGTAACAATTTAGTATATAATTCAAGTTAAGATGATTTAGGTTAATTAATCACTGAAAGACTCTCTCTTTAACATTCTTTTGTACCGAAGTAGAGCTTCTAAGAACGAAAACCTTTGATATAATTTTAAAATATTTGAGCTTAATAACATACCTTTGTGATAAATCGGCCCTTTAGGTCCAAAGCTCTCTATTGTTGCAGGCTGGTGTATGAGATACAAATCGAGATATTCCGTTTGCAGATTTTTAAGGGAATCCTTAACCGCATCGTCTCCTGCAATTTGAGCCGTCTGATGCGTACCTATTATAAAAAATGGAAAATTGTAAAAACCCTGCCTAGAATCGAGTGGTAAATTGAGTGATAAAATAAAACTTGATCGAGATACCTTTACTGGTAATAGGGACTTATTGGAATAAAACCTTACTTTATTTTAGAGTCGGCTTTGTTCTGACAGATTTACAAAGAAAACTGACAGCTGGCCTCTCAAAATTTACATACCGAAGTCAAATTTAAAAATAAAGTCGCTAACTTTCATTTAATAAAAACAGGCAGTAATAAATCCGGTTCTTAAAGACAAAAAGGCCGGATTTTGAAAGAAAGCAGCTGCTTTTGATATATAAATCTGTCACAATACTGCCGATTTTAACATATGGTCAGGTTTTATTCCAATAATATTTTCTATCATTTACAAAAACTTCAAATACAAGATTAAAAGTAATGATGATAACGCATCACCATGCCATCAGTATCGTTATTTTTGAAATCTCCCCAAGCGAGTACTCCTCGAAATTCGAGCGAAAGTGGGCGTTTCTCCCCCAATCGTATTCTTGAAATTCTCACCCGAAAAACGTGTGACATTTTGGCGACTTCTCACCGGGGAGATCTCGATAGGTGCCGACGTGGTGACTTTTGTCAAAAACTCTGAGATAACCTAGAAAATGTTGTTTTGGTTATGTGTGGGTTTTGTTTTATTAAAGTTTTTTCCCTGTTTGTTTTGTAAATGTTGAAGTATATTTTTTGGCCTCCATTACAGGCTTTTCCTTGATAAACTGAACCATTAAATCCTTTTTTTGATCTAAATATTTTTGTTTAAAAACTGCTTTTTGAAAAAATATTATTAAAACAAATTTTTTAGTTTTTTTTTTTATAAATTAGTTTTAAAAAAAAACTGCTTTTTAAGAAAGTATTATTTTCAAAAATAATTTTTGTAAAAAAAATATTTTTAGTTTTTTTTTGTAAATTAGTTTTTGAAAAAGCATTTTTTTTCGAAGAACAACTTTTTTTGTGGGGACATTTTTTTTGCAAAATATTGGTGGTCGACACACCGGTTAGGATATCGCACACCCGCTGAAAAAAAGTCGCAACTCAAAAATCGCCCTTATTGAGATAAACCTGCTGCCATCATCGAAATAACTTGTACTTTCTTCCATAAAAGCGTCACATTTATGTTTCGACAATTCACCGCGAAATGGCGATGTGACTCTTTTATTTTGTCCAGTTTAGCTGAGGATGCGTTCCTTTACAGTGTCACTTTTGACTTTATAACAGCGTGAACGTGGAGTTTCATCCTGAAAAGAGTCACATTTCGAGTTGTGAAGGTTTTCGTGTGAACTATTGGTTAAATCTGACCCATATAACAAGTAAAATACTGTTCTGTTTTGTGTTGTGACTGTTTTTCGAATTGTTCAGTGTACTTAAAATTAAGGAGAATAAGAAAAAAATCTTTTGAATTTATTAGAGAATAATCACATTCCCAGTTGTTATTCAGCATTTTATAACTCGTTGTAAAAATAAATACAAAGTTTCTTCTTTATTTGTTTTCTTTTTTATATTATTTACCATCCTGCGTGACATCCTGATTTACAACGTCATGATCTAAAAAAGTGTCACAATATCGGGTTTTTGTCTTTTTTTTAACTAAAAACGACAAAAATTATGTTTTCTGAGAAACGTACTGCACCAATTACATTGAGTTAATAGGTTCCTGTTGATATAAAATAACATGTTAACTCGTAATTTGTCATGTAAGTAAAAAATGAATCTCTCTAATGAACTAAATTCTTTAACAGCGATTTTCTCAAAACAATGTTTTTTGAGTTGTGACTATTTTTTAGCGGGGGTGTGATATGCTTGCTCAATTGAACGCGGTTAGATTTAACACAAATTTTGATCTCATAACATAAGGACAGAGCTATTATTTAAGAAAAAATAAGACATATTTAAATAAAAACTAAATAAAAAATCTTGGAGCAAATTTTATATAACTCATTTCTTGTCCATCCATGTCCACAAACAAAAAATCAAGGAAATAAAAATTGGGGTTACATCCCTTCAACCACATAACTGTATTTGGTTAATTGTCTGTCAAAATTTTTTGCTTTTTTATGGGTCAAAATTGTCACGTGCTTTCATCTGAAAATTGGCAACAGTGCGCTCATTTCATATCACTTTTCATGTATTCCCCAAACCAAGAATACTGCATTTATGCAATACGGTGAGAAACGAGGGAATGGTCACTCGTTGTTAGTCCCCGGGGAGTACTCACTCGGGGAGATTTCAAGAATACTGCCACATATAGCACGTCGAATGTAGGCGGGCGCACTTAAACCCGTTCAGATTGAAAGCTGGGTGGATACTTCATATTGTTCAAAAGTCACGTTCCACAGTGATCTGGGGCTAGGTCATAAACGGTCAAATCCGACATCCTGATAACATCCTTAACCGATGCTAATTGAACCCCTAAGTGACCCCAGGGATTCCACGCATTAAAAGTTAGTTGCTAAATCTATTCTTTTGTTAAGTTATAGAGGGTTCATTTATTATAATTTTGGTACATAATCAATAAGCCTAAAGTAAAATACTCTGCCAATATATGGGCCCCTAAGCTCACACTAGGTACTATAGTTATAGTGTACGTGTGAGCTAATATAACTAAAAACTGAAATATATTTTATTCAACTCCAGACTAAATTACCTTTTGTTTGATACCACACAAGCCATGTTTTGACTTAGAACTCAAATTTTTGAAATCTACCCCCACCCTTAAAAAAACAAAAACTAAAATGTATTTTCTTAAACTCCGGACTCAATTACCTTTCGTTTGATATCACACACGCCATATTTTTACTTAAACTCTAATTTTTGAAATATACCCCCACCCTTTTTTTAAAATAAATTAAAATGTATTTTGTTACACTCCATATTTTCACATAAACTCTAATTTTTGAAATCTACCCCCACCCTTTTATTTGGTTTATGTTCGGTGGATTTTGTTCATTTTTAAATGAGACCATCTCGACCCAAGACCCAGCCTAGGTACCAAATTTCATTAAAATCGGCCAAGCGGTTTTTGAGTTATGCGCGTTGGTCGTTACAGACAGACATACAGACAGACAGACAGACAGACAGACAGACAGACAGACAGACATACAGACAGACAGACAGACAGACAGACAGACAGACGGCGCAACAAAAGAGTTTCAAAATCATCTGAAACGCAAAGATATATAAAGATTTTTGAAATCGGAGCAACTTTTTTTTTCTCGAAAAAATAAGGATCACCATAGCTCACACTACTATAGTATAGTATATGTGTGAGCTAAAAATAAAACAATTTATAAGTAAGGCAAAAATTGTTCGTGGATGAAACTAAAGACATTTGCGTTTAGGGTAATAGTGGGTTTACACATGCATGAATTTAGTGGCGCCAGTGTTCGCGCCAGTTCTATTGGCACGCCAGTAAAGGTTTACACTATTGTGCGAAAATTAAAAAGACTGGCACGCCAGTTTCATTTTTAAAGTGTACACGATACGCGGTATGTCGGCTGAACTCTCGGAAGCCTGCAAAATAGTCGCTAAACTTTTATTGAAAAAAATAAAATAAAAGAGATTCAGGAAAAGGAACAACGAAAAGGCCGTATCTGCATGGGTTAAAGCATGGATTGCTAGTCGATCTACTTTGGGTGCTTCCGAAAAACTTTTAGGGGAACTTGCAGCAGAAGATCCTGCGAGCTATAAAAACCATCTTCAAATGACAAAGCAACATTTTGATATTCTTCTAGAGTTTCTCTTATTTAAACAACATTCTTTAAAACTCGGTCTGCTACTTTAAACCATGGTACTTTTGGGGTGTATACTTCATTTGCACCGGCTCCGGAACGTTGGCTTTTTTTAATTTTTGTCAATTTACTACTTACTAATTTTTTGGGAAGCATTATCTCGACTATCTTTGTTTTTATACGAACTACTGTGTACATCCCATAAACAAGAAAAACATTCATAGCCTTCAAGAAACTGTATGGTCAGTTCTGCCGACCACTTTTTTTAGCCATATTAAGCTATAAAAACAAAAATAAACAAAATTTTTAAGCTCAAACACAATGAAAATAAAAAATAATTTAAAATAATGAACTTTAAACTGGCGAGCCGACGTGCAAGCACTTGTTTACACATGAAAAGTTTTCTTTTCTGCGCGCATGCGTCACCACTGGCGCCAGCAAATTCAGTCAGCTGCAGACTTTTTTGATACATGCATGCAAAAAAATAACTTGTGTGCAAGTCGGTGTTTACACTTGCAAATTTAACTTACGCCAGTTTTTATTGGCGCCAGCAAATCCATGCATGTGTAAACTCTCCTTAAGGATTGAGCTTTTAAGCAGTATCGAAAAAAATGGTAAGAGCGTTTGGGCTTTTACGTAAATTTTTTTAAATAAAACGTTAATTTAAAAAGTCCACTTTACTCCGGCCTGCTGGTATATAAGTATGATGTCCCAAGGCATACTGAGTAAATCTAAATTATACATTTACCCGCCCTGACCCGCTCATGAGGACAACAGAGAAAAACTTTGTGTAACGAATGTTGTCCGGTGCGTTATTATTGCCACCAAGCATTTCTTACGGGATTTACGACATTATTATGACGGACACGGACACAAATTATTCGCCAGACACAAATTTTTTCCGTTATGTCATATTAGTGCTCAGCAAATCCCGCTAGCTACTCTTATTCAAAATACAAAAATAAAATAAAAAACATAAATAAAAATTACATTTTCACCTCCAATCGTTTCAACTTATATACCAACCATATTAAATTAAAAAATATAAAAAATCTTATTTGCTTCTGACTGTACTTCTTTTCTAAAAAATAAAAATCACTAGCGCAACGTTATATTATTACCGCAGGTTGTTTTTTTTTCAGAATTTATCTTAGTTGGCCGCGCTTTGATCATATGTTTATAAAAAAAAAACCATTATGCATTATTTGCGTTTGCGGATATATTTTGTGAAAAAAACACATAAATCCGGACCCTCAAGTTTTAGCCTTAATTCTTGTTTAATTAATGTATAAACATCGTTTTCAGTGTATAATTTCTATAAGTTAAGTAAGTATTAGAAATTATTAGTAACCAAATATTTTTTACTCTGATATACTAATGTCTTGTTAATAAATTGTGTATTCTGCTGAAACATATTATAGCTATTTGTTATATATTATTTTCAACAAATACATTTGTTTATTTTTTAAATATGTCAACACTCCTTAAAAATATCAACTTTAAAAACTTCATAAGGCTGAATAATTTTTTTATTTATAGTTAGTTAGCTTCCTATAAAGAAAAAACTGAAATGAAATTTTATTGATATTGAAAATATTTGGCGTTCGGAATATGTCATCCCCTAGGTGTTTACATTTGCGCAGTATAAAGATTAAAATATATAATAGGTATGCAAAAAAGAAAAAAGAGTTTCAGTAACCAGTACTCTAAGTAGAATGTATGGTAAGATTCTAATAGCCCATCGCACCGAATTTTTTTTTCTTTACTTAGCCTAAAGTGTTCCTTATTACGTCATATTATGATTATATTAGAAATGCTTAAGCTATGGAACAGAAAGAAAAGTCGGTGAGATGGACACTTAGAGATCTAAAAGAGAATGATTTTCGTCAACAAAAAAAAAGAAGAGCAAAGTGGGTTTCGTGCAGGCAGATCATGTGATGATAATGTTTTTGGTCTTAAACAATTAATTGAGAAAAGGAGGTCCAGAAATATAGAGACTCATGTTACCTTTGTGGACCTACAAAAAGCATATGATACAGTTCCAGTATAAAAATTATGAACAGTGTTAGAGCAAACTAATATCAGTCATACACCCATAAAAGAAATAAAAGAACTATACAAAAGGTCAAAATCTAAAATTAAAATTGGAATTCCACTTTTAAATAATTCCTGGTAACGAAAGACTTAAGACAAGGATGTTAAATCTTTTCAACTTTTTTAAAATATATATCGTAGTAGCTCTAAAAAACTGGAAACGTAAAGTATATAGCATGGGAATACAACTTAACGATCGATTTACCATATACACAATACAGTTTGCTGACGACCAAGTCATTGTATCTAATGATAAAGAAGACATGAAGTATATTCTGAAAAAGCTAACGGAAGAATACCAAAAGTGGGGGTTAACAGTGAACGTGGACAAGACACAGTACTTATGTATTGGAATCGACTCAAGTGAGTTAGAACTAGACAACGGACAAACAATATCTCCATTGTATATGTATGTAGGTATACTTGGTTGTCACATTTGATAAGACAGGAACAGACTGCAAGGAACTTTAAAAAAAGAATAGTAAAAGCAACAAAGGTTATTAACAGTATTTTATGGCACAGAGAGAAAAAAAAGAGTGTGAAATTTAACATATATGAAACAATGGTGAAAATGACGCTCGCTGTTGTATGGAATAGAGACTTATCGCGTAACAAAAAAATACAAAACAAAAATGGAATGTGTCGAAATGAATGCAATAAGAAGATGAATGAGACTATCTAGAACATATCATATAAGAAATGAGATCATCAAAGGAAGAATGCGAATCGAGGGAAGCATAACGGATGACATCACTAAAAGGCAACCGATATGGTATGACTATGTACAACGGATGAACATCAAAGAATTATGAAGACCTGTATGTCGAGAAGGTGGTGGGCAGGTCCTAGAATGACAATCAATAGCACAGAAGAGGGTAACTCTTCTGAGCCAATAGGGTGCAGAAAAAGGGGGCGTCCTTAACTAGAATGGCAACAGTCAAACCAAAGATCAATGAGTCAAAAAAATCTAACAGAAAATGATTGTCATTGAATTGAAGGAGGTGGAGAATAGGCGTCGGACAACGTTGAAAAACATTCTAAACCGACATAGTAGTAGAAGTAGTTTTTCAACAAACTACTTATTGAGAAAAAGTTTTTTTTAGACTATACTTTTTCAAAAAGTAGTTTTTGCAGAATCTAATCTATATATATTTTTTTTTTAGTTTATCGGCAAATCGGATTGCTGTGAGTTGCTTCCGCAGCGAATTTGCCCACAGCGAATTGCCCCATTCCGAGTTTGATTAGCCCTGTATATTAGAAGTCATGTAGGAGCGGAGCAAGGACTGTACACAGAGAACATAAGCTTCCATAAGCCCCATATATTCCAAATTTGGCTACGTCACAAAATCCTCAAGGTGTTGAGCTATGCTTCTATGAACCTACTCATCCTTCTCAAAAGCCCCTTGATCTGTTTGATAGGGTGGTCTTTCCTTTTCTATTCACCTTTGGTGTTCTGTGCTATTCACATTAAATGAAAAAGGACAACTGAACTTATTGATTTTTTTCGAGAGTCCAAAGTGAGGTTAGTTTTTCCGTGCATTTCGCATTTTTTTTGTTTTATGTGAAAAAGTTTGTAGAATCTTGGTTTTGTATTGTGATTTTCGTTATTTTAAACATTTTTCGAAATCGCAAAATGCCAGGCGCATCCTGTGCGGTTTCTGGATGTAAATCCAACTATTCGAACTGAGAAGTACTAGGTTTATTAGTCTTTTTTTAAATTTTCACCATCCATTGACTGTTTCCCAGACTATTCTGCAAGAGTGGCTAAGGCGTTGTGAAAAAGACAACATGGACCCCACGAAAGCATTTCTACAGAACAGATTTTGAAATTCCTTTTCAAGATAAATTGCTAGGTAAATATAATTGTTTACATTTTTTTGAATCTATTTAGGGCCACATTCTTTAATTATTTAAAGCTAAAATTCAGTATTTTTTAACGCCCTTTTTCTGTCGTAACGCATTTTCAAGAAAAATATAAAAAAATCATTAAGTGTATAGTCCTTGCCATAGGCAGTTACACTTTTGTGACTTTGACATGATATAAACATACCAATTTCCGAGCCTATTTCCAAGCATATTTCCTAACCACAAATATATAAAAAATTAAATATGTCGTGTAGGTATAAAATTAAAGGTAAAACTGTCACTACCTCTTAATTAAAAGATGCTGACTTTATGTTGACAAAAAAAATGTTCAGATTTTTTGATAAAGAAATAGGTTGGAAATGTCACAAAAGTGTAACTACCTATGGCCAAGACTATGACACAAAGGTAACCCTTCCCTCCCCAGATATTACTTAATAGCTGGCCATACACACAAAGGTTGATCCGTCGGTTTGGAACGGCACAGATAAGTCTGACCGTTTTGTCCGTAAGGGTTTAAAACTGCTGCAGTCCACTAACACAAAAAAAATCTTTCGAATCGATCCTTCATATCGGTCTGTGGCAGACATAACCGCGCGTTAGTGGGCTAAAACTCAAGATTTATCTGCCGGTTTAACCAAAACTGTGGAATTTAGTCAAGTCGAAAGTTTTATGCGGCACGGTATTTTAAGCATAGTGTATGTAAAATGTTTCGTGCTAAAAAGAAGCGGGCTCTGTGCATGGGAATGATTATTAATATAGAAATAATGCATAGTTGTGTAAAAAAGAGACGTTCCAAGTGGGTTAAAAGTTATTTGCTTACGAGGAAACTATTTAGCCATGACCTTCTATTAAAAGAGTTAAGAGAAAATTATCCAGACGATTTTAAAAATTATTGAAGAATGGATATTAACACGTATGACCTTTTATTAAATTTGGTAAGAGAAGATATTACGAAACAAGATACCCAAATGAGAGCAACCATTGGAACAAAACAGCGATTAAATGCTGCCCTTCGTTTCCTTCCCACGGGAAGATCATATGAAGATCTGAAATTTTCAGTGGGAATTTCTGCACAGCCACTTGGTTATATCATTCCGGAAACATGTGCCATAATATTCAATAAATTAAAGAGAGACTAAATAAACGGCCTGTTATCCCTGGCACAGTATAAACCGACAGACAAGTCTGCGACGGTTAAAATATCGAGCGCGGAACCCACAAGTTTCGCCCGCCGGTCTGAACTCACAGATAAATCTGTACCGGCTATAACTGGCGCATGGAATGTCCACTAAAATCCGCCAGTTTGAACCGGGCGGATCAACCTCTGTGTGTATGGCCGGCTAATGTAACACTAAGCCGCATGTGAATTTATTTAGGCCTATGTGTGTATGTTAAATGGCCTGTGTGTTCATCTATGAACAAGGGGTGATCAGCTGAACCAAATTTGTACACCATCCTACAGGACTTTAATTAATTCTTGATCCTATAATGTATTGTAGTGTCCTATGGAGTCCTGTTGACCTACTGTGGGCAGCTGATCACCCCTTGTCTATGAAGAAACCTATACAACCACAAAAATTAGACATAAAACATATTTTTTAATTTTTTTTCTGTAAATGTGCAATTTAATGGTTTATCTGTTTTGACTATTTTAATTAGCTCAAACAATGCTACTAGTAATTTGAGTTCAAAAATAGTGAAGTTGTCAATAGTGCCAACTTAATTTGGGACACCTACTGTAATTTTGATAAAAATGTTATAACAAAATAATACTTGGACCATTTCTAAAACCTCATGTTTTTTTGTGAATTCCATATGTACTAGAGTACAAAATTTACACTATAGAAACTACCTTTTTTAAAAAAGTTCCTTATATATGTTTTTTTATTACAGGCTTATGTACTTTCAAAAGAATACATCTGTGCCAAATCAAAACCTATCAGTGAAACCAAGAGCCAACTGCAGGTACAAGCATTGAAATCGAGGAACATTTGCTGGTTGATGTTGGTAGAAAAAGAAAACTACTTAGTTAAACTCTGATTTTTTTGTTTTGTGCAAATCGATCGAGTTACTGTTTTTATATAGGAGTCTGCTATTGTACAGAAATGAGTATTCAGTTGGTTTGCAACTGTTAGTGTTTGTGTGTGTCTTCAATAGTTTGAGAATCTATTCTAAGTTTAATTTATTTGTTTTCTTTGCCTGCCCAATAATTTATTTATAATGTTTTAAGTTTTTCTTTTCTCAATTTTATCAATTTCAGTTTTTTGCAGAATGGAGATTTTGCTTTAGCACAGTTTTTTTAAAGATATATTTATATTTTTTATATATATTATTAAAATGTAATATATTATTATATTTTTTTCAATTTTTTAGAAGCTAGTGTCACTTAATAAAAACAAAATGATGCTTAGAAGTAAAAAGGGCTTGCAGTTGGGTAAAAAATACTAGGACATTTCTTAGAAAGGTAAAATACCTACATGTCCTAGATTTTTTGCCCCCATGGTACATTCTTCTTACGTTTCAGTTATCAAATTCAGGATTTGTTATCCTGATGTTTATGGTAACCAATTCCTTATTGCCTCTAATGCATAACCTCCCTTAATAATGTATACAGGTTTGTTATTTTTTTGCTATTATGAGTGATATAACTAAAAAATTCTAAAAATGTGTACAGATGCCTAAAGACTATACATACTTATAGTCTTTATCTACTTAGATAATTTCTATTATTATAAATCAATAAATATAATAAACTTGGTCGAAAATAAAATTGAAAAATAACTTTTATTTAATCATTTTATTTTTTATCTTTAAATATGTAAACATATATCCTGAGATGAAATCTTTGGGGCACTAACATATACCTCATAAAATCAAACCTATAGGCAACATTTAGATGACGCAATAAGTTAAAATACTGATAACTACAAATTGCTTCAACAGGATAAAAAGTGAGATTTTAATTACCAAAATAATAAGGGACAGAAAGGTAGTACTGCTGCTAGTTAGGTGAAGTTGAGCAATATACACACCTCAGTAGGTACACATGTTATTTCACTGTACATCAGTTGAAAGAAAAAACGGTACGGTTTCATACTGTACAAATGACATGATAACTGAACATTTTTGCCAACAGTACCTTGTTTTTTACCAAGGACTGTCAGTTTATGGTCCTTGGTTTTTTTTCCATTCAACTGATGTGCCATGTTCTACCACAAGCCGCTACTGACAAAAAGTGAATATATCTTAAGTGCAAAAAATACCTCTGGGCCTGTTGCTGATCAATAGCAAAAACTTTGTACAGCTAGGTAAACCATATTTTTGTTGACCCTGTTAGTCCTGCCAGGTCCTGATTCTTATCAGTCCCGAGTGGTCATTAAAAGTGTCGAGATATAGTATAGGTCCTTACATATTGACGAGTCCCTCACTCTAGGCAGTACTACTAGCTGATAAGTGGAATGAAATTTGTGCATTGTTCTTCAGGAATTAACATTAAATTTTTAGTCCTGTAGTGTATTGCAGGGTCATGTATACTGCTTAAGCTAGAATGCCACTATCTACCTATAAAATTTTCCTAGTTTTGATTAAAAAACCCGAGAAATAATACACAAATGCTACTCTCTGATACCTGTAAGTTATTTGCTTCTTAAAAACCATAAAAGCTTAAAAAGATTTGTTAATAAAAATTGATGTAGAATAATGTTGTGATTAAGACGGCATCAAAAAATCAAAATTGTCCAAATATTGGATAACGGCATTATAGCTTATGCCGGGCAGTATAGTGTCCTGCACAGTCCTGTAAATGAATTTTGTGCACCTACTATGGGCAGGTGATCACCCCTCATTCGAGGCATAGGTATTCTAATGCGGAATAGAATACTATTCACAAAATATTCTAGATGATATTCCAAATGTTAACATGTTTTTTTAAACAAATGCTGATGAATGACAATGAATAAATGTATTTGATTTATTGATGATTGAGGGGTTCTGTAAAGTATTTTCTGAAGAAGATACATCTGTGATATTTTTGTATAAAATTGTTATTATTATCCTTCTACCCTACACCGAGACATGGTTTAAAAAAAAAACGTTTTAAAATTAGTTTTTGTTTATATTTTACGAAAAAGTGAGGTTATGTCGTTGAGTATTTTGTGACGTATTGAAAACCGTCTGACAGATTTCGCGAAGTGGACCATCCTATTCTCTGTGTACAGTCCTTGGGAGCGGAGATCTTCTGAGCCAATAGGGTGCAGAAAAAGAGGGCGTCCTTAACTAGAATGGCAACAGTCAAACCAAAGATCAATGAGTCAAAAAAATCTAACAGAAAATGATTGTCATTGAATTGAAGGAGGTGGAGAATAGGCGTCGGACAATGTTGAAAAACATTCTAAACCGACATAGTAGTAGAAGTAGTTTTTCAACAAACTACTTATTGAGAAAAAGTTCAATTTTTTTTAGACTATACTTTTTCAAAAAGTAGTTTTTGCAGAATCTATATATATCTATATATTTTCTTTTTAGTTTTGCGGCAAATCGGATTGCTGTGAGTTTCTTCCGCAGCGAATTGGCCCCGGCGAATTGCCCCATTCCGAGTTTGATTAGCCCTGTATATTAGAAGTCATGTAGGAGGGTAGATAAAAAGTTCTCACTTTATCCTAAGGATGCGTGTCCATTTTAGAACAATGCTCTATCGAGGACTGCACTCGAGAATATTTTAGTGAGCACTCTGAAACTTAACAATTACGACGGTGGACCAGTGGAAAAGGAGCTCAGAGATTCCATGCACAAGAATGTGCACTGAGTGCTACACTGGGTCTACAAATGGTCAAATGAATACACATAGTTGCACTAGTTTTCCCAAAAGAATACGAAAATTGCACTAGTGGCGCACCAGTGCTGCACTTTTTTCCCAAACAAATTCGCTATTAAATACCATCACATTACATCAATAGTAACTTACGCAATTTGCTGGTAAGGAAAATGTCCTTTCTTGTAAGATTGTGTTTTGGAAGAAGTTCCTTTAAGGCTTTTCCAATTTGCACTTCGTTGCTGTAAGCTTGCGCAGTATCTGCAATATTAATATTAACGTTTTTATTTTAGTCCCTCCAAAGTATAAGTTAAGGCAAAATTTCGGAAAATCCACTTTCTAGAAGCATTTTATATTACTTTTTCGCAAATGGTCAATTCTTCCTACTTGGGCCCCGCTGTATCCGAATATCCATGTTGCCAATGTTGACATATTCAAGATGGCGGCGAATATGGCAGCGAAATTTTAAATTGCCGCTGTAAAACCCAAATTGACACAGGCGTACATTCAACATATTTATTTATAAAACCCAAAAATAATCATCATATTATTTTTTTAATGGCTGCAAAAACCTTCAACCCCCCCCCCCCCCCAGATCCTCCAAAAGCTGAAAGTTTGAGGTTTTTTAAAATTTTCTTAAAAACTAAGCTTTTAAGAGAAAAATTTATAATATACTTTAGTGTAGATAAAAAATTCCCTCTTTAACAAAAAATAAAACTAAATAAGGTCAGACTGATAACAAACTCTCCAGCGTCGTCCGTTAATTGAAATAATTTAAAAAAGTTGAAAAAATATCCATGTTTTTCCCAAGATCTATTCAATTTTTTATAACTAATGTCTACAGCAAAACACGTGTTATATTTTATTATAGTTAATAAAATATCCTTTAAAATGATGTTTATCTTCTTTGGTATAACTTAGTCGGATTGGTTTCAAAACAAAAACGTCAGGGCATCCGTATATTAAATGAATTTTAAAAAACCAGAAAAGAAACCATTTTTGTTACACGTTTTATCTAATTTTATTTTATTCTAAAAATATATACTACACTTTATTGTAGTCAGTGGAATTATCTTTTTAACAATGTGAAACTCGGTAAGGTTTACCTTATAACAAACTCACCAGCGACGTCTGTATTTAAAAAAATCATAAAAAAAATATGTATTTCACACGATTTATTTAATTATCTTAAAAACCAAGCTCTTGATCAAATAATATATTCTATACTTCGTCGTAGACAATCAAATTTCCTTTAAAAAAATGTATAGCAAAATAAAAGTTATACCATATTTACCGTTTCAGTGGTGTCCTTAATTTAAAGTCATGATTTAAAATGACCAAACTAATCAATTTTTTACAGGTTTTATCCAATTTTTTGAAAAACCAAACGTCTCATGACACAATGTCTTATTAACTTTTCGGTGGAAAATAAAATTTTCTTTCAAACAGTGTATCACAAAATATGACTCTAGGGACGTTTTGTTAAAAAAATCATAAAATGTTATACAGAAATTGCTTATTTTAAATACTTTTCAAATTTTATTTATATAAGTAGGCCCCTGGTGACTTAAATGTGACTTAAACCGCATATTATAATACAGCTTTTACAACCCATTTTTTTCCAAGAAGTGTTTTAAAAAGGGAGAAAATTTTATAAAACTTATAATAAACATGTTTTTATAAATAATCCCAATTTACGGATGCCACTGGAGAGCTACTTTCTTTTGCTGACCTTATCGACTATTACATCGTTGGAAAGGGAATTTTGTTCTCCACAGAAAACTGTTTTTTGTCATGTTTGACAAAAGGGTTCGTTTTCGAGAAAATTGCATAAAACTGAAAAACATCAGGTTCTTGGGGGCTCGGGGGGGATTTTCTCCATCCCTGTCGAGTTAACAACAGGGATATTCGGATTTAGCGTAGTCGAATTAGGGAGAAATGGTCTGTTGCCAAAAAGTAATATAATATGCTACTAGAACGAAAACAGAGGCCTTTTCAAATTTTTTGCTCTAACTATATGGTTTATATCATAATTATGTTGTAGCTATCGGTATAGGGGGGCAAAATGGGGTATATGCGTAAAATGAGGTACCGCAGTTTTACCTAATCGGTCGGCTGAGTTAAAGTTGGTTTTTGCCATTGAGTTGTATAAAGCCCTGAAAGGGTTTGCTCAACATTGATTATGTTTCCATTGAACAATAATTGACAATTACTGGGTTTATGTTGAATACATAAGTAAATGGTTAAGGGCAAACACTGACGGCGGGAAAACGGTGTACCCTTTTATGCATGCGGTACGAGTCGCCGCTGAATTGCCTAGTTATCATACCCCCATTTTGCCCCAAAAAAATATTTTTAATGTTTTATAGTACCATCACTAAAAGGTGGATATTTAATATGGGATGGGACGTTATTTTACAACTTATATAAAATTAACGTAACATATCGCTACCTATCCCTAAAATAATGACACGTTATTTAGTGACGCAAAAAAAATACCTATCAACATTGAGAGTAGTTAACTTTTTTTGAGGCAAATTTCCAATTTTGTCCCAACAACAAACGAAAACTTCATCTCTTCACGGTTATTTGGTAAAGTTATTAAAAATGACCTGTTATTCTCATGAATCTCATGCCTAGGATATTATCATGTTGCCTTTGCAATAAATGGCCTTGTTATTTGTGTGTCGTAGTCGCAGTAAATAGTAAATTTATTTATTTATTGGTTAATTTTTTAATAAACAAAACTTGTCCTAGTCAAATATTGCTTTTATCTTACATAACCACCCCTATTACGTTTTGTCCCAAAGTGGTACCAAATTTTACTCAGTATGCAGGGCAAAATGGGGCAAAGTCAACTTTTTACAAAAATCCAAAAAAACAATATGAAACTGAAAGTTATACAAAAAAATAATATATTATTGCATATTATACAACTTTTATAGTAAATTATAACAAGTTCTATTTTCGAGCATCTTGTTGCATGCTTTAAATTTGACAGGTGGCAAGGTGTGAACACAAAATATGTTTACTTTTCAAGATGGTCTGAACAGGGTATTACATACCAAAATGGCGATATCCAGCAGCAAGGGCATAGTCTAAGGAGGCTTTCACTTCTTCATCTATTCGAAGACCAGATGTACCAACTAAAAGAAATAAAAAAATCAAGCCAGTTAATTAAAAATGTACCAAAACCAACTTAGCCTTTTATATCCGATCAGATAATATGAAAAAAAAAATTGTGTCACTCATATACCAAGAATGTATGAATGTTGTGGTCCTTCCAGCTTTAGAAGATCGGTTTTCAGGCTTATGCAATTTTTGTTAGTTGATTTACGCATGCCCTTGTAACGGAGGTACGTTTTAAAAACGTTTTTAAAACGTCCATTTCGGACCTAGGAGACGTTTTCAAATTTTCGCCATGGTCTTATAGGGCCTGACAGAGGTCCCTGGAACCTTTTTAAAACGTTTTAAAAACGTTTTTCGGACGTTTGTCAAATTTTATTTTTTATGACTTCTGCCAAATTTGGGGACGTTTAACAAACGTTTCGTGACGTTCGGAAACGTTCCAAATCGTTTCGAAGACGTATAAAAAACGTTCCAGGGACCTCAAAAAATGTTTTAGGAGACGTTTTAAAAACATTTCAGGGACGTTTAAAAACGTTTCAGAGGACGTTTAAAAAACGTTTAGGGGACTGTTTATAAACGTACAGAGGACGTATTAAAAACGTTTTAGAGACCCCATAAAGTCAAGGCTTCTGGCCCTCTTTTATGGGCCTTTACGAATTGGGTCCTTTGATAATAAGCCCTATTAAAACTTTACTCCACTCTAATTTGAGTACCGTAAAAAAGTTTGAAATTTACATCTTTCTGATCACCCTATGCAGATAATGATTACGATGCTAGTGGGAGAAATGTGAGAGACCTTAAAGGTACGTTTTAAAAACATCCTTAAGTGCACTTTTTAAAACAACATTCTTGAGACGTTTTAAAAACTTTCGTTTTAGGACGTTTTAAAACGTACTTTTTAGCTATGCAAATGTTCAGGCCCTGAGGGACGTTAAAATTACGTTTTTAAAACGTCCTGTTTCGCAAGTTTTTAAAACGTCAGTTTTAGTAGGTTTTAAACATTACTTTTTAGGTACGGGAATATTGGGGCCCTAGAAAGACTTAATCCCATTTTGAACGTTTTTAAAACGTACTTTTTAGGTATTAAAATGTAAGAGATATTCCTACGATATTAATTAATAAATGAAAACAAATTTGTTGTTTGTTCTTCAAAAGTGGAACAGGGTAGTTTATAAACATCGGTGTGTCGTCCTTATTGAGATACATCAGTTCCAGCGTTCAGTCAGGTTTAAAATATGCCGTTTTTAGTTCCAGCTTGCCTGTTTATGATACAATATTGTGTGATACGTCAGAATTTTCAGAAAACATCATAAAATACGAATTTCTATGGTAGAGATTTGACAAATCGTGCAGAACCACTCTGCACCCTTTCCAAAGGGGTAAAAGATAACGTTTTTCAATAAAATTAAAACTCGGGTTAGATTTGCTTTGGTTTTTTAATCCACTATTTTTCAGCATTTTCGAACATATTTTAACCATCTTCAATTGGCAATCCCCAAATTAGGTCTAAAAACGAGATTTTATTAGCTCACACATATACGATACTATAGTAGTGTGAGCTTAGGTGATCCTAATTTTTTCGAGAAAAAAAAAGTTGCTCCGATTTCAAAATTTTTTATATATCTTTGCGTTTCAGATGATTTTGAAACTTTTCTGTCTGTCTGTCTGTCTGTCTGTATGTCTGTATGTCTGTATGTCTGTATGTCTGTATGTCTGTATGTCTGTATGTCTGTATGTCTGTATGTCTGTATGTCTGTATGTCTGTATGTCTGTATGTCTGTATGTCTGTATGTCTGTATGTCTGTATGTCTGTATGTCTGTATGTCTGTATGTCTGTCTGTCTGTCTGTCTGTCTGTCTGTCTGTCTGTCTGTCTGTCTGTATGTCTGTAACGACCAACGCGCATAACTCAAAAACCGCTTGGCCGATTTTAATGAAATTTGGTACCTAGGCTGGGTCTTGGGTCGAGATGGTCCCATTTAAAAATGAACAAAATCTACCGAACACAAACCGAATAAAAGGGTGGGGGTAGATTAAAAAAATTAGAGTTTATGTGCAAATATGGCGTGTGTGATATCAAACGAAAGGTAATTGAGTCTGAAGTTAAACAAAATACATTTTAATTTATTTTAAAAAAAGGGTGGGGGTATATTTCAAAAATTAGAGTTTAAGTGAAAATATGGCGTGTGTGATATCAAACGAAAGGTAATTGAGTCCGGAGTTTAACAAAATACATTATAGTTTTTTTTTTAAGGGTGGGGGTAGATTTTAAAAATTTGAGTTTAAGTCAAAACATGGCTTGTGTGGTATCAAACAAAAGGTAATTTAGTCTGGAGTTGAATAAAATATATTTCAATTTTTAGTTATATTAGCTCACACGTAAACTATAACTATAGTACCTAGTGTGAGCTTAGGGGCCCATATATTGGCAGACTATTTTTTAAATTTTTGCAAAAAATTCCCTTGAGAAATGAAAGCTAATAAAATTTAGTACGCGCCTGCAAAAGTACAGGAAAAATTAATAGCTTTAATTTGATGAATTGCTTAATAACACCTCTACAGGATGTCGAATTAGTAAACTAAAAGTAAACTGATTTTTTTAACTAACAATTTTTTCTCAAAAACCATAAGTTTGTTTAAAACTATCTACAAAAAATATATAAATTAGATTCTTAGTTGAAATTTTTAGCTGTCCAGGGCAGCTTTGATCTGTGACTTTCGGAAAAATCTATGTTTTTGTAATATAAAACACAGATTTCTGAACAACCAATATGAGATACGTCAAAATTAGGAATGACATTTTTTATAGCTCGTGACATTTCCAATCGATTGCTGTATAACGCAGCTACATAGCTATATTAACACGACGAAGAGCAGCACTTATACTGGCATTTTTTTAAAGTCAAAGACCTACTACTAAGTACTGTAGCACGGAGACGTCCGATGTTATTAGGGTGCTTGTTTGTACAGAG
Source organism: Aspidapion aeneum (assembly GCA_963576565.1). Classification (NCBI taxonomy): domain Eukaryota; kingdom Metazoa; phylum Arthropoda; class Insecta; order Coleoptera; family Brentidae; genus Aspidapion; species Aspidapion aeneum. The sequence goes on along the minus strand of OY755038.1, from coordinate 35,657,567 downwards.
AGTCCCAGCCTTCTCTGCGCTTGGCTTTTGTCAGTTTATTAATGGCTTTAATAATGGTAGGAAAAAAATTCGCGCGTATTTAGTTAATTTTAAAATTTTAATACCCTTTAAAATATTAATAAAATTAAAATATAAGAGATATTCCGACGAAATTAATTAATTAACAAAAACAAATTTGTTGCTAGTTCCTTAAAAGGGGATCAGGGTAGTTTATACACATAAGTGTGTCGTCCTTATTGAGTTTAGTCAGGTTTGAAATAGGCCGTTTTTAGTTCCAGCTTGACTATTTGTGTTACAATATTGTGTGATACGTCAAAATTATCAGAAAACATCGTAAAATACGAATCGCACCCCCTCCAAGGATGTAATAGGTAACGTTTTTTAAAAAAAATAAAACTCGGGTTAGTTTCACTTTGGTTTTTTAATCCACTATATTTCAGCATTATTGAACATATTTTGACCATCTACCCCAGACTACGTCTAAAAACTGATTTTTTAACTTTTTTTTAATTTCTGCAAAAAACCTCTTTGAGAAATGAAAGCTAATAAAATTTAGTAGGCGCCTTCAAAAGTACAGGGATAATAGCTTTAATTTGATGAATTGTTTATGTATAACAAAATAACACCTCTACAAAATCTCGAATTAGGGGTAGTGTGATTTCTTTAATTAAACAATTTTTTCTCAAAAACCATAAGTTTTTTCCTGAACCAATCTTGTAGAGATTAAAACCGTCTACAAAAAATATATTAATTAGCTTCCTAGTTCAAATTTGTAGTTGTCCAGAACAGCTTCGATCTGTGACTTTAGGAAAAATCTATGTTTTTGTAATATAAAACACAGATTTCTGAACAACCAATATGAGATACGTCAAAATTAGTAATGGCATTTTTTATAGCTCGTGAAATCTCCAATCGATTGCTGTATAACGCAGCTACATAGCTATATTAACACGACGAAGAGCAGCACTTATACTGGCATTTTTTTTTAAGTCAAAGACCTAAAAAGTACTGTAGCACTGTATCCGATGTGTAGCCCTGTATCCGGTGTGAGAGGTAAAAGAATACTGACATCCCACCAAAGGAATCAAATCTCCACTTTCAAGCTTAAATTTCCATTATTTTACTAAATCTGACCGGTTTTCAATTGAGACCATGTTTCAATAGACACAAGAATTTATTATTAAATTATTAAAATATAATTTATAAAAAATATATTAGGTAGGACGTACTAAAAGCGGAACTGTGTGACAAATGATAATTATTTTTTAATTGGACCAAGTACCTTCAAGTAGGTAGATACAATAATATCCACCAAAAATGTCACCCGTTCCATTTTATGCTTTAAAAAATGCTAGGAAAGTTTTAACTATGAGAGTTTACTTAAATATAAATCAATTTTGTCAAAATTGGCAAATGTCAAATTTAAATAATGTTTTTCTTATTTTAAATAAAACAACCTTTACTTTTTTATATTTATGGATTCCTCATTACTTTCTGATATTAAAAATGTATATTGTGGATATTTTTCTTTCTTTCCGGCAAGTCATATGAATATTTAGGGTGGGGATTGTACACAAATTAAGTCAACAATAAAGATAAGCTAAGTACGAAACGAAAAAATCAGAATCAAAGAATCTAGTTGAGAAGCTTATACTCAAAAATCGTGTCCCGTGGGATAGTTGTGAAAGATTTTTAAAAACTGCCTTAGATCGATTGGTACTAGACCACACAATTTTAAGTCATCCGGTGTTTGCCTCCAATTTGAGTGGGAGGGCATGTGTGACGTCATAAATCCAAGACGGCTGCTTTTCTTAATGTTATTTTCACAAACTTTGGCTTATACCTTTCGTAAAATTAGTTTTGTATTAATTATCAAAATTCTAGATTGAGTCAGAAAGTTTTAGACTCAAAAGTGAGCCACAGTACACCCACTAGTGGTCGCAGTGGAAGGGCTGCAAGGCCCACTCACATATGAATCATCATCATCCCTTGATCGATTGATGATAGACCACTAAATGTTATGTCGCCAGCTGTTTGTCTCCAATTTTAGTAAAAGGGCTTGTGTGACGTCATAAATCAAAGATGGCGGCTGTTTTCATAGTTTTGCACAAACTTTGGCTTTTAACTTTTGCTAAATTAGTTTTACAGAAAAACGTTTTTTGTTTGCAGGAGAGCATTATTTATGCAGTAAAGAATTTAACTTTCTATATTAAAAATTAACAAAGATATGAATTTTTTTTTATTTTAACCATCTACAATTGGCAACCCCAAAATTAGGTCTAAAAACGTGATTTTTTTTTAAATTTTTGCAAAAAACCCCCTTGAGAAATGAAAGCTAATAAAATTTAGTAGGCGTCTTCAAAAGTACAAGAATAATAGCTTTAATTTGATGAATTGCTTAATAGTAGAGTAAAATTGTAGGGTATTTCAAGAAAAAGCTGCAAAAAGGGTATATTTTTTATATTTGGCATGGTAGTAGCTAACATTAAAAGCTAAATTTTCAATCAAGGATCCCCTATTTTCCGGTATCAGAATCCAAGATGGCGGCTGCCAAAGTTAAGAATAAAAATGAATTCCATGTTTAAAGAGAAATTAAATTATTTTGATAAATTTACTTTAAGTGGGATATACTCAATACAAAAATGTAAAAAGAAATACACCTGTCACTTTAAAACAAAATGGCGGCTATATTTTAAAAAAATCGTTTTTGTTTACTTTTTGGCGATATTCATTTTTGATACCTCATATTAAAGCCAATGACCAGCTCCCAGCCAACACAAAGATGGTGCTTAATATGTCAAAAATAAATGAACCAAACTAAATTTTTACAAAAATGTTTGGATTTTATCAATAGTAAGTCAAGGTTTGTAAAAATTTATAAAAAGTTACAATTTGATATTTAACATTTTAAGATGGCGGCCGAAATTCAGGTAAAAAAGTAATTTTTTTGTTCTTGTTGGACACAACTAATATTGCCGTGTAATGTATCGATTTATACTAAATGGGGTCGCCGATTTTAAATATTTCATAATAAATGACACATGTCTATTCTTAATCAAGATGGCGGCGTTCAAAATATAAAACAACAGTATCTTCTTGGTTTGGTAATTTTTTTACCAAGATATGTAGTTTTATATTACTCTTAATTAGTGTTAAATTATAATGATGGTGGCCGAAAAAGTAAAAAAAACAGTTTTGTTTATTTTTTCAAAATTTAACAAAAAAAACTGGAAAAAACAAGACATTTCGTTAAACAAAACACAGATATCTTAAAAATGTCAAAAAAATTGACATATGTCACGTTAATATTGATATAACAGTAACGTCATAAACTAATACAAAGACGCCTGATCCAAAAATGGCCCCTGTTACCGAAATCTCATACCAGATGGCTATACGCGACGGTGTAAATATTAATTGCTAATTGTCTCGCCTGAATGAGTCGGCGGTGTTGCCATACCAAAGACAATTATACCTATCTACTTTACAATTCTCCTACTTTCCCCAGATTGATTTTTCAATAGGTGGACAGTTAGTGAGTTCGCGTAGACAACCCTTGGCTTGGCAATTCTTCCGCTCTTTTGAATGTGGTGCATTAAAGAGAGAGAGCCTCTCGGGAGCCCCGGTGTGTTTGGTCGAACTCGATCATTATGAATAAGGTATTTAGAATTTGGTTGGTATACCGCGTAATTTAATCAAATATTATTCCTTTTCTAGCTACTGCCTATTTAATATGCTTAGGCGTTTACGTTTTCGACTTATACATATATAAATGTATATATACAGTATGTCCTCCTAAGTTGGAATCATATGGAAAACTTTTTTATTTATAATTTTAGAAAAAAAAGTTATTTTTCATAAAAAGTTCTGCATTATCTAAATCTTGGGAGGGGATAATTACCCCCATTATCCCCTTTCCTTGCATACGCGAATGGGCAGATGAAATTCAATTTATAAGTTGGATTGGCGGATTCAAAATCGAAGATTTTCTTCTTTACATTTTATAAATTTTAAAAATAAGTATAATTTTAGTTTTTAACAATCAATATTTAGTACTTTTTACTTTTTTTTTTCTATTACAAAGCTTGGTTTTAACGACCGAAATTAAGCGGTCCGTTCAATGTCGTTATAACCGATATTTACTGTAGTAGCACTACATATTAAAGAGTTTTTAAAATTTGTTAAAGAAAAAAAGAGATTTTTGGTAATAATTTTGAGTATTTCTATTTATTTTTAAATAATTTTGTCATTTAATTATTACCCCTATTGTCATGCAAAATTTCAAAAAATATCGATTTTGTTGTAATTTTTCAGGAAGTTATAATAAATTAATTTTTCAGGAAGTTATTATAAAATATAAAATGTGTGTGTGTGTGTGTAATATGGCCTTGATCGAGCCAACTGGGAGGGAGTAAAAAATATAAAATAAAAGCTGTTAAGTTTGGCACCCTTTTTCTAAAAAACAAAGAGGTTTGATGCAAAATATAATAAGAAAAAAATCCTTAGTTTGATCTTTTCTAGCCCCTATTAGTTTGCTATTATTACACCCTGATATAAGGGCATCGAAGAAATAACTGTTATTTCTTCGATAATAAGGGCAAAAGAAAAAAATATGCCATCTATGTATATTTTATATTTATTGTGTCATACCGGGTGGGCAAAAAACCGGACAAAATGTTTATCGTTATAGCTTTCCAACTATAGATTTTACCAAAGCAAGCAGTAGTTTGCAGGGAATTGATCGGACAATTGTGTAAAAGTATATTTTTGTCCACCATCTTAAAATCCCAGATGACAGACAGAATCAAACTTGACCTTGAAAGAGGCTCGTTTATTCTTCTGTTACGGAAATTTTAGATATATATTTTTGTTTGTCGAAAAGCTCTATCTTTGCTACGCACAACGAGATATGAATCGTTTAAATCGGTTTAGGCCCCTAAAAATTAATTTTTGCTTTAACAATATTCTTTTACATACAGGTTAACGATTGATTGCTTTTAAAAGATCACAAACAAAATTTGCCGTCATTGTAAAATCCAAAATGGCGGACATAAAAACTTTACTTTTTAAAAAGGTTCGTTTATTTTTATATTCCGAAAATGTTTTGAATTTTTTTAGAACTATAGAAAAATTTTACAGAATATGCGATTGCCTTGCCATTTCTATGTGCATTTATTTCCTCATAAATTCATTACTGGTAAACCGACAATTAAATAAAAAGCATCATGGCAAAGATCAAGTTCATTAAAGATCCGTATTTAAATTTTCAGCCATCTCTAAATATAATATGGCTTACCAATTCGAATTTGACCCTCCATAAAGGGTAGTTTTTTCTTATGTTGAGAGAAATTTTTCGACCTTTTTTTGAATTTATTTAAAAGATCCTAGGTCCACCACGCACAAGTTAATCATAAAAAAATAAATCTTCGCAACATACAAAGAAGCGATCCTTCATAGAAGGACAAATTTGACTTTTGTTCAATTTTAATAGTTTTGATCAAAGAGCAATCGGGTATCACCATAATTCTTTTTTTTTTTTTTCATTGAAATCGATTCAGTGAGTTTATAACGAAATTATTGCAGACAGAAATTGAAATAACAGTTGCTATAACAATTCTAATTTAAAGAACCACTGAACCGATTCTAGAGATTTTATAGAATCCATTCAGTATTAATGGAAGAATGGATACAGAATTAAGGAATAATATTTCGGGAACCACTAAACCGTTTTAAAATTAATGTTTCGAGATCCACTAAACGGATTTTAATGATTCGTAACTAGTTGCATGAGGGTGGCGAAAACAGAGCGTTTTTAAGAGTTCCAAAAATCCGTAATATAAGAATTAAAAAGCCTCTTTGAAACGGGCAAGATTGATTCTCTCAGCCATCTTAGAATTTATAATATCAAATCTTTCTGCTTGAAAGCCTAATCAATTGGTTAGTATAGTTATAACAAAAACATTTTGACCGGGTTTTTTTGGTCCACCCGGCAGATATGAGTACCGGGTTAAATTACAGTTTTTTTTTATTAGTTATACAGACACACCCTATAATACTCCAAAAACTTTTTCAAGACTAATTTTTAACTAGTTTTGGGTTAAATCGGGCAGGGTACACAAAACAGCGGCGCGCGGGCCTTTTGAAAAATTTGGATACGCAGTAAAAAATTACTAAAAGATGTTAAGTAGAACCGTTGTATGATGAAGATCCATCAAACAACGATAGAACCAACAACTTCGTAACTTTCATTTCCGATAAATTTAGAAAATACTTTTTAGGGCTGGTATTATTGTGTGCTAATTGGCTAGTCTAGGAAGGTATCTTATCCGTCATGGATCCATTTATTATTACTTAATAAATAAAAAAATTTATACTAAAAACACCTTGGATATTTATTAAAGATTCTATTATTTGATTCACCTCGTGGTTTTTTAGGACCGACGGGATTTTAAAAAGTTTGCATTTAATAAGGTAAATTACACCAAAATAAAAAAATTTGTAAATAAAAAAGTTGTAGGCCACCTTCATAAAGTCAGACTTTTCATAATCCCCTCGTATGTCTTCATATTTACATAAGTTTTTATAAATTTCGACTACATTGAATTTGGCACACCCGGTAGTCCCTTTGCTACTCCGACACTGTTAATTTCTAGACAGAAAGAACACACAAAAAGAAAGGCGGGCGAACGCTTATTTGAGCAAAGAGAACTAAATAGAATGTAAGAGAAAAAAAAGCGCAAAGGTATCAAATTAAACTTTTGTTTGTTAATTATTTTTATAAGAGGTATTTCATATGCAATATATTTTTCCTACGACCACACATGAAAATCATGGGTTTCACACCATTTTCATCCTCAGAAAACGTTAGGTTTCACCCATGGGCAGAAATTTTTTGAAAAATACTTTTTGCACATGTCTTGCAAAGTATCTTTCCACACATGTGCGGAAAAGCAGTTTCATTTGATTTGTGCAAAATTGAAGAACCGTTTTTACAAAAATGAGTATAGCTCATCAGTGTTCGTAGGAAAGATAGCGTACACAACTCGATAGAAAGTAACTTCTTACACTCGCCTGTTGTTTCACTCGGCTGGCGCCTTATTCTCAACATTCACGCTCGTGTGAAATTTGTCACTCTCTTCTCTTGTTCATATGTAATAGACTATTTCGTTTTTAACCTTACCATATGAATAATAAGGTTACTCGTTCCAGACCTTACTAACTAGAAACCACAAAAAGGGTCCACTTATTACAAAAAAAGAATGAAACTGCGCCTCCTTTCAAGGGTCAGTCCCAATCCTTTTTCGTTGTTTAGGGATAAAAACATAAAAGATAAAAGTGTCACTGTTTATCCCTGGGATGAACAGGGATAGATCAGGGATAAAAAATTAAAATCAGGGATGAAAAGTGACAGGTAAGGAATTACAAACCTGGTTTTTAGCGCATTTGATATTTTAGACAAGTCATTCTTATTTGATTAAACAATCGTTTATTAACACTATTTTTATACACCCCACGCTTTTACCTTAGTCTGTTAAAAGTCACGTTAGTGTACTTAAAATTTTTTAGTTTTTTATACAGCTGATGATTTCAGTTGAACCGTTTAACTTAAAAGTGTTTTACGTATTTTTGAATTTAATATTTGGCTAAATAAAAAGTTTAAAAAATTCAGACAAATAAATGTAAAAATAACTAAATGCAAAATTTTTAAGTAGTTATACTACTACAATGAAAAAAAAACAAATAATATATAAAACTAAAAAAAAGTTATGAAATATTCTTGAAGATCAGTTTCTAGTTAGTTAGGTATCTATTTATTTATTTAATTAATTTTGGATAATTTTGAAGTAACCAAGTGCTTATTTGTTTTTTAAAAGATTTTTTTGATCTTTTGTTCAGTTCAGATGGTAGCAGGTTAAAGAGTTCTTTTCCAATGTATGTTTTTCTGTACATTTCTCGAGTTTTTTTGAACATTTTCCGTGTTTTTCTGACCATTTCCCAAGTTTTCCAGGATTTCCGAAAATTTTCCCAGTTTTTCCGAGCATTTCGCGAGGTTTTTCAAACATTTCTAAAGTTTTTTGAAAATTGTCCGAGGTTTTCTAAACATTTTCCGAAAATTTCCCGAGTTTTTTCTAACATTTCTCGAGTTTTTTGAAAATTTTCCAAGTTTTTCCAAACATTTTCCGAGTTTTTCCTGACATTTCCGAAAATTTCTTGAGTTTTCCCAAAAAAATTCTGAGTTGTCCGAAAAATTTTAAAGTGTAAGGACTGTACATTTGCCTCTGGCCTTAACTCTTGGAAGTCAGAAAATATATCTACTTTTTCTTACCTACATATCTATGCCTACACTGGGCAAGACGCGTCCACCCCTACAGAAGGTTGCATGTATACTGAAAGGAGTGACTGAAAGATTTTTCCAAATGATTTTGAATTAAATAAAATATCGGCAACACTGCACTATGGAGTAATCACAGGGGCAAAAACGCTTCCTCTCTCTTTTTTCCTATGTAAATTATTGCATAAGAAAAAAAAGACAGAGCGAGCATTGGAGTTCATGTGGTTACCTGCTATTACCAAACGAATAGCGACATCAGCGCCCTCACCGGTCGTCACCGGCTAATTTCAAAGGTCCTCAGTGCGTGAATTAAAGAGTATGCTATTGGCCTAACGAAAGCTGAGCGTCTATGATATTATATTAGTTTATGGTAACGTTTAAATAAGCAAAGTTAAATAATTTTTCCTAAATCATCAGAATCTGATATCAAAAATGATGCAAATGATGATGATGAAGATGATAATGATGATGAAATGGTATTCCTGGAGAAGTCTAGAGAGTTAAATGCTTCGTCTATATGGAAGCAATATTCTATGCCGAAGGATACAATGACAATCGAAACAAACCAAGTCATCAGCAAAGTACAGTAAGCTTAAGGCAAGCTGGAAGCAACAAAATAATCGTTATCGTGTATATATCTTGATTCCCTTTTTTTTGTATTATGATAAAATAAAATAATCCAAAAACCTATATTTTTCCTTTATAGGTGTAAATAAATTACTGTTAATCACTGGGGACAAAAAATACTACCTTAGCCCACGAAAAAAAGGATTAAACGTACACTTTTATTCCCTAGAGAGCACAAAGAAATTTATCAAATGATACAAAACCCAACATAATAGTTTTCTATATTTTAGAATATATATAAACATGCAAACTATATTATTGGTTTCGTGCACTGTATGGGTCCTAACATAGAAATCATAAAAAACTTAGGTTTTATAATCAAGAATCATAAAAAACATTATTTTAATGGTTTATTTATTTCGACAGTCAAATTTATATACCGGGTGTGATGGACAGTTCTTTACGTAACATTTGTAAACCATAAAAAAATTTTGAACATAAAAGCTATACGCTCCTGACTGGTCATGTTTGGTGTCGCTACCCCTAGAGACGAAAGGCTTCCAGGATGCAGTGACCCTAACATTCTGTACCTGCTGGGTAAATAACTGTTACATAACTCTGTGCAGGGCTATCAAAATGGACGGGCCACGATCCTCCACTTTGTTGACGTCACATCCGGGGCTGATTTTTTTTTGATGGTCACGTGAAGACACAGCTGATTGTCTTTAAAATATTGAAGTTGGAATGACGGTTCATGGATATTTGATTTTTTTTAAATAAAGCCGTTTTTGAGATTGTTTTTACTTTATTCTGGCAGAACAATTTTTTTTAAATGTATAGTAAGCCCTAATGTTTCATAGCCGCTTCATTAGCTCACACAAAAATTAAGTTTAAAGCAGAAGCGAATGTGACAATCACATATGACAAAGTCAAATACATGTCAAATATAACAGTTCGCATCCGGTTTATGGCGGGTAATTTGAATTCAAAATAAGGAATGCTAAATCTTGAAGATTTTAACCTTTTAATCATGTTGCTTCCTTACAAACCTTTGGTGGAATATCGGGATGGTGTCTGAGAATATTTCACTGAAATTTTGCGGAAATCTGTAGTGACATTTTGAAAATATCATAAAAAAACGTCTGACCTCCCATAAGACCCAATGTAAAATTCAGCCCCGGGAGAACAGCTGATTTTTTCAGGGTCGTGGCCTCTATTTTTGTGTTGGCCTTGCTCTGTGATGTAAAATTTTTTTGGCAGATTCCATCATTGGTAATGTCAAACGCATGGTGTTTGTTTTCGTTGGTTATGATCTCTGTTCTCTAATCTAAAAAAATTCCCCGTACCCCGTTTAATTCATGCTTGAGAAGAAGTACTTACATCCAATCCAGGGCATCTGGTCTCCACTATTTAATGTAGCTTTTGCTGTTTTCAATGTGAAGTTACCATTACCAAAAACGTAACCAAACGTGAACGAAAAAATTAAAATGGATAATTTAAAATTCATTTTTGTTCACTGCTATTTTTATTAAATATTTTAGGTACCTACTTATTAGTTATTTAAAACCAATTTAACATTATTGAAAAGAAAATAGTTGTGTCGATTAGCTCAGTGTATTGATATTTTATTCTTAGGTACGTATAGTTATACTATTACGTCCTTTTAAGGCAAGAACGGTAAAGTCATTTGTAGTGTAGGCTAGTTAGATAAAAAAACGAGGATTAGAAGAAAAAATTTATAAAGTTTTGAAATTTTGGTTATAAACTCCCATTAGGAACCCGAATACAGATACGAAGAGTCCCCCCCCCAGGGGAGTTTCATCCCCTTTTGCCAAACCCCCCCCAAAGGTGACTATGACAGTTTTTTTAGTTTTGCACGTAAACTGTAACTCTCTCTAAATTAAATTTTCTACAAATATTGTTGTTTAATATTTTATCTCTCACTCAACAGTAATAAATGACCTTGAAAAATAAGCATAGTTTTTTCGTCGGTTATCTCAAAAACTGTTGGCGTGAGCAAAAAAATTGTAGAGCAGTTCTTTTCATGCAAGATCCATATTGGACAAAATATTTTCGAGAAAGTATTAAGCCTTTTTAACAGCTATAAAATTCACCACAACCTGTTCGGCACATACAATCTCACCATTTTTAAGCGTCTTTTTGCAAATAAAACAGCTTGTTGCCGCTATGATTTTCACACAATAATTTGTTGCTTAAACCGCACACAATGCTTGACTGCCGCGCGCCGCCAGTGTTGCCAGATGCTCAGTAGAATATTATCGAATCAACCGCTTAAAATTATCGTGCAAGTTATCGTTATTTGGCGGAAATTATCATATTAAAATTGAAGTTTAAATTTTTTATTTAAATCAACTTTTAGACACAATGAACGCAATTTATTTAAAATATAATATAAAAAAAAATCAAAATGATATTTTATGTACGACAAGGGATAAACAGCAACTTGAGGTGAACCGAACCGAACCGGACGGAACTTTATCCCCTTTTGTCCCTTAAAGTGGACTATTACGGTTTTTTTGCACTTAAACTGTAACTCTGAGACAAGAAAAACTTGTGGGGCTTTTTCAATTCTCCATTAAATTTTCTACAAAAATTGTCATATAATTTTTTTTGCGTATCTCCCCCCCTGCGCCGGCTTTTGCGTCGATTATCTCAAAAACCGTTTATAATTTATAGATACAAAATTGAAGTTCTTTTTCCACAAGATCCGTATTAGACAAAATATTTTCAAGAAATTATTAAGCCTTGCTAACAACTATCAAATTTTCCACAACCTGTTCAGCACGTACACTTTTACTATTTTCAAGCGCCTTTTGATGAAATGAGCCTGCGCCGTTTTTTCGTCGATTATCTCAAAAACTGTTGGCGTGAGCAACAAAATTTATAGAAGCAAAATTGTAGAGCAGTTCTTTTCGTACAAGATCCATATTGGACAAAATATTTTCGAGAAAGTATTAAGCCTTCCTAACAGCTATAAAATTCACCACAACCTGTTCAACCCGATTGTATCTCACCATTTTTAAGCGTCTTTTTGCAAATAAAACAGCTTGTTGTCGCTATGATATTCAACCAATAATTTGTTGCTTAAACCGCACACAACGCTTAACTGCAGCGCTCCGCCAGTGGTACCAGATGCTCTGTAGAAAATTATCGAATCAACTGCTTCAAATTATCTTACTTTATCGTGAAAGTTGTCAGTTTTTAGCAGAAATTATCATATTAAAATTGAGGTTTAAATTTTTGAATCAACTTTTAAATACAACGACGCGATACTAAAAGTTTTAAAAACGTAAAACTTTATATTTGAAACTGATAGACAATGATTGAGTAAAAACAAAACTTTGGACTTCCATTGTCTTTATTTATTTTAAACACGACTTTTCGGTTAGTAAGTATCTCTAACCGTTTTCAAATGTAAACTGTTTACACTTGAAAACGGTGAAAGATACTTACTAACCGAAACGTCGTGTTTAAAATAAATAGAGGCAATGGAAGTCCAAAATTTTCTTTCTACTTGTACAAATTTATATTTAAAATATATATAAGCACATAAAAATTCAAAATGATATTTTATGTACGACAAGGGTTAAACAACAACTTGAGGTGGGTGATTACAACGTATTTTTCCCAAATTTGAAGAATCTGAAGAAATGTGTTTCTATAAAATATTTTCTTTAGTATTATGAGCTTTCCGGACTAGACTAGGCAATTTTAAGCGGACATTTAAGTGAACGATGCGATCTAGGTACATAAAAGGCCTGTGAATAACAAAAAAAATTAGATTGGCAACTATCTGTAATAGCGTGTCCAAAAAGTTACTAATTGCAATTTGTTATGTGAAACTCTGAAGCAATAGATACATTCTCTAAAGTCGGGCATTCGATTGAGGCAGAATTCGCATGCCTTGCTGCACAGACAAACAAGCATACATATCTATAGCCGAGAGGTAAAGGATGGTCTCTCTTCTCCGATCTTTGCCGACTAGCTGAAGTTACTTTCTAAATGGAAATATTGCCTTCTTAATGATATATTAATTTCTCAAGTTTCTTTACTTGGGGTTGAACAAAAGATAATGCACAAGTATAAAAATTATCATATGATATGGATCTTGTAGAAAAAGAACTGCTCTACAATTTTACCTTCATACATTTTTTTGCTGACGCTAATACTTTTCAAGATAATCGACGGCGCAAGGCTCATCTTTTGTTAGCGCTCAAAACTATAATTATTTTTTTGTAAAAAATATAACTATAGCTTTTTCTCGTCAGAGTTACAGTTTAAGTGCAAAACGCAAAAACCGTCATAGTCACCTTTATGGGGTGGTTTTTTGGGCAAAAAAGGATGAAGCTCCCCCCGCGGGGTTGGGAACTATTTAGATCTGTGATGGGGTTTTTACTGGGAATTTACAACCAACATTTCAAAACTTTATATATTTTTTCATCTAAAAAGTCTAATTTGACTTTACTATTGGCACATTATGTTTTTTCTTATCAAAGATAAACTTTTATTTAAGGTCAAATTTTGTAAGAGGTTTTGAGTGCGTAATGATTTTTAAACCAATTTGTAAAATCTTCAACAAGTCAAATACTGTTTACAAGAAATATTGGACAAAACCTTATTATTTTGAAAACTTGTCAAGTCATGGATAAGGGGATAATTCTCAAAAATCACTTACAGGTCGTGGTGTTATATTATAACCTTTGCTTTTAACAACCCATATGACACATGTTGTAAAATGTTATTCTATATGAATATATGTCAAAATTTTAAATTCATTTTTTTATATTAAATGCCTTGCATATTATTTCATTTTTGAATTGCATTTTTTATTCTTATTTTAAAAATATACCACATACCCAGATTGCGGTGAAGAGTTTTTGAGATATTGCATTTTCAATTTTTTTTGTGTGATCGCAGTAACTACTAATGCTGAAAAAACATTAAATACGAAAGTTGTTAAGTTTTTCATAAAATTATATGAACCATTAGAAAAAAAAATCAAATTACATTTCATATGTCATATATTGACATATAAATTAAATAAAGGTAAAAGTGTAGGTATTAAAGTAATTTATTGTTGATATTTGTCTTTCTTTAGTCAGGGCAAGAAGTGGGCGGTCGTACGTAAATTACTGCAGAAGCAGTGGCGTATGCAGAAATGAATCCTGGGGGGGGGCTTTAAGCGCGGATCGACATGCAGAGATGGATCCTGGGGTGGGGGCTGGGGCTTGAGCGCAGCTTGATATATTTTAATGTTAATTTTTAGGAAAAATTCATGTTTTAGGTATCAATATTTAGTGGATCTGGGGGGTGAGTTAGCCACCAAGCCCCACCTCTGCATACGTCACTGGCAAAAGGCACAAAACTATTTTTATAGTAAGTAGTAAATTAGTAAGTAAAATCTTTATTTAATCCTTATTACCCAATTGGGTGTGTGGATCCTGTCAAATAAGAATGTTTACAAGACTTATTCGAGTTATATAATCAAAGCAAATACATAATACAATCGTAAATATATTGCTAAACTTAAAATCTAGAATAATTATTGTAAATCACCGTTTTATAGCGGTTTTTTTACCTAAAGTAGGTATTTGAATAACTTTTAATCTTTATTTAGTCAACAAGATAACACAATAAAAGTAGTTCTAATGTTTAACTACCATCTAGCTAAAATTGTTTTAGCACATTCAAAACAAACACATGAACAATTTTAGAAAATTCTCACTTTTGAACGGAACTTCGCATCAATATGCGGTTTTCGGAATACAGTAGGCTACATATTGCTCAATAATTTATTTATAAACTTCATAGGAGCTTTAGTTTCTACAAAAGACTGTTTTCAAGGCTGATATATGGCTTCACTTGAAGTGTGCTAACAGGCTAGCTAGGAAGGTATTAGACTCGCCATGGATCGATCCATTTATTTCTATTATTATGTTTTTATTTGAAGAAAGATTAAATTCTTATATCGCTGTCCCAGCAAAACAATGACGCAAATGCAAAAATATGATTTTTTCAGGAGAGGCGAAAAACTGAATTAAATTCTTTACTATTACCTTTAAATAAAGTGAAGAAAATGCATTGGGATGAAAGTAGTGGGATTATTAACTAAATATACATAGTTTTACCATATAGTGGGATTAATTTTGAAACAAATGACATAATTAAGTCAAAATATCAAAATTTTGCAGTAGCGTCATTGTTTTGACGGGACAGTGATATAAGGTAACATTGCAGTGGTAAAAAAGAATTTAACAATTATAATTTTTTTTTATTTCTTTAAGAGATTTAAAATTTTAGTATCCGGTGTGAGAGGTAAAAGAATACTTACATCCCACCAAAGGAATCAAATCTCCACTTTGAAGCTTAAATTTCCATTGTTTTGCTAAACCTGAACGGTTTTCCATTGAGACCATTTTTGCAGAAGCACAATAGTCACAAGTATTTATTATTAAATTATTAATATATCATTTATTAAAAAAATGTTAAGTAGAACGTACTAAATTCGGAACTGCGTGACAGTTTATTTTAAAATTGGACCAAGTACCTTCAAGTAGGTAGGTACAATAATATCCACCAAAAATATCACCCGCTCCATTTGCTAGGAAAGTTTTAACCATGAGATTTTCTTAAATATAAATCAAATTTGTCAAAATTGGCAAATGTCAAATTTATTTATTATTATAAATAAAACAACCTTTACTTTATTATATTTATAGATTCCTTGTTACTTTCTGATTTTAAAAATAAATGGAGATGTATGTATTGAAGTATTATTGTGGATATTTTCTTTCTTTCCGGCGAGTCATGGCTATATTGAGGGTGGGGATTGTACACAAATTACGTCAACAATAAAGATAAGCTAAGTACGAAACGAAAAAATCAGAATCAAAGAATCTATCTGAGAAGCTTATACTCAAAAATCGTGTCTCGTGGGATAGTTGTGGATTTTTTTTTAAACTGCCTTCGATCGGCTGGTACTAGACCAATTTTAAGTCATCGGCTGTTTGCCTTCAATTTGAGTGGGAGGGCCTGTGTGACGTCATAAATGCAAGATGGCAACCTTCCTTAATGTTTTTTTACAAACTTTGGTTTACACCTTTCGGTAAATTAGTTTTTTATCAATTATCAAAATTCTAGATTGAGTCAAAAAGTTTTAGACTCTCCTTGATGTTATGTCGCCGGCTGTTTGTCTCCAATTTTAGTAAAAGGGCCTGTGTGACGTCATAAATCAAAGATGGCGGCTTTTTTCATAGTTTTGTACAAACTTTGGCTTTTAACTTTTGCTAAATTATTTTTTTAGATAAACGTTTTTTGTTTGCAGGAGAGCAGTTATTGTATGAATTTTTTTGGGTAAAAAATATTTTTTTTTAATTAAAAAAAAAGTTATATCTTTGTTAGTTTGTACGATATGAAGCTAATTTATTTCATTGCTGTTCTCTTGCAAACTAAAACCTAATTTACAGTTTTTCTGAAAACTAATTTAGCAAAAGTTATAAGTTTCTAAAAAGCAGGTTACCGCACACAGGCGCTCTTACTTAAATTTTAATCAAACACCAGGAGACTTAAAATTAAGTGATCAATAACCAATCGATTTGGGGTAGTCTAAAACTTCCCTTCTGAATGTTTTTTTGCGTAAAAAAAAAGTAACTATTTTTGAGTAATTTTTTAATCTTTGTTAGTTTTTAAGACATAAAGCTCAATTCTTTACCATCTTACTTGGTGTTCTATTGCAAACAAAAAATGTATGCATAGTTTGCCTATAAAACTATTTTAGAAAAAGTTATAAACTAAATTTTGTAATAAACCCTCCATCTTGGATTTATGACGTCACACAGACCCTCCTACTAAAATTGGAGGCAAACATCCGGGTAGATATTCTGGGTCTTGAATGATATGATAGTTCCCATCACATGTTTTGGCTAATGGCAAGCTTTAAATTAGCTCCAAGCCGTCACGTGCTGTGCGAAAAGACCTCCATTGCCCAAACTTCCTACGATCCGACCGAGATATGTTCAGTCTGTACGGGGCAGGAGAATAGATTTTACTCCACACGCGTAAAATTCACTAACTCTGAAGAGCGGACGGCTATGGCTTTGGTCGAGACAAGTCACTTCGTACAATACGCGACCGCTCAGAGTTTGCCATTGGTCAAAGCGTGTGATGTGCCAGAATAGCTACCCGTGGTGACTTAAAATTAAGTGATCTATTATGAATCGATTTAGGAGAGTTTTAAAAAATCTTCCACAACTCTCCCACGGGATACCATAGCTCTTTCAACTAATATTCATTGGTCATGAGAAACAACAAAGAACAAAACTTGTATTATTTGTGATTGCTTTAGAAATTAATTAATTTTGAATTCTACTTTATTTTATTTTATTACTATACTGTAGTAATTATATAATATCAAATTTATTTCTTAATTAATATCATTTAAATTCGATCTCCTTTTCTGCTCAAAATTATTTATAGTTTTAATATCTTCTTCAGGGAGGCCAAAATCAAGGTCGATATTTTCTTCAATATGCTGTTTTGATTTTGATTTTGGAATAACGGCAATGCCTTCGCTAATCGGCCACCTTAAAAGAATCTAAAAAAATAAAACTTAGGACTACAAAACTTTTGGATTTTACGGCGAATTAAAAAAAAAACATCCCTTGACACAATTTTAATGCAGTCAAACATTTACCGCGAGCGCAAAACGAGCTCTGAAACTCTCGTGCAAAAAAATGTGTACTAATGGAAAAACTTGCACTATGAAATTTTCTCAAATTAAGACGCACTAGTAGGTCAATAGCTCCCCACTTAAAAAAGAAAATTTGTTTTTACCCAGTTTTTGCTACAATTTATACAGTGTGTAATTTAAATGATGCTCCAAACTTTAAGGGTGGTACAAATTTTCAGGGTTTTTTTCTATTACATTGATCAATCTCTTTGTTCTTAAGAAATGTAATATTTTTGAATTTTTATTATTTTATTTTAACTTAAATTTTACAAATATAATAATAAGATGTTAAAATTATAAAAAAAAAAAATTATCAAACTTATTATGAAAAATCTGTTTTTTTTTTTAAATTTTTTATTAAATGTAGTGCTAATATATTAAGAAGCCTTTAGATATGTAGAAAAACCTTTGTAATTTTTAAAAAAATTAATAGCTCATAAAACAACAAACTGTATATCTTCAATTTATAATTTTTTGACAAAAAGCAATAACAAGTACTATTCCGGGGCCATAGCGTCAAAATTTAGCCCCACGGAGGCTTTTTGATGAAGATTTTACAACACCTGTTTTAATCGATTACTAATTATCCCACCAACACTCCCTGACCTGTTAATAGACCTAAAATTGTATCAGTGAAAAAGTAAGGTTAGGGTGTCAAAATACTTTTCCAATTCTGAACGGTTAAGGCTATAGTAATGAAACTTGGCATGGACATCGACCTTCACACACTAATTTTTTGACTGAAAAAAATTATATATTTTGCACCTAGGGGGCGCAAGGGGGCAAAATATGTTTTTAGATTATGCCTTATATCTTCTAAACTATTGCATCTGCACAAATATGTCTTAAAAGGTCAATTTGGTAGTACATACAATAATCCACAGGTCTGCCAAATGAAAAAAAAATTAGGAGCAGTTAACGAAGCCCCCTAGGTAAGGGCAACATTTTTTGTAATTTAAAATAAAAAAAGCTTAATTGACTTATACACTGTCATCCCATATGTCAGCATTTGTTGACGACTTCTTAATTTTATATACTTTATACTTTGCCCTCGGTTCCAAGGGGCTGTAAGGGGCCAACATCTTATTTTGACCCCATCGCAAAATCAGAAAATCACTCTAATCCAAGATATTTTGTTAGGTCGGTCACACATCACAAAATACAACTATTTTCATCTTTAGGGGCGGTCCCTACTTAGGGGTTATAAATTTTAAAGTTCAAGCAAATTAATCAAATGAAATCGTAGCAAATTTAAAAAAGCTAATTTTTGTGGCAATTTATATCGAAATTCGTTTATTGATTCATTATCTGTGACAAAAAACTGTCTTTATGGCCCATACAGCTTCGATTTTTTAAAGCTTCGATTTTTTACAGCTTCGATTTTTTTTTTATATAGCAGACCTGTGGGTTTTGTATGAGCTACCAATATATGATAAAACATAGTTGTGCAGGTGCAATAGTATGGAAGCATGGGCGAAGTTAGGTCATTAGATCTGGGGGGCCGCGTCTCGTAAGACCACGAGTGAAATATGTTTTGTATTGTAAGGTATTGGGTCAAGATAGAAATATTTTCTAGTGTAAGATAAACGTATCATAGAAATCAATCCTGAAAGCAAAGTTAAAATAAAAGAAAGCATAATAGTACAATTTTATTGACAGGGAGCTTCCTATTTTCTATTATAATAAATTATTCCTGAACATCATCTCGCATCAGGGACTGTGTTATGCCATTTTCAATATTTGCAAGAGCTAACAAACTGAATCGCTCTTGGCCCATGGATTATCTTTCAAATTGGAGGGGCTAACTGAGTTTTGGGGAAGCTTGGCCTCCCCTAGCCGCCCCCCCTCAACTTCGCCCCCTTGACCCCTTGCGCCTCCTAGGGGCAAAATACA
Source organism: Aspidapion aeneum (assembly GCA_963576565.1). NCBI lineage: Eukaryota > Metazoa > Arthropoda > Insecta > Coleoptera > Brentidae > Aspidapion > Aspidapion aeneum. The sequence goes on along the minus strand of OY755038.1, from coordinate 35,638,026 downwards.
TAAAAAAAATTGACAGATATAAATAGGTATGTAAACGGCCGATGTGCGTGCCAAGTTTCATGATTCTAACTTAAATCGTTCAGAATTGAGAAAATATTTTGACACCCTAACCTTACTTATTGACGGAGATAATTTTGGGTCTGTTAACAAAACGATTAAAACAGTTGTTGTAAAATCTTCATCAAAAAGTCCACGAATGAGTCACAAAATTATTTGATGTTTTCAAATTTGTCACCTTTAAAATTTAGAGCTTTCCCTCACTCTCTAAACTTAATAAATTTTTTTAAACTTTGGTGCATCATTGAAATTACACTTTGTATGCAAAAAACAGTTTTAATTAAATACAGTCGAACCTCTCTAACTCGAACCTCTATAACCCGAACCCCTCTATAACTCGAACCTTTTAAGCGGTCCCTGCACTTTTTACATGTATTTTAACCTACGTAACTCGAGTTTCTATAACTAGAACTCTCCATAACTCGAACTGTTTTGATTGTCCCTTCAGGTTCGAGTTATAGAGGTTCGACTGTATATCTTTATACAGTAGGTTTTCTAATCATTTGTACGGACAGTGCAAGCTCGGTAATGTGAACACTCGCTTATGCGAACAACGCGGTTTTGTGAACAAAATATTTTTTGTATTGGATACTCTATAACGTGAACCAGTCGGCCGCTCGATAATGTGAACACTCAAAACAATTTATTTAAAGCAGATTTTTTCTACAGAATATTCTTTTTTTCTGGAGTCTGGAATTGGATTAATACATTCTAATGTAATTACCTAATGGAACATTAAACTTCTAAGCAAATAAATATGGTCTAATTTCCCCAAAAAAGTGTCAAATTATGACTTCCGCTAATGTGAACTATCGGTAATATGAATAGAGGTTGGTTTTTTGTGTTCACGTTACCGAGCTTGTACTGTATATCTTATCTCTTAAAAGTTAAGTTAAATATCTAGATGGACGCGCAAAATATTTAACTTAAAACGTAAACTACATAACAATCCACTGTTGCCAATTTAAAAATATGGCTAAAAAACCATTATTCCCCATAGATGTGTATTTTTTTGTTTGTTTTGGACTTACCTGTGAAGGTGTTTTTCCTAATCTCTGAGCGATCTCTTTAATTTTGGGATTTTCCCTAATGTTTTCGGTATCTTTACCTCCACCAAGCGAAGACCAAGCCTCAACTAAAATATTTTCTTTCCTGCAGAATTCAACGATGTCTCGTGGTTGATTGTGCGGATCCCATTTAATCTAAAATATAAAGTATGATTATCATAAATCATATGATAAGAATGAAGCATTCTGCGACCGACCAAAGTAGTGAAAAAGGAGGAGCTTTTCGGCTACAATAAATTAAAACAATTAAGCAAAAGCTCGCGGAAAATTCCTACTAATCGTGTCGCATTGTCATAATTGGTCAACATGTATTAGTCAGTGTGAATCTAACAGAAACAACCACTCCGAAAGAAAATACCTCCAACGGCATTGGATTATACTAACCACATATTATCCCGCCAAAATAAAATGAGGCGCAAGTTAACGCTATCTTTCTCTGTTCCGTGGCGTGCTATAATTTTTTAATTCATCATTAGGTACTAATTTATATTTTACTCCTTCTAAGCCTTTTTTTTGCTGGAAAACTTTACCTTATTTTTCTTAAACAGAAATCTTTTTTTCAAAACTTTTATACTTATTATATTATATAGGCACCTACCTATTTCATTAGGTAAGTGCGTACGAATGTAGAAACCTAAAAAAATATCAATTGACTTCCTAAAATTGTAAAAATCCAAAACCATTCGTTATATCTTTAAAATTGGAACGCCACACAGTTTTATTAAAAAATTAAGAAAGATTTAATGATACGTCACTTTTTCTGTTTGTTAATATAGAATGTGCCTGATAACAATAGAAACTCAATAGAAGGGTGTGAATTGTGAACGGGCCGGGGTCGCTTTCAGGCCACCGTTAACAATGGAAAAACAATAAAAGGGTGTGAATTATGAATCGGCTGGAGTCGATTTCGTTAAACGTAGCAAACGAGTACCGTTTTTGCTTCTAATATTAAAATTTTGTTCATGGTAAATTTGCTACAAATGAAGACCAAAGTGATATAAACAGAAAGAGATAGATTGAGTTGAGCCACCTCTTTTGCGCCTCATTTTATTCTGGCAGAAGTTAAGTTTATTTTAGTAATTTTACCTGGTTAACAGCAGGCTTAACTCCAGAATCATTTTCTAGCAATTCTTTTAAATGTTTTACCGCAAAATTGGAGACACCAAGATTTCTGACGAGTCCCTCATTCTTTGCCTTAACCAGTTCACCCCATCTTGCTAGTCTATTTATTTTATTTTCTAGACCTAAAATTTTATTAGATATCAGACAGGAATAAATTACAATTTTTTCCTGTGCGTGAAAACAACTTTATTATAATGCGTATACACCAAACTGCTCCGCAAAACCGCCACGTATGCGCAGATCGCGCGCGGTATGTTTGCCGCTCGCGCGCGGTATTTTTGCCGCTCGCGCGCTGTATGTGCTCCGCTGGCGCTCTGTATATGCGCTGCTCGCCGAATTTGTTTCAACGAATTTTCTACAATCTACGGATAAACAGCAAACACCCATTAAAATAAAAACTCGACAACAAACTGCCGATGCCAGCCCAAAAAATCTGCGAACATACAAAGAGGAGCCGAAGAAAACTGGTTTTCGGCAAACAACTTGCAAGCGGAGGTCGTGCAACTTGAAAACACGAAAACAGGATGAATCCGTGTTTGCGCAGCGCACACTCGGCGTGTGAGCGTCGCACATACAGCACATATTTAAAAAAATACTCTGCCAATATATGGGCCCCTAAGCTCACACTAGGTACTATAGTTATAGTGTATGTGCGAGATAATAAAACTAAAACCTGAAATATATCTTATTCAACTCCAAACTAAATTACCTTTTGTTTGATACCACACAAGCAATGTTTTGTCTTAAACTCAAATTTTTGAAATCTACCCCCACCCTTAAAAAACAAAAACTAAAATGTATTTTGTTTAATTCCATACTCAATTACATTTCGTTTGATATCACACACGCCATATTTTCACATAAACTTTAATTTTTGAAATCTTCTCCCACCCTTTTATTTGGCTTGTGTTCGGTGGATTTTGTTCATTTTTAAGTGGGACCATCTCGACCCAAGACCCAGCCTAGGTACCAAATTTCATTAAAGACGGCCTAGCGATTTTTGAGTTATGCGCGTTGGTCGTTACAGACAGACATACATACAGACAGACAGACAGACAGACAGACAGACAGACAGACAGACAGACAGACAGACAGACAGACAGACAGACAGACAGACAGACAGACAGACAGACAGACAGACAGACAGACAGACAGACAGACAGACAGACAGACAGACAGACAGACAGACAGACAGACAGACAGACAGACAGACAGACAGACAGACAGACAGACAGACAGACAGACAGACAGACAGACAGACAGACAGACAGACAGACAGACAGACAGACAGACAGACAGACAGACAGACAGACAGACAGACAGACAGACAGACAGACAGACAGACAGACAGACAGACAGACAGACAGACAGACAGACAGACAGACAGACAGACAGACAGACAGACAGACAGACAGACAGACAGACAGACAGACAGACAGACAGACAGACAGACAGACAGACAGACAGACAGACAGACAGACAGACAGACAGACAGACAGACAGACAGACAGACAGACAGACAGACAGACAGACAGACAGACAGACAGACAGACAGACAGACAGACAGACAGACAGACAGACAGACAGACAGACAGACAGACAGACAGACAGACAGACAGACAGACAGACAGACAGACAGACAGACAGACAGACAGACAGACAGACAGACAGACAGACAGACAGACAGACAGACAGACAGACAGACAGACAGACAGACAGACAGACAGACAGACAGACAGACAGACAGACAGACAGACAGACAGACAGACAGACAGACAGACAGACAGACAGACAGACAGACAGACAGACAGACAGACAGACAGACAGACAGACAGACAGACAGACAGACAGACAGACAGACAGACAGACAGACAGACAGACAGACAGACAGACAGACAGACAGACAGACAGACAGACAGACAGACAGACAGACAGACAGACAGACAGACAGACAGACAGACAGACAGACAGACAGACAGACAGACAGACAGACAGACAGACAGACAGACAGACAGACAGACAGACAGACAGACAGACAGACAGACAGACAGACAGACAGACAGACAGACAGACAGACAGACAGACAGACAGACAGACAGACAGACAGACAGACAGACAGACAGACAGACAGACAGACAGACAGACAGACAGACAGACAGACAGACAGACAGACAGACAGACAGACAGACAGACAGACAGACAGACAGACAGACAGACAGACAGACAGACAGACAGACAGACAGACAGACAGACAGACAGACAGACAGACAGACAGACAGACAGACAGACAGACAGACAGACAGACAGACAGACAGACAGACAGACAGACAGACAGACAGACAGACAGACAGACAGACAGACAGACAGACAGACAGACAGACAGACAGACAGACAGACAGACAGACAGACAGACAGACAGACAGACAGACAGACAGACAGACAGACAGACAGACAGACAGACAGACAGACAGACAGACAGACAGACAGACAGACAGACAGACAGACAGACAGACAGACAGACAGACAGACAGACAGACAGACAGACAGACAGACAGACAGACAGACAGACAGACAGACAGACAGACAGACAGACAGACAGACAGACAGACAGACAGACAGACAGACAGACAGACAGACAGACAGACAGACAGACAGACAGACAGACAGACAGACAGACAGACAGACAGACAGACAGACAGACAGACAGACAGACAGACAGACAGACAGACAGACAGACAGACAGACAGACAGACAGACAGACAGACAGACAGACAGACAGACAGACAGACAGACAGACAGACAGACAGACAGACAGACAGACAGACAGACAGACAGACAGACAGACAGACAGACAGACAGACAGACAGACAGACAGACAGACAGACAGACAGACAGACAGACAGACAGACAGACAGACAGACAGACAGACAGACAGACAGACAGACAGACAGACAGACAGACAGACAGACAGACAGACAGACAGACAGACAGACAGACAGACAGACAGACAGACAGACAGACAGACAGACAGACAGACAGACAGACAGACAGACAGACAGACAGACAGACAGACAGACAGACAGACAGACAGACAGACAGACAGACAGACAGACAGACAGACAGACAGACAGACAGACAGACAGACAGACAGACAGACAGACAGACAGACAGACAGACAGACAGACAGACAGACAGACAGACAGACAGACAGACAGACAGACAGACAGACAGACAGACAGACAGACAGACAGACAGACAGACAGACAGACAGACAGACAGACAGACAGACAGACAGACAGACAGACAGACAGACAGACAGACAGACAGACAGACAGACAGACAGACAGACAGACAGACAGACAGACAGACAGACAGACAGACAGACAGACAGACAGACAGACAGACAGACAGACAGACAGACAGACAGACAGACAGACAGACAGACAGACAGACAGACAGACAGACAGACAGACAGACAGACAGACAGACAGACAGACAGACAGACAGACAGACAGACAGACAGACAGACAGACAGACAGACAGACAGACAGACAGACAGAACAGACAGACAGACAGACAGACAGACAGACAGACAGACAGACAGACAGACAGACAGACAGACAGACAGACAGACAGACAGACAGACAGACAGACAGACAGACAGACAGACAGACAGACAGACAGACAGACAGACAGACAGACAGACAGACAGACAGACAGACAGACAGACAGACAGACAGACAGACAGACAGACAGACAGACAGACAGACAGACAGACAGACAGACAGACAGACAGACAGACAGACAGACAGACAGACAGACAGACAGACAGACAGACAGACAGACAGACAGACAGACAGACAGACAGACAGACAGACAGACAGACAGACAGACAGACAGACAGACAGACAGACAGACAGACAGACAGACAGACAGACAGACAGACAGACAGACAGACAGACAGACAGACAGACAGACAGACAGACAGACAGACAGACAGACAGACAGACAGACAGACAGACAGACAGACAGACAGACAGACAGACAGACAGACAGACAGACAGACAGACAGACAGACAGACAGACAGACAGACAGACAGACAGACAGACAGACAGACAGACAGACAGACAGACAGACAGGACAGACAGACAGACAGACAGACAGACAGACAGACAGACAGACAGACAGACAGACAGACAGACAGACAGACAGACAGACAGACAGACAGACAGACAGACAGACAGACAGACAGACAGACAGACAGACAGACAGACAGACAGACAGACAGACAGACAGACAGACAGACAGACAGACAGACAGACAGACAGACAGACAGACAGACAGACAGACAGACAGACAGACAGACAGACAGACAGACAGACAGACAGACAGACAGACAGACAGACAGACAGACAGACAGACAGACAGACAGACAGACAGACAGACAGACAGACAGACAGACAGACAGACAGACAGACAGACAGACAGACAGACAGACAGACAGACAGACAGACAGACAGACAGACAGACAGACAGACAGACAGACAGACAGACAGACAGACAGACAGACAGACAGACAGACAGACAGACAGACAGACAGACAGACAGACAGACAGACAGACAGACAGACAGACAGACAGACAGACAGACAGACAGACAGACAGACAGACAGACAGACAGACAGACAGACAGACAGACAGACAGACAGACAGACAGACAGACAGACAGACAGACAGACAGACAGACAGACAGACAGACAGACAGACAGACAGACAGACAGACAGACAGACAGACAGACAGACAGACAGACAGACAGACAGACAGACAGACAGACAGACAGACAGACAGACAGACAGACAGACAGACAGACAGACAGACAGACAGACAGACAGACAGACAGACAGACAGACAGACAGACAGACAGACAGACAGACAGACAGACAGACAGACAGACAGACAGACAGACAGACAGACAGACAGACAGACAGACAGACAGACAGACAGACAGACAGACAGACAGACAGACAGACAGACAGACAGACAGACAGACAGACAGACAGACAGACAGACAGACAGACAGACAGACAGACAGACAGACAGACAGACAGACAGACAGACAGACAGACAGACAGACAGACAGACAGACAGACAGACAGACAGACAGACAGACAGACAGACAGACAGACAGACAGACAGACAGACAGACAGACAGACAGACAGACAGACAGACAGACAGACAGACAGACAGACAGACAGACAGACAGACAGACAGACAGACAGACAGACAGACAGACAGACAGACAGACAGACAGACAGACAGACAGACAGACAGACAGACAGACAGACAGACAGACAGACAGACAGACAGACAGACAGACAGACAGACAGACAGACAGACAGACAGACAGACAGACAGACAGACAGACAGACAGACAGACAGACAGACAGACAGACAGACAGACAGACAGACAGACAGACAGACAGACAGACAGACAGACAGACAGACAGACAGACAGACAGACAGACAGACAGACAGACAGACAGACAGACAGACAGACAGACAGACAGACAGACAGACAGACAGACAGACAGACAGACAGACAGACAGACAGACAGACAGACAGACAGACAGACAGACAGACAGACAGACAGACAGACAGACAGACAGACAGACAGACAGACAGACAGACAGACAGACAGACAGACAGACAGACAGACAGACAGACAGACAGACAGACAGACAGACAGACAGACAGACAGACAGACAGACAGACAGACAGACAGACAGACAGACAGACAGACAGACAGACAGACAGACAGACAGACAGACAGACAGACAGACAGACAGACAGACAGACAGACAGACAGACAGACAGACAGACAGACAGACAGACAGACAGACAGACAGACAGACAGACAGACAGACAGACAGACAGACAGACAGACAGACAGACAGACAGACAGACAGACAGACAGACAGACAGACAGACAGACAGACAGACAGACAGACAGACAGACAGACAGACAGACAGACAGACAGACAGACAGACAGACAGACAGACAGACAGACAGACAGACAGACAGACAGACAGACAGACAGACAGACAGACAGACAGACAGACAGACAGACAGACAGACAGACAGACAGACAGACAGACAGACAGACAGACAGACAGACAGACAGACAGACAGACAGACAGACAGACAGACAGACAGACAGACAGACAGACAGACAGACAGACAGACAGACAGACAGACAGACAGACAGACAGACAGACAGACAGACAGACAGACAGACAGACAGACAGACAGACAGACAGACAGACAGACAGACAGACAGACAGACAGACAGACAGACAGACAGACAGACAGACAGACAGACAGACAGACAGACAGACAGACAGACAGACAGACAGACAGACAGACAGACAGACAGACAGACAGACAGACAGACAGACAGACAGACAGACAGACAGACAGACAGACAGACAGACAGACAGACAGACAGACAGACAGACAGACAGACAGACAGACAGACAGACAGACAGACAGACAGACAGACAGACAGACAGACAGACAGACAGACAGACAGACAGACAGACAGACAGACAGACAGACAGACAGACAGACAGACAGACAGACAGACAGACAGACAGACAGACAGACAGACAGACAGACAGACAGACAGACAGACAGACAGACAGACAGACAGACAGACAGACAGACAGACAGACAGACAGACAGACAGACAGACAGACAGACAGACAGACAGACAGACAGACAGACAGACAGACAGACAGACAGACAGACAGACAGACAGACAGACAGACAGACAGACAGACAGACAGACAGACAGACAGACAGACAGACAGACAGACAGACAGACAGACAGACAGACAGACAGACAGACAGACAGACAGACAGACAGACAGACAGACAGACAGACAGACAGACAGACAGACAGACAGACAGACAGACAGACAGACAGACAGACAGACAGACAGACAGACAGACAGACAGACAGACAGACAGACAGACAGACAGACAGACAGACAGACAGACAGACAGACAGACAGACAGACAGACAGACAGACAGACAGACAGACAGACAGACAGACAGACAGACAGACAGACAGACAGACAGACAGACAGACAGACAGACAGACAGACAGACAGACAGACAGACAGACAGACAGACAGACAGACAGACAGACAGACAGACAGACAGACAGACAGACAGACAGACAGACAGACAGACAGACAGACAGACAGACAGACAGACAGACAGACAGACAGACAGACAGACAGACAGACAGACAGACAGACAGACAGACAGACAGACAGACAGACAGACAGACAGACAGACAGACAGACAGACAGACAGACAGACAGACAGACAGACAGACAGACAGACAGACAGACAGACAGACAGACAGACAGACAGACAGACAGACAGACAGACAGACAGACAGACAGACAGACAGACAGACAGACAGACAGACAGACAGACAGACAGACAGACAGACAGACAGACAGACAGACAGACAGACAGACAGACAGACAGACAGACAGACAGACAGACAGACAGACAGACAGACAGACAGACAGACAGACAGACAGACAGACAGACAGACAGACAGACAGACAGACAGACAGACAGACAGACAGACAGACAGACAGACAGACAGACAGACAGACAGACAGACAGACAGACAGACAGACAGACAGACAGACAGACAGACAGACAGACAGACAGACAGACAGACAGACAGACAGACAGACAGACAGACAGACAGACAGACAGACAGACAGACAGACAGACAGACAGACAGACAGACAGACAGACAGACAGACAGACAGACAGACAGACAGACAGACAGACAGACAGACAGACAGACAGACAGACAGACAGACAGACAGACAGACAGACAGACAGACAGACAGACAGACAGACAGACAGACAGACAGACAGACAGACAGACAGACAGACAGACAGACAGACAGACAGACAGACAGACAGACAGACAGACAGACAGACAGACAGACAGACAGACAGACAGACAGACAGACAGACAGACAGACAGACAGACAGACAGACAGACAGACAGACAGACAGACAGACAGACAGACAGACAGACAGACAGACAGACAGACAGACAGACAGACAGACAGACAGACAGACAGACAGACAGACAGACAGACAGACAGACAGACAGACAGACAACAGACAGACAGACAGACAGACAGACAGACAGACAGACAGACAGACAGACAGACAGACAGACAGACAGACAGACAGACAGACAGACAGACAGACAGACAGACAGACAGACAGACAGACAGACAGACAGACAGACAGACAGACAGACAGACAGACAGACAGACAGACAGACAGACAGACAGACAGACAGACAGACAGACAGACAGACAGACAGACAGACAGACAGACAGACAGACAGACAGACAGACAGACAGACAGACAGACAGACAGACAGACAGACAGACAGACAGACAGACAGACAGACAGACAGACAGACAGACAGACAGACAGACAGACAGACAGACAGACAGACAGACAGACAGACAGACAGACAGACAGACAGACAGACAGACAGACAGACAGACAGACAGACAGACAGACAGACAGACAGACAGACAGACAGACAGACAGACAGACAGACAGACAGACAGACAGACAGACAGACAGACAGACAGACAGACAGACAGACAGACAGACAGACAGACAGACAGACAGACAGACAGACAGACAGACAGACAGACAGACAGACAGACAGACAGACAGACAGACAGACAGACAGACAGACAGACAGACAGACAGACAGACAGACAGACAGACAGACAGACAGACAGACAGACAGACAGACAGACAGACAGACAGACAGACAGACAGACAGACAGACAGACAGACAGACAGACAGACAGACAGACAGACAGACAGACAGACAGACAGACAGACAGACAGACAGACAGACAGACAGACAGACAGACAGACAGACAGACAGACAGACAGACAGACAGACAGACAGACAGACAGACAGACAGACAGACAGACAGACAGACAGACAGACAGACAGACAGACAGACAGACAGACAGACAGACAGACAGACAGACAGACAGACAGACAGACAGACAGACAGACAGCCAGACAGACAGACAGACAGACAGACAGACAGACAGACAGACAGACAGACAGACAGACAGACAGACAGACAGACAGACAGACAGACAGACAGACAGACAGACAGACAGACAGACAGACAGACAGACAGACAGACAGACAGACAGACAGACAGACAGACAGACAGACAGACAGACAGACAGACAGACAGACAGACAGACAGACAGACAGACAGACAGACAGACAGACAGACAGACAGACAGACAGACAGACAGACAGACAGACAGACAGACAGACAGACAGACAGACAGACAGACAGACAGACAGACAGACAGACAGACAGACAGACAGACAGACAGACAGACAGACAGACAGCCAGACAGCCAGACAGACAGACAGCCAGACAGCCAGACAGCCAGACAGCCAGACAGACAGACAGCCAGACAGCCAGACAGCCAGACAGCAGACAGCCAGACAGCCAGACAGCCAGACAGCCAGACAGCCAGACAGCCAGACAGCAGACAGCCAGACAGCCAGACAGCCAGACAGCCAGACAGCCAGACAGCCAGACAGCCAGACAGCCAGACAGCCAGACAGCCAGACAGCCAGACAGCCAGACAGCCAGACAGCCAGACAGCCAGACAGCCAGACAGCCAGACAGCCAGACAGCCAGACAGCCAGACAGCCAGACAGCCAGACAGCCAGACAGCCAGACAGCCAGACAGCCAGACAGCCAGACAGCCAGACAGCCAGACAGCCAGACAGCCAGACAGCCAGACAGCCAGACAGCCAGACAGCCAGACAGCCAGACAGCCAGACAGCCAGACAGCCAGACAGCCAGACAGCCAGACAGCCAGACAGCCAGACAGCCAGACAGCCAGACAGCCAGACAGCCAGACAGCCAGACAGCCAGACAGCCAGACAGCCAGACAGCCAGACAGCCAGACAGCCAGACAGCCAGACAGCCAGACAGCCAGACAGCCAGACAGCAGACAGCCAGACAGCCAGACAGCCAGACAGCCAGACAGCCAGACAGCCAGACAGCCAGACAGCCAGACAGCCAGACAGCCAGACAGCAGACAGCCAGACAGCCAGACAGCCAGACAGCCAGACAGCCAGACAGCCAGACAGCCAGACAGCCAGACAGCCAGACAGCCAGACAGCCAGACAGCCAGACAGCCAGACAGCCAGACAGCCAGACAGCCAGACAGCCAGACAGCCAGACAGCCAGACAGCCAGACAGCCAGACAGACAGACAGACAGACAGACAGACAGACAGACAGACAGACAGACAGACAGACAGACAGACAGACAGACAGACAGACAGACAGACAGACAGACAGACAGCCAGACAGCCAGACAGACAGACAGACAGACAGACAGACAGACAGACAGACAGACAGACAGACAGACAGACAGACAGACAGACAGACAGACAGACAGACAGACAGACAGACAGACAGACAGACAGACAGACAGACAGACAGACAGACAGACAGACAGACAGACAGACAGACAGACAGACAGACAGACAGACAGACAGACAGACAGACAGACAGACAGACAGACAGACAGACAGACAGACAGACAGACAGACAGACAGACAGACAGACAGACAGACAGACAGACAGACAGACAGACAGACAGACAGACAGACAGACAGACAGACAGACAGACAGACAGACAGACAGACAGACAGACAGACAGACAGACAGACAGACAGACAGACAGACAGACAGACAGACAGACAGACAGACAGACAGACAGACAGACAGACAGACAGACAGACAGACAGACAGACAGACAGACAGACAGACAGACAGACGACAGACAGACAGACAGACAGACAGACAGACAGACAGACAGACAGACAGACAGACAGACAGACAGACAGACAGACAGACAGACAGACAGACAGACAGACAGACAGACAGACAGACAGACAGACAGACAGACAGACAGACAGACAGACAGACAGACAGACAGACAGACAGACAGACAGACAGACAGACAGACAGACAGACAGACAGACAGACAGACAGACAGACAGACAGACAGACAGACAGACAGACAGACAGACAGACAGACAGACAGACAGACAGACAGACAGACAGACAGACAGACAGACAGACAGACAGACAGACAGACAGACAGACAGACAGACAGACAGACAGACAGACAGACAGACAGACAGACAGACAGACAGACAGACAGACAGACAGACAGACAGACAGACAGACAGACAGACAGACAGACAGACAGACAGACAGACAGACAGACAGACAGACAGACAGACAGACAGACAGACAGACAGACAGACAGACAGACAGACAGACAGACAGACAGACAGACAGACAGACAGACAGACAGACAGACAGACAGACAGACAGACAGACAGACAGACAGACAGACAGACAGACAGACAGACAGACAGACAGACAGACAGACAGACAGACAGACAGCGCGACAAAAAAGTTTCAAAATCAACTGAAACGCAAAGATATATAAAAAATTTTGAAATCGGAGCAGCTTTTTTTTTCTCGAAAAAATTAGGATCATCATAGCTCACACTACTATAGTATAGTATATGTGTGAGCTAAAAAGTGAAATGTCGTGGGCATCTTGCAAACAAATTTTATAAAAATTATTTGTTTTGACTACGGCCAATCGAGTGACGTTAACAATTTTTGTCAATGCCTTCTATTTTTTTGGAACAATAACTAACTTTGTTATTTCTTATGGTCGCCGTACTGGATTTATACGTCAATAAACAGATCACAGAAAAGGGCTTTTTACCTATGTATAATCTTGGGTACACGGAAAATGTGAGTTTATTTTTTTTAAAGAACAGTATTTCATTCAGTTGACTGTGAGACAAATGTAATAATGGTGTTTGTTGTTATACCTACATACCTAACCAACTGTCAAAACTCTGCCAATTATTTGATCTGTTAAAACCTTTATATTTTGACTTAACTTTTTTACCTTTGGCCAAAAATAATGCAATTTCTTAAAATGTATTTAATAATTCTTTAAGACAAGACGAAAAACTAAAAACTGATGACAAAACACTGACCATAATTAATGTAAATATTCATATTTTGATCAAATTTATCCTATTTAAAAACCATCCCATATGTCAACTCAAGGTTTTTATACTTTTACACAGCTTGCTCACAGAATTTGACCAGTCATGTGAACTTAACTAGACGAATGTAGCTGGATCATCGGGTTGGCCAGTCAGGTTCAATGACCTTTCAAATTCTGTAGATAACCTGTGGTTAAGGAGTCAACTACAGCTCAAATTCAAAGATAGCAATCTTATCAAGTAGGAACATATCTTGAGCTAATCCAGCGTTAAAATGAAACACTCACACAGGTCCAATTGAAACCTTCGATATTAAATTGAATTGGCAGTGTAGCTTAAAAAACAACACAGTTAATTGAGAAAATTTAAAAGTTAACAGATAAATGAAATAATTGGAAAACATTTGACAGATAGTTACGTAGGCTTGACAATAAACATAGCAACGACATTTGTTTTACAGCCATCTAACTGAAAAACATACATAAATTTGGAAAGTTCTTTTTATGCTGTTATGACATATAAACTTATGCCGCAATAATAAATAACAAAGTTGGATAAAATTTCAAAAAACTTAAAGGCCTAGAAAAATGATGACGTGATTCGATTGGCGCAGTCGCTTATACAAAAGTTCCAAATTTAATAAAAAATTTATGCGATGTCGAAGATATTAAAATTTCTTTGCTCGATACTTTAAAAACTCCGCTAGATCATTTTAATTTTGGCACAGCATCTGATTAGGCTCGAAATAGCGCATCTTTTAGCCAAAATTCTATTCTTGCTGTTTTCGAAATCCCTACATACCTATAGTTCAAATTATACCCATTTGTAATGACGTCAATTTTGTTTATCTTTGTTTAGTATATTATAAACAGCGGTGACAATTAACTTTTTAAAAAAAGTAGTGTCTATGATTTAAATAGGTAGGTAATTGTTTATGTGAAGTATCCGTCACTGTCAATCAAAGAACATTGATTAACAAAAATATCTACGCCATACGTTTTTTTCTCGCCTGGTGACGTCATTACAAATGCGTATAATTTAGACTATAGTTACTTTTATCTGGGACACCCTGCATAACGTGACTACTAAAGCACTTCTACCCTTATAGTACGTAATTTGTAACAATAGATAGTTTAAGTTGTGCTACGTATTTTTAAGTAAAACTGCACTTTAAGCGCTCTACGTTTACCATAACAAGTCTACTAATAGCAGAGAATATGGAATGCGGCACTGTGTTTTTTTGATGTTACAATTTTGTCTTTTCAACTATAGTAGGAATATATTTGCAAAGAATCGTTTGTACTGGAAGCGGAAATTACCGTCTAGGCCTCATTCTTCGATTGGTCAATCAACCAATTCTATTCTTTGGTAACGTTAAGGTGCCCGCAGACTGCCGTAAGCTAACGTAAACACGTAAGCTTCTAACATGACCTTGACGACGGTGTCACGAAGTGCGCTTGCGTATCTGTCAAATCTCATGCTTACGTAAAAATACGTAGCTCAACTTAAACTATCTAATAATTTAGTATATAATTCAAGTTAAAACGATTTAGATTAATTAATCACTGAAATATTTTTTCAACATTCTTTTGTACCATAGTAGAGCTTTTAAGAACGAAAACTAATTTTGTTGCCTTTTGATATATTTTAAAAATATTTGAAGTTAATAACATACCTTTGCGATACACCGGCCCATTAGGTCCAAAGCTCTCTATTATTGCAGGGTGGTGTATAAGGTACAAATCGAGATAGTCCGTTTGTAGATTTTTAAGGGAATCCTTAACCGCATCGTATCCTGCATTTTGAGCCTTCAGATTCGGATCTATTATAAACAATTACAAATTGTCAAAGCCTTGCCTAGGATAGTGTGTTAAATTGGGTAGTAAAACTTGATCGAGATAACTTTACTGTAAATCAGACAAGTTTTCATGGATAAAAAGGTAAAAATAAGGGTTTTTTTGTTTCCCTCGAATTTCTCCGTGAGTAGCTCGAAAGCTTAACCTCACGGGGGTCCAATATCTAATGGACACCTAATAAATGTTGACAGTTTCGTACTTATGGGACTCTTCAGAACACTGCTTGGTCAATGTGACACTCTTGCTAAGTTAAGTTTACGGTGTTGCCTCTCACCTTACGTTTCTAGTGAGAAGATGAAATCATGTACTCTGCAAGAAGCGCCATCTACTGAAGTACGAGGAAAACTAAAACAGCAGCAGGCGAGTAAAACTAATGCTGATTGCGTTTATTCCGCCATTAAGACGTCGGCGTCGCGTCTGTCAATGGAGCTAAATCTAAATACTAAAAAACGTAAAATTTAGTACCCGTAAATTAAAAATCAAACAAGTTGTCGTGACTAATCGAGTAAAAATAAGGATTTTTTGTTTCTCTCATAATTTTCCGAGGGTAGCTCGAAAGCTTAACGGAAAAAATACGAGAGAAACAAAAAACCCCTATTTTTACCAGATTAGTCACGAAAACTTGTTTGATTTTTAATTTACAAACTTTTACGGTTTTTAATATTTCGCTTTAAAGTCCGTTGACAGACACGATGCTGACGTCTTAATGGCGGAATAGACGCAATCAGCATTGATCTGACCTAAAAAAAGACAATGTGTGTCGTAGATCACGTCTCTATAATTAAAAATGTAATCTAGGTATGTAAACTTTTCCAGCTTGACACTATAACTACTCTCGTTATTTTTTGAGAAGTTAATGTATTTAGTTTTTGACCCATTTATTTTCAGTCCTCGCTTTTTTGCTTCTACATATATTAAACACTGTTAGAGTTTCGGTCAAAGATCTTTCGTCTATTCTATAAGCACCAAATCATCCTAACAAAAACTTCAAGGACCAGGTTAAACAGTAGTGAAGATAACGCATCACCATGCCTTCCCTTGAAGTTACACAAAATGGCTCTGAGAGAACTGGTTATTTATTATGACTACAGCTTTGACACCCTAAATAAAAGTCTTGATAAGCTTAATGTATTTTGAAGAAATTCCCGAAGTTGCTAAATCCTGCATCATTTACTCCCGATGTACGTTGTCAAAAGCCTGTTTAAAAATCTACATAATTACCATATATATTTGAATTATGTTCAAATCCAAAAAATCCATCACAGTCTGTTGTTTAAAGCTACACTAGCAGTATACTCATAACTTGTTTTGTAAATTCACCTCAACTATTTATTCCCTCAGCGGTTATTTTGTAAATTCCAGAAGCTTAAGAGAGTTCTTAATCTCATCGATGAGCTAATCGATACCACCAAACGAGTTCTTGAAAAGTTCTGATGCGATCCACATGTCACTAAACAAGCTCTTTTACATTTCTGATAAAATCGATTGTTGGCGACAGTAGCCATCAGCCCGGATGAAGCATGGGCGGATCCAGTGGTGCTTCTCGGGGGGGGGGGGGGGGTCACTTTAGGTTTTTTAACATTCTCTGTTAGTAAAAAACGGTACTAGTGCCCCCCCCTGGATCCGCCCTGTTTCTTTTAATACCTGATATATGTATTATTTTCTACACCAGGCGAAACAAATTCAGGATA
Organism: Aspidapion aeneum; assembly: GCA_963576565.1. Taxonomy (NCBI): domain Eukaryota; kingdom Metazoa; phylum Arthropoda; class Insecta; order Coleoptera; family Brentidae; genus Aspidapion; species Aspidapion aeneum. Next base: position 35,620,004 of record OY755038.1, on the reverse strand, counting down.
ATTTATTAATAAAAGTGGTTGGAATTTCGATAATAATAACAATAGACACTTTTATGCGCGCTGCAAGTAAAAATTTTAAATTTTTATTAGAAAAAACTTTACTTTTTACTAATTTTTTGCATATTTAAAAAATTCTCGGGGGGGGGCAAGTGCCCCTGGTGCCCCCCCCCAGGATCCGCCACTGCCGATGAAGATGGATTTATATTATAACCTCAAATTTCGCATCCATTTCATCAGATTCGGACGATAAACTTTTTTTAAGTGCACGAAAACCACATGCAAAAATCATGGATTATGTTGAGAAAACGGTGGAACATTATAGTTTAAGTGAATTTAAATCCCACTTCCGAATGACCCGAGACGCGATTGAGACATGAGTTAGGTCATAAAATTCAAAAATTAGGTTAAACGTATCGGGTTCTTCTAATTTTTGTTGGCCTTATCGCTGATAGCTGTCATAATAATATTATGTTCCATCGACTAATTAGTTTAAGAACATTCCCCTTTAAAATTTTTCAAACATTGAACTGCAGCAAAAACCTTTTCGTTACTTATCGGTTCAACATTTGGTTCTGCTATGTAGTTCACTATAGGTTCTGTACTACCTACCCTTGTTGCTCGCTGTCAGCAATTATTCTTATTATCTTTCCATTACTGTATCACTCTCAGTTAAAAGTATACACTGCTTTCATTGATCAGCATTTGTTTGGTGATCCGTGCTGTGTATCCTTGCAGGCTGTCATTTTCCGCCTGAATTCTTGAGCTTCTTTCTTTATACTCCTATACAATTTTTTACTGTCACGTTCTATTACGTTGGTCCAAAAGTGTTTCAACTATTTTGTTGTTGCAACTCTCTTTTGAAGGCGTGTTGTTCTGGCTGCCTCCAAATGCTTCTGGTTACATAAATTACTCCATTTGTTCTTGATATCTCCCTGAAGACACAATTCTCTAGCTTTTCTTGTGTTTCTGCCACTTTTCTGCATTCTTTATCATATCATTCCTCGTTCCTTGCTCTATTATTTTGTCCTATTGTTTCAAGTACTGCTTTTAATTGCTCCTTATTCTTCCTCTAGATTTTGTTTTTTACCTCTTGTTCTAAGTTCTTCCTTCAACTTTCTCTTATATCCTAAAGGTATTGTATTAATATTAGTTTATCATCATTATCATCAATATCATTTTTTCCTGCCTAGCTCGCGGAGCAAAGGCTCGAACAGGTATTGTTTTCAACAGAGGCGGCTCGTGACAGTAAAGTTTGTGAGTTCTGCCGATAGGGTATAAAAAATGCTATTTTTTTATAGTCTCCAGATCACGTGTCTATTATAAAAAGTAAAAAATTGCCAAGTTTGGTTTGGCAAAAATTACAATGCCTAGGAAAAAATTGCGTTTTTATAAAAGATTTAATTCACATTCACTACCTTAGCATAATATGCACTCACCAATGTTTTGCCTGCGCGTATTTTCTAGATATCTGAGAACTCACTTTACACTTTTGGGCAGTACTCGAATAAGTTTGTATACTTAAATGTATTTAAATTTAACTTCACATTTAACTCACACTCACAAGTTTTTTATTGCATCCGCATATCCAGTCGTTTCTGGCATAAATTTCTCTTGTAAAAATCCTTTTATACGATTTTCCCCGGCTTGAACCACACTTTTCTATTAAAATATCGGGCAATGGCCGTCCTACTTCTTTCAGTTTTAGTTTTTCTTCATAAGTAAAGCGACAGAATTTTTTTACATTAATTAAATTATCCACCACATTCATTGTGACACAATTATACAAAAACAAACAACAAACACGACCATACCTCCCGCTCATGCGTTTAGCGTCTTCTAAATAAATAAATACGCCCGCAAGCACGCAACGCTGAGCCCGCCCGCCCGGAAGTGTACTGGAACTGCAAGTTTTGCAGCTCTATTTTTGCCTAGATTTCGCTATCTAAACCCAGGAGCAAGTGCGGTGCGGGGCGAAGGAAGGTGGTCCTAGCCGAGCACAGATCTCGTTAGCCGCCCAGCTACGTTGTATTGCAATTTAGCAGCGCACCAATGCCAATAACTTCATTTGACCGACTGTGAAATGCTGCCTTCGGCTCTCTCAACACACGTACGCGATTTGAAGGCCTACTATACCAACACCGAACCGAAAATATACTGCTATTCCAATAATTTTAGAAATAAAATAATTATATTAGAAAAATAGCAGCGGCTGAAAAATAGTCAAATAATGTAAAATTTTGGGGGTTCTGCAGCACTGCAGCCCTTATGCATTAGCCGCCCCTGGTTTTCAAACAAAAATTTTTTTCTTTTAGATAACGCCGAAAATGTAATTTAATTGTATTTTGACCTATCCTAGCAATATTGTCGTGATGTCTGTCTATGTGTGTGTGTGTATGTCTGTTCGTAACACTATAGGTCCTAAGCCGCTGAATATTATCATGAAATTTTCAGATAGAATATTGTTCGAAACTGTAACGAGCTGATTGGACTTTGGTTTAAAATTCATTATTGCTAATGTTGTTTTTTGAGAGTTAAAGCAACTGACAGAACTTTATAAACTATGTTAGCAATGGTAGGCCTCGGTAGTTTTGCAGTTTACTTATAACCGTTTTTGTAAATTGACTAATCCAGGGTCCATTTCTGTTACTAGGTCGCCATAAATTTTCACCACCATTTTTTATTAGCTCAGCGGTTCTGTAAATTTCAGGAGCATTTGACTTTTTCAGACATTGAACTGCAGTAAAAACCTTTTTGTAACTTGTCGGTTTAACATTTGGTTCTGCTGTCTAGTACACTATAGGTTCTACACGACCTACCCTTGATGCTCGTTGTCAGAAAATATTCTCTCTATCTTTCCATTGCTGCTTATTTTACCCTCAGTTAAAGGTTTACACTTTTCTGCATTCTTTATCATACCATTCCTCGTTCCTTGCTCTATTATTTTGACCTATTGTTTCGATTACTGCCTCCTGTATGCTGGTTTTAATTGCTTCTAACTTTTCCTCTAGATTTTGTTTTCTATCTCTTGTTTGTAGTTCTTCTTGTCCTAAAGATATTGTACTATCGTTAGGTTTTTTTAACTCCCATTTTTTCATCTTATTAATTTTCCTTTGTTGGTGGACAGGGATACCTTTAATTTTATTTTTACTCCTACATGAAAATGGTCGTAGTTGGAGTCCCATTTTTACCTGCCTAGCCCGCGGAGCAATGGCACAGGTATTGTTTTCAAACAAATTTTTTTTTTGAGATAACGCCGAAAATGTGTCGTTTGATTGTATTTTGACCTATCGTAGCAATATCGTTGTGATGTGTGTCTGTGCGTGTGTGCGTATGTCTGTTCGTAACACTACAGCTCCTAAACCGCTGAACCAATATTATCATGAAATTTTCAGATAGAATATTGTTCGATACTGTAACGAGCTGATTGGACTTTGGTTTAAAATTTATTATTGCTAATGTTGTTTTTTGACAGTTAAAGCAACTGACAAAACCTTATAAACTATGTTTCGCAGTAGTAGGCCTCGGTAGTTTTGCAGTTTACTTATAACCGTTTTTGTAAATTGACTAATACCCAGGGTCCATTTTGTAGTACACTATAGGTTCTACACGACCTACCCTTGATGTTCGTTCTCAACAAATATTCTCTCTACATTTCCATTGCTGCTTATTTTACTTTCACTTAAAGGTTTACACTTTTCTGCATTCTTTATCATACCATTCCTCGTTCCTTGCTCTATTGTTTCGCTTGCTGCTTTCTGTATGCTGGTTTTAATGGCTTCTAACTCTTCCTCTAAATTTTTTTTTCTCGTTTGTAGTTCTTCTTTCAACTTGCTCTTATATCCTAAAGATATTGTACAATCGTTAGGTTTTTCCAACTCTCATTTTTTCATTTTATTAATTTTTCCTTTGTTGGTGGACAGGGATACCTTTAATTTTATTTTTACTCCAACATGAAAGTGGTCGTAGTTGGAAGTTGCTCCTCGATACGGTCTTACATTCCCTATTTCGGTATCCCACCTTTTGGAAATCAAGACGTACACTCCATATCATAATCTTTGAGATAACTTCTTGACACTCATCAGATGTTTACCATAACAAATAGCATAGGCCAACGAAAAAAAGTAGTAAAAAGTTGTCTCAAAAATAATGATATGAACTTTATATTCTATTTAGCACAGTGTGTCTGAATGAAGTATAGGTTACATAAAAATGGTTCCAAAAACTATTTGCACATTTCGAATATGGAGTTTTTCCTGACTTCAGAGCCATACTCATATAAATCCTAGCTGATCCTCTTCTCGAGATTTTATCAATTTTTTGGCTTTTTTCTAGTTAGTCTAGGCGCTGGCTCCTGTCATGTGCGCTCATTTTGACTACGGAGATTCGTTAAGCACCCATAGGAGTATAAAAAAAGTTTGGTCACGTGGTCCAACTCATGGTCGTTTGGCCGCCATCATTGAAAATGGCCGCCAAATTGATAGATTTTTGTCTTGGCCTATCTCCCTACTCAATGGTCCAATTTTAATTTTTTGAAGTCCCTTTTACTCCTTTTTTAAAAGTAAACTAATTTTGTTATTATACATTTTTTGATAAATCAAGTAGTTTTTGAGATATACCAAAGATTATTAGTATTTCCGCTCGCAAAATAATTAAAATAATACCCATGCTCATTTTATTGTAGCCACAATATTATTGACATTTGTTTTTTTTTGTTACATAGAAGGCTTTGAACTTTTCACAGAAGAGGATATTGACTTTATGTTTTTAAAGTTCGATGGATGGTACCCCTAAAGACTGTCTTAAAAGGGTGGTTTCTAAAACTGTTCACAAGATTATAGAAAAAGCGAATTTGCAGCGAAACGATGCATCCTAGCGAAAAACGATAAAATAAATTTTTTATAGCCCTTTTTATTCCGCTTCTTTTGATGTATTACTTAGCATTCTAGCTTTGATAGTTAGCTGTACAAGCCAGTTAAAATATACAATTTTGTAAATATTTCATATTTTCGCTCCAAAATCGATTTTTTTCGATATGACAATGATCAGAAGAAGCGGAATTAAAAGTACTATAAAAAATTATTCTTGATGTTTTTCGGTAGGATGCATCGTTTCGCTGCAAATTCACTTTTTCTATAATCTTGTGAACAGTTTTAGAAACCACCCTCTTTAAGGCAGTCTTTAGGGATACCATCCAATTGCTCTACTTCCGGTGATATCAAAAGTAATGGAAAGAGTTGTGAATAATCATCTAACCAAGTACTTGGAAAAGTACAAAATTATCAACGACAAGCAATACGGATTTCGAAAATATAGGTCAACTGGCGATTTACTTACATACGTCACTCACTTATGGCAAAAGGCGATTGAGTTACGGGGCGAAACAAGAACAATTGCCTTAGATATATCTAAAGCATTCGATAAAGTCTGGCATGAAAATCTGCTCAACAAGCTCAAAGCAACGGGATTGTCGCCCTTTTTTTTTTTTGCACTTGGTTTGAAAGTTACCTTAAGGATAGATCCATTTATGTTGCACTGGATGGCCGGAACTCCAACTCTTACCAAATAAATGCTGGTGTACCACAGGGAGCAATCCTTTCGCCAACACTTTTTCTGATTTACATAAATGACCTCATAGATAAAACAGTAAATCCACTTTATTGCTTTGCAGATGATGACAATGTAGTCTCCTCAGTCATACCACCCACATGTCTCTCTGCACATGAATTCCATTACCTTAGACTAACTGAAATATCACAGATAAATAACGACTTGGAGATAATAGAGGACTGGGGCAACAAAAACCTTGTACAGTTCAACGCGCAGAAAACCCAAGCAGCCCTGTTTTCAAAAAAGACCAGCACCGGTGAGCCAAACATCATGCTATCTGGAAGTGCTGTCGCATTGCAGAGCCAGTTGAACATCTTAGGAGTCACTGCAGAGACCAACATGTCTTGGCACAGTCACGAGGCAGATATAGCTAAAAGGGCGTCCCAAAAGCTTGGGGTGCTATTTCGTACAAGACATCTGTATACACCAAGCCAACTGCTGACACTCTACAAAGTCCAGATTCGACCAACTATAGAGTACTGCTCACATATATGGAGTGCGGCACCCAAACACACTTTAATGCTTTTGAACACCGTGCAAAAACGAGCTATCAAGCTGATCAATGACCCCGCACTTACCCGTAGCTTGGATAGTCTCGAACATCGAAGAACTGTGGGCGATCTATCTCTCTTCTACAGGTATTATCACGGAAAATGCTCTGAAGAGTTGGCACGTATGATCCCCCCGGGAGTAGCACCTACTAGGCGAACACGTCAAACAGACGGTAACCATCAATTTATTGTGAAAATAGAGGCACCAAGAACCTCATTATATCAGAATTCATATCTCTGGAGAACAGCATCGCTGTGGAATAAACTCCCTGCGACAGTTTTCCCTGCAGGTTACAACCTGGACCGTTTGAAAACCAACACACACCAACATTTCCGCGCACATGCCGCTTCTCGAGCGTGACAGGGATGTCCTTGCGAGTGCGTATACCCGTAAAAAAAAAAATCGAACTTTAAAATCAAGTCAATATCCTCTTCTGTGAAAGGTTTAAAGCCTTCTATGTTACAAAAAAAACATATGTCAATGATATTGTAGCTACAATAAAATGGTATATATCTTGGTATATCTCAAAAACTACTTAATTTATTTAAAAATGTGTAATGACAAAATTTATTTGGTTTTAAAAAAAGAGTACGGCAAGCTTTAAAATATTAAAATCGGATAACTGGATAGGGAGGTACGCTTAAACAAAGAAATCTATCAATTTGGCGGACATTTTTAAAGATGGCGGCCAAACGACCATGGGTACTTAATAATGCCCCGCTGTCAAACTGAGCGCACATATTTGGTCACACGTGACAGGAGCCAGCGCCTAGACTAACTAGAAAAATGACAAAAAATTGATAAAATTTCGAGAAGAGGATCAGCTACGATTTATATGAATATGGCCCTAAGGTCTGGAAATAGTCCATATTCAATATGTGCAGTTAGTTTTTGGAACCATTTTTATGTAACCTATACTTTATTCAGGCACACTGTGTTAGTTTGCTTCTGCACTACCTAAGGTCACTATATCACGAAGTAAGGAACTTCGTGATATAGTGACCTTAGCACTACCAGGTATCTTCCAGGCGTCTTTATGAATTTTCTTTCTTATGTAAATGACATCCTTGGTTATAATAAAAAGTATGATTTGTTTATAGAAAAATACGAATTGTTATAATCCCTGATGTGTATTCCGATAAAATTTAGACATTAAAGCTGATACATTTGTTCCTAAATTAGAAATACAATGGTATTGACTATTGCGAGTTTTAAATATTATCAGTAACAATAGTAAAAATTTAAATTATGAAAATGAAATAAAAATGTATGTAATACCTACGTCTTTATTCAACAGAATGCGGTATTTTCTAATTCTAAAGCACCTAGAAGTGGGTAGAGACCATGTATGTTGACATATTTGGATATATTAATATATCCAAATATGTCAACATACAGGGACTCTAGATGTGGGATTATTTAGCCCAAAGATGTTTTTAATTTTGGCCTAAAAACGCGCCGATTAACTGATTTTTAAATCCTAAATTACATATTGCAAATTTAAACAATTTTTTATTTTTTAAAATACCAAAGTTGCCAGAGGTAGCCCCTAATTTTGATTGGGTAGAGAAATTTCTCCGCGGACCGGTTCACCGCGGGGACTATTCGCCGCAAGAATTTTTGTTTATTTTTAATCTAACTTATCTTATTTTGTCTTAATCATGGCTCCCCTGTCCTCTTGTAGTGAGATCAAAACCTGTATTAAGCCTAAGCTTGGTCAATTGATTGCAAACATATCCTAACCGGTCCAGAGGGGAACATTTTGCACCTCACAAAAAAAATCAAAAAAAATATGATATTTAACAAACTGCTTATTGAAAAAAAGTTCAATTTTTTTTTATAAATAATCCTTTTTCAAATCTGGTTTTTGAACAAATTTATATATATATTCTTTAAAGTATTGCGGCAGATCGGATTGCGGCGAGTTGCTTCCGCAGTGCTACACAGGGTTTGTCAAATGCTTAAAGGAATATACATAGTTGCACTAATTTTCCCAAAAGAATACGAAAATTGCACTTGTAGCGCACCAGTGCTACTGCACTTCCTTCCCAAACAAATTCGCTATTAAAAACTACTTATAAAATCACATTACATTAATATTTACTTACTTAACTTGCTGGTAAGAAAAATGTCCTTTCTTGTAAGATTGTGTTTTGGAAGAAGTTCTTTTAGGGCTTTTCCAATTTGCGCTTCGTTTCTGTACATTTGCGCGGTATCTGCAATATTAATATTAAAGTTTTTATATTAGTGTATTTTAGATTTTTGTTTGAATTTAACAGGTGTTTTAGAGCAAAACGGGATTAAGTGACGGCTGCAAAACGGTGTACCCTTTTATGTCTAGTACGTAACCTTACATATCCCCATTTGGCCCAAAATAAAAAAAAAATATGTTTTATAGTACCATCAATAAACGGTGGATATTTAATATGGGACGAGACATTATTTTATAACGTTATTGAAAAATAACGTAACATAACGTTACCAAGCCCTAAAATAACGACGTTGCAACGTTATTTAGTGACGCAAACAAAAAAAATCGTTTTTATCATTAATTATCAAAATTGAGAATGATGACCTTCTTTGTTTTTTCTGGTCGTCAACTTTTTTTGAACACAAATTTCCAACGAAAACCTCTTCACCTTTATTTGGTATAGTTTTTGCAAAGTCAGTTGAACAAAGATAAAAGCCGACCATCGGCATATCCTTTATAGAAAGTGACATGGGCGGCGGTAGATATACTCATGAAAATTATTTCATTTAATTATGGCGTAAACTAAAGAAATAAAAATAGATAATAAAACTTTCTATTCCTACACCTATAGGAACGACACTGATTTATTTTCTAACTTTGCATACTGCCGACTAAAGGGGTTCCGAAAAGCACACCCGAAAGCAATTTAAAGCGCATATCAAAAAAATCTGCCAATCAGGTGCCGTCCATCCACTTGGGCTCGGTCGGTCGGAAAACAAATACTTTGTGGTCGGACCGCAAAGAGCTGCGCCTCTCCTATGTCGGCAGGGTTGAAATTATACCAGGAAGATTTTATATGAATTTGGATAACTTTTGAAGGGCAGAATGAAGCAAAATTTCATAAAATCGATAGATTAGGAGTTATTCAAGTGACTTTGCAATAACTATAACATTATTAAAAATGACCCGTTATTCTCATTCCTAGGATATCATGTTGTATTTGCTATAAATGGGCTTGTTATTATTGTGTCGCAGCCGAAAGCTATACCTTTGAATATTTTGTAAATACTAATTTTTTTTATTTATTGGTTGGTTTTTTAATAAATAAAACTTGTGTTAATAAAACATTGCTTTTATATAATATAATCACCTCTACTCCGTTTTGCTCCAAATTGTTACCCAATTTTACCCAGTATGCAGGGAAAAATGGGGCAAAGTCAACTTTTTACAAAAATCCAAAAAAAATATGATCCAAAAAAATATGAATGAACTTTTAAATCGCTTAAACTAAAAGTTAAAACAAAAAAATAATATATTATTGTATATTATACAACTTTTAGATAAAATTGTAACAAGTTTTCAAGCATCTTGATGCATGTTTTAAATTTGACTGGTTGTATAGTGTGAAAAGAAAACATTCTTAAGTAACTTTTCAAGATGGTCTGAACAGGGTATTACATACCAAAATGGCGATATCCAGCAGCAAGGGCATAATCTAAGGAGGCTTTCACTTCTTCATATGTTTGAAGACCAGATGTACCAACTAAAAGAAATAAAAAATCTAAGATAGGTAATTAAAAATGTGCCATTACCAACCTAAATGGCGCAACCCATATCTTACTCCATAAATTTAGTGACACGATAACTCCTAAACCGCATCACCGATTTTCATTCAATTTTCAGGTAAAATAGTGTTCGACAATGTAACGAGCTGATTAGATTTTGGCCAAAATCCATTAATGCTAGAAACAATTAAAATGTTTTAAAAGTGCTAACTTTTTAACGAAGCATCGCATCAATATGCTTTTCCGGAATATGGTAGATCGCATTTTTCTAACTTGCTATACTTGATGTTGTATTAAAGTGACACCGCGTGATCAAAACCTTGATGGGTGGGAAGGGAGAAGAGGGGTACATACAGTGGCACGCACTCCCTTTAATTTTTTTATTGACATTGATTCCCAAAATGAGGCATTGCACTAACTAGTCATTAGCTTACTATTTTACTTGCTTTTTATTGATGTCTTCTTCTAACCGATTTCATTAGAAAGGAACATATATACTCTTATCTGGTTGTTACGAACATATTATTGATTTAGCCGGGCTTTAACGTTTTCTATTCGTTGTTTTGACTGTTTATGTCAAACAAATTATGACGAAGCTTTTCACAAAAGAAATTACCGTTTTTGCAACTAAATCAATGTTTGCGCACATTTTAATATAATTTTGAATCCTCTTTTATGTTTCGGACCTTCATTTATTAGGTAAGTACCTATTTGATCTCTCCTTTAAAAGGTCTTAGTGTTTTATCATTCGAACATTAAACCCCGAGCGGCACACTGCATGTACAAAGTGAAACACTAATTTTTTAAGGCTTCTTTACTTAGATTTTGCCGCAAAATTTGGTTTACCATAGGTATGATGCGGTGCCACTTATATACAACATCAACTATAGGTAAATTACCTACTATTACTATTTCCTACTCGCGTGCGGAAAAGTGTACTTTTCCGCACTCTTTTGCGTGCGGGAAGTAGCACTTTTCCGCACTAGTGCGGAAAAGTTACTTTGCCGCACTAGTGCGGAAAAGTTACTTTGCCGCACTAGTGCGGAAAAGTTACTTTTCCGCACTGCCCCTTGAATTTTGTTTTTACATGAGTTTTAATGAAAATATGGAACTGCAATAACAGTAAACAGTTTTTTGCAATATTTATTATGTGAGTATTACTATTGTTTCTCATAGGTACTCTATTAATAAGCAAAGTTTTTTAGAAGCTGCCTTTATTAATGACAGTTTTTTACTTTGTCAAGCACTCTATTAACAGAATAACAGAACTGACACCCAACATGTAGATGTCATTATTTTTAAGGTGGCTATGAGTAAGTATAGCATCACTGTTTAGATACCATAGCAACAAATTAAAATACAAACAAACGGTTTGATAGCTTTTTGAGCTGCAGCGTCGTTATAGTATAATATTATCCACTATTTTTGACCCAATGGACTCAGATTCCGAACAGGAAACGCCCCAGGAGATTTTGGAGGCAGCAAATGCGGCCACACTATCGTTGATACCCGAGAAATCTTCGCCAAGATACAACAAAGAATACGAAGCTTTAGAATCATGGTGTAAAAGCAAGAGTATGACCTTAGCAGTGGCTGCTTCAAAAGAGGAGGTAATATTGGCCTATTTTTATTATTTATCGAAGAAACTCTCTCCTTCTACTTTATGGTCCAAGTATTCCATGGTTAAAATGGTCCTTAAAGTCAAACATAACATCGATCTTAAAAATTTTTGTAAATTGACAGCCTTTCTAAAACGCAAAAATGAAGGCTTTAAACCAAAAAAATCCAGAATATTTGAAAAGGAGGACACGGAAAAATTTTTGACCCAAGCGCCAGACTCGGTTTATCTCATGATGAAAGTTGCCACCATCTTCGGCGTAGCTGGGGCGTGTCGCAGGGAAGAACTAACGAAACTAACCATCGACAACATTGAAGAAAAAGACGACATTCTCTTGATTACCATACCAGATACTAAAACAAAGGTATGTAGAAAATTTGTGGTTTGCGAAGACAGCTACATCGCTTTATATAAAAAATACAAGTCGTTACTTCCTTTAAACTGCGCCACAAATCGTTTTTTTCCTAAACTACAAAGCTGGAAAGTGCGGTAATCAATGCGTCGGCATTAATACGTTTGGAAAAATGCCAAGTAACATTGCAGGATATCTGGGCCTCAAAAATCCTGAAATGTACACCGGCCATTGCTTTAGACGATCATCGGCCACAATGCTAGCTGACGCAGGAAGCAATATCACAAATATTAAAAGGCATGGGGGCTGGAAGTCCACTTCTGTGGCGGAATCCTATATAGAGGATTCCCTACAAAATAAGAAAAAAATTGCGGAAAACATTTTATCAAAAAAACCATTAAACAACATGTATCAGAATCTGCAGCTAGATCACATTGAAAGTGAGGCACCATCTTCCATTATTTATCAAGGCCAAGAAGAAAGTTCCAGTGTCGTAAAATCCATGGAAATCCAGGAATCTCATATTTTTACTTCAAAAACGGACCAAATTATAAACGCCAGTGAAATGAAAGCACATTTAAAAGGAGCTGACTCAGCAGTGAACCTGCAATGCGCTACAAATTGTAGCTTCAATTTTAATTTTTATAGTAAATAGTAAAATTAGTTTAAAGTTTTCCGATTTTTCTGTTATTATTTTAAAAAATAAAGAAAATATTAACAAATCTTTAGTTTCTTATTTAATTTTATGCAAAATTACATAAAATAGTTTTGAGTGCGGAAAAGTAACTTTGCCGCACTAGTGCGGAAAAGTAACTTTTCCGCACTCATTTTTTATAACTTTATTTTTAAGTTATTAAAGAAGAATGCATCAATTTCATTCCTTATTCTTTGTGCTTGGCGTGTTCTAACCTAAAAGACCAAAAAATTGTCCGATAAAAACTATTTTTTTTCTAAAAAACTGACGATTTCCACGTTCATAGGAAAAATGTTGTACCTAACACTTGCGGAAAATGTCTTTTCCGCCCTTGACGGTTGCCCGAACTCCGCTCCGCGTCGTTCGTGCAACTTCCGTCGCGTGCGGAAAAGTATCACTTTCCGCACTTGTTAGGTAAATAACTATTACCTACTCGCGTGCGGTAAAGTAATTACTTTACCGCACGCGCACCACTAAGATACCTTAGTAACTTGTCAATGAGACAGCTTCAATATTTGTTTACATTTCCATTCCATCTAATTTGACATGTTTATTTATAAATTAGATTTAATTTTTTGAATAAAAAATATACTCATAGGTAAAATATTGTACCTAACACATGCGGAAAGTGTCTTTACCGACCTTGATGGCTTGAGCGAAATCCGCTCTGCATCGTTCGGTCAACAGCCGTCCCGTGCGGTAAAGTATAGTAATAGTATTACCGAACTCGGTGCTGTAAACAAATTTTGGCAGATTCATCATTCGTTATGAACTCCAATCTCTCTCTAATCTATAAAAATACCCCATACCCCGTTTAATTCGCGCTTGAGATAAAGTACTTACATCCAATCCAGGGCATCTGGTCTCCACTATTTAGTGTAACTTTTGCTGTTTTCAATGTGAAGTTACCATTACCAAAAACGTAACCAAACGTGAACAAAAAAATAAAAATGGATAATTTAAAATTCATTTTTGTTCACTACTGTTTTGACTAAATATTTTAGGTACCTAATATTTAGATATTTAAAACCAATTTAATATTATTTAAAAGGAAAAAGTTGTGTCGATTAACTCAGTGTATTGGTATTTTACTCTTAAGCACCTATAGTTATACTATTACGTACTTAATGGTACCTTTTAAGGCAAGAACGGTAAAGTCACATGTAGTGTAGGCAAGTTAGATAAAAAAACGAGGAATAGAAGAAAAAATTTATAAAGTTTTGAAATTTTAGTTATGAACACCCAGTAGGAACCCGAATACAGCTCCGAAGAGTTCCCACCACCCGGGGGTGAGCTTCATCCCTTTTTGCCAAAAAAACACCCTTTAACTCTGACGAGAAAAAATTATAGGACTTTTTTGATTCTCTATTAAATATTCTGCAAAAATTGTCATATAATTTTTTTGCGTATCTCCCACCCAACAGTAATAAATGACCTTGAGATTTCGGAAATAAAACAGTTTGTTGCCGCTATGATATTCACACAATAATTTGTTGCTTAAACCGCAAACAACACTTGATTGCCGCGCTCCGCCAGTGTTGTCAGATGCTCAGTAGAAAATCATCGAATTAACCGCTTAAATGTGTCATACATTATCGTGAAAGTTGTCGTTTTTTGGCAAAAATTATCATATTAAAATTGAGGTTTAAATTTTTAATTTAAATCGACTTAGATATAAGGAACACAATACAAAAAGTTTTAAAAATCGTAAAACTTTTATATTTATTTAAAATACAATATAGAAAAAAATTTAAAATTATATTTTAGGTACGAGAAGGGATAAACAACAACTTAAAGACAGGATTTAAAGAAATGTGTCTCTATAAAATACTTTCTGTAGTATTATGAGCTTTCCGGACTACTCTAGGCAATTTTAGATCGTAATAAAAAAAAACTCAACGCAACTATCTCAAAGACTGTTAACGTGAGCAAAAAAATAGCGTGTTCAAAAAGTTACTAATAGCAACTTGTTATGTGACTCTGAAGCAATAGATACTTTATCTAAAGCCGCAAATTCATTTGAGGCAGATTTCGCATGCCTCGCTGCACAGCCAAACAAGTATTCATATTTGTACGTGCCGCGGCCAGCAGCTTTTGATTGCGCGACGCATGGACCCGCGGCATACGACGACATCCGACTTTAATTATATACATTATTTGTTCATATTTTTGCTATTTAACAAATCAGAATAAAAACTTACAAAAATTAAAAATAGGCAAGTTATCGTACAAAAGGCTATTATTGTAGACCTAGTGTCGTACATCGTACATTGGTTCGGCTCGGTTATCGTACAAAATCGAAAATTATCGTGCATCTGGCAAGGCTGCGCTCCGCGAGTCGTGAATTTCAAAGCGACGATCGGCCCCACCCCACTTATTCATCTTATCCGATTTTTGCCGACTAGCTGCAGTTACTTTCTGAATGGAAATATTGCCTTCTTAATGATATGATGATAAATTGATTACTCAAATTTGTTTACTTGGGGTTGAGCAAAAGATAATGCACAAGTATAAAAATTATCATATGATATCTTGTAGGAAAAGAACTGCTCTACAATTTTGCTTGCACACATTTTTTTGCTGACGCTAATACTTTTCAAGATAATAATCGATTGCGCGAATTATTTTTTTGTGGAAAATTTAATGGAGAATCTAAAAAGTTCTATAACTTTTTCTCGTCAGAGTTATAATTTACGTGCATAACGCAAAAAACCGTCATAGTGACCTTTATGGGTTGATTTTTTGAGCAAAAAAGGATGAAGCTCCCCCAGGGCGGGTGGGTGGTAACTCTTTGGATCTGTGTTGGGGTTAATACTGGGAATTTACAATCAACATTTCAAAACTTTATAAATGTTTTCTTCTTTAAAGTCTAATTTGACCTTACTATTGGCACATTATGTTTCTTCTTATCAAAGATAAATTTTTATGTGAGGTCATATTTTGTAAGAGGTTTTGAGTTAATGCGTAATGTTTTCCCAGATTTAATTAAGAATTAATTTGTAAAATTTTGAACACGTCAAATAATGTTTACAAGAAATATTGGACAAAACCTTATTATTTTAAAAACGTCATGGATAAGGGATAATTCTTAAAAATCACTAATGAATGCGTGGTAACCCACCGCGTCCAGTCGCGTAAATCCATTTAAGAATGCAACTATAGTTACCGGATTTCACAAATACATTATAGTATGTCAGCCCGTATGTCTTGTGTTGCATTGTTTGGATACCCTACATACATACCTATTTACTGCGGTACAGTGAGCAGCCAAGACTCTTGCAAGCGTTTGGCGATTTATTTCTAGGCTCATGGCTGTTACTTTAAAAATCTCTCAATTTTTTCAAAAAACTAAATGAAATTAGGCAGTATGAACCTTTAAATTTAGGTACCGTAAAATGGTGTCGAATAAAAAAAATCCAAGTACGCGAAAATAGTATTTCGTCAAAAGATTTGAGATAAAAGTAAAGCCAAGTTCTCCAATACAAATTTCAAAATGAGAGGTTCACACTAGTTTGAAAATTTATTTTTTTAAAACTTTGCTATTACAGTCAAATTTCATTATGTTCAATTTAGCACTGTGCTGTAATAGCCAAGCTGAGAAAAACATTTCCAAACAAGTAAGAACCTGTAATTTTAAAATTTGTATTGGAATACTTGGCTTTACTTTTATCTCAATTCTTTTTAAGAAATACTATTTTAGAAATTGATTTTTTGTTATGATTTCGCTGTCTTTTTAAAGGATTTGCATAATATTTAAGTTTTAAAATCGTAAAGTTTGCGGAATATTGCTCAAAACTTTTGCAATGTCTGATTAAAAATTTTGAGGTTTTTTAATTTTTTCCTATGGTTTTATCATAGTTCCTATTAGCCTTCTAAAGCTCAGCTCTTCTAATCTCTAGCATTCCTGGAAGTGGGCAATGTTACTTTTAAATAACTTTGCTTTTAAAACAAGGGAGGGAAGTAAATTAAAATTTTGATGTTCAGCTCTCTAGCGTTTCTGGAAGTGGGCACCAGCAGAATATTCAACAAATATGACTTGTACCCTGGTCATATCTAGCTTTTTAACCTGAATTACCATAAACTCGTTTCTAATCAAACGAAAAAAAAATTACTAAATGATTTAATTTTCCAAATATAAAAAAAAAATACCGGTAACAGGTACAGGGGCGCAACTAGCGGTCATATTTTGGGGAAGCTGGAGCATAATGCTAAAGAAACTATTACACGGAGTGATGATCTAGTGACCTTAGAGGGGTGGGGGTACAAAAAAAATGCAATTCTAATTAATAATTATTACCCTTTCATAGAAAAAAATATGCAAACATAAAAATCTAAAACTAAATTTTTTTCGTCGAGATAGTCCAATTTAAATTTTGACCCGGATTTGCTCTTGGGACACACGTTGTTCCCTTTCAAAAATCGTAGCGTCCTAGCGAATGATACATCCGTTGAAAGTGAAAAATTGTAAGTGTTTCCGAAAAGTTTCATTTGTAATGTCGTTTGGTATAGCGTGTAATCCTGTACAAATGTTCAGCATTTAATTGTAGGAATGGCCAAGGCGAAAAAAAAAGAAAATAAATAACATATTAAACATTTATCTTTTGTATAGCTACTAAATTAAAATAAAGGCCTCTGTGTCTTTTACATCGTGTGTTCTTTATCATTTGCGTGAAAGACAATTAAAACGAAGTAGGGGACAGCGGGTACGATTGTAACGCTGTGCAATAGTAAAAACACAAACTAAGTGACGATCTAATTTAAATCGGCTATATCATGTAATGTCACTAATGTTAAATTCCTTTTCCACAAAAATTTTCAGTGCAATGCGAAAAGGGTTTTAAAGATTATTAAATAGTAATAATGTTAGGCAAATTTTTAATTTTATAAATATATGTTATATGAAAATATGCTGCCTACACTTAGAAGAAACCAGAACCTTCTATGAAACCCGCGAACCTTCCAGATAAGAAGCTTATTCTGCTGACTTGCGTTTCCCATGAAATAAACAACACGTGCATTCAAGCCGAATTAGCACTTTATTTCTCAGAACCTTTCAAGATAAGAAGACCATTCTGCTGACTTGCGTCTCTCATGGAATAAACAACACGTGCATTCCTGCCGAATTGCACTTTAGTTCTAAGAAGTTTAAATCTAGAATATTAAGGAATTATTCCATTGCTTAATCAGCACCTTTTCTTTATATAAACTGAAATCATTGTAATGTTAAGTCATTCTCTTTAGAATCGTTCTTAAGTACACGTTCAATTATAACGTTTAAGTCCTATATTGTATTTAATCAAAATAAAGTTTTTAAAAAAGTTAAAAGTAAACTTTAAAGTATAACATATATTTGGATAGCTTTAAACTGGCTGTGTTTCTGGTCATAAACAGAGATATTTCAGTTATTAACATTAACATTTTAAAATTAATATCTTGAGGTAAATTTTCAATATTTTTCTCCAATCCATAAAATATCCGAAGGAAATACAAAAGTAATATTTAGGTACAGGAAATACCTACAGATTTGCTTCTTTAATTATATGGCACGGATTCTTACAAAAAGCGCTCAATCGTCGCAAACTTTTTCAGCGCGATAAATTTCGGCGCAAGATATATTCAGCGCAAGGCTATTCCTGCGCAGGATTTTTACTCGCAAACTATTTTAGCGCGACAATTTTCATCGCTAAATATAAATAGCGCAATATACCTAAACCGCGCGAGGGAATTTCCTAATTTTAATGTTAAACTTTCTTTCGGGACCTGGGGAGTTAAATGAGGTGATGAGCGGGAAAAAAATCTCTTCTTTACTAACACGGTTAGCTTACGTTGGTCATTATTTGACAACGGTTAGGGTTTATAGATAGATAGATAGATAGATACTTTCTAGAATCCAGAAAAAGAGAACAAGAGTATCTTTTAAAAAAAATATGTTAGGGTGAGGCCTCCATATAGTTTTGGTGAGTTTGGTTGGTTTGGTTGGTGTAGTCTTATCCTAATAATTTTCTTCAAGAACCTATTCCCCAGACCCCTTTCCCTGGATTCTAGAAAATATCTATCTATCAAACCTAACCGTTATCAAATGAACGCAAATGTAACCTAACCGACCATTGATTATTTTTCTAATTAACTCTAGATTTTTCCCCCTCAGCACCCCATTTCACTCCCCAGGTCCCGAAAGAAAGTATAAAATTCAAATTAGGAAATTCCCTTGCGGAGTTTATAAAACAAAAAATATGCGCAATTTTGGGATATTGCGCTGATAATATTGTGCGCATAAACTGTCTTTCGCTAAAAAAACCGCGTTGATATGTCTTCAAATTTTCGCGCAAAAATGTTACGCTGAAAGCGATTTGCGCGGAAAGTGCTTTTCGCTAAAAAAAAAACCACGCCGAAATGGCTCTGCGCATAAATATTTTGCATTAAAAATGTTCTAAAAGCTAAATTGTTCTCGCTAAAATTTCCTTTCGCAGATTTTGTACTGCGCCGAAAAAAATGTTTGCGACAAAATTATCTTGTGCTGAAAGCTTTTGCAATGAAATTGGTCGCGCTGAAGCTGATCGCGCTGAAAATTTTGACGTGTTGGCCGCAAACTAAAATCATTCTCTAGTCATGGCTGCATGGGCTGGGAAGGTAAAAATAAAAAACTTCCAATTTTAAAATTGTATTTGTACCCTACTCACCTAATCATTACACGGAGGTCACTTGCATATAAAATATGTCTTGTCGGTAGATTTTTTTTTGTACGAGTATTATGTAAAACTAGTATCGGAATACATTATAAAAATATCCCATTAATTAAAATTGCTGTTAATTATTATCTCGTTTTCCAAGTAGGGTGACCAAAAACTTCTAGGCTATTTTTGTCTTTCAGCTTGCAAGTTATGGCTTAAGAGTTTTATTTTTGTCAAGAAACAATTTTTTTAAACAATATTTCAAAAGTTTATTTTTTTTACATTTTTGAGTAATTTTTAAGGCTTTTTGTAAATATCTCAGAAACGGAAGCTCCTACGAAGTTTTTAGTAATAACATAGTTTATTGAGAAAAACGTGTTCTACTATATTAGCATTAATAGAATATGACTATAATCTAATCAGTTCGTTACAGCGTCGAACACTATTTTTCGTAAAAATCTCATGAAAATTGGTCCAGCGGTTCCGGAGCTACCGTGGCCCGGTCAAACATACACACACATGGACAGACGTCAAGAAAATATTGCCAAAATAGGTAAAAATGCATCCAAATCACATATTTATGGCGTTACTTAAAAAAAAATCCATTCAGCTACAATCTCTTTAACTAGGTAATACAAAAGAAATCACAAAATTTATTTTATTAGTTTTTGAGATATTAAGCTTAAAGAAAAGTTGTATTAGTGAGCTTAACACAGATGTAAAATCTTTGAGTCAAAAGTAAGGTGTAGGGCCGTACATGGCGGTTGCTTAAAAAAATCGGTCGGCCGCCCTCAAAATCCGAAGACCCTTTAAACAGGCTTATTCCCCATGACCAGAATAGCTATTTCCCATATGGTATGTTGCATAACGACTGATGTCACTCACCGCTGACAACATAAATTATTTTAGTGAAACGCCACTGAACTTGGCAAGAAAATAGCATAACCAAAAAATGTGAGTTTGAGTGACTTTGATGGATTTGTCGCAAGGTCTTTATACTTTTAAACAGGTTATTTACAGAATTTGAAAGGTTATTGACCCTGACTAGCCAACTGTAATCAGAAAAATTTGAGTTGCCTTAAATCATTTGTTTTATGAAAACCCGATGACGCACGGAGGTCAGCTTGTCTAATTTAGACGATCGAAACCTCAATATCATATCATCATAACCACTCACACCACATCACACACAAGTCTTAAAAAAGTGCCCAATTACCTTATTAGTAAACCCCAATGCAGAAAATTGATCAACTAACACTTGTCACGAAGACAAGTCATCGGCCAAGTAATAGCCTGTGTAATGATCCGCATTTATTTCGCGCGGAAAGGCGATTTGCAAACGTGCTCCAAGTTGGTAAAAAGTTTATATTATGGTGATTTCTTCACGTATATTATAAATATGGGTTAGTATCTCTAAAAAATTAGATAAAAGTTGTGTATTGAATTATTATAATTTCTGAAATATGTTTTATATATATTGGACTGAAAAAGTCCGTATCATTGCGTTTCTGACTTTATTATTTCAACCATGTATTAAGGGTTGTATTTGTGCTACATTTAGCTGCCGATTCTTGCCGGAGTATTAGCTGTGATTTATCGTTTCAGCATTGGCGCATGGGATTGGCGGACGTAATTTATTTAACGTGTGGCATAAGACATCGGTTTCACAGGAAAAAAATCAATCTGCTTTAACTACATATATATGTGATAACAGTGAATATAAATACTACGATAAAGAATATCAGTGCATGGTAAAAAAAACCTTGCAAACTTTGATAGTGATTGATCTACAATGATATATAATATAGCAAGATTAGTAAATTTAGTTAATTTTTTATGAAAAAACTATGTTAATTAAAAAAAAGCTTTAAGCTACGTACACATAGATACTCTCAAAATGTCATTTTTTTAAGTTATTTGCTTAAGAGGAAAAACGATATGCGACATAATTTTTGGAGGCGACTGTACCGTCTCCAGAATGCATAGTATATTAAAATCACATTTTAAAACTTTCAGCATCCAAATTACAACCATAAAATAATTTCGATCCTTCAAAACCGACAAACTGACCACCCTGTGACGCACCTACAGTCGTCCAGTTCACATGACTGGTCAAATTCTGTAGGCAACCTGTGTAAAAGTATAAAGACCTTGAGTGTGGATCAAGGTCTACACCCTATATCATTATTTTTAAGATAACTTTTGACAAGTTTTTTTCGTTTGCCTATGCTATTTGTTATGGTAAACAGCTGATAACTGTCAAAAAGTTATCTCAAAAATTATGGTATGGAGTTTATATACTTTTACACAGGTTGCTCACAGAATTTGACAAGTCATGTGTATTTAACGTAGCTTTTTTTAATCAGGATTACAGTTGGCCAGTCAGGTCCAATGACCTTCCAAATTCTGTAGATAACCTGTGTAAAAGTATAAACAGCTTGAGTGTGGATGACATTGGAAACATATGAAGGTGACACATTTTGACATTTTATCATTTTACGATATCTGCATAACAGATACTCGTAATCTAATCTGTGCCTAATAGTAAACAACTGTGAAAATAAATGATTTTGATTTATATGAGACTTCTGTAATCTATTATTAGGTATTATTTTACTGTGATAACAGCAGGTAAATTATAAAATTTCTCTAATTTTTTATTTCTTTTTAATTTACGATGTGTTTTTTGATAAAGTATAGGTACATAAGTTTTCCACAGATTTTTTAAATTGGTTTCTGCATCGGATCTTTTAGAACATTTAGAAATTAAGCACGTAGCACCAAAATTTAAATTGGCACGCGCTCGTTAAATTTGAGTCAATGTATTTTGCTTTAAAACATGCACAAACTAAAGTTTGGTTATTATTTCTATTTTCTGAAAAACTAAAATCTTAACCTTATTTTATTTATATGCTTGCAAATGAGTGGCAGATTATTTTTGTCTTCTAAATGTCCCAGTACCTCCTTCTTTCAATTTCTAAAAACTCATTAGTAGGTAGGTACTAGAGGCCTTCGATACATTTGACAATTGTTGGTGTAAAACAATTGTCAAATATATCAAGGGCCGCTAGTAGGTACTAGTTGACCATATCAAAAATTTTTAAATGCGATTTGAGCAGTTACGTATTTAAAAATCGTTAAATTTTTTTTGGATTTTTTTAAATTTGATTTTTGTGTGTTAAATATTAAATAATAAGGTTTGCCTAAGAAAAATAATTTTGATTAAAAGGATGCTTTGTTGACCTATTTTTCTTTAATGTCTTTTTAGGGCAAGGCAGATTAGGGACACAAATGAATAAAACTTTTAAGCAATAGGGACTTATTACAATAAAGCCAGGTAGTAATTGTGCCGGGTACTATTTTGACAATTTTGCATTATAAGAACACCTGTCTACTTTTAAAATTTTGCCTTTGTGTTATAAATTCGACTAGTATTTCAATTTTGAAAGATCAACTATCAGTTTTCAATGGAAAACTGTCAGAATAGTGCCCGGCACTATTACTGCCTGGCCTTATTACAATAAGTCCCTATCTTTTATTTAGGTAGGTAAAAGATCCGTTAGACTACGTTTATTTTACGATAACACTAAATATAGACAAACCGCGAACATATTTTAGCCCAGTCAAATAAGGAAAAACCTCTAAAAAAATATGTGCAGGCTAAATTCTAGTTTATTTATAACTTAGCATCTGGGATACATTCCTATTATTTTTCGACAAAATCCCATATACATAATATTCCAATACCCACGGTAACTGCCCATTCATGATGCAAACATGAGGGCCTTGGGGTGTTTTTGAGCAAAAAATACCTGATTGGTTGCCTTCAAAGACATATGCATATTATTTTTATATAGTACGTATTATTGCAATACCTACGGTACCTTACGAGGCAGAATGCAAACATTTGAAATAGCAATATCAATTGGTATATCCTCTTTGCAGTCCTTAAGATAAAATTACGTTACGTCAAATCATCGGCGTACAGTTGACAAAAACTCTATATGTGTAAATTTGGTATCTGTGCATTTTTCGTACCTTTATTTCTGAATGTTTGCGTCAAACGCCAACCATTGTGTAAATAGGTAACAGGGAGTATTGGAATATTACGTATATGCAAAATCCTCATTGTTCTTCGCTAGATATACATAGAGTTTTCTGTGCCTAGACAGACCTCCTAAAAATCATTTTTTTTCCGTTTTTGTCGAAAACTAATAATTGTTTTAAAGAAATTCAAGGGAGAAAATATAAGCCAAATTATTTAGGCTGTGCTATAATATTAACAAACCGTTATAAAAAATTTATCAAAAAAATATTGTATTTTATTTTTATCTTATCAGTTCTGAAATTATTTGTTGCTTGCGTATTTGTGATAGACTCTTGTGTAATACCTCAAGATGTTCAAAAAAATCGTAGAATTTGAATTTCTATAGGGGAGATCTGGCAAATGGTGCAGATCCATCCACTCTGCACCCCCTCCAAGGAGGTGGGTTAGCGTTTTTTCAATAAAAGAAAACTCGTGCTGGTTTTATAGTAGAGTAAATTTGTAGGGTAAATTTTTATATTTAGAATGGTAGTAGCTTACACCAGAAGCTAAATTTTCATTCGAGGATCCCCTATTTTCCGGCATCAGAATCCAAGATGGAGGCTGCCAAAGTTTTAAAAAATGAATTCTCTGTTTTAAGAGAAAATAAAATTAATTTTGATAAAGTTACTTTAAATGGGATCTATTCAATTTAAAAATGTAAAAAAAAATACCCCTGTCACTTCAAAAGAAATAGCGGGGCTATATTAATAAGAAAAATTTTTTGTTCAACATTTTTTATATTTTGTGTGCGCTATTTATTATTAATACCTTATATTAAAACTACTGACCAGCTCTTTAAACCTACAAAAAAAAAAGTTTCCGAGCCGACACAAAGATGGCGCTTAATATGTCAATAATAAAAGTGACCTTTATAACGTGTAGACCAAATTAAATTTTTACAAAAGAATTTTTTCTGTTTAATTAATAGTAAGCCAAATTTGGTAAAAATTTATAAAAAGTTACAATTTGACATTTAACATTTTAAGATGGCGGCTGAAGTTCAGATGAAAAATTATTTTTTTGTTCTTATTTCGCACAACTAGTATTGCCGTGTAATATATTGATTTATACTAAATAGGGGTCGCCGATTTTAAATATTTTATGGTAAATGGCATATGTCTATTATTATCCAAGATGGCGGCGTTCAAAATATAAACAGAACAGAATCTTTTTGGTTTGGTAAACTCTTTTACCAAGATACGTAGTTTTATATTACTCTTAATTAGTTTTAAATTATAATGTACAAAAAAATATAATTTATTTATGTTTTAAAGATGGCGACCGAAAAAGTAAAAAAAACATTTTTGTTTTTTTTTTCCGAAATTTAACAAATAAAACTGGAAAAAATAAGACAATTCGTTAAACAATGCACAGATCTTTTAACATTGAAAAAAAATTGACATATGTCACGTACCGTGATTTGATTGAATTGACCTATTTTACTTAATAGCTATCTCCGTTAATATTGATCTTACAGTAACGTTTAATTTTATTTTTCATAGATCATCATAATCTGAGGTTAAAAATACTATTGCAAAACTTTTGACATACGATTTATTTTTTTAATTAAAATATAATTTTTTTAAAAGATAGGGCATCTTTTTCTGATTTCAAAAATATATAAAATGTTGACATTTAGTCCAGCCGTTGTTGAAATATTTGGATTTTAAAAACCTAATTATATTTATTAACAAAATGGCAACATCCTTATTGTTTATTTAGGTTATTAAAATGCAAATATTTCAAAAACCCTTGGGCCAAATGTCCACATATTATATATTTTTGAAAACAGAAAAAGGAGCCCTATCGTTAAAAAAAAATACAGAGTGTTTTGTTTAACAAAATAAAGCATATGTCAGGGCTATCAAAACGGACGGGCCACGATCCTCCACTTTGTTGACGTCACATCCGGGGCCGATTTTTTTTTTATGGTCACGTTACGACACAGCTGATTGTCTTTAAAATATTGAAGTTAGAATGACGGTTCATGAATATTTGATTTTTTTTTTAAAAAGCCGTTTTTGAGATTGTTTTTACTTTATTTTGGCAGAACAATTTTTGTTAAATGTATAGTAATCCTTAATTTTTCAGAGCCGCTTCGTTAGCTCACATAAAAATTAGGTTTAAATCAGAAGCGAATGTGACAATCACAGATGACAAAGTCAAATACATGTCAAATATAACAGTTGACATGTGGTACATGGCGGGTAATTTGAATTCAAAATAAGGAATGCTAAATCTGGAAGATTTTAACCTTTTAATCATGTTGCTTCCTTACAAAACTTTGGTGGAATATCGGGATGACGTCTGAGAATATTTCACTGAAATTTTGCGGAAATTTGTAGTGCTATTTTGAAAATATCATAAAAAAACGTCTGACCTCTCATAAGACCCAATGCAAAATTCAGCCCCGGGAGAACAGCTGATTTTTTCAGGGTCGTGGCCTCTATTTTTGTGTTGGCCTTGCATATGTCAAAAATTCGGCAAGTGTTTGACATATATAATTTTTGATATTAGACTCTGATGACTTAGGAAAAATTATTTAACGTTACCTATTTAAACGTTAATTAACGGAGCTATTAAGTAAAATATGGTCAATCACCTGGTACGTGACATATGTCAACTTTTTTTATACTTTTAAAATATCTGTGTGTTGTTTACCGAGATGTCTTATTTTGTCCAAATTAGATTGGGAGACGGAACACCAAAATGTGTGACTGTTCCCCTTTATGAGGGACATAACCGATTTTTATCGATAGCATCACAAACTAACTTATTCTTTGTGATAGCATAAAGGTAATAAATCTGTATATTAAATACCGTTCGCAAGCTTAACAATATTTTGATTTTTTGATACATAAAGCATTGTTAACAAATACCTATTTTAAGTTTCATTCTTACTGAATCAGACAAGAATGTTATGTTCGTCACGGCACTTTATCGATGTTTATAGGTATTTAAAGTTTAATCAGAGGAAAAATTATTATTTCCCGGTCACCTTATAAAAACTATTTTTTTATGAGGAGAATATGTAATATAAAATCATCGGACCAAAACTTATATTTTCTCGTCTCGACCAACACTAATAATTAATTGTTTAGATTCAACAAAGGAAATAGTTTGCTTCTCAAAAAAATGATTTTTTTTAAAAAATGTGTAATGTTTCTCACAGTGATGGCTCTCTCGCGTGCAGATGAAACGCCCAAGTCTGTTAAAGACTGGAAGTTCAAATTGGTTCAAACTGGAGACTTGATGCCTATGGTTGGATGTAAGTATACTTTCACCTTCTATCGATCATAATCAGTAAAAAAGCTGCATTCTTGCCACGCACAACAAAGTATGAATCAGCAAAATCGGTTCAGTGGTTCTAAAAAAAATATTTTTGTTTCATTCATTGTTTTGCATATTATACGATTGCCTTGCCAATCATGCCTGCTTTTATTTCCTTATAAATTCATTACTACTGAACCGATTTTAATGAAATTAAAAACATCCTGTTGAGAATTGGTTGCTTTTTAAAGATCATGATTAAAGTTTATCGCCATCTTAAAATCTAAGATGGTGGACAGAATCATACTTGATTCTTCATAGACGTGTTTATGCTTATTTTCCAAAAATGTTTTAGTTTTTTTTATTTATAGAATAACACAACCTTTTCCCCACATAATGAGGTACAAATTAGTAAAAACGGGTATATAATTATATTTATGGTTCTTAAATTGCTTCAATTTTAAAATTGTAGGGGCCGCCCCTAAACATGAAAATTTTTGTACTTTGTGATATGTGACCAAACCACTAAAATATCTTAAATAAGTGATTTTCATATTTTGCGGTTGGGTCAGAAGAAGATGTTACAGCTCCTAGGAGCCGGGGGCCAAAGTATAAAGTATTTAAAATTAGGGAGTGGTTAACCGCAACTCTTTGGTGCAAATTTGCTGACATAGGGCAGAGTATAAGTCAATTAGGCTTTTTTTATTGTAAATAACAAAAATTTTTGCCCCTACATAGGGGGCCTCGTTAACAGTTTCGATTTTTTTTTATACAGCTGGCCTTATATTTTATTGTATGAGCTACCAATTTGATAACATATAGTTATGTAGGTGCAATAGTTTAGAAGATATAAGGTATAATCTAAAAACACATTTTGCCCCCTTGCGCCAAGAAGCAAATTTTTTTTTTTTGACAGTCAAAGAATAAGTACGTGAAGGCCGACGGGCGTGACAAATTTCATTACTCTAGCTTAAACTGTTCAGAATTGAAAAAATATTGACACTTACTTTTTGACTGAGATAATTTTGGCTCGGTTAACAGGTCAGGCAGTGTTGGTGGGATAATTAGTAATCGATTAAAACAGGTGTAAAATCTTCATCAAAAAGCCCACGCAAGACGCTATGGCCCGGGACTTATACCTAACAATACGGAAAGTGTCTTTATCATCCTTGACGGCTTAACTGAACTCCACTCCGCGTTGTTTTCGCACTTCTTAAGAAAGTGTATTATTACAGCCGTGATGGCCGGCGGCGTCGCATCTGATAATTTACTACTTTCCACTCTTGTCGGGTAATTAACTATTAGAAGTCCTTATTGGAATAGTTTCTATAATAGGTCTTTGTGGGTTAAGCTTAAAAAGCAATTACTTTGTAATTTTAGTTGGCACTTGGCAAGTCAAGGGGACAGAAAAAATTAGAAATTCTCTGGATTACGCTTTGGAAGCTGGCTATCGTCATATTGGTAAGTATGCATTTATGTTAATTAAATAGACAACATTAATTACCCCTAACAAAAGTACTTTTAAAGTTATCACTTGCTCTAAATCGCAATCTATTATACCTGGAAATTCAAATAAACTCACGGTGCGACACGGCACCGGATTCATTTTAGTAAAGACTTATTTTTAGTTCAGGCAAGATTCGGGAAAATCCACTTTCTAGAAGCATTTTATATTACTTTTTGGCAAATGGGCAATTCCCCCTATTTTGACCCCGCTGAATCCGAATATCCCTGTTGCCAACTCGAAATATTGACAGAGGCTGAGATATTCAAGATGGCAGCCAAAATGGAGGCGGAATTTTAAATTGCCGCTGGAAAGCCCAAATTATCACAGGTGTACATTCAAAATATATTTGTATAATTGAAAAATAATAACATATTATTTTTTTTTAATGGCTGCAAAAACCTCCAAAAACCCCCCCAGACCCCCAAAATCGGAAAGTTTGAGGTTTGTTCAAATTTTCTTAAAAACTAAGCTTCTAAGAGAAAAATGTATAATATACTTTATTATAGACAATAAAATTCCCTTTTCAACATAGTATAACTTACAGTTAGACTAATTACAAGCTCTCCAGCGGCGTCCGTTAATTGAAGTAATTAAAAAAAGTTGAAAAAATACCAATGTTTTTTCCAAGATTTATTTAATTTTTTTAAAAACTAATATCTACAGAAAACCATGTATTACATTTTGGTATACTCAATAAAATTTCCTTCAAAATGACGTATAACATGATTAAATCGGTTTTATAAATAAAACTTCAGGGGCATCCGTAAATTAAATTAATTTTGAAAAAACAGAAAATAAACCATTTTTGTTACAGGTTTTATCAAATTTTCTCAAAAACTAAGCTTAACATGAAAAAACTTGTTCCACACTTTTTTGTAGACAGGGAAATTCGCTTTTTAAAAATGTGAAACTCGGTGGGGTTTGACTTATAGCAAACTCTCCAGCGACGTCCATCAATGGGGGTGGTTTCAACAAATCATTAAAAAAAACATGTTTTTCATACGTTTTATTCAATTTTCTTTATCAAAAAATGTGTCGTATACCGCTCCAGTGGTGTTCTTAATTTAAAGAAATTATTTAGGATCAATCCAAACTAATCAATTTTGTATCTTATTAGCTTTTCGGTGGATAATAAAGAGCGGCGAATAAAAGGTCGAAAGTACCAAAGGTCGAAAGTACAAAAGGTCGAAAAAATAAGGTCGAAAGTACAAAAGGTCGAAAATACAAAAGGTCGAAAGTACAAAATGTCGAAAGTACAAAAGATCAAAAAACAAAAATTTGAAAGTTCAAAAGTTCAAAAGGTCGAAAGTACAAAAGGTCGAAAGTACAAAAGATCGAAAGTACGGCCGCGGGTTCACATCGACTGGACAGGTCAATTCGACTTAATACGGTAAATTTGTATTTTTAATATTTTGTTTTGTCGATTTTTTTTCGACCTTTTTTACTTTCGACCTTTTATGGCTTCGGCGGCGGGCCCGATAATAAAATGTCCTTTTAAACAGTGTGTAACAAAATGTGACCCATAGCATAGAAAACTCTCCAGGGGCGTCCGTAAATTGCAAAAATTACCAAAATCACCTGTGTCAAAGTTACTACTGTTACTTTCTGCACAAAAATATTGCTTAGGGGGGGTCATGGCCCCTATGCCCCCCCCGTTATAACCACCAGTTTTTTTTGCTTTAAAGAACTTATTTAGATAAATCAAAATATCTAATCTAATCAAAAAACAGTTTATTTTAATTTGGAAACATTTTATTTTAGTTGGTATAAATTACGAAACTTTTTGAAGTATTTATCATAACATTAACCTCACATTGTAATATATCATTTTAAAACAAATTGTGTTATCCTCAATAAAGAATAAAGGCACATTTTTTTTTGAAATTCTTAGTTAAAAAAGATATTTAAATATGCAAGAAAAACTGATTATTTCAGTTATTTTTGAAAATAAGTTTATATTAGTACGCCCCTGAAGCCTTAAATATGCAACAACCCGACATTTTAATAAAGTTTTTAAAAGAAAATGTTATGTTCTACAATAAAGTGTACTACATATTTTTTCCTAAAAAGTGTAGTTTTTTAGAAAATTTTGAAAAGTCTATAATAAACATGTTTTTTCTAAATAATCCCAATTTACGTACGCCACTAAAGAGCTACTTGCTTTTCCTAACCTTATTGACCAAGTCATCGTTGGAAAGAAAATTTTATTTTCCACAAAAAACTGTTCTTTGCAATTTTTGATAAAAAAGTTAGTTTTCGAAAAAATTGCATAAACCTGAAAAAAAACAGGTTTTTGGGGGTTTGGGGGGGATTTTCTCCGTCCTTGGAAAACGGAAAGCCTTTTAAAAAAATATGCTCTGACTATTTAGTAAGGCGGTGCCGGGTAGTGCCGTGGTATGGTCGTCGGCTTCACATGTAGAAGGTACCTTAGATTCGAGTCTCGAACAACGATGCCAACCCAACAAAAAAAAGTCCGTGCTATATAGTCTGCGCCAGCATACGACCACGACTTTTGCGCTGAAAAGGAAAGAAGTCTATAACCAAGTTCTGCTGGGACGATAGCGATGTTAGATAGATGCAAGTCACATGTAGCAGAACCACCTTTCGAAAGGGGTGTAAAAGCGTGGGTCCACTGTGTATACTGGCTACGCAGTAAAAAGATCCCTGACCTCGAGAAATAGATATCAGGCAAAATTAAGTCCTCTTAGAGAAAGAACACTTGCATCCTACGGGACACGTGCATCATCTAAATATATGGTGTACGGACAAGTCGGGGTTTGCGAAAAGGTCGCCGTGTGCCTAGTCGCTAGACCAAAAATGGTCTCCAAACCACCACGACTACTATGACCCCCCCCTCCCATTTTAGAAAACTTCAAATAAAACAGGCAGTTTCTGATGGGTCAACGACAGTTCGCCACCGCCGACTCACCGCGGCCTATTCGCTGCCAAGAATACTTACCGCCAGGTTTTAGTTGCAATTCTTATTACAAAAGGTTTTATTTATCTGGATTCTTTTATTTGTTATTAGCTTGTCTGTCTTTCTTTTGAAAAGCCTAACCTTAACCTCAGTTGCTCACAAACAGGTTCGCAAATGTATGATAACCTTTCCAGACACACCCATAACCTTTTTTCAGTAAAAAAACAATCGCTTACCAAAAAACCCGGATTATTAAATATAAACATTGATCTGACCAAAGTTAAAGTAGAGTCCCTGTATGTGGACATATTTGTATATATTAATATATATTAATATATCCAAATATGTGAACATACCGGGACTCTAGTTAAAGAAGCAAATCCACAATAGCTGCCACGCCGCCCGGCTGTGTTTTTTAGCTTGCCATTTCGTTCTCTGGTTTAGAAATATCAAGTTCTTGTCAACCGCTGGCTGTTTGTGGTTTTGCCAGATTTTTATTTAAATTTGGGATAAAACTATAACACTTAAAACGGTTCAGGGTCCTAAAACATTACTTTTTTCATTCGAATAGGGAAAACCTGAAAATAAACAAAAACACAAGAAAAATAATGAGTACTGCCAGTCTCCGCCATTTTGACAAGACCGCGATAAAGTCAAAGTGCAATTTATTTCAACCAAATTATCGGCTTTTTCAATAGTCATGTCAAACTTATGCTCTACCTAGAGAGAAATATGTCATACATACAGGGTCTACCCACTTTTGTATTTTGGTGGGTTGTGAACTCCTATAGTCCATTCCATAATTTTTGAGATAACTTTTTGATAGTAATTAGCTGTTACCATAAAAATAGCATAGGCCAGCGAAAAAAAATCGTAAAAAGTTATCCCAAAACTAATGATATAGACTTTATTTCTAGCTGTTTTATAATATCTGCAAAATATGCTTTTTAAAAAATAGTTTTTCGAAAATAACTTTTAAAACAACTCAAGTGGGTAGGCGTTCTATTTAAATTTACTTAATTTATTTAAGGTTTTTGAAGTTTATAGTGCGGTGTTGTTTGGTTTAATTTACCTTTCCATTCTAGACACTGCACAAGCTTATGAAAACGAAGAAGATATCGGCAAAGCTTTAAAGGAGCTGCTGCCCAAATACAACCTTACAAGACAGGATATCTTTATCACCAGCAAAATCAGTAAGTATCACAATATTAAAAGACAGCTTCTACCTCTTTAAATAATTCAGCTATCGGTTCAATACATAAAAAAGGATGCCCAATATAGTTAATCTTAGGGCGTTTGCACACAGGACGGTAATGGCACGATTTGCCGCGTGCGATATATCGCGCCGCATACGCTAAGTGCGCGCTCACTACACGGTATATCGTGCGAAACTTGTCGTGTACTGCGTGCCCTGAATGACAATGCACTAAAAATATCGTTGGCGATGTCGTGGTATGTGATACAAATCATTTAATACTATTTGCATTCAAATGTCAGGCGAACCGAATTTGCGAGTTTTTTAACCGCCAAATCGCAGGTTTGTAGGGTACCCTCCTGCCGCGACGGTATTAAATATCGTCGCGGAATTTTTCAGCCAGTGGTCATTGCATTTAATTGTATGATAAATTTCTGATTTTTGGTCGTTGCGATATCGCGTATGATTTGTTGTGCCCTAAGGGCGTTTGCACGCAAGACGATAACGGTGCGATTTGCCGCTGGCGATATATCGCGGCCCATTCGCTGAGTGCTCGCTAACTATACGGTATATCGTGCAAAACTTGTTTAGAATAATGTTTTCGTGTTGCTAAAAATATCGTTTGCGATATCGTGGTGTGTGCTACAAATCATTTAACCTTAATGGCGTTCAAAAGTCAGGCGACCGAAATTCGCGCGTTTTTTGACAGCCAAATCGCAGGTTTGTGCGGGATCGTCTTGCCGCGACGGTATTAAATATCATCGCGACATTTTTTAGCCAGTGGGTGACAGTGGGTGATACTGCGATGTCGTGTAAGACTTATTACACGCGGCAAATCGTGCCGTTACCGTCCTGTGTGCAAACGCCCTTGGGGTCTTTGCACACAGGACGGTAACGATACGATTTGCCGCGTGCGATATATCGCGCTGCATCCGCTGAGTACTCGCCCACTACACGGTATATCGTGCGAAACTTGTCATGGACTGCGCTCTCTGAATGACAACAATGCACTAAGTAATAAATATCGTTGGCGATATCCTGGTATGTGCTACAAATCATTTAGTCCTATTGGCGTTAAAAAGTCAGGCGACCCGTTTTTTGATTTTCCTTAAGCACTGGTAGTGTTCAAACCTCACCCTGTATATATATATATATATATATATATATATATACATATATATATATATATATATATATATATATATATATATATATATATATATCTATATATATTAATTTAAGTTTCTCTTTAACGCATTAAAATGCATTTTGCATTAATGGGTTAATTAATTATTATTTTCTTTTATTTTGGGTATTCTATATTAAAATTGTATTGTCTGTGGTTTCTATTTTCTTAATTATTATAAAAACTCTTATTGCGTATTTTTTGCTGGAATGAAGGCCCCGAAATCCTTGCCTGTTTTTCGGCACTTCGATTTCTCTCGTCCCAAAGCATACCTACTGTTTGAAAGCAATACAATATACGCCGCTGTAAAATAATCCAAACGCTAATTCAAAATTCGCGTTCTAAAACCTACGACAACTATTTGTTGGTACGACAACTAGTTATTGTGTTCAAAATACAGGGTGTTCTTAATGAAAAGTGCCAATCGCAAAACTATTGAACTTCGATGTGCTGTTACGTACGTTGAGTGACATAAGAATACTTTCACCGTAGCCTCACTCGCGAGTATTGGAATATTGTGATAAGACAATCTAAGGTAAGGTGAAAAAGCTTTTATTCCAGCTCGTTTTTTCCTTAAATTTTTTCTATATAAATTTCGACGAACCTAGCGACCTATTACTCAAATAACGATCAGGTAGTATACATATAAAAGTTTTTTATAAGGATGGGTATCGCTACAGTTGCACCAAAAAAAAACTAAACAACACAAAACGTACAAGTGAAATTAAGAAATAAAGAAAATTAAGAAAAAAGTTTTTTGTCTTCGGCACGAACCGAACCGGAATCTCTTGCTCTGTACGTAAATGTAAAGAACGTTTGCGTACAGAGCAAGAGCTTCCGGGTTCGAGTCCCGGCCGAAGACAAAAAACTTTTTTCTTATTTTTCTTTCGTTAATTTCACTTGTTTATGTTTATGTTTATGTTAAAAACAAAACGTATTGAACCAGTGCTCCGCCACGATCGCTCCGCGATTATAATTATTAGTAATTACGTTGCTTAGACAAAGACAGACTTATATATCTAGAAATTATTATTCAAGGAAAAAAACTTAAAATTTTTAGATCCCAGACAGGGCAGCAGCACGGATGGCTACCAAGCTGTAAAAGATTCCTTGCAGAAACTGCAGACAGACTACATCGACCTATACCTCATTCACAATGCTGCTCAGCTTAAAATAGAGTTGCCAGCTGAGGGACCACTAAAGATTGAAACAAGCAAAGGTGAGTTAATTGAGTGAAACTGTTTAACCTTAACCCCACATATACGTAAAATTCCAAGAACTCCCAACACACGCTTTGCCCAATAGCAAACCCTATCTTGACCAATGGCATAGTCGCCCGCTCTTCAAGATTAGTGAATTTTAAGCGTTTGAAGTGAAATCTGTTCTCCTGCCCCGTCTGATCGTTTCTCAATCGGATCGTAGAAGAAGCTTGCGCAATGGAGGTCTTTTTGCCTAGTACGTGACGGCTTGGAGCTAATTTAAAGCTTGCCATTGGCCAAAGCATGTGAATAGCTACCCTGGACGTTTTACATTACACGACGCACTTGAGAAAATTTGCCGAGGTTTCATCTCGTCCTCGATCAAACATCTGCCGCATTGCGGCTACCTAGTGTTGCCAAACTTTTTTTTTGATGACTTTCCTTCAACTAAGTGACAAAAAACCTTCTTCATATCCTTCAAAACGTGGGTGCAGGATGCCAACATTTGCATTTTCAAATCTGGGACGCTAAGATTTACTTAGCTGTCTTACACCCGGTTCCCACCTACGATTTTTGCGTGGGTGCCCGTTCACGCATCACATGATTTCAATATGAAATGTTATGTCATGTGGCGAGTGCGCGGGCACGCACGAGAAAGTTAAAGTGGGAACCGGGTTTTAGTTATCGACCGAGTCGCGGGCCGGAGGGGAGGTGGTTTGACAAATAAATCAGAACATAAAAATTTGTAGAAACAAAAATTTTGACTTTCGTTGTCTTTATTTATTAAACACGACGTTTCGGTTAAAGACAGAAACCGAAACGTCGTGTTTGAAATAAGTAAAGACAATGGAAGTCCGAAATTTTGTTTCTACTCAATAATTGTCTATAAGTTTTAAACAAAGAATTAAAATTTGTATTTATCGAAAAAAATAACACAAAGAAAAGCAGTAAAAAACAAACAAACTTACCACCGCAAGATATGGTGAAAATTAAAAAAAAACTTACTACAGTAGCGGGTTCGATCCCCGTCGGTTGCCGAACTAATAATAATATACATTTTCTGAGGCTTAGCCTAAATTTATGACGAGGTACGTTTATAGAAAAATCACCCTGTATCTGAATCTGTTCAATGTGCAAACCTATTCTAGGTTCAAGTTTCTTTAAGTGTTCCCAACTATTGCAGGAAATTTGACGTCTCGCACGTGTCGTAAAATGTACTGTACCTGAAATGTACAGGGTGTATTCGATGTTTTTGGGGGGTTTCAGATATTTCTAGGGGAGAATAAAACTGACGCTTAAATTTTAAGAGAACCTTAAAGGTCAAAACCGCATCAAGATATAGCAATATGTTTTTAAGCTATGGGGTGTTTTTGACAAGTCTGTATTTCGGGAAGGGGTCTATAACTTTTCTATTTATGAAAATTTGGTTTTCTTGTTATAATTTTAATTTTTTTCTTGAAGAATTGACAGATGTAAACCGTTCTTAGATAGCTTTCTTAGTTTTTGAGATATTGCATAAAGATATAATTTTTTTTATGAGTTGACTTTCTTATTATTCGATTTTTAAAATCAGCGTAAAATTTTCCTTAGAATGACGTATCACACTTAATATTTTATTTTTTAAATTTTTTGTTGTTTTTATATATGTTTTTTTTTAATTTTTTTTATTTCTTTATCTTATTTTTTGATTTTAAAATATTTTCAACACAGTTACCGAATTAAATATCAATCAATACAAAATAGTTTTGAAAAAAAAACAAAAATACTTATAAAAACAATAAAATAAAATTGATTGTTTTACGTCGTTTTAAAGGAAATTTTACGCTGATTTCAAAAATCAAATAAAAAGAAGATAAATCCATAAGAAAATAACAACTTTATGCAATATCTCCAAAACTAAAAGATATAGAAAAAAAACGTTTAAATATATCAATTCTTCAAGAAAAGATCTATCAGAAAGCCTTTTACAGAAAAATTAAATTTTTATAAATAAAAAAGTTATAGACCTCCTCCCAAAATTCTGGCTTTTTTAAACACCCTGTAGCTAAAAACGGCTTATTATACCAAGATGCAGTTTTTATCTTTAAACTTCTCTTAAAATTCCAGCGTCGCAAATGGGGGGTCAGTTTTTTCGCTTACAAATAACCGAAATCCACCAAAAACATCAAATTTAGGACACCCTGTATACGTCAATAACACATATTAAAGTGCTTATACACGAAACTGATTGGTGAATGCGCCGCCTGTACGCCGCTCGCGCCTTGTTCGCGCTCCGTATGTGCGCCGCTTGCCGAATTCGTTTTAACGAACTTTCTACGATCCACGCATTGAAATTAAAACTCGACAACAAACTGCCGATGCCGTCCCAGAGGATCTACGAACACACAAAGAGGAGCCGAAGAGAGCTGGTTTTCAGCAAACGACTTGCGAGCATGGCGCGCGTACAACTTGAAAACACGGAAACAGGACGAACTCGTGATTGCGCACGAAGTGTGAGCCGTGCACTAGCGGCGCACATACATCGCGTTCGCGAAGCAGTTTAATGTATAAGTACTCTTATAAGGTCGTACCGGGTATGTACGTACCAGGACGTGCCGTTCTTCAGAGCGTTGCACGGACACATGAGATAAGCAAACAATAATATGACTGATGGGCAGCGAATCAGGATCAGAAAAGAATAGGAACTAGACTTTTTTTTTACGTTTCAGGACCCAAAAATGCTGAAATAAGAAACGAAAAATGGGAAGGTTTGGTCAAGGCAAAGAAAGAAGGACTTGTCAAAAATATTGGTGTTTCAAATTATGCTGTTAAACACTTAAAAGAGTTGTTAGCAAATGATCATGGTGTGAAACCAGCAACAAACCAGGTAAAAGTGACCAATATCACTTTTCATTAAAAAAACTAAAAGCGTAAGACTAACGGGAGGTTTAAGGCGCAGTTACTTTCTGCACAAGCAGCAGTCTATACTAAGGACACTCATCGTAAAGGCAAAAGCTTGCTTGACGATGAGTGACCTTAGTCTATACAAGCATAATAAAAAGATAACAGGCGAGCACTTTGTCACTGGCACTGTCAAATCGAATGGCTAAGGCTAGTGTTCCTGTATGTTGACATATTTGAATATAATATCAAAATATGTCAACATAGAGAGACTCTAACTAAGGCTTTTATGTTGCACACTATCAATATGTACAATAATTTAAACATGAATAACTTATTATTTTTTAAGATCTCACACTGGGAGTTTTAGAAAAATTAAAAGTAGTTGGATTAATTTGTTTCGTTAAAAATTATTCTGATGTTAATAGCTCAAGGATAGATTAGGCGAATTCAGCGATTTCTGAAAATCCTTCTAAAAACAAGTCGCTGGCTGCCATAAATATTATTTGTTCTTAACATAGTCTTGCATGTAGATAATGGCAAAAACCATTTATCTTCAAATTCTGTTTTGTTACAAAAATTTCACCATTCTTAAATTACGTGACACTCAGTGAGGGGAGAAACGATATGCATTACACTTAATGTATTTTTAATATGTTATCAAGGGAAGGGGGTGGTCAAAAATCCTGAATTTCTGCATTACGTAATTTTAATGTTCCCTAACTAGAGGCTTAGAGGCCTTCATGCACTTTTTGAGTTAATGCAAAGTTGACTCCTGGGTTTGAAAGCCCTTAGATTTGGGAACACCATTTTACAATACAAATAAAATAAAATTAATTTAAAAGAAATCGGTTTAAAATGAAAAAAATTGTGAATTTTCCAAAATTATCCTGTTTTTCATGTTTCAGCCGCCATATTGTATTTGGCATGAGTTTGACGGATGTCCAACGCGTGGCATTGTGTTCCCAAAGGCAAGGGCCTTCCACCAATGGAGTCAACTTGGCATTAACATGAAAAGTGTATTAAGGCCCTAAAAGGAATAGAGTAAACCGGAAATTAAAGATGTTGGTGGCATTTGTCACTAAATTCTTGGGCTACCTACAATATCTGGCTTAGAAATTGTACCCTCCATAAACATAACGGCTTCATTTTAGATTTACTGGAACCCCACCTCTCAACCAAGAGACATCTTGGACTTGTGCAAAAAGGAGGGTATTCTTGTGGTCGCATATTCATCCCTTGGAAGTACAGGAGACTTTGCCAAAATCAGGGAAGATCCAAAAGTTGTCAAAATTGCTGAAAAATTGGGCAAAACTCCCTCACAGGTAAATCCCCTAAATATATTTCATTTATCTTTTTAGCATAATTTAGATTTACGTGTTAAACATTTATTTATAAAGGGTTTCCGGTTTATCGAAAACACTTGTATCGAATAAACTTAATCAAAGACATTTCGATGAAAAATCGACATACATTTTGATCGAATATTTTATCAAAAACATTTTCATTGAAACACCGTGTTATCGAGTATTATATATATTTATTATATATAGATATATATATATATATATATATATATATATTTGACTTTTCTTTTTACTTGAACCATCTATTTTATATATTTTAGATTTGTTGGTTTCTTGGGGATGTGGTTCATTCAAAAGAAATAGTAAATATAAATTTACATTTATTAACGTTTCGGTCTGTCTCAAGACCTTCTTAAGAACATTCACTCATATTCACAACATTACACTTGGTCAAAAAACAATTTCAAAAAGACGATCACACGAAAACATTCTAAAATCGAACAACAAACAGACTAATACAACCTAAGAGAAGTTGTATATGTTCTTACAACCGTGTAAAAATTTCAAAAATCTATCCATTAGGTTTTGAAATAATTGCCTTCAAACTTTCAAATTGAACATAGACTGATAAAATAAAAATTAATTAGAATTTTATATTTTTCTGATTAAATTTTTATTTTATCTTTCAATGTTAAATTTGAAAATTTGAAAGCAAATATCTCAAAAACCAATCGATGGATTTTCGAAATTTTTACACGGTTATAAAGATATTCAAGAGAGCTTCAAAACAAGGTATCACTAGGCCCACTTTTCCTATTCAAAATATAGGGGTGAAGTATACCCCTTGAAGGGGGTTCGTGCTACAAAAATTTCAAGATAGCAAAAAAGTCCCCCTTACAAAACAAAATCGACGTGTTTGATTGATTTTTGGGAAAATCCAGGTGGATCCTTTTTAATTTTCCACAACCTTGTATATCTAACTTTAATAATATGTAATTGTATAAAATGGGTTTTAAAACTAAAGATACTTTTTGGAGAAATACAATGTGTTAAGGATACAAAAGACCACAAAAAAAAATAGATTTTAAAAATTTACCCATTTTTGTACGCACCTGCAGCACGGCTTTTAGAGGAGACATATGTACATTAGTCGAAAGCAAATTTTGTGTTTTCGAAAAATGATTTCTTGAGGATTCTTTGACAAGTTGACAGTTTTCGGGTTATTAGCAAAAACCTGTCAAAAAGCACGATTAAGGGATAGGAACCACCAATCGGCCAGCGGTGGAGGTCCCTTCCCTAGTTGCTGTTTGTAAAATGTTCGGGAAATCTCCCATGTTTACAAAACGTTTTTAAGGCCCTGAATTTGTAGATTTCAAGCACTAGCATCTTTCGTTTTTTTCAAATTGTTATTTTGTTTTTTAGGTCTTGTTAAGATGGCCCCTTCAAGACGGTATTGCCATCATTCCAAAAGCTTCTTCAAAGAAGCATATTGTGGAAGACATTGAGCTAGATTTCGTTATTCCTGAAGAAGATGTCCAAACATTAAACAGCTTTGAACAAAAGAAGGCTTTTTTCGATCTCAATAATATTGATTAGTTTTTTTAAGAAATTAATTGCTACCTATCAACATTAGGCGGTTTTAGAAACGCTTAAAATAACCATTTTGCCAAAATTGTTATTTTGTGAGACTGACAAACCAAAACACCAACTTTATTTATGGCAACTAGAAATCTTATTTTGATGTCTATCGTTAATGTAGTTATTATTATTTTAGGTTTCCCAAAAACTTTCTATTATTAACAACTTTTATTAAATTTTTAATTAAAAAAATTACATAAAGAAATAAATAAATATGTGGTTATAACGTAAAACTTCTTTTTATTTTTAATCTATTAAATTTCACAGTAAATTGACCATAGAAAAAGCGTTAATTTCTTAGACTTGAGAGAGCAAAATGTTGCAACAATTCAAATGAGCCTCGTATTGCTCGATATTGCTGGCATGTAAGGCTTCCTTAGGTGGATGACAGGGGTCGTAACTACCAGACCCTTGGCATGGGTACTGGTTCCAGGGATATAGTGCCCATGGCCAGAATGGAACGCATTTTTTGGTAGTGGTTTCTGAAAAAGAAAATATACTTATTACTTCATCTGTTTAGTATAAATCGTGGGCTGAATGCAATAGTTGGGTAACTCGAAATTTCGTGATTTTGAGTTATCTACTTTTTCATATAGTGGGAATCAAGCGCTATCCAATGCAAAAGCTGGATAAGACGTTATTCTAAACTGGCGACGTCTATCTGCAAATGTAAAAAGTAGCCAGTTCAAACACGTAAACTTTTTTTGGAGCTATAAATTGATAACTTTAGATACCGGCTTCTTTTTTTTTCTGATCTTTTTATTTTACAAAAGAAGACAACTGTAGTTATCTACTTTATGAATATAAAAATTTGGACTTAATAATAATGGCTACCTATAGAAAGCTGGTTTCTACAGAAACTTTAGGCCGTTATTTGAATGTCAAAAGTAGGTAACTTAAGATACCCAATTCTTGCACCAAAAATTATTAGTGCAAAAACTGGACAACTTTAACTTTTTCTATAAAACACATTATATTTTCACTTTTTTAAAAAAAATTTACATTAGATGAGTTCTTTGAACAAAAATAAAACCCTAAAAATAAAAATAATCTCATATTGTGCAAGCAACCCTTCTCTAGGCGACTCCTTTTATACTACCAATTACATTTTATCGATTTTCTCAAAATTACAAAAATCGAGTTACCCAACTATTGCATTCAGCCCACGAAATTTAGACTACCCATTTCCTCCTTATAGTTCAGGCAGTGGCGCACCCAGGAATATGTCTTGGGGGGACCCCGAGGCCTCTTGGGGGGGGGGGGGGCCGAAGCCTCATGATGTCGAATTTTAAGCTACTTTTTGTGTTTTTTTCTGAAATATGTCAAAAATATGTAAAAAAATCTAAGGGTCCGGGACCCCCCCTGGGTACGCCCATGGTTCAGGCCATACAGGTGAGATTTGAGCGATATACTGCATTTAATGCAAATTATTTCGACGATAGTTATGTCAAATTATTAAACCAACACACATTTAAGGATGCTAATAGAAAAGCATTTTTTAAATGTGTGTGAAAGTGTGACCTTTATTTTGTATGTAAATACCGGGGGGTCACAGGTCATTATATTTTAACAATTTAGTTATATAAATTATACTGCATTTAATAAGAGAAGCAACACACTTGGTAAGGATAGCCCCCGGACATTTTACGCAGTGGAACCACTTCTCCACCCCTAGCAGGGGGGTGGTTCCCCTCCCTTTTACGTGCTTTTTCACAGTTTTTTGCTATTAACTCGAAATCAGTCAACTTGTCAAAAAATACTCAGGAAATCA
The DNA here is from genome assembly GCA_963576565.1 of Aspidapion aeneum. Taxonomy (NCBI): domain Eukaryota; kingdom Metazoa; phylum Arthropoda; class Insecta; order Coleoptera; family Brentidae; genus Aspidapion; species Aspidapion aeneum. The sequence goes on along the minus strand of OY755038.1, from coordinate 35,577,797 downwards.
TTTTTCGAAAAGACAAAATTTTCTTTTCATCGATGTATACAATAAGTTCCCTAAGCAGGAGTGGTACACGTGCTATAGGCGTACTAAAAGGGGTAAATTTTCAAAATCTAAATTTTTAGTTTTTATTTTTTTATCCTTAACACATTGTTTATCTTCAAAAAGTATTATTAGCTTTAAAACTCATTGTATACAGTTATATATTATACAAATCAGATCTATATTTCTAAAACCTCCGCGCCTAAAAATTTATCAATTAAAAATTGAACATTAATTTTTTTAACTCAGTAAATAATCTGGTTAGTATTAACTTAGAACTTAATTTTTCGAGTTAACTTTATATAAAATGGTGAAGGGGGGTATCCCCCCTTACCCCCTCACCCTCTCAAAAGTGCTCTATGAGAGTATTTTTCTAATTATTTTTAAAATTTTAACTCTCAAGTTAATACTAACTAGAAATAATTTTAATTTATTCTTGACTGAGTTACAAAAACGAATGTTCAATTTTTGATTGATTTGAGGATTTCTAAAAATATAATTATTTTTATTTCAAGGCGGCTGTTTTCGAAAGATATATCTTACTTAAAAAATATGTAATTGTATACAATTAATTTTTGACTAAGTATACTTTTTTGAGAAAAACAATGTGTTAAGAATAAAAAATACTACAAGAAAAAACAAAAATTTTAAAAATTTCCTTTTTTTGGTACGTCTATGGCACGTGCGTCAATGCTTTCAAAAGGGACTCATGTACATCGGTAAAAAGAAAATTATTTCCTGTCAAAAAATGGTTTTCAGAGGATTTTAAAAAAAGTTAACAGTTTTCGAATTATTACCAAAAAACTGTCAAAAAGCAGTTTTAAGGGAGAGGAACCACCCTAAGGTCACTCATCGTCAAGCAAGCTTTACGATGAGTATCCTTAAACCACCCCCCTGCCAGGTGTAAGGCGGTGGTTCACCTTCGAAAAATGTTCGGAGGAGTATCATGTCTATCCATACCAAGTTTGTTGCTTCTCTCATTAAAGGCATTATCTGAACCTGTAGGACCTGAACTATTAATAAAACTACAAACTACCTGGTCGCTGAGTAGTTGGTTTGATGACAGGTTTCTCGTTACATGGATATTGGTTCCATGGCCACTGCGCCCAGGGCCAAAATGGTTTGCAGGGTGCTTCTGTTGGATTGACTGAAAATCAAATGAGCCGAATTTTTAAGTACAATCTTAAACCTGTATAAACAGGTGGATGTATAGTTTCTTGGTCTCCATTTTTAAAAATTTTAATATCTACAAATCATCTAATGACCACTTAATCGAAAATGTTGACTCAAATTAATTAAATAGACTTTTCTCTAAAAGCATTTAAATGACGCAGCACAAATTACGTGGCCGTTGGGTTTCGGTGCATGGAATGCTTTTATGGGACGTTTAAATGGGACAATTCCTCCGATATGCTTCCGGAACTTAGATATTTTTGTCTAAAGTTTGTAATTTGACAATATTGTGATATTATAAATAAGATAATAGAGAATTATTGAAATAAAGCCAGGCTATAATAGTGCCAGGCACAATTTTGACACCTTCACATTGTAATATCAACTGTGATCTTTCAACAGATGGCCTTTGTTTACTTCATGAACCGGAATAAATAGTGCCTTCTTCTATTAATGGACAATAAACGACGAAAGTTTTAAATTCGACTTTGGTATGACAATTTTGAAGGATCAACTGTCACTTTTCAATGTGAATGTGTCAAAATAGTGCCTGGCACAATTATAGCCTGGCTGTATTTCAATAATTCTCTGTTATGTCAAATCATTTCGACAATAGTTATGTCAAATTATTAAACCAACACACAGGTTGCAAGTGTGACCTTTATTTTGTATGTAAATACCGGGGGGTCACGGGTCATTATATTTTAACAATTTAGTTTCATTTGACCACTAAGGGCTATCAGAACGGACGGGCCACGATCCTCCACTTTCTTGACGTCACATCGGGGGCTGATTTCTTTTTATGGTCACGTCACGAGACAGCTGATTGTCTTTAAAATATTGAAGTTGGATGAGCGGTTCATGAATATTTTATTTATTATTAAATAAAGCCGGTTTTGAAATTGCTTTTACTATATTCTTGCAGAACAATTTTTTTTAAATGCATAGTAATACTAATTTTTCAGAGCCGCTTCTTTAGCTAACACAACAATTTAAGTGAATTTTAAAGCAGAAGCGACTGTGACAAGCACAGATGACAAAGTCAAATACATGTCAAATATAACAGTTGGCATGCGTACATGGCGGGTAATTTGAATTCAAAATAAGAAAAGCTAAATCTTGAAGATTTTAACCTTTTAGTCATCTTGCATCCCTACAAAAGTTTGGTTGAATATCCCAATGGTGCCTGAGAATATTTCACTGAAATTTCGCGGAAATCTGTAGTGCCATTTTAAAAATATCCTAAAAAAACGTCTGACCCCCCCCAAGACCCAATGTAAAAGTCAGCCCCCAGAGAACAGCTAAATTTTTCAGGGTCATGACCGCTATTTTTTTGTTGGGCTTGGACCACTTATCGTATCCAGTGTAATGGTAACTAATTCTATTACCGCAAATCGACAAACTAAAAAAAATGCCGAAATGTATTGACATATTTCTTTGTTTTTATTATAAAAACATTGTCAAATTGCAAACTTTGGATGAAAATTCCAAACAGGTATCCTGAACATTGAGTTCTGCAAGAGCTGGGGTGAAAAAAGTCTGAATCATTGCTATGTAGCGTTCTGAGTTGACGGTTACAGCCCGATTCCCTTCTTCAAAATAGTAAGGCCCGAATGGGCCCGACTATCCCTATTTCTGCATAAAACTATGACTTTTTCACTATGAAGAGGCTTTTCCTGTATTTCTCTCTTTTTCTTATCGACACATGAGTACCGTATGCAATCAGGCAGATAAAAAGAATTCTTACAATTCCTGTGCAATAACTTATATGGATGAAAATGAAGATCCTGATGAAGAATTCTTCGTACAGTGCGGTAATGCAACCGTAACACTGAGCGCCTGAATATCTTGATGTTTTCGGGTGTCTGAGCTGTTCGTGGACATGTGTATTCTCTCCTGATAACAGACCTAGTTTTTCTGAAATGTTTTACCCACAAAACAATTGATTTTCGATCCGGTACTTTTCGATTACGATGAATTTTAAATCTGTGACGGAACGCTCGTCGTAAAGCCACGACAGCTCCTCTTTCGCGGATGCACACTTCCAACACGGATCACCTATTAGGTGATCCGTGCTTCCACGGCGAAAGCACGGTGTGCGTTTGTCCACATTTTTTATAATTAAACCTATTTAAAACAAAAATGCTTTTCCTTACCGCATCCAACCACGCTATCCCCACTTTTTTGCAAGGGCTCCCTGCTTACCGAGACCATTTTGAAAATAGACAGATATGGCGCACCAATAAGGGTATTATACCGGGTGTTCCAAAGTGATTCTTAAAAGCCAAAGTTGTTCCCCGCCTTTAATAGATTCTATTGGATACAGAGCCTCGCCTATTTCCGCCCCTAACAGTAAAGCAAATAAATGAGCACGAGGTTCGGTGCAGAGCTTTTAAAGAATACGCGCGACGTTGCAAGCCATCATCGATTTCAGCGACTTTTGGTAGGGACAATAGAGGCCAATTTAAAAGGCGGAGTCACGCAAAAAGATTAAAATCAGGCTATCTTTGTTGGATACATCTATATCTTGAATTCCTTTCTCGCACTTCAATAGGAGAAGCTTTTAAGAATTGGAAGGTTTTAAAAAACAAAAAGCATGGTTCTTACCTGTAGTGAGAGTAGGAATAGGCTTTAGAGTGGTAGTTCTAGCAGTGGTGGTAGTTCTAACAGTGGTGGTTGTTCTAGCAGTGGTGGTAGGTCTCACAGTTGTTGTTCTGGAAGGTTTGGTTGGTATTATTCTGTTGCATGGATATTGGTTCCATGGCCATACTGCCCAAGGCCACCATGGTACGCAGGACTCAGTTGTTGGTGCTTCTAAAATAAGAAAATAGAGTTATTATTTATACGAGAATTAATATTTATAAACAATATGTTATAAAATAAATACATTTAACTGAAAAAGCAAAACTAGGTATACGTACATAGAAATAATATAATGCTTGTAACTATATTTAATAAGTAAATGGAAAGAAATGCTTACGGGTCGTAGTTGAATTCGTGGGTCTACTTGTGGTCGTTGTAAGTCGAGTGGTAATGGTTGGAGTTGGACGCCTAGTTGTAGTGGCATTGGTTGGACGTCTAGTTGTGGTGAAATTGGTTGGGCGTCTGGGTGTAGTGGCATTTGTTGGGCGACTAGTTGTGGTGGCATTTGATGGGCGACTTGTGGAAGTCGTTGTAAGTCGAGTGGTAGTGGTTGGAATCGGACGTCTAGTTGTGGTGAAATTGCTTGGACGTCTGGTTGTAGTGGCATTTGTAGGGCGACTAGTTGTGGTGGCATTTGATGGGCGACTTGTGGAAGTCGTTGTAAGTCGAGTGGTAGTGGTTGGAATCGGACGTCTAGTTGTGGTGAAATTGGTTGGACGTCTGGTTGTAGTGGCATTTGTTGGACGACTAGTTGTTGTGGGTCTAGATAGAAAAAAGCAAATTTAAAAAAAATGGCGTTTTTAGAACAGAAATAAATTTGCAAATTCAACACCAGATTCCCAGCCACGACTTGAAGAGGCTTGTTACCAGACAACTAGTTAAGTACTGCCATATGACTAGTATATTCTTATTCATTTGCTACTGCCCAGCTCTGAATTTGTATTTTTATAGAAAAAACTACTACTACTACTATGTAGTTAAGTACTGCCATATGACGAAAAGTCTTATTCATTTGAGACTGCCCAGCTCTGTCAAACTTAGGGCGCGGACATACCGAAGCAGTGTTGCCACACTTTTTCAACTGAGTGACAAAAAACCTTCATAACCTTCAAAACAGTAACTAAGTGATCGACACCAAACCAAAAAAAAACTTTATACCATGAACCATTTTTTTAAATAAAAATGGAAGGAAAAACCAAAGAAATAAAAGATTTATAATTTAACCTACATTAGTTAAGTTTGGTTTGCTTCAAAATAGTCAAAATCCTTCAAATTAGAACCAAAAACTTCAAACCTTCAGCAGTCAAAATTTTAAGTCAAAAACCTTCATATTGAAGGAAAACCATCAAATCGCGGTGGAGTTCCCGGTCGCGATCGCTACATTTTGTTTTCTAATGAGACCATACCATGGATGGTTCCCCCGTTCACCCTTGACGCCTATCATCGCGGTTTTCAGTGATGTCGATGATAGGTAGAACAAAATATTGCAGATATTGCCTTTTTTGGTTATAGGATAAGCACTAAACTTGCGATTTGAATAAATACACATAATCAACCACTTTTCACCTACAGACAGAATCACTATCTTCACTACCCTTGTTTCTATACATTGTTAAATATTTAATTTTAAAACTTTTTTCCCAATAAACTTCTCTAGAACCTCAAAGTACACTTAAACCCGAAAGTTTGCCAAAAAGAATCTTCGACATGTTCTGCCCGAAGGGTACGGACATACCAAAGGCATCCATAAATTGGGGTTACTTCTTAGAATCACGAAAAAAATTCATGTTTTTTTAGGTTTTATTCAGTTTTCAAAAAAACTTAGCAATTTAAAGAAAAATGTTAAAATACCTTTTTAAGAGAAAATAAAAAAATTTTAAACGTCGTATAACAATCTTGTGTTAAAGCTTCTATTGACACTTCAGGGGCGTCCGCACATTGAGGTTATTTTTTTCAAATATTTTTTTTTAAATTTGTTTTACTTAAATTTCTTAAAAACTAAGCTTTCATAAAAATATTTTTTTACTCTATTTTGTTGAAAATAAAATTATCTTAAAAACGATATGTATGTAGTGAGTTATTGTGAATGGGGAACACTCAAAGAATATACGCACGTTTAATAACTTTTTTTTCAATGCATTTTTTGGACGCCCCTGGTTATAAACGGTTTCCTAAATGATATAACTATACACATCGTTCAAAATAAAATTTATTTGTCTATAACACAGAATAAAACCTTTTTCCCGGTAGGGCTTGGTTTTTCAAAAAATTGTTAAAAAACATGATAACAATACTTTTTTGTGATTAAAAAAAAATTACTAAACAAGCGTTTATTATTTGAGTGTTCCCCATATACAAAAACCCACTAGATACATATCGTTTTAAAGATAATTTTATTTTCAACAATATTCAGTTATATATTATTTTTTAGAAAGCTTAGTTTTTAAGAAAATTGAATAAAACAAATAAAACATTTTAGAAAAACGTAAGTTTAGTACCCGTAAATAAAAACAAAAATTTTTTTTTCGTAGCTAAGCGAGTATAGAAAGGTTTTGTTTCTCTTGTATTTTTCTGGGGGCAGCGCGAAAGCTGTACACCCATGGCGGTACAAGATCTAATGGACACCTTTAAGTGTTGACAGGTAACTGTTTCGTCTTTAAGTGACTTTGCAGAACACTGCACGGTCAATGTGACACTTTTGTAAAGCTAGAGAGACGGTATATAAATCTCATCTTACGATATTGGTAAGAGAAATAAAAAATATTGCTTGCGATACCGTATGCTTGTCAAAGAAGTGGCGACATCTACCGACTACAAAAGAAACTATCAGAGTAAACACAAAAGGCAGCCAGATGAAACAAATAATAGTACTCATGACCATAACATAATTTGTCCCTCAGGTCGGATCAATGCATCTTGCATTTTTACCGCCGCACAGTGGAACGAAGTATAGGGAAGATCGGGACATTGGTAATAACTTTTGAAGTCTTAGTCCGATTTTGATAATTTTGGACTTTCTGGAAAGCAAATTGCGTCATCTTTTCAGAAAAAGTATATAAGTTTGACATTTCTTATTTATTCAAAATGGCGGACGACCTAAATAGATTTGTTTTGAACTGGAGTTACATACGATTTATAAACAATTGATAAATGCCAAAAAGATAATCCAATAAACGTGTAAATATACTTTTTGAATTTCGAACAACATTCACTTTAATACTACACAAGTTGTGTTTTTTGGGACCCTGTTGATTTTCAAATAATTAAAAATATCTTTGTTTGAATTAAATTCAACCATGTTTACCGTGAAAGTCACGGTCACTCATGTGCCAAACTATCAAAGAAATAAATAAAACAAACATACAGGGTAATCACAGGCTACTTCAAACATCGTTACGTTGCATTGGGGCTCCTCATAAATTAAGTTATTCGTAATTTTTAACTTTTCTTTGCTTCGCACCTGTGATGAAATTTAACACGTATGTAACTCATTACCCCCCCCCTCTACCCCAAGCGTGTTTTCTAAGAAACAATGTCCTCTTTTTTTAAAGAAAACTGTCCGCGGTCCAAAATACCTGTGAGTATTTATTATTTTTTAAAATGTTGAGGCAAAAGTGGATTTATTCAAACTTTTAGAGGTTGGGAGTTAATTAAAATCTAAATAAATCCTACAGTGGCACTTTCGGGCAGCCAATGCCGATTGGTTCATTTAGAGCGAGGATGGGTTTATGCATCACAGGCAAAAGTTGCTTGGCCATCTTTGGCCATTTTTTTTAAAGTCAAGAAAAGGTATTTTTTTAATGTTTTATGAACAGCGAAATTGTGCACACTCCCCCACAATTACGATAAATATTTTTATTTTTCTTTTAATGTGATTTTGTTCTAATATTACATCTAGTACTACATACAGTGCCCGAAAGTTGATAAGATATACATAGGTTTTATTTTTAAGCTTCAAGTTTGACATATTTTTCTGATCATTTTTTGTCATATAATATTTTTACCACAAACATTAACTCTAGCTGGCTAGACTATATTATGAGCGGGATACTATGTTGGTTTTCTATTACGCCAACATGTTTAGAAAAAAAATATTCATCAAAAATATCAAAATTTGCATTTTGAGAAAATCCCCAATGTCCCGATCTTAGCATGGCCCCGATCTACTGTGCGCCGTCGTTTTTTTTGTGGCTTAGCGGGTATAGAAAGATTTTGTTTCTCTTATATTTTCCCGTGGGTAGCTCGAAAGCTGTACACCCACGGGGGTCCAAGATCTAATGGACATCTATTAAGTGTTGACAGTTAACTATTTCGTCGTTAAGGGACTCTTCAGGACAGGGACTAATTATTCAAAGAATAAAAATTAGTGACAAAAGTTTTCGAGAACAAATAAATGGATCCATGACGGATCTGACACTTTCCTAGCTAGCCATGATAATATATTAGCCTAGAGAACAGTTTTTTGTAAATATCTCAGAAATTAAAGCTCCTACGAAGTTTTTGGTTATAACACGAATTATTGAGCAAAATATAGTCTACTATATATTAGTAAAGGCGTACTTGGCAAGTATACGAGCTTTGCTAATTGCGATAGCCAGCAGGGCGCTCACACGACGTGTACAATTTACAAGTACGAGAGAGATGTACTTGGCAAGTGTACGAATAATCGTGAGCCCTTTGATTCGGCCCATTTTTACTGACCACAAATGGAAAACGAACGAGTGACAAATAATTGTACAAGTAACCTACTCACACGACAGGCAAGTATACGCAAGTAACAATTATTCGCCAAGTACACGAGCCGTTTCATCCCGGCTTAAACAATTTTTTAAGTTTTAATTGTAAAAAAACTCATTAGCATTAATGGATCTCTCTCTCTATTCATAAAAATATTTGCAGCATTCGTGGTTCATTTATTTGGTAATCCGTGGTTCAACCCTCAAAACAATTGGCTTACAAACCTTTCTGTCGTTATAAGTGGAGTTTGCGTGGTGGTAGGTCTCGTTGTGCTGGGTGTTCTGGTTGTGCTGGGAGTTCGAGTTGTCCTGGGAGTTCGGGTTGTCCTAGACAAGAGAAACATATTTGTGGACATGAAATTTCCTAGGTTTTTATGAGTGTAGGGAATAGAGTGGGAACCTAAATTACCTTAAGCGACGGTTTCGACCTTAATTTGGTCTATTTCAAGCATATATGCAAGTTTGGTATATAAAAATGTTAGATATATGTTAGGGGGCGGAAGTGCACAAGTTACTTGACAACAAAACCATGTAGCGTTACCAATTCCTAAAAGGTCTCTTACAAAAAGATCAATAATTTATGAGGGAAGGAAAATATTTAATTTTCTTCCTGAAAATATTAGATGTGCTGCTTCTGTTAGGATTTTTAGGAAAAAATTAAAAAAATTCTTATTACAACTCCATTATATACTCTTGACGAATTTTATAGCCAAAGCATGTCTTGACAAAATTTTAATAATTAGGGCAGCTTGTTTTCTGTTTTTTTAAATATATTGATGTCTAAACTGACGGGTGACATTGTTTTATAGTAAAAAAATAGTGTTACATAGGTATGACGTTGTGTCCTTTAATTTTTTTGGACTTTTTTATTTTATTTTGTTTTGTATTCTTTTTATTGATGGACTTATAATAATAACAATAGGAATCATGTAACTTAGTCTTAGTCCAAAGTAGTTTATATAGCCTTAATAGTCCTTGTTTTTTATTTATCTATTTATTGATATTCTTGTACTGAGTATTTTCTTTGGGTGCCAAGCACCTGTATTTGTGTTTGTTCAGTTTCACTTAAGAAAAAAAAAATGTAAACAATGTTTTCTTAGTGTTATTTCACAGATTTCATGTCAGTATTAGATTTTTAAAAAAATGGTTTCTTTTAGGTACAAAGTCATTTTTCTTCAACTTTTTTAGGCTTTAAAAAAAAATATAACTCTTTTTGATAAAATAATGATAAAAATATGATCAATCATGTAAAGTAGTTTAGCCTCAAGCTACATTTCTCATCGTGTTTGCGGGCCGAGACAAACGCCAGCACGGGAGTCGTCACGGACTAGACCATTTCTAATCGTGTTGCGTGCCAGCGTGCGTGCTGTGGTTAGCGCATGCGTAATTGATGTGTTTATAGCTTACTTTTATTTCTGACTGAACTGGCTGAGTGGGCTCTGCATGCCGCTTTTTCCAGATTCCAGATCATAAACATTCCAGACATATAACCACATTTTTGTGGAATGCGTATTTCTTTTGGTCGCCCAAGTGCACCTTTAAAATATGTTGATCATTCTTTTACTCGTACTAATATAGGAGACAGATATAGCCAAAAAGAAATTATTTCCGATACCGATCATTTAGGTGATGGAACTGCGCAAGTCTTGTACGCCGCAAGGACGCCAGCACCGGCCGCAGAGTTTGCAGTTTGTAAGGACCGTGCGGACACGGTGGTCGTCATTAGAAATGGTTACATTGATTCCCATATGCCAACCACGCGTGTCGGATTGCAACTCTGCCAGCGAACACGATTAGAAATGCACCTTTAGATGTGACGATTCATCCAATTAAATGTCTGGCGAGTAAGCAGCACAGCCAGAGTTTATATTAGTTAATATTCGGTGGCAGAGCATTCAAAACCGGATCTTTCTAGCTAGCATACGTGATCGCAAATGCACTCATGTATTCCAAACCCCATTAGAGAAGGAAGGTGCACTGTACAACAGCACAAGTTCTTGCCAACCGAAACAAACCGAACCTTTTGCTTTATCTACAATATTATAAGCATGAAATAAATTGACAGCAAATATAACCAAACCAAAATGACCTGACCAAACCGAAGGTAAACAATTTTTGATATTGTGCGCTGTTTAGTGCTAGTGATTTGCGGTCGCAGTTGGGATTTAGTCGACAGGCGACGGACAAAACGAAAAATGTTGAAATGTCGAAGTTACAAAATGTCGAAATTATAAAATGTTTAATTGCCAAATGTCGAAACCATAAAATGTCAAAATTTCAAAATATCGAAATTACCAACTGTCGAAAATTTCCAAAATAGTAAAAAGGGAAATAGAGAAACGGAGCTAACATGATCTAATTAGATTGGTATACCAAAAAAAAACAACCTATTCTGGTTAGGTTGTTACACAAAAAAAATCTAGGTTAGGTTTTCATTTTTCCTGTTATACATTTCTACATTTTGTGATTTGACATTTTATCTTTTTGACATTTTGTAATTTCGACATATTGTAATTTCGAACTTTTATAAATTCGAGATTTTGTAGTTTCGACATTTTGTATTTCAACATTTCGTGGTTTCGAAATTTTAAGTTTCGATATTTTGTTTTCGACTTTTTCAGTCAGTCAAAGGCTGTCCCACAAAGAGCCTGGTAAAGGTCCGCGCATAATATTAAAACGTTTGGGAGCGGGTAACAGCTTCTCTATTTATTTAAAGAAGACAATTCCTCTGACACTCATCGATGCCATTCCGTCTTTCTATATCGATGAAGACACAAACTAAATGGATGAACCCTGTAATAATTTAATGCGTGCTAACCAGCGGCGGCTCGTGTCAATACAATGTAAAGGTCGGGGTTTATTTAATAATTATACCAAAATATTTCAAGATTTCCACCTAGTTTATGATAAAATTTAACAAGGTGAAAAATAAATAAATCAAAAATAATTAGATATTATTAAAAAATATATATATTATTTATTAAAACCCAAATTAAAAATATTAAATTGAATAAAAATAAAAATATATTCCAAAACTGGTAGCAAATATACAATTTATTATTGAAGCTTTTTTCTTGCTCAAAAATCACCTCAATAAATAAAATATTATTTTAAAAATAACATATTAAAAACCGAAATTTGAAATATTAAATTGAAAATAGTAAATTAAAAACAACAAAAAATATTGAGAAACCTGTCGATGATGAACAAGTAATATTTAAAACCAAAATAAAAATGATTAAGACTCACATGAAACAAGCTGTACATAAAATTTATTATTTACTAGAGAGCACACTTACAAATGAAATAAATTAATTGACCCAAAAAAGACGTTAAGAGAAATCCCCGCTTTTTCCCTAATTTATTATCCGGGTCTTAGCAATTCGTTTATATTGGGGCTATAATTAAAAAAACTGGCCAGATCGAAAGCTCAGAAGCACAAAAGGTGAAAAACCTGAGGCCCTGGATTTGATTTCTTCGTAGCATCAAAGCAAAATATGACCTTGTATGAACCTTGCGAGGAAATTAGCTTGAAAAACACCAGACCCGGTTTCGAAATTATGTCATCGTCAGAGGTAGAGGAATAAACAGGATATTGATGGCCTATAAATTCAATTACTTGGATTATATGAGATCAGTATTTAAGTTGAAGCCAAAAGTGAAAAATCTTAAAAAGTTAAAGTGATATAGTTAAAAGTAAAAGATGAGTTAACCATTTTATAAAAATGTAGTCTTAAAGAAACTTCTAGGGTTTTGAACTCTAGAATAAGTTGTCTTCGTAAATATGAAAATGGAGATTTATTTTTAACTTTTGATAGTGCAATTAGTATTTAACGTGATTTAGACTATTCGAATAAATTTTATATGTTTACGGACTTGTTATGTGTGTGTTACCATTGAGTTAATTTCACAATATTGTATGTGCTACAACGTATTTTGAGGTATCTTATAAAACTGTACATACCTGGACTCTATCATTTTGATTTGCAAGGACAATGTAGTGTGGGAAAATTGATATAAAACAAATTGGTTTTGTTCGTAGATAGACTCTATGGTATTTGCTAATGTTAATTTTAGTGCATTTTCATAATTGATTTAAATATTAGGGCCTAAGATCAGTATATTACGTAGTTCCTTTTCGTTATATAGTGACCTTATTGGGACCGTGCTAATTGGTGTCTAATTAAAATTTAACAACGACCAAAAGCGCATAGCCACAACTGGCTTTTATCATAGCTATGTGCAACTAAAACATCTACTTCCAAATAAATTTAATGTAAACGTGGAAAGGGACAAGTTGTATAAATATACCGCTCGGCTAAAGCACCCGTAACCAGAATTTAGAGTCAGCCAAAAAAAATTCGGGATGTTTACCCACAAGTCATTGAAAAACCCAAATTCCGCCATGAAATGACCCAAAATTTTATTGTGTAAAGGGTGTAAATTAAAACCTTTATGCTCCCACGCACAAAAACAATGCGAGTATTACGATTAACTAATGGTATGTACCAGGCTAAAAATTTCTTTGATTTTTCCCGTTCAAACAACGCTGAAAGGACCAACATTGGCCCTATCTCTGTCGCTCCTATAGGCTGCTGATAAAATCTTTCTCTGTCCGAAGGAGCCAACAGCAAATTGACATACTCATTGGGCAGTTTGTTCTACCCTGCTTTGCGTTTTAGTTTATCAGTTATTGCGTCGCGTTGTCCAGAGTGTAGTCCATAGAATTGTATAAAGATACCCTATTTCATATAATTAATAAACTAAAAAGAAATGCATAAAATAAAAACCTATAAAGATGTTTTCGAAAGTTATCAGGCCAAAAGTAATTTTGATCACCCTGTATACAAATGTAAGAATAGAACTTCGCATACACGCGCCTGAAAACCACGTCCTGTCGAGTAAGCGAAAATACCGTCTGTTATTTGTTTGTCACTGCTTATTTGTATTATGTATTTACGAGCCGCCGTAATATTTTTATTTTATTTTTTTAAAGTTATTTGGGCGACACAAAAAAAAATTATTAGTCACTAGGATGGTACCCTTGGCCAACTACCTTGCTCTTTTTTTCTTTAATCCCCGCTAGTTGTTGAATTGCGAAAAAAAATAATTTTGGACTACGTATATTTAAGAAATTTAAAAAAAAACCCACTTTATAATTGACTTTTTTCCCTTACAAATTTTAACCCCTGCGTCCCTTTGTATTTTAAACTCGGCTTGCCTCCACCATGTCACGAATAGGGGGGCCTGGGCTGGTTACAGGTATTGCCCGGTCGTTAATTACCAGCCACTACCTTACAACCCCAATACTATTCGTTATTAACAATTTGTTTAAATGATACCGCGCCGGTTGAATTGATCTAACGGAGTTATTTCGATTCGAGCCGACGACTATCTTTGTTTAAAAACTAAGGGATGCAGATTAAATAACACCTGTAGGGGGTTAAAAGATGTATTATAAAACTAAGAACCGATAACTGATACAACAAAGGTTGGTGAGTTGGCTATGGGGGCGACTCCCGGACTTACCTGGAAACAACAGGATTTGCGGCCGGCAGGTTATCTAGGAACCCCAGTTCACGCCCAAATTATCGTCAGTCGATTACGTCACTCGATGTGGCCGCCCGCACTCACTCGGTCTTAATGTTCGTTATAGGGAAAAGAGCCGAAACTTTAGTACCGCGAGGCGACGCCTCGCCCCGCGGTATTTAGTTCTCCCGAAGGGCGCTTAACATAAAGTCAAACCAATATTTCCCAAATAATTAAAAAGGAACTTAATAATAATAATTATTATATTTATTAACTTTTTGGGACAACCTATAAGTCGATATAGGCTTTTTTCTGACAGGGACTCGGGAGAACTAAATACTCGCGGTACTAAAATTTCGGCTCTTTTCCCTATAACGAACGTTAAGACCGAGTGAGTACGTGCGGCCACATCGAGTGACGTAATCGACTGGCGATAATTTGGGCGTGAACTGGGGTTCCTAGATAACCAGCCGGCCGCAAATCCTGTTGTTTCCAGGTAAGTCCGGGAGTCGCCCCCATAGCCAACTCACCAACCTTTGTTGTATCAATTATCGGTTCTTAGTTTTATATTACATCTTTTAACCCCCTACAGGTGTTATTTAATATGCATCCCTTAGTTTTTAAACAAAGATCTCCGTCGGCTCGAATCGAAATAACTCCGTTAGATCAATTCGACCGGCGCGGTATCATTTAAACAAATTGTTAATAACAAATAGTATTGGGGTTGTAAGGTAGTGGCTGGTAATTAACGACCGGGCAATACCTGTAACCAGCCCCGGCCCCCCTATTCGTGACAATAAAAAAGAAAATTTTTGCAGAAAAATGTGGTAGTGTCCTGGCACCGGGGCACTACCTGACAAGCCGCCACTGGTGCTAATACATTTTATTACAAACAACACCGACAGTGCCGTGTCAAACGAACATTGACGAGATGAATTCAATGAGTTTAGATCTTAACGATCGCTGGCAAAAATTTTGCAAAAACTGATGTTTTTTTCTTACGAGTAAATCACTACCTTACTCCTCTTAAGCTGAGCGGGCAGAGCAACACAGAGCGGCGCGCATATTTGTAAACAACGTCCATCATTGCGATTCGGTTGTAGCCCGAACGCTGCCGTAACCGTGTCAATAAAGCCCTATTCTACATTGACACGGTTCGGTTACGTTGGCGATCGATGGACAACCGTTAGGTTTCACATTCTCTAGGATCCCGAGAAAGAGGTCAGGGGAGTATGTTTTAAAAAAATATATGTATGTTAGAAATTTACGAAGTCTTTCTTAAGAAAGATTGTTCCAGACTGATTTTTAACGAACATTTTTGCGATTACGGGTGTTAGTTACCCAAGCGATTTACCATATCGTCTGCTATTTACCAGAGATGTTCGGGCGAAAGCCGACTGGCGATTCTGGGTGTTGTATACAAATATGCGAGCGGCGCGACGCGGCTCCAAAGAAAAATGCATGAGAATAAATTGAGACGCGTCCATTAGGGGAGCGGGGCGGGTCGCAGCAGAGCGGAGCGGCTCTCGACAACTCCCGGGACTTGTTAAGAACGGCGCCGGCGGCGCGCTACGCCGCGCTACTTCACCGATCTTGTGGACGCTAAAGCGGAGCGGAATTTCTGGAATTCGTCGATTTCCGATTGTTTTCGGAAACATTTTGTACAAGAAGTCTGTGCAGTACTGTTTACTACATTATATTGGTAAGTTGCACCGTCTTTCATCTTTCCTCGGGAGGTATTGCCTTTCGAAATGTAGTATCTTTCATTTCGATATCTACCTTGATCAGATCAAGATGTTGGTAGAATTTCTCTTGCGACATTCTAAAGTATTTCAAGAACTTTTTTCTGTCCTTCAAAAGATCCGAAAAAAGGTGGTGGTGTTCCCCAAATGTAAGCCTTTTGGTATTTATTTCATGGACCCAAATTTTATGTTTTCGTCTAGCTTTCTCTTCTTCTTCCTCCGCCTCTACCACTATGGTCAGAAACAACATTTCTTCGTCAGAATCACTCGAATCATACATAGTCACTGCTCACTGCTCAGCTAATCGTGTACACAACTGAACTACAAAAAACGAGCCACAATGCTCGAATATAGGAGGGAACACGAAACTCGATGCAAGTACGCGGTGCGCCGCGTTTGCTTCGAAAAAAGCGCGCCGCGCCGCTCTGCCCCACCGACCTAGTGGACGCTCAGCTTAATCCGCGCTTGGCAAGTCCTAAGATAGTTGTAGTTTAAATCCCCAGTATATACATATTTAAGCTACTTTAAAGCCTCCAAGCTGAATTTCTAATTCTGATACTAACCTTGTGGTTGTAGTTCTACGGGTCCTTGGTGTAGTAACGGGCGAAGCTGTGTTGGTGCCTGCAGATAAATAACCAGATACAGAGGAAATAAAATTTCGGACTTCCATTGTCTTTATTTATTTTAAAACACGACGTTTCGGTTAGTAAGTATCTCTAACCGTTATCAAGTGTAAACTAAACAATCTAGTCTTTAGGCTACTACTTATACTACTTGGTGTGCAGTCAGGTGTGACGAACCGCCCCCTTTTTAATCCTAAGGCGCCTGTTTTCCTTAAGGAGTGGTTTCCATATGTTTGGTATGTCCGTGCTTGGTTGACTGAAAACTTCTTTATTCTGCATTATAAACGCAGCTTCAATAAACTTTGGTTTTCGCCAATGAGACTCCTTATGTAAAACTTTAGCTTCTGACCACTGAATCCTGTGATCATTTGGATTTTTCAATATCCCCTAATTGGGTACTTTTTAGATGTTCATTTACTCTTTTTCAAACAAACAGATACAGAGGGTTGAACAAAAAATACGACGAAAGAAAACAGGACGAAGGGAGAATTATTATTATTGTTGAGATGGGTGGCATTAGTCCCTAAATAATTTGACAGTTCTTGCAGTGTAAATTATTTAGGAATTCTAGCGTCATAGAATTCAAATGATGAAAAAGTGGATATCTAACACATTTTGTTAAAACTTAAAAAAAAATGTTTTTAGGAAATCCGATCTACGAAATATTGCTACGCTTAGGGAACTGTAAATATGACGGACCTTTCCTCACTCCTGAGTTGTTTCATGGGCTTTCTTTCTGAATCCTGATGCAAATATTGTTAGTCGGAACCCTGAAGAAGGTCTAAAATCATAACCTACTTTGAAATCTTATTAAAAATTACAGACAAAGTATAATTTTTTCGATCTACTTTAATTAAAAGGCACTTTTTTCCATGTGTACCTCATTTAAAAGCTTCTGAAAAAATAAAAACAACGGTATAAGTATTTTTTAACATATATCTTCGGTCGCCGATATCTTAAAAATTACTAAACTCGTCTGAAAAGCACGAAATTTCACCGTGCTTTAAAAACTGCCAAAGAACATCGTTAAATAAATCATGATGCTTATTCTAAACCATGCGATGTTGCCAAACAACGCAATGTTTCTTTGTATTCTTCAAATATAGGAAAAATAAAAGGACATTAAAAAAGTGGTCGAGTATATATTTTTTAAGTTTTTTGACTTTTGGTTTTTTTAAAAATTCATAATAATTTTTTTACATTTTGACTGATTTTATTCCAAAAAAATAATTTTTTTATTTTTCTTCTTTCATGATCTTTTAAATAAGGTACCACAACTAAAAGTTTTAAAAATAATTTCTTGACATTTTGTTCGAAGTATACAAAGACTGAAGAACCAAACCGAACCTTTCAAGTAAGGTATCACAAGTGGGGTTATCCCATCTAAAAAAAGTTGTATGTGAGTAGACCCCTATACGAGGGACCGACCAAAAATCTTCTGTATCAGCATTGAGTAAATAACCCATATAGAGGAGCCACCGGCGAGCTTTACCATATTGAGGGGCAGATGGCGCTGAAATAAATTCGTCTGGTACGCAATTTAGGTGTTTAAAATGCTTTGACTGGAGAGGATCAAGGTTGTCATTTAAAGGGACTGTGGACCTACAAATACTTAAGCAAGTGATTTTGGGAGGCCTGTTAACCAGAAGTGGCGCTTGAGAGTGTTTTTTTTACACTTACCATTACTAAAGGGCGTTTCAGTTGTGGGCTGTGGGGTTGTTGTTTTTCCTGAAAAATAAAAAGCAAAAGGTTTATTTAATAGCTGACTTATGTAAAACAGAGCCTTACCCGTAAAAACATTCAGGGAGGAGATTTAAAAAATTTAATGAAAATTTGAATATTTTGCAATTTGTCTTTGTGATGCTGAGAAATATCTCTTAACACACTTTATCGACCATTTCGGGATGAAGGGGGATTCATTCTTCTTGATCTCCCCTGGGTACAGCCTTGATATAAAAGGGCAACAAGTAAAATTAAAGAAAGAAAAAATATAAAAAGTTTGTGTTCGGCCCGGACTCAAACCCGGAATCTCTTGCTCTGTACGCAAACGCTATGTCATTAAGCCACCAAAGACCATACACAAATTTTCGGAAAACTTTTACCCATGTATGTGTGTGGTGTCTTAATAAAAGAACGACAAACTCTCAGGGTATTAACTAGACCAACTGACCTCTATAATTCTTCTTTGCCACTGTCAAAGGTATGAAAACTCAAACTAGCCGTAAAGTATCAACCTCTGAAAACATGAGATCACCTTTTCCGTGTGTTATAATTTTCAAATACCAAATACCATTTGGTATTTGAAAATTATATTGGCATGATCAAAAAATTTTAACACACGGAAAAGGGATCTCATGTTTTCAGAGATTGATACTATACGTCTAGTTTGAGACATATACATAATAAGGGCCTTGGGCTATTTAAGCAAAAAAGACCTGATTGGTATAGTACGTATTATTGCAATACCTACGGTACCTTACGATACAGAATGCAAACATATTTGAAATAGCAATATCAATGGGTATGATGATTGGTTATACTTTTACGCATGAATATTATTTTATTCTATTATTCGTTACGTCAAATCATCGGTGTACAGTATGAATGTTTGCATCAGACGCCAACCATTGTGTAAATAGGTAACATGGAGTATTGGAAAATTACGTATATGGTTTGAGACACCACACACATACATGGGTAAAAGTTTTCCGAAAATTTGAGTATCGTCTTTGGTGGCTTAAAGAGAGAGCGTTTGCGTCCAGAGCAAGAGATTCCGCGTTCGAGTCCCGGCCCAAGACAAACATTTTAAATTTTTTCTTTCTTTAATTTTACTTGTTGTTTATAGTTTTAGGTCCTTGCATTATTTGCAATTTGGTATTTGAAAACATAGATAGTTGTTCGATAAATTATGCAATCATATTTTGGCCCACACTGTGATGTGAAAAATTGTCATACTAGGCCAATTTGTTTCTGAATTCCCCTTGGACCTCGAATTTTCTTTCGATACATTGGCGGTTCTACTGGGGCATTGGCGGTTCTACTGGGAGGGGGGGTTTAATTAACCCCCCCCCAGAACCCGTAAAAATTATTTAAAGTATAGGGGCGGCTACCTAAAACAGGTAAGTTAATGGCTGAAAAAAATTATATTTTTGTTGCCTTACTTTATCAGAAAAGCAATTAAGGAAGAAACCGCCTATGGAAAAAAGTGCGCACAGAAAAAAGCGCACCGAGGACTCCCCTAAAATTTTGAATAAATTGACAAAAGCTTCATAAAAGTATTGCAATATTACACGGTAAAGTTGCGAAAATGGTACATTTTCAAACCCATCAAATAGATTTACCCGAAGCTTCTTTATAAAGCAACATTAACAAAAAATGTTCTATATTTTGTTCAGCGGTAAAACTTTAAAAAGTTCGTAGCTTCATCTTCCAACGGATAGGCCTCGCAATTCAAAGGGCTTCAATTTTAGGAACAATTAAGCCTTAGTCTGGTCTGGAAGAAATTTTTTATTTATAGTGTATCATTGTTATTATTATTTTTATTATTATTATTATTGTTATTATTTTACTTTTCTTTTGTATTATTCTATTTTTATTAGTTTTTATGTTTTACTATTTTATACAAGTTTTTTATTTAAAGTTATCTCACCATATTTCGCTCTTAAATTAAAAAATAAATATCTTTCCCTAACTGGTTCATTCGGAGTTTGACTAAAACTATCATAGTAGAGTAAATTTCAACAAAAAGCTGCAAAAAGGGTATATTTTTTATATTTGGCATGGTAGTAGCTAACATCAAAAGCTAAATTTTCAATCGAGGATCCCCTGATTTCCGGCATTGGAATCAAAAATGGCGGCTGCCAAAGTTAAGAAAAAATGTATTCCCTGTTTTAAAACAAATTAAATTAATTTTGATAAACTTACTTTAAGTGGCACCCACTTAATCCAAAAATGTAAAAAAAACTTACACCTGTCACTTTAAAACAAAATGGCGGCTATATTTTAAAAAAAATCATTTTTCTTCGATGTTTTCTTTATTTTTTGCACGATATTTTTTTATTTTATTTTTTTTAATACCTCATATTAAAGCCACTGACCGGCTCTTTAAACCTAATGAAAAAAGTTATTAGTTTCTCAGCCGACACAAAGATGGCGTTTAATATGTCAAAAATAAAAGAGACCTTTATAACTTGTAGACCAAATTAAATAAAAAAAAATTTTTTTTTTGGATTTTATTAGTAGTAAGCCAAATTTTGTAAAAATTTCAAAAAAATTACAATTTGACATTAAAAATCTTAGGATGGCGGCCGAAGTTCAGATAAAAAAGTTATTTTTTTCTTCTTGTTTGACAGAACTAGTATTGCCGTGTAATATATCGATTTATACTAAATAGGGGTTGCCGATTTTAAATATTTCATCATAAATGACACATGTCTATTATTAATCAAGATGGCGGCGTTCAAAATATAAAAACAACATTATCTTCTTGGTTTGGTAATTTTTTTTACGAAGATATGTAGTTTTATATTACTCTTAATTAGTTTTAAGTCATAATGTACAAAAATAATATAATTTATTTATTTTTTAAAGATGGCGGTCGAAAAAGTAAAAAAAAACATTGTTGTTTATTTTTTCGAAATTTAACAAAAATAACTGGAAAAAACAAGACATCTCGGTAAACAAAACACAGATATTTTAAAAATGTCAAAAAAGTTGACATATGTCACGTACCGGGTGATTTGATTGAATTGACCATATTTTACTTAATAGCTATCTCCGTTAATATTAATCTAACAGTAATGTTTAAATAAGCAAAGTTAAATATTTTTTTCTAAATCATCAGAATCTGATGTCAAAAATGACATATGTCATACACTTGTCAAACTTTTGACATATGGTTTATTTTTTTTAATAAAAAACCCTGTATATAATTTTTCTAGTTGATAAGACTCGTTTTTTTGATTTTAAAAATATATCATATGTTGACATTTAGACCAGCCGTTATTGAAATATTTGCATTTTAATAACCTAAATAAACAATAAGAATGTTGCCATTTTGTTAATGAAGATAATTTTTAAAATGCAAATATTTCAACAACGGCTGGACTAAATGTCAACATATTATATATTTTTAAAATCAGAAAAAGGAGACCTATCAATTAAAAACATTATATACAGGATGTTTTATTTAAAAAATAAACCATATGTCAATAGTTTGACAAGTATATGACATATGACATTTTTGACATAAGATTCTAATGATTTAGAGAAAAATATTTAACTTTGTTACTTTAAACGTTACTGTTAGATCAATATTAACGGAGATAGCTATTAAGTAAAATATGTCAATTTATTCAAATCACCCGGCACGTGACATATGTCAACTTTTTAAACATATTTAAAACATCTGTGTTTTGTTTAACGAGACGTCTTGGTTTTCTCAGTTTTTTTTTGTTAAATTTTGAAAAAATAAACAAAAATGTTTTTTTTTACTTTTTCGGCCGCTATCTTTAAAAAATAAATAAAATCTATTTTTTTGTACATTGCAATTTAAAACTAATTAAGATTAATATAAACCTACAGCTTTTGGTAAAAAGATTTACTAAACCAAAAAGATACTGTTGTATTTATATTTTGACCGCCGCCATCTTGGATAATAATAGACTTATGTCATTTATTATGAAATATTTACAATCGGCGACTTCCATTTAGTATAAATCAATATATTATACGGCAATACTAGTTGTGTCAAACAAGAACAAAAAAATAACTTTTTTATCTGAACTTCGGCCGCCATCTTAAAATGTTAAATGTCAAATTGTAACTTTTTATAAATTTTTGCAAAATCTGGCTTACTACTGATAAAATCCAAAAAAAATTTTTGTCAAAATTTAATTTGGTCTATTGGTTGAAAAGGTCTCTTTTATTTTTGACAAATTAAGCGCCATCTTTGTGTCGGCTGGGAAACTTATCATTCCATTTAAGCAGGTTTAAAGAACTGGTCAGTAGCTTTAATATGAGGTATTAAAAATAAATATTGCACAAAAAATAAAGAAAATATTGAAGAAAAACGATTTTTGTTAAATATGGCCGCCATTTTGTTTTGCAGTGACACGTGTAATTTATGTGCCGCCATCTTGGATTCTGAGGCCGGAAAATCGGGGATCCTCGAATGAAAATTTAGTTTTTGGTGTTAGGTACTACTATGCCAAATATAAAAAGATATACCCTTTTTGCAGCTTTATTTTAAAAATTTACTCTACTATCAGGGCACTTGTACCTACACACTTAAACTTAAATGTTTTTTGTCCTTCACAAATAATTGTTCTCAAAAAAAATTATTGCGTAAAATCGATTTATAGTTACATATCTGTAAACAGCCGTTAATTAGCTTATCAGAATTTGATCGAAAAATTAATTGTACTTTAACTTGGAAAATTTTGTCTTTCAAGTGATTCAATGTGTATTATGTGTATGCATATACTTAATATTCCAAAACTCCCTGTTACCTATTTACACAATGGTTGGCGTTTGATGCAAACATTCAGAAATAAAGATACGAAAAATGTAATAAAAGTTAGGGGCTTTTTCTTAAACAACTTAATAAACGATTGCGTTTATCTAATTGCAGAAATTGAGCGCAGTTACTTTCGTATAAGTTTTTATTTCAAGCTCTCAAATTTATACTGACTTTTAAAACTGTTACATTGACAAGACTTATCATTAAAAATCACTCTACTATTATACTAGGGAACTAATAACAATAAATAATATTTCTGTCACCCCTTCTCAAATTAAATTTCAAATAATAAATTTAAGTTGCAAAAATAACCTCAAATATTTAAATCTAAATTTCACACATTTAAAATACTTAATCTAAATCTTAAAAATTTTTCCTTATCCAAAGACTTGGTAAATACGTCTGATGCATTTTCGTTAGATGGAATATATTTTAAAATTATTTCTTTTCGCAAACATGGTATGGTATTTAATGTCAATATGCTTTGCACGTTTAGAATTTTCAAAATTTTTTATTAAAGAAATTGCACTTAGGTTATCCATTTTGAGAATCACTGGTTGGCTTTTTCGGAATTCACTCAGGATACCCTTTATATTAATAAGTTCTTGACATGCTACACCGGCAGCGATATATTCTGCTTCCATCGACGATTGTGCAACACAGTTTTGTTTTCTAGAGTGCCATGCTATGGGGTTTCCAGCATGCATACATATAAAACCGCTTACACTTTTTCTGGTTTCACGATCTCCTCCCCAATCAGCATCACATAATCCAATCAGTTCATCCATATTCCCCTTCTTAAAATGTAGTCCAAATTCTTTTGTATGATTCAAATAACGTAGAATTAATTTGCCAGCTTCCCATGTGCTTTTTCTTGGCTTATCCAAAAATCTGCTTATATATGCAACACTGTACGATATATCTGGTCGACTTACAAGTAATAGATACATCAAACTGCATATGAGTCTTCTGTATGGCACGTTGTCAATTATTGCTTCTGCTTCTTTGAAATTAAAGTTTACTTCCATTGGTGTTGAAATATTTTTAGATTCTATCATTCCAAATTCATCAAGCAGTCTATTTATCATTTTTGTTTGAGTCATTTTTAGACCTTTTTCTAATTTGTTGATATCCATTCCCAAAAATATTTTTGCTTTAGTCATATTCTTGACTTTAAACTCTTTGTAAAGATTCTTTGAATAAATTGACAAAAGCTTAATTTTTGAACCTCACTTTCTGGTCCTGTTATTAATGCGTCATCAACAAACAACACTAAGTAAACATTGTTGTTTTGATAAAGGCAATAATCATATTCAGATCTTTTAAATTTTAATTTTTCCATGACTTCGTTAAATTTTATGTTCCAGCATTTTGGTGCATTTCTTAGCCCATATAATGCACGGTTTAGTTTCAGATATTTTGAATTTATTTTCAGTCCTTCTGGTTTATTTATATAAATGTCATTATCTAACCTCCCGTTTAAAAATGCTGTAGACACGTCTATCTGATGTAAAATCCAATCTCCAGACAGGAGCGTAAATAAATTCGTCTCCAGAATTGAATGGTACCTGAAATCCTTTCGCAACTAGGCGAGCTTTCTTTGTTCCATCCTCTTTCATTTTAAAAATCCATCTTGTATCTATCGCTGTCTGATCTTCGGGTAATTCGGCAGGTTGCCAAGTCTCTAGCATTTCATGAGCACTTAATTCCTTTTTTATTGCTTGTTGCCAATCCGGAAATTGACTTGCCTCTTTGTAACTTTTTGGCTCTTGATTTAATTCAGTCAATAAATAATAAGCTGTATATACCTCATATTCGTCAAAATGTTTTGGTTTCTTTACAGTTCTTCCAGCTCGTGTTTGAATATTTTCATTCTCTTCAGGAAATAATTCGGGTAAATAGTCCTCATTTTGATCATTATCACGATCATCATCACTTGAACTAATACTTTCTTCTTCTTCGTTTTCTGTCTCGTTTTGTGATTTGTTATCTGTCTCGTTATGTGATTTGTTATCATCAATATCCTTAATAATTATTTGTGGGTTTTCTATCTCCTTCTCAGATATGTTTGATTTATATTCCATTACGCTTTCATCTACTCTTACATCTCGTGATCTTATTACTTTTCTTTCTTCTGGAAGCCACAATCGATAACCACCTCCACAATATCCTACCAAAACTGCTTTACGGGCTCTTTGATCAAGTTTATTTCCCTTTGGTAATACTGTATACCATGCTCGACTTCTAAATATCCTTAATTTGTTTATATTACTTCTTCCATGCCATAATAATGCAGCTTTTTGATCCTTTTGGAGATTCTTTGTGGGTAATCGATTTAGCTCAAAAACAGAACATTTTAATGCTTCACACCATAGTTCTTTTGGAATACCTGAGTCTATAATCTTTGTTCTTATCTTGTTTAATAGAGTTAAATACATTCTTTCTGCAACTCCATTTTTTTGTGGCGTATACGGAATTGTATACTCCAATATAATTCCACTTTTCTGACAATAGGACTTAAAGTTGTTTGATACAAATTCACCACCATTGTCGACTCTTATAGCTTTTACTTTACATTCATGCTGTGTTGCCAACTCTTGATTATACTGTATTAAATTATTTTCTGCTTCGTCTTTTGTTTTTAAAGTCTTGATTATAGTGAAGTGTGAAAAATCATCTATAATAGTTTGAAAATATTTCCATCCATCAAATGCAACTGAAATAAATGGACCACAGATATCACTATGAATCAAATCACCAATCCTTGTACCTCCTTTTTGACATTTTTTAAATGGTAAGCGTGTGCTCTTTCCTTCCACACAAGTTGAACAAATTTTATTATCTATTGGTAATCCTAAATCAACAAGTTTATCTTTTCCTGGATGTCCAAACCTTTTATGCCATAAATCGCTTGCAATACCACAACACTCACTTGACTCCAGTAAGTCTTCATTTCGTGGTTTGTCACCCAATAAAATGTAAAGCCCATTTTTGTATTGACAATTCAATTCAAAATTTGTTCCTGTAATCTTCATTTTCTCACGATCAATAATTATTCTACAGCCTTTTGATGTCATTTTTGAAATTGATAATAAATTGTGTTTAATATTTTCTACTATTAGAGCTTCTACAGATACTTTATGCCCTTGACACATAAAATTGAGGTTACCTTTTTTAAATGATCTCAACACTTCTCCATTTGCTATATGATGATTTGATAGTATTTGCATATCTGTCATAAATCTTTCCAAATTGTTTGTGACAAAATGGTTAGTTGCTCCTGAATCTAATACAAATGATATCTTACCATCTACTTCTGTGCATAAATTTGCTGCGTACAACTGTATAGCTTCTTTTTCAGTGCTTTCAGCAGTATTTGCAGATTGTGGTTCTCGTCTAGGTTCATATCCTTGCTGTCTACTATAACCTTTCCTTTGTCTTAAATTTTCTCCTCTATATCTTGGCCTCCCTCTAGTGTTTCCTTTTGTTTTTTCATATTTAACATTCTTAGGACAATTAGCTATAAAATGTGTTCCACTTCCACATTTAAAACAACTTCTTTTATTTTCATGTGCTTTAAAGCTGGTTTCATTCTCGCAAGAATTTTCTTTTGTTATCATTTTTAGTTCCTCATCTAACAGTCGTGATTTAACAAAATCTAATTAATTTCACATTTTGAACAGTCTCAAGTGCAGTCACAACAGTATCAAATTTTGCTGGTAAAGTCAAAAATAAATGACAAACTCTATCGTCTTCTTGAAGATCTGTTCCTTGTTCTTTTAGTTCTCTTAATACAGTAACAAATTTGACAAAATGATCCTCTAACTTTTCCTCTGAAGAAGGTTTTAGGTTAATAAGTTTTCTCCATAAAGCTAGCTTTGTCAGAGCCGCTTCTTTGAAAAACTGCCTTTAAAGCATCAACTTGTTGCTTAGCTGTTTTAGCCTCTTTAATTATGTCTAAGTGTTTATCAGACAAATCTTGTACAATAATTGATTGCGCTTTCCCATCATTTTTTGTGCAAGCTGTTTTTTTGTTGCTGTTTCATCAAGTACACTAGTAAGTACTTCTTCACATTGGTCTGTTGTATGTTGTTTGAATTCTAAACCATAATATCGGCACTGCGATAATATTGCCAGACATATTTCTGCTTGAACATTCACCGTTTGCGGCTTGTTTTCAACTGCTAATTCTGCTTGAAACCTAACTTCTCTGGGCCCATAACCTAATAAAAGTTATGGGCTTTTTCTTAAACAACTTAATAAACGATTGCGTTTATCTAATTGCAGAAATTGAGCGCAGTTACTTTAGTATAAGTTTTTATTTTAAGCTCTCAAATTTATACTGACTTTTACAACTGTTACATTGACAAGACTTATCATTAAAAATCACTTTACTATTATACTAGGGAACTAATAACAATAAATAATATTTCTGTCAAAATGCACAGATACCAAATTTACATAGATAGAGTTTTTGTCAACTGTGAGCCGATGATTTGACATATACGAATAAAATAATATGCATGTGTAAAGTATAAACAATCAGGACATTTTAACTTAATGATCGCAAAAAGGATAGACTTAGTATCCATTGATATTGCTATTTTAAATATGTTTGCATTCTGCATCGTAAGGTACCGTAGGTATTGCAATAATACGTACTATATGGAAATAATATGCATATGTCTTTGAAAGCAACCAATCAGGTCTTTTTTGCTTAAAGACCCCAAGGCCCTCATGTTTGCTTCATGAATAGGGTATTGGAATATTATGTATATGTGTGTATGCCTTATTTTATGATACCAAAAATTTATACAGTAATAAAATGTTGTAGAAAATTCGATCGTTTGTAACAAGAACGTGCGATAATTGAACTTACCGCAGGCCGTAATGTGATGCTTTTAAGCAAAAATTCTAAAACAATTAGAGATTGGATTTCAGGCAACCTATTAAGCGGGCTACTAACGAATTAATTTCCAGGGGCAATTTAGCGTCCCTGTATGTAACAGATATCGGTTCATTGTGTGTGTGTGTGTGTGTGTGTAACCCTGTTCGTAACACTATAGCTCCTAAACCGCCTAACCGATTTTCATGAAATTTTTAGGTAAAATAGTATTCGATACTGTTACGAGCTGGTTAGATTTTGGTCGAAACTTATCAATGATAATGACATTTTTTTGACAGTTAAAAAGTTTAAAAAATGCTAACTATATAACGGAGCGTCGCATCAATTGCAAAATTTGTGTTATAACCAAAAACTTGGTAGGAGCTTTCGTTTCAGAGATATTTACAAAAAACTGTTTTTAAGGTTCATATAGCATGGAGTT
This sequence comes from Aspidapion aeneum, assembly GCA_963576565.1. Taxonomy (NCBI): domain Eukaryota; kingdom Metazoa; phylum Arthropoda; class Insecta; order Coleoptera; family Brentidae; genus Aspidapion; species Aspidapion aeneum. The sequence goes on along the minus strand of OY755038.1, from coordinate 35,549,468 downwards.
TACTTGGAGTGTGCTAATGGGTTAGGAAGGAATCAGATTCGTCAATGGTTCATTTATTTTATTATGGGTTTCACTAAAACTTTGTTTTATCTGTGCATTTTTCATAAATCATGCAAAATATAAGGAGAGGTCCTTTGGTTTCAGTGAAAAAGTAGCATGAACTACAATTTCTTACAAAATTTACATATTACACGCATTTTTTAAAACTATTCATAATGACTACTTATTTGAATAAAATGCAGCGTGCCTCATTAACTAGTGGTAAACGCAGTATTTGCTGCATTTATCGCTAGAAAACTAGAAGGATACTTGTGCTACCTTTCTACTCAAGAGCGCAGTATTTGTTCGTCAATACTGCATTCTTGACTAGTTTTACCCTTTTTGCTAGACAAGAACGCAGCGCATTATGTAGTTGCTGCGTTCTCGGCTAGAAGACCATGATGTTTTGCGGTTACTGCATATTTGTTATGCGTTTTTTTCATAAAAATTTTTTTATTTTATTTTGTTTTTGCCAATTGATGAGGAACATTATTCTACACCATAATATATAAAAATCTCAAAATCGTAAAATTTGTCAAGTTACTGCATTCTTCATAAGGAGGACAGCATAGGGATTGCTATAGCTAATACCAGTGGCGTATATAGAAAAACATTTCGGGGGGAGCCGAGACAGTTTGGGGGGGGGGGGGGGGGGCAAGACCTCATGAGGCCGTATTTTATGCTATTTTATGTTTGTATTCATGAAATATGTGGAAAATATCTAAATAAATCTTAGAGCCGAACCGAACCGCCCCCCCCCCTTATATACGCCATTTTCACTAAGCAAGGCCCATCCTTAAAAAATGTCAGGTGTTGGACCCTAGGTTAGGATTCATCTGCAATTAATTGACCAAGAGGTTCGATTCGTTTGGTTAACACCGATTTCGACCTCTCAAAAGAAGGCCCCTGTCCTTAAGCCAATTAAAGGAACAAATTAGAAATTTTTATTTTTTATGTATTATTCAGAAGGAGAGAGACGGAACCAGTATACATAAAAATAAAGGAGACGGTTGCTCATGCTAGGCCCGGCCCCTTTTTATGTTAAATTATTTTTGATTTTGTCCGGTTTTGATAAAAGACTTTTTACTAAAATTCGCTCTTGTCCTGTTTTGATGAATGACGTTTTTGTATAATCTCCGGTTATTAACATTTCCGTTTTTGCCATTGGACTGTTATACCATTTTCATTTATTTTCTTGGACGAATTTGTCTTTGTCATACGACGATGGATTTCTTAAACCGGCTACAACTTACCATTGGCAGTACAATCTGAATCTTGTGGAAAAACGCAGACGCTTAGCTTGCTACTCCACCAAGTTGTCGCTGGACAGTTTAATTTGTAGGCTACTCCATTTGAACATTGGTAGAAGACAGAACAGTCGCTGTCGTCCGCGAGGTACGATGCACCAGATTTGCAACCTATAAATAAATAAAGAAATTTAAAAATGTATAATGTCGAATGATCAAAATATAAAAACCAACAACAATCGAATTTGGAAAAACTTCTTTACTAGGTACTGTCTGGAATTTATTTGTCTCAATGCGCGTATTCATTTAAGCATAATTGCAAACAATACTTTTGTTTGGCCCATAAGCGATGCATGCGCTTTCGTGTTCACTTATTTTTTGCTCTGTTTTTTCTACAGAACCCATATAATAAAAAACATACGAGCAAAATTTAAAATTACATCCTCAACTTACTTCCGATCGGGGCACTCCTAACACTTGCTAAACTAATCGCAAAAACTACACTAAAGACATAAAAAGCCCTCATTTTTCCAACAAAAATAAACTTTTTGATGTTTTCTTTTTACTAAATACGTTATTGTTGGATTCAACCCTTTAAAAACTAATTAGTTACTGCTTGCGTTAATTCAAAATTGCGCCTTTTATTAATCATGTTTTCATTTTATCATTCTTGATCTTATTTTGATTTCTCTTATCAACTGTTTGCATCTTATTTCCCGCCACTGTATATTTTGATTTTTATTCTTAATTTTTTAAACAAAGGGTCGATTCACGTACTTTCTAATAAATCAAAATTATACGCTACAAAATGGAAATATAGGGAAACGCCGCAGAGTGGTCAGCTTGTCGGTTCTGAACGATCGAAATTATTTTATGGTAGTAATTTTGACAAATTGAAGCTGAAAGTTAGGAAATGTCAACTAGCGTTTAAAAAATGTGATTTTAATATTCTTTGCCTTCTGAAGATGGTACAGTTGCCTCCAAAACTAATGTTAACCAAATATCTAAAAACATTGTTATTGTGAGAGTGTGTGTACGTAATTAGCTTAAAGCTTTTTTATTTAACATAATTTTTTCATAAAAATGTAACTAAATTTATTAATCTTGCTATACTATATATCAATATAGATCAATCCCTATCAAATTTTGCAAGGTTTTTTTACCTGATATTCTCTATCGTAGTCTTTATATTCACTATTTTCACATATATAGTTCAAAACAGATTGATTTTTATCCTGTGAAACCGGCGTCTTGTGCCACACGTTAAATAAATTACGTCGGCCAATCCCATGCGCCAACGCTGAAACATAATCATAGCAATACTCCGGCAAGAACCGGCAGCTGAATGTAGCACAAATACAACCCTTGATACATGAAACATCTGAAATAATAAAGTCACAAACGCAATTGATACGTAATAATACGGACTTTTTTAGTCCAATATAATAATGCATATTTGAAAAATTAAAGCGAGTGCAGAAAGAATTTTTGAAATCGCTCTCTATTTGTGAAAGTTATAGCTACAACTATTACGAATACGGGGGCCGGGAGCAGTAAGAGAGAGTAAAATGGTGTTGGAAAGTTGCCCTGAATTTAATAAAATGATCCGAATATGGTTTTTGAAGAGGGTGGGGAGGAGTGCTAGGAGGGGAGAAGCAGGGAGCTACAAATGAATTACAGCAAATTAGAGGACATTTGCAATGGGTAATCAAAGTAATTTCATTAAAATCGCCTGAAATTTAGGTAATTTGTATGTCTTACAGCCTACATCATGTGACAAAATGGCGTCTGGCGACCGCCATGTAGATTCCTGTTTAAAAAAATATACACTTTGTCAAAATCGGTTCAGCCGTTTAACCTCTAGCGCGGGACAAACATACATATAACATATCCCAAGAGAAAAACATTACCCTTGCTTTTGCAGTGCTGCAGTTGGGTAAAAAGTTGTCAATCGTACTTGGTTTCATCTCTCATTCAAAGTCATTTTGTTTTAAATAACATTTAACATTGGGTACTACATTAAAGGTAACATCCTAGGTGATTATTTTTTAAAGATTCAGATATGTACCATACATTGGTGCGATTCATTCGCCTCCCCTCCCCTATCAATTTAATTTAGAGTACCTGGCAAGTTTGGAAAGTATACTACTTCTGCGCACCTGACCGATCGAATATTTCTTCTACTTTTCGTAGACCAACTTTTTTTTTATAAAACTCAGTAAAGTACTTTTATTTTAGACTAATTGGTGTGTTATAAATTTTGTTTAAAATTTACGTGAGAAGCAGAAAGTAAAATTCATTATTGTTCTGGCAAATAATTCTCCGTCATTTTTGGAGTACCTATTTTTTTGAGATCATAGGGTAATTATAGATTTTTAATTAAGTTTAAAAGAATCGCGAAAATATTAGCTCTACAGGGGTGGATACAGCATTCTTCTAACTCGGGAAGAGGACATATCACTGAATCAATGAAAATATTGGACAGCATTAGGACCAAAAACTTGCTCTGACATTTTTGCAAAAAAATCTCATAGTGCAGGCAGAGGTAGTTGAGTATAATATGTGGACGACAGTTTGACAATGGATTCTAGCTGAGAATAGGTCACAGATGAACGATCTGACTGGACCAGTTTTGGTCAAACTTTTTTTTAATCCGCCTTCCTCTTATAGTTGTGTTTGAATTTCTGAAAATTTAACTAAATTGAAGCCCTAAAGCCACAATGACAAAGAAATGCGTACAAAATGTGTAAAATCTAACCAAAAATAAAATTATAGGAAAATCGGGTAAAATAAAGAAAGAAACATGTTCTTTTTTTAAATATTTTAAATTACCTCAATAAATGGACGCCGCTGGAGGGTTTTTCATTAGTCGTATGCCATACTGACTTTTGTATTGTTAAAATTAAAATCTTATTGTCTACAATATAGTTTATAACATATTTTTCTCTAACAAGCTTAATTTTTGAGAAAATTTTTAAAAAACTTAAAAATTTCAGGTTTTGGAGGTTTTTGGGTGTCTTTGCAGCTAAAATTTAAAAGACTAATAAAAACTTATTTTTAGGTTAGATTTTACACAATCTGGATGCATTTCTGTATTATTATGGCTTTAGGGCGTCAATTTAGTTAAATTTTTTAAAATTCGAACGTGACTATAAGAGGAGGGGGGATAAAAAAATTGAACCAAAACTGGTCTGGCATCATCCGGATTGTTAATCAGTGACCTATTTTCAGCTAGAATCCATTATCCAACTGCGGTCCTCATATTTTGTATTAGTCCAGTCATTATAGAATTTTAGCATGCAAAAGGTGATGTAGTCGCGATTTTGACATATTATGTTGTTGACATTGGAGTCCTAAAACAAATTTTTAGTTTTCGACCTTGGGGGGCGGCCGCTGCCCCCGCTATCTTGGATTTAGTAAAAAAAAGTTGAAGACAATAAAATTTCCTATGAAAACGCTTTGGTACTTAAACAACATGTGTCAAAATCGCAACTACACCTTTTGCAAGCTGGGGGTCTTATTTTCGCTCTCATGACTTGCCTATACAGGCTGTCCCAGATAAAAGCAACTACATTGGCACTTCGGACACGGTAAGAGATACGAGTTTGTTTAAACGAGAAAAAAGTTGCGCTATTCTAAGCCCAATCAGGTGCTGTATAAATATTAAAGATATCTACAAGGGTTACTAAAATATCGAGCAAAAACTAAAAATTGTGTTTCTTGAAAAATAGAAATATCGCCGCCATCTTGCAAACAAATTTAATGAAATTTGGTAGTTTTGTATAAGCAACTACGGCCAATCGAATGACGTTAACAAATTTTATCTAGGCCTTCTAGTTTTTTTGAAACCATAGCCAACTTTGTTATTTCTTATGACCGCCATATTGAGTTTATATCTCAATAAATAGAGCATTAAATGAGCTTTTCATCTTATAATAAGTGAATTTATTTAAAAAGCTGTTTTTTACTCGGTTGACTGTGAAACAAAGGCCGTAGTTGCGTTTGTTGTCATACCTACGTAACTATCTGTCAAAACTTTGTCATTTATTTAATTTATCTGTTGGAGTTTTAAAGTTCCTAAAGGTCCATCTCACCGACTTTTTTTTCGTTACTTAGCTTAAAGCGTTTCTTAATATAATCATAATATGACGTAATAAGGAACACTTAAGGCTAAGTAACGAAAAAAAAAGTAGGTGCGATGGGCTATAAATTACTTTTAAAAAAATTTGAGTCACATTATCAATCAAATTTAACATAGAAAGGTTTCCAAATTGGGAGAAACTAGATATGTATGAATGGTATATTTTGTGTTATAAGAATGCTGGAAGACCTCGAGGTATGTACTTTCAGAGATATCCAGAAAGACGACAACCAGGTTTGTCAATCTTCAGAATACTTGAAAATAATTTAATTGAATATGGTTCCTTTAAAAAACAAAATCGTAATCGACAACCTGATGAAAATTTTGAAGCTCTGGTTTTACAGAGTGTCGTTGACAATCCTCGCATCTCCCTTCGTGAACTGGAAAATAATGTTGAAGTACCCAAATCAACTGCACAAAGAATTCTTAAAAAATTTAAGTATCATCCATATGCAACACATGTTAATCAAACACTCCGAGATGGTAACTTAGAAAGAAGATACTTGTTCTGCAATTGGTTCATACAAAAATCGCAAGAAGACCCTTAGTTTCCGCTTAAGGTTCTGTGTTCCGATGAAAGCAGGTTTACAAACTGCGGGTTGTTTAACAGACATAACTATGTGTACTGGGCCGATGAAAATCCGTTCTTAAATCGTGAGGTGCACCATCAAGTTAGGTGGGGTTTGAATGTATGGCTAGGAGTCATAATAATTTGACGGCACCTCGATATCTATTCTACAAAATTATGTTGACCAAATTTTAGAAAATTTGCCTCTTCAAGATGTAGCAAACATGTTGTTCCAGCAAGATGGAGCACCGCCACATAATGCAAGAAGCATAACCGACTATTTGAATCAGCAACATGGAAATAACTGGATCGAAAATCGAGGTCCAGTTGCCTGGCCTGCACGTTCGCCGGACCGGATAAAGTTTATTCTACTACTCATAATATGATAGAAGAACTTGAGACAGCCGTTGTTCAAGCCATTGAAGAAATTCCTGAACAAATGGTTTAAGATGCATGCATGTCTCTAATTCATCGATGCAGGATTTGCATTAATAACAACGGTGGAATTTTCGAACATTTGCTTAATTAATTCAATGCTTTGTCATAACATTTTCTTTTGCATAACATAATTAACGTTAACTTTTTAATTGCAGATTATTAATTTTTTGGAGAGAGGCAAAATGTTGAAAATATTGGGATTTGGTTGTACTTTGAAGGTGGTTGCCTGAGGCGGTTGCCTCGTTGCCTCAACCTTTGGCACGCCCCTACCCGGGCCCCCCAAAGCTAAGATTGTTTTAGATATTTTTCACTTATTTCATATGAATACAAACATAAAATAGCATAAAATACGGGTCCTTTTTCGAAAAATGGCACTACCGAAAGATTTTTTTCATAAAAAATGATAGAAAATTGTGCCACAAGCGAAAACTTTAGAAACATAAAATAATTTAAAGAAAAACGGTACCGCACACCAAGAAATTGTACCAAATGCAAAAGTTTTGGATGGTTTCAAAAGTATAAGTACATAGTCGGTCAGTTCGCCCCTGCATGATATTATGCTCATTTCGTTTAAGGGGGGGTTAATTTTCCGCCTAATTGCGCCCCTGCATCATCATGTTTCAAATACGTACTTATATTATGCATATAGTTGAAATAAAATTTCGGACTTAAAATTGTTACGTTGTTGACGTTTCGGTTAGTATGTATCTCTAACCGTTTTCAAGTGTAAACTAAACAATCTAATCTCCAGGCTACTACTTATACTACCAAATGTGCAGTCAGGTGTGATCAGGTTTGGTAGGTCCGTGCTTGGTTGACTGAAAACTTCTTTATTCTGATCATTTGACCATGCATAAACCGCTAAACCGGATTTTTCAATATCCCCTAATTGAGTACTTTGTAGATGTTCATTTACTCTAACCTAAAGAGGGCGTTGCGTTCACCTACATATGATTTACCACACTCACACGAGATTTGGTAAATTCATTCCTTTTTATTTAAGGGATTTTCTAGTTTTGTTTTAGTTACAAAACTCCTTATCGTATTTCCCGATGAAAATACTGTTTTTATATTATAGTGCTTGGCTATTCGCCTTATGTTTTCTGAGATCCCTTGAACATATGGAATGTTAATAACACCCAACGGATTATTACTTTGAAAATTTGCTACATTTGGTTTGTTCTTAATTTTAGAGATCGTTGAGTTTTGTAATTTCTCAGAATAACCATTCTGTTGTAAGTCCTTTTTAATGTTGATAATTTCTGTGGTTAATTCTTCATTATTACTACAAATATTTACGGCTCTTAAATACAAACTTCTTATAACTCCTTGTTTTGTAGCAACAGAATGATTAGACTTAAAATTAAGGTACTGTCCCGTGTGTGTAGGTTTTCTATATACAGTGATTTGAATGTTTCTGTCTAATCGTTTGACAAAAACATCCAAAAAAGGTAAGGACGAATCTTTTTTAATTTCCATGGTGCATTTGATTGTTGGTCGAATACCGTTCAGATAGTTATTATAGGCAACATAAACTAAAAGTTCTACTAAACTAACTATAAAAAATCACGAAATACATTAATACAGCCATTACCTAAATATTATGTAATTGTTGGAAAGGGCGCCTTGCACTCCCGCTTACAGCGCCCCTGAACTCCCTTAAAACATCGATTTTTGCCACCGGTATACTTATATATAAATAATTTTGCGGTACTTTTTTTAAGCAAACAAATCAATCAAAACTGATCTACCTAATTGACAGACAGGTCCTTGACTATGTAAGTATCAAAGTATACTTAAGTACCTAATCAATTATTATCTTCCAATTAATTGCTGGCTAGGTAACTAAACTGTTAATTATCATAAAGGACCAACAAAATCGTAAAAAGTAGAAAGATCACAAAGAGAAATGGTGCAATGTTATAAAACAACCGGAGATTAAGGCGGCTGCTACAGGGAGGGCAACGGGGCAGTGCCCTCCAAAAACTAGACAACAAACAGTATTTTTAATTGATTTATTTAAAAAAAGTTAAATCTTTCCTTACGACATGATTGTTTAGTTCTTTTTATTATCTGTGGCTAACAGCAAGCGATTAATTGGGTGAACTTTTTTAGCGTAAATAATTACAAGCCGGCAGTGCCGCGCGGGGCAAGGTTTAAATTTCACTCATTTTTGACCGGGGTATGGGTGGATGTTCTCGAGCGGGGGTGGGAGGAACGTTTGTTTGAGTTGAAGTCGTCCATCATCATCGTGCGAAAACGTCCGTTGCCCTTCCTACGAAGCCGGATCTATCCTTAGTGAAGACGTATGAGTTTGTTTTGATTTGGGCTATGTCAGTACTAAAAGGCCTTGCCGTTCGCGTGTCATTGTTTGTTTTTGTTATCGTTTGTTTATAAAATGGAAATAAATACCGTCGATTACATAATTAACTGTGCAAATTCAAATACGTTGACATATAAACTTCGATTACAAATAAAATCTTTAGGGCCACATAGACCGGACCCAAAAATTAAATTTTAGAGCGAGTAGAATGTATCAAAGTAGATTAAACGCCTTAGTTTTGTGTTTAATTAAAAGAAAATTGTTTACTACGGACTATTTTAATAAACTTATCATTGAGCACTTTGCGCAGGTAAAAGAAAGGCGAATGGACTCTATAAACTAAAAACTACACCAATTAGCTGCCTGTTTGGAAAATGTTCAAATAAAATTATAGGTAAGTTTTTTTATCTCATGTTTCATGCAATTTAAATGTCTGCCCCCCCCCCCCCAATTTATGACGTCACCAGCCGCCACTGAACAAGACATGAAAAAAATCAAAGTTTATCATGATGATGAATGAATGAACCTAGACAAAAGTCGTCCGCGGTTAAAAATGAATTCGTAATCATCATATATTGGCGCAACCATATTTTGTCAAAACCTGACAAAAATCGAAGGTTAACATCTTTGATCATAAAAAGACAAACACATTATTGTCTATATTAGTAATAGTCCGGTCAATGAATGACCATCGAGGGGTTGTAGAGTGAATGGAGGGCGGAGAATTTTTCTCTTCGGGAATATGTTAAGGGTAGTTAGGACGTTAACATATCAAAAGTCCCCACCCCACCAAAAACCGTTAATTTTTGAAAAACACATTTTTGCCCCTTATAATTTTAGAAGAAATGTATCAATACATGCGCTGTCGACCAATCACTTTACATTGAAAATGTGTAGCATTTGTTAATTTATCTATAACGTATCAAAAGATACAGCAATTTGAAATTTTTAACCTGATTTTCACAAATACAAACTATGGTATGGTTTTTGAGTGACCATCCTTAAATTACCTAGCGCACAAAGGGGCGAGGGGGGGTTTGGCCTTGTGTTACAAACAATGATTTTAAACGTGTTTTTTCTTGCTAATACGGTACGAGGGCGGAAGGGGGGTTTAAAACTCTTGAGTTTTTGCGTTACGTAATTTAATAACATAAATTTTCGGAAAACGGTATGATAACTCAAAACCTTTGACAGTGGGAAAGAGGAATTTAGAGAGATCAGTTGGATGACTTGGTCGAGTTAATACCCTGAGGTTTTCTCGTTCTTGTATTGAGACACCGCAGCCTGCATAGATAGAAGTTTTCTGAAAATTTATGTATGGCTTCGGTAGTTCAGTGGTAGAATGTTTGCCTAGATAGCAAGAGATCCCGGGTTCGATCCCCGTCTTTAATTTCACCTGTGGATAGTTTTAGGTCCTTGCATTATTTGCAATTTGGTATTTGATTATCAATGAGTAGTTATTCAGTATTTTAGCTGGCTTAATAAAGTTATTACTCTTAATAATAATAATAATAATAATAATAATAATAATAATAATACTTCCATTGTAAGTCAGAACGTTTTTCCTTAAGTTTATTTGCGGAGGACCACAAAAATATGTCTCACTCCGATAGCTCAAAAAATTTGGTTTACCTAGTGGACTGTATTTAGACAAGTCCTTCGCTTTCATTTGAAGGGTATAGGAACGCACGCGAAATCGTACCTTTCTGAAGTGAAATTTAATTGAGACATAAAAATAATATTGGTATATGTTGACTATTTAAAAGCGAAATAATAGAAAAATATTAATGATGCGATCTTATAGGAGAGGGACTTACCGGTGATGTCTTGATCTCTTCCAACTGGTGCACCAGATTCGCCAGAAGTCTTCTATAGCGGTCCAGCACTCCCGAGTTTAAATGTTTGGAGTTTTAGAGGAATTTAATGGTTTTTAGAGTTCACCATTTTTTATAAAAGCGTTGATCGTTCAAAATATTCCGATCGAGAGCGTGTCTGAATGTCGACTCACTTTTAGGTTCTGTCTTGTTTTTGCGGCGTGTTTCTTCGCCCTCTATAGGAAAATCGCATCACTTCCAATAAAAAGAATTTAGAATTCTAATTTTATTAAAAAGAATAAAAACGCGATTTAAATTAAAATATGCAGAGGGCGGTAGTAATATGAGGATTGAATTAAAATTAGAAATATATTATTAAATGCGTTTGGAATTTAAATATTAAACTATGCCAAATTGATAGTTTATAGCTAGTTTGTAAGTTTTAAATTTAACTTAACCTATTGAGTAAAACTACAACCCAATTATACCCAATTGTAACCCAAAATATGAGTTTTAAAAATAAAAATAAAATGTTCTGAAAAAATAATAAAAATTAGATTAAAAGAAAAAAAAGGTTTTTTGCGAAACCGAAACATACTGGCGGCCGAAAATGCTATGCATTTTCCAAGGGGCCAATAGGTAAAGGACACAGTTTAGAGATTGGTCTCTTTAACAAACTATCCTTGGTTTTGACAGAGGCTACTCGATTTATCCCATCCTTACCGGGAAAAATTTCAACCACTCTGCCGAGTTGCCACTGAAGGGGCGGTAATAAATCGTTTTTAATTATAACTAAGCGTCCAACTTCAGGAGTTGAAGTGGGTTCCAACCACTTACTCCGTTGTTGTAGAGTATGGAGATACTCTTGTTGCCAGCGTCTCCAAAAATCTTGGTGGATTCGTTGGAGGAGCTGCCAACGCGTGAGACGATTTATTTTAATATCAATAAAGTTTGCGTCAGGAACGGCACTTAGCGGTTCCAGAGATAAAAAGTGACCTGGGGTCAGCGCGGAAATATCATTTGTATCGCTAGAAATTTCAGTGAGAGGACGCGAGTTTAAAATAGCTTCGATTTAACAAGTTACAGTGTATAGTTCTTCGAAAGTTAATATTTGATGTCCTATTAAGCGGATCAAGTGTTTTTTAACTGACTTGATTCCTGACTCCCAAAGTCCTCCAAAATTTGGACTATTACTCGGGATAAAATGCCATTTAATGGGACGCGTAGAATCAAGCTGTAAAAGCTTGCGGTTAGCTGAGAAAAAGTTAGTTGCATTATCACTATACAAATCGGATACGTAGTTTCGGCGCGCAACAAATCTGCGAAGCGCAGCAATAAAACAATCAGCGGTCAAATCGCTTGCTATTTCTATATGAATGCACTTAGTACTTAGGCAAACAAACAGACATATGTAAGCCTTCGTAGTACGATTTCCACGATGTCGACTCATGACTATATTTATTGGACCTCCGTAGTCAACACCGGTGTGCAAAAATGCTCTCAACTGAGATACGCGGGGAAACGGTAATGAACCCATCATAGGCTGAACCGACTTAGGATTGCATTTAAAACATATTATACAAGTTGATAAAACATGTGCAATTTCGCGTTTTGCGGCAATGATCCAGTACAATTGACTAAGCAAAAAATGTACCGTCCTCACTCCTGCATGAAGATATTTTATATGGAAATGTTCGATAATCATGAGGGTGAGTTTACTCTTGCGTGGTAATAAAATTTGATGTTTCTTGTCATATTGCAGAGAGGAGTGATGCAATCTACCCCCTACTCTGATTAAATCGTGAGGATCTAAAAATAAATTTAATTTTTGCATTGATTTATTTAGTTTTAAGTTGTTTTTTAAAGCGTGAATTTCTTCTGAGAAATAAATTGACTGTTCATTTTTTATGAGTAAATGAATTGCGTTTGTTATTTCAACAAATGTCAGAAAATCTTCATTAATTTTTAAATTAGGCGGTTTTAAGAAAAATTTATTATTTAAAAAGCGTAAAACATAGGCTAAAACTCTACACATTTTAGAAAAATTAGAGTTTTCCATTAAAAGCGTGTCCAAAAAATTAGGAGCTGTATTTTGCGTTGCAATTAAAGTTAAATTAGGCAATGATTTCTCCTCTAAAAGAGTTTCAGGAGAGTCATTTTGTTCACAGTCTTTAGGCCAGTATTCATAAGATTTTCTTAAAAAATCAGGGCCGTTAAAAAATAATTTGTGATTAATTAATTCGCTGGGATAAACTCCTCTTGAAGCAACATCTGCGGGGTTTTGTGACGTTGAGATGTATGACCAATTTTTGGGTGGTACTTTATCTTGAATTTGTGTAACACGATTTTGAACGAACGTTTTCCACCTAGAAGGGTGCGCTCTTATCCAAGAAAGTGCTACTTGTGAGTCACTAAAAGCAAAAACTTGATGTATTTTCAAGCGGGACTCAAAAGTGGTTAAAACAAAGTGAACTAAATCAGCCACAAGATTACAAGCGGCTAATTCAAGTCTTGCAATACTTGTAAATTTGAGAGGAGCAACTCTAGTTTTAGAGCATAAAAGGTAAACTGATATTTCATGTTTGTAAATAACGCGTAAATATACTATTCCGGCATAAGCTTTATTACTAGCGTCCGAAAATGCGATTATTTCAATGCGTGCATTACCAGAAAAACTATTTATAAATCTAGGCAAGCGAAAATCTTTGAGTAAGGGTAGTTCCGATTTATAACGTTCCCAAAGTCGAATAATTTCAACAGGTGCTTCGGAATCCCAGTCTAATTTAAGTTTCCAAAATTCTTGAATTAGACATTTTATTAAAATGGTTACTGGCGCGAGCCAACCTAAAGGGTCATATATTTTAAAAATTTCAGAAAGTATATTGCGTTTGGTACATTCGCGACTCAAGGGTTCTACCGAGTAAGAAAAATAATCAGAACAAGGCTGCCATCTAAGACCTAAAATTTTAGTGGTCTCGTCCGTATCTAAAGAAAGCGCGGTTGGGTTTATATCGGGTTCAGACAAGTTTTCTAAAACTTTTTTGTTATTACTAGCCCATTTATGAAGCTTAAAGCCTCCAGAGTTAAGCAAACAAGATAGCTCTTTTTGAAGCGAAATAGCTTCTTGTACGGAGCTAGCGCCCGTTACAAAGTCATCGACAAAATTGTCAGACATTAAGACTTGAGAAGCGCGAGGAAAATTTTGTTTTTCATCTTCAGCCAATTGCTGTAAAACTCTAAGAGCTAAATAAGGAGCGGGGGTAGTACCGTATGTCACAGTTTTTAAACGATAATCGCGAATAGGTTCAGAGTTATTAGAACGCCACAGGATTCTTTGATAATCCTGGTGCTGGGGTGCAATTAAGATTCCACGAAACATTTTAGAAATGTCGCAACAAAGAGCTACTTCGTGTAATCGAAAATTAAGTAAAATGCTGCAAATGTCCTTTTGCAATTTAGGACCAGCGTAAAGAGTATCATTTAAGGAGAGGTTTTGATTATTTGATTGCATAACTGTACTCGCATTAAAAACGACTCGAAGCTTAGTTGATAAGCTTTCAGGGCGTTCAATATGATGATGAGGAATGTAATAACTGTTTTCTGTAACTTCCCGGTTTTCGATTAATTCCATGTGATCAAGTGTTAAATAGTCTTCCATAAAATCGGAATATTTTTTATAAGTTTCCGGCATTTTTATTAACCTTCTTTCTAGCGAGAGAAACCTATTTAGCGCAAGATCACGACTATTTGGAAAAATCGGTTCAATATTATCGCGAAAAGGAAGAGTTACAATATAGCGTCCTTCATCATTACGAGATACCGTATTTTGAAATATTTTTTCACACATATCATCTTGAGGTGAAAGAATACGTTTCGTTTCAGGGATATTTTCTATTTCCCAAAATTTTATAAGCGAATCATTTAGCATTTTATTTGAAATTTGACAAAAAAATGATTGTGAAATTTGCTGCGTAGCGAAAGAATTAACTTTTCCCATTAAAATATATCCAAAAATGGTATTTAGCGCAATCGGTTCCTGATTATTTCCAAAAATTCGTCCATCTTGAATTATATAAGGAAACAAATCAGCTCCGATTAAAATGTCAATAGCTCCCGGTCTATAAAAGTTCGGGTCCGCGAGATTCAAATTTTTAACTATTTTCCAGTCATTTATTTTAATCTCACTGCTAGGAACTGAAGAGCATATTTGCGGCAAAATTATAGTATTAACCGATAAAGTTTGCGTGTCATTACAAGGCCTGATAATTAAATTTACAGAACCCAATTTTGACTGTAAATGTGTGTCACCAATCCCCTGGACTTCAGTAGTCACGTATACGCGGGGTAACCCTAATTTATTTGCACATTTCAAGGATAAAAATGAGAGCTGCGACCCAGTATCCAAAACTCCCCTAACAGTCTGAAAATTTCCCCTAACATCTTTGATTTCAAAAATCGCGGTTGATAAAAGTACAGCGGAATTATTCATATAAGACGAATAGCATGCACCACCGTTATTTTGGAAATTTTCGACCGTTGGTTGTTGCTGTATGCGCGCTTCGCTGCTGGACGTCGCGCCGCCTGAAATTGTTTCAGTGGCAGTGGGTGCGTTTATATCGAGAGTATTAAAGTGACAAGAACTGTGGTGTCGTTTCCGGCAAAATCGACATGAATGTGTGCTTTTGCATTGGAAAGTACGATGCATATTAGAAGTACAATTTATGCACCATTTTTTATCCTTCAGAAAATTAAATCTTTCTTGAGGAGACTTAGAAACGTAATTTGGACATAAACTTAAAGCGTGATCGCGAGTGCAAATTGGGCATTTTAATTTTTGAGGGGTTTGATTTTGCGGCGAATTATTTGTACCAAAGAAGGCACGTGGAGATTGTCGCGTGTTATATTGATGCGTGGATTGCGTTTTAAAATTATTATTTTGCGATTTTGCGGGTTTATTTCTAAGAGAAACTTCCATATTAAATGAGGAACTAGCGTTTACAGTAAAAAGAGCGTTGCAATGTTGATCAAAGAAATTGTAGATACTCCTATAGGAAGGAATTTCCGTAGTTTTTCCGTGAAAAACTTCAAAGCGTGTTTGAATATTATGGTCAACCGATTTAAGCAGTTTTTGTGCTAAAATAAAATCCCAAAAATCAGGTTCTAAACCAACTGTTTTAAGAGCCTCGAGATTTTTTGTAAAAATATCAAGTAGATTTCTGAGAGCTAAAGGGTCTTCAGAATTAACTTTTGGAGCGTTTTCAATGGCATTCCAATATGTTTGGGCTAAGAGGCGATCATTTTTATAGCGTTTTACTAATTGTTCAAAAGCAATAGGATAATTCGCGTCTGAGAGGGGTAATTGAGTGACCAATTCTTTTGGAGGACCTTCCAAATTTGTTACAAGCAAAGAGTATTTTTGCATATTTGGAATATTTGGATTGTCGTGAATCAAGCTTTTAAACAAATCATAAAAAGCTGGAAATTGACTCAATTCTCCATTAAATTTAATTAAATCGATCCTCGGTAAATGATAAGACATATTGTCATTTTGTTGCGAACCACCCAGAGAATGTGGATTCATGGTAAGACGGCGATTGCCGCTAGAAGCCTGTGCAGAAGTTTGAAAAAGATCATTAAAAATTTCTTGAATTTGCGTGACACTTTTCTGAAAATCGTGAAGTTTTTTCCTAGCTGATTCGACTTCATTTTTATCAGCGAAAATTTCATTTAGCAAAGTAGAATGCTTTTTTGAAAACTCCGCGCGAATATCTTCAAGTTCTTCAAAGCGAATTTTAAAAGTATTGCGTTTTGTGGCGTCAGTTTTAGCTTCTAGGGCTACTGCTAAAATTTCATTAACATTGGATTCCTCCATATCTCGAAAAACTTTAATTTTCTTGATTTTCTCAGCTGCCATTTTGTATTATAATAAAAGCGTATATTAAAAGCGAATATCAAAAGCGTTTATAAAAAGCGTTTATAAAAAGCGTTTATTAAAATTAAACTGTAAATCAAAGCTATTTTAAAAGCGAAAATAATTTAAAAATATTTTTATAATTTTTTAAAAATATTTATAGAAGCGATATAAACGTAGTCATTTTTTCAGTATACCACTGAAAGAATTCCTGAAAATATATGCGTTTATGTGTATAGCGAGGTGACCTCAGATCAGTGATCCAAAACAACCGAATAAACCTTTTTTGTTAAATTGTCGAGACCAAGGATTTTATAAAAAAAACTGATATGGCGATACCTACTACACGAGCAGTAAATAAATTTATATTTTTATATTTTAAGATTTAAAAATTCTTGTAAAAAACAGTCCTCATGTTATTACCGATATTACCTGCGTTTCACTTTAGAAAGGATGATTTTTAATTTCAAATTAATAAAAATCAAAATCCGGCGATCGAAGTGATCAAAAATATGTCTCACTCCGATAGCTCAAAAAATTTGGTTTACCTAGTGGACTGTATTTAGACAAGTCCTTCGCTTTCATTTGAAGGGTATAGGAACGCACGCGAAATCGTACCTTTCTGAAGTGAAATTTAATTGAGACATAAAAATAATATTGGTATATGTTGACTATTTAAAAGCGAAATAATAGAAAAATATTAATGATGCGATCTTATAGGAGAGGGACTTACCGGTGATGTCTTGATCTCTTCCAACTGGTGCACCAGATTCGCCAGAAGTCTTCTATAGCGGTCCAGCACTCCCGAGTTTAAATGTTTGGAGTTTTAGAGGAATTTAATGGTTTTTAGAGTTCACCATTTTTTATAAAAGCGTTGATCGTTCAAAATATTCCGATCGAGAGCGTGTCTGAATGTCGACTCACTTTTAGGTTCTGTCTTGTTTTTGCGGCGTGTTTCTTCGCCCTCTATAGGAAAATCGCATCACTTCCAATAAAAAGAATTTAGAATTCTAATTTTATTAAAAAGAATAAAAACGCGATTTAAATTAAAATATGCAGAGGGCGGTAGTAATATGAGGATTGAATTAAAATTAGAAATATATTATTAAATGCGTTTGGAATTTAAATATTAAACTATGCCAAATTGATAGTTTATAGCTAGTTTGTAAGTTTTAAATTTAACTTAACCTATTGAGTAAAACTACAACCCAATTATACCCAATTGTAACCCAAAATATGAGTTTTAAAAATAAAAATAAAATGTTCTGAAAAAATAATAAAAATTAGATTAAAAGAAAAAAAAGGTTTTTTGCGAAACCGAAACAACTATTGCTTTTCATTCTCATAATGATGATGATGATGATGAAGGTGATAGTAAAAGCAATTATCCAGTTTTTTGTCGAAAATCAAGAATATCAACTTAAAACTAAAACGCCTGTAACTTTTAATTTATGATCACATATTTAAAGACAAATAAAAAAATAATTTAAAATTGAATGCAGTAGATTGTCGCTTTGCACGATTTTTTTTTAAATTAAAACCAAAAGTGTTAGATGAACAAATGTGATAAAAGATATTAGGCAAAAATGTAATTATCAAAAATTAACGGTTTTTGGTTGCCACTATCTCAAAATTTGTTAGACTTAAAGTTCAGGTTAGCTAGAGTCCCTGTTTGTTGACATATTTGGATATATTAATCCAAATATGTCAACATACAGGGACTCTAAGGTTAGCATGCCCATTTTGTAGGGATTTTAATGCTCTTTAATTTTTAACCTAACATTTTTTTTGTACAACGCGCCGTAATCGAGTTTTGATACGTTAATGTCCTAAGTATCCTAAAACTATTCCTGGCTAGAAAAATTCTCCCCCCTTCCATGTAAGGTCACTATATCACGAAGGGAACTTCGTGATATAGTGACCTTACCTCCATTTACTCTACAACCCTCTCGTTGACTGGACTATAAACGGAATTAGTAGACGTCGTTTTCAAAATCATAAAAAGGAAACTGACTGGCTTGTGTGTCCCACAGTGCGTTGAGCTGTGTTAAAAAATTGAAAGGGCAAGTGGGCTTAAGATGACATTTTGTTATTGAAATTTGAATAAATAAATAAAAGCTACTTTTATTTGTCAAAAATTATTTGTTTTTAAATTACAAAACATAAAGTTGACAACTATAAAGGTACACAATATGTATGTATGTATTCGAAAGTGGTGGCAGGCCCTATTGGACCTCCATGCACTGCGACCACATATGCATCTATTGTGCCCACGTACCTACACACTGAGTTTCACTAAAGTGGCATATTTTTTTTTCCACGCAGCACATAAAAAACTTTTCAGATTACAACAATAAATGATTTAGGCTTAACACTTTGGCTCAAAGATATACCACTAATTTACTATATATACCATTATTAGCCCTAAGTACACAATATAAACGGCTCTGTAATAAAAGCGCAAGTGACAAAATCGCGAGTAACGAAACTGCGGGAACAAGAGCGCGAGTGACAAATGCGCGATTTAACAGAAGCCCGATGTAACAAAACCGCAACTAACACTTGCGCGAGTTACAAAAGCGCGATGTAACAAAAGCGCGATGTAACAAAAGCGCAAGTGACAAAACCGCGGGTAATAAAAGCACCGTAACAAAAGCGCGAGTAACAAAACCGCGAGTAACACTTGCGCGAGTAACAAAAGCACGATGTAACAAAAGCGCAAGTGACAAAACCGCGGGTAATAAAAGCGCCGTAACAAAAGCGCGAGTAACAAAAACGCGATGTAACAAAAGCTCGCGTAACAAAAGCGCGATTTAATAAATTTTATGTTAAATTAAATTTAAATTTTTTATAATGAGAATGAAGCTATTGTACGATGGGCTCCGGAACGAAATAGCGATGTACAAAATAGCTGTATCAAAACAGCGACAATCAAAATAGCGATGTTATGAAAGAGGGACTATTAAAATAGCGATGTAACAAAATAGTGATGTATCGCTATTTTGTGAATCCGAAGCAAACCGAACCGAATCAGCATATTCTTTCAAATAAAAACTTCCCTGACTTTTTTGCCGGGATCCTAGAGGTTGTGAATCCGAATCGAAATGAACCGAACTGATCCGAACCGAATTCGGTAAAGAAGTTGGGAAGTTTTTCTTTTAAAAATATGCTGGTTCGGTTCGGTTCAGTTCGGACTAACACCCTCTAGAATCCCTGGAACGAAGTCATGCGCTACGGAAATAAACGTATCCCCAGTTATACATATTATTCGCGCTTTTGTTACTCGCGGTTTTTTTACATCGCGCTTTGGTAACTTGCGCTTTTGTTACTTACGTTTTTACTCACGTTTTTGTTACTCGCGCTTTTTTAATTTAAGTAAAATTATAAGCGATTTTATTTAATCTTTTTAAGTATTATTTAGCATTTTACGGAACTTTGAATAACATAGAACTCGTGTGTGACATTTTTAAATAAACAAGAGAAAATATTATACTATAAATTTTGATATAATTTTTTCTTAACTTTTTTTTCGACTAAATTAAAGCTTTGTTATTAAACTAACTATTTTCATATTTGCTTTTAGCCTAAATCTGCCCACTAAATAGTTTATCAAATTTTGTAGATTTGGCATGGGTGCACGCAGGGGGGGGCCCGGGGCCCGGGCCCCCCCAAACCTTAGATTTTTTTTAGATATTTTCAACATATTTCAGAAAAAACACAAAAAATAGCTTAAAAATCATCATGAGGCTTCGGTTCGGTTGATAATGTTAAAGAGACCTCGGGCCCCCCCAAGACATATTCCTGGGTGCGCCACTGGATTTGGTTTCAATTACGAATGGCGATCCTTTTGAAACATGGGTGTCAGTTAACAAAAAAAAAGAACGAAGTAAGTGGAACTAAAACTATATTTCAGTCAGACCCAATCAAATAAAAAAAAAATTAATACGAGTCAAAGCAAAAATCTTTATACAGGGTGTTTTGCGGGAAAACAGAGGCTTTTTTGGGTATGTATTTTTTTGGAAAAACCCTTCAACATGGCAATTTTTTTTGCAAAGGAGACACTTTGTGGCTATCTAGTAGTTTTGTAGTAGGCATCTCCTTTGAGGGGTAAACTTCACCTTTGCATTTTAAATAGGGAAAGTGGGTCAAGTGATGCCTTGTTTTGAAAGTGTGGTGAATTATAATTTTGTAAAAATTTTAAAAATCTATCAATTAGTTTTTGAGATAATTGCATTCGAATGTTTAAAATTAACATGGACTGATAAAATAAACAAAAAGTTGCATTTTATATTTTTCTGTTTTAATTTTTATTTTACCAGTCCATGTTAAATTTGACGGCAAATATCGCCAAAACTGATCAATAGATTTTCGAGGTTTTTACACGGTTTTAAAGATATTCAAGAGACCTTCAAAACAAGGTATCACTAGACCCTCGAAGGCCATCCGTGCTACAATAATTTCAAGATAGACAAAAAGTGTCCCGTGCGCAATAAAATCGACATGTTCGGTGTTTTTTACAAAGACATATGATATATACCCAAAAATACCTTCCCTTAGAAAAAAACACCCTATGTATAAAGTTTTGCCATTTTCTTTTATTATAAGTTATTATTTCTATAGCATGTATAGGTTTGATAAAAGTAATACCATGTATATTTAATTTGTTTAATAATTATGTTTCAATATAATTTGTTTCACCCTGTATGTTAACTACTTAGTTAGTTGTTATTTTAATTTTAAAATTAAGAGAACTTTACTAGTGCATATCTAATACACGCCAGTAATACAAAACTTAATGTAGGTAAATTCTAAGTAAATGATATCGCACTATATATTAGATATATACACATACACCTTTAAATATAAAACAAAAAAAAACAAAAATCATTATTTAGACAGGTGACCAGGTTATTATTGTTAATTGCAATCTTCTAGTGTGTTCCTGATAAAAGTAAATTTCGGAAACGATAAGAGATACAATCAAGCCCAATCAGATGATGTATTTCAAGTGTGTAAGGGACAATAAGCCGCGGCCGATTCGCCGCGAGAATTTTTGTTTAATTTTTATTTTAATCTAACGTAATTTTTTTTTAAATCATAACTTCCCTGTCCTCTTGTTGGGAGATCAAAATCTATGTTAAACCTAACCGTGGTCAATTGACCGCAGACATTATCCTAACCGGTGTCTAGACGATTTTGCAAAAAATAACTAAAAAAAAAAGTGTTTTCAATAAGTAATATTTTAAAAAACCAATTTATAAAAAAACTAAAAATTTTTTTTAAAACATTATTTTTGAAAATACATTATACTTTTTAAAAAAGTAGTTTTTTCAAAAACTAACTTATAAGAAAAACTAAAATTTTTTTCATATTTTTTAATAATACTTTTTTAAAAAGAAGTTTTTTTTTTAACTAAATTAGAAAATACGTATAGAGAGCGAAATTGAAGAACTGTAGAAAACCTCCAAGACAAGATATTATTTATATTTCTAGGTAAAGCTGTTGCCAAGGGAGATATATTTCAATATATTTCTTATTTATTTATGGAATTATTTAAAATTTTAATTATTAGATACTTGAACCTTTTTATCTAATGTTTGACTATCTGAGGGCACGGCAGTGCCCGGGCAAGTTCGCGGCGTAAACTGCTGTACCATCTTTTCTTGAAACATTTCAGCCCATATTTGACCTATCTAAAACTCTACTTCGGAATGAGCTACGAAACTCAAACTTTGCACAGTCCTAGATATTCATAGAGTTAACAACCCCTCCAAGATTCATGAACTTTCATAAAGTAGTTACAAAAATTTCATCAAAATTCTACTATACAGACTGATAGAAATTATGACCAAACCCTAGGAATAAATACACAAAAAGTTATGTAAAAGTAACATTGCCCACATTCAGAAATTCTAGAGAGCTGAGCTTCGAAAGACTAATAGGAACTATAATAAAACCATATGAAAAAATTAAAAAATCTCAAAATTTTAAATAAGGCATTGAAAAAGTTTTGAACAATATTCCGCATATTTTACTACTTTAAAACTTAAATATTATCCAAATCTTTTAAAAAAGGAGTGAAATCATAACAAAAACATTTCATGTAAAAAAAAGCCAAGCACGCGAAAATGGTATTCCGTAAAAATTGAGATAAAGGTAAAGCCAAGTTCTCTAATACAAATTTTAAATTTAAAGGTTCTAACTGCAGTGCTAAATTGACAATAAAGAAGTTTGGCTGTAATAGCAAAGTTTAAAGAAACATTTCCAAACTAGTAAGAACCATTTTGAAATTTGTATTAGAAAGCTTGGTTTTACTTTTATCTCAATTTTTTAAACGGAATACCATTTTCGCGTACTTGTCTTTTTTTACATGAAATGTTTTTGTTATGATTATCTTGTGCAAACTTTGCATGTTTAAAAAAAAAGTGCACTGCGTCATCTTTCCTTTGTTGAGAGGGTAAGACCACGGATCACCTAACAAAAGGTGATCCGTGGTAAGACGACGCATTAAACCGATTAAGAATTTTTTTTTTAAATTTTAGAGATCATCAAATAAAGTTTTTAAAACGTATTTTTTTTATATTTTTGCTCTGAATTGCTTGCCTAGAAATGCAAGGGAGAGCCTTTTGGACAAGATTGAAGACCTTGCTATAAAGGCACTTCGATTCGGTCAAATAGTTTTTGAAATAATTATTTTCAAATTTACCATGATGCCAAGAATATACCTTTAAAACAAGGTATCACATGACCTTTGTCTATTTATTTAAATGCTGGGGGTGATGTTCAACCTTTGAAAGGGATGCATTTAATAAAAATTTCAAAATCACTTCAAAGTATCTTTTTTGAAAACAGAATCAATGTTTTTGAGAAAAAAGTCATATAATAAATTTTTTAGATCAGAATTGTAGCTACATATTCATTTGACTGTGACAATTTTTTTTTGTAAAACTTTTTCTCCCACGCCTCTAGCTTTAAAAATCTTATGTCTAAAAAACTTAATCTTGATTGATCGACTCCCATGTTATATAAACTTTCTTTGCTCTATCACCTGCTGCACTTTGTCTCCTGTATATATGTAAATTTTAAAAAAAATAGAGTTTTGAAAATATTTAAAATTTTTATAGAATTTTTAAACTGTCAGAATTTTTTTTATTGAAATTTATAAAAACTATTAAAAAAATATTTAAAACTTAAAGATCTTTAATTATTTGTGTAATATTTTAATATTTTTGAAAATTTTTGGAAATTTTCATAACTATAAATAAATCTAGTTTAAATCGTCTTATGATTCACGTCTAGGTTTATAATTATTATCCTAAAAGCATTAATGGGCCATTAGACTAGTACCTATTATTGCTAGGTCGTAGGCCTGGAGTAAGATCTTTTTTCGTCGTGGGTAACTAATATTTAAAAGTAATCTGTATATTTGATCAAACCTACTTATCCCAAGCACGGATTTGAGGGGGAGTAACGTGGTAATTACCCCCCCTAGAACAAAAAATATGCACTTTTTGTTATGGATGAAAGGGAAAATAGGCGAATTACCCCCCCCCTAGAAATTTTTTTTTACAAATAATTTGTTCGTCGACTATTACCCCCCCCCCCTAAATTTTCACCCAGATCCGCGCTTGACTTATCCGGGGTCCCTATAATATAAAAACGGTTGCCATTTTTCGCGCAGACACAAAAAAATGTGGAACCGCTTAAAAAATATAGAAATTTTTTTAAAGGATGTTAACGTTATAAAGTTAATAACCGAAGTAAATTTATTTGATGGCTTTGAAAATGTACCATTTTCTTAATTTCACCGTGTAATATTAATACAGTACAATCCCGATTATCCGAATCGCGATTTTCCGAAATTCGGTTTATTCGAAACAAACTTTAAAAACAAAAATCCCGATTAACCGAAAAAATTCCCATTATACGAAACGCGTCTGGGATTCACCTATACTGCTAGGTAGTTCCCCTCGGGGTTTCACGGCAATACGACGCGACGGTCTAAAATGCGAATTGTTTTAGTTAGCCGACAAAGTGTTACAAATTTTTTAAGTCGATCTAATGATATACGCATCCTAAAATCCAATTTTCCAAAAAAAAATCGGATTAACCGAAATTTCGATTATCCGAAATCACTTTGGTCCACATTATTTTGGATAATCGGGACTGTACTGTACTTTGATCAAGTTTTTTTCAATTTATTCGAAATTTTGGGGGTGTGAACTTTTTTCCGTGTGCAATTTTTTCCACAGTCGAATTTTTCATTGAGTGCTTTTCTGTTAAAGCAAGTTAACAAAAATATAATTTTTTTCACCCTTTATAACTTACCTGTAGTAGCTAGCCGCTCTTATACTTACACACATACATATTTTTTCGGGTTCTGGGGGAGGGGTAATTACCCTCTTTACCTCCCCGTAGAACCACCAGCGACCAGAGCACT
This sequence comes from Aspidapion aeneum, assembly GCA_963576565.1. Classification (NCBI taxonomy): domain Eukaryota; kingdom Metazoa; phylum Arthropoda; class Insecta; order Coleoptera; family Brentidae; genus Aspidapion; species Aspidapion aeneum. The sequence continues at coordinate 35,524,547 of OY755038.1, read as the reverse complement.
GGAAAAAATCTTTATTAATACCTTATTTGGAGCCTCTGATAATGTCATAAAGCATCGCTTTCGAACTATTGGCATTACATTCGTTTGGTATGCCTGGACTTGTCCTTCAGTAAATTTAAGATGCGCAATAAACAATTTTTAGCATTTTATCATTTAAACAGGCATGATGATGAGGCTAAATTATGGTACAACTTGTAAAAAGACAAAAAAATTAATAAAGAGGGGCCAGCAATGCCATGTAGTACCGTAGAACGATTTTTTTACAGGATCCCGGAAACTAGTTTCAGAAGAAAATAAACAAATAGGAAAAAACTACCCCGAATCCCTCCCAAAGGTGCACTATTTTAGTTTTTTTTTTAATTTTCTCGGAAACGATCACTTGTTTGAAAAAACAAGTATAAATGTCCTATCGATTGGAAATTGAAATAATTTATTGATTTTGAACTTAGAGTTAGAGAACTTCTTTTTTTCTCAGGGCCATACAACTCAATGATTTGAACAAAAATTAAGCTTCAAGCTGCCCTAAATCTCTTGGCAAACTTACCCTAAAGGTGCTTTATATTGGTTTTTTGAATTTTTGCAAAAACTAAGCTTCCATGGGAAAAATTTATAATATTGTAGACAATAAAAGTTTCCTTACTACCAATGTGTAAGTCGGTGAGGTTAGACTAATTACAAACTCTCCAGCGGCGTCCGTTAATTGTAGTAATTAATTTTTTTGAAGTGTAAACTTCTTTAGGCGCGTTTAGCACTTTTGGTGGATACTGAATTGAACTGAGCTCGGCTATGTAACGCTCATTCGGGTGAAGTCGGCTCGAGTCGACTAACTGTGAAAGCAGCGATATGATGAAGGCCACTCAGAGGAAAATTTAGCAGAGTAATTTATACCCAATTATAATTATGTAAATGTTATTACTTTGTATATTTGCTACTTTGTCAATATACAAAGCAAAAAATCTTGTATTTCGTATTATTAATTTCGCCTTGTTGAAGTTTACACTTCTGCCCTGTGCGGTCTTAAGCCCACACACAATTTTTTTTTTAATCCATGTCTTTCCCATAATTTAGGTATTTAATTTTTTTAAAAACCACCCTCCGCTCCGCGACATCGGTGGCGTATTTAGAAAAAAAAATTCATGGGGGGGCCGAGACCCCATGAGGTCGTATTTTATTATATTTTATGTTTGTATTTATAAAACATGGGCGCACTCAGGGGGGGGGGGGCTCGGGGCCCAGGCCACCACCAAACCAAAGAGTTTTTTACATATTTTCCACATTAATATACATAAATAAAAAAATAAAATAGCATGAAATACGACATCATGAGGACTGAGGCGCCCCCCCCCCCCCAAGCCATATTTCTGGGTGCGCCTCTGCATGAAATATGTGGAAAAAATCTAAAAAATCGGGGGGGGGGCTCCCACTGTGCCCCGGGCCCCGCCTTATATACACCACTGGTAAACATAAATAATTACCCCGTAATTTATTTGTTTTTGTTTGTTACAATTTCCGGCTGAAATATAATGTTTTTGGTTTATCAAAAATTTTACAGCTTGTTGCGACATCTAGGGACTGTCTTAATACCTAGCCGCCCGCATCTGTAGTGGTCGGGCTGCACATTTGCAGTTCTTAGGGCTGCACCGTGGTTATCCAACGGAACTCACCCATAACTGCATCCCGCGAACGTGTAGTACAAAGAGCTTCTCATAGATGGCGAAATTCAAATTCAATGCAAATGTCAGAAGAATGACATATGTTTGTTGATTTTTTAAAAAAATAATAATTTTTGTTTTTTTAGTAAAAGTATAAAAATGCCAAGTTTTAAAAAACATTTTTGTGTCTAAATCTTTGAAGTTTTTGAAAAAGTGAGCAGGAATTCAAGTGACGTACTCGGACATGTTCAAAAATATTTTTTTTGTTTATTTTTGAATTTTTTTAAAGTGGAGGACAACTTTTGCCAAAAGATGTTTGTGGTAAGACTTTGAACATTATAACTATAATAGTTTATTTATAAAAGTATTTAATATTGAATGGGATATTTTTAAAATTAAAAGGGGTAATCAGCTGACCACAGTAGGATGCTACACTACACTTCAGGACCAAGTATTTATTTAAAAATCGTTTAGGTGCAGGACACTCCAAAATTTGTACACTTATGTCAGGAGTGTCTTACCCCTCGGGATGGTATACAAATTTGTTTCAGCTGATCCCCCCTTAACCAAACTACTTTTTTATCTAGATAAAACTAATAGAAATTACGGTTACTGGTTATAGGAAGTTCTATAACCACTGCCTAACTCAAGGTTAACCCCTCATTTAGCCCCTAACTGGTGACTATGATTATTCTTAGACTATTAATGCTACAGTGATATCCGAGGTGATATATTCCTTCCTATGATTTAGTTATTAGTATGCAACAACTCAGTTTCCTCCCAAGTGTACTCATTTGAATTTGCAGTGACTTGTTTATTTTTCAATAGGGTCTGTCTGTCCCTAGGGGTGATCAGCTGACCAAAGTAGGTGTACAAATTTTGTCTACAGGACTCCACAGGACCCTAAAATACACTACAGGAGATTTTCTTTTAAAGTCCTGTAGGATGGTGTACAAATTTGGCTCAGTTGATTGCCCCTTGGTCTGTCCCATCGTCATCATTAATGGTTGAGTTTTTAATTTCCTCAAGTAAAGATTTTGACAATGTTGCCTCTCACTGGTACAATGAACTGGAAAGTGACCAAAGTAATTGAGTATTTAATAATAATACAGTTTCAAGATTTACAATGAAAATACACAACTACATATGTTTAAGGTACCTTCAAACTGTATAATTTAAGAATAAGCTGCCAATGCCAAACCAAGGAAAACATCAAAAATTTAAAATTAATGTCAGGTTTCACCAAGGGGTGATCAGCTGCCCACAGTAGGTGTATAAATTTTTCTACAGGACCCCAAAGGACTATACAGGACTTCCACAGGACCCCACAGGACTATACAGGACTTCCACAGGACTCCACAGGACTATACAGGACCCTGAGGGTACTGGCGCCTAAGGGGTGCCCTAAGCATGATTAAGGACTAAGGCCAGCAAAGGGAAATCGGCTCTCTAAGAAAAACAAGAGTTGAGACGTGATGACCTTTTTTTTTTGTTTCTTTTTGGTTGCGAATTTTTTTATGGGCCTTTTCAGCCACAGAGCTATACAGGACCCCACAGGCAGGACTTGTACAGGACTATATAGGACACTATAGGACCAAAAATTTATTAAAGTCCTGTAGGACGGTGTACAAATTTGGTTCAGCTGATCACCCCTCGGGTTTCATTAATTTTGTAAATACGACAGATGTATTTCGTCTCCGCATTAAAACGGAAAGAGGTAATTCCCCGGCTGCAAAGTGCCTTGTTTCCAACATACTACATAATATTTATGCCCATGTCGTGCAGCGCTCCGTCCCGTTTTCAGAGGTTCGCGTCCGGTTAAGGGAGGTTTCAGAATTTTTTAACCAAAAAAACTGGTCCGCGTCCGGTTATTAGAGTGTCCGGTTATAGGAGGGAATTTTACATGTAAAGACATAGGGAAAAGCTTGGTTCCAACAAATTTGTCCGCCTAAAGGGAGTGTCCGCTTAATAGAGGTGTCCGCAAGGAAAGGTTTCACTGTATATATATATATATATATATATATATATATATATATATTATAGGTTTTATTGAGTTTCCTAAAAACCTAAGTAGGTATTTGAGACAAATGGGAAGAACATTTTTTTGTAGAAAATAAAATGTTCTTTAAAAGTGGTGTTATCTTTAGCTAATTTACTTAAACACTTCAGGAGTGTCTGCTCTGCTCATTGCCATTATTTTTTTAAATCTTAAAATAACAAAAAAAATTTATTTGTTTATACTCAAACGAACCGAACCGTGTTTAGGCGTGCTTTTTTTTTAAATGTGCAATTTATTAGGGTTAATCTTATTGAAATTCTGGAGACATTCTTAATTGTAATAATTTCAAAGATAATTTTTTTTAAATAAAAAAAAATTCTGATTTACTTTTTACTTTATTTTCTTAAAAACTACATGGAAAACCGTTATCCTACTTTGTCATAGATTTTAAAATTTTCTTTTAAAGATGTGTATCTTGGTAACATTAAAATTGTACCAAAGACCCATTTTTTCGTGGGTAAAACTGTAGTTTTTTAGGTAGAGATAGAGATGGGTTTTTATTTAATTGCATGCTTTCGGTTTGGTGTTTTTTTTTACAAAATCTTAATTCTGGGAGCCTTGGTGCTCAATTGACAGAATATTTTTTTTGGTCTGACAAGAAATAATTTTTGTTTTCAAAAAGCCTATCATATAAAATTGAAATTAAATATGTCCCTGCACTTGCAAGCGCCGGACACAGTCTATCTGAATTGGAACAAGTTTGTTCACTTTCAGAAATTAATATTTATTTTTCGAAAATCTAAGCCCCTACCTACTTCTTCTGTGAATACATTTTTGTGAGATACATATGACTAAAAAAAATTATTTCACACAATTCTTTAGTGCTATGTGTTTCTTTACCTACTTCCATTTCGGAAAAGTGAAATAAGATTCCTATACGAATTTATTTTAGTTTTTAAATTAGGTAGTATCAAAATCCCTCTCGAAATCTTTTTAAAAAAATTGTTGAAGACACCAATCTTCAGTTATTGCTTTTTGAAATAAATGTGTTTTCAAATACCTTTTAACTGAAGAAAGATTTAAAATTTAGTTCAGTTTTGAAATTCGTATCACAGTTTTCTGATTCTCCTCAAAATTGAAAAAGATTCTTGTAAGCACTGGCGTAGCTATCGCTGGGCAAACCGGGGCAGTACCCGGGGCCTCGGCGTAAAAGGGCCCAGCGCCCCTAGTAAAAACATCGTTTTTAAGCCGCAATAAATTCGCAACTTAAATGTAAAAAAAAACTTGTTGCTAAACTAAATTTTGTTAAAATCCATATTTTTCATTTTTTTTTTCACAAAAATTTTACTGCCTTCTTGGTCCCTCCCCTCCAGACATCCCGGATCCGCCACTGTAAATGAATATTTTATATTCGTAAGGTTTATAAAATAGCCTGCTTTAAGAAAGCTAGCTTTAAAATATTTAGTAAAACGATGATGTAATAAAAAAATTTGATACACTAACTTTACTGTAAAAAATCTAATAAATATTTGATTATTGTTACTTTCCTCACCACCCAAATTAAATCATCATTACAGGTATGTTTAAACAAAATTGAAATATTTGCGTTACATGTAGCATAAATTGATGTTGAAATGTTTAGTTGGAAAGCACTTAAAAAATGCTGAAAATAATGTTTTTACAACTTTTTTGTTGACATCATCAGTGGACAAACGGTAGGTGGCCAAGTTTAGAAAAATATTTCCAAACTCGTAAGAACCTTTCATTTGAAATTTGTATTGGAGAACTTGGCTTTACTTTTATCTCAATTCTTTTTACGGAATGCCATTTTCGCGTACTTGGCTTTTTTTTACATGAAATGTTTTTGTTATGATTTCACTTCTTTTTTAAAGGAATTGAATAATACTTAATTTTTAAAGTAGTAAAATATGCGGAATATTGTTCAAAACTTTTGCAATGCTTTACTTAAATTTTTGAGGTTTTTTAATTTTTTTCCATGGTTTTATCGTAGTTCCTATCAGCCTTCCAAAGCTCAGCTCTCTAGCGTTTCTGAAAGTGCACAATGTTACTTTTACATAACTTTACATGTATAGGGGAGGGAAATAAATTAAAATTGTCGTGTTTTTAAATTTTGTCCTATAGTTTCATCATAGTTTCTATCAGTCTTCCAATGCTCAGCTCTCTAGCGTTTCTGGAAGTGGGTAATGTTACTTTTACATAACTTTACATTTATAGGGGAGGAAAGTAAATGAAAATATTGGACTTTTTACATTTTTCCCATGGTTTTATCATAATTTCTATCAGCATTCCAATGCTCAGTTCTCTAGCGTTTCTGGAAGTGGGCCATGTTAGTTTTATATAAATTTACATTTATAGGAAAGGGAAGTAAATTAAAATGTTGGTGTTTTTAAATTTTTCCATATAGTTTTATCATATTGTCTTTCAGTCTTAAAAAGTTCAGCTCTCTAGCGTTTCTGGAAGTGGTCAGTGTTACTTTTACATAACTTTACATTTATAGGGGAAGGAAGTAAATTAGAATTTTGGGGTGTTTTAATTTTTTTCTATAACTTTATCATAGTTACTATCGGTCTTCGAAAGCTCAGCTCTCGAGCATGTCTGGAAGTAGACAATGTTACTTTTACTTAACTTTACATTTATAGGGGAGGGAAGTAAATTAGAATTTTGGGGTGTTTTAATTTTTTCCTATAGTTTTATCATAGTTTCTTTCAGTCTGCCAAAGCTCAACTCTCTAGCATTTCTGGAAGTGGGCAATACTACATTTACATAACTTTAAATGTATAGGGGAGAGGAGTAAATTAAAATTTTGTGGTTTTTTGATTTTTTCCTATAGTTTTATCATAGTTCCTTTCAATCTGCCAAAGCTCAACTCTCTAGCATTTCTGGAAGTGGGCAATGCTACTTTTACATAATTTTAAATGTATAGGGGAGGGGAGTAAATTTAAATTTTGGGGTTTTTTGATTTTTTCCAGGGGTTTGTTCATAATTTCTATCAGTCTGCCAAATTTCAGCTTTGTAGCATGTCTGTAGTACAGTACAGTAGAATATTGATGATCTATACATGAGTAAGTGAGTGCGTGAGTGAGTGAGTGGCAATTTCGACGTTATTTGAAATTTCGTAACTACTTTACTACTATATGGAATTCCATGAAACTTGGAGGGGTTGTTAACTCCATGGAGATCTACGACTGTGCAAAGTTTGAGATTCGTAGCTCATTCCGAAGTAGAGTTTTAGGTAGGTCAAATATCGGCTGAAATGTTTCAAGAAAAGATGGTTACGGCGCACGAACTTGGCGAGGCACTGCCGTGCCCTCAGATAACTTTAAATATTTTGACACTAAATTAACGGACAAAGAAATGTATGGTTATAAGAACAATTCAAGTTACACTTTTTCTTTTGAATTCAGATTTAATTGAAGACTACAGATTTGTGAAGCATTTTATTTTTGTATGCTCGAAAAATCGGGACATTTGCTGTCCCGATAAGGGTGTTGTCAGGACGCAGGACATTTTGCTAAAAATCGGAACACTTGTGAGAAATTAGGACGGTTTGGCAACCCTACTTTCATGGGACAAAAGGGTTTAAACAATGAATACTGAATGTATTCATTGATTTAAACCAAATAAATGTAACCCCATGGGTAGTGTTTTAAGGGTTTATTATTATAAACATAGGTAGGTACAGTCGGGGACTTTTTAAATTGCCGCTGTTTCAATGTTTATGTATACAGGCAGAGATAAGGTTCAGAATTTTTTTGTTTTGGTCCAAACTACTTTTCCGAATTTCAAATAGGAATATTTTTTATTTTCAACGGCGGCTATTTAAAAAGTCCCTGACTGTACCTACATAAAGTTTTACTGAATAGTTGTTGTATCATGATTTTTCCCCAAATATATATGTACAGTGAAGCCTCTCCTTGCGGACACTTCTACTAAGCGGACACTCCCTTTAAGCGGACAAATTTGTAGGAACCAAGCTTTTGCCTATTTCTTTACATGTAAAACTCACTCCTATAACCGGACACTCTATTAACCGAACGCGGACAGTTTTTCTTTGGTCAAAAAATTCTGAAACCTTCCTTAACCGGACGCGAACCTTTGACAACGGGACGGAGCGCTGCATGACATGGGCATAAATACTGTGTAGTATGTGTGAAACCAACAGAAACAACTACTTCGAGGGAAAATACCCCTACCGGCATTGAATTATACTGATGGTTTGATGCTTTCGTTGGGAACTTGTTAAAACTGTTTGGTTTTCACACAACTTATGCTCTACACGGAGCTATCGCTTTTGCATGAGACCTGGCATCACTGACTGCTGACTGTTAACGTGTCATTTCGGTCATATGGTTCTTTGAGGAACAAACAGTAGGATGGATCATCTTCAAAGTGTGCTTGAGCCATAGTCTTTTTGTAAAGCTATGAAAGATAGAGATATATATAGAATCTCTCTCTGTCTCTAAGTGCACGTCAAATGAAAACCGAAAATGATCAATTGGTGGGATCATTAGTAATAGATCAAAACAGGTGTCATAAAATATTCATCAAAAAGCTCACACACTAAAGACACAATAGCCCCCTACTATATTAGATAATATATACTGTACCTTCGGGCACCAACGTGATGAACGCCTGCATCATTTTATAATGCAATTTTCCGCGAAAAAGCTTTGCGATCCAGAATTTGATTCCAGGAAACCAGATGGGTCGCAGCAAGTTCAGGACATTGTATAGGGTGTTTAAACAACTGTAGTATCAAGAGACACATAATTCGAGGCCAAAACCGCGAATATTTTACCGCGCAGGCATTCACTGCGCCGGAATCCACCGCGAAAATGCTTACCGCGCACTAAGTCACAACCGCGCAAATATTTTTCGTGCAAGGCCTCTACTGCGAGATGACTATACCGCGCCGGACAATACAGCGCATATCATTACCGCCCACGGACTATCCCGCGACGAATGTCCTTCCATAAATAAAATTTATTTTCCTTTTGGTGCATCCGCCGCAACTTCTTTTTTCATCAACTTTTTTAAAGATTATTTTTACAGAATTCTCTTTAAACCTATTTTTAAAATTATTGAATTGTTCTGTTTCTCGTTGGTAGTGTTAATTCAATGTATAAAAATAAAGCGGAAAAAATATAAGGAGTGCGAAAAATAGCGTATGAACCTCGTAAAAAAAGTGTCTTTTTATCCCTTGACGAATTGTAGCCCTTCCTCTGGTCGCGCTACAAACTTTTCGCCTTAAACAGTGATAAAAAGTGACATTTTTATCCCTTGGTATATAATATACTACTAAATTGGAGAAATTATTACCTTCCTAGCCCGCGCAGCAATGGCTAGAGGAGGTATTATTTTTGACGAAAAAAATGTTTTTCAGATAACGCCGAAAATGTATTATTTGGGTGTATTTCGACCTATCCTATCAATATCGTCATGATGTCTGTCTGTGTGTGTGTCTATCTGTCCGTAACACGAAAGCTCCTAAGCCTCTGCACCGATTTTCATAAAATTTTCAGGTATAATAGTGTTCGACACTCTAACGAGCTGATAAGATTTGGTCAAAATCCATTGATGCTATAATGACAGTTTTTTGACAATATTTTTTTTTCAAAATGCTAACTTTTTAACGGAGCATTGCATCAATATGCGGTTTTCAGGCTATAGTAGATTACATTTTACTCAATAATTCTTGTTATAACCAAAAACTTCGTAGGAGCTTTAGTTTATGAGATATTTACAAAAAAAACTGTTTTCAAGGGTTCACTTGAAGTGTGCTAATAGGCTAGCTAGGAAGGTATCAGATTCGTCATGGATCCATTTATTTTTTATTATTATTATATAACATTTTGGTAAAACTATTAAAACAATACAATAAATATGGTTTTGACCAAAAGAGTAATCTCGGGCGTAAGCTAAGAAAATTGCACTTAAGTAAGTAAATATAATGATACCTAACAATGGTCTTCAAGAAAAGTCCAGAATAAATCACCAAAATAAACAATAAAATGAAATGTTTAAGCATAGTATTATACTAAAGTAATAAATAAATAAATCCCATGTAAACAAAAAAAGAAAATAATTGTGTGTGCTTAAGACCACACGGCAGAAGTGTAAACTTCAACAAGGCGAAAAAAATAATACTGGACTTCATCTGGCATTCATCTGAATGTTCCTCTCGCAGTTAGTCTTTCTTGAGCCGACTTCACCCGAATGAGCGTTACATAGCCGGGCCTGACGGCTCAGTTCAATTCACTACCCACAAAAACTGCTAAACGCGCCTAAAGAAGCTTATACACTTCAAAAAAAATTCTTCTAAGTTTGGTCTACAATAATATTTGACTTCGGTGGGTGTGCTTTCGGGCTGTTCGGCCGTCGTCGTTGGAAATTCGTTCTCGACGTTTCGCCATTTCGAGTGGATGGCATCTTCAGGAGATGTTGACTGTTTGTCGGCTTCTCGAAGACTGGTGAAATAGCATCAATTTTGTCCCAGTCTGATTTGTGCATGGTGTTGGCTAGGTGATAGAAAATTGAGAGTAGTTCCTTGTCTGTGCGTGCGAGTTGCGATCTAGTTGAATGGATCCGTTCTCTTAAAAGGATATCTTCAGTTCTTCTATAGATTCTGTAGGCTTGAGGTGTTTTCATGGTATGCTTAAATCTTAGGAATTTCGGCGTGACCTTCTCATCGCGACAGCGTAATAACACGGATCACCAGGTGATCCGTGGTAATAAGAAAGTCAGCGAAGACAGTAGTTGCGCTTTCTTCTTGCGTAGTGCGACCAAGCGTAGATGAAGAGTGGAAACTTCCTCCCCGTAGAGGCGACGTACAAATTGTGAAGACCGGTCTTCGAGAAGCCGACAAACAGTCAACATCTCCTGAAGATGCCATCCACTCGAGATGGCGAATCGTCGAGAACGAATTTCCAACGACGACGGCGGAACAGCCCGAAAGCACACCCACCATTGGACGATGGCCGCGAAAGCCTTTCACAATTTGTAATATTTGACTTCACTCTTTTGCTTCCAGTTCTGCCAGTAATTTACCCCGTAGCCATTGACCTGTTTTAAAATGCGATCAGTAAAACAGCAACCCGATGGCGTAGTTAAATGTTTTAATTTTTCCCGGATTCGAGCGAAATTCATTGTTTATTTGGTGTTGCTGGAAAACACCTATGTAAATATGTTTTATGCCCGCTTTTCATAACTTTTTTTGCATAGTGGACAGTATAAATAGACCGGGTCATTTACACCAGTATTTACTAAGATATTAGTAGTGGACAGTTCGGCGCCGCCGATTCGGCGCAAGGAAAATTGGGCATAGGCATTGCAATTGAATGCATTAACCTGACCTGATTACCTAAGAAAAGTTATGTTTTTCTCCCAAGAGGGTGTAAAACAAAGCTAACCTGTAGGGTTTTCAACTTTGAATTTAGATTTGTCAGTACATAGAACTAAAATATGTGTGCGTTACATATAGCATAAATTGATGTTTTAATACATCGTTGGAAAGCTCTTAAAAAATGCTAAAAATAATGTTGGCATTGGCATTTTTACACTAAACCAACGGACTAAGAAATGTAAACTATATGAACAAATCAAATTACACGTTTTCTTTTGAAATCAGATTTGATTGAAGACTTTATAGATTTGAGAAGCATTTTATTTTTCCATGCTCGAAAAATAAGGACATTTTATGATCTGATAAGGGTGCTGTTAGGACGCAGGACCTTTTGCTAAAAATTAGGACAGTCCTGAAAAATCATGACGGGTTCGCAACCCTACTAATCTGTCAAAATAAATACGGGGTGGACGTTTGCAAATGAAAATACTGAAAATTACTTAAAATAGGAAAGTAAAAACTGTTATAAATAAAAATTAAATAAAGTCAATTTTGTGACATTTCAAATTAGGAAATATATAAACCTCCATAAAAAAAAATTTGTGTCCGGCGCCAAACTGCCTGGCGCCGAATCAGCGGCGCTAAATAGTCCCTATTCCAATTTAAGGACCTAGGAAAAAACCACTTTTTTTACTTTTTAAATTCAAACAAGTTTAACCATTTGTATGTACATAATACACTAACATGAGAAATATTTCTACACAGATTTTATTCTAAAACAATTCTGGAGGGTTACAGAACCAGAACGGCCCAACCCACAAATCAACTAAAATTGTAGTCCACCAGAATCAAAATGAATTAATTCTGCCATTTCTGAATACTGCAGGTCGTTGCCGAATCCCGGTCCACTTTTAGTCATCGTGGCGTCGTTTTACTTTTATTTACTTCCAGTCATGTTTAAGTAATTTCCAGTGACTCGGTTTACTTTTAATCACTTTCGGTCACTATTCTCTTTCATGTACTTCCGGTCCACTTTAATCACCGCCAGCAAACCTTTATTTACTTTCAGTAACTCCTAACTTTGGTTTATTTTTATTCATTTCTGGTTTACTTCCGGCCACTTCTAGTTCTTTTTCGTTCCCTTTATCTGATCTCCGGTTTACTTTTGGCCACTGTTATTTACAGAATTTTCCTAAACATATCTAGAACATTTTCAGAGTTTTTCCAAAACATTTGCAGACTTTTTCAGGACATTTTCAGAATTTTTTATGATGTTTCCAGACTTTTCCTGATTATTTTTAATCTTTTCCTTAACGTTTTTAGAGTCTAAGTTAAAATAAGAAAGTTTCTCTAAAAATTTGACAAATTGTAATAAAATTTAGCAACTTTGGGGACTTATCAAACAACGCTTAAAGGCATGCAACTTTCGTACAGAAAACGCCACATAAAATGCATACAGCAGAAGTTAGCCGCAGATATGGGTTTTTTAAAATTTGCTGTTTGCAGGGCTTATTGTAACTGACTGATTTTTGCAAAAAAGGTTAATTTTTTTGACAATTAATACAGTTCATATCATTATTTTTGAGACAAGTTTTTACAACTTTTTTTCGTTGGCCTATGCGATTTGTTATGGTAAACAGCTGATAACTGTCAAAAAGTTATCTCAAAAACTATGATATGGAGGGTAACGTGAATTGAATTTGCTAAATTTTTAAACAAATTTGGGTTTACCTGAATGAAGTCTTCATATGCTTGTATAATAAGTTTCATAAGGCGGTTCGAGTTTCTAGGAGTAATATTAATTTTCTTGAAATAAGGCTTCACACGTTTTCGATTGGATTGGCATCGGGAGTTTTGGCTGGCCATGGCAAAACCTCGATTTTGTTCACTTAAAACCACTGTCGTGATATTTGGGCTGTGTGGGCAGGGCAGTTGTCTTGCTGGGATACAAAACCATCTGGGTAAGGAATCCTGACTTGAGGAAGCATGACGTCTCTTATTATGGTTACATAAGCCTGAGCTTTAACCCTACCAAGGATTCTAAAAAGAGCCCCATGTCTTCTTGCAAACATTCACAGAAAATCTTCCTTCAAGTCTATATTTCCCAAAATATATTTTTCTTGGTGGCCGATAAACTAAAATTTGTTTTCGATCACTGTGTGATTGAAATATCTTTTCATTTGTAAACACCACACGTTTTCTAGAGAATAAGTTAAAGCAAAAGTTAGGCGGGCTTGTTTTTTCTGCATTTAAAAGATTTTTTTTTGCTGCCACACTACTTAATCTGAAACGCCTTATTCGCCTTCGACTCGTTGTAAGTGAACCAGGAAAATTAGAGCAATACTTGCTTCACAGGCGTTGGAAAAAGGACGTTCTTCTAAAAATTCTATTAGTTGCTTGGAGCGTGCTGATTTTGGTCAAGCCAGTACCTTACTTTCGCCGAACATTTCCCTCTTCATATTTTCTTTTGATTTGCAGAATCGTCGACGTTTCGTCCATAGTGAGCGGCTACTCGACGCACCGACCATCCAATTCTAATTTGGCCAAAATTTGCTTCTAATCTAATTTCGGCAAAATTTAAGCTTTATCAAATCCCGAAATTTGCATTTTGCAAAACAAACAAAAAGAACCGACAATTTTTTATGTTTTTGGCAAATAATATAATCGTTGATTAAAAATGGTACTGAAATTTAAAGCCTAAATTTTACCACGTTAAACCGGCGTATTCATTATCTTGTGTACATAAAACTTTTTGGCAACGAACGAAGAAGAAGAAGGCGTTGCATTTATAAGAGAACACCCTGTATCTGCTATCCACTTGAGGGATGTGATGTCATAACCGGGCTATATCAAAACGTTCTTCTATCACGCAAAGTGGATCCTTTGGTTTGAAAGGAAAATTTTCAGTTCACTCATATTGACCGACCCTAAAACGGAGAGTGCAGGTAGCTGATGTTCGGTCTAACGATTGTCAGTCACGGAAGTCGAAGCTGCATGCATATAAGCGTTGGCTAATTAGCTAAATTATTAGCTGCTGAACCGATTTCAACGTTCAATACCTACCCATAGGGATACTATCAAGATTTACATTGTTAAATTTTAATTTCGAAACAAAAGGATAGGGTATTTCCAAATACAAATAAGCATTCTCACACGCGATGCTTGGAGACCAGGACCCCCATTTAATTCTTAATGTTCATGTTCCTTTTTCACGTAGACAGGATTTTGGTTACTGCGCATGCGTCAGTTTTGGTGGTTTTGGAACATACTCCGTTACGTCACTACATTATTTGACAATTGTCAAAAATTTAGGGTTATGTTTAATATTTTTTTAAAAAGTAGTTGAGTGGATGAAAATTTATCAAATTGTGGATTAAAACTGTAGTTTTTCTAAAATTAATTGTGCAGATTTATTGTGCACATCATGAAGAGTGTTTAATGGCATGTATAAACCACTTGAAATGACACTCCCTTACTTCTTCCGGACATTTTTCCACAAACCGTATTTTACGTAAATTATTTCCCATTTTTCACAGAAAAAAAACATCATTTTACACGACACACGCAAAACACCGCAAAATGTAAATAAACAACAAATATGGCGTCCACCCACACAGCAGCTATGTGTCTACGTGACAAAACACACGCATGCTCCCTTGAAAATTCGCGTCTGCGAATTTAAATTTGCCATTGTTACCAAAGCAAGCTATGAGTGCTTCACTTTTTGATTTTGTGAACATGTATTTATCCTATGGGTGTGCTTTCGGGCTGTTCGGCCTTTCACAATATGTATTTTATTCTATTTGGGTATTTCCAATACCAAACTCAGAAGGCCAAACAAAATATAATGTATATATTTTAGCAGAATTATCTTAATTTCATAATAGCTATAGTAAAGTTGCTTGATTTTTTAAGCCATTTTTTAACTTGGAGTAAAATAGTGTTCTACACTGTAACTGGGCTCATTAGATTTGTGTCAAAATCCATTAATGCTAATGACACTAATGCTTTTGACAGTAAAAAAGTTAAAAATATGCAAACTTTTTAACGGAACATCGCATCAAGTGATCAATATGCGGTTTCCGGAATATAGTAGACCATATTTTTCTCAATAATATGTTGAACCAAAAACTTCATAGGAGCTTTTGTTTCTGAGATATTTACAAAAAACTGTTTTCAAGGCTGATATAGCATGGGGTTTACTTGGAGTGTGCTAATGGACTGGGGTATAGCGAGTTAATATTTGGTTGTTGAAAATAAATTAAAATAAGTACCTACCTGAGTTAGTTATTTAAAATGCTAGTTGGAAAGCTTTGTTTATTTCTTTCTTAGTGGACGCCATTGTGAAAGTGTGTAAATGCAATAAATAATTAAATAAATTGCTCGGAAAAACATACAATTATTATTATTAACTTAGCTAAGGAAAAACTTTCAAGGTTAGAATATAATGAAAACTTACCTCGAATTGGGGTAATTTTCTCTAATGATAGAGCTAGAGGGTTGTTGTTGTATGTTATGTTTTTTTAATGTTTAACTTTTTGTTAAGGGCAACCTTTCATTGCAAGGGATATGTCCGAGTTTTCAAAAAAAGGAGCAGAGCCGTCGCTAGACTAGTGACCGCCTAGAGCAAGACGGGAAATATGCCGCCCACTCCCGCTTTTTTCCTCACCAAGTTTTTGTTTTATTTCCTTACGTAAAGGGTGCCACCAAGTGAGCCCAAAAAAGTTACATTTACACCAAAACAATGTAATATTGAGTAAAAAGATTGATGTCAGCATAAAGAAGTCAACTTGTTTTTAAATCGAGTTTTTGAAACAAATTCCATGACCTTTTTTTACGGGAGTCATAGAAAAGACCATCTATCAAAAAGAAAACCAAATTTGGATCGGTTTAGTGGTTTTCAAGATTTCAGCCTTAAAACTTGAATGGCAATGTCTCAGAAAGTTTTGAATTTTTGTTTTCGGTTAAGTTACTTGAGACAGAGTTGGTACGAACCCATTTCTTTAAAAAACTTTAACTGTTATCCCCTATGTCACCCAAATACTGCAAAACCAACCTAGTGTTTTTAGAAAATGACATTATTTAAATTTTTAGTTTCTATATCTTGAAATTGAGACATGAGAGAGCAAAATCAGTAATACCCAACTAATTTGGTAAACTTTATCATTACAATGAAATGAAAAATTAAAACTGAATCATTATTTTTTGAGTTTTTGAAAAAAAATCTCGGAAAAAACCATCAAGATATGGCAAAAACTGGTTAAGTTACATTTTACAAAGTCGTCGTTATGGTATTGAAGTGCTTAACACTTCAACATATGCTCCAATTTATTAGCTTACAAATCGTGTCAAAACTTTTTAAGTCGCTTTAAATTATCAAACTTTCCTCGATTCCCATTCTTTTCTTTATGATCTCATTTCTTATATGATCTGTTCTACATATTCTCATTGATCTTCTTATTGCATCAATTTCGACATTTTCCATTTTTGTTTTTATATTTTTCTGTTACGCAACAAGTCTCTATTCCATACAACAGCGTGTTTTTCATCATTGTTTCATATATGTTAAATTTGACATTCTTTTTTATCTCTCTGCTCCATAAAATACTATTAGGACCTTTTTTGCTTTATTTACTATTCTTTTTTCCAGTTGTTTACAGTCTGTTCCTGTCTTACCAAACGTGACACCCAAGTATATATATACTCATTGCATGTAGACATTGTTTGTCCATTGTCTAGTTCTAACCCACTTGATTCATTTCCAATACATAAGTACTCTGTCTTGTTCACGTTCACTGTTAACCCCCACTTTTGGTATTCTTCCGTTATTTTTCTCCTCATATACTCGATGTCTTCTTGATCATTAGCTACATTTACTTGGTCGTCAGCAAACTGTAGTGTGTATATGGTAAATCGGTCGTTAAGTTGTATTCCCATGCTGTGTACTTAACGTTTCCAGGTTTTTAGAGCTACTGTGATTCTGCGAAAAAGAGTTGGAGGGATACAACATGTCTTAAGCCTTTCGTTACCAGGAATTCTTTTGTAAGTCGACTTCCAATTTTAATTTTAGATTTTGACCCTTTGCATACATGATTTTTCTACTGGAACGGTAACATGAGTCTCTATATTTCTGGTACTGTTTTGCTCATGTTATAGACCTTTCCTCCTAAAATGCAGGGTTCTAAAAACTCTCTGTATATAGCTTGCGTATCAACATGCAGGCTTCAACTTTTAACTTCTGTTGAAAATCGAGCCTTGTTCGCCTTAGTGAGTTATTCTCTATCTCGCCTGAAAGTATTGATAAAAGAATAATTTGAAAATTAGATATTTGGATTGTAGAAGAACAATATCGAAACGTCGCAGTAGTGTTGTTTGTCAAAAAGATGAGTTTTTTACATTTTATATAAAGTTAGGCAAATATGCATTTTTTTTATAAACCACTGGCAAATTTCTTTTTCTATAAGAAACGCAGTGGTTTCCTAATTAAACAAATTTCTTTAATAGTGGTGTTATAACAGTAATAAAGTTTTGTTTGTAAAATGAGCCGCCACAAACATATAGATTTTATCCCCAAAAAGTGCCTCATTTGGGACACCCTCTGCACAGCTTGGAAAAGTCGGAGTTGCAGTTTTTAAACCTATTTTTTACTAAATCAGAATAATGATTATATTTTTACTTTTTCAAGGTAGTAGTTTGTACTATAATAATAGTTCTAAAAAGTTATATATTATGCATTATAAAATTGTGTTCTAAGTAAAAATCTAAATTATATAGGTATAAAATATCTATTAGTTAATAATAAACAGTAGAATCCGCCACGCCAGTCCCAAGCCTGATATTATCCCCTTAAAGAAAAACAAATAGAGTCAAAAGTATTGGAGACAATGAAAACCTAGAATGCATCGAAGAAAATCACAAATACAACTTTAGTACTCTAGAAATGGAAAGTACGCAAAGATTGTCTCAGAAACGACTAGATCACACAGATCACACAGATCACTCATTTGAAGAGATATATTCAAACATAGTAAAAAGCTTGAAGGAAGCAAACAAAGAATAATTGAAATGGCTCAGTACTAAAGAGCAAAGAGACCTAGAAATCTACAGGGAAAGCAGAGGACAGCTAAGAAATTTGATACGCACGGAAAAAATTAAATGTTCAAGCGCAAATGCCACGATATAAATACACACGTAGGAGGTAGGCTGAGTTCTGAAGTGTGGAAAATCATTTTTATGGTAAAAAACCCAACAAAACAAACAAGTAAACATTCCGATCATCAAACCAGAACAATGAACAGAACACTACAAAGGACTGCTACATGGAGGGGCAGTAATCATTTAAAGAGTCAAAAAATGCAACACAAGAAACAGCAATCCTTATGTAGGGTCAAATTTAATAAAATCTTTTTTAAGATGGCGGCAAATTTTATTATTTTGTTTTAAAAAGCAGTCTATCTTTACTACAATGTCCTTTAGTTCCCTAAAATCGGTTCAGTAAAAATTCATTAATGGGGAAATGATTCTAGACAAAATTAAGCAGGCAATCTTGTATAATTTTTTCGGGAGGAACTGAACCGATTTCAATAGTTAATACCTCATTGTGCAGGGCAGAATTTTTTAAAAAATTCCGCAACATAAGAATAAACAAGTCTCTTTAAAGGGTCAAGTTTGATTCTGTCTGATATTTTAGAATTTAAGATGGTAGACCGAACCCAGGGGGAGGGGCTCGGAGCACGTCATCCCCCAAGCCTAAGATGTTTTAAGATATTGTTTGGCCCACCCGTTATAGTGCCCCAACTCTTTAAACTGCCCATACCAAGAACCCGATTTTTTTTTCTAAAAAATGCTGAAATGGTAAGCAATTAAAAATGCTCGTTAATATTTTTTAGACAGTTATTGCTTTCCGTGTCCTTGGCCTAGACATTCCTATCTATCCCGCTCAGGTGACACGGGTTTGGCTTACAGGCAACCTTCACCCTATTTTACCCCTTACTTTATAATATCTACCTTCACCTTGCCTTTCATTGTGTTCACAGTACAAAAACCGAAATAATGCAGTACAGTGTACTCCGGTTATAACGCATTTTCAAGGGATCAGAAAATGAGTACTTTATAAGCGGATGTACGTAATAAAAAAAAACAATTAAAAAGTTATCTTATGGTTATTTTTGACATGTTCTTTTGCCTACCAACTTCCGCTTTGCTGATGCTTCTCTCAAAACTTTTAATAATCTCTTTTCTTTTACAGTTATAGATTTGCGCCGACAATTCTCTATTTTAACCACAAACACACAAACTCGTACTAGACCATTTTTCTATATAAGAATAAAGTAGAAACTGACGGCCTGCCGCCTGCAACTCGCGTTCGAATGAGAAAACTCCCCGAGTTATTCGGGGAATCACCGGTAATATTCCGGTTTTATCGTACTCGTACGTTACAACCGGAATATTATAACGGAATTAGTCAAAATATGGTACGTTATAACCAACGATGTTGAATTAGAAGGATGCGCTGCATCAATTCGATCTGCCTAGCAAAAGTGGTTGCACTAGGCGGAGCCTATTCTAGCACCTACATCGCGCTGAGCCCAGGGCCGGACTACAGTAATTTCATGTTTAATAGGGCATCGCTATTAAG
Organism: Aspidapion aeneum; assembly: GCA_963576565.1. Taxonomy (NCBI): domain Eukaryota; kingdom Metazoa; phylum Arthropoda; class Insecta; order Coleoptera; family Brentidae; genus Aspidapion; species Aspidapion aeneum. Next base: position 35,504,895 of record OY755038.1, on the reverse strand, counting down.
AAATTGGGCATTGAAATGTGTATGAAAGAGATTCCTACATATAAAATAAGCTTTATTAAATGGAGGGATGGACAAGAGTGCCAAAATATCTAGATAAAAATTACTAAATATAAAACTTTCTCCGTTCCTTTGCAATATAACAAGAATAATAAGCTTAATTGTGAATAACAAATATTAAAAAGCTACCAAAAAAAGAATCACTTACAGCGGTGAGTCCAAGGTGGGGGACTAGGAGCAAATGCCTCCCGCCAAGAATTTTTTCTATATACGCTAAATAGGTAAAACATGAAAGCGTCTTTTTTAGTATTATTAATATTATTAAAATTGTACCACTTAGTCATACTTAGAATATATTTACCCTGAACAACGAACCTGCAGAATTTTTTGCCTGCGGTGCCAATGGTGCCATAAGTACCTACTTACCTTGAAATATGATAAAAGTATGAAAAAAATTAAAAATCAGGAATGAACAGTGACAGATCAGAGATAGAAAGAAAAAAAAACAGGAATTAAAAGGGACCGTTTTGGAAATAAAAAGTAAAAATTAAAGATGAAAAGTGACAGATCAAAGATAAAAAGTATAAAGCCCTGAGAAAACTACGAACACCTAAAAACTTCAAAAAAATGTGTTAATTGCCTTTTTAACCCTTGACAATTGTTGCCCTCGCAACACTCGTAGTACAAACCTTTCGCCTTGAAATAAAAAGTCCCCAGCTTATCCCTTAGTATATAATATAGCCATAACAAACACAAAAAAAGCACTTCTGATTCCGCCACTGATTCTAGGTAGCACAAATGCAAAATCTGGGGGTAGCTCTACAAGGTAAAGCTGTAGATTACTTGGTTCAAAATTTTAAGATTTAGCTACACTTACCTTAGCCCCAAACTTGCTATTAGCTGAGATACACAGTGTTAAACTTTATTTTTTTCATTTCAATTTTTTCAGTAAATTTTGTACTAATCAATAATTTTACAAAAAAATTTAAGGTTTTTTTGAATAGAACGATTCGATTTTGATAAAAAATTTGGTGTATATTGTACAGTGTGTTCTCTGGATTACTACCATTATATTAAAATCGGTGTAACTTTTTGTGCCTTGGTATTATGTAAAAAAGTTATACTATTTTTATGCGGCTCAGGGCAACAGTTTTTGAGATTTTTGCATATTAAGTTTTTATTGCATGGGTCAAAAGTTATTAAAGAAAATAATAGGTGAAATAACAAAATTTGCAAAAATGCAATAAAAACTTTAAATGCAAATATCTTGAGAACCGTTGCTCGGGGCGACGAATTTATTTACCTTTTTTACATACAAATAATAGGGAAAATAATATTTAAAAAAAACTAGTATACGCCGAGGCACAAAGAAGTTACACTTATTTTAAATGTAAGGCTAGAAACCCAGAGAACACCTTGTACAAGTTACACCAACATTTCTACCGAAATCGAATCGCTTGTTACAAAAAAATTACTACCCAATTTTCAATGTTAATTGTAAAAAAGTTATTAAGGAAGGAAGACGTGAATTAAACATGTCACAAAATTTTTACCCATGCAATAAATACTTTGAAATGCAAAAATCTCGACAGCTGTTGCTCGAAGCGACATCAAAAAGTATAACTAAAAATGAAGGCAAAAATCATATTATAAATAAAAACTGGTATACACCTAGACACAAAAAAATTACACCGATTTTAATGTGACCCAGAGAACACCCTGTATTATGTACCAGAATTTTTTTGCCGAAAACGAATTGCTCATCCCAAAAAAATTCCAATTTTTTTGCAAATATATTGATTTTTAAAAAATATATTAAAGAAAAATTAAATGAAAAATAAAGTTTAACGCCGTGTATCTTGATTAATATCAACTCACTTGTACTGAGGCAAGTGAACCCAATTAATTAGTAATATTTTGATCCAAGGAATCTACAGTTTTATTATATACCATTAGTTCCGGGACACCTTGTATATATGATATTCTTATTTTTTATAATTTATACCTACCTGCAATACTAATTGTACCATTATAAAAATATATGAAATTATATAGTACGGGCCAGTATTATGTTTACAATTTCATATGAAATGGTATTCCACTAATTATTTATTTATCGACGCCTTGTCAACTTCTACAGCCAAGCACTGCATATCAAGCCATTCTTAAACTTCACAATTTTCGTCAAAAATATCCAAAATAGTTCAACTAAATTACTAAAACCCAACAAAAACCGCACACGAAACTCGAACAGCTGACTTGACGTAAATCTAGCACATACAAGTGAAAAGTGAAACCGTTTTGAAACAGGCATGACGCCTCCCTTCTATTCGTTGCTCTGTGGTTATAACCAAAGTAGAAGGTATAAACGGTACGTAATATCCGGTGAAGAAAGTAGAGTATTTTGGCCGGACCAATGAAATATGTACGTAATAACCGAAAGTACGTTATAACCGGAGTACACTGTATTTCGAAAACGATAAAAGATAAGATTTTGGTGAAAGAAAAAGATACTTATTCCATGCCCAATTAGACGCTGTATCAAAATTAAAAATATCTACAGGGGTTTTGAAAATATAGCGCAAAATCTAAAAATTGAAATACGGCCAATCGAATGACGTCATCAATTTTTTTCTAGATGTTTTATTTTTTGAAACCATGGCTAACTTTGTTACTTCTTATAGCGGCCATATTGGATTTACGAGTCATTAAATAGAGATATGGGTTCGGTTCGGTTTAGACCATGGAGCTACCGGGTCAAGTCGTCGCTTGCCATGCGATCGATCCGGGTTCGATTCCCGGCATCGCAATAGGGTGTTTGACAGTAGTAAAAAATAAATATATATTTATTTTTAGATATCTCTTTAGGTCTTGATAATGCTAAAAACAAACTTTTTTGTTTAATTTTTTCTCAAATTCATACTTCTTTTAATTAAATAAATTCATTGAATTAAAACAATTAGCCACGTGATTCAAAACAGGCGATCTAGCAATCAGCTGCGAGTGACGTCACAAAACAGTAAACGCGTTATTTTCTTATGGATGGTAATGTTTGCTTTGGTTTAAAGTGCGAATTATCGTGCTAAATTAGATTTTATTTTTTGTTTTGCTATAAAAAATATGTTCAATGGAAAACGGATTCTCCAAAGCCGATAGCTCCAACTTGCAAATGCTGCATTCCTTTATGGTGGCAGGCTTCTTTGCCAACAACAAAGTGTTGATGTAAGTATTCGATGAGTTGTTTTGTATATAACTGAAAGTTCTTTTATGATATTCTTCGCCTACTTTTACTCATTTAGATTTGGAGGTTAGGGGATATGTTTTGCTTTTTTGTTTAATATGCCACTTAGAATAGATTCAATTAAATACCCAATCATTATTATTTTAAGCATTAACGACCAGCAATACTTGAAGTACTGCATAGGTTACACTGCATAGTCCCTTGCGTAGGTACTGCCTAGTCCTGCCTATGCACTGCCTAGTCTTGCATAGGCTCTGCTCAGTTCTTCATTTAGCCTGCATGTGCACTGCCTAATCCTGCATTTAGAGGTACTCCCTAGTCCTGCCTAATAACTGCCTAGCACCGCCTAAAAATTTGTACACCTTTCTGCCTATTATGGTTGTTCACCCTTTGTAATAAACATAACCTCAAAAATGTCATAGTCATTTACGAAATAGTTATATATATTATAGACAACGTGAGAAAAATGAATAGAAACAATTTAGTTATACTCACATCAAAGTGATCTTTACAAATGTAAAGTGAAGATGTATTAGGTAAGGCCCTTGGGTCTCTTCGAGCAAGTTCTAGCCACTTTTTCCGTTCTTTTACTGCTGTAGGCACATGAATAAATAGTTTTTCAGGTGTTGTTATGCTAGTATTCAAATACTAAGGCACTACACCCCACATAGCACAAATCAAAACAACGTTAAAAACACACACTTTTTTAAGTTTAATAGGTCGCTTTTTAACGTTATTTTTAAAACCACATTAATATCACACCGAAATAACGTGGTTTTGAAAATAACGTTAAAAAGCGACCTATTACACTTAAAAAAGTGTGTGTTTTTAACGTTGGTTTGATTTGTGCTATGTGGGACACCACTTATAGGACATTTTTTTACATAAAAAACAGTAAAAACACAAACCAAAAACAAATAAACACTTGAATGCCGTGTATCTGTCCGCGAGTTTACTGCGCTGTGACGTCATTGCAACGCTATGCTAGAAATGAGCGTTTTAGCGGCAAATTCAAATGGGAAATTAGAAAACTTGATTTTAAATGTAGTCATGATAAAATATACTATTTTAATAATTTTGCGTAGCAAATTAGGGACCTATGTATCATTCTAAACACTTTTCTAAAATTTGTCAAATACCCTATTGGGTGTTGTATGCGTTTTTTAATTACTTTACTTTGTTACCAACACATTTGAAATGAGTTTTCGGAACACTGGGCAATGATCCAGTAAGATGGAAGTCCCGGTATAAAAAAAAAGAGAATAAAAAGATATTTTCAACCGTGTATAACAACATGGATGACGGAATTTAGTAAAAAACATTTTTTTAGTGAAACAAATGCCGTATTTGTGTTTGTTGTCATACCTCGTAACTATCTATCAAATTTTTACCAATCATTTGATTCATCTGGTAAAAGTTGTCAATTATCGCATTTATTTTTGACATTTCTTGAGACTGGATCAGCTGGTGACCTTGTCGAGACAAGAAAATATTATAAATATAAAGAGCTGGAAGATCGGTTTATTTTCATCCAAATCGCTATTGAAACACTAGGGCCTTGTGGTGCTGAGGCTAAGAGGTTGATCCGAGAGATTTTATCAAAGATCTCTTGTAATCGATCTCTTAACTTTATTACACTAAAAAGCAGTTTAGCTAGACCCCTCAGGAGAAGCAGGGCCTTGTGGGTTATTTTTCTTTGTTTTTAAATAGGTGGTTTATCTTTTTCCTTTTTTTTTCTAAAGTTTTTACTTCTTTTGAATTTTATATTTTTTAATTTTTAAGTTTTATACTATGTTAGTACTTCATATTAATAAATATTATACATTAAATCAAACAATTGGCAAGTTACACAATTACGACATATGTTTGACAGCCAACCAATCGAAAAACTGTTTTTAATAAATCAGTTGTAGTCGTTAATGTAAAGCTGCCAAATTTGTTTAAAACATGGCGAAGATAATAAAATTTTTTGAAGAACTCAATTTTTAGTTCTTGCTTGATATTTTGAAAATCCTGTAAATATTTTTATTTATCTGGGACAGCCTGTATACCTTTTTGTGTTAGACAGGACACCAGCTTGTTCACAGCTAAACAATAATATTTTTTAGGTAACATGAGAAAAAAACGAGGGTGAATCATCACGTGTCTTTCAACTTATCCGCCATACCGGTGGCAGTTTTTTATTTCTTTAAAAATATTGTTTTCTGGCTACGAGCAACGTTTTTTTTCTTTAAATTCGGTTATTCGATAAAAAGTACTTAAAAAATGCATTTAGCCCAACATTTTAAGGGCTATCTCGTAGTTGTACTACTTTAAAAATTAGCCTTATATATTGTTAACCTTAAGGTTTTCAAATCAGAAAGCAGGTATTGTTACGAACATGATGGAAGTGAATTATGGGCTTTCATAATGACCCTGGATCAGGCGATCGACTTCATCGAAAATTGCCCGCCCTTCCATTGGCGCACCTTGAGGGGAAGGGAAGTTTAGGCCTCTTCCAATTTACCTTTTTTTTCAGCTTAAATATAATATGTACATACATCAAAGCTTTTTTATATCGGAAGTATTATCCATTCACTAAAAGTAGGACCACCTTTAATACGTTACTGGCTTGATTTAACATATGACAGATACAGATACTTCTACCAATCATAAAATTGTCATAAAATCGCAAAGGGTGTCAGGAAATGAACCATTTGTCATAAAATTTCATAATTTTATCCAAATTCAAGTTGTGTTTTAAAATGAAAATTTAAAAAGCTCAACATTTTTTAGCATCAACTCTTTTTTCTTTCTAATTTTTTTCGGCATAAAGTGGATTTTTGCTAGTTTTTTGTAACAGCCATGACCGAAAAACAGTTTTTCTTTTTTATTAATGAGAAAGGTTCTATTTAAAATTTTTCAACAAAGAGTGTGTGTTGGAAGATCCTTAAAGGGAAGCATAAAGAAAATTTTGAAATAAATTAAATTTAAGAACAATATGCTTTATATGATCAGTTTTCCGAGGGGTCTCTCATTGCCTTGCAATTTTTTAACGCTGTCCTGTCTGTAATATTGTCTGTAAATCATTTTAGGTTTGTGACTCCTTAGAATCCTTGAATCCACGCAATATGTGTACCAACTACACCGTGCAAAATCAAAAGAGTGTACCCGTAAAAATACCAAAATTACCTGGTTTTTTATTTTTTTTTTAATTTATTAATTTTTTCCACATAGAAATGTATATTTTTTTCTTGATATCCAAAAATAATGTTTAATTAAAAAGATGTTCTAAAAAATTAATTATCCCGAAACTTAATTTTTACAAGTAATTTCTTTTGTCTTTGTAATTTTTTCCCATTTATATTTTACAACATTTTGTATATTTCGTCTTTTTATTTTTTACTAGATAGATGAACTATTTTTTAAGAAAAATATTAAAATAAATAGCCTGGAAAACCTTATATTTTTCAAATAAGTAGTCTCTTTAGACAAAAACATGCCCTAATTAAAACCTGAAACATTTAACACGTAAGTGGGGAAATCGTGAACATGTTACTTGTAATTAAAAATTCCTTTTCCATGACCAGAGAATATGGTAAACAAACAAAATTCTAAACCAAGTAAACAGTTTTTTGGCAGGTAGAAACTATTAACATTTTTAACATTTTCATGCTTGTGGTAGTCATAATTATTCCTACAACGTTTCTGTTTATTTTCAATTAGTAAATTAATAACAAATTTTCCTCAATAATAAATGATTTGAATAAAGTAAGTAGGGTAGACTGGAGTTGGTTAATACACTCGGATACTTGATACAGTTAATTTTTTCTGTTAGTTTGGCTAGTTTATCAACGAGAATTGCAGAAACCTATTTTTCCGCACTTAAATGTTTGACAGAACTCGCTACTTAGCGTTCTGTCAACACCATTTGCGTGCGGAAATTGATTTTCTGCAGTTGTTAGGAAAAAAGCTATTTTATACAACTTGCACAGAAAATTAGGTATATTTATAATATTTTTTTTTGTTTCTGTCAGAACTATTTTAAAATGTGCAATATCGCAAGTAGACTGAGCTCCAAAGCAACAGTCATCTCGTTGTTGTTTTATTGACCAGATAGACTTTTTGCCTTTAGCTCCATTTTTGCCATAAATAAGAAAAAATACGATTACTGTTTCTTCCTTGTAGTCGTATAAAAAGTATAGTAAAAAACTCTTTTGAAAACCTCTTTGCACACGCGCTCGACGTAAGGATTTGTCTTGTTAATATGCAATTTTCAAAACTTGTTGTTTAATATACTATTTTAACATACTGCACAGAAGTTTCCTTTTTTTAGTTTTGCCAGACATGATGACAAACCGAGTAACAAACACTTTACTACCAAACAAAAAAAAACATCATCATTGATAACTAGAGAACCTGTATGTATATTTTAAAGAAATAAAGACGAGACAAGCCCATCAACGTCTCTGATACTCACATTTTGGCCTTCCTAGCCCGCACAGCAATGGCTAGAGAAGGTATTGTTTACAACGAAAAAATTTTTTTTCAGATAACGCCGAAAATGTGTTATTTGGGTGCATTTTGACCTACCCTAGCAATATCGTCGTGATGTATGTCTGTGTGTGTGTGCCGCTTAATCGATTTACATGAAATTTTTAGGTAAAATAGTACTCGATACTGCAACGAGCTGATTAGATTTTAATCAAAATTCATCAATGCTAATGACAGTTTTGTGACAGTTAAAAAGTTTTAAAAATGCTAAATTTTTAACGGAGCGTCGCAGCAATATGCGATTTTCGGAATATAGTTGCGCGCATTTTTTGAAAAAATTTGTGTTATAACCAAAAAGTTTGTAGAAGCTTTCATTTCAGAGATATTTACTAAAAAAACTGTTTTTAAGGTTAATATAACGTGGAGTGTGCTAATGGGCTAGGAAGGTATCAGCTCCGTCATGGGTCCATTTATTTAGTTATGTTATTTTCTTTTGAAGTACATAGGCGTTTCACTAAAACAAAGTAATTTGTTAGCGGTAAGTGACATCAATTATCGTGCAACATATAAACAAACACGTTTGTCCATCACCCCCGGTAGATGTTTTGTCAAAAATCATTTGTTTTTATTTTCCGACGCTTATGAATTAACAACAAGGTGCGTCCCTCGGTAAACCTTGTTAGAGTATTGAGGACCCTCCTTTGATTTTGACTTAAATAAATTTGACTTTAATAAGTTTGTCGCATCTCTATTTCCTTAAAATATGTCATACATACATGGTCTCTAGGTAGAACTAGAGAGAGAAAGAATACATTTCCTTCAGCTTCTGCGTGTTCTCACTCAAAAGGCAACCCTTAAAATTTTTAAACCTCAGTTGGACATATACCTAATGCATTGCCTTATTCCTTCTTTCAGTTACTGTGTATACTAATAATTCAATGCATTTAATACGTGCAGTGCTTCCAAAGTGAGAAAGTGTCCCGCAAGTGGACAGATACGGAACTTAAAACCTTTATTCTGTTCATCATGCAATAGCTAATTTCAGACATAAATCACCCTCCAAAATGATTTCGCTGAGTTAAAGGGCGAGTAAATCTTCGCCATATAATGGAATAGAGTCACGATTAAATAGAACCATGCAACTTTTTAAATCTAAAAAGTAAGTCAGAGTAACCCACCGTATAAGTCTTAAAATATTTTTATTTTGTACGGCTTTATTGAACATAATGCAAATCCAAAATGGCCGCCGCCCGGCTTTTTTTGCTTGGCATTTTTTTCTCAGGTTTTGGAATGTCAAGTGCCAGTCAACCTCTGTTTTTGTTTGTTTGTGTGTTTGCCAGTTTTTTTAAAGTAAATTTGGGATAAAATCTAATTGTTAAAAGATCTAGTAGAGGAGAGTCGACTAATATGGGGAGGTTTTTTTCAAAAATAGTAAAAAAATAGCATGATATGTTCAAAATTGGAAAAATCTTGTAGTGATAACGTTTTGCACCAGGACAGATGATATATGTACAAAACCACTCAAATTTTATTAAATTGGGATAGTTATCCTATTTTGTAAAAAAAATTAATCTCCCCAAATTAGGAACCTGTGGGCGCCTAAATTGGGGAGGTCGAATTTTCGTATACATTCACCTTTGCAGAAGCAATTTATGGATTCAATGGGATGCAAAGTGTATTTAATAAAGAATGGATGTTATTTTTAAGAAAATAACTTTAAAATCTGCTAAGATGCATTTATTAAGAAACAACTTTCTTATAAAAAACAAATGGATCCATGACGGATCTTAGACCTTCCTAGCTAGCCTATTAGCTCACAAGCCAAAATATATCAGCCTTGAAAACAATTTTTTGTAGATATCTCAGAAACTAAAGCTCCTATGAAGTTTTGGGTTATAACACAAATTATTAAACAAAATGTAGTAATTTAGTAATTGTCAAAAAACTGTCATTAGCATTAATGGATTTTGACCAAAATCTAATCAGCTCATTAGAATGGTGAACAATATTTAACCTAAAAATTTTATGAAAATCGATTAAGCGGTTTAGGAGCTATCGTGTTACAGACAGACATACATACACAGACAGACATCATGACGATATTGCGAGATAGGTCAAAATACAGCCAAATAACACATTTTCGGCGTTATCTCAAAAAAAATGTTGTCATCGAAAATAATACACACTACCTAATAATATAATTGCTGCGCGGGCTAGGAAGGTAAAAATGAATTCAAAAGTCACGATAAATGGTCATTTAAACATAGCTACGGCCTTAGGACCAAGATCCTCGCATAGTGTGTGAGTCCACTTGAAGCACACAGTGCAGCGAACCCAGTCTTCACCTTCGTGGTCCTCTGAAAGAAGTCCACCGCAGTAAAAGCACTCCGCATCTTCTTCACCAGACATTGAGTCGACTGCAGAGTGATCCATATATTGGGCTTCGTCTTATTATTAGAGGATTCTCCTGATATGGGGAGCCCCAAATTAGGACTCCCTAATCTCACCATAATAGGAGACCCAATCGTCTAAGGTTCATAACTTCAAAAAATAAATATCATATTTGTATTATTGAAAATAAACATGTAGCATCAATGTTGTGTCTACAAAGCTTCGTTTAATAAAAAAACAAGTCATTAATTACTAACCTTACCGTAGCCATTAATTAAAACAGATAACACAAATAAACTTTCTAAATATTTCTATTCAGATAACGTGGGCCCATACTTTCATGTTTTTAATAAAACAGGTTATCATTGCTGCAATATAGGCAACCGAACATACAATACAAAATACAGTACGTGCGATTGGTCGTATACCCTCATTCTCTGAGAATTTGGATCTCCCCAAATTAGGAAACCTCCCCATATTAGGCGACTTTCCTCTACCCGTAAATTAAAAATCCAATATTTTTTCGTGGCTAGCGTAAAAGAAGCGTTTTTTATTTCTCTTGTATTTTCCGTGAATAGCTCGAAAGCTTAGCGTCACCGGGGTCCAAGATCTAATGGACACCTAATAAGTGTTGACAGTTAACTGTTTCGTCCTTATGGGACTCTTCAGAACACTGCGTGGTCAATGTGACACCCTTGCTAAATTAAGTATACGGTTTGTCTCTCACCTTACGTTTCTAGTGAGAAAACAAAATTATGTACTCTGTTAGAAGCGCCATCTGATGAAAGAGAATCTAAAACAGCAGCCAGCGAGTAAAAATGCTATATCATCGATCGATGAAAATATCGATTGAAAAAGTGAATCTATCACGTGACCGACGATACACATTGTCTTTTAGAACAGATCAACGCTGATTGCGTTTATACCGCCATTAAGACGTCGGCGTCACATATGAAGAGTCAGGCAAAAAACGATGAAAGTCCATTTTAGGTCAAAAATAAAGTAATCAGTGTAAAATGCAGATTCGTACGAATATTTAACTATACTATACCAAAAGCAGGAAAAAATGCTGACGAGTTACCATGGCTTGAAAATACATTACACTTGGAAAGAACGATGAAAGTCCACGCGTCAGGGGAAAAACCGCTGAAAGTCGACTTCTGCGTTGAAGCGCTTCGGCCATTTTTATTTCCTGTTGCTTTTTTAGTTATTGTTAGAACTTGTCGTAAGCATAATATTGTTTTTCCACGTGCAGGCTGAATTTCCGTTTTTTTTGTAACTTTTTTGAATCAAAGACTTTAAAATAAGGGGAAATATCGATGAAAGTCACTGGACTCTTATCGTTTTTTCCTAGTATTTTTTAACATCGCTCTAAGTTTTTGCTAATAGTAATGAAGTTTTTCACGTAATTTGTTCTAATTAAACATTATGCCAATTTAAACATTATAAATAACTATCTGAGAGTGACCGATTTACGCAATGAGTTTTCAATATAGGACCAAAGGGTTTCGAAACTAAAATTTGAGTTTTTTCGAAATCATGGTCCATTGACTCTCATCTTTCTTTCCCCTGACTCTTCATATGTCAACGGAGTTTAAAGCCAAATACTAAAAAACATCAAATTTAGTAACCGTAAATTAAAAATCAAACAAGTTTCGTTAGGTGGGTCTGCTTAACGGGCTGCCTACCTGTGCCCTTCTATTTGAGCTTTTTCAATAGGAATGTCAAACCCATGGTGTACCCACTTATTTTATTATGGTTTGTAATAAAATCTAATTCTTGGTTCTAAATTCTCTGGTCACCAGTGGCGTGCAGTAGTAATCAAACCAGGGTAGGCAAAAATTGGCATTGTTTTGTAACTTACACGCTTACTGCACTGCACACGCATACTTAGACATGTTAAAGATTTCCCCAAAAAACTCCCTCAAAAACGCCGAATATAGCCCTTAAAAAATTTTACAAATTTTTATAGCTAGTATGAAATCGAAATGATTTTGCCCAAACATGGAAAAAAACCTGTATATAACTAGCATAAAAAACCATAATGCCTTGTCTTGGTACCAATTAATCTTAAATTCAAGCTAAAAACTAAAACAGTTAAAATATCGATTTTCCACCAATAGCAAAGTTTAAATAAATATTTCCAAGTGATTGAGAAACTTTTATTTTAAAATATGTATTGAAAATCTTGGCTATACTTTAATCTCAATTCTTTTTACGGAATCTGGAGGCAAGGGAGTTCCTCGCCAACTTCGCAAACAAAAACATTTTTCATGTAAAAAAAGGCCAAGTACGCGAAACTAGTATAGCCAAGTTTTTTAATACACATTTCAAGATGAAAGGCTCTCACTATTTTGGTAATGTTTATTTAAACTTGGCTATTACGGCGGCATAATTGAATCTTAGGCACAGTGCTACAAGAACCTTAGCAAGTTTGGCTATAATAGCAAAGTTTAAATAAGTTCATATTTCCAAATAAGTGAGAACCTTTCATTTTGAAAGGTGTATTGAAAAACTATACTTTGATCTCAATTATTTCTACAGAAAACGATTTTCACGTACTTGGCCTTTATTACATGAAATGTTTTTGTTATGAAATCTTTCGTGGTACATTTTAAAAGCCAAATCACTAAAAAATTAGGTAAGAAAAACAATTATTCTTAATTTGAATTTTCCATGGCAGGACGGAAACGTCCACCGGTCTAAAGTCCCTTTAAAGTTGCCTTCTATACTTTGGTAACCATTTTAACCTTCCTAGCCCGCGCAGCAATGGCTAGAGAAGGTATTATTTTCAATGCAAATGCACAATTTTTTTTTGAGATAACGCCGAAAATTTGTCATTTGGGTGAATCTGACCTATCTTAGCAATATCGCCGTGGTCTGTGTGTGTGTTTCTGTTCGTAACCCGATAGCTCCTAAACCGCTAAACCGATTTTCATAAAATTTTCAGGTAAAATAGTGTTCGACACTCTAACGAGCTAATTAGATTTTGGTCAAAATCCATTAATGCTAAAAACAGTATTTTAACATATAATTTTTTTTTTATTTTATTTTTTACCGGATCATCGCATCAATGTGCGGTTTTCGGAATAGTAGAGTACATTTAGCTCAAAAATTTGTGTTCCAACCAACCAAAAACTTCGTAGGAGTTTCAGTTTCTGAGATATTTACAAAAAACTGTTTCTAATGCGTATATATTGTTACGAGTTCTCAACAACAATTAAAACTCGCAAATTTCAACAATTATGTACAAAACACGCACTTAAACTTACTAATAACTTGCTAATAACTTACTACTGAAATTAGTCTATTAACTTCGTGTTAATATCTCGCGATTACTACAGTTCGTTATCTCTGCCTGACTCCCGATGCGCGAGTTCCGGCCCTATATATAGGGTCTTCGAAACGTCGTGAACCATCCATCCTTTTTCGATTCAGGAGCACACTAGTTTCTTCTAGAAGGTCCGCGTCTGGGCACGAGTGTGAGTCATAGATAACGCAACTAAAACCTAGACTAAGAATACAACCATAAGATGAGTCAACCTAACTCTACACTAAACCTAAATAAATTTTAATTATAAAACTCAAATAACTTAAATTTATAGCAATATCATGGCTTACTTGAAATGTGCTAAAAGGCTAGCTAGGAAGGTATCAGATCCGTCATGGATCCATTTATCTTAATAATCAAGTTGTTGCATGAAAATGCTAAAATAAATGGCTCCAGTTTTATTTATTGAATCTTTAAATTAGTCATGCACAAAAAACTAAATTTAATAGATGTTTGGCAAATATTTAGAAACTTAATCTAACCGTGCTATTTGGTTTTTATTAATGTGCTGCTATCAAACGATGGCATGCAGTAATTTTTTGACTATAAAATATTGTAATTTTTTTATAAAAAATTAAAACCATCTGTTGCAATAATTTAATAGTCTATTTTTACCTTCTTAGCTCGCGCAGAAGCTGTTGTTTTCGACGAAAATTTTTTTTGATCAACGCCGAAAATATCTTATTATATATATTTTGACTTAATTTAGTAGTATCTTCTTGACGTCTGCCTGTGTGTGTGTATGTCTATCCGTAACACAATAGCTCCTAAACGGCTAAACCGATATTCATGAAATTTTCAGGTAAAATAGTGTACAATACTGTAAAGAGCTAATTAGATGTTGGTCAAAATCCATTTTTGTTAATGACAGTTTTTTGACAGTTTAAAAATTGAAAATATGTTTAAGGTATAGTGGAGCAGATTTTTCACAATAATTTTTGTTAAAACCAAAAACTTTGCTGGAGCTTCAGTTTCCGAGATATTTGCAAAAACTGTTTTTATGCTGATATAGCGTGGAGTTAACTTGGAGTTTGCTAATAAGGTATCAGATTCCTCATGGATCCATTGATTTTAATCTAAATTAGTAGTTTTTTGAACTAGTAGGTAAATCTGTGCTTTTTCACGAACGGTATTTTAATGCATAAAGGTGGCAAGCGTAGAGTAAAGTCGGCATATATGGAATGCCAATTATGTTTACAGTGATAACACCAAAGCCTGAGTGTTTAGAGCTGCAAGATTTCATAAAAAAATATTTCTAAGTATCTCCAAAGATCGACAGTTGCTAAATTAAATATTAAATCATTTTCGAAAATTTTAGAAAAATATTTTAAAACAATGTCTTTTTGTTCGAAAATAAAACATGGCGGGTAATATGGAATGGTCATATCGGGTAATATTGAATAGACTTATTACACGCAAAAAAAACTTTATTAAATAATTTAACATTAGAAAATTGGCCGACAAAAAATACGTCTACGAATTGCAAAAATCGCAAACAAAAACATCTTTTTCTGCACTGGTACAAGCTTCGTGAGCCCAGTCGTTGCAGATTACGCATTGCACTGCAGGGCGGGTAATATGGAACATTCCATATTACACGCTCCACAAAATGTAAACAAAACAACCACTCTGTTAGTTATTGTAAAAAATATCATAGCAAATCCTTAAAATTTCAACCATCATATGCCATTGATCGATATTGTATAGCAGTTTTCCGCCTGCTTTTGTTTTTTGTTTCTCTGGTATCTCGGTAGATGGCGCTTCTTCCGATAGTTTTCTTACTATTTACATTTGATTAGAGACAAAATCGTCTAATAACTTCGCAAAATTTGTCACATTGACCAGCAGTGTTCTGAGGAGTCCAATAAGGACGAAACAGTTAACTGTCAACACTTATTAGGTGTCCATTAGATCTTGGACCCCCGTGAGGTTAAGCTTTCAGGCTACCCACGAAAAAATATGAGAGAAACAAAAACTACTTTGTGCCCGATTAGCCACGAAACTTGTTTGATATTTAAATTCACGGCTACGAAATTCCACGTTTGTTAGTATTATTTGGCTTAAAAATTCCGTTGATTGACGCTCACGTGTCTTGATGACGGGTAAAAATGCAATATGCGTTGATCCGGCCTGAAATACAAAGAGCTGTCGTAGGTCACGGACTATAGTTTGTTTTCTTTTATTTGCATTCGATCTTTTCATTTATCGATATTGTATAGCAGTTTTTCGCCAGCTTTTGTTTTTTGTTTCTCTCGTATCTCGGTTGATGGCGCTTCTTGCGATAGTTTTCTCACTATTTACATTTGATTAGAGACAAAATCGTTTAATTAACTTCGCAAGATTTGTCATATTGACCAGCAGTGTTCTGAGGAGTCCCATAAGGACGAAACAGTTAACTGTCAACACTTATTAGGTGTCCATTAGATCTGGGACCCCCGTGAGGTTAAGCTTTCAGGCTACCCACGAAAAAATATGAGAGAAACAAAAACTACTTTTTGCGCGATTAGCCACGAAACTTGTTTGATATTTAAATTCACGGGTACGAAATTCCACGTTTGTTAGTATTATTTGGCTTAAAAATTCCGTTGATTGACGCTCACGTGTCTTGATGACGGGTAAAAATGCAATATGCGTTGATCCGGCCTGAAAGACAAAGAGCTGTCGTAGGTCACGGACTATAGTTTGTTTTCTTTTATTTGCATTCGATCTTTTCATTGATCGATATTGTATAGCAGTTTTTCGCCAGCTTTTGTTTTTTGTTTCTCTCGTATCTCGGTTGATGGCGCTTCTTGCGATAGTTTTCTCACTATTTACATTTGATTAGAGACAAAATCGTTTAATTAACTTCGCAAGATTTGTCACATTGACCAGCAGTGTTCTGAGGAGTCCCATAAGGACGAAACAGTTAACTGTCAACACTTATTAGGTGTCCATTAGATCTTGGACTCCCGTGAGGTTAAGCTTTCAGGCTACCCACGAAAAAATATGAGAGAAACAAAAACTACTTTTTGCCCGATTAGCCACGAAACCTGTTTGATATTTAAATTCACGGGTACGAAATTCCACGTTTGTTAGTATTATTTGGCTTAAAAATTCCGTTGATTGACGCTCACGTGTCTTGATGACGGGTAAAAATGCAATATGCGTTGATCCGGCCTGAAAGACAAAGAGCTGTCGTAGGTCACGGACTATAGTTTGTTTTCTTTTATTTGCATTCGATCTTTTCATTGATCGATATTGTATAGCAGTTTTTCGCCAGCTTTTGTGTTTTGTTTCTCTCGTATCCCGGTAGATGGCGCTTCTTGCGATAGTTTATTAGCCACGAAACTTGTTTGGTAATGGAGAATGTTCGAAAACCACCAAAACTGGCGCAACCGAAATCCTGTCTACCCGAAAAAGAAACATTAAGAATTAAATGAGTGTCATGGCTTAAAGCATCGCGTGTGAGAATGCATGGGTATGCCCAATATTATGCTCCACCGTATTTCACTATAAATAATAGGTAGCTGTGTATGTATCTAGGTTATAAGGAAAGCGCTTAACGCCCACTCCGTGAAAATTAAAACACGAGCCGGCAGGCGAGAGTTTTTATACACTTTTTTTAAATTATTTAATCATTATGGCTTTTAAAATGTACCATTAAAGAAATTTTTATAGTTGCCATCAGACAAAACGTTTAATCAAATTCGTGTCATAACAATTTTGACACAAATTCTTTACAGGACTGCGTGCCACAGATAACCGACCGCAGCCTTAGTTTACTGTGACTGAGTGCGGTAAAGACATTTTTAAAGCACTGTGTTTATTTTAAGGGTTGCAAAAAAATAAATAGTGCCGAATTACTTAAATTTTTCGTTCTTAAATATATAGATACACTAATTCTACTACAATCATCGTATATTGTACATAGATACTTGGACTGCCAATAGTAACTTTAAAAACAACAAAATAGGCGCTTAATAAGTCCCTTCGTTGCATTGTTGTCTCAGGGAGAAAAGGTAATCTATCCCGACCCATTTAGTTAAAATTTAACATTTACGTGGCTTTTAGAGTCACGATTAAATCGAGAAAATAAATCGGCCCGACGGCTCATTAAGTCCTTCTCAACGTGACGTCAGCAGTGACCTTCGCGTGCATGTCAAAGGTGAAAAGTATCCTTATAGAGTAACGTCGCAGCCCCAACAAGCAATGTATTGCTACAGTACCCATACCCCAATGAACTTGTTTTTACAAGTTCATTGCCATACCCCAAATACATTATTAAACCATATCACTCAATGCCCAACAAAGCGACACATTGCCAGTAGGACATTGCCACTAGTTTTTATTTTACACGATATTGCAACATGTACCCTTCATTCAATATTTTATACTGTAAAAAAATCGGTGGCCTTCATGGATCGACATCACTACAATTCTACGGGATTTAATTAAATGGTGTAATTTATAAGCCATACCTATTATCTAGGGATAAGGCAATTTCTTTTTACAACACTCGTACCTCAAACTGCAAGACAATACCACAATGCCGAACACTGCCACTTAATGCCCAACAATGCCACATATTGCCAATAGAAGATTACCACTAGGTTGTATTTTACACTATTGCCAAACACTGGCACTCAATGCTCAATAATGCCACACATTGCCAGTAGGACATTGCAACTAGGTTATATTTTACATCACATTGCCACATGTACTTTCCCGTTATTCCATATTTTATATTGCCAAAGAATGGGTGGCCTTCATGGATCGACATCAGTACAATTCTACTGTGCTTAATACGTTTTGGTGTAATGTAGTGAGGTCATACCAATTACCTAGGGATAAGGCAATGTATTGCCACAATACTCTTTTCCAAAACATTGCCAAACAATGCCACTTAATGCCCAACATTGCCACATATTGCCAATCGAACATTATCACTAATTTTACTAAATTGCCAAACAATGCCACTCAATGCTCAATATTGCTCGACACATTAACAGTTTTTATTTCAGATTTTTTTTTAGCGTGTGTTTTTACAAATTAAGTGTAGATTAGGACTGCTACACAAGACGCTAGCCCTACCAAGTCCACTTTGAATCCTTGACTTCGCATGCGCAGATCTACCAATATTAATTACCTCATGTATTAGAATAGATGAATACAGGGTGATTTTCACTTGAATGATTCTAACCACATGAAAATAGAAAGTTTCAAAAACCTAACCTTACGAAACCTAATCAAATCTAACCGAACCGAACCAAAGCAAACTGAACCAATAATTTAAAAAAAAAACTTTCCTGACTTCCTACCCGGGATCCTAGAGGATGTGAATCCGAACCGAACCTAACTAGACCGAACCAAACCTAACCTAACCAAACACAACAACACTGCTAATTAGGTTTAGTTGGGTATGGTTAGGTTTGGATAGGTTCGGTTCGGTAAGTCCGGTTCGGATTCACATCCTCTAGGATCCCGGGTAGGAAGTCTGGAAAGTTTATTTTTGAAAAAAATTATTGGTTTAATTTGCTTTGGTTCGGTTCGGTTTGATTTGATTAGGTTTCGTTAGGTTAGGTTTTTGAAACTTTCTATTTTCATGTGGTTAGAATCATTCAAGTGATATTCGCCCTGTTCATCTTATAATACATGAGGTAAATAATATTGATAGATCTGCGCATGCGAAGTCAAGGATTCAAAGTGGACTTGGTAGGGCTAGCGTCTTGTGGACTGCTACTGCCGGAATATGCCCCAACGCTTTGCCGCTACTGATGAATATGAGTTTCATTGGTGCAGATCGAATAATTCAATCAACCAACGATTCCATATTTTGTTCCACGTGTCCATTTCCTTTTCGTAATTGTGTAGTAACTCTACCGCGACCAACGATGCTATCGAAAGCGTTGGAAATCGGCTTTCTGACAGATATCACTATTGTTTTTGTATGTAACTTTCGTATACAGGGTGTCATTAAAAGTTTGTAACAAACGTTGACAGGTTATAGTACACATAAAAATAAGAAAAAAAGTTCATATGAACATAGGTCCTAAAATGCATAGTAGGGGAGCTACGGGCACCAAAAGGGTTAATATCGAAAATGGTTTTTTTTATACAGCAACTTTAAAAAGCTATGGAATTTTACAAAAAATTGCAAATGTTAATTAATTTTGACCCTTCACATTGTGGTAAGGTAGAAAAATAATTACTTAACTCAAAAGGGTAGTTTTGGTAGGGGTGGGGGGTTGTTTTAACAATAATTTTTTTTGTATTGCATTTTTTTACATTTTGAGTCCATTTTTAAAAACAACTCCCTTTTTTAAGTAAAAAAGGTACTCTTGTCTAAAGTCGCCCAGAGCAACGGTTTACGAGATAATTGAGCGTAAAGATTATGGAAGGTACTAACAAAAAATTAATCGTATTTTTTTGCGTATTTAATTTTATACACCGAACCGAACCGAACCATTTTTGATATTAACCCTTTTGGTGCCCGTAGCTCCCCTACTATGCATTTTAGGACCTATGTTCATATGAACTTTTTTTCTAATTTTTATGTGTACTATCACCTGTCAAAACTTGTTACAAACTTTTAATGACACACTGTATAAATTAGCATTTTAACCTTGTTTTCCACTGCCATTGCGATTGTTTTTATGGCATATCGCGTTTCCAAGTAAACAATGAGGGCAAAGTATTTTTTAAAGATTTTTCGGAAATATAACGTCGTTAAAAACTTCCTAGCAAAGGTATTGTCATTTTTCGTGCGTAATTTTTTTGATAAGACCGTTGACAGAGTGAACGAATACATGAAACCATGGACCTCACCCAAATTAATGATAAACTTATTTTATGGTATAGTATTTGCAACTATTAAAAAAT
Organism: Aspidapion aeneum; assembly: GCA_963576565.1. Classification (NCBI taxonomy): domain Eukaryota; kingdom Metazoa; phylum Arthropoda; class Insecta; order Coleoptera; family Brentidae; genus Aspidapion; species Aspidapion aeneum. The sequence continues at coordinate 35,484,604 of OY755038.1, read as the reverse complement.
TTTCAACTTTTATTAAGTTTATATGTCTAGTTTTTGCGATATCAGCTCTCAAAGTTACATGTGTAGTTTCGCGAACGAAAAAAAAAACATATTTGTTAGGCAAAATAGCATAAAGTTGAGATGAATTTGTATTGATAGGACTTGATTTATGTGTCCAAAGTAGTTATCACTAACGACATCTTAACAGTTTTTATTTTAGATTTTTTGCCTTGAGTAATATTATAATAACGAACGGTTTTACATTTTGTTCCACGTGTCTATTTCCTTTCCGTAATTGTGTAGTAACTCTACCACGAACAACGATGCTATCGAAAGCGTTGGAAATCGGCTTTCTGACAGATATCACCATTGTTTTTTATGTAACTTTCGTGTATAAATTAGCTTTTTAACCTTGTTTTCGACTGCCATTGCGATTATTTTTATGGCTTAGCTCTAAATCACGTTTCCAAGTAAATAATGGGATAATGGGAAAAGTAAATTTGTTACGATTTTGAGGTGTTCTATAACATTTAGACCGTTCAAAATACATTTGTATCTTTCCTAGCACACGAAATATCCTAAAAATATTCAAATTGACTAAAATTCTGCTATATTTTCAATATTTTCGATAAAATAAAGTTTTCAGTAAAATAGGTTCAAATTATAAGTCTTAAACCTCCCCGGTATAAATATCGTCATTGTCAATGTCAAACAACAATGAACACTAGTGGTTTTAGATTTGGCATCTTAAATCACCATAGCAACAAAGTACAAACAAACTGTCAAAACAAAGCCAATTTTGCAGATACAAGGGTCTTTTGAATTTTTCAAACAAAAAAATCAGATTTTCAATGGATTCTTCGGACGAAGATCTACCCCAGTCAGTTCTAGAAGCCGCTAGAATGTGAATAATAATAATTGATTTGATTAAAACGTTTTGAATATAAATAATTTTCTGATTAATTTTTAGTTTTTTCCTCACGCTTATAGAAAAAATAGTGTACCTAACTCGTGCGTAAAGTGTCTTGATTGCTGGCCAAACTCCGCTATCGCGTCGTTTGGCCTGCAATCGCGTGCGGAAAAGAGGCACTTTCCGCACTAGTTAGGTAAACTACTATTGATATTTTTCGTAAATATATTAGGTACTGTAATACCTTCCAAAGATATTGTAATTTTTCGTGTGTTCCTGTTTCGTGTGTAATCCCCGTGATAAGACCGTTGACCGTCGTCGCACGGGAGAGTATTTGTGTAATAAAACCGTTTAAAAGTAAAAATCACCAAGATACTCAAATATACCTTCTGTAACCCGAATTTAATACAATTTTAGTACATAATAGCACTACAAAAAAAAATTGCAACTTTTACTAATTGCTAAAGGAAATCAGTTCATAAGTTATGATACTTATTTAAAATCATGCGGTGTTGCCAAACAACGCACTGTTTCTTTGTATGTTATAAATGTGGGAAAAATAAGATGACATAAAAAAAGTGGGCGAGTGTACCAGAGCCCCAACACGACGCTTTGCCGCTTCTGATGAGTTTGAGTTCTATTGGTGCTTGAATAATTCAATCAACGGTTCCATATTTTGTTCCACGTGTCTATTTCCTTTCCGTAATTGTGTAGTAACTCTACCGCGAACAGCGATGCTATCGAAAGCGTTGGAAATCGGCTTTCTGACAGATATCACCATTGTTTTTTATGTAACTTTCGTGTATAAATTAGCTTTTTAACCTTGTTTTCGACTGCCATTGCGATTATTTTTATGGCTTAGCTCTAAATCACGTTTCCAAGTAAATAATGGGAGCAAGGTAATAATTTTGATATTTTTCGCAAATATATTAGGTACTGTAATATCTACCAAAGGTATGGTAATTTTTCGTGTGCTCCTTTTTCGTGCGTAATCCCCTTGATAAGACCGTTGACCGTCGTCGCACGGGAGAGTATTTGTGTAATAAAACCGTTTAAATGTAAAAATCACCAAGATACTCAAATATACCTTCTATAACCCGAATTTAATACAATTTTAGTATATAATAGTATTACCCACTACTAAAAAAAATTGCAACTTTTACTAATTGCTAAAGAAAATCAGTTAATAAATTATGATACTATTTAAAATCATGCGGTGTTGCCAAACAACGCACTATTTCTTTGTATGTTATAAATGTGGGAAAAATAAGATACCATTAAAAAAGTGGGCGAGTGTACCAGAGCCCCGACGCGATGCTTTGCCGCTACTGATGAGTATGAGTTCTGTTGGTGATTGAATAATTTAATCAACGGTTCCATATGTTGTTCCACGTGCCTATTTCCTTTCCGTAATTGTGTAGTAACTCTACCGCGAACAACGATGCTATCCAAAGCGTTGGAAATCGGCTTTCTGACAGATATCACTATTGTTTTTTATGTAACTATCGTGTATAAATTAGCTTTTTAACCTTGGTTTCGACTGCCATTGCGATTGTTTTTATGGCTTAGCTCTTTAATCACGTTTCCAAGTAAATAATGGGGCAAGGTAATAATTTTGATATTTTTCGCAAATATATTAGGTACTGTAATACCTACCTAATGTATTGTAATTTTTCGTGTGCTCCTGTTTCGTGCGTAATCCCCTTGATTAGACCTTTGACCGTCGTCGCACGGGAGAGTATTTGTCTAATAAAACCGTTTAAAAGTAAAAATCACCAAGATACTTAAATATACCCTCTATAATCCGAATTTAATAAAATTTTAGTATGTTATAGTATTAACCACTACTAAAAAAACGTTTACTAAGCTCCATTCAGCTTAAAATGTGGTGGTAATGACGTCATTAGAATAGGCGAACAGGGTTAGTCTTTTGGGGCATAGGCCAATAGTGTGAGTGGTTTTTTGACCTTCACAATTTTACAAGGTCAAAAAACCACTCACCCTATTGGCCTAGGCTCAAAAAGACTATCCACACTATTCGGCTATGGTCAAAAAGACCATCCGACTGTTCGCCTATTCTGATGACGTCATTACCATACCATATTTTGAGCTAAAAGGAACATTGATCTAGTAGTATGGGTAGTTTCGGCAACGGAAAAAATATAATATATTTGTTGAGCAAAAGCATGAAGTCAAGATGAATTTATGATGATAAAGTTTTGCATAAAGAGTCACATTGGCGAAGACGAAAGTTTATTAAAGCTGCATTTCTAATACAGATCAAAGAAGTTTTTAGTCAACCAAGCACGGACATACCAAACATATGGAAACCACTCCTTAAGGAAAAGAAGCGTCTTATGATTCAAATAGGGGGCGGGCCGTGACACCTGACTGCACAGCAAGTAGTCTAAGTAGAAGCATATAGAATGGATTGTTTAGTTTACACTTGAAAACTCCTTTTAATCGGATTACGTACCAATGAACGGACCAGTTTTATTATACATATTATCATTATGTATAGTTGCATAGCGCACAAAACCGGACGTACGGAAACCGAACCAAATCTTAGTAAATACCAGCCTTGATAATTAAATTTTGCTTTGTACTTCCGTTCCATTCTCGTGGAGCGGTCAAATGTGTTCTATTTTGAATGAATAGTTTAAGTCAATTAGAGCATCCACGTGCCTTTACGTTTGACTGATGACGCTTTTTGCCTTTTGCTCAATTTAGCCTCCGATGCAAATGCAAAAAAGAGGGATGTTATAACTCTTTTATGTTTGTGTTTGCCTGTCTTAGGCGCATGTACAGAAACCGCCACATAAAATGCATACAGCAGAAGTTAGCCGCAGATATTGGTTTTTGAAAATTTTCTGTTTGCGGGACTTATTGTAACTAGAGTCCCTGTATGTTTTTACATATTTGGAATCCAAATAGGTCAACATCAGGGACTCTAATTGCAACTATTGTTGAGTATGTATACAAATGGCACCGCATCATAGCTATGGTAAACCAAGTTTTGCGGCAAAATCTATGTAAAGAAGCCCCAAAAAATTGTTGATTTACTTTGTACCTGCAGTGTGCCGAAACAAAAGAGGATCCAAAATTATATTAAAATGTGCGCAAAATTGATTTAGTTGCAAAAACGGTCATTTGTTTTGTAAAAAGTCGGTCCCAATTTGTTTGACATTAAAACGGTCAAAACAACAATGAATTGAAAACGTCATAGCCCAGCTAAATCAATATGTTCGTAACAACCAGACAAGAGTATATATGTTCCCTTCTAATAAAATTTTAGAAGAAGACATAAATAAAAAGCTTGTAAAATAGTAAGCTAATGACTAATTAATGCAGTGCGTTTTGGGAATCAATACCAATAAAAAAATTACAGGAAGTGCGGGCCACTGTATGTACCCCTCTACTCCCTTCCCGACCATCACGGTTTTGATGACGCGGTGCCACTTTAATACAACATTAAGATAAAATAAAAGTCGTCTGTTTAAGTGTTCCAAGATGAAGAAAAGCCAAATTGGTACATCACCATTGTTTTGCCGAAAGCCATCGCTGAGCTTCGAAAAACGAACCCCCAACGACGAATCATGCTTCACCAAGACAAAGCAATTCGCACAAAAACAAAAACCATTGATTTTTTAACCCAACAAAACGTCGAATTGTTGGATCATCCCATACAGTCCCGACCTAATTCCCAACGATTTCTATACTTTTCCCAAAATCAAGAATGGACTGCGTGGTCAAAGATTTCAGTCGCCACAGAAAGTAGTCGACGCCTTCAAGAATGCAATTTTGACAGTACCAACAAACGAGGGGAATTACAGCTTTGACAACTGGTTTGAGCACATGCAAAAGTGCATTAATTTTCATGCTTCGTGCACAATACTTCGAGAAACAAGAAAGTCTTAAAAAAAGTTATCTACTGTTTTATTTCAGCTGTATATGCAAAACTTAAAAGACAACCCGCGTACTTAACCTGGGTCAATTGATCCTAACCGGTCTAGATTGTCCCCAAGGTCTGTAGAGGATAGGTTGCCTGGTAACTCTATGGTCGAAGCAGCGTGCGAAGTGACAGCGCGTCATTGGGAGTGCCACGATTTGATTAGATCCCTATGTTTACCTGCGTTTTTAAGTATTTTTAATCTTCGATGGTTTATTTTTTACATTTGTGATGTTTTTTCGGACTATATTTATTTAAAAACTGTAAATACTTGTTCTTGTTTATTTCTTTCTACTTGTAGTTATTTTAACGAACTGAAGATACTAAAAGCTTCCCAAGACATTGTGCATTTGAGATATTTGGTATAAGGCAAGTTTTATATTTGAGCTAATTGATGTATTTTATGAATATTGTTATTAAAGACACTTTAAGAAAAATAGGAAAAATATTTACCAGTAGCGCACCCTGGAAAATGTCTTGGGGAGGGCCCGAGACCCCATAATGCCGCATTTTGTGCTATTTTCATGAAATATGTCAAAAATCCTTACACCCGGTTTCCACCTATGCATGCCCACCCCGATTTAAAAAAAACGCATCAGGTGACGCTGCATTTTTTAAAACCGGTGCAAATCGGTGGTCCATCACGTGATTTCTGAATCGAGGGGGGCATGCATTGGGAGAAACAGGGTATTAGGCTTGGAGAAGGGCCGGGCCCCCTCTGGGTGCGCCCATGTATTTACATTTAAATCAATAAAGGAACACAAGAAACTTGAAGATTTCCTACTACAGTGAAACCTCCCATAAACGGACACTCACGGTTCTGTCGATTTTGTCCGCTTATTGGAGGTGTCCGCTTATGAGAGGGAACTGCGAAATTTTAATATATATTTATTAACAATTTCCGCTGCTTCAGTTTTTTCGATATTAAATTTTTCAGCGATATTTCGTTCTAATAGATGTTTCTTCTCCGAAACGTTAACAACCTTCATTTTTTCACCTAAACTAAGAAGTTTTTTTACTAGGCACCATTTCAAAGAGATCTATTACTACTCAATTGAACAATAAGAATAAAACACAGCAGTCCCACCACTGCTGAATAAAAATGTTCTAAATACGATAGAAGTATTTAGTATCCGCATTAAAACGGAAAGAAGTAATTCCCGGGCTGCAAAGTGCGCTGTTGCCAACATACCACATAATATTTATGCGCATGTCGTGCAGCGCTCCGTCCCGTTGTGATAGGTTCGCGTCCGGTTAAGGGAGGTTTCAGAATTTTTTAACCAAAAAAATTGTCCGCGTCCGTTTATTAGAGTGTCCGTTTATAGGAGTGAAGTTTACATGTAAAGAAGTAGAGAAAAGCTTGGTTCCAAAAAATTTGTCCGCCTAAAGGGAGTGTCCGCTTAATAGAGGTATCCGCAAAGAGAGGTTTCACTATATATTAAATGTTTTTTATTTAAATGGGCACTCCGGGTGACGTCATTTCCCGCGTTCAACAACTGGCTCTGATTGGTCAGAAAGTTACCAGGTTCATATATTTCACAAAAAAAATAGTTTTTCAAAACAAATGCTTTTTCACAAAGTAATATGCGAAATAACCAAAATTGCAATTGCCGACGGCGAATTGGGTCGGACGCAAGATGACTCGGCGGCGAGTTGGTTTGTAGGCTTGTTGGGTCGGCGGTGATTTGTACAATTCCCGCTTTAAATAACTTTTACACATCGTGTTTTTTATAAACATGGAACCCCGTTTAATTTCTACATTAGACACCCAGATGCAAAGAAAAACGGTTCAAACTTACAACAACCCTTCTTTTGACATTCGCCCTCAATGCGACGCCGCTCGTGGGGTCGAATTTAAGTAGGCCGGGATGGGGATGCAGCATCAACGGGTCGTCCACCTCAACTCTGCTGTTTTTTGACCCAGTTTTAAGCGGTTTGCACTGAAAACTCTTCCCCAAAAACTTTAACACCAGTATTTACTGAGATCTTAAAACTTATGTTTATTTTTTTGGCTCAGCTACAGAATTGCACCCTACAAAATAGCGCTACTTCAAAATAGCGCTGTTACAAAATAGCGCTGCAATAAAATGGCGTGCATCAAAATAGCGCCTTACAAAATAGCGCTGCTACAGAATAGCGCCTTACAAAATAGCGCTGCTACAAAATGGCGCTGCCACAAAATAGCGCTGCTACAACATAGCGCCCATCAAAATAGCGCCTTACAAAATAGCGCCCTACAAAATAGCGCTGCGACAAAATAGCGCACATCAAAGTAGCTCGAAAAATAGCGACATTTAATAAAAACAGCGACATTAAAAAAAGCATCATTAAAAACGGCAACTGTTTGACTAAGGGGTCTCTCTCTAACATATTTAAAAAAAAAACTTCCCTGACTTTTTTCCCGGAATCCTAGCGGGTGTGAAACCAAACCGAACCGAAATAACCTGAATCGAAGTTTTGGTTTGGTTTCACACCCTCTAGGGTGCCGGTTCGGTTCGGTTTGATTTCATACCCTCTAGGATCCCGGGATAAAATCAGGGAAGTTTTTTTTTTAATATGTTAGAAAGAGGTTACCGGGAGTGGAAAAATAAGACTCGGTTTTGTAGCAGCGCTATATTGAATTTGCGCCATTTTGAATTAGCGCCATTTTGATGCGCGCTATTTTGTACGGCGCTATTATGTTGCAGCGCTGTTTTTATGCGCGATATTTTGTAGCAGCGCTATTTTGTAGCAGCGCTATTTTGAGGCAGCGCCATTTAGATGCTCGCAATTTTAAAGCAGCGCTATTTTGTAAGGCGCCATTTTGTAGCAGCGCTATTTTGTTGGCGCTATTTTGTAGCAGCGCTATTTTGTGGCAATGCCATTTTGTAGCAGCGCTATTTTGTAAGGCGCTATTCTGTAGCAGAGCCTATTTTTTATGTATTTTTGGGTCCAAAAGTAACAGTATTATTTTTTTCCCGATTTCAATTTGCCGCCAAACTTCCATGAGACAGATTTGTATGACAGGAAGAGAGACGGAACCAGTATATATGAAAAGAAAGGAGACAGTTTCTAATGCTAGGCCCGGCCCCTTTTTATGATTTTGTCCGGTTTTGATAAAAGAATTTATACTTATACTTCGATTTTGGTCTTGTCTTGTTTTAATGAATGACGTTTTTGTATAATATCCGGTTATTAAGAATTCCGTTTTTGTCTTTGGACTGTTATACAATTTTCATTTATGTACTTGGACGATTTTGTTTTTGTCATTCACGACGATGTTTTGGGATTCCCTGAAACCCGATATAATCATAGTACCTACCAATTAAAAACGAGTTTCGAAAGTTGCATTTTATGTTTGCACATGAAAGAATACGCACAAAAAAATAAAATAAAATGTATCCAGACAAAAAGCCTTGACCGACAAAAAATAAGGAAAAACCTCACAAAAGGTCAAATCTGACTAATGCTTCACCAAATTATTAAATACACACAACATTCCTTTCTGATTACTCACGACACCATCCATCAGTTATAAAATACGTGAAGTCAACTTTTTGCTGGGGCTGTTTTTATCGACTTTTTTTATATTGGACGTCGGACGTCGTTAAAAAAATTACAGTAGAATAGAATCTACTGGGTGAGCCAACAAAAAAAAGCAATTTATTTTTAATTGGGTATGTTACATCCACTAGGAATCATGCAATAAGTTAAGTTATGGCATTAATAGCCGACGTTTCGACTTAGTTAGATTTAGAATGCTGGTTCAAAAAATCGAAAAGTGACGCAGTCATAGCTTACTTTGGAAAATTCGCAGCGCAATTTTTCAAGTCCGCATGCATGTGTGTGATGTTTGGGTGGACGCCATATTTGTTGCTTATTTACATTTTGCGTTTGTCGTGTAAAATTGTATTTTATTTTTCTGTGAAACTTGGGATATAATTCACGTAAAACATCTGCGATTTGCGGAAAAATGTCCGGGAGAAGTAAGGAAGTGCCATTCCATAGGTAACTAAATGTATTTTTCTTTATAATTTAAAAGGTAAAACTGGTTTATAGATGCAATTAAACACTTTTCATGGTGTCCACAATAAATCTACACATTTAATTTTAGGAAAACTACAAATATAGTCCGCAATTTGATAACATTTTACCCGATCAACTAGTTTTTTGAGAAAAAGTAGACTTAACCGTAAATGTTTTTAAATTGTATAATAATTTAGTGACGTAACGAAGTATGTTGGAAAACCACCAAAAACGACGCGTGCGCAGCTACCAAAATCCTGTCTACCCAAAAAGGGAACTTTAGGAATTAAAGGGTGTCCTAGCTTCATCAAGCATTGCGTGTGGGAATTTTATTTATTTATTTATTTATTTCAACAGTATCTACAGCAAAAAGCCAATTACAGATACTTTCTTACATTAAAAAAAAGATTTTATACAATACGTCACTTACATTACACATGATAAAAAACAAATCAAATTACATAATTACTTATTAATTAACTGCTGCGCACTTTTAGATCTATAATTTTTTTAAATTTCTTATAGCTAACATTGTCAATATCAACATCTGATCCATACTTGTTAAATAAGTTGCATAAATTGTAGATAGGAGAGCTTTTCAATAGATTTGTTCGTGGATAAGCTAAATAAAACATATTTTTCGACCGTGAATTGATTCGATTGATGGCAAAAGGAAGTTGTTCAACTATATTAGGACAGTCAACATCCCCTTTGAGAATTCTATACATTGTTGTTAGAAAAATTTTAGTTCTTCTTTGGTTTAGTGATAATCTGTCAAATATTTTTAATAAGATCTTGTTGTCACAACCTCTTTGTGGATAAATCCCAAACTTTCTAAAGTGCATGGCTTTTCAAAATTTTCGTTGAACTCCCTCAATCATACCAATCGAAATGTCATATTGGGGGGGACCAGATAACACTTCCATATTCCAATAACGGCAATACCAGACTGTCAAATAAGTATATGCTTACGTCAATGTTAAAACTTTTAGTATTTCTACAAATAAACCCAGCAACTTTCTGGGCACTCCTTATTTTAGAAATAATATGTGATGAGAATGAAAGATTAGCATCGAAGGTTACACCTAGGTCTTTTTGTTCAGATACACGCTCTAGGCTCTCATTATTTATTGTATTATCAAATTCAATTAAGTTTTTGTTACGACTAAAAGACAAACAAAAGCATTTACCCAAATTTAAGTTAAAACCATTTTCCCCGCAATATAGAGCTGTGTCGTTAAATTCACTTTGAAGTGTTTCACAGTCCTCCAATGAGAAAACTTCAACAAATAATTTAAAATCATCGGCAAATGCCAATGATTCCACATTTTTTACCTTAGAAATAATTTTGTTGAAGGCAATAATAAAAAGAAGTCGTCCGAGATTTGACCCTTGGGGCACACCAGAAGAACTTATATAAATGGTAGACCTGCTACCTTTTAATTCCACGAACACGATCTTTTGCTTGTGCTAATTCCCAAATACGATTGTATTAAATTAGTTAGGTATGGAGAAACATCCATTCCAGTTAGTCCATCTAAAATAGTGCTGTGACTTACTTTGTCAAAAGCCTTTTCCAAATCCGTATAAATAACATCAACTTGACTCTTTTTGTTTAAAGCCTCATGTACGTATTGAGAGAAAATTTAGATTTGTAAAGGTAGATCTTTTGGGTAAGAAGCCATGCTGTCTGGAAGATATTTTATTTGACACTTCTGCAAAAAGTCTGTCAAATATTATGATTTCGAAAATTTTTGAGATTGCGCATACTATTGTTATAGGCCGATAGTTCTCAATTTGCATTTGCAGGAATGCATGAGTATACCCTGTATTTATGCTCTAAACGCCGGCTATTGGTGTAAAAACTTTGACTGTCCAAAAAAGCCATAACTTGATTTATTTGAAGACTATATTTATTAAAAATGTAAAATTTAGTACCCGTAAATTAAAAATCAAACAAGTTTTCGTGGCTAATCGGGTAAAAGAAAATAAGGGTTTTTGTTTTTCTCGTATTTTTCCGTGGGTAGCTCGAAAGCTTACACTCACGGGGGTCTAATGGAAACCTAATAAGGGTTGACAGTTAACTGTTTCGTCCTTATGGGACTCCTCAGAACACTGCTTGGTATACCGAAGTACGAGAGAAACTAAAACAGCAGCAGGCGAGTAAAACTGCTATATCATCGATCGATGAAAGTATCGATTGAAAGAAAGAATCCATCCCGTGACCTACGACACACATTGCCTTTCTAGATCAGGTCAACGCTAATTGCGTTTGTTCCGCTATCAAGACGTCGGCATCGCGTCTGTCAACAGAGTTTAAAGTCAAATATTAAAAATGTAAAATTTAGGACCCGTAAATTAAAATCTTGGACCCCCGTGAGGTTAAGCTTTCGAGCTACCCACAGAAAAATACAAGAAAAACAAAAACCCTTATTTTCTTTTACCCGATTAGCCACGAAAACTTGTTTGATATTTAATATATTTATTGTTATAACTTTTAAACCATATCAACGATTTTAATGTCAGAAACTCAACTTTCCAGAAAAATCATCAGGCCTTTGCCAAACTCTCTTTTTGTCCGCTATCTTAAATTCCAAGATGGCAAACTGATTTTTTTTTTTACGGGTATGCGCACTCGCAAGGAGATCCCTATCACGCTCGAGAAGCGGCAAGTGCGCGGAAATGTTGGTGTGTGTTGGTTTTGAAACGGTTCAGGTTGTAACCTGCAGGGAAAACTGTCGCAGGGAGTTTATTCCACAGCGATGCTGTTCTCCAGAGATATGAATTCTGATATAGTGAGATTCTTGGTGCCTCTATTTTGACAATAAATTGATGGTTACCGTCTGTTTGACGTATTCGCCTAGTAGGTGCTACTCCCGGGGGGATCATACGTGCCAACTCTTCAGAGCATTTTTCGTGATAATACCTGTAGAAGAGAGATAGATCGCCCACAGTTCTTCGATGTTCGAGACTATCCAAGCTACGGGTAAGTGCGGGGTCATTGATCAGCTTGATAGCTCGTTTTTGCACGGTGTTCAAAAGCATTAAGGTATGTTTGGGTGCTCCATATATGTGAGCAGTACTCCATAGTTGGTCGAATCTGGGCTTTGTAGAGTGTCAGCAGTTGGCTTGGTGTATACAGATGTCTTGTACGAAATAGCACCCCAAGCTTTTGCGACGCCCTTTTAGCTATATCTGCCACGTGACTGTGCCAAGACATGTTGGTCTCTGCAGTGACTCCTGGGTGGTATGACTGAGGAGACTACATTGCCATCATCTGCAAAGCAATAAAGTGGATTTACTGTTTTATCTATGAGGTCATTTATGTAAATCAGAAAAAGTGTTGGCGAAAGGATTGTTCCCTGTGGCACACCAGCATTTATTTGGTAAGAGTTGGAGTTCCGGCCATCCAGTGCAACATAAATGGATCTATCCTTAAGGTAACTTTCAAACCAAGTGCAAAGTCGCGGCGACAATCCCGTTGCTTTGAGCTTGTTGAGCAGATTTTCATGCCAGACTTTATCGAATGCTTTAGATATATCTAAGGCAATTGTTCTTGTTTCACCTCGCAACTCAATCGCTTTTTGCCATAAGTGAGTGACGTATGTAAGTAAATCGCCAGTTGACCTATAATTTTGTACTTTTCCAAGTACTTGGTTAGGTGATTGTTCACAACTCTTTCCATTACTTTTGATATCACCGGAAGTAGAGCAATTGGTCTATAGTTTAACGGATCTGTCTTTTTTCCTTTCTTTGGAATGGGTTGTACTGCGGCAGACTTCCATGATGATGGATATACTCCTTGCCTATAAGATAAATTGAATAATTTTGCGAAAGTTGGGGTGAGTTCGCTAGCACAATTTTTAAGTACTATCGCGGGAATGCCATCTGGACTCATTGCTTTGTTTGTATCCAACTTTTTAAGGGATTTTCGTATTTCTCTGTGACAAAAGGGTACCTCTGGCATACTGTGGGAAACCCTTTCAATGAACGGTGGAGTTTTTCCATTTGGCACTGTTAGGTTTGAGTTGGAGGAAAAGATTTTGGCCAGCATATTGGCTTTTTCCTCTGATGTTGTGGCTAAGTGAGTATTTTTATCTGTGGTGGTATGGATGACTTGGTAAAGTTTGATCCAACGGCTTTTGCAAGAGACCAAAAGGACCTAGAACTACTTGGACAATTCAGCAACCTGTTTTTTATTCTTTGATTGTATGTTTCTTTGGCGGCGTCAATAGTAATTTTGCAACTTTTCTGGCTTCTATAAATTCTGTGTGGTTTTGAGCGGTTTGTTGTCGTTTCCAAAGGTTATATGCTCTGTGTTTTTTCTGTACAGCCGTTTGACACTGGCTGTTGAACCAAGGTTTTGCATTAGCTCTGCGTTTTATTGTATGTGGGATATATGCATCCATTCCAGATAAGATTACTTTTGTTATTTCATTACAGCAAATAGTGGGATCAGCTGTTTTAAAGCAAACCTCTTGCCATGGAAAATCCAGGTAAAACTGTTTAAGGTCATTCCATTTTGCCGATTTATAGTGCCACATTTTACGAGGAAGTGATTGTTGGCTTGGCGGTATGAACATTTCGCACTTTGTTCTTATAAGTTTATGATCGGATGAACCAAGTGGGGGATCTACTTGAATTGTGTACAATTCAGGATTTGTAGTTAGGAACAAGTCTAAAAGCGCTGCAAATTCACCCCTTTCTGAGATACGGGTAGGTTCATCGACAAGCTGCGTTAGACCACAACTTATGGCAAAAGCTTCTGCTTCCCTGCCTTCATTATCTGTTTTGTTGTGGTGTTTTAGCCAGGGTATATTATTCGTGGAAATCGCCTAAAAAAACAATTTTTGCATGTGGATAGTTAGACTGTATACTATCACAGTTTTCGGATAGTGTCGCAAAAAAGTTTTGATACTCGGTGTTACTTGGCGGTCGGTAGAGGCAGCAAATGAACTTGGTCGATGACTTTGAGGTGAATTTCAGCCATATGATATCGAGGTTCGCTGGTTCTAGCTTCTCCTCTCGATGACATGAAAGGTCATTTTTAATGTACACACAGATCCCAAAATTATGTCGAAATCGGTGGTGTAGGTCATAGCCGGGATAAAGATAGTTCACAATAGGTGTTGCAGAACTGATTTTAGTTTCAGTGAGAACAAGGATGTCAGGTCTTTGTTCTTCAAGATTTTGGTGAACTGAATTCATGTTGGTACTTAATCCTCTTATATTGCTAAAATCAATTCTGAGTTAATTTTTGGTCTTCTTTTAATATCTTTGCATGGAGGACCCCCAGGATCACCCGACGCCCGGAGATCTGAGTGGTCGGGTATTTTACCTCCGGAATATTTTGATCCTGGACGCGCCATCATGCTATCTGTTACTCATTGTTGGAACTGGACTGCCAGCGCAGTAGCGGAACGTGGTGATACCACTTAGCGCTACTCAGTTCTGGCGTGGTGGTATCTCACCGGTCGACGCCCAACGAGTAAAAAGCGTCTACCAACTACCAATCAAACCTGACCCTTCAAATAGGCTTTTGTATTATCTATAAATAAAAAAGATATGCTTAAGGCCTAAGTCAATTTAATTGAGTAAATTAAAAGTAAATAAATAAAATTTAATTGATAGTTTCCTCTCTGTGTGGCGTCAAGATACCGAAAATCAATGGTGTTTAATGTCCTTAAACCTTATTAGTAAGGGTCTATTTTGTTAACACAGTTACTATTTGAATTTTTTTTCGAACAACTTTTTTAAAGGCAAATTCCAATTTGTTTTTCTTGAGACATCAAAATTATCTTTCCAAAAATGTATACATGGGTTTCATTTAAAAAAATATGTTTTTTTTTAACTGGTTATCATTTAAAAAACAGGTTACACTCAAACTTACTTCAAATGATACGTCAATGTCAAAATTAAGGTAACACTTTGGTAGATAATTAAAAGTCCTTAAAGTTTTGCTTGAAACATTTTTGATATATTAAGGCTACTTATTGGACACTCTGTATATTTTCCCTTTTACAAAAACTTATTATTTTTTAATAAAAAACTAATATTTTATTTACTTACTGCCACTGTTTGGTTTTAATATATGCAAATTGCAGCAACACATGTTTGACCTGATTTTATTAAAAATGTTTAAAAGATCTCCATGACTTTTTTGACAGACCTTTTTCTGCCACAATTTTGCCGCTGCTTAACCTTTTTTGTTGTAGATTCCAAAGCTAGTTTATGAAAGCTTGATATTTGTTAAGAAATTTTAGCCAAAATACGACTGCGCATGACTGGATTTAAAAAAAGAAAAAATATATATTGATATTATAAATTCAAGGTAAGCCCTAGAAAAATCTCGTTAAGAGGACAAATTCGATTTAGGCAATTTTTTAAGCAAGAAACAACAGGGGTAGGAAGTAAAGTTTTCGGTAATCATTGTAAATTAAATATAATAAATAAGTTATTTGTATTGTTGTGCTTTTTGTTTCCACAACCTTATTGTACCTAACAGCGTGTATTTAGTGCCTCTTCCGCACTTGTTAGGTAAATTACTATTTTCACAAACTATCTTATGAATCGGTTCGTAATCCCGTGATAAATAGAAAAAATTGTATGTATTTAAATACCTACTTATAAGCCTTTAACTTATATTAAACAACATTTTATTTGTTCAAAATATGAAAATCTGAGTCAAGTGATCTTAATAAAATTTTTTCAATCGCATTTACTCGCGCCCGATATATGGGGGTGGCGCTTGAATCAGGACGTTGATGCCTCGTGTCTGTTTTCGTGTCCTGCAGAAAATATAAAATTGACCATGCTTTTATAAATCTTAATAATTCTGGTTTATATAAAAGTAATTGCAAAATTTTTTGTTCAATAAACTATTTTTTTAAATTGTCAAACGTTTTTTAAAATTGTCTTATTAGATTTTTGATTTTCTCTTGGATATTTCCAAAAAATTCAAAAAACGAAACAATTTCGCTATAGTTTTCTATAGCACAACTTGGCTACTGAAATGCCAAATACTGTTTTAAAATAGTTTGGGTGTTTTAGCCATAACTTTTTTTTTATTTTTTAAATAAGGTGAATTAGCGAAAAACTGCTAAGATACGTTTGTAAAAAATGCTTTAAAAAACACGCCGCAAAATTTCGAGGCATTCCGCTTTCTCGTTTTCCATTTCTATTAAGACAAAGTTTTGGCAAAAAAATGGGTTATCAGTGTTCTCACATGGTAAGTTTTCGGGCGAGGTTTGCCCCCTTAAAGTCATTCGATTGGCTGTATAATTGGGCTTGAAATAGCGCAACTTTTTTCTCATTTAACCAAAATTGTATCTTACAGTTTCCGACCCCCCCCCCTGTATCCACGACGTGTATGTCTACTGCATTGATTTCAAGAAAGGCTTTGATGATGTTTAACAAGAAAAACTTATAAAGGTACTCAGAGAATAGATAAGAAGATAGCGGAAGCAAATAAAAGTTGAACTGCTATACAGGATTATTTTCAACTTAGGCTAAGAGATAGAACCTTTGGTTAACGGCTTATCTTATAAACTGATAAGCATATCCATCACCGAACCGAACCGAACCCATGTTAAGTAATATTCATAGAATTGTTTTTCTTTCATAATTCTTAAAATCAAAAAAAAACAGGGTGTGTATGATTACAAAAATATATAATATATGTTATGTAATGTTCCTGTATATGTAGTACCAACCCTTTCCTGTATGGTACAATAGTAAGGTGCACACGGCATATTGAATAACATCTTGCGACGTAAGTTCCCACATAATTTTATCTAAAACTATTCATTGGCTTACTAAACAATTTATACTTAATATTGAAAATTTTACTTTATTGGAGGCGCTTTGTGTTTAACTTGGTAGGACTGATAGTAAAAAAATTATTATTTAGGAATCATTTTGTAAAATATTGCCCTGTACATACATAAATGCTAAACCAACAGGCACATCAAAACTTCTTACATAATTTTCCTAGAAAAACGATCTCTATTAAAGCGCTACCGGCTGCATCAGGCGAGGTGCTTTGTTTTCGGGGAAATCGAAATTTTTCTCGGAAAATTCGGTCGAATCGATAAATGTGGGCCATAATAACAAGGCCGCTTTGATATAACAACTCTAAACTCCTAATCAATTACCTTATTCTAGTCCAGTCGCACATGATCTCCGACTATGCCGAGAGTAAACTTTTCGCGGAATAATAAACAGTCTCGACACTCGAGTAGATTACTAACATGTACTGATGATAGTTTTCTTGTGACGTCTCGTCTCCTTTGACCGTACTAACATACCGCCACATTTAAGAGAAGATCCCATTCCACGTAAGATAGCAGTAGTAGCAGAATATCAAATCTTATATTGAGGGAATGTTGATACAATACGAGCAGTTTTACGTATTTATGCAATAATTTAACGGCAGAACCGTTACGTACCGATATTAAATTTCAGTTAATAAGTTGGACGGTATATTCAAAAAAACTTCTAAATTATGATCACTTAGAATATCATCTTAATTTCTCTAAATATGTAGAACCAGAAACTCTGCGATGAAGTCTTTCAGGCCGTCAACGAAGCCAATGGATGTGCTGCTGTTTATAAGAAAAATATTGGAGTTTCTATAAAACTCTACAATGTTATCTATTCCTGTGAAAGAATACTACAAAAATTGCTTGGATCTGTTAACAAGTGCTTCACACACCGCAGTATATACCCTTATCAGCAACACTTACTTTTTTAAATTTTATTCACAGCAGAATATCTGCACAATTAGAGGCCGAAATAGATATAGATTAGGTAGAGTTCAGAAATGGCACCAGAGACGCTATGTTTTGCGTTAACATTCCAATTCAAAACTATCTTAATTCATAGACAAGAATAGTAGGGGCCATCACTCTCAATAATAGAGGGTGGTGGAGGGACTTATTATACTAGATGTTTCTTGCACTCAAACAGCTAGAGTCAAATTTGCAGAACAATAAGGGGTAATTGTCAAGGCTATATACGTTGCCCACTTCTTTTCAATATCCACAGTGACGCAGTCTTTATTAAAGCTTTGAGTAACTGCAAAGAGAAAAAATTTTGAACAACGTTAAGCTTGAATATGTCGATCTCACTTCGTTACAACTGAAAATCTTCGAGATCTCCAAATATAACAACAAAAAAGCAGCACTATACTTATGCAAACTTATCATTATCATTATATGTAACAAATTCTACTACGACATTTGGTAAATAAAGTTTAAAAGCAAAGGTATAAACTTAGCGAACAAAAACCGACAACCAACTCTATGGTCCAAAGCGAAAGGGTTTTTGCGGAAAGGGAAATTGAGTTTTTGGCATTTGAGCTTCTTGTTGATCAATTTATCTTATCAAAACTCAAAAACCATATAGATTTATTAGTAATTGTCAAAAAACAGGGTAAATCTCAACTACAGAATTCTTACTTTAAACAGGATTATCTCGGCTTCACGTAAAATGCTGTTATAACCATTTCGTTTGGAATGGCAGAACTTGACCTTCGAAAACCAAAGAACACAAAAATTGGTTTGGATCCATTATGGCCTACAGGTGCAGCAGATATGAAGCCTCAAACAAATATCAAAATTATGAGTAGTACTCCCTCTTAAATCACAAATGAAAATTTGAAAACAGAAACAGACATTTCGTGAGTAAATGCGTCAGAGGCAAAATTTTCAGAAAATATTGGAGGAATAATACTTTAAATGCTAAAATTTTTTCAAGGTAATGAACCGAACCGAACCTTAGGAATTTTTATCTTTCTAGAGCAACGCTCCACTTTTTGTTTGAAATACAAAAAGAACATTTGTAAACAAAAATCGATACAACAAGTAAAGTTATGCATAACTAATAGTTTAAAAGTAAAATTGTTTAAATAATAAAAATAATCCTCTCTTTTAAACCAAAATCTAATGCCAACAAAAGACTTCTGTATCATATTGGGTTAAAATCGTTTAAGGTGTTCTTGATTTATCGTGTTCAATTCAACAGACAATTAATTTTATTTGCTAATATCGGTGTTAAGGACTTTTAAATCTTACATTTAATAAAAGTAAAAAATTTAATTTTCACGTTTAATGGTCCACCTTTCGTAAAGTGGACTAAAAATCAAGTCATCCAATAATTTTTGCCCTAAACAAAATATTTCAGGTTGTCCGCCCTTTGACGACTGCGTAACGGACCACTTGCACCTGTAGTTATTTATCAAGGTTATTCTTGGCACGGTGAAATCCTTTCGACGGGAATCAGGCGTATCGCGGTCTCTCATTAATACATGCTATACTCTATCTGTTTTATATCCTCTTATGGAAATTAGCCCCCTAGATGTGGACTTGTTCACGTGGTATAATTATGATTATACTAAGGGGACAATGTCCCCTTAGTGTTGATATTCCAACTTTTAGGATTTATTTGCAAGGGTTAAACCTTTACTAAACTAATAATTAACCCTTTTATTGTTCCTTAAATTTTCCAGAAAATATGCGATTGTCCCAGCAGCGTTCTCGTTTTATAACTCAGTTACTTACAGGGGTTGTGTAAGAAACTGTATCGGTGATATGGTTTTAAAGAGTTAACGAATTTTAGTGATATGGAAAACTTTATTGTTTAAGAGCCCAGTAGGAATTTGGGCTTGGACTTTAAACCGATTCTCATATATTTTAGTTGGTTCGTCATAAGATCTAGTCCCAAAAAAATTGGAGGTGCCGCACAGTGCGGACTCCTGTGGGCAATAATCGAAAAACTGAGGTTAAATTTTAAGAGTTTTAATATTGCAAAAGTATAGATAAATGTCCAGTTTATCTATAATCATAATGTATTTTTTAGTCACAATTGCGAAAGTATACATAATAATTAGTTAAAGTCGTTATTTTAAAACAGGTGCAAAAAAATCGTATAAAATACCTATTAGAAAATTAATTTTACTGGTTCTGCATTTAAATATAAAAAAAATTCTTTAAGTATTACAGCGATATACATTTGCGCTATTTGTTTAAATAAAATTTTGCCATATTGACGTCTTGCTTTTAAAATAATTTAATTAAAACTGTTATGCTTATTAAAAATTATTTTTTATATTTTATTAAGGTTATAAAAAATTGCAAAGATGTGCAAGGTCTGGCATATATCCTAAATATTAGTCCAATGAATTAGCAAAAAGATAGCATAAATATTTTTTGCTACTGGCTGCTACTAAGGGTGCTGTATTTTTTTTAATAATATATTTCAATCCTAATAATTTATAATACATTGGTTGCCACCCCGGTTGGGAGGCCTGACATCTTCTCTCGTTTAGGTATACCCTTAAAACCAGTTTTACCGCCATTTGGAAAAATATAAAAGTGTGACAGCTCTCATCAACGTCAAAAATGGCGGCAGCAAGATGTCCAAAAAAGCACTAAATCTGGAGAGGATATGAGGCTTATTATTGGGTGATGGCGAGTGGTTATAGGTGGTAATAAAAAAAAAATAATTCCCAAAATATTTATGGTACTAATAGCCCATCGCACCGACTCTTTTTTTCGCTACTTAGCCTTAAGTGTTCCTTATTACGTCATTTTATGATTATATTAAGAAACGCTTTAATCTAAGTCACGAAAAAAAAGTCGGTGAGATGGACCCTTAGTCACCTTATACTACTGTGAGCAAAATGGAAAATTAAAAATTTTAGAGTGGCATATCGTATTGGCCGATATTTTTCGATGGGAACGCACAAAAACAATAATTTGAGTTTGAGGTAGTCAATAAAATTATAAAAAGTCTTAAAATATACATGCCGAAAATTATTCTGGTGTCTGTGTGTGCGAATATTTAAAAAAATGGTTTTTTGCACTTTAGAGATCAAAAGTGTGCTTTTTATTACAATTTTAAGGACAAAGTATCACTTTTTATCCCATGGATAAAAAGTGACGTTCAGAGATAAAAAGTAAAAATGGCAAGTCTGTTTTTCTTGCAAAATAATTTTAATAAAGACGCGGCCCAAAAGTGACTAAAGTATCTTTTGAGCACTCGGCGAACTGTAGCTACATACCATTTTTTCTTCTCGGAATATAAGTTCCACTTAAGGCCCTAAGAATATAATATACTATTTTATCACTTTTTTTTTTACTTTTAGAATGCATAAACACAAAAATCTTATACTTGTTAAATGAGTGGCCTCTCACGAAAATTTGAAGGTGTTAAATTTTTTCAAAAAAATTCAACCCTTGTTGGGTTTAGAAGAATGTTCTGACAAAAATAACCAAATTCTAAATTCATAACATTTTTGCAAAAGTCTCAAATGGAAACTATCGGAACGAAACAAAATTAATTTTCAAAATCGTTATTTCAAATGGTTAAATAAAGATATTATATCTGAGAAATTTTGTTATAAAACGGATTCAGAAAAATCAAAAAATACAGAATCGGAAACAGAGGCCGTACCCGGACCGAGTCGTGGACGGTCTAAAAGGGCTTTCTTAGAATCATGTGTGTGTATGGTAAAAATAATTATTTCGGGGTTGCTAATTTAATTTTTTTGGAGGGGACTTAGCTCCCCAAGCCTCCCTCTAACTACGCTCATAAATCCGAATAAAAAAAATGTGTATAATTTCTAACACAAAAGTAAATAGATTTTTATTTTTAACATAACTGTAGGTTAAACTAAACGTACTTTAATTTATTTTTTTAATATTTTAAATAAAATGACATTTTAAAAAGTTTTACTTATTTTAACCTTTAGACTACACTTTATCACATACCCTATAAAAAAATTAACTTTTTTGAAAAACAACAAAGATATTGAATATTGTCCAAAAACCCTATTTTTATCCGCACTGTGTGCCGTCGAAAATCCTGCATAATCAACCCGCCATCTTTCGTTAGATGGCGTTGTGTTTTTTGAAAATCAACCTTATATAGAGGAAAGGTGCCTATTATCGGATACTTTTTTCTTTTGGCCTATAAAAAAAAAAATTTCAGCTATATATCAGAAGTACGTGTTGGCAAACAATTACGTAACCTATATTTTTCAATATTCTGAAATGCCAAATGTCAAACTTAATTCTTTTCTGAGACAAATAAAAATATATTTTGGAATATAAAAATCACCATTTCAAAAATGGTGTCCTAATATCGGATAGGAGGTAGTCGCAATATCGCAAATGTCCGATATTTGGAACCCATAGTAAAGTTAGAGCTTTTTTATTATACTTTTTTATCAGTTAAAACCATACACTAGCATAATATTTTTGCAATACAAAAATAATTTGTCAACGCTTAAAACTAAAAACAAAATTGGGCAACCCATAGTGTCCGATATTAGGGCATACATTATATGTGAGGTTATCAACCTTTTCGAAAAGACAAAACTGCACTAACCCTAATAAATTATATATCAAATAAAACCTTACAATATGTTTAATCAAAATATGTATATCCAATTAATAATTTGTCTTACCTTCTAAAAATAGATTGCCTATAATCAGCAGCGGTAAAATTTTTGTACACTATAATTTCACGTAAAGAACTGAACAGCAAATAAAAACTTGCCGCAGAAATCTGTAATTTATGTAGAATCTGTACAGCTTGGTGTAGCATCGGTACATGCACACGCAGGTAGATCGGACCAGTAGTTTAGGAAATACTTGACTATCCGATATTAGGAACCTATGCGATAATAGGCACCTTTCCTCTAATATTAGGTAAAAAAATTGTTACATTCAAGGTATCACATTTTTCGTAAAACATTCGAACTTAATAATTTATGAGATAAGTGCAGCATGCTAATAAATGTAGAATTTTATCATAATCAAAGGCAAAAAAATTCGTCCAAGACCTCGAATTTCAAAAACGGAAGTCATCAAAACAAGACATAAGCAAAATCGAAGTTTCTCATATAGTTCTCCTTACTGATAACAGGACAATATAAAATCGTCCGCGGTCAAAAAAGACTTGATCATAATCGGACAAAAACAGAATCTGTGTTACGTCTTTTATCAATACAGGACAAAATCATAAAAATGAACTGTATCGTTCATCTAAAGAAGAGCGGTTCCGATTATTACTATGCAATTGAAGCATCCTTTACTGTAACCTCTATAGCCCATTTTAAGTCATACAAAACTTTTTTGACCGCAGCGGATTTTTATGTTGTCCCGTAATGATAAACTTCAAATTTATTATTGTCTTGTTTTTATGAATGACGTTTTTGAGAATGTCCGATTATTAAGATTTTTATTTTGTCCTTTATAATAAACTGTGGGAGCCCTCTGCGTCGGACATCGGTAAAACAATGATGTTTCCATTTGCGCCCGGACTAACCTCCAACTTCCCTAGGAATTCCAATCCTGCTCCGACGCTCGAGCGACGACGGACGTCGGCCGCGTCGATTCAAGTTCACTATACTCGCATCATCGTGGCGTCCCGACGCGCTGTTAAACTAGTTCAGTGGGTCTTTCCATACGATCGACGCGCGAAAGCCACGCGACTCTTTTGAGGTTACGAAATTTTTAGTGCAGATTTTTTTGTCGTTGTTGTCACCATGGTTCTTTTCGATTTCCTGGTGAGTTTTGGTTTTAATTTAGGTTTTTTAATCAAAATTGAACTTCTCCTAAATCTTTCTCAGTAGAAATTATGAAACTCTGTCAAAAAACGCTACTAAAACAATAACAAAAACATTAATTTGATTATTCCTTTGATTTATTTTTAGACGATACTCAAAACTGTTAATTTAGTCTAGTATTAGTGAGTATTATAATGTTGGTATATTTATTACATCTATTATTTTGATAACTTGATATAAAAATGTACCTCTAACAAATTATTATTAATAACGATGTTTAATTTATTTATACATTATGATTAAATTTAAAAAATACACATAAGTTGTTTTATGAATGTCAATACCAACTTCTGTTTTAAGGTGTATTGTTTCAAATATATTCTTATGAGGAAAATATTTTTGATATTTTTATCAGGAAAATGTCTTTAATCTTTATTTAAATGCTTTAAATAAAACTGCTATAGTCCGGAGCCATAGCGTCTTTCGTGGGCCTTTTGATAAAGATTTTAAACACCTTTTTTAATCGATTACTAATGATCCCACCAACACTGTCTGACCTGTTAACGGACCCAAAATTGTCTCAATTAAAAAGTAAAGTTATGGTGTCAATTTTTTTTTAATTCTAAACGGTTTAAGCTACTTATTCTTTGGCTGTCAATTTTTTTTTATATATTTTGCCCCTAGGGTGGCCAAGGGGACAAAATGTGTTTTTAGATTATGTCTTATTTCTTCTAAAATATTGCGCCTGTACCACTATATCTTATAAAACTGGTAGCCCATAAAATTACCCACAGGTCTGCTATATAACAAAAAAAAACGAAGCGGTTAACGAGGCCCTGTAGGTAGGGACCAAAATTTTGGTATACTCTGGCCTATAACAGTAAATTTTCACCAAATGGTTGTGGTTGACCACTAGGGGCTGTAAGGAGCCAACATCTTATTTTGACCCCAATCACTAATTCAAGATTACGGGAATTTTATTGGGTTGCTCAAATAATATCATAAAATAAAAAAAAATCATCTTCAGGAGCGGCCCCTACATAGGGGTTATAAGTTTTAAAGTTAAAGTATATAAAATTAAGAAGTGGTCAACCGCAACCGTTTGGTGCAAATTTGCTGAAATAGTAGTCAATTAAGCTTTTTTTTATTTTAAATTACAAAAAATTTTGCCCCCACCTAGGGGGCCTCGTTAACAGCTTTTATTTTTTTTTATATGGCAGACCTGATTTGATAAGACATAGTTGTGCAGGTTGAATAGTTCAGGAAGAAAGACGTATTTTACCTGATTTTAAAAACATTGGCTTAACCCGTTTTTAAGTTATTTATGTTACAAATTTAGATTGAAATATACGAAATACGGGCGAAGTGGATTATCATAAGTACACTTTAACAGTAATTTAAATATAACTCAAAAACATCTTATCCAAATATCAGCAACCTATATATTTTTGAAAAATGGCAAAGATATCTTTAGTTTTGACTAATAATATACAGGGTGTTCCCTTTACCTTAAGAAAGTTGCTGTCAAAAATTGACATAATGAATGACATCTGTAACTTCTGCAAAAGATAATATGAAAAAAATTACACAACTTTTGTATTGGAAGCTTTTTTCTATCACCTACATTAACCCCTAAAAATGACCACGCAAATATAATCAATGATCCTGGACATTCGGAATCAATATTTAATTTTTTTAATTATCTTAAAAACATTTAAAATCAAGGGTCAAAATCCACCTAGATTAGGAGATGATTGATAGAGAGATATATCTCAAAAAGCGATAAAAGAACTATACAAAGGGTCCAAATCTAAAACTAAAATTGGAAATCGACCTTCAAAAGAATTCCTGGTAACAAAAGGCTTAAGACAGGGATGTTGTATCTCTCCAACTATTTTTAAAATATATATCGCTGTAGCTCTAAAAAACTGGAAACGTAAAGTGCACGGCATGGGAATACAACTTAACGACCGATTTACCATATACACACTACAGTTTGCTGACGACCAAGTAATTGTGGCTAATGATAAAGAAGACATGGAGTATATGATGAGAAAGTTAACAGAAAAATACCAAAAGTGGGGATTAACAGTGAACGTGGACAAGACACAGTACTTATGTATTGGAAACGAATCCAGTGAGTTAGTACTAGAAAATGGACAAACAATATCTCCATGCAATGAGTATGTATACTTGGGTGTCACATTTGATAAGACAGGAACAGACTGTAGAGAATTCGAAAAAAGAATAGTAAAAGCAAAAAAAGTTATCGGATGTCTTAACAGTATTTTATGGAGCAGAGAGATAAAAAATAATGTAAAATTTCACATATATGAAACAATGGTCAAAAGCACGCTGTTGTATGGAATAGAGACTTGTCGCGTAACAGAAAAATACAAAACAAAAATGAAAAGTGTCAAAATGGATGCAATAAGAAGATCAATGAGAATATCTAGAATAGATCACATAAGAAATGAGATCATAAATGTAAGAATGGGAATCGAGGGAAGCATAACGGATGACATCACTAAAAGGCAACTGATATTGTACGGCCATGTACAATGGATGAACGACAAAAGATTACGAAAGCAGATCCTAGAATGGCAACCAATAGGGCGCAGAAAAAGAGGGCGTCTTAAACTAGAATGGCAACAGTCAATCCAAAGATCAATGAGTCAAAAAAATCTGACAGAGGATGATTGTCAGGATCGAAGGAGGTGGAGAATAGGCGTCGGACAACGTAGAAAAACGTTCTAAATCGACATAGTAGTAGTAGTATCTCAAAATCGCAAGAAAAGTGCCCCCCTTTAAAACTAAATCAACTTGACTCGGTTTTTTTACATTTGGAGCAGTTTGCCTGAGGTGGTACGTTTTAAACGTAACATACTGTATTTTCCGCAAGCGAAACCGCACAGCAAACAGGATAAAAAAATATATCACATCTTCCTTGGACTATTAAACCTTAAATTACACTGTTCTACACGATAATTTTTTCTGGGGTACTGTTCTGGGTGATCCTAAATGGCATTTTCGTTCTACAACAGAATCTGTAATTTAAATTGATCTATCAGGCACAGATTTTGAGATATTCAGTATTTTATGGTAAAATTCAGGTCAAAATTACCTTAATTAAAATGCAATTATCTAGGATAAGTAATTTCCACCAAATTAGGGCAAAAATATACCTAAAACTATATTTTTGGGAATATTATAATCCTCAAAACACAATAGGAGAGACAAAGGGGAGTGATCTAACAATAATAGCATGACTTTTGACAAGGAGGCAGTACTTCTAACCCAGTGCGGCATGGCAGTTTATAAAACTTAATATAAAAATCTCGATGGGGTTAATTTTATCTAATTCGTTCTTATAGTAAGTTGTACATTGTGGTAAGTGTCCGAGAAATTGTCGTCACCTTATAAGTGCCGTAATAACCTAAACAGTTTTTACTATATTTAAAGTGAATATACTTTTAAAAGACACAGAAAACAAATGTCTCCAATTGTACATAAAGCCTACAAACTGTATTATGGTTGTCCGATTGGTGATCAAGGTAAAAAATGGGCGCTTCATTTTTTTGTGCGAACTGTTATGTGAAGTTGATACAGTGGTGGAATGGAAAACCTTTTTCGATGGCCCTTGGTGTTCCAAAGGTATGGCGTAAGCCCAAGGATCATGTTAGGGATCGTTACTTTTAAATTTGAAGGAAGTTCACGAGGTATAAAGTCTTAACAAAAAGTTTCACGGGCAAGACCTCAGAGGTAAAGGTAGCTACAGGGACGCGTTTCTGCCTCATTAGGCTTCATTTAGCCCGACCATAACCATAAAATGGAAGGAGATGAAATGATGATGTGGGTAACTGAAAAAGAAATATGAAATATGGTGTTTACTGAGGAGTTTACGACGTCAAAATTAGCCTCAAAACCGAGGCAACCCTGACCGAAGCTGCAAATTGACAGTTGGTCTCTCCTCAGTAAACTTCATATTTCTTTTTCAGTTACCCACATCATCATTTCATCTCCTTCCATTTTATGGTTATGCTCGGGCTGAATGAAGCCTAATGAGGCAGAAACGCGTCCCCGTAGCTACCTTTACCTCTGAGGTCTTGCCCGTGAAACTTTTTGTTAAGACTTTATACCTCGTGAACTTCCTTCAAATTTAAAAAAATCTAGGGCTCAGGCTGTTTTCTGGGAGCAGATTATATCTGTCTCCGTCGCGACGTCAAAATTAGCCTCAAAACCGAGGCAACCCTGACCGAAGCTGCAAATTGACAGTTGGTCTCTCCTCAGTAAACACCATATTTCATATTTCTTTTTCAGTTACCCACATCATCATTTCATCTCCTTCCATTTTATGGTTATGCTCGGGCTGAATGAAGCCTAATGAGGCAGAAACGCATCCCCGTAGCTACCTTTACCTCTGAGGTCTTGCACGTGAAACTTTTTGTTAAGACTTTATACCTCGTGAACTTCTTTCAAATTTAAAAAAATCCAGGGCTCAGGCTGTTTTCTGGAAGCAGATTATATCTGTCTCCGTCGCGACGTCAAAATTAGCCTCAAAACCGAGACAACCCTGACCGAAGCTGCAAATTGACAGTTGGTCTCTCCTCAGTAAACACCATATTTCATATTTCCTTTTCAGTTACCCACATCATCATTTCATCTCCTTCCATTTTATGGTTATGCTCGGGCTGAATGAAGCCTAATGAGGCAGAAACGCGTCCCCGTAGCTACCTTTACCTCTGAGGTCTTGCCCGTGAAACTTTTTGTTAAGACTTTATACCTCGTGAACTTCCTTCAAATTTAAAAAAATCCAGGGCTCTGGCTGTTTTCTGGGAGCAGATTATATCTGTCTCCGCCGCGACGTCAAAATTAGCCTCAAAACCGAGGCAACCCTGACCGAAGCTGCAAATTGACAGTTGGTCTCTCCTCAGTAAACACCATATTTCATATTTCTTTTTCAGTTACCCACATCATCATTTCATCTCCTTCCATTTTATGGTTATGCTCGGGCTGAATGAAGCCTAATGAGGCAGAAACGCATCCCCGTAGCTACCTTTACCTCTGAGGTCTTGCACGTGAAACTTTTTGTTAAGACTTTATACCTCGTGAACTTCCTTCAAATTTAAAAAAATCCAGGGCTCAGGCTGTTTTCTGGAAGCAGATTATATCTGTCTCCGTCGCGACGTCAAAATTAGCCTCAAAACCGAGGCAACCCTGACCGAAGCTGCAAATTGACAGTTGGTGTCTCCTCAGTAAACACCATATTTCATATTTCCTTTTCAGTTACCCACATCATCATTTCATCTCCTTCCATTTTATGGTTATGCTCGGGCTGAATGAAGCCTAATGAGGCAGAAACGCGTCCCCGTAGCTACCTTTACCTCTGAGGTCTTGCCCGTGAAACTTTTTGTTATTGTTACTTTTGTCTAACGAATGTACGGGCCTTTAATAGCAGGAAGTCTAAACAACACATAGGATACCCCCATCAACGTACCTTTTGCTATACGACCAGTAGTTCATAGGGCAGAAATTCCTGTACTACCAATCCCTCGTGATGAAGATAAAATCAGTGATGTAATGGAGACTATACCAGAAACAGAAGCAGAAACATCTTCTGGGACAGAAAGTCACTCAAATGATGAAGAGTCCGTGTCTGTCACGTCTGAACACGTAGTACCGCATCTCTTGTCTCAGGGTAAAGTGAATGATTTATATAGTCAGAGATTTAGATCTAAGTAAGAGTAAGGCAGATCTTCTGGGTTCATGTTTACAAGAATGGAATGTTTTACAGCCAAGCATACATGTAACAGTTTATAGAGACTACTTTCCAGATGATTTCAGCAAAGTATCAGATGAGCATCGAGAGCGCTTCCATCAAGAGATAGCGGCAATGAAAAAGAGGTATGAGGGAAAATGGCACCCGTCAGTGCTTGCAGACTATTGCTGGAATCTTAAAAGAGATTGCAACAATAAATACAAAAGAAAAAATAAATTTTTGTGAAATTATGTTTTTCGATATTTGTATATATTCTAGTATTAAAAAAATATATATTTTGTAAAACCTTTTTACTTTTCATGTTAAATATACAGCAGTTAAAAACATACGTAAAATGTGTATTATTCTCACGTCGGGGGATCTAAGGAGGGAAGATGTAGGGGACACAATTCTTTTTTAAATAAAAAAAAAAAATATTAACGTAATATATAATAATTGGCATCAATTAGCCCACCCACTTCAAACACCCTTCATGCCACTGTCGTATTTTGATAATGGATCAAATAAAAAAATCAAATTACTCAAAAACGGTGCCTGATACAGAAATATTGAAAGTAGGTCTGAGTTTAGGAGGCAAAACTCATTAATAATCAAGTACCAGATGGTCAGAACAAATAGGTCTGAGTTTAGGAGGCAAAACTCATTAATAATCAAGTACCAGATGGTCAGAACAAAAAAGTTTTTTTTGTAGAACAGTGCTATTACAGGCTAACTATAGTCTAAATTATACGCATTTGTAATGACGTCACCAGGTGATAAAAAACCGTATGGCGTAGATATTTTTGCCAATCAATGTTTTTTGATTAACAGTGACGGATACTTCACATAACCAATTACCTACCTATTTAAATCATAGACACTACCACCAGTATTTACTAAAGGGTCTACAGTGCTAAGTGCTACAATCCTAGGTGTAAAAGTCTACATTTTGGTTGAAGGTTTAACTTATTTTTCCCGTGAATGTAATAGTTTTAAATATTTATATAAATTGTTCATAAATACCTTGGGATATGGGTCATCTTTTTTCGTTGTAACAAAGACATTATTTCCACACAAAGGTTATAAATAAATAAAAATAATAAAATATTTTGGTTTAACAATGGTAGCCATATTTAAACCTCCAAACGTCACTAGGAAATGTCGAATAAATACGGTGTCAGTTTCAGCTGTCCGCTTTATTTTACATGTTAATTTTTTAGACAAGTTAGCGACCATTAAACCGATGGTCGATTGTTTTAGCGAATGTGTAATTGGAAAGGGATTCTAATATATCTTGTGTATTTTATAGTATTTAAATATTGGTACGTATTTAATACGGTAATGCATCTACAGATACATTTTTAAGTTATTTATGTATTATTTACCTTTGAATATTTTTGTATCTAAGTTTTTTTGTCAATCATGGATTATTTCTATTGTTTTTCGAACTTTAAACCACCCCTTAGGGGTGGTACTACAATTTGAGTCTATTTTTAGCGGGAATCCTACGACTGCACGGAAGTTTCCAAAAAATGACATTTGCTTACAACATTTTTATGTAGTTTTTCTTTATTTCTAAAGTTAATTTGAATTTATATGAGATGAAACTCACTGAGAAATGCTGACTATCATATTGCACATTAGGGTGAACCTAATCTTTGGAGTTATTTGACCTGTGAGTATTAAAAAAATACACTTAAACCGGTCGGTATCAAGTCTATAGACTTGATACTTAAACCCGGTCTACAATGCTAAGTCTTAAGGTCTTAGTAAATACTGGTGTACTTGTTTTAAAAATATTATTGTCACCGCTGTTTATAATATACTGAACAAAGATAAACAAAAATGACGTCATTACAATATTTATATATAATTTTTTATGGTATAATTTGAATTATATTATACTTAAATTTTTAAAACAAACTTGTATTTGTACATACTTATGTTCAGTCGGAACGTGTCAGCATAATGTTTAAATGTCAAGCGCACTACTCTATGCTTTCTATACTAACTTTTAGTTTTACGTAGATTTCGGTTATGTAGTCATTGATTATATCGATTGTTACCGATAAGAGAACCGAAAGTACAGTAAAGAGAAGGCGATTTTAATCATAAAAATTATTTAAAATTATTATAACGCTTATTTCAAGTCGGGAAAATTTCTTGTTTTGATTTAAGAAAATGTTGCGTTTGCAAAAACTCCTATTCTTTTTCTTGAATAATGATTCATATTCAAGAGTACGAATGTCTTGATTAAAAAACACGCCAGCAATTATGTTCTCCGATAAAAAAAATTAGTATTTCTTCAAAATACCTTATTATTTTTTTAGTTTAAGTATTTCTTTTTTTGTTTGAAAGCAGGCGTCGCGTTGGCGTCGAGTCGCCTTTAAGTCAAGTAAACTTGCTTTGAGTAACGATAATATTTTCGAGAAAATACGTTTTCTAGATTTGATATAATTTTTTTCTGTGTGTAAGTCAGATCTTAAGAACAACATCGGTAAGAGATCGGGTAAACTCCTCCCCTCGGACCCCTCCTGTATTCGCACCTGCACCTGTTTCGAGGAAATATGGAAATATTGTAGAAATTTCCCGGAATTTACTCTCAAATTTCGTCTTCCAGCTGCTTTTCGCTGAAATAACTAAAATGAATATTTTCCTGTTTCCTCCCGGCGGAAAACTAAATATTTAGTTGAAAGCAGTGGCGTTGCGTATTTTACAAAAGTGGGGAGGCCCGAAAGTATAATTTAATTAAGTTTTATAATAATAAGTAAAAAAACCGATCGACAATTTTTTTTTCAAAACAGCTTTTTTTATATATATATATTTTTTTTTTAATTTTTTAGGTCTTTTTTTTAATAAACAGTTTCCGAAATTCTCTTGTGGATATTTTTATCTGGGACACCCTGTACCTTGATACAATTTCGGTTAGATAAGAAAAAGATTGCGACAGCCCAATCAGATTGTTGTATCGAAATTAAAAATATTTACAGGGGTTTGACGTTAACGAATTTTTTTAGGCTTTTGTTTTGGCACCATAGCCAACTTTGTTATTTCTTATTACTGCCATATTGGATTTATACGTCATTAAATAGAGTTGTTGTAGTGACACAACTAGGTTTGCCAACCATACTATACTATAATATAGTATTGTACTATTTTTCTGTGTACTATCAATGAATACACGAGTCGTGTATTCATTGGTACTATATACTGTTGAAAAAATATAAAGTACACAAAAATACTATATTTTACTTGGATCTTGAATTGGTCTATATTTTGCAAGGCCGATAATAAAATCTCTGAATTTTTAAACGTACCGATATGCTTATAACTGAACGCGCCTTTTGACAAAGAGAATCCTCAGATGTGTTTAATATTTATGTCAACCTTGAAGCAGACCTTAAAATCAGCGCTAGAACAACATAAAAAAGACTGTTTCTTTGGTTATGAAACAGAAATTTTTTTCCAGTGCAATCCTTGAAGCAAAATCCGCCATAGACAGTAACAAAATTATGAAGAATTTTTTACTGTTCATTGAAAAATGTCTGGAATATCTAGTAAGTGGTTGAATTTTCATAAAAGCAATTGGTTATTAAAATCCAAAAATTAAACTTAAAACAAGAGGTTTCATTTGATGAATTTGATACAATTATAGACGTTTTAAATTTCAGTGTTAACAAAATCTATGCACAGACGAAAGATTGTAGTGAATTCACCAATAAAAATACAGATCAAAAAAAATATATTTTTAAAAATATAGAAAATAATTTACCAAATTTACTTAAAATGACTTCATTCCTGCTGTCTATTCCTGCAACATCGACGTTTGCAAAAACAATTTTTTCAATTATGAATTTGAAGTGGTGGGTGCAAAGAAATAGAGCAAGTAATTCATTTACAAAAAATGGCGCTTTTGGTCTACATTAATTTAAATGTTACATGTGATAAAGCATATAATACTTTTCTGTCAAACAAAAAATTGTTAAACGATGGAAGAGATCGAATAAATATGTAGAAATTATACCAAATTGCAAATAATGACTTAAAACTATAAACAACCAGTGAAATTAAAGAAAGAAAAATAAGAAAAAAGTTTTTCTGTCTTCGGCCGGGACTCGAACCCGGAACCTCTTGCTCTGTACGCAAACATTCTAAGCATTGAAATCTTTTATCTATACAGGTGCGCGGTGTCTCAATACAAGAACGAGAAATTCTTAGGGTATTAACTCGACCAAGTCCTCCAACTGATCTCTTTAATTTTTCTTTCCCACTGTCAAAGGTATGATAACTCAAAATTAGATGTAAAGAATCAACGTCTGAAAGCATAAGATCACCTTTTTGTGTGTTAAAATTTCTGATCGCAATGGGCGATTGCCAATATAATTATCAAATACCAAATTGCAAATAATGCAAGGACCTAAAACTATAAACAAGTAAAATTAAAGAAAGAAAAATAAGAAAAAAGTTTTTCTGTCTTCGGCCGGGACTCGAACCTGGAACCTATCATATGAGCACACTCCAAGTAAACTCCATGCTATATCAGCCATGAAAACAGTTTTTTGTATATATCTCAGAAACGAAAGTTCCTATAAAGTTTTTGTTTATAACACAGATTATTGAGAAAAATGTGTTCTACTATATTCCGAAAACCGCATATTAAAGCCATGCTCCGTTATAAGTTTGGCATATTTTTATATTTTTTTAACTGTCATTTGCATTACTGGATTTTGAATCTAATCAGCTCCTTACAGTGTCAAACACTATTTTACATAAAAATCGGTTCACGCCGATATTGCCAAGATAGGTCCAAATACAGTGAAACCTCTCCTTGAGGACACCTCTATTAAGCGGACACTCCCTTTAGGCGGACAAATTTGTTGCAACCAAGCTTTGTCATATTTCTTTACATGTAAAATTCACTCCTATAACCGGACGCGGACAATTTTTTTTGGTTAAAAAATCTGAAACCTCCCTTAACCGGACGCGAACCTCTGACAACGGGACGGAGCGCTGCACGACTTGGGCATAAATATTATGTAGTATGTTATTGGCATCAACGCACTCTGCATCCGGGGAATTACCTCTTTCTATTTTAATGCGGAGACTAAATACTTCTGTCGTATTTACAACATATTTTATTCGGCGGGATTGCTGTATTTTATTTTTATTGTTCAGTTGGGTAGTATAGATTTCTTTGAAATGGCGATTAGTAAAACACTTCATAGTTTACGTGGAAAAATGGAAGTTGTTAACATTTCGGAGAATGAACATCTATCACAGGGGCGGATCTAGAAACTTTATTTTGGGGGGAGGGAAATATCATAATAAATACTGCCTCAAACTATTTTGCATAGTGACCAGGAGGTGTATTTCTGTGTGTTAAACTAAGTAGAGTTTCAGATTTGGGGGGGGAAATTTCCCCTTTTTCCTTTCCCGTAGATCCGCGCCTGTCTATCAGCGCGAAAGATCGTTCAAAAATTTAATATCGGAATAACTCCAACAGCAGAAATTGTTAATAAATATATATTAAAATCTCGCAGTTCTCTCTGATAATCGTACACCTCCAATAAGCAGACAAAATCGACGAAACCGTAAGTGTTCGCTTATAGGAGGTTTCACTGTATACCCAAATAACACATTTTCGACGTTTTCTAAAAAAAATTTTCGTCGAAAACAATACCTTCTCTAGCCATTGCTACGCGGGCTAGGAAGGTAAAAATTATTGTCTGTTGCAAAAAGTAGGGAAGATGGTTACCGTGGCGCCGCTGTCTAAAAGTTTGAAACAAAAGTTGGAATTATTACAAAAGTATGCAAAGCAGACTTTTTAATTTTTTAGGTTGCCTAACCAGCAATTTCGCTTCTATTCTAACTTAGGAACTATTTTTGCGTTGGTCATCGTTTATTTGTTGGTCTGCGCAGCAAGTAAAATAATAACATATACAGGGTGCCCAAAAGTCCGAGCCCATCTAAATATATTCTGAACTATTGAAGATAACTGATCCATATTTGGCAGTGATCGATA
Source organism: Aspidapion aeneum (assembly GCA_963576565.1). NCBI lineage: Eukaryota > Metazoa > Arthropoda > Insecta > Coleoptera > Brentidae > Aspidapion > Aspidapion aeneum. The sequence continues at coordinate 35,449,409 of OY755038.1, read as the reverse complement.
ACATCAAGATATCTATTTTATTAAAGGGTGGGGTGCCGCCCCTACATTAATGGGCGGTTAACTTAAATTTTTTAAATTAAAAGCCCTAATGATACTTCGTTTTAAAGGTTATTGAAAAACTAACATTTTGATATAACTGTCAATTGTCTACGTCAAATCTGTCAAAAGCTATTTACGGCCAAACCTATTTTTTTTTCCGTTTTTGTCAAAATTAACAAGTTTGTTGTTTTAAACAAGAAACCTATTTAGTAATATCTTGTTTGACAGGTCTTTGAAAAACCAAAATTTTGGCGTAACTTCTCCTTGCCTATGTCAAACGTGACAAATTCTATTGACTGTCAAACTTATTCTTATATAATTTTTGACAAATTTCACAAGTTTTATCTAATCAAAGCTTGTTCGAAAGGTCTTCCAAAAACTAACATGTTGCCGTAACTGTCACTTGTTTAAACTTCAGTTTGAAGTGTTTTAAGATGTCAAGTTGAAAGTAATTTTTTATGGGAGTAAAGGCATTGTTGAGCAGGCGTTTAGTTTCCCTATAACATCTTGTGCGCCCATAAAAAAGAAATATTTCAATTTTATCTTCATTTGATCGTGGTATTTTAAACACTTCAAACTGAAGTTTGTCAAGAAATGTATAACACATGTTTGACGTAAACAAGTGACAGTTACATAGGCAAGAGGCAGTTACGCCAAAATGTTGGCTTTTCAAAGACGTTTTGAACAAGATATCACTTATTGGGGTTTTTGGTTAAAACAACGAACTTGTGAATTTTTACAAAAAGTGAGAAAAATAGTTTGACAGTCTACAGCTTTTGACAAATTTGACTTAGACAACTGATGGTTATGTCAAAATGTCAAAAGCCTTTAAAACGAGGTATCATTCGATAGGGGTTTCAATTTAAAACATTTAAGTTGGCCGCCCCTATGCCGCCCCCTAATGCAGGAGCAGCACACTTGCCCCTTTATAAAATAGATCTTTTGATGTTTTAAATCATTGCCAAATATGATTCAATTATCTTTATAGTTCAGAAGATATTTGGGTGGACTCGGACTTTTGTATCACCCTATATCTACCTATTAGTCCGTTGATTTAGTGTAATAATATTTCAATTTTGCACCATGCTTATCCACATACTGAGGCCATATGAATAAGGAAACTTAGTAGACCCTCGACTGTATAAGGCCAATTGGAGGACAGAAAGTCTCCCATATTTCTCCTCCAGTCTCTGCCAGTATTAATGACGCTCATTGTTGGAAAACAAAGTCGCTCTGAAGTTACGTGGCGACATTCGTTGTTTCATAACGTCATCTTTTGGCGCCTGTCCAATTAGAATTTACTTGCGAAAAATAAGACGAATTTTGCGAAACTTCAGAAAAAGAAAATAGCATTGATATCTTTATCTTTAAAACTGATTCGGGCCCCATTTAAGAGCAAATTGAGAAAGAATATTGAAGTCTTTTATTAATTTTGTTGAAGAATACCAGCTAGATCAATTCTAATTATTATTATTTTTGCAAATAGGCGGTTAAACCGGTAGACTGCATTGCTGGAACTCTATGAGTTGTCTGTCTAATCAATCCTAATACTTGCACCTCTCTGTTAAAAAGTTAGCCCAAGCAAGTCTGTGACACTTTTCTGTTTTGCGCTTCCTAGGGTGTCCCCAGAGGTCAGGAATAGTGCCCATGTAGTATTTTGTAGGTTCCTATAAGATCTCCCCTACATCTTCTTTCTTGAAGTGTGGGCAAGTTTGAAATACCTAACTCTAACCTCTCATCATATCGTAAGTTTCTGAGTGCTGGTGGTATTTTTGTGGCTCTTCTTTTAACCCTGTGGAACTTTTTCAAACATATAAATATCCTTTTGAAAGTAGGGATTTCGTACCACTACTGCATGCTCTAAAAGTGGCCTGATTTAGGTTTTGTATATTTTCAGAGAACATTCTATTGACATGTCTTTAAAACTTCTTCGCATAAGATAAATGACAGAGTTTGCCTTTTTGGTTATTCGAGTGTGCTTCCCAGTTGAGATCGTGACTTATTGTAACCCATAGGTCAATTTGTTCTGTGACTTCTAATATTAGGTTCCATCGACTTGTATCTAGTAGATCAGAAATACCTTTTTAATTGGCTTTTATTTTCAAACATTAAATTTTGGAATCGTACATATCTGACATTTTAGAACAGGCGTATCTCAAAATAACAAGTTTTGAGTAATTCCAATGTAAAGATTTTTTATTAACTTCAATCTGAGTTTGTTTAACTGTAAGACATGCTTATAAAATGCTGATAATATAAAATATTGCAATAAAGATACGCCTCATCGCCGTATCAAAATATGCTAAACTAAACTAGCAATTATGGTGGGCGGAACTCAAATCTGGAATATTTTTTTTGATACTGCCCTTCGTCATGTTAGCGACGATAATAGCGTACTAGGCGCTTATTTATATTTATTATTCATTTGCGATATCCGAAAACTAAAAACTGGTTTATTAAGAGTAGAAAAAAATTTATTAAAGAATCAATAGAAAAACTTTTTAGGATGCATTTGGAAGTTTACAATTGGAACAAAAAATGTCAATAAAAATCTAATTGTGATTTGAACATCTTTGTACCATATTTAGATAAAGCAAAATATTTCAAAATAAAGAAATGAACTGTCTAATTGGAAGGAAGTCGAATTTAACCATTCATAACAAGTTAAAACAAATACCAAAATCAGGATTGACATATCAGCTTTGGGGCTGTACTAAAAATAATAACATACCAGTTGGACAGATATTTCAAAATAAAGTAATAAGAAACGTTGTTAATGCACTTTGCTGCATTCAAAATAGTGATCTTCATCGGGATCCAAAAGTTGAAATTGTAGCAGAGACTGTAAAAAAGTACGCAAAAAGCCATGAAGATTCAATGATCTCTCTATACAACGTGACAATTTGAAAGTGATCCACCTGGATTTTCTCGAATATTATCAGGAAATTAAAAAAACGCCGAAACACCTCGATTTTGTTTGCAAGGGGAACACTTTTTGGCTATCTTGAAATTTTTGTAGCATGAACCCCCTTCGAGGGGTATACTTTACCCCTATATTTTGAACAGGGAAAGTGGGTCTAGTGAGTGAACCTTGTTTTGAAGCTCTCTTGAATATCTTTACAACCGTGTGAAAATTTTGAAAATCCATCGATTAGTTTTTGAGATATTTACTTTCAAATTTCGAAATTTAACATGGAATAATAAAATAAAAATTAAATCCGAAAAATACAAAATTCTTATTAAATTTTTAGTTCATCACTCCATGTTAAATTTAAAAGTTTGAAGGCAATTATCTCAAAAACTAATGGATAGATTTTTGAAATTTTTACACGGTTGTAAGGACATTCAAAAGGCCTTCAAAACAAACAAGGTATCACTAGACCCACTTTCCCTATTCAATATATAGGGGTAAAGTATACCCCTCGAAGGGGGTTCGTGCTACAAAAATTTCAAGATAGTCAAAAAGTGTCCCCCTTGCAAACAAAATCGACGTGTTTCGGCGTTGTTTTAATTTCCTGATAATATTCGAGAAAATCCAGGTGGATCACTTTCAAATTTTCACGTTGTATAGAGAGATCATTGAATCTTCATGGCTTTTTGCGTACTTTTTTACAGTCTTTGCTACAATTTCAACTTTTGGATCCCGATGAAGATCACTATTTTGAATGTAGCAAAGTGCATTAACAATGTTTCTTATACCCCTTGCAAACAAGATCGATGTGTTTCAGCGTTTTTTTAATTTCCTGATAATATTTGAGAAAATCCAGGTGGATCCTTTTCAAATTGTCACCTTGTATATGACTGAATAGGCCTTTACATATATGCAAAGTGAGGAAAAAATATTGGATAGTTTTTATAAAGAGAGCACGCAAAGCAGAAGGTGCTTCCTTTCCTGTCGTACTTCTACTCTCCGAAATGTGGTTTTGAAAGTTTGCGACCTTTCATTTTTCGTGATGTTTAAACAAATACTTTAAGAAGGAAATCGGCTTTTGACTCCTATAAAACTTGTTTTTACATGCAACACATTGTGTTCCTATTTTTTATTTTTGTTCAACAAAAACAAATTCAAAAACATACTGCCACCCACTGACAAATCACAAAAACAATCTCTTTGAAATAATTAAGTTCACAAAATACCACTGGTGGATAGAACTAGAGAGAGAAAGGTTGCAATGGTCACCATTCATGTATGTTGTCACTCTAAAATAACTCTTTAAATTTTTGCCTCAATGTCCCATATACGTGTATGTATAGCCGTGGCCGTTCCAGTTACTTCGTATATAATTCATTGTGAATATCTATTTATTAATTTAGCTTCTACACAATACTGTGAAGCAAAAGAAGTTTGGAGCCGTTTGAGCTATAACTAAATAAAACCAATAACGCAAAATAATACACAACAAAATTTTAATTTTTAGTAAATTATATTAAAATTAAATTGCTAATTAGTTTACTGACTAGATTATAATACAATAAACACAGTGTGTTTGACAAATTAAAATAAAATCCAAAACAACCTTCAAAAATGTACTTTTTCCACTTTAACTTATTTTTCCATTAATTACGCGTTTGAATGTTTTAGAGCACCGCATTTTTAGGTATTCTGTACAACAAATGTGTTAATTAAAAGTCGTTTGCTACTTCCATTATTTTGAAAAAAAGTGAGACCTAACATATTTTTTGGCAGAACTGTTAGAACAACAGCTTTAAATAGCAATGTTAGATCAATTGTTAGACCGTTTGTTTTATTCGTTGTGTCCAAAAAAGAATAGCTGATCGGTTGTCCTCCATGGACTGTCAACGCTCTACGTACTAAGGTCACTATATATAACGACGTTCCTTTACGTACGCCCAGCCTTATAGGATATTAACAATCTTAATTATTTTGAAATTTTTAATGTAAGCACTGCACTAAACGATGACATTTTAATTGTTTTTTTAGTTTTTGGTGAAAAAATTAACACAAAACCACGTAAAACACGGAAAAATGTTTAAAATGTCAACACTACAGTTAACCTAAATTAAGTTTGGTTGACCTCCAGCTAAAATGGCCGCGGTGTTGTAACGTCATTTGAAAATGATCTATTAGTATTATAGCTTTTACCGGGATGAGACTTTTGTGATGGTATGTTATTTTTACTAAATTATTATTTATTAAGTCATTTATAAAGCACACTATTGACAACATCATAAAAAGTAACATCAAACAAGTTTCATGGCTAATCGGGCAAAAAGGAGTTTTTTGTTTCCCTTATATTTTTCCGTGGGTAGCTTGAAAGCTTAACCTCACGGGGGTCCAAGATCAATGGACACCTAATAAGTGTTGACAGTTAACCGTTTCGTCCTTATGGGACTCCTCAGAACACTGTTGGTCAAGTGACAAATCTTGCGAAGTTAATCAGACGGTTTTGTCTCTAATTAAATGTAATTAGTGAGCGAACTATAGCAAGAGGCGCCATCTACCGAGATACGAGAGAAACAAAAAACCAAAAGCAGGGAAAAACACTGCTATACATTATCGATCAATGAAAAGATCGAATGCAAATAAAAGAAAACAACTATAGTCCGTGACCTACGACAGCTCTTTGTCTTTTCAGGCCGGATCAACGCATTTTGCATTTTTACCCGTCATCAAGACAGTGAGCGTCAATCAACGGAATTTTTAAGCCAAATAATACTAACAAACGTGAAATTTCATACCCGTGAATTTAAAAATCAAACAAGTTTCATGGCTAATCGGGCAAAAAGGAGTTTTTTGTTTCCCTTATATTTTTCCGTGGGTAGCTTGAAAGCTTAACCTCACGGGGGTCCAAGATCTAATGGACACCTAATAAGTGTTGACAGTTAACCGTTTCGTCCTTATTGGACTCCTCAGAACACTGCTGGTCAAGTGACAAATCTTGCGAAGTTAATCAGACGGTTTTGTCTCTAATTAAATGTAATTAGTGAGCGAACTATAGCAAGAGGCGCCATCTACCGAGATACGAGATCTTGGACCCCCGTGTGGGATAAAAAGTAACAAAAATCTTAAGAGAAAAAAGAAGCGCTTTTATTTCTATAATCGAAAGAGGAGCAAAATAGACACCTGACAACGTAGGAAAACGGTAAAAACGTAGTAAAAAACTAAAACCGAACGGATACCCATACTAATACAAAATAAGACAAAATAAGAAACAAGGATAATCTTATGGGGTACTAAACTATTTTTGTTTTAGCAATGGGTAAAATTACACAACCTGTATAGGTATATAGGATGTCGTTGCTCTGACTCGTTAAGTTAGTATTCTTTTAAATTAACAAAAAAACAAGAAATTAGCAGATCGACTATCTATTCAAAATTCTTGTTCTAGGCAGAAGTTTGCGCCAAAACTTTTCAATGCCAAGTCGGATTTTGGAAGAGAGTGAAACGAGGTGAATGAAAACCAAACAGCATACTTATCTGCTACCAACGTTTCATTATTAAAATTATATAGAAATAACAAATAAGCGTAAATGACAACAGTTATTAAGTCTTCACAAAATTTAATTAAAAGGCTTAATTATTATTTTAATGCAAAAAGTTTTGTGGCTATAAGGCCGGAATCCAACACTATCTGGTTTGCCAAACCTTGTTTGTAGTTTGTGATAGCGTTCCCACGGTATGATTCGGTTTGCAACCACATTTGTGTTTGGGAAACGCGCTATTTAGTCTCAACAGTGTCGCAGAAATCCGTTGCATTGCAGCTTACTAAAAAAGCATACTTATGAAAAGTAGCAAATGTCTGCAAAAGAATTCGTTAGGCGGAGCGTTAATATTGATCACACATTAAAGTTTAATGGAATGGACAAAGTTTTGGGATGTTTACTGAGTTGTCAAAATCTGATACCAAAAATAACATATATGTCAATTTTTCTTTTTGAAAGTGTAACAAAATACATTAGTTCTATTAAAAAAGATTAAAAATATTAAAAAACAAATATAAGATTTACATTAAATCTGACGATTCAGGAAAATAAATAAGAGGACTTGAGTAAAATATAACCGCTCACCCCGTACATTTTTAAAATGCCCATTCTGTATAGTAAATCATTGTATAACCAACAAAGCTGCAACAGGAAATAACCGTCAGCTGTGTGTCCATTAAACTGCATTAAGTGATTCCATGAATCTGCTAACTGCGGCTTGGTCGATACTTTCTTCCAATTTCATGGAAAGCTTTGCAATTTGACGTGAACATTGGACATACAAATAAATAATTTTAAACATTACTTGGAATAGTAAATGGTCGAAAGGTATTTAGGTCGAAAACGAATTGCTATCCATCGTCATAAAGCACAAAAAAATATCTCCCAATAGTTGAGTAATCTTGTAGGGTATTTTAAGAAAAAACTGCAAAAAAGAGTATATTTTTTTTATATTTGGCATAGTGGTACCTAACACCCAAAACTAAATTTTCATTTGGGGATCCCCGATTTTTCGGCTTCAGACTCCAAGATGGCGGCTGCCAAAATTAAAAAAATAATAATTCTCTGTTTTAGGAGAAATAAAATTAATTTATTTTAAGCGGGACCTACTGTTAGCTCCCGCTAAATTTCGCGGTGTTTGTAAATTTTAAAATCACACAATTGAATGACGGACAGAGTGCATTTTCGCGCATTTTGGACATGCGCACCAAGAATCAGTGAGATCCTTTTTCGACCGCCTCGAGAAATGGCGTGTTAATTTACTTTCTCCAACTATTTCAAATTTCTACACTTGAAAGTGCTCGATTTTGGTGTACTGAAGCATAGAACTAGAAACTTCAGCCCTTCAGCTACGTGGTGACATCATTAGATCCAGACAGGGGCCCCTTGGAACGTGGAGAAATTGGCTGCAAACTGGTGAGTGCTTTGTCTCTGATTTCCATTGTGTGGTACCCACAATTAACCTATGGTCCTTTTAATTATTTCGTAATTTCATATCAATATATTTATGTTTGTTCGCGCTTTCATTAATTAAAATATATACAGTCCATTGCAGTTATCGTTTTTCTTACTGCGGGCATAACACCTACTCAATTTAAAACTAAAAAAAGTTTGACACCTGTCACTTCGAAACAAAATGGCGGTTTTATTTCAATTTTTTTTTCGATGTTTCCTTTGATTTTTGTGCGATATTAAAGCTATGGCTATTTCTCTAAACCTACATGAGAATTCCGTTGGACGAAACCACCTTGTATACTTTATGTTTCGCCGATGATCAGATAGTAGTGGCTCAGGATTATGACGACCTCGAATATATGACACGAAAACTAATAGAAGAGTACAATAAGTGGGGACTAGAGGTTAATCTCAATAAGACAGAGTATATGTGTATCGGTGGAATGAAACAGGATCTAATCTTAAATACCGGGCAGCGAATTCAGTTCTGTGATGAGTATAAATACTTAGGTCTAAAAATTACAGCTGACAGAACACTAGACAAAGCTATAAAAGATCGAAACGTACAAGGAAGAAAAGCAATAACTTTATTAAATGGAATAATTTGGGACCAAAGTATATCAAAACATAACAAAAAGCTTATATATAACACCAGTGTAAAAAGTATTATTACATACGGCTCAAAAGTATGGCCAATCAAGGATAGAACAGAAAAAATGCTTTCCGCTACGGAGATGGACTATTGGAGAAGAGCAGCAGGGAAATCAAAAAGAGAAAGAGTTACAAATCAAAGAATAAGAGAAATTATGACAGTAGGGGAACGTACTTTAGTGGATGATATAAGAATAAAACAACTGGTGTGATACGGACAAGTACAAAGAATGAATGATGAAAGACTACCTAAACAAATACTACAGTGGAAACCAACTGGCCGAAGAAAAGGAGGACGGCCAAGGAGAAGCTGGAGAGAAGGAATAGACAGTGAAATAAGAATAAGAGGCCTAGATGATGAATTATGGGCAAACAGAAACGAGTGGAGATTGGGTATCGGAAGACATAGAACGTCGTGAAACCGATAAATATATATATATATATACAAAGTTAAATTTTGCGGCCCAGTTGATACAAAGATGGCGCTTAATATGTCAAAAATAACAATATTTTTATTATTTTAAAAATCTGGATTTTATCAAAAGTGACCCAACTTTTGTAAGTATTTATAAAAAGTTACAATTTGACATTTAACAGTGATGATGGCGGCCGAAGTTTAGATAAAAGAGTTATTTTTTCATTCTTGTTTGACAGAACTGGTGTTGCCGTGTACTTTATCAATTTATACTAAATGAGGTCGTTGATTTAAAAAATTCCATTATAAATTACATATGTGAAATATAATTCACGATGGCAGCGTTCAAAATATGAAAATAACAGTCATTTTTTGGTATGGTAAAATGTAAATATTTCAACAACGGCTGGACTAAATGTCAACATATTACATATTTTTGAAATCAGAAAAGGATCCATGACGGATCTGATACTTACCTAGCTAGCCTATTAGTGAAGCCATGATATATATCAACCTTGAAAACAGTTTTTTGTACATATCTGAGAAACTAAAGCTCCCACGAAGTTTTTATATTAATACGATGCTCCGTTAAAAAGTTGGCATTTTAAAAAAAATTTAATTGTCAAAAAACTGTAATTAGCATTAATGGATTTGGACCAAAATCTAATTAGTTCGTTAGACTGTCGAACACTATTTTTCCTAAAAACTTTACGAAAATCGGTCGAGCGGTTTAGGAGCTATTGTGTTACTGACATAAATAATATACACACACACACAGACAAACATCACGACGATATTGTTAAGATAGGTCAAAATACACCCAAATAACACATTTTCGGCGTTATCTCGAAACTAATACCTTCTCTAGCCATTGTTACGCAGGCTAGGAAAGTAAAAATAAATGCAGGTTGTTTTATTAAAAACGAAACCAAACATTTGGGAACTGTTTGACATATGTCATCTTTGACATCAGATTCTGAAAAAATCATTTAATTGAACGACAAACAAGCCAAGCCTCTTTTTATGATTTTGTCCGGGTTTTGAGAATAGACGTTTTTGATTCTGTTTTTGTTATTATTACCTACCAATTCTTTTTTGACCGGGGGACCGGACGTTTTTGTTAATGCCTGGTTATTAATAATTCCGTTTTTGACATTTGTGCATTTTTCTTTGTGATTTTTTTTGTCCTTTATGATGCAAAAAATCGCTGGTTCAAAAGGTAAATAGTTCGAACTAGTTGTGGCTCTGATTTTTAAACTAAATTACCAGTCGAACAAATGAGGTTTGAACAAGGTGTTTTCGAAGAAAATTTTGAGACCCACACTTCACACAGTAGCGTACCCAGAAGCCGGTTCTTGGGGGGTGGGCGTGCTATCCCTAAATCTCCCTCTTGGGACATCACTGCTTAACACTCTAGTAAATTATGTGAAATTATAGTTTGTTTATTATCACTTACACGACTTAAAAACCAAATATGAATTGAATCCAATATAAACTGAGAATAACCACAACAACTATTGGGTATGTCTAGCCCTTCATACTAAGATTTATAATAATAATTATTATTTTTTCGTTTCAGATGAAAAAATGTCAACGAAAAGTCTCATTTTGTTTTGTCCGATTATTACCATTTCGTTCTTGACATTTGACCATTTCACTTTGTGATCTATCTATGATTTTTCTTTTGTCCTTTATGCTAAACTGTGGGGACTGTCGAAAACCATTGGGCAACAGGTAATCAGTCTAAAAATTGTTGGTTCAAAATGTCAGTAGTTGGAACTAATTGTGGCTGTGATTTTTGATAAAAATGGTTTTTAAACTAAAACTTTCGAACCAATGCGGTTTGAACAAGGTATTTTCGTAGAAAATTTTGAGACCCATAATTTAGTATGTAGGTTTTACGTAATAGAACTTGACACAGTGGCGTACCCAGACGTTAGTTCTTGGGGGTGGGGATGTTAACCCCAAATCTATCCCTTGGGGAAGCCACTGCTTAACAGTCTTTAGTAAATAATATTGTGAAATTATAGTTTGTTTATTATCACTTATACGAATTAAAAACCAAATCTGAATTGAATCCAATATGAACGGAGAATAACAACAACTATTGGGTATGTCCAGCCCTTCATACTAAGATTTATAATATTTTTTCCTTTCAGATGAAAAAAATGTCAACGAAAACTTTCGTTCTGTTTTGTCCGATTATTACCAATTCGTTTTTGAGCGCGAACGATTTTGCTTATGTCTTGTTTTGATGAATTCCGTTATGCTAAACTGTGGGGACTGTCAAAAACCATTAGCATTGGGTCAACAGGTAATCAGTCCAAAAATTGTTGGTTCAAAATGTCAGTAAATGGAACTAATTGTGGCTGTGATTTTCGATAAATATGGTTTTTATACTAAATTACCTTCCGAACCAATGCGGTTTGAACAAGGTATTTTCGGAGAAAATTTTAAGACCCATAATTTAGTACCTAGGTTTTACGTACTTGACACAGTGGCTTCATACCCAGAAGTCAGTTCTTGGGGGTGGGGATGTTAACCCCAAATCTCCCCCTTGGGGAAGCCACTGCTTAACAGTCTTTAGTAAATTTTATTGTGAAATTATAGTTTGTTTATTATTACTTATACGAGTTAAAAACCAAATCTGAATTGCACAAGTCCAACAGGACTTCAGCAGATTTTCTTTTATTTCTGTTTGACAAAAGCTTAAATGTTTTTATGCAAATGATATTGTTAGTATTAAGAAAAACATGTAAAAAATATCAGAAATAAAATTTAATAATAATAATAATCCATTAAATATTATTTTTTCTTTTCAGATGAAAAAGATGTCAACCTCATTTGAAGTTGGTACTTATGGATTTCCGGATAAGTCAATGCGCGTAAGTTGTAACTTGTTTTTACTTTCCCCGTCAAGGGAACTATTGTATTCGGCAAAATGATATGTCTCTCCATCAGGTTCGGTTTGTTTGTTACATATGAAAATATGGAGAGTGTAACATGCAGGCGCTGGGTCATTAGCGTGCAGGTCACTTACGCGCGGGACATTTGCGCGCGAACAAATGCGCGTAATCATTTACGCGCAACCATTAGCGGGCGGACAATTGCGCGCAACCGTTAGCACGAGGGCAAATGCGCGTAGCCAATAGTGCGCAATCAATAGCGCACAGACAAATACGCGCAACCAATACCGCTATATTATTTTTATAATAGGTTTAAATACAAACGCTCTCGAATTGCCCTGTCCAGTCAAGGAGATCTAGATACGAAGGATAGTTAATAAGTTGACCCGGTTAGGTTAGTATTTTAACCGGGCCTGATTAGGTTATTATATAAAAAAAAATATTCCCAACCAGATCAGGATAGTTTTTTTGTATAATAACCTAACCGGATCAGGTTAGAATACTAACCTAACCAGGTCAACTTACAAACTATCTCGGCTGGACAGGGCTATTCGACTTGGTTATAGGTTCGTTAGGACTCTGATACAAATATGTGAGCGCAACACGCGGTTTTTGCGCGCTAATGGTTAGGCGCAATTGGTTGCGCGCTAAGGGTTGAGTGGGAATCTCGACTGCTGCAGTGGCGGGTTCAAATCTCCTCGGTTGCAGAGGTCGGGTGCTGCAAACATTTATAGAATTTCCCGTTTCTTGTATAAGTGTATAATGTAATTTAGTCTTAGGTCTTTATTGAAGGCGGATTTTGTTACACACTCCCTTAATCGATAGTGATTTTAAGGGACAAAAGGACCAGATAATAAAATACCTGGAGGTGCGATTAGGTATTCCGATTGGCAGCCGTAGTGTCGGCAAAAATGTCACGGTTATAAAATATAGGGTGACTATACGTCCGGATAAAGCCGGACCAGTCCGGCTTTTTGGGTAAAATAAAAATGTTTGGCCGGCTTTTTTCTTTGTCCGGCTTTTTGGCGATCAGAGAACATATGTTTTTGATCATCCAGGGGCGCAATCTAGGGCGGGTTAGAGCTTTTAGTTTTATACTTTTGAAACTAACCAAAAGTTTTGCATTTGGTAACATTTCTCGGCGGCGCCGGCGGCGGTTTTTTTTGTTTGAACCAAAAATTTTCTTCTGCGACGGCATTCTTTGCAAAAGGTACTTCATTTTTGTGCGGTGTAATTTTTTCCGAAAAGTTGGTACCTAATTTTTAAAAACTTTTCGACCCCGGCGCATTTTTAAAAAATTTTCTAGTAGTTTTTTTAGATTTGAATAAAAAAAAATTTCTACGATGCATTTTTTCAATTTTTAGTAGTTTTTTTTAGATTGCAATTTTTTCTCCTACAAATTGTTCTATAGCGCGATTTTATCTAAAAAGTAAAATTTTTCCGAAATTTTTGCTGCACTTTTGCACTTTGGCGCAATTTTTTTTTACTTCAGTATTTTTTGAATATTGCAGAAGTTTTCTTCTACAGCGCCACTTTTAAGTGGTTAATTTTTTTTAATTTTCGCCGGTGGCGCATTTTTTTTCTAAAAACTTTCATTCTAGCGCAATTTTTCTCGAAAGGTACCAACTTATTTTTATTCGATTTTCTAGTACTTACATTGTTAGATTTTTTCTAGATTCCAACTTTTTATTTAAATCTTGTGTGTTGAGCGATTTTTCAGGCCTTTTTTTTTGGTTATAAAATTTTTTAGGACGGTTTTTAAAAATAACCCGTTTTGTCCGGCTTTTTTATTGAAAATCTGGCTTTTTTGTCTCTGTCGTCCTCCTGTTACGCGATACCCATATGTTCACCCTATAAAATAGGAAAAAAAAACCTGTTGTAACAATCTAACTCCGATTTTTTTCGTTTGCCTCAGATATTCCAAATACGAGTATAAGAACCTGAGTTACCACGAGCGATGCAACAAAGAGGACAAGTGGCCAGCACCTCACTCGACTCCGAGGATGGGGACCAGCCAAACATTCCCCCATCTAGGGGCAGGGTAAGCAAATATTAGTTTTAGAAGGCTGAAATTTGGCAGACTAATTTGAATTATTCCCTCCCCTACACATGTAAAGTTATGAAAACGTAACATTGCCCACTTCCAGAAACGCTAGAGAGCTGAGCTTTGACAGACTGATTAATAGGAACTATAATAAAACTATAGGAAAAAAATGTAAAAACCACAAAATTATAATTTACTTTCTTCCCCTATACATATTATGTTATGTAAAACTATTAGTGCCCACTTCCAGGAATGATTAAAAGCTAGGATTTGGCAAACTGGAAGAAATTATAGACAAGTTCTTTAATTGCAAAAGTTTTGAACAATATTCCGCATGTTTTACTACTTTAAAACTCAAGTATTATCCAAATCTTTTAAAAAAGGATTGAAATCACAACAAAAACATTTCATTTAAAAAAAGGCAAGTACGCGAAAATGGTGTTCTGTAAAAATAATTGAAATAAAAGTATAGCCAAATTCTTCAATACAAATATCAAAATAAGGTTCTTAGTAATTTGAAAGTGTTTTTTTAAATTTGGCTATTACGGCTGCAAATTGACTCTTAGGGACAGTACTAAAATTGAACATAAACAAGTTTGGCTATCAGACCAAAGTTTAACAAAATATTGGCAATACTTTTATCTTAATTATTTTTACGGAACACCATTTTCGCGTACTTGGCTTTTTTTTACATGAAATGTTCTTGTTATGATGCTCTTTTTTGAGCCCTTTAAAATGGCCTAATCGGTGTTTTTTGCAACTGCTATATCTTGTTTATTAAGATATTTGAATTATGAAGAAACATTTTTATATTAAATAGGAACTAACGTTTTTCCATGAAAAAAATTCTCAAGTTTTTGACACAATTTTTAATTTTTCACATCACAGGCGATTTATAGTAAAAAAGGTAGATACGAACCTGGAATTACTTTTTTGAAATAAAAATTATTTTAAAGTCGTAATTAGATATGCCAAAATAATAATCGATTTTTTTACGTTTTTAAGAAAAATAAAACGGTTGTCAAAAACAAAATATTTATAAAGTATTTTTTTTCTCAAGAAAGGTTGCTATATTAATATTTTTACAGAAATGATTTTTTCTATTAATTACGTATATCAAAAATTAGCCAAATTTTTTTGGCATAAAAATGTTTTTCAAGAATTGAAATATTAATGCACTTTAGAAACTAACAAGGTTAATTTAGTCCCTAGTTTTCTTACTTAAGTTATTTTAGTCCTTCCGGTTGGGCTACGAACTTTTCGCGTGAGGATTAAAAATGCAACTTTCGTCCCTAGGTATATAATGCACTTTTAAATAAGCAAGATTACACCATATACGACTCTGGTGCGACCCACGTTAAAGTTCAAAAGAAATAAAATAATTTTTTCATCCATCAAGATTTTTTTATTTGTAATTTAACTGCTGTTTCAAAAAAAATTAGTTTTAAAAGTTACAAAAGAACGAATATTGAATGGTGGCCTTTTATTCTTTTACTGCGCCGGCATTTTTATGTTTTTCGTATTTTTTTTTAGCTTTTACGAGTTGCTATTTTTAGTCCCCGAGCCAAGCCTGCATCAAGGCATAATAATCTCCACAAAATATTGGAAGGGACATAAAAAAACCACTAAAACCCATTTTTATCAGTTTTGATCCCATATAAAAGAAAAACAACTATTTCTGCTATGCAGGTTATTCCTAAATCCCATGTATAGGGTGATTTGTAATAATTGCATTATCCCTGTAACTCGGTAATTGTTGGGGAGTAGAAGGTTCAAACAAAAAATGGTCGATTTGGTAAATTATGGTCACTTTAAGCGTTGCAATAGTGTTTTTTGATAAATCACTATATACATTTTTAAATAGAACTATTATTATTTGCGGAATTCAAAAACGTATAGCATGTTCACGTTAAAAATTTGACCCTATTATAAAAAATCACTCTGTACAAACAGAGGTAATTGTGAACAGAGGTCTGTAAACGCTTCTTTACTGATCCACTAATAGCTTTTGGAGTTTTTTAGATATTTATACATACAGGGTGTTTTTTTAAGGTAGCAGAGGCTTTTTCAGATTCAAAGCTTTCTATCGGCCGGCCCACTAAAGCGCTTTTGATCAAACGATGTGAATGATCACATCGTCCACGGCCACGAATAAGCAGGTGACTTAACCTCTAGGAGTAGCGGCTTGTATTCAAAATACACTGTGTTCACGAACACATATACGTAGGAATATTACGTATATGCACGAACATCGAAACAGAGCCCTTTTTGGGTATTTTTCGTGCGAATTTGGAGAAACGCTCGGACACGTCCATTTTGTTTGCGAGGGGGACACTTTTTGGCTGCTCTCTTGAATAACTTTACAACCGTGTAAAAGTCCATGTTAAATTTAAAAGTTTGAAGGCAATTATCTCAAAAACGAATGGATAGATTTTTGAAATTTTTACACGGTTGTAAGGACATTCAAAACAAGATATCACTAGACCCACTTTCCCTATTTAAAATATAGGGGTAAAGTATACCCCTCGAAGGGGGTTGGTGCTACAAAAATTTCAAGACAGCCAAAAAGTGTCCCCCTCGCAAACAAAATCGACGTGTCCGAGCGTTTCTCGAAATTCGTACTCTAATAACCCAAGGCCAAAAATAACGGCTAATTTTCCCTTATTTGGGGCTGCGCAGTAGTCGAAGCAAGATTTACTTTTTTTATATCTATGTTCCTAATACGCATCTACACAATAGAGCCAATCTAACCTTTAATTTTCATAACTGTATGTAGCTCTGGTTACATAAGCTATGCGTTGATTATTATTTAAAGGGAATTTTCAACGTGACATCACAATACCTAATTCAGTTTTTCTTTAGCCCACCTCAAAACTGCGTGTTCTGGGAAGAAGTCATGCGATGCGCGAGGAGACGTCCCCTCCCAGAGAACCAATACCTTCTCAAGGGAACCCACAGAACCCTCTTCAACAATCACCTTGTATTAAGTTGATTCCTTCACCGGAAGCTGCTCACATACAAGGTAAACCGAAAGTAATTACAGTAAAACCTCCCATAAGCGGACACTCAGGGTTCCGTCGATTTTGTCCGCTTATTAGAGGTGTCCGCTTAAGAGAGGGAACTGTTAAATTTTGATGTATATTTATTAACAATTCCCGCTGCTTAAGATGTTTCTTTTCCGAAATGTTAACAACTTCCATTTTTCCACATAAACTAAGAAGTTTTTTACTAGGCGCCATTTCAAGGAGATCTATTATTACCCAACTGAACAATAAACACAGCAGTCACCGCATTAAAACGGAAAGAGGTAACTCCCCTGCTGCAGAGTGCATTGTTGCCAATATACTACATAATATTTATGTCCATGTCGTGCAGCGCTCCGTCCCGTTGTCAGAGATTCGCGTCCGGTTAAGGGACGTTTCAGAATTGTTTAACTAAAAAAAAATTGTCCGCGTCCGTAATTAGAGTGTCCGGTTATAGGAGGGAATTTTACATGTGCCCCAAAGCTTGGTTCCAACAAATTTGTCCACCTAAAGAGAGTGTCCGCTTAATAGAGGTGTCCGCAAGGAAAGGTTTCACTGTATTGTGTTATAAAAAGAATAGAAGTAGTAAAGTGAGGAACCCCGTAGTTTTCGTGTTTTTTTTTTGTTTGAAATTGTAAACACTAATACCAACATTTTTTACTTTTTATTTTTCCCAAGTATTCAAAAATACCGAACTTAATATTAATTAGAAAACTATTTTTCTTAACATCTCTGCAGATTATAAGCAAACAATTTTTTATGCATTACCCCAATGCTTGTGTTGGACAAAGTGAGCCAAATAACACGCTTGAAAGTATTGAATAATTACATGACCTCTATTTGTAAGAAAATCAAGTCTCAGAAACAGAATAATTTTAAATCTTATAGTCTACATCACGGCCAAAAACTTTGAACAAAACATTTTTGCTCAAATTTCTACAAGGCGCCGCACAATGGTTATCCCTTTGAAAAAACTATGCATATTCATATCAAGATTTTTAAAAAAATGTTTTGATTTTTTTGTTATGAAATGTCCCCTTAGTATAAGCCTATAATTGCTTTTTTTATATTTATTTTGAATTTTGGAAAACGGTAAAGTAAAATTTTATATTTATTTTTAATTTTTTTCTCAATCTGCAACCCGTCTTTTATTTATTTCTTAAAAGAAAACCGCTTTCTCAATTTTTCTTTTTCTTTTTTACCTTTAGTGCGTATATTTAGTAGTATTTTGTAAGCTTAAAAAGAAAAAAAAAGTTTCATCTATATTTTCAAAAAAAATTAAATAACAGGAAAAACTATGTTATTTTAATGTATGCAAAGTTCTGCAGACAAAAAGTTGTCTTCCCGCAGCCTCCCGCAATGAGATTTTTTTATGGTTATAATCTACAATGTCTTATCTTTATGCCTACATAGGTTGCAGCTGCAAATATCTGCCTATTTGTGAATTAGGTTTCGAAAATTGTTGCTTTTTTGGTTTTGATTGCTGTACATGTTAATATGGATATATTTATATATTTTGATGTATTTATTTATTTTCTATTTATCAGTCAATATATGAGTTTGTTATCACTACAAATTATATATTTTAAGATGTAAAGTACAGGGTGACCGTATTTAAAGTTCCACTTGGAAAACTTGGTTTGGTAGAAAAAGGTAAATCAAAAAGTGAATTACACACGAAATTATAAATATTTTTATTAAAGTTTCACTTTTTTTTAAATCACACCTTACACGCAAGACGGCCATTGGATCCTTATTTTAATAGAACACCTTGTATTTTTTTAAAATTTTCGATAGATCTTTTCTTTATTATTCCAAAAATATATCATATGTCACCTTGTCTTGAGAGAGCAATGTGTGCAAGGAATTAGCAAAGTATTTTTACTTGGCTAACACATTGCCCTTATGGCAAAGTATTTTATATTTTACTCAAGAACCGCTTAAGCATACAGGATGTTCTGCTTCAAAAAAGGACCTCCCATCCTGATAAGTGTGATTAAGGAAAAAACTGAAAATGTGTAAAATGAGTAATTTAATTTTTGAATTATCTTTATCTGACAAGTAATAAAAAAATTCCATTTGGAACTTTCTAAACGGCGACCCTGTACATTGGTGGGATATTTTTAACATAAAAAGTTCTTTTATTCTTGTGAAAAATAAGAGTTTAAGATATAAATTGTTGGTTTACTTCCTGTTGTAAAAAATATATTGATTTGTTTACTTTTGACCACACTAAATAAATTTATTAAATATATAGGAATAAGTAGGTGACACGAAATTGGCAGATTTTTCAAGGGGGGGGGGGGGTTAAATAATAATTTAACAAAAGTGATAGTACTTTATGTTTGATTCCACAAGGAAATTTAAGGGACTGCAGGGGCCTTGGAGCAAGTGACCATTCAGTCCCCTCCCCTTAGTACGGCTATGTTATAACACAAAGGAGGGTGGAAGTAGTTTTTCAGAAAAAATAATCATCAATCAAACTAGTTACAATGGTTACTAAGTTAGTAACCATTGCTAGTAATATTGAGTAATTATTTATTTTTTATTTATATTACACAATTTTTACCCCACACCCTGCAAGGGAGAGGGAGGGTGGAATTAGCTAGAATAAATTGGTAATTATGTGTTGAATATATGCATAAAATTTTAAATTTATCTGATAAATACTCTTAAAGATATTTACTTTTTTCCGAAATTTAACCATTTTAAACCACTGTGCGCCGGAGGAGTTAAAATTTTTCGAGCTGCGGCGTTCTTTATTAGATCTGGATTAATTAGGACCTATTAAATTCATACATTTTAAAAACAGCTGGCAGCCATTATTCAAAAGTGTTGTTTATATTAATTTTTTTATGATACGTATTTCGTTTACTTTGTATGTAATTTTCAATGCATCATTATTAAAAATAATAAAGATAGCCTCTAATATATAGCCTCTAATATATCAAAAATTAAAAAGACTCATAAGCTATAGATCCAAATTTATTTTAACAAGATGATGGCCAAAGTTTGAATAAAAAAGTATATTTTTTAATCTTGTTTAACATTTCAATCTGTAGATTACAATTTAAGATGGCGGCGGTTAAATTATAAAAACAACAGAATTTTTTGGTTTGGTAAGATTTTTAATGTTAATTTAAATTATAAGTCAAGAAAAAAACAAATATATTTCGGTAAATAAAAAAATATATATTTTTTAAATGTCCAAAAAGGTGACATATGTCACCTTTCAATTTAAACTGGCAGTCACTCGAATGAGACCACTCCCAATAAGCACATAAACGTGGCATGTTGATATAATGTGTCATCCGCGTTGATACCACGTTAAATAAGCAAAGTCTACAATGTTAATGTATAACATTACTATTTGACATTTCTGTGTAGGAAAACCAGTAGTGGTGCTCAGTCCATCCCCAGACCGAACTGAGGAAGTTCTTCAAGTGGAAACAGTCTCACCAGCTTCAACTTTGGTTCCTAGTCCTAATCATCGGTAAGTTCTGTTTTTTCTATATAAGTTAATTTTTCGTCTTCTATTGTTCTTCCTTACTTTACTTTAGGATTATTATACTAGTTTATCTTTATATCTAATTTCCCCGCCATTTAGTAGTAGTCTCTCACTAATGGCTCGTCTAACAGCAGGTATAACTGGTCCACCCATCTAGGAACATATTGTCAGGAGTGTAAATTACCCTTGACAGCTTATAAAAACGAAAAGCGTAAAACATGGTTTTGCAAAGATAAGAAAGAGGTTCCGCCTCCCTCCAAAATGGTACACATTTGGTTGCAGCCTACCACACAGCAGGTGGTTGATGGGAGAAAAACTACTGAAAAATGAAGATTGGGAGTTGTAATGGTTAAACGTGGGGATACATCAAATTGAGAGAAGGTTTTCCCTTCGAAGTGATTGGCTATGGAACAACTGTGAGATAAGAAAATGTTGTCTATAAAATGTCGTTTTATCTCTGTTTTCGTTTAGGTTTTTTTGTTTAGCTCATTGGCTAGAATGTAAAGTAAACTTTAGGATTATCAGCAACGCCACTGACTGGGTTCCTCCAAGCCCTTTAAAGAGGGAATAATGGATTACTTAGTTCCAACCTACCGTTAATAAAAACCCAAACTTTTAGGAGACAAGTCACATTCTAAGTTTTGTTGAACCTAAACTAAAACCTCTAAATTAATTGTCAGTAAAGAAACATAAGATCTTTCTATTTGAAGAATATTTTGCAGTTTGTTATTATGGTAAGTTAAAGTTTTTATTTTAATATTTTGGGTCTTGTTTGTTTTATAGTTAATAAGAAAAGTTTTGTAACAATTTGTAAATTTCAACAGAGTTTTATTTTGTATTCATTAAAGTTTGTAACGTTTTTAAAACTATTTTATATTTATTTTATACAAACAAGAGATCTACTACGGTACCCTCGTTTAAGGGTTCGATTTAAAACAAAATCGTACCCGACACAGCGAACGAAAGCATTCGATCTTTTCATTGATCGATATTGTATAGCAGTGTTTCACCTGCTTTTGTTTCTTGTTTCTCTCGTATCTCGGTAGATGGCGCTTCTTGCTATAGTTTTCTCATTATTTACATTTAATTAGAGACAAAACCGTCTAATTAACTTCGCAAGATTTGTCACATTGACCAGCAGTGTTCTGAGGAGTCCCATAAGGACGAAATAGTTAACTGTCAACACTTATTAGGTGTCCATTAGATCTTGGACCCCCGTGAGGTTAAGCTTTCGGGCTACCCACGGAAAAATATGAGAGAAACAAAAAACTTTTTGCCCGATTAGCCATGAAACTTGTTTGAAAGCAACACTCTTTGAATGTCTCTTTCTATTGCATGGTATTTTGTCACGTAAATAAAATTAGTCTGCCTTTGACCGCGCGCAGGCTCTTGTGCAGGTAAGGTGCTCTTTGCTGTAACTAATCAAATCCGTTATTAAACACGTGATATATGGTAACCTATTGATTTTTGTCGTTAATAAATCTGGTTGTTTTTGTAGAATAACTCAGATTTATTTCCGGCAACATAAAATGTATAAATTATAGGGAGAAATAGATAAAAGCAGGTCCCAAGCAAAAATATTAAAGTAAATGCTCGAAAAGTCCTTCTTCGGCTTGGCAATATCCGAGCCTATTATAAAAACCAACTATTGCGTTTAGGAGTGTTAGCGGTAATAGTTTGCAATGATTTTGTAATTTTATTTCGAAGGTTTTCTAAATTATTGACTCGATCATGCTAGTAAACTTTATTTTTAATGTAACTCCACAAAAAGAAATCGTTCAGGGCAAGATCGGGCGATCTCGTTTGCCATCAGATAGTTTCCGTGTGCTTATTAATCGATTAGGAAATTTATTATCAAGGTATTCCCTAACAAGGCCAATGTTATGTGCAGGGCAACCATCTTGCTGAAAGCATGTTTCATCACCCTTAACAGTTCAAATAATCGTCAATGAAAAATGGTCTAACCGCGGCGACAATACCCCCCCAAATATTTAGTTTTTGGGGATACTGTGTTCGAACGTCAAAGTGCAAATACAAGTTTTCTTTTAATCAATTTCGCACTCGCACCTGTGTTGGCTTATGTCAATTTAACAATGGAAAAGTTCTTTCATCGGTACATAAAACAGATCTTTTTTGTAACGATTAGTTCTTTTGATCATTGTATAAAATTCTATAGAACGATATACTGGTCATCAGAAATTATAAGTTTTTGACGCTTTGTAAGAATGATAACCATTCTTTATCAGGACTCCTTTGGGGTGGTTAAACGTATCAACTGCTTCGGCAATTTGATAGCTTGTTAACTTAGGATTTTTCTGCACTGCAGCGCAAGTGATGATATCCCGAGCTTCCTGATGTTCATTTAAAACGGTAGTTGGTGCTACGCTACCCGACTGTTCGAAATTGTGCACAAGTCTGTAAATTGTTGTCAATACCATTTGATTTTCTGAACTTTATCGGCAACTCCATTTTTAGTTTGCAGAATGTATTATTTTTGTTTAAGAACTCACCTGGATATTTCCCGTACGAGGCACAAATAAAAAGTAAATGATTTTTGGCCTCGCTGGCCATTGCGCAATGGTGCCAGAACAGGGGGAGGTCGAGTGACAGTAAATTGGACGACAAGATTCCTATGTTCCTAGTTGCGACTTCTGTATGAAGTTATTTTGCACGTAAAGTTAAGGGAAATTCCTTGTCATCCGCGGTGACACCTCACGCAGTGTTGCCATTTGTGAAGAGACTTTGCTGTTCACACTACTACCTGCAATGGTGTATCGCTCGTTCTAAATAAGTAAAATCAGACGTTTTCTTCTTCGTAGGTGTTCGCCCCTCCATCAAGAGCACCAAAGAGAGGAAAGCGCAGGCGACTTTTCCCATCTTCCTCAGAGCCCCAACAAGTACCTCAGTTCACCTGAAAAAGAACGCAATTCTAGTCATTCGTTGAGTTTAAGTAGTTTAAGGAAGCCGCAGAATGGCAACACTGCCACTGCCAGATATTGTGATTGCCAAAACCAGAATTGTATTAAGTGTGTTAAAGATAGGTGAGTAGAAGTTAAGGTTTATTCGTAATGAATTCGCGGGCCGCGTGGCAATTGAACATTTAAAACAGGTTAAATTAACAGAAAAAGCTTCCAAGCTGCTAAAACCCACTTGACATAAGCAAAACTTCAGCATAAACAGTAGTTTTATTTTAAAATATTCAACAAAAATTAAAAAATTTGCTTCAAAATTTTCTGAAGAGTAAAAAACTTCCATAAAAAAAATCCAAAAATAAAATATGAGCAAATAATGAGAAAAGTCCCTAGCAAATGATTGGCAACCATCAATTTATTACTAGAAGTATTGCTTCATGTCAGGCGGGCTTAAGTTTTACATCAAGTCGCAATTTCGTGCCGACCACGGGACATGCGCAGTACTTTTGTTATGTTGATATTCCCTTTTCAATAAGGTCACCAGATCACGAAGGAAAGACACTTCGTGATCTAGTGACCTTACTTTTCAATAGTTTGGCTTGTGCGCTTGTGTATTTAGTACGTTTCATGTTAAAGATTTCAACTGACTTTGCTTGAGATTTAATAACTCTGTGTTGTTTTTATATAAACAATAGTAATTTAGGCACATTAGTGCGCATGCGTTAGTTTGCATGGAGCTGAAGTTTTTTTTAAATGGTACACTTCGTCCTGACTTCTGTGTCAAAGTGTGACTTGGCTCGTGAATTTGTTACGAAGGTATCTTTAAAAATATTAGGAAATTTTTGGAGTGCTTAAAAGTTTGACAGCCGTTGGTTGGTGGTTAAAAACCACTATCACACACTCCTCAGAGAACACAGTTAAAACTCTTGGTTGTAAAGTCAAATTAAAAATTTATACTCCTTGCCATAGGCCGTTACATTTCCCACCTTTTTATTTATTATTTTCATACTGACAGCAACAAAAAAAATCTGTAGTCTTTATTTTGTTTCTATCTGTGCGTATTTTGTCAACCTTCAGTCAGCATCTTTTTATCCAGCGACAATGACAGTTTTACCTTTAATTTTATACCAACCTGACATATTTACTTTTTAATATATTTCTGCTTAGGAAATATGTTTATTTAATGTCAAAGTCACAATAGTATAACTACGTATGGCAAGGACTATATACCTTTGTTTTTAGCGTTATTTTACGAAATAAATGTTTTTTATGTTGGAATCTGGTGATATTTTATAATTTTTTATACAAACCAAACAAAAAGTCTTCAAAATTAACCAAAAAAAATGACCAACCAACTTAACGAAAGGGATTCGTAGCTTACGACACTGGTAGTGGTTTATTACCACTACGAAATTACATTTAGGTGGTGCGCAGACGTAGTAGTACAACCGTAATAAACTGTCAAAACTTCCTATTAAAGATTAGGTTAAATTCCGGAACAGGTCGAAAAAGTTTTGTTTCAACTAAACAACAGGTTAAAAAAACTGCTTCCTTTGTCACTGTTTCGTTCCGTCCGTCCCATTGACACGGCTATTCCAGGAGCTGTGCGTTGAGTAGGTCGCGCATAATTTGTAGAAATGCAAAGTATAGAAACAAAATTTGTCAAAAATAGTAGAAATAACAAAGCAATGAAACTGTTATGGAAAAAAAAATCTTAGAAAACTGAATTTATAAAACAACTTTCTCCTCAAGCCCAAGAGAGCTACTTTAAGTACAGATACGTCACAATAGAATAGGATAGGTAAGGTTAGGTTTTAAGTCAATGCCCTCAAGGTTAAGTTAAACCTGATTTCACTCTCAAGGCCGACGATGCGAAAGTCAATTTATGTAAGTAAAGAATAAAATATAATTAGTTAGGTTAGGTTTTAAGTCAAACCCCAGATAAAACAGTCGCCCATTCTTATATTCTTCCTTATCTAAGACTACTGCTGAAGCAGCTAATTGCGCCTTCTGTAGTAGATCAGTTAACCGCGAACCATTTCTACACGTTACGGTTTTTACATTTTACATTTCTATAAAACAAAAATTTATAAATTCAATTTCTTACGATTTCTGTTTTTATTTTGATTTTTACGAATTATTGGAAGAAGGCTTTACATTTATTTTAAAAACTTTTCTATAATTTAAATTCTTCTAACCTGTCCCTTTTTGGATTGGATTGGAATTTGAATCTTTTGACAGTTCAAACTTAAACTGAAACTGTTATGATATTTTTGTTTAGTAGTGTTTGATACTTCATCATCAAAAGACTTGACTGAAGACTGAATTACGAAGTACTTCACATTAATTGTGCATTTAAAAAAGCGTACTACTAATATTTTTTTTTAAAGCTTACTATATTAACGAATTCAACTATAAATATTAATAAACTTGATGGAACAACAATGTACACGTGCAAAGTAAATTGTTCGAGCGCAATCCTGCGCACTTCCATATCCACCGTAAACGGAATTGTCTGTTTCAGATCGACAAATGTCAATACAGTAAATAACAATCATAGCAACGTAAACAATAATGTGATAAGTAGTCCTAATATGTTGTACGTGTCCAGAGGTGGAGGCGGAAGGGGAAAGTTGCGTCAGCAGAGCTCCTCGCAAGGCAGTTTCAGCAGCTTCGAGAGTTCGAGTATGTCACCTTGTCTGTCCAGAGGTAAGCAAAAATCACGGTATTTAAACTATGCGGTAGGAACATGGGGGAAAATTGTTATTGCAAAATCCCCTGGTCCGAGAAAACTACCAAAATAACAACAAAGTTAATGCAAAACAACTTTTTTAATGCGGCACCCATTTTGTCCTCAGATATTCTTCCATATAATCTAACCGTAACGTTTTTCAACTTTTGTTATTTTTAAACATAGTTTGTCTCATCTTTGACAAGCCGCTATTCGTTTAAGCTACCACTTCAAGATGACCATCATGGTTTTTAATATCCTGACAATACAAGATGATAGGGTTTTAACAGTTCTTAACAACAAAGTGATAAAAAATCACTTTTTATCCGAACCTATGTGTCGGTGTTGCTCATATACGTTATTGCATAAATATATCACACGCGATGGTTGAATCCAGGACCCCCATTTAATTCTTAATGTTCCTTTTTTCAGGTAGGCATTTCGGTTACTGCGCATTCGTCAGTTTTGTTGGTTTTGGAACGTACTCCGTTACATCACTACATTATTTCAAACATTTAGGGTTATGTCTTTTAATTTTTTTCTAAAAACTAGTTGATTGGGTCAAAATTTATCAAATTGTGGATAAAATTATAGTTTTTCTAAAATTATTTGTGCAGATTTATTGTGGGCACCATGAAGGGTCTTTAATAACATCTATAAACCACTCTTAACTTTATTATCAAATTATAAAGAAAAATACAGGTACTTACCTATGAAATGGCACTCCCTTACTTCTCCCGGACATTTTTCCACAAACCGCACGTTAATTATTTCCCATTTTTCACAGAGAAAAACATAATTTTACACGACAAACGCAAAACATCGCAAAATATAAATAAACAAAAAATATGACGTCTACCACAACAAATACACAAATGTAAGAAAATAAAAAAAAACATTAAAAAAAATTTTAGGCACTACTTTTTCGCCCTAATAGCCAGGAGAAATAATAATCATTTTAGTGGTAAACGAATTATTTTAGCGCCTTTTTAGAACAACATTCTTTTAAAAATTCCTTTAGAGATACACTGTATAATTGGTATATAAAAAAATTACCTAATTTCATTGTCATGTAGGGCTAGACTTGGATTAGCTCTTTACCTAAAATAAAATTAGTGAGTTGGAAAGAGACACAATGGGTTTTGTTTTATAATTATTCTGTTTTGGCTACATCGCGTTGTTGTACTTCCACGTACATTTCTTCATCCAAAACAAACAAAGTTTTTAACATGCAGTATACTCCCGAGCCATTATATTGGTTAATCGGTTAGATTTTAACGTATTTTCTTCCAAAAAAAATTGTGTTTAATATGAAAGAAATCGCATACAGTGTTGCATGAACTTGAACGGACCAGTGACGGTGTATTCGCCAAAAACTCACTTATATCAGTTTAGTTTATCAGGTCGGTCTGACTCGCCATATCTCTTTTGCACTCAATTTGAAAGGGATTGGGAGAGATGCAAGCTGTCTGGGCCTTCTAAACGGGACAAATAATCTTTACAACGCGGCATATTCAGTTTATGGGAAGGTTCTTGCCGCAGAAATTTAAGCTATTCCGATGTTTTAAGATAATGTGTAAAATAAATACAACTTTGCCCTATATTGTTTGTTATATCGTTTTTATCCTGCCTACAATGGCTCGTTGCTGGTTCAAAGGACATGTGTCATATAACATATAGCGTCATAATAATTCATTTCCTGTCTAGCCTAGTATATACACATCAATACCTAATTTTATATCCATTAATTTTGCAGATAACAGTTCAGAACAATACACGGACTTTGGAGGAGTAGACTTGGAGCAATTCATCCCAGAAACCCTGAACCGAAACGCCAAAGACAGAGCCCTTATGTTGAGAATCGAACAGGAACTAGTCAACCTTGCCAAAGATAGAGTGTAAGTAACCATTTACAAAGCTGCCGCAGTTTTTCTTGGGTTATAAAGGGGTTTCCCAAATTCAATTTTTTAGATTCCTAACAGGCTCTAAATGTAAATTTAGTGACTGGAAAATATTCGTTAAATAGTAACATTTACTTTTTTTTATAAACCTATAGATATTATGATATCCAACATGATAAAACGTGTGTCCCACAGACTAGATACATTGTCGGCCGTGTCTCCCACACCAAACTTGTGAATAACGAGATGAAAAAAGTCACAGTATAGAATTAGTAACTTTGTTCTGTAGCTCAAAAAAAAATTAATAGTAAATGGCAACATTGTCCTACAAATTGCATGCTTAGTTTAGTCATCCCACGCTCGAAAGATATCTGCCCCTGTATACCCTGTTATGCCCGTTTCTGACGATGCAATTTTTGTATTCATTTTAATTGCTGCGATCACGTTTTGGGGTTTTAGACGACGCGATTTTGCACGTTTTTGGTTGCGCGTTCAACTTAGAACATTTCGATCGCAGCGATATTTGGAAAAATAAAAAATTTAATTGTCAGAAACAGGGTTTAGGAATTAAAATTTGCGCAGAGGAAACAATTGGGCGTCTCAGCAAAATAAAGCTGTTTACTAAAATTCAGCCTGTTACTCAGTACTTAAAAAATAACCCGGTGTTTCGTACAAATCGGAAAAAAACCGTTTTTAATAGTAAACAATACCCAGAGATACCACCCATATCTCTGACAATACCCAATCTTTTTTGTGGTTAATCTCCATAAAAATTTTTTTATTGCATGTTATTTTGTTTAAAATTACACAAAACTGATATAAGTACTCTTTTCAGAATTTGTTTAACGGAATGTAGTGAGTATCCTACGATCTAATAATCCGTTTATTTTATTATAAATATTAGATAAATACCAAGAACTATATGTATCTACACAAAGGCAAGCATTTCAATAAATATAAGGCTTTAAAACAAGAAAACAGGGAAGCATCATTCCAAACAAGTCAGTTGAAATAGTTATTTACTTTGTGGCTGTATTGGATACTCCTGGTTCGGTTACTGTTAAATGAATTCATCCCAAATTTTTAAAAATTGTGTTTGTATATAAGGCGAAATAAAATAAATACCAAACAAGTTTTCGTGGCTAATCGGGTAAAAAGAAGTTTTTGTTTCTCTCATATTTTTCCGTGGGTAGCTTAAAAGCTGAACCTCACGGTGGTCCAAGATCTAATGGACACCTAATAAGTGTTGACAGTTAACTGTTTCATCCTAATGGGACTCCTCAGAATACTGCTTGGTCAGTCTAACACCCTTGCAATGTTATTCAAACCGTTTTGTCTCTCATCCTACGTCTATAGTAAGAAACCCTTCGCAAGAAGTGCCATCTACCGAGATAGGAGAGAAATTAAAACATGAGCAGGCGGGTATAAACTGCTATATATATATATATATATATATATATATATATATATATATATATATATATCGCAAAGAAAAAGAAACCATCCGTAAACTTCGACAGCACTTCTGTCTATCCGGCCTACCTTCAGACATGAGCGTCAATCAGCGGAATTTTTAAGCCAAATAATACTAAGAAACGTAAATTTTACTACCCGTGAATTTAAAAATCAAACAAGTTTTTGCTTCTCTTAATGTTCTCTTTTCTGTTAAATGCAGTCATCCCAAATTTTTAAAAATTGTGTTTGTATATAAGTCGGTATAAAATAGATACCAAACAAGTTTTCATGGCTTATCGGGTAAAAAGAAGTTTTTGTTTCTCTCATATTTTGCCGTGGGTAGCTCGAAAGCTTAACCTCACGGGGGTCCAAGATCTAATGGACACCTAATAAGTGTTGACAGTTAACTGTTTCGTCCTTATGGGACTCCTCAGAACACTGCTTAGTCTACCCTTGCGAAGTTATTCAGACCGTTTTGTCTCTCATCCTACGTGAGAAAACCCTTGCGAGAAACTCTAGGTAAATGTCGCCATTATGACTTGGTTCCTAAAGGAATGGGGTTCGGCGCTTTTGCTATGTTTAATGAGATCTCAATAGCTATTGATTACGCCGTCTTGGTTTTATGTTTTTAAAAACAATTTTTAAAAATCAATTATTCAAAATGCTCAAGGGTGGCAGCTTGTCATCACTCAATTAACAAAACTAGGATTTCTAGAGATATGAAATCCATTCTAAAATAAATGATCCATGACGATGATACCTTCTTAGCTAGCGTATTAGCACACTTTAAGTGAAGCCATGATATTATCAGCTTTGAAAATAGTTTTTTTTTTAAATATCTCAGAAACTAAAGCTGTTACGAAGTTTTTGGTTACAACACAAATTATTGAGCAAAATGTAGTCTAATATATTCGGAAACCCGAATATTGATGCGATGCTCCGTTAAAAAGTTAGCATTTTTAACATTTTTTAATTGTCAAAAAACTCATTAGCATTAATGGATTTTGACCAAAATCTAATGAGCCACTCAGAGTATCGAACACTATTTTACTTTAAAATTTTATGAACATCGGATTTAGGAGCTATCGTGTTATTGACAGAAATAATATACACACTCACACTGCCAAACATCATGACGATATTGCTAAGATAGGTCAAAATACACCCAAATAACACATTTTCGCCGTTATCTAAAAAAAACTTTTTTTATCGAAACAGTACCTTCTCTAGCCATTGCGACGCGTGCTAGAAAGGTAAAAAACTTAAGAACCTCAATATTTTTTGTTTTCATTTTGAAAAGATTTTCAAACAAGCAAAACAAATGAATTTAAGGAATTTTAATTCTTGTTCGTCTACAAAACTTGAGCTGGGCGAATTATTTTGAAATGAAAAAAGAAAAAATACGCCGAAGTAATAACGCAGAAGGTATGGTTGTTTATTGCTTTAATCCAAATCCTTTAATCCGTCTTAGTACACAGAACCACAGACCTCGACCCACGTGACATTTAAGAGGAAGCGTTTTGCCTAATCGAAAAAAGAAATCTTAATGTGAGCGCGACCTTTAATCGAACAGACAGATCTTTCTGAGATTGATATCAGATCGCTCGGGAGCTGTTTTTGATCGCTGATCGAAAACGATATAAGTAGCAAGTGCTCGAATGTGGACTACCTAACTTTGACATTTGCATCAAAACGAACTTCGTTAAATATTTACGTGCCAGCGATTCTCAGTAAACTATCAAAAACATAAATTAATGCTTTTAAATTCAAAAATTTATAATTTTTTTGGCAGGCGAAGCGATCGCGCTTCAATAAATTAATTGAGAGCTGCATACTTTCTAATTTTATTTTGTAGAATTTCAGTCAAAGCTCCGGATATTAAATTATATTTTTATAAAATTCCATTTTTTTTATTTTTTACGACGAAAAACAATAATTTTTTTTGCTAAAGGGTACAGACAGATTAATTTTGAGTATCTTTTCTAAAATGTTTTTCACCGATTTAAATTCCTTGTCTTTGTCTGAAACTATTAAAAAGTTCGAGAATTTCTTTCTTTTTCGACAAAAACACAACAAAAATAACAACAACCAACAGTCTCCACCATTTTGACACAGGCGGGCGCGATAAAATCAAAGTATAGTTAGGTTAGACTGCTTAACGGGTTGCCTACGTGTGTCCTTCTATTTCAGCCCAATTTTCAACTTTTTGCCCGAATGTGGATTACCTAACTTTGACATTCGCATCAAAACGAACTTCGTTAAATATTTACGTGCCAGCAATTCTCAGTAAACTATCAAAAACATAAATTGAAGCTTTTAAATTCGAAAATTTATACTTTTTTTGGCGGGCGAAGCGATCGCGCTTTAATAAATTAATTGAGAGCTGCATACTTTCTAATTTTGTTTTGTAGAATTTCAGTCAAAGCCCCGGATATTAAATTATATTTTATAAAATTCCATTTTTTTTTATTTTTTACGACAAAATACATTAATTTTTTTTTGCTAAAGGGTACAGACAGATTAATTTTGAGTATCTTTTCTAAAATGTTTTTTGCCGATTTAAATTCCTTGTCTTTGTCTGAAACTATTAAAAAGTTCGAGAATTTCTTTCTTTTTCGACAAAAACACAACAAAAATAACAACAACTAACAGTCTCCACCATTCTGACGCGGGCGCGATAAAATCAAGGTATAGTTAGGTTAGGTTGCTTAACGGGTTGCCTACATGTGCCCTTCTATTTCAGCCCAATTTTCAACTTTTTGCCCCAATGTGGATTACCTAACTTTGACATTCGCATCAAAACGAACTTCCTTAAATATTTACGTGCCAGCGATTCTCAGTAAAATATCAAAAACATAAATTGAAGCTTATTTTAAATTCCTAATTTTTTTTGGCAGGCGAACCGATCGCGGTTTAATAAATTAATTGAGAGCTGCATACTTTGTAATTTTATTTTGTAGAATTTCAGTCAAAGCTCCGGATATTAATTTATATTTTTATTGATTTATATTTCTTATTTTCTTTTACAACGAAATACACTATTTTTTTTTTTTGCTAAAGGGTACAGACAGATTGATTTTGAGTAACATTTCTAAAATGTTTTTCACCGATTTAAATTCTTTGTCGTTGT
Organism: Aspidapion aeneum; assembly: GCA_963576565.1. Classification (NCBI taxonomy): domain Eukaryota; kingdom Metazoa; phylum Arthropoda; class Insecta; order Coleoptera; family Brentidae; genus Aspidapion; species Aspidapion aeneum. The sequence goes on along the minus strand of OY755038.1, from coordinate 35,416,795 downwards.
CAGATGTTAGGAAGGTAAAATAGTATATTATATACCAAGGGATATTCTTCTTTTTATCCCGAGACAAAAAGTACAATTTATCGATAGATAAAAAGACAATTTTATCACAAATACGACATTTGTCGCACTTTTTTATTTTTTTCCGAGTTTTTCTCACACATTCAAGCAATTTATTATACTGACTATGCGAAATTCAGATACTCTACTAAAAGTAAAATGCATGCAACCGCTGTTTTTGTTTATTGGTGCTTTTGCCAGATTTTTGTCATTTTCACAAGGCTGTAGGAAAAGATTTTGGCCAGCATATTGACTTTTTCCTCTGATGTTGTGGCTAAGTGAGTATTTTTATCTGTAAGTGGTGGTATGGATGACAACAGCTTTTGCAAGAGACCAAAAGGACCTAGAACTACTTGGACAATTCAGCAACCTGTTTTTTATTCTTTGATTGTATGTTTCTTTGGCGGCGTCAATAGTAATTTTGCAACTATTTCTGGCTTCTATAAATTCTGTGTGGTTTTGAGCGGTTTGTTGTCGTTTCCAAAGGTTATATGCTCTGTGTTTTTTTCTGTACAGCCGTTTGACACTGGCTGTTGAACCAAGGTTTTGCATTTGCTCTGCGTTTTATTGTATGTGGGATATATGCATCCATTCCAGATAAGATTACTTTTGTTATTTCATTACAGCAAATAGTGGGATCAGCTGTTTTAAAGCAAACCTCTTGCCATGGAAAATCCAGGTAAAACTGCTTAAGGTCAGTCCATTTTGCCGATTTATAGTGCCACATTTTACGAGGAAGTGATTGTTGGCTTGGTGGTATGAGCATTTCGCACTTTGTTATTATAAGTTTATGATCGGATGAACCAAGTGGGGGATCTACTTGAATTGTGTACTAGTCAGAATTTGTAGTTAGGAACAAGTCTAAAAGCGCTGCAAATTCACCCCTTTCTGAGATACGGGTAGGTTCATCGACAAGCTGCGTTAGACCACAACTTATGGCAAAAGCTTCTGCTTCCCTGCCTTCATTATCTGTTTTGTTGTGGTGTTTTAGCCAGGGTATATATATATATATATATATATATATATATATATATATATATAAAGTATATATATAATTTAACACTAAATTTATGTTATTGAATTTTGAAACACCCTGTATAAAGTTTACTGCAAAAAAATACTGCAGGACAGAATAGCAGCAGCAGAATTACCATGATGATTGCCAGAATCCATAACGGATAGACATCGCAAGAAGATTTAAACTGACAACTAATTATAAGACAATTATGTTTTTCACCGAAAATCTTACAGCATTCGAAATTTTTGGCATATTTTCAAAGCGTTTTTTTGTCAATTTGTAACCGCACTAAATTTATCAAACACAAAGTTTACTGTTTTTTTTAATAGCCCACATGTCGCAATAAAAGCAGAAAATGTTTCTATTATTTTTGAGTCATAAATTACATCGTTTCCTGGAAACTAGAACTAGCGATTTATGTTAAAATATATTAAAAAATTAGTCGCATATGCTTACTTATAGGTAACCTTATACACAGGCAGTGCTGAATAAACCCCAAATTTCAAACAAACAGGCTAATAAGAAAAGGTTTGTAGGTAAGTCCCTAAAAACTCAAGCTAACTAGTAGACCAGCCGGGCGTCTCAGTCCTATCGTACACTCCTATTTACGAGCGTAGCCAATACAAATACGAAATACAAAAAGAAGATGAAAAGGTGATGATATAGTCCACAATACAACGGCCTATTTTTTAAGTAATGACTGAGAGGCTAAATTTTCGTAAATAGCTTAATTTGCTGAGACGCCGAACTTTTTCCTCTGTAAAAATTCTCGAAAGTCCTAACAGAGTGGGACCATCTCGGTTTGCAAGCAAAATTTGAAGTCACTACGAAGACAGATATAGATATACCGGGTGGTTCGGTTCGGTTCGGTTCCATCTAAAATCCGCCATCTAAAATCCAAGATAACGGACAAAATTAAATTGTACCCTTCAAAGATGCACGTTTATTCTTGTGTTGCCTACATGTTTTAGGGCCCATCGCACCGACTTTTAAAATTCCCTTTCATAACTATGGATTGCTTTAATTTTAAACATGCCTTATTTTTAAATTTGTTGCACCGAGCAAAAATCTCCTCTTCTTTGTTAAGATGCGGCCACCTTGTGAGCCAAATTAGACAACGCCGCTGTTTCAACCAACATAATTTTTAAACTATGAAAAACAACAACAACACCCAGTATGTCCCAAAATAGTTTTGTCAAAACCCATCAATTTCCTGTGTCAAGTCGCCTCACAGTACACCAATTGTCGCCTTTAAAAATTTATTTACAAAAATGAAAGTTCTTGAATTTTTGGAAGAATATTTGGAAGATGATGAAATCGAGATGGTGCTACTCGATTTTTTGGAATTTGGGTGTCCTTGTCGCCTTGTTGATACAGTCGCGTATTTTTTCCCGGGCTGGTTTACGGTTCCCCATCCAGCACAGAACAAAATCCGCGCCCGGCCGAAAAATGTACTTCTCCTAAGGCACAGGCCTATAAGGCACCTGCCCATAAGGCTCCTGCCCATAAGGCAGCGGCCCATACACCCCTGGATATAACCAAAGGATTAAAAATTATATTGAAATTAGGGTAAAATGTAAAGGCAGAAAGCAAAATCGTCTTGTTACTTCATTTACATGCAAGGGTTTTCTTACACTAGTCAGTCCTGTTCTACCCTTACCGCTGTACCTACCAGGCTGTAAATAACAGTTAACACAAAAATCGGATGAAAATACTGTAATAAAAATTAGATTTAACTTTATTTATATTATTTTTCTTCCTTACAAATCTTTTTTTAATCGATACATAAGTATTTTTTTCACAAAAACATTGTGCCAAAAGAACCAAAATCTAGCCGTTATCTTGTGCAATAAAGTTTTTCAAAATCATTTTTATTTATTTAAAAAAAAACATGTTTTTTACTTTATTTACTTAAAATAGACAAAATTCACTTTAATCAAAACACTGCTCATTTGTAGGTATTGTCAGTTGCTATGGCTGGCTATGGCTATACCAGACGGGTAACATTATGTGACCAGCATCTTTTCTTTAAGCATCTCTTAAGGAACAGTAAAGTCACAAAAAAAGCTGACTTAATTTTAACAACACTAAGGAAGGAATAAGTCTGCCTTTAAGTTCGGTGCAATGAAATTTTACGAAATAAGGTATTCTTAAGGCTAAGAAACGGAAAAAAAATTCGGTGCGATGGGCCCTTAATTAGTTGTTTAAATCAGTAAAAAAGCTGCATTCTTGCCACGTACAACAATGTATGAATCAGCTAAATCGGTTTGATGGTTCTGCAAAAAATATTTTTGTTTCAACCACTGTTTGAACATTATACGATTGCCTTGCCAATCATGTCTGCACTTGTTTTCTTATGAATTCATTACTACTGAACCGATTTTGATAAAATAAAAAACATCCTGGTGAGAAATGATTGCTTTTTGAAGATCATTATCAAAATTTATTGCTATCTTAAAATTTAGGATTTAGGAAAAGTACTATTTCTGTCGCGCTTAACAAGGTACAAAATAGTAAAATCGGTTAAGCGGTTCTCATAAAATCTCATTTTGTTTCAACTATTGTTTTACAAATTATACGATTGCATTGCGAATCCTGTCTGCATTTTGTTCTTTATAAATTCATTATTACTGAGCCGATTTTAGTGAAATAAAAGACATTATGGCGCAAACTGATTGATCTTTAAAGTTTGACATAATGCTTTTTAATCCTCTAAAATCGGTTCAGTAATAATAAATTTATAAAGAAATTAATGCAGACAGGATTGGCAATGCAATCGTATAATTTGTAAAACAAAGGTTAAAACAAAATCCGTTTTCGTAAGAATTACTACACCGATTGTATTAATTTGTACTTTTTTGTACGGGGAAAAAGTAGTGTTTTTCTATAAATAAAATAAGCTAAAACATTTTCGCAAAATAAGAATAAACACGCCATTTTGAAGAATCAAGTATGATTCTGTCCGACATCTTAAATTCCAAGATGGCGGAAAATGTCGATAGCAATCTTTAATGAGCAATCAATTTTAAAAAGTAAAATAAATGCAGACAGGATTGGTAATGCAATCGTAGAATCTGTTAAACAATGGTTGAAACAAAAATAGATTTTTTGACAACCACCGAACCAATGTACGATGTACACATGTGTTAGGGAAAAATAGTAATTTTTTTAATATGTCAAAATTCTTATGTTTACCCTCCGATTCGTGAAATTACAGCGTTTCACGAAAGCTTGTGGCTTTTAAATGTCAACAGTGTCAAATAGCGTTAATTGTCGGCAGTTTTAAATGCGAACGAAAACTATCTAATTTTTTGTAATTTTTAGTAAGACCCACTACAAGTTTCCCCCAATGTCAAGTTACCAAAGAATGCTCGTTCATCGGTGTGCTGCTTACTTTGGAATGGACCACAACATTGAGCCGTCTGGAAAATGCGTGGTTGTGAACAAAACAAAGAACACCAGAATACCCGAGGTCGAATTTAGAGAGCATATTAAAGGTATGGCTATCTATTCTATCTATCTATTTAGCCTTCTTCGATCCATCTTTGGACCTAAGCCTCCCCCAATATCTTCCACTCTTCTCTGTTTATCGCCTTGTTCATCGATCTAGTCCCCGCATGTTTCTTCAAATCGTCCGCTCATCTCATTTGGGGTTTCCCCTACTTCTTTTATTTTCCCAAGGTCTCCAGTTTACAATACATTTGTTCCATCGATCGTCTTTCTATCTGATATTATAATCGGCAAATTTCCATTATAATTTTGCTACCTCTCCTCCGACATCCCTTACTTTTATTTTATTTCTTATCCATTCATTCCTTTTTCTTTTTTCTGTTAGCTTTACATGTAAAATTTGTCTTTCCATTGATCTTTGGGCTTTTGTTACCTTATCCATCTGCGGTTCAACAAAGATTCCTTCCTTTAATTTTGTCTCTGAGAGGGCCGAAAATGTTTGACACAAATACTTAAAACAGTTGCCTACTTTATCTAAAGCCTTGACAAATTGTTTCACAAGACCCAGTTTTATGTGGAGAAGTAGATGTAAAACCTTGGGATTAATTAGACTTTGGCGAATTACATTTATATTTTTTGTAACCAAACTTTTTCTTCATCCCACTCACACATCAATTAAATAAATTTCATATAACCAGACTGTTGGCTCAAAAGAAGACCTGAAATCATCAGATTTCTACATATTTCCCAGTAATGATTCTTGATTGTATTCTTAAAAGTAATTCCTCCAAATTTTTATAGTTTTTTTTTAATGAACTAAACAATTGAGACTTCTCCTTTAAGAATCTGTAAAGAGTCTCCAGTCAGAAGGTCTGTAGTCAGGGGCTCCAAGGTGAGTAACTATCTCAGCGATTGGCAGTGACCCGTTTTGTTCAAAATATTGTACAAATTAGGATTCACGACTTATATACCAAAAGAAAGTAGTTTTTAAACTCAGCAAACTCTTTTCTTTTAACCTTGATCCAAGCACTTTAGAATGCTATCTTAACAGTCCTTAATCTCTTACTAAATCGTTTAGTTCGCCTTGTGAAGATAGTTGAGGTTCACCAGAGGTTGAAGGTTCAAAATTGCAATCCATGGTCTCTAGGGAGGTTGAACAGCTACTGCCAGCAACTTTTTCCAGTTCTTTGGTAGGTGTGGGTATTCGTAGGTCACCACTGTGAGAAATTGGTCTAATTCATCAGTCTTACAAAGGCAACTTTTAGCAATCATTACAATGATTTTGTGGTTCTCTCCAAACCATCGGTATTCCAAAGGGTAGTCCTTTTCCCTCGCCTTTCATGGAATATGGGGTGCCCATTTGTCTTGATTTCCCAGTTTCATTTTAAAATAAGCCAAATAGCAACTTTTTACAAAATCACAAATAGCTCTTTGAGACTTTTTTAAAACGTAACTTTCACAAATATAACAAAAGTCATTTGGTTTAAATTTGCAACTTCGGCTAGCCATGTTCTTTTGCAAGATGTCACACTTCACATAAAAAAAAACTAAATGACGTCACTTTTCACAAACTTCCAAACTTTACTTTTTTACTCGTTCAAAGTTCAAAAGTTCAAAAGAGTGCCATTTTCCATTATTGCCCTAAAAACCCTTTTTTTCCTAGTAAAAAGTATCATAAAGTTCAATAAAAAGCACGAAAATATCATTAAATAGGGGCAATAAATGCCTATCACAAAAGATTTATTAAGGTAATGGCAACTTAATTGATAAATTTTTGGAAACAACAATTAAAGAAATCATTTTAGAAGTAATTCTGAAAATTTGGGAGGATTTAATTTAATAATATGAATTTTATGTACATTTCACTTATTTCAATAAAGAAAACAATCTGAAGGTGATTGACCAAAACCGACCTAAATCACCAAAAATATCTCATGCAGAAATTTCATGTGAGTTGGTTCACTAGTACTGATTATTATTGCTGTTTTCACTAATACTGATTATTATTCTTCTTCAGACGACATCGTCTTCACTGAAGAACCCAGACGATCAATTCTAAAAAGAGACTCGAACAGTATAGAAGATTACTGTTTTAAGAGCCCAGAACGAGGGTATGATAATAGAAGAAGCAAAAGTTTTGAGGAGCGGGAGGAGGAGTACGAAAAGGTTAGGAGGCGGATATTTAGTAGGGAGGTAAGTAATATGCCTTGTTTTTCTTGTGTTAGTGGAATAACCCTATGTGCCTTAAACCCTTTTTCTACGAAGCGTTCCCCTTTCAAATCTTTTTTCTCCACGAAAAATTGTAAATAATAGTTTAAACTCTAAGGGCATTTAAACATTAATGATGTATTTGTTTATTAAACCAAAATTATTATATTTTCTATTTTCTCAAAAAAATGTCCAAAAATATATTATACTTTATTGTGGGAAATCAAATTTTTATTTAAGCGGCTCAAGTTCACGGTTTGCTCCAGTCCAGGCGCGTTAAAGTTACCAAGAGATAATTGATTTAAAAGTAAATTTTATGACCTAAATACAATGTATAATGATTTCCCTATAAACTTTAGTTTTAAAAAACGAAATAAAAAAATTTACATTATTTACCGAACCGAGAGATTTCTAGAGAAGATGTAATAAAACTGACCCCAACTTGTGAGTCTTGATTTTTAAGAGAATCCTGATGGTGAAAACCGCTTCTTGATTCAGCAAGCTGTTCTTTATTTATAAATAAAAGTTTTATGTTGCTGTAAATTGCTTTTTATTAGTATTTTTGTCTAACGGATTCAGCTGTCAAACTAAACATTTTATTATTTTTTTTATTATAAATAGGTTCAGGCATGTGTGTATATTATTTTGTATAATTGGGCATCAACTGTAAAGAAAAATTCAATTCAATTAATGCTTTTTTTAGTTTAGAAAAGTATTTTAATACTTTGGTTGTTGTTTAGATGCACGAAGGTACTTCGGAAGACTCAGGATGGTCAGAAATACCATGGTCGAGCACAGAAAGCGAATACATCACGAAATACCGACTGCAACCCCCAGAGTTGCAGGCCAGACATTTAAGAAGACTCCTAAAGGTAGGGAACTTGCAAACAGAGTTCTTTTCAGATGAAGGGTAAAGGAAAAAACACGGAATGTCACACTTTTCCAGAAATGGAAATGGCAGCGATTTTCATTTTTACAGGAGGATATAATTTAAGACAGGCTGAGGCAAACTAATCAGTTATTTCTTCGATATTCTTGCTTCAAATTTTTTATTTGAACATCGAAATGTCATGGGTTCTCCTGTTAAATAAACAGCATTAAAATTTTTTTATTTAATTAAGTGTTTCTTTGGAGTGTTAACTATACGGAATTAATAAACCTGCCTAAGTTATTCGTATGTGAAGTAAAATATATTTTGTCTCCAGGTTTTTCATAGTTATATGTTTGTGCTTCCCTTGATAATCTAGAGACAGCGTCATCTAACAACTAAATGACCTAAGAATAAGGGTCTAGGGTCGACTGTCAGTACTCTTTGAATATTTGCCAAATGCGTATGCGTTTTGAAAAAAACGTATAAAGTTCTCAAAAAAGTACATGCATAATTTCAATCATGTCATGTCTCATTAAAAAAACTGTCAAAATCATGATATTCCAGAATATTTTTTTAAATTAATTTATTATCCAAAGCAGGTAAAAACAAAGTAAACATCATTGTCCTGTATAACCTTAATTTCTAGAAATTGAGGAAATAAGAATTTTATTACTTGTTTCTCTTTATCGATTTTAAGAAAGAAAATGGAATGAGCCGAAATAAATTTGCAGTTTATTTAAGATTAATGTTAATGATAGCATGCTAGAATAAAACAAACGAATTCTAACGGATTTTAAACCTTCCTAACAAACAGATATTACTTTAAAATTAAAGTTTGAGTCCTTTTTCAATATCTTCTAAGTTCTGACATTTTTAGATCTTACAAACATTGTTACAAAAAAACTAAAAGTAAATTTATTGTAATTCTGTATTAAAAATTCAAATATTTAGTTTAAACAATATTTTTTCAAAATGTAATTTTTGACATCTAAATCCCCTTATTTTAACATTTTTTGGATAACGACATTTTCATGAGTTTTTTCAGTTTACAGACCGATTTTGAAACGTCTGGCACTTGGACTACGTATTGTAATTAATCTTATTTTTGTTGAAGGTCCACTCAGAAGATACAGTCGAAACGTTGCGACCCTGCGTTGCGAAAAGTTTTAGTTTTGGCGGTTACGGAGGAGGCAATATGTCAGTGCTGCCGAGGGGCGAAAGCGTCATGTCATCGCACAGTGCTGGACCAAGGCTTCTTACCAAACAAGGTTAGTTAAAATTCTGACATTTGTATTCGCTAAAAAAACATGTTTTCCCTCATGTTTCTCCGTAACTTACTATTTTATCATTGCTAGTTTTTGTCACTTTCTTAGGTTCTGACACTCGCCCATTCTCTAAAAAAAACAATTTTTTGCCTCATGTTTCTCCTTAATCCTTGGTATTGTTATCCTTGCTAGTTTTTGTCACTTTTAAAAAGGCGGCCGGCGGCAGATTTTCTGTATGATCCGGTATGTAGAGGGTGAGGCAGAATGGCAGGGCGTTTTTGTTGTAAATTCTACTGATTTAAACTATAATGTGCAATTAATATTGTCACGAGGGGGTTTTAACATGACGTAACACAGTTTAAGTTAGGTTTATGTTTTTAACAATATCTAGATCGCTCGACTTCTGGCTATTGTACTTGTCTTTACTGTTAATTTGAACGTGTGGGACGTTACGTTCTCAGCTTACAACTAACTGCTAAACTTTTTTAGAGATGCTTTTATTAAAAACCGTTTGCCATTGATAGGATATCGAGATGTGTTTTGTTTCCTGTATAAACATCATCGATGACCGGTCAATCGCTTATGGTTTTTATTCCGTATACAGTTTATTATACGTTTTAATACAAATTGAACGATATACAGAAGTTCATTTCCTTAGATTGTTTAGGGTTAATGTGCACTTGCTTATAAACGTAACTGGTGCAATTTAGTTAATAGGACATTATTTTCTATCCTGACAATATTAACGAGGTTTGCTATTAAGTAAAACATAATTCTGTACAATGTTTATACCACCAAGAATTATTTATTAATTATTTTATTTATGAACGTGAAAATTAAAACAAAAAATGTTTTTTTTTGTAGATTCAGGAGCCAGTTCATGTGTGTCATGGCGTCTCAGTCCCTCAAGCTCGGGCTACAAATCACAATCGCAAATGTCGGAGTCGGTCACTCCAAGTCCCACGAACACACCCCATTCTCATCATACACCCGGTGATGACGAGGAAAGAGAGCGGGAGGGCCACAGAAACAAACCACCAGATAGTCATTTGGTGTGGGCCGTGACGGATATTCATAGTGTACCGAAAGGCAGTATTATCATTAATCCTGAAGTAAGCATTTAAGGCGCTATTTAAATAAAATACTTAACACGTTGACTGCGGAGATACTTTTAAAAAAAAATCTAAAAATTAGTTGATTGCGTGAAAATTCAAATTGTGGGTTAAAAATGTAGTTTTTCTAAAATTAATTGTGCAGATTTATTGTGGACACCATAAAGAGTGTTTAATGGCATCTATAAACGACTCTTAACTTATTAACAAATTATAAATAAAAATACAAGTACTTACCAAAATAGAACCGTACTCCCTTACTTCTTCCGAACATTTTTCCACAAACCACACATGTTTTGCATGAATTATTTCCCATTTTTCACAGAAAAAAATATAATTTTACACGACAAACGCAAAACACCGCAAAATGTAAATATACAACAAATATGGCGTCCACCCACACAGCAGCTGTGTGCCTACGTGACAAAACACGCATGCGCACTTGAAAATTCTTGAATATAAATTTGTATTGTATCCAAAGCAAGTTATGAGTGCTTCACTTTTCGATTTTTTGAACATGTATTTATGCTCTAACGTATTTGCAAAAAACTAATGGTCTTATCCACGGACACCGAAGCATTTTTGAGATCGACGGCAAACACATACATACATACACCATTACAACATTTGGTAATTCGGTAATTTTTTACTATAAAATAGCTTTTCATTGCTAAATTTTTTAGACCGGTAAGCCCCTCAAAAATGACGACGGCACAATCTACCACTACGACCCTCATAGGCCACCGCCAGGATTTTTCTCGCAGCCCACCCCTCCACCGCCGCCACCTACCAAAGTGGATGCGGCCTCCTCGCCTCAGAGATCGCCTCAAAAGGTGGTTAGCCCGAAAAGCCCTCAAAGGGAAAAGCCTCAGGTAAATTGTTATAGGAAAAACAAGTGGGGCAGGTTGAAATAAAAAACCGAGAGGTCATCAGCTTTCAACAGTACTGTACAAATTTCACAACAGGACCCGACAGTACCACGACAGGACCCAACAGTACTCGACAGTACACGACAGTACCCAACAGTACTCAACAGGACCCAACAGTACTCGACAGTACCCAACAGTACTCAACAGTACACGACAGGACCCAACAGTACTCAACAGAACCCAACAGTACTCGACAGTACCCAACAGTACTCAACAGGACCCAACAGTACTCGACAGTACCCAACAGTACTCAACAGGACCCAACAGTACTCGACAGTACTCGACACTACCATGGGCGCACCCAGGGGGGGCCCCGGGGCCGGCCCCCCCCCAAGCCTTTGATTTTTTAATATATTTTCTACATATTTGATGATAAAACATGAAAAATACCTTAAAATTTGACATCAGGAGGCTTCGGGCCCCCCCAACCCCAAGCAGTGGCGTAGTTGCGAAAAGACATGATGACCTTTTTTTTTTTGTCGCAAGTTTTTTGAGGGCGCGCTTTGTAGCTGTCGGGCCCCCCCCACACATGATGACCTTTTTTTTTCTGTTTTGGTCGCAAGTTTTTTGACGGCGCGCTTCGTAGCTGTCGGGCCCCCCAAGACACATTCTTGGGTGCGCCACTGACACTACACGACAGGACCCAACAGTACTCGACAGTACACGACAGGACCCAACAGTACACGACAGTACTCGGCAGGACCCAACAGTACTCGACAGTACACGACAGTACCCAACAGGACCCAACAGTACACGACAGGACCCAAGTCCTGTTGGACGCTGTACAAAATTTTAGGGTGCCGATGACCCCTCGTAAAAAACACATTTTTTGATACTGAGTAAAGCGCCTGAAATTCTTTACAAAATAAATTAATTAATTTATTTGTTATTAAAAAAGATATATTATTGTTGTCATGTTTACTGTTTCAACCTGTCCTTTCTAAGAGGTAGGTTGTAACAACACAAACATCTAAAAATTTAATTTTAACAGATTTAAAAAATATATAAATTAATAAATAGCGCACATTAATCGATAAAAAATTGACAGCAAAAAACTTCATCTCTTGGTGCCCTTCTTATTGCATGGTGATAGTAAATGTAGTTTATTGTTTACTAGGAGGTACTACAGATGAAGTTTCAATAAAGTTTATGCCTCTAACCCCATAAGAAACAGATCATGGAATGTTTGAACCTATCCCATTTATTTTATTTCAACCTACCCCACCCCTGTTACTTTTCTTATTTGATCAAACTATCTCGAACCAGTGACAAGTATCATTTGTACATTAACACATTTTTATAGTCAGCTTAATATAGAAATATTTTATAAACAGTTTAAAACAAAATATAACATAATAATGTGTATCTAAAAATTTTAGCATGGCCTGCATGTCTTTGACTTTTTAAAAATGATTTTTTTTTCTTTAGCAGAAGTCGCCGTCAACCAAGCATTCACCAATTAAAAAGCAATCTAGTTTTACAAATAGTGCAACAAGTCCTAGTTTACCGTTTTCGCCACCTCTCTCAACGTGTTCCAGTGTTGTGCATTCTAGCAAGAGCTGTCCCTACTTGCAGGTAGATATAATTTTTGATGCAATTTGTTTTAAAAGCACTTCACACACTACCAAGTCATTTACTTTGATAGGAAAAGCTTTTTATTATAAGCATTTTTTCTCGCTGATTCCAAACATAACATTTTACCATATTTACCTTAAACTGTTATTGAACAAATCTCGTAATAAGATTAACAATATCATGCTATAAAACAGTTCAAAGAAAAGAAAAACATTTAGTACGTTTATACTCGCGTAAAAGCGGTTTAGACGACAAATCGATTTAAAATAGAATCGGTTTTAGTGTTTAAAACGATTTTAATAGTGTTTATACGATAACATTTTCAAACCGTCCTAATATAAAAGCGCTTTAATAGGCTCTTCTAAATAAAGTATTTGTTATAAATTATATACTTCGCAAATAGTACATAGCTAGGAGGTTAGCAGCATACAGAGTGAGCCAAATTCATTATTTCTTTAGTGTTTTTCCTTTTTTTCTTGTCGATATAGATAAAAACAAATAGACATGACCTGGGCTTGATTTTCGAGACGTCTTTAAATATTAGAACCGCTTCTTGATGGACCCCATATTTTTCAACTACGAGGAAATTTTTAAAAATCTGCATTTATGGAGGTGGCCTATAGTTTTTTTATTTATGAAAATTGCATTTTGGTGTACAATGCTTTTTTATAGTGTTTTAATAGAGTATCCCAACTGTCAAACTGAATTTTATTTGTTACTTTTAGTTTTTTAGATATTACATAAAATCGTTATTTCTTTATGGAATGACTCCTTTATTTTTACCTTCCTAGCCCGCGTAGCAATGGCTAGGGAAGGTATTATTTTCGACGAAAAATTTTTTGTTGAGATAACACCGAAAATGTGTTATTTGGGTATTTTTTACCTATCTAAACAAATTCGTCGTGATGTCTGTCTGTGTGTGTGTGTGTGTGTATTACTTCTGTCCGTAACACGATAGCTCCCAAACCGCTGAACCGATTTTCATAGGAAAATAGTGTTCGACACTAACCAGCTGATTAGATTTTAATCAAAATCCAGTTTTTTGACAATTTAAAAAATACGCGGTTTTCGGAATATAGTAGATTATATTTTGCTTAAAACTTTGTAAGAGCTTTAGTTTCTGAGATATTTACAAAAAACTGTTTTCCAGGCTGATATATTGGCTTCAAATAAAGTGTGCTAATAGGCTAGCTAGGAAGGTATGCATCCCGGAATGGGACAACTGGACGCCGCCAATGAACCGAACCGAACCGCCGCCAACTGGGCGCCGGGCCAACTCGATTCAACAGTCGACTTAATGGATTTAACTTTACTTAACAAAAACAAATTTCAAAAAAATTGCGTAAAGTATTTTTAAAGCCATCCACCATTTTGATTCTTTTAAGTTTGAGTAAAAATTTTTGTTAAATGACCTCAAGCAATTTAATATTTCAAGTTTGAGACAAATCGGTTAGTAAATAAAAAAACCCGCCATTTTGGATCCGCCATTTTTAATGTTTTAAGTTTGAGTAAAAAAATTTGTTAAATGACCTCAAGCAATGTAATATTTCAAGTTTGAAACAAATAGGTTAGTAAATAAGAAAATCCGCCATTTTGGATTCGCCATTTTGAATTTTTTAAGTTTGAGGATAAAACTGTATTTAGAGAACTCAGGCACTGCAAACTTTTAAGTTTCAGACAAATCGGTTTAAAAATAAAGAAATCTGACATTTTGGATCCGCCATTGTTGTAATAAAAAACGTAAATTGTAGTGTTACCAGGTTACCACACTACAACTACCAAGATTCAACAGTCGACTTAATGGATTAAACTTTACTTAACAAAAACAAATTTTAAAAAAATTGCGTAAATGATTTTTAAAGATGTTTTTATATAAATAATATATTTTGTTTTTCATCTACACATTTTATCAAAAAAAAAAATTCTCCGGCGCCGAGTTGGCCCAGCGCCCAGTTGGCCCGGCGCCCAGTTGGCAGCGCCGAGTTGGCGGCGCCCTGTTGTCCTAGACCGATGCATCCACGTCCTTAAATGCAAACTAAAACTACGAGGCCTGTTAAGAAGCGGTTTTGATGTTTGGAGACTTCTCGAAAATTGAGCCCAGGACATGTCTACTCCTATTTATGTATCTCAGCTAGAAATACCTAAAACTCTTAAGTAACTTCAAATTAGGCCCACCCTGTAGTTTTCGATAGCGTAAAACTGCTTATCCCCCGGCTAAAACAGTACATGAATGGGTGACCTCAAGTGAACCTAGTTCATTTCATTGTGAGGTTTTCCTTGAATCTTGGAACCAGCATTTCTATCCATGGGTCGCCTATGCGTAACTTTTGTTAATTGGTAATTTTGGTTTTTTATACTAAGCAATGTGGTCGCTTAAAAATTAAGGGTTTCGATACATACGTCACTTGCTTTCGCTATGTTTAGGGAATTTAACGTTATATAAACCGAACCGGATCGAACCGAACCGAACCCAAGCAGTTGATTTTATTAATAAGAGCACCGTGACGATGATAGGTGAAAATAATGCATATTTATTTTAAAAAATGTTATTATTTATGGAGAAAACAATATCATTTTACTAAAAAGTTGTTAAAAAGAAATTTAGCATAGTAAGTATTTTTGAAATACAGACCGAAAAGAAAAAGATCCTTACTGATTTAAATTGATCTAATCTAACCTGACGACGTTATTTCAGGTATGTTGTGATTTATTTGGAACAAGTCAGATTACTTCAGTATAATACTTCAGCTTTCAATTTCTTTACTTTTGGTATTCTATAATTTAATTGTTTTTTAAAAATATTTTGTACATAGAAAAAACTAACCCCATCTTCTGAGGTTCGATTACGAAGAAAAGCTTTAGGGTAAAAACCGCATTTTGATATAGCAAGCTGTTTTTAGGCTGCAGGGGGTTTTAAAAAATTCATTTAGGAAGAAAGCCTCTAGCCTTTTTATTTATGAAAATATAATTTTGGTGTAAATTGCTTTTTTATTTATTTTTTATAGATTATGAAGCTGTCAAATTGAATTTCATTTTTGTTTCTTAACATATATAAAAATTGTTTTTTCTTTATGTAATGACTCTTTTATTTCTTTATATTCTTTGTATTTTTTTTTGTATTAATTTTATATTCTATATTATTTTACTGGATTTAAAATATTCTAACATGATTAACTTAAAAATTTTATTAAAAATAGGTAAAGTAAGTAATTAAAAAACAAAGATATAAAAAACAATAAACCATTTTGAGTGTAATTTTCAAGGGAATTTTATGCTGATTCCATAACAAAAATACTAACTTTATATAATATCTCAAAAACTAAGACAGATAAAATTTAATTCTGCAGTTGGATTATTTATTAAAAAACAATAAAAGACCATTTACACCAAAGTAAAATTTTCATAAATTAAAAAATTATAGGCCCCCTACCTAAATGTAGACTTTTTAAAAACCCTTATAGCATAAAAATAGCTTGCTATAGCAAGATGCGGTTTTCACATTTAATCGAGGCTCGCTAGTGGGGTTTAGTTTTTCTCTATCTCTCCTACAAAGTCCTGAAATTCCATAAAAACATCGAGTTTTGATTAGGATTTTCTGTACTTTTGATCTTTTGTATTCATTGTTTGGTGCTTCAATCTTTGGTTTTTCGATCTTTGCCACCAACTTTTAATTGTTTTTTTATCATTTTTATAGTCGACCCCATCTTGCGAAAACGTGACCAACCTTCCACAACCTCCGCCTCCTCAACCTCCACCACACTACCCGAACTTCAGTACCACGCCATCAGAGACCAATGTTCCAGCCCCTGCCGTTTACCAACAGCCTTATATCGTTTACACTGCCCCCTATGGAGTGCCGATGCAACAACAATTCGACGGAAGATTGGTGAGACATCTATATATCTCTTTTAGCCAATTATTTTTGCAATTAAACCTGGCGTCTCTCGCCTCCTAGGATGCAGTGATCCTAGTTTTATCCCGTATTCTAAGGTGAAACCGATTACATTGTTAAAAATATATAAAATACTAAAAAACTACTGCATTTATTGTGGCAGTTTTCATAGCTTTAAATGCTCGAAGCGATTGAAGCTATAAGAAAGGAAAGGTCCAGTATAAAACAAAGAAAACGAAAATGCATAAAACTTTAACCTTTGATATTTATTTTTTTGAGATTTGACTTTTATAAAAATTAATCCAAACCAAACCAAGTTTTGATCGGATTTACCCCATTTGATGGTACTTTTAACGGTATCAATCACCCCTTAAAATACTAATACATACATAATTTTCTTAGGACCCCCCAAGCATTCCACCCGATATGGGAACCACCTACTACGTTAGCGAGAATCCATCTCAAACACCTTCACAATCCTCCATCTCTTACCAAACTCAACCGCCACCTCAAACGACTAGTAGCCCGTTTTGGGGCCAGCCTCCATTTTATCCTGGAGGTAAGTGAATCTTTTAAAGTAATCATATTTTTGTGACCAGCAAGCAGAGCTGTCACAAGTACATTATGAAAGTACTTCAAGTACAAGTACCAAGTACATTCAGATTTGTAAAAGTACTTGAAGTACTAAGTACATTTTCTTTTCAAATGTACTTTAAGTACCAAGTACATTATAAAAGTACTTGATTTTCTCCAAGTCTTTTACTTTTACAATAGAAGTACTTCAAGTACTTTAAATACATCAAAAAATTAGAAAAATGCCAAAAATATAATTTTGAATGTACTTATAATTAACTTGAAGTACTTTACTTGACAAAGTACATTTCCAAGTACATTGTTAAAAGTACTTCAAGTACCAAGTACAATTACCGGATTGTAGATGTACTTCAAGTACAGTACTTGAAGTACATGTAAGTACTTGAACTACAATTTCAAGTACTGTACTTGAAGTACCTGACAGCTCTGCCAGCAAGTATCAAATCTTTTAAAAACTTTTTATTCAAAAAAATTCTAAAAAACATTACTATCCCATTTAAGAAAAAAATTATGTTGTTTTATTCAACCTCTAAAGGAAATACTGAAAATGTTGCCCATAAAAAAACTCAATTTAAAATCTTTGTTTTATGTTGGAATAACAATTTCTAATAAGTCATAGGTCTAAAGGTCTTATCATCTTTTTAAAAAATATATAAATATACAGGGTGTTTTTTAAAAGGTTACAGAAGATTTTTGGTTCGGTCGAATTTAATTATAGATAAATAAACAACTTATTTTTAAATTCGACTTTGGTATGCCAATTTTAAAATATCAGCTGTCAGCCTGCAATCTCTCTGTCAAAATACTGTCTAACACTATTATTACATGACTTTATTCCAATAAGTCCCTATTATTTTAAAATGTTATTATGTCAGTCATTCGTGTTTTGAACTTTAACAGAGGAGGGGGATTAATTAAAATAAAATTTATTAAGGTTTGTTTTTATAATAGTTTTTTAGAATATTTTAAATTCATTTTATAAAATAAAATACAACTTGATAAAACCCAGCCAAAAATATATTTTTGGTTTTTAGAAATAACGTGCTTGTTTTTGGTAAATTAAATTTAATTTTGAATTGAATATCTTTATTAGCTTTGCCAAATAATATATTTGAAAAGTAAGTTCGGTTTCTACGATAAATGGATGCTTGGCTGTCTGGAAACTGAGAAAAAATTCTTGCATTCTTTGCTGTGTTGAATCTTTTATTTACAGAGCTGTTGTTCGGCTTACGTTAAAATGCTGGGCTACCGCTGGAAAGGACCAACCGTTTTCCAACTTAGTAACAATTTTTGATCGTATGTTAAACTCATTTTAGGATTAAATACTATGTTTAGGCATTTATTATTATGTAACTGATGACAATGTTATTATTTTTTTACTTGTCATTGACAGTTTTGATATTGTTAAAATACTTAGTTTTGATAAAGCTGATGGTGGCTTAGAATACACTGCTCAAATTTTGGAAAAAGTACTTTAAAGAGTCGTATAATTTTTTTTTTAAATCAGCTGTACATAAAAGTCATTGCTTACGTAGTAACTTTCTGAATTGATAGATTCTTGAAATTTTTACATTGTCCTAAAGAGATCCAAGCCAAAAACGATAAACACCCGAAAAAGTTATACCTGTTACCTTCAAAAAGCACCCTTTTAAATTAAATTAATAAGAAATACATGGATTCATGACGGATCTGATACCTTCCTGGCGCATTAGCACAAGTCAACTCCACGCTATATCAGCCTTAAAAACAGTTTTTTGTAAATATCTCGGAAACAAAAGTTTTTCGTTTTAACACAAATTATTGTGAAAATTGTGTTCTTCTATATTCCCAAAACCGCATATTGATGCAATGCTCCGCTAAAAAGTTCGTTATTTAATCAATTTTTTAATTGTCATTAGCATTGATGAAAAAACAAGACTGCGCGCCTAGATGGCGCCCTAGACGGGTGGGGTAAAAATCGAGTAGTGCGTTGGGTATCTAGATATCTTGTCTATGCACGTCCCAAAACACGTTTCCGTCACTCTTATAGTATTTGTGCAGTAGGGGTTTGAAACGAACGTGTTTTTTTTCTCGTGCCGAAAACCATGTGTGACGAAAAACGTGAGCAACGTATCAATCTCAAATTTCTTGTTAAATTGAAAAAAAACTCCGACTGAGTGCTGTAAATTGCTGTAAGTGGCTTATGGGGACAATTCTCTATCTCGTGCGCGTGTTTTTGGATGGTGTAAGCGCTTTAGTGAGGGCCGAGAGACCACTACACACACGACATTAACGGTATCGTGATGACTGAATGGGTTCCAGAGGGTCAGACTGTCAACCAGACTTACTATTTGACAGTTTTGGCAACACCGCGTGAACGAGTTCGTAAAAAACGGCCCGAGTTGTGGAACAACAACTCGGGCCGTTGTTCTTAACAACGCATCTTCCCATAACGCACTAAGTCGATGGAAGCGGTAAAGAAAAAAAAACGGCAGAGCTCATAAAGGCCCTCACAAAAGAAGACTTCCAGCACTGCTTCGATCAATGGAAAAAACATATGGAAAGGTGTGTGGTGAGAAGAGGAGAGTATATTGAGGGGGAGCATTCGAATGTAGAATAATTTCTATAATAAAACCCTTTTTCGTAACCAGTCTCGTTATTTAATAGCCAGACCTCGTATGTGTTATTTGGGTGTATATGACAGTTTTTTGACCGTTTAAAAATTGAAAATATGCTAACTTTTTAACGGAGCATCGCTTTAATATCCGGTTTTTGGAATATAGCGTGGAGTTCTCTTGTAGTGTGCTAATGGGCTAGGAAAGTCTCAGATTCATCACGGATCCATTTATTTTTATGTATTATTAAAGATCCAACTTAAAGCTGTATTATTTCCTGTTACTAGGAGCACCTCAAGCAGCTGGTATGACGCCACCTCAACGGTTTAGTGTTGCTATTTCTCCACAAGGTCAGGCAAGTACGTATATAAACCATATTTTAACTCTTCGAGTTCACATGGTCACGAATGATACTCCCATTTTTAGTCTAAAATTTATATTTTGTAAAACCTTTCTAAAAAACCGACAGATTTTAAACCAATAAATAGAATTGTAATTTTAAACGTTTTATTATAGTATAGTCGTCGACAAAAACGTGTTTTGTCTCATTTAGTAGATATTTTCTTGTTGTTGTAAAACAAAAACTCTACACTTTATAACACTGCGAACACACAATACGAATTGGTTTTTTTTTTAATTGTTATCCTTTTCGATTTCGAAATAGACTTTGAAAAAGCTTTTGATAGCATTAAGCACTGGGCAGTAAAATCATATTTAACTAATAGGCGAATAGATACAGACTTACTAGCCAATATATATAGCGAAGAAATAACATCAATCAAAATCCACGCAGGAATCAAGCCAATCCGCATAAAAAGAGGTGTAAAACAGGGTGACACAATATCCCCTAAATTATTTAACCAGGCGCTAGAAGATGTTTTTAAAAGCTTAGATTGGGAAGAAATAGGCATCAAAGTAAACGGACAATTCTTGAACCACCTAAGATATGCTGATGATATCGCCTTAATAACAGACAAGAAAGAAGAACTGATAAAAATGCTGGAAGAACTGGACACAGCAGCTAAAAATATAGGCTTAAATATGAACTACACTAAAACTAAAAGCATAACAAACACAGATGAATATTACAGTCAGAATAAACCAAAAGAAAATGGAACAAGTAGAGGAATATATATATACCTGGGACAAGATATTAAACGAAAAAAAGAAAACCAAACAGCTGAAATCAAGAGACGAGTATGATTGGTCTGGGCAGCATTCGGTAAATTAAGCTACATATTAACAAATAAAAAATATCCTCAGTACCTCAAAACGAAAGTGTATAACCAATGTATCCTTCCTGTACGTACCTATGGATCCCAGACTTGGACACTTACAAAATTATAACATTCACATTGAAGATCTAGAAAGGGTTCAGCGAAGATTTCTTAAGTTACTTTACTTTAAAACTTATGGAATATATCCTCCTCAAGGTTTTGCAGAGGAAAATTTACTTGAAATGTTCGATATGCAATCCTTATCTAACAGGAGGAGCTATTTCTCTCAGGTATTTCTGTTTAAGGTCCTGCACAACCAAATCGACTGTCCTGATATATTAAGTAAAATTAATTTTCTAGTTTCTCGTTTGTCTTCACGTCAAAATCTGACATTCTTTTCACCAAGAGTTCGAACAAATAAATTACAGTTTTCTCCAGTTCATGTTATGTGCAGAACTTATAATAAATGTAACAGAGACCTTGACATATTTAACACCACAATCTCAAAAATTCGTGGTTATTTTACAACGTCATTCCCCACTCTCTGATATAGTAAACACTCTGTCCATAATTTTTAATGTAGTTTTTATTTATTTTAAATTTAATTTTATAACCATGTCCTGAGTGTATTTTTATAATTATTTTACATTTAATGTTTTTTAACTTAGTTTATTACTTGAGTATTTAGGTTGTGTAATTTTTAAGATTTTCCTGCTTTGTAATTGGGTTTTTTTTTCCTGTTAAGCAGTGTAATAATAAATAAAATAAATAAATAAAACATGGATAAGGTAACACAAGCCCAAAGATCAATAGAAACACAAATGTTACATGTAAAGCTAAGAGATAGAAAAATGAATTAATGGATAAGAAATAAAACAAAAATAAGGGATGTCAGACAGAAAGACGATCGATGGAACAAATGTATTGTAAACTGGAGACATTGGGAAAATAAAGGAAGTAGGGGAAGACCCCAAATTAGATGGGCGGACGATTTGAAGAAACACGCTCGAACTAGATGGATAGACACGGCGACAGACAGAGAAGAGTGAAAGATATTGGGAGAGGCCTATGTACAAAGATCGATTGAAGAAGACTAAATAGATAGATAGATAGATCCTTTTCTATCAAGAGAAGTTCTATTTATGGAGAATTTTTAATGATTTACAAATCTATTGCCATTGGTTTTTAATAAAAATGATCAAGAAAACCTTGAAGATACAAATAACATATTAACAATTATTATCATACATAAAAAAGAACCAAAAATGTGAATAAATTTGTATATAAGTGAGCTTTTTCTACTAAAACTTCAAAAGTTTTACCTGCAGCGCACAAAAATCTCTTTGTTATTACCGAAATTATAAAAGTTTTTGTTATATTGGTTTAAAGTGAGGTTAACTACCTACTTCTACGTATAAAAAACTTTCAAATTTTTTTTTTGGCGCCATAAGTACCTTTAGGTTTGTTAGTTACATGTGCTCATATTTATGAATTATTTGTGGTTTGACTTAACTATCCCTTCCAATATCAGGGTCAATATATTCCATTGGTCTTTTATAATCTCAAAAACCTGGATCACTTGACTATATTTAAGTTTAGTACATCTAATATTTAACATTTATTATCGGCTAATACTTTTTTTATTTTCTAGTCTATATGCCGACCAGTTACCCAACAACAGTCAACTATCTAACCCAACCTGTCGCGCCCGCACCTCAATGCACTCCCACTGCCGCAGAAATGGTCCCAGTTTATCCTGGTAAATAAAAAGTTAACTTTAGAAACAATTATATATTACTTCGTACACTTCATGTAAAATAACTTGGTAAAAAAAAAAAATTTAAGTCACAAGCTTTTATAAAATGCACTAAAAATTAAAAAATAATTTTCTAACATTCTAATATTATCATAATAATAAAAGCGATGGCAGTCTTATGTAAATCTTGACGATGTTAGCACGATAAGATATCCGTATCAATAAAATATCACTATTTGCAAGAATCAATCTAGCAGAAAAATGCAGAGGTACCAAATCCAACATATCTTTGATGACCTGCTATGTTGAATATTCTTTAAGTGTTTAGATCACAACTTTAGATTAACGTATGCTTTGATGTGCAGCCATCGCTTTTATTATTATGATAATATTAGAATGTTAGAAAATTAGTTTTTAATTTTTAGTGCATTTTATAAAAGCTTGTGACTTAAAAAAAAATTTTTAAATCTACTCTATTAAATGAAAATATTTGTTCAATAACAGAACAGAAGAGTTTATTCTAGATTATAATGAAATCGCTGATCGTGAGTTGTTTGGAAACTCATTTTTCTATTGGGGGAAGGAGAGGGTGGGGGTAGAGGTAGAAATATATTTTTTTTAATGTTGTATTGTCATGGGACCACTATGTGTGTACCAAATTTCATCCAAATCGCATAATGGGAAGTGTGTCAAAAACGCTTCACAAGATTTGATAGTTAGTTAGTTAGACAGAACATATGAAGTTAAATAATAGCTTGTAAAAAGTTAAATGTAAAGTTATGTAAAAGTAACATTGTTCACTTCCAGAAACCATAGGAAAAAATAAAAAACCTAAAAATTTTTAGTAATGCATTGCAAAAGTTTTGAACAATATTCCGCATATTTTACTACTTTAAAACCTAAATATTATCCAAATCCTTTAAAAAGGAGTGAAATCATAACAAAAACATTTTATGTAAAAAGAAGCCATGTACGCAAAAATGGTATTCCATAAAAAGAATTGAGATAAAGGTAGAGCCAAGTTCTCTAATACAAATTTCAAAATGAAAGGTTCTTATGTTCTTGTGTTTGGAATTTTTTTTTTTACTTTGCTATTACAGCCAAACTTCTTTGTTCAATTTAGCACTGTGCCTAAGCGTCAGTTGCAGAACCTTTAATTTTGAAATTTTAGAGAACTTGGCTTCACTTTTATCTCAATTATTTTTACGGAATACCATTTTCGCGTACTTGGCTTTTTTTTGTTATAATTTCACTCCATTCTATAGAAAAAAATTCTATAGTTTTATCATAGTTCCTATCGGCCTTCCAAGGCTCAGCTCTCTAGCGTTTCTGGCAGTAAGCAATGTTACTTTCACATAACTTTACATTTATAGCACAGGGACGCAAAGTAAAATGTTTGGGTTTTTAATTTTTTCCTATAGTTTTATCATATTTTTATCAGTTTGCCAAAGCTCAGCTCTCTAGCGCTTCTGGAAGTGGGCAATGTTACTTTTACATAACTTTACATGTATAGGGGAGAGGAGGAAATTAGAATTTTGGAGTTTTTTGATTTTTTTTCCAAGGGTTTGGTCATAATTTCTATCAGTCTGCCAAATTTCAGCTTTGTAGCATGTCTGGAAGTACAGTAAAATTTTGATGATCTATACATGAGTGAGTGAGTGGCAATTTCGACGTTTTTTGAAATTTCCTAACTACGTTACTACTTTATGGAAGTCCATAAAACTTGAACGGCTTGTTAAATCTATGAAGGGTACGACTCTGCAAAGTTTGAGTTTCGTAACTCATTCCGAAGTAGAATTTTACAAAGGTCAATTATGGGCGGAAATGTTTCAAGAAAAGATGGTACAGCAGTTTACGCCGCGAACTTGGCCGGGAACTGCCGCTCCCTCAGATATGTTCAATCGTTAATTAAACCATACGCCCCCCAATATTTTTATTAGGAATAGAAAGAAACAGGGAAACATAGGAAATTGAGAAAATGTTTGATCAAGAATTTAAAAAAATTAACATTTGATTTGTTAAAGCGACAAAACTATGTCAACGTAATTATACCACTGTTGCCACAATGTAATTTTTGAGAATCTATGCTTATTAGGCCCCTTCTCATTAGGTCACAAATCGTTTACATGGTTTCCCTCGAACCGAACCGAACCCAACCAGTACCTAAATTGTAATATTTAAACATACTCCCAAGTATCTTTTTTATCCGTGTGACTCCCGTTTTTTTTTCTCTGTCATATTTTATCATCTTTAATTTCCTTATATTTGTAGGTCAGCCGGTTCAGATGGTGTACACCAATCAACCGAGTACACCCACTCCAGTAATTTATGCACAGAATCCAGTAGTTTACTCTGCTCCAGGTATGTTTCGATTTTAATTATTTTTTATTTTGTCAGCTATTTTGAGAGTAAAAAAAAACTATCTGATTGTATTTCCAAAGGGGCCCTTAGTCAATCATAAAATTTTAAGCCGATCAGTGGTCAAGTGTCATAAAAAGTAATAAAATTTTAAATTCATCATAAACTTAATAATTAAATTTCACATAGACCAATACTGGAACTTGATAAGTTAAAATCAATAAAATATTTTTCTTAAAGGAAAATTTAAGAGCTTATTTTATAAAAACGTTATCAAAAGTCATATTTTTTTCCGAAAAAAGTCATAGTCATAAAATTTGGAAAAATTGGCCGTAAAATTATAACAAAAATCAACTATAGTTGAGGATGTATATAAGTTGCACCGTGTCATAGCTATGATAAACCAAGTTTTGCGGCAAAATCTATGTAAAGAAGCCCCAAAAAATTGTTGTTTTACTTTGTACCTGCAGTGTGTTGCTTTATATGTCTATAATAAAACACTGAAGCCTTTTAAAAGAGATATAAAATAGGTACTTACCTAATAAATAAAGATCCGAAACATAAAAGAGAATCCAAAATTATATTAAAATGTGGGCAAATATTGATTTAGTTGCAAAAACGGTAATTTGTTTTGTAAAAAGTCGGTCCCAATTTGTTTGACATTAAAACAGTCATAACAACAGCGAATAGAAAACGTCATAGCCCGACTAAATCAATATGTTCGTAACAACCAGACAAGAGTATATATGTTACTTTCTAATAAAGTCGTTTGTAAGAAGACATAAATAAAAAGCAAGTAAAATAGTAAGCTAATGACTAATTAGTGCAGTGCCTCGTTTTGGGAATCAATACCAATAAAAAAATTACAGGAAGTGCGGGCCACTATATCTACCCCTCTACTCCCTTCCCGCCCATCACGGTTTTGATGACGCGGTGCCACTTTAATACAACATCAAGTATACTTGGTGTCCTCCCTGAGCATTCATAATAATGGATATCGTATTGAAAAATCTAAATTAACGATTTTGTTTTTCCAGCTTACCCTCCACCTCAGGGTATACCCGCTTACCCTCAAGGTACTCCCACTCCTAACAGCTGCAATTCGTCGGTTTCTACGCACCAATTTGTAGCAACAGCTGCAAGCCAGCCTACTGATTTGAGCGTACCTCATCCTGCAGGTGAATATTATTTAGAGACACCAGAATAGAATATATGCTACTTATTTTTCTTTTTAGAACGTCATGCGTGACAAGAATTCGGTAACTAAGTTTTACAAACTTTGTGCTATAACCTCTATTTTTGATAAAAAGTTTAAAATATTTTTAAAATAGTTTTCAAATTTTTGATACCGCTTGAAACATAGATATTCTAGAATAAATAGACATTGGTTATCACAACCAAAAAAAAAAAAAAGCAAGAGATGTATAGACCATGCATTTGACACACAGAATCTACAACATTAATGGATTAGATTTGACCAAAGTTAGTGTAAGTTAGTCTTTTGTAATGGTTGCAAATTATTTTAAATTTCCAGGTTATCTTCAGCTAACTCAAAGTATGCACCAAATGGCATTAGGCGGCCCTCAAATGGGAACTCCTAGAGGAGTCATGGCTGTTAATATGAAATGTAAGAAACAATTTCCATTATTTCGTAACTCTTTTGAGGCAATCAAATATTTAAAAAAAATTCATTACAATAAAAAACATACCAAGATTTAGATTTTTAAAGTTATGCCTCAAGACCCACCAAAAATAACTACTACTACTATGTCGGTTTAGAACATTTTTCTATATTGTCCGACGCCTATTCTCCACCTTCTTCGATCGTGACAATCATCTTCTGTCAGGTTTTTTTGACTCATTGATCTTTGGATTGACTGTTGCCATTCTAGTTTAGGACGCCCTCTTTTTCTGCGACCAATTGGTTGCCATTCTAGGACCTACTTTTGTAATCTTTCGTCGTTCATCCGTTGTACATGGCGGTACCATATCAGTTGTTATTATGCTTTCCTCGATTCCCATTATTTTTGTTATGATCTCATTTCTTATATGATCTTTTCTAGATATTCTCATTTATCTTCTTATTGCATTCATTTCGACACTTTCCATATTTGTTTTTGTATTTTTATGTTACGTCACAAGTCCCTATTCCATACAATAGCCTGCTTTGCACCATTGTTTCATATATGTTAAATTTTACATTCTTTTTCATCTCTCTGCTCCATAAAATACTGTTAAGACATCCAATAACCTTTTTTCTTTTACTATGCTTTTTTTCTGTTCTTTACAGTCTGTTCCTGTCCTATCAAATGTGACACCCAAGTATACATACTCATCGCATGGAGATATTGTTTGTCCATTGTCTAGTTCTAACTCACTTGATTCGTTTCCAATACATAATTACTGTGTCTTGCTGACGTTCAGAAACAACTACCAGCAGAAAATAGAACATATAAATGCATGCAGTTGTGTTTACAATAAAAAGAATCCCTAAAACCTATTCCTATACTTTTTAGATACTCCTCCCTTTGACCAACGACCTCATACGGGATCAAAGAGCTTTACGCCTAAGTATCCGAGTCAACCTAGGAACAGTTTTACGGGGTGTTCCGGACAGAACAGTGGCGGCACCAGTTCACCGGCAGGTAAAAATCTTTACATTTACAGTGTACCCGTACAGCAGCATTTATTCTTCGATTTATGATTAGGTAACCCTTAAACATTTAGTATGTTTAAGAACCTTTGCACCGAGCTTTCATACGGAGTAAGGTAACATGTTAACGTGGAACATCGCGAATGTAGGCAGGTGTAGTCCAGGAGCCAACACGCAGCGAAGGAACCAGGAATAATAACCCAGGAGCCGGATGCAATCGTCACACAACGTTTTTTTAATTATAATAACCAAACCCACCCAAATGTATTGTAGATAGTCCAGTTAATAAAAAAAAATGCAATTGAAAAAAAAGTCATAATAATGTATTTCTCTGTAACAGAGCCCTAAAGTTAAAAAGCATTTTGGGACAAAAATTTATGTTTTTTTACAGTATTTTTAAATAAAAAAAAATTACAATACAAACAGCACTTTTTGGGTATATGAGTATAAATTGGGCATAACCAGTTACTGCACTTTTAAAAACTACTAGTTATTTCCTAATTCCAAAACCCTTTTTATGGTTTAAAATTTTTGTAATATAGCAAGTTTATTTTCGTCTCTATTTTCCTTTGTAAAGCCTGCAGAAACAAGCTTAGCAAGGCTTAGTAAAATCTCCACCAGAATATAAGAGAGGAGTGTCTATTTTACTAAAAAAACAACAAAATTTCTGCTCCCAGCTGCTCCTTTTTTTTTGGTGGTAGCCCTAAACACTGTACGAGGTCTTTATACAGTCAGTGTAACAGCCAAATGGAATAAATTCGACAGCGGATTGAATTTAGATTATTCTAAAAACCCAAATTGACTGAAATTTTTAACGAGCAATATTTTTGATCGAAATTTTTATGTATAAACCTCCGCAAAAGAATCTACTAACATACAACTTTTTTTTTTCAAATGATATAACCCACTTGTGGCACTTTGTTTAAAAGCTTATCAAAAAAGAAAAACGATAAACTACGTATTTTTGACACCTGTCAAATATTTAACTAACCTTTACTTTTTTACCATTTTTAGACAATAAAAAATGTCCTTTTAAATAATATTTATAATTTATTTAAAAGAGTGTAGGTAGAGCCAACTTGTGGCAACTTGTTCGAAAGCTTATTAAAAAAGAAAAAAGATGGTGCGTGATCCTAAACGCCGAAAATTCCTACATACCATTTTTAAACGAAATCGGAAATGGTACCCCCTCCACCATCCTTAAAGGTGGGCAGTTTCCAACTTTAGAGGTTTATAAGTCCACACCAAATTTGATATTGATCGGATATGTGCAAGTTGTAATTAAAAATTTGTGATCCCCAACCCCAACAGTTCCTACATACCAATTTTGAACGATATCGGACATACTTAGATGGTACCCCCTCTCCTGCATACTCAAAGTGTGAACTTGGTAGTATCATTACATTATATTGTCATCGGAACTCTTAGTGTATACCAAATTTAAAGTTGGTGCCGCTTAAGTCAACTTAAGACGTCCACGACAGTTACGCTGAAATGGACAAGATCTACCGTATTCAATTAAGTCCTCTTAGAGAAAGAAAACTTGCATCCTAAGGGGCACCTTCATCAGTTTGGTATATGGTGTACGGACAGTCGGGGTTTGTGAAAAGAGCAAGTGCCTAATCGCTAGACCAAAAATGGTTTTCCTGTCACTACTACTACGAACGCACGTCGCTTTAAGGTACCTCATTACCAAGGTCCTTATACTAGCTCTACACAGGTCGCCTACAAAATTTGACAAGTCATAATTTAACTGGCCGACTGTACCTACGTCATCGCTTTTGACAAAAGTAAAAGCTGCAAATCGAAACTACGGCCATTTTTATCATTGACACTTCGTTGTCTTGTTTAGAAATGTCACGCGCTGTCTTTGTTTATTTGTGTTTTTGCTAGTTTAAAATTAAATTTGGGATACAATGTACACTCCATATCATAATTTTTGAGATAACTTTTTGACAGTTATCAGCTGTTTACCAAAACAAATAGCATATGCCAACGAAAAAAAGTTGTAAAAAGTTATCTCAAAAATTATGATATGGAGATTAACTGTCAAAACTTGCCATTAGAGTAGGGAAAGTTCAAGATTTACTTTATTTTCCAACAAAAAACAAGAAAAATAACATCCACTGAGAACCTCCACCATTTTGAGAAGGCCGGGATAAAACCAAAGTAGAGTTTGGTTAGGCTACCCAAACCAACTATCCGATTTTTCAATGGTAATGTCAAACGCATGGTGTACTCACCCTTTTTATTTTAGTTAATTGTGAAATCTAATCTCTCGCTGTTGTATATCTCTAGTTTACTTATATCTTTCGTTTCTTTATATAAATTCAGTGTTTTTTTTTAACAAAAAATTGTGTGTGCTTAAGACTGCACGGCAGAAGTGTAAACTTTAACAAGGCGAAATCATATCGCTCTGCTGACTGTTCCTCTCACAGTTAGTCGACTCGAGCCGACTTCATCCGAATGAGCGTTACATAGCCAAGCCTGACGGCTCAGTTCAATTCAGTACCCACAAAAACTGCTAAACGCGCCTAAAGAAGTTTACACTTCAAAAAGGTGACTGTGAAACATTCCAGTTGAGAATAAATTGTGAACTATCGTGGTGGTACCAAAGCAAGAAAAATAATTTTTTAAGAATTTCAAAGAGGGTCTTGAAACTTCCCGACAAATGGAAGTTGTATTTAAGGGGCAATGAGAAAATGTTTACTATACATACTAAACAAAGACCTAAGTCAACGCGAAGACGAAGATATGAAATCTGATTTCTGTGACATTACAGTTGGCCATAATTTAGGTTCTGTAGACAACCTGTGTAGAGTAGAGAGGCATTGCCTTATTACGCTTTAAAATGCAGGCTTGAAAGTTAAAGATGGCGATGTAGGATTAAGACTTACGATTTATCAATTTTAGGAACGGTGATAAGTGCCTCCTACTGCCCTCAGAGCGCAGGCGCTCCGGGGGTTCCGCCCCCTTACAGAACTCCTTCAAGTACTCCGCCCACTCCGCAGTTTTTGTCGTTTCAACCGGGATTCAATTGGGGTCCGCCTAGATTGTTTAGACAGGTTAGTTGTTCAGTTAAGCATTCTGTTCCAGTGTTTGGTTAACTATTTTTTTAATTAAGACAGACGAGTGATCCTGTATGTATGACATTAAAAAAAAGAGACGCGACAAACCCCTCAAAGTCACTGACATTTTTTTGGTTGTTGCCATCGATGAGTGACATCAATCATCATGCCACATATACTCAAACAGGTTTGTCCGCCACCCCCGGTATATGTTTGTCAAAAGAGTAAAAAAAAATCGTTTATTTTTATTTTCCGACGCTTTTAAATAAACCAGGATGGAAGAGAGACAGACGCCTCTTTCTAAAGAATGCTAGAGTATAGAGAACCAATATTTGCATCCTTTGTTTTTAATTTAAATAAGTTTACCTTTGATGGGATTTGCCGCGTCTCTCTTTTATAATAATATGTCATACATACAGGCCTAACGCTTAAGATGGGACAAGAACCTTATTTATGTTAATTTATTAATAATATACCATCACACTGTGAAAAGTGAATCACTGCGGGTATAGTAAATCGCGAACTTTTCACAAATATTCGGTAATACTAACTGTGGCGGCGTGTTTTGGCTTGTCTAAATCAATGGTCCCAAAAATCAGTCGTTCCAAAAGAGCTCTCGGGGTAGGTGCGCATTAATGACGCAAATAGGTAAGTAAGAAACAAATTTAAAGTTAATGTATATGTTTTCTTAGTTTTAATAATCTTATAAAATGTTTGGTGCCTAACTATCTAAAAAAAGTCTAAAAAAAAACAAAAAACACATAAAAATTACATTTTTACAATTTTTTTTTCTTTAAAATGTCTAACTACGGGGTAAAGTAGATCACTAAACTCCATATCAAAATTTTTGAGATAACTTTTTGACACTGATCAGCTGTTTACCATAACAAATAGCATAGGCCAACGAAGCAAAGTTGTAAAAATTTGTCTCAAAAATAATGATATGAACTGTTTCTGTTAGGTGCAGATTTATACCATCATATTGTAACAAGTTAATTTAAACTTGCTATTTTTCTCCTTACTACCTCTCTTTATACCTACTTATTATATTAGGTGTGATAAAGAATTAAAAAATCTCGAATAAAATATTTGTACCTTTAAAATAAGTTATTTAAAAGTTCCTTTTAAACTTAGACTTAAGAAAATTACTAAATAAACGCTCTGTTTTTTTTATATGTGCACTGTTTTTTTTTTAAATATTTATTTCTACTAATTTTTTTGTGATTTACTTCACTATCTGACAAGTCGAAACCTAGAAAACATATTTGAGGGGGGATAAAAAGTTTTCGTAAAAATTTTGGAAGATTTACTTGTTGCGCAACTTTTTTTCTTATTTTTATTTCTCAGAAATCTTTTTAAACACACTTTATCGATTAAATCTGGGAGATGATCGACCCCCTTGATCCTCTCTAGGTGCGGCCTTGCCGCCATAACTTCTAAAGTTAGAACATCATACATTTAAACGCGTGATTCACTTTACACCATCCTACGGGGTAAAGTAAATCACTCTTCACTCCATTTTTTCTCTCAAATTTGAAGTTAGATTTTTTCTTAACGTAACTTATTAGAAGTCTAAAGGTTAAATCTATCTTCATTAATTTTTTCATACTTTTTGCTGTATTCATCTGGAAGTTATATTCATCTGGGAGTTATTAAGAAAAAACTATAATTTTTGATTCACTTTACTACTAATTCACTAGGGCGCGGGCGCCAGGATAAAATATTTGATCAAAACGAAAAAACACGTCCATTCAGATTTTGTGTGTGGGTTTCTAGGTCGTATTAAAAAATTCACCCCATTTTAGGCTCCCAACCGACGTTTTTTTTGCATTTTATCAAAATATTTCATCCCGATGTTCTAGCGAATTAGTTCAACTTAAAGTCCCCACCCTGTATTTATTATTTCCTAAAATCGATTAAAAAAAATGTATTGTATTTTAGACGAGCGTTGGTAGAGAATCTACTGGTACTGCAAGAAGCAGCCGTTCCCCCACTCCTAGTGACACTTCGCATATAAGAATGTCACTCCCTCCCAACATGTACCAGGGTATGCCGTATATTTTGCAACGTAAGTGAATTAATAAGTAAAGTAGTACGTATGATTTGAAATTTAAAGTTTCTTCTTTTGAAAACAGGTGGACTCCTTTCTGGGGGTCAGTCCAAAACAACGTTTTATAATAAATCTTGGAAACTGTTACAAAAGAAAGGAAAATTGTGTAAACCTTTAAAAGTGGATAATGATTTTTCACGATTTTCAGCGAAATTTAAAAAAAAAAGTTTCAATATTTTTTGTTGAAAAGTTTTTTTTATGTTTTCCACATTAATTTTTTTTAAATTAAAGTTTTGTTAACAGTTTTTTATTAAAAAAAAGTAAAAAAAGTATCGTCTTTCTCATATGTCAATATGGCAAAAAATATCTGAAGAATATTTGTATTTATTTGTGTCGTCCTTTTATGGAAAGCTAATTTTTCCCTGTTTAGAAAGGTAAGCTTCTTTAGCTTCTAGCTTTCAAATGTGAAATTTTACATATCCAGGTTTCTTGTGTCGTAAATTTCATCTAGGGGTATTTCAGATTAGCCTACGTCTCTACCATTACATTAATTTAAAAAGAGAGAGAAATGTAACCGAATAATAATATGTTAATTTGCTCAATAAAACGAATACACCAATCTTTTAGACAGCGAAAGACAACAACATATTAGGCCTGCTCCGCAGTTTCACTGTTTGCCGCTCACTTCTATTTTCCCTCTTTCTCTAATAGAAAGAAATAAAGATACAATTTTATATCTCCATCTTTTTCTATTAGAGAAAGGGGGAAATAGAAGTGAGCGGCAAGCAGTTAAATTGTGGACCAGGCGTTAGAAAACGAGAACTACGAATTTTCCTCCATGCCCCTACCGTATAGAGTTTAAATACCGTGCCCAAAAATATAGTTTGAATGTAGATATCACTTTATCTTTTTATTGAGTTTTGTTGTTAATTTGGACTCGCAGACATAGAGAAAACGAAACACAAAGTTTGTGCATCTTATACCTAATTTCTATATACCGGGTGGGCCAAAAAAAACCGGACAATTTTTTTTTCATTATTACTTTTGAACTATACATTAGATTTTAATGGGATAAACTGCACTTGGTAGAGAATTAATCAGAGTTTCGACTGAATGTATCTTTCTGTCCATCATCTCAAAATCCAAGATGGCGGATGAAATTAAAATATACCCTTCAAAGATGCTCGTTTATTCTCGTGCTGCGAACATGTCTTAATTATTTTTTTAAATTAGTAAAAACGCTGCATTCTTGCCACGCACAACAAGGTACGAAAATTCGGTTCAGTGGTTCTAAAAATAATTTTTTTGTTTCAACCATTGTTTTGCATATTATACGATTGCTTTGCCAATCATGTCTGCATTTATTTCCTTATAAATTCATTACTACTGATCCGATTTTAATGAAATAAAAAATTAAAAGATCAGACATGATTGGCAAGGCAAACGTATAATATTCAAAACAATGGTTAAAACAAAAATATTTTTTTTAGAACCACTGAACCGATTTTGCTGATTCATACCTTGTTGTGCGTGGGAAGAATGCTGCTTTTTAGTGATTTAAAAAAATTATTAAAACATGTTTGCAACACAAGAATAAACGAGCATCTTTGAAGGGTACAATTTTATTTCGTCCGCCATCTTGGATTTTGAAATAGCGTGCTAAAAATGTATTTGTTCAAAACTCTGATTAATTATTATCTGCCATTTAAATCGATGGTATAGTTAAAAAGTTATAATGAAAAAAAAATTGTCCGGTTTTTTTTGGCCCACCCGGTATTTAGCCTTCTTCGATCCATCTTTGGCCTCCCCCAATATCTTTCACTGTTCTCTCTATCGCCGTGTTTATCCATCTAGTTCCCGATTTGAAGTATCAAATCGTCCGCAAATCTCATTTCGGGTCTTCCCCTACTTCTTTTATATTCCCAAGGTCTCCAGTTTACAATATATTTGTTCCATCGATCGTCTGTCTGATATTATTACCTGCTAATTTACATTTTAATTTTGCTACTTTATAATTTAATTTAGATATTTTTTTCCTTAAAACAAAACAAACTTTCTAACACATAAATCTCTTATTAGAGAATCACTACCAATATTAGTTCTTGAACAGTAAAGGTAGACGTTATTCGGCACTAATTTGAGCCTTTCGTTACCGCTATTAAAGGTAACAACGTAACAGTGCGCTTCTACAGTCGCAAAGAATAAGTAAGAGTAACAGACCGACAAAAGGCTGACCAAAACACACCCTATTAATTACAAATTGTGAAAGGCTCTCGCGGCCATCGTCCAATGGTGGGTGTGCTTTCGGGCTGTTCGGCCCTCGTCGTTGGAAATTCGTTCTCGACGTTTCGCCATCTCGAGTGGATGGCATCTTCAGGAGATGTTGACTGTTTGTCGGCTTCTCAAAGACACCAGTCTTCGAGAAGACACCATTCTTCGAGAAGCCGACAAACAGTCAACATCTCCTGAAGATGCCATCCACTCGAGATGGCGAAACGTCGAGAACGAATTTCCAACGACGACGGCCGAACAGCCCGAAAGCACACCCACCACCCTATTAATTAATCAGAAGTAGTGGTGTGCAAATACTATCTACTCGAAACTTTAATATCTGATACATCGTCGTTGATCTTACATACTGACGTAACTCATTTATTAATATTACAAGAGTATCTCGAATAACGTCTATTTGTGAGAGCGAAAATATGAATGTTTTGAGATATGACAAAGGGATAACATCGTACTGCTTTAAAACCTATAGCATTTAAGTTACAACACTTTGTGAGATGAAAGAAAGGCACAAATAAGGTAGTATTATGGTCTTATCTCAAAACTGCATTTTTTGAGATACGTCAGTTTGTAAGATCAACAACGACATGGGCGGATTTGAAGTAATCGAATCCTTCGACGCCAAATACTCGTTACTCGAATCCCGAATGGGACCGAAGCCGAAGTGTTACTTTCGTATCAATCGTATCGGCATCGGCCATATGAGTAACGAGTTTGGAGAACTTGTAATCATTTGGACCGACATTTTTTATTAAATGAACTATTACGTATACGTATACGATTGACAACATAGAAAATCTCAGTATTTATTGGATTTACCGATAAGATAATGATTACTTAGTACCGAATACAAAATATCTGATACTCGAATAGGGAAGTATCAGTATCTACTCGATACTTGGAAAAGTAATCGTTGCACATCACTAATCAGAAGCCAATAAGGATGAAAGAGCAAAAAGGTCTTGTTTCAGCCTGTAAAGCTTGGCTAACCGGTTGATGTCAAAATCCTTTTTGTTTCTTAGCGGACCCCCGGTTTTTCGGCCGAGGTCAACCGAACATATACCGACAAACTCCCCCAACTCTAAGCCGACAGTCGAGCCTCAATCAAGATTACTACCGATCTCAGAATCCCAACAACAAAGGACGCAAACCTAGGTAAGGCGAAAGTTTAGAATTTTCCAGAAAAAAATTTGCCACTTGGTCGGCAAAGCGCCACGCCGACACCATTTAATTTTAATTATAAGATTGTAGGAATAGAACTAAGATTTATTAAACTTATCACTACCAGAATTTGCGAAAAAAAAATAATCCTCCAGTACTTCTGTTTCTCCTGAGGACATTGACTTTCAAAGCATGTTATCAATTAATATGTTGCATTCACTTGCCCAGAAACAATTCCTTTTAGTTATTTAAAATATTTTGCAGAGCAATGGCTGTTATTAAAATTATTTAAAAATAAGTTAGCTCTTTCAGGAGAAATCAATTTGCATATATCTTGTATTTTCAAGATCATTTGTGATTTAAATCCTGGTGAAAGTTGTTAATTTTATGACTTTTCGGCAGACATTTTGAAAAAGGTGGTACCTGGTGATCAATTGAAAAAGATTCTTGATGGAAATCGATTAGCAGTTATTGGTTAGCCAAATTTCATGCTTGTACCCCTAATATCATTTTTTTTATATATCAGCCTCTGCGCTAATAATTTATTATGTTTATACATACATAAAATAATTATAATACCAATAGATATTTTATATTTTATAAAATATGCTTTTTTATTAATTTTAGGGGTAATCCCAGGCCAGGTGGTCTTCCGCCCAACGGACAAAAATAAAAAGTATGTAATGTTATTTCTAAAATTATTATAATTAGGATAGTTACTTAAACTGTGGTAAATATTTAGCTCGCTGTTTCCTCCTTTTTTGCCCCACTAGCGTTATATTTATACTTTTGACATCGACATCTATAGCATGGATATGAAGCTTTAAAGGCGGAGAACCCATGAAGCTCCGCGCGCACTGGTTTATTTTTTGTTCGTCTCAGTATCGGACACTCTCATCTTGTCCGAAATAGAAATTTTTTTATAAGAAAAATTGATTTTGTCGGACTTAAGACTCGGAAAAATGAGTATTATATTCCCACCACAGATTACCAAGAAACCCAGAAAATCGACCTAACCGAGCCATTTACTGTGATTCCCACATATTTTTAATTTAAAGTTTGTCGAAAATCGGGGCAAGTAATAATAAAACTTATTCTTGTGTGTACAAATCTTTTTCCACTGATTAGGTTAGGTTATGTAATTCTATGTATAAGTCTTTTTTTCGTTCACAGTCCCATGCATGCAGTGCGGCGATGCAATCGGCCAGCTGGCGCGACCGCGGCAGCCGCCAATTTTAAAAATTAAATTTTGGTTGCACCAAAATGTTTGCATTGTTTCACATAAAAAATGAAACAATCCAAATATTTTGGCATATAAAACTACATATATACATGCGGATAGGTATTTATGATAAATAACTTACTTTAAACTTTATTGAAAGAAAACTAATTAATTTTGATTATATAATTTAACACACTTTAATAAGTAGTGGCATTATTAAAATTAAAAACTCTCTCCTTAATAAAAATGAACATATATTACGGGGGCTAGCTCAGTCACAATATATCATACTTTTTGTAACACTTTTGTCAAGAGGTCGTGGTTCGGTCAGAGAGAGGGCTCTTTTAGGGGGGGATTTTTGTACACCACTGTTGTTCAGGTAGAATGCCCAGAATACTTAAGAAATGTTCGTTGTATCCTAGCAATGCCTGTAGTATGTACCAAGGTCACATAATGAGTGCTGCTGTCCTTGTCAGTTACCTACCTTAGTATATACACCAAATTTCCCTAACTGATCTATTCCTCTGTTATAGTTGGGTTCCAGTGGCAGTAAAATTTGAATGATTTTCAGTAGTTAGAACATTCTCGGCTTTTGAAAATGTGAATTCTGAACATGAGCCCCACCCTATGTGGATATGTCAGTCATGTCATGTCATCTCTGCAGCAGCTGAAAAAACATTACCTGAAACAATATAAAATTATATTATACAAACAATATTCTTTCGACGGAATGTTATAATTCCTGTTTACCAAGAGTGCTGGAAAAGCAAAACCAACCCAATAAAGTTTGAATTTAACAACCCACAATATCAGCGTAACTAGGGGGGCCTGACCCCCTCTGTTGGATGTCCGGTCCCACTGATGTATCGCAGGGTTCACCCCCCCTACTATAAAAAAATACAGATACAATATATGTGTGTCACAGAAAGTCACAGCCCCTCTGAAAATTCAGGCTGGCTACGCCGATGGAATTGTACCTTTTTTTAAAAAACCATGCAAATTAATTTTATAGGCTATGTTTATTTTATACTTACTTCAGATTCAAACAAATTATTCAATTTTTTGCTGGCTCGTAAAGGTACACACAAAACTAAAACTGTTCGTAAAATTCGCAAAAGTTTTAGTTAAAAAACGAAAATAGTTCATTCTAAAAAATTCGAGAACGCTCAGCTGATTACTAGAGAAAAGGGTTGGCCGTAGCAGGTTAAGTGAGGAACAGCGGGGACCTACGGTGGCTCCGCGCTCCATGGGACTGTGAAGCGGTCTAGGACAACTGGGCGCCGCCAACTCGGCGCCGCCAACTGGGCGCCGCCAACTCGGCGCCGCCAACTGGGCGCCGGGCCAACGGGGCGCCGGGCCAACTCGGCGCCGCCAACTGGGCGCCGGCCAACTCGGCGCCGGACTAAAAATTTTTTTTTTGATAAAATGTGTAGATGAAAAATAAAATATATTATTTATATAAAAACATCTTTAAAAAATCCTTTACTAACTAACTAACTATCT
Organism: Aspidapion aeneum; assembly: GCA_963576565.1. NCBI lineage: Eukaryota > Metazoa > Arthropoda > Insecta > Coleoptera > Brentidae > Aspidapion > Aspidapion aeneum. The sequence continues at coordinate 35,377,953 of OY755038.1, read as the reverse complement.
ATCAAATCTTGTGAAGCGTTTTTAACACACTTCCCATTATCCGATTTGGATGAAATTTGGTACACACGTAGTGGTCCCATGACAATACAACATTAAGAAGAAAATATCCTACCACCCCTACCCCCACCCCTTCTATAGAAAAATGTGTTTTTGCACACTTCCCGTTATCCGATTTGGATAAAATTTGGTATACACATAGTGGTCCGATGATAATACAACAATAAGAAAAAAATATACTCCCACCCCTACCCCCACCCCCTTCCATAGAAAAATTTGTTTTTGACACACATCCCGTTTTCCGATTTGGATGAAATTTGGTATACATATAGTGATCCGATGACAATACAATATTAAGAAAAAAATATCCTCCCACCTCTACTCCCACCCCCTTTAATAGAAAAATGAGTTTTTGACACACTTCCCATTATCCGATTTAGATGATTTTTTTAAAAAGAGTAAAAAATCATGTTCAGCGACGTTAAACACCACAAAGTTCTAAATTTATTATAAATCGATCCCTAAGCACTGCAATCTTTCAAGTTTGAGACAAGTCGGTTAGTAAATAAAAAATCTGCCATTTTTGATCCGCCATTTTGATTTTTTAAGTTTGAGTGAAAAATTTTGTTAAATGACCTCAAGCAATGTAATATTTCAAGTTTGAGACAAATCGGTTAGTAAATAAAAAATCTGCCATTTTGGATCCGCCCTTTTGATTTTTATAAGTTTGAGTAAAAAATTTTGTTAAATGACCTCAAGCAATGTAATATTTCAAGTTTGAGACAAATCCGTTGGTAAATAAGAAAATCCGCCATTTTGGATCCGCCATTTTGATTTTTTTAAGTTTGAGTAAAAAATTTTGTTAAATGACCTCAAGCAATGTAATATTTCAAGTTTGAGACAAATCGGTTAGTAAATCAGAAAATCCGCCATTTGGAGAGGTTGGGGGTAGAGGTAGAAATATATTTTTTGTTTGGGCTGTATTGCCATCGGACCTTTATGCATATACCAAATTTTATAAAAGTCATTTGAAGTGAAGTGTGTCAAAAACGCATTTTTTATGGAAGGGGGTGGGGGTAGGGGTGGGAGGACATTTTTTCATTATTGTTGTATTGTTATCGGACCACTATATGTATACCAAATTCCATCCAAATCGGATAATGGGAAGTGTGTCAAAAATGCATTTTTCTATAGATGAGGGTGGGGGTAGGAGTGGTAGGATTTTTTTTTTCAATGTTGTACTGTCATCGGACCACTATATGTATACCAAATTTCATCCAAATCGGATAATGGGAAGGGTGTCAAAAACGCATTTTCCATGGAAGGGGGTGGGGGTAGGGGTGGGAGGATATTTTTTTAAATGTTGTATTGTCATCGGACCACTATATGTATACCAAATTTCATCCAAATCGGATAACGGGATGTGTGTCAAAAAAAAAATTTCTATGGAAAGGGGTGGGGGTAGGGGTTGGAGGATATTTTTTTCTTATTGTTGTATTATCATCGGACCACTATGTATATACCAAATTTTATCCAAATCGGATAACGGGAAGTGTGTCAAAAACACATTTTTCTATAGAAGGGGTGGGGGTAGGGGTTGTTTGGACATTTTTTTTCTTAATGTTGTATTGTCATGGGACCACTACGTGTGTACCATATTTCATCCAAATCGGATAATGGGAAGTGTGTCAAAAACGCTTCACAAGATTTGATAGATAGTTAGACAGAACATCTGAAGCTAAATAAAAGCTTGTAAAAAATTGCGTAGGATTTTTTAAAGATGTTTTTATATAAATAATATATTTTATTTTTCATCTACACATTTTATCAAAAAAAAATTTTTTAGTCCGGCGCCGAGTTGGCCGGCGCCCAGTTGGCGGCGCCGAGTTGGCCCGGCGCCCAGTTGGTCCGGCGCCGTTAGCGGCGCCCAGTTGGCGGCGCCCAGTTGGCGGCGCCCAGTTGTCTCATTCCGCTGTGAAGCTCGAGGCCCTGTTTTTTTCATTTATTTAAAGAAGTCAATTCCATTCAGACCGTTCAGTCATGGCCCACTGTTTCAGTGCCGACTTTTCGCGTCTTATCAGCCGATTTCTTCTAGACATCGTAACGTGTCGAATCCGAGACCGAACGGAACCAGTGCGCGGGGAGCTTTAGGGTGCCAAAGCTAAGGACACTTATCGTAAAACAAGCTTACAAGCTTTATAAAGCTTGATTTATGATAAACGTCCTTAGACAAGACAATTGCAAATACAAGCGACTAGATTCAGGTCATTAAAAGCCGTCGATATATTTTGACAATTGTCGCCAGGTGCATAACAAGTCAACATTTATTGAGGCCGTTTAGTAAAAAGGAAAAGAAAAAGAAATTACAAAGATTTAAAAATACCTACTATATAGATACCTATATCACAAACCAAAAAATGGATCTACAAAGATTTAAAAAGAAATAGAGAATTAGAAGATAGATAGAAACAAGATAAGAAGTATAAAGTAAGGGCGTCAAGTGGTTACAAAACCAGCCTTTCTTGAAGACCACGATATCGATCTGGCTAACTGTCCTAGAAGGACAAAGCCAATACTCTGGAACAGAACAGAACAGAGGCCGTTTAATCACCTGTATCTATTTTCTTGTATTTCGAATCGTACCTTTAAGGTCTGGATAACTTTTGTCCACCATGACAAACCAAAACAACTAATGCCTGTTTGGAATTTATGAGGTATTACTAAAAGTATTTTTGGTAATCTAAAAATTGAATTTGAGAATTTAGTTAAATAAAAAAAAAGTGCAGTTAAAAAAATTGTCCTAATTCCAAAGTCTACCAAGAGCATGATACTGCCACATCAAATTATATTTTTCTCAGAATTAGGGAAATTATATGAACCATAAACAGTATTGCAGCCTCTATAATACTCCAACCACAGCCCCTTTAAATTAACCAGCTTGATCCTTCTTTAAATTGCAACACTTCGAAGGCTGACGTTTCTTATTATTTTTTTGTCAGCCTCTTATTACTTGGCAAACAGAACGCCAAAATCGCTCTAATGGACATTTTTAATCTGTCAGCCTTCGATCAGGCCTTTTAATTTGTGGGGGCTGTGCTCCTACATATATTACCCTATGTAATATAAAAAAAAATCATGACATCCAATCTGCAACATCATAATTTAAAGTATGTACGGAGTTGTTTTCCAAAATCACAGGTATAAAGTAACAATGGTAAGAAGATTCATTCTTAATAATATTCGTAGCTCAAAAAATTAAATTAAAAAACTAAGCACAAATTCTTAGGAAAATATTTATAGAAAATCACCAATTTGTTGAGTTTATACCTTTACATTTTACAGAGTGTTTTACCAAAACAGAATTTATTTAGTGTTGCTTGTTTGCAAAAATGCACTATCCTTTGATTTCGCGGGTTAATTTGAACGTATATTTTTAAAATTCGTAGGGATCCAGGCTAGATCTTTTTGAGGTTTGGTTCGGTTCATGGTCTCGCGAATTAAATACGAAGTCCGGTGACGTAGCTTTTAAAAAACTTTTTTATTTGAAAAGACTACAAAAAATACTTATAACTAAAATGACCAATACAACTTGTAAAAGTATAATGATACCTAATTAGACCATTTGGGTGCATATATAAACTTCAATGTACGGCGTCAGCAATATATTTGTTATTACAAACAAGATGAGATGTTATTATTCCAGGGATATTACTCCTCCACCCTTAGTTTCGTCAACGTCCTCGTTGATGAGTTTTTGGAGAACCCTTAAGGGAATATTTTTTGTCTTTGAGGTTTTTTGTTTTCGCCAAAAATAGAAAATAAAAATAAATATCAAGATTACTGCCAAACATAAAGTTAAGATAATGTAATTTTGGCTTTCAAAATTAAGTTCCTGTAGGACTAAAGGATCCAAAAGGTCTTCCTGCATTTTTTGCGGGTTTTCTAAATGTCTTATCTGCAAATTGATAGACAAGTTTGTTTCAGGAAGCTTTATTATATCTGGCAATGAAACAGAAATGTTATTTATTGATAATGAATATTTATTTTGATTAATTATTATGTCACACTGGCTGTTAATAAGATAACAGTTTTGAAGTGTGGTTTTCTGAAACTGGAAGCAATTTTCGTAAATTGTTTCGGAGTTTTTTGTACAGAAAAGTAGACCACTTTTATAAGTTAAAGTGTGAATTTGAAAATTATTTTTTACTGTGGCGAAAGGGCAATTTTTTGGTAAAAGGCAACTATGTGCAATGGGGTTGAAACAAATCCAATTTGAGTTAATTTCAGAGCATTGCTGATACCATAAATTGTTACAATAGTATTTACTGGGGCTAATTAATATTTTTGATTCATTATTAGGTATTGGATAAACTATCTTAAGACTACAAGAATATTTTTCAAAGATTGGTATTTTCACTACAATGATTGACATATCTTTTAACAGAATAAGGCCAGTTTTACATATAAGAGTTAATTCTGACAGGTGTTTTAGTGGCCATAGAGAATTTTTTGGATAATGAGCTGTCAAATATTGCCAAATTTCCCTAATTTCATTGACATTCAAAATTTCTAAATCTAAAGTTTGCAGATGCGCAAAAGATATCATTCTCAGCATTTTTTCCAAAAATTTGTTTAGTTTTGAGATTTGTAAAATTTGGTTTTGCATACTGAGTAATAACGTGATTTCATTATTCAATTTTAAAATTTCGAAGCGAATGCATTTTGCGTTTTTATTTATAATGTTTACATTTTCCTGGAATTTGTTTATAATATTCCCGGCAAATGAACTAAGGTCATTTATCTTGTGCATCGTGTTAATTTGATTTTGTTTCAGTATTTGTAAGTTCTGCGTTATTGTGTCTAGGTCGGTATTATCTAGGTTTCCTGTGACAAATTTAATACCGCTTCCCAGTAGGTTGAATAAACCACGTTTCTTTCTAAGTTCATTGTTTTCTAAAGAATTTAGTTTTTCATAAGTATTGTACGTATCGTTTAAGCATGATTCAAGGAATTGAAATTGTATTTTTAATAAAGTATTATTAACTTGATTGACTAAAGGGGATAAAAATAGGGAATTAGTAGTAAAAAGTTGGCTTAGAGACGTTTTAATTTTTGTCATATTAAAAGGTATGTACATAGTATGATAATGGCTTACAACTAAAGAAGGAGAGATTTCTTCGGTGTAGAATCCATTATTGTCCAATCTATTGACCTGAAGGGCCTGGTTGAGGTTCGTCAATGTCAGGAGGGACAGGATCAGGAACCTGGAATGATTTAGGTTTTTTCCTGAGTCTTTTTATTTTTCTGACATGTGTGTTAATTGGTTTAGTTTTTGAGATACCAGTTATAACATTTTTATTGACGTTAGTTACTTTGGTAGGGATAAATTGGGGGTTCATTTTATTTCGAAGGGTGTTTTTTCTAAAGATAGTTTGATCTTTTTGAATTTGAGGGGGCTCTTCGGTGTTTTTATTTTGTTTTTGTGTGGTGTGTAACTGTTTTTGATATGCTTTTTTGAAAACTTGATCGTGAAAAGGTATTAGTTCTTTCTTTCGTTGTTCATTATATTGTTCAAAAAGAGTGAGGTCGTTATTTATGTTTGGTTCGTTCACATAAGGGCCATATAAAATTGAAAAGGGGGAACAACCGGTAGTAGAGTGAATACTTTGGTTATATATTAAGATGGCTGACGTCATTATGTTTTGAGGTGTCTCATCGGGATTTTGCATTTTCAAGATACGTAATTTTTCTAACAAAGTTGAATGTAACCTTTCGATGGGGCTATTAGAAGAGGAGTTAGCGGGTGTTGTATAATGTAAATCGATACAAAATAGTTGACAGAACTCTTTAAGGAGATTGTTGTCAAACTCAGTTCCTTTATCTGTCACAATTTTTTGACAGGTGTTATGGTGGGAAAAATAATGTCTTAATTTGCTAAGAATAGTAACGGCGTTTCGATCGGAGATAAAATAAGCTTGTGCATATTTTGAAAATGAATCAATGATAGTTAAAAATTGACAATTTGAAAATCGAAAAACGTCCATATGAAGAGTTTTAAAAGGTTTTTCGGCCAATAAGGGTCCTTCATATGCTATTTTGTAAGGGTGTCTTTCGTACTTATTCTGTAGGCATATTTCGCAGGTGTTTATAAAGTTGGTAATAGAGTCTCTTAGTTTAGGCCAATAATATTTTTGTTTTAAATGATTGTAGGTTTCAGTTATGCCGTTATGATTAGATTTGTGGTAATTTGCTATTATTTCTGTTTGCTGTTCGGTATTAATGACATCTGTTACATAAATGTTTGAAAAAATAAGTTTTGCATGAGGGTTTAAAATTGAGCTAACTATTCTTTGAAATTCGAGTTTGAGTTCATTATTTGGGATATAAACCGTGAAAAGTGAATCGGGTTTTACTATTTCTTTTAAGATTTTAAGAATGCATCCTTGTTGCTGATCTTTGTTTATTCGCACAAAGTTATGATTTTTCTTAAACGGGTTTGTATGGAAATGTTTGTATTCTTTACCGTAATCGATTATTAATCGATTAGTTGCGTAATTTAGGGGTAATTCTGAAATCGGTAGGTATTTTCCGTCTGTGTCGTTGTTCGAGTGAACGGTGACGTCAGAGTCGTTATCATTCTGAACTTTGTCAGTTTCAATTGGTTGAGAAGGATTTAAGTTTGATGTAGATGGTTTTGTCATTTCATTAAGGCGAGTTAGGTTGGTTTGTGTTTCTTGGTAAATTTCGTTAATGACGTAATCGGAGAGATTAAAATCGGTTAGGTCCGCAACTGAGTGATCGACGTTAGGGGATATAGACATGACGTCATTTGTTTCGTGGGTGTTGATGTCTATTCTTGAGAGTGCGTCAGCAACGACATTTTCTTTGCCTTTTTTGTATTTTATTTCGAAGTTGTACTCCTCTAGTTTAAGTTTCCAACGAATTAAACGGGAGTTTGGCTCTTGAATTTTTGACAGCCAAACTAATGGATTGTGATCGGTTTCTATGGTGAATTTTTGTCCGTAAAGATAAGGTCTAAAGTGTTTTGTTGATTCTAGAATAGCAAGGAGTTCTTTTTCTATAGTAGAGTAGTTTTTCTCGGCTGAATTTAAAGTTCTGGAGTAATATGCGATCGGTTTATTATTTTGCGAAAGGACAGAGCCTAGAGCTATGTTTGAGGCGTCTGTCGTAAGTATAAAGGGTTTTGTAAAGTCGGGATATTGAAGAACGGGAGAGTTTGTTATAAGTTCCTTACATTTTTGAAAAGCATTTTGATATTCCTGATTTTTAATATTAATTTCGCTCCCTTTTCGTAGACATCGCGTGAGAGGAAATGTAATTTTAGAAAAGTTCTTTATGAATCTGCGGTAGTATCCTACGAGACCTAAGAAAGATTTTATTTCTTTTTGTGTTCTAGGTATAGGGTAACGTATGATCGCGTCGATTTTCATTGGATTCGGTTTAATACCTTCCGGCGTTATGATATGCCCTAAAAATGCAACTTCTTTTTGTAGAAACTCTGATTTGTCTGGCTGTATTTTTAGGTTTACTTCTTTTAATTTTTTAAATATGATTCTAATATGATCAATGTGTTCTGATAAAGATTTTGAAAATATGACTACGTCATCCATGTAGACAAAGCAGAATTTGTACAGGTAGTCCCTAAGGACTTCGTCCATCATTCTTTGGAATGTGGCGGGGGCGTTTTTTAAGCCAAAAGGCATGCGCAAGTATTCAAAATGGCCGTTATTAACTGTGAAAGCAGTTTTCTCGATGGATTTAGGATCCATTTCTATTTGGTGAAAACCTTGGGCAAGGTCAAGGGTCGTGAAGTAGGTACATTTTCCTAGATTATCCAGGATCTCGTCTATTCTTGGAAGAGGCCACTTGTCCTCAATAGTTTCATCGTTCAAGCGGCGGTAGTCGATGACTAACCTAAATTTCTTCTTTCCAGAAGCATCTGCTTTTTTTGGAACTATCCAAACAGGTGCAGAATAGGGAGAAATGGAGGGACGAATGATTTTATTGTCAAGAAGCTTTTGAATTTGACTTTGAATTTCAGCATTCATTGCTGGAGGATGTCGAAAAGATTTAACATAGATAGGACGGTCGTTTGTCGTGCGGATAAAATGTTTAGTTTGACTTGTAAAAGAAAGGTCACAATTTTCGTTATACATAATGTCTTTGAATTCCTTACAAAGAGGCAAAATTTTAGATTTTTCAAGAGGCGTGAGATGATCTAGTCTTAATTGTGTGTCAGGGTCGAAGGCTGTGTTGTATTGATTAGGGGGGTCAATTATATCGAATTGTTCTTGAGGTATGACCTTGACTCGATCGTGAAAGTTAATATTGACGTTTGGGTTTGGATTGGGGATTTTGCAAAAACCGTTTTCGATTTTTACGAGACTGTCGGGAATAATGTGATCATTTATAGAAAAAGAGGGCAAAAGTGCAGTGCCTTTTTTGTAATTGACAGGGACTATCAAGGAATTGACATGAAAATTTTGAATCGGCTGCTTTAAAGGTTCGTTATAGGCTAACGAAAAAGGAATGTTAATTTTGTTTAAAGTTAATATTCTATTTTCAAAGTCGACTATACCGTTTAAATTTTTAAGGTCTCTTGAGCCTATTAATGCATCAAAGTCCTTATGCCAGTCTAAAACACGCATTTTAAAATTTTCGTTTATTCCTAGTTCTTGTAATAAATTTAATTTTAAATTTTGATTTTCTTTGTATGTCTTTCTGCAGGCAGTTACTTCAAAAGGTTCAAAAAATATATTATCGGGGTACATTTTGGCTATTTTTGGGGAGATTATAGAGTCTGAGGCTCCTGAATCGATAAGAATTGTTATTTGCGTTTTTGGTAAATAAAAATATGGTAGTTCGATTTGTCGGGCAACGTTATTTAAGTCGACGGGGGATCCAAGGCTGTTTCCTGAAAATTTTCGCTTGCGGCGTTTGTTTGTAAATTATGTTCGTAAGAGCAGTTTTCTTGTTGGCTAGTGGGTTCTTCGTTATAAAAATGAGGATCGTAAAAATAGTCAGGGTTTTCTTCACTATAATTATTGTAAGTTTGATTTTCACAGGTTTGTTCGTAGGTTTGTTCGTAGTTTTGTTCGTAAGTTTGTTCTGGGTATGTTTCTACATTTGTCAAAAATCCTGAGGGTTTAAAAATTCCTGAAGGTCGATTGTATGGGGGTCTTTGATAGTGTTGCCTTGACGGACCAATTGTTGATGTCGACATAGGGGTTGGCTTGTCTAAAATGGGTTTATTTTGTGGGGCGAAGGCGTTAGTTGGTCTTCCAAAATTTTGAAAATTTTGAGGTTGATTTTGAAAAGGTCTAGGTTGATTAAAATTAAAGTTAGGTTGTCTAAATTGAGAGTTAAAAGGTGGATTAAAATTAAATTGTCTGGTAAACTGAGGGTTCGAAAAAGGTTGCATAAACGGGTTAAAACGTTGTTGGGGTGGTTTTGGTCTTATTTGATTAGTTTGGGGGTTGCGATTAAAATTTTGGTTTTGTCTAAAGTTATTGTTGGGTTTTAAAAATGAATTATTTCCTTTGTGCAAGTTCGAGTTATTACTTGTAAAATTGACTTGCGCTTCTACTATGTTATTACTCATGACGTCCTTGTAGGCTTCGTCTAAAGTTGCAGGAGTTTTAAGCATAAGAAGCGTTTTTAAAGAGTCTGGGGAGTTTGCGGTCAAAATTAAAACAGATACTTTTTCTACTTGAGATATAAGCAGTAACTTTTGTGCGTTATCTGCTACTTCACATTGAATTTTTCCAAAAATTCTTTGGCAAAAGGCCTTAAGTCTATCGATAAACTGCAAAATGTCTTCGTTTGCGTCAATTTTAATGTACTGAAGTTCTTGCATCAAAATTTCGTGATTAATTGGATCACCAAATTTTTGTCTTAAAGCTAACTTAATTTTTTCAAAAGTATTTAAATCTGGCCTTTCTAATAGAAAATTTTGAGCTTTGCCTACCAGTTTCGATTTTATGGCAGACAGGACCAATTTTTGTTGCTCAATAGAATTACCAAAATAAAGTTCATAAAATTCTTGTACAGAAATCAAAAAACTTTCTAAATGGGATTGACTGCCATCAAATGTGGGCAACAATGACGTGTAAAATTTAAGATTTTCCATTGTGTTAGAAAGTTCTTCGTTTTGTAAAGTGTTATCTAATTGGTTACTACTAACGCTACTTAAACTACTGTTAAAACTAGTGTTTAAATTTGCAAAATTTAAAGAATCAAAATTTTCTAAAAATCTATTTTCTAAATTATTTTCAGTATTTTCTTCTAAACTTTCTTCTATACTTTCTAATTGCTGTTGAGTGTCTAGTCTCGATGTCGACTGACCACTTAAATTTCTTAAACTACTTTGCAAACTACTTATTTGCTCAAAATTTAAATTTAAAGACGGTTTCTTCAAACTTGCTAGATAGTTTTCAATTTCAGTTTTAACGTTTTCTTTCTTATTTTCTGCTCCTAATCCTAGTTTTGTTTTGTTCTTTTCTAAAATATTCTTTAATCGCCTAGGCATCAAGAAAGTCAAAAAAACTTACATAACAATCGAGGATAAATCCATAAGGCTTGTTCTGTAGAGGTTACGCCACCAAAAGGAATCCTATAAATGGGGGTTGACTTTAGCTTTTCTGCCTATGACACCGGGCTCAGTAGGGATGTGTCGTTGGTTAGGCTTTTGGCTTCGGCGGGACTCATACAACACGGTAGACGTCACTAGCTTCAACTCCAGGCTTTATTCCACAACACTTCTTTACGTTCGACGTCGTAAAAGGTATTTTCTTTTAAGAAAAAGTTCACAATTCGTACGGGACGTAAAGTTCGGTTTGAATAGCGCACTAAGACTTAAAAGTCACTTTCGTACAACGGAAAACCGATAAAGGACGAAATCGCACTATCCTGTTCGCAGCGCCAATTAAATACGAAGTCCGGTGACGTAGCTTTTAAAAAACTTTTTTATTTGAAAAGACTACAAAAAATACTTATAACTAAAATGACCAATACAACTTGTAAAAGTATAATGATACCTAATTAGACCATTTGGGTGCATATATAAACTTCAATGTACGGCGTCAGCAATATATTTGTTATTACAAACAAGATGAGATGTTATTATTCCAGGGATATTACTCGCGTAACGCAAGGTTGTTGTTGTGACCGCCTCTAGTGTCTGCTTTTTATTCTTTGTCTATCGGCTCTGGTATTCTTCGAGCTATTGCCTTGCTGTATTTTCGAGTGCTTACTGCTGGTTAAATTCATGCAGCGTTTCTTGCAGGCTGTCGATCGCCTGCTGCAGTTCTTGCTGATTTTGTATGATTTCTTTTAGAGCTTCGTTATAGGCTTGATTACTTTCTTCTTCCTCCATTCTTCAAAAAGGAGACAGGTGAGGTTGCAGTCAATGTTCAGAAGCTTAAATAAAACGAAAACTCACCAAATGCCAGAGACACTTAATACTACTTAAACTGAACTGAACTGATCAGCTGTTTTATCTGCAGAAATAATAGACGTATTGTCATTCCTGCTCCAGTTTTTTTTTGTAAGACACTCTGTATTTAAATATTATAAATTGACAATACCTTGCTTATGTATTTTAATTTTTTGTATCCTAAATAAACGACCAAACATTTTTTTAAAAATGGGCATGAATCCAACTAAATCAGTCAAGGTCAGTACTTAAATTTTAGTAGATAGATATAGATAGAGACCCTGTATATATGACATATTTAAAAAATATATATGTTATACATACAGATTTTCTAGATTTAGTGAATTAATGTAAGGCTTTTAAATATTACCTTAGTTTAGCTTTTCTTGGGAAATTTGTTACCCGTTGGCCCCCACACTATACAAGTTGTCCCATTAAGGACAGCAGCCGGATTTTTCTCCGAAACTACTGAAGCTACCACTCGACTTTGGAAAAAAACTTATAACAAAATCGGGTCTTGCAAATTCACCTAAATTATTTTTATTTCTGTAGTTCCCCGCTAGGGGGAAGAAATCGCATCTCCCTACTAGAAAAATTGCTTATTTGGACGAAAAACTACGATTAACAGAGAAAAATTATTCCATATTCTGATATTTTTTAAAAATTCCGCATAACATGTATTTTTATGTCACTTCCCCACCGGAAGGCAATGAAAATGTAATTTTTTATAAAGAAATTAACTACTGCTACGTGGAACTAAACCTGTTCTAATTTTTTATTTGGCCTTTAAAAAAGCCTAAAACAAATCAAAAGACTTTTTGTCCAAATTTATATTTCTTCCTATTAGTTTTTTTTACACCTGTTTTTGACAATTGCTGTAAGTGAAATGCAATTGAGCAAAGGAAGCTCACATTTAAACAAGGTTAAATTTTAAAATACGGGCTTAAGCAACTGATTTAAAAAATATTACTTAACAAATTTAAGTAAAAATATTAGTGGGTTATCTAGATTTTTTAAGAAATTTGAGTTCTTAAGTTTGGTACTTTATTAAAATTACTTCTTTGGTAAACAGATTTAGTGACCACGTAGGAGTCATTATTTTTTTAATAAAAAGTGACATTTTCATTGCTTTCCAAATGATTTTTGAAGGGAATATGAATATGGCATAATTTGTGTAAGTTGGTGTTTCAACCAAAAATGAAATTATTCTAGACCATAGATTAATTACTGCCCCCTAGAAGAGAGCTACAGAAACAAAAATATTTTAGGTAAATTTGAAGGAGCCGATTTGGCCATAAAATTTTTTTCTAGATATCTCGCTGCCATCCTTAATGAGAAACTCAAAAATAAGAAAATGTGCGGCTAATTATTATAATAAACTTATGACCCTTTCATTATATTACTGTCCGAGTACATTGTATCAATATTTTTCGTTCATTGGCAGAAAACTAATGTTTAATTAATTGATTTTACGTACGTTTGTCGTTGTGTAAACTTGACGTGAATCTTTCGGTTCAAGAAAATATTTAAATTTGTCACATAGTAAAACCACTAAATTGTCAAAACAAGTTTAATTTATCGGGTCAGTCTCACTCGTCGTATAATATTTTTTATATAACTTATTTTGCGGCAACACTATAACTACAGAATCCGAGAAAAGTTGAATGGGGTATAGTACCACTACGCACACATTTTTAGGATGTACCTACCTAGTTGTAAGAAAATCTAGCATGACTTTTATAATAGAAAAGAATATAATACAAAATTCTAAATTAACTATATTATAATGTGTTTCCTATGGAAAATAATTTGGTGAAAATAATTTTGTCGAATTAACTTTGCAAGGCTTAAAGATACAGGACGATCACTGTAAATTTTTTTCTTAACGAACAAAAATTAAGTTTATTCGACAAACTGGCATTATTTTTAATCAACTGTTTTGTGGAAAGGAAACACAGATATTATATTGATGTTATTTATTGTCATTTTTTTTATCTTTGGTGCGAAAAAGACTACTCTATACTGTGTTCATTTTTGTTAATTGTTTTTAGTTGTTATGTCCTCAATTATGTTTAAAAAAAGCCATTATTATTATTTTATTAAAAATTATTTTTGCTTATATCTTAGTTTTTTTTTTGGTTTGAACTACCAATATTGGACCTATATACCTACTGCTGTAATATTATTTTGAGCAAATTTAATCAATGATCGCTATTTTCATTTTTAAATACTGTATATATTTTTTTAGTCCCAACTATTTACAGTTTCTTACACGTATTACTACGTACGAGCAATCAATCTCTAAAACTTTAAAATACTGAAATTATTCAATAGTTTAACATTTTTAAATGTTTAAAAAAACTGCCCAATATCACAGCTTTGTTTTTTTTTTTGAATAAACGAGCAAATTTTTTTTTCATCCTCCGATGATTTATTGCAACACTATTGCCACTTTTATGCCTTGCTTTAATTTTCCAAATATGGGAGTTTTTTTTTTAACGGCCATATTCTAAAATTTGTCGTCAAAAAGCAAAAAAAATCAAGCAAAATTAAATATATTATCAGTGTTGTTATAGTTTTTAACTTAACTATTTTTGTTGCGCGGTTTTTGTACGTAGGTGGTAAAAACCTTGCGCGGTATCTATTTGCGGCCACATAGGCGGCGCGGTTTTTTCCCTTGTGTGGTATGCCTTTGGACGGTATTCGGCTACGCAATTATTGCGTATGCTGTATTTTTTGCACGATAAAAATCGCAACGGTTTTAGCCATGTAATAAAAACTTTAAATGCAAAAATCTCGAAAATCCTTGCTCTGCGCGACATCAAAACTGCATAACTTTTTTACATAAAAACAATTGCAAAAAACATATTTTAAATAAAAACACCGAGACACAAAAAAAGTTACACCGAGTTTAGGTAATGGTGGTGACCCAGAGAACACCCTGTACAATGTACACCAAATGTTTTACCGAAATCTAATTGCTCGTACCAAAAAACCCCGCACCCCAATTTTTTTTGCAAAAATATTGATTAGAAATAAAGTTATAAAAGAAAATCGTATTAAAAAAATTAAGTTTAACACCCTGTATGTCGGGTAATATCAACTTTTGAACTAAGACAAGTAGAGATAAATCTTAATATTTTGATCCAAGGAATCTACAGTTTTACTATGTAGCATTAGTTTTGGGACACCTTTTATAATGTCGTCCAAAACAGCTAAAAAATGGATGTTTTGGACAGATACATTTTGTTTCGGACAATTACGTTTCTTAACATTTTAGGTTGCTACAACTTTGTTAAGTTTAATTTAAGGATTTTTAAAAGGTTTTGTTAATTTGTATGCTGAGACCTTTTGGCAGAATAGCAATTTGTTTGTTTATTTCGCACACTGTCGAAGAAATTTCACTTTTCGGACATTACAGATTTTTTTTGTCACTTGTTTTTTATATTTTCGACAAAAAGTAGTAATGATACAAAAAAAAACAGCCACTTACCGGCAATATTCACGAAATGAGGTAACTTAAAGTCGCCGTTGCCACTACAGTTTTAATTTCTTTAGAGAAAGACGTGTGAATTTTGATTATTAAAAAACCTGGGTGACATTATACAGAGTGTTTCAAAATTCAATAACATAATTTTAATGTTCAATTCTTTAAGTGATTTTAAGACAAAATGTTCATATAAATATAGGTCCTCAAACGCCTTATTTTCGAGATACAGGGTGTTAAATTTTAGTTTTTTATATAGTTTTTTGTTTATGGCTCGTGCAGCTTTTGAGATATTTAGTTCAAATTTGGCACGTGTATTAAGCTATAGACACTACACTATTAGACATCCCAAATAATAGTAAAAATCTACAGAGTGATAATTTTCAGGGGTCATGTCGCCTTTTTCCCCCGATTTTTTTTCCTTGTAAGCCACTGGTAGGCGGAACTAGGTAGTTTAAGACAAGAAATAAAATCCTTGTTTTATTTGCAAACTTTTTTGTTTCTTGTAGTTTTTTTGCATCTTTAACCGTTTTAGAGAAAGTCGCTGTTTCACCAAAAGCTGCTATTATAAAATTAAAATGCGCCATTATGGCATCGCGAGTATATCAAAATAAACAAATTAAATAAACTTATTTGGCATGCCTAATATTGTAGTACCTATAAGTAAATATACGTGCCAAATTCGAGCTCAATATCTTAAAAACTCTAAGAGCTATAAAAAAGAACAAAATTTTAACACTCTGTATCTTAAAAACTCTAAGAGCTATAAAAAAAACAAAATTTTAACACTCTGTATCTTAAAAACTAAGGGTTTGTGGACCTATGTTTATATGAACTTTTTGCCTTGAAATCACTCAAGGAAATTAAGATTAAAATTATGTGATTGAATTTTGAAACACCTTGTATATATTTTTTTTATATTGAAATAAGATTTAGAAATTTATATAAGAATTTTATAATTTAAAATTCTAGAAACTTAAGGGTTATTTTAAGAGTGAGAGCAACCACATTTTTTATTGGTTGCGATGGAATAAATCGATTTTCTAGTACAAATTTTTCTCGAAAAATTGGAACAAATATTTTTACCTTCCTAGCCCGCGCAGCAATGGAGATATTTTGGCCGTTTAAAAAAAGACACCCATATAAAAAAAGACCCATATAAAAAAACACCCATATAAAAAAACACCCTCTAAATGTTTCAGGTTTCCATTTGTTTTACGTTTTAAAGTTTTGAAACACCTTATATTTCAATCTAGGTGTGTTAATTTTTATCTTTTGGATTTTTTTCGATTTTTTATCGGAGTGCTTATTCATCCCTTGGGATTTTTGTGACTTGTTAACCGGTTGTTTTTTAATGCTTTTCTACTTTTTATTCCTGTGTTTATAGTAACAGACATTTGTAGTAAATCAGTTTTTAACAATTGTTTTACCTGAAGTTTTTTTATATGAGTATACTAAAAGGTCTTTAATTGAACAGTTTTTGACCTGCGGCGTTATTTTTTGAAGCTGTTCTAGGGTTAAAATGTGATTTTTTTGTAAATTTGTGTATAGTTTATATTTTGTTTATTGTTGTGTCACTGTGAAATTTTTTGGGCATTTCCGAATTATAATCGTTAGGAACTCTGCCTTCTTATTGTATTAAAAGCAAAACTTCTGTGAAAAATATTTATTATTACCTATATTTAAAAAGTTTAATAAATTTCTTATTTAAAAGACGGTTTTTTTAATTCAAATTTCCGAAGAGACTAGTAAACTCTTTAATTTGATATTTGGGGATAATATTGCGCTTATTGGGAGGAGTCTATAATTATAAAAAGGAGGAGATAAAAAAAATTAAAAGGATTTTATACATAAAAGAAAAGGGGACAATCTCGGGGAACAACACACGTATGCATAAATTATGGGCATACCCATGCACTCACACACGTATTTGGTGATGCTTAAAGCCAGGACCCTCATTTAATGTACCATTTTCAGGTAGACAGGATTTCGGTTACTGCGCATGCGTCAGTTTTGGTCGTTTGGGAACATACTCCGTTACGTCACCACATTATTTGTAGTACTTACCTATAGAATGGTACTCCCTTGCTTCTCCCGGGCATTTTTCCACAATACGCAAATATTTTACGTAAAGTATTTCCCATTTTTGGCAGAAAAAATTCATAATTTTACACGACAAACGCAAAACACCGCAAAATGTATATAAACAACAAATATGGCATCTACCCACATAGCAGCTGTGTGTTTACGTGACAAAACACATGCATGCGCACTTAAATATTCGAGTCTTTAAATTTAAATTTGCCACTATTTCCAAAGCAAGCTAGCCACTTTTCGATTTTCGGAACATGTATCTATGCTCTAACGTATTTGGAACAACACAACAAATTCTAAACAACAAGTGAAATTAAAGATAGAAAAATAAGAAAAAAGATTATCTGTCCTCGGCCGGGACTCGAACCGGGAACCTCTGGCTCTGTACGCAAACGGTCTAAGCATTGAACTACCGAAGACCATACATACATTTTCGGAAAACTTCCATCTATGCAGGTGCGTGGTTTCTCAATACAGGAGCGAGAAATTCTCAGGGTATTGACTCGACCAAGTCATCCAACTGATCTCTTAAATTCTTCTTTCCCACTGTCAAAGGTATGATAACTCAAATTAGACGTAAAGAATCAACGTCTGAAAGCATGAGATCACCTTTTCGTGTGTTAAATTTTATATCAATACCCTAAGAATTTCTCGTTCCTGTATTGAGACTCCGCGCACCTGCATAGATGGAAGTTTTCCGAAAATTTATGTATGGTCTTCGGTAGTTCAATGTTTAGAACGTTTGCGTACAGAGCAAGAGGTTCCGGGTTCGAGTCCCGGCCGAGGACAGAAAAACTTTTTTCTTATTTTTCTTTCTTTAATTTCACTTGTTGTTTATAGTTTTAGGTCCTTGCATTATTTGCAATTTGGTATTTGAGAAAAATAAATTCTACTGTTTATATTAAGATATGAAATACAAATGAAAGGATATAATACGCAACTAATAAAACTATTGATGGAACTCAAGTACAAGAATAACCGATATAAAACCTGAACATTTCAGTTGAGTAAATGTGTAGAGTATTTTAAGAAAAAGCTGCAAAAAGGGTATATTTTTTTGTATTTATCATGGTGGTACCTAACACCCAAAGCTAAATTTTTCTTCGATGATCCCCGATTTTCTGGCTTCAGAACCCGGTTGCCAAGTTAAAGAAAAAAAAATAATTTTCTGTTTTAAGAGAAATGTAATTAATTTTGATGGAATTGCTTTAAGCGGGATTTACTCAATTTAAAACTGTAACAAAATTTGACACCTGTCACTTCCAAACAAAATGGCGGGTATATTTCGAAAAATTAGTTTTTCTTTGATATTTCCTTTTTTTTTGCGCAATATTTACTTTTAGCACATTCTATTAAAGCTATTGACCAGCTCATTAAACATACTTAAAAAAAAATAAAGTTAAACAATTCATTTACTTTTTAAAGCTGACGAAGGAGAAACTAAAAAAAGCGTTTTTTTCCGGAGGTTAACAAAAAAAAACCGAACAAAAAAAGCACAGATTTTTTAAAAATGTTAAAAAGTTCACATATGTCGCGTACGGGGTGATTTTTGACATATAACACCGGTACGTGAAATGTCAACTTTTTTTAATATTTTTAACGGTCTGTGTTTTTTTTTAACGAGTTTTTGTCCGGATTTTTTTGTTAACCTCGTTTTCCGCCGCCATTTTTAAAAAGTAAAAGAATTAAATTTTTTGTGCTTTATAATTTAAAAGTAGCTTAGAGTAATATAAAGTTAATTTTTTTGATAAAAAAATTTAGGAAACCAAAAAAAAAATACTGTTGATTTTATATTTTGAACGTCGAATCTTGGATTAAATTAGACATATGTCATTTGTTTTGGACATTTTACAATCAACGACCCTTATTTAGTATAAATTGATATACTACACGGCCAAGGTCTTTCATACTTTTACATAACAATTGTTGGCAAGGCTGCGCTTATGTGATACTTCGTTATGGTGGTACAATTTTTCTGTAAAGTTGATATGGCAAAAGTTTGTGAAACAACAAGAAAAAAATCGCAATCTGGGCTTTATGACGTCACACAGGCGCTCTTACTCAAATTGGAACCAATCGATTTGAGGTTGGTAGTCTAAAACTTTCTTCCCAATTTTGTTTTTAAATTCATATCTTTGTTAGTTTTCGAGATATAAGGCTATTTTCTCTACTACCTTAATTTTATTGCTGTTCTATTTCAAACAAAAACGTAATAACAGTTTTTCTGTAACACTAATTTTGCAAAAGTTATAAGTGAAAGTTAGTGAAAAAACATGGAAAAACCGCCAACTTGGATTTATGACCCCACACCGGCCCTGCCACTAAAATTGGAGGCAAACAAGGGTGTTTAAGTCGCAGGCCGGTGACTTAAAATTGTAGCTGCGTTCGGTTTTTACGTCGGATTAATCTTTTTGATCGAAATCGTTCGTTAATTCCATCTAGATCTAGGGGAGGTAGATCTGAATCGTTCGGTAATTCTGCTCAGACTAGTCGGACGTAAATCTGGTTGCTCCGTACATTTTGATCGACGAAACAGATTAATCTGAGATTGTGACGTATGTTGTGTATTTGTTTTGTTTACAAAAATATTTTTTTTATGTAAAAAGATTGAAATCGAATTATTTGATGTTGAAGACAACAAATTATATAAATTTCCGACATCACAGGAAAATTTTGTCAAAATTATATCTGGGCGTGAGTTGCAATATTTACATAATACTTTTGGTTATATTTAAGGTTATAACCATTTATAAAAATTTGATCGATTTGATCTGGATCGTTCGTTAATTCCAATTTGCTCAGACTAATCTGTAATCACGTGACCAAAAATCCGTCACGTCTGAGATGCAAATACCGAACGCACCTTGTGTGTTCTATAACCAATCGATCTAGCGTAGTTTAAAAAAATATTTCACAACTATCCCACGGGATACCAAAGGCCTCTTAACTATAAGTAAAAAATTTAAATTACAAAAGAAAGTTATTTAAACTTTTGAAGTAACACAGCGGTTTAAGCGCAAAAGCTTTTTGAAGTGTAAACTTCCTTAGGCAGTTTTTGTTGGTAGTGAATTGAACTGAGCCGTCAGGCTCGGCTATGTAACGCTCATTCGGGTGAAATCGGCTCGAGTCGACTAACTGTGAGAAACATTCAGCGAGCGATATGATGATGCAGATGAAGGCCAGTACACAGAAGAGTTCGGTCCGCTTTGCAGAATATGTTATGGGCCAGTAGGTATTATTAATTTTGCCTTGTTGAAGTTTACACTTCTGCCGTGTGGTCTTAAGCACACACAATAATTGTTTTAACTTTTATTTCCAAATAATAACATTTTGGCTCACACATATACTATACTATAGTAGTGTGAGCTATGGTGATCCTAATTTTTTCGAGAAAAAAAAAGTTGCTCCGATTTCAAAAATTTTTATATATCTTTGCGTTTCAGATGATTTTGAAACTTTTTTGTTGCGCCGTCTGTCTGTCTGTCTGTCTGTCTGTCTGTCTGTCTGTCTGTATGTCTGTCTGTGTGTCTGTATGTCTGTCTGTAACGACCAACGCGCATAACTCAAAAACCGCTTGGCCGATTTTAATGAAATTTGGTACCTGGGCTGGGTCTTGGGTCGAGATGGTCCCATTTAAAAATGAACAAAATCCACCGAACACAAACCAAATAAAAGGGTGGGGATAGATTTCAAAAATTAGAGTTTATGTGAAAATATGGCGTGTGTGATATCAAACGAAAGGTAATTGAGTCTGGAGTTAAACAAAATACATTTTAGTTTATTTTTAAAAAAAGGGTGGGGGTATATTTCAAAAAATAGAGTTTAAGTGAAAATATGGCGTGTGTGATATCAAACGAAAGGTAATTAAGTCCGGAATTCAACAAAATACATTTTAGTTTTTGTTTTTTTTAAGGGTGGGGGTGGATTTCAAAAATTTGAGTTTAAGTCAAAACATGGCTTGTGTGGTATCAAACAAAAGGTAATTTAGTGTGGAGTTGAATAAAATATATTTCAGTTTTTAGTTATATTAGCTCACATAACTATAGTACCTAGTGTGAGCTTAGGGGCCCATATATTGGCAGAGTATTTTGATTATGGGTTTCCATTAGATCTTAAAACCCTGCGGAAAAAATGCAAGGTGAAAATAAATCATTTATCTCCGTTAGGCTTGTAAACTTTTTGACTTGGGATTCAGTGTTAATCATTATTCTCTGTACAAAGTTTTAGAGGGCAAATATTTTTTAACTTTACCGGGGGAGGTTAAAACTCTTTACTCGGCCCTGTTTGGTAAATATGGCAAAATTGTATTTACCAAAAAGAGCATGAAAAATAATATCTATTTTTAAAAAAGCTTTTTATCGGAATTTGATATGTCTTTCCGTTCGATAGAACGGAACGGAAAGAATCACAGTATTTTGCCTCCAGGACAAAAATAAAAAATCAACTTTCTACTTTATGAAATTTAAACTTTTTTTATAAAGAATATGAGTTCAACACTTTCTATGATTAAGTGGTTTTACCTAAATTTGAATTTCGTTGTATACTCCCACCATTTTGTCATTTCCGCACGCGATTTGTTTTTTGCATTAATCTGTCCTCTGTACCACGGATCACCTAACAAATAGGTGATCCGTGTCTGTACTATATCCACGCATCGTTGCAGTGAAAGTTTCACGATTACGATTAAGTTATTACCTATGTAATTTACAGACCCAGGAATGTAGGTACTTTAACAATCTTGTATGTTCAAGTTCTTTATATCCCCAAAGTTGTTAATCTGATTTTGATTAAAATTTATGGATTTACGAATTTTTGTAAGAACTCCAAATTGGTAATACATTAATAGTACCTACAATATTAATATATTAAATATTTTAAGTTAATTTAAATTCATTTGCATCTGCCTGCAAGTTACCTAGCTATAATTTTTTTTCCAACGGAAGCAACTGTCTTAAAAATCTCGATATCGCCCAAGTGTGTTTTGAGAGTAAAAAAGATGATAGAAAAAGGCTCGTTTTTGAGAAATTATGTTTGTTGTTGAACTGTCTAATGTACACAGGTGAATGTCGAGATTAACTGAAGGCTTTTAGTAGACTATTTTGTTTAAATTAACTTCAACTCTTTTCTACCCTTTTAGTATCGTAAAAGTTTACACCAATTAAAATATAGGTTGCTGCACTTGAGCTGGCGGCTGACATCAAATGCCGAATCGTACACCTGTTTTGCTGCGGGTTACTGGCTGGTGAATCTTTGAGCCGGCGATTTCCATTGATTTTTGACAAGTGCAGCAATTATATTTTAATTGTATAAACTTTGGTATTGTCGACCCCTTTTATAGTGGCAACGAAATATAGCTGAAAGATTAATGTTCTCATATCTTTTTTCAACCGTTTAGATATAACCAGAGAAATTATAGATTACAGTTATATTTTCGCTGGTATAAGCAAACCCTTTCATTATATAACAACAATTGTAGCTAAAGAACCAATAAATATTGTTGCAAAGTTTAGCTATTACCCAACCGATACTGAAATTATGATTTTTATTTCGGATTTCTATGTTCTTCCAAACAAGTTTTTTCACCCGTTTGCAGTGATCGTTCATAACCGAACCGAACCGTCTAAAATACTAGTTAATTTTATTACCACGTTTTATTACAATCCGTTCAACGGTCCTGGAGATACAATTTTCGTCCTGGATTCTCATATACTCAAGTCACTGTGCGATGCTTAAAACAAATGTTTCCTTAATAGACATCGATTTTCCCATTACCTATTCTTATACGTTTATATTCGCAAACGTCTTAGCCCAGACATATTAGGCGAAAAAACCCTGAAACTTGGAAATAAATAGCTGAATTTTTGTATAATTATTCCTTAGCATCTGGGACACATCCCGACATATTCTCCGCCAAAATCCCCTTTGAGCTTCGCCAGATACAAGGCCTTAAAGGTCCTAAAAATCCGTAAAAATCAGTTTTTTGTGATTTTCTCGAAAACTAATAACTTTTTTAAAAAAGGTGAAAAAAGAAAAAAATGCGCAAAATCCTTTGGTCTTTAATGTAAAATTAAGAAAAAAACGTAACCTAACATTTAAAAAAAAATATGTTAAAGAACTTTTTTTATTTTATTTTTTTCACTCTGTAGTTAACTTGTTTTAACATGTTAATACTTTTTCATATTATACTTGATCCCCCCACTTGTACAAAACGCCATGTACTTAAATTTAGTTTTTATTTCTTTAAAATTAAACTACTTTAAGTAAGGGTTAGGCCAATTGTCAATAATACCCGGACCACCAATGGCACTGAAGGAAGAAAAAATGCGCAAAATCCTTTGATCTATAATGTAAAATTAAGAAAAAAACCTAACCTAACATTTAAAAAAATATATTTTGAAAAACTTTTTCTTTATTTTATTTTTTTTTCACCCTTTAGTTAATTTGTTTTAAAATGTTAATACTCTTGGATTGTGGATAAATTTAATAAAATTATTCCTTATCTAGGGATAAATGATAGAATTCTAACTTTTATGTTCTTTGCCGATTCGGTAATTAGTTATAATTAAAATTAATTAATATTCCTTTTTTTCGCTTTATTATAATATACTTCTATGTATGTGAGCCTTTGGGTGCCTTTATTGGCCGTAGTTTTCGCGAACAGTCGCGTGTGCTGCTCCCACTCTGATACTATGGAGAGAAGATCAAGAGCGATGGAAAATGCCCTGGGCTCATTCTATTTCGATTTCGACTTCAGCATATAAGGTAGGTCCATTTGTAGGTCAATATTTTACTAGCTTGAAGGTTCACCGTAGAAATTATTTTTCCTATTTTCGAACCGGTCTATTTGTTTCACCCGCGATCCCATAAAAGGATCCAAAAGCCATTTTGGGTTTCTTCAAATACTTTTTTATATTATACTTGATCCCCACTTCCCACTTGTGCAAAACGTCATGTACTTAAATTTAGTTTTTGTTTTTTTAAAGTTATACAACTTTAAGTAAGGGTTAGGCGAATTGTCAATAATCCCCGGACCGCCAATGGCACTTGGAGAAAAATATTTTTATACAATTAAGCACTGTACGAGAAGAAAAACCGTACATAAAACAAGTTCAATTTCTGATGATATCTAATATCTTTCTGATGATCTGGGTAGAAACAGCTTTAAAATATGCGCAAAAGTGCACACTTTTAGTATATTTGAAATTCCAGCTAAACTGCTATTATGATAAAAAAAAATATTGTTTCACTAAACTTTAATGGGACAAAAGGGTTTAAATAAAATAAATGTTACCTAAGGGTAGCTTTTTAAGGGTTTGAAATCATAAACATAGGTTTATAAAGTTTTACTGATTAGTCGTTGTATTATGATTTTTCCCCAAATATATATGTATACTAAAAGCTTTAGTTTCTAAGATATCTACAAAAAATATAATTTATCCATATACATATAGCCATGGTTTTTAACAGCCTTGGCAAAAAATCATAAATTGCATATTAATACGAGTATCTTTTAACACGTTACCTATGTAAGTACCTCTGTTTATAATTTTCATCCCCTCATAAACCACAATTATCTTCCATTTATTTTGTCTAAACCTCTCACGCCTCACACATTTAAGTTTGGTCAAACACTATTTTTTCTAAAATTCTATAAAAATACTTACTCTAATATCTGTTAAGCTGAAATTTCAAATAAAATAAAAGTGTGCGCATTTGCGCGTATTTTAACACTGCTTCCAACAAGAAGTTGAATATTTTTAATACTACGCTTTTTTTCTAGTACAGTTCCTAATTGTATAAAAATTAAATTTTCAAAATCCCATGGGTGATCCGGCTGGTAATAACCATTTTCCTAACCTTTACTTAAAGTTTGTAAATGGTGTTTGGTACAAGTGGGGATCAAGCTTAATATTATAAAGTATTGACATTTTTAAAACAAGTTACCTACAGAGTAGAAAAAAATAAAAAAATAAAAAAAATAATTTTTTAAAAATATATCTTTTAAAATGTTAGGTTAGATTTTTTTTTCTTAATTTTGTAGTACAGATTGAATGATTTTGCGTATTTTTCTTTCTCGACTTTTTTAGAAAAAGTTATTAGTTTTCGAAGCTCAAGGAGGATTTTGCGGGAGAATATGTGGGGATGTGGCACAGATGCTAAGGAATAATTATACAAAAATCAAGGTGAATTCCTAAAATGACTGGGCTATCTTGGAAACAATAAAGCATTTGCATGCCACATGCAGATTCTGCCTTGCATTGGGTCAAGGATACGAATTTACTTGCGAAAATCTGTGATAATAGTCAGGAACATAATTCGCCATATCATAGGGCCTAACCTGGATTTGAGGTATATAAAATATTTTATTGTTGATTTTAGTAGTCAAAGGGCTCTAATTTAAGAATCCGGTTGATGCCACTCTGGCACCCTTGAGCATTTTGAAATATTCAAAATGGCGGCTGATTAAAGACAAAAATAAAAATAAAAAAGTTTTTAAAAACATAAAACCAAGACTGGGCGCAATCAATAGGCCTCTTTGATTTTCGACGCTTTTTTTCATTAATCAGTCTTTTACTCAAAAAGTACCGACTTTTTGAGAAAATATGCTAACAGAAAATATAAAGCTCATTAAAAGGCCTATCAAACGGGATATTTCTATTCTACCTAAGTACTACCCTTCCAGAGAGGTACACTTAAGCATCACCAACATGCACATTGCACATTTCATTCAAAATAAAAACACCAACATTTTTTTAATCAATTTTCTCCGAAACTAAGACTTTTAGGAAGAAAAGCATTAAACACTTTATGTAGACAATGAAATTTTCATTTAAAATGGGTATCACTTAGTGCGATTAAGACTGTGGGTAATGCTCCAATGGCGTCCGTAAATTAAAATCACATTTAAAAAAAAAATATTATACGTTTTTTTGCCGTTTTAAAATACTTTATCTTAGAGTATAGACTTTTATATTAAATGATGTATAACTAAATAGGGTAACGTAGGAAATCTAATTTTTAACGACCAATTTGTATTTGTTGTCTTAAAAAATTACTTTTTACGCACTGAAATTTTATTTGCACTTTTGACCCAAGCATGTTACACATTATTTAAAAGAAAATTTTATTGCGTGGCATAACTTATTATTCAACAAACAGTTTCATTTTTTATAAAGTTGGTTAGAAACTAAACTAAACTAAATTTTCGACAATGTACCGGTAGGGGAAACTAAAACCCACCAATATATACAGTGTTAAAAATGAAATTTTATTCTCTAGAAAACCTAATTTATATATTTTTGGTTTTTTAGATAATTTAATAAAACCTTAAATATATTTTTTTTGTAATTGTTTAAAGACATTATCGTATAGGGATGGTACTGATATCTTAATCATAATCTTGACCCAAGCCCTGTACACATCGCTGTAAAAAAGTTTTATTGTCTAAAACGTAGGATAAATAAAAAAATGTTTAGGTTTTATTTTCCAGAATATTCAAAAAAACTTTTCATTAAAATTGACATGTGACGATTTCTGTAAACAACCCCGATTTATGGACGTGACTCTTACGTTGGTAGTAAATTTAATCACACTAAGTGATACATCGTTGAAAAAGAAATTTTATTTTCTGAATAAAGTGTTATTACAAATATTTTCCCAAAGAGCTTAGTTTTTACAAAAATTGCAAAAAATAGATAATAATAACGATTTTTTTTTGTGATTTTTAAAAACTATCCCGGTTTAAGGACGTCACTGAAATGTGAGCCCTAATCTTGGCTAATGACATTTAGGGTAAAAATGACACATAAGTTTTTTTTTAACCAGAAATCGATATCTCTTTTTGTTCAAAAGTTAGAAGATTGGGTCTATTTACGTCCGCACTGTATAATTTCATTACAAATTGATATTACAAATCGATATTTAACGCTGCCAGACACCTCCTATGGGCCAGAACTTCAGTCGGACACTTTAAATTAAGGTCGCGAAACAGCCAGATAACTTAAAACAATATTGAAAATGCGGCCTTGTTTTGTAGCAGAAAGTCCGAAAGCTTTGAAACTTGGCACGATTGAAGTTTGTAACCTCGCTATGTCTGCTTGAGCCGCGCGCTGCCATTTTGGTAAAATTGTGGCAAACATCATTTTCTTTTAAATTAACTCCTAGCTGTTTCCGGAAAATTGGCCCACTACCCAACTTAACCGATAATCATATGTCAGTATGGATATATGGTATTCAACGGTGGGGTTGTACTAAAGAGAGTAACATTCTAGTTTTACAGAGATTTCAAAATAAACTTATAAGAAACATTGTGATATCACTTTGGTACGTTCAAAACAGTGACCTTTATTGGGACCTAAAAATTGAAACTGTAGCGGAGACTATAAAGAGGTACGCAAAAAGTCATGAAGATAGACTTCATCGATATGTGAATTGAGCTTCTAGACAATACTATGCCATAGATAAACGACTTCGGTTCAGTCCAGTTTGAAGCTAGTTTGAAGACTAAATAGAGTAAAGCCGTTTGGGCTAGTGAATTAAATTAAATAGCTAAAACAAAATAGGGCTTTAAACACAAAAACATTGTGAGTTACAGTTGAAGCGAAGCGAGGAAACTCTTGAAAGTACCCATATTTAGATATATCTTTTCCAGTAAATTTAGTTAAAACAAAATTGCTCTTGTGGACTAGATTGTAATACAATATACACGGTGTGTTTGCCTAATAAAAAAAACTAAATTTTATCTGGGTATTACGCCACTATGATGGAATATTTTTAATGAGGAAACCACTGCGTCTTTCCTAGAAAAAGACAAATCACTAGCTGCTCAGTGGTTTATAAGAAAACATAAATATTTGCCTAACAAAATTTGAAAACTTGTTTTGTTGACAAACAATACTAGTGCAACGTTTCGATTCTTCATCTAGAATCATTGTCAAGCTCTTTAAATATCTAATCTTTAAATTAATCTTTTTCCAATACTATTTATTCTGCTTTATCTTTATGTTTATAAAGTTTTGTTTAGAAAATGAATCTGCGACAATAAGACAGGGCTGCAAGTAAAAAAAAATAAAAAAGTTGGTTAGTCAAAATAAAAGTGTTCAAAAATTAATAAATAAAAAGTCAGGAGTTCTCAGTTCTTCTCTGGATTGCTTTAACCGCAATTACTTTCTTGACAGCGTTGTCGGGTTAAGGAATTACTCCTATTTTTGTGTTTTCCTCAGTGCTCCTCAATCTCCTCTGAATTTAAAAAACTGTGGCAATTAGGTACTTTGGCGTGACGCGTGGCACCAAGTGAAAAAGCGTGAGAACGTCTGGCAACGCAATAAATATAAATCGGTTCAGCGGTTTAAAAGCTATCGGACAAACAGACAGACTTCATGACGATATTGCTCATGTAGGTCAATAAAAAACCAAACACAAAAACTTTCTTATTTTTGACATAATCTCTTTTTTTTTTAGAAAAAAAATACATGGCTAGGCGTTTTGCTGAATAGAAAGCAGGGACGTGCGGTGAAATTTGAGACATGGAAAGCAATTTATTTTAAAATTTACCTTTTTTTGTATTTTTTATCCTTTTTAGTTTTCGGTAAGCTTTAATTTCTTGCTTTACTACCGTTATTTATGATAATACATAAATGTATAGTTTTAACGGTCGTTACAATATCCTTTACCGAAACCGAAGCCTCTTGCTGGCACGCCATTGTGAAACGCGTAAGTACGTAATTGAACAGACTCCTTATTTCAAGACTAAAGGGCGCGAACTGAATTTTCGCATTGGGCTTGCATGCATTGACCCCCTACTATGTGTACATAATGAGAGTAGAAATTGTATCTGCCGCGTAGAGCTCAAGGGGCCGGCAGTTGTCGCGAAAGTGACGCTGCTCTATGGTCCAATCAAGACCGACAGTCAACGAATTCCTATTCGTTTTCTACGCGTACGACAAAGACAACTGCTTATTATTATATAACAACAGTGTTCCATCAACCCGTTCGACAGTCATAAAACCGTCCAAAAAATCCCAATGCGCACGCAATGCAGTACGAGGACTATTTTAAAACGGTTTTAGTTAGATGAAACAACCAAATAACTGTCCAAAAAACGAATGCTGTTCGATTTACTTCTGGCAGTAACGCACCCAGGAATATGTTTTGGGGGGGCCCGAGGCCTCATAATGTCGTATTTCATGCTATTTTTTGAGTTTATTCATGAAATGAAAATATATACAAAAATCTTAGGCTTGGGGGGGGGCCCCTGCGTGCGCCCATGCTTCTGGCATGTGATCATATGCAAGAGAGTTAAATTCAAAGTCACGTGACTAAAAGATAGGGTAGGTTTAGTCGTCTCGCGTAAAGATAAATCGAAGGCAACGTATGAATTCGAGAGCACGAATTACATTATTACATAGAATTATCATAATATATTTTTAATTTTAGTTCTTTAAAATGCAGATAAAATGAAATTAATACTATAAACCACTACAGACTGCCTAATAAACTAAAACTTGTTAAAAAATATTTATTTTTCTAATATCACAAGTATTATGTGAAATTTATATATTTATTTATTTGTATTTTGTAATTTGATTTTTACAAAATATTTGTGAAATTACCTACATCTTACAGAAAGCCTTAATATTCACAAAGTTTTTGTGATTTTATTCATTTTTAGGAAATAGAGATCGTGATACTTCTAAGAAGCTAGGAAAATCACATTATGTAGCTTGTACTTTGGTAGGTATATATAGTTAGTGACCTTAATGTCGATGCCTTAAAGCGAAGTCGTTTGTTCTTCCGCCAAATTTGGTGTAAAATTTCACATCCGGCGGTTATGTTTCTATTCCTATCCAATCACCTGCTAGAGGTGTTGAAAAAGTAACTATTTGTTACAAATAACGGAGTAACGAATACCGATCCGAAAATTAAATGATTAGTTTCGTTACTTTGATTCCTTCGATTATTTTAGTATTTCTCTGTATTTTTATTTATTTTTAGCTTTATGTAAGGCATTAGATTTTTAAAACAAAGTTGTACACAGGACAGTTCCTACGTAATTCCGACCTTTATTTTTTTAATTTTAGCTCACATTTTGAAAATTTCAATTGTATATTTCCATAATATTAACAACAAAAATATACCAACAAGTAAATGATCTTCGAATTAATGACAGTCCGAACATTTTGGACTAATTGTATGATTTAATTGAAGTTACAATAATCAAATTAATGATAGTAACGAATATATAAAATGATTATTTAGTAGTCTAGTAACGATTAGTAACGAGTATTTAAAAGTAACGAAAACCAACACCTCTATCACCTGCTAAACTAGTTTTTCTTTTTATAAGCACCTATGGTCAGTATAGCTTTTTTCCATGTGGTATACCTACAACATTCCGCAGTCCCTTATATAATAAAAATTAAGAGGTTATTGCAAAAAAATCAACAGATACTGCAGATGTTTTGTGCACAATTTTTTTTGGAAATTTAAAAAATATTTGTATATTTATGTGGCTTCACTATATTTTGACAAAAATTTTTAATTTTTTTGGTTATTCACTGTTTTTTTAAATTTTCTCAGACAAATGTAAATTTAATGTAATTGTATGGTATATTTTTATCTCGGGTGATGTAAACTAGAAATGTGTGTGTTTTACATACAATTTTTCCGCGCCTTATAATGCGCCTGTCTTTAATTCTTGTACTTCAGAGGAGTCAGAAACCCGTTTAAGTGGCTTGATGGAACGGAAAACTGACTGTCTGATAACAGTACAACGTCGACCTGGAACGCAAAAAGGATTTTTCGTACCGTTTTATGACTGTCGCACGCGATGATGGAACGAACTTAACAAAGTTGCCGCTTTTCTAGTACAACCAGCAAAATATATTGCTTCTGATACAGTCTTACCCGAGGGGTGGCTCGATCGCCGATGTTTGTACACCAAAAGGAAATAATTACGGTATTTCCTGGTATTTCCTCAAATTTCAATGGTATTTCCTAGTATTTCCAAAGTACTTCTCGGTATTCCCTAGTATATTTCCCAGTACTTCCCAAGTATTTCCTGGTATTTTCCCTAACCTATTCCCCAAAAGGAAAATCCGAGCCACCCCTCGATCTTACCACTCCTATAGGACTGGCGCTAATTACGTTAAGTTTTAATTAATTTATTTTTATTATGTCTGATTTCTTACATGGACCGTACGCCCGTGATAGAAAGGGAAAAAGATTTAATTAAAAACAGCGACATCAAAATATTAAAGTCTCCGAATAAAAGGATGATTTATTTGAAGGAAAATTTTACAAAAGAGATTTGTTCATAGATCAAGTTGTCAAATTTCTGCACAGTTACCGACGGTATTTTCGTTCAGTATTGTTTGGCAGTTTATAATTCATAGAAAGTTTTGGCACGGATCATTTGTTAGGTGATCCGTGGTTTTGGCCCGGCTCAAAGTCAGCCAATTACACTACACAGATATGTATTTAGAAAATTGAACCTATGCTGCAACAATGTGGTAAATGCAAAAAATAGTTTTTTGGGAAATCGAAAAAAACAAAAATCATTGATTGCTTTATTAAATAAAGTGCATAATAGGTTTATGTCTGATATGACTAACTTAAAAACAATTTAAGCATACGATAAACATTTCAGACTTTATATACAGAACTGTTTTATACCGGGTGGGCCAAAAAAACCGGACAATTTTTTTTAAATTATAACTTTGGAACTGTACCATCGATTTTAATAGGATAAACTGCACTTGGCAGAGAAATCAGAGTTCTGAATAAATAATTTTTTTTTGTTCGCCATTTCAAAATCCAAGATGGCGGACGAAATAAAATTGTACCCTTTAAAGATGCTCGTTTATTCTTGTGATGCGAACATGTCTTATTAATTTTTTTTAAATCACTAAAAAAGCAGCATTCTTGACACGCAGAACAAGGTATGAATCAGCAAAATCGGTTTGGTGGTTCTAAAAAAATATATTAACCATTGTTTTGAATATTATATGATTGCCTTGCCAATCATGTCTGCATTTATTTCCTTATAAATTCATTACCACTGAACCGATTTTGATGAACTAAAAAATATCCTGACAATTGATTGCTTTTTAAAGATCATGAATAAAATTTATTAATATCCTAAAATTTAAGATGGTGGACAGAATCATAATTGATTCTTCAAAATGACATGTTTAGTCTTATTTTCTGAAAATATTTTAGTTTTTTTTTAATTTATAGAAAAGCACTACTTTTCCCCCGCACAAGAAGGTATAAATTAGTAAAATCGGTTTGGTGGTTCTCAAAAAATCTATTTTTGTTTCAGCAAATATTTTACAGATTATACGATTGCATTGCCATTTCTGTCTGCATTAATTTCTTTATAAACTCATTATTACTGAACCGATCTTAGTGAAATAAAAAAAAATCATGGTGAAAATTGATTGCTCTTTAAAGTTTATAATCGAAATTTGCCGCCATCTTAGAAGTTTGTCGGAAATAATCATATTTGACCTTTCAAAAGTGCACGTTTATTCTTATTTTCAAAAAATGTTTTAATTTTTTTAATTTATAGAAAAGCACTTAATTAATTTTTATCGCTTTATGCGGGAGAAAAGTAATGTTTTTCTATAAATTAAAAAAAAACTAAAACATTTTCGGAAAATAAGAATAAGCACTAATATTTTTGGTTTATTTTTCAATATATTAAAAAATGTATACCTTATTCAGTTCGGTTTAAAAAATCTTGTTTGAACCATTGGCGTAAAGAACGTTTTTGCCCAAGGCGGACTGTTGATGCACAAGAAAGCATCCAGGTGGCAAAATTTTATTCTTCGCGCCTTTGCTAGAGATGGGCCAACACGCGATTTTAGTGGAGTAGTGACAAGTCGTGACTGTTTCAGTCGTGTCACGGTGACAAATAGCAGTGATGTTTGGATCGGTCTAACCAATACATATACACCTATAGAAAAATCGCAATCTTGAAAAGTGTTCCCTGAGCTGTTCTGTTGCCGCGTCGACACGACAAGACAATCGCAGCAGGCCGGCAAACAGTTACGGGAACTGTTTGGAGTACTAGCGATCGCGAAGGTTTGGTAGGGGCGGTCCCGTTCCACAAAGTGCCAGACTGTGACAAAATATCACTGCTATTTCGCTCGGACTGGAGCAGACCGTGACTGCGACAGACGAGTCCCAGTGACAAAGTCACAGTTCGTGAAATCTCATCTAGCCCTTCGTTATAGCGGTGGGGTTAATTACCATATTGGCCCCGTGTAGTAGTGTATTTAGGGGCTGAGGATGGGCCGCCCCCTCCCACCGAAGCTAAGCTTTTTTTTAGATATCTTACACATATTTCATGAATACAAAAATAAAATAGCATAAAAACGGCCTCGCGGGGTCTCGGCTCCTCCAAAACTGTCTGTCGACCCCCCCCCCCAGACGTCTCTTACGCCCCCCTTAAGACATATTCCTGGGTGCGCCACTGCTACTTTATAAGAATTTGTCTGGGATGCCGCTTCTTTCCGTGAATAAAATGTTCTTTACTTAATCAGAAAACTAAGCTTAAAAAAAAATAGCATTGAAAATATGAAAGCATCAAGTGGTTTGTTTTCATCAGTCACAAAGTCAGAAAAGCACAGCTTGGAAAGTCGTGACGAAAGTTAAAATTCACGGGCGATTCCATGCTTAACAAATACTTACGCATTTTTACCTTTATTAATTCAGTGGCTTCTTTTCTTTTAAGTAGTTTTTTTGCACTAACCTTCTTATATCATCACACAAAAATTACACATAGCTATAACCAAAGATTATAATAAAAATGTAAAAAAACAATTTCCCAAAAACACAAGATTTTTAAATGGCTCACCTGTAAAATGTGAAAAAGTGGTTTCTCAACTTTTGCCAAACAGATACTAATTTATTTTATAAATATACCCAGTAGGTACAATTTATTTTACCATAAATGGCATATCCCTTCTTTTCTCCTATAATATACATGCCCTATTTTATTTATAAAAAATGTGGAAAATATCTAAACAAATCTTTGGTTTGGGGGGACGAGCCCCCCTCCCCCCCCTGCGTTCACCCCGGTAGTGGACGCTTCTTTTTATCTTCAATAACTAAGTTAATTTTTATATATTTCTTTAACATACTTATTCGTTAAAAAATACCCTATTATCCGCTTTTTTCATGTACATTTAAATAAAATAAGAACTCCCAAGATATTGTAGAGTGTTGCCAGAGCAACATAAAAGTTTATCCTTTTTTATATTATATGTACTTAATATTTTTGGACCAAATTTATATAAGTTAATTAATTTATACAGTGAATTAACAAAATAGTATTTCTCCTAAATCACAAGATAAAAAACTGACATCAAATATTTAATAATCGGTAAAAAGTCAACGTTGCAGACATCGGGCCGAGTATTAACCGACGCTCAGTATTTGCTATGAGTATAATCATGGAATCGCCTAGATGGAAATTTGCCTCGAGCGTGGAAAGCAACAAAGGATGGACATGGAAAAGCGCAGTCAGTTGTCCTGTTGCGCTACGGAGATGAACTTGACATTGGCTCTTCTTACTCTCTAGTGTTTACTTGCGTATGTGAAAAGAAGTTTTGAGGAGAAAAACTCTTTGGTAAGTTTTTTCTTTTGAATTTTTTATGTCTATATTTTTTATACAGGGTGAGGGCATGCAAAAACGAAACAAAGGCCTTTAAATATTTAAAGTAATCAACTGGCAGGTTGTTTTTGTTTTCAGTAATTTTTACTAAGTTAAATGGGTTCAATTTGTAACGTGACAAAACAGCTGTTTTCTTATTTAATCCTCGACACAAAATAGTAGACTATACAGGGTCTTATTAAAGTATGTCGCCAATCTTCAGAGTAGTGGCGGCTGCTGCAGGGAGGGCAACGGGACAGTGCCCTCCCAAAACTAGACAACAAACAGTATTTTTAATTGGGTGAACTTTTTTAGCGTAAATAATTACAAGCCGGCAGCGCCGCGCGGGGAAAGTTTCAATTTCACCCGTTTTTCAGCGGTGTATGGGTGGGTGTTCCCACGCAGGAGCTGGAGGAATTTTTGTTTTAGTTGACGTCGACATATTCATATTCATCGTGCGAAAACGTTGGTTGCCCTTTCTGCGGGTTGCCGGTTTTATCCTTAGTAAAGACGTATAAGTTTGTTTTGATTTGGGATATGTTAGTAGTAAAAACCATTGCCGGTCGCGTGTCATTGTTTGTTTTTGTTATCATTTGTTTATAAAATGACATATGAACTTCGATTACAAATAAAATCTTTAGGGCCACATAGACCGGGCCTAAAAATTAACCAAAATTTTAGTGCAAGTAATGCCGAAGAGTGTTCCAAAAAAACTATTATAAAAAAAATTAATAAAAAATTATACGATGCTGAAAACTGGCTGTGCGGTTGTGAAAAAGAAATGCTTTTTTTTGCTTTATTTGTCTTGTTATGAACAATCCACGATATAATCCTGCGTGGGTGGCAAAGGGAATGTGTGATATCAAGCACTTCAATGAAAAGTTAAAAAGATACACAGAAAGTGGTTTTCATTTAAATAACCACATAGAATGCTTGGCAAGACTGATATTAGGTGCCAATTGAATAGTGCCTATAGGCAAAACATTACCGAACATAATGAAAATGTGACAAAAATTAAACATATACTTAGTAGGTTAATGGACTTTATCTATAAATAAATAAACTAAAAAGTACAGTCGAATCTCTATAACTCGAATCTAAAGGGACAACCAAAACAGTTTGAGTTATGGAGAGTTCGAGTTATAGAAATTCGAGCTAAAGGGGTTTAAATACATATTAAAAGTGCAGGGACCACGTAAAAGGTTCGAGTAATAGAGAGGTTCGAGTTATAGAGGTTCGAGTTAGAGAGGTTCGACTGTAGCTGCTTGTTTGGAAAATACTAAAATAAAATTGTCTCGGTAAGTTTTTTTATCTCATATTTCATTGCAATTTAAATTTCTGCCCCCAATTTATAACGCCACCAGCCGCCACTGCTTCAGAGGATGATTTTTTGAGTGATCTTAAGAAAAAAAATTCAAACAAACATGGTACCGCAAATGCTTAGTTTTTGAGAGACAAGGTCAAAGTTTGAATTTTTTGTTGGTTTTTATAGCTCATGCAGTTTTTAACATGTTTAGCTCAAATTTGGAACGTGTATTTAGCTACAAGACATACATCATTAACCATGCCAAATATCAGGAAAAAACTACAGGGTGATATTTTTTCAGGGGTTATGCCCCCTTTTTTCCCCAAGAACTTTTTTGTAGTAAGCCAATAGCAAATTCAAAAATATAAAATCGATTCCTTGTTTTATTCGGAAACTTTTTAATTCCTTCCAATTTTTTGTACCTCTAACCCTGTATACCTAGAAAGGGATAAATGTGGCACGTTTTATCATGAGGTGACATATTTGTAGCCCAACCGGAGGGAAGTAGTGTTCGACAATGAGCTAATTAGGTTTGGATTAAAATCCATTAATGGTAATGAAATTTTTTGACAGTTAAAAAATTGAGAATATACTAAATTTTTAACGGCGCACGGAGGAGTATCTGTATACCAAAACCGGTTATAAGTAAAAATTACCAAGATACTCAAAACTACCTTCTAACCATTTTTTGTTCTAGTCTAATAACCTCTCTATCAAGCCGCCCGCGCCCCCATAAAACTTCCCCATCTACTTGAATCTTGTCGTGAGGTCAGTTGAAACTAAATGAATTTTGGAATCACAAGCCTTTGTTCTCGACGTTTGTTTTGAGGTGTTAGTTAACGTTGTTATTGTGTTTTCGTGTGGCTCATATTTCAAAAACCAATTATTGAAAATATAAATAGAAGGCATCTACCATATTTTAAAACGTAACTTAAGTCCTTTGTTGTTTGCGTTGTACGTTTACGAAATATTTTAAAATGCCCTATTTAGGTATTTATGTTTGCCTATTTTTTTCGTTATCAAAGCGTTTTAGTTGCCTGCCGGGCCTTGCCGAGCTACATTTCATTAATAGACATAAAGTTTAGGATTATGTCAATCATGGCTCACCAAAAAATTGTCCGCCAACGTCCGCCATTTTGACTTATAGGCATTCAAAGCAGTGATATGGGTAAAAAAAGGGGATGTAAAATATGATTTTTTTAAATATCATTTTTTTTTTAATTTCAAAATTTTTCTATTTGGTACAAAAATGTACAAAAACAAATGAAAAAGCAAGTAAAAACTCAAAAGATATGTACAGGGTGTCCCAAATTCCAAGCTTTTAGAGGTCTTAGGTATTTCTAGGAGAGATAGAAAAAACCTACCCCCATTTGCGAGCCTCAATTTTCAAAGGATGAATAAAGGTGAAAACCGCATCTTACGAGGGGCTTTTGAGAAGTCTGCATTTTGGGAGGGGGACTACAGTAGACTCGCGCTGGTGTGAACACACCCTTGTGTGAACCTCCCAGAAGTGTGAACAGTGAATATCAATGTATTATAGTAGTATAAATAGTAACGAGTCTCGATCGTATGAAAACAGAAAAGACGTCTTAATCAAATGGTAAGATTTAAGGGAATTACCGAGAATTACTTAGTTTTAGTTCGTTGTTTGTACTAAATACTAGTAATATTTCAAGTTTTTAATTCTTGCTCCCAGAGGTAAGTCTGGAAGGCGAATCTGAGAACAAAATGAAGACACCTGAAAAAGTTGCAGTAAAGTATGTTTTGGAATGACTTAAAGTGGTTACATTATAGTAAAAAACAAACAATATGGGTGTTAGAGCCTAAGAAATATTGAGACCGAGCAGTAGTCACTCATTGGTCAGCTAGATAAGTTTGGACTAAAATAACATCGTATTTTACCTAATGATATTTAAATTTTGAAGTTTCATAAAAATTCATAATTGTAGTATTTGTCGATACTTTAAATGATCGTTTTCAGCAGAAACTTATAGATTTGCTCTAAATTATAAGTATTTGTACATTTAAAAGTATGGATTTATTATATCTTACCAATAATATTTCCGTTTCAGAATAGACCTTCCGTAGTGTGAACAGTCTCCATGGTATGAACGTGCAGAATTTTTTCGTGTTCACACTAGCGCGAGTCTACTGTATAACTTTTTATTTATGAAAATTTCATATTGGTGTAAAGTGATCTTTTTATAGTTTTTGCAACAAAGAATCCAACTGACACAATAATTTTTATCTGTCACTTTTAGTTTTTGAGATATTACATAAAGTTGATACTTTTCTTATGAAATGACCCTATTTTTAATTGATTTTTAAAACTAGCTTAAAAAAATCTGATTATTGATACTTTTAAGTCATTTCCTGAAACTGTGGAACAATTAAAAGTTAAAAAAACATATTTATTTAATATTTTTTTTACTGTCCGCTTATAAATGTTTTAGCCTTCTAATAAAAATTATTTCTTAAAATTATTTGTCATTAATTGCAATGAATAATTTTCTAACCATCTTTTGGTTTAGCAAAAAATTTAGTTCACAATTCACAACATAGACTAGGGTAGGAATTTCTTTTGGGGGAGGGGGGGAATATCAATGGCTAGTCTTCAAAAAATTATACATAGGAAACTGAAGGGGTGTTCTGTGTGTCAAAACTGAATATAATTTTATAATTTTGGATTTGGGAAGGGAAATTTCTCCTTTCTCCCTCCCCGTAGACCCGTGCCTGACATAAAAACATTAAATGACTTGTTATTAAAATCCGAATCACAATATACTTACACCCTCTATAGCTGTTTTTTAATAATAAACAGTTTATTATCATCAAACTTTGTCTTTCATTCAAAGAATTGCAAAAAACAACAATTAATTTTGTCCCGTTTTGTGATACGAATACTCCTATGTGCGGCGCATCGCATCAATATGCATTTTAGCTCACACATATACTATACTATAGTAGTGTGAGCTATGGTGATCCTAATTTTTTCGAGAAAAAAAAAGTTGCTCCGATTTCAAAAATTTTTATATATCTTTGCGTTTCAGATGATTTTGAAACTTTTTTGTTGCGCCGTCTGTCTGTCTGTCTGTATGTCTGTAACGACCAACGCGCATAACTCAAAAACCGCTCGACCGATTTTAATGAAACCTGGTACCTAGGCTGGGTCTTGGGTCGAGATGGTCCCATTTAAAAATGAACAAAATCCACCGAACACAAACCAAATAAAAAGGTGGGGGTAGATTTCAAAAATTACAGTTTATGTGAAAATATGGCGTGTGTGATATCAAACGAAAGGTAATTGAGTCTGGAGTTAAACAAAATACATTTTAATTTATTTTAAAAAAAGGGTGGGGGTATATTTCAAAAATTCGAGTTTAAGTGAAAATATGGCGTGTGTGATATCAAACGAAAGGTAATTGAGTCCGGAGTTTAACAAAATACATTTTAGTTTTTGCTTTTTTAAGGGTGGGGGTAGATTTTAAAAATTTGAGTTTAAGTCAAAACATGGCTTGTGTAGTATCAAACAAAAGGTAATTTAGTCTGGAGTTGAATAAAATATATTTCAATTTTTAGTTATATTAGCTCACACGTAAACTATAACTATAGTACCTAGTGTGAGCTTAGGGGCCCATATATTCGCAGAGTATTTTAGAATATAGTAGAACATATTTCATAAAGTTTTCGTTTTTGAGATATTAACAAAAAACTGTTTTCAAGAATATAGATATAGCATGGAGTTTACTTGAAGTGTGCTAATAGGCTAGGAAGCAGTAATTTAGTCAAACAACACATACTTGCTAAATAGGAGCACATATCATCTGTGTTACTCTACAAATTTAGGCCATTTATAGCCAATCACACCGACTTTTTTTTTCGTTACTTAGCCTAAAGTTTTCCTTATTACGTCATATTATGATTATATTAACAGATGGACCCTTAGTTAATTTTAAACAAATATCACTAAGGGTACGGCAATAATAAAGAAAGTTTAATTTAATGCGCCGCAGGCAAAAACTTTGCATTTTTTTGGAAAAATCCTTACGTTTTACAAATCTTGGGGGGTAATTACCCCCAGTACCCCCCCTTGTATACGCCGGTGCTAGGAAGGTATCAGATCCAGTGCCGATTTAAGGACCTAACGGGCCGTAGGCACACAAAAAAATCACAGAAAAAAAAGCTGCGGTTCGGTCTGCGAATTAATTAAGCTATGAAAAAAATAGATTCAGTGGGACAAGTTGTATTTAACAAAAAAAATTAACGTAAAATATTTGAGTCGAATTTACAGAGCATGGATATTCAATATGTGAAAGTAAACTTTTAGATGCCAACAATTAATACGAGTATTATTACACAAGCTTTACGAAAAAATGTCCGTCAAAGTAAAAATTTTTTGTTTGTTTTTTCTTTATAGCTCATGGATTTTTTGACATGTTTAGCTCGAATTTGGAACGTGTATTTAGCTACAGGGTGATATTTTTTCAGGGGTTATGCCCCCTTTTTTCCCTAAGAACTTGTTTGCAGTAAGCCAATAGCAACTTCAAAAATATAAAATGGATTCCTTGTTTTATTCGGAAACTTTTTAATTCCTTCCAATTTTTTTGTACCTCCTATCGTTTTTGAGAAAGAAGACAAAAAAGGAAAATTTGTACCCTGCTAAATGACATTAAAATTTAAAATATTCACTATATTAAATTATTTTAACTTTATGCGAGTTTTATGTAATTTCTAAGTAGCAATCGCCGATACAAATTATTTTTGTTTACTTTTCTCTTAAAAAAATTGCAAGAAAAAAAAAGTTTCTGAATAAAACAAGCAAATCATTTTATATTTTTGAATCTGCCAGTGTCTTTGACTGCAAAAAAGTTCTGGGGGGAAAAGGAGGCTTAAAGTTTTTTTTTTGAGTCAAAGAATAATCCTCTGAAGGTGCCTACATACTTTATTAACACCCTGTATATCTACAAAGGGATAAATGTGGTACGTTTTATCCTGAGGTGGAAAACTCGTAGCCCAACCAGTGGCGGCTGGTGACGTTATAAATTGGGGGGACAGAAATTTAAATTGCATGAAAAATGAGATAAAACAATTTTATTTTAGTATTTTCCAAACAAGCAGCTACTTAGTGTTAAAAATACTGTTTGTTTTTAGTTTTGGGAGGGCACTGTCCCGTTGCCCTCCCTGTAGCAGCCGCCAGTGAGCCCAACCGAAGGGAAATAGTGTTCGACAGCGAGCTAATTAGGTCTGGGTAAAAATCCATTAATGCTAATGAAATTTTTTGACAGCTAAAAAATTTAAAATATGACAACTTTTATCGCGCATCGCCTCAATATGCATTTTTTAGAATATAGTAGAACATATTATTTTTCTCAATAATTTGTATTATAACCAAAAATTTCATAGTTTTCGTTTCTGAGATATTAACAAAAAATTTGTTAATTAGGTTTACTTGGAGTGAGCTAAAAGGCTAGGAAGGTATCAGATCCGTCACGGATACATTTACTTTATCTCTAAATTGCGAAAAAAATATTTGAACCAAGTATCCGCTAGTCTCTTACCGACATGGTAAAAAATTTTGTCTACAATGAAAACACGTTCTTTTCTTGAATAAATTAATTTACCATAAAACAATTTGTTTTGAACTATAAAATTTCTTTTTAGTTCAACGCCGAGTTTAATCTTGATATTTTACTCCATTTTGTAACAAAGAAAATTGTCTTGATATAAGTAATATTTTGCCTCCAGAGAAAATGGTACCTTAGATCAATTCAGTTCCAATTTATAATAAAACAATTTCTGTTTCATATTAAAATAAAGCGGCGAGACATTTTTTGTGCCAAATCAAGAAAATATTCTCTTGGTAAATAGGAAAGCACAAATTATTTTGCTTCAAAGCAATTTGCTTTGATCTAAGACAATTTTTTTTTCCTTCAGTTTTACTGTTCTGTGAATATCTGAAAAAGGAGTATTATGGGGGTATATGCAGAAAAGCCATTTGCTTAATTATTATTTAATTAAATAAATGCATCCATGACGGATCTGATAACTTCCTAGCTAGAGCTTCTCTCTGTTCCCATAGCACACTTTAAGTGAAGCCATGATAATATATCAGTCTTGAAAACAGTTTTTTTGTAAATATCTCAGAAACTAAAGCTCTTACGAAGTTTTTGGTTATAACACAAATTATTGTACAAAATGTAGTGTACTATATTCCGAAAACTGTATATTGATACGATGCTCAAAATCAGCTCATAAGAGTGTCGAACACTATTTTACCTACACATTTTATGAAAATCGGTTCAGCGGTTTAGGAGCTATCGTGTTACAGACAGACATCACGACGATATTGCTAGGATAGGTCAAAATACACCCAAATAACACATTTTCGGCGTTATCTCAAAAAAAATTGTGTGTAACAAATTTAGCTCTACGCACGCCAGTTGAAAATAGCTATTTTCTTAATAAGTGAAAAAATCATAACACCAAGTTGTCAAAGTGGTACTTTACCACACGCGAAGCAACCTATTCATTAATACGGTACAACAAAATTTTTAAAAACTAGCACCTAAAATCTAAAAAAGCAAAAATTACCTTTCTCTTCCTGTCGATTTTAATTAGGTAATAAATATTTAAACTTTCAATAAACTTTTTCCAAGTAAAAATGTTTACCCTTCTCACAACAGCGAAGTGACGTGAAAGTTTCCAACAAGAAACGCGTGCTTAAAATTTAATTTACTTAATCCGGAAATCCCCGACGGCCACAAACGCGTCACCCAAAATCTGCTCCATTTAAGTCTGGAAGCAAATGGAAAAAATCAAGCCATAGAAGGAATTGGCCTGACCGTAGAACGAAAGCCATCATAGGGTAACCCTTCCCCCCTACAAATAAATTTTCACCACATATGGTTGCCTTGGAATCCAGTTTTAGGTTTTATTTTTTTGCCACTTGTCAATTATAGCATGGGAGACTT
Organism: Aspidapion aeneum; assembly: GCA_963576565.1. Lineage (NCBI taxonomy): Eukaryota > Metazoa > Arthropoda > Insecta > Coleoptera > Brentidae > Aspidapion > Aspidapion aeneum. Next base: position 35,334,984 of record OY755038.1, on the reverse strand, counting down.
TAATGCAAAGGTTGAAAGCACGGATAGGTGATCCGTGTTGAAAGTGGCGCGGTACAGAACCTAGTTGCAGTGGCGGTTCCCCCCATAAGTGCACATGTACACGTGCACTCCCAAATTTTACTTAAAGATATTAAAATTTGATCATTATTTAATTAATAATTTCATCAAAAAGTATTAATAAACCCCAAAAGGAATTAACAAAAGACTTAAATACGAACTAGAAATTAATACCCGGTATGTATTAGGACCAGGATATGGTGGATGCGTAGGCCGGCTCGCGCCGCTCTTTCTGGAAGCAAATTCTATGCACCGTAGAGGTTATGTCGCATTCTAATTACTAAATATAGAAAGCGACGACGACATGTTCCCATAGAATTTTACAGTACATAGAATACCTTGCTTCGGTTATGCTCTTGTGCAAAAATTGCAAGGATCGATGCCGCCCGCACCCCGTGATGCCTCCTGCGTCAACGGTTAGCGCTCGCTGATACAGCACGTCATGAGCACTTTAAATTAGTGCACTGTAAAAACTTGGCGTTATCGGTCGGGCTCCATTGTTTTGATTTCGACGACTTCGTAGTTACGAGAAAGTTTCTAATTCTGAGAGGATTAGCGTGCAATATTTAAAGACAATGCGTAAGAATAGATTAAATGCCCTTGCAATGTTAATGTTATAGAAGAAAATGATTTAGTACAATGAAGTGAGTATTAAAGAATTTATTTAAAAAAATGACAGACGCCTTTATTTTTAATACAAAACGTGTTTGTGAAATATAAAAACTAGGTATGATACATTTATTATTTAGTTATAAAAACAATAAGAACAGATAACTAATATACAGTGCGCACCTAAATACATACCCCGCCCCTTCTAACTTTTGAACACAAAGAGATATTGATTTCTAGTAAAAAGTCTTTTTAATGGCATATTTTTTGAGGATATTTGAGTTAGTTGACAGTCATGTCAAAATAACCTAATGTCAAAAATTTAACATACCAATAAATAATTTAAATTGGAATCGGGGGGGGGGGGGCATGTTATACCTCTTTCGAAAAGTATTTTGATTGTCTATACAGGACAATTTAACATTTTAAAATCGGTTAATTTTCATAGGAGATATCGTTATTTTTGTTTGCGGTCGACTTTCAAAAAGTTAACTTTTTATCGAACAAATATTTTTTTAAATTACTTGTTTTATAATAAATTGATTTTTTATGCTTTACTTATTAAAAAACCTAAAAATAAGTTTAAAAATTTAAATAGGAAAGCGTGATGTGTAATAACTAATCTAAAATAATGCAAAATAAACAAAAAAGATCTATTTGGGTCCGCACTGTATAACTAAATATCTAATTTTTTCATTATTTGCTCTAAATTATATGCCCACTGGATGGCCCAAAAAGATGGGAGTGGCCCAAAAAAAAAAATTCAACACTACGCGCCGCCACTTTCTAGTGGGAAAATTTGGCCTGAAGAATCGAAACCTCATTAGAGGGAGATATCGAAATTCGGTCAAATCAGTTAACACTTTTCCCGGAACCAACACCCTCTAAAAAGATAAACAAATAATGGATTACTTAGGAAATCTAACTTCTAATGGGCCACCGAAGAAACCAAAAAAATAAAAACGAAACTAAATAAAAGGGTTATCAGAGAAAGATTAGAACAAAAATAAGAGAAGCAAAGGAACAACTCTACGAAGAAAAATGTAGAGAAATAGAGGAAATTTAGAACAGATTTGACCCGTAAAACTTAAATAAAAATATAAAGAAATCTCTACAATCCTCTTAAACAAGAACTGAAAAATATTGTCAAACAAACAAGACAAACTAAAAGATGGTACGAGTACATAGTAAAACGTTTCGACGATGTGAGAAACATAACATTCGAAGCAAGAGAGGAACCAGAGAACAGTGGCCCAGAAAGAAGGGTTACCTATGCTGGCTTTGGGCATCGAAGAAAATGTTATATGTTCTCTGCTTTGGGTCTATTAGGCTTGAGATATCTGTATAAGGGTAGGGGACAATTCAGAGCGGCCGATTCGCCGTGGGGATACTTCGCCGCCTGCCGATTTGCCGCGGGGACAGTTTGCCGCAAGATTTTTTGTTTTACGATATTACACTTGGCAATTCTTTAAATAGTTTTATTTAGGTTGACTTTATATATATATATATATATATATATATATATATATATATATATATATATATATATATGTATATATATATATATACGGGAATCAAAAATTGTATTGAGTTACCCTAAGCGCCGCGATGTTTAAAGTTTTTGGCATATCAGCTTATAAATAAAATAGTGCGCCATTGTGGAACCGCCATTTTAATTTTTTAAAGTTTAAGTTAGAAATCATAATCAGCGACCTGAATCCGCCATTTTCAGGTTTTTAAATTTAAGTCAAAATCATAATTTTTGAGATAACTTTTTGACAGTTATCAGCTGTTTACCATACCATAATAGCATAGGTCAACGAAGAAAAGTTGTGTCAAATATAATGATCTGAACTGTAAAAAAGTGCGCCATTGTGGAACCGCCATTTTGATATTTTTTTAAAGTTTAAGTTAGAAATCATAATCAGCGACCTGAAACCATATACGTAATATTCCAATACTCCCTGTTACCTATTTACACAATGGTTGGCGTTTGATGCAAACATTCAGAAATAAAGGTACGAAAAATACACAGCGATACCAAATTTACATAGATAGAGTTTTTGTCAGCTGTAGGTCGATGATTTGACGTAACGAATACAAGAATAAAATAATATTCATGCGTAAAAGTATAACCAATCAATCAGGACATTTTATCTTAAGGACCGCAAAAAGGATGGACATATACGCATTGATATTGCTATTTCAAATATGTTTGCATTTTGCATCGTAAGGTACCGTAGGTATTGCAATAATACGTACTATATGGAATTAATATGCATATGTCTTTGAAAGCAACCAATCAGGTCTTTTTTGCTTAAAGACCCCAAGGCCCTGTTTGCATCATGAATGGGCAGTTACCGTGGGTATTGGAATATTATGTATATGCCTGAAACACCCCAAAGTTCCAAATTTGATGCAGATTGGTTCATAAATGGAGAAGTCCGACATTTTGGATCCGCCATTTTGAATTTTATGAATTTAACTTAAAAATAATAATCAGCGACCTGAAAGATCTCAAATTTCCGAGTTTGATGCAAAGCGGTTCATAAATGGGAAAATCCGCCATTTTGGATCCGACATTTTATTTATTTAATACTTTGAAAAGTTTGAAACAAATTCTAACCAAACAAATAAATAAATATATTATATGAAGTCAAGCTAAATAAAACTGTTTAAACAATTGCCAATGATAATATCATAAAACAAAAAATCTCGTGGTGAATTGTCCCCGCGGCAAATCGGCCGGCGGCAGAATGTCCCCGCGGCGAATCGGCCCGCAGCAAATCGGCCGCGGCGAATCGGTCGGTATTGTCGCATCCCCCTGTATAACGATAGAAAATGATAATTTTGGTAGTTGAAGGGCTCTCTTTAAACATGATTTAAACACACACATAGTAAAAGCTCCGACAACTTTCCCTTCAGGAATATTGTGAGAATGGCGGAATTTATTTTACTTCTTTTTCTCAAAAAGTTCTCAATTTTTAATGCATCTCGGTAGATGGCGCCTCTTGCTATAGTTCGCTCACTAATTACATGAGGTTAAGCTTTCAGGCCCCGTGAGGTTAAGCTTTCAAGCTACCCACGGAAAAATATAAGGGAAACAAAAAAACTCCTTTTTGCCCGATTAGCCATGAAACTTGTTTGATTTTTAAATTCACGGGTACGAAATTCCACGTTTGTTACAATTAGTTTTTTCATCATGAAGCATTTAAGGCTAAGTATCAGTGTGCGTGCAAGTACTGGAAAATACGTAAATACCCTTCGATAGGCTAGCTGGTTAAACTTTGCTCACACATTTAAGTAATTTGTCGGAATTGACGCAAGAAACACTAGGAAAAACGTTGCATATGCATTCTATGAATGGCACTCACCTTGGACTCTCCTGGGGATCCACGTTTGAAGTTCGAACCCACAATTTTTCTCACTTTTTTCTCACTTTTCTCGGAAACGTGTTGTTCAGAGTGTCTTGTTGCTGCTGGTTCTTTTTCGAGCACACCGTCGGCGCTGCTTGTCTCCCCTCGTTCATATGGATTTTAATAGTGCGAAAATTTAAATGGATTATTCGCGCAGAAAAAAGGAAAAAGAAAAGAAATAGGTAATTTACTGCTTGCACCAACACTCAGAGCTAGAAGCTGTGTAGAAATCTTTCTTTATCAAGTATTCTTTAAGGGAATTTTCAATTTTTTTAAAGTCATTTCTAAAAAGATTTTGTATTTTATTAAAGCATTTTATTCCAATAAACATTGGTAAGTTCTGGCTAATGCTGAGTCTGGAGGATGGCAACTGTTTTATTTCATTGTTTTTTACAAATAAGGCTTTTGTTGTTGAAGTTGATAGTTGTAAAGGCATGGTAGATTTTGTATTTTTTTAAATAAAGTTAAACAGCTTGTAGACTCAAATACCCCCGCTATACTCCTCACTATTTTCTTTTGTTTTACAAATGTTTTTTCAAAATGGGCTGATGATCAACCAATATTGCAGTACAGACTGCACAAGCCCAAAATACATAACCCTGAGTACTGTTTCATCCACTGAATTGATAGCAGATAGAGCTAAGTTTAGAGCAGATATAGTTAATATGCGGCTCACATATTAGTTTAGGGTCTATGTGTAGGCCCAGTAGTTTAAACGACGATACATTCTCCATACATTTGTCATCAATCTTGATCAGAAGGATATGGACTGATGGTGAATTTCTGAGCAGGAATTGCATACAGCAGGATTTCTCCTTATTTAGGACGAGTTCAAAGTTGAGTCTTATTTGTGTTGCTGAGATAACTGTTTTAACACACTTTATTGACCCTTGTTCCCCTTGGGTACGGCCGTAAGCGGCCACTTTCTATTAATTTTTATGCAATCTTCATTCCTAATCATCTGTAGTATTCTTTGACCAATTTTTTCTACAGAGCTTTATTTTGAGGTAGATATGTTTCTTGTCCGTGGGGGCTGACTACGTAAGTGCTTGAGGCTCGGGCACTCACGAGATATGAACAAAGAGATTTAACATAAATATTATTCCCAATTAGGGTGGGTGTACATATTATCGACAGTGTACATATTTTTCGGTTTGTTTAAAATAATAAGATCCGGGTACCTTGCAACTGAATAAAGTCTATTTTACAAAAAAAAGTCATTATTTGTGCACATGTTGGCAGCACTGCATAAAACATATCTCCACTACATCTCTCGAAAAATACGCGGGAAATTGTGACAGTTGACGAAAAGTGCTTCATGTGGCCGGTTCGCTTGTTAATGGTGTTAAGAAACAGGTAAGATTTGAACTAATATAACTAAAATAATTTTATATTTACGTATAAAAAAATTGATTCTGGTTGTTAGGAAAGGGTTACATTTTATAAAAAAAAAACAAAATAAATCATATAGTCTATTTTTTATCTAAAAAAGGACTGTCGGTTTTGTGTACAGCTTATCTTACCCATGAACAAAATGTCGACATTATCTTCGATAATAAGGTTCTTACACAGAAACTTTTAAACTTATTTTCTTATTTACATAAGTCGGGTGTTTTTTTTTAATTTTGTTTAAAAAAAAAGGAAAGCTTTTTTGATGTACTGATATAATATGGACACATACTTTTTTTTATAGTTTTTGTGTTATATTAAAGAAAATGTGTGTGTCGATAAAAGGTTCATTCTTATGTCGATAGATTGTGCAAATTTGTGTTGATATTACATCCTAAGGTGTGGTTATAAAAATTTACCTTTTTAAGCTTTATATTTTTAATAAAAAAATATTAAAAATATATTTTATTATAGCAAAATCATTTTTGACATCTTTGTTGTAACCGCCAATGTGTTTATTTTTATATCATTTACATTATCTTAAATTAAACTAAAGTGTCAATATAACCCTCTGTTGTGTCGATATTAAGGATCTCTTTATTTTTAGAAAAATTAAAGAACCATAAATTAAAAATAAGAGGTTTATATACAGTCGATGAAGTTTCTGTTTTTGTGTAAATCCTTTATCCTACTTACAGAAATGACTTTTGTTTTGATAAGAATAAGGTACAAAATAAATATCAAATGTTTATTAAAATTGTTTGTATGAAGTGGTATTTCCCGATTTTTTTTATTTTCTTTAAAAATTAATGTAAAAAGTTCAAAACTAATGTTTATTTTTGTTATTGTTAATTAGGAAAGCAGTCTGATATTATATATTTATAAACTTATTAAAAGTATTTTGAAAATTAGTTTTAAGTAAATGGGTACCTAATGACATTCTTTTATTACATCTAGATACTTCAAATTTTGTTAGGCAGATTCGTATCTACTTTATAAAATAAGATGTTAACTTAAAAAATTTATAATAATACGATATTTTCGGCTACAAATTTTTTTATTTAATATAGGTACTTGTTGATTATATTAAATAAAATAAAAATAACAAATTGTGAAAGGCTTTCGCGGCCATCGTCCAATGGTGGGTGTGCTTTCGGGCTGTTCGGCCGTCGTCGTTGGAAATTCGTTCTCGACGTTTCGCCATCTCGAGTGGATGGCATCTTCAGGAGATGTTGACTGTCGGCTTCTCGAAGACTGGTGGTTAGTCTGTCGATTGCTTCTCTATAGAGTCATTATTATAGTATATTCAGTAAAAAAAAATTGTCGGTAATAAGTTCAATTTTGTGTCGATAACATGGACCCTTTATTTTTAAAAGTGTCGATATAAGAGACATTTTGTCTTTTTTTTTATTACGGGTAAAAATAAACATAAAAAACCATAATTTTAGTAAAATAGACACTTGATTTTATCCAAGAAAAAAAAATAAGCTCGTTACTAGTTCAGAATAATTTTTTATTGCCTACGAAAGTCAATATTTCCCTTACAGTGTCGATAATATGTTACCTCACCCTATGCAGTTCTTTACTAAATCAGTTCTTACTAGGTAGTGATCAAATGTGTTTTCTGAAACCAGGTACCCCCTTGGAGGTTACTACGGATCCTTACCTATAAAAAGGCTTTTTGTCAAGGCTGTTCCTAGGAGAGGTATCAAGGGGGATTTATCCTCCCTGACATAATTTATAACGTGCATGTGTTTAAAGTGATTTCTCATAAATAAAATGCACAATACGCAAATGTTCCAAAATTTTATTTCAAATTTTAAATGCCACCTACCAATTTATTTTTGAGTACAGCTCTAACTTGAGCAATTAAAACCAGTAATATTATTTTCTATATTATTTACCCTACCAATTTACTAAGAAATATGATGAAATGCGACCAGTTAATGTTTTATAGGATATTGAAAAATTAGTTGAAGGAGCAGTTTATGATTAATTTTTGGAATTTATCAATGAAAACGAAATTTTGCTAAAAAATCAAGCAGGATTTAGAAGAAGATTTTCCACCGAAATTGCTGTTCAATATGTCACAGAAAATTGGAGATAAAGTTTTGAAAAGGGAGAAATTATAGTAGGAATATTTTTGGATTTTAAACGAGCATTCGCAACCATTGATAGAAAAAATTATGGGACTATGGAATTAGGGATAAAGCTTATAGCTGTTTTAAAAAGTACTTAGCGGAAAGATCCTAATGTACAAAAATTAATAATTTATTTTCGAAAAAAATACAGAACAATATTGGCTGCTACAAGGCAGTAAATTTTGTCAAATTCAAATGTTTGCCGACGAAACATTATTGTATATACATAAAAGGTACCTCTATAAATGAAATAATACACCAAATAAATTTAGATATAAAATTGGTTTTAGATTAATGTAAATAAATTAAAATTAAATGTGACAGAAACTAAATGCAATGAATATTAACATTTCGATTAATAATGAAAACTGAGAAATTGTATATTTATTTAAATATTTGGGCATAATTTTAGATTAAATTAAAGTTTAATAATATTTTAATTATATTGTTTCAAAAATTGCAGGAAAAACTGGTTATCTAAATAGAATCAGTTCACATTTTTCTTTTTTTCTCAAAAATGTTTATATAATAATACCATCATTTTGCCTCATTATTTATACTGTTCTACAATTTATACACTGCAAATGAAGAAGTTTTTGAAATAATTTTTTCAAAATAAAGGTATGCGAATTATTCTAAATTAAAATAAATACACAAGAATCATAGATATGCTAAAAAAACTTAAATGGCTTAATGTAAAAAATTTACTATTTTTTATGTATGTGTTTATATATAAAATAAAGAATAATTTGTAACCTGAAATTTTAAAAGAATTTTTATCTCAAAATTTAGAAGTTTATGAATATAATACGAGATCAAAACAGCGGCGTAGCGTGCCCGAAAGGGCAGGGGGGGGGGGGCGACAGCTAAAAAAGGCACCTCTGAAAACTGATGAAAAATCTTGTGACAAAAAAAAAACAAAAAGGTCAACTCTCACAAATCTTGCGACCAAAAAAAAAAAATGGTCATCATGTGTGAGGGGGCGGCCGATAAGACATAAGACCCAAGGAGGCCTCTCACGAATCTTGCGACCAAAAAAAAAAAGGTCTTCATGATGTCGTTAGTTTCCTTTGGCACCCACTCAATTGGTCGTTACCGGCCCGACTTAATAAAGCTGAGGGCGCTTCGGACACCTATGGGGCGCCACTACCCTCGGGGCGGGGGGGCGACGAACCCCCCGCGCCCCCCCCCCACGCTACGCCGCTGGATCAAAAGAAGACTTCCACGTAAATATTTCCTCCAAATTAATAGTACATAAATCGATATTTAAAAATGGTTTAAGTGAATACAATAAATTAAAAAATCATATTACACAACAAAGTTGTAAAAATTTTTTAAAATTGTTAAAAGATAATTTATATTTGAACCAGTTTTAATTATAACCTTTTTTTTTGTAAGAGTGAAATTGTATAAATAAATTTTGTAGTATATGCTAAATAAAAGCTTTAAACTAACTAAACTAAACCAACCACAAATGTAAAACCGGCGCCCCTGTAGACTTCATTTCGAATCTTTAAAGTAAAGCCCTTCGGCGTTTTTTTGATTTTTACCTATCTACTTTTCGCAATATTCAAATATTAATGCTGATGCTCAAGCTTCCCTAAAATGACCCAGCTAGTTGCGCCCCTATGCCCATAGCTTAATTCCGAACCGAAGCTTTTTTTTTGTGCCTATGCCTTCTGAAACTGTTCTTTAGCCAATTTTTAAACCAAAATTTCATTTTCAAAAATCACAGCATGCAGGGTAAAGTTGGAAGGCCGGAAGAGCAGACATACACAAGACGCTAGCCCTACCAAGTTCACTTTGGCTCCCTGACTTCCGCATGCGCAGATCAACCAATATTATTTACCTCATGTATTACAGGGTGATTTTTACTTGATTTCTAACCACATGAAAATAGAAAGTTTCAAAAACCTAACCTAACGAAACCTAATCAAATCTAACCGAACCGAACCAAAGCAAACTAAACCAATAATTTTTTTCAAAAAAAAAACTTTCCTGACTTCCTACCCGGGATCCCAGAGGATGTGAATCCGAACCGGACCGAACCGAACCAAACCGAACCGAACCTAACTAAACCGAACCAAACCAAACCTAACCTAACCAAACTAAACTACAACACTGCTAATTAGGTTTAGTTGGGTATGGATAGGTTCAGTTCGGTCCGGTTCGAATTCACATCCTCTAGGATCCCGGGTAGCAGTGGCGTGTCGTATGGGGGGCCGGGGGGGAGGCAACGCCTCCCCCTCGCGACCGTTGAGAAAAAAATTGAATTAATTGTGTTATCATTTTAAAAAAAGGTTTGTAATTTATTTGACTCCCATATCTATATTTGCGCCCCTTAAGGTCTTCGCCCCCCCCCGCCCTTTTATCCACGATATGCTACTGCCGGGTAGGAAATCAGGAAAGTTTTTTTTTTAATTATTGGTTCAGTTTGCTTTGGTTCGGTTCGGCTAGACCTGATGAGGTTTCGTTAGGTTAAGTTTTTCAAACTTTCCATTTTCATGTGGTTAGAATCATTCAAGTGAAAATCACCCTCTTCATCTATTCTAGCACATGAGGTAAATAATATTGGTAGATTTGCGCATGCGGAAGTCAGGAAGCCAAAGTGGACTTGGTAGGGCTAACGTCTTGTTCACTTGTTGGCCTATGGCCCCTAAGTTTTGGAACACCCTGTATATCGTTTTTTCCTGTAGTTTTAAACCATAACATTTGTTCATTTAAAACCAACTATTTTTGAAACCTATTTTTTAATGCACTTTCTGAAACATCGAGTCGTTCGCGACGGGCAAAAGTGATAAAAAATATTGAAATGCATGGCCGTGTTCCTCTCGTAAGTTTATAGTCAACAGTGTTATTAATGGGGTCATCTTTCATTTTTGATACACAGATCTATTATTTAGACGAAAAAATATTCTACCCGTGTTTCCTTTTTGCGAAAAACCGGAGAAAATTGTATTTAAAGTTTTATCTCGCGCAAAAAACAAAATTCGTTATTTATACAAAGCGTCACCGACATACTTTTGCAAAAAGTAACACATTTGATAAGATGTTAACGCAAGCGCGGATCTGAGTTTTAAAGTGACAGGTGTAATTTTTTTTTCATTTTCGAATTAAGTAGGTTCCACTTAAAGTAAGTTTATCAAAATTAATTTAATTTGTCTTAAAACAGGGAACTCATTTTTTTTTCTTAACTTTGGCAGCCGCCATCTTGGATTCCGATGCCGGAAATCAGGGGATCCTCGATTGAAAATTTAGATTTTGATGTTAGCTACTACCATGCCAAATATAAAAAAATATACCCTTTTTGCAGCTTTTTATTGAAATACTCTACAAATTTAATCTACTATGAATTGGAAGTGTGATGTACATACATAAACGACGACAAGGTGTGTTTGGTGATAACTATAAACTTAAGTTGTAGTGCTGTATGTATTACCTATTTATTTAGTTTAAGCAAGGCTTTGTCTATGTGTACTTGATATATTTTTGACAATAAAGCTACTTTTGAATTTGAAATTTGAATTTGAATGATTAGTCGCTGTCAACTTAAATTATTTTAGTGAAACGCCAATGAACTTGACAAGAAAATATTATAACCAAAAAAAAGGAGATTCAGTGACTTTAAAGGGTCGCGTTGTTATTTCTTTAAAAATATGTTATACATACAGGGTCTCTAGTTCTGCTTAGGTATAAACTAGAGGCCCTCGATACATTTGACAATTGTTAAAACAATTGTCAAATGTATCGAGGGCCTCTAGTATAAACTAAAGACCAAAAAAGAAAAAAACAACTAACAATTCACCAGGACCAAAATTTTACTGATGATTGAGTTCTGAGTAGCCCTTAAACGTCCTATCGAGATTTTGTATAAATCCTTACGCATGGGCGCATCCACGGGGGGGCCTCGCCTCCCCCCCACCAAGCTTTTAGTATTTCATAAATAAATCAATAAATAGATTTAATAGCATAAAATACGACATCATGAGGCTTCGCCCCCCCCCTCCAAGACCAATCTCTGGGTACGCCACTGCCTTTCGTATTGATCAGCTCATCCTCAGCGTAAGGCTGTTACTGCCAAATTATATCTTATTTATAGGTTAAAAAGTTTTTGTTATAAAAAAAGGAGTAAAATCCAAACGAAATTATCAGAAAAACAAACTTTTTATGTCTTCTCTTTGTTCACGAGTCCACAAACACAACAAAAGTGAATAAAAGGTTATTTTATATTCATCATAAAACGTTATTTTGGGTAATTCCAAAAGCTCAATTTTTAACGACTTGAAGTTACCTTTAGTTACGGTAAAGGTAATTGGCCGTTAATGTGCCTCAATAAAATCACCCTAATATTGGAAAACTATTATCAAATTTTAATTAGTAATCCGTCATGGTTAATAAAGATAACGATCTGACAGGTCGCTAGAGCGTCAACTCAGAATTAACGATAACCACAATTGTATTTAAAAATGTGAGGCACAAAAACATACTAATATAGTTGTTTTTTTCTTTTAGTTTGGTGTTAGACTTGTCGAGTGCAAATTGAAGCCCTCAGCCCCCTTCTTCCCCTGAGACCATCCTTCTTTTTTATTATCGACTTTTCGCCATAACTTTCTGTTTTTATATCCATTTTGGGGGTAACATTTCAGCAGAACAGAATTATTACCTATCTACCTATACAAAAATATTTTTATTGGCATTTATAGCCCCCCGTAGTCAGTAAACTCATAAATTTTACAGATACCTTTTAGCTCTTTTAGCTGAAGGCCTGGGATACATTTAGCAGATGGTGTAAAACAATTATTGTCAAAATATATCGAGGGCGTCTACTAACTTTTAGATGTGGTAGTATTCCGCGGATTTGGTGAAAAACATCGCCAAAATATTTCACTTTCGGCTAGCAGTTTACCAAAATTTTCAGGCACCGGTTTAAAAGGGCAATTTTATTTTTTTATTATACTGGGACCTTTCCATCCATACTAGGATCAATCGGCCAGTCTTTGCCAAAGTTTTTGCGTCGAAAATAGCTTTTTAGACATAACAATCATAACAAAAACATTTCATGTAAAAAAAAGCCAAGTACGCGAAAATGGCATTCCGTAAAAAGAATTGAGATAAAAGTAAAGCCAAGTTTTCCAATACAAATTTCAAAATGAAAGGTTCTTACTAGTTTGGAAATATTTTTTTAAACTTTGCTATTACAGCCAAACTTCTTTATGTTCAATTTACCACTGTGCTTAAGAGTCATTTACAGCCGTAATAGCCAAGTTTAAAAAAATATTTCCAAACTAGTAAGAACCTTTCATTTTGAAATTTGTATTGAAAAACTTGGCTTTACTTTTATCTCAATTCTTTTACGGAATGCCATTTTCGCGTACTTGGCTTTTTTTTACATGAAATGTTTTTGTTATGATTTCACTTCTTTTTTAAAGGAATTGGATAATACTTAATTTTTTAAAGTAGTAAAATATGCGGAATATTGTTCAAAACTTTTGCAATGCCTTGAGATTTTTTAATATTTTTTCCATGGTTTTATCGTAGTTCAAAAGCTCAGCTCTCTAGCGTTTCTGAAAGTGCACAATGTTACTTTTACATAACTTTACATGTATAGGGGAGGGAAATAAATTAAAATTGTCGTGTTTTTAAATTTTGTCCTATAGTTTCATCATAGTTTCTATCAGTCTTCCAATGCTCAGCTCTCTAGCGTTTCTGGAAGTGGGTAATGTTACTTTTACATAACTTTACATTTATAGGGGAGAAGAGTAAATGAAAACATTGGACTTTTTAAATTTTTTCCCATGGTTTTATCATAATTTCTATCAGCATTCCAATGCTCAGCTCTTTAGCATTTCTGGAAGTGGGCAATGTTAGTTTTATATAAATTTACATTTATAGGAGAGGAAAGTAAATTAAAATGTTGGTGTTTTTAAATTTTTTCATATAGTTTTATCATATTGTCTTTCAGTCTTAAAAAGTTCAGCTCTCTAGCATTTCTGGAAGTGGGCGATGCTAATTTTACATAACTTTAAATGTATAGGGGAGGGGAGTAAATTAAAATTTTGGGGTTTTTTGATTTTTTCCAGGGGCTTGGTCATAATTTCTATCAGTCTGCCAAATTTCAGCTTTGTAGCGTGTCTGGAAGTACAGTAGAATATTGATATATCTATCTATACATGAGTGTCAGTGGCAATTTCGACGTTTTTTGAAATTTCGTAACTACTTTACTACTTTATGGAATTCCATGAAACTTGGAGGGGTTGTTAACCTCATGGAGATCTACGACTGTGCAAAGTTTGAGTTTCGTAGCTCATTCCGAAGTAGAGTTTTAGGTAGGTCAAATATCGGCTAAAATGTTTCCAGAAAAGATGGTTACGGCGAGCGAACTTGGCGAGGCACTGCCGTGCCCTCAGATACAGCCATGCGTTAAGTGGGACTCGAACCCACAAGCTCGCGCAACGCCGTGACCGATGCAGTCCCGTCGAATATAAGCTCTGCCATCATAGGAGCGCTATATCCGAAGCAGAACCACTACACAAGCGGACACGAGCTCACAAAAAAAAAAAGAAAAAAGAGCGATATTTAAAACAACGCTATTGAAAAGAGCGACATTTAATAAAAATAGCGATATATCAAAACAGCGACATTCAAAAGAGCGAAATTTAAAAGAGCGAAAATTCAAAACTGCGACATTTAAAAGAGCGACAATTAAAAACAGCGGCATCTAAAACCGCGACATATCAAAACAGTGACATATTAAAACAGCGATATTCAAAAGAGCGATATCTAGCAAAAACAGCGGTATTTGAAAAGTGTTATTAAAAACAGCAACAGTTCGACTAAGGGGGCTCTTTCTAACATATGTATGTTTAAACCAGCTTTTCCATCATCATTTTGGGAGATTGAAATTGGAGTTATTCGAATCTTTGTCAATTGGGCGCGAACGTATCCTAACCATATACATGGAATATTACGTATATGATCCTAAGCTGTTACTCGGGGACATTTTTTTGGTGGAAAAAGGTCCCCCCGTATCTAGATCGGTTAGGATACACCAATTTCGACCTCCCACAAGGAGTTTAACTTAATTTAAAAAAATAATTTTTTCAAGAAATGTTTGGTTCAGTTGAGTTCAATTCGATTTTAAGATATTTACCTCGAACCTAAAACCTACATTAATCTAAAGGGTATATGTCCTTTATGTTTAAAACTCATAGAAAATGATTGAGTAGAAATAAAATTTCGGACTTCCATTGTCTTTTTCTATTTTAAACACTGTTTAAAATAAATAAGGTCAATGGAAGTCCGAAATTTTATATCCAGGCTATATGTCATTAGGCATGCCAATATAATAAATAATTAGAATCTACAATAAAACATTTTTCAGCCTTTTTTCCCCTTCCCCTAAACCTGGTGCATCCTTGGTAGATTCTCAGACACAGAATAAATTCCTTGTTTTTTCTAGAAACTTCTCAATGTCTTGCAGATTTTTGTATCTGCAGAAGCCGTTAACGAGCAAAAAATTAATTATCCATTTTTTAGATTAGATCTTAGAGCTTTTCTGGCGAGTCATTTGTGCTTGTAAATAACAACCAGACTAATTATTTCCTAACTTTACAATTTTAAAAGCGCCGCCGCCCACCGTCAGGTGCATTTTCCAACTTTGTAAATTAGTCAGAGTTATTTTTAGTTATAGTGGATTATAACATAAGTTTATACGTTCAGTTTCAATACAAAAAAATAACGGCACAAATCAGCCAAATTTTTGGGTCCGAAAATAGGGATATTTGCCACCACTTAAGATGAGCCAGAGTACTTTTCTTATAATGTTCATGATCTCTTCTTCTTAGTGTAAAAGATTTAGAACTAAGAAAATAAGTCGACTCATATCATTTACTGTCCTTTTAAACCCATCGGAAAATTATCACCAGAATGAAAAGTTCCAAAAAATATTCACGGCCTCTCCCACTATAACTTCTTAATGGAGCATTGTATAGATATGCGGTATATAAGCTGCGTTCGGTATTTGCATCTCAGACGCGACGAATTTTTGGTCACGTGATTACAGATTAGTCTGAGCAAATTGGAATTAACGAACGATCCAGATCAAATCGATCAAATTTTTATAAATGGTTATAACCTTAAATATAACCAAAAATATTATGTACATATTGCAACTCACGCCCAGCTATAAGTTTGACAAAATTTTCCTTAGATGTCGGAAATTTATATAATTTGTTGTCTTCAACATCAAATAATTCGATTTCAATCTTTTTACATAAAAAAATTATTTTTGGTAAACAAAACAAATATGCAACATACGTCACAATCTCGGATTATTCTGTTTCGTCGATCAAAATCTACGGAGCAACCAGATTTACGTCCTAGTCTGAGCAGAATTACCGAAGGATTCAGATTTACCTCCCCTTGATCTAGATGGAATTACCGAACGATTTCGATCAAAAAGATTAATCCGACGTAAATAGCGCACGTAGCTATAATATAGTATAGTAGAACGCTCTTTTTTCCGTCTCTAATGACTTCTAAGAAAAATGGAAATATATCCAGTACATTGTGTAAACTTGTTTAAACAATATTTGTAGAATTTTTTTAGAGTTTCCAACGATGTATCACAGCATCCATAATATTGCCACCATAATGGAGATATTTTGTGTTTTGCTTCATACATACTGTGTGTATCTGAAGAGCTTGCGGGAAAAAACGTGTCCAAAAAGTGAAAACGTACGAAAAACCCAATTTTAGATTTATAATATTTTATTACCAAACTATTGGTAGTTCTTAACAAAACAACACATTATTTTAATCGGCTGAAGCAAGCACGAATCTGGCTCAAAAAAATAGGATAATTTTTTTCCTAGTGGTGGTAATTCTCCTATTTTTCCTTTAATTATTAGGAAAAAGTGCATATTTTTTTTCTAGGGGTGTAATTAACCCCCCTCCCACTCAAATTCGCGCTTGGGCGGAAGATGTTAGTTTTAAATAGTGATCATTGTTTTTCTACTGCATTATAATTTGCTTGGAAGATACGGCTTATGGTTTTGTTCAGTGACGGTTTTGTATTGGAAAAAAGATGATAGTCCACCACAGGGATCAACTTTTTCGAATTGTCTTGTAGCATACTTGCCAATTTTCACCCCTACGTCGAATTCTATAGCTCTACACAGCTTCATTTTTTGTTGTTTTAATTATCTGCCTTCTAGGACTCCTACGTATTATAGTATGTACTGTAATGAGCCCAGCTAAATAGATATTTTGAGCATCGTAACTTTTCAGGTAGAAATTTTTTATTATTTGACACTTATCTTCATTGTCTAAATGCAAAAAACATTTTTACCTTTTACAATTACAGTCCTCGCTCACTATATGGCTTGAAAGTTTCGGTTTCTTAGCCACATCCCTAATTTTTCCATACAATTTTCTTTTTTTCGATTTTTTATCCAGTTTAAATAGCTTCACTTACTGACCACTGCGCTTCCTACGTTAACTCAAACTTCTGACTGAACTAAATCTTTAGGACTGCTAAGATACCTTCTTTTTTATTTAATATTTTTAGTTCAACTCTGATAAGAACCGGGCATTAATTTAATCTTATCTTTCTAAAATAAACTCACCTTATCGTAAAAGCACTTTTTTCCCAAAAAACTTACAAAAGTGTTTCTCTTGTGGACTATCATCTTTTTTCCCGCAAGCCAAATTTAGGTTTTTTTTGTTTCTTTTAATATGATAAAGACTTATATTCTAATAATCTTTATTTATAATAGGTAGAACAAAGATCAGAAAATCCAAATTTATCAAAATCTAAAATTTGAACAAAATTGACTCTCACTTTTTTTCCCGCAAGCTCTTTATTTTGATAACATCACACAGTGAAACGTTTGGCTTATCTAGGTGGACATGGTTAAGTACTATAAATGAAAATTTCAGGTACCTACAATTAAAGTGCATATTCCACACATCCTAGATCCAAAATATTGTTTTAAAAATTATCTGCTTAGACATTTCAATCTTATGTGTGGGCAATGCTTTAAAGCAATGTTGCTTTTTCCCGCGTAGTAGGCGCTGGAGTAAAACAAGTGCCAAGAATTTTTAGAGTACCATGTCCTTAAGAATAGACATTTTGACTGTTATTGTTGTAGTGTTTTATTTTTTAAGAGTTTATAAATTCGCTGGTGTTTTGGTAAGGAAAATGTTATTTTTATATAGTTTTTGTAGGACTTGGTTTGTGCAAATATGTTTCAGTTAGTTTTATTATTTTTTAATTAACAGATCTCTGCTTTATGACGCAAAATTGAAATTTTGTCGAATTTTGTCGTAAACTTGTACTTGATTATTTTGTTAGCTTGCAACTCTAAAAATAGAAAACGTTTTATTTGCGTTTAGGGACATTTTTTTTTAATACCTTCACAAATAAGCCCTTTGGAGATTTTCTTCTTCGTGCATTTTTCTGTATCACGATGGGTCGGTGTCTCTGTTGGTCTACAGGATGTACAGATAAAACTAACTACATAGGGCTTTGTGCGAATATCAGAAACGGTAATACTTACGATATTAGTTAAAAAGCAAAAAAACTGGCGCTATTGCCAGCCCAATCGGATGCTGTGTCGAAGTTAAAAATATCTACAGGGGGTTTCAAAATAATGCCCAAAAACTTATTATTATTATTATTCATTATTCGAAAAATTAAAATTTTGTCGCAATCTTTTAAGAAAATCGAATAAAATTATATAAATATGACTAGGCCCATCAAATGACGTTAGCGATTTTTTTAGGACTTTGTATTTGTATTAAAATGTCTCTTTTTCATATATATATATATATATATATATATATATATATATATATATATATATATATATATATATAAATATATTGATTGTACTTAACCGCCTAAAACGCCTGTATTTCAATTTTTATGAAACACGCTGTATATTGCAAAACTGTTTTATTTAGATCCCTTTTTGCAAAAACTAGAACGAATATATACCGTTACTTTATTGTTATAAAATTTGTTGAAAAATTTTCGATAAAAACATAAGGTACAAATCTTAAAATCGTTAAAATCTGAATTACCCTATATAAGAGGTAGGTAATATTGCAAATACTAAATGTTTTTAAAGATTTTATGTTATTTTAAAGCAAAAAAAATCAAGCATTAATGAGTGTTAATGTTGCTTAAGGGTTGTCCACCTAGATCTTCAAAACGTTCCACTGTGCGTCATTAGGAAAAAAATCTAAGCAAAAATTGTCTGAATAATGTTTATAGCACTTTTCAAGGGCTTTTTAACGATGTATTATACTATCCAATATTGCCACTCGTACTGGAGTTATTTAGATTTCCCTAAATGCATATCGTTTTTACACTGATAACGTTATCAGGGGGTGGAGACAAGTCTGAAAAATAAGTTGGAAAAAAAATTGTTTTTAGAATCTTTTAAAAGCTTTCCAACGACGTGTAACAACATCTCTTTATGCTAACCGTAGTAGAGATATTTCCATTTTCCTTGAAACATCCCCGTACAGGCTGTTTCCATATATTTCAACCAGGGGCTTTTACGCTTATTTTAAGAGATATTATTAAACACAAAAGTTTTACGGCTTGTCTTAAATCATCAAAAAACTTTATTTAACCGAACAAATTAATGTAGCAAACTTGTAAAGAATCAGAAATATGGTAAATATGTTGAAGAACACTATACCGGGTGGGACAAAAAAAAACGAACATTTTTTTTTCATTAGATATAACTTTGAACTATACCAACGATTTTAATGGTACAAACTACCCTTACCAGAGAATTAATCAGAGTTTTGAATAAATATAATTTTTTGTCCGCCATCGTAAAATCCAAGATGTTTTAATTATTGTTTTAAATTAATAAAAAAGCTGCATTCTTGCCACGCACAACAAGGTATGAATCAGCAAGAGCGGGTCAGTGGTTCTATAAAAATATATTTTTGTTTCAACCATTGTTTTGAATATTATACGATTGCCTTGCCAATCATGTCTACATTTATTTCCTTATAAATTCATTACTACTTAACCGATTTTGATGAAATAAAAAACATCCTGGTGAGAATTAATAATGATCAAAATTTACAGCCATCTTAAAATTTAAGATGGCGGACAGAATCATAATTGTTTTTTCAAAATGACTTGTTTATTCTTATTTTCTGAAAATGTTTTAGTTTTTATTCAATTAATAGAAAAGCACTACTTTTGTTCCGCACACAGAGGTAGAAATTACTAAAATAGGTATAATAGGTGTGGTGGTTCTCACAAAATCTATTTTTGTTTCAATAATTGTTTTACAGATTATACGATTGCATTGCTAATTCTGTCTGCATTAATTTCCTTATAAACTTATTACCGAACCGATTTTAGTAAAATAAAATAAATTATGGGGAGAATTGATTGTTTTAGCGAAATTTGCCGCCATCTTAAAAGTTAATATGCCGGACAGAATCATACTTGACCCTCCAAAGAGGCACGTTTATTCTCATTTTCCGACAGTGTTTTAGTTTTTTATTTAATTTGTAGAACCGCACTGCTTTTCTAGTAAAATCGGTGTAGTGATTCAAACAAAATCTGATTTTGTTTTAAGAATTTTTTAACCAATTATACGGTTGCATTGTCAATCTTGTCTGCAAATATTTCTTTATAAGTTCATTACTCCAAGTGATTTTATCCGCCATCTTAAATTTTAAGATGGCGATAAACGTTGATTAGTATCTTTAAAAAGCAATCAATTCTCATTAGGATGTTTTTATTTTATTAAAATCGCTTCAGTATTAATGAATTTATAATGAAATAAATGCAGGCATGATTGGCAAGGCAATTGTATGATATGCAAAATAATGATTGAAACAAAAATATTTTTTTAGAACTACTGAACGGATTTCGCTGACTCGTACTTTGTTGTACGTTGCAAGAACGCAGTTTTTTTACTAATTTAAAAAAATTGTTAAAACATGTTCGCACCACAAGAGTAAACGAGCATCTTTAAAGGGTACATTTTGATTTCTTCCGCCATCATGGATTTTAAGACGGCGTACAAAAAAATATATTTAGTCAAAACACTGATTAATTCACTGCCAGGTGCAGTTTGTCCCATTAAAATCTATTGTATAGTTTAAAACTTATAATAAAAAAAAATTCCCGGTTTTTTTGGCCCACCCGGTATATTAAAATAGATCTTTTTCTTATAAATACAAAAAAATATGATATGTTGACATTTGGCAAAAGCGTTTTTGATATATTTGGACTTATCTGAGGGCACGGCAGTGCCTCGCCAAGTTAGCGCGCCGTAACCATGTTTTCTTAAAACATTTCAGCCGATATTTGACCTACCTAAAACTCTACTTCGGAATGAGCTAGGAATCTCAAACTTTGCACAGTCGTAGATCTCCATGTAGAAAGCCTCCAAGTTTCATGGAATTCCATAAAATAATTAAGTAGTTACGAAATTTCAAAAAACGTCGAAATTGCCACTCACTCACTGACTCACTCATGTATAGACCATCAATATTCTACTGTACTTCCAGATACGCTACAAAGCTGAAATTTGGCAGACTGATGGAAATTATGACCAAACCCCTGGAAAAAATCAAAAAACCCCAAAATTTTAATTTACTCCCTTCCCCTATACATCTAAAATTTTGTAAAAGTAGCATCGCCCACTTCCAGAAATGCTAGAGAGTTGAGCTTTGGCAGACTGATAGGAACTATGATAAAACTATAGGAAAAAATTAAAACACCCCAAAATTCTAATTTACTTTCCTCCCCTATAAATGTAAAATTAAGTAAAAGTCACATTGCTTACTTGCAGACATGCTAGAGAGCTGAGCTTTGAAAGACCGATAGTAACTATGATAAAGTTATAGAAAAAATTAAAACACCCCAAAATTCTAATTTACTTCCTTTCCCTATAAATGTAAAGTTATGTAAACGTAACACTGCCCTCTTCCAGAAACGCTAGAGAGCTGAACTTTTTAAGACTGAAAGACAATATGATAAAACTATATGAAAAAATTTAAAAACACCAACATTTTAATTTACTTCCCTCTCCTATAAATGTAAATTTATATAAAACTAACATTGCCCACTTCCAGAAACGCTAGAGAGCTGAGTATTGGAATGCTGATAGAAATTATGATAGAACCATGGGAAAAAAATTTAAAAGTTTAATATTTTCATTTACTCTCTTTCCCTATAAATGTAAAGTTATGTAAAAGTAACGTTACCCACATCCAGAAACGCTAGAGAGCTGAGCATTGGAAGACTGATGATAAAACCATGGAAAAAAATTAAAAAACCTCAAAAATTTAAGTAAGGCATTGCAAAAGTTTTGAACAATATTCCGCATATTTTATTACTTTAAAAATTAAGTATTATCCAATTCCTTTAAAAAAGAAGTGAAATCATAACAAAAACATTTCATGTAAAAAAAGCCAAGTACCCGAAAATGGCATTCCTTAAAAAGAATTGAGATAAAAGTAAAGCCAAATTCTCCAATACAAATTTCAAAATGAAAGGTTCTTACTAGTTTGGAAATATTTTTCTAAACTTGGCTATTACGGCTGTAAATGACTCTTAGGCACAGTGCTAAATTGAACATAAAGAAGTTTGGCTGTAATAGCAAAGTTTAAAAACACATTTCCAAACTAGTAAGAACCTTTCATTTTGAAATTTGTATTGGAGAACTTGGCTTTACTTTTATCTCAATTCTTTTTACGGAATGCCATTTTCGCGTACTTGGCTATTTTTTACATGAAATGTTTTTGTTATGATTTTTTTTTCCCAGAAAAGTTTATAAAACTTCACCTCCAAACTAATATTCAAAAGCACCTTTTTGAACGCAGCTTTTTTGAAAAAGCTGCTGCTGCAGTTTTGTCCATCCCTCGAAGCTAATTTAAGAAAATAAAATAACTTTCCAAAAAGATGTTTAAACAAACAAATTTTCGTTCAAACAAAATGTTACGAACAAATTTCCCTTCGAATTTAATGTTTTCGACCAAATTTCCATTTGAACAAAATGCTTTCGAACAAATTTACGTTTGAAGAAATATGTTCCAACAATTTACTTTTCAAATAGAACATTACTATTGCTTTGAAACAAATGGCTTTCGAACGTTTTTGAACAAATTTGCTAGCCGGGTTCTCTTAGCACTACACGTGACGGTTCGGATTTTACTATTTGTCAAAACTCTTTACTAACTTACTTACTCTTTAATACTGTTCTCTCGAAATAATCTATCACATCATACACGGCCAAGAATAGACAGCCTGAAGTAAAAAAAAACTTGCCTGACACCTGGATATGATTCCACTTGTGGTAGGTAGAGACCCTATATGTATGACATATTTTAAACAAAGAGAGAGAGAGTCAAATTTATTTAAGTCAAAATCAAAGGAGGGAAATATCGGGCCTCTATACTCCAGAGTTTAAGTGACTTTGATGGGTTTCGCTTCTCTAATTATTTATAATATGTCATATGTATATGTGTATAATCTAAGCAATTAAAATGGTTTTATAATTTTACATGCATGCCTCTTAGGTGTAGATAATAAGCTGGAACATGTAAAAGCATAGAAGACGCTAGCGCTACCAAGTCCACTTTCAATCCCTGACTTCGCATGCGCAGATCTACCAATATTATTTACCTCATGTATTAGTATAGATGAATACAGGGTGATTTTCACTTGAGTGATTCTAACCACATGAAAATAGAAAGTTTCAAAAACCTAACCTAACAAAACCTAATCAAATCTAACCGAACCGAACCAAAGGAAACTGAACCAATAATTAAA
Organism: Aspidapion aeneum; assembly: GCA_963576565.1. NCBI lineage: Eukaryota > Metazoa > Arthropoda > Insecta > Coleoptera > Brentidae > Aspidapion > Aspidapion aeneum. Next base: position 35,311,552 of record OY755038.1, on the reverse strand, counting down.
AAAAAAAAAACTTTCCTGACTTCCTGCCCGGGATCCTAGAGGATGTGAATCCGAGCCGAACCAAACCGAACCTAACTAAACTGAACCAAACCTAACCTAACCAAACTAAACTACAACACGTACTGCTAATTAGGTTTAGTTGGGTAGGGTTAGGTTTGGATAGGTTCGGTTCGGTACGGTCCGGTTCGGATTCACATCCTCTAGGATCCCGGGTAGGAAGTCAGGAAAGTTTTTCTTTTGAAAAAAAAATATTGGTTTAGTTTGCTTTGGCTCGGTTCGGTTAGATCTGATTAGGTTTCGTTAGGTTAGGTTTTTGAAACTTTCTATTTTCATGTGGTTAGAATCATTCAAGTGAAAATCACCCTGTACATCTATTCTAATACATGAGGTAAATAATATAGTCAGGGATTGGAAGTGGACTTGGTAGGGCTAGCGTCTTGTGTAAAAGCATCACAGAGGCAGGGTAAAAATATATTTTTTCGATTTTTTATTTCTTGGAATTTTTATCGAGAAACCAACATGATATAAAATATTAATAAGTTTTGTTTTTCTTTTGATTTTTATATTTCGTAATCCCGATCTATGTTTATTTGATCATTCGATACCTCTACACATTTTGCACATCAAAAACATCCTTAAAAATAATAAATAAAACAGCACTCCCCTTTCTCATTCTATACACAATATTATTGTGCGAAACCTGTAGTAGCAACGTAAATAAAGGGGGGCGGTAGGAGCAGCAGTATTCAATATTTATTAAACCAGTATTCCATAAAGAATTTTGCTTCGGTTTAAAACAAAAACTACTTTTCTATTCACCAAAGCAATATCCGCTTCAAAAGAAGATAATTTTCTTGGAATATTGCATTGACTAAAAGCAAACCATCTCTCATTACAAAATACATTTGTTTCATTCTAAAAAAATCATATTGGCTTAGGGGAGACCGGGACTGGTCTATAATAATACCTCTCAGAATATTAGCCTCTGCATACAAAACATTAGCCTCTGCATACAAAACATAATGAATACCTAGTATGAATCACATGCCACCACAAGTTTGGATTAGAAATAACACAGTGCGATCTTGACTTAAAGTTGACTTGACTTGTTGGGTAATAAATTTGGGCTCAAGGGCATTCATTCTCGAGGTCAAAATAATATCCCTTTGTGACATATGCAACTTTGAGCCCTAAATCTGTAATGAATGTCCTTGAAGTATTGTCGTGGTGATAAATTTGGGCCCAAGGCCATTCATTTACAAGGTCAATAGTACCTCTCAGACCATTAGCATCTGCATACAAAACAAAATTAACACCTGTTATGAATCACATACCATCACAATTTTTTAATTAGTAATAACAGAGTGCGACCTTGACTTATTGACAGGTAATAAATTTGGGATCAAGGCCATTCATAAGGTCAAAAATACATCTTACACTATTCGCCTCTACACACAAAATACAAATACCCTCATATTTTTACAATGTCAAATCAAGGTCAAAAATACCGCCTACACACACTATTCACCTCTGAACAAAATGACTTTCACAATTTTTCAAGGTCAAAAAACCACTCACACTATTCGCCTATGGTCAAAAGACCACCCAGACTATTCGCCTATCAAAATCATGATGACGTCATTACCTCCTCATTTTGAGCTGGAAAGCACTATCTATCTACTACTTACGAGCAGAAAAAAAGTGTTTAGAAAAAAAACCAAATCACATTCGTTAAAAGTGTGATTTTGTGATAAAAAAACGTTATAAATTAACAAAGAGAGAGAATTTAGTGGAATACTGGCAAGGAATAAATAATAAAAATAAGATAACAAAAAGATCAGGCTGTATTTGAACCAGCGGTCTTCCGCTAACTTAAGAAAATATATCTCTATAATTGATAAAATAATGGTTTTTAACGTCTTGCTTAAAAATGTTATGTTGACCTAACAAGAACATTAGTTTTTCTTAGAACACCAAAGCCTCCTTGCTCTTTGAAAATCCTGGATATGCGACTGCATCCCCCCTAAACCTAACCAAAGAACCTCACTATTTCAAAGAAAATAAAATAAGGTTAGGTCGAGTCAGTTAACCATTAGAATTAGGGGGACGTTGCATTTCTAATCGTGTTCGCTGGCAGAGTCAAACGCTAGAACAGGAGTAGTCCCGGAGTTGGGCCTTTTTAATTATGTACCGTGCAGGCGCCATCCGGTTGTCAGCACAGGCCTGTTTAGAAGTTTCAGGTGATTTTGGTAGTAAATAAAAAATATTTTTGACAGTTTTCCAATAATTTTTATTAAAAAAGGAAAACTCACGGTCGACTTATATAAATGAAAAATTCTGCTGCAAGGTGTCAGCAATTTATAGCCTTTTTATAAAAGAAAGTGACAAGAGATGCAAACAATGGTATTGCGCATGTCTGGTACGTAGCACGAGTGCCTGTCACAGGCACACATTTTTTGGCTCTCTCTCGTTTAACTTTCATACCCCTATGGGCCGTTACCACGGATCACCCTTTGTTGGGTAACCTGTGCCATTATCTCACCTCTTTCTTCGTGCGTCAGCATTTATTGGCGATGGCCCGTTGCCAACGCCATAATTGCAACAATCAAAGCAAGGTTCGTTCAATAACTTTTATGAGGTACTAGACCACTGCGGCAGCAGCATTTTGGTAAAAGTGAATTTTAAATAATTTAGAATCAATTTATTTTAAGAAAAATCTGATTTAATATTTTACTCACCTGACAATAGCTTGCGGCTTGAAAGCACATCGATGCATGCGTGTCGTTTTTCCATTCTGCAGGCAAACTTGATTAAAAATGCCACTTGACCCGTAAGTAGCTCCAAAGATAAGCACGCCACTGTCAGCTGTAACAAAAATGAACATCGCGCCCGGCTGTTTACATAAAAGATTGTGATGTTTTATGGACTCTTCCATTATTTTCGAGACCGACGTTTCTTTATGATTCGTAAAGATAAATACAGTCACACCCTTGATTGAAACGAAGGAAACCAAGTTATAAAAATCAAAATTTCCATTTCGAACACTATTTTCCTTTCCAAACAAACCTCATATAGCGGAGGGAATGTATTAAAATGGGCAAAAAAATTTTGTTTGGAGACGGTTTTCCACCAAACGGACAGTTGAGTTTGTGTTTTGTTTGTATTTTCTAGTTTCCGAAAAACAAAAACAAATCGAAGACAAACCCAAAACTCTTGTTTCCATTAGGCGGACTACGTTTGGTTTGAGTTTTGTTTTTGTTTTCGGTCCTTTTCCACTGGTAGTCGCTAGTCAGAAGTGGTAGACAGACTAGCACAACGAAATAAAAGTAGAACATAAAAAACTCAACACGACCCTTTCCACCAAACAGACGCGAGTTTCAAAACTCGTCGAAACCAGTCAAAATCTTTTGATGTTACCGCTTCCAAACGGGACTCGAAAAACAAAACTCCAACTGTCGCAAAACACGCCTGTCTTGAAAAAGTTGGCCAAAAGTTTCAGTTTTGTTTTATTCGATACGAGTTTATATTTTGTTTTTGTTTTGTCCGTTTGGTGGAAAACCGGCATAAGATTAGCAGAAGACAGTTGGAATCATATCTCCCTGTTTGCACGCCAGTTTTGCAACAGCTCCGGAATTACTCAACCGATTTTGACAGCGGCCCTTTACGTCATTGTGTGCACTAAAAACTCGAAGACAAAATTTGTGGCTGAAAATCATAAAGAGTTAACTCAGATTTTTCAACTATTCGGAAAGGAAAAAACTAAATTATTTTTTAGATGATTGAAGCTTTTTGGCGTTAGTTGCCCCCGGCCACCAAACCACTGATCCGTAGTGGATGTAGATCCAGTGTATGATCCTCGGGCTGAGTCCCTTCGCAGCACCCTTCTTACTTGTCAAAATGTCTTTGTCGTCTTTGTTGTTAGTCGGTTTATAGATTGTAGTGTGGTAACTCTGATTATTAAAACTATCAACAAACTTTTAAGCTTATGTTTCCCGTTGTGTCTTTTTGCAGGTTGAGTTTTTTGTGTTTATTTTCTACATAGTCTATAAAAAATTGCTTGGCAGAATCAGTGTTGCCAAGAAAAATAGTCGAGTGAGGGCGTACCTCCAATCAGAGATATTGGAACAGCTATAAATTGGATTTCACAACCAACCAAAATAGAAAAAGTGGGTACACCATGCGTTTGACATTACCATTGAAAACGTGGTAAAAATAGTTGGGCACTAGTAGGCAGCCGAACCAAACCTACTTATACTTTGATTTTATCACGGCCTTGTTAAAATGGCGGAGACCGTCAGTTGTTGTTATTTATGTTGTGCTTTTGTTGAAAAATAAAAAAAATCTACTCTAATGGAAAAAGTAATGTTTTAAACGCTAAAATTTATTTAAAAAAACTGGTAAAACAAACAATTAAACAAAAGGCCGGGACGGCGGCCATTTTATGTAAGAATCTAAGAATCTAAAACAGGACAAAATATTAAAAATCCGAACGAGTGTTTGGGTACCTTATTACCTAGTAACGAATTCTATAGCGACAAGTCGTCCTCCCTTTCTATATTGTGCAAATAGCAGGCAACAAAACATATCGCTATGGAATTCCACAGTGCATAGAATGCGGGCCCAGCCTACAGACAAGCATTGTTAAAGAGATTTGTGTGTTTCGTTGGCCTGTGTCTATTCGATATGCCGGAGGGTAAAGGAGTCCGTCCGTTGGTTGTCATGACAACGTCGCATGGTTTCGCAGGGCAAAGAAATCAAAGAATCAATAATGTACGTGGGTTCATATCAACCTGCGTACATTATTGAAATACTGACCGAACCGAAGCAAAAATTTTTTATCTATGATTGAAATAGCCGACATATTGTTTACATTCGGTTCTGATTCGGTTTTTATTTGAATAATTTTGCACAATGTTCCCGATGCAGTGTGTGTTTTACTGGAAAAACCGTTTTTGAGGTGAATTGATTTGCCTCACATACAAGCAGTAAAATTTAAATTAAATTGCAATTGCATCATCGTGAACCTACTATCTACCTGATCTCGCATTTTTTACGTTAGTTCTTTATAAAATAGGTATTTAGATTATAAGCATATTATTATATTTTTATTTTTTATATGTGTGTTTAGCAGGGAGCAGGGTTGGATCGGCTCAAACAAACCGGCCCTGGCAATTTTTTTTTATTCGGCCCTTGCTTCGGCACAAAAATTTTACGGCAAAGAAAACGAAGCCATATTGTGGTGTTTTTGTTTTTGATATTATGGAGGTTTTGTTATTAAATAACATGCTAATTTTAAAGGATGTAATTTGCATTTTGAGAAAAAAACTTCATATAAACATATGTATGCATGTGCTAAAAATCCTAACTTGTGAGATACAAGGTGTTTAAAGACTTTCAGAAAATCTCCTTTTTTATTAATATCTGTGATACTGCTCCAGATATTTTTGAAAAGTTTTATATTCTGTATGCTTATATTAAACACTAAGTACCTATTAACATAATTAATATCTAATTTTTTCACAAAATGAAAACTCAAAAAAAAAAAATTTACAAAATTTCAACATAGAACAGCACTGCCCCCGTTAGTTAAAAGGCTGCAAGTAATTTTTTTTTCGAATTTAGGTTTTTGGTTTTGACAGATTTTCCATCATGTCCTATGTAATAAAATTTAAAAAAAAACTTAAAAAAAACAAATAGCAGTAACTGTAGTATTGCCTTATGAAGAATTAAAACTTTGAAGTCGTTTTTCTCCGAACCACACTTTCGTCACTTGCGCCCTTTAACTACCGGAGGCAGAGCAGGTATGTTAATTTTTCATATTGTAACGACTTTTTTAATAATGAACTTGATGCTGCAATTTTTCAATCAGTTAATCGATTTCTTAAGGCCGCTTGACATGGTGCATGACAATAAAATTTGCAGGCAAATGCATGAAATTTTGCCCAGGTGCATGCGCAGTACAATTCCAGCTGATTGTTGCAGGCAATCCATTTTTATCGGTCCGGTGCCATTTGCAAACTGTACTTGCATGCAAACTGGGGAATTTTTACTTAGATTTTGGGGAATCAATGCATGGCCATGCACAATGTCAAACAAAAAGAAGATTTTTTGCAGGCAACAATTTGACGGAAATTTTTTGCTTGCAAATATTTGCAGCCCGTCATGCACCATGTCAAGCGGCCTTTAGATTTTTAATGTATTTTAGCACCAAAAATGATCTTTCGCAACTAAGATATGAGATATTGGCAAGGCCGCACCGAAGGGGAGATCAGGGGGATCAATCCCCACGAAAATAGTCAACAAAGTGTGTTAAAAGAGATTTCACAACAGCAACACAAATAAGAAAAAAATTGGACAATATTTTTATTACATTTTCTTAATCTCCCGATTTCTTCTTCTGGATATTGGTATTGTAAAAAGATATTAATAAGTTAGTGCCATCATCACAATTAATGCCTGGCACTATTGCAATAAGTCTCTATTATCTCCTAACTGTAACAATCAAACGAGTAATGCAGGCCTGGAGTTACTACATATAGACTTTTTTAATTTAAATGTTTAATGTTTTAATTAGTTCGTTTGTCAAATATACAAAAAGAAATATTAATAATTTGGAATAGGTACATCGAGCCTGCGGCCCAACCGGCCCTAAATTGTACCGGCCCACCGGGCATTTGCCCGGTTGCCCGCCTGTCCCATCCAACCCTGGGGTGAAGGGAAATTCTGCGTCACCCGCAGCCCACGAGAAAGACCGGCCCGGGCGCGGAAATATCACGTGACCATAGGAGTCCCACAAAAAAGCACCTCACGGCCCGCTGTCATTATAAAACATATGTGTGTTCAGTTTTGGTATGTTTGTTTACGTCGATTTTTTTTTAATTCGGGCACGAAATTTTAGTAGTAGAATAGGTACATCGGGCCTGCGGCCCAACCGGCCCTAAATTGTACCGGCCCACCGGGCATTTGCCCGGTTGCCCGCCTGTCCCATCCAACCCTGGGGTGGAGGGAAATTCTGCGTCACCCGCAGCCTACGAGAAAGACCGGCCCGGGCGCGGAAATATCACGTGACCGTAGGAGTCCCACAAAAAAACGCTTCACGGCCCGCTGTCATTATAAAACATGTGTGTGTTCAGTTTGTTTGGTATGTTTGTTTACGTCGATTTTTTTTTAATTCGGGCATGAATTTTATATGAATTTTATCAAAGTTATTAATATAACGCAGCCCACGAAAAAGACTGTAGTGGGCCGCGTTAAAATAATTATTGGCTAATGAGTAAATTATAAAGAAAATACCTATAAGATAAACAATGCCGCGAACGTGTAATTAGTGTTGTTCCTTGTCGGTCCAACTATAAAACTGAAACCTAATATGTTGCAAACGGGAAAGAAGTGGTAAAACATAAGATCTTGGATAAGATTGATCAAGTAATAGACATCCTTAGTGATATTTTCGATAGTGAGAGTGAAAAATGTGTTCAGTTGTCATTTCTTATTGAACAATTAGGTCTCTTGAAAAGGTAACCTGAGAATCGAAGATATGGTGGATACACTTTAATGTTGGCTTCATCTTTGTTTATCCAGTTATCCAGTGCATACACGTCAATTTACAATTCTAAAGTAATATGTATTCCGCAGATACAGCTTTTAAAAGAACATGAGTTGGTAGTTAACTTACACTTTATTGAAATAGATATTAAACTTTGTACTGGGTAATTTTTCAAAAAATTATTGACAACCACTACATTAAGTTCATTGAATGGGAAAACCATCTCACTTATTCACAAAATCACTTGTTTCTTTTTAATAAATTATTGTGAAATGTTTTATATTGTAAATTTTTTTTTCAGATAACTCTAGCGAGTGTTTTTGTGGAGAAAAACTATTGTCAAAGCTTGAAAAAATTAGTTTAAGGGCATGTAAAGTTTTTAAAAATAATTTTATTAAAAAGCACAATGATTTAGTGTCTGCTAATAAATCTTTGAATAAGAACTCAAAGATGATGACAGTCAAAGAAAAATTAAAAAACTAAAAGCTTAGGTTTGATATGTCCAATTTTGAAAGACTTGTATAGATTTGAAGTTGCTAACGATATTATGTACCTAATATATGTACCTGAAGATATTAGAGTGCAAATTTTGTATAATTTTTTATTTTATAGATTCAGTTGTTTTATCCATAATAAACACAGCAAAATATTTTTTTTCAATTTTTGCCAATAAAAGAACAAAAATTTTTTGTTAATTTATTTAAATTGTGTAAAAACATATAATATATTAAGCAATACAATAAGAATCCTGGGACTCCTAAGATCACGTGACCGCCGACTTGCTTATAAAGCGCCATGGCCGGTCTTTATCGTTGGCTGCGTGCGTCACCTATTGAAAATGTCACGAGCCGCTACTGCTAAATAACACGAAAACTAGCAGTTTTTTTAAAAAAATGCTTCAGGCAAAACTTTTAGGGCTTACAACTATCTATCTAAGTTCATCTTGAATTTTACACATTGTTTATAGGTTATTTTGGGGTCAAACAGTTTTTTTTAAAGGGAAACCCCAATTTATTTTTTATGACGTTAAAATATGTCAAAATTATTTTTCCAAAAATGTATGGGTTTATATTTTTTTTTAAATGGTTTTCCTTTAAAAAAAAGTAGGTTGACCTCAAACTCACCCTCAAATGATACACTTTGGTTCATAATAATAAGGCCTTAAAGTGTTGCTTAAAACATGTTCAATATATTTAAATGTTCCGCTACTTATGGGACACCCTGCTTTTTTTCTTACCAATAATCTCAAAAACTAAAAAACCGATTCCAATGAAATTTCGCATCCATGTTCTATGAGCTACTTTGTTTGTTGAAGGCAATTTTTGTTATGCTAAAAAAAGAACAGTTTTTGTTTTCTTTTTACTTTTTAAATGCAAAAGTTGAATTATGCATGATTACTTCTAAACCATAGACAATAACTTGTTCTTTAACGGATAGTGCGTGTCCACAATTAATCGCGAAAAGTTCCATTAATTGTTACTTTTAACTCTTTTCCATCAGAGGACTATCGTGCAGTGGCGACCCGTCAGTTGCTCGGGGGAAGCAAATGGCTTAAGGGTGGGGGTAATGGATTTTTCAAGCAGTACTTTAAGTTTGTAATATTCGTTTTACCTAACAATGCAAATCCAGTGCAAGAATTCGTATGTTCTCTGGAAGATTCATGTTTTCTTACTCTCTCAGGAAGCACTTCCCGGTATTTCCTAGTATATTTGCCAGTACTTCCCAAGTATTTCCTAGTATTTTCCCTAACCTCTACACCAAAAGGAAATACAGAGCCACTCCTCGGCTAAATCCGGTTATTTTTCGTCGCTAAAAAAATTGCGCGTGAAACTTTTTTTTTGTGTCCTTCTTTAACTGAATTGAGTTTAGATCCGGTAAGGGCCTACTCAGTTCTTTAATTCTGATTTTATCTTCCAAAGACTGGAACTTGCTTTTAATAATATTATCAAAATCGATAATAAAAAAATTCGCGCTAAACTCTATCAGACGACTAAAAAAGTAAAACAATATGTGCTCGTGTGGGGGCGGGAGGAATGTTTGGTTTAGTTGACGTCGCGTCAGCCATATTCATCGCTCCAAACCGTTCGTTGCCCTTCCCACCTGTTGCCGGTTCTATCCTTAGTGAAGACTTAAGTTTGTTTTGATTTGGGGTACGTCAGGGTCAGTAGTTTAAAGCATTGCCGGTCGCGTGTCCATTGTTTGTTTTGTTTGTTTTTAAAATGGAAATAAATACCGTTGATTATATAATTAACTGTGCAAATTTAAATACGTTGACATATGAACTTCGATTACAAATAAAATATTTAGGGTCACACAGACCGGACCTAAAATCCTAAAAATTAACCAAAATTTTAACGCAAGTAGTAAAAAATTATAGGATACTGAAAACTGATATGCGGTTGTGAAAAACGAAATGCTTCTTTTTGATTTATTTGTCTTATTATGAAAAATAGACATATACTTAATGGGTTAATAGACTTTTTAAAATTCTATGGGATTTTTGAGGTTGCTCTACAGGGCCATGATTAGTCTGAAACTGGTGCTAATCCGAGCACTTTGCGCATGTAAAAGAAGGGCGAATAGACTTTATCTATAAACAAATAGACTTAAAACTACACCAAGTATCTGCTTGTTTGTAAAATACTAAAATAAAATTGTTTAGGTAAGTTTTTTATCTCCTTTTCCATGCGATATAAATTTCTGCCCCCCCAATTTATAACGTCACCAGCCGCCACTGGACGTAATGTAAAAATTTTTGTTCATAAAAATTTATTTACAATATTTGAGCCAGCGGGCGGTATTTTCGGGTTACGCCGCATGAAGCCACTTTAATGAATTTCTTCTGTTTTGCATTTATCGCTCCAAAACAACAAAAGACTTACTCCTCTTTGGTTCCATTTTGCTTCATATTAATGCCGCTTTTAAAGTTTCCGGTTGTTAACTTTTTGACGAAGGTAGATATTTGTTTCTTACTGAACTAAGCCATATTCCAATTACTTGCCTTAGATTTTCCACCCTCATGATTTTTAGGGATGAGTTGGTATTTATTAAATACGAACTTCCTATTAACTTTTACATTACCTACTACGGGACTGTTTTTAATACAAAAATCACATTTTTAAATTGTAAGAAAGGAATTTAATTATTTTTAAAAACGAACCTTTTCGATTTATTCCTGAATATCCATAATGATAAAGATTTAAATTTTCTAATTGTTTATTTAGACGTGTTCGTTAATATCAGACTTTCAAACACTCACGTCTTTTTGTGTGTCGTTTTACTTGGCTTATATTATTCATGAAAAGGCTATAAAAGCTGGTACAATATTTATAAATTATTACCATTGTAAAAAAAATGAGTTTTGGGAGCCTGGAGGCTGGAGGAATTTGCACAAGTCCATCAGGCCTTCAGGAGATTTTTCCTTTACGCCTATTAGTCAGTTTTGTAATTTTCAAGCAAATTCAAGATTTGGTTCGATACACCAAAACAATAAAAATTTTCCTAACGCTTGCAGAAAATCGTCTTTTTATCTGCTTACCTGAAAGTGCACTTTAAAGTGCTCATTTGCGTGTGGTAAGTAGCACTTTATCGCACGTGCCCCACATTAGAAACCCTTAGGGCAAGTAAACACGGTAGTGTCAATATTCGTCAAACAACCTACCTGTAGAAACTACATTCTTTTAAAACACAATTTAAAGGAAAAACAGATTCTGTAAAAGTGGAAAGTGGTATTTTTCCGTATGTGGCGGCAGTTTCTTGAACGACGCGGAGCCCTCTAGATAAATACTTGTTAAAAGCAATAACTTTGTGCGTCTTTTTTTGTCACGTTTTTCTTAATTACTTTTTTTTAACTTAAAAGTGACGCGAAAGGAAGTTCTAAAAGTTCACTACTTTAACACTACAACACTACAAGACAATTTTAAAAGATGGCGGTCAAGCCAAGACAAAATCTCTATACATACATTATGTTTTCTTTAAAAGCTAAACAAAATTTTTCAACATTAAACACTTTTACATAATATTAATGTGTCTTTATCAGGTTAATAACTAATGCGTCGTGATCGTGAAGGATCAGGGATCAGTTCATTAACTGAGTTTTGAAGTTTAGAGGCCAAAGCACTCCCTGATAGATTTCGTCGAAGTGGAAAAGGTCGCGAATAGGTGGCGCTGCAGCATTGCCACCTCTACCGATTTTTCGGTAGATCTACCGATTTAGCATTTTACTTTACGATATACCGAATTACCATAGTTTTCTACCGATTTTTTTTTCAATATAAACTTGTTTTTTTTTGATACGCCTCGTAATCGCCATTCAAAAAAAACACCACAAATAAAATATTATTAAAGACCACGCTATTATAAACCCTGAGGTTTTTTTTTATAATATTATCTACCTAATAGGGACCTATTGCAATAAAGCCAGGCACAATTTGTGCTGGGTACTATATTGACAGTTTCACATTATAAGAACAGCTGTCTTCTTTCAAAATAAGGCCATTATGTATTATAAGAGCCGGAATTAATAGTGACGTCACAATTAATGGAAAGTAAACGACTGGATTTCTAAATTCGAATTTGGTATGTCAATGTTGAAAGATCAACTGTCAGTTTTTAATGCACAATTTGTTCCTGGCTTTATTGCAATAGGTCCCTAGTATGTACCTAATTTCTTTATTTAATTCTTAATTTTGGTATTTTGTCAGTAAAAACAAATCGTAGAAATACACTTTACCTGCTAAATCAATCCAAACTATCGATAGTTATCCAGCACTGCTTGCTGAGATGATTAAAAAATCTACCGAAATCTACCGATTTTTCTTGAAGCCTTCTACCGAAGACCTCAGGGTCGAGGGTGGCAACACTATGGCGCTGCTTCTACTAAAATCTCAAAAATATTTGATTGAAAAGCCATGCAAGTCGCCTTTTAAAATTCGTATAGAAAAGGCGCGAACCTAATGTGATTTGACGTTGATAAAAATCTACTTAGAATTCACTTAAAAATAACTTAAAATATTGCCATTATGATTTGATAATGGCGTTATTACAACGCCGTAGAAACGGCGTTGCTAGAAAGCAACGGTATTTTTTATAGCGTTAGTGAATGACATATTAAGCATGTTTTCATATATGAAATAAAAAAATTTTGTAGCAGCTTTTAAAATCAACGTTTTTTTTTCTCACGCGTTTTTTACGTGTTAAACACGTGATTGTGCTATGTGGGATATTATGTTTGGCAATTTGTAAAACAGCAAAAAAATTATTTTGTTTTCATATCTAATTTAATTGAGTTAATAAAAATGCATCTTGAAATTCTAATTGAACTAAAAACTCGGTTAAAAAAATCGTAAAATTTAAAATTCCGCACGAAAATACACTTGAAAAGTCAATTTTTACTGTGTGTATTATCACTTTTACACACTCTAATTTTTAGGTAAAGTTTAATAGAATTAAATATTAGTTTTTTTTTGTTAAAGAAAAATCCTTTAGGTAGTAGTTCTGTACTATATAATTTATGTACTTTAAATTGTTATAAGATGTAACATCTTTTTAAACAATAAAATAAATTAAAATTGAATTGAAATTGAGGTAAAGTTTACAGGTAAGTACATTATAAATTGCACGGCAAGCGCGGCGTGACGTGCGTAAAAGTCTATTTCTGCAAAATGAACTCCGCTCCGCGTCGTTTGTTCAACTGCCGTCAAACAATCGTTTACCCTATAATATCACTTTCCGGCCTTGTTAGGTTATTTCAATATATGAGATTGTATGTTCATATTTCAGTGTCTAACTTTTGTAAAACAGAACATTGATAGCTTTAGAACACATAGTGATATACATCCATGTTTTACAAGAAATCGAGAAAATTTGGTTCCCAGCTACCACAGACTACAAAGAACCAGAAGAGGTACTGATTACTATGGCATAAAGCTATTTAATGTTCTGCCAGATGAGGTTAAAGCCCTCCAGATTGAATCATTTAAGAAAAAAATCAAAAATTACCTTATACAAAATGTTTTTTACTCTCTCGAGGAATATCTTCAGAGCAATTTTAACATGTAATGTTTGTTCCAAGAATGTATACCATGTTATTTATACTATGTATTTTAGAAAATCGTACCTTTTTTTGAATAAGATTTTTAGATTCTAGATTCTAAATATATATATATATATATATATATATATATATATATATATATTTTTTTTTCTTTTTCAGAAATCAGTAGGTTCTATTGTTTTATATCTACTTTACTATTTTGACTTGTAAAAGCACATTTGTGTAGTACTTTATCAATAAATAAACTAAACTAAACTAAACTAAACTAAACTAAACTAAACTTATTTACAAAGCAAAAAAAATATCTTAGTGTAAAAGTAAAAGTATAAAAATTATTAAAAGTAAAATCTATTATACAGTGAAACCTCCTATAAGCGGTTACTCACGGTTTCGTCAATTTTGACCGCTATTGGAGGTGTCCACTTATGAGAGAGAACTGCGAAATTTTAATATATATTTATTAACAATTTCCGCTCCTTGAGTTTTTCCGATATTAGATTTTTCAGCGATCTTTCGTGCTGATAGATGTTCCTTCTCCAAAACTTTCATTTTTTCACGTAAACTAAGAAGTTTTTTACTAGGCGCCATTTCAAAGAGATCCATTACTACCCAACTGAACAATAAAAATAAAACACAGCAGTCCAGCCGAATAAAATATGTTGTAAATACGACAGAAGTATTTAGTATCGGCATTAAAACGGAAAGAGGTAATTCCCCGGCTGCAGAGTGCGTTGTTGCCAACATACTAAATAATATTTATGCTCATGTCGTGCAGCGCTCCGTCCCATTGTCAGAAGTTCGCGTTCGGTTAAGGAAGTTTCAGAATTTTTTAACAAAAAAAAATTATCCGCTACCGGTTATTAAAGTGTCCGGTTATAGGAGTGAATTTTACATGTAGAAAAATAGGCTACAGCTCTGTTCCAACAAATTTATCCATCTAAAGGGATTGTCCGCTTAAAAGAGGTGTCTGCAAGGAGAGGTTTTACTGTATACCTAATCATTACAATTTCAAAACAATTTTTTTTTAAAAGAAACAAACCACACCAAACAACAAGCACACCTATAAAATAAATTTGGACATTAATTTATAAAGTCCAGTTTATTATGAAATTTAAACCTCATTCTCATCATTGTTCCCAATCGCTCGAAATTTCCCAACTTCCCACAACGCGAACCTGACGCGATTTTGAAACTCGCTGCCGTGGGAAATATAGTTTTAAAAATGGTACACATCTAAAGAAAAACTGACTCCAATTTTGCAACAACCAATTTTCCCCGCTGAAATTGGGGACGCCGCTGTATGGCAGCCATATAGAAGATAGTTAAAAATAATTGAAAGACAGCTCAATTAGGCTCGAAATAAAATTCAATTGTTTCAAGTATAAAGACCAAATTGGACGTAAAATGAAAGACAAGATAAAACTTGCGAATTGCAAAATTATTCGCAATTAAGATGAGGGGAGAAACAGTAGAAGAAAGCAAAATGTTTTTTAAAAAGTAAACAATATTTTTCGGCTTTGTAAGTAGAGGGTGCGTTCAATTTTATGCGTTTGCGGGGCTTCGGGTATCTCTAGGGGGGGGGGGGCAGAACAAAACTGGCCTACACTATGTTTGCTAGTTACATTTGCAAATGTCATAGTTTAAATTGACATGTGAGAAAAATTATTAAAGTCTTGCAATATTACATGTTGAAGTTGCAATAACGGTACATTTTCAAAGCCAAAACTTAATTTACATTAAATTAAACAAGACTAAACCCAGTTTAAAAAAAATCGAAGTCTATGTGATTGCTTTGCAGAAAGCAACCTTGACATCATTAAAAAAAATTGCAACGGTTTTACAATTTACTCTAAATTATGGGGTTGTACGATCAAAACAGAACCCAGAGAAGTAAGGTTGTGATTGAATGTATAGATCACTTTTTATTTTATGTGCTGAACCAAACTAATAATACTAGTATAATGGCACATTTATGCTCCTGGGATAATAATGAACCTTAGACGTAAATCATAACGGGTTCTGAACAAAATTTCTTTATAGTTAAAATTTTAAATCAAATTTAAGTATTTCACAAATAGTAAAAATGTCAATATTTTGATAGTTTTTAGTTTAATGAATTTTAATAAGTCTAAAAATTTCAAATATTTTTAAAAAATTTTAAAATATCAAAAATTTTTAAATCTTATATCTAGGAATTTCAAAATTTTATGAAATTTTCAATACTCTCTTCTTTTTGTGGGCAATTTTGAGATGATCGAGTGACCTATTTTAGTTCTAAACACTTAAGCTTATCTCATTATGATTTTTTCAAGGGTCACATTTTTTTTTGTATCGTTTTGCTGTGTGCTGTTGTAAAGTTGTAACATGTGCACTTTCTGTTTGTGCGATTTTTTTATCTGCGCTTTTTTCCGCGTGCGTTTTTTTCTCTGTGGGCTTTATTCTTCTGGGAATATTTTCTTTTCGCTTATTTAGGGTCGCCGTTTCACCATTAGTCCCCCCCCCCCCCAGACTTTTGCTTCAGAACTGCTGTTGCGTGTAGCGTAAACTGTTTATTACCCTACGATAAATAGGGTGTTATTTAGGTATGTGGCCAAACCTTGCTTGCTTCTTTAGGTAATTTTAAGAACAAAAGTTTACATAATGTTGGCTTATAAAACAATATTTGTAAATAATTTAATATTTTGTTAAAAAAATGTGCATTACTGTCATTTTTCTCATTCATGTATTATTTTCGAATGAAGAAATCACTTTTTTGTCTATTAACTTGTCTTCGTGTCTTGCTGTGCTTTTAACATAAAAAATAAAAACCACTTTATTATATAACTATGGAGAATTCTGAAAACACTTTTTAATAATTATTTAACAAAAAACTAGTTTGTACAAAAATTATTAAAAATCAAGTCCTTAACAACTTAACTTTGTAATTGTAATGTCAGTTATTCTTTATGAGAATAAATGGTTCAAAATTTAGAAAAACTGCGTTGGTGTTCTTATTTTGTACCCAACTGCAGCATGGCGAAAGGAAGGGGCGGCGAATAAAAGGTCGAAAGTACAAAAGGTCGAAAATACAAAAGGTCAAAAGTACAAAAGGTCGAAAACAAAAGGTCGAAAATACAAAAGGTCGAAAATACAAAAGGTCGAAAATACAAAAGGTCGAAAGTACAAAAGGTCGAAAGTACAAAAGGTCGAAAGTATGAAAATAAAAGATTGAAACTTAACCAAGTCGAATTGCCCTGCCCAGCCGAGGTAGTCCAGAGGTCGAGGATAGTTCATAGTTAACCCGGTTAGATTACTACTACTACTAAGATACTAATGCTTGTGCATGATAGGTATGTACCTCTTTCATTTTTAGTCTGTACTTTTCCATGTGGATTTACCTAAGCTTCAAAAACCTCAATTTGGCGCCCTTGTGGCGCAACTTTGTTAGACATCCAGGGGCCTTTTGTAGGTCCCTGGCCTGTCTCCGGGCCGGTAGAGGAACGCATCCTGTACCACGGGGTTTTGATGCCCCTCGACCCGTCTCATGAAACGATCCTTCTGCTCCTGGATCGTTTCTGAGATATCCTCCATGTTGAGCTCCCTCTTGATTTGTACGTTACGCACAAACCAAGGAGCTCCCGCTATTTGTCTTACGACTCTGTTTTGAAAGCTTTGTAGCCTTCCCATTTGTGTTTTGCATACCTTATTCCAGCATGGGGCTGCATACGTTAGTATGGGGCGAACGACTTGCCTCCATATTTGTAATTTTACTCTCCGGTGTAGAGTGCTCCTGGCATTTAACAAGGGGTATAGCCTACTGTGGGCTCCCCTTGCTTTTTGAAGTGCGTTTGATACCTGGTCGTTCCAGGTTAGTTTCTTGTCGAAAACTAACCCCAGGTATTTAACGTTCCTTCTTTGCCAGGGTGGTTAGATTACTAACCCAACCTGAGCAGGCTAGGTTTGTTTACAAAAAAAAACTACCCTAATCTCGTCAGGAAAACTTTTTTTTTTGATATACTAACCTAACCGGGTCTGGTTGGGACAGTAACCTAACCTATCCTCGGCCCCGGGTCCACCTCGACTGGACCGGTCAATTCGTCTTGATACAGCAAATTGGTATTTTTAGTATCTGGTATTGTCGATCTTTTTTCGACCTTTTGTACTTTCGACCTTTTTTACTTTCGACCTTTTGTTTTTCAATCTTTTGTACTTTCGATCTGTTGTACTTTCGACCTTTTGTACTTTCGACCTTTCGAAGGGTAATGTTTTTCGATTGGGATTTGTATGTATGTAAATATGTATGTTTTTGTCGAGCTAGAGGCTAAACAGCGGAACTGATTTTGACCAAAAAGGTGTCTTTGAATTGCTGCTGATCTCGAAAGGAATTAACATGGCGGTTGTCAGACGCTATTTTGTCACATAAGGTAGGCTTTAAGGCATAAAATTACCTAAACTTCCTTTGATCACCTATTGCAAATCTCCTCTAATTTTCTGTAATTCCTTTGCAGTCCTCCCTGCTCCCAGTCATCTCCCCTCTTGTTATTCCCCTTATCCTCTTTAAAAATCATATTCGAATAACTTTCACAAATATAGAGCGATTTCAAAAATTCTTTCTGTACACGCTTGAAGATTTTTTTCAACACCATTTTACTAGTTCTCCCTCCCCCACCTTCACCTAATGTTTGTAGAAACGCCCTTTGGGCATAGTTCAATGTTTGACACAAATGCATGATTTAGGTAATAATTAGGTACATTGATTTAGTTAAATAAATGGCGTATTAAGAATTAAACCTAAAAGTTGGAAATAATAAATTTTTTAAATAAAAAAAAACATCCAACTACTAAATCTACTTGTACCTACTAGTCGCAGTTGGGTACAAAATTACCCAATAACCTGATTCATGAAAATATAAAACTGTATAATTTTGTAAGTGCGCTTTGGGCTTCAAAACTAAAAGTTGAAACATGTCGTATATTATAGGTATACCTATCAATTTTGTACCCAACAGCGACTAGTATGTACAAGTAGAGTTTGCAGTTTGGTGTTTTTTTTATTTAAAAATTTTATTATTACACTTTTTGCTTATTTTTGGTACCCTTAGCATCGCTACAACTGTACCAACGAGTTACTAAACTATTTTTTTTAGAACATGTATTCTACTCTGCTCATCAGCCCATTTCTGTTCCTAACCTCTTCATTGTTAAAATTTGCCGCATCAAGAAACGCCGGAAAAAATGGGATTTTGTACTATGAAAACACCTCCGTCGATGATAACTTATTGAGTGTTCGGGTTTACAATGTTGGAGTTTTAATGGTAAGTACCTTTACAGATTGGTTCGGTTGCTATAGGGGTCATTAGAAATTCTGTATGTAAGATAAGAACAACTGCATGTACAAAATATGTGGTATGTAAAAAAAGGGATATAAGTTTACACGTGGATACGCCCATTGTTTCAGGATAGCCAGACCACAGCCAATACCTGTCGTCTGTGTACGTCGGTAAAGTAGACGGAGGAAATTTCTGACAGCGTTTGTTTCCCCTTGCGCTGCGATTTTTCTTTCAGCTAGTAAAGAAAATCGATCGGAAGACGTTGTACATAAAATATCGGAAATTTGACGATAACTACGTAACGTATAATCCTTTTTTAAGCTTGTTCTTTTTTTATAATATTTTATGCCGTATCTACCACAAACTAAAATTATGGCTTCCCCAAGAAAACACATAAGAGAATGGTCTGTTTTAAAAGCAAATTCTTTCACATTAATTCTCACAAATCCCTCTTGCGCGGGAGAACGGAAACAAGTCGAAAATGTGCATTTTGAGTTAACTAGCTTTTGGGGGTTAGATTAGTAGATTTCACTATCCTAACCTAAGTTTTTGTTTTGTGTTTTTTATTTTGGTGAGGAAATGAACTATGAAATGTGCAAAAAACTTTAACTGGCAATTTCTCAAAAATGTGTTTTTCGACTTATCTCCGTTCTCCCGCGCAAGGGGAAATATCGCTCTTTGCTAAACAGTATCCGAGCATATTAAAAAATTCAGCTCGGACATTACCTAGAATTTCAGGTGTCACTGATTGTAGAGTGGTGATTATTTTTACCTGAAGTTCATTCAAAGTGGTAGCTCTTAAATGGCCATCAAAATGGACCGATTAAAAAACGTCGTTTTTAAAACATACGTTCTAAATCTTTCCAGGTCCCCAATATTCCCGTACCTAAAAAGTACATGTTTAAAACCTACTAAAACGGACGTTTTAAAAACTCGCAAAACAGGAAGTTTTTAAAACTTACATTTAAGGTCCCTCGGGGCCCCAACATTTGCGTTCCTAAATAAGACGTTTTAAAACGTCCTAGAAAGAAAGTTTGAAAAACGCGCAAATCAGGTCGTTTTTATAACATCCCAAGAATGATCTTTAAAAAAGTGCAATTAAGAACGTTTTTAGAACGTACCTTTAAGGTCCCTAACATTTCTTCCACTAGCATCATAATCTTTATCAACATAGGCTGATCCGAAAAAAGTAATTTTCATACTTTTTTACGGTACTCAAATTAGAGTGAAGTAAAGTTTTAAAAAGGCCCAATGGGGTCTCAGGAACGTTTTTAAAACGTCCCCTGAACGTCTTTTAAACGTCCCTGAAACTTTTTCAAACGTCTTCTGACATTGTACGTCCTCGAAACGCTTTGAGCGTTTCCGAATGTTACTTGAACGTTTATTAAACGTCCCGAGATTCTCCAGACGGTATAAAAAATTTAATTTGACAAACGTCCGAACAACGTTTGAAAACGTTCTGTGGGAACGACTTAAAAACGTAAAAAAGACCCAAAAAAAACGTTCCAGGGACCTCTATTGGAACCTGAGCGACGTTTTAAACTTCCGCTAGGTCCGAAATGGACGTTTTAAAAACGTTTTTTAAAAGTTAAAGCTGTCGCTACTTTTTAAAGTAAATTATAAATGAAATATACGTGCCTGCGATGTGGTATAATATGTCCATCTTCGTTGCTGGTTCAAAGGCCATACGTCACATAACACAGGAGCGCGTTCAGATTGGACGTCGGTCGTGGTCCGGGCGCGTCCTGGCCGTTCAGATCGCATTCGGTGATCAGATCGCTGGTGAATTTTTACCGGGTACACACTTTCGCATCCTTCGAAATAGCATGATAAAATTTAACCGACATACACATTTAATCAATCCTTTGATTTCTAATCTTCAAAACGTTTATTTTTTGGTGGATTTTTTTTTCGGGTTTTAAATCAGTGCGCTAAAATTTACATTAACATCCACAGAACACGATATTTCAAATAGAGTTTAAAGCAGCCCTATTGCCGTGCACTTTCAAAATAAAAAAAATATGACAGTTGTCAATTTATTAGCTGCAAGGTTAAAATCAGATTGAAGAATCGATCCGAACAGGCACCCTCACACACCGGCCCGAGTAACGCCCTTTACCGGACGCCCACCGGATGCTTTAATCTTAACGCCCTCCTGATGATTAGATATTGTCTCAGCTCCTCTCTCATTCCTGTCAATGCTATCAGTTAAGGACTTATATCAATAGGGTAGAATAGCAAATCTTTTTTTTTGGCCAGTATCAGTATGAAAATGCCCATGTCAGAATTAGGACTTCCAATACCATACGTGGAACGGATAGCTGCACCCGTAGGATATTGCTGGCAATAACGCATCCAAACCAATTTCTTTATTATTTGGTTTCAAAGGTTAAATTATGTCATTTAAAACGAAATGGTTGTAACTGCATTTTACGCGATACTGAGTTAATCCGTTTAAAATTAGGGATTCTGAAGTTGCGATTAAATGTAATACTGTCATTTTGACAGTTACAATAAACCTCTATGGTTTTTGAGATTTGAGGAGACATTTGATCAACAAGAACTCCAAAATGCAAATAACTCAATTTTCAATTTTTTGCAGTTACTTCCATTTCGCTTTTCCCATCCGTAACGTTTTAACCTTGGCTTTTGAACTTTTTTGCCTAATGACGTAGTAGAATTTGTTACGTATGGATAATGATAATGATAAGTCTGCAAAAGTAGAGTTCTGCTTTTTCCCCCTAATATCGTTTTTATTCAGAAAGAAAGTAGCCTTATTCTTTTGATAGGGGTAATACTGAAAAGGCCGCTATCTGACTAAAACAGATCCCGGAAATGAATAAAAAGTCGAAAAAAAATTATTTGGTCTTTTGGTCTTTTTTTGAGATTGGAAAGTATTAAAAAATCTCTGGTCAATAAAGTAACACTTTCAGTTTAAGAAGTACAGAAAGTGCTTGTCTTCTGGTCAGTTGAAAAAAAAATCCATAAAAATTTAGAACTACAGGGTGTCTTTAAAATAACACAATCAGAAGTTTTTCAAAATACGACAGATTTTCTAACGTTAGATTAAACCACTATAGCGCGCTTATAAATAAGTGCAAAATCTTAAATTAATTAAAATTGGAGTCATTTTGTAGGTTTCTGATTTAAACTACCCCTTCGACTTGGAAAGGTGTGGTCCAGCTGTGGATATGGCATTAGAAGAAATCAATGAGAAGTTTTTGGCTCAGCATAAGATTAAACTTCAAAAAGTCCAAGCAAGGTAAGAAAATAGACCTTTAAGTGCATGGGCGCACCCAGCAGGGCCTCAGCCCCCACCCCCCAAGCAAAAGATTTTTTTAGATATTTTCTACATATTTTATGAAAAGACACAAAAAATAGCATGAAGTTTCATTTTGATGTTTGATACAAATATCTATACCTAAATGTAAATTTGCAAACGAAGGGTAACAAAAAACATTTCCATTCTGAACTACTTGTTTATGACAAGCAACCAGTCAGTACCAAGCTTAGTAGCATTTTTATTCAAAAAAAGTTGTGCTGCTCTGCTAGCTTTGGTCGAGCAATAAACACAGAAGAGACAAGAAAGATACATTAATCGTATAAATAAAGTGATAAAATATTTAACTAATTATTATTGCTCTGCTGGCCTTGACACAGAAAAATCATAAATAAAGTGATAAAATATTCAATTGCTTAACATTCAGTGTTAGAATCGCTCTAAGTAACCTTTTAAAAAAAGCAATTATGCTGGCTTTAGCAGAGCACCCAACTTTAGAAAGGACGAGAACGATACACAATAATTGTAAATAAAGTGATAAAATATTTAATTGCTTAACAATCACAGTGTTAATGTATATCTATAGATTATATTGCTCTGCTGGCTTTTGCAGAGCACCAAACTTCAGAAATAAAATAATAATGATAAAAACACAATCAACAGCGTTTTGAGATTTAACTGCTCTATATTTACCGTGCCAGTACAAACCTTGGTAAAATTTCTATAAAAAAAAGTTATGCTGCTCTGCCACCTTAAGTCGAGCAATAGACACCGAAAAAACAAGAAAGATATATAGTAATCGTTAATGAAGTGATAAAATATTTAGTTGCTTACCATTCACAGTGTGAGATTTGCTCTAGATAACCCTAAAGATGAGAAAGATACACATTAATCGTAAATAAATAGATAAAATATTTAATTGCCTAATATTCACAGTGTTAGAACCGCTATAGTTACCCCTTTTTAAAAAACATATAACTATTGCTCTGCTGGTTTTAGCAGAGCACCAAACTTTAGAAATAAAATAGGGATGATAAAAAAACAATCTACAAGGTTTTATGATTTAATAGCTCTATATTTACCGTGTTAGTACCAACCTTGCTAACATTTTTATTTAAAAAAATGTACACTGCTCTGCTAGCTTTACTCGAGCAATATACACAGAAAATAAGAGAAAAATACACATTATTCGTAAAAAAGTGATAAAATATTTAAGTGCTTAACATTCACAGTGTTGGTATCGCTCTAGGTAACCCTTTTTAAGAAACATAACTGTAATAACATTAACTTTTCCGTGGCGTAGAGGTGATATATTGAGATACGAGATTCGTTCAAACAAGCTTTTTTTTTAATTATATTTCTTCACAACTGGGACCATCCTATATATACTGTTTACATTTTTTTAAAGGTGATGAAATTTCTAATTAAATGATGTATTACATTATTATTTTTATTTTTTGAAATGAAGAAAAGATTTCAGCACGTATTTAGTTTTTCCAAAAAATTTGCGATTTTTAAAAAAAAATCTATTTTTATGTTTTAGTTCTCAAAAGAAGAAAACAAAACACAAATAATACGGTTTTCCACGAAAATTTAGGTCTTGATCCAACACTGAAATCCATTTAATTTTTTTAAATCAATATTTTTTTCCTTTTGAAGTGATGGAGAAAATTGCAATTTTCTTACAGATAACAGCTTGACATTTGATCTTTTTTAGTAAATGTTCGCATTTCACGACTCCTTTTCAGACATCACCATTCATTTCATCTCCATCCCATACGCCCACATAGCACAATCACGTGTTTAACACGTAAAAAACGGCGTTGTAATAATGCCATTATCAAATCAAACCAGCAATGTTTTTACGTTATTTTCAAGTGAATAAGTAGATTTTTATCAACGTCAAAATCACATCAGGTTCACGCCTTTTCTACATAAATTTTTAAACGAGATTTGCATGGCTTTTCTACTGAATATTTTGGAGATTTTACTAGAAGCAGCGCGTATTGGCGGCATTTTTTACTTTGACAAAATCTATCTGGGAGTGCTTTGGCTTCTAAACTCCAAAAACCAGTTAATGAACTGATCCCTGATACCTGATAAAGACACATTAATATTGTGTGAAAGTGTTTACTGTTGAAAAATCTTGTTTAGCTTTGAAAGGAAACATTTTTTAAAATTGTCTTGAACTGTTGTAGTCTTAAACTTGTAGAACTTCCTTTCGCGTCACTTTAAAGTCTTAATCTAGTGGCGTTTTAGAACATGTTGTGGAGGACTTTTCAAGTGTGATTTGGCACATGAAAATAACGAGGGTAAGAAAAATGTTATATACACAGCACCAGAAAATTAAGCAAAAATTACATTTTTATAGCCTGATTCCTCGTTGTTTTTAAGTTATCTTTAAGCATGTAGATTTAACAAAACAAATATTACATGGTATGAGGTTGTTTTCTAGTAAAAAATAACTTTTATATTTTTGTTCACGTAAATTTAACGTTGATGTAATTTTTCTGCTATGTGGGTGGTTACGCTTGCATTGATGTATCCCAAAAAGGACGAAACATCGGTGTCTACGAGGTACCCTATCCCCCTTTTGAGGAACTGCCCGCAAACCTGTTTTTGTTAATCTTTTGACTATTTCCTCGCAATATTCCTGTTATTTTATTTATTATTTTTTTTGTTTTGAATTGACGGAGAAAATTGCATTTTTCTCACAGGTAACAGCTTTTCTTTATAACTAAAAGGAAATATGAGATCACGCGAAGCCTAGATGCGCCGGCAGAATGTCATTTTAGATTTTTATTAAAGTCATTAAAAATTCGCGGAAAAATATTCCGTGCACTGCTAACTACCTACTACATACATTAAAAAGTAATTCTAGCTTTAGCCATAAAAAGTCACATAATGCAGGGAAACGTCTCCTTTTTAGTGTTCATTTGTGCAGTAAACATCCAATTAAATTTTTTTAAACCACAATATTGCATGCAAAATCATATTCAGGGTGAGTCATAAGTAGATGGACGAAGCGTTGCTTCACCTGTTTTTTCCAGACTAAATATAATAATCTAAGAATCTAAGACAGGACAAAAAATTAAAAATAGGAGCCGCGCCGAACCTTATTACCTATTAACCGATAAAAAACCGTGAGCGTTCCCCGACGCGGATTCTGTTATCTCTTTCTATTATTTGCAATTAGCAGGCTACAAAACCTATCGAGAGAATGCGGGCCCAGCGTACAAACATGTTGAAGCAATTTTTGTTTTTCGTTCTCCTGTATCTACTCGATATGCGGCGGGATGAAGGAATCCGTTGGTTGGCATAGCAATGTGTTAACCTGCGTCCATCATTGAAATAGTGTCCGGTCATAGTAAACGGCTCGGATAGGTCGACTGGGTTTCTTGGTAATCTCTGTGTGTCGGCGTGTTGTTTACATTCGGTTCTGATTTTTTGCATATTGTTCCCTGTGTACGATGCAGTGTGAGTTTTACTGCAAAAACCGTTTTCGAGGTGGAACGATGATAAAAAAAGACTTTTTGAAGTCTGAAAAGCCGTCCCTAAATTAAAGGTAAATAAGATTAAAGACAAAATGTACATTCGACATTTTAAAGAAGGATAGACGAATTGCTTCACATACAAGCAGCAAAATTTAAATTAAATTGCAATTGCATCATCGTGAACCTACTACTTACCTGATGTTAGCTCCCGCTAAATATCGCGGTTGTTTTTAAAATTTTAAAACCACACAATTGGATGACGGACAGAGTACATTTTCCGCGCATTGGACATGCGCACCAAGAATCAGTGAGATCCTTTTCTACCGCCTCGAGAAAATGGCGTGTTAACTACTTTCTCCAACTATTTCAAATTTCTACACTTGAAAGTGCTCGATTTTGGTGTACTGAAGCATAGAACTAGAAACTTCAGCCCTTCAGCTACGTGGTGCCATCATTAGATCAAGACAGGGGCCCCTGCAACGTGGAGAAATTGGCTGCAAACTGGTGAGTGCTTGGTTTCTGATTTCCGTTGTGTGGTAACAGCAATTAACCTATGGACCTTTGATTATTTCGTGATTTCATATCAATATATTTATGTTTGTTCGCGCTTTCATTTAATAAAATATATACAGTCCATTGCAGTTATCGTTTTTCTAACTGCGGGCAAACATAAAGTGTTCCTTCGACCCGAATTATTTAAATTTACTCCATACGACGGTATTAATAAGTCGGCCATTTTCACATTTCCGCCGAGATCACACGGCCTTGAATTTTGCCAATCGTATTGAACCGAGAGAGATTTTCGTTCGACCTTCGGTTTCGGCGCAGTTCACCTGTTTTCGGTCCGCTGCTATGGTAACGCAGGGTCTACCGCGTGGTCATTTCAGTAAACAAAAATCGAGAAGCAATCAAAACAAACAAACACAATTTCTGTGATTAGATTTGTTCCATACCATTTCGATATTAAAACATTTTTCATCAATTGCGATAAATTAGTGCATATTTTCGACAATTCGTCATTTTTCTATTTCAGAAGCATTAATTTAGCGTTAATTGTATATTTACCGACAATTTCGTCATTTCAAAGGTAAAATCATGTCTATCAAAAAAGCCGTGCAAAAACGCAAGGGTTTTTTATCTGCGATCACCGAGTGTTATGTGTTTTCACAAACCGCGGCAACGGACGCAAAAGCGAGAAACGAGTTTCAAGTGAGGTATTCTGATTTGGATGAAACCTTCGATAAATGCATGCTGGCACATAATGATGTCATTATGTTGATAGACGACTCGGACGACGAGGAGTTTAAAACGCAGGATGCGATCCTTTCAGAAGCTCGTAAATATTTTTATGCGTGTAAAGGGGTTTACTCTGAAATATTTCCGGTTGAGGCCCCATCCTTTTCGGGATCATATGTTCGACAAAACGAAACTCCAAAACTCAAATATTTAGGTATTCCCATATTTCGAGGTGATAAAAAATTATGGCTAAGCTTTTTCGATCTTTTTAATAACATTATAGATCAAAATCAAAGTCTAAGTAACGTCCGAAAACTTCAATATTTATTTTCATATCTCGAGGATGAGCCTTTAAAATTGATATCAGGGATTAGCTTATCTGATCAAAATTATAAAATTGCTTACGACAAATTAGTCAATAGATATCAAAACAAGCGAGACCTCGCAAATGATGCTTTAAGCACAATTATGAACTCGTAATTTAATTGACACCTTTTCAGAATCCCTAGAAATTTTAAAATCACTTAGCTTTGACGTTGACAGTTGGGACTTTATTATTTTTTTCATTCTGTTAGAAAAATTGGATATTCCGACGCGTTCAAATTTCGAAATGAGTCACGCCAATACAAATACCGAAATTCCCACTTTTCAGTCACTTTTTCAATTTCTAGAAAAAAGATGTAAAGTTTTGGAATCACTTCCTCAATCAACAGCACCCAAAAAGGTGCCTACCTATCAAAAATCAAATTCTATGTCAAATCAGTTTGGGCAAAAGCCTACCTATAAATCACCCAATTCGCCTTTTATAGGACTGGCTGGCACCTCAACTAATTCAAGTACGGGAATAAATTGTTTCCGGTGTAATCAAGGTCACGTGCTTTCGAAATGTCAAACATTTCTTGACCTCTCGCCTATTGAGCGCCTATCCTTCGTCAAGCAGAAAAAATTATGTCTAGCGTGTTTTCATCTCTCGCATGGGGTAGACACGTGCAAATCAAAATATTCATGCAGGACTTGCAATAGTAAAAGGCACCACACTTTAACTCATATCTTAGAAACTAATAAAAAGTCTGGAAGCCAAGATACTAGTCCTGTCATTCACACACCACCTGTCAATAATCTTCATGTGTCATTAAATACCTCAGGACCTTCAGGTACCTTTCTTTTATGCACCGCCATAATAGATGCTATGGACGGTTGCGGAAATTTTCAACCTGTAAGGGCACTGCTTGATTCTGGATCACAGACAGGATTCATCAGTGAAAAGTGTATTCAGCGTCTTAATCTTCCTAGGCGAAGTTACACCACTGAAATATTCGGATTAAATTAAATGTCTTCTCTTACTACCAAAGGGCTCGTTCAATGTCACATTAAGCCACAAGGACAGGTCACTCCTTTACTTAATTTCGAAGCAATTGTTGTTCCACAACTATGTTCCAATATGCCTACATTCACTTTGAACTATAATCAGTGGAAACACTTGGAAAACCTTAAACTTGCCGACCCATCTTATTTTAAATCTAGACCTGTGGACCTAGTTATTGGTTGCGAGCTATTCGCACAGATATTCAAGGAGGGCAGGGTTCTTGGACAAATAGGGCAACCTTCAGCCCTTGAAACCATCTTTGGCTGGGTCGTCATGGGAAAAGTTGACGAAGTAGGTAATCTTACGGAACGAACCAGTTGTTTTTTAACGAGTCATTCACCTCCTTTAGAGGTCATTATCCCTAGGTTTTGGGAAATCGAACATTTGTCTAAAAAACAAATCTTATCAAAGGAGGAAAAACAAGCGGAATCAATATTTACTGCGAGTGTCGTACGACAACCGAGCGGTAGATTCATGGTAGATCTTCCGTTTAAAGATAAAATAAACCCTGACCTAGGAAATACTTATCCGCAAGCTTATCGTAGATTTTTACTTCTAGAAAATAGATTACTCAAAAATCCTGATCTGTACACTGCCTATTCTAGTTTCATGCAAGACTATATCGATTCTAATCACATGAGTCTAGTTTTACCTAGTCAACCAAAAGTCGACGTATCATGTTTTTTGGCACATCATTGCGTACTAAAGCCGGAAAGCTTAAGTACAAAATTAAGGGTAGTCTGGGATTGTTCGGCAGTCACCCCAAAGAATATTAGTCTCAATGACACGTTGTTATCTGGACCGAAACTTCAAAAGGATATTGCTTCTTTACTCCTTACGTTTCGTCTTAATCCTATTGCCTACATTGCTGATATCAAACAGATGTTCCGTCAAGTCCTTATCAATCCTTATTACCGTCCTTATCAAAGGATATTGTGGAGGTTTTCTCCACAGGACCCACTTTCAGTGTGAGAACTTTCTACTGTCACTTTTGGCATGACATTGGCTCACCTTTTCTAGCCATGCGTACATTAAATGAGCTGGCAGAGAGAGAAAAGGAACGTTTTCCTATGGCTAGTACTATTCTAAAAACGTCAATATACATCGACGATATCTTGGGAACTAGCCCTTCGCTTTCTGAAGCTCTTTCCCTTCAAACGGAACTCAATGATTTGTTGAAGTCGGGAGGATTTGAACTTAAAAAATGGGCAAGCAATTGTCCTGAGTTATTGGCAACATTGCCAGAATCCGATGGTCAAATGCCTCTCTCTTTTGACAAGGATGAACCACACTTTATCAAAGTTTTAGACCTTCAATGGCATCCAAAAAACGACATTTTTTCTTATCAATGCCGAATGAAGGACAAACCCCCAACTAAACATTCTATTTTATCTATCATAGGAACAATCTTCGATCCCTTAGGTTTTCTTTGTCCCTTGTTGCTACAAGCAAAATTTGTTTTGCAACAGTTGTGGATATCGAAAATAGGCTGGGACGAAGAACCAGATTCTTCTATCATCGACTCTTGGAACAAACTTCGTTCTGAATTCCCGCTTCTTTCCAATTTTCAATTACCCCGACAAATCAAACTGTCAAAAACCAATACCTCTCAAATCATCGGCTTCTGTGACGCTTCAATTCGAGGTTACGCAGGCGTCATATATTTTCGTGTAGAAGTGGAAAGCAATATATCTGTTTCTCTCATATCTGCAAAATCTAGGGTCGCGCCTATAAAGTCACAAACTTTGGCTAGGCTAGAACTCCTAGGCGCATTTCTTTTAAGCGAATTAATTGACTTCGTCTTATCAAGCTATGAAAAAAAAATAACTTTTACTAATATCGTTACTTTCTGCGATTCGCAAGTCGTATTGCACTGGCTTTCATCCCCTCCTAATCGCTGGCAAACCTTTGTTGGAAATCGAGTCAGTAGAATCCAAGAAATCATTCCCTCAAACTCATGGCGCTACATTCCTTCTGCTTTAAATGCAGCCGATATTGCGTCACGAGGGGCCACCCCTTCACAGCTCAGTTCACATGACATGTGGTGGAACGCACCGTCGTTTTCGTGGTCTCCCAAAAACGAATGGCCCGATTTTCATAAATCAAAAATGCCGATTGATTTCGGAGATATTAATCTGGAGGAAAAGCCAAAGGTCTGTTGCAATGCGATAATTGACGTTAACTTCTTAGATCAGCTTCTTATCAAATATTCAACGTATCATTTGTTATGTCCTTCGAATAGTTAACCTTTTTCAAAACCATTCCTATCAAAAACCCACTAATCTACCGGACCAAAAAATTATTTTTGAAAATATTGTTTTTCATACCACCGGTGAGATGCAAAGTGCGTTATACCTTCTTATCAAACGCGTTCAAGGTTCTTGCTTTTCTGAGCTTTTTTCCGCGTTATCTAAGGATAAGCCAATACCGAAACCTTTTCGAAAACTTTCACCTTTTCTTGATGAAAATAATATCATTAGAGTCGGTGGCAGATTACAAAAATCTGACCTTCTGTCTTATTCTGCAAAACACCCCGTCTTACTTTCGAGTAACCATCGTTTAACTACTCTTCTTATCGAGTCCACTCATAGACAATACCTTCATCCTGGGTTTAAAACATTACATAATCTGCTTTTACAGCAATTTTGGATATTATCTGCCAGACGGGCAATTCAAAGAACCATTTCCAAGTGCTTGCAATGTTTTAAAATCAGCCCTAAACCCTATAGACCGCCCATAATGAGTTCTCTTCCCGCTCATCGAATCAATCAACTTAAACCTTTTTCGAGTGTAGCTATCGACTTTTGGCGACCTTTCTTTGTGATTCCTCATCGTTACCGTGGTTGTAAAGCTTTCAAATCGTATGTATGTGTATTTGTCTGTACGGCCACACATTGCGTGCATTTGGAATTAACCATGGAACTGTCCACCGAAGGGTTTGTAGGTGCATTCCATCGAGTCATTTCCAGACGTGGAAGCGTGACGCAATGCTGGTCAGATCAGGGCAGTAATTTTATAGGGTTTCGTAACCAATTACTTGATTACGCAAGAAGTGCGTCCACCAGACTTTCTATTCGTTGGCATCTGGGACCTCCTCTCAGTCCACATTTCCTGGCAGAAGCTGGCGTCAAAAGTTTTAAAACTCACTTTGTTCGAGTAGTCGGCGACCAGAAGTTGTTCATCATGGAAATGTCCACCCTTACATGTCGCAT
Source organism: Aspidapion aeneum (assembly GCA_963576565.1). Lineage (NCBI taxonomy): Eukaryota > Metazoa > Arthropoda > Insecta > Coleoptera > Brentidae > Aspidapion > Aspidapion aeneum. The sequence continues at coordinate 35,280,054 of OY755038.1, read as the reverse complement.
AGAAGCCGTACTTAATAGTCGCCCTTTATCTCCTGCCTCTTCAGACCCACACGATCTTCAACCTCTTACCCCTGGGCATTTTTTGACCCTTGAACCCCTTAATTTAGAAATTCCGGAGTCAGATTTGTCCGAGGTTCCCCTAAATCGGCTCTCTAGATGGCAACTAATCCAAAAACTACATAATGATTTTTGAAAACGGTATTCTGTAAAGTATTTGCATACGCTACAACAGCGACACAAGTGGGCTGATTCGTCCTCAAATATCAAATTAAATGATTTGGTTATCATAACGAGTGATCACATCCAATCACCTTTGAAATCGCCAGTCGGTCGCGTTCTCGAATTGCATCCCGGCGGAGACGGTCAAGTGCGTGTACCGACGGTACGAACGGCTACCGGTGTTTACAAGCGGCCAGTTGTAAAACTGTGCCTCTTGCCGAAATAAAAGTAATTTTAATTTTTTCTACCTATTACCGGGTATTACAATAGGTTTTTCTTTATTTTTATTTTTTTTTGAATTTTTTGTTTGTTTGTTTTGCCTTTTTCGGGTTTTTGTTATCTCCCTTAAACCTTAAAAAGCGGTAAATCTGCCGGACCCGGAAATATCCCAGCTGAACTTATTAAATATGGCACTGAAGAATTGTTTTGTAGATTACGGAATCTTTTCCAAAGATATTTAAATGGAGCTGTAGTACCAACTGAGTGGAAAACGTCATATATATCCACAATACACAAAAAAGGAAGGAAAGATATATGTGACAATTATAGAGGTATATCTGTAACTAGTACGCTAAGCAGAATATATGGCAAAATAATAAGAAATAAAGTGGAGAGCGAATATAAAGATATGGAGGCAGAAGAACAGGCTGGTTTCAGGGCGGGTAGATCGACTTCAGATCATCTCTTTTGTATAACCCAAGTTATTGAAAAGAAAATGGCATACGGACAAGAGCTCCATCTGCTTTACGTAGATTTGCAGAAGGCATATGATAGTATACCACTAAATCTACTTTGGAAAGCGTTGGAAAAGACAAACATAAGCGTCCAACTAATTAAGGCCATCAAAGAGTTATACCGCAATAGTAAGGCAAAAGTTAAAATAAAAGCAAAACTAACCAAAGGCTTTCAAGTAAATAAAGGTCTTAAACAAGGTTGCTGTATCTCGCCTACGCTCTTCAAGATATATTTGGAACAGGTCCTTAAAGTCTGGAAGAGAAAATGCCAAAACATGGGAATTCCGTTGAATGAAACCACCTTGTATACTTTATGTTTCGCCGATGATCAGATAGTGGTGGCTCAGGATTATGACGACCTCGAATATATGACACGAAAACTAATAGAAGAGTACAATAAGTGGGGACTAGAGGTTAATATCAATAAGACAGAGTATATGTGTATTGGTGGAACGAAACAGGATCTAATCTTAAATACTGGGCAGCGAATTCAGTCCTGTGATGAGTATAAATACTTGGGTCTGAAAATTACAGCTGACGGAACACTAGACAAAGCTATAAAAGATAGAAACGTACAAGGAAGAAGAGCAATAACTTTATTAAATGGAATAATTTGGGACCAAAGTATATCAAAACATAACAAAAAGCTTATATATAACACAATTGTAAAGAGTATTATTACATACGGCTCAGAGGTGCGGCCAATCAAAGATAGAACAGAAAAAATGCTTTCCGCTACGGAGATGGACTATTGGAGAAGAGCAGCAGGGAAATCAAAAAGAGAAAGAATTACCAATCAAAGAATAAGAGAAATTATGACAGTGGGTGAACGTACTCTAGTGGATGATATAAGAACAAAACAACTGGTGTGGTACGGACATGTACAAAGAATGGATGATGGAAGACTACCTAAACAAATATTACAATGGAAACCAACTGGCCGAAGAAAACGAGGAAGACCAAGGAGAAGCTGGAGAGAAGGAATAGATAGTGAAATAAGAATAAGAGGCCTAGATGATGAATTATGGGCAAACAGAAACGAGTGGAGATTGGGTATCGGAAGACGTAGAACGTTGTGAAACCGATAAATATATATGTTATCTCTAAATGAACTTACGATACTTATCTGTTTTCCATTCATTTATATTTATCGGTCGATCATTTTTTCTTATATCTATATCTGTCCGGTTGATATTCTAAAATTGTGTGTTTGGGAGGGCAGTTATGTTAGCTCCCGCTAAATTTCGCGGTTGTTTTTAAAATTTTAAAACCACACAATTGGATGACGGACAGAGTACATTTTCCGCGCATTGGACATGCGCACCAAGAATCAGTGAGATCCTTTTCTACCGCCTCGAGAAAATGGCGTGTTAATTTCTTTCTCCAACTATTACAAATTTCTACACTTGAAAGTGCTCGATTTTGGTGTACTGAAGCATAGAACTGAAAACTTCAGCCCTTCAGCTACGTGGTGCCATCATTAGATCAAGACAGGGGCCCCTGGAACGTGGAGAAATTGGCTGCAAACTGGTGAGTGCTTTGTTTCTGATTTCCGTTGTGTGGTAACAGCAATTAACCTATAGACCTTTGATTATTTCGTGATTTCGTATCAATATATTTATGTTTGTTCGCGCTTTCATTTAATAAAATATATACAGTCCATTGCAGTTATCGTTTTTCTAACTGCGGGCAAACACCTGATTACTCTGATTTTACTGAATTGAGATAAGTTCTTTATAGAATAGGTATTTACATTATTAGCATATTCTTATATTTTTATTTTTTATATGTGTGTATAGAAAATGGGGTTGGTAGGGTCACTGCATCCTGGGAGCCTGGCGTCTCTCCGCCAGGCTTCCAGGATGCAGTGACCCTAGGGGCTGGGAAAATGCTGCGTCATCTATTGCAAAAGCCACGAACCATTACTGGCTTATTTAAATAATTAAAGGTAGATATTAGCATAGGTTTGCAAATGCTTAGTTACGGAGCTACATGACGTTAAAAAAATTTGACCCTAAATTTGTTATGAGGATGAGCGGTGCTGGAAGAATCTGAAACACATAAAATAATTAATTTTGTTGGAAAACTTTTTGATTTCTGGTATTTTTTATATATTTTTGCTACCGTTATGGAAAAAAAATAATTTTTTAATCACTTTGTAATTTTTTAAAAGCAGTTGGTCTGTTTAATCATGTACACCTTATCCTTCAAAGTTGAGCTAAATATCTGAAAAACTGCAGTAGCTATTTAAAAAAAACTCTAAAACTTTGCCTGCGTCACTAACCATTGGCGGCGCTAAATCCTGTTGATAATATACACTTTCCGTCTTTCAAAACACGGTTTTCAAAAACACTTTTTTTGGAGAAATTTCAATCAGAAACCTAAATTTCGATGATATATTTGTCGAAAACCTTAATTTTGAATTTTATTTTTCCGAATGACGTTTCCAAAAAACAGTTTTTTCGAATGACATTTTTTTTCAAAATACACGCTGTATTGAAAGAACACGTTTGGTGTTAAAATAAGCCAAGGAATCACCCCTCTTCATTTTTGCACTTACTTATGACGCATCCTGTATAAATACACACACCGTGTAGGAATATTTATTTAAAAGGAACGTCATTTTGTACTAAATTGACAAAAATAATTTAAAATGATAAAAAAAGATAATTTAAAATAAAAAGATCCATGACAGATCTGATACCTTCCTAGCTAGCCTATTAGCACAATGCAAGTGAAGCCATGACATGTCAGCCTTGAAAACAGTTTTTCTAAATATCTCAGAAACTAAAGCACTGGTTATAACACAAGTTATTGAGCAAAATATAGTCTACTATATTCCGAAAACCGTATATTCATACGATAATCTATTAAAAAGCTAACATGTTTTTAATTTTTTAATTGTCAAGAAAATGTCTTTAGCATTCATTTATTTTGACAAACATCTAGTCAGCTCGTTAGAGCGTCCAACACTGTTTTACCTAAAATTTTTATGAAAATCGACTCAGCAGTTCAGGAGCTATCGTGTTACGGACAGAAATAATATACACACCCACACACACCCACAGGCAGACATCACGACGATATTGCTAAGATAGGTCAAACTACACCCAAATAACACATTTTTGGCTACGCGGGCTAGGATGGTAAAAATCTAAATCAGGCTCAGGCATGGCCTTGAGCTACCGGGCCGCATTTTCCCTTTAAATGTTAACAGCGACCCGCTGGGACAGCAATCCGTTGGGTTGGAAAGCTTTTTGCGTCTTTAGTGTCGATTTTTTCCGCAATATCTAAAGTCAAATTTTCATATCACTTTAGGGACCTAGTGTTTCCGCTACAAAAATACGGAATAAATAGCTCCTGTCTTCCGGTGTTCTGGATTTCCTTTTTTGTTGTTTACTGAATTCAGCGGCGTAGCGTGGGGGGGCGCGGGGGGTTCGTCGCCCTCTGCGAAAACCGCGCGGTTGGCTCTGCGAAAACCGCGCGGTTTGCTCTGCAAAAACCGCGCGGTTGGTTGGTCGATCTTATAGCAGCCATGGAAATTGGCATGGTTCACGAGTGTACCGCGTCCGATGGCGGGTAAGCGAATGTCAGTGGTCTGTCTGCAATATTAGGGACATTTTGGGTCGCGTATTTTACACTTTGTTATCGTTATTGTTATTAATGAGTCTGCGTATGAGCAGCTTCTCGCTCCTTTTTTAGTATTTACGGTAACGGCGCCCGGCACTTACAGTGGCCGCGAGACGCCGACCGGTCAGCCGCCGCGGTTTGCGGCTAGTGCGTTGTTCATATACGTAATATTCCAATACTCCCTGTTACCTATTTACACAATGGTTGCCGTTTGATGCAAACATTCAGAAATAAAGGTACGAAAAATGCACAGATACCAAATTTACATAGATAGAGTTTTTGTCAACTGTTCGCCGATGATTTGACGTAACGAATGCAAGAATAAAATAAGATTCATGCGTAAAAGTATAACCAATCAGGACATTTTATCTTAAGGACAGCAAAAAGGATAGACTTATACACATTGTTATTGCTTTTTCACGTATGTTTGCATTGTGCATCGTAAGGTACCGTAGGTATTGCAATAATACGTACTATATGGAAATAATATGCATATGTCTTTGAAAGCAACCAATCAGGTCTTTTTTGATCAAAGACCCCAAGGCCCTCATGTTTGCATCATGAATGGGCAGTTACCGTGGGTATTGGAATATTATGTATATGGCGTTGTCTACGGAGTCATATATCGTTACCCTAATTCTGACACGTCGTAACCCAACAAAATTTTACAGGAATAAGAAAAGTTACATAGTACAAATTACATAGGGTAAGCATTATGCGACCTGTTAGAAATCGCGGGAATGACCGTTTTATATATTTTTTTCGTTGCGAGGATTTAGCAGCATATAGCAATGCATAATTACTAACCTTTGACGCAAAAATATGAATGTTCATTTTTTTGTGGGTTACGACGTATCATAATTAGGGTATAGATATCGTGTATTTGCATGCAAGTGACAGAGTTATCCCATCTGTCCGCTTTCGGCGCATTCCATCAAAGCTACCAATACGTTTGACCACAGGCCCCCTTATAACAAACCTGATCCTACTTTAAAATGCAACATTTTCGAAGGCTGACAGATCTGAAATTTCGATTAAAGTGACAATATTTTGAAAGTAATTGCAACAAAAAAATATTCTACCAAGAAAGTAATGGAAACGTCAGAAATTATAACATTTCAAAGTACGATCAGGCTGGTAATAGAGGGGCTGTGGTTTGACAAAGCAATTACAAACAAATGTTTACGACAGAAGGATCAGGCGCTTGTTAATTTAAGGCTTTTACATATGCCTGATGTTTTTATTTGGGCTGGAAACCCGGCCGTGACCAGAGACCGAAGTTGGTTAACTACCACCAAAAAGCACATAATTACCACATTGCATGTATTTTTCATTAACAAAACCACATTGCGATTGTGAATGTGCCCTGAGGCATCCATTAATTCAGTCTTTAAAATTGGGCAGGCCATGGCAATACAACCAATACAGGTCTTCCATTACTTAGTAGAAAATTTTGATCCAAAACCAGAGATTATAGAACAACTGGATGCAGATATAGAACAAAGAAGTATGCGCCAAATTTTAAAATTCGCGCTCTATTAAAGGAACACACCCTAATATATGCCTAATGTAGGAACGCACCTTTTTAGAAGTCAATCGGGTCAAATTACGCCCAGCGCCATCTAGTTACATTGGAACTAAGTTCTGTATCTGTGCTAGTTCATGTGTTGTTTTCGAACAAAGACTCTGAACTCTGTTTTTATAAATGGTTCTTGGTTCTTTGTTCTATATCTTTATCCAACTAGATAGTGGATTTCAGAACCAACCAACATGAAAAGAGTAGGTACATCATGCGTATGTCATTACCATTGAAAAAAAGGAAAATTGGTTTACACAGCCTAACCATACTCGCAATATGTACTTTGATTTTATCGCTGCCTTGTCAAAATGGAAGAGACTGCCAGTTAAGCTAATGGTAATAGAAAGGGTACGGTTTAAGACCCCTGAACAGTTTTTACCAGTTAGATTTCATCCCAAATTTAATTAAAAAGACTGGCAAAAATACAAATAAACAAAAACAGCGGTTGACAAGAACTTGATAACAAGAACTTGATATTTCTGAACCAGACAACGAAATATCAATGGTAAAAAAAGACGGAAAATCAGCCATTTTGGATTTACCGCTTTACCTTTGGTCAAACCCAATCCGTTCCATTTCTATTCTTGCAGTTCCAAGCGTTATTCTATCACCTCTGTATATGTAAGTTTTATGGGCACGTGTTAAACATTCTAAATTTCCAAGTTGTTTCCACAATCTTCTCCGACGAGCATCTGAAGGAGATAAATTCTCGTCGTCCGTGAATTAAACTAGCCCAATTATTTGCATCCCAATCTGATATTTTTGATAACATCAGGTTATCCTTAAGCCTCGTCTAACGCAGATTTAAGAGATCACCCATTATGAACGTTGACTTTGTATAAGAACGATATGTCAAAGTATGTTGACCAATACTTACGTTATCAGTTCGGTTACCGTGTTTGTACAGGGTGTTAAAAATGTGATGCTTTTGAGGGTTTTGAGTTGGGGGGGAGAGGTGCAAAAAGTTAAATATAAAACAGGTAGTTATTAAAATAAACAAAAACGAAAAAACGAAACGTCTGGGATCTTCAACAAATCTGCTTAAAACCTCTTCTTCTATGATGGAAAAAATAATTCCGCTGGTAAACTGGTAGGTTTTCATCGGAAAAGTGATCCTTTAAAGACATTTTTAGAGGCTCCAAATAAGGTAATAATAAAGATTTTTTCCAGTACTCTGGTGGCTTATTTGCTGGAACGTTCATACGATTTTGCTGTCACCTAATTATCCTTGGCACCTGTAACTCTATTCCAAAGTTTTCGGCAGTTTGGCTGGCTTCAGCTAAGATAGTGTTCATGACTTCTTCTGCAGTTTTGCTATGACGTTTAAATAGATCTAATATTTTTTTAATGTTATTTCCACATTGCAATAAATCTAAACTTATAGCTTGCAAGATACTGGTCAAAGGTTACAAAAAAGCTACGAATAAGTGTATATATTGTATAATATTATGTAGATAGGAATAACTTTAAAATTCTAACTTGATTAATTGATTGTTTTGTTTGGAAATTGGGAAGTTATTAAATTATTTTCATCATATAGGGGGTGTAACGGGCGAGCGGTCATTATGTATATTTATTTAATTATTTATTTAAGGCAACTACTTTATTTAGTTTTTATGTGAATATTTTGTGAGATAGTAATACCCAATAGAAACAGAGATAGAGTGGAACACAACACCAAGATGACACATGCGAGTCTTTCCTGGTGCGCTTCATCTGAAACAATGTAGACCTCTGGAAAAACAAAGTAGTTCTCGGGGCTGAATCCATGTTGGCGTTCTACAGTCTTGTTAGTACATGAGTAAGCTTACTTACCAATTCAAATCTTAAACCTCTAGACAACTGCTACTCGATTGGATGATATTTCTTTTTCACTATATTTCAATGTTTTGTTTTGATATGTATCTGATATGAACTGCCCATCAAAGTTATTTAGATCAGGCCAATCTGAGATTAACTAAACTTCTTGATTTGATCTGAATTAGCTTTTTACCAATTTTTAGCTATAATACACTAGTATACTCAGCTTGCTCTAACATTAAATAATCGATAGGTTGTTCATCAGATTTGTAGTTTTATTTTTAATTTTGTTGTTAAATAAAAAGGATTTGTTTCTGGACTAGGCAAGTGTATATTTTAAAATAAAAAAATGAAAATATGAAAATATGACAAATTAAAAAACAATTTAAGAAAAATGTGACAAAATTAATTATTTGACAAAATTAAACAAACAAAGCTAAATCATGTTTTATTCTAGGCAATTCTATTTCCACCCTGTTCCCTAGTTTTTAGACTTTAAATAAAAATCCCAAATTTAGGCAAAAACTTGATAAATTAATTAAAAAAACCAACATTACCCATGTCTTAATCAACTGATTTAAAACCCATTTTGATCCCAAAATAGTTTCCCACAAATCAAAAGTAAATACACAGAATTGTCTAAAATTATCCAAGTTTGTCAAATAAAGAAAGGGTTGAGGCAGTGTAATAATTGATACTTGACATTACTTACAAAAGTTAAAGTTTGCACGCGCTTATATTTTAAAACCCGACTGACTTTTCAAAACTCTAAGACGGAACTAAATTTTAACTTTACAACTTGAAAAAAACTGCTCTCAGATTATCCCTTCTTATTTGACATATTTGGGTAGGCGTACCTAAATTGGAAAAAACCTATACATATACATATTATTCCTAAAATTTTGTGTTTAAAAACAGAGACAAGAAATAAAGTCAGTGACACAAAAAAAAAGAACAAAACATCAAATTTTCCCTGACTTAATTTAAGTAAAGATGGCCTACTCTTAAAGACGTCCCACGGGAACACCCACAAATAAGAAAATTCAGTTAAAGCTCAAAGTCACCCTAGATTACCTAATTTCGGAAAACAAAGAAAGCTACTTCAAAAGTTACCTAAACTGATCTAAAAAATGAAACGAACATCCTAGTAATGTCCAGTTTAAAATTTATTAATTATTTATCAAAATTGACCAATTAAAAAAAACACTTTGCCTTTAAAGAAAGTGCCTACGATTTTTTTGCTTTTAAAATCGAAACCGGGTTGGCATATAGCCTAAGTTGAGAAAACCCGGTGAAAAACTCAACTGCTCTTTTCCAGAAAATTTCCAATTTTCTCTTAAAAAATATGACAAATCAAATCTTATATTTACATAGCCTTTAGTAATTGTTTGATTTTTCTACATTTAGTAATTACTAATTAACCACTTTGAAGTATTTAATGAACCACTGGTCAAAACAATACGTGACCTTTGAAACTTGCAATACTACGATATCCAAACGAAATCAATATGATCAAAATTAAGTGACACGGAAAATCAGTGAAAACTGGATCTATTTACCTGAAAATCAAATAAGGAAGCAAAGTCCATCAAATCTAAAAAATAACTCAATTTTGTCGTTTTTAATATCGCTATAATCAACTTTAAAAGTTCTGTTCATATATATGATCGTGACAAGAAAATTCGCAACATAAAGAAAAGCTACTATGAAAAGTTGGTTTTAATTTAGGGAAATATAAAATATTTCTCGGTCTATATATATCTGTCACTAAATCCGAAAACATTAAGAAAAGTATAAATCAATAGACAAGGGTCTTGTGGTCTGAGTCTAAAAGCCACTTAAAAATTTTAAAGCTTAAGAGTGTGTTTAAAGTGTGACATTTATTGACGATATATTTTCCTAAAATCACAAATATTAAAGAACTAACTCTTGTCAGGTTCTTAAGATTATAAAATATATGAACCACATGTTTTTCTGCTATGGGAAAAAAAACTCTAGTCGATATTATATTATATTTAAAGAAATAGACCTTAACAAAAAATCTGAGAAATATTCAAAATAAAATATGGGAAATTCTGTTACAGGGGCATGCCTCCCTCTGCCCCTCGCTGCGGACGACCATGTTTCGAGGGAGGATATAAAGAACTGACACCCAATTGCAAGTCTTAATTTTCAAGAAATTATTAATGATGAAAATCGCATCTTGATAATGGCAAGCCGTTTTTGGGGACCTTTAACTTTTTCCTAATTTATTTATAGAACTTGAATTTATCTCTCACTTTTAGTTTTTGATATATTACATAAAGTTGGTATTTTTCTTAAACACAGAAAAAGAATCACATTATGGCAAACGTATTTTTTCGATAATAAAATATATTATCTTCTCACAACGCTAGTTAACTTGACTTAACCTTTCTAACAATATTTTATTTTTCTTGATATCTAGTTTTGGAAAGAAACTCATCAATTAAAAATAAAAAACTGTTTAATTATATATTAATAATAATATTTAATATATAGATTTTTTAACAATATTTTATTTTTCTTGATATCTAGTTTTGGAAAAAGACTCATTTCAAAATAAAAAACTGTTTGAGTTTTCTTGAATATATAGATTTACCTGAAGAAAAACCATTCTTAAAATTTAAAAACCTCAAACTAAAAGAATAATAAACTATATTGAAAAAAATCCTTTTTCTGAATAAACTTTATATATTTTTTTTGTTTGCGTAATTCTTTGTTCCCTGCACGCAAACACACGCATGCGCAGTTGAAAAAAAAGGTTAATGATTCGATTTTTTTACCAGTATCTTAGGCTTTTAGGAATGTTATTGCTAAAGCATATTATGTCCATTTTTTATTTAGGCCTTTAGCAGTGGCGCACCCAGAAAGATATCTTAGGAGGGGCCGGACGCAATAATACGTCATTTTATATTATTTAATTTTTTTATTTTTAAAATATGTGGAAAATATCTAAAAAAAATACATAGGTTTGGAACGCCGGGCCCTGAAGCACCTCCCCTGGTTGCGCCAATGCCTTTAGGTTGACTAAGTTTACAGTTTTGGAACCATTCAAGTCAACTTTATTTAAGTCAAAATCAAAGGGGGAAAATTTATGTATGCTAGCCTTGTTTAAAGAATTTCCGTCCTTGTTAATTGATAAGCGTATAAAATTAAAAATAAATTATTTTTGACAAATATTTACAGGCGGTAACGGACAAACGTGTTTGTTTATATGTTGTATGATGACCGCTGACAACATAAATTATTTTAGTAAAAAGCAAGAAAATAACATAAACAAAAAACATTTGTTGGGCAGACTTTGATGGGTTTGTCGCGTCTCTATTTCTTTCAAATATGTCATACAGCTAGGGTCTCTAGATATGACCTTAATAAAAAAAAATGGCACATGCTTGAATGAACTAAGCCTTTTAGTCTCTCATAAACTTCAGAAAAACAAATTACAAAAAGTGGGAGGCATCAAGTTCAACGTGTCTTGTGCAAATTATGCGGAGGAATTTAATACAGCTAATGGAACTAATAGATGCGAGGCTTTTCGTATCCGTTTTCATAAATTAGGGTCAGTACATCAAGTGATAGCATTAATTGAATAAACTTGAATAATTCTGTCAACAGTAATGTAATAGTGATTTATCTTAAAAAGGAACGATCTGAACAGGGTGTCCCATTTTTTATGGTATTAAATGGGAAAATCAGTTATTATAAAAGAGAGAGACCTGGGAATTTCACATTACTGTCCTTAAATTTTGACACAAAAAAATAAACGTTAAATTTTTTTTTAGCCCTTGTAGTTTTAAAGCTACGAGCGAAAATTAAAAAATTCGTAATTCTAAAAATCGATCATATCTTAGTTATTAGTGCAGATATTTTAATTTTGTTAAAACTTCTCTACAGAAAGTTGATCCTGTCAATAAAATGACCCTGTCAAATTTTTGGTCCGTCGAGTCAGATTCGAGATTTCACAAAAAAAAAATAATTTAAAGATGGACCTTGATTTTTTTTTCAATTTTTTTCTTCACATTAGAATTCCCCAATGAACACCAAGCTATAAAAAAAAATCAAAATTAAAAAAAAAATTGTTTTTCTAAAATCTGGAATTTGAATCGACGGACCAAAAATTTGACGTCATTTTATTGACAGACTTTTTTTAGAGAGAAGTTTTTAAAAAAATTGAAATATTTGCCCTAATAATGGATTTCTAGGATTTCGAATGTTCAAATTTTCCCTTATAGCTTCAGTTTTGAAGGGCTAGAAAAAACTTTTGACATTCAATACCAGTATGCCACACCCTGTACATACTATATATTTGTAACCCCAATGTTGGGACACCAGTTTATGAACTTTTGAATGGGTGAGGCGGAGTACTCCTTCAAAATCAGGTGAAAGTCAAACTGCGCATGCGATCCCACTTGATTTTCGCATCTTTATTGATCCTGATGTGGGGAGATGCTCAATCTTACTTTCACCCGTTTCAAGAATCCATACCCTGTTGTATTACATGGGAATAGGGGAAAGGGGCGTAATATGGAACACTATACTTTTTTTATAGGCTTATTTCTCTTTTGAAATAAGCACCTGCCGTTTAAAATTAAAGTTGACTTTGTACCATTTTGTTCCGCATACGGAGTAAAATGAGGTAGGTTCATATAAAAACGGGGTAGGGCCGGTTAAGTAATCTAAAAGCAATAATGCAGCAAGGCAAGTTTTATTATTTAAAAAACTCTCCAGCCAAAATAAAAATTTATTAAAAAAATACAAAGCTTTAATAAAATTGAATTTAGTATTTATAAAATTTAAAAAGAACTAAAGCCTTTTGCTAATCGCTATCAAATCTGGCATACAATTTATGAGCCCATTTGTTGCAAAGACGACAAATTCAACTTCAGTGATATTATCTAATAGGTATAAAAAATTTAATATTTATTTGGGGCAAAATGGGGTAAAAAATACCTAGAAACCTATCTAGCTATAACAGGGTACCCCGTTTCGCCTGCTTTAATGAACCTCGTTTGTCATCAATCCTGCCAAACCACCTCTTAAGTTTAAAAATAAATCAAATACAGTATAAAGCCTAGAAAATGGTTTATTGTTCAAAGGTAAAAGACCAATTTAATGCGTGTGATTTATATGCATTCTACATAAATCCAATAATCGTCCAATTTAAACAAAATATTTAAGTCTTAAAAAAATGGCGCTACTTTCAAAAAATTCGCTGGCTGTTATTACGATAAACAAGCCGCAACTTCACATGTCGAACAAAAACCAAATTAAGGGGGCAAAATTAGCCCGAAAACTAACCATCTGACAACACTGAGATCCCATTTTAGGTCAAATATTTTTCCTAATAGAAAAGAAAACAAAACATTGGTACACGTCGAAATTTTGCGAGGTGTTTTTAAAGCATTCCTAACAAAAGTATATTTGCAGGTTTTCGACCTCATCAAAACAAAAGTTATTGCTAAAACACAACAAAAATTTCAAAAAATATTAGGATTTTAGTAGCTTAGTTATGTTATAGAAAGCTGTAGCGAAATTGTTTCATTTTTTATATTTTTTAGAAATATACAAAAGAAAATCAAAAATCCAACAAGATGCATTTGATAATTATTTTATATGAACTGAAAAAATCTTTTGATTGAACCCCTTAAAAATAATTAGATGTACACAAAAAGTTACACTTGTTTTAATGAAGCAGGTTGGACTTGTAGTGATTCAAAAAGCATCCTGTCGAGTGAATTATTATAATCAATCATCGCTGAAAAGGCAAAGAAGTGAATGTGACATTTTTTTCGTATCTATGAACTGACAAAGAGGCGAACGTTCATCAATAGCCGTTTTTTTAAAAGCGACATTATTTATATTATAGGATCAGACAAATAAAACATATAAATAAAAATTTTAACAAAATCAAACCTCTTTCCCTAAAAAAATCAAGATCTCGACTCTCTCCCCCCAATTAACATAAAGTTTATAATCTTTAGTTCCATTAAACAAATAACAAATGTAGAAACAGCAATATTTTACAAAATTCATTTATTAAAAAAATATATTACAAAAATAACACGTTTTTTAGAAGATACAGAAGATACGTATATTACAAACAAAAATAAACACATTTACTACATACCTAAAGTTTTATTGAAAAAGATAAGGAGAAAATCGGTTAAGTATGATAGTGCTGCCAAAACCATCACCTGCAGGAACCACAAAGCGATAGGAATCATATTTTATGTTTAAAATACATGTTTCAGCCTTAGAAGTTTGTTACATTGTTGCAACACGATCATCGAGTAGACATATGTTCTACAATCAAACTGATTTCCTTTTATTTTTAAAGAATTTTTTTTTGTATCATCCTCTGATTTATCATTTATATCTTACCATAAAAAGTTTTGATATGCATTCACTTATGTAAAATAAAAATGTGTTCTGGTTTATTTAACAAGTAAACTGCCTATTTAGAAAAATACATTTTTGTCTCATTGTGGAACACTGTCCCCTACATTTTCCTACATGTAACCACGAGGAGGAGAAGAAAGAAGTAAAAGAAAAAAGAAAGCACTAAAATTTCCTTAAAAAAATCTATTCATATATAAGTTTCAAAGATGGGGTAACGGCAAATACCACCTAAAATGATTCAATGACTCTATATCTAACCATACAGCTTAATATATGTAGTTTATGAATCAAGCTAAATATCTGTGTGCATAAAGGAAACGCGTAAAAACATATTCAGAGGACATGGGGCGCCAATAAAATATAATAGGTCATAATTATAAATAGTTTAATAATTATTAGTTAATGTTCGCTTTTAATGGGTATTTAATGAAGAATCGAATCATTATGTGCCTTGCAGGTGCCCTTTTTTCAATGTTAAAGCTAAAAGATTATTAATAACATTTTATAAGAAAAGGTAAAGTGGGGGAGGGAAATTTTAAAACGTTTAACATTTTGCCAACTTTGACAGCCGTTGTGGTAGTGTTTAACAACTACTATCACTACAATGGGCCAATCTTCTCAGAATTTTTGGAACACATTTAAAAGTGTCACTTATATAACTTAAAATAGGTATAGAGTAATTCCACGCCAGATCATCCAATGGGGGTAGCTGCCATGTCACGAAAATAATCCAAATTTTGATAACATGTATTAGTGTCCTTAGGAATACCAAATTAACAAATTTTAATTTTTAATGTTGGCTCCCGTATTTTACAGGCCACTTTAAATGTAAAAAAAATAAGAAAATCAGTTGTGGCCTTATTTTTTTTATTTCTATTGTATTAAATCTTATTTAAAAACAAATTTGACGGAATAAATCTTTAATATTGGTTGGATAATCCTATACAGAAAAAAAAAATTAACCTCACTTTTTTGACATCGCAAAAATAGTTTTAAAAAAATAGTAAATTTTATGATTTTACCGATTTTTAATTACTTACACCGGTGCGGAATATGGTCCGTCAAAAAAAATTCTATACGCACATTAAAGCTCAGTGGCTTGACTATCATACAAGGCAAAAGAAAAATTTCTAGGTCTATTGCTTTCAGAAAACTAAATTTTTTAAAATTGGAAAAACCGCAAAAACCTCAGAATTGGCAACTTTTGACTAAAAAAATTGTCATGTCTATCTGTCTATTAAAACTTCGCTTGTGCGTTGTTTTACTTGATAATGTATCGTCTAAATAAAAGTAAAATAAAAAATCTGGGTCTGTCATTTTAACATCAACTTTTAAGCTATTTGGTTAAAGCATGTAAAAAATCAAATTTTTTTATTGAGTCGCAAAAGGAAACAAATTATGTATAAAAATCATCGTTAGGGGATCTTATTTATAGCCATACATACTGTTTTGCGTAAGATCCTAGTTTGTGGGTTCAATTCCCACCTTCGTACACTGTCGGATTTTTTTTTTTAGTTTTAAGAATACATTTTTGGTGAGGCACGGACATTAATTAGTTTGTTTCTTTGGTAAATGAAATGGTTCAGGTTTAACAGTGGCGTACGCAGGAGGGAGGGGGGTTGGAGGCCTAATCTTTCCAAAACCATTAAATAACTTTTTCTAAAGATTGAATTTTTCTGAAAGAAGAAATAAATGGTTTTCCAGGACTTTGCTTTTACTCAAGCCCCCTCTCCCAACCCCCTTGGAAAATTTTTGCATACGCCACTGGGCATTAAAAAACTAAGTACAAAACTAACGCATGGTAAAAGCCCATGTGATGCGTTTGGAGGTACTGTGCAACGATTTGTTTTACATTAAAATCTCAAACAAACAACAACTGGACACCATTCTTTCACTCCTCTGGATGATTTAACTATAAATGCTAAATTTACTTCAAGCTCAGAAAAAAAATTTCTTCGGTTTCTGAAATTAAAGAACTCAACTTCTTTTCCGATTTTTTAAATATGACAGTAGGTAACTACTTTCCAAAATTTTGTGTAGTGCCCTTATGAAGAGACTTTAGATCTTAATTTATTGAACAGTGCTCATATAAATAAACTTTACCTTCTGATAAACCTTAATTTACAGGGGCGGATCTAGAAACTTTATTTTGGGGGAAAATGCCATAATAAATATTTGTGTCAAAACTGAGTAAAGTTTCAGGTTTGGGGGGGGCACCCCCTCCCCGTAGATTCACGCCTGTAATTTGTGATGCAATTTAACATCACTAAAAATATTAAAATAACAAAAAAATGTGTAGTGACCTTAAGGATTACAGACCCAGATTTTTTATTCTTGTTTTTAAAAGTATATGATACAGTGAAAAATTTACCCTACTTGATTACCACCAGCACCCCGATTTTTGATGCTGAAGTTGAGGTATTTAACTTCTTCGTGGAACTCCAAGGTAACGTCTACTTTTTAAATATGTTTTGTACAAGGAAGATATAGTCCTTGAGTATAGCTTTTCAACAGTGTATCAAAAATTTAAGAAAACATTACATTTATATCCCAAAAAAATATGAAAACTTCGAAAATTTCTGCGTTTTTTGGATATTCTCTAAATTGCTCTAATTAAGCCAGTATAAAAGATTTTGCTAAACATCACATTTTTCTGAAAACTACTTTTATGCATGTTTTCAAAATAATAGGTTAATTTTTTTTAGGTGCTGTTTACTATGAGCATAATTTTTTCTTTTAAGTCCCATTTTGCCCGTTTTTAGACTTTTCAAATGCGTGTACAACAGACTAATTGGATTAAAAAATCTAAAATTGTGCAAAAGTGGTTAAGCATAAGCTGTTTCATTTAGCAAGCATGATTAAAGAAAAAAATTAAATGTCACGGCAACACTTTTTTTGTAAATTGGATGACGGCGTGGAATTGCTCTATAAGTATTGCCAGTTGCACGCCTACTGCATACACACACTAGACTACAAGAAAAAAAAATTCAAAACTCTCTCAAAAACTCTTTTTTTAAATATCAAAATAAAATAATTAACATCGAGACCGTTAGAAAAATCTAACAAATTTATTATAGGAATTATAAACTTAACATGATTTTGCCCAAATATGGAAAAAAGCAGTAACTAGTAAAAACAAAACAAAATTTGCTTTTTAGTTCTTATTAATCTTAAGTGATTTTATATTTGGGGCCCAAATCGCCCAGTCTTTTTAGCCAAAGTTTTGTGATATGCCTTGTTGGGACGTTACAAAAACAACCATATGCCGAAGTGTGACTCGAATCCACAAGATACACAGCGCGCCCAACCTACGCGCGGTTGGTTCAGTCATATAACAAGTACTGCAGCTATATGCACGAACCATATACATATATGATAGAACCATCGAGCTAAGCTAGTCGGCCACTGTTCCCATACAATTTAACCTAAAAAGCAGTAGTTAACTTAATTAGTTGTAAATATTCGATAAACTGTTTACTGTTTTTTGGAAAAACTTATCCTTGCTAGTTAAAGTCAATTTTCCAGAATTACCGATTAAACCTTTTTCCACAGTGACTAAAATCATTGTAACCAAGCAAAGCACACGCATGCCTCCTTTTCTGTCTCTGTCATTCTTACAGCGCCAGCGGTCTGTAGGATACAACGTCTTTCCAGGAACGAAAAAGGCCCAAAAATTCTTATTAGCTAGAATAAAAATAAATTCTGCCGCCTTCACAAAAGTCAGATGGAGCACCTATTATGAAAATATTGGATAAGAAATGCGTGATACTGCAGTATATGCAATTAATTGAAATATGTCTTACGCAATCCTTAGAATACAAATGAATGAAGAAATGCTTATTTTGATTATTTTTTCATTTGTGACCTATGCGCCTAGTCGTCATCTTGCCCCAATAGGCACGTCAGCTTACCCCGCTAGTGGGGCTAGATGACAAAAATGCATTTTAAGTTTTTGCTGTATAGATTTTTAGAGTTTAATTGTATGATTTTTTAATTTCTTTGTTAACCAAATCTAACAATTAAACGAAGTTTTTTAGTAAAAACCGGGTTTGTGTATATTCTAAGGAGCTTTGCTCGATATGTATTTTGAAAACTCTTGTAGAAATTTTTAATTTCAATACAGCATTTGATAGGGCTCGGAATAGCGCAACTATTTTCTCATTTAATCAAAATTGTATCTCTTACCATTTCCGAAATCCCCGTGTGTGAGGGTTTTGCATAGAAAGCTGGAATAAAACAGTAGATAACTTTTAAAGACTTTGTTGTTTCTCGAAGTATTCTCTGCGAAAATTAATGCAATTTTGCATGCGCTCAAACCAGTTGTCAAAACTGTAATACCACTCGTTTGTTGGTACCGTCAAAATTGCATTCTCAAAGGCTGCTGCTTCATCTAGCGAGTGAAATCTTTGATTACTCAGGCCATTCTTGATTTTCATAAAAGTATAGAAAACGTTGGGACTTAGATCGAGTCTGTATGCAGGATGCTTCAACAAATTTGGTTTTTGTTAGGTTAAAAATTTAATGGTTTTTTTGTGCTTTGTGCTAATTTGCATTGTCTTGCTGGAGGATGATTCGTCATTCGGAGTTCGTTTTTCAAAGTTCAGCGATGACATTCGATCAACAGTAACAGCCCTTTGATCTTCCATGACCTGCTTTTGAGACAAATGTCGCGACCATCTTTTTGGATACACTTTGAGAACGGATGACTTTTGTTGGCTTTTCTTCATCTTGGAACACCAAAACAGACGACTGGCGTTTATTTTCGGGTTCATATGAGTAAATCCACAATTTATCACTACTGACAATGTTGTACACGTTTTTCGAGTTTCCTGCCTCAAAGCGGTCTTCTGACACCACTGACTTCTTTCTGTTATTCGGTTAACAGATGCGGTGTCCAGCGGGAAACTAATTTTCTTACCCCTAATTCTTCATGCTAAATTATTTGAATTGAGGTCTTTGAAATCCCCAATAAAGCCTCACTCTCGCCATATGTCACATGTCGATCTTCCGTAATGACCATGCGCACAGCATCGATGTTGCACCTAGCCTTTGATCGTCGCTAAGGCTACTCTGCTCTACCACTACCACTACCGAAAATAGAAATCAACTCGGCAAGGCATTCATGTAGAGATAAATTCCTTCGAAAGTTGTAATAAATTATAACCCAAAAATATTCTTGGTTTAATTCCATTTTTCGACTGATTTGTTAACTTAGAAAAATTCACTGTAGCTGTAAAACTGTATGTATCGCACTGACATTTTGAATTTAGGTTAGGATAAGATTGAGGTTAAGTATAAGTAACCACATTTAGGGTCACTGCATCCTGGAAGCCTGGCGTCTCCTCGCCAGGTTTCCAGAATGCAGTGACCCTAACCACATTCGATCAGTCTCGCCCTCTATGTTCCTTTATACAAAATATAAAAGACAGCTCTCGTAGTTTCTTTTTTCTGGGGGCATTCTGTATATTCATCTGTATTATTTTTTTTAAAGTTGATCAAACACATGTTTCTCGCAAACACAAAAGACTGAATTTGAAAAGCAATTCAGCACTCGATCCGACACTCCCTACGCAACAACCCTTAATTAAAATAAATAAGGCTTTAGTTCATTTTTTTTCATGAAAAAGAAGGTTAATTGAAAATTGCAGCAACAAATCGAAGTGTTGTAAAAATAAAAAAGAACATTTTAACAGTGCTGTACGGGTTTTTTTCAATTTGCACTTTACCTAAGTGATTTTGAAAACCCCGCCTACAAATTTTAGTTTAAAATTATCAATTTATTATCGTTATTAACTCTTTATTAAATTATAAATTGCAAACAAAATGAGATTAGGTAGATACTTCTAAATTTATAATTTTGTTACAGGATTTTTCTATAGTGGATACTATAATATTTTATGCACAAACACATCAACAAAAAGTGATAGAGTAAAGTCGGCATTTATGGAATAGTCGGGTAATATGGAATTTTTTATAATTTTAAAACGGGTGGCTTCATCCCTTCATGCTTGTTAAAATTGTAGACTTTTGGAATAGAATAAAACTGCCGCTATACTACACCAACGCCGAAAAACGTGAGGTTATGATTTCCACGTGTTTAAAGTTTGTGCACGGTCTCAGTTAAAATCGTTTTGTGAATAAACTTTGTTGAAATAAAGTTGTGTAAATGCATGGTAAGTTTAGTTAGGCATATGATGGTAGAAATTTTTAGGATTTGCTATGATATTTTTTACAATAACTAACAGAGTACATGGGCGCACCCAGGGGAGGGCCCGGGGCCCGGGCCCCCCCAAGCCTAAGATTTTTGTATATATTTTCCACATATTTCATGAATAAACACAAAAAATAGCATGAAATAAGGCCTCGGCCCCCCCCCCCCCAAGACATATTCCTGGGTGCGCTACTGAGAGTACTTGTTTTGTTTACATTTTGTAGAGCGTGTAATATGGAATATTCTATATTACCCGCCCCGCAGTGCAGTGCGTAATCTGCAACGAATGGGCTCATGAAGCTTGTACCAGTGCAGAAAAAGATGTTTTTGTTTGCGATTTTTGCAATTCATAGACGTATTTTTTGTCGGCCAATTTTCTAATGTTAAATTATTTAATAAAGCTTTTTGGCGTGTAATAAGTCTATTCAATATTACCCGATATGACCATTCCATATTACCCGCCATGTTTTATTTTCGAACAAAAAGGCATTTTTTTTTATATTTTTTAAAAATTTTTGAAAATGATTCAATCTTTAATTTAGCACCTGTCAATCTTTGGAGATACTAAGAAATAGTTTTTTATGAAATCTTGCAACTCTAAACACTCAGGCTTTGGTGTTTTATATGCCGACTTTACTCTAATAAAAGTAATTGCGTGGTAAGAGAAATCGTGCAAATTTATATAAATACATACAAAAAAATCGAATTTTTCTTATTTAGTCAACAAATCTGGCTTATTAAAATTGCAAATCAGTTAAATAACTTTAAGAAGTTTAACACTTCTAACAATTTGACTTTAACATTAAGGGGCGGCCCCCTGTTATTACAAGCTTTTTACAAGCTTTTATATTTACCTTCACCTGTATGTATGTATGTATGTGTGTATGTATGTATGTAATCAAATCTTGAAACTCATTTTTGAAGAACTTCCACGTATCCGATTAACTTTAAATTTCGCATAAAGTTATAGTTCCGATGACAATCCAATAATGTGGTATCACTGACTCTACACGTGGAGGGCGGAGAGGGGGATAAAATTTTAGTTTGTATTTTGTTTAGTATCAAATCGTTAGACGGCCTTCTCATCGAAGACTTAGATATTTCAAAATTGACAGGAAAGACTCCCTGCAATATCGATGCGCTAGACTTAGACAAATCTAAAAATTTAAAAATAAATTTTGAAAAAAAAACTTTTTGAATGCAAGCTTTTATAAAATGGACTAAAAAGCATAAAATAATTTTTTGAGTGTTCTGATATCATAATAACTGAAATTAATTTATGCTTTTTAGTCCATTTTATAAAGGCTTGTTTTCAAAAAGTTTTTTTTTCTAAATTAATTAACTACTGCCCTAACCTTTACTTAAATTTGTTCAACTTAAAATTCCATATTTAAAACGTAAGACATAATATTTTTGCACATTTTTGTGCCGGGTTCCATACTATACGTATACGTACTAAATATATCTATGCAAAAATTTTTCTTAAATCTTGACAGGTATAACGGTGACCGTCCAGAAAAACAAGGACCGGTACAGCAGTGTTGCCAAATTTAAAGGTTTTCCTTCAATATGAAGGGTTTTAAACAAAAATTTTGACCATCTTGAGGTAAAGTTATATATTTTCCAAATATTCCAATAATTTTACCAAACTTAACTCATGTAGGTTAATTTAAATACTTTATTTTTAATTTTGGTTCTTATAACTTATGATCTAAGTTATAAATCTTTTATTTCTTTGGTTTCTTCTTCCATTTTTATTTAAAAAAATTGTTCATGGTATAAAGTTTTTTTCGGTTTGGTGTCGACCACCCACCCGTTACCGTTTTGAAGGATATGAAGAGTTTTTGTCACATACTTCAAGGAATGTCGTCAGAAAAGTTTGGCAACACTGCCGTACTTGGTATCTCAAATTCGATATATTTGGAAGGTATCGATTATATTTCTAAGAGGAAAAAACTGACTCTCACTTTTAAGCCTCGATGTCTAAGAAAATATTAAATGTTTAAACCTATTTTGACAAAGCAAACCGTTTTTAGGCTACGGGGTTGGTCCGTATGGAATCCGGAGATAACAATAGCATCAAGGTAACCCCTAGGCCTGTCGTAAGAGGCGACTAAACGGGCCTCGACACATAGGTAAATGGGTAGTCTGGTCACGGGCGAGCTTTAAGCAGTATGTTAACAAAAAAAATTAAAAGTGGTAGCCTTTGGGACCAGAGCAGATAACATCTATGGTAATGGGACTGGGGTAATCTGAATTCTCTGAATGGATTTGGTGACGTGGCCATTCAGAAAATCACCACAAGGGGCAGGGTATATGGAGTGCTTATCTCGAGCTAGCAGCTTGTGCGGCCACCTTGTGGCTCTGTACTGTACCCTGTTATGTCAAAAAGTTTATGACTCACCAGTGGTCTAAGGCTACAAAATATCTTGTAGGTATAGGTGCTGAGCGGCTTAGAAGCCATGGCATTATATAATATATCTAGATTACTAAGTTTTTGGCTTAAAATATAATTTGAATTCTACTGGGTTCTATTTACTAGATAGTATTTAAATTATTATCTGAGTCGAACACAGTAGGTACGTGGTGCACAACGGGCCCAGAAAGGCATGCCTAGGTGCCAAATTAGATCCTTTAAGAACCGAACGGCCACTCCCGTACATTCATACATTCATTTAATCAAGCTGTGGCGTTTTTTCGAAAACTCTGCATTTTGAGAGGGGCCCTGCAACTTTCTTATGTAAATGCTTTTTTAAAGTTCTTTTGATAAAACAAACATCACAAACTGAATTTAAGCTTAAAATATACTACTTTCCTTTGAGATAGAATTTGCGTAAAAACAAATACCCACTTCTCACCTGTTTTGCTGCGCACGACGGAATGACGAAAAACTTCGTGAAGAAGAGAGGTCACGATGTATTTCCCTACTTTCCTTCTACCAGCCCGAATACGGGTCTAAAACAGCGAAAAATATTTCAAGACGCCGCCCAAAATATATTTTTCTCTCTTTTATTTCTCTCTTACACACAGCAAGCAGTCCATGAACCCTATAGCTTTTAACCATGCTGTATATCATGTTTGTTTGCTTGGTATAGTTTTTGCAAAGTCACCTGAAATGCTCCTAATACGGGGTTCTATCGATTTCACGAAATTTTGCTTCAATCTGCCCTATAAAAGTTATCCAAATTCATAGAAAATCTTCCTGGTATAATTTCAACCCTACCGACAGAGAAAAGGCGCGGCTCTTAGCGGTCCGAGCACAAAGTATTTGTTCTCTGTCCGACCCAGCACAGATGGGTAGACCGCACCTGATTGGCAGATTTTTTTGAGATACGCTTTTAATTACTTTCAGGTGTTCGTTTCGGGACCCCTTTAGTCGGCAGTATGCATAGTTAGAAAATAAATCAGTGTCGTTTCTGTAGGTGTAGCAATAGAAAGTTTTATTATCTATTTTTATTTCTTTAGTTTACGCCATAATTAAATGAAATAATTTTCATGAGTATATCTACCGCCGCCCATGTCTCTTTCTTTAAAGGATATGCCGATGGTCAGCTATAACCTTTGTTCAACTGACTTTGCAAAAACTTTAACTTTGAATCATTTTGTTAAATATATCTGTGTAAAACAATAACTTTACGATGGAAGTATTTTTAAGCTCCCGCTTTCCTACGAATTAGGCGCTGGCTCGTGACGTAGGTTGACATTAGCACCCCGACATAAATTGTAATTTTGGAACATACTCATTTGCATCTCTTTTTAATGCACAGCTTATTTTTTATTGCTGTCCAACTCATAGCGCTGCACAGTGGGCTCCCGGATCTGATTTTTGACCAAAATTAGAAAAATAGGTTTTGTAACAATATTTTGTTTTGAAATGAGAAAGAAGTAATTATGAATCAAAATGGCGAATCCAAAATTGCGAAGTTTCCTATTTATGAACCGGTAAGTATGAAATTTAGTGTTAATAGTCGCTAAATATGATTTTTGACTTACATTTAAAAAAACTTATTTACCAATAGGTTTCCAATTTGTAACTCTGGCGTGTTTAAAGTCGTATCATTATAAAATCAAACTTAAAAATTACATGACAGATCCAAAAGGGCAGAGTTTTCTATTTATGAACCGATATATATCAAAATTGGAACTTTGGGGTGTATAAAGCCGATAATTAAGATTCATGAGTTAAACGTAGAAAAAATATCAT
Source organism: Aspidapion aeneum (assembly GCA_963576565.1). Lineage (NCBI taxonomy): Eukaryota > Metazoa > Arthropoda > Insecta > Coleoptera > Brentidae > Aspidapion > Aspidapion aeneum. The sequence goes on along the minus strand of OY755038.1, from coordinate 35,255,257 downwards.
GGCGGATCCGAAATGCAGAACTTCTACATTTATGAACCGATATGTATTAAATCTGGAACTCTGCGGTGTTTAACGTCGCTTGTTATTATTTTTTACTCAAACAAAAAAAAACTTGCACGGCGAACCCAAAATCTTTGTCCTATAGACTATTCTATATTTATACACCGATTTGTGAAACTAAAAAATAATACGAACGTAACCCTGACTTTGCAACGGATAAGAACCTGCAAGTTTAACCACTGCATAATCACATAAGATTGATTTTTCTAGAAAAATTTGTTTTTAAGTCCAAACAAACTGATGATTTGAAATAGAACCGTTTACCTTAAAAGTTTTGACCTATTTCTTTCATAAACAATCCATCTGTTTTTGAGATATTGCAGTTGGTTTTTATTATCTTTTTATTTGATTTTTGAAACTGAGCATAATTTTTTTTTTTTAACTTTTAATTTTTTTATACATTATTTATATTTTTTATTAATATATTTTTTCTTTTTCTAAGTGCTTTAAAAATAATAGACATAAACTGACATGCTTTTTTTTGAGTTTGAGTTTTTCTCGAAGAAATCCATTTTTAGTAAACTAATAATATCTTTCATACGGGCATCTTGTGGCGGAAGATCTTGAAGTACAATTTTAAAAAATATGTATATATACTCTTTATAAAAATAATAATTTTAAAAACATGGTTGATGAGGGAAGCAAAATATTTGTCCAACATTTATAAGAAATTTTTTTATATAATTTCAGAAATTCCACGCAAAAACCATTGTCTGACCTGTCTGCACATCAAAATTGGAATCCAAATGTACAGTTTCTAGTCTAATTAGGGGAACGGGGGGTAAAATGGGATACTTAATTTTATAGGCTTTTTTCTCCTATTAAATGGTCAGCATTGCGTTCGTCATTTGGAATTAAGTTGGCTAGATACGTTATCTTTATGTTTTTGTTTTTAGTTTAAACTATTTAGAACTCCATCATAATTTTAATTTTATTTTTGTAAAAAGTTATCTTTGGTAAAATGGGGTGGCGAAACGGGCGGGCGGTTGTGTAATTTAGAATCAATATTTTTATTTACTAGTTTTATTTATTAAAATACTAAACAAGTTAAAAATTCTTATTTACAAAATAAAAAGTTGTAATATAATGTAAATACATTTATAATAATTAAATTTAGTAACTACAAAATTTATAAATAAACAGCGACCAAGTCATCGCTGTCGACTCTCCTACACGAATTTTGCGTCAATTTTTTGCAAAGACAACATAAAATACGAGATTCAGTGATGCTATCAAAAAACAAATTTTGTTTTTGGGCAATATGGAGTATGGGTTCCTAGGTATAACAAGGTACCCCCCATGAAAAACTAATTTTACGGGCGATGCGTTTAATTATGAATAATAATACATAGACCCACTAATTGTTCAATGTAAACAAAATTTTAAAAAGTCTGTAAAAAATGTACTTACCAACACAAAATGCGCAAGCTCTTTTAACAATAAACAGCACAGAACATCACATGTTGAGCGAAAACGAACTTAAGCTCAACCGACCAGTCATAAGGATAAAACATCTAATATTAGAAGGTTTTATTTTTGCGCAATTTACTTAAAACTGCGATATCCCATTTTACCCGCAAAACCCATATTACCCCCCCTTTCCCCTACCTCTTCTTACAAGTTTTATTTTATGCGAATTTTATGCAACATAAAATATTGTCGTAAAATGGCTTAAAATCTGGATCAAACCGCCATACAAATATGGTTTTAGATTGAGTGCGCCCGTCCCACTACTTTGAGTTAAAAAGAGAGAGTAAGTAGCTGAATGACAATGTGTGAGTTTAGTAAATAAAACGAGTAGACCACTGTTTTGTTATTAAACTCATGTTTGTTTAATATTATTAAGCGCCCTTACTAATACATTAGTTTAAAAAGAGATGGTGAATAATTGGATAATAATGTGTAAGTTCAGTCAATGACACGATTAGATTAGTTGGTGGTACGTTCCGGAATCAGATTTTGTGTCGGGGTGCCGTGCTACGTCACAGTCAGCGCCTTATTAGAAATTATCTCAGTGCCCTGAAATTTCCGCTTAGTCAGCTTAGACAAGGTCTACTAATGTGGACTTTGGCTTTCGTAAATGTGCGTTTTGATTAGTGCATGGCGACTTGATTTCCCATTCAATAAAGCCATATTATTCCGGCCAACTGAGCCACAAGCCAGGTTTGTTGAGTGTGAAATAAATTGGAGCCCCATAGGAGCGGTACAATTGGCAAAACTTCCGGTCTGAATAGGGCGCTTTATTACCTTTGCTCAAAATTTAAAGCTATACTTTGATCTCGCAAAGGCAGTAGCGGACGTATAGAGGAGGATCAAAATTTAGCATATTTGGGGCGTTTGGTACTTCCAGAAGTGATAAAGAAAAAATAACCCTCCTTTGCACGCTCAAATTTAAAGAGAAATTAAAGGATAAAATCCGTATTCAGGAGGGGATTATGGCGGAGGGGAGGCGGTAAAGGGGGCAATTACCCCCACATCCCCAGAAATATAGCTGGTAGCTACTACGGATAAGTTAACGATTGAAAAAATATATTTCTGTTGACTTGCTTTATGAGAATACTGGAAATAAGCGCACAAGAAAAGGGCGGACAGGAAAACTAGCGCACAAAACAAAAGCACACACGGAAAAAATCGCTTGTAGAAAAAAGTGCACACGGAAAAAAGCGTACACGGAAAAAGCGCACAGAAAAATAACTTAACTTAAACAATGAAAACACCGTACCGTACATTTGACCAGACCTACCTATTTATGTATATATGTTTCGATGCGCCGAATACACCAGTCAATATCGACATAAAAAAGGCAAACATTGCAAATGGGCATGTATTTACATTTTTTTTTATATATTGTTAGCATTCTTGAGAGTAGTTCATCCAAAAGTTTGCAATTGTTCCTGTGGTATTCCCTTGAGACTCAAAAGGCACTGCCCCGTTGCCCTCCCTGTAGCAGACGCCACTGCTTGGAAGCACCTCGAACCCCCAAAATTGCCCAATTTGAATTACGGACTTCTCTAAGAACGTTTCCATTGTTTACAGTTATTCATCCTGCAGCGGTGCCTTGGCCCCAGGTTTGGCAGCCGATATGCACTTCATCTCTGACGTCATAGCTTTCATTGGACCCGCCTGCTTGTTCGCTCTGGAACCGGTGGCACGGCTGGCTGCTTACTGGAATACTCCCATTATCACTGGAATGGGTGATCAGGTATTTTTTATTTACGTTTATTTATTTTACCATCCAAGTGAATTTTGGAAAAAAGCGCACAGAAAATAACCGCACCCAAAATAAAATGCAGAAGTATAAATCCACACACGGAAAAATATAAAATGGAGTTTTTAAAAATGTTTTAAAGACTGGAAATATAATTTTATTACAACCGCATGTCTGCCCAGGGCGCCAAATTGAAGCTTCAGAGGCGCTAATTGAACCTCTAGGTGCCTGTCAATTTAGTGGTGTAGCCAGGGACAAAAATATCGTGAGAGGACACTGCGCATAGTTCAGATGCGCTGCGTAGCGTGAATAAAATTCTTTAAACAAAAAAACCACAATAAACAACTACAAAAATTTGTGTATGTCAGTATAGAAACATTGCTAGTTCATCAAACGAAAACAAAATATTTCATTAATGCTAGTTGAGAGGGGCAGCAATGACGCATATTATACTGCTGATTCGTGGAAAATTTAAGAACTCTTACAAAACCTTATTACAAAAAAATGTTTTTACTTGTAAAACATTTCGGCAGTTTAGATAGTTGTTTAAAAAAAAATAACATAAAAAAGATAACAATTATTTTTTAAACATTTGTTAAACTCAGGGATACCTAAACGTTTTCAGTTTTGATTTGCCTTTTTATACATATGTACAGGGTGTCCCATTTTTGATGGTATTCGATGGAAAACTCAGTTATTATTAAAAGGAGATACGAGGGGATTTAACATTCCTATCCTCAAATTTTTACGCAAGAAAAAAAAATGTTAAACGTTTTTTGTAGCCCTTGTAGTTTTAAAGCTACCGAAAAACTTCAAAAATTTGGAATCCTAGAAATCCGCTAATTAGGCATATATTTCAATTTTATTTAAACTTCTTTACAGACAGTTGATCCTGTCATAAAATAACGTTGTCAAATTTTTGATCCGTTGGTCGAGTCGAATTCGAGATTTTAGAAAAAAAATTAAGAAAAAAAATACGGATTTGTTTTTTTTTTTTCAATTTTTTTCTTTAGCTTAAGGGGTTAATTAGGGACCATATGTAAGGAATTTTTTTTTTTAATTCAGGTCCATATTTAACATCCATATCTGAAATCTCATCAAAAATTTGACATCATTTTATTGACAGGATCAACTGTATGTAGAGAAGTTTTAAGAAATTTGCAATATCTGCACTAATAACAAAGATATGACAGATGTTTAGAATTACGGATTTTTTACTTTTCACTGGTAGCTCCAAAACTACAAGGGCTGAAAAAACCTTTGACATATTTTTTTAGGTCTCGGAATTTAAGGATAGTAATGTGAAATCCTCAGATCTCTATTTTTTAAAATAACTGAGTATCCTATTTAATACCATCAAAAATGGAACACTCTGTACACAGACAAATATGGGAAAACGTGACTTTTTTTAGTTTTTGTGTAATAACTTATCGTCAAATAAAAATAAAAAACCGATATTAGTTTTATTTTATTGAAAAGAATAAGAATTTTGTCAATTATTTCACATACCTACCGAGTGGCTCAAAATTATTATTAAAAAAATACAGAAAAAATGCCTGATATTTATTAAATATAAAGAGAGGAAACTGCAGATACATAGTCAAAATTAACTTCACTTGCTTTTATGTAAGACGTTTTCACTACGCTAAAGTGATGTTTGCATAATAGGTTATGTGATAAATTTACAGGGTACATCAAACATTTTTTTACTAATTGTCTACGAAATAGTGTGTTTATCGGGATGCGTCAAATGAGGTGAATTTATGATATGTTAGGGCCCAAGCCATCATGATACTTGCCTCAAAAAAATTGGGGGGTCATCGGTTTCGTTTTCGAGTTATAATTATTTAAATGCGCGCCACTGAAATATAGAAAAATGTAAGTTTTTGTAGTTTTTTTTCTATAACTTCTTGTCAATAGAAATAAAAAAACAATATTAATTTTATTTAGTTAGAAAAAAGAATCTTTTTACGTATGTTCTCAATTTTTTTATAGGTTTCATCATATATCTAATAGTAAACATGTCATGCATTGAATTATTTTTTTTTAAATACCCTGTAAGTTTATCACATAACTCATTATGTGAAGCTGCCCCAGGGTTTCGTGAAAACCGAGCGAATATTTTTCTAAGTTACCCCGGGTGCAGTTACAAAATCTTTACCATCTTTTTAGCGTAAGCGTTTTAGCGTATATTGCTTTGTTTGCAACCGTATTATTGATATAAATTAAACACTTTCTTTAAAGCAAGTTATTATATATTGATAAATAAAATATAGTACATATTCCAAAGTATTGCATGTCGTTATTTTTATTCAAGTCACACAAAAGTTAAATTTATAACATTAAAATCATATTTTTCAATAAACTCTTTTTAACCATAGTCTATCAGTTAACATATTAGCAAAACGCTCTTGTGAGCAAAAGTTTGTATGGTAAAACAAAATGATTCAAAGTCAATTTTCATAGTCCACGAATTTTAAGCAACAACCGATAGATTAAAGTTCAAAATAAATCTCTCGCCATAATTACAGCCAGAATGCCACCACTAATATTTAACACTACTTAGTTTTTTTTTATTTTGTGGCATTACAGTTACCTTTGGCACATTTAGTCACTTTTATTATTTATTTACTTATTTTCACTTTTAGGTTTGGATTCAAAAATCATAACTTATTACGAATGATATTAAGTTTTTGACTGATTTGAACTGATTTTAACAGAGATCATGACTCCGATTAAAATTAATACTCCGACTGATCTACTCCGATTGATTTAAATATTACAACTGATCTACTCCGATTAATCTACTTCGATTTATCTACTCCGATTTATCTACTCCGATTTATCTACTCCGATTTATCTACTCCGATTTATCTACTCCGATTAATCTACTTCGATTTATCTACTCCGATTTATCTACTCCGATTTATCTACTCCGATTGATCTCCTTTGCTATCCAGATCGCGCTTTTATAACAAGTCTTAAAGTGGGGAATAACATCAAGATTTCCTGCTCGTGATTTTCTGTTTCTAACACCATTTAAGGTCATACAAAGTATCAAAGTTTGGCCTAGTGGGATAAACCTCGAGGTCTGCCCGCTTGTATTTTTAGCAATGCGCAAAGCCATGCAAACATTGCCTTGTTTGGCTGTCCTAATTAAAATTAGGTAGCGTTGGCGCCGATTTTGTCTCGAGGCTTTAGAACCTTGATTTGGCGGATATTTCATCATCGAACCGAGTTGATAAAAAGGCTAGGATCTATTCTTTTTTTATTTAATTTAAGCTCACAGTCTCTACAAGTAAGGTGTTGTCAAGTGTTAGTCAGTGATTATAGTCAAAGTTTAAGTGATGTGATGGGTTGAATACAATAACGTGAGTTACTTTAATATAATATCGTACAATAGTGAGTGTTAAAAATAATTGAAATTTATTTACGGTTCAACCTCTAAGTAAAATTATTATTTAAGTTGCCAATGTAGATTTTTAAAATTAAGCTGTTAGCTGACCACTACAATTATACAAACATCACTTAAGAATAGTTAAAACAACTCACATAAAAACAAATGAAGTTAGTTTTGACCATGCATTTTCAGTTTCCTTTCTTTAAATCTCCTTCATGTATTTTTTTATAATTATTTTGAGCCACTCTGTAGGTATGTGACGCAAACTATATGTCAAAAATTGATCAAATTCTTAAAAGGAGTCTTTTTGCAATAAAACAAAGCTAATATCGATTTTTCATTTCTATTTGACGATAAGTTATAGCAAAAAAGCTACAAAAAGGTTCAAGGCGCGCATTTAAATAATTATAGCTCGAAAACGAGACCTCAGAAACGAGACCTATGACCCCCCCCCCTATTTTTTTTGGAAGGTTTGCCCTTCAATATATCTCAAATTCAGCTCATCTGACGCATCCCGGTAAACAATGTATTTAGGGCCTTCACCTTTCACTAATTTTTGGCATTTGGCTTTCATAATTAACCATGATACGGGTAATAACGGGTTTTGACTTCTTAAATATCCAAAAATATTTCGCGGATATGCAAGGATATTATAATGACACACATATTATTCACACAAATAAGATTCCATAAGCTGTCAACTGGTAGCCTTTTGTCCGGCTCTAATTTACATTTCAGACAGCGCCGGTTTATGGGCCTTCCGGACCCTAGACACTAGCAAAGTTTACACTGTGGAAACTTTGGCACTAGTGGTAAGACGGGCATTTACAAAGCCTCGCAAAAAAAAACAAAAAGATATAGCCGAACAAGTTATATCTTTTATCACTTATTCTCAAAACTTTTTTTAACACGTAACATATATAAGTCCAGTTTACAGACAACATGAATATTCAATGTTTTTAAAAACTTGTTTTCGCTAAAATGTCCGCGACAGCAAATAAATAAATATTACCACTGGAAGAAAAGTTAAATTCACATAATTTTTAGTAACAAATAATAATATACGGAAGTTTTTTTATACTGAGGCTTTCCAAATCAGGAACATTTGCCCAGTTTCGCAAAGTTGCAGCAAAGAAGCAAATGTTGCTACCACTACAATACGGACGACGGCTTATAACAAAAGTACTTTAACACAAAACTTTGACTGATAATAGCCGCGAAAATGTAACCGCAGAAAAATTGGCTTTTAATTGAAAAGCTTAAACATTTTTGTTTACGCATGTAGGTATATTAATAAAATAGTTATATTTTTCAAAATTCTATAGCTTAAACCAAAAATGTTGGTATATATGCGATATTTTCCATATGCAATTTTCCAATGTGCGTTTTAATCTGCACAATCTGTGCGTGATTTTTTCCGTGAAGATATAATTTTTTCTTTGTGCTTTTTTTTGCGCGTAAAGTTCTTTCTTATTTCGGACCGACGACGAGCCCTTTTTAAATTCAAATATGCTTCTACTTTTTAGCCACCAATGGAAGGGGAACTGTCAGTAACGTCAAGGATTTTGGGAAGGTACAGTCCAATAAACAAAAGTGAGAGCGCGGTAAGTATTTATTGTGTGATTTTCATTGTGCAAAATTTTACAAACTAATTCAATTCTTTCTCAGAAAATAACGGAAAAAGTATAAATTACAAAATATTTTAAAAAAGGACATTTTCAAAACTCCCCCAACCTGTATAGGGGAGAATAAGTGAAGATGGAGCACCTAAGGGAGATTTGGAATATTTTTTTTAATTTTTCATGAAATTATTGAAAATTTTATTATTACATACTCAAATTTTTATCTAATATTTGACTATTAGCTTTTGTGTGTATATGCATCGAAGAAATAACTGGTACTTCTTCCATGGTATATGTCATAAAATCAAAATTTTACAACTTTATAAAAAAAATGCACTACGTCATCTTTTCTTAGTTGTAAGAATAAGAAAATCCTTAAAGCCGATTATGAAAAAAATATTGTAAATTTTGGAAGTAAGTAAATAAAACTTCTAAAACGTATTTTTTGGTATTTTTGTTCTGAATGGCGTGCCTGGAAATGCTAGGTGTGAAAAAAATTGCAAGGGAGATTTTCCTCAGAATATTTTAGGTTATGTAAAGAAGTGGTTTATACCTTAGACTAAAAAACCATTATTCACCCTAAAAGTTCACCCAAATCACCCTAATAACTCAGATTGGGTCTAATTTCTTTTTCCAGCGTTATATTTGCTTTTAATTTCAATGGTTTTCCAAGCTGTTATTAATTTTTTCCATTTCTAAGAGTATTCGCACTGATTCGTATTATTTATAATAATTAAATTTTATTCCTATTATATCCCTCTCAATTTGGTTTTTTTTAATTTTTGTTCTTTGGTGCACTTCCTACTGAAAAGGCTGTTAAGTTTTTTATTAAAAAGAATAAACCTAAAAGACTTAAACTTTCAAATAACTTTTTTTAAATTAAAAAACGCACCTCAAAGGAAGCTCTGATAGCATCAATGGTTTTTACCCTATATTCTTAAATAAGCTTCTTTGAAAGAGGAAAAGGTCACAATAAAAAATAAAAAGAAATTCATTTTGAATTTTGATTGAATGCCGGTAAAAAGCGATACTTTATTAAAATTGTAAGAAGGTCTTAATTGTTTCCTATGCAAAGGCAAAGGAGCTCTCCAATCGACCAATATCCAGGAAGAGAAAAATAGTATTGAAAAATGAAAGAAATAGGGCCAATCCTAGATATTTTTGTGCCCAGGGCCAAATCGACGTTTGTCGTCGCTTTAAAAAAATTTATGTCCAATTGCCTCTGCTAAATCAATTTGGTAGATTCTTATTGCGTTATTCTTAACGATTTTGGTGCCTCTGGACTCTTGGGCCACGGGCACTTGCCGTGGTTGCCCTGTCCTACAATCGGCCCTAAGGAGCACAATTACAACCTTTAAAGTAATTTAAACCTGCCATATGTTTTTACCTTCCTCGCCCGCACAGCAATGGCTAGAGAAGGTATTGTTTTCGAAAAAAATTTTTTTTAAGATAACGCCGAAAATATGTTGTTTGAGTGTATTTTGTATCTTAGCAATATCGTCGTGATATCTGTCTGTCTGTGTGTGTGTGTGTATATTATTTATGTCCGTAACACGATTGCTCCTAAACCGCTGAACTGATTTTCATAAAATTTTTAGGTAAGATAGTGCTCGACACTCTAACGAGCTGATTAGTTAGTATACTCTAACTAGCTAATGACAGTTTTTTGACAAATTTTTTTAAATGGTAACTTTGTAACGGAGCACGGTATCAATATGCGGTTTTCGGAATATAGTAGACCACATTTTTGTCAATAATTTGAGTTATAACTAGAAACTGTGTAGAAGCTTTCGTTTTTGAGATATTTACAAAAAACTGTTTTGCATTCTTATACAGCATTTTTTAACAGTTTTAATTGTCAAAAAACTGTCATTAGCATTAATGGATGTTGACCAAAATCTAATCAGCTCGTTACAGTGTCGAACACTATATTTTTTTAAATTTTATGAAAATCGCTTCAGTGGTTTAGGAGCTATCGTGTTACGGACATACCTCCACACACACACACACACACACAGATAGAGACATCACGATGATATTGCTAAGATAAGTCAAAATATATTCAAATAACACATTTTCGGCGTTATTTAAAAAAAAAGTTTTTGTCGAAAATAATACCTACTCTAGCCATTGCTGCGCGGGCTAGGAAGGTAAAAATACTCTGCCAATCTATGGGCACCTAAGCTCACACTAGGTACTATAGTTATAGTGTACGTGTGAGCTTATATAACTAAAAACTGAAATATATTTTATTGAACTCCAGACTCCATTACCGTTCGTTTAATACCACACAAGCCATGTTTTGACTTAAACTTAAATTTTTCAAATCTACCCCCACCTTTTTTTTTTAAACTAAAATGTATTTTGTTTAACTCCAGACTCAATTACCTTTCGTTTGATATAACACACGCCATATTTCCACATAAACACTAATTTTTTTAATTTACCCACACCCTTTTTTTAAAAGTAAAATGTATTTTATTTAACTCCAGACGCAATTACCTTTCGTTTGATATCACACACGCCATATTTTTACATAATCTCTAATTTTTGAAATATACCCCCACCCTATTATTTGGCTTGTGTTTGGTGGATTTTGTTCATTTTTAAATGGGACCATCTCGACCCAAAACCCAGCGTAGGTACCAAATTTCATTAAAATCGGGCAAGCGGTTTTTGAGTTATGCGCGTTGGTCGTTACTGACAGACAGACATACAGACAGACAGACAGACAGACAGACAGACAGACAGACAGACAGACAGACAGAGAGACGGCGAAACAAAAAAGTTTCAAAATCATCTGAAACGCAAAGATATATAAAAAATTTTGAAATCGGAGTAACTTTTTTTTTCTCGAAAAAATTAGGATCACTATAGCTCACACTTCTATAGTATAGTAGTAGTGTGAGCTAATATAGACATTTTTTTAGAATTATGTCAATGTTGCTTTATAAACAAGTAAAGTTGTCCGAAGTAAATTTATTTGATGGGTTTGAAAATGTACCATTTTCGCAACTTTACCGTGTAATATTGCAATACTATACTATGGTCAAGTTTTTAGCAATTTATTCGAAATTTTGGGAAAATACGGGCAAAACAAACCCCGTATTTGGATTCAGTGCATCGAGATGTAGAGTCTACTTTTCTTGTTTTATTGGCATGAGTTATTATTGTTTCAGTTAATTTTTTACTTTGTGCGCTTTAATCCGTGTGCCCTTTTTTCTAACAGGCGATTTCTTGCTTGAGTGCTTTTCTGACCAAGCAAGTCAACCAAAATATAATTTTTTTCAGCCTTTAACTTACCTGTAGTAGCTAGGTTGGTAGGTGTAGCCTCTTAACCTCCCCCCCCCACGTAGAATCAACAATGACGTCCTTAAAAATTACAACGGGCAATCGAAATTTTGTGGAATTATGCTTTATAATAAAGCTAATAATTGGGTGTTAAAATTATTGAAAAAAAAACACTTAAAACTAATTTATATAAATAAATCTGTTATTATATTCAAAAAATTTATAAAATGGTAATAATTGTAGTGCTAATATTATTATTTTTTGTATTTATTCAGGGGGCATTAGGTAAGTAGAAAAATCTTAAAAATATTTTGTAAACTTAACAGCTAATAAAAAAATTAATTCCTAAAAAATCGAGAAATTTACATATATTATAAAAGTAATTTGGTCACAAGTGTATCTGTGTGTGTCAACCGAACCGCCGCCGTTGGTAGTTATAACAAAAAATCGAAAAAAAAAGTTAACTTTGACACTCTGTATCTCAAAAAAAAAAGGTTTGATACAAAATGCAAAGGGAAAAAATCCTTCTATTGACCTTTTCTACCACCCTTTAAGGTGTATCATTTAAATTACACACTGTATTAAACATTCAACTAGGTACCTAATCTTAGACCCTGTATGTATGACATATTTTAAAGGAAAAATATTAAAATATGTCATACATACAGGGTCTCTACCTAACCTTAGTTTAACAGCGAGGTGCTGTTCCGACTTTTTCTTTAAGAAAATATGATCAAAACTCTTTCGTTGTTGGGATACAGAGCATTAAGTTGTCGATTTTTTAAACTTTTTTGATAATAACTTTTTTAGAAAACGCAGTACGAATATGAAATTTGGTAAAGTTGTGTATTAGACCAAGAGCAATAATCTAAAATAAAAATAATAATAAAAAAAATTATGCAGTCAAATTTTTTCAGAAAAACTTATTTTTTTGCTATAAGCTTCTAAGAATGCCATATTAAACCGAATTTTTTTCCTAATGTTTTTTGTTAAAAAAATAAGTCCCCAGGGAATAATAATATTATTAATATTTTTAAAAATAATAAATAGGCCCAAACCATGCCCACACTAAACATTTTGAACAATTCCTATTTTTATAGATTTTTGGAGGTTATTTTGATAGCCTGTATCCTCTCAACTTTTAACTTTATCAAAAAAAGAAATAATACATTTTTGGGTCTGAATTACCTAAGTATTCATTAAGCTCTAACAGATTTTCTTTTTTTGTAAAATTTTTCCCCCTACTCTTTAACTTTAAAAATGCTATGACTTAAAACTAGATGAATATTTACCTCCATGTTAATATAAACTTTTTTATTAGAAATAACCTCCTCTTTCACCTGCTGCACTATAGCCCCTAAGTTATAATGTATAGGTAATTACTTTTGAATTACAGCGAAAACTTTAGAAACTCCATCAATTGTTTAATAACTTTAGACATGAGATATCTAAAAGTTACCTAATACTTCAAATTCCAGAGATTAAAGTTCAAGATTACTCCTGAGGATTTAGATGGGATTATTTCGTGACAAGTGATTTCACTTTAATTGCCAACACCAGCCCCGGGAGAGGCCAATCTTTTCTACTCCATTTAATTTGTAATTCGATTTCCCAATTTGCTTTAATTCACTTCTCCAAGTACCAATTATAATGGCTGGATACTAAAGAGAGTGTTCTTAGTTTATTTATAAGAAGGACAACGTTAATTTCGTTTAGCAATTTCAAGACAGATTTAAGCTATAGGATTAGGGGAGAGGAGGGTAACTAGGGACACATAAGGAAATAATTATTTTTGTTAGAAAAAAAACTGAAAACTAAAAGCATACAACTTGGTAAACGCAAAGTTTGATTGTACTTTTAGCTCACACTACTACTATACTATAGTAGTGTGAGCTATGGTGATCCGAATTTTTTCAAGAAAAAAAAAGTTGCTCCGATTTCAAAAATTTTTATATATCTTTGCGTTTCAGATGATTTTGAAACTTTTTTGTCTCGCCGTCTGTCTATCTCTCTGTCTGTAACGACCAATCCGCATAACTCAAAAACCGCTTGTCCGATTTAAATGAAATTTGGTACCTAGGCTGGGTCGTGGGCCGTGGTGGTCCCATTTAAAAATGAACGAAATCCACCAAACGCAAGCCAAATAAAAGGGTGGGGGTAGATTTCGAAAATGAGAGTTTATGTGAAAATATGGCGTGTGTGATATCAAACGAAAGGTAATTAAGTCTGGAGTTAAACAAAATTAATTTTAAGTTATTTAAAAAAAAAGGTGGGGGTAGATGTCAAAATTAGAGTTTAAGTGAAAATATGGCGTGTGTGATATCAAACGAAAGGTAAATGAGTCTGGAGTTAAACAAAATACATTTTAGTTTTTTTTAAAAGGGTGGGGGCAGATTATAAAAATTAGAGTTTAAGTCAAAACATGGCTTGTGTGGTAATAAACGAAAGGTAATTGAGTCTGGAGTTGAATAAAATATATTTCAGTTTTTAGTTATATTAGCTCACACGAACACTATAACTATACTACCTAGTGTGAGCTTAGGTGCCCATAGATTGGCAGAGTATTTGTTTGAAGTACGAACTTTTTATTTCCCAACAAACTTAAATGTTTATTACAGGGAATATATTTAACTCAAAAAATAAGTAAGAATTATAAGATACATTAAACATATAGTATAAATAAATATTAATGTTATTTTTTTTTATTACTCTTCAAAAAAATGTTGCACGGAGCCATGGCACTTCCTTATTTTTCTGCAAAAAACGTTTTTTTGTTTTTAAAATATCTTAATTGGTTTTTATTTTTTTTACGCATTTCTTTTTCATTTATATATTAAATGAAATACGGTAGCCCTGTGCAATGCAGTGGATCACACTCCAACTCGATGCGACGGCGACGCGATAAATGGTCACTCACTGAAACTCAATGCAGCGTGAAACACGCTGCCACTTTTTTCTTGGCTCCTTCGAATAGAGATAGATTTTATCTGCAGCCTATACGAGCGAGAATGATAGAGCCAATGTTGGGCATTTTAGCGTTGTCTAAATAGGAAAAATCAAAGAAATTTTGTGCTTGGCACAGGCCATCAGTTACTCGTATTACTCGCATTGTTTTGGTGCCTGGAGCATGGATGTTTTAATGTACGCCCTTTACAATACATTTCAAGTATTTTAGCAGAATTTTTTGATAAATTTTCAGTCATTTCATAGCGGGGTACATACAGTGGGCCGCTCTTTTTGAAATTTTTTTTCTGATATTGATTCCCAAAAAGAGGCACTGCACTAATTAGTCATTAGCTTACTATTTTACTTGTTTTTTATTTATGTCTTCTTCTAAACGATTTTATTATTTTTATTTATTTTTATTATACTCTTGTCTGGTTGTTACGAACATATTGATTTAGCTGAGATTTGACGTTATCTATTCGTTGTTGTTTTGACTGTTTTAATGTCAAGCAAATTGGGACCGACTTTTTACAAAACAAATTACCGTTTTTGCAACTAAATCAATATTTGCGCACATTTTAATATAATTTTGGATTCTCTTTATCTTTCGGATCTTTATTTATTAGGTAAGTACCTATTTTATCTCTCCTTTAAAAGCTCTGGGTGTTTTATTATAGACATATAAAGCGGCACACTGCAGGTACACAGTGAAACAACAAATTTTTGAGGCTTCTTTACTTAGATTTTGCCCCAAATTTGGTTTACCATAGCTATGACGCGGTGCCACTTATATACATCCTCAACTATAGTAGGTATGCTTTTTTTTAGTGACTCAAAATTTTGGCACTACCATGTTGTATTGATACCGAGGGGTCATCAGCTTTCAACAGTACTGTACAAATTTCACAACAGGACCCGACAGTACCACGACAGAACACGACAGGACCCAACATTACCCGACAGTACCCGACAGTACTCGACAGTACACGATAGGACCCAACAGTACACGATAGGACCCAACAGTACACGACAGTACTCGACACTACCCCCCAACCCCAACCAGTGGCGTAGATGCGAAAAGACATGATGAGCTTTTTTTTGTTTTTTTTTTTTTTTGGTCGGAAGTTTTTGGAGCGCGCGCGTTGTCCCTGTCGGCCTTCCCCAAACATGATGACTTTTTTTTTTTTTTTTTTTTTTTTTTTTTTTTTTGCTCGCATGTTGTTTTTTTTTTGCTCGCATGTTTTTTGAAGGGCGCGCTTTGTACCTCGCAACAGGACCCAACAGTACTCGACAGTACACGACAGTACCCAACAGGACCCAACAGTACACGTCAGGACCCCAGTCCTGTTGGACGCTGTACAAAATTTTAGGGTGCCGATGACCCCTCGATTGATACGATCCGCCGCTGCGTTAAATATACTAAAAATATAAATTCTGTACCACCAACTCTTGTAAGAATAAAATAATTTATTCGAATTTAGCAAGTGTTTAACTCGTATTATATCTGCTTCGTTTAAAACACAAAAACACTGATAGGGGAAAGTGGGGATAGATGTCGCTTTTGAAAAGATGACGCAGCTTGATTTCTCCTAACAGGTAAGTAGCTAATTGTTAGTTTGGAACCACTGTGGTTAGTGGCGGTTCCTTAATAAGTGCACATGTGCAAGTGCACTCCCAAATCTTTCTTAAAAAAATATTAAAATTTGATTATTCTTTAAGTAATAATTTCATCATAAAGCATTAATAAACTCCAAAAGAAATTCACCAAAGACTTGAATTCTAACTAAAAATTAATAACAGGTATGTATCTGTTTGTTTTGGTGTTCAAACCAGGATGCGGTGGATGCGTAGGCCGGCTCGCGTCAAGCTTTACTGGACCCAAATTCTGTCCACCGTAGATCTTATGTCGCATTCTAATCACGAAATATAGAAAGAGAGGGCGACATGTCCCTATAGAATTTTACAGTATATAGAATCTGGATCTTACTTCGGTTGTGCTCTTGTGCAGAAATTGCGAGGATCGATACCGCCCGCACCCCCATAATTTCACCCGCGTCAACGGTTACCGTTGGCTGTTAAAGCGCCTCATGTGCACTTTAAATTAATGTACGTTTTTTTATTTTCTTTATTGTTTCTAAATACTCCACATAATTCTTATAACAACAAGATCGTACAGATCACTTAAAAATAGTTAACATGTTTTAAAAATAAAAGTTAAACGAAACACAATATCCAACGATTTTCTAAGTTACGAGAATTGCGGAAGTTTATTATTCTGACAGCATAAGCGTGCAATATTTCAAGATGCGCCGCATTTTTTTTTTTTTTGGTGTACACCTCCAAATTTTTACACCACGCGCCGCCACTGATTGTGATACATACGGCCGTTACAAATGAACCAAAACAAATTCGGTATTTCTTGGTGCAAAGCCATTTTTGTCGAAAACCAAAAAAACGTTGGTTGCTTGTAAAAAAGGTGTTTATTAGTACGGTATTTTGGCGTTTTATTTTTTAACAGTTGTTTAGAACTAAACCCTTTTATTCCTATTTTCGTTTCTGTTTGCTTATTTACTTAGAAAATGCATCTTAATATGTTTTTTTACATTTTAGATTTTTTAAGTGTAAATACAGAAAAGATGCGTACAACCCCATGGCAAAGATCACGTTGCACCATCTTTGCCAACCATATTTAAAATAATAGCTTTTATTTATATTTTTTTATGTCAAGACATAAAGAAAACTTTGACTTTTTCCTCAAAAACGCCGATTTGTCTTTATAACAAGGTCTTCAAGCTTGCGCAAAAGGGTCCCCGTTGCAACTTTTTCTTCAATCTAGAATTGCTAGGCAAGCGATTCAGAACAAAAGTGTAAAAAATTACGTTTTCAATTATTTGCTCATCTGTAAAATGTAAAATATTTTTTTCATAATGCGTCTTACCCTCACAACAGAGCAGTGGCGTTTATAGCAAAAAGTTTCGGGGGGCCGAAACAGTTTTGGGGAGGGGGCGAGACCCCATGAGGCCGTATTTTATGTTTGTATTCATGAAATATGTGGAAAATATCTCATTTTAGCTTCAGGGGGGCCGGGGGGGCCTTATATACGCCACTGCAACAGAGGAACGATGACGCAGTGCACCTTTTTTTATAAAGTTGCAAAATTTTGATTTTATGTGTACGCAATGAGTATATGACCCATATACTCATTGGTATACGCACAAATTATAATAGTCCAACATTAGATAAAAGCTTCATGTATCTAATATTTAAAAGTCAAAAAATAAAAAATATATTGCAAATCGTCCTTTACCAATCTCCCCTAAATGGCCGGATAGTATATAGAGAGTTCTTACTTTATTTGTAAGAAAGACAACGGTAATTTAGTTTAGTAACTTCAAGAAAGGTCTTCGCTATAGGGGTGGCCAAGATAGGGTCACTGCATTCTGGAAGCCTGGCCAGGCTTCCAGAATGCAGTGACCCAGGCCAAGAAGGTTATACCCTGTTTCCACCAATGCATGCCCACCCCGATTCAAAAAACGCGGCATTTAAAACCGGTGCAAATCCATGAGCCATCATGTGATGCGTTTTTTGAATCGGGAAGGGGATGCATTGGTGGAAACATTTTTAAGACATTTTTGGGGCATAGCCTAAATACAAGACGCTAGCCCTACCAAGTCCACTTTGAATCCTTGACTTCGCATGCGCAGATCTACCAATATTTTTTACCTCATGTATTAGAATATATGAATACAGGGTGATTTTCACTTGAATGATTCTAACCACATGAAAATAGAAAGTTTCAAAAACCTAACCTTACGAAACCTAATCAAATCTAACCGAACCGAACCAAAGCAAACTGAACCAATAATTTTAAAAAAATACTTCAAAACTTCGGAAAGAACATAGCCGGAAAAATAAAAAAAATACCAAACAATCCTCTAAAAAATAAACAAACTATTAAACAAACATTTATTTTAAAACCAACCGATAAAGTTGAAGTAAAACATATTATAAAACATTTAAAAAATAAAAAAGCACCTGGGGTAGATAAAATAAAAATTGAAACAATAAAAAACATAACTGACTATATTGTGGAACCTTTGGCGCATATAATAAATACCTACTTCTTTTAAAACTGGAGTCGTCCCTGACCTATTTAAAATAACAACTATAAAACCAATTTATAAACACAAAGATAAAAATTTAATGTCGAACTATAGACCAATCTCCTTAATAACACAATTTACCAAAATATATGAAAAAGTTTTAAATGAAAGGTTGCAAAAATATTTGAAAGAACATTCTATTATTTCAAAAAACCAATATGGTTTACAAAAAGGTAAAAATACACAAGATGCAATAACGGCTCTAACGGCAAAAATATATGGTGCTTTAGACAAAGGAAAACCATCACTGTGTGTCTTCTTGGATCTTGCAAACGCCTTCGACACTGTGAGTCACTCGCAGATGTTGGAGACTTTGCAGGATGCGGGTGTACGAGGTGTGCCGTTTAGACTATTCGAGTCATATTTAAACGAAAGGAAGCCGTATACTAAAATTAAAAACCAAACAAGTAAAGAAGAAACCGTTGTCTTTAGCATACCTCAAGGTACAGTGATTGGTCCTACTCTTATTCTCGAACATCGGCTTCAAGGAACGATCTTGAGTTTCTGTGACGATACCGTTATTTTCTTTGAGGCAGACTCTTGGCGGGAGTTAAAAATTATTGCGGAGAGAAACTTAAATGAAATCTTTGACATCTTTAATTACAAATTACTAACAATAAATTTTGATAAGACATATTTTATGCCGTTCTCTTGTAATAAAAGGAATTTACCAAATTATGATTGACTTTTAGTAAATAATGTAACAATAAATTCTACAGATTCTGTTAAATACTTAGGAGTCCACATTGACAAACATTTAAAATGGAATATCTACGTAAAAAAAGTCACAAACACTATAAGAATAATGCTATTTAGATTTAAATATCTTAGGCAAATTTTAAGCATAAACCATCTTCAAACACTCTACTATGGCTTAGTCCAAAGTAGACTACAGTACGGCATCTTGGCATGGGGTTCATATGGGGCGTATATGATTCACATCTAAAAAAACTAAATATTACACAAAAAGCTATTTTAAAAACCATGTATTTTAGACATTTTCTATATCCTACAAATCGATTATTCCAAGAATCAAAAGTATTGGATATGAGACAAATTCAGTGGCGTATATACGGGGGGTGGGGCCTGGGGGGCCCGGGCCCCCCCCCCGAAGTTAAGATTTTTTTGGATATTTTCCACATATTTCATGAATACAAACATAAAATAGCATAAAATACAGCCTCATTAGGTCTCGATCCCCCCCAAAACTGTCTCGGGCCCACCCCGAAATTTTTTTCTATATACGCCACTGGACAAATTTATTACTATCACTTGAGCTTATTTTGCTTTAAAAATAGGAGTAATTTCAAATTACACTCGCATGAAAAAAACACGAGATCTACCACTCAGTACAACATAGAAGAGCAAAAAGCTTCCAAAAATATAGGTGGTATTTATTTCCAAAAGTCTTTAATCACTTTCCAACAGAGTTAAAAAAATCTGTACTACAAAATACAGTTAATTTAAAATCGTTTAAAACATTAGTGAAAACAAGACTCTTTAGGCTTTCTAGTGAAGAAATCAATAAAATATTAAATCTTTGATATAATAAATAATTATAATTAATCTTTACAAAAAATATTTTGTGCATGTATCAATAAAGTAAACTGTTAACTGGTTTATAATTAGTAAAAAAATTAAAAAATTGGTATTAAACTGAAGTAAAATTTTGTGTTAAGTGTTCAAAGAATAATATATAAAATTAGTGTGATTTATCATATTAGATTTGCTTGTGTAACTATACAAAAATGCCTAGGGCGACGTTTGTCTTTAGGAGTGTGATGTTTCTAGGAGCATAATTTTTGTTATGATAAGTTGTACTAAAACCAAAAAAAAAATGTATGTATCTTAGAAATAAATTGAAAATTGAAAAAAATCTTTGGCAAAATGTGAATTTTAGCTCTAGACACCAAGCCCTAAAAACCTGCGAAATTTTAAAATATTTCAGACTTTTTTCTTGGTAAACCTGACCTATGAACTAATCAGGTTTGCAAAGAGGAAACCTTCGAAGAGAAAAGTTAAAGATCATTGATATATTACAGGGCATTCTTAAAGACAAGAGCAACTACCCAACACTTACCAGAATGTCGTATTGCCAGTGCAGACTCAAGAAAGTTTTTTCCAGCATTTTTAAACAGTTCGGATGGAATCATGTTGCGCTGATTTTGGATAGATCTGATTTGTTTTCGTTAACAGTTGGTAAGGATAAGCCACTAGATCACGGAACTATAAAATGTTTAACTATCGTGCTCTAGACTCTAAATAAAATAGAAGTTGCAAAAATCCAAACCTTAATAATATAATATTAATAACTAACGTTTTCTAACTTTTGAATCGACTAACCAAAATGAGTTAAAAATTGAGTTGACTGTTAGTTATAGTCAGTCGGCAATTTGAGTGCTTAATTTTCAAGCCTCCGTAGCGCAGTAGGCAGCGCGTAAGTCTCATAATCTTAAGGTCGTGAGTTCGATCCTCACCGGGGGCACAATTTTTTTTGTCACGTTTTGACTAACATTTGGGACAACATTAAATAGTTTTCGTGACTAGCGACACTTGCGCTGCGCTAGCGGGAAAATTGCTCCTTTCGTACCTATTTTACCGTTGTTTGGGTACCGCGGTTGTTTGGGTGGCGAAATCGGGGCATTAATTTTTATAATA
The DNA here is from genome assembly GCA_963576565.1 of Aspidapion aeneum. Taxonomy (NCBI): domain Eukaryota; kingdom Metazoa; phylum Arthropoda; class Insecta; order Coleoptera; family Brentidae; genus Aspidapion; species Aspidapion aeneum. The sequence continues at coordinate 35,233,909 of OY755038.1, read as the reverse complement.
ATATTTTTCAAGGGCGCACTCAAACCTAAAATTTTAAAAAATATTTCCAACATATTTTATGAATAAAAACAAGAAAAACCATGGAATATGATATTAAAGGGTCTCTGGCCCTCCCTAGACAAATTCTACTAATTTTTTAACCATGCATCTTTACCATTTTTTATAAAACAGAATGCACATTACGTCGCTAACAGTCAAAAGTAATATTGGTTTTTTAAAAGTCTCGACTTTTTTCTGTAGGTGGAAAATGGCTCGAAAATCAAGCCATTAGTTGAAAAAAAAAAAACAAAAAAGTTTTGTCAGAAGTGGGATTCGAACCCACGCCCTCAGAGAGGACCAGAACGCTCAAAACCCGCTAAAGCAGGCAAGGGAAACCTTGAGTCTGGCGCCTTAGACCGCTCGGCCATCCTGACATATCAAAACCTTTTCAATTTGTGCATGTTAACCGACCGATCTGACAACGAAAAAAGATTTGTAACAAATATCGTTTTAATATTTTGATTTTGTTTTCATAAACTGCGTGCATAAAAATAATGTTAAAAATAGAATGAAAATGCCCGATAAGGAATAGATTATGATTATTTATTATTCAGACAGATAAAAAAAATAAGGAATAATATTATTTTCAAAAAAACTAATTAACATCCATCGCATCGCATTGAAGGTTAGTTAGGATGTTTTGGGTTGAGAAAGATTAATAAAAAAATAGAAAAAAGGTGTCGACGAGGATGGGATTCGAACCCACGCGGGCAGAGCCCATTGGATTAGCAGTCCAACGCCTTAACCACTCGGCCACCTCGTCGTGTCTTCAAAACCCGGCAGAAGCTTTTTCGTTCCTAATGCGTCTATATAGATATGATAAGGAAAAAATAGATAATAACCATAGAAAGTCCACAGATATAATAATTCGAAAATAAAAAGTTTAAAGCCATAGAGTTTACAATTATTAATGGATAAAATTATGCTACTTATTATATTTTTAGGTAAAACGTTAGAACATGGATTAAAAAAAGAAGGCTATCTTTCTTTTGTGAGAGAACTAGACGGAAATGGAAATGATTCCATAGAAAATTATTTGAGAGATGCCAGTATGTATGCAAGAGGTAAGCGAGTTACCTCTAAGGTACAGGAGCGGATCCACGGAGGGGCCCGGGCTTCCCAACTTATTAAGGTTAAACAAATAATAAAACCGCCGGTATTATACCAGGCGGTCCAAAAAAACCGGAGCAAATGTTGTTTTGCTATAACTTTTCGTTTCGTTTATTCTTTCGGTATGTATAATTTTTAGATTTCTTTTTTAATTTTTGACCAACGAGGTGCGAATCATTAAAATCGGTTTAGTGGTTTCCAAAAAAAAAATTATTTCAACCATTGCTTTACAGACTATACGATTGTCCTGCCAAATCTTTCCACATTAATGTTCTCATAAATTCATTATTACTGAATCTTATTATTACAATATTACATTTCTTTTAAAAGGCTATTAAAGTTTTCCGCCACCTTAAAATAGAAGATGGTGGACAAATAGAGATTTAATTTTTACCATTCTAGCATCCGCAGCAATAGCTCAAGATGATATTGTTTTCGACGAAAACATTTTTTGAGATACAGCCGAAAATGTGTTATTACACCCAAATAATTTTTGATCTATCTTAGCAATATCTTTGTGACGTCTGCTCGTGTGTGTGTATGTGTATGTCTGTCCGTAACAGGATAGCTCCTTAAGCGGTGAACCGATTTGTCTGAAATTTTCAGATAAAATAGAGTGCAATACTGTAAAGAGCTGATTAGATTTTGGTCAAGATCCATTAATGCTAATTCACAGTTTAAGAATTGAAAATATGTATCTTAGCGGAGCAGCGCATCAATATGCGGTTTTTGAAATATAGTAGAATACACTTTACTTTTCTCAATAATTTATTTTATTACTAAAAACTATGTAGGAGCTTTCATTTTTGTGCTATTTACAAAGACTGTTTTCAAGGCTGCTATGTCGTGGAGTTCACTTGGAGTGTACTAATAGGCTAGGAAGATATCAGATTCATCATGAATCCATTTATTTTAAAATGCTTACTTAATGTTATGTTACAAGAAACTTTTGATTTTTTTTTATTAAAAAGCTCTATCTTTGTCACGCACAACGAGTTGCAAGCTATTGAAATCGGTTAAGTGGTTGCCGAAAAATTACTTTTTGTAGCAGCCATTGTTTTACAGATTATGCGATGGCCTTGCATTAATTTCCTCATAAATTAATCATCATGCCAGAATCATTAAGGCAATCGTATAATCTGTAAAACACGGGTTGAAATAATAATTATTATTTTAGAATCACTGTATTACGTAGCGGGAATGAAGTTTTTCTACCCATTCAAAAAAGATTATTGAAGTTTGATTATTTTTGTCATTTTGTATTTAAAAACGACTAGCAAAAAATTAGTTTTGCTCAAAACTGATCAACTCCGTTATAAGTTAGTTTTATTTTTGGACCTAATGGGTTACTAATACCGAAAGTCAGAGAAAAGTAAGGGTTATAATTCACGGAGGAACGAAAAGGAATGTCAGTTATAAATATAGGTATAAGAATATTTTATGCACTTTAGAAACACAACTTGTGAGTTTTATTATAATGATATTTTATTATGTAAATAAAGTTATCTTATTTTTTACTTTTAATTTAAAAAATATTAACAGATACAAAAATAATCGTATTTTTACGGATTAACAAAAGATTTATCCATAAAAACAAAAAATTCCAAACTGCTAGGATTGTCGAAAACTTTAGTGTCGCGGACCACTTTTTTTTACAAAAATCTACTTTGCGCTAACTAGATTGTTAAGCAGAATTTTAAAAATTTGCATAGCTATACCAGGTAATATATTTTTATTGTTTTTAGTGGTGATTCTGAGCGTCCGAGGTTCTTTAGTAAGAAAATTCATGTTAACTGCACACGCGCTGGGAATGACTAAGGGTGATTGGACTTTTTTAGATGTTGAAATATTTCAGGTTAGACTTTTCTGATATAGTCAGATTGGAAAATTCAGTCTAATGATGTGTGTTTGAGAACCCTCACAAGGATTTACATTCTACGTCTATTCGTTTCTTGTTTAAATTTCATTAGGATGGTTAAATATAAAAAATACTAGGGGCTAAAGCATTATTAGACCTCAACTTACGGTACAACCTTATGTTGCCTCCTTTTTACCTTCCTAGTCCGCATAGCAATGGCTATGTGCGTGTGTGTATGTGTATGTCTGTCCGTAACACGATAGCTCCTAAGCCGCTAACCCAATTTTCATAAAATGTTCAGGTAAAATAGTATTCGATACGAGCTAATTAGACTTTGGTCAAAATTCATTATTACTAATAACAATTTTTTGACAGAAATAAAATTTCGGACTTCCATTGTCTTTATTTATTTTAAAACACTGTGTTTTAAAATAAATAAAGACAATGGAAGTCCGAAATTTTATTTCTACACAATCATTGTCTACGAGTTTCAAACAATTTTTTGACAGTTAAAATTTTTAAAAAATGCTTGTTTTTCAACGGAGCCTCGCATCAATATAGCGTTTTCGGAATATATGAGAGCATATTTTTTTCAAAAATTTGTTATAACTTAAAACTTCGTAGATTCGATGATATTTACAAAAAACTGTTTCCAAGTTTGATATAGTATGGGGTTTACATAGAGTCGCTAATGGGCTAGGAAGGTATATGATCCGTCATGGATCATTTTATTTTACATTACGCAGGCATAATAATTCTTATTAAAGTTATTAAATTCCAAAAAAAAACTAAAATTAGCAAAAAATCTAAAACTATTTCCAATTATATCTTTATTAATTTAGAAAAAAAAAAGGATTATAGATAAAACCATTTATAAGCCATCAAAGTCAATTTCTATCTTCTAAAATGTCTTAATGAATTTTGACTTTTTAATTATTTTAGGGCTCCTACTGGGGAGACCACCACTGGAAAATAGGTGATCCTGAAGATAACGTAGCCAGAAAAGCTTATGAGGCTTTGCTTAGAGTATCTTTGTTACAACCTACAAGCGATAGATTTCAAGAGTTTGCTGAAAAAGTTAAGGAGCGGTCCTTGAAAGATTATAATTACAGTATTAGTGAAGGAGAAGAGGTACATTTTTGTTGAGTTCATATTTAGGGGCTGTTCACAAATTACGTAATGACTTATGCTTATGGAAAAGAGAATAGTCAAATAGATATATCATTTTTTTAAAGCATAGGTAGCGGTAGCGGCGACAGGCATAAAGTATTATACAATTTTTGCGTAACGTAATAATTACATTAAAAGACTTCTTGTTGTATATACATAGATACAAATATATGAACTAATACTAATAATAACAATAAAAATATTGTAAGTTTCTCTTTTTAATAAATTTAAATAAGTTCACAAAGTAGCTACAATAAAAAATCAACATTTTAGCGCAGAAGCTCGTTGCTTGTGTCGCTTTTCGGGTTCAATTGTCACATTTGAGATTAGTGTCACTAATCGAGAACTTTTGTCACAATCATGATTTTAAGCACAATATTAAAATCTACCTATGTACTGTCAGTCATATTTTTTATAAAATTTTAGAAAAGAAATTGTATTTAATTTTTTATTTCCTGAAAGTCCCAATTATTAAATTGATTCTTGAATGGTTTTAAGAATATAGTTTCTTTTAAATTATTTGGTAAGATGTTAAATGTTTTCGAGCTAAGAAATGTATCGAATTATGCCCTATTTCCTTTTTGGTAATGAGAACCACCCTACAATTTTCTTTAAATCTTGTGTTTTAGCTCACACATATACTATACTATAGTAGTGTGAGCTTTGGTGATCCTAACTTTTTCAAGAAAAAAAAAGTTGCTCCGATTTCAAAATTTTTTATATATCTTTGCGTTTCAGATGATTTTGAAACTTTTTTGTTGCGCTGTCTGTCTGTCTGTCTGTCTGTATGTCTGTAACGACCAACGCGCATAAGTCAAAAACCGCTTGGCCGATTTTAATGAAATTTGGTACCTAGGCTGGGTCTTGGGTCGAGATGGTCCCATTTAAAAATGAACAAAATCCACCGAACACAAACCGAATAAAAGGGTGGGGGTAGATTTAAAAAATTAGAGTTTATTTGCAAATATGGCGTGTGTGATATCAAACGAAAGGTAATTGAGTCTGGAGTTAAACAAAATACATTTTAATTTATTTTAAAAAAAGGGTGGGGGTATATTTCAAAAATTAGAGTTTAAGTGAAAATATGGCGTGTGTGATATCAAACGAAAGGTAATTGAGTCCGGAGTTTAACAAAATACATTATAGCTTTTGTTTTTTTTAAGGGTGGGGGTAGATTTTAAAAATTTGAGTTTAAGTCAAAACATGGCTTGTGTGGTATCAAACAAAAGGTAATTTAGTCTGGAGTTGAATAAAATATATTTCAGTTTTTAGTTATATTAGCTCACATGTAAAGTATAACTATAGTACCTAGTGTGAGCTTAGGGGCCTAAATATTGGCAGAGTATTTTATATGTAACTGTTTGAAGTTGAAATTTTCCTTTATGTACTAATATTAAAACAGTACAAAAATATATTTGTTTTATATCGAGAACTTTGGCTTCAGTAAACAATTGGTCACTCGAATACTTTTTATTTTTGCTACCTAACTGAATTAGATTTTATCAATTATTTATAGGTAAATTTCGTCATAGGGGCATTTTTTGACGGAGTTTATTTATTGGGAATGGCTTTAAATGAGACATTATGGGAAAGAGGTGATATACGAGATGGACTGGGCATCACCATAAGAATGTGGGACAGAGACTTTGTAGGTTAGTAATCTTAGTAGGTTTTTCAAAATATTATAGATTACATGGTGGGCAGGTTAATGACAAAAAGTTCATGCTCATAAAAGACCAAGCTTCACAAAATACATAAGCCGAATAACAAGAGTTACCGTGGGACAAACAAAGAAAATATGTACCATCAATGTTTATAAGACGTGTTGTATAATCACAGGTGCCATGCATTTAGCAATAAATTTAATAAATAAAATATCTGTGTTCAAGGCTCCATATTTCAAGTTTTCATATAGTCAAATAAACAGGGTGTCCCGAAAAGGTCTTTACACACTTCTATCACAAAGAACAAAATAAGTCGATTTAGGTCAAATTACCTTAGTCCGAAATTGCTCCGTTTTCGAAATACAGGATGTTAAATTTAAAAAATAAAAATTAAATTTTTTAATTATTATAAACATTTTTAATTTTTAAGATTGGTACTTTTTGAGATGCGAAACCCGAATATGGACACTTTCTTACTTTTAAAGAACGCTTCACACGGCACTTCTGATAGTTTAAAAAGCCATAACGTTTTTCTGAATGCACTTCTTTAATTTATTTATTAAGATAGTGGTTTCTTAGACCATAGACGCTAAATTAAGCTGTTTTCAATAAATTTCGGTTTTTAGTGTACGAAGTCGTATAGTTTTTGCAAACTCACCTGAAATGCTCCTAATACGGGGTTCTATCGATTTCATGAAATTTTGCTTCAATCTGCCCTTCAAAAGTTATCCAAATTCATATAAAATCTTCCTGGTATAATTTCAACCCTACCGACAAAGAAAAGGCGCGGCTTTTTGCGGTCCGAGCACAAAGTATTTTTTTTCTGACCGACCCAGCACAGATGGATAGACGGCACCTGATTGGCACATTTTTTTGAGATGCGCTTTTAATTGCTTTCGGGTGTGCTTTTCGGGACCCTTTAGTCGACAGTATTCAGAGTTAGAAAATAAATCAGTGTCGTTTCTGTAGGTGTAGGAATAGAAAGTTTTATTATCTATTTTTATTTCTTTGGTTTACGCCATAATTAAATGAAATAATTTTCATAAGTATATCTACCGCCGCCCATGTCACTCTCTTTAAAGGATATGCCGATGGTCGGCTTTAACCTTTGTTCAACTGACTTTGCAAAAACTATACCCAAATATTCAAAATATTTGAATACTTTTTTATTGCCTTTAAAGATGAAATTCCGTCAGTGAATTAGTAGTGCCATATTGATTACTCTAAATTGCTTATAAAGTAATAGTTTTATTATTTTTAATTTTTTAAATTTGTGTGTTCAAAGTAGTTTGATTGTTCCGATGCGGCATCCAACACTAAATACAATTATCTTGAAAACGGCTTACTTTAGACGAACTACGGTACTTTTTTTGCTTTAAAACGTTTGGAAAATGAATTTTTCAATAAAAAGGATAAAAAAATATACTGAAAAAAAGTTATAACTACAGTGCAGACTCAATAATCGGAACTAATAAAAACCAAGGCGATTCGGATTAGCAAATAATTCGGATTACCGAAGCAGTTATTTTTTATTAAAATTTTTATTATGAAACGCGTTTTTTCCGGCAACATTTTCCAGTAGAGAACCGATTCGTCTGCGTTGTATATTTGAGTAGCCACAAGATTTAATTGCATTTACCTTCTCTTTAAATGTAGTCAAAAAAGGATTGACGACACTTTGATCATTGGATAGTTTTTCGCCTCACTTTTAAAGCACGAAGACTATGCCTTTTTCGAAAGTTACAAATCCACCCCCTGCTAGCTCAAAAATTATCATTTTCATAAGTTTCGGTAAAAAACGGTCTTGCTTTAGCAGATAAAATTTCATAGGATATTGAGACATGCCTCGCTCTTTGTCTACAAAACCATGCATACAACCGAGTTTCCATTTCAGGATATTCAGCTTAAAGTAAACTTTTTCTGCGCCTTGGGCCAGAATCACATTGACCAATAAATCTAAAAAAATACACAATTGTACAAAGAAAACCACTAAAATTGATTTAAAATTAATCCTACCTGTCGATTTTAGTCTTTTTCTTTTTTATGTCACAGGTTGTAGATCTCAGCGGCCAACACTTTTCCACTTTCTCCCTTGTTGTCTTGCAATTATGTCTTTTGTTTTCTTTTAGGGGGCATATTTATTTAAGCAAATATTAAAATAAAAACCCACTTATAGCACCTAAAATGGCATTACAAATATCCCATGTAACAAGCAAAGCATGTAATATATCACTACTCAAAAGCGTACAAAAGCAGTGAAAGAAAATGCTGTACACCTGTTTAATGTGAATCTCGGATATAAACAAAAGGATAATTGGGGGAATCCCTGAAAATCTAGTCATAATTTCTATAGGAAATAGGCCTAAAAGTACAGGTTCGGATTATCGAGTACTATGAAATTCGGATTACAGAGTACCCAATGTTTTGAAAATGCTTGTTCGGACTACTGAAGAATTCGGATTATCGAGTCTGCACTGTATTACGATCAGATGCGAAGTGTGACGCGACCTCTAACGGCGACAGGGAACAGGTGTTTACATTTTATCCCAAAAAATCGACAGGTACCAATTTAGAAAGCAACACGTTAAAAGTATTCATAATATTTAAAAAAATCGTGTTTTAATTTTTAAGACCCTGTATCTCGGAAACAGAGCAATTTTGGACTAAGGTAAGTTGACTTAAATTGACTTATTTTAATCTAAGGAATCTGTGGTCGAAGTGTGTAAAGACCTTTTCGGGACACTCTGTATATTATGTAGAGAGTATTTTTTAATATTTTTTAAGTAAATCATTTTTAGGGGTTACAGGTCATGTCAGAATTGATGATAATGGTGACCGAGATGCAGATTATTCGATTTTGGATTTAGACCCTATAACTGGCAAATTTGAGGTAAATAAATTATATTATAAATTTCAATCAAACTTTTGATATTTTTTCCTGAATTTAAAATCATAACACTTATAATATTTTTACTATATTTTTAACTTCATAAGTTACGTTGGTTTCGTTTAAAAATTACTAAATTCGTGTCACCGTATGTATAAAAGCTTACAAAAAATCTATTAGTTTCATTTCAGAAAAATTTAGGTACTTTTGTCAGCAGTTTTACAAGCAAAGATAATAAAAACTTTCCAATATCTTTTATTAATACGAAATCTGATTACATGCATGATTTAAAATACAGACTCGCCAAACTATCAGTAGCAAAAGTATGTTGTAAAGATACACATCTTTAAAAACGTTTTTAAGGAGTTTTTATTTTGTGAGAGCATCAGATTTGTAAAACTTCATTAATTCTTGTATATAGGTGGTGGGATATTACTACGGGCTACAGAAACGGTATACACCTGCCCCAGGCAAAAAAATCCACTGGCCAGGAGGGAGAGAAGGACCGCCTCCTGATATTCCCAAGTGCGGATTTCTAGATGAAAAAGATGAATGCCGAAATCATGGTAAATATCTACGATATAAATTATTTACATATTAAAGTACATACAATTAGTTATGTTGAAATATCAGTTTTCAGTTATAAAATATAATGAGTATGCATGTGTTTAATCCATGCTTTCACGTTTTCTTATAAACAGAATAGTTCAATCAGTAAGAGACGACAGTGGTCCTAAACCTAAATAATTGGTTAAATACATTTTTCTTTGGTTTTATTGTGGTCATTAACATTACAAATGCTTAAATTTTGATCATGCTGCGCTTACTAGAGGCCTACATGATAATAATTTATGGATCCCTGGCCTTTGGATTGTTTGTAGCTGTATCTTCCACTCTTATCTGCATAACTTACAAGTAAGTAATCTAAAATAACTAATGATTATTTTTTCTTAAATCAAACCTTACATTATATTAACGCTTACTTTAGTTAAAATATTTTTTTTAGGCACATGAAGATTGCAGCTGATTTAAATAACATGTCATGGAGAATACGACCCGAAGAGGTTATATTGGAACCAGGAAGGACATTTGGGTCGAAGTTGAATTTACAAAAGCTATCAGAGGTAATAAACAATTTCAAACAATATATTGATTGAAAAAATATGTTTTGTTTTTTTAGACGTATGGACTAACCAACAACTGTACAGGAGCAAGAGGCTCCATAACCTCAAACACTTCAAATCCAGCAGCCAAAATCTATACAACAGTGGGTATTCATAAAGGAAACAGAGTGGCTATTAAGAAAATTATTAAGAAAAAAATTGACATTAACAAAAAACTTCTTTGGGAAATAAAACAGGTAGTTATACCAGCAAATAGTTACATTTCACACAAGGCTTTTGAAATTAGAAAAGAATATCTTTATAATGACTTAATTTATTTAAAATATGGTTCTGATATAACTAGTTCTTCTATAGCTGCAACATATTTATACTACATATCAGTGAGTTTTCAAGGACAAGAAATTAATTCTCACACGTCTATTTAGTGCAATATTTTAGGTGCGCGATGTAACCCACGAAAACACAGTGAGGTTTATAGGCGCCTGCATTGAATGTCCCACTATCTTGATATTAACCGAATATTGTCCCAGAGGTAGTTTACGGGATGTTTTAGAGAATAATGAAATTCAACTTGATTGGAACTTTAGAATGTCGCTGATTTACGATATTGTAAAGGTAAGTAGGTATTTCAATATTAACAATTACAACGATTTAAAGTCCAATTTTTTTAGTATTTTTTATACATTTTTGCAAAGTGTGTTAAAAATAAAAGTCGGTTCCTTGCCGTTATGCCACTTAATTATCTATCTTAGATATGTATATATATTTTTTGTGACCAGTGTCTTCATTTATATATTTTCAAAATAAAAGTCAATAGTCATTTGTTTCAGTTTTAGAGAGAGAAAAAAATAAAACAAAGAATTTCTTAAACAAAAAATACATAAAATGGACCAGCAAGTTTTTCCTTTTGTTTCTTTATTATGCAAATTAAGTACTGTATTATTTTTGCGCTATTTTTTTAAATTACTTTCTGTGACAGATTCTTTCCGCATTTTGTTACAGTACCTAATTTTAACTTTATTTTTATCTGTATATTGCCACCATTAGGATTTAAAAATTATTGCCTTTACTAATACTGGAGTCCCTAAAAAGAAAGTTTTGAGAGAAACGGGTTTAAAAAAATAAACATTTTACGGCTTTATATTTTTTATTTAAAAATAATAAAATATGAAACTCTAAACCCGTTTTATTTTAGGAACGGCAGAATAGGCCGGACATAATTTTGAACTAGCAAAACTTTTTTTAGGGTATGCGATACCTTCACGCATGCGATATTTCATTTCATGGTAAACTAAGGTCCTGCAACTGTCTCATAGATGGCAGATTTGTCTTAAAAATTTCGGATTTCGGTCTGACTTCCCTAACTACGCCAGCGGATATTATTAAGGACTCAAACTACTATAATAGTAAGTAAAGAGCTGTCTATTAAGACCTTAATTGGACGTTGTAAAAATTAAAACGTTTAGAAAAAAATATATAAAATACTTTACAGAACCCAAGTTGCAATAAACGTTGCTTTTGAGTCAAGCTTGACCCTGTATTGAATCAATTGTAATTTTATACATTTTTCAGAAATGTTATGGGTGGCCCCAGAACTACTACCTCTTACCTTGGTTCCTGGTAACCCAGCCACTCAAAAAGGGGATGTCTATAGTTTTGCTATTATATTGGAAGAAATAATAGTAAGGGGAGGTCCGTACGAAGCGGCACGGCGATATTTAGAAATTGAAGGTAAATAATTTCTCTATTTTCGTGTTGCAATATCTATGGCCAAACATGTAGGCTAGGATGCGCCGACCCTGGCACTAGCGTATGTACGAGCAAAACGGAGGCTTTAAGAAGAGGCGCCGTGGCTTAGTTGGTTAAAGCGCCTGTCTAGTAAACAGGAGATCGCGAGTTCGAATCTCGCCGGGGCCTATCAAAAATGTTTTTTGTTTTTTTTTTGGAGATTTTATGAATTATTATGATAGATTCTGTTTGGTAAAATTATCTTCTTATTTATTTTGATATCCAATTACTTTCTTAGAGATAATTTCAAGAGTGGCGACTCGAGAAAGCCCGCCATTTCGTCCAGCTGTCACGCCAAGGGACTGTCCCGAGGAACTGCTCGATTTGATGGAGCGGTGTTGGAATGACAATCCAGAAGACAGACCGACTTTTGACTCCATCAGGGTGAATTTAAAGACCATCATGAAGCAAGTACAATCGCTGACTTTTTAAATGTCCTCTTAATTATATTTTCCATAAATGTTTTTATTTACATAGGGAACTTGGGTCAAGTAGTTATTTAAAAAAAATTATTTAAAAACTTTGTAACGATAATCTAATGCACTCTAAAACAAAAAATACCTCAAAAACTACAAAAACTTTAAAGAAAAACAAAAATAAAATTTTTAATACTCTGCGTTGATCAGTACCTATCTGACGAAGTCTGTTCCACATGATAGCATAAACTTATAAATTTAAAAGTAGGTAACTTATTTATATGAAGATACTGCCGTCCCTAAGAAGAAAGCAGAATCTAGAAATGTCAAGTTTTGAGAAAAACGGGTTTAAACCATATACGTAATATTCCAATACTCCCTGTTACCTATTTACACAATGGTTGGCGTTTGATGCAAACATTCAGAAATAAAGATACGAAAAATGCACAGATACCAAATTTACATAGATAGAGTTTTTTTCACGTACGCCGATGATTTGACGTAACGAATACAAGAATAAAATAATATTAATGCGTAAGAGTAAAACCAATCAGGACATTTTATCTTAAGGACCGCAAAAAGGATAGACTTATATCCATTGATATTGCTATTTCAAATATGTTTGCATTATGCATCGTAAGGTACCGTAGGTATTGCAATAATACGGACTATATAGAAATAATATGCATATGTCTTTGAAAGCAACCAATCAGGTCTTTTTTGCTTAAGGACCCCAAGGCCCTCATGTTTGCATCATGAATGGGCAGTTACCGTGGGTATTGGAATATTATGTATATGGTTTAAATCCACATAGCACAATCAAAACGGCAATGTTTTACGTGATTTTCATGCAAGTGAATTCTAAGTAGATTTTTTATCAAAGTTAAAATCACATTAGGTTAATTTAACGTTGATGTGATTTTTGTTGACGTGACTATTGGAACAGCTTAGCTGCCCCGTGTTTCAACCCTGCCTCACTTTCCCCTACCAATAGCTACCACAAAGAAATTTAGTTTTGAAACCACAGAAGATATAAACATTAATGTTATTTTTTCGGTTTTGATTTTAATGCCTCAAGGGACTAATTTCAGTGATGAAATTTTTAGAGGTTACTGCGAGAACCTTATGGACGATCTTCTCCGAAGAATGGAGCAATATGCCAACAACTTGGAGGTTCTTGTCAGTGAAAAGACCGACGAACTGAGCCAGGAAAAAAGGAGATCCGAAGAACTATTGTATCAGGTAAGAAAAGTACTTTTCCCACGAGCGTGCGTAAAACAGGTTTTCACGCCCTTATTTGCGTGCGGAATAAGTACTTTACCGCACTGCGTGCGTGTAAAACTTTTCACCGGATGGCGTGCGCGTATTATTTTTTACTATTTGCTATTTTTTATTAATTTTTTCTTCTAAACTTGTTTTTTTTCCAAAAATTATTTACTTCACGGAATATATTTCCGCCCTTCATCGAATTTTGCTCAGCGTCGTTCTGTCAACAATCGCGTGCATCATAGTAGCACTTTCCGCCCTTGTTAAATAAATAACAATAAATATGTGCAAGTTTAGATAGCACAAAACAAGTAGGAATAGGCTATATGCACACACGTTGCAAAGAAGTGCTTAAATGTAGTGCTCAAAGAAAGGAAAAAAGTTTGTTCGAAAAAATTTTCTTCAACAACCAAAAACATGAACATTTGAGGTTTAGTAGAGAAACCAATTTTTTTCTCCACATCTCTTTTAACATGATAAGATTTTATTCGGAATGGGACAACTGGGCGCCGGGCCAACTGGGCGCCGCCAACTGGGCTCCGGACCAACTCGGCGCCGCAAACTGGACGCCGGGCCAACTCGGCGCCGGACTAAAATTTTTTTTTGGATAAAATGTGTAGATGAAAAACAAAATATATTATTTATATAAAAACATCTTTAAAAAATCCTTTATGCAATTTTTTTGAAATTTGTTTTTGTTAAGTAAAGTTAAATCCATTAAGTCGACTGTTGAATCTTGGTAGTTGTAGTGTTTGGTAACCTGGTAACACTACAATTTACGTTTTTATTACAACAATGGCGGATCCAAAATGGCGGATTTCTTTATTTTTAAACCATTAACGTATTGTTAATGTTTTAAACCGATTTGTCTGAAACTTGAAAGTTTGCAGTGCTTAAACTTAAAAAAATCAAAATGGCGACTCCAAAATGGCGGATTTTTTTATTTACTAACCGATTTGTCTCAAACTTGAAATATTACATTGGTCGAGGTCATTTAACACAATTTTTAACTCAAACCTAAAAAAATCAAAATGGCGGATTTTCTTATTTACTAACCGATTTGTCTCAAACTTGAAATATTACATTGCTTGAGGTCATTTAACAAAATCTTTTACTCAAACTTAAAAAAATCAAAATGGACCGGATTTTATTTGAGTTTATTTGACATTATTTGTACCTCATCAAATTTCGTGAAACCACTAATATTTCTTAAAGTACTTCTAAAATTTTATAAGTTTTCGCAGTGTTTTTAAAACGGGTTTTTGGTAGGGTAGTCTGGTCGGTAGAAAACTTTCCCTTCCTTCGTAGCCAGCTAGCTCAGTCCTTATATAAAGATTGAAGACTTATTCTTCTTTGTCTTTATTAACTGAGCTGGCTACGATTGAAGATAAAGAAATTCATGAAATATAATAAATAGATTAAACTGAATTTTTTTTCGGATATTAGGTTCTTCCCAGGCCTGTTGCCCAACAACTTATGCTGGGCGAAATGGTTCAACCAGAGCAGTTTGAATGCGTCACTATTTACTTTAGTGATATTGTGGGGTTTACTGCGCTCTGCGCGGTCAGCACTCCCATGCAGGTAAGCTTCCCCTTGGTGTTTTGTGGGTAAGCTATTAGTATCTACATTTTTTAGTGTTCTAAGGTATAATTTATTAAAAGTATCTGCACTGCGGTCTATAGTTTGTAAGTTATTTTGCTGTACCGGGACTTTTTGCATTTGTCTATGTACAGTCGGGGGCTTTTTAAATTACCGCGGTATTTTTTCTGTCAAAAATTATCATTTAAAGATTACAGAAAAATAACTTAACATAAATATGTAGATATACATCAGACAGAGGTTAAGTTGACTATATTTCTGGTTTGGTTTAAGCTAGTGCTATTTTCAAATAGGGAAATGTTTTATTTTCCAGAGCGGCATTTTAAAACTCGCCGACTGTACCAACGGTCACATAGCAACAGAGGCGGCAGACAAAAATGACTTCTTCTATTTTTTAGGTAGTCGATTTTCTCAATGATCTTTACAGCACATTCGACAGGATTATTGGATTTTATGACGTCTATAAGGTACATTAGTTTAAATGATGATGATTTAATAGCAGACATGGAGGTAAATTCTTTAGAATCTTTTGAAAAGTCAAATAATTCGTATACGAATTTATTTCAAGGATTGACCCCTTGATATTTCAAACACACATTATAATCATGTTTATTTTTATTTTATACAAACACCTTTTTTACTCAACGGTATTATAAAGTAAGCGGCGCAGGAATCGACTATTATGTAATGGAAGGTCCACATTTTTTAGGTCGAAACCATAGGGGACGCTTATATGGTAGTGTCAGGCTTACCAGAACGAAACGGCGACAACCATGCGAGAGAAATCGGTCTTATGGCATTAGCAATTTTGGATGCAGTCAAAAGTTTCACCATACATCATCAGGTAAAACATAACCATTAACAAATAATCAAACAACTCTCTAATGGATCCCTAATAAGTGTTGACAGTTAACTGTTTCATCCTTATGAGACTTCTCAGAACACTGCTTGGTCGAAGTAACACTGTTGCAAAGTTAAGTCCACGATTTTGTCTCTCGGCTTATACTTATAGTGACAAAACTAAATCGTCTACCCAGTCTACCTCCACGGTGGATAGAATAGACCGGTGTTTCATCTTAAAAATATATGTCGAATTTTCACGACACTGGTGGTCCAGCTGATTTTTGTAAACAAAAGTTAGATATGATATGAACAACTAATATTTTTTGAATTTTTTAAAAACTAAGGCAATTTTCCTCCTATTAGCTCACACATATACTATACTATAGTAGTGTGAGCTATGGTGATCCTAATTTTTTCGAGAAAAAAAAAGTTGCTCCGATTTCAAAATTTTTTATATATCTTTGCGTTTCAGATGATTTTGAAACTTTTTTGTTTTGCTGTCTGTCTGTCTGTCTGTATGTCTGTCTGTAACGACCAACCCGCATAACTCAAAAACGGCTTGTCCGGTTTTAATGAAATTTGGTACCTAAGTTGGGTCTTGGGCCGTGATGGTCCCATTTAAAAATGAACAAAATCCACCGAACGCAAGCCAAATAAAAGGGTGGGGGTAGATGTCAAAAATTAGAGTTTATGTGAAAATATGGCGTGTGTGATATCAAACGAAAGGTAAATGAGTCTGCAGTTAAACAAAATACATTTTAATTTATTTTAAAAAAAAGGGTGGGGGTATATTTTAAAAATTAGAGTTTAAGTGAAAATATGGCGTGTGTGATATCTAACGAAAGGTAATTCAGTCCCGAATTTAACAAAATACATTTTAGTTTTTGTTTTTTTAAGGGTGGGGGTAGATTTCAAAAATTTGAGTTTAAGTCAAAACATGGCTTGTGTGGTTTAGTCTGGAGTTGAATAAAATATATTTCAGTTTTTAGTTATATTAGTTCAGACGTACACTATAACCATAGTACCTAGTGTGAGCTTAGGGGCCCATATATTGGCAGAGTATTTTTTAGTATATTCTTATAAAATAATATTTTTCAGACATACCAGTCGTTATTTTTTTTAGCCCGCTTTATTTCTCTTTACACAAAAATTAAAATTCGAAGAAAATAATGTGTTCGTTTCAGCTTCAAAAATAATCCGCTGACCTACATCTTTGTTTACTTCCCAAGTCCTCGGTTCACCTTTGATATTAAACGATCACATTCAGTTTGACTTGTAGTTTAAGTTTTGTGTAATAAAAAATAAAGCGGGCTAAAAAAAATAACGATAATAAGTCTAGAAAATTTTATTTTATAAGGATGTACCAGAAAACAGTGGGAAAATTGCCTTAGTTTTCAAAAAATATTAGTAGTTCCGTTGTTCATATCATATCTAACTTTTGTTTACAAAAATAAAGCTGGACCACCAGTGACGTGAAAAATTCTACATATATATATATATATATATATATATATATATATATATATATATATATAAGATCCGAACACTGGTGTATTCTATCCACCGTGGTCTACATCCACAAGTAGCGCCATCTATAAAAATACAAGAGAAAATGGAACAAAAGCAGACGAGTACTAAACTGCTATATCGATCCATAAAAAGCTCGATTGAAAAGAGAGAATCCTTATATTTTGGTACGACAGCACATTGTCTTTTAGGTCAGAACAACGCTGAGTGCGTTTTTCCCAGTTAGTCAGCTGTACTAAATTTTACGCTTATTAACAAGCAAATAATATACTGGAAATTTAAGATGACAACCAAATATTTTGAATCCCGTCAGTAGTAGTAGAGACCTTAGCGCAACAACATTGGTACTATGGTTAGGCATACTTATTAACATTAATTTCTTTCCAGCCTGACAGAACTCTTCAGCTCCGAGTAGGAATCCACTCTGGTCCAGTTTGCGCTGGCGTGGTTGGACAGAAAATGCCTCATTACTGTCTTTTTGGCGATGCCGTTAATACGGCTAGTCGAATGGAAAGTAGCGGCCAACGTAAGTCTATATACAGTTGAAGATTTACAGTTTAGAGACATATTATATCTATGCTGTCAACTCACCAACTGACAGTTTAATGGGTGTAAAGATATCGTATACGGTGGACAGGGCCGTATCTGAGGGGGGGTTTTGGGGGTTCAAACCCCCCCCCCCCCGAAAATTAAATAGGAATGTGTTTTTTAAGTTTAACCTTTTTTTCATATTCAATAAACCCACAATCTTTCAAATTCCACTGGCCTAACCCCCCCCCCCCAAAATTAGGGTCCAGATACGGCCCTGACGGTGGATAAAAAAAGCAAAGATTGCTAAAAATCATTTGACAAATTTGATTTATTGTTGGTTCTAGCTTTATAACACTAGAACATTTTCATAAATTCTAGAAAATTCAATGTCTGGAAAAGTCTTTATCTACTAGCTTAACCGTATTATCACAAAATACGTTGCTAAGAAATAATACTTACGGTTATGTGATGTATAAAAGGCCCTTTTGGCTTAACGGTTTCAAAATAAAGTTTTAATCAACGAGGTCTTAAGTTAGTTGGTGTTTCCAACGGATACCTAAATGAAAATTTACTTTAATATCTTTTTAATTTTTTAGCGCTCAAAATTCACGTCAGCGAGGCAACAAAGCAAATTTTTGATAACTTTGGAACGTTCAATTTAGAGTTACGGGGTGAAGTGGAACTACGAGGAAAAGGTAAGTGTTTAAATTAGATTTGTTCCAAACTTTTTTGTTTTATTTTAGGTAAATATCTGAGTCAATAAATTTATAAAGTGCTGCATTGGGGAGAATTGTTATATACGTTAAAGTCCCTCTTTGATACAAGTAACGACTAAAAGGTTACATAAACTTTTTTTATCCGCCAATTAAAAATTTTAATGTACCTACAAGGTCATTTTTACATTTGCGTGGCCTTCTACAGGGGTTAATGCCAGTGATACAAAAAAGCTTTAAATATAATTATATATTTCTTTCAGGATAATTTTTTAAGCTTGACACCCTGTATGTATGACATATGTTTACTTACTTTAAAATATGTCATACCAGGGCTATCAAAACGGACGGGCCACGATCCTCCACTTTGTTGACGTCACATCCGGGGCTGATTTTTTTTTTGATGGTTGCGGCACGACAGCTGATTGTCTTTAAAATATTGAAGTTGGAATGACGGTTCAAGAATATTTGATTTTGTTAAAAATAAAGCCGGTTTTAAGATTGTTGTTACTATATTCTTGAAGAACAATTTTTTTTAAATGTATAGTAATCCTTAATTTTTTAGAGCCGCTTCATAAGCTCACACTAAAATTAAATTTAAAATAGAAGCGAATGTGACAAACACAGATGACAAAGTCAAATACATGTCAAATATAACAGTTGGCATGCGGTACATGGCGGGTAATTTGAATTCAAAATAAGGAATGCTAAATTTTGAAGATTTTAACCTTTTAATCTTCTTGCATCCTTACAAAAGTTTGGTGGAATATGGGGATGGGATCTGAGAATATTTCACTGAAATTTCGCCGAAATCTGTAGTGCCATTTTGAAAATATCATAAAAAAACGTCTGACCTCCCATAAGACCCAATGTAAAAATCAGCCCCGGGAGAACAGGTGATTTTTTCAGGGTCGTGGCCTCTATTTTTGTGTTGGCCTTGGTCATACATACAGAGTCTCTATTTTAAGCTATGGTATAAATGTCAAGCTGACATTCCTAATATAAAATTTTGACAGCAGCTTTCGTTAAGTTAAAATAAGTCTTCTGTCAGAATGAAAGACCTATTTTCCCTGCTTTTAACATTTGGTTAAGCCATTTCAAGTCACACATTTACGTTGAAGAATACGAAACCCGCAGCCAAGTCGACTAAATTATTATTGCACTAAAAAGTTATTTAAAACTAGTATAACTTAAAAACCATAAATTCAAATATTTACGACCTGTGTCCTGTGTATACCGCCTGAACAAGTCCAGATCTAGAAGGCTCAGTTTCTATAAGAGGACACAAAACAGATGGGGTATAGCATGTTTTAATAAGAGACCGCGATACACACGATTCCCGTAGAAAGCGTTCCATCGCATCGTTGCCAAAAGTAACAACCTGAAATAATTGTTTGGGGCGACAATTATTACTTCACGACAACTAAACACTTTAAAGTTCTCCTTGTTTATAAAAGTGAAAATTATTGATGAAATTGTTTACTTTTTAATTTAATTAATTTTAAGGAACAAGAAGAATTTTAAGGTATTATTCTGGTCATCCCGTTTAGGTCGCTGAAAAAAAGCTTTAAAAAAGACAGTTTGATCGAAAATCTAAATTTCGAAAACATTTTTTTCGCAATATTTCGAATGATGTTCTTTTTCGGAAATAAAACTTTCGAATGACATTGATGTTTTCGATCAAAATGTTTTCGAAAAAAGTGTTTTTGAAAACCGTGTCTTCGGAAAATGGACAGTGACCCACCTCGTTTAATAAATGCATTTACATAAAACTGACTAATACCCTGTTTCCACCAATGCATGCCCACCCCGATTCAAAAAACGCATCAGGTGACGCTGCATTTAAAACCGGTGCAAATCCATGGCCCATCACGTGATGCGTTTTTTGAATCGGGGTGGGCATGCATTGGTGGAAACAGGGTATAAGTATTGACATTTCGCGAACCGAGTAGCGGCTTATACTGATATTTTCGCTAATCTGGCAACGTTGGTTTTACACCTTTCTGTTCTCTCATGCAATCCTTATGGCTTATACAAAAACCCTACCCCAAGATAGAAGGCTAGCCACGCTGCATATTTTTGATATCAGGGAAAATATATCTTAAGTTCTAACAAATAACATGCCCTTTAACTTAAGTTGCTGTCAAGCGTGATTACGTTGTTGAACCTCGCTGTCATTAGTGCCCATTGCCATGTCCTAAATGGCCTAAGCTGCAATGTTTCAATTACCATTCTTAATAACTTTGCAGTTAGCGTGGGCACAAAATGTCTTGTAGGTATAGGTGCAAGGTTTACCCTTCGCGTAGACCGTGAACAACTAATTTATTTTTGCGGTGTTACGCTTTGGAAAGAGAGAAACCACAACTTAAACGTAATCGACAAAGTTGCTGTCAAAATTTGTAGCCTGGCATTTCTGATATATTTTAAAAGATAATACGGAAAGAATTATACATCTTTTGTATTAAAAGTTTTTTTCTATGACTGAAAAATAAATACTCTGCCAATCTATGGGCACCTAAGCTCACACTAGGTACTATAGTTATAGTGTACATGTGAGCTAATATAACTAAAAACTGAAATATATTTTATTGAACTCCAGACTCAATTACCTTTCGTTTGATACCACACAAGCCATGTTTTGACTTAAACTTTAATTTTTCAAATCTACCCTCACCTTTTTTTTTAAACTAAAATGTATTTTGTTTAACTCCAGACTCAATTACCTCTCGTTTGATATCACACACGCCATATTTCCACATAAACACTAATTTTTTTAATTTACCCCCATCCTTTTTTTAAAAGTAAAATGTATTTTATTTAACTCCAGACGCAATTACCTTTCGTTTGATATCGCACACGCCATATTTTTACATAAACTGTAATTTTTGAAATATACCCCCACCCTTTTATTTGGCTTGTGTTTGGTGGATTTTGTTTATTTTTAAATGGGACCATCTCGACTCAAAACCCAGGTACCAAATTTCATTAAAATCGGGCAAGCGGTTTTTGAGTTATGCGCGTTAGTCGTTACAGACAGACGGCGCAACAAAAAAGTTTCAAAATCATCTGAAACGCAAGGATATATAAAAATTTTTGAAATCGGAGCAACTTTTTTTTTCTCGAAAAAATTAGGATCACTATAGCTCACACTACTATAGTATAGTAGTAGTGTGAGCTAAAAAAGACCCGTTATAACACTATTTCCAAAACCATTTGTATTTGTTTATAATTCATTTGATTTTAGGTTTTGTCACAACGTTTTGGCTTCTAGGAAGTACAGAAAACGACGAGCGGCCATTAACGCCAATTTCGACGGGAATGGAGCAGCTCCTAGTCGATGCTACAAGTCCTTATC
Organism: Aspidapion aeneum; assembly: GCA_963576565.1. Classification (NCBI taxonomy): domain Eukaryota; kingdom Metazoa; phylum Arthropoda; class Insecta; order Coleoptera; family Brentidae; genus Aspidapion; species Aspidapion aeneum. The sequence continues at coordinate 35,212,019 of OY755038.1, read as the reverse complement.
CATTGATTTTTATGGGCGAGGTTCCGAGTATACCGGAAACTTAAAGCCCGTTTCACGCGATGATGCGACTTGATGCAGCAACTCGTGAAATCGCATACAATTCAAACGTTTTCTTTGTTGGGCATAATAATAAACTAAACCACGATTAAAAGACTTTTTTGTGTGATTTTGATGCTTACTTGTGATTACGAGGGTTGTTTTTTAAGTTTTGCATATACAGCAGCTGGACTAAAATAGTACATAACTTTTAAAGAATTTATTGTTTCTCTACGAAAATTGCACTTTTACATGCGCTCAAACCAGTTGTCAAAACTGTACTTCCATTCGTTTGTTGGTACTATTAAAATTGCACTCTTGAAGGCGTCGACTGCTTCCTCTGGGGACTGAAATCTTTGACCACACAGTCCATTCTTGATTTTCGGAAGAGTATAGAAATCGTCGGGACTTTATGGAGGATGGTCCATCAATTCGACGTTTTGTTGGGTTAAAAATTCAATGGGTTTTTGTGCTTTGCGCACTTGCATGGCCTTGGTGGAGGATGATTCGTCGTTCGGGGTTCGTTTTTCGAAGCTCAGCGATGACTTTCGGAAACAAATGGTGATGTACCAATCGGCAGTAACAGTCCTTTGATCTGGCAGGGGAATTTTTGTTATACATGACCGGCTTTTGAGACAAATGTCGCGAACATCTTTTTGGATACACTTCGAAAACGGATGGCTTTTGTTGGCTTGGAATACCCAAACAGACGACTGACGTTTATTTTCGGGTACATTAAATACATCACCACTGACAGCTGTACACATTTTTCGCGTTTCCTGCGTCAAAGCAGTCTAGACTTTTCTGACACCAATTGAACCTAGCTTCTTTCTGTTCTTCGGTTAACAGATGCGATATCAAGCGGGAAACTAATTTTCTTACCCCTAATTCTTAAAGCAAAATTTTTTGAATTGAGGTCTTTAAAATCCCCAATAAAGCGTCACATGTCGATATTCCGTGACGAGCATGCGCACAGCATCGACGTTTTCTTTGGTGACAGCCGTTTTTGGTGCACCTGGCCTTGGATCGTCGATAAGGCTAATTCGTCCACGCCTGAATTCTCCATATCAACGAGAAACTGTCGACTGGTGTGGTGCTTCATTACCGAAAACAGAAATCAACTCGGCAAGGCATTCTTGTTGAGATAATTTCCTTCGAAAGTTGTAAAAAATTATAGCCCGAAAATGTTCTTTTCTGGTATGGTTTGGTATGCTGTTTCGCACTTATACAAATGCACTACTAGGCAAAGGAGAGGCCTAGTACCCACGAGTAAGCATAAAAATGTCGCAAAAAAGCCTAAAGTGATTCGCCAGAATTAATTAATTAAATCAGTGACCTGAATTTGACAAAACTGTTATTTTTAAATTTTGAAAAGCCGCTATTGTTAATTTTTATCTTAATTAACATTAACCACAAAATCATGCCAATCAAAATATAAGTTTTGGAACGTCTTACACCCACATCATAACAAACCAACAAAAAAAATTATAGTTTTCATTAGTCAGCCTACGTTAAACAATCACGGCTTTCGAGTGCAAGCTTGGGTGCTTTGAATCTAATTTTGAACAAATTAGAATAGCTTTTTTAGAAAAAAGTAGATATTGTTAATAGCTTTATAATTTTTGTCACCTTTTCTGTTGGAATTTTATTTAAGTTTTTTTTTCATAAATCTACTTCTTATGTCACATAGAACCTGTGTGTTTAAAATTCGTAGACAATGATTGAGTAGAAATAAAATTTAGGACTTCCATTGTCTTTATTTATTTTAAACACGAAGTTTTGGTTACAGATACTTACTAACCGAAACGTTATGTTTAAAATTAATAAAGACAATGGAAGTCCGAAATTTTATTTATAAAACCTGTGGTTAGAATATGTCGTATAAATTGTAAAACCCCCTGTATACGAAACATTAAATGTAGCAAGCCTCTTTTGCCCAGCGAGCCTAATTATAGTAGAAGAGGCAGTGAATATTGATATAATTGTTCAATGATCAATTCTAAGCAGAGTTTTTAGGCACAAAATGCGAAAGAAAATATGAATACGAGGAACTTTATTTCTTAGTAATAAAAATAGTTTTAGTACTGAAGGGTATACTAAAGTTAACTCAAGAAAATAATCTGGCTATTCTCTAAGGATAGCCAATATGTCTTGCAAGTGAAAAAGGATATAAAATGAGTCCCCTTATTTTCTTAGCTCTGAACGTTTATGAGATGATAGGTTGTATCGCAGCCTTCGTAAACTAACGAGCCGCGAACCAGAAGAAACGGCAACACAGCAGGTGGGCCACGTGCGTCGCCCACCACGCTAGTTACTGGCCGTTCCCGCGCAGGTAATGTTTTTTTTTAACTTTTAGTATATTTCAAATCGCGTTACCAAATAAAAAACTGTTCTGGTTTTAGTGAGACGTGTGGTGAACTTAAAATTATATTACCTACTTAATAAAAGCCGTGTAAAAAAACCTTTTGTACACCGGTAATAAGTGAGGACAGATATTTGTTTTTGTTTGGAGTTTTTGGTCTGTTTTTTCTTTTTAAATTTTAAACATGCCGCGAAAGTATTGTGTACCCGGTTGCAAAAGTAACTATGCATCTATGGCCATACACAGCGAAGATTATGTTGTGACTGCATCTTCAGTGGTTAGTTGGGGACATTTTGACAAAAGTGACGTTGTTAAAACCGAGATAAATAGGGATAAATGAGGTGCCACTAACATTCCCTAAGTTAAACAATACCTCGGCTATTTCAATCTCAACCCAAGTTTATGTCAAACCCCAAACCTGTAAGACTTCGAAAAAGCTTTCGATAGTATTGAGCACTGGGCATCAGTAAAAGCATCTTTAATTAATAGCCGAATAGATCACAGATATACAGACTTAATAGCCTATATATAGGGAAGCAACAACATCAATCAAAATCCACGGAGGAACCAAGCCAATTCGCAGGTGTCAGAAAGGGTGACACAATATTCCCTAAATTATTTAACCAGGCCCTAGAAGATGTTTTAAAGGCTTAGATTGGGAAGAAATAGGTATCAAAGTAAACGGACTATTCTGAACCACCTAAGATATGCTGATGATATCAATGAATGGGCGGACGATTTGAAGAGACACGCGGGAACTAGATGGATGACAGACAGAAAAGAGTGCAAAATATTGGGGGAGGCCTATGTCCAAAGATGGATTGAAGAAGGCTAAATAGAATAGATAGATAGATAGAAAACAGGGTAAGTTCATTTAAAGTTTAAATTAACATGTTACCACTTAAACTAGATTCATAGTTCTGTAAAGTAAGCAGTAAGACATAAGAAACTATCCCACAAACATCCTGTTGTTCAAACTTGACAATAATAACTTAGCAGTAAGAAAGGAACCATTTTTATTTCTTACTTCTCACTTCATACTGCTTACTTCACGGTACTATGAAACCAGCTTTAGGGTTGTTCTCACAAATTGTTTAAAAGTAATTTCTCTTCTATCTGTTTATTCTAGGTTTTCTTACATATTTTTTAAGATGATTAATGGCCACTGATATTTATTTCCAAATGTTTTGTTTGTCTTTAAAAATTAAATGTAACACGCCTAAACACAGTTTATTAGTTTTTACAAAAAAAATAATACAAAATCGCCAAACTACAATCAAAACAAATAGCAGATGTTTATATCTCCCCATGTATATATCGGCCCACCAGCCGGCCCATTTGCGATGTTGCCTTTTTTGGTTCGTGGCTCGTTAGTTTACGAAGGCTGCGGTTGTATTATAACAAAAGCTTAAATTACAATCCGGCTGTTATTCAAATGCCCCAATGCCTTGCCAGACTTATCTAATGCCCTTATGCTAATGTTTTTTTGACCTACGTATAAATGGAAAGGAGGGAAGTTTCTATGCACATAGGTCACCAAACGCTTCGTTGTCGATAAAGTATTTTGTTTTTATTAGTTTTTCGTTTATAGATTTTGTAGATCTTTAGAGTGAGGTTAAACTTAAAACTTACAAAGTATATGGGAGGGGTTTGGAGCCAAGTTACAAATATATTTCTTGCAACTTTTTAATGTGTACCGAATAAAAGTAAAAAAGTAACACTGCAAGGTATGTTACTGTTATACTGTAGTAACCGTCACCTAAATAATCACGTGCTGTTCTTCCCCACTATCGTTTTATTACTCGGCCTGTGGGAAACGCTCAGAGGCTGTCTGGCGAGGCATTTGTGATTGTAAATAGTAGCCAGACTAATCTTTCCATGACATTATAGTGTAATCTACCATGCGAAAAAATTTCAAAACTAGGAAAGTAAGTTCCTAATTTTCCAACTTTGTAAATCAGCCAGACTTATTTTAAGTTATAGTGTATTATAAGATCAGTTTCTACGTTTAGTTTCAAGACAAAGAAAATAAAGTCGAAAATCAGTCCAATTTTCAGTCAGAAATATTTTCCACAAAATGAGATGTGCCAGATTGCTTTTGGTATGATGGATCTTCTTAGTGTAAAAGATTTAGAACCAAGAAAATAAGTCGAGTCATATCATTCTTTAACCTTTTGAACCCATCGAAAAATCATTACCAGACTGAAAAATTGTTAATTATTATCATTAACAGAACATACTTATTCATATACACCGACTAAGAAAATAAGTTCCAAAACATTTTTACAACCCTACCATTAGCAACCAGCACAAAAAAGTCATTTATTTAATGTTAAGAATGCGTGTGTAAATCCAAATTATTATTTTTATAAAAATATAAACACGAGAGATGAGATTATCATATGTTAAGACAAGAAAAGACATATTTTTTTAAATAATCATAACGTTGAATTAACGTAATATCTCAGAGTACCTTAACAAGTATTAAATTAGATAAAATTTTATCAGATATTTTATCAAATTATTCATAAGTAGTAATTATGATCATATTAATTAAAATATTAAAAACAAAGATGGTTTTTTTATAACTTAAAGTACAGTATTGGAAAAAATTATAGCAACAAATTATAAAATTGTATCAGAAAGCAAATTAAGTACATATGCACAAAGACAACAGATTGGCCACGAGCACATGTTTTCTAAATCGTTTGAGATAAGAACTCTTTATATTTTCTCTGGTTTGGAAAATATAATTTTTTTATTAAACTAACTACACTTTTCTGCTGGAAAAAATATAGCAACAAACATTTATCCCCTCTTGTTTTCAAAGCCTTAGATATTTAGTTTGAGTTATTTATGTTAAACTCATAGGTGTTATAATAACTAATGAAAACTTTAAATATTGGTCGTGCAAAAGTAGTCACAATCGATATTAAAAATCAATTTATGAAAATATACAATCGGGGTAAACCAAAACAGCTAAAAATGTATTATTACATTGATCTATAGTATAAACAACTCTAAATAATTAATAATAATTAGAGTAGAGTTAGAGGATCTGTTCTGCCGCTGAGAACCACCTGACGTCAAAGAAAAGCATCTAAGAAACTTATTCGTCGTATCAAAATAATGTGTAAATGTGTTATTTATACCATCAACACAACTCTTGCCAGGATTGAAAGATTGAAAGGTCGTCACTGTGACTGAAGTTCAACTCCACCTGTTAAATCATCATCTAGCCAATTTGTAGTTAATCATGCTCACTGGACTGCCGAAGATTGGAAAAAATCTTTTATGATGACGAATTAAAGTTTACTTGGTTTGAAGTGTTGGTGCCGTCTCACGCATGTAACACTTCATCATTAAACAGGTTAAACTTTGATTCGTCGCTAAAAATGAGTTTTATACATTCTTTAGCTGTTCAGCGAGCATGATTGTTGTTGCACTAGACCGCTTCTTATAGTTGGAATTGTTGTCACAACGACAACCTTCTTTAAAATCTGTCAAGGGTTTTTTTGATTGCATAAATGGCTTATCTTGACACATTTTTCGGTCAAATTTCTTAGATGATATTGCCATCTAGTGTTTCTCAGCAGCAGAACAGATCGTTAAAATTTTAAATTATTTATAGTTCTCGATACTGTAGGTCGATGTGATAATAAATTCTTGGCTGTTTCGGTTTGCTTGATACTCTGTTTTTATATTTTCAAAATTCGATTTTATATCTCCATTATAACTGCTTTTCCACGACTCATATTTAAAAATTGTATTAATTGATATACCACCTATGAGTTTAACATAAATAACTAAAACTAAATATCTAAGCCTTTGAAAACCTGAGGAGAAAAATGGTATAAACGAGTTCAAATCTCATACGATTTACAAATATGTGCTCTTTTAACACGTCGAATGTGCAAATGTGATTAACTGTGTTGTATAAACATTATGATTTGTTGCTATAATTTTGTCCAATACTGGGGTGCGTTTGAAAATTGCCACCCTAAGGTGATACCTGAGCTAGCCCAAAATCGTTCGAAAATGATCATGATCAAAACGATGACGTCATACTCCCGTGTTCGAAAATCAAAAAGGTGATGACCCGGGGTGCGCCTAATTCACCGCGGCAGGAGCGAGGCAAGATTCACCCGCGATTGCGCACCAGCGCTTAACTTAAAATGATTTTTTATTTTTTCTTATATTTCACATACGATTACTTTAATAAATCTAGAAAAATACCAATACTTCTTAAAAAAGTTAAAATTCTCAAACTAAATGAAATTAAAAAAAATCCAAATCATGTGTTAACAATCACCCTGCGTTCGAAAATTTAAAAGGCGATATTTACCCAGGGTAGTTTGGCTTTTTCGATGACGTCATCAATATCGCCTTATCCTACCATCACTAAAAGAAATGGTCGTAGGTCTGAGTTTAATGTCGGGGTTTCAATCGAGGATTTTAAGTCCGGGTTTTGATGACAAGTCTTTTATTTTCTTTTTGACAATGCCAACTGACTTGAAATATCACAAATCACAAAACATTAAATAAAGGGAACTATACCAATATTAAATAAAGGGAACTATACTAATATTAATTCACTTATTGAGGTCACTCAACAATCACCTTACCCTGTATGTGTGAAAGCAATAGAAACTCATTCTCCGAGGAAAAATCATCCTTGTTTGGAATACGTTCTCGCCACCTGCAGGCACAGTGATCTATGCCAATCCACGACCAGTTTCGGTCTTATTGGACCGTCCACAGTAAGGTCACTTACAGACATCGTCAAGCAAGCTTGCCTTTACGATGAGTGTTCTTAGGATGCAGGCAATAGCTCTGTGTATTATCCAGTCTTTGGCATGGGCAGTTACTAAGGACACTCATCGTAAAGGCAAGCTTTATAGGAAGCGAAGCTAATGTCAGGCTTTCTATTTTTTGGTTACTATTTTTGACATGTTTTCCTCGGTTTCGCATTAGCGGTTCTGTTTTATTTTGAAGATGTTGTTTTACACAGTATGAAGGTACCTAAACTATATACATTTATGTAATTAGAATTAAAAAGTTATGCTGCAAACTATCTTGAAACTGTATCATTATTAAATAGATCTTTAGACTGTGTTAAAACCACATTTTTAAAATAACAACGAGCCGCTAATGCGAAACCAAGGAAAACATGTCAAAAAAATAGAAAATCAGAGTTAGGCTTCGCTACCTGTAAAGCTTGCTTGACGATGAGTGACCTTAGCAGTTACCCTTTTGTGACTTTGACATGGCATAAATATTTCCCAAAAATTAAATATGTCACATTGGCATAAAATTAAAGGTGAACCTGTCACTGTCTCTGGATAAAGAGATGCTTACTGTAGGTTAACAAAAAAACGCATAGGTAAATACATTTCAAAAACCGTTTTTGAGAATGTCTTTTATTGCTGTTATTATACATATGATAAATAAAGAGCGTGGAAACGTCACAAAGGAGTAAAGTGTAACTGCCTATGGCAAGGACTATATAGTATAACTGGGTGAAACAAGTAGAAATAACTACTTTACCCCGACCGGCATTGAATTATACCGACGGTTTGATGCTTTTGTTGGGAACGCAAGTATACTAGAGGTTGTCACATTGGGATGAGATAAATACTCGTTTATTTAGGTTCCCTTTTTTTTACCTTCCTAGCCCGCACCGCAATGGCTAGAGAAAGTATTGTTTTCGCCGAAATTTTTTTTTTGAGATAACGCCGAAAATGTGTTATTTGGGTGTATTTTGACCTATCCTATCAATATCGTCGTAACGTCTGTCTGTCTGTCTGTGTGTGTATTTTTTCTCTGTCCGTAACACGATAGCTCCTAAACCGCTAAACCGATTTTCATAAAATTTTCAGGTAAAAGTGTTCGACACTCTAACGAGCTGATTAGTTTTTGGTGAAAATCCTTTGATGCTAATGACAGTTTTTTGACAACTTTTTAACGGAGCATCGCATTAATATGCGGTTTTTAGAATATAGTAGACTACATTTTGCTCAATAATTTGTGTTATAACCAAAAACTTCGTAGAGGCATTAGTTTTCGAAATATTAACAAAAAAGTGTTTTTAAGACTGATTATGATAGCTTCACTTGTGCTAATAGGCTATCTAGGAAGGTATCAGATCCGTCAAATAATATTTATTAAATTCCTATAACGATAGAATATAACAACAAGAGACTCATATTGGTTTTAAATAAAAAAAAAAGCTTTTGTAACCAAATTTTAATAGATTTAACTCTTATGCCTACAAATATAACTTTTCATAAACAAAACAAATTTAAAAGATTCACAACCACACCATTAAAATTAACATTTTCTCCTAAAAACAACTACCTAATTATTTTGGTTAAAAAATTGGAATGAGTTCAGTTAAAATATCATGATACGACAATATTAGAGTGATTTAAAATAATTAATCAAAAACAAAGGAAAAAAATGAGATAACTTTTTAGAATACTATTTTGTGCGTATTTTTGATTTTTTAGCATGATAAATTCTATTAAATAGGGACTTTCTTCATCACGTCATTAGCAAACTGTATAGAATTTAATTTGCCACGAAAAAATTTCAAAACAAAAAATAAAACTTAAACTAAAAAATTAAATAAGATCTTTCTTTCTTTCCTCTCCAGTGGACTTGATTTCGAGAAGCTGTATACATAACAGTTACTGGCATTATATAAAAAAAGATTTGTTTATATACCAATTACATACCTATTTTACAACATCGATTAGCTCTGTACCTACATACATCAAAAATTTAGACTTATATTTTCCTAATTTTTTTAATTTATATATAGGTCTTGATTGGAGCATTTCTAAAACATTCTAAAAAGTAAAAAAAAAATCAGATATAAGATAATCCAGAAAACAAAACCAGTACTTTTTAAACCAATGGGAATTCTATCAGACGCTCTACAAGATCAGTCAAAAAATTGCTCCGCAGCGCGGACATTAATTTAAAACGGTGAGTGAAAATGCTGTGTTGCCACGTTTTCTAAAGATAGTACCATCGTTAAATGCTAATAATTTCAAGTACTGAGTCGCGATTCAAAAGCTGAGGCAGATAATTTAAAACAAATGAGCAAATACACTCAAAAATAAAAAGTTGAAATACTTTGGTCACATAATAAGAAGCCCCAACTACAATTACAAGTATGGTATAGGCTTCCCTTCATTTCTGTTTCGGCATAAAAATTGGCAACCGATCCAGTCGTCGGTGAAACCCATGTAAAACCCAAATACAAAAAATACCCATACCTTTGAATGCATATTTCTATCTTAGAGTTCGTTCGCCTTCTTAGGGTCCACTTTGGCTTGAGGTTTGGAAGATTCTTTAGTGGATGGCGCTTGAACTGGTTTAGGAGTCTCCTTGGCCGGCTGTGCAACTTTAGGCGCTGATGTCGTTGGTTTGGGTGCCTCTTTAGTTGCAGGAGAAGCCTTGGGAGCTGGGGCACTTGATTTTGGAACCTCTGAAGCAGGTTTAGGAGCTTCAGAGGCTTTGGGTGTTGGCTTCTGGGTCGGAGGCTGAGTTTGAGGTTTGGGAGCGGCAGTGCTTGGTTTATTAGTAGTGGTCGTACTCGGTTTAGAAGTTGTAGTCGTAGTTGGTCTAGTTGTAGTCGTAGTTGGTCTAGTAGTCGTAGTTGGTCTAGGAGTAGTCGTAGTTGGTCTAGGGGTAGTCGTAGTTGATTTAGGAGTGGTAGTCGTAGGTTTAGAGGCCTCGGCAGGTTTGGGTTTGGCACTTTCGACTGGAATCGAGCGTTTGACTCGATCAGACTTTAAATCGCTCCAACCTATTTTGTCTAACTTGATTCTGGCAATGTAATCATTCCATGGGGATCCTAGGTACAGAGTGTCTCCAAAAACGTGAGCCTCTGAGATTGCGTGAAGTTTTCTAAAGAAACAAACATTTAAATAGTTTAAGCAAATGTATTTAAATTATAAATTAATTGTTTTATTAAAAATATTATCTTGACGGGTCCGAGTGTAACGAACGAAACCAATGCTTTTTTTGGTTTGACGCATTATATTGACTGAAAAAGACGGACCAACAAACTTGACACTTTTTGACACCGTAACTCCAATCATCATTAATATGTCGACATTGGAAACCACACAATGCAGCTCTTGCGCAAAAACGACGAAGCCTAGAAACTTAAGCGATAAATGACAAAAGCTGCATTTTTCTCTAAAATTTGTAACCGTTACGTCAAGCAAATAAGTCCTAAAATATATTGGAAATCTTATGTGACGCAGATCACATCGTCGAGATAAACACATAGGAATGTAAATCGACACCAAACATTTTATCAATAAGGCGTTACCAACACGCTCCAGTATCAGTGAGCCCAAATGGCATCCCCGTTAACTGATAGAGGCCACGCCCGCCCACGGTATATTTGGTGAGATCTCACGACTCCTACACCTGCCAATGGATGGATCGGATGCCCATAAAGCTAATGTACTGAAAACAGTATAAAATCGCGAACATTTAGGGGATGGAGTATGCATCTGTTTTAATCTAACGATTGACTAGCCAGTTTTCTATAAAAAAGCGTTACTTCTCGTCTGGCTTAGGTAGAAGGTGTTCTTCATTTATTTTTGTAACGGTCAAATGCTACGAGTTCAACAAAATTTTGGAAAACTGGCTTCCATATTTTTTTAAAGGATTCCAAAAACTGCCACCAGTGTGAAATAACTCGGAAAGCCCATCATTTTAAAATCTAGCCGGTCATGTGACTATCTGTAACAAACATGGATTAAACTATTATGGCGAAAATTTACCTGTTTAAATTATGTAAACTGTGCGTGATTTTGCCATCGCGATTCAGTCTTAAAATGGTGACTCTAGGGGGCGCCAAAAACTGTGGCATAGACATAAAGTTTCCGATCATGTGAGACGCTTTAGCTCCAATTTCAGTCGGGTAAAATTCGTCGATTTGACGAATCAGGAAGTGTCCGATGCCCAAAGTCCTAAAACGTAAATTTAATGTATAGTTATGTATATGGTTTTTATAGATGGGGGGCATTGACAAAAGACGGACACTAGTTTGATTACAAAATTTTGAAAAAAAAAACTATAAACTTTTTTACATGGTCTAATAAAAAATTATCGGCAACACTAGCGCCTCACTATGTTTTGAAAATGCAAACCAAATAAATATTTTTATTTGATAAGCAGACGTTCAATACCATATAAAAATAGGCCATTTAAAAAAAATACCTTTGTTTTTTATTTAGTAGTGCCGTAAAGTAGGTCATTTTTCGTTAAAATATTGAACTGAAAATATTTTAAAAATGGCTAGTTTGAAGCCTAAATTAATTTGCTTAATAAAATAAAACTAGCAAGATACAAAATGCCAGGAACTGCTAAAGATATCTAGTTTGACATTACATATCTTTTACCTCGAAATTGTACTTTAATCGTAGATAACTAAATTTAAATGTTTTATAGAATTTTTAAAGTTCTCAAAAAAAATATTATTTTATATGGATTATGTTTTTAGTAACTAAATGTAATTCTAAGGAGAATTTATTTTGGTATTACCTGTATCTTCTACTTTAACACCCTGTATAAAAAATTACACTTTCTTACAGACTACGCAGTTAATAAAAGATTTTTTAGGTATCTTACCTAAGTTTAAAATACGTCGATTTTGACGAAAATAGTTGTACGCTACTGTTTTCTTACATAAAAATTATTGAAATTTTTATTCTTTGCTAAGCAAATGTCGTCTGTTGATTGTTTTTGTTTAATGTACGGTTTTTGTATAAAAATATTAACATAATTTATTTGCATCCTTTACGAGAAAATCAGTTTTTATGTTCTTCAAAAATACCGAGGGAAATTCCCGCACGAACGACACTGCTCAAAATAAAAAAACATGTTATGCGTCCAAAAATCCCTTTTGATAAACAGTTATGTATGTTATGTTATGTACTAAACTTCACAAAAATAATAATTAAAAAAGGAGATTTTTTTGAAAATCTATACCACCCTGTTTTTAAAAGTTAAAGCCTTTAGGACATTTGTTCATACAATTTTTTTTTCTTAAAATGGACTCAATGATTACCTCATTAAATATTAGCATGTTATTCAATAACACCCTCTATATCTTGAAATATATGAATATTTTCTACCAACACTGTGCGCCTATTGTCTGGATTTTCTAGGAACGGTCGTCACGGAATTTACCTACTTGTCCACAATTAAAATATGAAGGCGATATACAACAATTTCCACTTAAAGGCGGGGCTCGACTTTTTCCAAAGAGGTGAGCGTTGTATGTTCACTGATAGTACCCAGTACGTAGCAATTCACACTAACCTTGCAAGTCCTTTTCTGACAAGAGGAAAAGGCCCAATAAGTTGTTGCGGCGCTGGCCAACTTTCGTCCCTAGCTTGAACCAATCCTACCAGAAAACCACCTTTACCGTCGCGTTTTATGTTGTCAGGCAGACCAGGAAGGCCTTCGATAAAGATATCATGTGTTCCTGTAAAAAAAAAATCGAGTCAGGAATGCAAATTACATTTAACTGTATCACTGTATGAAACCATCGAAAAGCGCAAGACATGATTCTGCAGGCATAAAAAAGTTGTTTGGTCTCCCTCTACAATGGCAAACATCTGGTTGCCGCCTACCACACAGCAGGTGGTTGATTCAAGAAAAACTACTGCAAAGTGGGAGTTGTAATGATTAAGCGAGATGAAACCTCAAGTATACAAAGGGTTTCCCTTCAATGTGATTGGCTACGTTGAAAAGTTAAGAAGTAAGAAATTGTTGCCTAACAGAATGTTTAGGTTTTCTTGTTTGGCTCATTAGCTAGAATATGAAGTAAACTTTAGGATTATCAGAAACGCCACTGACTTGGTTCCTCCAAGCTCTTTAAAGAGTGGATAATGGATGAATTAAGTCCAGCCTTCGTTCAATAAAAACCCAAATGTTGAAGTGAAAACTCGGTGGCTATATTCTAAGTTTTGTTGAACTTAAGCTCAAACCTCTAAATTAATTGTTAGTAAAGAAATATAAGATTTTATTTTGGTAAGTTAAAGTTTTTATTTTAATATTTTGGGTCTTGTTTGTCTATAGGTCAATAGAAAATCTTGTAACAAATTTTAAGATATAGCCGAGTTGATTTTTAAGTCATTAGTGCTTGTAACGTTTTTAAAACTGTTTTATATTTTATTTTAAGAAAAGATAGCATAGGGCGAGGTCGCCACCAGAATTTAAGTTTACAATCTACATTCGTTTTCTTTCTAACCTGTATTTTTACAGGTTATACGTTTGGGTAAAAACCATATTAAAAATAGTTTTTTTCCGAAGAATTTTTTTACACATGCGGAATTTGGTTTTGCGCCAAATCAATGAATTTCAGGATTGAAAAACGTGCCATGGAGGTTGTTTTCTTTGGCCGTCGAAAACACTTGAATTGGCGTAAAACTAGTACCTTACATCGCACGGTTCGGTTATCGTACAAAATGGATAATTATCGTACATCTGGCAACGCTGCACTCTGCGAGTCGTGAACTTCAAAGCGACGATTGGCCCTGCACCACTTATTCGTCTTCTCCGAACATTGTCGACTTGCTGAAATTACTTTCTGAATGGAAATATTGCCTTCCCAATGAAATGATGATAAATTGATTTCTTAAGTTTGTTTACTTGGGGTTAAACAAATGAAAATGAACGACGAAAGATTACCAAAGCGGGTCCTAGAATGGCAGTAATAGGGCGCAGAAAAAGAGGGCGTCCTAAACTAGAATGGCAACCGTCAATCCAAAGATCAATGAGTCAAAAAAATGTGACAGAAGATTATTGTCAGGATTGAAGGAGGTGGAGAATAGGCGTCGGACAACGTAGAAAAAACGATCTAAACCGACATAATATTAGTAGTAATAAATGCACAACTATAAAAATTATCATATGATATGGATCTTGTAGAAAAAGAACTGCTTTACAATTTTGCTTTTATACATTTTTTTGCTGATGCTAATACTATTTGAGATAATTGACGGACATAACGGCGCAAGGCTCATTTTTTGAGCTCTGAAAACTATGAATATATTTAGTCAGAGGTAATTTATGAGGGTTGGGTGGATATACGCAAAAAAAATATATGTCAATTTTTGTGAAGAATTTAATGGAGAATCGAAAAAATCCTATAACTTTTTCTTGTCTGAGTTACAGTTTACGTGCAAAATGCAAAAAAACCGTCATGGTCACCTTTGGAGGGTGGTGGTTTTTTGGGCAAAAGGGGATGAAGCTCCCCCCGGGGGGTGTGGAACTCTTGGGATCTGTATTCGAGTTTTAACTGGGAGTTCACAACCAAAATTTCAAAACTATAAATTTTTTCTTCTAAAAAGTCTAATTTATCTATACTATGTATTGTATAAGGTGTGTACAAAGTGAAATCGATTCAATCAATCACATTTTTGGTTAAAAAATATTGTCTGAATGTCTGTGGCCAGATAGCCTTAGACAAATAAGCAAGGTGTGTTAAATTACCTTTTTTGGGTCCTTTCAAATAGTATCTAAGGACTCGACTCAGGTGGGTTTCGCAAATTAGAATAAACTCCTCGTCTTCAGAAAGAGCAACTCCGTTGGCAAAGTGAATTTTGTCGACCAATACTGTGTTCTTATCGGTTTTGGGGTCATAGTGGATCAGTCTAAAAATTAATTGCAGAATACTGAGATCGTCGTGTGTGTCGTTACTGTGATCCAAAAAAATCTCCAAGGGGTCGGATGTTCGGAATACTTCGCATATAAATTATTATGCAATTTTTTTATATAAAACTTTTTTGATACGTACGTAAAAAAACCCTGTAATAATTCTCTTACCTTCCAGTTGGATCAGCCAAAACCGTATAAAGGCCATCCTCTAAAATAAATTCAGTCGAGGAATCAGTCCAGTAGATGTCACCAGTGCTCGTTACTGCGACACTGTTGAAAAATTTAGGAACTTTTCCTTTTATTTTGGTAGTCGGACTGACCAGCTGGTGCTTTTCACCTGCAAAGACAAAAAATTCAAATGAAGAAGATATTAAAAGACGTCCTATTTTTTTTTAAGTTAGAGCTCGGTTGTTTTAACAACTATTTCGATTACCACGCATATTTTGCAATTTTTGATAATAAATTTATACATAAGTCAAAATTGTTTAGTTTACTTTTATACACTCAAAATATTTACGCTAATTGGGACGTGGAAATTCCCTCGCAACCGGTTGTTCGTAAAGAAATGGACACACATGGAAATTAATGGTGCGCTCCTTGGATCTACTTCCCATCATACCAAGTAAGTTTTTTCTTCTAATACAATCCGAATTTTTTTGTACTAAATACGTCGATTATTCAATGACTCTTAATAGTTTGTTGTTGAATTGCAAACATTGAATCAGTATAAACCTATACTCATATAGTTGATGATGTGTGGTTGTCCTTGCAGCCATTCCACTGCGACCATCAGTGGGTCTATTGTGGCTCAATTTTGAGTGGTTTCTCACCACTGTATGCCTAATCCTCCAAAAAGGTTAGCTATCAGACACTGTTCAGATCTTCTGAATCAATCCGAGGTTTACCGAAAGCGTTCTGACGTAAACGTGCAATAGCCGGACATTCTCACAGTACATGTCTGACTGTGTTGTCATCCTCCAAACAGAGTCTACATTCGGTCTCTTCTGTTCCGATCCTATTTTGTCCGATTTTCCGTAATCTCCAGTCTGGTAAGTCCAATGATGTTCTTGGCTTTCTTTTTACAAGGTCCTTTAACGAAGTTCTGGAATATTTGTCCAGTATTGTTGGAAGCTGTTCTCCATCCATTTTAATGTGTTTGATTTTGCAGCTTCATATGATATCCCCAGGGCTGGTTCGGGAACTCGCCAGATGCCGCTTCCCTCGCTGCTTGGTCTGCGGCCTAATTTGTCTGGTGCCCAGAATGCCCTGGTATCCATACTAATGACATATTGTTAGCGCTACCAAGGGCATTCAATAAATTCCTGCAGCTCCTTACGGATAAGATTTTTATTGTCCTGTCGTGGTCAGTAATCCACCAGGCACATAGTTTAATGGCTACGAGTTGTTGTCTGAAATATAGTAGCCAATTGGCCGAGACTGATGGCATTTTGGATCCGTCGGTATACCAGAAGCTATCGTTATTTGAAAATTTGGTCCTGTTCTTTAACCAGTCCTCCCGCTCCGGGAGGATAATGTTGTGTAGCTTTCTGCTGTACACCGTGTTGGACATTACGTCAGATATCATTCCTCTACCTCTTATTACCTAACAGTTGATATCACTTTGTTTGTCCTGCCATCCTGATGGTTGGCCCTTTTCTGTATGTTGCTCTTCGTGCCTCCGCCACTAAGAAAATGTGAAGCGGAAGTAAGTTTAGTTAGCATAACAAGACTGACCTGTCGCTGTAAGCTGGTTAGTTTGGCCCTTAAGGTTCTTTGATGTCCCTTCTCGAACGAGACTACTGCGCCATAAGCAATCATTGGTCTGATGGCTGTATGGCTGTTATATACAGCCAATACATTTGTTTGGGGCTAGTGCGCCAGGCTTTTCCGCAAATTCTTTTGCACATCCATAAGAACAGCACGGCTTTGCGGGTTACCTTTTCCAAATGGTTTTTCCAGGTGAGAGTTTTATCACCTGGATCACCACATTTTTTATTCACTCTGATGCAAATGGAATTATTTCACCGTTAAGCTCCGGAGGAGTCAGGAAATCTAGCTGCCTTTTACGAGTGGAAGGTATAATGACTGTTTTGCTAGGATTTACAAACATCTGTTTCCTGTCATCTCAGTCTTTTAACGTGTTTATTACTACTTGTATCTTTCCAAATAATTCATTTTCTGGAGTGTCTCTAATGATTGCTCCTACGTCATTCGCATATCTCAATACCTCTACATCCAGCGATTCCAAGATGGCAAGAAGATCATCGACCAGTAGTCACCAGAGGACGGGAGACAGAACTACTCCTTGTGCTCTAGCAGCTCTGAAATCTGAAAGTTTCAATCACTCGATTTTCGAAAGTGCACCTGATGAACCCCGTGATGGTGGATTCAATTCCTCGGCCGTAGCCTCATTCAAAGAGGGAATTGGATAGTGCAAATGCTCCTTCTATAATAATCAAAATGCCGACTGCGATGCCTTTTGCATCGAATGTTTCTTTGATTTTTCGAAGGTTTTTTAAAGCTAGTTCTGTTGACTTTCCTGAAAAAAAAAACTTTTGAGAAAAAAAACAGTATTTAATAACGTGTCATTGCACCATCAGCCTGGATAATATTTGCTAGTCTTCTAGGCATTGAATTTGCTAAATTTTGCCTGAATAAAGTCTTCATATGCTTGAATAATAACTTCCATAAGGTGGTTCGAGTTTCTAGGAGTAATACTCATTTTTGTTAATTTTCTTGAAATAAGTCCCCACACCTTTTCAAATGGATTGGCATCGGGAGTTTTGGCTGGCCATGGCAAAATCTCGACATTGTTCTCTTGAACCCACTGCCGTGATATTGGGGCTGTGTGAACAGGGCAGTTCTCCTGCTGGTAAAGAATCCTGATTTGAGGAAGCATGACGTTTCTCATGATGGTAACATATGCATTAAACCTACCAAGAAAAGCCTCTTGCCGAAATCCATCCCCAAACATTCACAGAAAATCTTCCGGCTAAGTCTTCGTTTCCCGAAATATATTTTTCTTGGTAGCGCGTTCTTGGTGGCCGATAAACTAAAATTTATTTTCGATCGCTGTGTGACTGAAATATCTTGCATCTGTGAACACATCAGTGAAAGCAAAAATTAGGAGGGCTTGTTTTTTTCTATTTAAAAGAATTTGTTTTTGCTGCCACACGACATCTTAATCTCGATCGCCTTCTTCGCCTTTGACTCGTAAATGAACCAGGAAAATTATAGGCAATTCTTGCTTTACGTTGGAAAAAGGATGTTCTTCTAAAAATTCTATTAGTTGCTGATCATCTTCTTGGAACATGCTGATTTTGGTTAAGCCAGTACCTTGCTTTTGCCAAACATTTCCCTCTTGATTCGCACAATCATCGACGTGTTTCGTCCATAGGGAGCGGCTACTCGACGCACCGACCAACAGGCATCTAATTTGGCCAAAATTTGAGCTTTATCAAATTCGGAAATTTGTGGATGCATTTTGAAAAACTTGGGACAAACTACAAGAACCGAAAATGTCATGTTTCTGGCAAATAATATACATATAAAATTAATCTCCCAATTTTCTTCCGCCCGACCCCAACCTGATCTCGTATAAGCCGCGCGACGCCGGCGCCGCCATCCCAGATGCTTCATTTTTAGTTTATGCCTTGTCCGAGAAACCGCAGCCCACGAGAAAGACCGGCCCGGGCGCGGAAATATCACGTGAACGTAGGAGTCCCACAAAAAAACGCCTCACGGCCCGCTGTCATTATAAAACATGTGTGTGTTCAGTTTTGGTATGTTTGTTTACGTCGATTTTTTTTTAATTCGGGCACGAATTTTATGTGAATTTTATCAAAGTTATTAAAATAACGCAGCCCACGAAAAAGACTGTAGTGGGCTGCGTTAAAATAATTAATGGCTAATGAGTAAATTATAAAGAAAATACCTATAAGATAAACAATGCCGCGAACGTGTAATTAGTGTTGTTCCTTGTCGGTCCAACTATAAAACTGAAATCTAATATGTTACAAACGGGAAAGAAGTGGTAAAAGATAAGATCTTGGATAATATTGATCAAGTAATAGACATCCTTAGTGACATTTTCGATAGTGAGAGTGAAAAATGTGTTCAGTTGTCATTTCTTATTGAACAATTAGGTCTCTTGAAAAGGTAACCTGAGAATCGAAGATATGGTGGATACACTTTAATGTTGGCTTCATCTTTGTTTATCCAGTTATCCAGTGCATACACGTCAATTTACAATTCTAAGGTAATATGTCTTCCGCACCCTCGCAATATTAAAAAACTGATTTGTAAAATATTGTTAACAGATAGTAATCTCTCTGGTAGTGTGAAATATTTAAAAAGCAAGATACAGCTTTTAAAAGAACATGAGTTGGTAGTTAACTTACACTTTATTGAAATAGATATTAAACTTTGTGCTGGGTAATTTTTCAAAAAATTATTGACGACCACTACATTCATTGAATGGGAAAACTATCTCACTTATTCACAAAATCACTTGTTTCTTTTTAATAAATTATTGTGAAATGTTTTATATTGAAAATTTTTCTTCAGATAACTCTAGCGAGTGTTTTTGTGGAGAAAAACTATTGTCAAAGCTTGAAAAAATTAGTTTAAGGGCATGTAAAGTTTTTTAAAATAATTTTATTAAAAAGCACAATGATTTAGTGTCTGCTAATAAATCTTTGAATAAGAACTCAAAGATGATGACAGTCAAAGAAAAATTAAAAAACTAAAAGCTTAGGTTTGATATGTCCAATTTTACTGGTATAGATTTGAAGTTACTAACGATATTATGTACCTAATATATGTACCTGAAGCAATTAGAGTGCAAATATTGTATAATTTTTTATTTTATAGATTCAGTTCTTTTATCCATAATAAACATATATATCAGCAAAAATATATATATTTTTTTTGCCTATAAAAGAACAAAAATTTTTTTTAAATTTATTTAAATTGTGTAAAAACATATAATATATTAAGCAATACAATAAGAATCCTGGGACTCCTAAGATCACATGACCGCCGACTTGCTTATAACGCGCCATGGCCGGTCTTTATCGTTGGCTGCGCGAGAAACCAATAGGTGAGCTGTTTGAGGCGGAAGAAAATTGGGAGAGAATCTTTCTATGTACCTAGTAGAGTCCCTGTATGTTGACATATTTTAATATATCCAAATATGTCAACATACAGGGACTCTAGTACCTAGTAGAATGATCCTGTCTGTATAATAAGGGTACTGAAATGTAAAGCCTAAATTTGACCGCGTTAAATCGGCATGCATTTTATGTGGAGCCTTGTGTACACTTCCCGACACATAAAATGCATACAGCAGAAGTTAGGCACACCTCTATATTTTAGAAAATTTGCTTGCTTACCCTCAGATGCACCGTCACAAGGTTTGCTAATCCATTCTCACTCATTGTTGTTTTGTATGGAGGCAACAAGGACTTAAACGCGATTAAATCCATGATCGCGCTTAAGTGCTTACGGTGCATCTGACGGTTATTGTTACCGAGTTTTGAAGGTTAACACTTTTAGACAACATAAACAAATGCTGTTAAGGACACTTAAAGTATTTTTACCAATCTTTACTGATTTTAGCCTTAAGGTTGCTGTTACGAATTATAAAATAAAAAGATTTTATCTTTTAAATATACATTTCATTGTAAAAAGAAACAAATTTTAGCAGAATTTTAATATCTTGTTGTTCCATTAAATGGTTAGCATTTCGCGGAAGCACATTTAGCTTTGTCAACTTTTTCGCAATGAGCCCCCATACATTTTCGATGGGATTTGCATCGGAGGTCTTTGCTGGCCATGGAAGAAGTTCAATATTATGCTCCTGGAACCATTGCTGTGAAATCCTGGCAGTGTGTATCGGGAATTGTCTTGCTGATACACAAAACCCCGCGATATAACGCTGACACTTCCGGAAGTTTATTTTGCAGCATACCCACATAAACATCTGCTGTAAACCTTCCTTGAATTCTGAATGCCCTCTTGCTGAAATCCAGCCACACGTTCACAGAAAATCTACCGGCTTGATCTTCGTTGCCGCAAATATACCGCTCTACAAATCTTGCGGGCCGATAAACCAAAATTTATTTCTTGTCGTGAGACTGAAAAATTTTTTCATCGGTAAGGCACCTGTCGCCAAAATTCGTTACTTTGTCTCGAATAGTTCAGAGCAAAAATTAATCGGCCTTGCGTTTTTTCCTCACTTAACCGTATCTTTTTGGCTGCAACTCGACATCTCAGCCTCGACTTCTTTATTCGCCTTTGTGCGGTTCTAACCGTACCAGGAAAATCAACTGTTAATTTTGCTTCTTTGGCCGTGGAAAGTGGAAAATGGGGTTTTTTCAAGAAAATTAACGAATTGCTCATCTTGTTGAGGCGTGCTTACTTTAGTCAAGCCAGTGCCTTCCTTGCGTTAAACAGTTCTTTCTTCTTCATATCTTTTTTTTTATTCACACTATAGTACTCCTGTTTCGTCCATAATAGGCGGCGACCCGACGAATAGATTATTCACCATCTAATAGCTAAAATTTGGATTTTATCAAATTCTGAGATCTGTGGTGGCATTTTTAAGTTGGACAAGGCTGCGACAACAAAACATAGCAATGAGTAGACTTTGATATTTAGCGACAGAAAAGGTTGCTAATTTGTAAAGAAATTAGCCATTAAAAAACCGCGTATTAATTAATAACAGTATTTGGTTGCTAAAAGCTAATTGAACTTAGGAGCTTACCTGTTTGTATGTTGACTTGATAGAGACCATAATAGGCGTCTGCAGCATACAAAAATCCATCCTTATCGAAATCCAGTCCAAGGGGTCTACCGCAGATTTTTTCTTCATGCATACCTTTGCAAGGACTGCCGAATTTTACCACAGAAGTAACATGTTTATCTCCTAAAAGAAAGATGCAAGTATTAAGTTTTGAAGAAAAATAGCAAAATTTAATTTACATCTACCAAAAGCGCAGAGGATTATTCTTTGAGTGATTGTAAGAAAAAAACTCTGTAGAAACATGAGTCCGCAAATGCGTAGTTTTCAAGGTACAGGTTCTAAAAGTTTTAATTTTTTGTTGGTTTTTTCTTTATATCTCGTGAAGTTTTTAAAATGATTAGCTCAAATCTGGAAATTGTATTTAGCTACAAGGCATACATCATCAAGCATGCCAATTATTAGGAAAAAACTACAAGGTGCTATTTTTTCCGGCGTCATGCCCCCTTTTTTCCCTCTGAACTTTGCTGCAGTAAGTCACTGGCAGCTTCAAAAATATAAAATAAATTCCTTGTTTTATTAAGAAACTTTTTGATCACGTTCAAATTTTTGTATCTCTAACCGTTTTTGAGAAAAAAGACAAAAAGCTAATTTGTATCTTCGATTGCTATTCAGAAATTACATGAAACTCGCATGAAATTAAAATAATGTAATGTAGTGACTATTTTAAATTTTAATGTCACTTAGCAGGGCACAAATTTTCCTTTTTTGTCTTTTTCCTCCAAACCAGTTAGAGATACAAAAAATTGAAGGAAATCAAAAAGTTTCTAAATAAAACAAAGAATCCATTTTATATTTTTGAATCTGCCATTGGCTTACTGCAAAAAAGTTCTGGGAAAAAAAGGGGCATGACCCCTGAAACAATATCACTCTGTAGTTTTTTACCGACATT
Source organism: Aspidapion aeneum (assembly GCA_963576565.1). Lineage (NCBI taxonomy): Eukaryota > Metazoa > Arthropoda > Insecta > Coleoptera > Brentidae > Aspidapion > Aspidapion aeneum. The sequence continues at coordinate 35,189,234 of OY755038.1, read as the reverse complement.
TGGCATGCTTAATGATGTATGCCATGTAACTAAATACACGTTCCAAATTTTACACGAGCTATAAAGCAAAAACAAACAAAAAAAAAGGTTAAAAAAAAATCTATATACAATATTGGGGTGATTAATTGAGATTAAAAAAATTAATTACTCAGTTTTCGAAAAAGTCACGACGCAGAAAAAAAGGAAATGCTACCACCGAACATTTTAGAAAAAAATGACGCTGCAGAAGAAAATTTGTGTAATATAAAACAACTTCTTTAAAAAAAATTAAATATCTGTTTTTCGAAAAAATCGCGACGTCGAAAAAATTTGTAGAAAAAAGCGAAATAAATGGCAATTTTGTAATTTCAAAAACTACCGAAAAATTGAAAAAGAATTGTGGGGCAACCTTACGCCGTAAATGTTTTTTAGATCTAGCGATGAAAATGCCGATAATGGTTAAAATTTGAGAAAAACTAAAATTACAGGCTAAAAATTTTTGGGAAAATTGCACCAAATGGAAAAATGTTTAATTGTTTTAAAAGAGCCGTAGTCGGAAATTTTCACAATCTTCGTCAGTTCGCTCCTGATAAATAACCCCCTAATTGCGCCCCTAAAAGGGTGAAAACTTTTCACACCACCACATAGTATATTATAGATGGTACTTGCATTTGCTCAAAATTAAATCCATAACTATTGTGTGCTTACCTTTGAATTTGATAATATCTCCTCCATATATGGAAGTATACAACTCTCCATTATAATCTGCAAAAGCTTCGGGGCCTAATAACTCCCCCTTATGCCATATTTCTGCTTCATTTAAGCCTTCTTTGACTTCTAAGACACCTTCAAGTGGGAGAGATTTGGCAACTCTAATAAAAAAATTAACAATAAGTTTTTGCTTTATTATGTTTATAAAAATAGGATAAAGCATTATTAGTCAATTTTTTTTTGTAACAGCAATTACTAAAAAGTACGTAATTATGTGACTTTGATGAAATTTGGCCAATTTGGTAGACTACCTACATACCTGTCACAAGAAGCTTTTTTAGAAAATTTGGATTTGGCCCAAGAAATTAGAAACAAGCTATTTCTTGCTCTTGCTAGGATAATTTTCAAATAAATTTTAATTTATAACAGTATGTTGATGATGAATAACAGGCTGAATTTTCGTGTAAATAGCTTTATTTTGCTCAGACGCCTAACTTCTTCCTCTGCGAAAATTCTTGAAAGTAATTTCTAACAGAGTGCGCAGGAACTAAATGTCAATTTGGCAAGCGCTTTTCTTACAAATTAAATGCTTTAACGGCCGTGTCCCCTACCCCAAACATTTCAAAATAACGAGATGAAAAAAGTTACTGTAAATAATTTATAAAAGAATTTCATTTTTGTGGATTAAAAAATGTGTATGAAATTACATGGCAATATTTTCCTACAAATCTCATGCTTGATTTAATCAGTCCGACGCTTGAAAGATGTCTGCGCCTGCGCAGTTTATCAGGAATCAGTGTGCAAGAATTTTTACAGAGAAAAAAGTTGGACGTCTCGGCAAGATGAACCTATTTACGAAAATTTAGCCCTTTACTTATCACTTAAAAAATAGACTAATTTAGTATGGACTACAAAAAATATTTTAAACATAAAATAAATAAAATTGCATCATTGCCAAATTTAAATATTTTGAGATGCTAAGCAAATTGTTCTGTATGTATACATGCAGTCGAACCTCTATACCTCAAACCTCTCTATAACTCGAACCTTTTAAGTGGCACTTCTTATATGTCTTTTAACCTTTTTAACTCGAATTTCTATAACTCGAACTTTCCGAAACTCGAACTGTTTTGGTTGTCCCTTAAAGTTCGAGAGGTTCGACATATCGCACCCTCAGAACAAAACTGACACAACTCAAAAAATTTAACTTTAGGTAAGCAAATTGTACCTCAAATAATTTCGGTATAACATGCTTATTTTAAATTCTTATTAAACAGGGTGTCCCATAACTTAGGGGCCATGGGCTAATAGGTGATAGAGGAAGTCATATCTCATAAAAAAGTTCCTATAATGCATGTTTGACCACTCTCGCTTTGTCGAGATACAATGCATCAAAGTTGGCGATTTTTTAAATATTTTTTTAAAAATGCAGTAAAAATATGAAATTGGGTAAAGTCGTGTATTAGAATAAGAGCAATATAATGAAATAAAAATAATTTAAAAAAAAATTAGTCGGTTAATTTTTTTTAGAAAAAACTATTTTCTTGGTATTAACTCTTATACTCTCCTCAAACAACGCTTTTATGAATGCCGTATTAAACGCAATATTTTTTTTTATATTTTTTGTTAATAAAAACAAGTCTCTAGTGAGACATAATAATAAAATATTATTGATATTTTTTAAAAGAATAATTAAGCAAAAATTATTTTTCTTTTAAATTATTATTTTTTTAATACATTTTTGCAGGTTAATTTCACAGCCTGTATCTCCTCAATTTGTAATTTTACCAAAAAAAGGAATAGTACATTTTTGAATCACAATAAGGTGAGTAGTTAGCTGGCTGTGACAGATTTTCTTTTTTTTTGTAAAACCCTTTTCCCCCCACTCCTCTAAGTTTAAAAATCCTATATCTTAAAAACAAATGTGTGTTGACACCTATCTTATATAAATATTTTTCTTGGAAATAACCTCCTCTATCACCTGCTGCACTATGGCCCCTAAGTTATGGGACACCCTGTATAAAGTTCTTGATTCGAACATCAAATTTATGTAAGCATTCTAACTAGGTAGTATAATTGATAAAGGGCGTCTAAGTTTGTCGTTTTATCACTAAGTCATTTTCATTTTGAGCTATTTTTAAATTCACAGCAAAATTAGGAAATACGACAACTTTTGTAATTTTCTTTATAGGGTGACAATATCATCACAAAACTGGGCACAAATATTATTATTAATATTTAGCCAAATGATATGTCCCATGCGTTAAATCGAGCCGACAACATCACAAAAGTTGTTCTATTTTTATAGAACGGACCATAACCACTGGCGGCTCGTGGATTTTAAAATGAAGGGTCATTTAGGCGCGATTCATACTATACCTACCGGCACCGTCACGTCATCGTATCGTCACCGCATCGTCGACGACACGTCAAATATTTTTACACTGAAAGCAATGGACGCATTCATACTACACCATAAATAGTGTAGTGTGAATACGTCCATTGCTTTCAATTTATTTCGTCGTCGTTGACGGTGCGGGTACATATCGATGGTTGAAAGGTAAAAGGTCATAAGCGACAGTTTTCAAACTTTACAGCAGGGCAACTTACCCTCAGATGCACCGTCACAAGGTTTGTTGTTTTGTGTGGAGGCAACAGGGACTTAATCGCGATTAAACCCATGATCGCGCTTAAGTGCTTACGGTGCATCTGACGGTTAAAGTATTATTTGTCGCTTACTTTAAAAAAAACCAGGATCCATTATTTTTTCATTTGACTTAAGCGACAAAAAAATCATCGTAGAATCCTGAATAATAGCTCATTCGACGCAAAAAAAAAACTTTGGTGCCAAAACTCTATTTCAAATAATGTGTCGCTTATGCCCTTTTGCCTTTCAACCATCGATACTCGTTTAAGCGCAGATCAAAATTATATGCAAATACCGGACTTTTAAGATGTAACTTCCCACCTTCTAGACCAAAACACATTAAACTAAGAAGAGGTATTATTGTCCTATCGTGAATTGTTTTTAAATGTTTTAAATCTTTGATTTTTTGCAACACAGACCAGGGCTATCAAAACGGACGGGCCACGATCCTCCACTTTGTTGACGTCACATCCGGGGCTGATTTTTTTTGATGGTCACGTTACGACACAGCTGATTGTCTTTAAAATATTGAAATTGGAATGACGGTTCATGAATATTTATATTTTTTTTTAAATAACGCCGTTTATGAGATTGTTTTTACTTTATTCTGGCAGAACAATTTTTTTTTAATGTATAGTAATCCTTAATTTTTTATAGCCGTTCATTGGCTCACAAAAATTAAGTTTAAGCAGAAGCGAATTTGACAATCACAGATGACAATGTCAAATACATGTCAAATATAACAGTTGGCATGTGGTACAAGGCGGGTAATTTGAATTCAAAATAAGAAATGCTAAATCTTGAAGATTTTAACCTTTTAATCCTGTTGCTTCCTTACAAACCTTTGGGGGAATATCGGGATGGTGTCTGAGAATATTTCACTGAAATTTTGCGGAAATCTGTAGTGCCATTTTGAAAATATCATAAAAAAACGTCTGACCTCCCATAAGATCCAATGTAAAATTCAGCCCCGGGAGAACAGCTGATTTTTTCAGGGTCGTGGCCTTTTTTTTGTGTTGCCTTGCACAGACATTATAAAACTATTTACACATGTGCTAATCACGGGTGTCTTTTTTAACACATCCGAGGTGATAGCACAAAATTTACAGTTATTGCAAGTTTTTAACTACACAAACTACACAATTCATCTTCCAGCGCTGTTTTATGGGTAGCGTAAATATTAAGCTTTTGGCAGGCAAAATCTAAAATTTCACGAACGTTGCCGTTATTTTGCGTGTTAATTTCCGTATGGTTTTATGGGTAGAGTCTGACAGAGAGGGAACTATTCAAACCGAAAGGGCTTGAACAAATAAAACAATATGAGCTTCGTTTGGCTTTGACCAGAAAATAGAAAGATGCTGCCATAGGAAAATTATAAAAAAACTGCTGAACCATCTTTTCTTGAAACTTTTCCGCCCATATTTGAACTTTCTAAAACTCTACTTTGGAATGAGTTAGGAAACTCAAACTTTGCACAGTCATAGACCTTCATAGAGTTAACAACCCCTCCAAGTTTCATGCACTTCCATAAAGTAGTAAAGTAGTTACGAAATTTCAAAAAACATCGAAATTGCCACTTACTCATTTATAGATCATCAAAATTCTAGTGTACTTCCAGACATGCTATAAAGCTGAAATTTGGCAGACTCATAGAAATTATGACCAAAACCCTAGAAAAAATCAAAACGCCCCAAAATTCTAATTTACTCCCCTCCCCTATACAACTAAAATTAAGTAAAAGTAACATTACCCCCTTCCAGAAACGCTAGAGAGCTGAGCTTTGGCAGACTGGCTTTGGCTGGGAATATAATAAAAATATAGAAAAACATTTAAAAACCACAAAATTTTAATCTGCTTCCCTCCCCTATAAATGTAAAGTTATTTAAAAGTAACATTTCCCACTTCCACGAACGCTAGAGAGCTGAGCCAAAGGAAAAATTAAAAAACCTCAACATTTTTAATAAGGCATTGCAAAAGTTTTCAACATTATTCCGCATATTTTACTATTTTAAATCTGAAATAATATCCAAATCCTTTAGAAAAGGAGTGAAATCTTAACAAAAACATCTTATGTAAAAAGAAACCAAGTACGCGAAAATGGTATTCCGTAAAAAGAATTGAGATAAAAGTAAAGCCAAGTTCCCAAAACAAATTTCAAAATTAAAGGTTCTTACTAGTTTGGAAATGTTTTTCTAAACTTGACTATTACGGCTGCAAATAATTCTTAGTCACAGTGCTAAATTGAACATAAAGAATTTGGCTGTAACAGCAAAGCTTAAAAAAACATTTCCAAACTAGTAGGAACCTTTCATTTTGAAAGTTGTATTGGAGAACTTGGCTTTACTTTTATTTCAATTCTTCTTCCAGAATACCATTTTCGCGGATTTGGCTTTTTTTTAAATGAAATGTTTTTGTTGAGATGTGTTTATTTTGAATACCTATTTAGAAATTACTAGTTTTAATTTAATCATAGATTATTAAATTCATCATTAGACATTATTTTGGGAGGTAATTGATCAAATGACCTTATGGACGAGACGCCGCTGATCATAACATTAAGTTTTATTTTAATGAGCACCTTATTGTAACTACATAATTGTAATTGAAAAATTGTAAAACTTTATACCCATGCGGACGAAATTAAATTAACCTTTTTACCAACATTTTATTATACCTTTTGGGAACATTTATTTTGTAAAAGCAGTTTTTTTCTGCATTGTTTTAATGTAAGGTCTTATCTTAAAATTTAAGATGGCGGACAGCATCATACTTGATTCTTCAAAATGGCGTGTTTATTCTTATTTTCCAAAAACGTTTAAGTTTTTTTTTAATTTATAGAAAAGCACTACTTTTCCCCCACACAACGAGTTAAAAATTAGTAAAATCGGTGTGGTGGTCCTCAAAAAATCTATTTTTGTTTCAGCCATTGTTTTACAGATTATACGACTGCATTGCCAATCCAGTCTGCATTGATTGGTGGTTCTCAAAAAATCTGTTTTTGTTTCAACCATTGTTTTACAGATTATACGATTTCATTGCCAATCCTGTCTGAATTCATTTCCTTATAAATTCGTTATTAGTAAACCGATTTTAATGAAATAAAAAAAGTCATGGTGAGGATTGATTACTCTTTAAAGATTATAATCAAAATTTGCCGCCATCTTAGAATTTAAGATGTCCAAAATTTAATTATACCATTTGGGCAACATTTATTTTGTAAAAGCAATTTTTTTCGCATTTCTTTAATGTAAGGTCGATTACATTGACTTCGAAACCCCTTCAAAGCCATATGCAGGGTGTCAAACCGGCAATACTATGCTGAGGGGTGGGGTGGGGGGGTGGGGCATTAGAGGGAGCAAAAAACATTTTTAATTTAATGCTGTTGTCAGTTTAAAACTCGATTTAAAAATATATTTTGTATATTTATTTTTATTTAAAAATATATACAGGGCGCGGCTAAAACGTACTAGAGGTCATTTCGAGTATTTAGAGTATTTTTTTTTTAAATCTTCGCATACTTCGATTTTGTTTGTAAGGGGCACGCTTTCTTGTGATCTTGAGTTATTCCTATCTTTCAACCCCTACCTGGGATAGCTATGAACCTTTGATTTTGGGTAGGAAAAGTAGGTCAAGTAATACCTCGTTTTTAAACGCCTTTAAAGCAAAAATATTATTTCGAAAAATTATCAATTGGTGTTAAGATATTTGCATTTAAAAAATATAATAGAATGATAAAAAAAGGAAATATTTAAAAAAGTATAGAATAAAAGACCTTTCCAACGAGGTGCCACTTAACACATATCCCCGAATTTAACTTTACATTGAGAATCAATGTCAAATATCTGCTTTAATTCTGTATTTTTTTAAATTTTTGCTGATTTGTCTTCAAGATATTTGCATCATGATTTTAGATTTTTTTTAAATGCAAATATCTTGGAAACTAATCGATATGTTTTCGAAATAATATTGACACTAAGATGACATTTAAAAAGCCTTTCGAACATGGTATGGTCCACTTTTTCTATAGGATTTTTCAGTTCAGTTCAAACATGCGTTATTGTTCACGAATATACAAACTCTTATTAACGAAGCTTAAACTTAGATCTATCACCTATATGAGAACAAAATATTAATAAAACGAAATAGTGTGTAAAATCGTTGCTTAATCCAAAAAACAACGTTATGATACTTAAAATATCACACCCAACACAGCAAAAAAAAAGGCTGAACATTAATTTTAGTACCTAACCAAAGAAATTTAAGTAAACCAACATAGCACTTAACCTAGAGGAGAAGAGAAAACTTAATATTAATTTCAGTTCAACTTGGTAGATTATTATTAAGTTAAATTTCTTGTCATGCAAATAAACAAAATCGACGTGTCCGAGATTTTTTTAAAAACTTACTCTAAATACTCGAAATGGTCTCTGGTACGTTTTCGTCGCGCCACCCTGCATAATTATATAGGATATTGTTCTAGTCTAAATTCATAAGTAAATTGGACTATTTAAATGCAAAAACCTCAAAAGTTGTTGCATCGTGCGTTATCTACCCATGTTTTAATGTACTAGTAGTGACGCAGAGAACGCCCTGTACAATTTACATTAAAATAAATTCCTCCATACCAAAATTGTATGCAAATATTTTGGTTTGTAAATAAAAACAATATCTTAACACCCTGTATCTATAGTGCATAGTAGACGGTTTATTTTTTTAAGTGATGTGTAACAGGCTGAATTTTCATACATTGCTTTTTTAGCTCACACTACTACTAATACTATAGTAGTGTGAGCTATGGTGATCCTAATTTTTTCGAGAAAAAAAAGTTGCTCCGATTTCAAAATTCTTTATATATCTTTGCGTTTCAGATGATTTTGAAACTTTTTTGTCTCGCCGTCTCTCTGTCTTTCTGTATGTATGTCTGTCTATCTGTATGTCTGTCTGTCTGTAACGACCAACGCGCATAACTCAAAAACCGCTTGACCGATTTTAATTAAATTTGGTATCTAGGCTGGGTCTTGGGTCGACCTGGTCCCATTTAAAAATGAACAGAATCCACCGAGCGCAAGTCAACTAAAAGGGTGGTGCGATATCAAACGAAAGGTAATTGAGTCTGGAGTTTAAAAAAATACATTTTAGTTTATTTAAAAAAAGGGGTGGGGGTATATGTCAAAAATTGGAGTTTAAGTGAAAATATGGCGTGTGTGATATCAAACGAAAGGTAATTGAGTCTGGAGTTAAACAAAACACCTTTTAATTTTTTTAAAAGGAGGGAGTTGATTTAAAAAATTTGAGTCTAAGTCAAAACATGGCTTGTATGGTATCAAACAAAAGGTAATTGAGTCTGGAGTTGAATGAAATATATTTCAGTTTTTAGTTATATTAGCTCACACGTACACTATCACTATAGTACCTAGTGTGAGCTTAGTGCTCATATATTGGCAATTTTGTCGAGACGCCCCACTTTTTCCTTTGCGAAAATTCTGGAAAGTGAGTGCGCGGGCACAGAAATCTTTTGAGCTTTGAACTGACAAAACCAAGCATGCGATTTTGAGGGCAATGTTGCCATTAACTTTCAAACTTATTTTTTAAGCTACAGAAAAAATAGCTGATTACTATTACTGTATGTAATGTAACTTTTTCAATCTTTTAATTTATAAGATGAAAAAAGTAACAATAAAGAATTAGTAATCGGTTATATTTTTTCTGCAGCTTAAAAAATAAGGTTGAAAGTAAATGGCAACATTGTCCCCAAAATCGCATGCTTGGCTTAATCAGTCTGAAGCTTAAAAGATTTCTGCGCCCGCTCTGTTAGAAATTACTTTGAAGAATTTTCGCAGAGGAAAATGGTTAGCGTCTCGGAAAAATAAAGCTATGTACTGTGGACTATAGATACAGGGTGTTAAGATATTGTTTTTATTTAAAAACCAAAATATTTGCATACAATTTTTGTATGGGAGGAATTATTTTAATGTAGATTGTACAGGGCGTTCTCTGCATCACTACTAGTACATATTTTTTGTGTCTCGGCAAAATAAAGCTATGTAACAAAAATTCAGCCTGCTAGTCATCACTTAAAAAATAGACCATGGACTACTAGGTTTATCAACTTATCAAGATATCTACAGTTTAACTCTGTACTGGGACCTCAAGGTCTAATTACCAAAAGAAATATTAAACAAAAAATTATATTTATTTTTTATTTAATTTTTTTATTTATATAATTTAATAAATCAATATTTACAAAATATAAATCCCTTGGGCATACTAATGAACCAATGAAGGGTTTGTGTGAGTATGCTATACAAAAAAGATTTTTTTAACCTTTCATTATTTTATCATTAAAAAAATATTAAAACTTAAATAGTGAGTAAATACATATTTTGTGTATAAAATTTTGTGGATCAAAGTTCATAATTCATGTATCGTTAAAAAATCACATATCCATTGAAATAAATGAGTACAAAAATGAATTTTTTATTCACCATCTCAGAAATTTCCTAAAAATATTCACAAAAACCAATTTTTGTTATTTTTTATGACATAAAAAAGTGCACATTGCAACATATTTTTTGCCTTTTTAATTTTTATTTCATTTATTTTTAGCAAAATAAAAGCAATTAGCTGGTAAAAATATTTGCACATTTGATAAGTTTATAATTAAGTGGCGTATAACTGCTATTGTTTTTTGCATTGATGGTCAATAAACAAAGTCAAATTAAAATTAATATTAATTTTTTTTAAATCAACCACGTACATACATACAGGGTGTCCCAAATTCGATGTTTCTAGGGGGTTTAAATGTTTCTAGGGGGTTTAACGTGGTTCTAGGGGAGCTAGAAAAAACTGAACCCCTAACTTGTGAGGCTTGATTTTTAAGAAAACCTTAAGCAAAAACCTGCCTGCCTTTAATTATATTATAATCATTAGAAAGTCGTTTTTAAGATACAGGGGGTTTTTGAAAACTTTGCTTTTAGAGAGGCCGTCTATAACTTTTTTACTTATAAAAAAATCAGTTTGCTGTAAATTTCCTTTTTATAGACTTTTTAATAAAGAATGCAACTGTTAAATTGAATTTTATGTTATTTTTAGTTTTTAAAATAATACATAAAAATGTTATTTCTTTATTGAATGACACCTTTGTTTATTTAGGTATATATTCTTTGTAGGTATTTATTTAATATTCTAAACTGTTAACTCGGATTAAAATATTCTAAAATGATCAGATTAGGAAATACTCTGCCAATATATGGGCCCCTAAGCTCACACTAAATTACCTTTTGTTCGATACCACACAAGCCATGTTTTGACTTAAACTCAACTATTTAAAATCTACCCCCACCCTTAAAAAAACAAAAACTAAAATGTATTTTGTTAAACTTTACGGACTCAATTACCTTTCGTTTGATATCACACACGCTATATTTTCACTTAAACTCTAATTTTTGAAATATACCCCCACCCTTTTTTTAAAATAAATTAAAATGTATTTTGTTTAACTCCAGACTCAATTACCTTTCGTTTGATATCACACACGCCATATTTTCACATAAACTTTAATTTTTGAAATCTACCCCCACCCTTTTATTTGGTTTGTGTTCGGGGCATTTTGTTCATTTTTAAATGGGACCATCTCGACCCAAGACCCAGCCTAGGAACCAAATTTTATTAAAATCGGCCAAGCGGTTTTTGAATTATGCGCGTTGGTCGTTACAGACATACAGACAGACAGACAGACAGACGGCGCAACAAAAAAGTTTCAAAATCATCTGAAACGCAAAGATATATAAAAGTTTTTGAAATCGGAGCAACTTTTTTTTTTCTCGAAAAAATAGCTCATACAGTGGCGCACCCAGGAATGTGTCCTGGGGGGGGGGCCGAGGCCCCTTGGGGGCTGACAGCTAAAAAGAACGCCTCTCAAAAATCATGCGACCACAAAAAAATGTGTGGGGGAGGCCGCCAGCTAGACTGGGCGCCCGTCAAAAAACTTGCGACCAAAAAAAAAGTCATTATGTCTTTCGCAACTACGCCGCTGCTTGGGGGGGGGGGCGACGCCTCCTGATGTCAAATTTTAAGCTATTTTTCGTGTTTTATCATCAAATTTGTAGAAAATATGTTACAAAATCTAAGGCTTGGGGGGGGAAGTCCGGGCTCACACTACTATAGTTAAGTATATGTGTGAGCTAAAAATTAAAAATAAAGAGGTAATTTTTTTTAATATAAAGAACAAAACAAAAACAAAAATAAAATAGTAAGTGTGATGTCATTTTAAAGAAAATTTTACTCTGATTTTAAAAGTTGAATAAAAAGAGTCCATAAGAAAAATCAACCTTATGGAATATCTCAAAAACTAAAGGTAACAGATAACAACAAAAATCGAATTAAAATATCATCCCATAATGTCTCAAATTAATACCTTTGTGAAATATCTTAAAACCTAAAGGTAAAATAAGAAATTCAGTTTGACAGTTTGAATTCTTTGTAAAAACTACAGTATGCATCAAAATTGATTTTAATTAATCTAGAATTTGCCATAAAAGTCATAACAGTACCTAAAACTATCTAAAATAAAAAATTTTGATGATTTTTAATGGTTGGTGCCAATGTGAAATAAAAAGTGTTGATAATCTATTAGTATCTAAATGTGTATCTTTCTAGGTACTGCTTATTTCTGTTAAATCACTATTTTAAATGTGATTTTTGAATGTACAGTAAAACCTCCCATAAGTGGACACTCACGGTTTTGTCGAGTTTGTCCGCTTAGTGGAGGTGTCCGCTTATAGGAGAGAATTGAGAAATTCTAATATATATTTGACAATTTGCGCTGCCTGAGTTTTTGCGATCTTAAATTTTTCAGCAATCTTTTTTGCTGATAGATGTTCTTTCTCCGAAACGTTAACAACTTCCATTTTTCACGTAAACTAAGAAGTTTTTTACTAGGCGCCATTTCAAAGAGATCTATTAGGTCCCAACTGAACAATAAAAATAAAAGACAGCAGTCCCGCCGAATAAAATAAGTTGTAAATACGACAGAAGTATTTAGTCTCCGCATTAAAATGGAAAAAGGTAATTCCCCGGCAGTGCGTTGTTGCTAACATACTACATAATATTTTTGCCCATGTCGTGCAGCGCTTTGTCCCGTTGTCAGAGGTTCGCGTCCGGTTAAGGGAGGTTTCAGAATTTTTTTACCAAAAAAATTTGTTAGCGTCCGGTTATAGGAGTGAATATTACATGTAAAGAAATGGGGAAAATCTTAGTTTCAACAAATTTGTCCGCCTAAAGGGAGTGTCTGCTTAATAGTGGTGTCCGCAAGGAAAGGCTTTACTGTATATAGGGGAAACTGTTGTATACTGGGACATGTTTCATAGTGGGACAAATCAAATTTCTCGCCACGGTTTCCAGTTAAAATTTTGAATAAATTACAGTGTCATCTACGCGTAGCGACATCTACTAAAAACCGCAATTTCGGCGACTTGAAGTATTGCTTCTGTTTAATATCGTCCATAGCAATTACAGCACATGTCAATTTTTTTTTCTGACTCCACGTGTCCGACGCTATAACGCATTTATACATGTGATTTTTTTAGTAAATAGTGGTTCAACTTGTTACTTAAGGTGTATAGAAGGTAGGTTTATGTAATAGTAGCATTAATTTCTACTGTCCTAAAAAATATTGAACTTAACTTTAATGGCGTACCCTGTTGTATAATGGGAATTTTAAACATGTATAGTGGGACTTAGTTTTAAAGTAGCTTTAAAGGGTGTATAGTGGGACTATTTTGCTAATGCTTTTATTTTATTATTCATGCAAGATAAAGCTTCAAATATATTAAGAACTTGATTAAATATTGCAATGAGTGAGGTTTTAGTTTAATTAAAAGTTTACTTACAATTTTATCTTTATTTTAAAAAAAAAAGGTGTATAGTGGGACTCTTTTGCTAAAACGTTATTTACGATTTTATTTTTATTTTCAGAAAATGAATAACCCTAATAGTACCAAAAAAAGACTCTGAAAAAACACTAAGAAATATGAGGAAAGCAAGCACGCTCATATTGAAAATGCTGAACAAATGCAGAAAGCAGTGCTTGCAGTTATAGAAGCTGCTGAATGAGCTGCCAGGCAATGCATTTTTAATTTTGATCTAACCCCCTATAATATAGAATAGGTCATATGAATATGAGTTAGTTGTTGAAACTGTTGTTTGTATTGACCATTTATGATCTTTAATAACCTAGTGTTAGAGTATTGTTTTGTTTTTTTTTATTCTCACCAATAAAGATTATTTTTTACAAAAAAGTTTCACGGGCAAGACCTCAGAGGTAAAGGTAGCTCGGGGACGCGTTTCTGCATCAGGCTGTTTTCTGGGAGCTGATTATATATGTCTCCGTCGCGACGTCAAAATTAGCCTCAAAACCGAGGCAACCCTGACCGAAGCTGCAAATTGACAGTTGGTCTCTCCTCAGTAAACACCATATTTCATATTCCTTTTCAGATATCCACATCATCATTTCATCTCCTTCCATTTTATGGTTATGCTCGGGCTGAATGAAGCCTAATGAGGCAGAAACGAGTCCCCGAGCTACCATTAACCTCTGAGGTCTTGCCTGTGAAACTTTTTTGTAAAAACTTTTTACCTCGTGAACTTCCTTCAAAGATTATTTTCATTTATGAAATATGTTTTATTATTGTTGTTTTAAAGTATTTTTAGTAATAAAAAAAGATTTTTTCCCTGTTGTGCCAGTATGCACTAGGCCTATTCCCACTATGCAACATGGGGTGGTTGTATAGTGGGAATCTGATGTATACTGGGACTAGCTCATGATTCTGTCATTCTTCTTTTTTGTTTGCATATTATGTTTACTATAGCTGCACTTGATGCTAGTGCAGGGATCTCAAGAAAAATCACTTACCAAATCAATCAGCTTTATATGCAATATCAATTAGAAAAAAATTGTCCCATTATACAACAGCTTCCCCTACATAAATATACAACTGATATATTATCACTTAAAAAATATGCAAACTATAACTTTTAAAATTAGTATCTAGCTTATTTTTAAAGAAGAGTTACTTACTTGAAAGGCTGTGTAATCTCCACAAAAGGAGGTAAAGTAGGAAGGAAGAGTACCAGTAATAGTACCAAGGTCCCCTCAAAAGCTCTTCTAGCCAAGAACCTTACAAACCCACCACAGCCCATCTTTTATTGGATAGCACCTAAAGTAAAATAAAAAAATATATACAGGGTGTTCCGAAATTAGACGAGCGAGATATTTTAACCGTGAATTCTACTACCCAAAATAATAGAGAGTTTATCTAAACTTGGATCCAAAATTGCTTCTTTCCGAGATACAGGGTGGTAAGTTAAAAAATAAAAATCAAATTTTTTAGATATTATTAACAGTGGCCTTTAGAGGGCGCTTCACACTGCACTTTTTATGGTTTAAAATTTCCACAAGTTTCTCATCACTGTAGTTTTTTACATTTTTTGTTAAGAAAGTAACTTCCTAAGCAATTTTAAGCTAAACAGGCACTCTTGTTAAAATTCGCTAAAGTTAGCCGTTTTCGATATAGGGTTTTGATGTTATACTGCACCGAAAAATTCAAATTATTTTCACAACAAATTGCTATATTTTATAATGAAATTACCTTAGTGAATTAGTTGTGCACAATGTATTATTCTAAAATACTGTTAACTTAATACTTTTAATATTTGAAATTCTTGTTATTCAAAATAATTTGATTATTCCGATGCGGCATCAAACATTAAAAACCGAAAAATCTGGAAAATAGCTCACTTTAGCAGAATGTAACAAAAGTACATGTTTTTACATTGAAATGCCTACGAAATTATCTTTTTAACAAAAAAAAATAAAAAATTACATCTTGGGCCGTAGAGTTACATAACATCCTTTATCGACATCCGAAATCAAAAAATTTAGTTCATATATTTATAAAGTAGTAAAGTAGTTACGAACTCAAGTAGGTATTTGAGTTTTTTTGAATATATTCATTTACCCTTGTATTTACCTGATGAAAAATCATTATTAAAATTAAACAAAAAATTACTGAAACCCAAAAACATCATTGAATAAATACTAATTTTCTTGACCGGGAAACATAAAATGTTTCAAAGCGAGATAACAATGGGTCATTTCATTTTATTATTATTTGTCTTTCGCAGATTGGCGGTTAAACCGTTAGAATGCATTGCTTGTAGTCTATGAGTGTCTGTCTAAACTGTTCTTTAATACATTAACACTAATTGCATTAACCGTTGCTTCATACTCTATTCGCATCACTTTTCGTGTTAATGCAAAGTTGACTCCAGGCTACCTATTCTCCTATTTAAACAATGTGATGACTCCCATCACATGCTTTGGCCAATGACAAGACGCTAGCCCTACCAAGTGTACTTTGGCTGCCTAACTTCCGCATGCGCAGATCTACCAATATTATTTACCTCATGTATTACAATAGATTTCACTTGATTTCTAACCACATGAAAATAGAGAGTTTCAAAAACCTAACCTAACGAAACCTAAATCAAATCTAACCGAACCGAACCAAAGCAAACTGAACCAATAATTTTTTTCAAAAAAAAAACTTTCCTGACTTCCTACCCAGGATCCTAGAGGATGTGAATCTGAACCGAACCGAACCGAACCAAACCTAATCTAACCAAACTAAACTACAACACTGCTAATTAGGTTTAGTTGGGTATGGTTAGGTTTGGTTCGGATTCACGCCTTCTAGGATCCCGCAAAAAAGTGAGGAAGGTTTTTTTTTTTTAATTGTTGGTTCACTTTGCTTTGGTTCGGTTCGGATTCACATCCTCTAGGATCCCGGGTAGTAAGTCAGGAAAGTTTTTTTTTAAAGAAAATTATTGGTTCAGTTTGCTTTGGTTCGGTTCGGTTCGGTTAGATTTGATTAGGTTTCGTTAGGTTAGGTTTTTGAAACTTTCTATTTTCATGTGGTTAGAAATCAAGTGAAAATCACCTTGAACATCTATTGTAATACATGAGGTAAATAATATTTGTAGATCTGTGCATGCGGAAGTCGGGCAGCCAAAGTACACTTGGTAGGGCTAGCGTCTTGTTGGCCAATGGCAAGCTTTAAATTAAATAAAGCCCGAGGGGTTCAAAACCCTAGCCTTTGGGAACACAATTTCACTTATTGGACATCTGTCAAACTCATGTCAAATACAATATGGCGGCTCAATCATGAAAAACATAAGAAAGTTTGGAAAACTCACAACTTTTTAAATTAATTTTATTTTATTTGGATTATAGTGCACTTTTATTAAAACTATTAATCACTTGCATTTTTAATGTTTCTGTATCTCAAAGAAAATATATTCCTCAATAAAAAATTTTTGTACTTTTTGCGTTTTATAGAGAACTTGTCTTCTCTTCAACGCGTAAAATTTACTAACTCTGAAGAGCAGGCGACTATGCCATTGATCGAGACAAGTCATTTCACACAACACGCGACCACTCAGAGTTTGCTATTGGACAAAGCGTGTGATGTAGACGATCACATCGTTCAAGTACATGAATAGAGCCCCAGATGTTGAAAACCCTAACCTTTGGGAACACAATTCCACTTATTAGACATCTGTCAAACTCATGTCAAATACAATATGGCGGCTCAATCACGAAAAACATAAGAAGTTTGGAAAACTCACAACTTTTTTATTTCTTAACCGATTTTTTTAAAATTAATTTTATTTTATTTGGATTATAGTGCACTTTTATTAAAACTATTAATCACTTGCATTTTTAATGTTTCTGTATCTCCAAAAAAATATATTCCTCAATAAAAAAAAATAGTATTTTTTTTGCGTTTTATAGAGAAACTGCTAATTCTCTTCAACGCGTAACATTCACTAACTCTGAAGAGCAGGCGAATATGCCATTGGTCGCGAAAAGCCATTTCGCACAACACGCGACCACTCAGAATTTGCTATTGGACAAAGCGTGTGATGTAGACGATCACATCGTTCAAGTACGAGAATAGAGCCCCAGAGGTTGAAAACCCTAACCTTTGGGAACACAATTCCACTTATTGGACATCTGTCAAATTCATGTCAATTACAATATGGCGGCTCAATCATGAAAAACATAAGAAGTTTGGAAAATTCACAACTTTTTTATTTCTTAGCCGATTTTTTACCTTCCTAGCCCGCACAAATGGCTAGAGAAGGTATTGTTTCGACGAAAAATTTTTTTTGAGATAAGGCCGAAAATGTTATATTTGGGTGTATTTTGACCTACCCTAGTTATGTAACTCTGTCCGTAACACAATAGCTCCTAAACCGCCCAACCGATTTTCATGAAATTTTTAGGTAAAATAGTATTTGATACTGTAATGAGCTGATTAGATTATGGAAATTTATCAATGCTAATGATAGTTTTTTGACAGTTAAAAAGTTTAAAAAATGCTAACTTTTTAACAGAGCGTCGCATCAATATGCGGTTTTCGGAATATTATAGCGCACATTTTTTTCAAAAATTTGTGTTATAACCAAAAACTTGGTAGCTTTCGTTTCAGAGATATTTACAAAAAACTGTTTTTAAGGTTCATATAGCATGGAGTTTACTTGGAGTGTGCTAATGGGTTAGGAAGGTATCAGATCCGTCATGGATCCATTTATTTAAAATTAATTTTATTTTATTTGGATTATAGTACACTTTTATTAAATCTATTATATTCAAAACTGCTAATTTTACAAAAAAAACACAAGATACAAAAAAGATGTGTATTGACAAGTTGTATCCATAGTGGGTTTCATTTTTCCTATAAGTTAAAAAGTTTTTAAGTTCTGCTCAAAAACTACAAAATTGGCCTGAGGGTACCTCTAGACACCAAAAATTCATTTTTCATGAGTGTCAAAATTGGGAAAAATTTCCTACAAAAACGCTGCTGCACGTTTTTTTGTCAGACAAATGGTTTTTTTAGTTATGACACAAAAAATTTCGCAGCCATTTTGAATTTTGACAATTTTTTTTATTTTAATGGCCTTTAACTTCAAAACTGCTTATTTTTGAGAATTATTTTTTCTAAAATGTAAAGTGACCAAGTAATTTAACAAAGGAACCTTTTTGTGCACACTAAATCCAAGATGGTGGGGGAAGGCAAAAAGATTTTCTTGATTTCAGTAAAACCAATATTTCAAAAATAAATCTGAGGACACGGCAGTGCCTCGCCAAGTTCGGGCGCCGTAACCATCTTTTCTCATTTCAGCCGATATTTGACCTACCTAAAACTCTACTTCGGAATGAGCTACGAATCTCAAACTTTGCACAGTCGTAGATCTCCATGGAGTTAACAACCCCTCCAAGTTTCATGGAATTCCATAAAGTAGTAAAGTAGTTACGAAATTTCAAAAAACGTCGAAATTGCCACTCACTCACTGACTCACTCATGTATAGATCATCAATATTCTACTGTACTTCCAGACATGCTACAAAGCTGAAATTTGGCAGACTGATAGAAATTATGACCAAACCCCTGGAAAAAATCAAAAAAGCCCCAAAATTTTTAATTACTCCCCTCCCCTATACATTTAAAGTTATGTAAAATTAGCATCACCCACTTCCAGAAATGCTAGAGAGTTGAGCTTTGGCAGACTGATAGGAACTATGATAAAACTATAGGAAAAAATTAAAACACCCCAAAATTCTAATTTACTTCCCTTCCCTATAAATGTAAAGTTAAGTAAAAGTAACATTGCCTACTTCCAGACATACTAGAGAGCTGAGCTTTGGAAGACTGATAGTAACTATGATAAAGTTATAGAAAAAAATTAAAACACCCCAAAATTCTAAATTACTTCCCTCTCCTATAAATGTAAATTTATATAAAACTAACATTGCCCACTTCCAGAAATGCTAGAGAGCTGAGCATTGGAATGCTAATAGAAATTATGATAAAACCCTGGGAAAAAATTTTAAAGTCCAATATTTTCATTTACTCTCCTCCCCTATAAATGTAAAAGTAACATTACCCACTTCCAGAAACGCTAGAGAGCTGAACATTAGAAGACAGATAGGAACTATGATATATGATAAAACTACAGGACAAAATTTAAAAACATGACAATTTTAATTTATTTCCCTCCCCTATACATGTAAAGTTATGTAAAAATAACATTGTGCACTTTCAGAAACGCTAGAGAGCTGAGCTTTGGAAGGCTGATAGGAACTACGATAAAACCATGGAAAAAAATTAAAAAATCTCAAAAATTTAAGTAAGGCATTGCAAAGGTTTTGAACAATATTCTGCATATTTTACTACTTTAAAAATTAAGTATTATCCAATTCCTTTAAAAAATAAGTGAAATCATAACAAAAACATTTCATGTAAAAAAAGTCAAGTATGTGAAAATGGCATTGCGTAAAAAGAATTGAGATAAAAGTAAAGCCAAGTTTTCCAATACAAATTTCAAAATGAAAGGTTCTTACTAGTTTGGAAATATTTTTCTAAACTTGGCTATTACGGCTGTAAATGACTCTTAGGCACAGTGCTAAATTGAACATAAAGAAGCTTGGCTGTAATAGCAAAGTTTAAAAAACATTTCCAAACTAGTTAGAACCTTTCATTTTGAAATTTGTATTGGAAAACTTGGCTTTACATTTATCTCAATTCTTTTTACGGAATACCATTTTCGCGTACTTGGCTTTTTTTTACATGAAATGTTTTTGTTATGATTATATTCTTTTGAAGCAGGTATTGGTTTGGTGCATAAGAGAGCAGTTTTTCATTTGAACCTATGTCATTTGCTTTCATTCAATATAATTTTTTCTTGGTGTAAAATACTTTTCTAAATACAGTCGAACCTCTCTAACTCGAACCTCTATAACTCAAACCCCTCAATAACTCGAACCTTTTAAGCGGTCCCTGCACTTTTTACATGTATTTTAACCTATGTAACTCGCGTTTCTATAACTCGAACTCTCCATAACTCGAACTGTTTTGGTTGTCCCTTCAGGTTCGAGTTATAGAGGTTCGACTGTATAAACAAACTGAATATTTTTAAAAGCAGGTATTATAATTAGTTACCACTTTTTTAAATAGTGCATATTCAAAATGGCGCTAATCAAAATAGCGTTATTCAAAACGGCATTGCCAAATAGGGCGTGTTCAATCGCCTATCAAAATAGCTATCATCAATCCATCAGCACCCATACAACATCTTGGCAGGACCTGGCAGGACTTGGCAGGGCCTGACAGGACTTGGCAGGACCTGACAGGACTTGGCAGGACCTGACAGGACTTGGCAGGACCTGACAGGACTTGGCAGGACCTGACAGGACTTGGCAGGACCTGACAGGACTTGGCAGGACCTGACAGGACTTGGCAGGACCTGACAGGACTTGGCAGGACCTGACAGGACTTGGCAGGACCTGACAGGACTTGGCAGGACCTGACAGGACTTGGCAGGACCTGACAGGACTTGGCAGGACCTGACAGGACTTGGCAGGACCTGACAGGACTTGGCAGGACCTGACAGGACTTGGCAGGACCTGACAGGACTTGGCAGGACCTGACAGGACTTGGCAGGACCTGACAGGACTTGGCAGAACCTGACAGGACTTGGCAGGAATTTGCAGGACCTGACAGGACTTGGCAGGACCTGGCAGGAGTTGGCAGGACCCCCCACTAAATTTACATAATTTAAATTTAAATAAAAGGTTCATCTCTACTCGAAACATGGCTAGAATATAGAGGACTGATATTTTCATCCTTTGATTTTGACTTAAATAAATTTGACTTTGAAGAGTTTGTCGCGTCTCTTTATCTTTAAAATATGTCATACATACAGGGTCTCTAGGCAGACTTAACTGCTCTAACCTGACCATATTAATTTAGGCTTGTTTAAGCACAGAAAAACTAAAGCTAATTTTTGTGTGGTTTAAGTCCAGTAGTCTTTCTCCCCCAGTAAAAAAAAAACGAACAAAGATGTGCCAACGTCCAGTCCATAAATTGTATTTAATTTGTGAATGGGGGCCTATAGTTAGAAGGGTCAAAGTACATTTTTTTAATGAAAATTTTATAAAAGGACAAAGAATTGGAGAAAGACAATCTGAAAATTTTAAAACTAGAATTTAATAGTGTTTAGTTGCTAAATATTTACCTTTTACAGAATAATCCGGCTTTCTTCACACAAAATACACGTCCTTCTACTTTAACCTTCAAATTAAAAAGAAAAAATTGACTGCCAAATCACAAAAGTAAACAAAAAAGGTCACTAAGCAAGCAAGGGGTTTTCGTCAGGTTGTGCCATCTAGTGAATAATTCCTAAATCAGTGATAGATCACAAAATTAAATATCGTCAGTGGCCTGAATTTTTGTCTTCTGGCCGGTAAACTTATATCAAATAGTAGGCACATATTTTCCATAGATAATTGGAAGAAAATAAATAGATAAGCTATATTTTTTTTTTATTGGAACGAGAACGCGCGTTTTGTGTGATGTGTGAGGAGTAAGTTTTTAGTAAAATTATTACTCTAGAAAACCCTAGTAGTAGGTAGGTCGGCCACCCTATGCTGCACACATCCCCAATACATAGGAGTTTTTGGCACATATTTATTTGCCGATCAATTAACATTACGTTGTTAAGGAAGTATGTCGCCAAACTTCGGAAGATGATTTTTTGGAAAAAAATTAAATAAACATTGTTCCGCAAATGCTTAGTTTTCGAGACACATGGTGTCCAATTTTCAAGTTTTTGTTTGTTTTTTTATTTATAGCTCGTGCAGTTTTTGACAGCTACAAAGGCATACTTACTTCTTGCTTCTTTTTTGTTATGTACGGTAACGGCACCCCGTACCTACGTTGGCCGTGCTTTGATGTTACCGTTATTTTTTAAGGTTGGCTTGTTTTTTTAATGCAGTCGAATTTCTTACTAAAATTCGGTAGTTTGGTTTGTAAAAAGCCATTAATCTAATAAAAATAAATAAACACATATAAATAAACAAAAAGATGAAGGAATGTGAAACTACTAAATTAACGTTTGTGTTATGTTATCTTTAGTGTTCCAAAATCTATCTTTTGCCCTAAATGTTTCCGTTATTCTTAGTAACAATAACGGTAACAGCTGTCAAAATTTTCTGTTAATTTAACTGACCTAAAATCCCCGTTACAAATAGAA
The DNA here is from genome assembly GCA_963576565.1 of Aspidapion aeneum. Taxonomy (NCBI): domain Eukaryota; kingdom Metazoa; phylum Arthropoda; class Insecta; order Coleoptera; family Brentidae; genus Aspidapion; species Aspidapion aeneum. The sequence goes on along the minus strand of OY755038.1, from coordinate 35,166,742 downwards.
ATCATAAATAACTATGTAAAAAATTTAAATGAAAAAAAAAACACGCAAAAAATATTTCTAAACTAGTAAAACTCAGATCATCCCAAAAACTTGTTACTGAAATGTAGAGCCTAAATTTTACTACGTTAAGTCGCCGTACGCATGTTTTATGTGGCGTCTTCGTACGTCTTATAAGATTAAGCAGTCCTTGGCCTGTGGCTGCCTCGGAATATGAATGTTATACCCTGTTCCTACCAATGCATGCATGCCCACCCCGATTAAAAAAAACGCTGCATTTAAAATCGGTGCAAATCCATGGACCATTACGTGATGCGTTTTTTGAATCGGGGTGGGTTATTTATTATAATAGGGACCTATTGCAATAGTGCCAGGCACAAATTGTGCCGGGCACTATATTGACAGTTTCGCATTACAAACTGACAGTTGTTGATCCAAAGTCGAATTTATAAATACCGTCGTTTATTTTCCATTAATAGTGGCGTCACTATTAAATCCGGCTCGTTTAATACACAAAGGCCTAATTTTGAAAGGAGAAAGCTGTTCTTATAATGAGAAACTGTCAATATAGTGCCCGGCACAATTGCAATAGGTCCCTAATATTTACTTTTAAGATTCTTACAGAAAGAATCTGGCATTGACAGTGGCGGATCCAGGATTTGCGAAGAGGAGCGACCAAAGTGGCAGCAAACTTAAAAAAAAATTATTTGCGGATTTTGATAGATTTGAAGTGTGAAATTTAGTATCTAAAAGAGATTTATGGCACCGCAAGTGAAATTTTTTTAAAAGTAGTAGAATTTGTGCTGCTAAACTAAAAAACAAGTTGGATCCGTCCCTGTGCATTGATATCTGCTTACACGAACGCGTTCTTAGGAAAATCGTGCAGACGGGTGTAATTATTCCTGTAATGCACAAATTAATTGGTCAACTGGGATTAATTGAAATTATTCCATTCTGGGCTCCTGTCAATTGTCAGTGTCAGTGTCAAAAATCGTGACGAAGTTGTGGGAGAGGAGTTCTTTCTTGCTCTTGTGTGAAAAGTTTAATTTTTCGTATAGAAATGGTTGATAAATTAGGTGAGTAATTAAATTATCTAATTAGCTGTGAGCTGGGCTAGTAGCCAAAATCAATATTATTTAAAATAACACGGCCGTTTCATGTTAAAAACTGCATAAAAGTTCATACTCTACCTCCCACCTTTAAAAGGCTAATCTGTTTTTTCATGGTCTAGTGCACTTTAAATTGATCTATTTTTGGCTCAAAAGAAAGTCTGCACCTTTATTTATAGTTCGTTTATGTCTAAGGATGATTTACTGTGATTCATTATCATTTAAAAGCCATTCATAGTTTGTAGTCCAAAAAATTTTAAAGTGCATTCATGCTCATCCTGGACACAATTTTTGGCATCATTTTAGTCTCAACTTATCTATCTTTCTCTCTTTTGTCAAAGTAATAGTAATAGGTACTCATATAAACATGCAACATTTGCCATGGGAGTTTGCTCTCCCTATTGTTTTTTAAACAAATTAAGAGCGTCCAAATCTTGATACTTAATAGTAAAGTAATATAGAGGGGTGATCAGCTGAGCCAAATAAAATATTGGTCCTGTAGTGTATTTTGGGGTCCTGTATAGTGTCCTGTATGGTCCTGTAGGCAAAATTTATACACCTACTGTGGGCAGCTGATTACCCTGTCAAGTAATATATAGAAATTGAGTCTAAGAAATCCCACTGAAACTGAGGGGGAATTTAATTTAATTTATTGTACATAATTTTTAAAAATTGTAATAATGTGAGTACCTAATGGATATTAATGCAAAGTAATGTAAATTTACCCCCACCACCCCCAATTCACCAAAACCATGAAAAGATCTACAAAATAATGCATAATAGTGTTAATAAATTTTAATGTGTGCCAAATTTGAATTCCTCATAGACTAAAACAGTGGATATGATGATGAGGGTAATGACTGATAAGAGTAGCCAGGATGAAATCTAAAGATGTGCAAAATGTGTCAAATTTTTAAGTTTAAATGTTTTTGAATATTTTCTTTTATTTTTTAAATTATTTATTTATTTATTTAATTTAGGTATTAACATTTACAAGAATTAAATTAAAAGATTTCCTAACCTAGAAGTAGCTAGTAGTCAAGTTGACTACAAAATTTGTTAACATTTCTGCTAATTTTAGTGACTGGATTAAACATAACATAAAAACTATGACAATGTGGGACATGTAATAGTGGAGTACTACAAGTTATATAATCTGGAACATGAAATTGTAAAATGGAAAGACATTCTGTACTACATAAAAAATTATTAATAATATTGAAAGGAAAACATATATCATAATACTAACTGTCCTTCAGAACATTTAATTGCACATACTTAGATGTATCTTCCACAAATTTATAACATGCAAATTTAATAAATGTATGCTGAATACTTATGAGTCAATTTATGTTAATATTAAAAAATGGTGACCATATAATATTAGAAAACTCAAGAATTGGTCTTACAAAACTTATAAATAGCACCTAGTTTTAGTGTGTTAACATTTATAAAATCCTGGCAAGATCACTTTATAAAACCCAACATTTTATTGCATGGCCTATGATCTTTTCATAGTGTTTAGAAAATGTCAATTTTGAATCAAGATATACTCTAAGATCCCTCACAATAGACACTACGCTGCCATACAAAGCAGCAACCTAGTAAGTCAAAAACTAGTGTTTTGGGAAATAGAGTTTGAAGTTTATATAACTACATACTAACTATAGTTTATTTAACTACATACTAACTACATAACTTACTTGTTTTTCAAGATAGCTACATTCTAGAAAAACTGGCTGGCGCCGTTTTTTACGGTGATTTCAATGAATCTCATTTTTGAGTAAGTTGAGTTACTATGTTTTTGCTTTGCACGGCAGTACTTGCTTTGACTGACTTGATAAATAATGTTTTGTATTTCCACAATGAACCAGTGATGCCATAGTTTTTTAATTTTGACATCAAAACACCATGGTTTATTCTGTCAAAGGCTTTGCTGAAGTCCATGTAAATAGAATGGACCTCAACACCTTCCACTATTGCAGTAGAAATAAAGATTGTGTATAAGAAAAAAATGACAAGAGGAAGTTTTAACACTCAACACAATGTTCAAATAATTTAGGAAGAGCTGAGAGAATACTAATACTAAATGATTTTTTCCATAGAGCTGGAAATTCACCAATATTTAGTTATTTATTAAACATTATGCTTTAATAATATTAATTTATACTTAATTAAGTAGGTTTTTCATTTCGATTCTCCACTTGATGTTATAAAATTTCAGAGTATATGCATATGTCTTTAAAATGGGGTTCATCATACCTTTTTACAAAAGAGGTTTTACTAAAAGAATCAGGTTATTTTGTGTCTCCACAGGGTGGTTTACCCTCTTTTTTTGTTATATTGTCAAAAAGAAAAATAAAACAACCAAATAGGTTTAAACTTGCCAGTTACAGACAGAAACAAGTGTTTTAAAAAATATATATTTAACATTATTACCAAGCTTGAACCATACAATTTAAAAGATTTCATTGAACACAGAGATATTTCACTTCTGCTGGTGGGGGAGACCTCCTAGGATCTTTGGTTTCTGCTGTCTGCTTTCAATTGCTTTAGATTTCATCAAAATATAACAAATATATAAGTACATAAAAGTACACATTTGTGTCATTGAAATTTTAAATATTTGAAGATATTAAGAAATTTTAAGAACTGCAGGAGCATTATTTTGCAAAGGTTTTAATTTTTATTTTTGTTTTTAACTTTTTAATTTGTTTGATAGTCCTAATGTCCTTGTTAAGGATGTCTTTTATTATGTTTAACTTAAAAAATAAATACTTTTTTATGATGTTTTAACTTTTATTTTATATGCTTCGAACATTAAAGCAGCAATTTTCCAAGTTTATATGTAACATTTTTGTTTTTTTTTTAAGTTGACAGTGAAGTAGGTAGGGTTTAAACATTATAAAAAACTAACAATACTTAAAATTGAATTTTGTTTTTCTCTTTTTTCTTAGGTCTTGAATAAAGATAATTTGAATTTTAATTTGACACTTTTTGGCAGGTCACCTTACTTTTAGTGAATTCCATATTTTGGAATTGTTTGATTTTCTTATGAAATTAGTTATTTGCTTATATTTGAAATAGAGTAATTCCACGCCAAATCATCCAATGGGGGTAGCTGCCATGTCACGAACAAAATCCAAATTTTGATAACATGTATTACTGTCCTTAGGAATACCAAATTATAAAATTTTAATTTTTAATGTCGCCTCCTGTATTTTACAGATAACTTTAAAGGTAAAATAAAGATGAAAAACAGTTGCGACCATAATTTTTTTTATTTTGATTGTATTAAATCTAATGTAAAAACAAATTTGATGGAAGATCCTATACAGAAAAAAAAATAACCTCACTTTTTTGAGATTGTAAAAATAGTTTTAACAAAATAGTAATTTTATGATTTTCTCAATTTTTAATTATTTACATCAGTGCGGAATATGGTCCATCAAAAAAAAGTCTATGTGCACATTAAAGCTCAGTGGCTTGACTAATATACAAGGTAAAAGAAAAATTTCTAGGTCTATTGGTTTCAGCAAACTAAATTTTTAAAAATTGGAAAAACTGCAAAAACCTCATAATTGGCAACTTTTGACTAAAAAAATTAGCATGTCTGTCTGTCTATTGAAACTTCGCTTGTAGCTTGTGTTACATGACAATGTATCATTTATATAAAAGTTAAATAAAAAAGTTGGGTCTATCATTTTAACATCAACTTTTAGGCTATTTGGTTAAAGCATGTAAAAAATCACATTTTTTAATTCGGTCGCAAAAAGGAAAAAATTATATATAAAAATCATCGTCAGGGGATCTTATTTATACCCACATACTGTTTCGCGTGACATCCTAGTTTGTGGGTTCAAGTGCCATCTTCGTACACTGTTGGATATTTTTTTTTAGTTTTAAGAATAAATTTTGGGTGAGACACTGACACTAATTAGTTTGTCTCTTTGGTGAATGAAATGGTTCAAGTTTAACAGTGGCGTACGTAGGAGGAAGTGGGGTTGGGACTTAATCCTTCCAAAGCCATTGAATAACTTCTCCTAAAGATTTAATTTTTCTGAAAGAAGTATAAAATGGTTTTGCAGGACTTTGCTTTTACTCAAGCCACCTCTCCCAACCCCCTTGGAAAATTTCTGCATACGCCACTGGGCATTAAAAAAAACTAAGTACAAAACTAACGCATGGTAAAAGCCCATGTGATGTGTTTGGAGGTACTGTGAAACGATTTGTTTTACATTAAAATCTCAAACAAACAACAACTGGACACCATTCTTTCACTCCTCTGGATGATTTAACTATAGATGCTAAATTTACTTCAAGCTCAGAAAAAAAATTTGTTCGGTTTCTGAAATTATAGAACTCAACTTCTTTTCCGATTTTTTAAATATGACAGTAGGTTACTACTAAAAAAGTAAATAAACTTTAAAAAAATTTGTGTAGTGACCTTATGAAGAGAGTTTTGATCATAATTTATTGAACAGTGCTCAAATAAATAAACTTTACCTTCTGATAAACCTTAATTTGCAGGGGTGGATCTAGAAACTTTATTTTGGGGGAAAATATCATAATAAATATTTCACAAAACTATTTTGCATAGTGACCAGGAGGTGTGTTCTATGTGTCAAAACTGAGTCAAGTTTCAGATTTGGGAGGGGCATCCCCCCCCGTAGATCCACGCCTGTAATTTGTGATGCAATTTAACATCACTAAAAATATTAAAATAACAAACAAATGTGTAGTGACCTTAAGGATACAGACCCAGATTTTTTATTCTTGTTTTTAAAAGTATATGATACAGTGAAAAATTTGCCCTACTTGATTACCACCAGCACCCCGATAGACAGGGTCATTTTTGATGCTGAAGTTGAGGGATTTCCCAGACATTCTTAACTTCTTCGTGGAACTCCAAGGTAATGTCTACTTTTTAAATATGTTTTATACAAGGAAGATATAGTCCTTGAGTATAGCTTTCCAACACTGTATCAAAAATTTAAGAAAACATTACATTTATACCCCAAAAAAATATGAAAACTTCGAAAATTTCTGCGTTTTTTGGATATTCTCTAAATTACTCTAATTAAGCCAGTATAAAAGATTTTGCTAAACATCACATTTTTTTGAAAACTACTTTTATGCATGTTTTCAAAATTATAGGTTAATTTCTTTTAGGTGCTGTTTACTATGAGCATATTTTTTTTCTTTAAAGTCCCATTTTGCCTGTTTTTAGACTTTTCAAATGTGTGTACAACATACTAATTAAATTTAAAAATCTAAAATTGTGCAAAAATGGTTAAGCATAAGCTGTTTCATTTAATAACCACGATTAAAGAAACAAATAAAATGTCACGGCAACACTTTTTTTGTAAATTGGATGACTTGGCGTGGAATTGCTCAATAGTAACTAAAATATTCATCATTTTGATTTAAAAAAATGTAATTTTGTATAGTCAGGAGTGGCTTCGGAACGAAATAGCGATGTACAAACGAGCGACATACGAAGTGGCGACTACTGAAATAGCGACTATCAAAAAAGCGATATAATGAAAGAGCGACAATCAAAAAAGCGACATAATGAAAGAGCGACTATCACAATAGCGATGTATCAAAATAGCGATGTTATTTAAACAAAAAAAATTGTCTGACTTCTTTCCTAGGATTCTAGAGAGAAAGATTGGTTCGGAATCACATTCTCCAGGATATAAAAATATGCTCAAAATAGTCACTATTTTGTTACACCACTATTTTGATAGACGCTATTTTGTTACATCGCTATTTTTTTACAATCGCTATTTGGTTACATCGCTATTTCATTACATCGCTATTTTGATTGTCGTTATTTTGATACTACTACTATGTCGGTTTAGAACGTTTTTCTACGTTGTCCGACGCCTATTCTCCACCTCCTTCGATCCTGACAATCATCCTCTGTCAGATTCTTTTGACTCATTGATCTTTGGATTGACTGTTGCCATTCTAGTTTAGGACGCCCTCTTTTTCTGCGCCCTATTGGCAACCTGCTTTGGTAATCTTTCGTCGTTCATCCGTTGTACATGGCCGTACCATGTCAGTTGCCTTTTAGTGATGTCATCCGTTATGCTTCCCTCGATTCCCATTCTTTCTTTTATGATCTCATTTCTTATGTGATCTATTCTAGATATTCCCATTGATCTTCTTATTGCATCCATTTCGACACTTTCCATTTTTGTTTTGTATTTTTCTGTTACGCGACAAGTCTCTATTCCATACAACAGCGTGCTTTTGACCATTGTTTCATATATGTTAAATTTTACATTCTTTTATATCTCTCTGCTCCATAAAATACTGTTAAGACATCCAATAACTTTTTTTGCTTTTACTATTCTTTTTTCCAATTCTTTACAGTCTGTTCCTGTCTGATCAAATGTGACACCCAAGTATACATACTCATTGCATGGAGATATTGTTTGTCCATTTTCTAATACTAACTCACTGGATTCGTTTCCAATACATAAGTACTGTGTCTTGTCCACATTCACTGTTAGTCCCCACTTTTGGTATTCTTCTGTTAACTTTCTTATCATATACTCAATGTCTTCGTTATCATTAGCCACAATTACTTGGTCGTCAGCAAACTGTAGTGTGTATATGGTAAATCGGTCGTTAAGTTATATTCCAATGCCGTGCACTTTCGTTTCCAGTTTTTTAGAGCTACTGCGATATATATTTTAAAAAGAGTTGGAGAGATACAACACCCCTGTCTTAAGCCTTTTGTTAACAGGAATTCTTTTGAAAGTCGATTTTAATTTTAGATTTTGACCCTTTGTATAGTTCTTTTATCGCTTTTATGTATGTATGATTGATATTAGTTTGCTCTATAACTGTACATATTTTTTTTTTGTAATTTTTTTTTTCGTTATTTTGATACCGCTATTTTAAACCTAAAATAATTGGCCTAGTAGAGGTTCCTACGGGTCTAGGACAATTCGTCGCCAACTGAATAAAATTTTTAAAAAAAATCTATTTTCTTTTCAGTACATATCGTCGTTGATCTCACAAACTGATGTAACTCATTTATTGTAATTTTACAAGGAAGCAATTTCAAGTTTTAGAGAAAGTTTATATTGAAATTATATCACTAAAAATGTTCTTGGATCTAATGATTTTGGTGCTATTTAAAGGTTTTTATGAGTTACGACACTTGTGACATAGAGAACGACATAAATAAGGCAGTGTTATGGTCATCTCAAAGCTGCATTTTTTTGAGATACGTCAGTTTGTAAGATCAACGACGATATGTGGTTTATTGAAAAGCCACATTTTGAAAAAGAATTTAAAAAAAAAACTATTTGCGTGGACATATATTTTTGGAAAATGTAAATGTTGGTGTTTGGACTCGTGGTAATTGGGATATGTTTGCGATCAATTGGCCAATTGGACAGAAGAGTTATAATTTAAGAAAAAATAAGTTAAGTTAGGACCCCTGAATGAATAAAATTGCAAATTAAAACCATGGTTTGGGTGAGTTGGGCCAGGTGCGAAATGGGTCGGTGGCGAGTTGGCCCGGTTGCTAGTTGGGTCAACAAAAAGGTGGCCCGGCGGTGAATTGGTACCAGGGAATTGTCCTAACCTCTACTAGTCCAATAATAAAGGATAAATGATGGAAGGAATATTTTGACTTGCTTATTTTCACCCTTAATATAAATTTGTAGATAATTTAATTCTTATTTTTTGTTTAACCAGTATTTAAAAAAAAATTACTACGCTACTAAAAAATGGATCAAAAGTTAGAAAAACTGTGTTAGTGTTCTTATTTTGTACACTTTTTGCTTCTTATTAGCAATAAATATAATTTTTTTTAAATATTGATGAACTAAAACTTAAATTAATTATAGAATTAAATTCTCTACAAATTTGTGTTCGTGAAATGCATAATAAAGGTAAAAATCGGCAAATTTCGGCACTTTTTATTTGCAAAAATCTAAAATGATTGGGGCTGTAAATTATTTTTATAAGCAAATATAAATGGGGGCAGATGTAAAAACAGTGCATTTTTCTAGAATTACCCATATGTTTATCAGACTGCATCAGTTGCATAGAAATAGCTTGGCGTTCTAAAAAACAGTACAGTGAATCTGCTTTTGATTAGTGAGTCACAGTAATCACACACATAGATGTAACCAGTAATAATGTTCTAAAAAAAACTGAACAGAATTTTAAAAATGTTTCTATAATATTTGTCTTTTAGACAATTGTTGAGATCAAAAATATGTATTTTTTTTGCTTTCAATTGTATAAAAATAATGGAATAGTGTAAAAACTGTGTTGCCCATGGAAAAACAAATTATATCAAAAGTTGTGATGTGAACTATTTAAAATATCTATCTAATCTAAATAACTATTTTTTTAAATAAAACAAATGTCTCTTTTAGTGAATAGTGAGGCGAATGCCAGAAGGATAGCTATGGTGGAAAGCTGTTTTGGTAGTTCAGGACAGGTAAGAACTTAGTCATTTACAAGGATCTACATAGTAAATAAGTTTTTAAGTTATGACTGACATAAATAAACTGTAGCCACAAATGAGCCTATTGTGCCCACTTAGGTACTAAGTTAAGCTAGGCAGGTTTGTTAAAAGAAAAAAATGTTAATATTTTTACCTTCCTAGCCCGCGCAGCAATGGCTAGAGAAGGTATTATTTTCGACGAAATGTTTTTTTTTTAGATAACGCCAAAAATGTGTTATTTTGGTGTATTTTGGCCTATCTTAGCAATATCGCCGTGATGTCTGTCTGTGTGTGTGTGTTTATGTCTGTCCGTAACACGATATCTTACAAACCGCAGGACCGATTTTCATAAAATTTCCCGGTAAAGTAGTGTTCGAGCTTATTAGATTTTGGTCAAAATCCATTAATGCTAATGACAGTTTTTTGACAATTAACATTTTTAAAAATGCTAACCTTTTAACAGAGCATGCTAACTTTTTAACAGAGCATTAATATGTGGTTTTCGGAATATAGTAGACCACATTTTTCTCAATAATTTGTGTTATAATCAAAAACTTTCAAACAAGCTTTCGTTTCTGAGATATTTACAAAAAACCGTTTTTAAAGTTGATATCTCATGGAGTTCACTTGATGTGTGCTAATAGGCTAGCTAGGAAGATACCAGATCCATCATGGATCCATTTATTTTACCCGAAAATATAAATCTTTCTTTTAAAAAATGTAGGGAACTTTTTCGTTCAGGTAATAAACAAATTAGTCAACATTGACTTGCATAATTTGTCTATTAAACTGAGCAACAAAACAAATCAATATTTCACCAAACAATTTTATCTTTACATTCCTATTCTTTAACTCATATTTCAAATCAAATAGTAATTTTTTTTTAACCTTACATTATAATCAGCAAAGTAAACAGGTTTAGTTTATAATTTTTAACTGAGGTCTAGAGGTCTACCTACACTAATATTTTTTTTAATAACTAGCATTAGGTTTTGGTAAATATAAGTATAATACAGTGATGTATCCAGTTCTCGATTTCATGAAAAAAGGTTTTATTCATAAAATAAATTATGCAGGTGTGCTGTGTTTTAATTTGGAAAATTTAGTTTGTTGTTGTTTCTCTCGTATTTTTCCTTGGGTAGCTCGAAAGCTTCTTTGATTTTTAAATTCGTGGGTACGAAATTTACGTTTGACAGTTTTTATTTGCCATAAAATTCCGGTGACTGAGGTTGATGTCTTGAAGGTGGGTGAAAACGCTAAACTAATTGGTAGGTGGCGCTTTTTGCAGAGTCGACTTTTTCTCCCTATAAACGTAGGATGAGAGACAAAACGGTCTAATTAACTTCCTAAGGATATCACATTGACCAAGCAGTGTTCTGAGGAGTCCCATATGGACGAAACAGTAAACTGTCAACACCTTATTGGATGTCCATTTGATCTTGGACCCCCAGAAGGATAAGCTTTCGACTTACCCACCCACGGAAAAAAATACAAGAGAAACAAAAACTTCTTTTTGCCCGATTAGCCACGAAAACATATTTATTTTTTAAATTTGCGGGTACTAAATTTACGCTTGTTTATAATAATTATGTTTTATGTTTTGAAGCTTCGTTTTCGAGATTTATTGTTAAAGTTTTAAAAAAAGTATTATTACAATTCTTTACATTTTTGTACAATTATTTTGACTGTTTAGACGCTGGAATAATTACGAAAAATCAATGACGTCAAAAGATACATTTTATTATTACAAACAAATCTGGCAAATTTAACAAAAATCGACTAATCAGCTTTATTATCTGTTGATATCCCTAACCTTTTAAATAAATAACAATTTTAAAATTTAGCCGCCCTGTATCGATGCCTATATTAACTTTACATAAAAAAAATGCGAGTTCTAGAAGGGAGCTTATTATGATTTTTTTATTTGTACTTGTAGAAACTAAGATCAAGTTTTTTTACTTATTTTCAAGAGTCTTGTCTTACAAAACGTTCTTGTTTCACGACTATCTGCAATATGTTAAGTTTTTGAGCGTATTTTATTTTGCCTTGTACCATATATACAGTCAAAAATTTAATTTATGTTATTTTATGTTATGTTATTAATTATGTTTTTTATAACTGATTTATATCAATTTTCTTTTTTTTAATTTGTCTGTGTGACAATGCATTTTATTTTTTGTATTAGTAGTTTATTTTATTGTTCTATTTTATTCTATTTTTTAATTTATTTTATTAATTTTAAAATAATTTTTATTTTTAATTTATAATCACAGTCAAACGTACTTTTACTCTATTATTTTAAAATTATTTTAATTAATTGAAACTACTTCTTAATTTTTTGTAAAATTTATTCTTAGAAGAAACACAGAAATGTTTTGATAAATTAAAATTAGTCAGTGTAGGGAGTTCGCTTTGTCAATAATGTATACAAAATTTAGACAATAAAGCTTGATTTGATTTGAAGTTAAATCGTCAGCTACAAAACCGAACCACAGCTTGCTATAAACTCAAATATTAGCTTCCACCTACAAAAAATTCCACGATTCTGGCAGCTCTTGAATTTCAAGAATCTTGCAGGCAATTTTTTTATTTTTGTACATTTTATCAATTTTGAGGGGTAGCTACAAAACCGAACCGCATCTTGCTATAAACTTAAATATTATACCTACAAAAAATTCCACGATTCTCGCAGCTCTTGAATTTCAAGAATCTTACAGGCAGTCTTATTATTTTTGTACATTTTATCAATTTCGGGGGGAATAACCCCCATTACCTTACCTCTTATATACGCTGGTGATAAAATCATTAGTTAATAATTATATTTATTGCTCAAGCGTCATTTATTTGCCTGTTATTTACAAAGTTTTAATAGCATTTCAAATAATTACTCATATTAAAACAAGTCAATATTTTTTCAGTCAAAAATTAGTTAAAAATATTGTTAATTGTTTTACTTAAATGAAAAGTATACATCATGACATCCATAATAAAAAAACATTCATATTATATTAGATCCACATACGTATTAAATATTATACCTGTAAGACGATATTATTATAGAGGTTAAGTAGTGCTACCGACATTTTGTTCAAAATTTTTAAGTTGTTTATATGTGACCAATAAATCTCTATCGATAGTAGAGTGTATGAAATGGGTCACTGTGTTTTTTTTGAGGTTAAAGTTTTATTTTTTTAACTGCAGTGGGCACGTTTACGAAAAATCCTTTGTGTTGGACACAGATATCAGATAATCAGAAGAACAGAATGTTTTGTTGGACCACTCAATCAAGATAACAGAAATGTATGCTGCTTATCTGATCTTGAAGATTTACGCTTGCATACCTGTCAAATTTCAAATTACAACAAAATTGAATTCTTTTCGAAAAAAAAGGCTTCCTTGTTGTAACATAAAAGAGCGAGCCGGTGTTTCCGGGTAATAATAAGAAATGCTAAATCTTGAAGATTTTAACCTTTTAATAATCTTGCATCCTTACAAAAGTTTGGTAGAATATCGGGATGGTGTCTGAGAATATTTTGCTGAAATTTCGCTGAAATCTGTAGTGCCATTTTGAAAATATCATAAAAAAACGTCTCACCTCCCATAAGACCCAATGTAAAAGTCAGCCCCCAGAGAACAGCTGATTTTTTCAGGGTCGTGGCCTCTATTTTTCTATTGGCCTTGATGCAAGATGGTTTCCCAGCTCATGACACTTTGCCTGTGAGACTGGTCTCTGAGATCACCAGATTTGGCAACCATTGATGTTTTTTATGCGACTTTGCAAAAAGCCAAATTTATTTGCATGGCCATTTAAGAGCTACCTAAAACTTTGGATGAACTTCGGGCAAAAATAATCGCCACTCTACAATCAGTGACACCTGAAATGCTAAGTAATGTCCGAACTGAATTTTATAACAGGCTCGGATCCTGTTCAGCACAGAGCGGTGGTATTTTTGAAAATTTAATTCGTTAGGTAGTTCTTAAATCAATATGAAAGAATTTGCTTTTGAAACAGACCCCTCTTTTCGAGCCTCTTTTATTTGTTTTGCTTTACACAAACTTTAGTTTGTGGTAGATACGGCATTAAATTTTATAAAACAGACCAAGAGTGAAAAAAAGGATTATACGTTACTTAGTTATCTTCTAAATTTCCGATATTTTATATACATCTAACCTCGATCGATTTTCTTTACGAAGTCTACTTTACTGGGGCGCACAGAGGACAGGTATTGGCTGTGGGTCTGGCTAGCCTGAAACAATGGGCGTAACCACGTGGAAACTTCTATCCTTTTTTTTACTACATATTTTAGACATATTTATGCATTGTAAAGCATTTAATCATGCTGTACAGCTTTATATCCGTTGCGTCAGTCAATTGTAATTTTTTAAATAAAGAAATAAATTGGGGCACTTTGTCGATTATCTTGTACGCTGCTAGGAGGGGTTTACCAAATAGCAAACATTGGATATGTCCCACTCTCCCAAGTCCGCAAATATGAACTTAAAAAATAGATAAATTGTTTTTAGCCACTAGCTGTTCCAGGCAGAGTTCTAGTCGGGGAGGGGGTACTCACAAAAATGTGCCGAAAGAAACCAAAGACGAGGCAGTTTTTCTTGTTTAATGACATTTTGGTATATGGAAATATCATTATCAACAAGAAAAAATACAACAAACAACATATCATTCCATTAGAGGAGGTGAAACTCGAAAGTCTGGAGGATGACAATCGTAAGTTGGTAATTATTTTTTTAAGGGTATTTTTTTAATCTTAGACTTGTATGAATGAATGTATGAATGTACGGTAGTGGCGGTAAGCACCCTTAAAGGATCTAACCTGGCACCTAGGCACACCTTTCTGGGCCCCTTGTTCACCATATACCTACTGTGTTCGACGAGAATAATTTAAATACTATCTAGCAAATATAGAACCTAGTAGATTTCAAATTGTATTTTATTCCAGAAACTTAGTCTAGTCATTATGATATACCACATAATGCCATGGTTGAAGCCTTAGACCACTGATGGGTTATAAACCTTAACATAATCAACAGGGTACAGAGCATTAGCTGCTAGCTCCAAATAGGCACAGATTAACCCATCTCCTTTACCATAGATGTTCCCTGTTGGGAAGGGCGAAAAAATATCGAAACACAAAATATCGAATTAAAATATCGAAAGTACATAATATCGTATATCGAAACTACAAAATATCGAATAACAAAATATCGAAACTACAAAATATCGAAAATACAAAATACCGAAAAAACAAAATATCGAAACAACAAAATATCGAAAATACAAAATATCGAAAACACAAAATATCGAGTAACAAAATATCGAAAATACAAAATATCGAAAATACAATATATAGAAACAACATAATATCGAAAATCAAAAACAGAAAATTTCGGATCCTTCACCTAACCTGACCAAGACCTAATCTAACTGAATCTACTCTAACTCAACCTAATCTGACGTAAGCACACTAAAATAGATAGTGCAAAAAACCTAACCTAACGAAACCTAATCAAATCTAACCGAACCGATCCTAATCAAACCAAACCAAAGCAAAATGAACCAATAATTTTTTCAAAAAAAAAACTTCTTTCCCGGGATCCTAGAAGGTGTGAATTCGAACCGAACCGGACCGGACCGGACCGGACCGTACCGTACCGTACCGAACCGAACCGAACCTATCCAAACCTAACCATACCCAAACAAACCTAATTAGCAGTTTTGTAGTTTAATTTCGTGAGGTTAGGTTTGGTTCGGTTCAGTTAGGTTCGGTTCGGTTTGGTTCCGTTCGGTTCGGTTCAGTTCGGTTCGGTTCGGATTTACAGCTTCTAGGATCCCGGGAAAGAAGTCAGGAAAGTTTTTTTTTGAAATAAATTCTTGGTGCAATTTGCTTTGGTTCGGTTCAGTTCGATTCGGTTCGGCTAGATTTGATTAGGTTTCATCAGGTTAGGTTTTTAAAACTTTCTATTTTCATGTGGTTAGGTCAGATTAGGTTAGGTTACGTCAGGGTCGGGCTAGGTTAAGGTTTCGAAATTTTTGATTTTCGATATTTGTTAATTTCGATATTTTGTGATTCGATATTTTGTATTTTCGATATTTTGTATTTTCGATATTTTGTATTTTCGATATTTTGTATTTTCGATATTTTGTATTTTCGATATTTTGTAATTCGATATTTTGTAGTTTCGATATTTTGTGGTTTCGATATTTTGTAGTTTCGATATTTTGTAATTCTATAAAATGTAGTTTCGATATTTTGTGGTTTCGATATTTTGTAGTTTCGATATTTTGTATGTTTTCGATATTTTGTAGTTTCTATATTTTGTGTTTTCGATATTTTGTGTTTCGATATTTTTTCGCCCTTCCTATCTGTTGTGACCCAAAGGTTACCAGTTTTAATTTTTTTTTTGGTTACATACTGGTCAAAGCTCGTCCTTTACCAAACTACCCATTTACCCATGGGTCAAGGCCCCTTTAGTCGCCTCCTACGACAAGCCTAGTGGTTACCTTGGTGCTGTTCTTATCTCCGGACACCATACGGACCAAAATGTAAAAAGACTTGATGCTTGAAGCTGAAGACATTTTTTATTTTTCTCAAAACGCCAAAATTTTTATTATCAAATGTATAGATGAAAAGTTGCAAACAATTATAAAAATATTGTACAGTGTGAGTGTCTCATTATAAATCTCTTTTTGAGTAATAATGCGATATATCGCAGAAAATTTATTTTTTATAAAATGCATATTCAAAGACAACAACCAAGTTGAGTTTGAACATTTTTCAAATTAATTTCAAGAAGCAAAATTACAAGCAAAACCAGATTATTTTCTTTAAAAATTAATTCTTTTTATATTAAGAAACAAATGGTTTTACTTTTACAATACTTGCATCAATCATTATTAAATTTTTATGCTCTGCTTGTTATATCCTTCCGTCTAAAACCAATTCATAAGCATATTTTTATGTCTATAAAATCACAAACAAATCTTTGTTTTTTGTTTAAATGCAGATGCGGCTACCCCCTTAAATATTAGCAGTCTTACGGATTTACCATCTTTCCAATCTGAAAGTCATTACCTTAAATTTAAAACTCAAAATTTATAAGTACATACTTTTTTCAAATTTTTAATGCCGAAAATCTACAAATTAGTTAAGTGGCTTACAGTCAAAAATCGTGTCATGTGGGATAGTTGTGGAAGATTTTTTATAACTACCCTAAATCGATTGGTAATAGATCACCCAATTCACCAGGTGTTTGCCAATTTGAGTAGGAGAGCCTGTGTAACGTTATAAATCCTGGGCTTTTTTTTTAACAAACTTTGGCTTGTAACTTTCGCTAAATTAGCTTTGCAGCAAAATTGTTAATACGTGTTTTGTTTGCAACAGAACAACAATTAATATAAAGAAGAAATGTGCTTTATATCTCAAAAACTAGCAAAGATATGTTTTTTTAAATAGAAAAAATAGTGTATTTTTTTAGGCAAAAAAAAAACGATGTTTTAGACAATCTTAAATCTAAATACGTTTTTTGACTATAAGCCTCTCAATTAATTTTTATTCCCTTCCTGTGGGGAAGTGACATAGAATACCTGTACCTGAAGGTTTGAAATCAAGGGCGTCTCCAGCGAAAAACAGCAGGGGGGCAGGTTTTAAAATTCCATGGCCTTCTTAATGGCGGGAGGGGACAAATTCATAATTTATTTGAATTTCATTGATCCTGGACATGTCCTTGGTCGAAAATATGTAGAATTTTTTAAGTGATATGAATATGGTATAATAGGGGTTTTTTGCATGGCTCATTTTTCTTTTATCTTTTATTTGACGCATGCACGTTACCTGGTTTAAACCTTATCCTTTACTAAAGGATACTGTTTTACCTTACTTGTGTTCGGATAACGCAGGCTACTAGTTCCTTTATCTAGAGACAGTGTTGCCGCCCATATAACGTTATGTCAAAATGTAATGTAAATTTAAAATATTTTTGATGCCAGACAATTATTTCAAGAGCTACCAGCAGATTTAATTTTGTGCCAGTTATTGAAAATAATTTTTTATAAAAACTGGTAGGTGTGTTGTTTGGCACCAGTGTTCACCAACGAACCAAAAGTGATCAATGTTCTGTGAAGTGCGTAAAAAAATAAGAAGTACAGTAAACACAGACCTAATCCTGGCAGTTTTTCGCTGGTATTGCTGTTTCAGATTTTCCCTGGTTGTTTTCAGAACTTTTTAATTAATTTTGCCTACAGAATACAAAACAGGCTTTTGACAAATAATTAAAGGATAAAGGTTAAAAAATTATATCTGCAAAAGATCAACATTGGGCTTCTAAATGTTGTCTGACATCTGTCATTTAATGTCGCATTTGTAAAGAATAAAGTTAGCTAAAGGAGGGCCTGCAAAAGGTCCCTAATATCTGTTTAGTCATAATGTTTTGTCAAAAAACGTCTTCTTTCGCCAGGCTTCCAGCATGAAATGACCCTAGTTAGTAGATGTGATAACTGCTCCCTACCAGAGAGCTAGAGAAACAATTTTTTTTATGTAAATTCGCAAGGCCTGACTTTGTCTAAAATTTTTCTTCAGAATTTGTATCGGTGGTAGTTTCGGAGAAAAATCCGGCAGCCATCCCTAATGCGATATTTATATATATTTATGTATTATTAAAGTCAAATACGTTGGGGCATAAATATGGGGCATACCCATGCATTCTCACATGCGATGCTTGAAGCCAGGATCTCTATTTAATTAATGTTCCGGGTAGACAGGATCTCGGTTACTGCGCATGCGTTAGTTTTGGTGGTTTTGGAACCTACGATGTTATGTTATTTTTTCTAAAAACTAGTTGATAGGGTGAAAATTTATCAAATTGTGGATTAAAATTGTAGTTTTTCTAAAACTAATTGTGAGATTTATTGTGTACTCTATAAACCACTTTTAACTTTATCAAATTATAAAGAAAAATATTAATAGTTACCTATGGAATGGCACTCCCCTATTTCTCTCGGACATTTTTCCACAAACCGCACATGTTTTTTCATGAATTATTTCATAGAAAAAAAAACACAATTTTACATGACAAATGTAAAACACCGCAAAATGTAAATAAATAACAAATATGGCCACATACTCAGCAGCTGTGTGTCTACATGACAAAACACACGCAGGCGCACTTGAAAATTCGCGGACGCGAGTTTAAATTTGCCATTGTTTCCAAAGCCAGCTATGAGTGCTTCACTTTTCGATTCTTTGAACCACCACGATCTAGAAGGTGGTGTTTGAACATGTATTTATGCTATAACGTATTTGTATACCTAGAATACTACTTAAACACGTAATGGTTGTCAAATTTATTTAACAGCATAAACACCGAACCAAAATTTGACAAAATTGGCCCATATCATGCTCATATAAAGATGAAATAATTCTGGAATACCGTTTTTAAAATTGTATAATGGAGATCTGATGGTATTTTTTTTTTAGAATACAAAAACGGTTGGCTCATACGAACAGCGTCGAAATCCTTTGCAGTTTACGCTGCAACTCCCGTAGAAAAAAACGAATGGATGGCTCATATAAATAAATGTATCGACGACCTTCTTAGAAAAAGTAAGTAAAACTCCTAAATTACAAATACAGGTTATAGTAATTTAAATGATGCACAAATCTTTTGGGGTTGGTGAGGAGGTAGAGCTGAGAAGCTTTTTAGCTTGAACACGGGTTATGGAACATAAACGGATTGGATTTGATCAAAGTTAAAGTGGCAAAAAATTAAAAATGCCTGTGTTTTTTAATTAGACCTTTCGTTCCCTGGTCTAGAAATGTGCTTGTCAACCGTATGTTTTTGTTTATTTGTGGTTTTGCCAGTTTTCTTAATTAAATTTGAGATAAAATCTAATTGTTAGAAACTGTTTAGCGTCTTAAAACATTACGTTTTCCATTAGAATAGGGAATTTCTTTTTCAACATAAACAAAAAAATAATAATAATAACGACTTACAGTCTCCACCCATTTTGACAAGGCCGCCATAAAATCAAAGTATAGTAAATTTGGTTTGGCTGCCAACAGGTTGAAATTATAATTCGAAACCCATTAGCCTAACAAAAAACAGATTTTTATAAAAAAAAATATTTCTACAAGCTAAAGAAACGAAGTTATTAAAAAAAAACTGATTTTTGCCGCCATTTTTTAGGTTGCAAACCTACTGTAATACTAAGGACCACCAACCCTTCAATCTTGCCAAGTTGTAAAAATTTCCGACCGTTTGCCACAAAAGAGGGCCCTATAAGTCATTACTTTAATTAAGTGTAAAGTCATTACTTTAATTATTATTATTGTGTCTCGGCGGACGTTTGGCCCATGCGATTGGTCTAGCTGATCACACACAGTTTTAAAATAGTCTGCCCAATACATACAGGGTGACAATTTGAAAACTATCCACCCCAGGTATTTCGACAACCGATAGAGATTTTACCTAATTCCGAAAACGCTTCAAAACGCTTATTTATGTATTCAATGCCGTCGTCGCACCAACCATGTTGGCGCAGGCCACAACCATCGGGTTTCTTTAAATTTGACTTCCCTCTTTGTGATAACAGTTTATGTTTTTCTTAAATTGAAATAGCAGTTTTTAAGATATTAGCGAGAAATGATTTGATTACCGTGTACAAAATACCCTATACTTAATTCAAGGGTTCATCGAAGAATGCAAATTACGCATTCAGAATGTTGCCAGGCCTCACCCCCTCGGTACTGGCCACGCCCATTTTTTAAAAAGTAATGGACGTGGGATGCACCCAGGGGGTGAGGCCTGAAAACATTCTGAATGCATAATTTGCATTGTTCGATAAACCTTTTAATTAAGTTAAGGGTATTTTGTAAACGATAATTAAATCATTTCCTTGATAAAAATATATCAATGTTTTTACATTTTAATCGTCAATATCTTTAAAACTGCTATTTCAAATTAAGAAAAAGCTGATGCAAAGCTCTTTCCAAAGAGGTATCACAAAGGGAGGGGACCCCTTATTTAAAAATACCTGAGGGGCGTGGCCTGCGCCAACATGGTTGGTGCGACCAAGGCATTGAATACATAAATAACGTTTCGGAATTAGGTAAATAACTATCGGAAATAAAATTTCGGACTTCCATTGTCTTTATTTATTTTAAAACACGACGTTTCGGTTAGTAACTATCTCTAACCGTTATCAAGTGTAAACTGATAACGGTTAGAGATACTTACTAACCGAAACGTCGTGTTTTAAAATAAATAAAGACAATGGAAGTCCGAAATTTTATTTCTACACAATCATTGTCTACGAGTTTCAAACAAATAACTATCGGTTTACGAAATACCTGGGTTAGATAGTTTTTAAATTGTCACCCTGTATATAAAAATTAAGCGTTAGAAAATAACTTAAGTTCCAGTGTTTATGTGAGACCTTTAAAGCGTCTGGCTAAAGTTTGGCCGATGAAAGGTGTCTGGTAGTGTTAAATATCAGTTTGTGGTAATATTATATAAAACGTATATAAAAATTATATGTTAGAATATTAACTTAAGTTACTCCCATTTTTTTGTCAAAGGCTATTTATCATCGAGCTTTATTTTACGTCATTACAAATATTCTAAAAAAAAAGTTTTTTTAGTTGTCCGTCACTAAAGAAAATATGTTTACAGTTTTATGTCTCCACCAACAAGCGATGTGTGATTATGCACTAGGTTGTTTAAACATTTTTGTTTTACTTTTCAGGTGGTAAAAAAGCCGTGGCGGAACACGCTGCAGTATGGGTACCCGACGTCGAAGCCCCTGTTTGTATGGTCTGCAATAAGACTCAATTTACTTTAATAAATAGAAGGGTAAGATTATATGCTAATACTGGCAATGAAAGGCACGTGGCACGTATAACTATCCATAAAATTTGCCCAATATAAGATTGAAGACCGCGTTTTGCTCATTGTTATGGTTTTCGAGCTTTGTTGTTATTTCACAACCCGTCGCAACCACAAAAAGCAATTTTTGTTGAAAATGTAGTTCACAATGTAATCGTTAACACTCCAGTCTCTGGGTTTACACTTACACTTAGCCCTTATAAGAGGATTTCTAACGGTAAATATAATCAAAGCTGCAGATATTTTTTACCATTCTAATCAAAATCTGGTAGCAGGATGGGATTCCTCCTTCAAGATAACCTAAGAAAAAAAAAAGTAGAACCCTATTAGGGTATGGTACCACCATGGTAGCAACGTAAAATAAAAAAAAATTGCAAATTATATACTGTAGAATGGAGTGAATAAAAACACCAGGGTGAATAGAAACAAAAACTAGAAATTTGTTTTTTCTTATCTGTTAGACTGAATTTTGGTTATATCGCGATAAAACTACTTAGAACCAGTTGTTTGGATTTGGCAACCATGCACACCTTAAAAGGTGAATTTCGAAATTTTGCAACATTGGTTGGTGACTGTCAGAATTCTGACCTGTAAAGTCGGGTGTTTTTTATGGTCGGTAAAACTGTAAGGAAAAGTAAGAAAAAAAAA
Source organism: Aspidapion aeneum (assembly GCA_963576565.1). Lineage (NCBI taxonomy): Eukaryota > Metazoa > Arthropoda > Insecta > Coleoptera > Brentidae > Aspidapion > Aspidapion aeneum. The sequence continues at coordinate 35,144,608 of OY755038.1, read as the reverse complement.
TGATTATTAACCTAAATCCACACTAGATGTACTAGTACTTGTTATAATGTATTCTTAAGTTTTTTAACTAATATCACAATAATATCCTGTAGTTCTTTTTTCTAAGTAATTTCTGTAACTAACCTCAATTTCTTTATCGTTTTGGGGTGAATAGAAACAGCGTGTTTGTTATGGCAACGTGTTGGATGTTGGCGGGTGTGACTTTAAGGAAACGTTTTGAAAATACTGACCAATCAAATAATTTCCAGGACATCTATTTGAGTTTCTCCTATGTGTCCATATTTACATTCGAGCAAGTCATGGAAGGAAAGTTTTAAGATTTGGAATCACGCAAAATGAACTTAACTAAGTTTGTTCCGAAATGAGTTCCTTCTGCGTCCAAGATTTCACAATTTTTTATTTAGTTTTGAAAAAGTTTACAAGTGTGTTCCTCCTCTTCCCAAATATAAAGTTATCTATTTACTTTTTAAGAATTAATGTTTTACGCATAATGGACTTACCTTAAATTAGTTTACAAATGTGTTTCTTCTTTGTCCAAAAACTAAAAAAAAATTACCGAGTTTTTGAGAAAAGTTTATCTAAGAAGTGTTTTTGTTAATTTTTTAGATTTATTTTTGATAAAATTTTATGAAAAATAAAATATTTTTTTGATTTCTAGCGGATTTTTTTACTAAAAAATGCTTGAATATAAAATAACTTTATTTTAAAAACATTGAAACTGTTTCTATTCACCCTTGGAGTGGTATTATGGCCGATAAAGTGAAAACCAGACAGGTGTTTCTTTTCACACCGACTGCCAGATAAATAGAAGAAATAAAAAAAATCTTGAAAAATTAATACATAGTTTCAACCTACCAGGAGCGACCGGACTTTCGGCATTTTTACTTTATTTTTAGAGCGCCTTGTTTTTGAGATTTAAGCACTGAAAGGCCCAAAAGTGTTTCTATTCACCCCATTTTACGGTACTAACAAGAGCAGCATAAAATGTAGTAAACTTAAAAAAAAGCTATGACTGCAGACATATTTCCAAAATAACTAAGAATCCATAGTTTCAGGTTTTAAAGGAAAAAAATGCAAGAAAACATCTTGAACAAAAATACAGTGTGCCTGATATAGTTACCCCGTGATTACATTAAATTTTTTGGTGCAAATGTTAGGTCCTATATAACAAAAAATTGATGAGAATTTCGAGCAAGGAAAATAACGACTTTGATATATTTTTTTAATCTCTAAGGTTTTTTAAAGCATTTTACTGAGCGTGTCCGCAACATAAATATAAAATCAAGCACCCTTGATCACTGTCACAAAGGCAACTCAATGATCTCTATATATATATAACTGGATAGGCCTTTACATATGTGCAAAGTGAGGCAAAAATATTGGATATTTTTTGTAGAGAGAATACGCTGTGCAGGTGCTACCTTTCGTTTTTTATTTCTACTTTCCGATGATATTCTGTAGTTTTGAAAGTTCGCGAACGTTTGGTTTTTAATCTAAACTTGATTTTTACTGCGACTAGGTACTAATAAAGTTTTTTTAAATACTAAAAGGTACTTACTTCAAAAAGAAAACGGGCTTTTCACTCCTACACATTTTTTATTTTTGTTCAACAAAAACAATTTCAAAAAAATGACTGACAATCACTTTAATGACAAATCACAAATGACAATCTCTTCGAAGTATTAGGGTCACAGAAATACCACCGGTGGATAGAACTAGAGAGAGAAAGGTTGCAAGTGTTACCATTCATGTATATTCTCACTAAAAAAAAACTTTTTGCCTCAGTGTCCCATATACGTGGCCATTCCAGTTTATTTCCTATCTTCCTATATAATTCATTAAGGCAACTCGGCTGTTGTGTACAGGGGTATCCATTATAAATGTAACCCCCTATTATCTCGTTTATTAATGACATTCGTGTAAAAACTTTAAAATATTTGAAACGCACAAAAACCATAAACACAGCACAAAAAAAAAAGAAAAGAAAGTTTCGCGCTTGCGCAAACACAGACTATGTTGGTCACAACACTATATCTACCGCTTACCTGCATATATTGGTTCAATTAGGTTCAGATATTATTTCATAGGGGTTGGTGTTATATGTTTACAATAGTGTTCTAATTTTTTTGGCAAGCAATATATTTTACTTTTTAGCATCACTGTCGTAAATGCGGAGCAGTAGTATGCGGACCCTGCTCAAACAAACGATTTTTACTGCCAAGCCAGAGCTCGAAGCCCCTTAGAGTGTGCCTGCGTTGTTATGAAGTGCTCACCAGCGCCAGGAATATGGGGCATCCCATTGAGAATACCCACAAAGGTAAGACTTCTATGCCTATCTGTTTTAGTATAGAATTCTGCTAACATGGCTAACATAATTTTGTGTGACAGTTTTTCTTAGAGGCCCTCGACACATGTTGACAGTTGTTTTACACCATAGGTCAGGGCTATCAAAACGGACGTGCCACGATCTACAACTTTGTTCTCATCACAACGGGGGCTAAATTTCTTTTTGGTAGTCACATCAGGCCACAGCTGATTGTGTTTAAAATATTAAAGTTGGAATAACGGTTGATGAATATTTGATTTTTTAAAAAATAAAGCCGTTTTTTTGCTATATTCTTGTAAAACATATTTTTTTAAATGTATAGTTGTCCTTAATTTGTCAGAACCGTTCTATTAGCTTACACAAAACTTTAAATTTAAAGCAGAACCGAATGTGTTCGTTTCTGCGTGGAAAGTAATCGGCTCACCTACACCTATTTGTTTATATTTGGCAACTTTTAAAACTTATTTAGATGATGAGATGAAAATGATTTTTTTGTCGTGTAATTTTGTTTTAAAAAGATTCACACTGGCATTTTTGGATTTTAAATAAACTTTGTTGTAAAAAATCATAACATAACAAGCAAATAAATAATTGCCATGACAAACAATGACAAAGTCATATCCATGCAAAATATAACTGTTGGCGTGCGGTGCATGGCGGGCAATTTGAATTCAATAAGGAATGCTAAATCTTGAAGATTTTAACCATCTGTTGGCCTTGCATAGGTGAGCAACTTTCTTTAACAGCTGTCAGAAAATTTTGTTTTAAATAAAAAATTATTCGTATATCAATAATTGAATACTTGAATTTTTATCTGCCTAGTGCCTAAGACTCGATTTATTTATTATCTAGGCTAAGGTTCATCTTTGCTAATGAAAAACTTTTATTAGGTTGTGGCCATATACTTGGGTGTTTTTTTAGATCAAACTCAATTTTGTTTTATTGGCACTTAGCCCGTTGGTAATTAGTATCAGTCACAGTAAACCAATAATGGTAAGGACAAACCATATTCAGAGACATTTTGAATTTTCTCAAGCAAATTGGCCCACATAAAAATAAAATCAAGCACCTCTTCATTGCATTTTTCACAACTGCGCATGTGTTAGACGTGCCTGTCGCAGCGTGATAGATTGTTACGTCACTCGCGCGTGCGCAATCACTGGTGGTGCACTGGGCGCAGCCAACTATATTATGTTGGACAAAATGTGACTTTGGGCACCTATATTCCGCTGCTATCTATATGATTGTAACTTATAGCGTTTACTAAACATTTACTGCCAACAATTTAGCAACCTCCTAAAGCTATGAACATCTGATCCTGATAACTAACTAACTAACACTTATTTCTGATACCACACTTATACACTTACTTTAAGTTGAGTGAGAAATTCTTGAACTTTCGTCTATGGCTGGTACAATTTGGCACACATACAAACAAAACTTTTGGTAAAATTCGTGAAAATTAATTATCAGCTGATTCACACAGAACACGGTGGATCCCAGCGGTGATTTGGATGCGAAAAAACGAAGGTTAAGGCTAAGTTGACAGTAATTATACTCGAAAGTTTAAACCGCGAATCCCTAGCGAACGTCAAACTTGTAAATAAATTACGCGCCTTTCTATTCCAGTCATATGCGCAAACCAAAAAAATACATTGCCAGAATGTCAAACATATGTTGCAGTGATTTTTAGGTGTTCAGCGATATATAGTGTGTCCACGGCGGCAAGTGCCGGTCATGTATAAATGACAAAAAAATTTCGGCTTAGATTCTAATTTTCTGGAAATCGCTCCTGCTTGGTTTCAAATTAAGATGTTAAAAAAAATGAGCCAAATCAATTAATATACAGGGTGGTTTAGTAGGCTGATTTGATGATGTAACATATAAATGACAAAAAATGTTCGATTAAAATTCTGCTTTTCTGGGAATAAAAGAAAATAAATCAAATGAATTAATGTACAGGGTAGTTTATTAGGCTGATTTGATAAAAAGTGTTAAGAGTAAAATACCTTTGTTTTAAAAGATATCGGAAAATTTTATTAAGAAGAGAGTTCATCGGATTCAAAAGTTACGGCAGATTCTCAATTTTCAGAAAAATTAGCCAAGTCTGATTTTATGATTTTATGCCGATTAATTATGAAAATTCTGAACGATTTTGAGCTGATTTTTCTGAAAATTGAGAATCAGTCGTAGCTTTTAATTCCAAACAACTTTTCTTAATAACGTTTTCTAATATCTCTTAAAACAAAGGTACTCTTAACACTTTTTATCAAATCATCTTACTAAATCACCCAGTATATTTTGATTTGGCTCTCTCAACATCTTAGTTTAAGACCAAGCAGGAGCGATTCCCAGAAAATCATAATCTAAACCGAAATTTGGTTGTCATTTATACCTTACCATAACTCAATCCGTGGACACACTGTATATCTCAGCAATCAATTTTGAGATTAGGAAATCCTTTTTTAATAAAATTATACAGTGCCGTTTTCTCATGTTTAAACACAAACTAAATACTTTAAAAACACATCTTGAGACGCATTTAACCTTTTTGTTTCAATTTTTTTAGTTAATGAAGATTCGTCAGGCGACGACGATTCGGACGACGATGATGAGGCTCAAAAAGATATGGAAGCTCACGATTTGGTAAGTCCCAATTTTATTTTCTTTATATAAGTGAAGCTCATCTTAGTGACATCCAATGCTTTAACAATAGCGCGAACATCTTAATACCGGTGTTTCATCATTGCAGCCCTAGTCAACTGCATATATTTTGATCGTATTTAACAAATATTAAATTATGTCATTAAACAATGTGCATTAAAAAAAGTCCATACAATAATATAAAGTGTACTCCGGTTATAACGTACCTGGGTTATAACGTACTTTCGGTTATTACGTACATATTTCATTGGTTCGGCCAAAATACTCTTCTTTTTTCACCGGATATTAACTTTTATACCTTCTACTTCGGTTATAACGTACCATATTTTGACTAATTCCGTTATAATATTTCGGTTGTAAGGTACGAGTCTACGTTAAAATCGGAATAACACCGGTGATTCCCCGAAAAATTCGGGGATTTTTCAGTAATCGATTCCGCGGTTTTCTTATTCCAACTGGAAATTTTTATATGAAAAGGTGGTCTAGTACGATGTTGTGCGTTTGTGGTTAAAATGGAGAATTGCCGGTCCAAATCTATAACTGTAAAATAAAAGATAGAGATTATTAAATGTATAAGAGAGGCATCAGTAACTTGTCAAAAATCATTTTATTCCAAATAAAAAATGTTCGCTCTAATAACTTTTTAATTGTGTTTTTTTTTATAACGTACGTCCGCTTATAAAGTACATATTTTCTGGTCCCTTGAGGGTGCATTATAACCGGAGTACACTGTAGTTGGAGAGGCAGTGTTTTTTTTACAATTTTAGTGTTAGTAATCAACAATTTTTCAGTCTGCAAATGATTTTTCAATGGGTACAAAAGGTTAAAGATTGACATAAGTCGACTCATTTTCTTCTAAATGTTTTACAATAAGAAGAAGAGATCATGAACATTATAAGAATAGCAATCTAGCTTATCTCAAGGGGTGGAAATACGTCTGGCTGAAAATTGCAGTTTCAAAAATTGGACTTATTTTTGCCCTTATTTTCTTAGGCTTGAATCTGAACGTATAAATTGAGGTCATCATACACGATAACTATAAATAAGTCCGAAGTTGTTAAAGGCGTCTGTGGGCGTCTTCAAAATAGAAAAATTACAAATTTTTTTAACTTCAAAATCCAATCTAAATAATAGTTAATTAATTACCTTCATAGCCCGCGCAGGAATAGCTAGAGAAGGTATTATTTTCGATGTTTTTTTTTTGAGATACGCCGAAAATGTGTTATTTGGGTGCATATTGACCTATCTTAGCAATATCGTCCTGATGTCTGTCTGTATGTGTGTATGTGTGTCTGTCCGTAACACGACTAAACTACACTGCTGAACAGATTTTTGTCAAAATCCATTAATCCTAATGACAGTTTTTTTACAATTAAAGAATTAAAAAGATGCTAACTTTTTAACGGAGCATCGCATCAATATGCGGTTTTCGGAATTAGTAGATTGCATTTTGCATAATTTTTGGTATAACCAAAAACTTCGTAGGAGGTTTAGTTTCTGAGATATTTACAAAAAACTGTTTTCAAGGCTGATATATCATGGCTTGACTTGAATTGTGCTAATAGGCTAGCTAGGAAGGTATCAGATCCGTCATCGATCCATTTATTTTTGGTTTGTTACCGGTCGTTGGTTGATACGCAACGACCGGTACCGATACCAAAAACGTTTCTAGATAAAACAAAGAATTTATTTTATATTCTAGAATCTACCAATGACGTACCAGGTTTAACGGGGGGAAAAAAGGAGTATTCTCTCTGAAAAAAATATCTTCTTTTACGTTCTAATTATTATTTGGCATGCTCAATGATATATGCCCTGTAGCTTAATTAAGGTTTCTAGTTTGAGCTAAATATCTAAAAAACTGCAAGAACCATAGGCAAAAACTAAAAAAATAATACTTGTGGACCTGTGTGCCCTAGGGAACTTTTAGTTTTGAACTAAACCAAATAATCAAGCCTTCTCATTTGTTTGTGGGTTTTAGAAACATTAACATAATCGAATGTGCCAAATTGATCTATATCATCAGAGTCTCACAAGGCTTTGGGCCTTTGAAATAACAGCAAGCGTTATTACACAACCTATCATCTCATACACTCTCAGAAGCAAGAAAATAAGGGCACTAAATGTAATTTCTTTTTCATTTGACATATTGACCATACTTAGAGATTAGCCAGATTATTATTTTTAGTTAACTTTAGTATACATTTTACTAGTAAATCTATTATTATTATAAGAAAAAAAGTTTATCGTGTTCATATCCTCTGACCCATTTTTCACCTAAACCCATTGGAAACTCCCCTTATTTATATAACAAATTTGCTTGAAAGAAGAAATAAACAATTCTGGCGATGTTTGCTCACCAAGATAATACGTTCCAACAAAGTTCACTGCCTCTTCGACTAAAAGAAATAAAGTCTCTACAAAAATATGTTTAAAAAAGAGTTGTTGTGTCAAGGTGCTTTTTATCGCGGCTTTTATGTGTTGCCTAGTTTATAAGTACAAAAACCAATATGTTTATTTTTGTAATGCAGTTATTCAAGAGTCACTGTCTAGGCTACACTTGCTGACACTTATAAACACTTGTAAGTGGTGTGATGTCTGAGCTAGGTATGTGTTTTTCTAAATGCTTGTGTCTGGGTATATTAATTATTATGTTTGGATATGTGTTTTTGTTTTGTAATTTTTCTTGGCAACTCTTGATCTTATGGAGAGTTTTGGAACGCATGCAAGAAAAATAAATTTTCTTACTATCAAGAAAACTGGACATGCTGGGATGGTTGGCCTATCCAAAACGTATCGCAAGTCGCCTGGAGAGGAAAATCAGAAACACGTTTGTTGTGAGGGTACCACTTTTAATTTAATCGGGTCGGCTGCCCAAAGAAAACACACAGTAACTGCTTCAAACCACCAAGAAAAACTCAATAAAATACGTTGTTTAAAAGAGCGCTATTCAAAATAGCGCTGGTTTAAGACAGTGTGTAACAAAATTGTGCTATTTTAACATTGCGTAGTACAAAATAGCGCTTTTGTAGGACCCAATATCTCAAAAACCAACTAGTTTACATAAAACTTGAAGCTGAAGAATAATAAACAATATCATTTTGGACATAACATTATAAAAAAACAATTACTTTTGGTTTGGGCAGTCGGGGGGTTAACGCCACAAATTTTGTTAAATGGAATTAGATGGGTTTAATTTTTCTTAAAAACTTACCATATTTTTTAATTATTTACCATTTTCTTCTATGCTCCAACAAACAAAAGCCAAAAAAACGTAAACTAAGCTTTTTAGATTTAATGTTAGTTTTTATTTATTTTGTTTGAATTGCTTGAACTTAGCCTTCTGCTTTTTTTGGTTTGTTAGTTTTTGATGTTATTGATCGACCATAATTTTTTTAATTGCTTGAATTTAGATATTCGCTTTTTTTGGTTTGTTAGTTTTTGATGTTATTCATGTCCTTTAGTTATTGATATTTGGGTCAGCCATATTTGTTTTGTAATCTTTAAAAGCTACCCATTGATGCTGAGTCAGTACAGCTGCCAAATAAAGTGAAACTAAATGAACAGATGTGTGCAGGCAAGTCTGGCATTCGTGTCTTCAAGATACAGGTGTGCGACTGCCTATCCATATAGTATTTTTAATAGAAAATGAAGAAAAATACTGTAAAATACCAACAAAGTTTTCAAAATTCGAAGAGTAAAATTACAAACAAAAAACTTGACAACAAATGATTTGTTTGTACTCCGCGTCGTTCGCGCAACTGCCAGGCCGGGCGTAAAAGTATCACTTTCCGCACTGGTTAGGCAAATAACTATTATGTTGTCGTATGTACGTGACCTTAAACTTCGTGTTCACTTGCAAGTTTTTCACCAAGTACTTGCAGGCGTATCTACACTATATTTTGATTATTTTAATTAAAATTGCTTTCTCAAACATTTCAAAACAGCCTTAAAAGCAAAGAGTGCGAGCAAGCTACCACTCAACAAGAACTCTTCTGACCAAGAAAAACAGACAGTGTCATATGACTTTACCGTATACAGAGTGTCTCAAAAATTCAGGTGTTTCCAGGAGGGAGATAGACGAAACTGACACCCACTTGCGAGGCTCGATTTTTAAGAGAAGCTTTAAGAGAAGTGAGATTTTGATATAGCAAGCTATTTTTAGCTCACACATATACTATACTATAGTGGTGTGAGCTATGGTGATCCTAATTTTTTCGAGAAAAAAAAAGTTGCTCCGATTTCAAAAATTTTTATATATCTTTGCGTTTCAGATGATTTTGAAACTTTTTTGTTGCGCCGTCTGTCTGTCTGTCTGTCTGTTTGTCTGTATGTCTGTCTGTAACGACCAACGCGCATAACTCAAAAACCGCTTGCCCGATTTTAATGAAATTTGGTTCCTAGGCTGGGTCTTGGGTCGAGATGGTCCCATTTAAAAATGAACAAAATCCACCGAACACAAGCCAAATAAAAGGGTGGGGGTTGATTTAAAAAATTAGAGTTTACGTGAAAATATGGCGTGTATGATATCAAACGAAAGGTAATTGAGTCCGGAGTTAAACAAAATACATTTTAGCTTTGGTTTTTTTTAAAGGGTGGGGGTAGATTTCAAAAATTTGAGTTTAAGTCAAAACATGGCTTGGGTTGTATCAAACGAAAGGTAATTTAGTCTGGAGTTGAATAAAATATATTTCAGTTTTTAGTTAGATTAGGTCACACGTACACTATAACTATAGTACCTAGTGTGAGCTTAGGGGCCCATATATTGGCAGAGAATTTTAAGTTATGGCGGTTTTTGAAAAGTGTAGATTTAGGGAGTGTGCCCATAACTTTTTTAATAATGAAAATGTAATTTAGATGTAAATTGCTTTTTTATAGATTTTTTTATAAGAACTGTCAAATTTAATTTGTATCTGTACTTCCAGATTTTGAGATAGTGTTATTTTTTTATGGAACGATCCCTTTATACCTTTATATTATATTTATTTTATTTTAGATTTTAACTGTTTACTGGGTTTAAAATATTTTAAAAATGATTAATTGACAATTAAGAAATTAATTAAAAATAAAGAGGTAATTAAATAAAAAGTAAAATGTTCCATAAGAAAAATACGAATTTTATTTAATAATTCAAAAACTAAAAAAAGGATTTACAACAAAATAAAATGTTCATAAATAAAAATGTTAATGGGGCCCCCTTCCAAAATGCCGACGTTTCATAAATACCTTGTAGCTCAAAGACGCAATGCCACAATATAAATATACATGTAGGAGGTAGGCAAAGCTCCGAAGTATGCAAATTCATTTTTACGGTAAAAAACCCAACAAAGGCAAAAGTAAACATTCAGATCATCAAACCAGAACAATGGACAGAACACTAAAAAGGACTGCTGCAGGAAACGAGACCCGAATATCTGTCAGCCTCTTCGATGAAAGACATAGAAGTACATGGAGGGGAAGTAACCATCGAAAAAGAAATGATAAAGAATAGCATTAAAAAGCTTAAATCCAGAAAAGCTGGCGGACCTGGGGGAATATACGCTGAAATGATCAAATATGAATCAGAGAAACTACTAAAAAATCTCACATATATTATCAATCAATGCATAAACGAACATCCAGTACCTAATGGTTGGAGACTTGCATTCATATCCTCAATACATAAAAAAGGAAACAAGCTGGACTGCAATAATTACAGAGGAATTTTAGTAATCATCACTCTTAGTAGATTGTACAGTAGGATTCTTAAAGATTTAATAGAGAATGATTTTCATAAACAGGAAGAAGAAAAGTAAAGTGTGTTTCTGCAGGCTGATCTTGTAGCGATAATGTTTTTTATTTTAAACAAGTAATGGATAAACGAGTGCCAAAAATATAGACTTATGTTACCTTTGCGGACCTCCAAAACGCATACGATACCGTTCCAGTAGTAAAATTATGGACAGTGTTGAAGCAAACTAAGATCAATCATACAAAATCTAAAATTAAAATTGGAAATCGATTTTCAAAAGAATTCCTGGTAACGAAAGGTTAAAGAAAGGGACGTTGTATCTCTCCAACTCTTTTTAAAATATATATCGCGGTAGCTCTTAAAAACTGGAAACGTAAAGTACACGGCATCGGAATACAACTTAACGACCGACACACTACAGTTTGCTGACGACCAAGTAATTGTAGCTGATGATATAGAAGATATGGAGTATATGATGAACAGTGAACATGGACAAGACACAGTACTAATGTATTGGAAACGAATCAAGTGAGCTAGAACTAGACGATGGACAAACAATATCTCCCTGCAATGAGTATGTATACTTGGATATCACATTTGATAAGACAGGAACAGACTATAAAAAACTGGAAAAAAGAATAGTTAAAGCAAAAAAGGTTATTAGATGTCTTAACAGTATTTTATGAAGCAGAGACAAAAAGGAATGTAAAATTTAACATATAGGAAACCATGGTCAAAAGCACGCTGTTGTATGTGTATATGTCGAAATGGATGCAATAAGAAGATCAATGAGAATATCTAGAAGAGATCATATAAGAAATGAGACCATAAAAGAAAGAATGGTAATCGAGGGAAGCATAACGGATGGCATCACTAAAGGCAACTGATATGGTACGGCCATGTACAACGGATAAACGATGAAATGCCAACAGTTAATCCAAAGATCAATGAGTTAAAAAAAAACTGAAAGAAGATGAATGTCAGGATCGAAATCGAATCGATCGATAGAAGTAGTAGTAGCTTAAAAACAACTTGCTATACCAAAATTTTTATCTTTATTAATCTTTTTAAAATTGAGGCTCGCCAGTGGGGGTAATTTTTTTTTTGAAACACCTAAAACACCCCAAAAACATCGAGTTGGGGAGACTTCATACTTATTAAACATTACATTGACTTTGGTGTAATTGGCCGCAAGTAAACTTTGAGCAATTTTCGTTCTAGCGTTCCTATCGCCTTGCAAGTGACTTGTGAGAGGAATGTCTGTGAGATGACTTGCAAGCGGACACTCGAATTTTGTAACCTGACATTTTAATTTTATTTTTTTTTTGTTTCAGCCAAAGTTCTACGCTGACAGTCCAAAAACTGAGTAAAATGGTTGCGTATCGTTTTATATCTGCTAAGTTTTAAGTTGAGATCATGATTATTAATTCTAACAACACAGATAAGGTATAAATATTGTTTTTTAAAATATTTTTTAAAGCGGCTTAGATATGTATCGTCTACGGTGAGCTAAGGTGACGCTAATGCTATTTTGTAGTTAAACGCTCTTTCTCAGATTCTCGCTGTCACAGAGAAAATTTAGAGTAAAATCAACATTTGATTGGTATAGACTATAGAGCATGGCGGTGCCGGCGGTTTATTTGCGTTAGTTGCTTGGCAACGAGGGTGTGTTTTAGCCTGACAGTGCTGGATTTGTGAGATAAATATGTAGTAGGAAAAATAACAGAAATAGAGTTATTGCGCCATTATTAAAACAATCTTCTTCTGAGCTTGTAGAAGACTGGTTTTAAAGCATTTTTGTCACATAAACTAATTTTAAAAAAAATTTAAATAGTGCAATTTATTTAGTTTTAAGCGTGCGTTATGGATAAAATAATCAACAAATATAAAGCAAAATAAAAAAAGTTGCAAGAATAATTGGATAGAAACAGATTAAAGTTAAAAGTGTGCACCTACGCCAGCGTCTAAGAATCACAATCAAACAAATTTTGGTTTTACTCTAAAACCGCTAAGCCGTTTTACGTAAGTAATATAAAAAATCACGTTTAATTGAAAGACTTTTAACATTTTTAAACCATTCCTTTTTAAGTTTTTTTAATTATGGAAAGCAAAAATTTTGTTTAAAAATTTTGTAGTTAGTTTTCCGTCCAAAATAGTCAATTCACCTACTCAATTGTTTAAAAATATTGTTTTTTCACATAAAAGTGCCTCTGCAAATCTGATTTTTGTTAAACATTTATATTTTGTAATATTGTGTAGTGCCAATTTAAAAAGTTTCTACCTTTAATATCGTTTTTTACATATTTTATTTAAAATCTCAATAACAAATTAAATTTACATGTATTTACAATTTATATACTGGAAGGAATATACATAGTTCTTATGTCATCGACATACATATACTTTGTTGTACATCAGGGGCGTCGATCTTTTTTTTAGCTTGGTAGGGGTAATTGTTTTCCTCGGGGGTGTAAATGCTTTTATATTTAGGAAATGAAAAAAAAAACATGCTGTAATATAGTACCATAAGTTACATATACAGGGTGTTAATAAAGTATGTCACCATACAGCAAATGCGATGTATGCCTTGTAGCTAAATACTCTTTCCAGATTTGAGGTAAACATCTCAGAAACTGCACGAGTTATAAAGAAAAACGAACAAAAAATTTTAACAACCTATATCTCGAAAACTAAGCATTTTCGGACCCATGTTTATACAAAGTTTTTTTCTTGTAAAAAGAAACAAATCTCTCTTAGTGAGTAACGTTTGTGGACAAAATGGACACCTTATTCGAGAGAAATACTCTCAAGATTATAGTACTTTCAAAATGTGTTTATTTCAGAGAAAAATTCTATCGAAAGATGCTCTTATGTAGCGTAAAAGTAGGAACTATTTAAATTGGCATCCTGTATAGTTTGACCCATATTTTATTTCGATTGAAGACTCACGAGAATTAATTAGTGTTTTTCTCCATTTACAAAAAACACTAACTGAAATTTCATTTGGATTCCAATTATTTAAATTAATGTTGTCCACTGTACATTAAATAAGTCTACAAATTCTTAACTTTTTACAGAATTCATTGCGACATTTAAACCATTTGTAACCCTAATTTTAAACAAAGGGACACTTTTTATGCGTAACTCTTCACAATCAATACCAGGAAATATAATGGCTTGTGCGTTTACCATCTAGCTAGGAAGGGGTGTATGTATTCTACCTATACGTACTGTATGCTTGAAGTGGCCAAAAAATAAAATCAAGCTTACTTGATTGTATTTTTCGCAAGCAAACAAACATGCGCATGTGTCAGACGTGTCAGTCGTGATTGGTTGTTACGTCTCTTGCGTAAACACGGACGGTGCACTGGGCGCAGCCAACTAAACTGCTCAAAATTTTTAAAAAGAATTTATTCCTAAACTAAACTTCTCAAAAAAATGAGTGAGTGATTTAGCGTCATTCATCCTCTTTTAATGGTTAGTTTTTTTATTGTACTGCGCTTGACAGGTAGCTTTACAGAGTGGCTTAAACGCAAGTGTAACCGAAGTGCAAAAGTTTGCACAGCTCACATTTCCCGTAGGATTTTTTTTTAATTCAATGGTCTTAAATGACAGTCAGCTAAAGCCAAAAAAAGGAATTTCTCATTTTTTCAAATTTCTCTTTAGTTTCCGAGATATGTTTTTTTTTCTTTAAAATTGTACTTTTTTTTTATTCCAAATTTGCTAAGAGCAAGCTAGCCAGATATTGGCTTTTTCGAACATTATATTAAGGGGCGTGCAAAGTAATTTTTTTTAAATTAACCTTTTTATAAGCAAAACTGATCGTAACCTTCTGTAAATCATCTCACATCAACTCTGGGTAAGTGCAAAAAACGTTTTATTGAAGATTTAACATTTACGCAGAGATGGTTTTTTATTGTTGCTAAAATGTCACTTAATCATGTCGGTATGATTTTTTTATAATAATGCTAGCAATTTCGTAAAATCCATGCCTTCAAAAGAGTTTTCTCAGTCCAATGTAGATGCTTTTGCTGCTGTCTCAGTATAAATCATGGAGCAGAGCTTATGCCATGTCCCTGAGTGTGCTCAGTGGATATCTAGGGTACAATGATGTAAAAGGTTCGAAAACCCTCTTGGCAAATTTGGTGGCTATCGGTCAAACCGCATAGAAACGTTAAACGAAAAATTAGAAAAAGTACAATTTTATGGAAAAACAATTATACCTTGGAAATTAAAGAAAAATTTGACAAAAACAAAAAAAAATGTACAGGAAATGTTAGCTGTGCACACTATCGCATTTTTTTACACTTGCGTTTTAGCCCTTCTGCAAAACTACCTGTCAAGCGCAGGACAATAAAGAAACTAAACATTAAAAGAGGATAAATGACATATATCACATATTCATTTAAAAAATTTCGAAAAAAATGGGATGGTTTACTTTAATTTTTGAGCCAAAGTGTAATAATGCAAGGTTGTACTTAAAATCGTAAACAATTCTTAACCAGGGGTGAAATTAAACAACGAAAAATATATAAACAAGCTTTTTGTGCATCAGCCGGCATGTTATCTCATGCTTTGAGCAGTGGGAAAGTGAACGGCTTGGTCGACTGAATACGCTGAGAACTAGCGTTCCTATACTGGTGCACTGACAATGATTGGAAGTTTTAAAAAAATATATAATCATATTTTCGGTGGCGCAATTGGTAGGACGCTGGCGTACAAAGCCAGAGGTTCCGACTGATGCACAAGAAACTTCTTTTTGTAATTTTGCGTTCTTTAATTTCGCCCCTGGTTTAGATTAATCTACACGATGCCCACAAAAAATGTCAATAAGCATTCATGTATATCCCCTTCCTAACTATATGGCGTTTACAAAGTTGCTGTTTGATCATTCTTGAACAGCTTGCGACATTAAACGCCGACTATTCTACCGCCTGTCCCAAAATAATTCTTAAAAGCTTCTTCTATTGAAGTGCGAGAAAGGAATCCACAATATAGATGACCCCGCCTTTTAAAGTGGCCTCTATTATCCCTACCAAAAGTCACCGAAATCGGGGATGGCTTGCATCGTCGCCTTTAAAAGGCTCCGCGCCGGTCGTCGTGAAAAATTTGAAAAAACCGATACCAGCTTCCTAAAGATTTAAGGGTCGAACTAAAACAAGTGCTCTCGCAGCTGCGTGGCTTACAGGAAGTCTCATTTGCTTGCCTTACTATTAGGGGCTGAACGGAGCGGGGCTCTGTATCCAATAGAATCTATTAACGTACAACTTTGGCTTTTAAGAATCATTTTGGAACAGACGGTATGGTTTTTGCTGTTTTCTATCTATGGCTCGTTGGTCAGTTTTAAAATAAGGGTTATGAAGTGGCTTAAGGACCTATTTAAAGAAATAAAATATGTAAAAAATACTTAACATATAAATAAATCGAATGTGGCAAACAAGGGGTGCTAAAATTGTATGTAAAATTTTTGCAAGACAAAAATTAAATAAAAAATTATTAGATATCGTTATATTTGTACATAAAAAGTATTAGGTAAGGTAAATTTTAAGTACATCATATATTTATTTGTTTTGTTTGTTTATTGCGAGTGCAATCAACAATGTATTCCTCCATGAATTTTGGCCAAAACAGATTTTTTTTACTACTTATTTGGTTTAACTTGGTTGAGTCGTTCTTAAGCTATCCGTACATTGGACATCTTATGTCAGAATAACTTATCTGGGCATACAAGGTTTATCCAATGAATATGCGAGCTTACGCTGTTTAAAATAATCTTCATTTGTAGCAATTTACAGTGAAACCACCACCAATAAGCGGACATTCACGGTTTCGTCGATTTTGTCCGCTTATTGAAGGTGTCCGCTTATGACAGAGAACTGTGAAATTTTAATATATATTTATTAACAATTTACGCTGCTTGAGATTTTCCGATATTAAATTTTTCCACGATCTTTCGTGCTGATAGATATTCCTTCTCCGAAACGTTAACAACGTAAACTAAGAAGTTTTGTATACTAGGTGCCATTTCAAACAGATCTATTACTACCCAACTGATCAATAAAAATAAAACACATCAGTCCCACCGAATAAAATATCTTGTAAATACGGCAGAAGTATTTAGTATCCGCATTAAAACGAAAAGAGGTAATTCCCCGGCTGCAGAGTGCGTTGTTGCCAACATACTACATATTATTTATGCCTATGTCGTGCGACCGGTTATTAGAGTGTCTGGTTATAGGAGTGAATTTTTCATGTAAAGAAATAGGGAAAAGCTTGGTTCCGACAAATTTGTCCGCTTAAAGGGAGTGTCCGCTTAATACAGGTAACCGCAAGGAGAGATTTCACTGTACTTACTTTTTCAATCTCGAAAATATTCCTCGAATTATTTTGTGTTTCTTATGAGCAAAGTAAACTGAAGTTTGGTTTATATTTGTCTCTTGCTTTTAATAAATGTAATTGAAAGAGATGAACAAAACCCTGGTTTGGCGAACGCTGTGCAAGAGTAAACCAACCCCTTGAGTTTGCATAGGATTGATAAAACCATGCCATAGTTTACCTTTCTCAGTTACATATATTTAAAGCAAGAGACAAATATAAACCACTCTTTGGTTGCGAAAATGTATTTACATTATTAGACCGGAAACGTACATTTTATCACCAGTTTTTACTAACTGCTACAGTACAGTCCTTAAAACTCGGTCTAGATTTTCGTTAAAAGTTTACTCATTTTTTTGCCTTGAATGTGATAGTGTTTAATATTTGTATAATTGTTCATAAATACTTTAGCATATAGGCCACCTTCTTTCATTTTTACAATGTCATTATATCCGCTCAAAACTTAAAAATAAATAAAAATTTAAGTAATATTTTTGTTTAAAAATGGTAGTCATATTTATACCTCCAAACGTCACTAGGAGATGTCCATTAAAAACGGTTTGAGTCAGTGTCAGCTGTCTGCTATATTTTACATCTTAATTATTTAGACAAGTTAGCGATAATTAAGCCGATATTGATACGTATTTAATACGGTAATACATCTACACATATAGTTTTAAATATTGTATGTATTATTTATTTTGAACATTTTTGTATAAAGTTTTTTTATCGACCATGTGTTATTATTATTTTTCGAAGTTTAAACCAGCCCTCAGCAGTGTACAATTTGAAACGAGAATCCTATAACTGCACGGGCCAAATTTCCAACAAATTACATTTCGTTACAAATGTTTTATGTGGTTTTTCTTTATTTTTAAAGTTAATTTGAATTTTCGTTAAAACTCTCTAAGAAATGCCTATTGTGCTATGGCAAGTTAGCATAAACCAAATCTTTGCAGTAATTTGTCCTGTAAGTATTAAAAAAATATACTTAAACCAGTCGGTATTAAGTTTATAGACTTTATAGTTAGTACTAGACCTTGGTCCTAAGTTCAAAGATCTTAGTAAATACTGGTGTACTGGTCGTCCCAGGAAATTTACAGGCTGAGCCGCGGGCAACATCTGGGAAAACCTGTTAAGTCCGTTTTCGGTCGTGTATCGTACGTTTTCTTTTTAACCGACATAAAACACCACAAATACACTTTACATATACAATGAAACTCCTCCTTGCGGACACCTCTATTAAGCGGACACTTCTTTTAGCCGGACAAATTTGATAGAACCAAGCTTTTCACTATTACTTTACATGTAAAATTAGCTACTATAACGGGACACTCTAATAACCGGACGCGAACAATTATTTTTGGTTTAAAAATTCTGAAACCTCCCTTAACCGGACGGAAATCTCTGGATTCAGCATTAATATTATGTAGTATGTTGGTAACAACGCACTCTGAAGCCGGGGAATTACATTTTTCTGTTTTAATGCGGAGACTTAATACTTCTATCGCATTTACAAAATATTTTATTCGGTGGGACTGCTGTGTTTTATTTTTATTGTTCAGTTGGGTAGTAATAGATCTCTTTGAAATTGCGTCTAGTAAAAAAACTTCTTAGTTTACGTGAAAAAATGGAAGTTGTTAACATTTCGAAGAACAAACATCTATCAAAGACGAAAGATCCCTGAAAAATTTAATATCGGAAAGACTCAAGCAACGGAAATTGTTAATAAATATATCTTAAAATTTCGCAGTTCCCTCATAAGCGGACACCTCCAATAAGCGGACAAAATCGACCAAACCGTGAGTGTCCGCTTATAGGAGGTTTCACTGTAAATATTAAATTTTGAAACTGGCATAAAACACCACAAAAATACTACACATGTAAATATCAAGGTAAGGTAAGTACTCAAAAGCCATCAATATAAGAAAACCAATATTTTACATTATAATTCTCTACTTTTCAAGCTAGCTGGGGTTAATTTTTAATATTTTTACTTACTATTTTCCATGATTTTGATAGGAATGTTAAACAAATCTTTTTTAACCCCCCTTCCCCTAGCTTAAAAAAGCTATATCAAAATGCGGTTTTCTATCATCAAGTTTGTGTTGTAAAATACCTTATGAATTGATACTGATTCAAGGCCACATTTTTCTGTTTTGGTTCAAAATTTAAAAATTTGTACAGGGTGATTCGCTATATTTTTACATGCTAATGAATGAATGAATGAACCTTTGTAATTATTAAAGATATAAATAAATCGTTGTTTTATAATTTTTCTCAAGCTTTTAGGTGGTGTCTGTCAGAAATGTCAACTGTCATTTCAAATGTTAACAGGAAATTTTAGGTTAAACGAAATCAGAGAGAACATCTCAATTAAAAAGTAAATTAAAATATACAGGGTGTTTCGTTTAACTTAAGAAAGTTGCTGTCAAAATTTGATATTTTAAATGACAGTAACAATTTCTGACACACGCATCTATTACACAAATTTTATATTTTACTAGTTATTTTTTTATCTTTAGGTAATAATGATAAATACCATTAAGGATGGAAGCCGGATTTATCTCAGAAACTACTATCGCTACGGCTTCGGAAAACAAATATTTTTTAACAAAATTGGGCCTTACGAATTCCTCTAAAACTATTTATTTATTAGAATTACATTAAAATATTTTTGTTTCTCTAGCTCTCTGCTAGAAGGCACTAATTATATTTCCCGACTCGAAAATTTGAATTATTTGACGAAACATTATGATTAACAAACAGAAATTATTCCATATTCGTATTCATAAAAAATTCTGAATAATTTGGACTTCTCACATGTAACTCTGTCACTTCTACACAGAGAGAGAATAAAAATGTCACTTTTTATTAACACATTTATTACTTCACGTGATAACTAAGCCGTTTTTTATTATTTGTTTGACTAATTAAGAAAAACATAAAAGATACAAATCTTGATGCCTTGCCCAAATTTGAGTTTTTTCCAAAGAACAAATTATTAAATCATACCAAACCTAAGAACTAAATTTTCTTTAAAAAATTAGATACAAATCCATTAATATTATTCCTTAAAGTTGTTAAGTAATATTTATTTACTAAGTTACCGAAATCCTTTTTAGGCATATTAATTAAATAACATGAAAAAATATAATTTTTTTTGTTAGATATGACATTACTTTGCCTCATTGCATCTTACTTTACACCTCTGTATCTTTATATTATAATTTAAAGTTTGTTCACTTTCGATGTTTTGATTTTAAAAAAATTAAGTCAATAAATATCAATTTTCAGATATTATAACAGGTGTGATATAAAAATAATATTAAATAAGGCCTTTCACTACATTAAACACACGCAAAACGTTAGTTTTAAATACCTTGAAAACTAAGCCACATTTTGACTCGAGGATTTCATAATATATTTAAAGAAAGCTCTTAACTTCAATCAAAAATTTCTATTGGGTTTGTATCCCAAGATTTTTAAGAAATTGAAATTCTTGGCTTAGTACTTTTTCAAAATGTCCTCTTTCAAAAAAAAATACAAATTTGGAAAGAAAGTCAAGAAGATTTGCATTTTCTAGGCTTTTCTTTATAAGTCGAATACATACTAAGAACCGATTTAGTTACTATGTAGAAGTAATTAATTTTTTAATAAAAAGTAAGAGGTCCAAATTATGCAGAATTTTTCAATAAATACGAATATAGTACAATTTGTGTATGTTTATCATAGATTACCAGGAAGCTACAGAATCAAAAATATTTTAACTAAATTTACAACGCCTTATTTTGTTATAAAAGCTTTTTTCGTACCTATCGGAGATAAATCCGGTTGCCATCCTTAATGGATCACCCTGTATATTTGCATGTCAATATGGCAAATCACTCTGCTCGTAATACCTATTTTTATAATTCTACTGTAGGTATTTTTTTTGTCAAAAATACGTACTTTTTGTTATTTTTATTTTATTTATTTCTACCCACTTTAAGTTGAATATATTGTTGGTGGAAAGGATATTATTGTAGTACTGTCAAACTATTGTGAATTTATTTCGTAATTATTGCAAAAAAATAAACATATTTTCATATTTTAAATATATTTTTTTATTATCTAAAATGTTAAACTGACTGAATTTAAAATCCGTTGCTCTTGGGTGCATGGGCGCAAGTTTTATTACAGCCATTCCATTCAAATATAAATAAATACCAACATTGAACATTAAAGTAAATTTGTCAATAAGTTTTAAGAGCGCATAAAATACTTAAGGGGACAAACTTCGTCCGAAAACTTACCATTTGACAACACTGATATCGCGTTTTTTGGCCAAATCTTTGTTCTAATAGAAATAGAAAACGAGAAAGCGGAACGCGTCGAAATTTTGAGGGGTAGTTTTTTAAAGCATTTTTAACAAACGTATCTTAGCAGTTTTTCGCGAAATCATTTTATTCAAAAAATAAAAAAAAAGTTATGGCTAAAACACAACAAATATTTCAAAACAATGTTTGGCATTTCAGTAGCCTAGTTGTGTTATAGAAAACTGTAGCGAAATTGTTTCGATTTTTGTATTTTTTGGAAATGTACAAAATAAAATCAAAAATCTAACAAGATACGTTTGAAGATTTTTAAAAAATCTTGCATATGAACAGAAATAATGTTTCAACTAGTTTTTTATAGAAGAGATCTATTAGGATTTACAAAAGCGTGCTCAATTTTATACTTCAGACAAGAGCCATCAACCTCCTGACTGAAGCGCCACCCCCATATACCGGGGGAAAGTCAATTCGATTGAGAAAATTTAACTAAAATCACGTGACCCGGATTTTCACATTTTTAGATATTTTGAAAAAATAAAATGTCGTTTAATATAAGTTAATATAATTTAAATGATTATAAGTCTGTATCTATAGACATACAATTTTTTCTATTTACTAAACGTTTTTTTAAGGGCTGGCCATAGCGTAACAAACAAAATCACGGGATTACGAACCAATTTATAAGATAGTTTTTAATAATTAGTATAATGCTCAGTTAACAGAAGCTTGTGCTTAACTTCGCTGAGTTGAAAATAAAGCCCTTTTCATTTATTTATTTATTACATAACAAGAGAAGAAAGTGACAATTTTCACACGAGCGTGAGAAAGTTACTTTCTGTCGAGTTATGAACGCTATTTTTCCTACGAACACTGTTGAACTATACTAATTTTTGTAAAAACTGGTGTTTAATTTTGCATAAATCAAATGAAACTGCTTTTCCGCACGTGTGGGAAAGTAGTTTGCAACACATGTGCGAAAAAGTATTGTGACAGTTAAACACTTTCCATACATGTGCCGAAGTACTGAAAGTACTTGTGACACTTGCGAAAAAATGTCTGCACACGGATGAAATTTAATGTTTTCTGAGGATGCAAATCGTGTAAAATACAACATTTTCGCATGTAGTCGCAGGAAATAGTAACTACGAGGTTGTGGAAACAAAAATAAAGTACTACAATAAAAACAACTCATTTATTATATTTAATTTACAATGATTGCCGAAAACTTTACTTCTTATCCTGTGCAGCATCTGTGGATCAGGAGATTTTCGTTTCATAGTAACATTATGTGTTCCATCCTATTGTGGCTAAGTCTTCTTCGGGATTATCGGTATTTTCTATCACAGTAAATAAACACTTTTTTTCTATTTTTATTTATAAGATGAAATGTCATCCCCTGGTTTTTGACAAAAAAATAGGTTTTGTTACTCTATTCTTTTATTTTTTCTGTTGCTATTGAAAAACTAGCCGCCCACTTGTGTATTTAGGCAAAAATTAACGCCAGTGTCAAACTCAAAATGTGTTGTTTTTTTGTCATCCCTAAAATTTTAGTAAGGCCCACAATTTAGAAACCGAATAGGTGTCCCTAGGACTCTAATATGTAGTGCCACCTATTGACTGATATTTAAATATTTTGCCTTGTTGTCATTTGCTTAAAAAATTGGCTGAATCGAATTTGTCGCCTTCAAAATAAAATATGATTTATTTTGTCGCCGCGCCGGTAGATTGGTGTTGGGAGCAACGTATTTTTGCATCAAAGAAATTACAGAACACATCCCACTATGGTCTGAGGGATCAATATTTTGGCCACAAATAGACTTTTACAGTTAAACTCTCTAATCACTTAAACGCAAATTAATAAATAACTCTAAATTGCTAATTGACAAAATGATAAACAAAATTGCTAGTAAAATAGGTTATTTAAAAAGAGCTAGTGAAAATTTAAGTACATGGTCAAAAAAAGTTATATATAATACAATCATATTACCACACTTTATTTATTGTTCCACAATTTTATATTCGGCAACTCAACGCGTTTTCGAAAAATTACAGATTTTACAAAATAAAGCAATGAGGATAATTTTAAATGCAAATAAATATACAAAAATAAGTCTTATGTTATCAAAATTGGAATGGTTAAATGTAAAAAATTTCACATTTTATTTAGTTTGTATTTTTATCTATAAAATTCAACATAATTTACTTCCAGAAATTTTAAAATCATTTATTACTATAAACTTTGAACAACATTCATATTTGACTCGAAATAATTCAAGTTTTTACGTTGATAATTGCAGATCTAATTTAAAATTTAATTCAATTTTTTATAAAGGGCTTTTAGAATTTAATCAATTAAAAAATTAAATAAAATCAAGAACATCTATATCTTTATTTAAAAAATCTTTAAAATGTTACCTTTTTAAACAACAACAAAGTTGTTAATTTAGTTTAATTTTAAATATTTTGTACATAGTAGCAAAATGCTAAATAAAATATATTACTACTACTTCTACTATATTCAAATAAAAAGTATTTTTTATTACCCCCACCATTTTCGTGGTTTATACTACCTAAAAGCCCTTTCAAAAAGTGTATTATTTTTAATATGATCTGCAGATTACACAGCCTCACAAAAAAATATAAGTTGCAAAACTCAGAGGGTAGACCCCTAAATCCTCCTAATTTTAGTTTCACAAAAAAAAAATCAATTATCGAATTTGCCCCTATTAGAACCCCCTGGGGGGTAAAATTTGGTCTATTATAAAAATTCAAAATATTATATATACTCTTAAGTATTTTGGTCAGCAGAACTAAAATCTAAGGATTAAAAAGTTTTTTTTTGGACATTGAAATTCAGTTAGAATATGAATTCCCACCTCTAAATTAAGAGGGCCATGGAATTCAGAAACCTGCCCCCTCTTCTGTTTTGCGTTGGATACGACCTTGCCCCAGCACCCCTTTTTCCTCCCTAAGAGGAAAAGCCGTACAGACTAAAATGAAAACTCATAGAAGTTTAGTCGTGCCTATAGGGGAAGGAGGGGAGCATTCGACCACAAAATGGTTTTTTGTATATAAAAATTTGTTAAATGCATATTTGTAAAACAAATAAGTACTGATGGGTAGATCGGGGTGTTGTTTAAGTAATTCACCAAAATTTAAATAAAAACTAAAACCTTTTAGCAGGAAATTATCTTTTTAAAAAACCTTTGCAAATGGTTGAATGCTCCCCACCCCTAGGGAGCATTCGACCAGATGGGGGGGAGCATTCGACCATGTATAAAAAGGATCTTTATAGCCCATCGCACCGACTTTTTTTTCGTTACTTAGCCTTAAGGTTTCCTTATTACGTCATATTATGATTATATTAAGAAACGCTTTAAGCTAAGTAACGAAAAAAAAGTCGGTGAGATGGACCCTTAAAGGAATAAAAAAAAACAAAAAGTAAGAAAAAAATGCTATATTGTAGGAAAAGTAGCAAAAGTAAAACGCAATGCAGTGAAAAAATAAAGAAATAATCCTAAAAATACCTTCTTACGGTAAAGTACAAGTGCTAAAAAAGTAGTTTAATCGTATTGCCCTACAAAAAAAAATACAAGGTATCTTGATAAAAAATATAAACAAAACTAATCCTACAAATAACATAACCTACTTACCTAAACGAAATTAGTTTACAAGCAAGGTGCTGAAATTTTAACTGCTTAAACTTAAAATATGAAGCTGTTTTTATTGTTCCAGTTTTTGCTAAAGTTTTCAATTTGCTTATTATGTCTCCATTGTCCACTTCGCTTATATCTTCAATTTGTGGAAAATAAAATGAAGTTGACAGACCCTTTCTTCTCAAAAAAATTATTTGGTTGTCTCCCGAAATTTCCAAAATTTGCCCCACAAAATGAATCGGTTTGGATTTAGTCTTGAATCTTACTAAATCAAAATCTCCTTTTTTGAGATCCTCTTGATCAACTTTCTCAATATCTTTAAACTCGTCACTCAAATCTTCACCTGAATCGTCATGAAGAGATAAAGCATAATTTTTGGTCGATGATAAATGATAACATCCAGTGGTCGAATGCTCCCCATTTTGTGGTGGTCGAATGCTCCCCAGGGTACAGAAACAGATTAATTTGCTCCATAAAAAAAATATTTATATCTTTAGGTTAGAATAATATTCAATCAAAGCTACAATATCTAGAGATTCCTTGCATAAACCACTGAAATTCAAAAACAAGTTTTTCAAGAAAATTTTACATCGAAGTTCGAAGCAAAAATATATTACCAGATAGTGTGTTTTTCAACTTTTTTCGTTAAAAAATCAAAAACGTTGGGTATACGTACGTTATTACACTCAGACGATGCGCAACTAACAACAGAACCTAAAGTCACTTGATTTTCGCGAGAAATTTAAACCACTTGGTAAATAAACGCGATGGTTGAATGCTCCCCCTGGTCGAATTCTCCCGTCTTTCCCCTACCTATAAGTTCCATACAAAATTTATTTATAGACTCCCACTCCCAGGCCTCCCCTCCCAGGGGGCTGCTTAACAGTTTTTCTGGTTCTGGTTGGATTCAGCGAACATCTAATATTGCATTAAAAACTTTTAATGTTCATAAAAAGTGAAGTTCTTACCTCCACATCACATGGGGTGTAAAAGAGAGAATGAATCCGATAAATAATTTAAATCGTGGAAAAATTTATATTGATCATCATATTTTAGTTTGAGAAATGATAGGAGGAAGTTAAATAATTAAAACCTATTTTTTTTTGGTTTAACACCTTAATTGATGTCACATATGTCCAATTTGATTTTTTTTAACCTAGTTAACCCCCCTCCATTATAATTTGTTATTTCCCTCCGCCAATAAAAATTATTCTATATTTAAATGTTTGCAGTTTCTATTAATTGTCTCTGTTCTATTTTGGCGGCCATCTTGAATTTTTTCCTTGTTTTTTAAAGTTCATTGCTAAGACAGGAGTTTTGATATCTATGATTCATTCTGCTTTTTTTAAGGTACTTTGCTCACTACTATCTATATAGAAGACAGACGGAAACACAAATTAAAATGCACTGGAATAGGTACTCTGTGTTTATCAGAATATATATGTACGGTCATGATTAATGGGGACTATCGCACCTTTTCACACCAACAGTGTATGTACCCCGGAAAGTACAAATCAAGACGAAAATATTTTCTCAAAAATTAACATGAAAGTTCGTAAAAGCTTTTTTGTTAGTCCAATGAAATATCGAGGGAAAAAAAATTCATGCATTTCTTGCACAATTTTTCTATCATTCTCGTATTTAAAGAATAAGTATAAAACTCCTGTGACTGAAATTATCAAAAAATAATCTAATTACCTTTAGTTAAGAAAGCCATTTTAAAATTTTTTTATAACTCTTCGCACTTCTTAGAAATAGCACGTTAAAGTTAGTGAAAAATAATGAACAATAAAAAAACAATTGCTCATTGTCAGGAAATGTCAAATTCAAACAACGATATTTCGAAGCCTGGTTTGGCAATGGAATTTTGATATTGAGGTGCCACTATTTAGCTTTAAAAAATATATAACTAAACAGTTTTATTGTGAAGTTAGTTTTTGCTATTTTTGGCCAAAATATTGGGGTTTCAGACTAAAGTGCGTCCGTTGATTGAAATTTGCGAAGCAAATTTAAGTAAGTTGCTAAGAAATTTGCTTCGAAAATTAAAAAAAAAATGATTGTCATCCCGCACTTTTAAAACTATTGCGGCATTGATTTTCGCTAAACTTCTCGCCTGCGCTGCGGTGGGATTTTGATTTTTACAAAACAATGTCTAACAACTGGTGTCATGTACATTTGGAGGTTATTTTAAGATTTTATGCTGATTTTATATAGTTTTTAAAGTTTAGTATTTCACCTTGAATGAAAGAATATAAATTATTATTATACTTCGATGTATTATTAGTATGCGAAGCATTATAGTAATGGTTTTGACGATTTTTGTTTAGAAGGACGTGAAATATTTTTTACCAAAACTCAAAAACAATAGATCCTATAAAAGATTTTTAACACTTGACGAATTCTAGCTCTCGCTCTCTTCGTTTTACAGACTTGTGTTAAATGATTAAAAAGTAAACCTAGGAACTTGAATATTAGCACTCTATAATATGAAACTAATCTTATATTGCTTTTGCGTTTTGAAAAAATATTTGCAAATTCCTTTATCTTTTTAATTTTAGAGCGTTTTGATCAGTTATTACGTGCACTACATCAGCGCTCTCTAAAATAAAGCTAAAACTATTTATTGAATATAATAAAATAAAAAGGTTTGTAGAAGAGAAAAATAAAGGAAATATGGATCATTTAAAAAAAAACATAAAGTGTCATACATTTATGATGTGAATTTTACGTTAATTTCGAAAATCAAGAAAAAATATAAGAAATCGCCCATTGCGATCAGAAATTTTAACACACGAAAAGGTGATCTCATGCTTTCAGACGTTGATTCTTTACGTCTAATTTGAGTTATCATACCTTTGACGGTGGGAAAGAAGAATTAAAGAAGTTAATACCCTGAGAATTTCTCGTTCTTGTATTGAGACACCGCGCACCTGCATAGATGGAAGATTTCCGAAAATTTATGTGTGGTCTTCGGTAGTTCAATGCTTAGAATGTTTGCGTACAGAGTAAGAGGTTCCGGGTTCGAGTCCCGGCCGAAGACAGAAAAACTTTTTTCTTATTTTTTTTTCTTTAATTTCACTTGTTGTTTATAGTTTTAGGTCCTTGCATTATTTGCAATTTGGTATTTGATAGATAAAATTTAGTTTAACCACAAAGTACTTTGTGGTTTAACAATTGCATTAAGCTGAAAAAAAATCTACAAACAAGCGATTTAATGAAAAAAGAAATTTTGAGAAATAATAAATGGATACATGACGGATCTAATACCTTACTAGCTAGCCTATTAGCACACTTTAAGTGAATTCATTGATATATCAGCTATGAAACCAGTTTTTTGTAAATTACTTAGAAACAAAAGATCCTACGAAGTTCTTGGTTATAACACAAATTATTGAGAAAAATGTGGTCTGTTATATTCCAAAAGCAGCATATTTAAGCGATGCTCCGTTTAAAAGTTAGCATTTTTTAAATTCTTTAATTGTCAAAAACAGTCATTAACAACATTAATGGATTTTGAATTTGAATGAACCGAACCAATCCAAAATGCAGCCATTTTTCAAAAAAGCCCCCGTAGCGCAAAAACGGGTTGATATATCAAAATACGGGTTTTCCCACAAATCTTATCTAGAATCTGAGGCTCGCAAAGGGGGATTAGTTTACCTCTTATCGCCCCTAGAAGTAAGTATACCCTTTCCCACTCAAAAGTGCTCAATTTGAATCACCCTGTACATATAATATCTATAAAAAAATGTGTGATTTTTAATTTATTTCGATATGAGGTGCTAGTAAAACATTTTTCTATGGGCGTGCGGAAAGTTTCTTTTCTGCACTTGATATATTGCTGGTCAAGCTCCGCTACGAGTCGGTCGGCTAACTGCAATTGTGTGCGGAAAAGTGATACTTTGCATATACACTTTCTGCTGGAGTTAATCAGACTATATTTTCGGTCTAACGGCTTGGGAAATAAGAAATAACTTGAAATCCACGTAAATACTGTTGCATTGTATTGTAAGAAAACGGGATTTGAATATAAATGGTATTTTTGTCATTTATAAGTTTTTAAATATTTTTAAATAGATATTGTTTTCCACATCAACAAGCATTAATTACGTACATGCAAGACTAGGTTAAAAATAAGTAAAATGTATGGCCACACCAGCGACTTGTTTTTGGGCATGATTTTCAGGATCGCTGTATTTTAATAAACTTTGTATTCGGCTAATCTGTCCTTTGAGCCACACATCAAAATAATTTACATTTTGTAACTGGAAACAAGGTTGACAATTTTTAAAAAATTGTAATTTTGATTTGTAACGGTTTTCTAAGTCGACGCTTATCTGGCTTACGCTAGAGTCTTGCCTCTTTGCCTAGAGCGTTTCAAGCACAGTCTTTCTCTGCAGAATTAGAGTTCAAACCAATCAACGGCAAGTTGGGAGTACAAGCAGAGTGGTTTCGACCGAGTGGTTTTAACTTTGTTTGATTTATGGGGTTTTTTTTTTTAACTAGGGAAATGTTAAACTTGTCAATTATTTTAACTTCGTAAAAAATTATTCTTTGTCTTATTCATAACTATTTTGGTCTTTACGTTTAGAGTTTATTTTAATATTAAAGCTTTTTGATTATTGCTGTTTCCAGTGTTTTCAAATATTGCTTCTATCTTTTTCTGATTTTCTTAACATCAATTACAAACCATTCGTTGCCCTAAAGTCGGCATTTTTAATCAATATAATATCCCAAGCCTAAACAGTTATAATAAGTAAATTAAACAGTTGATTGAATAACTTTATATAATTTATATTAACAACAAACATACCAAAACCTAAAAGTTTAAGTGTAAATATTAGAATACAAAAGTTTAATAGTTGTAACATTAAACAAATTAGAAGAAGTGAAAATGTGAAGTTTTAAAAAAGAAAGTTGAACAGGTATGTATGATTTTCCTACATTGTTTATAGTAGTACGTCCTCCAAGAACCGCCAGATTTCATTTCGAGATCTCAATTAATAACTAATTTAATCACGTTTACTGCTTTTATATTTTAAGTTGTTGCCCAAATAAGAAGCTTATTGCCACATTCAAGCCTCGGCCACTCGATTTGACAGTAACCACTGTCAAAGAAATCGCCTGCAACACAATGTAGGTATGAGTCAGTATTGCCAGATTTTAAGGTTTTCCTTTAATATGAAGGGATTTGAAGAAAAACTTTGACTATTGAAGGTTTGAACGTTTTTATCCGAATTTGAAGGATTTTGACTATTTTGAGGCAGTTATATATTCTGGAAATATTGGAAGTATATTACCAAACTTAACTTATGTAGATAAATTGAAAGACTTTATTTTCAATTTTGGTTTTTTTAATTTATGATTTAAGTTATGAATCTTTTATTTGTTTGGTTTGTTCTTACATTTTTATTAAAAAAATTTGTTCATGGTATAAAGTTTTTTTTTGGTTTGGCGTCGACACCCACCCGTGACTGTTTTGAAGGATATGAAGGGTTTTCGTCATTTAGTTGAAGAAAAGTCGTCAGAAAAGTCTGGCAACACTGGTATGAGTAAAATATCGGAAGAAATACATCAATATTTAAATGTATTTTTAAGTGTTTTGCTAATATTAAAACTTCAATTTCCATCTTATATTTTCAAATATTCATATAATAACACAATTTAGTATCTAATAATCATACTGCAAATTGATTGTCAGGTTTTTAAATTAAAAAACATAATTATTACCTATTTCAATTAAAAAAAAACTTATTGACTAACGTGATTCTAATCGACTGGAATTCCTGCAATATTTTTTAAATAAATTATTACGGCATACTTGGGTACCATGGTTCCGTGTCTTTTTACGAGTTTTAGGTTGTACAGTCGATCCAAAAAAAAACATACTTGTTAAGTAAAAGGTTTTACTCTATCTATAAATGGAGTGACATAAGCAATTTATAATCCATTAAAACTAGACCGCGCATCTTCAAAAACTATTTTGGAACATTTGCTTTTCTTCAGAACTTTTTACTGTAGGGGAGAGTGGTCTACAGAGACACAACTTTTTTATTTTGAATGACTACAGACTAGAATTTGCAGTACAGTAAATTTAAATATAAAGTAATTTGGTATTTGGGTAGCCAAATGCATTTTTAGAATGTAAACTAAGTTCAGTTTACACTTGAAAACAGTTAGATATACAGTGAAACCTCCTATAACCGGACACTCACGGTTTCGTCAATTTTGTCCGCTTATTGGAGGTGTCCGCTTATGAGAGAGCACTGCGAAATTTGAATATATATATTTATTGACAATTTCCGCTTCCTGAGTTGTTTCGATATTAAATTTTTCAGCGATCTTTCGTGCTGATAGATGTTCCTCCCGAAACGTTAACAACTTCCATTTTTTCACGTAAACTAAGAAGTTTTTTACTAGGCGCCATTTCAAAGAGATCTATTACTACCCAACTGAACAATAAAAATAGAACACAGCAATCTAGCCGAATAAAATAATTATGTTGTAAATACGGCAGAAGTATTTAGTCTCCGCATTAAAACGGAAAGAGGTAATTCCCAGGCTGCAGAGTGAGTTGTTGCCAACATACTACATAATATTTATGCCCATGCCGTGCAGCGCTCCGTCCCGTTGGTTCGCGCCCGGTTAAGGGAGGTTTCAGAATTTTTTAACCAAAAAAAATTGTCCACGTTCGTTTATTAGTGTCCGGTTATAGGAGTGAATTTTATAAAGAAATAGGGAGAAGCTTGGTTCCAACAAATTTGTCCCCTAAAGGGAGTGGCCGCTTAATAGAGGTGTCCGCAAGGAGAGGTTTCACTGTAAACTGAAAAATTCTGTCAAGTAAACGAGTCACAACAACGTTGCCAGTTGTTTCGGAGCGGATTTGTAACCTACCACAAACACAAGAGGCAGATGCCCCGTGCACCCAGTTACCCCAGCTTACCTTACATTTCAAAAAACTTACATGTCAAATCGGTAAGTTGATTACGCAAAAAGAAAACAGTTGTTTTCTTCAATTTTACAAAAAAGTTACTTGAGACATTTTGGAAATAGTGTTGACTGTACTGACCCGTTGTTGGGCTCAGTAGAAAAAATAATGAAAAATATTATTTTTTCTATAATGAGCTCGTACTTTTTTGGAGGTACTATATATAGATCTTAAATGCGTTCTCTCTGGCTGGTATCCGTTTTAGTTGTTTTTATGACTTTTATCTTTTTTTTATTCATTTTAATTCTTCAGTCTCGCGAGATGATAATGATGTTGTTGATGATGGCCTACACTAGAAGAGCCTTAGGCCATTTTAGAACAGGTTCTCGTATTCGAGCATCTTCAATTTTATACACACATAAACGATTTAGTCGATTAGCATTTCGGTCTTGATCTTGTGGTTTTGTTCTTCGCGAAGCACAACAACGCGGCGTTTAGTTTTTGTTTGTCTGCAACGCGCGGTTTTTTAGTTAAATAAAGTGCAGTGTCAAATAAAGTGTTGTGTAATAAAGTAAATTAAATATTAAAATATTGCTTGTCTTGTCAGTTTATGAATGGTTTAAAATTAGGAGCTTATTTTGCCAATAATTTTCTAAAAACCGTTCACGCTTTTACTCAAAGACATTTAGAGTACCCACATGTCCACGTGAGAATAATTGCAGAACATTTTTCTCGAAAGTTACTTTGAAATCTTTGTCCATTTGAGAGCACTATCGTGAATTTCTGCTCTTCTGAAAGTATATTTGCATCACAGTACTGCCGCCCTTAGTAAGACCCACCTATCTGCAAAAAAATCAAAAATGAGTTAGGACCGAAAATGGCTTTAAATAGGTCACTTTCATCTGTTTTTTAAGAAAAATACCCAAATTTTTGTTCGGAAGTATTTTATTTGGAAAAACAAAAAAAATATTACTATGTACTCTTAGCAAGCATTTAAACTTTAAACTCGCTTTTCTCGAAATAAGTGAAAACGTAGATAGGTGGGTCTTACTAAGGACGGCAGAGTAGCTCTCTTTCTGATGTAGAACCACGGATAACCTATTTGTTAAGGTCATCTGTGGTAGAACTGTCGCGATTCGAAATCGATTTCAACTTCGAAAGTAGGCGCGGATCTGCGGGTGGGGAAAAAAGGGGAATTCCCCCCCCCCCAAATCCTAAAATACCGACCGAACCGAACCGAACCGAATAAGAAGTTTTGACACCCAGAATACAACTCGTAAGTGTCTAGGACAATTCGCCGCCACCGATTTGCCGCCGACCCAATAAATGGTTATATTTAGCTTAACTTTGTGTATTCCTATGTTTATTAATTTATGCTTTTTTATGCGGATTCAAAATGGCGGACATTTTGAATCCACCATTTTATTTTTTTTCAACCTCAAAAATGAAATTCAGCGACCTTACTGACTGCCAAATTCCCAAATTTAACACACATCGGTTCATAAATTTTAAATACTCAGTTTTGATTTTTAATAATCGGCAACTTTAACAAAGTTCCAAATTTAATGCATGTTATCGGTTCATAAAAAGGAAAGTTCGCCATTTTGGATCTGCTATTTAAAAATACACGAAATCAAACTATAACCGTTTAAAATAAAATTGCAAAATAGAGTTAGTCCGGCGACGAATGGGATCGGCGGCGAGTGGGTCCGCTGGCGAATCCGCGGCGGCGAGTGGGTACCGCCACTTATCACTCCTTCTGGTCACTATGCAAAATAGTTTTATGTTAAATGCAATAGGCGGATCAAAGTTTTCTGACAGTTACGCAATGTGCCCATTTGCGAGAAATATGAACACGCACCCTTAAGGAACACAGATAAAATCACAAATTGCTAAATTCACGGGTGGTTTTTTGTAAGCCTCAAAAATGACCCTTAAACTTTCTTCAAATAACTCGAAAAGAAAGCAATAATCGCGATTTGCAGAAAAATACATAGTGGTCAATAAATTTCCTATTAAAATATATTTTTTTAATTTTTTACGAATTGCTAAATTTTACTAATTCCTTCCTCCTCCTCCGCCTTCCCTCAATGAAAGGTAACACTGCTCGCGTCCATAGAAAATCTATACGTAATTTTTGAGTAACGCTAAATGAATGAATTTAACCTAAAGTTGGAAAAAAAAATAAATAAAAAAAAACCCAACTGCTAAATCTACATGTAACTATCTACCAGTCGCAGTTGGGTATAAGATTACCCAATAACCTGATTCATGAAAATACAAAACTGTATAATTTCGTAAGTTTATTTTGTACCCAACTGCGACACTAGTTACAAGTAGATTTAGCAGTTGGGTGTTTTTTTTATTTAAAATTCTTTCTGGAAAAAAAGTTGTATAGGAGTAAATGCCTTTCCCGAGGTCCGACCAAAAATTTGTAGCGTTAGAAAGGAAGCCCGCATCACTTGATGTGTTTTCTTTTTTTCAAAAAACCAAATATTCGCCCGCCGGGGACAGCGTTCCATTTAAAGTCGTCACCGTGTATACCTACAGATAACTCCACAACATTTGGAATTTTTATTCTGATGGATTTAAAGCTAAAAAATAATTGTCACTTTCAGTTGTTTTTACGGAATACTTTGCTAAAACAAAATCGAAAAGTGAGAGTCAGAAATGGAGGGCAATGCCTTGAATAAATAAATGCCTTTATTTTACTAAAAGTTTTGGTGGCTACATTTTAAAGATATTACTCTGTATAATCAAGTAAGTAATAATAGAAAACAAAACTTATTTGTATGCTTGGTAATTTTTCGATGCCTAGGCCAACCATTTTTTGAAAACTTCTAAAAGTCAAGGATATCTGCATACTAAGCTCCTAATTTTACTAATATAAATAATCATATTCATTATTCATCAGGAAGAAAATTTAAAAACCTGTATCAAAAATATGCTTAGCCTTAGGATCAAGCTATCAATTTAATATACCTACATGCATATAATGTTAAATTTTATAATTAATGCGGTATCTTTTCCACCTGTGTAGACAAAAAATATTTAAGAAGTGAATTTGAAAAAATATCTAAAATGGAATAGCTTGTTGCAGAAAGTAAAAAAACTGAGTGATAGTGATTTAGGTTTTAACAATAAAGCAATTAAGATGGCAAAAAATATGGCTTCAACAACTGAGTTAGTAACACAGAGCGTAGCTGATCTATCACTAGAGAAACCAAAAACTTTTAAACAAATGTCATGCAAGGAACGCATCAGCTACGTGCGTGAAGTTATTACAGTCGAACCAATAATAGCCGGCTATGTAATTGCTGCACTTCTTGGAAGACCAGCCATAACGATTTTTGAATACGACAAAGCATGTCACTCGAATTTAGAATATGCAGATGAGATTTGTAACAGTATAGCATTCACTGACAGCGAAAATTACCTCAATGAAACTTTAGCTATCGTAAGCGTCATAGGAAATGTTCATTCCTGGCAACACCCAATTCAAACAGTCATGCCCATATTTTTGATATTGTTTTTGGGGTCTTTTAGTGACCGTCATCAATGGAGAAAACCATTTTTACTGTTGCCGTTATTTGGAGAATTGTTTGCAATTGCCGGATGTATTTTATCAGCAATTTTTATGAAAGAATTGACTCTGGAAGTTTTCGGAGTTTTATCGACGATAGTTCCTTCGTTTTTCGGTGGACAAACTATGATTGTGATGGCCACATTTGCATACATAGCAGACGTGAGTACTCTGGAAATGAGGACTTTAAGAATCGGTGTAGTGCAGATAGTTTTAAACGCATGTGCGCCTTTTA
Source organism: Aspidapion aeneum (assembly GCA_963576565.1). Classification (NCBI taxonomy): domain Eukaryota; kingdom Metazoa; phylum Arthropoda; class Insecta; order Coleoptera; family Brentidae; genus Aspidapion; species Aspidapion aeneum. Next base: position 35,108,794 of record OY755038.1, on the reverse strand, counting down.
CTCAGTCTTTTAGTGCCGTTCTTTTTAATGCAATCGGATACATTCCAATATTCGCGATTTGTGGTGGTATCTACCTTTTTACCATTTTATATGGAATCTTTTTCGTGAAAGAACCCAGAAGAGTAATTTTGGGAGAAAACAAAAGTATTGTAGCAGACATATTTGACCCTCGTCATGCAATAGAAACTTTTAATGTTATTTTGAAGAAAGGCCCGGGTAAAGACAGAGTTATAGTGGTTTTGATGCTCCTAATAATGCTGTTTTATTCAACGCTTAATACTGGAGAAGACTCAGTATTTTACTTTTACTCGAACTCATTTTTGAACTGGTTGATCAACGATTTTACTTTGTTCCTCACGGCCAACACTCTAATACATTTAATAGGTAAGTCTATGATATGTGTTTAAATTCACTTGAGTAGTTTTAGTTTAAAAATTCAATGCCGACAATAATGAAGAAAGCCGTTGTTATGGATAATTTTTTTTGGTTATATGGAATTTTTATATAGAAACCGACTTAAAAATTTTCGTACTGTTATCGACAGGTTAGTTCCTCCGTTTTTGGATCAAATTTAAGTATAATGGGTATGTGAACACTCATTTTGATGTCTGTTTTATAAAAAAATTAATTTTTTTTTTAAAGAATATTTAAGATTTTCGCTTAGCCAAAGCAATAATTGTATCCCGCGCGCAAGAAACTTTTACGGGGATCTGTTTGTTTTTGTACAAATATTTCTGTCCATAGTGCTGCTACTTTACAAATTTAAGAAATATTGTATTTTGTACAGAAATAAACTGCAATAATAATAATCCAGAATATAGCATTTATTCGAGGATAAATCAAATATTAACCGGAAGTGTATTTTTAAAATTTTAATTTGTACAATAAATAAACGTCTGAATACATTCTATTATTGAATTGAATCGAATGAACCTTGGTGCAAGACATTTTTTACTCTTAGATAATTAAATAAAATCAGCAGTAATAAGTCTCTGAAATCTAAAAAGCCGTTATCTAAAAAGCCGTTACAAGAACTTTTTCTGTGGAAAGACGGGTCTTCGCTTTCCGCGGTGCTGCTTCTCCCGGTCTCTCGGCCATCCGTAGACCTGGGTCCTTGAAAGTGTTTTATCGTGCCGAACTGCGCAGATAGCCGACCCAAAATTTCAAACCGTTTTACGTCCTTTCGGATCAAAAACTTGATAACACAGATCTGTACCCCAGAGCGAGACTATGTTAAGTCCATTTTTGACTTTTTTTAGTTTGAACAACCTTAATACTTATTTTTTCATATATTTTTATTTGCTAATGTTGTCTGAACTCTATCTTTAAAATAAAAAAGATGGCCTCATATAAACCAATATTAAGTCCATAGACATCGTTAGGCAAACAATGTTAAGCCAGTGTTAAGGTTGTTTAAACCAAAAAAAGTCAAAACTGGACTTAACATAATCTCGCTCTGTGGTACAGAGATAGTTTTTGGTCGTGCCAAATTTAGGCTCGATAACTTCGCCGATAACGATAACTTTAAAGATATTTGACAGTTCGAAAGAGTCTTTTTGGTACCGATTTTAGTCGACGCCGACGGGGCGTGGCTGGTGTGCAAGACTATTAAAATCCGGACAGAGTTAAAATACTTTAATTATTTGTGATCAAATGTAAGTCTTTCTAGGTATTGTTTTCAAATCTTCCTTGTGTTAAACAAGTAGTTTAGAATGGAAATGTCTCTTATTACCCCTGGGTTTTGACTATTGTGGGGTAATAGGAAACATCGTAAAGGGGCAATAAGAAATAAACTCTTTTTTGTTGCATATTGATTTTTTTCTATGGGGCTATGCAAAAAGCCAAATTTATTCGCATAGGCATTCAAGAGCTCCCACTTTGGATGAACTTCAGGCACAAATAATCGGGCGGCGGATAAAAGGTCGAAAGTACAAAAGGTCGAAAATACAAAAGGACGAAAAAATGAGGTCGAAAATACAAAAGGTCGAATGTACAAAAGGTTGAAAGTACAAAAGGTCGAAAGTACAAAAGGTCGAAAGTACAAAAGGTCGAAAAACAAAAGGTCGAAAGTACAAATCGAAAGTAGAAAAGGTCGAAAGTACAAAAGGTCGAAAGTAGAAAAGGTCGAAAGTACAAAAGGTCGAAAGTACAAAAGGTCGAAAAAAATCGACAATGCAAAATATTAAAAATACCAATTTACCGTATCAACGTGAATTGACCTGTCCAGTCGAGGTGGACCCGAGGCCGAGGATAGGTTAGGTTACCATCCCAACCTGACCCGATTAGGTCAGTATATCAAAAAAAAACTTTGCTGATGAGATCAGGGTAGTTTTTTTTTAGTAAACAAACCTAACCTGGTCAGGTTGGGGTAGTAACCTAACCAGGTTAACTATTAACTATCCTTGACCCCTGGACCACCTCGGCTGGGCAGGGTAATTCGACTTGATTAGGTACTTTCGACCTTTTGTACTTTCCACCTTTTGACCTTTTGTACTTTCGACCTTTTGTACTTTCGACCTTTTGTACTTTCGACCTTTTGTACTTTCGACCTTTTGTACTTTCGACCTTTTGTATTTTCGACCTTTTGTATTTTCAACCTTTTGTATTTTTGATCTTTTGTGTTTCGACCTTTTGTACTTTTGACCTTTTGTATTTTCGACCTTATTTTTTCGACCTTTTGTACTTTCGACCTTTTATCCGCCGCCCCAAATAATCACCACTCCACAATTAGTGACACCTAAAATGCTAAGTAATGTCCGAACTGAATTTTATAACAGGCTCTGATACTGTTTAGCACAGAGCGGTGGTATTTTTGAGAATTTAATTGGTTAGGTAGTTCCAAGGACTTCCATCTGTTCCTAGTAGTTCCTAAATCAATATGAAAGAATTTGCTTTTAAAACAGACCCCTCTCTTGTTTATCGCTGGAGAAGCCTTAGAAAAGAAACTTTAGTTTGTTGGTCGACACGGCACTAAATATTATAAACAAGAACAAGCTTGAAAAAAATTATACGTTACGTAGTTATCGTCTAAACTTTCGATATTGTATGCACAACGTCCCTCGATCGATTTTCTTTACAAACTGAAAGTAAAGATCGCGGCGCAATGGGAAACAAACGTTGTCAGAAATGTGTGGGTCTGGCTATCCTGAAACTATGGGCGTAACCACATGTAAACTTCTATCCTTTTTTCTTACATGCGTCACTCCCTTTATTCACATAAGACGTTCTAAATAGAAAATTTCGGTTACTATTTGATTCATCCTCTACTTATAGTAACCCAACTTTCAATCAAACCAAATAATTGCGTTTTCGACATAATCACACGCCCTGGTAGGGAAAAATAATCCTTATTTTCTAGATATTTAAAAAAAATATATTTTACCGTTTTTTCTATAGGAACTATCATTGCCGTACCATTGTTTACAAAACTGTTAAAACTAAGCGATGCCGTCATCATCATCTTGACTCTAGGGGACAAAATGATAGCTAATGTCATTTTTGGATTCGCCAGTTCAACACTAGTCATGTATATTGGTAAGTCAAGTCACAGACTATAGACCAGTGCAAATAATTTCTGGAAAGGAAAAAATTAATAACACTGCTGTTAAAAAAAACTGCTTTCAGAACTTGGGTATTTTTGAGTAAAAAACTAAAATAAAATGTAAAAAAAACTATTTTGATTTAAAAAAATAACGTATAAAGTACATAAAAAGGTAGGTTTTCACCAAATTTCGTAAAAACCAAATAAAAATCAAAAACAAAAAAGAAAGATTATTTCGATTTTTGGAAAATTGTGGAAAAATAGTACAAAAGTTTTTTTCACCCCATTTCACTCTAATAACTCGGATCGAGTCCAATTTATTTTTCCTGTTGGCTGTGATATATTTTCTTTCATTTACAGCACCTAGTTTTCAACCAAATAAAAGCAAATAACCAAGGTGTTTTTAGGGTTTTAACTGTAGAAAGTTAAATTTTCATTTTGCGTGCACTATAAAGTTCATTTTATAATTACATAATGGTTCCTCAAACATTTTCATATTATTGCTAATCCTAATGTAGAGTGAATATAAATAAAATATCTTTTTTGTGTGTCTGTTTTAATCATTTAGCATAATACACATATTCCTTTATGCCAAATATAGAACGCCTTCTGCATTTACCAAAACAATAAAAATGAAATTTAGACGCTTTGGATTAAAAACCATACAACCGTTATAAACCCTTTACAACAGAAGGTTTAAATTAAAAACTTCCTCACAAACTCTAATGTTAAGTTTGTGGCAAATCCTGGAAAAATTTTGAAAACTTCCGGGAAAGTATCATGAATACATGTGTACCATTTCTGTCATCTGCAGTTCTATATTATGTAAAACTAGCTAACTTAACTGATCTGTATTTGGTTTTCATTGCAGGTGCTGTTGTATCTTTGCTCACTGGGGTCACTCCAATAGGAATCCGGTCCCTTGCTACAAAAGTTGTATCTGAAAAAGATCTGGGAAAAGCTCAGTCACTATTTGGTAAGTATTTGTCTATAACTTTTTAATTTTGGTGAAAACAAAGTCACAAGCTTTTTGGAATCGTTTATTGCTGCAAGGTTATTATTTATTTCTTTTTAATAAAAAATTTAAAAATGGTCATTTATTTAAAGAACATTGTAGGTTTCTTATGTCTCCGAAGTTGTTCTATAAATTTATTACCTATTTTATATAAAGAGACAGTCTAAAAAACATTGCTTTTCAAGGCCTCTTCCTTCAACTTCTATAGAGAAAGCCAGAAATCGATAATAAAGTTCGAAAACAATATCATCTGTGCCAACATTCATCAACAAGTTGCTAACATCCATCAACATGTTATCAACATTTGTACGTCTATTGCACACATCCGTAAACACGTTGCCAACGTCCGTTAACATTAACAAGATATTTTTGGTTGACCCTGTCATTGTTCATATTTGTGTGACCTTTGTGCATATATTATTGAAATCAGAAAAATAGCTTTATCAGTTTAAAAAATAAAATACAGGATGTGTCATTAAAAAAAAGAAACTATATGTCAACAATTTGACAAGTGATTCACTTATGTAACTTTTGAGATTTTGACAAAAAAATTCTTCAACTTATTTAAACGTTACTGTCAGATCAATATTAACGGAGATAGCTATTGAGTAAAATATGGTCAATCACCCAGTAAACGCTTTAATGAACACTTTAAATGAAATGAAAACTTTAAACACAAAAGTGGTCTAATTTTTTCCATACTATCTCTTGGCGTATGTCATAATTGTTAGATGTCATTCCTTAAATAAAATTTGAACAGAAACTTTCTGAAGTTATAATAAACCCCATACCATTATCTTTGAGACAACTTTTGACAACTTTTTTTCGTTGGCCTATGTTATTTATTATGGTAAACAGTTGCTGTCAAAAAGTTATCTCAAAAATTATGATATGTCCTTTATATTTGTTAGAACTAATAATATCTTTGCCCTAATTTAAAAAATAAATAGATTGTTGACATTTGGATAAGTTGTTTTTTACTTATATTAGTTTAAAATAACTGTTAAAGTACACTTATTATAATCTACTTGGATTCCGTATACTCCAATGTAAATTTTTAAATAACTCAAAAACCGCTTTAGACAAAAATCATCAGTGATCAATCATCCTTAAATATCATTATTCGCTTACGAGATTAAAATTGATTAATAATTCTTTATTTTTTTTAAAGAATTATTTAAAAAAATATAACAATTAAAAGTCAAATTTAATGTTTTCAGGCATCGTCGAAGCCCTTGGACCAGCGATCGGAACCCCACTCTACAATAAAGGCATTTATCTCAATACAATTAAGACATGGCCAGCAGCATTCTTCTTTTTTGGACTAATTTTGTATGGATTGTGCATTGCACTGATCTTGTAAGTAGGAACAACAATGTATACCTATAAAGTTAGCAGAAAAACATTGGAAATTAAAAAAAAATATCTGTTTATAATTTGCCGTTAATTATCCATAAATTAGTTGTAACACTTAAAAATTTGTCGTGCCCGTTTAAAAAAAAAATGGTGTTTTGCTAACTTTATACACTGTGTCCCATTTAAAACTTTCCACCCGGGATTTCTCGAGAACTGCTGAAATTTTTTAAAAATGCCGAGACACGTCGATTTTGTTTGCGAGGGGGAGACTTTTTGGCTATCTTGCAATTTTTGTAGCCAATTTTTGTAGCACGCACCACCTTCGAGGGGTATACTTTACCACTATATTTTGACTAGGGACAGTGGGTCTAGTGATACCTTGTTGTGAAGGTTTCTTGAATATTTTTACAACCGTGTAAAAATTTCGAAAATCCATCGATTAGTTTTTGAGAAATTTGCTTTAAAATTTTCAAATTTATCATGGAATGGTAAAATAAAAATTAAATCCAAAAAATATAAAATTCTGATAAAATTTTTATTTTATTTTAATTTGAAAGTTTGAAGGCAAATATTTTAAAAACTAATCGATAGATTTTTGACCTTCAAAACAAGGTATCACTAGACCCATTTTCCCTATTCAAAATATAGGGGTAAAGTATACCCCTCGAAGGTTGTGCGTGGCACAAAAATTTCAAGATAGCCAAAAAGGCTCCCCCTCGCAAACAAAATCGACGTGTCTGGGTATTTTTAAAAATTTTGAGTTCTCGAGAAATACCGGGTGGAAAGTTTTAATGGGACAGAGTGTATAAAGTAAGCAGAACATCTTTTAAAATAAAGAATTTAACTAAAAAAAAATTTGTGCACAATTTGCTGTTAATTATCCGTAAATTAATTATTAGAATTTATTAATAAATAATTTAGGAGCAAAAAGAAAGCAAAAAAGATTTTGAATAGACCTTTTGACTACACAAAATTATATCATACAAAGAATAAGCTTGGCAGTACAACGGGGAAATGCAGCATTGGTTTTAGGCACAATGAAAGAAGAACCTGGATTAGACGAAAACTTTTAGACTTATTTTTTTAAATATATATGTTTAGGATTTTCGTTGTGATGTGTTTTAATACAAAATATGTAGTAAATGCATTTTTGTCGTACGAAAAATGGTTTAAAACATCTGAAATCAATTTTATTTATTAGGAAAATAAATCTGCAATTAAAAAATTAATATCTATAAAAGTAGGGGCAATCAAAGAACAAAAATAACTTTTTTCTTCCAATATGGTATAAAACTATTAATTCATGCCAAAATATAATGTGCTAGTTTTAAAATTCGGTAGTAGTGCTGATATTAAAAAGTTGATTTTTTGACTACCCCCCGTATATTACCTAATGAATTGAAAATAATGAAATTATAAGTAGCTTTGTCTTTGGACCTTTACTAATTAATTTTTATAATCAATTCATTTTTTTCGGTGAAGATGTAAGTGTTATTATTATTAGAACATACACAAAAACAACCACCACCACAATGAACCATTTAACAAACTTTGATCGTTTATAAGTCACAAACTGTACATATAAAAACTTTACTTACATTTTTTTTAGTTACATAGCCTTCCATAACATACTAAAATTATAGCCAATTCCACCAAAACAAAAATTTCTTATAAGGCCTGTGTAAACGGATGCAGTGATCTTTAATTTAAGAATATAAACGAAACTCTTGTTTTTGTTTTAGAATCATCGAGTGCAGAAAGAAACTAACAAATAAGCCGGATCCTTCGATGGAGATGCAACAACCCAGAAATGAAGACAACGTTACCTCAAATGCTACAGCCGATCGTAGCACAACGGATGCAACTAGTAAACCCACAAATGGAACCCCAAAGAACCTAAACAGTACAGAAAATCACGGATATGTCAACGACGCAATTCAACTAAAAGAACGTGACAACAAAACCAGCAGCACAATTGATCATAGTACAACGAATCCTCCTACAAATGGAATAAAAAAGGAAACCAACAGTACAAGGATAAATAATTCCAAGGATCGTACTACAGACACAACAAATAATTTCACAAAAGAAAGTGGGATCCCTAGTTACCCAACAAATGATAAAAATAATCGGATCAGTAATAGAACTGAAAAAAGCGATAAAAATTTAGAGAAACATGGGTATCTTAATGATGGTATTCAACAGGAGAATATAGAGAAAAACGGTTATGTTAATGAGGCTATCCAAATTGAAGATATTGATACTCATATGTAAAATATTAAATTCATTACTTTTAATTTTATTCAATCTAAACAGCCATTTTAACGTGATCTGAAGTGGATTCAGACTTATTCCAAAATGTGACAAATACTTTTGTTTTATATGTAAAAAGCCTAAAAAGAGGTTTTGCATGTGGCCTGAACTGAAGAGAGGTTAAATAAGTTCGGGGGAAAACTCGCGGGTGATAATCACTGTACATTTTTTATTGGGAATCCCCTGAAAATCACTGGCACTCACTTGGAAATTGCTGTATATTTTTTCAGGCCAGTACATGAAAACTTGTTATAAAAAATTAGATTAGGTAAGGTAAAATCAAATATGTTTAAGTTAAAACCTTGATGATTGATAGATGGCGTGTCACTTTTTTACCGAGGCGAAAGTTTGATTTCGACTTGTATCGTGTATTATAATCATACTTAGTTTTTTAAGTGTTTATATTGAAGCATTACTTTATAATTTGTGCCATAGTAATTAATATATTATTGTTGTGTCATTAATAATTTATTAGCATATTTTATGTCGTTTAACAATTAAGTAACTTTTTATATTTATAAAAATAACACGTTTTTAGATTGCTAGTTAAAGCCGTAGAGGTAATAGGGACTTTGCAATAAAGCCAGGCATCTTTCAAAATTGACATACCAAAGTCGAAGTTATAAATCCAGTCGTTTATTTTCCATTAATAGTGGCGGCACTATTAATTCTGGCTCTTATATTACACAAAGGCATAATTTTGAAAGAAGACAGCTATTATTATAATTCGAAACTGTCAGAATAGTGCCCGGCACAATTATTGCCTGGCTTTTTTGCAATAAGTAATTCCCTAATACCCTCCCGACATCCACTATAAGTCCTATGCTTAGATTAGCACGTTTTGCGCATGACTGTACGTGCCTTCTGGGTCCAATTTTTCACCAACGGGCGGCGGATTTTATTACCATTACATATTACAAAAGGTCAAAAGTACAAAAGGTCGAAAAACAAAAGGTCGAAAGTACAAAAAGTCGAAAGTAAAAAAGGTCGAAAGTACAAAAGGTCGAAAGTACAAAAGATCGAAAATATAAAATATTAAAAATACCAATTTACCGTATCAAGTCGAATTGACCTGTCCAGTCGAGGTGGACCCGGGGCCGAGGATAGGTTAGGTTACAATCCCAACCTGACCCGGTTAAGTTAGTATATCAAGAAAAAACTTTCCTGACAAGATCAGGGTAGTTTTTTTTAGTAAACAAACCTAACGTGGTCAGGTTGGGGTAGTAACCTAACCAGGTTAACTATCAACTATCCTTGACCCCTGGACCACCTCGGCTGGGCAGGGCAATTCGACATGATTAGGTTTAATCTTTTATTTTTCGACCTTTTGTACTTTCGACCTTTTGTACTTTTGAACTTTCGACCTTTTGTATTTTCGACCTTTTGTAGTTTCGACCTTTTGTATTTTCGACCTTTTGTTTTTCAACCTTTTGTACTTTCGACCTTTTGTACTTTCGACCTTTTATGCTGCGGAAAATGTGTGATTTGGGTGTATATATATATTAGCTCCTAAACCGCTGAACCGATGATCATAAAATTTTCAGGTAAAATAGTGTTCGACACTGTAACGATCTTATTAAATTTGTTTAAAATTAATTAATGCTAATAGCAGTTTTTTTTAAATGCTAACTTTTTAACGGAGCAACGCCTCAATATGCGGTTTTCGAAATATAGAAGATTTCATTAACCAAAAACTTCGTAGGAGCTTTCGTTTCTGAGATATTTACAAAAAACTGTTTTCAAGGCTGATATATCATGGCTTCACTTAAAGTGCGCTAATATAGCATGAGCGCACCCAGGGGGGGGCTTGGGGGTTTTTAAATTGTTTCATATAGTTTTATCATATTTCCTATCAGTCTGCCAAAGCTCAGCTTTCGAGCGTTTCTGGAAGTGGGCAATGTTACTTTTACATAACTTTACATGTATAGGGGAGGGGACTTAATTATAATTATGGGGATTGTGCGCGGAAATGTCGGTGTATGTTGGTTTTAAAACGGTTCAGGTTGTAACCTGCAGGGAAAACTGTCGCAGGGACTTTATTCCACAGCGATGCTGTTCTCCTGAGATTTGAATTCTGATATAATGAGGTTCTTGGTTAAGTACATCTAGAGAAATTGTAATATTGGGAGATTTAAATAGTAGAACAGGTAACAGAGTAAATGATCTGACAGTTGGCCAATATGGAGAAGATGTTGTTAATGACAATGGAAACCGGCTTATCACAGTATGTGAGCAATTAGACCTAAAAATCCAAAACGGTTTTTTCCAACATAAGAAAATACACAAATATACCTGGACCAAACCCTCACAAAATCTGAAATCCGTCATTGATTATTCAATAAAACTAAAAATTCAAGATGTCAGAACAAAGCGTGGATCAACATGCGGAAGTGATCACTATTTTCTGGAGACCAAAATTATCTTTCCTTATCAAGGCCGAAGCCTCCATCAACAAAATCTTGATGATACAGTGAATGAGGAAATTGATCACTGTCAATATAATCTACTAAGCCTAGAACATGACGTAAAAAACTTATACAAAAAGAGACTGAACGAAAAACTTAATTCAAGTTCAGGTGAAACCCCAGATGAGGAATACGAATGTATCACATTAAGCATCCATCAAGCTGCAAAAGAAGCACTAGGATTAGTGGAAGAAACTCCTAAAAGAACAAAACCATACTGGTGGGATACTGAGATTGAAAGTGAAATAGAGGAAAAAAGGAAATTATATCACACGTACTTATCCCAAAAGACAGATAGAAGCAGAGAAGAATACAAAATCGCGCAATCAAAGGTGAGAAGAATGATCAGTGATAAGAAGAATCAATCATGGATGCAGAAGTGCCAGAAAATAGATTCTTACTTAGGAGGTAGGAGAAGTACCGAAAGCTGGAAAACTATAAGATCGATCAAAAAAGAAACATGCAGAGATATTATTTCACCAATACCAGACAAAGAATGGGATGAGCATTTTAAAAAACTTTTAACTGAAGATAGAGCAGAATTCAAGGAAGACGAAAGAGACAATATCATTAGAACGATGGGATCTCCAGTACCCCTCACAATATCTGAGGTCAAAAACGTGTGCAAAAACTTAAAAAGCGGTAAATCTGCCGGACCCGGAAATATCCCAGCTGAACTTATTAAATATGGCACTGAAGAATTGTTTTGTAGATTACGGAATCTTTTCCAAAGATATTTAAATGGAGCTGTAGTACCAACTGAGTGGAAAACGTCATATATATCCACAATACACAAAAAAGGAAGGAAAGATATATGTGACAATTATAGAGGTATATCTGCAACTAGTACGCTAAGCAGAATATATGGCAAAATAATAAGAAATAAAGTGGAGAGCGAATATAAAGATATGGAGGCAGAAGAACAAGCTGGTTTCAGGGCGGGTAGATCGACTTCAGATCATCTCTTTTGTATAACCCAAGTTATTGAAAAGAAAATGGCATACGGACAAGAGCTCCATCTGCTTTACGTAGATTTGCAGAAGGCATATGATAGTATACCACTAAATCTACTTTGGAAAGCGTTGGAAAAGACAAACATAAGCGTACAACTAATTAAGGCCATCAAAGAGTTATACCGCAATAGTAAGGCAAAAGTTAAAATAAAAGCAAAACTAACCAAAGGCTTTCAAGTAAATAAAGGTCTTAAACAAGGTTGCTGTATCTCGCCTACGCTCTTCAAGATATATTTGGAACAGGTCCTTAAAGTCTGGAAGAGAAAATGCCAAAACATGGGAATTCCGTTGAATGAAACCACCTTGTATACTTTATGTTTCGCCGATGATCAGATAGTGGTGGCTCAGGATTATGACGACCTCGAATATATGACACGAAAACTAATAGACGACTACAATAAGTGGGGACTAGAGGTTAATATCAATAAGACAGATTATATGTGTATTGGTGGAACGAAACAGGATCTAATCTTAAATACTGGGCAGCGAATTCAGTCCTGTGATGAGTATAAATACTTGGGTCTAAAAATTACAGCTGACGGAATACTAGACAAAGCTATAAAAAATAGAAACGTACAAGGAAGAAAAGCAATAACTTTATTAAATGGAATAATTTGGGACCAAAGTATATCAAAACATAACAAAAAGCTTATATATAACACCATTGTAAAAAGTATTATTACATACGGCTCAGAAGTATGGCCAATCAAAGATAGAACAGAAAAAATGCTTTCCGCTACGGAGATGGACTATTGGAGAAGAGCAGCAGGGAAATCAAAAAGAGAAAGAGTTACCAATCAAAGAATAAGAGAAATTATGACAGTGGGTGAACGTACTCTAGTGGATGATATAAGAACAAAACAACTAGTGTGGTACGGACATGTACAAAGAATGGATGATGGAAGACTACCTAAACAAATATTACAATGGAAACCAACTGGCCGAAGAAAACGAGGAAGACCAAGGAGAAGCTGGAGAGAAGGAATAGATAGTGAAATAAGAATAAGAGGCCTAGATGATGAATTATGGGCAAACAGAAACGAGTGGAGATTGGGTATCGGAAGACGTAGAACGTTGTGAAACCGATAAATATATATATATAGGTTCTTGGTGCTTCTATTTTGACAGTAAATTGATGGTTACCGTCTGTTTGACGTGAACGCCTAGTAGGTGCTACTCCCGGGGGGATCATACGTGCCAACTCTTCAGAGCATTTTCCGTGATAATACCTGTAGAAGAGAGATAGATCGCCCACAGTTCTTCAATGTTCGAGACTATCCAAGCTACGGGTAAGTGCGGGGTCATTGATCAGCTTGATAGCTCGTTTTTGCACGGTGTTCAAAAGCATTAAGGTATGTTTGGGTGCCGCACTCCATATATGTAAGCAGTACTCCATAATTGGTCGAATCTGGGCTTGGTAGAGTGTCAGCAGTTGGCTTGGTGTATATAGATGTCTTGTAGGAAATAGCACCCCAAGCTTTTGGACGCCCTTTTAGCTATATCTGCCACGTGACTGTGCCAAGACATGTTGGTCTCTGCAGACTCCTAAGATGTTCAACTGGCTCTGCAATGTGATTTTCAGATAGCATGAGATTTGGCTCACCGGTGCTGGTCTTTTTTGAAAACAGGGCTGCTTGGGTTTTCTGCGGGTAGAACTGTACAGGTTTTTGTTGCCCCAGTCCTCTATTATCTCCAGTTCATTATTTATTTGCGATATTTGAGTTAGTCTAAGATGATGGAATTCACGTGCGGAAACACATGTGGATTGTATGAGTGAGGAGACTACATTGCCATCATCTGCAAAGCAATAAAGTGGATTTACTGTTTTATCTATGAGGTCATTTATATAAATCAGAAAAAGTGATGGCGAAAGGATTGCCCCCTGTGGCACACCAGCATTTATTTGGTAAGAGTTGGAGTTCTGACTAGCCAGTGCAACATAAATGGATCTATCCTTAAGGTAACTTTCAAACCAAGTGCAAAGTTTCGGCGACAATCCCATTGCTTTGAGGTTGTTGAGCAGATTTTCATGCCAAACTTTATCGAATGCTTTAGATATATCTAAGACAATTGTTCTTGTTTCACCCCGCAACTCAATCATACTGTTGGAAACCCCTTTAATGAACGGTGTTTTTGCATTTGGCACTGTTAGGTTTGAGTTGAAGGAAAAAATTTTGGCCATCATATTGGCTTTTTCCTCTGATCTTGTGGCTAAGTGAATATTTTTATCTGTAAGTGGTGGTATGAAAGACTTGGTGAAGTTTGATCCAACAGCTTTTGCAAGAGACCAAAAGGACCTAGAACTACTGGCACAATCAAAGAAATTCAAGGGCACAATTCAGCAACCTGTTTTTCATTCTTTGATTGTATATTTCTTTGGCGGCATCAATAGTAATTTTTAACTGTACATTCTGTGTGGTTTTGAGCGAATTGTTGTCGTTTCCAAAAGTTATAGGCTCTGTGTTTTTTTTGTACAGCCGATTGACACTGGCTGTTGAACCAAGGTTTTGCATTAGCTCTGCGTTTTGTTGTATGTGGGATATATGCATCCATTCCAGATAAGATTACTTTTATTATTTCATTACAGCAAATAGTGGGATCACCTGTTTTAAAGCAAACCTCTTGCCATGGGAAATCCAGGTAAAACTGTTTAAGCTCAGTCCATATTGCCGATTTGTAGTGCCACATTTTACGAGGAAGTGATTGTTGGCTTGGTGGTATGAGCATTTCGCACTTTGTTATTATAAGTTTATGATCGGATGAACCAAGTGGGGGATCTACTTGAATTGTGTACCAGTCAGGATTTGTAGTTAGGAGCAAGTCTAAAAGCGCTGCAAATTCACCCCTTTCTGAGATACGGGTAGGTTCATCGACAAGCTGCGTTAGACCACAACTTATGGCAAAAGCTTCTGCTTCCCTGCCTTCATTATCTGTTTTGTTGAGGTGTTTTAGCCAGGGTATATTGTGGACGTTGAAATCACCTAAAAAGACAATTTCCTCATGTGGAAAGTTTGACTGTATACTATCACAGTTTTCGAATAATGTCGCGAAAAAGTTTTGGTACTCGGTGTTACTTGGCGGTCGGTAGAGGCAGCAGATGAACTTGGTCGATGACTTTGAATTTTAGCCATATGATATCGAGGTTCGCTGGTTCTAGCTTCTCCTCTCGATTACATGAAAGGTCATTTTTAATGTACACACAGATCCCAAAATTATGTCGAAATCGGTGTTGTAGGTCATAGCCGGGATAAAGATAGCTTGCAGAACTGATTTTAGTTTCAGTGAGAACAAGGATGTGAGGTCTTTGTTATTCAAGACGTTGGTGAACTGAATTCATGTTTGTACTTAATACTTTTATATTGCTAAATCAATTCTGAGTTGAGTTTTTGCTATTCTTTTAATATCTTTGCATGAAGGACCCCCAGGATCACCCGACGCCCGGAGATCCGAGTGGTCGGGTATTTTACCAAAGGATTATTTTGATCCTGGAGGCGCCATCATGCTATCTGTTACTCATTGTTGGAACCGGATTGCCAGCGCAGTAGCGGAACGTGGTGATACCACTTAGCGCTACTCAGTTCTGGCATGGTGGTATCTCACCGGTCGACGCCCAATGAGTAAAAATCGCCTACCACCTACCATTCCAGAAATTATACAAAGCTGGAATTTGGCAAACTAACAGATGATAGACAAGTTCTTGAAAAGAAACTCCATTATTCCCCAAGCACAAATTGATAGAAACAGAAATTTATTCATTTCAAAAGAAAAATTAAGGAAGGTAAAAGCTAAGACATTGCAGAAGTTTTTAAGCGAAAATGATTTTCCGTAAAAATAATTGAGATAAAAGTTCGGTTCGGTTCGGTTCGGTTTGGTTCGGTTAATTGAACATAAACAAGGTTGGGTGTGGTAATAGCAAAGTCTTCGCGAGATGATAATGATGTTCTTGAATATGTGTGATATCGGATGGCCAGTTTGGTTTTAGGAATAATTTGTCAACAGATGATGCAATCGCTTCCATAGTCAACAAATCTACAACAACTTAGATCAATCAAAACCTTTCCTGTGCGCCTTCTTGGATGTTGCCAAGGCGTTTAATACAGTCAGCCATGACTTGTTGTTGGGTGCCTTGGAGGATTCGGGGGTTTCCCTCCTTGCGAGTGCGCTTAACCGTAAAAAAAAATAAAAAAAAAAACGAGGGATTGCGCCAAATTTATTAAGAATTTATTTTACAGATAGACATCAGTTTGTAAAAATAGCGGACCACTGTAGTGACAGAATGGCTGTGAGTTTTGGAGTTCCTCAGGGCACAGTTATAGGCCCTTTATTGTTCTCCATTTACATATAAACAGCTTATTTGAAATAAACTCGGATGGAAAAATTATAGGTTTTTGTGATAACATATATATACTGGTGAGAACTGGATGTCCGTAAAAATGACAGCAGAGAAAGATCTTGTTAAGATTTCTCAGTGGATGTGACATAAACTTCTGTCGGTTAACTTTAAAAAAACGAATTTCGTGGCTTTCTCGAGTTATTCCAACGGTCAACCACCCTTTAATAAACTAAGTATTCAGGATGAAAATGAAAATTTTGAAATAAGCATAGCAAATCAAACTAAATACCTTGAAGTAGCAATCGACTCCCACTTAAGATGTGATTTTCACGTTGAAAATGTAAGCAAAATTCTAAGGTGCTGTGTCCAAGCTCAAGTATTTAAAAACAATTCTGCCTATAAAAATCCTAAAAATGGTATACTATGCGCGGGTCGAACGAGTTGGGGTGGGACTACAAATAAATACTACGATAAACTAGAAAAATTGCAACACAAGAAACAAGAACCAGTTAAATACTTAGCTACCTCGCCAAAATAAAGCCATAGGACAACAAAATTTTATGTATTATGCTTCTAAAATTTATAATTTGCTTCCTGTCTTATGCAAAGAATATCTATCTACGAAATTCAGGATCATTGGTCAAGCGAAAAACACTTTTTAACCAATTAAAAATTTTAACATTATACTACTATCTCGCCGTGATAACTTTTAATAAAAGTAAGATGGCTTCTTGTGCACTATTATTTATTTATTTATAGCGAATTCTTTTGGGAAACTTAGTGGGCCACTCGTGGTCCACTGACACTGTTTTGGTGCTGTCAAAAAATTGCCCAACTGCAGTTTCAAAACAATACAAAAGTGCATTCGTGCAACACGAGCTCGGAGAGCCCGTGCCAAAGCATGTGCACTGAGTGCAACACTGGGCATGTCAGTGGGTCAAAAGAATACAAAAATTGCACTAGTTTTCCCAAAACAATACCAAAAATGCACTAGTGGCGAACCAGTGCTGCACTCTTTTCCCAAAAGAATTCGCCATTTGTGTATACCTACAGGTCAATTTATTTAATTAGTCAGTAAACATTTTTTGTGTACTGTAGTATTAAGTATTATTTTTTGCTGTCCTACAAATTTTACAAATAAATAAATATTACATATTATTATTATTATTACATTATGATAATTTACACTAGAAGAGACTTAGGCCATTTTACAACAGGTTCTCGTATTCGAACATCTTCAATTTTTTGCACATATAAACGATTTAGTCGATTAGCATTTCGGTCTTGTGTGGTTTTGTTCTTCGCGAAACACAACAACGGGGCGTTTAGTTTTTGCTCGTCTACAACGCGCGATTTTTATTTAAATAAAGTGCAGTGTAAAATAAAGTTTTGTGTAAAAAAGTTAATTAAATATATAAAATATTGCTTGGCAGTTTATGAAAGGTTTAAAATTAGGAGCTTAGTTTGCAAATCATTTTCTAAACAACATTCACGCGGTTTACGGTATTAAATGTCTTTGAAAACTGTTACCAAATTCAGGGGTGCTTTTTTGTGAACCCCAAACCAAAAATGACCCTTAAACTTATAAATTAAAAACAAAGCAAAAATCGGATTTCACAAATTAGAGACATGCACCCATAAGAAACAATCGCGTTCTAGGCATAAAACATAAATTTTTCCAAATTCAGGGTGGCTTTTTTTGTAGGCCTCAAAGAATACCATTAAACTTTATAACTCGAAAACAAAGCAAAGATCGGGATTTCCACGAAATTCGGAGACGCACCCTTAAGCAATAAAACACAAATTGTAACCAAATTCAGAGGTGTTTTTTGTGAGCCCCAAGAATGACCCTTAAACTTTATAAATTAAAAAATCGGGATTTCACAAAATTAGGGACATGCACCCTTAAGAAACAATCGTGATGTAGGGATAAAACCCAAATTTTTCCAAATTTAGGGTTGCTTTTTTGTGGGCCCCAAAAAATATCCTTAAACTTTATAACTCGAAAACAAAGAAAAAATCGATTTCCACAAAATTTGGAGACGCACCCTTAAGAAACAATCGCGTTGGAGCAATAAAACACAAATTGTAACCAAATTCAGAGGTGTTTTTTGTGAGCCCAAAAAATAATCCTTAAACTTTATAAATCGAAAAGAAAGCAGAAATCGGGATTTCCACAAAATATGGACATGCACCCTTCAGGAACAATCGCGTTGGAGGGATAAAACACAAATTATTACCAAATTCAGGGGTGTGAGCCGCAAAAATGACTTTATAACTCGAAAACAAAGCAAAATTCGGGATTTCAACAAAAATACATTTTTGTTGTAAATTAAATTTTCTTTTAAAATAAGTTCCTAAAATATATTTTTCAATTTTTTTTTAAATTGCAAAGAATGGTCAATAGAAAATTAAAAAACAGTGTCTGTGTTTCATCAAGGCTTTAATGTTTCTTTTGGATCATTAGTAAAAATGAGAAAGATTAATGGCCCAAGAACAGAGCCTTGAGGAGCTCCTTGAATAACCTCAACAAAATCATACTTAGCCTCTTCATAATTAACACACATCTTCCGGTATCTGAGATAAGATTTTATCAAATCTAGGAATCTACCTCTAAAACCCAGAGCACTTAGTTTTTTTAAAACAAAATCAATGTTTATCACATTAAACGCTTCAGACATATCAAAAAAGATCGCTGCCGCTTTTTTTCTTTTTATCTAAGTTATGATAGATAAACTGATGAAAATCAAAACATTCAGTTTCCGTGTTTTCATTTTTTTAAAAACCGTGTTGTGTTTTACCGTTGTTTTATAGAGGATTCCATTAAACAACGGTGTTACTTAATAACTTAAATTTGATTTTAATATATTTATTCATGAATTGCCTTCTAAAATATTTTTGTAATGACATGAAGTAGAGCTATTTGCGTAACATTATATATGTCTTGAAAACTACCGATTTTACCCGAATCGTTCACTAACGTCCTCACTAAAATGAGTTGCATGATATGGCCTTTTATTACTAAAAGTTTGAGTGGCTACATTTAAAGATTACTCTGTAGAATCGAGCGAGTATGTAATATTTAAAAATAAAACATATTTGTTCGGTTGGTAATTTTTGGCACCATTGGCATTTTTGGTTACCTGCATACTAAGGTCTTTATTTTACTAATATAAATAATCATATTCATTATTCAGCAAGAAGAAAATTAAAAAACCTGTATCAAAACGATGCTTAACCTTAAAGCTATCAAATTAATATACCTACATGCAAATATTATGATTAATACGATATCTTTATCAACTCCTGTAATAGATAAGAAAAAGCATTTAAGAAGTGATCTAAAGGAAATATATGTATAATGAAATAGCTTGCTGCAGAGAGTAAAAAAACTGAGTTATTGTGATTTAGGTTTTAACAACAAAGCCATCAAGATGGAAAAAAATATGACTTCAACAGCTGACTTCGTAACACAGAGCGTAGCTGATATATCACCAGAGAAACCAAAAACTTTTAAACAAATGTCATGCAAGGAACGCCTCAGCTACGTGCGTGAAGTTATTACAGTCGAACCAATAATAGCCGGCTATCTAATTGCTGCACTTCTTGCAGGTGCAGCCATAAGGGACTTAGAATACGACAAAGCAT
This sequence comes from Aspidapion aeneum, assembly GCA_963576565.1. Lineage (NCBI taxonomy): Eukaryota > Metazoa > Arthropoda > Insecta > Coleoptera > Brentidae > Aspidapion > Aspidapion aeneum. Next base: position 35,089,110 of record OY755038.1, on the reverse strand, counting down.
GTCAATCGAATTTAGAATATGCAGATGAGACATGTTACAGTATAATATTCAATAAGAGCGAAATTTACCCCAATGAATCTATAGCAGTCTCAAGCGTCATATCAAATGTTAAATCCTGGCAACAGCCAATTCAAACAGTCATGCCCGTATTTTTTATATTGTTTTTGGGGTCTTTTAGTGACCGTCATCAATGGAGAAAACCGTTTCTACTGTTGCCAGTATTTGGAGAACTGTTTGCAATTGCTGGATGTATTTTAACAGTAATTTTTATGAAAGAATCGACTCTAGAAGTTTTCGGAGCTTTATCGACGATAGTTCCTTCGTTTTTTGGTGGAGACGCCATGATTGTTATGGCCACATTTGCTTACATTGCGGACGTCAGCACTCTGGAAATGAGGACTTTAAGAATCGCTGTACTGCAGATAGTTTTAAACGCATGTGCGCCTTTTATTCTGTCTTTTAGTGCCGTTCTTTTTAATGCAATCGGATACGTTCCAACATTCGCGATTTCTGGGGTTATCTACCTTTTGACCCTTTTATATGGAATATTTTTCGTGAAAGAATTCTGCGAGAAAACAAAAGTATTGTAGCAGACATATTAGATCCTCGTCACGCGATAGAAACTTTTAATGTTATTTTGAAGAAAGGCCCGGGCAAAGACAGATATAGTGGTTTCAGTGCTCTTAATAATGCTGTTTTGTTCAATGTTAAACAATGGAGAAGCTTCGCTACTTTACAATTACTCGAAGTCATTTTTAAACTGGTTGAATAACGACTATACTTTGTTCTTGATGGCCAACATGGTGATACATTTAATAGGTAAGTACTATGATCTGTTAAATTCACTTGAGCAGTTTATGTTTAGTGGCATTAAGAATTATTTTGAGAATTATTTGCCGTCGGTGGATGTCTATTATCAGCAATTTTTTATGAAATAATTAACTCTAGAAGTTTTCGGAGGTTTATCGACATTCTCACGGTAATTGCAAACATAAGTCCTCGCGGTCCTTAAGAAAAAATGTCCTGATTGGTTGCTTTCAATCACCTATGCATATTATTTCCATATAGTACGTATTATTTCAATACCCACGGTACTACGGGAACCGTGGCCAACCGGCTTAGCGCGTGCATATGGCTGCAGTGCTTGCTATACTGGATAGACCGCGAGTGGGCTGGGCGCGCTGCGTATTTTGTGGGTTCGAGTCCCACCTCGACATATGGTTGTTTTTGTAACCTCCCAACAACGCATATCTCGGCAAAAATTTGGCTAACAAGACTGGGCGATTGATCCTAGCTATGGATGGAAAGACCCAGTATAAAAAAACCCACCCCATTTTTTATATCTTTATTTCTGAATGTTTGCATCAAACGTCAGTCATTGTGTAATTGAGTAACAGGGGGTCGCCTTTCTGTCTGATATTATGAACGACAAATTTTCATTTTAATTTTGCTAGTTCTCCTCTGACATCCCTTACTTTTGTTTTATTTCTTATCCATTCATTCCTTTTTCTACCTGTTCCTTTCCATTGATCTTTGGGCTTTTGTTACCTTATCCATATTTGATTTTGTAAGTGTCCAGGTCTGGGATCCATAAGTAAGTACAGGAAGGATACATTGGTTATACACTTTCGTTTTGAGGTACTGAGGGTATTTTTTATTTCTCAGTATGTAGCTTAATTTACCGAATGCTGCCCAGGCCAATCTTACTCGTCTCTTGATTTGAGCTGTTTTATTTTCTTTTTAATAATTTGTGAATAGGGGGCTTTGTTTGCACTGCGTGCTATAATTATTATATTTTTTATTTTTCATTCACAGAGCGCTTTCGGCATTTCGCCATGATCAGTGTCTTGAAAATATGCTTACACCAAGAAATTGTATCTGGTTTAAAGTCTAGTACATCTATATTGTTACTTATCATCCACTACTACTATTTTGTATTAATAAAATTGAATGAACAAATTGACGGCTTACTATAACGTAAAAATTCTTTGGTTTTTGAAATTCTAGAGTTTCTAAAAACATAAAGAAGTCTTTCTTGCAGTCCAGACATGACCAGGAACTTGTGTGGACAAGAGAAGTTTTAGATAAAGAAATTTAATGAATATTTTTGGTTTTAGACTACCCTCGATCGATTGGTGTTTGCCTCCAATTTTAGTAAGATGTTCTGTGTGACGTCATAAATCCAAAATGGACGTTTCTTTCATGTTTTTTCACAAACTTTGGCTTATAACTCTCGCTAAATCTGAGGGCACGTTGAAATTGGCACTCACTCACTCACTCATGTAGATCAGAATTCTACTGTACTTCCAGACATGCTATAAAGCTGAAATTTGGCAGACTGATAGAAATTATGACCAAACCCCTGGAAAAAATCAAAAAACACCAAAATTCTAATTTACTTCCCTCCCCTATACAGGTAAAGTTATGTAAAAGAAATGCTAGAGAGCTGAGCTTTGGCAGACTGATAGGAACTATCATAAAACTGTAGGAAATCCATCCCCTATAAAAGTAAAGTTATGTAAAATTAACACTGCCCACTTCCACAAACACTAGAGAGCTGAGCTTTAGAAGGCCGATAGTAACTATGATAAAACTATAGAAAAAAATTAAAACACCCCAAAATTCTAATTTACTTCCCTCCCCTATAAATGTAAAGTTATGTAAAATATCTTTGCCCACTTCCAGAAACGCTAGAGAACTGAGCTTTTTAGGACTGAAAAAAAGTTTAAAAAACATTTCCAAACTAGTAAGAACCATTCGTTTTGAAATTTGTATTGGAGAACTTGGCTTTACTTTTATCTCAATCCTTTTTACGGAATACCACTTTCGCGTACTTTAAAGGATTTTTTAAAGGATTTGGATAATATTTAATTTTTAAAGTAGTAAAATATGCGGAATATTGTTCAAAACTTTTGCAATGCCTTATTAAAAATATTGAGGTTTTTTTAAATATTTTCCTATAGTTTTATCATAGTTCCTACCAGACCTCTAAAGCTCAGCTCTCTAGTGTTCTTGGAAGTGGGCAATATTAATTTTACATAACATTACATTTAAAGAGGAGGAAAGTAAATTAAAATTTTGATGTTTTTAAATTTTTTTCTATGGTTTTATCATAGTTTCTATCAGTCGTCCAATGCTCAGCTCTCTAGCGTTTCTGGAAATGGAGAATGTTACTTTTACATAACTTTACATTTATAGGGAGGGGAAGTTAATTAAAATTTGGGGTTTTTAATTTTCTTTTATAGTTTTATCATAATTCCTAACGGCCTTCTAAAACTCAGCTCTCTACCGTTTTTGGAAGTAGGCAATGTTACTTTTATATAAATTTACATTTATAGGGGTGGGAAGTAAATTAAAATTTTGGTGTTTTTAAATTTTTTCCTATAGTTTTATCATGGTGCCTTTCAGTCCTAAAAAGCTCAGGTCTCTAGCGTTTCTAGAAGTGGGCAAAGGTATTTTACATATTAAAAACTAACAAAAACAACAGATATAAAGCTAATTTCTTTACTTTATTAATTGTTGTTCTCTTGCAAACAAAAAATATATTCAGTTTTGCTGTAAAACTAATTTAGCAAAAGTTATAAGCTAAAGTTTATAACATACTCTGTCAATATATGGGCACCCCAGCTCAAACTACGTACTCTAGTACATGCCATATTTTTACATCAACTCTAATTTTTGAAATCTACCCCCACCCTTTTATTGGGCTTGCGTTCAGTGCATTTTGTTTATTTTTAAATGGGACCATCTCGACCCAAAACTAAGCCTAGGTACCAAATTTCATTCAAATCGGGCGAGCGGTTTTTGAGTTATGCGGGTTGGTCGTTACAGACAGATATACAGATAGACAGACATAAGGACAGACAGACAGAGAGACGCCGCAACAAAAAAGGTTCAAATTCATCTGAAACGCAAAGATATATATATATATATATATATATATATATATATACAAATTCTTGAAATTGGAGCAACTTCTTTTTTCTCAAAAAAATTAGGATCACCATAGCTCACATTACTATAGTACAGTAGTAGTGTGAGCTAAAATGGAAAATGCCGCCACTTTGCATTTATGACGTCATATAGGCCCTCCTACTTAAATTTGGTCCAAACACTTGGCGACTTAAAATTAGGTGATCCATCACCAATCGACCGAGTGTACTCTTAAAATTTATTGATCAGTCTTGAATTTTTATACTGTTTTTAATATTTAAAAAATAACATCTCAGCTCATTAAAACAATTAAATATCTGTTCTGTTGCAAAAAAGTCATTACCCACACAGTTTTTAAGTTGATGTGCCAAAAGTGAAAAGCAAAAGTTCGTAAAAATAAAAAAACACAGTGCTAAATTTACTCGTTTTACTATTTGTCGCAGTTGAGTACAAAATTGATAGGTATACCTATAATGTACGACATGCTTCAACTTTTAGTTTTGATGCCCAAAGCGCACTTACGAAATTATACAGTTTTGTATTTTCATAAATCAGGTTATTGGTTAATTTTGTACCCAACTGCGACTAGTAGTTACAAGTAAATTTAGCAGTTGGGTTTTTTTTTATTTCATTTTTTTTTAATTCTAACTTTTAGGTTTATTTCTTATTCAGCCTTATAAAAAGCACTACATTTACAATTCATTGAGCTTTACCCAAAAAGTACGTGTGTGTAGATTTTGTACGGACGCGAACAGTGTTACCTTCCACCTTGAGTGAAGATGGGGGAGGAGAGAGGGAGGAGGGAACTAGTAAAATGGTGTCAAAAAAAAATTAAAGGGTGGGCCGAAGCAATTTTTGGAATCGCTCTAAATTCGTAAAAGCTAGAACTATTACTAATAAGGAGGTGAAAAGAAGAGAGGGAGAGGAAGGGAGAAACTAGTAAAATGATGTTGGAAAAAAGTCTTAAAGCGTGTGCAGAAAGAATTTTTGAAATCGCTCTATATTTGTGAAAGGTATAACTACAACTATTACTAATAAGGAGGGAGGGGAGAAGAGAGGAAGGGGGAAACTAGTAAAATGATGTTGGAAATAAGTCTTCAAGCGTGTGCAGAAAGATCTTTTGAAATCGCTTTATATTTGTGAAAGTTACAGCTATAACTATTACTAATAAGGATTGCGGGGAGGAGAGAGGGCGAGGCGGGAGGGGGACTAGTAAAATGGTGCTAGAAAAAAAATCTGAAAGCTATGTAGAAAGAATTTTTGAAATATTTTAATAGGGTGGAGGGAATGACAGGAGGGGAGATGGGTGGGAGCAGGGAGGACTACAATTAACTACAGCAAATTAGAGGACATTTGCAACGGGTAATGAAAGGAATTTTAATAAAATCGCCTGAAATTTAGATAATTTGTATGCGTTAAAGCCTACATCATGTGACAAAATGGCGTCTGAAGACCGCCATGTTGACTCCTGTTTATAAAAATATACAACGACATCTTTTTTGTCAAAATCGGTTCAGCCGTTCAGCCTCTAGCGTGACACAAACTTACATATTTACTTACATACAACAATCGAAAAACATTACCCTTCATTTCGCCGTGCTGCAGTTGGGTAAAAAGAATCCATCCGTGACCGTCGACAGCACTTTTGTCTTTCAGGTCAGATCAACGCTGATTAGTTTTTACCCACCTTCAAGACGTGAGCGTCAATCAGCGGAATTTTCAAGCCAAATAAATAGTAACAAACGCAAATTTTAGTACCCGTGAATTTAAAAATCAAACAAGTTTTCGTGGCTAATCGGGTAAAAAGAAGTTTTTGTTTCTCTCATATTTTTCCGTGGGTACCTCGAAACAGTACTTCAAGATTTAAAGGTTATCCTTCAATATGAAGGGTTTTGAAAAAATGTTTGACTATTGAAGGATTGAAGGTTTTTATCCGAATTTGAAGGATTTTGACTATTTTGAGGAAAACTTATATATTTTGTAAATATTCCAATAATTTTACCAAACTTAACTTATGTTGGTAAATTATAATTTAAGTTATAAATCTTTTATTTGTTTGGTGTTTTCTTCCATTTTTATCAAAAAAAATTGTTCATGGCATAATTTTTGGTTTGGTGTCAACCACCCACCCGGGACTGTTTTAAATGATATAAAGGGTTTTTGGAAAGTTTGGCAACACTGGCTCGAAAGCTTATCCTCACGGGGGTCCAAGATCTAGTGGACACCTAATAAGTGTTGACAGTTAACTGTTTCGTCCTTATGGGACTCCTTAGAATACTGCTTGATCAATATGACACCGCGAAGTTAATCAAACCGTTTTGTTTCTCATCCTTATCTGTAGTGACTATTATGATAATATTAGAATGTTAGAAAATTATTTTTTAATTTTTAGTGCATTTTATAAAAGCTTGTGACTTAAAAAAAAATTTTTACCAATTTATTTTCTACTTTTTAGTCTCAGCTATCTACTCTATTAAATGAAAATATTTGTTCAATAACAGAGCAGAAGAGTTTATTCTAGATTATAATGAAATCGCTGATCGTGAGTTGTTTGGAAACTCATTTTTCTATTGGGGGAAGGAGAGGGTGGTGGTAGAGGTAGAAATATATTTTTTGTTTGGGCTGTATTGCCATCGGACCTTTATGCATATACCAAATTTTATAAAAGAATTAAGAGAAAAGTAAAGCCAAGTTCTCCAATACAAATTGTTTAATGCTGCCAGTTATTTTTCTTTATTGTTTTATTTTGAATTTTTTGGAAAACCTAACCTTAAAGTTTGTTTTGATATTTTTGGGCTTTCTGCTAAAACCTCCAAAAAAGAAAGTCCTGTTTGGGAAAAATTCCGATCAGGTGATAATTTCTCTCTTTGTTGAAAGTTATTTTCTTTTTGATCACCTGATCATTTTGGTAAAATCATGCGCGTTTTTTGCTCACGCTGGGAGTTTGAAGCGCCACCCTGTGTGTGACAGGGGAATGAAGAAATCACTTCCGACAAAAAACTGAAAGAAGTCACACGTGTTTTTGGGTTGAAGACCGAAATTCCAGTCGCATGACAGGGCCGCGGCCGCCAGTGAAATTTTGGGACTGCTACAGAATTACAGAAGGTAAGCTTCTAGCGTGTTGCCGATTTTTTCCTTTGTTTTTTAGTTTAATAGACTCTGTTTTACCAAGGCGGGGCGAATATAACTTTGGGGTTATTTTTTTTGGGATATCTCAATTTTTTCTCCCCTTCAGGGCTCAGATGTCTACAAATTTTAAAATGAAAGGTTCTTACTAGTTTGGAAATATTTTTTTTAAACATTGCTTTGCTAAATACAAAAAAAATCGTCTAAAATGTAGGTAATTTGTATGTTGATTTCTTTTAAAAAATATATAGCCTATAGCACCTTCGGGATCAGTAGCAAATCAACGACACCTTCTTTTGTCAAAATCGGTTTAGCCGTTTAGCCTCTAACGCTACACAAACATAAATATTTACATACATACATATACCAAACGAAAAACATTACCCTTCCTTTCGCCGTGCTGTAGTTGGGTAAAAAGTAGGTCAAAAATAGGACAATTATATTATTGACATTTTGGGGTTATCTCTCAAGTCCGAAAAATTTAATTTATGAATAATATAAACGAAACACTTGTTTTTTATTTAGAATCATCCAGTGCAGACCCAAACTAACAAATAAGCCGGACCCTTCGATGGAGATGCAACAGCCCAAAAATGAAAACAACGTTACCACAACGGATGCAACCTGTAAACCTACAAATGGAACTCCAAAAAACCTAAACAGTAAAGAAAATCACGGATATGTCAACGACGCAATTCAACTAAATGAACGTAACAACAAAGCCAACAATACATTTGATCATAGTACAACGAATGCTCCTACAAATGGAATAAAAAAGGAAAACAGTACAAGGATAAATAATTCCAAGGATCGTACTACAGACACCACAAATAATTTCACAAAAGAACGTGGTATTCCTAGTTACCCCACAAACGACCTAACTAATCGGATCAGTAATAGAACTGAAAAACGCGATAAAAATTTAGAAAAAGATGGGTATGTTAATGATGGTATTCAAAAGGAGAATATAGAGAAAAATAGTTGTGTTAATGACGCTATCCAGAATTAAGATATTTATACTTATATGTAAAATATTAGATTCATTATTTTTTATTATAATTTGCACAGCAGATTAACAGATTACATTAAGATCTGAAGTCAATTCAATTCGATTCCAAAATTGTAAAAGGTCTAAAAAAGGTTTTGCAGGGGAGAACCTCGCGGGTAATAATCAATGTTTATTTTTCTGAGAATCACCTGGAAACTCCTGGAAATCACTAACAATCACTTGGAAATAACTGTATATTTTTTAGTCATTAATCAAGATTAGGTCAGGATAAAATCAAATGTTTTAATTTGCACTTTCATTGATAATCGATAGGTGCCACATGTGGAACTTTAAAGACGAAAGTTTAATCTAGTATCTTGTATTATAATAATTATACTTATAAATTAATAGATTTTTTTTATATTGATAATTACTTTATAATTGTGCCATATATTTTTGTGCCATAGTATAATTAATATATTATTGTTTTGTCATTAATAATAATCTATTAGAATATGAAATTTTTTAACAATTAAGTACAATTCCAAAATAAAATAAAAAACGTTATTTTAAAATCAATTTTTTAATTTGTCATCAATAAAAATGTTATATTTATAAAAATAAAACTTTTTAGAGTTTTAGTTAAAGCCACATAGAGGGCATAATAGTAATGACCTTCCATACCATGGGCAGTGGTGTACGCAGAAATGAATCCTGGGGGGGCTTGACCGTAGATGGCTATGCAGAGATGGATCGTGGGGGAGGGCTTGAGCGCAGATCGATACATTTTAATCTTGACGTTTGGGGAAAATTCATGTTTTAGTCACTGCATCCTGGAAGCCTGGCGTAGACGCCAGGCTTTCAGAATACAGTGACCCTAAACATTTTACAGGTACACTGAAGAATGTCAAGCTTGAGAATGTGAATGATTTTATTTGTTTTTTAATTGGTGTGAAATGTTCCATAATCTATGGAAATATCCTCATCCGATATGAAAAGGAATAATAAAGATCCTTATATAATGATCAAATATTTATTTCCGTAAATATATGAGACGTGAGTGACGTAATGTCCTTAATATTTACAATAAAAAAATAATTTGTACTAAAAAAATTAATAAAATACATTGCTTTAAAAGTACAGGTTTTTTTGTAAAAAAAAATTTAAAAAAGGTATAAAATTTTTTTGTACTAGAAAGCCGAAGACAATACATTGCTTTAAAAGTACATGCTTTTGTGTACAAAAAAGTTTTAAAAAATGCATTGCTTTAAAAATAGAGTAATAGTACTTTGCCGTTATGGGCTGCAGTTAAAGTCAGTGCTTAAAAAGTACTTTTTTTGTAATCCATGTTTGCTGGGTAACTATTGGTATGACTGTTTGTCACACGATAACTCAAAACCCGATTTTAACCCAATTTGGAACAAACATCTTGCGATACCCGTAATGGCTATTAGTTGTTGGTCCTGGACGTTTATTCTTGATTGCCCGTGAGGTGAGGTGAGCAATCACGAAATCTCAAGACGGCCGTGATGTGATCTCTTGACGGCCGTGATGTGAACTTATGTTCACCTCCTTTTTCCACGGGAATTGTTGTGATGTTTATAACCTTACTTTTGCCTGTCAGTTTTGTTTTGGTGAGCTTTTTCTAAAGTGTGAAGGTCACTAACAAAAAATTTTTACTCATTTTCATCAAAAAATTTAAACTATCCAAACACTTGTCTCCCAAACAAAACTGACCACCAAAAGTAAGGTTAGAAATACTCCCGCGAATTCATTTCCTCGTGAAAAAAGATGGTGAACTCAAGATCACCGGTGGACTTAAGTTCACCGGTGATCTAAGTCCACCCGTGAAAGAGAACTTCTCGCTCACCTCACCCCACAGGCAGTCAAGAATAAAAGTCCTGGGTAGCTATTCTGGGTCTTGAACGATGTGACCATCTACATCACACGCTTTGACCAATAGCAAACTGTAAGCGGTCGCGTGTTGTGCGAAATGACTTGTCTCGGCCAATGGCATAGTCGCCCGCTCTTCAGAGTTAGTGAATTTTATGCGTTTGAGGTGAAATCTGTTCTCCTGCCCCGTACCGACTGAACGTTTCTCGGTCAGATCGTAGGAGAAGCCAAACCATTGTGGCCTTAAAAAAAGTTTTAAAAAATTTTGGGCGCCAATTTGTGGCCTCAAAAAATGCGTTGTGTGACATTTGTGGCAGCTTAAAGGCGTTGCCGCCATTTTGCGACACTGTAATCAGGATAGTGACAATTTGCCAACTTGTGACACAACAAAACCATTGAATAATTAAACAAATATCTGGAAGCAGAACTGTATTTTCCAGCTAGGTAAAACATTGATATGCCCGGTGACTTTTATACAGTGGAGAAGGGGGGGGTTCAGAAATAAGAAAATTTTAAGTGCGCCACATTATTTAATACCAATGTTTTACAAAGAAGATCTTAAATAAAATACAGTTCAACTCAAACGTTGCAGCCAAACAATGAAATTCTACTTACTTCCGAGGCTTCCAGAATATTTATGTAATTAAGAATAACCAAAAAAAAAAAATAATAAACAGAATAAAATTCTAAAAGATTGAATTAAGATGACAAAACTAGAAATACTTTACAGGTAGATGGACTCCTTTAACAGGTCATAGTGTACCTACATCTGAGTCAGTAGTGTGAGACTCAGTTATATAAATGATGGTTAAAAATAAGATATACTTCCAAAATTATTCTGTCATAGGGGAGATCCGGACCAAATATCTGCTGTCATCATTCTACGTTGGGTAGAATGAGACAGACAGCAACCCAGTCCGAGATCCACCCCATGAGGTAAAAATGTGTAAAGAAACCGTTAAAACATGTAATCTCATCTCTCTTTTGTCTCCGCAAAGTTGGTCATTGGGTTGTACAAATAACACAAGAAAAATTAGTTCATCTTGTTTATTTTAAAAGGTAAAACTGGAGTATTACCAAAAACATGAAATAAAAAAATAATGGAATGTAGTGGAACAAGTCAGGGCCTAAGTAGCAAGACAATCCAAATTTCACAAGAGAAATTGTCTTAAATAAATGAAATGAAGGAAAACTTAGTAAATACACCGCAAAATTGTGGTTATGACGTCATACCGTTACCTTGCGTTTACAAGAAGTGTTAAAATTAAGCTGTGCAAAATTATATAGGGAAAGATCACTTCTAAATTATATTGTGAAAGTTATATATGAGAAAAAAAATTATAGTTAAGGCTTGCTCCTACCTTGGTCCTTGATTATATTGTTAAAATAAAAAAATGTGTTTTATTTTGTAAACCTGGATGTGTTGTACCAGACATCTTCTGCTACTCCAGGTCCCGTTCTGCTCGCGCCTCCCCTAGTGCCCGCTTAGCACATCACGCTAGGGCCACACTGGTTGTGGAAAATGTTGCTGATTCTTTGCCCGAGCGTAGAACCCTGTGGAAAATGAAATGTTTCAGTTTCCTGGAGAACCCCATGTCGACTCAATAAAATACAGCAGATTTAAACAGATGAACTAAAATAACCCTACGTACCTTTCCCAGGGTTAGAACTGGCTCGTCCGGCTTCCCACCAGCGTCCAGCACCGCTGCCGATGGAATGGACAGGGCTGTAGACAAAGGAGAAAAACAATATATAGTTTTTATCCAACACGTGGTTAAAAGAAAAATATAAAAACGCCAAAAATTCCCCACGTCTGTTGTCAAAAAAAGTACATTTCACACGAAAAATAACTACAATTTGGGAGGCAAATATTATCTTGAAGAGTACTCAAATAAAAAAAAATTAAAAGAAATAAAATCGAACTTACCGCTGCTCTTTCCGTACAAAATGGCGTAGGCCGACTTAAAATTCCCCTCAAAAGGGTGCGAGCGTCACTCCAGATTACGCCTAGACACGACGGACTCACTTGTACAGTCTCTGGGACTGAACCTGCAGTTTTTTGCAGTGCCACTAACCAAAACAATGGCGATCCCAGAGCCTGCTGCCGACCCAGCCAAAATTCGTTAGCAAAGAGAGACAAAGCACTTCGTCGAGAATACCAGAATAATGAAGTCGCCGGAAACCGTTTTGTAAATTTGGTGGGGAGTGGGGACGGTAAAACGCAATAGTACCAACCTAATCTTCCCGGTTAAATTCAAATAAAGGATGCGAACCTATTTATAAAAAACTTTTTCGCCAAAAATAAATCTCTACCTTCAGTGGCAAGACTGGAAGAAAAAACCCGGGGTTTTCAAAGTAACCAATGAGGAGATACAGCAATAGTTCTATACAGGTATATAGGGGCAGCACCGACCAAGGGGATAGGAAGTACGTAAAACGCACCTTGCGGTGTTGTCGGATCTATTTCCACGGTTGAAATTTTTATAACAAGGACGTCGAGACACCCTCCATACATTTGACCGAACATTTGCCTACCGGACCCCCACCAACATATCAAGTAGAAGAAGAATAACCCGACGGACTAGAAGAAGCTCAGCATTGAAACCATCAACTGTAAAATCAATTACTGGAGATCAGGGCATGCAGCAAACCCAGGAATATTCGAACACTCAACCAATTCCCATATGAGTAAAGCTATACTAAGTGTAGAATTTAGTTGTATTTTAGCTACAGTTTCAGTCACAAGTTTCCTTTGCTCTTTATATATGTTTTCTCTAAGATTCATATGGTTTGACGCCATTCTTGTAAAACATTTCTACTGTAATAAAGTTGTTTCTGAACCTGAACCCAAAAATACACACCGAACTACTGCTAAGAAGCTCGGCACAAGAGTGTTCAGATGTTAACTCACACGATTTCGTTTATTCTTTTAGTCTTGGTTTTTATCCCTCGTTTATCTCCCATTTACAAAAGTGCATAACTCGTATTTATTTCATCCTCTCCCTATCAAATTAATAAAGATATCAAAGTGGGCGGAGCCTCGGTTGTTACTGGTCAAACCGTGGACCTAAATATGTTTTCGTGCTGTCACAACTAGCTATGAGGTTCGGATTGTCCCAATATCCTCGAAAATAAACGTAAGGGAATGAAATGTTCATCTAAATGTTTCCTTCCTGTTACTGAATCCATTTATGATGCGGCAACGCCGCCATTCCCCAGCATAACAGCTGTTTAACTTTCATGACGACAAGAGAATCACAAAATTCCACAGATAAAAACAAAACAATCAAAATTTTTATGTGATTTTCCCGAAGCCTGTGATCTTAAATTCCAATTACGATGTCCAGATAATGCGATGTGCGTAGTGTCCACAGTAATTCGATGGAATGCCTCCTTTTAAGGTAACTTCCTAGACACTATATAACCTCCAAACCTAGCTCTATAAAATACCCTTACTTTGTGTACAGAAAGACGAATCAAAGAGCCTTGATTATTTACCTAAATAAACAAATATGTAACGTTGTCTTAAACGTAAAAATGACACGTTACACCATGTGATGGGAACTATCCTTAGAGTAATAAAATATATTTATTACACTAAGGAACTATCAGATCGTTCAAGACCCAGAATAGCTACCCAGGTAGTTGCAAGGGGGTAGAAGGTGGGTGGAAATATTTTTTTAAAATAATAGCAGAGCTTGGTTTTAAAATTAAGATTGAGAATTAGAAAACAACAAAATTTATCATAACGTCAAAGATACAATTTTTCAGAAAAGAAAATTTAATATTTATCAAAAATTATAGCAGATAGAGTAAAGCAGTTTATAATATGGTTACCTAGACACCAACCAACGATTATAAACACACAGGATTGCTTATTTCCATTTAACTCTATGTTAGCGTCGCTCAGCGAGACGAACAGTGTCTGCTTACGTCACCAGCGGACCAGTTGCTTTGATTGTATTGGGAGTTCGTGTGATTTTAAGGTGTTTTTGACGTTGTTACCTCCGTTTTTTTGCGTTTTTTCATTTATTTGACGGTGTGGTTGACTATTTAGGAGGTAGATCTGAGGGCACGGCAGTACCTCGCCAAGTTCACGCGCCGTACCACCTTTTCTTGAAACATTTTAGCCGATATTTGAACTATCTAAAACTCTACTTCGGAATGAGCTACGAATCTCAAACTTTGCAGAGTCGTAGATCTCCATGGAGTTAACAATCCCTTCATGTTTAGTTTCATGGAATTCCCAAAAGTACTGAAGTAGTTACGAAATTTCAAAAAACGTCGAAATTGTCACTCACTCACTCATGTATATATCATCAAAATTCTACTGTACTTCCAGACATGCTACAAAGCTGAAATTTGGCAGACTGATAGAAATTATGACCGAACCCCTGGAAAAAATCAAAAAACCCCAAAATTCTAATTTACTTCCCTCCCCTATACATGTAAAGTTATGTAAAAGTAACATTGCCCACTTCCAGATATGGCAGACTGATAGGAACTATGATAAAACTATAAAAGAAAATTAAAAAACCCCACAGTTTAATTAACTTCCCTCCCCTATAAATGTAAAGTTATGTAAATTAGCATTGTCCACTTCCAGAAACGCTAGAGAGCTGAGCTTTGGAAGACTGATAGGAACTGTGATAAAACTATAGGAAAAAATTTAAAAACACTAAGATTTTAATTTACTTTCCTTCCCTAGTTTTAAAAAACATTTCCAAACAAGTAAGAACCATTCATAAACCTACAAATTTGTATTGTAAAACTTGGCTTTACTTTTAGCTCAATTATTTTTACGGAATACCACTTTCGCTTACCTGGCTTTTTTTTACATGAAATATTTTTGTTATGATAAACCTTTAGAAATGTGAATTAAGTGGATTGATATAAAGAAAGCACATTAATTTATTGTTGAAATAAAAGCTTTGTGTTCCCTCTTTCAGTGTAGAAATATAAATATATACACTTTTATATAAATTTTTTTTTGGATTTTTGGAAACTCCTTGCTCATTAAATTAATCACTTTAAAGAAAATTGGTAATTATGCCGCAAACGTACTTCTTTTATTAAACTGATTATTGGAAAGTTTATTTGGTAGACAGTTTCTCCAAGTTTAGTTTTAGTTTTTTTAGTCTCTTTATAGAAGTTTTCAGAAACATGTTACAGGAGAAGGAGTGAAAACGGGCGCTGGGTGGGACAAGGCCAGCACAAAAATAGAGGCCACGACCCTGAAAAAATCAGCTGTTCTCCCGGGGCTGAATTTTACATTGGGTCTTATGGGAGGTCAGAGGTTTTTTTATGATATTTTCAAAATGGCACTACAGATTTCCCCAAAATTTCAGTGAAATATTCTCAGACACCATCCCGATATTCCACGAAAGGTTTGTAAGGAAGCAACATGATTAAAAGGTTAAAATCTTCAAGATTTAGCATTCCTTATTTTGAATTCAAATAACCCGCCATGTACCACATGCCAACTGTTATATTTGACATGTATTTGACTTTGTCATCTGTGATTGTCACATTCGCTTCTGCTTTAAACTTAATTTTTGTGTGAGCTAATGAAGCGGCTATGAAAAATTAGGGATTACTATACATTTTTAAAAAATTGTTCTGCCAGAATAAAGTAAAAACAATCTCAAAAACGGCTTTATTAAAAAAAAAATCAAATATTCATGAACCGTCATTCCAACTTCAATATTTTAAAGACAATCAGCTGTGCCGTAACGTGACCATCAAAAAAAAATCAGCCCCGGATGTGACGTCAACAAACTGGAGGATCGTGGCCCGTCCATTTTGATAGCCCTGGGTGGGATAAAAACAACTCATAACACAAACAATGTAAATCATTTGAAAAAAACTTATGAAAATCTATTGATTTAAAGCATAAGAAGTTGAAAAACACATCTTGTTTGGCTGTTTTCTGCAAAAACTGACTGGTGAAATATCAAATAAATACCTTTTTGTTACTACATAATATAAGTGTATTTTATTATATCCGCAACAAAAACAATAACTTATACATCTAATGATTTAAATTGATTAAACTTTTAGAAAAAATCCTACTTCTATTCTAAAACTTTCAACTATTTAAAAAAGAAACTCCAACATATCGTCTGGTAGGAAAATTCAGCTCGCAGAGCAAACTCTTGATTTATCAAATCATTTGTTTTGAATGAATGAAATTATTAATTATATTTGTTTGCAAATAAGCAAGAAAAAAGCCGGAAAAACTCACGATTTCAATATGTATTAAATGAAGCGCGCTGAGCAGAGGTCCACTAGTGACGTGAGCAAGGCCCCGCCTACCGCTGAAAGATTCGAGCTAATAAGCAATCCTGTGTGTTTATAATCGTCGGACACCAACAACTAGTCCTATGCTTAGATTAGTACATTTCGCGGATAGCTGTACATGGGCGTACGCACCGGGGGGCAGGGAGGGGCATTTGCCCCCCCCCTGAATGTTGAAAATAATGTAATAATTTCAAAAAAAAAACAATCAAGTTAGAACTTTAAACTTATTCCTAAAGATATATACCGTGAAGGACATTATTCGTTTTTTCCGTGAATTAGTTTTACGAAGTATTGTCCAAATATTCCTCTATATTGCTATAGGCATCCCAGAAGGCCTTCAAAAAATTATCAGAAGGTCGGTATTTAATATTTCCCTGTGCCTGATAGCAAAGCAGTCTGCAATTTTGGAACCTTGCCATCTAATACCAGTATTTACTAAGACCTTAAAACTTAGCATTTTAGACCGGGTTTAAGTATCAAGTCTATAGACATATATATTATATATTTTTTTAATACTCACAGGTCAAATAGCTGCAAAGATTTGGTTCACCCTAATGTGCAATAGTAGTAGATAGTAATCATTTATCAGTGAGTTTTATCTCATAGAAATTTAAATTAACTTTGGAAATAAAGAAAAACCATAAAAAAAAATTGTAACGAACTGTCATTTTTTGGAAATTTAATCCTTGCAGTCGTAGGATTCCCGTTAAAACAACTCTCAAATTATAGTACGACCCTGAGGGGTGGTTTAAAGTTCGAAAAACAGTAGAAATAAACCATGACTGATAAAAAAACTTATATAAAAAAAATTTCAAAGCTAAATAATACATAAGTAACTGAAAACTATATCTGTAAATGCATTACCGTATTAAATACGTATCAATATTTAAATACTGTAAAAAGCACAAGATATATTAGAATCCGTTTTTAATTACACATCCACCAAAACAATCGAACATCGGTTTAATCATCGCTAACTTGTCTAAAAAATTAACATGCAAATTTAACGGACAGCTGACACTGATCTACACCGTTTTATTCGACATTTCCTAGTGACGTTCGGAGGTTTAAATATGGCTACCATTTTTAAACCAAAATATTATATTATTTTTAATTATTTCTAACCATTGTGAGGAAATAATGTCTTTGTTAAAACGAAAAATATGACCCATATCGCAAGGTATCTATGAACAATTTATATAAATATTAAAAACTAATGCATTCACGGCAAAAATAAGTAAACCTTCAACCTAAATCTAGACTTCTAGACTTAGGATTGTAGCAATTAGCACTGTAAACCCTTGAGTAAATACTGGTGTAAAATCACATTAAAACTGTATTACATCTAATTAAACATCATCGCGAATATGCAGAAGAAGACATGAACACTATCTTAGCTGAATCCAACATGCCGAAAACCTTGAAATAGAGTTACAGGTGCGAAGGAGAGTTAGGCGATAGCAAAATCCTATATGAACGTTCTAGCAAATAACTCACCACAGTACTGGAAAAAAAACTTTATTAATACTTTGTTTGGAGCTTCTTATACATCTAATTTTAGGCCAATATCTCTTTTAAAGTTAATAGAAAAACTTATCAAATCACGAATTATATTTTTGTGAAAATAATATGATTAATATTAATCAATTTGGTTTCCAGAGAAATAAAAATACAAATGATGGATTATTCTTTTTTATGAAACAATTATTAAACAGTATTAATAATACTGAGCATGCGATTTTTTGTGATATTTCTAAAGCCTTTGATTGTGTTAATTATGAAACTCTTCTTAAAAAAAAAATTATCTATGGAATAGGAAACAAAGCTTTTTAAGTTGGCGTAAATCATACTTATCTAATCGTCTTCAATTTGTGTCAATAAAAAATTTAGATTAAAATAAAAATAATCTTTAATGCGCTGTTCCTTAAGGTTCAGTACTAGGACCAATACTTTTTTAACTTACATTAATGATTTACTAAATATTAAAATTTCTGGTTATTTTACAATATTTGTAGATGATACTATTCTTTGGAAAATTAAAAAATAAAGATGTTCTCTGGAATAATATAAGAAATGATATTATTTGTATAAAAATTTGGTTTGAATCAAACCAACTATCCCTTAATTTTTCAAAAACATATGTAATTGGTTTTAAAGAAATATCTCAGCAAATTATAAATATAAATAATAACAAAATTAATACTACAGATAATATTACAGTTTTAGGACTTAACATTGACGAAAATTTAAAATTTCAAAACCATTTTCATAATTTAAATAAGAAATTAAGTTCAGGTTGTTATTGTGTACAAATTATTACAAATGAATTAGGTAAATCAATAGGCAGAAATGTATACTTTTCTTTAATTGAATCAAACTTAAGATATGGCATTCCTTTCTGGGGTACATGTTCAATGTATCTATTTAGATCAGTGTTTATATATTTATGCAATGTAAATTCTAGATATCACTGCAAAGATTTGTTCATCAAAAATAATATTTTAACTCTTCCTTGTTTATATATTCTTGAAACAACTTGTCTGATAAATAAAAATCTAAATTACTTTGGAATAAAACAAAATACTTACGAGGATGGGATGAAAAGTTTCCGGCCTATAAACAAGGAAGAGTTAAACTATTATTTTTGATGAACAAATCTTTGCAGTGATATCTAGAATTTACATTGCATAAATATATAAACACTGATCTAAATAGATACATTGAACATGTACCCCAGGAAGGAATGCCATATCGTAAGTTTGATTCAATTAAAGAAAAGTATACATTTCTGCCTATTGATTTACCTAATTCATTTGTAATAATTTGTACACAATAACAACCTGAACTTAATTTCTTATTTAAATTATGAATATGGTTTTGAAATTTTAAATTTTCGTCAATGTTAGGTCCTAAAAATGTAATATTATCTGTAGTATTAATTTTGTTATTATTTATATTTATAATTTGCTGAGATATTTCTTTAAAACCAATTACATATGTTTTTGAAAAATTAAGGGATAGTTGGTTTGATTCAAACCAAGTTTTTATACAAATAATATCATTTCTTATATTATTCCAGAGAACATCTTTATTTTTTAATTTTCCAAAGAATAATAGTATCATCTGCAAATATTGTAAAATAACCAGATATTTTAATATTTAGTACATCACTAATGTAAATTAAAAAAAGTATTGGTCCTAGTACTGAACCTTGAGGAACACCACATTAAATATTATTTTTATTTGAATCTAAATTTTTTATTGACACAAATTGAAGACGATTAGATAAATAATTTTTTAAGAAGAGTTTCATAATTAACACAATCAAAGGCTTTAGAAATATCACAAAAAATTGCAGTCGCATGCTCATTATTACTAATACTGTTTAATAATTGTTTCATAAAAAAGAATAATGCATCATTTGTATTTTTATTTCTCTGAAAACCAAATTGATTAATATTAATCATATTATTTTCACAAAAATATAATCCCAAACGTGATTTGATAAGTTTTTCCATTAACTTCGAAAGAGTTGATAAAAGAGATATTGGCCTAAAATTAGATGGTGTACTTTTATCACCTGCTTTATATATTGAAATTATTTTTGCAAGTTTAAGGCAAGAAGGAAAATATCCCAATAAAAATTAATGATTTATAGCTTCAGATAATGTTTTAATAGCAATTATTTTAGTATATTTAATGAAATACCATCTATGCCAGTAGAAGATTTATTTTTTATTAAATTAAAAGTATTTTTTATTTCATCAGGATTTGTTTCGTATAATATAGTTATGTTGATATTTTTAAGGTATGAAATCAACATTACACCTAATTTTTTTAGTAATATTTTCTGCAACAGAGCAATAACATTCAAATCATTTGGTAATAAATTAGCATTTATGTCTGTTGAAAGTTTATTTTGATTAGTAAATTCATTGACAACAGACCAACATTCTTTTTGGAAATGTGTTGAGTTATTGATACAATTTTCATAAAACTTCCTTTTTGCATGATATATTAATTTACGATATGTTTCTTTTATATATTTTAAAATAGTTTATTAGGAAGTCAATATTAGGATAAAACTTTGTTAAGGTATGAAGAAAATGTAAATTTTTTGAAGATAAACGAATACCAGACGTAATCCAGTTTTTTCTTTTTAATTTATTTTTTACATGGTGAAGAGGAAAGCTTTTATCCGCAATTTTGCAAAGATTATCATGAAAATCATTAAGTGGGTCATTTGAATTATTAATGGAGTTCCATTGAAAATTTTGACAGTGGAGTTTAAAGTTATTACAATTTATTTTGCTAAATATTCTTTTTTTAATGTTTCTTTTCTGACAAGGTCAATTTTGATAGGGCATATTGCAAAAATATAGCTATGGTCAGAGAAACCTGGGTCCGAGATCTCATAATTAAGATCATCAAGAAGATTTGTACAAATATAATCTATTGTTGTTGATGAATTAGATGTTGTTCTAGTTGGATATGTAATATGCATTTTAATGTTAAATGAAGCCAATAAATATTGAAGTATTAATGTAAAATTATTATTTTAATCTAAATAATCTATATTTAAATCTCCAGTTAAAAGAATCTTACTTTTTGAGGGAAATTTACATAATAAACTTTCCAAATTTTTGATAAAATTATTAATTATATTAGTATTGTTTTCTGGAGTACGGTATATGCATGCAGAGTTTCAAAAATATATTTATTAACCAATGCAATAGTTCTACCTTCTCTGGAGTTTGTTTGACAAAATTTTGATACTATAACATATTCAGGTAAGTACCAGTTTCACGCTGTAGCTGGACGTGCCTACTGCCGCTAATTTTTGTTAAATATACTCAATGAAAGTTTTTATAAAAACTTTTGTCAATTATTAATATAAATAATTTTCGTTTTTAATTTCAATCTTTGCTTCATTTTATGGAAGTTATAACACCAAATCGCAAAAACTTTTCAACTTACACATCCTGTGTGAAAAAAAAGATTTGTTCAAAAGCATTTTAGACATTTTTTTAGATCTTCCCTTCCTTAATACAAATTAAAGTATGAGTATTTCTGAGACTCTGGGACAATTCGCCGCCGCCGATTCGCTGTGGGACAATTCGCCGCAGGACAATTCGCCGCGAGGATTTTTGTTTAATTTTATTTTAATGTTTTTTTTTAACATATTTTTCTGCTTTTTAAAAAAGTATTATTAAAACAAAAGAAAAACTTGTTTTTTTTTATAAATTAGTTTTTAAAGAAACTACTTTTTAAAAAAGTATTATGTAAAAAAAATAGTTTTTTTAATAATTAGTTTTTTAAAAAATAATTTTTTTTTGAGGGGACAAATTTTTTGCAAAATGTTGGTGCTCCACTCACACACCGTTAGGTCTAAACACATATTTTGATTTCGCTACATAAGAACAGAAGAGCTATGATTTAAGAAAAAATAAGTTAAATTTAAATAAAAATTCAACAAAAATTTCGCAGCAAATTGTCTGCGCGGTGAATTGTCCCCTACCCCATTTATTGTGTGTTCACACACACAGTAAATTCTACATGCAAGTGGGTCAAAACAGTAGCTTTATTTTTTAACGCGCGAACTGAATTCTCGCATTGGACTTGCATGCATTGACCCCCCACTATGTTTTACATACCGAGATAATAATTTGTATCGGCCGCGTTGAGCGCAAAGCGACGCTGCTTCTGGGGCAAATCAAGACCGACAGTCCATGAATTCTTATTCGTTTTCTATGCGTACGACAAAGACAACTACTTACATGGTTGTCTTTTCTAATACGCTCTTCTACTATATACAAATAGGTATATAACATAAGATGCCGCTTTTCTAGTACTTAGGTACGCGCAAAATATATTGCTTGCTTTTAATAGTGAACTACTAACAATTTATTTTTATTATGTCTGATGGGAAGCAAAGCTTCCCTTGCTGACATGGACCACACGGCCATGCAAAGATAAGTTATTTTGTCGTCAACTTAAAAGGATTTTCCAAATTTCTTCGACTGTTAAACGGGCTTCCCCAAAATGATTTAAAAATATTCAATCCAAGTAATTGAACAAACATTCTCTTATAAACAAAGACATTGTTTTATTTGTACGAAAAAAAAATGCTTCTTACTTAAGTTCAGTGGGTCAAGCATAACAAAACAGTCAATATTGTTCTTTTAAAGCAGTTTAGTCAAAATATACAAAAGTCACAATCTAATCAAGAACTAAAACGTTTTTTTAGTTTTATGTGGTGTTAAACGTGCGTCTTTGTGAAAAAGGTAATCAAAAATTCATATACATAGGTTTGATTTATTGGTTAACGGTGATTAAGTGCAAAAATATTTTGCGGTAATTTACTCCGTTTTTTATTTTAATCAAAGTTTATAAAAATATGTTTACGACCCATTTATCAAAAGCATGTAAGTACTGAATGTTCCACATTACACACTTGTGCTAAAAAATTAAAATAAAAGTTGCCAATATGGAAAACCATGTAGGTGCTTATGGCACTTTTTTTTGGAACAAAACCAAAGTTTTTGTACAGCAAAAATTGTTGTAAACTGAACGTGACAGACTTTAAACTCATATGTCACCAAAACTAGTAAGATTTATGCGAGTTGTGTTTTTTAGAAGGAATTGGAATGGTAAATTTTTTGTCCCTTCTGTAATGCGGTAGTTTTTGCCATATTACTTAGGTAAAATCTACCAAATATGCCTGAAATAGTGAGAATCTAAGTAAAAAAACATACAGCGCAGTAATTTTGTTATTTTGTAGCAAATTTTTTTTTTATTTAATTTTTAGAGTTTTTGGTTAGGTATTTCTAGAATTTTTTTCTGACAAATGATTAAACTATACATTATCTGAAAAATAATTTTAGATGTATCTAAACAAAAACTTAAAATTAAAAAAATTGGTTTAAAATAACATGGGACTTGAAAATTCTTCAAAAATATCAGATATTTTAGGTGTCACAAAAGGGACATTAACGTTACAGATGGGAGAAAAATTAGGAAGCACACAATTTGTAGCACAAAAGAAAATTAAACAAATAGACGTGACGGATCTGACATCTTCCTAGCTAGCCTATTATCACACTTCAAGCGAAGCCATGATATAGCTTGTTTTTGGTTATAACAGGAATTATTAAGCAAAATATAGTCTACTATATTCCGAAAACAGTGTATTGATACGATGCTCCGTTAAAAAGTTTGCATTTTTTTAAGCTTTTAAATGCCAAAAAACTGTCATTAGCATTAATGGATTTTGGCCAAAATCTAACCAGCTCGTAATAAGAGTGTCGAACACTATTTTAGCTGAAAATTTTATGGATATCGGTTCAGCGGTTTAGGAGCTATCGTGTTACGGGCAGAAAGAATATACACAAACACACAGACACACACATACAATAATGTAGATAAGATACGTCAAATATAAAAAATATAACATTAAGTGTAAATTATAATAGTGTAAATATTTAAAAAAATAAAAACGAAAACACATTTACAAAAATTGTATATATATGTATATAAATATTGAGAACAAAAATTTACCTTCTGTCCAACATGTAGTTTTCAAATTCAATTAAACTATAAAAAGTTTCTTTTAATAAAAGATTTTTGATTTCTTTTTTGAATCTTGGCAGCGACGTAGTTTGTTTGATTTTATTTGGCAACAAGTTAAAGAATTTGCATCCAAGATAATGAGTACTTTTTTATATACTCATGGTTGTGTTTATGGATGCTGAAGTGGTTACGACTTCTGGTTGGATAGTTGTGATAAGAACTATTTAATGTAAAAATATTTTGGTGTTGAAAAATGAAAATGAGTAGTTTATATATGTAAATACTTGTTATTGTCATAATTTTATTATCCTTAAATGTAGAGCGACAAGTACCGTTGTAAGGTATATTGAAAATTAATCTTATAAGTCTCTTTTGACCTACCAATATTCTTTCCACATCCTGAGCACTACCCCATACTGCCACACCATAGGCCAGAGCCGAGTATGCATTAGCATAATACACAGTAATGAGATTTTTTATACTGAGAGAGTTTTTAAGTGACTTAATCATGAAGTAGCATGTATTAAGTTTTGAGCATACACTACTTATGTGTAAACTCCACTCGAAATGAGTATCGACAATAGTTCCCAAAAATTTTGAGCTATCGCTAACTGGCAAAGGGATGTCATTAAAGATTATATTGAGGTCGGTAGGTTTACGGGACTTTGTTCTAAATTCCATAAAGACAGTTTTAGAGACATTTATAATCAAATTGTTTTGCTTGCAGCAGTTCGAAAATTCATTTAGGGTTAAGTTGATTTTTTCATGAAGAAAATTTGTGTCTTTTGCGGATACAACGATGGACGTATCATCGGCGAACATAAACACAAGTCCCCACGTGAAACAGCAAAAATATTAAAGGTGCAAGCACACTGCCTTGGGGCGTGCCTATGTTTGATTCTGTAGATTCTGAATATGTGCTTCCTATTTTGATTTTAAATTTTCTATCTGTAAGAAAAGATTTAATGCAGTTATTAAGGGGGTTTTGGATACCTAGTTTTTCGAGTTTTTTATATTCAAAGTTAGGGTCTATGGTATCAAAAGCACGGGTTAGATCAAACAATAGTGCAACAACTCTATCGCCTTGGTCTAGTTTGTTGTAGATCTGTTGAACAAAGTCAATGCTGGCTGTTTCGGTAGAGTGCAGTTTTCTGAAACTGTGTTGGCTTGGAGTTAAGATCTGATATTTTTTAAGAAATTCATTTATTTGGTTGCATAGAACTTTTTCAAAGACCTTAGAGAAACTGTTCAACAAAGAAATCGGACGATAGTTTTCCACCGACAAATGGTCGCCCTTTTTATAGATAGCTAAGATATTAGCTTCTTTTAGGTAAGAAGGGTAGGTACCTTCAGATATAGTTATAATTACATTATTGCTATCCCGGATCTGATCTATAGAGTGTGAGGTTTTAGATTTTTTTCCACTTAGATTATTAATAATACTCCATGTAGTTTTTATTTTATTTTTTGAGTTATTAATTTTTTAAGTATTTTTCTTTTTAATTTTTTATTTTAAGGTCAATTTCTATTTTCCGACTTTTGTAAAGAATTTTAAGTTGTGAATTACCAGTGCGTTTTTGTAGCCAGTGTAGATTTTTTAGTTCCTCCATTTCCTTTAGCAGATTGTTGGAAAGTATAATTTTTTTATTTTGAGAGGGCTTTTTGTTATTTAAGTTTTTAACTGGGCAACTTACTTGAAAACTCCAGATAACGCTTTCGAAGAAATGCTCAAAATTTTTGTTTATGTCGGCATTTGTAAATTCAATAGTTTGTTGATCAAACCAGAAATAAAAATTATTTATAGTGCTACTATTAACAACCCTAATTTGTCTCATGCTCCCTTCAAGGGACGAGTCGACTGTGGAGGATATATTGTTTTTAGAGTTATGCTGAACAATTTGACAAAAATGGTCGGAAAAACCTGCGTCAAAGTTTTTATAACTAAAAGACTCAGGGTGTGATGTAATGACATAGTCAATGCCAGAGGTACTGGTAGTATTATTCTTGTTGGTAAAAATTCTTGTCGCATCACGACGAAATTGCTAGGATAGGTCAAAATACATCCAAATAACACATTTTTGGCGGTATTCCAAAAAAAAATAATACCTTCTCTAGCTCTACCTTCCATTGGTACGCCGGCTAGGAAGGTAAAAATAGATAATGAACTAAATATCAAGCAGATTATAAATACAACTAAATTCCATGTCCCGATCTGTAACACAGGGACAATTTCTGTAACATCAAAAATAGCGTTAATGAACGGGACAAATCTTGTTACAGATGGGACAAGTTCTTTACATTTTAGCATTTTCCGGCCAAATCAATTTTTCTTCAGTTTTGTTCAAGATTTCAACGGTTTTGTTTGGGAAAATGTTAATTTTATTACGTTAATCAAGTTATACGTAAGATAATCCACGTTATAGAAAGGACAACAGCATTTGCCCCAAATGTATACATTTTTATTTTTCAAACACAAAACGATTTATTATCAATAATTCAAAAACTCTCCGACATTGTTAGTCGCGGTTCTGTATAATCCACTACTTCTGTTCATACTAAAACACTAAGTTGCCACGTAGAATGAATTTTCTTTGCGAGAAAATTGGCTCTTACAGCTGGGACAGATTTCTTGTTACAAGTTTAATTTGAGATAACGCCAAAAATGTGTTATTTGGATGTATTTTAACCTATCCTAGCAATATCGTCGTGATGTATGTCACTGTGTGTGTATATTAATTCTGTCCCTAACACGTTAGCTCCTAAATCGCTGAACCGATTTTCATAAAATTTTCAGGTAAAATGGTGTTCGACACTCTTACGAGCTGATTAGATTTTGGTCAAAATCCATAAATGCTAATGACAATAATTAAAAACTTAAAAAATACTCTGCCAATATATGGGCACCTAAGCTCACACTAGGTTCTATAGATGTAGAGTACGGGTAAGCTAATATAACTAAAAATTTAAATATATTTTATTCTACTCCAAACTCAATTACCTATCGTTTGATACCACACAAGCCATGTTTTAAGTTAAACTCTAATTTTTGAAATCTACCCCCACCCTTTGTTAAAAAAAACTAAAATATATTTTGTTTAACTCTACACCCAATTACCTTTCGTTTGATAACACACACGCCATATTTTCACTTAATCTCTCATTTTGTTAATCTACCCCCCCCCACCCTTTTTCTTAAACTAAAATTAATTTTGTATAACTCCAGACTCAATTACCTTTCGTTTGATATCACAAACGCCATAATTTCACATAAACTCTAATTTTTGAAATCTGCCCCACCCTCTTATTTGGCTTGTGCATGGTGGATTTTGTTCATTTTTAAATGGGACCATCTCGACGCAAGATCCAGCCAAGGTACCAAATTTCATTAAAATCGGACAAGCGGTTTTTGAGTTATGCGTGTTGGTCGTTACAGACAGACAGACAGACGGCGCAACAAAAAAGTTTCAAAATCATCTGAAACGCAAAGATATATAAAAAATTTTGAAATCGGAGCAACTTTTTTTTTCTCGAAAAAATTAGGATCACTATAGCTCACACTACTATAGTATAGTAGTAGTGTGAGCTAAAAACTTTTTAACAGAGCATTGTATCAATACACTGTTTTCGGAATATAGTAGACTATATTTTCCTCAATAATTCGTGTTATAACCAAAAACTTCATAGGAGTTTTAGTTTCTGAGATATTTACAAAAAACTGTTTTCAAGGCTAATATATTATCATGGCTTTACTTAAGTGTGAAAATAGGCTAGCTAGGAAGGTGTATTTTTTCTACTTGTTGACATGATCACCATAACTACTTATAGTATACGTGTGAGCTAAAAATGAAATTGGTACAAACTACATTTTAATAAATAACATTTTTTCGTTTGCATAAAGTATTCTATGGTTTCTTTATAATTGTTTTTTTATTAGAATCTGTAAATCTTTTAAAAAAGCAAAAAACTAAAAAACTTTATAACAGAATAACAACTGTTGGAACGGGAATTAAATATAACGGAGCTAATGAGAAAAATTAATTAAGCTCGATCCGAGCTATTAGGGAAAAATGGGGTGAACTTTTAGAGGTGGATTCCCAGAGAATATAGACCTCATATCGAAAAAGGTTTAACATAAAAGCTTTAACAAAACTTTTGTAGAAAACACTTTTTAAATAATCCGAAAAAATTAAAAAAGCGATTTTTTTTATATTTTTTACTTTAACAATTTTAGACGTGATCTCACAGGAGATCCGTGATCTTACGTCACAAATGTCGGCGCCTTAAATAAAAATGATTTTCTTAAGGCTGCCAGCAATATATTGCAAATTTTTTTACCCACTTGTTACAATTATTTTTTAATCAAACTATTCACTAGATTTAGTTCAACTTATAATTTGTTGACGCGATAAAAACCCGTTTTTTAATAGTTACATATTTCATAAAAAAAACTATCTAGAAATGAATTTAATCACTACATTAAAAATAAATGTATATTGTATATTGGATTACATAGCACAGTATGATTCTGGCGACTACATGTTTTTTTAACAACTGTTGTTAAAATCGCATCTTCACAGTTCACTGCCTTTGATTGCGCCTGACCATATTTAAAAGTAACTCACTTTATTTTTCATTGTTCAATGGTTGAAAACGGTTTGTTTCGTGATAAATCAGCGACATTTCTGAGGTAAGCTTAACGGTCAATAATTAAGAGTAAATTCCTTCCACCCGCATTCGCATTTAGCGGATGCAGTGAAAGGTCAAAAATCAATAGTTTTACCTTCCTAGCTCGCGCAGCAATGGCTAGAGAAGGTAGAATTTTTGGCGAAAAATGTATTTTTAAGAGAACGCCGAAAATGTGTTATTTTGATATATTTTGACATATCGTCGGCGAAACCCGAAAAATGTGTAACTCCACATTACGACGAATTTTAGATTATGGTGTTATCTAATAACTAAAAACGAAAGCTATTACTATAGAAATTTATGTGTCCTAGGAAAGTAGATTTTTTTAAAATTAATCAAATAGAAAACTAGCTCCAGTCAGCTGTTATCAAACTGTGTTCTTGGTCTCTCCTGTAAATTTTGTCAAATTGGAGTTACACACTTTTCGGATTTCGCCGGCGATATCTGAGCAATATCGTCGTGATGTCTGTGAGTGTATCTGTCCGTAACACGATAGCTCCTAAACCACTGAACTGATGTTCATACAATTTTCAGGTAAAATAGTGTAACGAGCTTTTAATGAAAATCCATTATTGCTAATAAAAAGTTTTTTTACAAATAATTTTTTTTAAATGCTTACTTTTTAGCGGAGCATCGCACGGTTACGGTTTTCGGAATCTAATAGACCACATTTTTCTCAATAATTTGTGTTTCAACCAAAAACTTTGATAGTTTTGAGCGCCAGTTTTCAGATTTATAAAAAAACTTTTAAATTATAAAAGATAAATATAAAAGTAGTTATTATTATATTGGAGAACAGTATTAATTATAAATAATTCATAATTGTTTTAATATAAAAAAAATGTTTCTACTTTAATTTCCGCGATATGACGCAAATTCATCCAGGGTGAACTTTAAAGAACATGCAGTGATCCTATCCTTCTTCCTATATCAGCGCCATCGCGTAATTAACAAGTTAAACTAACAAGTACGGACATACCAAACGTATGGAAACCACTCTCTAAGAACGGTAATTTGTCTTTACTATTATGTGACAACCTATAGTTAATGCCAACCTGCAGTTGCCAATTGGTTTTTATAAAACAAATCCTGTCAAAGCTTACACCTCTCATGGTGTAAAACAAATTTAAAAATGTGTCGATGCACTTAGTATAGATCAGTTTATTTATGTATATAGTTTGGTTCAGGTTACGTTAAGTCTATTTCTTTGGAACTCGTAGACAATGATTGACTAAAAACAAAATTTCGGACTTGTCTTTATTTATTTTAAACACGACGTTTCGGTTAGTATGTATCTCTAACCGTTTTCAAGTGTAAACTAAATAATCCAGTCTACAGGCCCCCTTTTTAATCCTAAAACGCTTGTTTTCCTCGAGGAGTGGTTTCCATCCGTTTGGTATGTCCGTGCTTGATTGATTGAAAACTTCTTTATTCTGCATTATAAATGCAGCTTCAATAAACTTTCGTTTTCACCAGTGCGACTCCTTATGCAAAACTTTAACTTTGAAATCCTGTGATCATTTGACCATGCATGATCCCTAAACCGGATTTTTCAATATCCCCTAATTGGGTACTTTTTAGATGTTCATTTACTCTAACCTGAAGAGGGCGTTACGTTTCACCTACATATGATTTACCACACTCACACGGGATTTGCTAAACATGTCCCTTATTATTTGAGGGATTTTCTGGTTTTGTTCAGTTCGTATTTCCAGATGAAAATGTTTTTATATTATAGTGAATAGAATAGTCAATCGTCTTAGGTTTTCTGAAATCCCATGAACATATGGAATATTAATAACACCCAACGGATTATTATTTTGAGAATTTGCTACATTTGGTTTGTTTAATTTTAGGGATCGTTAAGCCTATTAATATCTCGGAATAACCAGTCTGATGTAAATATTTTTATGTGCTTAATTTTTGTGGTTAATTCTTCATTATTACTACAAATATTTACGGCTTTCAAAAACAAACTTCTTATAACTCTTTATTTTGTGGCAACCGAATGATTAGACTTAAAATGTAGGTACTGTCCCGTGTGTGGTTTCCTATATATAGTGGTTTGAATGTTTCTGTCTAACCGTTCAGATAGTGTAGAAAATTCTGCAGTTCGTCAGCATTTTCCGGCCATATAATAAATGTATTATCCATGCATCGTAGCCATACTTTTGGATTGACTCTTGCTGTGTTGATTTATTGGATTGTTTATTTTACACTTAAACACGGTTAGAGATACTAACTAACCGAAACGTCGTGTTTAAAATAAATAAAGACAATGAAAGTCCGAAATTTTGTTTCTAGGTTAGGTCTAGTTAGGTGAAATTCTGCCAGGCTTTAAACTGACAACTGTAAATAAAATTTTCACTCGGCAATCACGCAAGTGTATACTTTGTGGATGACATCTTACGGATACCGCACAATATACGCTTGGCACTTGGCAATCACGCAAGTGTATACTTTGTGCATGACATCTGATACCGCAGAATATACCCTTGATAGAAATATGCAAGCAAGGTCATGCGACTCTTCAGGAACACGCATACCTCTTTTGGTACCTAACTAAATAATTTTAACTTATTTAACTAAAAAAAGGAAAATTGTTTTAAAATTTTAAACTTACTTTATGTGTCAATAATAAGTAATTGTATAAAGCTTAACAATAATACTCACATAAAATAAACTTCTTGCCTTGCTTAAACTATTATTCAGTCGTCGCACACTTTTTGTATAAAAACCAATCCCAATTTTCTGCAAATAAATTTTTGTAGCTCGTGCTGAAAACATGCAACAGTGTGTGACTCGCTGGCGCTTATTTTGTCGATCGTCTAAAACCAAAAAAATTAAAACAAAATTTAGTTTGACAGTTGAAATATTTATAAAAAAAATCTATAAAAAAACTATATAAACCAAAATGAAATTTTAATAAAAAAATAATATGACTCTCCGCAGACGATATTTTAAGCTTTTAAAGAAAAAAAAACGATTTATATAGCAATTGACTGATATTTTTTTTATTCGATATTTTGAGAACCCCTGTAGTTATTTTTAATTTCGATACAGCATCTCATTGGGCTTACTGTTTCCGAGATACGTATAAAGCAATATGCAGTTACTTTTATCTAGGACACATTTCGGGAACATTTTTGAATAAATCTACAGGGGTTTTTAAAATATTTTTTAAAAGCCTTGCCGGTCGCGTGTCCATTGTTTGTTTGTTTTCAAAATGTAAATAAATACCGTCGATTATATAATTAACTGTGCAAATTTAAAAACGTTGACATATAAACTTCGATTACAAATAAAATCTTTAGTGTCACATAGACCGGACCTAAAAATCCTAAAAATTAACCGAAAATTTAGAACAAGTAATAAAAAATTATACGATGCTGAAAACTGGTTGTGCCGTTGTGAGAAACGAAATGATTTTTTTTGCTTTATTTGTCTTATTATGAACAATTGACAAAGTGATCCTGCGTGGGTGGCAAAGAGAATGTGTGATATCAAGCACTTTAGTGAAAAGTTAAAGGCACAAAGTAAGTACTACTTATTTAAAAAACTACATTGAATTTTCTATGCTAGGCAAGACTAATATCGTCACCCAGATGTTAAAACCTCGTATCTCAAAATTAAAGATAAGAGTTTCATTAAGAATATGAAGTCATATTCCATCGATTTAAACACCTAGTAACTTGATTAGGTAACAAAGAGCATGCGTTGTGCTAAATATAAATTTGTAGTATCTTGCGGCCGGAGTCCAATTAAATAGTGCCTACAGGCGAACATAATAAAAATGTGGCAAAAAACAGACATATACTTAGTAGGTTAATAGACTGTTTAAAATTCTGTGGGATTTTTGAGGTTGCTCTACAGGGCCATGATTAGTCTGAAACTGGTGCTAATACGAGCACTTTGCACATGTAAAAGAAGGGCGCATAGACTTTATCTATAAACAAATAAACTAAAAATTACACCAAGGTGCTTGTTTGTAAAATGCTTAAATAACAGTGTTTAGGTAAGTTTTTTTATTTCCTTTTCCATGCAATATAAATTTCTGCAATGAGTTGCAGACTTTGTTTTCTGCTACGAGATACTTAATGATTAATATAACATCCTATTCAATTAATTTCAGGAAATCAAGAATTGCCAGATAAATCATAAATCTCAAATTAAAAACAATAGAAAAAAATACCAAAAATTGCACACCGCAAACTGAGAAATGACCAGTAATTATCGACATATAATCTTAATTGTAAAAAGATCAAAACATACATTTTTAATCGGCTTTCATGCATAAAATTAACATTTTTGCACTTGACCTTCGCCAATTTTAAACATTTTTATTTCCAATACTCTTAAACTATAAAAAGTCAAATATTTCCTTATACCGGGTGTTTCACGAGGGTAGCTTGTTCCATACCACAATTTTTAAGATACAGGGTGATCAAATTTCGCACTTTTAGGTGGATTTAAGGTACATCCAGGGCAAAAAAAACGTTCAAAAGAAGTTAATACTTGATACCTCAAGCCTATGTTAAGTTGTTAAAAGCTTCCGTACGTCATCAAAGTTTTTGGTTAGTATATACGCTGTATGATTGTAACTCAAAAACCCCTAATAATGAGTTACTATAGTCTTCGTTGCATGAGTCGAAATGAACAAACTACGAAGCCTATAAAGTGTGCCTATTTGCCTTGACAAAAGAAAGTTAAAAAATGTTATTAATGACATTAAGACGTCACTATTTAACTTTAAAGAGTTTCTGTAAAATGTTTCTTCTAAAAAGTGAATATTGTAAAATATAAGACAATATGTTTAAAACTACATAAAATATTTTCATGATGTATGGTACTTTGTAGAAATAATTGAAAAAAACAAAAACCACTAGGTATTTTTCCGAACTTTTTAAACTAGGCAATAAAACAAAAATTAAGGTCGTTACAATTTACCATATTGTTTATCAATAAGTTCTTATTTGTTAATTTAAAAAGCCAATAACAAAAAATTCACTGAGTGTTCCAGTTATACATATCTAGTAAAACATCCTGTACCATAAACACAAGGTTCGGTTATAAACACACAGGATGGCTTATTTCCATTTAACTCTATGATAGCGTCGCTCAGCGAGACGAACAGTGTCGGCTTACGTCACCAGCGGACCAGTTGCTTTGTTTGTATTGAGAGTTCGTGTGATTTTAAAGTGTTTTGACGGTTTTACCTCCGTTTTTTTGCGTTTTTTCATTTATTTGACGGTGTGGTTGACTATTTAGGAGGTAAATCTGAGGGCACGGCAGTGCCTCGCCAAGTTCACGCGCCGTACCATCTTTTCTTGAAACATTTCAGCCGATATTTGACCTATCTAAAACTCTACTTCTGAATGAGCTACGAATCTCAAACTTTGCACCGTTGTAGATCTCCATGGAGTTAACAATCCCTTCATGTTTAGTTTCATGGAATTCCCAAAAGTACTGAAGTAGTTACGGAATTTCAAAAAACGTCGAAATTGTCACTCACTCACTCACTCACTCACTCATCTATAGATCATCAAAATTCTACTGTACTTCCAGACATGCTACAAAGCTGAAATTTGGCAGACTGATAGAAATTATGACCAAACCCCTGGAAAAAAAACCCAAAATTCTAATTTACTTCCCTCCCCTATACATGTAAAGTTGTGTAAAAGTAACATTGCCCACCAGATATGGCAGACTGATAGGAACTATGATAAAACTATAGAAAAAAAATTTAAAAACCCCCAAATTATAATTTACTTTCCTCCCCTATAAATGTAAAGTAATGTAAAAGTAATATTGCCCACTTCCGGACACGCTAGAGAGCTGAGCTTTGGAAGGCCGATAGTAACTATGATAAAACTATAGAAAAAAATTTAAACACCCCAAAGTAAAGTTGTGCAAAAGTAACATTGTCCACTTCCACAAACGCTCGAGAGCTGAGATTTGGAAGGCCGATAGGAACTATGATAAAACTATAAAAGAAAATTAAAAAACCCCAAAGTTTAATTAACTTCCCTCCCCTATAAATGTAAAGTTATGTAAATTAGCATTGTCCACTGCCAGAAACGCTAGAGAGCTGAGCTTTGGAAGACTGATAGGAACTATGATAAAACTATAGGAAAAAATTTAAAAACATTAAGGTTTTAATTTACTTTCCTTCCCTATAAATGTAAAGTAATGTAAAATTAACATTGCCTACTTCCAGGAACACTAGAGAGCTGAGCTTTAGAAGGCTGATAAGAACTATGATAAAACCATACGAAAATATAAAAAAACTCAATATTTTTAATAAGGCATTGCAAAAGTTTTGAACAATATCCCGTATATTTTACTACTTTAAAACTTAAATGTTATCCAAATCCTTTAAGAAAGCAGTGAAATCATAACAAAAACATTTCATTCGTGGTATTCTGTAAAAAGAATTTAGATAAAAGTAAAGCCAAGTTCTACAATAAAAATTTCAAAATGAATGGTTCTTACTAGTTTGGAAATGTTGCAATTGCAATTTTAGATCTGGAATATCAAATAAATACCTTTTCTTACTACATAATATAAGTGTATTTTATTATATCCGCAACAAAAACAATAAATTATACATCTAATGATTTAAATTGATTAAACTTTTAGAAAAAATCCTACTTTTATTCTAAAACTTTCAACTATTTAAAAAAGAAACTCCAACATATCGTCTGGTAGGAAAATTCACCTCTCAGAGCAAACTCTTGATTTATCAAATCATTTGTTTTGAATGAATGAAATTATTAATTATATTTACTATAACGAATAAAAAATTTGTTTGCAAATAAGCAAGAAAAAAGCGGGAAACACTCATGGTTGCAATGTGTATTAAATGAAGCGCGCTGAGCAGAGGTCCACTAGTGACGTAAGCAAGGCGCCGCCTACCGCTGAAAGATTCGAGCTAATAAGCAATCCTGTGTGTTTATAATCATTGAGGTAAGGCAGACCACTAACTGCTAAAGTCAGCTGATCTCATGTAGACCTTTAGTTTCAATGTTGTAACATGCGCATGAAAATAGGAACCTTTTGCCTGCTCTCCATTAGCTAACTTTATCCTTTGTTAATGTGATATTAAACGACATATGTCACGTGATATTTAGTTCAATTTTGACCTTTTGCAAAAACAATTTTTATTTGCGTTAATTTTGTTATCCTTTATTTATCTGTCAAAAGCCTGTTTTATGTTCTGTAGGCAAAATTAATTAAAAATAATCAAAAAACTGAACAACCAATACCAGTGAAAAACCGCCAGGAAAATATAGGATTAAGTCTGTGCACTGTGTACTTCTTGTTCTTTTTTTTACTCACTTCACACAACATTAATGACTTTTGGTTAGTTGGTAAACACTGTTGCCAATCAAATACCAGTCTTTATAAAAAATAAGTTTGAATAATTGGCATAAAATTAAATCTGCTGATTATCCCGCATTGGTAGCTCTTAAAATAATTGTCTGGTATCAAAAATATTTTAAGTTTACATTACGTTTTGTCATAACGTTATATGCGCGGCAACACTATCTCTAAACTAGGTCAAACCAAATACGTTAGAGCATAAATATGGGGCATGCCTCAGCATTCTCACACGCGATGCTCGCAGGCAGGACCCCCATTTAATTCCTAATTGTCCTTTTTTGGGTAGACAGGATTTCGGTTACTGCGCATGCGTCAGTTTTCGTGGTTTTGGAACATACTCCGTTACGTTATTTGACAGACAAAATTAAGGGTTATGTCTATTATTTTTTTCTAAAAACTATTAATTAATTAAATTAAAATTTTAGTTTTTCCTAAATTAATTGTGCAGATTTTTTTACTGTAGACATCATGAAGAGTGTTTAATGGCATCTATAAACAACTCTTAACTTTATTAACAAATTATAAAGAAAAATACAAGTCCTTACCTATGAAATATCAATGCCCTACTTCTCCCGGACATTTTTCCACAAACCTTATTTCCTATATTTCACAGTAAAAACAAACGCAAAAGACCGCAAAATGTAAATAAACAGCAAATATGGCTTCACTCACACAGCACCTGTGTATCTACGTGACAAAACAAATGCATGCGCACATGAAAATTCGCGTCTGTGAATTTAAATTTGCCACTGTTTCCAAAGCAAGTTTGTACACGTACGTATTTGGGTCAAACATTATCCTTTAATAAGGGATGAAGTTAAAATCGAGTTACTGCGCGCATGCCTCAAATAAAGAATAAGTGAAAAATGGGACATGCAAAGGCTACGTAATAATTTTCAGAGCTTGAGTGCTCAATTAAATCAGTCACAGCTGTTTATAAATCTGGAAAGCGCGCTGAGCTCTATGTCCCTCAGTTCTCCACAAGCCGTTAGTGAGAGACTATTACTCCTTATAAATGGCAACAGTGCATCGTAGACGAACTAAAGGCACGGATAATAGAATATTGACGGATTGGATTTGACCAAAGTAAAATCGGCAAATCAAAAATGGCCGCCGTCTTGGCCTTTCTAACTCGTGACATTTCGTTCTCTGGTTTAGAAATTTGCCGCTGCTTTTGTTTATTTGCTTTTTTGCCCGTTTTTTTGATTAAATTTGGGATGAAATCTAGCTGTTAAAAACTGTTCAGGATCTTAAAACATTACTTTTTCCATTAGAGTAGGAAAAGTCCGAGAATTTCTTTATTTAGCAACTGACAGTCTCCGCCACTTTGACAAGGCCGTAATAAAATCAAAGTATAAGTTGGTTTTGTTAGGCTGTCTACCAGCGCCTATTTTTAAAACGTTTTCAATGGAAATGTCAAACGCATCGTGTACCCATTCTTTCTATTTTGGTTGGTTGTGGAATCCAAGCTCTAGCCGTTCTAATATCTCTGGTTCTAAAGGGGCTGCGCGCGCACAGGAATAGTTTAAAAATTGAACGAATTTAGTAAGCGGGGTAATTTTTTTTTGGTCTTTCACTTTTAACACGAATTTTTTTGGTCCTTGTTTGTGATGGAGGGAAATAAAAAGCAATGTATTATATACGAAGTAACTGGAAAGGCCACGGCTTTTCATTATGTATATGTGACACTGAGGCAAAAATTTAAAGAGTATTTTTGAGAGTGAGAACATACCAA
The DNA here is from genome assembly GCA_963576565.1 of Aspidapion aeneum. Classification (NCBI taxonomy): domain Eukaryota; kingdom Metazoa; phylum Arthropoda; class Insecta; order Coleoptera; family Brentidae; genus Aspidapion; species Aspidapion aeneum. Next base: position 35,051,497 of record OY755038.1, on the reverse strand, counting down.
TCATAGATAGAATAGAATCATAGGCCCTGTCTTCCTTTTGGGATGCTAAAATTCATGTAAGCTTCTTGTAGATCTTGGAAGTAAGCTTATGTAATGCTTATTCCCCCCATTCATTAGGTACACTATTTTTTATGTTTATTTAATCAATATGTTAATACGTTAACGGTTTTTTAAATTTTAGATTAATTTCGTGACTAAAATTTCTTCCTATATTCAAGAAAATGTCAATATCTCGAATTAGAAACAGTCGTGCTGCCTCATTAATTTCTATTAGTTTTTTGTTAAAATACATAAAACCAATAAATACATATATAACAGATAGCAAAAAAATTATATATCTATTCTTATTTTATAGAATTTTCAGTATTTGTGATGTCAGTTATACACAGCATAGTCTCATAAAAGCATGAAAACCAAAATCAGCTTAGTGTCTGAAGCAGTAAATAATTTAGAAATCACCGGAACAATAGACAGCAAAATTCAGAATGAAGTTCAAAATACCAGCAATGAGATCTCAAAAGAACCCCAGAATAAAGCTGATCGCTCGACAAATACACATCAAGAGGAAAAAACGGATTGTCCTAAAAGGACTTTAAAAGATAGTCTCAAATATATCAAAGAAGTGATCACAGTGGAACCTATAGTGGGACTGTACCAAATGGCCTCAGTTTTAGCTAGGCCCGCCTTAGACAATTTAGAATTTGAAAAATCATGCAGGTAGGTAAAATCAAGGCTAACAAAAAAATACAGGCCATGAAAAAATCAGCTGTTCTCCGGGGGCTGACTTTTACGTTGGGTCTTATAGGAGGTCAGACGTTTTTTTATGATATTTTCAAAATGGCACTACAGATTTCCCCGAAATTTCAGTGAAATATTCCCAGACACCATCCTCATATTCCTACAAACTTTTGTAACGATGCAAGATGATTAAAAGGTTAAAATCTTTAAGATTTAGCATTCCTTATTTTGAATTCAAATTACCCGCCATGTACCGCATGCCAACTGTTATATTTGACGTGTATTTGACTTGGCATCTGTGTTTGTCACAATCGCTTCTGTTTTAAATTAAATTTTTGTGTGAGCTAATGAAGCAGCTCTGAAAAATTAAGGATTACTATAGATTTAAAAAAATATAGTAAAAACAATCTCAAAACCGGCTTTATTTTTTTAAAAATCAAATATTCATGAACCGTCATTCCAACTTCAATATTTTAAAGACAAGCTGTGTCGTGACGTGACCATGAAAAAAAATCAGCCCCCGATGTGACGTCAACAAAGTGGATGATCGTGGCCCGTCCGTTGTGATAGCCCTGGTAAAATAAATAAAAAAATTTGTACGTCAAGTCATTTTTCGATATTTTATGGTTTCCAAAAGTGAACCGAAAATGGTAGTTTTGCACTCTGGCGGAATAGAGTTTTAACTCTTTGTCTAGTAAATGGTTTTAAAAGAGTTTACACTTGTTGCGGTTACTGTATTTTCTTCTAGGGCAATCCACAAGTAAATTATTTCATTTCATCTCCTTCCATTTTATGGTTATGCTTCAGCCGAATGGAGCCTCACGAGGCAGAAACGCAGCGTCTCCAAGCTACCTTTCTCTCTGAGGATTGGCCATTAAACCATCACGTGACTTTGCCTTAATGAACTTCCTTTTACGAATTTTTTTCTTCATAGTTTGACAGCTTTTTCTTTCTTCGGTTCGGTTCGGTTTGTTTGTTTAGTTTCTTTAAGTGTAGTGGTTGGTTTTAATTTAATTGAAAAATGTAATTAATATTGCATACAGTTCTAGTGACCACCTGATATCTTATGTATATGTTTCAATTAAGTCTTCCCTATGTCTTCTTTCTTTATATTAGTCCTGTTAATTTCTCTCTTGGTATCCTGTTTTTGATTGTTAAAATGGTCAAGTTTTTCCAAAAACAGAAAAGACACAAAAAACAGGTAACGTGTGATTATCATAATTTTTAAAAAAATTCTAGATAGGTTTGTACATCCTTTGAAGTACCAAAATCCTGCATCATGACTTTATTTGACTTTCTTTTTGCCCAAGTGTCAGAAAGAACTTTGTTCTAGAGACATTTACTTTCGTCACGAGGACTAGAGTCCCTGATGTGACAGATTATGGCGGAATCAATATCTGTCAGATACAGGGACTCTAATGAGGACCTCACATCTCTCTCCTAGTAGCGCCTGTGCAAGTCACGTTTTAAAGTTGTCATGGAAAATATCCACAAAATAATCAACAAATTTGAATACCTTGCCTCAAAAAACCCCAAACAATAAATCCACAACGCGACGGAGACTTATAAACCGCAGCTTTTACAAGGAAAATAGAAATATACCCCGTTAGATTAAAAAACACTGCACTTCCATCATAAATATAAATTTTTATCAACAAGCCGCGATTCGTAAGATGTAAAACGAATTAAAAACTGAAAATCAAAACTTAAACACTTATAACACCACCAACACGCACAACACATCAACAACCATAGATAGACGACTTCGGTTCAGCCCGGTTAGATTATCAACAACTGCAAAGTAAAAAAAAACTAACCTCACTCTTTACGAGATCAGCTATTTATCCGCCCGCCCGTACATAGCCAAAGTATTAGTACCTTCGGTTAGGTGTGGTCTAGCATACATGTGTTTCGCTCTCATTTGAGCACATCAGTGTTACATAAGCCTTTAAGAATGCGTGGATAAAGCCTGGACTGCTACTGAAAAACATAAACACTCTCACAAATCTAAAATAAAAAAGTCTCTTAGACCCAGTATCTCGGTTATTATCAACATTTAAACTACAGCAAGTTTATCCACTGGTTACAATTCTTATATTGTCACACCCTGCATTTTAGGGTAAATCTCCAATACAACGACACAATATGTCATGCCATATTGAGCGGCAATCACTCAACCTACACCGAGGAAAACGTTCAAATACAAAAACTGATCAGCACTATGCACTCATGGCAACAGCCAGCCTACAGCTTTATGCCTTTGGTGCTGATTTTGTTTCTAGGCTCGTACAGTGACAGGTACAAATGGAGGAAACCATTTTTGATTTTACCATTGGTTGGGGAGTTACTAGGAAATATAGGTGAGAAAATTTGCGTGGTCTTTATCGGGGTTAGTTTAGGTTAAAAAAAATTAAATACAAAAGTTATATAATAATTTTTTCCATATTATCTTTTGGACTATGTCAAAAGTGTCATGTCATTCCCTATGTAAAAACCTAGCAATAACTTTTTTAAGGTAAAGGGAATATCCTACATATTTTCTTGTCAGAACGAAATATATATAAACATACATATATAGTTTATTAATATTCAGTCAAGCTACATTATTTTACTAGAAGGTTCGCCTTTATTAATTTTTTAAAACAACTATTTTAGGGTGCATCGTCAGTACGATAGGCATGTATTATTTTCCGTTGGAAGCTCAGGGAGTGCTGCAAAAAATAGTGCCCTCACTTTTTGGAGGTCAGTCAATGTTAATCATGGCCAGTACTGCTTACATCGCTGACGTCAGTTCTGTCAAGATGCGAACCCTTAGGTTAGTATTCCCTATTGTATAACCTTAGGCTTAGTAGGAAGCCCTGATTTTTGTCAATCAAAAAAATTAACAAAACGCGGGCGGAATAAAGGAAATCAGCTGACCTTAAAAACAATGTGTGTCTTAGGTCACGTGATGGAATCTCTTTCAATCGATATTTTCATCGAACGATGACACATAGTAGTTTTACGCGCCAGCTGCTGTTCTAGTTTCTCCCGTATTTTGTTAGATGGCCCTTCTTGCGGAGTATGTATATGATTTTGTTGTCTCACTAGAAACCTAAGATGAGAGACAAAACCGTGTACTTAACTTAGCAGGGGTGTCACATCGACCAAGCAGTGTTCGAAGGAGTTTCAGATGGACGAAACAGTTAACTGTCAAAACTTATTAGGTGTCCATTAGATCTTGGACCCCCGTGAGGTTAAGCTTTGGAGCTACCCACGGAAAAATAGGAAAGAAAACAAAAATTCTTATTTTTACCCGTTTAGCCACTAAAACTTGTTTGATTTTTAATTTTGGGGTACTAAAATTTACGTTTTTGAAAACGATGAATAACCTATATCTCACTTATCTAATTTACAGACGTGTATTGTCTACGGAATGAAATTAAACACACAAAATTAATCTGAAAACTGTCAATCAAGGTGATTCTTTCCTCCGACGTCTTTAAAACAGTTTTTTGTCGGTAGATTAGGAATGATTCAAATAGTCATCAGCGTAGTATCGCCAAGTATGCAGTCCATAAGTGGAATTTTCTTCGTCAGGGCAGGTTATGTACCAGTTTTGTCAACTGCCGGCACTTTTAACACTTTGGGCGTCATATATGGGGTAAGAATCTATTAAATATACTGGGTGTGCCATTAAGGATAGCTACCGGATTTATCTCAAAAACTAATAACGCTAAAAATTATATGAAAGCCGGGCCTTACAAATTCACCTAAAACATTTTGTTTCTTTAGCTCCCGGCTAGGGAGCACTAATCGCATCTCGTAACTAGAAAAATCCAATTTTTTGAAGAAACAGTATGATTACCATACACAACACAAACTATACGATATTCATATTCCTTGAAAAATTCTGCACAATTTGGACCCCTGACATGGGCCTCTATGTCAATTCTTCACACGGAGGTAGGTAATGAAAATGACACTTTACATCGTTGTTTGATGATCTCCATCAAACAACGCTTTTCATAAAAAAATTAAATACTAACTAAACTCAAATGTTGACTTGTAGATTTCAATAATTTCAAGAGTATTGCTTAGCAACTATAAGTAAATATATTGATAGGTTTGCACCGAAATTTTTAAAGAAATTTAAATTCTTAGCTTTGATACTTTTAAAAAATTTCCTTTTTCGAAAAAATAAAATTTAGGACAAATAGTTAAGAAGATTTGATTTTTCTAGGATTTTCTTAATGCGTCTAATAAATAATAAAAACAGGTTAAGTTATCCCGTAGAAGTAATTATTTTTTCATAACGAGTGATATTTTAATTCTCTTCATGTGGGACTATGATACAGAGGTACATGTGAGGGATGTTTGGGTATATTAATCATAATGTTTGTTTAAAAATTTGATTTTTCTAGTTACAAGACGTGACTAGAGACCCTCTTACGGGAGCTGTCAAAAAATACTGCCCCCTAGCCAGTGGCGTATATAGAAAAAAGTTTCGGGGGGGGGGGGGGGGGGGGGGCACGACAATACAGGAACAAAAAGTTTTAGGTGAATTCGCAATAATTTTTTTTCAGAAGTCGTATGGATAGAGGAAACTCGGATAGTATAGGGATAACGCCTAGTATTGGATATCCACTTATTTTTAAAACAAATCTGCAATAGGTTAACCATAAGCTTCGTAATGGCTTTAAACCGCATCAAACAAATTTTCAAAAAAATTTTTTGGACAATGTTGAAATTTCATTTTTTTTTCTCCTTATTTAAATGCCAAAATATTTAACTCATGTTAAAAAAATAACTAAAATATCTGAATGGGTTTGGTAATTCTTGTTATAGAGTAAATATTATTGGAGTTTTTTTAAATAAAAAATCCAACTTAAAAATTGTATAAAGTGCCTAATATTGGATAGTTAACGCAGAAGAAACAAAATATTATAATTTTTGTCTGGATGCATAATGTCGCACTTCGTATTACGCTGTTAAAGGACTTTTTTTGTTTAGTGCTTTCGTCAACAAAAATTTGAAAATTTTAATCTAATATTAATATTAAAAAACGTTTCTAAAACGATGCTTTATTCTCTCCCCGTTCATCATGAATGATAACAGATAATAACACCATGATTTCCATAAAACAATTACAAATGTAGCCCTGTGTTTTATAATAATTTCTTACGTTTGAAAAAAGTATCCAATAATTAATAGGCGACTTTCTTCTGGTAGTTTCTAAAACAAACCCAAGTAGCCGTCCTTAATGGGACACCCTGTATAGAGTATTTTGCCAAGGTTGCATCCTTTTGTAACTGCTGTTTAATATATACATTTATAAGAATTACATAATTCCAACTTGGATTATTATAACACTTTTAATCATGAATTTTTTATATTAATTTAAGGCATTTTGCGTGAAAGAACATACCAAAGAACCTAGAAATAAATCAAATTTCGTCTTAAAAGAAGTGTTTGATCCAAAACACGCCATAGAAACGTTTAAAGTGGCCTTCAAAAAGAATACAGAAAGCAGTAGGGCGTATATTTGGCTGTTACTGGTATCCGTTTTTATTTACAGAGCTGCCTATGATGGTGAGAAACAATACAATTTTCTGATTGTAGCATTTCATAACAATTTCTTTTTTACTTTTTAGCGGAGCTTACACTCTACTACCTGTACCTTCAAAATGTGTTTTCTTGGACGCCACTGGAATACAGTTACTATTTGACAGTAAACTCGCTGGTATATCTAATTGGTAACCCTAAAATTAGCTTCTCACTTAATCTATACTCAAATTAATCTAAACATGCTACTAGTAAAAGGTTATGTCGATTTACCTTCATCTTTGATGTACAACAAAGGCCACAAAGGTCTAACTTTAAATTTTGTGAGAGGGAGTGACAAAAAAAAACAGTAATGAAAAGAGAAAGAGTCAGAATGCGTCAAAAAATTAAACATTATGTATCGGTTCGCGGCTTGCAATCATATGATCTTTCTTCGTAGCTTTAAGGGAAGGTTCGGTTCGGGTGTGGATATTTTTATTTGATGATGTTTTGTTAACTAAGCGCGTCTTGCACGTTTGTTTCCAACTTTAGGATCTTATGATGGTGGCATAATGTTATTAATATTTTAATTTGTTTATTTTAAATGATACGACAGAAATAAAATATTATCTGACCACGTTCAAAATCTAAAATGTATGAATGGAAGAAAGCTGAGTCATTTGAAACTCGCGTTGTGATTGGCTGTTGATTTAAGTTCGACACTATTTACCCTTTCGAAATAACCACTTGTTTTTAACTTAAATATTTTAACTATTTTAGGTCACACTTGTGCAGTACCGTTTTTTACAAAAATATTACACTGGAGCGATTTGACGATTATGCTGGTGACAATTATAGACAAAATAGTGGCAAATACCTTTTTGGGAACCGCCAACACTGTTGTACAGTTATACGTGGGTAAGTATAAAAGGCTAAATAGTCCTTAAACCACAAGTAGGTAATACGTTCACTAAAACAAATTAATTAAAAAAAAAACAATAGGCGGACAAACTAATAGTGAAAATTAACCTCAAATAAATAAACAGAGAGTATCCCACACAGCGTTAATTGGATGAAGTGTTAGTAGATGAAAATTGCTCACATCCCTTTAAAAAAAATTTAATGGTGACCAAAAAGCATTTTTTTTTCGGTCAGTGGGTACGTAAAATGGTTGACAAAGGTATATGAAATTTTTTTTAAGGTGTAGCAGCCAGCGTGATAGTCAGAGTCTACGCGACCGGCAAAAGATCGATAGCCACCAAAATCGTATCGAAAAGTGACATTGGAAAAACGCAATCACTAATAGGAATATTGGAGGGGCTCGCGCCAGTGGTCTCAGTGCCAGTTTACAATCAGCTGATTTATTTGAAGACTTTGCAAACTTTTCCACAGGCGATTTGGTTTTTTAGTATTTTTCTCTTTTCCATCTGCTGTATTCTGATCATGTAAGTATGGAGAGGACAGAAGAAGTTTTTTCCAACTAACAGTTTAAACAAACTAAAACTCTGCTTATTAAGAGAGCCAAAAAATTATTTCAAAAACAGGATTATCTCTTTAACTTTTCTGCAAATCTCCTGAATTTAAGGCCAACTTCAAGTGATTAAATTCCAACCAAATATCCATTATTTTTAGGTTCATGTATCAGCAAGAATATAGAATACACAAATCCAAAGCAAAAGATGCAATGGAAAATGGCACATACAAAACACAATCGAATACACATGTGATAGAATCCCAGTATATTTAAAATTAGTTAGGTTTAATAAATAAATGTTTATTTATGTTTTTATTTCTATTTAAAACTTATTAGCCCAATCGCCTTGCCGTTTTGGTTTAGTAATATCATATGAATAAGGTTGTTAGCAAAAGCACCGACCGAGGGTCCACACGCTCGAGCGTTTGATTTTACGTCCCGAAGCTCGACAGCTCTTCCTCTTTTTCTTTTGAATGGGTGCATGCTCTTCAATGCAACTTATTCAAAAATAGAGGAAGAGCTACCTAGCTTTGGGGCGTTAAATCAAACGCTCGAACCTGTGAACTCCCTCGATCGGAAGTTTAATGGATCGAGAGAGATTATCACAGCAACATTTATCGGCACTGTATGTGAACGTATCCAGATAAAAGAATACGCACTCTCCTCCTCAATAATAGAAGAAAAATTCAAAGTAACAGATTTTATTTTGCACTCTTTTGAAGTTAATTTGATAAATTTTATATTCGTACTTTAAACGTCAAATCTGTCAAAACAAGTTCAAACGAGTATGCAACAAAGTCTGGTTTGAGATTGTTTGGGGAATAAACACTATTTTTACTGATTCTTCTTGGGGTGTTTAAAAATTGCGGCGGATGCCTTTCGGATTTTGCAATTTTGCTTCGAGTGTAACCGAAGCTAAATCAATGTAACCGTCGATATAGATCAAGATACTGCGTCAATGTTCATCATCGACATAGTTATTTGCACAAATTCATGTAGCAAACATCTTGAGATACTCTAAAAAGTAATTTCTCGGGGGGTTGGTTAAAATTCCTGCGGATGCCATTCGGACAAACGGCAATGTCTACAGTGCGCTAGAGGTTAAATCAATGGAGTCGTCGATATTGTTCAAGAAACTGTATTCGTATACTTCAACGACATATTTGTTTGCACAAATTCGTTCAAAAAAAAGGTCTATAGTAAGTAATTTCAAGGGTCATGCAAGCTTAATTTCCAATTAAGAAAAAAAATGTTTTTGAAGTGTAAACTTCTTTAGGCGCGTTTAGCAGTTTTTGTGGGTAGTGAATTGAACTGAGCGGTCAGGCTCGGCTATGTAACGCTCATTTGGCTGAAGTCGGCTCGAATCGCCTAACTGTGTGAGAAACATTCAGCGAGCGATATGATGATGCATGAAGGCCAGTATTATTAATTTTGCATTGTTAAAGTTTCCACTTCTGCCGTGTGGTCTTGAGCACACACAACTTTTTTTTCTAAGATATATTTTAAAATTATCGGATTTCTTAATGTTACCGTCGACGACATATATAAGGATACTGTGTTCGTGTATATTAACGACACCAAGTCGTTTAAGAAACATATTGAGATACTAAACAAAGTAATTTCCTAGGCAACGTGTAAATTCCACCGTATGCCAATTGGACTTTGACAATGTCTACAGTGCGGCAGAAGCTAAATCAGTGAAATCGTCGAAATAGATCAAGAAACTCCATTCGTGTACTTTGACGAAATATTTATTTGCACAAATTCGTTCAAGAAACATCTTTAGATAATGTGTGAAGTAATTTCTAGGGTATAGCAAGCGAAATTTACACTTAACCAAAAACAGTAGTTTTCTGCTAAGCTATATCTTAACTATTTCGGACATGTAGTTAATTCGACAGACGATTTTTAAATTCCAAACCCAAATTTCTGCCTCAAATACATACGTTGTGAAATGAAGGAATATTCAGAAAGAACAAAAACAGTTGATCGGGTATAGACATTGAAGAGGTCCAAATAATATTAGTACAATAGAATCCAGAGGAAGTTCAAGATACACATAAAAACGCTATATCACTGCACAAGTTTAAGCCCTCGCAACATCAGGACGTCGTGCTGTCGTGCTGTTATAATCAATATACAGATTTTATCTCCAGACCTACTTACAATTTATCATGTAGACGCGTACACAAAAATCTGGATATTTCAAAATTTAACCGCTACGAGGGTAAAGGAAAGTTTATATGTGATTTACTATATCCCGGAAACAAACTGCAAAAGATATATGAAAATTTGTACATGATCTCTATTATTACCACTTAACCATGCGTGAGCTTTCAAGAGTCACAAAAATTAAATCAAAAAGAAAAAAGTCTCAGTATAATAGTGCATAAACCTAGCAAAGTGGTACGTTTAATATTATATTTTTAAAGATACTGTGTTCGTGTATATCAAGGACAAAAAGTCGTTTAAGAAACATCTTGAGATACTATACAAAGTAATTTCCTAGGGAAGGTGTTTTTAAACTCCACCCTATGCCATTTCGACTTTGGCAATGTCTACAGTGCGGCAGAAGCTAAATCAGTGAAATCGTCAAAATAGATCAAGAAACTACATTCGTGTACTTTGACGACATATTTATTTGCACAAATTCGTTCAAGAAACATATTTGGATAATGTGTGGAGTAATTTCTAGGGTATAGCAAGCTAAATTTAGACTTTAGACAAAAAAAGTATTATTCTGCTAAGCTATATCTTAACTATTTAGACATGAGGTTAATTCGGCCGGCAATTTTTAAATTCCAAACCCACATTTCTGCCTCAAATACATACGTTGTGAAATGAAGGATCTGAATATTCCAACAAAGCCAGTTGATCCGGTATAGACATTGAAGAGGTCCAAATAATATTAATACAATAGAATCCAGCAGAAGTTCACGATACACATAAAAACGCTATATCATTGCGCAAGTTTAAGCCCCCGCAACATCAGGAAGTCGTGCTGTACTCAAAATTTTAAATATTTAATTTATAATCAACATACAGATTATATCCCCAGACCTACAAACAATTTATCATAATTTTTCAAAATTTAACCACTACGAGGGTAAAATAAAGAAAATTTTATATGTGATTTACTATATCCCGGAAACAAAATGCAAAACGAACATGAAAATTTCTACATGATCTGTATTATTTCAACTAAGCCATGCGTAAGCTTTCAAGAGAGCCAAAAAAATTAAATCAAACGGAAAAAGTCTCAGTATAATAGTATGTAAACCTAGGAACTAAAGTGGTTTTTTTAATTTTATTTTTTTAACTATTTTTTCGCAAAGGGATTTAACGCTTTTTAACACCCTGTACTAATTACATTTATTGATACTCTAGATATAAAATGTTATCCTAGTGGTGTGTGTCTACATTTATAATCCCTATAAATTAAAAGAGCCACTTGAGTCCCTAACCTAGAGACTAAAGTGACCTTTTAGTCTCTAAAGTGCATACAAAACATTTTTAGACTGAGAGAGAGATCTTAGTAATTACAGCTAAAAAAGTCGTTACATACCAGCAAATGATTTCCTTAAAACTTGTATTGAGTTGGAGGTGGTGGTTTATATGTATCATCCTTCTCTGGCTTCATCTTATTGTCTAGATTATCACAGTTTCCATTTGCTAGCAGTTTAATGAATTTTACTTGGTGAATTGCTGGCAACTTAATGTCATGTTGAATCGACCACTGGACTAATTGGAGACATCTTTTCAAGGCGCCTTGTTTGACTGTAATGCAAATAAAAATTCGTTTTAAAAACAAACGGTTTATATTATTAAGGATTTTTCCAAAATAAAAATTAAAGTAAGGTAAATCTATAAAAATGATATATTTTTAGCAGATTTTAAAAGAAAATTGTAAGGAAAATTTCATATAAAATTTATTAATAAAAAATGAAAATTTACTCTTTCTAAATTCTATCACATTAAACATATAATTCCGATAAAGTTAAAGAAATTGTTTTACTATGTAATGGTATCTTTAATTATGGATTTACAGTTTGGGGAAGCATATATGAAGCAAATTTACATCCCTTAAAAATAACAGAAAAGTTTTATTCGTTGCATTCAAAGAGTTGGCTACAGAGAACACACTCAAGAATTGTTCAAATTATTAAACTATATTGCTACAGTGTCTGTAAACTTTTAGCTGTTAAAATTCCACAGAATGTTTCACACCAAGAGTGAACCTATTCCATACAGAAATATTGTTAATTTTCCATGGGCAATAGATTTATAATGAACTTCCTAAACAAATAAAGATACTATGTTTTAAATCATTTGTCAAAAAAAAGAGTTTGTATTTTCCAATTTAAACATTTCTATTTTGTCAAGACCCTTTAGTATATCTCCATATATATATAAGAATCTTTTATATAATTAAATCACTGTCTACTAGTTACCAAAGTAATTTGACCTGTACCTGGCTATAGTATATGGGTTTATGTGAATGCATGTGTGTGTGTGCAGCTGTATTAAATAATAAAGATTTATTCCTTTATTTATAATAAGATAAAAAGAGTTTGTGTTTGACAGAAAAAGTTTAGTATTCTCAGTAATATTATTAGTTTAAAAATTAAGTAATAGAAAGTAGTTACTTAGTCAATGTTCTCAAAGTTGTTAAAATTGTAATAAGCTATTTTTACTTATTTTTTTTCTTGTATTCTATCTTTTGTTTGTACGTAAAAGCACTACAGGATTAAGTTCCTCGCTTTCAGCACAATTAAAAGAATTAAAAAATTTATTATAAGAATGTTAAAATTTCTGTATTTACATTTGAAATATGATGAATAAAAATCTTGAAACTAAAACATACTTCAAGGATATCAATATAGTAGTTTACCTAACAAATGCGGAAAATGTCACTTTTGCGCACGCGATTGCATATGGCCGCACGACGCGATAGCGGAGTGCGGCCAGTAATCAAGTGTGGAAAAGTCACTTTACGCGCGTACTAGGTACACTATTTTTTCCGAGGGGTGATCAGCTGCCAACAGTAGGTGTACAAATTTTTCTACAGGACCCCACAGGACTATACAGGACTTCCACAGGACCCCACAGGACTATAAAGAACTCTACAGGACTATACAGGACCCCGAGGGTACTGGCGCCTAAGGGGGGCCCTAAGCATGATTAAGTACTAAGGCGGGCAAAGGCAAATCGGCTCTCTCAGAAAAACGAGAATTAAGACGTGATAACTTTTTTTTTTGTCGCGAATTTTTTTATGGGCGCCTTTTCAGCCACAGGACTTTACAGGACCACACAGGCAGGACTGTAAGGGACTTGTACAGGACTATACAGGACATGTACAGGACACTACAGGACAAAAATTTATTCAAGTCCTGTAGGACGGTGTACAAATTTGGTTCAGCTGATCACCCCTCGATTTTTTCAATAAGTGTAAGGCAAAAACTAAAATGTCTTTTCCAATGAAGTAGTAAACTTGAAACTTGAGTTTCGGTTCTCCACTGCTAAGTTTTCGGAAGCACCAATTGTTGCACTTGTCGCCACATAACTGTGGCTAGATGGGGGCACTTTGGAAGGCTGTATAGGTGAAAGTTGCTGACTAGTGACAGGAACAGAGTCGCTGAAGCTCAAAATTTTATTTAATATATTTTTTTGAAATCCAGTTGAGCTGTCAAGGTACCCTTCTGCGACACTTGAAGATCTCCAACCACCGAGACGTTTGATATTTGTTATACCTTCGCCGGAATTAGCAAGCATTGTTGCGGCAGAACGTCTAAAGCTGTGGTGCGTGTATAATTCTGGATTTGGAAGCTTCAGGTAGCCTGCAATATCCGATGGCATTTTACCGAGTGTATTAATTCCAATGCATTGTACCGTATATGTCAATTTTTTGTAATTTACGAAAAACCGGCTATGTGGGGTTTCTGGTTTCCTTAAATTGGCATATTTTCGGAACAATTGAAGCAGTTTTCCATTCTCGGCATCTTCTGAAATAGCAAAACTCCTGAAGGTATGGTTTTTTGAGTTAGGAATTTTTATAATTAACATATTTCCTTTTTCTTCAATGTGCTCCAAATACATTTTCGCCAGCACTTTCCGGCGACATGCTTCCGCCATCCCGCCAAACCAAGAATCGTGGCAACTTTTATGTGCAAATAAATTTCGTCAGGTGCTTCGTACAGGAACTTGAAAATTTCTTCTTTTGTGAAGATTTTGGCATTCTTGGGTCTAAATCCTACCTTTTGTTTTTTCAAGTACGCCGTAACTTTGAAAAAATTGCTCAAATCGACACTTTTGAGCATTGAGTAACTTGACCAGAGGGTATTTGACTTGCATATTTTGGAAATATCAGATAAATATGCCAAAAAAACGGCTTCTTGAAGGGATTTAATGCCTTTAGTGTGGCACAAGGTCTCAAACAAATTATATTTCTTTTCATACTTGTAACGGGATTTTGAAGGAAGCAGGTCCAAATTAGCGGCTTCTAGTTTGGTAAACGTTTGCCCAAAGAATCCATTGAAATTCTGATTTTTTTTGTTTGGAAAATTCAAAAAACGCTGACTCGGCAAAATTGTCTTTTGACTGACAGGTTTGTTCATACTTTGTTGCTACGGTGACTTGAAATGTCTAGTGTTCATTGTTGTTTGACATTGACAATGAGGATTTATACCAGGGACAAAAAATTATTATTTGAACATATTTCAGTTATTACTTTATTTTATTAATAATATAGCAGAAGATTTGACTATTATTAGGTTATTTCGTGTACTAAGAAATATATAAATATATTTTCAAAAATTTTAATGTTATAGAACATCTCAAAATTATAGCAAACTTACTTTACGCACTAGTGCGGAAAAGTGGCATTTTTAACACTAAAATGCGTGGACTTTTCCGCACACTTATAGAAAAAATGTATTTTTATATAACTTACTCCAATAATCCATCAAACCAAAAAACACCTGAGCAGCTTGAACTTTTTTCTCATTCTTTAACAAAATGTCTGTCAATCGGTATACAACTTCTGTTCTGTGCTGGCTCAATGACACATGAACTACATGAGGAAGCCGAATTTCTATTGCCTCCAACATATTAGGGTTCCTATCAATCAGCTCCATAGCCAAACAATGGTCTGAGAACCATTCGCTGAGAAAGGAAGCCTCCCAAATACAAACCAGAGGGTAGAAATCAGAGTAGTTTGTTGTAAGGTCAGTGCAGAATTTCACTAAAATAACTAAAGTTGCTTCGCTTCGAGTTTTTACACTGTCTGTGATAAGACATTTTAACATCAACCTAAAAAAAATAATGTCTGACAAATCCAGCACCTTTCTAAAATGTATGGATTTTCAAAAAGCATAAGTTAGCAGAACAACTTTGAAAAGCTTTAAAACAACGATATGCTAATTAGCTCCATCAAACAAAAAAAAATGTTTTTCTCTTTTTTTACCTAACTGCAGCATGGCAAAAGGAAGGGTAATGTTTTTCGCTTGGGATATGTATGTATGTATGTATGTATGTAAATATGTATGTTTGTGTCGCGCTAGAGGCTAAACGACTGAACCGATTTTGACAAAGAAGGTGTCGTTGAATTCCTGCTGATTCCGAAGGTGCTATAGGCTATAATTTTTTAAACAGGAGACAATATGGCGATCGTCAGACGCCATTTTGTCACATGATGTAGGCTTTAATTATTATTATTTAATTAATCGTAGGATTAAGACTAGTTAGACTAGACCAGACCGTTTAAAACAATTCCGGCTTCCTGAACATTCCTACTTTAGAGTGGATCGTCCAGTTTTACCTCGAGGCTCGAAGTCTCGATAGGTTTGAAGTTTGTTTTGCTTGATTTAATATTAAAGTAATACATCCCTACATACATCTATTAGCAAAATCCTTTGTTAAATGTTCGGAAGCGCATCTCTAAAGTGTACGTACCATGGACGTACACATTTGTTGTCCACAGTAAGTACATATTTAATTGGTCCCAAGATTTACAGACATAAAATATACTTTCTGCACACGCTTTAGGATTTTTTTCCAACATCATTTTACCAGTTCCACCCCCTCTTTCCCTCTCACCTTCCCGCCCGCCTTATTAGTAATAGTTTTAGCTATTAACTTTCAAAAAATATAGAGCAATTTCAAAAATTCTTTCTGCACAAACTTTAAGATTTTTTTCAACAGCATTTAACTACTTAGAAAACGTGAAACATATATTTTGGGAACTTTGTATAAAGTTAGCAGAACTTTGGAAAACTAAAAAAATTATTTTCTTAAAATTAACTGCTAATTAGTCACCAAAACAAAAAAAATTGTTGCTCCTTTTTTTTTTTTTTAAATAAATTGGACAGTACACAAAATTAACCAAGTTTTTTAATGTGTAAGCAGAGTTTGAATGATATATTAAGTATATCCCTTCCCCTATATATATAGGGGAAAGTTGGGATATTTGATCATTTTGTAATATCTCATTTGAGATCTAATTATTAAAATTTTATCTCTGTTAATTTCCCATAAAATTGAAAAAATAACAAAAGTTTGACAGTATTGTGCCATAAGTCACTCTATACCCAGCCTCCATTTGCAGTAATGTTTGACAATGTTAATTTTAGGCAATAAAAGTAACTTTTTTGTTCTTGCAGTTTTTTTGCTTACTTATTTATTTTATTACCTTTATTTCTGCATGCATACTGGATTGGGCAATCAAGATGGTGGGAAACTTTCTTGTTAAACTTTGCGCTCTTTAATATTCCTACCAAATTTCTTCAAAATCAGATAAGAATAAGTACCCGGTCAAGCAGATTTTCGCTGGTGAATCGAGTTTTTTCAGTCTGCAACCCCTATTTGAGGGGTTAGGGGGGTGAAATTTTCACGGAGGGTTAACTTTGTGCTCTTTAATATTCCTACCAAATTTCATCAACATTGGATGAGAATAAGTACCAGGTCAAGCAGATTTTTGCTGGTCAATTGAGTTTTTTTAGTCTACAACCCCTATTTGAGGGGTTAGGGAGGTGAAATTTTCACGGAGGGTTTAGTTTGTGCTCTTTAATATTCCCACTAAGTTTCATCAAAATCAGGCAAGGGGAAGGGCCTGGTCAACAAATTATTGACCGGTCAACATTTTAGAACCTTCCCATAAAATTCATAACAGAAGAAAAATCAGAAAGCCAGCATATTTTAACCCTCCCTCCTATGTGCAAATTTTTGACACATATTTTTAGTTGCTATTGGAATCTAATTTCTTGTACTTGTCAATTACAGCATATGCCCAGGAGAAAGAGAGGAGAATAACTCAGACAAAAGCAATGAACTTGTAAATTTAAAAGTTCATTGGACAAAAGTGGCAAAAGTAAAAAAACTGATTAATGAAACTTATAGATTATTTTTTGTTTAAAAGAATGTCACTTTTATAAAAATTGGTTCATTAGCTGCAGACATATAAGCATTTCTTGTCAAAAAGAAATAGTTATTAAAAATTTCACTGAATAGTTGCATTAACCTTACAAACCTGTATGTCAAATTTCATTACAACCACATTATTAGAACTGTGTGGTCAATGCAATTTTTTTGCCCTAGCTCCCTTATACTGCCGGCATAAGCAAAAACATGGTAAGAATATTTGATATTTCACAGTCAAACAATCTCAGATAATATATTCTAAATAGAGTGTTACCTTAGAATGTGAGCTATCAAACATACTTACTGTGTTTTTGCTTATGACGGCAGTATAGGGGCAAGTGGGACACTAAAATTTTCACTGAATGGTTGCATTATCCTCACAAACTTGTATGTCAAATGTCATTACAATCACATTATTAAAAGTGTGTAGTCCTTAATTAAGTGATTGGTTAATATTTTAGATGCACATTTGTTAAAACTGCTGGGCAGAAAATTTTACTCATCCAGTTAGGTGCTATTGTTAAAAAACTAACTAATACCTACCCAATTCAGTAATTCAGCTACTAAGTACTGCCATAAAACTAGTAAAAATTCTTATTTGTCAAAGCTGATCAAATTTATTTATTGGTTAATTGCCCCCTAATTAATCTTTACAAACATAATGTTATGGCTAGGTATTCTCATGTATGCTAAAAATTAATCTTATAGGTACCTACCCATCCAGCAATATTTTTGATCACAATCAAAAAAGCTGAAAAACTCCAGGACACTTAACAAAGTTCCTGGAAAACTAAATTTTTTCTGAAATTCCAGGTGTATTTCAAGCTGCAATTTTATTTCTGAGAAATTCCAGGTTTTCCAGCATATGTAAGAACCCCCTGGAGAACCCTGATATTATTGTGTGTGGATAATTTGTGTGTGATGAAAGCACTTCTAATACTCCATTGATTTGGACTTAGATTTAAACCTTCATTTAAACCTACCTAATTTTTTGCCTTAAAAATGGATTCTCCCTGTAAACCTGCTCAAAAATATCTAATGACTTGGTCACATTTCCTTTGATCCAAATAGCTTCAGCTACATAATGCTGAAAATGAGAATTTCTCTCCAAAATGTCTGGTCGTACTTTCTCACATAACTGAACTATCTCTATTACACTTTCTCTGTCTCCATTCTGACTGCAAACTGATAAGGCTTGCAACAGAAGAACTAGTGGTGGAATTATGTTTTGCTCTATACAGTGCTGTGTCAGATCTGTTATAGCCCTTTTATCACATATTTGTATTGCCCCTTTTAACAGTATATTTACCTCTTTAGGCGACATTATTGTGTGGTTATTTGTGACTCTTTTTGTAGTTGTTTTATCAACCAGTAACACAGTTTTAAAGTTAGTTTTTTGACCATATTTTTTTGCTCTTTTCTCCGAAAAGCGAGAAGTAAAGTCGTTTATAGGACTGCTGTTATCTTTGTCTGAAATGGGAGCTTGTCGGCAATAAAAAATCGGGAATTTAGCTTTTGTATAAAAACTATTTTGGGAGCCACATAAAAGACATCTTATATGGGAATATAGGGCCATAGTTTTTAAACAGGAAATAGTTTTTATGTTATACGTTACATGGTAAGCCTAATTTATTTACAAGAAGCAGTAAAACTCGTTCACAAAAATTAGAAGCACCTTAAAATACTATCATTTTAGAAAAATTCAAACAAAACTTTCTCAAAAATTAAGTGAGGTTATGTATAAAAATCTCTTCTCTTCAATTTCAGAACAAACCAAATCAAAATTTTTTCTTTGGTTCACGCGCAAGATTGGTGGAAACAACGTAATAAAATAATAATAAGGGAGACTTAAAGGAAGTTGGCGCAATGCGGCTTTAGTAAGTTACAAACTTTAATCGACCAACCAAATTTTAACCTATCCATGACGCCAATCTTAACCTTATTTTTTTGTAAAAAAAATCATTTAAATTCGGAAGAAATTATGGTAAAAAATGAAAAAACTTATTTTAGTGGAGGTCTTAGTGCTAATGTTTCATACAGAAATATTGGCAGGTACTTAATTTTTTTAATACTTATAATGCCCCTGATTAACAACTGCTCTTAATGGAACCTGACATGACATAAGTACTAACATAAACTAATAAAAAAGATCTTAATTTTTTTGCTGTGTGGTCAATGTATTAATTAAAAAATTTTGCTCTTCATTGCAGGACAAAGAATGCCATTGCACATTCATAGAAATTCAAGTATAATATTATTTGCAATTTATTTTCTTTTTAATTTAAATTAACTTGATTTAAAATCATAAATTAAAAAAACTTATTTAAATTATTAATATAGATGAAGATAAGTATACAGTTGACTGCAGTAAATTGCGAATGGGGCAATATCTCTGTCCTGATCCAGCCTATGATTTAATTGATCACAAAACTCAGCAAATCAAGGGATGCACACCTGAGAACAAAGCAACAAGTAAGCCTTAATTTTATTTCACATTTAATAAAATCGTCCCCTTAGTGCAACTACTAAATAACCTGAAACTCAATAATGCCAGTGCTACAACTAGAAATCTCAAGATGTTCTTTTATAAAATGTGCATTTTTGAAGTTATCTATTCTCACTCTCTAAACAAGTTTGATTATTAGTACAAGTTATCTAGATGTTGCATTAAAAAGAGAATGAAAAATAGTTAGAGTTATCTAGTTGTTGCACTAAGGGTGTTTTTTCAATAGTTCATTATTTTAAGGCTGTTTGTTTTTTTTCACTCTAGGAAACCTACCTACATAGGTCTACATATTTTTTCTATTAATTATTAGGGACTTATTGCAATCAAGACAAGCACTAATTGTGCTGGGCACTATTCTGACAGTTTTCCATTGAAAACTGACAGTTGTTCTTTCAAAATTGACATACCAAAGTCAAATTTATAAATCCAGTCATTTTTGTTCCACTATTAATTCTGGCTCATATAATACACAAAGGCGTAATTTTGAAAGAAGACAGCTGTTCTTATTATATGAAACTGTCAGAATAGTGCCAGGCATAATTACTGCCAGGCTTTATTACAAGTCCCTATTACCTACATAAAGGTGCTAATCCATTGAACTTACTAAAGTCTCCATTTTTTAGCTCACACATATACTATACTATAGTAGTGTGAGCTATGGTGATCCTAATTTTTTCGAGAAAAAAAAAGTTGCTCCAATTTCAAAATTTTTTATATATCTTTGCGTTTCAGATGATTTTGAAACTTTTTTGTTGTGCCGTCTATCTGTCTGTCTGTCTGTCTGTCTGTCTGTATGTCTGTCTGTGTGTCTGTATGTCTGTCTGTAACAACCAACGCGCATAACTCAAAAACCGCTTGGCCGATTTTAATGAAATTTGGTACCTGGGCTGGGTCTTGGGTCGAGATGGTCCCATTTAAAAATTAACAAAATCCACCGAACACAAACCAAATAAAAGGGTGGGGATAGATTTCAAAAATTAGAGTTTATGTGAAAATATGGCGTGTGTGATATCAAACGAAAGGTAATTGAGTCTGGAGTTAAACAAAATACATTTTAATTTATTTTAAAAAAAAGGGTGGGGGTATATTTAAAAAATTAGAGTTTAAGTGAAAATATGGTGTGTGTGATATCAAACGAAAGGTAATTAAGTCTGGAGTTCAACAAAATACATTTTAGTTTTTGTTTTTTTTTAAGGGTGGGGGTGGATTTCAAAAATTTGAGTTTAAGTCAAAACATGGCTTGTGTGGTATCAAACAAAAGGTAATTTAGTGTGGAGTTGAATAAAATATATTTCAGTTTTTAGTTATATTAGCTCACATAACTATAGTACCTAGTGCGAGGGGTCATTGGCACCCTAAAATTTTGTACAGCGTCCAACAGGACTTGGGTCCTGACATGTACTGTTGGGTCCTGTTGGGTACTGTCGTGTACTGTCGAGTACTGTTGGGTACTGTCGTGTATTGTCGAGTACTGTTGGGTCCTGTCGGTGTACTGTCGGTGTACTGTTGGGTACTGTCGAGTACTGTTGGGTCCTGTTGAGTACTGTCGTCGTGCCTTGGGGGGGTCCGACAGGGACAAAGCGCGCTCTCAAAAAACATGCGAGCACAAAAAAAAAAAAAATCATCATCTTTGGGGAACCGCGCCGCGCTCACAAATCTTGCGACCAAAAAACAAAAAAAAAAAGGGACGACCGACAGGGCCTTAGCGCGCAATCAAAAAACTTGCGACCAAAAAAAAAAAAAAAAAAAAGGTCATCCGGCCGTTTCGCATCTACTCCACTGTTTCGGGTTAGAGGGTTGTGTCGAGTACTGTCGTGTATTGTGGGGTCCTGCCGTGTACTGGTGGGTCCTGTCGTGTACTGTTGGGTCCTGTTGAGTACTGTCGTCGTGCCTTGGGGGGGGTCCGACAGGGACAAAGCGCGCCCTCAAACAAAAAACATGTGAGCAAAAAAAACAAAAACAAAAAAAAAGCTCATCATCTTTGGGGAACCGCGCCGCGCTCACAAATCTTGCGACCAAAAAAAAAAAAAAAAGGACGACCGACAGGGCCTTAGCGCGCAATCAACTGTTGGGTCCTGTCGTGTACTGTTGGGTACTGTCGGGTACTGTTGGGTACTGTTGTGTACTGTCGGGTACTGTTGGGTCCTGTCGTGTACTGTCGAGTACTGTTGGGTACTGTCGTGTACTGTCGAGTACTGTTGGGTCCTGTCGTGGTACTGTCGAGTACTGTTGGGTACTGTCGAGTACTGTTGGATCCTGTCGTGGTACTGTCGGGTCCTGTTGTAAAATTTGTACAGTACTGTTGAAAGCTGATGACCCCTCGACCTAGTGTGAGCTTAGGGGCCCATATATTGGCAGAGTATTTATCAGGCTTTGATTGGTTGGAATTTGTTGACAATTGTTAGCCAACCAATTAAAACCCAAGAGAAGATAAATCCACTTGGATAGTAAGCTTTATGAATTGACACTGTAAAGGCAACATCTACATCTAATTTTTTTATGGTTTAAAAATGCCAGTTGTTTTTTAGCTCACACTACTACTATACTATAGTAGTGTGTTAGCTCACACTACTACTATACTATAGTAGTGTGAGCTTTGGTGATCCTAATTTTTTCGAGAAAAAAAAGTTGCTCTGATTTAAAAAATTTTTATATATCTTTGCCTTTTAGATGATTTTGAAACTTTTTTGTTGCGCCGTCTGTCTGTCTGTATGTCTGTCTGTAACGACCAACGCGCATAACTCAAAAACCGCTTGCCCGATTTTCATGAAATTTGGTAGCAATGCTAAGTCTTGGGTCGAGATGCTCTCGTTTAAAAATAAAACAAAATCCACCCAACCCAAGCCTAATAAAAGGGTAAGGGTAAATTTCAAAAATTACAGTTTATGTGAAAATATGACATGTGTAATATCAAATGAAATTTAATTGAGTCTGGAGTAAAGCAAAATATATTTTGTTTAAAAACAAAGTAGATTTCAAAAATTAGAGTTTAAGTGAAAATATGGCTTGTGTGGATCAAATGAAAGGTTATTTAGTCTGAAGTTGAATAAAATATATTTCAGTTTTTTCTTATATTAGCTTACACTAGGTATAACTATAGTACCTAGTGTGAGCTTAGGTGCCATTATATTGGCAGAGTATTTTTTTAAATATGGCAACCCTATCAAAATGTTATGCAAAGTTACTTTTTTTAGTTCGTTGCATTGCTGTTGAAGGACTAATATGTAAAGAATCACAGAATAGAACATTCACTCAGGACGTCTCTTGTAAATGGACGTAAGTAGACCATAGAAATTCTATTTATAGGGTTAATGTATGTTTATAGTCATTTCTTTCAAAGCATAATAAACATATTTTGGGTGTCTACTAAAAACATTTTGTTTTTTTTCTACTTTCTAAAGATCAGGATCTATTTCATTCTAACTTGACAAAAAATATTAAATTTAAATTTCATTATGTTCTTCAACACATTTGTTAAAAAATCCAAAATTGTTTATATTGTTACCTACCTGGGCCAACATAAAATTTTATCCCCTAAGGTTTATTTTGTTTTAATTTTAAGGGTGAATTTAGTTTATTATTATTTATTAAATATTTGTTTGAACTAAATTTATAATTTACATGACATTAATTTGTGTAGTTAATTAACAAAATTATCTAGAGTAGGAAAAAAATCTACCTAAACCACTTTAACATCAGCCTTAGAGTGTAGAATAATTAATTTTTATCAACCAATTTTATACATCTTTCACAGTAGAAGGGCTGCAAGGCCCACTCACATGAATTATCATCCTTCCTTTTTTCACAGTTATAAAAATGGCTTAAAACTTTTATTGGTCATGTGACAAGCAGTATGAAAAAGCGAAACCAGTTTTTTTAATGGCATTATCAAAGCAGTTGACATACAACAATAAGGAGAAAAACATAGTGGTCATCTATTAAGAATGTTGAGCAGACAACCTGTTAATGAGAAAACATACTGATTTTGATAATTGTTTTAAAAAGTTAATTAAAAGTGAAATATAATATTTGAGAGTTAAAATTATAATGTTCATGTAGTGATATACCTAACATTGTAAAAAAAAGTAGGTGATTAAAAAATTACCTATCCTTTACTAATATTTGGCATAGCTTCTAGTACAGTGGGTCCATTTGAAAATGATAGTGGATTTTGAGCAAAACTCGGCAACGTTGCGCCCACTCTCACCATACAAGGGACGTTTGTGGGTGAATAGGTGTTATGCATACAGTTTAGGTAGGTAGCTTAAAAAAAAATTGTTTGATTTTTTTTTATAATTATACCTAAATAAATATTTAATTCCCAAAATACATATATGTGAGGTTTTTACTGAAAACTTTAACTGAATTTTGATGTTTTGTTCGCATTTTTCGGGATTTCTTATTATAAAGTGGTTTGCCAACAAATCCAACACATTTTATCATTGCATATATGACTAAAATAAAATTTTAAAAAGTAATTACCAATTTTATTGTGCGGAATTATGAACAAAATTTTGATTTGCCTCATATACTTTTCAACAATAAACCAAATTTGTAAATTTACCTGCCTCTGGGGGGCTAAATAATAGTAGAAAAGGGTTTGTTATTTTATGGCCTGCCATTGGTGGACTAGATTTGTTTACTACACCTACATGTTTTCATTCTTTTTGCGCAGAATGCTGCTCTGCCAAACTCAAGCCCTAAAGCGCATATACCGTGTTTCGCT
This sequence comes from Aspidapion aeneum, assembly GCA_963576565.1. Lineage (NCBI taxonomy): Eukaryota > Metazoa > Arthropoda > Insecta > Coleoptera > Brentidae > Aspidapion > Aspidapion aeneum. The sequence goes on along the minus strand of OY755038.1, from coordinate 35,027,116 downwards.
CGCAAATCAGTATCATTTTCAAATGTGATTTCAATTTTTTGTGACATGTCATAAGAGTAGCTTAAGTCTCCTTGCCCCTTAAAAGTTTTTGAATATGAATTTACGCAAAACCGGTACCTACGTCGCAGCAAATCTTTGCTAACAAAAAATATTTAGGACACAATTCTCTACAATTCCTCCTGTTACGTTACAGCTCTACAACATAAATAATTTTTTTGGCAATTTACGCAAAAACGATAAGTAGTAGAACAATATGTTATACGACAAATGTTAGGCATACGATTCCCTACAATCTGCCCCCATACATCACAAATCGACAACATGTTTAGAAGACAGAAGGCGTCAAATTTGGCAGAATTTATTTTTTGCATTTTACCAGTTCTAGAGAGAGACTCTATTGATATGTGTAGGGCATAAATCTCTACAGTATGTCTCCTTGCCTTGAGTCACAGCTAAACAACGATTGTGTAAACAGAGTTTACGAAATTTACAAACGTGGTTGTAAAGAGAAAGTTTTCCTCTGCGACGTGCTGTTTTCGCGTAAAATCACGTCTAACTTTTTGTTCACTTTATGTAAGTAATAAAAAAATTCATTTAATTTGGCAGATTTACTGTAGGGTTCATCTTTCGATGGTATTAAATGGGAAACTTACTTATTATAAAAGATAGAGGATTTCTCATTACTGTCCTCAAATTTTGAGCCAAGAAAAAATATGTCAAACGTGTTTTCTAGCCCTTGTGGTTTTGAAGCTACAAGGAAAAGTTCAAAATTCGGAATCCCAGAAATTCATTATTAGGGCAGATATTTCAATTCCATTAAAACTTCTTTACAGAAAGTACATATATATATCTGGTACAAAGAATTAAAATGACGTTGTCATATTTTTAGTCAGTCGAGTCAAATCCGAGATTTCAGAAAAAAATTAAGAAAAAAATACGGAATTGGATTTTCAAAAAAAAAAATATAGCTAGGGGTTAATTGGGGACCCAATGTGAAGCAAAAAATTGAAAAAAAATCTAGGTCCGTATTTAACTTGTAAATTTTTTTCTCAAATCTTGAATCCGACTCAAGGGACCAAAAATTTGACGTAATTTTATTGACAGGATCAACTTTCTGTAGAGAAGTTTTAACAAAATTAAAATATCTACACTGATAACAGGAATGTAAATTACCCTTGACTGTGCCACTGTACGAAACCAACTTGGAAAAACGAAAAGCGTAAAAAATGGTATTGCTGAGATAAGAAAGTGGTTCCGCCTTTCCCCACAATGGTAAACGTCTAGGTGCCGCCTACCACACAGTGGTTGATGCGAGAAAAACTACTGAAGTTAAGAGTGGGAGTTGTAAAGGTTAAGCGAGAGGTAACCTCAAGTAGAGAGAGGGTTTTCCCTTCCACGTGATTGACTATGAAAAAACTATGAAATAAGAAAATGTTGTCTATAAAATGTTATTTTATCTGTTTTCGTTTAGGTTTTCTTGTTGAACTCATTAGCTAGAATGTAAAGTAGATTATAGGATTATTAGCAACGCCACTCACTTGGTTCCTCCAAGCTCTTCAAAAAGGGGATAATTGATTACTTAGGTCCAACTTACCGTCAGTCGGCCCTATGAAGTTGGTAGTCACATTTTAAGTTTTGTTGAACTTAAACTAAAACCTCTAAATTAATTATCAGTAAAGAAACATAAGATTTTTTATTTGAAGAATAGTTTGTTATTTTGGTAAGTTAAAGTATTTATAACATTTTGGGTCTTGTTTGTTTTATAGTTAATGATAAAGATCTTGTAACAATTTGTAAATCGTAACAGAGTTTCATTTTATGTTCATTAAAGTTTACAACGTTTTTCACACTGTTTTATCTTTATTTTATACACACAAGAGAGATCTTACGGTGCCCTCGTTTAAGGGTTCGATTTTAAAACAATTGTACCGGACAATATAATCGATTTTTGGGATTTCGAATTTCCCCTCATAGCTCTAAAATAACAAGGGCTGGAAAAAAATATATATTATATATTTTTTTAGGTCTCGAAGTTTGAGAACAGTAATGTGAAATCCCCAATCCTCTATCTTTTCTTTTATAATAAGTGAGTTTCCCATTCAATACCATCAAAAATGGGACACCCTGAACCAGTGGCGTATATAAGGGGGGGCCTGGAGGCTAAGGTTTTTTTAGATATTTTCCACATATTTCATGAATACAAACATAAAATTCGGACTCATGGGGTCTCGCCCCCCCACCGAAACTGTTCGGGTCCTCCCGACACATTTTTCTATATACGCTACTGCCCTGAACTCATTAGTTTTTTTTTTTTAAATAGGAATGGTTACTCATACGAGACATCCTTGCTCCTATCAGTGTTCCTAGGCATGTTTGGCATCGACCGCTTCTATCTAGGCTACCCGGCGATAGGTTTGGCCAAATTATGCACCATGGGATTCATGTTTTTGGGACAACTTGTCGACATAGTATTGATCGCATCTCAAACTGTGGGCCCTGCAGATGGTTCAGCTTATGTGATGCCCTATTATGGGCCAGTTGTAGAAGTAATTCGGAGCAATAATGAGACTTATCGGCTAAGGCAGGATTATTGGTAGCAAGGGGCTTTTCACTGGCAAAAATTTATACAGGTATTCTTCTAATGTTCCAATACGACCCTGTTTCAACCAATGCATGCCCACCCCGATTCAAAAAACACATCAAGTGACGGCCCATGGATTTACACCGGTTTTAAATGCAGCATCACCTGATGCGTTTTTTGAATCAGGGTGGGCATGCCTAGGTGGAAACCGGGTGTAAGATAATATGTGTTTAAAGTGCTTTCTCAGTAACAAAAATAAAAAATAAAATGAACAATACACAAAAATGTCTCCTCAATTTTTGTTTAAAGGTACGGCCCTGCAGGACTGGTCCTTTGGGTAGCACAAGGAAGGCGTTTTTCTTTCTTGAGTAGGATTTAAACTTTCCCTACGCTTCTTTGTTGAGACGTAAAATCTTTTATGAGGGTTCGGAACGAAGTAGCGATGTACAAAATAGCGACGTACGAAATGGCGAGTAATGAAATCAAAATAACGATGTAATGAAAGAGCCCATGGTCAAAAGAGCGCGGGCCAAAATAGCGCATGCCTAAAATAGCGAATGACTTCTTTCCCGAGATCCCAGAGGGTGTGAATCCGAACCAGAATATTTTTTCAAAAGAAAGTTTAACTGACTTCTTTCCCGGGATCCTAGACGGTGCGAATCCGAACCGAACTAAACGGAGTTGTTGTTGTAAAGTTGCGGTAAACGGAGTTTGTTTCGGTTCAGTTCGGTTTGGTTTTGATTCACACCCTCTAGGATCCCGGGAAAAAAGTCATTTTGTTACATCGCTATTTTGATAGTCGCTGTTTCATTACATCGCTATTTTAATTGTCGCCATTTTAATACACGCTATTTTGTACATCGCTATTTGGTTCCGGAGCTCTTTTATGAGACACCATACAGTGGAAACTTTAAATGGAACATTGCCGCCAGTAGGTATTGGTTTTTTGAGAAAAAAACATGTCAACTGAGTTTTTTACAAGCCTTCTTTCAGATGATTTTTTTTTGTTCCAACCTCCCTCTCTCTCACAGAAAGAAAGCCCCTATGTAATCATTCCCATCACATTCTTTGGCCAGTAGCAAACCTTAAATAATCTCTGAGTGGTTGCGTGTTGTGCTGCCCCTACTCCCTACCCACTGAATGTTCCTCGGTCGGTTCGCATGAGAAGCTTGCGCACGTGACGGCTCGGAGATTATTTAAAGCTTGCTATTCGCCAAAGCATGTAATGGAAATGATTACATCGTTCGAATACGATAATAAAGCCCCTGGTCGCTTACCAGTATTAAAAATGTAAACATGCGATTGGTCTGTCCTGCCTTTAAGCATATCCGGCATTGACAGTGAAAAGCCCCTTAAATAATTTTTTGTAACTAGTGTATTATAGGTATTATAAAAATAAACCTTATAGAAGATAAATAGTTAAATATAAAATGAGTTTTTCTAGGTGAAGTCAAAGGGGGGGGGGGGCACTTGCCCCAACCCCCCCAAGAATTTTTTGAATACAAAAAATGAGTAAAAAGTAAGGTTTTTGCTAATAAAAATTCAAAATTTTTGCTTGCGGCGCATGAAAGTGTCTATTGTTATTATCATCGAAATTACAACCACTTTTATTAATAAATTATCCTGAATTTGTAGCCTAAACTTGCAAAAGATATATGTAAGATATTGTACTTTTTAGTTCTGACTAATTTAATAAAATGCTGCCCCCCCCCCCCGAGAAGCACCTCTGGATCCGCCCTTGGGTGTCATGGTAGCCGCAGACATAATTATGTTTCCGCTTTGTTAGGGTTCATCAGTACGGTATAACCACAATGGGTGGAGAGGGAATGAAATGAAGATGATGAGACTGAAAAGGAAAAATGAAATGTGGATACCCACTATAGAAAACCAACGGCCAGTTTACAGTATCAGCTAGGGTAGTCACGGATCTGAGACAAAAATCTAACATTACTACGGAGACAGCTAAAGTCAATCGTAGTAGGTATCCTAAGCCCAGGTTTAATATTAAATAAAGGAATTTTTCGAGGTGAAGTCAAAGACTAAATAAATTAATTTTCGGGCTAATCCTCAAAGGTGTCATGGTAGCCGCAGACCATTAACGTAGTACGTTAATGAATGCCGCAGACATAATTATGTTTCCACTTTGTTAGGATTCATCAGTACGGTTTAACCACAATGGGTGGAGAGGGAATGAAATGAAGATGATTAGACTGAAAAGGAAAAATAAAATGTGGATACCCACTTCAGAAAACCAACTGCCAGTTTGCAGTTATCAGCTAGGGTAGTCTCAGATAGAGATTTAAATAGGAATTGAATCTTTCCTTCAGAAAAATAAAGCATGGACTGTCTAATTCTATGGTTCAAAAATTTCCCAAGTAAAAATTAGCAAACCATACAAAATTAAAATTGCACTCACCTTTTCTGTCGCAGATACACCACCCTAGGAGCTCCCTTTCTGGTAGCACGTTGCTGGAATCGCTGAACACTAATTATATAATTTTTTTTTGCTTCATTGAGTTAATTGAATTGCATTTTGAGTTTTTTTTTAATCACTTGAGTTTTTAACATGCCGTTCGTTACTTGGCGTAAAACAAAGTGTAACTGCGCACTATATCGCGCGGGCAGGCTCAGAAATTCTGTGTTGCCGAGTCTTGTGCACATTTCAATCCTGTATAACGGGATTAAATCCCTTAGAGCATAAATACATGTTCAAAAAATCAAAAAGTGAAGCACTCATAGCTTACTTTGCAAACAATGGCAATGTGGGTGGACGCCATATTTGTGGTTTATTTACATTTTGCAGTGTTTTGCGTTTGTGAATTAATTCTCGAAAACTTGTGCGGTTTGTGAAAAAATATCCGGGATAAGTAAGGGAGTGCCATTCCATAGGTAAGTACTTATATTTTTCGATATTTTATTAAGTTAAGATGCCATTAAACACTCTTTATGGTGTCCACAATAAATCTGAACAATTCATTTTAGAAAAACTACAATAATTGTAATCCACAATTTGATAAATTTTCACCCAATCAACTAATTTTTGGAAAAAAAAAATAGAAATAACCCTAAATTTTTGACATTTGTCAAATAATGTAGTGACGTAACGAAGTCCAAAACAACTAAAACTGACGTATGCGCAGTCCTCGAAATCCAGACCTCCATAAACCTAGCAAGCCCACCTCAATAAAAATTTAAAAAATGTATTCCAGAATTATGTGCTTTTTATGTGCTAATTTCGTCCACTTTTTAAAATTTTTGTGCTCCTTTGGTTTCCGCGGAAATTTAAAAAAATGATTGGCGTGCTAGCTTTATATAAAGCTAGCAAGCCCATACAGAAATAATAAATATTTTTATAATATTTATATGCGAAAATTAAGTGCTTTTTATGTGCTCCCGTTTGCTAAAAACAAAATTCTATTTATCGTTTTTAACCTTTTTTTTTAAGAAAATGTGTGGGCTTGCTAGGTTTATATAAAGCTAGCACGCCAATCATGTTTTTAAATTTCCGTGGAAACCAAAGGAGCACAAAAATTTTAAAAAGTGGACGAAATTAGCACATAATTCTGGAATGTATTTTATTTATTTTTATTGAGGTGGGCTTGCTAGGTTTATATAAACCTAGCCAGCCCACACATTTTCTTTAAAAAAAAAGGTTAAAAACTTGATAAATGGAATTTTGTTTTTAGCAAACGGGAGCACATAAAAAGCACTTAATTTTCGCATATAAATATTATAAAAATATTGATTATTTCTGTATGGGCTTGCTAGCTTTATATAAAGCTAGCACGCCAATCATGTTTTTAAATTTCCGTGGAAACCAAAGGAGCACAAAAATTTTAAAAAGTGGACGAAAAATACATTCCAGAATTATGTGCTCTTTATGTGCTAATTTCGTCCACTTTTTAAAATTTTTGTGCTCCTTTGGTTTTCACGGAAATTTAAAAAAATGATTGACGTACTACAATACAGAAATAATGAATATTTTTATGCCCACCTCAATAAAAATTTAAAAAATTTATTCCAGAATTATGTGCTTTTTATGTGCTAATTTCGTCCACTTTTTAAAATTTTTGTGCGCCTTTGGTTTCCACGGAAATTTAAAAAAATGATTGGCGTGCTAGCTTTACATAAAGCTAGCAAGCCCATACAGAAATAATCAATATTTTTATAATATTTATATGCGAAAATTAAGTGCTTTTTATGTGCTCCCGTTTGCTAAAAACAAAATTCCATTTATCAAGTTTTTAACTTTTTTTTTTAAAGAAAATGTGTGAGGTGGCTAGGTTTATATAAACCTAGCAAGCCCACCTCAATAAAAATAAATAAAATACATTCCAGAATTATGTGCTTTTTATGTGCTAATTTCGTCCACTTTTTAAAATTTTTGTGCTCCTTTGGTTTCCACGGAAATTTAAAAACATGATTGGCGTGCTAGCTTTATATAAAGCTAGCAAGCCCATACAGAAATAATCAATATTTTTATAATATTTATATGCGAAAATTAAGTGCTTTTTATGTGCTCCCGTTTGCTAAAAACAAAATTCCATTTATCAAGTTTTTAACCTTTTTTTTTAAAGAAAATGTGTGGGCTGGCTAGGATTATATAAACCTAGCAAGCCCACCTCAATAAAAATAAATAAAATACATTCCAGAATTATGTGCTTTTTATGTGCTAATTTCGTCCACTTTTTAAAATTTTTGTGCTCCTTTGGTTTCCACGGAAATTTAAAAACATGATTGGCGTGCTAGCTTTATATAAAGCTAGCAAACCCATACAGAAATAATAAATATTTTTATAATATTTATATTCGAAAATTAAGTGCTTTTTATGTGCTTCCGTTTGCTCTAAACAAAATTCCATTTACCAATTTTTTTAAGCTTTTTTTTTTTTAAATGTGTGGGCTGGCTAGGTTTATATAAACCTAGCAAGCCCACCTCAATAAAAATAAATAAAATACATTCCAGAATTATGTGCTCTTTATGTGCTAATTTCGTCCTCTTTTAAAATTTTTGTGCTCCTTTGGTTTTCACTGAAATTTAAAAAAATGATGGACCTACTACAATACAGAAATAATAAATATTTTTATGCCCACCTTAATAAAAATTTTTAAAAATTTTTCCAAAATTATGTGCTTTTAATGTGCTAATTTTGTTCACTTTTTAAAATTTTTGTGCTTCTTTGGTTTCCACGGAAATTTAAAAAAATGATTGGCGTGCTAGCTTTATACAAAGCTAGCAAGCCCATACAGAAATAATCAATATTTTTATAATATTTATATGCGAAAATTAAGTGCTTTTTATGTGCTCCCGTTTGCTAAAAACAAAATTTCATTTATCAAGTTTTTAAGCTTTGTTTTTTAAAAAATGTGTGGGCTGGCTAGGTTTATATAAACCTAGCAAGCCCACCTCAATAAAAAATAAATAAAATACATTCCAGAATTTTGTGCTCTTTATGTGCTAATTTCGTCCACTTTTTAAAATTTTTGTGCTCCTTTGGTTTCCACGGAAACTTAAAAAAATGATTGACGTGCTAGCTTTATATAAAGCTAGCAAACCCATACAGAAATAATAAATATTTTTATAATATTTATATTCGAAAATTAAGTGCTTTTTATGTGCTTCCGTTTGCTCAAAACAAAATTCCATTTACCAATTTTTTTAAGCTTTTTTTTTTTAAAAATGTGTTGGCTGGCTAGGTTTATATAAACCTAGCAAGCCCAATAAAAATTAATAAAATACATTCCAGAATTATGTGCTCTTTATGTGCTAATTTGGTCCACTTTTTAAAATTTTTGTGCTCCTTTGGTTTCCACGGAAATTTAAAAACATGATTGGCGTGCTAGCTTTATATAAAGCTAGCACGTCAATCATTTTTTTAAATTTCCGTGGAAACCAAAGGAGCACAAAAATTTCAAAAAGTGGACGAAATTAGCACATAAAGAGCACATAATTCTGGAATAAATTTTTTAAATTTTTATTGAGGTGGGCATAAAAATATTTATAATTTTTGCATTGGCAAAATGCCATTTTCAGATCGTGTTTTCCATGCGCAAAACCCCCTTTTACAAGACAGTCGTATAAAATAGTTATTTAAACAACAAGGTTTGAAAGCGACTCTTTGCACACGATCGAGACAGTTTGGTAGACCGAGCCGAAGGCGAGGTCTACAAGTCGAGGGAGTATACAAAGAGGTTTTCAAACGAGTTTTTTACAATATTTTTTATACGACTGCTAATAAAGAAAGAAAAATCAAATTTTAATTTAACTTGTTTTTATATCCGACATTTTTACAACAAAACTTTAAAAATTCAACAATTTTTTGACGTATCTAATCAACTAAGCCAACTTATATTGATGGGTGACAACAACAAAAATCACAATGACGGGAGGCCCGTATGCAGAAATGACATAGGCGTGTGCAAAACGTTTTGCACACCGCGTGCGCAAAATGCCATTTTCAGATAGTCTTCTCCGTGCGCAAAACCCCCTTTTACAAGACAGTCGTATAAAAAAATATTTATTATTTCTGTATGGGCTTGCTAGCTTTATATAAAGCTAGAACAGCAATCATTTTTTTAAATTTCCGTGGAAACCAAAGGAGCACAAAAATTTTAAAAAGTGGACGAAATTAGCACATTAAAAGCACATAATTTTGGAATAAATTTTTTAAATTTTTATTGAGGTGGGCATAAAAATATTTATTATTTCTGTATTGTAGTACGTCAATCATTTTTTTAAATTTCCGTGAAAACCAAAGGAGCACAAAAATTTTAAAAAGTGGACGAAATTAGCACATAAAGAGCACATAATTCTGGAATGTATTTTATTTATTTTTATTGAGGTGGGCTTACTAGGTTTATATAAACCTAGCCAGCCCACACATTTAAAAAAAAAGCTTAAAAAAATTGGTCAATGGAATTTTGTTTTGAGCAAACGGAAGCACATAAAAAGCACTTAATTTTCGAATATAAATATTATAAAAATATTTATTATTTCTGTATGGGTTTGCTAGCTTTATATAAAGCTAGCACGTCAACCATTTTTTTAAGTTTTCGTGGAAACCAAAGGAGCACAAAAATTTTTAAAAGTGGACGAAATTAGCGCATAAAGAGCCCATAATTCTGGAATGTATTTTATTTATTTTTATTGAGGTGGGCTTGCTAGGTTTATATAAACCTAACCAGCCCACACATTTTCTTTAAAAAAAAAAGGTTAAAAACTTGATAAATGGAATTTTGTTTTTAGCAAACGGGAGCACATAAAAAGTACTTAATTTTCGCATATAAATATTATAAAAATATTGATTATTTCTGTATGGGCTTGCTAGCTTTATGTAAAGCTAGCACGCCAATCATTTTTTTAAATTTCCGTGGAAACCAAAGGAGCACAAAAATTTTAAAAAGTGGACGAAATTAGCACATTAAAAGCACATAATTCTGGAATAAATTTTTTAAATTTTTATTGAGGTGGGCATAAAAATATTTATTATTTCTGTATTGTAGTATGTCAATCATTTTTTTAAATTTCCGTGAAAACCAAAGGAGCACAAAAATTTTAAAAGAGGACGAAATTAGCACATAATTCTGGAATGTATTTTATTTATTTTGATTGAGGTGGGCTTGCTAAGTTTATATAAACCTAGCCAGCCCACACATTTTTTTTTTTAAAAAAGCTTCAAAAGTTGATAAATGAAATTTTGTTTTTAGCAAACGGGAGCACATAAAAAGCACTTAATTTTCGCATATAAATATTATAAAAATATTGATTATTTCTGTATGGGCTTGCTAGCTTTATATAAAGCTAGCACGCCAATCATGTTTTTAAATTTCCGTGGAAACCAAAGGAGCACAAAAATTTTAAAAAGTGGACGAAATTAGCACATAAAAAGCACATAATTCTGGAATATATTTTATTTATTTTTATTGAGGTGGGCTTGCTAGGTTTATATAAACCTAGCCAGCCCACACATTTTCTTTAAAAAAAAAGGTTAAAAACTTGATAAATGGAATTTTGTTTTTAGCAAACGGGAGCACATAAAAAGCACTTAATTTTCGCATATAAATATTATAAAAATATTGATTATTTCTGTATGGGCTTGCTAGCTTTATATAAAGCTAGCACGCCAATCATGTTTTTAAATTTCCGTGGAAACCAAAGGAGCACAAAAATTTTAAAAAGTGGACGAAATTAGCACATAAAAAGCACATAATTCTGGAATATATTTTATTTATTTTTATTGAGGTGGGCTTGCTAGGTTTATATAAACCTAGCCAGCCCACACATTTTCTTTTAAAAAAAAGGTTAAAAACATGATAAATGGAATTTTGTTTTTAGCAAACGGGAGCACATAAAAAGCACTTAATTTTCGCATATAAATATTATAAAAATATAGATTATTTCTGTATGGGCTTGCTAGCTTTATATAAAGCTAGCACACCAATCATTTTTTTAAATTTCTGTGGAAACCAAAGGAGCACAAAAATTTTAAAAAGTGGACGAAATTAGCACATAAAAAGCACATAATTCTGTAATACATTTTTTAAATTTTTATTGAGGTGGGCTTGCTAGGTTTATGGAGGTGAAATCCAGTCTACCCGAAAAAGGAACAGAATTAAATGAAGGTCCTGGGTTCAAGCATCGCGTGTGAGAATGCATGGGTATGCCCCATATTTATGTTCTAACGTATTTGGTTAACACTTTTAGACAACATAAAAAAAATGCTGTTAAGGACACTTAAGGTATTTTTACCAATCTTTACTGATTTTAGCTTTAAGATTGCTGTTACGAATTATAAAATAAAAAGATTTTATCTTTAAAATAAACATTTTATTGTAAAAAGAAACAAATTTTAGCAGAATTTTAATATCTTGGCGTGCTTACTTTAGTCAAGCCAGTGCCGTCCTTGCGTTGAACAGTTCTTTCTTCTTCATATCTTTATTTTATTCGCACTATAATAATCTTGTTTCGTCCATAATAGGCGGCGACACGACGAATAGACCATCCACCATCTAATTTAGCTAAAATTTGATTTTATCAAATTCTGAGATCTGTGGTGGGGTATTTTTAAGTAAACAAGACTGTGACAACAAAACATGGCAATGACTAGACTGTGATATTTAGCGACAGCAAAGGTTGCTAATTTGTAAAGAAGTTACCCTCAGATGCACAGGAACAAGGCTTTGCTAATCCATTCTCCTTCTTTGTTGTTTTGTATGTGAGCAACAAGGACTTAATCGCGATTAAACCTATGATCGCGCTTAAGTGCTTACGGTGCATCTGAGGTTTAGCCATTAAAAAACCGCGTACGCATTTTATGTCGGGAAGTGTACGGAACTTGACGTAACTACCTGTTAAAAATGTCCAACCTATTTTAGTTTTTACTTAATATTTTGTAAACCCCTGTAGATATTTTAAATTTTGATACTGATACTGATTTTGGCTAGGAATAGTGCAATTTTTTCGTCAGTTAATCGTAATTGTATCTCACCGTTTCCAAAATCTGCTTATAGTTACTTTTATCTAAGACACCCTGTATAGTATAGTCCAAGCAAATTCTGACTTTTTAAATTTAACATGTGGGTACTAATTTAATTTATAATTTAATAAACATATTTTTGGTGGACGCAAATATTAAATACTCCATTTTGGTTCTCCTTGGAATTTGATATCTAAAAAACTCTTTGGCAAACAAAAAATATTTATTTACAGAGACTAATAATCTAAGTATACATTTAGGTACAATCAAAACAAATTGTATGATCTTAAATTTAATAAAAACAATTAACATTTAATTATATCCTCCCTTAAAACAAAACTGACACAACTCAAAAAAATTTATTAGATTGATGCAATATTTATTGATTTGTAGATCAAATTTTGAATTGTCTCAGTTTTTTTCCGAGGGTGCGATATCTGTTCTATTTATGTTTTTTGAATCTTCTCTAATGCAAGTTTTTTCTTTTGTGATTTTTTTTCTACTTTTTCTGGAGAACAAGCCTAAAATTGTACTTAATGATTAATGAAAAAATAAAACAAATAAAAATGATTTAAAAACGAGAGGAATGCTAGAAATACTGGATTCAGACCAATATGAAGATACACTTTTCACTAAAGTAAAAACTTGGTTTACAAGGTGAAAATAACCTCATTTTTTTAAACTTCTATACTGTTTGACACATACATAGATGGTTTTAGAGAAAAGTGGGAGTGTTGTTCTTCTTATTTTCATTTAAAATGTGTCACTTTTTTCAAAAACTATCAATTTATATTTATGCAAGGCTAATAATATTTTGTACACCAAGTTTTTAAGAGACTTGTAGTTTATACACTTAGAGAAGACCTGTTGTTCAACCAAAACTGATGGGCAGAAATGGCAAGGGTGACTAAGTACAGCAGAGCTGCAATCCAACAATTGAAGGCATTCTAGAAAAAAAAACAGAAACATTTAATAATAAAAAATGACAGCCAAACAAAGGGCGACTCTCACGATTTTAAGGAAGATAATTGGTCATATCATAGAGCCTAACCTGGATTTGAGAAAATGTTATTGCTGATTTTAGTAGTCAAAGGGCTCTAATTTAAGAATCTGATTAATGCCACTCTGGCACCCTTGAGCATTTTGAAATTTTCAAGATGGCGGCTGATTAAAGATAATAAAAATTAAAAAGTTTTTAAAAACATAAAACCAAGACTGGGCGCAATCAATAGCTATTGGTATTCCATTAAACATAGTAAAAGATGCGAGCCATTTTCCTTCAGGAACATTGTCAATTTTCCTGGAGGAAATTGATATTGATTCCGCCTAGTCTTGGTTTCATGTTGACAGAAATTATTTGTTTTTAAATTTTTTTGCCCGAGTCGGCCGCCATCGTGAATATTTCAAAATGCTCAAGGGTGCCAAAGTGGCATCAACCGGAACCTTAAAGTAGAGCTCTTGAGCTACCAGAATAAGCAATAACTTTTTTATGTACCTCAAATCCAACCTCTTTGAAAATCTTCCTGACTAGTAGCTAACAGCAACATGAAAGACAATTCTCAATGGTAACTCTGGAAAATTTACACTTCTAACTTTCTTAAGTATTTCACATTGCAGGCTATGCTATATCAGTGGCGCCTCGGCCAATAATGCTGCTTCACGTCTTTTTTCCAGACTTAATACAATAATCTAAGACAGGACAACAAATTAAAAACTGAACGAGCGGTTGGTCACCTTATTTCCTATTAACCGATAAAAATCCGTAAGCGTTCCCCGCCGTGGAATCTGTACTCTCTTTCTATATTTTGCAATTAGCAAGCAACAAAACATATCGAGAGATAGCGGGCCCAGCGTACAGACAAGCATGTTGAAGCGATTTTTGTTCGCCTGTCTACTCGATATGCCGCGGGGTGAAAGCGTCCGTTGGTTGTCATGACAACGTCGCATGCTTTTGCAGGGCAACGAATCAGGTTTTAAACTTGCGTCCATTATTTAAATAGTATCTGGTCACAGTAAAAGGCGCGGCTAGGTAACTTCTTTAAATAATAGGTATTTACATTCTTAGCATATTATACTTTTATTTTTTATATGTGTGTATAAAAATGGGGATGGGGAAACCCTCCTTTACCTATTGCGAAAGTCACAAGCTGCCACTGTCCTATATGGGTCCTTTTCACATAACCTTTTTATTATTTTAAACTCATCATTTTTATATTGTTACATCTTTATCTATCTTAGAATACTTTGTTTAAGCCTACGTTATCGAAAATAATAAAATATATTTTTTTCTATTGGGATTTGTGTCTTATATTTAAAAAATTTCCGTCACGCATACAAAATTGTAAAATAAAAACGAGTTACTTTTAAATTAGGATTGCTAAGCTTATTCCAAAGTGTTATTTTCAAAATAGCATCAACCAAATGTGGCAGGACAATATAAATAAATGTGATAGAAAAAAGCGTGGAAAGTTATAGAAAGATAACAAAATACTCTGCCAATATATGGGCCCCTAAGCTCACACTAGGTACTATAGTTATAGTGTATGTGCTAATAAAACTAAAAACTTAAATATATTTTATTCAACCCCAGACTAAATTACCTTTTGTTTAATACCACACAAGCTATGTTTTGCCTTAAAACTCAAATTTTTGAAATCTACCTCCACCACAAAAAAAACTAAAACTAAAATGTATTTTGTTTAACTCCGGACTCAATTACCTTTCGTTTGATATAAATATTATATAAACTTTTTCCATATCTCTTTTTGTCTTAGTCAGGAAGGTTCCAAACCTTGTCCCTATCTATGCAAAACTTTTGTTTAAATCTTGAGAGATGTAGCTGTGATTGTGGAGTAGTCCCAAATGAAAAAGCTATTGAAAAGGACCCATATCTGCTAGAACTAAATAACCGAGGGGTGAACAGCTCTCACAATCGGTGTACACATTTCTCACAATCTTTACACAATTCCTCCCAATCTTACCACAATCCTTCACAATCTTACCACAATCCTTCACAATCCCTCACAATCTTTGCACAATCCATCCCAATCACTCACAATCTTTCACAATCCTTCACAATCTTTACACAGTCTGTCCCAATCACTGACAATCTGTCACAATCTTACCACCACAACCCCTCACAATCTGACCACAGTCCGTCACCCCATAAATTGATAGACATGATTTTTTTTGGTCGCAAGAATTTTTGATGGGGTGTCACCCCCTGTCCCTTCAGGCACGCTACACTGCCGCACAGTCCTCCACAATCCCTCACAATCTTTCCACAATCCCTCACAATCTTTACACAATCTTAGCAAAAAAATGTGGATTTTCACAATCAGTGTACACATTTTGGGTTAGCTGTTCACCCCTCGTAAATAATAAATCCTAAATTTATTAATTTGTAGTTAATCACCATATACTTAGCTATTACATATAAAAGTTTAGGTAAAGTCTGAGGTGAAATACTTAAAGTAGGATTTTAAAAATTTTATATAAAATTCAGTTACATAATAAAACAGGTTGGTATTTTTTTTTATTACTAAATACCACTAAATACATTAAGGAGGTACCTAGCAAGATATAGAAGTTTGAATTCTAATATATAAGTACACCAAGATGTATACACAGTGTAGGTGCTATTTTTATTTACCTGCTGATATCCATTCGTCATTTGTGTATAAAAATCATTCAAATCAGTATATTTATGCACGGCTGGAACATCTTCTGCAAGAGCCACAGCTTCTACATAGTAGAATACTCCCATTAGACTCTGAAAGAAACAAATTTTAATTTTAACTCATCTTTTAATGCAAGTAGGTATCACTCAACTGTTGTTTATTTTTTGCAGTAAAAGAGTTACATTTATGTGTAGGGCATGGAAACTTCACTAAACAAATCTATGATTATGAAAAAAAAGGAGCTATAGAATTGATTTTATTTACATGTTCTTGACCCAATCTTCAACCAGTTGTATGACAAAAAACGGGGCTAAAAAAGTATTTTTAAGAAAATGAATTCATAAAATGATGACTACCAACCAACCGAACCAACTTTATTCCCCTTTATGCTATTAAACATAAAACGCCCTTTAAATAAAGAATCAATATTTTGTATAATTTCTTACCAGTTGGATGATTCCCCAGACGCTTAAGATGAGACCGCAAAGGCTGCATTTAGGGCCGCAAAATGCCATCTCGACCTGAGTTTTTCTTGCGGAAAATTCGGGAGGAAAACTTTAAAAATTCAAAGGAATTCAATCATGTGATGAAAAAGATCGTGACACTGACAGCTGATTCTGATTACCTTGAAGTTGGCAAGATTGGGGATGAGATGGCAATTGGTTAGTTGATATGCGGGAATGGATGTTGGCGAACTTGTGTGCAAGCAAAAGAAGACAAAACCCAAGTCCTGTACACAGAGAATTGTGTACAGACAATATAGATGAGTTGTGTAATGATTGGTACAGACCTTTAACAAAACAACACGAAAGAAATTCAAAATCTATCCATTGAGATTGCCGTACACTTGCAGCATCATAAAAGTGGTATACGATACTTTTTCTCAAATACCAAATTGCAAATAATGCAAGGACCTAAAACTATAAACAACAAGTGAAATTAAAGAAAGAAAAATATAAGAAAAAAGTTTTTCTGCTTCGGCCGGGACTCGAACCCGGGATCTCTTGCTCTATACGCAAACATTCTAAACACTGAACTACCGAAGCCATATATGAATTTTCGGAAAACTTTCATCTATGCAGGCTGCGGTGTCTCAATACAAGAACGAGAGTCTATCAGGGTATTAATTCGACCTAGTCATCAAACTGATTTCTATAATTCTTCCTTCCCACTGTCAAAGGTATGAAAACTCAAAAGTTAGACGTAAACTATCAACGTCTGAAAACATGAGACCACCTTTTCGTGTGTTAAAATTTCTGATCGCAATGGGCGATTGCCAATATAATTCTCAAATACCAAATTGCATATAATGCAAGGACCTAAAACTATAAACAACAAGTGAAATTATAGAAAAAAGAATAAGAAAAAAGTTTTTCTGCTTCGGCAGGGACTCGACCCAGGATCTCTTGCTCTATAACAATTAAATTAAATCTTCACATAAGAATTTTTGTGTTGGGTAATTTACTCAGGAGAGATTTAAAAGTGGACTGTATAAAAGGATTTTATTGTACTCACTGTTCGTTGCTTGGTTGTGGGTCGAGGGCGGCCGCCTTTATCCTTGCTTCAGCAGTTCTGTTGAGGAGTTTCCATTCCAGAGCTTTTAAGGAAGGGAGGACGAGGGAAAACACTCGCGAAAATTCTTAATTCTGATTTACTTAAAATTATTTAACTAAAAAGTGCTTCTCTTGCTTGCACACCGTGTGATTGAATAGGGATTTAAAACCGATATATCCCGTTGAAATACTAATTCACACTGATTTTTCATTTGATTTATCTAAAAGCTACAGGCTAATGCTAGCAAATCCCAATTCTACACAGTGAGCCAAAAAAATATCTTAACCAACAAAAAAAGTAAAAATAAAAGAACTAAATTCTAACTTCCACACAAAATGAACTCCCAACGAAAAACGACCCCTATAACATTGCACAATAATATTGACTATTTTCTAAATAATTACAGATTTTTGGCAACTACTTTAGGCGGTACTTTTGTAGAACAATTGATATTTTGTGGAACGGTGTTCTAGTATTAATAAAGAAATGTAGGTAATAAATTGGTCTAAATATAGTCAAAAAAATTAAAAATATGTTGAAGTAGGCAGATCATTGTAAAGGGGCCTACACGTGAACATTTCTAGAGATTAGTACGCGCGTACTAATTTTTGCGTAGATGTACGGTTGGTCGAATTGCCTACACACTCGAAGATAAAATTAAACTTTCTAAACAGAAATACGAACCGCACTGATATTATCAATGCGTTTTGCCTAGACACCGAGAGATTTGTACGCGTACATCGTGCGCTCGAATAAAAATTCAAGCGGCGACTGAATACATCTTCAAGAGATATTTTAGGCGGATATTGTCTACACACGAAGAGATTAGTATGCGCAAACTGGTACGCGCGTACTAATCTCTAGAAATGTTCGCGTGTCTGTAGGCCCCTTAATACCTTGAGAAATTGAAAATGAAATACTTAAAGAAACAATAACTGTCTTAAAAATAGACAAAAAAATTTATTGGATATGACAGATCTGATACCTCCTTAGCCCATTTATCTAAACTGCATGCCATATCAGCCTTAAAATCAGTTATTTCTAAAAATATCTCAGAAACAAAAGCTCGTATGAAGTTTTTGGTTATAACAGAAATTATTAAGAAAACCTGTTCTACTATTCCGAAAAGGAGATATTGATGAGATGCTTTGTTAAAGTGTTAGCATAATTTCAATTATTTAACTGTCAAAAACTGTTATTAGCATTAATGGATTTAATCAGCTGGTTACACGAAAAATATATATTTTACCTAAAAATTTCATGAAATAAATCGGTTCAGCGGTTTGTAAGCTATCGTGTTACGGACAGACCTACATACACATACAAAGACAGACATCACGCCGATATTGCTCCCCCCCCCTCAAAGCTAAGATTTTTTTAGATATTTTCCACATATTTCATGAATACAAACATAAAATACGGCCTCATGGAGTCTCCGTAGCTACTCCTTCCTCCGCCCCCGCTCCGTAAGTATCGAATACTGGTACAGCAAGCTGATCCTAAACAGAAACGCTGTATGTGGCGCCGTTTTTAGTGAAAATATTCGTTTAGGTAAATAAAATAATTTTATCTTATGAAATGCCTTTATACTTCTTTGAAGTGAAATTTTGAAAAAATAAAATATAGGTCTTACTTTTTGTTGTAATGCTTCAATGTAATGCAATTCAGAAAAGTGTATTGTAGTGCTGGTTTTTTGCCGTATTATCTATTGTCTACTTCCAACAAAATAGCCGGCCGGAAAGAGTTTCATTGTTTTCACCAGTCCCGAGATGGCACAGAAACCTTTATTAGAGTCCTTATTGACTGTACCATTTGTTTTCTGTGGGTGACGTTTAGTCGATCGTCGACTGATTGCTGTCAAATTCGCCATTTTTGTGATGATTCTCGAAGGGTACTGTGTTGTGCATTTTCTTTAAAGTTCCTGTTTGTAATTTTACAAAAAAATTCATTAAATTCTTTTAATTTTGGGTTAAAATCAATGTTAAATTGAAGGGTACAAATAGCTGCGCAATTTAAACAGGTAAGCACAGTTCCTTGGATAATTTTCAGGATAAAATGTAAAATCTGGTCTCACCTCAAAAATGGATTTCCATAATTTTTTTTTGTCAGTTGGTTTTAATATTTTTGTTTTTAAAGGCTTTGTTCAAAGTCAAAATCTGTAGGTCATATATTTTAGTTTAGATAAAAAAGTCACTCCCCTTTTTTTTAATACATTTATATTTATGCTATATTGCAATTGGTTTGCACACACATGATCTTGATCTTTCAGGCTCTTTGGTTCCACCAAAACTTGCTCGCGCAGACATTTGTTTTTAAAGTTACATACCTGTTTTAATGGATGACTGATAAAGTGTGCTTAAGATTAGTCAAGCTTAATCAATACACCTTCAATCAGTTTACATTTACATGTATGTAGTGTCCTGCCAAATCCTTCTATCTATATGTAATTGGCAATTAAGCTGTTGATACTTAAACTAAATAAATAAATCCTTAGTTCTGGTTGATTGCAGCACATAACTGAACTGATGCATCCAAGGGGTGATAATGATAGTGTCCTATAAAGTTCTGTACATTTTTTTTAATGAATATGTACCTACATATGAGGAGCAACTTATCAAAATGTATAATGTCCACTTTGGGACAAAATTGAGTTAGATATGAATTTGGATTCACTGTAACTATATGTTCTTAAGAATACACACTCAACACACCAAAGCGCCTGTTGTCCCACTGTAATTTAGCACAACAATGGTCACAATGTAATGAGGTATAGCAGAAAAAAGTTTTTTTCTTTGCTGAAAAAGTATTCTTGAGGGACATAACACGTTTGGATAAGTTGATCCTCATATTTCCTAAACATATGATATAGGTAAATAACCTTTCACTTAGCCCACACAGGATGCTTGTTTTTTGGCATTTCTTTTTGCAAAAACACTGTGAAAACTTGGAAATGAACAAACATGCAACTAATATCAATTTTACAAGTTTATGTAGGCATGCACCTATTTGATGTATATATCACAGAATACTGCTGTGAAAACTAGAGAAGTATGGTTTTAAGGGCACTCTCTTATAATAATAATAATAATAATATCCTTTATTTGCCAACAATATCTTACACAGACAAAGCAACGTCAAATTTTGATCTTGTAATACATAAAGATCTACCTAAATATAAAGTGTACAGCATACTTAACTAGCCTATTACTAAACTACTCAAGCTTATAATTTTTTTTGTTTTTATATAAAAATATATTTAGAGACACTCATTTTGGTTTGTTAAAATGATTATTTAAAAAGTAAATAAAATAAGGTAATTAAAATAAAGTAAAACAGATTACTACTTAACAGGACAAATTAAAAAGTTTGAAACATTTAAAAAGAACATCTAAAAGACAATCAAAAACGAACATGAGGAGACCCCTTGTACATTTAATAATAAAAAAAAATATATGAATTTTATTTTTGTCAATATTCAAATTTGAATGAATAAAAATTTTTCTCAGATAAAAATTTTTTGGTTTTTATTTTGAAACTTTGCAGACTATGAGTTTGTTGTTTTGATTTATGGGAGGGTATGCCAAGGGCATTTCTATTCCTGGTTACTATTGTCATTTCCTCAGAATATCCTTCTGAGTTTGTTCTAAACATATGTGGGTTTTTTTTTACAAAAGTTACCAAAGCCAGAAAATAAAGTGAAGGCACTGTCAAAGCACCCAATTTACTAAAATAAAGTTTGCAAGATGTTCTGGGGTGAAGACCAAATATAGAACGAATGATCCTTTTCTGTGAAATAAAGACATCTGAAGCATTCTTTCCTGCTCCCCATATCAGATGGCCATATGTAATAATTGACTGTATATTTGAAAAATAGAAATTTCTTAAGGTTTCTATGAAAAGTTGGTCTTTTAATCTCCTGATTAGGCCACAATAACTATTGAGCCTAGCTGTTACATATTTAGTGTGGTTCTCAAAACTCAGGGTAGAGTCTAAGTAGTGTCCCAAAAATTTAACACAGTCTTGCTCAACTATGGTTTTGTGATTGACTGTCACACAGAGTGACTCCTCAGTCTTCCTCTTGCTGAACGTAACCGGGATTGGTTTTTTCAGTATTTAATTTAAGATTTTTGTCAATGCACCACTGTTTCATCTGTTCAGCTGCTGCTGAGCATTTACAGGATAAAAGATTTGTTGCTTGCTCAGAGGTGGTTGCAGAGCTATCATCAGCAAATTGACAGAGTATGTCAATAAGGACATTTTCATCAAGATTGTTTACATACAGCAAGAACAAGACTGGCCCCAGGATTGAACCTTGTGGGACCCCCTGTCCCAAAGTGACAGGCTCAGAACAATGGGTATCACCCAGTTCAGATATGCATACTAGTTGCTTTTGGTCAGCCAAATAAGATTTGATGATATTGTTACGGGTTCTCCACAAAAATTAAAAACTCGCAATTGTTGAAAATGATACGTCAATTTATTTTCACCAATTATGTACAAAAAACACGCACTTAAACTTGCTAATAATTCACCACTATAATCGGTCTATTAACTTCGTGTTAATATCTCACGACCACCTCAGCATGTTATCTGTGACTGACTGACTGGTGCACGACCCCGGCCCTATATATAGGATCGTCCATCTCTCTCGAACTTTCCGGCAGCCTTCGACGTCCGGAATTTGGACCGCAAGTCACAGATAACGCAACTAAAACCTAGACTAAGAATACAACCTTAAGATAAATCAACCTAATACTACACTAAACCTAAATAAATTTAAATAACTTAAATTTGTAACACTATCCTCCTCTTCAGGTTTGATCGTCTCGATCAACATTTCCCAGGTAAGGTTTTAGTCTGTCTAGATGAACAACTTTCATCTTGGACTTCTGGCTTCTCTGGATTCGGTAGACTACATCATTAATTCTCTTAACAACTTTATAAGGCCCTTCCCATGGTGGTGTCAACTTAGGTGATCTTCCTTTCTTGCGTTGAGGATTGTATAGCCAGACTTGATCATTCTCTTTGAACCCTGAAGAGTTTGCTTTCAGGTCATATCTCGCTTTCATGCGGTCACTGGCTATTTCTATTCGCTCTCTAACCACTTCATGGATATCGTGCAGCTTTTGCCTTAAACGTTCGACATAGTCATTAACCTCTAAGTGTGCTTCTTCAGGTGAACCAAACATGATATCACATGGTAAACGCAGTTCTCTACCAAACAGGATACTAGATGGAGTAGCTCCTGTCGTATTGTGAATGGCGGTTCTATAGGCCATCAAAAACAATGGAATATATTGGTCCCAATCTGTTTGGTGCTCATCAACAACTTTGCAAAGATGTTCTTCTATTGTTTTATTAAATCTTTCAACCATGCCATCTGACTGCGGATGTAAAGCCGTAGTCCGTGTTTTATGTATTCCTAAAAGGTCACAGAGATTCTGGAAGAGCTTTGATTCAAAGTTTCTTCCTTGATCTGAATGTAGTTCCAAAGGAATGCCAAATCGGCTGAAAACATCATTTACCAGAACTTCTGCAACTGTAGCGGCCTCTTGGTTAGGCAAAGCAAAAACTTCTGGCCATTTGCTAAAGTAATCCATGACAACAAGGATGTATTTGTTGCCCTTTTTAGTTTCTAGAAACGGTCCGGCCACATCAATAGCAATGCGTTCGAATGGCAGACCTACGTTATATTGTTTCATTTGACCTCTGGACCTTGTTTTGGGACCTTGGCTGGCTGCACAAGTCGAACATCGGCGGTACCAGTTTTTCACATCTTGAAAGTAATTGACCCAATAAAATCGGTTTCGAATTTTGTCCATGGTTTTATTTATGCCTAGGTGCGCGCCTGATTTTCCACCATGGCATTCGGCCACTATATTGTCTACCATGCTCCTAGGAACCACTACTTGATTAACCACAGTAAGGCCATCGGCACTTTCCCAGGCACGTTTAAGGATGTTTTCCTCTACTATCAGTGAATCCCATTGTGCCCACAGTGATTTGAATATCACCCCTTGGTTTGCGATATCTTGCCATGATGGTCGTGGCTTGTTATCTTCTTTCAATCGCAAGATAGGTCCTACATCTTTGTCGTTAAGTTGTGTGGTTCTAATCGAAGCCGACATCCATTCTTCATCTGGTTCTAACTTTATCTGGCGCACGTAGGTAATTCCTTCTTTCTGGTCAATTTTCCTGCAATGTTTACAATCCTCAGGGCAAGGTCTTCTGGACAATGCATCCGCATTATTATGCACCCTTCCCGCTCGGTGCTTAATTTGATAATGGTATTGTTGTAGCTTTTCTATCCATCTCGCGACTTGCCCCTCAGGTTGTTTCATTTTCATGAGCCACTGTAACGCAGCATGATCCGTTCTAATCAGAAACTCTTGTCCGTAGAGATATTTGTGAAAGTGATCTACGGATTTAACTATGGCTAGGAGCTCCTTTCTAGTAACACAATAATTTCTCTCTGGTTTGGATAGCTTCTTGCTGAAAAATTCGATGACCCGTTCTTCTCCATCTTGTACTTGGGAGAGTACTGCTCCTATGCCATCGTTGCTCGCATCAGTATCTAATATGAATTTTCCTTTTGGAATGGGATATGCAAGAATCGGACTAGAACATAATGCTGCTTTTAGTCTTCTAAATGCTTGGTCACATTCGGTATTCCATTTGTAAGAAGCTTTATCTTCTGTCTCTATGTAATGGAGACGCTATTTTGGCGAATCCTTCTACAAATCGTCTGTAGTATGTACACAGACCCAAAAAGCTTCTCAATTCATGTTTGTCACGAGGTTGAGGCCATTCTTTTATTGCTTGTAACTTCTTTTCGTCGGTATGGATGCCTTCTCGGGAAACGACGTGACCCAGGAACTCAACTTTTTCTTGGAACAGAAAACATTTCTTTGAGTTCAATTTAAGATTTGCGTTCCTGATTCTTGAGAATACCTCTCGTAAATTATCTAGATGATCTTGAAATGATTTCCCCATTACTATGACATCATCTAAATAGACTAGGCAGGTTTTCCAAGTAAGGCCTCGTAGAACGACTTCCATTAGTCTTTCAAATGTAGCTGGGGCATTGCACAGGCCAAATGGCATCACATTAAACTGATAAAGTCCACTTCCAGCAGAGAATGCAGTCTTCTCTTTATCTCTTTCAAAGATTCCTACTTGCCAATACCCACTTTTCAGGTCAAGAGTAGAAAACCAATATGATGCCTGCCAACGTTGTTAATGTGTCGTCTATTCTTGGCAGTGGGTAACTATCTTTCTTGGTCACATCGTTAAGTTTCCTGTAGTCGACACAAAATCTAGTACTTCCATCCTTTTTAGTGACCAACACCACAGGAGATGACCAAGGACTTGATGACTCTTCAATAACCCCGTCGCTGAGCATTTTATTAATGAGATTGTGAACTTCTTCTTGCTTGGCCATTGGTAGTCTTCTTGGGGGTTGTCTTATCGGTTGGGCATCGCCAGTGTTGATAGCATGTTGAATAAGGTTTGTGCGTCCCGAACTACTCCTAGTTTCGAAGATATTACTTTGTTCTTCTATAAACTCTCTCGCTTTACTAAATTCTTCTGGAGTGAGATGTTGCCAAGTTGACTCAAATTGCTGAAGTACCTCCATTGGTAACTTGCTTGTATCCTCGGAAGTTGGCTCTTCACATCTTGTTACTTTCTGTACTGGTTCAAATAATGCTACCACCTCCCCCTTATTCATTTTGACACTATTTGGGAAAATATTGGCGACTCTAATCGGGATGTCTTTATCGGTTTTAACTAGTGATTTTGCAACGAGGTAGGTGTTGGGTGTGTTTTGTTGGCTTATGAGTCCGACGCAGCTTGATGTTTTACTTTCCAGCCTCCCAAAAATTATGGTCTCACTGTTACCGACTAGTCTTGTTGTGCATACTGCCACCACCTTAATTGGTTCTTTATTGATGTGACTATTTGACTAGTCTTGTTGTGCATACTGCCACCACCTTAATTGGTTCTTTATTGATGTGACTATTTGACAAAATGAACTCTTCGTTCCCAAATCTTAGGGTATTAAGTTTATTATCAAACGCAAATCCATGTTTACTTATCAGGTCCATTCCCAAAATAAATTCGTCTTCTATGTCTGCAACTAATACCGAGTGGCGAATCTTCAACCTCCCCAGCTGTAGGTCTATGTCTGTCTGCCCCAACACGTCGGCGGATTCTCCAGTCACAGTCTTAAGTGTTATTTTCTTTTCTGTTGGTCGAATTTTATATCTCGTTGCAATTTTGAACTTAAGCAATGATATGGCAGCACCAGTGTCTACTGTTATATTAACTTTTCTTCCATTAATAAGTCCGTCGATGTTAAGACTGTCAGCAGTATGTTTTAAGCTCTTGAGAGTAAATTTTGGGGGCTAAATTCCCATTAGCCAACACCCGCCCCTCTGCGTTGACTAGTTTTAGTTTTCCTGATCTCTTCTTCGGTACTCTGTCCCAGTAGATGGTGAGCGAGACCTCATTTGGACACGACAATCGCGTTGAATATGCCCTGTACGTCCGCATCTGAAACACTTTACATTTGGAGGGGATCGTCTACTTTCCTTCAAAGAATCAATCTTCTCTATCAGTGACTGAAACAGTTGGTTTAGCGTTTTTAAGTTGACCTCCTCTCCAGTGCTCATTTCTTCTCCCTCCTGAATTGAAACAGCTCTTACTTTTGGCCTGGACATATTATTTGATGATTCAATTTCAAGGGCTCGAATCAACACTTCACTGCTGTTATGGAAGCGTTCTCGACGAAGTAACTTTGCTAAGTCCGTGTCTCGCAAGCCGTTAATAAAGCGATCTACCGTAAAGGGATCTCTGTAATTTTCTGGCATATCTGGGTAAGCCAAGTACATCAGCCTCCTGATATCCGCTTCATACTCTTGTAATGACTCCCCTGCTCTTTGTTGGCGAATATTTAATTCTGACCAATGCAAATTTCGTAAATGTTCATCTCCATATCTTCTTTCTAAAGCTGCCACTAAAGCATTGTAACTCTGTTTTTGTTCCGCTGGAATAGACTGTAAAAGTCCAAGAGCAGGTTCTCGTAGAGCTACTAACAAAGCTCTAGCTTTTTCGTCATCGTTCCAACTATTTGCAGCGGCGGCAGCTTCAAATTGTTGTTTGTAGGTAGACCAGGAAGACGTACCATCAAAATTTGGAGGCTTAATGTTTTGGTTGGAATTCACAACATATCCCTGAGTTTTTATTTTGTTGTGTTCTTTCTGAAGCTGTATAAACTGCTTTGACATGTCCTGGAATTTTTCTTCCATGGTTTGAAAAACTTCTTCCCTAACATTCTGTAGTTTGGTCTCCACTTTTTCTTCAACATTCTGCAATTTGTTTTGCACCTTTTCTTCTACATTCTGCATTCTTTGAGTTATTTCTTCCTTAAGACCTTCTGTTGCTACCTTAAATTCTCCTCTCAGCTGTTCGGAGTTGCTCTTTATTTGGTCGAAGTTTTCTTGCATACCATCTAATCTTTCTTCAAATGTCCGTCTCATATCGTTTTGGTTTTGTGCAATGGTCTGTCTCATATCGTTCTGGTTTTGTTCCATGGTCTGCTTCATGTCATCCATGGTGTGTTTCATATCGCCCTGGTTTTGAGCTATTTGAGCTGCTAGAGCCTGCAGCATTTTAGTTATCTTCCATCTTGGCCGATCTTTGTCTAGTAAGCATCAACTTCCTGATAAATCACTTAAAACGTCTATTTTAGGGCTATAAAGCGAATGTCGAAGTCGGTTTTTCAATATCTCTTCCAATTCTTAAATAGAACCTAATGGAATGTTCTGGAATATACTGGTAAATGCTACTCTTTCTGCTACTAGGCAAATGTAGAAGTCACTTTTTGATTATCTCTTTTGGTTCTCGAATAGACCGTCGTAGAATGTTATGGAATATTCTAGCAATAATTTCTAATTCTTACTTTTAAAATAACTAAGCTACTGTCGAAGTCGGTATTTGTATATCTCTTCTAGTTTTTGAATAGAACGTCGTAGAATGTTATGGAATCTTCTAGAAATTCTTTTTAGTTCTTACTTTTGAAATTACTAAGCTAATGTCGAAGTCTCTTTTTTGAATATTTCTTCTGGTTTTCGAATAGAGCGTCGTAGAAAGTGATGGAATGTTCTAGAAATTCTTTCTGATTCTTACTTTTAAAATTACTAATCTAATGTCGAAGTCGGTATTTGTATATCTCTTCTAGTTTTTGAATAGAACGTCGTAGAATGTTATAGAATATTCTAGAAAATCTCTCTAATTATCAATTTTTGGACTGTAAAGTTAATGTCGAAGTCGGTTCTTAAATATCTCTTTTAGTTTTTGAATAAAACAATATCGAACTTCTTCGAATATTCTGGAAAAATCACTTACTGTTTTTCTGTCCAATTGTCCTATCCGGTGGTAATATGTAAGGGTAGTCTTTGCACTATTCAGTTCCGAATATTCTGGCAAAATCACTTACTGCTCTTCTTTTTAATTGTCCTAGCCGGTGGTACTGTGTAAGGATAGTCTTTGCACTATTTATTTCTTTTAATCTCACTTCTGACACCAATTGTTACGGGTTCTCCACAACAATTAAAAACTCGCAATTGTTGAAAACGATACGTCAATTTATTTTCACCAATTATGTACAAAAAACACGCACTTAAACTTGCTAATAATTCACCACTATAATCGGTCTATTAACTTCGTGTTAATATCTCACGACCACCTCAGCATGTTATCTGTGACTGACTGACTGGTGCACGACCCCGGCCCTATATATAGGATCGTCCATCTCTCTCGAACTTTCCGGCAGCCTTCGACGTCCGGAAAGTTCTCGTATGATTTGGACCGCAAGTCACAGATAACGCAACTAAAGCCTAGACTAAGAATACAACCTTAAGATAAATCAACCTAATACTACACTAAACCTAAATAAATTCCAATTATAAAATTTAAATAACTTAAATTTGTAACAATATCATAACTTGTCATGGTTTGAGTCATCATAGCCAGGACCATCCTCATATTCGTCTTTGTTTTTAAGTATAAACTGAGGTGTCCCTCAGGGATCTGTGTTAGGACTGTTACTGTTTCTTTTGTATATAAACAATATTGTTAATTTGGACATTTTTTTATTTATTTATTTAATTAACATAAGGTACATTTTCAAGTGAATTAAATTAAACATAGTTGTTTACAATCTTAACTTATTATTGCACAAGCAATGAGTGATAATAAATCACCAAAATAATTTTATGTAAGAACAAATTTCTTTGCAGCAGATTTTTTCTAAGGTTGAGAAATTAAAATAATCAAGTTTGGAGTAATGTTTATTAACATTGTTTGATATTCGGTTTGCTGGGCAATGGAGCAAGTAGAACACTCTACAGTATGACACATGCAGAAGAGACTGGTTACGAGTGTGATAAGCTGGATGGATTTTAAGAGTTTCTAAACATTCAGGACTCTTCATAAAGTTATTAAAAATTTTATATACAAAGCACACATCATAATACTCTCTTCTGCTGGACAAATTGTTCAGATTAAGGTAGGACTGTTAAGTCTCTTGTGAGATGTAAGCTAGTTTTCGAAAGAGTGTAGCATGCAAACTTGTTTTGGACATTATTTAATCTGTCTATGTGGATTGGACTATAAGGACACCAAATAATATTAGAAAATTCAAGTAATGATCTGCAATATGAAATGTACAATGGTTTTAATGCAAAAATATTTGTCCTTACATGTTCTTTTGATGAACCCTAGCATACAGTTTGCCTTATTGATAATATGCTCATAAGGGGTGTGAAAGGACAGTTCACTATCCAGGTAAACACCTAACTCTTTGATGACTGTGACTTCCTCGAGAATAATATTATCAATAGAGTACTGAGCTGGCAATTTTACGATTAGCTGGCTGAATCTTAAAAATTTGCATTTGTCCGGATTTAAAGACATATCGTTGGCCTGGCACCATGAGAAGACAATGTCAATATCTCTTTGTAGCTGTAAAATATCACTAAGTGATGTGATTTTAATGAAAAGTTTTAAATCGTCAGCAAACATTAGGAAATAACAAGAGAGTAATTCGCCAAGGTCATTAATAAAGAGGATGAAAAAAAGGGGTCCCAGGTGAGACCCTCGGGGAACGCCAGATGTTACTATGAATGGATTAGATAGGTGACCAGTAATTTTAACCTGCTGCCATCTGTCGATCAGATAGGAGCCCACCCAGTTCAGCAAAGCTGCAAATAACCTGTAAAAAGAAAGTTTTATTAGCAGCAGAGAATGATTCAGTTTATCAAAGGCTTTGCTGAAATCAGTGTATATAGCGTGTGTCTCTAGCCCTTTATCAAAGTTTTGAAAGATGTGGTTCGTAAACAAGTACAGGTTAGTATCTACAGACCTGCCAAGGGTGAAGCCATGCTGTTGCGACAGTATTTTACTCTGGAAATGGGCAGACATAATTTCCAAGACACACTGTTCAAAGACTTTAGGAAGTGCTGATAAAATACTAATTGGCCTGTAGTTTTTTATGTCACTTTTATCGCCAGATTTGTGAATGGGAGTAATGTAAGAAAGTGTCCAGACCTTTGGAAATCTTCCAGCTTTTAGAGAACTGTTAAAAAGCAGATAAAGAGGATAGTAGAGCGTTTGAGAACAAAGCTTTAAAACTCTGTTTGGGATGCCATCAGGGCCTTTACCTTTTTAATGTCAAGGGAACTTAATGCTTTTTCTACTGCAACAGCACCAATAGTGATTTCCCTAAGATTATCATGTATTTCTTTATCAACTTCCTGAGGATGGTTTTTCTTTGCATTGAACACAGACGAAAAGAACCTGGCAAACAAATTGGCCACATCCTCACCCTCTGTCGCTGCTGCATTGTCCAAATGCATTTCCTGGGGCACTGCTCCAGTACTCGATTTGGAGCGAATGAATTTCCAAAAAGTATTTGGATCATCATTAATAGAGTTTTCCGCTTCTTTAATGAAAAGTTCATAACAATGTATAGATAAGAACTGACATTGCCTTCTCAGAGTACTGAAATGATCGTAGTCAACATCGCAGTTAGTATGTTTGTATTTTTTATGTGCTAACTTTTTCTGAAAAGTTAAGTTTTTTAGGTTTAAACACTTTAACTAATATTGAAACACGAAAATACGACACAGTACAGATTATCAGTTGTTTTATCAATGTCATCATCCAGAATAGACAGCCAGTTAAAACTTAAAAAGTAATTATTTATTTGTGCAAAATCCGCATTTTTAAAATCATAGTAAAAACACTCTAGGTTCCAGATTTTTTGCGGATTTACTATGAAATAATATTTCTAAAGGTGGGTGCAATGGATCTGGTTTAACCAGTCCAACACACTTTACTAGGGCCTTAAGCTCAAAATTTGCAAAACAGAGATCAAGAATTTTATTTTGGTGAATAAATTTGAGGGCGAGAATCCGGACCTACTGACGTTTTGAGACCACGCGACTTCCGCAAAATTGTAGTCACCTGGGACATCTGAAGGCAAGAAGCTCGAGTCGTCGATATTTTGGGACCATGTAATGTCAGGAAGGTTAAAATCACCAACCACTATAACTCTTTCGAACATCTCAACTGCTGTTAATACCGACTCTAAGTGGGCTTCATAAACGGATATACCCATTTGTGGAGGAACGTAAACGCAGCCGACGCAGTAAGTTGCGTCGCCAATCGACACTGACACCCAGACTTCTTCATTTTTGGTGATTTTGTTTTATTTGTTGATGATACTTCAGTTTTGTGGCATCACAAAGATGTTAATGTTCTTAGAAAGAGGATTTCCAAGGATTTGACTAAAATTAAAACTTGGTGTGACTTGAACAGATTATGTTTTAATATCAATATAACAAATTTTCTGGCGGTCAGGTGTGATATGCAGATTCTAAATTTGGGAAATGACCCTTTGCAGGATAAGCCTGTTAAGCCCCACTGGAAAGAGTCACATTAGAGTTGAGTTGGACATTGAAATGGCAAGGTGTGTGTACTTCTCCTTGTTTGAATCACATCTGAGATATGGTGTTCCATTTTGAGGAACAGCTAGCCAATATCTGATCAACCTTCTGTTTTTTCTTCAAAAAAAAGCTGTTCGATTTGTCTCTGGCATTCACTAGAGAGAGTCCTGTAAGCCATATTACATCAGAATCTGCTGTTAGAAATGACATATGTCAAACACTTCATATGGTTCATTTTTAAAAACAAAACATCAAGTTTTTGAAGTGTAAACTTCTTTAGGCGCATTTAGCAGTTTTTGTGAGTAGTGAATTGAACTGAGCCGTCAGGCTCGGCTATGTAACACTCATTCGGGTGAAGTTGGCTCGAGTCGACTAACTGTGAAAGGAACATTCAGCGAGCATTATGATGATGCAGATGAAGGCCAGTATTATTAATTTCGACTTGTTGAAGTTTACACTTCTGCTGTGTGGTCTTAAGCACACATAATTTTTTTAATTTTGTTGATAGGGCTCCTTTTTCTGATGTCAAAAGTATTTAACATGTTGACATTTGGTTTGGCCGTTTTGAGTCATTTGCCTTTTAATTCACCATATTTGACTTAATAGGATATCTCTGTTAGTATTGATCTAACAGTAAAGTTTATATATTATATGGTAGATCAAAAGGCAAATAACTTAAAAACGCCCAAACCAAATGTCGACATTATTTTTAAAATCAGAAAAGGAGCTCTATCGACCAAATAAAAAAGTTCATGTTTTGTTTAAAAAAATGAATCATATGTCAAAAATTTGACAAGTGTTCTTCTTTACATTTTTGATTGATTCTGTATGGAGAAATTTTGAAAGTCTTGTTGAAATTGCATAATTAATGGCTACAAAAAAAATTGGGTCAACAGGGTCTATAAGTGCATTTAAGTATCCCGTGTATACCTATATCCCCTGGGACCGATGCCGCACCAGAGAGAAACATAATTTATTCTAGTGTGGCATTGGTCCCTGGGAACCTATACGATATTATTGCAATATTCAGATTTCATTTTTTATGACAAACATTTTGCTACTTGAACCTTTGTCCTAGCTCGAAAAATAAGGTAACATGCCCCGCACGGAAATAGAAGTTAAGAAAATTTATCATCACATGAGAGAAAAGTGCATTATCTGTTCCCGGGGACCGAGGCCGTAGTCAACGTACTATGGTTAATATGTAGTGCGTTTTGCCTAAATGCGGACGGGACACCCTTTTACTTTGTGACCTTTACTGATAAAAAGCACTACAATCCCTCAAATTTTTTGTTTTAGACTTAACTTTTACCTGTGACCTCAGATGAAATCCTAACACTAGCTTACCAATCCCTCATAACATGGCAGAAGCCAAAGTTATTGTGCAGAGACCTCCCTCCGCAAGTTCACCCCCAAACTGCGCCATTTGTTTGGGTTCCTGTGCCAACAAGTGCTTTAGTGACTCGTGCATGCACGAGTTCTGCTTCCAGTGTCTTTTGCAATGGTCTAAGGTAAGTTAAAACAAAAAAATACTCTATTTTCCAAAAATTTGCTCCTTGAGGCGCATTTCACTTGCCTGTGGTTCTATTTAACCCTTTGTGTCCGAAATTAACGTTTTTACAAAATTTTTGTTCATAACTCATATTTTATAGAATGAGAAATATCAATTAAGAAACAAATTTAAAAAAATTTCTAGCAGGATTAGGGTTAAATTAAGGTGTTGGGGATATGGTCTCAAGAGGCCTTTTCTTATATTTAATTTGAGAACGGTCCCAACAAAGTATGTATAGTCTAACTTATACGCATTTGTAATGACGTCACCAGGTAAGAAAAAGACGTATGGCGTACATATTTTTGCCAATCAATGTTTTTTGATTGACAGTGACTGATACTTCACATACCCAATTACCTACCTATTTAAATCATAGACACTACTTTTTTAAAAAAGTTTATTGTCACCGTTGTTTATAATATACTAAACAAAGATAAACAAAAATGACGTCATTACAAATGGGTATAATTTGAACTATAAATGTAGGTATATTTCGGGAATTGGGTTCCATAATGAAATTTGCCTTTATCGCTCACACTCTTGTCTCAGATTTTGACGGTGCAAGGTGCTAAGGTTGGAGGGTCGTGTGCCGAAGCTGACCAACACGAGGCAAAGGGCGGAAAAGATATCTTGTGTCCGTTTCAGAGTCTCATATGGAAGCCATAGCAGCCTGGAAAAAGGGGTGCGATCAATTCAAAATTCCTGTTTTCAAACTTGTATTATTTTATATTAAATCTTTCGTAAGGTCAGAATTTTTTTTATTGTAAAATTTGTAATTTTACATTAATAATGTTTGAGAAGTAACAATAATTTAACTAATATGTTTGTTCGACACTATCTTTGGCCTCCCCCAATATCTTCCACTCTTCTTTGTCTGTCGGCGTGTTTATCCCGTGTGTTTCTTTGAATCGTCCGCTCATCTCATTTAGGGTCTTTCCCTATTTCTTTTATTTTCACAAGCTCTCCAGTACATAATTACATTTATTCCATCGATCGTCTTTCCATCTGATATTATGACCGGCAAATTTTCATTTTAATTTTGCTATTACTTTTGTCTTTGTTCTTATCCATTTATTCGTTATTCTATCTGTTAGCTTTACATGTAACATTTGTCTTTCCATTGATCTTTGGCCTTTTGTTATGTTATCCATGTTTGATTTTGTGTCCAGGTCTGGGATCCATAGGTAAGTACAGGAAGGATACATTGGTTATACACTTTTGTTTTGAGGTACTGAGGATATTTTTTATTTTTTAATATGTAGCTTAATTTACCGAATGCTGCCCAGGCCAATCTTACTCGTCTCTTGATTTTAGCTGTTTCGTTTTTTTTTAGTTTAATAATTTGTCATTTTACGTCAAGCCTATATAAACGCAATATATAGTGGAATGTTGTATTCATTGGCTCGTTCTATTAGGATTTCCATGGTTAATAAGTGGTCAACTGTACTGAAACCTTTTCTGAAGCCTGCTTGTTCTTTTGATTGATATCCTTCAATTTTTTTTTTTATATTTTCGTGGAAAACTTATAAATTACATTGAGGAGTGTTATAGGTCGATAGTTTTCGCCACTATGATCATCAAAAACAATATATTTTTTATATTTTATCATTTAGATAAAATATAAAAAATATATTGTATATATATATAGTCCAACACTAAAAACAGTTCCACTGCACCTACTCTTACGCGTCTAGGTGTACCACGTAGGGCACTTGTCAGTTCTTTTTGGTTTTTTTTACGGCTTATTACTTGGAAACTAAACATAAAATCAAAAATGTCTAATAATAGGTAGCTTTAGCAATAAATAAATGCACTGGTAGGGCCATTTAACCAATATGACTTAATTAACAAATTATGAGATTGGTGGTTTCAATAAGCGACCAGTAGGACACAAAGGGTTAAGAAATATACCGAAGGTGGCGTTATATTTTTTTAACTATAGGTATTTTTTTCATTATTTTAGGTAAACTTTAACACATATCATAATGGTAATCACAATTAACATTAATATTTAAGTCAGTACAGAAAATTAAGTAAAAAGTAAAGCTAAATAAGTTAAAAGTTAAAATTTCTTAATTTAACTTAATTTAACTTAAGTAAGTTAAAATAAATTACAATAAAAGTTAAAATCTCTAAAAAATTACAATCGAAGTTGTCATAATAATTTTACATACACTAACAATAATTACTAAACTACTACAGTATGACTAAACAGATTAATTTTCTAATTTTAAAATAAAAAATTAAAATTTACTATTTACTATTTAACAACAAAGCCATCCTAAATTAATATTTGGGTGAATATCTTTAAATTGAGTAATTGCTAGTCCCAGGCCTTTAAAAAATCAAATTTTTTAATTTGATGTTCAAAAATATTTTAATTCTTTTTTTGAGAAAAAGAAATATGGATTTGTAATGCCCGTGTCATGTCCCCTTAGGAGTTAATTAATTCAATTATTCAGTTGACTACAATTGCAAAAAAGCTATAAATTTAATATCTTTATTATTATTATTATTATTATTATTATTATTATTAAAGGTCTTTATTTTCCAGCAACTTACAAAAATTAACAATACATAATTTTTTCTATAACTAAAAATGCTAGAAAAAGGCCGAAGATCAGCTGTCTGTTTCATCCAGAGATGAATGAAATAGACTCTGATTTGCATCTTGAGCCAAGAAAATAAAAAATTAAATTCATAATAAAATATATATTATATATATAATATCTAGTATGTAAAAAAAGATAAAACATTACGTTTACTTTAAAAAATAAAAGAAATATAAAAAAATTATATCTAAAAGTATTTATAATATTTGTCTCTAAATAAATCGGTAATTCCCGTGTCATTATTATTACCGCCATTTTTATCCACTCCCACAACTGAGAAATGAAAGGATGTCACATCATCATGTTGGCTGGCCGGTTGGCTCTTGTAACAAATTTTTATTCGAGTAGTGCACATGTTGTTTTTGCTGCAGAGAAAAATATTCGTTTTTTTACGTGTTGTAACCTGCTGGCTGTAATTTCCTCGGTAAGTAAAAAATATTTTAATAATTAATATTTTGATGGTAAAAAAGTATTGAAGGAATTGAAATTGGTGCCCCCTCTTATTAAAAAATAAATAAAGCTTGTATTTTGTTTTTCAGAGTATAAAAATGATTTTTTTTCCGTGCTGTAATTCCTGTGTATTTTAGTGTATTATTTGTAACACGGGAATTACATTAGAGTCACGGGAATTATACAATAGCATTTATAAGTATTTTTTTGCTAGAACTTAATCCAATTATACCACCATTTTATAGTAACCATGCGATAATTGGTTGTTATTCCTAGAGACCCTGTATGTATGTATACTATGTAATTCCCGTGTAAAATATTTTTACAAAAATTTCAATATTTTAAAAAATACTTAATTTGACGTTAAACAATTTTTTGAAGAAAACAAATACTTTATGCTCAGTAACCCGGTTTGAACTTTATCCCTTACTAAAGAATAATGTTTGACCTTACTTGTGTCCGAATAACAAAGAATGTAATTAAAATTTAAAATATTTATGATAACAGACAATTACTTCAAGAGCCACCAATGCTGGGTAAATATAAATAAGTCTGCCAGTCGCAATTTTCCACCCAGATAGACTAGGTCTGATGGATGGCGGTACGTGGCTAGTGACTCCAATATTTTTTAAGTTTTAAAAGGATCTTTATTGACTGCTGGTCCACATTAAGGACTTTACTTTTGTCCGGAAAATATTTGCTACTTTCATTTATTATAATTTATCTAAAAATAGTTGCTTCACTTATAAATGACAACCTACTTTTTGAATATCCATCCATCCATCAGTTATTTCTCCGATTTTGTGGTTCTGGAGCCAGTATATGGAAGTTAATTGGGAAGAAATAGGCATCAGAGTAAGTGGGCAATACTTGAACCACCTAAGATATGCTGATGATATCGCCTTAATAACAGATAGGGAAAAAGAATTGATAAAAATGCTGGAAAAACTGGATACAGCAGCTAAAAATATAGGCCTAAGTATGAACTACACTACAACTAAAATCATAACAAACACAGATGAAAATATCACGATCAGAATAAACCTAGAAAAAATAGAACACAAGTAGAGGAATATATATATATACCTAGGACAAATTATTAAACTAAAAAAATAAAATCAAACAGCTGAAATCAAGAGACAAGTAAGATTGGCCTAGGCAACATTTGGTAAATTAAGCTACATACGAGTATTAAAAAATAAAAAATAT
Organism: Aspidapion aeneum; assembly: GCA_963576565.1. Lineage (NCBI taxonomy): Eukaryota > Metazoa > Arthropoda > Insecta > Coleoptera > Brentidae > Aspidapion > Aspidapion aeneum. The sequence goes on along the minus strand of OY755038.1, from coordinate 34,989,994 downwards.
CTGCATTGTCTCAAAACGAAAGTGTATAAACCAATGTATCCTTATCATTATCTATGGATCCCAGACCTGGATACTTACAAAATCAAACATAAATAGACTAACAAAAGCCCAAAAATCAATGCAAAGACAAATGTTACATGTAAAGATAACCGATAGAAAAAAGAATGAATGGATAAGAAATAAAACAAAAGTAAGGAATGTCATAGGAGACAGACAGATAAGAGTGGAAGATATTGGGGGAGGCCTATGTCCAAAGATGGATCGAAGAAGGCTAAGTAGATAGATATCAAAGTTAAATGATATTGCCTATTGATCTGACTTTTCCAAATCCACTACCTGCACCAATAACAAGGATTTTTAAGCAATGTTTTTAAAAATGTTGTCAAGGAAATTATTTCCGCGAGTGTTTGAAAAACGTCGTTGGGATCCTATGATGATATACATATTTTAATGAAATTATTACTACCCAGTGTATATATTTAATATTCAGAGAAAATTAAAAAGTTATTATAAATGTTTGTTTTGCATTTTTCCCAGAAGTAGGTACATATCAAATAATAACAATATTTTTACTGTGGTTTCTCAAGTGAATTTTATTTTCTTATCGAATATTTTTGTTTGCTTAACAAAAACTTTTATCTGGTGATTTTGCTAAAATCAGACCCTGTGCCTCTGCATTGACTAAGAAAGGGTATACAAAGTGTTCCATTGCTATTGATACAAATCAAAACTGTAGACTCTAGGTAAAATGATTTTTCTGATTAATGTTTTATGATAAATATTTTTCCATCACATTTTGGGTTTGGGAGTTTCAGTCAAGCAATTAAAATTTTTGATGTAGATTTTAGAGAGCGCCCTTGCCGTCTCTATAAGTGCATAAAGGAAGCTTTTTTTTGTGCCTTAGTGTATGTAAAATAACTACTTGCAAGTGTCGCTACAGGCAAATGTTTTCGCTATTTTTGCATTTTATGAGCCCAGTGCGCTTATGAATTCACATAACAGAAGTAGCTTGAATAAATCTGGATTTTTAAACTAAGAAGAATCATTAAAAATTTTAAATGCATCTTGAATTCAGTCTACTCTTAGCGACATCCTTTTTGCGTAAGAATGATGAGAAACAGGATTATTTTTATTAAAAACATAAGTACACTAAGGTACAAAAAATGTACTTAAAGTACTTTGTATCATTTTCAAATTGCATCATCAAAATTGATATTCCACTAAACTTTAGAATAGATAGAGAATGAATAGATTATTATTATTAAAAATAAAATGTGTGTTTTGTTATAAATATGGTAATTTACACATAGACAGAACTGGACAACATGACATGGATGAAATCTTGCAAGAAAGGAGAGTTGTTCACTTTTGTTTCCTCCATCTGACCTATCTTTTCACGACGTTTCGGTTACTATCCAGATCAAAGAAACCGACTGTCGATGGCTTTCCATGCGCTGTTAAATAATAGTTGAAACCAACTATACCATTTGGTCATCGAAAAAAATATCAGTTATATTTCCTCTGATTTGGTTCAGTGTATGCAGTGAAGCGTAACGGCCCGCCCCCTTAATTCTAAGATGTTAGTTTTCCATAAGGAATCGTTTCCATATGTACCGGGTGGGCCAAAAAAATCCGGACAATTTTTTTTTATTATAACTTTTGAACTATACAATCGATTTTAATGGGACAAACTGCACTTTGCAGAGAATTAATTAGAGTTTTGACTGAATGTATCTTTTTGGCCACCATTTCAAAATCCAAGATGGCGGACGAACTTAAAATGTACCCTTCAAAGATGCTCGTTTATTCTTTTGTTCCGAACATGTTTAAATTATTTTTTTAAATTAGTATAAAAGCTGCAAAATCGGTTGAGTGGTTCTAAAAAAATATTTTTGTTTCAACCATTGTTTGGCATATTATACGATTGTCTTGCCAATCATGTCTGCATTTATTTCCTTATAAATTCATTACTTGTCACCACGATTTTTTTCATTTCATTAAGATCGGTTCAGTAATAATGAGTTTATAAAGAAATTAATGCAGACAGGATTGGCAATGCAATCTTATAATCTGTAAAACAATGGCTGAAACAAAAATAGATTTTTGGAGAACCACCAAACCGATTTTAGTAATTTATACCTTGTTGTGCGGGGAAAAAGTAGTGCATTTCTATAAATTGAAAAAAAAAACTAAACCATTTTCATAAAATAAGACTAAACGCGCCGTTTTGAAGAATCAATTATGATTCTGTCTACCATCTTAAATTTTAAGATGTTAATAATTTTTGATCATGATCTTTAAAAAGCAATCAATTCTAACCAGGACATTTTTTATTTCGTCAAAATCGATTCAGTAGTAATGAATTTATAAGGAAATAAATGCAGACATGATTGGCAGGGCAATCGTATAATATTCAAAACAATGGTTAAAATAAAAATATATTTTTTTAAGAACCACCGAACCGATTTTGCTGAATCAGACCTGGTTGTGCATGGCAAGAATGCTGCGTTTTTAGTGATTTAAAAAAATTATCAAAACATGTTCGCACAACATAAGAATAAACGAGCATCTTTAAAAGGTACAATTTTATTTCGTCCGCCATCTTGTATTTTGAAATGGCGGACAAAAAAATTAATTTATTCAAAACTCTGAATACTTCTTTGCCAAGTGCAGTTTGTTCCATTAAAATCGATGGTATAGTTCAAAAGTTATAATGAAAAAAAACCCCCTATGTTTAATAATGGCCGTGCTTGGTGAGTTGATAAAGCTAATATGAATATGTTTAAAGCAATCATAAATTAAGTATACGGCTTTATTTATTACTTAATTTATGAAGGGTGTCACATCGACCAGCAGTGTTCTGACCCTTCATAAATTAAGTATACGGCTTTATTTATTACTTAATTTATGAAGGGTGTCACATCGACTTAACTGTCACACTTAGGTGTCCATTAGATCTTGGACCCCCGTGAGGTTAAGCTTTCGAGCTACCCACGGAAAAGTACTAGAGAAACAAAAATCCCTTAATTTTTCTTTTTACCGGATTAGGCACGAAAACTTCGTCGTTGATCTTACAAACTGACGTAACTCATTTGTTGTAATTTTACAAGAGAGCAATTTCAAGTTTTAGGAAAAGTTTATATTGGATTTATATCACTAAAAATGTTATTGAATCTGATGATTTTTGTGCTCTTTAAAGGATTTTTATGAGTTACGACACTTGTGAGTAGAAAGAACGACACAAATAAGGTAGTATTATGGTCTTTTCAAAACTGCATTTTTTTGAGATACTTCAGTTTGTAAGATCAACAACGACTTGTTTGAATTTTAATTTACGGGTACTAAATTTTATATTTTTTATATATATTTTTTGTTTAAATTTTTCACAGATAAAAGCTGAATGTCCCCTTTGCAAGCAACCGTTCAAAAGGATCATACACAATGTCAAATCGAATGAAGACTATGAAGAACACGTTGTGGAGACAGCCCACCGGAATGACGACATCATCTTGGACTTGGACAACGGTCTCCCAGATGAATTTTTTATTGCCCCGTCGATGCATCTACTGCCCGGGGCCAGCCATCCGCACAGGCATGAATTTCACGTCAGGTAAGTTGCAACGTTGCCACGATGATTGCATTGTTTGCCAACCTATATGTATCTTCTTCCTCAATTGGTATTACAACCTCTGGTGGGTTTTAGCCTGATAAATCAAAGCCCTCCATTCTGCCCTCTCTGGTACGACTGTTCGCCACCTTTTCCTATATTCTTGATGTCATCTTTTTCGTGGCCTTCCACTTACTCTCCTTCCTGTAGGTCTCCAATATTTTTCTTGGTGTTCTTGTTTCATCCATTCTGTTCGAACTAAGCCAATCTACATCCTAACAGAAGCTTCAAGGACCAAAAATGTAAACCGTAATGAAGATAACGCATCACCTTGCTTCACTGGTGATGGTGATTTTGATAAGCTTATCGTCGCGTCTCTATTTGTTTCAAATATGTCATACATACAGGGTCTCTAATCAAGGTGTGGTTTTTAAGCTTGTCTTAAAATTCAAGGCAAGTTTGGGGGTAATTTGTTTTTCTATGGGCCGGTTTCCCAATAGAGGGTTAGCCCTGACCCGTGGGTTATCTTTGATAGCTATCTTTTTTTAGCATGAGATAAATATGTCAGTCATAACTCACGGGTCAGGGCTAACCCTCTATTGAGAAAACAGCCCTATATCCCCTAGAAACAACTGGACTGCACGTATCGGTTTTCTTATATATTTATACTGGGACTTTCCATCCAATCAGGATCAATCGCCCAGTTTCGCAAAGTTCTAGCAAGGTTAAAGCATTTTTACAACCAAGTACCTAGCCAGGAATCGAACCCGGACCGCCGGTGTACAAACATTGCTACTACTACACCACGACGGCGACTTTTTAAATGTATCGTATGTTTTCGCCTTCTAAATTAGGGAGACTCATCGTGAAGCAAACTCATTAGTGTCCTTATTCTAAATGGCATGGCGTAAGTGTTGACGTAAATAAGGTAAATTTGTTTGTAGGACTACATTCACAGTGGACTCTCGAGGCGAGCAAGCTGTGCAGCATATGCTGCTCACACACCCCCTCATGGCTGGCGGTAGGATCACCATTGGAGCAAATTATCATCACCAGCCTGGTGTGTCAACAAGGTAAATAATATGCATTTTGAGCTAGGCATAAGCCCATTCACTTGCTTAAGATCGTGGCCTAGATAAAAGCTGGAAAAAAATAATATGAAAGTTAACCTGGAATCTGTAAAAGTTTAGTTGCCAACTTTGAGGTAAATGTGACACCGAACACAAGACATATTTTTTTTGGGTTGGGCCGTTCGGGAAGGGGGGTTAAATAATAAAAAAAAAAGAACTCGAAACCCACAACAACTAGCGAAACGCAATTTTCAGATTTAAATTAATTATATTTGCACCAAAAGTTGTAGCTGCGTTTAAGTTCGTCAGAGCCGTATCAAAAACTACAAAATAAATATAAAAAAATCACTTACTGTAATATCTATGGCTTCACAAGTACCGCTTATATTGTCGTTATAAATTCACAAAGACTAGTATCTTAAATGTAATTTACATTGGCAATATGGCGCCAGGAAGGAGTAGCGGGAAACTGATACATATGTGTAGTCGAGATGTTGTGGACGGCGTAGAGATCATACAGCGTGGTGGGGTAGCGTGTGCTCAATATAACGAACTAAATCAGATAGGGGTTTTCACATAAAACTGAAAATTGTATTTTATTTAGTTTTATTTTTTGATCAAGGGGGTTAAATGAGAAAAACACTCAAAAAGCACACTATGGAAACGCGATTTTCAAATTTAGTAGATTAACAATTTTTTTTTAAATTTTTTAAAATATTTTGATAATAAAATCTGTGGTAACACAAAAATTTTATAAATGGAGGTAAGTTCAGTAGATCACGAACTTCGTGATCTAGAGTGTGTTCACGGATTGAGTACCGGTAAAGTATAAATATCAAAAAAATTTCGATTTAGATCTTAGATTTTCTGGAAATCGCTCCTGCTTGGTCTCAAACTAAGATGTTAAAAAAATGAGCCAAATCCATTAATATGTTCGATTTAGATTCTGATTTTCTGGGAATTGCTCCTGCTTGGTCTGAAACTAAAATGTTAAAAAAATAAATCAAATCAATTAATCTGCAGGGTGGTTTACTAGGCTGATTTGATAAAAAGTGTTGATTTGATAAAAAGTGTTAAGAGTAAAATACCATTGTTTTAAAAATTTTATTAAGAAGTGCTATTTAGTTTCAAAAGTAAATTCTCAATTTTCTAAAAACTCAGCCAACTCTGGTTTTATAAGTCGATTATGAAAATTTTGTTTAGACGAGTTTAAGCTGATTTTTCTGATAATTGAGAATCCGTCGTAACTTTTAATTCTAAACAACTTTTCTTAATAACCTTTTCTGATATCTCTTTGATAAATCAAAGGTACTCTGATTGGTGGACTAAAACCCGTGCCTCGCATATTCGTTGGTGACGTGTGGGCACACCAGAATATCGACAATTCAATGAACGGTCGCGCCATTTTCCATCAGTTTTCGTCCTTGCTAAGGCTATACTTTCTTAGTTCTGTTGTTTTAATTTTGGTGCGAACCTCAAAGTTTAATCTAAAACTCAGGATTTATTCTAGGGATTAGCACGCGCCTGGTCGTTCCTAGGTAAGTTTTAGTATTATAATATATTTTTACGTAAATATTATTTTTTATTGCATGCACATACTTCGAGACACGTGTTTTTTATGCCAAAAATTTTATTGTTTAAATATAAATTTAGAAGAGTTTGTAACATCTATCTACTATTTTCGGCTAATTTGTGGTATTTTTCCTGGATTGAAAATAAAAAAGAACGAGACACAACACTTTTGGTTGTTTTCTTCCACTGCACCAGCCCAACCCCACACTCCCTTAGAGTTACTCTGCAGTACTTTACCCTTAACACTTTTTATCAAATCAACCTACTAAATCACCCTGTATATCAATTGATTCGGCTTATTTTCTTAACAACAAGGACCAAGCAGGAGCGATTACCTGAAAATCAGAATCTAAATCTAATTTTTTTTTGTCATTTATACCTTACTGTAACTCAATCTGTGGACGCACTGTAGTTCTTATAATTCTAATTCTTCTAATAATTGAATTATTTCGTTAATAATTTTCAATTTGTGATTATTCTTTTCCAGTCCAGTACACACAGTCTTCCCCACCAGGCACAGACCAAGAGACTTCTCAGCTACTGTTTTTCGTAGATCAATTTACGCGCAAAATCTGTGGGTGAACACTCTTCCCGATTTCACCGGACGGTACAGAGATGTTACGCCACAGTTTTTCAGGTAGGTCCTACTTGGGGAAAAGTAAATCTCCTTTGGACATTTTCATTGTTTGTTTTGACATTCCAGGAACAATCCGTCAGCCAGAACTCGGCTGGTTCCATGGTTGAATCGAGAACTCAACGCTCTGCTTTACGAGAACACCCAGCTGATTATGCACTTGGTGGACCGGATTATGGAGACTTTGCTGGATCATCACATTTGCAGCAGATTTTTTAGGTAAAAAATAAAAATATATACAGGGTGTACCATATCATGGAACAAGGTGAAACTAGATTATTTGAGTAAAAAGATTGAGATTTTATCTAAACTTACCTTAGTTCAAATCCATATAAGGTATTTTTTTTAGAAACAAACTTTCGGACTTCCATTGTCTTTATTTATTTTAAACACGACGTTTCGGTTAGTAAGTATCTAACCGTTTTCAAGTGTAAACTGAACAATCTAGTCTACAGGTTACTACTTGTACTACTTGGTGTGCAGTCAGGTGTGACGGCTCGCCCCCTTTTTAATCCTAAGATGCTGGTTTTCCTTAAGGAGTGGTCATGTCACACCTGACTGCACAAGTGCACACCAAGTAGTATAAGTAGATGCCTGTAGATTGGATTGTTTATTTTACACTTGAAAACGGTTAGAGATACATACTAACCGAAACGTCGTGTTTAAAATAAATAAAGACAATGAAATTTCGAAATTTTGTTTCTACTTAATCATTGTCTACGAGTTTCAAAAAGATAATTTTTTTGGTACACTTTTTAGCGAGCACGGTTTTTCGAATGACGGTAACGAATTTTTTCCATGCTTCTAGTTTTTTAACTATAGCTAACTTCGTTATTTTTTCTGATCGCCATATTGAATTTATGTCATTAATTAGAGCATAAACAAAGCTTTTTAACCATTTATATTAATCCAAATTTAAACATTTACTTTAATGTAATTCAACACTTTCACATCGTTCACACATTTTTTGGCCTGGTTTTGAGTTTACTCTATAAAAATAATCTTTCAGTTGTAGTCTTTGGTTGCAAAATTGTATTATTTTTTGGCCAAAGGTAAAAAAAGTAAAGTTAAAAAATAAAGGTCTTAACAGACAAATTTAGACAAATAGAGCTATATACAAAGAAAATATAAAGGACAACTAACCCAAAGCTTAAGATGCGAAAATGAAAATATAGCAGAAATGTAGCAGCCGCGATTCGGTAATCCTATAATTTTACTCTTGTGTTTTCCGTGGTTGTTTTAAATAAATTGTATCTTAATCAAAACGATTTCTATAGGAATATGTTGGAAGAATATTTGACAACCAAAACCAACCATTTCGTGCACGAATTCTACAGTTTCATGAGGTCACCTTTCGACATGGTGGGTTATGATAGGAATGTCGTTTATACAACTAGGTAAGTAAACAAACTCTGTTAAAAAGTTTTTGTTATTATACTCACCCATTTATAATTGATATATTTTAGACCTCAGTCGCCAGCCCCCTTTCTGGAAGACGAAACCGTCGAAGTGGCCACATCTGACGACGACAGTGACGTCATAATAGTAGGGTCCAGCAATCCCTCGCAGCCCGTCACTATCGACCTAGTGGAAACAGATTCGGATGAACCTGAATTACTTTCGGCGCCCGACCAGGTATAAAAATTATTGTTTTAGATATATACAGTATTGGACATAATTATAGCTACAAATTATAAAATTATAATTAAAAGCAAATTAAGTACATATGCACATGGACTACAGATTAGCTTTTGACGACTTATACGAGCACATGTTTTCTAAATCGTTTGAAAAATATGTATAATTTTTTTTGTTAAACTGATTACACTTTTCTCCTAGACAAAAATATAGCAACAAACATTCATCTCCCATGCCTTAGATATTTAGTTTAAGTTATTTATGTTAAAATGACAAAAGCAGTTACAATTGATTTTAAAAGTCAATTTATGAAAATGTACAATCAGGGTATCAAATAAACTGAAACAGCTAAGATTGTATTATTACATTGATCTAGATATTAAGAACTCTAAATAATTTTAAAGTTCGAGGATCTGTTCTGCCGCTGAGAATCACCTGACGTCAAAGAAAAGCATCTAAGAAAGGCGTCGTATCAAAATAATGTATAACGATAATTTATACCATCAACAAAACTCTTGGCAGAATTGAAAGAAGGTTGTCCCTGTGGCAAAAATGCCAGAACTGTAAAAAGTGGTTGAGTTCAACTCAACCTGTTAAATTATCATCATCAAAAAAATACTCTTTTGAGTAAAACATGTACGTTCCCGTTTCAAATTTGTAGTTAATCATGCTGTAGCTGAAAAACTCTTTTATGGCGACGAACTAAAGTTTACCTGGTTCAAAATGTTGGTGTCCTTTCACATGTCACACATCATTACTTCGAAACAGGTTAAACTTTGATTCGTCGCAGGTTGAGTTGAACTAGACCGGTTCTTACAGTTCTGGAATTTTTGTGACAGTGAATTTTTAAAATTTGCCAAAGGTTTTCCGATGGTATAAATGGCTTATCTTGAGACGAGTTCTTATCTCATACGATTTAGAAAATATGTGTACCTTGACAAATGTACTTAATTTACTGTTGTGTATAAACATGATTTGTTTCTATAATTTTGTCCAGTACTGTATTAAAATCTTCAAAAATATTAATTTATCTTTTGGGGCGCCAAACCATAAAAAATGCTTTAAATTTTAAATAACATTTTCTAAATTAATTTTTAAAAAAGGCGCCCCTGACATTTCCTATGAACCCACTTTTTGCATGTGTTACATTTAAAAGCTTATAAGAAAAGGTGGAATTTTTTATGTCAATTAAAATATCAAAAAGTATTTTGTAGGTTTGCATTTTTGGAAGAAAGAAAAAGAAATATGTCAGCATTTTTTGACAGTTTAGCTGAAGTATGTCAAAAAAAGAGTTTGTCATTTTTCTTTTGTCATAAGCTTTCGAATGTGGTACTACAAGTAGCACAGAAGTAATACTTCTGTGCAAGTACGGTCATTCCCTAAGTAACCCCTTACAAACATTTTTTACCAGATAAAGTCCATGAAAAAACTCAGTTGTCGTTTTTTTTTTCTTCAAAAAACCAATTACTAAGCCGCGAGCGAGGCGGCCCTTCTATTTAAATTCGCCACGTGGGTGTCCTAAATTCGATGTTTTTGGGGGTTTCAGGTATTTGTACTTACTTAGTTGATACTTTTCTTATGAAAATGGCCTTTTTTGCTAGTATTTGATATCGGCGTAAAATTTCCTTTGAAATAAAGTGTCACAGTCAATATTTTATGTATTTAACTTTTTTTTTGTTTTTGATGTTTTAATATTCTATTTACCACTTTTAAAATATTTAAAATCTAGAAAATTAATTCAAAAATACAAAGAAGATAAAAAGGAGGATAAATGAGTCATTCCATAAAGAAATAACAATTTTATGTAATATCTAAAAAAAAAGTCACAGAGGAAATCAAATTTGACGATTGGATTCTTTATAAAAAATTCTACAAAAAATAATTTTACAAGATTAAATTTTTATAAATAAAAAAGTTAGAGGACCTCTTTCTAAATGCAGACATTCTAAAACCCGTTGTAGCCGTTTTTAGCTATATCAAAATACAGTTTTTGCGTTAACCTTCATTTTTTAAAATAATTTTTTTTTTATTTTACATTTTTTTAAATAAAATCCATTGATAAATAACTGACTTAAAAATGTACACTATCGCCCATATGTAGAGCAACTTTCTTAAAAATTTAAAACAACCCATTTTAGCAAATAGTAATTAGGAATTTATATATAAATAAGTTGTGGCTCTTGACACCACAAAATATGATAAGGTTACCAACCAAATTTAATATTTAATTTTTTATCATTTGTGTTCGCGCTTTTCAGTCTGGTTGTAGTGTATTTTAAAGTTTAAAGATTAACAATGCCCAGATGTGTGCATTTGTCATTTCAAGTCAAACAAAAAATTTTGGAAAAATTAAGAAAAGGAGAAAACAAAACGAAATTGCGAAAGATCTAAACTTGAACATATCAGTTGTTCCTAGAACTATTTCTAATTATAACAAAAGAGGCACTTTGGAAGGAATACCCAAAAGTGGTAGAAGGAGAAAAACTGATGCTGTACTTGATAGAAATATAAAAAGGCTGGCAATTGAAGATCCATTCAACGCTTCTCGCATTAAACAACAGCTAGGAGGGGTTTTAATATCTGTCAGCACCATAAAACGTAGGCTAAAGAAAGCTGATCTATATGGAAGAAAATCGCCGAAGAAACCCTTTATTTCTAGAAAAAACAGAGAAGCAAGATTAAAATTTGCAAGGAAGCATGTCAACTAGTCTTACGAAAAATGGAAAACAGTGCTATTTTCAGACGAAAGTCGTTTTAAATTGTTTAGATCAGACGGTGTTTCAACATGACAATGACCTAAAGCACATGTCAAAGTTGGTTAAAGACTGGTTGGTAAATAATAAAGTCAATGTTATGGTATGGCCAACTCAAAGCCCTGATTTAAACCCGATAGAGAATCTATGGGATGAAATTGATAAAAGAATTCACACGAAAAAGCTATCAAATACGAACGAATTGTATGAAGAAATTCAGAGAGTTTAGAATTCAATTTCCGAAGATTACATTGAAAAACTTAGAAGATCAATGAAGACGAGATGTCAAGCAGTCATCAAGAGCAAAGGTTATGCTACTAGATATTAAAAATATTTACAGTTTTATATTAAAGAAAAAAATAAATCTTGGTTTCTCTACTTTTGGACCACACATTTTCGAATATCTTAGTATTGGGTTTATAGGCTGTTGCAAATTAAACATTTTGTATTCATTAAAATTGTTTCATCATTCTAATATGCCTCTCCAAAGAGAAAATTATTTATTTTTTTAAGTTGCTCTATATATGAGCGATAGTGTATGTCTCTATATTCCAATACTTCGATCCACTGTGCGCCTTCCCAGATCCCCCATCATGAGCCACCACCGTTAGAATAGCTGTTTAAATACTCGAAACTGTCTCTCTGTTTTATGTTTGACGGCTGTATGTAAAATCGTTGTTAATATTTTGTTTCAGCAAAGAATAAATTATTATTCTTTTTTTTAAGCTTCCTATGCCCATTTTGCACCCCAAGCGTGAAGACTCTCCCTGCGGTGCCAGAGCGGATGCTCTGGCGGCAGCCGGGACAGTGATGCCAATCCAGTTGCCGTTAGTCAATCTACCTCCAAAACTACGTCACAAACATAGCAACAAATATGCGAATTTGGAGAAGGAAAGACACAAGTAAGTAACCTTACATTCTTAAAAACATTTACGTTTAACTGTTAAAAAACAAACTTTAGGGGTGGTAGGTCTTATTTTGTAGAGTAGATTAGGGTTTTAAAGGAACTTATTCGACCAGGACTATCAAAACGGTCCGGCCACGATCTACAACTTTGTTGACGTTTGTAGCCTATTTTTTTATACTGATTTTAAATAATAATAATTTGTTTAGGCTTCAGCGAACGGACACCCAGTTTTTTCTTAGGAGAGCTGGGTCGTACGTTTTTTATCACTGAGTTAAAGTACCTATATATTTAAATGTTTTTGGACGCCACTCATTTTTAATCATGTGTAAAATGAGAAACACAAAATAAATACCTTAAATAGTGAATTATTATTAAAGGCACATTACAATTTAATAAAGAAGACCTCACTGATTCTTTGTGATGAAAAGTAAAAACACTTTTTTAGAGTAGAAAACAACAATAGATTTATTAAAAATTCTTCATGGAATTTTATAACTCAAAGGTAAAGGAAATAAGACCTCTTGAAGTAGGTAATTCCTACCTACTAAAAACTGATACTTAAATATTTTTAAAAAAAGGAAAAGGTTATAAAAAATAATACCTAATTATTTCTGTAAAGGATTATTACCCTTTGGCAATCACACTACATATTTACCTGGGTGTTATGGCCATAATATACCAGGGAGGTTATAGTTTTAAGCAAGTTGCCGCCGAGTGTACATTATGGTGAAATTAAAATTTTAGAATAAAAGTTATTTTATTTATCTTAAAGAATTTATGTTTAGGTTTTATTATTTTAGTAGGGTTAGAGTACCGATTAATTAATTTTTAAATAAATTAATATTTTTATAACGGACATTATACGATGAATTTTCTCAAAATAAAAGGAAAGATCTTGCCTGATATTCATGGAAATGGAAACTACGGACTGTCTGAGACTATGGAAACCATGAGCTGCCTGAGACAATGGAAGCTATGGAGTGTCTGAGACATTGTTCTGGCCAGGAAATATTTTGCAATGGATTTTTCGTAACCAAAGACAGGATGGAAATTGCAGCGGGATAATTATGCGGTCTTCCCAAGGACTCTGTTTTTAACAAAAAAACTAGCATGAGCATTTTGTCCACATTGTGGAAATAGCAACAAAAATGACTTACCTCAATAAGGGAAACTCTCTCACATTCACAGGCCCTGCAGAGCAAATCAGTAGTTGGGTGCTCACTAAGAGCGTGGTTTTAATGGAGGATTTTCTCAAAATCTCCAATGGAGAAGAAATTGAGGGTTACTCAACCACGTCACTCGACGTGACTCCCGGGACCGGAAACCACTAAAAGGCAAATCGCAATCTCACCAGAGAACAGGATATTCTCCGACCAAAATATCAAGTGGGGCTATTCACAGTTGATGTACACTGCCCGTGCAAGCAAAAATTTGAGCGTTTTCTTACGAGCTAACCATGCTTATGTTTACGTAGCGTTTTATTGTTCCATAAAATAAAAATGCTACACGTTCCAGCGAAGGCTGAATGGTCACATCACGCCACAGCTGTTATCTTAAAAATGTTGAAGTTGGAATGACGGTTCATGAAAATTTGTTTTTTTTTTTAATAAACCCGGTTTTAAGATTGTTTTTACTATATTTTTGCAAAATATTTTTTTTATTGTATAATAATCTCAATTTTTCAGACCCGCTTATAAGCTCACACCAAAATTAAATTTAAAGCAGAAGTTAATGTGTTCGTTTCTGCGTGCAAAGTAATCGGCTCACCTACACCTTGTTTATATTCAGCATACTTTAAAACTTAATATAGTTCTTTACATGTGTTTTTTATATGGTGTAATTTTGTTTTAAAAATATTAACACTTTTAATTATTAATTATTATATTAACTTTATTGCAAAAAATCCAAAAAGTTTGACAATACAAACAAATTTAAGCAAGGATCAGATTTTGACCTATAAATTCCTATAGATAATAAGAGTAGGGGACAATTCGCCGCGGCCGATTCGCCGCAGCCGATTCGCCGCCGGCCGATTTGCCGCAGGGACAATTTGCCGCGAGATTTTTTGTTTTATGATATTACCATTGGCAATTGTTTAAAAATTTATATTTTGCTTGACTTCTTATAATGTATTTGTTTATTTGTTTGGTTATAACTTTTTCAAACTTTTCCAAGTAGGTATTTGGTGGTTAGTATACAATTCAACTTTTTTTTATTAAAAAAATAAATAAAATTATGATTTCTAACTTAAACTTTTAAAAAATCAAAATGGCGGTTTCAAAATGGCGGATTTTCCCATTTATGAACCGATTTGCATCAAACTCGGAATTTTGAGATCTTTCAGGACGTTGATTATTATTTTAAACTTAAATTTAAAAAAAAATCAAAATGGCGGATCCTAAATTTCGGACTTTTCCATTTATGAACCAATATGCACCAAATTCCGAACTTTGGGGTGTTATGTATACTAACCACCAAATACCTAGTTGGAAAAGTTTGAAAAAAGTTATAACCAAACTAATAAACAAATATTATATGAAGTCAAGTGAAATAAAAATGTTTAAACAATTGCCAATGGTAATATCATAAAACAAAAAATGTATCGGCGAATTGTCCCCGCGGCGAATCGGCCGGCGGCGAATTTTCCCGCGGCGAATTGTCCCATCCCCAGATAGGGTATAATCATTAAGTTTATCATATCAACATTTAGGTTCTTGACTGGGTCTATATAGTGATTTTTTTAGTTTACATCCATAGTTAGGTGATTTTTCCAACCCATCTGGAATCTCCATGTAAACAGGTTCACTAAAAGTCCCATTCGAAAAGGCACATTTGACGTCTAGTTGGTGTATTTCAAGATATTCTTGTACACTCAAAAATCGCAACAAGTGTATAGTAAGCATCCTAGCAACCTGTGAATTGATTTCTTCTTGGATGTCATTTGTATGGCAACTAATTTAGCTTTTTAATCAGTTCACCATCGCTCTCCCTTTCATTGATCTTTTTCTTTAGGAACTTTAACTATGGAAATAAACATATCGCCAGTTATACACATACATCGCGCTCTTGTTACTCGCGGTTTTGTTATTCGCGCTATTGTATCTCGCGTCTTTGTTATTCGCGGTTTTGTCACTCGCGCTTTTTTTTCTCGCGGTTTTGTTACATCGCGCTTTTGTCACTCGCGATTTTGTCACTCGCGCTTTCATTACAGAGCCCAAAAAGTTGTGTCCCAAAGTTTTTTTGCCTTTTTTTTTCTTCTTTTGACCACAATTTGACCCTGTATTTTTTTTGTAAATTAGAGAGAAGAAAAAACGACGCCATCGCCGTTCGCCTATTTTTGGTTTAAATGATAGTACCGAATCTGCTGGCAGTGACCTAGATGATTACAGTCATAGGTAAGAAATTATTATATTTTAACAAATTTGGTCCATAGTGCATTAATATTTTAGCAAGTGCCAGTACACATAGAATTTCACTATGATCGAATTAATAGTTTATTAGTTATACGCCATTATACTGTGTTGTAGTTCCTTTGCTATCTGCGTGAAAAAGGCCAAGTTTTCTTAACTGATGAGGTGAATTAGGGAGACTTAGTACTTACTCTAGTCGTCGTCCCTTTTTAATAGCAATTCCAATACCGCATTCTACCTTTTTTAAAAACTTTTATATACAATGAAAACAAATTGATTGCTATAAGAAATTCAAAAGGATGACAAAATAATTCTTAGCCACAAAAAGCCATTATACTTGGGAAGAATTTTGAGAAAATGAGAAAAAATATTACTTCTTTGATTTAATTTTAAATACAATTTAAATAGGTTTAAACATGTTTAGTTTTTATAGACTCGACTATTATAAAACCAGAATACAATTTATTTGTTGGTAATAATTATTATTTTACTTTGTTTTTATTGTAATGATGATAGGTATATAATTTTGTTCTATTATTAGCATATACAATGCAGATTAAGTGGGTAGTAGAAACAATAAAGCTACTTTTGAATCTTGAATCATGAATCTTCGCAGATGAAAAGGTTGGGCGTTTCAGCAAAATGATATTTACGTAAATTCAGCCAGTTATTTATGACTTAAAAAATAGACCGCTGTACTGTGGAAGCCCTGAATCTCCGTAACCACCATTTTTTTTGGAAAAACGATTCTGACATTAATCACCATAATTAAATTGAAATTCACAATTTTTCCGAAGCCTCAAACCTAATAAAAAATATATACATATATCCTCCTTTTCAAAAAAAAAATAGTACACCTAGTATGGGGTTTTTTATTGTACAATTTTTTTTAATAAGTAGTATAATTAGAAAACAAAAAAGTTGTCTTCAAAACTATTTATGTATTTTTGCTTTTGATCTCAGTTTGATCCTGTACTTTTTTTGTAAATTAGAGAGAAGAAAAAACGAAGGAATCGCCGTTCGCCTAGTTTTAGTTCAGACGATAGTACCGAACCTACGGGTAGTGACGTAAATGATTACAGTCACAGGTAAGAAATAATTATTTAAAGGCATTTGATGGTGTTTTTCAGACAAGTTTATGAATAAATCGTATTTTTAAAATTTTTTCAAGGAATTTTTATGGTTCAGTAAATAAAAGTTTGAATACATCTCATTTTTGTAAATGTCCGCACAATTCGGGCATTATTATACTTGCATCGTGTATAAGTTCATTGTTGGTTAACAGTTTTTTGATCATTTCAATTTATTGACAGTAAATAAACTGACAAATTGTTTATCAGTCTACAGTACAAATCTGTTTTCAATAAAATGTTGCGGAGGCAAACGCATAACCCGGTATGTCGAAATGTCACGCCACTCCAGTGTTGCCGAAGTTTTTTTACGACTTTCCTTCGAGTACATAAGTGACAAAAACCCTTTATATCCTTCAAAATACTATCGGGTGCGTGGTCGATACCACTAAACATTTTGACAAAAAAAATGAAGAAAAAACATAATCAAATAAAAGATTTAGAACTTGTTATAAAAAGTAAAAATAAAGTATTTAAATTTACTTACATAAGTTAGGTTTGGTAAATTTATTTGAATATTGGTAAAATATGTAACTTTGCGTCAAAATCTTTTAAATTCGGAAAAAACCTTCAATCCTTAATAGTAAAAATTTTAAACTTGATTCACCCTCGTAAATATAGAAAAATTAAAATACTTTTCGGTTTTAGAAGACGCAAGCGCAGAAGATTCCGTAAGAAACACAAAAGGAGTGAGTTGAGTATCTCCGTGTCGACACGGTCCTCAACCAGTTACTGGTCCAGTAATACCGATGTGAATGTGACCAGTGACACTGAAGATGAGAAACCGTTGATTGATGTTCTTAAAAAGAAGTGGAAGTCCAGGTAATTATAAAAAACATTACGTTAATATAAAGTTCATTTCATTATTTTTGAGATAACTTTTGACGATGTTTTTTCGCTGGCCTACGCTGTTTGTTATGGTAAACAGCTGGTTACAGTCAAAAAGTTATTTCAAAAATTACGAAATAAACTTCACACAATCCTCATCAACAAAAAATAGAAAGCGACGAGAAGGGGAAACTTATTGACGTTACGAGGATAGAGTTTCTTAGTTTAAAGTGATATACCAGATTTAAGAACAAGTCACACAAGTCTTGAAAAACTAATTTTTTTAAATAAAATTCCTGTCCTAAAATCATAATTTTTTTAAATTTTCCTGGAATTTTGAGGTTTTGCAATTTTTCAGCCCTTCTTTAAATGAATCACGGATGGATTTGACCAATGGTAAAGTCACAAATCCAAAACCTTTTAGTTTGACATTTCTTTCTCTGGTTTTTGCCAGTTTTTTTTAAAACTTTTTCTTTTTAAGTTTGAGGTCTTAAAACATTACTTTTTCCATTAGCGTAGGAAGAGTCCGATAATTTATTTCTTTTAAGAAAAACACAACAAAAATAACGACAACTAACATTCTTTCCTATCTTGACGAGGCCGCGATAAATTTAAAGCATAGGAAGTTTGGTTCGGCTGCCTAACGGGTTGCCTACGCAGGCCCTTTTATTTCAACCAAATTTTTACCCTTTTCATTGGGAATGTCAAACGCATGTACCCAGTTTTTTTATTTTGGTTGATTGTAAAATCCAAACTCTAGCTGTTCGATAATCTCTAATAATGGACGTAAGACTAATTTTCAGCATAAATGAGAATATAATAATATATTATTAATCTGAAGATTAATCTCTAAAGGTGATTGACCAATTTCTGAATTTGATAAGCTGGGACAAATAATAGCTGAAACTGGTTTTTCGGTAGTGGTAGCTGAATTGGCAAAGTAGTCGTTGATCTTTCAACAGTAGCACCAAATTGAAAATGGTAAGATATGCCCAGAAGTTTTAGTAGGTTAATTTTAGTCAGTGATGGAACTTTGTTGGTTTTGTTTGCTGCTTAATTAATTTAAAAAAGCAAAAATTTTAAAAAGAATAAAGTTATAATGATATACATTTGTTTTTTTTTTCAAAATTAACTAGGTATATTAAAAATTAATTAATTTTAAAGAAAGGCTTCAAGACTGTACTCTAGTTTTGAATTTTGAAATGAAAAACAATTTCCTGGATTTTTTTAAAAGGTCCTGGAATTGTCCTGGAAAACACCTAGAAAAAAGCAATTTATTACATTCTTGTGGGACCCCGAATGCGATCCACTTAAAAACCTATTTATTTAATGGGCAATATATTTACTTGTGCTTTTATTTTTTTCCAGAAGCGAACGCAACAAAAGGAAAAAATCCCGCACAGAAACGGTTAGTGCAAAATCAAAAGGCGAATCTTCAAGTAGAACCAACCGCCACGAGCCACCAGTATCATCCGATAGAAGTAAAAGCGTTGAAACGGCAATGGCTCTATTGTTTGGAAATTCACCCCCGTCATCTATCCATGAAGCATCAACTAGTTCAAGCAGACCTAACGAAACAAATGGTCACTCAAGTAGAACTTATGGTGAATCAAGTAGATCTCATTGTGAACCAAATAGAATTCTTGGTGAACATAACAGAATTAACGAAGGATCCAATAGAATACATCACAGTCGAAAAGAAAAAAAATCCAACAAACGTTTACACGACACTGCATTCCATGAAGACCTTCCCGGGCAATCTGGATCCTCGCACAGAGAACCAAACAGAAATCAAGAGGAAGCCTTAAGTCGAATTAATGAAGAATATAGTGCCAAGCACGGGTCATCGTCGAGAATTCTCGGTGAGTCCAGCATGGCCGTTCACAGTGAATCCAGTAGAACCGATGAAGATTCTAGATTAAACATGTACAGAATGGGAGATTATTTAGGTTGGCCGCCTATTGGATATCCGTATGGTGTACTACCGGCGCCCGAATACATTCCACCTCCCATGGATTTGTCTGTTCCTGTTTCTTTGGATCTGTCTTCGATGCCTGGATGTTCCACAGCCAGGTAAGAGCTCAAAATAGACTTCTAGCTTTACCTTTTTCTTTTGTGATTTATATCTTATCATCTTAAGAGTGTGATTTGAGGTTTTGTATTACAAACAAGGTAAAATATATTTCTTAAATTTCGAAAAAAATTCTTAAACATCAACGGCAACCAATACAAATAAACTCGTTGAAAGGGCAATAGCTATAAGGTTTCGAAATTCACCACTGGCATCTCTCCCTGAAGCATAAAATAGTTCAAGCAGATTTAACAAAACAATTGGTCACTCAAGTGAAACTAACAGTGAATCAAACAAAACTTAAGACGACCATTACAGAATTAAGAAAAGGTCTAGTAGAATACTTCACAATCGAAAAGCGGCAAAATCAACAAACCTTACACGACCCTGCATTCCACGGAGAGCTTCCTGGGCTATCTGTATCCTCGTATTGGGAACCGAGCAGAAATCAAGACGAAGCCCTAAGTTGAATTAACGCAGAAAATAGCGGCAAGCATGAGTCATCGTCTAGAATTCTTGGTTCAGTTCAGCATGGCCGTTCACAGTGGATCCAGTAGAACCGAAGAAGATTCGAGATTAATCGTGAATAGAATGGGAGATTATTTGTGTTGGCCGCGTATTGTATATTCTCCCTTGGATTTGTCTGTTCGTGTTTCTTCGGAGCTGACTTCGATGCCTGGGCACAGCCAGGTCAGAGCTCAAAAGAGACTTCTAGCTTTACCTTTTTCTTTTGTGCTTTATATTTTATCATCTTAAGAGTGTGATTTAAGATTTTGTATTACAAACAAGGTAACATATATTTCCTAAATTTCGAAAAAAATTCTTAACCGTCAACGGGAACTAATACAAATAAACTCGTTGAAAGGGCAATAGCTATATTTCGAAATTCACCCCCGGCATCTATCCCTGAATCATAAAATAGTTCAAGCAGATTTAACATAACAATTGGAACTCCCATGGATTTGTCTGTTCGTGTTTCTTCGGAGCTGACTTCGATGCCTGGATGTTGCATAGCCAGGTCAGAGCTCAAAATAGACTTCTAGCTTTTCCTTTTTCTTTTGTGCTTCATATCTTATCATCTTAAGAGTGTGATTTGAGGTTTTATATTACAAACAAGGTAAAATATATTTCTTAAAATTCGAAAAAAATTCTTAACCGTCAACGGCAATTAATACAAATAAACTCGTTGAAAGGGCAATAACTATAGTATTTCGAAATTCACCCCTGGCATCTATCCCTGAAGCATAAAATAGTTCAAGCAGATTTAACAAAACAATTGGTCACTTAAGTGAAACTATCAGTGAATCAAACAAAACCTCAGGCGACCATTACAGAATTAACTAAAGGTCTAGTAGAATACTTCACATTCGAAAAGAGAAAAAATCAAAAAACGCTGCAATCCACAAAGAGCTTGACAATTGGTCACTCAAGTGAAACTACTAGTGAATCAAACAAAACTTAAGGTAAACATAATAGAATTATTGAAGGGTTTGTTAAAATACATAAAAATCGAAAAGCATTCCACAAAGACCTTCCGGGTCATCTGGATATTGACACCAGTAATCTATCCAAGACTACTTCAAGCCGACCTTACAAAACAAATCGTCTTTTAAGTAGAACTTATGGTGAATAAGTAGAACTCACGGCGAATATAACAATCACACATCACAATGGTAAGGAGGAAAAATCCAGTAATCGGCATACAACTCACCACCAGGATATATTTATTTATGAATCATTACATACACCCATTTAAAACAACAGAATCAACGAAGTATCTAGCGGCACGACACACACAATTCACTCCTGGAATCTATTCATCAAGCATCGACTTGCTCAGTTCTAGCAGATTTAATGAAACAAATGGTCGCTGGATCCAGTGGATCTAATAACCAATCAAGTAAAACCCCATAGTAAACAAGATTATCAACGAAGTATCTAGTGAAACACATCACAATCGTAAAGAGGCAAAATCCAGCAATCGGCATGACAGGATTTAACCAGTAAATCGAGTAAAACTCATGGTGAACATCATAATAAGAAAGAGGAAAACTCCAGTAATCGGCACGACATCATACAATTTACTCTTGAGATGTAACCATGAAGTATCGACTAGTTCACGCAGTGAATTAAGTAAAACTCCTGGTGAACATAATAGAACTATAACGAAGGATCTAGTGGAACACATCACAATCGTAAAGAGAAAAAATTCAGTAATCGGCACGACACACAATTCCCTTCTGGAATCTATTCATGAAGCATCGACTAGTTTAAACAGATTTAATTTAGCAAATGGCAAACATAACAGAATCGAACGAAGTGTCGCTGAATTAAGTAGAACTCATGGTGAACATAACAGAATTAACGAAGGGTCCAGTAGAATACAGTACAATTGAATAGAGAACAATCCAGCAAACGCTATGATACTGTATTCTATGAATTCTCTTCAGAAAATTCAGAAGAATCTTTCAGTAGGACTAATGAATGATATAGCGGCAAGCATGGATTATCATGATTACAAGGCTAATAAATAAATAATGTCTTTATTGTGATTTCTAAGCCTATAAAGCCGAAGAGTATTTGTTACCGCAAAAAGCGTACAATGATTTCCATTTTTTCTAATGATTCCCAGTGATTACCAGGTGTTTCCCAGTGATTTTCTGGTGATTCCCAAGTGTGATTCTCATAAAAATGTACATTAATTACCACCCGCGAATTTCCCCTTGTATAAATTCTTATAAAGTGGTGAGATCTAGCTTAAAGCTATTCTATCTAATTACTTATACAGTGATTATTTCATCATACATCACCGGGATTTACATGTTAAAATTTCGACCCCATGTTAACTTCTGCTATGCATCTAATTAAATGTTGAATCATGTAAACCTTATACTGTAATCTGTTTGTCAAATTTAAGCTAAATATTTTAAAAACTACAGGAGTTATTAAAAAAAACTTCAGAACTTAAACACCCTATAGCTCCATAAATATATAATATAATAAATATATAACGTTTGCCTTAATCCTGTTTTTTACTGGGATATTTTGTTATATGTAGTCTATTTAAAAACATACTAAAATCTACAAAATTTTATATTAAACTACGAATACGAAAAAACCATTGATGAACATTTTAATAAATATAATTTGGGAATACTTGCTGCAAAACGAGGGGTGCAGCAGTAATTTAAAAAGAACCCTTACTGCACTTAACTCTTGACTGAAAATAGTGCTGTTAACTTGCTGGCGGCTTTCGTTTAAGACGAAATCTGGAAGATTTCGATTATTCTGATGGAAGCGACATGGTTGTAATGTAATGCACCCCCTTACCTTACTTATTTTTACAGATCGCATGAATCTACTACACCTCCTCTACCACCCGATTACCTTTACAACCGTATCTTTCACAACCTTCCAAATACTTCATACGAACAAGTGAACAGGGTTGACAGTTTAACGCCTCCACTTATCAATATGAATGGGCAAAACGGCAAACCCGAGAAGACTAACTCTGATTCAGGTAAGAATTAATCTAGATTTATTTATTTTAATTTTTTTTGTTTCATAGTAAAATATCAGAAGTGGACATCAAACCCATAATTGTAAAAACAAAAATTTCGGATTTGCATTGTCTTTATTTATTTTAAATACGTTTGGGTTTGTATCTCTAACCTTTTTCAAGTGTCAACAATCCAGTCTACAGCCTACCACTTATGTTATGTTGCTTTACTCTAACCTGAAGAGGGCGTTTCGTTTCACATATGATTTGTCACACTTACACGGCATTTGGTAAAGGAATTTTCTAGTTTTGACTAAGTTACAAAACTTCTTATAGCTTTTGGTTATTCGTCTTATGTTTTATAAAACCCCTTAAACATGTTAATAACATCTAACCGATTATTATTCTCAGAATTTGATACGTTTGGTTTATTTTTAGTTTTCGATTTTCTTCGGATACCAATTGTCTTAACGAAAAAAAACTATTTTATAATTTTTCTGAGAAAATTTTGGGTTATGTCAAAAATGGTTTAAACAGGAAATTTGTACACCATTTTATTACCTATACAAGGGTTGTCTTTTAAGTTTTGCATATACAGCTAGAATAAAACAGTAGATAACTTTTAAATACTTTATTGTTTCCCGAAGTATTCTCCACGAAAATTAATGAACTTTTGCAAGCGCTCAAACCAGTTGTCAAAGCTGTAATGCTACTCGTTTGTTGGTACTGACAAAATTGCATTCTTAAAGGCGTCGACTGCTTCCTCTGGCGGCTGAAATCTTTGACCACGTAGTCCATTCTTGATTTTCGGAAAAGTATAGAAATCGTTTAGACTTAGGTCGGGACTGCCTGGAGGATGGTCCAACACTTTTGTTGGGTTAAAAAATCAATGGTTTTTTGTGCTTTGTACGAACTTGCATTGTCTTGGTGGAGGATGATTTGTCGCTCGGTATTCGTTTTTCAAACAGTCCTTTGATCTTCCAGAGGAATTTTTGCTGCATGACATGCTTTTACGACAAATGTCGCGACCATCTTTTTGGATACACTTCAAGAATAGATGCCTTTTGTTGGATTTTCCTTCATCTTGGAACACCCAAACAAACGACTGACGTTTATTTTCGGGTTCATACAAGTAAATACACGTTTTTCGAGTTTCCTGCCTCAAAGCGATCTAGAGTTTTCTGACACAAATTGACCCTAGCTTCTTTCTGTTTTTCGGTAAACAGTTGCGGTATCCAGCGGGAAACTAGTTTTCATACCCCTAATTTTTCATGCCAATTTTTTTGAAATCCCCAATGAAGCCTCAATCTCACGATATGTCAAATGTCAATCTTCCGTGATAAGCATGCGAACAGCATCGTTGTTTTCCTGGGTGACAGCCGTTTTTGGGGCACCTGGCCTTGGATTGTCGCTAAGGCTAATCTGTCCACGCCTGAATTTTCTATACTAACGAGAAACTGTCGGCTGATGTGGTGCTTCATTGCCGAAAACAGAAATCAACTCGGCAAGGCACTCATGTTGAGATAATTTCCTTCGAAAGTTGTAAAAAATTATAGCCCAAAAATGTTCTCAGTTTAATTAACTGTAGCTATAAAACTATTTGTGTATCGCACTAACAACGTTTTGAATTTAGGTTGGGTAAAGATTGAGGTTAAGTTTTAGTAACGACCTTCGATCAGTGTCGCCCTCTATGTTCCTATATGCAAAATATACAATATAGCTCTCGTAACTTTTACATTTAACTTTTTTTGGTAGGTCAAGCACGGTGGATAGAATAGACCGGTGTTCGGATCTTATATATATATATATATATATATATATATATATATATATATATATATATATATATATATATATATATATATATATATATATATATATGTCGAATTTTCACATCACTGGTGGTCCAGCTGATTTTTGTAAACAAAAGTTGGATATGATATGAACAACTAATATGTTTTAAATTTTTTGAAAACCAAGGCAATTTTCCTACTATTTTTTAGTATATTCTTATAAAATAATAAATTTCAGACATACCAGTCGTTATTTTTTTAGCCCGCTTCATTTCTCTTTACACAAAAACTAAAATTCGAAGAAATGAATGTGTTTGTTTCAGCTTCAAAAATTATTCGCTGACATACCTCTTTGTTTACTACCCAATAGTCCTCGGTTCACCTTTGATATTAAACGATCACATTCAGTTTGACTTGTAGTTTGAGTTTTGTGTAATAAAAAATAAACGGCTAAAAAAAAATAACGACAATACATCTAGTAAATTA
The DNA here is from genome assembly GCA_963576565.1 of Aspidapion aeneum. Classification (NCBI taxonomy): domain Eukaryota; kingdom Metazoa; phylum Arthropoda; class Insecta; order Coleoptera; family Brentidae; genus Aspidapion; species Aspidapion aeneum. Next base: position 34,964,596 of record OY755038.1, on the reverse strand, counting down.
CATTTTATAAGGATATACTAGAAAACAGTATAAAAATGACCTTAGTTTTCAAAAAATTCAATTGTTCATAACAGATCTAACTTTTGTTTACAAAAATCAGCTGGACCACCAGTGACGTGGAAAATTCGACATATATATATATATATATATATATATATAAGATCCGAACACCGGTCTATTCTATCCACCGTGGGTCAAAAGTACCGATTTAATTCTCTTTTTTTTTTTTGCTATTTAAATTCAGGTAGCACCACCGAGGAGCTCTCTCCTATTCGCCCCATCACAAACGGCGATACAGTAGTAAAACCGGACGAAGATAGCACGCCTTCATCCTGCTATAAGCCTCTTGTGTTGAAGAGAGAGAAAAACGAAAAGAACAAGTGGTATGTGCATGCTGACACTGAATCGAGCTTTACTGACTAATAAAGTGATCAGTGCCTGAAAAAAACTCTTTTTGTTGAGGTTCAGACTTTTGAAATAATTAAATTACATTAAAAATCATCATAGTGGTCATAAAAATGGGTTTAATAATAATAATTGTAGAATGCCACTAATTTTTGAGTATTATTTCGGTCACATGTTTTGGACTACTTTTTTCGAGCAGGTATATTCTTAGTAACTTGGCAATAAGCACTTCACATACCCTCCTCATAGAAATTAGTTTATAGTGGAGATCACAGGGTCATGGAAGTCAATTCACAGAAGAATAACGCATAATTATACTCCATATCATAATTTTTGAGAAAACTTTTTGACAGTTATCAGCTGTTTAGTGTAACAAATAGCATAGACCAACGAAAAATTTTTGTTAAAAGTTGTCTCAAAAATAATGATATGAACTTTATACACTTACTAAATGTTTCCTACATTAACCTCATTGTCTTACGTGCCAAGACTGCGTTTCATTTGAGCCAGTGACGGCTCACACAAGTCCAAAATCATGTTCAAAAAAAGTAGATGACGTTCCAGTGGTGACATCCTCCTTTCTGAAGTTCAAGACCGTAAAAACCAATTCTTTGTTCACGGTCTAGGCGCAGGGTAAACCTTGCACCTATGCGTACAAGATATCTGCCATTGATTACACAAGTTGAACACAGATAGGCCACCCAATAAGCTTCATAACAGCAGCGGACAGATGGCTCTGCCGTATATTCATGTTGTTCCAATAAGCGTGTTGGGTTGCCTATCTGTACAAGTTGTGAAATCATTGGTTGTGCCCATGGTACCTCGAACGTGATTAAGAATGGTAATTCAAACAATTAAAATCTTATAATTTAAAAAACTCTGCAAATCGTTAATTTAGAATTCCAGTTACGGCCCCAAGTATGGCGCATCACACTAATGGCGTAATCACCCCAATTTTAAACATACATAAATGGCATAAGAATATATTTTCAATAAAGTCAATTTTAGAGACATGATTTTATTGTGCTTTATTAAATTTTGAAAGTCTACCTCAAAAAAACACCCATTACCTATTTGCCTTGTTTATTTCACAGAGTTTTCCAGTTTCATAATTTTTTACACAACAGAATAGAACTAAAGTTTTGAAGATTTTGTGTTTGGGCTAATTTTGTCAGGTTAAAGAATTATTTTTTTTTCTCTTCAGTTTTGCTTCCGGCAAATTTGTCCGTTTTTTGATAATTTTTTTATCTAGTCACAAAAAATACTTTTTATAAGTATCGACTTTTTATAAGTACCCCTTATCGCAACATTTTTAATATTTTTGTAAAAATAAAATTTATATTTTTGTCACTTTAAAAATTTAAACAAAACATAAACTGGGCAAGTGGTTTTATAAAGGTGTTTTAAAAGTTGTAAGTGAAATTTTAATCAATTTTGTAAATATATAATTACATATTTTTTGATTTTTTCTTGAAAAATTGTTCCGCATAATTTTGATAATTCATAAACTTTATTGCGTTTTTCAATCAAATCTTATTTACCTTGTCAACACAAGTAATATATTTGATCACTTGGTCGCGTTTTTTTAAATTTATTTTTAAAAACTCACAGTGAGGTCTAGGAGTAGGATCTTCGTGAGCCAAAAAGAGATATTTTGCAATGCAATCAAAATATAAAATCAGAAAAAGAAACAAGAATTGGGATTGTATGGCAAAAATTCTGGCTGATGCATGTTTTAATTTACGAAACAGTCGAAAATCGAGTTAATAAAATTAAGTTCAAGAAAACGCGACCAACCTCTACTACTATTACAAAGGGCTGCAATGATGATATATCGGGAAATTTCGATTTTGGTACATTGAAAGCAATTCTTTATTTTTTGACAAAATCTGGCAATAGGGGCAAATATTTATTTTAATAAAGATGTCAGAACTTGTTAAAAGTTGAAGAATCGCTGCTATTCATGAAGAATTGCCCCGGTTGCGATATTTATCATTTTTAAGATGCAAAACTGAACTTTATAACATTTCTATAGGTTTTCTATTTAAATCTTGTAAATATATGCTATTGTTATTTAATTATCAAATGTCTAAATTATTGTATTTCTATTTTATTTAAATTTTTAATTTTAAAACTAAATTTTTTGTGAGTTTCATAATAGAGGTATTTTTTAAAACACAAAAAAGTAGGGACGTATTGCTATAAAGCCAGGCAGTATTTTGACTTGACAGTTTTACATTATAAACTGACAAGTGATCTTTCAAAATAGACATAACAAAGTTGAAATTAAAAATAAGTAGTTAATTTATCTTTAACAAAAAAAGGTAGGATTTATTCCGGTTCTTATAATTCACAAAGGTATAATATTGACAGATCAGGTGTCATCTTATACTGTTAAACTGTCAAAATACGACCTGGCACTATTACTGCCTGTAATAAGTCCCTATTATGTGGGTATTCCTTGGCACTTTAACAAGCCTAAACAGTTGTCAAAGTTAGCATGGAAAGTGTTAAAAAACCAGGCGAAACTTATTTTTGTGAGTGCAAAATGGCGTAACGACTGTCAAAATGACCCTATGTCAAGCTTGTCATCGCGGTTTTTTTTTATTAAAGTAAATTTTACCTCTTAAAAAACGTACTGAAAAACTAAATATGAGTTCACAAAGGTAAAAAAGTTCAAAAAACCTTTTTATTTATACAATAAATAAAGGGCTGACTCGTGACGTACAAAGTCACTTGATTGCAAACCAATACGTAAATCTTTCGACTTTATTCACGGCCGTGTTGTTTATCCAAGCGTATAAAAATCATTAATAGAAATTGACTACAAGCGTTCCGACATATTGGATTCAAATGAACGGCAACCACGTACGTGTTAAATATATCTGTACTGGGAAAGGGCCTCTAAAAATAACTGCTACAAACGTGCCAGCATGTTGGATTTCAAATAAACCCAAACGTATGGCTTGGATAAATTCAAGCTACTGATAATGGGTGCTTCGCTGTCAGCGCCATCTCTTGTCTTAGCTTAAAAACACGCATTATCAGTTACCTTAGGATAAATACCTTCTAATTTGTTTTCAAAATAGTGTCAGAATAGTGCCCGGCACATAGTACCAGGTACTATGTGCCGGGCCCTATTCTGACAGATTCGCATTGAAAACTGACAGTTGATCTTTCAAAATGTCCTAGGGTAACTGATAATGAGTGTTTTTAAGGTTATAAAAGGGATGGCGCTGAGAGCGCGGCACCCATTATCAGGTCCCCTTAATTTATTTAAGCCATACGTTGGGGTTTATTTGAAATCCAATGTGCCAGCACGCTACAGATATATAAAGGTCCGTGCGTGTGGTTTATCTCTTTCAGAATTTTGTTGTTGTGTAAAAGAAACCAAAGAATTGGCTTCCGTTGGTAATCAGGTGACTATTCGAGCTAATTATAATAGGGTGTAAAAGGTGTGATGTACAAGATGGCCAAAACAAGAAATTAATATTTGGATAATAACTCCAAAAAGGGTACATGTTGTCAAAATAACTTACAAAAATTATAAAAGAATGTATTATCAATTATATGTTATTACTACCGCCCTAGTTCAATCCAAGAAATATTAGAGAATTATTGAAATAAAGCCAGGCTATAATAGTGCCATTTGGCCACACGGCCTTTGTTTACTATATGAACCGGAATAAATAGTACTTTTTTTATTAATTGAAAATAAACGACGAAAGTTTTAAATTCGACTTTGGTATGTCAATTTATTTATGTATAGCCTGGCTGTATTTCAATAATTCTATATTTCTAAAACTTTACACAAAAGTTTTTCCTAAAAAAAATAATTGCATTTTTTTAAAATACGAGGGTGGATCAAATTATAAAGAAGCCTTTGTTTATAAACTAGTTATTTAGAAACATGACACAAAACCGATTTTTTTTCTACTCTTCTACACATTCCCCTTTTCTGTTATTACACTTTTCCCAACGGTTTGACAGTTTCTTAATCCCGTTTTCTATAAGGAAGCTGGGTGGGTATCTAACCAGTTGCGCACGAATGCCTCCACCTCTTCATTGGTCTGAAATTGTGCGCCTCTCAGTGAATCTTTGAGTGGGCTAAACATATAAAAATCGCAAGGTGACAAATCTGGACTGTATAGAGGGTATTGCAGCACAGTCCAGTGCATTTAATTGATTTTGGCCTGTGGTAAAGCTGCCGTATCAGGTCTTTCGTTGTCATGCAGGAGCAACACGTCTTGGATCGGATGTGCTCTCCTCTTTTGGCGATAATCAAGCTTTACGTCGAGTAAGGTGCAGTAGTAAGCCGCGTTTCTTGTTTTTTGCTCGTGCGAAAAATCGACCAACAAAACTCCTCTCCAGTCCCAGAAAACGGTCGCTAAAACTTTGCCTGCAGAAATGATGGTGCGGGGACGACGTGGGTAACTCACGATGTCGACACGCTCACGGCCGTCGTTAATTTCTTTGCACCAAGTTTTTCCAGGTACCCACGAAAGCGTCTTCTTTCCGAACTGTGCTCGCAATCTGCATCGACTTTCAGCAGGTTTCACGTTTTCGCGTGTATGAAATTTAATGATTATTCTTTGCGCAACACTGCTGTGTACCTTCTTCTCGCTCATTGCGATTACTCCTGGCCAAATGAGCATCGCGGCACTACCAGCTGCTGAATATCCCTACTACAAAATTATAACGGCCACGTTCATCTTGAATGACTTTTCCGTTAGTAATTTTAAAAAGCTTGTTTATATTTGATCCACCCTCGTAATTTTTATTTCTAATTATTCTTTGTTCTGATGCATGACTTTTAACCAAATGTTATATTTTTTTCTGCGGTTTTGAAGAAGTAAGAAACAAAAAAGTTTTAAAAATCGTGAAATTTGAATGTATCGAACAAAGTTTTGACCCATTACATGAACTTTTTTTCTTATTTTGTATTTCTCTATCAATTATTAAAATATTGTGCATCAAAGCCTTAAAACCCTCTAGTTTGTTATGGCTATAGTTTTAGTAAGAGGATAGTCTACAAACCTTTGAAAATAGATACAGACAAGAACTTTTGTCAATTTTTTTCTTAAAAATCTATGCATAAATTCTAACTCTATTTTTGACTTTTCCACTTGCGAAATTGTGATTTATGCTATTTTATTTGCCTGTATGTAACAAGATTACATTTTTTGCAAGTGTTTATATTGTATTACGTTGAACTTTGAAAATGTTTTTAAATTATAAGTTGAGTCTTGTAAATTATTTGAGTTTTTGAATAAATCAGGTATAGAAGTTAAGTGTGAAATGCGAACAGTGGTATTAAAAACTAGGTAGATAATAAATTAGTTTGTTCTTTCCGTCTAATAAATAAAATAATTTGAGACTAATTTAATCAGTCATTTACAACTCTTTTATTAATGAAAATTTTATTTTTGGAATTTTTAAATAAAGAATCCAACTTTCAAACTGAATTTTATTAAAAAGGTAATGAAAAAAAAAATAAATAAAATGTGTTGCATCATTTGACACTGATTTAAAAAATCGAATAATTTGAAGATAATTCCATTAAGAAATATCAACTTTATGTATCTAATACCTATCTCAAAACAGAAAACTTGGATAGTTGGATTATTTAATAAAAAAATAGGACATTATAATGAAATTTGATGATGACGAATGTGCTTTTTTCTTATTATTGTTTGGTAACCAAAGTTTTTAATTACCCTGAAACGTATATTTTATTTTATACCGACCCATAAAGGGAAAGGTACTATTCGGCGCCGGCACACGGAGGTCAGCTTGTCTAATTTCGACGATCGAAACCTTAATATCGAACTATTTTCTATCATAACCACTAAGTCTTAAAAAAGTGCCCAATTACCTTATTAGTAGACCCCAATACAGAAAATCGATCAACTAACTCGTTGTCACTTGTTACGACGACAAGTCATAGGCCGTTTGATAGCTTGCATAATGATCCGCACTTATTCCGCGCGGAAAGGCGATTTTCAAAAGTGCTCCAAGTTGGTAAACCAGAGATTATATGGTGATTTCTTCACGTATATTTAAAATATGGGTTAGTATCTTTAATTTTTACTGTTAAACCATTTGCAAAGTTTCAATTTGCTTAATAAAAAAATTAGATAAAAGTTGTGTATTGATTTATTATAATTTTTCAAATATTTATTATATATATTGGACTGAAAAAGTCTGTATCATTACGTATCAATTTTTTTGTGACTTTATTATTTCAAACATGTATCAAGGGTTGTATTTGTGCTACATTCAGCTGCCGCTGTATTAGGTATGATTTATTGTTTCAGCGTTGGCGCATGGGATTGGCCGACGTAATTTATTTAAAATGTGGCACAAAACACCGGTTTCACAGGATAAAAATCAATCCGTTTTGAACTATGTATGTGAAAATAGTGAATATAAAGAAGACTACGATAAAGAATATCAGTGCATGGTAAAAAATTGATATATAGTATAGCAAGATTAATAAATTTAGGTAATTTTTTATAAAAAAGCTATGTTAAATAAAAAAAGCTATAAGCTAGTTACGTACACACACTCGAAAGTATCAATTTTTCAAGTTTTTTGCTTAAGATAAAAAAAAAAACGATATGCAACATTTTTTGGAGGCGACTGTACCATCTCCAGAATGCATAGTATATTAAAATCACATTTTTTAAACGCTAGTTGACATTTCCTAACTTTCAGCATCAATTTGTCAAAATTAAAACCATAAAATAATTTCGATCGCTCAGAACCGACAAGCTGACCACCGTGCGGCGTACAACTCGGCGCAGATTTACTTTCATAATAACCTCATTGTTTTCATATGATACACCGTTTCATCCATACAGCACAGGTCGTCCAATGGACGTTCTGGACGAGGAATTGGCGTCCTGTGCTGAAACCTAACCCGTCTCAATTGACTGCCATCGTATCCTAACCGTGTCAGTCAAGACCCCTATTCTTCATTGACACGGTTAGGATACGTTGGCGATTAATTGACAACGGTTAGGTTTCTTTCACATTCTCTAGGATTCCGGGAAAGAGTATGTTTAAAAAAATATTCTAGTATGGGACCATTACTTGCGTGTGGTTCTGAAAAGAACCGATTTGCTGAGTTGGGCGGGGCCGAGTTGGGCGGGGCCGAGTTGGTCCGTGCCGAATCGTACTATTCCTCCATAAATCGCTGGCTAGCCAGTTTAAAAATAAAAAAATGGTTTGATCCAAATCAATTGATTTGATTGACATTTGGCCAGTTGTCACTTGCTAGATATGAGGCTTTGAATTGCTTGTTGCAGGCAATTGATAATTTTGAGTCATGTTTCCTTGGAAGACAAACAGTATGTTGGATTCTATTAAAAATATGTTTGAGCAATAATATTTTCCCAAGCTATGAAACAGAGACATCCGCTCATTCGACCCACAGAGGTTAATTATAGAATCTCTCCTTGTCCCACAGCGCACGTCAAATGACGTCATCCCAAAATAATCAATAGAAATGATATCAAACCATTGCATTCTAAAATAAACTGAAACTAGCCCAGGGTAGAGTCCCTGTATGTTGACATATTTGTATATATTAATTAATATATCCAAATATGTCAACATACAGGGAAATTAGATAAAAAACCTAACAAGCTGAATTTTTGCAGAGACGTTCATTTATGTTCATGTCCGTCTTAGAATATCAAAGGTCATGAAAATTCGTTATCTTGCTTTCGGCTCAGAAGAGTTACCCCTTCTGTGCTTTCGGTTCCAATAATGTCTTAAGAAGTTATAACAAAACTTACTTAGAACAGTATTCTCTACAAGTTTGGTTCTATAATTTGTTTTCGTACGATCAACCGTTTTAGAGATATAGTATGAAAAATCGTAAGCTCGCATTTTTACCTTTCTCGCCCGCGTAGCAATGGCTAGAGAAGGTATTATTTTTGACGAAAAATTTTTTTTTCAGATAATGCCGAAAATGTGTTATTTGGGTGTATTTTGATATATCTTAGCAATATTGTCGTGATGTCTGTCTGTGTGTGTTTGGGTATATATATTATTTCTGCCCGTAACACTATAGCTCCTGAACCGCTGAATCGATTTTTATAAAATTTTCAGGTAAAATAATGGTGAACACTCCAACGAGCTGATTAGATTTTGGTAAAAATCCATTAATGCTGTCAGTTTTTTGACAATTAAAAAATGCTAACTTTTTAACGGAGCATCGTATCAATATGCAGTTTTCGGATTATAGTAGACTACATTTTGGTCAATAATTTGTGCTATAATCAAAAACTTCGTAGGAGCTTTAGTTTATGAGATATTTACAAGAAACTTTTTCAAAGCCATGATATATTATGGCTTCACTTGAAGTGTGTTATTAGGCTAGCTAGGAAGGTATCAGATCCGTCATGGATCCATTTATTTAATAGGTAATTTTTTTAACTTAAAGACTTGTTATTTTTGAGAAAATGTATAATAACATAAAGTAAAGATTGATTGGCTATAAAATGAGATATGACTGAGTTGTCTCGTTTGAAGATAACTAAAGTTTTTACCATAAAGTGTGTTTACTCTAAAACTCGGTTTTTAAGAAAATACATAGGAAATGAGTATATTGCTAAAAATTTGGGGTTTCTATCTCCATAGTATTTATCTGAGGGCACGGCAGTGCCCGGCCAAAACTGCTGTCTTGACACAGCCCATATTTGACCTATCTAAAAATCTACTTCGGAATGACCAACGAAAGTTAAACTTTGCACAGTCGTATATCTTCATAGAGTTAACAACCCCTCCAAGTGTCATGGACTTTCATAAAGTAGTTACGAAATTTTAAAAAACGTCGAAATTCACTCATGTACTGTGAAACCTCTCCTTGCGGACACCTCTATTAAGCGGACGCTCCCTTTAGCCGTACAAATTTGTTAGAAACAAGCTTTTAAAAAATAATTAAAAAACCCCAAAATTCTAATTTACTTCGCTCCCCTATAAATGTTAAGTTATGTAAAAGTAACATTGCCCACTTCCAGAAAGACCGGTAGGAACTTTGATAAAACTAAAGGAAAAAATTTTAAAACAAAATTTTTATTTACTTCCCTCTCCTACAAATGTAAAAGTAACATTGCCCACTTCCAGAAACGTTAGAGAGCTGAGCTTTGGAAGTCTGATTGGAACTATAATAAAACCATGGGAAAAAATTAAAAAACCTCAAAATTTTTAATAAGGGATTGCAAAAGTTTTCAAAAATGTTCCTATAATCATTTAAAAAAGGAGTGAAATCATAACAAAAACATTTCATGTAAAAAAAGCCAAGTACGCGAAAATGATATTCCGTAAAAAAAATTGACATAAATGTAAAGCCAAGTTCTCCAATACAAATTTTTTTTTTGCAGCCATAATAGCCAAGTTTAGAAAAATATTTCCAAACTAGAAAGAACCTTTCATTTTAAAATTTGTATTGAAGAACTTGGCATTACATTGATCTCAATTCTTTTTACGGCATATAATTTTTGGCGTATTTGGCTTTTTTTACATGAAATGTTTTTGATAGGTAATTTATTTATGTTGTTAAATTTAAAAAAATACGGGTTGCCGTTTATTCACGGCTTGTAGTACAAAAAACATGTATATAACTAAACTTATAGCGAATACTGCAAGGTTTTCCCAAAAAACTAATTTTTATAAACTTCGTTATCATAAGACGTGCATGGGTGAGCATATGAGACTTTTTTGGTGATTCAGTAACATCAAAACGAAGGTCCCTGCAAAAATTCAGCTTGTTAGGTTTCATTGCGCAGCGAAATCCTAATTTCCCTGGGCTAAACTAAGCTGCAATTGGAAGATATTGGAAAAACTAATCAAAATATTTATGTATTAGCTAGCTCCTTTCAAGCGTGCTTTAAGAGTTTACAGCAAATCCAGTGGTTAGGTATGTAAATCTTTATTCAAAACTAGTAAACATAAAATAAAAGGTACATTCACAAATCTACTTCGAAAAAATCGCACTTTTTTAAAGTGGAAGCTATAAAAATAATTGTATTAACTTATGTTATAATACTTTTCTTATAACCTAAAACACACAAACTGAAACTCCAAAAAATATAATTTGGTTCTTAAATACTAACACACTAATAATTGTACTGTTTTCAAAATTTGCAATAAAACCCTTAAGATTTAAATATTTTTATATACTAAATTGGGTATTTGAAAAATCTAGAATAAATTATATAAAAATGCATTATACTGTGTCATTTTTGGTTGTAAAAGTTTTGTGTATTGAGCTTTTAGAATCAAAAACAAACCATATAAAACAGAAATAAACTACAAAACATGTAACTAACCCGACCCGTCTACTTTTTTAAAACACAAAAATATAGACTAGTACAAACATTTTTTGTGTGTAAAAATATAGCATTACAATAAATACTACAAATGGCTTTTCCATTAACTTTTCTGGTGATTTTCTGTCAATTTAAAACGTCAAACTTTTGTAGAAACAATAACATTTTGATAAAAAACGTAAAAGAACAAAAATATGGAGTGAAGTGTTAAATAATCTGAGTTAAACTTTTTATTCAAATACAGGGTGTTTTCAAATTCAATAGCATAATTTTAATGTTAGTTTCCTTTAGTGATTTCAAGACAAAAAGTTCATATAAACATAGGCCCACAAACGATTAGTAGTCGAGATACAGGATGTTAATTTTTTTTATAGCGCTTAGTTTTTAAGATATTTAGCTCAAATATGCCACCTAGTTGTAATTACTTTATTTTGATAAATACTCGCCATACCATACTGGAGTATTTTTTTATTTTATGATAGCAGCTTTTGGTACAACAGCGATTAAAGATGCAAAAAAAATTGAAAAAAAAGTTTGCCAATAAAACAAGAATTTTATTTCTTGTTTTAAATTATCTACTTCTACCTAGTAGTGGCTTACAATAAAAAAAATTCTGGGGAAAAGGCAACATGACGAAAAGGCGACATGACCCCTGAAAAAGTATCACTCCGGAGATTTTTACTATTATTTGGCATGTATAATAGTGTAGTGCATGCTTAATATACGTGCCAAATATGAACCAAAGATCTCAAAAATTGCACGAGCTATAAACAAAAAACAAACGAAAACAATACGTTTGAGGACCTATGTTTATATGAAAACTTAAAACCACTTAAGGAATAAAAACTAAAATTGTTGTTATTGAATTTTGAATCACACTGTATATATTTTTAAAACAAAAGGAAAGAATATTTGACGTTTGAAGTTGTAAAAAAACCACCCTACTACAAAGGCGAATCTCTAATATTTATGATAACTGAAATTTTACTCTATTCGTTTTGAGGCCTTCATGCACTTTTCGTATTAATGCAAATTGGATTGCATCTTTAACCAAAGGCTTTCAAGTAAATAAAGGTCTTAAACAAGGTTGCTGTATATCGCCTACGCTCTTCAAGATATACTTGGAACAAGTCCTTAAAGTATGGAAGAGAAAATGCCAAAACATGGGAATTCCGTTGGAAGAAACCACCTTGTATAGTTTATGTTTCGCCGAAGATCAGATAGTAGTGGCTCAGGATTATGACGACCTCGAATATATGACACGAAAACTAATAGAAGAGTACAATAAGTGGGGACTAGAGGTTAATCTCAATAAGACAGAGTATGTGTATCGGTGGAATGAAACAGGATCTAATCTTAAATACCGGGCAGCGAATTCAGTTCTGTGATGAGTATAAATACTTAGGTCTAAAAATTACAGCTGACGGAACACTAGACAAAGAAAACGATCGAAACGTACAAGGAAAGAAAAACAATAACTTTATTAAATGGAATAATTTGGGACCAAAGTATATCAAATCATAACAAAAAGCTTATATATAACACCATTGTAAAAAGTATTATTACATACGGCTCAGAAGTATGGCCAATCAAGGATAGAACAGAAACAATGCTTTCCGCTACGGAGATGGACTATTGAAGAAGAGCAGCTGGGAAATCAAAAAGAGAAAGAGTTACAAATCAAAGAATAAGAGAAATTGTGACATGGGTGAACGTACTTTAGTGGATGATATAAGAACAAAACAACTGGTGTGGTACGGACATGTACAAAGAATGAATGATGAAAGACTACCTAAACAAATACTACAATGGAAACCAACTGGCCGAAAAAAACGAGGACGGTCAAGGAGAAGCTGGAGAGAAGGAATAGACAGTGAAATAAGAATAAGAGGCCTAGATGATGAATTATGGGCAAACAGAAACGAGTGGACATTGGGTATCGGAAGACGTAGAACGTTGTGAAACTGATAAATATATATAGGATTGCAGAAGCTCAAAGCCATGACCTTTGGGATCAGAATACCACTTATTGGACATGTCAAACTTATAACAATGAGTATATAACCCACATAGAGTGGCAACCGGCGAGCTATGAACCATTGAGGGGCAGATGGCGCTGAAATTCATGTTTTAAAATGGTATGGGTTTCTAATTTAAAAATATTTTCTGCTTTTGAAACTTTCATGCAAAAGTGACATTTTGGTACCTTTTAACTTATGATAAATATTTAATAAAATACAGTTACTTTGAAAAAAATCGTTTTACAAATGAAAAAGTTGTAAATTTTCCAAAATTGTCCTGTTTTTCATGTTGAATCCCCTTATTGTATTTGGTATTAGTCTGTACAGATGTCCAATCACTCCGAATTAAGATTCCACAGGTAAGGGCTTTTAACCTCGGAAGTCCAGTTGGCAATAACACCAAAAAGTGCATGAAGGCCTCTGAGGTGTATAGAAATTAGAATGGAAATATAAAATAAGCCTTTTTTCTTGCTTCTACACTCTCCGACGCTTTAATTTTATGTACTAAAAGTACTAATTATATTCTAGGCTCTTACAGCATTAAGTGTAGTGCGGGGATAATGCCCGTAGTTTCTGGTGGAGCTATTTAAGGGGCTAAGGAGGTTAACCTTTAAAAAAACTAGAGAACCACAGTGCAGCTAACAAAAGGCCATTTTCACATCTAGAATTTGTCAAAGCGGGTTGAATAATGTAAAAACATTTTTTTTATTGTCGATTTCTGACTGTGAAGTTCGGAAAAGTGAAAAAAAAATTTTGCCCCTCTCTATCACGGTGGATAGAATAGACCGGTGTTCGGATCTTATATATATATATATATATATATATCTAACTTTTATTTACAAAAATCAGCGGGACCACCAGTGACGTTAAAATTCGACATATATTTATAAGATCCGAACACCGGTATATTCTATCCACCGTGCCTCTCTATAACATATTAAAATTTTTATAAAATCTTTGGAACACGCGCCAGAAAAAAACTGCGGTGTTTATTTGGTGAGAAATTAGGGACTCGCCTACCTATGTATAATTTTTAATCATCATGCTTCTATTATCTACATAAAATCAAGCGTATTGCCACAATTTTTTATACTTAAATATTATAAAAAAATTGCAAACTTTTGTCTTACTAAATAAAATCTGCACAAAAAATTCACTAAATTAAAACAATTTTTTTAAATGGCTAAGCAATGGAAAAGGTGTTTTTGGTCAACACATTTGTCTCCAAACTCGACGGGGTTCGGTTCGGTTTTACGAATGTTTAGGGCTAACTTTATATGAGTTATTTTACATTGACATTTCAACCAACCAAAATTTGAATAGTGTTCCAAATTCATATTTTTGTTATGTTTTAAACATTTGTTGTTAATTTTGTAAATGTTTTGACAAGTTTAAAATTATTTTTCTTGTAAAATGATTTTCTTAGTTTTGTGGTTTAGATTAACAAGAAAATAATTTCAGTTCGTTAATGTAAAGGGTGGCTCGTCCAAAAAGTGTCTTTTTGTAAACTAAGTTTACCACAACCATAACGAAATCGACGTTTATATGTACTGGCCAAAAACACCTTACTAACAGGGTGACCCATTTTTCATTCAGCATAATTTAAAATTTAGATTGTACAAATTAAAATTAACAAACTTAGTTCTATAAAATTCTAATAAATTCTTTATTAATTTCAAGGTATTGTTGTTTAAAGAATCGATTATTAAATGTTTACAGTCAGTTAAAGTAACAGTTTTTAGCAACCAATGTTACTAGAAAAGTGCATAACGGTATAAAATCCAAAATAGATCAAACATATGGCGAACTGATTTTAAGAGAATGGGAAAACTTTTAATATATTACTATTTAGGGATTAGAAACAGAGGCGGATGGTGATGTGAAGTACTTGAAGGGCTAGCCATATACATACAGCTCCTAGCAAGCGCGGATTTGAGAGGGTGTAACGTGGTAATTACCCCCCCCCCCCCTAGTAAAAATAATATGCACTTTTTGTTAATAATTAAAGGGAAAATAGAAGAATTACCCCCTAAAAAAAATTATATTACAAATAATTTTTTCGTCGACTATTACCCCCCCCCCCAGATTCGTACAGTAATGATTTTTTAAAAATTGCTTTTTATCATCGATGCGCCAATACCTCGAAATTCATGAAGAGTTGAATAAAGTTTGTTTTATCTAAATTTTAATTTTTCTGAATAAAACTGGCCATCTTGTAAAACCACACTTGGTGGGTGGTGGAACAAAAATCGAAAGGTAAAAGATTAAAAACACAAATAAGTAAAATAAAAAAAGTCGAAAAAAATAAAACCTAACCAGTAAGGGTTAAGCTACTATACTTAATAAAAATAACATCAATACTAACCTGAACTGATTAGGTCAGGTTAGTATTATTAGTTTTTTTAGTATACTACTAACCTAACCAAGTCCAAGTTAAATTTGATTATTTTAAATTTTCACTTTTTAATCTTTTTCGATTGTTTGCTTTTTTGATCTTTTACCTTTCGATCTGTTCTGCTAGAATAAGGGTGGAAAAAATTTTTACCAGGTAATTTTCAATTTAGCTAAAGTTTTTGGCCTGGAAAAATTATTTGGCATATCAGGCCTCAAACTTTAAAGTCCTTGGTTGCAGATTGTTGCTTCGCATAAACCGATGAGCTCTCTCTGTCAAATCAAGTTGATCTTGGGTTCTTCCGCAGGCTACCATAGCCCAGCGCCTGTCAAGCTACAAAAAAAACATATGTATCAACTTTCTACTCCAAGATTCCATAGCAGTACACCTTCGCCCAATAGTACAATGAAAAATAACGCAAATTTTTCGCTAAAAAAAATTCTACGCCCCCCCCCCCTAAGCGTTTTTGTATTATTCAAAAAGTTTTTGGATTTGATTTTGCGCAAAAACGTTGCAGAGAAAAACTTCACTAATAAAAAATGTTCAGAACACAATTTTCTACAATTTAGATTTCTAGGTTACAGCTCTACAACTAGGTGATCCGTGCTACAACCACATTTATAGAAGATGGACGGCTGCCAAGTTGCCAAAAATATATATTTTTTAAATTTTACGCGCAAACTATAATTCGTAGAGAAAAATTTTATCTACGGGAAATGTGTAGCCTACGATTCTCTACAATATATTTCAATAGATCACAGGTCTGAAACAACATGTTTAAAAGATAGAGGGCATTTTTACGCCAGAACGGTAAGTCGTAGAGAAAAACTTTACAACCATACGTGTAGAAGACAGAGGGCGTCAAAAATGCCGATAAGTCGTAGTTGTATCCTGGAGAGAACTTTGTCAAAAACAATTTTTTTTCCAACGTTTTTCTCTGAGACGGACATACCGTTTTCGCGTAATATCAATTCCATAAACCTTTTGAGTTTTTCAAAAACGCTCATGGGGGTATTAATTAATGGTAGTAGACAATTTTATTTTAAATTTGCCAGATTTATAGTACTAAAAACGTTTTGTTGTTTTTAGATTTTATACGTTTTTTTTATGAACCTATGGGTAGAGACGCACTGTTATGGGATCTTAGACTAGTAGTAGTCAGTAATTTAAAATAATTACTCTCGATACGCACAAAAATTAAAATTAAAATAAAAACAATCACCTTAGGTGCAAGAGGAATTGCAGGATCGTCGAAAGTAATGCGTTTTGCGGCGGTGCAGCTTCGATAAGAGCCGGAATCGCTCGAAGTTAAGCTGGTGTTTGCAGCGTCAGAAGAAGACTGTGTAGCGGCAACAAGAAAAAAAACAAAAGCACAGCGTTACCACAACCAAAAGGACACATCGAACTAAAGTATTGACCTATCAAGTTTTCTATATTCCAAATCATATACCTATAACTGTACCGGCAAAAAGTCACTAAAAATGACTGCGACCAGCGTGCCGGCATGTTGAATTTTAAATGAACCCAACGTATGGCTTGGATAAGTTAAGCTTACTGATAATGGGTGCCGTGCTCTCAGCGCCATCTCTTTTCTAAGCTTAAAAATACCCATTACCAGTTACCTTAGGATAAATACATTTAATTTTGTTTTAAAAAATGCCAAGTTTTACTAATCTTATTTAACCTAATCTGTGATGCCAAGTAAGCGGCTACGTCAACTCAAGACAATGGCTTTGTCTTCAAACCGTTCCAAAATCCAAAGAATTTGCTTAAAAAACACCAATTTTGACGTTAATCACCGCATTGACAAATTGTCAACGTCATTTGATAACAGTCTCTTTCAAATTTTAGTAAAAGCGTTTATTATTTTAATTCAAGCCAAACGTTGTGGTTCATTTGAATCCAATATGCCAGAAGGCTTGTAGCGTAGCAGTCATTTTCTATTAATGGTTTTAATACGCTTTGGTAGTACATCTATATAAATACGTGATCTATAAGCATATGTCAAATCAAAGACTCCCTTATGGTGTAGTCATACTTATTTTTAAAGAGATATTAGGTGTTCACTGAAATCATTTTGATTTTTGGATT
Organism: Aspidapion aeneum; assembly: GCA_963576565.1. Taxonomy (NCBI): domain Eukaryota; kingdom Metazoa; phylum Arthropoda; class Insecta; order Coleoptera; family Brentidae; genus Aspidapion; species Aspidapion aeneum. The sequence goes on along the minus strand of OY755038.1, from coordinate 34,947,347 downwards.
TTTATATATGTTATTGAGTTTATCAACTGCTTTAATATTTCCATAAAAAAAACACATTTTTACGTTTATTTTTATTTTAACTTTGTGGTGGTAACAGATTGAGAGGCATATTTTTAAAGAGGCAAAGAAAAGTTTTAGCCAAAGAGAAAAAAAACAATAAGATTCATAATAAAAACTTGCTTTTTCCAAAAGTATCCTGGAAAACAGCAATGAAATGTCCATGGAAACCCTGTATTATTATCGTGTGAAAAATTTTTTAAAAAAATTACAGCGGTGCCAAACAAACAGTTTTTGCGCTAGATTTTTCCCGACCCTAGAAAATTATTTGAGTTCTAATTTAGTTAATTTTTATAGGAGAAAAGGGAAAAACGAGTGCTTTTTGCAAAATATGTTGAAGAATCTTAATATTTATTAGTTTTTCATGGTAGAAAAAGCTCCTAAGCCTACAATAAACAGACACAACGAAATGCTTTCAGTGAACAACATACCATTCTGTGCTTTCAGACTATTTTTACGTCAATTTTATACGTAAATACATATTTTTTTTTAGTATGCTGCTATCTTGGCAACAACAGTTAAGTGTATGTAAATTTGACAATGACAAAGCATTTTATTTCAGGAAAACCGAAGCGGTTACCTGCATTTTTAAAAGAGAAACGTACGTAGTATTTTTTTAGAAAGTATACGATTGGATGCATTTAACAGCGATTTTTGAGTTACTTGATAGGTCTAATCCCTTGGTCAAAGATAAATGCAGCGAACGAAAATTGCATAAAAAGCAGGAAATAATGTGCATATAAATAAAAAAATAAACCAATAATACAATATAATCCTACATTATGCTGTAAAATTATTATTTGTTTCACGAGCAAATCATGAGAGGTAAAGGTAATTTCGAGACGCTACGTTTCTGCCTTATTATTTATTTAATCGACTTTTATTAGAAATAAGGCGAGGTTTAGTCACAGACTATTCTTACACCTAACCTTAAAACCTAACCCTATTAAGGTTCATCCAGTCGGAGGATTAACCCGTAAAACATTTTTGCTTTGATAAACTTCCTTTAAACTAGTATTTGTAAAAAAATCAGCGCTTGCTTTGATTATTTCAAAATTTTTATAGAGGCTGCAACTTATTTTAAAAACTATTTTATATAAAAAAATATTTTTTTTTGCAAAATGTTTCTTTTTAAAAACTTCTGTATGAATATTTTACAATCACCAAAATATGCGCTGATTTTTTATCAACAAATGTTAATTTAACACAACCGAACGTCGAGACAGTTTCCTTTTTTTAAATGTTACCAAACTTAAACTTTTTTTCGTTAAACAAAATATTAAATAATCAAACAAAATTTTTGTAAAGCGCTATTGACAAAGTGCAACATATTTTAATTGATAAGATTCCCCAAAGAATATTTTTTGTCAAATTTATATAAAAATGTAATTAGGGATTAATAATATTAGTTTTTTTTATTTCTTTAAATTTAATATCAAATTACTTAATATTTTTGGATGCTCAATTATTACTCTTGATGTGATAGATGTCACTATCAAATTCCAATTTTCTATGGTGCTTTTTGCCAACTTTGATACCTTGTTATCTTAAAAACAAAAATGCTTTTTATTATAACAGAAAAGTATGAAGGATACTACCAAGTATGACTGTAACATACAAGGAACTAGACCGCTGTCTTAAAAACTGATAGAATTAGGAATCAGTTATGGACGACGGCATAAAGGTACCAAAACTCCAAATGAACAAAAAGTGACATTTTAAAAAAATGTACTTTTCAAATTAAATATCTGTCCAATCATGCAAGACTTTTCTTTGAACAGTTTTTTGCCAACAATGAAAAGATCTACAAGTTATATTGGTTCAGTGGTTTAATTTTGCATATGGGTGAGTCCGCGAATAATGTCCCTTTTAAAGTGACCACATTGTTACTTTATATTTTCTGTATGGGTATTATTGGGGCAAATGAATCAAACCAGAAAGGCTTTTCTGAGACGTCGTGGCCATTTACAGAAAAGTGCTGAAAAATACAGAAAAATCGCCAGTAGCTTTTCGTGTATTTGGTTTGATTTGTTAATATCAACAACCAATTGAATATTAAGACAAGCAGAAACTTAGCATACATACAAAGTTATAAAATGCTGAAATAATTTTAAATAAAAAGCAAATAGGATTTAAGAAAGTGAAAAATATCATATGTCCTCCGAAACATTATTTTTCTTTGTGGTTATTGATTCATACATCATGCATATAGTCATGCTTGCCATGACGTTCGAGCATATCAAATCTGACGTTTGCTTAACAGTAAGAATTTGCCGAGAAGGCAACTGCCACCAAAAATAAGAGTATGCCAACGAAGTAAGAATTTGCCACCAGTTCATATTAACATCATATCAAGCAAAAAAAATATTGGTCTGAACACATTAGTTTAATTTTTTAAAAATCAAAAACGACAGTTTTCGCAGAGTCACCCATATCAGCATTCTTCAAAATGGGGTAAACAATTAAAGCTAAGACTTTTGCTTTAACAAATGTTAAAGTCATATCTAGATAGCTTTTTCGGTGTCCCAGCCTTCTCTGCATTTGGTTTTTGTTAGTTTATTATTCGTGATAGAGAAAAATTGTTAATTTATCATTTGTAGGAAAAATATCAATTTGTTATGTACATAAATAACAGATACATCAATTAAAATTTTTGCAATGGCATTGTAACAAATCAATATAAGCTGTTTTATTGTTTGACCTAGTTTGTAGATTTTTTTAAATATTAATAAACATGTTTTTGCTTATGTGAATGCTTAATTGGACAATACCACACACTATCATTATTATTCACTATTAGTGGGCAATAGTAGAACATATAATAGTTTCCGCTAATATCTCTAAAACTACAAAAGCTAGATATTACGCATGTGGTATTGCTGGGTTCAGAAAAAAAAATCTATTTAATTTTGGAAAATGTACAGTGAGGTAAAAAACAATAAAGTTTATGTTAACTTTTGACATTTGCCAACAATGTCAATATATAAACTGATGTATGTGATTTTTATTAACATATTGATTTGCGTAATAAAATCAAATATTTTTTTTTGGAAAATGGTTTTGTAAATAACTTTTTTGCCACAGCCTGTATAAAAATTTTGAAAACATCAAAATACACGCTGATTTTTTCCTACAAATGTTAAATAAAAACTTTTGCTCTAAAAGTCAAATGCAGAAAAGGGGAAAGGCTGGTTGAACCAACGGAACACAAAATTAACAAAAAAAGGCTGAAACAAAAAGCAAAACAAAACAAAGTTTTTAAAAAATACCTTTATTTTTGCATTCAGACATTAATAGAGTTACAATTAGCAGACATTAAGACTAAACACAGAATTAAAACGAATCACCAAATTTGTTAAACTATTATTTTTGTTAATAAAAGCAAGAATGTTATAAGGTTAAATAGATTGTTAATTTTTGTTAAATGGCAAATATTTAGTAGCAAATTTAGTGATTCAAAAAGCTACAAAAACTAAAAAAAAGTACTACAAAGAATTTCTAAGCAAATAGGCATGCTGCACTTTTACGGATTTCCGCAAAAATACATAAAATCGCGTTAGATGGCCATGTTAAATAGAAATCTTTAAAATAAGTTTTATAATAATTATGCTAAGACTTATTAAAAAAAAAAAAAAGATTTGGTGATTAGTTATGCTCTAAAAAATATTCATGCACAAAATAAAGGTATTTTTGAAAAAAAAACAATAAAAGTATCAAAAAGTTCATTTGAAGATTGAAATTGACATTATCAACAATTTTGACTGCAAATTTTTGGTCTGAAATTTGTTGTTAATTTAAAAAAAAAACACTTACAATCCCTAAGAAAATAGTACATGTTATCGTTAAACCGAAATATAAAAAAAAGTTAAAAAATAAGTTGTGTGCAACAAAAAAATACTTGGTTAGAAGTTCTTTACAAAAATAAAAAATAAATAAACCAAAAAACAAGCACCATTCCACATCAAAATTCATAGATTTAAAAATTCGATCTAGGTGTCTGGGTTGAGGACGTAATTTTAAACAAAACTTTATATCTTACCCTGAAATTTCTCCATTTCTTTAAGCAGCAAAAAATAAATATAGATAAGGAAGAATCTAAAATTTTGTTTAATTTCATAAAAAAAGTAGGGGCTCAAGGAAAGATTAGTTTAGCTTTAAGACTTAGCTTAGCTAAAAGATGCATGTTGTTTTGGTCTAAATAAATAAACACAAGAAATTTTGTGTTTGTAAAAAAGTAGAAGTGCATTTATCTACAAAAATTTTTAGGGAAAAAATAATATATAACAAAAAATAGCAATCAAGCTATTTATCAAGTTTGCTTGGTAACACAAGGAAAAACTAAATAGAAAATAATCGAATTACAGAAACATTTTGAAAATTTCACTTTTTTGAAAATAAAAAAGGGTTTATTCAAAAAAGGTTGGCAATAGCAATAAAAACAAAATGAAATAAATAATGAATTAATATTAGAATAAATAGTTTAGTGAATCTAAGATTCAAAAGAATTGACTTTGTCAAAAAGAAACCTAATTTTATTGTATATTTTGAAACCTTGTAAGGTTTAATGACTAATTTTATCTTCGAACGATTCTGATACTTAAACTAAAACATATAAAATTACAAAAAAAAAATCCAGCCTTTCTTATTAAAATATCAAAATGTTTCTGTTTTTAAGTAACAACACAAATAACAAAAAATATTAAATAATTAGAATACTTAAAATTAAAGATTTTTTCTTTAAAGAATAATAAAATCAAGACAATGTAATATAAAATAGGTCATTCACAAAGATTAAATAAATGTAGACTAAATAAATACTATGCCTCTGTCTATTTTGGTTTTATATAGCATGTTCTTTGTCATGAACAAGAACATACTCTACGAAAATAGAACAAAAAGCTAGTACTTGTCACACCTAAAAAGCTATGCAGAGCTTATACTGGATCAAATCAAAATAAAATACAGGGTGTAGAGTATCCTAATTAGACCTGTTAATACATGATAGGTCAGGCTAAAATAAGAGAAAACGTTTATGTAATATGAGGGTCAACACTTCTCTAATCTTTCAAAAATGTAGGATTTTTAAAGTTAGAGGAGTAGGGGAAAAAGGTTTTACACAAAAAGAAATTCTGCGACAGGCAAATGATTATTTGGCTAATTATAAACTACAAATAAATGTAGTATTCCTGTTTTTGATGAAAATTACAAGTTGAGGAGATACCTCCAAAAATTGCTAAAAAATATCAATGATATGTTATTTTTCTGTAAAAAAATATTGAGTTTAGTGGCATTTATTTAAATTATGCAAAAAAAACTTTTTCTTCATGAAATTTAACCGCATAAACTTTAAAATCATTTTTCTTTCTAATTATTGCTCTTGTTCTGATATACGACTTTACCTAATTTCATATTTTACTACGTTTCTAAAAACGTTATAAACAAAAATGTATAAACAATAGTTATGCTCTGTAACTCACCAACTAAAAGTATTTTGATCCAATTGTTATATGAACTTTTTTGCTTGGTTTAACCTCCCATTAAGAGGTCTATACACAGTATACCAATTAAATCTATATTAGGACCGTTTCTACCCTGCATTTAAACATCTTGGTTTTATACAGTATAAATGAAATTGCAAATTAAGAAAAAAATTTGCTTTTTCATTTTATTTTGTCTTTTGCTGTTGCATGTTGTGTCTGCTTAAATTTAGCCATTGGTTGTTCTCCTATTTCGCGTTTCAAAAGTTTTTTTTTGGTAAAGACATGTGTTGGAAAAATCAAAAAGTTGAAAAAGTGAAGATATTTTCTAAATAACTAGGGTTTTCCATAAGGTGGACTTTTTTATTTAGTTTGATTTTAATCTGATTTTGAACCTGAATAAACTCATCATTAATTAAGTGTCAAATTTAGTATTCATTTACTTAACATTTGTGTTAGTTCGCCAATATCGCCTATCCTCTTATATTTGAAAACATTTCGAAATATATATCCAATTTTGTTTTAGATAATAATACTTTTTTAAACTTAATCCTAAGGGGAATGTATGAAAAAAAAAACAAAAAAGAAGCGACAGGACAAAGATAAGCATAAGATGTTTGTAACAAAAGAGGTATAGTAAGTTTTAGGGACTTTGGTTTATAAAAAAAAAGCATGCAACTTTTTTTAAAAACAGTTTGCATGGACTAGAGATGCGATCTTTCTCTTTGTATGTGTCAATTTGATCAAGTGCACAGAATGTAATTTTTTGACATTTTACTAGCAAATACTCCTCAATACTCAGCTAGACCAAGAAACCAATTGTTGCTATTGGAAGAGTAAAATGTCAAAAACTTCCACTATCCTGGCCCTTAATGGCATAAAATACCAATAAAAACTTGGTAGATTTTGTATTATATCTTAAAAAGTAAATAATAATGATTGGGTTAGTATCAGTTAGTAGGTGGGTATCTAACATGTACAGGGTGCTCTATCATAAAAGTTACCACCATTTTCTCAGTTATTATGCATGCCACAAAAAAGTGTCCAATAGGAAAGTTATATAACTTCTAATTTTTTGAATGTTTACGCCAAAGCTCTCAAATATTATTATAAAATGTCAGATTTTGACAGATCGACTTTTTTTAAACATTACTTTTCATTTTCAAATGCGCCTTTTCTTTCTGATTTTAAAAATGCATATTATGTCTTCTATGCATATGCATTATGCATATACTATACTTCACATTTATTTGGTTTTACCCATCAATGTATCTTGGTTTTACCATAGGGGTATGGACAAATTTAAACACGCTACATTTTTAAAATCAGAAAGAAACGCGGATTTAAAAGTGCAATAACATATAGGGTGTTCCAAAAATCGATTTGACCATTGACATTTGACCACTTTGGCGCATACTCTAAAAATTGATAAAAAGTTATATAACTTTCCTGTTGGACACTTTTTTCTAGCGTTCATAATAACATAAAAAGGGGTGATTAATGATGATAAAAAACCAAATCTTCAAAAAAAACAAAGTTATGATATAATAAATTACTAATCACTTATTCGTAATTACTATATATCATGTGAAATAGTCTTCTGGTAGCTTTAAAAGTCAAATTTAATTGTTAAGAACGTCTTTCCTCCAACCAAGGTTACACTTGGGATCGTAGACTGCCAAAAACTTTCTTAGGAACGGTAAACTTTAACAGTTGAATGGCTAATGCCTAGTTTCAGCAGTTACCCCATTGCTAATGCCCAGTTTTGGCAGTTAGATTCATTGTTAATGCCTAGTTTTAGCATTTTGAAGTAAAGGTGATGCCTAGTTTTAGCTGTTTAAGGCATTGGTAAAGTTTTTTACTGATGCCTAGTTTTAGCAGGTTGAATTGACGAATTTAAGCATTGACTAAATGCCAATTTTAGCAGTTTGACCCATTGCTAGTGATGAGGAAACATGTCACCAAATCCGAACCAAGGGTGATGATTAGTTTGATGCATATTTTCGTTAGTTGAATGAATTGATTGAAATACCTTATTTTGCGCATGTCCAGAATAATCCAATGACGACACTCCCAGAGAGTCTTTCATTATCGAGGGTGGAGTGGAGAACAGGATGGAGGTATCTTCTCCCAGGGATTTGCTCTGAAAAAATTAATATTTTAATTAAAGCAAGTTAATATTAAAAAAAATATACGAAAAACATCGACTGTGATGATCATATTTATTTAGTTGCATGCATGGTCAAAATTAACTTCACTTGCTTTCATGTGAGTCGCTTTAACTATTCTAGAGTGATGTTTGCATAATAGGTTATGTGATAAGTTTACAGGGTATTTAAAAAAAAATTAATTCAACGCATGACACGTTTACTAATTGTCTACGGAATAGTATGTTTACCGGGGTGCGTTAAATGAGTTGAATTTATGATATGTTAGGGCCCAAGCCGTCTAAATACTCGTCTTAAAGAAATTGGGGGTCATCGGTTTCGTTGTCGAGCTTCAATTATTTAAATCCGCCACTGGAAGAAAGAAAAATGTGACTTTTTGTAGTGTTTTTGCTATAACTTCTCGTCAAATAGAAATAGAAACCAATATTCATTTTATTGAGTTGAAAAAAAAAACTTTTTAAGTATGTTTTCAATATTTTTATAGTTTTCGTCACATATCTACAAAGTGGCTCAAAATATGAATAACAGAAATACAGGAATAATAACTGGGATTTGTTAAATATAAAATAAAATAAATTCATTAGCTTCAATGTGAGTCGTTGTAATTATTGTAAAGTAACATTTACATACATAATGGTTTATGTAGTAAACCTACAGGGTAAATCAAACATTTTTTAAATTAAACAAATAATAGGTGTACTAACTGTGTAGCGGAATAATGTGTTTAACGGGATGCGTCAGATCAGGTGAAGTTGAGATATGTTAGAGGCCGAGCCAGTGGCGTATATAAGGCCCCCCCCCCCGAAGCTAAGATTTTTTAAAGATATTTTTCTCTCTAGCCCCCCCCCCCGAAACTGTCTCGCCCCCCCCCCCCGAAACTTTTTTCTATATACGCCACTGGCCCGAGTCATCCTGAAACTTGCTCAAAAAATTAGGGGGGGGGGTCATCGGTTTCGTTTTTGAGCTATACTCTTATGGATTTTCGCTACAACTTCTATCTCTTTATAGGGATAAAAAGTTGATATTTAAACTTTTATCAATTAAGTTTGTTCACAGGCTTTCTTTCTGAAAATTTTTGGGAGAACCCCAAAAAAGGGGTGAGTAGACCCCTTTTTGTCCCCACAGTTCCTATATTCTAGCATTAAATAAGTATAACTCGAAAACAAAACCGATCACCACAAACTTTTTCTTGAAACAAGTATTACGACGGTTTAGGCTCTAATATGTCTCAAATTCAGTGCATCTGACGCATCTCAGTAAACACTTTCCACACACTATTCCATAGGCAATTATTATTATTATTGTATTTCAATTATTCATAATTTGAGCCACTATGTAGATATGTGACGAGAACTATATGTCAAAAAATGAGAACATACTTAAAAAGACTCTTTTTTTTTTCAACAAAATAAAATTCATATTGGTTTTTTATTTGTCTTTCAAGAGAAGTTATAACAAAACACTACAAAATCTTACATTTTTCCATAATCCATTGGCGCGCATTTAAATAATTATAGCTCGAAAACGAAACCGATGACCACCCAATTTTTTTGAATCAAGCATCCGGACGGTTTAGGCTCAAACATATCTTAAATTCACCTCATTTGACGCATCCCAGACCAACTATTTCGTAGACAATTAGTAAATATGTCATGTGTTGAATTAATTTTTTTTTTGAAATACCCTGTTAGCTTATAACATAACGTATTATGCAAACATCACTCTAGAATAGTTAAAACGACTCACATAAAAGCAAGTGAAGTTAATTTTGACTATGCATTTTTAGTTCCCTTTCTTTATACGTAATAAATCTCAGGTATTTTTCCTGTATTTTTTTAAAAATTATTTTGAGCCACTCTGTAGGTATGTGACGCAAAGTATATGTTAAAAATTGATAAGATTCCTAAAAGGACTCTTTTATCAATAAAATAAGACTAATATCATTTTATTGTTTTTATTTGGCGATAAGTTATTACAAAAAAACGACAAAAGGTCATATTTTTCCATATTTCAGTGGCGCGCATTTAAATAAGTATAGCTCGAAAACGAATCCTATGACCCCCACAATTTTTTTTGGTAAAAATATCAGGAAGGTTTGGCCTTCAACATATCTCAAATTCAGCTCATCTGACGCGTCCCGGTAAACAATGTATTTAGTGCCTCCTCCTTTGTACAATTAGTTTTAGAAAAACTATAATTTTAATCCACAATTTGATAAATTTCTACCCAATCAACTAGTTTTTAGAAACAAATAATAGACATAACCCTAAACATTTGACAGTTGTCAAATAATGTAGTGACGTAACGGAGTAAGTTCCAAAACTGACGCATGCGCAGTAATCGAAATCCTGTCTACCTGAAAAAGGATCGCACTCTGTTATGCTGTATGTGGGTTTTGAAAATCGCGGAACAAGTGTGACAAAGATAAACCTTACCGGTGTTTCGACTGCAAATGACATGTCCGACGACATGTGCGACGAGGTGGAAGTCGAGGCCCAAGATGGTCCCAACGCTTTTCTCACTTTTTTGTTTGGCAGGACGTTTTCCTTGTCATCTACGACGCCATTTTTCCGTTTACCGGTCTGGTAGCCACTATCGTTCTAAAAACAATTTTAAATCTTTAAACAATATTTTTTTTTAATTTTATAGTATATTAAAGCCGTTTTATAATTTGTCGATAGTTTCTGAAATATTTTGTTATCCCAGGGTTGTTCACTTACCGGGTTCTTACAATTTTTAAGATAAATAAAACTTGACGTTGTGTCAACGGGTAAAAATCATTGAACACAGAATCCTTTAAAATTATTAATTGTGAAATAATGCGTTTTAGTTGGGAAAGTAGTGGATGCATAAGGGTTTACATTTATTTTATTAACCTTCGGTATATAAAATATAATTTTTTTATGGTAACTTATTTCCTCCACAAGCAGAAAATATTCTTTTGATCGTAAAATCGTGTTTTAAACAATCATCTTGTAAACTAAAGTTTTGACATTTTTATATATTTTTGACAAATATTAATGCCGTCGAATCTCTTATGTAAGTTTTTGGACATCTTTTATAGAACAAAAGTGATGCATTTTTGCTTTGTTGCAAAAAAGATATTTTTCCCAGACACTGAAAACCACTTTAATATTTTTCTTAATGTTAATATTCAAAGTCTTTAGGGATAGACCAGTTTTAATCAAACTGCTTTTAGATTCTTTTTGGATCGACCACTATTTTTTCTTAATATTTATCAAAATCGGTTCCGTAGTTTTGTGGTACAGAGATATAGATATGAGTGTTATCTTAATTGGACATGTTTTTCTCGGTTTAGTATTGGCGACCCGTTCTTAGTTAGATGTAGTTTTAATGACAGTATGAAATTTGTTATAAATAGAGTTTGAAGACAGTTGTATTATAACTTTTTATTTCTAAACTAAATATAGTTTGGTACTTTCAAACTCTGTAAAAACTATGAAAAAAAATAAGAACAGGGTGCCAATACCAACCCGAGGAAAATATATAAAAAATTATAACCAAAAACACACACTTCACATCCTGTAGAGCTCGCTATACGATGAGAGTACTTAGTTTAGAAGGTAGGAATGGAGAAGAAGTTTTTGTGCGTTGCCCTCAGATATGTTTAACAATTACGAGTGCTTACCGGAGGATTTGCCACACTAGCGTCAGTGTCGTAACTTGATGTATCTTGTTCTTTTTTCATGATTTCTGTGATGTCTTCTAACCTCGACGATGGGGTATCAGGATGATTTGTGATAGGACCAGATTTCTTTTCGAGGTCGGCAAGAGCCTGCATAGATTTAAAATTAAATATTTTTATTAATCCAACATATACAAATACATTTAAAATATCGAAATTTGGATTTGGGGACTTTTCCCGCTAGATAATGAGTCAGCAAACACCTACCAATTAACATTTATTAAAAAAATATTTTTAAAATTTTTATTTTAAATGGAAACTTGGTAAAACTGACAAGAAAAACCAAATTAAATATCTAATTTCTATTTTAACAAGATAAAAACGGTCAATGGTTACCGCTGATAAAAAAAAAGATAGATCTCTCACCTTTTTGAAAGGTGTAGGTGTCCTTGGCGTTCCGTTGTAGAGCATCCGCCTACTGTCTGGGGTGGTGGGATCTTCTGATGTTGAGGCGGTGACGCCATCTGACGATTTTACCGACAAACCGTGGGGTGTGCTTAGAGGGCTGTAGTCCCTTTCCTGTAGTAAAAACGATGATTTATATAAGTGAACTTTAAAAATCAAGCAACGTTTTCAAAGAAAACAAATAGGTAGTTGTAACGAAAAAAGACGGCCCTATAAAATAAAGCGCCACTCAAACCATGTTACCTATGTAAATAAGATAGAGATAAAAAATACTCAACTCAACTCAACTTTATTGCCATAAATCATATAAAAATACAAACAGCAACGTCAAACTTAGAATAGGTATTTAAGTAAAAAACTTAATAAATATAGTTAACATATTAATAAATAGCAAACATACAGGCACCAATACATAAATACATACATCAGCACACTTTTAAGATTTTATAAGTTTCTTTGGTTTAATTCTCTTGAAAATTAAAACTATAGAGCACTTTTTTAGAAGAAAAGCTGTAAATGCTGTTTTAAACTTGTCTAAATTTTCAATTTGCTTGATTGCATTTGGAAGTATTTCAAAAGCTTTTATTGCACTATAGTGAGATGATTTTTCAAAAAAACGATGATCTATTTACTGGTAGAACAAGTTCTTGCCTATTTCTGGTAATTATTTGTAGTTCGGAGTAAAGATCCTGATATGTCCGAAAGTGTTCTCTGTTTTTTTTTTACAAAGATGACCAATTGTCTAAAATATAGTGAGGGAACTGTGAGTAGGTTCAACTCTTGAAAATACTGTCTACAGGAAGTAGATCTACTTAGCTTTGCAAAATGCTGTAAGTAATTACTGACTGAATTGATGCAAAATAAAATGTTTTTAAACTGTTTAATGACATAATGTCTCTAAGTCTCCTAATAATTGCACAAAAACTGTTTAATTTAGATACTAAATTTAGAATGTGGGTACCCCATGTAAGTCTTGAGTACAGCCAGACCCCAAGAAACTTTTGAGCGTCGCAGACTTGTATGGTTTTACCATTTAATGGAACAAATAAAGAGGAGGAGTCAGTTCCAGTCATCCTGAAGGTTATCAGAGTAGTTTTATCTATGTTTAAAGTAAGATGGTTCGTTGTACACCAATTGTACATTCTTTTAGCTACTCCTGAGCATTTCTTTGATAAGCTGTCATGTGTCATGTCTGCTTCAACAGTAGTCGTATCATCAGCGAACTGTGCAATAAGACTGGCCAATAGTGCCTCTGGCAGTTCATTTACATACAAAATAAAGAAAAGTGGTCCTAAAATTGAGCACTGGGGAACCCCCATGCTTAATTCCACCAAATTTGACATGTGTTCGCTGACCGCGACTGTTTGTTTTCTAGATGTTAAGTTATGATTTTATAAGATCAGAACTAACACCCCTTATCCCATATGACTATGATGTCCAACAGCCTCTCGTCATTTATGGTATCAAAGGCCTTGGAGAGGTAAAAAAATAGCCCAGAAACCCCCTCCCCCGATCAAGTTTTTCTGTTATAAGGGTGATCACCTGGTGTATGGCAAGCTCTTTTGACTTGGATGTAAAAGCCATACTGGTGTTTAGAAAAAAGCTGATGTTGAGAGAAAAAATCCATAAGCCTTGTATATATTGCCCTCTCCAAGATCTTCGACACTGCAGGTAAGATTGAGACTGGCCTGTAATTTCCAAGATCTGTTTTGCTTCCTTTTTTAAAAATTGGAAGAGTTTTTGCTATTTTTAGCTTGGAAGGAAATGTACCTGATTCAAAGCAAGAATTTATTATTTCAACAAGTGGGCTGGTAATGTATATAGCTATTTGCTTTATTAAAAATACTGGAATCTCATCAATCCCAGCAGCATTTTTGTTAGGTAATTTATTAATTAGGTTAAAAACTTAATCCAGGTGACTGGGAAAAATTAGAATGTGTTTCCTATCCTACGAAAGATCCTGTTTTCTTCTCTGTTTTGGAGTGAGGCAGAAGAAGGTGCTGACAATGTAAACTGACGACTAAAAAGTTCAGCAATCTGCTGGGAATCATGAATGTAATGTCCGTTTGAAAGTTTTATTTTAAGTTCAGTATTTTTATTTTTATTTTGCCCTCACAGGTTACCTACACCACCCTCTCATATCTTTGGTTACACCCGTCCACTATCCAAATACCTCAGCGTCTAAAAAGTGTCTCCCTTGCAAGCAAAATCGACGTGTCTAAGCATTTAAATTTGACGAAGAGGGAAACCTAAATACTTTTTGTTGGCTCACCATGTATACATAGTGACCCAGATAAAAGAAACCACTTGGGGGTTTCGGAATCGGTATAAAAAATTAAAAAAAATAGGAACCCTAGAAAAAAATCGTTAATTCAATACAAAACTCCCAAATTTTACTAGATTTGTTTACAAGATGCGACGATATTTCAATTATTCGAAACAAAATAATTCGCTAGTTTTTGCTCGATATTTTAAAAACTCTTGTGCCACTTTTTTCCATTTAAGTAAAAATGTATGTCTTACCGTTTCCGAAATCCTCCCCGGATAAAATTAACTACATGGGAATTTCCCAAGCAGTCATTTTGGGGTCAATTGAATGACTTTTTTTCTAGAGAATATATTTTTTTCTATAAACCTGTTTCCGAAATCAGATGTAGTTGCTATTTCCTGAGACATTGTTTTTATTTTTAATTACTTACTGGCTGTTGGTGTGGCGTCGAAACCCGCTTGGGCGTCAGAATAATCTGCTTTCTGACGGGCGTCGAAGAACTGAGTTTGATGTCAAACGCGATCGAGTTGTTTGCAGGGCTGTTCAAGAATTGCGACGGACTGAAAGGCAGCTGCTTGACGGGTGACGAGGCACCGTGCGGTCGGATTGGACTGAAAATGATGGTTGGTTTGCCCGCGACAAAGATGGTATTGTAGTCGGAGCTGACGTGCTGAAAAAAAACGAGGGCGCTTACCAAAAGGTGACCCAGCTTTGATGTGTGACGTCTAGTCTTAGGGCATACTACGAAAACAAGCTATTAATTTTTGGAGGACAAAAAAAGCGTTTTTCCATAAGGCCTAATGTAAATATAATATTGTGTTAAAGTCGAGGGGTGGCTCGGTATTTCGTTTTTGTGTACAGGTTAGGAGAAATAACAGGAAATACTTAGGAAGTACTGGGAAATATACTAGGAAATACCGGGAAGGGCTTGAGAAATACCATTGAAATTTAAGGAAATACCTCAGGAAATACCGCTGGTATTTTCTTTTTGGTGTACAAACATCGGCGATCGAGCGACAAAATTATGAAATGAAATGCGGACAATAAGCTTCAAATTCACAATTTAAAAAATCAATGTCCTGTAATTTTAGCGCGCTCCTACTATGTACAATAATGCCTCTCGCATAGAGTAAGTAGCTCCATCTCTTAATAAACAAGCCAATTTACGGGCTAAACAGAGAGAGACGACGCTTATCCACAGTTAACATGTTTGTGTTCTTCGAAAAATAGGATAGGGCTTTTTTAAACTGCGAATTTAGAACATTTCAGAAAAAGAATTAAATTAAATTAAATCTTGTCAAACAAATCGACAGAAACGTTCAAACCACTGTATATAGAAAACCTACACACACAGGAAAGTACCTAAATTCCAAAACAAATTTGAGAGCTGTAAATACTTGTGGTAAATCAACAGAATGGTTATCGCGAGAAATTAGTAAACTCAAAAATTAAAAAACTGAAAAATAAATCAAATTTAACAAATTTTTTTTCACAGTTAGTTGTATATTATTACGAAAGAAAAAAAAATTGTATAAAGAACTTACCTTAGTTTGATCTTCATTTGAAGTTCCGGGTTGAACATCATCATGCTCTTCTTTGATTCGCTCAATAAACTCAGTCTTCACCTTAACGCTGGGTACTTGCGCATGCGCAGATTCATCGTCCACTCGCTTAACAGGAGACTCTTGCTGGTGCGCCCTGCGCGCGTTTTTGCTCCTGCGCAGGATTGAAGGCGTCGTTGACCGAGTCTGCGTGGTTTGGCTTGCAGGTACGTTGGTGAAAGTAAATGGTGCGACTCCTGCAAAATTAATTTTTTATAAAAAATACAGTTTAATGGCGGCACTTTACCTAATGTTTTGAGAGAGTTGGCACAAAAATAAAAAGTCAACCATTAAAAAAACAATAAAGTTTGCTTTATAGTAAATTTTAAAATGTTTTTAATTTTTCTTAAAAAAATATAAGGCATCAGACTGGCATAAGAGGCTTATAAGGGTTTTATAAGAGTTGTATAACTAGTAGTTTCTGAAATCTTATATAAAACAAAAAAACGTTACTTGGGCGACACACAGGCAGACAGACACACAAACTTTAAACTTTCTACTGTTCGCATTCAAGTCTGGGTTTAAAAAAAAGATTGACTTACGAGATTTGATAAACTGCCTGTTGTTGTTCTTCAAAGGACTGACACCGGGCGAATTGTAGAAACCCATATCGAAGTCAGCTACAGCGTCGTCAGTTAGTGGTGTCAATCTGACAGGTGAGGGTTCTCTGATATATCCAAAGCTGTAAAACAAATTTTAATATTATCTTTGAAACACAGTAGTGAAGGGATTTCCAATAAGAACGATATGATTTTAAAATGAAATAAAATAAAAATTATTTCAGATACAACAAATTTTTTATATTATCTCAAATTGTAGATAATAGCATTTGTTTTGAATATCACAACGCTTACAAACGCGTCGATAATTACCCAGAAATAAATATATAGGGGAGGGTGGTATATAGAGAACACTGGTATATAGCTGGACAAAGGCTCTGGCAGCCCTCTATGTGTGATGTTAGAAATTAATATCATATGTTAATTACAGGTTCCTTTGGACAAGAGTTTTAAACTGCAGATAACTTCTTTACTGTCGTTCTTAACCTCACTTCCAGAACGTGTCTTCAAATTTTTGCAGAAAGTTATTTTTTGGTCTCTGAAAAAATAGTTATTATCGTGTTCTTAAAATTGGCAATTGATTTTTTTTTGCATTTGTGACATAACAGATATACTAGTGAAGGTAAGCAATATCAAAAACAGTTAGAATTAGTTAAGATTATTTTTTTATGAAAAAGAAAGTCTAACATGTGCTAGTGGTATATAGTGAGACAATTTTGGCTGGTGCATAGAGGGACGTCTTCTTATATACCACTTTTTTTTTAATGTGTACAATAATATGTCAAAGGTTTTTATTTTAATTTTAGATGCCGAAAATAAGTAGAAAAGAACAACAAAAGAGAATAGAAAGCAGTAAGGAATACCACGAAGCATTTGAACAGAATATGAAATTTGCTGTACAAAAAATAATAGCTGGTGAAGTAACTTTTCGGACTGCTGCAAAGACATATGGCATAAGCAGGGCAGCTCTGCACCGTAGGGTTATAAAATATAGGAATACTACTAAGGAGAACCGTGCTAAATTTTCTTTTGAAAGAAAACATGGTTTTCATCAAATATTTGATAACAACCAGGAAAAAATGTTGGCTGAATACCTTTCGACTGCAAGTAAAATGTGTTACGGTCTGTCTGTGCAGCAAACATGTGAATTTGCTTACAAGTTTTCAGTTTCAAATAAAATGAAAGTGCCTGATAGTTGGCACAACAACAAAAAGGCAGGAATTGAGTGGATCAGATTGTTTCGCAAAAGACAGCCTCAGCTTTCACTCCGTACTCCAGAAGCAACTAGTTTAAGAAGGGCCACCAGCTTTAATAAGCATAATGTCACAAAATTTTTTGAAAATCTGCAATATGTCTTGACAAAATACAATTTCAATATAAATCAGATATACAACTGTGACGAAACTGCAGTAACCATTGTACATAAACCACCGAAGATTATTGCTCCACTAGGACAAAAGCAGGTGGGAAAAATAACAAGCGCTGAAAGGGGTATCTTGGTTACAATGTGTGTAGCTGTTTGTGCCAATGGTCAATATGTACCACCGTTCTTTGTGTTCCCCAGAAAAAACTATAAGCCCCATATGATTACTGGGGCTCCACCAGGTTCGAAAGGAGCTGCTCATCCAAGTGGGTGGATGACGTCTAAAAACTTTTTGAAGTTTGTAGAGCACTTAGTAGAGGTTACAAGATGCAATCCACAAAACAAGATTTTACTGATTCTCGACAATCACGAGAGTCACTGCGACATAAAAGTATTAAATTACTGTAAATCTAATGGTATAGTTCTTCTTACTTTACCCCCACATTGTAGCCATAGGCTACAGCCATTGGATGTATCCTGCTTCGGGCCTTTCAAAGCATATTATAATAAAGCAATGGATGATTGGCTCATTAATCATCCAGGAGTGCCAATGACCATTTATAATATTGCTGAGATAACAGGAAAAGCCCTTCCGCAAGCACTTGTTCCATCAAATATAATCAAGGGTTTTGAGCGCACTGGGATTGCTCCATACAATGCTGCTGTCTTTTCAGAAGCTGACTTTCTCTGTTCCTATGTCACTGACAGAACACAAAATGAACACCAGGAACAACCAAGTGGATCAAGTAGCCAAGAAAATATGGAACTTTTTGAAGAAAGATCCGAAAAAACTCCACCCAGGGATGGAGAACAAGCTGGAGCTTCTTGTGAACCCCAAGTGCCTACAAAATCTTTTTTTTCACCGGAAGAAGTCCGACCTCATGTTAAAGCTCAGAATAGAGCAGTCACAAGAACGGTCAGAAAAAAGAGGCAGTCTACTGTAATGACTGAAACACCAAACATGGAAGAAGTTAGAAGAAAAGAAGAAGAAAAAGTTGAGAAATTAAAGATGAAGCAGAAGATAATCAAAAAGGCAAAAACTGTAAAGAAGAAAGTTATTTTGGAATCATCAAGCGAAAGTGACGTGGAGGATGTAATATTAGATGACGATTCCTTAGATTATATGAGTTCTAGTGATGGACATAAAAGCATGACGAAGATAAAACAAGGTGATTTTGTTCTAGTTCAATATCCGCTTAAAAGAAACGCTAAACATTTTGTGGGGCAGGTGGATAAAATCGATGTAGATGGATATTCCATTAATTTTCTAAAGAAGATATCAGATTTTAAGTTCTGTTTCCCCGAACAAAAGATCAAGATGAAGTTGACGAAAATGATATCGTATGCAACCTTGCTGAGCCTACTATCGTGGCCGAGAGAGAAAGGACTGCCGGTCAGCTTAAATTTAAATTTGATTTTTCTTCCTACAACGTTCAGTAACCTTTAATTTATTTGTTTTTGAGCTTTCAGTGTTTTTTTACAATAAATTAGTGGTAGTTTAGTAGTGATTTGGTTTTTGTAGTTTCTTTTTTTCAAGTTTATGATAAATATTTTTCTTAACAATAACTTCATTAATTTACCACTCAGTTTAAAACGTCCCTCAATGGACCATAGTATGGTACATATAGGGACACATGGTCCATAGTGGGACATGATTTTTTGTGGAGTCTGAAATTATAATTGAAGCTAAAAAATAGGAAAATCAATGAATGATACAATATTTTACTATAACAATAAACAGAATATAGCAAAAAATAAAATTTTTATAAAAAAAAAAAGAAAAAAACGTCCCTGTAAAACTTATGAAATTATTTTACAGCATGTTTTTTTTCATTCCCTAAATCAAAAAGCCTTTATCTCTCGCTATAAAAAAAAGCGAGCGAAGTTCGCGAAAAACAAAACCAAGGGGTCACACTCGGTATATACAGGCACGTCCAAATTAAGTGTCTACTATTGCTAACTTTGTTATTATCAAAGATACGTAATAGTTGAAATTGGCAAACTAGTAGCATTTTAATGCCCTTTAACATGTCACAATGAAAAGCATCGCACTTTTTAGTAAAAAAAAATTAGTTAAACCCTTTGAGTACTGTAATTGTTATTTTGCTTTCTTTTTCTAAAAACTTAAAAAAGCAATGATCAATTTAAATTTGTATTTTACTATTTTAATGGCTGTTGAATATTGTAAATGCTAAATTATATATATTATAATAAATTATTGTAATGGAGCACTTCACTTGGCTTAGCATTCGTATATTTGCTTTACTTGTCCAAAAAACTTGTAATCTTAGAGCCCAATATCTTGGCTGCCAGTTATATCCGAGCTTTATGAAAAATTATTGCTTAAAAGAATACAACCAATCACAAAAAGACAAGAAATTATTCCATCTTATCAGTTTGGGTTTCCAGACAAGCATTCCACGATAGATCAAGAATCACTAATATTTAATAGAAAAAGCATTTGACAAAGTGTGGCATAAAGGCCTGATTTTTAAACAAAAAAATTTTCCGCCGAAACAATATTCTGATAAAAATGTCAAATTCAGTACCCGTAAATTAAAATTCAAACAAGTTTTCGTGGCTAATCGGGTAAAAAGAATATTTGGCTTTAAACTCCGTTGCCTGACGCGATGCCGACGTCTTGATAGCGGAACAAACGCAATTAGCGTTGACCTGATCTAGAAAGGCAATGTGTGTCGTAGGTCACGGTATGGATTCTTTCTTTCAATCGATACTTTCATCGATGGATGATATAGCAGTTTTACTCGCCTGCTGCTGTTTTAGTTTCTCTCGTATTTCGGTAGATGGCGCTTCTTGTTGGGTACATGTAGGGTCACTGCATCCTGGAAGCGAGACGCCAGGCTTCCAGGATGCAGTGACCCTAGGTACATGACTAACAATGTAAGGTGAGAGATAAAGCAGTGTACTTAATTTATGAACGGTGTCACATCGACCAGCAGTGTTCTGAGGAGTCCCATAAGGACGAAACAGTTAACTGTCAACACTTATTAGGTGTCCATTAGATCTTGGACCCCCGTGAGGTTAAGCTTTCGAGCTACCCACGGAAAAGTACTAGAGAAACAAAAAACCCTTCATTTTTCTTTTTACCCGATTAGCCACGAAAACTTGTTTGAATATTCTGATATTTTTGAATCATACATTTCAGAGTAAAACAGGATGATTCATACTTAAATTTAAGAGAAATTCAAGCTAAATTAAGATAAATTCAAGCAGGTGTGGCCCAAGGTAGTGTACTAGTCCCTTAATTATACTTATACTATCCACTTGCGATATCCCAATGTCAGAAAATTGTTAAAATCATGTTAGCATCATTTGCCGATGATACTAGTTTATTGACGGTAGAAAAATCTACTAAAGAATCCATAGAAAAACTTCAGGATGCAGTCACCAAACTTCACAGTTGGACCACAAAGTGGCGAATAAAATTAAATAAAACCAAATCACAATTAACAACATTCCCGTGACATATTCAAATCAGGCAAAATATCGGTATGACACTTGATGCCAAATTGCGCTGGAAAGAACTTGAGATAAGGTATAGAAAAATGAACTAGCTGTAGACAAATACTTAAACCAGCATGGACATTATGGTATTCAACTATGGGCTTGTAGTAAAGATAGTAACAGTAACATTCTAGTTTTACAGAGATTTCAAAATAAAGTATTAAAAAACATTGTGTACCAAGGTACGTTCGAAATAGTGACCTTCATCGGGACCTAAAAATCGAAACTGTAGCAGAGACTATAAAAAAGTATGCAAAAAGCCATGAAGATCTAAATGTAACTTTTCTAGTAAATTAAGTTAAAACAAAATTGCTAATTAGTCTTATTGACGAGATTTTAATACAATAAACAAAGTTTGTTTGACAAATAAAAAAAATTAAATAAATTGTTTAAAAACGGCGACGTGTAGAGAAGCTATTCGCTATATTTGGTTAATTTGTCCAAATACGGCAAATAGCGTCAACTTGTCGATTTTTAATCAACATCAAACGAGCCAAATAAGTCAAATTTGCGTTTGCCATCACACTTGGTTTCCTCATTTACCAAATCTACATTGCAGCGGCTGTGTTCAACATATATTGCTTTGCTAGTAAACGTGAAAGTGATTTTTGTTGAAAAAATGGACTGCAAACGAATTTGGCCTTTTCTTTACTAGTTTGCAAATAAGCAAACATATTTGGCAAATTTAAGTTTTTTGCTAATTCCGTTCTTGTATGTGGATGGCATGTTTGGAATATTTCCGAATACACCGAACCGCTAACGAATACGCTACGCCAAGTAAAGTGCCGTCATTAGAGTAGACTGCACATAAAAGACAACTTATGACAGGTGTAACTTTATTATTATATTTCAAAATCATATACTTCCTATGGGAAAACCCATTACATTATTTCAGAGGTTGTCTTCCGGTTGATTTTTTATTTTTATTCATTGTAAAATATCATAAAAAAAACCAACACTAATATTAGACCCAAATAATTTTGGAAAATAAAATATTTTGAAAATCAAGCTTAACTCGACTACACAGATAAGACTTTTCTGTGCTCGACTATCTCTAAGCTATGGCTTACCCGTGCCCGTGATAGGGTGGTGGTTCATTCCGACGCTTAGGAGA
The DNA here is from genome assembly GCA_963576565.1 of Aspidapion aeneum. Classification (NCBI taxonomy): domain Eukaryota; kingdom Metazoa; phylum Arthropoda; class Insecta; order Coleoptera; family Brentidae; genus Aspidapion; species Aspidapion aeneum. The sequence continues at coordinate 34,925,102 of OY755038.1, read as the reverse complement.
CGGGTCCATCTTATCGTAGGGAGTGGGTGTGGGAGTAAGGGGACCCGGGCTAGGTGTAGGCTCGAAACCCTGGCTTGATTGATTGCTGCCTTGGTCGTACATTTCTACCCAATCCTGGAATGAAAACTTGATTATTATGGATATCTTTCTCACAGTTAAAAAAAAGTGGTATAAATATTATACAGGGTGTAAGCGAGATTACTTAGAATATTCTAATGGGTGATAGAACAGCACAGGATAAGAAAAAAACTTAATATAACATGACCCCCATGTTATACTCTGTCTTCGAGATATAGGATTTAGGGAAAAAGGGTTCTACCAAAATAGAAAATTTGCCTCTGTCAAACGTTTATCTGGCAAATTATGATTTAAAAATGTAGTAGTAATAAGAAGCTGACGAGATACAGGCTGTTAAAATTACCTCCAAAACAACATTTTTAAAACTTTTTTAATTTTTCTTACATAAACTTTCAAACCTACGATGACCAGCACATCGAAGCATTCTATGAAGACATTTCAAAAGCTATGGAAGAACAAAAAACCCATCTTAAACTAGTTATAGAAGATTTCAATGCCAAATAAGGTAAGAAAATGAACATTGAAGAAACTAAAATAGGGGATTTTGAATATGTCATAAGGAATGACATAGACACCTGTGTGCAATGAATTCATTCTATAGGAAGAAAAACGAAAAAACATACTGACTACTGAGAAAAACATCTCTAGAGACGTAACAGTCGTAAACAGCTTTCCAACAGGCAGTGATCACAGGATGGTCAGAACAAAAATATGCATTGATAGCAATTTCGAAATGAAAAGAAAAATTAATATCAATAAACAACTTGACATGAATAAACTTACACAAAATAAAGCTATATACGAAGAAATGCTAAAAGAACAGCTAACCCAAAACTTAAGATGCGAAAATGAACATATAGATGAAATAAATGATACGCTGACAAGAGAGAGAAAATTGAAGAGGTAAAAAAACGGATGGAAAAAAGGCGGAAACTGGAAGAGTTATTTCATGTCTATCTAGAGTCGGTCTTCGACATTTCATACTTTTATTTTCTATAACTCTTTCAACTTTTATTACAACATCAATCAAAATCCACGAAGGAACCAAGCCAATCCGTATAAGAAGAGGTGTCAGAAGGGGTGAGACAATATCCCTTAAACTATTTAACCAGAACCTAGATGTTTTGAAAAATTTAGATTGGGAACAATTAGGCATCAAAGTAAGCGGAAAATACTTGAACCACCTAAGATACGGTATGCTGATAATATCGACTTTCAAAAACATTTTTTAAGCCACAGAAAAAAAATTGCTGGGTACAAATTCCGGCCTTTTTTTTCTGTGGCTTAATAAATGTGTTTGAAAGTAAATGGCAACATTGTCCCCAAAATCCCATTCTTGGTTTATTCAGTTCGAAGCTAAAGATTTCTGCGCCCGCGCACTCTCTTAGGAATCACTTTCAAGAATTTTTGCAGAGGAAAAAGTTGGTCGACTCGCTAGAATAAAGCTATGTACAAAAATTCAGCCTGTTACTCATTGCTTACAAAATAGACCGACGTACTGTAGACTTCTTGGACCCTGTTGCACCCACTCTTGAGCAACCTACAAAAATTTTACCCGGTAATCATGGAAACCATTGCTACAAAACAAGATCTATTAATTACCTCACTCCCGTATAAAGCCTGCAAGTTATCTTGGCTTTCAACGACTTGAATGGTTCCAATCGAGCCCAATCTAGCGGCAATCGGCTGAAATCGGGTCAAACTGCCAAGGTTTAAAATTTGCTGCGTTTGTCCCTGCCTCAAGCCCTGGATTGTCCTTTGCTTTTGGTGGTTACGACGCTGTCGCGCATTCTGCAACAACAAAGAAAATAAACACATGCACACGTAATCACATTGATTTTGAATTTTGCGTTTAATGCGACCACAGTCTTCTAACGACCAGCGTCTGATATTACAAGCCAAGACGCGCCATTACGCGCATGCTTTAATTTCAGTGATTTTTTACACACAAGTGTTCTGACATGGACACTATTTAAAATAAATGGATCCATGACGGAGCTGATACCTTCCTAGCTAGCCTATTAGCACGCTTTAAGTAAAGCCATGATATTGAAAACAGTTTTTTGTAAATATCTCAGAAATTAAAGCTCTTACCAAGTTTTTGCTTATAACACAAATTATTGAGCAAAATGTAGTCTACTATATTCCGAAAACCGCATATTGATACGAGGCTCCATTAAAAAGTTAGCATTTTTAAAACATTTTAATTGTCAAAAAACTTATTAGCAGTCATTAGCAGAATACATTATGGTCAAATAATGTTTTTCTCGTTAGAGTGTCGAACTCTATTTTAATACCTTCTCTAGCCATTGCTACCGCCATTATAAATGATTTCAAATATACAGTGTGTCCACGGATTGAGTGCCGCCGGTAAGGTATAAATGACAAAAAAAAATCGAATTAGATTCTGATTTTCTGGGAATCGCACCTGCTTGGTCTTAAACTAACATGTTGAGAAAATGAGCCAAATCAATTGAATCGGTGAGAATAAGAACAGTATAGTCCAAATTATACGCATTTGTAATGTCATTTTTGTTTATCTTTGTTTAGTATATTATAAACAGCGGTGACAATAAACTTTTAAAAAACAGTAGTCTATGATTAATTCATTTTTTAAATAGGAAGGTAATTGGTTATGTGAAGTATCCGTCACTGCTAATCAAAAACATGAGTTTGTCAACTTGTCGGAAATGCGGGAACAAGTCCGAAATGGAATCGCACTTCAATTTGAGAATGTGATACAGCGAGCCACAGATGCAACAAAATTAAGCCCAACAACGATATATGTATGCTTTAGAAAAGATATAGTGACCACCATAAACAACCACATGTTTTTATAAGTGCAGAAATCTTACCCGGTAAGCCTTAGGTCACAAAAAAAATGTTCGCTCATTTTATTTTGTCTGCTACTACACACCCAAACAATCAAATGCAAACTGTCACACTATAATGTAAACAAGAGTCCTCTACCAATAAAGTATGGCCAGCGCCATCTCGCAGCCATGATCCGAACCTTCGTAAAAAACTTGAAATGCAGTTACCTTTTTCTGTCCTTTAAAAAGGACAGTGGGCATATCTGGGTTAAGGACTAAGGCCGGCAAAGGCAAATCGGCTCTCTAAGAAAAACGAGAGTTCAGGACGTGATGACCTTTTTTTTTTGGTCGCGAATTTTTTTATGGGCGCCTTTTCAGCCACAGTACTATACAGGACCCCACAAGCAGGACTATACAGGACTTGTACAGGACATGTACAGGACTATACAGGACTATACAGGACACTACAGGATCAAAAATTTATTAAAGTCCTGTAGGACGGTGTACAAATTTGGTTCAGCTGATCACCCCTGGTTTGTAACACTCCACGTTCCATGAAATTTTAGTCAAATTTAATTTTTATTTTTTGTTTAGTTATAGCTACAACAGCGAGCAATGCTTGTCCAAGAAGATAACATTTAAACACAATCAAAACATTTTTAGTCCAGCTAGAAAATACATACACGAAATTTCTTGTTTTAAAAAGGATCCTTAAGCTCATATATTCGCATTCTCGTTGTGGGTTAAAATATTAGTTATATACAAACCTCATTTTCTCTGTCAGCCTCATAGCGCCTACGCATTGTTGAATTCCAGTGGTTCTTAATGGCATTATCGGTTCGCCCTAAAAAAAAATACGTATTTTATTTTTTTTAAATAATTTATTTATTTGACTATACACTCCTCCACAAAGTCTTTCTGCGTCATATCTACTTTGTTTTTATATTAACTGAGAGAATTGAATAAACATTGCTTCAAGACCAACAACTATAAATTTCACCTCTCCTTATCACCTCTAATAGGCATGTTACAAAAATTTTAAATATCAAAGATGCTTAAATAAATATATTTTTTTAAAAATAATTTTTTTAAAATTGGGAACAAAACGAAATTCCTTAAAGTTTCAAAGGAGTGGGTCTTGCGGTATATAGAAAATTGTGTTGCTGATGCTGGTACTCTAAGGATCCGATTGATGCCACGTTGGCCAATTGCCAATTCAGAAATTCAAGATTAGGTCGATAAGAGATAAATTACTCAAAGCTAAAATTCAGGTTAACCCGGATTTTGGCGATAATTAATCTTCCAAATTATTATGAAAAGCTTACCTGGCAACAATTTGGCAATTCTGGCCCACTGGTTACCCAAAACTTGGTGAGCTTGATAAATGATTTCGTCTTCTTGCTCGGTCCAAGCGGATTTTTTGATTTTGGGGTTGAGGTGGTTGTGCCAACGTTCGCGGCACTGTTTGCCGATTCGCCCTTTCAAGTGTCGCGCTATCAAAGTCCATTTTTTGGCGCCGTATTTGTTTACGAGTTCTATAACTTTTTCGTCCTCCTAAAAAAAAGAGTACAATATACAAATTACAAAAACACTGTCAAAGATTCAAAAAACTCTGGCTTCGCCTGACCTGACGCCTAATGACGCAGGTGGTGAGGTGCTGCATAACCCTTTTTTCCAGACTAAATATAAAAATCCAACAATCTAATGACAAAAAATAAAAAACCGTGAGGGTTCCCCGCCGCGGATTCTGTACTCTCTTTCTAGATTTTGCAATTAGCAGGCAACGAAACATATCGAGAGAATACGGGCCCAGCGTACAGACATGCATGTTGAAGCGATTTTCGTTTTTCGTTCGCCTGCGTCTATTTGATATGAAGCGCGGTGACGGCGTCCGCTGGTTGTCATGATAACGTCGCATGCTTACGCAGAGCAGACTCCGGTGTTGAACCTGCGCCAATTATTGAAATAGCGTCCGGTGAGAGTAAACTGCTCGGTTAGGTCGCCTGGGTTTTTTAATAATGTGAGTGTCGGCGTATTGTTTACATTCGGTTCTGATTTGGTTTTTATATTAATTATTTTGCATAATGTTCCCTGTGTATGATGCCGTGTGTGTTTTACTGGATAAACTGTTTTCGAGGTGGAACGACGATGACAAAAAAGACTTTTTGACCTCTGAAAACCATTACCCTATATATTGAACGTAAATAAAGCGGCTATTAATTAAAGGCAAATTGTACATTGGACATTTTAAAGAAGGATAGAAGAGAAATACCTACCTGATTTCGCGGATTTTACTGAATTTCGGTTATTATTAGCATATTATTATATGTTTATTTTTATTTGTGTATAAAAATGGGGGTAGGGAAATGCTATTGCGAGAAAAAACCTAGATAAAAGTTTAAAATAAGTGCATCAAGTAGATCACGTGCTACGCACTCTAAAAATTTAGAACGTTTGTTAATTTTAAAAGATGCTAAAAAATCGAGATACGATCAGGGATAAAATGTTTTTATTGAGAAAATAGTCCATTTCTCAAAGGGGAGTTTGTAAATTACAAAGAAAAAACTCAACGTCTTCTGCACTAAAGTCTTTATTGTTTCGGGTTTTATTTAGGACATGTTTTGAGTCTAAAGAGACCCATCATTAGCTGAAATAAGGTAAACAAAGAAGTGTAACTACATCCGAAGCAATTTTCAGTGCCTGTTAAATAGATTTAACTGAAATAATAAAATTATATTGAAGGGGATCAAATATCAAAGAATTTAATAGCCTTTAATAGAGGATATTTCAGGTGTAAAGCTTGAAAATGATCACCCCACCATAAAAATAATTCGTTAATTTTGTTGATGCTTAAATTATTAAAAGATTACCAAAGAAGCTGACCTTTCAAACGTTCCTAGATACCCAGTTCAAGGAGTATCTAAATTTGCATATGAAATGTTAGAACTAGTTCCAGTAAAAATATGTACGTGTATGTCGTTTTTGTTTGTGATCTTCATATTATGTTTCTTGCTATGAAATGCTTTTTATCAAGACGCAAATATTTTCTATGTAATAAGTAGACATCTAAGATTTCAAAGAGCTTCCGAAATCCGGTCGGCATACAGGATTCTCACACCTTGATCTTGCATGGGAAAAGCTGTATTTTTGAGTAAAAACAGATTTATTGCGCCATGCTGCAAGTTTTTTGCTCCTAATTGTATCAATGATTACACAACTTGTACACAGATAGACCACCCAACAAGCTTAATAACAGGAGCGGAGATGGCTCTGCCGTATATTCATGTAGTTCCAATGAAGACACGGCAGAGCCATCTGTCCATTGCTGTTATTAAGCTTGTTGGGTTGCCTATCTGTTTACAAGTTGTTAAATCATTGGTAAGTAATACAGCGACATCTTTTGACAGATAGCCCCGATCTGATCCTATTATTATTACAAAAATAACCCTTGACCGTGCTACTGTAAGAAACCATCTTGGAAAAACGAAAATTATGGTTCTGTTAAGATAAGAAAGTGGTTCCGCCTCCCTCTACATTGGTAAACAGTTGGTTGTCGCCTACCTACACAGCAGGTGGTTGAAGCGTGAAAAAGTACTGAAAAGTGAAGAGTGGGAGTCGTAATGGTCAAGCGTGGGGATACATCAAATAGAGAGAGGGTTTTGCCTTCAAAGTGATTGATTATGGAAAAACTGTGAGATAAGAAAATTTTGTTTATAAAATGTTTATCACTGTTTTCGTTTAGGTTTACTTGTTTAGCTTATTAGCTAGAATGTAAAGTAAACTTTAGGATTATTAGAAACGCCGCTGACTTGGTGCCTCCAAGCCCTTCAAAGAGAGGATAATGGATTACTTAGGTCCAACCTACCGTTAATAAAAACCCAAACTGTGAGGAGACAAATCGGTAGTCACATTCTAAGTTTTGTTGAAATTAAACTAAAACCTCTAAAATAAATAGTAAAGAAACATAAGATTTGTCTATTTGAAGAACATTTTGTAGTTTGTTATTTTGGTAAGGTAAAGTTTGTATTTTAATATTTTGGGTCTTGTTTGTTTTATAGGTCATAAGAAAAGTCTTGTAACAATTTGTAAATTGCAACAGAGTTTTATTTTGTATTCATTAAAGTTTGTAACGTTTTTAAAACTGTTTTATATTTATTTTATACACACAAGAGATATACTACTGTACCGTCGTTTAAGGGTTCGATTTAAAACAAAATCCTACCCGACAATATTGACCAATGCCCATCTACTTTTTCTCATTTAATTTTTTGTCTGTCAATATTCGAACACCCGGAATTCCCCCTTGCAAGATCCAGGCATAATAACCCTGTATATTAAACGTACAAAGTATATTAAATGTACAAAGTGTCCTAGATGCGTCCAAGTAGTCCAAGTAGTGTGTCAAGGTCATTTTAAGGAAATCACATTATTCTATTTAAAAACAAAATTTAAAATATGTTTCATGCACAAAAATTTGATTTCTTCTTAATAAAAACTCTCAAGAAAGTTATAGGAAGAACTTCAAACTTAATTTTGCATAAAAATCGGTTAATAATTTTAATTGAATATCAAGGTTATTATAAATTTATAATGTAAAACAGGTTAGTCAAAAATCGACTTTTTTGATTTGAATAATATGTTAAAAAGTAGTAAAAGTGTTACGTACCATTAAACCATTAAACCATTAAAAAGTTGTTAATTTTGTGCCAAATTTAATTTATTTATTTATTTATTTATTTAGAATGCACATTACAGAGAGTTTCCCCAATTGGTACATGTTTAATTTTAATCTATCATTTCACAGTAATAAAAAATACACAATAAACAGAAAATAAATAACAAAGAATAAAAAATTTAAAACTATAAACAATAAAATGGTAAGCTTCAGGTACAAAATTAATTAGGTAAAAATAAGTAAGGTAACCTAAGAAAAGATAAGAAATAAGTGACTATAAACAATTAGTACTTACATATTAGAAACCTTTATTATTACAGTAATCTGTCCAACCTACGTTTAAACAAATCACTAGAAAATGAAAATATATCAAAATCATTTGGGATATATTTATTAAGTAAAACCATTATTTTGTTTTCAATACTGTTTTTACCAACATCAGTTCGACTTGAATTTATATAAAATGTATTATTGTTTCTGCCATGTCTCATAGGTGCATGATAATTTAAAAGGGATAGAAGATATGGACAGTTAATTTCATTAATTATTAATTTATGGCCAAATTTAAGTATTTGCTTTTCACGACGAGTGTGCAGACTATCAAAGTTGATCATTTTCAATCTTTCCTCATAACTGTATAGCGATTTGTCTATATTTAGTTTATACATTACAAAGTTGACAAATTTATGTTGAACCCTTTCTAGTCTTGTGACATGCACCTCATAATATGGCGACCAAACCAGGCAGCAATATTCCAAATGACTCCTAACAATCGAAAAATATAGTATTTTTAAAACCTCAATTAAAATGAGTTTAACGGTTTTTTAGTTATCGTTTTACAGACAGACACCATTACAAGATTTTGTTATTAAGTTAAATTGAGAGGAAATAAAAAACAATTAACGAACCCAATAGGCTTTAATAGTTATTTGTTATTAAAAAACTAAAAGTATTAGAATTTTTAACGCCGAAAATGTGTTATTTGGGTTTATTCTGACCTATCTTAGCAATGTCATGACGTCTGTCCGTGTGCGTGTGTGTATGTCTACCCGGCCCACGATAGCTCCTAAGCCGCTGAACCGATTCTTATGAAATTTTCAGGTACAATAATATACAATAATATTAAAGAGCTAATTAGATATTGGTCAAAATTCATTAAATTCTAACGACAGTTTTTTTACAGTTTAAAAATTGAAAAAATGTTATCTTTTTAACGGAGCATCGCATCAATAATAATAACCAAATACTTCGGAAAAACTTTCGTCTCTGAGATATTTACAAAAAACTATTTTCAAGGCTGATATAGCATGGAGTTTACTTGGAGTGTGCTAATGGGCTAGGTAGGAAGGCTTCAAATCCGTTATGGATCTATTTATTTTATATTATAATATTATTCTAGCCGTATTGCATTTGTTACATTAACACAACACTTCACCCTGTATACGTTGAGAAGTGAAGATTATTATTTAGATAACTTTTTGGTTCAACTAATCTCTGGTCTAGCCATTCTGAACAAACACACCAAAGGATTAAGGCTCTAGGTTAGCCTTTTGATTACAAAAAATTTAATAAAGAACGCCACCATGCACGGTACTTTTGGTTGACTCAAGCTTTTATCATTTCCGGTGAAAAAAGATAAGGCACAAATAGAGACATTTCTTCTAGCAATTAAAACTAAATAAAGTGCAATTAAACAAGTATTACCGTTGATTGAAGAAGGTTATTTAATATTAAAACTAGAGCCCCTCAATACATTTTGACGGTTGTTTTACCCCAAAGGTAAGCATTTCTTTGACAGATGCTGTCACTTTACCGCAATTTCCACAGTAAACCAATAGATTCGAGGATAAAACCGATATTTTAACGCGCAGCTATTTACCGCGCCGGAATCTGCAGCGAAAATGCTTACTGCGCTAGGATTGTACCGCGCAATAAGACACAACCGCGCGAAAACAACCGCGAGATGATCCGTGAACCCCACCGGACAATACAGCGCATAACATTACCACCCACGGACTATCCCGCGACGAATGTCAAAACAGCGCCTTAAATATTTTAGTTTATAAAAATCTTTTATAAATAAAATTTATTTTCCCTATGGTGCATCCGCGCAACTTATTGTTTTTACATATACAGTCGAACCTCTATAACTCGAACCTGAAGGGACAACCAAAACAGTTCGAGTTATGGAGAGTTCGAGTTATAGAAACTCGAGTTACATGGGTTAAAATACATGTTAAAAGTGCAGGGACCGCTTAAAAGGTTCGAGTTATAGAGAGGTTCGAGTTATAGAGGTTCGAGTTAGAGAGGTTCGACTGTATTTTTTTTTATAGTTATTTTTACAAAATTCTTTTTAAGAGATCTGTGATAGTGTGAAACCTAACCGTTGTCAATTTCACACTCTCTAAGATTCTGGCAAAAATGTCAGGAGAGTGTTTCTAATATTGCGACAAATTGGTATATTGCGCGGTGTTGAACTGCGCGCTTTTAGTTTTGCGTGGTTTTGGTCTTGTGCGGTTCGGTTTCATTTGTGCTGTTAAAACTTGCGCGGTCCAGGTCTTGCGCTAACGTGCCCGAGTTCGTGACTTGCGCGGTACAGTCCGGCGCGATAAAGTCCCAGCACTGTAAGCGGTTTTGCCGCGAACGAAACCATATATCAGTAAGTACAAATTATATTCTAGATCCTAGAAAAAAATCAACATATCAACATATTTTTGCCAAAGTTTTATTACGTTTTAAAACTAAATATCTGTGTCAATTCAAAAATTAAAACAAACTAAGAGCACAGAGCGCCAAAAACCGTTCAGCTATGCAATGCTGCTGTTCAAATTTAATGTCATACTTAAATCATTTTTGAGCTGAATTTGTTTTACGCGACCTTCCGATTCTGTGGTTGGCTAGTCTTCTGCTTTGTTTTGTAATTTCTACTAGGGTCCCTGTATGTTGACATAATCAAAATATGTCAACATACAGGGACTGTAGTATTTCCTAACCTAAAATATTAACGTCAAAAAAATTTCCAGATAAATAACACAGACAAAGAAAGTTCATATAAATCTGGATTATGCAAGAAAGAAATCATCAGCAGTCAAATTTATCAAGGGCCTTTAGTCAAAAGTATAGACACCATCCAAACTCTGCCCTGAGATAAAAAGTGCCATTTTAGTCCCTAGAGTTGCTTAAGTCATTGAGAAGCGTCGACTTTAGACACCAATGTGATGTAAGTGTAGGGAAAAACAACAGATGTTTCTATAAACATAGTAATTACACCTTTTTTTAATTGGTATTCTAGGGGTTGTTTCGTCTGTCTTAATGCCTGTTTGTCTGTCATTTATCATTTTTATAAAGAAGGTTTGAAATATGCCCTGAAGCAGAAAGAAAAGCAAGGGATAATAGCTCCTCTTTTAGAAACTTCACACAATTTAAAGTTTTTTCGGTCAGAGATAATAGGGACTTATTGCAATACTGCCAGGCACTAATTGTGCCGGGCACTATATTGAGAGTTTCACATTATAAGAACAGCTGTCTTTTTTCAAAATTAGGCCATTGTGTATTATAAGAGCCGGAATTAATAGTGACGCCACTATTAATGGAAAATAAACGACTGGATTTCTAAATTCGACTTTGGTATGTCAATTTTGAAACATCAACTGTCAGTTTTAAATGCGAAACGTCAATATAGTGCCCGGCACAATTTGTGCCTGACTTTAATGCAATAAGTCCGTATATTTATATATTTTGTTGATTTTTAAACTTATTTAGTAGTAGGTAGGGTTATATAATGGCAGTTGATTAAAATCCTCCTTATTGCGACAAAAGTGATCGAATTTGAATAAATATTGTTTTAGGAAAGTAAAGTATGTCTTTTCAAAAACAAGCGAAAAATTAAACAGCTGGGTTTTGAGCGTGTTGCCACCAATTGAAAATAATAAGTGTGAAAAGTTTGAAATAAAGTCAGAAAACCACAAAGAGTCTACGGTATGGTCGAATTTTACGTCACAAATGTGCCGCTTTACAAATATAAAGCAAAAACTTAAAGGTGTCTCAGGTCCTATTGTCAATATGTATCATTGTAAATTTAGTTTTCAAAAGAATCAGCTGGTCTCAACATAATAGATCTGCTGATTCTTAAGAAAGTGTGACTATAAGAACTGGACCATTCTTAAAATTGGCGCCAAAAATTTATAATTTTAGAAGTAATTTGTCTTATTTCAAAATATCTTGGATGGACAATAAGAGTGTACTGAATAGTGAAACTCGTGCTGTAAAACAGCTAAGTGATTGTTATATTTTTAACAAGGATTGATAACTGCATCAATCTTTGGTTTTAAGCAGAGGCTATCAATACACTTTAACAGTTATTAGGAAATTTTGGTAAAAAAAAAACAAATGGAATTTGCAGGTCGCCATTATATCACGGATGATTAAACATAAACTGATTGGAGTTGATCAAAGTTAATCTTGAAAATCCAAAATGGCCGCCGCCCCCCTGTGATTTTAGTTTGACATTTTGATCTCTGGTTTAGAACTTTTAAGTGCTTGTTATAACAGCTGTTTTTGTTTACTTGTGTTTTTAAATTTGGGATGAAATCTACCTGTCAAAAACTGTTCAGGGTCTCAAAATATTACTTTTTCCATTAGAGTTGGAAAAATCCGAGAATTTCTTTCTTTTTCAACAAAAACAACTACAACTGACAGTCTCTGTCATTTTGACAAGCCCGCGATAAAATAAAAGTATAGTAACACCCGGTTTCCACCTATGCATGCCCACCCTGATTCAAAAAACGCATCACGTGACGCTGCATTTAAAACCGGTGCAAATCCATGGCCCATCACGTGATGCGTTTTTTTTAATCGGGGTGGGCATGCATTGGTGGAAACAGGGTATAGATTAGTCAGGCTATCTAACGGTTTGCCTAACAGTGCCCTTGTATTTCAGCCAAAACGTCAGCTCTTTCAGTGGGAATGTCACCCACTCTTTTTATTTTGGTTGGTTATAAAATCCAATCTTTAGTTGCCACTTTTCCGCAACTTCCACAGTAGCAAAGGACAAATTGTATTCTAGAAAAATAGCAACTATATTTTTAAAATTTTTATTATTTGTCAATTACAAAATTAAAAACAAACAACGCTAAGAGTATAAGAATATAAAAGGCGCAGAGCGCCAAAAACGTTCAGGCGATAGATGGCGCTGCTTCAATGTCATGAATAGGGTCACTGCATCCTGGAAGCATGGCGTCTCCAGAAGACGTGGTTTTCGTGATACAGTGATCCTAGTCATGAATTGTTTTCTGTGCTTGACTTGTACGTCTTATTCCATGTTGTATTTGTGTGGTGGTATTTTTGTCACTGAACATGTTTTGGTTTTTTTTGGCAAAATTTTCTGTGGTTAGTAATAAATAAATATTCTTTTTTCAATTAATATATTTTCTTTTTGTTGTCAAAATTTAAAGTATTTCCCGAGGGGTGAACAGCTAACCCAAAATGTGTACACCGATTGTGAAAATCCACAATCTTTTGCTAAGATTGTGTAAAGATTGTGAGGGATTGTGGCAAGATTGTGAGGGATTGTGGAGGACTGTGCAGCGGCGTCGCTTGCCTGACAAAAAAAAAAGGTCATCAAGTCTATCGTTTCCTTTGCCGCCCTCTTAATTTACCGTTCCCGACCCTACTACTTAATAACCGCGGGGTGACCAGCAAACCCCCCAAAATGTGTATGCCGATTGTGAAAATCCACAATCTTTTGCTAAGATTGTGAAGGATTGTGAGGGATTGTGGTAAGATTGTGACAGATTGTGGGTGATTGGGAGGGATTATGTAAAGATTGTGAAGGATTGTGAACAGATTGTGAGAAATGTGTACACCGATTGTGAGAGCTGTTCACCCCTCGACAAAAACTTTAAATAACTAAGGTCACTGATCGAAATCGGGTCAGTTTTTTTGGTCCTTTTATGAAAAATGCACAATTTTTAAAGAAGCATGAAATTCAAAACAAAATAAAGAAAATTATAATTCCAACATTTTAACAAGAAAGAATTAGTTTAATTATTGTACATTATATCAATTTTTATGTCCTTAAAATTCACTAGAAATTAATAATTATTAACTTTTTTTTCATTTATGGAAGGTCTAAACTAGATTAGATTAGATGATTGTTTATTTCCATGACATTTTTACATATTTAATCAAATAGTGTCACAAATGTAGTAAATACCTTATAGTAAAATAAAAACTATAACTATAACTATTAAAAGCGAGGGGTGAACAGCTAACCCAAAACGTGTACACCGATTGTGAAAATCCACAATCTTTTGCTAAGATTGTGTAAAGATTGTGGAGGACTGTGCAGCAGTGCAGCGTTGCCTGAAGGGGCGGGGGCCGACAACCCATGAAAAATTCTACTGACAAAAAAAAAATAAGGTCATCATGTCATTAGTTTCCTTTGCGAGGGCTTGTGAAGGACTGTGATCAAATTGTGAAAGATTGTGAGGGGTTGTGGTAACATTGTGACAAATTGTAAGTGATTGGGATGTATTGTGTAAAGATTGTGAAGGATTGTGGTAAGATTGTGACGAATTGTGAAGGATTGTGGTAAGATTGTGAGGGATTGTGAAAAGATTGTGACAGATTGTGAGTGATTGGGTAAAGATTGTGAGAAATGTGTACACCGATTGTGAGAGCTGTTCACCCCTCGGTATTTCCTAACCTAAAATATAAAAAACGTCAAAAAATTTCCAAGGAAATAACAGACAAAGAAAGATATGTCTATTCATCTACTAAAATTGATTTTACATGTAAAACTGGATTATGCCAGAAAAACAATATAACTTGTCTGGGGAAACATAGAGTCCCTGTATGTTGACATATTTGGATATATTATCCAAATATGTCAACACACAGGGACTCTAGGGAAACATATCTGTCAAATGTATCCAGGGCCTCTAGAATGAGGTATAGTCAAAATTGTCAAAGCTTTTTTTGACAGTTCACGAAATATTTGGGCTGGTTCTCCAAAAATTGTTAAAAATTAAATTTTGGTATAAATAAATTGCTGATCAGTAAACCAAGTTAGGGCAAATTAGGACAGTTCTTAAAGTTTGTACCGAGGTCCGTACGTTTTTTGGAGAAATTACCCAGCGATAAGAAAAATAAGGATTTATGGACAATTATAAGGTCTGCTGTATAAAATGGTTCCAACCGAATAACGAGTGTGTGAACCATGTGAACCCCTTCAATTTGCTTACATGTTTTTCACAAGATGACGTGCAAAAAAACCCTTTAAAACAGTATGGCACACACAAACATGCATGAAACGATGCCTCCGTTTTAATGATTTTCGTTCTACAAGAATAACGATTGTGTGAAAAGTCAACTCGAAATCAGCAGAGGAGAAAATTATGTCCAAAAAAAGTGTCATCAGCGCTTAATGATTACGATAAATGTAAAAAATAACCCTTTTAGGAGAAAAATATGACAGGAATGGTTAACGATGCATCAAGATATCAGTTTGGTTCATAAAATATGTGTTAAAAAATATTTTAATAGATGTTTAATTTTTGTTTAAGCCAATAAAACGTTAAAACAAAAAAAACCCGGTAAATGATTGTAGCCCAAAAAACCAAAAGCCTTGAAAATTAATTATAACTTATTTAAAACAATATTGCCACAACACAATTATCTAAAAGAGCATTTATAAAGTATAATTTTTCCCTAAATACAATAAGTCTGGAAAATAATAATAAAATCATTTTGTTTGCAAATTATAATGCATGTTTAAGAATAATTTGATAACCTCTAGGAAGTTGATAAACTTTGTCATACTTAATTTTTTATTCAAAACAAATAAATAGTGTTATCTTACAGCATTAATTATGAAATCTAGTCTGGCGGTAAAAGCATGGTTGGCAAAAATCATGACAAATATTATGAATATCAAAATATCGGAAATAAGAGTGGGTTTCTTTCATTCACTTGGCGGAAGCTTTGTTGTAGGCAGAGCTGTCATGTACTTCAAGTAAATTGAAATTGTACTTCAAGTACTTACATGTACTTCAAGTACTGTACCTGAAGTACATCTACAATCCGGTAATTGTAGTTGGTACTTGAAGTACTTTTAACAATGTACTTGATTTTGTCGAGTAAATTTCTTCAAGTACATTATAAGTACTTCAAGTACATTCAAAATTATATTTTTGGCATTTTTCTCATTTTTTGACATATTTAAAGTACTTGAAGTCCTTCTATTGGGGAAAATCAAGTACTTTTATAATGTACTTGGTACTTGAAGTACATTTGAAAAGAAAATGTACTTAGTACTTCAAGTACTTTTACAAATCTTAATGTACTTGGTACTTGTACTTGTGACAGCTCTGGTTGTATGGTGTGCGAAATTTCAGAAAGCGATGAACGGAGCTATACCTACCTATTCGATATAATATCCGATAGGTATATCAATAATAAATGGCATTACCTTCAGCCACATTGTGAAACAAAGAAGAATCTAGAAGGGCATTTTCAAAGAAGCGAAGCATGACAAGGCACAAAATTTAAGTTATGGGTACGCATGATATTTATACCGGTTCCCACAGAGGGAGGACAGTCTGTCGCTTTTATACAAGCAAGTGGAATGAAAAAAGGAAGGAAAGAAGAATGGAAGCAGTAAAAAAGAAAGAGATAAACAATTTAAGGATAAGGCCAATGTCCTGATCCTTTACCGACCCTTATAAAACCTACAAAACCCGCGACAAACTAATCAAACTATGTGCATGAAGGAACGAGATCCACAATAAACAAATTGGTTTGTCTATGATAAAACCGAGTTAAAAAAAACACAAGTCAAACCTACGTCACACGACAGAGGGTAAGTGTCGAAAGGAGAAAACGAGGAATGGTATTAATCGAAGGAAACAAACTTTAATTTTCTGAAATTTAAATATCCGGATCTGGGTATCTGACACCAGAATTTATTTTATTTTTTCATATTTTCATTTTATCAAACAATTCCATGATATCCGCGGCATAAAATTGCATACAAACACAGCAAAGTTTATACCGAACTCCCGGGATGGTAAGGTAAAACATCCAGTTATTATAGTTGTAGTACTAACATTAAGAGAAAAAAGTCATAACACTGCTAGTTTAAAAAATAATAATAATAATAATTTTAAAATTTACGTTTAACCTTTTCTAAAAGATCTGCACTTTCAAAATTTTAATAAAATTTATGAATATAAAATAAAATCTAAATGTTGAATGATACTCTTTAAAAATGTTTATAAAAAATCTATTTAAATATATCAAAAGATACATTTATTTAGGACACATTAAAACTTTGATATCAAGGCAGTACTTTAAAAGAAAAAACAATGTGTTTTTCAAAAATGTCGACAGGTCGAGAAACTAGTATTTAATTTTTAAAATTTTTCAGGGAGTTCAGTGGAAATTATACTTTAATGCAATGATGCACGCCTTTTGGTATTACACAAATAAATGAAATTACCTGCAGCCACATTGTGAAACAAAGAAGAATCTAAAGGGCATTTTCAAAGAAGCGAGGCATTACAAGGCACAAAATTTAA
Organism: Aspidapion aeneum; assembly: GCA_963576565.1. Classification (NCBI taxonomy): domain Eukaryota; kingdom Metazoa; phylum Arthropoda; class Insecta; order Coleoptera; family Brentidae; genus Aspidapion; species Aspidapion aeneum. The sequence continues at coordinate 34,907,958 of OY755038.1, read as the reverse complement.
GTTATGGGTACGCATGATATTTATTACCGGTTCCCACAGGGAGGGCAGTCTGTCGCTTTTATACAAGCAAGTGGAATGAAAAAAAGAAAGAAAGAAGGATGGAACCAATAAAAAAGAAAGAGACAAACAAATTAAGGATAAGGCCAATGTCCTGATCCTTTACCGGCCCCTATAAAACCTACAAAACCCGCGACAAACTAATCAAACTATGTGCATGACGGAACGAGATCCACAATAAACAAATTAGTTTGTCTATGATTAATGCGAGTTAAAAAAAACACAAGTCAAACCTACGTCACACTACAGAGGGTAAGTATCGAAAGGAGAAAACAATGAAAGGTATTAATCGAAGGAAACAAACTTTAATTTTCTGCAATTTAAATCTCGGGATCTGGGTATCTGACATCAGAATTTATTTTATTTTATATCATATTTTCATTTTATCAAACAATTCCCTGATATCCGCGGCATAAAATTGCATACAAACACAGCAAAGTTTATACCGAACTCACATTTGTTTATTTCAACACTGAAATCTGACACTTGCTCTAGTTTTTCATAAAACAGCCTTTAAACACAGACGCCGATTTTTTTCTCACGTGAATCATGTAGCCATAGATATACAAAGCACCCAAACGAAAATTTAATTCCTGATATATTTTTCAACTTCATTCTTAAACATTTTTGGTTAAATACCGGTATGGTGGGGTAAAATAGTACCTTAGTCTCCAAAAAGGGAAAAAAGTCATAAAATTGCTAGTTTTAAAGTTTTTTCAAAATTTACGTTTAACCATTCCTAAAAGATCTGCCCTGTCAAAATCGTAATAAAATTTATGAATATAAAAAAACTCTAAATAGTAATTGATACTTTTTAAAAATGTATTAAAAAAAAATATTTAAATACCTATATCAAAAGATACATATTTAGAACACATTAAAACTTTGATATCAAGACAATGCTTTAAAAGAAAGAACAATGTGTTTTTCAAAAATGTCAACAGGTTAAGAAAACTGGTATTTAATTCTATATCCTGCTGTTATAATTGATAGTTATAGGGGGTATCAATAATTGGAAAATGTATGTTTTATAAGCAGTAATTAATCTGAACATTTTTTTGGGTTATATAAAATAAAAACAAAATGAAAATGCAAAAACAGTATTTTTTAGGTCTTTCCGTATTTCCCTATGTAAAAATTACTTTTAATATCTCAAACAGAAAAGTAATGTGGTCTAAAAAAACACTGTTATTTTCTTCTTAAAAAACTTTCAAAAAAAAGATGTTCACATGTCAGAAGAAAAAAGTAGTAACATAACAAAAATTTGTACATGGTTGCCATATACTCGGACTTACTAGTTGACACCTTTAAATACAGTTTAAGGTTTATATAGAAGTCTTATTTTGGGGAATAATATTCTACAGTATCAATCATTGGCAAGGTATCAATAACTAGGCATTTTACCTTTGTCATGTCATGGAAAATCGTTTGATAAATCTCCCGAAATAATTTTAAATCTCTTATTTTTCTAGGATCATTGTCAATATTTTTTATGCCTTGCTGCTAGAACACATTAGGGACTTATCAGGGAATTATTGCAATAAAGCCAGGCGCTAATTGTGCCGGTCACTATTCTGACAGTTTCGCATTATAAAAACAGTTGTCTTCTTTTAAAATTAGGCCTTTGTGTATTATAAGAGCCGGAATCAATAGTGCCGCCACTATTAATGGAAAATCAACGAATGGATTTATAAATTCGACTTCGGTATGTATATTTTGAAAGATCAACTGCCAGTTTTCAATGGAAAACTGTCAGAATAGTGCCCGTCACTATTATTGCCTGGCTGTATTGCAATAAGTCCTTATTGCAATAAAGCCAGACACGTATTGTGCCGGGCGCACGCACTTAAAACTGACAGTTTATCCTTCACCGCATACATACCAAAGTCGAATATATAGTCCAGTCGTTTATTTTCCATTAATAGTGGCGGCACTATTAATTCTGGATCTTATAATACACAAAGGCCTAATTTTGAAAGAAGACAGCTGTTCTTATAATGCAAAACTGTCAGAATAGTGCCCGGGACAATTAGTGCCTGGCTTTATTGCAATAAGTCCCTATTGTAATACATTTACTAACAAACTGATATATTGTGTATTTTAAAGTAATTAAAACATTTAATTTAAAAAGAATTTATTATACAATACTTCTTTGAATTTCAACGGAAACGAATTTTTGCGCGATTAGATCACGGCGCCAAAGTCAAGGTTTGTTTTTATTGTCAAGGTAACCTTTAAATATCGCTAAAAAAGTCGAAACTGAATGGATTATTTGTTGATGGTGATTAGGAATTCAATTCAAGCTTCGTTCATTTAACATAATTTCATTTACTTTAACCGCAAAGTGTACGGTCGTCCACTTTTTTAATGTCATCTTAAAATTGACTAAACTGGTCTGGAAAGCCCGGATTTTAAAAACTGCTATAGAACATCGTTTAATAAATTATGATTCTTATTTCAACACATGCGGTGTTGCAAAACAACGCAGTTTCTTTGTATTTGTGGGAAACATAAAAGGACATTAAAAAAGTGGGCGAGTGTACAGAACTATGTACCTTACCCGCAACCCAAACGTAAAATATAGGTATAGCAGTATCGTACGCCGAAATAAACCCTGAGCGGGGCTTTAACGCGAATTGATACGCAGAGAAGAATCCTGGGGGGGTGGGTGCTTGAGCGCAGATCGATACATTTTAATGTGCATTTTTTGAGGAAAATTTACGTTTTAGGGTTTAATAGTCAGTGGCTCTGGAGGGTTCAGCCCACAAGCCCAACCCCTACCCCCTGCGTACACCACTGGGTAGTGAATATTAAAAAAAATAACCCCAAGGGTTGATTTGAGATGCTCTCGATACATCGACTGATGTGTTTTCCCGGCGGTAGGCAACTCATACTGCCCTCTCTTTTTAGCACAGTCCAGTTCAAATTGTAAAACCCATTTCTAGAAATAGATAGATATTACCATTCTTGGCTGTGCATTTGTCCCTACATTAAAAAAAATGGGTAAGTTCATTCTGGGCTTATAAGGTCCTTTATTGCGAAAGCTTTTCCTACGATCCGACCTAGAAACGTTCAATCGGTACGGGGCAGGACAGATTTCACTGCAAACGCGTAAAATTCACTAGCTCTGAAGAGCGGGCGACTATGCCATTGGTCGAGACAAGTCATCTCGCACAACACGCGACAGCTCAGAGTTTGCTATTGGTCAAAGCGTGTGATGTGGATGGTCACATCGTTTAAGATCCCCTTCCTAACAACTGTCCAACAGAGTGGCTCACCTCTGCCCGGTGTAAAACACTAGGGACTAATAGCCACTGACTTGCGTAAACGTAACTTACGTTACGTTAATAGGATACGATGCGTATCAAAATAAAATGAAAACAGAGTTATAGCAATAGTCAAAGTGTACTTCTAACTATAGCATTTGTAATTGGCCTATCAATATCAATTGCCATCGTTTGCTAAAAAATAAACACTCTTTGGGCCCGAATTTTAATTTATAATTTTTCTTCACTACAGAACACCAAGAAAAAATCTTCACTCTCCACCACTCCAAAACAAAACCATTAGAATCAAACTGAGATAAAATTTGGACGAATTTGCACAGTTTTTTTGATCTGTATTATGCTTTTACGTACGCTAGCTGGTGTAACAATACGTTACGTCGAGATACGCGCCGTGGGTATTATTCTTTACTGTCCAAATGTTTTAAACGCCTGAGGGATAGACTAAGCAAAACCGACGATATTTCTAAAAGCTATTCTGCACCATTCATTCTACCTGTTGCGTTGGTGGGTCAAGTGGTTAGATTACGGGTATTCCAGCTAAGGTATTCTCTCGTGGTTGGTATTCTACTCGCGTTTCAGGGTCACAAGGTCATACTTATCTACATCTTGTAAAAAATGTAACAACCAAGTACAAAAGAATTAAAAATTCCTGCCATAATTGTTCTATATTTTAAAAAGAGCATTTACCGAAAAAATTAAATTGAAGGATAAACTGGACCGGAATTACTTTCTTACTTTATAAACTACTTGTTCCATGCGATAATACAAAAAAAACTTATATTTTTTGTTCCTGTATTGCCCAATTTTAAGTCTTAGGTAAAACTAATTGTTTTCTTCTTTTTATTTATATTTTTAATATTATTTATTTTTCAATTTTTTGGGTTAAGTTGAAAAACGCTTATAGAGCGATACTTCGCCCTTTTGTAATAAGTTATTGGTAAATAGAACTAAGGATTTTTTTTTAAATTTTTCGAGTCGACTTTGTGTGTACTAAATTTTCCAAAATCTAAATTATCATCTTATTTCTTTGATAAATTAAAGATTTTTTTGTTTCTTTTTTTGTCACTCAATCAATTTTGTTTTTTTTTACTAGCCTACCTCTTTGGTCCAGGGGCCTTTAACTAGTTCCGGGTTGACAACTTTGGTCCATCTTTGTTGACACTGGAGGTCGCTTCTATCGGGAAAGTGCTCGGCTATCCGATCCCACCTCTCTTTATACTCCTCCACAAATCGCTTAAGTTTGTTGTCCTGAAAATTATGAATTCTTATAGGCAAGTAAATCTACAAAAAAAATCCCCAAAACCACAAACAAATTCTAACGAAATATTTTCTTGCATTTTTACTATACTGTGCGACTAGGCATACTTGGCCCATATACATAATATTCCAATACTCTACCCATTTAGACAATTATAGCGGATTTTGAAACAAACAATATGAAATAGATAGATACACACTTTCAGAGAAAACTGCATAAGTCTATCCTTTACAAGTCCCGCACCATGGTCCGCGAGAAAGACAAACTTATGCTCACTTAATATTTTTTTGATATTGCTATTTCGTAATTTGTGCTTCACGAATTAGAAGTTACCGTGGGTGGAGGATTATGTATATAACTTGGCCTCAGAAAAAAAAAAGTTAAAGGCGATAAAGTTTTTGGTTTAACTGGTTGAGAATAAAAATTGTTGTTATGATATCTTTTAGTCTGAAGTTATTTTTTTGGCACACATCATCGCAAATGGGTATGGAGTAATAATGGAATTAAAAATTTACCTCCTCTTTGCTCCACCTTCCCTTATTGAGCAACTTTTTGCTCCTGGATAAATCGGACCCATCTAGTTCAATCGACCCGTCCGAGTCTTCGTTGCCGCTTAAGTCTATGTCTGAGTCTAAGTCCTTTTTGTACCTGAAAAAAAAATTATATATTTTCAAAAGTTCAGCTTTTTTCGGTTTCTTTCTGTTGCACTAATGTATGGACCATTATCAATCAATTCTTTCATCGAGAAGTCGCAAGTGCGAGAGATAAGGTATACAACAAACGTTAGGTTTAGTACCCATAAATAAAGAAAATAAAAAATTTAATGGCTAAGAAATGGTTTGGTTCTCTTATATTTTTCCGTGGGCAGCTCGAAAAGCTGCACACCCAAGATCTAATGGACATATTAAGTGTTGATAGTTAACTGTTCACAACACTGCATGGTCAATGTCACACCTTTGTAAACCTAGAGAGAGGGTATATAAATCTCACTTTTTGACGATATTGGCAAGAGAAATGAAAAATATTGCTTGCCTTAAACCTTATGCGTTCTAAAGAAGGGGCGACACCTACTGAATACAAAAGAAACTATCAGAGTAAAAACAAAAGGCAGGCAGATGAAACGAAAACAGTACCCATGTCCGAGATACAGTGAAACCTCCCATAAGCGGACACTCACGGTTCCGTCGATTTTGTCCGCTTATTGGAGGTGTCCGCTTATGAGATGGAACTGCGAAATTGTAATATATATTTATTAACAATTTCCGGTACTTGAGTTTTTTCGATATTAAATTTTCAGCGATCATTCGTGCTGATAGATGTTCCTTCTCCAAAACGTTAACAACTTCCATTTTTTCACGTAAACTAAGAAGTTTTTTACTAGGCACTATTTCAAAGAGATCTATTACTGGGTACCCAATTGAACAATAAAAATAAAACACAGCAGTCCCGCCCCCGCCTAATAAAATATGTTGGAATTACGACAGATGTATTTAGCGTCCGCATTAATACGGGAAGAGGTAATTCCCCGGCTGCAGAGTGCGTTGTTGCCAACATACTACATAATCTTGATGCCCATGTCGTGCAGCACTACGTCCCGTTGTCAGAGGTTCGCGTCCGGTTAAGAGAGGTTTCAAAATTTTTTAAACAAAAAAAATTGTCCGCGTCCGGTTATTAGAGTGTCCGGTTATAGGAGGGAATTTTATATGTAAAGAAATAGTAAGATGCTTGGTTCCAAAAAATTTGTCCGCTTACAGGGAGTGTCCGCTTAATAGATGTGTCCGCAAGGAGAGGTTTCACTGTAATTTGTCCCTCAGGTCGGGTAAAACATTTTTGCCGTCTTCGCGACGTTCTATGTCGAGTCAGCGAAGTGTGAGCCAAAAAAACTACAAACGTAAAGTTTAGTACCCGTGAATAAAGAAAAGAAAAAAATTTCGTTCGGCTAAACCTCTCTATACCTGCTTATGTCACGGTCATGAGTACTGTTTTTCGTTTCATCTGCCTGCCTTTTGTTTTTACTCTGATAGTTTCTTTTGTATTCGGTAGATGTCGCCACTTCTTTGGAAAGCATACGGTATCGCAGGCAATATTTTTAATTTCTCTTACTAATATCGTCAGGTGAGATTTATGTACCGTCTCTCTAGCTTCACAAAGGTGTCACATTGACCATGCAGTGTTCTGAAGAGTCCCTTAAATACGAAACAGTTAACAGTCCGTTAAAAAGTTAGCTTTTTTTAAATGTTTCAATTGTCAAAAAACTCTTTAACATTAATGGACCAAAATCTGATCAGCTCGTAAGAGTGTCGAACACTATTTTACCTGAAAATTTTATGAAAATCGGTTTTGCGGTTTAGAAGCTACCGTGTTACGGAAGACACACAAACAGAGACAGACATCACGACGATATTGCTGAGATATGAGGTGAGATGAGGTCAAAATACAGCCAAATAACCGAGGGGTGGGTCAGTTGCCCACCGTAGGTGTACAAATTTTGTCTACAGGACCATACAGGACTCCACAGGACACTCACTATACAAAACCCTAAAATACACTACAGGACCAAGATTTTATTTTAAAGTCTGTAGGATGGTGTACAAATTTGGCTCAGCTGATCACCCCTCGCAAATAACACATTTTCGTCGAAAATAATATCTTCTCTAGCCATTGCTGCGCGGGATAGGAAGGTCAAAAAATCATATATTGGTTTAAAAATGGAGACTATATTTAAACCTCCAAACAATATTTAAATATCGATACGTATTTAGTACCGTAATGTATTTACAGAGACAGTTTTAACTTATTTATGCAATATTTAGCTTTGCAAATGTTTGTATATATTTTCTTTATCGATCATGGATTATTTCTTAGTTTTTCGAAAATTAAACCACCCCTCAGGGGTGGTAATACAATTTGAGACTATTTTTAAAGGGAATCCGGCAAAAATGGCCTACTCTGGCCTACTTGTCAGACCTGCGGGTCAACCCCCCCCACTACTACTACTAAGGGGAATCCTATGACTCCTATTTCTAAAGTTAATTTAAATTATTGTGAGATCAAACTCACTGAAAAATGCTTACTATGCTGCTGCACGTTAGCGTGAACCAAATAAAAAAAAATATGCTTAAACCGGTCGAGGTCAAGTCTATAGATTTGGTACTTAGAACCTGGTCTAAGTTTTAAGATCTTAATAAATACTGGTGGTGTTCAAGGACTTCTGACGTAAAAAAATATAAAATTACTAAATAATTATGTAAAATAATCATCTTCTTAATAAATTTCATTAAAAGTCAGCCAGGAAATTCCACATGCCATTATTAATATTCATAAGATTCAAAAACAAGACACACAATTTTATCAAAATTAACTTAAATACATTAGGCATTATACCCAATATATATTTTTTAAACTGGGTCACAAAGATTGTATCGTTCTTGAAGTCTTTCATTAATTTTATTGCGTGCAATTATTGATTTGATTATACAAATTAAATTTTATTATTTTTGCAAGGGGTCATTTTTCACGCGAATTTTCAATGATTATTGACTTCGTTTAATAGTTGAGAGGCCTATGGTCTCCCGTGGAATAGTTGTGAATTTTTTTTAAAACTATCCTAGATCGAATATTTCACATCATTTTAAGTCACCGGGTGTTTGCCTCCAATTTAAGTAGCAAGGCCGGTGTAAAGTCATAAATCCAAGATGGCGGCTTTTTTCAGGTTTTTTACAAACTTTAGCTTATAACTTTTGCTAAATTAGTTTGACGTGGAAAAAGTTACAAGCAAAAGTTTGCGAAAAAACCCGGAAAAAATCACAATCTTGTATTTATGACGCCACACAGACGCTCTTATTCAAATTTGAGGCAAACACCCAGCGACTTAAAATTGAGTGATCCATAACCAATCAATTTGGGGCAATCCGAAACTTCCTTTCTTAATTTTTTTCTTTTTTGGTTAAAAAAGTTATAATCTTTTTGTATTTTTAAACAGATTAATATATTTGTTAGTTTTTAACATAATATGAAGAGCTCTTGGGAACAAGGATGGAAGTCAATTTTTTTCAAATATATAGATTTTCACAAATTCATATTCTCTGATATTTTTTTTATCTATAACGAATGAAAAATCTTTAAAAAAAAAGTATTTTTCTAATTAAAAAAATTAAAAAACAATTTAATCTCTGGCGGGAAAAAAGCTGATAGTCCACAGCAGGGGCATCTTTGCGAAGTTCTCGTGAAAAAAGATACAAGTCCATTTCATGATTACGTGTATATATGGTCAGTCTTTTTTTATAGAAAGAGAGGATAATGTCAGTCTTATCAAGAGAGAAAAATTATTCAAGAATTTTATTTTTGTTTTAATATTTTGCGATATATTACTGATTGAATATTTGATTAATATTGCGTTAAAAGTTATTTTCAAGTAATATATTATTAAAAAAGACTTCTAGCTTTTTCCGACCATTTTTAAAATTGATCCTGTCATGGACTATCATCTTTTTTCTCGAGAACTGCCGTCATTCGTCAGAACAGGAAGTCATAATTACCAAACGGTTCTAATAGTCGACAAATAGTTAATAGAACTATAATTTGGAGCCTTTGGGCTAAATAAAGTATATTATGTTTTGTCCCAAATCACCATGGGTATTTCAAAAAAGTAATTTTAAATCTAAAAATTGATTTCTTGAACATTTTCACTTTTTGGACTTCTTCATATGTATAAAGCTAATTTCTATATCCTCCTGGGACCCGACGTCCATTTAAATGGACATTTGGTTTTAATTTTTTTTGTCTAATCATTAAAATCTGTGGAAGCAAATCCTTCAATCCATTACAAAATACATGCAGACCAAGTCGTAGGGATTAAAAACTTCCCATTTTTTCCAGTTCTAACCGGTCATACATCACACAAAAAGGCAAGCACGTGGTTCTGATAAACTAAATGGTAACTAGAGGGGATATTTTATTTTTTTTGTCAAAATTTCTAATCAATATATTAATTAGACTGGTTCACTATAAATATGCGGTAAAAAATATTGTAACGATATTTTACTGTTTTTTGTTATTTTTGTAGTTTTTAAAATTTGTCTATTTAAATGGACAGCGGTTCTTAACCAGGACAAAGAAACTGTTCTCACAATTTCTATTTTTGAAAAGTTTTTAGTCACAAGAAGTTTTTGCACCCTGGAGAAGATGAGGAGGACGAGGTTCTCCTGAAATCGTTAGAAGACCCCGATATTGATGTATCTGATAATAAGGACTTGGCAGTAGCTTAAAATGAAAGTCCATGTAAACAAGAGACTTATCTACATTAAATTTTTTTTATGTTTATTTCATTTGGACTAAAACTAGAAAATTTTGAAAATTTCAGCAAAATCGGCTCAGGAGGATATAATATCGTCGGTATACAAGCAAAATCCACTAAGTAATTTTTTTTAGTTTTTGAGATATTTGCATATTAATAAAGAAAAATAATAAGTCTTTATCTTAGTAAAACCAGCCTTGATCAAGCCTGGCCGGTAAAACCAAATTTAAAAAATATATTAAATCACAGACTTGACGAAGTCTATAAAAAATAACTAAATTTAAAAAAAAAAAATTTTTTTACAGACTTACATACGTTCTCTAATATCCAATACATTAATCATGTAAAATTCAGGAGTTTCTCACTCAAACCAATGTCTCAAAATGTTGTTCCTAATTTCAGAATTTCTTAAAATGCGATTTTCTCAAAACTAACTTTTTTGACTTAGTGGATTTTTCCAGTATACCGACGATAATAATATATTAATTGGTGTTCTTTTGCACACAAGAAACGTTTTTCTATAAAAATAATTTAGCGAAAGTTATAAGCCAAAGTTTTTAAAAAAAATATGAAAATAGCCGCCATCTTGGCTTTATGACGTCACTCAGGCCCACCTACTCAAATTGGAGGCAAACACCAGGTGTGAATTATGTGATTTATTACCAATCGATCTAGGGTAGTTTTAAAAGATCTTTTAGAACTATGCCACGGCAGACGATTTTTGACTATAAGCCACCCAACTATAATCACATAGTCTATGGTTAAAACATTGACTATTTAATTTGCGGTTGTAGGATATGCAAAACTTTGTACTTTGTTTGATTTTTTTTTTAATATGGTGTCATTTCAAGCACTTATATACATTATATACAAGGTGTCCCATAACTTAGGGGCCATAGGCCAACAGGTGATAGAGGAGGTCAGTTTTGATAAAAAAGTTTCTATAATGCATAGGTCAAAACTCTTTCTTTTTCGAGATACAGAGCATCAAAGTTGGCAATTTTTTAACCTTTTTTGATAATACCTTTTAAAAAAAACCCAGTAGAAATATGAAATTGGCTACAGAGTCGCGTATTAGAACAAAAGCAATAAATTGAAATAAAAATTATTTTGAAAAAAAGTAGTCGGTCAATTTTTCTTATAAAAAACTATATTTTTGGTATAAACTTTTATAAATGTCATATTAAACGCAATGTTTTTTTTAATATTTTTTGTTAATAATAACAAGTCTCTAGCAAGATATATTACTAAAAGATTATTAATATTTTTTTAAAGAATAATATTTTTAATAAAAAAAAATTTTTTTCTTATTTTTTATACGTTTTTGGAGGTGATTTTGACAGCCTGTATCTCCTCAAGTTGTAATTTTATCAAAAAAAGGAATATCACATTTGTAAATCACAATTAGCTGAGTATTCAGTTGGCTGTGACAGATTTTCTTTCGTTTGTAAAACCATTGCCCCCCCCCCCACTCCTCTAACCTTAAACATCCTATTTCTTAAAAATAGATGTGTGTTGTCCCACATGTTATATAAACTTTTTCTCGAAAATGACCTCCTCTATCACCTGCTGCACTATGGTCCCTAAGTTATGAGACAACCTGTATATATTTTTTTTGTCACTTTTTAATTATTTTATTCTAAATTGTTCGCACTTCATTTAAAGTTACTCCTTTTGGATCCAAGAGAGAAAGAAATTCGTATAATAGATTACGTTAATTCGCAAATGTTACCTTCGTGTTTATTAATTTTAAAAATTTGCATTTAATATCACAATCATAATACATATATAAACTATAAATAAGTCATTTATAAAATTAATGTAAGATGGACATCCAAGATCCCATTAATTTTAATAACTTTTTAGGCATCAGGCAGCCCAAATATTTTAGCAAAAAAACTTTTGTTTATTATATTGTGCCAACTTTATTGGTCTTACTACATGGTAGAACCGTGTTTAGACTTCCAACTCTTACTTTCAGTCTTCAATATTTAAGTTTTGGATGTTTCAATGTGTGAAATGTGAAAAATTCAAGGTTTTAGGAATACCTAAACGCACACAAAAACACCCTTGACAAAAATTTGTAATTGTACAATTTTGATGTCTAAGTAGACATGGGTCCGTGGGAAAGTGAATAAGCTGTGAATATTATTTTTCTTTTTGTTTGTATTTTTGTTAAGGTATGTATTTCAATAGCGGAAGTTACCCCTATTCCATTTCTTGAACCTGACATAATAATGTACTTAGAAAACCTGCGTATGTTTCCTTGTTTGTGAGACGCATTTTAAAATTCAATTATCTTTAAGTCAATAATTTATAATACATTAGAACCTCTATGTCTTTCGAAGCAACTGGCTAAACGTTTAAGTCTAGAATATAGTAGATTTAAGTCTAAAGTACTACCTACATTTTTGTTTTATAGCTTAACTTCATGGAACAAACTATGCATATCATATCCCCATTAGTAGATCTCTTCAGTTAACAAATAATCTCTCAGGACAGGTTGATATTAACTCAATTAGTGTGATAAAAAATAGTGTTTAATCATCTTTGTAAAATGTTTAACAGTGAATGTTGATTTTTTATTACCTGTGTTTTTTTATATATTTAGGAACTTTAGGTTATTTTAAGTATTTTGTATTTCAAAATTGTAAAATGGTGCCATGCGTTTAATAAATAAACTAAACTTCATATTATTTTTGAGTGTTTTTTTTAAGGTAACACAGGCTTTTTGGGGTATTTGTCGTATGTTTTTGAAAAAAACTCGAACACCTCGATTTTGTTTGCGAGGGGGGACTTTTTGGCTTTCTTGAAATTTAATGGTACTCACCCCCTTCGAGGGGTGAATTTTATTTCTATATTTTGAATAAAGAAAATGATACCTTATTTAAAAAAACCCTGTATACAGAAGTTGCGGTTCGTAAAGAAACGGTTGCCTGGTAACTCGAGTGTCATGGCGTTCATTACGTCAGCACTACGTCACAGTTATCCAAGGAATTAGCAGTTGCATTGTATTTCATAGCGGCTTTGAACATTTTGCGGGATTTTTCTTACATTTTGGTTAATAACAGTTCTGGGGTTGCTGTACATTTATTCAAGACTATAACTAAACTGTTTTTATCATGTGTACTTATTTTTTACTCGTTTTTCTTTTAAACTACAACCAAAAGTAAACAATGGTCCCAATTCACTTTTATTGCTTAAAGGTTGATCGAATAATTTGAGTTAGGTATTTAATCAACGCTATCATAATCTTATAGAGCTGTTGTCGATCTCTCCTTCCTACAATTGAAGAAAGAAGATAATCAATAAGCATTTAAAATTATACTACAATATGACAATGCATTATTTTTTATTATATGCCTCATCCAATAATTAATATAAAATAATAAATTTAAAAAAATTAAACCCGACTAAACAGATTGGCGACTTTAAATTGAACGCTTGCGTTAGAGGGTTAATATTTCTTTGTTACATGAGTTTTTCACGGGCTTTCTTCCTGACACAAAAAATTTTTCGTCGGACCCCCGGAATGAGGTCTACTGATGACCAACAACTTCTTTTTCTAAAGGGGATCACCCAACTTGCAGTAGCTCATTCAAAAGCTTATGAAAACAGAAAAACAACCTTATACAATGATATACCCCATAACTAAACCGTTGTTTACACTTTTTCATAAACTTCCAAATAAAGTATCATCAAAAGTGCGGTGATCCCCTCTGAAAAAAGTTGTATGTGAGTAAACCCTTTTCCAAGGGTCCGACCAAAAATTTTATGCTGACATGTTTTTACTTAATTCTAAAAAACCATTTATTAACCCGCTAAAAGCAGCGTTTCATTCAAAGTCGCCACCCATATATACACTGCTTAACACTCAAACGCTCAGAAAATATTTTTTAACATCATTTATTTAGATAGAAATATTTTAATTAAATGTTATGCGGTGCTAGCGAAGCGGGTTTTATTTATTTTTTATTTAATGTGTAAACGAAAATTTTAGATATGCTAAAAATTATTTATAATTTTAGGTTGATAGAGCGCATGTATATCGCGTACTGACGCGATGTGTGGATAAAATGCTAAAAAGGTGTCCGTCATTTTTCTCTGATTCTTTTCCTTTTTATTTTTTACCTACAACAAACACTATCAAATACATTTTTTGTCAATAGAAATAAAGTTCTGCTAAAGAGTTCGGTCAATAAAGTTTAATTAAATTGAACAAGAGAGTCTATTTAAGTTCGGTTCAGTTCGGTTTATATAATATTGAATTATTTATATAATTATTCAAATTTTCACCATAAATTTTTAAATAATTAAATTTTTTAATAAATTTTTGTATTTTTCCGACTTTCAAATAGATCTATCTTTGTTTCTCTCATAATGTGATGTATATGCCGCTCGTTATTAATCGTGGAGCTAAGGCTAACTGCCGCGTCATCTGCTGCCGAGTTCTGATTGGCCGGGTGTTACCAGACAACCTTTTCCTTACAAACCGTGTACATGTACAGTGGTAACATTTTAACAGAGACAATAATGAAAGGAAAGGGTCTGGATAGATTTGGGTAACTCACTTGCATCTTTCTAGGACAACCTAGTTTCGTGTAAAAAGTAGAAGCAGAGGAAAATGACTATTATGACTGGTGAATAATTTTAAATCTTCCAATACGAGACAAAATTCAATCCATTTGTTTCTCCTAAAGAGTATTTTCTTTGTAAGAGATGCACAAAAGCAAAATAAAAACGTACAACCCTTTGAACACCATTATAATTTATTTGTAAAATTTCAAAAACTTGTTCCTATCCATGTAGCTTAAAAGGGGGATGAGATTGTCCTATATTTCAACTAGGACAATATCACCATATGAGAAGAATCTTTTTTGTGATGCTCCTTTTAACCAAGACATCAGTGGCGTACGCGTATTTTTTTACAATCTACGCATTACGTGTAGTACAAAAAATAGCTGATTCTAAAAGTTAAATCAGACAAACGGAGAGTTTTTTCACTAGCTATCATTTTTTATACCTTTCTACGCCACTGTCTCGATATAAATACTAGATCGGATCCTCCCCTATAAAAAATTAAGAGATATCAAATGAAAAAGGGTATTCTCCCCTCAAATAAAAAGGGTGAAAGTTCTTTGATTTTATTTTTGGCCCACTGCACTACCTTTACTATTTTATGAATCAGCATTTATACAGGGCAGTATCTTGGTTTTGGATTATTTTATTTAAAGTTCTAAGTCTATCTATCTATCTATTTAGCCGTCTTCAATCCATCTTTGGATATAGCCCTCCCCAAATATCTTCCACTCTTCTCTGTCTGTCGCCGCCGCCGTGTTCACCCATCTAGTTCCCGCGTGTTTCTTCAAATCGTCCGCCGATCTTATTTGGGGTCTTCCTCTACTTCTTTTATTTTCACAAGGTCCTTAGTGTACAATACATTTGTTCTATCGATAGTCTTTCTGTCTGATATTATGACCGGCAAATTTCTAATTTAATTTTGCTACTTCTACTCTGACACCCCTTACTTTTGTTTTATTTCTTATCCATTCATTTCTTTTTCTATCTGTTAGCTTTACATGTAACATTTGTCTTTCCATTGATCTTTGGGCTTTTGTTACCTTATCCACGTTCGATTTTGTAAGTATCCAGGTCTGGGATGCATAGGTAAGTACAGGAAGGATACATTGGTTATACACTTTCGTTTTGATGTACTGAGGATTTTTTTATTTTTTAATATGTAGCTTAATTTACTGAATGCTGCCCATCTTACTCGTCTCTTGATTTCAGCTGTTTGGTTTTTTTTTTAGTTTAATAATTTGTCCCAGGTATAAATATTCCTCTACTTGTTCTATTTTCTTTTGGTTTATTCTGATCGAAATATGATTTTAGTTTTAGTGTAGTTCATACTTAAGCCTATATTTTTAGCTATGCTGTATCCAGTTGTTCCAGCATTTTTATCAGTTCTTCTTTCTTGTCTGTTATTAAGGCGATATTATCAACATATCTTAGGTGGTTCAAGTATTGTCCTTTTATATTGATGCCTATTTCTTCCCAATCTAAGCTTCTTCTAGATAAATAGTTTAGGGGATATTGTGTCACCTTGTCTGGATTTTGATTGATGTTGTTGCTTCGCTATATATATTGGCTATTAAGTCTGTATATCTATGATCTATTCGGCTATTAATTAAAGATACTTTACTGCCCAGTGATCAATGCTATCAAAAGCTTTTTCGAAGTCTATAAACGCAATATATAGTGGAATTATAAACAACAAGTGAAATTAAAGAAAGAAAAATAAGAAAAAAGTTTTCTGCTTCGGCCGGGGATTGAACCCGGGATCTCTTGCTATCTAGGCAAACATTCTACCACTGAACTACCGAAGCCATACATAAATTTTCGGAAAACTTCCATCTATGCAGGCCGCGGTGTCTCATTGTATTGTGTATTGAGACACCACGGCCTGCATAGATGGAAGTTTTCCGAAAATTTATGTATGGCTTCGGTAGTTCAGTCGTAGAATGTTTGCCTAGATAGCAAGAGATCCCGGGTTCGATTTCCGGCCGAAGCAGAAAACTTTTTTCTTATTTTTCTTTCTTTAATTTTACTTGTTGTTTATAGTTTTAGGTCCTTGCATTAGTTGCAATTTGGTATTTGATATAGTGGAATGTTGTATCCGTTGGCTCGTTCTATTAGGATTTTAATGGTTAATAAATGGTCAACAGTACTGACACCTTTTCTGAAGCCTGCTTGTTCCTTTGATTGATATCTGTCAAATTTTGTTCTTAGTCTATCTATTAACATTTTCGTGAAAAGCTTATAAATTACATTGAGGAGTGTTATAGGTTGATAGTTTTTTAGGTCTGCTCTATCGTCTTTCTTGTTTAGAATAATGGTTATGGATTCTTTCCAGTTGTCTAAAATTATTTTTTCTTTTAGTATTTTATTCATATTCTCCTGAATAAAATACTAAAGTTCCAAGTAACATAATAATAACCATATTTTGAAATTCCCTTAACCGTTTTTAAATTTCGATTTAAAAAAAAAAAAATAATAGAAAAGGATATTGCGAGGGATTTTTTGTTGTTTAATTGCTTGTTTTCTAGCCGAAGCCTCACACAAAAGTACTTCAAATCAATGACCGTTAACATTAGTATTCAGCCAACGATGGATAGATACCATTAATAGAATGTTCATTAAATTTACAAACAATATTTTTTTTCTGTGCAATCCGGGCCTGTCTCATTTTTTTTAAACAAGTACATAATATATGGGCAACCAATATAAAGAGCTAGTTGTTGTACGTATATGTTGTATATGTACAAGTATTTTCGATTTCATTCATAGAAAAAGATAAGGAGCTCCTTCTAGGAGAGCAACTTAAAAAGGGATCGGAAATTTGATATGCGAGGATTTTTTTTATAAAGATTGAATTTCCGGTCAAATAAATTTATCATATAATATGATTTTAAAATTTAAGAACGTCAAATTATTTGGACTTGTTTTTTGTTCTTAAAAAACTAATGCTTGATTTATAATAGTTTCAGTGGCGCGCCTGGCGAGGCTTCTTGGGGGGGGCCGAAGCTAAATGATGTCGCAAAATATCTTTAAAAAACCGAGGTTTGGGGGGGGGGGCGGTCCCCGAGGCCCCCCTGGGTGCACCCATGATAATTTATATCTAGATACTTTGATGTAAAAATTTTGATGCAATTAATTTTGACCACATTTTTATCTTCTAGGCCACGCAGCAATGGCTAGAGAAGGTATTATTTGCGACGAAAATATTTCTTTTGTGGTAACACCGAAAATGTGTTATTTGAGATATTTACAAAAAACTCTTTTCAAGGCTGATATATCATGGCTTCACTTGAAGTGTGCTAATACGAAGGTATCAGATCCACACTCTCTAGCACTACAGCAAATACAAGGATGTATACAATTTTTGTATCCTTGCCAAATATTAATTTTTAACTTGTATATATGGAAGACAAGACAGACAGACAAAGTTAATAATTTTCAACTTCCCCTTTACGGTCCTATGCTTTCAAATATCTAGATTCAAAACTTTGATTAATTTTATTACAGACCCTATAACCCTTCATTACCCTACATACTTAAGTGCCCTTTTTCCTTCCATTGTTACCCGACGGAAATGAGCTAAACACTAAAGAATTTAGAAAGAAAATAAAAAAATTAAGGTGTTTAATTGTTAGACAAGGATATCAAGTAAAGATATTTTTCTTTGTCTTTTATTCAATTCAAAAAATAGGAATATTTCGGCCAAATGTCTATCTTACCAATGTTCATTTTATAAAAATTGGGTATGAAATATTTATTGTACATTTGAATTTATTTTAAAATAAATAAACTAGAAACTTGTTGAACCGATTTTTATAAAATGCCTTTTCTTAGTTTTTGTACTTGTTATAAAACTTAGAGATTTCACAAAACACTGACTACTCTTACTGCTATTCTACTAAATATCAACCAAAGAATGGCAAAACAATTGCATTAAATCTTTTAGCTTGTTTTAATTAAGTAAGAAGCTCATTACGTAACTCAGTTTACTTTTTATTATAATTTATTTATAATAAATACCGTAACTCAGTTGAAATTCAAGTTTTTTTACAATTTATGTATTCAAAAAAAAGCTTATTAACTATAAATATACATGCTGATTTTTTTGTTTCAGTCAGTCAGTGAGTGTCATTTTTCTACTCACTATTTTGAATACATTTAAAAAAACTGGGTTACTACGATTCGGTCTACAAACTCATCTTGGGAATAGTCCCCAATCCTAATTCCTCAAGTTGTAATGAAACTCATATCGTATAGTTACATTAAATAACCAATAGGTATGTAAATAACTATACAGGATAACATAATTTTAGCGTTGAATTCCTTAACTGAGTTTAAGATAAAAACCTTATACAGGGTGTTCAGCACATGAACCGTCAAAAATTTTTGGGATATTGTTGGGGTTATTTGCTACCTTTTCACCTTGGAACTTGGGTCCTAAGAGTCACGGCTAAAGAGATATGAATGTTTAAATTTTTGTTCTCAAATTATCCAAAATTCCACCTTTAAACCCTCGTAAGCTTTTTATTAATGGCTGAAAACACATTTTTTTTATAATTCTGTAATCTTATGCTTCTTCAACTAATTTATAGAATTGTTAAAATTGATGTACCAAAGGGACATATGAGGTTTTTTATTGAAGAAAATTAGTGATTTTGTAAAAGAAAATCAATTTCAAAATTAAAAATCAAAAAAAGTATCGACAATTGAAAACTTCATTTTCTTTTAAAAACTTCTTTAGTTGATTACCTTTCTAACGGTATGCTACACATTGATAAAAAGAAACATTTCTGCTTTAAAATACGGATATTCCGTCAGCAGGGCGAGACTCGTTCGGAATTGGTAATAAAAACAATTTGATATTTATGATCGTTTACCTACTTAAACAAAAGTTAAACTTTTAACAATAATGTATTGTGTTCTTTATTTGTAAATTTTGTTCGAAACGATCATAAACATCAAATTGTTTTTCTTATCAAGACCGAACGATTATTGCCCTTCTCACGGAATATTCGTATTTTAAAGCAGAATTGTTTTTTTAATCAAAGTGTAGCATACCGTTAGAAAGGTAATCAACTAGAAAAGTTTTTAAAAGAAAATGAAGTTCTTAAGTGTCGATACTTTTTTAATTTTTAATTTTGAAATTGATTTTCTTTTACAAAATCACTAATGTTCTTTAATAAAAAACCTCGTATCTCCCTTTGGTACATAAATTTTAACAAATCTATTAATTAGTTGAAGTAGCATAAGATTACAGAATTACAAAAAAAAATGCTGCTTTTCCAGAAATTAATAAAAAGCTTACGAGGGTTTAAAGGTGGGATTTTGGGTAATTTGAGAAAAAACATTTAAAAATTCATATCTCTTCAGCCGTGACTCTAAGGACCCAAGTTCCAAGGTTGAAAAGGTAGCAAATGACCCCAACAATATCCCAAAAAATTTTGACGGTTCATGTCCCGAACACCCTGTATACAGATAGGTCCGCAAACGTTTAGTTTTCCAGATACTGTTCAAATGTAATTTTTTTTTAAGTTTTTTGTTTATAGCTCGTGCAGTTTTTGAGATATTTAGCACTTAACAATTAGACGTGTCAAATGATATTAAAAATCTACAGGGTGATATTTTTCCAGGGTTCATGTCGCCTTTTGCCCCGGATTTTTTTTTGTTGAAAACTAGTGGTAAATTTTGAAACAAGAAATAAAATTCCAGTTTAATTTGCAAACTTTTTTATCTCTTGCGATTATTTCACATCTCTAACCGTTTTAGAAAAAATTGCTGTTGCACCAAAGGCTGCTATCATCAAAATGAAAAATGCTACAGTATGGTAAAAAAATACACGGTAAAAAAATTTGTCTTAGATCAAAGCAAATTGCTTTGAAGTAAAATAATTTGTGCTTTCCTATTCACCAAGAGAATATTTTCTTGATATAGCACAAAAAATGTCTTGCCCTTTGTTTTAATGTGAAACAGAAATAGGGTGTTTGCCAGTAGTAAAAAATAAATATATATTTATTTTTAGATATCTCTTTAGGTCTGAGGAATGCTAAAAAGAAACTTTTTTGTTTAATTTTTTCTCAAATTCATAGTTCTTTTAATTAAATAAATTCATTGAATTAAAACAATTAGCCACGTGATTCAAAACAGGCGGTCTACCAATTAGCTGCGAGTGACGTCACAAAACAGTAAACGCCTCGAATGAACCTATTTTCTGTGTTATTTTCTTATGGATGGTAAATGTTTGCTTTGGTTTAAAGTGCGAATTATTGTCCTAAATTAGATTTTATTTTGTGTTTTGCTTATAAAAAACATTTTCAATGGAAAACGGATTCTCCAAAGCCGATAGCTCCAACTTGCCAATGCTGAATTCCTTTATGGTGTCAAGCCAACAATAACAACATGATTTTTGTTCTTCAAAATTTAGAAACGTTAAAATGTTAATGTAAGTATTCGACGAGTTGTTTTGTATATAACTGAAAGTTTTTTTACTCATTTAGATTTTGAGGTTAGGTTATGTTTTGCTTTTTTGTTTAATATGCCACTTACAATAGATTCAATTAAATACCCAATCATTATTTATTATTTTAAGCATTAAGAAACAATCAAAAAGGTTACACTGCATAGTCCTGCGTATGCACTGCCTAGTCTTGCATATGCACTGCTCAGTCCTACATTTAGCCTGCATATGCACTGCCCTGAATCCTGTATTTAGAGGTACTCCCTAGTCCTGCCTAATAACTGCATAGCACCGCCTAAAAATTTCTACACCTTTCTGCCTATTATAGTTGTTCACCCCTTGTAATAAACATAACCTCAAAAATTCATCGTCATTTACGAAATAGTTATATATATTATAGACAACGTGAGAAAAATTAATAGTGATCTTCACAAATGTAAAGTGAAGATGTATTAGATAAGGCCCTTGGGTCTCTTCGAACAAGTTCTAGCCACTTTTTCCGTTCTTTTACTACTGTAGGTACATGAAAAAATAGTTTTTCAGGTGTTTTATGCTAGTAACACTGAGGCATTATACACCACGTATAGGACATTTTTTTTACATAAAAAACAGTAAAAACTTAGACCAAAAACAAATAAACACTTGAATGCCGTGTATTTGTCCGCGAGTTTACTGCGCTGTGACGTCATTGCAACGCCATGCTAGAAATGAGCGTTTTAGCGGCAAATTAAATGTAGTCATGATAAAATATACTATTTTAATAATTTTGCGTAGCAAATTAGGGATCTATGTCTAAACTCTTTTCTAAAATTTGTGAAATACCCTATTGTCTTATTATACATTGAAACTAAATTAATCTAACCGTTTTCTCTGGAAGCAAAATATTACTTATATGAAGACAACTTGCTTTGTTACAAAATGGAGTATACTGAAACAAAACAATTAAAGAAGAAAAATAAAGTCTCATTTCAAGACTAAACGCTGCGTTGAACTAAAAAGAAATATTTAAATTCAAAACGAATTGTTTTAAGGTAAAGCAATTTATCTAAGAAAAGTACCTGTTTTCATTGCAGACAAAATTTTTTAGGTTGTAGGATCTACAAAACTAAGCGTTTGTGGACCTATGTTTATATGAACTTTTTGTCTTGAAACCACTCAAGTACATTACATTATTTCAACAAAATTAAATAATATGTATGTCTATAGGAAATGCTATATTTTCATTTTAACAGGAAATGGCTTAAGTTAGGCTATTAAACGCTTCTAGTTAATTTACACACCAAACATGAAAAACGTGTTCCACGTTCCCATCGTAGGTATGTTTACTATAATATCCGAGAAGTTGGTGGACTTTTCTCTGATAATATGTATGTTAGACCTTTAGTTCAAAAATCTATTGATTTTATGAAAATATTTGTATAAATATGTACATAATATATTGATATAGCCACAGTTTAAAAAATTTAGATTTTAAGTTATTTTTACCTCAATTTTTGGTTTTTATGAGTTTGATTTAAAAAACCATCTTTTAATGGGACTAACTAGAGCCCAAACTCGGTACGGATACTAAAATAGTTTTTGAGTTATGTACGTGTTTAGAATGGTTTGAAACGTCAAGATTAAGCGAATGTAGAAGCAAATTAAAAAAATCGTTGTCTTGCTGGGTTTGATAATAATAGCCAGAGAACATTCAGTTATATTTTCTACGGAATAGCACAAAATAAAATTACAATATTTTTTAATAAGTTTAGATTTATATTTTATTATTTTTTAGTTAAAATTAAAAAAAAAGAACACAAAAAAAGCTCAGCTTTATCATCATACAATTAAAAACGCCCCTGTACAAGACATTCTTGATGTACTGGGACACACTGTATAGTGAATACTATACTACAGTCATAGTTCCATATTCGTGTGATTCCTTTGTTGGGTAACCTGTGGTTCTTTAGTGGGAGCTAAAATTGCAAACATTGATTGATTGATTGAATACATACTGAAAAGAGCAATGCCCTATTGGGTACGTAGCAGCTTTGTTGAGCTCATCCACCTAGACAGGTGATCTCTCTCTAGGAACTGCATATGTCGTGCCATTAGTACCACCTTGGCGCGTGCCCTATTATAAGTACTTTTTTATATCGACTTTTTTCTTCCTTGTTTTTCTGATAGTGCGTTGCTCTTTTATAGTTCCTTATCTTGAGACCGACAGTTGGTCGATGCACCCCTCTTGGGTGACTCCAAATGCATAGGCAATATGTTATTAAGTAAGTTTTATCGTGTAATAAGGAATGGTTTAGGTACTACCAGAGTACGACCTCATTTGAATACATTTATGTACAGGGTGATCCAAATCGAAAGTGCTTTTGGATGATGATGATTCATATGTGAGTGGGCCTTGCAGCCCTTCCACTGCGACCACCAGTGGGTCTATTGTGGCTCACTTTTGAGTGGTTTCTCACCACTATCAGTTTGGGTGAGACACTGTTCAGATCTTCTGAGTCGATCTGAGGTTTACCGAAAGTATTCTGACGTAAACGTGCAATAGCCGGACATTCGAACAGTACATGTCTGACTGTTTCGTCATCCTCCATACAGAGGCTACATTCGGTCTCTTCTGTTAGTCCCATTCTGTGCATGGGTACTCTCAGTCGACAGTGACCCGTATAAAGACCAGTCACTATACGTATCTCCTGTCTGGTCCTTTAATGAACTCTTTAGAGTGAGTCAGTTCTGGCATATTTACCCAGTATTGTTGGAAGCTATTCTCCATCCATTTTAATATGGTTGATTTAGCAGCATTGTATGATATCTCCAGGGCTGCTCGGGGCCGAAAAATTCGGCAGATGCCGCTTCCCTCGCTTTTGGAAGGTTTAAAGTTCTTTCAGGGAAGATAAAAACTGACCTTCAATTGAGACGCTCAAATATCAAGAGAAGTTTTTGGGCTACAAAAGTTAAAATTTTATAATAAAAACAAAGTTTATTATTTTTTCGCACTATTCATTTGAGATGACCATGTCACTTGAAATTTATGTGAAACATAATAACAAAACAGCAAAATTATAACAAAGCACCCCATCTATCTGGGAGAGAAGGATTTCGGGCTTATCAAAAAGCGTCCCACTGCTTTCGATAAAAATAATGCCTGTGACTAATAACCCCTTTGACCTGCCATCTCAGTAGCGTCACAATAAAATTGTGCAACTCGGCAGTACACAAGGGGTCCAGCACTCCGTCGCACGGTCGTCAGCTTGTCGGTTCTAAACGATCGAAATTATTTTATGGTTTTAATTTTGACAAATTGATGCTGAAAGTTAGGAAATGTCAACTAGCATTTAAAAAATGTGATTTTGGTGCATTCTGGAGATGGTACAGTCGCCTCCAAAAATAATCTTGTATATCGTTTTTTTTCCTCTTTAGCAAAAAACTTGAAAAATTGATAGTTTGAGAGTGTGTGTTCGTAACTAGCTCATAGCTTTTTTTAAATCTTGCTGTACTATATATCAATTTTTACCATGCACTGATATTCTTTATCGTAGTCTTTATATTCACAATTTTCACATACATAGTTTAAAACGGATTGATTTTTATCCTGTGAAACCGGGGTTTTGTGCCAGATTTTAAAGAAATTACGTCGGTCAATCCCATGCGCCAACGCTAAAACAATAAATCATAGCTAATACAGCGGCAAGAAGCGGCAGCATGTAGCACCTATACAACCTTTGATACATAATTGAAATAATAAAGTCATAAACGCAATTGATACGTAACGATCCAGACTTTTTTAGTCCAATAGATATAATACATATTTGAAAAATTATAATAAATCAATACACAACTTTTATCTATTTTTTTTAATAAGCAAATTGAAACTTTACAAATGGTTTAATAGTAAAAATTAAAGATACTAACCCATATTTTAAATATAAGTGAATAAATCACGATTATATCGTTTGCCAACTTGGAGCACTTTTGAAAAGCGCCTTTCCGCGGGAAATAAGTGCGGATCATTATGCAGGCTATTAAACGGCCTATGACTTGTCGTCGTAACAAGTGACAATGAGTTAGTTGATCGGTTTTCTGCAATGGGGTCTACTAATAAGGTAATTGGGCACTTTTTTAAGACTTAGTGGTTATGATAGAAAATAGTTCGATATTGAGGTTTCGATCGTCTAAATTAGACAAGCTGACCTCCGTGCGTCGCGGCCGATTCGGAACTTACTTACGGATTTAACCTTACTGTGCTCCTTTGAGCCCTTAAAAATGGTTTTTTGCTATTTCCCGTCGTTATGGTTATACGGTGGATTTTTAAAAATATTGTAATGACAAACCTTTATATTTATTTTTAAATAAGAAACTGCGACCCCATGAGGCCGTATTTTATGCTATTTTATGTTTGTATTCAGGAAATATGTGGAAAATATCTAAAAAAATCTTAGCTTCGGGGGGGGGGCCGGGCCCCCCCTTATATACGCCACTGGCTTCGACCAGGACTCGAACCCGGAACCTCTGGCTTTATACGCCAACGTCCTATCAATTGGGCCACCGAAACCATGATTATACATTTTTTAAAGTTCCTATCATAGTCAGTGTCACAGTATAGGAACCCTAGTTCTCAGGGTATTCACTCGACGAAACCAATCAACCAATTTTATAATTTTTTGTTCCCACTGTTAAAGTGTGAAACCAAATTAGACGTAAGTGTTAACGTCGGAAAGCTTGAGGTGAATATCCTGAGAACTAGCGTTCCTATACTGTGACACTGACCAGAATAAGGAGGCAAGTTTTGAAAATTAATAAACATTGGCGTACTAAGCCGGAGGTTCCGCGTTCGTGTCCCAGTGAAAGCTCAGGGAACTTTTTTTAATGATATTTTGTTCTTTATTTTCAACCCTGGTTTGAAACCTTTATATTTTGCTTATTCTAAAAGATATTTCAATTTTGTAAGATGTTCATGGCAACAATTTTGACCAAAAAAATGACGCTGTCAAACTTTTGAGAGAAGGTGTAGGTAGTTTCTCACATACGTGACGTCAATATTTTTAAATTGTTTTTTTACGTCCCTTATTAAAAAACTAAAAATAATTTTTTTAACGTTAAAAAAACAAAATCTAATAACTTTTATTATTTGACACACATTTAAAACAATTTTTACTTTGAAAACAAAAATCCCGATCCGCATTTAACTTCTTTATTTTATTATTAAATAAAATAATAATAAAATAAAATAAATATTATCCGAAGATGCCCAATTGGAATGTATTTTATGGAGCAGAGACATAAAAAAGAATGTAAAATTTAACATACAGTGAAACCTCTCCTTGCGGACACCTCTAATAAGCGGACACTCCCTTTAGGCGGACAAACTTGTTGGAACCAAGCTTTTGCCTATTTCTTTACATGTAAAATACACTCCTATAACCGGACACTCTAATAACCGGACGCGGACAATTTTTTTTGCTTAAAAAACTCTGAAACCTCCCTTAACCGGACGCGAACCTCTGACGACGGGACGGAGCTCTGCACGACACGGGCACAAATATTATGTAGTATGTTGGCAACAATGTACTGTGCAGCTAGGGAATTACCTCTTTCGGCTTTAATGCGGAGACTAAATACTTCTGTCGTATTTGCAACATTATTTTATTCGGTCGGACTGCTGTGTTTATTTTTATTGTGCAGTTGGGCAGTAATAGATCTCTTTGAAATGGCGCCTATTAAAAAAAATTCCTAGTTTACGTGAAAAAATGGAAGTCGTAACGTTTCGGAGAAGGAACATCTACCAGCACGAAAGATCGCCGAAAAATTTTATATCGGAAAATCTCAAGCAGCGGAAATTGTTAATAAATATTATATCAAAATTTCGCAGTTCCGTCTCTTAAGTAGACACCTCCAATAAGCGGACAAAATCGACGGAACCGTGAGTGTCCGCTTATAGGAGGTTTCACGCTGTTGTATGGAATAGAGACTTGTCGCGTAACAGAAAAATACAAAACAAAAATGGATAGTGTCAAAATGGATGCAATAAGAAGATCAATGAAAATATCTAGAATAGATCACATAAGAAATGAGATCATAAAAGAAAGAATGAGAATCAAGGGAAGCATAACGGATGACATCACTAAAAGGCAACTGATATGGTACGGCCATGTACGACGGATGGACGAAAGATTACCAAAGCAGGTCCTAGAATGGCAACCAATAGGGCGTAGAAAAAGAGGGCGTCCTAAACTAGAATGGCAACAGTCAATCCAAAGATCAATGAGTCAAAAAATCTGACGGAAGATGATTGTCAGGATCGAAGGAGGTGAAGAATAGGCGTCGGACAACGTAGAATACCCAAGATAGATTGAAGTTGGTTCGAATACTTTTAATTTTGAATGCCACGCCCCTGGATGGCGATATTTCCGATACAAGCATGCACTTTTATTTAGCATGTACGTACGTAGGGGAGGGTAGATTATAAAAATGAGGGCCCCAAACGAAGAGCCAAGCAGGTGGGCTCTAGTGCGGCAGTGTGGATGGAGCCCCTCTTACCTCTACTACTACTACTATACGCAGATGGCATCCCTTTGGCTCGCGCCCTGATACGGATCGATAATATTATTCTTTTTATATACATAAATGACGCCTTGTACTTGATACGCCGCTGATTAGTTTTTTGTAAACAAACTTTCATTGAAAACAGTTGGTCTTGCATCGCATGTGTTTAAGGAAAAAAAACTATAATTAAAAGAAAAGTGTTTAGCATGATCGTTTTTTGCCACTTTACCCCTCAATCTGGTATACACAGAAAATACTCTGCCAATATATGGCCCCTAAGCTCACACTAGGTACTATAGTTATAGTGTACGTGCGAGATAATAAAACTAAAACCTGAAATATATCTTATTCAACTCCAGACTCAATTACCTTTTGTTTGATACCACACAAGCCATGTTTTGACTTAAACTCAAATATTTGAAATCTACCCCCACCCTTAAAAAAACAAAAACTAAAATGTATTTTGTTTAACTCCGGCCTTAATTACCTTTCGTTTGATATCACACACGCCATATTTTCACGTAAACTCTAATTTTTGAAATCTACCCCCACCCTTTTTGAAGAAAAAAAAACTAAAATGTATTTTGTTTAACTCCATACTCAATTACCTTTCGTTTGATATCACACACGCCATATTTTCACATAAACTCTAATTTTTGAAATCTTCCCCCACTCTTTTAATTGGCTTGTGTCGATGGATTTTGTTCATTTTTAAATGGGACCATGTCGACCCAGGACCCAGCCCAGGTACCAAATTTCATTAAAATCGGCCTAGCGGTTTTTGAGTTATGCGCGTTGGTCGTTACAGACAGACATACAGACAGACAGACAGACACAGACAGACGGCGCGACAAAAAAATTTCAAAATCATCTGAAACGCAAAGATATATAAAAATTTTTGAAATCGGAGCAACTTTTTTTTTCTCGAAAAAATTAGGATCACCATAGCTCACACTAATATAGTATGGTATATGTGTGAGCTAAAATTATAAAATCTAGGAAACTTATTTTCTCAAAAATATTGTCTTCTCTCAAAGCAAGTTTAAATCAAATGTTTGAGTTGTCTTGAATATATTGACACCTTTTATGATAAACAAAGGTTTTACCTTAAGAAAAACCAATCTGAAAATTAAAACAAACAATTACTTAAACAAAAAGAAACTATATTGAAGAAATTTTTGGTATTTCTAGTTTAGGTGTATTAGTTAGTCTGTAATGGTTAAAGGTTATGTTATAAGTTAATTGTAGTTAGGTTTGAATAGGATGACATACTCATAACAATTTAAAAAAATATTTTTTAACAAAATCTCTTAATGAAATAAAACATTAACACCAGTATTTAGTAAATATTAAATTAGTCCTATATTTTACATTTCTAGATCCAAAAGTCTAGATTTTCTTGAAGGTTTAACCAAAGAAAATGTTTAACTAATTTTTTCCCTTGGATGCAATATATATTTATAATTTGTTTATAAATACCATACAATATAGGTCATCTTTTTTCATTTTAGCAATGAAATTATATCCACACAAAATTTAAAAAAATATGATAGGTTCAAAAATGGCACTGTATTTAAACCTCCACAGGTCACTAGATGTCCACTGACCGCCATATTTTACATTTTGAAAAATTGGTGTACTGTTCAAACATTTGATGGTCAATAAGATTCTATATTTAAATTCTTTTAATTGTATTCAGTGACGCCACCAGTGGCGGATCTAGGAACTTTATTTGCGTTTTTGTTTGGAAATTATAAAATTGTAGAGTTTCTTGCAAATCTTACTTCAATTCGATAGAAGTACCGATTACGAGGAAATCGTTTAAAATTTTCCGATTTGCGTATGTTTATTGATGAAAATTACTATAGAAAAAAAAACATATTTACTAACATTTTATTGAACAATTTAGAGAAAATGTTAAAAACTATTACCATTAGCCTCATTACAAGCTTCTAATCTTTTTATTCGATACACGTGGTAGAATTTGTTCTTTAAGGTGTCCTATGCAAAAGGGCGTAGCTTCCTGAGGAAGCATTTTCGGACCCATATTACCAAAAGGATGCCGCTTACTTTTGAATCGCCCTGTTAATTAGACCCTGGTCTAAGTGCCAATTGTTTAGTTAATACCTGAGTAATCACTGAAAGAAAAAAAAAGTCTTTTTCTTCTTGAAT
Organism: Aspidapion aeneum; assembly: GCA_963576565.1. Classification (NCBI taxonomy): domain Eukaryota; kingdom Metazoa; phylum Arthropoda; class Insecta; order Coleoptera; family Brentidae; genus Aspidapion; species Aspidapion aeneum. The sequence goes on along the minus strand of OY755038.1, from coordinate 34,878,319 downwards.
AAGCTAATATGATTTTAACGACGAATTTACTATATACACACTACAGTTTGCTGACGACCAAGTAATTGTAGCTAATGATAAAGAAGACATGGATTATATGATGCGAAAATTAACAAAAGAATATCAAAAGTGGGGGTTAACAGTGAACATGGACAAGACACCAGTACTTATGTATTGGAAACGAATGAACTAGACGATGGACAAACAATATCTCCATGCAATGAGTATGTATACTTGGGTGTCACATTTGATAAGACAGGAACAGACTATAAAGAACTGGAAAAAAGAATAGTAAAAGCAAAAAAGATTATTGGATTCGAGAGTAATTCCACGCCAAATCATCCAATGGGGGTAGCTGCCATGTCACGAAAAAAATCCAAATTTTGATAACATCCTTAGGAATACCAAATTAATAAATTTTAATTTTTAATGTCGCCTCCTGTATTTTACAGACAACTTTAAAGGTAAAATAAAGATGAAAAACAGTTGCGACCATAATTTTTTTTATTTTGATTTTATTAAATCTAATGTAAAAACAAATTTGACGGAAGAAATCTTTAATATTGGTTGGATGATCCTATACAGAAAAAAAAATAACCTCACTTTTTTGAGATCGCAAAAATAGTTTTAAAAAAATAGTAATTTTATGATTTTCTCAATTTTTAATTATTTACACCGGTGCGGAATATGGTCCATCAAAAAAAAGTCTATGCGCACATTAAAGCTCAGTGGCTTGACTATCATACGAGGTAAAAGAAAAATTTCTAGGTCTATTGGTTTCAGCAAACTAAATTTTTAAAAATTGGAAAAACCGCAAAAACCTCATAATAGGCAACTTTTGACTAAAAAAATTAGCATGTCTATCTGTCTATTGAAACTTCGCTTGTAGCTTGTTTTACTTGATAATGTATCATTTATATAAAAGTTAAATAAAAAAGTTGGGTCTTATCATTTTAACATCAACTTTTAGGCTATTTGGTTAAAGCATGTAAAAAATCACATTTTTTAATTCGGTCGCAAAAAGAAAAAAATTATATATAAAAATCATCGTCAGGGGGTCTTATTTATACCCACATACTGTTTCGCGTGACATCATAGTTTGTGGGTTCAAGTACCATCTTCGTACACTGTTGGATATTTTTTTTTAGTTTTAAGAATAAATTTTGGGTGAGACACTGACATTAATTAGTTTGTCTCTTTCGTGAATGAAATGGTTCAAGTTTAACAGTGGCGTACGTAGGAGGAAGGGGTGTTGGGATTTAATCCTTCCAAAGCCATTGAATAACTTCTCCTAAAGATTTAATTTTTCTGAAAGAAGAATAAAATGGTTTTGCAGGACTTTGCTTTTAATCAAGCCCCCTCTCCCAACCCCCTTGGAAAATTTCTGCATACGCCACTGGGCATTAAAAAAAATTAAGTACAAAACTAAGGCATGGTAAAAGCCCATGTGATGCGTTTGGAGGTACTGTGAAACGATTTGTTTTACATTAAAATCTCAAACAAACAACAACTGGGCACCATTCTTTCACTCCTCTGGATGATTTAACTATAGATGCTAAATTTACTTCAAGCTCAGAAAAAAAATTTGTTCGGTTTCTGAAATTATAGAACTCAACTACTTTTCCGATTTTTTAAATATGACAGTAGGTAACTACTAAAAAAGTAAATAAACTTTAAAAAAATTTGTGTAGTGACCTTATGAAGAGAGTTGATCATAATTTATTGAACAGTGCTCATATAAATAAACTTTACCTTCTGATAAACCTTAATTTTCAGGGGTGAATCTAGAAACTTTATTTTGGGGGAAAATATCATAATAAATATTTCACAAAACTATTTTGCATAGTGACCAGGAGGTGTGTTCTATGTGTCAAAACTGAGTAAAGTTTCAGATTTAGGGGGGACATCCCCCCGTAGATCCACGCCTGTAATTTGTGATGCAATTTAACATCACTAAAAATATTAAAATAACAAAATAATGTGTAGTGACCTTAAGGATTACAGACCCAGATTTTTTATTCTTGTTTTTAAAAGTATATGATACAGTGAAAAATGTACCCTACTTGATTACCACCAGCACCCCGATAGACAAGGTCATTTTTGATGCTGAAGTTGAGGAATTTCCCAGATATTCTTAATTTCTTCGTGGAACTCCAAGGTAACGTTTACTTTTTAAATATGTTTTATACAAGGAAAATATAGTCCTTGAGTATAGCTTTCCAACACTGTATCAAAAATTTAAGAAAACATTACATTTATACCCCAAAAAAATATGAAAACTTCGAAAATTTCTGCGTTTTTTGGATATTCTCTAAATTACTCTAATTAAGCCAGTATAAAAGATTTTGCTAAACATCACATTTTTTTGAAAACTACTTTTATGCATGTTTTCAAAATTATAGGTTAATTTTTTTAGGTGCTGTTTACTATGAGCATAATTTTTTTCTTTAAAGTCCCATTTTGACTGTTTTTAGCCTTTTCAAATGTGTGTACAACATACTAATTAAATTTAAAAATCTAAAATTGTGCAAAAGTGGTTAAGCATAAGCTGTTTCATTTAATAAGCATGATTAAAGAAAAAAATAAAATGTCACGGCAACACTTTTTTTGTAAATTGGATGACTTGGCGTGGAATTGCTTGCTCATGAATTAACAGTATTTTATGGAACAGAGAGATAAAAAATAATGTAAAATTTCACATATATGAAACAATGGTCAAAAAGACGCTGTTGTATAGAATAAAGACTTGTCGCGTAATAGAAAAAGAATAAATCATGTAAGAAATCAGATCATAAAAGAGTGGGAATCGAGGGAAGCATAACGTATGATATCACTAAAAGACAACTGATATGTACATGTACAGTCAGGGACTTTTTAAATTGCCGTTTTTTTTTCTGTTAAAATTATAGACATTAAAAAAAAAATTAAATATGTATGTTACAGACAGCGGTAAGGTTCAACATTTTTTTGTTTTGGTTCAAACTACTTTACAAAATTTCAAATAGGAATATTTTTAATTTTCAAGGGCGGCAATTTAAAAAGTCCCCGACTGTACAACGGATCAACGGCGAAAGATTGCCAAAGCAGGTCCTAGAATGGCAACCAAAAGGGCGCAGAAAAAAAAAGATCAATGAGTCAAAAAACCTGACAGAAGATGATTGTCAGGATCGAACGAGGTGGAGAATAAGCGTCGGACAACGTAGAAAAACGTTCTAAACCGACACAGTAGTAGTAGCAGTGAATGCAATATTCCAGGAAAAAAAATCAGTTAAAAATGAAGGAGTTTGTTGTGAACCGATGCCATTTCTCTTGATTTGATATATTTTTTTCCGTATAGGCTGCTCTATGGTGCACAGTAGGTTCGCTTAAACTCAAAACTATATACTTATTTTTTTATTAGAATACCTTGCAATAGGCAAATTTACAATTGTTATTATCTTATTTCATTCAAAACCATTAATTAAAATTGGCAAAACCAGATGCTACTGCGTCGTAGTAGGTATACAATTAAGTGTCCGTCGCCCTTATGGGGCCGCTGGGCTGGGCTGGTTCATTAGTCCCTATTTATAAAAGGAGTCCACATGCCTCTAACAGTACATCCTAGTTCAATGGCCAAATAAGGGAGCAAGGTATAATAACCACAGACATGTATGTAGACTTAAAGAATGAGCAACACGTCTTCCACAATTTAGGCAAGGGATGGACGATCCATTCTAAAGTATCTATTCCTCAAATAGTCATGGCAAGATTATTACTTTTTGGTTAATAGTCGATTATCCCTATTTCGACCCCGCTGAATCCGAATATGCCGGCGTTGACAAGGGTTGAAATATTCAAGATGGAGGCCAAAATGGCTCTGTTAAGACAATCTGTGTTAAACCTAACCGTGGTCAATTGATCGCAAACATATCATAACAGGTTTGTGAACGACCAAAATTGTACATGCAATGCATGAATGTTTTACAAAAAAAAATATTTTTCAAAAAACTAATTTATTAAAATAAACTAAATTTTTTTTTACAAAAAATATTTTTCAAAAATCATACTTTTTTAAACTAATTTAAAAAAGCAGTTGTTCCAAAAACGAATATACAAAAAGAAGCGTCAAATCGGCCCGAGGCGAATTGGCCGCGGCGAATTGTTCCATTCCCCCGTCAATTAACCACTTGCCATTTGACCGGTCAAATTCTTTGAATGCTTTAAAAATAAATTAAAAGTAAAACTAAGTTTCGCAATACCTGGAGATTTAGTTCAAGGAAAAATTCAAGTTTAATCGCTTGTTAAAATAAATAGATACATGATGAATCTGATACCTTCCTAGTCCATTAGCACTCTCCAAGTGAACTCCACGCTATATCAGCCTTGAAAACAGTTTTCGTAAATATCTCAGAAACAAAAGGTCCTACGAAGTTTTCGGTAATAACATAAATTATTGAGAAAAACTTGTTCTACTATATTCCGAAAACCGCATATTGATGCGTTAAAAAGCTAGCATATTTTCAATATTTTAACTCTCATTAGCAATAATGGATTTTACCTGAAAATTTAATGAAAATTACTTCAGCGGATAGGAGCTCTCTTCTCACGTCAAGACAATACTGCTAAAATATGTCAAAATACCCCCAAATTACACATTTTGGGCGGTATCTCAAAAAAAAATCCTCAAAAACAATGTTATCTTCTCTAGCCATTGCTGCGCGGGCTAAGGAGGTAAAAATTCAGGTGAGTCTACAATTTCACCACCCCCCCTTCCCCTGTAAGTTCCGACACCTTTGTACGACGCGAAAACAAGTTAAAAAATCAGCATCTCTGATTGATACAAAGAAAAGAGTAGAGGCAAACAAAAGAAAAAAATCGCGTTGCAGTATTGGTTTTTTGTCTAGCTTAAAAAAAAAAGAAAGGTAAATTTTTCCCACGAGTTTTTCACCCTATTCTATGTCAGGTCTTCCCTATTTTTTTTTCAGGGGATAAATTTTCTGATCTCTATACCAACTCGCTAGTGATTTTTTTTCTAAGCTTGATTTGGGGTGAGGTGAGATGGCTAGGCTAGCTTTGGTCTAGGTTTTTTTAAGAGGTATCTCAAACACAGGGCCGGATTTCGATATTTGACAATTAAAAAAATTTGACATTTGTTACTCAAACATTTGTTACGAAAAACGCAGAAAAAAACTTAACATAAAACTAAGTTTGCTATGATTTATGAGGTAATAGATAAAACTAGTCTCGACGCCTGTTTCTTTTGCAAAATTTTAGTACTGCTATGGAAGAAATGTGGTCAATATAAGAACGTTCAGAATCCAGGATTACATCCAATATCACGTATGGATTCAACTCTTCTTAAGACTTTCCCAGATATGTGGAATTCACGATCGTCGCTGTCCCACCGTTCAGAAAAGACACCAAGTTTACATTTGAATATCCCGCACCAACCAGCAAACTAGTCAACATTCTGCTGCAGTCCAATGCAGCCCCCTGGTCAAAAATCGCTGCATACCCTTTTACATCATCAGCAAAACTAAGGAATTTGCTGAACCTTAAACAATCTGAGACCCAAAATCACAATCACATCAAAAAAATAAATAAATAAGTGGACCAATATGAGATCCTGTTGACTGTTCACTATCTGTGTTCGATTGGTAAGGTAGCTATGATGGTTTAGCAATGAAGCAATTTTTTTCAATTTTCCAAGGAGAATGTTATGCGGTACTTTGTCAAAGGCCTTGGAGAACTCTGTAAATAGAATGAATTTCAGCACCCCTTTCCAAGGCTTCGACTATGTCAGAAGTAAGTAGATTAAGTTCAGTGTTTCCTGCAGAGCAGAAACCGAACTTTTTATTAATGATTAATGTAGAAAATATTAATGTAAGGATCTGGGCAACAAGACTTGGAATGGTGCTGATAATACTTATAGATCCATAGTTTCTAACATTAGAATATCACCAGATTAAGGAATAGGGATCAAATAGCTTCTTTTATAGAAGTTGGAAAAAACTCCAAGTTTAACAGATTCATTAAAAATGATAATAATAGGTCTAGCAAGGATAAAAGCACAATTTTTTTAAAGAATAGGATAAATATTGTCAGAGCCAGGTCCCTTGGATGAGTTAAGCTCGAGCTCGAGATAGATGTTTAAAAAAGAAATTGAGTACTGTGAGACATTTATGTTACTTTACTATCAGAAAGAAAATCAGATTATAATTATTAGTTTCATCTGGCTAGTTTGCACATCGCCCCCTTAGTGCAAATACTAGATAACTCGAAATTTATGCATTTTGAGTTATCCAGTTAGCTGACCTATTTTTCATTTTCTCTTTTTCTTCTTTTCAATGCAACATCTAGATACCTTGTACGAACAACCAAACTTGTTTAAAGAGTGACAAGAAATAGATAACTCCGAAAATGCACATTTTACAAAAAGATATCTTGAGATTTTCTCAAAACTATCAATTTCAAGTTATCTAGTTGTTGCACTAAGGGGATGATATATTCAATTAAGTTTTGTTATAATGTAAAAAAAATAAACAAGCTACGCGTAAGAAGAATTTGACAAGAGCTCTAATATGTTTTAAGTCCAACCCTGAATAATCCCAATCCCTCCCCTAGGTCGGCTTCTTCTTTTGACGTCATCTTAGCGCCATTATGCAGAGATTTATTTAATTTTTCTTCCACCGAGGTCTAAACAAATGGTTTTCTATAATTTTAGTAGGCACGTCTATTTTTACCTTGCTAAAAACCGCAAAACTAAGGAAAATAAATAAGATAGCAAAGAAAAACATTTATTTACAGTCGAACTTTGATAACTCGAACAACCATATGTAACATAAAAATTTTGACTTATCGAGACTTCGACTTATCAAATAGGAATCAAAAATTTTTGCAGCGTTTTCGTATTTTTTGTGAATCAAAATTTACGTGCTTTTTTAAGGAAAAATTGGGATACTTGCAATAATTCTGATACAACCAAGTCTATATGAAAGTTCACGTCTAATACATGTGAATACATAATTTTTGTTCTTATACATATGTATGAATGTGCATATTTATTTTACCGAAAACAAGTCGTTTTTTGTGACATAGTAACGTACACCCAACTCCTAAACCACAAAGGCTATATTTTTGGTGCCTAAACGTATAGCAAATCGAATAAAAGTTGCACTGAATTGCATCTTTAAAACATTCCAAAGCCAACAAACACCAGTTTGCGCCACATACAATGTTCGAGTTATCAAGATATTTGACTAATCGAAGTTTGAGTTATCAAGACCAAATTACATATGATGTCTTATCCTTGACGCTATTGCCAACAATTTGGTTCGACTTATCAAAGATTTTGAGTTATCGAAGTTCGACTGTATTTATATAATTTAAAGAGCCCACCTACGGGTCACCCCTTGTCTACTACTACTACTAATTAAGGGAGCTAAAAGTGAAGCCCTCTCTTATGAAAAAATTGATTTTTATTGGTATCTTTATTAAAATAATACCAATTCTGTAAAACTTCTACACGCCGCACGGAGGAGTGTTTGTATAATAAAACTGGCTAAAACTAAAAATCACCAAGATATTACTCAAACATACCTTGTAACCATTTTATGCTTAAGTTCAATAACCTATTTATCAAGCAACTGCGATAAAACTTCCCCCTCCACTTGTATCTTGTCGTGAAGTCAGTCGCAACCCAATCATTGTTGGAATCATATGCCTTTGTTCTCGACTCTATGTTTTGTGGTGTTTATTCCTCTGGTTATTGTGTTTTCGTGTGGTCCACTTCACAAAAAACAATTATTGAATATTATATTATAAAACGTAATTTTATTCTCTTGTTTAAATTGTACATTTACGAAATATTTTAAATTATTTATATTTGGCAAAATTTTTTCTTATTACTGGGTTTTAGTTGCATGTGTTAGGCTTATGCCAATCATAGCTCACAGCAAAATTGTTTGCCTGTCTCTGCCGTTTTCACTGTTATGCATTTAAAGCAGTGATGGTAGTGTAAAAAGAGATAGGAAAATATTTTTATGTCAAATCTATTTTTTTTACATATTCATTTTTTTACGTATTTATGGAAATATGGAAAGCATTAAATACCCATCACCTCACTCCGTGTGGTCCGTGACTTCTGTAACATCCTGTGTAAATATTTTTTTTAATAAATAGATTATTATCATCAAACTTTGCCTTTCATTCGAAGAAATTGCAAAAAAAATAACAAATAATGTGGACCCGTTTTATTATACAAATACTCCAATGTGCAGCGGGCAGTCTGTGTTCGAATTTGAGACACCCTGTGCACAAGTGTTTAAATTAAAAGGTAGCCAAATTTTCTTCATTTGGCATGCAAATTGAAAAACTTGTTCACAAGAAGGGGGAGGACAAATAAAATCGAATAAAAGCAAAAGAACCCAGTTCAAGAGGGGAGTGATTTTGCAATTTTTTGCTTCAATAAGCTTATTTGGCACATCTGCAAGTGCCAACATTTCGTGGGAAAAAACTAAATAATCCAAAATGTGTTAATTTTGTGAGAACATAAACAGCAGTATTTACTAAGAACTTATAAACTAACTGAAAAAGTACTTTTTTTGCACTTTAGGGTCAAATAATCTGAGGGCACGTGTAAACTGCTGTACCATCTTTTCTTGAAACATTTCAGCCCATATTTACCCTATCTAAAACTGTACTTCGGAATAAGCTACGAAACTCACACATTGCGTAGATCTTCATAGAGTTAACAACCCCTCCAAGTTTTATGAACTTGCATAAAGTAGTAAAGTAGTTACGAAATTTCAAAAAACGTCGAAATTGCCACTCACTCACTCATGTATAGATCATCAAAATTCTACTATGACCAAACCCTTGTAAAAATATCAAAAAACCTCAAAATTCTAATTGACTGCCCTCCCCTATATATGTAAAGTTATGCAAAAGTAACATTGCCTACTTCCAGAAACGTTAAGAGCTGAGCTTTGGTAGAGTACCTGTATGTTGACATATGTGGATATATTACCAAATATGTCAACATACAGGGCTTTGGCAGACTGATAGGAAGTATGACAATACTATCGGAAAAAATGTAAAAACCCCAAAATTTTAATTTGCTTTCCTCCCTTATAAATGTAAAGTTATGTAAAAGTAACATTGCCCACTTCCAGAAACGCTAGAGCTGAGCTTTGCAAGACTGATAGGAACTATGATAAAACTATATAAAAAATTTAAAAAACCTCAAAATTTTTAATAAGGCATTGCAAAAGTTTTCAACAATATTCCGCATATTTTACCACTTTAAAACTTAAATGTTATCCAAATCCTTTAAAAAGGAGTGAAATCATAACAAAAACATTTCATGTAAAAAAGCCAAGTACGCGAAAATGGTATTCCGTAAAAAGAATTGAGATAAAACTACTTACTTACTTACTTACTTTCTTTATTGTATCCAAAGAATTATAATCTTATTACAAGGATTCCTACGAATTGAGATAAAAGTAATAGTCTATGGACAAATCAAGTTTCGTGTACAAGTCGTGCCAACTTTCTGCCGATAAGCTAACTTAGTTAAGGGCATCCCATATATCAGGTTTTGACTTGTTGTCATTCTGGTAAATGCGTTTTTTGAAAGATATGGCGGATTCAAAATGGTGGAAAGGCGTATTTTTAAAAAAATTGTAACTTTTTTATTTCTTATCCGATTTTCATGGAACAAAGTTTAAAATACTTGCTTTCTAATTTATTTAAAAATGTATTGGTCAGAAAATATGTATTTTTTTATATTTGTCAAAAAAATTAAAAAATTTAAAAAAAAAGGTAATTTTTTTATATTTATAAAACTATTGGAGCTAGAAAAAAAAAGTTTATATAAAAAAGATAGCTATTTTGATTCTTTATTCAAATCTGGTTCAAATGTTCCAATGTGTTAATTAGTTTTTAAGTTATTTCCAAATAACTGGAAAAAAATAGGAGTCTTTGGGGTATATTTAAAAATTATGCTTTTAATGAAAACTTAAATTTGTTTAAAATACCTAGCAGATCAGGTTTTGACTTATTGTCATTGTGATAATCGCGCTTTTTTTTTAAATATGGCGGATTCAATATGGCGGAAAAGCATATTTAACAACAAATTGTATCTTTTTTATTTTTTATCCGATTTTAATACAACAGAGCTTAAATTACTTGATTTGAAATGTATTAAAAAAATACTTAATTTTTTTTTTTAATGTTTGAAAAAAAAATTGGGTGAAACAAGTGACAAAAATGATTTTACTTATTTCATTTTTAATTGACCCCCATATACAGACGTCGCTGAAGGGTTTGTCATAATTAAACCCCACTGACTTACACATTGTTAAAAAGAAAATTTTATTTCCTACATAAAAGTATAAAACACATTTTTGCCAATTGAGCTTAGTTTCTGAAAAAATTGGAAAAAACTTGTAACAGAATTAATTTGTTTGGTGATTTGTAAAAATGTATTTAAGTTGTACAAGCCTGTGAAGTTTTAATCTGAAAATAAATCTTAAATTATTATACACGTTTAAAAGGAAATTTTCTTGTCTACAATCGACTATAGGTCACAATTTTTGATTGAGAGCTTGGTTTTTAAGATAATCGGGTAAAACCTATGTGGTTTCTTTAATTTTTTTATATTTTCTTAATAAACGGACGCCGCTGGAGAGTTTGTCATTAGCCTGACCCCACTGACTAATACATTGTTAAAAAGGAAATTTTATTTTCTACAATAAACGGCAAAATAATTTTTTTTCCACAAAGCTTAATTTTTGAGAAAATTGGATAAAACTAGTGATAAATTGATAAATTTAGTGATTTTTCAAAATTGATTTTATTTACGGACGCCCCTAAATTGTTATAGATAAAACTACCATTGCCTTATTAACCATCATTTAAAAGGCAATTTTATTGCCTATAACAAAGTGTGTACGATATTTTTTGATATAGAGCTCGGTTTTTAAGAAAATCGCGTAAAACCTGTAATAAACATGTTTCTTTTTTAAATTTATTTACACTAACTCAATAAACGGACGCCGCTGGAGAGTTTGTCATTAGTCGTACCTCACTGACTTATACATTGTTAAAAAGGAAATTTTATGGTCTACAATAAAGATTAGCACATATTTTTCCCTAAGCCTAGTTTTTAAGATTTGAAAAAAATCTAAAAATTTCAGGACTTGGGGAGTCTGGGGAGTCTTGGGGGATTTTGCAGCTAAAATTTAAAAAACTAATATAAATTTATTTTTAAATTAGATTTTACACATTTTAATCCATTTCTATGTCATTGTGTCTTTAGGGCGTCAACTTAGATACATTTTTAGAAATTCGAACACGACTATATAAGGAGGGGGGATTAAAAAAATGGACCAAAAACTTGCCCGGCAACATCCAAATCGTTAGTCTGTGACCTATTAATGTCCATCAAACAACGATAACAATAATAATAGAAATCACCTGCTTTACTAGCTGCGTAAAGCCGCGCGCTGCCTTATAGGCGTCCGCGTACGGTACATACACCTTCGGTAGTGGTTTTGGTGACAACGAATTGTTTTTTTATTGAAACAAAATATATAAAATATACTTTCATATAAGACTTGTATACACCAAATTAAAGAAAGATGTTCATTCTAAAACTTATTTAAACTTTTTTTTTTAATTTTGCTTTGGTGGTAATAAAAATGTAGGTCAAACTTTACTAGCTATACAAAAAAAGTAAAAATTCAGTTATTTTATTTTTTCTAAAAAAAGAAGCAAAATTTTTAAAAATATAATAGAAAGTTATTTTATTGCGGGTGTTTCCTGATTCATTTGCCATTTTTTGCAACCCTCTACGACTATTTTTAAGAAAGATACATCGTTTTAAAAAGTATCGTGCAAAAAGAAGTGGTGGGGGCCATATCTTTAAAAAAACGCATTTACCAGAATGACAACAAGTCAAAACCTGATCGATGGATTGCCCTTAACAAACCTGGCTTATCGGCAAAAAGTTGGCACGACTTGCACACGAAACCCTTTTTAGGCCGATTTGTCCATAGACTATAAAGCTAGTTCTCCAATACAAATTTTAAAATGAAAAAAGGTTCTTACTAGTTTGGACTTACTAGTTTGGAAATGTTTTTCTAAACTTGTCTATTACGGCTGCAATAGCAAAGACCTTTTCTACGATATTTCACTGTAAACCTTATACAACAAGTCATTTTACAGTACATAATTATAATTATAAATAAAAAGACAAAAAACAAGAAAACAAACTCGATAAACTGTATACTTTTAGATGTAATACAATCCCCGGTACTACGGCTAGTGCATTCTAATGACCAGACCACTTTTTCACCCATTGTTCTTACCCTCCTTTTTTTGTTTCTTACCCCGCAGCCCGCCCTTCAAGCTACATTTTTAAGATGGTAATCTGTTCTTCCTCAACCCTAAAACGCAATTGTAACAACCCAGTGGAAACCCGTTTTTTTTAAATTTATTACCATTACTTACATCATTCTAGATCATATTTATCCCTTTCTTGCCTATCAAGGGAAACAAAGACATATGTAATGTAAGATTTCTTTCTAAATTTAAATATAGGTAGGACACACAAACGTAGAAGGAAAAGGGGTTGATCTGGTTGAGTGGTTTTTAGGGCACTTATTTTCTTTTTTCAGCCAAAGCAATTTTTGTTTCGAGGAGTGGTAGACTTTTTGAAAATAAGTTTCTTTAATTGTTTGTTTCCTACTTGTTTCCGCTAGTTAATTAATAAGTAGGTACTTGCTTTATTTATATTGTTTTAATAGGTAATAATTATATAAAATTCTTAAAACAACCTAAATCTAGATACTTAACAAAAATGAAAAAATATCAAATCTGCTTTAGTTTTTAGTTTCTATGTTTACGTACACAGTACATCGGTGATTACTTTATGTATTTTTCTTTGTTTGGATTAGGGTTCTCCACAAACAAAAGCTTGGGTTTTTATGTAAGGTTTTTTTACTTTGTAAAAAGCCTCTAATTTTGTATACGGGTGAATATCTGGAAAGTGACGGATTTTAATGTAACCTACAGAAAAACATATTAAAACATTTTTTTTTATATAAAACTAATTTTATTTTTATAGTTCTCTTAAATAACTAACAAGCAAGTTCATTTTTGGAAGATTATAAAAAATATTTCCTTTAGATAACAGAGGTTTTATGTAACAATCGTCAGTAACCTGGAGTGTCACCATTAGAATTTTACTATATTTTAATTAAATTATGTTCTTATAATTATTTATTGGAGTAATTTCTTAGTAAACATTAAAAAACAACCTTTAGTTATATAAATAGTCAAAACCAGAATTGTTTTAAAGTTACTTGTTTTTAAATATTTAAATTTCAACTTTGTCACCAAAAATTGCATCAGTTACCTGTGCCTTCAGATTTGTTATCCATTTGGCATGATTGGATCATTCTTGACCTTCAGTTGCTAAGTGAAAAAGAGCTTTGTGATTCGGAAAACGCGCAAACGGTTTAATTCGATGTCACACGTCTAAGACAGTGGGTGTGTCCTTTAACCGATCCATACTCGTGTGTGTAACCTTCAGTTTGATCAGTACCCTGGTAAGTTTTTAAAAGGTAGAAAAACAAAAAAACAATTTAAAAAATGGTGAAACATAATTACAATCGGATACACTTTTTGAGTTTTCTTGTTTATTAGACTCAATTTTAGTAGTATTAATAATATCAGACAAAACGAGACAAAATCGTCAGTTACCTGTTAGAATACTTACAGGATACCTGCTCTACAAGTAACTTACTCGTTTTTTACAAGCTTTTATTTAGCTTCACATGTTCTGTCCAACTATCTAATTATCAAATCTTGTGAAGCGTTTTTGACACACTTCCCATTATCCGATTTGGATGAAACATGACAATACAACATTAAGAAAAAATATATGAACCGAACCGAACCCCTTCTATCGAAAAATGTGTTTTTGACACACTTCCCGTTATCCGATTTGGATAAAATTTGGTATACACAGATGATAATACAACAATAAGAAAAAATATCCTCCCACCCCTACCCCCACCCCCTTTCATAGAAAAATTTCTTTTTGACACACTTCCCGTTATCCGATTTGGATGAAATTTGGTATACATATAGTGATCCGATGACAATACAATATTAAGAAAAAATATCCTCCCACCCCTACCCCCTTCCATAAAAAAATGCGTTTGTGACTTTTATATACAAATTTTAGCATTTTTTAAAATTAAAACATTTTTTAAAATAATTTTGTTTGTTCTTATAATCAGTTACCTGTTATAGTTGTCAGTTACCTGTACTGCAAAATCTATTAATTATGAAAGAAAAAATAAAAAAATATGCTTATTTTTAAAAGAAATCAAATATTAAAGGTTAATTCTATATTTTATCCCAACATTTGTGAAGTTTATTAGTGGTTATCAGTTACCTGTGAAGTGCATCAGTAACCTGATATACTAAAATTAAAAAATGGCCAAAAAAACAGAAAATATTTTAAAACGTTTTTCCATGGCAACATGTTATTTGGTACTTTGGTCATATTTTCATTGATTTTTTTTATTTGTATATCAAGTCACTTTCCAGATATCTACCCATACACTTTGCCACTTTTTTTTAATTAGGTATTTGCAAAAACATTACAGATTTTCTTTGTGACAAGCACGTGACAATAGAAACTGCGGCTACTGCAATTTCTGGTTTATTTTTATTATCTATGGCTTTTACTTGATTTGACAGTTAACATTGCTTTTTAAATCACAGGCGCATTTTTACCAAAGAAACCTAACCTAACCTGATTTATGTTTTCTTAAAAAGATAATAAATAGCCGTAAACTACGATTATAAAAATTGTGTTGCAACAAAAATTAGTTACTCGTAATAAAAATTAAGACGGTTTGGACTTAGTTTATAGACTTAGTGCCATTTAATAAAAACCGCTTTTCACGTTTAGATTTTTTTAGTTATCCGTAAATCAATTTAAAAACTGTGAACCATTATAGCGATATTTTTGAAAAGTTGCAAAAAAAAAAATCAAGAAACATAAAAATCACATAAATAATAATCTAACCAGCCAAACGAGTTGATATGGCAACACAATCATTGAGAATTCAATGAAATAAAACGAAGAAGACCAGTTCAGCGTCGGCAGAAGATGAAATGAAGAACCACCGAAAAGAATGTTTGACAGGTTCAAGTTAAAAAAGCGATTCTTTTTTTTGTTTATTTTTATTAGAGTTTTTTTTGGAATTACCTAATTTAAATTAAATTCATTCAAGTTCGATGCTATGGTTAATTAAATTTAAATTTGTAAAGGAAAACCACAATTTTCGTTATGCATTATACATATACATGGTGTCTCAGAACAATGGTAAATACAAAGCACTCGGTTAGGAATCACTTTCAAGAATTTTCGCATAGGAAAACGTTGGGTGTCTCAGCAAAAAATGAAGCTTTTTACAAAAATTTAGCCCGTTACTCATCACTTAAAATATGGACCGGTGTATTGTGGAATACATACCATTAGTTTTAGGACACCCTGCATAATCCCCCCCGAGAATTATTTCCCACACCTTCAAAGCACTTGTATTGCGAATCAGGGATTTTGTACACTTTGCGATAACTTTACAAAACCTGTTGCAATTAAAATAAGAATAATATACGAGTAAGAATAGATCTACTCCCTCGAAGAATTCAAAAAGTTTGCCAAAACATCATCTCCCTCGTCGTCGTCGTCAGTAAAAAACCTGTTGAAATTTAAATTTAAATAGTGATATAATGACTATTACCTTGCTAATTTTTTCGCAAACTAGTTCTTTGACAATTGACAATCAAGATGAAATTCGGAGCTAGTCCTAGAATTTCCAGTTTTTAATCTTACACCCTCTTTTCTGTAACGTAAAGTAGACCTCTCACAATTTGATCACGCACCATTTTTCCCAAGAAACTAATTGGCAAATTAAAATTAATGTTATTAAATATTTTTATTTTTAAAAAAGATTACATTTCTTGGTTAAGAAATAAGAAGTAGGATATTATAAAATCCACGTTTTTAATTCTAATTTTTAATACATTAGGGGAGGGTGGGGCGAATAAGTCATAAGGGGCAAGTGCGTATTTCAGAATAATTCATACAGCAAGCATTATATATGACAACAGTCAATGTGGTTTACCTATGTAATATCAATAAGCGCATAATGTTAAAAATAAACAAGATAAAAATTACAAAAACTGAGGAAAATATATTTCTTTTTCACGTGTCGCTTTGTGATATATAAGATCAATTATTTTTATAATTTACTAAAGTAATATTTTACGGTTAGTTTAATAGGCAAATAATTAAAATTGTTGTTTGTTTAAAATGGTTATCAAAAATATTAAGGAATTCCTTATTAAAAAGGCATCTTAGAATTCTATGGGTAAAATTTAGTCTTTTTATTATAACGATCTTGTTATTATATCATATTATATCATTACCTCTTACAAAATAAAATAAAATTGTCAAGTTCTGGACATTGTGTGAGGTCCCAAATGGTTTTGTTTATCTTTCTTCTTTGTCTAGGTAGGACATTTTACAAATATCTTAACTATTTTATATTTATTGTGGTCTTATGTAATCCTCAAAATTTTATTTTTTTATTAATTTTTGTATTATTCTAATATTTTTCAAATTGTGCAAGGTTCTATATATTTTGTTTCTTTTTTACTATTTTGACTATTTTATGGTATTTTAACCTAGTTCCTACTTACTAAACTTTATAATTTATAATTTATAATTATTTGTTGTTATTTTTTATATTATTTTAATATGTTTTTAATGATGTTGTTTCTACTTTCTTTTGTGTACTTGTAGTATTAACATTTTAATCCATTTTATGTCGTGTTATGTTTTAATTTCTTGAAGTACTTAATACTTAACTTAAAAAAAACAACTATTTAATTAATTATTAACTCGATTACTATTAAATATGATAACAAAATGTTTCGCTAAGTTTGTGTGTAAAACTAGACTAATAAGTGTAGAGATTAAGAAATGCTTTGTCAATGTTTTTTGTTAAAATTTCGACAATAAAGCATTATTGAATTGAACGTAATTAACAGTAAAAAAGTTATAGATCGTTAAACTTTATGGTGTCGCACTTGCCCCACCCTCCCCTATAGTAAAAGTATTATTTTAAGGCTGTGTAGTCAAGTTTCGAAATTTTACAAATTTGGGGTAATTCTTAATATTTCCATAAGTTTGCGTATACATTTTATGCGTATAGGTGAAAAATCACCCTGTATAAATTATACAGCAATCAAAATGACTAGACCCCCTACTTCTAAAATTTCAGGTTTTTTTCTCTACTCCCTCATTTCTTTGTGGACAAAAGTACAAGTCACCCTCCCGAATGTTGCCTCACACCACCACATTTTTCCCACACCTTCCCACCACTTGCACAAATAAAATCTTGCCAATTGTTTTTCTATAAAGAAAGTTTCCCCTCTTTAGATCATAACAATATTGCAAATTTTAGTTGTTTGTTTTTACCCCTTATCCGACCCCTTACCTATATCAAATCAACTATGTTTTATACTTTATTTTTAAAAAATCATTTATTGAACAAACTAATTTTTAATTTCAGAGAGGTTAATTGGGCCGAGGGGTGATCATCTGCGCACAGTAGGTGTACAGTGGAACCTCTCCTTGCGGACACTCCCTTTAGGCGGAATAATTTGTTGAAACCAAGCTATTCCCTATTTTTTTACATGTAAAACTTACTCCTATAACCGGACCCTCTAAAACCCGGGCGCGGACAATTTTTTTTGGTTAAAAAATTCTGAAACCTCCCTTAACCGGCCGCGAACCTCTGAAAACGGGACGGAGCGCTTCACGACTTGGGCATTAATATTATATAGTATGTTGGCAACAACGCACTCTGCAGCCGGGAAATTACCTCTTTCCATTTTAATGCGGAGACTAAATACTTCTGTCGTATTTACAACATATTTTATTCGGCGGGACTGCTGTGTTTTATTTTTAGTGTTTAGTTAGATCTCTTTAAAATGGCTCTTAGTAAAAATCTTCTTATTTTACGTAAAAAAATAGAATTTATTAACGTTTCGGAGAAGGTACATCTATCAGCACGAAAGATCGCCGAAAAATTTATTATTGGAAAATCTAAAGCAGCGAAAATTGTTAATAAATATATATTAAAATTTCGCAGATCTCTCTCATAAGCGGACACCTCCAATAAGCGGACAAAATCGACAAAACCGAGTGTCCGCTTATAGGAGGTTTCACTCTACAAATTTTTCTACAGGACTTCACAGGACTATATAGGAATTCCACAGGACTATACAGGACTATACACGACTTCCACAGGACTCCACAGGACACTACAGGAACAAAACATTATTAAAGTCCTGTAGGAAGGTGTACAGATTTGGTTCAGCTGATCACCCCTCGAATTGGGCATATTTGTTTAAGTTAGAGGAGACTGGGGATCGTTGGTACTTGATACAGTTAATTTTTTTTGCTGGTTTCGCTATTTTATAAAAGAGGTGGCAACACTGGATATAAAAAACGTGCTCCTTTATCAATACTGGATTTCATGTTCACAAGACAAGTTTGTTGTTTTATTTTGTGAAATTTGTGTTTTTAATACAAAAAGGTAAGTAAAAGAACTCAAAAATATTTGTTAAATACTTAAGTTAGATAATAGGGACCTTAGGCAGGCACTTCATTAGCTAACTTTATCCTGTATTCATGTAACATTAAACGAAAGATGTCTCGTGATATAATTTTTATTTGCCTTATTAGCTCACACATATACTATACTATAGTAGTGTGAGCTATGGTGATCCTAATTTTTTGGAGAAAAAAAAAGTTGCTCCGATTTCAAAATTTTTTATATATCTTTGCGTTTCAGATGATTTTGAAACTTTTTTGTTGCGCCGTCTGTCTGTCTATCTGTATGTCTGTCTGTCTGTCTGTAACGACCAACGCGCATAACTCAAAAACCGCTTGACCGATTTTAATGAAACTTAGTACCTAGGCTGGGTCTTGGGTCGAGATGGTCCCATTTAAAAATGAACAAAATCCACCAAACACAAACCAAAAAAGGGTGGGGGTAGATTTTAAAAATTAGAGTTTATGTGAATATATGGCGTGTGTGATATCAAACGAAAGGTAATTGAGTCTGGAGTTAAACAAAATACATTTTAATTTATTTAAAAAAATGGGTGGGGGTATATTTAAAAAATTAGAGTTTAAGTGAAAATATGGCGTGTGTGATATCAAACGAAAGGTAATTGAGTCTGGAGAAACAAAATACATTTTAATTTATTTAAAAAAAAGGGTGGGATTATATTTTAAAAATTAGAGTTTAAGTGAAAATATGGCGTGTGTGATATCAAACGAAAGGTAATTGAGTCCGGAGTTTAACAAAATACATTATAGTTTTTGTTTTTTTTAAGGGTGGGGGTAGATTTCAAAAATTTGAGTTTAAGTCAAAACATGGCTTGTGTGGTATCAAACAAAAGGTAATTTAGTCTGGAGTTGAATAAAATTTATTTCAGTTTTTAGTTATATTAGCTCACACGTACACTATAACTATAGTACCTAGTGTGAGCTTAGGGGCCCATATATTGGCAGAGTATTTTTGTTATCCTTTATTTATCTGTCAAAAGCGTTTTGTGTGCTGTAGGCAAAATTTATTAATAAGTTCGGAAAACAACTAGGGAAAAACTTAAAAACCAATACCAGTGAAAAACCGCCAGAAAAATATAGGATTAGGTCTGTGTACTTCTTCTTCTTTTTATTTTACACACTTCATAGAACATTGATGACTTTTGGTTATTTGGTGAACACTGTTGCCAATCAACACATATAGCTACCAGTTTTTATAAAAAATAATTTTCAATAATTGGCATAAAATTGAATCTGCGGATCACCCCGCATTGGTAGCTCTTGAAATAATTGTCTGGTATCAAAAATATTTTAAATTTACACACTTCATTACAAAAATGTGATACACTAAATTTGGTTTAAGACAGTGTACACGAAGCAAATAAAGGGGTATGGTATGTATTCAGTGGTTCCACAAAAACTAAAAAGCTACTGATTAGATTTTTACAAAACTTTAAACAAAAAAACACATTTTTCTGGAAAAAAACTCTATTTTTTTTTAAATAATTTTTATATCTTATTATTGCTCTTGTTTTAATACACGATTTGACCAAATTTGATATATTTTTACTGCGTTCTTTAAATAAGTTACAACCTCGGTTATAACCGTATATTGTGACCGTTTACGCCCAAATTATTTTTATAAAACAACAACTGTTCCAAGTGGTCTGGTTCTGGATTCATGTAACCTATTAATAAAAATCGCAGCGTGTGGGAGCCGCGCTTTAATTTTTTTAGCTTCACTGAACATTCTTACACACTTGACTCGATTTTATGGCTTATTGGGTGTCAAGTTACACCATGCATTACACATTATAGCGCATATTGTTGATGGTAAAATTGGTTTCAGACTTTTAAAAAATCCATGTGGCGGTTTATGCGTAATTCTCGAAAAAATGTGGTGTCACAGCAACATTTGAGAAAAACCATGTGATTTGATGATTCATAAGTGAGTGGGCCTTGCAGCCCTTCCACTGCGACTACCAGTGGGTCTATTGTGGCTATAGAAAACTATGTGACATAACTTTCTAAATCAACATGTTTCTAAATAGACAAAGAATGTGTTAAAAAATTGTGCATTGCATTGATTCCACTGGAGTCTTCAATTTGTTTAAAAAATATAATACCATGGATCATCAAACAAATGATGATCCGTGAATCCGTGACTGATTGTTTCAATCAACATTGACTATACGACTGTCTTTTACATTTTGTATATAGGTACATAGAGGGCGACACTGATCGAACGTCGTTACTAAAATTAACCTCAATCTTTACCTAACCTAAATTCAAAACGTCACTGCAATACATGCTGCGTTCGGTATTTGCATCTCAGACGTGACGGATTTTTGGTCACGTGATTACAGATTAGTCTGAGCAAATTGGAATTAACAAACGATCCAGATCAAATCAATCCAATTTTTATAAATGGTTATAGCCCTAAATATAACCAAAAATATTATGTACATATTGCAACTCACGCCCAGCTATAATTTTGACAAAATTTTCCTGTGATGTCGGAAATTTATATAATTTGTTGTCTTCAACATCAAATAATTCGATTTCAATCTTTTTACATAAAAAAATTATTTTTTTAAACAAAACAAATACACAACACAGCTACATATAGTTTGATACACAAGCTGCGGTCGGTATTTACGTCGGATTAATCTTTTTGATCGAAATCGTTCGTTAATTCCATCTAGATCTAGGGGAGGTAGATCTGAATCGTTCGGTAATTCTGCTCAGACTAGTCGGACTTAAATCTGGTTGCTCCGTACATTTTGATCGACGAAACAGATTAATCCGAGATTGTGACGTATGTCGTGTATCTGTTTTGTTTACAAAAATAATATTTTTATTTAAAAAGATTGAAATCGAATTATTTAATGTTGAATACAACAAATTATATACATTTCCGACATCACAGGAAAATTTTGTCAAAATTATAGCTGGGCGTGAGTTGCAATATGTACATAATATTTTTGGTTAATGGATCGTTCGTTAATTCCAATTTGCTTAGACCAATCTGTAATCACGTGACCAAAAATCCGTCACGTCTGAGATGCAAATACCGAACGCAGCTACAGAATACCAATTGATTGATAGCTAATTTACCAAATCAGTCAAAATATGGAATTAAACCGAGAACATTTTCGGGCTTTAATTTTTTACAAGTTTCGAAGGAAATTATCTCAACAAGAATGCCTTGCCGAGTTGATTTCTGTTTTCGGTAATGAAGCACCACATCAGTCGACAGTTTCTTATTGGTATGGAGAATTGAAGGGTAGACGGATTAGCCTTATCCAAAAAGATGGTCTCATTTCTCAAAAGCAGGTCATGTTGCAAAAATTCCTTTTGGAATATCAAGGGACTGTTACTGCCGATTGGTACATCACCATTTGTTCGTCGACAGTTATCGCTGAGCTTCGAATTGTTGGACCATCCTCCATACAGTCCCGACCTAAGTCCCAACGATTTCTATACTTTTCCGAAAATCAAGAATGGACTGCGTGGTCAAAGATTTCACTCGCCAGAGGAAGCAGTCGACGTCTTCAAGAATGCAATTTTGACATTACCAAAAAACGAATGGAATTACAACTTTGACAGCTGGTTTGAGCGCATGCAAAAGTGCATTAACTTTCGTGGAGAATACTTCGAGAAACAATAAAGTCTTTAAAAGTTATCTACTGCCGATAATATGATAACAAATAGAAGATTTTGGGACTTCTGCTTTATCCACGACTGATATATTTTTGTGTCAAGAGTTAACGTACCTACCCTTCAAAGCCGAAGGAAAACAAACCAGAAATCAACGGTGAACTTGAATTCCAAATAATGTCACATGTTTTCAGGAATTAAATATGCTAATAGGGCAATACATTAAGAAGTGTCAAATATATTTAGGTTTATTTTTAAGTAATTTTTAAATTTAAAACTTCTGAATTGGTTTAGGAGAAGGTACTGCTCCGTTAATACTACATCATAGCTAAGATAAATAGTGAATGCCAGACATACATAGCTTTAAGTTTTATCATGTAAAGTACCATAGAAACATTAGGACAGTTTAAATCACCCTTATCTCTATAGTGGTTAAAAACATTTTTCTAATATTATATTTTACTGCTCCCTTATCAAATTTAGGTCGGGGCTACAGCCTCTTTCGTGAGTTTTTTGATGAAGATTTTACAACACCTGTTTTAATCAATTACTAATGATCCCACCAACACTGCCTGACCTGTTAACAGATCCAAATTTTTCTTATCAAAAAAGTAAGCTAGAGTAATGAAGCTTGGCACGCATATAGCCCTTCACGTACTTATCCTTTGACTGTCAAAAAATTTATATATACAAACAATTACCCACAGGTCTGCTATATATAAAAAAAAATCGATGTTGCTAACGAGACCCTTAGGCAGAGGCAATTTTGTTTTGTAATTTACAATAAAAAAAACTTTATAGACTTATAATCTGATCTATGTCAGAGGAGTTATAAATTTGAATATTCAAGCAATTTTATCAAATGAAATCGTTGCAAATTTAAAAAAGCTAATTTTTGTGGCAATTTATATCGGACTTCGGGTATTAATCCATTACCTGTCACAAAAAAAAATATTTTTACGGCCCCCAGGGGGTGTCAGGGGGGTAAGACTATCCAATTTATTGATCTATTATATTAGGTTTATTATTAATGTAGATGCGAGTAGGTCATATACATAATATTCCAATACCCACGGTAACTGCCCATTTATGATGCAAACATGAGGTCCTTGGGGTCTTTAAGCAAAAAAGACCTGATTGGTTGCTTTCAAAGACATATGCATATTATTTCCATATAGTACGTATTACGATGCAGAATGCAAACATATTTGAAATAGCAATATCAATGGATATGTCTATCCTTTTTGCGGTCCTTAAGATAAAATGTCCTGATTGATTTTACTTTTACGCATGAATATTACTTTATTATTGTATTCGTTACGTCAAATCATCGGCGTACAGTTGATAAAAACTCTATCTATGTAAATTTGGTATATGTGCATTTTTCGTACCTTTATTTCTGAATGTTTGCATCAAACGCCAACCATTGTGTAAATAGGTAACAGGGAGTATTGGAATATTACGTATATGGAGTAGGTGCTGTTCGTTTTAATAAAAAAAATAATACTCTGTATAGTTTGCCCTAGAACAATTCGCTTTTGGTGGATGTGTGTATGCACATAGGCTGTAGAATAAAGGGGGAAATTTGAAAATATGCAGCTGGTGATGGTGTGTGGTGTTCTCTGTCTTATTATATGGACACCCCCATGAATGGGGTGGCTGGGGGCGATGTTTCGCGATACGCAATAATCGATTGCGGAGGGTTGTTAAAAAACTTTGTAATAAAAAACGCAAGGTGTTACTGGTTATTAGCATTTTACTATTGAGGGAGAAAGCATAAAATCATAAAATAGACTTTTGATTTGACAAAACCATGGCCTAAAAATACATACTTATATGCTATTTTTGTACACCACTTTTGAAGCAAACAATGCATACCCCTCCCCCCTTGGGGAACATCCCCATTTATGCCCGAAAAACACCCCCCAAAAATGACCACACGAAGCTTTCCAGAATTTGTCTCGTAAACCGTAACTTTAAAGAGAAAATGTTATAGGATTTATATTTTCCGTCAAATTCTGCATCAAATTTGTCATATACATAATATAATGTTTTTGCGTATCTCTCACCGAACGCTTATAAATGACAAACTAAACATATTTCTAATCTCGAAGGCAAAAATGAGCCCAGCAGTCTCTTCCATCATCTCGAAAACTAATAGGTGTGAGAGAAAAAATGAATAGAACCAAAAAATACTCTGCCAATATATGGGCCCCTAAGCTCACACTAGGTACTATAGTTATAGTGTACGTGTGAGCTAATATAACTAAAAACTGAAATATATTTTATTTAACTCCAGACTAAATTACCTTTTGTTTGATACCACACAAGCCATGTTTTGACTTAAACTCAAATTTTTTAAATCTACCCCCACCCTTAAAAAAAACAAAAAACTAAAATGTATTTTGTTAAACTCCGGACTCAATTACCTTTCGTTTGATATCACACACACCATATTTTCACTTAAACTCTAATTTTTAAAATATATCCCCACCCTTTTTTTTAAATAAATTAAAATGTATTTTGTTTAACTGCAGACTCAATTACCTTTCGTTTGATATCACACACGCCATATTTTCACATAAACTCTAATTTTTTTAATCTACCCCCACCCTTTTATTTGGTTTCTGTTCGGTGGATTTTGTTCATTTTTAAATGGGACCATCTCGACCCAAGACCCAGCCTAGGTACCAAATTTCATTAAAATCGGCCAAGCGGTTTTTGAGTTATGCGCGTTGGTCGTTACAGACATACAGACATACAGACAGACAGACATACAGACAGACCGACAGACAGACGGCGCAACAAAAAAGTTTCAAAATCATCTGAAACGCAAAGATATATAAAAAAATTTTATATCGGAGCAACTTTTTTTTTCTCGAAAAAATTAGGATCACCATAGCTCACACTACTATAGTATAGTATATGTGTGAGCTAAAATGTGCATATTAATTACTGGATAAATAAATAAATGGATCCATGACGGATCCAAAGCCGGGTCTGCACATAACGTTTTGCCTAACGTTTTACTCAGATCAGGTAAAACGGATCAGGCAAAACCTTTCGTGTAGACAATAAAACGTACGTTTTGCCTGAACTAAACAGGACTGAAGTCGGACCTGTTGAACTGATCGGTAGAGGCTTTGTTTCCGGTAAAACATCAGTTCTAGCGGCCTTTCTTGTGGTAGTGCATACAATTTTAATTCCTTTCGAGTGCAACTTAGTTGTATACGAAACGTCCGACATTAGATAAGATAATTTTTTAGGAAACCAAAAAGGTTATTGTCTTCCTCCACTAATTTTTAATTTGTTTTAAACAAATAATCCCGACATGTTTCGTAAGCAGAAACTTACATCTTCAGGGGACATTACCAAACTAAATCGGCACAACATTTTGAAAAACTGGTTAAAAAACTATGTTTAGCTACTGAAACGGTTAAGTCATAGACATTTAAAACAAAAAACATTATTGACAAAAGCAGTGCTTCCTCCATGGTGTATCAAAAACTGATCTAAAAACGTACGTTAAAACTATCAAGTGTGTACGCTAGTCTTTCAACAGTCATACTTGACCCTTTTGACTGACAGGCAAGACGTAAGGTAAAATGTTATGTCTAGACCGGGCTTTATACCTTTAAGTGAAGCCATGACATATCAGCCTCGAAAACAGTTTGTTGTAAATATCTCAGAAACTAAGGCTTTTACTAAGTTTTATTATTATTACCAAATGTAGTCTACTATTTTCCGAAAACTGCATATTGATACGATGCTCCGTTAAAAAGTTACCATTTTAGCTCACACATATACTATACTATAGTAGTGTGAGCTATGGTGATCCTAATTTTTTCGAGAAAAAAAAAAGTTGCTCCGATTTCAAAAATTTTTATATATCTTTGCGTTTCAGATGATTTTCAAACTTTTTTGTTGCGCCGTCTGTCTGTCTGTCTGTATGTCTGTCTGTCTGTGTGTCTGTATGTCTGTCTGTAACGACCAACGCGCATAACTCAAAAACCGCTTGGTCGATTTTAATGAAATTTGGTACCTAGGCTGGGTCTTGGGTCGAGATGGTCCCATTTAAAAATGAACAAAATCCACCGAACACAAACCAAATAAAAGGGTGGGGGTAGATTTCAAAAATTAGAGTTTATGTGAAAATATGGCGTGTGTGATATCAATTGAGTCCGGAGTTTAAAAAAAATACATTTTAGTTTTTGTTTTTTTGTAAGGGTGGGGGTAGATTTCAAAAATTTGAGTTTAAGTCAAAACATGGCTTGTGTGGTATCAAACAAACGGTAATTTAGTCTGGAGTTGAATAAAATATATTTCAGTTTTTAGTTATATTAGCTCACACGTACACTATAACTATAGTACCTAGTGTGAGCTTAGGGGCCCATATATTGGCAGAGTATTTTAATTGTCAAAAGACTCTGTCGAACATTATTTTACCTGAAAACTTGATGAAAATCGGTTCAGCGGTTTAGCAGCTATCGTGTTACGGACAGAAATAATATACACACACACACACACACACACAGCCATATTGCTAATAATAAGGCCTAATTTCCTACTATGCGTGCCCACCCCGATTCAAAAAACGCGTCACCTGATGCGTTTTTTGAATCAGGGTGGGCATGCATAGGTGGAAACCGGGTGTTTGATACGTCAAAAAACACTCAAATAACACATTTTCGGCGTTTTCTCAATTTTCGTCGGAACTAATACCTTGGTAAGGTAAAAATGCATTTTCCAACTATTGCATGGGCGCACCCAGGGGGAGATTTTTTTAGATATCTTCCAGATATTTCATGAATAAAAAGATAAAATAGCATAAAATACGACATCAGGCCTCGGACCCAAGACATATTCCTGGGTGCGCCACTGATTATTGATACCACTACACAATCCATTATAACAACAAAATACTGAATTAAATTTTCTCAACATGTTGACATTTTTTAAAAAATTATATATTTTTTTAAGTATGGATCAAAGTTTTAATGTGTGAAATATTTAACAGTTTTGTTTTCAATATGATAGTAAAGTAATTTAATCAAAAAAAAGTATTAATTATTGGGATATCAATTTCACAAAATTACGAGCAAAATTACTATATCAAAAAAAATTTTTTTATAAATTTTATTTCTTTCAATTTTGGAAACCTATCAAGAAATTTTGAACGTAAATTTTGCAATTTAAAAAAGTCTTACTTATTTTACCTTATTGATTTTTGGCAAGACTTTTTTCATTTATCCACAATTGGATACTCTGTGTACTGAAATATCAGCTGTCTCTCTGTATAAATAGACAAAATAAAGAGAACACATTTAGGCATCACCTTCGAATTTGTGTACATTAAAATTAGGGCCTATGCCAATGGGATATTGTAATTGGAGGATTGTTTTGCAGATTTTAAGAAATGATGATTCCATAAAAATGTACCAAAAAACCGAGCAAAAATTTGAGAATTACGCTTTTTGACGAAATTCCTAAAAACCACTAAAATTGAGAGAAGATGATGTATATAAAGTTAGCAGAACAACTTTGGAAATTGAAAAAATCATATGCTCATAATTTGCCGTTAATTATCCGTTAATAAGCTGTGAAAACAAGAAATTTGCCGTGCCCGTTTTTTTTTTAAATATGGTGTTTTGCTAACTTTATATAAAGTTAGCAGAACACCAACAGAAACAATGGATTTATCTAAAAAAAAATTAGTTCACAATTTGCCGTTAATTATCCGTAAATTAGTTGTAAAAACAAAAAATTTGCCGTGCCCTTTTTTTTAAATATGGTGTTTTGCTAACTTTATATAAAGTTAGCAAAACACCATTTTTTTTTAAAAACGAGCTCGGCAAATTTTTGTTTTCACAACGAATTTACGGGTAAGTAACGGCAAACTACATTTTTCTTAGATAAATCCATTGTTTGTATAGGTGTTCTGCTAACTTTATATAAAGTTAGCCAAACACCATTTTTTTTTTAAAACGAGCACGGCAAATTTTTTTGTTTTCACAACTAATTTACAGATAATTAACGGCAAATTGTGAACTAAATTTTTTATAGATAAATCCATTGTTTCTATAGGTATTCTGCTAACTTTATATAAAGTTAGCAAAACACCTTATTTTTTTGAAAAAACGGGAACTAATTTACGAATAGTTAATGGCAAATTGTGAACTACATTTTTTTTAGATAAATCCATTGTTTCTATAGGTGTTCTGCTAACTTTATATAAAGTTAGCAAAACACCATTTTTAAAAAAAACGGGCACGACAAATTTTTTATTTTCACAACTAATATATGGATAATTAACGGCAAATTATGAGCATATGATTTTTTTTCAATTTCCAAAGTTGTTCTGCTAACTTTATATACATCATTAGATGTCGGTACCTAAAGCCGAGAAGACCGTGTGATCGCTGTTCTCGGCCTCAAGTTCATGGGAACTTATAAAACTCTTGTACAAAAAATTTGTTGTTTTCTAAAAAAAAACAATAACTATATACTTTATATTGTCAGGCCAGAAGACAAAATATTTTAATTGTTTTTGAGTGCCAAGCCACAGTGGTGGGCACTCGGGTGGGCAACTTGCCCGATATTATCACACCAGTCCTTTAAAAGTCCCAATGGTCCAGCTGTTTCGATAACATGTGAAAGATAAAATAATACAAAATAATTGGCATCACACACAAATTTTCCTTGGGACCCCAATTCAAGACATGCTGTTGCTTAAACTCAAGACGGGGGTTTCTAAGATCAATGAAAAGGAACAACCCCCAACCCAGAAATGTCTTTTGACATGCAGCTGTCTTTTCAAGTAAGTTTAAGCAAAACGCGCGTGCTATCTAAATCACGTCGGTCCTACAATTAAAGTGTATATCTGTAGCAGCAACTTTAAAAACATCAGTTTATTCAAGATCGCACATTTAGGACCAAAAAACGCAAAAGAATGAATTGAAAATATGTTTTAATATCCCAGAGCTAAATGACATAATAGGGACTTATTGGAATAAAACCTGACTTTATTTTAGAGTCGACTTTATTTTGACACATTTAAACAGAAAACTAACAGCTGACCTCTCAAAATTGACATACCAAAGCCAAATTTACTAATAAAGACGCTAACTTTCATTTAATAAATACCGACACTAATAAATCCGGTTTTTAACTACACAAAGGCCGAATTTTGAAAGAAACCAGCTGCTTTTTATATGCAAATCTGTCACAATACGGTCGATTTTAAAATAAGGTCAAATTTTATTCCAATAAGTGTCTAATAAAACTGTAGTTAAGTTGTTGTTTATTTGCTAAATCTTAAAAGTTCAAGCTGGACTATTGGTCGACGATACATTTTTCTTTAAAAGGTACGTGTGTGTCTCGGCTGCCTTTTACTTCCTTTCCTGTTCCTTAAAATTTCATTGATACTTTGGGATCATTATTTACTTCCTGGTGCCCTTTTCTGATACTGTTTTACAGAAAAAAAAAAAACGTAGAAAAAGTTCACCCAGGAGTTTTTCACTGAATTTTACCCAGGTGTTTTTCACTGATACTCAAATTTGGATGTACTTGTATAGTTAGCAGAACTTTGGAAATTTAAAAAAATTATATGCTCATAATTTGGCCTTAATTATCTGTAAATTAGATGTAAATTAGTGAAAACAAAAAATTTACCCGTTAAAAAAAAATGTGTTTTGCTAACTCTATATACAGGGTGTTCCAACTAAAAGGTAACAGACGTGTTTTTTGGTATTTTTTGTGTGAATTTGGAGAAACGCTCGGACACGTCGATTTTGTTTGCGAGGGGGACACCTTTTGGCTATCTTGAAATTTTTGTAGCACTCACCATCTTCGAGGGGTATACTTTACCCCTATATTTTGAATAGGGAAAGTGGGTCAAGTGATACCTTGTTTTGAAGGCCTCTTGAATGCCTTTACAACCGTGTAAAAATTTCAAAAATAAATTTATTAGTATTTGAGATAATTGCCTTCAAACTTTCAAATTTAACATGGACTGCTAAAATAAAAATTTAATCAGAATTTTATATTTTTCGGATTTGATTTTTATTTTATCATTCCATGTAAAATTTGAAAATTTGAAAGCAAATATCTTAAAAATTAATCTATTTATTTTCGAAATTTTTACACAGTTTTAAAGATATTCAAGAGAAGTTCAAAAGAAGGTATCACTAGATCCACTTTCCCTATTCAAAATATAGGTGTAAAGTATACCCCTCGAAGATTGTGCGTGCTACAAAAATTTCAAGATAGCCAAAAGGTGTGCTTGGAAACTACGACCCTACACGGACATCGCAACGCAAAAGCATTGTTTATTAAGGGAAACAATGGCAAAAGCGAGATAATCAACCAAAAGCGCACTTACGTGTGTCTCGACTAATAGAGTCGCGTTTCGCCTGGCCCGCCGTGCATTTGTAAAATATCCGACCCTTCGTCGCATGTCTGCGATCCGCCGCGTTCGTCGCGTCATGGCATCACTCTTTGCTACTTAAAAAAAATCTATTCGTCCGATTGACATTTTTCAAAAACCATTGTGATCCCTGATCTTTGGTACACAGAGTTTATACAAGGTGTTTTTTTGATTAAGCAAAAGGTTCTCGAGTTATAACAAGTTATAAATTATTGTAAATACGCGTTTTCAGGGGGAGGACTTGTTTAAGAGGGAACTCCATATAAAAGCATTGGGAACGATATTTTCAACATTGAAAAATAAATGTTTCTGATAGAAATATTACTATATGCTTTTGGTGGAGTCATGAGCACACTTTATAGATTCAAAAAATGCAAAAAAAAACTACCCCCACCACCCCCTGCACACGACGATTTTTGGACGACCAGTCGATTTTGCATTCTTAGGGTGTAAGAAATGATTTAAATTGTGTCTTACATTTTAGCAATGAAGTGCACATGAAAATCGGTTCTAGAAGCCTTTTACGCGCTTTTAAACTCTACTATAAAGTAAGCAGAACACTTTTAGAAATAATAGATTTATCAAAAAAAAATTGTGCACAATTTGCCGTTAATTATCCGTAAATTAGTTGTAAAAACAAAAAATTTGCTGTGTCCGTTTTTTTTTTAAATACTGTTCTGCTAACTTTATATAAAGTTACCAGAACACCCATAGAAATAATGGATTTATCGAAAAAAGTTTTAATGCACAATTTGCCGTTAAATAGGCGGAAATTAGTTGTGAAAACAAAAACTTTGCCGTGGCTGTTTTTTTTTAAATGGTGTTCTACTAACTTTATATAACACCTGTAGAAATAATGGATTTATATAAAAAAAAATTGTATTTTCTGAGGTAAAAGGTAAACAAGGAAATAACTTCCAAGATAAATTTTTGATTGCAGTGGATTTGGGTGACTAGATTGCAGTTGAATAAGATGGATGGCAGAAAGGAGTATTTTAAAAAATAGATGACCCAAAAAAAAATATTATGTTTGTCACTCAATTTTCGTGATAACATACTGATGAAACCGAGGATGAAAGCTTCCTTACATTGAGTGCAGATATTTCGTCTCTTACACACTCCTGTCTTAATGTGTGACTTAAATGTTGACACTCAAGCATAATAGTACATCTCTGGCACAATATTAGTTAGGAAGTAGCTCTTCAGTGGCGTTCATAAATGGGGATTATTTCAAAAAAACATGTTTATTATAGGTTTTATAAAATTTTGTCAAAAACTACACCTCTTGAGAAAAATGTGTAGTATACTTTATTGTAGAAAATATAATTTCCTTTTAAAGGCTGTAACTCAATGTGTCACATGTAAGCCTCCAGCTGCATACACATAATAAATACATTTTTCAAAGTATCTGAAATAATGATTATCTGTTACATATTTTATCTATTTTATTTTTAAATAGGCTTCTTAGGACTTTTTACCCTGTTCTATCCTTAGTTTTTAAGAAAATTTTACAAATTTTTTATCAGACATGACCTCTTTTATCACCAGTTGGCCTATGGCCCCTAAGTTATAGGACGCCCTGTATAGGAAAATTTTGTATGGTCATATTTCAAATGTAAGTTTCTCGAAAAGTTGTTTATGTAACATAGAACCTCATAACTCTAAGCAAGTGATATTTTGTCATAAGCTTAGTTTTTTAAAAAATTGGATATAACATGTAAAAAAATTGATTTGTTTGGTGATTTTCAAAAATTACTTTAAATTAAGGACCACAAGAGTGGTAATTATAAAATAACTTTGACCTTGTTATACACTGTTTAAAAGGAAATTTTATTATCTATGCAGGAGTACAGAACACATTTCTTTGATTAAAAGCTTGGATTTTAAGAACATTTAATAAAACATGTAAAAAATTAATTTCTTTTTAAATTTTTTAAATGACCCCCATTTACAAATGTCGCTGGCGAGTTTGTTATAAGTTAATTCCCACAAAGTTGCACATTGTTAAAAAGGAAATTTAAAAGTCTCTTGCTGTCTACAATAAACTGTTGTACATATTAGCTCACACATATACTATACTATAGTAGTGTGAGCTATGGTGATCCTAATTTTTTCGAGAAAAAAAAAGTTGCTCCGATTTCAAAAATTTTTATATATCTTTGCGTTTCAGATGATTTTGAAACTTTTTTGTTGCGCCGTCTGTCTGTCTGTCTGTCGGTCTGTCTGTATGTATGTCTGTAACGACCAACGCGCATAACTCAAAAACCGCTTGGCCGATTTTAATGAAATTTGGTACCTAGGCTGGGTCTTGGGTCGAGATGGTCCCATTTAAAAATGAACAAAATCCACCGAACAGAAACCAAATAAAAGGGTGGGGGTAGATTTCAAAAATTAGAGTTTATGTGAAAATTTGGCGTGTGTGATATCAAACGAAAGGTAATTGAGTCTGCAGTTAAACAAAATACATTTTAATTTATTTAAAAAAAAGGGTGGGGGTATATTTTAAAAATTAGAGTTTAAGTGAAAATATGGCGTGTGTGATATCAAGCGAAAGGTAATTGAGTCCGGAGTTTAACAAAATACATTTTAGTTTTTTGTTTTTTTTAAGGGTGGGGGTAGATTTCAAAAATTTGAGTTTAAGTCAAAACATGGCTTGTGTGGTATCAAACAAAAGGTAATTGAGTCTGGAGTTAAATAAAATATATTTCAGTTTTTAGTTATATTAGCTCACACATACACTATAACTATAGTACCTAGTGTGAGCTTAGGGGCCCATATATTGGCAGAGTTTTTTTTCATATTACGCTTAGTTTTGTCAGAAAATTTATATATAACAAAAGTAGTGTTTGTGTGTAGGTTTAAAAATTTATTTAATTTGACCCTGTTATAGAGCATTTAAAAGGAAATTTTCTAGTTACAATAAAGTATAAAACATTTTTTTCTACAATGGTTGGTTTTTCAAAAAATCAAATAAATAATGGGAAAAACATGAGTTTTTTAGTTACTACAATTAATGGATGCTGCTGGAGAGTAAGTCTCTAACCCCACTGGCTTATACATTGTTAGAAAGGGAATTTTATTGTCTACAGTAAAGTGTAGTATAAATTTTTTTCCTTAGAAGCTTAGTTTTTGATAAAATTCAAAAAAATTAACCTTTGGGGTAGTTTGCCAAGAGCTTTTAGGCAGTTTCAAGATTAATTCTTGTCAAAAGTCAATAAATTATATACCGATCAATAAAGCATTTTACGCTCTTTAAATCCTTATATTATGTGTAATTTTAGTGTGATAGTTTCAAAGAAAATTGAAAAAACTAAACTAATGCACCTATTGGGGTAGTTTTTTTTATGATGATCCATGGGCCTTCACTCGTCCTTCACCCTATGTTTATTTCTAGCCCCACAATGAACCCTTTTAGGGTAAAGCACAAACTTTAACATGCATGGTAACTCACACTATAGGCCACTTGACATTGTGCATGACGTGCTGCAAATATTTGCAAGCAAAAAATTTCGGTCAAATTGGTGCCTGCAAAAAATCTTCTTTTTGTTTGACATTGTGCATGGCCATGCATTGATTCCCCAGAATCTCGGTAAAAATTCCCCAGTTTGCATGCAAAAAAATGGCACTGGACTGATAAAAATGGATTGCCTGCAACAATCAGCTGGATTTGTACTGTGCATGCACCTGGGCAAAATTTCATGCATTTGCCTGCAAATTTTATTGTCATGCACCATGTCAAGCGGCCTTATAGCATTCATAGTTACAAGTGTTCAAAGTTCAGACTATGCAGGTTTTCCCTGCATCTCAAAAAAATGCATGCAAATCTGTGGAGAGATACAACACTACTACTACTGTTGCTAAAAATGTTGCTTGACATGGTGCCGCTTGACATATAGCAATATATTTGCAGTTGCATGCAAGATTAGGGTCCCTGATATGACATCTGTTGTATAAACCAGGGCTATCAAAATGGACGGGCCACGATCCTCCACTTTGTTGATGTCACATCCGGGGGCTGATTTTTTTTTTGATGGTCATGTTACGACACAGCTGATTGTCTTTAGAATATTGAAGTTGGAATGACGGTTCATGGATATTTCATTTTTTTTAAATAAAGCCGTTTTTGAGATTGTTTTTACTTTATTAAGGCAGAACAATTTTTTTTTAATGTATAGTAAGCCCTAATTTTTCATAGCCGCTTCATTAGCTCACACAAAAATTAAGTTTAAAGCAGAAGCGAATGTGACAATCACATATGACAAAGTCAAATACATGTCAAATATAACAGTTGGCATGTGGTACATGGCGGGTAATTTGAATTCAAAATAAGGAATGCTAAATTTTGAAGATTTTTAACCTTTTAATCATGTTGCTTCCTTACAAATCTTTGGTGGAATATCGGGATCGTGTCTGAGAATATTTCACTGAAATTTTGCGGAAATCTGTAGTGCCATTTTGAAAATATCATAAAAAAACGTCTGACCTCCCATAAGACCCAATGTAAAATTCAGCCCCGGGAGAACAGCTGATTTTTTCAGGGTCGTGGCCTCTGTTTTTGTGTTGGCCTTGTATAAACAAACAAATGTTTCATTCAGGGACACTAATCTTGCATGCATGAAATCAAGGGGTGAACAGCTCTCACAATCGGTGTACACATTTCTCACAATCCCTCCCAATCACTCACAATCTGTCACAATCTTACCACAATCCTTCACAATCCCTCACAATCTTACCACAATCCCTCACAATCTTACCACAATCCCTCACAATCTTTACACAATCCATCCCAATCACTCACAATCTTTCACAATCCTTCATCCCACAATCCTTCACAATCTTTACACAGTCTGTCCCAATCTCTCAGAATCTGTCACAATCTTACCACAACCCCTCACAATCTCACCACAACCCCTCACAATCTTACCAACCACAGTCCTTCACTATCCCTCGCAAATGAATGAATGAAACTATAGACATGATGACCTTTTTTTTTTTCGTCACAAGAATTTTTGATGGGCTGTCGCCCCCCCGCCCCTTCAGGCACGCTCCACCGCTGCACAGTCCTCCACAATCCCTCACAATCTTACCACAATCCCTCACAATCTTTACACAATCTTATCAAAAAATTGTATATAGATAGAATAGAAGCAGCAAGGAGTTAAACTGCAGATCAGGGCTGAATAGGGCTTTTGTGTTTTTATTTCCAAATGTCACTTATAGATAGCCAGGTGGAAAATAGAGTTCAATTAATGTTTAAACCATTATTTTATCATTTGGTCCTAGTCTAGCCCAACAGTCCTGACCTAAACGTGGCCACATTTTTTGGTTACGTCAGAATTTAAATGCCCATGTTTTTTGATTTTATTTAACCTACATACAAATTAGAAAAAAATAAAATATAGTGATATTTACGACATCCCTGAAAAAAAACACAGGGAGGGCGACGGTTTTACAAACAAATTAAAAAAAAAATAAAAGGCGGCTCAGTTGCAAAACAAGCCAAATTTTAATTCTTAAAACTACACTTACGAGTGATCATCAGTGTACCAGTTGGTGTGGGCCATATCCTAATGCGGAACCCCGTGGGGCTGCGTCACAAAACACTCCCGGAGCCAATGTTTTGCCGCACTAAAATACCAACTTTACGCGCTGAAAAAAAAAATTGACACGTCTCCCCGCGATGGTTCTTGTCGAACTGAAGACGCGCCACGAAAAATTCCGATTAACTCGACTCGAATCGAGCGAGTCAGAGCGAGAGCAACGGAATCACATTTCAGTGACCTTAGTGCTAGTATACGCCAAGCAAAGCGTCCTCTCACGGAGTGGCGAAATAGCTTTATATCGTGCCTCGAATTTTTGACAGGCCGGAAAATTAAGTTTTTTTTTGTTGCTGCACAACAGCTGTTCACAAGAAGTGCGGTTCTGTTTTTAAAAAAGATTTAAAAAAATAATCGGCTTGCTTTTCTGTTTTTTCAGGAAAGGAAATTTGTAAACATGGATGATTTTGCGTGTCCGAGATGTCGAACAACAAAGTTTCAAAATCCTTCGCTGAAAATGATGGTAAATGTATGTGGGCATGGCTTATGCGAAAGTTGTGTGGAGTTGCTATTCCTCAAAGGTAAAAAATATCTAAAAGATGGTATATAATATAAGCAATGACTCGTGCCGCAGGCGGCATGAGGGCGTACATTATAAACACCGGTACAAACGTTATTCTCTTTTAAAATTTGTTGGGTCCTAGAATTCTTAGAACATTGTTGGGGTTGCCAACCCATCCTGATTTCTCAGAACTGTCCTGATTTTTAGCAAAATGTCCTGCGTCCTGACAACACCCTTATCAGGACCGCAAATGTCCTGATTTTTCGAGCATAGCAAAATAAAATTGAGAATAAAATGCTTCTCAAATCTGTAAAGTCTTCAATCAAATCTGATTTCAAAAGAGAAAGTGTAACTTGATTTATTCATATAATTTACATTTCTTAGTCTGTTAAATTAGTGTAAAAATATTTAACATTATATTTTCCAATATTGCCACCCCCAATGAAGATAAATACTTTGATTTTTCCAAATACATATTGTTTGTCCACCAATGATGCCATCAAAAAGTTGTAAAAACATTATTTTTAGCATTTTTTAAGAGCTTTCCAACAATGCAAATATTTCAATTACTTTTAAACCTACCTATATGATGTAATTAGGGTGGTGGGGAAAGTAACTATGATTGAGTTTCTCCCTACACTTTTTTGAATTAGTATATTAAAAGCATCATGAAAATTTCTAACTGGTAAGTAACCGGAAGTGAAATATTTTGATGGTATTTATCAACAAATCAATGGACTATATTGATATAATTTTTAATAGATAGGTAGTTATTACTATAGTCCTTGCCGAGGGGTGAACAGCTAACCCAAAATGTGTACACCGATTGTGAAAATCCACAATCTTTTAAATAAATAGTTCTTTATTTCCAACAGTTAAAAAAAACCACTTACAGGAAAAACAATCATGACAATAATATGTCAGAGAATGCTATATCAGTGCCTGGCCCACTAAAGCCCAAATCAAATCATGAAGACTTGAGCGGACGAGGCACAGACAAAGCCAAGTTAAAATTGAAAAATGCAAATCATAAAAATACTAATCATACAAGTACAAATAGTACAAATATAAAATTTTGAAAAACAGTTATAAATTTTATGCTCTAGTTCCTAGCTCTATAAATTTCAATCGACTAAAAGTTATCGCAGATTTGCTCTTTACTGCCATAAATTTATAAATCAACCAGTACTTATGTTTAAGAAATTCAATATCTATATTAAAATTAAAACTGGTACCTATATATTAAATTATGAAATCTTTATAAAAAAAAAATCTTAAAAAAAAATCTTAAAACTAGTGTTTGAGTATTTTGTTTTTTATACTCCCTAGAGAATCTGAGAAGATATCCACATCAATATTACCTGCAATGTTGTTAAATATTTTACACATGTAATAAATTGGTGACCTTGTTAGCATGTTTGTATTTGGACGTTCACAATAAAAAGTAAGTGAGTTCCTCAAGTTTAACCTAGGAATGTTGAATGTAAGATGACTAAGTAAGTTGGAGCAGTCGATTTTATTGTGTAGTAGCTTATGCAGGAATCTTTTGCTAAGATTGTGAGGGATTGTGAGGGATTGTGGCAAGATTGTGAAAGATTGTGAAAGATTGTGAGGGATTGTGAAAGATTGTGGGAAGATTGTGAAAGATTGTGAGGGATTGTGAAAGATTGTGAGGGATTGTGAAAGATTGTGAGGGATTGTGGCAAGATTGTGAAGGATTGTGGTAAGATTGTGAAGGATTGTGGTAGGATTGTGAGAGATTGTGAGAGAATGTGACAGATGGTGGAGGACTGTGCAACGGCGTAGCGCGCCTGAAGGGGCGGGGTGGGCACTGTCCCATCAAAAATTCTTGCGAAAATCCACCATCTTTTGCTAAGATTGTGAGGGAACCCCAAAATGTGTATGCCGATTGCGAAAATCCACAATCTTTTCCACAATCTTTTGCTAAGATTGTGAGGGAATGTGTAAAGATTGTGAGAGATTGTGAGGGATTGTGAAGGATTGTGGAAAGATTGTGACAGATTGTGGGTGATTGGGAGGGATTGTGTAAAGATTGTGAAGGATTGTGAACAGATTGTGAGAAATGTGTACACCGATTGTGAGAGCTGTTTACCCTTCAGTCCTTGCCATATGCAGTTACACTTTTGTGACTTTGACTTGAAATAAACATATTTCCTAACCCGAAATATATTTAAAAGTAAACATGTCATGTTGGTATAAAATTAAAGGTAAAACTGTCATTGTCTCTGAATAAAAAGATGCTGACTGTAGGTTAACAAAAAAAAAATCACAGATAAAAACAACTCAAAGACATGCCATGTTTTAGATTTTTTTTGTTGCTGTTAGTATGCATATGATAAATAAAGAGGTTGGAAATGTCACAAAAGTGTAACTGCCTATGGCAAGGACATAAATAAGTTCCTACTAAATATGTAATGTCTTAGCAACATTAAAGATATTTTATGTTTTAGTTTTTGATAACAATTTGTGGATGTCCTGATTTTGAATCAAATGTCGTGACAATTTGAAACAAATGTCCTGACAAACCTAAATTCAAAGTTGGCAACCCTAAGCATGGAACCTCAGTTGAAACAGAAAAAGAACTTTATAAATAAAACTTTTTGCCTATAATTATGTTGTTCATCTCTTTCAACTGGTGTACCATGCTCTAGGACTTCTAGAATGCAATGAGTTTTAAAAGAGAATAACAGATATTGGTGTGACACAAGCCATAGCTAAAGATAAAAAAAATACTAGACAGTTCAAAATTATTTATTTATAAAAGCAGCATTTACATTTTTTAGTTTAATTGAGTCTAGCATCCCTGAGCCACTAGTAGCTTTTTGGGATATTATATCTTATCAGGTACTTATTTGTATTTTTTTTCTTAAATATTTTTTTAAATTTGAAGGAAGTTCATGAGGTAAAAAGTTTTAACAAAAAAGTTTCACGGGCAAGTCCTCAGATTCCATTTTATGGTTATGCTCAGGCTGAATGAAGCCTAATGAGACCGAAACGCGTCCCCAAGCTACCTTTACCTCTGAGGACTTGCCTGTGAAACTTTTTTGTTAAATATTTTTCTTATAAATAACTTATAAAACTTATTCTATTTCTATTTAGTTTAGTACTAATAAAACATGTTTTTATCAAAAAGATCAGTAACATTTACATCTGTATAAATAAATTCGACAAGTGGAGTCTGTGGGTCTCCACATCACCAGTTATGTCCTTAAAATGGGATGTCGCAAGTTACAGGTTAACAAGGTGGCACAAATATAAATTAAGGAACCTACTTATGAACTGTGACTGTGGACTTTAAAGGAGGAGGCACTAAATACATTGTTTACCAAAATTCAATTCTTTATTGTACATCAACTTTTAAAAGTACATATATACAATGTCAAATTTTACAGCAAAAAATATAATATAACATTACACCTAAGTAGCACTTAACTCTAGTTAATGATCGAAAAAGTCATTAATGCTATAGAAACATTTCTCAATAAGATAGCTCAGCAGTCTTTTCTTGAATATAACTAGCAAAACACTTTGGACTTTTCGTAAAAGCTGTTCATTTTTGTGTAGTATTGTAATTATGACTTGATGAAACTGTTGGGAATTTGTTCCTCCTTACAAACACAGCCACCTCCAGTATCAAAATACCATAAATAGTAAGTAGCTTTTGATTTTTAAATATAGGCCTACATGATTCCACATTCAAGGAAACAATCTTCCTCAAGATAAAGAATCATGTATTTCAGATGATTGTACACCAAAACATAATATACCTCAGATGAGCTAAATTTAAAATATGTTGGAGCCCAAACCTTCCTGAAATATTTTCCTAAAAAAAAGGAGCCTTTAACTTTTTATTTTATCAAAATTTCATTTGGATTTAAATCGCTTTTTTATAGATTATTCATTAAGAATCCACCATTATTTGGGCTCTAACATGGTTTTAAATTAATATCTATCTCATGAACTCTATTTTTTTAAAGGTTCTGGTCAATGTCCTCAGTGCAAAATTCCCCTCCGTAGAATAAATTTCCGAGTACAGCTCTTTGAAGACGCCACAGTAGAAAAAGAAGTAGACATAAGAAAGCGTGTCTTGCGGGACTACAATAAAAAAGAGGAAGATTTTGCCACTCTAAAAGAGTTCAACGACTATCTAGAAGAACTTGAAACCATAATTTTTAATTTAGTAAACAATATCGATATTATTAATACAAACAAAAAAATTGAACAATATAAAAAAGAAAATAAGGAAACTATTCAGAAAAACAAGAATCGACTAGGCAAAGACGAATATGAAATTGAAGAGCTGTTAGAAATAGAAAAGCAAATGAATGAAATGAGACAGAAAGAAATAGCAATGGAAGAAGTAGAATCGAAAAAGAAAAGAATAAGAGAAAAAGAAGCTTTGATAGATGAATTGATGTTCTCAGAATCTGATGCGAAAAATATTGTCAAAACCTTTGCTCAGCAGGCGAAGGAAGCTAAAGAAGAGGAGGCTAAAAAACCTCCACCTGCAAAGTTGGCCAAGTTTTCTACAGGTAATACACAAACTAACATATTTTTATTTTAAAACTCAAAGGGGTCATTTCATATCAAATCAACCGTTTGTTTGATAGACCATCTGAGAGATTTTGATAATTATAGCTACATTTATTCTACACATAACATAGTGAGGATCGATAGCTCTTTAAAAATCATTATTAAAATTTGCCCCATTGTTAAAATCCAAGATGACAGAGAGAATTAAACTTGATCCTTTAAAGAGGCTCGTTTATTATTATGGAACATTTTCTCCTCTATTTTTCATGCTACAAAAAAGTGACCAGTATGATAGTTTATTTTTCTACGCGGACGACTAAAAAAAGTCAATTTTTTTAGTCGTCCAAAAAAAACGTTTTTTGGCAACACCACGTGGTTTCAAATAAGTAAGTATAATTAAACGATTGTCTTCAGCGGTGAAATTCTGGGGTTTCCCTACGAATTTAGTGAATTTTAACATGAAAATAACGACCGTACAAGTAAAGAATGGGAGAAGCTAGAGGCTAAAATCTCCCTGAGCGAGTACTCCCCGAAATTCGAGCGAAATTGGGCGTTTCTTCCCCAATCGTATTCTTGAAACTCCCACCCGAAAACTTGTGACATTTTGGCGAATTCACACCGGGGAGATCTCGATAGGTGCCGATGTGGTGACTCTTGTCAAAAACTGAGATTACCTAAAAATTTTATCACCATTAAATCTTTTTGGGCTAAATTTATGAGAATGCGACAATTCGCCGCCGCCAATTCGTGCGGATGGTTTGCCGCCGGTCGATTCGCCGCGGGGACAATTCGCCGCGGAATAATTTGCCACGAGAATTTTGTTTAATTTTTATTTTAATGTTTCATGTGTAGTAAACATATTTTTGCAAAATAATTTAAAAAAAAGTTTTTTAGTTTTTTTTATATTTTAGTTTTTAAAAAAACTGCTTTTTGAAAAAGTATTATTTAAAAAAAACAATTTTTTAGACTTTTTTTTTAAATTAGTTTAAAAAAAAATTTTTTTTGAGAAACAATTTTTTTTTGTGGGGTCATTTTTTTTGCCAAATGCTATTGGTCCACACTGGTTAGGATATGTTTGCGATCAATTGACCGCGGTTAGGTTAAGATATAAAAAATAAGTTTTATTTAAATAAAAATTAAACAAAAATTCTCGCGGCTAGCTCTCCCCGCGGCTAATAGTCCCCGAGGCGAATCGGCCGATGCGCATCGGCCCGCGGCGAATTGGCGAATTATTTCTTAACCAAATTTGTATAACTCATTTTGTACAATGTCAGCAAACAAAAAATCAAGGAAAGAAAAATTGGGGTGACTTCCCTTCAATCACATAACTCTATTTGGTTAGTTGTCTGTCAAAATTTTTTGCTTTTTTATTGGTCGAAATTGCCACGTTCTGTCGCCTGAAAATTGGCAACAGTGCGCCCATTTCATATCACTTTTTACGTATTCCCCAAACCAAGAATACTGCATTCATGCAATACGGTGAGAAACGAGGGAGAACTCACTCGTCGTCACTCCCCGTGGAGTACTCGCTCGGCGAGATTTCAAGAATACACAGGCGAGAACTTATAACTGAACTGTATTTTTGCTGCTCTTGCTAAGCCTCGGTGTGCCTCGTCGAGAGAATAATGCCGGCATAAGGAACTGCAAACAACTATTTTGATTTTGATTTTGTAGGTATCCAATTTGGTCGCCAATCCCATA
Organism: Aspidapion aeneum; assembly: GCA_963576565.1. Taxonomy (NCBI): domain Eukaryota; kingdom Metazoa; phylum Arthropoda; class Insecta; order Coleoptera; family Brentidae; genus Aspidapion; species Aspidapion aeneum. The sequence continues at coordinate 34,835,195 of OY755038.1, read as the reverse complement.
GTACTTTCTTACCAGTGCCAAAGACAGAAGAAGGCCCTCTTTACCAATACAGCCCGCTGGTGTTTGAGGTGGAGGGGCCCACACCCCCTTCAGAGGAAGAAATTTTATCGAAAGGGTTTATTAAACATATCCGGTATGTGTATAATTTTATTGAGACATTTTCTGTGCGGTATTTACCCAATTTACTTTTTACCATCACATTTGGATGGAGTTGTAGGAATACTGGGCATTGATCCATTAGGAAGGAAGCCCTGGTATAAAAAATAAATAAAACAAAAACAAACCATTTTCCCTTAAACCTTAACCTTCTACGGGTCCTTTTCAATAACTTTTTATTTGCACTATCTCACCTACAGATAACTTAAAACAATTATTTTTATCTTTTTATGTTCTTTCATTCATATAAAACTTTAAGCCTTGGTTATCGAAAATATTTATATGCAGCATGGTTCGGTTCGGTTCATAAGGTGCTTGCTGTGCTTAAGTTGTGTAAGAGAGAAGTAAAAGAGATAAAAATATATTTTGGGCGGTTTCTTGAAATATTTTTCGTTGTATTAGACCCGTATTTGGGCTGGTAGTGGGAAAATAGGGGAATGCATCGTGACTTCTCGTCTTCACGAAGCTTTTCGTCATCCCGTCGTATGCAGGTAAACAGGTGAGAAGTGGGTATTTGTGTTTCACGCAAATTCTAGCTCAAGTCATGCCGCGTATTACTAGGATACTGACTGAGATAATGAGTCTGTTCTGCAGTATAAAAATGTTTATTTTTCCGTGACCAGTAACGATCAACTGAAGGACTGTGACGGCCGTGAATTGAAAACGAAATTTCGTTTGTAAAACAAATATTTTTAATAAAGATTTCATCCTGATTCGCTTTTTCAATCATGGTTTCACAAAACTCCATTCTTCGAAACTGATCATCTGGAAAAATTTCTTGCCTTTTCTATACTTTAAACCTTTGGTCCCATGTCGTTTCAAAACGTCTCCTTGCCTTTTCTTTACTTTCAAACGGTTAAGGGTTGCCTTCCTCTCCCATTTCACGAACAGGAGATGCCTCTCCACCACTGCATTTGTGGAAAAGAATTGATATACCCTGTTCGTTGGAAATGGGTCACTATTATTGGGAAAAACAAAACGCGACAACAAATAAATTTGCCATATCTTGACAGCTATTTCCCCCGAAATACCTTTGTACCCTACCTGTACTTTTTTCCTGAACGCTAAATGCGCGAAAAACAAATAACCACTTCTCTCCTGTTTCGTTGCACACGACGGAATGACGAAAAACTTCGTGAAGACGAGAGGTCAATGTATTCCCCTACTTTCCCACTAACAACCAGAATATGGGTCTAAAACAGCGAAACATATTTCAAGACACCGCCCAAAATATATTTTTCTCTCTTTTACTTATCTCTTACATACAGTTAGCACAGCACAGTTTATGATCTGTATAGCATTTATTCTATCTGTATATTGCATTAATATTAAATCACAGAGGAACAAACATAAGAAATTGCAAACGTGACGCGTGACGAAGGTACGAAATTGCATGTTTAAAAATTAAAAAAATGTGTAAGATAGACATTGTTGCACATTTTTTTTTCTGTCAGAGTCCGCCAGCTTTTAAACTATAGATCTATGCAAAATATTTCTTTAAATCTTGTGAGGTGTAGCTGTAGGTGTGCGCTCAAGTTATTGGAAAGGACCCGTTTAGACCAGTCTAAATACCCTTTAAAAAGGCAAAAATATGGTTAAAACATAAAAACTGTTGCAGCCAACAAGAAACATAAATTAGCCTCGATCCGATTTATTAGGGTGAAAAAGGAGGAATTTTTAAGGTGGTAAATACTTGAACCACCTAATATGCTGATGATATTGCCTTAATAAGAGATAAGAAAGAAGAACTGACAAAAATGCTGGAAGAACTGGATACAGCAGCTAAAAATATAGGCTTGAGTATGAACTACAATATAAATCCTACCTGGGACAAATTATTAAGCTAAAAAAAGAAAACCAAACAGCTGAAATCAAGAGACGTGTAAGATTGGCCTTGGTAGCATTTAGTAAATTAAGCTACATGTTAAAACATATCCTCAGTAGAAATAAAATTTCGGACTTCCATTGTCTTTATTTATTTTAAAACACGACGTTTCGGTTCGTAAGTATCTCTAACCGTTATCACGTGTAAACTAAACAGTCTAGTCTCTAGGCTACTACTTATACTACTTGGTATTGCAGTCAGGTGTGACGACCCGCCCCATTTTTATCATAAGACGCCTGTTTTCCTTAAGGAGTGGTTTCCATATGTTTCGTATGTCCGTGCTTGGTTGACTGAAAACTTCTTTATTCTGCATTATAAACGCAGCTTCAATAAATTTTCGTTTTCGCCAATGCGACTCCTTATGTAAAACTTTAGCTTCTGACCAGTGAATCCTGTGATCATTTGACCATGCATGATCTGCTAAACCGGATTTTTCAATATCTCCTAATTGGGTACTTTTTAGATGTTCGTTTACTCTAACCTGAAGAGGGCGTTTCGTTTCACCTACATACAGTGTGTCCACGTAAGTTGGCGGCATATGGGAAACTTTTTTATTATTAGCTTTACGAAAAAAAGTTATTCTTCATAAAAAGTTCTGCATGGTCCCAAACCTAAAATGCAACCATCAGATGTTAAATTTTTTCAGTCATATTACGAGGTTTGTCAAAAAATGTGATTTTTGCTCTAGAGTAAAGTACCTTTCTTTTTGACAATATTGAAAATTGTTATAAAGAAAAGATGTTTAGAATTAAAAATAGCTTTCAAATATTCAACATTGTTTATTTACATGAAAAAAATATTTTTTTCTACATTTTCTCTGCGATTATGTTGGAAATTTAAGTTTGCACATTAATGCATTGCATTTATTAATTATAAATTTTTTTAATGTAAATAAACAATGTTGAATATTTGAAAGCTATTTTTAATTCTAAACATCTTTTCTTTATAACAATTTTCGATATTGTCAAAAAGAAAGGTACTTCACTCTAGAGCAAAAATCAAATTTTTTGACAAACCTCGTAATATGACTGAAAAAATTTAACATCTGATAGTTGCATTTTAGGTTTTGGACCATGCAGAACTTTTTATGAAGAATAACTTTTTTTCGTAAAGCTAATAATAAAAAAGTTTCCCATATGCCGCCAACTTACGTGGACACACTGTATGACTTACCACACTCACACAGGATTTGGTAAATACATTCCTTATTATTTGAGGGATTGTCTGGTTAGTTACAAAACTTCTTATCGTATTTCCCGAAGAAAATACTGTTTTTATATTATAGCGTTTAGCTATTCGTCTTATGTTTTCTGAAATCCCTTGAACATATGGAATGTTAATAACACCTAACGGATTATTATTTTGAGAATTTGGTACATTTAGTTTTTTTTTTATATCGTTGAGTTTATTAATTTCTCAGAATAACCATTCTGTTGTAAGTCCTTTTTAATGTTGTTAATTTCTATGGTTAATTCTTCATTATTACTACAAATATTTACGGCTCTTAAATACAAACTTCTTATAACTCCTTGTTTTGTAGCAACATAATGATTAGACTTAAAATTTAGGTACTGTCTCGTGTGTGTAGGTTTCCTATATACAGTGGTTTGAATGTTTCTGTCTAATCGTTTGACAAGAACATTCAAAAAGGGTAAGGCCGAATCTTTTTCAATTTCCATGGTGCACTTGATTGTTGGTCGAATACCGTTTAAATGGTGTAGAAAATTCTGTAGTTCGTCATCATTTTTCGGCCATATAATAAATGTGTCATCCATGTATCGTAGCCATAGTTTTGGTTTGACTCTTGCTGTGTTGATCGCATGGTCCTCGAACCACTCCATTGAACGAGTTTCAAACAAAAAATATCCTCAGTACCTCAAAACCAATGTATACTGACCTATGAATCCCAAACCTGGACACTTACAAAATCAAACAAGGTAACAAAAGTCCCAAGATCAATGGAAAGACAAATGTTACATGTAAAGCTAACAGATGGAAAAATGAATGAATGGATAAAATATAAAACAAACTAAGGGATGTCAGAGGAGAAGTAGCAAAATTAAAATAAAAATTTATCAGTCATAACATCAGACAAAAAGACGATCGATGAAACAAATTTATTGTAAACTGGAGACCTTGGCAAAATAAAAGAATTAGGGGATGACCCCAAATAAGATGGGCGGACGATTTGAAGAAACATGCGGGAACTAGATGGATGAACACGGCGACAGTCAGAGAAGAGTTGAAGATATTGAGGGAGGCGTAAATAGATAGAACGGTTTTTGGCGGTACTAGACCTATTAAAAAGGTTTAGTACAAAAGTTATGGCTAATGAAAATGTCTACAACTTTTGTTAAATTTTTTACATAACCTAAAATTTCCGAAAAAAATCGATTTTCTCGTTTTTCATTTTTATCTCCCACATTTTTTTTCCAGGAAATTTGGTGAAAAGTTACTTTTTAGTGTCTTTAATACGTTTTAATTTGTTTATGTCAAAATATTTATATTTACATTTTATTTTGAGTTTAAACCTAAAAACAGACCCCATTTTCAACCAAAAATGCCCAAATTCTGGAAGCGGTTTTGTTTTTAAACAGTTGTCGTTTATTTTGCCAAGACGTCTATTTTTAGATGGTGTAAAACAAATTAACATCTTTGGTGACAAGGTGAAAATAAAAAAAACACAGACGCGTTGAATGATTGATTTAAATTATATTGCCGTATTTTCATTTTCCTATTAGTTTCCTGGAAAAATATTTATTATATAGATGCTTATTTGTAACACAATCTAAAAATATTTTTAACAAAAAAAATACCGTTGGTTTTTTTTAACTGCTTCCAGAACTTTTTTCGAGTGAAAACGGGGCCTCATTTTGGGATTTAATTCAAAATAAAATGTAAAAATCAATATTTTGATGGAAAAAATTACAACATACTAAGGACACACATACATACAAGACCTTTTTATTACCTATAACTTTTGTATTGAGAACCATAAAAATCCATTATCCACCCCTAAAAGCTCATCCTATTTCACCCCAATATCTCGGATCGAGTCTTATTTTATTTTCCTATTGGCTGCAAAAGATTTCCTTTAATTTGCAGTAGTTTCCATGTTGTTACCAGAGATATAGAATAGCTAGAGATTGGATTTTACAACCAACCAAAATAAAAAGTGGGTACACCTAGAGTCCCTGTATGTTGACATATTTGAATATATTAATATCCCATGTCAACATACAGGGACTCTAGGCACGGTGAATAGAATAGACCGGTGTTCAGATCTTCAGGTGAGAAAAAAACGTATGGCGTAGATATTTTTGCCAATCAATGTTTTTTGATTGACAGTGACGGATACTTCACATAACCAATTACCTACCTATTTAAATCATAGACACTACTTTTTTTAAAAAGTTTATTGTCACCGCTGTTTATAATATACTAAACAAAGATAAACAAAAATGACGTCATTACAAATGATTATAATTTCGACTATATATATCTCGAATTTTTCATGTCACTGGTGGTACAGCTGATTTTTGTAAACAAAAGTTAGATATGATATGAACAACGGAACTACTAATACTTTTTGAATTTTTTGAAAACTAAGGCAATTTTCCTACTGTTTTCTGGTACATCCTTATAAAATATAACTTTCTAGACTTATTGTCGTTATTTTTTTTAGCCCGCTTTATTTTTTATTACACAAAACTTAAACTACAAGTCAATCTGAATGTGATCGTTTAGTATCAAAGGTGAAGCGAGGACTATTGGTTAGTAAACAAAGATGTAGGTCAGTGGATGATTTTTGAAGCAGAAACGAACACATTATTTTCTACGAATTTTAATTTTTGTGTAAGGAGAAATGAAGCGGGATAAAAAAAATAACGACTGGTATGTCTGAAAAATATTATTTTATAAGAATACACTAAAAAATAGTAGGAAAATTGCCTTAGTTTTTAAAAAATTCAAAAAATATTAGTTGTTCATATTGTCGGGTATGATTTTATTTTAAATCGAACCCTTAAACGAGGGTACCGTAGTAGATCTCTTATGTGAATAAAATAAATCTGAAACAGTTTTAAAAACGTTACAAACTTTAATGAATACAAAATAAAACTCTGTTGCAATTTACAAATTGTTACAAGACTTTTCTTATGACCTATAAAACGAACAAGACCCAAAATATTAAAATAAAAACTTTAACTTACCATAATAACAAACTGCAAAATATTATTTAAATATAAAAATCTTATGTTTCTTTACTGACAATTACTTTTAGAGGTTTTAGTTAAGTTCAACAAAACTTAGAATGTAACTACCCACTTGTCTCCTCAAAGTTTGGGTTTTTATAAATGGTAGGTTGGACCTAAATAATCCATTATCCCCTCTTTGAAGAGTTTCGAGGAACCAAGTCAGTGGCGTTGCTGATAATCCTAAAATTTACTTTACATTCTAGCTAATGAGCTAAACAAGATAAGCTAAACAAAAACAGAGATAAAATACATTTTATAGACAACATTTTCTTATCTCACAGTATTTCCATGTCCAATCACTTTGAAGGGAAAACCCTCTCGCTACTTGCTGTATCCCCACGCTTAACCATTACAACTCCCACTTTAGGCTTTTCAATAGTTTTTCTCGCCATAACCATCTGCTGTGTAGTGGGCGGCAACCAAATGTTTTCTATTTTGGAGGGAGGCGGAACCACTTTCTTATCTCAACAGAACCATAATTGTGTTTGTCGCTTTTCCAAGATGGTTTCGTACAGTGGCACAGTCCGGGGTTATTTGCATTCCTGACATATGCCCCCCACCAATTTGTCGGCGACCTCGACGACCTGACGTTATATGGTCTCAGGGTTGTTTGGATTTGACTATAACCAAGCTTTGGAACCATTCATCTTTACTGTGGTACTGATATCAAATGCTGGGAGTTTTTAGGCTGCTTTCGTGTGTTGTGCACCATTAACATGTAACAAAAGTGAGGCATTAGTTCTGAACTTATACCGATGATTGTTTTCAAAGTATGAGAGATAATGTTGTTGTCTTTACAATATTTAAAAAAATGTCTTTATGTTTAATTATAAAATTACTTAGTATAAAATTATCAAAATATTAAACCATTTACATTTGCAAAAAAAATACATTTTGTTTAAAATAAATATGTCCTGAATAGTACGAATACAAAATTAACTATAATAAAAGTATTCAAATATTCCTTTTCAAAATAATTAATTTGGGTCTTGCCAACAGAGTATTTAAAAACTAATTTTCCAAATATCACTTGTTGCTTATTTTCACAAAATTATAAGCAAAAAGTGATTTATATTTTCCAAGAAAAATATCTCTCTCATATTTTCAAAATATTTAATACACATATTTAACCAAATAAATATTTTATATGATGCGCGCACATTACCTAAGACTATTTAAGTAGGTAATTAGCAAAATCGTTTGCTATCGCTATATAGCTATTTTTTTTTGTATGTGAAAGAAAAAAAATCCGCCTTGAATTTTCACCTTGTAAGTGAAAGAAAAAAGTCCATCTTGTATGGTCACCTGGTATTTTCACCATGTATATTCATCATGTATCTTCACCTTGCAAGGACCAAAAAATTTTCTCCAAAGTTTTAAATAATCGTATCCCCGCCAAAATACAAACATGCATGCATAAAATCAAATCAATAAAATAACATCTCCTCAAATTTTCAAAATATTATAAAAATATAAGCTTTCTATTTTTAAGAGCAGCTGCAGCTATATTTTTACTTAAGATGTGCCCATTAGATATATTCTTATATCTTTGAATTCCTTTAAAGATTCAGGGACAAAAGTATAAAATTATCTTTTTATAAATAAATAATAAACCATAATTTCAAACGAAAGCTTTGTGGTCTTAATGTAATTCAATTCGCTGATTTTTAGCTTCTGACTTCTATAGACGTTAAGATAAGTACTTAACGCAATTTGTATACGTATATCAAACTGCAAATTTGGCGTTTTTAATTTAATTACTTTTAACAAATACAGAGTCTCTCATCAGGAAATATTACATGTTAAAAAAATGTTCTTTATTAAGAAAATAGGTATTGTAATACCTTTAATAATTAAAAAAAAAATCTTAGTGTAAATACTTTTTAATTTTCAACTAAAATTAACTTTTTGGTTAATAAAGCTGACAGTTGAGCTAAATAGCTTTAGGTTAATCTTTTGAGCTAATATTATGTATTAAAAAATCTGCACAGTTTTTTATGTGCTATTTGAATTTTTAATATAATGTCTTAATTTGACATTGGCACAATTAGTCCTGTTTTAAATGGGTGTCTTTGAAAATATGCTTAGCGCATTTCTTGAGAAATTAAAATAAAAAAAAAATTCTTTTTCTTTTTAGTAAAATTTATTTAAATGCCAAGAGATCTTTTGAGACAAAATTTATGCTAAATATTAAATTTTATATAAAACAGTTAAACTTTTTGTGCAAACTGATTAGTTGTTCGTTTTCTCAGCTACGAGTGAAGCTGAAGGGTCATTGCGTGCTTATTTAGTTGAGCTAACCAATTTGAACACTTTGCTCATACTGGTATCCACACAGTACAGTAGCACTAAAAAAAAAATGTTTGTTTTTTTTTATTGCTAAGAGATATGCTCTATTGGGGCATGCGCAAAACGCACCCTTTTAAATCTTACTGTTTTTGTATATTTAGCTTTATGTTTTTCAGAAAATACCAAAAAACATTTTTTTTTAATTACTAATTTTTTTCACTCGCCCTGTATTTCGTTGTTCCTGTAAAAGTCCCTACTTGCACAGGTTACCCATTTGTTGAGTGTTCCGTGGTACTTGTGTGGGTTTTAAGTATGTTTTAGTCGCTATTCGTCCTTCCAGATGTTAAATTATATCGTCTGTTCTGCCAAAAAGTTGGCATCAAAGGTCGGTAACGTCGTGACGGTTATTGAAAAAAAAAAAATAATAAAACGTAAATCGTTCGGTTCAGTAATTATTAATGTCTGTTTAGTGCTTGCCAAGGGCATTATCTCCAAAATTGTGAAACGTGTCAACCTAAGAAAAAAAATTATATTAGTATCAGTGTTTGTGCTAAAATAAATTTAAAAATATTTTAAAAAATTGTGAAAATAAGTGGAAAAAACATTATGTTGAAGCTCTACATTACACTTGAATCCTGTATGCACCATCCATCGAAAGAATTCATTTTTTCTTGGAGATACCGATGTAAGTCGTTTTTATGTTATTTTTTGTAGGAAAAAATATTAAAATAATGTTTTATGGATAATAAGTTATAACTTATTTCAAGTTTTTTTTTTTTTTTTTAATTTTTTCCAGCGCTGAGCAATAGTTATGAAAACAACTAAATTTACAACATGTTTTTACCTTCCTTTCTTGTTGCGACTTTAACTGACTTAAAAAATTGACGTTCAAAGCACTTAACATTTTTAATAGTCTGAAATTTTAAATTCCGACTGACTGATTTAATCTTTTTTTAAAAATAAAATAAAATTTCTAACTTGGTCTTCTGCCTATTTTATAAATTTGCCCTGTATAAATATTTTGCCGATATTTTCTATCCTTGTCACTAAAAACCGTGACTTTCTATTTATGTCCAGATTTTCCACGAAATCGCTTTTTATACCTAAAAAGTTTAGTACATTAACAGAAAAAATTGTTTAAAAGATATAGCGATATTGCTATTCTATTTTTATATAAGTTTTTTCCAAAACTTTTTTTCGTGCGCCAATTAAAAACAAAGTTCTACTAATTGAGTTTAAGGTTATGTTATTTACCAATTTTTCACAAATCCATCCTTCATTTCTTTTTTAAGATTTATTTTCAATAACTCTAAAACAACTATTTTTAAAAATACAATTTTATATGAGCTTTTTAAGAAATGTATTGCCTGTGGCGCTGCAGTTCCTTATGAACTTTAGTTCAACCTTTTATGTTTTGAAAAAAATCATTGAAGGAAACCAAAAATGTTTTAAAAATGCGTGTTTTGGAAAAACATTGCTTTTGGGACATAACTATTCACTTTATTTCACTCCATCTGTGTAATTTATTTCACGAAAGCATAATTAAATACGGCAAAACTTCTTATTTTGGCACTAGATAATTATTAGAACACGAAAGTCTAATTTATTCAAGTGGCTATCGAGAGCCTTTCCAATGCGACCTCAAGCGGTCTTTTGTGGCTAACAAAACATAATATGAAATCTTAACTTGTACTTGGTTTTTTATAAACTGACAAATCTTATTTTTTCCTTTTCATTCCAACACCAATTCTGTTGTTTAAAATATAATTTTTTCATATTTTCGAAATATTGTCTTACTGAATTTCAAAGTTAGAAGTGGGTGTTTTGCATAAGAAATATTTACAAAAAATCGCACTCAATAAATAAAAAGTATAAATTTAAGTGTTTCTGTACCAATTTTTTTTTAAATGTGCTTACATGCGCTTCTAAATATTAAAAAATAAATAAAAAATTTACTTTTTAAAATTTTTACAAAGAGTAATTCAATTTTGGTGTTTTAGAGTTCTTGGATTTTCGAAATTTAAGTAAGAGATGCGTGCTTATTTTTCAACATGATAACAATAAGGCACGTCTTAAAATATAAAAAAATACTAAAATAAAAAAATTTATCAATGTATTCTAATCGAAAATTTTACCTTAGATAATTATTTTAAAAATAGTAACCTTAATTTACAGAAAAAATAAACAAAATTGAACATTTAAAAAATTTTTGAAGTTAGTGTGTGCTTGATACCTTTATAAATATATACTACAAATATATATAAAAAAAGTTTATAAAGCAAAAAATGTAAACAAAATTTAATAACTAATGTGCTATTAAACTTTGTTGAACTCAAGCGATTTATTAAATTCAAAACATCATCTGGGTCCGTCGAAGGTTCTTTTCGCAAAATATAATAACTCGTGAGTATATCATTATGCAAACCACTTTCAAAATATTCCAAAAAATTAGAAAAAGTCATAGATTCGTCATATTCGACACAAATATTTGTTAATAATTAATATTCTCTTTTTGCTTTGTATTTAATAAACAAATTTTTAATTCACTTTTGTAAAAAACTGAGCCAAATTTTTCTAAAAAATCGCATATCTGGCGTATTTTTCCATTTTTTATTTTGATTTTCTACTTTTTCTTTATATTTTTGAAACCAAGTAAAAGCCACGTATACTAAATAAGTGCCAAATAGATTTAGATAGATAGAATTTTTCTTTTTCTGTCCAAAAACTTTGGACCTGCACATCTTTCAAAATGCTCCAAAAAAAAATCACGAGCATTAATCTCTGAGGAGGAATCACATAAATTTGGGGATACAAACTTTGGCTTTGCCGGGGTCCCGGTCTCATTTTTAATATCTCAAATTGTAATATTGGCCATTTCTATTTATTACAAAGAAATAACGCGCGTATTGAAATTACCCCTATCAAAATAACCTCTAGAATTTCTAAAAAATAAAAAAAAAATAGAATTCGGACCAGGGGGTAGCACAACTTTGGGCCCTCCAAGTTTTGAAGAAGTTCAGTTTTACCTGGTCGGAATTCGGTACAGGGTTTGCTTGTCTTATAGTCTTAACATTGATTTAAAAATAAATTTTATTAAAAAAAAATCAAATTGATGAATAATAAATAATTAAAAATAAATTGATAAATAAAAAATTATTAGCAAAAAATTATAAATTTTTAAAGCAAAAATAATTTAAAAAAAAATAATAATTTTACAAAATTATTTGCAAAATCTTATTCACACAAGCCTCAAGCCTCCACCAACTTGTCGGGTATGATTTTATTTTAAATCGAACCCTTAAACGAGGGTACCGTAGTAGATCTCTTATGTGAATAAAATAAATCTGAAACAGTTTTAAAAACGTTACAAACTTTAATGAATACAAAATAAAACTCTGTTGCAATTTACAAATTGTTACAAGACTTTTCTTATGACCTATAAAACGAACAAGACCCAAAATATTAAAATAAAAACTTTAACTTACCATAATAACAAACTGCAAAATATTATTTAAATATAAAAATCTTATGTTTCTTTACTGACAATTACTTTTAGAGGTTTTAGTTAAGTTCAACAAAACTTAGAATGTAACTACCCACTTGTCTCCTCAAAGTTTGGGTTTTTATAAATGGTAGGTTGGACCTAAATAATCCATTATCCCCTCTTTGAAGAGTTTCGAGGAACCAAGTCAGTGGCGTTGCTGATAATCCTAAAATTTACTTTACATTCTAGCTAATGAGCTAAACAAGATAAGCTAAACAAAAACAGAGATAAAATACATTTTATAGACAACATTTTCTTATCTCACAGTATTTCCATGTCCAATCACTTTGAAGGGAAAACCCTCTCGCTACTTGCTGTATCCCCACGCTTAACCATTACAACTCCCACTCTAGGCTTTTCAATAGTTTTTCTCGCCATAACCATCTGCTGTGTAGTGGGCGGCAACCAAATGTTTTCTATTTTGGAGGGAGGCGGAACCACTTTCTTATCTCAACAGAACCATAATTGTGTTTGTCGCTTTTCCAAGATGGTTTCGTACAGTGGCACAGTCAGGGGTTATTTGCATTCCTGACAATATCATATCTAACTTTTGTTTGTGTCGTAAATATTCGACATATATTTATAAGATCCGAACACCGGTCTATTCTATCCACCGTGGACTCTAGGTACACCATGCGTTTGACATTACCTTTGAAAAAGCGGATAATTGGTTTAGGTAGCCTAACCAAACTCCGTCATACTTTGATTTTATCTCGGCCTTGTCAAAATTGCGGAGGCTGTCAGTGGCTGTTATTTTTGTTGGAAAATAAAGTCAATTTTGGACTTTTCCTACTCTAATGAAAAGAGTAATGTCTTTAGACCCTGAACAGTTTTTGACAGTTAGATTTTATCCCAACAATCTTTGAAAAAACTAGCAAAAACACAAATAAACAAAAGCAGCGGTTGACAAGCACCAGACATTTCTAAACCAGAGAACGAAATGTCAATGGTAAAAATGGCCGCTTTTACTTTGGTCAAATCCAATCAGTCCAATATTCTATTATCCGTGGTTACTAATTTCTTTCCTTTCAAAAGGTGTCTGTACTGGTCTACCCAATGCCTCCGTTTTCAAATTGACGAAAATATAAATTGGAAAGTACACTGTGAGCAAATCACTTCCACGTTAAATAGTATTAACTTCATGTTTTTAAATCTTAGGGATATTTTAATTACCCAACAATTATTAAATTTATATTATGCAAAGGTGGAATCTAGGTTAAGATATGGATTGTGCCTGTGGAAAGAGTCTACTTTAAAAGATTCTGTCTTTAAATCGCAAAAAAGAATAGTAAGATCGATTGTCAGGGCAAATTTCCAGGGCTCTTGCAGGCCTATTTTTAAGAGCCTTGGGGTGTTGACCCTGGCAGGACTTTTTATTCTGTAAATGGCTACTTTTGTCTTAAAAAATAAATCAAACTTTCAACTTGTTTGTCACATACATAATGTAAATACTAGACAAAAAATAATATTTATAGTTAATTTCATAATTTTTGAGATAACTTTTTGATAGTAATCAGCTGTTACCATAGCGAAAAAAAATCGTCAAAAGTTATCCCAAAAATAATGATATGGACTATACATACCACCCCATAGGCTCAATTTAACCTCAAAAACTCCAGAGATACTGGGTTGCAAAATTTTACTTAATTACCAGTCAACATTAAAAATATTACTAATGTTAATAAGTTTACTCAAAATTTGAAAACAGTCTTAATTGATAAAACCTTTTATGACAGATGAGTTTTTTAATGGTGATTCTTGTTTGTCACTCATGTTTCTGTAGTGCAATGTCTCTTTACATTTTTAAATATGTATTTTTGTCTTGTAAAAAACTGTTTTTTTTAAAACTATTCTCACACAATTGTAAATTGTCTTTGGGAAGATAAATGATTCTATTCTATTCTAGTCTACCTATTATTTGTATTGATGTTTTAGGTCTGAAACTGTTGCCGAAAAAGCAGGAGGCTTCAAAACAAAAATTGCTTGTCTCCGAGCCATTCAAGAGGCCATGGCCGGACTCTTTCATACTACCAAAAAAGTATGACAGGAGGACAATCCTTTGAATCAATTGGAAAATTTGTAATTTAGCGTTTTCGATTTACACTGCTCCCAACCGCTTAAATCCTTGCTGAACAAGATCTACGCTGATTGTTCGAAACCCTAAATGGGGCGCTCCCTACGAGATCTTTATCTGAACTCCCTTTTACATTATTTTGAGTTTAAAATTTTTTAACCACACCGAGAAGAAAACGAGAAAACACACTGAAATCCAACGCAATGTTTATTATTTTGAATCAAACTTCTTGATCCGTCTCAGGACAGAGAGTACCAGAGATTGATCGGAGCGAGATTTATAAGCAACGGTTTTGCCAAATCGAACAAAAAAATCCCACCGGGAGTGACGTCGTTTTGCGCTTTAAACCGAACATACAAGTTTTTCTTGGGATTGATCAGAGATTACTCGGGAGCGGTTTGTGATCGTAAATCGAAAACGGCATTAGATTTTTAAAAAATGTAGGAGATAAGCAGATGTACAGAACAACTTATGTATGTACATATTATTTAACGCTAAAAATAATTAGTTAATATGTTCTATTAAACTAATAGACATCTAGCTTAGACAACTGGATTGACGTCAAGTGTATATTTTGTTATTATAAGAACTGTCAAGTGTATATTTTGTTATAAGAGCTGTCCAAAAAATTAGATCGAAAAGAAGAAAAAGAAGTGAAAAAGTTTCTCAAAAAGACTGTTACAGGCGTGCATATTGGCAATGTTTACACGAGTCGTGTAAACATTGATATTGGATTTTAAATTAAATCCAACGCATGGCTTTAATAAATAAGGGCTACTGATAATGGTTGCCGCGCTCTCAACGCCATATATTTTCTAAGCTTAAAAACGCCCATTATCAGTTAGAGTAGACGCGGCGAGAGTTGATGCCACGCACGGCATCAATTTTATCTTGGTATTGGTACTTGCGGTCGGATAGTGCCGTGCGGAATAAATTACACATAATTTATTAAATTAATTCTCAATTTAAAACACTACGCCTATGGATCTCCGAAACAGTCAATCACAAGCTAGAAGCGGCCAGTAGATCCCCCTCAGCCGTGACGTGGGTGGCTTCAACTTTCGCAGCGCGAACTCTAGTTACCTTAGGATAAATTCCTTTCAATTTCTTTAAAAAAAATTCCAACTAAGCGTCTACGTCAACTTAAGATAAACGCTTTGTCTTTCTAAAGTTCTAAAATCCGAAAAATGTTCTTAAATTTAAATCAAAAATAAAAATTAACTCCAATTTTGACAACTCAAATTACCGCATTGGCAAATAGTCAACGTCATTTGAAAGCAGTCCTTATTTTATTAAAAGCGTTTACTTTTTTATTCCAAGCCATATGTTGCACTTGTTATTTAATTTTTTGGTATAAAAATGCTTTTAAAGAGATAGGTATCTTTGAAAACACATTAAGTCATTTTCTGATTGGGTTTGAACTATTATGTTGCTAAAATAAATAGAGAATTATTGAAATAAAACCAGGCTATAATAGTGCCAGGCACAATTTTGACACCTTCACATTGTAATATCAGCTGGGACCTTTCAACACACGGCCTTTGTTTACTATATGAACCGGAATAAATAGTGCCTTCTTTTATTAATTGAAAATAAACGACGAAAGTTTTAAATTCGACTTGGGTATGTCAATTTTGAAGGATCAACTGTCAGTTTTCAATGTGAATGTGTCAAAATAGTGCCTGGCACAATTATAGCCTGGCTGTATTTCAATAATTCTCTATTAATTTAAAAAAGTCTCTTGTAAGTAGAAATTAAGAACACCAAAGTTTAAAAATACATTAAACATTTATTATTAAAATATTATTGTTACCTATAAAACTAAAAATTAAACGACAATATTTATTATAATACACAAAATAGTTAATATTATCTTGAGGAATAAAAAATATTCCCCTACAATTACAATTTTTTCGTTTATTTCCAAAAAATTTTGAGCTGAGAATCAATCCAAAAAAACTAAGCGACTAGACTCCGCTTAAACCAATACCGATATACCGGCGATACAGTTAGTGTGATAGCAAAACATGCCGAAAGTGAACGTTTCGAGTTGACCGATCAAAGACGATTCAGTGTAAGTGGGTTCCAGCGAAACCGAGGGCTTTAGCTTTATGTTTACATCATACTTTTTTATCAATCAAAATTAGTATTTTTTCTGTATTGTGTGATCTAATTTTAAACGATTGATTACCTCATCTCAACATTTTATAAATAAACTAAAACTCGATAAAGCGTAAAATACATGTTGATAATATGGAACAAATAGGACATCCATCAAACCAAAACTGTATGCAGTTTGGATTCGCACTCACCTCCGTGGATTTTTTTTGAATGCAAAAGCAATAGCGTCCCTTGCATTTGCATTGACGAGATTATATATAGAAACAAAATTTCGGACTTACATTGTCTTTATTTATTTTAAACACGATGTTTCGGTTAGTAAGTATCTCTAACCGGTTTCAAGTAAGGACACTCATCGTAAAGGCTAATTTCGGTACCATATTGATATTGATTTTCTATTTTTTGGTTATTATTTTTGACATGTTTTTTATTTTAAAGATGTTGTTTTACACAGTCTAAAATAAAGTTATGCTGCAACACAGTATCTTGAAACTCTATTATTATTAAATAGATCTTTAGACTGAGTTAAAACCACATTTGTAAAATAAGAGCGAGCCGCCAATGCGAAACCGAGGAAAACGTCAAGAATTATAAGCCAAAAATAGAAAAAACGGATTATTATTTTGAGTATTTGCTACGTTTGGTTTGTTTTTAATTTTCTACGCTACTCTATCTACATGGAGTGGTTAAAACACTTGAAAACGGTTAGAGGTACTACTAACCGAAAGGTCGTGTTCAAAATAAATAAAGACAACGGAAGAGACATCCGACATTAAATGTATTAGATACCTTGTATGTATGACCTAACTTAAAATATGTCATACACATACAGGGTCTCTAATATGTATATGCTATTTGACTAATTTATCGTAATATGTTCCATTATTATTTTAATTTAATATTCACTTTCTTTGGAAATGAAAATTCTATTTGTTCTAATTTTTTAAGACATGGTGTTCTTTAAATGACTTACTTCTTCACTTTTTAGAATATTGTTTTAATGTCTTTACAGTGTTTTGGAAGTTCATGGATTAGTTTCGAAGACATTAGGGACCTATCGCAATAAAGCCAGGCACAAATTGTGCCGGGCACTATATTGACAGTTTCACATTATAAGAACAGCTGTCTTCTTTCAAAATAAGGCCATTGTGTATTATAAGAGCCGGAATTAATAGTGACGCCAAAATTAATGGAAAATAAACGACTGGATTTCTAAATTCGACTTTGGTATGTCAATTTTGAAAGATCAACTGTCAGTTTTTAATGCGAAACTGTCAATATAGTGCCCGGCACAATTTGTGCCTGGCTTTATTGCAATAGGTCCCTATTTCTCGAACTTCTTAAATCTTAAATTAAAATGGCCACCCATTAGGTATTTAAAGTACACCATATCTATACCTAATGTGATGATTAGCAGTTGTATTAAACAACAAAATACAGGATGTGTCTTAAGTAAGTGCCAATAATTTAAGGAAGAAATATTTGGTAAAAGTTATGCTTTTTTCAAATACACTTAAGCAAAGCTTTGGTTATGAACATACAGGGCGTTAAAATGTAAAAAAACTGATGACCCATACCTAATATCTCCGCTCTTTGGCCCTTAATCAGCAAATAAAATATACCAATACTGTTGAAACATCTCAGTAGAGTTAAGTTTTGAAAATACAGTTATTTAATTGCCGTATATTTCAGAAACGAAAGCCAGGCCATAGGTTACCAATGATGATTATTTTCACTCGTTGAACATTTCCTTAAATTTTTTTCACTTACTTAAGAAATGCCCTGTATAATTTTATGTCCTACATAAAATAGCACCAGAGATTTTTTTAATAATGTTGTACAAATCTATTAGTGTACATCAAAAATCTCCTTTTTAGTAACAAGACACTTAGCAAACAATAAAAAATTATCTGCAAAAATTGTAGCAAAATATTGAATATTTTTTTTGTATATATCAAGAATGAGTCTTAGATTACGAATGTCTATACAGTATGTCCCAGAAGTAAAATCACCGATTTCTTGTAAGAAAACAGTAAATTTTTTTGTAAAAAAACAGCTTACACACTTCGGTCGATATTGAATAAAAAAGCGGTTTAGAGAAAAATACCATCATTTCCAGACTTGTGGGACACGCTGTATAATCAAAAGCAGACTAGAAGGGGTTTAAACTGTGACGTCACCTTTACAAAGAATATTTCCTAGAACCTTACCCAAGCTAGTTGACCAGTGTAAATAACTTTTTCAAACTAAATTAATAGCATAAAAACTGTTGGAAATTGTAGGTAAGAAATATATCTCAACAAAAAAATAAATTAAACTTGATCTGAGTTATTAGGGTGGAAAATGAGGTGAACTTTTAGGGGTGCTTAATGGTTTTCCACGATTTTCATTAAAATTCGAAATCCTATCGCAAAAAATTAAATGTAAGGGTTAGAGGTAATAAAAAGACTTTCAACTTTTATATAAGTAAACCGCTTTTTATAACCCAAAATTTTCTGAGAAAAATCGAAACAACAGGTATTTTTTGTTTTTTTATAATAATTATTTGTAATTTTGTAAAATAAAAATATTTATTTTTACAATTCGTTTTGATTTTAGACCTAATTTTGACCTAAAAATGTTTTGGACGCAGTTCATAGTGTTAAAATTTTTTAAAAGTATTTGCACTGGTCTATAGTATGTATTTTAACTAGTTTGTTACCCTTATAAAAGCAGTTATCTAAAAACAGATTTCACCATCTGTTTTCCTATAAAAAAAAAATTGTGTAATAACCTTTTTTGTTTTCGTCAACAATTTTGTTGTTATGAACCATTCTCCAATTTTTTTTTATTTACTTATTAAGTTACTTAAAGCGGCATGTTAATAATATTAAAGCTTTCAACGTTGGGGTGCAACATTCTAAATACACATTGTATTCTCATTTTATTTGGTTTTTGTCGGATACTAAACGTGTAGACAAGTTTCGTCGTATATGTGTAGTTACTAAATTTATTCCAAGTTTCGCCCTTTGGGAAATACTAGAGGCCCTGGATATAAATTTGATTGATGTGTTTCCCTAGAGGTGAGCAATTCATATCTCTTTCTAGCATAATCCATACCTAAATTCAAAATGTCAGTGCGATACATATAGTTTTATAGCTACATTGAATTTTTTTAGTATAAAAAATGGAATTAAACCGAGAAAATTTTCGAGCTATAATTTTTTTCAACTTTCAAAGGAAATTATCTCAACAAGAATGCGTTGCCGAGTTGATTTCTGTTTTCGGTAATAAAGAACTACATTAGTCGACAGTTTCTCGTTGGTTTGGAGAATTCAAGCGTGTGCGGATTAGCCTTTTAGCGACGATCCAAGGCCAGGTGCACCACAAACACAGGAAAACATCAATGCTGTGCGCATACTCATCACGGAAGATCGACATGTGACATATCGCGCGAGATTGAGATTTAGTGGTAAGAAAATTAGTTTCCCACTGGATACCGCATCTGTTAACAGAAGAACAGGTCGATTGGTGTGAGAAAACTAGACGGCTTTGAGGCAGAAAACTCAAAAAACGTGTACAGCATTTTCAGTGGTCATGAATTGTGGATTTACTCATATGAACCCGAAAATAAACGTCAGTCGTCTGTTTGGGTGTTCCAAGATGAATAAAAACGAACAAAAGTCATTCGTTCTCGAAGTGTATCTAAAAAGATGATCGTGACATTTGTCTCCAAAGCAGGTCATGTAGCAACAATTCGTCTGGAAGATCAAAGGACTGTTACTGCCGATTGGTACATCACCATTTGTATGCCGAAAGTCATCGCTGAGCTTCGAAAAACGAACTCCGAACGACGAATTATCCTACACCAAGACAATGCAAGTTCGCACAAAGCACAAAAAACCATTGAATTTTAGAGAAAAAAGTATCTAAAAGTTATTTACGCTTTTATTCCAACTGTATTTTTTCTCGCTCATCGCGTAGTAGGTTAGGTAAGGTGGCAGACCCCTAACTGATTACATCAGCTGGTCTCATGTAGACCTACCGGTCCATTGTAATACCATGTGTTTATGAAAATAATTTTAGGACTTATATATAAACTAGTGTCCCCAAATAATTTTATATAAAAATGATACCGAAATTAAAGCCTTATCATAAAGGTTCATCATCCCTATCATTTCGGAGCTGTAATGTAAATGTATCGAGGGCCTCTAACACATGTGAAAATGTTTTGGGGCCTCTAGTAAATACTTCGTACACCTATTTAAGAATATTAGAATTTAGCATTAAATATCGTCGGCCAATTTAATTTAAGAAGGGAACATTTTGTGGTTTGATTTAAAATAGGAAAAATAAGCCGAGTGATATCTTGTTGAAAATTTGTTTTATTTGCTATTACAGCCCACTTTTTAATGTCTTATTTTTTACACATTTGTAGGATACAAAGAAACAGAGCGTTGTTTGACAACACCACATTGTTTTAAATAAGTATAATTATTTCTTAAACGATTTTTTTTTGCAGTTTTTAAAGGTCGCAATTTCCGGACTTTGCAGACGATTTAAGACAATTTTAAGAGAACATTATAAAAGTGGGCGACCGTACTATTATTAATTCTCAGATCAATATAATACTAAAAATACCGTAGGAAGTAACTTAAAAAAAAAACTACAGATCTTGCTTTTAAAAATCACCATTTAAGATTTTTTAAATGAATATCTTAGGTTGGTTTATAACCTATACATTTTTAAAATGATACCTGAACTGTAAAGACAAGTGGAAAACCTTTACAACGAGGTACCACTGAACTATTCAAAACCCTTGCTGGAGGTTGATAGATAGACAAGTTCATTTCATATTTTTTGAGACACCTTTATTTCGCTGACCTATGCTGGTTGTTACGATAATTGTCAAAAAGTTATCTCAAAAAATACGAAATGAATCTAAATCGACGTGTCTCGAGGTTTTTTAAAATATGTTCAGCAAAAAATATGGAAATACATGACATAAATATGGTAAGCACACTATTAGTATCCAAGAAAAACGAATTAGCGTTATTGTCACAACACTTAAGCATAATAACAGTTTTGTGAAGTTAGTTTAAAAAAACATCAAATTTATGTAAAAATACATCAACGATTTAAAAGTACAACCACATTATATATTATAAACAAAATGTAAATTTGTTCATTAGTGTAAATATTTGATTTAAATAATGTTTCTTTTTTCTTAAGCAATTATATGATTTTTTAAAGGAATATAACTTGGCAGTGAAACAAATAGATCTAGAAGAATTTGTGCCTTTCGTGAAAATAACGATACAAATCTAGTATTTTCCTAGCCAAGCACATCGTACAGAATTAAAATTCTTCCTATAAATTGCACCCATATTCTGTAACTTAACTGTGATATCAAGTTGCCTACGTTACGAGGTCCGGGCTGCTATTGCTATGAGCGTCTATGGAGAGGTAAACCCCAGCACAACACTGCCTTAGGCATCAGAAAGGGTTGTTAAGGATTTCAATAGATGGTGTCAATTGTCAACCCTTAAACACTTCTGTAGATTTCAGTATAAAATAACCATATACTTGATGTAAGTAGTGGAAAAGTGTAGCCGAGCCTGGGGTACAAACCTACTAATCTTATGTAATTTAACCTGTGCATATGCTAAGACAAATGTTTTAAAACATTTTTTTAAATTAGCTCTCTTGTCGTCCTTTTGATAGGCCAAAGTGGGACTAAACCCAACCTAGTTTACGCCCATGTTAGGAAACGCTTCCGATCAATTGACCAAGGTTAGGTTAAACAGATTTGGGCTTCCCAAAAGAGGACCTTCCTAAGAGGACAGGGGAACTATATTTTTAAAAATCCCCCTTTATATATATTTATTATTTACATTCTATAATAGAGTGTTTGACAGTAGTAAAAAATAAATATATATTTATTTTTAGATATCTCTTTAGGTGTTGGTAATGCTAAAAACAAACTTTTTTGTTTAATTTTTTCTCAAATTCATAGTTCTTTTAATTAAATAAATTCATTGAATTAAAAAAAAATTCCACGTGATTCAAAATCAGCTGCGAGTGACATCACAAAACAGTAAACGCCTCGAACGAACCTATTTTCTGTGTTATTTTCTTATGGATGGTAATGTTTGCTTCGGTTTAAAGTGCGAATTATCGTCCTAAATTAGATTTTATTTTGTGTTTTGCTTATA
Source organism: Aspidapion aeneum (assembly GCA_963576565.1). Taxonomy (NCBI): domain Eukaryota; kingdom Metazoa; phylum Arthropoda; class Insecta; order Coleoptera; family Brentidae; genus Aspidapion; species Aspidapion aeneum. Next base: position 34,812,676 of record OY755038.1, on the reverse strand, counting down.
AAAAATATTTTCAATGGAAAACGGATTCTCCAAAGCCGATAGCTCCAACTTGCCAATGCTACATTCCTTTATTGTGGCAGGCTTCTTTGCCAACAACAGTGATTTTTATTCTGCGGAATTTAGAAACGTTAAAATGTTGATGTAAGTATTCGATGAGTTGTTTTGTATGTAACTGAAAGTTCTTTTGTGATATTCTTCGCCTACTTTTACTCATTTAGATTTTGAGATAAGGCTATATATTTTGCTTTTTTGTTTAATATGTGACTTACAATAGATTCAATTAAATACCCAATCATTATTATTTTAAGCATTAAGAAACAATCAAAAATTGTAGGACAGGGAGGCAAAAAGTATACAACGACCAGCAATACTACATAGGTTACACTGCATAGTCCTGCGTATGTACTGCTCAGTCCTACATTTAGCCTGCATGTGCACTGCCTAATCCTGCATTTAAAGGTACTCCCTAGTCCTTCCTAATAACTGCCTAGCACCGCCTAAAAATTTGTACACCTTTCTGCCTATTATAGTTGTTCAACCCTTGTAATAAACATAACCTCAAAAATTTCATCGTCATTTACGAAATAGTTATATATATTATAGACAACGTGAGAAAAATTAATAGAAACAATTTAGTTATACTCACATCAAAGTAATCTTCACAAATGTAAAGTGAAGATGTATTAGATAAGGCTCTTGGGTCTCTTCGAGCAAGTTCTAGCCACTTTTTCCGTTCTTTTACTGCTGTAGGCACATGAATAAATAGTTTTTCAGGTGTTTTTATGCTAGTATTCGAAAACTGAGGCACTACACACCACTTATAGGACATTTTTTTATATAAAAACAGTAAAAACAGACCAAAAACAAATAAACACTTGAATGCCGTGTATCTGTCCGCGAGTTTACTGCGCTGTGACGTCATTGCAACGCCATGCTAGAGCGTTTAAGTCATGATAAAATATACTATTTTAATAATTTTGCGCAGCAAATTAGGGACCTATGTATCATTCTAAACACTTTTCTAAAATTTGTCAAACACCCTATTCAATACTAACACGTGGAACAGGCAACAGTGGTGAGGTATTCCTCTACACAGACGCTAGACTAGTTTATATTTATTAACACAATTCGATATATCTTTCGGGGTTTTTGTATACTTATCCGATGTACGCTAGGAATTTCTTAAATGCCTGCAACACAACCAAATTTGTCCATTTTTTAAAGCAACACAAAATTTGCAAAAACAATTCACTTTTGGACTCATATTTATAATCAATGTATCCTACATAACAAATGCTTATGTATAAGCTTGCTACAGAAATATAAACAGTTTCTTAATATTTATATATAAAAATATTCCTAGATTTGGTTTGTTTTATATATTTATTTAACTGTTTGGTTATGTATATTAACCAGTAATTTATGTTGTGCATTTTATTAACTTGTGTGACCAACAAAAAAACTACTTCTATTTTTTAGATAATATACTCTTGTTGTTAGAAAAGTAATAAAACTCGTCAAACTGACGCCTGTTTAATGAGTATTTTGGTTTTTGATTCACATTTAGATTGATATGACTCTTTTTTCTTTCCATAAATTCGTGAAGTGATGCTTTGTTTACAAATGTTTTAAAATTGATTTATCTAAAACACAAGTGCTTGGCATTCTGTACATAAAAGTCAAAATCATTTTACATGATACAACTTAACGCTGCAACTCAAAAAAGTCGCGGAGAAATTACTACCAAATCAATTAGGTAGTACGTATTTATCAATTTCTTTGTCTAGTCTAGATACCCTGTATGTAATGACATAATATGTCATACATACAGATTCTCTAATCCAGTCCATATATTGCACAAAAAATGTCCTAAAGTTTTGAGTAAAACCCTAAAAAATAAGAAGCACCCAAAACTTTTGATTATCCTTATACCTAAAATCACATGAAACTTGTGAATGTAGGGGTTAATTTAAAGGAAGGGGAAGAGGTCACTTGTTACCCCACTGGATTCACCAACGCATTAAACCTCTTGTCCGCTTGTAGAAAATGTACAGGTCAGGTATAAGGATACACAAGTATTTTCAAACACTGACAGCAGTATTTACTAAGGTTTTAGTCTAAAGGTTAGGTATAGGTCTAAAATATTATCCTAAAAAAACGGATTTTGTTATTTTAATAAAGACAAATAATAACTTTAATAATTTGTGTTATGATAACGATCTGACTGTCTATTCTAGGTGCTTTGTAGCGATAATTTTAAGAAATTTAATATTAAGTGACAGATTAAATTTAGTTTAACAGTGACCGTTAACAGCAATTAAACCACCTGACCTGACAAAATGCAAACTTTTAAAAAACCCCCGAAAACAGTTGATTTTTATAAAACTCCCTGGTCATAGCTTTGTTATTATTTGACGTAGAAAGATGAAGCAAAAACTTCATTATATAAATGATTGAATCAATCACCATTTCTCGAATTTGAGTATAACATTAATAGTTTTCAAAATATTGGTAATTGAATATTTTAAATGATAATAAATCATAACAAAAACATTTTATGTAAAAAAAAGCGAAAATGGTATTCCGTAAAAAGAATTTGTATAAAAGTAAAGCCAAGTTCTCCGATACAAATTTTAAAATGAGAGGTTCTTAATAGTTTGGAAATATTTTGCTAAACTTTTGCTATTACAGCCAAACGTCTTTATGTTCAATTTAGCACTGTGTGTAAGAGTCATGCAGTATTGGAGAACTTCGCTTTGCTTTAATATCAATTCTTTTTACGAAATACCATTTTCGCGTACTTAGCTTTTTTTTACATGAAATGTTTTTGTTATGATTTTACTCCTTTTCTGGATAATATTTAAGTTTTAAAGTATTAAAATAAGCGGAATATTGTTCAAGACTTTTGCAAAATTTTGAGGTTTTTTATTTTTTTCCTAGTTCCTATCAGTCTTCTAAAGGTCTTCTAAATGTTACTTTTACATAACTTTACATGTATAGGCGAGGGAAGTAAATTAAAATTTTCTGGTTTTTTAGCTTTCTCATATTCAGTCTGCCCAAGCTCTCTAGCGGTTCTGGAAGTGGGCAATGTTACTTTTACATAACTTTACATGTATAGGGGAGGGGAGTAAATTAGAATTTTGGGGTTTGTTTTCCCAAGGGTTTGGTCATAATTTCTATCAGTCCGCCGAATTTCAGCTTTGTAGCATAACTGGAAGTACAGTAGAATTTTGATAAGTAAGTGAAAGAGTGAGTGGCAATTTCGACGTTTTTTGTAACTACTTTATTGAAGTCCATAAAACTTGGAGGGGTTGTTAACTCTATGAAGATCTACGATAGTTTAAATATGGGCTGAAATGTTTCAAGAAAAGATGGTACAGCAGTTTCCGCCCGAACTTGGCGGGGCACTGCCGTGCCCCCAGAAATTCAAAATTGGCGTTGCGGGACAACGAACTGGTGTCACTGTTTTACTGTCGCATAATCATTATTATTTGAAATATTCAATTGGTAATATTTTAAAAACTATTAGTGTTAGACCCAAAGTATGTATTTTTTTAAAGAAAATTACTTATGGCATTCAAAAATAAAAAAAATATATATCTATTTAAAAAATTATTTAATTCGTTCTCGTAACAGTAACATAGTAACAGAGCTCAAAAATATGTCAAATGTAAAAAATGGTCAACGATTAATCATTTAAACCAGTTTTTGTATAATCTTTCTATGGCAAATAATAATAAAGTTACGGCTAGGTACGTTTATAAAAAATAACTCAACTTTTCTTGATACTTAAGCATCGCAAAGTGGTGTCAGTTATTCTCTTATCTCCCCCTCAAATAACTTAAACCCCCCAAAAGCAAATGGAAATAAATAAAAGATAAAAAATAAGTAAGACTTAGACGTAAATCTAGACCGTTTAGTAAATACTGCCGTTAGTGTCTATTGGCTTATGTCAGCGTGGCTTAACTTAATCGTCGATTAAAGTATACAGCACTTTTTCCGATTTTTTATGTAGTTAGGTTTAAGGGGCGGCCGTTCGGACGCTTGAAATTTCCTTACCACTCGGACGAGCTCGTAGAACGCGTTGTCGACGTTCATGCGCATTTTCGCGCTGCACTCGATGTAGGGAATTTTGAGCTGCCGCGCCAGTTGCTGTGCTTCTTCTTGCCACACTACTCTTTGGTGTTCTAAATCGACCTGCAATAAATTTTTCTGACATTAACTTCCAATCACGATAAACCTAAACCCGGGATGTTAAATTCATAAAATGCATGCCATAAATTTTCACGACGGCGGTCAAGTGTCATAAAAAGTTAGTGATAAACTTCCATAGTCATAAAATTTTAAGCCAGCTGGAGCCCAAAAAATTCATCCATAATAATTTGAGACAAAAGCAAAATGCATTGAGAAAAAATCAGAACTACCTATTCATTTAATTTTTATAACTTGATTTAAGTTAAAGCAACAAACTCTTTTAAAAGGGATCATAACAAAAACATTTCATGTAAAAAAAGGCAAGTACGCGAAAATGGTATTCCGTAAAAAGAATTGAGACATGTAAAAAAAGCCAAGTTCTCTAATATAAATTTCAAAATGAAAGGTTCTTAATAGTTTGGAAATGTTTTCGAGAAGTTATTATTTTCGACGAAATTTTTTTTTTCAGATAACGCCGAAAATGTGTTATTTAGGTGTATTTTGACCTATCGTAGTGTGTGTGTGTATTTGTATTCTGTCCGTAACACGATAGTTCCTAAACCGCTGAACCAATTTTCAGGTAAAATAGTGTTTGACCCACTAACGAGCTGATAAGATTTTGGACAAAATCCATTAATGCTTTTAACAGAGCATCGCATCAATATGTAGTTTGCGGAATATAGTTGACTACATTTTGCTCAATAATTTGTGTTAAAACCAAAAACTTCGTAGGAGCTTTAGTTTCTGAAATATTTACAAAAAACTGTTTTTAAGGCTGATATCATGGCTTCACTTGAAGTGTGCTAATAGGCTAGGAAGGAAGGTATCAGATCCGCCATGGATCCATTTATTTTTTAAAAAAATATTTCCCTTCCAGTATACTGGACGCAGCGGTCTTTAACCAGGGACCGCGTCCAGTTAACTGGACGTTAATTCAATAGGTCGTTTATGTTCCTTAAAAATACTTCGGCTATTTTGAGAGAATTAAATAAATACTGTGGTCTCTGATAAAAATTTTGCGATATGAGTCCATTCTCTATCTGCCTTGCTTTCTGATTTCTGACTCACGAAAACAACCGATGTCACAACCGAACCGACCCATTGAATTAACGTCCAGTTAACTGGACGCGGTCCCTGGTTAAAGACCGTATACTGGACGTGGGCACTCAACCTTTAAGGTCATAAGTCATAAAATATAATTTCAAAATCACCCCTCTGATTGCATAAAACCCGGTTCCCACTTACGACTTTTTCGGGAATGCCCGCGCACGCGTCACATAACTGTCATAACATTTGATATTGAAATCATGTGACGCGTGAGCGGGCGTAGATGGGAACCAGGTGTAATCAACCTTATTGAAAATAAATCCACTGATATAATACCCAATAATAATTTTCCATGAGTGGTATAAAAGTATATTAGCAAGACGCGATAATGACATTTGTTGTAATGCCTTTGACAATGAAATACTTAACTAATTTTGACCACACAACAAGAACCGTATAAAGTCGGTTTAAGTTTCCAGCTCTATAAGCGCATAAACAGAAAGAGACACAGACGCCTCCACGGTATTTTTGTCTGATAATAATTATTATTTATTATATTATATTGAATTTGACCGTTATAAAAGAGAACCATAATATTTAAATAAACACTATAATTAAGTTAAGAACAAACCAAATCACGAACGGCAAATCAAAAAAATAACTGAAACTCTATACAATGTTAAAGGGCAAAATAAAAATCTGTACACCGCGTGACGTGAGACGTCAGAGATGACAGCAGAGATTCAATAATTCGTGGTTTTCAGGTACTACTTGTACTTGCAAGTACCTACTTTAATTGAAATATAACTAAATAAACAATGCTTGTTACTTGAAGTATTTTTACAATGTACTTCATTTTGTGAAGTAAAGTACTTTAAGTACACTCAAATGTACTTTAAGTACACAAAAATGTACTTCAAGAACAAGTCTAAGTACTTTTATTATGTATTTGATAAATAAAGTACACTTGAAAAAACTGTACTTTAAATTGCTTTTACAAATTATAATTCCTTTATACTTGTACTTGAAGTACTTTAATAATGCCAGATTTTTAATGCTTTTTCTATTTACACAAAAAAAAAAGATTGATTGCCTTTAAAACTTAACAAAAAAAAAAATTTTGCTACACTATCAAGGTTTGTCTGTTTGTTAAAAAAAATTTATAATTGTGTTCAGTTGTTAACAACGTAAAAGTTCTGAAATATATGCCCTGTACTGAAAAGATTAACATCATTTTACTACAAAATTTTAATCAGCCTACTGATCGAACTAAATAAAAATGAAAAAAAGCTGGATTATTATTATAGTCAGGGTGACCCAATTTCCTAAGTATGAAGACTGCTTTACACAGAGAAAAATATCGATGTAGTGTAAATATCACATTCTAAGAGAGTACATAAAATTTACAAAATATCTTTAATTTTTCAAAAACTTGCAAGCGAACTATGGCTACTTTTCTTTCTCTCTTTTGAATTTAAATTTTTCTGCTTTTTCTTGGAAGACGTAAATTTTTAACGCACGCTATTACCGAAGCAAGATTGAACACATTTTGAGTTTCTAGCGTCTCTTTTAAAAAATGTTTGGGGTAAAGTTGCCGAATGTTCCTCTATATGTTTCGCTAGCTTATTATCGCCGGTTTAACTACGTTTCCACTGAAGTAACATTAACCAACTTTTGTTTTTCAGTTGCCTGTCTTGTTCCTAAAAATTTCTGAATGTTTATGTTTCAGAAACAAATGTCGGTTGTTGCTTCTTTTCCCCTGTTTCCAATTTAAGCGGTAAACTTCAAAGGAAAATCGGCAACACGACGAAACAGAAACAAGTTTATACGTGATGCGGTGGAAAGAAAAGTTTATAATTGTTTCTGTATGTTTCATGTTTATGGTACCAAGAAAGAAATCGTAAAAAAAAATTGCTGTTTCAGTGGAAATGTAGCTAAACAGTCTTAATCTAGTAGAACTAACCTTATTTCCCACCATAAGCATAGGAAATTCGTCGCGGTCTTTTACCCTCAAAATTTGTCTGTGGAATTTGTATATTTCGTCAAAACTAGGTTTTTCTGTGACGGAGAAAACCAATAAAAAGCCTTCGCCTGATCTCATGTACTGTTCTCGCATCGCGCTGAATTCTTCTTGACCTGCTGTATCTAAAACTGTAAAAAGCTTTGATAAATACAAGTCAACAAAAAAATATTAGGTTTTTTTCTGTTTAGCTATATATAATACATTTTTTTAAGTGTGTTTTAACGAAAACTGAACAGATGCTCTTTCGGGTATTTGTTTTATGGAATTTGGAAAAACTTTTTTTCTGTGTAATTTTAGGCAAAAATGGCGAGTAGATCCTAAAAATTTTACAAGAATTATGGATATTGGGAAAAATCTTGAAATATTGGTTATTTTTAGGAATTTTAAAATTTTATATCTAGACTATCCTTTATTTAGTTCTCGTTTCAATTGTTATGAAATTTTCATAAAATATAACTGTTACGTGTCTCGTGGTACCTGTCATTTTTTTCTTCAATTGCACAATTTTTTTTTAAACGTTACAAAAAGGCACTAAGTACATTTTCATTTCGTAGGGAAGATCACCGAAACACTTAAACTGAAAACTGGTTTGAAGTTTTCAAATGCGCTACTTGTTTTTTGATAGTTGCTACAGGATCAGATTTATACACAATTAGTGCTGTAAAATATATTTTCGGAAATATTTCATGAAACATTGGAAATATATGGAAATATTGGAAGTATTAAAAAAATAAGAAAAAAGGGAATATTTATTTATAAAATCATAACAAAACACCGGAAAACGCAGAAGGCTTATACATAAACACAAATCAGGAGTTATTCTTCAAACAAATATACAGAAATAAGGTCAAATTTGTACAACAAAAATCTCATTCTTAACAAACTACACTATTCACTCAATAACATCGTCTTGCCAGTCTATTTCCTCAAAATCTTCAATAGTATCGGAAATAAAAATTGTTCAATAGTAAGTTTAATGCTCAAAAGGGGAGGGGGGTTTTGGCCTTGAGTTTCACTCAATGTTATTTTATTGTTTTTTTTTCTTCAAAATGCGTTAAGAGGGGGGTGGGGGGTCAAAGTTCCTGAATTTTTGCGTTGCGCATTTTAAGAACGCTCCCTAGGGTTACAAAATATGAAAGATAATATTTTTAAAAAATATTTCCTATATTCCAAATATTTCCGAGACTCCTTCGGAAATTTCCAATATTTCCATGGAAATATTTCCAACGTAAATATTTCCATTTACATCACTATACCATAACGTAATATCCACTATACACAATTTTAAGGAGCAGCTTTTTTTTTGGCCAATACTATATGTGGTATCAAATAAATGGTAATTGAGCCTGGAGTTTAAAAAATATCTATTTATTTTAGCCAGTTGTAGTATAATGAAGGGTTTCAAAATATATATATCATAACAAAAACATTTCATTTAAAAAAGAATTGAGATAAAAGTAAAGCCAAGTCTTTCTTCTTTATGATCAATTTAGCACTGTGCCTAAGAGTCATTTGCAGCCGTAATGGCCAAGTTTAGAAAAACATTTCCACACTAGTAAGAACCTTTCATTTTGAAATTTGTATTGGAGAACTTGGCTTTACTTTTATCGCAATTTTGTTACAGAATACCATTTTCGTGTACTTGGTTTTTTTTACACTTCTTTTTTAAAGGAGTTGCATAACATTTAATTTTTAAAGTGGTAAAATATGCGGCATATTGTTCAAAACTTTTGCAATGCCTTATTTAAAATTTTAAGGCTTTCTAATTTTTCCCATGGTTTCATTATAGTTTTTATCAGCCTTCCAAAGCTCAGCTCTCTAGCGTTTCTGGAAGTTGGCAATGTCACTTTTATATAAATTTACATTTATAGGAGAGGGAAGTAAATTAAAATGTCGCTGTTTTTATAGGTTTTCCTATAGTTTTATCATACTGCCTTTCAGTCTTAAAAAGCTCATCTATCTAGCGTTTCTGGAAGTGGGTAGTATTACTTTTACATAACTTTACATTTATAGGGGAGAAAAGTAAATTATAATTTTTCCTTTAGTTTTATTATAGTTTCTATCAGTCTACCAAAGCTCAGCTTCTCTAGCGTTTCTGGAAGTGGGCAATGTTACTTTCTTACTTTGTAGGGGTTTCGTCATTATTTCTATCAGTGTGCCAAATTTCAGCTTTGTAGCATGCCTGGAAGTACAGTAAAATGTTGATGATCTATACATGAGTGAGTGAGTGTCCAAGAAATTTGGAGGGGTTATTAACTCTACAAAGATCTACGACTGTGCAAAGTTTGAGATTCGTAGCTCGTTCGGAAGTAGACTTTTAGAAAGGTCAAATATGGGCTGAAATGTTTCAAGAAAAGATGGTACAGCAGTTGCGCGAACTTGGCGAGGCACTGCCCCTGTGTGGTCATACTAACCCCCGTAACATACGTCCCTGATAATAAACTATTTTGTTTTTCCACTGTTAAAAATAATAACTGACAATTTGTAAAACCCATTTTTGCGATAAACTTGATAAATCATCCTCTAATTTAAATTGATACGAAAGTTAATAATACAAACCCATTTTAATAAATATTTAGCAATTACTTAATGTTGTTTTTATTAATTTTTACGTTTTATTGGGACTTATGTGCGAAGGGTGCCCACAGTAGGTGTACAAATTTTTTCTACAGGACCATACAGGACTCCACAGAACACTAAAATACACTACAGGACTAAGATTTTATTTTAAAGTCCTGTAGGATGATGTACAAATTTAGCTCAGCTAATCATCACCCCTCGATTATGTGTCTATCCTACTTACAACACTAACGTAGGCATAGGTATGAGTACGGTTTATTTCAAGACAAAATTCCATTGTCTTATTGGCATATCATTAAAAAGAATCTTCGTGTTTTCAAAAGTAGTAAGGGTGACAATGAAGTCGTTTAAAAGAAACACATTTTCCAAGGAAAAAACAGTAGAAACTAATGAAAATCATGTATGTAAATTACATTTGCATAAAAAATTTATAAAAACTTTTTTATTTTTTTACTCAGGGACACTCGTACTCATAAAAATCCCGTACATGAAAAATTTTATTGATAACTTTGAGTGTAGGTTACTGAAAATCCAGCTAAGATGTCTTGGCATTTTTAATTTTTTTGTAACATCCAAAATGTCAGAAGCAGTTTTTTAAATGTCATTTGGTACTATAACTATAAACTAAGTTAAAATCAAAATATAAGTAGCCTATTACAAATTTCCGAGTACGGGTTTTTTATGAGCACGAGACCTTATAGATTTCCTAAAATAACAATACGCATTTTTTTCTTAATCCAGCAGTACCACACACACACTAGCTTTTATAGTACTGGAGATATGTATTAGCAAAAAAATTATTATGTTGTACTATTTAATAGTGGGTAATAATAGTAAATATTAGAAATGTTGTCTGTTAATAATTTCAAAACTATAAAAGTTAAATATAAAGTTTATGACACTGTTGGATTGAGAAAAAATTATTATTTTATTTTAAAAGCACGACAGAGTAAGTAAAAAATATGACATGTATATTTTTGACAAAAAAAAAATTAATATAAAATTCAAATTGGTGTATAGAGTCGCTGATAAGTGTGGAAACAGTAATTATTTATTAACCCATATCAAATATCGAAAAAAGTTTAATACAAAAGTTGTAGGGTTTTAAAATGTCTACTAACTTATAGTTGGGGCACAATAGACCCATATGTGGTCGCAGAGCGTGGATGATATATTATTTGACATTTCAATTCTTCTTTCAGTTCAAAGCAAAGTTTGTTAAAACATAATGTACCTACATAACTTCAACCGTTTCCGAGTTATCGAGTTTTAAAAACAAAGTGTTCACATAAGAAATTCGTCTTTTAAGTAACAATCCTGTAACAATAATAATTAATCATAACAAAAATATTTCGTGTAAAGAAAAGCCAAGTACGCGAAAATGGCATTTTGTAAAAAGAATTGAGATAAAAGTAAAGCCAAGTTCTCCAATACAAATTTCAAAATGAAAGGTTCTTACTAGTTTGAAAATGTTTTTTTAAACTTTGCTATTACAGCCAAACTTCTTTATGTTCAATTTCGCAGCCTAAGAGTCATTTACAGCCGTAATAGCCAAGTTTAGAAAAATATTTCCAAACTAGTAAGAACCTTTCAGTTTGAAATTTGTATTGGAGAACTTGGCTTTACTTTTATCTCAATTCTTTTTACGGAATGCCATTATCGCGTACTTGGCTTTTTTTTACATGAAATGTTTTTGTTATGATTTTACTTCTTTTTTAAAGGAATTTGATAATACATAATTTTTAAAGTAGTAAAATATGCGGAATATTGTTCAAAACTTTTGCCATGCCTTACTTAAATTTTTGAGGTTTTTTTCCATGGTTTTATCGTAGTTCCTATCAGCCTTCCAAAGCTCAGCTCTCTAGCGTTTCTGAAAGTGCACAGTGTTACCTTTACATAACTTTACATGTATAGGGGAGGGAAATAAACTAAAATTGTCGTGTTTTTAAATTTTGTCCTATAGTTTTATCATAGTTCCTATCAGTCTTCCAATGCTCAGCTCTCTAGCGTTGGAAGTGGGTTAATGTTACTTTTACATAACTTTACATTTATAGGGGAGGAGAGTAAATGAAAATATTGGACTTTTTAAATTTTTTCCTATGGTTTTATCATAATTTCTATCAGCATTCCAATGCTCAGCTCTCTAGTGTTTCTGGAAGTGGGTAGTGTTAGTTTTATATAAATTTATATTTATAGGAGAGGGAAGTAAATTAAAATGTTGGTGTTTTTAAATTTTTTCATATAGTTTTATCATATTGTCTTTCAGCCTTAAAAAGTTCAGCTCTCTAGCGTTTCTGGAAGTGGGCAGTGTTACTTTTACATAACTTTACATTTATAGGGGAAGGAAGTAAATTAGAATTTTGGGGTGTTTTAATTTTTTTGTATAACTTTATCATAGTTACTATCGGTCTTCCAAAGCTCAGCTCTCTAGCATGTCTGGAAGTAGGCAATGTTACTTTAACTTAACTTTACATTTATAGGGGAGGGAAGCAAATTAGAATTTTGGGGTGTTTTAATTTTTTCCTATAGTTTTATCATAGTTCCTATCAGTCTGCCAAAGCTCAACTCTCTAGCATTTCTGGAAGTGGGCAATGCTACTTTTACATAACTTTAAATGTATAGGGGAGGGGAGTTAATTAAAATTATGGGGTTTTTTGATTTTTTCCAGGGGTTTGATTATAATTTCTATCAGTCTGCCAAATTTCAGCTTTGTAGCATGTCTGGAAGTACAGTAGAATATTGATGATCTATATATGAGTGAGTGAGTGGCAATTTCGACGTTTTTTGAAATTTCGTAACTACTTTATGGAATTCCATGAAACTTGGAGGGGTTGTTAACTCCATGGAGATCTACGACTGTGCAAAGTTTAAGATTCGTAGCTCATTCCGAAGTAGAGTTTTAGGTAGGTCAAATATCGGCTGAAATGTTTCAAGAAAAGATGGTTACGGCGCGCGAACTAGGCGAGGCACTGCCGTGCCCTCAGATATAATATTGAATTTCTTAATAACTCGGAAATAATTGAATTTAGGTACACCATGTGTTAACCTAATTTATTACTCTAAGGTGTTAACAAACTTTGCTTAAAGTTAAATTAAAAATATAATTTACAGAATGTTACCTAAAAAATACTCTGCCAATATATGGGCCCCTAAGCTCACACTAGGTACTATAGTTATAGTGTACGTGTGAGCTAATATAACTAAAAACTGAAATATATTTTATTTAACTCCAGACTAAATTACCTTTTGTTTGATACCACACAAGCCATGTTTTGACTTAAACTCAAATTTTTGAAATCTACCCCCACCCTTAAAAAAAACAAAAACTAAAATGTATTTTGTTAAACTCCGGACTCAATTACCTTTCGTTTGATATCACACACGCCATATTTTCACTTAAACTCTAATTTTTAAAATATACCTCCACCCTTTTTTTTAAATAAATTAAAATGTATTTTGTTTAACTCCAGACTCAATTACCTTTCGTTTGATATCACACACGCCATATTTTCACTTAAACTCTAATTTTTGAAATCTACCCCCACCCTTTTATTCGGTGGATTTTGTTCATTTTTAAATGGGACCATCTCGGCCCAAAACCCAGCCTAGGTACCAAATTTCATTAAAATCGGCCAAGCGGTTTTTGAGTTATGCGCGTTGGTCGTTACAGACAGACATACAGACAGACAGACAGACAGACATACAGACAGACGGCGCAACAAAAAAGTTTCAAAATCATCTGAAACGCAAAGATATATAAAAATTTTTGAAATCGAAGCAACTTTTTTTTTCTCGAAAAAATTAGGATCACCATAGCTCACACTACTATAGTATATGTGTGAGCTAAAAACAATTTAGATTTAATGCCCAATGCTTAGTAGACATTTTGAAACATTACACCTTTTATATTATTTTTTTTATATCTGTTTAGTGCTGCCAGTTATTTTTGTTTTTGTTTTATTTTGAATTTTTGGGAAAACCTAACCTTAAATTTTGTTTTGATATTTTTATGCTCTTTAGCCAAAACCTTCAAAAAAGAAACCCCTTGTTTGGGAAAAATTCCGATCAGGCGATAATTTCTCTCTTTGTTGAAAGTTATTTTTTTTTTGATCACCTGATCATTTTGGCAAAAATCATGCGCGCTTTGCACACGCTGGGAGTTTGAAGCGCCCCCCCTGTATTTGACAGGGGAATGAAGAAGCACTTCCGACAAGACACTGAAAGAAGTCACACGTGTTTTTAGATTAAGACCAAAATTCCAGCCACAAGAAAGTACGCGGCGCCGCGAGTGAAATGTGGAACTGCTGCTAAATGAAAGAAGGTAAGCTTCTAGCGTGTTGCCGATTTTTTTCCTTCGTTTTAGTTCAATAAACGTCTGTTTTCCCAGACGGGGTGAATTTAACTTTGGGGTAATTTTTTGTGATATCTCTAGTTTTCTCCCCTTCGGGCACAGCCGTCTAATATCTTTTATAGTTTAAGAAATAAGCAATTGTAATTTTTACAGCAGATTTTTCATATAGCTTTTTTGCAAACCATTTTTTTATTTTATACATTTTTTAGCATACTCTGTAAAAAAAAAATAACTGAACTAGAATACTCGCTGTTTTTTCCTACGAAAATACTGGTCTACACTTTTGGTCTATAACAAATAATAAACTCAAAAAAGGAAAACCCAGAGAAGGCTGCGACATCCTGTACAAAACTACTATATTTTTGGCAGAGAGTTCTTGAACTTTTATCTATTATTGATTTAGTGTTTTTAAAACAAAATCTGACGATATGTGGGCAATCTCGAGGTCGGTCTTAACTTTGTAATTGACAAACTGTGGGAAATAAAAGATTTTTTAAAAAGGCTTTGTTTACTATTCCTTTGTTTACTAACACTCGGACAAATTTGGTCTAAGATCCCACATAATGCATACCTTGCCTTAGAGATTTAAATCAGTAATTTTAGAATTATCCGAGAACAGCAATCACAGTCTCCGAAGTATTAAAAAGTATAATTTTTGTACCTCAAATGAGGAATTAAAAGTAAACTTTTAATCTCTAAAGTGCATAAAACGAATTCTAGTTACTATAGGCATGAGCCTAAAACTGTCTCGGATACACCCCAAAACCTTTTTCTTTATACGCCACTCACCCCCCCTCAAGCAACATGATTTTTTAGATATTTTCATGAAAAAATTAATAACATAAAATATGCTACAGTGGCGAGTTCGAATCCTGTGAGTTGCAAAGGTCAGGTGCTGCGGACATTTATAGGATTTGCTACTCATTGAGGAGTGTCAAATTATCTACCCCTTTATTCACGTCGGTAATTGTTACACAATCTATCAGTCGGTAGGCCATTCTAAGGACAAAAGGATGGGGAAAGCCGTGCAATTACGCGTTATCAAATAAGAAAAAAAGGGAGTTAGCTTTTTTGATCGACTTTATCGTATCAAGCAATAGGTATTCTTTTTTATGCTCTATTTTTTAAATCCAGGAAATAGTTAGATTGTTAACTTTTAATGCCGTTTCACATAAAATTTAGTCGCTTTTCAAAACCTAATTAACTAGAGTACATTCCATCGATGTTTATGCCAGAAATGAAAGACCTCATTTCAAACTTTGATCAATAAACCGTTCTTGAGTAAACTAATTTTGAGCTAGTATCGCTCGTGAAAGAACCCTGCAGGCATTTTTCCAATAGCACGTGTGTACTGACAATTCTTTTGAATAGTACTTACGTTTAAAAAAGGGCCAATCAAACATTTTTTCTTAAAGCCACTACCCCCCTAACTCCTACAGGGTGAGCCTGAAATCGACAGTAAAGTTCAGAAAATACCTGCTTTTTACATTACGTAGTTGTTTTCTGCCAAGTTTCAAGTTTGCAAATAATTACGAAAATACTGTCAAAGAATACTTTTCAGGGGGCGTGAGGGGGGATTGCCCCCCACCTCACTTTATATAGTGCCAACTTGAAAAATTGAGTTTCAAGTTAGTTCTAACCGGAAATAATTTTTTACTCATCTTAATTTATTATTTGCTAAGTTACAAAAATTAATGTTCAAAATTTTTGATTGATTTGAGGATTCTAAGAAACACATTTATTTTTGTTTCAAGGCGGCTATTTTTAAAAGATATAACTAACTTATGTAACTGTATGTTGAATGGATTTTTGATTAAACATACTTTTTTGAGTAAAACATTGTAATAAGGATAAAAAATACAACAAAAAAAAAAAAATATTTTAATTTTAAAAGTTTCTCCGTTTTTGGTACACCACTGCTTCCAGAGGAAACTCATGTACAGGGCCATTCGTTATACAGGGTTCAGCGAAAACTTACATTGGCATATATCTTAAAAACGATAATGAATTTGGAAAAAACCCGCGGACACGTCGATTCTGTTTGCGAGGGCGGCTCTTTTTGGCTATCTTGAAATTTTTGTAGCATGCACCGCGTTCGGGGGGTATACTTTACCCCTATATTTTGATTAGAAAAAGTGGGTCTAGTAATACCTTATATTAAAGTTCTCTTGTATATGAAAAAATTTCAAAAATCTAATTTTTGAGATATTTGCCTTCAAACTTTTAAATTTAACATGGACTCATAAATAAAAGTTTAATCAGTATTTTATATTTTTCGGATTTAGTTTTTTTTTATCATTCCATGTTACATTTGAAAATTTGAAAGCAATAAATCTCAAAAACTAATCAATGTATTTTCGAAATCTTTACACAGTTGTAAAGATATTCAAGATACCTTCAAAACAAGGTATCACAAGACCCGCTTTTCCTAATCAAAATATAGGGGTATAGTATACCCCTCGAATGAGGTGCATGCTACAAAAATTTCAAGATAGCTAAAAAGAGTCCCCCTCGCAAACAAAATCGACGTGTCTAAGGGTTTTTCCAAATTCATTATCGTTTTTAAGATATATGCCGAGGGGTGAAAAGCTAACCCAGAATGTGTTCACCAATTGTGAAAATCCACAATCTTTGCTAAGATTGTGAAGAATTGTGAGGGATTGTGAAGGACTGTGGCAACATTGTCAGGGATTATTATGGACTGTGTTAAGATTGTGAGTGATTGGGAGGGATTGTGTAAATATTGTGGAAAGATTGTGAGAAATGTGTACACCGATTGTGAGAGCTGTTCACCCCTCGATATATGCCAATGTAAGTTTTCGCTGGGACACCCTGTATTTGCTCGGCCTTTATTAGGGGTTAGTGTAGGTGATAGAATAAAACTTTAAAGGCAACCAAAGGTGACCAAAGTATCAGTTGATGTCAAAATTTGACATAAGGAATGCATCTCTGACTTCTGACCTATTCCAAAAAATAATATGGAAAAAAGTATGCAACTTTTGTATTTGAAGCTTTTTTATATCGCCTATATAGTAAGTTGGGTCGAAAAAGGCCTAAAACAAATTTTTTTTGAAAATTGATTTGTCATAGTTAAAAAAAGTTGTGTAATGGGTCAAAAACGCTAACGTATACGTATATTTTTGTTCATTTTTAAAACTATTTCTAGCCGCGCCCCTGGGGGGTAAACAGGGCAGTTTTTTAAAAATTTTAATTAAGAGCCGAATCGATCACAGATACACAGATTTAATAGCCAATATAGATTGGGAAGAAATGGGCATCGAATTAAACGGATAATACTTAAACCACCTAAAAGCGGATTTACACCAAACCGACAAAACAGCAACTGAGTTGAAAAAAAACAAAACCGCAACTTTTTGCAGATTTTTTAAAGATTTTTTGGCAACTCAACAGTTGCTGTTTTGTTTTTCGTTTCCCAACCGATGTCGGAAACATCAAAGAGTTGCTGCGTTTATTGCAACTCAGTCGGCTTGGTGTAAACGGCTGTGTTTATCAAGTTGAGTTGCGGCGAGCTAGCGAGAGGTGTGCTCTTCAAACTCGTGGCTTGACATTCTCAAAAAGTTGTGAAAAGAACGTAATTTGCCATTTAACCCTATGTCGTCCTTTTGTAAATCCATTAACATCTTTGTAGCACAATCATATTTCCTTCTATTTAATAAGGATCTCACCCAATACCTGCGTGTGAAACGTTTTCTTTTTTTTTTCTAAATCATGTACCAACAACCAACCGCACATGAGAAAAAAAGAAGCGTTCCTCGTCACTAACCATGTTAAGTTCTTTTAAGAAATATGAACACCAACACCGATCTACTTTCTGAATTGAACTAAACAAAACTGCAACTGTTTCTCTGATGTAAAACGACAGAAAACAAAAACTTGACAGCAACAAATTTTTGTCTTTTTAGTGTGAACAGTTTTATTGTTAAAAACAGTTGAGTTTTTGTTTTTTAAAACAGCAATAAAACAGCAACTCAACTAGTCGGTTTGGTGTAAAACCGCCATAAGATATGCTGATGATATCGCCTTAATAACAGATAAGAAAGAAGAACTGATAAAAATGCTGGGAGAACTAAAATCATAAGAAACACAGATGAAAATATCACGATCAGAATAAACCGAGAGAAAATAAAACAAGTAGAGGAATATATATACCTGGGACAAATTATTAAACTAAAAAAAGAAAACCAAACAGCTGAAATCAAGAGACGAGTAAGATTGGCCTGAGCAGCATTCAGTAAATTAGGCTACATATTAAATATCCTCAGTAACTCAAAACGAAAGTGTATAACCAATGTATCCTTCCTGTCCTTACCTATGGATCCCAGACCTGGACACTTACAAAATTAAACATGGATAAGGTAGGAAAAACCCAAAGATCAATGGAAAGACAAATGTTACATGTAAAGCTAACAGATAAAAAAAGGAATGAATGGATAAGAAATAAAACAAAAGTAAGGGATGTCAGAGGAGAAGTAGCAAAATTATAATGGAAATTTGCCAGTCATAATAACATATGTATTGTAAACTGGAGACCTTAGGAAAATAAAAGAAGTAGGGGAAGACCACAAATGAGATGGGTCAACGATTTGAAGAAACATGCGCGAGCTAGATGGCTGAACACGGCGAAAGACAGGGAAGAGTGGAAGATATTGGGGGAGGCCTATATCCAAAGATGGATCGAAGAAGGCTAAATAGATAGATATATAGATAGATAGATAGATAATAATGATATATTATATCATCTCTTTTCCAAGCGAAAACCTGTATACGTACTTAGGGGAAAGTCCTCAGGGGCGCGGTCAAATATTATAATAATTGTGATTTTTTTTTAGTGTTTGTGTTCCTTAGACACATAAGATACATTTTAGAACTATTACAGCCCCTTACTTTACATTTGAAATTTTGAAATATATGGGGGGTGGGGGGCGCGGCCAAATTTACTATTTTTTAGGAAAACAAAAAATCATTTATTTTCTTGGCGGATTTTACAAATTTTTAGAACTATGACAAAATCAATTTGAAAAAAAAATTTTCGACCCAAATTACTATACAGGGTGTTTCCTAATTGAATGTCAATATTTATGAGGGTGATTTTTGGGCCCATTTTAAGAAAAAAACTTCATATGAACATATGTCCTAAACGTCTTACCTTTTGAGATACAGGGTGGTAAAGTTTTCAAAAATAAATAATTTATTATTAATATCTACAATACCACTTCAGATATTTTAATTAAATTTGTCATACATGTACTATGAATCAAGAGGCATTTTTTAATGCATCACTTTTTTTTTAATTTCCATCAGTGGCGTTCGTACATAATTTGACCTGCCTATTTTGGCAGACATTGATGGCACGCCACTGATTTTTCCTGAATTAATAATTATTTTTAAAATCCCCAGTCATTTCTAACCAGTCGATCACTTCATTTTTGTCAATCTGATGCATGGTTTTCGCTTAAAAAAATAAAAACCATTTCTCTGATGCATGATCATAACAATATCATTAATATGACAATATCATCATGCACCCTGTATCTCAAAAGGTAAGACGTTTAGGACATGTTCATATGAAGTTTTTTTCTTAAAATGGGCCCAAAAATCACCCCCAAAAATATTGACATTCAATTAGGAAACACCCTGTATTAACCCTTGAAAAAAGCCACGCAAATATCATCAATGACAGGAGTTTTAAAAAAGTTTTTAAATAATAGCAAAAAAACCGAGGGGGAATTCACTCTCGCAATACATGTACAAAATGTGTTTCGCATTATTTCTCATTACTTTTCATTATTTGGCATTACTTTTCATTAGTTTTCATTACTTGGGATTACTTTTCATTACTTCTCACCACTTTTCATTACTTGGCATTAATATTCACTACTATGGCATTTTTATTCATTGATATTCATTACTATTCATTGCCCTCACATTACTTTTCCTTATTTTGCAATTTAGGTTGAGAGGTTATGTTTTACTTTACAAATTGTTTTGTGTCTGTTGTTGAGTGTATTTAATTAAAGATAAGTGAACAGGGACAGGGTGACAGGTGTCTCTAAAAGGCCTGTACTTACAAAATATTCCTGAGGTCTTAATAAGCCGTTTTTGACCACCCCTTCCCCCATCCTAACGCATTTTCAAGAAAAAATACTATAAACACTGCGAGCAAGTAATCTGTCGAAGTTGGTTTACAGGAAACCCAAAATATACGTTTTAAAAAGAAGATAACCAACATCGAAAAAAGTAGCCTAATTTTTTGTAAGTCAGGTTTTTAGGGTACCTCCCCCTCTCTTTTTTTCAAAGTTGGCAATAACAAAAAGTTTTTTAACAGTAATCATAGCAAAGTTGGTTTTATTAAGAAAACCGAAAACTAAATCGAAATCGGTTACGTCGTTTCTGAGATATTAGCGTTTTAAGGTACGATTTTGAAGAGCCATATCTCGAAAACTGATGGAAAAAATTTCTTAAGATAGGGCCACGGAGTCGTAAGGGTCCTATCTCTATCAGAAAAAAACCAAACCTGTGGTCTTAGATGTTCCACAGTTTTCAAATAGGCGTGCAAACAACCCCTATGTTTTGCAAAAACCATTTTTTTTCAATTTCAGTTTTTACGTTATATCGCGAAACGGAGGCATCAAAATCCAAAATCGATAATATCCAAATTGGTGATTCATTAATTAAATTCGAAAGCAAAAATTTTAATCGGTTCAGTACTTTTCGCGTTAATGAGGAAGAACGATCAAAATTTGGCCAAAATTAAAGGGCCATATCTCGAGAACCTTTTTCAAATAAGCGCACAAACGACCCCTATATTTTGCAAAAACGGAATTTTTTTCAATTTCAGTTTTAACGTTATATCTCGAAACGGAGACATCAAAATGCAAAATCGATACTAACCAAATTGGTGAGGCTTACTAAGCTTCATAATTAAATCCAAAAGCAAAAATTTTAATCGGTTTAAAGTACTTTTCACGTTAATGAGGAAAAACCATCAAAATTTGGCCAAAAGTGGTGCTACTTTGAAGGGTCATATCATAGAGTAAGATAGCCTATGTATTACTCTATGGTCATATGTTGCAAAGCTTTGGCTTGATCAAGAACAAACTGCCTACGCAGACGGGTTATTATAATACATATCAACGTATGTCAATTTTTAGGGTCGCCAATAAATCGAAAAAATGCGCGAATTCATTTTAATTTAGTTTGTCGGTGTCTATAAGTGTGCCAAATTTCATAACTCTACGATAAGTTTGAATCTCGAAGAAAAGGACTCGCTCGCACTGTTTATGTAGTGACGTCACCAAGACAAAATATAAAATATTTAAAAATCATATTTTAAAAGTGTAACCTATTAAGCCGCTTATATTGATAAAAAAATTTCGAATAAACTTTTTTATATATCAAAACCCCTCTCCCCTAAAGCTCCTTAAAAATTAAAAACCTGAAATTACTTTATATTAAATATTGAATATCTCGGGAACTATTTCCTAAAAACTTCTAAGAAGGGCCATAGAGTCGTAAGGGTCCTATCTCTATCAGAAAAACCCAAACCTGTGGTCTTAGATGTTACCCAGTTTCCAAATAAGCACGTAAATGACCTCTATGTTTTGCAAAAACACTGAAATTGTTGTATTGCCAGCGGTTCTTGATAAGTGTACAAAGTTTAAATTAAATCTGTTTGTTTCTGCAAAATTCTTAAGGCTTGAGAGGGGTGCGCCTGTGAAATTATTGTATTTTTACAGGTTCTTGATAAGTGAACAAACTTTTAATTAAATCTGTTTGTTTCTGCAAAATTCTTAGGCTTGGGGGGGGGGGCTGTTTAAAATTCTCTGTTGACTTGATTGGGTGCTTGGAATTTAATTTTGAGCAATTTTTAAAAAAGCTTCTGTTTAAAAATCAAATCAATATCAAAATTGTATATTAATATATTACACCCAACTTAGGGTTAAAGTTTGTCAGAATAGTTGTGAAACACTCTGTAGATACACTAATTTTCCTTATTACAACTTTGTGTATAAAAATGATTATGCATTACTATTCATTACTTGGCATTATTTCTCATTACTTTTCATTACTTTTCATTACTTGTCATTACTATTCATTATTATTCATTGTTCATTCATTACTCACATTATTTGACATTTTTGATAGTAATGCACAATACATGTACAGAAAATGGGTAGTGAATTCCCCCTTGAAAAAAATGGACAAAAATTAAAGACCCCAAGGCCCTCATGTTTGCATCATGAATGGGCAGTTACCGTGGGTATTGGGATATTATGTATATGATCTTATGTCTATCCATACCAAGTGTGTTGCCTCTCTTATTAAATGCAATATCTGAACCTATAAGGCCTGAACTAATAATTTTAATATAGCAAATCTGTATTTAGGGAGGACTGACTGACTTTTTTATTTATGAAAATTTCATTTTGATGTAATCTAATTTTTTTATAGATTTTTTTTAATGAATCCAACTGTCAAATTGAATTTCATCTCTTATTTTTAGTTTGAAATTTGTCAATATCTGGGTTTGATATTTTTGAGGTTTTCTCATGGTTATGGTCGATGGGCAGTGGTAATGGTAAATTTACATTACTTTGCATTAATATTTATTACTTACATTATTATTATTTTTTTAATTATTGGACATATACAGTACAAAAAGCTGGAAGTGAATGTTATTTATTTATGGAATGATCCCCTATTTCTTTATATTGTTTGTTTTTATTTTATATTTTAATTGGTTTACTGGGTTAAAAAAAATTAAATTATCAAATTAAGAAATTAATGAAAAGTGTAATAATAGTTTCAAAGGATTGAATAAAAAGAGGGTCAGTCCATAAGAGCAAAACCAACTTTATGTAATATCTCAAAAACTGAAAGTGACAGATACAAATTAATTTGACAGATTAAAACTATAAAAAATATATTTATATTAAAATTAAATTTTCATTAAAAAAAATAATATGGTTCTCTTTCAAAATGCAATTCTATAGCTTAAAAAAGGCTTACCTACTACATTTTGATCACTTGAAAATCAAGGATTGCAAGTGGAAAACTTCTCAAAAATGCTGAATTTGGGATATCAAATGGAATAAAAAGTTTGCCAAATTATCTATTATGTCTTATTTATAGGTCAATAGATACTTACTGTCTAATTTTGCAGGTATGTCATCTATCACACATTGTTTTGTATAGGAGTCTTCTATCGTAGGATCATAATCTGTTACAAAATAACTCTAAAACAAAAAATACATACTAACATATTACCATTAAAAATAAAACTAATGTTTAATGATATTACTTAAAATATTTTACATATTGTAATTCAGTATGTGATGTGCAAAGTAATAAAAATATATTACTGTAAAAACAAAACCTATTAATATTTGAGAAAATCTAAAGTGTAGGTTTTTCATTTAATTTTCCTGACATTTATTTACATATTAAAATCAATTTAAATTTATTTGGCACCCCTTCCTTTAAAAATTTTATGACCTCAAAAATAAGGTATCTTTTCAAGATAATATTTATTAATCCAAATTTTTTAAATCTCAAAAAAATCTGATAAGGATCAAACAAAAAACAAAATAATTTAGTTTTAAGCAAAAGTTATTTGTGTAGGTAAGACAAGGCCAAAGCAGAAATTGCTGTCATTGCTCTGTCCATAAAAGGAAGCTGTTGATATTACAACAGAACCACCTTTGCAGATAAAAATTAAATAATGCTCAATAATACATTTAATGGGGCCAACCACCTGTGCAGATTTTTTACAATTTTGACCATATTTGGCTCAACTATAAAAATGATTTGTATAAAAATCATTAAAAATAACTAAAAGTTATGTGCCAATCTACTCTTACTTAAAAGTGGAGAGTTCAGAATATTTTTATCAACTTTCACATAATTCTTGAGTTTATCATTAATTTTATGAATAATGTTTAGTACAACTAATCTTTATGGTATTTACTTTAGAATCTAATAATTACTAATAATAAAAAGGCAACCATTTTGCACATTTTTTAATATTCATTTTATTGATTAAAGAAAAATATCTTAACTCTATATTTTGAAGTGGGATTTACCCAGCAACGTAATTAACAAACTACAAATTGAGTGCTGAATTTTTAAATCTCATGCTAAGCAAGCAGAAAAAATCAAAATTACGGATCAAGTTTATCCATTGTGCATTACATTGCTGGGTAAACCAGCTCCCTCGAGCCCCAAATGATACTTGTATACATTAAAAGATTTGTACAATAGGCCTTAGCCTGATTTTCTTCTAGCTGTTGTTTCATGATAGTTCCGAATAAAAGAGCAGGCATAAAATGAGGACACAACCACCTGTAGTGATTTTTTACAATTTTCACCATGATATGAGCCAGCACAAAAATAGATCATTGAGGAATTGTTAAATTTAGATTACCTGAATGAATTGTAGTGTTATCGCGGATTTTCCAACTCCACCTCCGCCAACAATCACCAGTTTATAAGTTTGCTGATTGGGGGCCCTGTCACCTAACTTGGACATGCTGGCTGCTCTAATTTAAAGGCCCGCGTCCTGCCCCTCCCAAAAATATGGAACTTAAAAACTGTTAAATTAAAATTAGACTGAAAATTAAACTAAAAAACCAAATTTTGCTAAACTACAAGGATAACCAACCAATTACTGGCAGTGTAAACATGACACTGACACCTCTGTGACAGGGGACGCAATGACGGCCTGTCATTATTATTTCAAAGGGCGCCATCTACGAGTTTTATTTACAAACAGCACCCGCGGTCACGTGATAAAATTTAGAATTCCGGCCTGTTAAAAAATAATAGGATCAACACGTGATTTTTGCCTTTTTAAATCATGTGAGCAAAGGTTTACATTTATTTTAGTTTGCGAACTTGTCAATAGAGGGCCGTCTCATAGTTTTTTTTAGGGTCACTTGGGTCACTGTATCCACCATTGACCCTCAAGACTATTAAACATTGTAAGGGTCACTGTATCCTGAATTGGGCAGGATGCGGCACATATACAGGGTCATCGAAAAACTAACTCAATTTTTTCTGACAAAGTGTGATTTTAGTGATACACCAAACTTAAGGGGTGATATAGGAGAGGTCAAAAGAATTTTTTTATTTTTTTCTGTTCAATTTTGTACTCTTTGTTTTATAGATCCGAAATGTAATTACGAAAAATGTCCTTAAAAATTGCAACATACAATCAAAATCTTGGAATTTTTCAGTACCATAAAGGTAATAATGGAGTGTTAAAATTATTTTAAAATAATACTCAAAATTATTATCAAAAACTTTTTTTTTTAAACAAGAATAGGTATATACCTATTTATTTTTTAAATTAAATGTGGTGCTGATATTACTATTTGTTGCAATTAATAAGAGATTTTTTTATTAAAAAATCTTAATTTTCTACATTTACCTCATAAAAAAATTTGTACCTATTTCAAAGGTTATTTGGCAACACTGTATCTCAACCTATAATTTTTTGAAAAAATAGCAATAATACATTTTTTGATCACAATGAATCATAAAATTATTTGACTATGTTAAAGAAATTTTTAAAATTCACAGAGTATACCCCCACCCTTCAAACTTGACTTGAGAAATACAAAAACTTTTTGACCAAAAGCAATGTTTACAAGAGTGATTTAAACTTTTTGATCTTCTCCACCAACCCCACAACCCTTAAAAGTTTGGTGCATCAAGAAATTTACACCCTGTATTATAAGAGTGTATTGGAAATTCAGGATGCAGTTATTTTTTTAAAGGCCTGATGTGCATGGACAATTCAGAAAAAAGGGGTTACAGAAGCATTTTTTTAAGATACATAAGTTTATTGATAAAAAATCGTATGCATACATTTCCAGACTTTTTCAAATATTTGCCAGAACATTTCTTCCTTTTAACAATTTCAGACTTTTTCGGAACATTTCCATACTTTTCCAGGACATATTAGAGCCTTTTCCAGGACATTTCAAGACTTTTTCTGAACATTTCCAGAACAATTTCAAACTTCCCAGAATATTTCCAGACGTCTCCAGACTTTTTCTGATTATTTCCAGAGTTTTTCAAAAGACGTCCAGACTTTTGTAGAACTTTCGAGGACATTTCGAGTTTTTTCTTAACCTTTTCAGACTTTTCCACACTTTTCTAAAACATTTTTAGACTTTTTGAGAACATTTCTAGACTTTCCAAGAACATTTACAGACTTTTCCAGAATATTTCCAGACCTCTCCAAAACATTTTTAGAACTTTTTTAGACATTTTCAGACTTTTTCAGTTAATTTCTTCAAAATATCCAGAATACTTCTTGACATTTCCAGACTTTTTCAGAATATTTTCGTACTTTCCAGACTTTTCTACGACATTTCTCGACGTTTCCTGATTATTTTAGACTTTCTCTAAACATTTTTAGACTTTTTCAAAACATTTTGAGACGTCCCCAACACTACCAGTCTTTTTCAGAACATTATTTTCACACTTTTCCAGGACATTATTGGCATACTTTTCCAAAACTTTACATTAAAACAAATAGACTGTAACTAAGTAATAAAGATTTTATCTGGATTTATATAAACACCTACACAGGTTCCAAGGTGGCCACCTGTCATAAAGTCATAAAATTTGATGGTTGTAATAAAATGCCATACCCATAAATTCGAGTTGGCGCACCAAGCGCTCGGGGTGACATGCATCACGTGTTTTATATTGTAAAAATGCACGTTGCAAACCACGTGATAAATTCGTCGGACCAAAACGACCATGTCACTTATAAAATTTTAGGCTAATCAGTGTTTAAGTGTCATAAAATGTAATAACATTTGACGTTAGCAATAAAATTTCATAGTCATAAAATTGCAAGGCATGAGCCTCCTAAATCTATCTAAGAATTTCACTCAGCTTAATACTGACATCAAGAATTTAAAACAAAAAAGCGGATTTCTTTATGTAACTTGATTTAAGTTAAAGTAATAAAATTTTTCTCTTGAAAAATTTTTGTGAAGCTCTTATAAAATTTTATTGGAGATCATAAAATTATAAAAAAATACGCCTTTAGTCAGTGACCGTCCTGAGGTTCCTAAAGAGTCAACTTTTATGTTAATTTTATTATTTTATTTGATCTGTATAAATCCCACATTAATCAGAATATCAAAAAAACTCAAACAAAAACCAAAAACAAAATTGCTACGGTTTCTTTTTAAGGATGGCATCGGCAGTATCTCTGTATACAGTGAATGTTTGCCTCTAAACTTGGGCGAACTGAATTGTAGTGAATCTCTACATTCTGAAAAAGTCTCCTCAAATCTCATGACTAATTATAAGTTTTAAGCAGATTTTAGAAGATTACAGACGACCTTCTAAAATCTTTTAAAAATGTATTTTATAGAATATAACTATATTGAACATTTGATGATATTTTACAAAAATAAAATCATGGATTAAAAAAACTCTGATATTTGAGGAGAAATACTATGAGATTTTAGACGAGTTTTTCAGCTGGGAGGGCTCCTTTTCAAATATCACGGTGATAAACACGTACACATAATTGAAGGGGTAAGAATAAAAAGTGTACAATTACATTTTTTTAAATTATGGGACAACTAAGTTACCCTAAAGTTAAGGTTCATTTTTATTAGAATAAAAGGGATTCAAGTGATTTTAAGTGTACCTAGTGTGTACTAGGTGTACTTAAAATCACTTGAATCCTATTCTAATAAAAATGCACCTTAACTTTAGGGAAACGGAGTTATCCCATAATTTTTAAAAAAATGCACTTGTTCCGTTTTTATTCTTACCTCTTCAATTATAATTATTAGTTTTTTGTAAATGTCTTAATATTTAAAGGTGCACATTCTTGACTTGACAGCTCTCGAGAGTAGGTATTTTGCGAGACCCTTTTTGAGAGTAACTGTCAGATAGCGAGCGAGTGGTGAGTCATTCGTTAGTAGACAGTTTGAATTTTGTCAAAGAGTCACTTTCGAACTTCCAATCGATTGCGATTTGCGACAGTACTACAGCAAAAGTCGTGGAACAGACTGAAAGCTACTACCATCAGGGCGCAACTAACAGGACATTTTGGGGGATAAGTCCGAGGCTTAATACGTATATAAAGCGAAAAATAAGAAAGTAGGGAAGGAGGAAAACGTGCCGTAAAAAAATGTGTAGAGAAAACAAAAAAGTGGCGCCTCTGGGCCAAAATTTTAAAAAGCCCTTTTGGGGAAAAAAGGTGCTGCAAAAAGAAAAACTGCAGTTTAGAAAAAATACTGGAAAATTGAAAAAATTGTGCTGGGGGTAAAAAGTTAAAAAATATATTTTTCGGAAATAAATCGCGCTGTATTAAGAACTTTATACATTAAACAAAAAAAAGAGACCCGCGGGCAAATTTGAAAAATGTTGTGTTTTCGCAGGCGATTTTTTGGAAAAACTAAATATTTTTCGCGAAAAATGGCGCCGCAGAAGAAAATTTTTTCAATATAAAAAGACCACTATATTTTAAAAAATTGCGCAGCAGGCAAAACGTTATGAAAAGGTTTTGGAAAGAATGGCGCTAAAAAAGAAAAATTGGGCAAAAAATGGAGAAAAATTCAAAATTTTATAAAAAAAGCAACAAAAGTTTGAGTTAGTTTTAAAAGACGATCTATGCGCTAAAGTCGAAAGTTTTAACGGACTAATTTTGAGCATGCCTCTAAATACTATGCGAGCCTCCACTCAGGGGATCACAAATTCACAACAGTACAAACTCTCAAATTTTTCTGCTATTTTCTCATACGGAACGCACCCTAACATTTACCCAAGCATCCGTAGATCCGCCCCTGATTGCAATAAAAAGTAGCAATTTTTTCTTAGGCCTATTTAATTATTATTTTAAATATTGAACATTATGTATTTTTTAAAGCTATTTCTTATTTTTTTTAATAAATAAAATAAAAAAAATGTTAAAAGATTCTTAACTATAGCTTAGTGATACATTTTTAAAATACTTAGTCTAATAATACACATTTATGAAATATACCGTGCAAACTTAAAATCCCCCCATGAATCACTTTTCAAAACTTAGGGGGCGAGAATTTCTACATCCTCGTTGTATATATTGTATTGTATATTTCTATTTTTTAATTCAAAGCAGTAGACGTCAAAAGAGCAACTCCTCTCTCATAGAAACTATGTGGGTCCTGTCCTGGGGCAATGTTCAAGTCAATGGTGTAAAGCAACTCAGTTCTCGTAGAATTAAGATAAATGGGCAATGAAAGTTTGCTGCTTGACACTTTTTCGTCACTGCCTCGCACCCAACGGAGCAGAGTGATTGGTAACTCTGACATTATGCTTGAAGTTAGAAGGAGCTGATTGTTTTTGCATTGGGCACCTTGGAGTTTTAGACCTAAAGGAAACAAGTTAAATCAATATTTTTTAAAAACGAACAACATATATTTTTTATTTTTTAAAGACTGACATATTAAAACAGCTACATTTAAAACAGCGACATATCAAAACAGCCTTTTTCAAAAGAGCGACATCTAATAAGAACAGCGATATTTAAAAAACGGTCATTAAAAACAGCAACAGTTCGACTAAGGGGTCTATTTTTAACATCTTTTTTCAAATAAAAACTTTCCTGACTTTTTTCCAGGGATTCTAAAGGGGGTGAAACCAAACCGAACCGAACCAACCCAAACATTTTTTCGAAAAATTATTTCTCTAAATTAGGTTTCCGATCCTCATTTTGAGAGGTTCAAATCTGGGTAATTCTAACGTTTGTCAATTGAGCGCAAACGTATCCTAACCTGTGACTCGACGATATTTTTTCGGTGGAAAAAGGTCATGGGTATCTACAAGTTAGGATACGTTTTCGATCAATTGACAAAGGTTGGGAAAACACCAATTTCGACCTCCCAAAAGGAGTTTCTCGCTAACTTAATTAAAAAAAATAATTTAACATTTTTTTTTTTTGGTGTGGTTTGGTTCGATTCGGTTCGGTTCGGTTTGGTTTGGTTTCATACCCTCTAGTATCCCGGAAAAGAATTCGGGGAACTTATTTTTTGTTGAAAAAGTATGTTAGATAGGGGTTACCGTAACACGGGGTGGCAAGTCATAAGGCGCTTTGTTTTAATGTTGCTTAATAGTGATTTTTGGAAAAATGGCTGTTTTAAATCGTCGCTCATTTAAATGTTTTGATCTGTCGCTTTTCTGACTCTCGCTGTTTTGATATGTCGCCTTTTTAAATGTCACCGTTTTGATATGTCGCTCTTTTGAATGTCGCTGGTTTAAATATTGCTGTTTTGAACTGGTGTGTTATTTTTTACAATCCTAACAGCTGTAGAAATCAAAATCTAAACGTCAAAACATCTGTTGAGGACAGATTGCATATAGTAGTCTTGAAGTAGGTTTAAAATGTGATAATACTAATTATCTCTGAAAGGATGGGCCTGTAGGCTCCGGTTCAAACGAGTGATATTTAAAACAGCGACATTCAAAACAGCGGTCTCATTTGAGCGACATTTAAAAGAGCGACTTATTAAAACAACGATATTTAAAACAGCGACATGTTAAAACAGCGACATATCAAAAGGACGACAGATTAAAATAGCGATATATTAAAGCAGCCATAATTAAAATAGCGACATTTAAAACAGCGACATATCAAAACAGCAATATTCAAAAGAGTGACATCTAATAAAAACAGCGACTATAAAAAAGCGTCTTAAAAAATAACAACAAATCGACTAAGGGGTCTCTTTCCCAACATATTTAAAAAGAAAAACTTTCCTAACTTCTTTCCCGGGATCCTAGGCGTGTGATGAACCGCAAAGAACCGAACCGAACCGAAATGAACCGAACCAAACCCTTATGGTATAGAATCGATTTGTCCTTGTTACGAAGAACTTTCCATTCTAACGTTAATTAAAAGTGACTGAAATACCGGGTGTGGTCAGTCATAAATGTTGCTTAATATTGATTTTTGAATTGTCGCTCATTTAAATGTCGCTGTTTTGATATGTCGCTCTTTTCAATGTCGCTGTTTTGAATTGTCGCTGTTTTGAATGTCGCTGTTTTGAATGTCGCTGTTTTGATATGTCGCTGTTTTTATAAGATGTCGCTCTTTTGAATATCGCTGTTTTGATATGTCGCCCTTTTGAATGTCGCCGTTTTGATGTCGCTTTTTTGAATGTCGCTGTTTTAAATATCGCTCTTTTAAACCGGTGCCGGGCCTTTACCAAGGAGACCTAAGCTGCAGACTATGCAATCAGGAACTGGAAACAGTAGAACATGTAATATGCCATTGCGAGGCACTCTATCACAAAAGGCACCTAATATTTGAGAAAGTTGAATTAGACCCAATAGCGACTCGGGACTACTCCATTAAAGACCTGTACAAACTTGTTCAGGGAACCAAATTAATAAAGTGGTTAGCCTAGGAATCAAGAGGGTGCACAATAAGCCAGTAATGGCTGCAGTGCATGACTGTGGCTTGCCTAAAAAAGCCGTAGTCACAATCGAGGGATTGTGTAGTCGGTAAGAATCCGACACTACTCGGCCCCTCCTAGCAGAGGAGGAAAGTAGCCCGGGTGTCTTATGCAAGATTTCTCCTTGAGATCCTTGAAAAAAAAATAATCTCTGAAACTGTTAACTATAAACGTAGCTAAATAAGTTCAGTGGTACTAGTAGTATTAAATCCTCCTAAGACAGACACAGATAAGAAGTTCAAACTTATAATATTAATACTACTAACTACTAACCGACAACGGCAAAACAATCATGCGGGATTGATGACTTGTCATGACTGTCACTAATTGTCACGTCCAAATGCAGTTCTTCTAGAGACCAACTGTTTGCTTGGGCTACGCATTGCCTGGTAGCTGTAATGTAGGCTTCAGGGTTGAGAAGACCGCCTAACCAAACCGGAAAACTCTGTAAACAAAAAATAATGTATTTATTTTATGTCGTTTCTTTTTAAACTAAATGAATTTTAAATTCTGGAAATATTCAAGTTTATTATATTAAATCCTCAGTTATTTTTTAAAAATCATATCTATAAAATCAAGTAAAGTAAAATAGTAACTATGTATTTTTTTACATCAAAGTTATGTTTGTGTCAGGATTTATAGAAGACTTGACTTCGCGAGAACCAAACGTCATTATTGTGAGTCGCATTGTTTATTAACGTTTTCATTCGACTTTTCGAGTGCTTACTTGGTTGAAATGTGACTTAAAAATTTAATTTCGAATTTTTTAGAATAAACTCTGATTGTACTTTATCAACTTTAACGCAATCTAAAATAGCTGGAGTTCACGTTCTTCTAGGAAAGGACCTTAAACTAACATGTCATTAAAAAAAGTTAAAAAAAGCTAGCAGCAAAATTTTTAAACTCAGTAGTTTAAAAATTTATTTAGTTTAGTTTTCATTTTAAAATTTAGAATTTCAGTGTAGCACTTTTTTTATTTATTGGAACTGGTAAATATGCTTTATAAAAGTCATACCATCATCTATTCTTGGTATTGGATACCGATTTCCCTAAATTAGTGGATTAACGGAGGTTTATACTCTGCGCAAACCCTAATTTTTCCGTCGGTATTTTCAATTTTCCTTGTCAGTTGTCTAAATTTAATTTTTGGTGGGTTTGTATATAAGAAAGTCTATAAAAAGTTTACGTTTGCTACATTTACATGTTATGTCGAAAACTATTCTCTTCTTTGTCTTATGTTAGTTACCTGAAGTTCCTTTGCTCCAGAGCTGGATACCAACTGAGACAGCTGTTGAAGTTGCTTAACCCGTTGGCTGAAGTCGGTGATCCAATGAATAACGGTGCAACCCTTGGGAATGGTGTATCGATGCCAGCTGGCGGGGATTATACCCCTGACTAATTCGGCAAGCATGGTACGATGATAGTTGGTTTGTTTTTTCTCACCCTGAAAGTAAAAAGTAAAAGTGACCTCTACTAGATCCCCGCAAAGTTGGCCTAAGTGTAACGATATCCAGTTAATCCTAGAATCCAGAACATTTTGTTAAAGGACTGGACTGGACAACAAACCTTTTATTACTCATAACAACCCGCTTGGTCTACCACGCACCATAGAAACGAAATAAAATGTGTCAATGTCAAGTGATCTCTATTTTAAACAACAATATTTAACTCAAAACGATGTATAGAATATGGATCCTAATAAAAATGATTACTTAGACTATTAAATATTTACTTACTTGACAAATAAGTAGAACATCGTTCAAATCATGAATGATATCTTGCAACAGTTTCGATGCTGAGTTGACTTCTCTTTCAAAGTATCTGTAGAGAGGATCCTAAAAAATGTTAGTTAGTATAAACAGGTCAATAAAAACACAGATATTGTGTTGGTAATAATACCCTTTTCGCTTCTTTTAAGCCATTAAAATGTTAAATACCTTAATGTTGTCAACAGTTCTCCTAAGCGTTTGCAAAGATTTGGGCAACAACTGAAGCCAAGTAAGAGCAGTATTGTGCAGCGTTTTCATCCATGATGGTCGACCATCAATTTGGGCAGACGGATCTGTTGCTTGTTCATCAACCTTAAAAAAATTGTAAATATACTTATGTACTAAACTAATAAGTGGTAAATGCTGATTTTTTTTAAAGGATTTATTAAAATCGAAAAATATTCTTACCGCATAAGCCAGTTCATCATCATCCTCCAGCTGCTGCATTTTCAACAATTTACCAATCAGGTCTGTACCTCGGGTTGTTAAAAGCACCTTTTCCGCATTGTTTGGTAAACCGAGCCAAGCTGGAGTCTGCCTATCTGCAAGACCTTCAATCCATTTAAGGAAATGATCCCTGGAAATGAAAATACTCTGTGTCAAAAGTTTCAAGATTTATTGTCTTATGCAATGAAATGTAGTAGTATCCTTCTAAAATAACCTCTTAGGCAATTTATTGGAGTAGAAAACCTACACAAGGAACATTTACATAGGGGTTTGTTTGGGACTGCTGATAGGTATTCTAACTGGACATAACCGGTTGAGGGAGCACGATACGAATAGGAGTCAAGAACGACTCCAGCGCGTGGACAAGAAGAAGAGACATTAAGGCGCCTCTTGGCAGAATGTGAGGCCTACGCAAGGATTGGAAGACAAGGACTGGTGGCACCAAGCCTGAATGATTAAGAGCTTCACTTGCTCTAATGGGCTAACATACAAGGGGGTACCCAAAATAAACAGGATTTATTTTTTAAAAGCTACGTATTTAATTTTTTTTTACAAAACGACCTTATCCCATTTAAAATACTCTTTACTACAACTAATATATTTGTCCTACCGGTTGTTCCACTCTTTGAAACATTTTTGTAGTCCTCTTTAGAAATGGCTGGCAGCTCTTTCCTCGTTTTTTCTTGACCTCCTCAATCTAGGACAATCGTGTGTTATTTCATGCGCGAAAATAAGAAAAAGTAGCACAGAGCCATGTCAGGCGAGTAAGGTGCGACGGACACTTACGTTTTTCCCATAGCGACATCTTTGTAAGTTGTTTTTAACATAAAAACAGCTTCAGCAAAATTTTTAACGAGTAGAAAAAAAATTCATAGCTGCAAGGTTTTTACTTAAACTTGCTATCATAAAAACGAAACAAGAACAAAACAGCGCCAGCAAAAAAAAAATCACTGCAGATGAACCCAACAAGCAAGGGTGACAACACAGACGGCACTGAACTGACAATGACTTGTGCTATAAACGCCTAGCGGCAGAAATGCGTACTACACTAGCTCTGCACACAGCCATGCCATTCCGGTTTTTTTTGGGTACCCCCTCGTAATGGACTTTGTAAAGAGAACAAGAAGGTCCAATGAACTACCCGGACATCCAATGGAAGTGAAGAGTGGGTTAAGGGAAAGATCTGGGGCATGGCAAAGAGAACCTACTCTGGCCTAGTTGTTGGACCTACTTGTCACCCCCCACTACTAGAGGTTTGTTTTTAATAGATACCAGAAACTAAAAACATTTCCCCAAAATTAAAACATCTTGTAAAATAATCAACACATAAACGATTGTTGAAGCTACCATGCTTTTAGAAACGAGATTATATAATTTATAACGGCTCAAAAAAAGCACGGACGCATTTCGATATCGTTAAAAATCACTGAGTTAATCCCATCGAAAACACGCTATAGGCACGGGTTTTTTCAGCGACATCAAATGCTGTATACTAATTGTATTGTGGATTGTTCAAAGTATAGGTTGGACGCCCTCACAGTATTTAAACTTTAGTTAGTTCTGAATCCACTGCTTGGAAGAAACCCTCTCTTTCTAATCAATTACTTGTCTATATCTATCTTTTTCCAATTGGACTGTGGGTTAGAGGGAGAAGGTCAATCTAGCCGTATAGTTAGAAAGAGATGTTTCACTTTCACAGGCTGGCAACTTTATGAAAGCTCCCTAGCAATGCCACTACGGTATAGCGTTTAAATACCTTGGGAAGCCCTTACCCTAGAGATTATAACTTCTCAGACATGAATAACACAATTTTGAAAAATGTATAACTTTTTCATTTATAACCCGATTACAATTTGAGGCAAAAAGGGAGGGCTACAATTTATAGAGGGATAAAAGCACACTTTTATCACGCGGTTCATACGCAATTTTCGCTTTTTAAAAAAATAATCCTAGTTTTTAAATTTTTTGGATCTTTTAGATTATAAATTTATCCCGGGGATAAAGTCACAGTCTTATACCTAAAATTAGGGATAAAATTTCATCCCTAAAGTATGAAAGCCGAACCATAGGACTCACTTTTTCATGGAAGTTTCAAAAGCGTAAGAAAAGTTAGGAAAAATAAAATAAAAATACCTTCTGGTTCCGTCAGGCATGGTAATATGACGGCTTCCATTGGCTCCACTGTCCACGTTCGCAACCAAAGCGAAGTCGCTTTCGAAACTCTTCGGTGTGAATAGTTTGCTCAGAAAAGATTGCAGCAAGCGTTGGTCGAAGTCGTTATCGATTTTACCTCCGTAGATGGACTGAGAGAGTAAAGTGACCAAGGCGTCCCATGGGATTTTTTCTGGGGGTAGATTCGTCCTTCCCTGTAAATTAGTACAAAATATTAAATCTCTAAAGCTAAATACATATCGTATTTATTTACTTATAAGCGGTTAAATGCACTAGCCTAACCGACATTTTCGCCATTTTCGGTTTTTAGTGGATTAAACCATTCAAGAATAAATATATTTGAACAAAAAAACCAATATTGAAGCAAAAAACTAGCCGGAGAACTGATATAGGCAACGTATCATGTTTCTCATCAAAACTTCAATATTTTAACTTTTCTAAAACTATCAATACCAAATTATTTTTTTTTTCATTGTTAGTTATAGAATAGTAAATACATAATATATAAAAGTTGTTTATTAAAAACTCTAAAATTTACCAGCATCTTATTTTTATTTTATTTTTGAGACACACGCGGAACAATTTTCAAACACTTTAATAAAACGAGTTTTTATTTTCATTTTAATTTAATAAAAAAGGAAAAGATAAAAATAATTAAAAAAAATAAATTATATCCAATAAATCATTTAAGATCTACAATAAGAAAGTATTGTTTTTGGTCGGAGTTTTTTTAGTCTTTTTATTTTTTTTATAGGTTGATTTATTAGACGTGACTTAATAATCCACAGTTTCACTTCTTGCCGCTCACTTCTATTTCCCTCTTTCTCAAATAGAAAAAGATGAAAATATAAATTGTATCTTAATCTTTTTGTGAAAGAAATAGAAGTGAGCGACAAGAAGTGAAACTGCGGACCGGGCCTTAGATTACTTGTTGGCCAGAATTCAAGTTTTTTGTTTTGTTTGTGTTTATTTAGTAATTTTTCTCCTACAGTTTTTAGTTTTAATATGTTTTTTTTTGTTTCTCAAATAGTTTTATTCTTTGAGTTGATAAATTAAGGTATGACGATACCAAAAATGGCGAAACATAATGTAACCAGCTAGTTAATATAGTCACATTTTTTGGCTGAGACCAGGGACTTTGTGTCATTTTCCTTATTATTAATATATATTTTTTTACTTTTACAACACAGATAAAGTTGTATGTTCACATATTGGAATATAGAAAAATCAATTTCACAAAAGTTTAATTTAAAACTTACCATGGCCGTAGCATCTATCCATGTATCCAATGTATCGCAAGCAACTCTTAGATCTGATTCGCTGAATTCGTAGTGCTTGGCCCATCCCAATGGAGCGTATCTCAGCCTAAACAAAATTAAAATGTAATTAACAAAAAAGAGGTATCAAAAGGGATAGCTGTAGAATGTTCTTGAAAAAAATAGGAAATAGAAACAGCACATTGCAATAATGCAACTATAACTTTGTGGCTGTTTAAATATGTAAAAATTAGTTTTAGCAAAGTGTGTAAGCGGCAAGTTCATGTATTTTACTTCTTCCAGAACGATTAAGGTTGCTACAGAACAGATAAAATTGACTTTATGCTACGATATTTTAAAAATAACCTTTTTTTCCCGATAAACTCCAGGTTTACGTAAGTGACAAAATTCTCAGAAGTAAATACTAAAAAAATATGAATGCAGTCTCTTTAAGCTTAGTGGGATGCCATCTCCGACTTATTTCCAAAAGTAATTGTCACTAAGATCGATTTTAAATCAAAAAAGATATACCTTTTCAATCACGGTAAGCTTCTTAGTTTTAATGGACAAATATGGAACTCTCAAAAGAAAATGATTAAAAAATGTCATTGCAGTTCTATAGCTCACTACTAAGGAGTAATTTCCAAAAGTAAATTACAAGCAAAATCGATATCGAATTAGTGTTAGAGAACATTATTTTTAATATAGAGCAATGGTAAGACGAGCTATTGATTGAGGTAAACTCTTTGTCATATACTCACCTCTCCTGCACAATTGCGTGGAACCAAGCCAGTATAAAGTACAATCTCGCCCGCTCATTCGGAGCCTTCATCATTCTGCTAGCAGGTACGGTGCTAAAAGTTCGTAGCAAGTTTGCCCTGATGCCTGGTGGGGGTTCGAACACAAATATTCTGCCTGCTCGTAGTAGATTTACCGGGAGTTTTGGGTTAATTTCCATCGTGAGGAACAACCTTTAAAAATGTTAAATTATTCAAGTAAGTTACCGTTCATTGAAACTTTACCAATGTGGAGTCAAATCAGACGGTCAAGTTTTTTAACTTTACACAGTCAAAGGCATTTCTGTAGTAAACGAAATACTATGCAGTTGTTTATTCTATTTTTTTCGGACTTTAAAAAAAGCTAAAAGTTTTAAAGGATTACTAACCTAAAGCTACTATGCGGCTGCAGAGAATGTAACTTCTTTTCGAGCTGGACTAGCCACTGAGGGGCCAAATGGACATTCTTTAACATTACCCATCTTCCCGTCTTGCAAGCCATATTGATAGCCCGGTCAGCTTGGTTAAAACCTAATTTTAAAATAAATTAAATCTAAAAATCTCATATAAAAACTTAATGAAATAAATTTATTTAAAATATTAGACTGATTTTGTTACCATGTGTGCCAAAAAAAGTAACTTCATGGGGTTTTGTGGTGATTGTGGAAATAATAAGACAATTTTGGTTAAACGGGAAAAAATGGCGCTATTCCGAGCCCAATCAGATACTGTATCGTTTCGAATGATCTTGACGATTGTTTTTTGGTCCTTCCACTTTTTTTTAGAAACCCCGAAAGGGATAAACTAATAAATTAAGAATTCATTGTAAATTTGACAATATTTTTTGAAAATATTGAAAATTATAAACAATTATAAACACAAGTAAACACGTCGTTTAATAGAGGAAGTTAAAAAAAATAAAAAAATCAATAAAAATAAAAATATTCATTAAAAAAAAAATTAGGTTTTGTGCATTTGCTTGGTCTCTACTAAATCTAAAAATAAGTTTTCTTTTAAAGAATAAAAGGAGGCTGATTTTTTTTATAATTTTTTTGCGGTGTTTAGGAAACCGTCAGATTAAATGACAATGTTTTTAAAATATATTGTCAAATTAACAAATAACCAATTGTTTATTATGTTAATTAGCTTGTGCTCTAGACTATTTTGTTGTGTTTATCTTGTAGTAGTCGTCTTTTTAGTAAATTAAAGAAATGTACTAACCTTCGGCTGAGCCAATAGCAATACTGGAAATCTGCTTATTAAGTTCGGTAGCCAAGTCATCGACTCGCCCGGAAGCGTCAAATCCTGGCACCGAACACAGTAGTACCGGCACGCTGGATTTTATATCTTTCTCCACTATGGCCGGGAAGTCGAGTTCTCGTTCAGCCATATCCATAAAGTCAGTGCCCAGAACGGCAGACACGAACACGTGAGCTGCTGCTATTACTCTGTCTGGGCGGAATGCTTGGATTACCTAAAAGTTTAAAAATACAGAGTGAATGTGAATTACTATTTATTTTAGTGATAGGGGAGGTAAAAACAAGCAAAAAAGTTAATGTAACATATGGGTCAAAGCCTTTTTTTGTCGAGATACAGAGCATCAATCACGATTCTTTAATGTTTTTGGTTATAACTTTTTGTTGTCATCTCTAACGCAGTGGTAGCATATTCGCTTCAGTTGTGCGACACAGATTAATGAATATAATAATGTTCTATATCTTCTCGAAGCCTTCTACGGAGTTTCTGTTGGAAAAGAGTTATCCTGACTTTCAACAATTTAAAGTGATGATCAAAATTCAAAGGTTCAAAATAAAAGAAAAATTAGATAAAATATTTTTTGTTTTTAGAGAAAAAAAAAAAAATTAGGTATATTACTAACATTATAATTTGTAAATTTAATGTTACGCTGTAAAAAAGTACTATATACATATTAATTAATAAAAGTTTTATAAAAAAAAATTGCCATATTCAAAAATCTAGATTTTGCTTGAAAATGGTTGTAGGTGTCAACCCCAATGCATTTGAAAAGGGTCTATATGCATTGGAAACTGCAGCGGCTTTTGTGATGCGTCAAAAGATGGCTCCATGTCAGTGGTTTTATTAATATTTTAAAGTGTTTTTGTTGATTTTCTCAACTTTAGGATTTTGACACTTAGACCCTTTAGAAGTTATACTCTATTATTAGGTTAGACATATGCCGGGGTTTTTGCCATTTCAAAAGCAGTAAGAACATTTTTTATAAAATTACACGTTTTAGTTCGAATAAGTAAATAAAATAAACCATTCTAAAGAAAATTTTACACTGATTTTAAAAATCGAATAAAATTCCATTAAATAATAAAAAATAAAAGCAATTTGCACCAAAGTAAATGGGGGTTAATTGTTTTCTTTCCCTACTTGAAGGCCCTCAAATCATCCAAAAGTGCCCTATTACACCCTGTACAAATAAACAGGGAACTCAACATTAAAGATAGTTCGAAAACGATCCAGGAGCAAGGATTGTTTTGCAAATCAGATCAAATTAAAAAAAAATGGATACATGACGGATCTGATACCTTCCTAGCCCATTAGCATACTCCAACTTTGAAAACAGTTTTTTGCTGATAACTCCGAAACGAAAGCTCCTACAAAGTTTTTGGTTATAACACAATTTTTTTAGAAATAAATGCTTTACTATATTTCGAAAACCGCATATTGATGCAACGCTCCGTTAAAAAGTTAGCATTTTTTAAATGTTTTAACTGTCAAAAAACTGTCATTAGCATTAATGAATTTTGACTAAAATCTAATCAGCTCGACACGGTATCGAACAATATTTTACCTGAAAATTTCATGAAAATCGGTTGAGCGGTTTAGGAGCTATTGTGTTACGGACAGATAAACACACACACACAGACAGATATCACGACGATATTGCTAGGAAAGGTCGAAATACACCCAAACAACAAATTTTCGGCGTTATCTCAAACAAAAATTTTTTCGTCGAAAACAATACCTTCTCTAACCAATGCTGCGCGGGCTATGAAGGTAAAAAATTATTGAAAGTAAGAGAAGGTTATGGTCAAAAATGCCACTTTGTAGTGTGTTTCCTGTACCGCAGAATTCACAAAAAAATACTTACCAACAACTGGTACATGGCAGTTCCAACCGGACTCAACTGCTTCTCCTCGATCCACAGCCTCGGCACCGCCTGCTCCGGCGTGCTCTGTTGCAGCCACGCACCAAACTCGGGCATCTCTTTGATCTTTTCTGGCAGCTTTTTGAAAGCCGGCAAACGAGTAGCCAATCGGTGCATGAATTCCTGCTGCTCGCTATTGAGGCCATCGACTGTAGCGCCTGATGACGAACTTAACAAACCTATAAAAAACGGGTAAATTTTTGGGGTAAGTGTTATGAATGCACATATTTGAATGGGTAATAGAGGAGGTCAAAACGAGAAAACAAGTTTATATAACATGTGCGCCGAAACCTCACCGAATCAAAGATAGGACCCTTTAACCCCTGCTCAATTCGGCAACGCTGTAAGTGTAGCCGTCCCATCAAGATTAGGAATATCTGATGAGTGTGCTGCATGCACATCCTACTCGCTGCCTATTTTGTAATGGGAGGGAGCGAATGAGTTTACACAAATTAACTGGAAAAGCAACTGCTTTTCAAAAACAATTGTACACCTAGAAAGAGCTTTTACATTGTAGGTGCACAATTCTTTTTGATAAGCAATATATTAGCTATACGAACACCAGGGTCAACAATTTGAAGTGTTTTTTTACATTAAAAATATGCAAAACTATTTTCTTACTAGATTTACCCACAAGCATTTTCAGTGTATTTGATACCAAAGAATGGCGTTGATATATTGTTAATTTTCTAAACGGATCTATTCGGTAAAATAAGAATAATCGAATTCCCTGCCCTGCACTTAAAAATTAATTTTGTAGATTTGAAAAGCAGTCGGTCTCGTTGGTCTTGTTTAATTGGTAAGAAGTTTAGATTAAATATCCGCGAATTTTCACATCTGTAGAATTTACTGGGTAAGTAAGAAGAAAGGCAGCAAAATCAGCGCAACTTGCTCTCTTTACAAAAAATATCCAATATTATTGCCTCACTTTGCCCTGTTACGGTTCAAGGGAGCCGAAGGGTGCTTTTTGAATATGGAGCAGCGGCGGCTCATGTCGCAGGCGAGGTGAATGGGTACATTATAATGGGTACATTATAAACACCGGTACAAACGTTATTCTCTTTAAAAAGTCGCTGCGTCTTAAAAATCTTAGAGCATGGTACGTCAGTTGAAACAGAAAAACGACATTATAAATAAATAATTTTGCCTATAAATATGGTGTTCATCTCTTTCAAGGACTTCTAGTGCTAGGATGCAACAAGTTTTTTAAGAAAATAACTTGTATCAATGAATACACGACTCTATGAGAAATGCAGCTTAATTAAGGACACTCGAGCCCCTAGCATAAAGCAGCGGGTAGATGGATCTGTTGTTACTTCGGCTAGTACGTAGAGCAGCGGGTAGATGGATCTGCTGTTACTTCGGCTAGTACGTAGAGCAGTGGAGAGAGGGTGCTATTTTTAAAGATTTTTGGCGGCCTCTCTCTGCGAAATCTGAGAACTAAAATTGGGGGCGACTGCTCGATCGGGAAGTAGACGCCATCTCTCTGCGAAAGAACTAACTCGTGCTGTTGCCTGTATGGGTAGTGTTTTTTATATAAATGGGGTCTTTTCATAAAAAATATATTTTTATGTCTTTATCGAATCATTTGTAACCCTTGGTAAGCAATAATAATTTATAATTATATCGTCATTGTTTTCTTTAAAGCTCTTACCTATGTGTTCAAATGGAAATTTTACAGGTAGGAAAATAGGAAAAAGTTTTCAATAGTATTTATTTGCACTAATTAATGTTTAGGTTAATATTATGGTTGTTATAGTAGGGGAGGCCGTGAATATTTATTGGAACTTATTTTCTTAGTTGGTGTATCTAAATAGGTATGCCCTGTTAATTATAATAATCAACAATTTTCATCATTCTTATGATGATTTTCCGATGGGTTCACAAGGTCAGTAGTTAGTTCTGAATCTTTTACACTAAGCAGAAGGGATCATGACCATTATAGGAAAAGTACTCTGGCTCATCTCACTTGGTGGAAAATATCCCTGACTGAAAATTTGCGGATCCAAAAAGTAGGTTATATTACACACTAGAGTTGGCGGGAGAACAAACAAGCTCCCCTTACGACATCGACAGTGTATTTTCTTTTAAATCTGTGTAGTATAGTCCTTGCCGTGGGCAGTTACACTATTGTGACATTTCCAACCTCTTTATTTATAATATGCATACTGACAGCAACAAAAAAAAAGCTGAACAATTGCATGTCTTTGAGTTGTTTTTATCCGTCCATTTTTTTTGTCATCTCACAGTCAGCATCTTTTTATCCAGAGACAATGACAGTTTTACCTTTAATTTTATACCAACATGGCATGTTTGCTTTTTAATATATTTCTGGTTAGAAAATATGTTTATTTCATGTCAAAGTTAAAAAAGTATAACTGCGAATGGCAAGGACTATAGACAATGCAATGAAATTCATTCGACTTGACATGACAGAAGGAGCAAAAACTGGGAGGGGATAAACAGAAGAATTTGCTTCTATTTGCTTCTCTTTCTGAGCAGGCTTCCCCATGGGCTTTTTCCTATGTGGTATATTTTTTTAAACTTGTAATTTAAAGTAATTACCTTTTGGTGTTGTATAGTCAATGCTTTCGAACCGATGTTTTTTTAACTTTGAACCATTGAACCAGTTAAATTATTGTTTTTTAATCTACACACAATGACTACATATTATGTATCTGCTACATGCCATTCAGGGCATTCATCTATCTTGTTTAAACTAATAAGTTTAAAAAAAATTGTGTTTCAAACATTTAAATATGTATTTTTCAAAATAAAGTTTCGTGAACAAATACGACCTAATTATTATTAGGGAGTTTTTGGGACTTTTAAAATAGCGACTATTCTAGTCGATATTATCGTTAATTTTATTAATCTTAAAGATAATATTTGGAGAGTTCGTTAAAAAATAAAGATCCTGCCATCTGTCCAGGGTTGGATGGGCTCAAACAAACCGGCCCTGGTAATTTTTTTTATTCGGCCCTCGCTTTGCCACAAAAATTTTACGGCAAAAAAACGAAGCCA
The DNA here is from genome assembly GCA_963576565.1 of Aspidapion aeneum. Lineage (NCBI taxonomy): Eukaryota > Metazoa > Arthropoda > Insecta > Coleoptera > Brentidae > Aspidapion > Aspidapion aeneum. Next base: position 34,768,367 of record OY755038.1, on the reverse strand, counting down.
TATTGTGATATTTTTGTTTTTTATATTATAGAGGTTTTGTTATAAAACAGCATGCTAGTTTTAAAGGATGTAATTTGCATTTTAAGAAAAAAACATCATATAAACATATGTATGCATGTCCTAAACATCCTAACTTGTGAGATACAAGGTGTTAAAAGACTTTCAGAAAATCTCCTTTTTTATTAATATCTATGATACTGCTCTAGATATTTTTGTAAAGTTTTATATTCTGTATGCCTATATTAAACACTAAGTACCTATTAACATAATTAATATCTAATTTTTATACAAAATGAAAACTCAACAAAAAAAGAAACGTACAAAATTTCAACATACAACAGCACTGCCCCCGTTAGTTAAAAGGCTGCAATAAATTTTTTTCGAATTCAGGTTTTTGGTCTCGACGGATTTTCCATCATGTCCTATGTAATAAAATTTAAAAAAACAAATAGCAGTAACTGTAGTACTGCCTTATGAACAATTAAAACTTTGAAGTCGTTTTTTCCGAACCACACTTTCGTCACTTGCGCCCTTTTTACTACTGGGGGCAGAGCAGTTACGCTAATTTTCCATATGGTAACGACTTTTTTTATAATGAACTTGATGCTAATTTGAATTGTATCCAATACCGATTTTTCAATCGGCAATCAAACCGAACCGATTTCTTAGATTTTTTATGTATTTTAGCACCAAAAATGACTTTTCGCAACTAAGATATGAGATATTGGCAAGGCCATACCGAAGGGGTAGATCAGGGGGATCAATCCCCACCAAAATAGTCAACAAAGTGTGCTAAAAGAGATTGCACAACAACAACACAAATAAGAAAAAAATTGGACAATATTTTTATTTCATTTTTTTAATCTCCCGATTTTTTCTTCTGTATATTGGTATTGTAAAAATATATTAATAAAAGTAATATGTAACAATCAAACGAGTAACGCAGGCCTGGACTATGAGGGAAACAAATGTAAAAAAAAATTAAAAAATCTGTTTTTGATTATATTAAAAACATAGAGCCATATTCTCTAGAAAAATATCTGGCTTTCCCTCCTGGCTCAGCAGTATAGTGTTTTCATAACCTTTTTTTAAATTATTTTTTATCAGTTTTTTATCCTGTTTTGTCCAATAATTGACAAGTGATAAATTGTACTTTTTATTCGTTATTACATTTTATTGATTAATATTTTTTTCTTACATCTTAATTGATATTAAGTAGGTCAAATTTTGCTTGTAATAGGTATTGTTTTTTTTAAAGACATTTTTGTTTATTAGTCGTTAGGATCATTATGCTGTTTTTGCTAATTTTTACTGCTGTTTGCTCAAATAAGTTTGAAAATGTTATGCAAATAAAGAAATACTCTACTCTACTGAAGTTACTACATACAGATTTTTTAAATTTAAATGCTTAATGTTTTAATTAGTTCGTTTAGACAAATATACAAAAACAAATATTAATAATTTGGAATAGGTACATCGAACCTGCGGCCCAACCGGCCCTAAATTGTACCGGCCCACCGGGCATTTGCCCGGTTGCCTGCCTGTCCCATCCAACCCTGCATCTGTCACTTCAATGTGATTCAAAATTAACAAAATATTTTTATTTACTTACTTTTTGCAACGTAAAGTTATAAAATACCTGCAAAAACACGGCGAACATATAAACAAATAGCCAGACTTTCTAATCTATCAATTTTAAGTTTAAGTTAAAGCACAGATTATGAACAGATGGCAAAATTGACGCCGCGCAAACAAACCATTTTTGTGAACTCTGATGATGATTTAAAAAAAATGGTTATTTTAACTAAATATCACTGGACCCTTTTTTACCAATTCCGGATTTTATACCAATATTTTTCAAATTGTTTTTCAAACTGATTTAAATTTAAAAAAAAATTGTAACGCATTTTAAAGAAAAAAAAATCAAAAGCATTGAGAACAAGAGTGTAACGCAATGCTACACTCCTTGAGGGTTACGTAATTTACGAATAGTGCCTTAAAACTATATACCTTTTTAACGAATTATTTTGCAAACTAGGGCGGTATCTATTATCTCTAGATAAACATTGCTTGATATTTATCGCAAAAAGCAATAATATTTTGTAGTAATTTTTATTTGTTCAGAATGACTAACAGTTTCATAAGAACACCTGTAATTTATCACGATGATAAATAGCATGACTATTTTAAACTATTAAGTAAAAACAATAAATATATTAATTAAAGGTAAATAAATATATTGTTTTAAGTTAAACGATTTTATTAAAAAAGTGCGATAGCGCGATTATTAAAGAAGCCCACCAAATATAGAGGTATACTCGCAACCATTTTATATCGGCCTTAAAAATATGTATTTAAAAAAGTGTTTTTATATTTTTTACTTTTTAGTCTTAATCAAAAAGAAACAAAATGCAGGATGTTTCATTATTATGTATTTATAATAAATCATAAATGTAAAACCCGCATGTTCGATTTCAAAGTTCAAAATTTATACCCTATAGACTCTTTACCAATTCCTTACTTCCTATTTTTTTCCTAAAATTGATTTGTTACCAGATTAAAGATTTGATTCAAAAGTTTTCTTTTAATTAAAAAGTTTGTTGTTTTAAACAAAAACCCTATTGAATGATAACTCATTTAAAAGGTCTTTAAAAAAACAAACATTTTGGCGTAACTGCCCCTTGCCTGTGTGAAACGTGTGTCGGCTGCCAAACTTATTCTTTTACCATTTTTGACAAATTTCGCAAGTTTTGTGTAACCATAGCATATTCGAAAGGTCTTTCAAACACTAACATGTTGACGTAGTTGTCACTTATTTACGTCAAACATATTTTCTAAACTTATTGACAAATTTGTATTTTAAGATGCCACGATCAAATGAAAATAAAGTTGAAATAATTTTTTTATAAGACATAGGTCTGTCTTTAAATGTATTGTTGAAAAGGCGTTTAGTTTCCTTATATCATGTTCGCCCATCAAAAAATTATCTCAATTTTTATCTTCATTTGATCGTGGCATTTTAAACACTTCAAATTGAATTGAAAAAATTTAGAAAAAATGTTTGAGGTAAGCAAGTGACAGCTACGTCAACTTGTCAGTTTTTGAAATATCTTTCGAAGCTATAGTTAGACCAAGCTTGTGAAATTTGTCAAAAATACTAAAACAATAAGTTTGACAGTCGATAGATTTTGACATGTGTCATATAGGCAAGGAGCAGTTACGCCAAAATGTTGGCTATTCAAAGACCTTTCTAACAAGATATCACACAATAGGATTTTTGTTTAAAGCAAGAAGCTTGAGAATTTTAACAAAGACTAAAAAAAATATGGTTGAGAGAGGGTATAGCTTTTGACAGATTTGACGTAGACAATTGACAATTATGTCAAAATGTTAGTTTTTCAAAGACCTTTATAACGAGGTATCACTCGATAGGAGTTTCAATTTGAGAATGCCGGCCCCTAATGTAGGGGCGTCACATCTGCCCTTTCAAAAATAGATATCTTAATGTTATTGATCACTGCCAAATATGGTTTAGTTATCTTCAATAGTTCAGAAGATATTTGGGTGGACTCGGACTTTTGGGACACCCTGTATATATATATATATATATATATATATATTATTTATTATTCATAATAAGAAAATCCGTTCACAGGAAGTCAAAAATGAATCGCAATATTGGATAGACAGTCAGACATGCTTTGTGAAGTTAAATAAACTCGTTTAATAAAAACAAACTAAGATATCCGTATCATCATTACCACGCCCCCAAACTTGTTTTTTGTTTGTTTTAGACTGGTTTGAAAAAAATTGGAAATGTTTTTTGACAATATTTAACAAAATAAGTCAATTACTTTGCACTTGCAAATTGTGCAAAAACCCTTCGAAACAGGAAACGGCTTAACGTTCAATGAAGCATTTGCAGAACAGGTTTTTGTGAGGGTGTGTATATTATCGTCTGTCTTATAGGACTACTTTTAATTCTTAATGACCGAGGCAGATTAATACCGATTTATATGTGAGGAACAAAGACAAACAGTGCCAGAGGCGCAGAGGGTGACTTTTCAACCTTCACATGGTCCTACTTGAAACCACCTGAAACTAGTTTATACTAGTTTCGGAGCTGACCGATTTTTAAATGGAATAATATAAGCATATTTTCTTCTTTTAGATATTTTATTGACAGGCCCGGGTAGGGCACATCGAATAGTAGGCCAGCTGAAAAGTGGTATTAAATATTGTAATATCTTAAATATATTTTATGAATAAGTACTGGATTTAGTTTCTGCAATAATAGTTGTACCGAAAGCCCTACTTATCTTTATCTTTATAAATTATACTTATAATTATACAAAGAAATTTAAACTAGTCTAAGGTAATGCACAATTCATAATGATTGTCTACTAGTACACAAATGAGTGTAGGGTCGATTCGACGTAGCTAATTCGCCTCGGACCTATTTGCCAACGGTCGACTCGTTGTGGGTACAATTTGCCGCGGTCGATTCGCCGCTATTAGATTTGCCGCAGTCGATTCGCCGTAAGAATTTTTATTTAAATTTTATTTTAATCTAACTTAACTTATTTTTTCTTAAATCATAGCTCCCTGCCATCTTGTTGGGAGATCAAAATCTGTGTTAAACCTAACCATGGTCAATTGGTCGCAAACATCCTAGCCGGTGTCTGGACCACCAAAATTTTGCAAAAAAATATCCCCTAAAAAAATGGTTTTTCGAAAAAACTGTTTCTCAATAAGTAGTTTTTTCAAAAACTAATTTATAAAAAAAAACAAAAATATACAAAAAATAATTTTTGTTAAAATAATACTTTTTCAAAAAGCAGTTTTTCAAAAAATCAGTTTATAAAAAAACAAAAATATAATTTTTTAGAAAAAATTTATGTTTGCGGCTAGTCGGACTACGGCGAATTATCTCATCCACTACAAGGAACTGAATGACATGCATTTTCTTATAATCACCATCAGTCGTAAGTAAAATATTTTGAGCTTACATCATATGTAAAATAGATATGTGTCAAATTTGGAACTTTGCTGTGTTTAAAAACGAATATAATGATTTTTGACAAAAAAATGGCTCATCCAAAATGGTTCATTGTCCTATTTACGTGGCATAAAGAGCATCACCATTTTTGGCTCAGCCAAACTAGATAGCGCCATAAGTGCCTGATAAATATTTGTCGCGACACACCAGATTCGGCACTAAGGGTCCGAACCATTAACGGCTTATCCTTAAATTACGTAACGCTTGATGGGGGGGGGGGGGGGGGGGTTGGCTTTGCATTAAGACTTTTATTTATAATTAATACAACTAATAATAGCATCAGTGGCGTATATAGAAAAAAGTTTCGGGGTAGGCCCGAGACTGTATGGGGGGGGGGGGCGGGGGCAGACACCATGAGGTCGTATTTTATGCTATTTTATGTTTGTTTTCATGAAATATGGGGAAAACCACAAACCAACCGCGGAAAATGCAGTGTTTTAATTATATGTTATATGTGTAGAATAAAAAAAATTGTGTGTGCTTAAGACCACACGGCAGAGGTGTAAACTTCAACAAGGCGAAATTAATAATACTGGCCCATAACATATTCTGCAAAGCGGACCGAACCGAACTCTTCTGTGTACTGGCCTTCATCTGCATCATTCATCATATCGCTCGCTAAATGTTTGTTACAGTTAGTCGACTCGAGCTGATTTCACCCGAATGAGCGTTACATAGCCGAGCCTTACGGCTCAGTTGAATTCACTACCCACAAAAACTGCTAAACGCGCCTAAAGAACTTTACACTTCAAAAACGTCATGTGTTTTTGGATATTTTATCATTTTTACCTTCCTAGCCCGCGCAGCAATGTCTAGAGAAGGTATTGTTTTCGAGAATTTTTTTTTTGAGATAACGCCGAGAATGTGTTCTTTGGCTGTATTTTGACCTATCCTAGCAATATCGTCATGATGTTTGTGTGTGTGTGTGTGTGTGTGTGTATGTGTGTGTGTATGTTTGTGTGTATTTTTTTTCTGTCCGTAACACGATAGCTCCTAAACCGCTAAAACGATTTTTATAAAATTTTCAGATAAAATAGTATTCGACACTAACGAGCTGATTAGATTTTGCTAATTTAAAAAATGGTAGGAGCTTTAGTTTTCGAGATATTTTCAAAAAACTGTTTTTAAGGGTGATTATGATAGCTTCAATTGAAGTGTGCTAATAGGCTAGCTAGGAAGGTATCAGATCCGTCATGGATCCATTTATTTATAATATCCATCTTAATAAACGAATTAGAATACCTTTTTTATTTTGACAAGATTTAGTGGTAAAAAAAATTGTTCCCCGGTTGGCCAATTGTGAACGGGCATTGCGAGGCATTTTCGACAAGTATCGCGATTTATTTTGCGAGGAATGCCAAAGTTGTTAATCGGCGGAGCCGTCATTGTTCGCATCATGCACAGCAATCGACTTTCTGGGTGACAAAGCGGATCACCGAATTCTGTTGACCTCCGCGGGACCTGAATATTCGGGAAGCAAGAGGCAAAATAGTTTACATGCATGAGCATGAATAAATGGACAATGTGTCCCATTTTTAATAAGAGTAAATGCGAAACATACTTATAAAGATAGCGATCTGTGGATTTTCCTTACTCTGTTCTTTTTTGAGCTCTTTTTTAAGAGTCTATTAGATTTTTGCCATTTTTGTAAATATCTCCGAAACGAAAGCTCCTACAAACTTTTTAGTGGGAACACAATTTTTTTGAAAATATGCGCGCTACTATATTTCGAAAACCGCATATTGATGCGCCGCTCCGTTAAAAAGTTAGCATTTTTTGAACTTTTTTGACTGTCAAAAAACTGTATTAGTATTAATCAATTTTGACTAAAATCTAATCAGGTCGTTGCAGTATCGAGTACTATTTTACTTGAAAATTTTATGCAAAGCGGTTTAGGAGCTATCGCGACCCAAACATGTTCATATTGGAACTGTTTAAACCATGTGGTTAAAAACAGAGAACTTTCATTTTTTAAATTCCCTATAAAAGACAAAAGTAGGTGTGATCAGTTGAAGCAAAACTGTGGAAATTCAGGCATTGTAATTAAAGAAAATAATGAATGGATTTGCGAAGAACATTTTTCAAAAAAAGTTATTTTAGTGAGTGACCGACGAAAGCAGTTAAGTCAGACAGCAATACCGCTATGTTGGAATGGTAAGAATAATGCAAAATTATTTTGTTTTGTTTCTTTTGAACAATAATATCAGTATTCAATTTTTAATAGTATATGGCATCAGTCTTAAATAACTTAACGTTAAAGAGGGGGTTCGCCTACCGTTCTACGAGTGAAATAAGGTTCACCTATTTTTCCATTCTTTTTGATTTACCTTGTATCTTGTAGACATCTTGTTCTACTTTGTGTCAGGCAAGCCACGCTGAGGATGGAAATGCCTTTTTCCGAAACACCGGTGTCCGTGGTTGACTATACCCCTATGAAGTTGCCGTTTATACTTGCTTAACTCATTGTTTTCGGTTCCGGAACCGATACCGTGGAGACGGTGATAGCATGGTCTGGTTGAACTATGACGATAAGTCTTTCTACCTTATAGATCGGTGGACGTTTTCGTCCCGCCATGGATTAAGTTTCCTTGGTTCGCTGTCATTCACTCGTAGAATGAAAAATAGGGTTCACCTATTTTTCCATTCTTTTTGATTTACCTTGTATCTTGTAGACAGTTTGTTCTACTTTGTGTCAGGCAAGCCACGCTGAGGATGGAAATGCCTTTTTCCAAAACACCGGTGTCCATGGTTGACTATACCCCTATGAAGTTGCCGTTTATACTTGCTTAACTCATTGTTTTCGGTTCCGGAACCGATACCGTGGAGACGGTGATAGCATGGTCTGGTTGAACTGTGACGATAAGTCTTTCTACCTTATAGATGGGTGGACGTTTTCGTCCCGCCATGGACTTAGTTTCCTTGGTTCGCTGTCGTTCACTCGTAGAATGAAAAATAGGGTTCACCTATTTTTCCATTCTTTTTGATTTACCTTGTATCTTGTAGACAGTTTGTTCTACTCTGTGTCAGGCAAGCCACGCTGAGGATGGAAATGCCTTTTTCCGAAACACCGGTGTCCGTGGTTGACTATACCCCTATGAAGTTGCCTTTTATACTTGCTTAACTATTGAGAATTGATTGCTTTTTAAAGATCATGATCAAAGTTTATCGCCATCTTAAAATTTAAGATGGTGGACAGATTCATACTTGATTTATCAAAATGGAGTGTTTATTCTTAGTTTCCGAAAATGCTTTTTTTTAAATTTATAGAAAAGCGCTAGTTTTCCTCCACACAACGAGGTACAAATTAGCCAAATCAGTGTGGCGGTTCTCAAAAAATCTTTTTTTCTTCAACCATTGTTTTACAGATTAAACGTTGCATTGCCAACCCTGTGCATTAATTTCCTTATAAATTCATTATTACTAAACCGATTTTAGTGAAATAAAAAAAATCAAGGTGAGAATTGATTGTTCTTTAACGATAACGTATTAAAATCGGATCAGTAATAATGAATTTAAAAAGAAATAATTGCAGACCGGATTAACAATCGTTAAAACAAAATTAGATTTTGAGAGAACCATTTCACCGATTTTATTAATTTGTACCTCGTTATGCGGGAGAAAAGTAGTGCTTTTCTATAAACTTAAAAAAAACTAAAACATTTTCGGAAAATATAAATAAACGTCTTGTCTCGTTTTAAGATGACTGCAAATTTCGATTATAATATTTAAAGAACAATCAATTCTGACCATGATTTTTTTATTTCACTAAGATCGGTTCAGTAATAATGAGTTCATAAGGAAATGAATGCAGGCAGGATTACCAATGCAATCGTATAATCTGTTAAACAATGGCTGAAATAAAAATAGATTTTTCGAGAACAATCATACCGATTTTACCAGTTTGTTTTACTTTGTGCGGGCCAAAAGTTGTGCTTTTCCATAAATTAAAAAAAAACTAAAACATTGTCAGAAAAACAAGAAGAAACACGCCATCTTAAAGAATTAAGTATGATTCTGTCCGCCGTCTTAAATTTTAGGATGGCTGTAAATTTTGATCATAGTCTTTAAAAACCAATCAATTCTGACCAGGATGTTATTTATTTCATCAAAATCGGTTCAGTATTAATGAATTTATAAGGAAATAAATGCAGACATGATTGCCAATTGTATAATATTTAAAACAATGGTTGAAACAAAAATATATTTTTGTACAACCACCGAACCGATTTTGTTAATTCGTACCTTGTGTGTGGCAAGAACGCAGTTTTTTTATAGATTTAAAAAAATAATTAAAACGTGTTCGCAACAAAAGAATAAACGAGCATCTTTGAAGGGTACAATTTAATTTCATTCGCCATCTTGCATTTTGAGATGGCGGACAAAAAAATGTATTTATTTAAATCTCTGATTAATTATTTGGCAAGTGCAGTTTGTCCCATTAAAATCGATGGTATAATTCAAATGTTATAATAAAAAAAATACTGTCCGGTTTTTTTTGGCCCACCCCGTGGTTTAAAAAAAACAAGAATGTTTGTTGCAAATATCGCTCCTATCGTCTGTTTCATAAGGGCGTAAAACGTTTTTAGCTCCTTTACAATTTAGGAAATAGCCTTAACCATCGAAGAAATATGTTATTTATTCCATGCCTTAACGCCTTTCTGTCATAATTTTTTTAGTAAATTTAGTAAATTTTTGTCTCCCAGCAAATATTAACATAACCATGTGAAATATGCGACATTTCTCAAATTTTCATAAAAATCCAAAAAATTGTTATTAAACTATGACCTTGTAAAAATGTTAATTTTTTCAGTTGTTTTTCTGTTAATTTGCAACTGCCTCCGCTCTGGGTTTATATCACGGATCACCCAAATATATTATAAAAAAGAAAACCTACTTTAAATTATGCGTTTCGCTTGACCTTCGACCCAGAGATTTCGAGTTGACGACAGCCTATGTTAAGACCCGATGATATCCGATTCAATTTCTGATTTGGACGCGCGCCTATGGTCCTTTGTGGAAGACTCTAGCAACGCGGCGTACCTATTTCTTAGTAAATTAATTTCGAATAAGATATGTACACGACATTCACTTTATAACAGGGCTCGCGCCGGTGAAATAAATTCCCAAAAACTCAAGTTACGCCCGATGGCTAAATCCAAAGCGCCTTCGCCAATCGATACCACTAGTTCTGTACCCACAGTAGTCTAATAGTAGATTTCTTCTGTTATGGTCGATTTAATCAACCCAAAATTAAAATTATTTCGTTTCGTAATTTGAGCGACATCTGTGGAGACCGCTATAACTAAAATAATCAATATCGGGAGGGCTCGGGTGGCCTTAATATAGCTGCAGTTCTTATAGTTTGTATTCATTGCTTGTATACTGGTGTTTATAATGTAGCTCTACACCTTGCCTGCGACCCGAGCCGCGGCTGGTAGGGAGCGGTCTGGAACCAAATCCCAAACAACGAAGCTCCCTTAGGTTGAACCTATTTGTGCTGTACTGTCGGATCGAGCTAACAGGGTTAACCCGATTCAACCGTATCGGTAACCTTAAGACCGATATTAGCCTTGGTGTCCCCCTGGAAATTACTTGGCGGATGGATCGAGACTATCAACAGAGTTTTAGAGAGCTACAAGTTTTATTAAGTACCACTTGTAACTTTAAAAAGAGGAGGATGAGCCCACCCACTTACCCTTAAAAAAAATCTAACCACCACCAAAGATCGTTTACAACCGCGAATCAATGAAATGTGGGGATGGGTAATTTTTTTTCAGAAGTTATTGAAAAAATCTATTAATTTTGACATAGACGACATGGGTATCGTCTCCTGGGTTTTTTGAGGCTTTATAGCAGCAAATTGAAATATATATAAAACTATTTGTAAAGCATGTCTTTAGCTGAAGATGCTTTGTATAGTCTAAGATATAATTACCCTGGCAAATAACCTGGTAAAAATGGCATAACGCTAAAATTTCGCACAAATAAACAGGGAGAAAAACAATATTATCAAAAAGCGTCTTTTTTAAATAAATCCTTTTTAAATAAATCCTTTATTTGGAGGTCAGACCTTGGACATACATTTTTCAAAATCTTGATACACGAGAATCTATAAAACGATACCCATATCGACTATCTCAAAACAAATAGATTTTGTATAGTTTCAAAAAAATTAATCCCCCGCCTACTGCAGTTTCCCAGATTCAGTGGTTCCCAGCCACCACTTGGCGTTCTGCGGGTCAGATTGACCTTTTAGGTCTAGGAAATAATTGCGCAAAGTTTGTTGCCTTTGTCACAAAATGTCGGTTTTTTTCGCGCAGCTTAAGAACTGTTATAAAACAAGAAGTGTTACTTGGAAACAAATGCAAATGACTAGAGCTAGAGCTATTAATTTTTTAAGTAACAACTTACCTTCTTTAGCTCTCAAGAAGAAGTTAAACTCTTGATCAAGATTGGGTTCAGACGGAACACCTTTCAAATGGATTCTGCACAACAAAATGGCGAAAGTAAGCCTATCGTTATGCAACATTCCTCGAGCAACACCTTCGTAAATAACTTGGAACAAGTCTTTCGTTATGATGGACAATCTTTGTTGGTAGTCGGTAAGGCCGTCGAGTTTCGGGTTAATCAGAAGCACCTGGGAGATAAATTATTTCATAAAGAGTATTTAAATAAATAATTTGTCGCAAAATAAAAATGTTTTTCTAGTAACTACCCCTACAGTTCTGTACAGTATTTAAATTGCATATTGACATACCAGTTAGTTTAAAATGTCTTAAAATATTTCAAATTTTACCAAATCCTTTAAGGCTGAAAATCTACATATGACAATATTCTATATTCACGCAAGCAACATGGAAAATTACCTGTGTTATATTCGCTTCTCTGCACATGCGTCGCTAAGCCGTCATGAAACTAAGCCGTAACGTTGACGTGCAGAGCGTAAAGTGCAATTACGTAGTTTTAAACGTGCTTTTTTTTCGAAAATATCATTAAAATATTCTATTTTATATTAGTAGTACCAATTATTGTGCACGGTGGATAGAATAGACCGGTGTTCGGATCTTTTAAATATATCTCGAATTTTCACGTCACTGGTGGTCCAGCTGATTTTCATAAACAAAAGTTAGATATGATATGAACAACTAATATTTTTTGAATTTCTTGAAAACTAACGCAATTTTCCTACTATTTTTTTTTTTAGTATATTCTTACAAATACAAAAAAAACCGTCAAAACGAAACGTGCGCTCTCCATAAAATCGAAAATTTTTGAGTAAATCACAACCTGTAGTTTGAAAATCGTGTACAGTGGCTGCAGTAAGTGCCTTTTCACCGGATGGCATATCTTCCACAACAGGATTGAGTAAGAAAAATCAGAAAATCAAAGAAAACTTTTCCAAACCTAACAACAAAACAGCTGATATCTGTCATAATCAGCTGCTGAGCATGAATAAATTTTTCTCAACCGTCTGAAGTTAGTCACAGCCGGTTGGCCATCTAGCCAAGGGTACGTTCAGAAACGATGTCGCCAAACCCGCCATCCCCGACAAATGTGGAGCCGCCAAAAACCGATGCAGCTCCAACATTAACTTATAGATGTCACAAAACAGAGCTGAAATGTCTGGTCTGTAGAGTCTGTTATGGCATAATACATAACAGCTGTTTCACACGAGACTTTAAACAGGGAACCCAAATAGATCAACAGACATGTATAAGTAGCGACAGCTGCAGAGAGAAAAAGGAAAGTGCCTCAACACCAGATCTAAAAAAACTGAAAGAAGAGCTCCAGTCCTGCAAAACAAAACTTGCCGAAGAACGCACCATAAGAAAAGACTTGAATAAGAAGCTTCAGGCAGTAAAAGAAGACCTCAATGAAGAAAAGATGAAAAGAGCGGAAGCAGAACAGCAAAATATGGACCTGGAACAAAAACTGAACACCCTTAACAATGCACAATGTGGAAAAAGTGCACCCACGAAGGAAGACCACCTCAAACTGGATGAAGAGGTTCAAAAACTGAAAAAGGAACTGGCGGATATGCGTGAAGTAACCAAGGAATCCTTGGCACTATTGGAACACAAAATGAACCAATATACCCATGGTCTGTGCGACAGTGATTCTGACCACTGGGCGACGAATCGCAGCAATGCCAGTGAGCGACGCAGGCCGGAAATTTTGAGCAACGGCAACGCCAAACCTCCAGCCAGAGCCGGTAGTTCGAACGCACAAATGCTTTTGACGTCTCAATCAGCTGATGGGGCCGTCATAACTCAGCCGAAAGAAACACCAACTCCAACATCGTTTGAAAAGTTGCCCGTACATGAAAATAGTTACAGACGTTCCCAACCACCAAATGGCTCCAAGAAGTTGGCCCCCCAAGCACCACCTAATCACTCTTTTCGAGTGAATGAAAATAATAACAATAACATGTCAAGATTTCAAAATGACGGTGAAAACTATGCTGAAGGGCAAAGGCGCAGACCCAATCGCAACAGAAAAGTGGGTAAAAATGATAAAGACCAGGAAAACGAAGATTTTGTAGCCCATAAAACCGCAAACAGGGACAGAAAAATTTGGCTGTACCTTACAAGAGTGAAACCCACAGTAACAAATGATAATGTGAAAAACTATATTGCCAGACGTGCAGGGATATCCGCAGAGCATGTATATGTGAAAACATGCGAGACCAAAAATCCAAACACAAACAGCCTTTCTTTAATGGTTGGGGTTAATCCTGACATAAAAGAAATTGTCTATGGTGAAAACTTCTGGCCGGCTGGAGTTGTCTTTGAGAGATTCAACTTCGCCAAGGGTCGGAATTTTTTAGACGGGCAAACACAGAACGTAACAGCAACCTAGTTGAGAAAAGTTTATCTGAGACTGCAAAAAAGACACTGCTGAGAAAAGAACAGCTGTCATCCAAATTAAGATTGATACATGTAAATCCCACATCAATCTGCAACAAATTCACAGATATTATGGAATTTACCAAGAATCATCAACCTAACATGCTTGCCATATCAGAAAGTTTTCTACTACCTGACATGAACAGCGAAAAATATGCCATGGATGGGTATGTACTCTATAGAACTGACAGGTATAGAGGAGGTGTTGCTTTATTTGTCTCCAATACGCTTAAAACTGAAAAACTCTCTGTACATAACATGATCTCTGAAATTGATCAACTATGGGTTAGAATAACAATTGAAACGGTGCGTATAGCAATAGGTGTCATCTATAAACCCCCCAGTGTCCCATATGGAACCTTCCAAAGTATGCATGATATAATTCCTGATATTGTCATCACCAACGACATTGTGATATGCGTAGGAGACTTTAATGTTAATATGCTCTCCACACAAGCTGCCGACTATAAATTTCTAGAACAAGTTACATCTTCATTTGGTTTTTATCAGCTTATACAAGAACCAACACGTATCACAGCCACCTCTGCAACTCTTTTAGACCACATTTATGTCACTGATAAGGATATTGTCTTAGAAAGTGGAGTTTTACCTACAGAACCCATAGCCACAGACCATGAAGCTGTATTTCTGGATTTTACATGTGCAGCATATGAAATTAAACCACAAGAAAAAGTCTATAGAAACCTACAATCAATTGAGCCAAATATTTTCAAACAAGATCTGAACAGCATAGATTTCAGTCCAATTTACTACAATAATGATCTGAACTTTAAAGTTGATTATTTCACTGAACAGATAACTCTATTGTTTGACAATCATGCACCAAAGATGGTTAAATCTGTGAAAAAGCGCCCTACTCCATGGATAACATACAACATCCGTTGTATTATTAAACTCAAAAGAAAAGCTTTCTTAAACTTCCGTAGAACTAGGAGTCCAGGGCACAGGCGATACTACTATGAGCTCAAAAACTACCTGAGTGGAGCAATCAAGAGGGAAAAGTCAGCTTATTATACATCAGAACTGAAAATTTGCAGCGGAACTGCAGAAACATGGAAAAAAGTAAAATCATTGAACATCCATCGTAAACCATTAAAAGCGCTACCACCAGATATGGTCGATGCAAATTTAGTCAATAATGCTTTCCTCGACAACATTCCTTCCCTTAGAGTGAGTGAAGAGTCCATACGTGTGTTTGAAAATAACATAGCAACTGTAGAGCGGTTTTCTCTAAAACTTGTTGCTGAAGATGACATATCTAAAGTACTTCTCAGCATCAAATCAAATGCTGAAGGAATTGATGGACTCACATCAACCATGATCAAGTTATGTATGCCAAATTGCCTGAAGCCGCTACTCAACATCGTCAATAGCTCTTTGTTGGAGGGAGAAGTACCTAAGTTGTGGAAGTCAGCTGTAGTTGTGCCAATACCTAAAGTAGAAAATCCATCTTTGAATGAGCTCCGACCAATTAGTATACTCCCAGCCGCTTCAAAAATACTGGAAAAAGTGGTTAATACACAATTGATAAAGCATTTTAAATACACAAATCTATTACCTAAAAATCAGTCTGGCTTTCGTGAAAGTTACAGTTGTACCACAGCAATTCTAAAAATTACCAACGATATAGTACAAGCTGCGGATCAACAAAAAGTTACTGCACTAGTTCTACTGGATATGTCAAAAGCATTTGACAGTGTTAACCACAAACTCATGATAGCAAAGCTCAAATACTATAATTTTGACCCCACTGCAATCAAATGGCATGAGAGCTACTTCGAAGACAGAGAGCAAAGAACAAAAATCCAAAACTCACTATCATCTCCAAGAGCAATCACCTCAGGTGTTGCTCAAGGATCGATCCTTGGGCCTCAGTTGTATTCAATTTATTCAGCTGATGTAGCTAATGAAGCTCTATCCTGCGAAAGTCATTACTATGCTGACGACGCACAATATTATTATTCATTCCCAATAGATGACATTGACAATGCGATAAACCTAATAAATCAAGACTTAGAAAGATTCACCTCATGGGTAACCAACAATAGCCTGCTTGTCAACCCAACTAAAACAAAGGCAATTTTATTTGGCCTGAACCTAGAAGCGTTGCCAAATGTAAAAATAAAAGTAATGGGAGCTGAGATACCCTGGGAGCGAGAAGTTAAAAACTTGGGTGTTCTTATGGACCAATCATTAACATTCAATGGTCAGGTGAATAGCCTATCTCAGAAATGCTATTATGCTTTAAAATGCTTATATGAGTTCAAAGACTGTCTACCAACTAGCTTAAAAATATCATTAACAGAATCACTAGTGCTTTCCAAATGTAACTATATGGACTGTGTTTATGGATCCTTTCTTAACTTTCTTAGTAAGCATAAATTACAGAAGATACAAAACAACTGTCTAAGATATGCCTGCAACATAAATAGAAGAGAACATATTACTCCCCACATACGTAATATGTCCATGTTAACCATGGCTGAGAGAAGATATTTACACTTTGCTTTACTTGTTCTAAGAATTATGGAGAATGGTTGCCCTGACTATCTGCGAGAACTGCTTGTCCGTCTGGGAGACATAAATAGAGTGCATACTAGGAACAATAATCTCTTGGAGATACCCATGCATAGACTACAATTTTTCAAAAACTCTTTTAAATATCTTGCTCCTAGTGTCTACAATGCGATTCCTAAGGGGAAAAGTGATAACCAAAAATATAGAAAAGACTTGAAACAATTTATTGTTGATCATCATCTCAGTTTGTAGAATATATACTCTGTCATACTTTGTACCTTTACTTACCTGTTAAATTATGTACCTGTTAAAATTTGTACCTATTGTTCTTTACAACTATGTTTTTAAAAATTTTTTAGGTGTACATGAAAATATGCTTTTGTGCAGTATTGTATACCTTTTGTCTAGTGCAATAAACCTATTCTATTCTATTCTATTCTATTATAAAATACTATTTTTCAGACATACCATTTTTTTTAGCCCGCTTCCTTTCTCTTTACACAAAAATTAAAATTCGAAGAAAATAATGTGATCGTTTCAGCTTCAAAAATCATCCGCTGACCAACATCTTTGTTTACTACCCAGTAGTCCTCGATTCACCTTTGATACTAAACGATCACATTCAGTTTGACTTGTAGTTTAAGTTTTGTGTAATAAAAAATAAAGCGGACTAAAAAAAATAACGACAATACGTCTAGAAAATTACATTTTATAAGGATGTACTAGAAAACAGTACGAAAATTGCCGTAGTTTTCAAAAAATTAAAAAAATATTAGTTGTTCCGTTGTTCATATCAGATCTAACTTTTGTTTACAAAAATCAGCTGGACCACCAGTGACGTGCAAAATTCGACATATATATATATATATATATATATATATATATAAGATCCGAACACCGGTCTATTCTATCCACCATGATTATTGTGTCCCTCACAGTGGCGGATCCAGGATGTCGGGGGGAAGGGGCAACAGAGCAAACAAAAACTAAAAAAAATTTGAGGCTTTTAATAAAATCTGAGCTCTGAGGTTTGCCACTACATGTATATCCAAAATTTTTGGCAAAGTAATTTTTGTGTGAAAATGTTAAAAAAATGTTAATTTAATTAATTTTAATACCCATTAAAAGAATACCAATTTGCCATTCAGGAATATGAATGATAATTTCCATCAACTCACTTTCAAGAAAAAGAAAAAAGTTGGGCATCTCAGCAAAATAAAACTATTTTTTTAAAATTTAGCTTGCTAGTCATCACTTAGAAAATAAACCGGATTACTGTGAATTAGTTGTATTTTCATCTGAAACTAGAGATTAGGATGTTGTATACTTTTGGCGGCGTCACGACAACTTTGCCCATTTTTCGAAGACCAGGCGACGTTAATAGAAAATATCATAGCTTCTGAGCCATCGAGTTTTTAATTTCCCAGGGTAAATAAAGCAGTACAAATATAGGTATTTTCTTGAAAAAAAAACGTTCATAACCTATCTTCCTTCAACCCTAAAAAGCTGATTCCAAATCTGGAGTCTCGGTAGGCTTGAATAAAAAGTCTTACCTTATTAAACATATCCAAGAAGAACTGCAAAGAATACTGGTACAAGAAATGCACTTGGTTCAGAGTATCCATGGTGAAGTAAGTATTACTGCAAGCCTGAGATAAAGGCAGATATTGTTGCGACACTGTTTCGATTTCAGAAATTACTTTGTCTGTCTCCTCAACCTAAATTAAAAAATCAAAAATTAGACAAGTGCTAGATGGAAAGTATAACTTTCAAGCTGTGATATTTTTATTAGGGGTGCTATCGAAATAGAAATAGAAAATTTTAAAAAATGAGTTGACAAGTAATTTGTTTAACAAAAGGTACAAGCTTTATTAAAAACCCGAATCAGTTGCAATTTTACGTGACTCGTCATGCAATTTTTCCACTTAAAAACAACTTTTGACGTAAACGGCGTTTTAATAATTGTTCTAAAATGACAGGAGAGAAATATTTTAAATAGAATAATGAGATGAAAAAAGTTTGTATAAAAGTGTTGCCAATTACCAAATTAGGGCAAAAATAAGGAAAACATATTACATAAGAAAAACAAACAATATTTGATGTTTGCTTTTTTATTGTCTTAACTAACCTTTTGGCCGATTTCTGCAGCCTCTTTTTTAAGAGTTTCCAAAGTCGTAATGACACTATCATCGTCCAAGATTTTGCCCTTGGCGTCATTCAGGGCTTGCAATAAAGATTTTTCGAGTTGTCTCAGTCTGAGATGGAATTCACCTTTAAAAAATTACTTCAATTAAAACACTTTAAAATACTTTATTTAAACAAAGTGGGAATTGCGTTTCCTCTTCATGAGAATCAGACCGCTGTTAAATAACTATACCCATATAGCCAGGAATATGCCAATATTGGAATATTTAACTTTTTTCAACACATGGTTTAGTTTTGCTAAAAACCTAAAAGTTTACCTCATTTCACCCTAAGAACTCGGATCGAGATTAATTTATTTTTCCAATAGTTTTCATGCTATTATTAATTTTTTCCATTTTTTTTAAAGGTTTCTGCACTGGTGTACATATTATTACCTTGCAGTTTCAATAAATCAGAACGCTTGGCATCAATGTCAGGTCGCTCAGCCTTCAACACCTGGTTCAGACATTGACTCTGCAGCGAGCTTCTTGTGACTGTAAAGTTGACAAACGTCACTCTCGAACAGATGTCTGGCGGGAACTCCACCGTCGGATCTCTGGTCGACAAGAAGATAATAAAGGACGGCGACAAATCGATGTCTTGGTCGCCTAAAGTGATCAATACTCTTCCGCCTGTTCTCCTCAGTTCTCTGTTAAGTACTGGATTTAAGATGGCGTCGTAGTTTTCTACGTCTTGGACCAAAAGTGGGTTACCGAAACGTAGAGCAGACTCGAGATTCTTTCGGAACGAGTCGTCCAAAAAGCTTGTTTTTGTGATCTTCTTGTCTTTGAATTCGTTCATTATGAATTCGGTGGCTTGACCTGAGGGATCGATGATCAGTGGATATCTGCAAAAATGATTAAACGGCTTGTCAACAATTCAAGTTGGATAATTTAAAAAAAAACTTATATGAGAATTCATCTAAGCTAAACTGTCGGGCATGAAGTGCGAGAGGGGTAAATATATCTTTCATTATGGAAGCACGATGACGCGATCCGATAAAGGGACCTAAGAACCATTCAATATAAGGGCTATTTCCGATTAGAAATAAGCAGAAAATGACCCTTATGTGAAATGGACCTTGAGTCCGTTTTATCGCTCACTCACCGTTTCGCGCTAAATGTAGGAGATCACAGACACACACAGACAATAAAATGTGATAGTAAGTACGTATTCTTACGCAGCAATGATTTAAGAGTTTCATTATCTTAACACCGTACAGAATGTTTTTAAAGACAGGTGGCACAAAAATTTCAATACCTGTTAAACCTCTTCAGCATGATGGCGTTCTCAGTACACAAATCATCCGATGGCAGTGCGTTGGCTTGCCATCTCAACCTCTCGTCCGGATTCGACAAGTATTCTGTGCGGGCAATGTCAGACCTATACTGGATGCTGGCCTGTGTCAAATGTTGACACCAAGTGGTAAAAAGATTTTGACGGTAGTGCTGGTCGAAGTAACCGCCATATGCAATGAAGGCTGCCGATAGCAGAACGTCGCCGATGATTGTTGACATTTGAGACCTGAAAAAACCCTCTGTGTAGACAGCTATCGTATGCTTATAGCAAGAAAATAGCGTATAATAAGAGATAGCAATTATTGACATTGCCTTCCCAAATAAAAATTATTTAGAATACAAAACAAAAACAAAATTTTTGCAGTTAAGGGTATCAAGTACTACAAAAAAAGCAAAAATAAAAAAAACGTGACATACGAGCAAAGATGCATAGGGCATATTTTATAAAATATGACAATTGGCCACTTCTGAGATACAAAATCAAACAAGTTTAAGATTCAGATTCACTGGAAATAGTAGTAATCATTCTTAGCAAGTTTATTACCTGAAAGTCTCACTAGTAGCCTCCCATCTCTCTCGCTCAATAACCAACGACTTAAGCAAAGCTATCGATCTATCGACCTTGGCCTGAACATTTTCAAGGTCAGTTTTAATGGCCTGCGCTTGCGCAATGAGCTGCGCGTACTCCTCTTTGTATGAAGCGATACTTTGTTCCAATTGGGTGATCAGATTTTTTACTTCTTCCCCACGATTTTTGTTTGTATCAGCCTGCAAAAACATGGAGACTTTATTATAGACATTTTTAAGGAGGGATTAATTATTTAAGAAATTTCAATATAACACTAAATAGTTATGTGGTTAAGGCGAAGTATGTGTGCTATGTTCGGTAGAGCTAACTGGTTATTAATAAAAATAGCTGCTTTAGATTTACAGTTTATGTGTACACACCAAAAATGTTTGCTTGTGATGTCAAGTAATAGTGACTTTACCTGTCTTTCCAAGGAGCTAAGTTCCTCACGTAAAGGTTCAACTTTTTTCAACATGTCGGCATACTGAATTTGAGCCATGGCCCATTTTACCAAAGGACCGCAGGCGTTACTGGCATGATTGACTTTTTCGAAGTTGTAGTCCGGATTGCTGAGGTAACGAGATTTCATTTTGTCGCGTACTTCATCACTAGAAAAGTAAAGACAACGCTATACGACCGAAATGTTTATTTTAACAAAATTTAAAGTCAGCTCAAGTTAGTAGCCAACATTACAATTTGCAACCTAGAGTATAAATACAGAGATTTTACAATATTTAACAAATCATGCAGAAAGCATAAAAATACTGACGTTATTTTGTCTCAATCCAAACCAATATCAATTTACGAACATATGAATGTAGAGGTAGATGACGGGCATCTAGAGTGTATTTGGGATTAGGGGTTATAGAGAAAAAACATGTATTAACGTGCATTAAAAATAGATAACATCCCCCACACCGTAGTGGGCAATGCTCACACGGGCTCGGAATCATTATGAAAGGATCTTGCAATGCCCCTGCCGTATACTTTAAATATCGTGGATTTAAACCACACCTAACCACTCAAAGAGGTCGGTGGTGAACAAACATAGCACAAACCGCTGCCCCTAGGGGTCGCCTTGGTAAACAGACAGGAAAGACTGATGATCTGTCTAATGTCTAGACATATTGCGCCTAAAAGGCTGTATCTAGTTTTATCACTCCGCGTAGGTTTCACAAGTGTTCTATTTATTTTTGTATTGCTGCGCCTAGGAGCTTTTTTAAAATAAACGGATGGCGATAAAAGAACTGACATTATTGACAACTGACATGCTATGACCCGCCTTCTAAGAAATATTTTTCGCGTTAAACTAATTTGTGATTATGGGGCGTAAATACTTTTCTTTAAAGATATAAACTGCTCAAAAATTGAAGTGAGCCACCCCATTTTTTTGGACATTTCTAAAGTAAATTTATTCCTAAATGAAACGATCAATTCCCAAACAATTTTCTTTGTGATATAGCTGCGATTATCCTCTTTTAATGTTTGGTTTCCTTGTTGTCCTGCGCTTGACAGATAGTTTCATAGGGTGGCTACAACGCAAGTGTAACAAAAGTGCGAAAGTTTGCACGGTCCCCATTTCCCGTACGAATTTTTTTTTTTATATTTTAATACCACAAAATGACAGTCAGCTAAAGCTAAAAAAACTTATTTCTCAGTATTTTAAATTTCTCTTCAGTTTCCGAGATATGATTTTTTTCCATAAAATTGTACTTCTTCTGATTTTTAGTTTGACGTTTCTACCCGGTTTGACGTATAGCCACCAAAATTGCTACGAGGTACCCCAGGTACTGGCCTTTTCAAACCTTGTACGCCATTGTACCCTAGATGACCACTGAGCACAATCAGGGGCGTGCAAAAATAATTTTTCATAAATTCTCCTTTTTATGCCCAAACCTGAGTTTTACCTTCTGTAGGTTATCTAATATCAACTCTAGATAAGTGCAAAACAAGTTTTAGTGAAGTTTGAACATTTATGCCGAGACGGTTTTTTCATTTTTCGTAAAATGTCACCGTTGGCGTCAGGGTGATTTTTTGTAAAAATGCCAGTTATTTCGCAAAGTCCATAGATTCAAACGAATTTTCTCACTCCACCACAAATAATGTTGCTGTTGCCTCAGTAAAAATCGTAGAGCAGAGCTTATGCCACGTTGTTGGTTCCAACGCATTTCACATTTTAGTTTTCTTCAACTCTTAAAAATTTCGTTTGTGAGATATTACAACCTGAATCAGATGGCACACGTGGCATAAGCTCTGCTATATGATTTTTACTGAGGCAACAGCAAAATCATTTGTAGTGGAGTGAGAAAATTCGTTAAATGAATCCATGGACTTTTCAAAATGGTGACATTTTACGAAAAATGAAACAACCGTCTCGACATAAATGTTCAAACTTCACTAAAACTTGTTTTGCACTTATCTAGAGTTGATATTAGATAACCTACAGAAGGTAAAACTCAGGTTTGGGCATAAAAAGGAGAATTTATGAACAATTATTTTTGCACGCCCCTGATTGTGCTCAGTGGTCATCTAGGGTACAATGACGTACAAGGTTTGAAAAGGGCAGTACCTGGGGTACCTCGTAGCAAATTTGGTGGCTATACGTCAAACCGGGTAGAAACGTCAAACTAAAAATCAGAAGAAGTACAATTTTATGGAAAAAAATTATATCTCGGAAATTGAAGAGAAATTTAAAAAACTGAGAAATAAGTTTTTTTGGCTTTAGCTGACTGTCATTTTGTGGTATTAAAATTTTTTTGAAAAAAATCGTACGGGAAATGGGAACTTTGCAAACTTTCGTACTTTTGTTACACTTGCGTTGTAGCCACCCTGTGAAAAATGGGGTGGCTCACTTCAATTTTTGAGCAGTTTATTTCAAACGTGCACGTGGCAGAACCATTTCGAGTAAAACTTTGGTTGGCTTGCACCTTGTCCTTTCTCTTAATTCGCGAGTTACAGCACAATAGTGTTGAAAGTTAATTTTGTTGAAACAAAATGACGTCAGGACGAAATGAGTAATGGACTGCTACATACCTGATATCTTCAGTGTTAAAATTATTGACAACCGTGTTGATAAAGTTGTCCCTCATAATAACTGAACGTATCGACTTCCAATCGCTCGCGTTCTCGCCAAGCAACAAACAAATCGACTCTAAAGCTAACTTTACAATGGCTGGCGGGTTCGACATCGACCTGATCTCGACCAGTTGCTGCTTTTTGATCGACTTTACGGCTGTGTAGAGGAGAGAAAATATAAACAAAAATAAAACAGAAAAAAGAAGCTAAACTAAAAATAAGCAAATGGACTTATACTACCTATAACTCAAAGTCTGAATGTAAGGCTTACTTCTTTATTGCGAAATCTGTTCAAAAACTTTTAATAATAATAACCGATAAAATGATCTAATATTTTTAACCTCTGACGACGAATGCTGCCTGTAAACGACTTCAAGCTTTGAGTTATTTAAAAAGTGAAATTTTTTTAGCAGCCCCCGTATTCAACACTTTATTTTCTTTGTGTAGAAGATCATTTGGAACTCTTTGCAAAACGAACCTGCAATACGTTCTGCCATTTATAGGACAGCCCCTTCCGACGACCATTTCATTTTGTTTTTACAGAGCGATACTTATTTTAAATACTTCATCATGCCAAAATTAAACAGCCAGACGAAAAATAAAATAAAATAAAAGGATATATTGGAATGTATAGAGTGTAGAGGACACATTCAATGCATAATATTTGGTGCTTGAAGCCAAGGCTTGTCTGCAATCTGCCATAGAGATTTTCGGTTTTCGGTATCTTATCTTGCACCGACTTTGGATCGCTCAAACGCCCACCCAAATTAAAGAAAAAAAAAAGAAAATAATTTAGAAATTATAAAAACTTCTAACACAAAAAAACCGGAATTTTCGGGATAAATACAAATTGAAGGGCAATTAAAAACGACTCACCAAATTAATATTAAATAATACAATAAAAATAATGTTTTAAGCGATCCACGTTGATGTTGGAATAACAACCGAAAACAGTGTAATTTGTTCTATTCGATCGATAATCAGCAGTACACAGCCTTGCTTACGTCAAATTTTCTCCGCTGAAGTTCACAATGGTCGTGATGAAATTCTCGCGCATTATGACGGCGCGAATTGAGCGCCAATCGTTGGCGTTTTCGTGAAGCAGCAGACAAACAGACTCCAGCGCCATCTTGACGGTGGCCGGCGGGTTGGCCATCGAGCGAACTTCCACCAAGTGTTGTTTTTTAATGGATTTTACGGCTATATAAATAGTTGTTAGTAAGAGGCTACAGACTAAGTATCATTAAAATAATGGACAGTTGTTAAAGCTTTCACAAGTTTGTAGTCAAACTTATAACCATTCCTTAACTTATGTCAAGTGGCCATGAAAAATATATTTTTTAAGATATTGCATAAAAACGTTTTACCTAAAACCAAATTGGGACTTGGGATATTTTACAAAATATTCAAATAAACGAATGTTATTTGTAAATGACGTAGGTACGCTTAAATGCAAGTTTAAATTAGGGAGATAATTACTTAAATAAAAGTTAATTAAAAAAAAATATGTTACGAATTTTATATATTTTTTTCTACAAATTTTATAGATTGTTGTCAAAATGCGGAATATATTTTAAAACTTTTAAAAGACTTTGAAAATGCTTTAAAATAATGAAATAGTCAGTCTGAGATAACGCAAATTAATTATTATTTATTAGTTGGATATTATGCATGAATGATAATACTAGTCACAAAATTTCTAAATCTGTTATTATTAATGTCAATCAACCATAAGAAACATGAAGGGTTGTTTTCGATAGCTACTATGCCAATTTTCGCAAAGTGGAAGAGTTGTTTTCGATGAGTTGTTTTCGATGTAATCAAGCGAAAAGAGCATGTAAGACTGTAATTTTCAGTTAAATGTCAGTATTATTATGTTATATAGGAAAATAAATACGATTAGCGATGCCTTTCTGGGCACCAGAAAGACGTCTTTACAAACGGGTACAAATTGGTTTAAATTTTTGGCAAACGAATTTTTGAAAACAAGCCAAGAATATATTTTTTTGGAATAATGTGACGCTATTAAAGCTTAAAAAACAACTAATATCAGTGACATAACATCTTAACTAATGGAGGATAATATTTAATTACAAAAAATTGTATCATCCTGGTTTGGGAACAGCACTATTAAGTTTCAGTAAGTCCTGGGATAGGAAACTGCATTATGGATTAGGGTAAATCAAACCCATATAGAACAAAACTTAGAAACTCACCAGTCTGTGCCTCTACAACTGCCGGTTCGACTTGCGCCAAATCGGCCATAACCTCAGTTCTTTTCTGGTTAATATGGACAGTCTGTTCAGCCAATTGTTGTTGGATTTCTTGACTCTGAACCTTCTTCTTTTCTGCTTCTTGTTGATCTTTAACCATTTGCTTGAGTTTGGCGTTGGCGGCGTCATTCTTGGCCTGTAGCTCTTGTGATTTGACAGCTAAGCTTTTTTGCATTTCTTCTACCTAAATAAATAAGTAAAATTAAAAATCGTAAAAACGACCGACAATTTACAGCATATAAATCATCAAATTCCCCTTTAAAAACCTACAAAAAATAGTGTTCCTGTTTCTAAAACTTTATTTTTCACTTCCCTGAATAACCTAGTCTTTGTATGACCGGTGTTTTGGCCTATTTTGTTATACTTGGGGTTAACTTTAAGGTTGATGAAAAAGTGTATTGCTTGACACGCTAACATTTAACGTTAACGAACAGTCATGTAGACCAAACCTCAAATTTTGTGTTGTTTTTTGGTTACAAATATCAGTTAAAAATAACAATAACAGGTCATAAAAATACACGCTAAACCCGACTAAAAAATATGCGGACTAAAAACACCATAATTTTAAAAAAAAAATTAATGTCAATTATTACCTGTTCGACAGTTTCGGCAATTTTATTAAGCCCGACATTAAGGTGAAGTTGCTGCTCCTCAAGATCAGACCTTTTCTCATTGTGTAGTTTCACGAAATGATGGATGAAGTCAAGATAGTGTCGTGGAGTAATAGCCATGGTTCTACCACCTTAAAAATCAATTTTAAGTGTTATTTATATGTTATTCTTTGAATTATTAAAAACGTTAAAATTACTATCCGGGCTATTTGCTGCTGATTTTTTTTCATAATACTTTACAAAAAAAAATAGGAACTATAGACCCAAAGTAGTTTCAATTTTTAAAGTTTAACAGGGAGCGATAAAATCGAGTAGTTTTCAGTTGGACACACTGTGCAACTTGACATTATAGTTTTTAAATAACAAAAATTAGAAAATCAGTTGAACTGAGCTTGGGCGACTGAATACCTTGAGAACTATCGTTCCTATACTGCGGCTTTAACAATAGGTAAACGTTTCCAAAAATGTATTTCATTTGGTAAGGCGTTGGCGTACCTAGTCAGAGGTTCCGGGTTTGAGTCCCGTCAAAGCACAAGAAACTTTTTTGTAATTTTTCGTTCTTTAATTTCACCCCCTTCCTTAATATTAAAGGTTGTGATAAAGTTTTATAATTTTAAACTTTTTTTTATAAAGTTCTTCTAACGGTTGTGTATTTTTATAATGAAAACATTAAATTTTTATACACATACTGTTAGATTTAACTTCAACAGTCAGCAAATATTTGTGATTACCGTCTTTATACCTTCTTGATATAAACCACTGGAATCACAATTTAAACTAAGCAAGCATAAAATACCTCTCCAATCCCTGGCTTATAAAATGGTAAGCTTTAGTTTAATAAATTGGTAAACCTTTCCTATAAAACATTCGGTTTAAAAATAAACCAGTTTTATAGCATGTAAATTTTAGCGATTCATTTCCTGTGGTTGGCATAACCTTTATAAAATTTAAAGTAAAAAATAGTGAATTCAAAATAATTAGAGTTTATATAGAAAGCATCTAAGGTATGTCTACAATAATTTATAATTTTTCTGAGAGTAATGGTAAAAAATATTGCCTTTTTTAATATTTGTACCCTACTTTCATATATCGCTTTTGTTTTAATATATTTGTATTAATACAGATGAATATACCTATATTTCATATGTTTTAAACATATAAAGAAATTACATAAGAGTCGGCACAACTATGAAAACGTTTTAGAAATTATAAAATTAGCTTTATAAAGAACTTTAAAGGCATTAAAAAGAAGTCATGAAAACCATTATGAAATAGTTACAGTTAAAAACTAAAAACATTGGACTTTATTAATTTCCTATGATTATGTTGCTGGAAACTTTATAAAACAAGAAATGTTACTTAAAGAGAACCTACCCCTCTTAGCCAATCGTACGTTAGCCTTGTGCAAAGTCTGGTGCACGTACACGCATGCGTTGATGACAGCTTCTCTGTGATTGGGCGTGGCAGGAACCAATTTGCAGGAGGCTGGGAAGAAATCGGGCGATTTCCACATTGGTTTGTCCAAGTCAAGTCTGTTGGTGAATTCTTTGCCAACCTAAAAAAAAATTACAATTTTATTTCCATATTGAGTCCTCATCGCCATTACAGGCAGAGATTATAGAAGAGGTAGATATTGTATTTCACAACCAACCAAAATAAACAGTGGGTACACCACGCGTTTCACATTACCATTAAAAAAGCTGAAATATTGGTTGAAATAGAAGGGCACTGGTAGGCAACCCATTAGGCAGCCTAACCAAAATTACTACACTATGATTTTATCGTGGTCTTGTCAAACTGGCGGAGATTGACAACAAAAATAAATTCTCGGACTTTCCTTACTTATATAGAGAAAGCAATGATTTAAGACTAAACAGTTTCACACAATTAGATTTTATCTCAAATTTAAATAAAAAACTAGTCAAATTAAAATCACAGCAGGGCAGCGGACATTTTGGATTTGCTACTTTAACTTTAGTCAAATCCAATCCGTTTATGTTCAATAATACATTAATGAAAGGGAAGCATTGATTTCCCTAATAAATCTTCCACTGACCTGGTATAAAGCGCCATCTGACCAATCACCGAACCAATTCAGCACGCATCTGTTGAACAAAGCGGGTGAGGTGGCAGCTCTGTCTTTCAGTCCGTCAGTGCTGGGATTCATAGTGAACACGACGTGCAGATTGCGCATGACTTGCTGAGTGAACCATTTGTAGAGTTCGTCGCTGGAATCCAACATCAGTCCTATGAAACAAAAAAGGCTGTATAAGCTACAAGATTAAAAACTACTTAAATTTGGATAGTTGACGCATCTGTAAACGCGATCCAAATCTAGTTTTTCTTTAGAGGGAGACGAAGAGGGAAAGAGAAAAAGACAGAAAAAATATCACAATGTTTTACCTTCTCTCTGAGCTCCTTCCTTACACTGCGTCATCAGTGTGGTGTATTCGTCACCTTCAAACAGACCAGGGACCTCACCGTTCGCTAGCAGGGTGTTCATCCTATTAAAAAAAAACAAAAGTTACATTGGATGTACGTACAAGTAGTTTGGAGTGCTTTGGAATAGTATAGCTGAAAAGTTTAGATCAAACAACAATGATTCCAGAAACTATGGTAAATTAGGGGAGATAATGGACAAACTGATTAGGTATAATATAGTACCTTGATCTTATTACAACATAATTATTATATAATGCGCGATAAATAAAAAATAACTTACCTTTCCAAGAAACTGGAGTCCAACATGTTAGATTCATCCAAAATGAAAGCGATTTTTTCGTCCTTACAACCAGACCTGCGAAGAACTGACCTCAAGTCTTCGTCGAAGTCTTCTGCTGTGTATTTGTTGTGAACCTATTAAAAAAATGTTATTTGTTAACATTTTTAGGTTGTCTTTCACAAAAACTTTTTAAGAAATTTTACTGATACAAACATATAAGATCAAGATGAAAATTATGAATTGATTTAAATATTGATAAAAAAATGTCTTACCTTGATTTGGAATATAGACA
The DNA here is from genome assembly GCA_963576565.1 of Aspidapion aeneum. NCBI lineage: Eukaryota > Metazoa > Arthropoda > Insecta > Coleoptera > Brentidae > Aspidapion > Aspidapion aeneum. Next base: position 34,738,841 of record OY755038.1, on the reverse strand, counting down.
ATCCGTTCATCCATGCTACAAATCTTGATAGTGTAGTTTTTCCTGCACCGCTTACACCAATTAACAAAAGATGGCCTTGCGGTTGCCTGAAGATTCTGTCAATTCTTAAAACGTGGTCTAACACTTCATCAAAGAGTACCTACAAAAATAGACACTTGAGCCATATTTCTTTTATGTATTCCGATGCAAAAGCGTTTCGAACAAAACATGTATAAAATATATCGTAAAATTTGCAAAAAAGGCACCGTTTTAAATAGTGGTCAACATAAACACTGTATTTTAAAGTTAAAAAAAAAATTTAATTTTGAAAACACTTTTACAAAAAATTGCATAGCACAAAACCTTACCAGCGGCACATCAAGCTCCTCTTCATAGAATACTTTCAACCTGGCCTTGACATATTCTCGCAGCTGTTCTCTATCAACAGGAATATAATGTTTGGAAAGCCAGTTACTGTATAGGATGGGTCTTTCTAAAGCCTTCTCGCAATTGGCTGATGGAAAGTGTTTTAAGGCAACCTATTAAAAGAAAAACAAAGTAAAAACATTCGGAGAAAATATGCTTTTTTAATTTGTGGCATTTAATTTGTAAACCACTATTCTTAAAGAAATGGAGCAAGTCAGAATACATTGCACAAAAACAGAAATATGAAGCAATTTTTTCAAAGCTTCAAGCCCCTTGTACTTACTGGTAGTTCAAAAGCCGGAAGTTCAAAATATATTCATTCAAAAGAACCTAACCCTAGTGTATTATAGTAAAGTACCAACAAAGTAAGGCAGTTTAAATAAACTGGCGTTGTTTTAGAAAGTCTTAAAAAATTGTTACTTGAAATGTATACCTCACTATTTAAATGAATAAAATAAAGTTAAACCAATTAATTATTGTGTTTTTTGTTTCAGTTAAATGCAACAAGCATTTTTAGCGCACTAAATTCTATTTGGCGTTTATTTTTAAGCCTCTACATCGCATAGGCATTTCAATTTTTATAAAGACATAAGGTTCGTTTCTGCCATTATCATTTTGGAGAACAGACATTTAAGTATAAATACAGCTCAACATTAAAATTTTCGAATTATTCTTTTTTAAAATACTACCTCTAAAAATAAACAAAACCCTTGACTTACCGAATCGATGTTCTCATTGGTCCATTGACGTTCAGAATTTTCAACCAGCCTGTCTTGGAAAAGACGCAGAGCTTCGTGTGCCCAAAGACGAACTAATGCTTCAACGTTCAAGCCATCCAAAGGTCTACAAAAAATAAATATTGAAAATAAGAAATAATGTGTACTACGGACCACCTAGAAGTAGAAAAATTTGACCACTACGCAGCAGATTTAGAGTTAAAGCCGCCACCTCTAGAGGTCGCTGTGGTAAACAAGCATGGTAAGTCACCTCTTGAGGCCACTGTGCTAAACAAGCAAAGTAATATCCGCTACCTCTAGATGTCGCCGTGATAAATAGGCGTTTCGTTCGTTTCGTTTTTAAGTTATTGGCTTTGTCCGCTTATTGCAGACAATTTTCCAGCTCATTTCGGTGGACACCAAGATAATTTAACTTGAAGTCACTTGGTGCCACGGTGAATAGAAAATAAAGGATGACGCTCTTTTTTTAAACAGCACAAGCGCCGCTGTTTTTCAAATCGGCTTTGCTTAAATAACGATCAATAAAAAAACCTTCGCTATGGAGTGACTAAATCCTTTATTTATTCTCTAAAGGTTTTACATTTTCCCGTACCTTATAGCTTCGCAGATACCCCTAACCCATCTTGTCATCTCACGAGGCGAATAGACATAATGGGGCTGCATGTCTTGAGTAAATCTGTCTTGGGAAGCCAGATAAAATTCCACCATTGCATTGGTAAGTGGTTCAGCGTAACCTACAAAAAACAAATGACAAAACCTATTTTTTTTTTATTTAACACTAGACCAGTTTCTGGTACAAGCTACTTTATTAACGACTAAATATGGTTGCCAGGTTTGAAGATGTCGAAATTGTATAATTTTTTTTCAATATATGTAATTTCCTTTCCAAAGATACTTTATATAATAATTATCGCTTACCTTTAAGTCCAGGAGTAAGTCTTAGCATAGCTCTGGTGAAGGTGCCGTAAATTTGTTTTAGTGAAGTTTCTCCTGGATAGTCGACATAGATGACAGGCACGTGACGAAGAAATCTATCAAATAATTAAAAGATTTCAACCGCATACCTACAGCATATACATACTGATATTAAACATGAACTGAGAGCACACTTAACATTTTTGGAAATAGCGAATAACTGCAAAAAGATAGAAGCTTTTAAAATATGGACTCTTAATGCAGAATGAATAATAAGTACCTACGTGGAACCCTACACTTTGAGGATATGGGTGGATTAAGTAATATCCTCAAGATCCTAGATACTTGGAATACGATCGTTAGTTTAAACGAAGTCAATAATATGGCGCAACTTCCCTTTTTTAACTGACCTGTGGGATAACGGCTTCCTTCCGGGATCGGTAGGCGGGTTACAGGCGCCTACAAACTGTATTCTCTCCAAACTGACCCAACTCTGGTCCGATGCGCGGTAAAAACCTTTCTGTTCGACAATTTGGCGGAGGAACATGATGACTCGTTGAGTGCCGTAATTATCCATGTCCGGTAAGTTAATTTCGTCGCAGAACAAGACCAGCCATTTGCCGAGCTGTCAAATTATTATTTAAATAAAGTAATTTGAAAAAATTGGCACGTGCATAATAATAAAACTGTCTTAGTCGCCCTATATATGCTACTATCAGTGTCATCAACAACTAAAGGGATTCACCTAAGCTACTTTTTTGTTAACTTTAATGGTAACTATTAGGGTCACTGTATCCTGCAAGCCACGCAGTTTTCACCATCTATCGCTAGTTACCGAAACTAAAACAACTTTTATGCTATCTGAATCTTATAGGACATAAAGATATTTGTCTGCAACTAACAAACACGAAAAAGAGATTTAGTAACATCTGCATGTAGGTGTTCGTGGGAAGAATATACTAATTTTAAAAAAGGTAATAATTCCTATATATAGTAATTTTGATATTTTTGACGGGAACCAAGAGATGGAGCTATACACAAACAAGAGAAGCAATAAAGATCAGCTCATCTAAAAATCCCTACACAAATTTAAGTTGTTCTGGACACTTCTCTTACCTGTACTGGGGCCAGTACAACACCATTAGGCGTCTTCCTGTACTCACAATAGTGATCAAACGTTTTCAAAAGAAGTTCTGGCGTAGTGGCCGACGAGAAGTTCAATCCTACCACTTCCATGTCAGGCAAAGCCCTTAGGGCCGAGAACAGTGTCATTGTTTTGCCAGATCCAGGAGGTCCGCATAATACTGGAATAAAAAGCAATGTTATATTGGGATTAAAGCTTGTGTTCAACCATGAAAATTGGAAGATACATGTTTGTAGGGTTTAAAGAAGATACACTATAAGGTCGCCGGGCGCGCAATACTTCCAATGTTTCCAGAAATGGATACTGTAAAGAGTCTTAACGTTTACTTATTGATTTAAGACTTAGATGTCATAACAAACCCCACACGAGATGTAGAGCTGTGGAGAGGATCGACTCTTTACTGTTGCCAGTTCTACGTGCTACAAATTTCGATTACTTACAACCAGTATATGAAGATATTTTGCACCGAAAAGTAAATTGGCGCGGTCATTTGGAAACCCTTGCAACCTATGCTGAAGCCTGATGCAGTGTTGCCGGCCGACCATCTCCACAGACCGACGTCACACGAAACCTGCGTAAAACCTCGATGGTATTTGATACAATGCAAATTGAGTGTATTGAGCCCGGCGGCGATAACCCGTTTGACCTTATATGTATTAGTGTTAGTATATTAGCAGGTAGACAAAGAATATTATAAAATAAAATTATCTCATAGTCTATTACTGAATTAAGAAGTTTTAGACTGTGTGGGCTATGCCTTTTCTGCTGACGCAAAATTATTACCATATAGGTAAGTAAGTGAGAGGGAGATTATTTGCGCACATGCGTGTCAACTTTGGTGGGTTGTTTCTTAGATAGCTAGATTAATTTATCTTACCGAGAGGTTTGTGCTCAGCTAACCAAGTGTACAGCAATGATTCGTGTCGGACCGTGTCCAATGTGGGTACGACGATGTCTGGTGAAGCCACTTTGTGGGTCTCGACTTCGATTTGAGGCACTTTGTTGGACCACGGAGCCCATTCACCCTCAATTGTAACCTTAAAATAATATGAAATTAATATGTGTATGCACGCCTGATGTTGACGGTATATTAATGTGTTCACGTAGAAAAAATTCTGCTTGTTAAGGAAATGAGTTGATTATAAAACAATTAAAAATCAACAATAAATCAGGTATACAGGGTGAAAGGGGGTAAAATATTCCAGAAGATAATAGTACGTCTCAAATTGATTAGGAAGTTAGGTGAGGTTAGGCTAAGTTAGTGTATGATAGGTTAAAACTCGAAACTTTTTTTTATCAATTTAAAAAGAACTATCTTATCCCTTAAATGTTGTACCCCATTTCGATGACATTCATTTACAATACCATTAATGCATCAATAAATTGTTTATTATAATATGCGTTAGGGAAACCCTTTTTTTCAATTTTCTCGAAAACCCTTGCTCTAAGGGACTTCAAAGAAAGATACTTCTTTAAAAAAAAAATGCTTAGTTCTCAAAAAACAAAACCACATTTTAAAAAAAGCCACCCCAATTTTTTTTTCAAAAGCATACTCCGAACCTTTCTCAATATCACCAATTGATAAAGCGCCAAAATTTATAGTGACCAGTTTTTTTTTTTTCAGAAATCTGTCTTCATCTTTTAGGCTACAATATAAAAAAATGCTTTTTATTATTGGCATTTACACGCCTTTAACTCCTTTAAGATTTTTTATTTTGCCACCCATATTTATAACTTTTTTTTACTAATTTAAGGAGTAAGATATGTATTAAACCTTACCTCATAGTCAATGATCGGCATATTGTTATCAGGCGGTAATGGTACGGTAGTGATCGACCTGACAAAATCACATAATTCTGACCTAACTTTCAACTTGGCGTCGCCGGCAAAGCTCCATAACACGGCATAAACCAAACATTTCGGAATGTATCGTTCCAGAGTGTCGTAGGGTAGGGGAAAATCGCTGTGAGTGTGGTTGTATTGCAGAACGTTTCTAGAAAACATTTACATTATGAAAGATTTCTTTCTCTCCTCGAAACGGTAATAAAGTACAAAGTAAAAAAAATAAATCGAACCAAAATGAGGCAAATTTTTTACAATCCTTTAAATACGTCGGCTTTTTTATATTTTTTCTTTAAATTTAAATACCTCACGCTCTGATTCAACATAGAAAAGAGGGAACTTAACGCCCTCAATCTGGTGAAGTCCATTATGTGTTCCTGTTCCATAGCATGCTCCAGACATCTGACAACAAGGCCGTCTGGTTGCAGGAACGGTTGGAGAAGGTTGACAACGTCTAATTGAACCTAAGAGAAAATATAAGCCATGAATGAGGTTGGTTGTCAGTCATGAAGGGGGTGAAATTCCTAGGGCCACGTTAATTTAACTTTCAAGTAAGCTTAAAGACTACAGCAGTACTTATTAAATTTCTAAGTGAAAACCTGGTGTGATGTTTGCATTGTTACAAATTCATTATTTCAACACAAGACTTGATAAATTCAATAAGAAAATCTTTACTAGTTGATTACAAATAAAAACAGAGTACGTCGCTGTAAACCATTTAAACGCTATCTGCTACTTCTTTATATGTTTTTGATTTATTATTTAGGAGAAGTGTTTTTATAAGATTTCTATATAAGCTGCGCTTTTTATATTATTTAAATATTGATTCGTATTTAATTAGATATTATTCTATGTATATATTTTTAACAAATAATAATTATTTCTGTAGTTGTACAGACTGTGCTATGCCTGCGCGATCTTTATCTCCAAATTTGACAGATCGTTTCAAAACTTTTCTTTATTTTAAGCGGAAGTTTGAATTGTATTAAGTTAAAACCGGCTGAAATTATAAGTTATTATAAAACCGCTGTTAGAGTCTTTCATAATCTTAAAGGTTTTTGACAATGCCAAATTTGACTGGATAGTTGCGGCAACTAAGGCAACTCGAACATGAAGAACGTAGACTTATTTTTTACCTGTAATGTAGGCGACAAGGCGTCCTCTTTTCCCTCGGTTTTTTTGGTGAAATTGTCTTCTTCTCCCTCTTCCAATGGGATATTCTTTAATCTCAGCATGTAGTTTTCGAAGATCATTTCAGTTGAGAGAACATCTTCCGAGAACCACACCATACCGCAACGGGATACTGTTGCAAGTGTTGCGTATTTTAGATCTTGAACCTGTTATTAATGTAAAGCAGAAAATGACATAAATAGTATAAGTGCAAAGAAAATATAGGACATCTCAGGAGCTATTACTTTCTTAACGCTATAAGAGCTCTGGTTGAGACAAAACAGAAAGACAATATACAATATCTGCTCGAATAGCCAATTGAATAATGGTGACAAATTTCAAATTTGGTTTAGTACATATCTAGTATATGAGTCTTAAACAGGCAGGTAAAAGCAAAAAGTAAGCCTACAATATCATGGTTTTTGGATAACAATATTATTAAAAATGTTTGTAGGGCTTGGTTTCTGTTTCTTAAAAAAGCAAATAAACGAAATAGTTGAAAGAAGTGAGTACTTAAATAAACATTTCTAACCGTAAATTTTACAAAAAATGTGAGTTTCAATTTATGAGGTATATTCTGGAATCATAATTTCTAATGGGTCGCAAATCACGTGCCTTTCCAGGTGTGCCACCACTGTCAGCTCTTTTATCATAAATGATCTAAAGCCGAGACGGAAGATGCCAAGCACTATGGCTTCCAGACAATACAGAAATCTCTGTAATCGAAAAGGTCGATAAATACGTTAATTACTATTACTTAACCTTACCTCAAACATAACCCTAACGTTAGGTGGCAAAGACAAACGTTCGCCATTGGGTAACGTCAAAAGCTTGTTGTCGTCAAGCACCGAATTCAAATTTTCAACCCATTCAGGATCGACATCGCCATCAAAAATGATCCATTGACGTTTGTTGATTTCACCGCGAACGTTGTCAATAATTTTCCTGTAAGAACAAATACAGGCTTTTTAAAAATGTTTTGGCAGAGTTGAGTTCGGAATGCATTTGAAAAAAATAAAGAGTGAACAATAACTGAAAGAGTTTGTTTATCACCGTTTGTTTGTCTATCGGGATTGATTCCTATATAAATGTTAGCTTTTGGAGGCACTGACACTGTAGCTGCTTAGATTATTACATCTCTTGTGTGTTTTCCTAGTTTATGAGTTTGGAAGACCTCTTTACTACGTTTTTCTGAGAGTCTGGTTCTGCAGAAGATTAGTGCTGGGCACTTGGATATGATTTAAGCCGCTGATTTATAGACTTCATCACACAGTACATGTTAGCTCATTTCTGTAGATTCTCATTCTATACAGGCGCTTCTTCAGTGTTCAGTGATCGGTTATTAGTCCCGACACCTGACTATTTTTCTATTTAGTTTAATGAGGTTACAGGTGAGTATTATTCAGGGAGACATCACAATTACATTGCTGTGATTTTTTCATGTACCGAGGTTTTTGAAATTCTAAATACAGGGTCTGGATCTACAAAATGTTTTTCAGATCCTCTTCTTGCTGGATAATGTGCGTGTTTATTGACTTGTACACCCGTGTGCCCTTGCTCCCACGCATGAGTAACCTTGTTGTGTTTCGCCAGGATTAGGCATGATTGTAGGCAGTTCCAACTAACTTTTAAGTTGCGAGAGCTTTGAGTGCTGCTTGGCTGTCTGAGAAGATTTTGAAAACCTTATTAATATATCTTCTCAAATTTCTCGCAGACAGATCTCTATGGCATGTATTTCGGCTTGGAATACTGTGATGTATATCCTTAGAGATGCCAAGCAGTTTGCTCTAGGAGCTAGGCCATATACTGCTGCTCCTGATTCACTATCCATTTTGGATCCGTCGGTGTACCAAATCAACTCTTGCGTTTGAACTAGTGAGTTTCCTTGTCTATCAGAATGCCACTTTCTTAGCGATAGGAAGTGTTTGGTTTAAAACTACATGGCGCTTCAATCACTAACTATAGCCTTGTCGCGAAAATATCAAAAAAGAAGAGTCGATTTTCAGCGTCGAATTATTATTACTTGGGCATCTGCCAATGCAGTTCCACGTTGTGGATTAAACTAAAGTAGAAAAAAATTGTGCCGTTACAGATCAGTTGTTTTACTCTTTGTATTTACCACTTATTATCACACTTTGAATTAATCTCTTGGTTGAAGATTTTAATTTTATATTTGCCATCTTTATGAGGAAAAGTACCATAGCAACTTATTATTTTTGATAAATAAGGAAAATTGTTTTAACCAATCAATTTCAACAATCAGTTTGTTTGGTTGTAATTCAGGTTCTGGTTTGGTTTTCTTGGCTCGGTCTCAACAGAGAAACCCTCAGTCAGGACACTTCGGTAGACTTCAAGTTTGTCTGACACCAAGGTCACTTGGAATCTGAAGGTTCTTTTCTTCTAGTGGGGTGCTTTTTTAACTTCTAGGGTTTGGGAAAGATTTTGTAGGAAGTGGAAGTTAGTCTTTTCACACTAACACTGACACATAAATAAACAAAATTGGGTTGTAATTCTTGATAAGGGAACTTACGTCAAAGCTATCTGTCATAGTTGTCAACCAAAGCAAAAGGTATTGAATAAATGACCAATCCACGCGGAAACTCGCCTACAGATGTTATGTGTATAAACAAGTTGGTGGACACATAACACTCACCTCAAAATATGTGTGAACAACCCATCCGTCCACTCTCTAGTGTTAGGATCCAAGACACCGTAAAGCGCCTCTTTGCTGATAGCTTTTGGATCGATAACGTGCGCAACGCCCTCTACACCCTCGAAACGTTCCAAGGCTTTTAGTAGCACCCTCCAGGCGGTACTTTTGCCGGAGCCGCTGGGTCCGACCATCATTAAACCGTGATTGAGGGTTGATATTTGGTACAGTTGAAGGACCTACAGAAATTTTACAAAACAATTTATTATTTTTTAGTTTTTAATGTAAAACAAGAGGTCTTTCATTGAAAAATTATGTTTTCGCAATGAATAGTTCTCTTGATTATATAGTAATATAACTTCGTCAATTATTAAATGACCATTGATGTATTGGCAGAACAATAAAAGCATTTTAAAACTCTAGGTGAAAAAAAGTGATAAATGGCATATGAAACTACAAAAACGGTTTTGATTATTTGAGCTTAATAAAAATTTCTTATAAAAAAAAACAAGTTTTTGGTCGAGAAAAAACAAATAAAATATAAACAGAAGCACATAATATTAATCCATTAAAATGAATAAAATAGAAAAAAAAATATGATACCTTTGCAAGCCATGTGTCCCTCTGTGTAGCGTGAAAGGCAAAAAAGGTGCTTTTCTATAGATTTGTATTTACAAAAACTTAGTCACAAGACTTTTAGTTTTGATTAGCATACTGGTACATACCTTTTCCATCCAGTGAGATCCCTGTTCGTCTCCTTCACCACATACTAGGTATTCCTCGGTGCACACCTTTCTGATCTCATCTTTTAAACCTATTGAAAAAAAAAACAAAAGTAATTTGAAAAAATTGAGCTAGACAATTAGGCACAACCCAAACAGAAACAAAAATTAACATAAATCCCTGAAATGTTCTTTTGTCAACATACATAACAAAAACTCCACTTTAAAATTACATAATTACAACTTCTAAATATATTTTTGTTTAGAATAACATACCTTTCATTTCAGCCCTTGTATATTGGACATTAGGGAACACATCATTCAACAAACTGAAGAGTAATGGAATATCTTCCGCAACCAGTTTTGGCACCATAGTTTCGCAAACCGACTGAATCAAGATTTCTTGCTCAGGAAGATTTTCTGCAATGCTGGCCTCGTCAATATTTGTCTCTCCTATACAAACAATGCACAAATAAATGCCTTAGAAATAGAACCAAATATAGTAACGAAGATTTTTATTTTTCTTTTATTGACATTTTATTAGAAATAGAACAAAATATAGTAAGGAAGATTTTTATTTTTCTTTTATTGACATTTTAATCAGAAAGTACAAATTTTTTGAGCAAAAACATATGTACAGTGGAAATCTAAAGCCCAATAAAAATCTACAAAACAAAATATATTTGAGCTATCAGGTTACTATTCTTGTGAAAATACGCTGTTCTGTCTCAATTTTTAAAAACAACTTCAACTACAAAAGAACAGCTACTCTGTTAAATAACAGCCATTGTACCTCTTTGTTTCATTCCTTCTTTGATCTTCATAATTCTGTCTCTCTTTACGTTGCCAGCAGAAATCAAGACAGACTTCAAGGCTCTTAAGCCAAAATCGTAATGGGATTGGTTTGACAGCTGCTCGTCACATAACCTATAAATAAATTAATAGTGACCAAAAATCTTCAATCAAAGTCACTCCTATTCTTTTTATTTGGTATCCCATTTCTTAGTTAGTAAAAAGAAACAACAAATTCACTGCGAACATTATAAAGATATACAAGAAATTGCGTATATAACAGAAATTAAACTGCCACATTTTGAACAGCACTACACACAAACAAAATAAAGTTGTCAGTTGCATTTTGCCATTAACCAGTCACACCAGTTCCACTTGTTACCAAATGTTCCGACTTACTTAAAGAACGGCACTATTTTGCACGCCAACTTTTCGGCAGATCTGAACCCTTGCGAAAACAGCATCACTTCGGCAATAAGTTGTCTGTCAGGCGTGGTCATGGCTAGTGACCTGAAGAGTTTCTTCAAGTTGTCGGGCAAGTTAGATCTGCCCGCGTAGCCAGGGTTCATTGTGATGAAGATGGCCATGTCCGATGAAACGCGGACTTGTTTGCCCACTAGTTCAACGGTTATGCCTGCGAAAATTGACAAATCTTAGAAACAGAAAACTAATGTTCTTTATAGACCAGTTCAAATACCTTTAGAAGTGAAAATATTAGTAACAGCATACAGACTATTGGAAATAAAACAATATTTCCTGTTTTATTTAGATTAGACTCGATCCGATTTATTAGAGTAAAATGAAGTGAACTTTATGGGGTAGATAATGGCTTTTTCCGGTTGTCAGAGAAACTAGACCTCCCATCAAAAAGAGGTTAAATAAAAGTTATAGGTTATAAAAAGGTCAACAACTTTTGTCTTAACAATTTTTAAGGTTATCTAAAATTTTTCGAGAAAATTAAAAAATCTATTTTTTTTTCCTTTTTGATTTTTATTTACCCAAATTTTTTTGTTTTTCACGAAATTCGGTGAAAACGAACCTTTTTATATCCTAAATACGCCGTTACAACAAAACTGTAAGACTCTTACATATATACAACACGGATTTTTGTGTGGTGAAAAAATACCGTTGCGTCGTCCCTGTTTCAAAAGAAGGGTAAGAAGTAAATTAGAGCTTACACATGAAGGAAAATTTGCCGTAAACGATAGCGGTGCAAGAAAGTCTTAGTTTACTGTTGACGTCTGTACAACAACTTTGTTTCAATACCAAATTGCAATAATGCAAGGTTTTACTCAACAGCTTAAACAACAATTCTTATTATTGGCAATCGACCATTGTAGTTACAAATGTTAACACATAAAGGTGATCTCATGCTTTCACACATTAATACTGACGTCTAATTTGACTTTACACTTTAACATAAAGAACGAAAACATATAAAATTAGTTGACTATGATAGCAAGTTTAAAAAGTTTATAATCATAGTTTCGGTGGCTCAATTGGTAGCGCATTGGTACACAAAGCCATAAAACAAAAACGCCTGGGGTAAAAACCACACTACATGTATTACTCGATCAAAGCAATAAACCGCCGACTGACTCGAAAGATATTTTGTCCGCGTTTATATAACTAACGACTGATTAATTCGTCTTAGGATGGCAACGATCGTCAGAAAGGTGGCTCCTAACTAAATTGAAATATGTAACTATAAATTGTAAAAATAAAAGTTAAACTTCACTTACTGGAAGCTCCAGTTTGCATCTGGTCGCTGGACTCTTTGAGACTCTTGAGGGCTTCTTGAATGGTCTGAATTTGTTGGGAGACGGCTGACAACATCCTTTCCTCCAGACGATTGAACTCGTCGAAACAGCCCCAGGCTCCGACTTGGCAAAGACCTGAAGAAAGAGTAGAAAATCAAGATGGGCAATTCTACTCGAACACGGTAAGTCGAATAACATGAAAACGTGAAATACTATTACTGGCACAACTCAAAATTAAATAATTAAACTAAAACTGTATTTAAAGTTTGTTATTTTAATTTTTCATGTTGTAATGTTATTTGAAAATCATTAATGAACTTGACAGTGATTATGGGTGGGTTTTTATGCGCTAAGTTATTGGAGACTGTTAGGTTATTTTCTGCTTTAAAAAAAAAATTGATGATTTGTAAGATGTGCCACTATTGTTGCAACCAACTGACACAATTTTATTGGAAACTTGCAAAAAGTTTTGGCACATTTAACTAAAATGGCCAAAAACACATTTATGATAGTTATAGTGGAACAACTCAAAACAAATCAACACTACTTCTTAGATGTGTCACTATTGCTTTCTGAGCATAGTCAAGGGCACACTAACAATATGCCGATATTGATGCAACTGACGGCGTTTGGCACGCGGTGGCCCGTAGTGGCACAAGAGCCATCTCGGGGTAGACTATCTGAACTAATTTTATGCCAGTATTGGTGCATTAAACTTCATTCAATTTTGAATTGTTTTGCGTGTTTTAAGGGGATTTGAATATTTTTAAGATATGCCACTATTGTGGCCGGTGCGCGTTATAAGAGTAATCTGACTTTATTTTTCTTTTGCACCAAAGTGAAAAGAAATCATTTTAGATCTTATACAAAGACAGCGAACATAACTGTTATATTTTCGCTGATAAAGACTAATTCTAAAATGTTAACACAGTAAAAATCAAAATTTAATTTAGGTAAATGATGCGTAAAATGACGTAAAAAGATATAAATTATACATTAAATTTCAAAACTTCACAAAAAAATAAAATTAAAAATACTGAGTTGTTTTTATTATTATTTCCAACATTGCTCTAAAACGACAAATAAAGGCAGTTTACAGTTAATAATATTTTGCGTTTTCTTATTTTTTGAGCCCCCTGTATAATATTTTTAAATTTAAAGTATGGCAATAGACTTTCCCAAACAAGTAGAAGTTTTTATCAAGAGCGACTATTAAACGAAAAATGAAATTTTTAGCCTCTTTGTCCTCTTGGAACAATGCCCAAAAATACACTTTAATTGCCATGGTAACGCTATGAGCGGGATTAAAAAAATCGTGCCGCCTGACCAGCAATAAGAAACCAAACATCACTCTTTATTTTTTTGGAAATAGATTGCCAAAATCACTATCAAATATTGTCACTTTAATCGATAATTTAGATCTGTCAGTCTTTGAGACTGTTGAAATTCACAACACGATCAGACTTGTTCATTGAAGGGTGCTGTGGTTAAATTGAAGAAAAAACGGTTTTTGACAAGTTGTATACTAACCCACAAAAATTCTGCCCATAGCTTGGAAATCGAAAGTTTCGTCACAGTTGAACACAAGTACGAATCTTCCTAGCTGGTTGCCTAAAGCCTTAACTGATTCGGTCTTACCGGTACCAGCGGGACCTATATCAAAAAAGTATAGTATAGTATTATAATAGTATATAAGATATAGTGAAGAAAGTGACACCTCAAACGCGTTGCACGAGAATCACTCGAGTTTAAGAAAGTCATTTTCTAACGAGATATGTACACTATCTTTCCTAGGACAACAAGGTATTAACCGGAATTTCGTAGTTATTTTTGTTAAAATCAACTTTTATTATATTCGTCCCGAGAGAAGAAAGTATTTTCTTTTCTAGAGAAGAAACTATGTTGGCCAAACCATTGGCTTTGTATATTGACATATTTTTAACTTTAAGTTATTTTCCTCTTTCAAGAAGAACAATTTTCGTCTTCGTCGAGAAAAAAGTAAAAATCAATAACAAAAAAAAGTGCGATTTCGCTATTTTCGGATGTAGTCGTGGGAAAAAAGTAATTGACTTTTTGTGTTATTTTTACTTTCCGCTCATAGGAAAGGATTATTAAAATCGACTTTATTTAATTTTGGTTTCTTGAAGAGAAAAATATTATTAACGTCGCAATTTAACATTATGGGTATAAATGTCAAAATAATCAAATCGTCTTGATGTGTAAATAAAAATTCAAATATTGCATTGAGTGGAGCCGCGAAGGCCTAGAGCGCGTAACCTTAACTTTAATGCCGTCCTTCGGAAGAGACGTTAAGAGGATATGGTGCCTTATAGATGCCCTGGATATATATTTAACAGATTTATTTCCCCAGACGCAGACAAGTCATATTACCCTTTCTTACAGACATAATCTAGTTTTATCGTGTCTGTAGCTGCGTTCGGTATTTGCATCTCAGACGCGACGGATTTTTGGTCACGTGATTACAGATTAGTCTGAGCAAATTGGAATTAACGAACGATCCAGATCAAATCGATTAAATTTTTATAAATGGTTATAACCTTAAATATAACCAAAAATATTATGTACATATTGCAACTCACGCCCAGCTATAATTTTGACAAAATATTCCTGTGATGTCGGAAATTTATATAATTTGTTGTCTTCAACATCAAATAATTCGATTTCAATATTTTTATATAAAATTATTTTTGTAAACAAAACAAATACACAACATACGTCACAATCTCGGAGTAATCTGTTTCGTCGATCAAAATGTACGGAGCAACCAGATTTACGTCCGACTAGTCTGAGCAGAATTACCGAACGATTCAGATCTACCTCCCCTAGATCTAGATGGAATTACCAAACGATTTCGATCAAAAAGATTAATCCAACGTAAATACCGAAAGCAGCTTGTGTTGTTTCTCTGAACATTATTCTTTGACGTTTCTAATATTTTGGGTTAGCAAATACTACGAATTTTGAGAACACAACCCAAACAGATTTCTAACCACAGAAATAGATGGGACTTGTACCAATCAAGCTCTTAAAACAATTCAAGACATTTAAGTAGTCATGTATCGCATAGCTTTAGAGTTCAACTGTTATTGGCACTATGCGCGTTATATATTCTTATATACTCTTAGTTTGGTGGGTGTGTTTTCGGGCTGTTCGGCCGTCTCCGTTGGAAATTCGTTCTCGACGTTTCGCCATCTCGAGTGGACGGCATCTTCAGGAGATGTTGACTGTTTGTCGGCTTCTCGAAGACTGGTGGTTAGCTTGTCGCGGGCGCAGGTTATATACGGTATGGTGGGCGGGGCGTATATCAGAGCTGGTCGGTGATTGATCACTTTCCCGAGATTCAGTTTTGTTATTGTAAGGGAGCCGTTTAGTGTTTTTAAGAACCAGCAGAACTTCCCTTTCACAATTTGTACTCTTAGTTTGTTTTTAATTTTTGAATTGTCAGGTCAATTAGTACACTCTTATTAGTTATTTATTTACACACAAATAAAAAAACTTTTTCAAAGATATAGTTGATCCTCTACAATACAATTTGTCCTTACTAATATTGGTTTACTGTGAAAGTTGTGGCAAAGTGACAACTTTAAATTTTGACAATAAATTATTGATATGTAATGCCAACCTGCAGATACCAACTGCTTTTTATATTTAAAACAAAGTTTCCTAACAACTGTCAAGGATAGTTGCACATCTCTAATGTAAAACAACTGTCACAATATATCAAAAACCCCTGCTCAGACAAAGTGCCGTCGCGAAATTAATTCTCCTCGAGAAAGAACAATGTCTTCCTTGTGGGTGCTTAAAAGCCGAGAGTTGATTTTAGACACCAACTGACCTCGGCTTAGACAATCTTTCCATCCACTGATGTCAGCTGGCAAATTGTCTACAATAGTAGATAGAGCTTATAAATAAACAAAGAGAAAAAGAGGGAGATAATGAGATGGCCTAGAGTAGGTATAACTTACCGAAAGGTGATCCACCAAGCTTCGCCTCCAAGGCTTGCGTCATCGTCAAATAACATCTATCAGTTAACGGAGTTTGAACAAGTTTGTCTTGCACACCGAGGTACTCGAAACCATAATAGAACCGAGCATTCGCCATGTGAATTGTTAACTGTTTGAGAACTTCTTGTTGACGGGGGTCGAAATAGAACCTTAAAATAAATAGATAAGTAAGTAATAACAAACACATAAAAACGGTTTTAAACATTTCGGCACAAAGAAGGCTACGTACACAACATTTGGAAATATTTTTTATTATTAATTTTACATTATATATAACCGTATTCACCTACTTGCATTTAAAAAGGTGAGAGCCGAATTGGGTCCTGAAGAAGATATGGTTAATTCTTAATAAAGAAATACAAGAAAATGACCTACTTGTACTAATATTTATCTAATCCAAATAAAGACGCCATTCTGATCTAATCTACAAATGCACAACTTTATTGACTTATTTATGACCAACAAAAACAGGACGTATTTAAAACTAAAAAGGATATCTTAAAAATAAATGAATGAATAGCAAACTATAATGAAGACATTTTTACGTTAGGTGGGGTAATAAAGTAGGATGAGGTGGTATATGGTTCGTTTGGTAATTAAGGTTAATTGAAGGATACGAGGGGATGATATGTGGTTGGTTAGGCTGGGTAATATTTTGTAATAAATTAGGGGTACGAAGGTATATAAGCACCAATTTAGTGTTAATTTTATATGTCTAAAACTTTATTTTTATAAGGAGCCCACACTCAATACTGTTTTTTTGAGAAAGTCTCGGAACTTGAATTAAGGACACCCATCGTAGACTAAACGAGACTGAACTTGACTGTCATAAAAACAGAGATCATATCGAAATTGACAAATTCGCGGTTTAATTCTATGGATCAAATCAGTTGATGTAGTGTAAGTAACCCTAAAAAAGCAAGGAGTAAAACTGCTTTTAGCAACATATTTAAACCCTTTTTAACACAAATCTTAACAAAATAAAACCAAAATAAAATTATTGAGCCTCAACCCTTAACACATAATTGCAACTAACCAATTTAACTATCAACTAACGAACATCGAGCCAATGTCAAAAACTCGAATTGCGTTAAAAACATGTTCAAAAGCATAAAAACCGAAAAGTCCATCGTCTAAAAACGTATTCAATTCTACATGAAAACGTAGTTATGAATTAAGCATAATTTCCTTACCTCATTTGACACAACCACTCAAACGCCTTATTGCTGCACACACCGTTGGCGATCAGCTTTCTAGTCACTGTTCTTTTGTGAACGAATTCGTTGATCAAGTGTTCAAGTTTCTTCCTTCTTAGAGCCGGTTGTTCTTGAAGGACTGAGTCGGCCAGAACGGTCAACGTGTTTTCCACTTGTTGCAAGACTTTTTCTAGGGTTCCTTTTTGAGGTTCGCCATTCATCTAAAAGAGCAAATACGAGGAATGAGAAGATGAACCCACCACCTTCATGCACTCTATCCGGCACCGGTTCAAAACAACGAGATTTAAAACGGCGACATTTAAAACAGCGACATTTGAGAGAGTGACAATTTAAAACAGCAACATTTAAAACAGCTTTTTTTCAAAAAATCAATATTAAGTAAAATTAAGAAAAAGCGTCTTATGACTTGCCACTCTAGTGTTTCGGTAACCCATGTCTAACATATTTTTTAAAAAAATCCTGACTTCTTTCCCGGGATCGTAGAGGGCGTGAAACTAAACTAGACCGAACCGAATCAAACCGGTTTCAATAGAGAATAACCCCGATTTTAACTTACCAAAATGAGGATCGGTAAGCTAATTTAGGAAAATAATTTTTCGAAAAATGTCGAACCAAACGGTTGCTTTGGTTTCACACCCTCTAGGGTCCAGGGAAAGAAGAAGCTTTTTTTTGAAAAAATATGTTAAAAAGAAACTCCTTAGTTGAACTGTTGCTGTACGCTTTTTTAAATGTCGCTGTTTTTATTAGATGTCGCTCTTTCCAATATCGCTGTTTGATATGTCGCTGTTTTAAATGTCGCTCTTTAACACTGTCGCGCTTTTGATATGTCGCTGTTTTAAAGGTCGCTTAAAGGTCGCTGTTTTAATAACTTGCTATATAAAACGTCGCTTAAATGAGACCGCTGTTTTAAATGTTGCCGTTTTCAATATCGCTCTTTTGACCCGGAGCCATCTATACACCTTGAAACAGCTATAAGGTTGGTTAAAAAAAGCTAAACGTTTTAAAATCCAGACGGAGAAATAAATAGAATACAGATTTTTGTAAGTGCAAAGAATTTTTCTTTATTTTAATTAGTTTATATAACACTAACAAAAATATGTCAAAAATTTAATGATCTTTCGAATGAGATACCGCAATTGGGGTTATCCCATCTAAAAAAAGGAAGTTGTAAGTAAGTAGACCCCCTAGGGAGCCCATTCAAAAATTTTGCGCCAGGAAGAAAGTTTGAACAAAAATCCGGTAATGTTTTTTTTTTTATGAGAAAACTTTTAGCACGAATGTAGCGAGGGCTATAGTATATTGTCACGAAGGGCGCTTAACATAAAGTCAAACCAATATTTCCCAAATAATTAAAAAGGAACTTAATAATAATTATTATTATATTTATTAACTTTTTGGGACAACCTATAAGTCGATATAAATCGATTGACGTCAATAACTATTATTGCAATTTGGCAGAAATAGTTTATAAATAGGCGGGCAATGCATATTTCCGGGCTTTTTTCTGACAGAGACTCGGGAGAATAGGGGGGCCGGGGCTGGTTACAGGTATTGCCCGGTCGTTAATTACCAGCCACTACCTTACAACCCCGATATTATTCGTTATTAACAATTTGTTTAAATGATACCGCGCCGGTCGAATCGATCTAACGGAGTTATTTCGATTCGAGCCGACGGAGATCTTTGTTTAAAAACTAAGGGATGCAGATTAAATAACACCTGTAGGGGGTTAAAAGATGTATTATAAAACTAAGAACCGGTAACTGATACAACAAAGGTTGGTGAGTTGGCTATGGGGGCGACACCCGGACTTACCTGGAAACAACAGGATTTGCGGCCGGCTGGTTATTTAGGAACCCTAGTTCACGCCCAAATTATCGTCGGTCGATTACGTCACTCGATGTGGCCACCCGCACTCGCCCGGTCTTAACGTTCGTTATAAGGAAAAAAGCCGAAACTTTAGTTCCGCGAGGCGACGCCCCGCCGTATTTAGTTCTCCCGAGTCTCTGTCAGAAAAAAGCCCGGAAATATGCATTGCCCGCCTATTTATAAACTATTTCTGCCAAATTGCAATAATAGTTATTGACGTCAATCGATTTATATTGACTTATAGGTTGTCCCAAAAAGTTAATAAATATAATAATAATTATTATTAAGTTCCTTTCTAATTATTTGGGAAATATTGGTTTGACTTTATGTTAAGCGCCCTTCGTGACAATATCGAAGGATAAAAATTTTAATTATCAGACCTATGCGGTATAGAGACTAGCAAACTTCCTCGCAGTTTACTTTTTATCCTTGTTGAAAAGAATAAAAAGAGTAATATTAGATCCATATATTTTAACTACAGATAATTCTTTTGTATACCTTGGCAAGGGCGGCTTCCACATCTTCACTCCAAAATATTTGGGCAGCCAAAACTACGATCTGAGCTTGATACTTGTCACACCATTGCATAAAAGCTTTGGAATCGATTCCGTCCTTGAACTGTAACATAAATAAACGAAAATTGCTTCTAGCCTCTTTTTATTTGTAAATTAAAAAACCATTTATTAAGCTAAAGAAAATAATGTTGCTTCTTATTCTTACCTGCTTAATATCCAGCACGGCCTGAGTTAAACTGGAAGCTAGCGTGACGCGCATTTCTTTTTCCACCAGGGTGAGCCACTCGTTGATTTTCGGATGCTCTACCGTAGACACTGGAGTTCTGAATGTCACCTAAATAGTTTAAAGACAGTTCTCAGTGCAGTTCAAAAGTTTTTAACTAGTAACGGGGCTTATTTATCTTGTTTTTAGTGAAATCAATAAAATTTTAATTTTTGAAAGCTATATTTAAATATTCCTATATATATATATATATATATATATATATATATATATATATAGTTGACAAAAATATTGAATGTGATAAGGGTACTAAGGAAAAAATTATGTCGGTCAAGAAATGTAAAATTGTTAAAAGTATTTTTGTGGCCCAGTTGTAACTAGTCTTTTATAAAAGATAATTACCTCTTCGCCTTCCCTAGAAGCCATACCAACGATAACGGTGTTATCTTCATTCAAAATTATAGATGCGACACCCGCAAACATTTTCTTAAAATGTTTTTGTAATCTGGCGATGTTTTTACTGTTGCCGATGATTTCCAATAGATCTTCGTCTCCCACAAAGTAAAATCTACCAAAAGAAAAACTCACGTTACATTTTTCTTTTGTTGCGGTGTAATGTGGTTCAGCTTATTTTTAGGGAAGATAGAAAAAACTCTAAACCTCGATTTTTATAAGGGACAATAACTTTTTTATTTATAATATTTTTTGTTTAAATTGCTTTTTTATAGTTTTTTTTTATAAATAATACCTGTTAAAATAAATTTCATCTCTAACTTTTAGTTGTTTTCAACATATTACATAAAAGTATATATTTTTAAATGCAATAACACTTTTTTTAATTGCGTAAAATGTCTTTTATAATTTTGAATTACATTTTGTGATTTGTTATTTATTTTATTATTTCTTTAAATTTTTCATTATATAAATATCTTTTCCTTTATTTAGTTGAAAATATTTTTACCTTTCAGCAATGACTAGAAAAAGTATTATTTTCGACGAAAAAAATATTTTTGAAATAACGCCGAAAATGTGCTATTTGGGTGATTTTGACCTATCTTAGCAATAGCAATATCGTCGTGACGTCTATCCGTGTGTGTGTGTGTGTACGTCTGTCCGTGACACGATAGCTCCTAAACCGCTGATATGATTTTCATAAAACTTTCAGGTAAAATAGTGTACAGAACTGTAAATAGCTGATTAGATTTTGATTTTGAACTTATTAACGGAGCATCGCATCAATATGCGGTTTTCTTAATAATTTATGTTATTACTAAAAACTTCGTAGGTGCTTTCTGTTCTGAGATATTTACAAAAACTGTTTTCAAGGCTGATATAGCGTGGAGTTCATTTGGAGTGTGCTAATGGGGTAGAAAGGTATTAGATCCATCATGGATCCAAATTAAGAAAACAAACAACAAGAAAAAAAACAGTCATGCAAAAAATGCAAAAAATAAAATATTGAGTGTGACATCTCATTTTAATGAAAATGTTACGTCAATTTAAAAAATCTAATAAAAGAAGTCATAAGCAATACAAACTTTATATCACACACACTAAAAGTGATGTTTAGTTTGAGGGTTGGGTATTTTATTATTTTTAATGTACACCAAAATTGAAATGTTGTAAACCCTAAACTAAACTAAAAACTTTTCCAAAAAGTCCCTGTGATATTAAAACGGCTTGCTATAGACTTTTGTGGCATATCTAGCCCTCTTTATTTATCATAATGCTTACTGACAGCGACAAAAAACATCTAAATACTGAATATAAAATGTCAGGATCTTTTCATGTTGATATATTTTTGGTTAGGAAATACCTTTATGTCATATGGAATTCACATAAGTGTAACTGCCTATGGCAAGAAGTATATATATATGTTGTTTTCTTATCTCCCCTAAAAATACCCGAATCCCTCCAAAAACACACCATCTGGGACACCCTGTACTTGTACACATTTTTCTTTATAATTTAGGTTTTATTCAACATTTTTACTGTACTGTATGTAAACGAGCCTCAAACTAAAGGATCCATACCCTCCCAATATTTGAGTTAAATTTGTAAAAATTAAATTACCTTGGGAAAGAAGTCCTCTCCCTCTCCAAATACTCTCCTAGAGCTTTTTGTATCTTGCCAAGCAAATCGGCTAGACGTTCCAAGGCTCTTTGCACTCCGGGAATGTTTAAAACGTCCATTACCATGGGGGACTTGCTCACTTTCTTCATCAGACCAAGGAACTCGGAACTTATGCTTTGGAAACGGGAAGTTTCGACGGGAAGCAGGACTTTGATATCAGCGCTGCCGGAGAAAATGCCTGAAAAAAATTAACTCGCTCATAGAAAAATTATTTAAAAAAATGTTTTGTGTGATAAATTGCTTGGGAACTTTGTGTAGTCTGTAAAATAGTTGACTGTGAAGCAAATGCCGTAATTGTATTTCTATAATAAATCCATATAACGGTAAGAAGTAATATTGTTGACTATGGTTTCTAAAAAATTAGAAGATCTAGAAAAAATTCATTATTTATTTTATTTATTTATTGGTGGTCATAAGGGATACAAACACGTTAAAAACCCAAAAAAGGTATTCACGGAAATACAGTCATAATTACTTAAAAAATACAAATATTTAGTTTATTTGGTTTAAAAAAAAAGCAAACAACAAAAAAAAGTCTTCAAAAATATTTAAACACTAGAATAAAGTTCACAGAGTGTTAGGTTGTAAGAGTTTTTAAACTGCACTATTAAGGTCCGACCGAACAAGTAACTTAGCTTTTTTCTTAAAAACAGCTAATGACATATTATAAAAATCCAGCGACTTATAATCATTACCAACACCTGCTAAACCTATACAGGGCTGAGTTTTGTGAGCACTTAGTTGTTCTGAATGGTATTGAAAAGGCTTCAGTATTTCGCAAGCTAACTTGAGGTACATTAAACGAAATTAAACACATAATTTCAGGAGCATTGTAAATGGAGTTAATAATTTTATATAAAAACATCAAATCATTTAGTTTTCTTCTGTTTGATAGCGATAAAATATTAAAATGTGTTCGAGCCCTATCAAGGGGAATATTCTGCACCTGCAAATTACTTTTATAACTTAAAAATTTGTTTTAAATTCTTTCAAGTCTGTCTACATAGACACCGTATCGAGGATTCCAAATGACACTGCCAAAATTAAGTTTTGCCAAAACAAAAGAATTGTACAAGCAAGTTATTGCTTTAATATTGTCAAAATCAGCACATTTTCTAGAAACATAACCCATCAATCATCAAAAACTTGCTTGTTTCTGGTAAATGTTAAATGTAAATAACCTTAACCATTAACTTCATTTGATGGGTCGTATTCGCTAATACAAAACTATTAAATTTTATAAAATTTGTTTACAAGATGCCAAAGAAATTACAATTTTGCAAAAAACTTTTAGTTTGGAATAGCGCAACTTTTTCCTAATTTATTCAAAATTGTATCCTATAACCGTGTCCGATATCCCCATGTAGGTACTTTTATCTGTATAATACAATTTGTCACTTTTTGTAAATATACCTTCCAAATAAACCCATCTCCTTTGCACGTCAATCCAAACGTCGAAGAGAGCATTTATCCTGTTCAACTTTTCTTCCCATGTCAAGGCTTCTTCCTCGAAAACTTTGTAGTAAGGCGACAATTTCATGGCCGCCACTGAATTAATATGTTCTTTGACCTATATACAAAAAAATAAGAGTTAAATAAAAACTAGGGAGACATATGAAACTACAGGAAAACCTCCTATTTATTATTTTTTTTATTTTACACTATTCTACAGCAAAGCCAATTACAGAATAGGAAGTAGAAGAAATACAAAATTTAAATAGATATTAAAAAAAGAGCTAAGCTCAAAAACATATCGAAGTCTAATCAAAATTAATTTGAAAAAAAAAATGGTAGGAATAGAATACTTCTAAATATATCTAATCTGCTGACAAATTTATTGCAATTATTACACATATCATGCAACGGTAAATATTTGTTAACATTAAGTGTTGGTGTGGGCAAGTAGAAGCTAGGTGGATTACGAGAATGTAGCCCAAGAACCAGGAATAATATTTGCTCAAAAAATTGTGGACAATCAATTTTACCCCCCAAAACTTTGGACATAAAAATCATCTGAGATTTGGTTCTTCTATCTTGAAGAGATTCCACTTTATGCCGTACTAACAGCTCATTATGGGGACAGACTACAAGCAGACACTCACGGTTTCGTCGATTTTGTCCGCTTATGAGAGAGAACTGGGAAATTTTAATATACAGTATGTCCCCCTAGGTTGGAATCAATCATATAGAAAACTTTTTTATTATTAATTTTAGGAAAAAAAGTTATTCTTCATAAAAAGTTATTGCAATGCATTATCTCACACCTAGAATACAGTCATCAAATATCAAATTTTTTCAGTGGTATACGAGGTTTGTCAAATAATATGAGTTTTGCTCAAGAGTAAAGTACCTTTAAATTTTACATTATCGAAAAATATTACTAAAAAAACTTCAGATTATTTTATTTTTTACTAATATTTCTATTTTGAATGAAGATGTATTTCTTGTGATTACGAAACACACAACCTTTTAGTTTTTTGATGTTTTCTAATAATATGCACTTATTACGCGTTTTAATTGCAAAATTATTGGAAAACATCGAAAAACTATCATGTGTTTCGTAATCACAAGACATACATGTTCATTCAAAATAGAAATATTAGTAAAAAATAAAATAATCTGAAGTTTTAATTTAAATTGACGTACTTGCATATTTGAACGTAATTTTTAATTCTGATCAACTTTTTTTAGTAATATTTTTCGATAATGTCAAATTTAAAGGTATAGTCTAAATTATACGCATTTGTAATGACGTCACCAGGTGAGAAAAAAACGTATGGCTTAGATATTTTTGCCAATCAATGTTTTTTAATTACGGATACTTCACATAACCAATTAACTACCTATTTAAACCATAGACACTACTTTTTTTTTAAAGTTTATTGTCACCGCTGTTTATAAAATACTAAACAAAGATAAACAAAAATGACATTACAAATGGGTATAATTTGAACTATACTTTACTCTTGAGCAAAACTCATATTTTTTGACAAACCTCGTATACCACTGAAAAAATGTTATATTTGATGACTGTATTCTAGATTTTAGATAATGCAGAACTTTTTATGAAGAATAACTTTTTTCCTAAAATTAATAATAAAAAATTTTTCCATATGATTCCAACCTTCTAAAATTTTCCGCTGCTTGAGCTTTTCCGATGTTAAATTTTTCAGCGATCTTTCGTGCTGATAGATTTTTTCCTTCTCCGAAACGTTAACAACTTCCATTTTTTTACGTAAGCTAAGAAGTTTTTTACTAGGCGCCACTTCAAAGAGATCTATTACTACTCAACTGAACAATAAAAATAAAACACAGCAGTCCCGCCGAATAAAATATGTTGTAAATACGATAGAAATATTTAGTCTCCGCATTAAAACGGAAAGAGGTAATTCTCTGGCTGCAGAGTGCATTGTTGCCAACATACTACATAATATTTATGCCCATTTCGTTGCATCGCTCCGTCCCGTTGTCAGAGGTTCGCGTTCGGTTAAGGAAGGTTTCAGAATTTTATTATTATTATGTCGGTTTAGAACGTTTTTCTACGTTGTCCGACGCCTATTCTCCACCTCCTTCGATCCTGACAATCATCCTCTGTCAGATTCTTTTGACTCATTGATCTTTGGATTGACTGTTGCCATTCTAGTTTAGGACGCCCTCTTTTTCTGCGCCCTATTGGTTGCCATTCCAGGACCTGCTTTGGTAATCTTTCGTCATTCATCCGTTGTACATGGCCCTACCATATCAGTTGCCTTTTAGTGATGTCATCCGTTATGCTTCCCTCGATTCCCATTCTTTCTTTTATGATCTCATTTCTTATGTGATCTATTCTAGATATTCTCATTGATCTTCTTATTGCATCCATTTCGACACTTTCCATTTTTGTTTTGTATTTTTCGGTTACGCGACAAGTCTCTATTCCATACAACAGCGTGCTTTTGACCATTGTTTCATATATTTTAAATTTTACATTCTTTTTTATCTCTCTGCTCCATAAAATACTGTTAAGACATCCAATAACTTTTTTTGCTTTTACTATTCTTTTTTCCAATTCTTTACAGTCTGTTCCTGTCTTATCAAATGTGACACCCAAGTATACATGCTCATTGCATGGAGATATTGTTTGTCCATTTTCTAGTACTAACTCACTGGATTCGTTTCCAATATATAAGTACTGTGTCTTGTCCACATTCACTGTTAATCCCCACTTTTGGTATTCTTCAGAATTTTATAACCAAAAAAAATTGTCCCCGTCCGGTTATTAGAGTGTCCGGTTATAGAAGTGAATTTTACATTTGAAGAAATAGGGAAAAGCTTAGTTCCAAGAAATTTGTCCGCCTAAATGGAGTGTCCGCTTAATAGAGGTGTCCGCAAGGAGAAGTTTCACTGTATATGCATAGCCACACTTCTGTGGCATAGCTCCAAAATTAAAAACAAATATATTTGACTATAACTCTCTTAAGCGTTTAAAATAAAGAATAGTAATGTGAGAGCAGTCGTAGATCGCTTTCTTAATTCATACCACTTAATCTAATCGAAAACGGGACAGGCTGTATGAAAATAATAACAGTTTAAAAGTAGTTGAGTACAAATGTAGATGGCGCCTTTGGCATTTTTTTTCTAAGCCTGATTAACAGCGCTGTCGCTTTTTAACAAAAATAGGCAAAAATGTTATGAAAATTGTGTCGTTTTGTTTTTCCTTTTAAGAATTATTATTATTGTGTTTAAATGCAAAACATACTCAAAAAAAGTTACTACAAATATTTTACCTTGTTAAAAAGATCATCCCATCCCCGAATCAGCTTGCACTTATTCTGGTAATTAATCAAATCTAATTCATAAGTTTGCCAGGACTCTCTGACTTGTTTCAAGAACTCCTCCAAGGCCATCTCACCCTGGGCGATCAAAATGACGTCTTTGACGATAGACTCGTTCTTCTGCAAGTTGACGTCCCACACTTGCCCCAAAGTCAGGTCGCTTAGAACCCAATTCACTCTTAGCTGAAAAAAAATAGTCAATTTTTTATGTGTTCTTCGATGTCTATATATTTAACAAAAGTTTACCAAGATTTTTAAAATTCATCCTATTCAAATGACTTTTTTTACAAATTTCGAACCTTGGTGGCCAGGGTAAACCTAGTCGGAGCTCCTTAATAAGCGCTGTAGAGCTGCAGCACCGCTTATAACATTTCTATAATAATTTCCTTTTCAAATCATGCAGACCGAGGTGTACCGTATACACTCATGCCTGTCTACGCATGCAAAGTATTTTGCTATTTTCCATGGCCTAATATTTTCTAGTCAAATCACAATGGTCTAGCTCTGTTGTCACACGGGTTGCAGCTCCCATTCCTTTCGTCACATCATGAGACCAATGAAAATCACGGCGACCAATCGGGCAAAATGTGCCTATTCTAGAATGGTTTCGGACCACAGCAACGACACGAATGACAAGCCACGGAGCTGCACAAATTGTCATGGTTCGTGTATGAGAAAAAAAAGTATAAACGAGATAGTTGCCTTTTATTTACTACGTTTTTATACTCTGTGTCCCACTGCAATTCTTTCACCTAGTCGCGAGTGCGAGAGATAAGGTATGCAATTCAAAAGAACATGAAAAGGATAGCCAGTCAGCAACGCTTTCATTAAGTGCCTTCTCATTGGATACATGACGTTTGTTTTCTCATTAAACCTCTAAAAAACAATAACTAAGGTACCTGCTTCATCAGCTGTTTCCAATGCCTTTCCTTCAAGGCGTCCGACTTCAACTCAACAATCATCATGTTAACTTTGGTGTAGTTTTGTAGCGTCTTCTTAACGTATTCATATGAAGCGTACTGGCGCAATCTGGCGGGCAATTCTTTAAGCTGCGTTGTCATCGCGTCAAGTTGCTGACGCAGCTTTCTAGGCTGAATGGACAACCTGTTAAGAAGATTGTCTCAGAGATTTTTTTAATCTATTAAAAAACATCAACGCATTTTATCATTCTTAAGAGCAAACTCTGAAGAAACACGACTCCCATAGAAAGAAATATAGATGGCGTTGCAAATTAAAGACAGGGCTTCGTATTTCATTTAAAGTGTAAAACTTAACCCCAAAATTTAAATAGGAAATAAGTCAAGTGACATTTTGTTAAAAAAGTTATCACACTCAAATTGATTGCGAAATTCGTCGAAAACCTTAGTGCGCCACTCGTAGTTCACCGATACTATTTTGGTGCTGTAAATTTGGCCCAGTTTAGCGTCAATAGAATACAACTGGCGCGAATGCAACACGTTCTCCAAGATACTATCGAATAGAAAAAGTTTAGCAACAGTTTTTTACAAGTGATTACGAAAATTGGCGCACTAATTGTGCCCCTTTTTCTAAAAGAATCTCTATAAAATAAAAAACATGTCAAAGTGTGGCAAAAACAAATAATTTTCGAGATATTTTGGTTCACATTTTTTTGACGGATAAAAAAAATGGCCGGATGATCTAAAAATAAGCCAGAAGTTTAAGCAATAGTTTTCAGTTCCATTAGAAAAACCTGTTATAGGTTTTAAAGGATTTTTTTTTATAAATTGGGTACAAAAACGTATTTATATGGAACCCCATTATATAACTTACCATGGTTTCTCACGTGTTTCGTCAATTTGCTGCCAAATCTTAGAGAGCTCAGACCAAACTCCCCTCAAGTCTTGAAGTTCCTCGTACACTACGTTCATGCGGTCTTCGCTGGTGCTGATACCCCCGGGTTCTTGCAGCTCTAGCGCTTCTTTGGCCTTGGCCACGTTGTCCCGTTCCTCTTTCAGGCGGGCATATTTGCTTTCAAAGAGTTGCAGCTGCGAGAGAGCCTCGTCTGGTCTGAAATCATTAAAACGATGACTTTCAATATAAGATATGACAAAATTGAAGTTATAATTTTAAAACACTAAATCTGCCAAGCTCTCTCATGCTTTTTACTGCAAAGTTTCTATAACATCTTTGATAACATTGAAAACAATATACGCTATATCTTGAGATATTTTATTAAGCTAGCATTTTTTATATGGAATGTCCCTCTTTTTTTCGAATTTTAAAATCAGCGTAAAATTTCCTTTAAACTGACGTGACATATTTAATGAATTTTTAAATTATTTTCAATTTAATTTTTTGTTACCTCTTTATTGATGATTAATTTCAGGAACGAGAAATAACGTCTTCGATACTTTTTTAAGATTTACTATGAGCAATAAATTTCAATTTTTATTAAAATTTTATCATTCTTTTTCACTTGTGTTTTGTGTTATTTTAATACAGGATGTTTCAAATTCTATTTTTAGGAGTTTCAGATGTTTCTGAGTCTGCAAGTTTTATTTTGCTGTAAATTGCTTTTTTATAGATAGACACAGTCAATTTAAATTTTATCTGACACTTCATCACATGAAATTTTTATTTCTTTATGATAACCCCTTTATTTCTTTATATTCTCTTAATTTTTATATTGCTTTTGTATATTGCGTTTAAAATATTTTAAAATGACGAAATTACGAAATTAATAAAAATAAAGGGTAACAAAAAAAAATATTAAAAACAATAAAAATAATAAAATATTCGGAGCGAAAAGTAAATTTTACGCTGGTCCCAAAATTCGAATAAAAAAGGAGTGAGTCATTTGGTAAGAAAAATACCAACTTTATGAAATATTTCAAGAAATAAAAGTGAGTTAAAATTCAAATTGACAGTTGGATTCTTTATAAAAAATATTAAAAAAATTTTTTTATAAAAAAAACACCACACTGCTAAATTTACTTGTAAGTACTAGTCGCAGTTGAGTACAAAATTGATAGGTATAACTATAAAGTACGACATGCTTCAACTTTTAGTTTTGATGCCCAAAGAGCATACGAAATTATGTTTTGTATTTTCACGAATCAGGTTATTGGGTAATTTTGTATTCAACTGCGACTAGTAGTTACAAGTAAATTTAGCAGTTGGGTGTTTTTTTTTATTTTTTATTTTTTTTTCCAACTTTTAGGTTTAATTCTTATTCAGCCTTATAAAAAGCACTTTGCATTTACAATTAATTTAGCTTTACCCAAAAAGTACGCGAAAAGTGTTACCTTCCATTGAGTGAAGGTGAAGGAGGAGAGATGAAGGAGGGAATTAGAAAAATGATGTTAAAAAAAATCTTACTTTTTTTTTTCAAATCGCTCTAAATTTGTGAAGGTATAGCTACAACTATTACTAATAAGGAGGTTGGGGAGAAGAGAGGGAGAGGAAGGGGGAAACTAGTAAAATGATGCTGGAAAAAAGTCTTAAAGCATGTGCAGAAAGAATTTTTGAAATCGCTCTAATATTTTAAATAGGGTGGGGGGAATAACAGGAGTACAAAGTAACTACAGCAAATTAGAGTACATTTGCAATTGGTAATCGCCTAAAATTTAGATAATTTATATGCCTTAAAGCCTACATCATGTGACAAAATAGCGTCTGAAAAAAATATAGCCTATAACACCTTCGGGATCAGTAGCAATTCAACGACACCTTTTTTGTCAAAATCGGTTAAGCCGTTTAGCCTCTAGCGTGACACAAACATACATATTTACTTACATACAACAATCGAAAAATATTACCCTTCTTTCGCCGTGCTGCAGTTGGGTAAAAAACAATTTACACAAAAATTCAGGCTTTTTAAAAACAGCTTGCTGCGAGATGCGTTTTTAAGTGGGGGTCAATTTTTTTCTCTAGAAATACCACATAAAAACATCGAATTTGGGACACACTGTATAAATGGATAAGTTTTAATGCAAAACATACTGCAAGCCAGACTCGAAGAAAAACGGCCTCCTTGTATTTCAGAGAACAGTAAAGAAGATTGAAATTGGCATATTGATCGCCAACACTTCATAATTACCTTAAATGTCCCTCGACAGGCTTGCTCTTCTCCCAGTCATTTAAGAAGTCATGGGTACGGCCCTCAACAGCTTTGTCTTCAGACACAATCTTTTGCTGCAAGCTTGATACTTGAGTTTGAATGGATGAATCCTATGGAAAATAAAAAGTTCAAGTGATTGTTACTACATAAAACATCTGAGCAATTTTCAGCCAAGGACAGTAATTAAACTGCGCAACAAATACATATCCAAACAAATTAATATTTTAGGAAAAAAATTTCACCTTTAAAAAGAATTATTGTTGTCATGACATAATACACAGCAGAAACTTGAAAGTTTACAAATCTCAAGTTTTTTGACAATATAAATTTGAAAATATGACAGAATAATATATTGACTTAAATCTAATTAAAAAAATACACAAACATGTAAAAGGAAACAAAAAAGTGTCCGAACACAGGTTTTTTTGTTCTAGAAATATTCATAGTAAATACCTCTCGTTATTAAAAATCAACCGGGTAATTTTTATTCAAGCTTGTTGTCTAATTTCAATCGTTCTTCAAACTCGTGAAATTATTTATTAATAAGCTTTCATAAAAATTATCGGTACTTTTTAAGCACTGTGTTTGAGTGGTATTACCGAGGCAAGTCGAATTTGAACGAAAATACTCATATGTACGTGTTATATACTAATTTAGATTTATATTTAAATTGAAAGTTACCTTGCGTTTAATGATTTCGTTAAAAGCTCCCCATTCGCCTTCCAGATTTTCAACGTGGAGCCAATTGGTCGGAAATTGGAAACGTTGGCGTTCCAGGATGCGCTGTCCTTCACGGTAAACTTCCACCTATTGCAAAATAAAACAACCAAACCGATTAAATCATTACCTTGCAACATGTGCAAATAAAGAAAAATAGATAAAAAATGAAACGAATTACTAACAGCATCAACTGTTAGAAACGGAACGAAATATAGCGCTGCTTACAGGGATTTTTGGGTTTTTTAACTTTATTTCCTAGCAAAAAACTTTATTGTAAAAGTTAAAGGTCATTTTTGATTTTTGTCTCACACAATTTTTCACAAAACTTGTGCCGTTTTATGTCTTAACTTTTTATGTAAAATTTTTTTAAATCAAATTATTTATTGTTCCATTTTATCTTAATTTTAGACCTGCTTGAATGAATTTTCTTAAAAACTCGTCCAAACAACCACAACACAGTGTACTTTTATTATTGTACGTACCTGTTTCTCCCACTGCTTCATATTCCTCTTCAACTGCTGCACGTACGTGATGAATGTGACAGCTTCTGAGGTGCTGGAAGCTTCGATGCTTTGCAACTCCAAGTCGGACCTCGATTTCGACACGTTCGAGTGGAACGTAGCCATTTCGTTGCTAAGCAACGCGCCGAATTTGCTCAGAGTATCTTTGTGCCAGGAATCGTATTTTAGAGACACCTTGGACTGGACTTTGGCGAAGTCGATTACGATTGGGCCGAACTCTCGGCGGGTGTCCGATGTGTCAAAGGTGGCTCTGGTAGTTCTAAAGAAAAACAAAAAAATTGTACAGGGTGACTTTTATAAACGTACCTCGTCATATCCTATTATTATTATTTGCCGTAGAATGATGAAACTAAAACTGTACACCCTGTTTATTTTTTCTGATATTTAACATATTATACATATACAGGCTATTAATACTACTATACTGAAACTAAAACGCTCCACTCGAGAACTGCTAAAAGTTTTTAAAAATTCTGAGACTTTTTCGCGATTATGCGACATTAAACCCTAGTGGGGGCGTGGCTTACTCCTTGATTTTGAATAGGGAAAGTGGGTCGAGTGATACCTCATTGGAAAGGTCTTTCTTTATTCAGAACTAATTTTATTTTTCATATCGAACAACTAGTTATCGAGTTATGTGATTTATTAAATGAGCAATCTGAACTACCCGCATGAAAACCTGCACAACGGCATTATTATCGTTATAAGTTAAATCATACCCTCTCCAGAACAAAAGGACGAATATAAAAATGTATTAAATTAGTGTTCCCTTAAAAAAAATGTTCAATTTATTGTAAGTTTCAAACGTGAAAATTGGCCAATGATCGATCATTTAATACAGATTTTGTCTCATCTATCTACGGCAAATACTAACAAAGTTATGGAGAGGTACGTTTATCACCCTGTACCGAAGTAAAAGTTTGTTTCAGTCAAGAAGAAAACGTTTTTTTTTTTTGATCGTTGGAAATAAATAAGGTAAACGAGGACCATTCGAACATTAGTTATACTGTACTTACTTAATGTCATTTAAGCATCTCATCCACTTGTCAATGTCATCTCCCAGGCGTCCATAAAGCTGGTCCGCTTGCAAGTCCCATAAGGACTGATAAGTTAGCCATTGGTTGACGTACTTATTAACCTGCAAATACAAACGAATATCATTGCCTTTAAAAAATTAAATTTAGAAAACCATTAGTCTGTTTACCAAATACATGTTGCTTTATAAATCCATAAAACATTTTTATAACTCAGAGACTTACGCTCTGGTCAAATTTTTGGTTATAAGATAAATTATTTAAAAAAAAAACATGTTTTTTTTATTAATAGACGAAAAACCGCTCATTGATACCATACTTTAAAGGGATTTTAGCAGCATTTCAACCACTGTACTTTCTTTATTAATTTTTACCGACCTGTTTTCAAGACCTGAAAAAAGAAAAGAATAAGCATAAGTTACCTCCTTGATTTTTCCTGAAATAGCATCGTAAGCACTGTTCAATGGTACGGAACCTTTTGGAAGTTTGGTTAGAATATTACGGTAGGTTTCTGTTACTGGCTTGTCAATGCCCACTTGATATCTAAAACGGAAAATCATAAATCTTCTCGTGTACTAATATTTTACACTATTTTACTGGTGATCGAAAAAATGTTTTTGTTGCAACTGAAAAAGTAAGTTGGTTAATAGGGAACTTGCCCAAAAAATCGAATCCTTTAAAAACAATTTAAATCGTAAGGTATTATCATACAACAATTAAATTAACTGAGAAATAAAGGTTTGAAATTTGAATAACTTGACCTGTTCTTAAAACGCGCTGCCATTGGTTGTGACGTCACGCCTTTGGATCTCGATCCATGCGACCGTTAACCGACATTGAAACAACACGTAAATAATTGATATTGTACTTATTGGAGCTTTGAACGTGGTGTTAAGTTATTTCCGGACGTAGTTTTGTCTAAATTTTCTTAATTTAGTGTTTTGTGATTCTGTTAAAGACTGAAAATGGTTGATGCGGGGTTTATAAAAGGACAATCAGACAATTTACCTAGAGTTGATATGTTTATGACTGCATTATACATTAAAAATTCGGAGGATTTTTTTCATGCTGAAGTTCGTAATGTAAAAGCTTGCAAGTAAGTATAAATACCTATGTACTGTAAGTACTATAATATAATAATAATGCTGATTTATTTTCATTTATACCTACCCACATAGGTACAGAGTGGTCCAAATTGGACACTTTTGATAGGAAACGCCCATTTCTAGAGGAGATAGAAAAAAACTAACCTACATGTTACAAGCTCGATTTTTGTTAAAACATTAATGCCGAAAACCGCACATCGATATCTTAAACTACTTTCAAGATATATATTTTCAATTTGGTGCATTTTCGACCCACCCCCGTATCTTTTTTATTTATGAATATTTTTTATTACTGTAAAAAGATTCCTGAGGCACTTTTTTAAGAGCAATTCAACTGTCAAATTAAATTTTATCTGTCACTTTTAGTTTTTGAGATATTACATAAGGTTTGTATTTTTCTTATGGAATGACCTTTTTTATTCGATTTTTGAAATTAGCGTAATTTTTTTTTTAAATGACATGTCACACTTAATATTTTATTTTTTATTTTTTTATTGTTTTTTATATTTTTAGTTTTTAGTTACCTCAACTTTTTTTTTTAGTTTGCTGAATAAGAATTGGTTTAAATTATTTTAAAAAAATAAAGAAAATAAGAAGTAATAAAAAAATAAAACTATTAAAAATTATAAAAAAATTAAATATTAAGTGTGAAAATTTAAAGGAAATTTTACGCTAATTTTAAAAATCGAATAAAATAAGGATCAATCAATTTATTCGATTTTTGAAATCAGCGTAATTTTTTTTTTAATGAGATGTCACACTTAATATTTTATTTTTTTATTGTTTTTTATATTTTTAGTTTTTAGTTACCTCAACTTTTTTTTTTAGTTTGCTGAATAAGAATTGGTTTAAATTATTTTTAAAAAATAAAGAAAATAAGAAGTAATAAAAAAATAAAAATATTAAAAATTATAAAAAAATTAAATATTAAGTGTGAAAATTTAAAGGAAATTTTACGCTAATTTTAAAAATCGAATAAAATAAGGATCAATCCATAAGTAAAATATAAACTTTATGTAATATCTCATAAACTAAAAGTGACAAATAAACTTTAATTTGACAGTTGAATTGCTCTTAAAAAAGTGCCTCAGGAATCTTTTTACAGAAATAAAAAATATTCATAAATAAAAAAGTTATGAACCGAATGGCCGTTATACTCATAAGGGGCCCGGGATTTTTCTAAGGAGTGACGTCACAGCGGCTGCCACGCATTTTGCTGTGTTTGAATATACCAGTCAGCGATTCCAACTTTAATTATTTATTGTAAAATAAGTATTGCGATTTAAGGGCTGATATTTGGTATAATGCGTTTTCATACAGAAACACACATTTTAGTAAAAAAAAATGGGCAAGTTCCCTATTCTTCTTGGAGAGAGACAAACCTATTCTATGCATTTTTTTATCTTTTTAGATAGCAACCCAGAGCAACACTATGAATCAGGTCTCAATTATTTATTCAACTTTTTGATCAATAAACTTTTAAAAACTAATTCTGATCAGAAAAACGCAGAGAAAGCCTTTTCAGGAGGAAAAACAATGAGGTTTTTCACAAATTTCTAAAATAACAAAATTGGGAAAAAAGTTTTTCTGGTAAAAATAAAATTAAGGGAAAAATTATCTACTTTTCTTTTTATAGTGTGAAACCCCAGTATTCTTCGATTGCAATAGTAACTACCTGCTGCTTTGTAGTCTCTGCTGGGATGTAACGATGGCCTGCCAAGCAAAAAGTTGCTGCATAATTTGGAACCTCGCCTCTTCTATGCTGGGGTAGAGATACATCGTTTGATTCGTGATACGCACTTCGTGAATCATTGTCTGGATTTGAGGATCCCCACCTGCACAAGGACAAAAATATACAGGGAATCTGCGCAAAACATTAGCACTAGATTTTCTTGCTTGCTTGACTTTAGAAGTAAATCACAGATTACGAAATAGCATATTTTTTAAGAATTAATAACATAAACAAATACTACTTAAATTAAAAAGTTTTCGAGATGATGGGCTTAAAGCTAAGCAAAATTACATTATATCGTCTGTGCTTTAAAAGTGGAACGTTTGTCTTTGATTCATTTTTAAACGGACCGAGTGATCAGATATATTTTATTTAAAAGCTATCACAAAAACTTTGTCCTAACAAATCAACTTGGAAAAGTTTATAACTAAAAGATACTGACCTGGTTTATGAGTTGGTTGGACAGGTGCATCGGTGTCCATACTGTGATCCACATCTTTGTGAATACCAGCTAATGCTTCGGTCCAAGCCTCAACACCCGCTTGTAATCTTTTGGCTAAATTTTTCTCTACCTATTTAAAAAATAAAATATTAGATTTTGACCCAAATTCAAACTATTGGTGTGACGTCATCTTTATGTAGAGCCATACGATTTTTCTTAATTAAAAGCTGCTCCGCGCAAGGGCTTTAAATAAAAATTTGATGATGGCTCTATCTAGAAATCACACCAACAATAAAACCAAGCTAAGACAGGTTTTCCAAGCAATATTGAGCTAAGACATGCAGTTTAGTCAGCATTTAAATTCAATAAAGGTAAAGTAAAGTGCATATCTAAAATCAATGGCCTAATTATTATCAAAGAAGAAAGCAGCATGTAGAAATTTTACGTTTTGAAAAAACGGGTTTAAAGTTTTATAGTGTTTTATTATTTTATTATTTTTAAATAAAAGTGATGCGATTTTATTTTTCGTACTTTTTATTTCAAAATTATAAGACAATAAAAAACTATAAAACTTTTTCTTCTTAGGGGCGGCAGTAAAGTAAAAACCATATTGTAAGGAATAATAAATAAATATTGGTAACCTGAGGAATAAGTCACTGGAGTAACCCTAGATGCGTCTAGATAAATACGTGATGCCTATTCAAACAACGAATATTTGGAATATCGGCACGCACGTATTTATCGTGGCCTAGGGCGAAGTGATAAGTAGACCCAAGAAGGTTTTTTTGGGTTAGTCTGAATTTGGGGTAGCAAGTCGATCGACAAGTGAGTTTCACGGGTGTGTAGCGACCACAGCTTTTGTAGCAGAGAGAAGACAAACCTATTCTACATTTATATAGCAGTGTAGACTAAATAAGGGTAAGTGGGTGGACCAACCTCCTCTCAAAGTTTCCATAGACCTTTCAATAAATAAGTTGTAGCCCTCTAAAACTGTGTTGATTTTTAGCCTTGGTCTTGATCTATCCGCCAAGTAATTTCCCGGCTGACGCCAAGGCTAACATTGCCCTTATCGTTATCGATACGGTCGAATTGGGTTAACCTTGTTATCTCGAATCGATAGTGCGGTACAATTAGGTTCAACCTAAGGGAGCTTCGTTGTTTGGGGTTCGGTTACACACCGCTCCCTACCCAAAAAGCACCCTTACGGCCCACTGAACCGTGACAATATTTAAAAAGGAAAATAATCACCATAAAAGACAATGGGATATTAAAACTAGGTTTTTGGTCGTTAGTACAGGGGTCATTAAACAATGTTAAGTCCAAGCGTGCAAGAAATTAAAGCTTGTGATTGCTTACCTCTTCATCTAGTCTATTCACCCAAATGTGAAGATTGGAATACTGCTTCAGTGACAAGTCGTCAACAGCATGCTGAATCTTTGACAATATATCAGCAAAGGTATTTGCCGAATAAGGACATGTTTCCAATGACCTAATATAAAAAAATGAAAGTAAAAGCAGCTTGCAGTGAATGATTAAGGACTACTGCATAGACAAGAGAAAATAATAGATTACCTTTGCGCCCTGCCATAACGTGGAAATTTCTTTCTCTGACGTTTTAGTGGATATTTTTAGGAGAATACTGAAACTCTACCGCTTAAAGATAAAAAATTAAACGACCGACCAATATAAACATACTTTATTCATCGGTGCATGGTAGTTGCCTACCATACCTATGTAAGGAACTAGCGATCAGTTTTACTATACCAGGTCATGCAGTGGGCTTGAATAAACATAAATAATTTATGTCATGTATTTAGTCCTTTGCGGTCTAGGAAAAAAATCAAATAATTTTTTCTTATTGTGACTATTCTGTCGGTTTCGGAGGACAACTGAAGGAAAAGTCTGGCAACAAAATGGCAGAATAAGGGACTTCGGCTGCGCACTCGTCAAAAATCTACGAGGGTTGAAGATTGGGAAAAAGAAGAGAGGACATTTACCTAACATCCACTTCCAGTTGTTCGCCAATAATGACCAACTCTTCGACTTTTTCCTGGAAACTGACAATTGTTTCCGAAAACTTCTGAACGTACGGATCGAGTTTGTAACTTTCCCAAACTAGTTGAACGCCCTCTGAGATGAGATTTTGAACTTCTTTGCGCATGCCTGCCACTAGGGGAATGATGCTTGCTTTGTCCTCGATCTATACAAGAAAAGGGAAAGACAAATTAAGGTAGGCGAAAAAATATATTTGTGTAGGTAAGGCGTAGGGTTTTTTTCAGCCTAGAAGGTGTAAGCCAACAAGATATTTACAGTTATATAAAAGCTTCGTGGCCACACCAACAGTGTGACACGCATCATGCTTGCAGGAGCTGTCAAAGCAGCACGGTATGCTGTCACAATACATGGAAAGCGCAGTTGCAGTTTTTCTCGTTCCTGTAATTCTTATCTCTGGCAACACTGTATCAAGCACAATACGAGCCACGCCCCTTTGTTTATTTTCGCTGAACTAGAGATTCATGCATATTGCAAGTTTACATCTCATAGCATATTATTTTAAAAGGTTTTCCGTTTTCGGTCTAGAAGCAAATCATATTACTTTTTGGCAACAGACCATTTCCCCCTAATTTGAACCCGCTGAATCCGAATATCTCTGTTGCCAACTCGAAAAATCGACAGGGATGGAGAAAATCCCCCCAAACCCCCAAAAACCTGTTTTTTTTCAGTTTTATGCAATTTTCTGGAAAACTAACCTTTTTATCAAAAATTGCAAAGAACAGTTTTTTGTGGAGAATAAACCCTTTCCAACAATGTATTGGTCAATAAGGTTAGGAAAAGCAAGTAGCTCTTCAGTGGCGTACGTAAATTGGGATTATTTAGAAAAAACATGTTTATTATAGGTTTTTCAAAATTTTCTCAAAAACTACACTTTTTAGGAAAAAATATGTAGTATACTTTATTGTAGAACATAACATTTTCTTTTAAAAACTTTATTAAAATGTCGAGTTGTTGCCATATTTAAGGCTTCAGGGGCGTACTAATATAAACTTATTTTCAAAAATAACTGAAATAATCAGTTTCTCTTGCATATTTAAATATCTTTTCTAACTAAGATTTTCAGAAAAAAATGTGCGTTTATTCTTTACTGAGGATAAGACAATTTCTTTTTAAATGATGATATTACAAAGTGAGGTTAATGTTATGATAAATACTTCAAAAAGGTTCGTAATTTATACCTACTAAAATAAAATGTTTCCAAATTAAAATAAACTGTTTTATGATTGGATTAGATATTTTGATTTATCTAAATAAGTTCTTTAAAGCAAAAAAATACCGGTGGTTACAAGGGGAGGGGGCATAGAGGCCATGGCCCCCTCCCCCTAAGCAATATTTCTGTGCAGAAAGTAACAGTAGTAACTTTGAAACAGGTGTTTTTGGTTATTTTTTAAGCATATGGAACTAAAAATAAAGTGGTGAATCTTATGCAACGGTTTGGGGGATCATAATTAGGTACTCATACTTTCGACCTTTTGAACTTTCGACCTTTTGTTTTTTGATCTTTTGTACTTTCGACCTTTTGTACTTTCGACCTTTTGTACTTTCGACCTTTTGTATTTTCGACCTTTTGTACTTTCGACCTTATTTTTTCGACCTTGTGTACTTTCGACCTTTTATCCGCCGCTCTTTATTATCTACCGAAAAGCTAATAAGAGACAAAATTGATTAGTTTGGATTGATCTTAAATAATTTCTTTAAATTAAGAACACCACTGGAGCGGTACATATAAAATAACTTCCACTTTGTTATACATTGTTTGAAAGGAGATTTTATTGGCTATGACGAAGTATAAAACATATTTTTTGATAAAGAGCTTGGTTTTTAAGAAAATTGAATAAAACGTATGAAAAACATGTTTTTTTTAATGATTTGTTGAAATCACACCCATTGACGGACGTCGCTGGAGAGTTTACTATAAGTCAGACCCCACCGAGTTTCACATTTTTAAAAAGGGAATTTCCCTGTCTACAAGAAAGTGAAGAACAAGTTTTTTCATGTTAAGCTTAGTTTTTGAGAAAATTAGATAAAACGTGTAACAAAAATGGTTTATTTTCTGTTTTTTCAAAATTAATTTAATTTACGGATGCCCCTGAAGTTTTATTTATAAAACCGATTTAATCATGTTATACGTCATTTTGAAGGAAATTTTATTGAGTATACCAAAATGTGATACATGGTTTTCTGTAGATATTAGATTTTAAAAAAATTTAATAAATCTTGGAAAAAACATAGGTATTTTTTCAACTTTTTTTAATTATTTCAATTAACGGACGCCGCTGGAGAGTTTGTTATTAGTCTAACTTTATTAAGTTATACCATGTTGAAAAGGGAATTTTATTGTCTACAATAAAGTATATTATACATTGTTCTCTTAGAAGCTTAGTTTTTAGGAACATTTGAAAAAACCTCAAACTTTCAGATTTTGGGGGGTTTGGGGGGGTTTTTGGAGGTTTTTGCAGCCATTTAAAAAAAAATTATATGTTGTTGTTGTTTAATTATATAAATATATATTTTGAATGTACACCTGTGACAATTTGGGCTTTCCAGTGGCAATTTAAAATTCCGCCGCCATTTCGGCCGCCATCTTGAATATCTCAGTCCCTGTCAATATTTCGAGTTGGCAACAGGGATATTCAGATTCAGCGGGGTCAAAATAGGGGGAATTGCACATTTGCCAAAAAGTAATAGAAAATGCTTCTAGAAAGTGGATTTTCCCGAATCTTGCCTGAACTATCAATCACATGGTTACATTAACACTTTATTAATATTCATAGTCCAATCATTTTAAATTATTTTATGAAAAAAGCTCGGCCCAAATTTTTAATGATGACCCATCATTTGTATAGGTCAGCCCAAACTCTACGAGTGATGTCATTACAACTAAGAAATTGTAAAAGCTACGACTTTTTAAGCCATTTTAACCTAATAAATTATGACGCAAATGACATGTACTTGTATCAAAATATAACTTTTTAGAATTGTATCCCAAATTTTAAGACTAAGATGTTTATAATTTGAAATGTAAGAATATTGAGAACCATCTATGCCAAAAATAGTAGGTATATGTATATGTTCTCTAAATTAGACATGTTTTTGTAAGCATGCAAAATGTCATCATTGGATGCTTCCATGCTGTACACCTATATTAGGGAAACATTTACGGGTATTCTCTAGTCTACCTTAGCCCCACCCAACAGCGAGGGATTATTCCTAGTCAGCTAAGGAAAATAAAATATAATTTATAGTCACTCAGTTAAAACGGATATAATACTGTAGGCTTTTATACTTGGAACAAGACAAAATGCTAACACTTAAAAGGTATGGTTATGTTTATCGCCAAATAAACATTGTGTTTGTAAAAATTCAAAACTTTCTAACTTAAATAATCCACGACTATTATGGTATACCAAACTAAAAGTAACCTATTACCTTTTCAAGAGTCATCTCATATGTTCTGACGCTTTCAATCAGAGATATTGCGAAGGGGTATAGCTGATTGGCTTGGTGAGCCTTGTTGACAATTGCCAAAGGCACTCGGAAGCCTAAACATTTCAGATTTCGCACTTCTTTTGCCAGGGTTATGATTTCCGGTAGGAAGTTGACTTTTAGACGAAGAATACTACCTCTGCCTGCAAAAAAATGGTCGATAAAATTTTAAAGATTGTCTAGTTAAATCAAAATCATATAAAAAAGTTTACCAAAAACCTGTTCTTTATAAAAAAGTATCATGTCTAAAATCTAAAATGATAGATAGATAGATATCAAAGTTTTTAGTTGTATAAAAAGTATGTTAAAACATATAATTGTCAAATATGTTTGTAACAAAAGTTGACCAGACGAGAGAACCTAACATAACGAAACCTAACCTAATTAAAAAAGCAAACTTAAAGATCAATTGAAATATAAATGAGT
The DNA here is from genome assembly GCA_963576565.1 of Aspidapion aeneum. Lineage (NCBI taxonomy): Eukaryota > Metazoa > Arthropoda > Insecta > Coleoptera > Brentidae > Aspidapion > Aspidapion aeneum. The sequence goes on along the minus strand of OY755038.1, from coordinate 34,696,305 downwards.
AAAAGAACTTGCCATTTTTGGCTCTATTCGATTCAATTGTGAAAATTCTTCCAGAAACGCCCAAATTGCGCTGTTGCACGTTCCTCGCCCAATCGTCGAAGATTTCCTGGGTGTTGAGCTTAAGACGGAAACTGTCGCCATCTGCTTTGAGTTTCTGTCCTTCGATGTGGTTTTCCCAGCCTTTACCTGTCAAAATGTAAGTATTTTAATGTGCTTAAAGGTGGATCTGACCTTTAAAGCCGGTATTCCAGAATGCGAAAAGGACGTGGTCTCTTGTCACGAGTAGAAATATAACCTCATAGTGTTTGAATGTATTAAATAAAATATATGTTTGTGGCCGATTCATTCTATAAACAAATCTTTATCTGGGTATTACGCCACCATTAAGGAAATGTTTGAATTAAGAAACCACTGCGTTTCTCCTAGAAAAATAAAAATCACTAACTTGTCAGTCGTTTCTTAGAAAAAAAAAATATTTGCCTAACAAAATTTGAAAAACTTATCTTTTTGACAAACAACACTAATGTCACGCACGAAACGGTATTTTATGATAAAAGCTTGCCAAAATTCCAAATATCAAATATTAGCGTAATAAAACAATTTGTTGTTGGTATAGATAAAAATATGGAGAACCAAAAACATGTCGGTTTTTTTCATTTATGATAAGAATCTGGCACACGATGCCACCGAATTTCGATGATTTTGTAGCAGACCTATTGATTGCTATACTTAGCATTGCTTTCTTTGCTAAAAAGACAAAGTTCCTTAAATTTGTGATTCAAGTGATAATTGGTTTTTTTTATAGATTTGTCGGAGGCAAGTATGTACAGTGTATCCATTTTATAAAAAGTACCGTGAGACCCCTCACAAAATGGTAACAGAAAGTTTAAATAAATATACATAAATTACCTCTTTGCAATTATAAGTACAAAATATAATTAAGGTTTTGTTGTACTTCAGGGTTCGTCCAAGCTCAAGTTCTTATTTGGTCTAAGAAAGCATATATTTTTGTATATGAATTGGTAAAAATTGGTTCCGGAATGCTCCGGTTGGGATTTTTATGATATTTTTCCTTACCCCTAATAATGGAAAGTTATAATGCGATTTTGCTTGAATTTCTTACTTCAGAACAAGTTCCTTAAGTTTGTGATTCAAGTGATAATTGTTATTTTTCTTATGGATTTGTCGGAGGTAAGTATGTACAGTGTATCCATTTTATAAAAAGTACCGTGAGACCCTTCACAACATGGTAACAAAAAGTTTAAATAAATATACATAAATTACCTCTTTGCAATTATAAGTACAAAATATAATTAAGGTTTTGTTGTACTTCAGGGTTCGTCCAAGCTCAAGTTCTTATTTGTTCTAAGAAAGCATATATTTTTGTATATGAATTGGTAAAAATTGGTTCCGGAATGCTCCAGTTGGGATTTTTATGATATTTTTCCTTACCCCTAATAATGGAAAGTTATAATGCGATTTTGCTTGAATTTCTTACTTCAGAACATATAATGGTTTTGAATAAACAAAATAGTTATTTTTTAATTTTTTTTTTGGAACGTATGTGCGAGGTTTCGATTGTTCTTCTACAATCGTTCTAAAGCTCTTTAACTATTTGAATTTTCCAATATTAGTTACTCTGTTTTCATGTTTGTTTCTTATTTTTTACAAATTTTTTAAAGTTTATCAAAACAAATGTATTACTTACTTTGGTGTTTGTTTATTTTTTAAACATTTTAAGTAATTTTCATTAAAAAATCGTTTGGCTTTGTAGAAACTTACTAAGACTTCTTTAACATAAAACATACGCCAGTTCAAGTTAAAATAGACTTAAATAGAGTTGAAGTAAATTCTATTTTTTCTTCAAAAAAGTTTAACCTAAATCTTTCCTTACGAAATTTGGCAGAATATCGGGTTGATAAATGTATGTGTGGTAATATACAGGGTGTCCCAGAGCTAATGGTACATAGTTAAACTGTAGATTCCTTGGGTCAAAATATTACGATTTAGCCATACTTACCTTAGTCCAAAAGTTTGTATTAACTGAGATACAGGGTGTCAAACTTTATTTTTTCAATTCGATTTTCTTTGATAACTTTTCTACGAATACATATTTTTGCAAAAGCTAACCAGCGTGTAAGTTTTTTTAAAATTGGCACTACCATTGCATAAAAATCAGTGTATTTTTCTTGTGCCCCGGTGTATACCAGATTTTATGTAAAATAATGGTTTCCCATCATTTTTATGTAAAAAAGTTATATTGTTTTAAAGTCGCTCAGAGCAACGGTTTTTGAGATTTTTGCATTTAAAGTTTTTATTGCATGTGAGTGATATGCCTAATGTATGTATGATACTTTCTTGAATTCTTTTTACTAATTAGTAATTTTGCACAATAAATTGGGTTTGGTGATTTTTGGGCATGAACAATTTAATTTTGGTAAAAAAATAATATATTATACAGAGTGTTCTCTGGGTCCGTACTGTCACATTAAAATAGGTCTAACTTTTTTGTTCCTTGGTGTATACAAGATTCTATTAAAAACATTAATTTTTTTATTCTTTTTTTAAAAGTTATAGCGTTTAGAGCAACGGTTTTCAAGATATTTTAATTAAAAGTTTTTATTGTATGAGTAAAAGATTTTTGATTAAATTCTTACCTACGTCATACATATTAGCTATAATCAATACTTTTTATAGCATTCTAAGATTGGATTTTTTTAAAGAAATATTAAGTAAAAAAATATACAGGGTGGTTCTTAAATTATCATAAGTGTGTTAAAACAATTGTAAGTTATTGTCCGTTACTGCAACTGTGTAGCCCCGACTTAAACCCCCTGGACTTTTGTATATCGGGCTATATGAATTCATTTGTCTATGAGACCAAGAAAAATACCCGAGAAGAACTATTTCAAAAAATTCAAAATGCTGGAGAGGCGTTCAGAAATGCAAATCTTTATTTTAAAATCAGACGTTCGTATAATAAGCGAATAAACAAATGTATTCAGGTTAACGGTAGCCATTTTGAACATATATTGTCGATTTTTTTTTGTTTTTCTCTCTAAAAATTTGTTGTTGCAATAAAATATATATAATTTTAATAATTAAAATACAATTCTGTTTAAAAACCTCCTTAAGTATACACCGACGCATAAAAAAATATAATGATGATTTTAATGCATTGGTAGTGGTCCAAAGAACACCCTGTACATTGTACATCAAATTTTTCAACGGAATCGTCTTGCAAATTTCAGAAAAACCTACATGCTGGTTAGTTTTTGCCAAAATATTAATTAGTAGAAAGAATTGAAGAAAGTATTATACATAAATTAGGCATATCACTCACATGCAATAAAAACTTTAAATGCAAAAATCTCAAAAACCATTGTTCTGAGCGACTTTAAAACAGTATAACTTTTCTACATATAAAGGATGGGAAAACCATTATTTTACGTAAAAACTGGTATACACCGAGGCACAAAAAAATACACTGATTTTAATGCAATGTTAGTGGTCCAAGGAACACCCTGTACATTGTACATCAAAATTTTCGACGGAATCGTCTTGCCAATTTTAAAAAAACTTACACGCTGGTTATTTTTTGCAAAAATATTAATTAGTAAAAAAGTTATTAAAGAAAATCGAATTGAAAAAATAAAGTTTAACACCTTGTATCTCGGTTCGTACGAACTTTTGGACTAAAGTAAGTATGGCTAAATCGTAATATTTTGATCCAGGGAATCTACAGTTTAACTATGTACCATTAGTTCTGGTAATGTAGATCCTACATGAGGCGCAGTATACTAACCAAGAACATCTTCGACCCTCCTTAGGTAAGTAGTAAGTTGGTGATCAATCTGCTTGGCCCATACGATAGAACCAGCGACAGGCGGCAAGTCGCGACTCCTGCTAATTCTGGCGCTGTTGCTTTGTGGATACTGAACCTACAAGAACAGGATTTTTCAAAGGCGTTTTCTGTTGAAGATAATCTAGCGTCTATGATAGAAAACAATATAACAATCAACCCATTTAATTTATCAAATCTATTATAACCGAATCGGAGCTCTCGAGCAGACCATTCGACGTTGTCGACTTATTCTTTCTTAGACCGTTCTCGGTCAACACTGCTCTTCCGCTCAGAAATGGTTCCTTGCTCGAGCAGATTTCTGTGGGAGCAACTGCAAATTGATCCCTGATTGATCGTAAACCTAACTCAGACGCTCCCAGCGGGATTTCTAAGAAAACAACGCGCTTTTTTCACAAACCCATTATCATTTTTGTTTTGAAATTTTTATTAATCTTTGTGCAACAACCATTTTATTAATCTTGATTCAACACTTGTTCGTTTTCAGAACTTGCGGTGGGCGATAGAAACTTGTCCAACTTTATTATTATGGGTGTTCTATTTATTTTTTTTTGCACTACACAGAAGATAAAAAACACGCTGAAAGACAATGAAAAAAGAAGAGTCCAATCCAATCCACTTTCAGTTTATTGGCCTACGCATCAAAGGCTAACTGGCCACAGACATTACTTAATTTGATTTTTTCTTGTAATCATGTGATTACAGCTTTATAATCTGTTTGCTAGGGTTTTTTGGAACTCAGACAATTTTTTTATTTTTTTCCTGGACAAATTCTTGAACAACAATGTATCCAATTTGTTGTTATCTGTAAAATCGGTTTCTATGCTTCTGTGTAAAATATCTATGTTGTAAAAGTTCAAAGGGCAGTCGAACAGTATGTGAGAGAGGTTTCCAATTTCGTTGCAGACACACCTGGGATCATCTACTATGTTCATGCGGTGCAGATGATACGGAGATCGGCAATGACCTGTTCTAAGTCTAGTGAATAGGGTTATTTCCTTTCGGTTCAACTCTTTGAAATCTTCAAACCACTTTGTTTTTTGCGGAAACGGTATATTCTTTAGGTAAAGGGACTCTTTGTAGAGAGCTCTCTCATGGTAATCATTTTGCCATTCTTCCCAGATTTCCTCTCTGATCCAATTTCTACATTCCATGGATTCATACTTATGATTTACTATGTTCAGAGTTCTTGCCATGTTGGCCAATCTGTCCGCTTTGTCATTCCCCTGTATCCCAGTGTGGCTGGTGATCCAGGCAAGTTTAATTTCTTTTCCCTCCTCCATCAGTTCCACTATAGTCTCTCTTACTTTCAGTGATTGCCATTCTGAATCCTGGGATATTCCTTGTTTGACTATTCTCTGAAGAGCACTCTTAAACTCAATATTACTACTTTATCATTTTTTTTTCTTTAATGGTATCTAAAGCCATTTGGATGGCCATGACTTCTGCCGAGCAGATTGAGATACGATCTGCCAATCTTTGAGCCTTTTCAATATTTTTGTTTGCAACAAACACTCCCCCCCACTTTGTTTTCGGTATCCCTGGACCCGTCTGTAAAAATCTGTATGAAATCTGGAAATTCAGAGTTTATCCAATTTTTGAATTTTGTTTCATTTTGCATCTCTTTACTCAGTTGCGAATCTAAAAACTCTAATTCTTGGTTTTGAATTTTTACATCAAACATATAGCATGGTAGATTACCCAGATTAGTAAAATTTGGAATATAATTTGCAACCTTGTCAAAGGCTTCAATCAATAGAACATGGCTTGGGTTTTTCCAAAATTCTGTAGTATTGGCACTGTCATACAGGTTTATTAAGTGAGGAATGATTGGATGATCATTCGTTCTGAATACCTTCGCCACATATCTTACTGCGAGCCAAGTTCTTCTGTACTTTAGGGGCATTTCTCCTGCTTCGGATTTTAGGATATCAATGGGGGTAGTTCTCATAGCTCCAATTGATTGATTGATCAAATTTTTTTTTATCAGCTTTGCTAATTGCAGAGGAATGCCTATCCTGGCCATGTCCTCCCACAACTTCTCTACACACACATGATCATATGCGGCCTTTAGATCTAACAGCACTAGAACTGTGCTTTTATTGCTTGCAAAACCGCAATTCACTCTGGACTGTATGAATACCAAATTATCGGTAACTGATCTACTTTTACGAAATCCTGATTATAGATTATATATTTTTTTGTTGTGTTCTAGTTGCCACTCCAGTCTCTCTTTAATCAAGGTTTCCAGAATTTTGGACATGCAGGAGGACAGTGTGATGGGTCTCCAGTTATCTGAGACTTCTATGTCTTTGTTGTGTTTGTGGATGGGAATAATCAAGTGCTCTTTCCAGGTCTCCGGAATGTCTGTGTGTTCATCTGATAGTAGTTGATTAAAAAATCCTGCCAGGAATACTAAAGCTTTTTCTGGTACATTACTGATCATAGAGTAGGAAAAATGGTCTAGACATGGCATAGTGTCTTTTGTTTTTCTATTTATACAAGATTTGATTTCATGAACTGAAAAAGGCTTCACCCTGTCTCTGACAAAATTTTCTTCTGGAAACACCTGCTCCAGATCGTGACTCAGTGTAAGCCTGTTCAGTATCTCCAGGCCAATGTCCCTGTTCAAAGGCTTGTTATTTATTTTGGTACTAATTCCTTTAGTATAGATTTTCACTGCTTTCCAGACCTGCATAACAGGAGTCTCTGGTTTCAGTTGAGCACAAAAGCTTTTGAAGCCTGCTTTTCTTTTGTCTTTTAGAATTTTTCTGACTTTTGCCCTTGTTCTTTTCATTGCAATAAAGGATTCCAAGTTCTGGTTGTATATATAGCTTTTGTAAGCTTCTTTTCTTTCTATGATTGCCTGTGAACACTGTTGGTCCCACCAGGGAAATCTGGGTTTATTATTTTTGCCTTTGCTTTTGCTTGGGATGTATTTGTCTGCACTTTCCATGCATATTTTATCAAAGTCTAGATAACTCCCTGAAAATTGTGTGTCCATGAGAGAATCTATGTGTTTTTTGTAGTTGTCCCAGTCTGCTCTTTTATAGTTATAGGTTTTTAACTTTTGTGAGGTTTCTATGAAGCTCCTCTGTCTATAGGACACTAAAACTGGATAATGGTCACTGTGAGCCGCATCCTCTAACACCTTATAACCAAATTCTTGTGCCAACCTGGGGGTGCACATGGCTAAGTCTGCGCCACTCTTAAGTCCTGATGGCGGGGTAACCCTAGTTCCTGTCCCATTATTTAGTAAAAAAAGGTTATTGTTCATAATGAATTGTTCCACTAATCTACCATTGTTGGTTTTTCTGCCTGAGCCCCATAAGCGGTTTTGAGCATTAAAGTCTCCAATTATGAGTGTTTTTGTAGAAGCCAATGTGAACAGATTTTGTAAATCGTTCATTGTGATTAACCCTTCTCTGGGTACATATATGTTTATTATGACCATCTGGTTTGTCTTGATTGCCATAACTTGAACGTCCTCAGGCATAATTATATGACTAGAGTTGACTATCATTGAGGGAATCCCATTTTTAATGGCAAAGGCTATGCCACCCCAGCCATCGTTGCGATCCTCTCTCAGCATATAGTATCCTGGAAGATTGGCAACTTGATTTTCCTTAAGGTGTGTTTCATTCAATGCGACAATGTGAATACTCTCATCCCTGCACAAGGCCAAAAGGGAATCTCTGTTGTTGCTGTAACCTGCCATATTCCAATGAAGCACATTCATAATGCTATATTGTTTTTGTGTTGAGCTATCTCAAGGGGATTTACTCCCCTGTCGATATTTTTCTGACATCATGTCAAGCAAGAAACTTGATGTTCCCAAATCTGGGAGGAATGTGATAATTAATAAATTCAAAAACTTCTGATATCTGAGTTGTGTTCTTTAAACCAGTTGGAGCCTGGAAATTTGGTCTCTGATTCAAACCGAACCACCTCAATGGCGAGTTTGGACTGCGGTCTGAATTGGCATAAATGGACTCCAAAATGCTGCCCGATGGGCTTGTTCTGGAGGAGGAAGGAAATAACATACTTTTGTGAGCCTCTCTATCAAAGTTTGGAACACTTGGGGACCTAGCTTGCCTTGGTCTTTTTGCTGCCGATATGTATCTGATGTCCCTTTCCTTATTATTATTTTTTTGTTTGGTGTAAAGAGTGCCCTTGCCACTGGGCCTTGACCCCCCAAGGACGGAAAACTGTTTGGTCGCTGTAGAAATCCTCTATTGTTACTATAGCTGTTGTTTTTAATCAAAGAAGGATACAACTTCAGTGCCTCTTGAAATTAATTTGTTTTTGCCGTTCAAATTCTTTACATTTTCTTTTGTCTGTTGCAATGTGGTCTAACCCACAACTCACACAAAACATTTTTGATCTGCAAAATCTGAATTCATGTTGTTCTCCACATTTGGCACACCTCTGCTTGCCTCGGCACTGGGCCTTAGTGTGACCGAATCTGAGACATCTAAAACATTGCAAAACTGGCCTCACATAATTCTCCACTGGATAGGATACACTAAACAACTTTACTCTGATGGGATTACTCTCCCCTTAAAAGTAATTAGCATGCAGAAATTCGGTTTTGTCATCCACTCACCATCTTCATTCTGAAATCTTTTCATTAGTCGTTTGGCAGAACTAATTTCACCATTGTAGCTAGATATTTTCGCTATTCCAAATTTTACCATGTCTTCTTCAGTGTTTGCCAGGCCTATGTCCCTGATAATGCCCTTACAGGACAGCATACCTTGTGGTATATATCCCCTCAGGTTTTTTTCTTTCAAAATTGTACTTTTCAAAAATTTATTTGCCTGATCATATTTCTCAAAGGTAATGTTAACTCTATTCTTACCTCTTCTCTCTATTTTGCTAATTCCCTGGGTTTTTTCTTTAAATAACCATTTGCCTAGGTCAGAGGGATGCACCCCTGCCACATTACCATCTTTACCCTCTATGAAAACACAAACAGGAGCTACATCTGTTATTGCATACTCCATTTTTCGATTTTTTACCTCTACTATCCTTGCTTGGATTTTTGTCATTTCGTTTAGAATTTCATTATTCTCTTCCAATTGTCTGAGTTCCTCTAGCTCTTTCTCTAAGCCTATCATATCCCCTTTAGACGAAATTTGGTGGAGATTTTTTAGGATTTCTCTGGATCCTATAGTCAATTTTTGAATTAATTCTTCACGCGCAGTTTTTTTTGTAATCTCCCGAACCCGCTTTTTCGGGAGGCTTGACCGTCCCGCCATCCGGCGGATCCTTCATGGTCGGTTGACCGTAGTCAAGGATTTAAAAAAAAAACACTTAACACTTATATTTTTATAACAAATACTATTTTGTAAAATACGAGCACATGTGCACACGGCTTGACCAACGAAAACCCGAAAAAAGAAGAGTTATGTTTATTGTTTTGATCCTAACCCCTTGATTCGTCTTAAGACAGAGAGCAACAGAGATCGATCTGTTCGTTAATTTTGCCAAATCGGACAAAAGAAGCGACTCTCAGGTTTAAATCAAGCATACAAATCTTTTTGGGATTGTACTCGGATCCTTCGGGAGCGGTTTTTGATCGTAGATTTAAAAACGCTACTAAAAATAACTGGAAAGGGCAATCAATAGGTATATGCTAACGTGACACTAAAATTTGAAAGGTTTTCTTTAGTAATAACACGCAAAAATTGATAATCCTTCAAATTTTAGTGTCACGTGGGCAGATACCTAGTGCATTACTCTGGTGGATTAATTAACGAGCTTAACAATGCGTCCGATTCCAGCAGTAATTTAGTACCGTTTTCAGATCAACGATTAAAAACCAAACCCCTCCCGAAGGATCCGCGTACAATCCCAAAAAGATTTGTATGCTTCATTTAAAAAAGTAACAGGCATGGATTGATCATCTAAAATAAGGAAAAATAACACTTTTTACCTTTAAAGAATGAAAATATATTATTTACCTTAAATTTCTCGTGCAAAGCTTCGATGTCATCTTTGACTCGCTGTATCAAGTGAGTCTGATATTCTCTGATGGCTCCTCTGATGTGTGGTCTGACGAACAGAGCGTTAAAACGAGAGAAAATTCTGAACATCTCGTTAGCGTTTTTGGCCGTACCTGTGAATAAATCGAACAATGACAGATCTGACGCTTTCCTATTATATTAAGTGCACCTAAGTTCTATGCATGCACTTTAAACCAGTAAAACGAGTTTTGTATAATCTCAGAACCTAAAGCCCTGATTAAATTTTAAGAAATAGTATAAATTGCAAAGAAAAATACATTATCCCAATTCCCCTAGTAATATGACACTCCATGGAGCGTCCAGAAGTGGCTAGTCACTATAAACGTCAATTTGATTATAGTTGTAGAAAACTTTATGGTTAATAAAGATAATTTTTCGTCTCAAAAAACAAACTTGTTAGACGCGCCAAACTTTTAGTTTTTAACTTTAGGAAACAAAAAACATTTATAAAAATGATCGTCCGTTATAAAAACACCCTTTGAAAATACTAACGTTTCAAGGGCTTTAAAAAAGAGTCTACTACATTTACGAAATTCGTACAAACAACGTAACTCAGCCTATAATGGTTAATATCTGTTCAATGTTTTAAGACTTTTTAGCAAACTCAAACTCAAACTCAAACTCAAAACATTTATTGCCGACAAAATCAAAACAATGTTTGACGAAGCAACGTCAAAAATTTGTACAAAATAGTTGGAACAATATGTTATTTCATTTTTAAATTAGTAAGTAAAATACTTAAATAAATACATATAAACATTTTTGGTAAAGATAGTTTTTTGTAGCGTTTTTAAATTTTATTTCATTCTCAATTGATTTGATCTCTGTTGGTAAACTGTTGTAGGCTTTTATAGCTTTATAAAATGGTCCCTTTTCAAAAAATGTTGATCTATGCATAGGAATAGCGAGCTCAGCTCTGGGTCTGGTTTCGACAGTCATATTACTGCCGTATCTGTCACTATTTGTTGGAAAAAGGGCTTTGTGTTTTTTAACAAAAATAACAAGTTGTAGGAAATATATAGATGGCACTGTCAGTATTCTTAGTCTGGTGAAGTGCTGAGCACATGAAGTGCCTGGTTTAAGTTTTAGTAAACACCTTATGATTCTTTTTTGCGTTCGGAAAACATCCATTGCAAAAGAGGAGGACCCCCAAAAAATAATACCATATGACAGTACACTATGTATACTCGCATAATAGTATGTTTTAAGACTGTCAAATGAAACCAGATCTCTAAGGCGTCTTATAACAGCACAAGAGCTATTAAGTTTGTTTTTTAATTTATTTGTTTGTTGTTCCCAACGGAGACATGAATCTATTGTGATTCCTAAGAAATCTGTAAATTCTAAAACTGGTATAGACTTTCCATTGAACTGAACATATAAAGATTCATCAGTTTTGATTTGTTTGCGAAAAGTTAGTAAGCCAGTTTTACCCATGTTAAGCCTAAGAGAATTTTCTGTACACCAGTTTGACATTTCATTGGAAGCTTGAGAGCATTTTTTAGAAAGTTCTTGACTATTACGTCCAGATGCAGTCACTGTTTTATCATCAGCAAACTGGGCTACTTTGCCAACTGTTATTTTTTCTTGAACCTCATCAACATACAACAGGAAGATAAGTGGCCCCAGGATCGATCCCTGAGCCACCCCCTGCTGCATGTCACACCAGTTCGAAAAATACTGTCTGTGTTCTTGTGTTAGTGAAACAATTTGCTTTCTTTCTGTGATAAAAGAAAGTAACAGTTTTAAAGGCAGCCCTCTAATGCCAACACGTGGCAGTTTTTCCAAAAGTAAGTTGTGATTTATCGTGTCAAAGGCCTTTGAGAGGTCAAAGTATATACTTGCGGTTTTTTGTCCTTGTTCTAGGTTATTCTGTATTGTTGTTATGACATTGTAAATTGCTTCCTCTGTGGACTTTTTTGGTCTAAAACCATATTGGCCTTCATATAGTAAATTGTTTCTTTCTATGAAATTAATTAATCGATTGTATATAGACCTTTCAAAGACTTTTGACACTGATGGCAGCAGAGATACTGGCCTGTAATTACCCAGAACCTGTCTATCTCCTTTTTTAAAAATTGGTATAACTTTAGCTCTTTTTAGTTGCACAGGAAATTCACCCTTGACAAAACAACAATTAATAATGTGTGTGAGGGGCTCACATATGTATTCATCAACCTGTTTTAAAATATATGTTGGAACTTCATCCAAACCTGATGAAAATTTATTTGGAAGTTTTTTAATAATTGACAAAATTTCAGTACTGTCTACAGGTGTCAGAAAGAATGAGTTAGGGATTTTACTTTCATATTTAATTTCTCTATTGTTAGGTATTAGATCTAGGGAAAACTGGTTTAAGAACTCTTGTGCTATTATGTTGGGATCTTGAATTATGTTACCATTGTTTTTTATTGTAATGTTGCTTTGAGACTTGGCCCGATTTGTCTCATGGTTAAAAATTTGCCACATTGTTTTAGTTTTATTTTGAGAATTTATTATTTTGTTGTCATTCGAACTTTTTTTAATATCAACCAGGAATTTCCTGTACTCCTTACGTTCCCTTTTGTACTGAGATAAAAGAATTTCACTTTTAGTTGTTTGGTAATTTACATATAGATCCTTGATGTATGAAGAGTACCTTTGAATTTCTTTAGTTACCCATGTGCTTTTATCCTTGACTCGCGCTGTTTGTACAGGACAGCACCAGTCAAAGTAATACTGAAATATATTGCTGAAAGATTCATAGCTTTTATTTGGATCTGAAGTGTCAAAGACTGATTGCCAGTTCTCTTGTTGCAAGGATATTTGGAAGTTAGTAATATTTTGACTGTTGAAAAACCGTTTTTTAGTAAATTTACATACCTTATTTGAAGAACCTTCATAAAAATGCATATATTGCCCGTAGTGATCAGATATGTTTGTTTTATAGATGTAGCCCTCACTTTTTTGTTCATTGCCTACATTGCTATATATGTTATCAAGTTGTGACTCAGAGCTGGGTCTCGTAATACCTAAAATATGTGGAAATAATGAATAGCTTAAAAACAGTTGGTTCACTGCTTGTGAATCTAAACAGTTTTTTTCAAAATGACAATTAAAATCACCAACTAAAATAAGAGTTTTTTCTGGATTGTATATTGTATCCAATACCTCACTGATTCTACTTTGAAAAACATGAATATCACCTAAATTGGGGGACCTGTATATGCAAACAAAAATATATTTTGATTTGTTATTTATCACTTCGCATACTGAATACTCACAGTGAAAGTCCATTGGTTGAAAATCTTTAATCAGTATTGGGTTGGCTTTTGTGCTGTCTTTAACAAAAATTGTGGTCCCACCTTTTTCCCTATTTGTTCTAGAAGAGTATGAAATCAAACTATATCCCTCTATTTTTAAAGATTCTATTTTATTGCCAGTTAAAAAGTGTTCTGTTAAACACAGCACTGTAGGTTTAATTTCATCTAGTATAACTGCTAGTTCAAGGGTTTTTGTGTTGATCCCCTGAATATTCATATGCATGACTGTTATCTTGCAGTCTAGGGTCTTTATGGTTTTTGAAGGCTTTCCAGTGTTTTTTGTAATTTTTGTTTGTTTGGTTTGTTTTGGAGTTTGTAAAATTTTCCTTTCAAGACAGTTGGTTGAGTTCGTTATAAAAAACTACCACCTTCTTGTAAGAAATCCTTGTGTTTCCTAAAATTAAATCTACGGATGCCTACATTGGAAGGCCAGAATGTTGTTTCATACATTTGATCTTTAAATGAGAGAGGAGCAGTTACAACAAAGCATTTAAGTTTATTGGGATCTGTTGGCAGTTCTTTTACTTGCACAGCAGTCGACTCAAAGCCTGGTTTCTTTTTTATAAATCCGTGTATAATCTCTTCTGTCACAGTTCTTTTTACTCTATTGATGTAAAGCCATACTTTCCTTTCCCCACCCTCAAAGCCGGATGGGTCATTGGTCGCGGTTTCAGCGTTTCCAAGCCGCTTTTTGGCTGTTCTGCGTCTGTCATGGCGTTGATATTCATAGCCATCTGGGGCTCTGTTTTGTTCTGGGCTATTTTGGGAAAAGCGGGCGGGGCCTCTTAATGTAGGAACTTTTAAACTCAAGTTCGAAATTCTTTGTTGATTTCCATTATTATTGTTATTTTGGGTTATGTTGTCAATTCTGCGTTCTTCTTCGTAAATTTGGCCAATGGGCCCAGAGGTGGCTTCCACTGAGTTCAAGTGGTTCGGGCTCACGGTGGATAGAATAGACCGGTGTTCGGATCCTACACCGTGGTTCGGGCTGGCCGTCTGCTTGTGTGCTGCGCTGTTGCGGTCGTGGGCACGATCTCTCCAATAATTTGCGGGTGGCCCCTCTTTTCTTACCGGTATGCCTGCCGAAAGTTGCTGCGAAGTATCAACGTTTTGCAGGGGATCAGCTGTTATTTGTTTTTGTTTTTTTAACTGTTGGACTTCAATTTCTAAATGTTGTGTTTTTTCCACTAAAAGCCCGTTATTTTGCTTTAAAATGTCGTTTTTATCACGCATTTCTTCAATAAGTTCATTCAAAAGTGATATTTGTGTCTTTAAGTTCGTCACTTCTTGTTTTTTTAATAATAAGTCAACTTCACTGTTGTTATCTGCACTATGCGCGGGAATTTGTTCACAACACTTGATAAGAGTTTTGGAAATAAACTGAACTTTTTGCTTTTTAGCACAACTGGTATGTAAAATTTGGCTACAATTTATACAAACTGCTGATTTGGCTTCTCTGTTGGGATGGCATTTGTATTTTAATTCACACTTGGGACCCTTTTTTTCACTTAAAACTTCGCTCTCTGAATCAGAGTCACCTTCACCGGCGGCCATCTTGACTCACACTTTATCAATTGGTTCATCGGCTTCCTTTAAAAGCGACAATCTGACAGTGTTCAACCACAAAACTTCAAAGATTATGTTTAAAGGCAGCGCGGAAATGAGTGAATGCTTTGTGGTACAAATGCTATGTCAGATTCTCGCTTTTAAAGAAAGAGGTCCTTAGTTGAAAATTGGCTTTAGGGTTAAATTATGTTAAACAAAATTAAGAATTATAATTTTAAATAAAAACAAAAAATAACACGAATCAAACTTACCTAATTGATCTCTCAAATGCGCAGTAATTCTGGCTTCCACTCTGTCGATTCTCTCCTCGTAACGTTGAACGGCCGCATCCCAGGCGTCTTGGCCTTCTTTGCTTATATCGAGACAGTCGACTTCTTTGACGTTTTCGTAAGCCAAGTTGACTTCCTAAATTAAAAAAATAAAATGATAACATAATATTTGCCTAAAGCGGTAAAAACCATTTAAATAACTATTCCTAAAAATAGACAAGACACAAAAATAAACTTGTCGAGTCCAGCTATTATTTTTATTTTTCCACAAACAGTGCCAAATTTAAAACTCCAAAAACAGTGCTAAATTTATATTATATCTAGACTATTCTGTGTTCAATTGTTTTGTAATATTTAGGAGGCATATAAATTTTACCCCACTTTCCAATGATACAAACTTTATTTGCCTAAACGGACACAGATTTTATTTAGCTTTATTTTAAACATGACAAAAATTCATCATAAAGCTTTATGAAAAAATAGTTTGCACTACTCGTTTTTTAATAGTTCATTCAGGATCAGATTTTTATCAAGCATAAAATATTGCTATATTTTTGCTACTATTTGTACTTAGTTTCTGGTTAAATTTTTGTTTGGGAACTTATCTTTTATTTAAACTTAGATTGAATTTGTTTATTTTTGCTAATAGTATTGTTATGTATAATTCTTGTTGTGAAAAAAATATCTAGAAAATTTGCAACATTCGTTAAGCCAAATTCTCTTTATTTTTACATAAACAGTCAATAAAAAAATGTTAATAAAATCTTCTTATGTATGTATTTACAAAAAGAAGAATTTTTATGTGGCTTTATTTTAATTCGCAAAAAGTCGTTGTATACAGTATTTAGAAAAAAAACTGGACTTTTTTATGTGTATTACAAGAGCTCAAAAATCAATATAAAAAACCAAAAAGATTCAGGGAGTGCACATCAATTTTATTTATTGAATCAAAGTTTGCTACGTTTATTTTAATTTCCAATTTTTTAAAAATGATTTAAGTTTCATTTTATTTAAAAAGGAAATTATAAAAAGTGTAGCGTCTGTTACGGCAGAATAGCTGTAAAATATTATTGGTTCATTTTAAAAACCAAGAAAATTAACGTTGTGTAGTTTTTAAATTACTATTAAAAAGCTAAAAATTATTCTTCAGATCATTAAAAAAAATCAAATCAAATGGGAAAATGGTAATCTTGGACAACTCGTAATAGAATAAAGCTCTATGTAAATTCTCTAAGCGGTGTTTTTTCATGCTAATCGTACCTCAATTGCGTTAGCATCCGCCGCATCCAACGAAAAAGTGGCCTTTGCCGGTTCGGTATCTTCAGTTTCAATGGTGACAGCAGTATCCTTAATTGAGGGCCTCAACACTCTCACAATGACAGTTCTCAGTTGTTCATGCTGACGACGGAATTTGCGCATCTGCTCCATACGGCTCTGTAGTTTCTTGTGCTGCGCGTTCATGCGCCACACCATTTTCATGTTCTCGTCCCGCTTCTTCTTCATAATGTCTCTGTAAGCAGATATAAGAAATATTTATTGATTTTTCCTATCGGAAAATATCATTATCTTTCGTCCTTAACGCCGAAACTTTTCCTCACCTCCCCAACAAACATTTTACGTTTACCCGTGAACGCTTTAGGTAAAGAGATGAAATTTGACAAGGATTTGACATTTAGTTAAGGACGAAAGATAATGATTTTTCCTATCGGAAAATATCATTATCTTTCGTCCTTAACGCCGAAACTTGTCCTCACCTCCCCAACAAACATTTTACGTTTACTCGTGAACGCTTTAGGTAAAGAGATGAAACTTGGTGCAATTATCACATGTATGATCAAAAATACCAATTTAAAAAAATTGGGAAATTTTAAGTAGTTCTAAATGGTAAAAATCAAAAAAAAAACCTTGTCATGTCACACCATAAGTGGGAAAAACATACGTATGTATGGTCACGAAGCCTATTGTATTTCAGCCAGCTCGGAAAAAGATAAGTGCCCCGTTTTGAAGCTCCTCTAAACGTTTGCAGGGCTGAAATTGGTCCAAAATTAGTCGAATTTTTGCCGTTTTTAAAAATATAATAGGTCATTACTTCAAAACAAATTAACCGATTTAACGACAATTGTAGCCTTAACAAGAAGTGGTCGGTGACTGTCTGATTATTTTATAACTTTTCAAGGGTTTTTCAAAAACTATTAACCGATTTAACTCGATTTTTACACAATTGTAGCCTTAACGAGAAGTGGTCGGTGACTGTCTCGTATAACTTTTCAAGGGTTTTTCAAAAACTATGTAAGAATTTTGCAGACAAAAATAATGAATAAAGCAATAATTTTTGCCCCTTAACTTTTTGGAAGTTTCTAAACTGCTATTTTCTTTAGAAAAGTCTAAAATATATTTTTTTATAATTGATACTTCTAGGTTGTACCGTTTTTGAGTTTAAGCAAAGAATATTTTTAAAAATATTAACAAAAAGAGCACGCAGTTTTACAAAACCATATGTCGGAATTCGAGCAAAATTATACTAGTTACTCTTCCAACCCTTTTGCGTAATATTCAGTTACTAGTTAGAACTTTACTAGGACTGCTGCGCTGTTGTATTACACGTAATATTGCTAAAAACGGTGCGCAATATGAAAAAAACTACGTATATAAAAATAAGGATATTTGCAAATATTTCCTAAACTACAACTGCCACATCAAAATGAGGAATTAAAATTTAAAGAGAAAAGGAAGAGCTACAATTTGTTAATCCACTTTTTATCAGTAAAGTGCCGTAGATCACACGATTTCAAAGTAATAATTAATCAGTTGTAAATGTGGAGCTGACCCATACAAAAAAAAAACATTACCCATGCAAACCGCTACTTTTAAAGCGAGTTTTATTTATCATTTAATAAAAAGACATTAAAAATTAAGCTGAACACCTACAAAAGTTGGTTCTTTAAAGAGATCGGTTGGATGACTTGGTCGAGTTAATACCCTGAGAATTTCTCGTTCTTGTATTGAGACACCGCAGCCTGCATAGATGGAAGTTTTCCGAAAATTTATGTATGGCTTCGGTAGTTCAATACTTAGAATGTTTGCCTAGAGAGCCAGAGATCCCGGGTTCGAGTCCCGGCCGAAGCAGAAAACTTTTTCCTTATTTTTCTTTCTTTAATTTCACTTGTTGTTTATAGTTTTAGGTGTTAGATACAAAATCAATTTAGGTTACATTCGTAAAGTGAAGATAAAAATCTACAAAATAATTATTATTGATAAAGTAATGCCAACCTGCAGGTACCAATCATTTTTTATTTAAATCACTAACAACTGTCAAAAAGAGTTGCTTACCGCTGGCCAAAGATATTAGAACTACAGATTGGATTTCACAACCAACCAAAATCGAAATAAAAATAAACAAAAACAGCGATTGACAAGCTCTTGACATTTCTAAAGCAGAGAACAAAATGTCAATGGTTAAAAAGACCGGGACGGCGGCCATTTTTGATTTGCCGCTTTTACTTTGGTCAAAGCCAAGCCGTCAATAGTCTATCTTTGGCGTCTGCCAAAATATATTTAGGACATCTGAGAAAACCGTGCATAATTTTACTTTGCTATTTAATTGTCTGGGGTTTGCCCAAAAAAATTAAATTGAAGATATTAAAGGTATTTTTTTATCGCTACTTATTATAACCTAATTAAAAATTACCTGAGCAATCCCTGCAGCTTCTCGTACTCATCCTCCCAAATACCAAACACTTCAAAACACTGAGTCATGACTTTTTCGAATTCATCAAACGGAATGTGCATCAGTCTTCTGGTGCCGAGGACTTTAAGAAGTTGAGCACCCAAGTCTCTAGAAATCGCTTCCACTAATCTTAGACAGCGTTGGATGGGATATTTCGTTGACCTGCATGTAGAAATGTCAACAGGTTAAAACTGATACTTTTTTGTTCATCTTAAAAACAAAAAGTGACAGATGAAATTTAGTATAAAAGTTGGATTCTTTTTTAAAAAAATCTAAAATAAATCAAGCAAAAAGAAAATAAAATTCTCATAAATAAAAAAGTTATAATCCGTCTTCAAAAACAAAAACTTTAAAAATCTCGTCATAGTTCGAGATGGTATTGACGTATCAAGATACTGATTTTACCTCATATTTTTTCTCAAAATTTTAGCCTCAGATATACTTACTTAAGTTTTTCTCTCAGTAATGTTTAAATTGGTTAAGTGGAGGGATTTTCCCTGAATCATCAGAATCCGATGATTAAATGAATGAAATTAAATTATTGACATATATATGTTTATATCTTTTAATGAAACATCCTGTATTTTATCCTTTTTCTGATTTAAAAAATAAATAATGTGTTGACATATGGCCCAGCTGTTTTTCAAATATTTGCTGTTTAAAAACCTGAATAAACAAGAAGGATGTTGTCATCAGTCGTTTTTTTATGACAAGTGCTATTTGGGTAATTAATAAATTAGGTTTTTAAAGTGCAGATATTTCAAGAACGGCTGGAACAAATGTCAACATTATATATTTTTGCAATCAGGAGCCCTATCGATTAAAAAATAAAACGCTTCTGATAAATATAATTTTTGACATCGGATTCTGATGATTCAACAAAAATCCATCAACTTTGTACCTATTGAGTAAAATATGGTCAATCACCCGGTACAGGGTATTCCAAATTCGATGTGTTTGGAGGGATAGTAATTTACTAACCTGACTTTTCTCAAATGCGCAAAAATCAACTGGACAGCAGCTCTGATTCTTTCCAACTCCGTTGCCGACAATAAGTCGTTAATAGGAAAATCTTTCATTAAGGGATTGTAGTCGTTAACTGTAGCGATAGCTTGCTTCAAACCAGTGTCAGTATCGAAAGACACAGTCGCATGAAACCGCTAAAAATAAGAAGAGACAATTAGATTTGATTATCGTTATCATCAAAGAAAAAATACTCTGCCAATCTATGGGCACCTAAGCTCACACTAGGTACTATAGTTATAGTGTGAGCTAATATAATCAAAAAGTGAAATATATTTAATTCAACTCCAGACTCAATTACCTTTCGTTTGATACCACACAAGCCATGTTTTGACTTAAACTCGAATTTTCGAATTTTTTAAATCTACCCCCACCCTTTAAAAAAAACTAAAATGTATTTTGTTTAACTCCAGACTCAATTACCTTTCGTTTGATATAACACATGCCATATTTTCACCTTAACTCTAATTTTTGACATCTACCCCCACCTTTTTTTTTAAATAAACTAAAATTCATTTTGTTTAACTCCAGACTTAATTACCTTTCGTTTGATATCACACACGCCATATTTTCACATAAACTCTAATTTTTGGAATCTACCCCCACCATTTTATTTGGCTTGCGTTCGGTGGATTTTGTTCATTTTTAAATGGGACCATCACGGCCCAAGACCCAACTTAGCTACCAAATTTCATTAAAGTCGGACAAGCGGTTTCTGAGTTATGAGGGTTGGTCGTTACAGACAGACATACAGACAGACAGACGGCAAAACAAAAAAGTTTCAAAATCATCTGAAACGCAAAGATATATAAAAATTTTTGAAAGCGGATTTTTTTCTCGAAAAAATTAGGATCACCATAGCTCACACTACTTATATAGTAGAAGTGTAAGCTAATACAAAGAAAGAAAATAACAAAATGCGTTTCACAGTCTCGGATTTTATTTTTTACATTTAGTATTTGTTTTTATTATTTCGAAAAATGTTTCCTACAAGCAGTGTATTCGAAATGGAATGACCATGACAAAAAATAGTTCTTTAACTCTGAAAAGCCCTTCTCTAAATAAATAGTAAATAAAACGGCTAAGATTAAAGACAGTGTGTTGAAATTTAAAAAAATTGTACAGTTAGTTGCGTGGTTGAATTTAGGTTCTGTTAAGTTCTGTATAGAATATTTTAAACTTTAATTATTAAAAACATTTAATAGTATATGCTAAATTTTATACAGAAAAAATCACAAATACAAGTCTTCAAAACACAACCTTGAGAAAATATTTTCCTAAACATTAGTCTTAATAATATTTTATCCTCAAAAAAGCTTTAAGATGTCAGAGAATACTCCACTAGAATCAGACCTCCTACCTCCCATAAGACCTCAAATATAAGACCCGAGAAACGTTGTCGATTTTTAAAAAATCAGCATAAATATTTTTTCGTTTCGTTTTAACTTATTGGCTCTGTCCGCTTATTCCAGACAATTTGCAAGCTCAATTCGGTGGACACCAAGATAATCTGACTCGAAGTCAATTGATGCCCGGGACAATCACAACTCACTCACTCTCACATTCATACTACATGAAGACCCAATAGGCTGACCCGCCAAGCACCCCCACGGTAGGCAATTTTCTTGTTTCAACGAGGATTTAATTTTGCCTTTTGTCGAACAGAAGGATCTTTATCGTGCTAGCGCCATCTACGTTCTTAACACGGGATCATCCGCTTAACGTGACTTCCAAACAACGCCCTTGTATTGGTCATCAATTTTGCCTACTTCGTTGATGCCCAAACTCCGCCCAAGACAGACATTACCCCTACCCCCGGTAAATCCGTATTCACGAACGGATAATAGGTTCGAATTTTCACCGGCAGGCATAAGAAATAAGAATCGAACCCAACGCCCTCTGATTGTAAAGTTCACGCGCGCCAACTGAACCATCGCCAGTCTATTAAATATTTTTTGTTGGCCTTACTTGAACGTCAGGTTTTTACACTCTAATATTGAGGCCTCCGCTATCAACCTCCCAGGGTGCTTATTCTTGAAAGTGAGAGATGGCAGTATTCCAAACTGCCGGTTCGGGGCCGTGGACGATTTGATCTATCACTCCATAAGAACTTCTCTTGCGAAACGCTCAAGAAACGTTCAGTTACTTCGGGGTAGGAGAACAGATGTCGCTGCATCCGCTTCCCTCGCCCACGGTCCCCAGATGAAAATATCGGTATTCTTGATAGGGAATAATAGGGAGATCGGCTCCCTGAATACACGGTTGCCGGTTTGTGCAGCTGTGTTACCAATGATAAATGAAAACGCAGCACATTTAAACTACTAAACTATCCAAAAATATTTCTGTGGTGATAACATATCATAACTCAAAACATCAAATCAAATATGACGATATAACTTATAAATAAATAATTTGAGGTTAGAAAATCCGGGGATAGGCCTCTTCTACTGGTTCTTATTAACACTCTCTCGAGTGCAGCTCCCTCTCTCATCTGTTTTTAAAGAATAGAATGTCGCAAATTCTTATTTAACCCTGCCCACTTTTCGCAATTATTCTGTCCCTACCATTCAATAATAAACACACAGGGTGTAAACCTGACAAAACAACCATTTTTTGGATAAAAACTTACTTTGCCATGCTTTAAGATATCCAGAGTTAAAGCAACTTCGATGCTCTCCCGCTTTTCTTGGATTCTGTGCAGAGCTCTTTCTAAATTCAACCAAAAGCTGATTTCTTGCAAGGCGGTGCCTGAAGATGGATCCCTGTCTAACTTGGTAACCTATAAAAACAAAATGTAATAATGATTTGGTGGTTACAAACAAAAATATACAGTGTGGTCGTTTAATAGACCCCTTGCTTCAAACTTCCAAGAGCAATCCAAGCTTCTCAATAAAAATGTACAGCATGTCTTTTTTAATCATTTTAATGTTTTGAAAGTATAGGTGTGCCAAAAAAGTTAATTTAAATAAAACATTTTGCAGAAAAAAATATACTTCATTATGTAAATAAATATGCAAATCATCCAAGTAAATTTAAATTTTGGTTCTTGCAAATGGCAAAAATTAACAAAAACTTTTTTATTTTTTGCTTCTCTATGGCTTTCCTAAAACAAAATTGGTAATCTTTTTTAAATGCAGCAGCTTTGTCGCTATTAACAGAAAACCCGTATATTATTAGTGAGATCGCTAGTGAGTAGTAATAGAATAGTTTTTCGCTAATATATCAGAAACTAGAAACGACCAGAAAAAAATCTATTATTTAAAAAATATAAAAACGTTTATATAAAACTTTTGTTTAAATAATTTTCGCGGCACACCCTTTATAAAAACTTTCGGTTGGGTGGGAGTGCATAAAAATTACCAATAAATTTCATGAAACCTTGTTTGGTAATAATTGGACGTGTCAGAAGAACGAGTGAATGAAAATCATCCGGTTAATTTTTAAGAATGAGAGCTATTTAATTAAAAACCAAGAAGGAAATTGATACATACATACTTGGAATAGGAACAGAAACATACAATGCAGTCCGAGTTACTTTGAAAATAGGGACGGAGGTGTCGAATTTACAAGGCAGAAATAAAACAACAACGATAGCAAAATAAATACCTCTAGCTAGGTAAATAATAAAACATAGCAAGCGCGTGCAGTGAGAAGCAGCATCGATTCACGGCGGTCGCGCTGGACGGTCAATAGTAAATTAGACTTATTCCTCCCTATGTTCGCAGTAATTTGGACCGCATGGTATAGTAGGGGAGGCAGTGGAGAGTTTTGGAACTTATTTGCTTAGTCAGCAAACATAGATAGAATTGTTCATTGAACAATTATAAGCAAAATTTGTTGTATAAATAGGGGGGGAGTGTTTTCCGATTGGTTTAGGCGCAAACTGCAAACGAACATATGGATACGAGAACTTATTTTGTTAGTAACAAAAATAGTTTTACTAGTAAAGGGTTTTGCTCAATTGGTAACTGTGACTTTTTCGCTGACACTATGGCACAAATAATAGAACATTGTCGAATTGGATTTGACAAAAGTAAAAGCGGCAACTCAAAAATGGCCGCCGCCCCAGCCTTTTTAACAATTGACTTTTTGTTCTCTGGTTTAGAGATGTCAAGGGCTTGTCAATCGCTGTGTTTATTTATTTGTTTGTTTAATTAAATTTTCTTATTAGGAAAAGTCCAAGAATTTCTTTATTTTTCAACAAAAATAGGTTATAATATGAACTGATAGTCATTTTGACAAGGTGATAAAATCAAAGTCTAAGTAGGTTTGGTTAGGCTGCCTATCAGGGCCCAACTATTTTTGTTTTCAATGGAAATGTCAAACGCTACACCATGCGTCACTATTTTGGTTGGTTGAGAAATCTCTAGCTGTTCTAATAGCACTAAAGACGCCAATCGGAACGGCACGGGTCATCGGCTACCTTAGGAACACCAAACCGGGTATTTTTTTTATCCAGTCCCTTAGAATGGCTTACAGACAGATAGTGTTTAACAAGATCCGCCTATATGAGATTTCCGACCTTATCTGGCCTGGTTACCGGCGTGAATGAAGCCGAAAGCATATATCGCTGTCCTGGCAAAACAATGACGCAAATGCAAAAATATTATTTTTTCAGGAGACGCGAAAAACGGAATTAAATTCTTTATTATTACGTATAAATAACGTGAAGAAAATGCATTGGGATGAAAGTAGTGGGATTATTAACTAAATATAGCTAGTTTTACAGGATATTACATTTTATACTCCCTAGGAAATAAATGTCTGCGGCACCGGACAATCGACAGAAATCTAACCGTAACGCGCCACACACAAGCAAGATTCCTAACTCACTGGTGTTCGATGCGCTAACGCACTGAACCACCAAGGCTACACTTAGGTTAAGGATTGCCAATATGTCTGGCTACTAAAAGAGGATATGAAATAAGAGCCTTTATTTTCTTAGTTCTAAAAGTTTATGAGATGATAGGTTGTATTATAAGTAAAGCTTAAAATACAGTATGGCTGTTATTGAAAAGGTCCAAAGCCATGCCAGATCTGATGTCCGTGAATTTTAGACATTCGATTATGCTAATGTTTCTTAGACCCACCTACAAATGAAAAGGAGTGATTATGTGGCTTATTTCAGAACTAAAAGTTAGGATCTACAAGAAAATATTTTTTCAGCAAGAATGCTTCTTTTTCGCCTTCTTCTAAGATACAGAATACATTCCTTGTTTTATCTAGAAACTTTTTGGTCTCGAGCAGTTTTTCCGTATTTGCGACGTTAACGAGAAAAAAATTAATTAACTATTTTTTAGATTGGATCTTAGAGAGCGAGGCTTTCGTGATTGTCAATAACGGCCAGAGAAATTTCTTTCATATACATACACTATAAACCAGACTAATTTCTTTCATATACATACACTATAATCTATCATGTGAAAAAGTTTCAAAACTAAGAAAATAATATCCAAATTTTCCAATTTCGAAGACGCCACCAGATGCATT
The DNA here is from genome assembly GCA_963576565.1 of Aspidapion aeneum. Taxonomy (NCBI): domain Eukaryota; kingdom Metazoa; phylum Arthropoda; class Insecta; order Coleoptera; family Brentidae; genus Aspidapion; species Aspidapion aeneum. Next base: position 34,671,037 of record OY755038.1, on the reverse strand, counting down.
ATTATATTATCAGTTTATATGTTCAGTTTCAAGACTAGAAAAATAAGGGCAAAAATTGCTCCAATTTTTTGAAATGCCACCACATATACAAAATTTAGCCCCATATCATTCCTTAACCTTTTCAATCCATCAAAAAATCATTACCAGACTAAAAAATTACACGTTGATTACTAATAGGAATGAAAGAAAATCGTTGCCATGTAAAAAACTACAGGGAATTTGAAGAGGTAGTGAAATCTAAAATGAAGGTCAAGGTTTAGATAGTGTCTACTTACTTTTTGAATTTCCTTTATCCAACGATTTACGCCATGCTGCAACTGGTTTAAAAAGTTGCTGTCCTCCACTTTGTCGCTAAAATCGGCAACTTTGGGCTTTCTGCCCTCGTCCGCGCACTGTTTGATTAAACTGGCAACGTACGGGTGGACCGGAAGGGTAATCTCGGGTATGTCAATGTTTTGCTGAAGGTGCAGAAGGCCCATTTCGAGTTCGGCTATGGTTTTTTCTACTGAGGGGGCCATTTTATCACCATCCCTAGTAATTAATATATTATTAAATATCAGTTAAAATTACCATAAATCAAAATACGGTATGATTTATTAATATTTAAAATTCTATACAATGTTTATTAGCAAAATAAAAATTCACGAATTTGGGCCTCCTAACAAACATACTGTGTGTATTTTTATCGTAGTTACAATGCAAATATATACAACAAGGCGCCCTTTTCATATTTTATGAGCATGAAGTTATCCAAGCACCCAGCACAAATCGAATAGCGACTAGGTGGATAACTTGCCGATAATTAGTTAATTTTTGTTTTGTTTGTAGAAAAATCATTTTGGTGGTTTTTATTTTTGTGTTTTTCTGGGTGCTCTGCCAACTTTATATAAAGTTCGCAAAGCATACTTGTTAAAAATGGCTTTAGACATCGCCTATGGAAATCGCATATGGTGGAAAATAGTCACTAATTAGTTGTTGTGATTTGTGCTTTGTAAACTTCATGCTGATATACAGGGTGTCTCTGAAAGGTCTGTACAAAATCTTACCACATATTCCTGAGGTCAAAATAAGTCGATTTAAAGCAACTTACCTTAGTCCGAAATTGCTCCGTTTCACAGATACAGGGTGGTGAATTTAAAAATTAAAATTTTTCGGTACCTAATTACAGTTAGGTTAGTGTAAGACCATTAGTTTTTAATGTGGGTGTGGGGGTTGCAAAAGAGATAGACAGAAGGTTGAATTATTTTTAAAAAATCATAATTTGAGAACAACAGCTAGAGAAATGCGGTGTTCAAATTAAGATTAAGCATTACAACAACAGCAGTTAGAGTAACATAGTTTTATTAACAAAAATAAAGACATTTGTTGGCAGGACCGCATTAAGGGAGAGAGAGGGCTAATGGGCTTAGCATCTTTTTATATATGCTATCAAAACTAACCAAAGATTTTTTATTTGGTGCCATTTTCTCCTGGAATTTTTTTTCTGTATCACAATGTTTTTCGAAAAGTACCACATTTCCTTAAGTTTTCGCCGAGGGGTGAACAGCTCTCACAATCGGTGTACACATTTCTCACAATCTGTTCACAATCCTTCACAATCCCTCCCAATCACCCACAATCTGTCACAATCTTACCACAATCTTTACACAATCCCTCACATTCACAATCTTACCACAGTCCCAGTGGCGTAGCGTGGGGGGGGGGGTCCCGGCCCGAGGGTACTGGCATGGCGCCCCAGTGGTGCCCTAAGCCCCCTAATCGTTATTAAGTAGCAGGGCCGGTAACGGTAAATTAAGAGGGCGGCAAAGGAAACTCTAGATTGCAAGAATTTTTGATGGGCTGTCGGCCGCCCCCGCCCCGTCAGGCACGCTATGCCGCTGCTCCACAATCCCTCACAATCTTTACACAATCTTAGCTAAAGATTGTGGATTTTCACAATCGCTGTACACATTTTGGGTTAGCTGTTCACCCCTCAGTTTTCGCCTTTACACAATTTTTGTCAAATTTCCTGTATTTTTTAATATTGTATAAACTGTATTCTGCGACACCATTTTTTTTGAAAAGCATGTGCTTTTCTTTTAATTTTTAAAATTTTTTTGTCTCTACACATTGTTGGCAGTGTTTTGTTTGAAATATACTAATAATACTAATTTTTCTAAGATTTTCGCCTGCAGCCCAATTTTTTCTCATTTTCTAGTCAAGTTTTTTACATTGAATTTTCTTATTTATCTTGAAGTATGTTCAGCTGTCTCACCCCTCTTACCCCCACCAACGCCTCCTGTATGAGTTGAGGCATATTTCCTTCTACCTATTTATATTTTGCATTATCTCAGTAGGAGGCCTACCCCAGAATGGCCCTACTAGTTACTGACCATATTAAAACTATACTTTTTAATTATTTTGATTATTTTTAAACAACATTTTTGGTTAAAAAAAAACTGGTCACCTAGGTTGAATAAATTGTACCAAAAATTAAATAAATAACTGGACTGGCCTAAATCTAAGTATTTGCAGGAACAAAAAATAAACTTTTGTCAGCACATGTTAGCAATATTTAGATTGAAAGTTGACAGATATCTTACCTATCAGCTCTTCCAGATTCCTTGACATATGACTTAAAGAATGGTGCAACTGTTTTACTGACATAGTCATGTAAAATTTCATAAGGAGAACCATCACTGAAGTTCAGCATACGAATCTAAAAACAAAAATGTTTGATAGAGAAAAAACTAGGCCCTAAAAATCTAAAAAAATAATTGTTTAATAGGATTTTACTAAGTTATCAATTATAGCAATTATCTTATGAAACATACAATTAGTGTAAAAAAAAGCAATACAAAAGATAAAAGATGGATAATTAAAATTAAAAAAAAAAGGATGAACTGAACTAAAAACTCTGTTGTTCAAATCTAGTTTCTTTCAATGTTTCCCCATCATAGTTATTTTACAAGCAAATATTTAAATCTTGAGTTTTAAATCATTAGAAAATAGAATTTTTAACTTTTTTAAAAAATATAAATTGTCTCTCTCTCTCTTACCTGTGCTCTAATACTTTTATCAGCCTCAATAACAGCCCCTCTCTTAATGCAAGCAAAGCTTGCCATTTTGGAGCTGGTGTAATGAACTTCATTGGCGATGTAGTATGTTTCAGGCTCTTTTTCTTCCTCACCTTCTGGAGGTTGATCACTATCATCATCTAGCAAAAGAATACAGAAAATCAATATTATATGATATTCTTCTATAAATATACATCAAAACTATGCAGAAGATATATTTTTTATTAATTTCCTGACCTAAATGACTACCATTGACAATAAATAAATTTTCATTTCAAGTCACCTTAAATAACAGTATCATTTGAATGTATTACATTACAATTAATACACAAATTATTGAGTTTTATTTAGAGAGCAACATTTAAGACAGACCTAGTTGTGCTGCTTACCTTTTGATGAATTCCTTTGCACATACAGTGTAGTAACCTGAGGATCTCCAATAAACTTTCTGATACATTCTTGCACAGCTTTATCTTCAAGAGCAGCTACAAGGTTTTTTGGCTCAGCCTTTAACAAATGCAAAAGAAACTGGTTTAAAAGTGTATTTTAAAGCAAGATGGAGAAAAGAAATAAGATAATAAATAAAAGTGTACCTATTTTATTTATTGCTGAATTATAAAAATTTTAGATATTTTCAATTTTTGACCTAGCTACTTAAAGTATCTTTACACCCCATTTACAAACTTGAAGTTACTGAAGACATTGACCCCTTTCCTTCCCATTACAAACTTATAGCAATTTCGGCTTTTGCTCGAAAACTGCCCTGGAGTGCTCGAAAATTGCTCTGAAACAGATGCACGCGTTCGACTTAAAAAAGAGCAGTGCCCCAAAAAAGATTTGCATGCTCGACTATTGCCCGCAAATCTCAGAGCGGGTGCTCTGAATTGCTCCATCTCTTTTGACGGAGCAACGTTTCAGATCAAAACAAAAACATAACCCCACTTTTTAGATATGATTAATTTGTTTCTACCTTTGATATATGTGTGTTTTATAGGTGTTTTCCGTGTTTTGCATTTAAAAAATTTACATACATATACTACAATACAACAAAAAAATTTAAATAAAAAAATTATAAACCAAGAATATGTTTTATTTGTTCAGGTTACAAAACACACGAAATTTCGATCAAGTGTTTGAAAAATCATGTTCGCCCTTGCTCCGAAGGCGAGCAATCCCGCTCCATCTTAAATCAATCCCGGGGTGCTCAGAGAGAGATTCGTGACGTTACCGCTCTACCCGCGAGTGATTTCAGAGCAGTGAAGCCGAAATCGCTATTAATGTTACTGTTGCAGTTTGATGTTGGCTATTGACCCTTCAGTCTTCTTATGTGTTTGAACTGAATTAGACATAGCACAGGACATAGTAAGACAAAATAACTATTGCTAGGTTTATAAATGTGGGTGCTAGTATTTTATTCCCTACTATACTAGTTCTTTACCTGTGAGTCATCCTCAGGCAGAAGAATGGTCGCCGCCTTCAACAAGAAATTCGTGAAAGCCGTAAAATCTACCAGAGCCACATTTTGCGGCTCGGGCGCGGCCTCATTGCCCTCCAAGGAATCACCCATGGGAAAAGTCTTATTTTACGCACTTGTGCTGTAACCAAATGTTTTTAACATACACAAAACACTAAAAATTTAATAACGTACACTTGAATAACGGGAAAGAGTCAAGATGGTTCCCGAGATGTAAAAAATGCAAAAAAAATTGCTCACGGTTTGCGCAGTTGTTTTTTTTTACAAACTGACAGATCCGCAAAAGCTTTTTTCGATAGTCATATTTTTCCAAGGTGCTTTTTGGAAAGGTGAAATCATTTATTTTTTATTCAACTTTTTTATTCAATATTTTGCCTTCAAGGACGATTGAAAAAGAATGCTTTCCTATACTGCTAATCTTGTTGGAGCAGGAAATTATTGTTTTTGTTCAGCATATCTGCATTTTGGTTCCATAAACTGGAAAATTGCGAACAGCCCCTTGCATAAGGACACTAATAGAACATCTTGAGAGGCCGAATGGGCCAAATAATTTTTTTTTTGTTGTTTGTCGCGTTTTAAAAAACAAACAAAAACACAACACAACCTAACATTTTTTTGAAAAATTCTGGAACTTTTATTCTTACTTTTTATCATTTTATTGCAAAAATCTGGTTTTTTGATTATTTACGCTATACTTTTTTCGAATAAAAATATGTCTTCAACTAAAATAGAGTTTATAGTGCAAATGACATGCAACTCCTGTGTAGAGGCGATTAAAAAGAGTCTTAAAGATGTTGATGGTGTCACAAGTGTGGAGGTAGATTTGCAAAGTAATTCTGTCGTGGTTGATAGCACTTTGCCCATATTAAAGGTACAAGAGAAGCTGGAATCAACAGGTAAATTTGCTAAGCTAAAGCTTAATGCTCTTGCTTGTTTTCTGCTTTGGTTTTAGTTGCTAGTTTAATCTACTTACTGTGTGGCAATACTTATAATATTAGGTGCTACTTCTGGCTTTATTTACTTATTGTCCTTTTTAAAAAATTGTCCTTTTTAATTATTCACATTTTTTATGCAGGGAGAAAAGTGGGTATCAAAGGCTATGCAGGTAGCATAGCAGCTGTTTCAATATTAGAGGCTGGAGACCAAAACATCAAAGGTGTGGTCCGATTTGTACAAGTCACACCTGAAGCATGTGTCATAGATGGAACCATTGATGGTCTTAGGCCAGGACAACACCAAATTGCTGTTCATTCATGTGGGGATTTGTCTAGAGGTAAATATTTACTGTTTTTAAATTTATACCCTCTATTCTATAAATTTGTTTACAGGACCCCACAGGACACTATACAGGACCCTACAATACACTACAGGACCAAGAATTTATTTAAACGTCCTGTAGGACAGATATGGTTCAGCTGATCAGCCCTTGCTCTATTCCTAGTTTAAGTGACTGCACTGCTAATTACCTGAGTAATTACCCACTCAATAGAGTAAGCAGTGCAAATTTTTCCAAATACCTACTTACTTAAACATCTTGCAGAAATAAAATCTTTTGTTCTTGGTTTTAAGATAATGTCAGGTAGTTAAGCAGTTAACTTGAGTAAATTCAAAGATTTCATCCATTTTTCTCAAAGAGAGCTGAATTTCAGATTCGGGAGATTGGAAATACACTCCAAGTCTTGGACTCAAGAACTTTTTTATATGTAATTTAATGTGGTTGGTTAATGGTTTTTTGAATAGTTTTTAAAATTTTATTTTTTAAATATGTAGCTTATGGTTAATATAGTTTATTTTCTTATTTAAATAAAATTTTTTGCTCATAGCATTCTTCGTTTGTGCATAATTGTGCACACTCAGCCTTAAAAAATATACATTTAAAATTTAAAGAAGATGCAGCATTAATATTTAATAAATTAATAAAATATTTAATTGCTTTACATTCACAGTGTTAGAATCGTTCTAGATACCCCATTTTAAAAAAGCATATATTGCTCTGCTGGCTTCAACAGCAGCAATTTTTGTTGGCACTGTTTAATTTTCATAAATAAATGTTCGTTTATTGTAAAAAAATGTTTTATTGTCAATTTCAAATAGGTAAATGCTTCAGTAACATCCTTGTGTGCATAATTAATTATGCCTATAATTTTTTTTCTAAAGCATAGTGTGGAAAGCTAAAAATTATCCATAACATTATTTTTGGAACTAATTTAAAAAGCATATTCCCAAAAAAACTTTTTTTCTCTCAATAAAAAAAAAATCAGGTCTAAAAGGTATAAGGCTAAGTGGTCAGTAAATGAATTAATTGCTCTTCTAGTTTTTGAGATGACATCAATTTCAAAAGAAATAAATGTTAAATTGCTAGCTTTAATTTAGAAATCTTGTTAATTTTACCAGTGTTGTAAATTCAATTGTTAGTACAATAACATCTCTAAACTACAATCAATATCTTGAAAACCCAACACTGCTGAGAGAGTTAGTACAAAAATTGCCAAACTCCCTGAAGTTAATGTGGGGAGAAGAAGTCCTTAAAAACAATGGATTCTGCATGCTATGTTATGACCAAAAATAAAGATTCTCAGTCAAATTTTATAAAAAGAAATCATTTTCCATGAAAAAAAAGTAATTTGTCATAAATAATCAAGAACCAACATGTGGCTACTGTCACGAGAAACATTTAGTTGAAAAATGTGGTAAGATTGAAAAAGATGATGTTGAAACCAGATGGCAAATGGTAACAAAAAACAAATTATGTTTTTCATGCTTAAGAAGTTCTCATCAAACTAAAGACTGTAAGAAAAAGGAGATATGCTCAATTCAAGGTTGTAGAAGAACATATAATAAATACCTTCATAAAGAAGGAGCAGGTTACTGCAAAACGCCGACTCAAAGAGAAATACAAACAGAAAACAAAAACGAATCAAGAAGAGACAACACAGATGAACCTGGTACTTCTGGAAACATATTTCAACATCGAGCTTTTAATGCACTGTGTCAAAATGAAGATAATAATGTTCTTCTTAGAATGGTAAATGTTAAACTAATTGGACCAAATAATCAATTCATAAATACAACAGCACTTTGTGATGAATGTTCAACCGTTACTCTAATCGACCAAAGTTTAATAGATAAACTTCACATTAAAGGAACACCCCAGTCATTAGAACTGCACTGGACAAACGAGGTAACCACGTTTCATGAAAATTCAAAATGTTATGACATTAAAATATCAGGAGATTATCGAGGCGCTGCAGAATACACAATGAGAAATGTTAGATCCATTAAAAACTTGGCATTACCACTCCAAATTATTTCTTATGATAATTGGAAGCATCTTCCACACCTTTATGGTCTTCCAATATCTGACATAAAACATCAACCTATGATTCTAATTGGACAAGATAATTCCAAATTGACAGTTCCAAGAAAAGTCATAGAAGGCCCCACGAAAACACACCCATGGCAGCCAAAACAAATCTAGGATGGACTATACATGGAAAAACTAGCAACTCGATACCAAGCCAATGTGTAACCTTACATGTTTTGGGAAATGACGTTACAGATGACGATTTACACAGAATAGTAAAAAACACTTTTACACTTGATGCTTTCGGAATCACACAGAATCCTAAAACCCAAAACGATGAAAGAGCAGGCAACATCATGGAATCAACTATCAATTTTGTTAAAGATCGTTATGAAATCGGCCTACTTTGGAAGTCTGATAACCTAGTTCTACCAGAAAGCAAGAACGTGGCTATCAAACGTCTTCAAATTGTAGAGAAACAGATGCAGAATGACACTAATTTTAAAGAAAAGTACTGTGCAAATATTCAAAAATAAAAATTATGCCAAAAAATTGACACCTGAAGAAGCTGGAGTAGAGGGTCCTAGAACATGGTATTTGCCACACTTTGGAGTCAAAAATCCAAATAAACCAGACAAACTAAGACTAGTTTTTGACTGTGCCGCCAAATCAAACAGTGTTAGTCTGAACGATAACCTTCTGGCTGGTCCAGATTTGTTAACCTCACTGATTGGAGTTCTCCTGAGATTTAGAGAACGAAAAATTGGATTTTCTGCAGACATACGTGAAATGTTCCACCAGGTCATAGTTAGAAACGAAGATCAAGACTCGCAAAGATTTTTATGGCGAGAGGGAAAAACCGATGAACCATTCTCAGTCTACAGAATGGAAGTAATGACTTTCGGTGCCACATGCTCTCCTACATGTGCGCAGTATGTAAAAAATATGAATGCGAAGATCAACGGAAAATCATCCAGAATTATAGAAGCCATAACAAGAAAACATTACGTAGATGACTATTTGGATTCCACTGATGATCCTACGCAAGCAGCCCAAATTATTACAGAAGTACGTCAATTACAAAAACAAGCCGGTTTTGAATTAGTTAGCTGGACTACTTCATCGAAAGAACTAATGGACATGTTGGAAGTTGATAAAGAAATTCAAAAAGATCTCAACCTTGACCATGACAAATCAATTCAAAGAGTTCTAGGAATGTTTTGGGATGCAAAAAATGACAAATTTGTATTTCAACTGCCAAACAAACTTGGAAAAAATATTTTCGAGAGACCAACTAAACGACAAGTGCTGAAAATAGTAACTCGGAATAATAGTAAATTTTGCAATAAGAGGACGGCTTTTGATTGAAGATATTTGGCGAACGGCTATAAAATGGTATGACTTTGTAAATAATGAAATATGGGAGCAATGGAAACTGTGGATCGAAGATCTAAGATCTATAGATAAGTTTGAAATACCAAGATGCTATTCTCCAAATATCCCATTCGCAGAAACAATTCAACTACATGTTTTCTGTGACAGCAGCAAGAAAGCATTTTCGTCAGTTGCATACCTTAGAATTGTTTCTGAAAAAGAAATCGAAGTTTGCATCATTTTTGCTAAACTTAGAGTGACACCCAATAAACCAATGACCATTCCACGTTTGGAACTTCAAGGAGCTGTGTTAGCAAGTAGAATGGCAAAAACACTAAAAACAGAAATAGATATCAAGATTAATAAAACATATTACTGGACGGATTCTACCACAGTTTATCATTGGATTCAAAATGATGCAAAGAAACTGGGGCAATTTGAAAGTCATCGGGTGGGAGAAATTCAAGAAAGCACAGAAGGAAGCGAATGGAAATGGGTACCGTCAAAACAAAACTGCCGACCTTGCTACCAGAACCTACGATGAAGAAGGAAAAAACCACATAAATTTTGACTTTTGAATAAACGGACCTGAATTTCTACGAGAAGAAGAATCGAAATGGCCAAAGCAAGACGTTGTACAAATTAGAGCCAAGACCGAAGTGACACTATTGTCTAAGAAAATCACAACATGTTTAGTGGACTACAAAATTTTTTCAAATTGGACAGATTTATTGATGTATACAGCCAGACTCTACAAGTATCTTAGAATTTTTATTGCCTGTAAATTAAAACGTACATTTGACTCATACACAATATTTGAAGACCTTGAAAAAGCCAAAGTATCTAATAAAACACTGTCAAATAGAAGCATTCGGTGAAGACCTTGAATATTTAAAATATGGAAGATCTCTGAATAGGCAAAGCCCTTTGAGAAAACTATATCCAAAATTAAACTCCAAAAATTTAATAGTAATACCTGGAAGAACAAACCTAGCACCAACTTTATCCGAATTTTCAAAAAATTCAATTATTTTACCAAAACGGCATCACATAACTAGACTATACATAATGCATTTACATGTAAAATTTGGACACCAAGGCATTGAGACAGTTTTAAATGAAGTGAGAAGAGAATTTTGGATTTTGGATGGAAGATCTGAAGTGAAATCGGTTTTTAAAGAATGTCAAAGATGTAAAAGAGACAAAGCTAAACCGAATAATCCACTTATGGGACAATAACCAAAAGAACAATTTACACCATATGTTCCACCCTTTACATACACTGGAATCGACTATTTTGGGCCATTTTGTGTTTCTGTTGGACGAAGACAAGAAAAAAGATGGGGAGTGATTTTTACGTGTCTTACTGTAAGAGCTGTTCATCTGGAAATAGCCCACTCTCTGACAACTGACTCCATGATTATGGTGTTGAACCGCATGATAGCCAGAAGAAATCAGCCAGTAAAGATATTCAGCGATAATGGCACCAACCTGAGAGGAGCCTCTGAAGAATTAAGAAAAGCGGTAAAAAATCTAGACCAACAAAAAATCCAAAATATTTCGATAAAAAATGGAATCGAATGGAGTTTTATACCACCGGCAGCACCACATATGGGAGGAGCGTGGGAAAGACTCATAAGAACAATAAAAAACAGTTTTTATACATTGTTGAAGAATCAAAAACTCAAAGATGAGCTTATGTTGACACTGTTTGCACAAGTAGAAAATATATTGAATTCCAGACCAATTACCAAAATTTCAGTTGATCCAGAAGACTTTGAAGCTTTGACACCGAATCATTTTCTTGGGAAAGAACAATTAGTAAATTCTTGTGAAATATGGAGAGAAATAGGAAATCAAAGCGAAATCGACCCTAGAAATGTTGGAGAAGAATCCAGATTTTCACAAATCAATTTTGGAAAATATGGACAATAGCATATCTACCTACCCTAACGAAAAGAAGCAAATGGAATGATGATCAGCAACCGCTTAAAATTGGCGATATAGTATTAATTACTGAAGATAATCAACCTAGCAATGTATGGAGACTAGGAAAAATATTGCAAGTTTTTCCTGGCCCAGATGGACGAGTACGAGTGGCTAAAGTAAAAACACAAAAAGGAGAGTTAACCAGACCTGTCACAACTATAGAAAAAAAACAGTCATTTGTGATGACGAAATGCATAAGTTATGAGAGATAGACAGTATATCCAAAATGTACAGCACCGAAGGCCTTTCACATAGGGTCACTGCATCCTAGAAGGGAGACGCCAGGCTTCCAGAATGCAGTGACCCTACTTTCACAGCATCTCCGGAGACAGAATAGTGTGGAAAGGTTTAAAAAATAAGTCAATATATACCAATATCTGTATAGGAAGGAGTCCTTTATGACCCTAATTTTAAATAGTTTTATTTTTATCCAATCTTTTTAACAGTTTTTTTATGTGCTTTTGAATCTTTTAAATGTAGGGAAAATTTTGGGTAGACCTTCGATTTAGATTTACATAAACAGAAAAAATAATTCCATGAAAATTATATTCCGCAAATACTAGAAAATAAAATTGTATAACTACAAAGTGGATACAATTTAACTACGCGATATTTATAATTGGTAAACTATGATATCTCTTTTTTGTACATGTTAACATTGTATATGTAAATATAAAGTTTGTTGGTAATAAAGTATATTCTGTTCATATGTTCTTACCTACCTAGGTTGTTACTGCCAACGCGTTGTAAGCAAAAGAGCAGTAACAAGATAGTAACATCGATGTATACGCCTACCATACCCGTTCTGAGGACGAGCCCAAAAATTGGTTTATTTGGTATAAAATTACTATGCCTTTGCATCATGAGTTAAAAATACTGTTATGATTAAAAAACACTATTTGTATGTACAGTTAGATTTTATCACAGCACAGCGGTTTACAAGAAGAAACATTTGAAGGGTCCAGTGGAAAAACGATGAGATTCCATTTTTCAAAAAGTTGAGTCAAACGAAATTTAAAGTGCTGCCTATTTTTAGCCATAGCTTTTAGTGGAATCTCATTGTTTATCCCCTGTAAGGTTTAGTGTGTTACTACTTCACGTTACAAGCTATCGCATGGCGTCAAAATCTCGATTTCGGAAAAAAATGGAATCTCATCGTTTTTCCACTGGCCCTTTCATTTCTAAACCAGAGAACGAAATGGCGCAAAACACCTCAATGGTTAAAAAGGACGACGGCGGCCATTTTGGATTTGCCGCATTAACTTTGGTCAAATCCAATCGGTTAATTAATATTCAATAAACCGTGTTAGTAGCCTATAAACTGGATTGTTAGTAGAAATTTCTTGTTTAAAATAAATAAAGACATTTGTCGCAAATTTTCTTTCAATGTGTTCTAGAAGAACACACTGCCCTTTTGATCACCAGAATCATAAGGCATACCAAACATATGGAAACCACTCCTTAAGGAAAACAAGCATCTTAGAATTAAAAAGGGGGTGGGCCGTGACACCTGACTGCACACCATGTAGTATAAGTAGTAGCCTGGATTGTTTAGTTTACACTAGAAAACGGTAAGAGATACTTACTAACTGAAACGTCGTGTTTAAAATAAAGAAAGACAATGGACGTCTGAAATTTTGTTTCAACTCAATCATTGTCTACGAGTTTCAAAGAAAAAAAATACTAGAATCATATTTCCAGAGCCTTTATACTGACCAAATTTTTACCTATTTTGTTTTAGAAATAATCGCTTTTTGCCCTTTTTCTAATAATAGCAAATAATGGTATTTCTAGGTTGTGGTGCTATGAAACCTAGACACAAAAAAGTGTTTTTTAATCTAACAGTATTTTCAACTCACGACGCGACGGCATAGTAATTTTATACCAAATAAACCAATTTTTGGGCTCGTCCTCAGAACGGATATGGTAGCCATATAGAGCAATTCCACGCCAAGTCATCCAATTTACAAAAAAAGTGTTGCCGTGAGATTTAATTTTTTTTTTAAATCATGCTTACTAAATGAAACAGCTTATGCTTAACCACTTATGCTCAATTTTAGATTTTTTAATCCAATTAGTCTGTTGTACACGCATTTGAAAAGTCTAAAAACGGGCCAAATGGGACTTTAAAGAAAAAAATTATGCTCATAGTAAACAGCACCTAAAAAAAAATTAACCTATAATTTTGAAAACATGCATAAAAGTAGTTTTCAAAAAAATGTGATGTTTAGCAAAATCTTTTAAACTGGTTTTCATATTTTTTTGGGGTATAAATGTAATGTTTTCTTAAATTTTTGATACAGTGTTGGAAAGCTATACTCAAGGACTATATCTTATTTAAAAAGTAGACGTTATCTTGGAGTTCCACGAAGAAGTTAATAATGTCTGGGAAATCCCTCAACTTCAGCATCAAAAATGACCCTGTCTATCGGGGTGCTGGTGGTAATCAAGTAGGGTAAATTTTTCACTGTATCATATACTTTTAAAAACAAGAATAAAAATCTGGGTCTGTAATCCTTAAGGTCACTACACATTTTTTTGTTTATTTAATATTTTTAGTGATGTTAAATTGCATCACAAATTACAGGCGTGGATCTACGGGGGGGGGGGGGATGCTCCTCCCAAATCTGAAACTTTACTCAGTTTTGACCCATAGAATACACCTCCTGGTCACTATGCAAAATAGTTTTGTGAAATATTTATTATGATATTTTCCCCCAAAATAAAGTTTCTAGATCCGCCCCTGCAAATTAAGGTTTATCAGAAGGTAAAGTTTATTTATATGAGCACTGTTCAATAAATTATGATCTAAACTCTCTTCATAAGGTCACTACACAAATTTTTTAAAAGTTTATTTACCTTTTTAGTTTCTTACTGTCATATTTAAAAAATTGGAAAAGAAGTTGAGTTCTATAATTTCAGAAACCGAACAAATTTTTTTTCTGAGCTTGAAGTAAATTTAGCATCTATAGTTAAATCATCCAGAGGAGTGAAAGAATGGTGTCCAGTTGTTGTTTGTTTGAGATTTTAATGTAAAACAAATCGTTTCACAGTACCTCCAAATGCAACACATGGGCTTTTACCATGCGTTAGTTTTTTTAATGCCCAGTGGCGCATGCAGAAATTTTCCAAGGGGGTTGGGAGAGGGGGCTTGAGTAAAAGCAAAATCCTGGAAAACCATTTATTTCTTTTTTCAGAAAAATTCAATTTTTAGGAGAAGTTATTTAATGGTTTTGGAAAGATTAGGCCTCCAACCCCCCTCCCTCCTGCGTACGCCACTGTTAAACCTAAACCATTTCATTTACCAAAGAAACAAACTAATTAATGTGCGTGTCTGACTAAAAATGTATTCTTAAAACTAAAAAAAAAATTCCGACAGTGTACGAAGATGGGACTTGAACCCACAAACTAGGATCTCAAGCAAAACAGTATGTGGCTATAAATAAGATCCCCTAACGATGATTTTTATACATAATTTTTTTCCTTTTGCAACCACGCAAACACGGAACTGTAACATAAACTTGATTTTTTACATGCTGTAACCAAATAGCTTAAAAGTTGATGTTAAAATGACAGACCCAGATTTTTTATTTAACTTTTATTTAGACGATACATTATCAAGTAAAACAACGCACAAGCGAAGTTTGAATAGACAGATAGACATGACAATTTTTTTCGTCAAAAGTTGCTGAGGTTTTTGCGGTTTTTCCAATTTTAAAAAATTTAGTTTTCTGAAAGCAATAGACCTAGAAATTTTTCTTTTGCCTTGTATGATAGTCAAGCCACTGAGCTTTAATGTGTGTAACCGGTGTAAATAATTAAAAATCGAGAAAATCATAAAATTTACTATTTTATTTTTGCCATGTCAAAAAAGTGAGGTTAATTTTTTTTCTGTATAGGATTATCCAACCAATATTAAAGATTTCTTCCGTCAAATTTGTTTTTACATAAAGGAGAGTTTACACATGCATGGATTTGCTGGCGCCAATAAAAACTGGCGCGCCAGTAAGTTAAATTTGCAAGTGTAAACACCGACTTGCACACAAGTTATTTTTTTGCATGCATGTATCAAAAAAGTCTGCATTTTTTATTTTCATTGTGTTTGAGCTTAAAATTTGTGTTTATTTTTGTTTTTATAGCTTAATATGGCTAAAAAAAGTGGTCAGCAGAACTGACCATACAGTTTCCTGAAGGCTATGAATGTTTTCCTTGTTTATGGGATGTACACAGTAGTTCGTATAAAAACAAAGATAGTTGAGATAATGCTTCCCAAAAAATTAGTAAAATAATGACTATTGAAGGCTTTGAAGTTGCTTTGGAATTGACAAAAATTTAAAAAAGCCAACGTTCCGGAGCCGGTGCAAATCAAGTATACACTCCAAAATTTCCTATTGTAAAGTAGCAGACCGAATTTTAAAGAATGTTGTTTAAATAAGAGAAACTCTAGAAGAATATCAAAATGTTGCTTTATCATTCGAAGATGGTTTTTATAGCTCGCAGGATCTTCTGCTGCAAGTTCTCGTAAAAGTTTTTCGGAAGCACCCAAAGTAGATCGACTAGCAATCCATGCTTTAACCCATGCAGATACGGCCTTTTCGTTGTTCCTTTTCCTAAATCTCTTTTATTTTATTTTTTTTTTCAATAAAAGTTTAGCGACTATTTTGCAGGCTTCCGAGAGTTCAGCCGACATATCGCGTATCGTGTACACTTTAAAAATGAAACTGGCGTGCCAGTCTTTTTAATTTTCGCACAATAGTGTAAACCTTTACTGGCGTGCAAATAGAACTGGCGCGAACACTGGCGCCACTAAATTCATGCATGTGTAAACCCACTATAAGATTTAATACAATAGAAATAAACAAAAATAAGGCCCCAACTGATTTTCTTCGTTTTTTTACTTTTAAAGTGGCCTGTAGAATACGGAAGGCGACATTAAAAATTAAAATTTGTTAATTTGGTATTCCTAAGGACACTAATACATGTTATCAAAATTTGGATTTTTTTCGTGACATGGCAGTTACCTCCATTGGATGATTTGGCGTGGAATTACTCTATATATTGATGTTACTACCTTCTCAGACATTATCAGTGCGGCACAACCAAAAAGGATGGAAATGAGTTGATTAAAACTGAAAAGAAAAAAATAAAACGTGGGTACCTACCTTAGAAAACCAACTGCCAATTTGGGACTGTTCTTAAGTTACATAATGCTTAAGAGGGGTGGGGGAGAGTTAAGCCTTGCCTTACAGTTAATGGTTTTTTAATGTGTTTGTTTTTGAAAATGCCTTACAAAGGGGGGAGGGGGAGTCAAAAATCCTGAATTTTTGCGTTACGTAATTTAAGAACGTTCCCTTTGCAGTATCAATTAGACTAGCCTTGGGTTTGAGACAAAAATCTAACATCACTATGGAGACAGCTAAAGTCAACCTCAGTAAAGACATTTTTGAGGTGCAATCAAAGACCGACAACATCAGTACAGCAGGCGATGATGATCAAAACTGATCTTCTATTCGCTTAGAGACTTTCATGCACTTTTCGTTTTAATGCAAAGTTGACTCCAGGTGTTGGAAGCCCTTGCCTTTTTGGGAACACAATTTCACTTATTGGACAACTATCAAACTCATGCTAAATGCAATATGGAGGCTCAAACTTGAAAAAAGGATAACTTTGGAAAATTCACAATATTTTTATTTCTACACCAAATTTTTCTTAATTAATTTTATTTTATTTGTACACTTTTATAAAAACTATTAATTACTAGCATTTTGTTGTGTCTGTGTCTAAAAAAACATGTATTCCTCAACATCAATTTTTTTTGTGTTTTTTGCGTTTAATAGAAAAACTCCTGATTTTACCCATAATGTGCATATAAATACCTTTTAGCGAATAGAGTATGAAGTAGTTGTTTTTATCATTATATGTAACACCTAACTAGAAATTCCTAATTGTCATATTAAAAACTATTCAGACATTTTTTTTATTTGTAGGATGTCAGAGCGTAAGTCCGGTCTTTAACCCAACTCAATCCGAAAACGATTTAAGAATTTATGGAGAGTTGGGAGCAGTCACAGCAGAAAGAAATGGCAGGGCAGAGTTTAGATTTGAAGACAATGTTATAAAGTTGTCAGATCTTATTGGCAGATCATTCGTCGTTAAGTCAGAAGTAAGTTTTCTTGCCAATATTTTTAAGAATCATAATTTAATAGGGACTAAAGGTCACGCCATATATCTAGACGTTGCGTACGCTTTGGTCAAGTGTGCATGTGCAGTGCCGTTTGGACGTACGATACGCATTACGCGAAGTGTATTTTTAAAGTGCATATTCATTTGAGGCAGAATTCGCCGGCCTCGCTGCAAGGTCAAACGCGCATACCAATGTGTACGTGCCTTGAAGGCGTGGCCAACAGCAACACGCACAAGTGGGAACTTCAAACAAGCCTTCAGTTGAATAATATTAACAAATTTTAAAAATAGCAACACTATGATTATAGATGGATACGCTTTGACTATTGCCTAACTCTATTTTCGACAAGTCGATGGCTGTTAGTCCCTTATATAAAGCGAAACACAACACACTTTTATAATCTCACTATAATATATAAAAAATGTATTGAACAGAAAAAAAAAACAATAGTTTTCATTTAAATAAAAATTGGCTTTAACATTTTTAGGAAAGTAGGTATGAACACCTCAGGGCATTCTTTAGAAAACTGGTGAGTTTGTGTGTTAAGTTTTGCATGTTTGAGTGAGAAGGCTAGCTTACAAAATCATAGCGCTTTCTTACAATACTACGCAAACTGCTTAGAATCATTTTCTGTCAAATCAACCAAAAAAAAGTTGGTTTGGGGATTAATCCTTACAGTCCAGTTGTTCTAGCACTTTAAGCTATCGTAAAACTGAAAAATCCTAAATTTCGGACTTTGGCCAATATTTTTTCTTAATTATTTTTTTTAAATGTTTTGCCCTAACACTTACACTTACTAGGAAAAACTGAAATGTCTCAAAAACACTAGAAACATGATTTATGGTTTACAGGAAAGGCCCTTTAAAGGATTTATACTATGATATACCTTTTAATAAAAAGTTTTTAGAATTTTTGTGACCCTTTATTTTTTTAAAATAAATAATGTATGTTTTTTATGATTCCTTTTAATATTATAATAGCACTTTACGATGGCAAACTGATAGGTTCAATAAGAAAGAAATATGTTTGTGTTATTACACAAAAATTTTGAAAGTAGGTATGAACATCTCAGGGCATTCTTTAGAAAAGTGGTGAGTTTGTGTGTTAAGTTTTGCATGTTTGAGTGAGAAGGCTAGCTTACAAAATCATAGCGTTTTCTTAGAATACTACCCAAACTGCTTAGAATCATTTTCTGTTAAATCAACCAAAAAAAAAGTTGGTTTGGGGATTAATCCTTACAGTCCAGTTGTTTTTAGCACTTTTAGCTATCGTAAAAATCCAAAATTTCGGACTTTGAACAATAGTTTTCTTAATTAATTTTTTTAAATGTTTTGCCCTAACACTAACACTTACTAGAAAAAACGGAAATGCCTCAAAAACACTAGAAACATGATTTATGGCTTGCTATGGGATGCAAGATTATAACAGCATTTTGTGATGGCGAAATGATGGCTTTGGTAAGAAAGGAATAAGTTTGTGCTGTTACACACTCATTTTTTTCTACCTACTAGACAATAATTTGAACTTTTGTTCGCAAAAAAATCAAATAAAGTATATTTTTGAACAACTTTTGCCATGCTTTCTCTATCTTAACAGTTCATTTATTTCAAGAAAAAAAAAAGTAATTTTTGAAAAAAAATTTTAAGGGCTGTTTTTGAAAAATCTTAAATACAAAAAGCGGCAGCTAAAATTCAATTTCACAGTTCAGACTTCATGAAAAAAAAACTATAAAAACTAATTTACACCAATATAAATTTTTCATAAATAAAAATGTAAAGTAAAAAGGCCTATACCTAGCCTCCTTAAATCCAGACTTTTCAAACATCATTGCTAAAGAACTACGAGGCCTATTAAGAAGCCGTTTTGATATTTAAAGGCGTCTCGAAAATCGAGCTCAAGATAGTCTACTCGGTTTTATCTATCTCGGCTAGAAATAGCTATAACTCCTAAAAAACATCGAATTTGGCCACCCTGTGTATAATCGGCCTGTCGAACGCCCTATTTGCATGTATAGCGAACATCGTAACAGAGGCTGTTTTGGGTGTTTAGAGTGCGATATAAAAATAGTAAGTGCTCGTTTTTAAGACATTTTAAAACAAACATTTTTATAATAGGCACAAAGCTGCAAAATATCCAAACCATAATAAGAACAATCATGTGTGTGAGACATCACTATATGTCATATTGAATAGGTTGGGATGGACAACTTTTCAGAATTGATTTTTCAAAAAAAGACTTGTTATTTAGCTGAAATTTGAAATTCAGAACTTTGCAAGGATTCTATTTAAAGTTAGCAGATCACCGTTAAAAAAAAGGCACAATTTTTTTTTGTTTTCCCAACTTATTTACTGATAATTGACGGCAAATTGTGGACTAGAATTTTTTTAGATAAATTCATTATTTTTATAGGTGTTCAGCTAACTTTATATAAAGTTAGCAGAATACCCTATAAAAAAGAGGACACAACAAGTTTTTATACCTAATTTACGTAGAATTGCGGCAAATTATTAGCAAATAATTTTTTCCAAAGTTCTTCTGCTATTTTTTTATACACGGTGTTTCACGAACATCGAAACAGAGGCGTTTTTGGGTATTTAGAGTGCGAATTTGGAGAAACGCTCGGACACGTCGATTTTGTTTGCGAAGGGGACACTTTTTGCCTGTCTTGAAATTTTTGTAGCACGAACCCCCTTCGAGGGGTATACTTTACCCCTATATTTTGAATAGGGAAAGTGGCTCTAATGATAACTTGTTTTGAAGGTCTGTCGAATATATTTACAGCCCCGTAAAAATTTCAAAAATCCATCGATTAGTTTTTCAGATACAGTCGAACCTCTATAACTCGAACCTGAAGGGACAACCAAAACAGTTCGAGTTATGGAGAGTTCGAGTTACAGAAACTCGAATTAAAGAGATTTAAATACGTGTAAAAAGTGCAGGGACCACTTTAAAGGTTCGAGTTATAGAGAGGTTCGAGTTATAGAGGTTCGAGTTAGAGAGGTTCGACTGTATTTGCTTTCAAATTTTCAAATTTCACATGGAATGATAAAATAAAAATTAAATCCGAAAAATATTAAATTTCTAATAAAATTTTTATTTTATCAGTCCATGTTAAATTCTAAAGTCTGAAGGCAATTATCTCAAAAACTAATGGATAGATTTTTGAAATTTTTACACGGTTGTAAGGAGATTCAAAAGACCTTCAAAACAAGGTGCCGTTAAATATAACAATTTGCCGTTAATTATCAGTAAATAAGTTGGGAAAACAAAAAAAATCGTGCCTTTTTTTTAACGGTGTTCTGCTAACTTTATATAAAATCCTTGTCAAGATTCAGCGAAATAAGTCTTTTTTTGAAAAATCCATCCTTAAAAGTTGTAAATCCAAATCTATTCAAAATGACATATAGTGACATGATTGTGCTTATTGTGAGAAATGTTTGTAAAGAACGAGCACCTAAAAGTTTTATATGGTTTGGATATGATTTTTGCAGTTTTGTGCCTATTATAAAAATGTTTGTTTTAAAATGTCTTAAAAACGAGTACTTACAATTTTTATATATTAGGTGTAAAAAAATCTAATATTAAAAACCGAAAAAAATTACATACTATGATGTCTTACACCATCATGCTTATGATGAAAAATGTAATCCATTCTGAAAAAAGTACTTTTTAAATAAATTACCCATTGCTATAATACATCTATTTCTTGTTTAGGTGGAGGGCTCTGGGCTCCAACCAGTGGCTTGCGGCATAATAGCGAGATCAGCCGGGTTATTTCAAAATCCGAAGACCATTTGCGCATGCGACGGCGTCACGATATGGGATGAGCTGTCAAAGCCCAAGTCGAAATCGAGCTTGTAAAGTAAGAAACAAAAATGATTTAACAATGACATAAATAGAGGTAAGGTGAAAAAATCATTCCTTTTTATTTCCTTTTTTCCAAATATCATAGGTAATATCCCAAGTGTATACCAAATTGGCGATAATGTTGCGGCTGTAAAAATTATCATAATTTGCTATGCACAAGGGATATTTCGCGGACTATTTCCTGAAGAAAATATTGTTATTCGTTTCCTATTGGTTTAAAGTTTGCCAGCCGCATCGGATTTTATTGGTCAATATTTTCTGAGGGAAATACTGACTTAAATTATTTATTTTGATGTGTGACTTCAATACAGGCCATTAGAGTGTGACGTGAAATACCTGATTTCAAATCTAGATAGGTCAACTCTTTGCTCTGTTTCACATATTTTTTTTTTTGGTTTCTCAAAAATAAGTCACAATCATGTCATAAGCAAGTGCCTAATGGTGACCATTGTTTTGTTTTAAGATGCAAAAAATATAAATACTATGTACTAAAATGCCAAAAATATGTATAGGTTAATTTTTAGCTTTATCTGGGGTTGGGATGTGTGGTTATTAGATTAAATATATTTTGATATGTTATTGTTCTTTTTTTAAAAATAAAAGGTTGAAACAGGGTTAAACCCGTCCCTTGTCCTTTTTGGAGATTGTCATTTTAGCCAATGAAACAGTTACAAAATCCCTTTAAGGTAAAGGTGTCTATTCACATTAAATTAACCGCAGAAACGTTCGTTCGACTGTTTCTTTCCACTTTTTGTCCGTTTAAGAGTCGCATCTTAAATGTGTGCTCTCCTGAGAGATCCTGAGAATACAGTCGCAAGTTACTAGTTTTCTGTCAGCTCCACCCCAGGTAGCAGGGTGACGTCTTTTAAACATCAAATAGTTGTCATTTTTCTGACGTCCAAATGACGTTCAAAAGACACACCCAAAATGACTGAATCAAGCCTTAAAAATCGGAAACGTTGAGTCTCCCAGTTAAGGATTATTTGGCCGTTAAACTTTTTGTTTAGTGGTTTAACTTTACACCTTCATGAATTTCTTTTTCATTTGCATTTACAGGGAGATCTAAAATTTTTAGTCACTATATTTACTTGCGTAGAGATCTGTTATTCTACACTGAACTAAAAGGCAGTGTAGGTAGATACGTATGTGCCTAACTTAAACTTTACACCCGTTAATAATTTTGGCTCTCAATTTTTTTTAGCCAAACCGTACACCTATTCTTTCATATTTTAATCATGTAGGTTGATAAGTTATGATGACAACAAACAAAAAATGTCTCAAAAAGATCTCCCTGTACAATTTTAAAACTTTAATTTAAGAAAAACAGTTTGAAATTTAAAAGGAATTCATGAAGGTGTAAAGTTAAATGACTTAACAAAAAATTTAACGGACACATAATCCTGAACTGGGAGACTCTGCGCTTCTAATTTTTAAGGCTTGTTTCAGCCCGAGGATAACCAAAATTGGAAGAAGACGAACTTTGTTCATATTTTGTTAAGTTCGGCGTTTATTATGATAAGTTAAAAAAAAGTCCATTTTGGCATATTTACAAGAAAAAATGTCGATATTTTGACATGTGTGCAAAATTTTAGGTAATTATAGAAGTTTGCTCGTCAACCTAATATTTCAGTTCATTGTACCAAATTTCATAAATGTATCCCGATAGGTAATATCCCGAGTGTATAGCAAATTGTCGATAATGTTGCTGCTGTAAAAATTATCGTAATTTGCTATGCACAAGCGATATTTTGCAAACTATTTTCTGAAGAAAATATTGTTTGATTTGTTATTCGTTCTCTATTGGTTTGAAGTTCACAGTCGCATCGGGTTTTATTGGTCAATATTTTCTAAGGGACTTGAATCTTTTATTTTGATAAAAGTGACTTATCGGTTGAATACAGGCCATTGTGACGTAGAATACCTGATTTCGAATCTAGATAGATCAACTCTTTAGTCATCTCTTTTCACATCTGTTTTTGTTGGTTTCTCAAAAATATATGTACTAAAATGCCAAATAAATGTATAAGTGTAGATTTTTAGCTTTATTTGGGGTTGGGATGTATGGTTATTAGATTAAATATATTTTGATATTGTTTTTTTTTGTAATAAGAGATCGAAACAGGGTTAAAATAGTGCCTTGTCTTTTTTGCAGATTGTTATTTTAGCCAATAAAACAGTTATAAACTCCCTTTAAGGCAAACGTGTCTATTTACATTAAATTAACCGCAGAAAAGTTCTTTCGACTGTTTCTTTCCACTTTTTGGCCATTTGAGAGTCGCATCTTAAATGTGTGCTCTCCTGAGAGTAGAGTCGCAAGTTAGTAGTTTTCTGTCAGCTCCACCCCAGGTAGCAGGGTGACGTCTTTTCAACGTCAAAAAGTGCTCATTTTTAATGACCTATGACGTCTCTACTCTAATTTGACGTGTAAATGACGTTCAAAAGAAACAATCAAAATGACGTCAGTAATATGACGTATTACACGAACGACATTTTGTCACAGCCTGGCACTGAGCGCCCCGACCGTACACCCGCGTTACCTTCGGCGTCGAACAATATATTCGCGATCGCGAGTACCCCAAACAGTTATATATACAGTGACTGTTTGCCGGCCCGCTCCGGTTGTTGCATCGCGCTGACAGACCACGGATTCATAGTGGAACCTTGGTCTTATGATGACCGTGTAGATCCAGTGCATGATTCTTGAGCTGAGTCCCCACTTTCTTCCTATCAGTTTGTCTTTGTCGTCTTTGTTGTTAATCGGTCTATATCTGGTTTGCAGCTTAATGTATTGTCTCGCACCAGCCCCAGGTACTTAACCTGCGATAATGCAAGTGGTCGTCCGTACATTATTTGTGGTGCTTTGAAGTAGAAGGCTTCTTCCTTTTCTTTGTAAATAGAACCATTTCCGTCTTACTCTTGCACCAGTTCTCTATTAGTTTGCACGACCTTTGCATCCTTTCGCAAATTACGCCTAGGTACTTCCCTAGTACTATAACCAGTCCATCGTCGGTGTACTCTTTGCCGTCAAATCCTTGCTCTTCCATTTTGTGAAGTAGTTTCTCCATTATAAGGTACCAGAGGTGCGGAGATATGTAAATATTTCTTTTTTTTTTTATAATTTTTGTTTTATTTTTTTTTTTAATTAAAAATTTTAAAAAAATGTAAATGTAATTTTAATTCAAATTTTACATTAACTGAGAAATTTCAACTGTTCAGAATCCTGTAAAAACATAGAATATGGGACATCCCGTATGTTAAAAAAAGTTATGCGCTCCATTTTATTTTTTCTCAAAAATATTTTAAATATGTGGATGTTTTTAAGAATTTTAATGTATGTATGTCTATGTCGTCAAAGTTCTGAAGGTAAAAAAATGCGAAAATATCCCCCTATCCGCCACCCAGGTCGCGTCCTATTGGAGAGTCCCCCCACAGTGAACCGACCTAACAAAGCAAACTATAATGTATTTTTTATCTACCAGAACTCTACAGAAATTTGTGAAATAAACCCCCACCCGTTTTTTCGTTTGAGTTATGCGCGTTGGTCGTTACAGACAGAGATACCGAGGGACAGACAGACGGCGCGTTTTCAAGATCATCTGAAACGCAAATATATATACACATTTTTGAAATCGAAGAAACTTTTTTTTCTTATTTTTGACACGATCGCCATAGCTCACACTGTATACGTGTGAGCTAACACTACTTTATTATAGTATACGTGTGAGATACATCTATTAGCATTAAAATTTTTATAAAAGTTTTTTAACAGTTTGTCGGTTTTCGGATCATAAATAAATATTTACCAAAGTTAACTAAAATAAATTCTGAATAATTTATTAAACATTTCTATTGTAATTCAAATTTGGTAATAATTCAATTGACAGCTTGTGAAAATTCTGCCGGTACCGTTCTTTTTAAATTATTTTATGTAGACAGGTTGTGTAAAATATTACGTTATTCATCATAGAAAAAAGTTTATAGTACAAGCTTAGCAAGGGCTACAATTGGTCAACGCATAAAAATACATAGTATTCTAAAATCCAAGGAATGAAACTCTTTGTCCCAAGACTAAAAACATAAAAATATGGCCTTTATTAGTCAAATGGATATACTGAGATAAAATCATAGAATTTATAATCACATAGACCAGTACTAAGTAATGTAACATCCAAGAGACACAGACTCTCGCTGATGTATCATCTAACAATGATCAATTACTTATTTAAATTTATACAGAACACGAGTGTTTGTATTCAAAATTTGTGTACGCTTGACAAGTGATTTCTTCTTAATGATATTAATAAAAAGATATGTACTACATTTGAGCGCACGGATTCATTATAAGGCGTAGACAAGGGTTTTTCTTCAATGGGGCATTTTAAGCATCTTAACGTTAACAGTCATGTTAAAGTTTTTAAAAATCTATCGATTAGTTTTTGAGATATTTAAAATATAGTTTCTTATGGGACCAACTTAAACCGTTTTTTTACGAATTATTCCAACAATTTAAAACAAACTCCTAGACCCGTCGATTTTGTTTTTGTAGTGCTTTTGTATGATGCATTTATGTGTCCTAGATACACGATCTTAAGAGATAAAACTTACCCCTAAAATTTGAATAAGGAAAGTGGGTAAAGTGATACTTCCTTTTAAAGGTCTTTGAATTGCCTTTACAGGTGTGTTAAAATTTTAAAAATGTATTGATTTGTTTTTGAAATATTTGAATTTTCCATGGATTCAACTTTAAACCGTTTTTTTATGAATTATTCCAACATTTTTAAAGACACTAGAGCATATTCATGTTGGATTTATGTTTTCTAGGTCCAACCTCTTAAGGGGTAAAAGTTACCCGCAGAATTTAAATAGGGAAAGTTATATCCATTTTTGACGGTCATTGATTTTTCTTTATAGTGGTCTTAAAATTTATTGACAATATACACCTTGATTGTAATATTGACATGTAAAATATCCCAAAAACTAATTATTAAAATTAAAAAGTTTTGGAATAACTGTTAAGGTGTTTTAAATACCTTCATAAAGGGGTATCACTTGACCTAGTTCCCTTATTCAAAATCTGGGGTAACCTTTACCCGTCAAAGGGGTTGTATCTAGTAAACATAAATCAAACATGCAAATTTACTAGTTTCTTTTCAATAATTCATAAAAAAACGCTTTGAAGTTGGTTCTATGGGTAACTAAAATTCACAGGGTCACTGTCGACTAAGAGTACCCATGCACAGAACCGAAGAGACCGAATGTAGACTCTGTATGGAGGATGACGAAACAGTTAGACATGTACTGTGCGAATGTCCGGCTATTGCACGTTTACGTCAAAACACTTTCGGTAAACCTCAGATTCATTCAGAAAATCTGAACAGTTCTCTCCCAAACTGATAGCTAACCTTTTTGGAGAATCAGGCATACAGTGGTGAGAAACCACTCAAAAGTGAGCCACAATAGACCCACTAGTGGTCGCAGTGGAAGGACTGCAAGGCCCACGAAGACCTTTAAAAAGAGGTATCATTTCATCCACTTTCTCTATTCAAATTCTAAAATTCTAGGTGTTTAGTTTTAGCCTTCGAGGTGCATACCAATGCCCTATTAACAAAAGTAAAATCGACGGGTCTCGGGGTGTCTTTTAAATTGTTGGAATAATTCATTAAAAAACGGATTGAAGTTGGTTCCATGGAAAATTAAAATTCAAATGTCTCAAAAACTAATCGATAGATTTTTAAAATTTTAACAACTGTAAAGGTATTCGAAACTGCTTTAGAAAATGGTGTCACTCAACCCACTTTTCTTACTTAAATTCAAGGGGTTATTTTCACCATACTTACAAGGCGCGACTTTCAGAAACGTTAAGATGCTTAAAGAATGTTGTCCCCCTTTAATAGAAATTCGACGTGTCCTAGGTTTTGTACGAAATCGCACTCTAAATATCCAAAAAGGCGTATATCGGTTCATGCATGGTCAAATGATCACAGGATTTAGTGGTCAGAGGCTAAAGTTTTGGATAAGGAGTCGCATTGGCGAAAACGAAAGTTTATTGAAGCTGCGTTTTTAATGCAGAATAAAGAAGTTTCCAGTCAACCAAGCACGGATATACCAAACATATGGAAACCACTCCTTAATAAAAGAGGGCAGGTCGTCACACCTGACTGCACACCAAGTAGTAGCTGCGTTCGGTATTTGCATCTCAGACGTGACGGATTTTTGGTCACGTGATTACAGATTAGTCTGAGCAAATTGGAATTAACGAACGATCCAGATCAAATCGATCAAATTTTTATAAATGGTTATAACCTTAAATATAACCAAAAATATTATGTACATATTGCAACTCACGCCCAGCTATAATTTTGACAAAATTTTTCTGTGATGTCGGAAATTTATATAATTTGTTGTCTTCAACATCAAATAATTCGATTTCAATCTTTTTACATAAAAAAATTATTTTTGTAAACAAAACAAATACACAACATACGTCACAATCTCAAATTAATTTGTTTCGTCGATCAAAATGTACGGAGCAACCAGATTTACGTCCGACTAGTCTGAGCAGAATTACCGAATGATTCAGATCTACCTCCCCTAGATCTAGATGGAATTAACGAACGATTTCGATCAAAAAGATTAATCCGACGTAAATACCGAACGCAGCTAGTATAAGTAGTAGCATATAGACTAGATTGTTTAGTTTACACTTGAAAACGGTTATAGATACCTACTAACCGAAACGTCGTGTTTAAAATAAATAAAGACAATGGAAGTCCCAAATTTTGTTTCTATCCATAATATTGCCACCCGTAGAGGAAATGTTTTGTATTTTTCTTAATATATATAGTTTCTACATTCATGACGTTATTGGAAGCCCGTCCAATAAAGAAATGATTTGGATAATGCTTGCAGCATTTTTGAGTCTTTCCAGCGATGTCTTTTATTACCCAGCCGTAGTGAAGATATTTCGATTTTTCTAAATGCATAACGTTTGTGAACTGAAGACATTATGTCATCAGGCGGAGGGGACCTGTCTGAGAAAAAAGTTGTAAGTTGTAACAATATTTTTAGCATTTTTTAAGAGCTTCAAAGGATGTATTACAAGATCCATTTATGCTACTCGTAATGGAGATTTTGCTAAAAAACGTAGGGGGTGTCAGGTGTTTCTGGGGGATAGAGAACAAAACTTTCAAGAAAAACGTAAATGTAAAAACCGTATTTTGATATAACAAGCCGTTTTTAAGCTACGAGGGGCTTTGGAAAAGTTTGCATTTTTATTATGAATAATATGAATATTTTATTTATGAATGTTACATGTTGCTGTAAAATGTTTTTAATAGATTTGTCACTTTTAGGTTTTGACATATTACATCTAATTATTCTTTCTTTATGTAATGATCCTTTTATTTCTTCATATTTTTTGCATTTTTTATACTGTTTATTTTAATTTTACTTTTACTTCGTTTACTGGGCTTAAAATATTTTTAATAGATCAAACTAAGAAATTAACAAAAAATAAAGAAGTAGAAAAAGATATAAAAACAATAAAAAAATTCAAAAAATAAAATATCGTAAGACTTCAAAGGTCACTTTAAAGAAAATTTTACGCTGTTTTCAAAAATTGAATAAAAAGAGGGTCATTCCGTAAAAAAGATACCAATTTATTGTCATATCTCAAAAACTAAACGTTATAGAGGCCCCCCTTCCAAAATTCAGACTCCGTAGCTTAAAACCGGCTTGGTTCGGTTCAATTTTTTAAAAACATCGAATTTGGGAAACCCTGTACAATATTGACTTAATTAGGGTGGGGAAAGTAACTTTGATCGAGTGTCTCGGCATTTTTTTGTGTCTTAGTATGTGGATAAGCATGTTGCAAAATTCCATAACGGAAGTGACATATTTTTACAGTACATCGACGGACTATTAAAAAAATATAAATGCACGTTACTGGTTTCGTCTTAATGAAAGGTGGATAAACTTTCGCGTACAGTAAAGCGAAAAATCTTTTTGTTCAATCTTAAATATGCAAAATTGTTATCTCTTCAACAAGTCATGAAGCGAGTATTGAGAGACAATCGTCATTATAACAGTATATCCCAGTTTTTTTTTCGATTTAAATATAAAAAGAAAATGACGTCTTATTGCCTTTTAGCAAGATTTGTCTTCGCATCGGAAGGTCTTTCTTCTAAACGATTTGGGATTCATACGAGTTTTTTTGGCCAATACGATATTTTGGACAAAAAAAATAAAATGTGTAAAACGCTATGAGAAATGTATACCTTTTTGAAGATGTTTAAATTCATAATTGTTCTTCTTTTGTTGACAAAAATATCGTCTGAAAATCTTCACAACTACATGACAGATGATGAGTTAATGCGTTATTTTAAAACAACCAATAAAAGTGAAGTTCCGGACTATGAAGTGATTTATTTACCAACGGTTAATAGTGAAAATGTTCAAAATGAAGTGTTTAGTGATCTTGGGATTAAGGATGAAATAATTTATAAATTTTCTGCATTGAAAAGGTAAATTGAAAAACAAACTTATTATTTGAAGTAAATCATAGTTAATTTACCGCGTGGTCCATAAATTTTGGCCTAAACGCATTGGTTAATAACTTTTTTATCACATAACCGAATTTAATGAAAAAGCGTCGTTGCATAGTAAGAAAACCATATTTTTAAGTAAATTAAAAATTACCACAGCCATATTGAAATTCAATATGGCGGACAAGTTTAAAGTCAAGTGATGATTTTCCCTCTGTGTTTTATGTATTATTTGCCTGATACAAAAAAGTATTTTTTGTTCAAATCGTTCATGTTTTTTTAAATATTATGTTTCAGCCATTTACCTTTTTCAATCTGCTCTCTGAATATATCCTATTTGCTGAAACCGGATAATTTATTTTATATATTTTATGTTTGTAAACCTTTACGCTTCAGATATAAGATAGATATTATGTAAACAAGATCCTTTTTGAATTTAACAAGGTATTCACTATTAAAATCGGTAAAGTAGTGTTTGAAATATGACGATTTGAACAGGTGCTCATTTATCTAATGCATTAATGAAAGTGTTGAGATTTTCTCAATCTCACAAACTTAAAGGTTTACAAACATAAAATTTTAGTCATGGTCGTCATCTTCAATTTTGAAATGGCGGGCAATTTTGCCTAAATTTAAATAGCCAAGTTTATAAAAATACCTTTGTGTTAAGCAAGAAACCAACTTGTTTAATGCCTAGCAACAATTTAATATTTTTGTAGGTAACATAAAACGGAGGTGAATTTAAATTTGTCCGACATCTTAAATTTCAATATGGCGGTGGTAATTTTTTATTTTCTTTCAAATATGGTTTCCTAACAATGCCTAGACGTTTTTCCTAATAAATTCGATAATACGGTAAAAAAGTTATTAACAAATACATTTAGTCCAAAAATTTTTGCGCCACCCGGCATATCGTCAGATTCTTGGCACAATAAAATGCAGAGCTTGTTTTCGTTAATATACAGTGTATCCACGTAAGTTGGCGGCATATGGGAAACTTTTTTATTATTAGCTTTACGAAAAAAAGTTATTCTTCATAAAAAGTTCTGCATGGTCCAAAACCTAAAATGCAACCATCAGATGTTAATTTTTTTCAGTCATATTACGAGGTTTGTCAAAAAATGTGATTTTTGTTCTTTCTTTTTGACAATATCGAAAATTGTTATAAAAAAAAAGATATTTAGAATTAAAAATAACTTTCAAATATTCAACATTGTTTATTTACGTTAAAAAAATATTTTTTTTTATTTAATGTGCAAACTTAAATTTCCAACGTAATCGCAGAGAAAATGTAGAAAAAAATATTTTTTTAATGTAAATAAACAATGTTGAATATTTGAAAGCTATTTTTAATTCTAAACATCTTTTCTTTATAACAATTTTCGATATTGTCAAAAAGAAAGGTACTTTACTCTAGAGCAAAAATCACATTTTTTGACAAACCTCGTAATATGACTGAAAAAATTTAACATCTGATGGTTGCATTTTAGGTTTTGGACCATGCAGAACTTTTTATGAAGAATAACTTTTTTTCGTAAAGCTAATAATAAAAAAGTTTCCCATATGCCGCCAACTTACGTGGACACACTGTACATATATAAAGCTCACATAATTTTCAACTAATATAAACAATATACTGAATGTTCCACTTAACAAAATATATTTGCTTCATAACTATCGAATCATTGGTTGGTTCAATCCGAGTAAGTGTCTCAAGAACCAAAAGAACTTTTCAAATTTAGCTGCCGGCATTTTGATTTCACCAAAAAGTCTCTATCTTTAACAATAAGTTAGATACTCATAATTTGTATGTTGCAGGCCGATAACTCTTAAGCTTCGCAAGAATTCAGATATTCTGTCACCTGCGTTTAAAACTTATATCCATGATGAAGAAGGTCAGAAAATTTTGCCTGGTTTACCTGATGACTGTCACTATATCCACAAAGATGATGATTTTGTAGCTGCATTTAGCTTTTGTTCGGCTGATGCATCGGTAAGCTATGAATTTGCTTAGATTTTAGTAATAGTCTGGAAAAATAGGCCCTACCTGTAATTGTGGTGCCTATAAATAAAAATAAATAAATGATTGAGAAAAACGCGTTCTACTATATTCCGAAAACCGCATATTGGTGCGATGTTCCGTTAAAAAGTTATCATATTTTCAATTTTTAAACTGTCAAAAATCAGTCCTTAGCGAACATAAATGGATTTTCACCAAAATCTAATCTGCTCGTTACAGTATCAAAGACTTTTTTTCATAAAAATCTCATGAAAATCGGTTCAGCGGCGTAGGAGCTATCGTTTTACGGCCAGACATACAACACATAGGACAGACATCACGACGATATTGCGAAGATATGTCAAAATACACCCAAATAACACATTTTCGGCGTTGACTCAAAAAAATATTTTCGTCGAAGGCAATACCTTCTCTAGCCATTCCTGCGCGGGCTAGGAAGGTAAAAATTACAGTAGCATCTAGTTTTAATATTTATAATAAATAAGCATTTTTGTAAATAAATAAATTATAAAAAATTGGCGTGTTTATGGTAATTTTAACATTTTTGTAGCACGCATGTCAAAAAAGGTATTTGAGAAAAACTATTTAAAAATAAATGGATTCATGACGGTTCGGTTTGTTGTGCTCTACTAGATTCCGAAACGGCATACTGACGCGATGCTCCGTTAAAAAGTTGTCATTTTTTTTAATTTCTAAGCTGTCAAAAAACCTAGCAATAATGGATTTTGACCAAAATCTAATCAGCTCTTTACAGTATTGTATACTATTTTACCTAAAAATTTTATAATTAAAAAAAAATCGAATAAATCATGGGTACTTTTTTAACTTTTTTAAATTACTTCAATTACTGGACGCTGCTGGAGAGTTTGTAATCCTAACCTCATTGAATTATACCTTGTTAAAGCTTAATTTTTTAGAAAATTTGAAAAAAAACCTCAAACTTCAAGATTTTGGGTGGTCTGGGGGTTTTTGCAGCCCTTAAAAGAAAATAATATGTTATTATTTTTTGGTTATATAAATATATATTTTGAATATACACCTGTGTTTGTGTAAAAAGTAATATAAAATGCTTCTAGAAAGTGGATTTTCCGGAGTCTTGCCTTAACTATATGACAAGGACTATATTTTTTCATTGATTAGTTTGGTTTTTACCGTCATTATCTACGTATAACACTTTGTATTATAAATACCTTTCTTAACCTCCTCACACCTTAATAATTTAGCATGGCCTGATATTCCTAAACAACGCCACCCTAGAAGTTGAACCGTTACCTAAAACTCTTCATCACAAGATATCAAAAAGAAACACAGATCAGAAACAAAGTCCATTTCTAGTAAAAAAAGTAAGTTTGGATCAAAGAGGCCTCTACAATGATTTTTTGTTTCCTTCGTCTGATATGATACCAAATGGTAAGTACCTAGTCCTAGTATCAAAAATTATTTATCCAACACATAACAGTTATGACAGTCATTATTTATGTCATTTTAGAAAAGTAAACTATCCAATAATACACTAGTGAGCATGGGCGCATCCAGGGGGGTGCCTCGGGTCCCGGGGCCCCCCAAACCAAAGATTTATATATATATATATATATATATATATATATATATATATATAATATATAGATCCTTATATCATTATTGCTTCCATTTAAAACGCATCGTTATTGCGTCTCCAAGAAAACGTCTGTTTTTTAAAGGTTTTAATAATATATATTTCAGTTTTTGAAATTTCTGGATTAGTCGGCTATTTTTCGTAATTTTTGGGCTAAAAATAGCAATATACGAAAAACTGTACAAACAAACATTATTGCTTCCAATTATTTGCCATTCAATGTTGCGTCCCTTGTATAATTTTTGACACTTTTTTATCATAATTGCGTCCACATCGTATAATTTTCGCTTAGCTTGGTATCATTATTGCGTCAGCGCGTTTGCCAAATTTTATGTTAATAAGAAAACAAAGGAAATTGTGTGAGTCAACGCAACGGCCAGATATTTATTACAAATCAGTTATAGTTTTGTTAGTTCTAGAAATTCGAGCTACGTAGATTTCAATACAATCAATTTTTGCTTTCAAATGTTTTAATTGAAAGCTAAAATTTCAAATAACAACTAAGAATTCCAGGTTATAATGGACATTTTCGTTTCAAATGCTTAAGGATTATTTCAAAAATATTAATTTCCTTGTTTGATAAGCACCTTGTTAACAAATAATAAAATTATTACCTACCCTATTGTTTCTTCTTCATCCCTCTTTTCATTTATCGATATTTTCTTGCCCGATATTAGATTCGTATATTGACAAAGGCTCAAAACACAGGTGTGACAAAATTGTTAAAACTTGCAGAGCTCCCATATCTTGCACGAGTTTTTACATTTCCTTTTAATGGCTTAAATTAACAGTCAGCTAAACAAAGGTAATTATTTCTTTGGTCAATTTGTCTTTAGTTTACGAAATATGATTATTTTTCTTTGAACTTGTTTGAACCGAACCAAAGAACCGTGCCAATTTCTTATGGATCGTGGGCACCCGTTTAAATTCATTAAATTTTAATATCGGTCTTGAATAAAAGTAGTTATACTACTTGGTGTGCAGTCAGGTGTGATGGCCTGCCCCCTTTTTATCCTAAGGCGCTTGTTTTCCTTAAGGAGTGGTTTCCATATGTACACTTGTTGACTACTTATGTACACATGTTGACTGAAAACTTCTTAATTCTGTATTATAAATGCAGCTTCAATAACTTCCATTTTCGCCAATGCGACTCCTTATGTAAAACTTTACCGTCAGGCCATTGAATCCTTTTTTTAAACGTTCATTTACTGTAACCTGAAGATGGCGTTTTGTTTCACCTACATATGATTTACCACACTCACACGGGAGTTGTAAATACATTTCTTATTATTTGAGGGATTTTCTGGTTGTGTTTTAGTTACAAAACTTTTAATCGCAGTGGCGAAGCGTACGGGTAGACAAGGTAGACAGTTCCTACCCAAAATTTTGGATATTATTATTACATAAAAATATTCCTTAATGCTATTTATTGTTTGTATATTATTTATTATTTTTATTATTTAACAACTAAAAACCAAAAATAAAGACAATCCTGGTCCCGCCGCACGGCCCGCACCTCTCAACTAAAGTGCGCTTCGAAAAAAACACGGTGTAGACGTATTAAAAATTGTATTCTTAAATCACTGCTATAGGGTAGAGTCCCTGTATGTTGACATATTGGAATCCAAATATGTCAACATACAGGGACTCTACTATAGGGTACAGTTCAACGCAAAAGCGCGACAATTTGGCGGGGGAGAGAGCGAGTGGAAAAGACATTCGGCTATTTGTCTACTGTAGTCGGCCAGCTAGATAGTGCGTGCATTTCCCATATAATTAATTTATATCGAAGCGCAATATTTTGCTGAGCGTAAGTATACTCGACTCTGCGTGTATATTTTGTTTTGATTTAAATCGACTTCTTTTTATTACAAGCTTTTATTTAGCTTCAGATGTTCTCTCTAACTATCTATCAAATCTTGTGAAGCGTTTTTGACACACTTCCCATTATTCGATTTGGATGAAATTTGGTACACACATTGTGGTCCCAAGACAATACAACATTAAGAAAAAAATTAAATCAGTCGGCCATCGCTTTTATTATTATGATAATATTAGAATGTTAGAAAATTATTTTTTAATTTTTAGTGCATTTCATAAAAGCTTGTCACTTAAAAAATACTCTGCCAATATATGGGCCCCTAAGCTCACACTAGGTGCTATAGTTGTAGTGTACGTGCGAGCTAATAAAACTAAAACCTGAAATATATCTTATTCAACGCTAGACTAAATTACCTTTTCTTTGATACCACACAAGCCATGTTTTGACTTATACTCAAATTTTTGAAATCTACCCCCACCCTTCAAAAAACAAAACCTAAAATGTATTTTGTTTAACTCCGGACTCAATTACCTTTCGTTTGATATCACACATGCCATATTTTCACGTAAACTCTAATTTTTGAAATCTACCCCCACCCTTTTTGAAGAAAAAAAAAACTAAAATGTATTTTGTTTAACTCCATACTCAATTACCTTTCGTTTGATATCACACACGCCATATTTTCACATAAACTCTAATTTTTGAAATCTTCCCCCACCCTTTTATTTGGCTTGTGTTCGGTGGATTTTATTCATTTTTAAATGGGACCATCTCGACCCAAGACCCAGCCTAGGTACCAAATTTCATTAAAATCGGCCTAGCGGTTTTTGAGTTATGCGCGTTGGTCGTTACAGACAGACAGACAGACAGACAGACAGACATACAGACAGACAGACAGACAGACGGCGCGACAAAAAAGTTTCCAAATCATCTGAAACGCAAATATATATAAAAATTTTTGAAATCGGAGCAACTTTTTTTTTCTCGAAAAAATTAGGATCACCATAGCTCACACTACTATAGTATAGTATATGTGTGAGCTAAAAATTTTACCAATTTATTTTGCAGTTAGGGTTTCCATCATATACATAATATTCCAATACCCACGGTAATTGCCAATTCATGATGCAAACATGAGTCCTTGCGGTCCTTAAGCAAAAATGACCTGATTGGTTGCTTTCAATTATATATGCATATTATTTCCTTATAGTACGTATTATGGCAATACCTACGGTACCTTATGATGCATAATGCAAACATATTTGAAATGGCAATGTCAGTGGGTATAAGTCTATCCTTTTTCCGGTCCTTAAGATAAAATGTCCTAATTGGTTATACTTTTACGAATACATATTTTATTCTTGTATTCGTCACGTCAAATCATCGGCTCAGAGTTGACAAAAACTCTATCTATGTAAATTTGGTGTCTGTGCATTTTTCGTATGTTTATATCTGAATGTTTGCATCAAATGCCAGCCATTGTGTAAATGGGTAACAGGGAGTATGGAAATACTACGTATATGGTTTCCATACGTATGTGTCGGTGTCGACGCCAGACAAAATTAATTCTTTAATTTTTCCATTTTTGTGTACATAAAATTTCTAATATCCAAATTTTAAGGAAAGTGTTATTGACCATTTTACTACTAGTAAAATACGCAGACTATTATTTTTAAGACAGTTTGAGAGTTACTGTACACTATTAATATAAATATTTGTTTTTATGCAAAATATATTTTTTTCTGTATTTTTTTTTCATTTCTTCTGTCAACCTTAAAAAAATCCTTATGCCTCGCCACTGCCTTATCAGATTTCCCGATGAAAAAACTGTTTTTATATTATAGTGTTTGGCTTTCGTCTTATGTTTTCTGAAATCCCTTGAACATATACTTCAGTCAATGAATGGGCATTAGGGGGTTGTAGAGTGCATGGAGGGGGGGAGAATTTTTCTCTTCAGGAATGTATTTGGGGCAGTTAGGAGGTAAACATACTAAAAGTATAAAACCCCTAGCACCCCCGCTTCAGTGGCAGAGGGGGGTTAAAAGGTGCACTTTTTCGGTTTTTTGCCTTTAACTCGATTACGGTAAGTTGTAGAAAAAAAAATGTCCTATTAAAAATTAAAGAGGACTAAATTCCCTACAAAACCGTTATGCTAGCTTTAACCTTAATGAAATACATGCTGAGATAGTGGCTACCGAAAATCGGTAATTTTTGAAAAACATATTATTGGCCCATATTTTTTATCAAACTTGTTCATCTAACAGTTTTGTTATTGACTTAAGATGAAATTTGTTAATATAAAAGTTAAAGACCGATCAATTTTCTTTAAAAATGTGTACTTATTACCAATCTACCTTAAACTTGTCAAAAGATAGAGCAAATTGAAATTTTTAATGAAATTTCTCAACTTTCACAAATATTACAAAAACTTTCTTATTTACTTTTTGCATTATTTATAAGTAATACACTAGGGCGAGAAAAGATAAAAGTTAGGGTAATGTACTGGGTGAGTTTTTATAAAGCACCACCCCATTAACTCTGTCAATATAAATCGTAGAAAGATTGAACATTAACCGTAATTAGAGAAAATAAACTTGTTTTACTCCAGGAATGAGTGTCTAAAAAAACCTTATAAAATTTTGTTACTCTTTCAAAGAATATCTATAAGCAAAAAAAGTGATGATTACTTAAAAGAGTATTTGCGATATAAACTGGCTCCATTTCCTATAGCCTTATTCAATGAGAGTGGTATGAGAAAAACAAAAAAATCTGTTTTGTTTAATCTTTTTAAACCAACAAACGAGATCTGATAAATAATGATGTGGTTATTGATGGGGGGTTTTCATTGCATAAAGTTGTGTGGCAAAGAGGATCCTCAGTTACTGAAATTTGTAATGGATACGTCAAATTCATCAAGACCCACTATGCAGGCAAGTTTTGTACTGTGGTTTTTTATGGATATAAGATAACAGAAATGAGTACCAAGGCTCCAGAAGAAAAAAGACGCTTCAATTTAACTATCAACTAAAAAAGACGCTATTGTATGAAAAAATCAGTAGATATGTATTTTACTTTCCATAATCAAATAAAAGTCAGGAATTCCTTTCAAATACCAACAACAAAGATCGTCTTATAAAATTACTAAGCTCCAAACTTCAGGCATGTGGAATCACAATGCTGCAAGCATCAGATGATGCTGATGTGCTGATTGTGAGCACTGCAATTTACAACTCTTAAAAAAATGCATGTAATTAGGGAAGATGCAGCAGCTGGGACTAAAAGGAATACTGTTCCTGCATGCTTCTACTGGTTGCAATTCAACATCGGCAGCATTTCGAAGGGGTAAGCTTGGATATATAAAGCTTTATTAAAAGCACCCTGAAATCCAAAAATCAGCAAAAGTATTTTACAATCCCACCTTCTCGCATGCTGAAGTAGAAAATGCTGGACATTTATGCATGTTAAAATGGTATAACTCTCCAACAAATGAAAATTCCCTAAATGCGTACCGATTTCGGTTATTTTTAAAATCGGTAGCAAGTATTAAATCTGATCTATCATCACTTCCCCCAAGTGAAGGAGCAACAAAACAACATTCGTATAGAACATATTATCAAGTACAGCTTTGGTTAGGAAATTAGCTAGCTCCAGAACTATGGGGTTGGGAATTTAAAGTAAACTGTCTAGTTCCAGTCTTCGCCCAAGTCACACCAAAAGAAATTTTGGACATGATTTATTGTAGATGCACAACTGACTGCAGTAGCATCAAATGTAGCTGCAAAAAAAAGTCGTTAAATTGTTCCCATTTATGCCACAATTGTCAGAGAAATTGTTTTAATGGTGTGTCCGTTTCAACTAATCACAATGAAGACGACGAAGACATGGAATGCCTTCCGACATTGCTTAAAACTAACAACGAATAGAAAACTATTGACTGAGAGGAAATTCCGGAAGTGGAGCCAGAAAGAAGCTGGCCTTTCGCAACCCAAGAAAGCAAGACAAACAAAATAATGGTCTTAAATTTACAAATCTGATAAACTTTACTTAAAAGATTTTACTACGTACATTAATGGACTTACAGGGCTAAAAAAATTCGACGATACCAAACATCTACCCAGAAATACTCTAAGTATAATAAATGAAGTAAGAGAATTGTATATTATGCAATTTATCTGGTATGTACACCTGAGTATTTTATAAGCTTATTGGGTAAAATAGTAAGTAGATATGAGACGATCGGTCTAAATGCACTTTTCCTTTATACATATGTGTACTTAGTTGTATAGTTTATTAGCTTATTTGTAAATTTAAATTAAAAAACATAATCATCATCACCATCACTTTCCGTGCCTGAAGATGTAAAGGTTTTGGATTCTCCATATTCAATATAAATGTAAATTTGTACTCATGTACAATCCAATATATACGAACTTAATTTTAGAAGTCTAATTTCTTAAATCAACACAAGTTTTTTTTGTAAAACCTTGTCCTGAATCAATAGTCCAAGTATAAACGCCTAGTGACCTATCCAATTTTTAAGGTGGTTCAATAATGTCAACCCTTAATAATAATATCTACTTCTTATTTTTGAAGTACCTTCATCAGGGTACCATCAAAAATCTGAAGTTTGTTCCAGGGCTTATGATGATGATAAAGAAAGATGATGCTAAAAGCAACCACACTTTTTTTTGTGGAAAATCACAAACATGAACTTTAAACTAAAACGCCTGTAACTTTTAATTTATGAGCACAAATTAGTAAATAAATAAATAAATGTTTTTAAATTGAATGCTTTGTATTGTTATTTTTACCGAATATCTTTTAGAATTTAAAACAAAAGTGTTAGATTAACAAATTTGAAAAAAAAGATGGGGCAAAAAGTTTTTTTCAAAAATTACCGATTTTCGTCGTCTTTGTCTCAGAATCTGTGATAACTAAAGGTAAGGTCAGCATAACCGTTTTATGGAAAATTTAGTCCTCTTTAATTTCTAGTAGAACATTTTTTTTGTACAACACACCGTAATTGAGTTATAGGCAAAAATCTAAAAAATTGCACTTTTTCACCCCCCTACGCCACTGAAGCGGGAGGGCTAGGAGTGGGGAATTTTAGTATGTTAACGTCCTGACTACCCTTAACATATTCCCAGAGAGAAAAATTCTTCCCGCCTCCATGCACTCTACAACCCATTCGTTGACTGGACTAATAATAATATGGAATGTTAATAACACCCAACGGATTATTATTTTGAGAATTTCCCACATTTGGTTTGTTCTTAAATTTAGAGATCGTTGAGTTTATTAATTTCTCGGAATAACCATTCTGTTTTAAGTCCTTTTAAATGTTGTAGATTTCTGTGGTTAATTCTTCATTATTACTACAAATATTCACGACTCTTAAATACAAACTTCTTATAACTCCTTGTTTTGTAGCAACAGACTGGTTAGACTTAAAATTTAGGTACTGTCCCGTGTGTGTATGTTTCCTATATACAGTGTGTATATTTATTGAATTTATTTTGTGTTTTTTTTAATTTGGCTTAAAGGCACTATTTATATGGATGGGAAAAATGGTTTCCATGAAATTTGTTAAAATTTTGATATAAAAGTTGTAAAATAATTTGACGAATATTAAGTTTATACATCTTGACAAACACTATTAGCCAAAACTGACATTTAATAACATACTAGAACGTTTTTCTACGTTGTCCGACGCCTATTCTACACCTCCTTCGATCCTGACAATATGTCAGGTTCTTTTGACTCAT
This sequence comes from Aspidapion aeneum, assembly GCA_963576565.1. NCBI lineage: Eukaryota > Metazoa > Arthropoda > Insecta > Coleoptera > Brentidae > Aspidapion > Aspidapion aeneum. Next base: position 34,630,024 of record OY755038.1, on the reverse strand, counting down.
TGATCTTTGGATTGACTGTTGCCATTCCAGTTTAGGACGCCCTCCTTTTCTGCGCCCTATTGGTTGCCATTCTAGAACCTGCTTTGGTAGTGTTTCGTCATTCATCCGTTGTACATTGCCGTACCATATCAGTTGTCTTTTAGTGATGTCATCTTCCCTCGATTCCCATTCTTTTATGGTCTCATTTCTTATATGATCTGTTCTAGATATTTTCATTTATCTTCTTATTGCATCCATTTCGGCACTTTCCATTTTTGTTTTGTATTTTTATGTTACGCGTCAAGTCAAGTGTCTATTCCATACAGCAGCATGCTTTTCATCATTGTTTCATGTATGTAAAATTTTACTACTACTATGTCGGTTTAGAACGTTTTTCTACGTTGTCCGACGCCTATTCTCCACCTCCTTCGATCAATGTAAAATTTTACAATATTTTTTATCTTTCTGCTCTAGTCTGGTTTTAACTCACTTGATTCGTTTCTAATACATAAATACGGAGTCTTGTCTACGTTTACGGTTAACCCACACTTTTGTTATTTTTCTGTTAACTTTCTCATCATATGGTCACTTGGTCGTCAGCAAACTGTAGTGTGTATATGGTAAATTGGTCGTTAAGTGGTATTCCCATACCGTGTACTTTACGTTTCCAGTTTTTTAGAGCTACTATTACTACTACTTGAACCTTTCGTTACCAGGAATTCTTCCCGACCGATTTTGGTGATAGTCTCATCACGTTGGTCAAAGAACATTTGTTTCGTAGCTAAACTTTTGTCATCTGATGGTGTGTAGGCTATTATTATGCTTGTATTATGTCCAAGCATCTTCGTGTTAACTCGAGGTATGTTTTTATTAATGCACTGTAATCTTATTTTTGAGGTTTTTCTTGATTAATACTGATACACCTTTGGCTGCTCTCCTTTATTTTGGGACTCCAGTAAATATGTGAACAAAGTTACCGACACTACTTGTACATAATCCTTTCTTTTTTGTCTCTGTGAGTGCAATAATGTCAATTTTACTATTCTGCACTTCGGTTGCAATAATGTCCAACTTTTGGTTCACTCCCTGTACGTTCCATTTAGCTATGTTCAGAGTCCTTTGGTTTTACTTTTTTCTCTTCGAGAATTTCAGGCCATTGCTCCGAGGCTTTGTTTGGGGTTTTATTTATTTTATTTAATAACAACTTTGAGTTATTTACTAATTTTGTTTCCAATGGCAACTTTTTATTTAAAAACTTCAGAAGGTTCATTGTAATTAGATATGTTTTAAAGAAAAAACTAAGTTGAGTTCTATCTTCTTTATTTTTTTATTACTTCATCATGAAGGCTGATTTTTCCAACACTCGAGGACTCTGGATTTTTCAACCCTTGAAGAAGAAATTGGAGTTTATGTTTCTGCTGAGTCCAGAAACAAAACCCAAAAATTGACAAATTTTCATGAAAAACTCGGAAAAACGACCCTGCAAACAGAGAAAGACCCTCAATGTACACAACAGTTTCTTTGCTTGCTTCTATTAAGCTTTTTACTATGTTTGTATATGTTTCTTCAAATGAGTGTTCTGTAGTTATTAATTTTTCATCTAATCGCTTCTAATACAATATTTGCATACGAGTTCGATTTCTAGACTTCTAAAGTTGTATTTTTGATTTTCTTTACTCTTACTACTCTCACCTCTATTTTTTCTGAAAGGAAATAATATTTTTGCTTTTACCGAATGGTCGTCAGATCCACAGGTATCACCACGAAGTAACCGCACATCATACCACTTTCCTTCCGAGTGTTGTCCACCTATAGCATAATTAGATTTTAGATTTGTTGATGCCTGAATCCAGGTATATAGATGAATATCCATATATTTAAAAAAACCATTATTTATTTTTAAGTTGTGGGTTCACACAATTGGGTTTGTCTATCAGTTCGACTAATAAAATATATTATTATAATTATTTCCCTGGTATTGCCGAATTTGGTGATAGTCTCATCAAGTTGGTCAAAGAACATTTGTTTTGTAGCTAATCTTTCGTCATCTGATGGTGCGTAGGCTATTATTATGCTTATATTATGTCCAAGCATCTTCAGCATTAATGCACTCGTAGTCTGTAATCTTATTTTTGAGATTTTTCTTGATTAATAAATATACCCCTTTGGCTGCTCTCCTTTATTTTGTGATTAATACAGATACACCTTTGGCTGCTCTCCTTTATTTTGGGACTCCAGTAAATATGTGAACAAAGTTACCGACACTACTTGTACATGTTCCTTTCTTTTTTATCTCTGTGAGTGCCATAATGTCTGTCTATTCTGCACTTCGGTTGCAATAATGTCCAACCTTTGGTTCACTCCCTGTACAGGGTGTCTCATTATATTTTTCCCACCCTTTTACACCATTAATAATTGATATAGGAATATAAAAAAAATTGTGTTTAATTCGAACACAATTTATTTTATATTCCTATATCAATTATTAATGGTGTAAAAGGTTGGGAAAACTATAATGAGACACCCTGTACGTTCCATTTAGCTATAGTCCTTTGGTTTTACTTTTTTGTCTTCGAGAATATCAGACCATTGCTCCGAGGCTTTGTTTGGGGTTTTATTTATTTTATTTAATAACATACTTTGAGTTATTTACTAATTTTGTTTCCAAAGGCAACTTAAGTTGAGTTCTATTTTATTATCTAATTAATCCTAGGCTGTCTACGATAAATAATTTAGACAAACGTCATTATTAACATCTTAGCGAAATTAGTTCTTAAATTAGTTCTTTCTTATTCAGAAAGGTAGGTAGGGTTTCCACATTGCAATTTTTTTTATTTGAGTAAGCATTACGACTTATTAAAAATCGCTTGGTTTGCCTTCCATTCCACAAGTTGTCAATCCCATGATCGTGACAGTTTATTGCGGAAACAGGATGAGGATTGTCTTTATGTATAGGTATGTATTTTCTAAGCACACGATGTCACAGACAGTTTCATGCTAAGTGACAGGTAATCATCTACCAGTTTACCATTTTCACTGGGTCGTCTCTATCCATCAGTATATAGACACTTTGAACTCACACATCCGACTGATTATTTTGGCGCAAAATAACTGTATATATCCAAGAAATGGCGCAAAAATAATATACCGAGAAAATATATAGACAGAAAACTCAAAGTTTAAACATTAAACATAAATCTTTTGTATATTGGCGTTAAATGAAAATAAGAAAACAATTTTAATCCTGGTCAAGGGATTTAGATATTGCAAACTCCTAAAATGCAGGAATATATTAAATAATAATAAACGCAATGTTGCCAAATCTGTGGAAGCAAGAATGATAGAGAAGTAAAACCAAAAAAAGTATACAAAAAGGAGTGTCGCCTCTACCGGAATTATCTCAAACTAAAAATATACACCAGATTTTATTTAGTTATCATTATTGCGTCCGATTTTTTGCGGGTTTTTTTGGCGCCAATGCTTTAAATTTTGAAGTAGAAAAAAATAAGACATACACAGCATATTATAGCTATCTAAAAGATCTAAAAATCTGTCTGATTGTCATTGTAAAAATCTTCTCTGTTCGCAAATAACATGGGATTGCACTATTGCGTCCGGTATTCGGACGCAACAATGTCGGTGCTTCGTCCCGGCGTTTAGTTTTAAGATATAAAATTTAGAGACATTTATCTAAATTAGAATGCTTTTTATTTTCTTTTTTTTGCTAGAGTTATGCCAAAACTTTATACTTAAAGTTACTTTTATTTCTTGGTTTAAACTAATTTAGTTACTAAGATATGCCTTGCCTACAAAAAGGGTAAAAATTTGAATTTGTGCGGTGAATTATATGCTCAAGAATGCATTGACTTTACTTTGTTATTTTTGCTTTTTTTTCTACCTTGAGTATATCCATTTTCCATCCTTTTTTAATTTAAGTTTTCCCTAATTCTATACATACCTTTACTGCTATATTGCTACATACAGCAGTGCTCCAAAGTCCGTCTTGCTATACGGATCTCATGCGAATATTTGGGGTACTCTCCATACCAGTGATATATATTGATCGCCAAGTGAAATCACATGCGTGTTTTTTAAGACCACGGTCGTGTATAAACATTTTATGGATTGCTTTGATGTGCTACTGCTACTACTTTGATTGGAATTATTTGGATTCGACTGTGCAGTTGTCCATGTACCAAGTTCCTTTCATCCAAGGGTAAGTCAAAGTGTTTTTGAGCTGCGTTTCTTTACATTTTTTACTTATTCCCTATGCTACTATTCCTAACTAAGAACACAAAAGTGTAACCTAAGAGTGGGAACTATTGGACTGGAGATCCCTATTGCTACAGTTCGGTTGGTTTGTTGACTTTTTCATGCGAAAGACATCTCGACCGACCATTTTTTGGTCCTTCGAGCCGGATTTCCCGTTCTGCGTAATAGGTGCTCTCAGAGTTGCATAATTGTGTTTGAAGTTAGGACTTTACTTTGCGTCTTTTTGAGACAAGGCATATCTTAGGTTTTACATTTTATCTACGGTGTGTCTATTGTACGTTGCACGTACCAACTTGCATTGCATTTTTTATTTGTGCAATATACAAATTGCATACAAATTTTGAAAAATTTATTTTTTTTCAAAATTAAAAATTATTGCGCTGTCGATGTATGTAAGGCTTGCGTTTCCTTGCGTACCTACACAAACTCAGAAACTCTTATCAGTTGCTAAATTTTTTGTGCATATTTATTAGCATTTATACTTTTTGCTAAAAACTTGCTGTTCTTTACTCGATATTTGCTAAAAGCCGCTGGCCTTTTAATATTGCTTTGAATCTTGGTTTACAAGGGAATTTGAAAAGTAGTACGATATATTTTTTAAATTTGCTTCCCTTATTAACTATTGCTTTACTTTGCACTTTAACCTTTTAAAATGGTAAACGATACCGAAAAAAAGGTAAGCTCGGCTAAAGCCTTGCGTCAAACTGCAATCAATCAGTTGAGTGTGCTTGAACACTATGCCAATCAGGCGAAAACAAATCCAGCTGCTCACACAAGGTTTAAAGTTAACTTTAAAAAACTTTCTTCTTGTTGTAAGAGCTTTGAAAAGCATCATAATGCTTTACTGATGTTGATTTCAGACGATTCTGAAGCTCTGGAAGCTCAGAATAAAATACAAAAAGATTTTTTGGATAGATGCGTAGAGGTTGAGGCTTTGCACTATGATTTATTTGAGGTGGAGGCTGAAGAAATAAATCGAAGCCACAATGAGGTAAATAATCAAACAATTATTTTTCCGGAACCAGAATTTTCTCTTCCCAAGTTAAATGTCCCTCCTTTTTCGGGCGATGTTGAGGAGTTTCCAAGCTTTATTGAGATTTACAATGCGGTTGTACATACGCGTAAGAGCTCGGACATTGAGAAGTTTAAATATTTACGTACGATTTTAAGAGGCCCTGCTTTAAATTTAATTAAAAATATACCTCTTGAAGGAAATAATTATTTACTTTGCTACGATACGCTGATTTCCAGATATGACAATAAGCGCTTGCGTGCGGTTTCTTACTGGAAATCTATCGAAAACACACCTCGGCTATCCAATGATGACGTTTTAGAATTGCGAAAAATGCTAGATACGTTCAAGGAAAACCTTGATTGCTTAAAAAATATGGGATATGCGACCCATAGTTGGTGCTTTATTACTGCGAACATGCTTTTGGATCGATTAGATCTCGGAACGCGTAAGTTATTTGAACTAAATCACGCTTCTAAGTTAATGCCAAAATACGAAGATATTTACAAATTTTTAGAGCAACATTGCACGTCTCTTGAATCTTTATCTTTGTCTATGAAACAAGATAATGTTCAAAACTCACGACCAGGGAACTTCTCGAGATCCCCCCGTAATCCACGAAATAAAACAGTTTTACTTGCGAACAGACAGTCACAAAAAACTCCAAATTCCAAACAAAACACGTGTTTCTACTGCAAAGCAAAAAATACACATCTGATTTTTAGCTGTGAATCTTTTTTAACGAAACCAATTCAAGAACGCATTGATTTTATTAGAAATAATAAGGGATGCACCAACTGCATGGCTAGTTTTCATCAAGTAAACTCGTGCACTTCACAAAAAAGATGTAGATTTTGTTTTTTAAATCACCACAGTCTTTTATGCCTAAAAAATAACTCCCCAGCTTCGGTGATTGCTTCTTCTTCGGTGACGTCTAGTGGATCACAAACTAACCCCGTAGAAAATCAGATTACTGAAAATAAATCTATTCACGCGGGTACTGTGCTTGGCGACTATGACACGTTGCTTTGCACTGCTTTGCTGCACATCCGTGATGCATACGGAAATTGGCACGAAATACGCGCCATCTTGGATAATGGCGCCATGTGCTCCTTTATAACGAAAAAATGTGCGAATGCACTCGGACTTCCTAAATCCAACATTTCGCTTAATGTAAACGGTTTAGGAGATATGTCTACTACTGCGCGCCATGCGGTGCATTGTAAAATTGCTGCTATCGGTAATAAATCGAAAATTTTTAGTCTAGAACCTGTATTAATAGACCAAGTTTGCGATAAAATGCCAAGTGTATCTTTTAACCAAAATTCTTTGCACTACTTAACTGGTCTCAAATTAGCTGATCCCAGTTGGTATAATCAAGCTGGAATTCAGCTTCTTATTGGCGCGGACCTTTATGGATCACTTTTAGAGGAAGGTAGACTTTATTTCGGTCCAGACACCCCCTCTTGTATTAATACAGTCTTCGGATGGACTTTGCTCGGAAAAATGCCTCTGCAAAATGCTGCTTTTGCATCAAAAAGTATTTCTACTTTTATGGCAACTATTTCCACTCCTGATTTAAATAATACCTTGCAAAAATTCTGGGAGTTGGAAGAGGTTCCTACGGTGGAGAAAAATTCACCTTCAGATATTTTTTGCGAAAAATATTTTGAAAAAACTACTATACGCGATGTGGACGGTAAATACACCGTTTCGTTGCCTTTTAAAATCAATCCCGTTGATTTCGGTGATACCCGAACCCTTGCTTTGCGTCGGTTGTACTCGCTTGAAAAACGTTTACTAAATGATAAAAAATTATTTACTTCTTACTCACAAGTAATGCAAGAATACTTGGATATGGGTCACATGCGTGCAGTTTCACCCCCTAATAACTCAGAAATTCATGAATATTTTTATATTGCTCACCATGCGGTTATAAAAGAAAGCTCGAGTAGCACGCCTGTTCGTCTTGTCTTTGACGCATCGAGTCATTCTTTAAATAAGCCTAGCCTAAATCAAGCCCTTCACACGGGTCCTAAACTACAAGGAGATTTAGTTAAAATTTTGCTTAATTTTCGGCTACATAAATATTGTTTTGTTAGCGATATGTCTAAAATGTACAGAATGATAAATGTGGAGGAAAATCAACATAAATACCAACGAATTTTATGGCGTTTTAATTCTGAAGAATCGGTGCAAGATTACGAATTAAAAACTTTGACTTTCGGGGTAAACTGTTCTCCATATTTAGCAATTCGAACCTTGCTTAAATTAGCCGATGATTATCAAGACTTACCGTTGGCTTCTGCGATTTTAAAGGACAGCGTCTATATAGACGACTGCGTAGTAAGTTGCAATGATTTTGATCAAATCATGCTTATGAAAAATCAATTAATTGAGTTATTAGGGCGAGGTGGATTTGAACTGAAAAAATGGGCATCAAACGAACCCAAATTGCTTGCAGACTTGCCTGCAACCCACATACAAACCAAAGACTTCTCTTTGGATCGAGAGGATGCAAACTCTCTAAAAATTTTAGGCTTGAGGTGGAACCCTCAAAGTGATAATTTTTTTTATTCTTTTAATTATAATACAAAAATTTGCACTAAGCGTAATTTGCTTAGTACCCTTGCGAAATGCTTTGACCCTTTAGGTTTTCTTACACCGGTTACGTTTTTTGCAAAAAATTTAATCCAGTACTTATGGTTTATAAAGTTAGATTGGGATCAGTTAGCACCCCCGGAAATAATTTCCAAGTGGAAAAAATTCGAAGAAGAACTCAAATTATTTTCTGATTTTTATATCCCAAGAATGATTGATCTCTCTAATTTTCAATTTTGTCAAATTGTTGGATTTAGCGATGCATCCGAGCGCGGTATGTGTGCGGCGGTTTATTTTCGTATTGTTTATCAAAACGGAGATATTAAAACGTATTTTGTGTGCGCAAAATCGAAAGTCGCTCCCATAAAAAGAATCAGTATTCCCCGTTTGGAGCTCTGTGCGGCAGTTTTGCTAGCTAAACTCATTCAATTTATTCAAAATACTTTTGCTAATAAAATTGCTTTTCAAAATACTATTGCTTTTACGGATAGTATGGTAGCGCTCTCTTGGATCAAAGGATCACCACATGCGTGGCGCACTTTTGTATCCAACCGAGTCACATACATACAAGAAAAAATTCAGCTTTGCGATTGGAACCATGTTCCTTCTGAATTAAATGCCGCGGACCCCGGGTCACGTGGTCTATTGCCTGCAGATTTAATTAATTGTTCCCTTTGGTGGCAAGGACCCGAGTTCCTTTGTAAGCCACAAGAGACATGGGATTTTACTAAAAATAATATTACTACACCCAAAGAAGCTCTCGAAGAGGAGCGAAAATTGGTGTTTGCTGCAACAATTGAACCAAATTTTTTGGATTGTCTGCTTAACAAATTTTCAAATTTTTTGCGTTTAATTAGACTTGTTGCTTTTATACTACATTTTATTCACAATCTTCGCGCGCGTAAATTTAATAATGAGAAAATTATTATTAATTCTACGTGGTTAATACAATATGAGTTACAAAATGCAATATTTGTGCTTATAAAACACGTGCAAAATAAATATTTTCAAAACGAGATTTCTTTACTTGTCGATAATAAACCGTTGCCAAAGGTTTTTAGAAAATTAAATCCGTTTTTGGATCAAAATAATATTTTACGCATTGGCGGAAGATTATGCAATTCGGAATTAGATTATGACAAAAAATTTCCTATACTTTTACCCGGTGATTCTCAATTTACAAAGTTATTGATTGCGCATACTCACGAGAAACATATGCATACCGGCATAAACACGACTTTATTTTTACTTTTTCAAAATTATTGGATTTTTGCAGCTAAAAGGCATATAAGAAAAATAATTTCGCGTTGTTCTACATGCTGGCGCACGCGCCCCAGTAATTATCAACCCCCTGTTGGAAATTTGCCAAAATTTCGCGTTTCACAAGCAAAAGCTTTTCAACACGGTGGCGTTGATCTTACGGGAAGTTTTGCTATTACAATGAGCCGCATGCGCGGTGCAAAACGACTTAAGGCTTATGTCGTTCTATTTATTTGCGGTTGTACGAAGGCGGTACACTTAGAAATTGTGTCAGACTTATCGGCAGACGCTTTTATGGCAGCATTCCGACGTTTTATTGCCAGAAGAGGACGCGTGGAAGTAGTCTACTCGGATAACGCGTCAAATTTTACGCTTTCTGCTAAAATGCTTAACGAGATGTTTGCTGAAGTTGCTAATCGCGAATCAATTCGTTGGCACTTCAACCCTCCATCCGCACCCCACATGGGCGGTTTGTGGGAAAGTAACATCAAAAGTGCAAAGTCTCATTTACTACGAGTAATTGGAGAACAGGTGCTTACTTTTGAGGAGCTTTATACTGTGGTTACTCAAGTAGAAGCTATCCTCAACTCTAGGCCTTTGTGTCCAGTCAGCACAGATCCAAATGATTTGACTGCACTGACGCCCGGTCATTTCCTTAGCCTGGAACCACTTACGACTGTTCCAGACCTCGATTTTGACCAAGTGCCTTTAAATAGGCTTTCTCGGTGGCAGTTGCTGCAAAAACTGCATCGCGATTTTTGGCGTAGATGGCACAGAGATTACTTACATACATTGCAACAGCACGCTAAAGTGAATCAAGACAAAATTGATCCCATTGCGATTGATACGATGGTTTTGATCAAAGATGATCAAACCACTTCTTTAAATTGGGTATTGGGACGAGTAGTAGGATTGCACCCTGGTACTGATAATGTAGTAAGAGTTGCTACAGTTAAAACCTCCAAAGGTTTATTCAAGAGGCCTTTGGTGAAATTGTGCCCTCTCCCTAATGCTTAGTTCAGAAAATACCATGCCCTGGGTATTTTCAGGGGGGCCGGAATGCTTCGTCCCGGCGTTTAGTTTTAAGATATAAAATTTAGAGACATTTATCTAAATTAGAATGCTTTTTATTTTCTTTTTTTTGCTAGAGTTATGCTAAAACTTTATACTTAAAGTTACTTTTATTTCTTGGTTTAAACTAATTTAGTTACTAAGATATGCCTTGCCTACAAAAAGGGTAAAAATTTGAATTTGTGCGGTGAATTATATGCTCAAGAATGCATTGACTTTACTTTGTTATTTTTGCTTTTTTTTCTACCTTGAGTATATCCATTTTCCATCCTTTTTTAATTTAAGTTTTCCCTAATTCTATACATACCTTTACTGCTATATTGCTACATACAGCAGTGCTCCAAAGTCCGTCTTGCTATACGGATCTCATGCGAATATTTGGGGTACTCTCCATACCAGTGATATATATTGATCGCCAAGTGAAATCACATGCGTGTTTTTTAAGACCACGGTCGTGTATAAACATTTTATGGATTGCTTTGATGTGCTACTGCTACTACTTTGATTGGAATTATTTGGATTCGACTGTGCAGTTGTCCATGTACCAAGTTCCTTTCATCCAAGGGTAAGTCAAAGTGTTTTTGAGCTGCGTTTCTTTACATTTTTTACTTATTCCCTATGCTACTATTCCTAACTAAGAACACAAAAGTGTAACCTAAGAGTGGGAACTATTGGACTGGAGATCCCTATTGCTACAGTTCGGTTGGTTTGTTGACTTTTTCATGCGAAAGACGTCTCGACCGACCAGTCGGTGAAGCAATAATGATATGGATTTTCGTTAACACGGACGCAACAATGATAGAAAGATATATATATATATACAGCAAAGTCCGGATATAGTGAAGTGAATTTGAAGATTGCACGGAATCTGGTTCGCTATATCCGAGGTTTACTATAAGAAGACATATAGACTATTGTATACCAAAGTTTTTTTTTTGTGGGTATCTTAAACGGGGTTCGGTTCGGTTCGGTTCGGTTCGGTTTTGCTATAAGCGAGTGTTCATTATAAACGGGTTCGCTATATGCAAACTTAACTGTATTATCCATATATTTCATGAATAAACACGAAAAATAGCATGCATCATGAGGCCCCCCAGAGGCCTCGTGCCCCCCCCCCCCCCCAACACATATTCCTGGGTGCGCCACTGCTAGTGAGTTATAGACCATAAACCACTAGTGTGTTACGGTTGATAACTAGCAAATAACACCCTAGTTAGTTATTAATATGTTAACATTGTAAACGGTTTTATTCTGTTAATAAATAAATTAATTAAATTAAATTATTTGTTGGATAAAACAATGTATGCCACTTGTGTGTTATGTTTTCTAAGTCACATGAGAAAGTATACCACGAGGCCGTTAGGTCAAATTTTCTGGCATGACTTATTTTCAACATAAGACACTAGGATCATAAATACCTGTATTTTAAGTCCTGCTGTTTGATGTAATTTATGAGGGTAGTTTAGTGTTATAGTATTTGTATAACTTGTATAGCTTTTATTTAAATAATTGTAATTTCTTTAAAGGTGCTTTTGAAGAAATTTTTGACAGTGTTCAAGAAAACTGGGGTTTCAGAAGAGAAAAACAGCTCACATTGGAAGTCGCCATGTTTTTTGACGAAGCGGCTTACAAGATTTTCGCGCCCTATTATAAGTATAACGACAACGAATTGCGACATATGATCTTGGCTTATCTAAATGGGGTAAGCATAACGTAAAAAAAAAAAAAAAATTTCGTGAAAAAAGGACTACACTGGTTTTTAGAAAAGAACTGCTTTCAGACTTGAATATTAACGAGTGATTCTAGATTTTAAATCAAAATAAATAAAAATTTATATTTTTATAAAAAAAAACAATTTATTAAACATTAATGTGTGTTTTCACCAAATTTTGTCAAATCCCTAAAAAAAATGGAAGATAAAAATCAAAAATAAAAATACCGGGTTTTCCGATTTTTTTCGGAAAAGATTAGGTTATGTAAAAAAATATTTTTACAAAAGTTTTTTCATTACCTATCACTTTTATACTTAACTTTTTTCGATAGGATACCCGTTTTCCCTGTAAAAAAGAAAAACCAGTAAAACCTTCCTGGGATCGATTCTAAATTTATTTGCCTACTAGATTTTCTTTTATTTCCCATGGTTTTCATGCTGTTACAACCAAGGTATCTGTCGTCAAAATAAAAAAATAAAATTTAAAATGAAAATTATTAAAAAGAAATGCCAAATAATGCAATGGTTTTTAAATAACTTTAAAAAAATCATTAATCAACCGTGATTTTCAAAAAATAAAGGCTATATATTTTGTGAAATTATTGTCAAATTGTAAAAATGCATAGATTACTTGGACATTTTTAAAATTCAAAATATGAAAAGATTTATCTAGTTTTTTCAAACCAAAGAATTAAGCCTAGATTCAAATTTTTAAGTCGTATCCTTAAAATCTTGGGTCGTCGCTTTTTTTTCGTTACGATCCGTTTGTGAGAGACTATTACTCCTCACAAATGGCAACAGTGCATCTTTGCGACGAGCCGAAGGGGCTGCGCGCGCACCCAATTAGTTTAAAAATGTGACGCGAAATTTTAATAAGCAAACTTATTTTTTCCTCAAAAATAACCTAGGTCAATTGATCGACAATGTATCCTGAGTGAGGCGTGTCTGGACAGGTTAGGATACGTTGTCGATCAATTTACCAAGGTTAGTTTTACACCGATTTCGGCCACCCTAAAGGAGAACAGGGGAGCTATAATTTAATAATATATATATATATGTTTTTCGAAAAATTTATACAACGTCGCAGTATCGTGAGCTTTATAAAAACTTTGGTATTTTTTCATAGCCGCCACGCGCCGCCCCAGCCTCTGTAGTTTGATGTAAAAAATGGCAACATAGCGGATTGTTCGCAGCTATTCAATAATTTAAAAGAAAACTTATCTTTTCTATAATTTATCATAAATATAGGTTCAAGCTCTTTACCATCAGCCTAGCTTAGGACGCTCACTAAATATAGTGTTGGTTAGACTTGACATCATGAGAAAACAACCCCGAAATATGCCGCATTATGAGGGAGAAAGGAGCAAACTTTTGGATAGTTTTTGTCTTTATCAGTCTAGTCTGAAGCCTGTAGGAGATTCCAACCCAGAACATTGGGATATGGGACTCTATATTTCTGGGTAAGTTATATTTGGCCAGGCTAGTGGTGACTAAAAATATAAGAACACCCTTTAAAAGTTAAAAAGTTTCGGAAATTTTTCTAAAATAAAACAGTAGATAACTTTTAAAGAGTTTATTGTTTCTCGAAGTATTTTCCACGAAAATTAATGCAGTTTTGCATGGGCTCAAACCAGTTATCAAAGCTGTAACTCCACTCGTTTGTTAGTACTGTCAAAATTGCATTCTTAAAGACTTCGACTGCTTCTGGAGACTGAAATCTTTGACCACGCAGTTCATTCTTGTTTTTCGGAAAAGTATAGACATCCCTGGAACTTAGGTAGGGACTGTATGGAGCATGGTCCAACAATTCGACGTTTTGTTGGGTTAAATATTCAATGGTTTTTGTGCTTTGTGCGAACTTGCATTGTCTTGGTGCAGGATGATTCGTCGTTTGGGGTTCATTTCTTGAAGCTCAGCGATGACTGTCGGCCAAAAAATGGTGATGTACCAATCGGCAGTAACAGTCCTTTGATCTTCTAGAGGAATTGTTGCTAAATAACCTGCTTTTGACACAAGTGTCGCGACCATCTTTTTGGATACACTTCGAGAACAGATGACTTTCGTTGGCTTTTCTTCATCTTGAAACACCCAAACAAACGACTGACGTTTATTTTCGGGTTTATATGAGTAAATCTACGATTCATAACCACTGACAATGCTGAACACGTTTTTCGAGTTTCCTGCCTCAAAGCGGTCTAGAGTTTTCCGACACCAATTTACCATAGCTTCTTTCTGTTCTTCGGTTAACAGATGCGGTATCCAGCGGTGTTACCCCTAACTCCTCATGCAAATTTTTTTGAATTGAGGTTTTTGAAATTAATGACACTTGGGTAGTAAAAATCAAGCTGCAGATCCATTTTTTTTACCTTATTTTTGAGTTTTTTAAAATATATGTGGTGGAGAATTGCAATTTTTTTTCTCTTCTATAAAAATACTTAAAATCTCCGAGTTCTATGACCTCAAGATTTTTCTCCGTTTTAGCTTAGATTTTCACGCGTACGAAAACGGTCGAAAAAGTGGTGCAACAATGGGTCTAGCGACAGTCAGTGGAGTGTGCTTGGATAAATACGCATGCGTGATTGCCGAATTCGGAACGACAAATGTTTTTGGAAAACCTTATCCTAGCGCTGGGTTTACTAGCGTTTATATTCTGGCTCATGAGATTGGTCATAAGTAAGTACAGGTATTTCAGATGATTTTAATTTAATTTGATTGATTTGAAGAGTAATTTAGCATTTTTGATCATTTGTGGGTGTTTTGAATCAAAAAGAAACAAATTGTAAAAATTACTTAAGCTGGTGTAAATTTATAGTGTACCCAAAATACTGTTTTGAACTAACAAATATATAAAAAACATAACGTATTTTACTCATATTTAAGTTATAAATTAAAGAAGATTTGGCTCCCATTTTTCACTTTTTTGAGTTTCAAGTGTGAATAATATCATTTGTTCTCTTTTTTAAGCCTAGGTATGCACCATGATAGCACTTCAAATAGGTGTCCCAAAGAGGGGTACATCATGTCGCCATCTAGAGGTACGAACGGCGAAACTCAGTGGTCTACTTGCAGTGCTGAGGTTATGTCAAATTTGGGGTAAGTTTTTCTTTTATCTCACTGATAGCGAATTGTTTTAGGAAAAATGCAGGACAGGTGCGCCACTAGTGCCATTTTAGTATTTTTTCGGGAAAACTAGTTCAACTTTTTGTATTCGATTGGTCAACTGACAAATCTAGTGTTGCATTTTTCAGCACGAACACTGTTGCACTGACGTATTTGATTGAAATTTCACTGTGCACATGAGTGGTGCACTAAGATCCTCAAAAGAATTCGCTTTGGTAGATCAAGCCCTAACTATATAGATTGTTATGGAAATAATTAATAGGGTGTTCGACCCTTTTTCACCAATTCACCTAATTTTTTAGTTTTACGGCTTCTCGCTGTGTTGCAATAATCACATGTTCCAACTAGAAAAATAAAGTATTGTCTCCACCAAAAAGCTTCAAAACCACCAAATCAATTTTAATACAATTCTGAGGATTAATAGTGGTCGATCTAGATAGATTCTAAAAGGAGTCTAAACAAAATTAATTAAGTGTAAAGTCTACTTTTTACAAAAACTTTATAACTTATATAACTTGGTTATTTTCATGTTTTTTCTAAACATCACAGCTCACCTTTTTTCTAAGTGGACACGTTAAGGTAAAAAATGTTCTTATAGCTGGGCAAAATGCCTTCAAGACTCTTCTAAACCCACCCCATCCAAGGATCACACTCGATTTTTGAACAGTCCCGGTCAACACTACACAGCCAAGAAACAGTGCGAAATTCTGTTGAGAGACAAAGATGCCGTTGCCTCCACGAGTGGTCAGCAGCTGTCCAACATCTGCTATAGTTTGCAGTGCAAGACGCCGCACAGGAGTGGTTATTATTTTTCGGGACCTGCACTGGATGGAACAAAATGTGGAAACGGAAAGGTATTAAAGTTAAACCGCTTACTCTTAATTCTCTTGTGGTCCTTTCTGTATGGTTTATCTCTTACCGAAGTGTCTCAATAAGATCGAAAACCGCGTAACCCAGTCAAGTAAATCCCTCTGTCACGTCTATATTTCGTCAAATCATATTTTTTCAAAAATTTTATAAAAATTGCTCCAGTAACAGATTGGCTGGAATTTCAATTTTAAGTATACTGTTTAACTTTAAAAAAGCAGAAACTATATTTAAGTACATGGTGTTTTGTCTAAGTAAAGGCCAAGCTTATTAATATAAACTATATCAACATTTAAAAACAAACTACATACAGCGTGAGAGAGAAAAAAAGAAAAAAAACTGTTTTTTCAAATACTTATGATGTACAGTGTGTCTACGGATTAAGTGCAGGTAAGATATAAATGACAAAAAATCGATTTAGATAATCATTTTCTTAGACAAACTAAGATGTAAAAAAGATGAGCCAGATCAATTAGTATACAGGGTGGTTTAGTAGGCTGGTTTGATAAAAAATGTTAAGAATAAAGTAGCTTTGTTTTAAAAGATATCGTAAAATGTTATAAAGAAGATTTTTTTTTAGAATCAGAAGCTACGGAAGATTCTCAAGTTCTAGAAAAATCAGTCCACTTTGATTTTGTCAGTTATGAAAAGTTTGTTAGACGATTTTTAGCTGATTTTTCTGAAAATTGAGAATCATTCGTAACTCAAAATTCTAAACAACATTTCTTTTGTAGCCTTTTCCGACATATTTAAAAACAAAGGTACTTAACACTTTTTATCAACTCAGCCCTGTATATTAATTGATTTCGCTTATTTTCTTAACATGTTAGTTTAAGACCAAGCAATCAGAATCTAAATCGAAATTTTTTGACATTGATACCTTACCTGCACTCAATCCGTGGACACACTGTCTATTGTATAGTATTTATTGAGTAATTTCGCGTATTTTCTTTCTTAAGTTCTTTTCAAGAAAATAGTAGGGTACGACTGATTTGTCCATTAAAAAAAACTAGACCTTATAAATCAATATGTACCATAACATAACTAGAGACTTTACGCTGTTGCCTTTATGTTTTAGTACTGCTACGGAGGAAACTGCGTAAACCAACTGCCCCCAAAACCCCTCATGATCATTGAAGGTGGCTGGAGCGATTGGAAAAACGGTTCCTGCACCTCCGGATGTATTGAAATGTCAAAGGGGACGAGGAAGGGTACAAGGGAGTGTAACAACCCTGTACCAGTTAACACAGACCAAGGGTGTGAGGGGAGCAGCGTTAAAGTCGATTTGTGCCACGACAATAAGGTAAAAGGTAGCTTTTTATAACCACACAATTTCTTTGACTTTTGGCGCAATACTCTGAATAATAACTGTAGATATTTTTAATTTCGATACACTTAATTGAGATCAGAATAGCGCCTATTCTATTTTTTTCCTCATCTTGTAAATAAATATAATAAAAAATTTGGTAGTCTTGTAATAGCAACATGTACGTTTTAAATATATCTGTACTGGGAAAGAGCCTCTAAAAATAATTCCTCCAAGCGCACAGTGGAACGTTTGGCTAATCTAGGTGGACATGGTTAAATACCATAAATGAACATTTCAGCTACCCACAATTAAAGTGCACATTCCATACATCCTAGATCCAAAATATTGTTTTTGTCTCCCTTCTGGTTGTCAAGATATTTGCATTGAAAGTTGCATCTTAAAAATTATCTGCTTAGACATTTTAATCTTATGTGTGGGCAATGCTTTAAAACAATATATTTTTTCCGGCTAAGTAGGCGCTGGAGAAAAACAAGTGCTAGAAATCTTTAGAGTGACATGTCCTTAAACTCCTTGACTGTTATTGTTGCAGTGTTTTATTTTCTATGATATTTAAAATTCGCTGGTGTTTTGGTAAGGAAAATTTAATTTTTGTATAGTTTTTGTTGGACTGAAACTTTAGTTTGTTAGAATTTGTTGATGTTAGTTTTATTATTTTCTAATTAACTAAAATCTCTACTTTATGACGCCGTATTGAAATTTTGTATAATTTTGACGTCAACTTGTACTTAATTATTTTGTTTGCCTGCAACTCTAAAAATAGAAAACGTATTATTTGCGTTTAAAAACATTTTTTATTGATACCTTTATAAATGTGCCCTTTGGAGATTTTCTAACCTAAATTAGTCATTCTTCATGCCATTTTCTCTATCAGGATGGGTCGGTGTGTCTGTTTATCTACAAGGTGTCCAGTTAAAAGTAACTACATAGGGTTTTATGGGAATTTCTGAAACAGTAACACTTACGATATTGGTTAAAAAGCAAAAAAGTGGCGCTATTGTGAACCCAATCAAATCCTGTGTCGAAGTTAAAAATATCTACAGGGGGGTCTTAAAATAATGCCCAAAAACTTAAAAATGTGTTATTCGAAAAATAAAAAATATTGTCGCCATCTTTGAAAAAATTGAAGAAAACTATATAAATAAGACTAGTCCAACCAAATGACGTTAGCGATATTTTTAAGGACTTTAAATTTTTCAATAGTCACAATTTTTAGTTTTTCTCAATTGTTTGAAAACGTATATACAGCAACTAATTGGACAGAGGACCTTTTGAATCTGAGGTGGCCTAATATTCTGCCCTTTGTACAGAAGACAGGCAGATTCCTCAGCGAAGGAAGGACGCAGTAGGGGGGATGCCCGGGGGTTGGAGAAAAGGGCGCTTCATGTGCCTAGTCGCCAGGTCCAGAGCCTACCCCACACTACTACTACAACTACTACTACTCTTATCTGAGTTACCCTGTATCTATGTGTAAGCTTGCATTACATTGTCATGATTCTGTAATGTATTCTTTCTTAAAAATGCATTACGGAAGGGGAAGGAGGGGTTACATAATTTAAGAATATGCCCTATGTATGTCTGTGTGATGGGTTTTTGAAACTCTCGAAAAGTCGGTCTTCATCGAATTTTTCTAAACAGTAACGTTTGACTCTGTAAGAAGCTTAAACAAGCTTAATAAAAATGCATTTACCCCAAGGGAACTTTTTTAGGGTTAAAAAAATCCAAAAAATTAAGTTTTAAACGGAACGAGTTATTAATATGCGGTTTTAGAAAGATGAATATATATATATATATATCTTTTTGTGTCAGATTAAGCAATTGCTTAAGCACAGTTAAGTTTGTAAGGTAATAATAAAAATATTTTTTATACACTAGAAAAATATTATCTCTATCCATAGCATATATTATGTGTTTTTTATTTTTTGTCGAGTACTGCGCAGGGAACTTAATTCTGTATGAAGAACTTAATCCTGTGTGGGTGTATTTCCATTGTATAGTTATATATTTTCGTTGCAGACAATGCCCGAAATTTCAAGACAATAATTTTTACAAGTCTGGTTGGATAGCCTTAAAAAAAAATAAGGAAACACACATTTTTAATTTTCTAATATTAAACACCTTTAAAGATAATGCCACCCGATAAATATTTCCCATTATAATTTTAGGGGTTCGTTTCACTTCGGGTACGGGGTGAGACCTTTAAAATTTTTAATGCGTTTAAGGAATGTCTCTCTTTCATATAGTGATGGATGAGACCGGAATGTTTTTCTTGATCGTACTTTACCGCCTACAACGCCTGTATTTCAATTTTTCTGAAACACCCTGTATATTGCAAAACTGTTTTATTTAAATTCCTTCTTGCAAAAACTAGAGCGAATATATACCGTTATTTTATTGTTGTTTGTTAAAACAATTTTCGTTAAAAACCTACAGTATAGGTTCAAATCTTAAGATCGTTAAAATCTGAATCACCCTATATAAGAGGTAGCTAATATTGCAAATACTAAATGTTTTTACAGATTTTATGTTATTTTAAAGCAAAAAAAAACGAAACATTAGAGAGTGTTAATGTTGCTTAAGGGTTGTCCACCTAGATCTTCAAAACGTTCCACTGTGTAGCGTACCGGCATGTTGGATTTCAAATGAACCCAAACGAATGGCTTGGCTTGGAAATTCAGAGTACTAATAATAGGTGCCGCGCTCTCAGCGCCATCTCTTTTCTAAGCTTAAAAACACACATTAGGATAAATACCTTTTAATTTTTCCAAAAGTTCGAAAATCCAAAAAACTTTCTTAAATTTAAATAAAAAATAACCCCAATTTTGACAACGTCAAATCACCGCATTGACAAATTGTCATTTAAAAGCAGTCTCTTTAAATTTTATTGAAAGCGTTTGCATTTTTAATCCAAGGTATACGTTTGGGTTCAATTGAATCCCATACGGCGGAACGCTTGTGGCAGTCATTTTCCATTTATGGTTTTAATACGCTTTAGCAGTATAGATATATTTAAGACGTGATTAGCAATTATAGCCAATGGCATGACGTTAACGATTTTATTTAGGCCTTCTTAGTTCAAAAGTCGATAACGGAAATATTTATTTATTTTTGATTCTCCTAACCAATATTTTTGCAAAATCTTCTGTGTTTGAGAGTTTTTTCTGGCGTGGAATTTAAATTTGTTCATATTTTTTATGTAGATCGTAGCGGGCGCCCTCTGCGTCACTCTAAGTAGGTACAAGATGACTTTTTCACCTTCCATAACTTTGTAATAATTGCAAATAAATAAATACTTGGCCTCATAATGACAGCTGTTAAAAACGAGTCAAATATGAAAAATGGTCAATAATCCATAATTTATTTCAGTTTTTGTTTCATCTTTCTACGGTAAATAATAAAAAATTTATGACGAGGTACGTTTATAAAAATCACCCTGTGCATTTAAACAAGTGTGCTGGTGACCTTCTTTTAATTGAAAACATAGGCACCCTATGTCGGAATTCTCGACATTTTATATTTTCTCGTTGATATTGGCATCTAGTTTCAGGTTTTACTTGTTTGTCATTTGACAACTACAGCATATACCTGGGCAAGAGGGGGGACAAATTTTACTTGTTTGTCATTTGACAACTACAGCATATACCTGGGCAAGTAACCAAAGTAAAAAACTTATTATAGAAGATTATTATTATTACTTTATCTTGAAAAGATGTCGCTTTCAAAAAAATCGGTGATTAGCTGCCGGGATATATGAACCGATTTTTATGAAAGTGACATTTTTACCTTCCTAGCCGGCACAGCAATGGCTAGAGAAGGTATTATTTTCGACAACAGTTTTTTTTTGGGATGTGAGTGATGTGTTATTTGGGTATATTTTGAGCTACCCTAGCAATATCGTCGTGATGTCTGTGTGTGTGTGTGTGTGTGTGTGTGTGTGTGTGTGTGTGTGTGTGTGTGTGTGTGTGTGTGTGTGTGCGTGTGTGCGTGTGTGCGTGTGTGTGTGTGTGTGTGTGTGTGTGTGTGTGTGTGTGTGTGTGTGTGTGTGTGTGTGTGTGTGTGTGTGTGTGTGTGTGTGTGTGTGTGTGTGTGTGTGTGTGTGTGTGTGTGTGTGTGTGTGTGTGTGCGTGTGTGCGTGTGTGCGTGTGTGTGTGTGTGTGTGTGTGTGTGTGTGTGTGTGTGTGTGTGTGTGTGTGTGTGTGTGTGTGTGTGTGTGTGTGTGTGTGTGTGTGTGTGTGTATGTGTGTGTATGTGTGTGTATGTGTGTGTGTGTGTGTGTGTGTGTGTGTGTGTGTGTGTGTGTGTGTGTGTGTGTGTGTGTGTGTGTGTGTGTGTGTGTGTGTGTGTGTGTGTGTGTGTGTGTGTGTGTGTGTGTGTGTGTGTGTGTGTGTGTGTGTGTGTGTGTGTGTGTGTGTGTGTGTGTGTGTGTGTGTGTGTGTGTGTGTGTGTGTGTGTGTGTGTGTGTGTGTGTGTGTGTGTGTGTGTGCTCCTAAACCGCTTAACCGATTTGCATAAAATTTTCAATCAATGCTAACTTTTTAACGGCGCGTCGCATCAATATGCGGTTTTCGGAATATAGTAGCGCGCGTTTTTTGAAAAAATTTGTGTTATAACCAAAAAGTTCGTAGGAGCTTTCATTTCGGAGATATTTACAAAAAACTGTTTTCAAGATTGATATAACGTGGTGTGCTAATGGGCTAGGAAGGTATCAGATTCGTCATGGATCCATTTATTTTAAAAGAAAGTGTAGTTTTCTATGAGTTGTCGTAAAAGGCTTTTTACTTTGACCACATTTGCCTAAATGGTAATTCTTGCCTCTTCCCCGGGAGCAAATGCTGTAATTAACAGTGGCAAACACGTAAAACCTGAAACTAGATTCCAAGAGCAACAGAAAAACCTATGTGTCGAAAATTCCAACGTATGGGGGAAGCATACCCTATCTTGGGCTTCGGTCTATAGGACATCTATATTTTATTACATTTTTCGTTCTGTTTCCAACAATGCTCACTTTTCTTTACACTCGCTTGTTTCCCAAAATGTTGGCTGCATTGACTATTTCAGTGATCAGAAAAGGCCGTATACTTTTTTGCGCAAGCATATTTACGCCTACGTTTCGCTTTTTGAGTGTTTATAAAAGTTTTTATTTAATAGATTTGTGGAAAAAAGAAGTCAACACCGGTCGTTTACGCTTCGAAGAAGTGCAAAGAATTTTCCAAGCTAATTAAGGATTTGGACCCAAACGGGGTTGGATTGCAAGCTCCACATGAGGAAGGTATTATTTGGGTTTAATATAATTCATACATACGCTCCTCTCGTTTTGAAATTTGCCAAATTTTCTATTGCTGATAAACAGTATTTACACACTTAAATCGAGAAATAAAAATAGGTCACAGTTCCAACAAGGTGATGTCGTATTTTGTGAAAGTAAAGCGTAGAAGACTTTGTACAGAGCTATTAAAAAATCTAATTTTTTTTTAATTTAGAATTTTAAATCTTTTGTAAAATTTTAAAAATTAAAAAAAAAATTATTTCAAAATTTTGCGAAATTTTTGTTACAAAATATCTCAATTTCGTTTTTATTTTTTTAGAAACATTACGTTACAAATTATGTATGTAGGTACTTATGAGTCTTTAGATTTGATTTTTTTTAATCATTTTTTATATTTATAATAATAAAAGTTTAATTGGTCGTACGCTAAATCTTTTGTTGTGGTGATTACACGCGCAGATGCATTAAAATACTCGCATTTGGCTCGCGTCTTAAACTTTGTCTTCGCGTGTTATGACCATTATAGCATACTTGCTTAAAATTATTTTGTAAAATCCATTCTCCTCAAAAATACATTCCACAGCCTAATGAATATTTTCAGCCATAATTTTAATCCTGAACTTAACTAGCTAGTAGTTCCTGTATCGTGATACATTTTATTTATTATTATTTTTTTTATTGATTTTACTTTATTTTCTTTTACTTTTGACAAACTTTTAAAAATTAAGTTTTTTTAACTTGTATTGTCTGAATTAAAAAAAAAAGGAAATACCATAAAATGGTTTATGCCTATTTTAAAAGTACTAAAGTTTCTATTATTTTTGGTTTTATTATTTTTAGCTTATAATCTTCTGTCTCTACTTTTGTTATTGTTACTTATCTTCCAAAAATCTTTTTATTGTTAAATGAGTATTTAAAACTTGACTAACCTCTAAAAGAGTTTATATATTTTTCTATACTCTGTTTTTTAAGTAAGCATAGATTTTAAACCATTGATTAATTATTTTATTATAAATAATTTTTATTTCCAATGTAACTCATCACGTTCAACACCTGTATTAGGTACAAAAGAACAAATAAAGTATATTCTATTCTATTCTATTATTTCCTTTTAGCGCGGTTATGGTCAGGATGCGCCATTTTCTGTAAACGAGCAGACTCGAAGGCATTCTATACGCCAAGAGTGGAACTCAACGATCTTAGGGTTTCTCCCTATTTTCCAGATGGAACTTGGTGTCACAAACAGAATGGAAATAACTATTATTGCATGCAGCATCACTGTTTGCCTGAGGTAAGAAAATTCATCTATTATTCTTTACGTTGTCGATAAATAGGATTTAACATAGAATAGGCGTGCTTATTTTTTAAGAAAATTAAATAAAACAAATAATTTTTTTTAAAAACTTCATTAGAAAAAAATTACCGACGCCCCTGGAGTCTCAATAATAGCTTTAACACAACATTGTGATACGCCGTTTAAAAGTACATGTTATTTTCTCTAAAAAAGGTATTTTTATATTTTTCCCGAAAATATTTAGTTTTTTTTTAAACTAAATAAAATCTAAAAAAACATTATCTATTTGTCTTCGTGATCCTAAAAAATAACTCCAATTTATGGATGCCAATTAACTGCTAACCGTGAACTTGGCCCACTTAGGTGATACATTGTTTAAAAGATAATTTTATTTTCTACAATAAAGTTAATTACAAACTTTCTGTAAAATGCTTACCTTTTGAGAAAATTACATAAAACTGAATAATTTCGGTTTATTTTGCATATACTATGGAATACATAGGAAACTGGTGTACTGCTAACACTTCAGGGTTCGTATCTCAGCAAGGGTACTACCCAGAGAATTATAATTATTATGGTATTACAGATTTTCTTAAAAACAAGCAGTTTCAAAGTTAAAGGCCACTAAAAAAAAATTGGTCAAAATCCACAATGGCAGCGAATTGCTGAGCGTCATAACTCAAAAACCACTCGTCTAACAAAAATGTAAAAGCGTTTTTGTAGGAAATTTTATTGTCTTTAACATTTGTTTAAAACTTTTTTTTCTAAAACGTACAGTAACCAAGTACCCCCTTAAAGTCAAAAACTCAAATTTGTTTATTTTTTATTTTATTTTACACCATTCAACAGATTACATCCAATTACAGAATGGGGGTACAGATATATATATATAGGTATAAGGCAAATTTTTCAACAAAATGAATTTAAAAAAAGACTAATTAAACTAAGAAAAAAAAATAAAAAATAAGAACACAATACTTTAGCTTAAAGTTAAATTACGCTTATTAGAAACTACACTGCTGTTGAATACATCAAACCGAGTCTGATTTCTGTTGTAGGATTCACAAATTCGGTATAATGGCGAGTGTTGTAAGATGTTTGTTCTAGCTTGGGGTAGTACAAACGTACGATTGCTCCTGCCGGCCAATCGTGGTACTTGCAGTGAGATGGATTCAACGAAAAATTTGCAATCGATAAGGTTATTTAATGCCTTGTATAAGAATACTAACTGCGATTTGGTTCTTCTGAGTTGAAGAGATTCGACATTAAAGCGATTTAGTAGATTTTCTAAAGGAACTTCAATGTCAACAACATATATAAAATCGCGACCGCACCACTTTTTGCAAGCTAAAATTCTATAATGACTGGACTATGTGCTATTTTTAATTTTCACCGAGTCACTTTTTCGTATATCCTGTATAATTTTTCCATGTTATGTTAATTTTTTGACACCATCAAAAAATAAACATCTTCAAAAAAAAATTACCGCTGTTTTAAAAAAAAAATTGGATCCAGAACTTGGGCATTTTCGGGTAAAAATCAAAATAAAATGTAAATATGCATATTTTCAATTACAAAAATTAAAACATGTTAAGGACATAAAAAGTTGTGTTTTTACCAAATTTTGTGAAAAACAAAGAAAATATGTGAAAGTCAAAAATCAAAAACAATCATACCGGTTTTTTCGATTTCTCTTAAGTTATGTAAAAAATAGTTTTTATAAAAGTTGTAGAGTTTTTTATCACTTATAATTTTTGTATTTACATTTTTTCGATAAAAAGTTTCACTGAAAATCGTTCAAAACCGTTACTACTCCTAAAAGTTTACCCCATTTCACCCTAGTAACTCGGTTCGAGTCTAATTTATTTTTCTCGTTGGCTGAAATATAATTTTATTTTTCAATAGTTTTTATGCTGTAACTAATTTATTGCCTTTTTAAAAGATACAGGGTATAGTAGGGGAGGCCGTGAAATTTTTTGGAACTTATTTTCTTAGTCAGGAAACATTAATAGAATGGTTTAATGAGCAATTCTAAGAAAAAATGTCTATATAAACCCATCCTATTTTTCGATGGGTTTAGTCGCAAAATGCAAAAGAAGATATGAATTGGAGGAACTTTAATTCTTAGTAATGCATATATGTTTAGTAGTGAAAGCTATACTTAAGCTAAGTATAAAAAATAGAATGACTTATCTCTAAATATGGGAAATATCTCTGGCAAAATTGTCAAAAATTGAATATTTTTTGACAATTTTGCCAGAGATATTTTCTATACTTAGAGATTAGTCATACTAATAATGTAGGTGATAGAAAAAAGCTTTAAATACAAAAGCTGCACAATTTTTTCCATTTTATCTTTTGGATTATGTCGAATTTTGACAGCAACTTTCTTAAGTTAACGGGTCACTCAGTATATTATTTGTCAAAACCAGGGATATCTAAACTCCATATCATAATTTTTGAGATAACTTTTTGATACTTTGTTTGAAACTCGTAGACAATGATTGTGTAGAAATAAAATTTCGGACTTCCATTGTCTTTATTTATTTTAAAACACGACGTTTCGGTTAATAAGTATCTCTAACCGTTATCAAGTGTAAACAGCTGTTTACCATATCAAATAACATAGGCCAATGAAAAAAAGTCGTAAAAAGTTGTCTCAACAATAATGATATAGGGTGTATGTCCTGATTTCAAAACTATATAGGTTGTCGACATTTGGATAAGCCCTTTTTGAGTTATATTAGTTTTAAATTACTGATAAAGTGCACTAATGATAATCTATTTGGTCCAAGGTTCTGTATGCTTCAATATTTGTAATTTAAATAACTCAAAAACGGCTTAACTAGATAATAACAAACCATATGTTTTAAAAATCAGGGAAAATAATATGTCTTTCTTTCTGACAGAGAATATACAGGGTGTTTCCTTTAATTTAAAAAAGTTACTGCCAAAATTTGACATAAGGAAAAACTTACATAGTCCAAAAAATAATATGGAAAAAACTATGCAACTTTTATATTTAAAGTTTTCTTCCATCTCCTACATTAAGCCTTAATAAAGCCCACACAAATATAACCAATGACGGTGTACATATTATCTGCACTATAATTATCACTCTTCATTTTTCAGGATTTCAAATTCAACAAACTAAATCCTCTCCATCTGGACGATATACCGTTCTCGCAGAACGCCCGTCCGTGGCCAGTACCGGTGTTTATCAAAAACTATTTCTCTCTCAGCGACAAGGGCAAGCCAATTTTGACGAGTTTCAAGAACGCCCCCGTATATTTTCTGGACGACCATCAGGAGTGGGAGGATAAGGATTATGTCGAATTGCCCGATTTGGAGAAGCGGTTCCAAGTGTTGGACCAGGAGGTTAATAGTGTTAATTTTTTGTAAATGAGTAAGTATAATCAAATAAAAAATAACTTAATTTTTATGCAGGTTTTTTATTTCTTAGATTTTCCAATTGTAGTTTTCGAAAATGTAAGTAAGTTGTTTAAAAATACTACAATTTCATGTTGTTTGATGTAAGGCTTCCCCCAGACCTATAATAATATTGCACAATATCTTTTTTGCGCAATACTATTGAATGACCCCTAGCACTAAAACGATCAATATTTATTGTGCAATATTATTGAGAGCTCATAAGCTTCAATATTTTCGGACCCCTTATAACGTATATGGTCTTCCGTGTTCGAAAGGTATAACCAAGATTTCGCTGCAGTTATCGTGTTGGTGCTTAAACTTAAAAAACGCTGATCAAAAGATTAGTTTTAAAAAAGGCAAAAATACACTCAAGAACATCTTCTACCTTGGAACAAAGAATGTTGACTAAAAAATATTGCACAATATTAACTATATACGACTTTATAACATTGCGCAATAAAATTTAAACTCGTTCAATATTTTGCTTAATCATTGTGCAACCCTTAATGCTAAGCCTAAACGGTGAATAATATTGCGCAATTCGTAATATTGTGCAATATTATTGACCGTCTAGGGGCCGCCTAAGACTGGTATAGCAGCTAGCTTCAGACCAATTTTTTCTACCCGTGTACGCATCTTTGTTTACAACGACCCGGGACCAAAAAGTCGTGTTTGTTTGATTTGACAGTGAGTAAAACATTATTTTTGACGAAGGTGTAAAGAAAATGTTTATAAGCGTCTAAAACTATCTAATATTTTGACAATAGACAAATCACCAGTGGATAAAACTTTTATTATTAATCCACAGATAGTAGTCCACAGTACACCGGTCTATTTTTTAAGAAATGGATACCAGGCTGAATTTTGGTACATATAGCTTTATTTTGCCGAGACGCCCAACTTTTTCCTCTGCGAAAATTCTTGACAGTGATTTCCAACAGAGTGCAAGGGTGCAGAAATCTTCCGAGGGCCGCACTGACTATACCAAGTGTGCGATTTTGGGGACAATGTTTTACTCGCAAACACATTTTTTAAGCCACAGAAAAAGAATTGCCGGTTATTAGAGACATTTTGGGTCGCGTATTTTACATTTTGTTAATGTTATTGTTGCGCATTAGCAGCTTCTTGTTCATTTTTTGTTATTTACGGTAACGGCGCCCGGTACTTACGGTGGCTGTCCGTTATTGTTACCGTTATTTTTTAAGCTAAGTTTTGTATTGTTTTTTTTAATGCAGTCGAATTTTTTACTAAAATTCGGTAGTTTGGTTTTCAAAAAGCCATAAATCTAATAAAAATAAATAAACATATATCAATAAACAAAAAGTTTACTACTAACTACTAAATTAATGTTAATGTTATGCTTATCTTTAGTGTTCCAAAATCTATCTTTTTTGCCCTGAATGTTACTGTTATTCTTAGTAACTGCTGTCAAATTTTCTGTTATTTTAACTGACCCAAAATGTCCCTACTAATTCTTTAGTGTTACTTTTTTCATCTCATAATTTACGAGATAAAAGAATTAACAGTAAATAATTATTTAGCGGTATTTTATATTTATGTAGCTTAAAAAATGTGTCAATAATGTGTAAATGGCAACATTGTCCCCAAAATTGTATACTTGGTTTAGTCACTCCGAAAATTTGAACATAAGTATTCGAAACACCTTGTATACATATATAATATTTCACAAGTTTCTTTCAACTAAACCTAACTTTCCTGCCTTGCGGAATTTGGTCAAAAACATGTTGTTCAAAATCCATTTGTTCGAATGTAATATTAATACTTCAATAACATTTTCATGAAAAGGAAAATTATTTAAAAACATTTCCTTCAAACAAAAAATTGTTTGAACATATTTTATTAAAATTTATTATTAAAAGGAAAATTGTTCAAAAAAGTTTTTGAAGAAAATATTTTTGAACAAATTTCCATTCAACAAGAACATAACCTAACCTAACAGCTAAGCGTAAGAGTGTTTTAACATACCATAAAGATGGCAAGACATGTGCCTCAGCGCTAATGGGATTTCGTCCCCCTTGTTCTTTTTTTGGACAAAATTAAGGCTGCTTGAATTTATTTATGAGGAATTCTGCAGTGCTCATCTCGAGCCGAAAGTGTTTCTTGAACTAAAAAATACATTTATTTTTACTTATAATCATAGCTGCCAGAAAACCCCAACTGTCGGAAAATTAGCCCCAGGGCCCCAGTCAACCAAATCCATACAAATCTACTTACCTGTTTGTTGTTAAATCGGTAAACCACATTTTCAATAAAGTTTTTTATTTTGGGGTTTCCGTTCTCATTGTTTTTATTGCACAGAACTGTTCTTTTTTATCTTCCTCGCTGCTACTATTTAGCAGCGAAGAAAATAATAAAAAATCGCTAACAACTTTATTTTCACTCATTTTTACGTCCCACGACAATAAGCGTTTAAAATTAATGGCGGGAAAAAGTTTTCGGTGCGGCACGAGCCCTCAGAGCCGGTGTCAAAAAAGCCGCACTCAGTGCAAAACTGAATTCATAAGTTCCTCAATGGAATACGAAAACTGAAAAAGTGCATGTCAATGGAATGCAAACACCGAGCCAGTTGTGCACTAGTGCTGCACTCATTTCCCCAATGGAATACGGCAAGAGAATCCACCGGTTTCTAGCCACACTTAAAGGACATATCATAATTTTTGAGATAACTTTTTGACAGTTAGCAACTGTTTACCATAATAAATAACATAGGCCAACGAAAAAAAGTTGTCAAAAGTTGTCTCAAAGATAATGGTATGGGGTTTAGTTTGTTTTTAATCATTTGTGGAACCTTAATTCTGCCGTCCTTACTTAAATGTTCCTAGTTTTGTTTAAAAAACCCGGAAAATAATATACAAATGAGATATTATTAAGACGCACCAAAAAATCAAAATTGTCTAAATGTTGGATAACGGCATTATAGCTTATGCACAACAGAATTAACGTTTTATCCTTATTTTAAAAAAGGCAAGTTATTTCAAAGTTTTAGAAGGTTACAAGATCGCCTTAATCAAAGTTGTATAAAAAAAAAACAAAAAGTATGTTTGTTTTATTTTACGTTTATTTTATTTTAAATATTTTTTCCATCTAACGTCTGTGTTTACATAGTAGTAATTTTCAAAAATAGAGAACTGCAATATCAGAACTAATTGACATGAATTAAACGAAATTAAAACTATTTTATTAACAAAATAAAAAATTATATCACAATGAAATTAGCCTGATATTTTACCAGCCAATTTTGTTCACTCAAAAAAATTTACGTGAAAACCCAAACTTAAATTGTAGTACCAAAACTTTAAATAACCGATATATGCTCTCTTCGAATGAAGATATTAACATTCAATTTTACTTTTAAAATAAAAAATCATATTAACCAAATTTTAATTTTAAAAAAATATATAAATAAAAATAACCTATTCTAAACCTAAAAATCGTAACAAATAGAAACCCATATTTCATGTCAACGGTACTTTTAGAAATATCACATTAAAAGTCGAAGTATTTGGCACTGACATTGACGTCAAAAGGTGTGGTATTATTGAAAAAATAATTTTTATTGTATTTTTTAACAATTTTGATGTATTTGCAGGTTCTACCGGTTTTTTAGAATCATCGTCAATTTCTTATATTGTTGTCATTGTATCATTAACAATAAATTATTTCGGATAACTATGTTGTTGTAGTAGTAACTAAGTAAACCGTACACAGAGAAAATTGCTTCCAACAATAATTCTGTAAAAAAAATCCCTATTTGTAAAAAAATAGAAATCAATGTTAATGCCAAATAATTTAACTACATCAGAATTTAACTATACAAGTTTAATAAAGAATATAGCGTCGCCCGGACGCGTAATATCTCCAATGTATCAAAAGCATAATTTTTAAGGAGGGGCGAAAAACTCAAAACAGAACTACGCCAGTTGTAGAGCGTGCAGTGTCAGCTAAACTTACGTTAAACCCCAATTTTCTGCATATGTGTCACATTGGAGATATTGCTCGCCCGTCGATATTAGGTTGAATGAATTTTTCAAAACTAAAAGTTGTCTTTATATTACTCAATTAATTTCGACACATTTTTTAACAAATATTTATAACTGACTAAAACAAAAACCAGTGCTTATATTATATGTTACACACATTTTTTACTAAATTCTTTATGTAAGCATTTTTTGCTGAGCAAAAACGACGTCCTAAAACTGCCCCTTTTCTTCTATCCCAAAAATTAAATTTTTCTAGAACTTAACATTTTTCTAAACAGCCTTTTTTTTATCACTTTTAAGTCAGTCATCCCTTAAAAGTGCCTTTTAGAACGTCTTTATTCGTTACCGTACGTCAAGACAAGGCCATCTTTAGCTATGACAAACCATAGTGTGTAGCCTTGATGGTCCAGTGCGTTGCTATATTGCCATGTTCAAATCCCGTAGGTGCAAAGGCCAGGTGCTACAGAAATTTATTGAATTTCCCATTTTTTAAGAGAGCGTAAAATGTAATTTAGTTACCCCTGTATTCAGGCCGGTAACCAGTCCTCGCGAAGGCGGACTTTGTTACACACTTCCTATGTCGGCAAGGGGCACACAAAATGGCCTTGTTTTTGCACACGGTAACGCTTTAATTCCTTTTGTGTCTGTCTAGACAGCTAAGATGAAAATAAAATAAACACGATAAAACTAACATGTATTAACGGCCACTTGCACATTAAGATATGCTTAAAACTTAGGTGCAAGTGAAAAGTACGAAAATAAACTCTCCCTAAAAAAGTGGATAGGAATGAATATATTTTTTCTGGGAATTGTTTCTAAAAAAGGAACTTATTTAATGATTTTTTGAAGTGTGGGATGTTCTCCTTGTGTTAAAAGACATTTTTATTCTTTTGCGGCCAAATATACAGGGTGTAACAGCAAAAACAAAACATACTCGTTTTCGTGTATAAACCGGAGATTTTGAAAAAAAACTTAATAACTCACCTTTTTGGTATGATTAAAATGTTTCTAAAATGCACCTTATTAAAGTCATCGTAAAGCTTGCTTGAGTGTTCTTAATTAAAGTGGTACCTGTAATGACGCTTATTTAAATAGAGAAGGTGCGTCAAGTGACACCTCGTTTTAAAGCTCTTTGAAATGTCTTTATATATTATATAAACGTTATTTAAAAAATGCGTTGATTAGTTTTTGAGATATTTGCATTCTGTTTTTTGTTTAAGACACATTTGGGTGCAATTCTTTCAAATACTATTTGACGGATTATCATTTTACTTACAAGCTTGTAAAGATATTTAAAATACCTTTAAAACGAGGTCACTTTCCCTTTCCGGAGACCACACTATATAGTAAACCAAAAGTCTTCTTTATTGGTTAAATTGTTTTCTGGGATATAATAAAATTGATGGGTTCCAGTATTTTTTAAAAAATTTCAGAAACATATAATTATTTTATTACCTAATTATCTCAAAAACTAATCGACGAATTTTTGAAATTTTTTAAAAATCCCATTTTTTACCCGAAAACGGCTGTGTTTCGTTATTATTATAAGTTACACCCTGTCGTTTGCTTTTAGAATTCTTGTAACAGAACAACATTGATATCAAAATTCTAAATATTACGTTTTTTAAAAAAAAAATCCCCATTAGTTTATATTTTTTCAGTTGAATGAACCACTTCAGTAGAGTAAATATCACAATAACAAAAACATATATTGGATTTTTAAGCCAATTCCGAAGCACTAAGCAATATAAATAAATACTTGCTTTCCATATTAATATATAAGGGTTTTGCTTTATATTGACATACAAGTGTTTTAAGAATAAAAATAGTTTTTTTTTGGCAAGAAAAGCTTTCTTCCATACGTATTAGATGTTTTTCTTATGATTTGAACAAGGTGTAATTTTATTAATTTTAATTTTTTTATTGGACGAACACTAAATCGATTTGGTAAATTGTGACGACAACACATACATGACACTGTGGCAACAGTTCATTTTTCAAAATGAAAAACCCTGTAGGTATATTTTAACATTCTTGAATTCCCTAAAAACTTATCTTTACAAAAATATAACACACTATAAGAATAACTTTTCTAGTTTCAGAGATATTAACGTAAAAGTTATGATACTGGAAAATATGGAATTAGGTATATGGGTTAACTGACTTGGACAGGGCTGTATTTTCCTTTAAGGTTTTAACTAATAAATGTCACACGAGAAAACAAGCCGCAGGCAAACGAATCGCCGTGGCAAAAAGATGCGCGTGCGTCCACTGATTAATGACTGTTCTCTCGAGCAGGATGCGTGTTTAAAAGACACGTAACTCAAATTTAAATGAAGTTTACCTTGACAAAAATAATTGAAAAATGTCATATATGACAATAAGGCCCAAGTTTAAAAAGCTTTTAAACAGGTAATTTTGTTTGAGTATGTGTAAAAAGCAGAGATTGCAGAATAACTATGGGATTTCACAACCAACCAAAATAAAAAAATGAATAAGTACAACATGCATTGGAAATTACCATTGCAAAATCTGAAATAGAGACCGGAGTAGAAGGGCAACGCGTTAAGCAGTCCAACCTAACTTACTATACTTTGATTTTATCGCAAACTTGTCAAAATGGCGGCGACTGATAATTGTTGTTGTTATTTTTGTTGGTTTTGTGGCAAAAGAAAGAAAATCTTGGACTTTCTCTACTCGAATGGAAACTGTAATATTATTAGATCGTGAACAGTTTTGACAGTTAGATTTGATCCCAAATTTAATTTGAAAAACTGGCAAAAACGGCGGTTGTCAACCACTTGACATTTCTAAACCAGAGAAAGAAAATGTTAAACTGAAACAGTAACAGGACGGTGGCCATTAAACCGTTAATGTTCTACAATTTTTGATAAAAAGAAACATTCAAAAGAACAAACTACAGTGTTAAATATTTTTGTAAAACTAATTTTTTAAAGAAAATCAAAGATGTAATATATAAAATAGGGTATTTCCTCTTCAGAAATTAATACACCTATAAATGACAAATCATTTTTTGTACGTTGTTAGCGATTTTCGATGTGTTTCCGAAAACTGTATTGAGAAAAAGAGTTGTGTTTACAATAATCGACGGTTTAAACAAAGTAAGTCTTGTTTCCAACCCAACTTGTGTGTATTTCTTTTGTTAAAGCTAAAGCTGATGACACTGAGACGTTTGCGTTCTAGTGATAGATTTTACATCGCCTGCTGATTGGTTGAAGAGCAATGCTATACATTATGCGGCTCTTGGGACAGTAGGTCCGTTAAGACCCTAAACAAGCATTTTTTCATCAAAACTCTACAAAGAAATATACTAAGAAAGAAAACATCCAGCCATACTACGCATTACAACATAATTTGGATACGCGAACTGCGTACGAGTGTAAAGCATCTCGCCTGCGCATGCGCACTCTTACGAGGAATACGGGAGCAACTTTAAGTGTTAATTTAGGTTAGTGTCTATAATAAGACAGTCGATGCAATGCTTTTTGTAGTCAGATGTGCAGTTAAAGTACGTCTATTGTAGCCAGTCGTTATTTATACGTGCTTAGAGTTCCGAAAGTTCCTCTATGGGAGTGACTGGTTCTTTCCAGTAATTAAACTGTGAGTACTCGCTCGCTGCTTCGAGTCTTGAAGGGAACAACTGGTCAACGATGACGCTCATGCTTTGGTAGCTGAAAATAAGGAAAATATCACACATTTTTTTTTAGAATACCGTGTGCCAACTGCATGATGCACAATATTTTAATGAGGGATAGAGAAGGTCTAAATAAGAAAAAAGTTCACACAAAGTAACAGAGGCTTTTTTGAGTATTTGTCATACTTTTGCGAGGGGGACACTTTATGGCAATCTAGAAATTTTGGTAGCACAAAATAAACCAACGTGTGTCCAAACAAAACACCCTGTATGAAATGCGTCAGTTTACGATATTTTAAACTTTTTTGATTTTAACTTCTATTAAAAACGCAATAAAAATATGAAATTAACTGGTCCTGTATCAGAACGATAAATTAGGGATAAAAATTATTTCAAAAAATGTATTTTTGGTAATTGTCGTTTTAAACACAATGTTTTCTGTTATTAGACAGGTCTCTAGGGAGATATAATAGTCAGATATCATTGAATTTATTATTTACGTAAATAATAAGATTTAAGCAAGTTTTTAACATCTAGGTTTTAAATCAACAACATAATTTTCTGCAAATGTGTCGCCATAAAGACATTGCGCGCTTGGCGACGACAACCAAAAAGTTGGATTCATTGCAATTTTTAATGATGGTATCTGAACAGGGTTAAAAATTGTAACAAAATACGGGGTACACAAAACAAAAAATACTTAACACTTGCAACTTTGACATAAAATTTTTAAAAGATCGCAAAAATTCATTTCGAAAATGCATATTAAGGGGGATAATAATATTTATGATGAAATGAAAACCCTGTATTTTTTTTTTTTGAATATACGCAGAAGCTAGTACCTTGCCATAGGCAGTTACACTTTTGTGACATTTCCAACCTCTTTGTTTATCATGTGCATAATGACAGCAACAAGAAAAATTCTGAAAACGACATATTTTTAAGTTGTTTTTATCTGTGCGTTTTTTTTGTCAAAATACAGTCAGCATCTTTTTATTTAGGACAATGACAGTTTTGCTTTTAATTTTATACCAACAGGACATAATATTTAGTTTTTCTGGTTAGGAAATATGTATATATCATGTCAAAGTCACAAAAGTGTAACTGTGTATGGCAAGGACTATATAAGCATGATTATATGATCGAAAGGCACAAGGTTTTGAAAGCCTAAATCCTGAACGCCATACATCTTAAATACCATAGGATAAAAAGTTTTAAGGCGGATCCGAATAGCTTTAAACAAAATAAAGAAAATATATAAGTAGGTATGTGAGAGAAAGATAATTTTTTTTTCATATAATGGTAATGTTGGATTTAACTGTAACCCTTTCTTGGCTTAATACCTTTTAGATTTTATGTCTCAGCTTGGTGTGACATTTGTTAATGTCATTTGAAAGCGCCATCTTCTTAATTTTATTAAAGGTATCTATTATTATCAAGAAAAGATACACAATTTGATAGCGCCGTTATTAGAATTTTCCTAAATCCAATATGGCTGTCCGCATTCATCAGTAATATTTTATTACTACTGGCGTAAATAGGTTTAGGCCTCGCAAAACTATTTAACGTTGAGAATAGCCACTATTCAAATTGTTCTCAAGCATCTTATCAATAAATTTGACAACTTTTTCCGTATTTTTTTTATTAATAGAAAGGGTAACATTTAAATGAGGGCAAGTCAAAGTTTTGCATTTTCAGCTGAATTTTGCACTTTTTTGTTATGATGTAATTTTTGGATCGCTATATCAACTGGCGATGGAGGTGAGAAAATATGTTGAAGAAAATTGTTGTCCCGAAATATTTTTTAATGACAGTCAATGTAACAGATTTGTCAGTTAAAGGACAGTGTTTAACAAATATCGAAAATTAAAATGATAGGCGATAGGTTTTTGGCCAGCAGAATGACAAAATGATAAACTGTATATTTTTTTTCAGCAAAGCAATTGAGCATTGACATTTCCGAATTCAACATAATGAAAATATGTCATGACGTAACCGCCTTGCTGAAAAAAATATTTTGATCTTTATTTCGGTAAAATTAATCCAAATGCATACACACACAGGTAACCCAATTCCAATAGCAATATTAGTCATATGGAACATAAAAATGAATTTTTGAGTATGATTATGAATTTTTAGTGAATAGAAAAGTCAAAACCATTGCAAAATAATGGCTTATTTTCCTTTTGCTTACCGTAATTTTTTGTTGACTAGCTATGTCTCGAGACTAGTGCTGATTGACACAGTTCAGGTACAATGAGGGTCTACTTTATAATTGTCAAAAACTATAATTTTACTATTAAAATAGGCGAACATATGTGTATGTTCGCTCCCTAAACTATTTTTGATTTTTAAATTCTAAACTATGTATG
Source organism: Aspidapion aeneum (assembly GCA_963576565.1). Lineage (NCBI taxonomy): Eukaryota > Metazoa > Arthropoda > Insecta > Coleoptera > Brentidae > Aspidapion > Aspidapion aeneum. The sequence goes on along the minus strand of OY755038.1, from coordinate 34,592,784 downwards.
TGATTTGCCACATGAGTATAATAGTAAGCCATAGACATATAAACTAGTAAAAAAAAGAGGCACCAATATACATCAAATGGTAATCGCTTTTATAAAACAGAAGCGAAGGCACACGCTACCCTGTATAAAAGATTTTAAACTTTGATATTAAGACTCACAGACCATACTTCACCAGTAAATAGAGCATTATTAAAATACAGCCAGGCTATAATTGTGCCAGGCACTATTTTGACACATTCACATTGAAAACTGACAGTTGATCCTTCAAAATTGACATACAAAAGTCGAATTTTAAACTTAGTTTATTTTCAATTAATAAAAGAAAGCACTATTTATTCCGGTTCATATAGTAAACAAAGGCCGTGTGTTGAAAGATCACAGCTGATATTACAATATAAAGGTGTCAAAATTGTGCCTGGCACTATTACAGCCTGGCTTTATTTCAATAATTCTCTAATGAAGTAAATTTGCATAAAAAGCATACCGCGTGTGCCTTCAGTGTGTGTCATAAAAGTCTTGCCATTATAGTGGTCCATTCACGTATACTTTTTACATGTCCATGGATGAAGCATGCGACCTAAAACTATTACATAAAATTGACTAGATAAATTTAATGAAAAAAGCGATGATTTGTGGCAAATAACATACTAAATCATAATACAAATCTTATTTCCTTAACTTAAAAAAATTAATACCATCTAAAATCACAGATCCTTTAAACTTATTGCAAAAATGACAACATGGACAAAATGTTAAACACCCAAATACACCTAAAAAGTTTCATAAATAAAGGATTTTTTTTCGGAAAAAAATGGTGTAGGCTTTTGTTAACTTAAAAATCTCCTAGTAAATAATGTTAAATTTTACTTTTAACGGAAACATATTCAAGAATATTTGCGGCCTTCGAGATTTTGTCCAGATTTTAATTAAACGCGAAGTCTGAGGAGGACTATTCCGAATCGGAGGAACATGGTTCCTCCGACGTCTCGCTATCGTCTTCGCAGTCCTCCTCTTTGATTTTGTACAAAATCGGAGGAAACACCTCATTGACCACCAGAGACTGGTTCATGTAGCTGGAAAGATAATTAAACAAAAATCATGAACAATGCCTATTTTCTTATAGTCCAGAAGCTTGGAGAAAAGACCTAGTAGGTATACAAGTAGGAATTTTTACACACTTATTTAAAGAGATATCTGCCCATTGATATTTCTAGTGATACGCGGTTCTCTATAAACAAATAGTGTACCTGTCTTACCCTGATGTGTCAAATATTGACTGAAGTAGAGTTAGGTTTGCCGGATCATTCAAAAACATAATATTTTTACAATTATTTCCAAGTGTTAAACATGTTAATTGTTATTGTTCAATATTTTATTACTTGTCAATAAACTTTTTAGAACATGGCTTTCGCGCATTTTTTTACTTTACAGTATATAAAGGTTATGCCAACCATTATAAACATATGTCAACCCAGGCCATTAAGACGTTAGGGATATCATAAATATACAATAAAAGAGACGTTTTTGTAACTTCTTTTATAGAACTAATATTTTTATAAGACAGGTATTGAAGAATTTTTTTATTTTGAAGGTATTGTAAAGAAGAATTTAGGTTTTAACTACTACTTTATAAAACATTTATCCAAATTGAGCAAGGGGGCAGGAGTTTCCACCCAACAAAATCCGCAATTGTTAAAAAATGACGGAATCAGAAAGTGGTAACAAATTTGATGCTTGTCTACTTAATAGTGCTTTTATTTTAATATTTTGTTCCTAGCCTCTGTACTAAATAAATAAAAATATTGAAAAATACCTTGTCATGTTTGAACTATGTACAAGAAGTATTATGTTACTGCACTTATTTAGTTGGCCATTCTAAACCAGCGCAGCAAAATGAAAAATTACGTTGTGACAAGCTATTTTTAGAATAACCAATAGAAAAATAACAATAAACAAAAAGCATGCGCTAAAAGCTAAGCACCTTTACCACTACTAAACAACTTAAATTTGAAAATTTCAACTTCAAATTCGATTTTTTTTCTATTAACTCTTTTTTTATTGGCTTCAATTGTCAAAATTAAGTTTTATTTAATACTCAAAATTAATAAATATCCCAAAAAACTTCTCAAACAAAAACAAACCAGTATGTCTTACCTTGACGTGTAGGTGCGAGTTAGCTCGTGTTTCAGCTCTCCTTTCGAATTGATGGTAAAAATGCGTACTATGGGGATCCCCACTGCTGTGTAGGCCCAAACATCCTAAGAACAGAAGAATATTGTCACAAAAGTGTTCAAATTAATCTACAATCGATGTTGGTCTATAGAACGGCATTGCTGATAGAAAGTGGTTCCTACCAAATCTAGCGAACCAACACGGCACCATGAAGGCCCTTGGTTATTGGACCTATAAGGCCTATTAGCTACGGCCTATGAGGACCATTATCTAGGGCCCATAAGGACCATAATCTACAGTCTATCATGTATAGTTTCACATTGATAGTCTTATGATAGTAACCTTGTGTCTTTTGTTTTGGATTAAACCAAACCAAACCTCACCGCGTCTATTTTAACCTTTAGTCAAAATACCTATTTGTAGTGACGTCATTTTAGTGGGCAGAGATGTTTTTCAATTTTTTTTGCCATTATAAAATTGAATTTCCAAAATTTTTCCCATCATAGCCATCTAGACGAAAAAATAAACTGTTTATAAAGCTGTCAAAATTTAATTGGACGCAGAATGTGAAAGAATTAAAGTTGTGGTTGTTTCTGATCGCGGAAGTCACGTGACTTGCCAAATATCGACAAATTTGACAATAAAAATAATATCTTCAACATTTATTTCTCTCTTTAAAAATGCAGAAAAAAGGGGTTAAGCCGCGTTTCTAGATCACCCAACGGAATTCTTTTTATCCGCAACAATAATTTATAAACAACGAATTTCGCAAGGTGCATTTTGAAAAAAGAAAACTGTTGTATTTAATACTCAAAAAAACTTACATTGATTCTGTTACCATATCCAGCGTAAAATGGGTTTGCATCGGCTGGAAAGAGAGCTTTGATGTCAGACATACAGGAGATTTTAAATGCCTCTGGCTTTTTCTCGATTACTTCCCTGTAAAAAAAAACAAAATTAATATTTTTTATTCATTCAATGGAGATTGTCCTTTGATGTCACAAAAAGAAGAAAAAATATATTTTCCTTCTCAAAACATATGACTCATCTTACCGCAAGTTTTTTTTGTTTATGTTTATATATATATTAGCCCGCGAAAATTCAAATTATGACAATTGGTGCTAGCAGCCATGTTCGATCCCTCTCTTCCTTTTAAGACACGCAGCGTTCATATCGTGTAAGTAATTAACGGCATTTTATTAATTAACGGGCGCGAGTATTCGCCCTAAAGATATCCCCAACTAAGGGATATTAAACTGGCGACGGGAGTGAAAAAAAAATTCGTCACAACTGCGTGTTTTATCGTAAAAATTGCAAAAATCGAGTTTGAATGATTCGGCGAAATTCTTAACCTAAAAGATACCAAGCGTGCCGATTTTTAAAGACCTTGACAGGTGATACTGTATCCATGGTAACGACCATAGTGCAGGAAATAAACAAAAACGCACGTGCTAAATAATCACGTGAAAAAGATACAACGTGCAAAAGTGCGGGGCATTTTATTAATTAACGGGCGCGAGTATTCGCCCTAAAGATATCCCCAACTAAGGGATATTAAAATATACATAGTCAAAGAATGTTTATGTATCTATCTCCAAAAATATTCAATTCAGTTCCAAAAGATATACAAATCTTACCAGTTCACAAATTTAAAATAAAAATCAAAGAATTATTTTTTTCAAATCCTCTGGTGGAACAGATTTTAAGTAGACAATGAATATTTAAACCTTTTTGAATAAATGAAAGTGGCTAAATAATAATAATTTAAGATTGGATTTATTATTATTATTTTATATATTTTTACTAAAATTGTATTTAGTTATGTTAAAATGATCTCTATATTTTTTGTCCTTTATTTTTTTGTTAAAAGTGTACTTTATAAATAAAAGACACATATGATTAATTTCCTTGCCTTTTAAATAGTTTATCAGTAAATAAATAAATAAATTTAAGCAGGCAACATGGTATAATCTAATCGATAGTTCCATCAATAAATAAACTATGATAGTCAACCACTGCTCGATAGAGTGGGTTTTATTTAAACCGCCCGCTATACTGAGTATATTTTAAACGGACGTATTATTTTATATTTTAGTGCGGTTATCTACTAAAATGGCAGAAAAGAAATCTTTGCCCATATTTAGTCCTTATGTTTACCTATGAAAAGCTGTAATCAGAGAGGTGGGGTTCAACAAGATGGGACCATCCGGCATATCCCAGCTACCCTGCCTAATAGACTTCAAATACTCCCTGGTAATTCTCGCCTGACCGATGGCTCTTGCGCTGAGGTACAGCAGCTTATAGCCGTTGTCTTTGATTTTATTGAACAGCTGGGCCACTCCAGATTGAGCCCAGTCTTTGCCCACGATTGGGAGAATGTGCCCCAAGACATCAGATCTAAATAATAAAATTAATATCTATAATAATAAGTCTGTAGATATCTTTAAGGGGCTATAACATTCTTACTTGGGTTTAAGAAAAAGTTAAAAATTTGTTTTGCAAAACTACGCCGCTTCCTTTCATTTGATTGTCCTGTGCTACTAAGGCAATCTGTGGGGGACAATCACAACTCATTCATACTACGTGAAGACCCAGTGTGCTGGCCCACTAAGCACCCCCAGGTCACGTAGACATTTTTATCGTCTTTTTGAGTTTGAGTATTGTGATAGTATGTAGTAAAATTTTGACAATTTATAGTTAACTTCAAAATTTGTAGCCAAGAAGCTAGTTTTGTTGCTGAAAGCACACAGCCACTGTTTGCCTTATCCATAATAAAATAAATTAAGATCCAAATGAGGCTACATGAAGCCAGAACTTGTTGTCAAGTCATGAGACGCCAGCGACAGGAAATAAAATTTGGTGAGTCGACACATTGAGCGCTTATAGCAGTAAACTTGTTAAAACCCAAGCAATGCTAATAATACCCGCTTCTTACCTGGTAATAGTGCCATCAATATCCGATATAACAATTTTGTCATCCCACTTCCACTTATACAAGTTGCATTTACATCTAGTGGTACCCTGATAAGCCGTGGTTACGCTAAATTCCACTTCGTTTACACCGTTTCTTAAGTTTAGTGAAGCCTAAAAAGTAAATAACACCAGTAATAAATAAGCTTTTAAGACCTCGAGACCTCGTGCTTTTTATCCCCCATATGTACCATTTAATAAGCTTGGGTTAAATTACCAATAGAAAATCCAAGTTTTACCTGCGGTGAAGCTTGAGATAAATGACTTTTTAATATTTAGCCAAATGACCTAGCGTCACCTGTTTATTTTTATTAAAAGCTTTAACGGTAAGGAGCTTTTATTACAAGTTACTGGCGACCTGCACATTGCAGATATTTTGAGAGGGTTTATCCCGTATACAGATATCAATAGATATAAATATATTTAAGATATATGGCCATCGTTAAACAAAACTTACAATTTGTTTAGAACTCAGTCTCAAAGTTTTCCTGCATTTGTCAGATCCAGGCGATGTTTTCGTTTGACTAGGAATATTTGACAAGCTTAATTCTTTTTTGAGATCTTCAGTCTTGTCCTGGGAAATGTCAGGAATGTCAATTTTCGTTTCTTCCATATGAGAAGATGGTTCCTCGCCTTCCACAGTAACGCTTAGGTCTTTGTTAAAGTCTTTGGCGTCGGCAGTCTTGTTCGCAGCACCTAAAAGAAAAAAATAGTATAATATTTAATTTTTTATTTAAAGTTTTATAAAAATCGTTTAGAAACAGATAAATTACTGCTGTAAACTTTATATAAATAAAATAATATAAATAAATAAATAAAATAAGTTTATTTTCAAAGAAAAGGTTTAGTTACAAACAAATGTAAAAGTGTTAAACTAAACAAAATAAACAATTCACATTAAAAAATTTTCATTGAGCATGGCAAAAGGTCCGAACTTATAAAAAAAACTATGTTAATATAAAAAAAATCGTGTTAGTTCTCTAATAAAATATCATTATGACTAATGCAAATCAAAGACAAATGGAAATACCGCGTTTTGTGTTAAGTAAATAAACAATTAAGCAAAATACTAGAAGAGTGAATAAACATGACATATTATTATTTTGATAGATTAACTAAAGCTGCGACTACGAAGAAAGAGACAAAGAGAAAAAGACAAAGCAAAAAAGAGAGTGGAAGAGAAAGGAACCTTACCAGAGGTAGAATTCAAAGAATCTTCATTGGCCGGAGTGGTTTCCCGCGAAGACCTGCTACGACGCCAACTCCACCAGGAATATCTTTGCTGTTCCTGTTGCTGTTTAGAAGTGGCGGATGTCAGATCTTCTAATTTTGCATTTTCCTAAAAAGCATTTTATGCTCAACAGTTTCTTTTTAATCACGTTAATAAAAAAACTTTTATTCGTGTTAGTTCATTCTTAATATCATCTTTGGCTCCACAATCGATGAAGAATTTACCAACACTAACTAACGTGTTAGCCGACTCGAAAATGCTGCCTGCAGTCAAAGAGTAAGGTTGTAAAAATATTTTTTAAATTCTAAACGGTTTCAACTAGAATAAAATATTGCACATATATTACCCTGCAAGTATTGATTTTTCGCCTTTTTATATAACCTATATGCTTAATTGATATTCGCACATTTTATAAAGTGTCAAATTGCGAATATCAAGTCGATTGAGTCAATACTTTTAGAGGTTTGACGGATTATATTTTATAAACTGGCAAAGGGGCCTGATGGATTAATTCCAAAAGCGCTTGTCTGCTATCTCAAATAAATAAATTCTCCACAAACAAAAATACAACATATCAATTTATAACGGTTTCTTACCGGCACTGGCATATAAGCGCTGCAAAGCTGATCAACCGAAGATTGAAGCAACGGTCTGCCATAGATCATCATACTGACAATGATGGGCGCGGCCACTTTCCAGCTGTAGTACTCGTCCCTGATCTGAACGACCAGGTTTGGGTTTTCGAACAGGACCGGGTTGTTGCAAAGGTCGCTGAAATCGACCAGATTCGACTCGAAACGCTCCTTGGTTGGTCGCGGCTCCCAGCCGCAGAGTGAGAGGGAAATGCTTGGGGAATAGGTTTGCGTTCTATAAGAGTGAAAGAATCGTTTATTAACAGTTTATAAGCAACAAAAAAAAATCAGAACCCGATCCTTGAAAATTATAAGTTTTCTCGAGTGTTAGTAATACATGGACTGTTATAGGAGGACTGAGGGTTGTTCGCAAATATTGCAATCATTAATTGCAGCAACAATCGACGGGCACCTAACTAAAAACTGGATATTCACTTAGGTCACAATTAGCGAATTAACTGGTTCGCGGCCCCCTCTTTTTGATAACCCTGCTTTTACATAAGGTATATTTAATGTTATACTTACACTTTGGTTTGCTCGTCGAAGTCCGAATCTATGCTCTTGCAGCCTTCGGGACTCTTCGGGCTCTCGGTCAGCGACGGTCCATTGCCTGATTCACAATCCATGTCGATATCTAAATTTTCACGACATGACAATGACACAACCATTTATTAAAATGCAAACTGATCAAAAGTGACAAATATTGAATCTATCCAAACAAAAACGACTGAAATATAAGTAAGTTTTTTAAGAAATAAATAAGGGTAGTAGAGTGCCAAAAATGGTTCAAGTCTGCTTGTCCCATTTACTTATTTCTGTGATTAGTAAAATGTTTTGGTTTTTTGTCAAAATGTAAAGTATTTTTTAACATAATTTAAATAATAAACACGCCAAAAAGATGTAAACGGTACCAACACAGACAAAGCAAGGTATATTTATCTCTATAAATAAGTTTTGCAAGTTACAAGAAAGGAACCTCTGCGGAAACACATCAGACAAATTAGAAATTTCTGTGTTTTTACCCAAATAACGATCTCGCCGTGAAGTCTGTCTGTCCGTGCGTAGCTCGTGAACCACTAAACCATAATTCATGAAATTTTTAGACAAAATAGTGCTCTATACTCTAATAAGCTGAAAATTTACAGGATTTCTTGGTTTGACAAATAAATTACATTTTAAAAGACGTACCAATACATGTTTTTTACATATTTTCTTGAAAAGGCTAACCAAAATATTAGCTCATAAAACTTCAAAAAATAATTATCAAAAATTGCACAGATTAGATTTGTATATTGCTAGGAGTTGTACTAGCTTGTTGTTTGGATATATACAATATAGTTATTTAATAAAACTGAATACAAATATTAAAAACGAAAAATGACAGGATGTCTACACTAATTTCTGAAAAGTCTACTTGCTGATATAAGTACATATATTTTAACCTAAGAGTAAGAAAAAATATAGAGGACTCATCAGCCGCGGCCCCATGTAATTTTTCCCTATTCTTGGGGGTTATTCCTTAAAGCTTAGAATTTAAAGAGCCCCGGATACGGCAACATAGCCTCGTCGCGCAAATTACCTTTGAAAACTAAATTGAGCTAAATTTTTACAAGACTTTCAGAAACATAGAACTAACTAACTAACACCAACTAAAAAACACCAACAATTCAAAACACCGACTCCGACGGAAAATACAACATTGAATTTTTTTATTGACATTCGCAATTGTTTAAACGATTTTATTTAGCTTGACTTCATATACATTTGTTTATTTGTTTGTTTATTACATTGTTTTAAATTTTAAATAAGTACTAGTAGGTTTATAGTGTTGAGAATACTATTTAGCATTTTTTTGTAATTAAAATCAAAAAAATAAAATGGCGGGGCCAAAATGGTGTACTAGCTTAGTTATAGACAGATTTTTCTTAAACTTGAAACTTGGTGGTGCTTAAGGTCACTAAATACAGTTTTCTACTCAAACTTTAAAAAATCACAAGATATCGCGTGGACTGAATAGCTCAACGAAAACAAAGCACTACATATTATGCAACTGGTCACAAGTAGAACCTGACTTATTTATTTATAAAATTTTAAGAAGACATAGGAGGCTGCAACAGCGGATAGCCTGCATTGTTTGCATACAAATGAATGAATGACCGCCGAAAATGAGGCTACGAGTCCTCTTTATTTTTGCTTACTCTAAGATTTTAACTTTATTTTGTTGTGTGAATGTGGACACCCCTAAGAAATGCAAAAAATAAATAAATAATTAAAGTTCGTGATTTAATCACTTACCGTTTCTCTTGTCTTCTTGTTTCTGACTGAAGTAAATTTCGGCTACCTCTCTATCTAATGCTCCAGAAGTGATATCTGACAAATAAACTCCACCTAAAACAAAAAAAAAACAAAAAAAAATATTAGCGAGTATTTCAAACGAGTAACAGGACAAAATGACATTTGTTTGAAACTCTTAGATCATGATTGAGTAGAAACAAAATGTATTATTTATATCCGATATAAACGAAATTAGTTAAATCGATTAATCCCATCAACATTCCCAACCAATCGAAATTGTAGTTCTGAGAGGGTAAGAATGAACTTGCTAGTTGAACGATCATTATAAAATAAACATTCTAAATTATTTAAAAAAAAAAGCGAAACTAAAATAAAAAAAAAAACAGGAAAATTGTAATTCCTAATTCGTAATAAGTTCTTGGAAAATAAAAGTTAATTTTAACAATATTTTAGTATTTGTAAAAATGTATGTGTTATCTTTGAAATTAATAATAAATAAAAATCAATTTTAAGAATTCCAAATTCTTATACTATCACAAAAATGGATTTTTTGGTTGCTTATTAAGGCTCAGTTGAGAACTAAATTATTTCTCGTTTGGCGTGTGTTTCTTGTTTGGCGTGTGTAAAGTGTTTTGTGTTGGTTAGAAGAATTATTTGATTGTCTTTATGTGTATAATTGAAATGAAAATAATAATGTTTATTGTGTGTTAATTTTAATTGGTTGTATATTTTGAACTATGAAATACAAACATCCATAGTTAGACATATCTAGAAATTTAAGTGCTAAAAAACAATTTTTAGAAGTTATTTTATATTAAGAATGTTTGAAAAAAACCTATTGATATTGCAAACTAACCTTCCAGATGAGTTCCGGCCCCATGCTTGGACTTCATGAACGAAAACATACTGCTAAGCATAGACTTGTGTTCTTCTTTGCTCGGATCTTCAGCAGTGGGGGTAGTGGATTGGGAAACGCTTGTTGGGAAACCTCCCCATTCCCAACTTTTAGCTGGCTCATCTTCTATAAGAAACAACCAATATTTAACTCCTGTAATACATAATTAATGCTTGTCTCATTTTCTTTTCTCTCAAAATTCTCTGTGACGAATATCGTGCACCTTGCTTAGGTTCACCCAAACTTAGAGCATAAATACTGATTCAAAAAAACGAAAAGTGAAGCAATCATATCTTGCCTTGGAAACAATGGCAAATTTACATGCGCAGACGGAAATGTGTGGAAATTTTAAGTGCGCACGCGTGTTTTGAAACGTAGACACACAGCTGCTATGTGGATGAACGCCATATTTGTTGTTTATTTACATTTTGCGATGTGTTGCGCACAGTATACTAATTATTTTGCGTTTGTCGTGTAAAATTGTTTTTTTTTCTGTGAAAAATGGGAAATATTTCATGTAAAACATATGCGGTTTGTGGAAAAATATTCGGGAGAAGTAAAGGAGTGCCATTCCAAAGGTAAGAACTAGTATTTTTCTTTATAATTTGTTAATCAAGTTAAGAAAGTTCTTTATAGGTGCAGTTAAACACTTTTCATGGTGTCCACAATAAATCTGCACAATTTATTTTAGAAAAACTACAAATTTAATCTGCAGTTTGATACATTTTCACCCGATCAACTAGTTTTTTGAAAAAAATACTGAACACAACCTTAAATTTTTGACAAAAGATGGCGCCAGTTGCCAACCCTTTAAACATTTCTGAGTTACTTTTCGGTGCAAAATAACTTCATATACTTGTTGTAAAGTAATTGAAAATTGTAACTGGATCTGCAGTAGATACCTAACAGTCTAGTGTAACTGAACCGATGCATATATACTCCGTCAACGTTTTGGAAAAAAAAAATTTGATAATTATTTTTGGAAATAATTTAATTTTTTTCGTATTTTTTTGTTTTTAATAAAGCTCCCCTTTGCTCTTTTTGGGAGGTCGAAATCGGTGTTAGAATCCTATCGTGTCCAGGCACGCTCCGGTTAGCATACGTTTGCGATCAGTTAACCACGGTTAGGTTATATGTACTTTATGTTAACACCGATTTCGACCTTCCAAAAGAAGGAAAGGGAAGATACCATTTAAAAAATCCTGCATAGATATATTTATTGTTTACATTCTATAATTTTATACTAACATGTAGAACTGGCAACAAACAAAAGAGCCGAGCCACACCACAGCCCTACATATGAAGTGACGTAACGAAGTATGTTCGAAAACCACCGAAACTGACGCATGCGCAGTTACCGAAATCCTGTACTTGGGTTCACTTGACCGTTGTGGCAAATTTCCCATCGCCCATTAGACATACAGCCTTAACTTAAATTCATATGGAGCGATGTAGGAATAAAGAAGGAAAATATTTTGAAGGCGGTACAATATTTATTTATCATGCGTACGCAGAGTTGAATTTTGCGCAAGAATTTTCTTTTGTGTACTTGTTTGAAAAATAACTATATTCTCTTACCTTTTAGTCTACATTTCGTCTCAATCTCCGAATCAGATTGAATGTGTTCCACATGCACAGGTGTACCAGTTCGGGAATCAAGATTACCGCTAGTTAATTCTGTGTCGCTGAAGAAATGAAAGTCTTCAATTTTTTTGTAGTTTGACGTATTGGCTAGGCGGTTTTCGTCTTTTTCTAAAAGCTGAGCTCTGAAACACAATTAAACAATAAACGCAACGTTAATGTGTCAGCGCATCTTAAATTATTGACATCTAACACGATGAACTAATTCCCGGTATTTCAGCATCCAGATGGAATCTTGTTCTGGCCGCGCAAACTTCACATTGACTACAGCTATGCGCGGAAAAAAATAGGGCACTACGTTTGTCTCGATTTAGTGTTGAATGACGGCTGTCGTAAGATAACGTGGATACTTATGATGATTACGTGACCAAGGCGGCTGATCTTTAAAGAAACATGGCCGAGCGCTCCTCCTCAAAAATATCAGAAAATAAAATTTTAATGAAAAATATTTTTATCTAATCATTTGCTTAAATTTTCGATTCTAATCTATTGATGTGGCCGGACCATTTCCAGAAACTAAAAAGGGCAACAAATACATCCTTGTTGTCATGGATTACTTTCGCAAATGGCCAGAAGTTTTTGCTTTGCCTAACCAAGAGGCCACTACAGTTGCGGAAGTTCTGGTAAATGATGTTTTCAGCCGATTTGGCATTCCTTTGGAACTACATTCAGATCAAGGAAGAAACTTTGAATCGAAGCTCTTCCAGAATCTATGTGACCTTTTAGGAATACATAAAACACGGACTACTGCTTTACATCCGCAGTCAGATGGCATGGTTGAAAGATTTAATAAAACAATAGAAGAACATCTTTGCAAAGTTGTTGATGAGCATCAAACAGATTGGGACCAATATATTCCATTGTTTTTGATGGCCTATAGAACCGCCATTCACAATACGACAGGAGCTACTCCATCTAGTATCCTGTTTGGTAGAGAACTGCGTTTACCATGTGATATCATGTTTGGTTCACCTGAAGAAGCACACTTAGAGGTTAATGACTATGTCGAACGTTTAAGGCAAAAGCTGCACGATATCCATGAAGTGGTTAGAGAGCGAATAGAAATAGCCAGTGACCCCATGAAAGCGAGATATGACCTGAAAGCAAACTCTTCAGGGTTCAAAGAGAATGATCAAGTCTGGCTATACAATCCTCAACGCAAGAAAGGAAGATCACCTAAGTTGACACCACCATGGGAAGGGCCTTATAAAGTTGTTAAGAGAATTAATGATGTAGTCTACCGAATCCAGAGAAGCCCGAAGTCCAAGATGAAAGTTGTTCATCTAGACAGACTAAAACCTTACCTGGGAAATGTTGATCGAGACGATCAAACCTGAAGAGGAGGATAGTGTTACAAATTTAAGTTATTTAAATTTTATAATTGGAATTTATTTAGGTTTAGTGTAGTATTAGGTTGATTTATCTTAAGGTTGTATTCTTAGTCTAGGTTTTAGTTGCGTTATCTGTGACTTGCGGTCCAAATAATACGAGAACTTTCCGGACGTCGAAGGCTGCCGGAAAGTTCGAGAGAGATGGACGATCCTATATATAGGGCCGGGGTCGTGCACCAGAGTCAGTCACAGATAACGTACTGTAGTGGTCGTGAGATATTAACACGAAGTTAATAGACCGATTATAGTAGTGAATTATCAGCTAGTTATTAGTAAGTGTAAGTGCGTGTTTTTGTACATAATTATCGAAATAAATTGACATATTGTTTTCAACAATTGCGAGTTTTAATTTGTCGTTGTGAACCCGTAACAATATTGATAATCCGCCGTGCAAAGCAGAAACCAAGTAAGTCAAAAACTGGTGTTTTGGGAAATAGAGTTTAAAGTTTATTTAACTACATACTAACTTCATAACTTCCTTGTTTTTCAAGATAGCCAGCCACATTCTAAAAAAAACTGGATGGTGCCGTTTTTAACGGCGATTTCAATGATATAAAAATCGCATTTTCGAGTTACTAGGTTTTTGCTTTGCACGGCAGTAATGCGATATGATATTTATATAACCCTGACAAATATCCAGAATCGCCCACCCTCAAGCCAATTTGCGCCCCCAGCTTTGCAATTCACGAGCCGCCACTGTTCGTGACCTTTCTTGTTTGTTTTTTTTAGCTCACACCTATACTATACTATAGTAGTGGAGCTATGGTGATCCTAATTTTTTGGAGAAAAAAAAAGTTGCTCCGATTTCAAAAATTTTTATATATCTTTGCGTTTCAGATGATTTTGAAACTTTTTTGTTGCGCCGTCTGTCTGTCTGTATGTCTGTAACGACCAACGCGCATAACTCAAAACCGCTCGGCCGATTTTAATGAAATTTGGTACCTAGGCTGGGTCTTGGGAAATGAACAAAATCCACCGAACACAAACCAAATAAAAGGGTGGGGGTAGCTTTCAAAAATTAGAGTTTATGTGAAAATATGGCGTGTGTGATATCAAACGAAAGGTAATTGAGCCTGGAGTTAAACAAAATACATTTTAATTTATTTAAAAAAAAGGGTGGGGGTATATTTCAAAAATTCGAGTTTAAGTGAAAATATGGCGTGTGTGATATCAAACGAAAGGTAATTGAGTCCGGAGTTTAACAAAATACATTTTAGTTTTTGCTTTTTTTAAGGGTGGGGGTAGATTTTAAAAATTTGAGTTTAAGTCAAAACATGGCTTGTGTGGTATCAAACAAAAGGTAATTTAGTCTGGAGTTGAATAAAATATATTTCAGTTTTTAGTTATATTAGCTCACACGTAAACTATAACTATAGTACCTAGTGTGAGCTTAGGGGCCCATATATTGGCAGAGTATTTTTATATACTGGGCCTTTTTCCATCCATACTAGCATCAATCGCCCAGTTTTTGCCAAGGTTTTTGCGTCGAAAATAGCTTTTTAGACATAACAATACAACCATGCGTTAAGTGGGACTCGAATCCACAAGCTCGCACAACGCCGTGATCGAGGCAGTCCCGTCGAATATAAGCTGTCATCTTAGCAGCGCTATATCCGAAGCAGGACCACTACACAAGCGGACACGAACTCTGTTCGTGACCTTGACGAAGTATGCTTACATACCTGTCAAATCTCACGTTTACACATAAATACGCAGCACTTAGCCTATCGCATGCCAATTCCGCTACTTTGAAAAGTTGCGCGCTGACATCTCTCCTGTGTCTTAGTTCATCGTAACATCTAATGATTACTAATAGTCTTTAAAAAATCAGATTTCTTTATGTCGCAGAGTAAGAATATAAACGACTTACTGTAAATCTTTTAATTCCTGTTCTGAACAATTACTATCCAAGGAGCTCCTGTCAGTATTTGAACCTAAAGTTTCTGAAGTTTGGCTGCTCGTCATGTTTGGCGCCAAAATATTGCTCTGCGACTTTCTCGACGCGTTCTTCTTGCGCATCTTTTTGCGCTTCTTTTTGCTACTTTTGGTTTCAATCGGCTCTTCTTGAATTTTGACTGGTGTCTAAATAAAAGTAAAGTTTAGTTTATACAGGGTGTAAGTTAAATGATGTACAGTGAATATCGCTTATAACGATATCGGATATTACAACATATCGGTTATAGCGACGACATATTAAGGTCCCGACCGAGTTCTATGCTTACTGCATTGAAGCCATGTTGCCTATAACGACATCGCACATAACGACGTACTTATATAGCGACCAATAATTTAACTTGTGTGCCGAAGTTCTGGGAATCCCTTTTATTGTAGGCGGTAAAGCCCCGGTTCATTCGAATCGGCATTTGGTCTATTATAAACGTCTGCTGTGGTGTGCTTTTGTGTTTACATAATATAAGCTGCTGAATCTAAGAATGTGTATAAATTAAACGCGATGTCTAAACGAAAAGTATTTACTGTTGAGGAAAAAGCTAATAATTTTGTATACAAAGGGACATGAAGTATGAACTTACATACATGTATAATACATAATATGTACATACTGAAAAAAACTGATACGACTCTTTAAAGAACTTTTTCCAAAATTTGAGCACTGTATGCTAAGCCACCATGTCAGCTTTATCAACAACTCAGTATTTTAATAATATCAAAGCTGTCAATGCCAAGTCAAAAAATAATAACATTGTCATCAGTTATCGAGTAATAAATACATATTAATAAACCACATAAACATCCGAAAATGGCTTTGTATACGACCAAAGAGTTTAAAAAATTGTTACTAAGTTAAAAAATGGTTGGTCATTTCCATTGGTAGCCCAACATTTTAACGAAGGCCGAACAACAGTTTATTCTATAAATAAAAAATGGATTAAAAACAACCCCTTGAAAGCAAACAAGGATGATCTGGCAATCCAAAAATAAGTCAAGTTTAAGAAGATCAGGCGCTACTTCTAGTACTCTAAAATGACCCCTTCGAGAGAGCGAAGAATGCAAGAATTTTTTCACAGTTTCCAAGCACTCATTTGCCGTATAATTAAGTCATCAAACCTAATATATATCGTAATAAAAATATATAACCCAGTTTGTTGCCTTTTTTCTCTATAACGACGCTCAGTTATAACTATCGAAATTAAGCGGTCGCTGTCGTTATAACCGATATTCACTATACCAAACTATAACGGACGGTAAGAAAAATGGAATAGAATTTTTTTCCTATTACATTTCAACCTCCTTGTTTTTTAGATACAGGGTTCAAAATTACTTTCTTAAATATTTTTTGTTGTGGAGTTATGCATTTACAACTAAGGTAATTACTTTTTCAACAAAAAAAAATCTTTTTAAATGTGGTGCTAACATTAATATTTCCTGTAATTATTAAGGAGGCTTTAGATGTATACAAAAACCTATATCAATTTTTTTTTATAAATTTATTAGCTTATAAAAACAATTATTCTTACAAAAATTGACAAATTTGTCATTTATAAAATTCACAGTTTTCCCCACGCCTCAAACTTGAAAAATGCTATAACTTGAAAACAAAAAACTTTTGAACAAAAGTTATTTGAACTTTTTGTTTCCTTTTGACCTTCCCCATCATCCCTTATCGTTTGGTGTTTTATTTAAATTACACCTTATATATTAAAGTTACACATAAAAATACTCAAATTATTAGTAAATGAAATTTAGTTAAATTTCTAAATAAACAAAAATAAATAAATATATATTTTACAAACCTCTAAATTGACAAAGTTACCCACTAAAAAATGCAATGTTGTTGCATAAATCGGGATTAAGTAAAAATCGGGGTTTTATCCTAATTGGGATTAAGGTCACATTCACAAGTTTTTTATAATAATATAACTTTAAAAACATAAAACTTCTTACTATTCTCACAATTAATGTAACCTTCAGCAAATGTTAACTTACCATGACTGCAGCCAAATTCGGCTGGTCTTCGGCCTTAATAGCAGGCGCAGGTTCGTCGAGACTGTCCATCTTGAAAATGGTCTCCGAAATGTCATTTTGGCTTCGACTGAAATCGTCATCTTCGCTACGTTTTGAGACTGTTGTCAGTGAAAGTGTAACGTCCTCGACCGAGGGGCCGCCCTCGATGTTTCCCAAATTAATCTATCAAAAATAAAGTTAAAAAATAGTAGTTTAAGTGTAGAAAGTGCCTATACGCACACAATTACAGTTGATCGAAACCGTAAGTTACGCGTTGTCTAACATGTCCTAAAATCCGATATTTTCACTTTCTGAATACGATTTAACCAAGAACAGAACATCCAATGAAACCGGATTACATTATTTTGTTTTTTCACCTGCAACCATGATGAGAGACAAAACCGTACACTTTAATCGAAATTTTAGATCTGTCAGCCTTCGACAATGTTGCATTTTAAATCAATCAACCTAATAAGACGCAGGTACGCCAGTTTTCGAGTCAAAGTCTGTGACGACGTCACAAATAGCGAGGAGTTTTGGCGTGCAAATGTCAGATACTTTCAGTTGATTAAGCAATCCTTTTGGGTGGACTATTCTTGCGATAGTATATTTAATAATGTTAGTTGGGAAGGTGTAAAATATCGTCGGTTTATTCTACCTAAATCTTTAATGTCAAATAGTATATTACATAACGAGTGATATATTTTACGCCAGTGTGAGTTTTCACACGAATGTAAGAAAATCACTTTCTAATGAGTTATGTATGCTATTTTCCTATGACCACAAGATATAAACCCAAATTTCTTTATTATTTTTGTTAAATAAATTATTACTATTTTCGAAGTATTTTCTTTTATAGGGTAAATATGTTTGTCAAAACATTGGCTTTTGATACTGACAAGGAATTTTCCTCTCTAGAGGAACATATTTTCGTCTCTAGAGACCAAAAAAAAATCAATATGCGTTGAAATATACTAAATACTAAAACAGAAAAGTGTAAATTTTCCTATTTTCTTATCCTAACCTGTCTTTTTAGAAAATCTCTTTCCAGTTGAGCTCGATTGGCAGCCAGCTTGTCGTCCGCTGTGTATCGACGTTGTGAGTAGTTGTTTGTTTCGTTTAGGGGCTCAACATCTTCTAGTGTCAAACTGCGCCTTCTTCCCTGAAAAAGTAATAAAAAAGAGGCGTGGTGAACACAAGTCAGTTGATTGAGATTCCTGTCCCTCAGTGAGTCAGTACACCATTCTAAAGGACCATATAGCTAGGAGGAGGATACAGTTGTCCTACTTATTGAAACTGTATGCAAACCAAATTTGGCCAATATAAAAATAAACTTAAGCAACTCTTGAACTCCGGCGTGTCTGTCGCAACAACTGTTACAGCTCTCGCGCTTGCGCAAACACAAATGGTGCACTGGGCGCTGTCAACTTGATTAATCTATGTTGGCCACGAAAAATGTAACTATGGGAACCTAAATCCTTCTACTATCTTTATGTTAGGGACAAAAGGACCGAATAAAAAAAGATAAACACCCGGTCTGGGGTGCCAAATGTGTCCGAGGGCCCTTGCGATTGGGCGTTCCGTTCTGGCAACCTAAGTTTTAGCTAAGAAAAAATATGTAAAATAATTTGTTGTACCTATTCATATATAATAAACACAATTTATTGGCAAGAAATTGGATTTAAGCTAAGCACGGCAGTATTGAATTTCATCTACTTTTAGTTTGTGAGACATTACATAAGGCTGGTATTTTTCTATGAAATGTCTCCTTTTATTCGATTTTTGAGAGTAAAACTTTTGTTTTAATGACTTTTAGACTACCAATATTTTATTTTAATCTTTTGTTAGTATTTTATTTGGTTTTTAATATGTTTTCTTTGTTTTTATTTGATTTGTTAGTTAGTTAGATGAAAATGCTATTAACACAGGAAATAATTGAAAAAAAAAAGTGGTTTTAAACAAATTAAAAAGATAAAAGATTAATAAAAATAAATGGATCCATGACGGATCTGATACCTTCCTAGCTCATTAGCACTCCCCGTTATATCAGCCTCGAAAGTTTATTGTAAATATCTCCAAAACGAAAGCTCCTACAAAGTTTTTGGTTATAACACAAATTTTTGAGAAAAATGTGCGCTACCATATTCCGAAAACAGCATATTCATGCGACGCTGAAACTGTCAAAAAACTGTCATTAGCATCGATGAATTTTGACCAAGCTCAGCTCCTTGCAGTATCGAATACTATTTTACCTGTAAATTTCATGCACATCGGTTTAGCGGTTTAGGAGCTATCGTGTTACGGACAGATATACACACACACAGAGACATCACGACGATATTGCTAGGGTAGGTCAAACTACACCCAAATAACACATTTTCGGCGTTATCTCAGGAAAATTTTTTTCGTCGAAAACAATAGGCTAGGAAGGTAAAAATAAACCTTGGGTGTGAAACGTCATTTCTCAAAATAATATTGAGCTGATCTAGAAAAACTTTATGTAATACGTCAAAAACTAAAAGTGGCACATGAAATTTAGAAGAAATAGATTTTCAATTTTTTTTTGTTGAATAAGCAGTTCACACCACAATAAAATTTTTATAAATAAAAAAAGTTAAAAAACCCTCACTAGCTCAAAAACAGTTTGAACTATTCAGACACGGTTGATACTTTTTAGCTTCTCTTAAAATTTGAACATCGCACAGGAGGGTCAAATTTTATCAATCTCCCCTGGACTGGATATTATTATATTTCTGGGAAACAAGCAAAATAAGAGACGTGTGAACAAATGGTAGACTTTTTTTGTGCAGATAAGTAAATCTTGTAGTGTTGACAAAAACTGTAATAAAACCCTTTCTTAGAAGTCGTTTGAAGTCAAAACATATTTTTATCCAGCTCTAACCACAAAGTATCTGCAATAATGACTAAAAAAGTATTTTTCCCACGAAGTAAAAATGTTTTAGATAACGTCAGAAATGTGTTATTTAGGTTTTTTTAAATTAAAATAAGCGATTTGATAATTACGTCCATCATTTCGTGCTACCATAACTCCTGAATCAATAGAATCGATCGATATTTATAAAATATTTAAAAAAAAGCGTTAAGGGCATGTAGTTAAAAAAATGTTTAATCTTCAAACACAGCGTCGTATATAAATATGCATTTCTACGATTTTGAAAACTAGTCACATGCATAAATCCTGTGTGGTAATAAGCTAAAAAATATTAATCCTAATTTATTTAAAGATAACATAAGTTTTTAATCTACTAAAATAATTGCCATTAATTTCTAATTCTTATCAAACCACCGTAAAAATATAAAGATTATCATTTATAATATTATAGAAAATTGTAAAATATGTCGACATTTAATTTATTCTTTTAACAAAAAAAAAACAAATGCCATTAAAACAAAGGAAAGTAAGCTTTGTTACGGCTTCTGTAAGATAAAATTGATCTAATTAGTCCAATTAAAAAAATGTTTTCAACCAATTATTTCGAAAAAAAATCTAACAAAACAATGTCACAAAGTGTAAAAAGCACAATGTCTATTATTGTTATGTGCATAGACGATTAACTATAAGTATAGCATGATTCGAAAACCTTTGACTAATTTTAAAATAATTTGGTAAAATGTTGGCTTTATGCTCTAGTTGGTTCCATTTCAAAATGGTTTACATCAAACCCAAAAATTAAAATCTGAATAAATACTCTGCCAATCTATGAGCACCTAAGCTCACACTGGGTACTATAGTTATAGTGTATCTACGTGAAAGCTAATATAACTAAAAACTGAAGTATGTTTTATTGAACTCCAGACTCAATTACCTTTCGTTTGATACCACACAAGCCATGTTTTGACTTATACGCTAATTTTTCAAATCTACCCCCACCCTTTTTTTTAAACTAAAATGTATTTTGTTTAACTCCCGACTCAATTACCTTTCGTTTGATATCACACACGCCATATTTCCACTTAAACACTCATTTTTGAAATTTACCCCCCCCTTTTTTAAATAAACTAAAATGTATTTTGTTTAACTCCAGACTCAATTACCTTTCGTTTGATATCACACACGCCATATTTCCACTTAAACACTAATTTTTGAAATTTACCCCCCCCCCCTTTTTTTTAAATAAACTGAAATGTATTTTGTTTAACTCCAGACTCAATTACCTTTCGTTTGATATCACACACGCCATATTTTTTCATAAACTCTAATTTTTGAAATCTACCCCCACCCTTTTATTTGGCTTGTGTTCGGTGGATTTTGTTCATTTTTAAATGGGACCATCTCGACCCAAAACCCAGCCTGGGTACCAAATTTCATTAAAATCGGGCAAGCGGTTTTTGAGTTATGCGCGTTGGTCGTTACAGACAGACATACAGACACACAGACAGACAGACAGACAGACAGACATACAGACAGACAGACAGACAGACAGACAGACGGCGCAACAAAAAAGTTTCAAAATCATCTGAAACGCAAAGATATATAAAAATTTTTGAAATCGGAGCAACTTTTTTTTTCTCGAAAAAATTAGGATCACCATAGCTCACACTACTATAGTATAGTATATGTGTGAGCTAAAAATAAAGCTGGTGTTTGGTTCGGTTCGGTATCAAATGATGACGATCCATATGTGAGTGGCCTTGCAGCCCTTCCACGGGGGTGGTCTATTGTGGCTTAATTTTGAGTGATTTCTTACCACTCTGTATGCCTAATCCTACAAAAAGGTCAGCTACCAGTTTGGGTAAGACACTGTTCAGATCTTCTGAATCAATTTGAGGTTTACCGAAAGTGTTCTGAAGTAAACGTGTAATAGCCGGACAATCGCACAGTACATGTCTGACTGTTTCGTCATCCTCCATACAGTCTACATTCGGTCTCTTCCGTTAGTCCTATTCTGTGCATGATTACCGTTAGTCGACAGTGACACGTAAAAAAGTCCACTCACACGGTCTGGTAAATTCTGGTCCTGGATCAGTTCTGTTGGAAGCTGTTCTCCATCCATTTTTAATATGATTGATTTAGCAGCATTGTATGATATCCCCATGGCTGGTTCGGGTAAATGAATTGTAATTGAGGTGTTCAATGCGGTTTAATTTTTTTGTAAGTTTAAAACGATGCTTTCTCGTTGCATGACTACTAAATATTTTTATTTCTTAAAAGGTAAAAGAATCCACCTCCTACGATATCTCACAAACCAAAAACAAAATGTTGACATAATTATTGACAAACATTCTTATCACATCCCAAAAACCGCATATTGTTTGGTTAAAAGTTAAAAAGTTTTTTATAGGAATGATGAATTTTAAAAATACACATTGTAAGTAGGGTCGAATATTCTTTTTAGCCATCCACTTCCAATAGGCACTAGCCTTATTTTTCTGTGCCAATAGGTGTCGAAAATCATAGGATCGTCAATTTTCAGCCATCCATACCAAAGGCAATTGGGATCTTCAAAAAAAGAAATTATTTTATTTTTACTTAAAATAAGTTACTTGGATCAAAAAACACCTATATAGGTAACTACTAAATTTTGTAAAGATGTCTGTCTGTCTAGGACACAATAACTCAACAACCAGTAAACCGATTTTAATCAAATATGACACGAAGATTTTTCGGTACCCTTGGATAAGGCCATTAGTTTTTGAAGGGGTGGAGGGCTGCAAGGGATAGAAGGGGACTTGAAATATTTTAAAAAATTATAATTCGAGAAACACAGCAGCTAACAAAACGTGGTTTTCAAATTTAGATAAGGGATTATATTTTCAACAAAATGTCATAACGTCAGAGTCGCAGTTTTTGAGATATAAACAAAATATTTAAACACCCAGAAAAACCAGATATTATGGATGGCTGTACGTGCTTGCTGGCACCAATTTTTTATTCCTACTTAAATGACTTATTTTGTAATGTTGTCTGTCCGTTTATCTGTCTATAACACAGACAGAACCAAAAAGTTTGGAAAAACATTTCCAAACTAGTAAGAACCTTTCATTTAAATTTTGTATTGGAGAACTTGGCTTTACGTTTATCTCAATTCTTTTTACGGAATATCATTTACATAAAATGTTTTTGTTATGATTTTACTCCTTTTTTAAAGGATTTGGATAATATTTAAGTTTTGAAGTAGTAAAATATGCGGAATATTGTTCAAAACTTTTGCAATGCCTTATTTAAAATTTTTATGTTTTTGAATTTTTTTCCATGGTTTTATCAAAGTTCCTGTCAGCCTTCAAAGCTCAACTTTTTAGCGTTTCTGAAAGTGGGCAATGTTACTTGTACATAACTTTACATTTATAGGGCAGTAAATTAAAATTTTGAAGTTTTGAATTTTTTTCTTATAGTTTTATCATAGTTCCTATCAGTCTTTCAAAGCTCAGCTCTCTAGCGTTTCTGGAAGCGAACAATGTTAATTTTACATAAATATAGGGGAGGGGAGTAAGTTAGAATTTTGGGGTTTTTTGATTTTTTCCAAGGGTTTGGTCATAAGTCTGCTAAATTTCAGCTTTGTAGCATGTCTGGAAGTACAGTAGAATTTTGATGATCTATACATGAGTGAGTGGCAATTTGGACATTTTTTGAAATTTCTTAACTACTTTACAACTTTATAATAGTCCATGAAACTTGAAGGGGTTGTTAACTCTATGAAGATCTACAACTCTCCAAAGTTTGAAGTGTGTAGCTCATTCCGAAGTAGATTTGTAGATAGGTCAAATCTGAAATGTTTCAAGAAAAAATAGGACAGCAGTTGCGCGAACTTGGCGAGGCACTGCCGTGTCCCCGTGTCCTTAGATATAATAATAGATTAGTTTTTAAAATTTTGATCTTTGAAGTTCGTCGAATGTGGGTAGAGAAGATAAGACAAATGTAGGATAACATAAGCAAATAATTTACATTCAAATAAACAACCTTCACCGTGCACTTGCATACGTGCATCCATTTATTTGAAAACAAAACAATGACTCGCAAAATCATTTCCACACAAGCATGAAACGAGAGCAAAGTTCAGACATTTAACCACATTGCGTAATCAGAGATCCTTATATGAAAATCTTTAAAAAAAACTCATTAAAATGCTACTTTTTTATATTTTTTCTGTACAACATATTTTTTGCTAATTTTGTTTAAATGGTTTAAGTAGAATTTAAAAATTATTTTTTAATATTCATTTCAAAAAAGCCATTAAAAAATTAGTCATTCAATACAATAGCCAACTGCGAGAATTTGTTATTATTTATTGCTATTGTTATTATGACCCTTTTTGTTGATTATTCACCATCTTCTTACATCCATTTTCAATGTTTTTGGGGGGTTAAAAAACTGATCCCCAATTGCCTCGATTTTCAAGAAAAGTTTAAAAGTACATCTTGACAGTTTTTTATTTATTGAAATTTAATTTTAGTCATTTCATTTAGTCTTAATTTCAGTTTTTCAAAAGTAGACAAAAGGTTCAAATAACTTTTGGTCACAAGTTTTTTGGTTTTCCAAGTTATAACATTTGTCAAGTTTAAAGAGTGGAGGAAACTTTCAATTTTAAAAATCACAAATTTGACAATCTCAAATAATTTTGTGATTCATTATGATCAAAAATGTTCTATTGCTTTTCCCAAAAAATCATAGGTAAAGGAGATACGATGTCTGAGTTCATTCTGTTATCTCGAAATGATCTATCACATTCTACATGGCCCATAATGGGCAGCCAGATAATCGCTTAATTTAAACCTACCTGGTTGAGAAATATGTTTTCTATCTCTGAAACTGGAATAGGCGAGGTTGCCAAGTGTTCTGGAATGTCATTTTCATCACTTTCTAATTCTTCTACAAAAAAGGCTTCCCCACTCTCGCCCAATTTCATGTGGATGTCCAGTGGTTGACCGTTAACTTCCATATCAACCTGAAAAAGTCAAAACAATTCGGTGAACCTTAAGTAGTTTTATATGAATAACACGGGTCTAGTATTATTCGGCGCGGCCGATTCAGCGCGAGCCCATTCGGCGCCGGCCGACTCGGTGCGGGTTAACTCGATGCCAGCCATTAGTCAACTCAAAAGATCAGGAGAATTAACTAAGTTTATATTAAAAATTTCTAAACATTATAATATGAAAACCATGAACTTATTATCAAAGTAAACCTGCGCTAGGTATTTCGCGACGAGTCGGCCCGCGCCGATTCGCTCGCGCCGAGTTTTACTCCAGCGCCGATTAGTGGCTTTAATACAACTTGTTTTGTCAAAATGTTAAAAATTACGCTTAAATGGTTTTTAAAGTATGACGATTACTCCGCGTTCAGTCAAAAGCTTGGTAGCCCAAATTGTTCAAATAACATTTTTTCTAAAAATAGAACAAAATTGCTAAATAAATTAAACCTATATTTTAAAATTGAAATTGAAATAGCAAACAATAAAAGTACTACTAAAATACGAGCTTTACAAATTAGAACGAATTTTTTACAATTAAAATCAACGGTCAAGATTTATTAATCACAGTAAGTTATAGTCAATTTGAGTGCCACAAGTATGTATTCACAAGACATTAAACAGCTGCACATCTCTCCTGATATTATTCGATAGTCTGATTAAGTTTTTTTTTATTTGTTAAACACACTGTGTTTATTGTATTACACTCTAGTCAGTAAGACTAATTAGCAATTTTGTTTTAACTTAATTTACGAGAAAAGTCAGATTTAAACTTAGGGTTCACTCAACAGTTCTTCCCGCTTTGTTTAGTCTGTAACTTACAATTGTGTTGTGTTTATAGCATTATTTTGTTTTATGGGTAATTCACTTAGTTTACTAGCTCAAACGGCTTCACTCTTTTTAGTCTTCGAACTAGCATAGTATTGTCTAGAAGGTGAATTGCTTCAACATTCACATGCCGATGGAGTCTATCTTCATGGCTTTTTGCGTACTGCAGTTTCGATTTTTAGATCTCGAAGAAGGTCACTATTTCGAACGTACCAAGGTGCATTCACAATGTTTCTTAATACTTTATTTTGAAATCTCTGTAAAACTAGAATGTTACTGTCTTTAACACAACCCGATAGTTGAATACCATATGTCCATACTGGTTTCAGTATTTGTCTATAAAGCAGTAACTTATTATGAATTGTTAAATTGGACTTCCTTCCAATTAGCCAGTTCATTTTTCTATACCTTATCTGAAGTTCTTCTTTTTTTTTTCTTTCCAGCGCAATTTGGCATCAAGTGTTATACCGAGATATTTTGCCTGATTTGAATATAATACGGGAATGTTGTAAATTTTTATTTGTATGTGATATATATTTTTGTTTGTAAAATCAACATGAATTGATTTGGCTTCATTTAATTTTATTCGCCACTTTGTGGCCCAACTGTGAACTTCGATGACTGATTCTGTGTCGCCTTTATTTCACATTATTTGGAAGACAATTTTGATATCAATATTGATCAACCCCTTGTGAAAGAATTAATTCACTGTACTCTTGTATTTAATTCTTTCTATATAAAAATATTGCTGATGTTTCGGGTATTATACTAGGAGCAAAATTATTTAAGAAAAGCCGGACCTGTCCCTCATCCCCTCCGATTTTCTTGATTTTTTGTGGGAATATACCTGGAGAATAGACAAAAACCAAAATATTGGCTTTCAAAAAAATGTATTGGATATAGCCATTTTTCTGTTTTCCATAAATTTTTGACATGATTTTGGGTATTTTCTATAATTCAGAAGTTTTTTGCAGTAAAGTGTTCAAAATTGGTACATTGATGTAGAAGTGATCAGAGAACAAAAATGTGGTCAATAATTTGAAATAGGACAAATTTTGCACATAAAATGGTGGCCAAAACCCCTAAAATTTACAGAAAAATACCCATTTCTTGGGAAAACGTTGAAAAAAAAAATTTTCTTAAAATTTTTTAAATGCGTCTTACAGATAAAAAATTAGCGAATCTAATGAGCATTTATTCATATTTTTCGGATAAATCGTTTAGAAAATACATTGTTTCAAAATTAGAAGTTTTTTTTTGTTCGCGGTAAAAATTGAGATTTTTGACCCAACAAGACAATCTTCGACTAATTTTGTGTGAGCGACACAGGTAGCTACTTAAAAAAAAAGTAAAAAATGCAAACCCGTCAAACGCACTGGGTGATATAGCTATATTAGGCCAGTCATTAAAGCGAAAAAAAGACCCCCAGCTTGCAAAAGGTGTTGCATCGCGATTTTGACATATGACATTGACATTGGAGCCCTAAAAACAAATTTGAATTTTCGACCTTGTGGGGGGCCAAGGTTGTACGTGTTTGTTTAAAAATGCTTTAACTCTGCTCAAACTTTGCGAAACTGGGCGATTGATCCTGATGGGATGGAAAGTCCCAGTATAAATAAAAAAAATAAAATAAAAATAGCCTATAAAATAATATATCACTGAGTTCATCTGGGTAGTACCCTTGCTGAGATACGAACCCTGAAGTGTTAGCAGTACACCCGTTTCCTATGTATTTCCATAGTATATGCAAAATAATTTTCTAAAAAGGTAAGCATTTTACAGAACGTATGTAATGAACTTTATTGTAGAAAATTAAATTATCTTTCGAACGATGTATCACCTAAGTGGGCCAAGACCACGGTTAGCACTTAATTGGCATGGTCTTTATTTTATGTTATAACAGATTTTCCCAAAAATAAGCTGTTTTTAAGTTAAAGGCCACTAAATAAAAAAACTGTTTAAAATCCAAAAAGGCGGAGAAATGTTTAGCGTCATAACTCGAAAACCATTCGTCTGACAAAAAACTTTACAATAGCGTTTTTGCAAGAAATTTTATTGTGTTCAACTTTTGTCTAAAACCGTATTTTCTAAAATGTGCAGGGACCAAGTAATTAAAAAAAAAGGTTTTTGTGCACACTAAATCCAAGACGGTAGGGGAGGGAACCGCCCCACCCAAGTCGAAAACTTAAATTTTCTTTTAGAACTCCAATGTGAACAACATAATATGTCAAAATCGTGACTACCACTTTTTGCAAGCTGGGGGTCTTATTTTCGCTTTAATGACTGGCCTAATATATATAATATACTTTTTTTTAGGTAGCTACATGTCTCGCTCACACAAAATAGATCTATAAGTCGAAGATTGTCTTATTCGGTCAAAAATCTCAATATTTACCGCCTACAAAAACAACTTCCAATTTTGAAACCATGTATTTGCTAAACGATTAATCCGAAAAATATGAGTACGGGCTCATTAGATTCGCTGATTCTTTTTCTGTAAGACGCATTCAAAAAATTTCAAGAAAATATTTTTTTTCAACGTTTCCCCAAGAAATGGGTATTTTTTACTTTTTTTTTAAGTAGCTACCTGTGTCGCTCACACAAAATTAGTCGAAGATTGTCTTATTGGGTCAAAAATCTCAGTTTTTACCGCGAACAAAAAAAAACTTCCAATTTTGAAACAATGTATTTTCTAAACGATTTCCCCGAAAAATAAGAATAAATGCTTTAGATTCGTTAATTCTTTATCTGTAAGACGCATTTAAAAAATTTTAAGAAAATTTTTTTTTCAACGGGGTTTTGGCCACCATTTTATGTGCAAAATTTGTCCTAGGTCAAATTATTGACCACATTCTTGTTCTCTGATCACTTCTACATCAATGTACCAATTTTCAACATTTTACTGCAAAAAACTTCTAAATTATAGAAAATACCCAAAATCATGTCAAAAATTATAAAAACAGAAAAATGGCTATATCCTAGCCAATAAATTTTTTTGAAAGCCAATATTTTGGCTTTTGTCTATTCTCCAGGTAGGTAATATTCCCACAAAAAATCAAGAAAATCGGAGGGGGTGAGGGACAGGTCCGGCATTTCTTAAATAATTTTGCTCTAGTGGATATTATAATTGAATTTTATGTTATTTATTATTCAGAAAACTGACAGAAAGGTTTGGTTACGTAATACGGTTATTTGCTCTCTTTGTTTAAAGCTTTTGAATAAAAACACATGATATTTTGACGTTTCTTGGTTAAACGCTCTCTATTTGATTTTCGCATTTAAACGAAGAGAACGCATCCGGACTGTCCGTTGCTAATAATAAAATTGCATTTCATCTTTTTCTGTAAGTATGTTAAATGAGTCTCGAGCAACCTGCAATTTTTCAATGGCTAATTTGTCAGTGCTTTTCATTTGTTTTCCTATTCAGTTCTTTGTAATTTGTTTTCTTGTTCAGTTCTTTCTAATTTTTTCGATTTTCTTCTGCCATTTTTCTAACTTATTTTCATGTTCTATTTTTTCTTGTAGGTAACTATGGTACTTCAAAATAATTTTACCATTTCTCTCTTAGTCGTGGTGTGCAAATCTAACATTATATTTACCTTCGTTTAGACTGTCTATTACCCTTTGAAGTACCACGATAATGTTTTCATCTATCGAATCTCGAGATAGCAACACGACAAAGCCAGTGATATTAAACCTTTTTTTGGAATATCCTTGGTTCCTTTGCGGTTTATTCAAAATTATCAAAGGTAATGTTGACAGTTCTAATAGTATTTTTCCAATTTCAACCGGTAACCCTCAATTCTAAACATTTTATTTTTCAGGGCTTTAAATTGATTGATTGAGTGATCAATGTTCTCAAGTAAACCAATATAGGACAAATTACGACAGTTTGTCAAAAGTGACGATTTTAGGTAAATTATAAGCCAAAATGTTCGTTTTAATTTAATATAGCTCTGTACAAAAAATCAAAGATATCTATATTTTTTCTACTTTATTTGAGTTTTGAGTTTATTATCTCAGAGTAAGAAATAATTTTCTTACTCTAAGAGTCGAATAATAAATTCATAAAATTATTAATTTATAATACAAATAGAAACCTTGGCGAAAAAACTACTTTCTATCAACGAACAGACTAATATGAGTTACATGTTACAATCAATTAACGTAGCTAAAAATCATTGATGTAACAAAGAGAGGTCAATAATTTTGCTGACTAGAAAATAACATTATTGTTATTATAGGATGTCGGAGCAACGACATTCGAAATATTGACGGTTTAAATATAATTAATTATCAAAATTGTTCCAGATTTTTTATTTTTCTTTGTGGTTACTAGTTTGTTTTGTATTATTATCATATAATAATATAATATAAAGTTTGTTTTCTACTATTTGTTTCCTATTTTTTTTTAAATAAAACATTTACAAGTGTTTGGTTTTCACTCTCTCCAACGTCGATCACAAGGATACGAATGATCCCCATCTGGAAAACGTCCTGACAATCAGGAACAAGTGATCCAAGCCAATACACGACCGGTTTCGGCCTTTTGGGCCATCCTGAGGTGAATGTAGGCGATAGTTCCGTGTAGAGCGGGGATCATTCGTATCCTTGTGATCGACGTTGGAGAGAGTGAAAATCAAACAGTTTTAACAAGTTCCCAACGAAAGCATCAAACCATCAGTATAATTCAATGCTGGTAGGGGTATTTTCCCTCTGAGTAGTTGTTTCTGTAGGTTTCACACAACTTATACTCTACACGGAGCTATCGTCTACATTGAACCTGAGGATGACCCAAAAGTCCGAAACCGGTCGTGGATTGGCATGGATCACTTGTTCCTGATTGTCAGGACGTGTTCCAGACGGGGATCATTCGTATCCTTGTGATCGACGTTGGAGAGAGTGAAAACCAAACAGTTTTAACAAGTTCACAACGAAAGCATCAAACCATCAGTATAATTCAATGACGGTAGGAGTATTTTCCCTCGGAGTAGTTGTTTCTGTTGGTTTCACACAAAACATTTACATTCAAACATATTATATTATTTCTTATTTTTTTAAAAAGCATCAAATTATTTAACTACAAAAGCGTGCACAAATTTCCTAGCGAAAAAGTTCTTTGCACACACAAAAGA
Source organism: Aspidapion aeneum (assembly GCA_963576565.1). Lineage (NCBI taxonomy): Eukaryota > Metazoa > Arthropoda > Insecta > Coleoptera > Brentidae > Aspidapion > Aspidapion aeneum. The sequence continues at coordinate 34,561,706 of OY755038.1, read as the reverse complement.
GGGCGTTACTTAAGGGTATAAATTAGGGTCACTGCATCCTGGAAGCCTGGCGTCTCCCAGGCTTCCAGGATGCAGGCGTCTTCCAGGACCAGTGTATAAAATCGCTTTTTCCGGAACAACTACCGTCGACGCGTACGGTAGTTCTGTCAAGCAGTTAAATGCATAAGAAAGTTTTCTGCAAGTGTGAAAAATTGTTTTTCTATAAGCAGGAGTTTTCCTAGTGTGTAAAAGGCGATTTTCCGCACGCTTGTAATAAAAAAATCAATTTTATAGCTCCAAAATTAGTAACTATGTTAGGCGTTTGTCTAACAAGGTATTTTATAATCAAAAACCATAAAAGTTATTTTAAAAGGTGTAGGTGTAATTTTTAATCCTACCTAGTTGGTAATAAAAAAGTTTCAACATTTTTTATTGACAATACCATATTTGAAATTTTCGTTTTTAAAAAAATGTTGTAATGTATGCTGTCTGCCTTATAAAGCGCAATGTGTGAGAAAAGGTAGCAGCTGTGCGACAATAAATTTGGCTTGTGTACTTTACACTTAAAAGCCAAATTAAATAATATATGTATTGTGTAGCATCAGCACCTTAGAATATTGCCAAAATAAACAAAAATTAAAATTAGATATCGCTAAAAATTTTCCATCAATTAGTTAGATTTTTTTGACACACGGATGTGAGGCAGGAAAAGGGTCACCGAAAACTTTTCAAAATGTATATATTTTTTTATTTTTACACATAAAAATAAGACGATTTAGTCCACAGTACAAAGGTCTATTTTTTAAGTGATGAGTTACAGGCTGACCTTCTTGTCTGCGAAAGTGATTCCTAACAGAGTGCGTAAGCTCAGACATATTTGGCGCATCGGACTAAATAAACCAAGCATACGCTTTGTAGTACAATGTTATCATTTACTTTCAAAAACATTTCTTAAGCCACAAAAAAGTTTGTCGATTAACTACTTAATAAAGTATTTAGTACAATTTTTTTCAACTTTTTTTCATTATTTTAGCATGTTTGGCGTGGTAGACAAGGCCGTCAAAGCATCTAATTTGTCGCACAAACCTTTTTTCCTTGTTTGACATGAAAAAATCTGTTATTAAAACTACTTAATGAAGTTTTTACTGCTACAAATCACTTTTAAGAATTTTTGCAGAGGAAAAAATTGGGCGTCTAAGCAAAATGAAGGTATTTACGAAAATTCATTCTGTTAAGCATCACCTAAAAATAGACCGGTGTACTGTGGACTAACACAGTGGCATAGGCAAAATGAAACCTAGGGGGGCTTGAGCGCGGATCGATACACAAAGATGAATCCTGAGCGGAGTGGATGGAAAAAAATTCATGTGTTAGCGGTTAATATTCAGTGGCTCTGGGGGGGCTTCAGCTCCCAAGCCTCCCTCCTGCATACGCCACTGACTTACATATTGTAATAATGTATTATTTTGTGATAGGTGATTTGATAGCAAACACTTAATATTCGTATGTTCCCTTCGTAATCTTTTTTGTTTAATCGGTGATGATACATTTCGCCTTTTTTATTATAAAAAAGGATCTGTGTACACAGGACTTTATACTGTTTGTTTAAGTTTAATATGAAATTATTTATTTGTAGCTAATTGTGTTGCGGGAGTTTATTGTTATAAAATATAAAAAACACTGCCAAAATAATTTAAAAAATGCTTTAGCTTGTTTTTATTTTGTGTACAATATACAGGGTGTTTGTAAATACCATGTACAGTAAAACCCCGGTTATGCAAGTAAGCATGGGGGTGCACCCTCCTCAGGCAACTGAGAACTAAGATAATTCGAAGCCCTCATACGTATCAGGGGGAGTCATAGGCGGATCAAACTGGAAAGTTCTGGTGTCATTGCTTATGTTTTTTGAGGTGCTGAACATAAATTTAAAGTTTTCGAACAAAAGTTGTCTTGGAAAATATGAGATATTCAACATGGTAATCAATTAGTTAGCCCATGTACAATGAAAAATTTGTGGGGCTCTTGTTTATTTCTTTGCAGGGTTTCCACTTTATTTCTGGGAATATTCTTGGTTAATAAAAATTATAATTTTTTAACCCTTATCGGTCGCCATCTTGAATATCTGAGATTTGCTGAAGTAATTTTTGTTGGAAAACTTCAGGTATCTAGGAACAACTTGTATGAGATAAAAAAAAAATTCAAAATGAGCTTACCACTTTTTCCTTGCTCCTGAGCACTCCCAACTTCCCGAACCTGACGTGGAACGGCGAACAGTTGTAGGAACCATTGGGCTGCTCAACCACTATGACGTCAATAGCACCTGTCAGAGTGGCCCCGTTTATGTCATTATAAAAATCTTTAAAGTTGGAGAATATGCGCATCATTCCGTGCATTTTCGTGCTTGTTTATTTATAATCTGGAATAAATAAAGACAATCAATATGGTACGAGAATAATGTGTTAAATTAATGTTTGGACACAATTTTTTACAAACCCTATGAATGAAACTTACGAAACCCGATATTCCTGAGGTCAAAATAAGTCGATTTAAAGCAACTTACCTTAGTCCGAAATTGCTCCGTTTCAGAGATACAGGGTGTTTTTTATTTTAATTGAACCAAGTGAAACTATTTCCCAGAAATTGACTGATACCTACCGAAAATGATTAAACGACAAAAAAATAATAATAACTCATTTACTGACTAAATTTAATCCTTAAAGGTAGCAGTAAAATCTTTTGATCCAAAATAATTTCAATATTCCGTTGCGGCACTAAAAACGGAAATATCTCGAAAACGGCTCACCCTAGCAGATTTTATCAAAAATACCTTTTTTGCTTTATCAACAAAAAAAGTTGAAAAATACACTGAGAAAAAAGTTATAGTCATTTTAAACCATAAGATGAGCATTGTGAAGGGCCCTCTAACGGCCACAGTGAAAAAGAGTCAATATTTAGGTTTCGCATCCCAAAAAACCGCCGGGTACCAATTTTTAAAGTATTGCGTTGAGAAATGTTCATAAATTTTAATAAAATCGATTTTTAATTTTTAAATTCACCACCCTGTAACTCTGAAACGGAGCAAACTAAAGTAATTTGCATTAAATCGACTTATTTTGACCTCAGAAATATGTGCTAAGATTTTGTACAGACCTTTTAGAGACACCCTGTATGATAGCATGGGTCGAGTAGAGTCCCTGTATGTTGACATATTATATCCAAATATGTCAACATACAGGGACCCTAGGGTCGAGGGATTGTCAAGGAATTTTAATTCTCGTTACAACAACGTATTTTGTTTTTAAAAATCGATTAATTAGTTTGTAAGATGTTTTCTGTTATGACACGATAAACACTCTTTTTTTAATTATGTTTTTAATTTAATTTAATGCAAACTTTGATGATCGTACCAAAATCAAGCAAAAAAGTTGCTATACGATTCGAAAAGGTTTAATAATATCTTTGCGTTTAAGTGTTGTGTCGAATAATTATTTATTTTAAATTGTAATAAAATCAAAGTTTAATTGGTTTGGCTCAGTGATGGTCCCACAAAATATTATTAGTTTTAAAGTCACTAAAATTGTTATGTGGCATGAGATAGCGCTAGGTCTATACAGGGTGACTCATAAGTAGGTGGACAAATTAAGACGGTTACAGCTCCTGCAGTTTTTGAGAAGTTTAGCTCAAATTTGAAACGTGCATTAATGCCTTTTGATTTACGACCCATAGCTAGGTCGTAAATCGTTAGGCATAAATATTAGGAATAAAAATCTACAAAGTGATATTTTTTAAGGGTCATGTATTAATTCTTCCCCCCTTCTGGAACTTTTTTGTGGAAAGCCACTGGTAGTTTTTTTCGATCTGCGGTTGTTATCGAGAAAAAAATTTAAAAACGATACGCGAGATTAGTATTTTATAACATTGAATCAATTACAAAAAAAATGTTTTCTATTGTTCTCTACATAAAGCCTGTAGACACAGACAGAGTTTCTAAATAAAACAATAAAGCATTTTTTTTGTATTTTAGATTTCACAGGTAGCGCATCAAAAAAAGTTCAAGGGCAAATGTTTTACAGTGAATATCGGTTATAACGACATTGAACGGACCGCTTAATTTCGGTCGTTATAGAGAAAAAAACGTAACAAAATGGGTTATATATTTTTATTACGAAAAAGTGATTATATCTCTTCAAATTTTCATTAAAAACTATATTAAAAAAAAATTCAAAACATGCAATATTTTTAGATGTACATATACATATATGTAACTGCGTATATGTACCTACATATAATGTTATGTGAGTATGTACATATAATGTTATGTGAGTATGTACATAATATGTATTATGCATGTATGTACAGTCGGGGACTTTTTAAATTGCCGCTTTATTTTTTTTCTGTCAAAATTAATCATTTAAAGAAATCAAAATAAATTAATTTTTAAATACGTATGTATACAGACAGAGGTAAGGTTCACAATTTTTTTGTTTTGGTTTAACCTACTTTTCCGAACTTTAAATAGGATTTTTTTTTCTAGGACGGCAATTTAAAAAGTCCCCGACTACTACTTACATTATTGTATTTTTTTGTATACAAAATTATGAGCTTTCTCCTCAACGGTAAAAGCTTTTCGTTTAGACATCGCGTTTAATTTATACATATTTTTAGAATTAGCAGCTTAGATTATGTAAACACAAAAGGACACCACATCAATAGCTTTAATACAATAAAGGTAACAGGCGTTTATAATAGACCAAATGCCGATTCGCATGAACCGGGAACACCGCATACAATAAAAGGGATTCCCCGAACTTTGGCACACAATGGCTACAGTTCGTCGTTACATGCGATATCGCTCGTCGTTATAACCGATTACTTGGACCAATTTAAGTTAAATTATTGGTCGCTATATAAGTACGTTGTTATATGCGATGTCGTTATAGTCAACACGTCCAATGCAATTAGCATAGAATTCGGTCGGGACCTTAATATGTCGTCGCTATAACCGATATGTCATAATATCCGATATCGTTATAAGCGATATTCACTGTCTACTAATACTGTATGCTAATCAGATTTTTTTAGCGCAGGAAATGTAACGTTTTTTTTAAACTTATTCTACCTACCGATTAAATTCTGTGGCTTTGACGTTCGACTTTTTGTGCAATCTGGTATTGACTAAAGTCCCTGTATGTTGACATATATTTGGATATAATAAATATATCTAAATATGTCAACATACAGGGACTCTAGTATTGACATATCAAATACACGTAACATAATCGGTAGGAACTGGAAAGAGAACAAATATAGTCCTTGCCATAGGCAGTTACACTTTTGTGACATTTCCAACCTCTTTATTTGTCATATGCATACAAAACAAAGCTAAAAAATGGCCCCCAGTGTCGGGGGGGGGGGGGGGGGGCTTCAGCCATCAGCCCCAAGCCCTGCGTACGCCAATTTACAAATTTGGATCTAAACACATAGTTTGAGGTTGACAGCTGTGGGGCGGTAAAGAACATGGATAAAAGATTGGTAAAACTTTATAATTAAAAATTTATTATTTAGGTCCATTTGGTCATCCGCCACTAACCTTAGCAAAAAATCCAAAACTAATAAACTCTAAATGGCACTCATTTAAAAATCTAGCTCCATAAAAACACAATAGTACCTTTATACTTTTAAAAATTGAAACACAAAAACTGTCTGCACTTTTATACTCAACAAGTTTTTAAAATATTGTTAATCAGCCAAAATTCAACTTCCAAATTTCGTGACCCATCACATTTTTGGACTTCGCCTCACGCAAAAAAATGTTTTGTTTTTTAAAAAAAATATTTTGCAACAAATTTGCCACAATATTTTGTTGTTTACGTAAAACCGCGTATTCTAAAAACTACTTAAATTAAATTTACACTTGACTTGAATGAACCGACAATATCACATAACTAAACTCGAGCGAATTTGTAAGTAAATCGTCGAAAAATCGAAACTCTCGTTTTTATAAGTCGGGTGGGAGTCAGCCTGGCTGTCTCGCGCGGTGATTTCCTGACTCGGGCATTTTATATTCAACCGCATTTAAATTTATACAGTGTGTACCATTAAAAACATACCGCGTAATTCACCCAAATACGTTAGAGCATAAATACGGGGCCTACACATGCATTCTCACACGCGATGCTTGAAGCCAGGACCCCCATTTAATTCATAATGTTCCTTTTTCGGGTAGACCGAATTTCGGTTACTGCGCATGCGTCAGTTTTGGTGGTTTCGGACCATAATCCGTTACGTCACTACATTATTTGACAATTGTCAAAAATTTGGGGTATGTTTTTTTTTCTAAAAACTAGTTGATTGGATGAAATTTATCAAATTTTGCAATAAAATGGTAGTTTTTCTAAAACTAATTGTGGAGATTTATAGTGGACACCATGAAGTGTTTAATAGCATCTATAAACCACTCTTTTACACCGACTTTAAAAAAAAAACATTGCCTGAGACGTAAATTTTTTGGTTATGTCTACAGAAAGTTTTTCAAAAAGTTTAATTTTTCAAAAAAAAAATTTGCCAGAGACAAAAAAGGTTGCAAATAAAACAGTAATTAATTTCTTTATTTATTTTAGTTTTTGCTTTTAAAAGCAAAAACTGTCAAACAATTTAGGGACACTAATACTGGCTAATCGAGTCAAATAAGTCACACATTTAAAAAAATAATAATACCTTCCAAAGGAGCCTCATCTACTATAATACTACTCTGGTCTATCACTACTAAAATAACTAAAAGCTGAATTGGTGTATCGTTAAACCCAAATACGTTAGAGCATAAATACATGTTCAAAAAATCGAAAAGTGAAGCACTCATAGCTTGCTTTGGAAACAATGACAAATTTAAATGCGCAGACACGAATAGTACGCGTGTGTTTTGTCAAGTAGCCACACAGCTGCTGTACAGATGGACGCCATATTTGTTGTTTATTTACATTTTACGGTTTTCTGCGTTTATTGTGTAAAATTATGTTTTTTTTTAATGTCAAAAATGAGAAATAATTCACGTAAATACATATTACTAAGCCTATAAATATTTATATAGCTAACAATTAGATTTTAGTTTAATTTACTTTAATACTGTTAAAATTGTAGCATATTCTTGCTAAATAAAGTTTTAAAATTAAAAAAAAAAACATATGTGGTTTGTGGGAAAATGTCCGGGAGAAGCAAGGGAGTGCCATTCCATAGGTAAGTACTTGTATTTTTCTTTATAATTTGTTAATAAAGTTAAGAATGTTTTATAGATGCCATTAAACATTCTTCATGGTGTCCACAATAAATCTGCATAATTAACTTCCACTATCCACAATTTTGATTTTGTGAAATAATAGACATAAACCTAAATTTTTGACATTTGTCAAATATTGTAGTGACGTAACGGAGTATGTTCCAAAACCACCAAATCTGACGCATGCGCAGTAACCGAAATCCTGTCTATCCGAAAAAGGATAATTAAGAATTAAATGGGGGTCCTGGCTTCAAGCATCGCGTGTGAGAATGCATGGACGTATTTGGTTAAATAATCAAACAGATTATTGTCTTCCTCTACTAGTTTTTAATTTGTTTTAAACAAATAGTCCCCAGGGGGGCACCAACCTCCCCTAGACCAGGAATAGCTAGATGACACCTAAGTGTTAGGGGCGCACCTAAGATGAAATGGTTTGCACCGGCCTTTTTTCCGGCGTCACCTTGCTAGTTGAAGTAACATTTTGGCAACACTGAGAACCATAACAAACGAAACACTTGTCTAACCTAAATTAAGTGGCACCTAGTGGTAGGTGACCCCTAAATATGTTGGTGCAAATCGCTATATTTCTTGCAATATGAAAACACGGATCACCTAACAAGGTGATCCGTGATGAAAAGGTCAAAATATCGCCTTACATAACAGAAACGGTCGTGATTATTTATTCGTGTATTAGCACGCATACCTAATCATATAAAAAACTCATCAAAATAAGCGTCACTACTAAAATTTGTTTACAAAGATTTTTAACCTGAATAATATTTATAACAAAAATTAATTTAATAAACAACGTTGTTGATTAGAGGTATATTTTTGATACGTAGATTTTTTAAACTCTTACATTTTTATGTACTAATTATGTACAGGGGTGTCCCAACTTGGATGTTTTTGTATTTCTAGAGGAGATACATAGAAAAAAACTGATCCCTACTCGCGAGATTTTCAAGAAAAGTAGACCAGACAAAATTTTAGGATTTCCACCGAATTGTACCTTTTTACCAAAAAATATGAGCACGTATTTAATTTTTCCAAAAAATTTGCGATATTTTAAAAAATATATTTTTTATGTTTTTTAATTCTCAAAAGCAGAAAATAAAAAACAAATAATACGGTTTACCACAGAAAGTTTTTGGGATCTCTCTACTACTAAAAAATCATAAAAAATAAGTAAAATATAGTCCCTGCCCCCCCCCCCCTGGGGACTATTTGTTTAAAACAAATTAAAAATTAGTGGAGGAAGACAATAATTTGTTTGATTCCTATTCAACGACTCCACCCCAATAAGGACTTTTTCGTAAAATTACAAGTATTTGATTAAACCTAACCTTATGCAAATATCTAACAAAATGAAAATATAAAATTATTACAAAACCTTTTGAGTAGTTTTAGCCTTAGGTTCTAGTAAACTTTTTGGCTTGCACTAACTAGTGTTAAATAAAAAGTTTAAAGGCTGATTTAGGTCAAAGACTTTAATTATTATTGATTTATTGGTAATCTTCATTGAGTATCAAAGATTATTCAGAGAAGAGGGGTGGGCTGAGTGCACTACATTTAGTCACAAAAAAAACTTGTGTATTCAGTGCAAAAAATTTCATTTATTCTTGGTAGCATTTTGACAGAGCACTTTCGACTATTTAGTCATCATTAGAGTCCCTGTATGTTGACATATTTGGATATATTAATTAACATCAAAATATGTCATCATTAGTGTCTTGCTAATCTTAGTTAGATATTAGCTTATCACAATATTTAAAAAAATATCAAAATCAGGTTCAATGCCACGTTTCCCGATTAAAATTATATTTTTGAATCAGTTTTTGTTAAATTTTTGTTTTGTAATGATAAAATTTTGTATTGTCGACAATTTTATAATTACAAAACAAAAATTTTAACAAAAACCGAATCAAAATTATAATTTTAATCGAAAAACATGGCATTGAGCCTGATTTTTGATTTTTTTAAAATATTGTAATTAGTCGCATATACAGTAGAACCCCGATTATCCGTGCTCCACGGGACCGGACGAGGCACGGATAAGTGAAAAGCACGGATAATCCGAACATTCATTTATTACATTTTACATACATATTATGTATATATACTCAAAAATATGACAGAAAAAAAAGATCCCATAAGTTCAAACTAAGTTTATATGTATGAATTGCATAAAAATAAAACAGAACAAAAAATATAATTCTGCATGAGGTTTTGGTCGAGTGATTTCCGGTAACGCTTTTTCGATAGAACTTCAAAAACACAATTTCCATGATGGGAAATCATAGCACGGATAATCCGCAGCCCAGATAATCCGCGCACGGATAATCGGGGTTCTACTGTACAACTTTATGTTCCAAATGTTTATTTCATGTCTCACTGTTTCACTAAGATTAGCAAGACACTGATGATGACTACATAATTGAAAGCGCTCTGTCAAGACGCCAACAAGAATAAATACAATTTATACCTTCCTAGGCCGCATAGCAATGGCTGAGAGAACGCCGAAAATGTGTTATTTGGGTGTATTTTGACCGTTCTTTTGATGGAGAGTATCTCCATCAAACAACGATTTTGACCTATCTTAGCAATATCGTCATGATGTCTGTCTGTGTGTGTGTGTATATTATTTCTGTCCGTAACACGATAGCTCCTAAACCGCTGAACCGATTGTCACAAAATTTTCAGGTAAAATAGTGTTTGACACTCTAACGAGCTGATTAGATTTTGGTCAAAATCCATTAGATTTTGGTCAAAATCCATTAATGCTAATGACAGTTTTTTGATAATTAAAATTTTTTAAAAATACTAATTTTTTTAACGGAACATAGTATCAGTATGCGGTTATCGGAATTTTGCTTAATAATTTGCATTATAACCAAAAACTTCGTTTTGAGCAGGTTTAGTTTCTGAGATATTTACAAAAAACTTTTTTCAGGGCTAATATATCATGGCTTCACTTGATGTGTGCTAATAGGCTAGCTAGGAAGGTATCAGATCCATCATAGATCTATTTATTTTGCACTTAATATACAAGTTCTTTCTGTGTCAAAGATTATTGCTGAATATTAAATTATCCGAATGTGGACTACCCAAGTTAGCCCCAGACATTTTCGCGCAGGAAATTTAAAATGTCGAGCACTTACTAGCAGTATTTGCGAACAGGCAAAAATATATGGCGCTGCAGGAAACAATGAATACGTGGTCATTTACTATGGAATTTTTACGAAATTTTTACAAACCATTCCTGCCTGACTCACGAATCCTTCAAATATTATTTTCTAAGATTCTTCAAATATTAATTTTCTAAATAATAATATGAAATTTATTTAAAAAAATACGTTATCTCAAAAACTAAAGGTGAAAGATTAAATTTAGCTTACCACTGGGAATAAAGCAATTTGTAAAATTTTCATAAATAAAGAAGGTTAAACTACAATGCAGTCTTTTCAAAAAGCCCTTTAGAGGATGGTCAATATATCATACAAAAATGTGATAAAATCATTTTTTAGCTCACACATATACTATACTATAGTAGTGTGAGCTATGGTGATCCTAATTTTTTCGAGAAAAAAAAAGTTGCTCCGATTTTAAAATGTTTTATATATCTTTGCGTTTCAGATGATTTTGAAACTTTTTTCTTGTGCCGTCTGTCTGTCTGTCTGTCTGTATGTCTGTTTGTCTGTCTGTATGTCTGTCTGTAAGGACCAACGCGCATAACTCAAAAACCGCTTGGCCGATTTTAATGAAATTTGGTACCTAGGCTGGGTCTTGGGTCGAGATGGTCCCATTTAAAAATGAACAAAATCCACCGAACAAAAACCAAATAAAAGGGTGGGGGTAGATTTCAAAAATTAGAATTTATGTGAAAATATGGCGTGTGTGATATCAAACAAAAGGTAATTGAGTCTGCAGTTAAACAAAATACATTTTAATTTATTTACAAAAAAAAGGGTGGGGTATATTTTAAAAATTAGAGTTTAAGTGAAAATATGGCGTGTGTGATATCAAACGAAAAGTAATTGAGTCCGGAGTTTAACAAAATACATTTTATTTTTTGTTTTTTGTAAGGGTGCAAAGTCAAAACATGGCTTGTGTGGTATCAAACAAAAGGTAATTTAGTCTGGAGTTGAATAAAATATATTTCAGTTTTTAGTTATATTAGCTCACAGGTACCCTATAACTATAGTACCTAGTGTGAGCTTAGGGGCCCATATATTGGCAGAGTATTTTTTACTTTCCGTCGAAACTCCACAAAAGTGTAAAAAATGGGATACTCTGTACAGGGTATCCCATTTTTATACTGACCCTCACTAGCAAGGCTTGATTTTCAAGACGCAAGTTAAGGGAAAAAATGCATTTTTCTACAAGCGTGCGGGAAGTGTCACATTTCCGCACGCATTTTAGTTTTGGAAGTTCCATTTTTCCACACGCAGTGCGAAAAAGTATTTTTCCGCACACTCCGAAAAATCTTATTATCGGTACCTACCTTAATATACTGTTACAAATTTAAGTATTTAAATTTTATAGTTAGAATTTATTTAGGTTTAGTGTAGTATTAGGTTGACGTATTTTATGGTTGTATTCTTAATCTAGGTTTTAGTTGCGTTATCTGTGACAAACTGGTATGCGAACGGTCCGTCTAGAAAAGGCTGGAATGATTCCGAATCGAACAAGGATGGAAGGGTTCTCGAATAGTAGGCAGCCCCTCATATATAAGGCCGGACGTCGTGCATCAGTCAGTCAAAGATAACCAGCGGTAGTGATCGCTAGATGTTAACGCGAAGTTAATAGGCGGATTAAAGTAGTGAATTATTAGCAAGTTATTAGTAAGTTTAAGTGCGTGTTTTTGTACATAATTTGTTGGAATAAATTGACGTATCGTTTTCAACAATTGCGAGTTTTAATTGTTGTGGAGAACCAGTAACAATTGGTGTCAGAAGTGAGATTAAAAGAAATAAATAGTGCAAAGACTATCCTTACATAGTACCACCGGCTAGGACAATTGGACAGAAAAACAGTAAGTGATTTTTCCAGAATATTCGAAGAAGTTCGATATTGATTTATTCAAAAACCAAAAGAGATATTTAAGAATCGACTTCGATATTAGCTTAGTTAGTTAAAAAGTAAGAATTAGAAAGAATTTCTAGAATATTCCATCACTTTCTACGACGCTCTATTCGAAAACCAGAAGAAATATCCAAAAAGCGACTTCGACATTAGCTTAGTAATTTCAAAAGTAAGAACTAAAAAGAATTTCTAGAAGATTCCATAACATTCTACGACGTTCTATTCAAAAACTAGAAGAGATATACAAATACCGATTTCGACATTAGTTTAGTTATTTCAAAAGTAAGAATTAGAAAGAATTTCTAGAAGATTCCATAACATTCTACGACGTTCTATTCAAAAACTAGAAGAGATATACAAATACCGACTTCGACAGTAGCTTAGTTATTTCAAAAGTAAGAATTACCAAGATTTTCTAGAATATTCCAAAACATTCTACGACGTTCTATTCGATAACCAGAAGAGATATACAAAAAACCGACTTCGACATTAGCTAAGTTATTTAAATATTTAAAAAGTGAGAATTAGAAAGAATTTCTAGAATATTCCATAACATTCTACGACGATCTATTCGAGAACCAAAAGAGATAATCAAAAAGTGACTTCTACATTTGCCTAGTAGCAGAAAGAGTGACATTTACTAGTATATTCTAGAACATTCCAAGAAAAAGTCGAGTTCTTGGGTCACCCGAGAAGGCATCCATACCGACGAAAAAAAGTTACAAGCAATAAAAGAATGGCCTCAACCTCGTGACAAACATGAATTGAGAAGCTTCTTGGGTCTGTGTACATACTACAGACGATTTGTAGGAGTATTCGCCAAAATAGCGTCTCCATTACATAGACTTACAGAAGATAAAGCTTCTTACAGATGGAATACTGAATGTGACAAGCATTTAGAAGACTGAAGGCAGCAGTATGTTCTAGTCCGATTCTCGCATACCCTATTCCAAAAGGTAAATTCATATTGGATACTGATGCGAGCAACGATGGAATAGGAGCAGTACTCTCCCAAGTACAAGATGGAGAAGAACGGGTCATCGAATTTTTCAGCAAAAAGCTATCCAAACCAGAGAGAAATTATTGTGTTACCAGAAAGGAGCTCCTAGCCATCATTAAATCTGTAGATCACTTTCACAAATATCTCTATGGACAAGAGTTTCTGATTAGAACGAATCATACTGCGTTACAGTGGCTCATGAAAATGAAACAACCTGAGGGGCAAGTCGCGAGATGGATAGAAAAGCTACAATACCATTATCAAATTAAGCACCGAGCGGGAAGGGTGCATAATAATGCGGATGCATTATTCAGAAGACCTTGCCCTGAGGACTGTAAACATTGCAGGAAAATTGACCAGAAAGAAGGAATTAACTACGTGCGCCAGATAAAGTTAGAACCAGATGAAGAATGGATGTCGGCTTCGATTAGAACCACACAACTTAACGACAAAGATGTAGGACCTATCTTGCGATTGAAAGAAGAGAACAAGCCACGACCATCATGGCAAGATATCGCAAACCAAGGGGTGATATTCAAATCACTGTGGGCACAATGGGATTCACTGATAGTAGAGGAAAACATCCTTAAACGTGCCTGGGAAAGTGCCGATGGCCTTTCTGTGGTTAATCAAGTAGTGGTTCCTAGGAGCATGGTAGACAATATAATGGCCGAATGCCATGGTGGAAAATCAGGCGCGCACCTAGGCATAAATAAAACCATGGACAAAATTCGAAACCGATTTTATTGGGTCAATTACTTTCAAGATGTGAAAAACTGGTGCCGCCGATGTTCGACTTGTGCAGCCAGCCAAGGTCCCAAAACAAGGTCCAGAGGTCAAATGAAACAATATAACGTAGGTCTGCCATTCGAACGCATTGCTATTGATGTGGCCGGACCATTTCCAGAAACTAAAAAGGGCAACAAATACATCCTTGTTGTCATGGATTACTTTAGCAAATGGCCAGAAGTTTTTGCTTTGCCTAACCAAGAGGCCGCTACAGTTGCAGTTGGAACTACATTCAGATCAAGGAAGAAACTTTGAATCAAAGCTCTTCCACAATCTCTGTGACCTTTTAGGAATACATAAAACACGGACTACGGCTTTACATCCGCAGTCAGATGGCATGGTTGAAAGATTTAATAAAACAATAGAAGAACATCTGTGCAAAGTTGTTGACGAGCACCAAACAGATTGGGACCAATATATTCCATTGTTTTTGATGGCCTATAGAACCGCCATTCACAATACGACAGGAGCTACTCCATCTAGTATCCTGTTTGGTAGAGAACTGCGTTTACCATGTGATATCATGTTTGGTTCACCTGAAGAAGAACACTTAGAGGTTTACGACTATGTCGAACGTTTAAGGCAAAAGCTGCACGATATCCATGAAGTGGTTAGAGAGCGAATAGAAATAGCCAGTGACCGCATGAAAGCGAGATATGACCTGAAAGCAAACTCTTCAGGGTTCAAAGAGAAGGATCAAGTCTGGCTATACAATCCTCAACGCAAGAAAGGAAGATCACCTAAGTTGACACCACCATGGGAAGGGCCTTATAAAGTTGTTAAGAGAATTAATGATAGTAGTCTACCGAATCCAGAAAAGCCCGAAGTCCAAGATGAAAGTTGTTCATCTAGACAGACTAAAACCTTACCTGGGAAATGTTGATCGAGGCGATCAAACCTGAAGAGGAGGATAGTGTTACAAATTTAAGTATTTAAATTTTATAGTTAGAATTTATTTAGGTTTAGTGTAGTATTAGGTTGACGTATTTTATGGTTGTATTCTTAATCTAGGTTTTAGTTGCGTTATCTGTGACAAACTGGTATGCGAACGGTCCGTCTAGAAAAGGCTGGAATGATTCCGAATCGAACAAGAATGGAAGGGTTCTCGAATAGTAGGCAGCCCCTCATATATAAGGCCGGACGTAGTGCATCAGTCAGTCAAAGATAACCAGCGGTAGTGATCGCTAGATGTTAACGCGAAGTTAATAGGCGGATTAAAGTAGTGAATTATTAGCAAGTTATTAGTAAGTTTAAGTGCGTGTTTTTGTACATAATTTGTTGGAATAAATTGACGTATCGTTTTCAACAATTGCGAGTTTTAATTGTTGTGGAGAACCCGTAACAGTACATAACATACATACAAAACCTAAAAATTTAATAAACGTTTTTTTTAATAACTTAAGTTTTTTTATGTTTTCCGCACGTTCGAAGAAAAAATAGTGTTCCTAACTCTTGCGAAAGTTTCTTTTCCACACTTGATTGCTGGCTGAACTCAGCTATGCGTCGGTCGGCGAACTGCAATTGCATGCGGAAAAGTGACAACTTCCGCACTTGTTACAAACTATCACTACGGGGGGTAAATGAAAAGCTTGCATTTAGAGAGGGGGCTCAGAATGCCCATAAAATTTCAATTTGTTGTAAATTGCGTTTCCATGAATATTTTTTTATAAAGAATCAAACTGTTAAATAAAATTTACCTTCTACTTTAGGTTTTTGAGCTATTACATAAAACTGTTATTTATTTATCGAATGACCCCTTTTCTTTACACTAATTGTATTTTTTTTTAAATTCAATTTTATTTTACATTTTATATTGCTGAGTTAAGAATTTTTGGAAAATATTAAATTACAAAAATAATAAAATATAAAGGTTATTTTTATTATTAAATACAAAATTTAAAAAAATAATATTGACTGTGATATGTCAGTTTAAAGGAACTTTTACACTGATTTCAAATATCGAATAAAAAGAGGATTACTTCATAAGAAAAATACTAACTTTATGTTGTTGGATTATCTATAAAAAATCAATTTATCCTGTAATAAAAAAGTTATAGGTCCCCCTACCAAAATGCAATTTTCAAAAACCCCCTTTAGCTTTAAAGTGGCTTTCTATATCACGATGCAATTTTCACCTTTAATAATCTCTGGAAAATCCAGGCTCGCAAGTGAGGGTCAGTTTTTTTTTCTATCTATAACCCCTAGAAATAGCTGAAAAAAAATTACAAAAACATCGAGTTTGGGACATCATGTACATAATTAGTACATCAAGCTGTAAGAGTTTAAAAAATCTACATATCAAAAATATACCTCTATATCAACAACTTTGTTTATTAAATTAATTTTTGTTATAAATATTATTCAGGTTAAAAATCTTTGTAAACAAATTTTAGTAGTAATGACGCTTATTTTGATGAGCTTTTTATATGATTAGGTATGCGTGCTAATACATGAATAAATAATCACAACCGTTTCTGTTATGTAAGGCGATATTTTGACCTTTTCATATTGGAAGATATAAAAATTCTGTCTTTGCGTTGATTAAAATGTTCCACAACATCATGGAACAAACTCTTTTGACATGAATCTGACTCTCGTCTTATAAACCATTTAAAAGCAAAGTGGTTACATAAAAAATATTAAATTGGAATGAGGCAGAAAAAAAGCTATTTGCATCAGCAATAAAAATACTCTGCCAATATATGGGCACTATAGTTATAGTGTACGTGTAAGCTAATATAACTAAAAACTAAAATATATTTTATGTAACTCCAGACTCAATTAGCTTTCGTCAGAGAACACATAATGTTATCTGCTTTCGTTTGAGACCACACAAGCCATGTTTTCACTTTAAAACTCTAATTTTTAAAATCTACCCCCACTCACACTACTAATAAAGTATTTTATTATGAATTTAATAAAGTTGAATATTTTTAAGAATTAAAATTTGAAGAGTTCTTTTATTGACCCCCTTAATTTATCTTGTAATATATGTGGGTTATATTTTAAAAATGAACAATTTTTTGTATTAAAAAACGGGTTAATTTAAAAACATATTATAATAGCCTTCTTTGAAGGGCTTTATAAACAACGAAAAACAACCCAGGATTACTTATTAGTAAACACACTGTATTAATTAAGATAAGTGGCTAGTTTATTAGAAAACCTATGTCATATTTTAAAGAAATAGCGAAAAACTTATTAAAGTTAATCGGTCCTCTGTACTCTAGCATTGTTTAGAGAGAGACAAACCTTTCATCCTTGTTAATTCGAAAGCGTCTTAAAATAAAAATAAACAATTTTTGACAAAATATATACCGAGGGTGACGGACAAACCTGTTTGTTTATTTGTTACATAATGATTTATGTCACTTACCGCTGACAATTTAAGTAATTTTGGTGAAACGCCAATGAACTTGATAAAAAAATAACATATCTAAAAAATGTTAGTTTCAGTGACTTTGATGAGTTTGTCGCATTGAAGACAATTTGCCAACTCAATTCGGTGGACACCAAGATAGTCTGATTCGAAGTCACTTGGTGCCCGGGACAATCACAGCTCATTCCCTTTCACATTCATACTACATAAAGACCCTACGGGACGGCATGCCAAGCACCACCACGGTAGACAATTTTCTTTTCTCAAGGAGAGTTTAGTTTTACCTGATACTCTTTGTCGAGCACAGGGGTGTTTATCGTGCTAGCACCATTTAAGCTCTTACCCCGGGATCATCAGCTTAACGTGACTTCCGATCCACGGCCTTGTATTGATCATTAACTTTGCATACTTTGTTGATGCTCAAACTCCACCCAAGACCATAAAAAGATAGTAGGTTCGAGTTTGTACTGGCAGGCATGGGAATCGGACCCACCCTCAGTGTATAGATTCTTGAACGGGTGAGAAGGAGTACTCCCTTAAAATCGGGTGAAAGTCAAACTCTTACCCGTTTCAAGAATCCATTAAAGCGGACGGGCTTCCACTAAACCATCAGGGTCTGTAGCATCTCTATTTCTTTAAAATATATCATACATACAGGGTCTTTTATTTATTATTAAAGATTCTTGGGGACTCCTGATTAACCACCAGCTGAATGCTAAAACCAAACGAAATCGCTTGGAAAGATTTGGTTTAAAAAATAAACATTTTGATTTGTTATGTTTATAGACCATTGTTCCGATTTTAACATGTTTGGGCACATGATTGATTCTTTCCCCACTCCATATATAAGAATTAATTTATTTCTTTTAAAATAGAGTTTGTGAAACTTAAACACCAGTATTTACTAAAGCTAGCGGACCTAGAGGAATATATGCTGAAATGCTCAAATATGGATCAAAGAAACTAATCGAAAATCTCACATATATTATCAATCAATGCATAAACGGACATCCAGTACGTGATGATTGGAAAATTGCATTCATATCTTCAGTATATAAAAAAGGAAACAATAACGACCGATTTACCATTTACACACTACAGTTAATGACGACCAAGTAATTGTAGCTAATGATAAAGAAGACATGGAGTATATGATGAGAAAGTTAATGGAAGAATACCAAAAGTGGGGATTAACAGTGAACGTGGACAAGACACAGTACTTATGTATTGGAAACGAATCCAGTGAATTAGAACTAGTATGGACAAGTAATATCTCCATGCAATGAGTATGTATACTTGGGTGTCATATTTGATAAGACAGGAACAGACTGTAAAGAACTGGAAAAAAGAATAGTAAAAGCAAAAATGGTTATTGGATGTCTTAACAGTATCTTATGGAGCAGAGAGATAAAAAAGAATGTAAAATTTAACATATATCAAACTATGGAGAAAAGCACGCTGTTGTATGGAATAGACTTGTCGCGTAACAAAAAAATACAAAACAAAAATGGAGTGTCGAAATTGATGCAATAAGATCAATGAGAATATCTAGAACAGATCACATAAGAAAGGAGACCATAAAAGAAAGAATGGGAATCCAGGGAAACATAACGGATGACATCACTAAAAGGCAACTGATATGGTACAGCCATGTACAACGGATGAACGACAAAAGATTACCAAAGCAGGTCCTAGAATGGCAACCAATAGGTCGCAGAAAAAGAGGGCGTCCTAAGTCAATCCAAAGATCAATGAGTCAAAAAAATCTGACACAAGATGATTGTCAGTATCGAAGGAGGTGGAGAATAGGCGGCGGACAACGTAGAAAAACGTTCTAAACCGCCTAAATAAAAAAAATAATTTACTACAGAGTCTAAAGTTCTAGGTTCTAAAGTTCTGGGTCTAAAAGTCTAGATTTTGGTTAAACGTTTAACTTACATTTTCCCTTGGATGCAATAGTTTTTAATATCAATATAATTTGTTTATGAATACTGTTTCACTCCGATAGCTCAGAAAATTTGGGTTGTCTAGTGGACACGCGAAATCATATCTTTCAAGACAATAATAAAATATTAATATAGTGGCTGAAATGTTTCAAGAAAAGATGATCTTTCAAGACAATAATAAAATATTAATAAAGTGGCTGAAATGTTTCAAGAAAAGATGGTAGAGCAGTTGCGCGAACTTGGCGAGACACTGCCGTGCCCTCAGAATAAACCCACCAAGGTAAACTCTGATTTAGTACTTAGACCCTGGTTTTTAGTACTTAGACCCTGGTCTTAGTGCAAAGTTTAAAGATCTTAGTAAATACTGGTGAAAGGTTTTAATTGTTGCTCATTAAATTTAAGTTCTATTCTAATTGATTTTCAACAGTTTTCATACTGTCATTAAATGGTTGCCTTTCCAAAAATTATTTGCACTGTTCTTTACAGGATCCATTAAAACTCAATTTGGTAAGTGTCATTCTAAGCGTATTTTAAATACTTGAAAGATTCCCGTTATTTTTGGTGTAACAAAAATGGGTAAAATGTTTTTTTTTTGTAAAAACTCGAAAATGCGATTCCAAATTTTTTATTGTACCATGTTCATTTAAGCTAATTTAAATTATTCTATATAACAGGGAGAATTCAATGGCATAAGGGCAAGGGATAAATAAGACAAATAAGATAACAAAAAGATTTTACCCGAGATGGATTTGAACCAAACCATAATACCTCCCGTGTTCTCGTAGCTACTCAGTGGCGGCTCGTCAGATGAGGCAAGTGAGGCGGTGCCCCACCAACTTTTATTTATATAATAACTCTTTATTTGTTGCTCTAGTTATGCCTAATACAACAAAGCTAAACAAATACAAATCCTCAATCGACTCTAAGAAACTAAGAAACATATTTATTACGGTTAAATGTCAAACATCATTATCAAGCTTTTTCGCCCTCTGCTACTTAAACTTTGTGTTGTTTCATTAAATCCCCAGATAAAAAGGAATCTACAACATGAAATGAATAAATAAACTGAATCGTCATTCGCAACATATTGGCCCTAGCGGACTGAACCGAACTCTTCTGTGACTCGCGCGCTTGACTGCATGGTTAGGTGAGGCGATTAAAAAAGTGATAAATTTGCGTGCATTAGCATTACATAATTTAAAGCAGAAAACTCTCAGTTTTTTGTTTTACTGCAATGCTTTTAACAATATAATATGAAATAATAAAATATTTCAAAAAAATATTTTTCCCTGCATAAACTTGGCTTTAGAATTCGCTAAATTTTGGGCTTCCATGAGGCGGCGGGCAGCTCCGCTTCACATACGCTGCGGGTTTTATCATATCGCGTCTGGTCCACATCACGTGGCGGAAAATTATTGAGGTCGTTCGAAGACTAAAAACTCTATAATGCGAATCTATCAATTAAATAAATCGCTGGTAAGATTTTGTCGCATCCGTGCAAATTATGTAACACCCGCCACCTGTTTTGAGTCATTCGCCAACCGATTACCTAATTAGTCATTGTTTTAAGCTTTTATTAAAACTTTGCTTGTGCTGTTTTTTTATTAAAAAAATGAGTTTTCCTCTACATGACAGTGTTGTGTCATTGATAAATGTACCATTTCAACGCCACAGTAATTTTTGAAACGCAGGAAATCTTGAAAAATAGTAGACAAACGCCAGACTTAAATATTTTAAGTCTAGACAAAAAAAAGTGGCAAGGAGTTTTCTCGATGCTTCAAATTCAGAGTCTTCCTTCATTCCTTTTTTTGATTTTAATTTTTAAGATATTTACCACTATTAAAATATCCTGTATCAATTTTTGCAACAAGTTAACCTAGATGTAAATATGTGCATCACTCAAATTAAAATATGCTGTTCATTGTTCAAGATTACAAGATAAATATGAAGTTTTTGAAGATATACTCGAGAAAACTAAAAATGTAACAGCTTCAATTGTCCTTAAAAATTCTGAGAAAACTATTTTTAAGGAATATAATTTATTATATTACGAAATTTTGGATAATAATAATTTTCAGTTACAAACAAAGATTAAAGATTTAAAAAAATTAGAATTTGTTGAAGTACTACACACCTCCAAGTTCGATGAACATTCGAAAAATTTTCACAAAAAATGTATCGATAGTTTAGAAAATGCATATAAACAAAAGTTTGTTATTGATGTTATAGACACATTAAAAAATGAATTATCAGTAAGTTAATAAATCTATGTGAAATTTTTAGTGAAACTAAAAAACTTTGTAATCGTGTTTTAACTATTCCAGTTACGATCAAAAATGACACAAGATAAACTTTTACAGACTTTGTATGAAAATGACAAATTTTACGACGTTATACAGTCGAACCTCTATAACTCGAACCTTTTAAGTGGTCCCTGCACTTTTTATATGTATTTTAACCTCTTTTACTCGAATTTCTATAACTCGAACTGGGACCCAATTCTTGAAATAAATCCGTATACGGATTCGGCGAAACGTATACGGATAATCACCATTCGAATTCTTGAAAGCTCGTATACGAGTTTTTCGTTCGGAAATGGAGTCGAGTGGTAAAGTCCACTCGAATCTCAATTTCCGTATACGAATCTGAGTGATCTAACCTAACATTTTTGTTTACTTTAATATATTTTTTGGTGTTTGCTTAATTTTTCTTTAAGGAGAGTTTACACATGCATGGATTTGCTGGCGCCAATAAAAACTGGCGCGCCAGTAAGTTAAATTTGAAGTGTAAACACCGACTTGCACACAAGTTATTTTTTTGCATGCATGTATCAAAAAAGTATGCAGCTGACTGAATTTGCTGGCGCCAGTGGTGACGCATGCGCGCAGAAAAGGAAAATTTTAATGTGTAAACAATTGCTTGCACATCGGCTCGCCAGTTTAAAGTTCATTATTTTAAATTATTTTTTATTTTCATTGTGTTTGAGCTTCAAAATTTTGTTTATTTTTGTTTTTATAGCTTAATATGGCTAAAAAAAGTGGTCAGCAGAACTGACCATACAGTTTCTTGAAGGCTATGAATGTTTTCCTTGTTTATGGGATGTACACAGTAGTTCGTATAAAAACAAAGATAGTCGAGATAATGCTTCCCAAAAAATTAGTAAAATAATGACTATTGAAGGCTTTGAAGTTGCAGAAGTAAAAGCAAAAATATGATCCATAAGAAACACATATGCTTTGGAATTGACAAAAATTAAAAAAAACCAACGTTCCGGAGCCGGTGCAAATGAAGTATACACCCCAAAAGTACCATGGTTTAAACAAGCAGACCGAGTTTTAAAGAATATTGTTTAAATAAGAGAAACTCTAGAAGAATATCAAAATGTTGCTTTGTCATTCGAAGATGGTTTTTATAGCTCGCAGGATCATCTGCTGCAAGTTCTCCTAAAAGTTTTTCGGAAGCACCCAAAGTAGATCGACTAGCAATCCATGCTTTAACCCATGCAGATACGGCCTTTTCGTTGTTCCTTTTCCTGAATCTCTTTTATTTTTTTTTTCAATAAAAGTTTAGCGACTATTTTGCAGGCCTCCGAGAGTTCAGCCGACATATCGCGTACACTTTAAAAATGAAACTGGCGTGCCAGTCTTTTTAATTTTCGCCCAATAGTGTAAACCTTTACTGGGGTGCCATTAGAACTGGCGCGAACACTGGCGCCACTAAATTCATGCATGTGTAAACCCACTTTTATTTAAAAAAAATTGGGAGGGTGGCTATAAAAGGGCTTGAGGACGCAAAGAGGTGGAAGGGGGATTTAGCCTATTTTTTTTAATTTCTTTTTTTTTTGGAAATGCCTTACGACTAGGGGGGGGGGGGAGTGAAAAATCCTGAATTTTTGCGTTAATAATATATGAATTTTTTGGTGATTTTACTGTTTTTTTTAACAGTTCTAAAAAAGACAAATAATTTAAAAAAGTACCAACTTTGTAACACATTTTCAAGAAAAAATATATAAAAGGAGCGTTTTCGGGAGGGGCGGGGGGATTAAAAAGTTTCAATAAAAATTTGAGTATTGTGCAATTTTTTTGTCTTGTTTGTGTCTCTTTTAACACACTTTATCAACTATTTTGTGGGGCATTGATACCTCTTGATTCCCCCCTGGGTATAATGCCTTATCTTATTTTGCTTAATTTTTGGATAATATAAGTGCCCAACTGCTTCAAGACGGAAAATCCCCTGCATGTAAATAATAAACCTAATCTCATACTTTAACCAGTTTCACTATTTTTTCTGACTTTTTCTATGTTGGCCAAAAATAAATATAAAAACATTATTTTTCTTTATTTACATTTCAAAGTACATAATAAGTACTTACTGTCAAGTGCATTAAAAAAACGCTAGGTAATATGACTACAGTGTGAGAACAAGCCAGTTGGAATAAACTTGCTAGTCGGTTAAATTTAAGTTTTTTGAAAAAATCCAAACACATGTTAACTGAGATATTTAACCGGCAATATTTTTACAGAATATTTTTTGGACAGACCCCCAGAAAGGGGTCCACTAGCATACAACTTATTTTTTAAGATGGAATGACCCCACTTAAGGCACCTTGTTAGAAAGGGTATCAAATAATTTTTAAAAATTAACAAAAAGAAAATTATTTCTATTTTTTTGTAATTTTTAGAGAATATAAGTGTCATTTAAAGTAAAACCTATAATTTTATTAAAATATAGGTGGTGGACCCCTGACAAGAGGTCCAGTAATACCAACATTTTTTTTTGCAACTGGTAGACTCAACTTGTAGCACTTTGTTCAAAAACTAATAAAAAAATGTTTTATTTTTATTTGACAGATTTCCAAAAAAAAGTGAACCATAATTTTTCTTTTTCAATAGGATTTCCAACAAGGTGCCACAAGTGTTATCTTGTTGGACCCCTTTCTGGGGTTCTGTAAAAAAAAATCATCAAAAATATTGCTCATTAAAAATCTCAGTAGACATGTTTTTGGTTTATTCCAAAAATGTTTAATTTAACCTGGTAGAAAATGTATTCCAACTTGCTTGTTCTCACTGTATAAGCTTTTATGTAAGAAGTTGTATAATCTTTTTTACAATAAAAACTACAATAAATTTATTTTTATTTTACTTATAATTTAAAAAAAAAATTGCATCTGAGTATTTCTAGTAGGATCATCATTGCAACAGGACTGCTAGGCAAAAACTGCTTCACACCTCAAAAATGATCTTCATGTCTTCTCTGAGAAACCTGTAACAAAGTTTTTTCATTGAGTGTACCACAGCAGACCTCACTGGATCTGTATTACTGGCAGGATTTTTATATATGTCCTTGTTTATAACTTTTGAAAAACAAAGACATCTACAAAAATAATGTACATATTCAAATCAAATCACACTGATCATCTGAGGGCTGCTTTAGTCTACAACAGTTTTTAATTTTTTTGGAGTTAATTGACAGGTAAAGACATTCAAATTTAAACAAAAAAATGGGTTTTTTGAACAAAGGTTACTGATTTTGTCAATTTTTACTTGAAATGTTTATTATGCTTATCGGCCTAAAAGGCAAAACTGTTCTATACTCAAAAAGAAACTGAGAAAAAAACACTGGGAGCAAAAAATTAAATTGTTTCTATACTACAGACAAAATGCAAACTCCAAATGTTTCAGTAAAAACCCCTATGTTACTTAACACTTGTCCAATTTTTGTCAAAGCATGATGTATGAAAGTTCGTCAAACACAGGCCACTCATTACAAACCAAGCCTCAAGTTCAAGACCCCTTTAGAATACTTATGAAGTTTATTTGTTTTCTTTTAAGCAGTCTCAAAATTCAACTGCGAATTTTACCCCCAAATTTCCACACTTCAAAGAGGTTAGATGCCCCTAGGCCCCAAATTCCCATTACTATAATTTGGTACTTACCGTTACCAATTATTACACAATCATTGCTGTTACCAAAATAAAACACAGCTTCTTGTTCTGTTAATAAAAACATATCACTCTAAAAAAAAATTAAACAAAAGATGTAATGTCAATCTACTGTCAACCTTACTTCATCGCGGCAAGTTTAGGCGCACATACCGGCGTTAGTTTGGTCAAATTATACGAAAGCAGCGTTGCCAAGTAGTGTAGTCGAAAGAAAAGTCGTACACGGAATTGGCGTTCGAGTGGCATTCAAGAATAGCTATTTTTCCAAGCACTCGAAACTACCATTCGAATTTTACTCGTATACGACAAAAAATCCGAGTGATTCAAGAATTGGGTCCCTGTTTTGGTTGTCCCTTTAAGTTCGAGTTATAGAGGTTCGACTGTAATTGAAAAATGTTTGTATTGTTAAAAGAAAGAAGGATACCGCTTGTTTACAAACTTAAATTTTTGTTTTTAGATTTAAAGTGTGTACCTAAGTATATTTATCATCTTTGTAGAAAATAAAATTTTTTGACAATCATGGAAAGGCAAAATTGGAAAAAAATACACATTGCATTTGATCATTTATTCCCATTTCATGAAGGATTTTTTTTTCATTTTTGGCCTTGGTGCCTCATCAGTTTTACAAGTCACAAGTCGCCACTGTAGCTACTGAAAGCTTGAGAGCACACACCTATACTAACAAAGAGAAATTAGGGATGACGAAACGGATTCAGAATAGGCGGATTTTAAACCAGTACCTCGGTTACTCAGTTGGTAGAGCATCAGCCTAGTAAGCGGAAGGTCCCTGGTTCAAATCCAGGCTGAGATAAAATCTTTATGTTATGTTACTTTTCTTATTTATTCCTTGCTCTTATGCCTCTAAATTCTCTCCATTATATAGTTATATAATTTATTAATCGTGATTCAAATTATTTTATACCATATCATAACAATGACAAAGTAAGTAATGGTGGACAGTTGAACACTTAATTTAGATCACCCTGTTTACGAAAATACACAACATATACAAAAGCCTCTAACCAAGTTAGATTGTTTTAAATGTTGTTATGAAGATTATGCAAGCTCCAAGTCGCGGTTATTTAGCATGTTAAAAATGGGTGTAAACAAATTTGACGCCTATTTTGATGAGGTTTTTATTTAATTTAGCACGTTATTGCGTCCGGTCCCGTTATGTAAAGCGCTATTTTGACCTTTCTGAATGTTGCAAAATAAAACATTTTGTTACATTCTTCTATATCAAATCAACAAGTCCTTGTTCACACTACTCCTGAGTCTTAATTTTATGCTTAAATTTAGTCTTAACTCATATACGTATTCTTAGACAAGAAAAAGAGAAATATATAAAAAAATGGATCCATGACGGATCTGATACCTTCCTAGCTAACCTATTAGCACACTTCAAGTGAAGCCGTGATATATCAGCCTTGAAAACAGTTTTTTGTAAATATCTCAGAAACTTAAGCTTCTACGAAGTTTTTCGCAAAATGTAATCTACTATATTTCGACAACCGCATATTGATGCGATGCTTTTGGGTTGGATTTTGAACAAAATCAGCTCGTTAGTGTCGAACACTATTTTACCTAAAAATTTTATTAAAATCGGTTTAGCGCTTTAGGAGCTATCTATCTTGTTACGGAACAGACACGCACACACACACACCGACATTACGACGATATTCCACATTTTCGGCGTTATCTCAATCTCTAAAAAAAAAATTCGTCGAAAATCATATTTTTTCTCAGCCATTGCTGCGCGGGCTAGGAAGGTAAAAATAAGACTAGGACAAGTACCAACAATACTTAAAGCTTCTTGCTTCTTTTTTTCAGCATTCAACAAATAGTGTATTCCACGAAAGTCTAACTTAGTCTTATGGTGTGGATTGACTCTTAGTGCATTTTTTGTTCTGACAGCTGACCAGAATATTAAATATTTTGGGTGGACATTGCACTGTAAAAGTTGCAATAAACTTTTTAGTAAAAAAACCCAGAAAGTATGTCTGATATGTAGCTCTTTAAAAGAAAATAAAGCAATCAGTTAATTTTCTATTATAAAACACATACATAATGGGTAAAAAAGACTGCTTAGAAAAAGAAAAACTATATTAGCAGGGTTTTAAATAAGAATAGGTATATAAGGCTTTAATCCCCATATCATAATTTTTGAGATAACTTTTTGACAGTTCTCAGCTGTTTGCCATAATAAATAGCATAGGCCAACGAAAAAAAGTTGTAAAAAGTTGTCTCAAAAATAATGATATGGGATTTACACATACCTTAGGCAATCCCGACCTCCGTACCAAGACTGGAAAGAAGAGGGGGAACATAAGAGGAAATTGTATTGTGATGGATAACATTTCATAACAAACCCCAACCCCTATACACTCGTGACTCGATGCGCCAGAGGCGGGCGGAGCTTAGCATGAATCGAACGGGGGTTCAGGGGAGGACTTGCTTCTACACTCATCGTAACCCTGAAAAAATAATTTGCCTCTTTCTAAGCGAGCTATGGACCGTAAAGCTTTGACCAATATTGTATGTACATATAAAAGTTCGAGTAAGGATGCACCTAGTATTTTAATTATAATTTTATTGACATTGAAAAAACAAAACAATGATTACCTGATTACCAAGAAAAACCTTTCAAAATAATGCGCAATTTTTATTTGTTACACAGAAATAAACAATAACAAACCAATTTCGCCAACTAAATAAACACCAAGCACAAAATAAAAGTTTAAATATCAAGTGATTTGATTTAGTCGAGACACCCTGGATAATAATATAATATGCAGGGTGATTTCCACGTATGTGCAAAATATTTAAAAAAGTGTTTCAGAGACAACTAAGTGTAAAAATGTTTTTTTAATAAATTTACATTTTTCGTCATGCAAAGAAACGCTTGTGACACACGGTTGGAAAGCTCTTTTTATGCCCTATTTAATAACATAAATCCAATATGGCCGTCATAAGAACTAACAAAGTTGGCTATGGTTTCAAAAAAACTAGAAAGCATAGAAAAAATTTGATGGCGTCATTCGATTGGCCGTAGTCGCTTATACAAAACCACCAAATTTTATCAAATTTGCATACAAGATGGCGACGACATTTAATTTTTTTGAAAACCAGAATTTTTAGTTTTTGCTCGATTTTTTGACACCCCCGTAGATATTTTTAATTTCGATGCAACATCTGATTGGAAATAGGGCAACTTTCTCCTTATTTAACCAACATTGTATCTCACAGTTCCCGAAATTGCCATGTGCTTACTTTTAACTGGGACACTCTGTATATTAAACCAAACCAAACTAAAAATATGTTAAATATTGTGCTAATATTACTTACTTCTTTCTATAACTAGTTAGGGGCCTTTAGATATGTAAAAAAATCTATCTCAAACACATTAATACCGAGTGCAAATGTTATTTCGCCACGCTTTATCTCCTTAGTGTGGAGAAGGAGCGGGTGGACAAAAAGTCGGAGATCGCGACGTACAGGCTAGCGATGTGATGCTAGAGAAGCGGTTAAGCAAGAAAAGAAGATACCGTGTAACCATACCACCACGGGATGCATCGAAAAAGGACGGGATTGAATTCCTTAGCGATGCCACGGTCTGCTATAAAGACGGATCAAGGCTAACAGACCGGAATTTGACCGGTGCAGGAGTGTACGTGGAAAGCAAGAGTATTGGAAAAAGCTATTCGCTGGGATCCAATGCAATAGTCCTCCAGGCGGAGGTTTAAGCTATACTGGCGCTAACATGTGAGGAAGCAATTAGAAATGAAAAAGTCACGCGCCTCTGCATCTGTTCAGACCATTGAGTTGTATAAGGCCCTGAAAGCAGACAGTCAAGCTGCACTGAAAGCACTGTGCAAACCAACCATGTCCGCGGGTTTAGGCAGGTCTGTGCGGATGCACTCTATAGTGCAAACTTCTATAAGTTGACCAGAATAAAAGAGGTGGAGCTCGTATGGTTACCAGGCCACATGGGAGTCCAGGAAACGAGAAAGCGGATGAACTTGCCAGGGGTAGGTCCCGGCAGAAATGCGTCGGGGGACTCACAAGAGGGCAGATCAAGTCGGC
Source organism: Aspidapion aeneum (assembly GCA_963576565.1). Classification (NCBI taxonomy): domain Eukaryota; kingdom Metazoa; phylum Arthropoda; class Insecta; order Coleoptera; family Brentidae; genus Aspidapion; species Aspidapion aeneum. The sequence goes on along the minus strand of OY755038.1, from coordinate 34,532,234 downwards.
CCTATCAGAGTGAGCCCAGAAAGAGATACAAAAGCAATGGACCAACACAGGAAACGCCAGACAGGCGAAGGAGTGTGTGAAAGGATACAGCTGGTCTCGTAGGGACTAGCACCTCCGTAGAACACGAAGAAAGGTAGGAGCCATAGTGGGAGTTCTCACCGGACACGGCGTCCCACAAGGACACTTAGTAAAGATGAGAGTGAAGGAGGACGCGACGTGCGATGTTGAGCCGAGGATGAGACCTTGGCGCATTTTCTCTCATCATGTGAAGCATACAAGGAGGCAAGAAGAGAGGTATTCGAAGAGAAAGCCTATGGGACGGAGGACCCGATATTCAGGCCTTTGTACAGAAGACGGGCAGATTCCTTAGCGAAGGAAGGACGCAGTAGGGAGGATGCCCGGTGGTTGTCGAAAAAGGCGCGTACCTAGTCGCCAGGCCTAGAGCCTACCCCACACTACTACTAGTACTACTACTGATCTCCTTAATCTATATTTTTTGGCAAAAAGCTTCCAACATCAAATCATAAAGCAAAAAAGCAGTAGAACCTTTTCTTATTCTATAATACATAACAGAATTATTTGACAGTCAATATTTTTGACCAAAAGTTATTTGAAGTTTCTGTCTACTGTTGACCTTTCCTACCAACCTTGTGCATCCTTTAAAATACACCTTGTATATTTAGGAAACACTTTGTAAAAATGTAGAGTGGCCAGGCTAAATGATCTAAGTGCCAAAAAATACAAATTTTAGATTTTCCACCCAAAATGATTTAGGTGTCAAGGCCAATACGGGTATATAAGATCTAAGTTTCATTTCCCCACCTTATGCTCTATATGGCATATTCAAAATGACATCCGTAAGTCCGCTTGCATAAATTGTACAGTTTCTTTTTAGTTTCCCACAAAAATGCTTTTTGGCACTTAGATCACTTAGCCTTTCCACTCTACAAATGTACTTTTTTTTATTTTCAAAATTTTGATTTATGTCAAATAATTAAGAACACTCCTCAAAATCACTTCCTTCTTTCTTTGAGCAATTGCCAGGTAAAACACATGCATATTTTAACGAATGTTTATGCAAAGTTTGTTAAAATTAATAAATGGGTTAACTGGCAATGAAGAGACTGTTAAAAAGTTAAAAATAGAAATTCAATCCAGATCAATGTGTCAATAAACTTTTCACCTTGAGGTTAGCGGGAAAAATACTAAATAATTTGATCAAAAGTTTATTTATTTTATTATGCCTATATGTCAGCAAATACAGGGTGTACCAGAACCAACGCTATTTAGTAAAACTGTAAATTCCCGTAGGTAAAAATATTGCCACATTTACTTGAGTTAAAAAGTTGATAATTTAACCAAAAAATAGATAATTTATAATATGGGATGTTCTTATAAGTAATTTATAACAATATTTTTGCATTTAATTTTGTTGACTGGTTCCTTCAGAGAATACCGCAGCCCACGAGATAGACCGGCCCGGGCGCGGAAATATCACGTGACCGTAGGAGGCTCACAAAAAAACGCCTCACGGCCCGCTGTCATTATAAAACATGTGTGTTTTCAGTTTTGGTATGTTTGTTTACTTTGATTTTTTTTTTAATTCGGGCACGAATTTTATGTGAATTTTATCAAAGTTATTAAAATAACGCAGCCCACGAAAAAGACTGTAGTGGGCTGCGTTAAAATAATTAATGGCTAATGAGTAAATTATAAAGAAAATACCTATAAGATAAACAATGCCGCGAACGTGTAATTAGTGTTGTTCCTTGTCGGTCCAACTATAAAACTGAAACCTAATATGTTGCAAACGGGAAAGAAGTGGTAAAAGATAAGATCTTGGATAAGATTGATCAAGCAATAGACATCCTTAGTGACATTTTCGATAGTGAGAGTGAAAAATATGTTCAGTTGTTATTTCTTATTAAACAATTAGGTCTCTTGAAAAGGTAACCTGAGAATCGAAGATATTGTGGATACACTTTAATGTTGGCTTCATCTTTGTTTATGCAGTCATCCAGTGAATACACGTCAATTTACAATTCTAAGGTAATATGTCTTCCGCACCCTCGCAATATTAAAAAACTGATTTGTAAAATATTGTTAACAGATAGTAATCTCTCTGGTAGTGTGAAATATTTAAAAAGTAAGATACAGCTTTTAAAAGAACATGAGTTGGCAGTTAACTTACACTTTAATGAAATATATATTAAACTTTGTGCTGGGTAATTTTTCAAAAAATTATTGACGACCACTACATTCAGTTCATTGAATGTGAAAACCATCTCACTTATTCACAAAATCACTTGTTTCTTGTTAATAAATTATTGTGAAATGTTTTATATTGAAAATTTTTCTTCAGATAACTCTAACGAGTGTTTTTGTGGAGAAAAACTATTGTCAAAGCTTGAAAAATTAGTTTAAGGGCATGTAAAGTTTTTTTTAATAATTTTATTAAAAAGCACAATGATTTAGTGTCTGCTAATAAATCTTTGAATAAGAACTCAAACAAAGATGATGACACTCAAAGAAAAATTAAAAAACTAAAAGCTTAGGTTTGATATGTCCAATTTTGAAAGACTTGTATAGATTTGAAGTTACTAACGATATATGTACCTAATATATGTACCTGAAGATATGAGAGTGCAAATTTTGTATAATTTTTTATTTTATAGATTCAGTTCTTTTATCCATAATAAACACATATATCAGCAAAATATTTTTTTCAATTTTTGCCTATAAAAGAACAAAAATTTTTTGTTATTTATTTAAATTGTGTAAAAACATATAATATATTAAGCAATACAATAAGAATCCTGGGACTCCTAAGATCACGTGACCGCCGACTTGCTTATAACGCGCCATGGCCGGTCTTTATGGTTGGCTGCGAGAGAATACACATAAAAAAGGGCAGGAAATATTCAAAATATTTCCATTATATGTATACACTGGGTTATTCCGCATTTCTTATCTAATATTTTTCTAATAGGCGCTTCATATGATTTAGTTTCTACTATTGCTAATGGGATTTTAAACGGTGCGTCTTTTCGGTTTTTGAAAGACCTTGTATTCTACAGACCGATAAGAATAAGAGAGATAGAACAAGGAAGCATCGCGTAGTTTGTTCGCCTATCGTGTGTGTCGTCCATGTGTGTTGTTTGATTTAAAGAAATTCTGCCAACTATGAAGAAAGTTGGAATTTTCAAACTAACGAATTTGTGGAAAATAGACTAGAAAACGTTTAGTTTTTCCAGGAAGCAGTAATTGTTTTATCGAATATCTAACAAATAAAGGAAATAATTGGTTTTCTAGGTTGAATTTGGGACAAAATATAAAATAATTTAAGATTAATTGGTACAAAAAAAACGCATTTTGGTTTATTAGGTACTTAAGAATTTTGCAATTTTTTTAATAAATAAGAATTATAAAAAATCATGAAGTATTTTTTCAAGAAATAGTCCGCAAAATATTCCGCGTGCATGGATAATTACTGTCGTTAATTTTTGCTTCAGCATACGCGCATTATATCACCGCGGTTTTGCAAAACAAAATCAATATATCATAGGCCAGCGGAATAACCATAATTTAAGGCAAAAAAAAAGATAATTATTAACAGGACTTGGAGCATTGTAAATTGTAGAGCGGCGAAAAACGAAGCTTAAAAAAATAAATGCGTGAGCAGGGGCGTTGCGGGTTAGGTTTGGGGGGGTAAAAAGTGGCAGAATAAATATACTCAGAAAGAAATTAAAAATAACATACAGAGCGATAAAAAAAATTATTAGAAAAAATAAACGTTTTGTCATAATCTATATATTTACATTAATTTTCCAAAAGCAAGGCAGGTAGCTTAATTTTTTTTAGCCATAATAATAGCCATCTATCTTGCGTGGAATTAAGTAATATAGTCAGTTTTAAAAAATGTTTTAAAACTTATAAAATAACTCCGATAACTTAAAAAAATATTGTGAATTTTTTTTAAAAATATTTTTGGACATGTTTTTAAATGACGCGTATTATCTTTTTTTAATTCGCCAAAAAGTACATCGCAGTGCCAAAAACTGAGTACCAGCAGAACTGGATACGATGATTTTCTGAAGGAGAAATTTCATTTAAAAATAAAGTGATTTTAAAAGGAAAAAACAAATATCTTAGAAACTTCTTAATTTTTTTGTTTGTAAAATATTGTAGACATTTAGCACCCAGAGGGCTCTACTCTTACCAAGTTTTGTTAAACTGACATTATTTAGCAAAAATAAAAAATAAAAAACAAAAAATACAAAAAATTACGGTTTTTTAAATTTTTCTCGAACATTTTGAGGTTATGTAAAAAATGACGTTTATAAAACTTTTAGATAATTTCATGGCCTATGACTTGTCTGTATGTCACTTTTTTCTCCGACGTCAGATTTCGCCGGAAATCGCAATAATACGATTCCCTGCCCCTTTTTACCCCCCCCCCCCCAAACCTAACCCGCAACGCCCCTGCTCACGCATTTATTTTTTTTCCTTCGTTATTCGCCGCTCTACAATTTCCAATGCTTCAAGTCCTGTTAATAATTTTCTTTCTCTCAAAGTGTAATTTGCCTGGTCTAATCAATCAATATTACCTTTAGTTGATGTCAAAAATTTCTTGAGGATTCAGTTCAATATCTTGGAATGTTGTTCATCTTAAAGTTTCGAATTATTGTTGATTTTGAATCTAAAACAAAAATAGAAACCCGGTTTGTAAAAAAATATATATACAAGGTGTTTTTAAACAGTAAAGCAAAGGCTATATTTAGGGTCATTATAGGGGGTATTTTTGTTTAAAGGTACGAGAGGCTTTTTTGAGTATATGTCGTACGTTTTTGGAAAAACCCTTGATCACGTCGATTTTGTTTGCGAGAGGTACACTTTTTGAATTTTGAAATTTTTGTTGCAAGCATCCCCCCTTTGAGGGGTAAACTTTTCCTTTACATTTTGAATAGGGAAAATGAGTCTAGTGCTACCTTGTTTTGAAGATCTCTGGAATATCTCTACAACCGTGAAAATATTTCGAAAATCTATCGATAAGTTTTTGAGATATTTATCTTCAAATTTTCAAATTTAACAAGGAATAATAAAATAAAAATTAAATCCGAAAAATATAAAATTCTAATTAAATTTTTATTTTATCAGTCCATGTTAAATTTGAAAATTTAAAAGCAAATATCTCAAAAACTAATCGATAACTTTTTGAAATTTTTACAGAGTTTGAAAGACGTTTACCAGACCTTTAACAGAAGGTGTCACGATCCACTTTCTCTATTCAAAATATAGTGGTAAAGTTTAAATAAAAATCCGAAAAAGCCTATGTTATCTTTTAAAAAAAACATCATTTATAATACCTACGATTTTGGAAAAATCCTAAGCCCTCTTTGGTAAGGTATTTTTTTTATCAGTCAAAAGCAGTGAGCATAGATACATACATTATGTACATATAAATAGTTCAATTTTGAAGGTATTTTTATTGTTAAATTTTTTCAAGGTTAAAAAACAAAATTCTAGATAAAATATTAGGTATCTTACGAGAGGTGGTTTTTTCGGAAATCGTAAAAACATATTTTTGCAAACACGCAGATTGTCAAGTTCGTTATTTTGCGAAATTTTATTTGCCCAGTTAACAATGTTGCATATCATTTTTATACAATGTTTCAAAAATCTATTGTTTACTTCACAGCATACAAAAAAATAGCTTACGCATGATTTTGGAGGTCGAAAGGTTACTTTGTTTCAGTATATTTTTAACACCGATTTTGCTTTGAGTGTGATAATACTTAAGCTGCATTTCTAACGTATTCACTGACAGAGTTCAACGCCAGCACGCAAGCTAGGCATATGGGAATCAACGTAACCATTTTTAATGATACGCACACCAGCACGGGCCGACGTGTTTGCAAGCCGCAAGCTTTCCAGACCATGCAGCCAATAAAGGCGGAATAAACGCAATCAGCTTTGATCTGACCTAAAAGACAATGTGTGTCGCAGGTCACGTGATGGATTCTCTCTTTCAACCGATATTTTCATCGATCGATGATATAGCAGTTTTGCTCGCCTGCTGCTGTTTTAGTTTCTCTCGTACTATGGTAGATGGCGCTTCTTGCAGAGTATATTATTTTGTTTTCTCACTAGAAACGTAAGGTGAGAGACAAAACCGTAACTTAACTTAGCAAGGGTAAGCAGTGTTCTGAAGAGTCCGATAAGGACGAAACAGTTAACTGTCAACACTTATTAGGTGTCCATTAAATCTTGGACCCCCATTAGGTTAAGCTTTCGAGCCACCCACGGAAAAATACGAAACAAAAAACCCTTATTTTTACCTGATTAGACACGAAAATTTGTTGAATTTTTAATGTACGGGTACTAAATTTTACGTTCTTTAATATTTGGCTTTAAACTCCGTTGACAGACGCGATGCAGATGTCTCAATGGCGGAACAAACGCAATCAGCGTTGAACTGACCTAAACCGTAACCATTTTTAATGACACGCACACCAGCACGGGCCGACGTGTTTGCAAGCCGCAAGCTTTCCAAACCATGCAGTCAATAAAGGCGGAATAAACGCAATCAGCGTTAATCTGACCTAAAAAACAATGTGTGTTGTAGGTCACGTAATAGATTCTCTCTTTCAATCGATATTTTCATCGATCGATGATATAGCAGTTTTACTCGGCTGCTGCTGTTTTAGTTTCTGTTGTGCCTCGGTAGATGACGCTTCTTACAGAGTATATGATTTTGATTTCTCACTAGAAACATAAGGTGAGAGACAAAACCGTATACTTAACTTAGCAAGGGTGTCACATTGACGAAGTAGTAAGCAGTGTTCTGAAGAGTCCGATAAGGACGAAACAGTTAACTGTCAAAACTTATTAGGTGTCCATTAGATCTTGAACCCCCGTGAGTTTAAACTTTCGAGCTACCCACGGAAAAATACGAGAGAAACAAAAAACCCTTATTTTTGCCCGATTAGCCACGAAAACTTGTTTGATTCGAAAGTAAGTTTTCCATGATTAATCAAAACTGTTGCAAAAAGTTCTAAAATATTTTTGGTTTTCTGTAAACATGACCTAAAAAACCTAAAATGTTGCAATAGGCATTTGTGCAATGTGCTGGAGTGCGACTTGGCCAGCGAACACGATTAGAAATGTAGCTTTAGTAATAAACGGAGCCTAACGGAACTAATACCATTTCAACTAAAACGAGTTGCTTAAAAATACCTATGTAAAAATTATTAAATCCAAACTGAAATTTTTATAACAGAATTTTTCCGTTTTTCTGTTAATATTTCGAATAGTAAAACAGCAGTTTTGGATGCGTCATAATATGCCAATAAATAATATATTATCAATTATCTTTTTTTGTGGTTTAAAGTTATTGAATTTTGGTTTTGCAAGATTTGTTGCAAACAAAATATTTTTTCAGACGCTGAAAATGCTTTTTGATATTTTTGTGGTTTATTAGTTATTAGTAAAAACTTTTTTTTTCAAATACCTACATAACTTTTCAAAAAGTGTCCTGCAAAGGTTAAGTCAGGTGATGTCCAGTTAGGTCAAGTTAGATCAGGTCAGGTCACATCAGATGAAATTAAGCTATTAAATATTTTTCTACCAACATTTTTCATATAAAATGTGTTTTCTGACAAATGTATGTTCTACTTAATGTATTTTTTATCAAATATTTTTCTGCGTAATATATTTTCTTCCAAATGTGTTTCCACCAAAATTCTTGCATTAAAAATGTTTCTACCTAATATTTTTGCACAGATTTTTTCTGTCAATATTCCTTAAAAACACCCTCAACCCATTTTGGCCCACCTCGATTTTGTTTAAAATTGTTTTTTACACTGGAATGTTCTAATTTATGCGTAATGTATATGCGTTAGACAAAATATGGGGGTGTGTCAGTCAGGCTAGACCCACTAAAATTCAAATCAAAACAAGTCAATTAAAGAAAGTAGAAAACAACGCAAATTATAACAGTACGCACTAAAAAAATATAACAAAACCTAGGCAGCCTAAATAGGAGAGACAGGTCTCATAGACCGAGAAATTGCTAATACTTTTTTACTAATCAAGGTATGTTCCAAACAAAAATGGAAAACAAATTGATCCATAAAGGGTCAAGCCAGTGACACAATGATTAAATTATAAAATCAATTTTACAACCCCACAGGATAAAATGATTTAGAGATCCGTAAGGCAGACCACGTTATTTCCATGTAATTTTTGATGCTGAATCCGAATTGGGGGCAAAAAAGGTCCTAGAAAAACCGAAATTTTCCCCAGTTCATTCATATGAAATCATCAAAAAAAGGAGGTTTGGCAAAATCTTCCTGATTTTAATGATTTTTGGTACGTTTATTCTACCGGCCAAGGAGACAGCGAATCATAAATTTTAAATATTTCTAATCGGTAGTTTTTGTTAAATTAATTTTTGAAAAAAAAAGTGCCCATTTGGCTTAAACATAATCTAAATAAATTTAGATATCTCAAGAACTACTTACATCAGGGTACTGGTATAAAGCTCGTTTAAAAGTTCTTTAAAATACCTTTCAAATGACTATGATCACATTTTTTTTTTGCAAAAAAACTTCATAATTTTAAGCAAATAAAAATAATAAAATTAAAAATGCATTTATCAGAAAGTTTTGAAATTTGGTATTCTTCATCGCCTTGACCGGTAGAGTGAACGTACCAAAAATCATTAAACTCGAAAATATCGTTGATTTCATATGAATTGTACCACTGACTGGGAAGAATCCAAGACGTCTAGTGAATTTTTTGACCCCAGATTTGGATAAAAGAGGTACTAACAAAGTTCGCTTATTGAGGAAGAACCTTAGAGTAATAATCCGGTTTATACAGGGTGTTGGTAATCAAGATGCTAATATTAAAGAATGTGATTCTTGGGTCTATTTTCAGAAAAAAACTTCAAATAAACATTATGTCCTAACTAAAAAAATCTAGATATTTTTGTGACATTTGGAGTAAATTTAGTTTTTTTTACACAAAAACTGTACATCAAACAAAAAAAATCAAGAGGTGACATTTGCTCAGGGGCCATTCTTAAATTATGTAACGCAAAAACCACTATTCGTCTCTTTTTAACCTATTCTCTTAGTGCGTTACATCATTTAAGAACAAGCCCTCACCAAACAATAATATATTGATAAATAATTTTTATAATATCGAGAGCAGTATACCAGATGTTAATAAAAAAGATGTTCATACACGGTAAAAATTTTTGATTTTTGATTTTACCTTAAAACAATTTGTTTCGAATTAAAATATTTCTTTTTTGTTTAACGCAGCGTTTAATCTTTAAATAAGACTTTATTTTTCTTCTTTAATTGTTTTGGTCAGTATACTTTATTTTGTAACAAAGCAAATTGTCTTCATATAAGCATTGAGTAAATAACCCATACAGAGGTGCTACCGGCGAGCTTTACTATATTGAGAGGCAGATGGCGCTGAAATAAATTCGTCTAGTACGCAATACACAGAGACAACTACTATGATCTAATGGCATTTGTATGATAGGCATGAACCTCGGAACTCGCACATGCAACTAAATCGTTCTCGCAGTCCCTGAATATTGCATACTAGACGAATTTATTTCAGCGCCATCTGCCCCTCAATATGATAAAGCTCGTCGGTTGCACCTCTATATGGGTCATATACTCAAAGATATCATTCAGAATTCTTGCTTAATTTTGTAGCTACGAAGTGCCTTAGATTGATTCAGTTCCAATTTATATTAAAACAATTTTTGTTTCACATTAAAAAGAGAGGCAAGACATTTTTTGTCCTAAATCAAGAAAATATTCTCTTGGTGAATAGGAAAGCACAAATTATTTTACTTCAAAGCAATTTGCTTTAATCTAAGACAATATTTTTTTCCGTGTATGAAGTTTTTGTATCAGAGTCTCAGAAAGCCTCAAACCATCAGTATAATTCAATGCCGGTAGGGGTATTTTCCCTCGGAGTAGTTCTTTCTGTTGGTTTCATACAACACCCTGTATGTTGATAAGAAGAGCTAAAGGAAATGACTTAAAGATAATTGGAATCGTTACTGAATCAAAACCTTATACGAAGAAGAGGAAAGCTTTTTTAGCTTTTATGCAGCTTATTATACAAATATATTTTTTCCTCTTGATCTATTAGAAAAAGTTTATTTTTTAGCCTTGAAATTTTTTATGATATTTTCAAAGTGTTGTTGACTTCGAATATGGAGTACCTACTGCGTTTTACCAGAATAATTTAAATTTTTACGTAAGATATACGCCTTCGATTTCAGCCAATCAAAGCTAAGCGTTGTTTTTGCAAAATAATATATTTTTGTTATGACAGGAACTACACTAATACAATAATCAACTTGTTTTCCTTTATTTTAAATGAAATAATATTGAACACAAACAATTTTTTTTTCTACAACCATATTATATTATAAAAATACTCTGCCAATTTATGGGCACCTAAGCTCACACTAGGTACTATAGTTATAGTGTACGTGTAAGCTAATATAACTAAAATGTGAAATATGTTTTATTCAACTCCAGACTCAATTACCTTTCGTTTGATACCACACAAGCCATGTTTTGACTTAAACTCTAATTTTCGAAATCTACCCCCACCCTTAAAAAAAACTAAAATGTATTTTGTTTAACTCCAGACTCAATTACCTATCGTTTGATATCACACACGCCATATTTTCACATAAACTCTAATTTTTGAAATCTACCCCCACCTTTTTTTTTAAATCACCTAAAATGTATTTTGTTTAACTCCAGACTCAATTACCTTTCATTTGATATCACACACGCCATATTTTCACATAAACTCTAATTTTTGAAATCTACCTCCACCCTTTTATTGGGCTTGCGTTCGGTGGATTTTGTTCATTTTTAAATGGGACCATCTCGACCCAAGATCCAGCCTAGGTACCAAATTTCATACAAATCGGGCAAGCGGTTTTTGAGTTATGCGCGTTGGTCGTTACAGACAGACAGACAGACAGACAGACAGACAGACAGACAGACAGACAGACAGACAGACAGACAGACAGACAGACAGACAGACAGACAGACAGACATTTTTTTTCTCGAAAAAATTAGGATCACCATAGCTCACACTACTATAGTATCGTATATGTGTGAGCTAATAATGGTTTTCATACAATTTGCATCCTCAGAAATTTTTCCGCAAGTGTGGAAAGTACTTTTCCATGTATGGAAAAGTCTACGATGACGTTAACTGTCACCATACTTTTCCGCACAAGTGTTGCAAAGTAATTTTCCACACATGTGTGGAAAAGCAGTTTTATTTGAATTGTGCAAAATTAAACACCAATTTTTACAAAAATTAATATACAAGGTGACAAATTAAAACGGATCCACCTGGATTTTCTCGAAAATTATCAGGAAATTAAAAAAATGCCGAAACACGTCGATTTTGTTTGCAAGGGGGACACTTTTTGTAGCACGAACCCCCTTCGAGAGGTAATTGTACCCTTATATTTTGAATAGGGAATGTGGGTCTAGTGATACCTTGTTTTAAAGCTCTCGTGAATATCTTTACAACAATTTCGAAAATCCATCGACTAGTTTTTGAGATATTTGCTTTCAAATTTCCAAATTTACCATGGAATGATAAAATAAAAATTAAATCTGAAAAATATAAAATTCTAATTAAATTTTTATTTTAAAAGTCGATGTTAAATTTGAAAGTTTGAAGGCAATTATCTCAAAAGCGAATGGATAGATTTTTGAAATTTTTACTCGATTGTAGGGACATTCAAAAGGCCTTCAAAACAAGGTATCATTAGACCCACTTTACCCATTCAAAATATAGGGGTAAAGTATACCCCTCGAAGGGGCTTCGTGCTACAAAAATTTCAAGATAGCCGAAAAGTGTCCCCCTTGCAAACAAAATCGATGTGTTTCGGCGTTTTTTAAAATTTCCTAATAATTTTCGAGAAAATCCAGGTGGCTCCTTTTTAAATTGTCACCTTGTATAGTTTAACAGTGTTCGGAGGAAAAATAGCGTACACTTGATAGAAAGTAACTTTCTTACACTCGCGTGTTGTTTCAATCGGCTAGCGCCTCGTTCACACGCTCGTGTGAAATTTGTCACTTTCTTCTCTTGTTATGTAATATACTATTTCAACATTATAGCGACTTTAACAAGTGTGTTTGAACAAAAATCTTTTGGCATCTGAAGTCGCAATATAATATAAAAGTGCTTGTCAAATGTCAACTTAAAAAATCGTGATGATATACAAAGAAAATTATTTGGCTTTTCTCTAGCAAATTTTACGTCAATGTCATGGAAGAGAGTGTCAAAAATTTCACGTTTGATATTGGCGTGAAGGTTTTCTAAACATAAATGCTTGCTAATTATCATATGTCAACTGCCAAAAACTTTGTAGAAAAATTATCGCTCTTAGGCATGGGCGTAGTTTGGGTCTCACTCAGGGTGGGGCAAAAAAGCAAAAAAATGTACAATCAAATATTTATTTCCCCTTTAATTCTCGTATTACTAAATGAGCTAAAGCCAGGATGGGGCATGTGACAAGCCAGGGTGGGGTACTTGCCCCACCCTGCCTGACCCTGACTACGCCCATGATTTTAGGTCAAGCCCTAATTTTCATTTAACTATGTATAATCTCCTAAATTATTTCGGTAAAATGTTCCGTAGAACCGAATTTTCCAAAAAAATGTGTACCCAATCTTTAATAATTATGTATTTATATTATCGACTTCAATTACACTACTTATCAAAAAAATTTGTACACCTACAATATAAAAACCCATGTTAGGTGTACAATTTTTTTTGGAAAGCAGTATATTAGATTGTAGCGATAAACAAAAAATTTGGGTGCCACCTTTATGACTTAGGATATACAGTGAAACCTCTCCTTCCGGACACCTCTATTAAGCGGACACTTCCTTTAGACGGACAAATTTGTTGGAACCAAGCTTTTCCCTATTTCTTTACATTTAAAATTCACTCGTATAACCTGATATTCTAATAACCGGACGCGACAATTTTTTTTTGGTTAAAAAGTTCTGAAACCTCCCTTAACCGGACGCGAACCTCTGAGAACTGGACGAAGCGCTGCACGACATGGGCATAAATATTATGTAGTATGTTGGCAACAACGCACTCTGCAGCCGGCGAATTACCTCTTTCCGTTTTAATGCGGAGACTTAATACTTCTGTCGTATTTAAAATATATTTTATTCGTCGGGACTGCTGTGTTTTATTTTTATTGTTCAGTTGGGTAGTAATAGATCTCTTTGAAATAACACGTTGTGAAAAACTTCTTAGTTTACGTGAAAAATGGAAGTTGTTAACGTTTCGGAGAAGGAACATCAGCACGAAAGATCGCTGAAAAATTTAAAATTGGAACAACTCAGGCAGCGGAAATTGTTAATAAATATATATATATATATATATATATATATATATATATATATATTAAAATTTCGCAGTTCTCTCTCATAAGCGGACACCTACAATAAGCGGACAAAATCGGCGAGACCGTGATTGTCCGCTTATAGAAGGTTTCACTATACTATTCTTCACCTGGCTGAAAAAATTGCTGAAACATTTGGCTAAAAATTATCGGTATAAAATTTTCTTATTTTTTTTTTAAATCCTTCAAGGCTCAACTTTTTTTTATATTTAATATTATATTAGAGAAATTCATTTTGATTTGAAATTAAAAATAAAATTGTGTATCAAAGCAGTCATGGACGGACAAACGGATTATTGGCAAACATTTTTTGGCTGAGCCATAGACATTTTTTCAATTGCCTCAAATTACGTTTCAGACAAAAATTCAAACGTGCGTGACTTTTGCCAACTGGCAAGCTCCATTGTTTAGTTATTTGGCCAAAAATGCACATTTATTACTAAGGCTTGATTAAAAACAATATTTTCCTTAAGAAAAATATTAACTCGTCAAGGTCGTCCTAATCTTCCATTGCCCCTTCCCAAGAGTAAATTAGCTGAAAAATCTTTGATATAGAAAGGGCGGAAAGTCTTTAATCACTTGCCTGCTTACCTCCATAAACCTAGCAAGTCCACCACAATCAAAATTGAAAAAAATATATTCCAGAATTATGTGCTTATGTGCTAATTTCGTCCACTTTTTAAATTATTTGTGCTCTTTTGGTTTCCACGGCAATGTAAAAAAATTATTGGCGTGCTAGCTTTATATAAAGCTAGCAAGCATATACAGAAATAATATTTTTATAATATTTATATGCGACAATTAAGTGCTTTTTATGTACTCCCGTTTGCAAAATAGATATTTACCTAAAAAGTGTGGAAAGTGATACTTTACCGCAGGTGACGGCAGTCAAGGGTAGTAAAGACACTTTCCGCATGTGTTAGGTACAATATTTACCTGAGTACTTTTTTTTTCAAAAAATTGAGCAAATATTGACGCGTTGCTAAGGTTTCTAAGTGGTGCGCGTGCGGTAAAATAACTGTACCGCATGGCGTGCGGTAAAGTAATTATTTTAAAATTTTTGTACTCCTTTGCTTTCCACGGAAATTTAAAAAAATGATTGGCGTGCTAGCTTTATATAAAGCTAGCAAGCCCATACAGAAATAATAAATATTTTTATAAAATATATATACAGTGAAACCTCCTATAAGCGGACACTCACGGTTCCGTCCATTTTGTCCGCTTATTGGAGGTGTCCGCTTAAGAGAGGGAACTGCGAAATTTTGATATATATATTTATTAACAATTTCCGCTGCTTGAGATTTTCCGATATTAAATTTTTCGGTGATCTTTCGTGCTGATAGATGTTCCTTCTCCGAAACGTTAACAACTTCCATTTTTCCACATACACTAAGAAGTTTTTTTTACTAGGCGCCATTTCAATGAGATCTATTATTACCCAACTGAACAATAAAAATAAACAGCAGTTCCGCCGAATAAAATAATGTTGTAAATACGACAGAAGTATTTAGTCTCCGCATTAAAACGGAAAGAGGTAATTCCCCGGCTGCAGAGTGCATTGTTGGCAACATACTACATAATATTTATGCCCATGTCGTGCAGCGCTCCGTCCCGTTGTCAGAAGTTCGCGTCTGGTTAAGGGAGGTTTCAGTTTTTAACAAAAAAAAATTGTCCGCGTCCGGTTATTAGAGTGTCCGGTTATAGGAGGGAATTTTACAGGTAAAGAAATAGGGAAAAGCTTGGTTCCAACAAATTTGTCCGCCTAAAGGGAGTGTCCGCTTAATAGAGGTGTCCGCAAGGAGAGGTTTCACTGTATATGCAAAAATTAAGTGCTTTTTATGTGCTCCCGTTTGCTAAACAGAAAATTTTATTTACCAAGTTTTTAAGCTTTTCTAATGTGTGGGCTTGCTAGGCTTATATAAACCTATCAAATTCATAACTAACTAATAAGTATTTTTATATTATTTACATGCGTATAAGACTTCCGTGTGGTGAAAAAAAAATTCAATTTTCCAAGTTTTTAGGCTTTTTAAAAAAAATGTGTGGGCTTGCTAGGTTTATATAAACCTAGCAAGCCCACACATTCAAAAAAAAAGCCAAAAATACTTGGTAAATGGGATTTTCTTATCAGGAAACGGGAGCACATAAAAAGCACTAAGAACTAAAATTTTATACTTATAAGTAGTTTAACAGTATTTTTAGCCTAGTTTGTCAACAGAATGTTTTTTTTTGTTCTTGAAAATAAAGTATAATTTGATTTGAACCTTATGTAACATCGCAAAAACTAAAAAAGACAGATAAAATTAAGTTATAACAAATAAAAACAAAAAAATTAAATTGTTATAAATAAAACAATCATGGGTCACCTTCCTATATGCAGATTGCAGCCTTTTCAATTGAAAACAAATTTCCCATCGTAGTTGAAAAACTGCGAGGCACATCAAGAAGCGCTTTTCATATTTGAACACGTCTTGAAAATAGAACTTAGGACATATCTACCCGTTTTTATTTATCTCGCCTAGAAATACCAAAAAACCCAGAAAAATATTGAATTTGGCTCACCCTGTACAGGTACGTTTTAAAAAATGAAAAGATTTCCAGTACCGGTAGACTGTAATAGATCGTTGGAAAGCTCTTAAAAAATGCTCAAAATATCCTACAACCAAAAACTG
Organism: Aspidapion aeneum; assembly: GCA_963576565.1. Classification (NCBI taxonomy): domain Eukaryota; kingdom Metazoa; phylum Arthropoda; class Insecta; order Coleoptera; family Brentidae; genus Aspidapion; species Aspidapion aeneum. The sequence continues at coordinate 34,516,067 of OY755038.1, read as the reverse complement.
ATGAATCTTACCATCTATCCATGCTACAACTTTTTTCTGAGACAGGTCCTAGGCCTTAAAATTGGAATATCTCCATTACGGGTGAGAATATTGGATAATATGACGTCCTTCAAATTTTATGAATATTTATGATTTTATGACATAAGTTATTTCTGGCAAATAGTGCCATCGTTATGGCTATTCTAACCTTTTTTAAATGAGATAAATCGTTTTGATAAAAAGTGTCTTCTTTTTGTTCATTCAATTATAAAATTTCAATTCAAAGTTTAAAATATTGATATTCGCATTTCCTTGTCTGAAAAAAGTGGTTTTTAAAGAAGCATGATGAGGTGACGCGGTCGATGACGCCATCCAATAGAAAACATTAAAAATCAAAACACGTCACCGCGAGATCCAATGAAAACGCGGAATCGCTTTCGCATGATTATTTTAATTTTATAATTATTGTGCGTGTTTATAATATTTACGTTACTGTAAATTATAAAATCATCATTAACAAGTAGGATTCCTAAAAACTTACTTTTTTTTCTAAATTTATGAAAGTGTTTCGACTGGCAAATGTTATTAATACAAATTAATACAAATAAATGCAAAACTAACTAAAACTTCCTGCTTTAATTTTGTTCATTTTTTTCAGTGTGTCCGGTATAAAATGATGTACAGGGGGATTCAAGGTACTTGGCAAGATAGAAGACTTAGAAGAGGGCCTAAAACTTTTGCTTTTTTATATATTTTTATAAAGAATTCAACTGACAGACTGACTTGTATCTGTCGCCTTTAGTTTTTGAGATATGACAAAGAGTTGGTATTTTTCTTAAAGAATAACCCTTTTTTTATTCGATTTTTTAAATAAGTGTTAATCTTTCTTTTACTCAATATTTTTTTAATTATTTTTCTTGTTTTTTATATATCGTTTATAATTACCTCTTTATTTTTTTATTAATTTTTACCTTAAAGGTAAGGTATTATTTTCGACGAAAATTTTTTTTTGAGATAACTGTGTTATTTGGATGTATTTTGACCTATCCTAGCAATATCGTCGTGATGTCTGCCTGTGTGTATGTGTATATTATTTCTATTATTTCGTAACATGATAGCTCCTAAACCGCTAAACCAATTTTCATAAAATTTTCAGGTAAAATAGTGTCCGACACTCTTACAAGCTGATTAGATTTTGGTCAAAATCCATTAATGCTAATGACAGTTTTTTGACAATTAAAAACTTAAAAAAATGCTTACTTTTTAACGGAGCATCGTATCAATACATTGTTTTCGGAATATAGTAGACTATATTTTGCTCAATAATTCGTGTTATAACCAAAAACTTCGTAGAAGCTTTAGTTTCTGAGAAATTTACAAAAAACTGTTTTCAAGGCTAATATATTATCATGGCTTCACTTGAAGTGTGATAATAGGCTAGCTATGAAGGTGTCCGATCCGTCATGGATCCATTTATTTATTAATTTTAAAATATTTTAAACCCACTCAACAAACTAAAATATAAAATAAAAGCAAAAAATATAAAAAATACAAATATTTGACAGTTGAATTCGTGATTAAAAAACTATAAACAATTTACCCAAAAATGAAACATACATAAAAAAGTTATAAATTCCCTCCCAATGCAGACTTTTCAAAAATCTCATGTAGTTTGAAAATGGCTTGTCATGAACATGCGGTTTTCACCTTTTAACTTGCCGGCCTGTCAGTGTCTTTTTATCTCGCCCAATTTGGGACACCCTGTGCATGGGGATATTAGAAATCATTGGATATAGAAAGTAGACAAAATGGAAATACTCTGCCAATCTATGGGCACCTAAGCTCACACTAGGTACTATAGTTATAGTGTACGTGTGAGCTAATATAACTAAAAACTGAAATATATTTTATTCAACTCCAGACTCAATTACATTTCGTTTGATACCACACAAGCCATTTTTTAAATTAAACTCTAATTTTTGAAATCTTCCCCCACCGTTTTTTTTTTAACTAAAATATATTTTGTTTAACTCCAGGCTCAATTACCTTTCGTTTGATATCACACGCGCTATACTTTCACTTAAACTCTAATTTTTAAAATCTACCCCCACCCCCTCATTTAAAATAAACTAAAATGTATTTTGTTTAACTCTAGACTCAATTACCTTTCGTTTAATACCACACACGCCATATTTTCACATAAACTCTAATTAATTTTTGAAATCCTCCCCCACCCTTTTATTTGGCTTGCGTTCGGTGGATTTTATTCATTTTCAAATGGTACCATCTCGACCCAAGACCCAGCCTAGGTACCAAATTTCGTTTAAATCGGGCAAGCGGTTTTTGAGTTATGCGCGTTGGTCGTTACAGACAGACAGACAGACGGTGCGACAAAAAAGTTTCAAAATCATCTGAAACGCACAGATATATAAAAAAATTTGAAATCGGAGCAACTTTTTTTTATCGAAAAAATTAGGATCACCATAGCTCACACTACTATAATAGTATAGTAGTAGTGTGAGCTAAAAGTTATGTACACCCCTATTTGTCTACTTAAAATGTTACACACTGCCGAAGTCAACTATTACCTGAATTATTTTATACGGGACACACACTGCATACAGGGTATTACATAATTGCATGTCCATATTTTAAGAGATAACGCTTTACTTTGCTTTTGTAATTTATTACATATTGCAACCACTTGCGACTGTTTTAAAAAATATATTGTAATATGCTTGGGCATATAGCAAATTAAAAAAATTATTTTCCATTTATTTTTTCTCGATAACAGTCTTAGATATGAATAAATTACAAGCAACAAAGTTTATTTTGAGTTTAAAACCTACCAGTTCAGTTCTCCAAAAAAATATTTGTTATTATAAATATTTAAAAAAAAAATAATTATGATTTTTAAATAACTTATGATAAAAAATCTTATTTAAACTTACTTTCCACTCAGGGTACTCAAATATTCAAAATATAATCAAGGTTATAATATACATACATATAGAACAAAAAGATAGGTACAAAAATTTGTAAGGAGGTATAAACACATTCATTTTCATACAAATAATTTAAAAAATTATTCTTTTTGCCTATTATGGTAATCAGCTCACATCACCTGATGCTTATGCATGAAAGTGAAATGACCTACATTTATATAATTTTATTCTTAAACCGTTTTCGATCAACACTGCTCTCGACTGCTCAGAAATCGTTCATTGCTGAAGCAGATCTCTGTGGGAGCAACTGCAAACAGATCAATGATAGATAGATAGATAGATCAGGGCAAGGCCAACACAAAAATAGAGGCCACGACCCTGAAAAAATCAGCTGTTCTCCCGGGGCTGAATTTTACATTGGGTCTTATGGGAGGTCAGACGTTTTTTTATGATATTTTCAAAATGGCACTACAGATTTCCGCGAAATTGCAGTGAAATATTCTCAGACACCATCCCGATATTCCACCAAAGTTTTGTAAGGAAGCAACATGATTAAAAGGTTAAAATCTTCAAGATTTAGCATTCCTTATTTTGAATTCAAATTTCCCGCCATGTACCACATGCCAACTGTTATATTTGACATGTATTTGACTTTGTCATCTGCAATTGTCACATTCGCTTCTGCTTTAAACTTAATTTTTGTGTGAGCTAATGAAGCGGCTCTGAAAAATTAAGGATTACTATAGATTTAAAAAAAAAATCTAAAAGAATATAGTAAAAACAATCTCAAAACCGGCTTTATTTAAAAAAAAAAATCAAAAATTCATGAACCGTCATTCCAACTTCAATAATTTAATGACAATCAGCTGTGTCGTAAAAATTTTTTTTTGATGGTCACGTTAGGACACAGCTGATTGTCTTTAAAAAATTGAAGTTGGAATGACGGTTCATGAATATTTGATTTTTTTTTAAATAAAGTCATTTTTGAGATTGTTTTTACTTTATTCTGGCAGAACAATTTTTTTTAAATGTATAGTAATCCTTAATTTTTCATAGCCGCTTCATTAGCTCACACAAAAATTTAATTTAAAGCAGAAGCAAATGTGACAATCACAGATGACAAAGTCAAATACATGTCAAATATACCAGTTGGCATGTGGTACATGGCGGGTAATTTGAATTCAAAATAAGGAAAGCTAAATCTTGAAGATTTTAACCTTTTAATCATGTTGCTTCCTTACAAAACTTTGGTGGAATATCGGGATGGTGTCTGAGAATATTTCACTGAAATTTTGCGGAAATCTGTAGTGCCATTTTGAAAATATCATAAAAAAACCTCTGACCTCCCATAAGAACCAATGTAAAATTCAGCCCCGGGAGAACAGCTGATTTTTTCAGGGTCGTGGCCTCTATTTTTGTGTTGGCCTTGGATAGATATATATTTCGCTTTTGAAAATACAATATTGCCTTAATATACTAATATTTATGCAAAAAAGTATCTTGTTAGCACGTCACAAAAAAAAAGTTAAAAGTTTAAAATACATTTTTAGAAGACTTAAAATTTTTTAAAAATAAATAACAAACAAAAGTTTTTATACATCGAAAAACACACACTTTACATTAAGTTGAAAAAAAAATATGATGATATGATTGATTCAAATCCTAAATGGGGCGCTCCCAGCGAGATCTCTAATCAAAGGCGTTTTTACCACAAACCCTCAAAATTGAAATTTTTGTTTTAAAAAATATTTTTACTTCTACTATGTCGGTTTAGAACGTTTTTCTACGTTGTTCGATGCCTATTCTCCACCTTCGATCCTGACAATCAACTTTATTCTAGTTTAGGACGCCCTCTGTTTCTGCGCCCTATTGGTTGCCATTCTAGGGCCTGCTTTTGTAATCTTTCGTCGTACATCCGTTGTACATGACCGTACCATCTCAATTTTTAGTGATGTCATCCATTATGTTTCCCTCGATTCCCATTCTTTCTTTTATGATCTCATTTCTTATATGATCTGTTCTAGATATTCTCATTGATCTCCTTATTGCATCCATTTCGACACTTTCCATGTTTTGTATTTCTCTATTCCCTACAACAGCGTGCTTTTCACCATTGTTTCATATATGTTAAATTTGACATTCTTTTTTATCTCTCTGCTCCATAAAATACTGTTAAGACATCCAATTACCTTTTTTGCTTTTACTATTCTTTTTTCCAGTTCTTTACCAGTCTTATCAAAATGACAACCAAGTAACTCACTTGATTCGTTTCCAATACATAAGTACTGTTTCCAATACATAAGTTGTGTTTGTTCATTGTTAACCCCCACTTTTGGTATTCTTCGGTTAACTGTCTCATCATATACTCCATGTCTTATTTATAATTAGCTACAATTACTTGGTCGTCAGCAAACTGTAGTGTGTATATGGTAAATCGGTCGTTAAGTTGTATTCTCATGCCGTGTGCTTTACGTTTCTGGTTTTTGAGAGCTACTGCTTATTTAAATAAGCGGAACAACGAGTTTTAAGAATTAGCAAATACCCCCATTTCTTGATTCAGCAACAAAAAATCCTATAAATATTTGTGTTCGTCTTCAAAACTTGACCTAAGCGATAAAAACTCTGCTAACGCCATTATTTTGTGCTTTCTACGAGCCTTTCTATTGATTTTGTTGCACTACACAGAAATGAAAACACGCCATAACACCACAGATTAGGTTAGATAAGATTTCCATTCCATTCATTTCATTTTATTGGCCTTAGATAGTAAAAGTAGGGCTATGTTTACTGTTTTGATCCAAATTCGTTGATCCGTCTCAGGACTAAGAGCAAGCAGCGAGATCACTCCACGCGATATTCGGGAGCAAATATTTTGCCTAATCGAAAAAAAAAATCTTGCGGGAACGCTTTTTAGGATTTTGTGAACGGCAATGTGATAAGAAATTTTTAAACCATAAAAATGTTTAACAGTTTTTATTTGAATTTATTTTGCATAGGAATTTTTGCGAGGTAATTTTTAAACACCTTTATTTCGTATAAAAGTTGTTTCTTAGTGATTTCCATTAAGTATAAAACAAAGGAGTTTTAACTATTATGGAGGAGAGAAATATAAATAAGCATATAAACATCTTAAACATTTATTGCGGCCTAATTTTTTAAAGGCTGAATTTTAAATATAATTATTTTCTTTGTGCCCTATTTAATTAAGATTTTTTAAAAAGAACCCAAAAGTACTTATTTTATATATTAGCTCACACTACTACTATACTATAGTAGTGTGAGCTATGGTGATCCTAATTTTTTCGAGAAAAAAAAAGTTGCTCCGATTTCAAAAATTTTTATATATCTTTGCGTTTCAGATGATTTTGAAACTTTTTTGTTGCGCCGTCTGTCTGTCTGTCTGTCTGTATGTCTGTCTGTCTGTGTGTCTGTATGTCTGTCTGTAACGACCAACGCGCATAACTCAAAAACGGCTTGCCCTATTTAAATGAAATTTGGTACCCAGGCTGGGTTTTGGGTCGAGATGGGCCCATTTAAAAATGAAGAAAATCCACCAAACACAAGCCAAATAAAAGGGTGGGGGTAGATTTCAAAAATTAGAGTTTATGTAAAAATATAGCGTGTGTGATATCAAACGAAAGGTAATTGAGTCTGGAGTTAAACAAAATACATTTTAGTTTATTTTAAAAAAAAGGGTGGGGGTAAATTTCAAAAATTAGTGTTTAAGTGGAAATATGGCGTGTGTGATATCAAACGAAAGGTAATTAAGTCTGGAGTTAAACAAAATACATTTTAGTTTGTTAAAAAAGGGTGGGGGTAGATTTGAAAAATTAGAGTTTAAGTCAAAACATGGCTTGTGTGGTATCAAACGAAAGGTAATTGAGTCTGGAGTTCAATAAAATATACTTCTGTTTTTAGTTATATTAGCTTTCACGTAGATACACCATAACTATAGTATCCAGTGTGAACTTAGGTGCCCATAGATTGGCAGAGTATTTTTATATAATACTGTGTAACCATTTTACTTTTTTGACTAGATGCACCGCAGATGACCGCGAGTATTAAAAAAACATATTTTTAAGCGAACAGTAGATTTGGAGGAGAGTCCAACCAAAAGACCTTATTTTTTAGTTCTAGTAAAAAAATTGCTAGATAAACCGCAATTTCTTATAAAATTATTTTTTAGTTTTCACAAAAATTATTATTATTATTAAATTTTCCAAAAAAGTTCACATTTATGAAAAACGGCAAAAAAAATGTTTTGGTCTTTGCTGCCTCCTTGCCCCCCCCCCCTCATCGGACTTCCTGGATCCCCCACTGCCTAATAGTTATACTCACAACATCGGTACTAAAATTTATAATTTTGACTTGCAGTTTGCAAGGTATGATTTTGGCCATTTTACCAAATACGTAATATTCGAATACTCCCTGTTACCTATTTACACAATGGTTGGCGTTTGATGCAAACATTCAGAAATAAAGGTACAAAAAATGCACAGATACCAAATTTTACATAAATAGAGTTTTTGTCAACTGTACGCCGATGATTTGACGTAACGAATACAAGAATAAAATAATATTTATGTGTAAAAGTATAAGCAATCAGGACATTTTATCTTAAGGACCGCAAAAAGGATAGACTTATACCCATTGATATTGCTATTTCAAATATGTTTGCATTCTGAATCGTAAGGTACCGTAGGTATTGCAATAATACGTTCCATATATAAATAATATGCATATGTCTTTGAAAGCAACCAATTAGGTATTTTTTGCTAAAAGACCCTAAGGCCCTCATGTTTGCATCATGAATGGGCAGTTACCGTGGGTATTGGAATATTATGTATATGCAGTTTAACCATTTAAGGAGCCCACTATGCTACGCTTAAATGGAACAGATCAATCTTTTTAAGATTGATCTCGGATCGTCTGGGAGCGGTTTTTGATCGTTGATCGAAAACGGTATTAGTTTCTTCTGAGCTTAGGCGATAGGTTTAAGAAAACTGTTTAATCTCGTTGGTTATTAATCAATAATATTCAATAAAAATGGTTATAAAGAGTTTTTCTGAAGGGGAAAGTGCGCGTGAAATCTGGTGTACATGTACGCCTTGTAAAATCTTTAAAAAATCTTTCTGAAATCACCAAAATTTGTGAAATTTGGTGTATATCACCGCGACTCCCCGCTGGAGTTTTTCCAATGTCATTGTAATTTTTGATGAAGATCTTTTCAAAAAGGCTTTAAGTCTCTATTTGTATAACAATGCTATGTTTTTCTTTACGGCATTTAAAAAAATATAAAATAAATTTAGTAGGAAATAAAACTATACAGGGTGTTTCAACGAAAATTTAACAGAGATTTTTCCGGGTAGACGTCGATTGCGTTTGGTTATCTTGAAATTTTTGTAGCATACACCCAGTTCGAGGGGTAAACTTTACTTTTTGAAAAGGTAAAGTGAGTCTAGTGTATGGTGACGATTCCTCTTGTATCAGATGGGACCATCAAGTTCTGTCCTGTGTCATAAAATGTTCTGTAAAATATCCAGTTTGAGTCAAAATGTCCTGTACTGTCCTGTATTATGACTTTGTCAGATTTTGTCTTCCACTTACTTTTGCAAATTTACAAAAATTAAATCAATGGTATAACAATATGATTTGCAGAAGTGTGTCCCTTTGAAATATTTTGAAAAAATTGTGAAATACTCTTTCAGTCTTCCACAACCAAATGTGGTGACTGAAAGAGTATTTAGATAAATTAACAATTTTTGGAGTGACTAAAAAAGAGATTAGGTGTAGATACTGCCAAATTAAATTCATATTAAAACAAAACTGCAATGAATTTTATAAAAAAATTAAAAACAATCCCATTTTTTTAAGTACTAAAAATTCTTCTGATCAAGAGGCCAATTTTTATGTATATGTATTTTTATATTAACCAGTGGCTTCGAACATATAATGTTCGACGCCAGAGGCGTTCGTGCGGGAATCGATTTCAGTATTTTAAATAAATTGTTTTTTCTTGGGGTTTGATCCAAATAAATCAATTAAATTTTTTTAATACAAAAACTAATGTGAAAATTCAGGAAGCGACATTTGCTCAGCACAGAATATGAATTTTAAAAACTATTTCTAGAACAAACAGTGGCTATTATTAAAAAAACATACTTAAAAATGTTTTTGATGAATAGAAAGTGTATACCAAATTTCACAAAAGTTTTTAAGAAGTCTGGTGCTTATTGTTTTCCTGACCTTAATTATAAAAAAATTATGTATTTTGTTTATATGTCCTATTCTTTCCCCTTCTGAGAGTGTTCTGTATTGAGGCTTAAAAAATCGCGTCACCCTAGTCTAGTAACATCTTGTTTTGAAGGTGTCTGGAATAACTTTACAACCATGTAAAAATTTTGAAAACCCATAGATTTAGTTTAACCCCAAGGTGCCCCCCTGGGTGTGCCCACTAGAGGGTTAAAATAGCTTCACAAAGTTATCAAATTGTAGTGCTCAGCTAACAGTTTAAACTTCAAAAGCTAAATAAGCAATCTAAATATTAATTTTATCCAGTTGGAGGTTGACCCGTAAGAAAGTTCGGTTATTTTTGAAAACTAATAAACAATAACAATTGACCAATGTAAAGATAAAGTAACTCACAGTATTGTATTCAACCCATCACATCACTATACACAGACTTCGATAAACTGACCACGGACTAGCACTGACCTATGACGTAGATGTGATTTGACTTTGCCATCTATAAACTGAAACTAAATGAAAATCATAAGCATGTTGCCTTTTTGATACCTCGGTTCTTGCGTAATATCCGCCAAACATGTGTTCCATTTTTACCCCAAAACTAAAGTGTAGCAACAGGATACACCTGCATTAGCAGGATACAGTGCGATTTTCTTTGAATCAGATCGACAAAAACAAATTTTGTTACCTACACAAAAACATGGATTTCCTTTTAAAAAATCGACCGCCAAAGACCTGTCCCAAAAATAAACGCGAAAAATAAACAAAAAAACACTTATTTCGCCAAAATAAGGCCGACACCTGGTCGAATTAGATCGACTTTTCTGGTAGGGGGGTTAGCTTAAATACCCGTGATCCTTCCTAGAGAGATCATTATTATTCAGTTATTAGTATATTATTATTCGATTCATTATTCTATATTCTTTGTTCTTAAATTTAAACAGTCAAGATGATCCTTCGTTAAGAGTTAGAATCTTTGATTATTTTATCATTATTTTTACCAAATTTTGACTTGAATTAAACTCGAATCCGTCAGAGCTTAAGACAGTTAACAGAAAAAGATTATTAAAAGTAAATAAAGCTATGGTTAAAAGTAAATAAAGCTATGGTTAAATAAAAGTACTAGTGAGTAAACAAAAGTGCATAAAGGTATGACAAAGTTTTAGTGCAAGCAAAATTATAATGTTATTATTGTGTAGTGGTGGCTCCTGGCTGTAAAGATGGTGAGACTTTTATTTTGAACAATGTTGAACAATAACGTATTCTAGTATCTATCAGTTGTTGGCAAAAATTCGTGGACTATGAAAATTGACTTTAAATCGTTTTGCTTTACAATAAAAGCTTTTGTTAAAAAGGACGTTTACTATTAAATTAACTGATAGACTCTGAATCGAAGGTTGTTAATGAAAATGATTATTTTAATGTTATGAATTTAATCTTTATGCGAATTAGATAAATATGACAACATGCAATACTTTGGGAAATGTACCGATATTTTATTTTCACAATATATAACTACTTGCTGTAAAGAAAGTGTTTAATCTCCATCAATAAAAGGGTTGTGATAAAAGCTATTACACTAAAACGCTTACGTTCGAAACGAGGTTGAGGTTATTGTAACTGCTACCAGGGAAAATTAGGAAAATATTCACTCAGTTTTTCACGAAACCCTGGGGCAGCTTCACAAAATCTTTATGACCCCATTTGGAAATTTTACTGGTAATACCAAATAAAACACACCCATTTACAACCACTGCTGCAGACAAACTGGCATAGAAATAAAAAAGGTGTTTTTTTTGCCATGTAAAAATCTCATTTTATCTATTTTTCAGTGACCAGTGCCATTTATGGACTTTCAAATGAGTTAATTCAACCTTCAGAGAGTATGAGGATAAAAGTGAAAATGTTATTATTAATGTCTTGTTTTGTCCTGGTTGCCACAAGTAGCAAATTTCTTATTATACCTAGTCTGAAAAGCATAATAATCATTACACTAGTAATCTTTATTATAAATACATACTCTTATCCAGGCTAATAACATAATTTTATTCACCAGACCGCAATTTTTCAACAAACTGGCTTGAATCACATATGATTCACAAGGCCTTAAGTAAAATTTCACTATGGGACATCACATCACATCACTTAGTGATTAATGTATTAACATAAAATGTCTATGTTTTTGTGAAAAATAATGAAATTCTTAAATACCTAGTTTTTTTAAATAATTTGTTGGGATAACTAAAAAACATTTCTTAAGGGATTCAATCACCAAGTTAAAAATTTTGATGTTTTTTGTTGGCATTCTAGCAAAAATTAGCAAAATTTTAAAATACCTTTTCTTCTGAAAGTTTCAAAGTTGCTGACTATTATAGTTAACAAGTTAACTCTCCAAATATTTTCAACAAAAATATGTAACATATTGATGTATGGCCTAATAATAATAATAATTATTACTCTAAGTATATGACAGACTACTAATCTGGAAATCATTTTGTAAATCCTTCTTGTGAAAATCACACATTCCTCTGAATATTTCACAGAGTATTTCACCAGTTAACTTTTTGCTTTCCAGAAAAATTATAAATTATAAAAAGTATACCTCTTTACGAAGTTTTTCCAAAAATAGTAAAATCAATATATATAACCAAAGATTAACATAGGTTCAAAGAAAAAAATATATATATAGTTTATTTTAGTTTTTTAGTTCTTATGTGCAAAAATGTTTAAGAAGTGATAAGTTAGCTCTTTTCTTAAATATTAATTCAAGTACCTAAACTGTTATGTAATGTTGTACCTTATATTTTAGTTTTTTACCCTATATGGAAATAATTTTTCCTTTTTGGGTTTCTCTTTAATAAAAAAATTTTAAAAAAATGTCTCAAGGTATGTCCTTCAATGCCCTTGCTTATTAAGCAAAATTGAGTTTTTTTTTCCTAGATATATAAATATGTGGATCCACCAATAATTAGAACAATTTCCTATAATAAAGCAAAAAAAAATGAGTCAAAAAGAGTGAAAAACTTGGTTGAAACTAGATATAAAGACAGAGTCAAATCTGTTTGTTTGGTGATCTGTGTTTGATGTGTCCTCAACTTTTTTCTACGAAAATGACATCAACTTTTTTGGTGTTTACATAGCCACAACTTAAATGGAAACTTATAGGTAAAGACCATATATGAACTCTCATGAAAGATCTTGTGCCATTCCACCCTTTTATTGATTTATATAAAACTTGAAATGGGGTGGAACTTTTCACCCATTTTCCACCCTAAAAGGGATATTATAAAATTATATAAATTCTTACCTAACTCGCCTTTTATTTCAAGCTCGATTTTTAAAATTGAATTACTTTTGTTTTCACTTTTCATGTGGTGTTTTTATAATTTAACAACAAAGGATTTTTTATTTAAGGAAAATGTCAAAAACAGCTGGTTGCCGGCAAAAATTTTTCGAGCGGGCCGTCCAACAAAAAAAACAATAATCTTGGTGGCCTTAATACAAAAATTAGCAGGTCCACTGAAGTTGCATGACGTCACTCTAAACGAACCTGCCCTGCATCCAAGGTCCATCAATCAGCTGTTTTCAAAAACTAACCTCAAATTTAAAACCCAAAAAAGTAAACAAACAAAAAAAATTTTAGGAAAAATATTGCAGAAAAACTTAAATTTAGTGTTAAGTACATAGTAGTAAAGTAAGATGATGTTTTTATTTCGTAGGTTTATAATTAAAATACCTGCCAACAGTTTCCGTCGATGTAAAGTTAGTTTCTGACTCCTATCATAAAATAAAATTCTATAATTTTTTAACTGCTATGTTTCTTTACCACCAAAGGCGTAAAATCCAACCTGCTCGCAGCTAAAGCTGTTTACTTTTCAAGTCAATTTTCTTGATTTTTTTAAACATTTAACCAGGTTTTACAGTTTTAGCTATGAACTTTGGGGGTGGCACTTTTCAGACATCTGATCAGCTAGTGTCGCCAAAGAAAGTTAACCATTACTTTTTTGAATTAATTTATTGAGTTTTTCTGAAGGCCATTTTTATTGTCTCAAGTAATTTAATTTTAGGTCACCATGAGCGACAAAATTACAGAAATGCGTCTGACAATGCCAAAACACAGAGAGAACCCCATTATTTTGAAACTGGACAGTCCTGAATTCAAGTCTATTTTCAGTGATGAATTGAAAAGTCTTATTGACATATTTAATAGGTATAACTACACTAATTTATACTAAAATTTATAATTTTTCACTGGGAACCAAATCAAGATTTTTTTGATTACCTAAATTAAATTTAGAGAACAAATTCGTTTTAAAAATACATATTGTTTAAACTGTTAAAATAAGATAGAAAAAGGTATCATAACAATAATTCATCAAACATGAATACATTTGAGGGAGAAGTTGAAAACAAAGATTTAACCTGTCAGGGCACATTAAAGAAATAAACAAACAAATAATAACAATTTATTGGTCCCTCAGGTGACTTGGATGTTTTCTTTCAAACATTATTAATATTTAAATATCATTTATTGTAGTAAAAACAGGTAGATATCGGGAAAGTGACAGATTTGGAGCAAAAATTGTGGACATACAATATGAAACTTGATAAACAAATAAAAAAAATCAATGAAAATATGACCAAAGTACCAAATAACATGTTGCCATGGAAAAATGTTCAAATTTTAAAATATTTTCTGTTTTTTTGACAATTTTTTAATTTATGCATATCAGGTTACTGATGCACTTCACAGGTAAAGGACATATCATAATTTTTGAGATAACTTTTTGACAGTTAGCAACTGTTTACCATAATAAATAACATAGGCCAACAAAAAAAAGTTGTCAAAAGTTGTCTCAAAGATAATGGTATGGGGTTTAACTGATAACCACTAATAAACTTCACAAATGTTGGGATAAAATATAGAACTAAGCTTTAATATTTGATTTCTTTTAAAAATAAGTATATTTTTTATTTTTTCTTTCAACATTAATAGCTTTTGCAGTACAGGTAACTGACAACAGGTAACTGATTATAAGAATAAACAAAATTATTTTAATAAATGTTTTAATTTAAAAAAATGCTAAAATTTGTATATAAAAGTCACAAACACATTTTTTTATGGAAGGGGGTCGGGGTGGTAGGACATTTTTTTATGATTGTTGTATTGTCATCTGACCACTATATGCGAGGGGTGAACAGCTCCCACAATCGGTGTACACATTTCTCACAATCTTTCACAATCTTTACACAATCCCTCCCAATCACTCACAATCTGTCACAATCTTACCACAATCCATCCCAATCACTTACAATCTTTCACAATCCTTCATCCCACAATCCACAATCTTTTCACAGTCTGTCCCAATCACTCACAATCTGTCACAATCTTACCACAACCCCTCACAATCTTACCACAGTCCTTCACAATCCCTTGCAAAGGAAACTATAGATTTTTTTTTTTTTTTGGTCACAAGAATTTGTGGGGCTGTCGCCCCTCCGCCCCTTCAAGGCACGCTACATCGCTGCACAGTCCTCCACAATCCCTCGCAATCCCTCACAATCTTACCACAATCCCTCACAATCTTAGCAAAAGATTGTGGATTTTCACAATTGGTGTACACATTTTGGGTTAGCTGTTCACCCCTCGACTATATGTATACCAAATTTCATCCAAATCGGGTAATGGGAAGTGTGTCAAAAACACATTTTTCTATAAAAGGGGTGCATATAGGTGTGGGAGGATATTTTTTTCTTAATGTTGTATTATCATGTTTCATCCAAATCGGATAATGGGGAGTGTGTCAAAAACGCTTCACAAAATTTGATAGATAGTTAGACAGAACATGTGAAGCTAAATAAAAGCTTGTAAAAAATGAGTTAGTTACTTGTAGAGCAGGTCAATAACCTGTAAGTATTCTAACAGGTAACTGACGATTTTGTCACGTTTTGTCAGATATTATTAATACTACTAAAATTGAGTCTAATAAACAAGAAAACTCAAAAAGTGTATCCTATTGTGATTATGTTTCACCATTTTTTAAATTGATTTTTTGTTGTACTACTACTACTATGTCGGTTTAGAACGTTTTTCTACGTTGTCAGACGCCTATTCTCCACCTCCTTCGATCCTGACCATCATCTTCTGTCAGATTCTTTTGACTCATTGATCTTTGGATTGACTGTTGCCATTCTAGTTTAGGACATCCTCTTTTTCTGCGCCCTACTGGTTGCCACTCTAGGACCTGTTTTGGTAATCTTTCGTCGTTCATCCGTTGTACATGGCCGTACCATATATGTTATGCTTCCCTCGATTCCCATTCTTTCTTTTATGATCTCATTTCTTATGTGATCTAATCTAGATGTTCTCATTGATCTTCTTATTGCATCCATTTCGACACTTTCCATTTTTGTTTTGTATTTTTCTGTTACGCGACAAGTCTCTATTCCATACAACAGCGTGCTTTTTACCATTGTTTCATATATGTTAAATTTTAAATTCTTTCTTATCTCTCTGCTCCATAAAATACTGTTAAGACATCCAATAACCTTTTTTGCTTTTACTATTTTTTTTTCCAATTCTTTACAGTCTGTTCCTGTCTTATCAAATGTGACACCCAAGTATACATACTCATTGCATGGAGATATTGTTTGTCCATTGTCTAGTTCTAACTCACTGGATTCGTTTCCAATACATAAGTACTGTGTCTTGTCCACGTTCACTGTTAGTCCCCACTTCTGGTATTCTTCCATTAACTTTCTCATCATATACTCCGTCTTCTTTATCATTAGCTACAATTACTTGGTCGTCAGCAAACTGTAGTGTGTATATAGTAAATCGGTCGTTAAGTTGTATTCCCATGCCGTGCACTTTACGTTTC
Organism: Aspidapion aeneum; assembly: GCA_963576565.1. Classification (NCBI taxonomy): domain Eukaryota; kingdom Metazoa; phylum Arthropoda; class Insecta; order Coleoptera; family Brentidae; genus Aspidapion; species Aspidapion aeneum. The sequence continues at coordinate 34,500,016 of OY755038.1, read as the reverse complement.
CCGTTTTTTAGAGCCACTGCGATATATATTTTAAAAAGAGTTGGAGAGATACAACATCCCTGTCTTAAGCCTTTTGTTACCAGGAATTCTTTTGAAAGTCGATTTCCAATTTTAATTTTAGATTTTGACCCTTTGTATAGTTCTTTTATCGCTTTTATGTATGTATGATTGATATTAGTTTGTTTCAACACTGTCCATAATTTTTCTACTGGAACGGTATCATATGCTTTTTGTAGGTCCACAAAGGTAACCTGAGTCTCTATATTTCTGGCGCTTATTTTCTCAATTACTTGTTTAAGACAAAAAACATTATCACTACAAGATCTGCCTGCACGAAACCCACTTTGCTCTTCTTCTTCTTGTTCATGAAAATCATTCTCTATTAGATCTCTAAGAATCCTACCGTACAATCTACTTAGAGTGCTGGTGACTGAAATTCCTCTGTAATTGTTACAATCCAGCTTGTTTCCTTTTTTATGTATTGAGGATATGAATGCAATTTTCCAATCATTAGGTACTGGATGTCCGTTTATGCATTGATTGATAATATATGTGAGATTTTCGAGTAGTTTCTCTGATCCATATTTGAGCATTTCAGCATATATTCCCCCAGGTCCGCTAGCTTTTCCGGATTTAAGCTTTTTTATACTATTTTTTATCATTTCTTTTTCGATGATTACTTCCTCTCCATGTACTACTATGTCTCTCCTCGGAGAGGCTGTTAGATATTTGGGTCTCCTGCAGCAGTCCCTTGGATGTTTACTTTTTCTTTTGTTGGGTTTTTTACTGTAGAAATGAATTTCCATACTTCAGAGCTCTGCCTACCTCCTACGTGTGTATTTATATCGTGGCATTTGCGCTCAAACATTTAATTTTTTTCTGTGCGTATCAAACTTCTTAGCTGTCTTCTGGTTTCCCTGTATATTTCTAGGTCTCTTTGCTCTTTAGTACTGAGCCATTTCAAGTATGTGCGTTTTTTCTCTTTGACCATTTCCTGTATTTTCTCCGTCCACACACTTCCTGTTATTTCTATTATCTTGGTATCCAACAGCTTCGTTGCTTGCTTCCTTCAAGCTTTTTATTATGTTTGTATATATCTCTTCAAATGAGCGATTTGTGTTAATTAATTTTTGATCTAATCGGTTCTGATACAATCTTTGAGTACTTCTAAAGTTGTATTTTTGATTGTCTTCGATGCACTCTAGGTTTTCATTTTCTCTAATACTTTCGTCCTTATTTGTTTTTCTTAAAGGGAATAATATTTTTGCCTTTGCCAGATGGTGGTCAGATCCACAGGTAACACCACGAAGTGCTCGTACATCATACCACTTTAATTGCGAGTGTTGTCCACCTATAGCATAATCAATGATTGATTTAAAATTTCTTGTTGGCTGAATCCAGGTATATCGATGAATATCCTTATGTTTAAAAAAACCATTATTTATTTTTAGGTTGTGGGTTTCACACAATTGCATCAGTCTTAAGCCATTATCATTTGTTACTTCCTCTCCAAATGGTCCTATCACTTTGCTCTGGGTTTGTCTACCAGTTCGGCTATTTAAATCGCCAAGCATAATTATTTCTCTGGCATTACCGATTTTGGTGATAGTCTCATCCAGTTGGTCAAAGAACATTTGTTTTGTAGCTACTCTTTCGTCATCTGATTATGCTTATATTTTGTCCAAGCATCTTCATGTTCACTCGAAGTATGTTTTCACTAATGCAATCGTAGTCTGTAATTTTATTCTTTAGATTTTTCTTTATTAACAAGGATACCCCTATGGCTGCTCTGCTTTCTTTTGGGACTCCAGTGAATATATGGACAAAATTGCCGACACTATTCGTACCTGTTCCTTTCTTTTTTGTCTCTGTGAGTGCAATAATATCGATCTTACAATTCTGCAATAATGTCCAACTTTTGATTCACTCCCTTTGTTGTTATACCTTTTAAAAACTTACCAGGTTACTGATCAAACTGAAGGTTACACACGCGAGTATGGATCGGTTAAAGGACACACCCACTGTCTTAGACGTGTGACATCGAATTAAACCGTTCGCGCGTTTTCCAAATCACAGAGCTCTTTTTCACTTAGCAACTGAAGGTCAAGAATGATCCAATGACGCCAAATGGATAAAAAATCTGAAGGCACAGGTAACTGATTCAATTTTTGGTGACAAAGTTGAAATTTGAATATTTAAAAACAAGTTACTTTAAAACAATTCTGGTTTTGACTATTTATATAACTAAAGGTTGTTTTTTAATGTTTACTAAGAAATTACTCCAATAAATAATTATAAGAACATAATTTAATTAAAATATAGTGAAATTCTAATGGTGACACTCCAGGTTACTGACGATTGTTACATAAAACCTCTGATATCTAAAGGAAATATTTTTTATAATCTTCCATAAATGAACTTGCTTGTTAGTGTGCGAAATGAGCCTGATTGACAACGGCTTTTGTATGGCTAAAAACCAGGTCCAAAATGACATTGTTAACATTTGGTATGTTGTTAAGTTGAAAAAAGTTATTGAGCGCGCATACATCTGACATGTGCTGTATTTTAGTGATTTCAGCAGGAGGCAAATAACCCTCCTGTGAGTGGTTTGCGGCTGATTACATATCTTCTGTTAACCAGATGGCCTTTGGTTAGTTAAAATCATCCATGATGCAGAATGTTGTGTGATTGAATTGTGAAATATCCTCAATGCTGTTGCTAAAGCTCTCGTACTTATTCAATAGAGAACCTGGAGGTAAAAATACACACTCCACAACCACCTGGTTCTTTCCTGAACCAACCAGGATATAGATTTGTTCTACAGTGCTTTCTGATGTAATCCTCTGGTATGGTAAGGTTTGATGAACGGCAACTAATACCCCTGCGAAACGCTCAGCCGCCCAGGATGTTGCTGAACTGAAGCTTACTTGTTAGAAAACTGTCACTAAGACCAGTTTCTGAAAAAGCTATTATGTGATAATCATTCGTTGCTATACTGCATCTAAGCTTGTCGAACTTGGTCCTGATACCACGCAGGTTCTGGTAATAGACATTTAAATTAGGGAGTTTTGGTCGTTTACTACTGGATTTTATGGAGCTTGACCCCTTGGAGGGTTTTTTGGCACAATTTGAGGTATGCCTTTTATTAGTTTCACATGAATATTTTCTTCACCCTAATTTCTTTAATTCTCATAAAGCGACTTTTTGAGTTCTCTTTGTTTGCCGGTGAAGTCAGAGCGAATGTAAATAAGTTTATCCTTGAGTTTATGACCATTGCGTAAAGCAGTCTGAACCTCATGGGCCGAGCACAGCAGGGTGGACGCGCCTTCCTGGCATTTGGTTTACCGAATCGTGAAACCTGACAGATGGTTAAATGTCCCGCACCTGTTAGCATTTTCTGTAGAGCGCAAATCTGTGTGAGGTCATCTTATGATTCTGGTAAATTATAGAATAATAGAGTGTTTGCTCTATTTTGCCGGTCATACAGTTCGGTCATTATATCAATGCTTGGTATAAATGGTACTTGAGTGTGTGATTGAGTCATAATTAACGTAATGGATACATGTCTTCATGTCAAAAGCAAAATGGTTCGTGGTGATAATGGTAAGCCGGGGGTGGACTGGTTTGATAAAACTCTGAAAAACATGAGAGAAAGGCTTCGGACAAATGGCGTCCCGTTTATACCTTGCCCGGGACGCGGAATAAACATTCAATAACGGGATAATTCCGGAAAATACGAGAAAAAAAAACTCTAAAGTAGGGTCACTGCATCCTGAAAACCTCGCCGTTTTGGTGATCCAGTGACCCTAGATGGAACATGTGATTATTGGCTCCTTGCAGAAAACAGAAGCCAAGCAATTCGTTATAACAATTTGTAACAGCCTGTATATTACTTACATGAAATAGTGATTTTACATTTAATTCAGTTCAGATTAATATAAATTTCATTATTGTAGATATGGCTATGAAATTCGCATTGCAGGAGGTGCCGTAAGAGACATGTTAATGGGTATAAAGCCAAAAGATGTGGATTTTGCAACCACAGCAACTCCCACTGAGATGAAGGACATGTTTACCAAAGAAAGTGTCAGACTTATCAATGCTAATGGCGAGAAGCATGGTACTATTACTCCCAGGATCAATGATAAAGAGAATTTTGAGATAACAACTTTAAGGTAAAAATACTGCGTCAATTTGTCAGTTTATTAGCACTGCATTTCCCACTTATACACCGCACTGCCAGGTCAGTTGATTGTTTAAATATTATACTTTATTGTCCAATACTCTTTTTGACAAATGTTGTAACTGCTATATTCTATCTCTATATAGTTACCGTAATAGCATGGAAAATTCTCATTATAAAAAAAAATAAGTTGATATCTTAGCTAACAAGCAAACTACAAACTTTTTAAAAAAAAATCATTATTTTCCCAGTCGTCTTTTTACTAAGGAACTGAAACAAAAGCACCTAGAGCTGGTATAAAATTATTTCAGTGATTGGGATAAATGTTAATCATTGAGAGGATTTTTGGGGCAAATGTAATCACCACTGCAGATTTTTTTGTCATCATTCATATCAAAATCTTATAGCAGGACTAGATTGCTCTTGCACAGTATCCTAAGAACAAAAACAGTGACTCTGCAGCTTTATGTCCAAAATGGCTAAGAATCCACCAAAAGTAAAAGAAGGGTCAATTTTAGGCTTTTAAGGAAAAAATGCAAAAAAAGCTGGAAAAAGATACAGGGTGCCTGATTATTAATGAATGAGTGAATGAATGAAACGCCTTTTATTGATAACAAAAAATATACAACAGGGTGCAACAACAGTTACCCCATTTCACCCTAGCTTTAAAATTTTTAAAGTGAGCAGAATTTTATTTCTTGGTACGACCAAGCCGGCAATGTCTGACGATTCTTTAGTCTGACCACACCATAACTACAATCCTCATTTTCACGATTTTGATTTTGTTTAGGCATTATTCCTCTTTTTGTCCTCCTGAACCCTTTTGCGGTGCGCCGCTGCTGGTAGATCCTAAAGCTTGGTGCACTTAATGTTATGTCATAAATTTATGGTTAGGTTCGGTTTATTTAAATCAATTTTCATCCTTTATAAGAAAAAATTAAAGATAATTTTGACTAGAATTTTTTTAAACCTAGTTTTTTTTTTGTTTAGAATATTTTCGATCCCTTATAAAAATTTAAATTTGGTGTAACTTGCCTTTTTATAGTTTTTTTTTAATAAATATCCAACTGTCAAATAGAATTTTATCTTGAATTGTATATAATCTCATAAAGTAAAAGTAAAATTCAATTTGACAATTGGATTCTAAACAAAATACCTTTAAAAAAATAATTTATACTAAATAAAAAAGTTATAGGCTCCCTACCTAAATCACGGATCACCTAACATATAAGGTCATCTGTGCCTAAATGCAGACTTTTATAAAACCCTCCGTAGCTTAAGGTACCAAAACGCTTTGCTGTATCAAAATGCAGTTTTTTACCTTTAAGCTTCTCTTTAAAATGGGAGCCAATTTTTGTATCCCCTAGAAACACCTGAAAATATCCAATTTGGTACACCCAGTAGGTACTTATTTTGTTAACATCCTGTAAAAGCTTACCCTTGTCCAGAGTAAAGTTCCTGTATGTATGTATAGAAATGGCTTCCTCAGGTTAGAGTAAATGAACATCTAAAAAGTACCCAATTTGGGGATATTGGGATCACAGGATTCAGTGGTCAGAAGCTAAAGTTTTACATAAGGAGTCGCATTGGCGAAAACGAAAGTTTATTGAAGCTGCGTTTATAATGCAGAATAAAGAAGTTTTCAGTCAACCAAGCACGGACATAGTAAACATATGGGAATCACTCCTTAAGCACAACAGGCGTCATAAAACGTCGTGTTTAAAAATAAATAAAGATCTAGAGATGGCTTGTTATACAGGGCGTTAATAAAGTATGTCGCCAAACTTTAGAGTTCTTTGAGTGATACTTTATTAATACAAAATAATATAATTGGTACTTCGCATCCGGTAATGTAAATACATTGTATACCGCAGTACAGCTAAGTTCGCAGCGGTATCGCGGTAAACAATGCAACTATATGAACGCTCTTAAAATGAAAACATTATCTACTAAACTACAGCAAAGGTTACCATAGTTAAGTGACGACCCCTTCGGCGAATATTATAGTTAAAAAAAATGCTTTATGAAAAACATTTCGCGACTCATAAAAAGCCAAGAAATAAAAAATACCGCTTTACAGCAGAACACTGTATCGCAGTTAGAAATGAAATATTAAAATTGCTTTATATAACCTGACACGATATAAAACTCAGTTGTACCGCAGTTAGCAATGTAGGCTTACGCCACCCGGCAATAGTAGTAGTAGTAAACATGCTTTAATGTCCAAAGATGTGCTTATCCTAATTGACAAAGCTTTCAATTCCTAATAGTACTTAAACCAAAGACAATGAAGCATTTAAATTCCTTAACTTTAAACCTATATTTTTAGAGTTGATCTGGTTACCGACGGCCGTAGGGCGGAAGTAGCTTTCACGAAAGACTGGCTTTTGGACGCTCTTAGGCGGGACTTGACCATCAATTCGATGTTCCTTGGTCTGGACGGCTCCGTTTATGACTACTTTTTTGGTTATGACGATTTGCAAAAGAGGAGGATCGCATTTGTGGGGGATGCGAATCACAGGATCCAGGAAGATTATTTAAGGATATTGCGATATTTCAGGTAAATTTTCTTAAATTTATTGTTTCGTTCGTACTACTGTAAGTTGTAGACAATTTGGCAGCTCCCATCGGTAGACACGAAGATAGTCCTTTGGGTACCTACAAGGAAGGCATTTTTATTTGTCAAGTAGAATTTAATTTTACCACGCCTCTTTGTCGAGACGAGGGATTTTTTTACTTGCAACACGATCAATATTGTATGTTCCATGGGACCATCTTCTTAATCTCTTCATAAGGACGGCACTGAAGCGGCGCGTGCGCAGTTTAAACATTTGGTTCGCTTTTCTATTTTTAGCCGCTAGGAAAACTGGTCGATTAAAAGAGATTAAGGGTAAAAAACCACAACATATTTTTTGAGGACGATTAAGGAATGATATCAGTCCTTATTACTTGATAGTTACAAAAAGTTATATATGCTCGAGAAAAAACTTCTCCATAGTTTGGAACTGCGGTGCATCTAATCCGTCAATGTTTTTTTAGGTTCTATGGTAGAATTTCCAAAGAAAAAGATAGCCATGAAGATCATACTATACAAGCCATAAAAGACAATGCCGAAGGTTTGTGCTTTTTTTCTTATAATTTTATACCCATCTCCCATCCTGTTATTCCCCCCAACCTTTTAAAAAAAAACATTCGCAGAATTTTATCACATATAGGGCGATTTCAAAAATTCTTTCTGCACACGCTTCAAGACTTTTTCTGCAACACTATTTTACTAGTTTCCCCCTCCCTCTCTCTCCTCCCTACCCTCCTTATTAGTAATAGTTGTAGCTATAACTTTCACAAATATAGAGCGATTTCAAAAATTCTTTCTGCACACGCTTTAAGATTTTTTTCAACCCCATTTTGCTAGTTCCCTCCTACCTCTCTTCTCACCCACCTTCACTCAATGGAAGGTAATAAGAATTAAACCTAAAAGTTGGAAAAAAAAATTAAATAAAAAAACACCCAATTGCTAAATCTACTTGTAACTACTAGTCGCAGTTAGGTACAAAATTACCCAATAACCTAATTCAGGAAAATACAAAACTGTTAAATGTCGTAAGTGCGCGTTCGGAATCAAAACTAAAAGGTAAACCACATTATACATAGGTATACCTATCAATTTTGTACCCAACTGCGACTAGTGGGTATAAGTAGTTTTAGCAGTTGGGTGTTTTTTTTAATATTTTTTTTATAATTAATTTTTTTGTTTGATCATTTAAGAATATTTAAAACCCCGTAAACAAATTAAAATATAAAATAAAAACAACCAATATCAAAAAATAAAAATAATATAATGAAATTTACACCGTAATGAAATTTTCATTAATAACAACCCCCTGCCCAAATTCAGACTTCATAAATCCCCTGATGCTTAAAAAAGTTTTCTATATCAAAATTCGGTTTTTATCATTAAGTTTCTCTTAAAAGTCGAGCCTAACAAGTAGGGGTCAGCTTTCTATCACCCCTACAAACCCCCCCCCCCCCATCGAAAACATCGAATTTAGGACACCGTTTACAATTTTCAGGATATTTTCACACAAGCTAATATTGGTTATGTAATTGTATATAAAATGACCACAACCAGAACTTTTGGCGTCATATTATGGACTTCCCTAAGCCTGTTTCTCACTATGCAACTTTTCCATAAAAGGCATGCAATTTTTACAGCTCTCTCTCTTTCTCTCACTCTCTAAGTACCATCTTCTGAGACAAGCGATAACACGGATCAAACAAAAGTTGCATATATAGTTATAACAGGTCATTACAAGATGTTCCTTAATAAATTTCTTTTAGGCTTGGCAATTATTTCAGGAGAAAGGATATGGGTGGAATTAAAAAAGACTCTTGAAGGAAACTTCGCTGGAAATCTTCTGGAAAAAATCGTAGATTGTGGATTGGCTACATACATCGGTAAGATCTTCAAAATTTTTGTTCTTAAATCCTTGCCTATTTTTATTCATCGTAAGGTCGAAACATTTTTCGATTGACATTCTTAATTTCTTTATGTTTGAAAGTGACGTATTTGTGTATATGGTCGTTTTATGTAGTTGTTTTTCCTTTTACTCCTTTATTTAAACATTGCTTGTGGGTGATTAAAACTGATTTAGTTTTAAAATATAAAATTTTGGCCAAAAAAAGTTAAAAGTGAAAAACTAATTTGGTTTATTCAAAAGATTATAATAAACACCTTCCCCTACTAAATAAACCTAAAACTTAAACAAAAGTAAGTAAGCGAGGTAAAGTCGATCTATAACATTTAAATAAAAGGCCTATTTATTAATTCTGAAAAAAACACCACGGCAATGACTTGAATTGTTCTTACACTAACAAAAGATCTGTTTTTTTTTCTCAGAAAATCGATAACATGTCTGTAAAATCTCATAAGAAACTGACCAAAACAAGGGAATTTGCACATTCTTTTTAAGCTTAGCCATTATTAAAAGCTTGTAACTATTAAATACAGAGAACTTTAATTTTGAAAGATGAATTCCTCTTAAAAAAGTGCCTTTAGAAATTTTTTGCAGAAATAAAAAATCATAAATAAACAAGTTACAAGAGTGGGTTGAAAATACGCCAAATTGAAAACCACCCATCTTGTAAGTAGTTCAAGATATCGATGTGCGGTTTTTGGCATCAAAAATGTCCAATTTGGACCACCGTGTACACTAAGGCACAAAAAACGTAACCGCTACATGAACATCAAAATTATTAAAGTTTAAATGCTCTTTTCCTAATGAGTCTAAAACTATATTTTCTGCAAAAGTATTGATCAAAAAATTAAAAATAAAAAAATGTCTCTCTCTTGTATCGCTGTTAATATCAACTTTTTAACTAAAATAAGTTTGGCCATGTCACAATATATTTTCTCAAGTAATCTAAATTTTTTCTTTGTACCATTAGTTATGGAACAGCCTGTATAAATCAGGTAATAGCATATATATTAGGAATCTACTGTTTCACTTTGTACCATTAGTTGCCCTGTATAAAATCAAATAATCAACCAAGTATAAAAGGCAACTTCATAGGGGATTAGTCAACCACGGACACCGGTGTTTCGGAAAAAGGCATTTCCTTCCTCAGCGTGGCTTGTCTGACACCAAGTAGAACAAACTGACTACAAGATACGAGGTAAATCAATCAATTGATGCAAGCCACGCTGAGGAAGGAAATGCCTTTTTCCGAAACACCGGTGTCCGTGGTTGACTATACCCCTATGAAGTTGCCTTTTATACTTGGTTAACTCATTGTTTTCGGTTTCAAACCGATACCGTGGAGACGGTGATACCATGGTCTGGTTGAGCTGTGACGAAAAGTCTTTCTTCCTTATAGACCGGCGGACGTTTTTGTCCCGCCAAGGACTTAGTTTCCTTGGTTCGCTATCGTTCACTCGTAGAATGAAAAATAGGTTTCACCTATTTTTTAATTCTTTTTGATTTATCAAATAATTAAGTTAGGAAATAGTAGTAGTGTGGGGTAGGCTCTAGGCCTGGCGACTAGGCACATGAAGCACCCTTTTCGCCAACCCCCGGGCATCCTTCCTACTGCGTCCTTCCTTCGCTAAGGAATCTGCCCGTCTTCTGTACAAAGGCGAGAATATCGGGCCACCTTAGATTCAGAAGGTCCTCCGTCTCAAAGGCTTTCTCTTCGAATACCTCTCTTCTAGCCGCCTTGTATGCTTCACATGATGAGAAGAAATGTGCCGAGATCTCGTCCTCGGACCAACATCGATGGCATGTCGCGGACCAACATGGCTCCCACCTCTCTTCGTGTGCTACGGAGGAGCCAGTCCCTACGGGACTTGCTGTATCCCGTCAGATACTTCTTCGCCTGTCTAACGTTTCCTATATTGGTCCGTTCTTTTTGTATCTCTATCTGGGTCCCCTCTGTTACGGCCGACTTCATTTGCCGTCTTGTGAGCCCCAGGAAAGGCTCTGGCCCTACACATTTCTGCTGGGATCCACCCTTGGCGAGTTCGTCCGCTTTCTCGTTTCCTGGGTCCCATGTGGCCTGGGACCCATACGAGCTCTACCTCTCTTACTCCGGCCAACTCCTGAAGTGCATCCGCGCACTCCTGCACCAAATCCGCGAAAATATCATGGTTGGTTTACACAGTGCTTTCAGCGCAGCTTGACTGTCTGAACAGATGTCGAGGCGCTTTCCTGTTTCGTTCCTAATTTCTTGCTCACATGTTACTGCCAGTATAGCGTAAACCTCCGCCTGGAAGACTATTGCATTAAATCCTAGCGAGTAGCTTTTTCCAATACCCTTGCTTTCCACGTACACTGCTGCACCGGTCGAATTCCGGTCTGTTAGCCTTAATCCATCTGTATAGCAGACCGTAGCATCGCTAAGGTATTCAACCCTGTCCTTTTTCCATGCATCCCTTGGCGGTATGGTTACACGGTATCTCCTTTTCTCCCTTAATCGCTTCTCTGGCATTGCTAGCCTGTACGTCGATAGAAGAATCTCCTTTTCCGTCATAGTCGCGATCTCCAAATGTCCTTTTTGTCCACCGCTTCTTCTCCACACGCCCTCAAGTTAGGAAATAGTATATAGTATTTTTTTTTAAATGAATAGTCTTACATTTTTTTATACTCTAGGTTTGCCCAAAGACCCCAACCTGGAAGAATTGCGAACAGTATGGGCGCGCAGTGGACACCTACACTTATGCGCACCGACCATTTTGGCTACTCTTTTAAGGACAGTGGAAGAAGCCGATAAACTTAATCTCCGGTTGAAATACTCTGCTTTAGAAAGAGATTTAGTCAAGTTTGTAGTTGAAAACCGAAGTATACCACCACATAGTAAACCTCTTTGGCCATACCAGTACATAGTGGCCACAACCAAATTAAAAAAGAATGTGGTAAAAGACTATGTTATCGAAGTGTTAAAATACAACAATTCGCCATACCTTCAAGATTTTAAGAAATGGGAACTGCCTCCTTTTCCCGTTAGTGGTAAACATTTAACAGAGAAAAATGTGCCCCCGGGAAAAGTAATGGGTAAAGTGATTGAGGAGCTAAGAAATCGATGGGCTGAAAGTGATTTTAAATTGTCTAGTGACAAACTGTTAGAGTTAGTTCCTGAAGTTTTGGATCAGGTTGTTGAACAGTCGAGGAAAAAGAAATAAAATGTTGGTTTTTAATTTTTAAAGTTTTATTTAAGTTTCAAGCATTGTTTTTTTAAACAAATTTTAGTAAAGTTTGCAGTTAAAAACAGGAGTAGATCACAGCTCACGGGCCTATTTTAATGTTTTGTCAGAAATAGTATTATTCAAATATTGTTTTAATTTGGTTTTAGACTGTAGCTGAATACCATTTTTGCAGTGGCGCATCTAGAAATATGTCTAGGAGGGGGGGGGGCGAGACACCATTTCATGCGATTTAATTTTTTTATTCATGAAATAAGTAGAAAATATCTAAAAAAAAAATTGGCTTGGGGTTCCAGGCCCCGAGATCCTCCCCTCCTTGGTGCGCCCATGTTTTTTGCAGTTTCCTAAAAACTATTTTAAAAAATCCACTTGTATGATATGAACAATCGTGAAAGCCCAGGGTTTTAAGATACATAAGAATTTTACCGCTTTTGATTTTAAGTATGTAAAAGCACTTGTAGAACATATATTTTTTTTAATGCTTGGGAAAACGTTCTTGTCACAAAGTTTAAGGAAACACAACTCAAGCAAAGTTTACAGACAAAAAATTTGCATCCGCTAAACTAAAACACAGCAACATTTCTCTTATACAGCAGCATAGAACGATGCTTAAATTATGCTAAATTTGTTCAAGAAACCCAGATTCATTTGTGATAATGGGCTTAATTAGAGACTATAGTGCGCTTCCAGGAATGATATACAGAGTATCCGAGTGCCCGAGAGATAAAAGTGACTACTTGGGGTTTCTAAAAAAAAGTAGAACCACTAGAAAAAATTCGTTAACGTCAAAATTATAGTCCTTGCCATAGGCAGTTACACTTTTGTGACATTTCCAACCTCTTTATTTATCATATGCATATTGAGAGCAACAAAAAAAATCTGAAAAATGGCATGGCTTTATTGTTTCTATCTGTGCGTTTTTTTTTTTGTCAACCAACAGTCAGCATCTTTTTATCCAGATGGAATGACAGTTTTACCTTTAATTTTATACAAACATTACATATTAATTTACTTTTTAATATATTTCTCGTTAGGAAATATGTTTATTTAATGTCAAAGTCACAAAAGTGTAACTGCGTATGGCAAGGACTATACAAAATTTTATTAAATTTGTTTACACAATGGCGACGATATGTCATTATTCGAAAAAAAAATTGTTTTAGTTTTTGGTCGATATTTTTAAAACCCCTGCTGTACCTGTACAGTCCGCCAAAGATGAATTTTGTTTGTTAACCTTTTTCGGGGTGAACATTCAATTATGTAAGATAATCACACAGTATTGCGCTTCTTATAATGTACGTCAGTAGGTTTACATTTATTTTCGTTATTTTAGCGGTTTTTTTTAGGTTAAGAGTAACTAAAAGCTATTTTCTTTTTGGAATTTGTTTGAAGTGCTAATTAGCTCTGTGGCTAAATACAAGTTCGGAACTAACTAAAAGCCGCAAGAGACGCCGCAGCAATCTAGCCGCAAAGGGCTACATAGGAAAATGTCGGCTAGATGATTCAATTTAAGATTGAATTAACTTCCCGCGTTCGGCCGCAAATGGAGCCCAAATTGCTTTTCTAAACCAATCAGCCTGGCTTGCCGTATATAAAAGCCGTGACATATCCGAGGTAACGCTTATTCGGTGAAGTGCTGCAAGTGCTTTTTGTTATTTTTCATATTTTCGAATAAAAAACTAACTAGAAAATAATACTTAGGTAAGTAAATCAGAGAACACTCCTAAATTTTACTTTAAAAAATATTAGAATTTGATCATTATTTAATTTAATTAATAATTACTCCAAAAGGAATTCACGAAAGACTTGAAAACTATCTAGAAATTAATACCCGATATGTATGTGTTTGTACTCGTGTTCAAACCAGGATGCGGTGAATGGCGGATGCGCTATGATCTCTATATATAGTTACCTCGAATCTAATTCATTGCTTTACTGAAATCAAATTCTATGCACCATAGATGTTATATCGCATTCTAATTACGAAATATAAGAGAGGACGACATGTTTCAATATAATTTTACATTACATGGAATCTGAGCCTTCCTTCGGTTGTGCTCTTATGCAGAAATTAATCTCGATGCCGCTCGCACCCCCGTGATGCCCATTGCGTTCACGGTTAGAATTGCATGTTACAGCACCTCACGTGCACTTTAAATTCGTGCGCTTAGACAACTTGGCATTATTGTTCGGGCGGTTTGTTTTGATTTCGACGATTTCGTAGTTACGACAATGACGAAAGTTTCTAATTCTGATAGCATTAGCGTGCAATATTTAAAGGCAATTAAATTTTCATCTTTACCATTAGAAAGTGAAAGCCATATCTTAATACATCAAGTCGCATTTGAGGAGATTTTGCAAAAGTTTGCATTTTTTGTAGGGGTTACGGTGTTCCTGAAGGAGGTATAGGTTACATTAAAATGGTGCCAAAAACTAATTGCACTTTTTGAATATGGATGCTTTCCTGACTTCAAAACCATAAAATTTATATAAATCCTAGCTGATCCTCTCTCTCGAAATTTTGTCATTTTTTTACGGCTTGTAACAGAATGAGTGGGTTTTATCCGCTTGGAACCAAATTTTTACATTTTACTAAAGAGAATATATTTTTTGTATTTTGAACAATATTTCCTCTCCGAATAAAAAGTTAGAAATGCCATTTAAAATTAAACTATTAGAATTTCTTGATTTTTGAAATAATTCAAATTTTGCCTCAAACCCGAGGGTACCGTGACTGATACTGGTCTGTTTTAAGTAAATGTCTACGTTTCATAAATTTATTTTTTCATCATCACCATTCATCGTCCCTTAACACAACAAGGCCAAAACTCCCCGGGTAACGAGCTACTAATATCCCCCTATTGGGAATCGCCCACAAACTTTTCTTTTGGTCTTTTGACTATGTCCTCGCAATATCCCTTTCAATATTTTTTTCACTATATTTTTGTTTTTAAATCAATTAGCTAGCGTAAAGGGGTTTTGAGTACAACAATATTTTATTTTCAGAAGATGCAGGTATCCAGAAGCGGATTTTCATTGTTTTTAATTGCATATGCAGTTCTCGCATACATGTCTCTGATATCTGAGGCTTCCTACAAGAAACCCCCTTTTAATGGATCCATCTTTGGAAAGAGAACTGGAGTTAATTCAGGCAAGTTCATTAAGTAAAAGTTTAATTACTATATACAGGGTGTAATTTAAATGATGGGCCAAGTATAAGGGGTACACAACCGCAACTGTTTGGTGCAAATTTGCTGACATATGGCAGAGTAAGTCAATTAAGCTTTTTTTATTTTAAATTACAAACATTTTTGCCCCTACCTAGGGGGCCTCGTTAACAGCTTAGATTTTTTTTATATAGCAGACCTGTGAGCAATAGTATGAGCTACCAATTTAATTTTTTTTTTATTTGTCAAACACACTGTGTTTTTTTTTTATTACAATCTAGTCAGTAAGACTAATTAGCAATTTTGTTTTAACTTAATTTACTAGAAAAGTCAGATTTAAACTTAGGGTTCACTCAACAGTTCTCCCCGCTTTGTTTAGTCTGTAACTCACAATTGTGTTGTGTTTATAGCATTATTTTGTTTTATGTGTAATTCACTTAGTTTACTAGCTCAAACGGCTTCACTCTTTTTAGTCGTCGAACTAGCATAGTATTGTCTAGAAGCTGAATTGCTTCCACATTCACATGCCGATGGAGTCTATCTTCATGGCTTTTTGCGTACTTTTTTATAGTCTCTGCTACAGTTTCGATTTTTAGATCTCGATGAAGGTCATTATTTCGAACGTACCAAGGTGCATTCACAATGTTTCTTAATACTTTATTTTGAAATCTCTGTACAACTAGAATGTTACTCTCTTTAGCACAACCCCATAGTTGAATACCATATGTCCATACTGGTTTCAGTATTTGTCTATAAAGCAGTAACTTATTATGAATTGTTAAATTGGACTTCCTTCCAATTAGCCAGTTCATTTTTCTATACCTTATCTCAAGTTCTTCTTTTTTTTTCTTACCATGTGCTTTCCAGCGCAATTTGGCATCAAGTGTCATACCTAGATATTTTGCCTGATTCGAATATGGTACTGGAATGTTGTTAATTGTTATTTGTATGTGATTTATATTTTTGTTTGTAAAATCAACATGAATTGATTTGGTTTCATTTAATTTTATTCGCCACTTTGTGGTCCAACTGTGAATTTGGGTGACTGCATCCTGAAGTTTTTCTATGCATTTTTTAATAGATTTTTCTACCGTCAATAAACCAGTATCATCGGCAAATGTTGCTAAGTGACAATTTTCTGGCTTTGGGATATCACAAGTGAATAATAAGTATAGATAAGGGCCTAGTACGCTACCCTGGGGCACGCCTGCTTGAATTTCTCTTAAATTTGAGTATGAGTCTTCCTGTTTTACTCTAAAATGTCTATCAGATATGTATGATTCCAAAATATCCGAATATTGTTTTGGCAGAAACCTTTTTAGTTTAAAATTAAGGCCTTCATGCCACACTTTGTCAAATGCTTGTGCTAAATCTAGAAAAACTGCAGAACAAACTTTTCCCTCTTCTAGTGCTTTTTCTATTATATTAGTAATTCTGTGTACTTGATCTATCGTGGAATGCTTGTCTCGAAAACCAAATTGATGAGATGGAATAATTTCTTGTCTTTCTATGATGGGTTTTATTCTTTTAAGCAATAATTTTTCATAGAGCTTGGATATAATTGGCAGCAAAGATATTGGCCTGTAAGATGACACGTCATGGAGTGGTTTTCCCGGTTTTGGAATCATGATAACTTCTGCAACTTTCCACAGTTTAGGTACATACCTAAGCCTAAAAGACGCATTAATTAGGTTGCATAGTTTTACGATAGCTTTTCTGGGGAGTTGTTTTATGACTACCCCGTTAATAAGATCATACCCTGGGGCTTTTTTCGAATTAATATTTTTGATTTCTGTTAATATTTCTTTTGGTGATGTAAGCTTAATATGGTCCTCGATTTGATGGGGTTCATTTAAATGAAAGTGTTCATCTGGTGCTTCGTGGGGCTGAAATGTTTTTTCTAAATGACTTGCAAAAATATCTGCTTTTTCTTCGTTACTCCTTGCCCACTGGTTGTTAGATTTTCGTATGGGTGGAATTTGGATAATTGGTCTTTTAAAATCTTTGGTTGCTTTCCAAAGGGAATAGTCGGTATTTTTATCATCTGTAAGTTCATTAAGAAAATGGTTAATAGATTCATTTTTTATTACTAGAATTTCTCGCCTAATGCGCTGCGTCATGTTGTTGAGATTTGTTTTGTCCCGAGGATCACGGCTTTGTTGCCACTTTCTTCTTAGTTTCCTTTTTTCCAATATAAGGTCTCTAATTTCCTTTGGATAGTTTTTTCCCTTAAAAATTCTCTTTGGTTTTGGACTGTTTTCCCAAGCTGCTTGTTGAATATTTGTAACAAAATAATCAACTTCTTTATCGATTTATTCTGGCGTTTGCAATGGTACTGATAGGTTTATTTTTTCTGACAGACTTTGTTTAAAACTAATCCAGTCAGTCAGTTTATTAACTAGTGAGATATTTGCTTCTTTCTTTATTATGTTTTGACTAAGAGTTAGAATAATAGGTGAATGATCTGAGTGTAAATCAAAACTTTCTTCTGTATCTACAAAACTTAAAGATATATTTTTTACTATGAAAAAATCAATTAGATCTGGAATTTTTCCTGAATCTGTTGGATAGTATGTGGGCTTACCAGTTGATATCGGCTCACATTGATATTCACTAATAGCTTGCAAAAGTTCTTTTCCTTTAGAATTCGTCAGTCTAGATCCCCAGTAGGTATTTTTTGCATTAAAGTCACCTCCAATTATAAAACGGTTTTCTAATTTTCTGAGAAAATTAAGATATTGATTTTTCTTTAGTAAGTGCCTTGGTGGTATATAGACAGCACTTATGACTAATGTATATGTTTTGGTTTTTACACTTACTAATGTAGCTTGAATCTCTATGGTTTTATATCCCATCTCCTCATAGTGTGATATATTTTCTTTAATTATTACAGCACTTCCCCCATGTGCAGTATTGCTAGGGTGAGTTGTATGATACACTTTATAACCTTTAAATTTAATGTGAGACTGGTTAGTGAAATGCGTTTCTGACACAAGACAGACGTCAATTTTTTCTATGTCTAGAATAACTTGCAAGTCTTGCTGATGTTGCAAGAGACCATTGGCATTCCAAGCTAGGATTCTAAGATTACTGACCATTTTGAGGCATATTGGTAGCTCCGTTATTGCTACTTTCTAGTTTAGTTAATCGCTCATCAAGTTTGTTCAATTTCTCCAAAATTAATTGTAGTGTTTGTTCCATAGTATTTTGACTACTGATATTAATATCAGGTATAGTAGCTGTTGCTGCTACTTGGCTGTATGTCCTTGTCACAGAGTTTTGTGTGACTGTGTTTCTTGTCTGTTGGTTTTGTCTATTTGTACTCACGTTTGGTATGAGATTCGGTTTCTTAGGTTTATTTTTCAATTTTTGTATTTCCTTAGCAACAAGGCATCCTCTGTAGTTAGCAGGATGCTTGCCTCCACAGTGGATGCATTTTGGCTCAGATTCTTTTGGTTTGGGGCATTCTACAGTAAGATGTTTCCCCGTGCATTTTACGCAACGTGGTTCTTTAGCGCAATATTTTTGCGTGTGTCCATAAGATTGGCATCTTTTGCATTGAGGGACTAACTTTGAGGTTTTTAGTGCTTTTATTTCCACTTCAATCCCAAGGATACTGGAAATTTCAAAAATTTTGTTGATATCTTCATCGTGGCTAACTGTGAGCATAAACATGTTAAGACGTTGTCTTGTTCTCCATTTAAGTTTGTTGCTGGCCTCCAGTGCCTTAAAACCTTGTTTTTGTAGATCAGCTACAATTTTTTGTGGGTCACATGAGAAGTGTAGCCTATTCGCTATTACTCTAATTGGCCTTATTTGTTTGTTTTCGTATGAGTGCCATTGATGCTTTATTTCATTAAGCATTTTAGTAACCAGCCGATAGCTGTCTGCGTCTTGTACAGTTATTTTAATATTTTCGTTATTTAAAACTTTTATTTTAACTCCTTGTATGATATTTAACTTTTCATAAATATCATTAAAATTATTTACGCCATTTACCATAATCGGTGGAGGTAATGGAGCTTTTTTAACCTTAGTTGGGGGGTTCTTCATTTTGTGTTTTATTGGAGGGCTCTCCAGTGCCCGAGCTTTGTTGTGGTGGTGAGAGTGAAGTATCCATTCGACGTTTTTTCCAACCTTTTCCTTTTTGTCT
This sequence comes from Aspidapion aeneum, assembly GCA_963576565.1. Classification (NCBI taxonomy): domain Eukaryota; kingdom Metazoa; phylum Arthropoda; class Insecta; order Coleoptera; family Brentidae; genus Aspidapion; species Aspidapion aeneum. The sequence continues at coordinate 34,480,817 of OY755038.1, read as the reverse complement.
GATCCACTCAGCTTCTCTTGCCAGATCGTCCTCATCAGTAATGTAGTCCATGTCAGACTCTTCTTTTTTAGTGACTTTTGTCTCTAAATCTGCAAATTTTCTTTACATACTTTCCAGTTGACTTCGGAGATAATCCACTTGTACACTAAGTGAATTTTTTTCGTTTTGGGATTTTTTCCATTCGCTATATAAAACTTCTTCATTTTGTATTCTAGCATGGCTAGATCAATACAAAATTGGAAGGTCACGGAAAATGAAATAACAAGATTATTTCTTTTTTTTTTAGATTATGAAACCGCTACAAAAGCTCTTTCGGCGATGTGCGAAATTGCCAATGAGGCATGCCAGGCTTGGTTTCCTGGACAGGAAAAAAAGTAATTACCTTAGACAGAGAAAAGTTAATTATCTTTAAAATCAATATACCTTTTCGAGCCATCGCTTTCCGGGCTATGAAAGTAAAAAAAATATAATTTTATTAGCAGTTAAGGATTTATAGTGCAAACATGATATAACGAGCAGGCAAGGAACCACTGACTGATTTTAAGGGACAATATTTATACCTTAAATGTATTAAAACATTTTAAATAAACTTATATATAAAGCATTTTTTGTTTTGTTTGTCTCTTAAAACATACTTTAGTCAAATTTAGACTCATTTGTAATGACGTCATTCTGGTGGCCAAAACCGTATCATCTTTCATATTTATTTTCGAATGCAACACAAAAATAAAAATGTTTTTTAAATAAAATGCAAATTGTCTTTTTGGTCATAATGATTGACTGAATTTTATTTTTAGTTTCTCTTGTATCTAAGAGATGGCGCTACATAAAAAAGCATAAGGTTTCGCTTGGCAAACGTACGACATCTCGGTTACATTATATTATTATTGACAATTATCTATTCAATTAAGCTATTTTTTATCGCCCATTATTTTAATCCGTTTTAAATGTTTTAAAAATGTCACGCATTTTATTAAATAACTTTGTCTTGTTCTTTACATAAAAAGAATTAAAACATTATTAAAAGAACCATTTTTTTTTATAAAACTAGGGGAGGCAGATAATATTGTTTGGAACTTATTTTCTTAGTTGGTGTATATGAATTTTCTTGATAATAATCAACAATTTTTTCAGTCTGGTAAGTATTTTCCGATAGGTTCAAAAGGTTAATGATATGATTCGACTTATTTTCTTAGTTTTTGATCTTTTACACTAAAAAGAAGAGATCATGAACATCATAAAAAAACAATCTGGCTCATCTCAAGTGGTGGAAAATATGTCTGGCTAAAAATTTGCAGATCCAAAAATTGAAAAGATGTTATTACCAAGTCTTAAAACTGAACGTATAAACTGTTATAATACATTCTAACTAAAAACAAGTCTGGTTGATACACAAAGTTGGAAAATGCATCTGCGGTTTCTTCAAAATTGGAAAATTAGGATCTTTTTTTCTTAGTTGGAATTTTTTTCGCGTGATAGATTATATATAGTGTATGTATGTGGAAAAAATTAGTCTGGCTCTTATTAACAATCACAAAAGTCTCGCCAGACTCTCTAAGATCCAATCTAAAAAATAGTCAATTAATTATTTGCTCGTTAACGGTTGCAGATACGAAAAAACAGCAAGATACCAAAAAGTCTTTAGATAAAACAGGGAATTTAGTCTGTATCTTAGAATCTACCAATGCCGCACCAGGTTCAGGGGAATAGGAAAAAGATTCCAATTATTATTTGGCATGCCTAATGACGTATATCCTGTAGCTTAATTTAGGTTTTAGCTAAATATCTTAAAAACTGCGACAGTTATCAACGAAAAACAAAAAAGTAATCAAATCAACAGTCCGTAAATCGCCAACGACGCGTTTACGGACTTATGAAAATGGGATCTCTTAGTCTTAAAATAAGACAAATAATCACTTCTTCTCATTTGTACGTGGGTCTAAGAAACATTAACATAATCGAATGTGTCAAATTGACGGGCATAAGATAAGTCTGGCAAGGCTTTCGGGCTTGTAAGTAACAGCCAGATTGTATTTTAAGCTTTGCTTATAATATAACCTATCATCTCATAAACTTTCAGAACTAAGAAGAAGAAGGCACTCATTTCATATCCTTTTTCACTTACCGAACATATTGGCCATACTTAGAGATAAGCCATATTATTTTCTTTAGTTAACTTAAGTATGCACTTTACTAGTAAAACTGCTTTAATTACTAAGAAAATAAAATTCTCGTATTCATATCTTATTTTGCATTTTGCACCTAAACCCATCCAGAAACCCCCCTATTTATATAACAAATTTTGCTTTGATTAATGAACAATTCTTTTCATATTTGCTAACTAAGAAATTAAGTTCCAAAAATATTCACTGCCTCCTCTAAAGCTTTTAAATCGATTTTTATGTATAAAATAAAGTTTAAAAAGTACAGATTTTAAAAAAAGTGGAAAAAAAAAATAGTTTAAAACACACTTTCATTTTTGAACAGTCGAGTCGGTAAACGGTAAACTTTAATGGGGGTATGAAAGTAGGTTTTAAATAATAAAATATTTTTATAACTTACATTTATTACTTTATAATATTATATATCTATCCGGATCAGAATTATCACAGATAACCAGTATCAAACTTATAATAGAGTTATCTAATATCGCAAAGTTGAGAAGTAGCTCTCGTCTTTGCTAATTGTAATGGTAAAATAAGTATAAAAAACTAATAAATCTAAAATAATATTTTTAAAATATTATTACGACAGACAGAAAAAATATTCTGGTGGGTAATCATAAAACCTAAACTGTAAAGTCTATTACCTCTCATGTAAGGCCTATTTTAACTTAGAGAAAATTGTTACGAAAAAGTTTACGATTACAGTAATACGGTTTTTCCCGTCCTATGATATCACACACTTATTATTATATGCTTCTGCAGGCTGCTGCACACAGTGTGCCTGAATGAAGTATAGGTTACATAAAAATGATTCCAAAAACTAATTGCACATTTTGAATATGGACTCATTCCTGACTTCAGAGCCATATTCATATAAATCCTAGCTGATCCTCTTCTCGAAATTTTATCAATTTTTTGCCATTTTTTCTAATTAGTCTAGGCGCTGGCTCCTGTCACGTGTGACCTAATATGTGCGCTCCGTTTGACTACGGGGCTTTGTTAAGCACCCATAGGAGTATAAAAAAACGTCGCGTGGTCGAACTCATAGTCGTTTGGCCGCCATCTTTGAAAATTGCCGCCAAATTGATAGATTTTTTTTTAAGCGTATCTCCATACCCAGTGATCCGATTTTAATTTTTTAAAGCCTGACTTTCTCCTTTTTTAAAGGCAAACAAATTTTGTCATTACACATTTTTTGATAAATCAATTTTTGAGATATACCAAGATTCCGCTCGCAAAAGAATTGAAATAATACCCATGCTCATTTTATTGTTGCTACAATATTATTGACATTTGTTTTTTTTTGTTACATAGAAGACTTAAAATCTTTCACAGAAGAGGATATTGACTTTATGTTTTTAAAGTTCGATAGATGGTACCCTTAAAGACTGCCTTCTAAAACCGTAAACAAGATTATAGAAAAAATGAATTTGCAGCGAAACGATGCCTTCTAGCGAAAAACGATAAAATTAGTTTTTTGTAGTACTTTTAATTCCGCTTTTTTGATGTATCACTTAGCATCCTAGCTTTGATAGTTAGCTGGACAAGCCAGCTAAAATATACAATTTTGTAAAAATTTCATGTTTTCACTCCAAAATCGATTTTTTTCTTAAAAAATGTAAAAGATATGAGAATGATCAGAAGAAGCGGAATTAAAAGTACTTATTTATTTAACAATTTGGTGGACATTTTCAAAGATGGCGGCCAAACGACCATGAGTTCGACCACGTGATTAAACTTTTTTTATACTCCTATGGGTGCTTAGCAATGCCCCGCAATCAAATTGAGTGCACATATTAGGTCACACGTGACAGGAGCCGTGAAATTTCGAGAAGAGGATCAGCTAGGATTTATATGAATATGGCTCTGTCAGTCAGGAAAGAGTCCATATTCAAAATGTGCAATTAGTTTTTGGAACCATTTATATGTAACCTATACTTCATTCAGGCACACTGTGTGCACGTAGTTCTCTAGATAGCTTATTTGAAGTGTATAGTAAGATATCTATCTACACTGGGCTTTAGACCAGACTAAAAAATGGAAAACAAAGAATACCAGCATGATATCTATTGGAAATGAAGGAATTTAAATCGCAGCGTCAAGCGAAAAAAAATTAGACTCGATCCGTATTGTTAGGGTGAAATAAATGGTGAAAATTTTGGGTTATGTAACACAATGGTGTATACAAAAGTTGTAGACCTTTCTATTACCTAAATATACATTTTAAATTTAATTTTTTTCGATAGGACGAAGAACAGTTTACCCCATTTTACCCTACTAACTCGAAAGGAGTCTAATTTATTTTTTTAATAGTTTTTATGCTCATGTTAATTTTTTTTTCTTCCAAAGGGGAACTGCTTTACTTGTGGTGTCCTTATTTTCTGTTCCATGCACAAAGATCAAAGTTTTCTACTCCTTGAAATAGCGACCAGTTAAGTATAGCATAAACGTCTAATCTTGAAAAACGGTGATCATTAAGTATAAAATAAAATCTAACAAGTGTGTAAAATCTATGGACATAGAACCTAATCTAATTTCGCTAGAACTTAACAGAAAGTTCGTTTAATCAAAGAAATAGAATCACAAAAAAAATTGACGTTTAATTTTAATAGAAAATTAGAGTTGAAGGTAACTTATGTGAAAAAAACAGTCAAATTGAAGCCAACAATATAAATCTAGGCTGTTATGAAAAGCACTACGGAATTTCATTTCATGAAAGTTAAGTGAAATATTCTCACACCATCGCGGTTTTATAACTTTTGATGATGAAAGATTATTATAGTCAGTAGTAGTCCCGCTTGCCTATTTGTAATACAATATTGTGTGATACGTCAAAATTTTCAGAAAAAAATCGGACTTCTGTGGTGGAGATCTGGCACCCCCTCCTGGCGTTTTTTCAGGCTTTGATTTTTTTTAATCCACTATTTTTCAGCATTTTTGAACACATTTTAACCATCTACTTCCCATAGGGGGGTCAGCAATCCCAAATTAGGTCTAAAAACGTGATTTTTTAAAAAAAAATTAATTTCTGCAAAAAAACACCCTTGATAAATGAATGCTAATAAAATTTAGAAGCCGGGTTCAAAAGGACAATTAATTAATTTATTGTATTGCTTATCTATATCGTTACAAAAATAACACCCCTACAGGGTGTCGAATTAGGGGTAGTTTCTTAAGACTAAAGTGATTTTTGAATTAAACAATTTTTTCTTAAAAACCATAAGTTTTTTTAAAAAACTTGTAGAGACCAATCCTGTAGAGATTGAAACTGCCTACAAAAAATATATAACTTAGCTTCCTAGTTGAAATTGGTAGCTGTCAAGAATAGCTTCAATTTGTAACTTTAGAAAAAATCTGTTTTTTTGAAACACAGATTTCTGGACAATCAATATGAGAAACGTCAAAATTGGTAATGACATTTTTTTATAGCCCGTAACATTTTCAATCGATTAATGTATAACGCAGTTACATAGCTATATAAACACGACGAGGAGCAGCCCATTTTTTTTTTGTTTGCAGCGGATTTTTGGCATGAGGGAAGTATCTGAGGCCACTACGAATAGGTGCATCTTATAGCCAGATAAATTTGCACTGCATCATATGCCAAGTGCTGCCTATATATACACTTGAAGGCGATGCTCATCGCCAATCGTTTGAGGACCTACTGGTTGGACACTAATCATTAAGGCGCAGATCTTTTGGGTGCTATCATTATTATTTTTTGTTGTTTACGGGTATTAGCCAAACGTTGTCCATTGTCCAAATGATCGGCGCTCAAATTGATAGCGCCCAAAAGGTTTGTGCCTAAACGGTTAGTGTCCAACCAGTAGGTCCTCAAATGATCGGCTTTGAGCTTCGCCTTCAAAAGTATTCCTTTACAGCACGTGGCATATGATAAAAAGCCACGTGGTTGTCACCGCGCATGAAAATTTTAAAGCCAGCTATACGTATATAAGGCTACGTAGCTTCTAAGCACATCGTTCGAAAGACAATTGATCTGCCTATAAAACGTCCCTATTCGCTTTGGATCCAGATGCTTCCGTCATGCCAAATATCGGCTGCAAACAAAAAAAAATTAATAAAAAAATGCCAGTATAAGTGTTGATCTTCGTTGTGTTAATATAGCTATGTAGCTATGTTATACATCAGTGGATTGGATATTGTACGGGGTACCGTAAAACGAGGTTACTTTGCGCCCCCTGGTCCTACTTTGCTCCATTGCGAAAAAAAGGTCTTAGATATTCCACATTAAAAATCTGCGTATGCACCACAACGCACACAGGTGGATTTCACGAAAAAGCTAGTCAAAACCTAAGATCCATTTACAGCCCCCTAAAATTGCATGTAGTAATAAAAAAATATATGATTTATTGTTTAAAAAAGATAAAGAAGAAAAATTCTTTAAGGACACCGCACAAAAAAATAACATTTGGAACTTTACTAATTAATTAAAATGCTTCCTAAAAAATCGTTGAAACCAGAATTTTGGCTGCATAAACTTTTACAAGATATTGCAATATTTGATTTTAATAATTGCATAGCTCCATGAAAAAATGTTTTAACCAACATCTAGGTATGTAAAATTCGCAATTGCATAAAATGTGATATTTTTGCAAAAAAAAGTTAATTGAACTTTTTCTGTTTTTTCCGACTTTCGGTATCAATAACACAATGTACTATAGTTATAGTGTACGTGTGAGCTAATATAACTAAAAAATTAAATATATTTTAATAAACTTCAGACTCAATTACCTTTCGTTTGATACCACACAAGCCATACTTTGATTTGAACTATAATTTTTAAAATATACCCCCACCCTTTAAAAAAAAAACTAAAATGTATTTTGTTTAACTCCAGACTCAATTACCTTTCGTTTGATATGATACACGCCATTTTTTCCCTTAAAATCTAATTTTTCAAATCTACTCCCACCCTTTTATTTTAAAATAAACTAAAATGTATTTTGTTTAACTCCAGACTTAATTACCATTCGTTTGATATCACACACGCCATATTTTCACATATACTCTAATTTTTTTAATCTACCCCCACCCTTTTATTTGGCTTTCGCCGAACAGATATACACACACCTAAATACACCACACAGACACACACACGGACATACGTCACGATAAAACTGCTAAGATACAATACACCAAAATAACATATTTTCAGTGTTATCTCAATTTTTTTTGTTGTCGAAAATAATACCTTCTCTAGCCATTGCTGCGCGAGCTAGGAAGGTAAAAATGAAATCAGAATACATGTGACATAATAATTATACTTTTGGTTTACAAAAACCATTGTTATTGAAGCTAAGAAAACTTAATTATTAATTTACGCATATTATGTACGTATTTCTTACTGGACAATTTTCGATATACACAAAAAGAAATTTTAACTTTTTAACTCGATCCGTATAACTCCGCAGCTGAAACTGACTTTGTTACTTAGAAAACATATGCATGCACCTAATAGGATCAACAATGTCAATAAAGTTGGATAAAGTTGAAATATTTAGTCAAGTTCTATTTCAGAAAATGAAAATTTAAAAAGATTTTTGCAACGGTTGCTTTAAACCGGTTTAAAATATTACCAATAAAATAAAAAACAATGTTAAATATGTACAATAAATAGCTACATACCTCCAGATTCAAAATCCATGTTCAAAAAAATTATTTTTGATAATAGGCGAAAGTTTGATAAGGGCTTGTTAACCATCAACTTTTGTAAATTTAAGTAACGCAAATAACATAAAAAAAATAAATGGAAGTTTCATCGGTCATTACTATGGCAATTGTTTTTCAAATTAGGCGTGACATGGTCACGGCCTAGCATGATCATCGGTGATTGCACTTATAGCAATTTTACAATTAAACAGGGCTTTTTAGTGTTTAGGGGTTATGGCCAGCTTTTTCTTAAAATCCGCCTGTGTGCAACGCCACCACGCGTGAATTATCTGTTTCCCGCTTAGTCGTCTCCAGTTAATACCAGAGTGAAGTGCAGCTTGAAATTCCTTTAAAATTTGACCCCGAAAAATTTGGTGTCGTTCGATTTCCATGCAATAAAAACTTAAAAAACCAATATTTTTAAATTTCTTATTCACAATTTTAAATGTTTGGGGAAAAGCTAACTAAATATTGGGTGTAGTTTGTGCCAACATACATATAAAACAACAATGTTTTTTTTTTCATATTTTATAAAGTGGGGCAAAGTAACCTCGGACTATGGCTAACTTTGCTCCACTGTTCAAGTTAAAAAAAGATTTATAATACTATTTATAAGTATTTTGTAATAAAAATGTCCTTTGTTAATTACCTATGCCACGTGTTTTTCATTAAAACCAAAAAAACATTTTTTATGGTATAATTTTTGGTTATTTCTTTGAATTTTTCGAATTAACTCAAAAAAGTGTAGCAAAGTAACCTCGTTTTACGGTATTAAAAAAGTCATAACCAATGTTGACGTATCTTATACTGCTTGTCCAGAAATCTGTGTTTATATTACAAAAACATGGATAAATTGAGGCTGCTACAAATTCAAACTAGGAAGCTAAGTTATATATTTTTTGTAGGCAGTTTTAATCTCTACAAGATTGGTTTCTACAAGTTTTTTTGGAAAAAACTTATGGTTTTTGAGAAAAAATTGTTTATTTAAAAAAATCACTTTACTTTAAAAAAACTACCCCTAATTCGACAACCTGTAGAAGTGTTATTTTTTGAGCGATATAGATAAGCGATACATCACATCAAAGCTCTTATCCTGTGCTTTTGAACGCGCCTACTACGTTTTATAAGCCTTTATTTCTCCAGGGTGTTTTTTGCAGAAATTAAAAAATCACGTTTTTAGACCTTATTTGGGGGTTGCTGACCCCTTTATGGGGTGTAGAAGTATGTTCAGAAATGCTAAGAAATAATGGATTCAAACAACCAAGGTAAAACTAGCCCAAATTTTAATTTTTTTTAAAAACGTCAATCCCCACCCCCTTGGAGCATAGTGGTTTTGCACCATTTGCCAGATCTTTACCATAAAAATTCGTATTCTACGATTTTTTCTAAAGATTTTGACGTATCATATAATATTGTATCACAAATAGGCAAGCAAAAAATTATTTTAGGACTGACTATTATTAAAAGCTTCAAATAATTTTTAAGCAAAAAAGTTGACGTCGTTAGATTTCCACTGCAGATTGGTCTAATTGTCGTCTTTTCGAATGCTTTGTGCATATAACTTAACAATTGCGTGTTTCCATTTGAGAGAAATACTTACGAGAACTGTTTTTAAGAGTATTTCTCGCAAATGGACATATTTTAGAGAGTAACTGTCAGATAGCTTTGATCGGATATGAGACAGTGCGCGAAAGCTGCTCGCAATTCAATTGAGTGGTCTCGATTACTTACACTTACTTGATAGCTATGTATAAAGTCACCAAAGGAAGGTTTTGTTTTGGTTGTCCTAATTATATTTTAACAGGTGTTTTTTGCTTTCACAAGAGAGACGATTGTAGTACGGTGTTGGTGAGATTTGTTTGTCAAATTTGCTCTTGTCAAAAACTTACTTACTGTAAACTGTTTTTGGCACTAACGTCGAATTTTTTTGTCAATTAAAAAAAAATTGTAAACATATAAAACAGCTTTATAAACTTAAAAATAATTTTAAAAAAGCCTGTTACGTGTAATACCTTCTCAACTATAACACGGCTTTAAAATGGCATTTAATTAAATATTGATTGCATGATTTATAAACAAGCTTTTTTTAGATCCTATTTAGGTCGAATACTATTTTTCCCTCATCAGACAGACATTATGACGATATTTTGTCTGTCCTCACAACGTCACTTTTAGTGTCTTGGTCGTAGGCCTCTCTATGTTCGACTTAATTATAAACTTACAATAATTATGCCAATCTGTATACAGGGTGTTATTGAATAACATTCTGATACTTAAGTAATTCTTGTGTTCAATTTGAGAAAAAACTTTACATAAACATATACGAGGTCTGGCTATTAAATAACGAGACTGCGCGCCTAGATGGCGCCCTAGACGGGTGGGGTAAAAAACGAATAGTGCTTTGGGTATCTAGATATCTTGTCTATCCACGTCCCAAAACACGTTTCCGTCACTATTATAGTATTTGTGCAGTAGCGGTTTGAAACGAACGTGTTTTTTTCTCGTGCCGAAAACCATGTGTGACGAAAAACAGGAGCAACATATCAATCTCAAATTTCTCGTTAAATTGAAAAAACTCCGACTGAGTGCTATAAATTGCTGCAAGAGACAATTCTCTATCTTGGGCGCGTGTTTTTGAGTGGTGTAAGCGCTTTAGTGAGGGCTGAGAGACCAGTGACGATGACCAGCGCCCAGGTCGCCCTGTGACTGTTTCAACTCCGATGTTGATCGTTTTTTTTCGACATTAACGGTATCGTGATGATTGAATGGGTTCCAGAGGGTCAGACGGTCAACCAGACTTACTATTTGTCAGTTTTGGCAACACTGCGAGAACGAGTTTGTAAAAAACGGCCCGAGTTGTGGAAGAACAACTCGTGGACTTTGCACCAGGACAACGCATCTGCCCAGAACGCACTATCTGTGAAGCAGTATTTGGCCACTAAGTGCTCGAACACCTGCCGTACTCACCAGATTTGGCATCGTGCGACTTTTTTTTGTTTCCGAAGATAAAACTGCTTTAAAAGGGACCCGATTTGAGCCGTTGGAAGCGGTAAAGCAAAAAACGGCAGAGCTCATAAAGGACCTCACCAAAGAGGACTTCCAGCACTGCTTCGATCAATGGAAAAAACGTATGGAAAGGTGTGTGGCGAGGGGAGGGGAGTATATTGAAGGGGAGCATTCGAATGTAGAATAATTTTTATAATAAAACCGTTTTTCGTAACCAGTCTCATTATTTAATAGCCAGACCTCGTACCTCCCAAAAGTCTTAACTTTTCAAATACAGGGTTTTAAGATTTTGAAAAATCCTCTTTTTTATTCATCCCAGTGACTGCTATGTTTTGTTAAATTTGGTACACACTTTCTATTTATCAAGAGGCAGTTTCTCATGTATAGCATGTACTTTTTTCGACCAGTGCAAAAAAAACTATTAATGATTGACTTGATTTTTCTCACGGTCCCTTCTACCGAAATACAAACAAAGGAATTTATTTTTTGTTATACCAAAACTATACGTTAAACACAAAAAAAAATCAAGATACGATATGTGCTTAGTGGTGTACCATTATTTTCTTATACCAATATACCAAGGGCAATTACCCCATATCGGGGGCAATGAAATACCGAGGGCAATCCTCACACGAACGCCACTGGTCGCAGTAAAAAAACATGTCGTACATCGGAAAATGCTTCTTGATAAGATAGTAACTGCAGTGGGGGCAGAGCGGTAAAGCGGAGTATTTTATGGTTTGATGCGGTATGCTGCTTCTCACTTATACAAATGCAATAACAAAAGGAGAGCACTAGTAACCACGATTAGGTATAAAATGCTCGCAAAAAAAAGGTACAAAAATACCAAAATCCAACGAATTTAATTATTATATTATGATTATATTATTTGCCAAAAACATGACATTGCTTGTTGTTTGTCCAAGTTTTCCAAAATTCCTCCACAAATTTAGATACCGGTTGATCGGTGCGTCGAGTAGCCGCTCATTATGGACGAAATACGTCGACGATTGTGGGAATCAAAAAAAAAAAATATCAAGAAAAGGGAAATGTTCGGCCAAAGCAAGGCACTGGCTTGACCAAAATCAGCACACGCTCCAAAAAGATCAGCTAATAGAATTTTTAGCCTTTGATTTTTCTGGTTCACTTACAACGAGTCGAAGGCGAATAAGACGTTCCAGATTAATATGTCGTGTGTCAGCAAAAAAAAATCTTTTATATGCAGAAAAAAGAACAAGCTCGCCTAATTTTTGCTTTAACTTATTCTCTGGAAACTGAAGATTTTTGGCAACCTGTGGTGTTCACATAGAAAAAGATATTTCAATCACACAGTGGTCATAAACAAATTTTAGTTTATCGGCTACCAAGACCGCGCCACCAAAAAAATATATTTCGGGAAACGAAGACTTAGCCGGCAGATTTTCTGTGAATGTTTAGGGGTGGATTTAGGCAAGAGGACAAGGGGTATCAGCCTTATGTTAGCATCATGGGAGACGTCATGCTTCCTCAAGTCGGGATTCTTTACCCAAATGGTTTTGTATATCAGCAAGACAACACTGCCCTGTCCACACAGCCCAAATTTCACGACGGTGGTTTCAAGAGAAATGTCTAGGTTTTGCCATGGCCACCTAAAACTTCCGATGCCAATCCAATCGAAAATATATGGAGACTTATTTCAAGAAAATTAACAAAAATTAATATTACTCCTAGAAACTCGAACCACCTTATGGAACTTATTATACAAGCATATGAAGACTTCATTCAGGCAAACCCAAATTTGTTTCAAAATTTAGCAAATTCAATGCCTAGAAGACTAGCAAGTATTATTCAGGCCGATGGTGCAATGACACGTTATTAAGTATTGTTTTTTTATATTTCTTTAACTTGCTAATATGACCAATTTTTTTATTTTGTTGTAATAAAAATATATAAATTATTGTTTTTGTATAATTTTCCCAAATTTTTTATTAGTACTTAACATTAATTAGTAGCCTTATAGAACCGTTAAGACACTCAGATACAACTATAGAAGAATAATTCTTATTAGTTTATTTATTTGTCAAAAAAATTACCTTTTTTCTGCAAACAGCAAATTTTCAAAAACCCATATCTGCGGCTAACTTCTTCTCTATGGATTTTATGTGGCGTTTTCTGTACGTGATAACCTCCCTAAATAATAGCATGCCATTCAATACCACCCTGTATACCCGGATAAATTAATTGAAATATTTACCGCTGTCACATTGTCATTCAAGTAGTTTTACATGGGTCACACAGTCTTCAAACTAAGTAGACGATTTCTGAGTTCCTGGACGAATTTGAACATGCTTTTGATTAAGTCCGGTTCATACATGAACCTTGGGAGGCTCAGTTTTAAGTTGGTGTTTAACACCCACTGAAGTTCGCATTTGTTGGGATGGCGCGGGACCGGTTTCATTAGGAAACAGTTGACGTCTGTTTCTCCTCTAAAAAAATAAGTGTTTTTTCTTTATCCTATACAAGGCCAAAGAATAGACAAATCCAATAAATAAACGAGAGAGAGAGAAAGAGAGATCTCCATAAAAATGTGCATCAACCAGACTAAAAAGCCGGCAAAACACTATTAGACTCACCTTACAATTTTTTTGGTCTCAGGCGTCGAAGGGTGAGAACAGCCCACCGAGGCGATAATGAAGCACCCATCTTTGTAGGCCCACCTTCTTAACGTCACAAATTCTCTACTGCTTACCACACCGGCAACACCGTGTGAGATCTAAATTTAAAATACAACAGATATAACCAGCGGGCACGTATATCCCTACATACAGCGTGTAGACAATATTATTTTGTTAAAATAAAGTGATTAAATAAGTGAATATAATTAATCAAAATGTAAAAACTGTGTTAGATAGCTGCTGTGGTTTTCGAGTAATTGGACTTTTTTTAGATTACCCTATACCAACCTATTTGGCAACCCCTGACGGCCATTAAAAAGTAATGACATTACAACCGAAAAAATTTAGTAGCAAATTATAAAAAAAACAATTATCAACGGTTTTTGATCATATTGCAGACTAACTTAGTAAAAAGTTATGACACAAAAAGACTTTTTCTAGTAAGAATAAAATCTGAATCTGAAGTTTATCTCTTTTTTCTTACCTGATAGCAAATATCTGTTTTTTCGCCAAACGCTTGTATTTTGTACGCTTCTTTCATGGCTGTGTTCCATTTAGGCAATTCATGCACTTTAAAGCACAACTCGTCTTTGATGAAATCTGCTGCCGCATCTATTTGAGCCTAAAAACATGCAAAAAATTAATAAATTTAAAAAAAATTATTTATGATACATTTTTGACATCTCGTTTAACATCTTATGTCAAATAAAATTATGTAATCGTTTTCATTTAAATGTCTTTCTCTTTGGGGTTAAAATGTAATTGTGTGGAAAAATGATTTTCGATATAAAGTTGTTCACAATTATAAGCTAAATAAAAAATAGTAGCAATTTTTTGATGGATCAAGGATAGAAAGTGAAAATCGAGATGAAAAGTGTCAGGGATAAAAAGTAAAAACACTTTAAATGTTAACATTGTAAACACGTGTATACATTGTAACCGATTCCTGAGGAGCCAATCAATCATGTGGTAATCATTTTGCTTTTAGTAGACTATGAGAATGTCGCAATCAGTATAAAAATTGCTTTTATTTATGAGAAAAACTTGGGAAATTCCAGAAGTGCGAAAATTATCGCTCATAAAAGTATCTCTTTATCCTTCGGCGCATTATAGTGTCCCCTCCGGTCGGGATACAAACTTTTCGCTTTGAAATAAAAAGTGTCACTTTGATCCCTTGGTATATAATATACTATTATTATTAATTGTGTCAACATTGAGAAATTTTAAATTAAAACAATATGTGAATATTGAAAGACAACGATGAATAATAGTTTACTATATATTTTAACAACTTTTCGGCCAGGGTAAAAAATGGGCGAAACCTCAATCGCAAATTTAGTACTAAATATAATCAATGATTAAAACCGTCAATAAAGAAAAAGAAGATGTGATCAGCTGTGACTTACAATTATTTTAAACATCCTTCCACCTCTAGGATGTTTTCGGCTATAAACTACGTCACTGCCTTGTCTCTTCGCCTCTTTCCAATCGGGTTTGTGGACCAACTCCCAGGCTGCATCCAAAGTTTTGGATGCTACCTTTTTGTATTGGTCTTCCTAAAATTTCAGAAAGAAATATTAAAATCCTATTTAGTGCACACATAATTCCCTAGTGTTATTAAGAGGGAGCGTCAGTCTAGGAAGACGGGGGTCCTTGGTTCAAATTCAGACTCAGGTAAATCTTGTCATATTTTTTTTCTCCTCTTTATGTCACGAATAATCGAATATATTTTTATGTTACAGTATTTTTATTTGGATATTTAATTTTTAAAGCCTACGGTCAGATTCTTACCATTGTGTTCAAAAATGAACCACACAAAACTACATTTTATTTAGACTAATGCTTTCCAACATGGCTCAGACTATTATAAAAAATACTGTTTAGTCGGACTACTATTTAAGCAAAAAATGTGAATTAATTACTTGGAGATCAATAAAAGATATGTATCAATTTGGTTTTAAAATTTTTTCTGTCTAAAGACAATATTAATATTAAAATATCCAAAATTTGGTTTACACAGTGTAGAGTACAGGCCAAAAGAGGAGAAACCACCTAAAATTGTATATAAATATGGTCCTGTTCCAAGTATCAAAGCAGAAGGATACATTTCAAAACTTCAGTCCAGTTCTCAGTGCACGCGTTTCAGCGATTGTCGATACAAAATCATTTAATGCCTCTTTGTCAGGTTAAAAAAAAAGCTAAAAATAAAACTTTGTTCTGTGTAATTTTACGCAATAATGGCAAGTACCAATCGAAAGAGACGTAAAAGATATATGTAAATTTTCAAAGGTGGCAAAAATGATCAATTGGTCATTTTTAGCACTTTTAAAATAGACTATCCTTTGTAAAATTGTTGTGAAATTTTTAAAATGAATATGGCTTTTAGATCTCTTCTAAATGGCAACATACACAGAAAAAACTTTTTTTTGCCTTTTTTTTCAAATTGACAAAAGGGCACAAAATGATTTTGTATCCGAAACACGTAAACTGAGAACTAGACTGAAATTTTCAAACGTCCCTCTTGCTCTTTGATAGTTATTACAGGATCAGATTAATATACAAATTTAGGGGCTTTTTCCACTTTTGGCTGGTACTGTATATGTTTCGAAGTGTTGGTTAATTTCAAAGTTTAAATAAATATATGAATTTCCTTTCTGGGCAGGAAATATTTCTCAGTGGTTGAAATGTTTAAGAAAATAATTCTTGCTACAAGCGTGTGGAAAATTTAATGCAGAAAATTCTACTTTCCGCACAGAAATGTCAAATTTTAAAACAACCTGTATAGATTTGAAGTTTCTATTGATAGGATTGCCTGTAAGATGTTAAATTTCCCTAAAACACCTTTTTTTGGAAGAAGTAGCGTGATGTGGTGTGATTTTGTGTGGTTCATTATTTTTTTATATACTACTTATCAAAAAAATTTGTACACCTGCAATATAAAAACCCATGATAGGTGTACAATTTTTTTTGAAAAGCAGTATATTTTCCTGACGCTTGTAGAAAAATACCGCTTGCAGAATTCTATTTTTCCGCACTTAAATGCTTGACAGAAAACGGTACGTTTTGTCAACGGCATTTGCGTGCGAAATAATCGATTTTCTGCACTTGTTAGGAAAATAACTATTTCCTACGAATATGAGGAAAATAGCATTTTCCACACAATTTTTAGTGTGGAAAATCCACTTTTCCGCAGGGTCGATGTGGCAAAAAATTTTTCGCAAATTTTAAAAAACCTGTATAGATTTGAAGTTTACTCGTATGTTTATAATATTTTCCATGAAATGCCTTGGTTGCTATGGTGTAAAGGAAGGATGTTATATTTCGTTAAAACACTAGATATTTTTTTTGGAATTTGCGTGATGTTATGTGGATGTGTTTCAGTTTATTTAGCCCGCGCAGCAATGGCTAGAGGAGGTATTATTTTCGAAGAAAAATTTTTTTTTGAGATCACGTCGAAAATTTGTTATTTAAGTGTATTTTGACCTAACTTAGCAACATCGTCGTGATGTCTATCTGTGTGTGTGTGTGTGTGTGTGTGTGTGTGTGTGTGTGTGTGTGTGTGTGTGTGTGTGTGTGTGTGTGTATATGTCTGTCCGTAACACGGTAGCTCCTATACCGCTAAACCGATTTTCATAAAATTGTTGAGGTAAAATAGTGCACTGACCTGATTAGATTTTGGTTAAAATCCATTAATACTAATGACAATTTTTTAACAATTACAAAATTTCAAAAATGTTAACGCTTTCACGGAGCATCGCATGAATATGCAGTTTTCGGAATATAGTAGATCACATTCTTCTCAATAATTTGTATTATAAGCAAAAACTACGTACCAGCTTTTGTTTCTGAGATATTTATAAAAAACTGTTTTCAAGGCTGATATATCATGGAGTTCACTTGAAGTCTGCTAATAGGCTAGCTAGCTTAGAAAAACAATTGTTCCTAACGCTTGCAGAAACTTATCTTTCGGCACTTAAATGCTTGACAAGACTTGCCAACCATGGTTCTGTCAACGCAATTTGTGTGCGGAAAAATCGATTTTCTGCACTTGTTTGGAAAATAACTATTAAAATTTATATTTTTTGTGAATTTAGGCGTAAATTATACCGTGCGAAAGCAAAAGAAGGTACTCGCAAAACTTAAGTTTCGATACAATTAATCTTTAAAAACAAGTGATAGCTCATAATAAACTTGAAATATCCAATAATATGTACTATTGCAAAAGTGCTTAGGTTACATACAGTACTGACCAAAATTTAAATTAACCACTTCAAAAAATAAGCTAAAACTAGAGCCGCTATAAAAATATTTTTTGACAATTTCCTCAGATCGAGGTGAAAAATCCGTGCTCAGCTCCCGTAAAGAAGTATGCACTAGACTTCCACCCACTCGTCAAGCCTAGGTCAGCCTTAAAACGAACATAACTCTGGCTAAAGTTAAGCCTAGAAAGCGAAACTGCACTGCAGCGAAACTGCGCGACACGTTGATTTTACCCTATAATGCCGTGGCGTGTAATGCGGGAGGGATAGTTCAGTCAAATGCCATTAAATATTTAGCCGCGTGGTGTCGCGCAGTTCGCTTAGTGCGGTCTAAGCTTCACCTGTTCTTTACTAAACTGCACCTCCCGGTACGGGCAAGAAGTTTCCAACAAGTGAGTTTGAGATCCGTCCTCCTCGTGTACACTGAAGAAACAACTTTCAGTCGGTTCACGTCCAAGTTGTTCATCAGATTGTGTTCGGATATTCCCCGGTAGAATTGGGGCTCGATCATTATCACCAGTTGCTAAAAAAAACGCTTGTTTTTAAACAGAAGGAAATTATTAAATTTCATATTTGTGTTTGAGTAGACAAGATGTTTTTTCAACATTTTCTGTTTTAAGGTGTGAATTATGCTCATTTTTTATAAAGATTTTTAGGTGGCGACTAAAATCATTTTGTTTCAGCATATTTTTACCTTCCTAGCCCGCAGAGCAATGGCTAGAAAAGGTTTTGCTTTCGTAATTTTCACTTCCTTTTTAAAAGATTTGGATAATATTTAAGTTTTAAAGTAGTCAAATAGGCGGAATAATGGTCAAAAGTTTTGCATTATTAAAAACTTTGAGGTTTTTTAATTTTTTTCTATGGTTTTATTATAGTTCCTATCATCCTTCTAAAGCTCAGCTCTCTAGAATTTCTGGAAGTGGGCAATATTACTTTTACATAACATTACATTTATAGGGAAGGAAAATTAAATAAAATATTGGGGTTTTTTAATTTTTTTCTATAGTTTTGTCATAATTCCTATCGGCCTTTCAAAGCTCAGCCCTCTAGCGTTTCTGAAGTGGGCAATGTTACTTATACATAACTCTCCATTTATAGAAGAGGGACACAAATGGCAATGAATGGCAATTTTGACGTTTTTTGAAATTTCGTAACTACTTTACTACTTTATGGAAGTCCATGAAACTTAGAGGGGTTGTTAACTATATAAAGATCTACAACTGTGAGTTTCGTAGCTCATTCCGAAGTAGAGGTTTAGATAGGTCAAATATGGGCTGAAATGTTTAAGAAAAGTTGGTACAGAAGTTTACTCGTAGTTTAAAGTTTATGCGAACTTGGCGGGGCACTGCGTATCCCCAGATTTAAATATTTTAGAATAATCCATTTGCCACTAATAGTCGGGGAGCTAGCGCAAAAAATGTGCAACAGTTTTCTGGAGGCTAATATTTCAAGACGGGTTCAACTTTAGTAATTAAAAGCTAGTGTACATGCAGCAGTTACAGTTCCGGGACACCTGGCGGCGGGACGCGCGCAAAGGTGTAATTTTAATTAGTATCCCTAAACTGTTTTCTGAAGGTTCAAAATTTGTACAAAACGAGCAAATATAATACAAAATAGAAATCTAACAGTCAGACAACCGAATATGGGGACACATAGTCAGCGCTACTCCATACTTGTCAGAAAAATGTCTTGACCGAAAGTGTTTTCTGACGGCTGAAACTTTTTAAATAAAAGTAACAACTATGAAGTTAATAAAAATTACAGTTAGACTCCTCCGCGATAGAACTACTTTAGTCAGCAGCCGATAGAAGTGTGAGTGGGCATTGCGCGCATCAGTACTTCTAGCCTCAATATATGGCAATAACGTTTCACAAAAAAGAAATTCGTTATATTTTTAGTTATTTTTAGAACAACAAATGATAAAATAATATGATAAATTTCTCCTAGTGATGAAGCTATGTTTTTAGTAAGCAAGTATTTATGTTGTACACTATACATAATATATGTATATACTATATATGGGGCTTTCCATGTCAACCCAGCCATCTTTTGCACTTAACAATTTTGATTTTTATAAAAATTAATTTTTTGGTTACTCTATAGAAAAAATGTTGTGATTTCTTAAACCTACAGGGTGTTTTATCTTCGTAATTGGCAAAAACATATCTATGGTTTATAATTTTACCTGAAAAAATACGAACTTGCAAAAAATTTACGACTGTTTAGAAATAAGAACAAGAGGCTTTAATAAAAATAATGAACCGAACCGAACCGAACCTTAGTACAAGACAATAAATTTAAAAAATCTTCTTCGATTTTTTATATTTTTTTGAAAAAAGATGCTCCAGTATTTTGTCTATTGCCTTTAAAAATTTTAGAGTGGGCCGAGAAGTGTAAATGCCAAAAAGAAAAATTCTAGTGTAAGTGCGCGGAGGCCTTGGCCGTAATTATATGTATATGGGCAAGCAAGCAGTCTTATTGAGGCGCCCGGGATGTGAATCAACATACACTTTATTAAAAAAAGTTCTTTTGCTTTAAGGAAAAAATCTTTTTTTTTCATTCTGACAGCCCCCCCCTTTGCATATGACATCAGCGGCGTCACATTGATGGGCCAAGACGGGCCTTGGCCTTCAACTGTTTATAACCTTATCGGCTACCAACATCGTGGCACATTTTTCTAATTAGACTAGGTACCTATTCCCGCACTTTTATGACACTCGACGCCACTATACAGGGTGTCCCAAATTCGATTTCTTTGGGAAGTCTCGACCCTTACTTTCGACTGTCCAGTAAAAAGGAAAGCGGTTTATTTTTAATTTTGCGTTTTGGGACCGGGGCTTAACTTGCCCAAAAAAATTCCTAAAAAAATTAAATGCTGAGTGATACGTTTCTTTAAATGAAACCTTTCACTGGCTATTTTACTTTATGAGTAAGTATACCCCAAAAATTAAAAGTTCAGATGAAATTCAACTAAATAGTTATTACCGATTTGAGCAAAAATTTAATTTTTATAAACATCAAAGTTATAGCCCGCCTCCTAAAACGCAGAGTTAAAAAAACCGCTTTTCTTTATTCTGGATACTCGGAAGTAATGGTCGAGACTTCCCAAAAGAATTTGGGACACCCTGTATAGTGGCGTCTAGTGTCATAACAGTGCAGGACTAGGTATTCTAATTAGAAAAATGTGCCACAATGTTGGTAGCCGATAAGGTTTTAAACAGTGGACAACCAAGGCCCGTCTTGGCCCTTCAATGTGACGCCGCTGATGACATATACAAGGGGGGGCTGTCAGAATGAAAAAAAATATTTTTTCCTTAAAGCAAAACAACTTTTTATAATAAAATGTATATTAAGTCACACCTTGGGCGCCTCAATAGAACTGCTCGCTTGCCCATAGACATATAAGTAAGGCCAAGGCCTCCACGCATTTATGCAAGAATTTTTCTTTTTGGCATTTATACTTCTCGGCCCACTCTAAAATGTTTAAAGGCAACAGACAAAATATTGGAGCATCTTTTTTCAACAAAATATAAAAAATCGAAGGGGTCACATTTTCAAAATCGCCGTTTTATTAATTTGTTGTCTTGTACTAAGGTCACTGATGCGATTCTGTGTCATTTTCAATATTTTTTCTTACAGCCTCTTGTTCTTATTTCTAAAAGGTAGTAAACATTTTTTTTGCAAAGTTCTAACTTTTTCAGGAAAAATCATAAACCATGGATATGCTTTGGCCAATTAAGAAGATATAACACCCTGTAGATTGCAGGAATCGCAACACTTTTTCAAAACTACTCGACGATACGACGTTAGTGATTCTCACGAACAGATGCTTTTATTTTCAATTTTGTTTAATTTTTTATTGCTTCATTAGACAATTGATTTTTTTTTGGATAAATTAACTGATATTTATAAAAATGATTCCTCGAAATAAAAAGTAAAAGATTTGATAACCGTAATGAAAATCATCAGCTTTGCTAGTTTTTATATATTTGTGAAAATACCCAAATCATAAATATGGAAAACGGTAAAATCGAAATGAAGATAATTAAATCTGAAATAAAGAAAAAAATGAAATAAATATAATTATCATATTTATAATATTATTTTATCATTTGTCGTTCTAAAAATAACTAAAATTATTAAAAAATAACGAATTTCGTTTTTGTGAAATGTTATTGCCATATATTGAGGCTAGACGTACTGATGCGCGCAGTGCACACTCACACTTCTATCGGCTGCTGACTAAAGTAGTTCTATCGCAGAGGAGTCTGACTGTATTTTTTATTAACTTCATTTAGTTGTTACTATTATTTAAAAAAGTTTCAGCCTTCAGAAAACACTTTTGGTCAAGACATTTTTCTGACAAGTATGGAGTAGCGCTGACTCTATGTGTCCCCATATTCGGCTGTCGCACTGTGAGATTTCTGTTTTGTATTATATTTGCTCATTTTGTACAAATTTTGAGCCTTCAGAAAACAGTATGGGGATACTAATTAAAATTACACCTTTGCGCACGTCCCAGCGCCAGGTGTCCCGGAACTGTAACTGCTGACTGTACATTAGCTTTTAATCACTAAAGTTGAACCCGTCTTGAAAATATTAGCCTGCACATTTTTTGCGCTAGCTCCTGGACTATAATAATAATTCACTGACCAAATTGTATCCTTTCGAAATTGTTATTCAAACTAATTTGAATAATCCCATGTGGCATCGAACACTGAACCAAACCGAAATAATCAAAAAAGTAAAAAACTATAGTGAGAAAAAAGTTTTTGCTCATTTTAAACTGTAATACCGGCGGTCCTTCAATTGCAATCGTATGCTGAAAAGTGACACTTTCCGCACATTTTTGGAAATATACTTTTTCAGACAAAATGGAAAAATAGAGTCAGAATAAATACCTTAATAAAAATTAATATTCCCTAGTTTTTAAAGACAACAAATCTGTGTGCTAGTGCTATAACCCCACAACAAACGGAAAAAAAAATGATTTCTTTGAACACCTAATATTTTTATTGCATTTAAAAAAAATTACCATAAACATTAGGGACTTATTGGAATAAAACAGCTGACCTCTCAAAATTGACATACGAAAGCCAAATTTAATAATACAGTCACTAACTTCCATTTAATAAATACCGACACTAATAAATCCGGTTTTTAAATACACAAGGCCGAATTTTGAAGCAAAGCAGCTGGTTTTTTTATAAATAAGGTCAGGTTTTATTCCAATTAGTGTCTATTGTGTGTCGTTTTTTTTTTGTTATAAATAGATGCAAACTTACAAAAATATCGTGATGCGTACATCTCCTGAGGTACTACCCTGAAGTCAAGAAACCATGCTTCTCCCCAGGAAATAACGAACGATGATAAAATGAGAAGAACTTCGAAGACTTGCTGGGATGAATGAATCCACTAAAAAAATGTAATACAATCGATAACCATCGTAAATACCGGATGTCCAAGAGAACCCGTCTGATTTGAAGAATAATTTTAGTCATATCGGTTACGTATGAAAACTCTTCAAAATAATAGAAAATCTATCGCAGCCAACAGGAAAATAAAATTAGACTCGATCCAAGTCTTTCAGGTAAAATATAGTGATATGAGGTGAGCTTTTAGGGGTGGATAATACTTTTTTCGGTTATCAGCGAAACGAGATCTCCTATAAAAAAAAGTTCAATACAAGTGTTATAAGTAATAAAAAGGTCTACAACTTTTGTAAATATTTTTTAAATTTTCTGAGAAAACTAGAAAAAAAAGTTTTTTTTATTTTTGATTATTATCTTCTACATTGTTTTTTGTTTTTAACAAAATTTTGTAAAAACACACCTATGTATTTATGTTTAAGACAAGTTGTAATAATATTACGCGTATAATCAACATTAATTTTTACAATTTATTTTGATTTAAAACCTAAAATAAGGCTCCGTTGTCCCCAAAAATGCCCAGTTCTGAAAGCAGTTTTTTTTAAACAGTGACATTTTTTTTGATAAATCATTTATTTATAGATGGTGTAAAAAAATAAACATTACTATGGAAAAATTTGTCAAGAAAAAGAATTTAAGCAGTTTAAAAAATAGTAAAATGAAATTCAAATATCGAGATGGATATCTGTCCTCTTTTTGATTTTCACCGTGTCACTATTTCCTGTTTCCTTGCAAATCTATCCACGATGTTTATTTTTTCTAACATCTAAAAGCAGACACTGTATGAAAAAAATCATCACTGTTTATAATAAAAAAACTGCTTCCAGAACTTGAAAATTTTCGGGTGAAAATAAGGCCTTTTTGGATTTAAAATCAAAATAAAATGTAAATATTAAATAAAAAATAAAAATTAAACGCTCGAAGGGCTCGAAATAGTAATTTTTTACCAAAAACAAAAAAAAAGGTTTTTATGGCAAAATCCTGCTTAAAAAAATTATAAAATAAACCGAAGGGATCTTATGAGATATTCGAAAACGGTAAGATATACAATTTTAGTTATTTTGAAAAAAAGTGGCGCTATTCCAAGCCCAATAAGCTATTTTAAAGTTAAAAATATCTACATGGGTTCGGTTCAACATTTCGAGCAAAAACTAACCACTGTCTATAATTATTAACTATTTATTTATTGCTTGATATTTTACAAGCCTCAGTAGATATTTTTAATTTTGATATAGCATCTGATTAAGCTCGGAATGACGCCATTCTTTTCCCATTTAATCAAAATTGTATATTTTACTTATATTATAGTTGTTTTTATCTGAGACAACTTGTATATTTATTTTGTACAAGTATTTAGGTAAAGATTACTTTTTAATCATTAACAAATTGTATTACATCGAACAGGTTTTTGGCAAAAAAACCAGTCTGTGTGGCGCGGCGATGAAATTAAAATTATTTACATGAAATTTTAACAAGGTTTTCTTCTTATACGGAAAAAGGATATCAGTATTAATAAAACTATTAACTATAATTTGATTTTTTATTTTGGCGGTTACCTCATGACATATTTACTACTACTATGTCGGTTTAGAACGTTTTTCTACGTTGTCCGACGCCTATTCTCCACCTCCTTCGATCCTTTTTTGACTCATTTATCTTTGGATTGACTGTTGCCATTCCAGTTTAGGACGCCCTCTTTTTCTGCGCCCTATTGGTTGCCATTCTAGGACCTGCTTTGGTAATCTTTCGTCGCTCATCCGTTGTACATGGCCGTACCATGTTGCCTTTTAGTGATGTCATCCGTTATGCTTCCCTCGATTCCCATTCTTTCTTTTATGATCTCATTTCTTATGTGATCTATTCTAGATATTCTCATTGATCTTCTTATTGCATCCATTTCGACATTTTTCATTTTCGCTTTGTATTTTTCTGTTACGCGACAAGTCTCTATTCCATACAACAGCGTGCTTTTCACCATTGTTTCATATATGTTAAATTTTACATTCTTTTTTATCTCTCTGCTCCATAAAATACTGTTAAGATAACCAATAACCTTGTTTGCTTTTTTGCTCATGACATATTTCCATTAGTTTAAATGATAAAATGCCAATGACGAACCGCCATTATTAAAAAAAAAAAACGAATATCTACCCCATGCACACTGTTAACCAGGGCGGACCAAGTTCTCTAATCTGAGCATTTATGCACCCCTCTTTTTTGGGCAAAGTTGAGGATACTAACCAAACTAACCCGACTAATACTTACTTTCCGCTTCTTGTGTCTTATAGTTGAGGTGACTACCTAAACTAACCTAAACCTGAATAATACCTACTTCTCCCTTCTTGTGGGCAAAGCTGAGGTAATTAAAAATAATAAAAATTTATATAATCATAATTTTTATACTGCCTCATTATTGTGAATTCTTAGGTACTCTCGGATTCATAAATATGTTAGAACTGAAATTTTTGGGGATACAAACCTAAACCAAACAACAATACCATCCTTCCTTGTCTTGTGTCGTTCACACCTACTCGGCCTTTGTGAAGGATGAAAAGAAATTTGCAAGGTGAACTAATATTAGCCTATCTTTCTTTAGTCTGCGGTTTAACGTAGGAGGAACAAGAATTTTCTATATTGTGTCAATAACTTGGGTTTTTCCAACTTGCTATGCGGATCAGTGACCTAACCAATCCCAAGATTCCCAGGTCGAAGCCCCGCCTTCTGAACCTCACCACCAATAATATTAACTATTTACCAATGCATCCTTCTTTCAATCATTTAATACAAAATGGGCAAAGAACCTGCTTGGCTGTCAAATCGGGCTATTATCCCCCCAAATCTAGGAAAGTTTTCGCGACATTATTTATGAGTCTGAGTGTACAGGGTGTCCCGAATTGGGCACTTTTAGGGGGTTTAAGGTACTTCTAGGGGAGACCGAGAAAAACTGACCACGCATTGCGAGGCTCAAATTTCAAGAGAAGACTTATAGTAAAAACGGCATTTTGAAATATCGTCTTGTCTTTGAGCTACGGGGGCTTTTTGAAAAGTCTGCATTTTGGAAGGGGGTCTATAACTTCGTTATTAGTGGAAATTTTGATTAAGAGTAAATTGCAATTTTATAGACTTTGCCACGAGGAATTCACCCACCAAATTAAATTTTAACTGTCACTTTTAGTTTTTGAGATATGACACAAAGTTGCATTTTTTCTTATGGAATGGCCTATGTCATAGTTTGATTGAGCGGTTTAGGAGATATTCAGTTTTTTCACTTATTTCTAGTGCGCTTTGATTTCCTGCTGAGGCATTATTATTATTATAAAATATATTATTTTACACAGTCAAAAATATAGCAAGCCTGGTAGAAAAATTATAATTCAGCTGACGGCCCTCAAAGCCTAGTTATAAAAAGAAACAAAAATTACAAACTCAATAGAAATTCGATATTATTAAAAATTATCAATAATCATTGAGTCATAGATCAACAGAAAAAATAACAACCAACCTACTATATAACTATATAGTAACTTAAGCTAATACTAATTAACCTTGATGAATAATAATTTATATATCATATTCATACTATTTTACAACATATGTTCAAAATGGCGCCCGTTTTGCCTCAAGCACAGACGGCACCGCTTTTTAGTAGATCTAACCGCATTAATTAATTTAAAATTTTGAATGGATTCGAACGAATTAAGAAGATTATTTTCCAAATCTTGACGATCTTTACCAGGATGTCTAAACGTCACACAAGGTGATGTCTGGAGACCTTGCTGGCTATGGTATTGGACCTCTTAATCCAATCCACTGGTTGTGAAAGTTATTATTCAAATAAATGCGGTGGTGCGCCATCTTGTTGGAAGTAGCACTGCATATTCTCTACTAGCGGCAAGTTTTCGATATATGGCTCAACCACATCTTGTAAAATGTTTTCTAAATACCGCTCTTGATTTAAATTTTTATTATATATAATAGGGGCCAACTATACGTCCTCGATGAACTCCAGCGCAAACATTAATGCCATAGCCACCCTGGTTGACAAATTCAACAGTTTTGTAGGGATTTTGTTGGGCCCGAGTGTAGTTGTTATATCTATTAAATATACCGTTACTTTTGGCTCTTGCCTCATCTGTAAACATCACATCAATGAAAGTTTAAATCTTCCTCGCATTTCTCAATAAACCAATTAGAAAAGTTCATTTTAGGCTGGTAGTCCCGGATAAAGCTTATGAACCTTTCTTGTGCGATAAGGCTTATAATTATTCCGATTAAGTGTTCGGTGGATTGAAGTTCTCGGTATACCTGTGGCAGCTTCTAATTGTCTTAATGATCGCGAATTATTTTGTTCTAACTCACCAATAATGCCTATCTTCTCCAACTCACGGTCCCTCCTAACGTCATATATTTTGGCCCGCGGTTTTGAAAAAGAGCCATACTGAACAAGGTTCCTTTTCAACTTTGGAAATATATCCATATAAGGTTGTCTGCGTTCGAGATATCTTTGAAGATATAAGTTTCCAGCGTCCTGTCGATTATCATTACTTTCCCAGTAACATTTTAACATGTCATACTTTTCATCGTTTTGATACATATTTTAAAATAAAATTAAAAACGCTTTTGTGCAAAATAATTTCATATCAAAGCGTAATGTTAAATTGTTAAAACAATTGAAAACAATGACAAAACGCCAAGACGCAAGGCGAACTTGATTTGCATAGCATAAGACAACAAAACTATAGGTGCATTGAAGTAGGATTTGACCGCAAGGCTTTCATGTCAATGGCGCATGACGTCATTCAACACACTAGACAAAAATAAAAAACTTGAATTATCTCCGAAAGCGCTCAATCAAACTATGACATATGATACATCATTTTGAAAAGAATTCAATGACGAATTCGAAAATTAATTAAAATATAGGCCATTCCATAAGAAAAAATACAACTTTATGTCATATCTCAAAGACTGAAAGACAGTTAAAATTTAATTTGGTGGGTGAATTCCTCGTGACAAAGTCTATAAAATTGCAATTTACTCTAAATAAAAATTTCTACTAATAACGAAGTTATAGACCCCCTTCCAAAATGCAGACCTTTCAAAAAGCTCCCGTAGCTCAAAGACAAGACGATATTTCAAAATGCGGTTTTCACTATAAGTCTTCTCTTGAAATTTGAGCCTCGCAATGCGTGGTCAGTTTTTCTCTGTCTCCCCTAGAAGTACTTTAAACCCCCTAAAAGTGCCCAATTTGGGACACCCTGTACATACGTTCTTGTAAAAATTTCGCCCATTAATACAGACAGATGACAAAACTGCCAAATCGCATTAGCACAAACCATATTGGTGTAATGCTTAGTTCTATCTGTCATATTTTCCCTAAGGGACAGGCAGCGGAGTAGCTCAAGCTAGAGACCCTGTATATATATCATATTTTAAAGAAACAGAGACGAGACAAACTTATCAGTCAAATTTATTTAAGTCAAAATGAAAGGAGGGAAATATCGGTCCTGTAACTCATAATTCATAAGCGTCGAAAAATAAAAAAAAACGATTTTTGACAAAAAACATACCGGTAGTGACGGAAAATGTGTTTGTTTGTATGTTTTATTCATCTCACTTAGCGCTGACACCTTAAACTATTTTAGTGAAACGCCAATGAACTTGACAAGAAAAGAATATAACCAAAAAATGTGAGTGTCAGTGACTTTGATGGGTTTGTTTGTCTAGCCAGGGCTATCAAAATGGACGGGCCACGATCCTCCACTTTGTTGACGTCACATCCAGGGCTGATTTTTTTTTGATGGTCACGTTACGACACAGCTGATTGTCTTTCAAATATTGAAGTTGGAATGACGGTTCATGGATATTTGATTTTATTTTAAATAAAGCCGTTTTTGAGATTGTTTTTACTTTATTTTGGCAGAACAATTTTTTTTAAATGTATAGTAAGCCCTAATTTTTCATAGCCGCTTCATTAGCTCACACAAAAATTAAGTTTAAAGCAGAAGCGAATGTGACAATCACATATGATAAATTCAAATACATGTCAAATCAAGGCCAACACAAAAATAGAGGCCACGACCCTGAAAAAATCAGCTGTTCTCCCGGGGCTGAATTTTACATTGGGTCTTATGGGAGGTCAGAAGTTTTTTTATGATATTTTCAAAATGGCACTACAGATTTCCGCAAAATTTCAGTGAAATATTCTCAGACACCATCCCGAGATTCCACCAAAGGTTTATAAGGAAGCAACATGATTAAAAGGTTAAAATCTTCAAGATTTAGCATTCCTTATTTTGAATTCAAATTACCCGCCATGTACCACATGCCAACTGTTATATTTGACATGTATTTGACTTTGTCATATGTGATTGTCACATTCGCTTCTACTTTAAACTTAATTTTTTTGTGAGCTAATGAAGCGGCTATGAAAAATTAAGGCTTACTATACATTTAAAAAAAATTGTTCTGCCAGAATAAAGTAAAAACAATCTCAAAAACGGCTTTATTTAAAAAAAATCAAATATCCATGAACCGTCATTCCAACTTCAATATTTTAAAGACAATCAGCTGTGTCGTAACGTGACCATCAAAAAAAAATCAGCCCCGGATGTGACGTCAACAAAGTGGAGGATCGTGGCCCGTCCATTTTGATAGCCCTGGTCAAATATAACAGTTGGCATGTGGTACATGGCGAGTAATTTGAATTCAAAATAAGGAATGCTAAATCTTGAAGATTTTAACCTTTTAATCATGTTGCTTCCCTACGAACCTTTGGTGGAATATCGGGATGGTGTCTGAGAATATTTCACTGAAATTTTGCGGAAATCTGTAGTGCCATTTTGAAAATATCATAAAAAAACCTCTGACCTCCCATAAGACCCAATGTAAAATTCAGCCCCGGGAGAACAGCTGATTTTTTCAGGGTCGTGGCCTCTATTTTTGTGTTGGCCTTGGTCTAGCTCAAGGTTCATCTCAATTAAAAAATTGTGGCAAATCCTTAAGTGATTTAAGCCTAAGAAGATACAGGGTGCAGGACACCCACCGATTGAAGTCGTACTATTTTAAATAATAAGTTTTATGACTAAAGCTCTTGAAAACATTTTCAAGAGAAAGATTTTAATACTTTAACTTAAAAAGTTACCTACGAAAATATTAATAGATATTTTTCCTTTTTTGTTAAAGCATTTTGCTTTTGTTTCAAATTGTTGATGCCAGTATTGGTCTGGGCGATTTTTCCAAAACTATTTTTAAGGCTTTTGCTTTGAAAATCTACCACCAATGTTAACTTTTATGATTTCTTATGAAATTTTATTACTTTTATGGTACTTGACCACTGATCTGCCTGAAATTGTGTGACGGACTTGCCCACGTGATTTTTTTTTATGATTTTTTGACCGGTGGCAAGCCTAAGGTTGTTAAAGTAGGTTATATAAAGTATTTGGCTATATTGTCATCGCGCTTTATTATATAGTCTAGTTTGTATTAGAGAGCCTGTATGTATGACATATTTTAAAGAAATTTATTTACAATATGTCATACATATAGGGTTTCTAGTTTGTACTTACGTCATACATGAATACTTTTCCTATTAACGCAGCGCAGCTCAAAGCAGTTGTTATCTAAAATTTAAGACAAAAAGTTCATATTAACATACATAGGTCCACAAACATTTCATCACAAATTCACAAGACATTGAAATTTATGGAATCTTAACATTTTTTGCTGCATGTATATCTCGACTTTAAAATAAAGATGTTCTAGAGCTTATATCATTGAATACATCAAAATTCCTAAATGTCATATTAAAATGAAAACGGGTGATTCCTTAGCTTATTTTATGATTAAACGTTCTTGTAAACATAGGTCCGAAAACGCTTCGTAACCATGATAAATAATAATAATATGAATCAACAGAATATTTTTTAGGTGCAAAAAATATTTTAAATCGTATTCAATGTAAAAATACACCTACATAGATTTTAAAACTATATTGTATGTAAAAACAAACTTGTTTACAAATACTTACTATAATTATAATTTATAACATGTATGTACTTACCGAAACAAATATCCAATGATTAAAGTAAAATATGGCATAGAATACTATTAAAACTACGAATCTGAAGAATGCTACCAGCACAACGTCAAACAGAGATGTGTATATGCTGTAGTGGAAAATTTGTTGCTTCAAGGCTTCCACGATGTTTTCCCCTTTTAACTAAAAAGACAAAAATGTTTAATTTCTATGTTATATTAATATCTCAGGAACTATTTGCACCAGGTTAGTAGACATATATCTTGTAGTGATAATGTTTTTTGTCTTAAACAAGTAAATGAGAAAAGGAGCGCCAGAAATATAGAGACCCTTTGTGGACCTACAAAAAGCATATGATACCGTTCCAGTAGAAACATTATGGACAGTTTTAGAGCAAACTAAAATCAATCATACATACATAAAAGCGATAAAAGAATTTTACAAAGGGTCAAAATCTAAAATTAAAATTGGAAATCGAGTTTCAAAAGAATTCCTGGTAACAAAAGGCTTAAGACAGGGATTTTGTATCTCTCCAACTCTTTTTAAAATATATATCGCAGTAGCTCTAAAAAACAGGAAACGTAAAGTGCACGGCATGGGAATACAACTTAACGACCGATTTACCATATACACACTACAGTTTGCTGACGACCAAGTAATTGTGGCTAATGATAAAGAAGACATGGAGAATATGATGAGAAAGTTAACAGAAGAATACCAAAAGTGGGGATTAACAGTGAACGTTGACAAGACACAGTACTTATGTATTGGAAACGAATCCAGTGAGTTAGTACTAGAAAATGGACAAAAAATATCTCCATGCAATGAGTATGTATACTTGGGTGTCACATTTGATAAGACAGGAACAGACTGTAAAGAATTGGAAAAAAGAATAGTAAAAGCAAAAAAAGTTATTGGATATCCTAACAGTATTTTATGGAGCAGAGAGATAAAAAAGAATGTAAAATTCAACATATATGAAACAATAGTCAAAAGCACGCTGTTGTATGGAATAGAGACTTGTCGCGTAACAGAAAAATACAAAACAAAAATGGAAAGTGTCGAAATGGATGCAATAAGAAGATCAATGAGAATATCTAGAATAGATCACATAAGAAATGAGATCATAAAAGAAAGAATGGGAATCGAGGGAAGCTAACGGATGACATCACTAAAAGGCAACTGATATGGTACGGCCATGTACAACGGATGAACGACGAAAGATTACCAAAGCAGGTCCTAAAATGGCAACCAATAGGGCGCAGAAAAAGAGTGCGTCCTAAACTAGAATGGCAACAGTCAATCCAAAGATCAATGAGTCAAAAGAATCTGACAGAGGATGATTGTCCGGATCGAAGGAGGTGGAGAATAGGCGTCGGACAACGTAGAAAAACGTTCTAAACCGACATAGTAGTAGTAGTAGTAGACATATGGATTATTGCAAACGGTCTTTCAAATATGTTTCAAGTAAGGTATCATATCACAATTGTTATTTTTTTTTAAATTATCAAAAAAGTCATTTTTACCTTTTGTCAAAAAAATTTATTTAAATTTTAATATATTATGCAGCTCCCTATTTATTAAATTTCGGGAGGGAGAAATGAAGGGTTCAAGGTAAAAAATATATTATGTAAACCATAAAAATACATTAAAAAATCATGCAAAATGGTAATTTGCTTGATAAATTGTAAAAAACCGACAAAGGAAAAATACTCTGACAAGTCATGGGCACCTAAGCTCACACAATTATATTTCCACCCTTTTTTCAGCTTGTGTACAGTGGATTTTATCATTTTTAAATGGGACCATCTAGAGCCAAATTCCAACCTACCAAATTGAATTACAGACAGACAGTAGGTGCGACAAAAAAGTTTCAAAAGCATCAATATATAAAAAACATATATTTTAAAAACTTATGCGATTTTATAACAAGCATAGAAAGATCTATCCAACGACACCACACAAAGATCTATTCTTGTTTAGTTCTACTGTAAATTCCCTAGTTCTATTAGAATGAACTTTTTATTGTGGTTGTTTTAATTTTCGCGATACTGACACATTGAAAAAGAAAAGTCTTTATGGTCTACTCTAATGAACCTCTATTTCAAATTAATTAGAACAAACTTTGGAGAAAATCGGTCAATAACTAACAAAGTAATAAATTTTTTCCAGCCTTCCAAGGTTCGCCATTTTTAATCCAACATTGGGAAATTTATTATTAGTTTCTAAGTTACAATCCGGCGTGGCGATCCACGTTTAAAAAAGAATTAAACAATTTTACTACTAGAGCACAATTAAGGGGCCTACAGACACGCGAACATTTCTTGAGATTAGTACGCGCATACTAATATCTGCGTACATGTACGTTTGGTGGAATTGCCTACACACACAAAGATAAACTTAAACATTCTAAGCAGAAACACGAACCGCGCGGATATTATCTATGCGTTTTGCCTAGACACAGAGAGATTTGTACGAAAACAAAAATTCAAGCGGCGACTGAATAAATCTTCGAGAGATATTTTAGGCGGATATTGTCTACACACGAAGGGATTAGTATGCGCAAACTTGTACGCGTGTACTAATCTTTAGAAATGTTCGCGTGTCTGAAGGCACACAAAGATAAACTTAAACATTCCAAGCAGAAACACGAACCGCACGGATATTATCTATGCGTTTTGCCTAGACACAGAGAGATTTGTACGCAAACAAAAATTCAAGCGGCGACTGAATAAATCTTCGAGAGATATTTTACGCGGATATTGTCTACACACGAAGGGATTAGTATGCGCAAACTTGTACGCGTGTACTAATCTTTAGAAATGTTCGCGTGTCTGTAGGCCCCTTTATACAAAATATTATTTTCTGACAAAAGTACCAGGTAGTAACAGCTCAAAAACTAGAATTGTTTAGAGAATAATCAAGGTTGTCGTGCAATTTTACAAAAGTCGTTTACCTGTGTGGGACTTTTTTGGAAAAAACTAATTGAAAACAAAAAAAGAATATAAAACAGACAAAAAAAAAGGGAACGCCATTGGCTTGATAAAATTGTTTTTGTAAAAATTGACACAAGGTATATTAGAACGGTAATTAGGAATTTGTAAAAATTTTATTTGATTAAAGATTAAAAATCTAGATTGATTGATTATATATAAAAAAAAATAATTAAAGCAAAATCAAAAAAAGTGAAATATTTGGATGGATTGATTTTTAAATTTTTTTTGATTTTGTATTGTGCTCAAGAAGATCTATCCAATGATATCACTCATTACTTCGTCCGAATTTTTCCTACCCCTACCATATACGAAATTTTGTAGAAATCTTGGCCTACTAGCTGAGATATTTTGCTCTAAAGCAATTAACAAATTTGTTATTTTCAAAATTTAGAATTTTTCTCAACTCAACAACATATACACATAACAAAAAAGTTTTGTCCAAAATTATTTAAACTTTTTTTCTATATTGGACTTCCCCTAATACACATCTCCATATAGGTACTTAATATGTTTCCATAATATGAATCCAAAAAACTTTTTTTATGATACTCAAAAGAGATGGACCTGCCCCGGCTCTAGAGCTATATCAAGTTATTCAGTTTTTTATTTTATAAAGGTAGGCATACAAGCTTGCTTACGCTAGTAGATTGTGTGGGATGACCTTAAAATATAATTTTGATTCCCGATTCCCTTTTACTGTATTGCATAACAAAGGATTAAAATTATATTTTTACCTTAAGGGAGAAAGTGTTTTTTTTAATCCTGAGATGAAAAGTATGTAACACAAGGCTAGCAACACAGCAAAAATTCATTAAGGAATCGCATATTAGATCGTAAATTTTACAAGCTTGTTGGCAATAAAGTAACATTCTATTCAAAATACACTTTTATTATGAAATTTGTACCTTAGTTTGCACACTACTTTTAGCCTTTTAACCAACACAATCACAACTTAAAATCAGGTCAGATAACTCTAACAAATAAGATATGATTTAAATCAAATAAAACAAATAAGAATGTCATGGGACCCATGTAAAAAACTTTAGTATTGTAACTCTGATTAAATTAAAAAATGGTATAAATTACTAACCACAACACATATCAGCCACATCAGGGATATAAATGATAAATCAAATGTCACAAAGAGACAAAAAAACCTTCTAACATTTGACATCTTGCCCTCATATCGGCTCCCTGCTTGAATATCTTCTGCATTGCAAAAGGGTATGGAGCATATAGTGTTGACACTTTGTGAATGAGCTGTAAAATATAACAATATATACTGAATAAAATTATTTTAAAATATTTATTTACAAATATTAGGGTTTTTTACTGCAGCAGCTGGCAGCCACAGGTTCGGTTCAGTTCAGTGAAGGAGTGACAATATAGACAACAGTACAAAATGTTGTTATCTTCTTAAAATTGTTGCAAAATATGGTGCTTTTGGTAGCAGCTCTATGTGTGAGAGTAATAAACTTCTGTACTAGTGTGTATATTTCCACCCCTTCACCTCACCTGTAGCTGCCTACTGCTGCTGGTTATTTCAAGTTAGCTGCACAATACAATTAAACATTTAAAAAAACAATAGTCAAATTGGACTTATATTAGGTCAAGGCGCTGGTGGGGTTTTGGGTGTTAAAACCTCCACAACAAGCAAATAATTTTGTGCATTGTTAATAGACTTTTTGAAAATCTTTGTGTAATAGTATCTACATTTATACATTTAAAATCCCCCACTGGTGCTATGCTACTGACTTAAATGACATCAAAAAGGCAAGTATATAAATTGAAGAATTTAATTCAAATATTTATTACTTGTTAACTGCCATAATTTTTAAAATTAATTTTTGAAGTAGCCTCTAAGGTAATTTTTATATAATGTAGTTTAATAATTACAAACAAAAGGATCATGACCTAACAAAACATTTATCACTTACAAATATCCAAAGAAGTGTTGTGAGGATCAGGGTGCCCTTGACCCGCATAGTATGTGCTGGGATCGCCAGGAAACATTTTAAATTTAAGAAAATAACATGAACAAAATAAATACAGTCATTTATTTTAAAGCTAAACTAATTTTTAATTCATTTATATTAAAAAAATACATTCTAAAATTTTCACTGTTTACAATTAACAGCTGGTTGGTATTTTGACATTTAACTGACGTTTGCCAAGGGTCAAGCAATGTCAAGGTAACGACACAAGATGCCTTTACTAAATGACGTATTTTAGTAAGGACACTGATTTCCTCTCGCGGTCATAAAAAAAAAAACACTAGAAGTGGGGGGGGGGAGTTTTTAACCTCACTTTTTAACTCTTCCTGTTTCTTTTGTAGTTTTTTGCAAATTGAGAATTTTTTTATAGTCGTGAATTCTTTTGCAAAAAGGTAAGATAGTAAAATTTAACATATCATAGAGATGCATTTATAAATTTGTTTTATTAGCTCTTTTGGGGGTACTTTAAGTATGTGGTTAGTTCTGTGATATATTCTGTGTGCACTGTTGAAGTCAGTTGCATGTTTCATTTAAGATGGTCTTTGAGAAAGCCGCGTTTTATAGGTACTCTTCATCAATATTGCTTTATACCTTACCTTGCAGACAAGCAGCACTACTTTGTTTATATGAGCCTATTAATGCACTTTTATATGAGGACAGTTCGAAATTGTTGTCGTATAAACACTATTAAAACCGTTTTAAGCACTGAAACCAATTTTATTTAAACCTTTTTGTCATATAAACTTAACCATAACCATAAAAATTGTTTTAGGCACTAAAACCGATTTTATTTTAAACCACTTTTTGTCACATATAAACATAGTGCTGAGGGGTGAACAGCTCTCACAATCGGTGTACACATTTCTCACAATCTGTTCACAATCCTTCACAATCTTTACACAATCCCTCCCAATCACCCACAATCTCTCCCAATCACCCACAATCTCTCCCAATCACCCACAATCTTACCACAATCCCTCACAATCTTTACACAATCCCTCACAATCTTAGCAAAAGAGTGTGGTTTTTCACAATCGGCATACACATTTTGGGGTTAGCTGGTCACCCCTCTGTTATTAAGTAGCAGGGCCGGTAACGGTAAATTAAGAGGGCGGCCAAGGAAACTATAGACATAATGACCTTTTTGTTTTTTTTTTGGTCACCAGAATTTTTGATGGGACGCTCCCCCCCTTCAGGTACACAGGGTATGCTACACAGCTGCACAGTCCTCCACAATCCCTCACAATCTTTCACAATCTTGCCACAATCCCTCACAATCTTTCCACAATCTTAGCAAAAGATTGTGGATTTTCACAATCGGTGTACACATTTTGGGTTAGCTGTTCACCCCTCACATAGTGCTAAACGCGCCTAAAGAAGTTTACACTTCAAAAATTAAACATTCTTTGAGAAATAGATTTATTGACTCTGGGAATAAAGAATTTTGTTAAATTGTGGTAGTCATGTCTATGTTACTACCATGTATTTTTCTAAATTTATAGATGTTTAACAGTAAAGTTCATTCATTCGTAAGAAAGATATTTATAGATTTAAAAATTATTTCAGTGTGATCTCTGTATCTCTAAACTGACATCCAACAATCAGATGAAACGATATTCCTAGGACTAATTTTAACTAGGCTCCTTGATTGGCAAAGTCATGGGAGTGAGATATGCAAAAAAATTACATCAGCCAACTTTGCAATGTACAATATAAGAGAAATTGTCAGCAAGGGATCAGTGATTCAATTTTATTATGCCTATGTACATTCACGAATAGCCTATGGTATAATCTTCTAGGGCTCCCATAAAGAAACAATGCAGAGAATATTTGTTGTACAAAACTGAATAATCAGGACTGCTTGTTGTGCCCAGTATCTGGAACATTGTGCTCCATTATTCCAGAGGCTACGGGAGGTTTAAGGGGAGGATAAAGCAATTTTTCACTCAGCATCCATTTTATTCCATAAATGAATTCTTAGACCATTCAAATAAATTAGGTACATATGGACATAGCTGTGCTTACTGTTGATATAAACCAAAGATTTGTATAATGTGATTTTAACTACTATGTGATCATAATGACCTGTTAAATTAAGAAACTGAATATTGTGTCCTGTTGTGTCAAAAATTGTTTTTAGGCTTTCTAGCATACTCTAGTATATGTATATGTATGTGTGTGTATGTATGCTAGTATTTTAACAATAAATTGTATTTGTTTTCTATATTTTAAGTGATTACTATGTAATCAAAAGAGGAATTAATAAATTGAAATTGAAATATCCTGCCCCCATCCATCTGACATTTTTTAAAGAATTTAATCCATCCATCCTAATCCATCTGACATTTTTTAAAGAATTTGAATTGGATAGAGGTTGCCTTGATAAATATCACCCCAAACTATACTACCTTAAGATAAAATTGACTGAACCATAGCAAAGTAAAATGTATGTTTAAGTGATGTGGGGAGGATTTTTTAATAAATTAAAGTTGCAAAGGGTAAATTTTAATCTTTTAGAGCTCAATATGTTTTTTAAAGGTTAAATGTTCATCAAAGATTATACCTAAGTATTTAGTTTCACTGCTTTGACTGATTGTGAGTCAATCACAGGGTTTTTTATTATTACATTTTATATGAAATTGTAGTGGCTGTAAAAATGAAATTTTGTTTTTAAGGGAGAAATTTATGTAGTGGTTTTTTCAGTATTAATGAACATATCATTTTCTGTGAACCAAATGAACCAGGTCTTGCTGCATATCTGCATGTTTTGATGAATATTGTTGTTAATATATATAATTGCAGTATCATCTTCAAATTCAATCCTGCCTTTGAATCCTGCATGGAAAATATCATCAAGGTAAATGATAAATAAGAGAGGCCCCAAGACAGAACCCTGGGGGATCCCTGTTTTTATATTAGTACTGCTAGTTGCCTGTCCTACCAAATGATTCCTCTTATGCCAGCTTTTTCTAATTTTACAAAAATTTTTGTATGTGAGATGGTGTCAAAGGCTTTTTGTATATCTATAAATAGGAAAGATACTTTTGAACCTTTATCTAGACCTGTTATTATTTTGTTATTGAATTTTACTAGTGCCAAATCTGTTCCCTTTTTTGGGAGGAATCCATGCTGATTTTTTGAAAAGTAATGATTTTATCGAAGAAAGTTGTAAACTCAAGCATGAACTAATTTTTCAAATAATTTAGATATAATAGAGAGTAGTGCTACAGGGCGATAGTTACCTGCCAGGTCCTTTTCTTTTCCCTTATGTAGAGGTATTATGATCAATGTTTTGAGATTCTCTGGAAAAATGCCTTCTGTTAATGATAAATTTAAAAGATATACCAGAACAGGTGTAATGTAATGAGAGTTTTTAATACTTTGGGTTTTATTTTATCACTTCCAGCAGCTTTATTGATGTCTAGGTTTTTTATGGTTTCTGTCACTTCATGATCTGTTATTGGAATCCAAAGGAGTGAATTGGAAATTAATTTATTTTGAAACTACTACTATATGGCAACACATGACAGTCATTTGGCAACACATGACTGTCATATGGCAACACAGGACTGTCATATTGCAACACATGACTGTCATATGTCAACACATGTCTGTCCTATGGCAACACATGACTGTCATATGGCAACACATGACTGTCATATGGCAACACATGACTGTCATATGACAACACATGATTGTCATATGGCAACACATGACTGTCATATGGCAACACATGACTGTCATATGTCAACACATGACTGTCATATGACAACACATGACTGTCATATGGCAACACATGACTGTCATATGACAACACATGACTGTCATATGGCAACACATGACTGTCATATGGCAACACATGACTGTCATATGGCAACACATGACTGTCATATGGCAACACATGACTGTCATGGATTGATGTCTACACTGACTGGCACCATTTAAGGTGCCTGATAGAAAGCAAATACTATGCTGGTTGATCACAAATATTCAAAATGTATCAAGGTTCTCTAGGTGGGTAATAGAGAAGAGAAAATAATACCTATGTATGTGTCTCATTTAGTGTTTTTCTCAGTGTTTTTAAATTACAGTTTCTTCAGGCTTAAAGTGCTTAAAAACCGGTTAAGGGTTCGAAATTGAGATAAGCAATGCTAAATGAATTAATTGCTCTATAATTATTAGGTTAGAACCACATTAGATTACCCTTTAAAAAAGCACTAGCAGCTTTAGCAGAGCACCAAACTTTAACGAATTTAATTGGTCTATATTTACCATGTCAGCATCAACCTTGGTACCATTTGTATTTAAAAATATGTATGCTGCTCTGACAGCTTTAGTCAAGCAATAAACACAGAAAGGACAAGGATATATATAAGCAATAATCGTTAATATAGTAATAAAAAACACCACCAAAATAGAACCACCCTAGGTACCCCTTTTTAAACAACTATATATCTCTGCTAGCTTTAGTAGAGCACCAAACTTTAAAAACAAGACATTGATGATAAAAAACCTCGGTACCCGTTTTATTTAAAAAAATGTATGCTGCTCTGCTAGTAATAAAATATTTAACTGATTAACATTAACAGCGTGGTTTACATTTACAGTGTTATAACTGCTTGGCTCTAAGTACCACCAGCAAAAATGTATTTTGTTCCGATAGTCAAGCTAACACTGTAAATGTTAAATAATTAAATGTTTTATCACTATATTCTATTGCGCAACTTATGCTAGCACACATTTTTTTGGGTACCTACTGTAAATGTGTATCAATTATATGTTTTATCAATATATTAACCATTAATGTTTATTTTTCTCTTCTTTTCTGTATCCATTTCTCGACTAAAACTAGCAGAGTATGCCAGGGAAGTGGGGGGGGGGCTTCTTACCAGTATTTTTGTTTACCTTCCTAACCCACACAGCAATGGTAAGAGAAGGTATTAAATGTGTTATTCTGGGAGTTTTTTAACCTATCCTACCAATATGGTCATGATGTCTGTCTGTGTGTGTCTGTATTTTTTTCTGTCTGTAACATAATAACTCCATAACCGTTGAACCGATTTTCACAACATTTTCAGGTAAAATAGTGTTCGGCAGATTTTGGTCAAAATTCATTAATGCTGATGACAGTTTTTTGACAATTATTATAAAATTTAAAAAATGCTAACTTTTTAACAGAGCATTGCATCAATATGCGGTTTTCGGGATATAGTAGACCAAATTTTTCTCAAAAATTTGTGTTATAAGCAAAAACTTCATAGAAGCTTTATTTTCTGAGATATTTATATAGGCTAGCTAGGAAGGTAGAAGGAGATACAAATAAATGTTAAATAGATTAGATATTTGCCCCCCCTTAAAAAGACCATGGAATTCACAAACCTGTTCCCCAAGGGGTGGCTCGATCGTCAATTTTTGTACACCAAAAGGAAATACCTACCATAATTCCCGGTATATTTCATAGCATTTGCCCAAATTTCCAAGGTATTTCCTAGTATTTCCCAAGTACTTCTATGTATTTCCTAGTATTTCCCAAGTACTTCCACATATATCCCTAGCCTTGCTGTACACCAAAAAATACTGAGCCACCCCTCCCTGTTCCCCTTCTTTTTTAAACTGGACACCTCAGATACACCCTTGCAATGCTTTCCAAACATGATCATGTCAGTAGAAAAACATGTTAATGTCTTTAATTTCTGACATGGTAATACGCATATTACTAAATATCTTAAAAAGGCTCACGGTGCCGCTCAACCAGTTTTAAGTCTAGAAAGTCTAGAAACACCCAAAAAAACTAAAAATGTGGTTTTATAGGGAAGCTTCCCTAGAACATACAAGCATAATTTTCAAAATCGCAGCTGATCCTTTTTTCGAGCTTTTTTGATTTTTCTAAAAAGGATCAGGCACACCTCTTATGAGATTTCTGTTATCCGTCAAACTGCATGAAATTTTGGTATGTTGTAGACTGAACCTTTCTTTTCAAAAGTTCTCATGGGCCCAACTCAAATTAATAATCAGTTTTTGAAATACAGGGTGTTGAAACTGATAATGTTCGAGAAGCATAATAGCTCATTAGACGGGTTTTCCAAACATATACGCAATGTTAGTATTACATATATTTACGATTTATTTATTATTTTCAATCGGTACCTTTAAAACATTATCTACAGGGTGTTTAAGTAAATTTTAGTCGAATGTTTTAATTAGAAACAAGCTTTAGTATGTTGTAGAATAAACCTTGCTCATCAAAACTTCTTATCGGCCCAACCTAAATAAATGACCAGTTTTTGAAATACAAGGAGTTCAAAGTGATAATGTCTTACATGAACCAGCCCGGGAAAAAATAGGCTACCGGCCTGCTTGAATGCCGTATGTTTTATAGACAGAGAGGGATAATCGTAATCCGCAATGGGCGTCGCGTCGGTCGGCTCTGACTGGGAAGACGTCACAAGAAATGTGCGTCTGGGCCCACATTCTGTGCACTGTATAATATCGATATGTGATGTTGCCTACTAATTGCGAAAAATAGAAAGAAAGAACGACCTCTCTATGGAATTTGACAAGATTTAAGCTTGAGGGTGCAATACGACGGACTCTTTTTGTATTATTACTACTTAGTTTTAATAATAACAAAAAAGGCAAGTGTAATCTCCGAAACGTGAAATGTCTTCAATAGTTTGCGAAATAAACAAAAAAACGCTATTCTGGCAAAAGGTCTCGACAAACATTCATAATTCGTTAAATTACAATTAGCAAGCGAGTAGCAGCCTAAAAAGTTGACCGAAACAAAATATAACCGCCATTAGGACATTATCACTTTCTTGGACATTATCACTTTCAACACCCTGTATTTCAAAAACGGGTCATTAATTTGAGTTAGGCCCATAAGAACTTTTGATAAGAAGGGTTCAGTCCACAACATACCAAAATTTCATGAAGTTTGACGGATTACAGAAATCCCATAACAGGTGTGCCTGATCCTTTTTGGAAAAATCAAAAAAGCTCGAAAAAAGAATCAGCTGCGATTTTAAAAATTATGTTTTTGTGTTCTAGGGAAGCTTCCCCACAAAACCACATTTTTAGTTTTTAGGGGTGTTTCTACCCAAACTTAAAACTGGTTGAGCAACACCGTGGGCTATGCTAAATAAAATTAAGTATTTAATGCCAACATTGGAGTATTAGGTCACAAGGGGGAAACAACTTATGGCATTATCTCGCATTACTCATATAAATTAGCATGGCATTATGGCAAAGGGGGATTTATGGCAATACATGTAAAAATTTCTTAGCATTATTTCTTATTTGACAGTTTAGTAATATTGCCAATATGTACTGGAATATGTGTTATCTGGTCCCCCCAACATGACGTTTGGATTAGTATGATTGAGGGAGTTCAAAGAAAATTTTGGGTTTTATCCACAAAGAGGCTGTGATAATGACATGTTATTAGAAATATTTATCAGATTTTCATTAAACCAAAGGACTAAACATTTTTTAATAACAATGTACAGTGAAACCTCCTTTAAGCGGACACTCACGGTTTGCTCGATTTTGTCCGCTTATGAGAGGGAACTGCGAAATTTTAATATATATTCCGCTGCTTGTGTCTTTCCGATATTAAATTTTTCAGCTATCTTTCGTGCTGATAGATGTTCCTTCTCCGAACTGTTAAAAACTTCCATTTTTTCACGTAAACTAAGAGAGTTTTTTACTGGGCGCAATTTCAAAGAGATCTATTACTACTCAACTGAACAATAAAAATAAAACACAGCAGTCCCGTCGAATAAAATATTTGGTGAATATGACAGAAGTATTTAGTCTCTGCATTAACATAGAAAGAGGTAATTCCCCGGCTGCAGAGTATGTTGTTGCCAACATACTGCATAATATTTATGCCCATGTCGTGCAGCGCTCCCTCCCGTTGTCAGAGGTTTCCGTCCGGTTAAGGGAGGTTTCAGAATTTTTTAACCAAAAAAAATTGTCCGCGTCCGGTTATTAGAGTGTCCGGTTATAGGAGTGAATTTTATATGTAAAGAAATAAGAAAAAAACAAATTTGTCCGGCTAAAGGGAGTGTCCGCTTAATAGAGGTGTCCGCAAGGAGAGGTTTCACTGTATAGAGTTCTTAAAGGGGATATTGACTGTCCTAATATAATTATTAAATAACTTCCTTTTGCCATAAGTCTCGTTTTTCTCTAGTGTTCCCTTAAAATCCCTTTTTTAGTTCCCTTGTAGGGAAGTATTGTATTCAGGCAAAAATGACATGTTCGAATTTTCAAAGATCCTTTCTAGGCTAACTAGACGTGTTCATTATAAGAGGTCTCATTTCCGTTTTTCTTCCCTTTTTTAATATTTTTCTGGCAGTCTCTAAAAAAAATTCTACAAAAAAGTGGGATTATCGGTGGCGGAGTTTTTTTGTAAAAAAAGAAAATTTTTAAGAAAATAGTTTTCTGGGTTGTATTAATATTTTTATTAAAAATATATGTATGACCATGATTATATATAACTTATATAATTTATATACCTCTTTGCGTTAATGTTAAGTTTTGGAAAAGTAAGGAATTGTTCTGAAAAA
Organism: Aspidapion aeneum; assembly: GCA_963576565.1. Classification (NCBI taxonomy): domain Eukaryota; kingdom Metazoa; phylum Arthropoda; class Insecta; order Coleoptera; family Brentidae; genus Aspidapion; species Aspidapion aeneum. The sequence continues at coordinate 34,436,036 of OY755038.1, read as the reverse complement.
GACTGAAAATTCTCAGCAATAATAAGGAAAAGTTGAGAAATGTTCTAGAAAAGTCTGGACATTTCCGATAAAATATGAAAGATGCTGGAAATGTCCTAGAAAAGTCTGGACATGTTCAGAAAAACTCTGGAAGTTTTCAGTAAAAGTCTGGAAATGTTCATCAAAGGTCTGAAAATGATCTGGAAAAGTCTATACCTATATGTCCTAGAAAAGTATGAAAATGTTTTAAGTTTTTCTTAAGTTTAGAATATAATACTACAATAAACTTACAGTTTCTTTAAAAAATACTTGTGTACCCCTCTTTTTCTAGAATGTGCTCACAAAAATATGTCACGTCTCTTTTTTACAATCTGGTAGGCTTAATATTGAATGATAATTGTTTAACCCTCAGTTTAACCCGACGACGCTGTAAAGTAAGAAAAACAAAATATGTGGACTGTGGAGCAAGTCAGCAGGGTAAATTCCGAGTTTTTAACTTCAATGTGTTTGAATACCCTTATTTTAACCAATCAATTTTTTTATCCTTGCAGCTTACAGCCTTGTTGTAACTACAAAAAATCTTGCAAGCAATTTTTTTTTAAATATTTTGATAAGAAAATAATTTTTTAGTAAAGCTCCTCTCCCAACTCCCAATTAACAAAAAACATATTTCATGCTCCCGTCGTGATTGCCACCCTTTTCCCTTGCAAAAATCTGGCAACGCTAAATGTATTTTACTCAAATTTTAGAGAAATTCGGTGCCGTTTTAAAAATATCGCGGAAAAATCTAATTCTTCCCATAAGAGCACACGTAAAACTGGGGTCGCGGAAATTTGTTCGCAAACACGTTGTTCAAAAACCATTTGTTCGAAATCAATAGTTTTAAAACATTTTCTTTAAAACTTGATTAATTGATCAAGGTTAGTTTTAGAATGATTTAGATAGCTTATTTTAAAAAAAAAAACAATCTTTTTCAAAAACAATTTTAAAAAAAGGTAAAATTTTTGTAACAGACTAATAGGTATGTACCGCAGATACGGCCACACTTTTGGATTACTTACAACAGGTCATTTTACGGCGAAAACTCGAGTGGAAATGTTTTTAAGACTCAATCCTTTGCAACCCATGCTCTCATAGTTGCCATTTGTGCTGAGGTTTTTCTCTCCACAGACGCTCATAAAGTAATGACGCGGCGTCTGTAAAAAAATTAAAATGCTTCCTGGATCCACGGATATCTTTCAAGAAATCCGTGCCTGGATCAAGGCTTATGTATATATTTTTTTAGTTGGCCTTGGTATATATTTATATGCTCCCAGTCCAATATTTTCCAAGCCCTATGAAACTTTCTTTCACTTTACACACACCTTTATGACCTGAATAAAAAATTTATTACAGATCTCTACAATGTCGGGCGCAATTGACAACGACGACTGGGACACTCCGTCCGTTGCTCCAACCCAAGCTCCAACCAACTACGACTCTAACATTCGTTCAAAAACGTTCTCGAATTCGGAACGGCCCGGTAGAGGTCGCGGTAGGGGTGGTGGTGGGGGAGGATTCAGGGGTAGGGGTGGAGGCGATAGGGGAGGAGACAGACGAAATGATTTCGGTGGAGGTCGCAGGGATGATTTCGGTGGTGGTGGAGGTCGTAGGGATGATTTCGGTGGCGGCGGAGGTCGCAGGGATGACTTTGGAGGAAGCTGGAGAGATAATCGTGGAAGAGGAGGAAGAGACGATTATGGCGGGGGAAGTAGAAATAATTTTGGAGGGGACAGAAGGGATGGTTTTAACAGGAGGGACGATAGGTAAGTTCCAGAATACCCACAACTTATTAGACTATTTTCATAAGTAAAAAATGTTATTACAAATAAACTGAATTATAATTACAAAAAAACATAGATGAAATATTTTAAATGTTTCAGAAACGATGGAAACTGGAGAAATAAGGACCAGGATAGGGGAAGAAGGGATGATAATCGTAACGGCGATGGTGGAGAATCAGAAACAATGATGGTTCCTTCAAGGTTAATCGGCAAGGTTATAGGTATGTAACATATATTCTATTAACTTAAGAAAATTCAAAAATTATATTAAAAAGAGGTCCTAATAGGTTTTTTCGGAAGTAGGTATAGTAAGAGACCCTGTAAAGTCACTCCAACTTACATTTTATAACATACCCATGTTATTTTCTTGCCAAGTTCATGGCGTTTCACTACAATAATTTATGTTATCAGCGGTGAGTAACGTCAATCATCATGCAACATATAAACAAAAACTTTTTTCATTCACCCCCTGTAAATGTTTGACAAAAATCGTTTATCGCTTGTGAATTAACAAGGACGGAAGGTGCGTCTCTCTCTAAACAAAGCTAAAGTATAAAGGACCAATTTTTCCCTCCTTTGATTTTGACTTAAAATAAATTTGACTTTGATAAGTTTGTCGCGTCTCTATTTCTTTAAAATTTGTCATACATACAGGGTCTCTAGTTATAGTCAGATAAAGTTTAACTTTGCGGGTTTTCGACACATAGACAAGCCTAAAAATCTCTTTATATCTTTGGTTTTTTTTTTAATTAGAATTGTCTAGTATCTGTTTCGGTGTTAGGTGCATCTTCTATATCTTTGGCAAAAGTTGGCAATTTTAATCATCTCGCATGATAAGTATTTATCCAACTATATGTTTGCTTCACTTCCGTCGGTCAAAAACAAAGGTAAAACAACTTTTCTTATACCTTTATCAAAAATACCATTTTAGGCACTGTCAATAAATTACAAAAACGTAGTCAACGATGCCAAAAAACAAATTACGCACACAATTGCTAAAAAAATGGTCTGAAACTAGCCACTACACCAGTTTTGTATTGAATTTATAACAATTGAAGAGTATAAGTTCTAAAGGGTCTAAGTGCCAAAATCCTAAAGTTGAGAAAATCAACAAAAACACTGTAAAATATTGATGGCACTTACACGTGGAGCCATCTTCATCAAGTTCTTATTTATTTATAGTCATACGGTTTTTATGCATCCAGCGTTTTTAGTTCAGTCTGTTAAAAGTCAGGTTTTTTTAATTATTTTCTAGTTTTTGTTATAGCTAATTATTTAAAATAAGGTTTACCTTAAAACTTTTTTATACTCATCTTTATTTTTTAGTTTTTAGTTTGATTTCTGGCTCGTATGATTACGCAAACTCCTTATCCTTTCTAACTCCTTCATTGCATCTTTGTTTTACAGAACCCAAAATTTTTCAATAAATATATTTTTTTAAAAATTTTTAACACAGCAGAAGCTTAATGTTTGCTGTTTTCTTATAAATGTTTTATTTAGGTCGTGGCGGCTCAAAAATATCAGATCTTCAGTTCGAATCTTCTGCCAAAATTCAAGTGACCAAAGAAACCGAGGGAGACGACACAGTTATCAAGATTTTTGGTAGCCCAGAAGAAATTTCGAAGGCTAAGGAACTTATCGAAATGGTAATTTTATTTATTTACAATCAATTAATTAAGAAAATAATGTTACATAGTTAAATACACTTTTTAGCTCACACATATACTATACTATAGTAGTGTGAGCTATGGTGATCCTAATTTTTTCGAGAAAAAAAAAGTTGCTCCGATTTCAAAATTTTAGCTCACACATATACTATACTATAGTAGTGTGAGCTTTGGTGATCCTAATTTTTTCGAGAAAAAAAAAGTTGCTCCGATTTCAAAAATTTTTATATATCTTTGCGTTTCAGATGATTTTGAAACTTTTTTGTTGTGGTGTCTGTCTGTCTGTCTGTCTGTCTGTCTGTATGTCTGTCTGTATGTCTGTCTGTAACGACCAACGCGCATAACTCAAAAACGGCTTGCCCGATTTCAATGAAATTTGGTACCTAGCCTGGGTCTTGGGTCGAGATGGTCCCATTTAAAAATGAACAAAATCCACCGAACACAAGCCAAGTAAAAGGGTGGGGGTAGATTTCAAAAATTAGAGTTTATGTAAAAATATGGCGTGTGTGATATTAAACGAAAGGTAATTGAGTGTGGAGTTAAACAAAATAAATTTTAGTTAAAAAAAAGGGTGGGGGTAGATTTTAAAAATTAGAGTTTACATGAAAATATGGCATGTGTGATATCAAACGAAAGGTAATTGAGTCTGGAGTTGAAGAAAATACATTTCAATTTTTGTTTTTTTTAAGGGGGGGGGGGGCGAAGTTTCAAAAATTTGAGTTTAAGTCAAAACATGGCTTGTGTGGTATCAAACGAGAGGTAATTTAGTCTGGAGTTGAATACCATATATTACAGTTTTTAGTTATATTTGCTCACAGGTACACTATAACTGTAGTACCTAGTGTGAGCTTAGGGGCCCATATATTGGCAGAGTATTTTATATATCTTTGCGTTTCAGATGATTTTGAAACTTTTTTGTTGCGCCGTCTGTCTGTCTGTCTGTCTGTAACGACCAACGCGCATAACTCAAAAACCGCTTGGCCGATTTTAATGAAATTTGGTACCTAGGCTGGGTCTTGGGTCGAGATGGTCCCATTTAAAAATGAACAAAATCCACCGAACAGAAACCAAATAAAACGGTGGGGGTAGATTTCAAAAATTAGAGTTTATGTGAAAATATGGCGTGTGTGATATCAAACGAAAGGTAATTGAGTCTGGAGTTTAACAAAATACATTTTAGTTTTTTGTTTTTCTTAAGGGTGGGGGTAGATTTCAAAAATTTGAGTTTAAGTCAAAACATGGCTTGTGTGGTATCAAACAAAAGGTAATTTAGTCTGGAGTTAAATAAAATATATTTCAGTTTTTAGTTATATTAGCTCACACGTACACTATAACTATAGTACCTAGTGTGAGCTTAGGGGCCCATATATTGGCAGAGTATTTTAATTACATAGTTATACAGGATGTAATTTAAATGATGCACCAAACTTTAAGGGGTGGTAGAAAAGATCAAAAGTAGAAAAATTTTTTCTTAGTGTTTTGTTTCCAAGTTAAAGCATTAAAATTATACGTTAAGGAAATACAGTGCGGCCAAATATCCTTTGCAATAGGTATCAATTTTTTGTTTGACACTCGTTGACAATGATTGAGTAGAAATAAAATTTTCGACTTATTTATTTTAAACACGACGTTTCGGTTAACAAGTATCTCTATTTGTTTTCAAGTGGAAACTAAACAATCCAGTTTGCAGGCTATCACTTATACTACTTGGTGTGCAGTCAGGTGTGACAGCCCGCCCCCGTTTTTGAATCCTAAGACGCTTGTTTTCCTTAAGGAGTGGTTTCCATACGTTTGGTATGTCCGTGCTTGGTTCACTGAAAACTTCTTTATTCTGCATTATAAACGCAGCTTCAATAAACTTTCGTTTTCGCCAATGCGACTCATATGTAAAACTTTAGCTTTAGACCATTGAATCCTGTGATCATTTGACCATGCATGATCTGCTAAACCGGATTTTTCAATATCCCCGAATTGGGTTCTTTTTAGATGTTCATTTACTCTAACCTGAAGAGTACGTTTTGTTTCACCTAAATATGATTTACCACACTCACACGGGATTTGGTAAATACATTCCTTATTATTTGAGGTATTTTCTGGTTTTGTTTTTTTTTAGTTAGATTATAGTGTTTGGCTGTTCGCCTTATGTTTTCTAAAATCCCTTGAACAATATGGAATGTTAATAACACCCAACGGTTTTTTATCATTTTGAGAATTTGCTACATTTGATTTTTTTTTAATTTTAATTTTAAATATCGTTCAGATGTTGTAGATTTCTGTGGTTATACAATACAAACTTCTTATAACTCCTTGTTTTGTAGTAACATAATAATTAGTCTTATCTTTAGGTACTGTACCGTGTGTATAGGTTTCCTATATACAGTGGTTTGAATGTTTCTGTCTATTCGTTTGACAAGAAGATCCAAAAATCTTTTTCTATTGTGCATTTGATTGTTGGTCGAATCAATTCGTAATTTTTTTTTAAAGGTTTTTTATGCGTTATTAAGTTTCCAAAAAAAATTACATAGGTTTTTGTACGTATCTAAAGGCCCCTTAATAATTACAGAACACAGTAAGACGGAGTGTTCGTAAATAAATCCCCCCTTCTAACTTTTGAATGGAATGAGATAACGCCTCGGGTAAAATGGCGTTTTAATTAGATAAATTTTGGTGACCTTTGGTGTCACAAGCATGTTTGTAAGATACACCTAAAGTCAAAAATTTGACATAACTTCAAAATTTATTAATGAGAAGGAGGAGCTATAAAAAATTCCACAAAACGTCGCTATATTAAAAAACTTTTAATTTTTCCTACCAACCCTTAAACCTTAGTGCATCATATAAATTACACCCTGCATATTGTATTAAAATCTAATCCTGCACCAGCTATGAAATAACTACATTGTAAAATTAAAAACTTCAATATATTTCGCAGTTAAGCTTCGGCGATTTTCGCCGCGTTTAAAAAGAAGCTACATTATAGAAATAAACAAATTTCAAACAAAAAGCTACACTATACTCATATTAATTATTGTATCGGGTTATTACAATCTCTTATAGTTAACAGTAAATCGATCTATTTTTTAAGTGATGAGTAATAGGCTAAAAAAAAGGTCGAAAATAGAAAAGGTCGAAAATATAAATTTAAACATACTCTCCTGACCTCTTTTCCATTGTCAATTAATCGCCAACGTATCCTAACCGTTTCAATGAAGAATAGGGGGCTATTAGTAAGAAGAAAGTCATTTTTAACTGAAAGCTGAGTCATTACTTTACTATAAGGGCCTGTCCTTAAATTAGTAACGCTCTAGGGGGGAGGGGGATTTAGCCTTGCGTTACACTCAATGTCCTTTTAATGTGTTTTTTCTTGAAAATGCGTTATGAGGGGGTCAAAATCCTGAATTTTTGCGTGACGTAATTTAAGGACGTTCCCTAAGAGTATGGACATTATTTATAATGTAACCATGATTACATAACTGGCAACATTTCACAATCTTTCTTTGACCCGTACAAGCTTTTATAGCATTTCTGTTCGGCCTTATATCTCACTTTAGGAAGCCTGTATGCCCAGCCATGCACTTCCTTGCAATAAATGAATGATTGAAGTGTCACAAGTTTTAATGAAAGTTATTTTTTTCTTATTAGACTATAGAAGAAAAGCCGAGACCGGAACCCGTTAAAATGGTAGACTACGGTTCCGCGCCGCAAACCGACAATTTTTATCAAGCTGAAAATCCGTGGGCACCATCAAATGCTAATAGTCCGCAAATTGACTGGAAGGCAATGTTAGAAGCTAGTGTAAGTAATATAGATAGGAAACTACGAGGATGTGATGAAAAGTTTCCAGCCTAACATAGAACGCAACACCATAGTAACTAAATAATAATTTATTTTTCTTCATAGTCCCCTTGTAAGGTAATACATTTGGCCCAACGATGTTCAACTGATTTGATGCCATCACTGAAGTCTGATTTATCCAACTCGTCAAAATAGGCATTTGTAGCTGCAATGACTTCTAAATCTGAGGAAAAATTTTTTTAGGTTTGGAAACAGATAAAAGTCTGACGGGGCTAGGTCTGGCGAATAAGGTGGATGGTTTAACAGTTCAAAGCCTAGCTGATGGATTTTAGCCATTACTGCTTGTGGCAAGGTGCATTGTCCTGATTGAACAATATTTTCTTGTTTGCTAAACCAGGGCGTTTTTCGCTTATATTCTGCTTGAGCTGGTCCAGTAAGTCGCTGTAGTACTCTGAATTTATTGTTCCTCCTTTTTCGAGATAATCTATGTGTAGTGTCCCTTTAGCGTCCCAAAAGACCGTTGCCATGACCTTTCCAGCAGACGGTACTGCCTTTGCCTTCTTTGGAACTGGTTCGTCCTTTGCCGTCCATTGTTTGGACTGTTGCTTAGTTTCAGGGGTATAATGATGCACCCATGTTTCATCAACCGTAATCTACGCAAAAAGTCCCCTGAATCACGTCTAAACAGTGCCAAATTCTCCTCTGAAATGGTTAGACGCACGAGCTTTTGATCTGGCGTGAGCAAACGCGGCACTCATCGAGCGGCTAGCTTTCTCATACCTAAAACTTCACATAAAATATGGTGAACTCGCTCTTTTAAAATATCCACAGCCTCAGCTACCTCCTCCAGTCTTAATCTGCGATCTTTTAGAATTAGTTTGTGAATGGTTTGCAACATTTCTTCACAAGTTGCCGTTTTTGGCCTGCCAGAACGCGGAGCATCATCAGTGCTAGTACGTTCACGTTTAAAGTCCGATACCCAGATTTTAACTGTGGCATAGGAAGGAGCAGATTCCCCTAGTGTAGCATCTAGTTCAGCTTTTATTTCCGTCGGCGATAACCCTTTGATATGAAATTATTTTATCACGGCTATTATCTCGTTTATTTCCATCTTTTAAAATTGACACACTGTATAAACTTTCAAAATAAGCAGGACACAAACTACTTGACTTTGAGCGTATACTGATCACAAGCTAGGCTACACAACACGTTGGAAGAGGACAGCAAATCGGGCCTGCTATAGGCTAGGCCGGAAACTTTTCATCCCATCCTCGTAAAAGAAGTATCATTCTGTATTTGTGTGTCTTTTTAGGTATTAAGGGATATTGAGATTGTGAATTTTTTTTGTCACTCAAAATAAGTTATTTGAATCAAGAAAGGCCTAACTCCCAAATTTTTTGATGTTGTCTGTCTGCCTGCCTGTCTAGAACACAATCACTGCAAAAATTTTGCGGTACCCGTGGATAAGGCCATTAAATTTTAGTGGTGGTGGGAGGCTGCAATAAGCACACTCATTGTAAACAAGCTTTATAGAGCCTGCTCTACGATGAGTGTCCTTTGGTTGCAAGGGATAGTAGGGGAGTTCAAATATTTTGAAAAATCATAATTAAAGAACCACAGCAGCAACAAGGTTTTCAAAGTTAGATTAAGAGTTATATTTTCAAAAATATTTGTCAAAACGTCTAACTTCATCAGTGGCATATCTGACGAACCACATCAGCTAGTGAAACGTGTTTTTTAAATTTAGATTGAAAATTATATTATCAACAAAATTTGTCATAGTGTCAAAGTTTGCCAGTCACAATTTGTGAAAATTTTTTTTTAGATATGCATAATTCATAAACAACAAGTGACTGAAAAATTTTCGAGATATTTCGGTTTTTAGTATTTGAAGCCACACGGGAATATTCAAATTATTTTGAATATTTTTTTATTATAAAAAAAATTAAATGTTAAAAGTTATAAATGAAAAGTATTTTAGTCAAATCCATTTGACACTAAAGTTCGCGCGGCGAGAGTTGAAGCCACCCACTTCACGGCTGAGAGGGATCTACTGGCCCCGCCTCTAGCTTGTGATTGGCTGTTTTGGAGATCCATAGGCGTAGTGTTTTATATTGGGAATTAGTTTATTTTACCGCTATAAATTATTATTAGGTGTAATTTATTCCGCACGGCACTGTTCGACCGCAAGTAGGCGTATCCCAAGATAAAATTGATGACGTGCGTGGCATCAACTCTCGCCGCGTCTACTCTTCTATTTACTGACCGAGTAACAACATTTTTTTTTAATATTTGAATATTCCGGTGCGGCATCAAACAATAAAAATATAAATATCTCTAAAACGGCTTCCTTTAGGTGATTTTAAGAGGAGTACTTGCCAGCTAAAAAATGCTTCAGAAATAATTTAATAAAAAAAGTTTATAGACATTTTTATACCGTTAGAAGTCTAGGGTCGCTGCATCCTGGACGTCTGGCGCAGTTTTCGTAGGGTCACTGCATCCTGGAATCCCGGCGTCTTCCTGGAAGACGCCAGGCTTCCAGGATGCAGTGCAGTGCAGAGCGACCTCTAACGGCCACAGTGAAAAGGTGACCATACTCGGGTTAGGTGTTAATTTTCGTACTCAAAAATAAAAGTTAGACAAGAGAAGCAATTTTTTTTAAACTTGCTTATTTGTGTTTTTCTATCCTCTTTAGTTTTTTTTTTTGGCATACTGTTATTTATGATTCCTATTTATCTTTTTATTAAAACTTTGGGAAAAAATATATATTTTTTTAAGAAAAATACATAAAAACACAATTTATTACTACACAACTGTTGTTTTGATGGCCTTTAAAAATTATCGTTTAGCGAAAAATCATCAGTCGTACCCACCATTGTCGAAATCAAAGTATAATAGGGGGAGGGTGGGGTATTGTGACCACCCTAAGGAGAAAATGTTCATATATTATTTTATTAGGATTTAATAATTTATACCTTAGAAATTATTTAAATCGGCTATGACCAATTTCATTTGCAAAAAGTAAACAAGGTCAACAAAAAAGTTTTTTTTTCTCTCAGCCGGTTATAGCCACTCATCATACTTATCACCACTAAAATGTGTGCAAGTTTTAATTTTCATTGTAAGCTCTTTTATTTCGGGCTTGGGCCTACCCCTATTTATTATATTTGTCTTTTCAATAAAACTTTGAGAAGAAAATCAAAAAACACTATATACAATCACATAACTGTTTTAACGCCCGTTGCAATATCCTTTACCGAAACCGAAGCATCTTGGTGGCACGCCATTGTGAAAAGCGTATGTACGTAATCAACAGACTGCTTATTTCAAGGGTAAAGGGCGCGAACTGAATTCTCGCATTGGACTTGCATGCATTGACTATGTTTTACATAATGAGAGAAGCAATTGTATCAGCTGCGTAAAGGGAAAGCGAGGGAAAGGAGCCGGCGGTTGTCGCGAAAGCGACGTTGCTTTCGAATCAAATCATAACCGGCGGTCAATGAATTATTATTCGTTTTCTACGCGTACGACTGCTTACATGGTTGTTTTTTCTTATGCGCCCTTCTATTATATACAAATAGGTATATAACATAAGATGTCGCTTTTCTCAATATATTGCTTCTGATAAAGTCTTACCACTCCTACAGGACTGGCGCTGATTACGTCAAATTTTAATAGTGAACTAATAAAAAAATTGTTTTTATTATGTCTGATTTCATAGGCGAAGCAATGCTGTATAGTTTCTATCATTATTTTAAAAAAAAATTATTCCAACAGGAAGCTGCCGCTGAAGCAGAGTGGGCAAAAATTCCTCCAATAATCAAGTATTTCTACCAAGAACATCCCGACGTCACAGCCTTAACCGAAGAACAAGTAGCTGAAATTAGGGAGAATAACAACAATATTGTTGTTAATAGAACTTTTGAGGTTAGTATTTCAAGAACTATTATCCTTGCTTTTTAATAGAAAATTGTTCTAGAATCTTACATTTTTCAAGGCATATTGCTAGACAGATAAAAACACATCTCAAACTCATTTTATCATTTTAAAATGATGATACAACCGCATTTAGCGTAGATATTAAACTTTAAGTCTAAAAAAACTAATAAAATCGTTTGCCACTGTGCAACCACATCCACCTGTATTTTTGTCATAAATATTTTTATGAAATTTTCTTGTGTAATTTTTTCTCCAGCTTAAAGAAGACACTTTGATATTTAGTTTAGGCATTAGATGTCCGATTCGTTTGATTTCAAGCTTTTCGTTCATTTTTAAATAAACGCATACATTCCTATATTATAATTATTAACCTTAAAATACCTAAAAAAACCATACGGGCAACCAAACGATACAGTGTTACGATAAGCACGCGTAAAAGAATTACAGCTCTAAGAGCGACAGTAGGTATCCCGTCTAGAAATATTTCGTTTCCTATTGGTCGTTTCAAGGGGACCTCCTATTTCGTGACGTGTATTGCTGGTGCTGCAACGACACTTTGACAAAACGAGGCTTACGCACAGTTGGAGCGGACAAACGGCATAGATGAATAGATGTATACCGGCTGGGATCGGACAAACGACATAAATGAAATTGAATTAAAAATTTATATGGGATAACTACGATATAACAAATTCATTTTTTTATTACTAGAATCAGGGAACAGATGCTACAGCTCTGCAGCTCATATATGCCAGCCGCCATACACAACTTATTTATTTATAGGCCAGTCATTGTAGAGTTCTAAAAAAAAATCAGTTTTCGACCTTGGGGGGGGGGGCGCTCCACCGGCCATCTTGGATTTAGTGTGCACAAAAAGGTTTTATTTATATTACTTGGTCCCTGTACATTTTAGAAAAAAAAATTGTGTGTGCTTAAGACCACACGGCAGAAGTGTAAACTTCAACACGGCGAAATTAATAATACTGGCCCATAACATATTCTGCAAAGCGGACCGAACCGAACTCTTCTGTGTACTGGCCTTCATCTGCATCATCATATCGATCGCTGAATGTTTCTCACAGTTAGTCGACTCGAGCCGATTTCACCCGAATGAGCGTTACATAGCCGAGCCTGATGGATGAAGACAATGAAATTTCCTACAAACACGGTTATGAACGGTTTTTTGTCAGACAAATGGTTTTCGAGTTATGATGCTAAACATTTCGCCGCCATTTTGGACTTTTACCAATTTTTTTATTTAGTGACCTTTTACTTCGATACTGCTGATTTCTTAGAACATCTGTAATTACATAAAATAAAGACTAATAGCCTATAAAATGAGATATCATTAAGTTCTCTGGGTAGTATCATTGCTGAGATACGAACCCTGAAGTTTTGGCAGTACACCCACCGTTTTTTATTCAAAATAAACCGAAATTATTCAGTTTTATGTCATTTTCTCAAAAGGTAATTTTACAGAAAGTGTGTAATCAACTTTATTGTAAAAAATTAAATTATCTTTTAAACGATGTAAAACCTTTTGCAAGCTAAAATTCTATAGTGACTGTACTATTATATTCATTGATTTAGACGGAAAACAGCAAACCCATTCCAAAACCGGTTGTGGCATTCGAACACGCTTTTTTCAACTATCCAGAAATCATGGAAGAAATCAGAAAACAAGGTTTTGAAAAACCGTCGCCGATCCAGTGTCAGGCTTGGCCAGTTTTGCTTACAGGAGAGGATTTAATCGGGATTGCGCAGACAGGAACAGGTGAGCCCTATTCTTTTTCTTGTGCTCGAATTTTACAAATCACCGTTAGTTGAAATAAACTCTAACACCAGTATTTACTAAGATCTTAAAACTTAGCACTTAGACGTGGGTCTAAGTAATAAGTCTATAAACTTCATCCCGAACGGTTTAAGTAGATTTTTTTAATACTTACTGGTCAAATAACTGCTTTGGTTCACGCTGACGTACAATAGCATAGTAATTTCTCAGTAGGTTTGATCTTACCATAATTCAAATTTACTAAAAATAAAGAAAAACCAAATAGAATTCCCGTTCAAAATAGTCTGGTACCACCCCTGAGGGGTGGTTTAAAGTTCGAAAAACTATAGAAATAATCCATGATCGATAAAAAAAAATCAAAGCTAAATAATACATAATTAACTTAAAACTGTCTCTGTAGATGCAATACCGTATTAAATACATATAAATATTTAAATATTGTAAAAAGCGCAAGATATATTACAATCATTTTCAGTAAGGTTCTACGAAAATAATTAAAAATCATCATCGCTAGCTTGTCCAAATAATTAGCATGTAAAATATAGCGGACACTGACTTACTCCGGTTTTATTCGCCATCTCCTAGTGACGTTTGCAGATTTAAATAAGGCTGCCATTTTTACACCAAAGTATTATATTTTTTAATTTATTTTTAAAAATTTGAACGTTTTCTTTGTTGCAAGGTATTGTCGCACCCCGGCTTTCGCGTCTATAACGTGCGAGCAATATTCTAGGGTTCTTGGAGAAGACGTCATTCTCCAAACAACCTTACCAATATATATTTTGTGAAAGGTAGAATATTAAAGCGTGAGAATCAAATAAAAACATTGTGATGTTTTAAGACTTTTATAATGTTAAAATATTAATAAAAAAAAATTTAAATGACATAATTGAAATACAAATTGACTTACAGTGTTAAAACCAGGCACAGGTCAGGCAGGATACATTTTCTGTTCTACTATTCAACTTTCACAACTGAGCCAGTACCTCCCAATTTTCTTCCTGCGTCAGCACTTATTGGCAATTGCTCGTTACCAACGCCATAATTGCCGACACATCGAAGCGAAGTTCGTTCAATGACTTTTATGAAGTACTGCCTCATCAGCATTTTGGTAAAAGTGCATTTTAAATAGTTTAGAGCAATTTATTTTAATAAAAATCTGATTAATTAGTTTACCTACTGGACAGTATTTATAAACAAATTTTATAAATATTAGAAACTTTTGCTTCCAGGGGAAAAAATAAGTTAAACCTTCAGTCAAAATCTAGACTTTTAGATCTAGAATTTTAGAACCTAGGACTTTAGACCCTTTAGTAAATACTGGTGTTAGGTTTTGAATTGTTTAATTTGGTACTTTATTATTTAAAAAAACATTTATTTTATTATTAAGCAACTTTTTTCTCAAAATCTTGTGTAAAAGTGAAAAACATCGATTTTAAATAACCAGTGTGTCCAGTGAAGTTTAGCAAAAAATGGCGTTAAAACTACCGATATTTAGTCAAAAGTATGATTTTTCCCAAGACCTACCTCTGAAAGCAGGCCTCAAAAGCTAGGCTAAAAATCCACCAAACTTGATCTCACGACGTTTTCCGAAATTTTTCTCGAAAACAGTAACTTTCATAAGAAAATGTTATAGGACTTATATCCATTCTTAATTAATTAATTTTTCGCTTTTTGCAAATTTTTTGTTTTATTCCTTCACAAAAAAAAGATATTTGACTTGCAAAGCTTGCATAGAAAAAATCCAAAGAAAAAAAGAAATACCTGATTTGGAGAACTAGCCTAAAAACTTTTAAAATTAGCTGTGGAAATTTCGACTGTACCGCATAGCAATCTTATTCATAAACTAAACGCGCAAATGACATTTAGTTTAAATAATTAAAAAATAAAAAAAGTACCAAAATAAAAAAGCTATGGGTAGACCCCTTTAAATAAAACCAGTTTTTCAGGACAAAGTAACAGATCTTGCTTTTAAGCAAACTTATCCCAATTCCCTATTGTTACAGGAAAAACCTTAGCTTTCCTTCTGCCAGCTCTGATCCATATTGAAGGACAGGCCGTTCCCAGAAGTGAACGATTCGGACCTACTGTCATTGTCATGGCACCCACGAGAGAGTTAGCCCTACAAATCGACAAGGAAGTAAAGAAGTATCAGTATAGAAATATAAAGTCGTAAGTAAAAAGTTTAAAAGCTTCAGAGTAATGCAGTTGTAAGATTAAGCCCAGCGTCTACTTCATAACTAATCTGCTTAAAAGTTCATAGTTTTAAAAGGGTTTAGTAATATGAAATTTATTGTGGGATTTTTAATACAGAGTGTGGCCGTTTGAAAACGACACAGCGGCGTTTTCGGGTATTTCTAGCATTTTTTTTTGGAAAAACGCTAGATCTTTTCAATCTTGTTTGCGATAAGTTATGCTGGTGTCTCTCTGAACCGAACCGAATCATCCCCTACAAGGGGTAATTTTAACTCCTGTTATTTAAATTAAAAAACAACAAATCGTCTGATCTCGAATCTCGTCTTAAAGAGCCTTGGATTTTCTTTTTATGACGATGTATTTTTGTCAAAAGTCGTTCACTACAATAATTAAGAAAATAATGCCGCACACATGCATTGTGACTATTTTGGTGTGGGTATATCATTTAGGCTTGTTGTGAAAAGTTATTAATTACAAAATGCATAGAAAAAAGATTTCAAATTTACATTTTCGCTATTTATTTTAAACGACGATCACAAACCGTATTATAATCGGGAAACGAGCTAAGGCGTTTTGTAACTAAGACAAACCCAGAAAATCCCTAGAGTAATAAGGAATGTTTTTATTAAATTCCGCGTGTGTGGGGTAAATCATATGTAGGAGAAACGAGTCACCATCTTCAGGTTAGAGTAAAGTGGCATCAAAAAGGTACACAATTAGATGATATTAAAAAATCAGGCTTAGCGCATCAACTGATGACAGGATCCAATGAAAATTATTGACATAGAAGTTTTTAGTCATCAAAGCATCTTAGAATTAAGGAGTTGGACCGCCACACAATGTAGTACACTGTAGACTGGATTATTAGATTGCACTAGAAAACGGTTAGAGATATTAATCGAAAAGTCGTTTAAAATAAATAAAAACAATGCAAGTCCTAAATCTTGTTTCTACTCAACCATTGTCTACAAATTTCTGACAAAATGCATATTAAAAGAGTTCTATCTAATACGAATTTTATCGTTTCCTTGTTTTTTAGACTCAGCAAAACTAGTTATAAGGTTATGTGCTCAACGTTAATTCCAAGTTTTTACTTGGTACAAAAGTCTAATAGTTAAAAACCATTTTTTAGGTTAGTTTTACATTGTTAATTTTAGGGTATGCGTCTATGGTGGAGGCGACCGCAAAGCGCAGGTTGATGTTGTGACGAGTGGGGTCGACATTGTTATCGCCACCCCAGGAAGGATGAATGATCTCTACGCGGCAGGTAAAGTTTGAAGGCTCTAATTTATTTGACAGTTTCGTAAACCACAGAAACATAATTACCATATCAGTAAATGCATTTTTTTTTATTTGTTTTTGCTACTCAAAGTGTAAAAATGGCGCGTTAAGTTTAGCTTATTTTTTTTGGATAATATTTATATTATCTACTTTAATATTGCTTTGAGTTGCCTACGAACTAAACCAATTTGTGTCTTTCTATGAGTCCTCTAATCTTAGATCGAGTTATTAAAGCTAGATTTAGGTGCCAAAAAGGGTCGAAGACAAAACATCCAAACACAAAATGTCGAAATTTAAAACGTTGAAACCACAAAATGCCAAAATTACAAAATGTCGAAATGCAAATTGTCGAAATTATAAAATATCGAAATTACAAGATGTCGAAATTACATAATGTCGAAAAGACAAATAGACGAATGTGTAACAATCAAACAAAGAGTTGACATTTTGTAGTTTTGACATTTTGTCGTGTGTTAGAGTATAGGCAGATAAATAAAATAAGAAAAAAGAGAAGGGCATACCCGGGGTTGCATTTACAGATTAACAGAAAATGGTATTGGTAACACATTCCAAATTATTTTTTTTGTGATTTTGTATTTTTACACGATTTAGTTTTAGCGGATCATTAGCGTTATAGGTCTCTGCAAATTGTGGCTATTATTCGATTACATTAGTTTCCCGTCTTATTGCAAAGATGTCGCTAGCATAATAAAAAGCTTTACTTTACTATTATGAGCAAGGACATTGTTTTTAATGCAACAGGAGTCCAGAACTGACAATAATGCACTAAGAGAACAAATATCTCCTCCTTTAACCCGCACAAGATATATTTAGCATTTCTGTTTGGCTTATGAATTGCTACTCCTAGGTCCCACTCCCAAATTTGCATAATTGTACCAGTAGTGTAATAATTATGCAGCTTTGAATCTGTCCAATGTCGTGAGAGCTCTCAGCTGCATCCACCTGAATAGTGACATAAGCCTGAAACCGGATTGGCTCGGATAATTTTACTGTCGTATTTACAGGAAAATTATGACTGTTTATCTAATTATGCAGCTTTGAATCTCTTCAATGTCGATCCCAATGATACGACTGAGAGTGAGAGCTCTGGGTAAAGGAGTGACCAATAAGGCTAAACCGGATTGGCTTGCATCACTGTGCATGCAACATGTCAGTATGTGAGACAAGGATGATTCCTCGTATCCTTGTGATCGACAGTGAAGAAAGCCGCATTAATTAAATACCTAAGGAAATCATCACACCAGCAGCAGCGTACCTGTTGCATTTACAGGCAGATTATAACTGTTTATCTAATTATGCAGCTTTGAATCTCTTCAATGTCGATCCCAAGGATACGAGTGACAGTGAGAGCTCTGTGTAGAGGAGTGACCAATAAGGCTGAAACCGGATTGGCTCGGATCACTGTGCCTGCAGCATGTCAGGACGTGAGAAAAGGCGAGAAAAGGGTGATCACTCGTATCCTTGTGATCGACAGTGAAAAAAGCCGCATTAATTAAATTCCTAAGGAAAGCATCACACCAACAACAGCATAAGTAAATGCCGGTAGATGTGTTGCCCTCTGAGTTGTTGTCTCTCCTGATTTAACAGAACTGTATGTAATTGCATTTCAGGCCATCTCAATATAAAATCCGTCAGTTACGTGGTATTGGATGAGGCCGATAGAATGTTGGACATGGGCTTCGAGCCTCAAATAAGAAAAGTAATGTACTCGCTAAGGCCCACGCGGCAGTGTATTATGACAAGCGCCACATGGCCTCCTGGTGTCAGAGCCCTGGCCAAGAGTTATATGACTGATCCAATTCAGGTAAGTAGAGGTCTAGAAATGTTTCAGTAGGGCAAAGTAGAGGCTGAATATATTTTGACACTTTTTTTTGGTGAAATACATCTAGGTTAAATTAAGGAATGTAGCTGGCAGATAAATTGATTGGTAAAATTTTCTTAGAAAGCGACCTGTTCAAAAAGATGTCTTAAATCATGCCGAACAACTTTATAGCATCTTTTGTTTATTTGTAGTAAGCGAAATTCGTTTCTATATCATCTTAATTTTCATAAAAATCAGCTAAAAAATCGTTTAAATTTCCATAACCGACATACTTTTCTTAATACCTTTTGTCTATAACGTTTTAAACAAAGGTACTTAACTCCTAACACTTTTTATCAAATCAGCCTATTAAACCACCCTGTATGTTAATTGATTTGGCCCATTTTCTTAACATCTTAGCTTGAGACCAAGTAGGAGCAATTCCAAGAATATCAGAATCTAAATATTTGTTTTGTCTTAGAGATACTTCCCTGATAATTACCCAACAAAATGTAATTTTCTCGATGTTTATTAATGGGCGATTATCTAAAACAGGAATCTTTGCGATGGCCATAAGAATTATCTATCTTCAGGGAGGCAACTCGGTAATGTTTAATTGAAAATGTCATCAAATTACTTTATTCTATATGCCTGATTTGTAAATAACCAGAACGTTTATGACAGATCTCAAACAGTATAACTAAAGCTAAAGTTGCCACCATATAGCTAGGAGGGGGATATAGGTAAGGTCACTCATCGTAAAGCACAGCGGGCGTCGACGATACTTATGTCCAGGCGAATGTCTGAACTTGATTCGAATAGATATTTTTTGACTGTATTTGCTATGTTTTAACATTTTTCGTTCTTTTGTACGCTTTACTTAATAAGCAGAGTAGGTTAGAGTCGAAATTTATCTACAGTTATATCGTGGAATTTAATTTCGATAAACTTTTTATTTGTACAATTTTTTTTTAACAACGATTACAAACTGAAAAAGACGCATATGGATTTTGTATAATTTTGTTTTCGCCATAATCTCGGCCCCAGTAAATAGGTAATCAAATTTTACCCTAAAAACTTGTATAAATGTAAAGTCCAAAAAAGTTTATTAAACCACAATTCCATGAAAAACTATAAATTTCCTATTTCCATATCAAAACTCAAAATCTAAATGGTACAAAAGTCAGGGTAACCTTGTTTGTTGTGAAATGAATTAAGCTCAGAACTGTATAGTTAAGAAAATTGGCAACTTAAAAAATTAAATCAATCAACCCTTGATTTCATCATTTTTCACAACTGCGCATGTGTCAGACGTTGCTTTTTTTTACGTCAACGAAAATGTGAATTTAGGGTCACTATATCCCGCTGCTAGCTATATGGTTGTCGCTAAATTGAGACAGGGGGGGAAGGCAATGACGTTTTAAGGTCAATTTGTGTGTATGATAAGGGTGTCACATTTCTAGTACAGGGTGTCCCAAATTTAATGTTTTTGGGGGGCTTACGTATTTACAATAAGTTGCTAACTGACATTAAAAGTTTAAACAGTCTAAATATCTTTTTAAAAAACGGTTAAAAATCATTTGTTACAAAATACTATAGTTCATATCACTATTTTTGAGACAACTTTTTACTACTTTTTTTCGCTGGCCTATGCTATTTGTAATGGTAAACAGCTGATGAGTGTCAAAAAGTTATCTCAAAAATTATGATATGGAGATTACATAATAATTTTCCTTATTCAATTTCAAATTATTCAAATTATCAAAAATTTCTAAATCTTCTTTCTACATGCTATCAAAGAAAATTTTCTAGTATATTCTCTTTAATAGATTTTTTTATTTTTTGTTTTTCTATATTTCCAAAGTATTAGTTGTATAAAAAAGTGACAATAAAAAGGTGTGGTTATGTTTATTATTAAGCTATTAGATTAAGTAAAATTTTCTAGAATTTCTGGGTTTTTGGTATAAAAACTATGTAACTAGGTGGAATGGGTGTATGCCATATGAGCTTTAGCTATTATAGATAGATAGGTTTTATTTATTTTTTAGAAGAGAGTGAGTATTTATTATAAATAGTTTTTGATGTTTTTAGGTTTATGTTGGTTCTCTAGACTTGGCAGCGACGCACACTGTCACCCAAACCATACAAATGATAAACGAAGAGGAAAAAGAAAATTTCGTAAGTAATGTCCAAAGAAAACAACAGGACATGCATTTGATCGTATCAAGTCTAAACCAATGAATTATATACAATGAGATAACTGGTTTAGACATTCAAAAGATTGAATTTTTTAATTACTTATACGTGTATTAAAAATTATCACAATTAAATTATTGTTACGAGTTCACAACAGCAATTAATACGAGCAAATGTCAAAAACGACATGTCAATTTATTTCGACAACTCAATGTACAAAAACGCACTTAAACTCACTAATAACTCACTACTCAAATCGTCATATTCACTTCGTGTTAATATCTCGCGATTACTACAGCTTGTTATCTCTGACTGATTGACTCGTCGCACGATGTCCGGCCTTATATAGGAGCTTCGATCTTTCGCGAACTATATCCTTTTTCGACGCTAGAACATTCGCGTATGCGGACGAGCGTGAGTCATAGATAACGCAACCTAAACCAATACAACTATAAGAGAAGCCAACCTAATACTACCCTTAATCTAAATAAAATTTAAACAACTAAAATTTGTAACAGTATTATTAGCTTTTGAGTATTAATTAGTTAAATATTCTTTTTCTTTAATTTTTAGTTTTACGACTTCGTTGAAAATTTGGGACCAGACGACAAAATTATAGTGTTCTGTGGTAGCAAAGCCAAAGCGGACTACCTCTCCGTGGAGCTTTCCATGAAAGGTACTTTTGAAGGTTTTTTATCCAACTTTAGTTTAACTTTTTTCGATAAAATGTCGTGTGCGAAAATACTTTTTTATTTAGTTTTATTATATTTCGAGAATGGATAATTTCTGTATTCGTTAAAGACGGCAGCATACTTTTTCTATGGTATTATTTTTTGTACACATGCGCAAAGTATCATTTTTTTATCGTTTGGATATTTTTTGACAGGTGTTGCCTGTGCCGCTCTTCACGGTAACCGCGATCAGTGCGATAGGGAACAAGCCGTTCAGGACATAGGCGACGGCACCGTCAGAATTTTGATCGCCACAGATGTCGCCTCTAGAGGTTTGGATATCAATGACATTACGTAAGATGATTCAATATTAAACTTTATTATTTTCTAAATTTACACATTGATGAAAATTAAAGAACATCCATCGATTTCAATACAAAATGGCGCAAATTCGCTACAGCTTCTGGTTGAAAAATGCGGATAAAACGCAAAAACACGTCGATTGAGTTTTTTTGTAAGCTTTCCAGTCATAGCAAAAAAAAAATTTCACTCCCTTTAGAGGGTAAAACTAACTCCGACTTCATTTTTTCAAATGGGATGATACCACTTGTGACACCTTGTTGGAAAAGTCTTTCCAAAATAAAATTAATTGTGCCATTTTTTTTCATTGTAGCTCTTATGCTATTTTCTAGCGTGAAAAAATAATTTGATTCATTGCAGCCTTACAATTAATAAAGATGCGATAATTTTTTTGTACCTATACTTTCCTTAATTTTTTCTGAGTCCATTTTTTACAATAAAAAGTCCAAATTGAGATAAAGTGGTTCATACATTTTTCTAAAAACAAATTGAGAAAATACTGACCACTAAAAACTGTACCTTAGAATGCTTTTGTAAGCATTAGAAGACTTTTTTGATATAAAATAATTTTTTCACGCTAGAAAATTACCACAACGGCACAATCAATTTTCCTTTGGAAAGACCTTTTCAACAAGGTGCCACAAGTGGTATCATCCCATTTAAAAAAAGAAGTCGGGGTGAGTTTTACCCTCTAAAGGGGGTAAATTTTTTTTTGCTATGACCGGAAAGCTTACAAAAAAACTCAATCGACGTGTTTTTGCGTTTTATCCGCATTTTTCAACCTCAAGTAGTGGCGAATTTGCGCCAGTTAAAGTCCCCACCTTGTATATAAGAGGTACAGGGTACCTCGTAGACACCAGTGTTTCGTGGGATACATATGTTCGTCTACGAGATATTCTGTCCCCCTTTTGAGGAAAGCCCATAAACCTGTTGTTAACTTGACTATTTCCTGGCAATATCCCTGTTATTTTATTGTTAAATCCTAATCCGTAACCGTTATAAACCCTTTATAAGAAAACTTCAAAATTATAAAGCTCTTACAACCTATAACATTACTGGGATATATTAATAATAAGATGTAATCAAGTTTCTTTTGTTTTTAGACATGTTCTCAAGTTTCTTTTGTTTTTAGACATGTTCTAAACTTCGACTTTCCCAGAAACATCGAAGAATACGTTCATAGAGTGGGCAGGACCGGAAGGGCGGGCAAATCCGGACAGTCGATTAGCTTTTTCTCCAGAAAAGATTGGACCCAAGCTGGAGAGTTGATTAAGATTTTGGAGGAGGCTGGACAGGTACGATTAGGATGGTCGGTAATTTTTTTGAAAGCATCTTTGAACAGGGTTGTGAACGATTGCTTAAGAAAAGTTTTTTACTATTAGTTCTACAAATTTTAGACAAATAGCGTACACAAGGAGCTTTTTTCCACATTTGACAGTACTTCTGTTAAATATGACGTTTATAGTTGATTGTAATTTGTAATGAACCGAAAGCTACCTTTTCAAATTTTTTAGTTCAGATTGTCTTTGTACATCTTGTGTTTTTTGTATTTTGCCTTCCATAATTAGAGAAAGTGGGATCATGCCGACAACACAGATTTTAAATTTTAATTTTATACACATCAGTTTTTAGCTAAATTTTCAGTATTATTCGAAAACGGGTCCATACCCTTTGGTGATGAAACTTTATAGTTTAGATGCATGAAGAAAGGGTGGAGCACTAGTGGAGAAGACGAAAGTTTTCATTTTTGTAATTTTACAAAGCTCCATTGTGAGAAATGAATTATTTTTCAATGTTAGTAATATAACATTAGATTTTGAAAGTTGGTGGCGTAAAAACATGTATTTATTAAAAATTTTGAAAAATTCTTGGTTTTCATTAATTATACTGATTTTGAGAGGTCAAATAATGAAGACTTTAGTTCGGGGGGAAGTTGCGGGAATCTAATTCCGAGTTTACTTCTAGTATGTGCCAGAAGACCTTGTCCAAATGGCCGAAAGATGGGAGGCCAAGAAAGAACAGGACGACCGTGGTGGGTTCAGTGGCCGTGGTGGTGGTCGAGGCCGTGGCGGCAGGGGGAGGCGGGACGACTTCGCCTTTACTGGAGAAATGAGGATCGGAGGAGGAGGTGGTGGAGGAGGAGGTGGGGGCAGGCGAGACAGGTGGTAAGACGTGGATGGTGTGATTTTGCTTTTGTGGTGCGTATAGACTTTTATTTATTAGAACACCACCTATGTATAAATGCTTAGACCATAGTAGCATATTTCACCTCAAAGTGGCCAGTGCAAAAGTAAGTGCGAAAAATTTAAGAATGTTAATATTCTTTTAGTAAAACAATGCCACTTTATTTAGTAGTTTAGTGGTTGCTATTGTTGATGTTGTCTAAATATCGAATACCTACACAGAAAAAATTGTTAAATTTTTTTTATCTGATGTATTGCCGTGGCCCTTCCAGTTACTTTTTATTAATAATTCGATGGTACAGTGTGATTTTTTATAACCCAACATTCCCTTTATTTTTTTAAATAATTAAATATAAAGCTTTAAAAGAAAAATCGGTTAAAGGAAATTTTTTACGTTGTTTTTTACCACTAATTACAAACTTAAAATGTACTGTTCAAGCTATCTTTGTCAACTTGATTTTTAATTTTTGTTATTAAAATGGCCATCGAAATATGTTCTTAGATAAGTATTTAGTTTTGGTTAAATAGTTTTTGAGTTATTTAGTAGTTTATTTTTAAATATTTAACATTTTTTTTTACTGCCACTATAGAAATAATCTACGTTTTTCTAGTTAATTATTCAGTTGTCAGTTTAAAACATTGTTTTAAGAATGTCATCCGGTATTTTAGTGCACTAAAAAAATAGAAACAAAATTTTGTCTTTATTTATTTTAAACACGACGTTTGGGTTTGTAGTATCTCTAACCATTTTCAAGTGTGAACTACAGGCTACCACTTATACCACTTGGTGTGTAGTCAGGTGTGACGGCCCGCCCCCTTTTTTATTTCTTGTTTTCCATAAGGAGTGGTTTCCATGTCATAGTATTCAAAAAGCGGGTTATAAAGTCCGAAATTTGTTTCTACTCAATCATTGTTCCAAACAGAGGCTTAATTTTTTTTTAAATGAAGATTTTAATTCACATGTTAATAAAAAAATTAAAAATAGGGTCTTCCATTTAAAAATATATAACAAATTAACATATCAAGCAAAAATGGCAAAAAGTTTGACATTAGTGGGTAAAAACAACGTAAGTAAATGGATCCATAACGGATCTGATACCTTCCTAGCTAGCCTTTTAGCACACAGTGAAACGTTGAAAATCAGCCTTGAAAACGTTTTTTATAAATATCTCGGAAACTAAAGCTCCTACGAAGTTTTTGGTTATAACACAAATTATTGAGCAAAATGCAGTCTACTATATTCCGAAAACCGCATATTGATGCAATGCTCCGTTAAAATGTTAGCATTTTTAAAAAATTTTAATTGTCAAAAAGCTGTTATTAGCATTAATGGATTTTGACCAAAATCTAATCAGCTCGTTAGAGCGTGAAACACTATTTTACCTAAAAATTTGAGCTGAATCGGTTCAGCGGTTTAGGAGCTATCGTGTTACGGACAGAAAAAAATACACACACACACACACACACACAGACAGACATCAGGACGATATTGCTAGGATAGCTCAAAATACACCCAAATAAGACATTTTCAGCGTAATCTGAAAAACAAAATTTCGTCGAAAACAATACCTGTCTGCCCGCAATTAGAAAAACGATAACTGCAGTGGACTGTATATATTTTAATTAATGAAAGCGCGAACAAACATAAATATATTGATATGAAATCACGAAATAATCAAAGGTCCATAGGTTAATTGTTGGTACCACACAACGGAAATCAGAAACAAAGCACTCACCAGTTTGCAGCCAATTTCTCCACGTTCCAGGGGCCCCTTTCTGGATCTAATGATGGCACCACGTAGCTGAAGGGCTGAAGTTTCCAGTTCTATACTTCAGTACACCAAAATCGAGCACTTTCAAGTGTAGAAATATGTAATAGTTGGAGAAAGAAATTAACACGCCATTTTCTCGAGGCGGTAGAAAAGAATCTCTCTGATTCTTGGTGCGCATGTCAACATGCGCGAAAAATGTACTCTGTCCTTTATCCAATTGTGTGGTTTTAAAATTTACAAACAACCGCGAAATTTAGCGGGAGCTAACAATACCTTCTCTAGCCATTGCTGCGCGGACTAGGAAGGTAAAAATTTCCTCTATTGACTGCTATTTATTTTAAAGTTCTATATTTAATAGTAAGAAAATTACGACATGTGTCAGGTTATAAAAAATTAGACTGTACAGAGTGACGATAAATATTAGGAGTCCGCTTTTATAAAAATTCACCCTTTAATCACAAATGTAAAAATGTGCACATCGGCAGCGGCTAATCCAAAAATAAGTTTGGTGATTATAATAAATTCCACTTATGCCGCGTTTTTATTACAGCGAGCATGACCGAACATATTGATCTTTGCGAATGCTGTTTCCGCAACCAATATGTGGCAATTTTTGACAAAAAATTTCATCAGCAGTGAAAGAGTAATTTTTTTGTCCAAATATGCAAAAAGAGTTGTTTTAACACTATAAGGGAATATTTTTATCAAGAAGAACTGCACTCGCAAAGTCTGATTCATGTTACAGTGTGGTGAAACATGCTACTGTGATGAATGGATTTTTGGGAGCTTATTCTATACTTATTGGTAGATTTCTAAAAACTACCAACTTTACTGTGATCCATTTTTTTTTGTTATTTTCAGTAATTTAAGGCAGAATTAGTACAAAATTATATTTGTAAACCTTTTCTTAAACATACAATTAGATTTATTTTGTAGTATTTTTGTGCATGATTTGAGCCGAAATTAGGCTTTTAAGAGGGTACAGCAAAACTGTATATTTTTCATTTTTAACCCTAGTTGATGTTTTATATATTTCCGGTATTTCAAGGTGATATAGCTTAAAGTGAATAGACATATTCTGAGCTTGATTTGATTGAGACAAGTTTAAATATAAAAACTTGATTAATCAGGTTTTGGCAGTGGCAGATAGGCAGCTGTCGTAAATAGACGACACTATAGAAAAAAAAATATTTATTAGAAAGTAATTTTAAAATACAAAAACTGAAGTTATTTATTTAAATGAAGTTTTTATTGAGCTTAGAGATAAAGTAAACTCAAAACATCATTAAAAAAAATATGTACATATTCTTGTTATAGCTAGACGAATAATTAAAGAAGTATCTTTATTAGAAATAAAGTAAACTATAGGTACATAATATTCTTATTACTGTGGATATCGGTTATAACGACAAGGGACCTCTTAATTTCGGTCGTTATAATCGAGCGTCGTTATAGAGAAAAAAGTAACACAATGTGTTATATTATAGCACTCTGTTGGGACCTTAATATGTCGTCGCTATAACCGATATGTCGTTATATCCGATGTCGTTATAAGCGACATTCACTGTATAATCTACGAATAAAAAAAATATTTTTATTCTTTGGTTCAGGAAAGAACTGCTGCTACTACCTTGACTAATATTCCACCTGTTCGTGATATATTTAGAAGCATGGGACTATACATAAATTGTCACGTTGCCGGTTGTCACTTATAGGCGACGGTGTCGTGAATAGACGCCGCTCGTCCGTCTGACAAGCAAACATTGTCGTAAACGTTCCGACATCCAATGCAAAAAAATGTCTCCAAGGCAATGGCAGCCGTACAGAAATAAAATGAACAGGTGTCGTCAATAGGCGACAGCCGTCCGTCTGCCAAAGAAGTTGCTGTCATTAAGGGTGCGGCAGCCGTCCGGAAAGAGTTAAATATAAAAACTTGATACATCAGTCTAACTGTTTGTGGGTTTGATTCCCATGCCTGCGGTTACAAGCTCGAACCGGTTAGCCGTGTGAATACATATTCACCGAAGGTGAAGGAAACGCGAGCATTGGGCGGGGCTTGGCCATCAACGAAGTAGGTTCGTTTTTACTTGTTGGCTCTGTCCGCTTATTGCAGACAATGTTGCCAGCTCAATTCGGTGAACACCAAGATAATCTGACCCGAAGTCAGTTGGTGCCAGGGACAATCATAACTCATTCACTCTCATACTACATGAACACCCAGCGGGCCGGTCCGCCAAGCACCCCGTGGTAGGCAATTTTCTTTTCTCAAGGAGGATTTAATTTTGTCGTGCCCAAGGGTCTTTATCGTGCTAGCGCCATCTACGCTTTTAACTCTGGACCATCCGCTTAAGGTTACTTCCGAACCACGGCCTTGTATTGATCATCAGCATTGCCTACTTCGCTCCCAAACTCCGCCCAAGGCAGGCGTTTCCCGTTACGAGGATAGTCCCGTATAAATACGTAGATGGCGCTGCACGTTAAAGAGCCCTACGCCTAAACGTGTATTAGGTAAAATTGAATAGGCGTAAGCCAACTGAATCCAATGAAAGGAGATAATTTCGTGTAGAAAGCTTTTTAGGTAGATTTTTTTTTAGTTCTGGATATAATAAATGATTTATTTTTGAAAACTTACCACCCTGTATCTCAAAACGTAAGACGTTTAGGACATACGTTCATATGAAGTTTTTTTTCTTAAAATGGGCCCAAAAATCACCCCCATAAATATTGACATGCAATTAGGAAACACCCTGTATGCAGACTTAAAAAAGCCCCCCTAGCTCGATAACTGGGTAGCTATTCTGGGTCTTGAACGATGTGATAGTTCCCATCACATGCTTTGGCCAATGGCAAGCTTTTAATTACCTCCGAGCCGTCATGTGCTATGCGAAAAGACCGCCATTGCGCAAGCTTCTCCTACGATCCGACCGAGAAACGTTCAGTCGGTACGGGAAAGGAGAACAGATTTCGCTTCAAACGCTTTAAATTCACAAACTCTGAAGAGCGGGCGACTATGCCATTGGTCGAGGCAAGTCATTGTGCACAACACGCGACCGCTCAGAGTTTGCTATTGGTCAAAGCGTGTGATGTGGATGGTCACATAATTCAAGACCCAGAATAGCTACCCTACGGTGGCGCGTTTTTTGCTATTTTCTCTAGAACAACCGGAAACACATAAAAACCATGAAATTTGGTCCATCCCATACAATTCAGAGTTTTATTTTAAACGTCCTCATACAGAATATCGGCCAAGTCATGTTAACTCTTACTTAGGTATGTAATAAAATACTAAATATTCTTATGAGAATAAAAAAAGACTATTTTAATAAATGAAACTGACCTTCATTAAGGAACTTATAAAACGCAATTTTAACAAATTCGCAAATTGTGCTTACTTAAAGCTCTAAACTAAATCCTAATCTAGATTAGTTAAATATTTTCTGATTTTCGTTCGATTAAAAAACTCAGTGATAACACTCATAATATGAATCTAACTATTTTTGACAATATATTTTTCATGGATTTTCTCGTAGATTATTTGAATTATGTTTGTACATGATTTAGATAGAGTTGTAAAATATTTTATTAATGGCATTCCTTTAATCTATGTACTGTATGTAGCTTTAAGGCAAGGTTAGTACCTACGCAATTGTGAAATTGTTTGTTAACCAGAAGTAATTCGTTTTAAAGTTATCGCTCTGCATAAAAGTACAGCGTACAGGGGTATCCATTATAAATGTAACCACCAACTATCTCGTTTATTAAAAAATAGGTAGTTGTGAACAAAGAAACAAATTGGGTGTTAATGAAACTTTGTTTTATCCCATATTTTCAAGTTTTTATCCGAATGTCTTAAAGTCATTAATAGACGAGATAGTGGGCGTTACATTTATAATGGATACCCCTGTACGCATTTTCTATTAAAAAAATAATATTTAGTTTTCCTACGACCACATATGAAAATGATGGATTTGACACGATTTGCATCCTCACCAAACGTTAAATTTCACCCGTGTGCAGAAATTTTTCCGCACATGGTAAAGTTTTCAATGACTGTCACCATACTTTTCCGCACATCTGTTGCAATGTTACACATGTGTAGCAAAGCAGTTAAATTTGATTTGTGCAAAATTTAAGACCAATTTTTAATAAAATTAGTATAGTTGCACAGTGTTCGTAGGAAAAACAGCATACACATCTCGATAGAAGGTAACATTCTTACACTCGCCTGTTGTTTCACTTGGCTAGCGCCTCGTTCACAACAGTCACGCTCGTGTGAAATTTGTCACTTTCTTCTCTAGTTGTGTAATATACTATTCCCTTTATAGATGAATTTCCTTTAGTTAACAATCAACGAAAAGATATTCTTGGATGTTCCTTTTTAATAGACAGACAGTATTTAATTTTCTGTAACAGAAACTGTTCGTAAAACACTGGTGACTTTTTAGTGCATTTACTAAGATTTGGATTTTATTTTAGTTTGTTATTTTTCTTTAAAATCTTATGGATCTGAATAATAAACTTGTTTTTTCAAAAAATTCTTTTGCAGTTAGATATCTAGATTTATTATTTTTAATTTCTCGATAAAAAAAAAGTAAGATAAAAATGTGCAACGCAACTTTTTCACACTTTTTGCTTATTATGGGCAACATTGATGTGTAGGGCTAGACTGGGAAATTTAGATTTGTTTTGAAACATTAGGGACTTATTGGAATAAAACAAAGCAATAATAGTGTCAGGCAGTATTTTGACAGATTTACATTGCAGGATGACAGTTGATCTTTCAAAATTGCCACACCAAAGTCGAATTTAAAACTAAGTCATTTATTTATCTATAATGAAAGTAGACAGTATTTATTTCGGTTCGTATAGTAAACAAAATCTTTATGTTAAAAGATTAACTGTCATATTCCAATGCAAAACTGTCAAAATACAGAACTATTATTGCATGGCTTCCAGTAAGTCCCTATTATGTCAAATAAAATTAGTGAGTTGAAAAAAGTCAATCCTTACAGTGATTCTAGAACAACAGAGATTGAATTTCACAACCAACCAAAATAGAAGGATACTGGATACACGATTCGTTAGACATTATTAGAGTCCCTGTATTTTGACATATTTGGATCCAAATATGTCAACATACAGGGACTCTAGACATTATCATTGAAAAAGCTGAAATACAGGCAAGAGTAGATAGACGCTCGTAAGCAACCCGTTAGGTAGCCCAACCTAGAGACCCTGTATGTATGACATATTATAAATATATAGAGACGCTATATTTTCTACAGAGTCAAATTTATTTTAGTCAAAATCAAAGGATGAAAATATCGATCCTCTATACTCTAGCGATGTTTAGAGAGAGACTCACTTTCTGTCCTTGTTAATTCATAAGCGTTGGAAAATAAAAATAAACGTTTTATAAGAAAACCTATACAGGGGGTGACCGACAAACATATTTGTTGCATGATGATTGATGTCACTCACCGCTGATTTAAATTATTTTAGTGAAACGCCAATGAATTTGGCAATAAAATAACATAACCAAAAAATGTTAATTTCAGTGACTTTGATGGCTTTGTCGCGTCTCTCTTTAGTAAAAATATATACATACAGGGTCTCTAGCCCAACCAAATTTACTATACCTACGGATTTCTTAAAGTCTGGTCCGCAATCGCGGGACAATTTCTGGTGGCAACACTGAATTTATTTAAAAAGATGTGTCTGAATCTGTCAAAATAATATATTTTTTAGCTCACACATATACTATACTATAGTAGTGTCACCTATGGTGATCCTAATTTTTTCGAGAAAAAAAAAGTTGCTCCGATTTCAAAAATTTTTATATATCTTTGCGTTTCTGATGATGTTGAAACTTTTTTGTTGCGCCGTCTGTCTGTCTGTATGTCTGTCTGTAATGACCAACGCGCATAACTCAAAAACCGCTTGGCCGATTTTAATGAAATTTGGTAGCTAGGCCGGGCCTTGCGTCGAGATGGTCCCGTTTGAAAATGAACAAAATCCACCGAACACAAGCCAAATAAAAGGGTGGGGGTAGATTTCAAAAATTAGAATTTATATGAAAATATGGCGTGTGTGATATTAAACGAAAGGTAATTGAGCCTGGAGTTAAACAAAATATATTTCAGTTTTTTTTAAGGGTGGGGGGAAATTTCAGAAATCAAAAAATATGGCGTGTGTGAGATCAAACGAAAGGTAATTCAGTCCGGAGTTAAACAAAATACATTTTAGTTTTTGTGTAAGGTTGGAGGTAGATTTAAAAAATTTTAGTTTGTCAAAAGATGGCTTGTATGGTATTAAACGAAAGGTAATTTAGTCTGGAGTTGAATAAAATATATTTCAGTTTTTAGTTATATTAGCACGTACACTATAACTATTGTACCTAGTGTGAGCTTAGGGGCCCATATATTGGCAGAGTATTTTTTAAATAAACACAAAACTCAAAAAACAATCGAAAGAAATTAATGCGTCTGTGGACAGTGTCTACTGTTCACAAATAAAGAGGTTGGAAATGTCACAAAAGTGTACTGCCTATGGCAAGGACTATACCAAACTACAATATCTTTAAAGAATTTCAGTGTTGCCAACAGAAATTATCCTGCGATAGCCGACCTTCTTTCAGCAGTGATTTCTTGGCCAAAGTGTTGCCAATCCATTTTCTTTTTAAGAAGCCAGGCGGCGATAAAATTTAAGTATAGTAAGTTAGAGTCCCTGTATGTTGACATATTTGGGAATAATAGCCAAATATGTCAACATACAGGGACTCTATGGTAAGTTTGGTTCTGCTACGTATCAGTGTCCACGATTTCAGTTTTTTCAAATTTTTTAGTGGTAATGTTAAGCGTTTGGTGTACCCACTCTTTTTATTTTGGTTGGTTGTGAAATTCAATCTCTGGTTGTTTTAGAATCGCTGATAATATGGTAATTTCGCTATAAAATAAGTTCCGGCAGTTTTAAGCATCTTATCATGTCGATTGTGATCTAAAGCAGCTTTGTCATTGGGCTTACTTCAAACTATAACATATTGGTCTGCAAAGCGGACCGAACCGAACTATTCTGTGGTGTATGCTTGCGCTAAGCATTCGGGATCCAACGATGCAAAGTTCGGTGATCAACAAATCAGGCTCGCCACGTCACGCGCCGTGGGATTTGGATGAAAAAAATCCTCTGTAGCTCAGTATTGTTATGAGTTTTTATTATTGATTTGATTTTTTATAATTCATTCTCTACATAAAATCTAATGTGTGACAAAGACTTTTCCCGCAATTTTTTTTTGTCAAAACCAAATCTATATTTTGCAAGTGCACCATTTCTGTTTTTTTTTTCTAGCACTTTTTAATGCAACGTCGATGGGGCCTGCTTTTTGAAGTT
Source organism: Aspidapion aeneum (assembly GCA_963576565.1). Classification (NCBI taxonomy): domain Eukaryota; kingdom Metazoa; phylum Arthropoda; class Insecta; order Coleoptera; family Brentidae; genus Aspidapion; species Aspidapion aeneum. The sequence goes on along the minus strand of OY755038.1, from coordinate 34,403,174 downwards.
TTGAACAATCCGCTAATAGGGTATATTTTAATTTGACACTATTTAAATCCTTCAATTGACATCTGACTTTGGCGCATAATGTTAACAACGTAATTTGTATCTCTAGCTTCTCTACCGTCGTTTTCTGTGTAGGTGTCAAGATTTGGCCCTGACGTATCTTTGTCTTTTGATTTCTAAAAATTAGAAAAATACTAACTGACATCCAGTACCTGATGACTGGAAAATTGCATTCATATCCTCAATACATAAAAAAGGAAACAAGCTTGATTGCAACAACTTCAGATGAATTTCAGTAACCAAGAAGAGTAAAGTGGGTTTCGTGCAGGCAGATCTTGTAGTGATAATGTCTTTTGTCTTAAACAAGTAATTGAGAAAAGGAAGGAGTGCCAGAAATATAGAGACTCATGTTACCTTTGTGGACCTACATAAACCATATGCTACCGTTCCAGTAGAAAAATTATGGACAGTGTTAGAGCAAACTTATATCAATCATACATACATGAAGCGTCAAAAATCTTAAATTAAAATTGGAAATCGACTTTCAAAAGAATTCCTGGTAACGAAAGGCCTAAGACAGGGATGTTGTATCTCTCCAACTTTTTTTAAGATATCGAAGTAGCTCTTATACCATACCAGACTACACTACACTTTACCATATACACACTACACTTTGTTGACGACCAAGTAATTGTAGCTAAAGGAGAGTTTACACATGCATGGATTTGCTGGCGCCAATAAAAACTGGCGCGCCAGTAAGTTAAATTTGCAAGTGTAAACACCGACTTGCACACAAGTTATTTTTTTGCATGCATGTATCAAAAAAGTCTGCAGCTGACTGAATTTGCTGGCGCCAGTGGTGACGCATGCGCGCAGAAAAGGAAAATTTTCATGTGTAAACAAGTGCTTGCACGTCGGCTCGCCAGTTTTAAGTTCATTATTTTACATTATTTTTTATTTTCATTGTGTTTGAGCTTAAAAATTTTGTTTATTTTTGTTTTTATAGCTTAATATGTATGGCTAAAAAAGTGGTCAGCAGAACTGACCATACAGTTTCTTGAAGGCTATGAATGTTTTCCTTGTTTATGGGATGTACACAGTAGTTCGTATAAAAACAAAGATAGTCGAGATAATGCTTCCCAAAAAATTAGTAAAATAATGACTATTGAAGGCTTTGAAGTTGCAGAGGTAAAAGAAAAAATATGATCCATAAGAAACACATATGCTTTGGAATTGACAAAAAATTAAAAAAGCCAACGTTCCGGAGCCGGTGCAAATGAAATATACACCCCAAAAGTACCATGGTTTAAAGTAGCAGACCGAGTTTTAAAGAATGTTTAAATAAGAGAAACTCTAGAAGAATATCAAAATGTTGCTTTGTCATTCGAAGATGGTTTTTATAGCTCGCAGGATCTTCTGCTGCAAGTTCTCCTAAAAGTTTTTCGGAAGCACCCAAAGTAGATCGACTAGCAATCCATGCTTTAACCCATGCAGATACGGCCTTTTCGTTGTTCCTTTTCCTGAATCTCTTTTTTTTTTTTTTCAATAAAAGTTTAGCGACTATTTTGCAGGCTTCCGAGAGTTCAGCCGACATATCGCGTATCGGGTACACTTTAAAAATGAAACTGGCGTGCCAGTCTTTTTAATTTTCGCACAATAGTGTAAACCTTTACTGGCGTGCCAATAGAACTGGCGCGAACACTGGCGCCACTAAATTCATGCATGTGTAAACCCACTATAATGATAAAGAAGACATGGAATATATAGAAAGTTAACGGAAGAATACCAGGGGTTAACAGTGAACGTGGACAAGACACAGTACTTATGTATTGGAAACGAATTAAATGAGTGAGAGAACTAGACAATGGACAAACAATATCTCCATGCAGTGAGTATGTAAACTTGGGTGTCAAATTTAATAAGACAGCAACAGACTGTCAAGAATTGGAAAAAAGAATAGTAAAAGCCAAAAAGGTTATTGGATGTCTTAACAGTATTTTATGGAGCAGAGATAAAATTTTTTAAATTTAGCATAAGAAATAATGGTGAAAAGCACGCTGTTGTATGGAATGAAGTCGCGTAACAGAAAAAACAAAACAGAAATGGAAAGTGTTGAAATGGATTCAATACGAAGATCAATAAGAATATCTAGAACAGATCATATAAGAAATGAGACCATAAAAGAAAGAATGGAAATCGAGGGAAGCATAACTGATGACATCACTGAAAGACAACTGATATGGTACGGCCATGTACAACGGATGAACGACGAAAGATTACCAAAACAGGTTCTAGAATGGCAACCAATAGGGCGCAGAAAAAAAGGGCGTCCTAAACCGGAATGGCAACAGTCAATCCAAAGATCATTGAGTTAAAAAAACCTGACAGAAGATGATTGTCAGGATCGAAGGAGGTGGAGAATAGGCGTTGAACAACGTAGAAAAAACCGAGATAGTAGTAGTAGTAGATTTTTTGGACATGCTTATTGAAAACTTATTTCCCCCTTTATCTCCTAATGGCAGTCCATCAATTCGATCTCATTTAAAAAAAAAAGCGGTAACGTTTTGTAGAGCTACAATTATTAGATATGATTTAACCAAAGATATAAGTTCCAATTAACCTTAACCTTGGTCATTTTGAGCCTGGAATGGGAATTATGGGTGGCGGAACAAAGATCGAAAGACAAAAGATCGAATACAAAAGATCGAAAAACAAAAGATCGAAAAGGCAAAAAATCGAAAATACAAAAGATCGAAAAACAAAAGATCAAAAATACAAAAGATCGGAAGTACAAAAGGTCGAAAGACAAAAGATCGAAGGGCAGAAGATCGAAAAACAAAATATCAGACAAACAGTTTAGGCAAGGTCAGGTAAGGTAAAATTACCTAACCGGTAAATAAACCAATGGCTTGCCATACTTAACACAAATCATATAGTTCGATAAAAGGGCTTTTTCAATCATATTTTTTCAACAAAAAAAACTTTCCTGATTTCTTTTCCGGGATCCTAGAGGGTGTGTAACCGAACCGAATCGAGAACCGAACCTGTTTTATACCCTGTAGGATCCCGGGAAACATGTCAGGAAAGTTTTTTTTTGAAAAAATATGTTAGAAAGAGACCTTACACACCTTTTGGAATCCCGGAACAGAAAACAGAAAAGTTTTTTTTTTAAACTATGTAATAGCATCGAAGAAATAACGACATTTATTCCATGGTAATAGCGAGATTTTGAAACGCGCTTTTTTGATACGCGCTATTTCGATCTTTTGTTTTTGATCTTTTGTATTTTCGATCTTTTGCATTTTCGATCTTTTGTAGTTTCGATCTTTTGTCTTTTCGACCTTTTGTATTTCGATCTTTTGTCTTTCGATCCCGCCACCCGGGAATTATATATTATTATTGATTCATGATTTTACTCAAAAACGTTAAAAACACACGCATGCGCACTTAAAAATGCGCGTCTGCAAATTTAAATTTGGAATTTTTTTCAAAGCAAGCTATGAGTGCTTCACTTCTCGAGTTTCTGAACAATGTGTGCTCTAAATTACTGTAAATTTTCAAATATGTGTATAGATTTTTTATAACCTTCACATTTTATGTTTCGACCTAAAAGTAGGCAAGAAAATTGAAAATTCTTAGTCGTCCTCCACTAAATTTATTTAGATCATAATAGTTTCGGCTTAGACGGCCATCATCAGTGATCTGTTGGTATAACTATTTATATCACAGGACAAAACATAGAACAATGGTCACAGTTCAATAAGTTACAGAAACATTAGGTATACCAATAGATCACTGATGTTGGCCGTATAAGCTGAAACTAGTATGATCTAAATAAATTTAGTGGACAACTTAGAATTTTAAATTTTCTTAACTTGAACCTCCATTTAGAGATATGGATTACTTCTTGAATCTAAGAGTAGGCGTTTTGGTCTAATAATCAAATCATTTAAAATGATTGAACTTCCCGTCAGTCAAGCCTTTAGTTATGTAGAATGGACAATTTCCCTCTCTTTTCTTACAAATGACAAAATTTTATCGATACCTACCTTTCTGCAAAAACTAGTATTTACTTTGATAACATTGACTTCTTGAAACCTTTCATCTTCTTCTCCCCGGTATTCCCCGATGCAACAACATAATGAACATACCTGCATGCATAGTGCCAAAGGATAGGCCAGGAAAAATATTAAGTTCAGACAAAACTCGGTTTTCCTACGAATAGGGAACTTTTTAGTTTTTATTCATTTATACTCACCAGTGATCTCGAGACTAAACAGGATGTTTTAGCTTACACTACTACTACGTTTAATACTATAGTTGATATTGTATTAAAGTGGCACCGCGTCATAGCTATGGTAAACCAAATTTTGCGGCAAAATCTAAGTAAAGAAGCCTTAAAAAATTAGTGTTGTTCGAAAGGTAAAACACAAAGACCTTTTAAAGGAGAGATCAAATAGGTACTTACCTAATAAATAAAGATCCAAAACATAAAAGAGGATCCAAAATTATATTAAAATGTGCGCAAATATTGATTTAGTTGCAAAAACGGTAATTTGTTTTTGTAAAAAGCTCCGTCGTAATTTGTTTGACATAAACAGTTAAAACAATAACGAATAGAAAACGTCAAAGCCCGGCTAAATCAATATGTTCGTAAAAACCAGATAAGAGTATATATGTTCCTTTCTAATGAAATCGTTTAGAAGAAGACATCAATAAAAAGCAAGTAAAATAGTAAGCTAATGACTAATTAGTGCAGTGCCGCATTTTGGGAATCAATATCAATAAAAAAATTAAAGGAAGTGCATGCCACTGTATGCCTCATTTTGGGAATCAATATCAATAAAAAAATTAAAGGAAGTGCATGCCACTGTATGTATCTACTCCCTTCGAGCCCATCAAGGTTTTGATGACGCGGTGTCACTAATACAATATCAACTATAGTAGTGTGAGCTATGGTGATCCTAATTCTTTTAAGAAAAAGAAACTTGCTTCGATTTCAATATTTTTTATATATCTTTGCGCGTCAGATCATTTTGAAACTTTTGTCGCGCCGTCTGTCTGTAACGACCAACCCGCATAACTCAAAAACCACCCGATTTGAATGAAATTTGGTACCTATGCTGTTTCTTGGGTTGAGATGGCCGATTTAAAAATGAACAAAATCCACCGAACGTAAGCCAAAAAAAGGGGTAGATTTCAAAAATTTTATTAAGTTATGTGAAAATAGGCACGTGTAATATCAAACGAAAGGTAATTGAGTCTGGAGTTAAACAAAATACATTTTAATTTTAAAAAAAGGGTGGGGATAATTTCAAAAATTAAATTTTAGGTGAAAATATGGCGTGTGTCATATCAAACGAAAGGTGGGTGATTTTTTGGCTATGTTTATTTTTTTTTTGCACGCACTTCCTGTGAAAAGCAAAATCCCAATATTTTGAAAAGGGAAAGTTGGTCGAATGATACATTTTAAAGACCTCTTAAATTTCTTTACAACTGTGTCAAAATTTCGAAAATCAATTGATACGTTTTTGGTTTCTCAGAAAATTAGAAAATTTAATCCCGAAACACGTCTGTCTATTTATTTTTTGTCGCAGGAATATTTTGCTTTCCTTATTTAATTATTTTCAAGTCGACCAACTTTCCCTATTCAAAATATTTTAGCTCACACATATACTATACTATAGTAGTGTGAGCTATGGTGATCCTAATTTTTTCGAGAAAAAAAAAGTTGCTCCGATTTCAAAATTTTTTATATATCTTTGCGTTTCAGATGATTTTGAAACTTTTTTGTTGCGCCGTCTGTCTGTCTGTATGTCTGTCTGTCTGTCTGTATGTCTGTAACGACCAACGCGCATAACTCAAAAACCGCTTGGCCGATTTTAATGAAATTTGGTACCTAGGCTGGGTCTTGGGTCGAGATGGTCCCATTTAAAAATGAACAAAATCCACCGAACAGAAACCAAATAAAAGGGTGGGGGTAGATTTCAAAAATTAGAGTTTATGTGAAAATATGGCGTGTGTGATATCAAACGAAAGGTAATTGAGTCTGCAGTTAAACAAAATACATTTTAATTTATTTAAAAAAAAAGGGTGGGGGTATATTTTAAAAATTAGAGTTTAAGTGAAAATATGGCGTGTGTGATATCAAACGAAAGGTAATTGAGTCCGGAGTTTAACAAAATACATTTTAGTTTTTTGTTTTTTTTAAGGGTGGGGGTAGATTTCAAAAATTTGAGTTTAAGTCAAAACATGGCTTGTGTGGTATGAAACAAAAGGTAATTTAGTCTGGAGTTAAATAAAATATATTTCAGTTTTTAGTTATATTAGCTCACACTTACACTATAACTATAGTACCTAGTGTGAGCTTAGGGGCCCATATATTGGCAGAGTATTTTAGTCAGAGAGCCAAGAGTGTTTGATGGTGTTTTCCAAAAACGTACGACAAAGGCCCGAAAAAGTTACTTAAAAAAAACTCTGTATACTAAACTAGATAGGCCTTGATACACAGGCAACTGAGATATCAGATAATTTTGTAAAGCACTACTTACCTCGTACATTCTATGGATTTGATCGTTTACGGACATTTAACTGTTATAATATAAATAATAATTAAAGCTTCTTACCTAGCAAATTCATTTCTACATGCTGCACTGAAAATTATCTTAAATCAAAAATAAAAGGCAACCTTCGGCCACCCTCAAAAATTGGCCGTCTGGAGAGGCTGTTCCGCTCCACCCATTACGAAGGCCCTGCATATACACCCCGTTGTTGTTGCTTTAAATCGACTTAATTTGACCTCGGGAATATGTGGTAAGCTGTTGAGAAGACCTTTTAGGGACACCCTGTCCCTAAAGAAAAATTTGAAGGAATGAGCGTAATTTTTTCACGAAAATATCTCCAATAGCCGAACCAAACCAATATTTTTGTCTTACTTTGCATGTGTGTCGGGGCTTATCCAGTTTAGTTTAAATAGCAATTACTGCTTAAAGCTTCTGAGTTTTTTACTGGTGATAGCAGTTAAGATAAGTGATGATATGACTTACAGAGGAAGCGTCTTTACATTTCTTTCACCGGTATCAGGGTGAACCGGCCATCCAACTACGTCATAACACACCACTCTGTCTTTGAGCTCTTTTTCTTGGTATTCATCTAGAGGTTTTGGAAGGTCTATCAGTAAATTGAGACCACATCCTCCAATTTTTCTGCTTACGAACAAGCCCATTATACCTTTGATTAGTCCTACGGAAATTAAACAGATATTCTTCCGATGTGACATTTTAGTAATTATGATATCATTGTGACTTACCACAAAAAAGCAAAGCAAAAAGTATTCCCAAAAGGATGATAAAAAATAGATATATCCCGCTCTCAAAAACGCTTTTTCTGTAAAACGGTTCTTCCTCTCCAAAAGGTTGAAACTTGCAGTTGTGTTTTCCTCGACTTTTTTGAAATTTCAATGGTACATCACTATAGTCGTCTTCCTCGCAAGTTAAGTGGTTTAAAAAAAGCAAAACTAACAAAAACTCAAAAAAATTCATCAAAAATATCACAGAAACGAAAAATATTTCAAAACACTGTCAAAACATTTTTTCTTTGACAAAATTGAGTGACAATAAATTTAAATGTTTAATATGGTGGCTCCGATCGTCATTATTTAAACTAAGTTTAAACTAGTTCTATCATCCATTCAAGTCGATAGCAAATAATTCTAAAGACAATTTAGCATTTAAAAAAATATATATATTTTTTAAATCTTTCGAGAACTTATTCATTTTCCTGTATTAACTATCTTAATCAGGAAATAATGCTACTAGTTTGCTAATTTGACCGACCTACAATAATAGCAATATACAGGGTGTTTATATATATATATAAGTCGGCACTATTACTAACTCAGTGGCGCAATATGTCTTACGGGGAGGGTCTTTTTATTCATGAAATATGTGGAAAATTTCTTAAAAAATCTTAGGTTGGTTCGTAGATCTACAGATTCGGTTTAATGGACAAAGTTGCAGTATTTTTTCCGCTGATTACGATGGGGGCAATAGAAAGAAAATGAAATGACGGGTAGGTGGGTTATGGTAAAAAACACACACCTGGTGTACAGTAACTGTAATGGAAAGAAAATTTGGCTTTAAACAGTGCAACTGAATATTGAACCCGAAAACAAGTTTTCCCCAAAAATACGCCACTGCTTTAAACTAAAGCTGTTCCATAACTTTTTCCCTTAAAGTCAAAAATAGTAAAGTAATTCATCAACAACTTTTCTAAGCATAAAGGCCTTAGGTTTTTATATACACTGTGTCGAGACACGTCGATTTTGTTTCCGAGAGGGAGACTTTTTGGCTATTTTGAAATTTTTGTAGCAAGAATCCCCTTCGAGGGGTATACTTTCCCCTATATTTTGAATAGGGAAAGTGGGTCTGTGATACTTTGTTTTGAAGCTCTCTTGAATATCTTTACAACCGTGTAAAAATTTCGAAAATACATCGATTAGTATTTGAGATATTTGCTTTCAAATTTAATATTTATAGACAAATACTGAAACCAGTATGGACATATGGTATTCAACTATGGGGTTGTGCTAAAGAGAGTAACATTCTAGTTGTACAGAGATTTCAAAATAAAGTATTAAGAAACATTGTGAATGCACCTTGGTACGTTCGAAATAGTGACCTTCATCGAGATCTAAAAATCGAAACTGTAGCAGAGACTATAAAAAAGTACGCAAAAAGCCATGAAGATAGACTCCATCGGCATGTGAATGTGGAAGCAATTCAGCTTCTAGACAATACTATGCTAGCTCGACGACTAAAAAGAGTGAAGCCGTTTGAGCTAGTAAACTAAGTGAATTACACATAAAACAAAATAATGCTATAAACACAACACAATTGTGAGTTACAGACTAAACAAAGCGGGGAGAACTGTTGAGTGAACCCTAAGTTTAAATCTGACTTTTCTAGTAAATTAAGTTAAAACAAAATTGCTAATTAGTCTTACTGACTAGATTGTAATAAAAAAAAACACAATGTGTTTGACAAATAAAAAAAAATAAAAAAATTTAACATAAAATAATAAAATTAAAAATTAAATCCGAAAAATAAAAAATTCTAATAATTTTTTTTTTATCAGTCCATGTTAAAATTGAAAGTTTATAGGCAATTATCTCAAAAAGTAATGGATAGATTGTTGAAATTGTTACACGGTTGTAAGGACATTCAAAAGGCCTTCAAAACAAGGCGTCCCTATTTAAAATATAAAAGTAAAGTATACCCCTCGCAGGTTGTGCGTGCTACAAAAATTTCAAGATAGCCAAAAAGTGTCCCCCTCGCAAATAAAATCGACGTGTCTCGGCATTTTTAAAAATTTTCAGCAGTTCTCGAAAAGTCCCGGGTGAAAAGTTTTAAATGGGACACAGTGTATATCGATGTGTGTCTGCCTTTGTTTAAAAAATAGTTAATATCAAAAAAGTCTAAAACCAAATTTTGTTGAAAATTAAATTTTCTATCGACTGGGGGTAATGTATACCGGGTGTTCCAGCGCAACCAACAGCTTGCAATAGTGCCGACTTAACTTTGAACAGCCTGTAGTGTCGACTTGATCCGAGCCACTATATGGTATAGAAAAAACGTTTAAAACTTAAATTAAAAAACAAGAGCAACATTTAATTGCCAACAAAAAATGACAAAAAAATTGACAAACGCCAAGGCACTTTTTCTCATATTTAATAATTTTTGTTATGTTGTAGAGGACATAAAATTCTCAACAATCTTTAAATAACGTATTACGATTTGTGAGATATAGGCGTTGAAAGGTTAACACATATCAACAAATTGGCACAATCCATAGAGCCCAAAAATCTCATATTAGCCGTGCGTTATAATAATAATAATAATAGGAAAAATGTGTAATGCAAGTGAAATTCTACAACAAAGCTGAAACGACAAAAACTATTACAAAATTAAAATTTAATCATGTTGTATAAAATGCTTCTTTTTCTCATAATAAAAACTTAAAAGTACTAAATAAAAAACTTACTAATATATATATGTACATATATCGAATTCTTAGCAACTTACAAACAACATTTTAGATTTTCAAAACATTGCATGTAGATCTTTCACAAACTGACTGAGAAAATCCTGGTTTAATTTCAAGATGAGCAAACGTGCCCCCTCCGATTCCTTTCGTGAGCCTTTCTGGATTGATGACCAGGCAATCTTTTACATTCTGTAAGAAACATTAATACAAGTTAGTGATTGCTTGATTAATTAACTATTGATACATATCATCAAAATTCTGCTTAGAAAGAAAAAAACTAATTTAGCAGGTGTTTAGATAAAAATAGAAACATAAGGGTGTACCCCGATCTCAGCAGAACGCGACGGTCCGTGAACTAAAAGTCAAAGAAGAGGGGGAACACCGAAGAGGGGGAACACCGAAGAGGAGGAACACCAGAGGAGAAATTATAGGCAGGTAGACAAGAGCCGACTAAGGATATCAGGGGAGATCCAACGAAGTCGTGTTGACTTTTCTTTTAAATCTGCGAAGCGAAAAGGAGGTAAAAATTGCGTTTTAATAAACCATGCGAATTTCTTTCTCAGGCATTATGCCGGCGTTAAAATTTACTATCGATTCGATCAAATGTTAAAATATTTCGCAGGAAACTCCGCTCGGGATGTAATAAATTTGTTTATTGCTAACTATGAGGACCGTGATATTCTTAGCAAAACTACCAATTTGAGTGCGTTAAGCTCTGCAGAAAATGTAGCGACAATGAAGAGGTGGATGAGGGTGCAAGACCCATGTCGGAACAAAGGCAACAGCGAGAAACTGCCGTTTCTGCTGCGGCTGAAGTACTCCCGCCTTGTTCAAGTTCAGTCATTGCGAAAGATATACCTGATGATGACAAAGCCTATAAATTAAAAAATCTCAGGAACTGTTTACTGATGACAATATTTTAAGGATGGCATTTTCTGAAAAAATGATGGCTCGTAAATCAGGATGAAAATTTTGTCAGTAATATTGTATTTACTAACGAAAGTTTTCAAAATCACATATTCTTACGTTTTTTAAGCTGTTGAATCGGCTATGGCGTGACAACAGCAGTGTAAAAATTAATTTTATTCGTAGGATATGGCAGCCTATTATGGTACATTCCTCTTCGAAAATCTCCGAGTAACTGAATCATAGACCACTAGGCAATTAAATATATTTATCCTTACCAAAGAGAATGCAATAAAATTCATTCGACGCGGCTTATGGAAGGAGGCGCATGACTCGAGAGGGATGAAGAGAGGAAGTTGTTTCTATTTTTATCAAAACAGTTGCTAAATTAGTTTCTCTTTCTAAGCAGAATCTTCATGGTCACTATAGCTATTACCCTAATGGTATATACAGATGCTTATTTAGTATGAATTTTTTGCTAAATAAATTGATAGTTTAAGGAAATACCGGGTAGCCAAGTAACCTTTGCAATATGTATAAATTCATAATTTTTTCTTAAGAATTAATTTTTACCTTCCTAGCGCAGCAATGGCTAGAGAAGGTATTATTTTCGACAATTTTTTTTTTCAGATAACACCAAAAATATGTTATTTGGGTGTATTTTGACCTATCCTAGCAATATCGTCGTGATGTGTGTGTGAATGTCTGTCCGTAACACGATAGCTCCTAAACCGCTGAACCGATTTTGATGAATTTTTCAGGTAAAATAGTGATCGATACTGCAACGAGCTGCCAAATCAAAAACTCGAGCCTGTGAACACCATCGGTCGGTTCTTCTGCTAACTATCTTAATATGGTTGGAGTATAGAAAGACAGAAAATTAAAAGAGAGTGGCCTTTACAGCTCTAAAGTAATAGGTGTGGATTTTTATTTCCACACATTTTAGGTTAAAATAAAAAAATGCTTTTTTATGGATTTACCCCTTCAACTCCGCGTCGGTTTGCTACAAAACTGCCGTCTAAAGGAGAAACGACTTTGACATTTATGGATATTAAGGAGTATATAGTCTACTGGAGTATAGAAAATAGCAACTCGGCACAATAGTACAGAGAGTAAATACGCTTCCAGGCCATTTCAGTTAATAATGTGAATATCACCCATAAACTATTTAAAATCAAATTAGTTAAAAACTCCTTGTTTCGTATTTAGCTATGTGAAAATAACGACTCAGACGTTATATTCGTCAGATTTAAAACATACCTTTACAAAATGTCTGAAATTTGAGGGTAAAATCAGAACGTGAGGCTTGATATCCAACATGGCGTACTTTTCCAACATGGCGTGATCGACGCACATATCTTTAAATGGCGGGTCCAGCGGATAAAAGGAATGCTGGTTAAAAATGTGGTTGGCTATACGACCCAGGCGGTCTGATATTTGATTCAGATTGCTAAAAAATGTAAAATTATAATTTTAAAATGTTAAATAAGATTGCCATGTCTTTTAAGTTTTGCATATACAGCTGGAATCAAACAGTAGATAAGTTTTAAAGACTTTATTGTTTCTCGAAGTATTCTCCACGAAAATTAATCCACTTTTGCATGCACTCAAACCAGTTGCCAAAGTTGTAATTCCACTCGTTTGGTGGTACTGGCAAAATTGCATTCTTGAAAGCATCGACTGCTTCCTCTGGCGCCTGAAATCTTTGACCACGCAGTCCATTCTTGATTTTCGGAAAAGTATAGAAATCGTTGGGACTTAGGTCGTTACTGTATGGAGGATGGTCCAACAATTCGACGTTTTGTTCGGTTAAAAATTCAATGGTTTTTTGTACTTTTGCGTGCATACCAATCGGCAGTATTTTTTTATAACAGTCCTTTGATCTTCCAGACGCGATCATCTTTTTGAATACACTTTCAGAACGGATGACTTTTGTTGGCTTCTCTTCATATTGGAACACCCAAATAGACGTCTTACGTTCATTTTCGAGTTTATATGAGTAAACCCACGATTTATAACCACTGACAATGCTGTACACGTTTTTCGAATTTCCTGCCTGTCTAGAGTTTTCTGACACCAATTGACCCTAGCTTTTTTCTGTTCTCCGGTTAACAGATGCGGTATCCAGCAGGAAATTAATTTTCGTACCCTTCATTCTTATTTTTTTTTTAAATTGAGGTCTTTGACATTCCCAATGAAGCGTCAATCTCGCGACGTCACATCACATCTTTCGTGATGAGCATGCCCACAGCATCGATGTTTTCCTGGGTGACAACCGTTTTTGCCATTGGATCGTCGCTAAGGCTAATCCGTCCACGCTTAAATTCTCCGTACCAACGAGAAACTGTCGACTGATGTGGTGCTTCATTACCGAAAACGGAAATCAACTCAGCAAGGCAATCTTGTTGAGATAATTTCCTTCGAAAGTTGTAAAAAATTATAGCCCGAAAATGTTTTCGGTTTTATTCCATTTTTCGTCTGATTTGTTAACTTAAAAAATTCATTGTAGCTATAAAACTACATGTATCGCACTGACGTTTTGAATTTAGGTTAGGTAAACATTGAGGTTAAGTTTTAGTGACGATATTCGATCAGTGTCGCCCTATATGCAAAATATAAAAGCCCTCATATATAGTCTAAATTATACGCATTTGTAATGACGTCACCAGGTGAGAAAAAAACCTATGGCGTAGATTCTTTTTTATATTTACTATCGTTGTTGGGCCCAATTTTGTTGCATCTGCGGCTCGCTGTATCACATTCTTAAATTGAAGTGGGATTCCATTTCGGACTTGTTCCCTTTCCAGTTAAAAAAAAAGCCAATATATTTAAAAATATCAGCTGCGATTGTTCATTGTACCTATTATATTTGTTTTTCGGCATTTTACAACTTTTTTAAATAATTTCCGACAAGTTGACAAATCATGTTTTTGATTTACAGTGACGGATACTTCACATAACCAATTACCTACCTATTTAAAAATGATCATAGACACTACTTTTTTTTAAGTTTATTGTCACCGCTGTTTATAATATACTAAACAAAGATAAACAAAAATGACGTCATTACAAATGCGCATAATTTGGACTATACTACACTTCGTAAAAGAAAAAGTTGGAAGTCTCAGCAAAATTAAGGTATTGACGAAAATTCTGCTTGCACTTAAAAAATAGACCGGGGTCTGTCCTCTTCACATTCCATTTTAGCCGCAGCTGCCTTGATATGCTGCAGGTTTCTTACCCCAACCATCTTCTCTCTGCTAGCTTTATCACGGTATTGTTAATGTGAGATTTGACCAGTGGCGACTCGTGCCCATTCAACATGGTAGTGCCCAGTGTTGCTAAAACTCACGATTAATCGTGAGATTACACGATTTTGGAAAGTATCTTACGATTTCACGAATAACGTAGCGTTTCTTACGATTTTTGTATTTTATCAAAAAAAATACCTTTATTTCTGATGTGGCAATGAGATTTCCTCAGTTTGCGAGCGCAGAAAACTATCAAGACTTAGATAATGAGTGGAGAATGCTATAAAATTTTCCACTAGATAATGCTGTACATGATGATATAGGAATGTTTTGAAAAAAAATCACATTGGTGAAAATAGGAGACGATTCCCTCAAGTTTCCAACTTCAGTTAAGTGTGTTTTCAATCTATTGTGTTTGCCCCACTTAAGTGCCGCCGCAGAAAGAATATTATCTCAAATAAATTTAACAAAAACGTAGTCTCGACACAGGTTAAAAGTTGATACTATCGAAGGAATTTTACATACAAAACGCTTGATGGGAAGGGATACATGCTATGATTTTAACATAGGTATTAATATGATTAAAAAACTAGGAATTAAAGAATTATATTTGAATAAAAATGATGATTCGAGCGATTCCGACTCTGAACTGAACTATGTTAGGTATGAAACATTATTATCTCTAGTTTTTCAGCTTTTTGAAATATGTTTGGTTTTATGTAATACATATAAAAATACATTTATTTTTGTTTTTTATAAACTTTTATTTATTCCTTCTCTATTTTGATCTCTATTGTGATCTCTTTTTAGGATTTTTTCAAAAACTCACGATTTCTCAGGATTTTTAATATAAAATTTTCACGAATTATCTTGGAGCATTTTGGCAACACCGGAGTGGCAGAATTTTCATAGCCACTCAAAAAAAAATTCGGGGTGTTGCTAGCGTCCCAGTTTAACTCTGTCGCTCATACAGGCCACTGGTAAAATCTCTCTCTGTTCGACGGCGCCAGCAGACAAGCGGAACACATTCCACCTTCCACTAACTCTGCGTTTCAACGGCAGGCAGCGGGTCAGCCAGGCGTCACGTCGCATTATCGCATTATTGATTTGGAGTGTGATCTACTGCATGCACAGGGTTTACCATATTTTACATAAATTAAAAAGAAATGCGTAAAATAACAAACATATTAAGATGTTTTAAAAATAGAAAAACGTGTTTTTGTAGAAAAATTTGACCAGGCTCACTGAGATGGCCACTGTATTTTCAATTTGGTTACAGTCCTTGCCTACGCCTACTCTGGCTAGCGAGTGAACTGGAACCCAACAAACAATAACCCGATGTCATTTCCCCAACTCATTTAAATTCTTCTGATATCTTCGAACAAGGTTCGAGTGCTGCATGAGTTCAGCGCCTTGATCGCAGCCCGTCTGTCCGCGCAAATTGCGATAGACCTTAGCATCACGGGATTCACGCGTAGGTTAAGGAGATTGATTGCTTCCAGCACTGCAAATATCTTTGCCTGGAATATGGTGCCGTAATCAGCAACATTGTAAGACTACGGAAGTCGTAGCTCTGTGGAGACAACTCCGGATCCTACACCTTGGTCCATTTTTGAATTTAGAATTTAGGTACTTAAGTTAATAACTTACTGGCACAATTCGTAATTGCTAATATGGAACAAAACGTCAGCAGTCGTAGCACCCACGAGTAATCCATTAATGTCAACCAGGCAGGGGTCGGGTAGGAATGTCAAATTATTGCGTTTCTCCACCACAGAATACGGCATGGTGGGGTAGACAGGGTGATGATGGGGCTCACGTTGAGATGACACCTAAAAAGATCACACATGTTCTTAATCACTAACCGTATATATTTTTTTAACCATCCATACCATAGGTGTAAAAAGCAATCCAGCAAATTCGATTTTGTCCGCCATCTTTGATTTTAAGATGGCAGAAAATTTTGATATGTGTTTTTAAATAGTCATTCCTTACCTCAATGCTTTTTATTTCATTGAAATCGGTTAAGTGAAAAAAATTAAGAAGGCAATTGTATATTTGGTAAAACAACGGTTTAATATTTTTTTTTTTGCGAGAACGAAACCAATTTTAATAATTCATACTTCGCTGTACGTGGCAGAAATGGAGCTTCTTAAAAAAGAAAAAAATATTCTAAAAAAATTCCGGAACATTAGAATTAACGAGCTATTTGAAGCGTCGGTTCGGTTCAAAAATATAATGAAAAACATTTTGTCCGTTTTAATAGCCCATCCGGTTTTCGTCACGCTCTGTTTAGTTACCTACCACTATGACGTGCGTATTAGAGTCAACGCTTTCCATTATTGTTTCAATTATTTGACTGAAAAAATCATCGAAGGTTGCAGTTAGCTCTCCTAAAAACACAAAATTTTATTAGTTTCAGTTCTTACACTGTCTGCTCCATATAACACCCAGATTTATTTCACAAACTACTACAGCTAAAACTTTGGAAAACATGTTTTTATAACCTAAAATATTTTTGCCCTTGTAGCCCGTTGTCAGGGGGCAGTAATCATATTTCCTGACTAGAAAAATTGCATTTTTTTACGAAACTATGATAAACATATACAAATTATACCATATTCGTATTCCTTGAAAAATATTGCATAATTTGGACCTCTCACTTGACATCTATGTCGCTCCCCCAAAAACAGAGGGAATGAAAATGCCACTTTTTACTAACTATAAAATTATTTAAAGCCTGGAAAATGCAAATCATATTTTAGATTTGCATTTTCCAGGCTTTAAATAATATAAATACTTTTTAAAATTTTTTGATGTTCGGTTTCACATTTTGAAATTTTGTTTAATAAAGTAAAAAAATATATTTCGAGGTTTGTCTTTTTTCATAAAGTTTCGAAACAGGCTACCCACAAGCCACAATATATCCTTGTTTGAATTGCAACAGTGTCGAAGGATGACAGATCTAAAATTGACAATATTACAAAAAATAAGAGACTGACAAAAAAATAATAAGAAATGTTAGCCTTCGAAGTGTTGCAATTTAAAGAAGGATCAGGTTTGTTAATTTAAGGGTGCTGTGAACACGGATTATAGAATATTAACAGATTGGATTTGAACAAAGTTAAAGTGGCAAATCCTAAATGGTCGCCGTCCCGTTCCTGTATCATATTATCACATTTCGTTCTATGGTTTAGAAATGTTAAGTATTTGTCAACCGCGGTTTTTGTTATTTGTTTCTACTACTACTATGTCGGTTTAGAACGTTTTTCTACGTTGTTCGACGCCTTTTATTATTCTCCACCTCCTTCGATCCTGACAGTCATCTTCCGTCAGGTTTTTTTGACTCATTGATTTTTGGATTGACTGTTGCCATTCCAGTTTAGGACGCCCTCTTTGTTGCCATTCTAGGACCTGCTTTGGTAATCTATCGTCGCTCATCCGTTGTACATGGCCGTACCATATCAGTTGCCTTTTAGTGATGTCATCCGTTATGCTTCCCTCGATTCCCATTCTTTTTTTTATGATCTCATTTCTTATATGATCTGTTCTAGATATTCTCATTGATCTTCTTATTGCATCCATTTCGACATTTCCATTTTTGCTTTGTATTTTTCTGTTACGCGACGTATTCCATACAACAGCGTGCTTTTCACCATTGTTTCATATATATTAAATTTTACATTCTTTTTAGAGCTACTGCGATATATATTTTAAAAAGAGTTGGAGAGATACAACATCCCTGTCTTAAGCCTTTCGTTACCAGGAATTCTTTTGAAAGTCGATTTCCAATTTTAATTTTAGATTTTGACCCTTTGTATAGTTCTTTTATTGCTTTTATGTATGTATGATTGATATTAGTCTGCTCTAACACTGTCCATAATTTTTCTACTGGAACGGTATCATATGCTTTTTGTAGGTCCACAAAGGTAACATGAGTCTCTATATCTCTGGCGCTCCTTTTCTCAATTACTTGTTTAAGACAAAAAACATTATCACTACAAGATCTGCCTGCACGAAACCCACTTTGCTCGTCTTCTTCTTGTTCATGAAAATCAATCTCTATTAGATCTCCAAGAATCCTACCGTACAATCTACTTAGAGTACTGGTTGCTGAAATTCCTGTGTAATTGTTGCAATCCAGCTTGTTTCCTTTTTTATGTATTGAGGATATGAATGCAATTTTCCAATCATCAGGTACTGGATGTCCGTTTATGCATTGATTGATAATATATGTGAGGTTTTCGAGTGGTTTCTCTGATCCATATTTGAGCATTTCAGCATATATTCCCCCAAGTCCGCTTGCTTTTCCGGATTTAAGCTTTTTAATACTATTCCTTATTATTTCTTTTTCGATGATTACTTCCTCTCCATGTACTTCTATGTCTGTCCTCGGAGAGGCTGCCAGAGATTCGGGTCTCCTCTCCTGCAGCAGTCCCTTATAGTGTTCTGTCCATTGTTCTGGTTTGATGATCTGGATGTTTACTTTTTCTTTTGTTGGGTTTTTTACTGTAGAAATGAATTTCCATACTTCAGAACTCTGCCTACCTCCTACGTGTGTATTTATATCGTGGCATTTGTGCTTGAACATTTCATTCTTTTCTGTGCGTATCAAATTTCTTAGCTGTCTTCTAGTATACCTGTAGATTTCTAGGTCTCTTTGCTCTTTAGTACTGAGCCATTTCAAGTATGTGCGTTTTTTCTCCTTGACCGCTTCCTGTATTTCTTCCGTCCACCACATCTTATTGTTATTTCTATTATCTTGGTATCCAACAGCTTCTTTGCTTGCTTCCTTCAAGCTTTTTACTATGTTTCTATATATCTCTTCAAATGAGTGATCTGTGTTTATTAATTTTTCATCTAATCGGTTCTGATACAATCTTTGAATACTTTCGATTTCTAGACTTCTAAAGTTGTATTTTTGATTGTCTTCGATGCATTCTAGATTTTCATTTTCTCTAATACTTTCGTCCTTATTTGTTTTTCTTACAGGGAATAATATTTTTGCTTTTATCATCGTGCGCACATCATACCACTTTAGTTCCGAGTGTTGTCCACCTATAGCATAATCAATGATTGATCTAAGATTTCTTGTTGGCTGAATCCAGGTATACCGATGAATATACTTATGTTTAAAAAAACCATTATTTATTTTTAGATTATGGGTTTCACACAATTGTATCAGTCTCAAGCCATTATCATTTGTTACTTCCTCTCCAAATGGTCCTACCACTTTGCTTTGGCTTTGTCTACCAGTTCGACTATTAAAATCGCCAAGCATAATTATTTCCCTGGTATTGCCGATTTTACTGATATTCTCATCAAGTTGGTCGAAGAACATTTGTTTTATAGCTACCGTTTCGTCATTTGATGGTGCGTAGGCTGCTATTATGCTTATATTGTGTCCAAGCATCTTCATGTTAACTCGAAGTAAGTTTTCGTTAATGCACTCCTAGTCTGTAATCTTATGTTTGAGGTTTTTCTTTATTAATAAGGATACCCCTCTGGCTGCTCTCCGTTCTTTTGGGACTCCAGTGAATAAGTGAACAAAGTTACCGACACTACTTGTACCTGTTCCTTTCTTTTTTGTCTCTGTAAGTGCAATAATGTCTATCTTACTATTCTGCATACTATACTTCGGTTGCAATAATGTCCAACTTTTGGTTTATTCCCTGTACGTTCCATGTAGCTATATTCAGAGTCCTTTGTCTTTGCTTTTTTCGTCTTTGAGAGTTTCCGTCCAGTGCTCCGAGGCTCTGTTTAGGCTTTTTGGTAATATCTTTGTTTTAAAAGTATTAGAGATTTATTTGTTTCTGCCAGTTTTTTTAAATTAAATTTGAGATAAAATCTGTCAAAACTGGGTAAACTAATTATTGTCAGTACTAAAAGATTACTTTTTCTATTAAAGTAGGAAAAAGTCCAAGATTTTCTTTCTTTTCAAACAAAAACACGATAAAAATAACTATTGGGGTGCCCAACGGGTTGCATACGAGCACGTAGTATTAAATTAAACGGATTGTATTTGGTCAAAATTAAAGTGGCATATCCAAAAATACCTGTATTTTTAGCTTAAAATTTCTCATTTTTGCTTATTTATGTTTTGTCAAATTTATTTAAATAAATTTGGAATAAAATAATGATAAATAAATAAATAAAAAGGACTTTATTTTATATTCAGCGAAGTTAAGCGTGAAGCTTCTGTTAACTGAATAATATCTAACTGTTAAAAACTGTTTAGGGATTAACACATTACTTTTTCCATTAGAGTGGAGAAAGGCCGAGAATTTTTTTAAACAAAAATAACACTCCGTCAGTCTGTCAATTTGACAAGGCCGCGATAAAATCACAGGTAAGTTTGGGTAGGCTGCATAACATGTCAAATGTATAGTGTACAGCGTGTCCCATTTTCGATGGGATTAAATGGGAAACTCGTTTGTTATTAAAGTTATTGATTTTCTGATTGCACCTTACCGTGCTCTTTTTTTAGGACCTTAAAAATGGTGTAATCAGATTTTTGCTATACCCTGTGGTTTCGCTAATACAGGGAGTTTTTGAAAACATTGCATTTTTAATTATCCCTTATATCTCGCTCATTTTGCAAGATATTTTTATTCTGTAAAAACCTTTTATGGCAACTTTTTTATAAAAAAATAATGGCGTTGTCAATTTTTAAAAATATTGTTTAATTTTTGAGATATGCTATTTATCATAAAAATATTAAATGCGGACCTGGATTTTTTTATTACTATTTTAATTGGTGGTGGTAAAGCACGGTAAGGTGCAATCAGAAAATCGATATCGAAAATGGGACAGTACATTTTTTTATTTGGGTTGGTTTTCCCTGTTTAAAAATCTTACCATTCATAATTCCATCATTATCTCTCTCATAAAAAGGACCCAAAAGCATCAAAACGTGTGGCTTGTATTCATTTACGTACTCTATTAAATCGTTAAGCGGTTCGAGTCTTACGTTGTCGTGTGTTGTGAATGGGCCGCACGCTATAACCATCTGCAGAGAATCTACAAAAAAAAAATTGTTATACGAAATGAAAAAGAATCAGCGTAAATCCTTTTTTTTTTTAAATTTTATTCTCTAATTTAATTGCCACTTGCAAGAAAAATGATTGCATTAGGGAACATACAGAGCCGTTATTCGTATATCACGGATTTTTTTTATGTTTGGTATTTTTGTAAGGGTTAATAAAACATTTTTATGTGTCCAACTTTTTCTTAGATATGACATATTATATATTAGGGAAATTTTCAGAAAAATCTGTATTTTGTCTTTTTTTTTAGGGAAATGCTTAATTTTTGAGACTGCTTATAACACAGTTATGCAGTCCAAAATCTGTACAGGATTTTACGCCTTAGGGCTTGTCCTTAAATTACGTAACGCGAAAAAAATCTGAATTTTGGATCCCTCCCCCTGTATAAACAAACGCTTTAAACAAAAAACACATTAAAAAAACAATAAGTGTAACGCAAAGGATTCTAGAGGAATCAAATACTTAAAATGCCATTAAATAGAGAATTTTTTGCGTTGAAAGGAAGTTTAGCACATCTATCTGATGATATTAAAAAAACGATTAGGCGCAATGCGCTGTTTGAATTAGGCCTTTTATGCAATACTTGCTGTATTTGAGCGTCCCTGTATAAAAATTAATTTATTTTTCAAACTAGATTCAATAGCAGATATACTGAGCAACAAATCATTATTGTAGAAAAAAAAAGCAACAAACATTTCCTTTATTTAAAAAAAAATCCTTTTAAAATATAACTTACTTTTTTTACATAGGTTTTTATTGCTGCAGTATTTTTATTTATTAGGAAAAACATCACTAATATTAACAAATTTTTCAGGGAAACAGTTGTTTTTCAAAATCAACCATGGTTCAGCGATAATGTTCCAGCGTTATCAAAGCCAGACATTGATCAAAGGTGTTGTGAGCGGGAAAAGAGTAAAGCGACGCAGACAGTGGAGTGGAAATACCAACTCGTTAATCGAAAAAAATGTTAATACTAAAATGTCGATCTTGTTCCTACTAGTCAGTAAAGAGCCTAATTCGTAACTTAAAAAAAAAATGCGTAAATTAAAATAAACTTAAAAAAGCAGCTAAATCGCAGAATAGTTATTCTATTGATTTTTAGCTATCCCCCTTAGAGTAATAAAAAAATATTATTACTCTAAGCTATCCCCACTCGGTTTACTTCTGTCCCCAAATAATTTGACAGTTCTTACATTTAAATGTAAGAACTGTCAAATTATTTAGGGATACTAGTAATAACTATCTCCAAAGGTGTATTCAAAATTTTCGATGTCATGTCTACGATCTTGTTGATCATGGTACGATAAAACTTAATCTCTTTTCTTACGTTACGGTAATAAATGACGTTATCAAAAAACGCCATATCATCTAGAAACTCTCATTTTGCTTTGCCTTCTTGGGATCTCTCAAATCTCAAGAGATATGTGTTTACGAGAAACGCTTTCTGGTCTAGTTTGTTTTTGATAGCTACTTTTTCCCATAAAAGAACTCTCTGGTAGTTAAAGAGGAGTGTCCAGTTTTTCTTGTTCAATGGGATGATGAAAATCGCTAAGTACTTTATTGTCAAAGAAGTATTACAAGTAATAAGTCTTATTGAGAAAGCATAAACTTATAAATAATAAACCTCTCTTGTTCTTATGAATCAAACATGCTGTTTCCAAGATAAAAAGTGAGGGTAGAGTAAGAATATTATTTTGGAGGAAAAGATTCCTACAATGTGTTCTGGGATGGGCATTACAAATATTTCTAACTGCTAGTTTTTGTAGAATGAAGACAGATTGAAATAAGTACTGCACCAGCTCCCCAAAAGGGTGGTGCATGTCTGATGTGAGATTCCACAAGAGCAAAATACACATTGCGTGCTACCTCTTTTCTCAACTCTTGAAAAGTAGCTCTAACACAAAAACAGCCAGATGCTAATTTTTTATTTAATTTTAGAACGTGAGGGTAAAATTTTAGGTTTTCATCAATTATAAGCCCCAAGAACTTGGACTTATCGACAATAGAGATGGAATTGTCGCCAGTAACCACGTTCTGAGGAGTACCATTAAAGCCAATGATATGAGTTTTTGACATATTCAAACAACCGATTAGAGTCACACCACTCCTTCACACGTTTAAGATTTGACTCAATACTTTCATTTAGGTGGAATAAGTCTTTGTTGTGCCAAAAGATGTTTGTGTCATCTGCAAACAACGTAAACAATCCAGAGAAGCTGGGTTAGATCGTTTATAAAGATCAAAAAGATAATGGGTCCCAGTACGGACCCCTGTGGAACACCACATGAAACCTGTTGTCTACATGAGGACTGCCCCTTCACGCAAACGAACTGCTCACGATCGCGCAGGTATCTCTCAAACCATTAAAGAGCCACTCCACTGATACCATATGCGCAAAGCTTTCGCATCAATACTTCATGATCTACGCAATCAAATGCCTTAGACAGATTACAAAATAGTGCCGCCGAAGCCTCGCGCTCGTTAATGGACTGAAAAAGCTCGCAAAGAAACCGAAACATGACGTGGGAAGTGTTTTTTCTACCTGAAATCCAAATTGCTCTTTAGATATGATATTATTGTCGTTTAAAAGTGAAATAAGACGAGATTTTACAAGTTTTTCAATAAGTTTTGAGAGCTTAGCTAAGAACTATATCTAAAGGTGTATTAAAATTTTATGCTATGTCTACGGCCTTGTTGATCGTGGTAAGAAGCTTGATCTCTTTTCTTTCGGCAATAAATAACGTTATTCAAAAACGCCATTTCGTCTAGAAACTTCCATTTTGCCTCGCCTTCTTGGTATGTGTCCGCCTGATCTTCTTATAAGGCTTTCCATCTCAAAACTCAAGAGTCCACATCTTTTCCAAGAAAATTGGAAATTGAAATCCAGAGTTGGTTTCTAAAGCCTCTATTCGCATATGTACTGAAACTTAGGTCCCAGATTTTTATTCTTCTCCTTAATATACAAGGTATTATTAGTTTTTTATTGATTGATAAGAATTTATTTATAAATAAAATGTAAATTATACTTTAAAAATATTTATATTTATTATTTAAGAGATCAATTTTTACATACAAAACATATTTAAAATGCTTGCTCAACCTTATTTTGACAAAACCTGCATGATTTCAATCATATAGACACTTCTATCTCTCTCAGGCTTTTTGCTTAACAAACTAGCAACTAAATCACCGAATAGTTGTTCAGGTGTTTTTAGGCTATCACCACTCGGTTCACTTTTAAACCGCTTTTCAGATATTTGTTCACTAGAAACGCTTTCCGGTCTGGTTCGTTTTTGATAGTTGCTTTCTCCCATAAAAGAACTGTCTGGCATTTGCGGAGGGTTGTCCAATTTTTCTTGTTTAATAGGATCGTGAAAATCGCTTGAGGAGTCGTTATAGTAAGAACTATCTCCAAAAGTGTATTCAAAATTTTCGCTATGCCTGCGATCTTGTTGATCATAGTAAGAAGAAGCTTCATCTCTTTTCTTTCGGTAATGAATGACGTTATCCAAAAATGCCATGTCGTCTAGAAACTCCCATTTTGGTTCGCCTTCTTGGAACCTGTCCTTTTGCCTGATGTATTTTTCTCTTAAAGCTTTCCATCTCAGAACGCAAGAGTCCACATCTTTTCCAAGAGAATTGGAAATTGAAACCCAGAGTTGGTTTTTAAGGCCTCTATTCGGATATGTATTCGAACTCCTGTCCCAGATAGGCATGGCGCTTCTAACTAGTTCAATCAGTTTTTTGTCGAACTCAGCAGGATCTACTACATCATGTAGTAACCGGGAAGTCAATTCCATGGAATCCATATTTTTGTTGCTACTTATGACGTAAGAACTTCTTGGTAAAATGTGCGGATCCAGGAATCTTAGATCTTGTAACAGCACCCATTCCTGGCCTGGATCTGCTTTTTCGCGTTCTCGAACGTATTTTTCTCTCAGGCCTTTAAACGTGTCTTGGCAGATCTTTGCTGAAAAAAAAAAGAAACTTAGTTATAATAATAAATAATAAAGGGTTATTTTTTAAGTTATAAAGAATTTATTCAGCCTTATTAAATCAGTATTAAAAATCTATATTTGTACCTCAGAGCAATCTTCAGCATTTTGTTTTGCCTTAGAAGTAATAGGGGCTTAATAATCTTTATAAATTGCTATCTCTATCATTGTTCATACGTCGTTGAAGTTGAATTACTTGAAAGAGCGCAAAGTTTTAATGAAGTTGAGTCAAAAAAACGAAAATTATGAACTATATAAATACCTTTTTGCTCTGAGATACAGATATTCTCCCCATTATCCACCCTAATTCACCTAAAACTGATTAATTTGAAACTAAAACTTGAAACATTTATATTTTTGAAAATATTTTAAGACCTACGGTTTTGAAAATTTTTGACGGTATGACAACTTTTATCTGAAATACATACATATATCTACATACACATACATTCTCAATCAAAATATAAGAACAGCTGTTTTATAAGTGCCGAAATTAATAGTGACGCCATTATTAATTGAAAATAAACGACTAGATTTATAAATTCGACTTTGATATGTCAATTTTGAAAGATCAACTGTCTGTTTTCAATGGAAAACTGTCAGAATAGTGCCCGGCACAATTACTACCTGCCTTTATTGCAATAAGTCCCTAATATGTTGGTTACATATTTAGGAGGTTATAAATGTCAATGTTTTTACACGCGTTATCAAAATAGGTTTTTGTGTAACTATTTATACTTGATCACATAGTACACTGTTCCGGGACTTCAAAAATATGAGTTTTATTTAAAAAGATACATAACCTTAATACTTATTTAGGCCTAAGTTATGAAAAAATATTATTTTTCCAAAAGTTTTTATTTTAAACTTTTTAGAAATGCCAATCAAATTATAAAAAAAAAGTTATCGATATTAAGGAAACAACCAACCATACAGGGTGTTATTGAATCAGATGCTAATAATGAAGGATGTATGTCGTAAACGTCTTAAATTTTAAAATACAGATTTTAAATAGAGAGGCATTTTTTGATAAATAACATGTTTTTGATTTTAACCAGTGGCATCCGTGCAGGAATTATCCTCGGTATTTTTGATAAAAATAACGGTACTCATCCGTGTTTTTTAATAAAAATTATTTTTGCCTTCTATGTTTTTTTCGTTTGACGTAGTAGAAAAAAATACCATACCGAAAGCAATTTTCGCACGTATGCCTCTGGTCAAAATAAAAAAAACACGCGAGAATGGTATTTCGTAAAAAGAATTGAAATAAAAGTAAAGCCAATGACTTCAATACAAAATTCAACGTGATGGGCTCTTACTAGATTGGAAATGTTTTTCTAAACTTGGCTATTACGGCTGCAAATGACTCTTAGGCACTCTGCTAAATTGAACATAAAGAAGTTTGGCTTTAATAGCAAAGTTTAAAAAAACATTTCCAAACTAGTAAAAACCCTTCATTTTGAAATTCGTATTGGAGAACTTGGCTTTCCTTTAATCTCAATGCTTTTTACAAAATGCAATTTTCGCGTACTTGGCTTTTTTTACATGAAATATTTTTGTTATGTCCGATTTTTTAAAAATATTTAACACCCTTTATCTCAAAATTTAAGACCTTTAGAACACATGTTTATATGACACTTTTTTTCTCAAAATGGACGCAAAAATTACTTCATTCAAAATTAGCATCTTATTCCATAATACCCTGTATTATTTAAAATTATTTCTTTGTGCAAAAAATACGCTACAGGCAAAACTTCAGCAAAATTAATACAACCTCGGTTTTAATTTAATTAAACAAAAAATCATTACATAATAATAAAAGGCAAGCTAATACCAATTAGTACGGGACGATTTGTTTTTCTGCCTATTAAAACTCTTTAACAAAATGCTTTTTAAAAATTCTTGATTTCTTTTTGTCAAAGCTTGTATTTTTCGGACCGTAATAAAAATATTTTGATGGTCTACTGAAAAAATTTTGTTTTTGCGTCGGTCGATTTTTTCTGTTTTTTTTTTTAACCTGGAATATTAAATTACTTTGGGTTAACATATTCTTGCAAGAATTCTCCTCTAAAAATTAATAAAATCTGAACCTCAAGGGTTTTTACAGTATTGCCAAAAGGTCATATAAAACTTTAGCTCCCGATAGATTTTGTGTGAATTAAGTTTAGACCACCAAAGGAAAAAAGTCAAAGGCTGCAAAAAGGGCAATTCGCTTTATATCAAAGATTGCACGAACAAATTCTTGCCAACCTTATTTTAGAAAATAGAAAATCTTAACATCCTATGATCCAATTTTATATGAATCAGTGACAATGATCCATAAAACAGGGTTCGTTTACAAAAGATCAGATGTGCATCAACACAATACAAGAAATACAAATAATCTAATTACCGACAAGCCACTAAATTCACAACTAACTTAACACTATAAAAGAATGGTCCCTTAAAAAAAATTTTCAACGGTGAAAAAACTATCTGTTGGAATCCGCAAATTATTCACTTGAAAATACTATTAATAAAGAAAATATATTTTCTAACATAAAAGTACCTATCAGAACCAACTGACTGTAACGTGTTAAATTTAAAAAAAAACTTGTAACAGTAAACTATATAGTTTTAAGATTTTTAGTTTTAGAAATGTTATATTGTACAGCTTTAGGCTTTTGCAATAACAAAATTTGATTTTTGATTTGATTTGATTGATATATTTTTGTATTAAATGTTTAATTAATGAAAATGTTTTACATTAATATGGACAGAAAATTAACAAAACACTCTACATGAACCAGCCCTGTTGTGTAAAAATATCTCCCCTTTTCAACCGATAATAATCTCTCTATCTTCCTCTATAAAGAGTATGCCTTGTTAAAATATTTCCCTCTCACTTACACGAGGATAAAAATGGTTACTGGGGACAATTCCGGAATCTAGGAATACACTTTTTTTCATTTAACACTTAATTATTATGTCGACAGTACTTGATTTTGTTCTAGTTAGTTAATTAATTAATTAAAACTTTATTTCTTAAATTTTTGTAGATGTTTGTTTTATTATTATTTTTTATTTTTAATAACTCTGTTATGTTTGTTTATGTCATGAAAAAAAGTTCATATGAATATTTGTACTAAAATGACTTGTTTTAAAGATACAGGGTGTTAAAGTTTTATAAGGATTTTTTTTTAATTTCTGCTAACCTATTACGGAAAATTTTCTTATGGACAGCAAGATAAATCTTGGAAAATAAAGAACCAAAACTAATGTAATGAAAGAACTTTTCCACTTTCGAAAATTACTCTGAAATTTTGGCGATCTCGCCATGCATATAAGTGGTTTTTATTTTTTTAAGCGAAACTAGTGCGGTTTACAAAAAGAACTCAAGGGATAACATATTTTGTTACAAAATAAACAACAATTTTAAAAATAATTTTTATTTTACAAAAAAGCAGTAGCGTACGATTTTTTTCATCAAAAAATGGAGTCCAGGTCCTGTGCGGACAGCACTGGTGTAAATTAAACAAAATTGTGTGTGCATAAGACCACACGGCAGAAATGTAAACTTCAACAAGGCGAAATTAATAATACTGGCCTTCATCTGCATCATCATATCGCTCGCTGAATGTTCCTCTCACAGTTAGTCGACTCGAGCCGACTTCACCCGAATGAGCGTTACATAGCCGAGCCTGACGGCTCAGTTCAATTCACTACCCACAGAAACTGCTAAACGCGCCTAAAGAAGTTTACACTTCAAAAAGTTGCTGTCCATAAGAAAATTCCCCTTAATAGGTAGAATGCCTCTACCAAATTTTAGACAAATATCTAGAGTGGTTTAGCTAGCTGATATTTAAAAAAAAAATATTTTTTTATAAAACTTGTAACACCTTGTATTTTCAAAACAAAGCATTTTAGGACACATGTGCATATGAACTGTTTTTCTTATTTTCATAAGAGGAATCTACCCTGGGCTTTTGGCAATACAACTCTGAAACACCCTGTATACACATAACTATTTTTGAACTTTAAAACTTAATACCTGAGTCCGACTGTGATACCTTTAATTTTTTTAAATTTCTTTTAAATTTGTTCCATTTGGTTAGCTTTTTTACTCTGTGGTGTTTTTATTTATCTGTACCTACATGTACATGCGTAGTAAATTTTTTTGTGTTTTAATTTATATGTTAAATTTTAAATGGCTCTGGAACGAAATAGCGATGTACAAAATAGCGACGTTCAAAATAGCGAGTAATGAAATAGCGACTATCAAAATAGCGATGTAATGAAAGAGCGACTATCAAAATAGCGATGTATCAAAATAGCGTTTGTAACAAAACAGCGACATATCAAAATAGCGATGTATCAAAATAGCGACAATCAAAATAGCGATATATCAAAATAGCGACAACCAAAATAGCGACAATCAAAATAGCGATGTATGAAAATAGCGATGTATCAAAATAGCGATGTATCAAAATAGCGATGTATGAAAATGGCGATGTATCAAAATACCGAATCAAACCAAACCGAATCGAATCAAATCAATCCAAACGTTCCAGAGCCATATTGTGTATAATCAAATGTAGAGATATTTTGTTTTTGCTTTATCAATAATTTTGTTTGAAGTTCTGACAATAAAGCGTATCATAACAAAAACATTTAATGTAAAAAAAAGCCAAGTACGCGAAAATGGCATTCCGTAAAAAGAATTGAGATAAAAGTCAAGCCAAGTTTTCCAATACAAATTTCAAAATGAAAGGTTCTTACTAGTTTTATAAATGTTTTTTTAAACTTTGCTATTATAGCCAAACTTCTTTATGTTCATTTTAGCACTCTGTCTAAGAGTCATTTACAGCCGTAATAGCCAAGTTTATAAAAATATTTCCAAACTAGTAAGAACCTTTCATTTTGAAATTTGTATTGGAAAACTTGGATTTACTTTTATCTCAATTCTTTTTACGGAATGCCATTTTCGCGTACTTGGCTTTTTTTACATGAAATATTTTTGTTATGATTTCACTTCTTTTTTAAAGGAATTGGATAATACTTAATTTTTAAAGTAGTAAAATATGCGAAATATTGTTCAAAACTTTTGCAACGCCTTACTTAAATTTTTGAGATTTTTTAATTTTTTTCCATGGTTTATCGTAGTTTCTATCAGCCTTCCAAAGCTCAGCTCTCTAGCGTTTCTGAAAGTGCACAATGTTACTTTTACATAACTTTACATGTATAGGGGACGGAAATAAATTAAAATTGTCGTGTTTTTAAATTTTGTCCTATAGTTTTATCATAGTTCCTATCAGTCTTCCAATGCTCAGCTCTCTAGCGTTTCTGGAAGTGGGTAATGTTACTTTTACATAACTTTACATTTATAAGGGAGGAGAGTAAATGAAAATATTGGACTTTTTAAATTTTTTCCCATGGTTTTATCATAATTTCTATCAGCATTCCAATGCTCAGCTCTCTAGCATTTCTGGAAGTGGGCAATGTTAGTTTTATATAAATTTACATTTATAGAAGAGGGAAATAAATTAAAATGTTGGTGTTTTTAAATTTTTTCATATAGTTTTATCATATTGTCTTTCAGTCTTAAAAAGTTCAGCTCTCTAGCGTTTCTGGAAGTGGGCAGTGTTACTTTTACATAACTTTACATTAATAGGGGAAGGAAGTAAATTAGAATTTTGGGGTGTTTTAATTTTTCCCTATAGTTTTATCATAGTTCCTATCAGTCTGCCAAAGCTCAACTCTCTAGCATTTCTGGAAGCTACTTTTACATAACTTTAAGTGTATAGGGGAGGGAAGTAAATTAAAATTTTGGGGTTTTTTTATTTTTTCCTATAGTTTTATCATAGTTCCTATCAGTCTACCAAAGCTCAACTCTCTAGCATTTCTGGAAGTGGACGATGCTAATTTTACATAACTTTAAATGTATAGGGGAGGGGAGTAAATTAAAATTTTGGGGTTTTTTGATTTTTTCCAGGGGTTTGGTCATAATTTCTATCAGTCTGCCAAATTTCAGCTTTGTAGCATATACATGAGTGAGTGAGTGAGTCAGTGAGTGAGTGGCAATTTCGACGTTTTTTGAAATTTCGTAACTACTTTACTACTTTATGGAATTTCATGAAACTTGGAGGGGTTGTTAACTCCATGGAGATCTACGACTGTGCAAAGCTTGAGATTCGGTAGCTCATTCCGAAGTAGAGTTTTAGGTAGGTCAAATATCGGCTGAAATGTTTCCAGAAAACATGGTTACGGCGCGCGAACTTGGCGAGGCACTGCCGTGCCCTCAGATTTGATTTGATTTGATTACTTCTATTGCAATACAAAAAATCGAAAAAATAAAAATGTAACTTTTGACAACCTGTATCTAAAAATAGAGGGGTTTAATGTAAAACGGTGACTTTTTTCTATTCTTTTTACCTTTCCCAGTACTCCTAAAGTTTGTTGCATTGGTTAAAATACACTCTCTATAAATTAAAAATTTGAAATTCTATTCGCTGCGTGACGTCAAGATTAAAAACTCGGGGAAGTGGAACGAACATGCGGCTGGACATACCGCGTTTAGGTGTATTGTGGCTATAAAATTTTAATTCTTACCTGGTATATTCATTTTGGCTCCAATCTCGATCCATCTCTTTTCCTTCTGTTCTTTGTCACGAAAATTTCTGTTAGTTCTGTCCCATAAAAGCCGGCTTTCTTTTACGAAATGAATAAGTGTTCTGTGGTCCATATTTCCCAAGTTAATTCTTAATTTTGAGGTTATATTGTTTTTTCACACTGTTTTAAGTACTTAACTTAAAACTCTTTGAAACTTTAAAACATGAAATTACATTGGTAAATTGAAGCGATTGTAATTTCGTTTTGCTTTGTGTCGCGTTCGCGTCGCCTCGTGCAATGAACAGGCCGGCACCAGGGACGGATTTACCCGTAAATGTGTTCCTGGGATAAACAAATGCTTCTTAATTTTTAAGCTAGTGCCCGAGAAGACCGACCCCCGCTCTTCTTGGCTAGTGCTTAGTCTTATAGCTCTTAAATTTTACAGGATAGGACAGAATATTATAAGTTGTTTTTTTCTTGAAACAATTTATTTTTTTGCGCCTACACTGGTGCGTTTTTTATTTTAAAAATGAAAAAAGTTTGATAATTAAAAAAAATCAATTAAAGTAGGTAATATATAAGACAATATATTTTTAAAAAAGATTAAATTGATTTTGGAAAAAACTTTTTTATCTTTATATTTGTTAAAATTGAGGAGTGACAGAGAGCTGTAATTTTTTCAAATGACCTAATATTGTCGATAATGTTAAATAATGTAATTTATTGTAATTTGTTTTTTAATTACATGATAAGGGGGTTAATAAGGACAATGGGACAAGTTTGACAATTACGAAATTTGATGCTTTTGAAGGGTTTAAGGTATTGCTAGAGGAGACAGAAATAATGACCGCCACTTGTGAGATTCGATTTTGCGGGCAAGTTTAAAGGTTAAAACCATATTTTGATATATGTGGCAACACGTTTTTGAAAAGTCTGCATTTAGGGAGGGGCGTAACTTTTTTGCTTTTTTATAGACTTTTTATAAAGAATCCATGTATCAAACTAAATTTCATTTTATACTTTTATTGAGATATATGAAATTATCATTTTTTATGGAATTATATGGTTTGTACTTTTTTATATTCTTTGTTTTTATTTTATATTTTAATATATTTGCTAGGTTGAACAAAAATTTAAATGATCAAAAAAATATTATTAAAAAACAAAGAGGTAAATTAAAAACAAAAGTATAAAAAACAATTTAAAAAATTAAATAAAATATTGAGTGGGAAATATTACGCTAATTTCAAAAATCCTAAAAGAATAATTTCATAAGCAACATACTAACTTTATGTAATATCAAAAAAACTAATAGTGACAGATAAAAATTTAATTTGACAGTTGGATTCTTCATCAAAAACATATGAAAAAGCAATTTATACCAAAAATAAATTTTAATAAATAAAAAAGTAATAAGCCCCAAAATGCACACTTTTTAAAAACCTTCCTAAAAAAGCCGTGTTATACAGAGTGAAAAACTATCTATCCCAGTTATTTCGAAAACCGATAGAGATATTTACCTTCGAGGGATTGGAGGGGGAACGTTATTTATGTATTCAATGCCTTGGTCGCATCAACCGTGGTGGCGCAGGCCACGCCCATCAGGTTCTTTTAAATTGGACTTTGTGATACCTTATTAGAAATTGTTTTGCATCAGCTTTACAACGGTGTATGTTTTTCTTAATCTAAAATAGCAGTTTTTAAGATATTGGCGTTTAAAATGTAAAACCATTGATATTTTTACAAAGGAAATGATTTGATTACCGTTTAAAAAATACCCTAAACTTAATTTAAGGCTTCATTAAGACTGCAAATTATGAGTTCAGAATGTTTCCAGGCCTCACCCCCTGGGTGCACACCACGCCCACTACTTTTAAAACGTGGGCGTGGCCTGTACCGAGGTGGTGAGGCTAGACAACATTCTGAATGCATAATTTACATTCTTTGATGAACCCTTAAATTAAGTTTAGGGTATTTTGTAAACGGTAATCAAATCATTTCCTTGGTAAAAATATAATTTTTTTTACTACCATCTCAAATTAAGGAAAACATACACTATTTAATGTAAAGCTGATGCAAACCCCTTTCAAAGGAGGTAGCACAAATAGGGGGGGGTCCAATTTAAAAAAAAATACTCGAAATACCTGGGGTGGATAGTTTTTAAATTGTCACCCTGTATATAAAGATGTGGTTTTTTTTTCTTGAAAATCGAGGCTAGTAAATGGGGTTCATTTTCTATCTCGCCTAGAAATGTCTCAAACCGCATCGAATTTGGGACACCCTGTATATTGCTGGACCAAATCTCTGCGACTTGAGCAGGACTATAAATACTTGACAAAAATTCGAGGCAATCTAACCTAACAGGCCTGATCTACAGCCGTTAGATTGTTTTAAAAAAATGCTTTAAAAAAAAGTCATAGTTTTTTTCAAAATAACATTATATTGAAAATACATTTTTTGCTTTGAAATAAGTTATGATAACACCGACTCATTTTTGGTGCATTTTATGAAATGGAAAAAAAAACGCAGCTGCCCGGGTTGCCCGTGCGAAAATCCACTCCTGGCCCGAATTTAATTAAAGTTGATTGAAATTTCGATCCAAGATGGCCGCGAAAGCGGCGTGTGCTCGCCGTCTCTATCGTACGCATACAATCATGTATCTTGCTTCTTTATCTGCGGGTCGTTAGCGAGCGTCAGGATTATGATTAATTGATTTAATTAGGTGTAATTAACGTTGGCTGGTTGTTATTTTGTAATTTGTTTTCTCGATCGACGTTTTCAAATTTAATTAGTTATTTTTGCGCTTTAATCAGTCTGCGACTTGAATAGAAGTAATTAAATAAGTAGATATAAAATTATAATTGGAATATTTAATAAAATATTAAATACATTTTGCTGCTAACAATTATTATAAAATTAGGGTAGCAGAAATTTTTAGCGCTTTAGAAAAATTAAATTAATGGCGGATTTACACGGTTCCAGTAGCTGGAATAAATGCTTGCAAGTAAATTTGTTTAGGCTACTTGCACAAACGCGTGTAGACACAGGATGATTTGTTAATGTGACCATACCTCCGGATAAAGTCCGACAAGACAGTGGCGCAACCTAGGGGTAGGGGGGGCTTAGCATGTTTAGCCCCAGCCCCCCAAAGGCAAAATTAAGCCCCCCCCAAACGAAATGAGCATAATTTATCGGAAGTGAACTGATCATGTCACAAATTTCCGCAGCGGCTATATTTTTGAAACTAACACACACTTGCAGGTATCATTTTTGTCAGAACCCTCCCTAATCCGAAGTACTCTATAATCCGAACGCTCCAACACTTTGAATTCTGGAATCGGAACTATCTCCGCGGGTGAAATAATTATCTACAATTTATTTTTTAAAATTCGCCACCCAGTTTATGTAGGTTTGCCACGTACTTTATGTAGGTTCGCTTCGATTCATGAAGTTGTTTTTTTTTTAGTTTTACCAAAGACTTCTAACCATGGGCGCACCAGGGGGGGGGAACTTCGAGGCCCAGGCCCCCAAGTCAAAATTTTTTAATGTTTTGCACATATTTAAAGAATTTTCTGAATTTCTGAATTCTATAATCCGAAAGCTTTGATAAACCGAACGGGTTCTGCAAACTTTCTATGCGGATTATTCATACCCTGTATTTAAATAATATACAGTGAAACCTCTCCTTGCGGACACCTCTATTAAGCGGACACTCCCTTTGGCCGGACAAATTTGTTAGAACCAAGCTTTTCCCTATTGCTTTACATGTAAAATTCCCTCCTATAACCGGATACTCTAATAACCGGACGCGGACAATTTTTTTTGGTTAAAAAATTCTGAAACCTCCCGTAACCGGACGCGAACCTCTGACAACGAGACGGAGCACTGCACGACATGGGCATAAATATATGTAGTATGTTGGCGATACACACTCTGGAGCCGGGGAATTACTTCTTTCCGTTTTAATGCGGAGACTAAATACTTCTGTCGTATTTACATAATACATATTTTATTCGGCGGCACGGCTGGGTTTTATTTTTACTGTTCAGTTGGGTAGTAATAGATCTCTTTTAAATGACGCCTAGTAAAAAAACTTCTTGGTTTACGTGAAAAAATGGAAGTTGTTAACGTTTCGGAGAAGGAAAATCTATTAGCACGAGAGATCGCTGCAAAATCTAATATCGGGAATTATTAATAAATATATATTAAAATTTCACACTCTCTCATAAGCGGGACACCTCCAATAAGCGGACAAAATCGACGAAGTGAGTGTCCGTTTATAGGAGGTTTCACCTAATTATATATTTTTTTTAATTTTATCAAAAATTTTTTTCTGTAGTGTAGAATAAATTTTTTCGAACTTTTTCCCTACAGCACACTATTTCTTTTTCTTTCTTAGTATTTTTTTAATATTCCAGAAACTGTCTGTACCAAGAGAGCTTTTTAAAATTTTTACCTACGTCGCTATTTTGTTCCTACAAATCTTTTTGTATGACGAAATTTTTTCCGAAAGGTACCTATTTTTTTTTCGAGTTTATAGATTAAAAATTTTTAATTTTAGCCATCATATCCCCCCCCCCCTCCCAACCGATTTTGCTTGCTTCGTTCTTTTTTGTAAAGAGTTTTTTGGTTTTAAAGTAAATTCAGGTTTTCTCGGTCCCAAGAGACTTTCTTTTTAGTCATCAAATTTTATTAGGATGGTTTTTCGGCTTTTTTATTAAAAACCGGCTTTTTTGTCTCTGATATCCTCCTTTTACCACAAACACATATGGCCACCCTAGATTCGTCCAATAGCTACAGCACAGTTTAAATGAGCAAGGTTGTAGCATTTTTCTAAATTGTTAGAGTCTCGTGCCAAAAAGTTTTGTTTATTTTAAATGGGGTCTTCCATTTAAAATAACGAAAACGTCAAAAAATTCCATATTTGGATAAATTTGGATAAATCTGACGATTTATGAAAAATGCTACGAATTTGCTCATTTAAACTATACAGAGGGATTAATATTAAACGTTGATAGGTAATGAGTAAAAAAGACGATTTTAAATGGAACGCTGCCTCTGCAAACTTAAATCGCCAACGAGCTTTCTTTCTAAAAGTTTTTTTCTCAGATACTATAAACCTACTTGTGGTACCTCATTCGAAGCTTACAAAAAAAGAAAAACACGGAGTTAATTTTTTTTTGGCATACCTATGTACATTAAATTATTTGAAAGATTATAGTCCAGATTACGCCCGTCTATTTTTAAAGTAATGAATAACAGGCTAAATTTTTGTAAGTAGCTTTATCGAGGCGCCCCACTTTTCCATATGTAAAAATTCCCAACAGAATGCGAAAACGCAGAAATCTTTCAAACCAACTAAACCAAGCATGCGATTTTGGAGAAAATATTGCTATTTACTTTCAAACACATGTTTCAGTCACAAAAAAAAATTGACGGTTACTAATTCTTTGCAGCTACTTTTTTCATCTAGTAATTTATAAGATGAAAAAAGTAACAGTAAAAGATTAGTAACCGGCAATTTATTTTCTGTGGCTTAACTCCGCTTGACACGGAGCAATAAACTTGCAGTTGCATGCAAGATTAGGGTGCATGAAATAACATCTATTGTATAAAAAAACAAATATGTCTCATTCAGGGACACTAATCTTGCATGCAACTGCAAGTTTATTGCTCCATGTCAAGCGACCTCTAAAAAATGTGTTTGCAAGTAAATGACATACACATTTCCCCACAACTTTAGTCACTTTCAAGAATTTTCACATAGGAAAAAGTAGAGCGTCTCGGCAAAATAAAGCTATATACAAAATTTAAACTTACTTTATTACTTAAAAGATAGACCGGTGCACTGTGGACTAGTATTGTTTAATGCTGCCAGTTATTTTTGTTTTTGTTTTTATTTGAATTTTTGGGAAACCCTAACCTTAAACTATGTTTTGATATTTTTGGGCTCTTTAGCCAAACCTTTAAAAAAGAATCTCCTTGTTTGGGAAAATTCCGACCAGGTGATAATTTTTAACTTTGTTGAAAGTTTTCTTTTTGAACACCTGATCATTTTGGCAAAAATCATGCGCGCTTTGCACACGCTGGGAGTTTGAAGCGCCCCCCTGTGTTTGACAGGGATATGAAGAACCACTTCCGAAAAGACACTGAAAGAAGTCACACGTGTTTTAAGAGTAAGACCAAAATTCCATTCACAAGAAAGTCCGCGGCGCCGCGAGTGAAACTGTGGAACTGCTGTAAGGTAAGCTTCTAGCGTGTTGCCGATTTATTTCCTTTGTTTAGTTCAATAAACGTCTGTTTTCCCGGACGGGGTGAATTTAACTTTGGGGTAATTTTTTTGTAAAATCTCTAGTCTTCTCCCTTTCAGGCATACAGCCGTCTAAGTATAAAATAAGAAAAACCATAATATTATTTTTTACATATATTAATTATATCGATATTTTGAAAACCTGTGTAGATATTTTAATTTCGATACAGCATCTGATTGGGCTTGGAATAGCGCAACTTTTTTCTCATTTATCCAAAATTGTATCTCTTTATCGTTTCCGAAATCCCCATCTAGTTACTTTTTTTTAGGCACCCTGTTTAAAACAAAATAATGCTATAAACACAACAAAATTGTGATTTCAAGTTGAATCAAAGCGGGGAAAGTTTTGAGTAAAGTCTACATTTAAATTTAACTTTTCTAGTAACCTAAGTTAAAACAAAATCAGTCTTATTTGCTATTGTATTTGAATATTAAATAAGACTTACCTTCAGTGCAAGGGGGTTCATCTGGCATCACTAAATCCGCGCCTACTAAAATCGTCTCTGCAACCATTTGATCGCCATAATTTATTCCTTTGACTACTGCTGTTTGACCCGGAAATACAGAATATCTGAGCAAAATAAACAAGTGGGATTTAAAAAGCCTATTTCGTGTTAAAACAAAACAAAAGAGATTTTTTGGGTCGCGTATTTTACACTTTGTTACGGTTACTGCTAGTACTGAGTTCCCGCTCCTTTTTTGTTATTTACGGTAACGGCGCTAGGTCCTAGGGCATTAGGGACATTTTGGGTCAGTTAAAATAACAGAAAATTTGACAGCTGTTACCGTTATTGTTACTAAAAATAACGGTAACATTCAAGGCAAAAAAAATTTTTTTTGGAACACTAAAGATAAGCATAACACAAACGTTAATTTAGTAGTTCCACACTCCATCAACTTTTGGTTTATTTTACAAACCAAATTACGGAATTTTGGTAGAAAATTCGACTGCATTAAAAAAAAATCAATACAAAACTAACCTTAAAAAATAACGGTAACATTAAAGGACGGCCACTGTAAGTACCGGGCGCCGTTACTGTAAATAACAAAAAAGGAGCGAGAAACTGGGAATGCGCAGACTCAGTAATAACAATTACGGTAACAAAGTTTAAAATACCCTACCCAAAATGACCCTATTTACGGTGGCCGTCCTTTAATTACCGTTATTTTTTAAGGTTAGTTTTGTATTGTTTTTTTTTTAATGCAGTCGAATTTGTTTACTAAAATTCGGTGGTTTGGTTTGTAAAATCCATAAAACTAAAAAAGTTGAAGGAGTGTGAAACCACTAAATTAACGTTTGTGTTATGCTTATCTTTGGTGTTCCAAAATCTATCTTTTTTTGCTCTGAATGTTACCGTTGTTCTTTGTAACAACTTTTTGTTATTTTAACTGACCCAAAATGTCCCTATTGTGACAAAAAATACTTTATTAATAAGCAAACTGTGCCAGATTAAGTGCCACTCCTAACTTTATTATTATTAAAGAGACATAATAGTTTAAATTAGCAATCTAGTAATATTTTTATTTCTTCTAGATATAGGAATTGTAAACAAAAAAGCTAAAAATCAAGTAGAGTTATTAGAGATTTTACGACCAAGCAGTATTTTGACACTGTTGACAGATAGTAAGGTAACCTAGATCTCTATTTTGCACTTGGCAGAACGGGAATGGCCCTACCATTCTCATTTGCAGATGTGCTAAAAAACATAAATAAAAGTAGGGTTTTGCTACTTCTTAATTTTTTAAATCACAATCAGATCGAGTTATAGTTTCGTAATGGTCGAAGAATTACTTACACCCTGTTTAAAGAAAGAAGGAAAAAATAAAATAAAAAAAGGGGAAGATAATTAATAGAATAATACAAAGATAATAAAAAACAGGAGAGTTTTTTAGACAGAAATGTTCAATTTTAAAAATGTACTTTTTAAGTAAAAATAAAAAAGGAAAGAATCTAAGTAGAGAAACTACTTAAAATAAATTAAAGCTTTAATTTTAGAATGGCCGTTGTGTGTTCTTTTTTCTGTTTTTCTTTGTTTTTTTTGTAATGTGCTTTATCTGTGAGAAAGGACTCCGTTTCCTCCCAACACCTCCCCAAACTGAATTTTGTATAAACAATAAAATAAAGCATAAGCATCAACCGGTGAGAAAGAGAACGCTGCAACACCTGAAGAAAGAACCTGAACCCAGAATCTAGAAAGACCAGGAGAGAGCATCAGATTCCAAGTGACCAAAGTGTCAGACTTTCTTGGAGTCTACCGTTGAGAGCTGGCAGATGGTCCCCTAGAAGAGTCCGTGTCAAGAACTAAAACCTGAACCTGAATATAATTACGGCCTGACTTTATTGACTTTAAAAATTCGAATAGTCTGGCTTTATTTTGACATATGCTTAGCATAATAAAAGATTCGCTTAACCAGGCTGAACCGATGCATATTTGTTTTTTTAAGTCATGCGTTTAATAGAAATTTTTGTCAATTTTTCAGTTTTTTAAATTTGTCAACTGAGCTGTCACTTTTTTACCTAACCATTTTGCATTCCATGTTTGTTTTCTTTTAGGGGAGTGTTTTATTACAGATTTTGTTGATTTTTTGCAATGTTATTATTTTTTTATAAAAATGATGAAAACAGAATCCGATCATGATTTCTGTACGAAAATAACATATTGCTCCTCCGAAAGGCATTTCTCGCTTGCAACCCATTGTTCCTATCTCTGTCCACCATCAAATGGTCTATAATTATAGGTCCAGTGTCTCAATTTAAAAATGCAACTAGAGAGTGCGCGGTTTTACTAAAGACCTACTTTGACAATTGTGCGCCTGCTATCACGACACCAGCCGGATCATAAGTTAAACCCCATGCATAAAACGAATGATGGGCTGCTAAGGTTTAAACCATAAAGCGTCATAGACCGTGTGTTCACGCACAAGCGTTTTCCTTTAATTTTAAGTTTTTTCCTATTTTTAATTCCCTCCCGCGCATTTCCTTCTTACCCGCAACTTTCTAAATATATTTGGGCACATTGAACAAAAAGACTTATATCATGTCCGCTTTTTAAAAAGGACATAATTTTCCGGTCTTCCTTACCTTCAACAAAAATTACAACATTTCCCGGTGTTTTAAACTAGAGCTGATGACTAACTAGTACTACCTACACTTAACTTGGTAATGGTGATGCTGTAAACAGCTTAAAACCGTAACGTTTTGAAAACGCTAAGCGAAACGTACAGCACCCTTCTCGCATGGCATTTGTGCTGACCGATCGAATTTGGTATTCACTTTGGTAAATGCGCCCTTGGGATGGAACTCGCTAAGCATCCTTCAAATTCTCGCTTTTTGTTAAATTTTTTTTTATTTGCGGCATTCATTAGAGATTTTTTTTTTACCCCAGTTAGTTCTTTTTTTTTTTTATAAGAACATCAAAAATCTGGAGGTGATGGTTAGAAATGATTTTAATGAGAGGTGTTGGGCTAGCGGTGTCTTAACATGATTGTAATGACCCCTACACTCCTAGGTTATAATAATAAAGGTTATATAGACGTAAACCATAAATTTTCATCATATTCTAACAAATAAAATAAAGTTTTAAAAGAAGATTTAGTTAAAAATCTTCAATAATTTTAGAAATTTAAATTTTTGGCACGACCACCACCATTTTATTGTTCCAACTGAATACACTCGCTTATACTAGAGTGTTTCCAATAAGGCTCAAATGCTCGGTTACCTACTCTACAGAGTACCTTTACATTATAGAAGTGTAGAAAACCTGCCCATAAACAATTTTTAATTATTCATTTATCTGTACCACTTAAATAAATTCCAGAGGGAAGAGAAATACAGTAAATCTTTATTCGCAAACTCCTTAAAATCCTTGATTTCTACCTTGAAGAATAAGAAAAGTAGCTATTTTGGTACCTTAGTGTAAGTATAGGCTGAAGGCCTCCTTTAACTACTATACATACGAACTTGGCCAAAAAAATTAATAACTTTGTGCATAATACTTTTTAATAGGTTTGAATTTTTTTAAAACGCTTGGCGATTTCCAAAAAGAGATGCCAATTGGTAGGTGTTTTAAAACCCGGTTACCGTTTTAAAAAAATGCTCAGCGCAATCGTACGTGAATACCATTTATGCACTTCTGGTCAGGTGCTTAGCGAATTTGACGTCATAAAACGGTGAGCGTCTTAAAAACGCTATGCGTTTTTCATTACGAGAATACCTGTCCTGGTCTATGTTGGTATAGGACGTTCAAAAACTATCATTGGTAACTTACGTCTTTATTCCTGACAAGTTCAACCTGATAGTTTGTCCAAGATTAGTGGACCTTGTCGACTCAAGAAGCACTGATTCGCTGTTCAGCTGCTTGTCACAGTCGCTGACTATTCTCCCATATGTTACCACTTCTTTACTCTTAAAAGAAAAAGATATTAGGCTGTTTTTGGTCCGCACCATTTTCACTGCAGATGTTGTTATCATTATTCTGAGTCGACGCTGTGGCGACCTTTTACGTTGTTTTCTATTATAACCATGGAGTGGTTATTTACG
This sequence comes from Aspidapion aeneum, assembly GCA_963576565.1. NCBI lineage: Eukaryota > Metazoa > Arthropoda > Insecta > Coleoptera > Brentidae > Aspidapion > Aspidapion aeneum. Next base: position 34,360,497 of record OY755038.1, on the reverse strand, counting down.
GAGGTTTAGCGGTATTCCAAATTTATTTTGTTGTTGTTTTAAACATTGCGATTATTTTTATTAAGGTTTTGGAGACTTTTACAACACAAACAAAAAACAAAAAAAATTGAGGTTAGTTTAACATGAAATGAGTTCGATTAAGTTAAAGATCGTCGTGGTCAAAATGTCTGTTTTTCGCGAGGAAAAATAACCTAAAAGCTAACCAGAACTATAACAATATTGACGTCTGACTGATCAAAAATACTCTAATGAGTACAAAGCCCCTAAAATGAACGAAATGTGTCCATTAAAAAAAAAGCAATATAACCGCGGTAGGTCGCCTAAAAACTGGCGATTTAAACAAGAGAAAAAGTCACAATACGAAAACCATCGTTTTCAATGTTTTGTGCTTTTTCATATTTTTGATTTTTTTATCTTTCCGAGATTTTTTATGTTTCTTTTGTCTTCGCTGTTCAGCTGTTGTCACAGTCGCTGACTATTCTCCCATATGTTACCACTTCTTTACTCTTAAAAGAAAAAGACATTAGGGTGTTTTTGGTCCGCATCATTTTCACTGCAGTTGTTGTTATCATTATTCTGAGTCGACGCTATGGCGACCTTTTACGCTGTTTTCTATTATAACCATGAAGTGGTTATGTACGGAGGTTTAGCGGTATTCCAAATTTATTTTGTTGTTATGTTTTAAACATTGCGATTATTTTTATTAAGGTTTTGGAGAGTTTTACAACACAAACAAAACAACAAAAATATTTAAGGTTAGTTTAACATGAAATGACAGTTCGATAAGGTTAAAGTTCGGCGTGTTCAAAATGTCTGTTTTTCGCGAGGAAAAATAACCAAAAAGTTAACCACAACTATAACAATATTGACGTCTGACTGATCAAAAATACTCTAATGAGTACAAAGCCCCTAAAATGAACGAAATGTGTCCATTAAAAAAAAAAGCAATATAACCGCGGTAGGTCGCCTAAAAACTGACGATTTAAACAGGAGAAAAAGTCACAATACGAAAACAATCGTTTTCAATGTTTCGTGCTTTTTCATATTTTTGATTTTTTTGTCTTTCCGAGATTTTTTATGTTTCTTTTGTTTTTCAAGATTTGGCCACCGACTGAGTGAACGAAAAAGACCAAATTTTCAGAGTTTATGATATGATGATCTTTTCGGGAAAAAATATAACTTTTGAACTAAAATTTTATGACTAAAAATATACAATTTTTTTAAAGAAAATTATTAAACTTTAATCTATCCAGTTAAAAAAAATTAAAAAGTATTTCCGCTTTTTTATCAAAGCATTTTGCTTTTGTTTTAAAGTGTTAAGTTAAGTGTGGCGACTTTCTCAGACAGATTTTTTGCTGATTGCAAATTTTATGACTAATGTTAAATTTTGTGACTAACTTCAAATTGTATTATTTTTAATGACACTGGACCACTGATCGGCCTGAAATTTTATGGCCTTCAAATTATGACTTTTTGTAATTTTATGACTGGTACGGTCCTTTATGGCTTAGTACTTACATTTAAATCTCGTAATAACTCTTCATGTGGTACCAAATTATGTCTCTTGAGGATATTTTCTGCTAAAAACTCAGTCATTCGGTCCAAAACGTCCGATTTCTTTTTTAAAATTTCGTACATGTATGCCTGAAAAAAAAAACAATATTTTACATGAAGGTTTTGTTTTTATTTTTATGATTTATTATTTAATTAAAAAAAATAATACTAGACGCCCAACTGTTCCCTCTGCAAACATTCTTAAAAATTATTACAAACAGAGTGCACAGGTGCTAAATGTCAATTTAGTGACTGTAATTCACATTTGGAGTGCACACTCCGAAAACTATAACCAAATGGTACACTTAAAAAAAAATTAATAATTAGTAACAAACAGCTTATTCTTTCTGTGGCTTAAAAATTTTCTTTGAAGTTAAATGCCAACATTGTCCTACAAATAGGCTTTTTAGTCAGCGAGACGCCGACATTTCAAATAGGTATATATGCGCTGTGCACTCTGTAAGGACTCACTTTCAAGAATTTTTGAAGAGGAAAAAATTGGACGTTTCGACAAAATGAAGCTATTTACGAAAATTCAGCCTGTTGATGATAATGATTCATATGTGAGTGGGCCTTGCAGCCCCTCCACTGCGATCACCAGTGGGTCTATTGTGGCTCACTTTTGAGTGCTTTCTCACCACTGCATGCCTAATCCTCCAAAAAGGTTAGCTATCAGTTTGGGTGAGACACTGTTCAGATCTTCTGAATCAATCTGAGGTTTACCGAAAGTGTTTTGACGTAAACATGCAATAGCCAGACATTCCCACAGTACATGTCTAACTGTTTCGTCATCCTCCATACAGAGTCTACATTCGGTCTCTTCTGTTAGTCCCATTCTGTGCATAAATATTCTTAGCGCAACCCACGAGAAAGACCGGCCCGGGCGCGGAAATATCACGTGACCGTAAGAGGGTCACAAAAGAACGCCTCCCGGCCAGCTGTCATTATAAAACATGTGTGTTTTCAATTTCGGTATGTTTGTTTACGTCGATTTTTTTTTAATTCGGGCATGAATTTTATCAGTTATTAAAATAACGCAGCCCACGAAAAAGACAACAATGCCGTGAACGTGTAGTGTTGTTGGTTGTCGGTCCAACTATAAAACTGAAACCGAATATGTGTCAACTTTTAATTTGCCAGTGGATAAACAAATGCATAAAATTTGGTTGCGAAAAATTCCTAACGATTTAAGTATCTTAAAACGTCCACAAGTTTGCATCAAACATTTTCCTAACGAGCAGGTTATTTGGTTTGATAAGTGTGTTGTAAATGGAGAGTGTTGAAAATGTTCTGAAATACCTAAGTAGACAACCTGTATCTACTGTTCGATTAGCTGATGTCGAGAGGCAACAACTGAAAACTGCAATACAAGAAAGTCTTTAAACACTTTGAGCTCATAGGAAATCAAAAGTTTTATCAAATATTAAGGACATTTCAAAATTTTATTGTTGTAATACTAAAATAAACAAAAATTGGATTTTTACCCAAGAACGTGACACAGTCTGCCTGTGCCTGATGACATTTTTGAACAACAATCCATCACTGTTAGCATCTCTAGTTGTTGAGGGAAATCTGTCATTTTTTGTAAATGTTAACAATGTGTCCATACCAAAAAACAAACTGCCAAAAACAGTTGTAGTTTTATTTTTGGACAGCACCGATACACTTGAAGAGCTAATGCGGTTTATTGAAATGAATGTTGCAAACGGGAAAGAAGTGGTAAAAGATAAGATTGATCAAGTAATAGACATCCTTAGTGACATTTTCGATAGTGAGAGTGATAAATGTGTTCAATTGTCATTTTTTATTGAACAATTAGGTCTGTTTAAAAGGTCACCTGAGAATCGAAGATATTGTGGATACACTTTAATGTTGGCTTCATCTTTGTTTATCCAGTCATCATGTCAATTTACAAAACTAAGGTAATATGTCTTCTACACCCTCGCAATATTAAAAAACTGATTTGTAAAATATCGCTAACAGATAGTAATCTCTCCGATAGTGTGCAATATTTAAAAAGTAAGATACAGCTTTTAACAGAACATGAGTTGGTAGATAACTTACACATTGATGAAATATATATCAAACTGTGCTGGGTAATTTTTCAAAAAATTATTGACGACCAATACATTCAGTTTATTGAACGTGAAAACCATCTCACTTATTCACAAAATCATTTGTTTCTTTTTAATAAATTATTGTGGAATGTTTTATATAAAAAATTTTTCTTTAGATAACTCTAGCGAGTGTTTTTGTGGAGAAAAACTATTGTCAAATGTTGAAAAAATTAGTTTAAGGGCATGTAAAGTTTTTTAAAATAATTTTATTAAAAAGCATAATGATAGTGTCTGCTAATAAATCTTTGAATAAGAGCACAGACAAAGATGATGACACTCAAAGAAAAATTAAAAAACTTAAAGCTTCGGTTTGTTATGTCCAATTTTAAAAGACTTGTATAGATTTGAAGTAACTAACAATATTATGTACCTAATATACCTGAAGATATTAGCGTGCAAATTTTATATAATTTTTTATTTTATAGATTCAGTTCTTTTGTCTATAATAAACACACACATCACCAAAATATTTTTTTCAATTTTTGCCTATATGAGAACAAAAGATTTTTCAATTTATTTAAATTGTGTAAAAACAGATAATATATTAAGCAATACAATAAGAATCCTGGAACTCCTAAGATCACGTGACCGCCGACTTGCTTATAACGCGCCATGGCCGGTCTTTATCGTTGGCTGCGATCGACAGTGACCCGTAAATAGTCCAGTCACTATACGGATCTTCTGTCTGGTAAGTTCAATGATATTCCTGGCTCTCTTTCGACATAAGGTCCTTTAATGAACTCTTGAGAGTGAGCCAGTTCTGGTATATTTATCCAGTATTGTTGGAAGCTGTTCTCCATCCAGTTCAATATGGTTGATTTAGCAGCATTATGTGATATCCCCAGGGCTGGTTCGGGGACGAAAATTTCGGCAGATGCTGCTTGCCTTGCTACTAATGACACATTGTTAGTGCTACCAAGCGCATTCAGCGAATCCCTGCAGTTCCTCACGGTATAGGAATCAACCGCACTTAAGGCTGCTTGACAGTCGGAGAAGATTGTTATTGTCCTGTTGGTCCATTCGTGGTCAGTAATCCACAGGGCACACAGTTCAATGGCTACGAGTTCGGCCTGAAATATAGTACCCGATTGGCCGAAACAATGTTTATTCTCGACTTTTTCTCAACTCATAAAAAATAGACAGGTGTTCTGTGGACTAGCTGCTTATACTTTTAAACACCAAACAGGGCCAAACCAGATCCTGAGTTGAAATTTTCGAGTTGACAGAACCCATTACTCATACCCTGAAATACTCCAACTCGATGAAAGTAGCTAAAACAATGTAGGTGCGGCCAATCTTACTCGTCTCTTGATTTCAACTGTTTGGTTTTCTTTTTTTTAGTTTAATAATTTGTCCCAGGTATATATATATTCCTCTACTTGTTCTATTTTCTCTTGGTTTATTCTGATCGTGATATCTTAATCTGTGCTTGTTTGATGTAGTTCATACTCAAGCCTATATTTTTAGCTGCTATATCCAATTCTTCCAGCATTTTCATCAGTTCTTCTTTCTTATCTGTTATTAGGGCCAGTTCAAGTATTGTCCATTTACTTTGATGCCCATTTCTTCCCAATCTAAGTTTTTAAAAACACCTTCTAGGGCCGGGTTAAATAGTTTAAGGGAAATTGTGTCACTCTGTCTAACACCTTTTCTTATGTGGATTGGCTTGGTTCCATCGTCGATTTTGATTGATGTGGTTGCTTCGCTATATATGTTTATTGGCTATCAAATCTGTGATCTATTAGGCTATTAAAGATGCTTTTACTGCCCAGTGCTCAATAATATCGAAAGCTTTTTGAAAGTCTATAAACGCAATATATAGTGGAATGTTGTTTTCATTGGCTCGTTCTATTAGGATTTTCATAGTTAATAGGTGGTCAACTGTAAACCTTTTCTAAAGCCTGCTTGTTCTTTTGATTGATATCCGTCAAATTTTCTTGTTAGTCTATCTGTTAATATTTTCGTGAAAAGCTTATAAATTACATTGAAGAGTGTTATAGGTCGATAGTTTTTTAGGTCTGCTCTATCGCCTTTCTTGTGTAGAATAATGGTTATGGATTCTTTCCAGTTGTTTGGGATTATTTTTCCTTTTAGTATTTTATTCAGTAGGATATGTAGGCTATTAAGTACAGTTTTACCACCGTACTTGAGCATTTCTGCCGTTACTCCGTCTTTTCCAGGTGATTTGTTATTTTCCTTTTATTTTAATGCTCTCTTTATTTCCGCCTTGCTATTTCAGGTTGTAGTTCTGAGTTTATGTTTTTTATTTTTGTTTGGAGTTTCTTCATGGTTTCTCGCGATGATTCCCTTTTTGTTTGGTATAATTCTGAATAGAACAGTTGTGTGATAATTCTAATATCCTTTTTAACGTAAGTTTCTATGCTTTATTTATAATTATTTCATAACTATAACACTCTCAACTTTTATTGCCTGGCTCTTTTTTTTATTTTCTTTTATCATTTTTCTTATAGTTTTATTTATTTCTGTGTATTCTAGCGACGCTCTTTTTTCTTTTTTCTCCAGGTTCCGCGTTTTTCCAACTTAGTAATATGAGTTAATCGTACTGACAAAATACTTTACTTATTTACAAAATCCTTAACACGCACTATGAGGATAACCCACAGAAGGTGAGTTCTCATTACTCCTTTGATGGAGTCAAATCAACTCAGAGCCTGAGCTGTCCCCTATTGGCCGCACGTTTGGGTTTAGAATAACTCATATTTGGGTTGTGACAAACCCAATGTTTGCTCAGCATAGCTTGTAACTGTTTTTTTTTTAAACTAACCAAAAAATAAGCACTTTCTGTAACGTTCTTTGTACGGTATAGTAATGTAAATACCTACACGTAACTAAGAAGGTATTAAATCCTTTGTGAAACTATTTATTTTAGCAAGAGCCATTTTACCTGAGTGGCCCGTAGAGTTGGTTGTTCTGGATTTCCGGGTTTAACGGTGATGTGTAAATTTTTCTCTTTTTTGAACTCGGATGCAGGGCCGTGGGTCACCCGAACCGATCTTGCGTCAGTGCGTGAAGCGTAGTTGCCAGATTGGTTCCTAAAAAATTAGTTTCGATTTTTCAATGTCTTGGAGTTTTTCTTATTTTGTCACTAGCTTAAGGGTTTATATAAATACAAGGAATCAGGGTGTGCCAGAACTAATGATATATTAGATTCCTTGGATGAAGATTTAGCTACACTTGCCTTAGTCCAAAAGTTGATATTAACCGAGATACAGGGTGTTAAACTTTATTTTTTAATTTCGATTTTATTTAATACCTTTTTTACTAATCCATATTTTTGCCAAAAAATTTATGATATGGGATTTTTTGGGATGAGCAACTTGATATCGGTAAAAAATTTGGTGTACATTGTACAGAGTGTTCTCTGGGTTATTACCATTACATTAAAATCGTTGTAGCTTTTGTGTTCCTCAGTGTATATTAGTTTTTATGTTTTCCCCATCATCTTTTATATAAAAAAGTTATACTGTTTTGATGTCCCTCAGAGCAGCGGTTTTTAAGATTTTTGCATTTAAAGTTTTTGTTGAATGGGTAAAAAGTTATTAAATAAAGCATATCACACAATTTTTACCCATGCAATAAAAACTTTAAATGCAAATATGTGGAAAACCACTGATCTGAGCGATATCACAACAGTATAACTTTTTTACATAAAACTGGTATACACCGAGGCACAAAAAAGTTTCACCGATTTTAATGTAGTGGTAGGTACCCAAAAAACGCCCTACCCCAAATTTTTTTGCCTAAAAAAATAGTGATTAGTAAAAAAGTTATTAAAGAAATTAATTCTTGAATTAGGCATCACAAAATTTTTATCCATGTACCATTAGTTCTGGGGCACTATAAAGAAATAGAAGCGTCATTTCATATATGTAATATCTCAAAAACTAAAGATGACATATAAAATTCAATTAAACAGTTGGACTCTTTATCAATAAAAATCAATTTAAACTAAAATTAAATTGTCATAAATAAAAAAGTTATCGACTCCCTCCCCTCCCTAAATGCAGCTTTTTCAAAAACTTCACATATCTTAAAAATGGTTTTCTATATCAAAATGCGGTTTTTATCTTTAAGCGTCTCTTGTAAATCCAGCCTCGTCAGTGGGGCTCAGTTATTTTTATCTCCCCTAGAAAACATCGTAACCCGAAAAAAATATGAAACATTCTGAACATTTTTCCAGAAATCACACCTAAAAATAACTGGGAATCATTGAGACAACATGGTAATTACGATATTAGGCTAACAGGTATATATGAATTTATGAAAAATCTTATTTTTTGCAAATGTGTCACATTCTCTTACAAAAATTAGCATTTAATTTGGTTTCCTTACCCAGGGCTACCAAAACTATCTTCAGCAACAAGAAGCCTATGTGGTCGAACAGGAGTGTGGATTTTTTCAACTGGAGCATGTTCTCGCTAAAAATATAAATATTTGCAAGAACTAACTTTTAATAGTGATTCAAGAAAACTGCTATTTTTTTTATTAATGCATAGGTTATCAATAGGAAACCTTAAACTTTTATCTTATTTTTGCAGACAAAAAAAACGCTAAATATACCTAGTGTTATTATTACGAAAGTTCTAAATAAAAAGTATATATAAACATAAATTGATTGTATTGATACCGATATTGTATACTATTGAAATTTTAATTTTTGCCTTTATGGCATGGTGTGTTGTATAAACAAAACTTTACTTGGGTATTACGCCACTAATAAGGAAAAATGCATAAACTAAAATTTAACTAAAATATATTTATAAAATACTACGTATTAAAAGACGAAACTAGCCCAAAACTCGATATTTTCCACCAGTCTACCCACATAGCATAATCACGTGTTTAACACGTAAAAAAGGCGTGAGAAATAAAACGTTGATTTTAAAAGCTGCTAGAAAAAAACGTTTATTTTATATATGAAAACAAGTTTAATAGGTCATTAATTAACGTTATAAAAAATAACGTTGCTAAAAACTGCGTTTTAATAACGCCATTATCAAATTAAAACAGCAATGTTTTAACGTTAGTTTCAAGTGATTTTTATAAACGTTAAAATCACATTAGATTCACGCCTTTTCTACACGAATTTTAAAACGCGACTTGCATGGCTTTTCTACCGAATATTTTTGAGATTTTACTAGGGTCACTGCATCACGAAGACGTAGTGTCTTACGCCAGGCTTCCAGGATGCAGTGACCCTAGATTTTACTAGCAGCAGCGCCACCTATTGTCGGGATTTTTCACTTTGACGTTGACGAAATCTATCAGGCAGTGCTTTGGCCTCTAAACTCCAAAAACTGATCCCTGATCCACGATCACGACGCATCTGTTTAACCTGATAAAGACACATTAATATTCTGTGAAATTGTTTATTGTTAAAAAATCTTGTTTAGCTTTTAAAAAAATACATAATGTATATAGATAGATATATAGATATTTTGTCTTGCCTTGAGCGCCATCTTCAAAATTGTCTTGAAGTGTTGTAGTCTTAAACTAGTGAACTTTTATAACTTCATTTCGCGTTAGTTAGTAGGTTTGAGAAGTCTTAATCTAGTGGCGTTTTAGAACATGTTGTGGAGGACTTTTCAAGTGTGAATTTGGTACATGAAAATAACGGGGGTAAAAAACACGTTATATACACAGCACCAGAAAGTACATTTTTATAGCTTGATTTCTCCTTGTTTTTAAATTATCTTTAAGCATGTAGATTTAACAAAATAAATATTACATGGTATGAGGTTGTTTTCAAGTAAAAAAAAACTTTGTTATTTTTGTTCACGTTAATTTAACGTTGATGTGATTTTTGTGCTATGTGGGTATAATAGCAGAAAATTCCTTAATACGCCCCTGTCCATGTAACTTAAATTAATGTCAATAGTAAAATTAATGATATCAAGAATCTGTTAGAAATATGCAAATACGTTAGAGCATAAATACATGTTAAAAAAAATCGAAACGTGAAGCACTCATAGCTTGCTTTGAAAACAATAACAAATTTAAATTCGCAGAAGCGAATTTTCAAGTGCGCATGCGGATGTTGTCACGTAGAAACACAGCTGCTGTGTGGGTGGACGCCATATTTGATGTTTATTTACATTTTGCGGTGTTTTGCGTTTGTCATGTAATTTTTTTTGTGAAAAATGCGAATTAATTCACTTAAAAAATGTGCGGTTTAAGGAAAAATGTCCGGGAGAATTAAGGAGAGTTCCATAGGTAAGTGCTTGTATATTTTTTATAACATGTTAATAAAGTTAAGAGTGGTTTATAGATGCCATTAAACACTCTTCCTGGTGTCCACAATAAATCTGCATAATTAATTTTAGAAAAACTAAAATTTTAATCCACAATTTGATAAATTTCCAATCAACTAGTTTTTAGAAAAAAAAAATAATAGACATAACCCTAAATTTTTGACAATTGTCAAATAATGTAATGATATAACGGAGTATGTTCCAAAACCACCAAAACTGACGCATGCGCAGTAACCGAAATCATGTTTACCCGAAAAAGGAATATTAAGAATTAAATGGGGGTCCTGGTTTCAAGCATCGCGTGTGAGAATGCAAGGGTATGCCACATATTTATGCTAACGTATTTGGGAATATGCCAAATTTAATGTCAGGAGAATAAAAAAAATTAATTGTCAAAAATAAAAAACAAACATAAAAACAGAGTTAAGAATATTGGAAAAATATTAATTCAAAAATAAAATATTTAAAGAGCTTAAGAATGATTGTAGAACAATCGAAACGTCGCATTAGCGTTGTTTGTCAAAAAGTTTTTCAAATTTTGTTAGCAAATATTAATTTTTTTCTACAAAACCACTTGGGGCTTATCCTTAAATTACGTAACGCTCTAGGGGGGAGGGGGGCTTTGGCCTTGCGTTACAGCCAATGTTTTTTTAATGTGTTTTTTCTTAAGAATGCGTTACGAGGGGGGAGGGGGTCAAAAATTCTGAATTTTTGCGTTACGTAATTTAGTAACGTTCCCTGACAAGGTAGTGAATTTTATTTTTCCAGGAGAAATGCAGTGGTTTTCTTAATTTAAAAAAAAATCCTCAATAGTGCCTTAATACCCAGATACAGGTTTGTTCGTAGAATCGTTGTTTGAGTAGATTACCATCAAACATATATAAAGATTATATGGTGTATTTTAATTTCACTCAAATTTAGTAAGAGTTAGATCGCATGTCAAATGATCTAAGAGGAGCTGTATTTCAATAAGTAGTCTCGTAAAATGACTTATAGTATTCTCAGACTTATAACAAACTCATTGTAACTGTAAATCCCTTACACTTATAATGGCCTAAGAACAATTACCTTTATAATACCTATTGTATGATTACAACAACAAAAAGACTAAGGATCGTTATTAACGTAAGGGATAATAAGTACATATATTTTTCTGCCAAAAAAAGCTACTGTTACCTTGGCTGTTCTTTCTTCTTTCCTTGCAGATAATACCTATATAGACGAGTATGGATCTAGTCACGATTTAAAATTACGTTTACTAAACCTACACTCGCCTACACAAGGATAATTTTTTAGCTTTGTGTCAGTAGTTGTTTTTTTTTTAGCTGAACAAAGCCAAAGGGTCTTTAAAAAACTTTTTGATAAAATACTGATTGCTTTTATACTATAAAGGCAACAAAATCTGTACCCAGAAGACTTTTCGAACGTAATTTTTCTTCTCCTTCCCAGTGGCGGCCCATGAGGTAGTGCCATGGCACTACCGTATTTTTTTGCAAAAACACGTTTTTTTATTTTTAAAACATCTTTATTGGTGTTTATTTAATTTTATGCACTTCTTTAATTTATATATATGAAATTCGGTGACCCTGTGCAATGCAGTAGTAGTTTTAATTTAAGCCCTTTACAATACATTTCAAATATTACAGCAGAATTTTTTAATAAATTTAGTGTCATTTCATTGTGGAATTCGAGTGGGCATGGCTAAGTTTCTTTTAAAAAAATAGAATTAGAAACCCTAAAAATAGTAGCTATGTTTTTTAATGACCTGTGGGTAAACAATTCCGGCACTACCATGTTGTATTGACACGAGCCGCCGCTGCTCATTCCAATACTTTTCAGTGGTAGAAAATATACAGAAATTTCTTAATGAGTGTGGATCTAGTCATGAATATATAAAAAAAACATGCACCAGACCCCAACCCATTAAAAAAATATCCATCATCAGTCGTCGTAGCGTACAAAAAAGTACCATTTTCGGTACTTATTAGGTAAATCACACATATGAATAAAAATAAATTATAGTAAATATTATAACAAGTCAAAGTCAGAGATATTGTCACGAGGGGGTTTTATAGTGACGTAACATAGTTTAAGTTAGGTGTTATGTTTTTATTTAACAATACTTATAATTACTACTTACATTAAATACATCTTGTCTACAAATGTGTATCTTCTCGATACGCTCGACTTCTTATAACTTCTGACTACCGTACTACTTGTACCGTTTGCCATTGATAGAATATCGAGATGTGTTTTGGTTCCTGTATAAACATCATCGATGACCGTTCAATCGCTTTTTGTTTATAATAATTCTGTATACAATTTATTACACGCTTAATACAATTTGAACTATATACAGAAGTTCATTTCCTTAGATTGTTTAGGGTTAATGTGAGATTGGATTTTACAACCAACCAAAATAGAAGGAGTAGGCTATATGTTTGACATTACCATTAAAAACTTGATTAAAATAGTTGGGCACTTATAGTCAAAAATTCTGTCCCGAAGAAGAAAAAGATTTTTTAAAACTACCCTAAATCAATTGGTAATAGATCACACAATTTTAAGTCACTGGGTGTTTGCATTCAATTTGAGTAAAAGTGCCTGTGTGATGTCATAAATCCAAGATGGCGACTTTTTTCATGTTTTTTACAAACTTTGGCTTATAACTTTTGCTAAATTAGTTTTACAGCAAAACTGTTAACTTGTTTTTTATGTGCAAAAGAACACCAATTACTATAGTGATGAAATTAGCTTTATATCTCAAAAACTAACAAAGATGTAAAAAAAAAATTAATACTAAAAAATAGTCACTTTTTTTACAAAAAAAAAAGATATTTCAGGCTTCCCAAAATCGATTGGTCATGGAAGACCTAATTTTAAGTTGGGAGTTTGCCTCAAATTTGACTAAGAGCGCCGTGTGAAGTCATAAATCCAAGATTGCGATTTTTTTCATAAACTCCTCTTTTGCCATTTTTTTTTTATGTTTTTTCACAAACTTTGGCTTATAAGTGTCGCTAAATTAGTTTTACAGAAAAACTGTAAATACGTTTTTTGTTTGCAAGAGAACACCAATTATTATTGTAAAGAAATTTGCTTCATATTCTAAAAACTAACAAAGATAATATAATTTTTTTTTTGGGTAAAAAGAAAGTTGCTCAATAAATTATATCATTGTTAGTTTTTAAGATATAAAGCTAATTTCATAACTATATTAATTTTTGTTATCTTGCAAACAAAAAACGTATTTACAGTTTTTCTGTCCAACTAATTTAGCAAAAGTTATAAGCCAGTTTATAAAAGAAATGGAACATGCCGCCATTTTGGATTTATGACGTCATATAGGTCCTCCTACTCGAATTTAAGGCAAACACCTGTCGACTTAAAATTAAGTGATCCATAACCAATCGACCCAGGGTAGTCCGAAACTTTCTTGATAAATCTTGAATTTTTATATTTAAAAAAATTACAATATTTCTTTTAGTTCTTGTGACACAAAGCTTGTATCACTTGTTCTTTGATAGTTGGTACATGATCAGATTTATATAAAATTTTAGGTGGTTTGTCTACTTTTGGCTGGTACCTACCATATCTGTCCCAGGACTAATAGGTAAATGAATTTATGACCCCTCTGTCATAGGATACCTAGTGAACATGTTAAATGTTAAAAGTCAAAGCGGAATTTAAACATAAAATAAACGACGGTTTTTTTATTCGAACAAATTAAGTTGGTGGTTGTCAATTGTTTTTGAGTCACCCTATCACCATAAATTATCCATAAAAAAACCTGCAGCCAAAAATAAAAGTCAATGTTTTAGTGTTTTAAAAAAAATATATCAAACCTTCCAATTTTAAATGTTGTTTCAAACAATGCAAACTCACTATAAAATTTATATACATACCTACCTACAGTGTGTTAATATAATAATAAAAAACTAAACATTTATCAAACTTTGTTTTAGTTCGAATTAGTCCTGCTTGTTAGAAAATGAGTCTTCCAAATAAAAAATGAGATTAGATGCAAGATGTTTAAATAGAAAAAAATGTTTTATAAGAGAAACAAAATTTTTAACTAAGTTGCTTTTAATTTGTTGAGAAAATAAGTTTTTTCTATATAATTATATACAAATTTAAGATTATCAGATATATAGGGTGTTAATAAAATATACCAGAAACTAAAAAATCTTTCAACAGAGAGAAACAGAAATGTAATTTTAAAATAAATTTTACCTGGTAAAAAATAAATTGAGCATCTAAATTTTAGACTATACATACAAAGTGTAAAATAAGAAAAAATAAAAACCAACTATATCTAATTTAATTTATATATACCTACTTATTTCTTGATAATTAGAACTAGCTATAACAACATTGTTTAACAAAACTTTTGTTTCTCTCTAAAAACATTTTGATTTTTTTACATTTCTTAATTCAATACACAAGTTGAGTCAGGTGAGGGGAGAATCATGGAAATCACTGACAAAAATGTGATGGGTGATCACCTGCCCACAGTAGGGATACAAAGTTTGTCTGATTAATAGTGAATTCTTTTAAAAAACTTATGTGCCACTCATGGTCCACTGACACTTTTTTTTCTTTAGTTTAGTTTCTTTATTATTATTACTGTTGTATACATTACATTACATTACACACAGGTGTCTCATCAGGAGCATGCTTAGGGTCAAATGCTACATTTAAAGTTGTACTTATTTATCCAAATATTAATAATTGTACTTTCTATCACATACTATCACGGTTTATATATATAAGATATAATATTGTCATAAAGTTGGAGCAGGAAAAGTTGGTGTTTTGGTGCTGTCTAAAAATTGCTGCATTGTGCAGTGTCAAAAGAATACAAAAGTGAACTAGTGCAACATGCTCAGAAAGCCTCTGCCAAAAAATGTGCATTGAGTGCAATACTGAGTTTGTCAGTTGCTCAAAAGAATAAAATAAGTTGCACCAGTTTTCTCAAAATATGAAAGTGCTTTCCCCAAAAGAATTCACTAATAGTAAGTAGTTATTTTCTAAATATTCAATTTATTTCATATTATTTTTTTGAAATAGGTTTAGAAAACTAGGTAGGGTAAATGTGCCAGTAGTCGGCCACCTAACAGTATTTATCAAACAAAATTATTTTAAAAAAATATATACTTAGGTGCAGCCCATCGTAGTTATTGCATAACTACTCCTAGATAATGTCTGTGTGTTCTCTAAAACTCAAAAATAGCCTAATTACAGAGATAAAAAATTTAAAAAACAAAATATTACAAATGTACAAGAATTGCAGTACTTGGCCACCAAAAATCTAAAGTTGGCCAATTTTCCAGCAGTAGTCGCCCTAGATATTTTATACTAGATGAGAGGTGGGTAATAATAAAAAAATAAAAATCAAATAGGAACAAACTTGCTTATTTACAAAAATCCAAAAAGAATTAAAATATTATAAAAACGTAAAAAAAAATGTTAGAGAAACAAATAGTTAATTTAAAAAATCTTAAAAAAAAAGGTAACATCTCAGGTAACATTTTTTAAGTACAATAAACAGGTATTTTTTGATAAAATCAGTGGCTTTAGTTGGATTGCCTAAAATGGTAATAAAACACCAAAAAAAAAACTAAAAAGAAAGAAAGAGAAGTATTTTTTTATTAAACCAGTGTCTTTAGTTGGATTGCCTAAAATGGTAATAAAACTCCAAAAAACATGAAAAAAAAACAAGTATTTTTTTATTAAACCAGTGGCTTTAGTTGGATTGCCTAAAATGGGAAAAAAGCACAAAAATGGAAACAAAATTCTTCATCAAAAAGAAAACAAAGATCACATGATGCAATTTCACACATGTGCAAAAATAAAAATATTTATTTTTATTTATATTTTAATATTTATATTTATTTTTATCTGTATACACCCAGCATAGGATTCACTATGGCTGAACACTGGTCAAACAAATCCTGAAGTCAGTCTGCTCCAAAAGTATTGTAGGTGAAGGGGGCCAACTGCTGGTTTTGAAAAAAATATTTAGTTGGCCGCCCAGCTGGCTAGTAGATTTTTAGAGTTATGTGGTACCAGTAGTTGCCCATCAGAAAAAAGCTAGGTTGTGATAATTTTTGTTAGTTAAAATTTCCTACTTTAAACGAACATAATGTTCACAACAATTTCAAACTGTCATTTTAAAATGACAGTATTTTCTGTTTATATAAAAATTCTTGGTATGAATAGAAAAATGGAATAAAACTGCATAGGATTAGCACTGAATTTTCTAATTACATTATTTTTCTTATTATTTCATAAAAATGACCAAGATAGCCAAGTACCAGTTGGGGGCCGACTACTGGTGCATTTACCCTATACAGTCTACTAAATATCAAAGAAACTATGTCTGATTTACCCAGCAAGGTATAATCCACAATGGACAAATTTATTGCTTAACTCTATATTACTGTCTTACCTAAGCAGGCAGAAAAAGACAGAAATATCCCCAAGGAGATACCAAAATAAGGAATGATTTTTTTTCTATTTTTGCTCTTTATGCATAACATTGCTGGGTATACCAACCCTATAATTTAAAAATGGGAAGCTGGCTTTGTTAATTTTTATCTGTCCCTGTGTCTCACTCTGCCCCTTTCATTTTATTTTTATCCAAAGAAATAAACTTCACCTGAAGTGGTCAAAAAATTTGTTAAAGTTAAAAAACTGCTACTTTGCCTGCTTGACCAGTCAAAAAAAAATTAGAAGAGACAGACAAAAATTTTACTGCAGCAAACAAAGAATGTACACAAACAAAAAACCGTTGTTTACACTGTCAGTCCGTTTTAAAAGATTCAACAGGTGGTTTTCGCACATGTGCAACACAGCCAAATTATGCAACAAGTGGAAAAAATTGCCCTTTCTCTCACCCTTAAAATTCTACCAAAATTCTGCAAAAATCACAACAAATAAGCATGAACACAAAAGCGTCTTTTTACAAAATTAGCAATGGCCGCCAACCGATAGAGCGGGAGGCGAGTGCAAATTTGACGGCCCGGGGGGTGAGCGCTCACACCGGTAGATTCATTTCCCCGTGTGAAAAAAATCGACAAGTCCCATTATACTTTGAGAGAAAAAAAATGATTAACAGGACTTGGAGCATTGGAAATTGTAGAGCGGCGAAAAACGAAGTTAAATAAAATAAATGCGTGAGCAGGAGCGTTGCGGATTAAGTTTGGGGGGTAAAAAGGGGCAAGGAATCGCATTATTGCGATTTCCAGCGAAAGTTGACGTGTCGGAGAAAAAATTCACATACAGAAAAGGTATAGGTCATAAAAATGAAATGTAATCGTTACACCCACTGCACTTATGCTAAAATCATTAAATTGGATGCCGGTTCAAAAAAACTTTTTTACAATTCAATGATATTTATTTACAAAATGTTAAACAACCTGGCTCCATCATACTTTGATGAAATGTTAATTTTGAATCATGAAATTCATGATTATGGTTCGAGGTCACGAATTAATTTGTATATACCCAGAGCAAATACTACTAGAGTTATGAACTCTCTTTTTATTAAAGGTTTTAAGCAATATAACAACCTACTTCAGGAAATAAAACAGAGTGGATCTCTGAACTTTTAAACTATTTAAAAAATGATTAATTATTATTTTCTCCTATACGATAATGTTAATTTTACGCTGTTTATTACTGTATTGATTTAACGATGTGATATATTTGTACTTATAATGTTCTTTATGATGTCTTAATATAACGAAACTTAAAATTTATAAATTTTTATGGAAAGTCAATATTTTTATGTGTCCATTTGCATATTTATAGTGTTAATTTTTACTTCTTATATTATTATGAAAAACTGTTTTAGGTGTTACCTACTTTAAAATAAACATATTATTATTATTAATAACATGACCTCAAAATGTTCAAGAAAATTTTTGTCATAATTTATATATATATACTATGTAAACTCGTATGTAAATTAATATTCCACAAGCAAGGCAGGTAGCCTAATTTTTTTAGGCATAATAATAACCATTTTTTTTTCGTAGAATTAAGTAATATAGTTTTTTAAAAACCATTTTAAAACTTATAAAATAACTACAATTAGGTGCTTAAAAAAATATTGTGACAATTTTTTTTGAGTCCTTTTCTTTTTCAGACATGTTTTTAAAAAACGAATATTATGTTCAAAATTATGTTTTTTTATTTCGCCAAAAAGTATATCTTACTGCCAAAAACTGAGGACCAGCAGAATTAGATACGATGATTTTCTGAAGGAGAAATATCATTAAAAAAAAAGTGTTTTTGAGCGGAAAAAACAACTATCTTAGAAAATTTGTAAAATATTGTAGACATTTAGCACCCAAGAGCTCTACTCTTACCAAATTTTGTTAAACTGACATTATTTTTGCAAAAATAAAAAACAAAAAATTAAAAAAAAAAACGGTTTTTAAAATTTTTCTCGAACATTTTAAGGTTATGTAAAAAATGACATTAACAAAAGTTTTAGACATTTTTATGGCCTATGACTTTTCTGTATGTCACTTTTTTCTCTGACGTCAACTTTCGCCGAAAATCGAAATAATACGATTCCCTGCCCCTTTTTACCCCTCAAACCTAACCCGCAATGCTCCTGCTCACGCATTTATTTTTTTTTAACTTCGTTTTTCGCCGCTCTACAATTTTCAATGGTCCAAGTCCTGTTAATAATTTTCTTTTTTCCACCCGTGAAAGTGAACTTTTCGCCCCCTCACCTCACGGCATCAGCACCCTCACGGGTAGTCAAGAATAAACGTCAAGAAAGTGTTTTGTGGATTGTTATGGGTTTAAATAAACTGCAGTACATTTGATGTTTTAAATTTTACCGGTTTTACCGATTGTTTTATTTAAAACCAACTTTATAAGGTTCGTATCACAGTGTTAGTACGAGAAGTTTATAAAAAAAAGTGCTTAAAAAACAATTATTAATAAAAACAAATCTACTTTATTCTTTATAGAAACTGTAAGGGCAAAAGTAAATAATTAGTCGCTGTGCATGCAGGATGTAAAAATTAAGTTTGTATACCTAAAAAGCCGGTTTTCTTTGCTATAAGTAAGACGTTTTGATTGCACAACCCGACAAGAAAAAATATCAAGATCCGTAAAACAGAATATGAAATTCCTATGTGGTTTTCCGACGCTAAATCCGATTCCGGGGTCTAAATATTCCCCAGTGGGTCAATTCATATGAAATCAACGAAAAATAAATGGATATCAGCCTTGACTTTTTTTTTTGTAAATATGTCAGAAACAAAAGCTTCTACAAAGTAAAAAAAGGACACAATCTATCGGATTTTAACAATTTTTGGTATGTACATTCATTTTACCGGTCAGGGGGATAAAGAATTGCAAATTTCAATATTTTCTGATGACTATTACGTAGTTTTTGTTAAATTAATTTTGACACCAGGGTAGCGATATACGGCTTGTTTGAAATACATTTGAAATACGTTTCAAACGAGGGATCACGATTTAATTTTACATGCATCATCTGATACATCATTCGAAAGGTACTTTAAATGTTTTAAAAAAGCCATATATCACTACCCGGATGTAAGTAGTTCTCAAGATATATCATATCACTACCCGATGTAGGTAGTTCTCGAGATATCATATCTGAACTAAATATGTATTTGTACATGTTTGAGCCACATTAGCAGTTTTGATTTTCTAAAATTATTTTTTTTTATACTGGGACTTTCCATCCAATAAGGATCAATTGCCCAGTTTTGCAAAGTTATAGCAAGGTTAAAGCATTGGAAACTATCACAAATATCCAAGTACCTAGCCAGGAATCGAACCCGGACAGCCGCGCCTGTGTGTGAAGCAAATATTGCTACCACTAATAATGGATTAATATAAAAAGTGGTACCCTGATGGGGTTTTTGAAATGCGAAACCCGAATACGGACATTTTGTCACGGTGGCCGTTAGAGTAAGTAAGCCGGTTTTCGAAATATTTCGGTTTTTAGTGTTTTATGCTGCATTGAAATAGGAATATTATTTTGAATAAATAAAATTTTTAAAAATATACAAAATTTAAAAAAAAACAATCTTTAAAAAGTCAATTTGGTACTACTATAATTTTCTGACCAAACTTAATTCTTAAATGTAACAGCATTTTTTTCGATTCGAGGCAAACATGCTTTACTCCTCAAAAAAATACGTATTTCCAAACTTTCTCCAAACTATTTTATTTAAATCAAAGGTCAAATTTAATTATTTTAGCTGTATAAAGTTATAAACTAAACTCTAACATTTTCTCCATTATTACTAAGTTGCAAAAATAATAATATGCTTGCTTTTCGCTTGGTAGCAAGGATTTTTGTCCAAAATTCTCGGCTTGACTCTGGGACTAAAAGATTCAAGATGAAAAAATCCTTGAAACCTCTCATTTTAAAGAAAAAATCGCGTCGTTCACATTCTTTATCTCTTTCTTGTCCGATACACACAAAAAAGATAGCAAATGTATTCTTGTTCATGCTGCAAATTCATCCATGTAAAACAGGAACAAGCAATTTTTTTTGCACTTTGGCTTTTTTTTATTTCTTGTACCAATCGAAATTAATTAATATATCATGATTTAACATCTCATATTTGCATATTATGTAATTATATTTGCCAGCCATAAAATGCAAGACAATCCAAGTTGATAGCCCTGGACAATCATCAACGTTTTTAAAAAATAACCTCAGTTTATTTAAACCGTTGATTACCGGCACGGGATCAACACGGATTGACGCAACCGGCGGTAAACCGCGCGCCCACGAAAAAAAATGTTTTTTTGATGGCCCAATTTTCTTTTCTTTTGTAGTCCAACGATCTGTCAATTACAGCTGTCGATTGAGTGAATCAAAATTCTGGAAGGTCAATGTTTATAAACTTGTGATTTTTGTTGTAAAAATCTGAAGAAAGAAAATAAAAATGCCTATAAAGGTTTCCGAACAGAAATAAACTATAGTATGCCGTGACGGTTTGCAAACTTGAGAATTGAACTATCAGTTGAGTAAAAACAAATATTTATATTAAGCTGGCTACAATTCCAAAAATCACATAGGTATACCACCTACAAAAATCATAAAAGAACTCATGAATTTAGAATTTGGCAATTTGAACCTGGTAACATTACATGAACTTAACAGATTTTAGAATTATACTGTCCTCTAACACACTAAAGATAGACTCCGTTTGGGGCTGGGCGTCACCGCCCTTAAGGCTACAACTTGCATCACATCTACGAGGCCCATTTAGAATGGGCGAGACTGCCAGAGGGTTGACAGGTGGGGACAGAGCCCCATCACCTGCTCGACTATCACACACTTCTGAAAAACATCCCAAAAACACTCTTACTGAACTTAACTTATTAAGGCGTCACAGAGAACTATGTGATGTGGTATTAAATGTGGGAGGAAGAAAAATCTTTGCACACAGAGTCATATTAAGTGCATGCAGTCCATATTTTAGAGCCATGTTTACAGGAGAATTGGCTGAATCCAGACAGACTGAAGTAACTATAAGAGACATAGATGAACTTGCCATGGAATTATTAATAGAATTTTGCTACACATCTCATGTTGTTGTTGAGGAGTCCAATGTGCAAATGTTACTGCCAGCAGCTTGTCTCCTTCAACTTACTGAAATACAAGATATATGTTGTGAATTCCTAAAAAGGCAATTAGATCCATCCAACTGTCTAGGAATTAGAGCATTTGCTGATACACATTCTTGTCGAGAACTATTAAGAATTGCAGATAAATTTACACAACATAATTTCCAAGAAGTAATGGAATCTGAAGAATTTCTGTTACTTCCTGTAGGTCAGCTTATTGACATTATTTCCAGTGATGAACTAAATGTTAGAAGTGAAGAGCAAGTATTTAATGCTGTGATGTCCTGGGTAAAATATAATGTGTCTGAAAGACGACCCCATCTTGCTTCAGTATTACAACATGTTCGACTTCCATTGCTTAGCCCAAAATTTTTGGTGGGGACTGTAGGCTCAGATTTGTTGGTTCGATCAGATGACTCCTGTAGAGATCTTGTAGATGAAGCAAAAAATTACTTATTACTTCCACAAGAGAGGCCTTTAATGCAAGGGCCTAGAACAAGACCTAGAAAACCTACTAGAAGAGGTAATGTAAATCAATACATAAAACGCATGAAAATATTAATTTAGTTATTGTCAAGAAAAGTAAGATAATTGATGAAACATTCTCAGATCAAATTGTTAAGTCAATTTTTTGCGTACAACCATTGGGTGGGGTGTGCCCAAGATTTTATACAACCTTTGACTTCTTTTTTATAAATCTTAACAAAATTACAGATATAGAGCCATCATTCTGATTCAGATGATAAAAATATTCTTCTTACTGTGATGAGCTCTATGACAAAGGGAAAACCTATACTACATTGGAATCATTTAAAAAATTTTTGAATAGGAATATTCTGTCAAATTCCTGAGAAAATCAGAAAATCAATATTTTTTATTTCCAGAACAGGATGATATTTCTAATGTTGATACCTCAGATATCTTACTATCTACTTCTACCTCAACCAACTATTAATAATAGGCAACAATATATGTTTTAAAACTTAGATTTAGACTTACTTCCTAATTTGTATTAAAATTTTTAAGACTATGTCAACATTAAAATTTAAGTAGGTATGCTTATTTTTAGTGATTTATTTTTAAAAAACAATATTTTTATGCAATATTCAGTTATAAAGATTTCTGATTTTGGTAAAATATCGCTGGTGTTAATGGTGTGTTAGCAGGTAAATTCACAAACTCAACAATAACTCAAGAACTAGTAAATTGTTATCTCGACCATATAGCACATTTTAGTCCAACCAATCATAGTAACATTTAGTACCCACTTACAAAAATATAAAGAGCTCAAAAATTTTTTTTCTTTAAATTACCACTTGAAATGATACCTTTTTTCTGCAAAGACCCAATTATAGAATTACTCCTTTGTTACAGGTGAAGTCCTGTTTGCTGTGGGTGGATGGTGCAGTGGAGATGCTATAGCATCAGTAGAAAAGTTTGATCCACAGACCATGGAATGGAAGATGGTGGCGCCAATGAGCAAAAGGAGATGTGGTGTTGGGGTGGCCGTTTTGAATGAACTGTTGTATGCTGTTGGTGGTCATGATGGTTGGTACTCCAAGAAATTAATGTCACAGATATTATTGTCATTGTCAAAAGCATAAAATATGGATGTCAGTTTTATGTCCTGTCAGAAAACTGTACCCCTACAAATTAAGTTTTTCTCATTAAGCTGGCTTTCCCATGGCTAGTATAGCTTTTTCTTATATGGTATATTCAATTTTTAAAATTATTAACTAACATATTTTAGCTTTTCTCAAAAAATGCAATACCCAGCAAACTTTATATTGTGGTTAACCCCTATGATTCACTGATTTATCAAGCTTCGTGACTTCAGACCAAAAATCAGAATGACAAATTAATTATCATGGTTTCTGTATTATTTTATAATTTTAGGTCAAAGTTATCTCAACAGTATTGAGAGATATGATCCTCAAACTGATCTATGGTCCTGTGACGTAGCGCCGACCACGTCATGTCGAACCAGTGTAGGAGTAGCTGTTTTAGGTGAGTCAAAAAATAAAATGAAAGAACAACATCAACTATTTGTAATAGAAAGAAATAAAGTTTTATTCCCATGATTGCCGCTAAAAAACCTTGTTATTGCCAGTGCTTAAAAGGACTGGTTTTAAGCGGGGCGAAAATAATGATTTCAGGTACCAAGGGACTTTAAGTCTATCTTAGTGTCGGTTCGGCACCGATTTGTAAGCTAGCAAATTGTACACAATGAACAGAGCCAGTAAATAAATTAGCAACATTGACACAGATACTTTTGTGACCGACATCGGTATGCGACTTTGATGGCTTGAACCTACTATCAGTGTGAAACATATTCACCAAAAGTTGCCGAAACTCCAACCTTGGGCGGGGCTTGGGCCTCAGCGAACTTGACACAGTTTAGGTCAAATCAAGGCCACCGGTGCCGTCCGGAAGCGACGCACGGAGGAGTATTTGTATTATAAAGCCGGATAAAAGTAAGAATCACCAAGATACTCATCTCTCAAGCTGCCGCCATAAAACTACGCCCTTCACTTGCATCATGTCGTGAACTGAGTCGCAACCTAATCAATGTTAGAATCACATGCCTTTGTTCTCGACGCTTTGTTTTATGGCGTTTACTTCTCTTGTTATTGTGCTTTCGTGTGATTCATTAAAACCTTGCATTAAAATATAACTGTCTGGTTGTCAGTGTATTGCTGTCCCATTCTAAATAAGAGAGAGGCAGATATTTTCAACGCGTTTTATTTTAGATGGTCTGCTCTATGCAGTAGGAGGACAAGACGGCGTTCAATGTCTAAATCACGTAGAGCGATATGACCCGAAAGAGAACAAATGGTCCAAGGTACCGCCCATGACCACGAGAAGGTTGGGCGTTGCAGTTGTCGTACTGGGAGGGTTCCTTTATGCAATTGGCGGCTCTGATGGGCAGTCTCCACTGAATACAGTAGAAAGGTAGGCAGCGAATGTAAATTGACCACTGATGATGGGGGGGGGTCTTAACTTTTAAAAACAGGGTGTTAAAGATTTTTTAAAAATCTCCTTTTTTATTATTATATCTGACACTGTAGATATTTTTGTGAAATTCAGTGCATAGCCTCTATTTATCAAAAGATATTTTTTGATGCCAGACATGTTTTATTTCTCAGTATTTTTGAAGAAAATAATAAATAATTGTTTTCTCATAATGAAATGAATTTAATATTTTTTATACAAAAACCATTAAACGAAAAAAATCAACAGACGACATTTGCTTGGCAACAAATGAGAATTTCAATAATAATATTTATGTAAAAAAATGTATGTATTTAAAACAATGTCAAGATACTTAAAAAATATTATATTTATTGCGTAGTCTGTAAGACATTGTAATTTTTATACAGGGTGTTACAGTAGTGTGTTACAACCAAGTAATACCAAAATAAATTATCTTAGAGTTACCTTTAGTTATAATCCATATATATTTTTTTTTTGAGAACTTAAAAGATTCGATAAACCATTTAAATTTAGTTTTCTACGATTTAGGTACAATTTCATTGTAAAAAATATATAATGTCAAACTGGATATCTTTAGCAATTCCTGGCATGTTGTATCTTTCCAGTTTTATTTTTTTGAGCAAAGTAATTTACGTTTCAAACTAGCCATTTTAAAAATATTTTTAGTTACGTGGGGGCCCCCCCGTTCCGATGGGTTTAGGCGCATAATGCAAAAAAAGTTATAAATTTGAGGAACTTTTTTTTTTAGGAATGCATATGTTTATTACTGAAAGCTACACTTAAACTAAGTAAAAAATAGTATGACCAATCTCTAAGTACAGGAAATATCTTTGGCAAAATTGTCAAAAAAATTAAAGATTCAATTTTTGACAATTTTGCCAGAGATATTTCCCATATTTAGAGATAAGTCATACTATTTTCTATACTTAGCTTAAGTATATCTTTCACTAATAAACATATTATTAAGAAAAAAGTTCCTCGAATTAATAACTTTTTTTGCATTTTGCGACTAAACCCATCGGAAAATAGGATGGGTTATATAGACATTTTTTTTGCTCACTGAACAATTCTATTAATGTTTGCTGACAAAGAAAATAAGTTCCAAAAAAATTCACGCCCCCCCCCTAATATTACAGCACGGAAAAATAAAAAACAAAGGTAGTTTTTTAAAAATGGTTTTTTCTTGTATGGTATGGAATGTCTGCTTATCAAATAAAAATATATAATTTTTTTTGCTCATGGTCAAAACATATTTTTTTTCAACTGGTTTGGGATTTTCAAACACAGTGCGGCACCTCATACTTTTTTAGACTAAACCCTCAAAATCTTTTTTTAATTTTAAAACCATCTTTAAAGCATTTTCTTGAGCAGCAAATAACTTTATTTGTTGATACGACTCCAGCACGTGTTTTTTTAAGGTACGATCCGCGACACAACAAGTGGACACTTGTCAGTCCGATGTCGACAAGACGAAAGCACTTGGGCTGCGCCGTGTTTAACAACCTAATCTACGCAGTGGGCGGCCGAGACGATTGCATGGAGTTGAGCAGCGCCGAGCGCTACAATCCGCATACGAACAGCTGGAGTCCCATCGTAGCGATGACTTCGCGAAGAAGTGGGGTAGGATTAGCGGTGATCAATGGTCAGCTCTACGCCGTGGGCGGTTTTGACGGAACGGCTTATCTCAAAACCATCGAATACTACGACGTGGAACAAAATCAGTGGAGACTGTGTGGGTCGATGAATTATAGACGCTTGGGGGGCGGTGTTGGGGTTATGAGGTCTCCTCAAACCGAGAATCGGATATGGTAATGTTATATATATTATAGGGACTATAAAATTGTAATCGATGTGCGTAAATAAAAATGAGACGCGGAAAAGAAAAAAAATTTGAAAATTTCTTGGTTAATGGCACAAAAGCCATGAGGTCAACTGCTTCATTTTAAAGGAACTCATCGGAACACTGTAGGTCAAGGTACAGACCTTTGCAGTCCATTTAACGGTTATATGTATATGTTGTACTCAATTGGCGAAAACGGTCACTGCCCGAATTTTATACTCACAACGCGATGTGGATCTTTCGAATTTTCCACATCGCGTTACGGGTATATTTTATATACCCAAAACGCGTTGTGTGTAAATTCGACACGCGACGGGTTTCGTGTTATGGGTAATAATAAATACCCACAACCCGAAAATACATAACCTTACTTTATTTAATCGGCAGCAACCAGCAACAAGGGTTTGTGTTTTGTTCATTTATTTGTCCTTTCTCAAAATTTAAGTGAAATTTTGATAAAACTGGCTCCGTTATAAAACAGCGCTGTACAAAATGGAACAAAATAGCGGCGACAAAATAGCGCTGCGACAAAACAGCGCTGGGACAAAACAGCGCTGCGACAAATTAGCGCGGAATAAAATCGTCGGTACAAAATAGCGCTGGTAGAAAATAGCGCCGGTACAATATAGCGCCGGTACAAAATAGCGCGGAACAAAATAGCGGTATTACAAAATAGCGCATTTTGTAGAGGCGCTGTTTTGTATAAATACATTTGTATCCAATGCCGTTTTATCAAATATTTGGTTTGATTCGGTTTTGGCATATAAACATCGACTAAGGGGTTTCTTCTAACATATTTTTTCAAAAAAAAAACTTTCCTGACTTTCCCACGATCCTAGAAGGTGTGAATCCAAACCGAACCGACCAGCATAGTTTTTCAAAAAAAAGCTTCCCTGACTTCTTTCCCGGGATCCTAGAGCGTGTGAATCCGAACCAAACTGAACCGAACCAAACTCGGTTCGGTTCGGATTCACACCCTCTAGGATCCCGGAAAAGAAGTCGGGGAAGTTTTTTTTTTAAATATGCTGGTATAGCTAAAATACCGCATGGTCAAAATAGCGCATTTTGGTTCGGTTTGGATTGGTTTGAATCGGATTCGATATTTTGTATTTTAGATATTTTACTATTCGATATTCTAAAGTTTCGATATTTTGTTGTTTTGATATTTTGCAGTTTCGACATTTTAATTCGATATTTTTTGTTTCCGATATAAGGAAACTAATAACCAGCCAGGTCAGCTAGGTTTAACTTTTTTTCTTCATTTTTTTGCGCTTTTTTGTATCGGCGCTATTTTGTACCGGCCGATATCGGTATTAGTAAGTATGAATAAATCATGAATAAATCTTAAAAACGTGTCAGTATTTTTATTTGACAATTTTTTTTTTGCATTATGGGTATTCTTTATCACCCATAACACGAAACCTGTCGCGTGTCTCCGACAATAATCGTGATTTTGTGTCGTGGATTTTTCCATTTTACACACAACGCGTTTTGGGTATGTGATATATACCCGTAAGGCGATGTGGAAAATTCGAAAGATCCACATCGCGTTGTGAGTATAAAATTCGGGCAGTGACCGTTTTCGTCAACTGAGTACAACATATACATATATCTAATGTTATAGCTGTTATTTCTTATAGAAGGCTTGAATATTCATTTTGATTCTATCTATATCTAGTCCTATTTTTATTTACGCATAATATATTGTAGTGAATACAGTTGTTTGTCTATCACACAAAGCAAAATAACAATGCACCCCAATGCATGTTGCACAAAGCCAGAATGATAGTTGGTTCACTTAAAAATCTACTTAAAAGGCTCTCAAAAAATAAGACATTGATCACAGCTGGGCAAAGTTTTAGATATATAGTGCTAGTTAAATTTCTAAGAGGGGTATAATTTAGGGGTACTAGTTTTCCTTTTCACCATAGTTAAAACATCTTGTTAGGATGTTAAAAAACTATGATGGCCAGCTCGAAGTGGTAGAGTAAACAAATTGTGGCCAATTAAAGATGGCGGACCATGTTTAAAATTAGATTTTACTGTATTGTTTCTTCACCCCAAAAGATCTGGCATTTTTTATTATTATGTTTTAATGTCCATTAACGTCAAAATACACTTTTCTTATAAAAGACGTCGGAACATTCCAAGAAGAATATAAACTTTAATTTTTCATGTTTTAAGGTTTTAAAATTTGGTGGATGGTACCCCTAAAAACAACCTCAAAGAAGATAGTTCCTAAAAATGTTCAAAACAATTTTTTAAAAAGTAATTTTTTTGCGAATGACGCATCTAGAAAAACACAAAACAAGTGCGCTTCTTTCGATGTATCAGTCAGCATCGTAGCTATGGTAGGTAGCTGTCCAAGCCATCTAAAAGTTACAACTTTGCAATAGGTAGCTGTCCAAGCCATCTAAAAGTTACAACTTTTCAAAAATTCAATGTTTTGGCTATACAAACTGATTATACCGTTTCCCTTATTCTGGCGAGCGGACTCATAGACTATAGTTCATTCCATAATTTTTGAGATAACTTTTTGATAGTAATCAGCTGTTACAAATAGCATAGGCCAGCGAAAAAAAATCGTACAAAGTTATCCCAAAAATAATGATATGGACTTATATCGTATTTCCACAGATATACAGTAACTAAATAAAAGTGATAAAAGTGCTAGAAATGTATCATATTGCATTCTAACTGGATCAGCACCATTTTTTTTTCATAATGTTGTATCTTAGTATCTCTCTACAACCTAACAAAACCATCCTATTCTACTGCCTCTCCTACAAATGATGTTATGGTTAAGTTTGCCAAAGAATTTACCGTTTAGGTAGTTCCAGTAAATGTTTAAAAAAATAAAGTTTATCTCAAACAGTGTTAGAACTGCAAGCTTCGTATTTTGCTTAAAGTAAAGAATTTTATTAATTAAAAAAAAAACAGACAGTTTAAAATTTTTGCAATGTTTTCAAGCTGGTGCATCGTGGAGAGAATTAAGAAACATGAATTTTGCAACATTTTACCAATCCAAACAACAGAGAACTACCCTTATTTTTGTAACCATTCCAGAAGTTTTCTTAACTCTAACTAAAAAAAAACTAAAAACGTCATTTTACTAGTAGAGCTCATGTACAAAATTTTGCTTTTCGTTTTTTATATTTATGACTTTTCACACTCTTATGGGTGATATTTTGAAAAATCCTTACGCGCCTACAATATGAAACCAATCTAACCTTCGATTTTTATAATTGTAGCTCTGGTGGTATAACGCTGTGTTAATTATTAATTAAAGATTTGCAATTTTCAACACCCTGTATACAAAAATGGACTTTTGTGACTATACAGACGGGTTTAAAAATAAAAGCACAATTCAAACGTTTTTGGACTCAAATTTAAGCTAACTTGGCAAAAATACATATTTTCTTGAACTAAATCAGGTAGGAAGCTATCTTGACACCCTTGTGTTGGGTGTATCATATGGTGCTGTTTCTTTAAACTTATTAAATTATGATCTACGGAAATCAATGTATTACTTCTGAACTGTCTGCAGAAACAAAATTTTGAAAGTTCAATTTCATCTAAAATAAATAACTCGAATAATAATTTGAATAGTTAATAAAAAAAATTTCAAATGTCCTCGCGACTTTGGGTATTAGACGTTGCTCAAAAGTTATGTTATTTATCTTTTAAAATAATTAACAAAGTAGACCAAATACTGAGACAGAAAATGTTATTGCCTTCCAAGATTTAGCAGTTGTGCCGAATCACGACAAAAATTTGACATAACATACTTAACCAGTGGCGGGTTTTCCCGATAGGGCTACCGTAACTACTACTACTATATCGGTTTAAAACGTTTTTCTACGTTATCCGACGCCTATTCTCCACCTCCTTCGATCCTCACAATCATCTTCTGTCAAGTTTTTTGAGTCATTCGTCTTTGGATTGACTGTTGCCATTCCAGTTGAGGATGCCCTCTTTTTCTGCGCTCTATTATTTGCCATTCTAGGACCTACTTTGGTAACCTTTCGTCTTTCATCTGTTGTACATGGCCGTACATATCAGTTGTCTTTTAGTGTCATCTGTTATGCTTTCCTTGATTCCCATAATTTTTTTATGGTCTCTTTCCTATATGATCTGTTCTAGATATGCTCATTGATCTTCTTATTGAATCCGTTTTAACACTTTCCATTTTTGTTTTGTATTTTTCTGTTACTGTTTGCTTTTCACCATTGTGTCATATATTTTAAATTTTGTTTTTTTTTTCTCTCTGCTCCATAAAATACTGTCAAGACATCTAATAACCTTCTTTGCTCTTACTATTTTTTTTCCAGTTCTTTACAGTCTGTTCCTGTCTTATCAAATGTGACACTCATTGCATGGAGATATTGTTTGTCCATTGTCTAGCCTTGCAGTGTATATGGTAAATCGGTCGTTAAGTTATATTCCCATGACGTGTACTTTACGTTTCCAGTTTTTTAGAGCTACTGCGATATATATGTTAAAAGTGGGAGAGCTACTGTAACTTATGTATATAAAATAAAAATATATTATGTTATTTAGCTATATGATTTTTAATTAAAAATATATTATCATACCCTCAGATTGAGAGGGATACAACTTGAAATTTTTAGATTTTTACTTTTTAGAATGCCACTCTATGTAGGCAAAGTACTAACCTAATTTTTTTCATAGCTCCCGGGCTGTTCTTCTTTTGGGAGGGCACACACCAATTTGAATCTCCCAACAGGAGGACGTTTCTCGAAAATAGTGTATATATTTAAAATTTGTACATTGTGAGCTTTATAAAAACTTTTATTTAGATCCTTTAATTATATATTTACATGTAGAATTGGCAACATAGTGGAGACCAAAACCCTCCTACTACTGTCTCGTAAAAAACCACTAAATATTGCATTTTTACTCAACAATTTTTTTTTAACAAAAATAATACATTTTCTTGTGTCATTCATTTGCAAGATTAAAGTGGGAGAATAAGTAAATGACTATACCAAAAAGAAAAACTGATTTTGACATAAAATTTGTAGTAATATCTTTTTTTGTAAAAAGCTAAGTTATAGATTAAGAAAATTATTTGATTTCATAGTTTTTCATTATTTTTGCTGATAATTTTAATTTTTTTATTTTCAGTGATGTTTCTAGCAAATGAAAAAATATATACCTAATAATATGTTAAACTTTGTATTATTTTTGCAAAATCAAGATACTATATCCCCCTAATTGACAGGGTAATATTAATAAATTACAGCAGCATTAATTTTAAATGTCCTTTGGTGATAGAAAAGGTCAAAAAGATAAAAAATAGGTTTTTTGCATTTAGACATAGAATGTCAAAGTCAGCAATTTTATTAAAACTGGATAGAAGTAACTGAAGGTCAAATTTTGTTACATAAAAATGTTTACTAAAAAATATAAAAATCAAAAAAAAAATATGTAACACATGGAATGCTAATGTAAGTGTGAGAAAATATGTGCAAGTACTGTACACTTTCAGCATCATAAAACTGGTACAATACTTTTTGTTAAAATACCTTGGACTATTTTTACAAACAAAATCAACCATTATTGTATTTTTCTGAAACTGCGAAAGCATGTCATTTTGTACTTCATTGAAACCAAATTTGTGCTTTTCTCTGCCAGTTATTAATTTTTTTTTTTTAAACTGGGACTTTCCATCCAATCAGGATCAATCGCCCAGTTTTGCAAAGTTTGAGCAAGGTCAGCAGATTTTCAACAAACACAAACAACCAAGTACCTAGCCAGGAATTGAACCTGGACCACTGGTGTGGAAAACAAACATTGCTACCATTACACCACGACTGTGGTTCATATAACTACTGACAAATTGTGATCTGATTAGTTTTGATCAAGATTAAGAAATATATTATTATTAGTTATATTAAAAAAGTTTCTATATTACACATACCTTTGTCAATCAGTCATTGTCTTCTGACAATAAAGCATAATTTTATAAAAACTGAATAATAATTTCTGTTGTAGCTATAACATTGGTTATAACATACCTACTTAGGTGGTTCTGAATTTAAGAAGAGTTTAGTAAATAAAAAAAATTAAGATAATACCTGATTTAACCAGCAATGTAATGCACAATGGACAAGTTTAGAGCTTACATGAATTTATATCTCAATCTCATCATACTAAGCAGGAGGAAAGATGGCGATACAAAAATTAAGCATTAATTCTGTCCATTGTGTAGTATGTTGTGAAGTTAACCATCCCTTAAGGTCAGATCAGCCTCACAAATAACATTAGATTTACTTAAATTAACTTACCCTAAACCAAATTAGACTAACTTCAGAGAATAGTTTTTGCAAAAATTGTTGTTTTTTACTGTTGAATGAAATGAACTTTATTAATAAATTTGAACTTTCCAGAAAATACAAGTAAAAAACTTCAAAAAGATTCTAAAAATTGAGAAAATTTATCTTAAAGTTAATATGAGTTAATATCTAATGTAATTTGTGAGGCTGAACTAAGGTGAAAGACCAATTATTGACACTATTAGGCAAAAAAATTATTTTAGTGACTACATTTTCTGAAAAACTGATATGAAGAAATTATACTGGTAACTGTAGTACTTTTTGTGCTTTCATCTAGTATTTACAAATGAAACAAAATGTGATTTACATCACTATAAGTAAAATTTTATTTTAAAAAAGATGGTTGAAAAAATACCTATTATTAACACACAGTTTAGATAGTAAACCATTTATTGACATCCCATTTATGGACCTTTAACTAGAAAGCAGAAAAGTATAGAAATAAAATACAACAAACATATTTTAAGCTTCGAATACATCAACATCCATAGGAAATTCATATTTTAGTCTTTCCCCAGAGTATTTCTGGAGTAGGTAATACTCCCAAAATAGAGCCTATGTTGATAAATGATACATCATTCTCAGCAAAAATAAACATTTTCTTATCTTTGTTCACACATCTCATAGACATTACTTCTATATCTGAATTATTGTGAATGTTCTGTACTACACAAACATATTTAAAAACTGTAGCACGTCGTTTTCCTCCATAAAATTTTGCCAAAATGTAATCTCCTACTGAAAGATTAGATGCATCTTTTAAATCACAATATTCTTTTTCTTCTGGAAATATCTCTACGTCAGCTAGGCTGCTACCACTATCTTGCCAATCTTCTTCGGAAGTTTCGGATTCTTCTTCTTTTGTTATTTTCTTTATTTTAAATTTGCCTTTCTCAATTTCCCGTTCTTTCTTCAGATATAATCGCTTTTCTTTTTCTTCCAACTTTCTTTTTTTCTCATTTTCTTTTCGAATATGATAAGTTTGCCAGGCATCAGATGTGACAGCAGAGGGAATTTTTTCTTTTAATTTTCGTTTTCCTGTTGTGGCTGGTTTGGGATTTGGCCAAAACAATGCTTTTTTGAAAGGTGTTGGCACATTTTCTGTCAACTCTTTCAAAGGTGATGGAACACTATCCTTCAACTTATGTGATGTACTTGGAATTTCATTATTGTCTTTTACATTTATCTGATTTTCAGTTCTAATTACTTCAGTCTTTTCTGGGGTGATCTGCTCAGGAATGTCAATTGGATGATTGAGTTCATAAGTGTCATTAGGACCAATCTCGGTTTCTTTGTGGTTGTTGTCTATTTCTTTCTGTAAATTTGCTTTTTTTTCAATATCTCCTGATGTCTTTTCAGTTTTTAAACTTTTCCAAAATTCGAATAAGTTTGTATCTTCAACAGCACCATTCCAATTAAGATTCTTTGTGAGACATGTCTTAAATCATTCTATCTTAGTCTTATCTATTCTTTCCTCTAATCCTGTACTTATAACCTTTGCTGTCACCTTGTAATTGCTGACACTTGTAATGCCTTTTTTCGATATATCTTATTAAAATGTACATTTTCTTCATTGAATGGACATATACCACTGGCCCAAAATGCATTTTTAATGGTATCTTCATCTATTTGCTTTAATGCTTTATTGAAAACATTGCTAAAATCTTGTTTTTGCATTTTGTTTCCAAGATTTTCTATTCTCCATTTCTGAACTTCTTTTTTATAAGCAGCTTTAAGTGGTCTAAAAACTCCTATGTCAAGGGGCTGTAGTAGATGTGTTGAGTTGGGAAACCTAGCAATTAGCTCTATGCCATTTTCTGCACAAAATTGAGAAAGATCCAGTGTTAAGTGGGAAGAGTGCCCATCTAGGAACAAAATTACAGGTTTCTCTATTTTTTCTCCCTCTAGCCATGGATTAAAAATGTTACATATATATTCATAAAACGTTGCAGCGCACATCCAGCCATTTTCAGACGTACCTACTCCCCATTCAGGTGGTATACTGCTTGATATGTAACTGGGAACTCTTACATACGAAAAAACGACCATAGGCGGTGCAATAGTTCCAGCAGCATTTGTCGTAACAAGAACTGTAAGGTTTTCCTTCTCATCCCCTGATGCTAAATAAACGTTTCGTTCTCCTTTCTTTACCAGAACTTTACCAGGCTTGGGGAAAAGATAGAATGCACTTTCATCTGTGTTGAAAATTCTCCCTGGATCTTCAGTAATCTCAAAAAATATTCTTTGACAACAGATACGTTTTTACTTCATGAAACCAATTTCGAATCTGGTTCTCAGTAACATTTTCTCGTGATGGGATCAAAGCTTGTGATACCCTAGGGGTTATTTCAGGGTGCCGTCTTAAAAATAACTTGAACCATTTGTCGCTGGGCCTGTTATCGTTTTCAAATGATTTTTGTTTGTTTTTTGATTCCTTTATAATTTTTTGAACAGAATCCAGCAACTGAGTTTTTGTAACCGGAAAATGTCTCTCAGCAAGTGCCAGTATCCACCTGACTAAAATGGCCTCTTCCTCCAGAGAGAGAATCGTATAGGGCTCAGGAGAGCAGTTCAGGGTTGATTTGCCTTCTTTCTTATGAAGCAGTGTAGTTCGAGGAACACCATACTTTTTTGCGGCTGCAGCTACAGGGACACCTTTTTGCACTTCCTTTAATGCTTTAGCCAAATTTTCAGCTGGGTATCTTTTTCTTGGAACCATTCCTAAATTTAAAAAAATAGTCAAGTAGGTACCTACCAATTATTGACAATTTAAACCAATTATTGACACCACATGCCATTAATTGGTTTGGAAACTCTCAAAGGAAAAATTCAAATTTTGGCAACATTGTCACAATGCAAATTTTTAGAATAATGGGTTATTTAAATAAACAGGCCAAAACCAATTATTGACACTGGTGTCAATAATTGGACAAACCTGCTTTTGGTTAACCAATTATTGACAGAGGAGAATTTTATCAACCACAATTGTTTTTTAATAAACTTATGATATATTGTTATTTTTCAGTTCAGACAAAAAATAAAAAAGTTACATGCATTTAAAATAAATTCTTACCTTAACTTTTGCAATAATCACCACTAATATTTAAACAAAATATGTGCACATGTTCACTCAGACAAGAACTATGTCAAAATGGCTTCTAGTAGAAATTTTATTCAACTATATCACTGTTTAATATTTTCGGGAATCCATCCTTACAATACTAGAATATTATTGTTTGTCAGATTTCTTATTAAACCCTTAAGAAGTAGAGACTGTCAATAAATGGTAAGGTGACAATAATTGGTCACTTACCTTAGCCTTTACTTGGGAACCATTCTTAACTTACATAACACTCAAGGGGGCAAGGTGGGGTTTAGCCTTGTGTTGCACTCAATATTTTATTTAGGTATCTTTTTCTTTGTGTTACGAAGGGAAAGGGCAGTCAAAAATCCTTAGTTTTGGTGTTACAGAATTTAAGATTGTTCCCTTACCTTTGGAGTTTTTGACAAATTCCCTGGAGATTGATGAACAACATCACTTGCAATACTTTTCTTCAAAGCTGTCCCAAACACTTTTCTCTCCATTATCTCTAGATCTTCTGGTGTTGGCCTCTCTAGGCCCTTTAAGTTTGTTAATGAGTAGGCACACCATTCTTCCACAAATAGTCCTGCTGTTAGGTTGTAGTTTTCACATAGTTTGACACCTATTGTTATTTTTTATTATTAATTTTAATTTCTAAGTAAAATGTCTGCCTTGCAAATACAAAGGGACAAAAAACTTGAACTCTGACACATAAAACTTGGGGTTGAACAGCAAGGGTAAGTTAAGAATTAGCCCTAAAGCACAGAATAACCCTTTGGTGTTCTGTGCAGAATAAAATAATTTATTTTAAATTTGTGCCACTTACATTTATCCAAAGATTTATCATCGGGATTTATTGTTACAGTGTTAAACTCCTGTAAAATCGACTCTTTTAAAGCCATAATTTTCTTTAGTATTTTTCACAAAAAGGAAAAAAATTATTAATAACTTTTTATACTTATTTACCTAATCTGTGATTAATAACAAGCTTCCCAAAAAACGCGGCAAAATTTTGACATTTTTGTAACTGTCAGTTTTCAGTGTCACCAACCCTTTTTGCCAACGCAGGGCTAGGGCTATCAACTATTTTTGCCTTGGCCAACGAAAAAAATTGACCAACGAACATTTTGGCCTTCGGCCAACAAAAATCTTGAGCGAATTACGGACAAAAAAAAATGTTTTATCCAACAACGCAACAGCTTGCTACCGTCAGGCCGTTCACGAATTACGTACCTAACTATTCACATTTTAAAATATCAAGCCAAGGCTTGGCCACGGATCACCTAACAAAAGGTGATCCGTGGCTTGGCCAAGGAAATACACACAGAACGGAAATACAAGCAGAACAACGCAAGATTTAATGCAAGCAAGCGTTGTTTGATGGAGCTTGATTCTTTATTTATTAAGCAACGCAAGGAGGCAAATAATTTCCCGAACCAGAAACGAGTATTTATTAGTTTATGACCCGAACTAACCAGACTGAACCGCGAGAGATTTCTACAAAAAGATGCCGTTTTTCCAATATTTATTGAATTCTACAACAAACAAAAAGTTGCTCTGTTTTCAAGTAATAGTTCTTGCCCATTTTCTATTTTTCTCAAAAACTGTAAAGATAAGGTGACCAACCGTCCCGATTTTGCAGGGACAGTCCCTATTTTTCGCCATTTGTCCCTACTGGGGAAAAAATCCGTCCCGGTTTCTCCAGCAAAAATCCCGGTTTTGATACTTCTGCATTTTGTATATTAGTTATAACTGCAAATCAAAAGGCAGATGTTCTGTCATCTATAATTTTCAATTGTTTTTTGGTTTTGCAAGCAATTCGTTTGCAGAATATAATAACATTTTTAAAAACAAGATATATATATAAATATATTTGTACTTGTACCTTACCTTGCAAAATACTTTATAGGTACTTCGGCTTTTAGTGAACTTCCAGTTACAGTTACTACTTTGCGCAAAACTCGTGTGTTTTTTGTTAAATATTGCAAGAAACTTTGTAATTAGAGTGTCAAACTACACAAGTTCTTATTGTGAAGAATTTTGATGCATTTTTCGAATTTACTTAATCTACGTACTCCAAATCCAATTGTAATTAATTGATATATAGTATTATTTTCAACTAAAATGCGGGCGAGCCTAAGATTTTTTAAAATATTTTTCCACATACAATAAAACCTCTCCTTGCGGACAGCTCTATAAAACGGACACTCCCTTTAGGCGGACAAATTTGTTGAAACAAAGCTTTTCTCGATTCCTTTACATGTATAATTCACTCCTATAACCGGACGCGGACAATTTTTTTTGGTAAAAAAATTCTGAAACCTCCTTTAACCAGACGCGAACCTCTGACAACGAGACGGAGCGCTGCATAACATGGACAGAAATATTATGTAGTACTAACTACTATACTAAATACCTGTGTATTTAAAAAATCAAACAAGTTTTCGTGGCTAATCGGGAAAAAAGAGGTTTTTGTTTTCTCATGTTTTCCGTGGGTAGCTCGAAAGCTTAACCCATGCTTAACCTCACGGGAGTCCAAGATCTAATGGACACCTAATAAGTGTTGACAGTTAACTGTTTCGCCTTTATGGGGCTTCTCAGAACACTGCTTGGTCAATATATGTGACACCCTTGCGAAGTTAGTTAGACGGTTATGTCTCTAGTCATATGTCTGTAGTGAGAAAATCCTAGGGTCACTGCATCCTGGAAGCCTGGCGTCTAAGAAGACACTACGTCTTCGTGATGCAGTGACCCTAGAAAATCCTCGCAAGAAGCACCATCTACCGAGATATGAGAGAAACTAGAATAAGAGCAGGCAAGATAAACTGCTATATATATATATATACAGGGTGTCCCAGAACTAATAGTACATAGTTAAATTGTAGATTCCCTGAGTCAAAATATTACGATTTAGCCATACCTATCTTAGTCCAAAAGTTCGTACTAACCGAGATACAGGGTGTTAAAATTTCTTTTTTCAATTCGATTTTCTTTAATAACTTTTTTACTAATTATTATTTTTGCAAGAAATAACCAGCGTGTAAGTTTTTTTGAAATTGGCAAGACGATTCCGTTGAAAATTTTGATGTACAATGTATAGGGTGTTCCTTGGACCACTACCATTGCATTAAAATCAGTTTATTTTTTTTGTGCCTCCGTGTATACCAGTTTTTATGTAAAATAATGGTTTTCCCATCAGTTTTATGTAAAAAAGTTATACTGCCTTAAAGTCGTTCAGAGCAACGGTTTTTGAGATGTTTACATTTAAATTTTTTATTGCATGTGAGTGATATGCCTAATTTATGTATGATACTTTCTTCAATTCTTTCTACTAATTAATATTTTTGCACAAACTAACCAGCATGTAGGTCTTTCTGAAATTTGCAAGACGATTCCGTTGAAAAATTTGATGTACAATGTACAGGGTGTTCTTTGGACCACTACCATTGCATTAAAATCATTAGTGTTTTTTTTTGTGCCTCGGTGTATACTTAAGCAGGTTTTTAAACAGAATATTATTTTAATTATTAAATAATTATTATTAACAAGCCTACTATAATAAACAATTTTAAGTTTGATTTACTATTAGTGAATTTTAAAATTTTAACTTATAGTTGCTGAGAGCGCTATGAAATTTTATATTTTTTTTAATAAATATTAAAATATAAATTTTTTTAATAAAAATTTTCTTTAAAACAATAAAAAAATACTTGCACTAATAAAGTATACGTACTTACCATTTTAAAAAAACTAATACGAAGAGGTTTTTGTTCCTCATTAAAAACATAGCCCTACACAGTTGCAATAACTCACAATAACTTTTAACAATTGTTTTAACACACTTATGATAATTCAAGAACCACTATTCAAAATATACAGCATATTTTTTCACTTAATATTTTTGAAAAAAAACGTAAAATCTTAGAATGCTATAAAAAAGTATTAATATGTATGAAGTAAGTAAGAATTTAATATAAAATCTTTTATGCATACAATAAAAACTTCTAATTTAAATATCTTGAAAACCGTTGCTCTAAGCGACATCTAAAAACTATAACTTTTTTACATAAAAAAATTAATGTTTTTAATAGAATCTTGTATACACCGCGGAACAAAAACGTTAGACCTATTTTAATGTAACGGTACCGACCTAGAGAACACCCTGTATAATATTTTTATTTTTTTTTACCAAAATTAAATTGTCCATGCCCAAAAACCACTAAACCCAATTTTTTGTGCAAAATTATTAATAAGTAGAAAGAATTGAAGAAAGTATCATACATAAATTAGGCATATATATCACTCACATGCAATAAAAACTTTAAATGCAAAAATCTGAAAAATCGTTGCTCTCAGCGACTTTAAAACAGTATAACTTTTTTACATAAAAAGAATGGGAAAACCATTATTTTATATAAAAACTGGTATATACAGAGGCACAAGAAAAATACACTGATTTGTATGCAATGGCAGTGGTCCAAAGAACACCCTGTACATTGTACAGCAAATTTTTCAACGGAATCGTCAAGCCAATTTTAAAAAAACTCACATGCTGGTTAGTTTTTGCAAAAATATTAATTAGTAAAAAAGTTATTAAAGAAAATCAAATTGAAAAAATAAAGTTTAACATCCTGTATCTCGGTTAATACGAACTTTTGGACTAAGGTAAGTATGGCTAAATCGTAATATCTTGACCCAAGGAATCTACAGTTTAACGATGTACCATTAGTTCTGGGACACCCTGTATATATATCGATCGATGAAAAGATCGATTGCAAAGAAAAAATCCGTGATCTACGACAGCTCTTCTGTCTTTCAAGCCAGAGCAACGCTGATTAGTGTTTTTACCCACCATCAGACGCGAGCGTCAATCAGCGGAATAGTTAAGCCAAATAACACTAACAAACATGGCTAATCGCGTAAAAAGAAGTTTTTGTTTCTCTCATATTTTTCCGTGGGTAGCTCGAAAGCTTAACCTCACGGGGCTCCAAGATCTAATGGACACCTAATAAGTGTTGACAGTTAACTGTTCCGTCCTTATGGGACTCCTGCTTAGAACACTGCTTGGTGCAAAAACGCACTCTGCAGCCGGGGAATTACCTCTTTTCGTTTTAATCCAGAGACTAAATACTTCTGTCAGAAACGAGTATAATATAGCTTCTGTCGTATTTACAACATATTTTATTCGGCGGGACTGCTGTGTTTTATTTTTATTGGTCAGTTGGGTAGTAATATCTTTTGAAATGGCGCATAGTAAAAACTTCTTAGTTAAGTGAGAAAATTGAAGTTTAACGTTTCGGAGAAGGAACATCTATAAGCACGAAAGATCGCTAAAAAATTTAATATCAGGAAAACTCAAGCAGCGGAATTATTATTAATATTAATAAATATATATTAAAATTTCGCAGTTCTCTCTTATAAGCGGCCACCTCCAACAAGCGGACAATATCGACGAAACCGTGAGTGTCCGCCCTTAGGAAGTTTCACTCTATTTCATAATGGGGTTTCGCCCCCCCCCCCCCCAAGACATATTCCTGGATGTGCTACTGCATATAGATAAAGCGTTGTTAAAAATTCGAAATAAGAAAAAAACTTGAATGCTTTAAAACTTGTGTTTCTATACAAAAATATTTATACTAGTACATTTTTCTAAGTAACGTAAAATAAGGTAACATATCTTAAACTATGTACAGTGTTACTTTGGGTAGTAAACTGAGGATATAGTAAAGTCACAGTTTATAAAACTCGTGTGTTTTTTGTTAAATATTTAAAAAAAAATGTGTTTTAAGCATAAACTGAGACTTTCTTGTAAAAAATTTTATCTCGAATTTTGATGCATTTTTCGAATTAGTTTAAATGACGTAATTTTTATTATTCAAACAAAAATACATTCAAGTCCATATTCGTGCAATTAATTAATATACAGTAGAACCCTGATTATCCGTGCTCCACGGGACCGGACGAGGCACGGATAAGTGAAAAGCACGGATAATCCGAAAATTCATTTATTACATGTTACATACATATTATGTATATATACTCAAAAGATCCCATAAGTTCAAACTAAGTTTATATGTATGTATTGCATAAAAAGAAAACAGAACAAAAAATATAATTCTACATAAAGTTTTGGTCGAGTGATTTCCGGTAACGCTATTTCGATAGAACTTCAAAAACACAATTTCGATGATGGAAAATCATAGCACGGATAATCCGCAGCCCGGATAATTCGCACACGGATAATCGGAATTCTACTGTACATAGATTTGTTCATGAACACATTTTCCAATAGAAAACTTTGTTAGAGATTCTTAACGAGATTAAGACCTTTAATTTTCAAAGAAAATGCTGCTTACGTCTATAACTTCTTCCTCCTTATGATTATATTTGTTTTGATCAAAAGGTTCTGTCAAACAGAAATCACTGATGCTGCTCGTAGAGCTACGGTTCGATTCCTGGTTTACTTTCTTCCCATTCTGCTTGTTCTTCATAAGAGTCACAGCCAGCAAATTCTGATTTATCCCATGGATATTGATAAAAAAATCGAATTAGTCAACTTTGATTATAGAAAAATTAGAACGTCGAACCACGTTTATAGGATTGTTAGGTCAAAACACATTTACCGGTTTGTTACAGTCAAATTGTTGAAAGCCATATAGGTCTCGTGTTGTCATTGTGAACATTTGGAATAGGAAAAAAACTAGAATGTGTTAAATCTTGTCTTTTTATAAAAAAATATTTGTAGTAATACATTTTTCTGAGTAACGGAAAATAAGGTAACATATCTTAAACTATATACAGTGTCCTTCGAATAGTAAACCGGCTTATAGTGAACTTCCAGGTACAACTTTGCGCAAAACTCGTGTGTTTTTTGTTTTTCATTTGAAGACTTCGATCTCGAATTTTGATACAGTTTTCGAATTTACTTTATCCGACATAGTTTATATTTTTCAACCTAAAACATCTAAGTCTCTTATTCTTGTAAATAATTGAAATAGATTTGTTTCAATTACAAACAGCTTAAAAGTTATATATGCGGGAGTAACAAAACCTTTAAAAATGCGTATAAAAATAAAATATGAACACAAAACATTTTTCAACAGAAAACTTGATTATAGATTCTTAACAAGATTAGATCTATTAATTTAATTTCTTTAATTTTCAAAGAAAAGGCTGCTTAGATCTATCATTTCTTCTTCCTCATGATCATTATCTTTTTGATCAAAAAGTTCAGTCAAACAGAAATCGCTGATGCTACTCGCAGAGCTGCGGTTTGATTCGTCTTCTTCAGTTTCGTCCCATTCTGCTTCTTCTTCAACAGAGTCAAAACCAGAAAATTCTGATTCATCCCATGGAAATTGATCAAAAAAATCTTCGAAGTCTTCATCATCCTCCTCCTCCTCCTCTTCCATATCACCCCATTCAGAATCAGTATATGACCGTTGATCAAATGAGTCAGCTTTGATTATGGAAAAATTTGAAGGTCGAAACACATTTACCGGTTTGTTGCAGTCAAAATTTCCAAAACCATATACTGTATTATCATCGTTGGCGAATAAGGCGACGCCTATATTGGATTTGGGAGGCTTCCAAACAAGTAAACTGGTTTTT
The DNA here is from genome assembly GCA_963576565.1 of Aspidapion aeneum. Classification (NCBI taxonomy): domain Eukaryota; kingdom Metazoa; phylum Arthropoda; class Insecta; order Coleoptera; family Brentidae; genus Aspidapion; species Aspidapion aeneum. Next base: position 34,317,031 of record OY755038.1, on the reverse strand, counting down.
AGAATCATATCATGCAACTGAGACGACAAAACGGCTCGACCGATATCCCGCTCTTCTTTGGTTTTTTTAATTTTCTTTATTACTTTAAAAACAATTTCATATTTAACCTCTGTAGGGTCAGTCAACCTTAATTCCTCTTCTGCCAAATTTACAAATTTATCCTTAAGGTAAAATATTAAAGGAACAAGAAGTCTAGCGGAGTTAGCTTCGGCTTTTTTAAACTTTTGGTACGTCTGCCACCCATATGGCATGTGTTTTTTAATGTGTTCTTTTGCCCACTTGATTCCCAGCTCAGCATCGCTTTCGCTACCAACTCCGTTTTTTAGGTTTTCAAATACCACAAGTGCCAAGTCCAGATAGGGTGTAATTTGTTCTGTCAAAGTGCTATTGTTAGCATCTTCATCTAAGCGAAACTTGGATACTATCGTTTCAATGGTTTTATCATGTTCATTTAAAATTTGTTTGATTTTAATAAAATCGACGGTTTCTAGAGGATGCCACACATAACCATTTAAATAAGGTTTAAAGAATACCACACCTTCTTTAACTGGTACGCCGGGAGTATTTGAGGCCACTTTCTCTCCTGGAAGCGCGTTACTAACGTCTACAGAACATAAACCCTGAAAAGTGTGCACATATACATGATCTTTTAAATACATTTGACTTGTATCGAGTAGTTTTTCCAGCCAGATAATGTCTTCATCCCACAAACATTTTTTATTTTTCATTCTGTAGATGTTCCAGTATTGTTTGTTAGAAAGATTTAGTTTGACTAACGCTTCACCAGGAAGGTAAGAGAAAATTTTGAATGTGATTTCTTCTGGTATTTCCATTTTTCTGTTCTGAAATTAAAAATATGAACTAATTGGGATAGTGATACTTTATATTCTTAATTGGGATAAAAGAAATGATGCACAGATGACTCAACACACAGTATTGTTGTATTTCGTTTTAGGGACTATTCTTAATTTACGTATGGCTACTCAAGGGGGGTAAAGAGGGGGGGGGGGGGTTAGTCTTGCGTTAAAATTAATCTTTTTTTATTGTGTTTTTTCTTGACAATACAGACACAAATTAGGGGAAAGGAGGGTCAAAAATTCTGAACTTATGCATTACATAATTTAAGAAGGTTCCCTATACATACATGTGCTGAATATGGTTAAAGTATAGTATTTTGGCAGGCAAGGTGTTATTGAAGAAGCACCCAAAAAAACGGTCAAAAAAAGAGCAACAAAATTAATTTTTCCACAACTAATTAACGACCAATTCACGGCAAATTATCCATCTAGTCACGATTCGTTTTGCGATGAGTGCCAACATATGAAGTTAGCAAACACCCAAAAAAACACAAAAATAAAAGCGACAAAATCAATTTCTAAAACCCATTTTTGACGAGAATGCTTCGCAAACTTTATATAAAGTTAGCGAAGCTTCCAAAAAAAATGGTCAAAAATAAGAGCGACAAATTTAATTGTTCCACAACTAATTAACACCAAATTATCCACCTAGGCGCGATTCGATTTGCGATGGGTGCTTCGCTAACTTCATGCACATGTTTATGGCAATAATTAGCTACCTATTAGTTGAGCTTCATTTTTGTGTTCTGCGAATTTGAAAAATTATGTTGAAGTTATGACACTCCAAAGTCAAATTATAGTAATTTTTGGATGCATTTAACACAACTCACCCTACACTATAAAGCTTTGCTTGAATTTTTTATTAAAACCAAAACTATTTAAATACTCTGCCAATCTATGGGCACCTAAGCTCACACTAGGTACTATAGTTATAGTGTACGTGTGAGCTAATATAACTAAAAACTGAAATATATTTTATTGAAATCCAGACTCAATTACCTTTCGTTTGATACCACACAAGCCATGTTTTGACTTAAACTTTAATTTTTCAAATCTACCCCCACCTTTTTTTTTAAACTAAAATGTATTTTGTTTAACTCCAGACTCAATTACCTTTCGTTTGATATCACACACGCCATATTTCCACATAAACACTAATTTTTTAAATTTACCCCCACTCTTTTTTTAAAGTAAAATGTATTTTATTTAACTCCAGACGCAATTACCTTTCGTTTGATATCACACACGCCATATTTTTACATAAACTCTAATTTTTGAAATATACCCCCACCCTTTTATTTGGCTTGTGTTTGGTGGATTTTGTTCATTTTTAAATGGGACCATCTCGACCCAAAACCCAGCGTAGGTACCAAATTTCATTCAAATCGGGCAAGCGGTTTTTGAGTTATGCGCGTTGGTCGTTACAGACAGACATACAGACAGACAGACAGACGGCACAACAAAAAAGTTTCAAAATCATCTGAAACGCAAAGATATATAAAAATTTTTGAAATCGGAGCAACTTTTTTTTTCTCGAAAAAATTAGGATCACTATAGCTCACACTACTATAGTATAGTAGTAGTGTGAGCTAAAATATATAGGTATAGGTAGGTAGGTAGGTATAGTTCAAATTATACCCATTTGTAATGACGTCATTTTTGTTTATCTTTGTTTAGTATATTATAAACAGCGGTGACAATAAACTTTTTTAAAAAAGTAGTGTCTATGATTTAAATAGGTAGGTAATTGGTTATGTGAAGTATCCGTCACTGTCAATCAAAAAACATGATTGGCAAAAATATCTACGCCATACGTTTTTTTCTCACCTGGTGACGTCATTACAAATGCGTATAATTTAGACTATAGGGCACAGATTTATTTCATAGTTCTTAAGATAACTTTTTGACTGTTACAATCTATATAAAATCCATTTTAAATCGAGAGAGAGAGAGAGAGAGAGAGAGAGAGAGAGAAAAACAGTTATCATAATAACCAGCGTAGGCCTGTAGAAAAAATTGTCTTGGAAATTATGAAACAAACCATAGGTAGGTATGTTACCATAGTGTTCAAAAGATTTTTATTTTTGTGTCATGGAGAAAGTTACTAGGTAGTTAAATTTCTTTGTTTTTTAGCTCACACATATACTATACTATAGTAGTGTGAGCTATGGTGATCCTAATTTTTTCGAGAAAAAAAAAGTTGCTCCGATTTCAAAATTTTTTATATATCTTTGCGTTTCAGATAATTTTGAAACTTTTTTGTTGCGCCGTCTGTCTGTCTGTCTGTCTGTCTGTATGTCTGTCTGTCTGTCTGTCTGTCTGTAACGACCAACGCGCATAACTCAAAAACCACTTGGCCGATTCTAATGAAATTTGGTACCTAGGCTGGGTTTTGGCCGAGATGGTCCCATTTAAAAATGAACAAAATCCACCAAACACAAACCAAATAAAAGGGTGAGGGTAGATTTCAAAAATTAGAGTTTAAGTGAAAATATGGCGTGCGTGATATCAAACGAAAGGTAATTAAGTCTTGAGTTAAACAAAATACATTTTAATTTATTTAAAAAAAAAAGGTGGGGGTATATTTCAAAAATTAGAGTTTAAGTGAAAATATGGCGTGTGTGATATCAAACGAAAGGTAATTGAGTCCGGAGTTTAACAAAATCCATTTTAGTTTTTGTTTTTTTTAAGGGTGGGGGTATATTTCAAAAATTTGAGTTTATGTCAAAACATGGCTTGTGTGGTATCAAACAAAAGGTAATTTAGTATGGAGTTGAATAAAATATATTTTAGTTTTTAGTTATATTAGCTCACACGTACACTATAACTATAGTACCTAGTGTGAGCTTAGGGGCCCATATATTGGCAGAGTATTTCAGTTGCTTTGTGAGCAATGGAGGTACAAAATCTATAAGTGATGTGACATTTTGATTTTATAAAACTTATAGAAAAGAAAAATCAAAAAGAGTACACCATAAATTAAATACAGTTAAAATGCCTACCTGCCATTGTAACTCATTGTAATGTAGAAATTATAAAGCAAGTAAAATAAACTGAATATGCAGTTTGCTCCAGTGATAGACCTCCACATAGCACAAAAATCACATCAACGTTAAATTAACGTGAACAAAAATAACAAAGTTTTTTTTTACTTGAAAACAACCGCATACCATGTAATATTTATTTTGTTAAATCTACATGCTTAAAGATAACTTAAAAACAAGGAGAAATCGAGCTATAAAAATGTACTTTTTGCTGAAGTTTCTGGTGCTGTGTATATAATGTGTTTTTTACCCTCGTTATTTTCATGTACCAAATTCACACTTGAAAAGTCCTCCACAACATGTTCTAAAACGCCACTAGATTAACCCCTGATTTATAAGTTGCCGTTCACGGTTGACGTTCACGGTTCACAGTTCGTAGACGGATTTTAGCATTTATAGGTTGCCGTCTTCCGTTCGCAACCGTTCGGTAATAATAACCTAAAAAAATTGTTTTTTTTTATAGTTTTTTTGTTTAAAATGGAGCCTCTAACCTTTTCTGACTTAGCATTTGTCATAAACAAAAAAAAAATAAAAGGAAAATACAAAAATAAACGAACTAAGTATGACGTACGTGGCCGACTACGAATCTCTAACGGCGAAAGATAAAGATGAATTATCTCCAACTTTCGCGAACGTCAAGGCCGAACTTTGCCCAACTTTAACGAACGGCAACTTATAAATCAGGTGTAAGATTTCTCAAACCTATTAACTTTCTGCGTCTTTTTTGGTCACGTTTTTTTAATAAAAATTTTTTAACTTAAAAGAGACGCGAAAGGAAGTTATAAAAGTTCACTAGTTTAAGACTACAACACTTCAAGGCAATTTTAAAGATGGCGCTCAAGGCAAGACAAGATATCTATATATCTATCTATATACATTATGTTTTTTTAAAAGCTAAACAAGATTTTTTAACAGTAAACACTTTCACAGAATATTAATGTGTCTTTATCAGGTTAATAACAGATGCGTCGTGATCGTGGATCAGGGATCAGTTCCTTAACAGGTTTTTGGAGTTTAGAGGCCAAAGCACTGCCTGATAGATTTCGTCAAAGTGAAAAATCCCGACAATAGGGGGCGCTGCTGCTAGTAAAATCTCAAAACTATTCGGTAGAAAAGCAATGCAAGTCGTATTTTAAAATTCGTGTAGAAAAGGCGTGAATCTAATGTGATTTTAACGTTGATAAAAATCACGTGAAACTAACGCAAAACATTGCTGTTTTAATTTGATAATGGCGTTATTAAAACGCAGTTTTTAGCAACGTTATTTTTTATAACGTTAATGAATGACCTATTAAGCTTGTTTTCATATATAAAAGAAACGTTTTTTTCTAGCAGCTTTTAAAATCAACGTTTTTTTTCTCACGCCTTTTTTACGTGTTAAACACGTGATTGTGTTATGTGGGACCTGTTAAATTGCCAAACTGGATGGAACAGTTCCATTTCTATCAAAGAACATTCTTCTTTATGATCTCTCTCATCTTGGGCCGTCAAGTGTGCCATTCTACTATGAGAAAACAAACTGGAGGCTGTTCCAACAAACCTGTTCTGTTAGTTTCATAAGGGTATATGATTTATAAACACAATTTACGTCGGCAGTTCACAGTTCAGAGATAACCAAATTGTATGATAGAGTTCATAATGTATCTACTATTAAAAATGTATGAATGTGCCATATATTATGTTATTTAGATTTTTACTGGCCATACAAGGTCTTGAATTTTCAGCACTCTCGAACTCCCAACTGCAGACGCGAACTGCGTCTATAAAGTCTATGACACTTACCATTAAGAACGGCCATGAAAAGTTAGCAAATTCAATACAAAAAACAAATAACAAAAAGCATTTTAAAAAACTATTCAAAATATTCTTTTTTTCAAATTGTCAGGTTTTTCTAGATACCTTTTAAGTATTAATATAGGTTAACGGAGTTTAATTTTAATATTATTAAATTAATTAGTTTTCTTTTTGTACAAGATTTGTACATTATTTTTCTCAAAACTTTTGCAATACCTAGTATTCTTAGTTAGTCTTAACCTTGGTTTTAACTTTTAATCATGTTTATTAAAATTGTAATAACAGTAAATACTTATTCTACATTAGAGAAAAAAGCTGTGATATGTAAAAGTACTACTCTAGTACATACAGGTTAAATTTAATATTTTTAAGAAAAAAAAATGTATTAGAATAATTTTTTGTAAAAAAGAAGGTATAAAACTTAAACCAGAACTTACATAGTACTCTTTAAATTTACTGATAAAATTTTTTGCACATGGAAAACAAAAATGGAAAAATATATAAAATAAATAACATAACCTGCAATGCAAAAACAGAAAGATTTTATTCTGTTGGCCAAAGTTCTAATGCCAAATGCAGTTCATATCAATTATCTTTGAGACAACTGCTTACAACTTTCTTTTCGTTGGCCTTTGCTATTTGTTATGGTAAGCAGCTGATAACTGTCAAAAAGTTATCTCAAAAATTATGATATGGAGTTTAGTGTTTAGTTTTTTACGGTTATGCGCACTCGCAAGGAGATCCCTATCACACTCGAGAAGCGGCAAGTGCGCGAAAATATTGGTTTTGAAACGGTTCAGGTTGTAACCTGCAGGGAAAATTGATGCAGGGAGTTTATTCCACAGCGATGCTGTTCTCCAGAGATATGAATTCTGATATAATGAGGTTCTTGGTGCTTATATTTTGAAGTAAGTAAATTGATGGTTACCGTCTGTTTGACATGTTCGCCTAGTAGGTGCTACTCCCGGGGGGATCATACGTGCCAACTCTTCAGAGCATTTTCCATGATAATACCTGTAGAAGAGAGATAGATCGCCCACAGTTCTTCGATGTTCGAGACTATCCAAGCTACGGGTAAGTGCGGGGTCATTGATCAGCTTGATAGCTCGTTTTTGCACGGTGTTCAAAAGCATTAAGGTATGTTTGGGTGCCGCACTCCATATATGTGAGCAGTACTCCATAGTTGGTCGAATCTGGGCTTTGTAGAGTATCAGCAGTTGACTTTAACGAACGGCAACTTATAAATCAGGTGTAAGATTTCTCAAACCTATTAACTTTCTGCGTCTTTTTTGGTCACGTTTTTTTAATAAAAATTTTTTAACTTAAAAGAGACGGGAAAGGAAGTTATAAAAGTTCACTAGTTTAAGACTACAACACTTCAAGGCAATTTTAAAGATGGCGCTCAAGGCAAGACAAGATATCTATATATCTATCTATATACATTATGTTTTTTTAAAAGCTAAACAAGATTTTTTAACAGTAAACACTTTCACAGAATATTAATGTGTCTTTATCAGGTTAATAACAGATGCGTCGTGATCGTGGATCAGGGATCAGTTCCTTAACAGGTTTTTGGAGTTTAGAGGCCAAAGCACTGCCTGATAGATTTCGTCAAAGTGAAAAATCCCGACAATAGGGGGCGCTGCTGCTAGTAAAATCTCAAAACTATTCGGTAGAAAAGCAATGCAAGTCGTATTTTAAAATTCGTGTAGAAAAGGCGTGAATCTAATGTGATTTTAACGTTGATAAAAATCACGTGAAACTAACGCAAAACATTGCTGTTTTAATTTGATAATGGCGTTATTAAAACGCAGTTTTTAGCAACGTTATTTTTTATAACGTTAATGAATGACCTATTAAGCTTGTTTTCATATATAAAAGAAATGTTTTTTTCTAGCAGCTTTTAAAATCAACGTTTTTTTTCTCACGCCTTTTTTACGTGTTAAACACGTGATTGTGTTATGTGGGACCTGTTAAATTGCCAAACTGGATGGAACAGTTCCATTTCTATCAAAGAACATTCTTCTTTATGATCTCTCTCATCTTGGGCCGTCAAGTGTGCCATTCTACTATGAGAAAACAAACTGGAGGCTGTTCCAACAAACCTGTTCTGTTAGTTTCATAAGGGTATATGATTTATAAACACAATTTACGTCGGCAGTTCACAGTTCAGAGATAACCAAATTGTATGATAGAGTTCATAATGTATCTACTATTAAAAATGTATGAATGTGCCATATATTATGTTATTTAGATTTTTACTGGCCATACAAGGTCTTGAATTTTCAGCACTCTCGAACTCCCAACTGCAGACGCGAACTGCGTCTATAAAGTCTATGACACTTACCATTAAGAACGGCCATGAAAAGTTAGCAAATTCAATACAAAAAACAAATAACAAAAAGCATTTTAAAAAACTATTCAAAATATTCTTTTTTTCAAATTGTCAGGTTTCTCTAGATACCTTTTAAGTATTAATATAGGTTAACGGAGTTTAATTTTAATATTATTAAATTAATTAGTTTTCTTTTTGTACAAGATTTGTACATTATTTTTCTCAAAACTTTTGCAATACCTAGTATTCTTAGTTAGTCTTAACCTTGGTTTTAACTTTTAATCATGTTTATTAAAATTGTAATAACAGTAAATACTTATTCTACATTAGAGAAAAAAGCTGTGATATGTAAAAGTACTACTCTAGTACATACAGGTTAAATTTAATATTTTTAAGAAAAAAAAATGTATTAGAATAATTTTTTGTAAAAAAGAAGGTATAAAACTTAAACCAGAACTTACATAGTACTCTTTAAATTTACTGATAAAATTTTTTGCACATGGAAAACAAAAATGGAAAAATATATAAAATAAATAACATAACCTGCAATGCAAAAACAGAAAGTTTTTATTCTGTTGGCCAAAGTTCTAATGCCAAATGCAGTTCATATCAATTATCTTTGAGACAACTGCTTACAACTTTCTTTTCGTTGGCCTTTGCTATTTGTTATGGTAAGCAGCTGATAACTGTCAAAAAGTTATCTCAAAAATTATGATATGGAGTTTAGTGGCCACCAAAAAAAATAAACAGTTGCCAACAAAATAAAACGAAACCCAAAAAAAAAAAAATCTGCTGATGGTTCAAAGTTCAAAATTTTTTTGTTGGCCTGGAGCAACAATTTGTTAGGTTAGAATTAAGACAATTTTTTTTTTTTATTATTTTTTTTGTTTTTTTTTTATTTTGCTTTTAACCAACATAATATCTAAAAAATGGAAGAAGTAAAGGACGAGTCATTAGATTTGGATGAGCAGCCTTTAAAACAGGAAACTTCTGTGATTGTTAAAATTTCTTCTTGGGATTCAGGCCAAAGTAGTCGTAAGTTGAATTGAATTGAATAAATCTTTATGAGCAAATCATGTTAATTCATATTGCTAAATTGTGGCCCTGATTGGTTCAGTGGGCGAGGTGTCCGATTGCCAATCAGAGGGTGTGTGGTTCGAATCCCATGCCTGCCACTACAAACTCGAACCTACTCTCCGTTTGTGAATACAGATTTACCGCAAGTAGGGGTAACGCCTGTCTTGGACGAAGTTTGGGCATCAATGAAGTAGGCAAAGTTGATGATGAATTCAAGACTCTGGTTCGGAAGTACAAGATACTTTATTCAAATTTGTCCTCTTCATGTCGCGTCACTCTGCTGTAGTACGGTTTTACAGTGCTGTTTAAACCTTAATGAAAAACTCTATTTTGATTATTTGCCAGACCTAGAGTCCCTGTATGTGACAGATATTGGCGGAATCAATATCTGTCACATATAGGGACTCTAGCCAGACCAACCAAAATAAAAAGAGTGGTTACTCCATGCATTTGATATTACCATTGAAAAAGTGGAAAATTGGTTTAGACAGCCCTCAAGACAGCCTAACCAAACTCACTATACTTTGATTTTATCACAGCCTAAGAGCCTTGTCAAAATGGCACATACTGTCAGTTGCTATTACTAGATAGTGTGCTTTATTGTCATAGAAAACATTACTTTTTGTTTTGTGGACAAATCAAAACTTACCAACTAACACATTACTGGAGAAAAAAAATACAGAAAAATAAACTGTCAGAAATAGAGCCATTACTTATCTTATAGCACACTATAATAAATAAAAATAATAAGCTGTCCTTACAATTAAATAAACTGTAAGATTAATTTTCTGATCAAATCAAATTTATAAAACTACAACCATTCTGGTTAAATAAGTTAAACAACACCAAAAAAAAGATACCACAATTTGCACAAAGTTTAAGTTCAGATTAAATCCAAATCTAAAACAAAACTATTTAAACCTATTGAATTTTTTTATTATAAAATATAACCATGGTTAAAGTCTCAGTTGAAAAGGTTACATTAAACAAAAAAAGATACTACAATTTACACAAAGTCTAAAACTCAGGATCCAATTTTAAAATGATCTTAAAATGATCTTCATTAGATAAATAAAACTAAATCAGTTAATTGCAGTACAATATCAAATAAAAATAACATGATCTATCACAGTTGTTTATAATATAATAATCATTGTCTAAAATCTTTCCTGATAATATTCATTTAAATTATAATAGGCTCTATCAAAAAGTATGTCTTGTAGTCTTGTTTTAAATAACTTTAATGAGGGTAAGATTTTAATTGATTGTGGTAGAAAAAGTGAAGATTTTGGAATAGGGTGTAGGTTAACAGTCAACCGGTGAATATAAATGAAACTACTTGTTTCTAAAATTAATGTAGAGCATGTCCTATTTTCTATGAGATTAAATGGGAAACTCAGTTATTATTAAAGATATCAATTTTCTGATTGCACCTTCAACTCAACTCAACTCAACTTTATTGCCATAAATCATATAAAAATACAAACAGTACCTTACTGTGCTTGTTTTTTGAGCACTTAAAAATGGTGTAAGCAGATTTTTGCTATACCCCCTGGTTTTGCTAATAGAGTTTTTCAAAAAATTACATTTTTAGTAATTCCTTGTATCTCGCTTATTTTGTAAGATATTTTTATCCTGTGAAAACTTTTTTATGGCAACTTTTTCAGAACAAAATAATGATGTTGTCAATTTTTAAAATATTGTTTAGTTTTTGAGATATGGTATTTATCATAAAAAAAATTAAATACGGACCTGGATTTTTTTATTACTATTTTGATTGTTTTCATGCTGTTATAATCTTAAAATGATAAAACTTTGATATTTGTTTGATTTAAGGCTAAAAAAAATATTTATTATTTTGAAGAAAAAATTTGTCCGATATAGATATATATTAAAAATTGCAAAGCACACTAGTTGAACGATTTTTAGTTTATCTGTTTTAACACGTTAATTAAAAGATTTATAAATAAAGTAAAAAACGTAAAAAATTAATATCATAGTAATTATTTGATGGTAGCACAGCAACGTATGAAATTTACTTCAACATGGAAAAACAAAAGCGTGGAATTGACATTGTCATTTTACTTGTCATTTTTGTGAATGGCTCACTCAAAATTATTCTAAAATGGCTAGAAATCGACCATATCCAGATTTAAAAAAATGTGATATGTTTGACTGACTTATTCAAGCAACAAAATCCCCATATTTAAACAGCAGAAATATTTTTATGCAAAATGCGTGCAGAAAAATTACTTAAAAATGCCGCAATGTCTTACACATAATGGCAATCAGTTTGAACATTTATATCATTAAAGAAAAATTTATTATTTTTTGTAATTCGTTAGTTTTTTTGTATTTGTCGTACACTGTTTCAAATAAATCTTTAATTTGCTAAGTATCAAAACAGTTAAAGTAAAATCGTTCAACCAGCAATTTTTAATTTACATTTATGTTGGAAATTTTCAGGTTTGGACTTTAAAAAAATATTAAATATTTTTTTTTAACCTTAAAACAAAAAAATATTAAATTCTTAATATTTTGTGATAATAATAGCATGAATCCAATCAAAAAAGTAATAAAAAAATCCAGGTCCGTATTTAATTTTTTTGTGATAAATACTATATCTCAAAATCTAAACAATATTTAAAAAACTGACAACGTCATTATTTTCTTCTAAAAAAGTTGCCATGAAAAGGTTTTTACAGAATAAAAATATCTCGCAAAATAAGCGAGATATAAGGGATTATTAAAAAACACTTTTTTCAAAAACTCCCTGTATTAGCGAAATCAGGGGGTGTAGCAAAAATCTGATTACACCATTTTTAAGGGCTCAAAAAAAGAGCGGTAAGGTGCAAGCAGAAAATCAATATCTTTAATAATAACCGAGTTTCCCATTTAATCCCATCGAAAATGGGACACGCTGTACAATCAAATAATGGTTAGGATTTTCTTGGATATAAACAAAGATCTGCATGATTCTCTATAGTCGGCATTACAAAGATACAAATAAACAACGTCACTTAGTTGGTCAGTTGTTGTGCCCCAGAAAGCAACACCATACTATAGGTGTGACTTAATCAGTACATGGTAAACTGATTTTCTAAAGTTAAACCCCAACTCCCCCTTGTTCTGGTGTTGTTGAAAAAGAAAGCAAATCTCGGACTTCCTCTACTCTAAATAGAGTCCATGTACACCAAACTGCTCCGCGAACGCGTCGTATATGCGCTGCTCGCGCGCCGGGTTTGCGCTGCTCACACTTTGCGCGCAAACCGTTGACAAGAACTTGTCATTTCTAAATCAGAGAACAAAATGTAAATGGTTAAAAAGGACAGGACAGCGGCCATTTTGGATTTGCCGCTTTAACTTTCGTTAAATCCAATTCGCTAATATTTAATAATCCATGTTATTTGCAGCCAGATTAAATAATATACTCAAGAATAAACTCAAAAATTTTACATTTAGAAACAAACTGTGATATGTATACATATATAAAGTCCAATTTTTTTAGTCAGTTATCTTCAGGTCGCCAATAGTTACAAGCTTCAAGGGTATACACCTTTATAAACATAGAGACAGATTATAAAGATTTCACATCACATATTACTTACATTAAGTCTGATTTGGCATTCTATTAGGCATTTTGGGTATACTTAGAATAGAATAGAAATATATTAGTATAAAAGCATATACAACAGTTAATAAATAACATTATCCTATTATAGCATTGTCATTCACTTTTTAAAATGACAATATCACCCTTAATAATATAATTAAACTTAAAGAGTGAAAATTTCAATTAAAATTGTCATTAAAAGATTTTACAATTCATATTAAAACAGTATGTATAAAATAATTTCTTATTTAAACACTTAAAATCAGAAATTCAGATATACAAACACACACACAAACTTAACACACAAGCAGTGTTGCCAGGAACTTATGAAAATATTACCAGATACAAAGCTTGAAAATTACCAGATTCTGTCAAAAAATACCGTAGGTAGATTTTTAAACACTTTTTATTTTAAAAATAAAACCAAAAAAAATTAAATCCCAAAAGCGCGCGGAAAATCCAATTTTCGCTATTTTTAGACCGAAAAATCCGTTTTCTTGCATGTTATCTATTTTTTTTTAAACAAGGTTTAATTTAAAAATTTTGGGTCGAACGTGGCAGGTAGTTGGCACCAAAATTGAGGCTTGGAGGCTCCCAATAATAAAATACACCAAACCGGAGAAGTACCTAAACGGCGTTCTTTGACAAGTTTGCCATAGTTATTAGCTTCTTCTTTTAGCATGCAACATTTACAATTACATTGAGTTCAAGTCCACGTTCTTTGTTTTTAAAATTGTAAAAATTACCGTAGATTAGGGTGTTGCTAATGACTAATTACCAGATGAAGGCCAAAATAACCGCAGATTCCGGTAATAACCTGGCAAGACTGCACACAAGACAGACAGCTAAAAACCTGAAACAACTTTAAAAATTATTTGTTCAAATCTCTCTCTTAGCTTCATAAAGCATAAACTTTGCTTTTAAAAATTTATTTATATAGAATTTAATCAAACATTTGTATAGCTAGCTAAGAGCAAAAGGGTGTTAAGTCACAAAACATGAATTTTGCAAAAGAGGGAAAAATCTTGTTTGTTTTGATAGTTAACTGAAATATTCGGAAATTTTGAACTCCAAGCACTTTTGCTTTTGATTGCAGTTTTTAAATATATAGTTCGTTCAGGATCAGGCTTATATACAATATTAGGGAGTTGCTCTACTTTTTGCCGATACTGTATTGCTATTTCTATAACAAATAGGGGACTATGAATAAATTTGTACTTTGCCTGTTTTCCAAATAAAAGTTTTGGGTCTATACATAATCACTTCAGTTCGGTAGTTATAACTTTTACTTATGCTTATTTCGTTACCCGTAATGCTAATTGTTAAAACTTCTGATTCTGATTTTAACTTTATAAATTATATATTTTTGCTGTTACAACAACATAAACTTTGCTTATATCATAATAATAATAATAATAATTAATGTTTGTATTGCCACAAAAAAAAATATAAATACATATCCTTTGTATATCTAAAACTAGGATGTGTGCCAAAGGTCAGAGTTAGCGCTATTTGTTTTTTACGGTTATGCGCACTCGCAAGGAGATCCCTATCACACTCGAGAAGCGGCAAGTGCGCGAAAATATTGGTTTTGAAACGGTTCAGGTTGTAACCTGCAGGGAAAATTGATGCAGGGAGTTTATTCCACAGCGATGCTGTTCTCCAGAGATATGAATTCTGATATAATGAGGTTCTTGGTGCTTATATTTTGAAGTAAGTAAATTGATGGTTACCGTCTGTTTGACATGTTCGCCTAGTAGGTGCTACTCCCGGGGGGATCATACGTGCCAACTCTTCAGAGCATTTTCCATGATAATACCTGTAGAAGAGAGATAGATCGCCCACAGTTCTTCGATGTTCGAGACTATCCAAGCTACGGGTAAGTGCGGGGTCATTGATCAGCTTGATAGCTCGTTTTTGCACGGTGTTCAAAAGCATTAAGGTATGTTTGGGTGCCGCACTCCATATATGTGAGCAGTACTCCATAGTTGGTCGAATCTGGGCTTTGTAGAGTATCAGCAGTTGACTTGGTGTATACAGATGTCTTGTACGAAATAGCACCCCAAGCTTTTGGGACGCCCTTTTAGCTATATCTGCCACGTGACTGCCAAGACATGTTGGTCTCTGCAGTGACTCCTAAGATGTTCAACTGGCTCTGCAATGTGACAGCACTTCCAGATATCATGATGTTTGGCTCACCGGTGCTGGTCTTTTTTGAAAACAGGGCTGCTTGGGTTTTTTGCGCGTTGAACTGTACAAGGTTTTTGTTGCCCCAGTCCTCTATTATCTCCAGGTCGTTATTTATCTACAATATTTGAGTTAGTCTAAGATGATGGAATTCATATGCTTTTTATATCTAATACTAGGATGTGTGGCAAAGGTCAGAGTTAGCGCTGCTTGTTAGTTACCTAGCAGGAATAGTATGTAGTTTGATTTGAATTACAAATTTAGTAGAAAAAAAACTGTGTACAAAGTAAAAACATATCCTACCCAAAAAAGTATAATTTAAATTATTAATTAACCTATTTTACATGAACACAGTTTTATCTAATTGCGTTTCTATATTATGAATAAACCCACACATAAACTAAAAATGTTATACAATAAAAATAATATATATGTAAAACAAAGTTGCGACAAATCCAAAACATTTTTGCAACATTTTTGTTTTGTTTCTGACTTTGGCTTGTTCCGTCTCTTGTCTTTGTCTGTATTTTCGGCGACAGCTTGTTAGCACCACGGATAATAGAATATTAGGGGATTGGATTTGACCAAAGTAAAACCGGCAAATCCAAAATGGCCGCGTCCCAACCAAAAAAACCCAGAGAACAAAAGACGAAATGTCAAATTATTGTCAACCGCTGTTTTTGTTTATTTTTTTGAAAGTTTTTGCGAGTTTTCTTAATCGAATTTGGATAAATTGGAGAAATATAACACAAAAAAAACCCGTCTTCCGCCATTTTGCACGGGCCCGTCACGATAAAATCAAAGTATAAAATAGTTTGGTGTGGGCTGCCGGCAGGCCATGACCCACAGAACACCAAGGGTACGTTCAGATAGCACGTCGGATGTAGTCGGGCGCGCTCAATTCCGTTCAGATTACATACTGGGTGAAAGTTACTCTCGTTCATATTCGCCGAAAATAACGTCGGGCGAATCGCCTTTTACACCCTTCTCTATGAGGTGGGTGACAAACGCTCGACTTGCGCAGTAGCTATATAAATCAACCCTACAATTTTTTTATTTTTTGTTTTATATTTTCGAAAACATATTACATAAAAGTGGCATTTTCCATAAATAAATAATCAAATTTTACTTTTTCTTGAAGACAAAAAACACTTGTTTGACTTTTGACAGGTGAGTTCTAAGTTTCTTTAGAAGGGTTAAGTCCCATTTATAAACTCAAGACCATTCAACATGGTTAACTCTGACAAGACAATTTGTTATGGTTGGGTTTGTTTTATATCCCGTATAGAAAACATTAAATGTAGTTACCGATTAGCTCACACTACTACTATACTGTAGTAGTGTGAGCTATGGTGATCCTAATTTTTTCGAGAAAAAAAAAATTGCTCTGATTTAAAAATTTTTTATATATCTTTGCGTTTCAGATGATTTTGAAACTTTTTTGTCGCGCCGTGTGTCTGTCTGTCTGTCTGTCTGTAACGACCAACGCGCATAAATCAAAAACCGCTTGCCCGATTTGAATGAAATTTGGTACCTAGGCTGGGTCTTCGGTCGAGATGGTCCCATTTAAAAATGAACAAAATCCACCGAACGCAAGTCAAATAAAAGGGTGGGAGTGATATTGTGTGATATCAAACAAAAGGTAATTAAGTCTGGAGTTAAACAACCTAAATTTTAGTTTTTTGAAAAAAAAAATGGTGAAGGTAGATTTCAAAAATTAGAGTTTAAGTAAAACATGGCTTGTGTGGTATCAAACGAAAGGTAATATATTTAAGTTTTTAGTCATATTAGCTCACACGCACACTATAACTATAGTACTTAGTGTGAGCTTAGGTGCACATAGATTGACAGAGTATTAGCTCACACTACACTATAGTAGTGTGAGCTATAGTGATCCTAATTTTTTCGAGAAAAAAAAAGTTGCTCCGATTTCAAAAATTTTTATATATCTTTGCGTTTCAGATGATTTTGAAACTTTTTTGTTGCGCCGTCTGTCTGTCTGTCTGTCTGTCTGTCTGTCTGTCTGTCTGTCTGTCTGTCTGTCTGTCTGTCTGTCTGTCTGTCTGTCTGTATGTCTGTCTGTAACGACCAACGCGCATAACTCAAAAACCGCTTGCCCGATTTTAATGAAATTTGGTACCTACGCTGGGTTTTGGGTCGAGATGGTCCCATTTAAAAATTAACAAAATCCACCGAACACAAGCCAAATAAAAGGGTGGGGGTATATATCAAAAATTAGAGTTTATGTAAAAATATGGCGTGTGTGATATCAAACGAAAGGTAATTGCGTCTGGAGTTAAATAAAATACATTTTACTTTAAAAAAAGGGTGGGGGTAAATTTAAAAAATTAGTGTTTATGTGGAAATATGGCGTGTGTGATATCAAACGAAAGGTAATTGAGTCTGGAGTTAAACAAAATACATTTTAGTTTAAAAAAAAAGGTGGGGGTGGATTTGAAAAATTAAAGTTTAAGTCAAAACATGGCTTGTGTGGTATCTAACGAAAGGTAATTGAGTCTGGAGTTCAATAAAATATATTTCAGTTTTTAGTTATATATTAACTCACACGTACACTATAATTATAGTACCTAGTGTGAGCTTAGGTGCCCATAGATTGGCAGAGTATTTTTCTTTGTGGGATTTTTGCTTGGGTATGCATGATGGTTTACCCATAGTAACATAACACAATGGATAAAGTTAATGCCTTGTTTTAAAGCTCCATTTTACCATAATCAGCTGGCAGAAAAAAAAAAACGAAAATACCAAAATTAACCCTAAAATTCAATTTTTTGTTATGTTGCTGTGTAAATCGACCCTCAAAACTGTATTGGTTACAGGTTTCACAACGCTCCATGCAATGAAGACAATTGGCTGTGGAATAACCCTTGGCAGTGTGAGTTGTTTTTAGAGTATCAAGCAGTTTTTCAAGCAGAATCCTCTTGCAGCGGCACTCCTTTTAGGAAAATACTCTTTCAGATGCAAATGGATCCTTTACAGAATTTCATTTTGACTGTTTAGTTTCTACTTAGGAGAATGTAGAGAATGGATTTTTATTTGGACAAATTGTTATAGGAATATAAATAATATTATACCTAGATATTATTTTGTGCTTTCAAATTAAAATAAAATACATTTAAACTATGTATATTTGTATGCTTTATTTAATAGTAGATAATGTAACTATATAAAGAGGTTTGATATAATGTAATTGAAGATCTCTCAATGCCCCAGCAAACACTTTAAGAATTTGTCTTCTTTCACATTCTCACTGTCATACGCTATTATATTATATTGCACATGTATGTAACTTATAACTATTAATTTTCAAATTTATTTATTTCCTTTGAAAGTGTTGAGCAGAGGAACTTAAAACCTGTATTGCTTGTACAACAAAGAAAATAAATTTGCAGAAAACACAACTTTTAAATCTAAAACAAAACTTTATTTGTTAATAAAACTCTGTCAGCCACCAAAAATCGGCTACTCCAAAAGACTCTCTATTTCCATTTTTCAAAACAAAAAAATACACTTATTTGTGTTTATGTTAACTCTACTAAATAAACTGTAACAAATTTTTAAATCTGATCAAATTTATCAATAATTTAAAAAATATATATATTTTAAGGTTATGTTTATTACACCCATACCGTTCACAAAGGCAAGACGTCCGGCGATTTACCCATGACGTCATTCGCTCGGCAGGATGTCTCGCCCGACGTTTCAATCTGAACGTACCCCAAGTGCCCAACTATTGTTTTCGAAATGTCAAACGCATGGCGTCCCCACTTTTTCTATTTTGGTTGGTTGTGAAATCCAATATCTTCAATGTTCTAATATCTCTGGTTAGCACAGTGTAGACGACGATACGCAAAGTGCATTGTTTACGCGTTGACTTGCACCCCGGGACCAATCAAGCAATGAGATTCTTGAAATCTTCACTAGACCTTGTTCGTAATTGATCCAAATTTTGATTCCTCTCGTTTTCTCAAGCTTGGTCTCACCTAAAAACGTTTACGTTTTTTTCTGGATGGTGGACAGAATGAACAAACCTGCACTGGAAACAAGTAGTAAGTCTTCATCTTCTTCAGTTTCTTCCTCTAAACGAAACCGCCACATAATGAATCAGAAATCACATCAACTTCAAGGGCCACTACTACACAAATATTTGTTTTTTATGTGTCTTGTTTCTGTTGTGTCTACTTGGTCTGGACCCTGCTTATGATTTAATGCTATACATATTGTTACAAATTTAAGTTATTTAAATTTTATAGTTAGAATTTATTTACGTTTAGTGTAGTATTAGGTTGACTTAGCTTATGGTTGTATTCTTGGTCTAGGTTTTAGTTGCGTTATCTATGACACACTCGTGCTCGGACGGTCCGCGTTGTAGAAAACGCTAGTATAATCGTGAATCGAAAGAGGATGGATGATTCGCGAAGGTTCGACGACTCTATATATAGGGCCGAACGTCGCGCATCAGCAGTCAGTCAAAGATAACGAACTGTAGTCGCGAGATATTAACACGAAGTTAATAGGCCGATTATAGTAGTGAGTTATTAGCAAGTTATTAGTAACTTTAAGTGCGTGTTTTGTACATAATTGTTGAAATAAATTGACATATCGTTTTTGACATTTGCGGGTTTTAATAATTGTTGAGAACCCGTAACAATATCATACAATATAAGTAATAACATTTTTTATTTTAAACTTCAAATCTATTTAAAAATAGATCTCGCTTAATTATTTTTTGTGTATGTGTTTTGTATTTTTTAAAAGCACTAATATTTGATACATTTTTGTAGTTACACGGAATTTTTTATACAATTTTGCAACCGAGTAAGTGAAATATATAAACTTGTTTTCGAGCCAGGGATTGTAGTAAGGCCTTTATGTCGTGTTTTGAGAACATGAATGTTATGCCACAATAAAACTTTTTCAAACAAGTATTATAGTGGCTACCCAACAAACAATTAAAGTTGTAACGACGAAACCCCAACTAGAAAGAATTTCTTAAAAGTAACCGCAACGTACTCCCGCTACGTCTCAGTATACCATACAGCGACGTTATAATTCCCTAAGTGGGGAACCAATTTCTGGTTATAACTACTTGGCCAAGTGTTTAAAGTCACTGTAGTAACAACTACACTACTACGTCGTAGCCAGGTATCTACTACGTCGTAGAGGCTGTTTTTTTCCGTAATGGCATAAAAGTTGCGATGTAGTTGCAAATAATATAATCGTTTCATTTTGGTAGAATTCTTACACAATATGGTGGACACAACAGTAAACAGACTCGCTTAGTTTTTTTGTTTGGTTATGGTTATAATATGAACTATGTTATCCAAAAGTGTGAGAATTTACGAGCAGAGGATCAAAATTCGAGTGCGACGCAAAGTTTTTTGTATAACATGCATTATATATATTGCAAAAAACCGGTGCGCCCGTAAAATTGAGCCGTTTTCTGGTAGCTGATGGAATTTTTGTGTTGTGATTTTGGAGGTTATGTTTTCATAATCGACAGTTAACTCCAACAAATGGTGCTTAAGAAGAGCATTTTTGGTAAGCTTCAACTAATTTGTTTATAAAATAGTATGGCTCTTTAACATGAGCTCATAAAACGACAACAAAAATATTAAATTTTCTTTCTTACATAAAAACATGGCGTCCCAAACTATATTCCCTGATAGTCGAAAAGGTTACTTGAAAGTAGTTGCGGCTTTAAAGTTGATCCAAAAAGTTATTTTGTCTACATTGTTACATCAGATGTTACTATGATGACACAAACTTTTGTGGTAAAAATTAAAGTTATAATGTAGTTGTCGGATACACTTGTTTGGGACTCCAATGAAGCTTAACTTTCTAGTGGTAATTAAGTAGGATATAAAAGTCAGGGCGACTACGAAATAACGACTAAAAAGAAAGTAAAACTTTAGCAACGTCCTATTGTGGTAGAGAAGACTATCAGAATCGACTATCAAGAAACAATCCTATGAAGTAGTTTAGAGGGTCGTTTTTACGAAACATCTACTATTTCCTGATACTAAATAGTAGTTAGAACTAAAAAGTAACAAATTTTGGTTGGGATCACCACATTTCTACTATAAGAAAGTAGCAAAGCCTTTAGAACATGTAGCCGCTACTATAAATGTTAGTTGGGTATTTCAATGTCAATGTGTAATTTTGTGTTCAAAAATAGAAGAATGAAGAAATCGCCTTTCTTTCATGTTTAGCCAACCCAAATTAAGTAAATGTTCTGAAATGGGATACTTCTTCTTAGTCACATATTAGCCTTACGCATTCGTTTTGCAGTAATTGTAACCTTTTGATTTCTGATGACCGAATACGTTGGTCGTTTATTACGTCACCGTAATTTAGGTGTGATATAACTAGTGCGTTACAACGCATAATTTTGGTACATTCGTTTAGGAACCTGTTTTTACTGTATATCATTTTAAGATTAGAAAATCCGCGCCTTATTAGCATAGATACATTTTAATATTTATTTTTAAAGAATGAACGACAATTTAGATATTAAGTCACAAAACATGGAATGTGCAAAACAGGGAAAAAATCTTGTTTAGTTTAGAAGTGATGGTGTTCACTCAATTAATTCATCTAATGAATGAAAGGTCTTTTATTGATATAAATAGATCCATGACAGATCTGACATCTTCCTAGCTAGCCTATTATCACACTTCAAGTGAAGCCATGATAATATATTAGCCTTGAAAACAGTTTTTTTGTAAATATCTCAGAAACTAAAGCTCCTACGAAGTTTTTGGTTATAACACGAATTATTGAGCAAAATATAGTCCACTATATTCCGAAAACGGTGTATTGATACGATGCTTCGTTAAAAAGTTAGATATTTTTAAAAATTTTAATTGTTAAAAAACTCCCCCAAAATCTAATCAGCTCGTAAGAATGTCGAACACTATTTTACATGAACATTTTATGAAAATCGGTTCAGCGGTTTAGGAGCTATGGTGTTACGGACAGAAATAATATACACACACACAGACAGACATCACGACGATATTGCTAGGATAGGTCAAAATACATCCAAATAACACATTTTTGGCGTTATCTCAAAAAAATAATTTTTCGTCGAAAATAGTACCTTCTCTAGTCATTGCTACGCGGGCTTGGAAGGTAAAAAATATACATCAACAAGGCGAGATTTAGCTTTTTTTCTCGGTGGAGAACAATTGCTACTCTTACATCTAACCTTTGATATCAGATTTATCAGTAGAAAGAGACGAAA
This sequence comes from Aspidapion aeneum, assembly GCA_963576565.1. Taxonomy (NCBI): domain Eukaryota; kingdom Metazoa; phylum Arthropoda; class Insecta; order Coleoptera; family Brentidae; genus Aspidapion; species Aspidapion aeneum. Next base: position 34,294,860 of record OY755038.1, on the reverse strand, counting down.
TTTTAATCTAGTTGAGTAAAAAAAACAGAAAACCAAAATTTTGGACTTTTGCTTGGTACAGGTAGGTATGATATGCCAGCATTAATAGAAAATTATTGAAATAAAGCCAGGCTATAATAGTGCCAGGCACAATTTTGACACCTTCACATTGTAATATCAGCTGTGATCTTTCAACACACGGGCTTTGTTTACTATATGAACCGGAATAAATAGTGCCTTCTTTTATTAATTGAAAATAAACGACGAAAGTTTTAAATTCGACTTTGGTATGTCAATTTTAAAGGACTAACTGTCAGTTTTAAATGTAAATGTGTCAAAATAGTACCTGGCACAATTGAATGCTATGCTGGAACAACGTTATAACCGCCAATATAGGCACATTCGAGTTTTCCATGTAACAACATTGTATGTAGTCGAAATAATCAACCTATAAAGCGGTAGGAGGATACGGGGCTTCTATTCGTATTTTATAATAGTAATAAAGTTAGTTGACTTGCATACTCCGGTGTAACAACGTTGTATGTGCCATATATATTCCAATAAAATATGCAACATTTTATGAAAATCTTAAGAGTGTATAATTACAGCTTTTATATATCCTACTAAAACCAAAGATGGTTTTTAACTAAGTTAATAAACACGTTTTTTTACTGTCATTGTGCTTTATTTTTAAACATAAAACAACTTTCTAACCGCCCTATTTTTCCACAAAACTACGTTGTAACTGACGTGGATATACAACGTTGTTTTATTAAAATATAGCAACTAAGTTCATAAAACCCTATCCTTTATACATCTAAGGGAATAATACCTAAATTAATATTGTACAACCCAAGGTCAACTATATTAGACTTATAAACACTTTACATGTCTAAGCAATTAAAAATAAAACGTTTTTTTTTATTTTCCAAAAAAACAGTATTTGGCGCTTACAACGTTGTTACAGCATATGGTTTAATTATACTAACCTAACGTAAAGAACTTCACCAACATTAATTGATGCAAAATACTGAAGTAAACTAATAACAAAAAAATGTATACAAGGGAATTGCCTAAAAAAGTGGCAACACATGCAACAGTGTCCATTCTTCAGAACCAGTACATATTGAGATTTAATTTTAATTAAAGATTTAGTTCGACGTTAAATTAATTAATACCATCAAGAAATTGTATCAAAAAATACATTTTTTATACCAGTTTTGGGCGATTTTAGGCTGTTTTTTACCTGTTTTGTAAAATAAAATACAGTAAAATAAAAAAAGTCTTATTATTTTTCGAACAAGTCACTGAAAAAAATCTCAATTTTTTAAATAATCCTTTATTTAGCAAAAAAAATGCTTGTTACAAAAATCATATAAATGCTAGTGGCGAAAAATTATCCAAAATTATGTATAGACATCAATATCTAATAGTTAGTCTGTAAATATTAAAAAGTAAATAAAGTAATAATTATTAAAAACTAAAGTTGTCCAAGCCACATTATAAAATCAGGAATAAAAATATAATATCTTTTTAAGTTGCATTAAATAATATTTAAAATAATCAGCATATTTTACAATAACTTTAAGATAACTTTATTACTAAAAATTATTATGCCTCATCATTTTAAAAGTTGTCAATGTAAAGCAATTAATATCATTAGGTAATTAATTAAATTCATGTGTTTGTTGAATAATTTTTTGACGTTTAGCTGAAAAATCAATATTAGAAAATCAATGGTAAAATTTTGTTTTTTTAATTGAGACATTGTTTCTTAATTTTATTTAGTTTTTACTAAAATATTGACAATAAATTCACAATTTACACCTCTGAACGGTATTTCATCGTATAACGCCCATAAATTCGAAAATATAGATATGAAACGTCACCAATTGATGACGTATTTATTGAACCACACTGTTTCGAAACATATAGCACGAGAATTTGCCTCCGATCTCAACCCAATAGAAAATATATCGGGTTGACTTGAAAATTATTTACCAAAGGAACTGGAGACCACAAAATGCTGAAGAGTTAAACGAATCAATTTTAGAAATTTAAGTTTTTCAATGCCCAGACGCTTTAAAAAAAATGGGTCACCCACTTGATACTAAACTATTTTATTGTGTTGTTTTAATAAATATTTAGTCTTTTGTTGTTTCCTACGAATTCGTGTTTCCAATCCGTAGGTAATTACTCTTTTGCAATAAAGATTTTAATAAAAAATGTTGTGTTTTAGAGGCATTTTTATTTTTAATTTGATGGCAATAACATAACGTCATACCGAATTAAGCTGTCAGAGATTACATGCTGATGCGCCACCCCCGAAATAATATTTTATTCGCTGTTGTATGTATTAAGGACACTCATCGTAAAGGCAAGCTTCTTGCTTGACGATGAGTGACCTTAATATATATATATATATATATATCCGCGTGTCCCATTTTCGATGGGATTAAATGGGAAACTCGGCTATTATTAAAGATATCGATTTTCTGATTGCTCCTTACCGTGCTTTTTTTTGAGCCCTTAAAAATGGTGTAATCAGATTTTTGCTATACCCCATAGTTTCGTTAATACAGGGAGTTTGACAAAATTGCATTTTTAATAATCCCTTATATCTCGCTCATTTTGCAAGATATTTTTATTATGTAAAAACCTTTTTATGGCAACTTTTTTAGAAGAAAATTATGATGTTTTCAATTTTTTAAATTATTGTTTTATGGTATTTATCATAAAAAAATTAAATACGGACCTGGATTTTTTTCATCACTATTTTGATTGCTAAAAATTTGATATTTTTTTGTTTTAAGGTTAAGAAAAATATTTAATATAAAAAAAAAAATTAGTCCGAACCTGGAAATTCCCAACATAACTATAAATTAAAAACTATAAATTAGAAACTGCTAGTTGAACGTTAATTTAAAGATTTTTTTTTTAAGTCTACGACAAATTCAAAAAAAATAACGAATTATAAAAAATAATAAATCATTTTTCGTTAATGTTATGAATGTTCAAACTGATTGCTATTATGTGTAAGACATTGTTGGCATTTTCAAGTAATTTTTTTTAATGCATTTTGCATAAAAATATTTCTGTTGTTTAAATATTGGGTTTTTGTTGCTTCAATAAAGCAGTCAAACATATCACATTTTTCAAAATCTGGATAATGTCGATTTCTGGCCATTTTAGAATAATTTTGAGTGAGCCATTCACAAAAATGGCAAGTTAAATGACAATGTCAATTGCACGCTTTTGTTTTTCCATGTTGAAGTAAATTTCATGAGTTGCTGTGCTTCCATCAAAGAATTACTATGATATTATTTTTTACCGTTTTTTACTTTTGAATATTTTTAATTAATATTTCAAAACAGATAAATTAAAAATCGTTCGATTAGTCATCCTTTTCAATTTCAATTTATATTTACGTTGGAAATTTCTAGATTCGGACTAATTTTTTTTTAAATAATAATTTTTTTTTTCATGTGTTTCAGTCAATTCAATTTTTATTATTTTGTGATAATAATAGCATGAAACCAATCAAAATAGTAATTCAGGTCCATATTTAATTTGTTTATGATAAATACTATATCTCAAAAACTAAACAATATTTTAAAAAATTGACAACGTCATTATTTTGCTCTGAAAAAGTTGCCATAAAAAGGTTTTTACAGAATAAAAATATCTTGCAAAATAAGAGAGATACAAGGAATTATTAAAAATGCAATTTTTTCAAAAACTCCCTGTATTAGCGAAACCACGGGGTATAGCAAAAATCTGATTACACCATTTTTAATGACTCAAAAAAGAGCATGGTACGGTGCACCGCGGTGCAATCAGAAAATCGATATCTTTAATAACAACCGAGTTCCCCATTTAATCCCATCGAAAATGGGACACGCTACATCCTTTTTACCACGTCGCAATATTGTCAACATTTTTATCTGAATTGCATATTTTGCACTAGGTTTCCTTCAAATAATTTCCCTTCAAATAATTTCCCTTCAAAAATAAAAAAAGATAAGACCTGCTACATTGGATTTATCTTTATGTTTACACAATTGATTTTATTCTATAACAAGTTCACCTTGTACGTATGAGTAATAATAGAAATAAGAATATCGCAATAAAAAAATATCTATTAATACGATGTAGGTAAATGTTATCAGCTTGGATTTTATTATTTTATTATTATTTATTATTTTATCATGAAGGCGAAAAATCATTAAAATCGATTTTGGGTGCTTCGGACGGTAAACAATTTTTTTATTTTTAGTTGTGCTACTATAGAGTATGGTTTTTCGTGACTAATTTTGTAAAACTTTTTAGTGATTTTGTGCAATTATGTTTCGTAAAGTTGCCAATCCATTTTCTTCTAAAGACGATTCGAAGGAATCAATAGGTTGGTAAAAATAGAAAAGTTTTATCCATATTAATTTTAAGTTCGGAGCTTTAAGCTACGTTTACATTTGGAGAGTTTACTGGCGGAAAGTACTGGCAGCCACTAAACTTGCCATAATATGTAAACTACAAGAAAGTTCACTTGCTACTCTCCCGCAAGTACAGCTACGTTTACATTTAGAGAGTTTACTGGCGGAAAGTACTGGCAGCCACTAAACTTGCCATGTATAAACTACAAGAAAGTGCACTGGCTACTCTCCCGCAAGTACTTTCCAAAAGTTAACGGGCCGGCTAGTTTAGTGGCTGCCAGTACTTTCCGCCAGTACTCTCCAAATGTAAACACATTTCAGCAAGCGTACTGTGAGAAAGTTTCCACGTTTTTTACAATGAATAATTGGGATGGAAATCAGATAATTTCCTGTTTAAACATATATCAAAAATATGAAATTTTGTGGAATATCAAGTTCATCATCGACCTAAGTGGGATTCCTTTCCTTTTTAAACATACACTATCAAAAATATGAAATTTTGTGGAATATCAAAAGTTCATCATCAACCTCCGGTAAAAAACTGAAATAGTACATTTCGGTAGTCTGTATAAATACTGCAAGGAAGCAAAACTATCACCAGTGACCAGATAGCGTAATGTGACTTCCAATTTATTTTGGGAGAAATAAGACTGCTCATACACGTTTCCGATTTGGTCAGTTTATGTTAACCTAGTCTTAACTAGTTCTTTAAGTTTTTGGTATGATAATCTCATGAAATTCCTATAAAAATCGGGATCTTCAGTTGATGCCTCCTTTAAGAGTCGTTCTGATGCAAGTACTTCTGCGTCTGATCCGATATCCAACCCAAACTCATTTTTTCCTAGTTTTCTTGCGTTCTAACTTATATATTAAATTATTAGCAATTTCACACATAACAAATTTAACAGCAGCACGCACTACCGCCATTTTGTTTTTAACTGCTTGGCAAGTAAACTTGAAAACGTGTAAACACAATAGTTTAGTGGCTGCCAGTACTTTCCGCCAGTAAATTCTCCAACAAAGTAAGTTTAGTGGCTGAAAGTACTTTCCGTCAGTAAACTCTCCAAATGTATACGTAGCTTAACAGGAAACACGCTCTTCTACTCAGGCCATTGAGTAAATAACCCATATAGAGGAGCCACCGGCGAGCTTTACCATATTGAGGGGCAGATGGCGCTAAAATAAATTCGTTTGGTACGCAATATTTTGGGACTGCTAGTACGATTTATTTACATGTGCGAGTTCCAAGGCTGATGCCTGTCATAGAAATCCCATTAGATCATAGTAGTTGTCTCTGAATATTGCGTACCAGACGAATTTATTTTAGCGCCATCTGCCCCTCAATATGGTAAAGCTCGCCGGTGGTTCCTCTATATGACAAATATGCGAAATATGCTCAAAACTTTTGCGATTCCTTAGCTTTCACCTTTTGAAATAAATAAATTTCTATCAGTTTGTGCTTGGAAGATTTTGAGTTTCTTTTTAAGAACTTGTCTATAATTTCTGTTAGTTTGCCAAATCCCATCTTTGTCTAATATCTGGAATCGGGCAATACCAGTTTTACATAACTTAACATGTATAGAGGAGGAAAATAAATTAAAGTTTTGGTGTTTTTAAAATTTTTGCTATAATTTTGTCATATTTCCTATCAGTCTGCCAAAGCTCAGCTCTCTAGCGTTTCTGGAAGTGGGTAATGTTACTTTTACATAACTTTACATGTATATCGGAGGGAAGTAAATTAGAATATTTAGGGGTGCTTTGATTTTTTCCTACAGTTTTACCATAGTTTCTATCAGTATGCCAATACCTAGCCCTCTAGCGTTTCTGGAAGTGAGCAATGTCAATTTTACAAAATTTTAAATGTATATGGGAGGGGAGGAAATGAAAATTTTGAGGTTTGTTGATATTTCCCAAGGGTTTGGTCATAATTTTTATCAGTCTGCAAAATTTCAGCTTCGTAGCATTTCTGAAAGTACAGTAGCATTTTGATGATCTATAAATGAGTGAGTGAGTGGCAAACTCAACGTTTTTTCCATAACCACTTTAATGTTTTATGGAAGTTTATGAAACTTGGTGGGATTGTTAACGATATGAAGGTCTAGGACTGCAAAGTTTTAGTTTCGTAGCTCTTTCCGAAGTAGAATTATAGATAGGTCAAATATGGGCTGAAATGTTTCAAGAAAAGATGGTACAGCAGTTTGCGCGCGAACTTGGCGTAGAATTTTGATGATCTATACATGAGTGAGCAAGTGAGTGGCAAATTCAAGGTTTTTTTAAAATTCCATAACTACGTTACTGTGCAAGGTTTGGGTTTCGTAGCTCATTCCGAAGTAGAGTTCTAGATAGGTCAAAAATTAGATGAAATGTTTCAAGAAAAGGTGGTACAGCAGTGAGCGTGAACTTGATGGGACCTAACGAGCAGCTTGATTATAACCTAACAATAATTTATCATTTTTGCAGGAAACATAAGAAAAACGAGCATGAATTATCACGTAACTTTAAACTTGTCCACCATCCTGAATGTCAGTATGGCGATAGTATATTTTTATTTTTTTTAAAATAAGGTTTTCTGGTTATGCAACGACGTTTTTTTATTAAATTTCGTTATGCGGTAAAAAGTTATTAACAAATACATTTAGTCCAAAATTTTATTTCAAAACTCTGATTTCGATTTTTTTTATTACAGATTTAGACACTTCTCTCTCAGCAACAGTACCCACCCACCACAAATCTTCTAGTGGTACGACCCTGATCCAGCCACTAGCCCCACAAAACCCTCTCAGCTCGACCGCCACAAATGGCCCTAGCAATGTCGGCAACAATGAGAACTTGATTCAGCAACACTGCGCCATCTGTGGGGATCGCGCCACAGGTAAACATTACGGCGCTGCTTCCTGTGACGGATGTAAAGGTTTCTTTAGGAGGAGCGTCAGAAAGAGTCATATGTACACTTGCAGGTAAGGGTTTCTGTTTGCTAACTCCTGACTAACTTTATCCCACAGTATACTAACTTTATCCTTTAATAATGTGACATTAATCGACAGATGTCACGTGATATTTAGAAGTCCAATTCCTTTTGAAGACACAATTTTTCTTTGAGTTGTTTTTGTTATCCTTTATTTATCTCTCAAAAGCCTGTTTTTTGTTCTGTAGTCAAAATTAATTAAAAAGTTCCGAAAACAACTAGGGAAAAACTGAAAAACCAATACCAGTGCAAAACCGCCAGGAAAATATAGTATTAGTTCTGTGTACTGTGTACTTCTTCTTTTTTTTACACACCCAACCAACACATATTTATCAGTTTTTATAAAAAATTATTTTGAATAATTGGCATAAAATTAAATCTGTGGATTACCCCGCATTGGTAGCTTTTGAAATAATTGTCTGGTATCAAAAATATTTTAGATTTACATTACATTTTGTCATAACGTTATATGCGGTCATATAAAGGATACGTGAAAAATGGGACATGCAAAACGTCCCTATTAGTTTAAAGATTTTTTTTGAACGGGATTTTTTAAGGTTAGTCCAATATGGGTCTACTTTTTGTATTATCCGGTATTTTATACAGGGTGTCTTAGAACTTAGGGGCCATAGACCAACAGGTGATAGAGGAGGTCATGTGTGATAAAAAAGTTCCTATAATGCATTGGTCAGAACTCTTTTTTTGTCGAGATACAGGGCATCAAAGTTGACAAATTTTTAAAATTTTTTGTTTTAACTTTTTTAAAAAACGCAGTAAAAATACGAAATTGGGCAAAGTCGTGTATTAGAACAAGAGCAATAATTTGAAATAAAAATAATTTTAAAAAAAGTAGAAGATCATTTTTTTTCATAAAAAACTATATTTTTGGTATAAACTTTTATGAATGCCATATTAAAACGCAATGTTTTTTAAAAATTATTTTTGTTAATAAAAAGAAGCCTCTAGCGAGACAAATTAATAAAATATTATTGATATTTTAAAAAAAATGAGTAAGCAAAAATTATATATATTTTTTTTTTAATTATTATTTTTTATACATTTTTAGAGGTTATTTTGACAGCCTGTATCTCCTCAACTTGTAATTTTATTGAAAAAAGGAATACCACATTTTTGAATCACAATTAGCTGAGTATTCAGTCGGCTGTGACAGATTATCCTTTTTTGTAACACCCTTTTTCCCCTCACTCTTCTTACTTTAAAAATCCTATATCTTAAAAACAGATGTGTGTTGACCCTCCTGTTATATAAACTTTTTTCTCGGAGAACCTCCTCTATCACCTGCTGCACTATGGCTCCTAAGTTATGGGACACCCTGTATAGGATATCAAAACTCCATTATCACATTTTAACCATCGATATTTTGAAAACTGGTGAACCGAACCGTATAATATAATATGCAGGGTGTTCCATTAAGGATGACTGCCGTATTTATCTCAGAAACTACCACGTACCGCTATGACTTTGAGAATTTTGTTTTCTTAAATGGTAAAATAAATAATAAGAACAGGTTATCTACCACGTACAAGTTTTTTTTAAAATAAAAACTGAAATTTTCATTCCCCCCTTGTGGCAAAGTAACATAGAGGTACATTTGAGGATCCAAATTATGCAGAATTTTTCAAGAAATATGAATATGGTATAATTTGTATATGTTAATCTTAGTGTTTTGTCAAAAAATGCAATTTTTCTAGTTGTAAGATATTATTAGAGACCAATCTAAAATTACGTAACGCTCTCGGGAGGAGAGGAGTTTAGCCTTGTGTTACCCTTAATGATTTTTTTATGTGTCTTTTCTTGAAAATATGTTACGAAGGTGGAGGGGGGTTACGTAATTTAAGAATGTGCCCTTACTGCCCGTAGTGAAGAGTTACAGAAACAAAAATATTTTATGTGAATTCGTAAGGCCCCTTTTTGTTGTAAAAAAAATTCCGTAGCGATAGTAGATTTAGAGATAAATCTGATAGCCCTCCTTAATAAGATAACCTGTATATTTAAAAAGCAAATTTATATAACATGTATTAAAAAAAAATTATAAACTTTATTGACGCAAAGTCAAAAATACACCACCACAAAAATCCTATGGAAAATATTTAAATTTTGTTTTATACCGGTAAGCTTGACATGTCAAAAAACTACCGCTGTGGTGAACTGTAGCTTAATATTATAAGAGAATTTGAGACACTGGCTTTCTTTTCCTTTGCCATGTAGAATTAGAGAAGAGAAGAAAACACAAAATATCATTTTTCTGTTTCGTTTCAGATTTAGTCGAAATTGTATTGTTGACAAAGACAAACGCAATCAATGTCGATACTGTAGATTAAGGAAATGTTTCAAGGCTGGAATGAAAAAAGAAGGTAAGTCCTCACAACGTTCCTATACTCTACACAGGTTGCCTATCTAATTTGTTAAGTTATGTGAGCTTAACTTAGCCGCCTGTACTTACGTCATCGTGTTGACTTTCATCTTTGTTTACTGTTGTATTTCATAATTTTTTTCAGTTGCTATTTTAAATTCAGTGTCTTTTATTAAGAAAAGTGGTATTGCAATAGAAATTTGATTTTTTAAGGATTTCAAGGAGGGTGTTAAAGGTGTGTTTTTAGATATTTTAAATCTGTTTTAAAACCTGCCTATAAACTGGCAAAACACAAATGTACAGAAGAGCGATTGACAAAACGTTAGTCGGACGGCGGCCATTTTTCGCTTAAATTTTAGTCCAAACCAATCCGTGAACGTTCTATAATCCGGGCTTAACCCCCATTTATAAACTCGATGGACTGTGCTTCAATTCAACATGAGCATTTCTTTATCCCTTTCTCTTTTTCTTGTTAAAAAACGTGTGAAATAGTAATGTTAAGTTTATAAAGATGGGGTTTACTCTTCTATTCCAATTCATATCAACATGATTTTGTTTCACAAAATTAATTTTCCTTCTTTTTCTTAGCTGTACAAAATGAAAGAGACAGAATAAGTAGTAGAAGTGCGAGTTCTGAGGACGGCAACAAAAACAATGGACTTTCAGTCAGCTACTTGCTTCAGGCGGAAATATTGTCACGACAAGTAGGAGCGGCGTTGGAAGTAAGTACGAGAGAAGTTTTCAGTTGCGGCGCCAGGGGGACAGAAGGGGCCCGGGCCCTAGGGTCACTGCATCCCGGAAGCCTGGCGTCTCCAGGGGTAGCGACACCAAACATAACCTCATTTACGAAAAACGCAAATCTGACACTGTCAGGTGCGTAGCTTTTTTATGTTCAAAAAAATTAAATGGTTTACAAATGTTGCGTAAAGAACTGTCCGTCACACCCGGTATATAAATTTGAATGTCCAAATAAACAAACCTAAAAAAACTAAGTTTTTTGTGATTTCAATATTTATTAGGACCCTGTGTTAGGACCCACACAACGCAAGAAACCAAAAATATAGTATATAAAATATAGAAAACTATTATGTTGGGTTTTGTATCATTTAATAAATTTCTTTATGCTCTCTAGGGAATAACAGTGTACGTTTAATCCCTTTTTTCATGGGCTAAGGTAGTATTTCTTGTCCCCAGTGATTAAAAGTAATTTCTTGATGAACCATAAAGGCAAAATATAGGTTTTTAGATTATTTTATTTTATCATAATACAAAAAACAAATAGGAATCAAGATATATACACGATAACGATTATTTTGTTGCTTCCAGCTTGCCGTAAGCTTACTGTACTTTCCTGATGACTTGGTTCGTTTCGATTGTTATTGTGTCCGTGTCCTTCGGCATAGAATATTGCTTCCATATAAATGAAGCATTTAACTTTCTAGACTTCTCCAGGATGTAAACCATTAAAACCTTTTCGGTGAAATTTTCGAAATTCTGTTTATTGCATTATTCAGTACCGAACTGAAAGCTGCTTTCTTCGGTGGCCTTTTCCATGCCTATCTCAAAGTAAGAATAGGCTTTATTCTTTCGTCCCTTGTTTGTTACATCTTCGAGAAATGTAATTCGAATTTCTTGACGGAACTTATTTAGTTCGTTATGAAATAAATATTATTTTTTTCCCATTTTTTCTATGTTTGTTAGCGTCTGACTGACTTTTGTTTAATGTAATGCCATGACAACTATCACTACCCACTTTTTATTATATACGGGGTTGACATGCTAAAACTACAGTACCGATAATTTGTTTAATACCTATTTATTTAGTTTATGATTATTATTTTTAGTAAAACAAAAAAAAATGCGCTTATATACAACGTAAAATGTAGGGTCATGCTGATTGTTTTAATGTAAACATCTTGATCCGTCTCGGGTTTAAGATCACATCACATCAATTTTGCACTTTTATTTAGTGTCATTCCTTATGCCCGGAATGAAAAGTGACGATTCAGAGATAAAAAGTTAAAAATCTGAATGAAAAGTGGCAGATTAGAAATAAAAAGTAAACAAAAAAATAAGATAAAAAATTAAAATTTCAAAAAAAATAAAAAACTAGGAAAAAAACTCTAAAAGTGCAAAATAATCGTATAAATATAATATAAGTATATAATATACTATACAAACAACACTTTCTCTGGTTGTTACGGCCCTATTAGGAAAAATGGTTTTTAATTAAAAAAACCACTGCATTTCTCCTAGAAAAATAGAAAAACAACTAACTTGTCAGTGACTTTTTAGAAAAATAAATATTTGCCTAACAGAATTTGAATTACTTATCTTTATAATGAAAAAACATTAGTGCTAAGTTTCGACTGTTTTTCTACATATAAAGGATTATTGTAAAAAGAAAAATTTAAAAGCGTAAAAACCACTGTAGGAGAACAGTCGAAACGTAGCACTATTGTTTTTTAATTATAACGATGAGTGATTCATATTTTGTTAAGCAAATATGTATTTTTCTAAAAAGCCCCTGGCAAGTTAGTTGTTTTTATTTCAAGTTCAGTGGTTTTTTTTAATCAAAATAAATTCTTAATAGTAACGCAATACCCAGAAAAAGTGTTGTTTGTACAATGAATCCCCCACAAACATATAGTTTTTATTTATAATATACCATTTGCACTTTTATCCCAATAATATTACTACTTTTTAACGTATAGCAAATGGACACAACTCCAGCCAACAACGACTTCAACTTGTCCAACAGGCAGCTGGCGAACATTGACGATATCTGCGATTCTATGAAGCAGCAACTTTTAATGCTGGTCGAGTGGGCCAAGTTTATACCTGCCTTTACCCAGTTGCAACTAGATGATCAGGTATGTATCTTATTCTGGCAGTGGCCCCTAGTGTATAAAAATTAATTTTTCAAATTTCATCCATGTCGTTTGTCTATTCTCACTCTGCTTGAGCGTCGTTTGGTCGATGTGTCGCTGCGGCACCGGCAAAATACGTCACGAAATAGGAGGTCCCTCTTGAAACGACCAGTAGGAAACGAGAGCTACTTCTAGAAGGGATAATCACTGTCGCGTTTAATCTACGTCATTGTCACAGTGTGCCTGAATGAAGTATAGATTACATAAAAATGGTTCCAAAAACTAATTGCACATTTTGAATATGGACTCTTTCCTGAGTTCAGAGCCATATTCATATAAATCCTAGCTGATCCTCTTCTCGAAATTTTTGACATTTTTCTAGTTAGTCTAGGCGCTGGCACCTGTCACGTGTGACTCAATATGTGCGCTCAGTTTGACTACAGGGCTTTGTTAAGCACCCATAGGAGTATGAAAAAAGTTTGGTCACGTGGTCGAACTCATGGTCGTTTGGCCGCCATCTTTGAAAATGGCCGCCAAATTGATAGATTTTTTGTTTAAGCGTATCTCCCTACCAGTGGTCGGATATTAATTTCTTAAGGGCTGTTTAACTCCTTTTTTAAAGACAAACAAATTATGTCATTACATATTTTTTGATAAATTAAGTCGTTTTTGAGATATACCAAGATTATTAGTATTTCCGCTAGCAAAAGAATTAAAATAATACCCATGCTCATTTTATTGTAGCTACAATATTATTGACATTTCTTATTTTTTTGTTACATAGAACGCTTTAAACCTTTCACAGAAGAGGATATTGACTTTATGTTTTTAAAGTTCGATGGGTGGTACCCCTAAAGACTGCCTTAAAGAGGGTGGTTTCTAAAACTGTTCACAAGATTATAGAATAAATGAATTTGCAGCGAAACGATGCATTCTAGCGAAAAAACGATAAAATTAATTTTTATAGTACTTTTAATTCCGCTTCTTTTGATGTATCACTTAGCATCCTAGCTTCGACAGTTAGCTAGATAAGCCAGCTAAAATATACAATTTTGTAAAAATTTCATGTTTTCGCTCCAAAATCGATTTTTTTCTTAAAAATTGTAAAAGATATGACAATGATCAGAAGAAGCGGAATCAAAAGTACTATTAAAATTATTCTTAACGTTTTTCGCTAGGATGCATCGTTTTGCTGCAAATTCACTTTTTCTCTAAACTTGTGAACGGTTTTAGAAACCACCCTCTTTAAGGCATTCTTTAGGGGTAGCATTCATAGAACTTTAAAAACATAAAGTCAATATCTTCTTCTGTGAAAAATTTAAAGCCTTCTCTGTAACTAAAAAAAACAAATCCATTGGCGGCCATTTTCAAAGATGGCGGCCAAACGACCATGAGTTCGATCACGTGACCAAACTTTATACTCCTATGGGTGCTTAACAATTCCCCGCAGTCAAACTGAGCGCATATATTAGGTCACATGTGACAGGAGCCAGCGCATAGGCTAACTAGAAAAAGGGCAAAAAATTAATAAAATTTCGAGAAGAGGATCAGGATAGAGTGCATATTCAAAATATGCAATTAGTTTTTGGAACCATTTTTATGTAACCTATACTTCATTCAGGCACACTGTGTTGTCTAGAGCTGCAAATTTGTTAGACTTGCGCTTGTTAATCCTGGAATTGAATCGTTCGGTTGCCAGTACGATTTTTGCTCGACATTTTTGGTTATCCGGTTATCGACTTTACTAATTTATTTATTTATTTACTGATAAACTGATAAACTATTACAATACTTTAATTATTAATATATCTGTTTTTTGGTTTTCTTTAAATTTAAAAGGAAATTAATCCTGTGTGCCTTTTATTTACACTTTTAACAAAAAAAAATAAAAAGAAAAAAAATATATATAGAGATACAATTTTAGTAAAAATAATTTTAAAAAAATAATAATATTAATAATAAATCAAATCTTAAATTATTATCATTTAGCCATTTTCTTTTATTCAAAAAGGTTTAAAATATTCATTGTATACTTAAAATCTGTTCCACCAGAGGATTTGAAAAAAAGAATTCTTTGATTTTTATTTTAAATTTGTGAACTGGTAACATTTCTATATCTTTTGGAACTGAATTGAATATTTTTGGAGATAGATACATAAACATTCTTTGACTATGTGTTTTTGTAACTCGTGGAATAAAAAAATTTCTGTCGTTGTGATTTCTTTCAAGATTTAGTCCATTATATTTTTTAATAAATTTACAAATATTTGTGCAGTAAAGTTCGGAAAACTTAAAAATTTTATGTTTTTTAAAAAGATTTGTAGTGTGTTCTCGAAGTTTACAACCCTCTATACATCTTATGAATGATTTTTGAATAATATTTATGTCATATAAAGTTTCATTATATATACCACCCCAAATAATGTTTCCGTAATTCAATACAGGCTAAACCATTGCAAAATAAAATAAGATTTGATTGTTTTAAACTGTTTTGGCGGTGTTAATGAATGATTATGGTTTCAATTTTAAGATCAAAGATTGACCGAAAATTTGAAATCAAACGAATCGAACGTCTGATACCTGATCAAATATCGAAGTGTCTACTTGAAGCCGGGGAAAAATTGCACAAGAAAATTTAATAAAAATATTTATTTATAAAAACTACTTACCAGTTTAAAAAATTAGTTAGTTATACCTACGATTTGCAGCACTTTAACAGGTCACGAGCCGCCACTGGATTCTGGTATGTAATATACACCCCATTTTCGGTGCTTTTGGGCAGTTTTGAGTACGTCAAGGAGAGACAGGAAAACTGACCGCCCCTGACAATATTTAAATTTCAAGAAAATATTAATATTATAGTGCTTGTCATAGGTAGTTACACTTTTTTGATATTTCCAACCTCTTTATTTAACATATGCATACTGACAGCAACAAAAAAATCTGAAAAACTGCATGTCTTGCTGTTTGTTGTTTTGATCTGTGTGTTTTTCTTGTCAACCTTCAGTCAGCATCTTTTTATCCAGGGACAATTAAGGTCACTCATCGTCAAGCAAGCTTTACAGGTAGCGAAGCCTAACTCTGATTTTCTATTTTTTGGTTATAATTTTTGACATGTCTTCCTCGGTTTTGCATTGGCGGCTCGTTGTTTTAAAAATGTGGTTTTAACACAGTCTAAAGATCTATTTAATAATGATACAGTTTCAAGATAGTTTGCAGCATAACTTTTTAATTCTAATTACATAAATATATATAGTTTAGGTACCTTCATACTGTATAAAACAACATCTTAAAAATAAAACAGAACCGCCAATGCGAAACCGAGGAAAACATGTCAAAAATAATAACCAAAAAATAGAAAGCCTGACGTTAGCTTCGCTTCCTATAAACAATCCTATAAAGCTTGCCTTTACGATGAGTGTCTTTAGGGACAATGGTAGATTTACCTTTAATTTTATATTAATATGACATGTAATATATTTCTGGTTACGAAATATGTTTACTTTATGTCAAAGTCATAAAAGTGTAACTGGGTATGGCAAGAACTATAATATGGTGATGGATATAATGATGACCTGGCTTTAAGTCTCGGGAGCTTTTTAAAAAGTTAAAATTTTTACAATTTAATTCTGGTATAAATAGCTTTTTATATTTGTTTTATCGAGTAACTTTTAATTTTTATCATATTATATAAAGTTGGTATTTTTTTTATATAAAAACTATAAAAAAATTAAATACTTAGTGTGATACGCCATTTGAAAGGAAGTTTTACGCTGATTTCAAAAATAAAAAAAAGGTCATTCCATAAGAAAATTTAATATCTCAAAAACTAAAAGCAGTTGGATTTTTTATTTAAAAAAAAACCTTAAAAAAGCAATTTACATAAATAAAACCCCATCCCAAAATGTAGACTTTTCAAAAACGTAGCTTAAAGCCGGCTCGCTATATCAAAATCCAGTGTTCTTCTTTAATCATCTTTTGAAATTCGAGCTTTTTTCTATCTCCCCTAGAAACACCTGAAACTTCCCAAAAACATTGAATTTGGGACTGTATTAATAATTGAGGAGCAGTCAACTGTCTGTGGTGAAATCTGAATTTACAAATCTGAGAACTAGATTATTCACTTTTTGATTTTTTATTCATTTTTTAATTTGCTGTTTTACAAGTATATTTAAATGAATGAATGAATGAATGAAACGTCTTTTATTGATATAAAAAAAAATATACATCAACAAGGCGAGATTTAGCTTTTTTTCTCGGTGGAGAACAATTGCTACTCTTACATCTAACCTTTTAAGTAGACTATTTTTATATAACAACTTAATAAATAATTTATACTATAATTAATAGATATTTAATTATTTTTCACTTAAATTTAAATAAGAAATATGCTCTTATATATGTAAGCAAAATTACTAAACCTACAGACGAAGACAAAGGAAATTTATTTGCCGAGATATTATACTGGTTATCAAAGTTATATTAGTTCACCATTCAAAAGCAACAATTTAGTTTTTGTTTTAAACTTTTCCATAGGCAGTGCTGCCAGATTATTCGATAATTTATTATAAATATGTGGCGCATTATAAGAAAAGCTTGATTTAAAAGATGAAGTTTTATGTTTTGGCAAGTGAAGTAACTGCGAAAGTCTCAGATGTCTATTATGACACTGTGACCTAAATTTTAATTTTTTTGCCAGGTATGAAGGAGTTTGTGTCTTGAGTATTTTATGTGTAAACACCAGAAAATGGTGTTTACGCCTTTCTTCCATTTTTAGCCAATTCAGTTCCTGAAACGTATGCGAAATATGATCATATTTACGTAATCCAACTATTAATCGAGAGCAAGTGTTTTGAACTTTTTGAATGCGTCTTTTTTCATTTTCAGTTAGACAATTTCCGTAAATAACATCACAAAAATTAAAATGTGACAAAACCAAAGCATCACACAGCTCTTTTTTGTTTTTGTTTGATAAGAATTGTTTATTGGCATATATCAGTTTAAGAGAAGCGTATGCTCGTTTTAACATTAAAGAAACATGTGTGTTAAACTTTAAATGTGGGTCCATATGCAGACCAAGATGTCTACCATTTTCTTTCTCTTGTTTAAGAATATTGTTTTGAATACGAACAGTAAAATTTTGTTCAACTTGCCTAATGTTATTTTTGGATCCAAACAGCATAAACTTGCATTTTTCTGAATTAAGCTTTAGGGAGTTTTTCTCCGATAAGTTTGAAATATGATCAAGGTCTAAATTAAGTAGGTGATTAGGTTGTTGTGGATTTTTGGGGTCAACTTCTATATGGATCTCCGTGTCATCAGCAAATGATTGAGCCTGACAGTGTTTTATGGAACGAATTATGTCTGCAAGGTATATGTTAAAAAGTAGAGGCCCGAGTATTGACCCCTGGGGTACACCTGATAGTACTTCCTCTTTTTCAGAGATATCATCATTAAATATTACCTGCTGTAGCCTGCTAGTTAAATATTCGTTAAAAAATAAACAAGATTTATGATCGAAACCGTAGTATTTTAGTTTCTGCAACATTAGTTGATGGTCAATCGTGTCAAATGCCTTTATTATCTATACTAGTAAAAATTTCATCAACCACTCTGGTTAGTGCAGTAGCAACATCATGACCCTGTCGTAAGCCTGACTGATATTCAGAAAGAATATTATTTTTATTACGTAATCATAAACCTGCTTATAAACTAGCTTCTCAAGAATTTTAGAGAGTGCAGGCAATATACTTATCGGCCGTAAATCATTTAAAGAGTCAAGAGTCTGCTTCTTGGGAAGCGGTATTATATTGGAAGTTTTCCATGCCTTTGGAAAATAGCCCCGAACAAAACAGCTATTAAAAATGTTGACAAGAAAGGGTTCAATAAAATGCTCACAATACCTCAACATAAATAATCAAACATCATCAGATCCCCTTGCATTGCTTTTGAGGCATCGCATAGCCTCTGAGATATTATTTTCATTGATTAGTTGAAATTGAAATGATTTGTCAGAGAAAGAAAGATTTTCGAACTGATGACGATCAACGGCAAAGTTTTGTTTAAATACTGATGCAAAGTGGCTGTTGATTTCTGATGCTGTTGAAAAGTCTTTGGGAATTGTTTGGTTATTTTTAGTCCCTACAATGTTTAAGGATTTGAGAGCCTTCCATCTCTCTTTTTGGGTACCCTGTGAGCAAACTGCATTCAAGTACGCTTTCTTCTCCTGTCGGATTAAACTTAAAGCTGCATTCCGGAGCTCTTTAAACCTCTGTCCATCCAAATTACTTTTTGTTCTTTTGTACTTACATTTAGCAGCGTCTTTTCTCTTAATTAACTAACTAAACAAATTAAAATATAAAATAAAAACAAACAATATAAGAAAACAATATAAAGAATTAAAGTGGTCATTCCATTAAAAAATACCCGCTTCTTAAAAACAGTTGAACAATGTACTTGACACATAAAAAAGTTATACATTCCTTTTCAAAATGTAGTTTTTGCCATTATTCTTGTTAGTTACGTAGACTTCGATTTTTACCTTCCTAGCCCGAGTAGCAATGGCTAGAGAAGGTATTAGTTTCGACAAAAAATTTTTTTTTTGAGATAACGCCGAAAATTTGTTATTTGGATGTATTTTGACCTATCTTAGCAATATCGTCGTGATGTCTGTCTGTGTGTGTGTGTATGTCTGTCCGTAACACGATAGCTTCTAAACCACTGAAATAATTTTTCATAAAATTTTTAGGTAAAATAGTGTTCGACACCCTTACGAGATGATTAGATTTTGGTCAAAATCCATTAATGCTAATGACAGTTTTTTGATAATTAAAATTTTTAAAAAATGCTAACTTTTCAATGGGGCGTCGTATCAATATGCGTTTTTCAG
Organism: Aspidapion aeneum; assembly: GCA_963576565.1. Taxonomy (NCBI): domain Eukaryota; kingdom Metazoa; phylum Arthropoda; class Insecta; order Coleoptera; family Brentidae; genus Aspidapion; species Aspidapion aeneum. Next base: position 34,275,353 of record OY755038.1, on the reverse strand, counting down.
AATATAGTAGACAACATTTTTCTCAATATTTTATGTTATAAACGAAAACTTTGTAAGAGCTTTAGTTTCTGAGATATTGACAATACTGTTTTCAAGGTTATATATCATGGCTTCACTTGTAGTGTGCTAATAGGCTAGCTAGGAAGATATCAGATCCGTCATGGATCCATTTATTTCTAACTCTGCTTGTATCCCCCAAAAGTGCGCAAAACGAGACACCTTGAATTTGAAATTGGGCTTTAGTTCGAAAATATTTTGCAGGTGGCGTTACTGAGGGCGCATGCAGGAGAGCACTTGCTTTTGGGTTTGGCGAGGCGTTCGATGCATTTGCAGGAGATTCTGCTTTTAGGAAATAATTGCATTATCACCAAACAATGTCCTGGTAAGCAACCACTTCATATTTATTATATATACATAATGTCCTAAACGTATTAACTTTTAAGATACAGGGTGTTTTCCTTTTTTATTAATATCTGTAATATTGTTCAAGATATTTTTGTGAAATTTAGTACACACTTTCTATTCATCAACATGCATTTTATAATGGATTTATTTAATTCGACCAGTGACGTTCGCGCGGGAAAAATTATTCTTTTAAATAAATTATTGTTTAAAGTTAAATGAATTGGTTTTGTTTCGTAAGGGGTCTAGCTGCAAATGCAAGATACGAAAATACCGCACAAACGCCACTGACCGAAATATAAAAAATCATGTTAGACATCAGAAAATGCCTCTTGGTGAACAGAAAGTGTGTCACAAAAATGTCTATCACAAATATTAATAGAAAAGAAGATTTTAAACGTTAGCATGTTATTCAAAAACACCCAGTATAGAGCTTGGTTAACACCGAATAAATTTAGGACTGTTTGGATCAGTAAAACCAGCTTTGTAGTCAGAAAATAACGAGTATAGTTACAATTATGTGGTTAATTTGGTTCGAATTAGATTATTTCCTTTAATTAGATTATTTTGTATATGTCACTTTTGGCAGTCTGTTTAAAAGATGTCGTCGAGAAATATTGGAATAGAGACATTTACTATGTTAAACTGTAGACTTTCCTAAGCCACAGTTTCGTCTACAAGTAGGGCAACACCCAAAAATTTTATATAAATCGGATCCTGTATCATTTATCAACAACAACAAGTGGTGCATTTGAAAACTTCAATTCATTTCAAGTGTTTTGCGATTTTCCCAACAAAATCATGTAGTGCCTTATTGTCACGTTTAAAAAAAAAACAAGTTTTTTTTGTGTAATTTTAGGTAAAAATGGCAAGTACCAATTGTTGTGAATTGTTGAGGTGATTTATTTTGGCTACTCTTTCGAATGGTATTTGCAATTTTTACCTTAAATTATACAGAAAAAACCTCTATTTTTGCATTTTTTTTTAATGTGACGAAAAGGCAGTACATGATTTATTGTGGGGAAAATTGCCAAAGCACGTGAACCAAGAACTATATTAAAGTTTTTAAATTCGGCACTTTTTCTTTAATAGTTGATACAAGATCAAATTATATAGAATTTTAGGGAGTTTTCCTACTTTTGGCCGATATTGTATTAAGGACACGGGACATTTATATCCAATTGGCTAATATCCTATTGTTACGGGTTCACAACGACAAATTAAAACTCGCAATTGTTGAAAACGATACGTCAATTTATTTCGACAAATTATGTACAAAAACACGCACTTAAACTTACTAATAACTTGGTAATAATTCACTACTATAATCGGTCTATTAACTTACAGCACGTTATCTGTGACTGACTGCCTGGTGCGCGACCCCGGCCCTATATATAGGATCGTCCATCTCTCTCGAACTTTCCGGCAGCCTTGACGTCCGGAAAGTTCCCGCACCGCCACAGACAACACAACTAAAACCTAGACTAAGAATACAACCTTAAGATAAATCGACCTAATACTACACTAAACCTAAATAAATTCCAATTATAAAATTTAAATAACTTAAATTTGTAACACTATCCTCCTCTTCAGGTTTGATCGTCTCGATCAACATTTCTCAGGTAAGGTTTTAGTCTGTCTAGATGAACAACTTTCATCTTGGACTTCGGGCTTCTCTGGATTCGGTAGACTACATCATTAATTCTCTTAACAACTTTATAAGGCCCTTCCCATGGTGGTGTCAACTTAGGTGATCTTCCTTTCTTGCGTTGAGGATTGTATAGCCAGACTTGATCATTCTCTTTGAACCCTGAAGAGTTTGCTTTCAGGTCATATCTCGCTTTCATGCGGTCACTGGCTATTTCTATTCGCTCTCTAACGACTTCATGGAGATCGTGCAGCTTTTGCCTTAAACGTTCGACATAGTCATTAACCTCTAAGTATGCTTCTTCAGGTGAACCAAACATGATATCACATGGTAAACGCAGTTCTCTACCAAACAGGATACTAGATGGAGTAGCTCCTGTCGTATTGTGAATGGCAGTTCTATAGGCCATCAAAAACAATGGAATATATTGGACCCAATCTGTTTGGTGCTCATCAACAACTTTGCAAAGATGTTCTTCTATTGTTTTATTAAATCTTTCAACCATGCCATCTGACTGCGGATGCAAAGCAGTAGTCCGTGTTTTATGCATTCCTAAAAGGTCACAGAGATTCTGGAAGAGCTTTGATTCAAAGTTTCTTCCTTGATCTGAATGTAGTTCCAAAGGAATGCCAAATCGGCTGAAAACATCATTTACCAGAACTTCTGCAACTGTAGCGGCCTCTTGGTTAGGCAAAGCAAAAACTTCTGGCCATTTGCTAAAATAATCCATGACAACAAGGATGTATTTGTTGCCCTTTTTAGTTTCTGGAAATGGTCCGGCCACATCAATAGCAATGCGTTCGAATGGCAGACCTACGTTATATTGTTTCATTTGACCTCTGGACCTTGTTTTGGGACCTTGGCTGGCTGCACAAGTCGAACATCGGCGGCACCAGTTTTTCACATCTTGAAAGTAATTGACCCAATAAAATCGGTTTCGAATTTTGTCCATGGTTTTATTTATGCCTAGGTGCGCGCCTGATTTTCCACCATGGCATTCGGCAATTATATTGTCTACCATGCTCCTAGGAACCACTACTTGATTAATCACAGTAAGGCCATCGGCACTTTCCCAGGCACGTTTAAGGATGTTTTCTTCTACTATCAGTGAATCCCATTGTGCCCACAGTGATTTGAATATCACCCCTTGGTTTGCGATATCTTGCCATGATGGTCGTGGCTTGTTCTCTTCTTTCAATCGCAAGATAGGTCCTACATCTTTGTCGTTAAGTTGTGTGGTTCTAATCGAAGCCGACATCCATTCTTCATCTGGTTCTAACTTTATCTGGCGCACGTAGGTAATTCCTTCTTTCTGGTCAATTTTCCTGCAATGTTTATAATCCTCGGGGCAAGGTCTTCTGGACAATGCATCTGCATTATTATGCACCCTTCCCGCTCGGTGCTTAATTTGATAATGGTATTGTAGCTTTTCTATCCATCTCGCGACTTGCCCCTCAGGTTGTTTCATTTTCATGAGCCACTGTAACGCAGCATGATCCGTTCTAATCAGAAACTCTTGTCCGTAGAGATATTTGTGAAAGTGATCTACGGATTTAACTATGGCTAGGAGCTCCTTTCTAGTAACACAATAATTTCTCTCTGGTTTGGATAGCTTCTTGCTGAAAAATTCGATGACCCGTTCTTCTCCATCTTGTACTTGGGAGAGTACTGCTCCTATGCCATCGTTGCTCGCATCAGTATCTAATATGAATTTTCCTTTTGGAATGGGATATGCAAGAATCGGACTAGAACATAATGCTGCTTTTAGTCTTCTAAATGCTTGGTCACATTCGGTATTCCATTTGTAAGAAGCTTTATCTTCTGTAAGTCTATGTAACGGAGACGCTATTTTGGCGAATCCTTCTACAAATCGTCTGTAGTATGTACACAGACCCAAAAAGCTTCTCAATTCATGTTTGTCACGAGGTTGAGGCCATTCTTTTATTGCTTGAAGCTTCTTTTCGTCGGTATGGATGCCTTCTCGGGAAACGACGTGACCCAGGAACTCAACTTTTTCTTGGAACAGAAAACATTTCTTTGAGTTTAATTTAAGATTTGCGTTCCTGATTCTTGAGAATACTTCTCGTAAATTATCTAGATGTTCTTGAAATGATTTCCCCATTACTATGACATCATCCAAATAGACTAGGCAGGTTTTCCAAGTAAGGCCTCGTAGAACGACTTCCATTAGTCTTTCAAATGTAGCTGGGGCATTGCACAGGCCAAATGGCATCACATTAAACTGATAAAGTCCACTTCCAGCAGAGAATGCAGTCTTCTCTTCTTTATCTCTTTCAAAGATTCCTACTTGCCAATACCCACTTTTCAGGTCAAGAGTAGAAAACCAATATGATCCTGCCAACGTTGTTAATGTGTCGTCTATTCTTGGCAGTGGGTAACTATCTTTCTTGGTCACATCGTTAAGTTTCCTGTAGTCGACACAAAATCTAGTACTTCCATCCTTTTTAGTGACCAACACCACAGGAGATGACCAAGGACTTGATGACTCTTCAATAACACCGTCGCTGAGCATTTTATTAATGAGATTGTGAACTTCTTCTTGCTTGGCCATTGGTAGTCTTCTTGGGAGTTGTCTTATCGGTTGGGCATCGCCAGTGTTGATAGCATGTTGAATAAGGTTTGTGCGTCCCGAACTACTCCTAGTTTCGAAGATATTACTTTGTTCTTCTATAAACTCTCTCGCTTTACTATATTCTTCTGGAGTGAGATGTTGCCAAGTTGACTCAAATTGCTGAAGTACCTCCATTGGTAACTTGCTTGTATCCTCGGAAGTTGGCTCTTCACATCTTGTTACTTTCTGTACTGGTTCAAATAATGCTACCACCTCCCCCTTATTAATTTTGACACTATTTGGGAAAATATTGGCGACTCTAATCGGGATGTCTTTATCGGTTTTAACTAGTGATTTTGCAACGAGGTAGGTGTTGGGTGTGTTTTGTTGGCTTATGAGTCCGACGCAGCTTGATGTTTTACTTTCTAGCCTCCCAAAAATTATGGTCTCACTGTTACCGACTAGTCTTGTTGTGCATACTGCCACGACCTTTATTGGTTCTTTATTGAAGTGACTATTTGACAAAATGAACTCTTCATTCCCAAATCTTAGGGTATTAAGTTTATTATCAAACGCAAATCCATGTTTACTTATCAAGTCCATTCCCAAAATAAATTCGTCTTCTATTTCGGCAACCAATACAGTGTGGCGAATCTTCAATCTTCCCAGCTGTAGGTCTATATCTGTCTGCCCCAACACGTCGGCGGATTCTCCAGTCACAGTCTTAAGTGTTATTTTCTTTTCTATTGGTCGAATTTTATATCTCGTTGCAATTTTGAACTTAAGCAATGATATGGCAGCACCAGTGTCTACTGTTATATTAACTTTTCTCCCATTAGTGAGTCCGTCGATGTTAAGACTGTCAGCAGTATGTTTTAGGCTCTTAATAGAGTAAATTTTGGGGGCTCTATTCCCATTAGCCAACACCCGCTCCTCTGCGTTGACTAGTTTTAGTTTTCCTGATCTCTTCTTCGGTACTCTGTCCCGCTAGATGGCGAGCGAGACCTTATTTGGACGCGACAATCGCGTTGAATATGCCCTGTACGTCCGCATCTGAAACACTTTACATTTGGAGGGGATCGTCTGCTTTCTTTCAAACAGTCAATCTTCTCTATCAGTGATTGAAACAATTGGTTTAGCGTTTTTGAGTTGACCTCATGTCCATTGCTCATTTCTTCTCCCTCCTGAATTGAAACAGCTCTTACTTTTGGCCTGGACATATTATTTGATGATTCAATTTCAAGGGCTCGAATCAGCACTTCACTGCTGTTATGGAAGCGTTCTCGACGAAGTAACTTTGCTAAGTCCGTGTCTTGTAATCCGTTAATAAAGCGATCTACCGTGAAGGGATCTCTGTAATTTTCTGGCATTTCTGGGTAAGCTAAATACATCAGCCTCCTGATAGCTGCTTCATACTCTTGCAATGATTCTCTTGGTCTTTGTTGACGAATATTTAATTCTGACCAATGTAAATTTCGCAAGTGTTCGTCTCCATACCTTCTTTCTAACGCTGCCACTAAAGCATTATAATTCTGTTTTTGTTCGACTGGAATGGACCGTAAAAGTCCCATAGCAGGTTCTCGTGGAGCTACTAACAAAGCTCTAGCTTTTTCTTCATCATCCCAACCATTTGCAGCAGCGGCAGCTTCAAACTGTTGTTTGTAAGTAGACCAGGAAGACGTACCATCAAAATTTGGAGGCTTAATGTTTTGGTTGGAATTTACAACACATCCTTGAGCTTTTATTTTGTTGTGTTCTTTCTGAAGCTGTATAAACTGTTTTGACATGTCCTGGAATTTTTCTTCTATGGTTTGAAAAACTTCTTCCCTAACATTCTGTAGTTTGGTCTCCACTTTTTCTTCAACATTTTGTACCTTTTCCTCAACATTTTGTACCTTTTCCTCAACATTTTGTACCTTTTCTTCTACATTCTGCAATTTATTTTGTACCTTTTGTTCCACACTATGCATTCTTTGAGTTATTTCTTCCTTAAGATCTTCGGTTGCACTCTTGAACTCTTCTCTCAGCTGTTCGGAGTTGCTCTTGATTTGATCGAAGTTTTCTTGAATGCCATCTAATCTTTGCTCAAATGTCTGTTTCATATCGTTCTGGTTTTGTTCGATGGTCTGTCTCATATCATTCTGATTTTGTTCAATAGTGTGTTTCATGTCGTCCATGGTGTGTTTCATATCGCCCTGGTTTTGTTCAATGGTCTGTTTCATGTCGTTCTGGTTTTGAGCCATTTGAGCTGCTAGAGCCTGCATCATTTTAGTTAAATCTTCCATCTTGGCCGATCCTGGTCTAGCAAGCATCAACTTCCTGATAAATCACTTAAAACGTCTATTTTAGGGCTATAAAGCGAATGTCGAAGTCGGTTTTTCAATATCTCTTCCAATTCTTAAATAGAACCTAATGGAATGTTCTGGAATATACTGGTAGATGCTACTCTTTCTGCTACTAGGCAAATGTAGAAGTCACTTTTTGATTATTTTTTTTGGTTCTCGAATAGACCGTCGTAGAATGTTATGGAATATTCTAGAAATAATTTCTAATTCTTACTTTTAAAATAACTAAGCTACTGTCCAAGTCGGTATTTGTATATATCCTCTAGTTTTTGAATAGAACGTCGTAGAATGTTATGGAATCTTCTAGAAATTCTTTATAATTCTTACTTTTGAAATAACTAAACTAATGTCGAAATCGGTATTTGTATATCTCTTCTAGTTTTTGAATAGAACGTCGTAGAATGTTATGGAATCTTCTAGAAATTCTTTCTAATTCTTACTTTTGAAATAACTAAACTAATGTCGAAATCGGTATTTGTATATCTCTTCTAGAACGTCGTAGAATGTTATGGAATCTTCTAGAAATTCTTTTTAGTTCTTACTTTTGAAATTACTAAGCTAATGTCGAAGTCTCTTTTTGGATATTTCTTCTGGTTTTCGAATAGAGCGTCGTAGAAAGTGATGGAATGTTCTAGAAATTCTTTCTGATTCTTACTTTTAAAATTACTAATCTAATGTCGAAGTCGGTATTTGTATATCTCTTCTAGTTTTTGAATAGAACGTCGTAGAATGCTATAGAATATTCTAGAAAATCTCTCTAATTATCAATTTTTGGACTGTAAAGTTAATGTCGAAGTCGGTTCTTAAATATCTCTTTTAGTTTTTGAATAAAACAATATCGAACTTCTTCGAATATTCTAGAAAAATCACTTACTGTTTTTCTGTCCAATTGTCCTATCCGGTGGTAATAGGTAAGGGTAGTCTTTGCACTATTCAGTTCCGAATATTCTGGCAAAATCACTTACTGTTCTTCTTTTTAATTGTCCTAGCCGGTGGTACTGTGTAAGGATAGTCTTTGCACTATTTATTTCTTTTAATCTCACTTCTGACACCAATTGTTACGGGTTCACAACGACAAATTAAAACTCGCAATTGTTGAAAACGATACGTCAATTTATTTCGACAAATTATGTACAAAAACACGCACTTAAACTTACTAATAACTTGGTAATAATTCACTACTATAATCGGTCTATTAACTTACAGCTCGTTATCTGTGACTGACTGCCTGGTGCGCGACCCCGGCCCTCTATATAGGATCGTCCATCTCTCTCGAACTTTCCGGCAGCCTTGACGTCCGGAAAGTTCCCGCACTACCGCGACCGCAAGCCACAGACAACGCAACTAAAACCTAGACTAAGAATACAACCTTAAGATAAATCGACCTAATACTACACTAAACCTAAATAAATTCCAATTATAAAATTTAAATAACTTAAATTTGTAACACTATTATAATTTATTGTAGATTTAAGTATTGCCCGTGTGGGAGCCAGAATTATGGATGAACTCGTCAGGCCCATGACAGAAGTGCAAATAGATGACACAGAATTTGCCTGTATTAAAGCCATAGTTTTCTTTGATCCAAGTAAGTATTAGAGATAATCCTAGAGGTAGATACTAGTTTTAGTAATGAATAATTAGATAATAATTGTATTCTTCCTGTGGCTGCAAATTCAGCATGGCTGTCTGCAAACCTGGCTGCGTAGTGGTCGAAGATACATGTACACTATACACGGATAATAGAGCATTGACGGATTGGATTGGACCAAAGTAAAAGCGACAAATCAAAAAAGGCCGCCATCCCGGCCTTTTTAACCATTGACATTTCGTTCTCTGGCTTAGAAATATCAGGAGCTAATTTTGTTTTTTTTTTCAGTTTTTTTAATTAAATGTGTGATGAAATGTAACTGTTCAGGGAGAATTTCTTTATTTTTCAACAAAAACATAGCAAAAATAATAACAACTGATAAACTTCTTTGATAAGAATAAGTAGGTTTGGTTAGGCTGCCTACCAGTGCTCAACTATTTTTACCACGTTTTAAATGGTTTGGTTGATTGTGAAATCCAATTTTCAATATCTCAGGCACTATAGGTATCATAAATGTGATACACAATACTTTTTGTTCCAATTCTTTTTCTTCAGGTGGGATTACAACCCCTGGTGGGTTTTGGCCTGATTAACCAAAGCCCTCCATTCTGCCCTCTCTTATTTCCATATTCTTGATGTCATGTTAGTTTTTCTTTGATTCATTTAAGTATTAGCGATAATCCTGTATTACTAGTTTTAGTAATAAATAATTAGATAATAATTGTATTCTTCGTTTCGCTGCAAATTCAACATGACTAGCAGTGGCCGAAGATACATGTACACTATACACGGATAATAGAACATTAACGGATTGAATTTGACCAAAGTAAAAGCGACAAATCAAAAATGGCCGCCATCCCGGCCTTCTTAACCATTGATATTTCGTTCTCTGATTTAGAAATGTTAAGAACTATTTGTAGTTTTTTTTCCAGTTTTTTCAATTAAATTTGGAATGAAATTTGACTGTTCAGGGTCTTAAAACATTACTTTTTCCATTAAAGTAGAAAGTCCGAGAATTTCTCTATTTTTCACCAAAAACACATAACAACTGACAGTCTCCGCCATTTTGACAAGGCCGTGATAAAATCAAAGCATAACTAGGTTTGGCTACAAGACGCTAGCCATACCAAGTGTGCTTTGGCTGCCTGACTTCCGCATGCGCAGATCTACCAATATTATTTACCTCATGTATTACAATAGATGAACAGGGTGATTTTCACTTGATTCTAACCACATGAAAATAGAAAGTTTCAAAAACCTAACCTAACGAAACCTAGTTAGGTGCGGTTCGGTTCGGTTTGGTTCGGTTCGGATTCACATCCTCTAGGATCCCGGGTAAGAAGTCAGGAAAGTTTTTTTTTTTGAAAAAAATTATTGGTTCAGTTTGCTTCGGTTCGGTTCGGTTAGATTTGATTAGGTTTCGTTAGGTTAGGTTTTTGAATCTTTCTACTTTCATGTGCTCATAAGTGCAAAATCACCCTGTTCATCTATTGTAATACATGAGGTAAATTATATTGGTAGATCTGCGCATGCGGAAGTCAGGCAGCCAAAGTACACTTGGTATGGCTAGCGTCTTGTCTCGACTGCCGCCAGTGGCCAACCATTTTTACCACGTTTTCCATGGTATTGTCGAATGCATAAGGTAGTTGCACCAGTTATCGACAGTGCACCAGTAATCGACACTTTCAAATTAAATCTCTCTTAATAAGGGCGTGTATTAAGAAGATTTTTACATAATTCCTTGCCAGAACGAAAGATCAATGTCTCTGGCAACCCTGTAAAAATGCAGGAAGGTCACAGTTTCGGTTAAGCAGAAATAAAATGGCGTATGTTGTGTCGAACACGTGCATTGCTTTTATTGCAAAGAAATTTGGGTAGTACATTATAAAATAGGTGATACAATTTCAAATAGTTAAGATATGTGGATTAAATTTTGTGTGAGGTATCTTTGTGTTCCAAATCAATTATTTGGGGTAAAATTCGATTGTTTACTTTCATTCTAACCTAAATTTTCGGGGTGTCGATAACTGGGTATGCTTACTCATATTAATCTCCAGTAATCGACTAAAAGTGTCGATTACTTGGGATTCATGAGGCTCCAGTAGTCGACTTATCAATGCTTTGTTTTTGCAGATAACTTATTTTTTTAAACTTTTTATTTGCAGGCTCATGGCGCCTAAATTCAATTATAGCAAAGAGCAAATGGATTCTGCTCTTAAAGCTATTTCACGTGGAGTGTCTTAAATAAAAATTTAGGTACTTACCTACCTAATTCATTATTTTTAATGTAGATGTACGTAATTAGGACGACGATAACTGGTAAAATAGCGTTATATCCGAAAAAAGTCAAGGCTCACTCTGAAAGTCTAGAGAAAAAAAAATATATTTTTTTTCCTCTATAAATTATGTCGATAACTGGGGCGACAATAACTGGAGAAAGGGTGTCGATTACTGGTATCTCCAAAATAATATCAAATCTTCATAAGATGTTCTAATAGTGTCGATTACTGGTGACCTTACCTTAGTGTACCCACTTTCTATTTTGGTTGGTTGTGAAATCCAATATCTAGTTGTTCTAATATCTCTGGTGTGGTTAGGCTGCCTACCAGTGCTCAACTATTTTTACCACGTTTTCAACGGTAATGTCAAACGCATGGTGTACCCACTAAGGACACTCACACTAACGTCAGGCTTTCTATTTTTTGGTTATTATATTTGACATGTTTTCCTCAGTTTCGCATTGGCGGTTTTGTTTTATTTTGAAGATATTGTTTTACACAGTATGTAGGTATGTACCTAAACTATATATATTTATGTAATTAGAATTAAAAAGTTATGCTGCAAACTATCTTGAAACTGTATAATTATTAAATAGATCTTTAGACTGTGTTAAAACCACATTTTTAAAATAACAACGAGCCGCCAATGCGAAACCGAGGAAAACATGTCAAATATAATAACCAAAAAATATAAAATTAGAGTTGGGCTCCGCTAGAGTCCCTGTATGTGACAGATATTGGCGGAATAATTATTCCGCAAATATCTGTCACATACTGGGACTCTAGGCTTCGCTACCTGTAAAGCTTGCTTGACGATGAGTGACCTTAGTACCCACTCTTTCTATTTTGGTTGGTTGTGAAATCCAACTCTGACACTATAGGTATTATAAATGTGATACACGAGTGTTTGAGACAAAATATATAAACGCAGAGGAACCAAACGGCATACATCCAATGAATTGGCGGTTAGCCGAAGCGTAGGGGACTGCTACTACGTTTAGCAGTGTTATGCCTGGGTAGTTTTGGCAGTTTAGCTTATCAACTTTTTTTGTAAATTGGATATATAATACGCATGGTCCATTCCTCAGGAATTTTCTCTTCTGTCCAGATTTTTGTTATTAGGTCATGTATACGTCGGCATAAATTTTTATCGGCATTTTTTAATTTTTTATTAGATCAGCGGGTATATTGTCATTTCCAGGAGATTTTAAATTTGTTAGACATGTAACTGCAGAAACAATCTCTTCTTAACTTACCGGTTAAATATTTGGTTCTCCTGTATAGTAAACTATAGGTTCTAATCGTTGCCAATCGTGGTTCGCAAATCTTTGAAATATTCTCTCCATCTTTCTATTACTGCTTCACTCTCAGTTAAAAATTTACCCTGCATATCCTTGCATACTGTCCTTTTCTTCCTTTATACTCCTTTACAATTTTCTGTCTTCGATTATGGTGGTCCAACAACTCTTGTTTTCATTCGCTTCTGGTGTACATTGCTTTATTTGCTCTGGTATCCTTCTGAAGATACATATTTGGCTTTTGTTTTTTCTTCTATCACTTTTCTGCATTCGTCATCGTATCGTTTATTTTTCTCTTGTTTTGTCCTATTGTTTCACTTAATGCTTTCTGTATGCTGTTTTTAATTGCTTCTCATTCTTCATCTGGATTTGTTTTTACGTCCCTCGTTTGTAGTTTTTCTTCGAGCTTTTCCTTATATCCTAAACATATTGCATTATCGTTAAATGATTTCAAGTTTAATTTTTTTATCTTATTAGTTTGTTTTTACTGCTATAAAAAAGTGGTCGGTCTTGTTGTACAATACCTTGGTCTAATTTTACAAACAAAGTCACCCATTATTAGGGTTGGCTAGTTGATCAGTCATTACTGGTCAATTGACCAGTCCTGGCCTGTAAATTCAACGCCCTCTCATTTTTGTCGAACTCGTTAGATCATCCATTACATGGTGCATACAGGGAGGTTGAAGTCTGGTTCAAAACAAACAAATTAAAATTAAATGAGACAAAAACTAAAACCTACTATTTTATCTTTAGAGAATTAGAAAATAATAATAATGAGCCCCACAAGTTTTTAGGCTTTTATTTGGATCAAAAACTAACTTGCGAAAATTATACAGATTATGTAAAAAGCTTAAAAAAAAATTGTTTGTTATGAGAAATTTGACAAAAGTAGTAACAGACAGGACAAAATTAACTGCATATCACTCTCTCACATGAGCTATGTAATTTTAATATTGGGTCACTCATCTCACTCTGAGAGGGTGTTCAGCATGCAAAGAAAAGCCTTAAGGTTTATTTTTGAACTTGAGTATCAAGCAGATGTTAAGCATGTATTTATAAAAAGTATGTTAGAGAAAATTTGCAGCAAAATTACCAAACACATAGTGAAATTCATGAACATAATACAAGAAATTCTGAAAAAATATATGTAGACTTCACTAGGCTTAGTCATTGCAGATACCTAAAAAAATATTAAGGTCCTTTATTATATAATAAGGTGCCTCAGAATACAAAAGATCTGGGAGAGAAGCAATTTACAAATCATGTAAAAAACGTTTTACTAAAACATGCTTTTTACTCGATAAATGAATTTTTGAGCGTTAGTGGCCAGGAAATGCTATCTATGTAGGTAAAATAATCAATGACAATCTTCCTATATATGTACTGTACTATGTTGTAAGTTAGTAAATATTAATTTTAAGTTTTAATTTTATTAAAGAAGTTTCTCTGTGATTTTAGTATTAAAAAAATATATATAAATTTTAAGTATGATTGATATACTTAGTGATTTTAGTATTTAAGAAATAAAAAATGAAATTTGAAACTATTTTTTAGGTTAATTTTAAAGAAAAATAATTTTTTTTTAATTTATTTATGTAAGTATTGCTTCTTTTTTTTGTAAGTGACAAATCCTTTGGTGAATAAATTTCTATTCTATTCCTTTGTTTTTTAGATGCAAAAGGCCTTATCCATTCGGACCGAATCAAGCAGCTACGATACCAAATTCAAATCAACCTGGAGGACTACATCAGCGACAGACAGTACGATAGTAGAGGGCGTTTCGGTGAGTTGTTGCTCACCTTACCGCCGCTTCAGTCAATCACGTGGCAAATGATCGAGCAGATTCAGTTTGCCAAACTGTTCGGCGTGAGACACATCGATAGTTTGTTGCAGGAAATGTTGCTTGGAGGTAAGCATCGGCTCTCGAACGGCATGCATTTCTCTTACTAAAAAATCTTTTTCTATAAGCGTGAGGAAAAATCCACTTTTCCGCACTCATTTTAGTGTTAAAAGTGCCACTAGTGCGAAAAAAACTTAAAAGTAAATTTGCTATAATTTTGAGGTGTTCTATAACATGTAAATCTTTGAAAATATATTTATATATTTCTTAGTACACGAAATAACCTAAAAATAGTCAAACCAACTGAAAATTCTGCCATATTTTCAATAAAATAAAGTAATAAGTAAAATATGTTCAAATAATAATTTTTTTATGTTCCTGGTATAAATCCTCATTGTCAATGTCAAACAAAAATGAACACTAGACGGTTTAGATTTGGCATTTTAAATCACCGTAATAACAAAGTACAAATAAACCTGTCAGTCAAAAGCCAATTTTGCCGAGACAGCGTTTTTTAAATTTTTTCAACAAAAAAAAATCAGATTTTCAATGGATTCTTCGGACGAAGATCTACCCGAGTCAATTCTAGAAGCCGCTAGAGTCGCTAATTTGGACCTGCTTCCTTCAAAATCCCGTTACAGATGTGAGAATGAATATAGTTTGTTTGAGACCTGGTGCCACACTAAAGGCATTAAATCCCTTCAAAAAGCCGTTTTTTTGGCATATTTTTCTAAAATTTTTAAAACATGCAAGCCAAATACCCTTTGGTCGCGGTACTCAATGCTCAAAAGTGTCATAAAACACAGAAAAAACGTCGATTTGAGCAATTTTTCAAAGTTACGGCGTATTATTTGAAAAAACAAAACGTTGGATTTAGACCCAAGAAGGCCAAAATCTACAAAAGAAGAAATTTTAAAGTTCCTAAACGAAGCACCTGACGAAATATATTTGCACATCACATTGCATGTCGCCGGGAAGAGCTGGAAAAGGAGATATGTTACATATAAAAATTCCTGGCTCAAAAAACCATACCTTCATGAGTTTGGCTATTTCAGAAGAAGCCGAGAATGGAAAACTGCTTCAATTGTTCCGAAAATATGCCAATTTAAGGAAACCCGATATAGCCGGATTGTCGTAAATTACAAAAAAGGAGCATGTACACATGTACATTGAACAGCTAATTTCAAAAAAATCCGATACGACTGGAAAAACTCGTTCTTTATTTTAAGCAGTGTCTATATATTATATCGGGATGACTTTTACATTTTACAGTAGTGTTATGACGTTCAATAAGAGAAGTTTATTTTCTTTTGCATGTTTATAAAATAAATAAAATAAAACTTGTTAAAAACCAGCTAAAAAAATATATTTTTGGTCGTTTTTCTGTTATATTGAATTTAATTTTAAATTGAACATCTTTATAAGCTTTGCTAAATAATAAATTTAAAAAGTAAACTCGTTCTTTTTTGATGCAGTTCGGCACCTAAGTTGGATGATTTAATTCTACGGCAAATGGGTGATTGGCTGCCTCGAAACGTTTTTTTTTAAATCAGCTATGCATGTGACAATGCATTGGAATTAATACACTCGGTAAAATCCAGAATTATACACGGGCCACAGCTTTTGACGTTCTGCCGTAACAATGCTTGCTGATTCCGACAAAGGATTAACCAATATCAAACGTCTCGCTGGTTGGAAATCTTTAAGTGTCGCAGAAGGGTACCTTGACGGCTCAACTGGACTTAAAAAAATATATTAAATAAAATTTTAAACTTCAGCGACCCTGTTCCTTCCACTAGTTAGCAACATTCACCTATACAGCCTTCCAAAGTGCCCCCATCTAGCCACAGTTACATGGCCACAAGTGCAACAATTGATGCTTCCGAAAACTTAGCAGTAGAGAACCGAAACTCAAGTTTCGTACTTCATTGGAAAAGACCTTAGCCTCTGCTATTAACTTACAGCAAGCTACAAATTGCACTTTTTAGTTTTTTTCTCACGCTTATAGAAAAAATAGTGTACCTAACACGCGCGTAAAGTGACTTTTCCACCCTTGATTACTAGCCGCACTTCGCTAACGCGTCGTGCTGCAATCGCGTGCGGAAAAGTGATACTTTCCGCACTTGTTAGGTAAACTACTATTTTAATGTATCCGTGTGGCTGAATTGTCAGCAGGAAAACAATCGTTTTTTGCTAGTTACATTCGTTTTATTATTCCACTTTCTTTTCATAAACTTAGCAGAATATTTGTATGTAAGTTCATTTAAAATTTGTCGACATTTAAAAATATCAAAAAATATTCTCATGCCCAATTCGACTATACCGGGGGTATTTATTTATTTTGTTTTTATTTATTTATTGGGTAAGGTATCTACAACATTCTACTATTAATAATAGTAAAAAAAAGTTCACAAAATTACATTATAAATAAACACATTGCTTAAATAAACAAACATTAACAAGAATGCAAACATAAAAAGAAATGGAATATTTTTTTTATTGCAAAAAAAATAGGAAATTTAATCTAAAAATCTTAAAATTAAATTAAAAACATAAATAATTAAAAACATAAAAAGCTTTAAAAAAGACCAGCTAGTTAACAATTAATAAACAACAAAAATAAAAGAACAATAGGAACTTATGTCAGTCTTAACTTATTATCTATTAATTTCTTAAATGTGCTTAGACTAGTAGAGTCATATCGATTAAAATATTGACATACTGAAGAATTTTTGTACAGATTAGTCTTGGGATATGCAAGGTAAAACACATTAGAGCTACGTGAGTTAATCCTATTCATAGCAAAAAGTAGTTATAGCATAAGTATATCCGGACAGTCAATCTTTGATTTTAAAACCCGGAATAGTGTGCATAGTAGAATTAATTCCAAGAGAAAGTCATTCTCACAGCCACTCCTAAAATACATACATTTTAGAAATTTTCTTTGCACTCTTTTGATTAAGGTTAACTATACACTGTATTGAAGAGACCAAACAACGCTTCCGTACTCTAAGACTGGGAAAACAAAACAAGATTATTAAAAAAATTATTATGAAGACATTGTTTTTTTTTTTTTGTTTTTTTTTGCATTTTAATGTCCATTAACGTACGCTTTTTTCATAAAATACGTCACGCACTTCCTAGAAACAGATATGGACTTTAATTTTCTATGCTTTCAAGTTTTAAACTTTTGTTGATAGTTCCTAAAAATTTTCAAAACTTTTTAAAAAAAAGTTATTTTTTAAGCGAAAGAACGCATCTTAGCAAAATTCATCTAACGTACTTTTTGTAGTACCATTAAATCTGCTTCTTTAGTGTATCACTTAGCATCCAGCAATGGCTTTTAGTAATACCATTTGTCTAGAAAAGAATAAATAAGTGCTTTGCATAGCTAAGGTAATATGCTTTCTTCTAGCTACCCAGCTATTATGGTAAGGGAGCTAGGAAACTTAATATGAATCTTGTCATTTATACTAAGAGTAAAGATCGCCGCGTAAGGGGAAACAAACGGTGTCAGAAATTTCATCCCTCTACTTTACCGGGGTGCACACAGGTTTGGCAATCTTCATCTCTATTTAATTTAATCGTGCTGTATACCACAGAATAGCGCAATATTTGCATGAATGAATGAATGCCAGGGTTCTTATTAAGCTTCATAGCTCACTTACCGTAATAGCTGGGTTGCTAGGAGGTTACACCGTTCAAAAGCAAATTACCTGAGCTAAGCAATGCACCTGTTCGGGTTTTCTCGAATTTTTGCTTTTGGACAGAAAATACCACTAAACATTTTATTGTAACGTAACATACTACTCTAGCTATTTAGCTAATTTTGGTAATTTATGAGTCAAAATTTTATTGTGTAGAAAAAATGTTATTTTTTGAGTATTTAAATTTTTTGGGAAAAAATCAGTTTTCTCAGCCAAAACATCGAATTTTCGCAAAGTTGTAATATTTAGCTGCCTTGGATAGCTACCTACGAAAGCTGGGATGCTAGGTAATACACCAAAAGAAGCGAACTTAAAAGTACTATGACAAAGTATTTTTTAAGTTTTTTGCTGAAATGCGTTACTTTGCTGAAAAATCACTTTTTAAGAGAATGTTTGTAAAATTTTAGGAACCACCCCCTTCAAGGCATGTAGGGGTACCATCCACCAAACTTGAAAACTTTAAAGCATAGAAAATTAAAGTCTATATCTTCTTATAGGAAGTGTCAGACGTCTTTTATAAGAAAAGCGTATTTTGCCGTTGATGGACATTAAAAAAATGAAAAAAAAAAACAAAAAAAGCCACTCTTCAGGTACATTTTGGGGTCTTACAGCACCTCTGTCGGGGGTAGGCTTTTAGAGTAAACAAACGATAAAGTAAAAAAAATAATACAAATGATTTTCAATTTTGCTATTTTTAAACATCGTCCGCCAACTTTGATTAGCTACCATTTGTTTGTTTTTTAACATCCTGGGAAGATGCTCTCTCTATGGTATTATTATCCGAGTTTCGCGTATAATGTAGTGGCAAACATTTTGTTTTGGACGGTATGACTTAACCTTTTAAAACCAAAGAACACATAACTTGGTTTGGATGCATTCGGGAATGCGCAACTGCGATACCATACGCCTACGGGTCTCGCATCTATGCATTCCACGTAACGTATTGGAAGTCCAGTATCGATTTTGCTCATGCGCCAATTGATACTGATATTGATACGGACAAATATAAATGGAAGCTTTATTACCTATTAGAGAAACGTCGTTTATTTAATTTAGGTGGAATGGAAAACAGCATAATAGTCCCCGGCACAACTACTGGGACTTCCCAACCACCGCAGCTTTTAAATAACAACAGCTGTCAAGGAGCCGTCAGCGACTCTACCGAGAGTCCAGCGTTGTCACCTGGTACCACGCCAAGTAGTCCGGCTGATCAGCTGATTAATGGCGGTAAAGTTTGAGGTAAATTATAATAACAATTTGAGGGAGCTGTGAAGTAACTTTTAACATATTATACAGTGTTATCCACCACCCTTTTGGTACAACAACGAAAACAGGCAATGAGTAGATTAAAGCAGATAACAGTTTTGAACGCACTCAATCGCCTAGTGCTAAATCCTTGTAAATTATCAAGTGCAGGACATGTAGACAAGACTTAACCTCTGTCTGTCGACAAGAACTAGACTGACAATCGTGGGGACACTAGTTCGAATCTGCTAGTCGACCTGAACTTTTATTTTAAGAAATCGCAGAATTTGCGAGTTTGTAAGGATTATATTATTATTACGATTATACACCACAGAGATGGCTCAAATGTTGAGCTTAGGGGTGCATTTTTGTGGCCAAACTTAAGGAAGTTACTTCTTACTCAATTTTTGTTTTTGACACCACTTTCACATGTGTTATTATATGAAATGGTACTGGTCTCTCACCATGTATTACCTGTTCTTAATAAAAAAAAATTCGCCGTGTTTTCCGGATTGTAGACACTCTCTATTTATCGGAAAAAGACACAGATAATTGGTTAAAACAGGGATTGCGAATAAATCCCTGCAAGAATTCTTCTACGAGATCCGCACATTTCAAGTGAAACCATGATGGCATTCATCACATAAAATCATTTTTTCTCCTACGTTCTGACATGTTTCAGGACCCCCATGGCAAAAAGAGGCGGTATCTTTTTCCCAAAAACTATAAATAAGGTTATTTTAGAAAATCTACCGTGGCTTTACCAAATTTTCTTGCCAAATCAAGTGGTAGTTTGTTCACATTACTTATGAAAACCTCCTGTTATTTATTTTTCATAGTTGGGTAGTTTATTATTACCCTTTTTTTGTTATCGCCAGGAACGGTCCTACTCCTAATATGGTACACAATTTTTTGTTCAATAATTTTTCTGTACTTATATAATTTTTTAATAGTGATAGTCGAAAACACTATCATCCCCTGTGATTAATGTTTCTGCAAAGAGGCAGCAGTACATTCCGCAATTATATCCATCATATTGCTGAGGGATATCATTGGGAGCTGCCAATTTGCCCAGTTTCTTTATTAGAACGATAAGGGTATGGATGAATGTTCTGCAAACTGGGATTAATATTATGTCTGCATTATACAGCTCTTTCCTTTGAAAATATTTGCGCGCACCTTCAGCCCCATCTTCTAAATCTTCGTGTGCCGTCACCAAACTTTCTAAAGCGAACACCGTTACGGAGGCTTTGATTTGTGCAGTGGTGGTCAAAATAGCCATCCATATATGTATCGATAACGGTCTCGTTGAGATATAGGGTGTTTCCCGCTTTTTCCGGATTGTAGACACCCTATATTTATCGGACAGACATGGATAATTGGTTAAAACAGGGATTACGAATAAATCCCTGCACTACGTCAGGGACGGTACGGTTAATAATTACTCCTAATATGATACACAATTTTTTGTTTAATAATTTTTCTGCATCTACTTATATAATTTTGTTTATAGTGATAGTCAAAAACACTATCATGATTAATGTTTCTGCAAAGAAGCAGCAGTACATTCCGCAATTATATCCATCATATTCCTGAGGGATATCATTGGGAGCTGCCAATTTGCCCAGTTTCTTTATCAGAACGTTAAGGGTATGGTGGAATGTTCTGCCAACTGGGATTAATATTATGTCTGCATTATACAGCTCTTTCCTTTGAAAATATTTGAGCGCACCTTCAGCTCCATCTTCTAAATCTTCGTGTGCCGTCACGAAACTTTCTAAACCGAACATCGTTACGGAGGCTTTAATTAGTGCAGTGTTGGTCAAAATAGCCATCCATATATGTATCGATAACGGTGTCGTTGAGATATAGGGTGTTTCCCGCTTTTTCCGTATTGTAGACACCCTCTATTTATCGGACAGACATGGATAGTTGGTTAAAACAGGGATTGCGAATAAATCCCTGCAAGGTTTCTTTCTATGTTCTGACATGTTTCAGAACCCACACAGCAAAAAGAGGCGGTATCTTCATCCCAAAATCTATAAAAAAGGTTTTTTAGAAAATCCACTGTAGAGTTACCAAAGTTTCTTGCCAAGTCAAGTGGTAGTTTGTTCACATTACTTATGAAAACCTCTTGTTGTTTATTTTTCATAGTTGGGTAGTTTATTTTTAACCTTTTTTTTGTTATCGTCAGGGACGGTTCGGTTCGGTTAATAATTACTCCTAATATGGTACACAATTTTTTGTTTAACAATTTTTCTGTATTTATATAATTTTTTTATAGTGATAGTCGAAAACACTATCATCCCCTGTGATTAATGTTCCTGCAAAGATGCAGCAGTACAATCCGGAATTATATCCATCATATTGCTGAGGGATATCATTGGGAGCTGCCAATTTGCCCAGTTTCTTTATCAGAACGATAAGGGTATGGTGGAATGTTCTGCAAACTGGGATTAATATTATGTCTGCATTATACAGCTCTTTCCTTTGAAAATATTTGAGCGCACCTCCAGTCCCATCTTCTAAATCTTCGTGTGCCGTCACGAAACTTTCTAAACCGAACATCGTTACGGAGGCTTTGATTAGTGCAGTGTTGGTCAAAATAGCCATCCATATATGTATCGATAACGGTGTCGTTGAGATATAGGGTGTTTCCCGCTTTTTCCGTATTGTAGACACCCTCTATTTATCGGACAGACATGGATAATTGGTTAAGACAGGGATTGCGAATAAATCCCTGCAAGGTTTCTTTCTATGTTCTGACATGTTTAAGGACCCACACAGCAAAAAGAGGCGGTATCTTCATCCCAAAAATCTATAAAAAAGGTTTTTTAGAAAACTTTCTAAAGCGAACACCGTTACGGAGGCTTTGATTAGTGCAGTGTTGCTCAAAATAGCCATTTATTGATCGATAACGGTGTCGTTGAGATATTCATCATGTTCTTCAAGGCAATCAAGATCACTAAACTATATGGGTCTGCCAAAAACGATTACTTTCTTGTTTATTTTTTCTTCTTCCCTAAGAAAGATAATTTTTTTGTTAAAATTTGTTTTTCTGTTGCTAGAATACTAGTAAAGTTCAGATCTCTCTGACTTGTCTTAGTGCTGTCGGTTTTCTTTTTATGTTTAATCATTGGGCCATAATATGTACTGCCAAAAATTGTGTACACTTACCGCCCAAAGTTGTTTACTCCTCACTACTAACCTTAAAAACCAAAATCCTGAAGTCTCTTTTCTTGGCCTTCCTTTAAAATACATTCCATTCCACATGGCAAAGTCTCTTTCTGTGTGGGAAATTTTAAATAGAAATCGATTTCAATCTGAAAATAACATCTATTGTTAAAAAAGCAAACTGAAAGTACACTATCGCTCATATGTAGAGCAACTTTTATTATTTGTATTTTTTTTTTAAATAATGACAATCAAAAACTAAATTATTATTACGGGGTTTATTATCTAATAATAATACATACAATAACAACTTAAATATATATGCTAATTTTTACAAATATTAAGGGTCAAATGTAGAGCAACTAAGTAACAAAACTAAGTTATTTATATTTTGATAATTTTAATTAATATCTGGTGGCATATCCTTTGTTCTTAATGACTTCTAGACATCGGTTTTTCATAGAATGTAAAAGCTTATCAATATAATCATGGGATATAGACTTCCAATGGTTAGATTTCTTCATAAAGTTCTGTGAAGATTGCCAGTTTTTTCTTATGAATTGCCCTATCAATTTCATCCCACAGGTTCTCAATTAGGTTGAGATCTGGACTCTGAGCTGGCCAAATCATTACATGGATATTATTGACAACAAACCATTCTTTTATTAATTTGGAGGTGTGTTTCGGGTCATTGTCATGTTGGAATGTCCATTTCAAAGTCATGTTATCCTCGGTAAATGGATGCATGTGATTTTCTAGTCCCTATAGACAAAACGGTCCATTATCCCTTCTACTTCACTTCACTTCACTAGAGGGCCCTAGCCGAACCCCGAAAAACACCCCCAAATCATTACTCCACCTCCTCCATGCGTCGCAGTAGGTCTTGTATATTTAGGGTTGAAACGTTCATTAATAGGTCGCCTCACCCAACAAATTCCATCAGATTTAAAGAGTTTAAAACGACTTTCATCGGAAAATAATATCGTTTTCCATTTTTGAAAAGACCAATTCACATGTTCCCTAGCAAAGCGAAGCCTAGCCTCTCTATTTTTTTAGATATAAAGGGCTTTTTTGGACTTTCTACCATATAAACCAGCTTCTCTTAGTCTTCGTTTTGTGGTACTTACAGACACAGAAACTTCAGTAATTTCTTTTTTTTATACAGGGTGCTGTCATAAAGGCGTTATTAGCAGAGAGCATTTTAATTTTTCTGTCAACGGCACTGCTAGTTTTGCGTCTTCTTCCACTCTTGAGTGCTTCCTCTAAAGTATTTCTTCTGTTAAAATTGGAAATAGCTCTTGATACCATTGATTTATTTAGATTTAAATATTTTGCAATTTTACATAACAGGATATTTTGACAGTTTACTAAACTTACCAATTCAATTCCAAAATTTTGCTTTAGACAGGAAAGATCGCCGATCAGCTCACTGAGTTCGGAATTTAAATAATTTCTATTTCTGAATTTATGCGTGTCCTCCCACGCCTGTTTGAGCCGATCCAAAGGTTCAACAGCCACATTCAAGAAGTTTATGTTTACCATTAATTCAGGGGTCCTCTCAGTGGTTTTGTCAAGTAAAGCAGCTGATATATCAATTTTTTTTGAGTTTCCTCTGCGTAATGCTGTTCTGACATTAACGTATCGGGACCACAGTTTTCCCTTAGGCGGAAAAAATTTTTTGTGTGTTTTTGGGACATAAGGAATGAAGTAGGTCACCGAGTTCTTATTTTGGAAGAAGCTCTCGATTTCTAAAAATAAAAAGTACAATATGTATTAAAGTAGTAGTTTTTAAAAACCATACCTATAGTGCTTAGTGCTTTTTAAAGAGCTATTTTACAGTCCGTATAGGACGTTTGCTCTACCAATTCGTTTCTAAGCTTCTCAGTTTGATCTACTTCTAAAGACGCATGCTTTGTGCAATTAAATCTTGATTGGGATTGCCGTTTTTTTCAATATTATTTATGTTTTCCTCTGTTTGTATGTCTTCAAATACCTTTATATCTTTGTCCGGTTGTGGCGCAGATTTGTCATTACTGGATAACTAATTTTCACGATTCGCGTTTATTGTGATGTCACTTTAAATATTAATAGCGTGTGTTTCATTTATTAGTTCTTCAAAAATTTCAAAAGTATGGTCGCTCGGACCCGCACCTATATCTAAAGTAAGACTTTCTCTCATTTGTACTACACTCGTGGTGTCGGAAAGATTGGAGCCGCTATGGTGGGATTTCGTTGCGACATCTCGCCGCCGCGGCCGACCGCGACTGCTGGCCGTCACGGCTGCACGCTGCGTCCATGTGTTTTCGTTGGAACGTCTCAAATTGTGGCAGTTCACGGTTGTGCTGCAAGTTGTGATCATGAATTCTGCAGATCTCGCTAAACTAATTTTACTTGTGGATTAAGAAGATAAAGAAATGTTAGAACTATGGTGGTTGAGTCAACGAGAAGATTGTGATAACTTGTATCAATTTCGCAAACAAGAGAGTTATTTTGTTAAACATTTCATAAATTAAAATGTCGATATCTCGTAAACCGTTGAAGAAAACCCCATCAAAAATGGTATTGTAATAAAGGAAATTCTGTAATATAACAACCCAGAGAGTTATTTTAAAATTTTAATAAAAAATCACTTGGATTTAAATGAAGAAAAATTTCGCGAATTTTTTCGTTTACATAAGAAACAGTTTTTTGAGTTTGTTCTGAATTTAGTATCAGCAGATTTGAAAAAGCAGTCCACAAATACCGTACACGCACTTATTTCTCCAGAGGAAAAATTAACATTAACGTTGAGGTAAGATTTTATTTTATTTTATTTTATTAATCAACTTTGAACAAATACAAACAAATAGATTTTTAGGTTGATTACCTACTTGTGATTATTCGTTACTTTAGTGATAATTAAAATCTTTAAAAGTGTCCTGTATGCCAGATGAATACGCAGATTTTGGAGGATCCAAAATTGTTCAAATCGACGTTAAAGTTGTGAATGTATTTTGCTGAGAAGTTGACGCAGGTCTTGGTCGAACCTCATGTAATTGCCGTATGAACTGCATACCAGATGAATATGTAGACTCTGGAGCAGCCGAAATTTTTGGGACTGGCGTAAAATGCGTTAATGCACTCTGCTGGAAATTTCACGTAGGTCTTGTTTGAACCTCGTGTGATTCTAATGACGCCTGCAAATCGGTAACTAATGTCAAAGTTCCAAGTTTAGCTTTTGCTATTAGATGAGGAGGTAACTGGGTAACTGTTTGTCATCGTGATACTTTTAAATAACAAATCAACTTTATCGTCTTCTGGTTTTGACATCAAAGCAGATAACTGTTGCATTCGTTGCTTGGATCGTTCTTTAAATTTTTCGAAAAATAAATTTTTACGTTGACTTTGTTTTGTAGAAGTTGACTCTGGATTGCCACTGCTTTCTGGAGGGCTAGCACGCGAATTATCATTGATGGAATTTGGACGTACTAAAGGTGGCGGTGACGACAGGTCCTCATCAACCTTATTATTCACATCTACAGAACAGTCAATCTCTTCATCATTGTGTTCCCTATTTGTATTTTCGTCAATGCTAGTGGAAGCCTCATGAACATTACTGATAGTTCTAAAATAAAAAATTGGTGGTAGAAAACGACAAACATTTTAAAAAAGTCAAAATTTTATGATTTTAATAGTTCACCATAACATATAGGACATGATAGACTAAACAAACAGTTAAAATTCATCTCAATGTTTTCAATACACTTACTGTCGTTCGGATTTCACATTATCTAAAAATTTCAGATATTCATATAAAGCCCATTTTAGCGGTTTTGCTGATGCTGCGCTCCCTGTTCCTTGCTTTTGCTTCCTTTTATGTTTGAGATAATTAACTCGTATGTTTTGTCATCGAGTAAATACCTTCAAAATTTTACAAAAATATGAAAATAACCACTAGCCACCGGAAAGTCCTTCAAGGCACTGTCGTTTGCTTTTCGTATTTCACCCAGCTATATCTCCGTACTAGTTCAAGATACCTTGGAAATACTCTAAAAATTTGGTCCCAATATTTTTGCCCCCTCCAAATGCAACCGATTTTAAAAAGAATGCAACACAATTCTGGAGCAAATGGCATTTCCCCAACTGTATCGCTGCTGTTGACGGAAAACATATTAGAATTTTCTGCCCGCGCAAAAGCGGTTCCCTATTTTTTAATTACAAGGAGCATTTTTCTATTGTCTTATTGGGAATAGTAGATGCAAACTGTAAATTTGTATTTGTTGATGTAGGCTCATAAGGAAAAGAGGGAGATACCATATTTATGAAATCCAAAATTGGAGAACAAATATATTCGGGACGGTTATTTGCACCAGCTGTAGAACTTCCTGGTTCAAATAGAAAATTGCCATATGTTATCATCGGAGATGAAGCGTTCCGAATACATCGTCATTTAATGAAACCGTATAACAAACAAGCTGCTAGAGGTAATAGAGAGAAAAGAGTTTTCAATTATAGATTGAGTCGAGCCAGAAGAGTGTCCGAGAATGCCTTTGAGTTATTATGCTGCTTACATAATCTTTTGAGAAAATAATCAGCCTTACTACAACTACGATGAAATCATGAAACTACCAGAAAATATAACACCACTGAGAAATGCGGGAGGATTTGCAAATGCAGATGGTTTTGCAATCAGAGACGAGTTTGCGAATTTTTTTGTTTAAGAAGGGGCTTTAAATTGGCAGGACGATCGCATCTTTCGATTTAGTAGTTAAGTTGTGTGACTATATGGTAATTTTCTTAAAATTATATAAACTGTAAAAGATATTGAAATGAAGTTTTCGGCATTTGGTAACACTTGTCTAGCAAATTTCATTTGTTACGAAAATTTTGCCAGAGCCTTAGTTTTCGAGATATCGTAATACATGCAATGTAATAAAAAGGAATAAAAAACAATACTTACGACGTTTGGATAAAGCAGAACCGATGTGATTCCAAATATTTTCGGGTATCTGAAAATCCCTGAAATCTTTATGTTCGTGATCATACAATCACGGATATTGCTCGACCATGCCAATAAGCACTTTGTCTTCAGCTTCTTTTTTCCGAGATATTTTGGAAAATAATCGCTTGCCGGTCGCGTCTAGACTGGACCCAAGAGCAGTCAGGACGCAGCCATCGACTGCCGAACGCTGGGTCGACGAGACGAGCCGCGCCAACCAAAAAAGCTTCATTGTTTTACATGTATATCAGTGCAAGGCGGCCAGCAGTCTTGGTCGGCCGCGGCGGCGAGATGTCGCAACGAAATTGCACCTTAAGACTCCCAAAATCTACAGTTTTTTTTTATTAGCCGATTTTTTTCTTCAAATCGTTTAGTAAGTAGGTGCTGCGGAGACGTACGAGAGGGTAAGCAAATTCGTCTGCCCGCGCTGCAGATTCTTTTTGACAATTTTTATCTACCTCATCCCACACGTATGCCCCGCAGGTGTTTCTCATATATCCGTTCTTTAGAGCCTTAACAAAATGCAAACCCGCCAAACGCGCCTACCTATTGGACGTCGTGAGCGTTCTTAATATCATTAGGTTATATTTATTGAATAAGATAAAATTAGATTACCAAATATATTTTTCATGGGTCCTTCTCAATATTCTCAGACTGTACAATTTTTTTAAATTAAAGGAATAAGAAAAAGCTTGTTTGATGGTTCTTCAAGTACAACTTCACATAATACATGTGGAAGTGGACTTGTAGCTGTTTTCGTTTCTCTTGGCCAATTTAGCTCTTTGGCTGGTGGCTTTGGCATTAAAAGAGACACATCAACTTCCCTATAAACGTCAGTATCTGTTTTTTGCTAGCCTAACAATCGCATACATCCCAGTGATCACATTCAACGTTTCGGATGGCTTAGGGGTCTTCGAGCGGGTATGAACTAAAGAGGGCTCATCGTACTGATCATTTCAAATCTTCCAACAATCTACTGAATTGTCTAAAAAAAGAACAATTGGTTAAAACCAAAGAAAAAAACTTAATAAACACTTAAAATCTTACCTGAGCACGGCTTTACAAAAATGATATGTTCTTGTTTCAGGCATCGGCATCATCTCTATATAAAATTCTTAAATCTTCTACTTCAGTCTTCGCAATAAATTGAAATAAAAATTTGGTGCTCATCTCTGTGACAAAAATTCAAATAAATCATGAGCGCTAATGATTTAGAGTTTAGCGCCCGTAGTAACTGCTCATACCTCCTTCCGGTGACCACGTTGAAAAATATGGGATGATAATAAAGGGGATCCAAGGAGAATATTTTTCGCAAAGTTGGATAGCGTACTTGGGCTTGAAGAAGTGGCACTCCACAAAACTTATATATTTCTTCAAAATTGGTATTTGAAAATGATGCCATTCGCGCATACCTTGCATGGGGTCTGTTGGTTGTTTCCATTGCGTTTCCATACTCATTAGTGCATGATGTCAAAAGATCCATCACTTCCCGCAAAGTTTTGAAAACTTCCAGCGGTCAAAGTTGAAATCCGGAATGTCTTCAACGTTGCTATGCCAGTCTATCGCTGTTTGACTGATTAGAGCTTGGCGATGGTAACGAAGGACCGGCGTCATCCGATGCTGAGCTGATACCCTCGTCCCCAGAAGCGGTACTTTGTTCATCATAACTACTATCCGACGGAACATAGTCGTCATCATCAGAGTTATGATAAGGATCTTTATCACTTTGTTGACTAGTCTAATCGGAACTAGACGAAGCTGACTCAGGATCTCGATCTCGATCTCGTCATAAAGCTTTAACAGCCTAGCTTCTTGTTTTTCGTCCATTTTGCTGCAAAAAGAGGATATTTTACTTGTACTGACCCGCCGAGACCAGTAGTCAGTCACAGTAGGTAAAATACTTGGATTAATTTTCTGGCAGACAACTATAGACATAGGCAGAAAAGGGAAACAGGTCGGGCTCATGCCATGAGATGTTTTTTTTTTGTGTTTTGTTTACCAAAATCTATACATAAAACATTTTTTACCTTTGAAAACTTAACCACGGTAATAAATAATTTGTGAGTCGCTATGAGTAGAGTTCTTATTTTAAACACTGTTTTAATGTTTCGATATATTCATTTATTTTTGTAAGTATGTTATTGTATATCAAATTAACACAACGTTTTGGATTTTATTCTTAAATATATGTATATATAATCTTTTTGAATATAAAGAGCCAACTTAAAATCTTTTGTTATCTGTTTGAAAGTTATTACGTGAATTTCTCCTGTTGTATCAAAATAAACGCTCAGAGCTAACTGACTCTCTCCAGCCAAGGTTTTTCAAAACCTATCTATATCTTTTCGAGGGTTGTTTGTCCAACCTTTGGCCCCACCACATCTAATCTATATTTTTATCTCAACAAGAGTTTTTATGTTTGCTTTTCACATAATTATTCTTAAATAATTATCTTAAAGTATGAGATATTAGTGATAGATAGATAGATAGGTAACTGTTTGCGAGTAGTAGCATCTTTGATTTATAAGTTAATTCACAACAATTCTCTCTGACCATTTTTTGGTGGTAGTAGCTAAGTGTAGGTAATAGTAGTTGGTTTTTTGTTGGTAGAAGCTAGGAGCAGATGGTAGTACATGGTTTTTTGGTGGTAGAAACTAGGAGAATCTGATTTTAGTTGGTTTTTTGATGTTAGAATGTAGGGGGAGATGGTATTAGTCTGTTTTTTGGTGGGGAAAGGTAGTGGTAGAAGCTAAAGGAATGCAGATGTAGTTAGTTTTTTAGTGGTAGAAGCTAAGTGAAGGTGGTAGTAGTTTGTTTTATCGTGCTAGAAGCTAGGGAAAGATGGTAGTAGTTGGTTTTTTGGTGGTAGAAACTAAGCATAGGTGGTAGTAGTTTGTTTTAGTTGTCTTCACCGTACAAGTAACTAAATTGTGTACATTTTTTGTAAGAGGAAGAGACAGTAATGCCGTACAGTGGTGAATCCTGGAATAAGTCTTAGTGGGGGAGCATGGGGTCATTGACGGAGCCATGTGCTCAGATTTTTATAATTGTGCAAAATATCTACAAAACTCTTAGGTTTGGGGGGGCTGTACCTCAGTCTCTGTGTGCGCCAGTGATGTTGAGTTAGTAGTTGGGCCTGTAAGAGGGCAGGGGGATATTAAAACAATATGTATAGCAATAACTAACAACAACAAAATATGAATATACCAAAAGTAAATTTAAGAAAAACTACAAAACACTTACTGCTGTGAGTGTTTTTTACAGGCTGTTGCAGCCAGAGTGCTTCTTGTCTTTCACAATGCTGCTGCTTGTTTTTCAAATAGGTAGACAAGATATAGTTCTATGGTACCCTAGCTTTGAAAAAAGCTAGGATTTTCACTTCAAATCTGATTTTTTTTTCAAAAATTAAGAAAATCGATAGGATAAACTTGGTGTTGGGACCAAAGATTATAGATTATAATTTATCGATTAAACGAACTTACCTGTGAAGTTCAATCGTAATTATATGAAGCGCTTCACCTGAATAGTTTACAAGATATATGATACAAGTAGTAATGCCTTTACTGCTAGGTGGACGCAATTTTTTAAAGATTCTGATATAAAAAGAAAAAGGTTAGTGTAAACCCACCTTTACCGACTGTGCGGTCTGCCTACCATCTAACCAATTTCCTTTCTCTCATCTAGTTCAAAGCATTTCGTTACTGACCTAGGTTATTATCATCTTTTCAATGTCAAGGTCACTTGAAAAGGGATCGCTAACCTAGTTAATTGTTTACCTTCCTTTCATTGTACAAAGACATCAAAGGGGATGGGAGGGTGTAAACTATTCGGATGAAGCGCTTCATATAATTACGATTGAACTTCACAGGTAAGTTCGTTTAATCGATAAATTATATGAAGCGCTTCATCCTTCATAGTTTACAAGATATATGATACAAGTAGTTGTTTAAAGGTTGGTTTTTGTACAATGAACAATAAAACTTGATGTCGCCAGTCTTCAATTTTATTGAAAGAACTTAACACCAAATAACAGCCAATTACAGAACAGATGTCACTGTAACAAAAAAGGAAAAGTTATTATTTAACGTCTTTCTTAAAAATAATTAACTAAAAATACAACTGTATTTACTTAATTCTAAAATCAGTAATAAGGTACGTAAGGTAACTAACAGCGTATTTGCTTACTTAATAATAAGTGAGAATCATACAACATAACTAACCTAATTTATTGCTCTAAGACTGCCCTAAAAAAGTTAGTTTCAGGTATCATAGGCTTATTATAATGCTTAAAAAATACATTGGAGTCATTACTCCATGAAGCCATTTTCCGAATTTGGGTGATTGAAACACCATTTTGAAGGCTTTCGAGGTTGCTGCGTGCTTCGCTGAATAGCCTGAAAAATTTTTATTGTAAGCAATAGCTGTAGAGTTGTCAACCCTTAAAAGAATGTTGCAAGACTTGAAATTGTTAAAAAAACACTTTAGACCCAAAAAAATAGCTTTAAGCTCTAAAAAGTTTACGTGTTCGCGCTGATCCAACTCATTCCACCAACCATATGCCTTTTCCTCCCCCCAGATTGCCGCCCATCCTGTTAATGAGCTGTCCGTATATAGCTCGCTGTCAAAGTGGTCTTGTTTAATGTTATTTTTTGAAACCATAATTTTTTCTGACCACCAGTTTAATTCTGAGTCAATTTTGGTGTGGTTTAAGATCATTTCGCTGTCGTAGTTTTGATTAGCCTTAAGCAAAGCCAAAAACTTTTCTCTTTCCAAGATTTTTATGTGAATTGGGGAATACTTTACTGCTGGTGTGGCGGAAACCAGCACACCAATGTATTGTGAAAATTCTCTTATTGAACAACTCTTAAATTTTTTAAACTTATTTGTAAGATTAAAAATTTTTTGTTTCCTTTCCTTATATAGTTCCATAGTGAGTTGTTCACTGTCAAAAATAAACCCTAAATATTTGCATTTTGTATTTGGAACTAAAGAGCTTTTTTCAAAATTTATTAAAAACGCCAGTTTTTCAAAAATTTCTATTGCTCTCTGTAGGTCCCTGTGACATTGAGACTTATCAATACTCAACAGGAGGAGGTCATCTAGAAAAATGATACACATAATGTTTTGAGATATAAGAAAGCTGATTATGGGTTTCAATATTTTTGTAAACACATAAGGTATTGTCGCTAAACCAAATGGTGCACATTGAAACTCATACAAACTGTTTTTGTATATAAACCTTAAAAATTTTCTATAATCCGGGTGTACGTTAATCAGAAAATAGGCATCTTTTAGATCCAGAGATGCCATACAATAATTTTTCTGAATTAGTTTTGCCACTGTTCTATGATCTTCCATCTTAAAATGTTCAATTTCAAGATATTTATTTAACTGTTTTGAGTTACAAATGAACCTGAATGTGCCATTGGATTTTTCTCTTAGAAAATAAGGTGAAATAAATTGTTCCTTTTCATTTTCACAAACTGCAATTGCTCCTTGTAAAAGCATGGTTTGTATTAGCTTCTCCGTTTCCCTTCAGAAAATTTATTTGAATAAATAATTTTTCCTTGCATGGGCCTTTTTACAAATGGGAGTTTATACTCATGAATCCACTCTAAAATGAGAGGGTTAGCATTTGAAGGAAGGAAATATTCCCACTCTTGAAAGTATTTACTTAATCTACCTGCAAAACTTACCTCGCTTATTTCTTGTGTCGATATGTTGACCGGTACTGGTAAGATGGGCACATCCTTCATGGGTCGAGAGGGCCCCCGGAAGTTTTTTCAGTTATTTCTCAATGGGGTGCTCTTTTTTGCTTGTGGAGGCCTCGATGGAGGCTGAGCTGATGGGGGAACTCTAAGTGCCCTGCTAGATATTTCCACCTCTTTTGCAGACTTTAGCTTTTGTGAAAAATCTGAAAAAAGGTATTTATCCACTTTTGTGGCTCTTGCCACATTAATTGCCATTTGATTTGTCAACTGGGGAATAATTGCACTTCTCCTATTCTTGGAAAATGCATGAAAAAGGTCAGTGAGGAGTTTAAGGTCATTGAGGAGTTTTCCTGCACTGCTTGTATCTGGGAGTATTGCTTTGGCAAACTCCCCATTATTGTTAAGAATTTTGTCTAACACAGTTCCAATGGCAATGACTGCATTGAGGTGTGGTATTTGTCTTTAATCAAGGAATTTTTAGGCAAGATCTGTATGATTTCCGGATTGATCAGAGGGCTGGTCAGTTCTTGACAGTTTTCGGGAACTGCATACTTATTGATAAGTTGTTCCCTTTCGTCTTTATTCAGGCCATTCGAAAGAATATGTACCCAGCGTGGGACTATAGCCTTATGTAAGTAAATTTTTTCTGCTCCTAGATCCTCTCCTAGGCACTCCAGAATTTCTCGGTCCAATATCAACTCGTCCATGTCTTGCATAATGACCGTGTCTATTCGGGGACCATCTATGTGTCCTATGTTGTTAGGTGCCTGTAAAATGTCTTGGGGACCATCTAGCTGATCCATGTTGTTGGATGTTTGTGGGGGGAGGGGGGGGGGGTAAGGCCCCCATTACCATTTTTGTTACGGGGAGGGGTAAGACCTCCACAACCATTTTTGTGATAGGGAGGGGTGAAACCTCCACGACCATTTTTGTTACGAGGAGGGGTGAAACCTTCCCACCCACTGGGAGAATGCTCCCTATGATTACTGGATCGTCTGCTGAGCTGTGCTTCCAACATGCAGATCCTCTTCTCCAGTTCTTGTTGTTGGCTATTGGAGGTTCGTGATCTTCCACTATAGGAAGAGCGGCGGGAACGACTCCTGTGTGAGTCAGATCCTCGGTCAGACCTTTGGCGAGCATGCCGACTACGTGAGCGGGTTCTCCGTGAGCGACTTTTGAGACTTTGATTTCCGTGCGCTGCCTACGGACTGTGGGGAGCGGCTTTCTTTCATAGAGAAAGAACGGCACCCTATGTTTTCCATCCTAAAATATCCTGAAAAGGACTAATTATATAAATATTAAATCAAAAAATTATTATTTTACCAAAAAACGTGCTTACCACCATAGACGCAAAAACAAAGATGAGAGAAAGGAAATTGGTTAGATGGTAGGCAGACCGTACAGTCGGTAAAGGTGGGTTTACACCAACCTTTTTCTTTTTATATCAGAATCTTTAAAAAATTGCGTCCACCTAGCAGTAAAGGCATTACTACTTGTATCATATATCTTGTAAACTATGAAGGATGAAGCGCTTCACATAATATATGTTGGGACAAGCGACGCCAAAAAAAATTACATGCAAACGCCAAAGCCACAGAACACCAAACAGAAGAATAGACATTCAAATGGCTCTCTCTCTTTCTTTCTTTCTCTTTCTTTCTCACAATAGCAGTCAAACCACAGAACAGGATGACACTGTCAAACGCAATATGTTTAGTTCCAATTTAGTCCATGTGTCCAGAAAAAAGCGCTGTTTGAACTGTTAAATTAGGGTCACTGCATCCTGGAAGCCTGGCGTCTCCAGGATGCAGTGACCCTATGTTAAATTCCGTATGAAATTTTCACCCCCGTGTATTAAGCTGCAGCCGAGAAAACTAACCGACAGAAAACAGAGTAAAAGCGCGTCGCACGGTGGTCAGCTTGTCGGTTCTGAACGATCGAAATTATTTTATGGTTTTAATTTTGACAAATTGATGCTGAAAGTTAGGAAATGTCAACTAGCGTTTAAAAAATGTGATTTTAATATACTGTGCATTCTGGAGATGGTACAGTCGCCTCCAAAAATAATGTTGCATATCGTTTTTTCCTCTTAAGCAAAAAACTTGAAAAATTGATACTTGGAGAGTGTGTGTACGTCACTAGCTTATAGCTGTTTTTATTTAACATAGCTTTTTTATAAAAATGTAACTAAATTTATTAATCTTGCTATACTATATATCAATTTTTACCACGCACTGGTATTCTTTATCGTAGTCTTTATATTCACTATTTTCACATACATAGTTCAAAACGGATTGATTTTTATCCTGTGAAACCGGTGTTTTGTGCCACATTTTAAATAAATTATGTCGGCCAATACCATGCGCCAAAGCTGAAACAATAAATCATAGCTAATACAGCGGCAAGAAGCGGCAGCTGAATGTAGCACCTATACAACCCTTGATACATGATTGAAATAATAGTCACAAGCGCAACTATACGTAACGATCTAGACTTTTTCAGTCCAATATATATAATACATATTTGAAAAATTATAATAAATCAGTACACAACTTTTATCTAATTTTTTTAATAAGCAAATTGAAACTTTCCAAATGGTTTAATAGTAAAAATTAAAGATACTAATCCATATTTTAAATATACGTGAATAAATCACCATATAATCTCTGGTTTACCAACTTGGAGCACTTTTGAAAATCGCCTTTCCGCGCGGATCATTACGCAGGCTATCAAACTGCCTATGACTTGTCGTCGTAACAAGTGACAACGAGTTAGTTGATCGATTTTCTGCATTGAGGTCTACTAATAAGGTAATTGGGCACTTTTTTAAGACTTAGTGGTCATGATAGAAAGTAGTTCGATATTGAGGTTTCGATCGATCGATGATTATGAGTGGTGCAAATGTCGCCCGTCCACTGCGACTTAAGTGGTCTATTGTGGCTCATCCCAACTAAAATATCACCAATACCTATCTCCTTTAGGAAGCAGATCAGTTTGTTTGGTGATATTTCCTCAAGGTCAAGGTCCTGAGGGTCTATCCGTCCGGATCCGAATAGTTTCGCCCTAGTTCTCGGTCGTGCTACGCCGTAGCAAATTAAATAAAGTGTCGTTTTCTCCTAAACACCACAGAAACTACATAACCTGGTGTGTTACTTACTCCCAGTCGGCATTGGCCTGTTTTTGCCCTGTGATTATTCTTAGGCTATTCCTGTTTAATTCCAGGAGTTGGTTTGTTCTGTGTGTGTCTGGCTTGTTTAGAAAGGCTTTGGAGTATCGTTATCCAGGAGTTGCTCGCCAGTTTTGAGTCCCCTTTCTAACAACCCACTCTCCTATTTTTTCGACTGTGGCCATAGGTTAGCCGAAGTAAGGCTCCAGTCCAACCAGCGCGGAGATTCTGCTCCCGCCCTGGCTTTTTCATTTCCCTCAACTTCCGTGTGGCTTGGCACCCAGACAAGACTGATCCTGTTGGTTCTGCTAGCCTGTCTTAGGGTTTGAAGGCAATTCCAGACTAGTCTGGATTGAACTTGGTATGAGGTTAATACTTTTAGAGCTAATAAACTATCTCAGACGATTTTGAAGCTTTTGTTTGAGAGGCCCCTGCGGGTAATCTCACACACACGTTTTTTATTTAAATTGCAGAATTTAAGGTGTCTTAATCTCATTTTACGCAATTGAGGCGTTAGGATTATTGAGTACTTCGGATTAGGGAGGGTTCGGACTATCCATACATTACTGTATTCTCAAATTTACGAGCAGTGCACCGCACGCAAAAAAGTTCAGAGCGGGAAAAGAGGACAAACTATATTTATCATAAAATTGAGTAAGAATAAAATCTTAAAGTTTGGTCAAATACTTTATTAACATCCGGTATAGGGCGGCCAAGCTTTATCCGGCGTAATTTTGAATTTAGATTCTAATAGAAACAAGTTTTATTTTGTAAACTTTTTTTAACTCTTTATCAGTTTTGAGATGTTCAATAAAATTGAAAAATCAAAACAAAAATTACGTGAATATTTCGAAATTATTATAAAATTTCGCCCCGAATTCAAAATTTACAGAACTAAAATTAATCTAAAATTCTAAACGTGTGCCTTAAAAATGTTGCATTTGAAAGAAATGTTAAATAGTAGCTATTTATTATATTAAACTGGGTGTCCATCGAGTGTATTATCCGCGCGGATTTATTTTTTCTTGGGCTCTGATTGGTTGATTTGATAATGAGCCAATCAAAACCAGAGAAAAAATCCGGGCGGATAATACGCTGCATGGACAACAGGCTTTACGCGTGTTAAAGGCTACTAAAATAAAATAATCGATGTTTGCAAAATGTCTAAGACATCAGTGGTAATCTAGTTAAAGCTGGCGTAAAAAAATTAATATTTTCTCATTTTTTAGGGTAAAATAAATGTGCCACTTTTTATTCACGAAAGTCAAAACACATAAAAAAAGCAAAATGGGGATGAAAGGGGATGGATCAGGGATGAAAAACTACAGATCAGGGATACACAGTAGGTAGGTTCGGTATTTGCATACGATAAAATCGCGAAGCCGACGGATTTTTGGTCAGCTGAGCGCCGATTGGTCTGAGCAAATTGTAATTGTAATTACCGAACGGACAGATAGAGATATTTACTGTTATTATCCACAACTTCATCATAGTTCTCGTCAGATACCTGTATGCTATAGGTTTTTCTACTCTCTAGTTCCAAATTCTTAAGTTTTAGAAAAAAAAAACGGCAATTTTTTACGATAAAAACAAAAAAAATCATAAACATAAGCTCAAACAAATAGATTAATCTGAAAGATCCGTCTGAAAATCGAAGCACGAAGATTTGGCTCCGATCGATCTGGATTCATTTGCCCAACAATTCAGATTTAGAGGTAGGGGAGACCTTTGCTCGAAATTACCGAACGGATTTTAGAGCAGTCGGATTGATCGGATTTAAATACCCAACATAGCTAGTAAAACACCCTCATAAAATGCAAAAATAGTCATAAACATATTAATTATAAAAGGATTAAAAACTAAATAATTTCACTTTGAGTAGATTACCTTACCTGCATGAATGTCGCATATATAGTAGTAGGTAATAGTTTCTTATGACTGTATCACGGATCACCAATTTGTTAATCCGTGACTGTATTAAAAAAACTCGGAAATGTCAAAAAGTCCAAAAATAGCGTAGAAACTTCTTGACAAAAGTGTTTCTTTATGCTTGTGCTATAAACTTTTCGCCTCTTCAATAATTGTTTTCCAACATGTATTACGTTTTTCTTAGCTTAAAATTGATAAACACTTTAAACCTAGCGGTATTTATCACTCCTAGGCTAAGAAAAAATATGCAAAAGAATTTGTTGTACCCATTCATATGCATTAGACATCTTAACTCAATTAGCACGGCAATAATTTATCTCACCTGCGAAGCGATTTTTATTTAGTAGCCTTTGACGCGTATGGACCAAAGATTATTGTTGACATCAATGGCGGATATGCTGATGAGTCCCCACTGTATTCTCGTAGGTAACGGGTGAGTGCGTTGGTTGATGTATTGGGCCCTTGTAGACCAGTGTAAATGCCTTTCAACAAGATGAAAATCAAAACAATTATGTCGCAGGCAACATGATAAATAAATAAGACTCGATCCGAGATTTTAGGGTGAAATGGGGTGAATAGTTAGGGGTTCAGTTCTTGTGGGACCTCCTATCGAAAAAGGTTAATGACAAAAGTTATAGATAATAAAAAGGTCTAACTAACTTGTCGATAAACTATTTTTGTACTCAACCTAAATTTTTCCGTGAAAAATCAAAATTTTCTTTAAAAAAAAATGTAAACATCAATATTTTGTTTAAAAATAAGTGTTTAAATTTTGTGAGAAACAAAAAACATATAGGTAGAAGATAAAAATTAAAAAGCAAAAAATCGGATTTTTAGATTTTTCTCGGAAAATTTTAGGTTATGTATAAAATGGTTTATACAAAAGTTGAACACCTTTTTATTACCTATAACTTCTTTATTTAAGTTTTTTCGATAGGAACTCTGAAGTTGCTGAAAACGGTAAAAAGCCATTATCCAACCCGCAAAGTTCACCTCATTTCACTTTAATAACTCGAATCGAGTCTAATTTATTTTCCACCTTTTCTAAAGGTATCTGCACTGTATTTTCATTTTTTGATATTAATATTTTCCCTTCCAAAGGGACTCTATCGAAGGATATTTGCACTGGTCTATCGTATAGGGTTCTATTTGGCGAATTTGACGCAATGGCATGAGCATGCGCTGGAGCACTCACCTTCCGACTCATGTGTTGTCGGTTTTCGAACACAGATCAAAGGAAATTTGTGTTGGCGATGCCTATACCCTATCATTATTTTTGAGACAACTTTTTGCAACTTTTTTTCGTTGGCCTATGCTATTTGTTATGGTAAACAGCTGATAACTGTCAAAAAGTTATCTCAAAAATTATGATATGGAGTTTATATTTGTATACATTTTGGCGCATATGATGACTGGATACGCAGCGTCAACCAAGTTTTATTTGATCTATGTAGAAAAACCGGCAAGATCGGTGTTATCGACACAGGTTTTTTTGTTTGTTCTTATTTTAGATTTAACAGTTGTGGCTGCTTTTCTTTTTTATATGGTGTGTCTCTAAAAAAGTTATTAATCATAAATAAAACAATTGTTAACACACCTCGCCACACTTTTTTGTTGATTCCGAGAAAAATATATATATCCAGCACTATTATTTAAGATAACTAGAGAATACCCTAGAAACCTCTAAAAATGCAAAAATTTCTCAAAATTAAATAAATCACAAAAAAGCAAAAATGACATGACATGACACAGTTAAGAAAATACATTATCAAAAAATGTATATTAAAAGGATTGTTTAGAATCTTACATTAAAAAAAGTGTCCTATAAAGCTTTTCATAGCACCTACGCTTTGCTCACAAAAAAAAATTATTTAATTTGGAAATTCTACAAAAATGGTCAACTATATTTAGCATATGTTTCTATACAACCCCCAAAAATATTTTAATTTTTTTTTATTTTTAATTCAATCGCGTATAAAATGTAAATTTTCTCAAACTTTGAAATATTTAGAAATTTTTCTTTAAACTAAAAGTGGTACAAAAAAGTGTTTTTGACATTTTTTACTTAATTGAATGTTAAATATGTAATTCTTTTAATTTTGAGAAGTTTTGGCATTTTTCTTACTTTAGGGGGTTACGACAGAGAAGAGCCACCAACGGCTCTTCTCGGGTTACTCTTTTGGACATAGAAATATATGTCTAAGATTTTAATTTATATCTCAAATAATAGTGCTGGCTACCGCTAACACAAAAACACAGATTCAAAAAAAAATCTTGGAATCAACCAACATCTGAAGTGTATAGTATACCCGTACCACTGGCGAATTTTGATGTCTTACTAGTTTTGTTATCAAGTTTTAGGACATACAGAACTTAAAATTAATAATAAAGTTTCAAAGAGTATTATTATTTAATATTGTAAAATACAATATAGTATTTTAAAATACAATAGTACCTACATAAAATTTACTAACTATATCTAATACTAAGCACTATAGTTGACTAAACTAAAAAAGGTTTCCATATGACATAACTCTAAGTAGACACACTGTGTAAAATAGGAAAACCATAAGATGTTATACATGAATAAATATTTGGACTGAAAAACATAAAAAATGCTCAGTAATTTTAAATAATCCTTTTTCAATTTTTAAATAATAAATGTGGCCGATATTTTTATTTAGGGTTTAAACAATAATATATTTTTATTTTTTCCTTGCCCGCGTAGCAATGGCTAGAGAAGGTATTATTTTTTTGCCGAAATGTTATTTGGGTGTATTTTGACCTATCTTAGCAATATCGTCGTGATGTCTGTCTGTGTGTGTGTTTATATTATTTCTGTCCGTAAAACGATAGCTCCTAAACCACAGAACCGATTTTCATAAAATTTTAACGTAAAATAGTGTTCGACAGCCTAACGAGCTGATTGGATTTTGGTTAAAATCCATTAATGCTAATGACAGTTTTTAAAAATGTTTACTTTTTAACGGAGTATCGTATCAATATGCGGTTTTCGGAATCTAGTAGACTGCATTTTGCTAAATAATTTGTCTTAAAAACAAAAACTTCGTAAGAGCTTTAGCTTCTGAGATATTTACAAAAAACTGTTTTCAAGGCTCTGATATATCATGGCTTCACTTGAAGTTTGCTAATATGCTAGCTAGGAAGGTATCAGATTCGTCATGGATCCATTTATTTATTTTATTATTTTTTGTATATTTTTTTTTTGTAAAATGTAAGTTTTGTAATTTCTTAACTATATATTATAGTTTGTTGAAACATTAATATTTTATTTTTTATCTATTTGTTTGGGACTGAAAATATGATCAGTATAGAATTTTTTTTAATTGCTATTTACTATTAATCATTTTTAGATTTATTAATGTTTTAAATGTAGTTATATACATTTTATTATTATATCTTTATTGTTATACTCAATACTATTTTATTTTTATTATTTAAACCTCCTAATTATTGTTTTAGTGATTTGCACTAGAACATAATAGTTTGAATTTTAGACTTCTCTGAGGTATTTTTTGGTTTTGTTAGGGCAAATACATAATTTCTTTTAATAAAAATCAATTTAAGTTGTTTTTATTATAATGAAAAACACAAAAAAGTTTAACAATTACTCCTACTTATTTTTTAACAATCACAAAGTTATAGGTGTCAAAAACACTTTTGGGTATTAAATCTAAAACTGCTTTGTCTGCTTTTGAGCAGTCAAAGTTACCAAAACCAAACACTTTATTTTGCCTAGCAAACAAACCTATTCCAATATCAAAACTGTCAAGCATTGAATGCAGTTTTGGTGATAGGACTGCTCTTCCTATATCTGTTCTGACTCCGTCCTTCTCGGTTTTAATGACCTTCCAGAGAATATTACTATCTACTTCTAATTCGTCAACTAACTCCAAACCAACTGAGTCAAAATCCACCGTTTGTTGTGTTAAATAGAAAACTAAAAATACAGGCGTTTCCTCATCTTCCGGAAACCGCAGTTGGAGCTTTGGTGAATAATTTTCCTGCTGGCTTTCTGGGTTGCAGTCTTTATGGAAACTGTTACAAATATATTCATCTGGAATTTTATGCCAAACATGTTTAAAGATATATTTGTGAAATAGATTTATTATAGTCTCTTCAGAAAAAAATCCATTGATTCCAAAAAATGTCAGCGATTTATCTCTTTCATTTAAAATTTGTTTAATGTTTTTCAAATCCACTTTTTCTGGTGGGTACCATACATAACCATTTAGATATTTTTGAAAAAAAACTAATGTATTTTCAGTGGGAATTTTTGGAATAAAAGTTAAAGGGTACCCTTTGTGTAGGCTAAGAAGTGAGTGAATATATAGTTCGCCTTTAAGGCACATCTGATCTGTACCAGACAACTTTTTTAACCATGATATTTCGTTGCTCCAATGGCAGTTAGTTTTGGATTTTCTTAATCTGTAAATGTTCCAATATTGCTTCTCAGAAAGATTTAATCCAGCCAAGTCTTTATAGGGCAAGTAAGAAAGAATTTTATATGCAATTTCTTCAGGCAAATTCATATTTTTTTATGACAGTCATTAATTCTAAGTCACAGGCCTCAGTGTAAGCTGTGGTGTAACCTAAAATAAATTAGAGAATAGTTACAAAAACTTGGCCGAATATTATTAACTGCAAGTTACTGTTTCAGTTTGATAGGGTCACCTAAGTAGTAACTCTTCAAGATTTGTATTCCTATTTCAGTATTTTATTAAACTACAATTTACTATAAGTATTTCAAAGTAATTCATTTTAATTCAGTAAGTATTTTGTTGTATTTCACCGCAGGGTTGGCCAAGTGATATATATCACGATATATATATGATGTACTCAATTTAACAAAATAAATACAAGAAGAAAAAATCCTTGATACTTTTCGTAAAATTAAAACGTGGATTTCCTCAAAAAATGATGAAGTTGTCTTAAGTGAAGATGATGATAATGATTTTCCCCTGGCCCGATTTTGCCCTTCTTAAAAATATTTATATCAAGTGACAAGTTCCTATGTCAAATGTTTAGGAAATATGTTGTTTTTTTGTCTTGTTATTTCTTTTTGTTATTTTAAAATAAAGTTTAATTTTTGTTTTTACTAAAATAAAGGTATTTTATGTGTTTAATGTTTTTTTTGCATTTTAACCAAAGAACAAAATACCTGATATATGTATATCTGATTGATATTATCATGATATTTGCCAACCCTTTTTCACTGTTATTTCAAAGTAGGGGAGATTGGTCTATAGTGGAACAACACTTTGCAACACTGTAAAAGTCAGCTGTGAAAATTCAACGTATTTGGAACATGTCAAATATGTGCTGCTGTTTATTTTAATGTTGTAAAGGAGCTTTTTCCTAATTTTTTTAAAATCTTTGAAAATAATTGAGATTTATAAAAAAAAGCGTTTTATTTTCTTGATTTTGAAGATTCTGTTAAACCCTGTAACTTTTTTGGTTAAGATATTTTGACAAAATTTTTTATGTCGATTCTTTCATTCAACATCAAAAGCTTGGGTCACTAATGATATAGTAAATGAGAGTCAAGAATTGAAAAATCTTTTCTGGTTAATGAAAAATAGCAGATCGACTCACACTGAACAGCAATACAAGCAAGCCAAAAAAGTATTTGCAGAGAATGTCAAAATGACAAAAAATAATTTTATCAGAATAAGAAGGTTAATGCTGAAACTTGCAATAAAGTCATTTTGCAGGCAGTCAATACTAACTTGGGTAGAATTTAAAAAAATACTAAAACTCCTTTAACAATCAACCATGAAATCACAATTATTACAGATCCACAAGAGATAGCCAACTGCTTTTGCCAATATTTGGG
This sequence comes from Aspidapion aeneum, assembly GCA_963576565.1. Lineage (NCBI taxonomy): Eukaryota > Metazoa > Arthropoda > Insecta > Coleoptera > Brentidae > Aspidapion > Aspidapion aeneum. The sequence continues at coordinate 34,231,611 of OY755038.1, read as the reverse complement.
TAACAGCGTAGATGTTCTTCTGGCCACTGCCAACATCCAATATAAACTAATTTTTTTAAAATTTTATGGAGAAATTAGAAGTATACACTGCACTAAAACAACTAAAAAACAAGAAATTTTGCTCAAATATAAATGATATTCTTCTTTTTGTACTTTTTGAACAGTCTGGGATGCAATAAAAGATCCTTTATGCCACATTTTGAATACTTCTCTTCAAAAAGGTATATTTCCTACAAAGCTGAAGCTGGATTTTGTTGTTCCTTTACCTAAACAAGGAGATCCAGAGCTTATTTCTAATTACAGGTCAATTACAAGATTATCTTCTCTATCTAAAATATTTGAAAAAACTGTACTAAATCGTTTAGATTCCTTTATACAGCGCTTTGGGCTTTTCTATCTTCTCATCAGCATCCGTAGCAATTTTTCAACAAATGCAGCATTTGACCTAATGCAATTCATATATGATTCACTTGACTCAAACAAATTCACTGTAGCTATATTTTGGGATATGACTCGAGCTTTTGAGTATGTCAATTTGTTGCTAAAAAAACTTCATGCTATGGGATTTTGAGGGAACATAAATGAATGGCTTCTCAACTTTATTTCTGAAAGAATAATTATAGTTAAATTTGGGAATAGTTTCTCACTGGCTCTCACTCTTAATCATGGTGTCGCTCAAGGCAGTGTTTTATCACCACTTATATTTATCCTTTTCATTAATGACATGAGAATATATCCTGAAACATTGCCAAAATATCAAAGTAGTACTCTATGCTGGTAATTGTACAATAGTAATAACAGCCGAAACGTTAAAAGAGCTTGAGGCAAATACAAAGTTCATTTTAGCAATTTTTAGTGAATGGTGAGATAGAAACAAGCTACTAATAAATCCCCCAAAAACTTAGTACCTTATTTTTCACAAACAAATCAGACATAAATCTTATATTAAAAAACCATAAAATCAATCGATTGCAGACATGTATGTTTTTGGGTTTTCACATAGATGAAATGCTTACATAGGGTGACCATACGTCCAGATAAAGCCGGACATGTCTGGCTTTTTGGCAAAACTAAAAAAGTCCGGCCGCCTTTTTTCTTCGTCCGGCTTTTTGGCGATCCAAGAGACCTTAGGAGGGAGGAATCTAGGGGGGTTAGAGCTCCAAGCTTAAAATTAGCTCCCCCAAACGAAAAGATCACAATTTATCAGGAACCTCAGGAACAAACTGTTTGTCACTTAAAATATTTCGGCGCAATATTGCATTTTGGCAACATTTTTTCCCAAATTTTTGGCACCATATATTTTTTAAATTATTTATTTTTTTCAATTTTTTTTTGTTTAAACCAAAAATTTTCTTTTGTGTCATCATTTTTTGCGAAAGATACTTCATTTTTCTGCGGAGTAATTTATGTCGTCTTCGGCACATTTTTAAAAATTTTCTAGCGAAAAGTGTAAAATTTTTCCGCAATTTTTGCCTGCACTTGTGGCGCAATTTTTTTTTCACTTTTCACTAGAAACTGTCTTCTACCGCGGCACCTTTTGGGGCTTAATTTTTTTTAATTTTCGCCTGCAATGCCATTTTTTTTCCTAAAAAACTACTTATTTTTATTCGGTACCTACATAGTTAGTTTTTTGTCTAGATTGCAACTTTTTATTTATCTTGCGTGTTAAGCCATGTTTTTCAAGCCTTTCGGTCACAAGAGACTTTTTTTTTTGGTCATCAAATTTTTTAATGACGGTTTTTTAAAATGACTGTTTTGAACGGCTTTTTTATCGAAAATCCGGCTTTTTTGTCTCTGACGTCCTCCTTTTACGCGAAACCCACCCCCCTAGATGTAGCCGGAAAGTTGAGTTCAAGTTTTTTTTTTGAAACCTCAAAAATCTTTTAAGAACAAAACAACTAGTAAATGTTTATTACTCTTTGGCATACTTTTCTGGGGCCAAGGCAGAAACTTTGAGAGCAATTTTTCCAATTGAATTATGCAAACCTATATTTAGAGAGCACAATATTTTAACAGCACCTTGTATTCTTATTTTTGAGGCAGCAATTTATATATGCAGGTACCAAGATCGGTTCGCACCTGTAAATAGCTTCCATCACCACAATACAAGGTCTGCCTCCAACATAAGAATTCCAAATTATAATTTAACACTTTTTAAAAAAAGCCCTGATTGTTTTTCTGCAACAATATTTAACTCTATCCCTGACAGGGTTAGAAACCAACCCAGTCTAAAAAAAATTTGAACTAAAAAAATTTAAGCCAATTATTCTGTTAGTGAGTTCTTGAGATCAAGAGGAGGCTAAAAAAGTTATTTTTTGAGTTAACTATTAATATTATTATTCAAGTAGATTAAATAGTTTTTTTTTAATGTGTGCTAAAACCATAGATCTAGCCTAAAACTATTTTTATTTATTTTTGGGTTACCTCTACTGTAAACATTTTCTTTTTTTACCTTACCTACTTTTTGTGACATTGTCTAAATTTACTATTGTTAATCTTTTTGGCAATAAAATGGTTTGATTTGATTTATAGTGAATTCTTTTGAGAAAGTTAGTGGGCCACTTGTGGTCCACTGACACTGTTTTGGTGCTGTCAAAAAATTGCCCCAGTGCAGTTTCAAAAGAATACAAAAGTGCACTAGTGCAACACGAGCTCTGAGAGCCCGTGCCAAAAAATGTGCACTGAGTGCAACACAGGGCTTGTCAGTTAGGGTCACTCATTGTCAAGCAAGCTTTACAGGTAGTGAAGCCTAACTCTGATTTTCTATTTTTTGGTTATAATTTTTGACATGTTTTCCTCGGTTTTGCATTGGCGGCTCGTTATTATTTTAAAAATGTGATTTTAACTCAGTCTAAAGATCTATTTAATAATGATACAGTTTCAAGATAGTTTGCAGTATAACTTTTTAATTCTAATTACATAAATATATATCGTTTAGGTACCTTCATACTGTGTAAAATAACATCTTCAAAATAAAACAGAACCGCCAATGTGAAACCGAGGAAAACATGTCAAAAATAATAACCAAAAAATAGAAAGCCTGACGTTAGCTTCGCTTCCTATAAAGCTTGCCTTTATGATGAGTGTCCTTATTGTCAGTGGGTTAAAAGAATACAAAAAATTGCACTAGTTTTCCCAAAAGAATACAAACACTGCACTAGTGGCGCACCAGTGCTGCACTTTTTTCCCAAAAGAATTCGCCATTAGTTATGATTTAGAGGTATAAATTCTTAGGGTTGCCAGATCTGTTTAAGGTCAAAATGGGACTAAATTTTTTTTAAAAAAAGCAAAAATATGGGACAAGCAGAAAAAAACCAGACATGTTTTAAAAATACATATATTTAACCTGTTGACATCAGACAGAAACAGGTGTGTCCCCCTTAGGGCAACCAGATTTGTTTAGCAAAAAGGAGGGCATTGGAGACAACAACCTGATACTCCTATAGATATTGAAAAAAGTCCTTGGATACAATTTAATCAATAAAAAGTCCTACCTCATTGGATTTGTTTCAAAACCTTACAGAGTCACTTTGTCACTCCACTTAATTTCCTTATTTTTTTATTGCATAATAAGCCAGACATCACAAAAAAAAGCCAGACAGGTACAGCCAAAAAGCACATGTTTGGGGTAGCACCCTGTGTGGCCTTAGTTTGATCTTGGCACATATTGTGTATCTTTAGTAAAATAAAAAGTAGAAAGGGGCAGAAATAATATATATTATAATCTTTGGGGGCAGAGATCTGACAAAGTCAAACTAAAACAATGTCAAGTTTATATAAATGTGGGCAATTTAAACTATGAGAGGCACATCAGCTTTTGTATTCCAAGAATGGTGGTATTATTTTACTTTACCCCTTATCTTTAAGTACCTACTTGATGTATAAATCCGGTTTCAGCAAAAATTATACACATTTTCTGGATATTAGTTTTTTTCTGCTCTAAAGTCTTACATATTTAAAGATTACTCTATCAAAAAATGCATAAACATACCTTTATTTGCTGTTTTGTTTTCTTAGCAGATGTTTTCTGAAAAAATTTATAAAAATTTTTAGATGGCCGAAAAGTTGCCGCAAACCAACGAAAAAGAAACTTTTATATATTTTATTTTTGTTGGCTAGAAAATCTAGGGAAAAATAATCGTGGTTGGCGAGCTTGCTTCAAGAGACTTCCGACAGAAGTGACACATGTGACAGATCGCACGTTTCCGGTTCTTTTCCCCAAAAGCAAGATGGTGAGTTGTGTTTTGAAATTTTTTATTCTTAATTTTTTCCTGTGGTTTAAAAAGATTATATATATTTTTTTATATTCTGATAGTTTTAGGACATCTACGTTTTGTACTGAGCTTTTTTTGTAAAATTTAATGTTATTCTAAAATATTTTAGGTTAGTTCAGTTCATGTGGTTGTTTCTTGCTATATAAAACAGATATTTTCTTCAATTTTTTTTTATGATGAAACACTATCTGCAAGACTATATCTTTATGGTTGCTAAAACTGATTTAATGAGGCTGATCAAATCTTTTGAAAAATATGGCCAAATTGTTAGGTTAAAGTCAAGTGTTTTAAAATTAGTAATTTCGATTTTAGCCTCCAAAAAAGGACGCAAAAGGTGGAGCAAAACAGCCCCAGAAGACCCAAAAGAAGAAGGAAGGGTCTGGAGGTGGCAAAGCCAAAAAGAAGGTAAATTTGATTTGCCATTAGTTTTAGTATATAAAATAACATGACCATTCATCCTGATTTTTTAAAAGGCTTAAATGTTTTTGTCAAACCATATTGAATTTATTTATTGTTTTTTGAGAAAAAACTTCATATTACCAATCTTTTTACAAGCTTTTATTTAGCTTCAGATGTTCTGTCTAACTATCTATCAAATCTTGTGAAGCGTTTTTGACACACTTCCCATTATTCGATTTGGATGAAATTTGGTACACACATAGTGGTCCCAAGACAATACAACATTAAGAAAAAAATATCCTCCCACTTCTACTCCCACCCCTTCCATAGAAAAATGTGTTTTTGACACACTTCCCGTTATCCGATTTGGATAAAATTTGGTATACACATAGTGGTCCTATGATAATACAACAATAAGAAAAATATATATTTCTACCTCCACCCTCTCCTTTCCCCAATAAAAAAGTGATTTTCCAAAAAACTCACGATCAGTGATTTTATTATAATCTAGAATAAACTCTTCTGTTCTGTTTTTGAACAAATATTTTCATTTAATAGAGTAGATAGCTGAAACTAAAAAGTAGAAAATAAATTGGTAAAAAATTTTTTTAAGTCACAAGCTTTTATAAAATGCTCTAAAAATTAAAAAATAATTTTCTAACATTCTAATATTATCATAATAATAAAAGCGATGGCTGCAAATCAAAGCATAAGCTAATCTAAATTTGTGATCTAAACACTTAAAGAATATTCAACATAGCAGGTCATCAAAAATATGTTTGATGTGCCGCAATGTTATGCCATTGCCATACCTATGTCAGAGAAATGCTGGGGTATCTTGGGTCGGGTTGGGTGGGTTTGGTACCTCTGCATTTTTCGGCTAGATTGATTCTTGCAAATAGTGATATTTAATTGATACAGATATCTTATCGTGCTAACATCCTCAAAATTTCCATCAGTCGGTCATCGCTTTTATTATTATGATAATAGAATGTTAGAAAATTATTTTTTAATTTTTAGTGCATTTTATAAAAGCTTGTGACTTAAAATTTTTTTTTTACCAAATTATTATGTATGTAGTTAGTACTATATGAGGGAACACAAAACTGCCAGTGCAGCTCTGCAAGAACAAAATAATATTTTTCTCTCCTAATTTAAAAAAAACAAATACTGTATGAGGAAACAAAGCTTGTTAAAAGCCCTATACATTAAATTACTAATTTCTTAAAAACAAGTTAGGGCACTGCTTACCAAAGAAATATTTGTACAAAAATTACTTTAACTAAGTTTATGTTATATCTGTCTTTGGGGACACTCTGTATATTATAAATTTTTTTGTAAATGATTTTTTAAACAAAATCTTAAGCTTTTTAGTTCAAAAAAAATTGTACAATATAGGTTTTAAATATGATGAATTCTAAATTACCTACTTCTGAATAAGATGAAGTAAATTTTTAGAGGCTCTTTCTGAATGAAAAAACAAACATTTTATTCTTTTTTTAAGAAGAAAAACCCATCTGACTTTGAATCTTTTTAAAAATTTTACAGAAGTGGTCCAAGGGCAAAGTTCGTGACAAGCTAAACAACCAAGTGTTGTTTGACAAAGCAACCTATGATAAATTGTACAAAGAAGTTCCCTCATACAAACTAATCACCCCCTCAGTTGTTTCTGAAAGGCTGAAGGTCAGAGGTTCCTTGGCTAGGAGGGCTCTTATTGAGTTGACACAGAAAGGTAAGGAAGAGTGGGGTCCAATGGAAATTATGTGGGAAAGATCAATGTACAGGGTGTCCCATTTTTGACAGTATTGAATGGGAAACTTAGGTATTATAAAAGATAGAGACCTGGGAACTTCACATTACTGTCCTCAAATTTCGACAAGTACAAAAATATAACAAAAGTTTTTTTTCTGGCCTTTGTAGTTATGGAGCTATGAGGGAAAATTAAAAGTTTGGAATTATTAAAACCAGTCATATCTCTGTTATTAGTGCAGATATTTCAATATTCAATTTTTCAAAACTCCTCTACAGAAAAGTTGATCCTGTCCATAAAATGGTGTCGTTAAATTTTTGGTCTGTCAAGTTGAGTTTTCAGTTTTAAAAAAAAAAAGTTAAATGCAGACCTAGATTTTTATTTTTTTTTGCCTCACATTGGGTCCTTAATGAAACCCTAGCTTTAAAAAAAATCAAGTCCGTATTTTTTTTCTTAATGTTTTCTGAAATCTTGAATTTAACTTGACAGACCAAAAATGTCATTTTATTCACAGAATCATTTTTCAGTAGAGAAGTTTTAACAAAATTGAAATATCTGCCCTAATTTTGATTTTCTCTCATAGCTCCAAAACTACAAGGGTTAGAAAAACTTTTGACATATTTTTTCTTGTCTCAGCATTTGAGGACAGTAATGTCCCAGTCCTTTATCTTTTATAATAGCTGAGTTTCCCATTCAATACCATCAAAAATGGGATACTCTGTACAACTTTGCTAGGAATAAAACCTAATACCACTGTACAGGGTCATTGGTTTTATTTGAGTGGCATTTATCAGTAATGTATGTGATAAAAAAATTAATATAAAAGTTTTATAATTTGGTCCTTTGGACTAAGTCAGAAACATAAGATGTTATTCCTAGTGTAAAATTTTGACAGCAACTTCTTACATTAGTGGGTATATTTCCTGTTGGAATGAAAGATATTTCCTGTGATGTTAAAAACACATAGTTTGTTAAAATCTAGTTAAGCCGTTTTTGAGTTATTTAAGTGGAGTACAAATTTTCATTGAAGTATGATATACCCTGAATCAAGTCTTTGGTGCACTATAACAGTAATTTAAAACTAACATAACTCAAAAATGGCCTGTCCAAATGTCAACAACCTATACATTTTTCAAAATCAGGGCAAAAAGATTTATAGTTCTTATAAATAATATATAGGGTGTTCCCTTTAACTTAAGTAAGTTGCTGTTAAAATTTGACATAAGGAATGACATCTGAAATAGTCCAAAACATAATATGGAAAAAACTTCAATTTTTTTCTTTCAGTTACATTAACACCTAATAAAGGCCAAAACATTAAATTTGAGACACCCTGTACGTTTCTTTGGGAGTGTAAATTTCTTCCAGTGCTTGCCATGGCATTGTGAGATTTGTAGAAAAAAATAAGTTATAAATAAAACTAATCAAAAAATACCTTATATAAAATTCATAAAACTAATTTTGATTCAATCTAGTCAATATAGATATCTTGCATAATTTTCATATTAAAATAAAAATGGGATAAACTTTTTGTAATATTAAAAAAATTACAATTTTATTTTTTGTAAAAAAATGTGATCACCTATATGATGAAAACTCATCTGCGAGACCATCTCCATGGTTGCAAAATCTGATTTAATGAGTCTGATTAGTGATTCATTTATTTCAAAAAAGTTTTTTTACACTTAAAAATTGTTAATATTTTTTTTTCTAATTTTCAGGTTTGATCAAACAAGTGATCCAACATAGGGCACAGTTGATCTACACCAGGGCTACCAAGGGCGATGATGCCACATAAACTGTAAAATTTTTAAGTTAACTGACATCAATTTTTTAATATAAGTTAAAAATCTTATATTTGTTTTCTATTTATTTTACTTCTCTTTGGATACAATACAATTTTATATTAAGAATATGCCAGAAATGTACAGCAGTGTACAAAGTTTGGCATGCATAATTCAATGTTTGAAAGCCATACCATATGAATAATAAGGTAGTGAGCAGAAGCATCGGCCGAGAGTGTTCACAGGCTCAAGCGTTTGATTTGATGCCTTGACGTGCTCGGCTTCCTTTAATGCAATAAGAAACAGTTAACTGCCAACACTTATTAGGTGTCCGTTAGATCTTGGACCCCTGTGAGGATAAGCTTTAGAGCTACCCACTGAAAAATACAAGAGAGAAAAAAAAACTACTCGATTACCCATAAAAACTTGTTTGATTTTTAAATTTATGGGTACTAAAATGTAGGTTTCTAAAAAAGGCTTAATCAGCGTTGATCTGACCTAAAAGACGATGTGCTGTCGAAGGTCAGGGATGGATTCTTTTCATTCGATCGACATACAGCATTTTATTACTTGCCTGCTCTTGTTCTAATTTCTCTCGTATTTTTTGGTAGATGGCGCGTCGTGCGAAATGGACTGTTTGGTTTTCTTACTATAAACGTAGGGTGAGAGACAAACCGGTCAGTTAACTTCGCAAGGCTGTCACATTGACCAAGCAGTCTGGGAAGTCCCATAAGGACGAAACAGTAACTGTCAACACTTATTAGGTGTCTATTAGATCTTGGAGCCCTGTGAGGATAATTTTTCAAGCTACTCACGGAAAAATACGAGAGAAACAAAAACTTCTTTTTACCCAATAAGTCACGAAAATTTATATGATCCATTATTATACCCAAGAAAAATTAAAATCTTCTATTAAGCCCTTTTTGAGAAATATCTTATTCATACTTTTATGACATCGAATTATTCATGCTGCAAATTTCTACAAGAAGCATAATGACACTGTTCCAGTAGAAAAATTATGGACAGTGTTAGAACAAACTAATATCAATCATACATACATCAAAGCGATAAAGGAACTATACAAAGGGTAAAAATTAAAATTGGATATCGATGTTCAAAATAATTCCTGGCAACGAAAGGCTTAAGACAGGGATGTTGTATCTCTCCAACTCTTTTTAAAATATATATTGCAGTAACTCTAACAAACTGAAAACGTAAAGTACACGGCATGGGAATACAACTTAACTACCGATTTACCATATACACACTACAGTTTGCTGACGACCAAGTAATTGTAGCTAATGATAAAGAAGACATGGAGTATATGATGAAACAGTTAATGGAAGAATACCAAAAGTGGGGGTTAACAGTGAATGGTGACAAGACACAGTACTTATGTATTGAAAACGAATCAAATGAGTTAGAACTAGACAATTGACAAACAATATCTCCATGCAATGAGCATGTATACTTGCGGGTGTCACATTTGATACTACAGTAACAGACTAAAGAATTGTAAAAAGGCATAGTAAAAGCAAAAAAGGTTATTAGATGTCTTAATGGTATCATAAAGTAATATATTAGTCTATGACAATATTTTATGGACCAGAGAGATAAAAAAGAATGTAAAATTTAACATAAATGAAACAATGGTGAAATGTACGCTGTTGTATGGAAAGACGTGTCGCGTAACAGAAAAATGCAAAGCAAAAATGGAAAGTGGTCGAACTGGATCATATAAGAAATGAGATCCTAAAAGAAAGAATTCGGAATTTCATTCAAATCCCACCTGAGCACATGATTGTTGTTGTAACATCCCAAGAAGGCAAATCCCGGCATCTCTAAAAACTGGGCAATTGATCATATGGATGGTAAGTTCCAGTATAAAAAAACTTAAGAACCTATAGAGACAGCAGAAAAACAAAGTATTCATAAAAATCGGAATTTTACAGAGAAATTTCTTTATACAAAAGGAAACTTTATCACTTAAATGTCTCACTGTTAAAAAGTGCTATAAAGTTGAAAAAACTCCGCCACTGTAAATATTTTTTGGAAAACCACAAATCACATATTATTGCGGCCTCCCCAAAGCATTTCAGGATGTGAATGGAATCAATAAAAGATGATTTTTATAGGAAAATTTATTAAATAAAATTCAGGGGTAGCAAAATTGATAATAACTATTACATATAGGGTTATGCTTTGCGATTATTATATAAAAAATAATAAAATTAAATATAACAAACATTTAAGAAACAGGACAAACAAACGTACGTACGATTGTTGACAGTAATATATCTTTTAAGTAAATTTGAAAGTAATGAAAAAATACAAACTGAAAAAATTGAACATTAAAATCAATGTTATGCAATGCGATCATTGACTTGTCATTTTCATGTATACGCTTCCCAATTACTTTGCGAATAAGAAATATGTTTTCTTACAATAATTGTGTTTCTAAATTTTTCATTTTTATAAAATTATAATTTCATTGCTTTTTGACTAATAAATATATACTTTATAATACAGGCCAAAAAAAAATTAAAATGGTTTAAGCTCGTTTCACTCGAATCGGAAATTTTACATCGACTCTTCAAGCCTAGTTTTGGGTCCTTTACGATGAACAGGGAAAAACGAGAACAGGTCAGGTTATTTTGTAGCAAACCTGGGTACCTAGTTTATCCAACTTAATTGCTCACATTAAGATTCGGTGGCACCTAACATTGTTCTTATTTCGGCTTTTCACTGTGTTTATCGTATAAAGGACTCAAAACTATACTTGAGAGTTTGAGGTCCATCGGTCCGATTGAGGGAAATGTAGTATAATCACATACATACGTGGTTTGTCGATTAAACACGCGAACACATATATAGACCAGTGCAAAAACTTTTAAAAAAGGCAAAAGGAAAACATAATAACAGCACAAAAACTATCTATCGCCTGCGATCTGTGTATATCGCAACCAACAGGAAAAATGAATTGGGCTTCATCCAAGATAGTAGGGTCACAGCCTACCTCTACCTGGTAGGCTGTGGTAGGGTGAAGGTTTAGGGTCGAATAATGGGTTTTCACGGTTTTCAGCGAAACTAGACCTCCTATCGAAAAAAGTTAAATACAAAAGATAATAAAGGTCTTCAACTTTTGTATTAATGATTTTTGTACTTAACCAAAAACTTGTCGTTTTTCTAAATCAAATCAAAAATTAATTTTAAACCAAAAATGCCCAAGTACTTCTTTTTTAAACAAGTGTTGATTTTTTTTTTGATAAAATGTCACAGGAATCTGGTGAAAACTTTGCTTGAATTCTGTCTCCTGGCTAACTTTTTTAGAAATGTTTATATTTTTACACCATATAAAACTAGAAACGAAAAAAAAGACCACTGATTCCAGAACTCTTATTTCTGGTTTGAAATTAAAATAAAATGGAAAAATTAATATTTTGATTTAAAATAATTACGACGTGTTTAGGAAATAAAAGGATATGTTTTTACCTAATTTTGTGGAAAACAAAAAAATCCAAAAGAAAAAACTGTTTTTTCGGAAAATTTTAGGTTATGTAAAAAAATTCTTTATACTAAAGTTGTAAACCTTGTTATTACCTACAACTTTTGTATTTAACTTTTTTAGATAGCAGGTCTAGTTTCACTGAGGAATCGTAAAAACACATTATCCACGGCTAAAAGATCACCCGGATCGAGTCTAAAATATTTTTCCTGTTGGCTGCAATATACATATCTTCTTTCATTTCCAATAAAATTCATGCTACAAGTAAAATTAGAGAAAGAAAAATTATAAAAAGTTTGTCTTCGGTCGAGATTTGCACCCGAAATCTCTTGCTCTTTATTTTCGGAAAACTTGTACTTATGTATGTGTGTGGTGTCGCAATACAAGAACGAGAAACTCTCAGGGTATTAACTCGACCAAGCCATTCAACTTAAGGACACTCATCGTAAAGCTTGCTTGACGATGAGTGACCTTAATTCAACTTCCCACTGTCAAAGGTCGTATTATATATTTCCGTGTGTTAAAATTTTTGATCGCAATGGGCGATTGCCAATATAATTCTCAAATTCCAAATTGCAAATAATGCAAGGACCTAAAACTATCAATAAACTACTATTATAGTACTATTTTCCTTCTAAAGGTGTTTGCGCTAATAAAGATCTTTGAAAAAAAGTTTTATAAAATATTTCGATAGCTCATCTCGCATAAAAGAAAATAAATTTTGAATAAAAATGCATTTGCAATAAAGTATGTTCTGTAAATTTAATAAACTTAGTTAAAGATCTTTGATAGTGTAAAATACCGCCTCATTTTAATTTTTTCTGAATAATGTAAAATGATCCTGGGACATGGCATGACTTCTAAAAACCTTTGGGTTGGCTTTACCTTTAGTAAAGATTTTGGACTCAGTTCGCGTGTTTCTTCGACAAACCTCAAATATTACTATAGACAAACTAAAAAAATTGTCTTTTTAAATATGTAAATAATACAATTTTATGCGTATTGCACAAACAAGTAGCATACCGGGTGATTCCTTGGTAAGTATCAACAGGATGGGTTTTTTTGTAATCCACAACCCTCTCCTAATTGAAAAAGATAAGGTTTTCTAACATTCACAACCCCCTCTTAGCTGAAAAAGTGATTGTCTCGTGAAATTACATCGAGTTGACTTTTTTCTTAATATTCTTCATAATTCCATAAATACTTTAATCTATTTCTCCGTTTACGAGCTATGGCGATTTTTCTCATAAGCTTTTTTCTGTGTAGTTTCAGTCAAAAGATTAGTGAAAAAGTCATCCTAAAAATTTCATAACGCTTGAACAAAGGATAGTGGAGACATAATTTTTTTAAAAATTGGCAGAAATCGTGAAAATCGGTTATTTTTAGCAATTTTCTGCAAAATTCAAATATCTAAATATATCTTGATTATCCTTTCTTCATTGGTTGATGGAATTTTCAGGAGTTATATAGCGTTTACCCCTCTTTCGACTAATACAATGCAGGTGGTAGACGCTTTTACCACCATGCCAGAACTGAGTAGCGCTAAGTGGCATCACCACGTTCCGCTACTGCGCTGGCAGTCCGGTTCCAACAATGAGTAACAGATAGCATGATGGCGCCTCCAGGATCAAAATATTTCGGAGGTAAAATACCCGACCATTCGGATCTCCGGGCGTCGGGTGATCCTGAGGGTCCTTCATGTAAAGATATTAAAACAAGACCAAAAACTCAACACAAAGACCTAACAGCCTTGTTCTCACTGAAACTAAAATCAGTTCTGCAACACCTATTGTGAACTATCTTTATCCCGGCTGTGAGCTACACTACCGATTTCGACATAATTTTGGAATCTGTGTGTCCATTAAAAATGACCTTTCATGTCATCGAGAGGAGAAGCTAGAAGCAGCGAACCTCGATATCATATGGCTCAAACTCACCTCAAAGTCATCGACCAAGTTCATCTGCTACCTCTACCGACCGCCAAGTAACACCGAGTACCTAAACTTTTTCGCGACATTATCCGAAAACTGTGAGTATACAGTCAAACTTTCCACATGCGTAAATTGTCTTTTTAGGCGATTTCAACGTCCACAATATACCCTGGCTAAAACACCACAACAAAACAGATAATGAAGGCAGAGAAGCAGAAGCTTTTGCCATAAGTTGTGGTCTAACGCAGCTTGTCGATGAACCTACCCGTATCTCAGAAAGGGGTGAATTTGCAGCGCTTTTAGACTTGTTCCTAACTACAAATCCTGACTCGTATACAATTCAAGTAGATCCCCCACTTGGTTCATCCGATCATAAACTTATAATAACAAAGTGCGAAATACTACCAAGCCAACAATCACTTCCTCGTAAAATTTGGCACTATAAATCGGCAAAATGGAATGACCTTAAACGGTTTTACCTGGATTTTCCATGGCAAGAGGTTTGCTTTAAAACAGCTGATCCCACTATTTGCTGTAATGAAATAACAAAAGTAATCTCATCTGGAATGGATGCATATATCCCACATACAACAAAACGCAGAGCTAATGCAAAACCTTGGTTCAACAGCCCGTGTTAAACGGCTGTACAGAAAAAACACAGAGAATATAACCTTTGGAAACGACAACAAACCGCAAGAAACCACACAGAATTTATAGAAGCCAGAAATAGTTGCAAAATTACTATTGACGCCGCCAAAGAAACATACAATCAAAGAATAAAAAACAGGTTGCTGAATTGTCCAAGTAGTTCTAGGTCCTTTTGGTCTCTTGCAAAAGGTGTTGGATCAAACTTCACCAAGTCATCCATGTCCTTATGGTCTCTTGCAAAAGGTGTTGGATCAAACTTCACCAAGTCATCCATACCACCACTTACATCAGAGGAAAAAGCCAATATGCCGGCCAAAATTTTTTCCTCAAACTCAAACCTAACAGTGCCAAATGGAAAAACTCCACCGTTCATTGAAAGGGTTTCCCACAGTATGCCAGAGGTACCCTTTTGTCATAGAGAAATACGAAAAATCTCTTAAAAAGTTGGATACAAACAAAGCAATGGATCCAGATGGCATTCCCGCGATAGTACTCAAAAATTGTGCTAATGAACTCACCCCAACTTTTGCTAAATTATTCAATTTATTTTACAGGCAAGGAATATTTCCATCATCATGGAAGTCTGCCGCAGTACAACCTATTCCAAAGAAAGGAAAACAGACAGATCCGTTAAACTATAGACCAATTGCTCTACTTCCGGTGATATCAAAAGTAATGGAAATAGTTGTGAACAATCACCTAACCAAGTACTTGGAAAAGTACAAAATTATCAACGACAAGCAATACGGATTTCAAAAATATAGGTCAACTGGCGATTTACTTACATACGTCACTCACTTATAGCAAAAAGCGATTGAGTTGCGGGGTGAAACAAGAACAATTGCCTTAGATATACCTAAAGCATTCGATAAAGTCAAAGGAATGGGATTGTCGCCGAAACTTTGCACTTGGTTTGAAAGTTACCTTAAGGATAGATCCATTTCTGTTGCACTGGATGGTCAGAACTCTAACTCTTACCAAACAAATGCTGGTGTGCCACAGGGAGCAATCCTTTCGCCAACACTTACATAAATGACCTTATAGATAAAACAGTAAATCCACTTTATTGCTTTGCAGATGATGGCAATGTAGTCTCCTCAATCATACCACCCACATGTCTCTCCGCACGTGAATTCCATCATCTTAGACCAACTCAAATATCGCAGATAAATAACGACCTGGAGATAATAGAGGACTGGGGCAACAAAAACCTTGTACAGTTCAACGCGCAGAAAACCCAAGCAGCCCTGTTTTCAAAAAAGACCAGCACCGGCGAGCCAAACATCATGCTATCTGGAAGTGCTGTCACATTGCAGAGCCAACCGAACCGAACTGCAGAGGCACCCAGACATACCTTAATGCTTTTGAACACCGTGCAAAAACGAGCTATCAAGCTGATCAATGACTCCGCACTTACCCGTAGCTTGGATAGTCTTGAACATCGAAGAACTGTGGGTGATCTATCTCTCTTCTACAGGTATTATCACAGAAAATGCTCTGAAGAGCTGGCACGTATGATCCCCGCGGGAGTAGCACCTACTAGGCGAACACGTCAAACAGACGGTAACCATCAATTTACTGTCAAAATAGAGGCACCAAGAACCTCATTATATCAGAATTCATATCTGTGGAGAACAACATCGCTGTGGAATTGACAAAGGTGTACCAACTGTTTTTATTTTGGTTGGTTGTAAAATCCAATCTTTAGTTGTTCTACAATCTCTGCAATAAAACATTTTAGGGAAAAATCGCCATAGCTCGCCTTTTCGTAGTTTTAGCAGGATTAAATATTTTTACAATTTTGAGGCACTCTTATTATTTTGGCCACCACTGTATCTTTCTGCTATAAATTAAAAGAAAAGTTACATCGGATGTGTTGTATCAAATCAAAATCAAAAAATTTACTTACCTAGGAAACACCCTGTACACTATAGTATATTATACAACAGACACGTAATGAAAGTTATCACATCCCAGTGAAGCATGTCATCTTATCACGAGTTGTGTGTATAATACTGATTATACAAAGCGGACAAATCACAAAAACATTAATATCTAAATAAATGACCAAAAATAAAAATGGTTAACACAAGGAATGGCTTAACAGATACGGAATTCTAAAATAAAATAAAAAATGTTAAAATATACTTAGTAATAATTAATAATTTCTATTAATAATATAAACTTCGTTTAAAAAAGAATTCATATATATTAAGGTAATTCTTATTCCCTAAAAATAATAAATTTCTCAATTCTTTAGGCATCTCTGGGTGGGTAAATGATTTCGGATTGATTTGTTCTTTTATTAGCTGGTGTCGCCCTAAAAAAAGTCACGCTATAAATTGTCAACAAAGTTCGAAGAAATTAATTTCATATTTATAAAAAAATATCTTAGAGACCTAAGCGAAAATCTATACTAACTTAATAAAAACAAAGAACGACCAAAAATATTCCAAAAAAATGAGTGTTTTTAAGAAAAAAACTTCAAATAAACGGTTTTTGAGATACAAGGTGTCAAAGTAAATTTTTTCTTTGTAGCTCGTGCAGTTTTTGAGATGTTTGGCTCAAATTTTGACCGTGTGTTTACATTATATTAGGATAAAACTACAGGGTGATATTTTTTTCGGGGTCATGCCCCCTTTTTCACCCAGAACTTTTTTGTCACTGGCAGATTTGAAAATATAAAATGAATTCATTGTTTTATTCTGAAACTTTTTCATCTCTTGAAATTTTTTGTATTTCTGAATAGCATTCGAAGATACAAATTATCTTTTTTGTCTTTTTTCTCGAAAACGGTTGGAGATACAAAAAATTGCAAGAGATTAAAAAATATCTAAATAAAACAGAGAATCCATATTATATTTTTGAATCAGCCATTGACTTACTGCAAAAATATTCTGGGGGAAAAAAGAGGCATAACCCCTGAAAAAATATCACCCTGTATTTTTTCCTAATATTTCGCATGCTTAATGATGTATGCTAGGTAGCCAAATACACGGTTCAAATGTGAGCCAAACATCTCAAAAACTGACGAGCTATAAAGAAAAAATTGAAACTGTGACACCTTGTATCTCGAAAACCATGTTTATTTAAAGTTTTTATCTTAAAATCACTCAAAAAATCATCCTCTGGAGATTGGCGACGTACTTTATTAACACCCTGTATATACAATACATTTTCTTTTTACTTAGATACTAAGTTATTATTATAGGACTTATTATGAGTGTAAAACTTTTTGTGTCACATTTTGTAAAATTTGAAATAAAGAATATGAATATGGGTGTTTCCTGTTTCAAAAAATATTTTTACAAATAAATGTACCTATTTGCTTACCTCAGTTTTAAGAGTAGGTCCATTCGTTGAGTTTGCATATAGAATTTGTGCCTAAAAGAAATAATGGTTATTATAGTTC
The DNA here is from genome assembly GCA_963576565.1 of Aspidapion aeneum. NCBI lineage: Eukaryota > Metazoa > Arthropoda > Insecta > Coleoptera > Brentidae > Aspidapion > Aspidapion aeneum. The sequence continues at coordinate 34,213,908 of OY755038.1, read as the reverse complement.
ATTCCATAATTTTTGAGATAACTTTTTGATAGTAATCAGCTGTTACCATAACAAATAGCATAGGCCAGCGAAAACAAATTGTCAAAAGTTATCCCAAAAATAATGATATGGACTTTATTTTTTAAGAATTCTTGGGTAGGTATATACACAAGGTTCAGGTTTTTCTTCTTGGCACCTGGCAGGGGACCATTTTCCAGCTCTCCACGGTTGATTCCAACGATGTTTGACACTTTCGTCATTTGGAATCTGATGCTTTTCCTCTCCTTTGTACATCTTGAGGTTTAGTTCTTTCTTTAGGTTTCCAATGTTCTGCCCTTTTCTTTTGGTTGCCGTATACTTAGTTCTTCTTCTTGGCACCTGACAGGGGATCATTTTCCAGCTCTCCACGGTTGACTCCAACGATGTCTGACACTTTCGTCATTTGGAATCTGATGTTTTTCCTCTCCTTTGTACATCTTGAGGTTTAGTTCTTTCTTTAGGCTTCTAATGTTCTGCCATTTTCTTTTGGTTGCCGTATACTTAGTTCTTCTTCTTGGCACCTGACAGGGGACCATTTTCCAGCTCTCCACGGTTGACTCCAACGATGTCTGACACTTTCGTCATTTGGAATGTGATGTTTTTCCTCTCCTTTGTACATCTTGAGGTTTAGTTCTTTCTTTAGGTTTCCAATGTTCTGCCATTTTCTTTTGGTTGCCGTATACTTAGTTCTTCTTCTTGGCACCTGGCAAGGGACTATTATCCAGCTCTCCACGGTTGACTCCAACGATGTCTGACACTTTCGTCATTTGGAATCTGATGTTTTTCCTCTCCTTTGTACATCTTGAGGTTTAGTTCTTTCTTTAGGTTTCTAATGTTCTGCCATTTTCTTTTGGTTGCCGTATACTTAGTTCTTCTTCTTGGCACCTGACAGGGGCCATTTTCCAGCTCTCCACGGTTGACTCCAACGATGTCTGACACTTTCGTCATTTGGAATCTGATGCTTTTTCTCTCCTTTGTACATCTTGAGGTTAGTTCTTTCTTTAGGTTTCCCATGTAGTGCCCTTTTCTTTTGGTTGCCGTATACTTAGTTCTTCTTCTTGGCACCTGGCAGGGGACCATTTTCCAGCTCTCCACGGTTGACTCCAACGATGTCTGTCAATTTCGTCATTTGGAATCTGATGCTTTTCGTCTTCTTTGTACATCTTGAGTTTTAGTTCTTTCTTTAGGTTTCCAATATTATGCCCTTTTTTTTTGGTTGCCGTATACTTAGTTCTTCTTCTTGGTACCTGACAGGGGACCATTGACCAGCTCTCCACGGTTGAATCCAACGATGTCTGACCCTGTAGTCATTGGGAATCTGATGCTTTTCCTCTCCTTTGTACATCTTGAGGTTTAGTTCTTTCTTTAGGTTTCCAATGTTCTGCCATTTTCTTTTGGTTGCCGTATACTTAGTTCCTCTTCTTGGCACCTGACAGGGGACCATTTTCCAGCTCTCCACGGTTGACTCCAACGATGTCTGACACTTTCGTCATTTGGAATCTGATGCTTTTCCTCTTCGTTGTACATCTTGAGGTTTAGTTCTTTCTTTAGGTTTCCAATATTCTGCCCTTTTCTTTTGGTTGCCATATACTTAGTTCTTTGTACTTTTGTTTGGGGAAGGGTTGGTTGAAAATGGTTATAACCAGTGGCGTATATAGAAAAAAGATTCGGGGGGAGAGGGGGAGACAGTTTCGGGGGAGGTCCGAGACCTCATGAGGCCATATTTTATGCTATTTTATGTTTGTATTCATGAAATATATGGAAATTTATCTAGAAAAATCTTAGATTCGCGGGGGGCCCGGGCCCCTTCATATATACGCCACTGGTTATAACACAACGTGACTAGGTCAGGCCAGGATAATTAATCTTAACAGGCGATAAAAGTAGTAGTTGAAAGAGGGAACAGCCCGTCCTTGAGAATATATTTGTTTTTCATTGATGCTCTGTTAATTCATCATTAAAATGTGGGTCTGTGCACTGTTAGAGATACAAGTGTCAATTTTATTAGTTTTTGTTACTTTTTATCCCAGTTTCGATATTGACCAAATTGTACCTGATTATCATTAATTATTATTTTTTCACAGAAGGCTTTTTAATTCTTGTTATTTTTACCACTGTTGTCATTAACTTACTTTTGAACATCCATTGACTTCTGCGTTTTTCGACTGTTCTATACTAAGTTGTTGTTTTAAGCGATCAACTTCCTAAAAAAAAGTTTTAGAATTAGGCGAAGAAAGCAGCAAAACCCTTTTTTTCTGCGGTTATAAATCATTTTCAACTCTGCAATTTAGCGCTACAAATAGTAGAATTTTTTTTTAAATAAAATAATTGTGTTGAAAAAAAGTGGCGGCCAAATAAATGTAAGAAAGTCCGATTTTTACATTTGCTATTATTTTACTAGAACAAAAAAATATGCTTGCGTAAGCTTTGTTTTTGAACTAAGAACTGTTTTTAAATGAACCACTTGTTTTTTGGATAGTTGGTACAGGATCAGATGTACATATACATATACACTTTTATATACAATATACCTTATCTTGTTAGTTGAACAGACCCTATACAGGGTGTTCCAACTAAAAGGTAACAGACGTGTTTTTTGGTATTTTTTGTGTGAATTTGGAGAAACGCTCGGACACGTCGATTTTGTTTGCGAGGGGGACACCTTTTGGCTATCTTGAAATTTTTGTAGTACTCATCATCTTCGAGGAGTATACTTTACCCCTATATTTTGAATAGGGAAAGTGGGTCTAGTGATACCTTGTTTTGAAGGCCTCTTGAATGTTTTTACAACCGTGTAAAAATTTCAAAAATCTATCTATTAGTGTTTGAGATAATTGCCGACCGAACCTCGCAAACAAAATCGACGTGTCCGAGCGTTTCTCAAAATTCACACAAAAAATACCAAAAAACACGTCTGTTACCTTTTAGTTGGAGCACCCTGTATAAAATTCTGAAGTTAGTTGAAATCATGGGATAATGTTTAAAACGGGAAAATTTTAAAACATACTTCTGACAGCCTCTCAATGGTGACCGTCGCGTCTGCATGGATGCCCTTCGGCTCTGGTCTATTGTCCAACTGAAGACGCTCCTTCGCCAAACGCTCCTTTTCCAGTCTCTCCTGAGACAGCTGAGTTTCTAACGAAGTAACTTGTGCTTGAAGCTGAAACGAAAACAAAACATTGTACTTTGTAAATTAAGTCATAGTATGTGCGAAATTATTGTTATTTTTAAGGTTATTTTAAGATGCGCAATAAAAAAAATCATTTTGTTCGTAAGATTTTTAGTTGTGTTAAAGTGTACAAAACATATTTGGTCCCTTTTAACATACTTTCATAGTCATTAAACAAACGTGGTCAAATTTAATTTTTTTTACCCTGTTCAAAGTGAGAGGGAAATATTTTTAATAAGACAGGGACTATGTATTTATAAAGAGATATTTACGAAAATTATTATAGGTTGAAAAAAGATAAAACCAGAAAAACATTTTAGGTTAGACTTAATAATAGAGACTTATTGCAATAAAGCAAGGCAGTAATAGTGCCAGACATTATTTGGACAGTTTTGCATTATAAGATGACAGCTGGTATTTCAATATTAAGCCTTTGTGTATTATAAGAGAACCTGAATTAATACTGCCTTCCTTTACTAAAGATAAATAAAGAACTTATCTTTTATTTTGACCTTGTTATGTTAATTTTGAAAGATCAACTGTCAGTTTACAATGTGAAAGGGTAAAAGCAGGTTTTTTTACAAGATTTACAAGATCGTTGAATAAACGAATAAAATTTAAAATTCGAGTATGAGTATACATTAGATATTTTTTGGTCGTGCCAAAAACGGCCGACGCCTAACGCAATTCGACACTGTTGACATTTGAATGTCACATGTTGTTAACGGCTTCCGTGGAACGCCGCAAATTCACGGACGGTTAACATTGAAATTTTAACGTACGTGGAACGTGCGCGATTGTTTTAGCAAGCTTCTATTAAATTCCCCACCATTTGGCTGCACAGGTCACAGAAGTTGAGCGGAACCAGGGACAGATGGAAGAAGATTCATCAGTCTCTGGCGGAACCCATTTATTTGACATAGAGGAAGATGGGGTAATAGGTAATAGAAAATATGCTTTTGCATTTTGTCATTTGAGATATCTGAAAAACTTTTAAAATTCTTCTACTACAATATTAATAAAGTTTTAGCGCCTTTGTGCTCTTTTTTAAACCTATTTTTCACAAGTAAACCATTTCAGATAATATTTTTTTTGTCTGAAGGAAACACCTTATTTTCAGTTTTAATACTTAAGTTTGTTATCAAGTGTAAGACTTTCTTTGTATTGCTTTAAATTTTGCTTGCCATAAACAACTAGTTCAGAATGGAAATGTTTCTTACTACCCTTTCGTTTTGACTATCGTGGGGTAATAAAAAACATCGTAATTGGGCAATACGAAACATATTATTTTTTGTTGGATATTGATTTGAATTCTTAGTAAGGTTGCCTTCAAATTTGACAAAAGTGACCTATGTAAAGCTTTACAAATGACAAGTTGTAAAAATATTAAATGGCATCTCAAATAATCCTAAGTACACCGGTCTATTTTGTAAGTGATTACTAACTAGCAAAATTTTCGTACATAGCCTTATTTGGCCGAGACGCCTAACTTTTTCCCCAGCAAAAATACTTGAATATTGCCATTAACTATCAAACACATTAATTAAGCCACAGAAAAAAAAATTGCCTGTTAATAATTCATTAATGGAACTTTTTTCATCTTATTATTTATAATTTTGAGATAATTTGTGAGTTAGTACCTGTTTTGAAAGTAAATGGCGACAATGTCTCCTAAACCCGATGGTTTAGTCAGTCCGACGTTCAAAAGATTTCGGCGCCCGCGCATTCTGTTAGGAATAACTTTAAAGAATTGTCGCAGAGGAAAAAGAAGCGTCTCGGCCGAATAAAGCTATGTACGACAATTCAGCCTGTTAGTCATCACTTGAAAAATAGACCGGTATACCGTGGACTACTTGCGTTAGATGCCATTTAATATTACTGCAACTTGCCATTTCTACAGCTTTACATAAGTCACTTTAGTTAAAGTTAAAGGTAACCTCACTACTCAAATCAATATGCAACAAAAAAGAATATATTTCTTATTGCCCGATTATGATGTTTCCTATTACCCCACGATAGTCAAACCAAAGGGGTAATAAGAAACATTTCTATTCTAAACTACTTGTTTAACACAAGGAAAATTTAAAAACAATACAAAGAAACATTTACATTTGACCACAAACAAAGCATTAAAATTGCAAATAAAGTATTCCTTTAAACAAAAAAAACACTCCCTCATCTTCCCCTATTTATTATCTCGATTTTCATAGTCTTGCACACCAAACGACAAATAACCGCACAGTCGGCGTCGACTAAAACCAGTACCAAAAAGGCTATTGCGAACTGTCAAATATTGTAAAAGTTATCGTTGTCGGCGAAGTTATCGGGCATAACTTTGGCACGACCACAAACTTGCTATTAGCTCGGGCATTAACTTGTTTGCTGACAAAAAATTTAATAGAAGAAAATTTTACAAAATTTGGTCGACGCCTATCCTATAGGTCCTCAAACGCCTTGTTTTCCAGATACAGGGTGCTAAAGTTTATTTTTTTTAGTTTCTTGTTAATAGCTCGTGCAGTTTTTGAGATATTTAGCTCAAATTTGTCACGTATATTAAGCTATAGCCACTACAATATCAGACATATCAACTAATAGTAAAAATCTGCAGGGTCATACTTTTTCAGGGGTCATGTCGCATTTCCCCCCCCCCCCGATTTCTTTTTGTTGTAACCCACTGATAATCTTAAAACAAGAACAAAAATTCTTTTTTCATTTGCAAACTTTTTTACTTCGTGCTAATTTTTTACAACTTTAACCGTTTTAGATAAAATCGTTGTTGCACCAAAATAAACAAATTAATTAAACCTTATTTGGCATGCCTAATATAATAGTGTCTATAAGTAAATGTTCGTGCCAAATTTGAGCGAAATATCTCAAAAACTGCAGAAGCTACTGAATTTTGAAACCCCCTGTATATGTTTACAGGTATATTATGGTTATAGCTTATATTAATTCATTATTGTTTTAAAAATTATCTAAAATTGAGTAGGAAGGTCTTGGCTAAAAAGTTTTCCTCACGACATTTGTTGAGAAATTCGTTAATACATAATAGGTAAAAAGTTTTAAAAAAACGCTTGTTTTAAGTTATCATATTATAAACCAACGCATAATACAGAATTTTATTAGAGACGAGTGTGTTGGGTTGGGCTCTTCATTGGGGGTTGATTCTTGAATCAGAGGATGATCAAATCGTGCGGTATTCCTGAATGTTAGTTTTTTTTTTAATGTGATGTTTCTAGGTTAGGTGACCAATAGTTGAGTGGCTTATAGTCAAAAATCGTGTCCCGTGGGATAGTTGTGGCAGATTTTTTAAAACTACTCTAGATTGATTGGTAATAGATCACACAATTTTATGTCACTGGGTGTTTGCCTCCGATTTGAGTAGGAGAGCCTGTGTGATGTCATAAATAAAAGATGGCGGTTTTTTCCATTTTTTTTCACAAACTTTAGATTATAACTTTCGCTAAATTAGCTTTACAGAAAAATTGAATAATTTTTTGTTTGCCAGAGAACACCAATTACTACAGTGAAGAAGTTAGCTTTATATCTTAAAAACTAACAAAGATATTTATTTTTTTTAATATTAAAAAATGAAAATTTTTTACCCAAAAAAAATTGAGAAAGGAAGTTTAAGACTACCCCAAATCGATTGACTATGGTTCACTCAATTTAAAGTCGCAGAGTGTTTGCCTCAAAAGAGTCTGTGTGACGTCATTAATCCAAAATTGCGATTTTTTTATGTTTTCTTACAAACTTTTGTAAAAAAACATAAAAAAGCCACCATTTATGACGTCACACCGGCCCTCCTATTCAAATTAGAGGCAAACACCAGGTGACTTAAAATTGTATGATATATCGATCTAGGGTAGAATCTTCTAATCTAAAAGAATCTTCCACAACTATACCAACTATAACAAAATTTTATAGGTGGCTAATTGAAAAAGGATATTTTGGCAAATTTTCTCGCCTAAGTGGTTTTTTATATGCATGATGATGATTCATATGTGAGTGGGCCTTGCAGCCCTTCACCAGCGACCACAAATGGGTCTAGTGTGGCTCATTTTTGAGTGGTTTCTCGCCACTGTATGCCTAATCCTGAGAGAGAGAGAGAGAGAGAGAGAGAGGGTGAGACACGGTTCATCTGAGACAACCTGGGGTTTACCGAAAGTGTACTGACGTAAACGTGCAATAGCCGGACATTCGCGCTGTACATGTCTAGCTGTTTCGTCATCCTCCATACAGAGTCTATATTCGGTCGCTTCTGTTAGTCCCATTCTGTGCATGGGTAGTCTTAGTCGACAGTAACCCGTAAAAAGTCCAGTCACTATACGGATCTCCTCTCTGGTAAGTCCAATGATGTGGCTCTGTTTCTACAAGGTCCTTTAATGAACTTTTTAGAGTGAGCCAGTTCTGGTATATTTTTCCAGAATTGTTGGAAGCTATTCTCCATTCATTTTAATATGGTTGATTTAGTAGCATTGTATGATATCCCCAGGGCTGGCTCGGGGCCGAAAAATTCGGCACATGCCGCTTCCCTCGCTGCTAGGTCTGCGGCCACATTTCCCTCTAATTTATCGAAGTTTAAACATTGTAGATTTTTCGCGTGCAAGCCATGGTTTATATTTATTCTCTTTGCATTAAATATACATATGTATATAACTGAGGGAAACGAACCAAACCATGGTGTGTCTAAAGTATGCAAAAGTAAAATCTCGAAAGGTTTGTTAACTTTTGCATAGGGTTAGCCAAATCATAGTTAGTTAATTTTGCTCAATTATACCAATTTAAATCAGTTTTGTCGCGAAAAAATTATTTGTCTTAATATTAAAACAATTGCGTAAAATGCCAAAGATGACCGAGCCAATTTTAGATACTAAAAATACGATTTTAATATGTAAAAAATTGCATTTCTGGTAATATAATACTCAAACTACTTGATTATGAGTGCATAAAGTGGGACAATTTACAAAAGCGTTAAAAAACGATGACTGAAATGTAAATATACAAAGCTACATTGTTGCATCACTAGTGCTCACATAAAACTGTACCTCGTTAATAATCACAGGTAGCGATTTTTCAATGCACTCGTAAGCAAATTGAATGCCGTCAGTCGCACTTTTGTGAAGGCCCGCTTGTGATGTCTACAGCAAATCAACAAAATAAATAAAAAAAATAAAAAATATAAGCTGTGAAATCTAGCAGGCTCAACAGATTCTTTAGTAAGTTTTCTCCCAACAGCTTCAAAGACTACGCTTGCGCAGCAGTACTGTACTGTGGAAGGAGTTATTATGGTGACCTTTAGCATGACATTAAAATAGCATTATTGACTTATTAGGGACTTATAAAGCCAGGTAGTTTAACCCAATTAAAATGTTTCAAAATAAATACTTTGTAAGAAAACGAAAAACCCGAGGGGTGATCAGCTGTACACACAGTAGGTGTACAAATTTTTCCACAGGACTTCCACAGGACTATACAGGACTTCCACAGGACTATACAGGACCTCGAGGGTACTGGCCTACAAGGCCTATACAAGCCTTAAGCATGATTAAGTACTAAGAAGGCCGGCAAAGGCAAATCGGCTCTCTAAGAAAACGAGATTTAAGATGTGATAACCTTGTTTTTTTTTGGTAGCGAATTTTTTTCAGCCACACGACTATACAGGACCCCAGAGGCAGGACTATACAGGACTTGTACAGGACACTACAGGACCAAAATTTTATTAAAGCCCTGTAGGACGGTGTACAAATTTGGTTCAGCTGATCACCTCTCGGAAAAACCCACCATTACGGGTTGTTGGTGTTTAGGAAAATGACTGACAAATTATTATAAAAAAATTATCCCTCTTGAAATAAAAGTCAAAGTATATCGGGTTTTTTTTTCAATGAAGATATTTTAAGTGAACTCATTGTGATTGATAGTGGTTAAAGTTACGATAGACGGTACGTCCGGAACACGGACCAAAACCGCGATCGGCGAATATTTTTCAAGGAATTAATATATCAAGTTAAAATTTTGCACAACTGTACGCTTGAGTATGCCTAAAAAGCGTGGTAAAATTGGCCGGATCAGTGAAATAAAAGTGGTTCAGTTTGGGGCTATTATGAAATCATGCAAGGCCCCATTTTCAACATTATACTTTGAAACTAACCAACCGATTTAAACTAACTTTGGAACGATTGTAGGGCGAAACGTTTGCTCAATAACCATTATCATCAGTTTTTAATAGTCGTATTTAGTAATATGAATAAAAAAAAATTACAAGCTTAAATAGTGGCCTACAATTGTTCAAAATTTAATTTAAATCGAATGGGTAGTTTTAAGGTAATGACTTAAAACGTTGTTGAAAATATTGAAAAGTTCAGAAAAGCCCCAAAATTAGGCACTTGCATTGTTATGATCTGGCCCAAAATGACCAAGCTTCTTTAATATACTCAAGCGTACAATTGTGGGAAATTTCAAGTTGATTATTTGGACACTTATCGCCGATCACGGAAGTAGTATTTAACATTAGATGCATGCCAGTTTCACTATTTCGTCTCCGAAATGACGTCACGGAAAGCGAAAATTGACAATCGAGTATCATCCCCGGTATACAGTACCGGCCAAAAGTGGAGAAACAACCTAAAATTTTATATAAATCTGATCCTGCATCTACTGCCAAAGTGGTACATTTGAAAACTTCAGTCTAGTTTTTAGTTTACGCGTTTCAGCGACATTCCATACAAAATGATTTTTTGTCAATTTAAAAAAAAGCTAAAAAACTGTTTTTTTTAATGTGTAATTTTACGCATAAATGGGAAGTACCAATTGACTTCTATCAGGGCCTCATACAACTCAATAGAAGTACCATTCAGAAGAGACGTCACACTTGTACAGGGTGGGCCAAATTCGATGTTTTTTGCTAGTTTTAGATATTTCTAGCCGAGATACACAAAAACGAGTGGACATGTCCTGGGCTCGATTTTCGAGAAGTCTTCAAATATCAAAACCGCTTCTTGATAAACCTCGTATGTTTTTAGTTACAAGGGGATTTTGAAAAGTCTGCATTTATGGAGGTGGCCTATAACTTTTTTATTTATGAAAATTTCATTTTGGTGTAAGATGCTTTTTTGCAGTTTTTTATGGAGAACCCAACTATCAAACTAAATTCTATGCGTCACTGTTAGTTTTTGAGATATTACAAAAAGTTTAAATTTTCTTACGAAATGACTAATTTTTTGTTTTTGTTTCGAAATCTACGTCAAATTTTCTGTTTAACGATATGTCATAAATATCTTGAAAACTGCGTAACGAACTGTCATTTATGACATATCGTTAAACAGAAAATTTGACGTAGATTTTAAAACAAAAACAAAAAATGAGTCATTCCATAAAAAAATTTAAACTTTTTTTAATATCTCAAAAACTAAAAGTGACAGATAAAAATTAGTTTGACAGTTGGATTCTTCATAAAAAAACCTGTGAAAAAGCATCTTACACCAAAATGAAATTGTCATAAATAAAAAAGTTATAGGCCAACTCCATAAATGCAGACTATCCAAACCCCCTTGTAGCTAAAAAACTACAAGGTTTATCAAGAAGCGGTTTTGATATTTGAAGATGTCTCGAAAATCGAGCCCAGGACATGTCCACTCGTTTTTGTGTATCTCGGCTAGAAATACCTAAAACCAGCAAAAACATCGAATTTGGCCCACCCTGTACAAAGGATAGTCTAGATATTAGATATGAAATTTTAAAAGTGCTACAAATGACCAATATTTAAAGTTTCTCGCCAATAGTGATTATTTTTACCAATTTAAAAATTTATATGTAGACTATTCTTTGTGCAATTGTTGTTAAATTTTCAGGATATAATATATGACTTTTACGTCTCTTTCGAATGGTAATTGCCATTATTGCGTAAAATTACACAGAAAAAAGTTTTTTTAGCTTTTTTTTAAACGTGGCAAACAGGCATTAAATAATTTTGTATTGAAAATCGCCGAAAGACGTAACCTGAGAACTGGGCTGATGTTTTCAAATGTATCACTTGTTCTTTGATAGTTGGTACAGGATCAGATTTGTATACAATTTAAGATGGTTTGTCGACTTTTGGCCGGTACTCTATATGGATGCGCGGTGACATACCGTGTCTTAGTTCATCGTGGTTAAAGTGTGCTTCTGGCTTTAAATGAAATTGTGTATGTCCCTGTGCTGTTTTTAAAACAAAATAAAATTAAACATTCTAAAAAAAATAATTTAGCCAACAAAATTACATCAAGAATTTTATTTTATACAAATAGGCTTACTTGTTTTAACGTGCTACTTCTTAGTTCTTCAAGTTCTGCTTCCTTTTCTAACAACTTCTCCCTCCACGTTTTCTCTTCCCTTTCTATTTGTTCTTGGAGATTATTTAAAATTCGATCCTAAAATAGAAAAATGGATCAATGAGCAAAGTGACACACGCTTCTTTATACCAGTGCAAATACCTTTTCGAAGAGAAAAAATTAATATTAGCATCAAAACTACCAAAAATTAAAGAAAATATATTATACTCGATGCTTTGGACTCGATCGAGTTATTAGGCTGGAATGAGGAGAAAACTTTTAGGGGTGGATCAAGGGTTTTCACGGTGTTCAGCGAAACTAGATATTCTATCTAAAGAAACTAAATGCAAAAGTTAAAGGCAATAAAAAGGTCTACAACTTCAGTATGAAACATTTTTACATAACCTAGTTTTCGAAAAAAATCTTTTTTTAAAATTATTATCTTCGAAATTTTGTTTTTGTCTTTTACGAAATTTGGCGAAAATATTTCCCTATATGTCCTAAAAATGCCATAATTATTTTAAATCAAAATATTTCTTCTTATATCTTATTTTAAACCCAAAAAGAGACCACATGTTCATCCGAAAATTCCCAAGTTCTCGAAGCACTTTTTTTGGAAAAAAAAGTATTGTCTTTTTTTTATTAATTAAAATTTGACGTGTCCCACCTTAATAATCTTTTAGCAGGAATGTTTTTTAATAGATCTAAAAAAGTTGCAGTGTCAGTCTAAAAGTTAAAAAAAGTATCAATCAAAAATCAAACTATTTATAACAAACTGCCTGAAAATAAAAAACAATTACCCTCTAAAAAATTTAATTGGATACTTAAAACTTACCTGTTGGAATTAGAAAATTATTCACTTGAACATGTTATTGAAAATGAAAACATATTTTTAAACCTAAAAGTGCCTATCAATACCAATGTAATTTAAATTTAAATAAAATAATTAAACCTGTCAGTAAACTACATGCTTAGTTTTAAACTACATGCTTAATTTTAAGTTTTTAGTTTTAGGAACATTAAATTGTACAGCTTTAGGCTTTTGCAATAAACAACATTTGATTTGATTTTGATTTCTTGAAAGTTAACGAGTTTAAAAATAAATGACATGAGCGCATCATTTTCGCCCACAAGACAACTTGACCTTTAACTTCGTCTACACACGTATGCCTCGGAAAATCCCTTTGTAGATTAGCCAACAAGTTCAAACTTTTGACTGCAGTCGGGTGTCACCTCACTGTCTTGTCTCAGTCTGAAGAAGGTATGCAGATAGATCGTGCGTGGGCGGACATGGCGCGGGCGATCATCAGAATTTTACGAAAAAAAAAAAAACAATATGTATTCTATCCAGGAGTATGCTGACATTCTAATTATTTATGGTGGAGCTCACCGAAGCTCTCATCTGTCGCTGAGAGAATCTATCGGAGAAAATTCCATTAAAAAATAATAAAAAAATTTGTGCGATTTTAAAAAATAAAACCACTCTAGAAAAAATAACAGTGTAGGTGAACCCCTCAAAATGCAACCAGTAGTGAGGTGACCATTTCCACCAAAAAATATCATGCTTTGCGGGTAAATAATTGTTTTAATTCACTTTAACGTTTTAACTTTATGAAACCAAATGATCGTACAACCTGCCGATAAAGCCTAATTCTGGGGTAAGTACAATTTAACCAGTTTAAACACAAAAAAATATAAACAGAAAAAAGGAAATGCGAAGATACCTACTGCACATAAATAGGTATTTAATTTAAATATCACCTTTAAAATTAAAGGCGGTGAGAGATGAGACATTTGGCCTCCTGTATCACTCAATAAAATATTGTGAGTCATACCGTTTACACCGAGGTTTACGCCCTGTATATATTTATGATACAGAATGTCCAATATTTGGGAATATGGCCAGTAATGTTTACACTTAAAATTAGGTTTGTAAAACAAGAATTTAAAACAACTTTTTAAAATAAAGCTATGGTTTTTAACTTACTGTTTCGTCTATAACTTGTTTATAATGATTGATTTGTGCTTGGAGTTCAGTCACTTTGGAGCTCTTCACTTGAACTGCAGGTTCTGCAGGTGTTTCAGCCTTTTGCCTCAGTCCGGAAACATATTGCTTGATTAGATTTCCTACAAAAGGTACCATTTTATTTTAACATTAAACACTTATTGTGTGTGACAGTGGTTCGAAAGACCGCGATGCGCCCGTTTTTAACACTCTGTGGGAGCAACTGCACATTAGGCGAGATGTCTAATCGAACACGCTTTTACTACAAATCCAAAACTCGTCCAACTCTATTAGAAAAAAGCACTCCGAAATACAATGCAAAACGTCGGGTTATGTTTGCTGTTTTGGTCCAAACCGCTTGATCCATCTCAGGAGATAGAGCAAGAGAGAATGATCCGCGCGAGATTTGGGAGCAAGCATTTTGCCTAATCGAACAAAGCGGTTTTTGTTCGTTTATCGAAAAAGGTATTAGTAATATATCCCGCTATGACTTGATATATTGTCAAAAATTTGAGAATATGTCAATTCTCTTGTGTTAACATCAGTTGATTTGTTAACATTTTTCAAATTGCAGATTAAATTTATAAAACTGCGAATGAAATTTACCAAATTTTGAATTAAGTTTTTCCTAATATATTTGTGCGGGTTTAGTCTGGTCTTCGTTTGGGCATTTTTCATGTAAGAAATTGTTTTACTGTACATAAAGGATGTCCCAAATTTAATGTTTTTAGTTTTTAAGATATTGCATAAATGTGGTACTCTTTTTTAATCGATTTTTGGAATTAGCTTAAAATATCTTTTAAATGACGTATCACACTCAATACTTTTCCTTTGCGCCTAAACTCACGCATGCGCACTTCAGAAGATAATCCGCGGGTTGGAATTAACGCATATATCACATCAAAAAACTATTCAAGAAAATAAAAGTTTTATTTTGTAGAGGCTTACCATATTCTTCTTGCCAGTCATCCGAAGAAGAGGATTTCAACTCTTCAATTTCTGGAAATAGCCTTTGAAGAAACTCTTTTTGTGTCTTTTGTTCGTTTGACAAGATTTCTTTTGAAATTTTCTGAAAAATATAATCATTTCAGTTAGTTACTCTCAAATCAACTTGTTTGACAAGGTAAGGCCGAATTCACAGCGTTTCAACATCATACATTTCATTCATAGACAAAAAACCACACAATTTTTAGTTGTTTAAAAAAAAGTGGGATTAATAATCCTCTGATTGGATATTTGTTTAACTCATACCAAACACAACATGAAAACAGGAGAATATTTTAAATTTCACAACTTCTTCATTTCTGAACCGATATTTTTGAAATTAATGTTGTTTTGTTTAAATCAAAGTGCAATTTTAATAAAATTATCAATCACACATTTGTAATTTACAAAAAAGTTTCACGGGCAAGACCTCAGAGGTAAAGGTAGCTCGGGGACGCGTTTCTGCCTCATTAGGCTTCATTCAGCCCGAGCATAACCATAAAATGGAAGGAGATGAAATGATGATGTGGATATCTGAAAAGGAATATGAAATATGGTGTTTACTGAGGAGAGACCAACTGTCAATTTGCAGCTTCGGTCAGGGTTGCCTCAGTTTTGAGGCTAATTTTGACGTCGCGACGGAGACAGATATAATCTGCTCCCAGAAAACAGCCTGAGCCCTGGATTTTTTAAATTTGAAGGAAGTTCACGAGGTAAAAAGTTTTTACAAAAAAGTTTCACGGGCAAGACCTCAGAGGTAAAGGTAGCTCGGGGACGCGTTTCTGCCTCATTAGGCTTCATTCAGCCCGAGCATAACCATAAAATGGAAGGAGATGAAATGATGATGTGGATATGTGAAAAGGAATATGAAATATGGTGTTTACTGAGGAGAGACCAACTGTCAATTTGCAGCTTCGGTCAGGGTTGCCTCAGTTTTGAGGCTAATTTTGACGTCGCGACGGAGACAGATATAATCTGCTCCCAGAAAACAGCCTGAGCCCTGGATTTTTTAAATTTGAAGGAAGTTCACGAGGTAAAAAGTTTTTACAAAAAAGTTTCACGGGCAAGACCTCAGAGGTAAAGGTAGCTCGGGGACGCGTTTCTGCCTCATTAGGCTTCATTCAGCCC
The DNA here is from genome assembly GCA_963576565.1 of Aspidapion aeneum. Classification (NCBI taxonomy): domain Eukaryota; kingdom Metazoa; phylum Arthropoda; class Insecta; order Coleoptera; family Brentidae; genus Aspidapion; species Aspidapion aeneum. The sequence goes on along the minus strand of OY755038.1, from coordinate 34,198,295 downwards.
GAGCATAACCATAAAATGGAAGGAGATGAAATGATGATGTGGATATCTGAAAAGGAATATGAAATATGGTGTTTACTGAGGAGAGACCAACTGTCAATTTGCAGCTTCGGTCAGGGTTGCCTCAGTTTTGAGGCTAATTTTGACGTCGCGACGGATACAGATATAATATGCTCCCAGAAAACAGCCTGAGCTCTGGATTTTTTAAATTTGAAGGAAGTTCACGAGGTAAAAAGTTTTTACAAAAAAGTTTCACGGACAAGACCTCAGAGGTAAAGACAGAACTCTTTTGTCTTTTGTCAGAACTTTTTTGTAAAAACTTTTTACCTTGTGAACTTCCTTCAAACATTTGTAATGTTTATGTGTCGGAAATTTTTTTTTTCGTTTTAGATAGTAACTGTCGATTGTAAAATGTTATGTTGTTAACCTTATTTTTATAGGTAAAAGAAGTCGATAACCTGTCAAATATGGCGGCATACATATTGTTAGAGAAACTTTTGCGTCTATATTCTTTTAAAAATTCAAATTCAATAAATCCCGCCATACAGGATTAAAATGTGCACGAGAAGATTCGGCAACGCACGATTCTGCGTCTACATGCGCGACAGAGTGCGCAAACACAGTTCGTTATCACGCCAAGTAACGAACGGCATGTCAAAAACTCAAGTGATCGAAAAATCCATCAAAAATTCAATCCAAAACCTTATTATTCGATTTTAATTATAATCTAATTAGTGTTAAGCAACTCCAACGACATTCTACAGTGAAGGGAGCTCCCGGGATGGTGTATCTGCGACAAAACTGGTAAGTGCATATTTTTTGGTTTTGTATGGCATGTTAATTATTTTTTGGAAATTTCAGAACCATAACGTTTTACAGTCCGCGTTATATTTTTTCGAAGGAAAGATTCAATTCTAATTCAAATCTCTAACATTTTTGTTCCATCGACCCAGATAAATTAAGGAAATTTTTAAAAACTAAAATTTTTGCAAGTCACGAAAAATATTCGTATTAAAAATCGCCATTATACCCCACCGGGAACCTGCAATCGGTCGTCCAGCGAACAGCGTTCGAAGCAAGGCTCTCCCCTCCATATACTATAAGGACGGAGCTCAGTTTCACAGCGGTGATACTTCACGGTTTGTTTACATTTCAAAATAAAAGAATTCAATTCAAAAATTCAAAAAAAAAAATTCTTATTTTATTCGAAATTCGATTATTGTTTATGTGTGGTTTAGCAGTGGACAAAACAATTCTACGAACGGCGTTTTACTAGGTGCGAATAAATCCTTTTAATTACCTAAATTATTTGTGAAAAATAAGTGGTAAAAATACCTCTTTATAAAAGTGCATTTTACGATAAAATAAGGATCTCGGTAGCATATACTGACCCACTCAACAAGTAAGAAATTCTATTTTTAGCATAAAATAAAAATCGATATTTACCAAAACAAAACAAAAAACTATTTTATTCTTTTAAAATACTTTGTGCTATAAAAATAAACTTAATTCAATATGCCTTCAAAAAATAGTTTGATAAACCAAAGAAAGATATCTATTTCACGCATTACTGAGGTATATAACTTGGCAACTAAATGCAAGCAGGATGCGTCTCTAAGCGTACTTTTTAAAGTATCTTACGAATCTTTCGACGATCATTACGAGGAATTTAAACGGTTACATAACGACATCATAGGCCTCATTGAGGACGAGGAATTCACGGAACAGGACGTATTTAGGAAGGATACCGACAAATTCTATTACGCTACCAAGCAAATATATGCAGAACTCTTTCCAGATTTGGGCCCTAGGTTTTCGGGAAACAGCCCTGCTATAATTCAAGCCCCAATAAGGGACGAACTAGGACCTCTAAAAATACCCTGCTTTGATGGATCACCTCGAAAATGGCCCACCTTTTTTGATATTTTTTCATCCCTCGTAAATGATAATCAAAATTACTCAAACATTAAAAAATTTCAGCATTTATTAATGTACTTAGAGGGTGAACCTGCAAATCTTTTAAATTCAATTAAATTAACGGGAGATAATTACGAAAGAGCGTGGAATATCCTAGTCAATCGCTATCAAAATAAACGGTTGTTAGCATCCACCTATTGGAATGCTATTTACACAGCGATTCCTTTAAAAAATAACTCAGCAAAAGAGCTTAGAAAATTAATCGATATTTTTTCGGAAAATGTGCTAGCCCTAGGTAACCTTAATTTTCCAGTAAATCAGTGGTGTTTTTGTCTGTTTTCAATTTTACTTTCAAAAATTGATAATTCGACCAGAACTGCGTTTGAGCTAAAATACAGCACTACTGAAATACCAACATACAAAAATTTAATCGAATTTTTGTCAAATCAATGCAAAGCTCTTGAGTCATTGCAAATTATCCCTTCCCAAGTGACTCAAACCAACTTAACAAATAATAAACCGTATAATTCAAAACCCAACAATTTTAAATCGAATTCATATTCTCAATATCAAAACAAATCAAACGCCCAATCTAATTTTTTTGTAAACGCCCCACCAACCACAATTAACAAACAAAAAACTTCACCTAATAACTCAACTCATCAAAATTATTCTCAAGCTAAGTGCAGGTTATGCAATAATTCGATACATTTAATAACCCAATGTCCGGTTTTTATTTCAAAGTCTCCTAATGATAGGTACGCTTTCATAACTCAACAAAACGCATGCGTAAATTGTCTTCGTTTTAATCACGTACAAAAGGATTGCGTAAGCACGTACAATTGCAAAATTTGTCGTTTTAGACATCATACAATGATTTGTAGACAAAACTCTAATCAAAACTCCGGAGTTAGGCAATTTAACTCAAATAATAACTCTAACCAATCCAATTTTATTCAGTCAACTCAATCAACTTCAAACTTACTTCCTAACCCCACAATTAACCCAAACTATGTCAATTCTATGCCAATAACTCAAAATCACTCAACTCAAAATAGCACTCAAAATCCAACAACCCAAAATCCAACAACTCAAAATTATTCGATTATTCAACCTCAAAGTCAAAATTTTGTTGCCCCAACAGACTTGTGGACTTCTTTGGCTACCACAGCAACAAAAACTTGTTTATTATCTACTTGTCAAGTGGAGGTTCTAGATGCTAGGGGCAATTATCAAAAGGTTCGAGCCATCCTTGATAATGGTAGTCAACTTAGCTTGATAAGCGAAAACTGTTTAAATCGTTTAGGACTTTCTAGAAACAAAGAATCGATCCCAGTCCTAGGATTAAACCGTTCTTCATCCTCGACCAAGGGAATCTCAACGTGTACAATTCGTCCAGTAGGACAACCATACCCAACCTTCAATTTTCAAGTTCATATTTTGCCTAACCTATGTGCAAACATGCCTTCTATGAGAGTCAATCCTATAAATTGGAGCCATATTCAAAATCTTAAACTAGCAGATGAAAAATTCTATACACCTGGACCAATAGACATGCTAATCGGAGCAGAGCTCTACAAAGATATCCTTTTGTCAGGACGCATTGATGGCCTACCAGGGCAACCAACCGCCTTTGAAACCGTCTTTGGATGGGTCTTACTGGGGGATACACGCGACGTCAATTTTCAAACCACGCTCGATAATTCTTGTTTTTTTCTATCCGAACAGTCTCTCGATTCTAGTCTCAAAAAATTCTGGGAATTAGAAACTATAAAACCTAGAGTTTTTCTTTCTCCAGAGGAGAAGAAATGCGAGGAGATCTACCAAAAAACTACGACAAGAGAACCATCAGGACGCTTTATTGTCAACTTACCGTTTCGAAGCGCAGAGCCGCAGCTTGGCGATACCTTTTCTATTGCGTACCGTTCCTTTATGTCGCTCGAATCTAGGCTTTTAAAAAATCCAGATCTTTATCATCTATACTCCGAATTCATGAGAGACTATTTAATCAATGGTCACATGTCTCCTATACCAAGTCATGAACCCAAACCAGCTTTATCCTGTTATTTGCCTCACCATGGTGTTCTTAGACCTGATAAAAGTACTTCAAAACTCCGGGTTGTTTTTAACCCTTCGATAAAACCCTCATCCACAGGCCTAAGCCTAAATGAAACCCTTTTAATAGGTCCAAAACTTCAAAATGATATTTCCGAAATCTTACTCAAATTCCGATTCTATCCCTATGTATTTTTAACAGACATAAAACAGCACTTCCTTCAAATCAAAATAAATCCTGAACACAGAGATTTTCAAAGACTTCTCTGGCGTTTTCATCCTAGCGAACCCTTACAAGAATTTCGACTAAATACAGTTACTTTTGGTATGTGTTCTAGCCCTTATTTAGCTATTCGTACATTAAGGGAGTTAGCGAAAATCGAGAGTGAAAACTACCCCGAAGCTTCCAAGGTTCTTCTTAATAATATTTTTATGGATGATATTTGCGCAGGCGCAAAGTCCCTTGACGACGCCTTAGCCCTTCAAAATGACCTTATTGCTTTGTTAAACTTAGGTGGCTTTCAACTCCGTAAATGGGCTTCCAATGAACCGAAACTTATATCACATTTTTCACCCTCGGATTGTCAAATTCCTGTCACTTTTGACAAGGACGATTCAAGTTCAATCAAGGTCTTAGGACTGCAGTGGCAGCCTTCTTCCGATCAATTTACATATTCTTACACCCAATCTGAAAAATCCTGTACCAAACGGAATATCCTTTCAGCAATAGCAAAAATATGGGATCCGCTTGGTTTTTTATCACCTCTATCATTCTTAGCAAAAACCATTATGCAGAAACTCTGGTTGTCTAATTGTTCATGGGACGAAAAGCCTCCAGACTCTATTGTAAATCTTTGGAACCAATTCAGTAATGAACTAAACTGCATTTCAAATATTTCCTTACCTCGCTATATTTTTTCTACTCAAGTAAAAAGCTGTAAACTTTTAGCCTTCTGTGATGCGTCTGAGCTTGGTTACGCCAGTTGTGTATATGCTCGTACTGAGTTGCAAAATGGTGAAATCAGGTCAGCCTTGGCTTTAGGCAAATCTAGAGTAGCCCCTATCAATACAAAATCAATACCACGTTTAGAACTTCTGGGAGCCACGCTCTTAGCTGATATCTTAGAAATCGTTATCCGAAACTATTCTTCACTTATTTCTATAGACGAAATACTTGCATTTTCAGACTCACAAGTAGCTTTACACTGGATTACTGGTTCTCCTCACAAATGGCAAACTTTTGTAGCCAACCGAGTTTGCAAGATTCAAGAAACCATTCCAGATGTATCCTGGTACCACATACCCTCGGCTGAAAATCCCGCAGATTGTGCAAGTAGAGGTCTATTGGCTAGTAATCTCGTCAACCATCCACTTTGGTTTCAAGGTCCCTCTTGGCTCACCTTACCAAGGTCCGAATGGAAAATTCAAAATTTTCTAGACCAGATGTCAAACAATGTCCCAGAAGAAGTTTTCCAAGAGCAAAAATCTTCTGTACTCGTTACGTTTCAAACTTCACCTAATTATTTCGAAAAACTTATTCAAAATTATTCTAACCTTGACCTTATTCAAAAGATTATGTCATTTTTTAAGAGTTATTCATAATCGAAAAAACCCGCAGGAGTCCCTTCCTCAAGTTTTTTCTTCCAATCAGTTACATGAAGCTTTATTAGTTTTAGTCAAGCACGTCCAAGAAAACTGCTTCTTAGAACTTATTCAAAAACTCAAAAATCAACAATTGCTTCCTAAACAATACCGAAAACTTGCGCCGTTCCTTGACGACAAGGGCTTTGTCAGAGTGGGCGGACGCTTGCGTCATTCATCTGGAATTCCATACGACTCAAAACATCCAATTCTACTGCCTCGATCTCACCGACTAACTGATTTAATTATTATCCAAATTCATAAAAATAATTTTCATCCAGGACCCAATACTGTCTTGTATTTAATACGCCAAAAATTTTGGATTTTATCAGCTCGTAGAGCTATAAATCATGTTTTATCTCAATGTATTCAGTGTTTTCGTATGAAACCAAAACCCTACACTCAATTCATGGCTGATTTACCTTCATTCAGAACTTCACAGTTGAAGGTATTTTCGCATGTCTGCTTGGATTATGCTGGTCCCATAAACATTATCTATTCACGCATGCGCAAAGCGAAAATTCTTAAGGCATATATCGCTGTTTTTGTAGACAATTGCGTAAAAGCTATCCACATCGAATTGGTCAGTGACCTTACGACAGAAGCTTTTATCGCAGCTTTGCGGCGATTTATTGCGAGAAGAGGTGCTTGCACTCAAATCACAAGCGACTGCGGATCTAACTTTGTAGGAGCTATCAAGCAACTTCAGGAGTTATCTAAATCAGCGGCGGAAAGCCTACAAATCCGTTGGTGCTTGAATAGTCCCGGAGCGCCTCATTTAAACGGCCTCGCTGAGGCAGGCGTAAAATCTATCAAAACTCATCTCTACAAGTCAATCGGTAGTCAAATATTTACTTTTGAGGAGTTATACACGCTCTTAACTCAAATTGAAGCTTTGCTAAATTCACGTTCCATTTGCGAACAAAGTACAGACCCTAATGATCTCTCCCCCCTTACTCCAGGGCATTTCATAAATCTCGAACCCTTGAACTCTTGCCCAGATCCCGATTTAACTCACCTAAAACTAAACGCGCTTAGCCGTTGGCAATTAATTCAACGTTTAAATGCAGACTTCTGGAAACGCTGGAAGTGTGAATATTTAAATACTTTGCAGCAGCGCGCTAAATGGTGCGATCCATCGGTCGAGATTAAAATCAATACACTTGTTTTAATCAAAGACGAAGCAAAACCTCCCTTGCATTGGTTGTTGAGTAGGATAGTGTCGGTACACCCCGGTCCTGATAACAATGTAAGAGTGGCCACGGTTAAGACAAAGCAAGGCCTTTTCAAACGTCCGGTCGTAAAATTGTGTCCATTACCGTTGGATCCACGCTAAATCTCATATTCAATGTTTTTTTTGTGTAATGTCTTATCTAATTCTTAGAATTCTTATTTTTTTTGTTTTTGGGAAAATTCCATAAAAATTGGAAAATGTTTGGGTAAATTCTCCTTTTATTATTTTCCAATTTTTCTTAATTCTTGATTTTATTTTTTTCTAAATTTCTTAATTTTAATTTAAAACTTCGTTTTAAGTGGGCGGAAATGTTAGAGAAACTTTTGCGTCTATATTCTTTTAAAAATTCAAATTCAATAAATCCCGCCATACAGGATTAAAATGTGCACGAGAAGATTCGGCAACGCACGATTCTGCGTCTACATGCGCGACAGAGTGCGCAAACACAGTTCGTTATCACGCCAAGTAACGAACGGCATGTCAAAAACTCAAGTGATCGAAAAATCCATCAAAAATTCAATCCAAAACCTTATTATTCGATTTTAATTATAATCTAATTAGTGTTAAGCAACTCCAACGACATTCTACAGTGAAGGGAGCTCCCGGGATGGTGTATCTGCGACAAAACTGGTAAGTGCATATTTTTTGGTTTTGTATGGCATGTTAATTATTTTTTGGAAATTTCAGAACCATAACGTTTTACAGTCCGCGTTATATTTTTTCGAAGGAAAGATTCAATTCTAATTCAAATCTCTAACACATATGGCCGCCCCGTGATCGTGTTTTTGTTTGTAGAATCGACAGTTACTCCATAAAACTCAAAAAATATGCTGCTGAAGGGCATATTCTTGTCAGACAGAAACATTAAAAATGCAAGTTATTGATGGTTTTACAAAAACTGCACTATGATTCAAACAAAAATAATAGTAAAAAGTTTTTATAAATTATCTGCCTTTCATGTTTAAGCCGTACGTTTTAAATAAATTTGTACTGGGAAAGGTCCTCAAAAAATACCTGCTACAAGCGCACGGTGGCTAGAATAGACCGGTGTTCGGATTGTTTATATATATATGTCGAATTTTTCACGTCACTGGTGGTCCAGCTGATTTTTGTAAACAAAAGTTAGATATGATATGAACAACGGAACTACTAATATTTTTGGAATTTTTTGAAAACTAAGGCATTTTTCCCACTGATTTCTGGTACATCCTTTTAAAATATAATTTTCTAGACTTATTGTCGTTATTTTTTTTTAGCCCGCTTTATTTTTTATTAAACAATACTTAAACTACAAGTCAAACTGAATGTGATCGTGTAGTATCAAAGGTGAACCGAGGACTTGGGAAGTAAACAAAGATGTAGGTCAGCGGATTATTTTTGAAGCTGAAACGAACATATTATTTTCTTCGAATTTTACCTTTTGTGTAAAGAGAAATGAAGCGGGCTAAAAAAAATAACGACTGGTATGTCTAAAAAAATATTATTTTATAAGAATATACTAAAAAATAGTGGGAAAATTACCTTAGTTATATATATCTAGCTTTTGTGTACAAAAATCAGCTGGACCACCAGTGTCGTGAAAATTCGACATATATTTATAAGATCCGAACACCGGTCTATTCTATCCACCATGGCGCGATGGTGCCCAAACCTATTAAAGTACATTTTGTTAAAACTACTGCGGGACAAAACAGAAATTAAAAAATAATCATATTAGTGATAAGTAGACACAACCACTTCATAATATTTAGAAATGGAAAGTGATGAGATAAATCAAACTTTATCATATTGGTTTTTTTTTATAAATGACTTACATTTACGTCAACTTGTGGACTTTTTTCGGCTGGCTTAGTCCGGACCTCGGCAGCGTTTAGAGCTTCCATCACTTTCCAGTTCTTTTGGCGTAACTCCTAAATGTGCCAAAACAAAAACCATGCGATTTTAGTACTTAAATTTTAGTAAAGAACACGTACAACAAAATTCACCACAAGATGTTAAGATCTAGTGCTAAGTTTAGGTTAGAGTAGGTCATACTTAGAGGCCCTCGATACATATTGCCCTCTCTTTCTTGCATACCACTATAGGATAAAAAATCCAAATTTTGGCCAATATAGGAAACAAATAGGTTTACCTTTTAGTTATAAAATTACCACCAAAAATATTTTAAATGACCAAGTCATCAATATTTGTAATAATAACATTTGAAATCTAAGTAGGCTGTGCTTAATGACAGCGCAAAGTCAGCTTATACGTCGAATAAAGTATTCTTTTGTTTTTTCTTTAAATATTTACTGATATTTCACAAGGCGCTGTACCAAAGATATTAATTTAAAAGTGATTTTTTTTTATTACCCATGGAGAGCGAAGGTAAGATTGATTAATACCTTTTGTTCTTAGAAGCTTACATATTTTTTATTTGCTGTTGTTTTAATCAATATATAGCAGAAATCTGTCAAAATAAATAAAATTGTTTGGTTAGGTTGAATTACAAAATGAGATCCGCGAGGATCCGATCAGGCCGATATGTAATAATATTCTTTAGAGTTTAAGCTAAAAGGCTGTTAAAAACCGTTTGCAACTATTTGCAATAAAGGAGTTTTTTTTTACTTTTCGATGAACTCTGCATTAAAAATCAAGACCTTTTTGATACGTGGTTGTCTGAGATAACACAAGTTTCCTTTCAATTAATTCATCATTTTTGTGTAATATTAGTTTCCTGTGTTGCTAATTGCCTTTAAATTTGACAAACTTTGATAACTACTGCTTTGAAACTGCTAATATTTCCATGAACACTTATCCTTGGTTTCCAATGCCAGCTAGTGTACACAAGGTGCTTATTCACAGCAAGCAGATTTTGCAGAATTGTTTATTACTAGCTGGGTTTTTGGGAGAGGAAGCCTCAGAAAGAAGAAACAAGATCTACAAGCATGATCGGGAATACCACGACCGAAAAAGTAGTAGAATAAATAATTTAACAGACTTTTTCAATAGGGCAATGGACACTTCAGATCCGTTAATATCAACTTTGTTACTTATGTCACGAAAATCCAAACTGAAATGAAGTGTTACCTGAAGATGTAAGAAATTTTTTACAATCACCCGATGAATATTTATCTAAATCAGGTTTACTTGAAAATAACAGCCAATCCAGTAGTGTTGAGTCAGATCATGAATTTTTATTTGACATTTCAGAATTAGCTTAGAGTTGAATTCAGAAATAAACGATTAGAAAGTAAAACTTCAAGAAAAGTTATGTGATCTGTAATATTTAGACTTAGAGTAAATACAACTTGTTCTGTTTTTGCAAAATTTTTCAATATCCAGCCATTTTAATTTGTGGAAGTATGCAGGACTTTCGGATAATTAGGGTGAATGTAAGATGTTTCTTATGAATATAGAACTAGAACAAACAGTGTAATTCTGATTTGGCACTTTTGGGGATTTTAAGGTTATTTAAAGGAAAGAGATAAAATATGAAGTTAACTTTTACGGTGAAAACTACATATTACCAAAATTCTGCTTTTTGAAAAGTGTCTATAATCCTTTATGTCTGATTTTTTATGTGTTTTCTTTTTATATTTTAAAAAAAGTAAATTTTAACTTTGATCTGTTTAATTTTAAAAATCGACATTCAATTTGACTAAAATACAGCTCTACATATGCGGTTGTCTTATATCTCCTATTCAAGTTATTTTCAACAACCCAAAATTGCCCAATGGGGATCACCCTGTACATAATAAAATCTTATATAATTTACTAAAATGATTTTAAACTCTTTAGTATACCACCTATAAAGGTCTTCAAAATATTGCTACTCAAAAAAATCGGTTTTGTTTGCTTAAATCATATTCTTTTAATATTGGCCAAAATAAAGACGTCTTATCCTATTGTGCATACGTGCAAATGTAAAAAGTTAAAAATAAGATAGGTATTTATTAAAATAAACAAAAATCCAAACCCAAAAGAACATTATTAAGTACGTACAAATCATTTGTAGAAAAACCGAAAAGAAAATAGCGTCGCGGAGGAAATTTTGGAAAAGTTAAATATTTTTCGGTGCATAAAAAAATTTTAAAAATTAAATAATTCCAGAAAAATATGCAGCAAAAATGGCAATTGTAGAACAAAAAGTAGCCCGCAGACGAAAATTATGAAGAAAAAAAAAATTAAAAATAAATTATTCAAAGATGAATAGCCAAAAATTATCGGAAAAAATGGCAATGGTAAAAGAAAAAATTAAGTAATTTAAATATTAAATGGCGTCAAATTATTTCGACAAAAATTTTGGTTTGTTTCACAAGTATAAGCGCTGGCGCCGCAGTTGGAAATTTTCATGGACTTGTCAGTGCGCCTTTGATAATAATTTACGCTCATTTTGCATTTGCCCTTATAATTGCGCCCCTAGATCTAACTTTGCACTTCTCACTCAATGAATACAGTATAAGATCATAAAAAGTAAAATATAGTTCGGAATAAGTGTATCTATTGTATAATATTATGTGGATAGGATAAGTTTATAGTTCAACCCATCTATGGCTCAACCCAAAAAGAGCCACCAACGTTCAACTTGATTGATTGATTGTTTTATTTGAAAATTAGTAAATAATATTTAGGGGTGGGCAAATACCCTTACTCAGGGCTCTCAACAGATAAACAACAAAATAATATGAAAAATATGAACATTTTTAATAAAATTATGAAAAATATGAAATTAAGAAAACAAAATATGAAGGAAATATGAATAAAAACTTCAGTTTTTTTTGGTCCAAATGGCTTGTTATGTCAAACCCAACTGTTTTTTAGGAAAACTCATTTACTCAGCAAAAATATATATTTCTTGATTTTATTTATTAAGAAAAGTATTTTTTACATTTTGAAGTTGAATTAGGCCTGGATCCCCATCCAAACAAGTATGGCCAAAAAAACAAGGCACATTTTTTAAAGCATATTTTACAACAAGGTATAAGGTGTTTCCATATTTTTAAACCAAGGTCTACTGCAATTATTCAAAGAAATAGAAAAAAATTTATAAATGCAATAGTTGTAGGCTTTATCCTATACCATCAAAAAAAGTTATAAAAAAACACAAACATTGTAAATCTCAACATCGTACAAATTAATATGTTAATGATTTAACTTTAAAAAATAGATATTTTCTTTCTAAACTCAAAAATATATGATAAACTGCCATTTGATAAAGCCACTGTTCCAATTTTTAGCGGTTAGGGACCTACTCTACATTTCTTGAAAATAGGTCCCTATTTTCTATCTCTTGAAATAAGTGCAGTAGACCTTTGTGGAAATATACCAAAACACTCTGTACATCTAGTAACACAGAAAACTTAATGATATAATTGGTATGCTTTAAATACCTATTCCGAGCTCAAACATTTTAAAAAAGTCAACATTACAGAGTAAACGAATAAAATTCATGAAAAAGCTCTGCTTAATTAGACTTCTTCAGAACTAACCACGGATGACCAAAACAACTAATTACCATAAGAAATGCAACAAACATAAGAATAATAAAACAAAAGGCAAAAAAGCCCTACTTTATTCAGACTTTCTTATTATCTTATCTGTGACTTGCGGTCGCATTAATACGAGAATTTTCCAGGCCTCGAAGACTGATGGAGAATTCGCGAAACTGCGTTGACCCTAAATATAGGGCCGGACATCGCACGTGGAGTCAGTCAGAGATAATTAACTGCCGTAGTAGCGTGATATTAACACGAAGTTAATAGGCCGATTACAGTAGTGAGTTATTAGTAACTTTAAGTGCGTGTTTTGTAGATAATTGTCGAAATAAATTGACATATCGTTTTTGACAATTGCGAGTTTTAATTTGTCGTTGTGAACCCGTAACAATATAGTTGATCTCTTTCTAAAATACAATCTATCTTAACTTACACCATAGATATAGAAAAATATTTAGATAGCGCTTCGACTACTGCGCAACCTCCAATAGTGCCCGCCATTCTTTCACATATTTTAGTTACAAGCAGTTACCCATAGAGGTCATTATAGTGTCACTGAATCGTGAAAACCGCGGGGCCAGGCTCCAGAAGACAGTGACCTTACAAGCGTAGTACAAGCAACCACAACTAGAGGTCGCCATCGAAAATGAACAGTAACGCTCTGTCAAATATCTTTAATTAAGATCAGTGGCTCCATATGATATTTTACCACGAGTATAAAACAACAAAATGTATCGAGGCCCTCTAAGCTACACTAATGTTATTCAAATAAAATTTCAGATAAATTTTTTTTAAAATTTTAATTAAAATGTCTTCATTTCCCACCTGGAAAACCAAAAGCAAATTTAAAGGTATTTTTATCTCTGTTTTCTATATAAATCTCTGGTTACACACTGAACGTGCCCGCGTTAGTCTAGCCCTATGCTGTGACGGGTTCTTCACAACATATTGCGTAAGGGTTGTTTTGTAGCTGCGTTCGGTATTTACGTCGGATTAATCTTTTTGATCGAAATCGTTCGTTAATTCCATCTAGATCTAGGGGAGGTAGATCTGAATCGTTCGGTAATTCTGCTCAGACTAGTCTGACGTAAATCTGGTTGCTCCGTACACTTTGATCGACGAAGCAGATTAATCCGAGATTGTGACGTTGTGTTTGTTTTGTTTACAAAAATAATTTACTATAAATTTCTTTGATTGAAATCGAATTATTTAATGTTTGATTGTTAAATTATATAAATTTTCGACATCACAGGAAAATTTTGTCAAAATTACAGCTGGGCGTAAGTTGCAATATGTACATAATATTTTTGGTTATATTTAAGGTTATAACCATTTATAAAAATTTGATCGATTTGATCCGGATCGTTCGTTAATTCCAATTTGCTCAGACTAATTTGTAATCACATGACCAAAAATCCGTCGCGTCTGAGATGCAAATACCGAACGCTATTGTGTTTCGCGACCAGTTAACAAAGGAAACGAACTGGAACGGTAAGTATTAAGAATTTGAGGTCATAACTTTGAAGAAAATAATTGATGATTGATTTAATTGGTAAGTTAAAGTAAGGAAGACAGAAGCCGTGACCAACCTGTTAATTTTTGTGAACATCTAAAAAGTGTCTTTTGTGATTTTACATTCAAGAAAAAGTAAAGCTCAATAAAATTGGTTTAGTGACACACAAATATTAAGAGAAGCAGGCATATAATGGACACTTACGTTGTTCTTATTTTTCTGTTCATCCAATTCTGAATGCAGTGTTTTGATTTTGATGTTTGTTGAATCTAGATCAAGTTTGTATTTTTGTTCAGCGTCCTAAAAAATGAAGGGAACTTGTTGAAGAGTTGACAGTGTTTCTCCCAAAAAAATAGTATATCTCAAAAACCTTAAGAGGTTCCAGAGGTGCCGATTTAAAAAATATACAAAAAATACCGTATTTTTTAAACACGTGAAAAATACGTAAAAACCCGTTAGGTATAAAAGTTTAGCTAAGAAAAAAGTTATTAAATTTTCAATAAATGTTTTTTCGCATTTTAGGGCTAAAAACTGCACATTTTATCCCACTAACAAACTGTTCGCCTCAAAAAAAAACACCATTTTTATTCCTCTGTATAGAATATATAATAATAATATTACCTGGAATTTTCTAATAACAGACGTCAACTCATTCCTGACAGATGACAGTTCGTTAGTCAAATTCTTCACCTTAACTTCGTGCGCTTGATGTTCTTCGGATGAGCCGTTTAGTTGGACTTCTTGTTCTTTTTTCAGTCTATCATTCTCTGCTTTTAACTGCAAAATGATCGTACATAAACTCATCTTTAATTTTGTGACCGATTCGACTATTTAAAGGCCGAAAAATCTGGTGTTTCGACGGGTGTCATGTCTGCATAGACCTTTATGGGAAATCAAATGGTTGTTCTCTAATTATTCACCTAATCCATAATAAAAACGAGTTGGGTTTCACTGATTAATAAGTAAAAATGGCCCGGAAGAAGGGGGATTTTCACCGACAAGAAACTGATAATTTACCAATTTACCTTGTTTCCCTCAGGTTTGTTGCATTGAAAAAATGCACTTAAGCAATAACCCTTCGGGAAAGATTTTTGATGATATCAATACAGATAATTTTAAAACAGCTTTGAGAAACTATTTATAGTTAAAAGCTTATTAAGAGTTTCACATGTTATTAAAACAAAAATTATTTACAAATTTTAAAAATCAAAATTAAATAAAAAACCTTAAATATGCACACGTTTTCTGACACAAAACACCCTAAGAGTATTTTTGCTCGAAAAAATATATTTCCTTTCTTTAGAATGACGTGGGTTATTATTTTAAAGCAATTTTAGAAATTTTCATAGGTCAAATTTATATGAGATTAAAATAAAATAAAATTTCAAATATCTTGGTTAAACACCAAAACTGAAATTTGTTTGTTGATTTTCTAATTCGCCTTTTAAAAAAATTTTGTATTTTCTTGGATTTTTCCGTTTTTTGTGTAAATTCTTTACAAAATGAAAAAATTAGTAACCAAAATATGCTGCAATCTTCTTACCTTTTCATTAAAGGCAAATATATCTTCTCTCTCTTTCTGGAGGCTGGCCATTTTCTGTTTTAAAGCGTGATTTTCATTGGACAGCATCTGTGTATCTTCCAGTTGTTTTCTTGAAAACGCGTCAAAGCTCAACTAAATAAAGATTTTGAATTTATTTCAATTGTTTATTTTTATCGAAGATTATTTGCCATTCTGAACTCAGAGACGTTACACAATGTACGAGTTTTTTAATAAAATAAAGTATCATAACATTAAAACACGACCAATAAACATTGTTGCCAAGTTTAGTTAAAATCCTTCAAGCGATACTGGAAATATGATTTCTGTTCCTGATTCCCATATACTAAAAATTTTTAACTTAACCTCAACCTCTTTTCTACCCCTTAAGTATCGGCGACCCCTTTTATAATGGTGCCAAATGTAGCTGACAGACCAAAGAAAATTGTTACCAAGATTGGCTAAAATCCGCTCACCAATTCTTGAGACTTAAATTATGTTCCATATTCTCATATGCTGCAAAATAATTTAAAATTATGCTACCTTGTTTCAACCCTTTAGGTGTAAGCAACCCCTTTCATTATATAATAGTAGTGTACCTAAAGGACCAATAAACATTGTTGCCAAGTTTAGCTAAAATCCGCTAAGTAATACTGAAAACATGATATTTATTCCGATTCCATATACTTCCAAAAAAGTTTAAACAAAGTTCACCTCTTTTCAACCCCTTAAGTTCCAGCGAACTAATTCATAGTAGCACCAATTATAGCTAAAATACCAGTTAACAGCATTGCCAAGTTTCATTAAAATCCGTTTAGCGGTACGATTTTTGTCTCGGATTCCCATATTCACTGTGCGTCGTCTCGTGTCGAATCCAAGACCGAACAGAACGAATGTGAAAACTTAAAAGAAGCTAACCTTTCTATCCATGAGTTCCTGCTGCAAACTGCCAATTTGCATACCGAAAGCTTTCTGTTGCTCCTGGATGTCTCGGGCTAGTTTTTGCAACTCGTTATTTAAGTGCTCGTTGTCTGCTCTCATCTGGATCATGATAGCCTCCGTCTAGATAAAGAAAAATACTAAATTTATTATCATTAAACCTAAGCATCTAGCTACGCAGTTATTATTCGTGTCCTTGGTAAAAATAGAAGATTTTTGGTTAGAAGTTTAACAGCTGTTTAAATTAAACCAAAAAACAAGGTATAATACTAAAGAAAGAGGAAAACTCTCAGAGTAATAACATATAAAGAGAAGTAGTAACCCCGGTTTCGGCGGTCATTCATTCATTTGTTGGTAAACAATGTAGCTTTTCCGCTGTTGCCGGCTCCTCTGCCTCCGTAAAATTTTATAAATAGTAAGCCAAGTTTAGAAAAACATTTCCAAACTAGTTTCTTACTTTCATTTTGAAATTTGTATTGGAGAACTTGACTTTACGTTTATCTCAATTCTTTTTACGGAATGCCGCGTACTTGGTTATTTTTACATGAAATGTTTTTGTTATGATTTCACTTCTTTTTTAAAGGAATTGGATAATATTTAATTTTTAAAATAGTAAAATATGAGGAATATTGTTCAAAACTTTTGCAATGCCTTACTTAAAATTTTGAGGTCTTTTAATTTTTTCCCATGGTTTTATCATAGCTGCCATCAGCCTTCCAAAGCTCAGCTCTCTAGCGTTTCTGAAAGTGGACAATGTTACTTTTGCATAACTTTACATGTATAGGGGAGGGAAGTAAATTAAAATTTTCGTGTTTTTAAATTTTTTCCTATAGTTTTATTATAGTTCCTATCAGTCTTCCAATGCTCAGCTCTCTAGCGTTTTTGGAAGTGGGTAATGTTACTTTTACATAACTTGACATTTATAGGGGAGGAGAGTAAATGAAAATTTTTGGGGTTTTTAAATTTTTTCCCATGGTTTTATCATAGTTTCTATCAGCCTTCCAAAGCTCAGCTCTCTAGCGTTTCTGGAAGTGGGCAATGTTACTTTTATATAAATTTACATTTATAGGAGAGGGAAGTAAATTATAATATTCGTGTTTTAAAATTTTTTCCTATAGTTTTATCATAGTGTCTTTCAGTCTTAAAAAGCTCAGCTCTCTAGCGTTTCTGGAAGTGGGCAGTATTACTTTTACATAACTTTACATTTATATGGGAGGGAAGTAAATTAGAATTTTGGGGTGTTATAATTTTTTCCTATAGTTTTATTATAGTTTCTATCAGGCTGCCAAAGCTCAGCTCTCTAGCATTGCTAGAAGTGGGTAATATTACTTTTAAATAATTTTACATATATAGGGGAGGGGAGTAAATTAGAATTTTGGAGCTTTTTGATTTTTTCCAGGGGTTTGGTCATAATTTCTATCAGTCCGCCAAATTTCAGCTTTATAGTAGGTCTGGAAGTACAGTAGAATTTTGGTGATCCATACATGAGTGAGTGAGTCAGTGAATGAGTGGCAATTTCGACGTTTTTTGAAATTTCGTAACTACTTTACTACTCTACAGAAGTCTATGAAACTTGGAGGGGTTGTTAACTCTATGAAGTTCTACGACTGTGCAAAGTATGAGATTCGTAGCTCTTTCCGAAGTAGAGCTTTAGATAGGTCAAATATGGGCTGAAATGTTAGATAGGTCAAATATGGGCTGAAAAGATTATTTTTTCACTTATATAATGGCAACAAGTTTAATTAGGTGGGTCGTCCTCAAGTCGTGAACGGTTAGCCCAGATATTCCTAAGCTCTAAGGTCGACACTGACAGTAACATGTGTTTGTATTAAATGCAGTGTTGTCTTGGCCGTCGGACTCGGTATATTGAATTTTTTGTGTTTTTTTTCTGTGTGCTGAGTTTTATTTTTGTAAAAAAGAACTTAGTTGGACGTAAAAATAAACAAGAAGTGCTATGTTTCTGAAAATACTGTGAAAATTCAGCCCAGTGTGGTTTTTTCGAGATGATTCCAGTGACGCAGCTATGTCGCCATCGCCGGGGATTCTGCAAATTCTAAGTTTTCAGGAATGACCGCCACGAATAGGGAAAATTTACACGGGGCCGCGGTTTACTTCTTCTCTTTATATTATTAATACTCTAAGGGAAAACTATAAGTAAACGAAACCACAATAAAAGTAACGCCAAATAGTAGAGTAAATTTGTAGGGTTCATTTCAATAAAAAGCTGCAAAAAGGCTAACCTCAAAAGCTAAATTTTCAATCGAGGATCCCCTGATTTCCGGCATCGGAATCCAAGATGGCGGCTGCCAAAGTTAAGAAAAAAAATGAATTTCCTGTGTTAAGACAAATTAAATTAAGTTTGATAAACTTACTTTCAGTGCGATCTACTTATTTCAAAAATGTAAAAAAAAATTACACCTGTCACTTTAAAACAAAATGGCAGCTATATTTTAAAAAAATCGTTTTTCTTCGATATTTTATTTATTTTTTGCGCGATATTTATTTTTAATACCTCATATTAAAGCCACTGACCAGCTCTTTAAATCTAATGAAAAAAAGTTATTAGTTTCTCAGCCGACACAAAGATGGCGTTTAATATGTCAAAAATAAAAGAGACCTTTATAACCTGTAAACCAAATTAAATTAAAAAAAAAATTTTTTTTGGATTTTATCAATAGTAAGTCAAGTTTTGTAAAAATTAAAAAAAAAAAAACAATTTGACATTAAAAATTTTAAGATGGCGGCCGAAGTTCCGATAAAAAAGTTATTTTTTTGTTCTTGTTTTACAGAACTAGTATTGCCGTGTAATATATCGATTTATACTAAATAGGGGTCGCCGATTTTAAATATTTCATCATAAATGACACATGTCTATTATTAATCAAGATGGCGGCGTTGAAAATATAAAAACAACATTATCTTCTTAGTTTGGTAATTTTTTTACGAAGATATGTAGTTTTGAATTACTCTTAATTAGTTTTAAGTCATAATATACAAAAATAATATAATTTATTTATTTTTTAAAGCTGGCGGTCGAAAAAGTAAAAAAAAACATTTTTGTTTATTTTTTCGAAATTTACCAAAAAAAACTGGAAAAACAAGACATCTCGGTAAACAAAACACAGATATTTTAAAAATGTCAAAAAAGTTGACATATGTCACGTACCGGGTGATTTGATTGAATTGACCATATTTTACTTAATAGCTATCTCCGTTAATATTAATCTAACAGTAATGTTTAAATAAGCAAAGTTAATACAATGGCCAAGTCATACAACAAAACATCAGTAAAACCATATTTTTGCTTGGCCCTTTTAGCGTTGAAGCATTTGGTTCTTGGAGTAATGAAGCTAAGGGCTTAATTAAGGAGATTAGCCCTGAACTCCCCACAAAGAAGGCGTTTAGCTTCATCACTCAAATAATCATCCTTGCTATTCAGCGTGGAAATGTGGCCTCAATAATAGGGACTATCCGGGTGGAACAGGATCTGGACGAAATTTTTTATGTATAGGGTCAGTGTGTGCGTGTCTGTTTTTGCGGTTTTTTGGTTTTATTTTATTTAAATTTTTATTTTATTTATTTTCTTTAGATTCTAATTATACATTGGTATATTTTTTATTATGAAATACAATAAATGTAGAATCTTCAAAATGACGTTACGACAAAATTTCAAAACCGCCCCGAAGCGCTCGGGAGTTCTTCCTCTTTTTTTAAATTGGTTGCATTGATGAGCACGCATAAGATATAACTTTTTAAGAATGACAACAAACTCTGACAAACTTATGTTTGAAATTTAGTTAAAAAAATAATTCTCAATATAAATTTGCAAAACTCGTTTTGCTAGCTGCTGTGTGGGTTTCAAAAGAGTCTCAAATTATGATTTGTTTAGATATTTCAACCCATCTTAAGGCTCTTATCCAAAAATCAACAATTAAAATGTTTTTTCCTATTTTGACAACTCTGTATTTGTCCCTTCTATCAATTTACCAGTTTTATAGACTTTAATACAAGACTGGTCCTTATAATAATAAAGCATAAATGGCTCTATCACACAAAAAAAAGATATGTCAATATCGGGTTATTAGTTTAGCGCAAGGCCAAACCTAGAAAGGAGATCAAGGGAGATCAATCCAGCCACCCCGAAATGAGAAAAAAAGTGTTTTCAAATAGATTTCCTAACAACAAACATAAGAAACAACTGCACAATATACAAAATTTTAAACTTTAAATCCCCCCTGCCAAAAATTTTCCTAGGTACTGCCCTGGTTTAAGGATAATAAGTTCTACAATCTTAGTGACAAATTTGGGTGCGTCACTTCAATTGTGGAGTAGTTTATATTTAAACTTTTAAAAATAACGAAAGAGATGCTTCAAATCTGCAGTTAATTCGATACAGCTTTAAAAGTATAAACCAGAGAATAGTTAGTGGAGGTGTCTAAAACACACATAAAAGTCCTGAAGATGGTCTTAGCTAGAGTCGAAATATTCATAGTTAATATGATAATATTAATAAATACTGTCCAAAAAAGCTATAACTTCAATAAATCACACAGTGGATGTAACGTCAAATATTATTTCTTACCTCTTGAAAACTCATTATCCTAACTTTGAAAGCATTGTTCTCGTCAATCAGTTGTTTGAACTTCATCATGTCTTGGTTCTGCTGATCCTGTATCTCTTGTAACCTTTGCTGAAGCAGGTTGTTTTGCGATGACAAATCTAGCTTGGACTCCTCCAAAATCTTAATAAAATAAAATACTTTTCTTTTTTTAATTCGTAGTAAATTTTTCGCATGGCTTCGACACCAAGGGATTTATTCTTTAATTAAATTTGTTAAACGAATCTAACTTGAATCTTCAGAAGATTGGTTGAAAAATTTTATTTTTACGGCAGCTCCTAATCTCTTTACAATATTGTCTTACCAATTCTTAAAATATTTTAGGTGTTGGTTTATGTGTTTTACGTGAATAAGCGCTATTTGTTTAAAGTTTGTGGTCTATATAGATGCTTAAATCGCCATTTTGTTTGTGTACTAAAAAAAAACGACTAACTTACTTTGTTCGTGCACTTTCTTTTGCCCCGCCCCCACATAAGTGTTTGTCATATCAATCACAACCTTTTTCATGTGACAAATCCCTTATTAACTATATAGCCAATAATGTAAATAAGAAAAGCAAATCACGAAAAATTTCCAAATACGATTCTGATAAGTACAGCAGTGAATACTTTTCGAAAATGAATTTTGGCCTAAAAATCCAATTGGAATTGCTTTTAAGTTCGTTAGACTAGTATTAATGAATAAGCAATAATAAATCAATGACAAAAATGTTGACAAAAATAATTTGAAATATTTTTTCTTAATTTTTAATTAATCTAAACGATTTGCTTACACTTTGTACCTTGAAAATACAGAAGTTTTGTTCTTCTTTTGACAGATTGTGTTATGGCAAGGGGTGAAATATAAAAATTCTTCGATATAAGTGAAAAGTAACAATTCCATAGGGGGTTTTATAAGGAGGTATAAGAGATTAATAATACGAAAAAAACGTGGACCTCACTCACCTGTGCACTTCTACCATCGAATTTGTGTGAGCGATTTAAACAATACCGCGCACTACTAATAAGAGCTTGGTCCAAGCTATAAATGCGATATTTTAAGGAAAAAGTTATAAAATTAAATAAAACTCAAAGAATTCTTATTTTTTCCCAAATGATCGCAAGTTAAAATTAAAGCTAAATTTATACCCCAAAGAGAAAAGCTTTCAAAACTAAACACATTGTATATTTAACTTACCTTGACCCGTTGCTGCCATTGAGATCTCTCAGCAAACTGTTCCCCTCTGACCTCCTTCAGTTTGGCCTGAACTCCTACCAGCGCCTCTTGTTCGTCTTCCAAGAGCTTTTCCTTTTCGGCAAGTTGCTTTTTGAGTTTCTGAACTGGGTCTGACTTTCCCTAAAGCAATAAATAAAAATAGAGTACATGCTATAGGGCTCAGGCGCACTATTGTCTGTAGAAGGATGAAAAATAGGGAAATATTAAATAGAAGTCCCACTTAGTGAATAGCGGAGCGCAGACATTGGTTAAACGTTACTGGTAGGCCGCGCTCCTTTTTTCTATTGTGCATTCTAATGTAGATATAGTTTATCTTGTCATACTGTCACGAATAAGTGGGGCCAAGGTATATTGTATTTATACCCGGCGCCTCCACCATGTCACGAATAAGGGGGCCACGGGGTTGGTTTTAGGTATTGGCAGGTCGTTTGATGCCGTTTCGGTCAAATCGGTCTAACGTAAATATCGATTTGAGTCGTCAAGGATATTTGCTTAAAGATAAGGGATGCAAATCAAATGATAGCTGTATGGGGCTAAGAGTTGTATTTCAGAATCAAATTAAATAACTCGCTTTACAAAGGCTTGGTTCGTTGGCTCTAAGGGACAAACACCCAAACTTACATGAATCTCCCAGATTCGTTATCAACTGGCATCAAAACCACGGTTAACGCCTAAAAAGGGTCACCCCGTATAGCGATTAAGTTCACCGTACTTTGTTCTCGTGAGTCTCTGTTAAAAAGAATTGGGTAACCTACTTCGATTCTGCTTATAAACTTTTCTTGCTGAATTGCATTTATTTCTATTGCCGTCAATTGATTTATAGGTTGTCCCAATCATTATTAAGAATACTCGTAACTTCCAAATATTGAATTGCCTTCAAGCCCTTATGCCTTGTAAGGTTTATATTTTAGGGCTGGATGCACCTTCGTGATAAAACACATAGAGTAAAACTGTATCTATGCCGATTATAAGTATTACAATGCGTCAAAAATTTTAATATATATTTATATTTTTATTACACTTACAATTACCCCAAAATTATTGAAATATAAAGGTCATCGTATTTTTTCAGATGAATAAATTTCACTAAATCTACCTGAATAAAATCATTATCACAATATTTATTTCAGTGGCGCCCCCAGGAATACGTCTTGGGGGCGGGGCTGAGGCCTCCGGGGGTGGCCTGAGTTGTCATGATGTAGTATTTCATGCTATTTTTGGTGTTTATTCATGAAATCTGTGAAAAATATCTAAAAAAATCTCCCTGGGTGCGCCCATGTTTATTCTACTCAACAAGCTTGAAATTTTTGTCGTTGGCGATAAGCATAATGTAGTATACGCTTACCTCACTCCAATCATCAATGACAGAGGGAGCCTCCAACTGCTTGTTCAGCAACAGATCGATGAGCAATTGCACTTCAGTACGGGACAGTTCCGCTTTGCGCACTGAGTTCAGAAGTTCGTGCCGTTCGGCAGCTGTATGGGGAAAATATTTTATGTTGGCTATATATGTATATATGTATATACAGGGTGTCCCAGACCACCCGTCCACCCCTTTTAAAACTTAGGGGATGGATTTTTTCAATGATCTAAAGAATGATGGTAGCTATTTTGAGGATGCTCTTTCAATTGGTGGTATTTTCAAATTCCAGCGCCGACCGGAATTGGCCTTTTCAGGCCTAAAGGCCGTTTTTTGAATAGGGATGGGCATAATTTTGCAACGGCTTCGGGTTTTACCCAAGAAAATACGCACCTTTTATTTGAAACATTTTTTTCTTAAACGTCATTATTTTTTTAAATATATGCCCATCCCTATTTGAAAAGGGGACTCCAGGCCTAAATAGGCTACTACCGGTCGACTCCGAAAGTTAAAAACACATACAATCAATCGAAAGAGCGTACGAAATTTTTTGGATCATTGAGACAATATGTATATATATATATATATATATATATATATATATATATATATATATATATATATATATATATATATATATATATATATATTAGGTTTGTAGGTTTCTTGGGAATGTGGTTCAATAATCAACTAGCGACTTTTAATTTACATTTATTAACGTTTCGGTCTAAAGACCTTCTTCAGAACATTCATACATTCACAATTTCACCTTACATTATTCAAAACAACATACAAAAAACACAAGTTCAAAAAGAAAGATCACATTATTTTACGAAACATTTTTAAAATCAATATTATTAAAACGAACTATACGACCATCACTCAGGTTACCAACAAAATACTCCAATTCAAAACTCCGCTCAACAGCGCGACATGTGTGCGCGCATGGGCGGCGTCTCGCGGGAGGCACAATGACAAGTTCCTCTGTGCTACCTGAGTCTGAAAATTTTAGATGAAGCACTAGAACTCAGAATTACTTACACAATTACAATTTTCAGACTGAGGTAGCACAGAGGAACTTGTCATTGTGCCTCCCGCGAGACGCCGCCCATGCGCGCACACATGTCGCGCTGTTGAGCGGAGTTTTGAATTGGAGTATTTTGTTGGTAACCTGAGTGATGATCGTATAGTTCGTTTTAATAATATTGATTTTAAAAATGTTTCGTAAAATAATGTGATGTGTCTTTTTGAACTTGTGTTTTTTGTATGTTGTTTTGATTAATGTAAGGTGAAATTGTGAATGTATGAATGTTCTGAAGAAGGACTTTAGACCGAAACGTTAATAAATGTAAATTAAAAGTTGCTAGTTGATTAATGAACCACATTCCCAAGAAACCTACAAACCTAAAAAATATAAAATATATGGTTCAAGAAAAAAGAAAATCCAAAAATATATATATATATATATATATATATATACCTAGCGCATATATGCTATTCTAGTTTACTCTACTGATGCCACTTCACTTGGCGTTGCGTATTCATATATTTGCTTTATCTCTCCAAAAAATGGCAATGTGTAGAACAGCAAACGCGCGTTTCCCTCGACTTGTAGGGGTTTTTAATCAACATCAAAGAAGTCAAAAGGAAATAAGCCAAATATACCAAATATTTGCGTTTAACCATGCAGCGGCCGTGTGCAACATGTATTGACTGCACAAACGCGATAAGCAAACATATTTGGCATGTTTGAGTTTTTTGCTAATTGCGTTCTTTGTGTAAATGGCATGTTTGGAAAATTTGCGAATACACCAAAATACACCAAATATTTTGCCAAATACAGCGAAAGCGCTAACGAATACGCTACGCCAAATGAAGTGCCGCTATAAGTATAGTATTACACTGCGAAAGTGATTTTTGTTGACAAAATGGACTGCAAAAACACAATAGGCAAACATATTTGGCATGTTTGAGTTTTTTGCTAATTCCGTTCTTTGTGTGGATTGCATGTTTGAATAATTTGCGAACACACCAAATATTTTGCCAAATACAGCGAAAGCGCTAAAGAATACGCTATGTCAAATAAAGTACCGACATAAGGATAGTGTGAAAGATCTTTGACAAAGATGTTTTAGAAAATATATTTTACTAAATATTTATCAATATAATAGCCCATTATTTATAAAAAAAATTTAATAAAAGATGGACTACTATAGTCTAAATTATACGCATTTGTAATGACGTCAGCAGGTGAGAAAAAACGTATGGCGTAGATATTTTTGTCAATCAATGTTTTTTGATTGACAGTGACGGATACTTCACATAACCTATTTAAATCATAGACACTACTTTTTTTTAAAAGTTTATTGTCACCGCTGTTTATAATATACTAAACAAAGATAAACAAAAATGACGTCATTACAAATGGGTATATTTTGAACTATATACTGTCAAATATTTTATAAAAGGTCTTTTAAAAAACTTCATGATCAAATATCACTGATAGTGTAATACTAGCCTAATGTATCCAGGGTGTTTCAGAGTTGTATTGCCAAAAGCCCATGGTAGATTCATCTCATGAAAATATAAAAAAGAAGTTCATATGAACATGTGTCCTAAAATGCCTCGTTTTAAAAATACATGGTGTTAAAGTTTTATAAAAAAAATCTTTTTTTTTTTAATTATCTGCTAAGCTACTCTGGATATTTGTCTATAATTTGGTAGAGGCAGAACTAATGTAAGTAATGAAAGAACTTTTCCACTATCGAAAATTACTCGTAAATTATCAATAAAATTTTATCGATCTCGCCATGCATGTAAGTGGTTTTTATTTTTTTAAACGAAAATAGTGCAGTTCACAAAAAAACTCAAAAGATAACATTTGTTACAAAATAAACAGCGATTTAAAAAATAATTTTTATTTTACAAAAAAGCATTGGCGTACCATTTTTTTCATCAAAAAATGGAATCCAGGTCCCGTGCGGACGGCACTGGCCAATATATGGGCCCCTAAGCTCACACTAGGTACTATAGTTATAGTGTACGTGTGAGCTAATATAACTAAAAACTGAAGTATATTTTATTCAACTCAACACTAAATTACCTTTTGTTTGCTACCACACAAGCCATCCATGTTTTGACTTAAACTCAAATTTTTAAAATCCACCCTCACCCTTAAAAAAAACAAAAACTAAAATGTATTTTGTTGAACTCCGGACTTAATTACCTTTCGTTTGATATCACACACGCCATATTTTCACTTAAACTTTAATTTTTGAAATATACCTCCACCCTTTTTTAAAAATAAATTAAAATGTATTTTGTTTAACTCCAGACTCAATTACCTTTCGTTTGATATCACACACGCCATATTTTCACATAAACTCTATTTTTTGAAATCTATCACCACCCTTTTATTTGATTTGTGTTCAGTGGATTTTGTTCATTTTTAAATGGGACCATCTCGACCGAAGACCCAGCCTAGGTACCAAATTTCATTAAAATCGGCCAAGCTGTTTTTGAGTTATGCGCGTTGGTCGTTACAGACAGACATACAGACATACAGGCAGACAGACATACAGACAGACAGACAGACAGACAGACGGCGCAACAAAAAAGTTTCAAAATCATCTGAAAAGCAAAGATGTATCAAAATTTTTGAAACCGGAGCAACTTTTTTTTTCTCGAAAAAATTAGGATCACCATAGCTCACACTACTATAGTATAGTATATGTGTGAGCTAAAAAAGTTGCTGTACATAAGAAAATTCCCCTTAATAGGTAGAATGCCTCTACCAAATTTTAGACAAATATCTAGAGTGGTTTAGCAGATATTTAAAAAAAAAAGGTTTTTTTTTATAAAACTTTTTTAATGTTTTTTTTTTAAACGAGGCATTTTAGGACACATGATCATATAAAAAAAAATCATATTTTCATGAGAGGAATCCACTCTGGGCTTTTGGTAATACAATTCTGAAACACCCTGTATGTATCAAAAACCTTATTTTTCTAGTTTTTACTAGAGGCCCTCGATACATTTGACAATTGTTAAACAATTGCCAAATGTATCGAGGGCCTCTAGTTTTTACTAGGTCAGGTCTTGAAACTTGTGTAAGCGTCTTATGCCAAGAAGGTGCGAAGCGTTCATGCTATTGTAAAGCAATGATAACTTTATACCTGTTAGTTTTCCGAGATTGACTACAAACAAAAATTTTAAATATATTTAGTTATAGATGTATCCAATTTGAGAGCGCTTTTTATAACGCTAACTGGTGCACATCAAAATAAAATAAATCGATCCGTGACGGATCTGATACCTTCCGAGCTAGCCCATTAGCACACTTCAAGTGAAGCCATGATATATCAACCTTGAAAACAGATTTTTGTAAATATCTTAGAAACTAAAGTTCTTACGAAGTTTTTGGATATAACACAAATTATTAAGCCAAATGTCAAAAACTGTCATTAGCATTAATGGATGTTGACCAAAATCTAATCATCTCATTAGAGTGTCGAACACTATTTTATCTGACAATTTTATGAGAATCGGTTCAGCGGTTTAGGAGCTATCGTGTTACGGACACAAATTATAAACGCGCGCGCGCGCGCACACACACACACACACACACACACACACACACACACACACACACACAAACATAGCTAGATCAAATTACACCCAACACATTTTCGCCGTTATCTCAAAAAAAAATTGCGTCGAAAATAATACCTTCTCTAGCCATTGCTATGCGGGCTAGGAAGGTAAAAATTGGCGCTAGCAGGCAAGTATGGCCATCAATAAGACGATAAGAAGGTGCTGGGTATCGAAGTATATTTATAGTTTTATGTTCAATAAAATTTTCAATTAATGTGTAAAAACTACGTTACTCTAGCTGTTAAAATATATACGATTTCCTTTTCTCAGAAGTTCTGTCTCTAGCAAACTTTGTAGTTATGCTGTGGTTCATAAGATATTTTTTTTTTAATCATACTCAAAAACTGAGACTAAGAAACTTTCATGCTATAACAAATATTATATTATATTTTTTTTGGGCTAAATTTAAAAAGCATTTTTTGCTATGCTGGTTGATTTATACCTTGTAATCGTTGGAGAAAGGGAAAGCCACATAGTTTAACATGTTTTGCTAGTTACTGTGATTCTCGAATTTTGATTTTTTAAACATATTTGAAACCCCCTTCAACCTCTTTGCAGCCTTTCCCTTTTCCACCGGAAAATTTTTGTGCCAAATTTAATTAAAATCAGTTTCTCGGTTTTCGAGTTATTGTGTCCCAGCAGTTTGGCGTTTTTTTATCCAAATAACGTATTTAGAGTGAAAATAGAAAGTTGTTTTTGACGAGCCCAATAGTATGCATGGCTAAAAAGTTTATATACTCTCGTATTTATAAAAACGTTTATTAAATGTTTTATTTGGCTTATCTTGATATTTTTTTTGTGGGTTGAAACTCGAATCATTAAAAAACTACATTTTATTGTTTAAGTTTTGGTAAAACGAATTGAACAATTAACGCTTAAGCTAAAAATAGCCCGCTATGTCATTTTATTATTATTGCTCGTTACCTAAAACTCGTTCTATAGAAAATACATCAATTATATTAGAGAAAAAAAAGGGATCGATTGTTTGGAAATAGCGAAATTTTTACGTAAATTTAATTTGATCATAATTTTTTTTAAATGATTCCATCAATGCTACATCTTGATAGGTTAAAAGCAAGACCTACTTAGCGATGTCATAAATACACCACAGTTTTTACACTTATAATTCCCCTATAGTGCAGTCATATCGTGTCAAAAAAGGGGAGTTTCGAGAAAAATGTCAAGGTTTCATAACGGTTCTTTCTGTTCTTTGCCGCATAATCCTTAAAATTATTATATAGATATTCAAGATGGTGGCTAATATGGCGCCAAAATTTTAAATTGACGTTGTAAAGCCTCGTTTGACACAGGAATGCATCCAAAATGTGTAATTATATAATAGCCCAGTCAAATTAGGTGAAAAGACCCTGAAAACTGAAAAAAAAGCTGGATTTTCATCTAATAATTCCTTAGCATCCGGAACACATCCCCTTATATTCTCCGCCAAAATCCCCCTTGAGCTTCTCTAGATATAAGGACTCAAAGATCCTAAAAATCAGTTTTTAGCGATTTTCTCGGAAACTAATAACTTTTTTAGAAAAAGTCAAGAGAGAAAAAATACACTAATTCATTTGATCTATATTATAAAATTAAGAAAAATAACCTCATCTAACATTTTAATAAAGAAAAAATTGACTTCTTCTCCGCCAAAATCCTCCTTGAGCTTAGCTAGATTAGATATAAGGCCCCAAATCAGTGTTGCTACATGTACGATAATTATCGATTTTGTACGATAATATAACGAATGTACGATGTACGATAGTAGCTATGCGATAATGGCCTTTCATACGATAATTTATAAATTACAACTAAAAACTCTATTGCATAATATGTAATGATGTTTTAGTCATGAAATTTTACAATATTTTTAAAGTCCCAGACAAAAACTAAATATATACCGCTATAAAAATGTTTAAGAAATATAAACGTTTTTTGTTTTTTGTATTTATACCTATAACTATATATAGAATAATCATTTTATGAAAATAATACATCGTTTTTGTATAATATAAAGATATTAAGATAAGATTCCTCTCTTGACTTTTTTCAAAAAAGTTATTAATTTTCGAGAAAATCGCAAAAAACTGTTTTTTAGGACATTTGGGCCTTATATCTACCAAAGCTCTAGGGGGATCTTGGCGGAGAATATAAGGGTATGTGTCCCAGATGCAAAATGCAAATGCAAAACCTTAACTAACGGACGCCCTTGGACCGTTTGTCATCAGTTTAACCCAACTTAATTTCATTATCTACCATAAAGTGTATTTTAAATTTTTTCCTAAGAAGCTTAGTTTTCATGTTAATTTAAAAAAACTTCAAAATTTCCAATTTCGAGCGTCTGGGGGAGCTTTCGTAGCTGTTCTATAAAAATATTGTACTATAATATTTTTCAGTTATATAATTAAAAATTTTGGATGCATTCCTGTGATATTGCCTGAAATCTTGAATATCTCAAAGTCAACAGCCATTTTTCAAATTTTTCACCAGTCAAAGCACCAGCCATTTTTCAAATTTAAAAATTTATATTTAGACTATCCAATTTTTAGGAGGAATAAAATTTTACCCCTGTGTCGAATGGTTGTCAACCAGTTTTATCTATAAATGCAAAGTGAAGCACATGAAAAAAAAGCACTATAAAGTTTTATGAAAAAAAATCGCTGTAGAATGGGAGCTGAAAAATACATTGAAGTTTTTAGATACACTAGTTTTTTGATAGTTAGTGTAAGATCAGATTTTCATAAAGTTTTCGGAGGATGCTAATTTATTGGCCACCAACACTGTCTATTTTTGATGATACAATTAAAATCTTTAAATTTTCAGCTTAGGCCCTTTTATTTTTTCTACTCACTTATTTGCTGTCTGGAATTAAACTCCGATTTCTTTTTCTTCTTTTCTTTTCCAGAATTAATGACGGGTTGTTCTCGAACTTGGGAAACGACTAGTTTTTCGACAATTTTTTCTTCCACCTTTTCAACCGGTTGCGCTTTTTCTGCAGGCTGCTGCTGAGATTCGGGCACAGGAGATACTTTTTGAATCTGAAATAATATAATTTATTAAAACAACAGCTGAAATCAGATCACTGTTAAAAAATTAATTCTCGATATCCCAACCAACACAGGTTCTAATAGAAATAATGTTATTATAGTGAAATGTAAATCTGTAAAATAGAGAGACAAAAACAGTAAGTACCTATCTTGAAAAAAAAAAGTTTTGACCAAATTTTCTTCTTTATATTATTATATCAATTAATCCTGTATTTTAAAAATTAAGACAGAAAGCAATATTAGGCAAATGCTTACTTGTTCTTGTTTATGTTGCTTCGATTTTTTAGAAGATTTTTCTGGTTTTTCGTTTTTCTTTTCTTCAACACTCTCTGGTTTGGTCAGCTCTTCTCTCTGTAAAATACAAAAAATATTCACACAAATATCCTTAAACTGAAACTGGATGTTAATGACCTCAACAATCTAGAAAAAGCTCGCCAAAACAAATCTGACAGGCAAAAGTAAGGTTATAAACACCACAACATTTCCCGTGGATTCATTTCCCTGTGGCAAAAGATGATGAACTTAAGTTCACCCGTAAAAGTGACCCTCAAGAATAGCGTCCAGAGATTTGGTGAGCTCACCTCACTTCAACTCACGAGCAATCAAGAATAAGCGTCCTGAAACAATTTATTTACCCCAAATACATTTGGCAATCTACAAATTAAGAACTACAACATCTAGCATTAGATTTTTACTGAAAGATGACCATAGGAAATCGGAACCACCAACTGCGCATACACCAGTTCTTCATATGTAAATTATTCCTTCCTATCTTTCTTTCATCTCGAACCGACACCGATTTAGGAGAGATAATTCCCGTAAGTAGAAAAGAGAGATTTTTAAAGGATAAAATAAATTCCAAAAAATTAATGTATTTGACCTGTATTTAATATTAGTGATGCTTTGCCACACTGATAGCCAGAAAAACGTTCAACAATCGTTTTTCTATCCAAAAGTCCGAGTCCACCCAAATATCTTCTGAACTATTGGAGATAACTGAACCATATTTGGCAGTGATCGATAACATTAATATATTTAATTTTTTCTTTTAATTAACAAGTTTGTTGTTTTAAACAAAAACCCTATTGAATAATAACTTGTTTGAAAGGTCTTTGAAAAATCAACATTTTAGCCCTTTCCTGCGTCAAACATGTCAAAATCTGTCGACTGCCAAACTTATTATTTTACCATTTTTGACAAATTTCACAAGTTTTGTGTAACCATAGCATCTTCGAAAGGTCTTAAAACTAACATGTTGACGTAACTGTCACTTATTTACGTATATTAAAATATTTTCTAGATAAGACAAGTTGAAATTATTTTTTATGGGACATAGGTCTGTCGGTAAATGTATTGCTGAAAAGGCGTTTAGTTTTCCTATATCTTGTTCACCCATAAATACATTATTTCAACTTTAACTCCATTTGAACGTGGCATTTTAAACACTTTAAACTGAAGTAAAAAAATGTAGAAAAAAAAAATGTTTGACGTAAACAAGTAACAGTTACGTCAAGTTGTTAGTTTTTGTATGACTCAAAAGGCCTTACAAAAAACTAAGCTATGGTTAGACAAAGCTTGTGAAATTTGTCAAAATAGTAAGAGAATAAGTTTGACAGTGGATAGATTTTGCCGTGTTTGACATAGACCAGGAGCAGTTAACCCAAAATGTTGGCTTTTCAAAGACCTTTCAAACAAGATATCACTCAATAGGATTTTTGTTTAAAACAACAAATTTGATGATTTTAACGAAAACTGAAAAAATTAGCTTTTGACAGATTTATTATTGGCAGTTATGTCAAAATGAGTTTTTCAAAGAGCTTTATAGCAAGCTATCACTCGTTAGAGGTTTTAATGTAAAAAAATTAAGCCGCCCCTATGCCACCCCCTAATACAGGGCCGACACACTCCTCCCTTCACAAAATAGATCTCTTGATGTTATCGATTACTGCCAAATATGGCTTAGTTATCTTCCATAGTTCAGAAGATATTTGGGCTGACTCGGACTTTTGGGACACCCTGTACAAGTGTCAACTAAAAAAATAAAAACTGAACGATAACCTTGCTAAGAAAGTGGGAAAAGACTGAAAAACGTGTGTTTCTATTTTTATCACGTTTATAGTAAAAAAATAATTTTTGGACACGCTGTATTCTAAAACATAACAATAAAAATGTATTACATTCATAGCAGTCTTTTTAAGTAAATATTAAGCAGAAAACAAATAGCTATAAAAGTGCGAGTTACAGACGCATGCGGAAGAACAATTAAACATGTCACATTTTATGAATTTATTGTTTATAAAGGAAATCCAATCTAGCGACTAGATGATTTTTCAAGTTTTAAGTTTGATTGCATTGAAATATTTAAGAATATTTGGTATCTACTGATTTTTGATCTTTTATTATTAGGCCTTTGTATATTATAAGAATCGTAATAAATACTGTCTTCTTCTATTTATCTATCTTCCAAACAATATAATAAAAATTTGTATAAAATAGTAAAACATAAAAACTAATAAAAATAGAATAATACATAAGAAAAGTAAAATAATAATAATAAAAAAATAATAAGAACAATAATACAATATAAATAAAAAATTTCTTCCAGACCGGACTTAGGCTTAACTGTTCCTAAAATTAAAGCGGCATTACCCCTTTGAATTGCCAGGCCTATCCGTTGGGAGATGAAGCAATGAACTTTTTGATGTTTAATTTTTTTACTGATGTCCTTAATCAAGTTCTTAGCTTCCTCTCCCCACGGGCCCAATGTCTCAACAATAAAGGGTACAAATAAGAAACGATCTTCTAATTCTTTATATTTCTCCCTCTTTTGAACTTCTCCAAGGTGAGCTGCTTCCCCAGATTTTACTGAAGTTTTGTTTATGTAGGAATCTACAAGGGTGTCCCTGCATGAAGCATCCCACATTAAAGCCTTACCACTCTTCTATGGCACCAAAGTCATCTCGTCCGCCCGCTTACCGTCGCCACGACAAATACCTGGAGGCTCCAGTACTGCAGGAAAATCTGCAGAACCAAGAGACCTCTTAATAATATCATTAATCAGCCTGTGCCTAGCTAAACAACCTGCACTCTTTAAGCAGCATAAGCCATGATGGCCGTAAATGTCAACTGTTTTGCCACAAGTGCAGACGTGTTGCTCACACACAGGCTGACCTAGTCTTAGAGCGACAGATAAGCGGGAGGACGAGTTGTCTAAAAGGTTACATAGATGGATCGATCCATGACGGATCTGATACCTTCCTAGCTAGCCTATTAGCACACTTCAAGTGAAGTTTTTTGTAAATATCTCAAAAAACAAAGCTCTTACGAGGTTTCTGGTTATAAAACAAATTATTGAGTAAAACATTGTCTATTATATTCCGATGCTCCATTAAAAAGTTAGTATTAACAAAAAAATTATTGTCAAAAAGCTGTTGTTAGCATTAATGGATTTTGACCAAAATCTAATCAGCTCGTCACAGCGTTGAACACTATTTTACCTAAAAATTTTATTAAAATCGGTTCAGCGGTTAGGAGCTATCGTGTTACGGACAGACATACACACACACACACCTACACACACACAGACATCACGACGATATTGTTAAGATAGGTCAAAATACATCCAAATAATACTCGGCGTTATCTAAAAAAAAATTTTTTTTCGAAATTAATACCTTTTCTAGTCATTGCTACGCGGGCTAGGAAGGTAAAAATTTGAATAACTGTCAATTAAAATTGAAAAATTAAAAAAAGAGTGACTAAAATATAAAGGCTTCTTCTTTCCCAGGTTCTAGATTTCGTCATAGGAATTTTTAATAGATCAACAAACACCCCTATAGCCAAATAACAAACATACAGACACAACCACAAAATTCTGAAAATAGGATTTAAATAAAATCACTCATAAAATCATTAGTACATAATGGAGTTATAATGTCATTTATTTAAATATATTTTTATTTAATATGAGGAAGCAAGTATATTTTTATTTATTATGGGTATTAAGCCATTAACAAATGCACAATTTTTTGGAATTTATCAAACTGTTGTTTAACTTTATCCGCAAAATTGCTAAATAATCAGTTTTAAAACGATTTAACTGCAAATTTTATTGTGGCTTTGCACAAGGAAATTGTTCAGCATAAATTAATCACAATGTGTACATAAAATAAATACAAACAATAATTGTCATCTTTCACGTTTAGTATGTGTTTAATTACTTTACTTTGTTATCATATTTAGATTGAGTTTTAGGAATACTGGGCCTTTACCAATAGGATGAAATTCCCAGTATAATTTTTATTTGTATAATTGAATCGGTCATTTCAAAAACGACATGAGTCCACTTTTTTTAGAAACTGAGTTTTTTAGTGGAATCGACTTCCTCTAAGGTAAATGCACGTTCTGAGCAAAAACGACAACAGTCCGCACTTAATCTAATGATATATGCAATAACCGAATTTTTAAGTGTGTGCAAAAATAACACTAGTCCAGGTTTCCAGGTAGTTTTTCCCTCTCCTGTAAAATTAGAGAAATGTGACTCGTGTTGTCATTTACAAGAACTCTTTGGGTTTCTTGTTACAAAAAAAAATTACACCAATTCCTACTTACTTTTTCAATTTTTATTTAATCCACAGTGAATTTTCTTTACAAAATCCGAAATGGCGGTGAAATATTTAGCCTTAAAACTCTTTATTGGCTTTAAAAATACTCTGCCAATATATGGGTACCTAAGCTCACACTAGGTTCTATATAATGTTTGTGTGAGCCAATATAACTAAAATCTGAAATATATTTTATACAACTCCAGGCTTAATTATCTTTCGTTTGATACCACACAAGCCATGTTTTAACTTAAACTCCAATTTTTGAAATACACGCCCACCCTTTTTTTTAAACTAAAATGTATTTTGTTTAACTCCAGTCTCAATTACCTTTCGTTTGATATCACACACGACATATTTTCACTTAAACCCCACCATTTTATTTGGCTTGTGATGGATGGATTTCGTTCATTTTTATGGGACCATCCCGACCCGAGACCCAGCCTAGACCTACCAAATTTAATTAAAATCGGGCAAGTGGTTTTTGAGTTATGCGCGTTGGTCGTTACAGACAGACAGACATACAGACAGACGGCGCGGCGCAACAAAAAAGTTTCAAAATCATATGAAACGCAAAGATATATAAAAATTATTAAATCGGAACTTTTTTTTTCTCGCAAAATTAGGATCACCCTAAGGGATCACCATACTGCCGTCCTTAGTAAGACCCACCCATCTACGTTTTCACTTATTTCGAGAAAAGCGAGTTTAAAGTTTAAATGCTTGCCAAGAGTACATAGTAATATATTTTTTTGTTTTTCAAAATAAAATAATTCCGAACAAAAATTTGGCTATTTTTCTTAAAAAACAGATGAAAGTAACCTATTTAAAGCCATTTTCGGTCCTATCTCAATTTTGATTTTTTTTTGCAGATAGGTGGGTTTTACAAAGGATGGCGCATAGCTCACACTACTACAGTATAGTAGTAGTGTGAGCTAATACTATAGTATAGTAGTAGTGTGAGCTAAAAAGGTCGCAAATTAACTAAGAATCACCAACCCCATAATCAGAAAAAAGCACTTTGTAAGAAGAAAAGTTTTTTTATGATTGTTATAATAAATGATGTGATTTAAGCAAAATACTAACTATTACTTACTAACTATTCACTTTTAAGAATTTTTGCAGAGGAAAAAGTTTAGTGTGTGAGAAAAAAGAAGATTTTATACTGTTAAAAATAGACAGATATACAGAGTGTAGTCAAATAAAACTTGCAATACTAAAAATTATTTCCTACAGCTCCAGCTACAGTAAAAGTGTGCATCCCAAGTAACATTATTACCACTCAAGGTTTTATTAATTTGGTTCCTAGGTTATTTAGAGGGTGCTGTTATGGGTTTTAGGATCAATTTGGCTACATAAAGGTAATTTATATTACCAATTACCTAAAGGAGTGTTATACAACCAAAAAGTAATTTATAAAGGGAGTATAATAAAACTGACATTCCTTCTGTTCCTTTCAGATACTTTTTGTTTTATTGGTTTCTGATTTATAAAGATGATCTTATAAAACCATTTTACCTAAAGTTTTTAAAAAGAAATAAATATAAACTTTGGTCATTTAGTTTTTTTCATTACTTTAGGTCATCACAAAAGTGTTTTATAATAGAGCTAAAAGGTTATCTTATATCCTTTTGTTTTTATAGTTACCAGTAGTTTAAAAGTAAATATGATGATATAGAACCTAGTTTCCTTAAGGTTTTTAAGAGTGGTAAATATAAACTTTAGACTTTTGGTTTTTGCCATTTATTTTAGGCATTTTAAAAAGGTTTTATAGGAAGCCTTAAAGGTAAACTTAGTTCTTTTGTATTTATAGTTACCCATAGCTGTATATTAAATATTATTTAAATAGGCGGCCATATAAAACCTTGTTTCCTTAAGGGTTCTAACAGAAGTTAGTTAATACTTTTTTTAGGTATTTCTTGTAAAAATAATAGATATACCTAGGTACAGATTGGTACCTACCTATTGCAAGATTGATTATTTAAAGCCCAATAATTAATAATTGTTGAGTTTCCGTCCTCCTGGGTAGGACACCCAGGCCTAGATAAGGCCTATTTAGACGACCAATATAAGAGGTTCCCCTCCAACCTGCAGGCACAACGAATATCATTGCACTGGCCCTCTCGATTGTGTCGAAATTGCACGAAAAAAACATTTAAAAGTGTTCAATTATACTCTTTTTTGTTGGTTTCATAAGAGCACTCAAAAATCCTAGTTGCGATACAGTAATAAATAAAACCAAGTGACCACTATAAAACCATAATGGCGTATATAAATTTATTTAAAAAATATTGTAAAAAGAAAATATTTATCTAGTCGTTTTAGCAGTGTTTTTTAACAATAATTTTACTTTAATTTTAAATATTTGTTATTTTGGTATCAAAAAACTATTAAAAAGCATTCTTGAGGTGGCGCGCTTGTTTTGAGAGCTTTTCAGATACGATTTTATCAGAAAAATAAATCTGGCAGGCAATTTGATCACCAACAAAACGACAAACTCGGTATATTTTTATGTGATAAAATAATTTTGGGACTTTTTTGGCAATTTTGTGACCTAAATTATTTTATATAGCCATTGTGAATCTAAAATATCGCCATAGCTTTTATAGGAAAGCTTCTTTACTCTAAAGGTATTATGGTATTCAACAGAATCGCCAGGATAGCAAATTACCAAATCTAGTTTTATAATAGGATAGAGGACGTTTCTGAGTTGCTTTTAGAACCTGGCATAATAGCTTTAGGCTCTAAAAGGTTCTATACTGGTGGAACCGCTAGAGGGCGAAGCTGGAGTTTATTTCTTATAGTTTTATAGTGAGTTTAATACATAGGTTGCCACCACCAATTGGGAAGTCCCATTTAGGAGGTCTAAGGGGTATATAAGGCTAATGGGAACGTGCTAGCGACCAAACATTGAAACTAATGGTTTTAAGGAAAGGCGCTGGCAACCTTTTAGCTTCTGCTATAAATAAAGAAATGTTACTTGGGATGTTAGAAACAAATAGCCATGTAATAATTATTATAAGCTATAAATGAGAAGGGTGAAGATGGGATAAGTTAGACCTGGAAATCAATTTTTGAAATTAATTTGTACCAGGTGGCCCAAAAAAAACTGGACAATTTTTGTTTCATTATAACTTTTGAACTATAATCATCGATTTTAATGGGACAAACTGCACTTGACAGATAATTAATCAGAGTTTTGACTAAATATATTTTTTTGTCCGCCATTTTAAAATCCAAGATGGCGGACGAAATTGAATTGTACCCTTCAAAGATGCTCGTTTATTCTTCTGTTTCCGAACATGTTTTAATTATTTATTTAAATCAGTAACAAAGCTACATTCTTGCCACGCACAACAAGGTACGAATTAGCAAAATCGGTTTGATGGTTCTAAAAAAAAATATTTTTCTTTCTTCTTCTTTCTTTTTCCATTGTTTTGCATATTATAGGATTGCCTTGCCAATCATGTCTGCATTTATTTCCTTTATAAATTCATTACTAATAAACCGATTTTGATGAAATAAAAAACATCCTGGTGAGAATTGATTGCTTTTTAAAGATCATGATTAAAATTTAGCGTTATCTTAAAATTTGAGATGGCGGACAGAATCATACTTGATTATTCAAAAAATGGCGTGTTTATTCTTATTTTCTGAAAAATGTTTCAGTTTTTTTTAACTATAGAAAAGCACTACTTTTCTCCCGCTTAACAAGATACAAAGTAATAAAATCGGTTAAGTGGTTCTCACAAAATCTGATTTTGTTTTAACCATTGCCAATCCTGTCTGCATTCAGTTCTTTATAAATTCATTATTACTGAGCCGATTTTAGTGAAATAAAAAACATCATGGTGTAAACTGATTGATCTTTAAATTTTATTAATTTGTATCTCTTTATTCGGGAGAAAAATAGTGTTTTTCTATAAATAAAAAAAAACTAAAACATTGTTGCAAAATGAGAATAAACACGCCATTTTATAGAATCAAGTATGATTCTGTCCGACATCTTAAATTCCAAGATGGCAGAAAATTTCGATAAGAATCTTTCAAGAGCAATCAATTCTCACCACGATTTTTTTTATTTCGCTAAAATCGGTTTAGTAATAACGAATTTATAAGGAATTGAATGCAGACAGGATTGGCAATGCAATCGTAGAATCTGTAAAACAATGGCAGAAACAAAAATAGATTTTTTGAGAACCACCACACCGATTTTAGTAATTTGCACGGTGTTGTGTGAGGCAAAAGTGGTTTTCTATAAATTAAAAAAACTAAAATATTTTCGGAAAATAAGAATAAACACGCCATTTTGAAGAATCAAGTATGATTCTGTCCGCCATTTTAAATTTTAAGATAGCGAGAAATTTTGATCATCATCATCAAAAAGCAATCAATTCTGTTGTTTGTTGTTTTTTGTTTCATCAAAATCGGTTTAGTAGTGATGAAGTTACAAGGAAATAAATGCAGACATGATTAGCGCGGCAATCGTATAATATGCAAAACAATGGTTGAAACAAAAATATATTTTTTTAGAACTACTGAACCGATTTTGCTAGTTTATACCTTGTTGTGCGTGGCAAGAATGCAGCTTTTTTACTAATTTAAAAAAACAATTAAAACATGTTCTCAACACAAGAATAAACGAGCATGTTTAAAGGGTACATTTTAATTTCGTCCGCCATCTTGGATTTTGAGACGGCGGCCAAAGAATATATTTAGTTAAAAGTCTGATTAATTCTCTATCAAGTGCAGTTTGTCCCATTAAAATTGACTTATAGTTCAAAAGCTATAAAGAAAAAAAAATTATCCGGTTTTTTTTGGCCCACCTGGTATACAAGTCTCATTAAAATTTTTATTGATTTTCAGAAGAATTTATTTCAAGAATCGTCCCCCTTGGTTTAACCCTATGGGACACTTACACTTAATGACCTCTTTAGTTCAACATCATCTTTAGGTTGAATCTCCTCGAAATGGTTGAGAGGTTGGGACTCTGCCGCAGTAACTTCAATCCTGATTGGATCTGCTGATTTCTTAACCAGAATCGGACGCGTTTGTTTTTCCTGTTTTTTCATCCGTTTCTGCAAGAAGCAGAACACGCTTTTGTATAGGGTCTTCCAAATTTAACCCCCAATATAAGGACTTCGGCAATTGTAAAAAATTATGAAAATGGATAGATGAAAACAATAATGCCAATTTATTTTCCTAACAGTATAATAATGCAAACAAATAAAAATAAAATTGTTTTTAGGTTTCACAAAAAAATCTCAAAAACTAAAAAAAATATTGATTTTTTTGGCACCATTTTGGTGGGTACATAAATGCGCAAATGTAAATTTTTAACAATTGTAAATGTCAAAATTATTATTATTATCAACATTTTTATTTGTGTAATAAAATCAGTTTATAAGTTTATTCTTTTTTTGTAAAATTAATGTTTTTTAAATACCTTTAAAAAGCTTTAAAAAAAATTAATACTTAAATTTCTAAACTAAACAAATTATTTTTTCTGAATTTTAATGCCGATTTTTTATCTGGGGCACGGTAGTTCGCGTTAACTGCTGTACCATCTTTTCTTAAAACATTTCAGCCCATATTTGACCTATCTAAAACTCTACTTCGGAATGCGCTACAAAACTCAAACTTTGCACGTTTGTAGATCTTCATAGAGTTAACAACCCCTCCAAGTTTAATGGACTTCCATAAAGTAGTAAAGCAGTTACGAAATTTCAAAAAACGTCGAAATTACTCATTCCCTTGGATCATCAAAATTCTACTGTACTTCCAGACATGCTACAAAGCTGAAATTTGGCAGACTGGTAAAAATAATGAAAACCCTTGGAAAAAACCACCTCAAAATTCTAATTTACTCCCCTCCCATATACATGTAAAGTTAACAGTAAAAGTAACATTGCCCACTTCCAGAAACACTAGATGGATGAGCTTTGGCAGACTAACAGGAAATATGATAAAACTACTAATAAAAAAATTGAAAAACCTTAAAATTTTAATTTGCTTCTCTCCCCTATAAATGTAAAGTTATGTAAAGGTAACATTGCTTACTTCCAGAAACGCTAGAGAACTAAGCTTTGGAAGGCTGATAGGAACTATCATAAAACTATAGAAAAAAATTAAAAAGCCCCAAAATATTAAGTAACTTCCCTCCCCTATAAATGTAAAAGTATGTAAAACTAACATTGCCCACTTCCAGAAACTCTAGAGAGCTGAGCTTTGGAAGACTGATAGGAGCTATGATAAAACTATAGAAAAAAAATTAAAAACACCAAAATTTTTATTTATTTTCCTCCCCTATAAATGTAAAATTATGTAAAAGTACCATTGGCCAGTTCCAGGAACGCTAGAGAGCTGAGCTTTAGAAGGCTGGCAGAAACTATGATAAAACCATAAAAAAAAAATTAACAATATTCTGCATATTATCCAAATCCTGTAAAAAAGGAGTGAAATCATAAGAAAAACATTTCATGTAAAAAAGAGCCAAGTACACAAAAATGGTATTCCATAAAAATAATTGAGATAAAAGTAAAGCCAAGTCTCAAATACAAATTTCAAAATGAAAGGTTCTTCCTAATTTGGAAATGTTTTTCTAAACTTGGCTATTAGATAAATTTTCTCTGTCAATGAAGTGGATAAAAAATCCCAAATTTATAATTTTCTGAGCAGTAGGTAGTTTTGTTTTCAATATTTTTTTTCCAAATCAGGATAAATGAACACATTTTTCATTTTGAAATATGAAAATATGACTATTTGTGAAAAAAAAAATGATTTTTAAAGTTTCTTACAATCTTTTTTACCACATTATTTAAAAGAACTTTTAAAAAATGTATAAATTACTTTCCTGGTTTAAGGAGTTTTTCATTTAAATCACCAAAATTGTGAGATGGTTTGCCATCTTTTTTTTTTTAATTTCAAATGAATTGACATGTAACCCCATGCCTAAAGGCCAGGTTTTACCTTACCTTATTTACCAGTTCTTTAACCTCCTTGTCAGGAAGAATCTCCATGACTTCAGGTTCTTCCTTAAACTCCACATGAGGTTCATCTGACTCACTTTTGACATTTTCTATATGGTCACCTTCATCAGATTGGGTAGAACTTGGCTTTTCTTTTCTTTCCTAAATAAAAAAAATAATAAAATTTAATACAAAATAATTTAAATAAAATTGTTTATTATAGATTGGAAAAAAATATATTATTTTAGGGAATCTGACAATTCGTCGATGCCAATTCGCCTTCAACACAACTCACCAAACTTAGATTTAGTTATTGGAAAAACTACTATTTTCAAAAAAAAAAAATTAAATTTTTTTAAAAATTACTTTTTTAAACTTTTTGTGGAGGAATTTTTTTTTGCTGGCTTGGAAAATGTTGGTGTTTGGATTGGTTAGGGTATGTTAGGATAGGTTTAACACCAATTTTGATCTTCAAACAGGAGGACAGTGAGCTATGATTTAAAAAATAAATTAGTTAGGACTCCTGAATAATTAACACTGCAAACTAAAGTGATGGCAGCGGCGAATTGGGTTGGCGGCAAATTGGCGGGATGAATAAGCGGCGGTGAATTGTCCTAGACCCTTATTCTACACAGTGACAGAGCTGATAAATATAAAGGGTTAATAATTTATTGAAATCAACCAAAACAAAAAGGTGATTTGGCAGACCAGCTCACTGATTTTGCTAATTGTTGCTACATTTATTCTACCCATAAAGAGGGTGTAAGAACTACTTACATCAGGAGGATAGTGATGTAGGTCTTACTTAATTGAAAAGTCTTTAAACTACCTTGTGAATGAAGTATCATATGATCGATGTTATATTAAAAACAAAACTCTTGGACATTTTTTACACAAAAGTATTAATTTTTTTTCAAAAAAACATTTTTTTTCTTTAATATTTTTAAAAATTTCTCAC
Organism: Aspidapion aeneum; assembly: GCA_963576565.1. Taxonomy (NCBI): domain Eukaryota; kingdom Metazoa; phylum Arthropoda; class Insecta; order Coleoptera; family Brentidae; genus Aspidapion; species Aspidapion aeneum. The sequence continues at coordinate 34,154,562 of OY755038.1, read as the reverse complement.
TAAATTTCAAGATAAGATAAAAAACATACCTATTAAAGATGAAAGATTTAAAGAAAAAATAAATGAAAACATAAAAATATTTTAAAAAATTTGTTTTTTGAAAAATAAAATAACTTTAACAAAAATGTTTTTGGTATTTTTTATGGTCTTATGTTTTTCTTAAAGTACTACTTAGGTATCACTGATAAACTTGACAATATTATTATATCTCTAAAATGTCTCTTTTATTAAGGAAATAATACTCTCCCATTATTTTCCATGTATTTTTAATGTAAAAAATTTTTTTGGAGATAAACTTATCATTTCTCGAACCTGAAATTTGGTAAGAATTTTGCTAAAACATATAATTTTTTTGAAAAAATTCTTCAGGTAATTTAAAAAAACATTTTTTCTTCAAAAATTCAATTTTGTTGTTATAAAAATTGATCATGTTATAGCTCATTTGAAAGGTAGTTAAAGGCTTTGAAAATAAGCCCAACATTATTATCCTAGTGTCACTTTTTCTTAATGTTTGTTATAATACATTAATACATGTTTGAGCTAAATTGACAGTTTTTTTTGATTTTTAAAATTTAATTAAAAAAAAACTACTGAACAGAAAAATTTTAAATAAGGATTTTTTATCCTCAATGAGTAGAATAAATGTACCTTACAAAAATTATTAAAATCAATGAGATGGTCTATCAAACCTCCAGTTGATTTGATATTAAATGATATAAAAAATTTTTAGGCAGATTTGCCACATCTTAGATAACTCTCTCACTAAATTAAAATAATAAAAGTCTTTACTTAATTAAAAATTTACTCCAAAAGTATATTTACAACTTGGGTCTTTTGAGTTTAAAGGTCAAAATTTATATATAAAATAAAAACAAACAAAAGAATGTGTTTAGTGGACACCTAAAAAAACCTCTCTCTTAATTGACCCTAATTACTCCTAAACAGACATTCAAAATCTGGAATAACACTGTGACATCACAAGATTACTTATTTTTCAACAGAAGCATTTAAAAATTGTCTTTTTTAATTTTTCATTGCACTCTCTTGGTCAATAAATAAACCTCACTTGTAACATTTTCTTCTAGTTATAGAAGACAATGGTTAAAAAATAATTTTTAAGATGTCACCTTTCTGTTATATTTGGATAATTACCATAATATTATATACAAGATATCATAATGCTTTATCCAAGACTTTATCTGATTAAAACACAAAATAAAGCAAAATATAAAATATTGAAGTAATAGGAATTGCATATTTTATAAGCTAGTGAGTTAAGAAAGTTAGGTATGTAAAAGAACAGGGCAGGGAAGTAACACAAGTAAAATTTAAGCCATATATACCTTTTTAGCTATCTTCTTGCTTTTTTTACTTTCTTTTGGTTTGGGTTTGGGTCCAAGGATAGCACTAGCCTGCTGACGGTGCTCAGCCAAAGCTTCTTCAAAGCTCTTCTTTTTCATTCCAAACTTGTAGACAATGAACAGTGATAAAGATGCCACCACAAAGATGCCAATGAAGACTATGGGCATAATGAAATCCATTATTCTTTCTAAAAACCCAAATTTTGCTGTTAAAAATAAAAACAAAAAAATTAAGTTATATAGTAAGAAGTTTTTAAAAATTAAAAACTTATTATATTAGAAGGAAATTAGATAATAGTCTGAAATACTATGGAGAGGAGCTCTGCATGGGACCTTAGTTATAAACGGGGCGGAAATACAACAGGATCTAGAAATAGAAATGTAGGGGGCCACGTAGCAAACGGAGAGTAAATAAAAAGCCGCCGCTTACCTTTTAACACAAAAAAATTACTGGGAAATTTACGAACAGGTATTTGAATGAGTCGCCACGGTACCGCAACGAGAATGCACTTGCACCCGGAAAATCACAAACAAAATGAAAAAAACTAACGGGAAATGCACGGGAAAACACTCACGACACGAAAAATATTTTCAACTCCCACTACCGAAGTCATTTGTCAGCAGTCACAGTGATTTTTGAGGTTTGATTACTACTTTTTCGTTGGCTCTAATTTAAAAAAAACGAGAAACACGTGATTTGCGCTAATGAGATGGCGGACTTAACGGCGACGCACAATGGTTTATCCCTATGAAAAAACTATGCATTTTCATATCAAGATTTAATATAAAATATATATATTTTTTTTATATAAAGAAATGTCCCTTTAGTTTAAACCTATGATTGTTTTTTCAGATTTATTTTGAATTTTGAAAAATTGGATGGTAAAATAAAAGCTTGTATTTTATTTTAATTTTTTTGTCAATCTGCAACCCGTCCTTTATTTATCTGTTAAACAAAAACCGCTTTGATTTTCCTTTTTACGTTTAGTGCGTATATTTAGTAGTATTTTGTAAGCCTAAATGGAAAAAAAAAGTTTTATCCATAATTTAAAAAAAAATTAAAACAACAGAAAAAACTATGTTATTTTAATCTATGCAAATTTCTGCAGAATAAAAGTTATCTTCCCGCAGCCTCCCGCAATAAGATTTTTTTATGGTTATAATCCACAATGTCTTATCTTTCTGACTGCATAGGTTACAGCCGCCAATATCTGCCTATCTATGAATTAGGTTCCTAAAATTGTTGCTTTGTTATTTAAATATACTAGAAATACACACATATAAAGGGTTTTAGTTGCTGTGTTAATTTATATATTTTGAAGTATTTATTTATTTTATTATTTAACAGTCAATTTATCGGTTTGTTATCATTCATTATATTTACAAATTATATTTTTTAAGATGTAATGTACAGGGTGACCGTATATAAAGTTCCACTTGTAAAACTTTTTTGTTATTTGGCAGAAACGGACAAATCAAAAAGTAAATTACTCACGATATAATGAATATTTTTATTACGGTTTCACTTTTTTTTAAAAGATCATACCTTACACGCAAGATGGCCATTGGGTCCTTATTTTAATAATACACCGGGTATATTTTTAACATTTTTGATAGATCTTTTCTTTCTTATTCACCTTTGTCTTGAGGAAGCAATGTGTTGAACAAAGAATTAACTATACTATTTTTCCTTGGCTAACACCTTGCCATTATGGCAAATTATTTTTTATTTTACTCAAGATCCTATTTCAAAATTTTAAAAAAACATACAGGATGTTCTCCTGCAAAAAAGGACCTTCTAGTCTGTGGAGTGTGATTAAGAAAAAAACTGAAAATGTGGCAAAAATCTATGTAGTTTTATGAGTAATTTAATTTTTGAATTATCTTTATGTTTACGTGAAAAAAGTTTTTCCATGTGGAACTTTATAAACGGTGACCCTGTACATTGGTGGAATATTTTTAACATAAAGAGTTTTTTATTCTTGTGAAAAATAAGAGTTTAAGATATAAATTTGTGGATTATTACTTCCTATTGTCAAAAATATATTGATTTGTTTACTTTTGACCACACTAAATAAATTTATTAAATATATAGGAATAAGTAGGCGACAAGAAATTGCCATATTCCTTAAGGGGGGAGGGGCTGAATAATAATTTAACAAAAATTATTTTTCGCATTTTTTTTTTGTCGGACATATAAAACTTTCTATTTTCACTTCATTCGAAAGCTTATGTAAAAAAAAATAACGAATTAATTGTTTTTAACATACATCAATCAAAAAATGATGATGAGTTCTAGTTTTTTCCAAAAAAAGTAGTAGTAGTAGTAGTTTTTGGTTTTTAAAAAAAAATTATTTGATAAAATATTCTACAATTCGTGTTTTTAATTGACTTATACCCTGTTTCTACCAATGCATGCCCACCCCGATTCAAAAAACGCATCACGTGATGGACCATGGATTTGCACCGGTTTTAAATGCAGCGTCACCTGATGCGTTTTTTGAATCGGAGTGGGCATGCATTATTGGAAACACAGTATTATACAAAAAATATACTTTTTTTTCAAAAACTTTGGAATGAGGTACCACAAGTGAAAAATAAAAATATATATTTTTTGACATTTTATTGACGTATGCCATTTCGTTTTTCTCTTTTTATAGGCTGTCGAACGAGGTATCGTAATTTTTTTGGAAACGAAAAAGATTGTTTTTCAACTTCTTAACTTCTTTATTTTTTTGTTTTGGTCAATTAAGCCGACGCATTTCCAATATTAGTTACGAAAAATTCTAATATTCACATTAATAAATCTTTGGAAAATGGCAATAAATTTTGAATAATTGTGATTATTAAAATTGATTTTCAAATTCAACACAATCATTGGACCTTCCTATGATTGCTGTAACAACCGAAGAAAATACGTAAATTAAGTAGATTTAAGAAATATATATTTTTTTGAAATATGACTGTTGTGGTATCAAATAAACGGTATAATTAAATTTGGAGATTAAAAAATACAATTAAACTTAACATGTATTGTTGTGGTCTAGGGCAGCTCTACCCCAAAATACCGACAGGTATGAACCATGACATCCGACAGACTTTCTTGGCAGACAAAATACTAACGAATCGAATCCAAAGCTAAACGACTATAGCAAAGAAAACCAACAAGTTAATTATCTGACAAGCCGAAAAAAAATGCTACAAATTTAAGTTATTTAAATTTTATAGTTAGAATTTATTTAGGTTTAGTGTAGTGTTAGGTTGACTTATTTTATGGTTGTATTCTTAGTCTAGGTTTTAGTTGCATTATCTATGACTCACACTCGTATGCGGACGCGAACCTTCTAGTAGAAGCTAGTATACTCGTGAATCGAAAAAGGATAGGTAGTTCGCAAAAGTTCGACGACCCTATATATAGGGGGCATCAGGAGTCAGTCAGAGATAACGAACTGTAGTAATCGCGAGAAATTAACACGGAGTTAATAGGCTGATTTCAGTAGTGAGTTATTAGCAAGTCATTAGTAAGTTTAAGTGCGCGTTTTGTACATAATTGTCGAAATAAATTTACATATTGTTTTTGACATTTGCGAGTTTTATTTGTAGCAGTGAACCCGTAACAATAATAACGAAGCAAAGAAAGCGAAAAGCAATTCAGCCTATAGAAAAGTCATTTTATAATTTTGATTCACTTGTAAGCTGAGTATAGATTTTGGTGTGTTGAAATTTAGCGGCTACCAGGATTTTGGAAAATTAAATTATTTAAAATTTTAAATGCATTTTTTTTGGGCGTTTTACTCGAAAAGTATTTATTTTAACCAAAACACAATTTTGACCAAAAGAAAATTAGACAACTAGGCAGTCAGATTATGATAGATTGCGTCGAATTTAAAAAAAAAATTAAATAATAAACAAATGTATGGTCAAATCAAGATTTTTTGTAAAATGGTTTTTTTTAATGAATTTGATTTTTCAATTAGAAAATTTTTGAACCAATATGCCTTTTAGACTTTGTTCTCTTAAATTTCTGATGTTTTTAAAATATTTTGATAAAATTCGTTTTAAATAAACTTTAGCAACTAGTTTTATGTTGTTAATCAAAAATACCTGAACAAAAATTTAAAAAATTCATTTTATGCCAAAAAGAGTTTGACATGTAGATACACGCATGCGAAAAAGTTATATTTTGAGTTGGTAAAAATTTGAAGTTAACACATTGATTTTCTTTTTTTAAATGTTACATTTGTTGTGGTCCTCCACAGTAACTAGATGTTTGTACATACAATAACTTTACATTTTGTACTGATGTAGCCATAAACACGCAACATATTTCACATCATATCTTTCATAATTTTGCATTGCCTCCATTTTGTCCTTAGTGTTTTGTTAAATATTTTTAAAGTTCTCGGCTTTTGCGATAAATTTGTTTCCATGTAAGGTTCATTCGTGATAGTGCTCAGAAATTAATGTGATGTTTTGATAACCTGGTGTTTACTACAATAGAGTTCTAAAGTTCGGATTTTTTGATTTCTAAGACTGAACTATAGGAAAAACGTCATTTACTTATCAATCATTAAATTTTAGAATTTCGGGGATGCATTTCATTATTGAACCTACTGCCTAATTATTGAAATTTTGCTATAAAACAATAACTCCTATGTTATCCTGATCTTACTAATATGCATGAGTACTTACTTGTTTGACTCCTGAAGGAAAATTAATAATTTAAATAATTATTAATATCCGAATTATTTTTATCTTTAAACATAATTTTCCACAATATTTTCAATGTCACTTCTTTAGCGACCAATTCTAATCGTTTTCCGTTTAATAATGCAAAAAGATTTTCGGAAATCTGCAGTTTCCAATCAAAGTACAATGATATTAAAATCAAATTTAGTATAAAATTAGTCACGCTTTTGCTCCATTCGGTGGCCATTGCAAAATAATACTGAAAATGGAAAATAAAATAGAAGGAAATATATTCGAATTTTCCAAGTGGGATGTTCCTTTCGTGTTTGTCGCGCACAATTGTCTTCTGTTGAAAATTACGCGTTTCAAAAATTACTGTTTTAGAGAATGTGGTTTAAAATGGCTCTGTGTAAGACACGAAGCTAAAGGGCATGAATTTTTTATGAGCCATTGTGGTTTCCCGGGGAACTCCCACTTTAAGACCAGGAAAAAAAACTTTGTTTGTGGTAAAGGCGTTTTTCCAGCGGATTTTTATTTATCGTAGGGTAATAATAGAAAGTTTAAGTAAAACAAAATATTTTAACGAATATATAGCACGTGTTCGTATTTTATTTATTTATATTTAGAGAGATAGCTACATAGATCAGATAAATTTTAGTTCAGATTTCTGTTTTATCATTGCTTATTGTGTATGGTGGTTATACGTACGATGAACTTTTACAAGATAGCTTTTCGGTGGTAAAGAAAATGCCGAAAATTTTCTGTTTTTAAAAGTTATTTTTCTTCAGTTTCTCTATGTTTTACAGAGAATTATTGTTTTGCAGTCAAATATTTTTTTGATGCAAAAGTTTACCTGTATTTTTATTGATTGGGTATGGTAGTTTTTGGTATCTTACGCAAAACAAAAATCAAAATTATGATCATGACAAACGCGATTTTTTTTTTTAATAAAACTAAAACAAAAGTAAAAAAACTCATTTTGTTTTACATGAAACTTAGTCGCGGAATTAAAAAAAAATGAGCGTTGCTCCACAATTCAAATATCTTTTTAATAAAGTATAAATGAACCCTGATAACAATGTATTTTCGGAAAGATGGAAAAAATTTTGGTTCAAGACTCTTATTTGACCATGGGTAGTAAATGGTAAATGAGATGTCGAGGTACGTATATTACAATAATTTCATTAAAATTTAGAGACACAAAAAACTGAAAAATTAAAAATAGAATCATAAATTAATTTGAGGAAAAACTCTTAGCATATGTTTTTTTATATTCTCCTGTTCTAATTTTAACAAAAAACCTCGACAAAAAAAATTATTTAAAAATCCAATGCCGTTGCTAAAGAATCAATGGTGAATAAAAACTCCGGCTCTTAAAATTTATGATGCTATGATCGAGGCAAGGCCAACATAGCCCTGATCGAGGTAATCATTTGACTTTACTGGTCCACTACATATTTTTTTTTTGTTGGCCTCCTTTTTAAACATATGTTCGACAACTGTCAGAAACATGACAACAAGGCACTTTTGGGCCGGTGTTTAGGGTAGTTTTATATAGAGTTTTCACACCAATTTCGGCCCAAAAAGTACAAAAATTACATACGATTAATGTCCTTTTACAATGCTTTATTTATGAAACTTAATTTTACATAAAATTATTTCGATAGCGATAGGTTAATACACGTCAACATTATAGCAAAACATAAGTGGTGTTTTTTTAAAAAAATGTGGATTTTTGCATGAAAATATTTAATTTTTGGTGTTATCTTACTAGAAGAAGATGTTGCCTTTGTCCCATAAAGATAACCTTTATCATAGGTGAGCTAAAAGGCTACATTATAAAATTTATATTTTAAGCAAAATATTTGAGCCTTGAAGAAGGTTTGCATAATATATTTGCTAGAAAAATAAGAAAAAAGTTTTTCTGTCTTTGGCTGGTACAGAAAAACTTTTTTCTTATTTTTCTTTCTTTAATTTCACTTGTTGTTTATAGTTTTAGGTTCTTGCATTATTTTGCAATTTGGTATTTAATATATTTGCTTTACTTAACTTTATATATCTAACCTATTTTATCATTCTATGCAGGAAGAATATATACTATACTATATACATTCCTATTATTAAAGTCAACTTCAATACTAAAAGCTGGTTTACCCAGGAACATAATGAGCAATCGACAAACAACACTGAAGGACAGTGACTACTATTGCCACATTCTCTGTTTTTTTAAATGTGACAGACATCCAAGAGGATATCCTGGAATATCCATTTATGTTCTCCACCAACAAAACCAAAACAGTCACAGAAGCAATATATATATATATATATATATATATATAAAATCTTTATAAGCAAACAAAGCTCTTGAGTATAAAATAAAATGTTCACAATCACACTAATCATAATGGTAATGATAACTCGAAGGGTGAACATCTAACCCAAAATGTGTACACTGATTGTGAAAATCCACAATCTTTTGCTAAGATTGTGGTAAGATTGTGAAAGATTGTGAGGGATTGTAAGGGATTGTGGAGGACTGTGCAGCGGTGTGGCGTACCTGACGGGGCGGGGGGACAACAGCCCATCAAAAATTCTTGTGACCAAAAAAAAAAAGGTCATCATGTCTCTAGGTTCCTTTGCGAGGGATTGTGAAGGACTGTGGTCAGATTGTGAGGGGTTGTGCTAAGATTGTGAGTGATTGGGACAGACTGTGTAAAGATTGTGAAGGATTGTGGGATGAAGGATTGTCAAAGATTGGGATGGATTGTGTAAAGATTGTGAGGGATTGTGAAGGATTGTGGCCAGATTGTAAGGGATTGTGAAGGATTGTGGTAAGATTGTGAGGGATTGTGGTAAGATTGTGACAGATTGTGAGTAATTGGGAGGGATTGTGTAAAGGTTGTGAAAGATTGTGAGAAATGTGTACACTGATTGCTGTTCACCCCTCATGATAACTACAGTATATCAGTAGCGGCTCGCAGCCATCTTGCAAAGGTGAAGCAAAACAATAACATAAAGAAAAAATAGCAAGACAGCCAAAAAAATTGGGTGCCACAACCAAAAACTTATTTTGAGCCTTAAAAAATAGTTTTTGTTTAAATTTTAACTTAACCCATTATTGTACAAAATAACACAATAATAAAGTTAAAATTCTGTGTCACATCGCTTCACCTGCTTCAATGGGCGAGCCGCGCCTGCAGTATATTAGTAAAAGTAAAGCAAAAAAGAAAATAAAATAAGTTTAAAAAAAAACGTTTAGACCACAAAAACACCTGCCTACATATTATAAATAAACCTGTTCAATATATATATAGTTTTTTACAATCAGCACAGTAAAAATTAAATTAGGTTTCTCATAATATAAGTCAAGAAAACTAAGTGTTAGTAATAATACTTTTTTTTTTCATCAAATATCTGAAGCAAACACTAGTTGCATCTTAAAGTCCTTATTAATTATGGTATTTAAATAATAGGTATAAATTATGCTACATACAGGCACTATGCTATCTTAATAAAAACCAAAAGTAAACTGCCACTCCTAACCCAAACTAAATGGCTTGCTGCTTGAGTTTTTTATTTTCATTTGAGTTTAAATGAAAAAAAAAACCACAAACACTTTTAATAAACAAGTACAAAACTAAATTGGTTTTATTAGGTAGGTAATATTTTTTTTTCTTTTAGGGGGTTTGGTTCTAGATTAAAGGAAAAAGTCAATGGTTGGATTCGACTAATTTTTGCAGACCGAAATTCTAGAAACTTGTTCTTGTTTTTGCTGTTAAACTTCTCATTTGCCTTTGTAGAACTTATTTATGGTGTATGGAACAATAGCTTAGGTATGTAGAAATATTCATAAAGTAAATAAGTATCCAAATGAAAGTCTTATTTAAATGCAGTTTGATTTATTCTTGGTAAAAATCTTAGAGTAATAATTATTACTCTGAGGTAAAAATCAACATTTATACTCTGTAATCCTGCTAAATCCCCAGACTTTCCAATGATGTAAATCTTAGTTTCGTTTTTATTCTTACAATTCTCACCAAACAGAAGTGCAGTGTACTTAAAAAAGAAAAGTGACCTAGCAAGAAGCCTAGGAGGAAACAGCAAACTTTTCCTCATTTTTTAGGGCCTGGCATTTTTTTTGGTAAAAATCAACATTTATACTCTGTAATCCTGCTAAATCCCCAGACTTTCCAATGATGTAAATCTTATTTCATTTTTATTCTTACAATTCTCACCAAACAGAACTGCAGTGTACTTAAAACAGAAAAGTGACCTAGCAAGAAGCTCAGAAGGAAACAGCAAACTCGTCTTCATTTTTTAAGGCCTGGGAACTATTATGATTTTCTCTCAAATGCTATTCCTTAAGAAAAAAGAAATCAAAGTAGGTATAGCCAAGTTTTTTATTAATCATGCATTTGGAAATATTTATTTAAACTTTGACTGATCTGTCAAAATCCCAGTTCTGTAGTTTTTTTGGAAATGGGCAATGTTAGTTTTACATAACTTTATATGTATAGGCGAGGGAAATAAATTCGAAATTTGGGTTTATTTTTAATTTTTAATAGTTTTGTTATAGTTTCTATCAGTCTGCCAAATCTCAGGTCTCTAGTATTTCTGGTATTTGGCAATATTTTTTTTTGTTTTTTGAAAAATAATATTTTTATGTTGCAATATTAGTTATACACAACTTTACATGTATAGGGGAGAAGAATAAATTAAAAATTTGGGGTGTTTTGATTTTTCCCATGGGTTTTGTCATAATTCCTATTAGTTTGCCAAATTTTAGCCTTTTTTTACAATTTTTATGATGTATACATGTGAGTGAGTGTGTGTGTGGCAAATTTGATGTTCTTCGAAATTTCGTCTACAGTCGAACCTCTATAACTCGAACCTAAAGGGACAACCAAAACAGTTTGAGTTATGGAGAGTTCAAGTTATAGAAATTCTAGTTCAAGAGGTTAAAATACATATAAAAAGTGCAGGGACCACTTAAAAGGTTCAAGTTACAGAGAGGTTGAGTTATAGAGGTTCGAGTTAGAGAGGTTCGACTGTACTTAACTACTTCATGGAACTAGGTGAAACTGAGAGGAGTTGTTGGCTCTATCAAGATCTACAACAAGTTTGAGGTTTGTACCTCATTTATAGAGAGAAATAGAGTTATAGATAGGTCAAAAATGGACTAAAATGTTTCAAGAAAAGGTGATACTGCAGTTTGCGCGAACTTGGCGGGGCACTGCGGTGCCTCCAGATAATGAATATTGTGTTTCAACTAAGCTTATTTAATATCACACAAATCAATGGGGTAGATGTTTAAAGCTTATGTCTACTAGTTGCTAGAGACCCTATATGTCTCTACTAGTTGCTTCCTGTTTCCTACCTTTTTAAGAGAGTAATTTTTAGTTACTTAGATAATCTTTATACAAATCATAAACTTCCAATATTTTTATAACAGATAAATTAAATCAATTATATATTAGGTATATTAGTAATAAAAATTATATAATCCCTGGGAATATTTTGGAAGCTTATCTTAATGGATTAAGGTAACCCAAAAATTCCTTTTCAGTAGTATCACAGCTACCTTAAATTTATTTTGAGGAGGCTGTGGTAGCATTGAATCATACACAGATGGATATTATAGTGGCTAACTATGTGTACTACACTGTTATACAATCGCACCTTTCTTATGGCATTCCTTTTGGGGTTGCTGCACTGATCATCTTTTTAATTCAGTCTTTAAAATTCAAAAACGGGCAGTGCGTTTTATAGTTGGTGCCTCGATAAGGAAACACTGTAGGCCTCTTTTAATAAACCTAATCATTTTAACTCTACCATATGTCCTCATCTTGGAATCAACCAGTCTAGTACACAAACACAAAAATTCTTTGCCTGAACATCAAACTGCATACCCAGCACGTCAAAGAGACAGCTTACAGCTCCCCATTCTGCGTTCTTCACTGGTTCAAAATTCTATAATCTACAGACCCATTAAACTCTATAATCATATTCTTTACTTATCTATTTCAATTTCAAAAAGAACCACAAGACCTCCTATCATAACACGCTTGTGTTGCTAACGAATTTATCCACTGTCCATCATCTAATAGCTGCGGCCATCGCGTCTAGTTTCTATATCTTCTCTTATTTCTCTTTTTTGTTTTTTCCTTCTTGTTTGGGTGCACGGCTGTGCCACGGCAAGTTCGCGTAAACTGCTGTACCATATTTTCTTATATAAATATTATAAAAATATTATATGTACAGGGTGTTTCAGACCACCCGCACATGCCGATTATGTTAAAAGGGAGAATTATTTTTAAACATTTTTAAATCACTATCAAGGTAGTGAGATATGCTCTTTCTGATGATGTAGGTTTTAAGGTCCTATCCTTACAGGAAGTGTTAAAATTCCGCTCGACGTTGATTTTTTTTAAATGGAACATGCTATTTCTGATTGCGGATTTTAATTCTATGCGGAAAAATTAAAACGTTTTATTCGAAAACTTTTTCATCAAAACTGATATTAAATTATTTCGCAGTTATAACCAAGACAAAAACGGAAAGTAACCAAAGTCTAAATTAAATGACAGAAGACAGGCAAAAACAATGTTTTTTTCTTGGTTACAACTGCGAAAGAATTTAATATCAGTTTTAAGGTTTAAAAAAGCATTTTTGGGAAAAAGTTTTCGAATAAAACGTTTTAATTTTTTCGCGTAGAATTGAAATCCACAATCAGAAATAGCATGTTCCATTTAAAAAAATCAACGTGGAGCCGAATTTTGATACTTCCTGTAAGGCTAGGACCTTAAAACCTACATCATCAGAAAGAGCCCATTTCACTACCTTGATGATAGTGATTTAAAAATGAGAATTTATCCCTTTTAAAATAATCGGCCTGTGCGGGTGGTCTGAAACACCCTGTATAATAATAAGTTAGATTCTTAAAATTAAAATATAAAATTGTAAAAACTGAAATAAATAAATAATTAAAATAAAATATTTGACCTATCTAAAACTCTACTTCGGAATGAGCTACTTCTAGACTTCCATAAAGTAGTAAAGTAGTTACGAAATTTAAACCTGCTACAAAGCCGAAATTTGGCAAACTGATAGAAATTATGACGAAAGCCTTGGAAAAAATCAAAAACCCCAAAATTCTAATTTACTCCCCTTCCCTATACATGTAAAGTTATATAAAAGTAACATTGCCCACTTTCAGAAGCGCTAGAGAGCTGACTGATAGGAAATATGATAAAACCATAGGAAAAAATTTAAAAGCCCCAAAATTTTAATTTGCTTCCCTCCCCTATAAATGTAAAGTTATGTAAAAGTAACATTGCCCACTTCCAGAAACGCTAGAGAGCTGGACTTTGGAAGGCCGATAGGAACTATTGAAAAACACCAAAATTTTAATTTACTTCCCTCCTCTATAAATGTAAAGTTTCGTGCGATAAAGCAGTATATGTAAGGAACGCTAGAGAGCTGAGCTTTAGAAGGCTGATAGGAACTATGATAAAAATAAAATTTTGGACTTTCATTGTCTTTATTTATTTTAAACCTGACGTTTCGGTTAGAGATACTTACTAAAGACAATAAAAGTCCGAAATTTTATTTCTACTCAATCATTGTCTACGAGTTTCAAACAACTATGATAAAACCATAAGAAAAAATTAAAAAACCTCAAAGTTTTTAATGATATTGCAAAATTTTTGAACAATATTCCGCATATTTTACCACTTTAAAACCTAAATATTATCCAAAACATTTAAAAAGGAGTGAAATCATAACAAAAACAGTACGCGAAAATGGTATCCCGTAAAAAGAATTGAGATAAAAGTAAAGCCAAGTTCTCCAATACAAATTTCAAAATGAAAGGTTCTTACTAGTTTGGAAATGTTTTTCTAAACTTGGCTAGTACTGCTGCAAATGACTCTTAGGCACAGTGCTAAATTGAACATAAAGAAGTTTAGCTGTAATAGCAAAGTTTAAAAAATACATTTCCAAGCTAGTAAGTATTTAGAAAAAACCTCAGACATATCGTTTTGTTTGCAAAGGGATACATTTTGACTATCTTAAAATTTTTGTAGCATTATTATTTCAATAAAAATTAAGACCTATGATAACAAAAAACACATTGCAAACTTCGAATTAAAACTTATTTTTTATCAGTTCATTCGACGATTTTACTTTAAATGTTTTTAAGAAAAATGGAATTGTTTTTAAAAGTCATACACAGTTTTCGCTTTCACTACTTTGCCACTTAGATACAACTGATCAAGATCCTAAAAAAACATACAGCCTTTAAAAAAACTAACAAGCTAATCATGAAATCGGGATAATATTGCCGAAATATGGAAAAGGCAGTTGCAATTCTTCTTGAATTATATTATATTTTGTACCCAAATCCAACGTAAAAAAAATGTTTTTTTACTTTATTGTTTGTAAATATTCTGTACAAACTTAACTTTTTCTATTTAAACTAGATTTTCCACATATTTTCCTGTATGTATGACATATTTTAAGGAAATAGAGACGCGAAAAACTTATCAAAGTCAAATTTATTTAAGTCAAAATCAAAGGAGCCTCCTAGTCTTGTATAGAGAGAGACGCCCCTCCGTCCTTGTTAATTCAAAACGTCGGAAAATAATAAACGTGATTGACAGACGTGTTTGTTTATATGTTGCATGATGATTGATGTCACTCACCGCTGACAACATAAAGTATTTTAGTGAAACGCCATTGAACTTGGCAAGAAAATAAAATAAACAATAAATATGAGTTTGAGTAAGAATGGCACACGACATGCGAACAATCCACGCGATGCTTCCTTTACCTTGTTCTTTCTCTGTTATTCTTACGACGCCTGCGGCCTGCAGAGAAATCGAAAAAAACGCAGCCTTTTATATACCATTGGCGGTAATAGAAATAAATCATGCCGCCTTGACGGAAGTCATATCGAGGACCTGCGCCTGCGCCGAATTCAAAGGAGATTACTCTTTTTTTAGCTCACACTACTACTATAGTACAGTAGTGTGAGCTATGGTGATCCTAATTTTTTCCGGTTTCAAAAATGTCTATATATCTTTTCGTTTCAGATGATTTTGAAACTTTTTTGTCGCGCCGTCTGTCTGTCTGTCTGTAACGACCAACGCGCATAACTCAAAAACCGCTTGCCCAATTTTAATGAAATTTGGTACCTAGGGTGGGTCTTGGGTCGAGATGGTCCCATTTAAAAATGAACAAAATCCACCGATCACAAGCCAAATAAAAGGGTGGGGGTAGATTTCAAAAATTAGACTTTAAGGTAATTGAGTCTGGAGTTAAACAAAATACATTTTAGTTTTGAAAAAAGGGTGGGGGTAGATTTCAAAACTTATAGTTGAAGTCAAAACATGTCATGTGTGGTATCAAACGAAAGGTAATTGAGCCTGGAGTTGAATAAAATATATTTCAGTTTTTAGTTATATTAGCTCACACGTATACTATAACTATAGTACCTAGTGTGAGCTTAGGTACCCATATATTGGCAGAGTATTTTCTAGATTTATGGGAATTTCAAGAATAAGGTCACGGAGAAAAAATGGAAATCACTGCAAATTTTTTTGGAAGCGAATTTTTCATGGATTTTCAGTTTTTAAATTTAATTTCAGGTTTGATCTCTGACTCCTTTCACATGTTCTTCGACTGCACTGGATTGCTAGCAGGTTTAGCAGCATCAGTGATAACAAAGTGGAAGGCCAATGACAGATATTCTTACGGTTATGTGAGAGCAGAAATTATAGCTGGATTTGTCAATGGATTGTTTCTACTTTTCATCTCGTTTTTTATTATGTCAGAAGCTGTGGAGAGGTTGTTAGAACCACCAGAGGTAAAGACCCATTCTGAGTAGTCGACCTTATTAATCTGAAGCGTAACTAGATTCAGTGTTTAGAAGGACAGGCTGTGATTTTTCTTTAGACACCGGGCCAAAAGAAACCGGACATAAATTTTTTGTTATAACTCACTATACCACCGATTCTACTATAACAAACTGTACTTTGCAGGGAATTTATCAGCCTTTTGTGCAAATATATTTATTTGTCTGCCATCTTAAAATCCAAGAGGGCAGACAGAATCTAACTTTCTTTATTTTTATGTTCCGGAAATTTTATATATATTTTTTTTAATTTGTGTGTGGTTTCCGAAAAATTAATTTTTGTTTCAACCGTTATACAGATTATATGATTGGCTTCTTAGTTCCATCTGCATTCATGCCCAAATAAATAAAAAATTTTGTCCAGTTTGGTTAAAATTGATAAAGAATGTGCGAATGTGAGATAACACTCCAAATAAGTCTGAGGGGTATTTAAAGCATTTTAACATTATTATCATAACTTCTGTCTGTATGTACCGCATAAGCTCCGAAACTTTATAACCTATTTTAATAATAAGATCTACAAGCAGTTGTATTAAAATTAGTTTATCCTATTGAAAGTTTTTAAAAGGATGAAAAAATACAAAAAATTATGTAAAGCGTTTCTTCGAATATACAAAAAATTATATAAAGCGTTTTCTCAAATAATTTTTTGCTTTAAATCTTGTAATACATAATCAGAAAAAGCAATAATTTAAACTATAGAAGATACTCAAAAACTGTTTTAACTGAAAATTTTGTCCGACCTTAATTTAACAAAAATTTTAAACAAAATTGTGATAGCGTGTGACTAAAGCGATACTGTTAAACACATCTTTTCACAATAATTCATTTTATTAGCATCGATTCAATGATAGTGGTTTCACACTCATTCAACTTTTTGTTTATTTATTTTTATTAGATTTATGGCTTTTTACAAACCAATCTACTATAATTTTAGTAAAAAATTTGACTGCATTAAAAAATCATACAAAACTAACCTTAAGAAATAACGTTGACATTAAAGGACGGCCACCGTAAGTACCGGGCCGTTACCGTAAGTACCGGGCCGTTACCGTAAGTACCGGGCCGTTACCGTAAGTACCGGGCCGTTACCGTAAGTACCGGGCCGTTACCGTTAGTACCGGGCCGTTACCGTAAGTACCGGGCCGTTACCGTAAGTACCGAGCCGTTACCGTAAGTACCGGGCCGTTACCGTAAGTACCGGGCCGTTACCGTATGTATCGGGCCGTTACCGTAAATAACAAAAAAGGAGCGAGAAGCTGCTAATGCCCAGAGTCAGTAATAACAATAACGGTAACGATGTGTAAAACACGCGACCCAAAATGTCCCTAGTTACGGTGGCCGTCCTTTAATGTTACCGTTATTTTCAAGGGCAGTTTTGTATTGTTTTTTTTTTAATGCAGTCGAATTTTTTACTAAAATTCGGTAGTTTTGTTTGTGAGAAGCCATAAATCTAATAAAAATAAATAAACAAAAAGTTGAAGGTGCGTGAAACTTGTCAAATTTTCTGGTAGTTTAACTGACCCAAAATGTCCCTATTGATTTAATACCCCAGCTTAAGACTTTTGAATTGCAAGAAATTAGACTAAATGAAACTACATAGAAATTGTAAAATATAGAGAAAGGTCAGATTTGGACTATTTATTTTGTAGGTTAAACATGAGAGATTATTTGTAATTTCCGTGTTGGGCCTCCTAGTCAACATAGTGGGCATCTTTGCCTTCCAACACGGTCACTCCCATGGAGGAGGAGGGGCTCACGGGCACAGTCACGGGGGAGGAGGAGGCGGTGGCCACATCCAAAACAATCACAATCACTCCCACAATAACCACGCCCACCACGATTTTAATCTAGATCTGAGCGAGGCTGGGGGCACGTCGCAGATTATGAAGGGCGTATTTCTGCATATTTTGGCTGACACATTGGGTAAGTGAAAACTATTAAAAACAAAATTTAGTTTCGTCATACGTCTGGCTTGCGAGAAAAATTAATAATGATGGTTTTGTTCATTAATGGGTGATTTTACGGAGACCGGAGTAATTTTTATAAGATTGTTGCAAATAAAATTTACTACTCTTTGATAAAAACTAATTTGATTTCATCTTAAGGCCATAGTAAACAACTCCACGACATAACAGTTTTAAAAAGTTATATCATAGAGTAATATATATATATATATATATATATATATATATATATATATATATCGGTTTCACAACGTTCTACGTCTTCCGATACCCAATCTCCACTAGTTTCTGTTTGCCCATAATTCATCATCTAGACCTCTTATTCTTATTTCACTGTCTATTCCTTCTCTCCAGCTTCTCCTTGGCCGTCCTCGTTTTCTTCGGCCAGTTGGTTTCCATTGTAATATTTGTTTAGGTAGTCTTTCATCATTCATTCTTTGTACATGTCCGTACCACACCAGTTGTTTTGTTCTTATATCATCCACTAAAGTACGTTCACCCACTGTCATAATTTCTTTTATTCTTTGATTTGTAACTCTTTCTCTTTTTGATTTCCCTGCTGCTCTTCTCCAATAGTCCATCTCCGTAGCGGAAAGCATTTTTTCTGTTCTATCCTTGATTGGCCATACTTCTGAGCCGTATGTAATAATACTTTTTACAATGGTGTTATATATAAGCTTTTTGTTATGTTTTGATATACTTTAGTCCCAAATTATTCCATTTAATAAAGTTATTGCTTTTCTTCCTTGTACGTTTCGATCTTTTATAGCTTTGTCTAGTGTTCCGTCAGCTGTAATTTTTAGACCTACGTATTTATACTCATCACAAGACTGAATTCGCTGCCCGGTATTTAAGATTAGATCCTGTTTCATTCCACCGATACACATACACTCTGTCTTATTGAGATTAACCTCTAGTCCCCACTTATTGTACTCTTCTATTAGTTTTCGTGTCATATATTCGAGGTCGTCATAATCCTGAGCCACTACTATCTGATCATCGGCGAAACATAAAGTATACAAGGTGGTTTCGCCCAACCGAATTCCCATGTTTCGGCATTTTCTCTTCCATACTTCAAGGACTTGTTCCAAGTATATCTTGAAGAGCGTAGGCGAGATACAGCAACTTTGTTTAAGACCTTTATTTACTTGAAAGCCTTTGGTTAGTTTTGCTTTTATTTTAACTTTTGCCTTACTATTGCGGTATAACTCTTTGATGGCCTTAATTAGTTATACGCGTATGTTTGTGTTTTCCAACGCTTTCCAAAATAGATTTAGTGGTATATTATCATATGCCTTCTGCAAATCGACGTAAAGCAGATGCAGCTCTTGTCCGTATGCCATTTTCTTTTCAATAACTTGAGTTATACAAAAGAGATGATCAGAAGGCGATCTACCCGCCCTGAAACCGGCTTGTTCTTCTGCCTCCATGTCTTTATATTCTCTTTCCACTTTATTTCTTATTATTTTACCGTATATTCTGCTTAGCGTACTAGTCACAGATATACCTCTATAATTGTCACATATATCTTTCCGTCATTTTTTGTGTATTGTGATTGAAGAAATTTATCACTGTAAATATAATCTACTAAGCCTAGAACATGACAGCGTAAAAAACTTATACAAAAAGAGACTGAACAAAAAACTTAATACAGTTCAGGTGAAACCCCAGATGAGGAATACGAATGTATTACATTAAGCATCCATCAAGCTGCAAAAGAAGCACTAAGATTAGTGGAAGAAACTTCTAAAAGAAGTAAACCGTACTGGTGGGATGCTGATATTGAAAGAGAAATACGAGGAAAAAAGGAAATTATATCACACCTACTAATCCCAAAAGACAAATAGAAGCAGAGAAGAATACAAAATCGCGCAATCAAAGGTGAGAAGATTGATCAGTGATAAGAAAAATCTTTCGTGGACGCAAAAGTGCTAGAAAATAGATTCTTACTTAGGAGGTAGGAGAAGTACCGAAAGCTGGAAAACTATATGATCGATTAAAAAAGAAACATGCAGAGATACATTTCACCAATACCAGATAAAGAATGGAATAAACATTTAAAAAAAAAGAAAGAGACAATATAATTAGAACGATGGGATCTCCAGTACCCCTCACAATATCTGAGGTCAAAAACGTGTGCATAACCTTAAAAAGCGGTAAATCTGCCGGACCCAGAAATATTCCAGCTGAACTTATTAAATATGGCACTGAAGAACTGTTTTAGAGATTACGGAATCTTTTCCAAAAATATTTAAATGGAACTGTAGTATCAAATGAGTGGAAAACGTCATATATATCCACAATACACGTCATATATAGAGTAATATATACTAGTATATATTACTTTATGGTTATATTAATCTTTGTTTACATAAAATTTATATCAAAAGGACACTTCACACACTACATCTATTAGAATTATGGTTATCATTCATACTTTTTTATTTTTATAAAAAAAAGGTAAAACTATAATCAATATTTCCTTATACCTTAAATCCAGGTTCATTATCTTCTAATATACTGTTACGTTTTACAGGAAGTGTGGGCGTGATAATATCCACCATTTTGATGCAGTCGTTCGGCTGGATGATCGCAGATCCAATCTGCTCGATGTTCATCTCCATCATGATAGCGCTCAGCGTCTTAGCCCTTCTCAAAGACTCCGTCGCCGTTCTAATGCAACGGCAACCGGTTGCCCTGGACAACGTGTTGCCGCAGTGCTATCAAAAACTAGTAAGTCTCGCGGGAGTGTATTCCGTGCAAGAACCGCACTTTTGGACGCTTTGCAGTGATGTGTACGTGGGTGCTATTAAGTTAGAAGTGTCAAAAAACGTCGATCCGAGGTACGTGATACAGCACACGCAGATGATTTTCGCATCGGTGGGCGTGAAACAGATTTACGTGCAACTGGACTACACGCCTATGTGATAGGGGGTTTAATTTTATTCTTTTATTTTTTTAAATATTTTTTGGTGTAAATTAACGTAGAAAGAAAAACGATAAGGTTTCAAATAGAATAGAAAATAAAATATTTTTTTTTGCAAAATTGTTTGTATAAAAATTTTGAATTAATGAGTTTTGCTTACAAATGATATAATAAAACTTTTGCTGCATCACAACTAATATAACAGAGGCGGTCCCAGGGGAGGGGCCGGGGTTCCCTTACTTTTTCAAGAGAAATTCAAATACAAGACACATTTTGGACAAGACGCTAGCCCTACCAAGTCCACTTCCAATCCCTGACTTCGCATGCGTAGATCTATCAATATTATTTACCTCATGTATTAGAATAGATGTACAGGGTGATTTTCACTTGAATGATTCTAACCACATGAAAATAGAAAGTTTCAAAAACCTAACCTAACGAAACCTAATCAGATCTAACCGAACCGAACCAAAGCAAACTAAACCAATATTTTTTTTTTTTAAATATACGAACGTACCGAACCGAACCTATCCAAACCTAACCCTACCCAACTAAACCTAATTAGCAGTACGTGTTGTAGTTTAGTTTGGTTAGGTTAGGTTTGGTTCAGTTTAGTTAGGTTCGGTTTGGTTCGGTTCGGATTCACATCCTCTAGAATCCCGGGCAGGAAGTCAGGAAAGTTTTTTTTTTGAAAAAAATTATTGGTTCAGTTTCCTTTGGTTCGGTTCGGTTAGATTTGATTAGGTTTTGTTAGGTTAGGTTTTTGAAACTATTTTCATGTGGTTAGAATCATTCAATTGAAAATCACCCTGTGCTCATCTATTCTAATACATGAGGTAAATAATATTGGTAGATCTGCGCATGCGAAGTCAGGGATTGAAAGTGGACTTGGTAGCGCTAGCGTCTTGTCACATTTTGGTGGGCCAAGAACATTTCGTCGCTGTCGGGACAACTGGCCACAACGCACGGAGGTCAGCTTCTCTAATTTAGACGATCGAAACCCCAATATCGAACTATTTTCTATCATAACAACTAAGTCTTAAAAAAGTGCCCATTTACCTTATTAGGAAACCCCAATGCAGAAACTCGATCAACTAACTCGTTGTCACTTGTTACGACGACAAGTCATAGGCCGTTTGATAGCCTGCATAATGATCCGCACTTATTCCGCGCGGAAAGGCGATTTTCAAAAGTCCTCAAAGTTGGTAAACCAGAGATTATATGGTGATTTCTTCACGTTTTTTAAAATATGGGTTAGTATCTTTAATTTTTACTATTAAACCATTTCCAAAGTTTCAATTTGCTTATTAAAAAAATTAGATAAAAGTTGTGTATTGATTTATTATAATTTTTCAAATATGTATTATATATATTGGACTGAAAAAGTCTGGATCGTTACGTATCAATTGCGTTTGTGACTTTATTATTTCAATCATGTATCAAGGGTTGTATAGGTGCTACATTCAGCTGCCGCTTCTTGCCGCTGTATTAGCTATGATTTATTGTTTCAGCGTTGGCACATGGGATTGACCGACGTAATTTATTTAAAATGTGGCACAAAACACCGGTTTCACAGGATAAAAATCAATCCGTTTTGAACTATAAACGATAAAGAGTATCAGTAGCAAGATTATTAAATTTAATTAAATTTTTATATTAAATAAAAAAAGCTATAACGTACACACACTCTCAAAGTATCAGTTTTTTGCTTAAGAGGAAAAAAACGATATGCAACATTATTTTTGGAGGCGACTGTACTATCTCCAGAATGCACAGTATATTAAAATCAAATTTTTTAAACGCTAGTTGACATTTCCTAACTTTCAGCATCAATTTGTCAAAATTAAAACCATAACATAATTTCGATCGTTCAGAATCGACAAGCTGACCATCGTGCAACGGCGCCGTTGTTTTAATTTACGATTTTCTTTATTTAAGTTTTAATTGGTGTTTTATTTGTTACGTTCCTAGCCCGCATAGCAATGGCTAGATAAGGTATTATTTTCGACGATTTTGAGATAACGCCAAAAATGTGTTATTTGGATGTATTTTGACCTATCTTAGCAATATCGTCGTAATGTCTGTCTGTGTGTGTGTGTATATTATTTCTGTCCGTAACACGATAGCTCCTAAACCGCTGAGCCTTATTTTCATAAAATTTTCAGGTAAAATAGTGTTCGGCACTCTTACGAGCTGATTAGATTTTGGTCAAAATCCATTAATACTAATGACAGTTTTTTGACAATTAAAAACTTTAAAATATGCAAACTTTTTAACAGAGCATCGTATCAATACACTGTTTTCGGAATATAGTAGACTATATTTTGCTCAATAATTCGTGTTATAACCAAAAACGGCGCAGGAGCTTTAGTTTCTGTGATATTTACAAAAAACTGTTTTCAAGGCTAATATATTATCACTTGAGATGTGATAATAGTCTAGCTAGGAAGGTGTCAGATCCGGCATGGATCCATTTATTTTTTATTGACTCCCATGTCCTTCTCTTGGGTGTTCTAAATCGATGTTAACCTACCTTAACCTCAATTAATCGTAAATGGATATTAACGCGGTGCCGGCGAGATAAACCGACGACGAATTGGGTCGGCGGCGAGTTGGTCCAGCGGCAAATCGGCCGTAGCGATTCAAGTGTTTAAACAAAAAATCTAGATAGCCCTCCTTTTTTGAAAGTCTGGGACCGCCTCTGAATAAACTCACAAAAGTCAAACGCAGTGAAGGCTGGGACACCCTGTACAAAAATAAATTGAATGTGAATAAATCATTGACGTATAAACGAACGACTTTTTGACAGCACTGGGTCCTTAGACCTAATAATATACGAAAGCAGCATGTTATAAAAAGGAACAACTGCGCTAATAGTAGAGTAAAGAACAACGCACCCGTTTACACAGGCCTTATGGAAAATGTAAGTAAAGTTAAGTCTTTCTATGTACAGTTTTTGAGAGATAAACGGTCAAAGTTCGTTAAATGGTCGTTTTTGTGTATGTTCTAATAATAATAACTCTTACATCTTGACCGAATAAAATTAATTGGCCATAAAAATAACTTAGTAAATGTCTAAGGACAAGGTCACGTATGATGTCATTCTTGTCAATTTAATAAATAATATACGGGGGATGGTCAAAAAAACATTTTTTTTATATCTACACTATTAGCGAATTTTATAACTAGCACTTTTTATTTTGGCAAAGATTACTAGTTTTATATAATATTTAAGGGAAAAAAACAAATTTTGTTTTTTGGTTGCCCCCACTTTTATAGATATTAATTTTTTTATGGCAGGTATTTTTTCTTACTAAATAAAATTGACTTTAACTTTTTTAAGATATTTTCCGCATGACAAAAATCAATTTGTTAAATATTTTGTAATAAAATACAGCTCAAAGAATATTTTTATTATATAAAAAAATACTATAGCTTTTGGTTAAGTCAGAGGGTCTAGGTACCATAGTACACTGCATGTAAAGTAGTATCCTAGGATACGCTGGGCTACGGGAGCTTCGGGAATTACCGAGAATGACACCCATAGCTCGTGCTTAACAAAAAGTTACGTACTATTCACATTTTGTAGTAAGGTAAAAAAAATAAGACCAGTACTAATAAAACTCATGCATTAAATAAACCTATTTCTTGAGACGCCCTGTATATATTTTATTTTTCTACTGTTTTGGCTCTTATTTGTTTAGAGTTTCGGTACGTACAGCTAAAATTGGACGTTAAATGCCTTTTTTTGTCGCCGTTCTGCAAATATAAGAATAGTTAGAGTTACAAAAATTAATATCTTCAAAACTAGACATAGAAAAAAAAAAATTTTTCTAGTGTGACGCTAAGTTACAAAAATAAGCAGGTAAAGTTTAATTAAAATTCACCGAGCCGTTTTCCAAAAATAACTCAAAAATTATTAAAGAGCAAAAAAAAATTTTTTTTGGAAAGACCCTTTGACTCAACCAAAAGCTATACTATTTTTTTTTATATAATAAAAATATTCTTTGAGCTTTATTTTATTACAAAATATTTAACAAATTAATTTTTATTATACGGAAAATAGCTTAAAACAGCTAAAGTCAATTTTATTTAGTAAGAAAAAATACCTGCAATAAAAAAATTTATATCTATAAAAGTAAGGGCAATCAAAAAGCAAAAATGTTTTTTTTTTCTTTAAATATATAAAACTATTATTCTGCACCAAAATAAAATGTGCTAGTTATAAAATTCGGTAATAGTGCAGATATAAAAAAAATGTTTTTTTGACTATCCCCCGTATATTGTTTAATAAATTGACAAGAATAACACTACAAATGACTTTGTCCCTAGAGTCATTTTTATGGTCAATTAATTTTTTCGGTCAAGATGTAAGAGTTATTATTATTAGAACATACCTAAAAACGACCATTTAACGAACTTTGATCTTTTATATCTCAAAAACTGTACATAGAAAAACTTAACTTTACTTACATTTTTTTTAGTTACATATCCTACTATAACATACCAAAATTATAGCCAATTCCACCGAGCCAAAAATTTTCCATAAGACCTGTGTAAACGGGTGCGATGTTCATTTGTAAAATAAAGCTGCAAAAGGGTATATTTTTTTATATTTGGTATAGTAGTACCTAACACCAAAATCTAAATTTTCATTCGAGGATCCCCGATTTTCCGGCGTCAGAATCCAAGATGGCGTCTGCCACACTAAGAGAAATTAAATTAATTTTGACAAATTTACTTTAAATGGGATCTGCTTACTTCAAAAATGTAAAAAAAAATTACACCTAATATAACCTAAATATGGCGGCTATATTTTAAAAAAAGAGTTTTTTTTTGATATTTTCTTTATTTTTTGTGCGATATTTATTTTTAATACCCCATATTAAAGCTATTGACCAGCTCTTTAAACTTACCGAAAAAAAATATTAGTTTCCCGACCGACACAAAGATGGCGCCTAATATGTCAAAAACAAAAGAGATCTTTATAAGCTGTAGACCAAATTTAATTTTGACAAAAAAAAATTATTTTATCAATTAGTAAGTCATATTTTGTAAAAATGTATAAAAAGTTACAATTTGACATTTAAAATTTTAAGATGGCGGCCGAAGTTCAGATAAAAAAGTTATTTTTTTGTTCTTGTTTGACACAACTAGTATTGCCGTGTAATATATCGATACTAAATAAGGGTCGCCGATTTTAAATACCTATTTCATAAAATTCAAAAAAAAAATTTTTATTTGGTCTACAGGTTATAAAGGTATATTTTATTTTTAACATATTAAGCGCCATCTTTGTGTCGGCTGGGAAACTTTTTTTTTCGGCAGGTTTAAAGAGCTGGTCAGTAGCTTTAATATGAGGTATTAAAAATAAATATCGCATAAAAATAAAAGAAAATATCGAAGAAAAACGATTTTTTTTAAATATAGCCATTTTGTTTTTAAGTGACAGGTGTAATTTTATTTTCTCTTAAAACAGAGAATTCATTTTTTTTCTTAACTTTGGCAGCCGCCATCTTGGATTCTGATGCCGGAAAATATGGGATCTTCAAATGAAAAGTTAGTTTTTGGTGTTAGCTACTACCATGCCAAATAAAAAAAACTATACCCATTTTGCAGCTTTTTTTTTCAATACCCTGCAAATTTACTCTACTATAAGTTTTGTAGTTGTGACGTTAGTAAACAAAACAGACAGATTTTACGAATTACTGATAATATCGACTATTATATATAGTTCTTCTACTGGATTATCGCCGAACGAAACTGCTCGATCTTCATTTTCATCATCTAAAATACTCCGTTGCCGTTTCGTTTTTTGGCTGTCCGCTTATTGAAGACAGTTTGCAAGCTGCTCAATTCGGTTCACCCAGATAGGGTAAATGCAGGAGAGTTGCCGTACTTTTTGAAAAATAGCTGTAACATCTGTAAGTCTTGAGATTTTTTTCTGTAAAATGAATCAATCCACAGGAACTGCGTTAAACTTTATTAAAATACAAAAATAAAAAATATATGTAAAAAAACATGAACATAGCAAAAAAAATTTTTTTTTATTAAACCAGCAGTGGGAGAGATGCCGAGTTTAATTTTTTTTAAAATTGAAAATAGGAGAGACGCCGCTGTAACCGTTTCTCTAAAAGACATCTAATTTTAATTTTTTTTTCCTTAATTTGAGTCTGGAATAGATGTTACAAACTTCACCATACATGGTGCAAGTGACATGTCGCGATTTTAAGCATTTAATATATTGTAACCAATCCACTTTTTTAGTTGTTGCGTAAACTTCGAAGCATTCCACGCAGCGTTCCTGGTTTTCATTTTTATTTTTGGCTAGAGGTTCATTATCGCTGTCACTCCATTGAATTTTTTCTCGGTCTTCTTGAAAATGCGGCAACTGTCCTTTTTGTTGGGGGAGATGCCGCACCTGATTATCAGATTTAAAACGCAACAAAATACGGCATGGCACCTGTAAACGTAACCCCAAATACTGAATAAAACACACGAATGTGAAAAAAAACTACCACATTGCAAAGAACCACACTTATTAGGACAGTACTTAAAATTTTGCTAAGAAAATTTTACCTTACCGTCCTAAATTCAAGGATTGCAAGCGATATTTTAGAAAATGAACACGTCCGATGTTATAACCGTTCACTAAATGATGAACTCTGAATGTGGGCATACTTGGTTGCCTATGTTATTGTGTAATCATTAAAATACGTGTAAAGCGGCGTCTCTCCCTTCGCAGCAACTCTCCCGCATTTACCCTAATCTGACTCGAAGTCACTTTTTGCCGGGTGGCCAATTTTCTTTTCTCATGAAGGTTTTAACTTTGCCTGATGAAACTCTTTGTCGAGCCGAGGGTGACATTTCCGCACTAGTGCGATAAAGTTACTTTCCTCCACCAATATAACGCTTTTTGTTGACGTTTTACTTTATTTTTTATTGAACAAAATAAACATTTTATTTTTATTTGTAATTTCAAGTAAATCAGTGATTGGGGGCTCGTAGGGAAAATGTTGTACCGTCGGGGACTTTTTAAATTGCCGCCCTCGAAAATAAAAAATATTCCTATTTGAAATTCGGAAACGTAGTTTGAACCAAAACAAAAAAATTGTGAACCCTACCTCTGTCTGTATAAACACATTCGCGCACTTGTTAGGTAAATAAACTAATAAACGTAAATAAAACCGGTCAGATATGTTTGGTGAATACTCTTCGAAAATGGCGAAGACCGAGCCACCACTGCTCTTAAGGTTGTTCTCGCCTTTACATGCAAGATGGTGTATTATTTATTTAATAAGAAAATTTTAACGTTTTTGAAGTATAAAATATTATTAAAGAAACATTTTTAAAATTGAAGCCAAATAATAACTTTTTTAATAGGTATTTTTATTAATAGAGAATTATTGAAATACAGCCAGGCTATAATTGTGCCACTATAGGCACTATTTTGACACATTCACATTGAAAATTGACAGTTAATCCTTCAAAATTGACATACCAAAGTCGAATTTAAAACTTTCGTCGTTTATTTTCAATTAATAAAAGAAGGCACTATTCATTCTGGTTCATACAGTAAACAAAGCCCGTGTGTTGAAAGATCACAGCTGATATTACAATGTGAAAGGGTCAAAATTGTGCCTGGCACTATTATAGCCTGGCTTTATTTCAATAATTCTCTATTATGTTATAGATTG
Organism: Aspidapion aeneum; assembly: GCA_963576565.1. Classification (NCBI taxonomy): domain Eukaryota; kingdom Metazoa; phylum Arthropoda; class Insecta; order Coleoptera; family Brentidae; genus Aspidapion; species Aspidapion aeneum. The sequence continues at coordinate 34,126,009 of OY755038.1, read as the reverse complement.
CCTTCCATTATTTATAATAATAATAAAATGTTAAATTATAATTTTTTTTAGGTAAACCCAATTATAAAAATACATGAATATTAAGTTTAAAAAAATGCTTTTTCATTTAGTCTACCAACCAACAAGCAAAGAATATATCGTATTTGCAACAAATAAGTATGTATAGAAAACTTAGGAGTAATAAAAAATGTTTGGTATTACTCCGATAGGTACAGAACATTGCGATTTTTTAAAAATTACCCTCCAAAGTAGTCTTTGATTTTTAAAGAAACACAGTTCCTAGTTTACTATATTTTTAGATTAATCGTTTCTTTTTTGTGTAGTTTTTTTAAGATCGCATATATTCAAGCAACTTTCATATTTAAAACTTTCTTGTAGCATGCATATTGAGACCTTCATTAAGATACGGAAAGGTGACATGGTGATACACGCTGTACCTACCTGTACTACCGTTAAAATAAGTCGAGTGGTTTGGTGTTTTGTACTATTTTTGGCTTTGCATTGTATTCATGATTCTAAAAGCTAATACATTTTCTATGTTATAGGCGCCTAAAATCTGTTTAAATACTGAAAACGGTTTTAATGTTGTTTATACAACAAATCGTTTTAAAATAAAATCGGTTTAAGAGCTTGAAACGGGTTTTATAGTGTTTATACATTTTTAATCCGTCCTGATACAGTATGTCTAGCTAAGTTGGAATCATTTGGAAAACTTTTTAAAGTGTAAACTTCTTTAGGCGCGATTAGCAGTTTTTGTGGGTAGTGAGTTGAACTGAGCCGTCAGGCTCGGCTATGTAACGCTCATTCGGGTGAAGTCGGCTCGAGTCAACTAACTGTGAGAGGAACATTCAGCGAGCGATATGATGATGCAGATGAAGGCCAGTATTATTAATTTCGCCTTATTGAAGTTTACACTTCTGCCGTGTGGTCTTAAGCACACACAATTTTTTTATTATTAATTTTAGGAAAATTGTTTATTTTTTATAAAAAGTTCTGCATGTTCTAAAAATACAATCAGATATCAAATTTTTTTAGTCGTTTAACAAAAGAAAAGTTGATCAAACTAGAAACCATTTAATAAATTACACCCATTTACATTGAAATATGTCTGCAATAAAATTAAATGAAAAAGAAATGTATAAAATAAAATAAAAACCAATAAAAATGTTTTAAAAATAAAAAAAAAAACGTTTTTTTGCAGAAAAATACCTCACGAGCCGCCACTCACACGTAACCTAGTCAAACAAATCCTTGCGACTGTCAAAACGCGCTAGAATTTATTATTTTTATTTTCTTACCCATAAAAATGGTGGTGATAACTTTTCAATTTATGTAGAAAAATGAATAAAAAATAACTAAAAAATCATTTTTTAATATAAAAATGGCTGTAATTGCATATTTACACTTGGCTTTTTAGTTCTGATCAAGTTTTCTTAATAGCTATTTTTGAAATTGTCAAAAATAAAGGTCCTTTATTCTTGGGCAAAATTCAAATTTTTTCGTATACAACTAAAAAACATTGATATCTGATTATTGTATTTTACGTTTTAAAACATGCAGCACTTTTTATGAAGAATAACTTTTTCCTAAAAAAAAATAGATTTCCATATGGTTCCAACTTAGTTAGACATACTGTATAAAAGCGCTTTAATAGGTCCATATAAACAAATATTTTATGGGAAAAACTGATTCAAAAATAACAATGATGAAATCTGCTTTAGCTTTAAAGTCACTTAGGGTCCATCTCACCGACTTTTTTTTTTCGGTTCCTTAGCGTTTCTTAATATAATCATAATATGACGTAATAAGGAACACTTTAGGCTAAGTAACGAAAAAAAAAGTCGGTGCGATGGGCTATTAATCAAACCAAACAAGCATTTTTTTTCGGTACTGCAACTATTTTTGACACAATAAAAAAAAACCAAATTAATAAGGTGAACTATATTTTAAATCAAAATAAACATACAGATTAACAAAAATAATGTTTTAACACAAAAGACCGTAATCATCACATCAAAAGGAATATAATGAATCTAATCTTACTCTTTATTTTTTAATAATATTTTTTTTGTCTTTGACCTTTTTTTTTACCAAAAATTGATATTTTTTTTATAAATGTTTAAAAGTAAAGACGCAAAAATAACTTCAAATCTTATAGCATCTAATTACGTACTGCATTTTTTTTTAAATCAGGTCAAAGAAACAAGCCTTAATAAATGTTGCACTATAAAATATTGTTTGCATGAGTGTCACTTAAATCTTAAGTCAAACCTGTTATTTAAGTGAAACTAGTGCAGGAAACCCTAAAATCCTGAAACCTTTTTTATCCTAAAATTTCCTATATAGACAGATATAACTTTTTTATATCTCGTTAAGAGTTAATAAATAATAAGTAATATAAAAAAAATCTTCTACAAATGATATTATTATGTTTTGAAGTGCCAACATATTTTGTCCCCGACTTTTGACCGACCCTAGCCTTAATAAGCCTGTCTAAAAAAATATGATTTTAATCCAAGATGGCCGCCATAGGACCAAATTAACTAAATAATGATCCTATATCGAAATTCGCGTTTTTTTCCCTAAAAACTCGTAAATAATGTATTTGGGTTTATGCCTAATGATAAAACAGTTTGTATGTCTTATGGCGGCCAACTTAAATCGCGTAGCAGCTGGTTTAAATTGACTGACATTTTGTTAGACAGGGTTATTATGGTATTATGGTTTAAGATTTTTTTCCTATTATTTTACAAAAATCTTAGCAGTATTTAATAAAGATTGTGTAGAATTTTTATTTACGAACTAGATACCTAGATAAAAAATCATATAATAGCTATACATAGACGGATAATAAATTCACTAATTTATTTATAATCTTGTAGCGCCGGCACTGGCTACTGTACAAAAGAAGTAGAATGAGAGTCGCGACCGCCTGAACCTGAAATAAATAAATGTGCTATCAGCAAAAAGTGTTGAATGCAAATCACACTGTGAAACAAATACGCTATAGCATAAATACATGGTCAAAGAATCGAAAAGTGAAGCACTCATAGCTGGCTTTGCTAACAATGGCAAACTCGAATTTTTAAGTGCGCATGCGTGTGTTTTGTCATGTAGACACAGCTGCTGTGTGAGTGGAGGCCATATTTGTTGTTTATTCACATTTTGCGGTGTTTAGCGTTTGTCGTGTAAAATTATGTTTTTTTTTCTGTGAAAAATGGGAAATAATTTACGTAAAACATGTGCGGTTTGTGGAAAAATGTCCAGGAAAAGTAAGGAATTGCCATTCAATAGGTCTCTTGTATTTTTCTTTATAATTTGTTAATAAAGTTAGGAGTGGTTTACAGATGCCATTAAACACTCTTCATGGTGTCCACAATAAATCTGCACAATTAGTTTTAAAGACTACAATTTTACCCTACCCTTACCCTAAACTTTTGACAATTGTCAAATATTGTAGTGACGTACCGGAGTATGTTCCAAAACCACCAAAACTGATGCATGCGCAGTAACCGAAATCCTGTCTACCCGAACATTACGAATTAAATAGGGGTCCTGGCTTCAAGCATCGCGTGTGAGAATGCATGGGTATGCCCCATATTGATGCTCCAACGTATTTGCTGTGAAATCACACAAGGGCTAATTGCTAAATTTGCGGAATGATCACTTCACAGTGGCTTTTTTGCACGTAATAAATTGGGCATGCATTGGAGGCGGGATGTCATTTATACCGATATCTCCAAGGCATTCGACAGAGTTGATCATGGCGTCCTTTCTCAGAAATTATCTGCAATAGGTGTCCGTGGCATTAATGGCTTTTAGTTTATTTAACGTCTTCCAAAGCAGATATTCTATGGACAACTGAAGGAGGGAAGAAGAAATCAGGGATGAAAACAAGGAAGTTCTAGAGACCAAAATGATAAAATCCCAGATAGACACCAACAAATTCCATACAGTGGTCCTGGTCCATGAAGGATCACAAAGATTTGAACAGGAACGACGCAAGCTAGAGATGCAGAAGACAGACCGCAGAAAGAAACGAGAAAATCAAGAGGAACAGGGTATGCCAAGACTGTGGAAGAGTGTGTGAAGACTACAATCTACAATTTAGTTCAATTTTGAATTTATTTATTAGTCATTGATTTACAGTTATATGGACAGTAAATATGGACATTCTCAAAATTATTAAAACTAATTGAAAAATCTCCAATAAAAAAATACTTCACCAAAAGAATCCTTTTTAAAGCATAAATTTTTAAGACCGTTGTTTAGATTTAAGACAATTACAGGTTAACACAAAATTGTAGGTACCTATACTTGAGGATGTATATAAGTGGCACCGTGTCATAGCTATGGTAAACCAAATTTTGCGGCAAAATCTAAGTAAAGAAGCCTTAAAAAATTAGTGTTTCACTTTGTACATGCAGTGTGCCGCTTTATATTTGTATGAGACCCTTTAATAAATAAAGATCCGAAACATAAAAGAGAATCCAAAATTATATTAAGATAAGCGCAAATATTGATTTAGTTGCAAAAACGGTTATTTGTTTTTTTAAAAGCTTGGTCGTAGTTTGTTTGACATAAAACAGTCAAAACAACAACGAATAGAAAACGTTTAGCCCGGCAAAATCAATATGTTCGTAACAACCAGATAAGAGTTTATGTCTTCTTCTAAACGATTTCATTAGAAAGGAACATATATATGTCCCTTTCTAATGAAATCGTTTAGAAGAAGACATAAATAAAAAGCAAGTAAAATAGTAAGCTAATGACTAATTAGTGCAGTGCCTCCTTTTGGGAATCAATATAAATAAAAATATTAAAGGAAGTGCGTGCCACTGTATGTACCCCTCTACTCCCTTCCCGCCATCACGGTTTTGATGACGCGGTGCCAGTTTAATACAATATCAACTATAAAAATTTAGTTTTGTTGTCAAAGGTACAATATAAACAAACTACCAGCACTTGATTTGTTATTTACCTAAATTAAAAGAAAATGTCTAATAAACATAACCATATGCATTATTAAATTTAGTATTAGGTGGTTGTAATATAATTAAATTTTTATGGAATTATTATAAAGTTTTTCGAAAAAAAATTAATTGTGCTAAAATAGCTAGTAGTGCTAAAATATTTGATTTGGCTCTTAAAAAGAAATATAGATTTAAAATATAATACTATTGTTTGCAAACACAATTCATCCCGACCTACTACACTATTTTAAAATCTCAAAGACATACATTAATTAATATCACTAAAATAATCACTAATTGAATAGTAACACTTTTCTGATGAGCATACAATGATGAATAGATGATAATAATCTACTCGAAACTGAATGGTTCCCTATAATGATGTGATGATGATTAAAACCATTAATAGAAAATAAGTGCCACAAGCGTTCCGGCATATTGTATTCCAAGAGTGTGAAAACTTTGTATTTTTGAATGGGCATAAGTCTAGGATAGTTTGTTCCACTCCAGGAGTACCACAAGGATCTAACCTGGGTCCCCTACTTTTTTTTGGTGTTGGCTAAAAAGCTAAAGTTTGCAAGGAGTCGCATTGGCGAAAAGGAAAGTTAGAATAAAGAATTTTCAACCAAGCACGGACATACCAAACCTATGGAAATCACTCCTTAAGGAAAACAAGCGTCTCAGGATTTAAAAAAAGTGGGCGGGCCGTCACACCTGACTGCATACCAAGTAGTGCGCCATTTTGGATTTGCCACTTTAACTTTGGTCAAAACCAATCCGTTAATAGTCCGTGTTACTAACGTCTTTATTAACTTACCGATATCTTTCTCTCTCTCCCCTCGCGTCCCTTTCAGCAGCAGCCAGACTTGGTTTGCTCCACGGGACGGCTCGGGTCGAACCTGACGTTGCCTTGCTGGTCTGCCGAGGATGACGGGGGACCCACCCGGTTTTTGATCTCTGCCGCCATTGTCATGAATGCCTGCTCCACGTTGGTGGCGTTTTTGGCCGAGGTTTCTAAGAATGGGATGCCCAGTTGGTCCGCGTATTCCTAAAATTTTTTGTATATTTGTTATTAGGTATTTTAACAGTTTTTAAAACATAACAAAATCGCAAAAAAAATACATTTTAGGACTAATGCAGTACCCCCCATTAGTTTGTTTTTGTAAGTATTTTTTTTTTACTTTTTTTCGGTTCTTTTAAATAATCTTGTTGCCCTGCTTGAGAATATTTGCTGCTGCAGTAATCTCACTCTTTTTTATTCTTTTATTATTTCTAATTTATTTTCCTTTTTAGTTATAAGACTAGGATGTCTGTGTTCCAAAAATCAAAGACTTAAAAATATTTAAAAACAAGTGACAATATTTCTTTTATAGTAGTTTAATGTGTTTTGGACCAGAAGATGGGAAGTTACATCTTAAAAAATAGGATGTACGTAGTTTTAAGCCGTTTTTCCCGGATAATTTTGACCTAAGCTAAAGGCACTTTAGGCTATAGTTCATTTCAGCTGTTACCTTAACAAATAGCATAGGACAGCGAAAAAAAATCGTAAAAAGTTATCCCAAAAATAATGATATGGACGTGCCTGCAGCATCAATTTATCTTTAAATATATTGAGATGGAAAAAAATGCAAGAATAAAATTGAAAAAATTAAGTAATTTTCATTTTGGGGCTTTTTGTTTGGAATACTACTACTCAATCAAGGTAGTACCCTCCTATATTCAAATCTACGAGCCCCACTAAATAAAAAAAATTATTTCTTTATGGAATAACCTCTTTATTTGTTAGTATTATTTGTATATGTTTATATTGTGTGTTTTATATTTTAAATAACTTATTGGATTTAAAATAATAGTTGATTAGTTAAACGTAAAACAAAAATATACAAAAAATAAAAAATAAAAATATTCACATTATTTAAAAATAAATTTTAGGCTGATTTCAAAAATAGAATAAAAAGAGGGCCATTCCATAAAAAAAATACCAATTTTATGTAATATGTAATAAACTAGAAGTGACAGATAAAACTCTATTTGACATTTAAATTCTTTTTAAAAAAAGTTGAAAATTTTCACTTTTTTTTTGTCAAACACACTGTGTTTATTGTATTACAATCTAGTCAGTAAGACTAATTAGCAATTTTGTTTTAACTTAATTTACTAGAAAAGTCAGATTTAAACTTAGGGTTCACTCAACAGTTCTCCCCGCTTTGTTTAGTCTGTAACTCACAATTGTGTTGTGTTTATAGCATTATTTTGTTTTATGTGTAATTCACTTAGTTTACTAGCTCAAACGGCTTCACTCTTTTTAGTCTTCGAACTAGCATAGTATTGTCTAGAAGCTGAATTGCTTCCACATTCACATGCCGATGGAGTCTATCTTCATGGCTTTTTGCGTACTTTTTTATAGTATCTGCTACAGTTTCGATCTCGATGAAGGTCACTATTTCGAACGTACCAAGGTGCATTCACAACGTTTCTTAATACTTTATTTTGAAATCTCTGTACAACTAGAATGTTACTCTCTTTAGCACAACCCCATAGTTGAATACCATATGTCCATACTGGTTTCAGTATTTGTCTAAAAAGCAGTAACTTATTATGAATTGTTAAATTGGACTTCCTTCCAATTAGCCAGTTCATTTTTCTATACCTTATCTCAAGTTCTTCTTTTTGTTTCTTAACATGTGCTTTCCAGCGCAATTTGGCATCAAGTGTCATACCTAGATATTTTGCCTGATTAGAATATGGTACTGGAATGTTGTTAATTGTTATTTGTATGTGATTTATATTTTTGTTTGTAAAATCAACATGAATTGATTTGGTTTCATTTAATTTTATTCGCCACTTTGTGGTCCAACTGTGAACTTGGGTGACTGCATCCTGAAGTTTTTCTATGCATTTTTCAATAGATTTTTCTACCGTCAATAAACCAGTGTCATCGGCAAATGTTGCTAAGTGACAATTTTCTGGCTTTGGGATATCACAAGTGAATAATAAGTATAGATAAGGGCCTAGTACGCTACCCTGGGGCACGCCTGCTTGAAAATTTTCATTAATAAAAAAATTATAAATATAAAATGCAGAATTTTAAAAAACTTCCTATAGTTTAAAAATGGCTTGCTATATCAAGACGCGAAGTTCACTTTTAATCATCTCTTGAAAATCGAGCCTCACCACTGTGAGACAGATTTTTCCTGATCTCCCCTAGAAATATATATATGTAATTTCTCCAAAATTATTTTACCATTCCTCCAAGTCACTGTTTAATGGCAAAAAGCTGTTGATACTGAATCCTCTTTCTGGAATAACATTGCTGTGGAGTGTCACCCAAATTGTCAAAACTAATTTTGACAGCCCAGGCATAACATAAAATTTACGTTTAAATAAAAGCTAAAGCAACCATTTAAAAATAAAATAAAGAGTAGGCAAGCTTACCTTAGCTGTCTGAAAGTCGACAACCTTTTTAGTGGTAAGGTCGCTCTTGTTGCCGACCAGCAGTTTGTTAACGTTGTCGCAAGCATAACGTTCGATTTCTTCGAGCCACTGTTTGACGTTGTTAAAGGAGTCTTGGTCCGTGCAGTCGTAGACAACTATGATGCCATGAGCGCCCCTGTAGTAACTGGAGGTGATGGTACGGAAACGTTCTTGGCCTGCCGTGTCCCACTGGAATTATCAAGCGGACGGTTTAAAAATAAGTGGTAAGCAAAATCTCAAAATTTAAAATCTCCAAATCCAAGACCAAAATCGTCCAGTCATAAACCGAGTGAACCAAAAAAAAACCTTAAGGTGTTTTGTTATAACTTTCGAGCAAACCCACCGATTTTAATGGAACAAGATGCACTTTGTAGTAAGGCTTTTAAGAGAAAATATTGTTTTGTCCGCAATTTTTAAATCAAAGATAACGCACAAAATCATACTTGACTCTTCAGAAAGGATCATTTGTTCTTATACTTAGGAAATTTTTTGGATATTTAAAAAAAAAAATGTAAACAAGCTATTTTTGCCACGCTCAGCAAGTAAGGTCTCGTTGAAATCGGTTTAGTGGTTCACGAAAAATTAATTTTTATTTCAGCTACTGATTTACAGATCATATTATGCTGCCTTCTTAATTCTGTCAGCATTAATTTCCTCATTAACTAATTTTTACTTAATCGATTTCATTAAACTAAAAAGCATCATGGTAGATCAATTGCTCTTTAAATATCAGTATCGAAATTTTCCGCCGTCCTAATATTCAATATGGCAGACAGAACCAAACTTGACCCTTCAACGAGGCTCGTTTATTCTTATGTTTCGAGAAACTTTAGGAACTTTTATTAGGTTTATAGGAAAGCTCTGTCGCCGCGCATAACGAGGTAAGAAAGAATAATTGAAATCGGTTTATTCGTTTCCGAAATATGCAGATTTGTTTTAACCATTGTTTTACTGATTATAGGATTGCCTTGCCAATAGGGTGTTTGACAGTACTAAAAAATAAATATATATTTATTTTTAGATATCTCTTTAGGTCTTGGGAATGCTAAAAACATGTTTAATTTTTTCTCAAATTCATAGTTCTTTTAATTAAATAAATTCATTGAATAAAGGCCGCTTGACATGGTGCATGACAATAACATTTGCAGGCAAATGGCATAAAATTTTGCCCAGGTGCATGCGCAGAACAAATCCAGCTGATTGTTGCAGGCAATCCATTTTTATCGCTCCGGTGCCATTCTTTTGCATGCAAACTATACTTGCATGCAAACTGGGGAATTTTTACCTAGATTCTGGGGAATCAATGCATGGCCATGCACAATGTCAAACGAAAATAAAATTTTTTGCAGGCAACAATTTGACCGAAATTTTTTGCTTGCAAATATTTGCAAAGCGTCATGCACCATGTCAAGCGGCCTTTAAAACAATTAGCCACGTGATTTAGAACAGGCGGTCTACCAATCAGCTGCGAGTGACGTCACAAAACAGTAAACGCCTTGAACAAACCTATTTTCTATGTTATTTTCTTATGCATGGTAATGTTTGCTTTGGTTTAAAGTGCGAATTATCGTCCTAAATTAGATTTTATTTTGTGTTTTGCTTATAAGAAACATTTTCAATGGAAAACGGATTCTCCAAGCTCCAACTAGGCACGCTTCTTTGCCAACAAGTGATTTTTGTTCTGCGGAATTTAGAAACGTTAAAATGTTGATGTAAATATTCGATGAGTTGTTTTCTATATAACTGAAAGTTTTTTACGATATTCTTCGTCTACTTTTACTCATTTAGATTTTGAGGTTAGGTTATATGTTTTATAGATATATGTGTTTTGCTTTTTTGTTTAATATGCCACTTACAATAGATTCAATTAAATACCCAATTATTATTATTTTAAGCATTAAGAAACAATCAAAAATTGCAGGACAGGCAAAAAGTATACAACGACCAGCAATACTTGAAGTACTGCATAGTCCTGCGTAGGTACTGCCTATGCACTGCCTAGTCTTGCATATGCACTGCTCAGTCCTACATTTAGCCTGCATGTGCATTGCCTAATCCTGCATTATTATTTATTATTATTAGAGGTACTCCCTAGTCCTGCCTAGCACCACCTAAAAATTTGTACACCTTTCTGCCTATTATAGTTGTTCACCCCTTGTAATAAACATAACCTCAAAAATTTCATCGTCATTTACGAAATAGTTATATATATTATAGACAACGTGAGAAAAATTAATAGAAACAATTTAGTTATACTCACATCAAAGTGATCTTCACAAATGTAAAGTGAAGATGTATTAGATAAGGCCCTTGGGTCTCTTCGAGCAAGTTCTAGCCACTTTTTCTGTTCTTTTACTGCTGTAGGCACATGAATAAATAGTTTTTCAGGTATTTTTATGCTAGTATTCGAACACTGAGGCACCACATGCCACTAGGACATTTTTTTACATAAAAAACAGTAAAAACACAGACCAAAAACAAATAAACACTTGAATGACGTGTATCTGTCCGCGAGTTTACTGCGCTGTGACGTCATTGCAACGCCTGGCTAGAAATGAGCGTTTTAGCGGCAAATTCAAATCGGAAATTAGAAAACTTGATTTTAAATGTAGTCATGATAAAATATACTATTTTAATAATTTTGTGTAGCAAATTAGGGATCTATGTATATATATCATTCCAAACACTTTTCTAAAATTTGTCAAATACCCTATTCTGGCCGCCTTTATTTCCTTAAAAATTTATTATTACTAAACCAAGGGGGTAACAAGTGAACCAAAATGTGTACATGTATTGAGGTAATGCCAATAAATATGCAGATGTATTGCCATGCTAATTTATATGGGTAATGCAACAATAAGTTGTTTCCTCCACATACTAAACCGATTTCAATGAAATAAAGAGAATTTTGGTAAAGATCGATTCCTGTTTACAGCGTTTGCCGCCGTCTTGAACAAAACAAGTAAGCTAGTTTTGTAAAAATGAAATTTCACAGGAAGGACAAAAAATGCATTTTGTGGAATAAAATTGTCAACACTATTTATTTGTACTAATTGTTATGGTTTATATTTTTATAGGAGATAAAGGGCTACATGGCAACGCAAAAATCTAATATGCAGAAAACATAATGACTTTACTTAATTGGTTTAATATCCCAATAACCCATTTCAGGTTGCAAAATGTCTGAAAGTTTTGAAACTTGGCACAATTATAGTGTTCGTCGTTATTCCGGTAAGTTTGTGAATTCCAGCAACCCCCGCTTGCGCCGCTATCTTGCAAAAATGACCCCTGATCAGTTTTTTTAACTACTTGGATTTTGTATGAAAAATGCATTCATGTAGGTATTTGCTTGTCAGATCAATAGTTTCGCCGTCAATTTTTCATTAGTGGTGTTAAACTCAGAAACCACTTATTTAAAAAAACAAAAATTCTAAAAATTTTAGACTGAAAAATTACCTATAAAATAAGATATTCGCCGTCAATTTTTTTCTAGTGGTGTCAATTTTTTATTAGTGGTGTTGAACTCAGAAACCACAAATTTTTTTGAAAAAAATTCTAAAAATCAGGACTGAAAAATTACCTATAAAATAAGATATTATATAAAAACTAAGCATTGTTGTCGCAAATTGAATAATAATTAAAAAAACGAGTTTTTACAGGTTTTATTAAAAACTACACATTTAAAAGAAACATGTCAGGAACATGTTTTTGTAGAAAATTATTTTTCTTTTTAACTGGTATGTTTAACTTGATAAGGTTAGTGTCACATTTTAAATTCAAAAGATATCCTTATCCTGGGGTAATTTTCTTATATCACAGAAACAGTGGCATTTGCTTGTGGTCCCAAACTAACTGGAATAAGGACCACCAACTCTTCAATTGTGCTAAGTATCAACACTTTCAGAAAATCTGCACCAAATAGCTTTTTAGTAAGTATATGAGTAAAATTAAGGAAAGTATTTCAAAAATTATGACACATTTTTTTTTAAACCTACTTACTACTACTTTGCCCACAACTATACTTACAATTTGTAGTTTTATTGTCTTGCCATCTAAATCAATTGTCCTGATTTTCTAAAAAAAAAACATCAAATTAATTTTGCAGCCAGATTTTGCTAAATATATGAAATATAGAAGTAAGTTTTACAGTGATCTGTCAAAATAAATATACTAATTGTATACTTACAAAATCTACTCCAATTGTACTAATGTAGCTTTCAGTGTATGTGTCATCCTAAAATAAATATAAAAATATGTATAGAAATTTTATATAACTATTGAATATTAATGTATATTAGTAGCTATTAGCAACTTTTGCATTAATTAAATATAAAAAATGTGTAAAACTAAACAATAAAACTGAAGCACTTGGACTAAGACCTAAACCAGTTTGATAAATAATGCTAAAATCTTTTTTATCAGAAGCTATAAAATTTTAAAAAATAATCTTTTACCAAATAGTTAAAACATAATTGTAAAATATTTAAAAATGTATTTTTTTGTAGTCATATTACACCAAAAAATATATGTAACAGGATTTTCCTCTATATTTCTTAGTTATGCATTTTTATGAAAGCAGAAGTTTATTTGGATTTCATAGATAACTACTCTAATTCCAAGTCTAAGTATGTCTAGGTTGTTTTCTACAATCTACCAAATTTCAGTACATAAGTCTAAAAAACTGATTTTTTTTTTATAGCAAACTTTATGTATAGGGCTAATAGGATTAAGGAAAAGAAAAATTGTCAATTGCAATACTTAAACAATATCAGAAAAGAATATTGTTTAAACCACATTGTCACTACCTCACTGTAGTGTATGGCTATTAATGCAGAGGCCTTAGTGGTATATCTTTGAGCCAAAGTGTTAAGCCTAAATCATTTATTGTTGTAATCTGCAGTTTTTTTATGTGCTGGGTGACAAAAAAAATATGCCACTTTAGTCTAACTCACCTCTGAGGGGTGGTTTAAAGTTCGAAAAACAATAGAAATAATCCATGATTGACAAAAAAACTTATAAACAAAAATATTCAAAGCTAAATGATACATAAATAACTTAAAACTATATCTGTAGATGCATTACTGTATTGAATACTTATCAATATTTAAATACTGTAAAAAGCACAAGATATATTAAAATCCCTTTTCAAATACACATTTACCAAAACAATCGACCATCAGTTTAATCGTCGCTAAGTTGTCTAAAAAACTAACATGTTAAATATAGCGGACTGCTGACACTGACTTACACCGTTTTTACTCAACATTTCCTAGTGATGTTTGGAGGTTTAAATATGGCTACCATTTTTAAACCAAAATATTTTATTCTTTTTATTTATTTATAACCTTTGTGTGGAAATAATGTCTTTATTACAACAAAAAAGGATGACCCATATCGCAAGGTATTTATGAACAATTTATATAAATATTAAAAACTACTGCATTCACAGGAAAAATAAGTTAAACCTTCAACCAAAATGTGGACTTTTAAACCTAGGATTGTAGCACTTAGCACTGTAGACCCTTTAGTAAATACTGGTGCAGATGTTTACATTTATTGCTGTAAAATCTGCTAACACAAAGTTTTTTAAAACTCTCACCTGCCAACATGGTCTTATCAGTTGCTTTAATGATTGGACAGGTCAATATTTGTTGGCAGCTTTTTACAATAATAAGAGGTAAAAAAGTCTCAAACTTATTTATTAGTTTTTTGATATGTCACAGGATTATTTTAGTGATATCAACTCAATAATTTTACCAAAGACATAATAAGAGGTAGAAAAATTATAACCTTAAAATCCTGTTTCCTTTTAACATTGTTGTGAGTTTTTAAAAAATTGTCTTGGAGAGGGTACTTGAACTTTTTGTTTTCCTTTTATTTGATACACATTAAAAATTAAGAAGATATATTATTTAAAAAAAATAAAAAATTCCAGGTTTTTAGGTGGTGGGAGTAATTGAGCCCTCAAGCCCCCTTTTTTATTCTATACTTACAGCAAACCTGAGCAAAAGACATGATTTTCCTACACCAGAATCTCCAATGAGTAGAAGTTTGAATAAATAGTCACTGAAAAAAAAAGTGAGTTTTAACATAAATAGGTACTGTTAGGGACAATTTTTTTGTTTTGGTTAAAAATACTTTTCTGAATTTCAAACAAGAATATTTTTTATTTTCCAGGGCGGCAATTTAAAAAGTCTCTGACTGTACCTATGAACATCATTAAAATTAAGAAAACCATTATTCATTCTCACTAAAATTTTATTCTTAAATGTCCTAGTCTTAATTTTTAGCTAAATTTTAGTCTTAGCTCATTTATTTGTGACTCTGTTTTTTCTCAAAGTAGGTATATGAGTGAAAACTAAAATTCAACAAAAATTTAAGGACTAAGGACGAATATGAATAAGGAATAAGGAATAATAAACAAATTGAGATGTTTTTGTAAATGTTACAAAATTAATTTGGAAGAAACCTACATTTTCCAAATAATACCTTACTTGCCCATCTTTTTTACATGTCTATTTCTTTATTTTGATAAGGAGTAAAAAAGAAACATATTCAAAATTAACACTAATTTTGTGCCCTAAAAGATGGGTAAATAAGGCATAAAATTCTTCCAAATTAATTTTGTAACATTAAAAAAAACTTTTTATCTTAATTTGTTTATTATTCCTTGTAAGACATAAAACTTTCAAGTGATAAATACATATTAACAATTATTACATTACACCAAGACCAGCAAGAGTTATACATGATATTGATATGTACAATTTTTGGACAAGCTAAGTGTGATTCAACTTAGGCACTTTTAAGTGGGAAAGGGTAGTTCTACGGGAGACAGAGGAAAACTTACTTGTGAGCTTCACATTTCAAGAAAAGATTTTTGGCAAAACCACTTTTTTGTGGTATGGAGACTTTTTTAAAAGTCTGAATTTTCTATTGGGGTCTATAACTTTATTTCTCGAAATTTCTTTTTGGTGTAAATAGCTTGTTTTTAGGGTTTCTAAAGCTTAATAAACTGTTAATCTAAATTTTCTCTGTCACATTTGGTTTCCTAGTTATAACAAAGTTATATTTTTTGCAATGGAATTGATTTTCAAAATCAACATTAAATTTCCTTTAAAATGATGCATCAAACTTTGTTTTTTTTTGCATTTTTCTTTTCATAATTTTTTTTTTATTATATACTTTTTTGACACAGTTTTTTATTTAAAACTAAACTAGAAAGTTTTAAAAAATATAAAAAATATCAAGAATAAAAAAAATATATAAAAAATAAACAAAAATAAAACATAGTGTGATACATAGTTTTAGAGGAAATTTTAGGCTGCTCTTAAAACTGAAACAAAAAAATAGTAATTTCATAAGAAAAATATAATTTGGTGTGAAACTAAAAGTGACAAATAACATTTAGTTTGACAAATGCACTGGGCTTTAAAAATTCTACACACAAGCCATGAAACTGAAAAAGAAATTTTGATTTCTTTTTTTATAGGCTTCAATTGAAATTCAGACTTTTCAAGAAGCCCTCATAGTGCAAAATTAGGTTGATATATCAAAAATCTTGTCTTGAAATTTAAGGCTCAAAAAGGGGCGGGGGTTAGCTTTTCTGTATTATCCCTAGAAATACCCTTTCCCATTTTTACCCAATTTGAATCACCTTGTCCCAAATTCAATATTTTTGGGAGTTTTGGTTTTTTAAGTTAAATTGGTGCTTTAAGCACTTTACTTGGAGAGCCAGTGGTTTTAGGATTCCATAAGGAGACAATGAAAAAAAATGCCTGGATCAAACAGTCCAGTATTTCCTAGACATTGCTTATGTCTGTAAAACTAACAGAAAGAGTTAATACTAAGGCTGCATGTCCATTTGCCATAGTATAGACATATACTTTCAAGAGCTGCTAGTGAAATTATCTGGCAGTTATTCTCTAAAATGTTTCCATTTGTGAGAAATACTCTGAAGGGCAGGTAGTGCTCATAGCATTATCTAAATAAATTAGACTGGCATTATGGCAATACATGTTTAAATTTCATGGTGTAACCCAAAGATTTACATATGATAACTGGCAATACCTGTTCCAATTTTGGGTCAGCTGTTACCCCCCTGAGCACAAAGATTCATACTCACATGCCAGTTGTCACAGGCAATTTAGTGTCCCTGCATGTAACAGATATCAGCATTTGGTACTATATGTTACATACAGAATCACTAAAATGCCCCTGCCAATTGGCTGGCCTGAAGGCTGTTTAAGAAAAACAAAAAGACTTTCTAAAAAGCAAACCAAAGTTGGAGCAAAAAATCCCCTATTGATCACTAATTTATTTCTATATTTAAAAGTACCAAGCCTGCCATAACAAAACTGGATGATAATGAAGTGTACAAAATCCACCAACTTGGAAGATTTGAGTCATTCACAAAACAATGACGTGCCACTTGATAACACAATGGCACATACAAGTGGGTGGAAACAATAGTAAGAAAGCCTCACAAATCCTCAAATTTTAAGCTTTTATATTTTGTAGACTTTAATGTAAAATGTTCATTATCATGCAATTCTTTAATAAAAAAAGAGAAACAGTAAAATACTGCGCAAATTCACAGTGAAAAAAGTGGGATTGTCAAGGAACTGCTGAGAGAGGAAAAGGCAATAAATAAATCGATTACTTACTACTCAGGATTCATTTTTTCGTTGGAGAATTTAAGTATAAACGGGCCTTAAGGATCGCTCTGTCTTTAAACACAACTTTTCAGGCTTTTCTTCAACAAATTATTGCCCAAAATGGAACATAAAACACAAATTTAGAACAATGTCTGCCACACAATGAAAATTTTTCACTGAATTTGACGTTTATGTTGTGACGTAACATGTAGCAGTGTGGCAAACTGCGCTGTCAAAAATGAGAATTTGATTTTAAGGCGGGAAATTCGAATTTAGTTAAGTGCTCATTCGTTACCTACGAAATAACGGGCCAATCCCTTCGGGACCATTCTAACGCTTTAGGGGGGGGGGGGGGGATTGGTTATTTTTTCTTGAAAGGTTGAGGGGGGGTTCAAAAAATCTAGAATTTTTTCCTGGTAATTTAAGAATGTGCTCTTCCACATCTTTCAATAACTGTTTCCCGGCATCTGTGTGGGAAAAACTATGCCTCTAGTTAGGATTTGGGATAAAAAACAATTTTTATGAAGGAGAGAAATAAATATTTGACCAATTGTAAGATAATTTTATTATTATTAAAAAAATAAATTATATTAAAATTACTGAAACAAAATAATCATTATTTACAGAAATATAAAAATACCAGTTTATGGAATTTGATTTAAAAGATCCTGCAAATCAAAATCAATTCTTTGGCTATCTGGTGTCTCTTGATCACTTTGAGACCCTTTCTGAGGACTTAAGTATTTTTGAACATTTGGTTTCAATTTTTTTGGTAATATATTTTCATCTTCATCAGATGAGTTGTTTATTATCACATCTTTTGAAGTACTGGGAATTGGAGATAATTGAGGAGCTAAATCTGGTGTTATTGCATCTTTTGTTGTTGATATTCTAGGAGACAAATCTGTGTTTTTGTTTGTAAATATTGCTTCTTCAGAACTGCAGCTTGCTTCTTCTTCTTCTTCTGTTGATGGATTGGGCTCATCTATTTTTTTTGTTTTTTTTATCTTTGTATTTTTTGGTGTCTTTCTCTTTTTATCATTATTATTTGCATTTCTGGGTTCATTTATTGTTGGTCTACCTCTACGAAAAGCATTTAGCAGTTCATTCTGATGTTGAATGTATTGTTTCTTCTCATTTAAAATTGCTACAAACTTATTATAAAGTTCTAATTCTTCTTCTTGCCTCCTATCAACAAAATCATTTAGTTTAGTTTCAAAATCTTTTTTAAACTCTTCAAGATTTTCAATTTGTTTCTCTTTATCTTCTAAAATTTTGTCATGTTGTTGCTTTTCATTGTAAAGCTTTTCCAGAAGATTAAAAACTGTGGATGTAAAATCCACCTAACAACAAAAAAAATCATTACCTATAAGCGTTTTAACCAAAAATACAAAATTATTGTCAATAAATAAATAAATGGATTATGGTATCATTGAGTAGGTACCTTTCTTAAATTAGTTGTAAAGTAAACAGCCTTCATGTTATTTCTGAGTAATAAATTGATTGTAAATGTTCCATCTTTAAATTTGATTTCTACATCCTCTGGGCACTTCTCAAGGTATTTCTGTAGATTTTCCAAGTTGTCTACTAAAATTTTCAGCTCAGGTCTCGTTATCTAAAAAAAAACAAAAATTATATGAAAAAATCATCAAATTTTTTTTGTTCATATTTTTTACTCTGGGTGCTTATGGTGACATTCATCATATGGTTGGTACCATGGAAGTATAAACCACATGACACATGCCATCCAAAGCACTCAGAGCAACAACTCAAACTCATGGCATGGGCTGGTAAAACTACCCACCAGCATAAATGTACATTTGACAAACATAATGCTTAATTTTGGTATTTCGGTCTTTTTGCCTACTTGGTACTTATGGTATAGTCCTTGTCCTAGGCACTTACACTTTTGTGACATTTCCAACCTCTTTATTTATCATATGCATACTGACAGTCTTTGAGTTATCTGTGCGTTTTTTTTGTTGACCTTCAGTCCTCATCTTTTTATCCAGAGACAATAATCCTTTAATTTTATACCAACATGACATTATTACTTTTTAATATATTTTGGGCTAGGAAATATGTTTATTTGGTTCATTTCATATCAAAGACACAAAAACTGCATATGGCCAGGACTAGAGGCCAATTGTCAAATGTATCGAGGGCCTCTAGCCAGGACTAGGTATAAGATAAAGATTTTACCATTAAGCACTAAATTTATCCATTGCACTTATAAATTGTTGTATTTAAACACCTATGCTACAAATTGGGCTTAAAATACCTACTAAAGTGGTCCATGCTGTGCTGTTTTCAAATACTGTCAGACGTATAGATGCCTCTAGAAAAACCGTATAAATTTTTATTACGTCCTCTCCGGAGTTAATACTTTGAAATACATGTTTTTCCATTACCTTTTGAATTAGATGAAATTTAAATCGTAAACAAAGTTCCTGATCACGTGAGCTAAAAAAAAAATAATTCAGTGTCAGTGATGCCAACATATATTTTTTAAATAGTCACGTGATAAAAAATTTTCAATATCACGTGAGCTAAAAAGGCATTTAAATGATCACGTGACTAATAGATTTTTTGCACCGTTGGATAAACTCAGATTAATTTTTGATAATTAATCCGAGTGTTTCTTATGGTGCAAGTGGGCTTAAGTGACCGTATCACATGACCAAAATGCTAGATTGAATTTCCTAACCTTACTCAAGGCCAACACAAAAATAAATCAGCTGATCGATTTCAGAAAACTTGTTTAATTTGTTTTCTTTAAGTGGAATTTAAATTTTCTAATTATTAGTAATACATATCGGACTATGTACTCAAACCTTGAATAATTGCTTACCCATAGATAATAACTCACAGGGCAAAATGTTTCCAGTAATAATAGATAATCTGTTTTTATATTTTGAGTTATAAGTTGGTAAGTTTTTCTTTTTACTGCCTTTTTTAGGTTTGCGTTTTATTTTACACATCTGTTTATCTACTATATTATCACGGGGCCTAGAATAGGAGCACCAAAATTTTTAGGTTCAGTTCAGTCAGTGCAGGGCTTATAGAACGTCAATGGCCACTAGCAATGTTTACAGGTCCTGAATAAAGTATTTTTAAAAATTTAGTTCTTATATAAAATAAGTAAATGTAAGTTTGTGAATAGGGACCTTTTGCAGGCACTGCATTAATTCAATTCAATTCAATTATTTATTGTACTTCGACTTATAAAAGTAAATACCATGTCAAATTTTACAGCATAACATTACACCTAATTAGTATTTAACTCTAGTTAATGATCAAAAAGGTCATTGATGCTATAGCAAGGCTGCTATATTCAAATTCAAATTTTCAAAATTCAAAAATCTCTTTATTTGTAAAAATTGTTGATAAACATACAAGTAATCAAATAGTGTAATATTCTTAAATCTAGTTGGGTTGCGATAAAGTTCGACTTAGTATAATATAAAATTTACTTAAAAAAACACATCCATTTACCTAAATAAAGTTAACAACACACAAATTTCTAAGAAATGTGTGGTAATTATTGACAATAGTAAAACACAATTTGTAATATAAAATTAAAAGCACAAGAAAAAAAACATGATAAAATCCATTTTAAAATACATACAGTTTAGACAGGCAGTAAAATAAATAAACACATGAAACATTTCTCAATAAGATAGCTTCATATTCTTTTTTCTGTTTTCCTGATGTGACACTATTTATTTCATTAGGACATTTATTATAAACATAACTAGCAAAACATTTTAGACTTTTCCTAAAAGCTGATAGATAAACATTTGGAATCAAGATTTTTTTTTGCCTAGTATTGTATATATTACTTGATGAAACTGTTGAGAATTTGCTTTTGTTTTTCCTTACATACCTCAGGTATCAAAATACCATAAATAGTGAGTAGCATTTGATTTTTAAATATACACCTAGAAGATTCTACAGAGTTCAAGGAAAAATCTTCAAATTCAAATATTCTTTTATTAAAAAAATTGTATACAAACAAGGATTGTTACAATTGAACAATAAGCGTCAAGAAAAGATGTTGCTGCATTAAAAATAGTCTTACTAAAGAATTCTTATAACTACAGTTAAAACAATTAAAACAAAGTAACTAGGGCAACTTATGTCAAAAAGCTTTTTTTTTATAATAATAAAAATATGTTTACCAATATTAAAATTATATCTAAAATTTAAAATCTTCCTCAAGATTCATTTCTGAAGCACAAAAACCCTACCAACCTCACATGATTGATCCCAATAAAGAATCAGATGACCAAAGCATAATATACATTTGGTTGTTAATATGTTTTTCAAATTAACTATACAGGGTCTATATGACAGGTCCAGGTAAGCTGGCTATCGATATGTAATCTTAATAACTTATTGCTGTCAACCCTTTCAACATTTACACCATTCATGGAGAGGATAAAGTATGGTACTAACTTTCTCTTTTGAAACACCTTGTATTTAGTTTTTTTTTATTGACTAGCAGTTTGTTACTAGTACACCATTCATGAAACTAATCAAGCATGAGATTTGACTTTTCTATGAGAGTTTGTAGAGAGTCACAACATATGACAATGGTGGTATCATCAGCATATAGCATAAGCTAACTTCAGGGCTAACTTTATCCTTTATTAATGTGACATTAAATGACAGACAATTTCCAATTTTTACCTTTTGCAGAAACAACTTTTATTTTTGTTATCCTTTATTTATCTGTCAAAAGCCTGTTTTGTGTTCTGTAGGCAAAAGTAATTAAAAAGTTCTGAAAACAACTAGGTAAAAAACGGAAAAACCCATACCAGTGAAAAACCACCATAAAAATATAGGATTAGGTCTGTGTTCTTTTTTTAACACACTTCACAGAACATTGATGACTTTTGGTTAGTTAGTGAATACTGTTGCCAAACAACACACTTCTTTTTTTAATTTTCTAAGAAAAGCCAAATTTATAAAACAATGTATCACAGAGTTGAGAATGGGTTCATGTTTTTGAGACATAGGGCATACTAATAGTTAAGTAAAGAGACAAATCGCTGCTTTGCTTTGATAGTGGCACAACTAAAAAAATGCGTTTTTGCGTTTTCTGTTTTGTGTGACCCTTATCATTTTCATAAAATATTTTTACCATAAAATTTTCCTTATTGTCTATTTCAAGCATGGGTAAGTTATTGATTGATTAAATTAAAGCAAAAAAAAATACATAAAAATTTGCCTTTGCCATTATTTTTAAAAAGTGTTTCCTGAAAATTATCATTTCCAGTTATGCCACTATCAAAGCATGGCAGCGAAATATGGTTAAAAAATATCAAATTTACTGATTTAGGAAAAGACAGAAGAAAAGAAAGAACTACATAAGTAATATAATTTTCCATGCAGAGTGTAATAAAATGATATAAGTATATGTTAAACCTTAAGTTAATGTAAGAGAAGATCATAATATGCAGAGAAATCACATAAAAAAGTATTAACGTAAAGTTTAGTACTTACCTGTGAATAAAAACAAACATTTTCTCGTGGCTAAGCGGGTATAGAAAGATTTTGTTTGTCTTGTATTTTTCAGTGGGCACCTCGAAAACTCTACACCCACGGGGGTTCAAGATCTAATGGACACCTGGACACCTATTAAGTGTGGACAGTTAACTGTTTCATCCTTAAGGGACTCTTCAGGACTCGAAAATCGAATCTAGGACAAATCTACTTGTTTTTATCTTACTCAGCTAGAAATACCTAAAACTCTAAAAAACATCTGATTTAGATGTGGAAAATATTAACGAAAGAGTTTTTTGGGTAATTATGAATGCTTTGTCTATTAAACTTGAGGTTTTAGGACTGTCCTTTAAATTCATGACAGTTTGTTATTCCAACCAAATTTGCTATTTTTGGTATTCTCAATTAAGGGCCAAAAAGCAGAGACACAAGTTACCTAAAGATTATCTCTGACGGTGAGCGACGCTATTATATCTTACATATATTACAAGTACGGTTTTATTTTATTAAGAATTGTAAAAAACCAAAATAAATAAAATATTCTGCAATTTGATTCTGACCATATTCCCAACTTCCTTATGTGTTTGGGAATCCTGCATAACAAACAGTGTTTTGCAAAGTTGATATAATAATAATGTAAGCAAAGAACAGGGCTTATTATTTTGCAAAAAAATACTATAAAAATTGTAAAAGTTAAAGTTAATATTTTTTAGGTTGTAATTTTTAATTAACATTAAATACATTTTTTGTATGGTCATCTACTGGTATTATAAAAACAGTGAAATCCAGTGAATTACTGCTCATGGTCATTCACTGGATACCTAGTTAATCCAGTAAATGACTGGTTAGTTTTTGTTTAAAAAATCATTTGCGCAATTGGACAATTGATCAGGTTGATCTCAAACCCCAAAAATATATCCTTAGCAGGGGCGGATCTACTGGGAGGGCCTTGGGGGCCCGGACCCCTCAACTTTTTTGAGTTAAATGGTAAATGTTTACAAAAAGGTCATAATTTAAGTAGTTTTATTTTTGAGCAACCCCAACTTTTAGGGCCCCCCAATTTTTAGGGCCTAGATCCGCCACTGAACCTCAGGACAAATGAACTGCTTATTGAACTTTTGACAAACACACTTTATTGTCACACCCTGTACATATTGAAGAAGAGACTAAAATATTATGGCTGTTAAAGTAGTCATCATTAACCAAATAAATTGTCCATTTAACATAGCTCTTTATTTTTGATAATAAAGAAGTTATACTGAGTGTTCCAGTTTAAAACATCACCCTGTACATGGTTATTACCTCCCTCATGTAACTACAAACCTCACCTCACCGGCTCGGTATGTAAATTTCATACTCATGCGATATTAACCTAGTTTTGACACTTATTATATAACATCTATTATGTGGTCATTTACTGGTCATTCACTGGGTTTTTGTGCAAATTGCCTAAGAATGGTTAAATCTTTTAAGCAAACTTATATATAGTATTTTATTTACAAGAAAATTATAAAATAATAAATACATTTTCCAACCACCATTTTAATTTTCTTTCAAAATCAAAGCTTTTTTTTACAGATATTTTAAAATGACTCTTTCCTTAAGTGGTCATTCACCATTTATAGCTTTACATGTGCCATTTAATAATAATAATTATAGCCTTGTATATTCTGTAAAATATAGAGGGTGTTCCGTATCATCATGTTCAAATTTGAGGAGCATAAAGTACAGGGTGTCCCAAATTGGGCACTTTTGGGGGGTTTAAGGTACTTCTAGGGAAGACAGAGAAAAACTGATCACGCATTGCAAGGCTCAAATTTCAAGAGAAGGCTTATAGTAAAAACCGCATTTTGACATATCGTCTCGTCTTTGAGCTACGGGGGCTTTTTGAAAAGTCTGCATTTTGGAGGGGGGTCTATAACTTGGTTATTATTGGAAATATTGATTTAGAGTAAATTGCAATTTTATAGACTTTGTCACAAGGAATTCAACCGCTAAATTAAATTTTAACTGTCACTTTTAGTTTTTGAGATATGACATAAAGTTGCATTTTTTCTTATGGAATGGCCTATATTTTAATTAATTTTCGAATTCGTGATTGAATTCTTTTCAAAATGATGTATCATATGTCATAGTTTGATTGAGCGGTTTCGGAGATAATTAAAGTTTTTTATTTTTGTCTAGTGTGCGTTGAATGACGTCATGCGCCATTGACGTGAAAGCCTTGCGGTCAAATCCTACTTCAATGCTCCTATAGTTTTGTTGTCTTATACTATGCAAATCAAGTTGGCCTTGCGTCTTGGCGTTTTGCCATTGTTTTCAATTGTGTAAACAATTTGACATTACGCTTTGATATGAAATTATTTTGCCCAAAAGCGTTTTAAGTTTATTTTGAAATATGTATAATTTTTTTTTACTTTTTATAACTAGGCTTTGAGGGCCGTCAGCTGAATTATAATTTTTCCAAACCAGCCTTACTATATTTGTGACTGTGTAAAATAATAAAAATACTGGAGTGCCTTTACCTGCCTCAGAAGGAAATCATAGCGCACTAGAAATAAGTGAAAAAGCTGAATATCTCCTAAACCGCTCAATCAAACTATAACATATGATACATCATTTCGAAAAGAATTCAATGACGAATTCGAAAATTAATTAAAATATAGGCCATTCCCTAAGAAAAAATGCAACTTTATGCCATATCTCAAAAACTAAAAGTGACAGTTAAAATATAATTTAGCGGGTGAATTCCTCGTGACAAAGTCTATAAAACTGCAATTTACTCTAAATCAAAATTTCCACTAATAACGAAGTTATAGACCCCCTTCAAAAATGCAGACTTTTCAAAAAGCCCCCGTAGCTCAAAGACGAGACGATATTTCAAAATGCGGTTTTCACTATGTCTTCTCTTGAAATTTGAGCCTCGCAATGCGTGGTCAGTTTTTCTCTGTCTCCCCTAGAAGTACCTTAAACCCCCTAAAAGTGCCCAATTTGGGACGCCCTGTACACTTCTTTTCATGTAAAAAAAACGCAAAACTTATCAGTTTTTCTTTGTTTCAAACTTAAACGCGTATAAAAATTATTTTAAGATAACAATAGAAATAGCTAGTAAGCTTGTGCCCGTATTATGGCGCTTGTTTTATCGTAGTTCTTCGTCAGCCTACTGTACTTTGAAACAAATAAAAATTGATTTTTGACTTAAAAATAAGTGTACTTTATGCTTCCAAAATTCGAACATAATGATACGGAACACGTATAATATTATAGCATCGCTCACCGTCTGTTATCGCCTTAAAATTAAAATTAAGTAGGTATTTAAAATTAAAATTAATATAGTCCTAGCCCTATAAAAACCAAGTTTTATTATTCTGTTTAATCAGAATTTTTATTGCCAGCAATTCTTGCTCTTATGTTTATTCAATGATTTACACAGTCCCTTAAAATCTAACTTTTTTTAAATTTGTGCAATCTCTGGAAAGTTTTTTGGTGTGTGGTTAAGAATAAACTACCTTTATTTATATGTTCTTCAGTTTTTCACACTTACCAAAAATATTAACAACGCCCTCTGTATAATTTGTTTAAAAATATTTTTATTGTAATAATTTTTAAAGATTGTTAATTAAACCAATAAATGGTTTTTAAATATTACTCATAAAGCCCCCCATAGATACGCATGATAATTGTATGTTTTCCTTGTACAGTTTTAAGTTGTTATGCAAGATGGAGTGTGTATAGTGTCAAGATTTAATTGTTGTGTTCTGTCAATGGTTTTTTGTTCCGTCAACTGGTTTGGCTCATCTGCCATAACCAAACCTTTTGAATGCGATGACTAATTATTATTATTAGCAGGATTTATGTTTTTTTAATTACCCCTACTCGTTTTTTGGCTTCTGTAGTGTTAATTAAACCATATTTAAATGAGATCAACCATAGCTTAAAATCGGTTAAATAGTTTTTGAGTTATGGGCACTGGTTACAGACAGACATACAGATTTGAATATCCTGAAAGATATGCTATTTCTTTTAGCCGAAGCCACTCTTGTTTCTGGCACAATCACAAAATGCTATAGTAGGGTGAAGTGGAGTATGAGATTAATCATCAGCAACTGTAATCAGACACCCAGTATCTCTTTTCATAATGTTTTTTTGTGCATTGTTTCCCTTAAAACCGGAAACTATTACTCTTTGTTTATACACTGGTGGATTCCTAAACATTTTGGAGACATGGGTACATTTTGGTGACAAAAAACATCTTTAAAGAAGATACAGTGTTCCTGATTACATTTACCTCTTTCACACTATAGCATTTGAAAGAAACCAAACAAAACCGAAACTTTGCTTTGATCCTCTTTTCGCCAATGTATTGGCCTTTTCATTGTCTGGAATCTCCAAATGGTTTGTAAACACACTGGAGCTTGACCTTTCTTGTCTTGGCCAGTCTATAGAGTGCTACAGAGAAGAACTAATTTATCTTTTTTTCAGTCTTGATTAAAAACGAAATGAGCGATCCACATTACAGAACGTATGTAGACTTCTTGTTGCCAAGGAGGAGAGAAATAAGCAATTTGATATGGGTCAACAAAGAAATAAAGGCTAAGCTGGCCTATGAGCAGGCACACAGGCTTTCGCCAAATGATCACAAAGAAGCTGTGAAACAGAGTGTGGTGATAAGGGATTTGATAGAAAAGGTAAGCAGTACAAGGCCTTTTGAATAAATACACAAGGTAATATCACACCTAACAACGGTAGGCTGTGGTAATATCCAATGGCGGCACTTGACTTGAGCGTATTCGTTGGCGGTTTCGCTATATTTGGTCAACTGTTTGGCAAATATATTTGTTTATTCGTAAGCTAGTAAATAAGATGGCCATATTAGTTTGCGTTTTTGAAGTCCTTTTTATCAACAAAAATCACGTTACACTTTCACTATCAAAGCAATACATGTTAAACAGGGCCGCTGCAAGGTAGATTTGCGAAATGAGGAAACCGAGTCTGGACAGTAAACGCAAATATTTGGCTTATTTGACTTCTTTGATATTGACCTAGGACTGATCAAGGTTATTGACTAAAAACCGACAACCCGACGGAAACTCGTACGCTATTTGCTGTATTTGGACAAATAAAATGTAAATATAGCGAATAGCTTCTCTACGCCATTTTTGGATAAATGAAGTGCCACCATAAATAAACTTTACTTTATAAAAATTGCTACTTGTAAACCGATTTTTTGAAGTGTAAACTTTTTTAGGCGCGTTTAGCAGTTTTTGTGGGTAGTGAATTGAACTGAGCCGTCAGGCTCGGCTATGTAACGCTCATTCGGGTGAAATCGGCTCGAGTCGACTAACTGTGAGAAACATTCAGCGAGCGATATGATGATGCAGATGAATGCCAGTACACAGAAGAGTTCGGTTCGGTCCGCTTTGCAGAATATGTTATGGGCCAATATTATTAATTTCGCCTTGTTGAAGTTTACGTGGTCTTAAACATACACAATAATTTTTTTTTAACCAATTTTATTTTGTTTGATTCATAGTACACTTTAAAACTATCAATCATATGTATATTTGTTTTTGTAGGTTTTATAGCTTTTCTCTTTATATTTTTAGCTCAGCAAAGAATCAAGAATCTCAACAGAAGTCCTTCAAAAACAATTAGACAATATTCTAAATGAAATAGGCTACCACAAAAATATGCACATTACAAGATCAGTTGGTTTGCTCTTGACCAAAATATTGTTGAGGATCTTGAACGGACTTTATGTCAATAGGCTTGCTATTAAAGAGGTAAAAACCACTCTACAGCATGATACACTGTTACACGGTATGTTAGCAACTCGGTCAAAATAGTAAAGATATAGCGACTTGAAATTTGCACAAATGTACGTTTTAGTACATCTACAAGGTCTATAAAAATTCGGAAAAGGGCAAGCGCGTCAATTTTTGTTTTTTCTTGAACTGACGAGGCCCCATTTTTAATAAGTCAACTCAATTGAAGGGTATCCGGTACAAACAGACTAAGTGCCAATTTTCAAAAAAATCGTATTTTTCCATAAAAACGTTCTTAATGCTATCGGACTTATCCTTAAACGAGGAAAACATCGAACGAAATATTTTAACTTTTTTTAAATTCCTGAACTGCGATGAACCAAGAATGTAGTTTTTTTAACAGCTTTTAAAGTATCAAATTAATAATATAGACGAAAAAATTATTGACATAGGTAGACAACTTTATTGTTCTATAATCTGTAAGACAACTAGGGTTCAAAAAATCCAAAAGTTTACAACCACACACTTCTAAATGTATACAACAAAGTTTGTCAAACTTATCTATTATATGTATTAAAAATTGCTGCACCAAAATAAATATTTAAAATGCCACCAACGTGTTTGTTTTAGTGGGCCAGAAAAGTTAGATTTGTGTCCTCGTTATTTTCTAGCTTTTGGTTGGACAGCTGATGATTTATTTAAATTTTTATTTATCTTGAAAGGTTGAATAATAATAACGTGACAGTTTTCAAAAGTATTGTAAAACCCTGTTGTTGAACTGCTGACATAAAGGAATTTTTTAATTTTTTAGTTAAAATCTTTTATGGGCCATTGTCCCGTAGTGTTCGTTCCTAGTCACCGAAGCTATGCAGACTTCATTATCTTTTCCTACGTTTGTTTTAACTACGACATTGAGTTGCCTGCTGTGGCCGCAGGAATGGGTATGTATAGATCCTAATTTTTTACAAATCTTAACCCCTTCTTAAATTTCGTTCAAAAATCCCTCAAATCTTGTACATTTTTCAGCTTTTTATCTTCTCCCAAAGTTTTCTAAAAGCCCTATATTTTGTAAGACTTTTAAAAACCAGCAAAAATTTTGCGAAATATAAATTTTGTACACAGCATACTGGCCCTGTTTACATCTGTTGTGGGTTTATGAGAATTCTGATTGATATTAAATTATGTTGTTAAAAAACTTACTAGATAATAATTTAAAAATTGATGAATATTGGAATTAGCTACACAAAGTTGTGAAGGCTGGGGGTGGAAAATAGGGTATTCAGTGTAAATAAAATCTTTTCGAGGGAAGAAGAAATTACTTTATGAAAATCCTATAATAAGACCCCGAAAATTAGAAGTAGAAAATTATCTCGAGAACAGTGTTTCAAATATTAAAATTGATAGAGAGTTACCTTAATATTATATTTTCTAACAATTGCGAAAAGTGTTACTTTTCCGCAAGCGATTGCAGTTGGCCGACTAACGCGTATTGGACTTCGGCCAGCAATCAAGTGCGGAAAAGAAACTTTCCGCACGAAACAGTTAAAGAATAAAGGTAGGATACAAACATGGTTATTAAACTTATGGTTTTTTAATATTAATGGTAAAACTACAATTAGATGCTTTCTCGAGATTGATTTCTACAAAGTTCTTCGTCTCAGGCGTCCCTGACACTTTTAAGTTTGTAAGGACTTCGCCACGTAGATAAATAAAAACCTTTACATATTAAGAGACCAATTTTTTTTTTAAAGTTGGCATTTTATTTGCTTAATCATTTATTTAAAAAAAAAACAGTCGCACTACAATAGAAAGTATTTAATTTTGTACAAAAAAAATCCTAAAATTTGAAAACATCTCATAAAACGTTTTCTTCTAAAATTTCACAGTTTTCTCTTGAAATTTTTACGATATCCTCCTAAAGTTCTAAGTACCTAAAACTAAAAAAAAAGGAGTTAGCCCAGTCATATTAGGTGAAAAAATCCTGAAACGTGGAAAGAAATAGGTGCAAGCTGGATTGGTACTGGTACACATCCCGACATATTCTCCAGCAAAATAACCCTTGTGAGCTTCGCTAGATATCAAAGGTCCTAAAAATCAATATTTTGCAATTTTCTCGACAACTTTTAACTTAAAAAAAAAGTGAAGAAAGAAAAATACGCAAAATCATTTGGTCTAGAACGTAAAATTTTACATTACATTTTAAAAAATATATTTAAAAAAAATATATTTTTTGTAGTTTTTTTTCCTACCTTCTAGTTAACTTGTTTTGAAATTTTAATACTTTATAACATTAAGCTTGATCTCCACTTGTACAAAACACCTTGTACTTAAATTTAGTTTTTGTTTGTTACTAGTTAAACAACTTTAAGATTCCAAAAAGCACCTTAGTTAAAAAATCTATAATCTATGAAGGAAGGAAAATTTTTAATCACCTACCTGCTCAGATTAGATACCACACTCAGATAGTTCAGGAGACATTTGAAAAATATTCTAGTGGATAAGTCATTTTATTCTCTTGATGAGTTCTATCAGGAACGTTTTATGTGGATAAAACCATATACAGGACTTACTTAATTTCATTTATTTTAAGTTAAATTCTCAATCAACGAATCTCCTAATTTTTACTTGATGTTTGTCTTTTCTGTGTTTTGTTGTTTTTATTGATACATTGGTGGTACCTGCTGGGCTATTTCTGACAATGACTTGACAAGCTTTAATGTGATTTTGTGATAACAATATTTAAGGTAATTTTATTATTGAATTTTATTAACTGGAGTAATTGAAATAGGTAATATTTATGTGTATATAGTTTTTATCATGGAGAATTATTAATTATCTCTCCAAAGGAACTTTTTATAGAGGAAACAACATTTTTGATTATCTCTAATTTATTATTTTATTTTTTGTCTCTTTTTTAATAATTTTATTTTTTGTCTCTTTTTTAATAATTTTATTTAACTTTTAACTTGTATTTTAATTATTTGATTAACTGGTTATTTAATTTGATTAGGTTTGTTAGTTCATAACCATAAAATTTGTTTTTAAATAACTTTTTACAATTAAGGATATTTATATATATATATGATGTTTTTTTTAAAGTGTTAGGTCTTCTGTGTTTTTAATATTTTTATGTTGTTTTGTGAATTTTATTACCTGCTGATCTATTCTATTTTACTTAGCCTGCTTTATCAATGGAGTAATTTATTCTGGACAATAAAGTATTTTTTGATTTGATTGATTGAAGGCTTAGGCCAATGGTCAATAATATCAGGACCGCCAATGGGACATGGAAAAAATATTTTTATACAATTAACCATTGTATGAGAAAAAAGTACATAGAAAAAGTTCAACTTCTGGGTAGAAACATCTTTAAAATATGCGCAAATGTGCACCCTTTTATTATATTT
Source organism: Aspidapion aeneum (assembly GCA_963576565.1). Taxonomy (NCBI): domain Eukaryota; kingdom Metazoa; phylum Arthropoda; class Insecta; order Coleoptera; family Brentidae; genus Aspidapion; species Aspidapion aeneum. The sequence goes on along the minus strand of OY755038.1, from coordinate 34,094,225 downwards.
GAAATTCAAGCCAAACTGCTATTGATAGCAAAAATAGTGTTTCGCTAAACTTTAATGAAACAAATGGGTTTAAACAAAATAAATGTAACCTAAGGGTGGTTTTTGAAAGTTTTAAAATTATAAACATGAGTACATAAAGTTTTACCGAATAGTCGTTGTATTATGATTTTTCCCCAAATATGTATGTATACTAAAAGCTTTAGTGTCTAAGATATCTACAAAAAATAATTTATCCATGTACATATAGCTGGCTTTTCGACAGTCTTGGCGAAAAATCTTGACCTAAAAAACTGAAAATTGCATATTAATACGAGTATTTGTTAAAACGTTATGTAAGTACCTCTGTGTATAATTTTCAGCCCTGAATAAACCACCCTTATAATCGAGATCATGGCCCTTATGTTCCATTTATTTTGTCTAAACACTATTTTTTCTAAAATTTTATAAAAATTACTTTAATATCTGTTAAGCTGGAATATCAAATAAAATAAAAGTGTGCGCATTTGCGCGTATTTTAACACTGTTTTTAACCAGAAGTTAAATATTTTTAATGTTACGCTTTTTGGTGTCGTACCGTTCCTAAATGTATAAAAATTAAATTTTCAAAATCCCAATGGTGGTCCGGCTAGTATTAGCTACTTTCCTAACCTTTAATTAAAGTTGTTTAACTTTAAAAAAATAAATACTAAATTTTAGTAAATGGTGTTTGATACAAGGGGATCAAGCTTAATATTATAAAGTATTAACAATTTAAAACAAGTTACCTACAGAGTGGAAAAAGAATTAAACAAAAAAAAATAATTTTTTGTTAAATATATTTTTTAAAATGTTAGGTTTGGTTTTTTCTTAATTTTATGGTATAGACCGAAAGATTTTGGGTATTTTTTCACTCTTGACTTTTTTAAAAAAGTCATTTCTTTTCGAGAAAATCACAAATAACTGATTTTTATAACATTTGGGGCCTTATATCTGGCGAAGCCCAAGGAGGATTTTGGCGGAAAATATGTGGGGATGTATCCTGGATGCTAAGGAATAATTATACAAAAATCCAGCTTGCACCTATTTTTTTCCAGGTGAATTATTAATATGACTTGGCTAAGTGGCCACCGTGAAACGAGAACTGACATATTAGAAACTTTAACAGACTTCTTCCTCAGTTAAAAAAAAATAATAAAAGATAATAAACAACGAAAACTTTGGGAAATCAAGTTTATTTGATAAATAGGCATTATTTTTGACCAAGAAATACTTCTTTGAACTCACCTGCTCATACTTAATAGAAAACACTCCGTATTATCTTCGTTTGTTTTTAGATTTCCAGGGCATGCTGGGTATGGGAGAAATGCTTAGAAGCATCGGCGCGTTCTTCTTGCGTCGAGCCAAAGACGACGACGTCTTGTATTGGGCTGCTTTCAAACAGTACGTCTATCAAATTGTGACAAAAGGTGACAAACCTATTGAGTTTTTCATCGAAGGTACCAGAAGCAGAAGCAATAAGACTATGGCACCGAAATATGGTAAGTGCAGTTTTTACTTTCGTATTTATTTATAAAGGTCACGGAACAAAAATTCAGAGAATCAAGAAAATATCGAAACAAAAAATTTCGAATGGAAGGAATATCAAAACTCGGGTACGGGGTAGACCTCGTCAGATGTCTATCAGGGGAAATGAATGGATCCCTGCCCTCCGTAGATTCCAGGTACTCTCTGACCCGGAGAGTTAGCACCTGTTTAGGGTCCCATTCCCAGGGTTACGGGAGAAGACCACATCGGTATGAAAGGCGGAGAGGATGGACCTCGGTACGGTGATCATAGCGCAGGTGGCAACTCTTTCTTTTAGGGATAGTATAAAAGAAAAAGATGCTGCCTTGTAGTACCGGCGTTGGAATCGTCTAAGGCTAGGGGAAGAAAACCTCGATCAAAAATCACCTGGTCCTCCAGGTTGGGGGTTGGGGCATTAGACTAACTCTCTGATACCCGGAAAAAACGTACACTGTTAAAAACCCAATCAAACGCCTCGGAAAGAAATGAAAAACCTAAGACGAACCAAGCAAAGAAACAGGAATATGATTTTTGGTACATGGAACATACAAGGAATGAGTCGAAAAGTGAATGAAATAGTACATGAGTGCAGCAGAATGAAGGTTGACCTTGCTGTACTAACAGAAACGAAGAAGAAAGGAAAAGGATCTGAAAACCCAGGACAGTATGACCATTTATATAGCGGAGTGGCAAAAGAAAAACATGCTCAACAAGGAGTATCTATTTTGGTCAACAAAAGATTTAGAAAATTTATCACCAACTGGGAAGCAGTAAATGAACGGCTAATAAGAATGAATATAACAATAAAAGGAATGAGACTTACGATTTTTGGAATCTATGCGTATAATGACGATGCAAATGTAGCCGTGAAAGACAATTTTTTTGAATAAATCCACAATGAAATATCAGCAGTAAGTACATCTAGAGAAATTGTAATATTGGGAGATTTAAATAGTAGAACAGGTAACAGAGTAAATGATCTGACAGTTGGCCAATATGGAGAAGATGTTGTTAATGACAATGGAAACCGGCTTATCACAGTATGTGAGCAATTAGACCTAAAAATCCAAAACGGTTTTTTCCAACATAAGAAAATACACAAATATACCTGGACCAAACCCTCACAAAACCTGAAATCCGTCATTGATTATCTTATCACTAAACAAAAGACAAAACTAAAAAGCGTGGATCAACATGCGGAAGTGATCACTATTTTCTGGAGACCAAAATTCTCTTTCCTTATCAAGGCCGAAGCCTCCATCAACAAAATCTTGATGATACAGTGAATGAGGGAATTGATCACTGTCAATATAATCTACTAACCCTAGAACATGACAGCGTAAAAAACTTATACAGGGGGAGACTGAACGAAAAACTTAATTCAAGTTCAGGTGAAACCCCAGATGAGGAATACGAATGTATCACATTAAGCATCCATCAAGCTGCAAAAGAAGCACTAGGATTAGTGGAAGAAACTCTTAAAAGAACAAAAATATACTGGTGGGATGCTGAGATTGAATTTGAAATAGAGGAAAAAAGGAAATTATATCACACATACTTATCCCAAAAGACAGATAGAAGCAGAGAAGAATACAAAATCGCGCAATCAAAGGTGAGAAGAATGATCAGTGATAAGAAAAATCAATCATGGATGCAAAAGTGCCAGAAAATAGATTCTTACTTAGGAGGTAGGAGAAGTACCGAAAGCTGGAAAACTATAAGATCGATCAAAAAAGAAACATGCAGAGATATTATTTCACCAATACCAGACAAAGAATGGGATGAGCATTTTAAAAAACTTTTAACTGAAGATAGAGCAGAATTCAAGGAAGACGAAAGAGACAATATCATTAGAACGATGGGATCTCCAGTACCCCTCACAATATCTGAGGTCAAAAACGTGTGCAAAACCTTAAAAAGCGGTAAATCTGCCGGACTCGGAAATATCCCAGCTGAACTTATTAAATATGGCACTGAAGAATTGTTTTGGAGATTACGGAATCTTTTCCAAAGATATTTAAATGGAGCTGTAGTACCAACTGAGTGGAAAACGTCATATATATCCACAATACACAAAAAAGGAAGGAAAGATATATGTGACAATTATAGAGGTATATCTGTAACTAGTACGCTAAGCAGAATATATGGCAAAATAATAAGAAATAAAGTGGAGAGCGAATATAAAGATATGGAGGCAGAACAAGCTGGTTTCAGGGCGGGTAGATCGACTTCAGATCATCTCTTTTGTATAACCCAAGTTATTGAAAAGAAAATGGCATACGGACAAGAGCTCCATCTGCTTTACGTAGATTTGCAGAAGGCATATGATAGTATACCACTAAATCTACTTTGGAAAGCGTTGGAAAAGACAAACATAAGCTTACAACTAATTAAGGCCATCAAAGAGTTATACCGCAATAGTAAGGCAAAAGTTAAAATAAAAGCAAAACTAACCAAAGGCTTTCAAGTAAATAAAGGTCTTAAACAAGGTTGCTGTATCTCGCCTACGCTCTTCAAGATATATTTGGAACAGGTCCTTAAAGTCTGGAAGAGAAAATGCCAAAACATGGGAATTCCGTTGGATGAAACCACCTTGTATACTTTATGTTTCGCCGATGATCAGATAGTGGTGGCTCAGGATTATGGCGACCTCGAATATATGACACGAAAACTAATAGAAGAATACAATAAGTGGGGACTAGAGGTTAATATCAATAAGACAGAGTATATGTGTATTGGTGGAACGAAACAGGATCTAATCTTAAATACTGGGCAGCGAATTCAGTCCTGTGATGAGTATAAATACTTGGGTCTAAAAATTACAGCTGACGGAACACTAGACAAAGCTATAAAAGATAGAAACGTACAAGGAAGAAAAGCAATAACTTTATTAAATGGAATAATTTGGGACCAGAGTATATCAAAACATAACAAAAAGCTTATATATAACACCATTGTTAAAAGTATTATTACGTACGGCTCAGAAGTATGGCTAATCAAAGATAGAACAGAAAAAATGCTTTCCGCTACGGAGATGGACTATTGGAGAAGAGCAGCAGGGAAATCAAAAAGAGAAAGAGTTACCAATCAAAGAATAAGAGAAATTATGACAGTGGGTGAACATACTCTAGTGGATGATATAAGAACAAAACAACTGGTGTGGTACGGACATGTACAAAGAATGGATGTTGGAAGACTACCTAAACAAATATTACAATGGAAACCAACTGGCCGAAGAAAACGAGGAAGGCCGAGGAGAAGCTGGAGAGAAGGAATAGATAGTGAAATAAGAATAAGAGGCCTAGATGATGAATTATGGGCAAACAGAAACGAGTGGAGATTGGGTATCGGAAGACGTAGAACGTTGTGAAACCGATAAATATATATATATATATATATATATATATATAGGAATATCGAAACACGTACAAAGTAAGTTCTAGGTCTTTCTATTATGTCGGGTCTAGGACAGTATATTAAATGTCTTAATTTTCGTTTAAACTTCTTTAGGGCCTAAGAACAAAATAGAAAAAATTGTATGAAGAAAATATTATAAATTGGTTTTACCTCATGTGCTGTTGGAAAGGATAAAGGAGTATTTTGTTATTGTTTTGTTAGAAAACTAAAGTAAATTAAATAAAGGTTTAAAACTTTACCAATTCAAATATTTGATGATCTATCTGTCGGAGGTTGTATGGTTTTGATACCAATTAGTTGTGATGGTGTTGTTAGGTTCTCTTATTACTCGAAGAAGAAACGTTGGCCAAAAATTAGACATTTAATTTATTGTCATAAATCTTACAAATCGCACACACACAATCGCTTCAAATTGAGTCAAAATAATAGAAACGGCCAAGGCAATGCATTAGGTATACGATCACTTGAGACAAAATTATGAAGGGTTCTTAGTTTTTTTGAAACCATAGCAAACTTTGTTACTTCTTATGACCGCCATACTGAATTTATACGTCAATAAATAGAACATTGAAATAGATTTTCAACCATGTATAATAAGCCTATCTTTGAATGACGGAAAATCTGAATTTATTTAAAAAACTGTTTTTCACTTGGTTGGCCGTGAAACAAAGGCCGTAGTTGCGTTTGTTGTCATACCTACGCGACTATCTGTCAAAACTTTGTAATTTATTTGATTTATCTGTTGGAGTTTTAAAGTTTCTAAATTACTTAAGTCACATTATCAATCAAATTTAACATGGAAAGGTTTCCAAATTGGGAGAAAGAAGATATGTATGAATGTTATATTTTGTGTAATAAGAATGCTGGAAGAAGTCGAGATATGTACTTTCAGAGATATCCAGAAAGACGAAACAAAAGAAAGGTTTGTCAATCTTCAGAATACTTAGAAATAATTAAATTGAATATGGTTCCTTTAAAAATATTGAATCTCACTTCGCGAACTGAACAATAATGTTGAAGTACCCAAATCAACTGCACAAAGAATTCTTAAAAAAATTAAGTATCATCCATATGCAATACATATTAGTCAAGCACTCCGAGATGGTGACTTACAAAGAAGAACCTTGTTTTGCAATTGGTTCATACAAAACCCTTAATTTCCGCTTAAGGTTCTGTGGTCCGCTGAAAGCAGGTTTACAAACTGCGGGGTGTTTAACAGACATAACTACGTGTACTGAGCCGATGAAAATCCGTTCTTAAATTGTGAGGGGCCTTAGGTAGGGTTTGAATGTATGGCTAGGAGTCATAAACGGACACATACTATTTAACATTTTTCATAATAATTTGACGGCACCTCGACATCTAGAAATTCTACAAAATTACGTTGACCAAATATTAGAAAATTTTTCTCTTCAGAATGTAGCAAACATGTGGTTCCAGCAAGATGGAGCACCTCCACATAACGCAAGAATCATAACCGACTATTTGAATCAGCAACATGGAAATAATTGGATCGGAAATCGAGGTCCAGTTACTTAAAGGATAAAGTTTATTCTACTACTCATAATACGATAGAAGAACTTGAGACAGCCGTTGTTCAAACCATAGAAGAAATTCCTGAACAAATGATTAAAGATGCATGCATGTCTCTAATTCATCGATGCAGGATCTGCATGAATAACAACGGTGGAATTTTCGAACATTTGCTTATTTAATTCAATGCTTTGTTATCGGTTTTTAGTTTTATTTTAAATTAAATAATAAATGCAAACTTTTGTTTCAAAAATAAAAGATAGATTTTAAGAAATTGTATTATTTCTTAGCCAGAGAAAAATTAAAAAATAAGGACCTTAAAGATTTGAAAATAAATCAAATAAATGGAAGTTTTGAAAGGCAGTTACGTAGGTATGACAACAAACACAACTACGGCATTTGTTTCACGGCCAACTAAGTGAAAAACAATTTTTTAAATAAATTCACATTTTCCGTCATCCAAAGATAAGCTTATTATACACGGTTGAAAAGCTCCTTTTATGCCCTATTTAATGAAGTATAAATCTAAAAACTAGAAGGCCTAGAAAAAATTTGTTAACGTCATTCGATTGGCCGTAGTTGCTTATACAAAACTACCAAATTTCAATAAATTTGGCGGCAATATTTCAAATTTTCAAAAAACTATTTTTAGTTTTTGCTTGATATTTTAGTAACCCCTGTAGATATCTTTAATATTCATACAGCACCTGATTAGGCTTAGAATAGCGCAACTTTTTTCTCATTTAAAGAAACTCTTACCGTTTCCAAAATCCCCATGTAGATGCTGTTATCTGGGACACCCTGTATAGTAATTAGTAGACGGACAGTATCTATAATTTGCAACACACACAGGTAAACCAGATAAGACAGAACCGAGAACACCAATTCAGAACACTCAACACTTAAGTCAGACTATTTGCAAATTTTTACGTTTTAGGCTTAATAAACATGATTCTAAAAGCCTTCTTTATTGGCACAGTTCCAGACATAACTTTTATACCTGTCAGTATATGCTATGATAGAATTTTGGAAGAAAGTCTCTTCGCCTTTGAACTGTTGGGTATACCCAAGCCAAAAGAGAGTACATCGGTAAGTAAAAGTCAATATAATTTTCTTCATTTTTAAATTGTTTTTTTTTACTTCCTTTGTATGGAGATGTAATTTATTCATGCAAAAATAAAATGTTCGAATTTTGACATATTTTTTCTGATCTAGGCATTTTTATGGTGGGAGATCTCATTTCTCTCTGTTAATACATGGTAGTGCCAGAATTTTGAGTCAGTAAAAAAAAATCAGGGTGTTGCACCCAAATGTTTACTCACAAGTCATTAGTAGGTACATAAAAAGAAATGCATAAAATAAAAATAATAAAATAAATACATCAACCAGAGTTACCGATGACACTAGGTCACTGATGGATATATTGGTTACCTCTGACGCATCCATCTGCAGTGGCGTGGATCTCCACCATCTTGTCTCCTATTAACTCAAATTTCAAAAAATCGCATACCCAACATTATTTAAAACTTATCGTGACTTTAAAATATTTAAGATTGAACGGTTCTTATATTTATTCATTAAATGATGTTAATATTATGGTTCAATTTTTCAACTCAAACTTGCTTCAACTAATTGATATTCATGCCCCATATAAAACATCCCGTATCAAAAAACCTACTACCCTGTGGCTCAACGATAATTTAAAATTAGTTAATAAACTCAGGAATAAAGCGTGACTAAGGTACAAACTAAATCTGACATATCCTTACAAAAATATCGTGAATTAAGAAACTTTGTTATTGTTTGTGTGAGGACAGAGAAAGAAGCTTTCTTGCAGGATAAGTTTAAAAAAGACCCAAAGACATTTTGGAAATATCTAGGTGGCTGAACGTGACAAGTAGCCCTCAAGGGAATATTGAGTTGGAGGTTGATGATCTTAATGAATTTAATAGATTTTTCGTACGTGATGATGCTTAGGTCAGTTAGAAAGTGAGTCTATTTCCCCACCACACTGTTTTCTTTTTCCGGGGTATCTGAAGACGAAGTCAATAAGGCACTTTACTCTATTAAATCGAACGCCAAAGGATCAGACGATTTGGATATTAAAAGTTTAAAATTGGTAGCACCTTATTTAATTAAGCATATCACATTTATAGTAAATAAATGTCTGACTACCGGTACCTTTCCTAATGCTTGAAAGTGTGAAAATGTGGTGCCTATTCCAAAAAAAAATTCGACTTGTGGATTTTCAGACTGGACCCATCAGCATTCTCCCTACTTTGGTTCAAAGGTTACTGAAAAAATTATTTATAAACAATTAATACAGATAATACCCGACATGCAATCTGGGTTTCGCGAGTTTCATAGCACTGCGTCGGCCCTGCTAAAAGTAACTGATGACATTTTCACTGCCTGTAATAAAAAACTAAACCCGTGTCTTATATTGCTAGATTACAGTAAAGCTTTTGATAATATTGATCATTTTATACTTGACATTACATTAAAATATTTCGGTCTGGGAGATTTAGCTTTACAACTATGTTCGGATTTCCTAAGGGGTCGTTCTAAAAGATTGGTGTGGAACAACAAATCTTCAGACTGTATTAACACGTCGAAAGGCGTTCCTCAAGGAAGTATTCTTGGCCATTTGTTTTTTACAATCTATACGGCGGATTTTGCAAAGTTTTTGGTTATTATATTGTGACAGCCATCAATACGCCGACGATTGCCAGATCTACTACTCCTTTCCATTGGTTGGCCTCGATTTGGCAGTGGTACTGTCTGAAACTCAACTCATCAAAAACTAAAATGATAGTCTTTGGAAGCACACGTTAACTTCAATATTATTTTAAATCAATAAAAAATTAATCCTTTAAGTTTTTGTAAGTCTTGGATTGTTTATCGATTCTGATCTTCGATTTAATAAACATGTCAATAGTATTTTACAAAAATCATATTTTAAACTCAAATCCGTATACTTGCATAAAAATATTTTAAGCAAGGACGTCAAATTAAAGTTGTGTGATAGTCTGATACTTTCCCTAGTTTCTTACTGTGGAATACTCTACTGGCCCGCTATAGTAGACCGAGACAAGGAAAGCTAACAAAAATTCTGCTCCCTCATATTTACTTTCAAAATTCATTAAGTCTGGATCGGAGCATAGGCATCATACTCGTTATGGCGACTTATATAGCGCTCCCCGACACCAAACTGCTTTATTTTAGAGATCTTTTAGTTACAATGCTGTAAACTACTACAATAAAATCCCCCCATGATAAAAAATCTTCCGAATATTACCAAGTTCAAGAGGGAAATCAAAGTTCTATGTTTCTTTAAAAAAATGGGTGTAAATTTTGACTAATTATCTTTTCTTTTTGTTTGAGGTAAATCACGATTTGTGTACTTTGATTTAATTCTATTCTTTATCTTTTTATTTTACATATTCATAAATTTATTGAAAATGTTTATTTTCGAATCATGTTGTGTTATTATTTTTCTTTTCTCTAATTTTATTTTCGAATCGTATTGTGTTTATATTTTTTTTTCTTTGGTGGTTATATGGAAGAGCGTATATTATACGAATATCGCCACCTATATCAATTGTTCCTAATCTTTGGTATATTACATTTCCAAAATAAAGGCATTATTTATTTATTTTTATTTATTTATTAAAAACCAATAAAGATGTTTTTAAAATAAAAAAAACGTGTTTTTGCAGAAAAATACGGTAGTGCCGCCACTGCTGTCCTCCCGGGTGTTGGCGCTATAACCCGAGAATGTCTAAACCTATTTTAATTAAATTTTAATAAAGGGTCCTATTCTTAGAAACCCTATGGTTTTTTAGTCCATTACCAATTTTTTCAGAAAAGTAAATTTAGCTATTTTTTGGCAACATCTCTAAAACAAAGGATGTTATAAGTAGTAGTGAGTAATAAATTAAAGAAGATTAATTTAACCATCGAATGACGTACAAACTGCTAGCTTCAAACTATCAGTGGCTGAGTTTTTTTTTTAATTTTTAAGAAAATAGCATATTTCTTCGTTAATAACTTAAATACTTTACGAGAACGTATTAAGTTTTGGAAAAAGATTTGTTTTGAGGCGGATGCCTCGTAATTTCCAAAAAAACGTATTTGTATTTCCAGAATCGTCTGACTTTTAATGGATTACTAGATTTTCTTTACGATTTCTGAAAATCTCATGTGAGTTGCCAAATTCCTGAGTAATTCCCCCCCCCCACTACCTGGAAACGTTCTAAAGTAAGCCCTATCTACAAAAAATCTGATAAAACTCACATCACCAATTATAGACCCATTACAATCATAAATAACTTTTTAAAATGTCTAGAAATTCTAATGCATAATAGAATCTTTCATCTTGTCAAAAATCGAATTTCCCCTTACCAGCATGGTTTCTTAAAAGGGCGCTCTACTACAACTAACCTCGTCATTACTACTCAAACTATTGCAGAGACTTTAGACAACTCTTCTCAATTGGACATAATATATACCGATATGTCTAAAGCCTTTGACAAACTGGATCATCAAATTTTATTAAATAAACTTGCATTATTTGGTTTTTCAGACAAACTTCTAAACCTGATCGAAAACAATTTGTTTCAGTAAATGGAATTAACTCCCTTGATTACAACTCGTCCTCTGGAGTTCCCCAAGGCTCCGTTCTTGGCCCCTTACTATTTGTTATTTTCATTAATGATGTGTGTCTTAAACTGGAGTCAATGGTTTTACTTTATGCGGATGATCTCAAGTTACTTTTCCGCATAAACTCTGTTGAAGACTGTCTAAGGCTCCAAAAGGACTTGGACACTGTGATTGCTTGGTGCACCTCCAATAAACTTTCGATGAACATCGACAAATGTCAGGTACTATCCTTCTCTTTAAAAACATATCCAATTTTATTTAACTACTCACTAAATCAAAAAATCTTATCTAGAACTGACTCTTTTCATGACCTAGGAGTAACTTTTGATAGCAAATTATCATTTACAAAGCATTATGACACCATTATCTCTGAAACATATAAGACTGTTGGATTTATTACAAGACTAAGTCGTAAGTTTCAAAACATTACAACTCTTAGAACTTTATTCTTTTCGTTTGTTAGGTCAAAATTGGAATATGCCTCTTTGGTTTGGTCACCGGAGTACAACACACATATTGAAGATCTTGAAAGAATCCAGAGAAGATTTTTAAAATTATTATATTTTAAAACCCATAGTACTTATCCTCCTCAGGGTTACCCTGAAGAAAGGCTACTGGAGATGTTCAACATGCAGTCCCTGTCAGATAGGAGGTGCTATTACTCTCAAGTGTTTCTTTTTAAATTGCTTCATAACAAGATTGACTGCCCTGACTTATTAAACAAAATTAATTTTCTTGTCCCCCGCTTATCTTCGAGGCAAAATTTAACCTTTTTTTTGCCAAGGACGCGAACAAATAAACTGCACTTCTCTCCTCTCCATGTTATATGTAGAACTTATAATAGCTGCAACAAAGATTTTGACATCTTTGATACCTCTATTTCTGCAATTCAAAGATTCTTTAGTACTACATCCACTAATGGTACATAATATCCTTCTAATTAAGTATGTTCCCTCACTCCCAATAAATTATACTGCCCTATTTTAATTTTTTGTGTTTGTTGTGTGTCTGTCTGTCTGCCTGTGAATTTGATTTGTTTGTGATTTTTGTAGTTTTTTTTTAGCTTTTGTTAATTAATTATTTTTTTTTAGTTTTAGAAGTTTTAGTTTTTTCCTGCTTTGTAATTGGGTTATACCTGTTAAGCAGTGTAGTAATAAATAAATAAAACATTTCTGTGATTTTAAGAAGATTTTTGCTATTAAAAGAGTTTTGAGAAAAACATATCTTAAGCTTTCTTTTTACCAGCAAAAATTATTACTTCCTATTTTTAGGGCTTTTTTAAATCACTAAAAATCCTAAAAGAAAAATTTGGCAACATCTATTTTCACATAGACCATCCTATATCGGCGCGGGAGTTTTTCGGATCCAGAGCACCAAGAGTTAATCACAGTTTGGGTCCAGTTGACATGCAGGAGACCACAGACGAGGAAAAGAAAATTATACCGTCTTTAGCTTATGAGATATTAAGGCGACAGCAGATGTGTGGGGTAAGTTAAGGTCGATTTAGTTCAAATAAATATTAACTTTGATAAATTCTATCTTGAGTAACAGAATCAGCAAAAATCAGTGAATAGTAGCGTTCCAAACCAATGTGATCCAGTAATTCCATAGACAAGCTAAAAAAGTTTTAATTTATTTTAAAATTTTATACGCAAACACGCCAATAATAAAACTTAGTTTAGTTAATTCCAATGTTACCTATATATTCATAAACTAACCATACAAATTTTAGCTTGGTAAACCATGATTATTCTTGAAGGAAACCGCAAAGGGAAGATGCAGAAAATTGTATAAATTTGGGCATTTCATTTGTTACTTTAGTTTAATTAATTTTCAGGTCTTAGCTGTTATACAGAGTGGTACACGTTTAAGGTATTTGTCAGTATTTTTGCGAAAAGCTCGAACACGTCGATTTTGTTTTCGAGGGTACACTTTGGCTATCTTGAAATTTTTATAGCACATATCTCCTTTGGGGTAAACTCTGCTTCTATATTTTGAATAGGGAAAGTGGGTCTAGTAATGCCTTATTTTGAAGGCGTCTTGAATGTCTTTACAACCGTGCATTTTTGTTTTTAAATCCATTGATTTGTCTTTGGGACATTTTCCACCAAAGAGCGATAAAAAAATTAATAAAATGAGAAATAGAGGGTTACTGTGAAATAAAAGATAAATCGACATGTTTCGGGATTTTTTAAAAACTTTCTCAGCCTCAGCCGTTTTTTTAACGCTCCGTGTTAACGTTGGAGGCGAATATCTTAAAAACGACTTGATGGGTTTTCAAAATTTTTACACGGTTGCAAAGACATTTAAAAGACCTTCGAAACAAGGCTTGACCCACTTTCCCTTTCCTTTAAAATATAGGAGTAAAGTTGACCCCTCGAAAGGGGTGTGGTGGCCTTGGTTACCTTTAATGATAAAAAATAAAACTTGCAAATTATTGTTACGGGTTCACAACGACAAATTAAAAACTCGCAATTGTTGAAAACGATACGTCAATTTATTTCCACAAATTATGTACAAAAACACGCACTCCAACTTACTAATAATTCACCACTAATATCTCACGACCACTACAGTATGTTATCTGTGACTGACTGACTGATGCACGACGTCCGGCCTTATATATGAGGATCGTCCATCTCTCTCGAACTTTCCGGCAGCCTTCGACGTCCGGAAAGTTCTCGTATTATTTGGACCGCAAGTCACAGATAACGCAACTAAAACCTAGACTAAGAATACAACCTTAAGATAAATCAACCTAATACTACACTAAACCTAAATAAATTCCAATTATAAAATTTAAATAACTTAAATTTGTAACACTATCCTCCTCTTCAGGTTTGATCGTCCCGATCAACATTTCCCAGGTAAGGTTTTAGTCTGTCTAGATGAACAACTTTCATCTTGGACTTCGGGCTTCTCTGGATTCGGTAGACTACATCATTAATTCTCTTAACAACTTTATAAGGCCCTTCCCATGGTGGTGTCAACTTAGGTGATCTTCCTTTCCTGCGTTGAGGATTGTATAGCCAGACTTGATCATTCTCTTTGAACCCTGAAGAGTTTGCTTTCAGGTCATATCTCGCTTTCATGCGGTCACTGGCTATTTCTATTCGCTCTCTAACCACTTCATGGATATCGTGCAGCTTTTGCCTTAAACGTTCGACATAGTCATTAACCTCTAAGTGTTCTTCTTCAGGTGAACCAAACATGATATCACATGGTAAACGCAGTTCTCTACCAAACAGGATACTAGATGGAGTAGCTCCTGTCGTATTGTGAATGGCGGTTCTATAGGCCATCAAAAACAATGGAATATATTGGTCCCAATCTGTTTGGTGCTCATCAACAACTTTGCACAGATGTTCTTCTATTGTTTTATGCGGGTGTAAAGCCGTAGTCCGTGTTTTATGTATCCCTAAAAGGTCACAGAGATTCTGGAAGAGCTTCGATTCAAAGTTTCTTCCTTGATCTGAATGTAGTTCCAAAGGAATGCCAAATCGGCTGAAAACATCATTTACCAGAACTTCCGCAACTGTAGTGGCCTCTTGGTTAGGCAAAGCAAAAACTTCTGGCCATTTGCTAAAGTAATCCATGACAACAAGGATGTATTTGTTGCCCTTTTTAGTTTCTGGAAATGGTCCGGCCACATCAATAGCAATGCGTTCGAATGGTAGACCTACGTTATATTGTTTCATTTGACCTCTGGACCTTGTTTTGGGACCTTGGCTGGCTGCACAAGTCGAACATCGGCGGCACCAGTTTTTCACATCTTGAAAGTAATTGACCCAATAAAATCGGTTTCGAATTTTGTCCATGGTTTTATTTATGCCTAGGTGCGCGCCTGATTTTCCACCATGGCATTCGGCCATTATATTGTCTACCATGCTCCTAGGAACCACTACTTGATTAACCACAGTAAGGCCATCGGCACTTTCCCAGGCACGTTTAAGGATGTTTTCCTCTACTATCAGTGAATCCCATTGTGCCCACAGTGATTTGAATATCACCCCTTGGTTTGCGATATCTTGCCATGATGGTCGTGGCTTGTTCTCTTCTTTCAATCGCAAGATAGGTCCTACATCTTTGTCGTTAAGTTGTGTGGTTCTAATCGAAGCCGACATCCATTCTTCATCTGGTTCTAACTTTATCTGGCGCACGTAGGTAATTCCTTCTTTCTGGTCAATTTTCCTGCAATGTTTACAATCCTCAGGGCAAGGGCTTCTGGACAGTGCATCTGCATTATTATGCACCCTTCCCGCTCGGTGCTTAATTTGATAATGGTATTGTTGTAGCTTTTCTATCCATCTCGCGACTTGCCCCTCAGGTTGTTTCATTTTCATGAGCCACTGTAACGCAGCATGATCCGTTCTAATCAGAAACTCTTGTCCGTAGAGATATTTGTGAAAGTGATCTACGGATTTAACTATGGCTAGGAGCTCCTTTCTAGTAACACAATAATTTCTCTCTGGTTTGGATAGCTTCTTGCTGAAAAATTCGATGACCCGTTCTTCTCCATCTTGTACTTGGGAGAGTACTGCTCCTATGCCATCGTTGCTAGCATCAGTATCTAATATGAATTTTCCTTTTGGAATGGGATATGCAAGAATCGGACTAGAACATAATGCTGCTTTTAGTCTTCTAAATGCCTGGTCACATTCGGTATTCCATTTGTAAGAAGCTTTATCTTCTGTAAGTCTATGTAACGGAGACGCTATTTTGGCGAATCCTTCTACAAATCGTCTGTAGTATGTACAGAGACCCAAAAAGCTTCTCAATTCATGTTTGTCACGAGGTTGAGGCCATTCTTTTATCGCTTGTAGCTTCTTTTCGTCGGTATGGATGCCTTCTCGGGAAACGACGTGACCCAGGAACTCAACTTTTTCTTGGAACAGAAAACATTTCTTTGAGTTTAATTTAAGATTTGCGTTCCTGATTCTTGAGAATACTTCTCGTAAATTATCTAGATGTTCTTGAAATGATTTCCCCATTACTATGACATCATCCAAATAGACCAGGCAGGTTTTCCAAGTAAGGCCTCGTAGAACGACTTCCATTAGTCTTTCAAATGTAGCTGGGGCATTGCACAGGCCAAATGGCATCACATTAAACTGATAAAGTCCACTTCCAGCAGAGAATGCAGTCTTCTCTTTATCTCTTTCAAAGATTCCTACTTGCCAATACCCACTTTTCAGGTCAAGAGTAGAAAACCAATATGATCCTGCCAACGTTGTTAATGTGTCGTCTATTCTTGGCAGTGGGTAACTATCTTTCTTGGTCACATCGTTAAGTTTCCTGTAGTCGACACAAAATCTAGTACTTCCATCCTTTTTAGTGACCAACACCACAGGAGATGACCAAGGACTTGATGACTCTTCAATAACACCGTCGCTGAGCATTTTATTAATGAGATTGTGAACTTCTTCTTGCTTGGCCATTGGTAGTCTTCTTGGGGGTTGTCTTATCGGTTGGGCATCGCCAGTGTTGATAGCATGTTGAAGAAGGTTTGTGCGTCCCGAACTACTCCTAGTTTCGAAGATATTACTTTGTTCTTCTATAAACGCTCTCGCTTTACTATATTCTTCTGGAGTGAGATGTGGCCAAGTTGACTCAAATTGCTGAAGTACCTCCATTGGTAACTTGCTTGTATCCTCGGAAGTTGGCTCTTCACATCTTGTTACTTTCTGTACTGGTTCAAATAATGCTACCACCTCCCCCTTATTAATTTTGACACTATTTGGGAAAATATTGGCGACTCTAATCGGGATGTCTTTATCGGTTTTAACTAGTGATTTTGCAACGAGGTAGGTGTTGGGTGTGTTTTGTTGGCTTATGAGTCCGACGCAGCTTGATGTTTTACTTTCTAGCCTCCCAAAAATTATGGTCTCACTGTTACCGACTAGTCTTGTTGTGCATACTGCCACCACCTTTATTGGTTCTTTATTGATGTGACTATTTGACAAAATGAACTCTTCGTTCCCAAATCTTAGGGTATTAAGTTTATTATCAAACGCAAATCCATGTTTACTTATCAGGTCCATTCCCAAAATAAATTCATCTTCTATGTCTGCAACTAATACCGAGTGACGAATCTTCAACCTCCCCAGCTGTAGGTCTATGTCTGTCTGCCCCAACACGTCGGCGGATTCTCCAGTCACAGTCTTAAGTGTTATTTTCTTTTCTGTTGGTCGAATTTTATATCTCGTTGCAATTTTGAACTTAAGCAATGATATGGCAGCACCAGTGTCTACTGTTATATTAACTTTTCTTCCATTAATAAGTCCGTCGATGTTAAGACTGTCAGCAGTATGTTTTAAGCTCTTGATAGAGTAAATTTTGGGGGCTAAATTCCCATTAGCCAACACCCGCCCCTCTGCGTTGACTAGTTTTAGTTTTTCCTGATCTCTTCTTCGGTATTCTGTCCCACTAGATGGTGAGCGAGACCTCATTTGAACACGACAATCGCGTTGAATATGCCCTGTACGTCCGCATCTGAAACACTTTACATTTGGAGGGGATCGTCTACATTCTTTCAAAGAATCAATCTTCTCTATCAGTGATTGAAACAGTTGGTTTAGCGTTTTTAAGTTGACCTCATCTCCAGTGCTCATTTCTTCTCCCTCCTGAATTGAAACACCTCTTACTTTTGGCCTGGACATATTATTTGATGATTCAATTTCAAGGGCTCGACGTAGTAATTTTGCTAAGTCCGTGTCTCGTAATCCGTTAATAAAGCGATCTACCGTGAAGGGATCTCTGTAATTTTCTGGCATTTCTGGGTAAGCTAAATACATCAGCCTCCTGATATCTGCTTCATACTCTTGTAATGATTCTCCTGGCCTTTGTTGACGAATATTTAATTCTGACCAATGTAAATTTCGCAAGTGTTCGTCTCCATACCTTCTTTCTAACGCTGCCACTAGAGCGTTATAATTCTGTTTTTGCTCGACTGGAATGGACCGTAAAAGTCCCAGAGCAGGTTCTCGTAGAGCTACTAACAATGCTCTAGCTTTTTCCTCATCATCCCAACCATTTGCAGCAGCGGCAGCTTCAAACTGTTGTTTATAAGTAGACCAGGAAGACGTACCATCGAAATTTGGAGGCTTAATGTTTTGGTTGGAATTCACAACACATCCCTGAGTTTTCATTTTGTTGTGTTCTTTTTGGAGCTGTATAAGCTGTTTTGACACATCCTGGAGCTTTTCTTCCACTGTTTGAAAAACTTCTTCTCTTACATTCTGTAGCTTGGTCTCCACTTTTTCTTCAACATTCTGCAATTTGTTTTGTACCGTTTCTTCTACATTCTGCAATTGGTTTTGTACTTTTTCTTCTACATTCTGCATTCTTTGAGTTATTTCTTCCTTAAGATCTTCAGTTGCTGCTTTGAACTCTTCTCTCAGCTGTTCGGAGTTGCTCTTTATCTGATCGAAGTTTTCTTGCATGCTATCTAATGTCTGTCTCATGTCATTCTGGTTTTGTTCCATGGTCTGTCTTATATCGTTCTGATTTTGAGCCATTTGAGCTGCTAGAGCCTGTATCATTTTAGTTAGATCTTCCATCTTTGCCGATCCTTGTCTAGTAAGCATCAACTTCCTGATAAATCACTTAAAACGTCTATTTTAGGGCTATAAAGCGAATGTCGAAGTCGGTTTTTCAATATCTCTTCCAATTCTTAAATAGAACCTAATGGAATGTTCTGGAATATACTGGTAAATGCTACTCTTTCTGCTACTAGGCAAATGTAGAAGTCACTTTTTGATTATCTCTTTTGGTTCTCGAATAGACCGTCGTAGAATGTTATGGAATATTCTAGAAATAATTTCTAATTCTTACTTTTAAGATAACTAAGCTACTATCGAAGTCGGTATTTGTATATCTCTTCTAGTTTTTGAATAGAACGTCGTAGAATGTTATGGAATCTTCTAGAAATTCTTTTTAATTCTTACTTTTGAAATAACTAAACTAATGTCGAAATCGGTATTTGTATATCTCTTCTAGTTTTTGAATAGAACGTCGTAGAATGTTATGGAATCTTCTAGAAATTCTTTTTAGTTCTTACTTTTGAAATTACTAAGCTAATGTCGAAGTCTCTTTTTGGATATTTCTTCTGGTTTTCGAATAGAGCGTCGTAGAAAGTGATGGAATGTTCTAGAAATTATTTCTGATTCTTACTTTTAAAATTACTAATCTAATGTCGAAGTCGGTATTTGTATATCTCTTCTAGTTTTTGAATAGAACGTCGTAGAATGTTATAGAATATTCTAGAAAATCTCTCTAATTATCAATTTTTGGACTGTAAAGTTAATGTCGAAGTCGGTTCTTAAATATCTCTTTTAGTTTTTGAATAAAACAATATCGAACTTCTTCGAATATTCTGGAAAAATCACTTACTGTTTTTCTGTCCAATTGTCCTATCCGGTGGTAATATGTAAGGGTAGTCTTTGCACTATTCAGTTCCGAATATTCTGGCAAAATCACTTACTGTTCTTCTTTTTAATTGTCCTAGCCGGTGGTACTGTGTAAGGATAGTCTTTGCACTATTTATTTCTTTTAATCTCACTTCTGACACCAATTGTTACGGGTTCACAACGACAAATTAAAAACTCGCAATTGTTGAAAACGATACGTCAATTTATTTCCACAAATTATGTACAAAAACACGCACTCCAACTTACTAATAATTCACCACTAATATCTCACGACCACTACAGTATGTTATCTGTGACTGACTGACTGATGCACGACGTCCGGCCTTATATATGAGGATCGTCCATCTCTCTCGACCTTTCCGGCAGCCTTCGACGTCCGGAAAGTTCTCGTATTATTTGGACCGCAAGTCACAGATAACGCAACTAAAACCTAGACTAAGAATACAACCTTAACATAAATCAACCTAATACTACACTAAACCTAAATAAATTCCAATTATAAAATTTAAATAACTTAAATTTGTAACATTATGTATGTCAGGTTTTGCAGTCGGGCGCGGTTGAGGAGATCCAAAATGACATTTGGAGAATATAAATGGGAATTTTATGAAAGTTTACTATGTTAAACTCTAGGGTTATTAAAGTACTTTTTAAAAAATCATATGTAACAATTTTTTTCTTTATTGATAAGCTATATATGGAATTATTTTATTATATAGTTTATTTTGTATTAAAGTGGCACCGCGTCAAGTAAGTAAAGTAAAGAAGCCTTAAAAAATTAGTGTTTCACTTTGTACATGCAGTGTGCCGCTCGGGGTTTAATGTTCGAAGGATAAAACACTAAGATCTTTTAAAGGAGAGATCAAATAGGTACTTACCTAATAAATAAAGATCCGAAACCTAAAAGAGGATCTAAAATTATATTAAAATGTGCGCAAATATTGATTTAGTTGCAAAAACGGTAATTTGTTTTGTAAAAAGCTCCGTCGTAATTTGTTTGACATAAACAGTCAAAACGGTCAAAAGAACAACGAATAGAAAACGTCAAGGCCTGGCTAAATATGTTCGTATATATATATTTCTTTCTAATGAAATCGTTTAGAAGAAGACATCAATAAAAAGCAAGTAAAATAGTAAGCTAATGACTAATTAGTGCAGTGCCTCATTTTGAGAATCAATATCAACAAAAAATTTAAAGGAAGTGAGTGCCACTGTATGTACCCCTCTACTCCCTCCCCGCCAAGGCCAAGAAGTAAATTAACTCTTTTTTAGGTTATAACTACATTTAACATGATTGCGACCATTCTTAATGACTCGATCGCCAGGAATCACAATAGAATATCACTTGATAATCTCGTGTCAGAAGTAGAAAATCTACGAGCGGTTTTAAAATATCTGGGAGCTCATGTATTTGAAGAAGATGTAAGATGGGCTGTTGAGCAAAATTTGGTGATCCACGAGAATTTAATTTATAAACTGCCGAATGAAGAAATTAGTTTGGTTACTAACAAAATTGTACTAGGTAAGCAAATTATTTTTGAAAAGGACGACGCTCTTTTTGTAATTAATTTGTTATAGTTGGAAGAAAACGAATTCAGTAGCACTAATACAAACATCTACCTCCTTATGTTTTTAAAGAACCGGTTGCTAAGGTAATTTATTTTCCCCGAGTTTTTTATTCAGACTTATTCATTTATTACTACTAAACTAGTTACCTGAATGTGGAAAAAGCTTTAAAAAAAAAGGACAAAATTAGGAAAGCTTGTCTGGTCTCCATTTAATAGTATAAACTTTAAGTGGTGTTAGGAAAGGTCAAAAGAAGAAAAAATCCCTATTATATTTTGCATCAAACCTCTTTGTTTTTTCAATACAGGGTATTAAATTTTTTTTTTGTTATAGCTTTCTTAAAAGTTAGAACAGTCAGTTTTGACATTGTGTAAAATTATGCATTACAATAAAGGTAACAATTGGGTGTTACAATGAGTAGTAAAAGAAAATAAAATACTCAAAATTATCTTTAGGCTGCAGGGTAGTCCCATGGTATTTCACATGCAGAAAGCACCAGATTCGCGTCTGGAGCAACGACGCAAAAAGAAGAAAAAAAAGTCTTAACGCCTTGCCGCCCGCTACCTTCAGCGTTTAACAGTCGTCATCGAAATCTTGTGCGATACACATGCACACACAGACATAAGTTGACCTTGTGAATCGAAATTATATGCAAGTGTAGCACAGAAGCCGACAGCCAAAAAGCCAGGAGTAATAATAACCCGGGAGCCGGCTATAGTTAGAACCAGGATGACGCCAGCAAAAATCTCTAAAGTTAACTCTCGTCGACCACGACTGTTGCGCTAAAAAGGAAAGAAGTCTATCGTGTATAACCAAGTGCTGCTGGGACAATACCGATGTTAGAGAGATACAAGTCTAACCTATAGCAGGACCACCTGTCGGAAAAGCTGTAAAAGCGTGGGTCTACTGTGTATACTTGCTACGTAGTATAAAGATCCCTGTCCTCGACAAAGAGCACGCAAAATTAGGTCCTCTTAGAGAAAGATTGGAGAAAGAAAACTTGCGTCCTAAAGGACACGTGTATCAGTTTGCTATATGGTGTACGGTCAAATGGGGGTTTGCGAAAAGGGCGCGCCGTGTGCCTAGTCACAAGACCAAAAATTGTCTCCCCACTACTAAAACTACCAATAATCTGTTGTTTTTTCAACAAATTATTTTTTTAAATTAAAAATAGTAGTAATACTACGATTTTCGCTTACTAAGAAGCAAGCCTTTAGAACTGTAAAAAAATTTATCCTTTTTTTTTAAATTTAATAGCTAAAGTTATTTGACATTGTCAAACTTGCCATTTTTAAAACACAGTTTTTCCCTACTCCTCGAACTTGACAAATGCTATAACTTCGAAACAAAAAACTTTTGACCAAAACTTATTTGTAAACTTTTTGTCTTTTTGACCTTCTTCACTACCCCTTGAAGTTTGATGTATAAATTAGATTACACCCTGTATACCAAAAAATTAAAGTAGCATTTTTTATTACGATGAGGAAAGATGTTTCTTTTTTGTTTGAAGGTTGTTAGCTTCTTTAGGATTTTCACTTTTTATCTCAGATC
The DNA here is from genome assembly GCA_963576565.1 of Aspidapion aeneum. Classification (NCBI taxonomy): domain Eukaryota; kingdom Metazoa; phylum Arthropoda; class Insecta; order Coleoptera; family Brentidae; genus Aspidapion; species Aspidapion aeneum. Next base: position 34,071,525 of record OY755038.1, on the reverse strand, counting down.
TGTTACTTGTTATCCCTGATTTTTACTTTTAATCCTTTATCTATCACTTTTTATTCCAGATTTTACTTTTTGTCCCTGATTTATCACTGCATCTCAGGCATAGAAAGTAACACCCTTTTTCATCCCTAAAGTGCGAAAAGAAGATTTTTAAAAAAATATCTTACAATGACACATACAACTTTTATAATTTTTCACCCTCTCTCTAGTTGGGAAAAAACTTAATTCTCTTTTTTTTGCATTGCGCTTTGTTTTCAAGATATATTTTTTTCTATAAACCTGTAGTTGTTTTGTTGGAGCGTTAAAGCATCAAACCCAGTTTGACTCAGATCCACCAATTTTTAACCCATTTTGCTCATGTGAAAGCCACATAAATGTTTTCTTAAAAACCCACTTTTCATTATTTTGCACATTACATTCCTTACCCAAATTTCGACAGTTTTTAATAGTTGCGTTTTAAAAATTAAAATTTGTTGGCGTTTAACCTTCCATACAACTCAAAATGGATGTAATCTTATTTAGTCGTACTATGTCAGATTTTCTTTTTAGGAAATGTTGACCCTTCTAAACTAAAAGCACACGCCTTATCTGCAAACACTATGAGTTACGCAGTGCCCTTTTTCATGTTACAAATATATAGCAATCCAATATTCTTTCACATTTTCGATGTGGCAACACTGGTGATCTGTTTGGAAGGAAAAGCGGAAATGACAAAAGGTAAAGTATGTGTAAGGTCTAAGGTTTGGTGATGAACAGTACACCACGTCCTTGGGTTCTGACATCCAAAAATAAGAGCCGTCAATGTTTAAAAGGGGCCCCAATTATAGCAAATATTTTCCCTGCGCGTTTATGAAAGCGGGTTTTTTTTTAAAGAAACAAAAACCGATTTTAATAATTGTTAATAATATCCCGAACTCCTGGACAGTGAGTCTAAATTCCTCTATGGTTTACTTAACTATTATAACTTTAAAAAGGACATTCTTAGTTTTAGGGCTTTGAACAACAGAAATGTAATAGAACTCTTATTATTAAAAATTGTAATTAAATATATAACTAAAAATTTACAGGTATTAAAAATATATCTCTAGATATTCTGTAACAAAATTGTCTTGAAATGTTTTAAAATTAGTTGAGTTGCAAAATAAATATTTTCTCTTAAACCATTTTTTTGCTTATTAGTAGAGGTTATTGGCACAATAAATTAAAAAATGACCCCACACTTTGCAAAGCTTGAATTTTAAGAGAAGTTAACCAACCAAAAACTTATCTTGACACATCAACTACAGGGGGTTTTAAGGGTTTGCATTTTTGAAGGGTCTCTTTTTAATATATAAAAATTAAAATTACAGTTTCTGGTTCATTAATAAACTAGCAACTTTTAATTTACATTTATTAACTTTTCGGTCTAAAGACCTTCTTCAGAACATTCATAATTTCACATTACATTATTCAAAACAACATACAAAAAACACAAGTTCAAAAAGACACATCACATTATTATACGAAACATTTTTAAAATCAATAATAAAACAAACTATACGACTATTACTTAGGTTACTAATAAAATATTTTAATTTAAAAATTAACTTGTGTCACACACATATCACGCTGTTAAACAGAATTTTAACTACAAATTGTGAAAGGCTTTCGCGGCCATCGTCCAATGGTGGGTATGCTTTCGGGCTGTTCGGCCGTCGTCGTTGGAAATTCGTTCTCGACGTTTCGCCATCTCGAGAGGATGGCATCTTCAGGAGATATTGACTGTTTGTCGGCTTCTCGAAGACTGGTGGTTAGTCTGTCGCGGGCGCAGGTTATATACGCTATGGTGGGCGGGGTGTATATCAGAGCTGGTCGGTGATTGGTCACTTTCCCGAGATTCAGTTTTGTTAAATATGCGTGCCGTTTAGTGTTTTTAAGAACCAGTATCCATGTTCTGTTAATTTTAAGAGTTTCTTCAGATCTGTTGAAGTTCTGCTGGTGTTTATGAATTTCGATTGCTTCTCTATAGAGTCTTGGATAGTATGAAGAGGAGGCGCAGAGAACTTGTGTGTCTTCAAATTTTATTGAGTGGTCTTCATTGTTTAGTGTGTGGTCTGCAACTGCCGTATGTCCGAGTCGACAGTTGGCTTTGTGTTCTTTGATTCTTGTGTTTACGGACCGTTTGGTTGTTCCGATGTAGACACTTCCACAGGTACAGGGAATGCGGTATACTCCCGAAGAACTTAGTGGGTTCCTTATATCCTTCGCAGATCTGAGGTGGTTCTCGATCTTCTTAGATGGCTTGAAGATCGTTCGGCAGAATACGTCCGATCCTATCCGTCACTCTAGGGATGTAGGGCAGAAAGGCTCTTGAAGTAACTTCGCGGCTGCTCAGTCCACCGCTACTGTTACTTCTAGTGCTCGGCTTTGGTCGTTTTTAAGATGGTTTAATTCTTTGTCTAGATGTTCTGGTTCGCAGATTCTTTTCGCCTCTCTACCAATGTTCTTATTACCCCTTTTCGTTGGCACGGGTGGTGGTTAGATGTGTTGTTTAGGTAGCGGTCTGTGTGAGTAGGTTTTCTGTATACGGTATGTCCTAGTCCCCAAGTAACATTATTACCACTCAAGGTTTTATCAATTTGGTTCCTAGGTTATTTAGAGGGTGCTGTTATGGGTTTTAGGATCAATTTAGCTACATAAAGGTAATTTATATAGCCAATTACCTAAAGGGGTGTTATACAACCAAAAAGTGATTTATAAAGGGAGTATAATAAAACTGATATTCCTTCTGTTCCTTTTAGATACTTTTGGTTTTATTGATTTCTGATTTATAAAGATGGTCTTATAAAACCATTTTACCTAAAGTTTTTAAAAAGAAATAAATATAAACTTTGGTCATTTAGTTTTTTTCATTACTTTAGGTCATCACAAAAGTGTTTTATAATAGAGTTAAAAGGTTATCTTATATCCTTTTGTTTTTATAGTTACCAGTAGTTTAAAAGTAAATATGATTAGATAGGCGGTCATATAGAACCTAGTTTCCTTAAGGTTTTTAAGAGTGGTAAATATAAACTTTAGACTTTTGGTTTTTGCCATTACTTTTAGGCATTTTAAAAAGGTTTTATAGAAAGGCTTAAAGGTAAAATTAATTCTTTTGTATTTATATAGTTACCCATAGCTGTATATTAAATATTATTTAAATAGGCTGCCATATAAAACCTTGTTTCCTTCTAACAGAAGTAAGTAAATACTTTCGTCTTTTATTTTTTTAGGTATTTCTTGTAAAAATAATAGATATACCTAGGTACACATTGGTACCTACCTATTGCAAGATTGACACCCAGGCCTAGATAAGGCCTGTTTAGAAGGCCAATATAAGAGGTTGCCCTCCAATCTGCAGGCACAACGAATATCTTTACACTGGCCCTCTCGATTGTGTCGAAATTGCACGATAAAAAACACCTAAAAGTATTGAATTATACGCTTTTAATCACTTTATAAACAAATACAAAAAATTTAAGTGAGGTTATGTTGACTATGTTTACATTGTTCTTTTTTGTTGGTTTCATAAGGGCACTCAAAAATCCTTGTTGCGATACAGTAACAAATAAATCCAAGTGACCACTATAAAACCATAATGGCGTATATAAATTTATTAAAAAAATATTGTAAAGAGAAAATATTTATCTAGTCGTTTTAGCAGTGTTTTTTAACAATAATTTAACTTTAATTTTGATTTATGTAAACCAAACAGACTTTTTTAATGGTAAATAGTGTAAATGATTTTTTATTTTATTTTAAGTATTTGTTATTTTGTTATCAAAAAACTATTAAAAAGCATTCTTGAGCTGGCGCGCTTGTTTTGAGAGCTTTTTAGATACGATTTTATCAGAAAAATAAATCTGGCAGGCAATTTGATCATCAACAAAACGACAAACTCGGTATATTTTTACGTGATAAAATAATTTTGGGACTGACATTTTTTGCAATTTTGTGACCTAAGTTATTTTATATAGCCATTGTGAATCTAAAATATCGCCATAGCTTTTATAGGAAAACTTCTTTACTCTAAAGGTATTATGGTATTCAACAGAATCGCCAGGATACCAAATTACCAAATCTAGTTTTATAATAGGATAGAGGACGTTTCTGAGTTGCTTTTAGAACCTGGCATAATAGCTTTAGGCTCTAAAATGTTTTATACTGGTGGAACCGCTAGAGGGCGAAGCTGGAGTTTATTTCTTATGGTTTTATAGTGAGTTTATTACATAGGTTGCCACCACCAATTGGGGAGTCCCATTTAGGAGGTCTAAGGGGTATATAAGGGTAATGGGAACGTGCTAGCGACCAAACATTGAAACTAATGGTTTTAAGGAAAGGCGCTAGCAACCTTTTAGCTTCTGCTATAAATAAAGAAATGTTACTTGGGTCGTCCCTCTTTCCTCGTTACTAGTACGTCAAGGAATGCTAATTCTATGTTTCCATTGTAAATTGTATACTGGGGTGTATGCTGTTAATGTGGTTGAGAAATTCATTAAGGCTGTCTCTACCATAAGGCCAAACGACAAAAGTGTCATCTACATATCGAAACCAGACTTTGGGTTTATGAGGGGCATTATTCAACGCCTTCTCTTCCAGTTTCTCCATGAAAAAGTTCGCAATCACTGGCGATAAAGGGCTACCCATTGATACTTCATCAATCTGTTCATAAATTTGTTCATTGAAGGTGAAATATGATGTCGTTAGGCAGATTTTAAACAGGTCGGTGATGTCCTTCGGAAATATGTGTTCCACTTCCCTCATTGCCTCGGCCAAAGGTACCTTCGTGAACAAAGACACAACATCAAAGCTAACTAAGATGTCTTTCTCGTCCATGACGATGTTTTTGATCTTCTCAATAAAGTGGGTGGAGTCTCTTACATAAGAATCCGTTAGTCCGATGTGGGGTTGCAAGAGGGAAGCAAGATGTTTCGCAAGTTTGTATGTTGGTGAGCCTATAGTACTGACAATGGGACGAAGAGGCACCTCGTTTTTGTGGATTTTTGGTAGTCCATACAATCTCGGAGTCAGGGCTTCACTTTGGCATAGCATCTCCTTAACTGGGTCCTCCAATGAAGAAATCTTAATTGAGTGATTTACTTTTTTAATTGCGGGTTATGTAGGATCTCTTTTTAGCTTCTTGTATGTTGAGGGTTCTAAAAGATCGACCATCTTTCTATTGTAGTCATCCCTGTTCAATACTACAGTGGCGTTTCCTTTGTCGGCAGGCAGTATCAGAATGTTTTCGTCCTTGTTGAGATCCTTAATGGCTTTTTCTTCCATCCTTTTCGTAAAATCTGTGAACACTCCGTGCGTATTTCTTCTGCCTGATCTTCGGGCAACTTTCTAATAGCAGATTCTAAGTTGGCAATTATTTCCTCCTTGGGAACCTCCCTAGGTGCAACAGCAAAGTTCCCCCCCTTAGAGAGTACTGAGATTTAATTTTGAGAAAGCGGGCGGTCTGATAGGTTGATGACAGTTTTTGTAGATTCAAGGATGGGCTGCTGGTTATCCCGTTTATTGTTGTCGTCAGTTAGTCTCTGGTATTTGGTTTTCTGCCTCTCCGTACTTCTGTGGTGTTCGTTTTCCATGGATCTGTAGGAAATAGCATCAATTTTGTGTGTTGGCTAGGTGATAGAAAATTGAGAGTAGTTCCTTGTCTGTGCGTGCGAGTTGCGATCTAGTTGAATGGATCCGTTCTCTTAAAAGGGCATCTTCAGTTCTTCTATAGATTCTGTAGGCTTGAGGTGTTTTCATGGTATGCTTAAATCTTAGGAATTTCGGCGTGACATTCTCATCGCGACAGCGTAATAAGAAAGTCAGCGAAGACAGTAGTTGCGCTTTCTTCTTGCGTAGTGCGACCAAGCGTAGATGAAGAGTGGAAACTTCCTCTTCGTAGAGGCGTCGTACAAATTGTGAAAGGCTTTCGCGGCCATCGTCCAATGGTGGGTGTGCTTTCGGGCTGTTCGGCCATCGTCGTTGGAAATTCGTTCTCGACGTTTCGCCATTTCGAGAGGATGACATCTTCACGAGATGTTGACTGTTTGTCGGCTTCTCGAAGACTGGTGGTTAGTCTGCCGCGGGCGCAGGTTATATACGCTATGGTGGGCGGGGCGTATATCAGAGCTGATCGGTGATTGGTCACTTTCCCGAGATTCAGTTTTGTTGTTATAAGCGAGCCGTTTAGTGTTTTTAAGAACCGGTATCCATGTTCTGTTAATTTTAAGAGTTTCTTCAGATCTGTTGAAGTTCTGCTGGTGTTTATGAATTTCGATTGCTTCTCTATAGAGTCTTGGATAGTATGAAGAGGAGGCGCAGAGAACTTGTGTGTCTTCGAATTTTATTCGGTGGTCTTCATTGTTTAGTGTGTGGTCTGCAACTGCGGATTTTTCCGTATGTCCGATTCGACAGTTGGCTTTGTGTTCTTTGATTCTTGAGTTTACGGACCGTTTGGTTGTTCCGATGTAGACACTTCCACAGGTACAGGGAATGCGGTATACCCCCGAAGAACTTAGTGGGTTCCTTATATCCTTCGCAGATCTGAGGTGATTCTCGATCTTCTTAGATGGCTTGAAGATTTATTTTATAGGCAGAAATGAATCAAAAATAAAAAATTTATCAAACAATAAAATTTGGCGTGTGATACGTCATTTTAAAGGAAACTTAACGCTGATTTCGAAAATTAAATAATGTCTTAGAAACTTAAAGTGACACATAAAAAAATGGTCCTAAATAAAAAAGTTACAAAGTTTTAAAAACCCCTTCGTAGTTTAAAAGCTTACTTTTTTTTTACCAAATTAACTAAAAATAGATCTTTTTGGCCCTCAGTATTATTGATGCTATTTTTTTTTAGATGAATTATCGAGCCATTTTTACTTTTTTAAAACATTGTTTGCACTGGAATTTATTTCACCAGTTGAAAGAGCAGTAGAGGTGAGTAGCTTTTTTGGTACCTGTACTGACCTGTACTTAAAATATTTTCGGTGTCGGTATGTTAATAAAAAAGCTAAAATCTATTGATTAGGTCAAGCCGTCGCTTTATATTATTTAGTTCCCAATTCACCATATAGAAGCTTTGGGCGTTTGCCGTAGTATAATGCATTGCGATAGTTCGTCATTGGCATTTTATCATTTAAACTAATGTAAATATGTCATGACGTAACCGCCAATATAAAAAAAAACAAACTATATCTCTAAGTCGCTATTTTATTTTTTAGGATTTTGAAAAGGCTCTTCAGCATGCCACTGAACTGCATCTTATTGACTCTTCGGCTTCAGACGGGTTGTTCCGGTCGAGTCAAAGCAATAGAAAAATAAAAAGTATTTTATTTAGCAGTATTCAGCCTTTTATTTTGACGTATTGTGCTGTTTTGCAAGTATTACAGGTATGTATTTTTAATGAAAGGGTCTAAATGGTATAAGTCACAATATTTTATTGAGTATAGAGTAGGCCAAAATAGTTATTTACCTATCAAGTGTGGAAAGTGATACTTTACCGTACGTGACGGCAGTTGACCGAACGACGCGAAGCGGTGTTCGGTCAAGCCGTCAAGGGTGCTAAATACACTTTCCGCATGTGTTAGACACAATATTTTACCTATGACTACCTATTGTTTTCAAAAAATTAAATGTAATTTATAAATAAACATGTCAAATTAGACGAAATTGAAATGTAAACAAATATTGAAGCTGTCTTATTGACGCGTTGGTAATGTAATTACTTTACCGGACGCGAGTAGGTAAAAAGTCTATATAGAGGGTCATTATTTCCCCTTGTGTGGGGATTAAAAAAAGAAAACTGCCACCGCCAAATGAACAGGATTATTTCGTTACCTATAATCCAAAAATTAAACCTATTATTTTCGTTTACTTAGCCTTAAAAAAATATCAATAATTAATATGCCACTTACAAAACGTACTAATTTGTTGAAAAAAATTGTACACATACTAAGATACATTACTTAACCCAGTGTAATATTTTTAATACGTTTTGTAATGAAGCTATACCCAACAAAGTTTCAAAAATATTGTGACTCATTCCGATTACATATTCTGTTTTAAATGTTTACATAGTATACTTATATTCTGTTTTAAATGTTTACATAGTATACTTATTAATATTTAACCCAAAATGGTCTACCATTTCTTGAGTAGGAGTAGATTGTGAATATTAATAATGGCAAATTTGACATTGTACAGCTGATTTCAAAAAAATCTAATACTACTCTTAAACGCACTTTTTCCAAAATTTAAGCAGTGTATTCTAAGCCACCATGTCAGGTTTATCAATACCTTAGTATTTTAACAATACCATAACTGATAATGCCAAGTAAAAAAATAATAACATTGTCATCAGTTACAAAATAATAAATACATAAACATAGTATTTAATCCCAAAATGGCTTAACATACGACCAAAGAGCAAAATTGTTACTAAGTTGGAAAATGGTTGGACCTTCCTAGCGGTAGTCAAACATTTTAACGCAAGTCGAACAACTGTTTAGACTATAAATAACATATAATTAAAAGAACAGTCAAAGTGAAAGGAAACAAGGATGTTCTGGCAGGCCAAAAGTAAGTCAAGTTCAGGAAGATAAGGTGCTACTTTGAGTACTCTAAAATGACCCTTTGTAGAGAGCGAAGAATGCAAGAATTTTTTCACAAGCACTCATATCATCCCACCTCAGGTGCCGAACTGCAGCAAACAAGACCGAACTTACTTTTTAAATGTATTATTTAGCAAAGCTAATAAAGATATTCAATTCAAATTTAAATTCAATTTAACAAAAACAAGTACGTTATTTATAAAACAAGTTTTATTTTATTGTTTTATAAAGATGCAAAAGGAAATAAACAGTCCTCTTATTGGACGTCATAACAATACTGTAAAATGTTAATGTCAACCCGATATAATTTATATATACTGCTTAAAGTAAGAAACGAGTTTTTCCAGTCGTATCAGATTTTTTGAAATCAGCTGTACAGTGGAAATACCGTGGACACATGGTCTACGTTTTATAACTCATTAAAATACTGTTATGAACCTAAATGCAAACTTTTACAGCTTATCAAAATATTAACAAACTGTATATTTTTACAATCAGTGGAAACCTATTTCATCCTGATGTAAAATATACAGGTGTTTAACTTAAAAAAATTGATGTCAAAATTTTACTTAAGGAATGACGCTTGACATAAAAGGACACGCAAATGACCGTGTACATTTCAGGTTTAATAACTTCTGTATCTTTCTATTTTTAGAAAGTACCAAATTCGTCCTCAGAAAAATCCATTCTAGTGGCCACTCAAGAACTGCTAGAAGACACCATAAACAGACGCAAAGTATTCATTCATCCGTACTGCTTGTCCTTGGATACTTTGACGAATTGCTTGAATAGCCTCACTACTATGAAAGTTTTACGGAAATCGCGAAGGGACAACACGACGGTTTATGATATTAGTAGGACTGACGTGCAAGTGATCAAGGATAATTTAGGTAAGAACCAGGGCTTACAGGGCTTCATTGAGAAACTTTTTGCACTTAGTGAAACTTTTTTGCCACCTCTGAAGGGTCGTGTCGCACAGGAACCTATTTTCCGCCTGTTATTTCCCGCATAAGAAGAGGTGTCAGCAGGGTGACACAATATCCCCTAAACTATTTAATCAGGCCTTTAGATTGGGAAGAAATAGGCATCAAAGTAAGCGGACAATACTTGAACCACCTAAGATACGCTGATGACATCGCCTTAATGACAGATAAGCAAGAAGAACTGATACAAATGCTGAAAGGACTGGATAGAGCAGCTAAAATTATAGGCTTGAATATGAATTACACTAAAACTAAAATCAAAACAAACACAGATGAATATATAACAATCAGAATAAACCAAGAAAAAATAGAACAAGTAGAGGAATATATATGCCTGAAAGAAAACCAAACAGCAGAAATAAAAAGACGAGTAAGATTGGCCTGGGCAACATTCAGTAAATTAAGCTACATATTAAAAAATATACTCAGTACCTCAAAACGAAAGCGTATAACCAATCTATCCTTCCTGTACTTACCTATGAATCTCAGACCTGGACATTTACAAAATTAAACAGGAATAAGGTAACAAAAGCCCAAAGATCAATGAAAAGATAAATGTTACATGTAAGGCTAACAGATAGAATAAATTGGTAAAAAAAATTTTTAAGTCACAAGCTTTTATAAAATGCACTAAAAATTAAAAAATAATTTTCTAACATTCTAATATTATCATAATAATAAAACCGATGACCGACTGATGGAAATTTTGACGATGTTAGCACGATAAAATATCTGTATCAATTAAATATCACTATTTGCAAGAATGAATCTAGCAGAAAAATGCAGAGGTACCAAACCCACCCAACCCGACCCAAGATACCCCGGCATTTCTCTGATATAGGTATGGCAATGGCATAACATTGCGGCACATCAAACATATCTTTGATGACCTGCTATGTTGAATATTCTTTAAGTGTTTAGATCACAAATTTAGATTAACTTATGCTTTGATTTGCGGCCATCGCTTTTATTATTATGATAATATTAGAATGTTAGAAAATTATTTTTTAATTTTTAGTGCATTTTATAAAAGCTTGTGACTTCAAAAAAATTTTTTAGCAATTTATTTTCTACTTTTTAGTCTTAGCTATCTACTCTATTAAATGAAAATATTTGTTCAATAACAGAACAGAAGAGTTTATTCTAGATTATAATGAAATCGCTGATCGTGAGTTGTTTGGAAACTCATTTTTCTATTGGGGGAAGGAGAGGGTGGGGGTAGAGGTAGGATATTTTTTTCTTATTGTTGTATTATCATCGGACCACTATGTGTATTTCAAATTTTATCCAAATCGGATAACGGGAATTGTGTCAAAAACACATTTTTCTATAGAAGGGGTGGGGGTAGGGGTGGCTGGATATTTTTTTCTTAATGTTGTATTGTCATGGGACCACTATGTGTGTACCAAATTTAATCCAAATCGGATAATGGGAAGTGTGTCAAAAACGCTTCACAAGATTTGATAGTTAGTTATACAGAACATCTGAAGCTAAATAAAAGCTTGTAAAAAGGAATGATGGATAAGAAATAAAACAAAAGTAAGGGATGTCAGAAAGACGATCGATGGAATAAATGTATTGTAAACTGGAGACCTTGGGAAAATAAAAGAGTAAGGGAAGACCCCAACTGAGATGGGCGGACGATTTAACGAAACATGCGGAAACTAGATGAATGAACACGGCGACAGACAGAGAAGAGTGGAAGATATTGGGGGAGGCCTATGTCCAAAGATGGATCGAAGAAGGCTAAATAAATAGATAAGTCTCCCTAATCCACTTCTTTTCAAAAACAAAAGTCTATGGATAAATATGGCAAATTTTGCGCTGTTTTATGGTGTCTAATTGATTTTTTTATTTTTTTTAGATAACTACATTCCCTCCTCCTCTCGAGTTTTAAGCGATTTTGATACTTTTTTACCAATTAAAAACAAATTGTGAATAAGTTTAGTATGTAGATGCTTGTAAAGGTAAACTTAAATTAAGACGACTCTTAAGTTTACATTTTGCCCATTTTTAAAAATGTATTTGTTTTTTTTTTTAATTTTGCTATGACAGCAATATATTTTGGTATTATCATCTTTATGGTCGTAGCTAGAGACCCTATATACTGAGAAGACCACACAACTAGGAACATACGGTGGAATACGCCCAATTTACTAGTGCCATGTGATTTTCAAGGCAGCGATCAAAAGCAAGCAGGACTCTTTGTATGTTTTTTTCTATTCCGTGCAGCAATTTTTGTCGCGCTATCGTATACAATAAATTAGTCCGCCTTAGACCACGCGCTGGTGAGGTGCGTTTGCTGTCTTTAATAAAACGCGTTATTAAATACGCGAATCATGCTATCCTATTGATTTCCGAACACATAAAATGTAGAAATTATAGGAAGGAACAGATAAAAGTAGGTTTAAAAAAAAACACCACATTCCAAATACCAAGGAGTCCCTCCCAACCAAAAATATTAAAGTAAATGCACGAAAAGTCCTTATTCGGCTTGACAATATCCGAGCCTATTATAAAAACCAACTCTTGCGTTTGGGAGCATGTTAGGAGTAATAGTTTGAAATGCTTCTGTGATTTTATTTCGAAGTTGTTCCAAATTATTGAATCTATCAAGCTCATAAACTTTATATTTAATGTAAATCCACAAAAAGAAATCATTGAATCAAGATCGAACGATCTCGCTGGCCATAAGTTCCCTCTATGCTTATCAATCTATTAGGAAATACATTATCAAGATATTCCCTAAAAAGGCCAATGTTATGCGCAGGACAACCATGTTTCGCCAAATCTCAACCCTACCGTCAATGAAAAACGATCTAACCACGTTTTCTCCGACAATACCGCCTCAAACATTTAGTTTCTGTGGATATTGTGTTCGAAAGTCAAAGTGCAAAGTTTCCTTTGATAAATATTGCACCTGTGTTGGGTTATGTCGATTTAACAATAGAAAAGTGCTTAATAAAAATTTTCATCACGATTAGTCCTTTCCATCATTGTTTCACAAATTTAATAGCTTGTCAACTTTTTTCCTGCACTGCAACGCAAATAGTAGTTTTTTTGTTACGACTTGGTGCCACACAACCCGACTGTTTGAAATTGTGCACAATTCTGTGAATTGTTGTTAAACTTGGTTCTGGGCGATTTGCAAATGTATCCGAAAAGAGCTCATGGATAAGTAGTAATCATCTGCCTTAACACCATGTGACTGAGCTTTTTCGATAACTTGATAAACCTTGATTTTTAGTTTGAAGAATTTACTTTAATAACTCACCTCGACTCGTACAAGGCACAAATAAAAAGTAAATGATTATTGGCCTCCTACGAGAGCCAACGCGCAACGGTGCAGGCAGAGGGGGATGTCGAGTGACAGTAAATTGGGCGACAAGATTCCTATGTTCCTAGTTGGGTGGTCTTTTCGGTATATAAAACATATTTTAAAGAAATAGAGACACAACAAACTTAGCAAAGTCAAATTCAAAGGAGAAAAATATCCATTGACGTGGACTGTGTAAATATCGGTCCTCTATGGTCTAGCATTTTTTAAAGAGAGACGCCTGAACCTTCCGTCCTTGTTAATTTAACACAAGCCTCCGAAAAAAATAAACCATTTTTGACAAAACATTTACCGAAAGTGGCGGACAAACGTCTTTGTTCACAGGCGATTTTTAGCGATGGACCGTCCGGTTAATCGTTCTCTTCCATTAAATGCGAGAAGCTAACAGAGAGCGTTTATCCAAGAAACGTCAAAAAATCATGCATTTTCATTGTTTTATTAACCATTAATAACCCTGCTCCGAAGGTAGGTTATCTTTGGTTAAAGGAACAATGAAAATGCATATTATGACCTTTCTTGGTTAAAAGCTCTCTGTTAGATTCTCGCATTTAAAGGAAGATAACTAATAACCGGAGGATCCATTGCTAAAAATCGATGTTGCATGATGATTGATGTCACTCAGCGCTAACCTAAATTATTTTAGTGAAACGCCAAGAAAATTAACATAACCAAAAAGTGCAAGTGAATTTGATGGTGATTTGTCGCGTCTCCATTTCTTTAAAATATGTCATACATAGAGGGTCTCCCTAGTCGTAACAAGAAACTTTGCTGCTACCTACCGCAAAAAATTTTGCAACAGGTGCCAGCCACGTGCACTTTGCTGGGCGAATTTCTTGGTGTTGGCATCGACCATATAACAATATGCTGGCGATTGATCCTAGTATGTAAAAAATATCAATTTTTTTATTAAGGCAAAGTGATCCGTTAACCCAGCCTAAAATTTGGTTGTTTTGTTTTTTAAGTTTATGAGTGAGAAATAATAAGACTTTGTTGATTTTTGTATTTTTTATTAGTTTTTATATTTAAGTGTTATGTTAAATATTACAATAATTTATGTTTTCAACTTTTAAATTAAAATTACATACATATTTGGTAAATGCATATTCTTGGAATATTTTTAAACCTTTTTATAACATTAAATAGGGTATTTATTTTCTACATTTATATTACTAAAAATGCAAAAAGTTATATCAACTCGTTTAATACACTTTAAACAAATGGCAATCATTTGGGCAATTATTCTTTCTAATAAATAAACTCTTTAATATACCTTATACACTTAATCAAAAATTTATAAATATTTCTTAAGGACAAAAAGTGATGGGTAAAGATACCGTCCCTTGCATAAAAATGCTTCAAAACGTGTCTTTTTTCAGATCAAAAATTATTAACTTTACTTACAAACAAGTTTTCTATACCTATCTAGACAATTAAAGTACGAGGGTAAATCAAATATGAATACATTTTTGTCATCCTTAAGGTGGACCGCTCAGTTGTTATTTGTCTCATGGCGAGAAATTAGCACTGTAAGGCGAGTTCGAGTGTTTTCCAATGCAATTTATCATGAAATGCAGCTGTGTGTTGCAGAGCGTTTTCATGAATGAGAATTTCAATTTGAATAGGCATTTTTCACGCAGCAGGTAGGAAGAGCGGCCTGTAGGCTAGGAATTAACTGCGTAACATTGAACGAAAAGGAAGAATAAAAGTTATACCATAGGTTCGTTTAAGGAAATCCACAACTGCTTATTTCTAAGGCACTTACCGAGTCGATTTTCTTGCTTCTTCTTTGCAGGGACCAGCTCACAGCATCACCATCATCAAATTGATTGTAGGTAGCACTATTTAGTCATTAGCTCTAGTTTAAAACACCGGAAAATTGTAACTTTTGTTGAATGTAAGGAAGAACGGAATCTTTTATGTCCTTTTTAAAAAGTGGGCATTTTGGAAGTCTTTGATGCTGCGCATTGTGTTCAATGTGCCCACATATTTTTAGACAGTTGCGGGTAAGAAGGAAATGCGCGGGAGGGAAATAAAAAATAGGAAAAACTTAAAATCAAAGGAAAACGCTTGTGCGTGAACAGGCCTAACTCACCTTTTTTGCCGATAGGCAAGTTTCACTTTTTGAATTAGTACGTAGCAATAATTATACGGCGTTCTTTAAAAAAATTCAACCAGCATTAAGTCTCTAAAATCTCAAAAAACCGTTACAATAACTTTTCCTGTAAAAAGGTCAATGAAATATGAACCTACCAGCATTTTTTTGGTTCCGTATAGACTTGGATCCATAAGTGTTTCATCGCCAAACTGTGCAGATAGCCGACGCAGAATTTCGGACAGTTTTACCCGAAAACAGCAAACACATGCTGTACTCGGGTTTTACGCCCTCGCGCGTCAAAAATTCGATTCGATAACCCGTTGCGCAACAGACGCGCATTCTTGCCCTCCTCTTGACATCCATCCCTAACATATTATATCACGATGTCACGCCATTGCCTTTACCGATGGCGCGCTCAATAGCAAATTCCGGTTCATATTTGATCAACCCTCGTAAATTTACACAAAGTTGATTATTGTTTATAAAAACCAGGTTTTTAAGCATAGTGTCATAGTTTTAATTCAATAGTTAAAACCATAAAACTTATTCTCAAGTCAAAAACCCAAAAATTTAACAAAGAGTAAAAAAAGTTAAAAAGAAAGTAACTACATATATCCAACCACATAAACTATAAAAAAATCAATAGCTGAAGAAAAATCAGATTATCACGGAATGCAAAATAGTTTTCCGTACGTTACCTGTCCTTTACACACACGTCACTCTCTATCAGAAAATAAAGTGAGATCACAGAACTGGACTTGAGTTTAAAAAGATTCAAAATTTACATCTTACCCTACATACATAAAACCTAACAAAGTGCTAGAGGACTGATTTGTTAATGAATTTAGCAGCCACGAACAATACCAGAAAGCTCAAGAATTTAGAACATAGATTGACTGTTGACAATATGTGTGTAACATAAGTTTAATCCAGAAACTGCCAGTGTTCGAGAAACTAAACTCTGATAACATAAATGCTGTGCAAGCACAACCAACGCAGTCCAAAGCTGTTTATTAAAAGCCATCATATTCACATAGCATGGTGGAATCATTAATAGTGGCTAAAATCTTACCTGTTATCTATCAAACAAGTTTACAATCAAACAAGTTTTCGTGGTCAATTGTGTAAAAAACTTTAACACTCTATTGCATTTTGTTCCCGATTGCGAACACAAACTTTAAATTGTAATTGCGGTTTACTGTGTAACATTTTGTAACTTCTGTACATGCTGTTTCCTTCTGGAACAACCCAAGGTCAATCGCGCGCAAGCATAGTTTTCTCCGTTTAGGTTAGAATTATCAAACGGCGGACTGCGTGACAGTAAATTTGCTTATGTACACGCACGTGCATTGTTTTGTGGTTTGTTTTGGTCATTATTATACTTGATACCTGTAAGATACTGCAATTTTGGCGTAATAAGAAAAAGTCCCCGCTTGTGAACAACATGCATATTAAAATATAAATGAAAAATAAAATAGATCTTTTTTTCATAGAAATGGATCCTAAGAGATTTTATGGGCTGACAAAAGCTGCCAATATCAAATTGTGAGATATACCTTCTGATAGTGAGGACAGTGAGCTCTCGGGCGATGAATCTCCTAATGAAGAAATACTGCTAAGGCAAGATCATTTTTCTGAAGATGAAATAAATTGCACTGAAAGTGATGAAGAGGATAACATTCCCCTTAGACAAGTTTTTGCTCAAAAACCTACATAAAATAAAGGACAAAAAGAAACCAGTTCAAAAGTGAAAACAATCTGCTACTGAAAAAAATAATGGTAACATAAAATTTGAAGGAAATAAACTACTTCCAGAGGACATTCTGAAACTAAATTCTCCATACAAGTTTTTATTTTCTGAAGAATTTGTGACAAACATTGCGAAGGAAACTTGTATTTACCGTGCTTAACAAAAGCTAAGCAAACCTCTTACAACAAGTGTAGAAGAAATTCAACGTTTCTTTGGTACAATACTTTGGATGTCAATTATTAAGCAGCAATCAACTCGACGTTACACTGATCTCCCAAACCTAGAATTTCGCAGATTGCAGATATCACAGTGAATCGTTTTGAACTACTAAAAATTTTTGCACTTCAGCGACAACAGCACTTACAAGCAGCTTAGATAAAATAATGCCTGTCATAGAACAAGTTCGAAATCCCTGTTTATCTGTTCCTTTCGAAGAAAATCTCTCGTGCGATGAGCATTCAAAGGAAGAATAAATCTAAAAACTTATAATCCCAAGAAACCCTACAAATGGGGATATAAAATGTTCGTATAATTTTGAGCTCTTTGCTGGAAAACGAGGTTTTACAGAGGATCAGAATGATCCAGATTTAGGAGCTGCTAGTATTGTATTTGGTTTGTCTAAACCCATACCATCAGACAAACACCATAAAATAATATATTATAACAATTATTTCTCTTCATTGCCTTTGGTATCACACTTATTAAAGCGCACAATTCATTCGGTGGCAACAGTACGCACAAATCGACTAGAGAACTATAAGAATGTGTCACAAAAAGGAGATGGAAAAGTTGAGAGGCTCTATTCATGAGGGGACAACTAGTTTTGACAACATAATTGTGACTTGTTTCGGACTATTGTGGCACCCAACCCGTTGTAAAAGTAAATAGATTTTTCAAATCAGAAAATACTAAAAAAGAGATTGATTGTCCTGACATAGTCAAGCAATACAACTGTCACATGGGTGGTGCTGACTCTCTAATACGACTTTTCAAACTCAAAAGTAGAATATGGTATTACAGGATTTTCTACCATTTGTTGGATTGTGTTACCATAAATTGCTGGCTCTTGGGCAGCAGAATAAAAACACAACTTGGTAAAAGAGACAAAATTATTCCCCTCTTGGAGTTCAAAACGATTCTGGCTGACCAACTATGTAACATTGGTATTCGCCAGACAAACAAAAGAGTTCGACCATCTTCTGGATCTATTACCACACCTAGAAAAAGAAGATGCTTGCAACCACGACCAAATGAAGAACAGAAAGACAGAGTTGCTTAGTGGCCAGATTGGACCAAAGAACGTGAAATATGTAAAATGTTGGGCTGCAAAAGTAACTCACGGGTGAGATGTATAAAATGCCTCATACACTTGTGCTGTAGTTCAGCCAAAAATTGTTTTCTACGATTTCATACTCAAGAAACTCAGAATGAATAAATACTTATTGTTACTTTTTTTTAAATAAAAAAACTAGGTTTAAGTACATAGTGTTTCCATTCGGGAAGAAAAATTAAATTTCAAAATAACTGTCAAATTGTTTTTTTTTTCAAAATATATAATTGGTGATTGCATTGATTTTCATAGTTAACTAAAATTTCTATTGGAAATGATAAACCGATTATCTTCAGTTCCAGGTGTTGTATTTTACTACATTCCGAAAATTGATAAATATATCCGGAATAGCCGATATGGCCGTTGCTTACCTGGATGACATTATAATACTTAGTACGTAATGCGACAATGACCTGACAAACTAGAAAGAAATGTTGTAAAGACTTTGAAAAAGACAATTAAAAGACTAACCTTAAAGTTTAGATTTGGACGCCGATGACTTTGTTACCTCAGACATAAAAAATCCACATTGGGGCTTTGTAGTTTGATTATTATCTCTGTTGGTTGTCAGATTGGTTTATTAAAATACAGCTCAATGCTATCTTCAGTTCCGGGTGTTGTCTTTTGCTACATTCCGAAAATTGATAAATAGATCCATGGATGACATTATAATACTTAGTACGTAATACGACAATAACCTGACAAACTAGAAAGACATGTTGTAAAGACTTTGAGAAGACAATTAAAAGAGTAACCTTAAAAAGTTTAGATTTGGACGCCGATGACTTTGTTACCTCGGACATAAAAAATCAGCATTGGCGCTTTGTATTTTGATTATCTCTTTCGGTTGTCAGATTGATTTATTTAAATACAGTTCAATGCTATATGTCATGTACTATTATTCAGTACTATTTCTTCAAGTTTTATTTTATTTGGTGAATGTTACAGTCAGACACCAGATGAACCACTTTTAATAGTATTTCTTGAGAATTAATTTTAAGCTCGTATTATATAAATATATTTCAAGACATCGTTTTTAAACTTTAACTTAATGCTTAAATACCATCCGTGCTAAGTTGTTTTTTCTTGGTATTTACTAAAACCGGACATTTGTTTACGTAAGTAACTCGTAAAGTGCCTGGACCCTGTTCCCATGGCTCCCCGTCAATTTGGACGGGCGCCTTTTCTTTTAATCTCACTTCCACAGTTTTGGCCTGTCCAATTTTTAGTGGTGATGAAAGTCCCATTTGCAATTGGGCAATATGGAAAGAAGAGTAAATGCCTACAACTTCTAAAATACCATCATGGTATGATTGACTAGATTCAGCATTGGTTAAGCCCCATAAATCAACACCAGCGCCCCACGCGGATATATTTAGTATCACGATTGATTCGAGTTCAGGTAACGGGACTTTTATCCCATCTAAATACAGATCTAATCTTTTTTCAATATTTTTGCAGTCAGCTGTTACAACTTGTTGAGTTCCAAAGCATAAATATAATAATTTGTTGAGTACTCTGTTGCCATAAATGTAAAAAATACTCTCTCGAGTTTTGTGGAAGCTCAATGCAACTTGCGCGTCTACTCCAAAGCTTATGTAGTTGTACATATATTGGATTTTGTTAGGTATTCGAATGCCCAAGTGTCTGGTTGAGATTATTTCTATTTGCCATCGGTCTAATACTGATATTCTTGCATCTCTTATGTTCGTCAACACCCGATTCATATCCAGTTCTGAGCTATTTTGTTTTCCCCAACCCAAGACTCTAGACAAGTCATTACCAGTACCTAAAGGTATAATAGCTAATTGAGGTTCTGGTTCCAAATCTAGTTTGTAGGATGATGTTAACATCCAAGAAATTGTACCATCCCCACCACCTACTAACAATTTAACAGCCTTTGGTGCTAATAGAACACACCATTGCAAAGCACAAGTTGGCTTTTTATTTGATAAATCAATGACTTGTGCTGGGTTCAAATACTTTCTAAACTCTGACAACATCAATGCTCCATCATTATTTCCAGATTTTTTGTTTGCTACCACAACCAGTGGAGTCCAATTTTCCCAACCAGGATCCTTGATACCTTTCAGCAAAAGCTGTTTATTAAGAGCCCCCTTTCTACGTACCAGTTGCACACAGTAAGGTGGAACAATCATTGATCTGTATGGACCAAAGTCACACTCATTATCTGCCACCTTAAGACAATTTGTGTGAATGGTGCGCTGACACCAACAGCATTGGTAATCAACAAGACCTGGTTTGAGGCTGCATTCTTCAGCACAAATAAAACATTGAGCTCCCAATGGCAGATTTCCTTTGACCCAGTGGTGTACTTGAACTTCATTATTGCTTGCTATCACCTAAAAAAAGCAAACAAAGGAAGCTGTAATTTTTGATAATTAACTTAAATTTCATCATCTTCATGATGTTTATTGGTTAAATTTTTTTTACTTTACTAGGTTAGTGTTTTAGATATTCTTTCTCTTGTTGAATACCATAATATTCTATTTTAATGTCTTACATATTTAATTAAGCCTTACAAATTGTGCAGTGATTGGAAAAATTATAGTTCCATGTGCCAAGCTTTAAAGATTCTGAGAGATATGCTGGATACCAGAGAGATGTATAATACAGACGGGTAGGACACCTCCATAAATCTAGCAAGCCCAATGGGAGCACATAAAAAGCACTTAATTTTCACATATAAATATTAAAATATTTATTATTTCTGTATGGGCTTGCTAGCTTAGATTGAGTGTTTTGGTGTTAGATTTAAGTTAAGCTTTGTTAATAAGATTTTTTTGATATCTTGAACAATAAAGCATGTTTGAACTGAACTGAACTGAACTTAATATAAAGCTAGCATGCCAATGATTTTTTAAAATTTCTGTGGAAACCAAAGGAGCACAAAAATTTTAAAAAGTGGACAAAATTAGCACATAAAGAGCACATAATTCTGGAATGTATTTTATTGAGGTGGGCTTGCTAGGTTTACGGAAATGGGTAGCAAACTCTAAAATTTGTACACCTATTTCTGAAATACAAGTATTTCACTTTTTTTGTTATTACAAAGTATTTCAATGTATTTTAAAGTATATCAAAGTAATTTAAACAAAATTTGTACACCTATTTCAGGAGTGTTCCACCCCTCATATAATACTGTACACCCCTTTGTGCTAATCAAGCCAAGCTTTCATATATCTGTGGTACTTTGGCATTAGCACAATAAGTAGTTTTAAAATAATAGGGACTTATTTATTGCAATAAAGCCAGGCACTATTCTGACAGTTTCACATTACAAGAACAGCTGTCTTCTTTCAAAATTAGGCCTTTGTGTATTATAAGAGCCGGAATTAATAGAGCTGCCACTATTAAGGAAAAATAGATGACTGGATTTATAAATTCGACTTTGGAATGTCAGTTTTGAAAGAGCAACTGTCACTTTTCAATGTGAATCTGTCAGAATAGTGCCTGACACAATTACTGCCTGGCTTTATTGCAATAAGTCCCTAATAACCTTGATCTTGTTACCTTACCTTGCATTTTAATGTGTCATTAGCCTTTGCCACACAGTCATTATCGGCACACGCACCACAGCAGTCACAATAATTTCCTATACCATGGATTAGAAAAGTTTCGCATATAGAGCAGTACCATGTTTTAGAAGAAATGGTGATGGAAACCCAGCTATGAGTTTTTGTGGAGTCTCTGACAGGAACATTGCAGTCAGCGGTAATTTTTTTAAGCAAGCAAAATGTAATAACACAGAAGACTACGGCACCAGCGCAACTCGCAAAACCCAAAGGTGGAAGTACAGGGGCCAGCTCCCACATTTTTAGTTAATTTTTGCACAAGATACATTTTTTATTTGACCCATTTTGATGAAATTGAAAACAAAACTCCTAACCAAAGATTTCAATTCACTTTTTTTTTCCTTTGCGTCCACGGATTATTAAACATAATCTTTCATCAAAGCCGAAAATTGTAAATTATAATTAAAAAGACATCCAAATTCGAGAAAAAATACTTATCGACAAATTTTAATTATACGAAATTTAAAAACATGACTGTTTCCGATCAGCTGAGAATTTTGGAGAAATGGTCACGTGTCTTTTGTGAAAAGATTTTTCAGTCATGTGATAATTTTAAGAAGATGTTGGCAACACTGGAAAACCGTGAATTTGACTTCCTTTCTTGCTCACGTGATCATATACTTTGCCCACGTGATAATTCTGTATTTTCATCACCTGACTATTATGTTCTGACACGTGATTGTTCTGTAAAAAATTTCGCACGATTTTTTGACATTTTCCATCCTGTTAACTGTCATTTTCACATGTCATCGTCGCAATTCTTGCGAAAAAAAATGAGGATTTTTTAAAAAGAAAACTTTTCTATTCTTATTTTAGTTAATTAATTTACCGTATAGTAATTAATTTTAGCGTATAATTAGTGCATTAATCAATTAATTAACGTAAGGATGAGCGTCGAAATCGCAGAAAAACCAGTGGTCTCGCCCGAAGACGTAGAAGCTGCCGAAAAATTCAAAGCAGAAGCAAATGAATTTTTCAACAGTGAGTTTCTAAATTATTTGGCCCTTTTGTGCTTAGTATTACCTTGCCCATATTTTAATGCATAGACCTAATTATTATATGTCTTGTTTTTACTTTTTGTTGTGAGAAAGAAAGAAATAGAATATATCATTAGGCATGTTTACATTTATGTATTAAAAGATGGGTTAATTAAGGCATAATTAAATGGTGACCAGGGTAATAATCATTTTCAACAAATTAGTCATTACTGTTACATTTATGATTTTGTCTTACAGTAAAATCTTAGGACAGACATCACTGTTGAACACTCCCACAGTGTTGGAATCAATTTTTGTGAAAAATTTCTTGAGGGAGCTTTAAAATTTCCCTAGATTTTCCTAAATTTAAACATTTGTGGTTCTGAATGGGTAGGAGTAAATTGTTTCCGGAATCATTCTGGTCAGCCTTGAAATTACATTTTTTGGGAGTTTGGAACATTGGAAAGTTTTCTTTTTTTATGAACAAAAAACTGTTTCGATTTACAATTTTTAAACTGGTTTTTGGAATTGCATTAAAAATTGTTGCACAAAAGCAGTATGGACTCTTACACCTCGTGTCACCTATGCATGCCCACCCTGATTCAAAAAATGCATCAGGTGATGCTACATTTAAAACCAGTGCAAATCCATGGGCCATCATATCCATTATTACATTTTGTACAGGGCAGAGTGTAGCAGTCTACTATGCCAATAGAAGTTTCGCATACCTAAAACATTTCTACAACCTTACACCAAAGCAATTGAAGAAAACCCCATCAAATTTTGGACATTTTGTACAGGGCAGAGTGATAATAGGAATTTAACTCATTATTATTCATTGTAGAACAGGACTACAATTCAGCCATCGATCTTTACACCAAAGCAATTGAAAAAAACCCAAATGTAGCAGTCTACTATGCCAATAGAAGTTTCGCGTACCTTAAAACAGAATGTTATGGTTATGCTCTAACAGATTCTACAAAATCTATAGAGTTAGATAAGAGTTATGTCAAGGGTTTCTATAGGCGAGCTGCTGCTCACATGTCACTAGGAAAGTTTAAGGAAGCTTTAAAAGATTATGAATATGTAAGTATTTTTAACCTTTAAAATAACCATTTTTGCTTTACCTTTACTAGTTTTATAAGCTTTACACATATTAATTTCATTACTTTTCATTTCACATGGTAATTTCAAGTTTCTATAAAAAAGTAATTTTTTATAAAAAGTTCTGCTTGTTAAGTGTTGAGATAATAAGTTTACCAAAAGTTTGTCATGTAAATTTTTTTTAAAACTTTTTGAAAGTAATTAAAAATTCGTTTTTTTCAAAAACTGTTTGCCATTTATAATGTCATCTACAGGTTACCTATTTATCAACACAAAGTCTATGCAATAAAATTTACCTGGAAAATAAAAAAGGAACAACTTTACCTGTCTTTTTATTATAAGAAATAAGTAAAATTTTAATTTTTTTATTACCAACTGTCATGGTTTTTGGTAACTTTAATTTATCTTAAAAATTACAGGTAATATCCAATTGTAATTGGGATAATTTCTGGGAAAAAATACTTGAAAAAAAAAACATTTGGTAGGTTAGTTAACTTACCCATTATTATGACTGTAGGTACTAATATGTATCACACCTGGTTTGGTTTTTGGAGAAATCCAGAAATAACAATATGTAGTGGGAAAGAGCTCATAAAAAGTTTAGTTCAAATTTTTTTCTTAAAAAGGTCATAAAATTTGGAAAAATTTGTCATAAAATTATAATAGAAAATGCCACTGGTGGCCGCCTGCTTAAGATAAAAAAAAATTGCAATACTAAAAAAACTGAGAAGTAAATTTAAAAAAATTGGATCACAGGAAAAATTGCAATACTAAATAATTTTAAAAAATTGCACCACAAGGTAATTTTTTTTGGAAAATGGTGAATAGTGCAGTCAGAAATATAAAATACCATTTATATATATATATATATATATAGTATATATATATATATATATATATATATACAGGGTGTTTCAAAAAAAATTCAATAACAAATTTCGTGTTAAACAAATTTCGTGTTAAATTTCTTAAGTGATTTCAAGACAAAACTTTTATATAAACATAGGTCCCCAAATGCCTTGTGTCCAAGATACAGAGTGTTAATGTTTAATTTTTTTTGTAGTTTTTTGTTTATAGCTTATGCAGTTTTTGAGATATTGGGCACAAATTTGGCACGTATATTTAACTAAAAATATATGGTTCAAGAAAAAAGAAGTAAAAAAAAAATATATATATATATATATATATATATATTTACTTGCTAGTTATTAAATTAAAAATATTCAGTTGGGGGGAGTTAATTGGCCCCTTTATCCCTGCTGATAGAACTACAGTATGAATTCTTGAATGGATGAGAAGGAGTACTCCCTCAAAATCATGTAAAAGCCAAACTGTGCAAGTGATCTCACTTGATTTCCGCATCTCTATTGGTATGGTATTGAGATGAGGAGATGCTCATTCTCACTTAATTAAAAAAATTCATACACTGTAGGATCATTTGAAATGGGATTTCACCCGATACTGAGGGAGTACTCCTTCTCACTCATTCAAGAATTCATACACTGGTGGTACTTTTTAGGTATCTAGGTATTTATCTTTTAAATATGATAACAAATCAAAATCCAAAAACAGTACAAAGAAAATAATTAAAATATCATGTAACCGAACCGAACAGATCCTACCCTAAAAATAAAAGGATGGTTTTGTTTTTTTTTCTACACAAGCTAATTTTTGTGTTATTTGTCACTGAAATTCGGGAAACACAGTGGAGAGGCTCAGTCCGCGGACTTGTTAACTTCGTCCTGATAAATTTGGCTCATTTTGTTTGGGTGTACTAATTTTAAGCTTGGTCCATTTGACTCCCAGCCATCCTGCGCTGCTAATCTCTCCCTATCTAACCATTATTTGGGGTTTGATTCTGAGACAATGTGTTTTTCTAGGTTACCAAAGTGAGACCAAATGATAAAGACGCGAAACTGAAGTACAATGAATGTAACAAAATTGTAAAAAAAATCGCATTTATAAAAGCCATATCTGTAGAAGATAAGAAAAAGAACATTGCTGACCAGATAAATTTGGATGCAATGAGTAAGTAGATTGACCAAAATTAGACTACATAGATAAAGTATTGACTGAAGCAAGAAATTCCCTAAAATGTTTATAAATCTGATCCTGTACCAACCAGAGATTTAAGATAGTATAAGATTTTAAGACATTTATTTCCTCTATGAAAATTTACAAATTGTATATGACATGTCAAAGTTTTTACAATCTTCTAAACATAAAATTTATTTTGTACAAGAGTCGAAAAAAACAATAAAAAAATAAATACCTACAATAAAAATTACGATGTCCATTTCACGTCCTTAACATCATACAATGTTTTGTTCAGACACATAACTCTTTAAAACCTTTTTAAAACTATTTAAACTATCAAAATCTTTAGATTTCTTTGGTAAACTGTCACACATTTTAACACCTAAATAATTGGACCTTTTTTAGATATTTCCATTCGTAATGATTTTTCACTCAGGTATCCTCTTTGGCGCGTATTTACACTATGGACATTGATGATAGTTTTTGTTGACTATTTAGGATTTATACAATACAATTATTTTTTTTCGATATTTGGTTACAAACTGACATCCTTCGGCTACTAAAATACCGAAAAATATTCAAAAAATTTTAAGAACCGAAGCCGTGGTTTACAAGAATATTT
This sequence comes from Aspidapion aeneum, assembly GCA_963576565.1. NCBI lineage: Eukaryota > Metazoa > Arthropoda > Insecta > Coleoptera > Brentidae > Aspidapion > Aspidapion aeneum. Next base: position 34,045,073 of record OY755038.1, on the reverse strand, counting down.
GTCACAATTGCACCTGCATATATGGGGTGACTTTGGGACAAAAGAAACTTAGCATAAAAGATAATACCCTAATATAAGAAAATTCAATTATTGTATATAATAGTTCCATTTATGCAGGGTCACACATTGTATAAAAATAATTTAGATTTTTCTTTCAGCCATCGAAAATGAATACACAGGACCAGAGTTGGAGGATGGGAAAGTGACACTCAAATTTATGAAAGAACTGATGGATCTGTACAAAAATCAAGGGAAATTGCATAGAAAGTATGCATATAAGGTTTGTATTTTTGGTTTTTGTTGGATTATTTAGGTGATATTTATATATATTTCTTTGTGAACATGAGCAGACATAAGTTTCGTTAGAAAAGTGGTATTATCCATTTAAGTTAATCTATAATAGTTTTTACACACCACAGCCTTTTCATGTTAAATCCCTTTGCGCAAACAAAAATTGATTTTTGAAGAATCCATAAATTATGTAAGGTTAAAAATTAGTATTTTTGCCCTGAATCGCATTTTCAAGAAATACAGAAATCTTTTTTGTTTACAGATTCTCTTAGATATCAAAGCCTTCTTCATGGCTCAACCGTCGCTGGTCGACATTGCCATCGAAGACGACAAAAAATTCACAGTCTGTGGCGACGTCCACGGCCAGTTCTACGACCTAATGAACATTTTTGAACTGAACGGTCTCCCTTCGGAGACCAACCCATTTTTGTTCAATGGAGACTTTGTAGACCGAGGCTCCTTTTCCGTAGAATGTATATTTACGTTGTTTGGTTTTAAGTTGCTGTTTCCTAATCACTTTTTTATGTCTCGAGGTAAGAGAAAACAGTTATTCTATTTTCATAATATAATAGACAATTTTGTTGGGAAAAAATTGAATTAAAAAAAAAACATTTTGAGCCTTGGCTAGGCAAACCTAATAGTGCGTTCGTGTCAGAGCTCCAAGCCCTCGGAGGCGACATTTATCACGTGATTTGTCCTTCTAAAATGCATATTGCAAACCACGTGAGACATGCCACCTGTAGTGTCCGGAATCCCAACACGAACTTACTATAAGTGTTGTCAGGCCACTAAGTATTATAACTCTCTTTAACACATTTTCTCACTTCACGTGGAGACGTCCACGTTCTACGACCTAATAAACATTTTTTAACGATCTCCCATTCCAGACTTACCCATATTTGTTCAATGTAGACTTTGTGAACCGAGGCTGCCTTTCCGTAGAATGTATTTTTATGTTGTTTGGTTTTAAGTTGCTGTTTCCTAATCACTTTTTTGTGTCTTGAGGTAAGAGAAACCAACTGTCCTATGAGGCTTGGCTAGGCAACACGAATAGTGAGTTCGTGTGAGACCTTGGAAATACATCTTGTAAACCACGTTATAAATGTTACACGTTCGGTACCTGACGTACCGAACGTCCGAATATCTATCAACACACACTCAATATAAGTGTTGTCAGGCCACCAAGTGTCGTCAGGCGCCACCTAACGTTCTATGAACTACTTAACAATTTTAAACTCTACGGTCTCCCTTCAAACACACTTTATTTAATGGACATTTTGTGGACCGAGGTTCCTTTTCAATAGAATGTTTTTTTAAGTTGTTTGATTTTAAGTTTCTGTTTCCCAATCACTTTTTTATGTCTCGAGGTACGAGAAAATAGCTGTTCTTTGAGGGGCATACTTTGAGCCTTGGCTATGCAACACTAATATTGGGCACTCGGTGTGACATTTGCAACGTGATTTATTCTTTAAAAATACATCTTGCACACCACGTGATCAATGTCACACTAAATATCGTGAGGCAACAACCACGTGACCACCTGACTTTCACTAAAAAGGTTTTTGGCCATAACTCTATTCAACATTTATTTAAATATAAGACGACATGAACAGGCATTTCTATATTTACCTTTCGAGGTTTGGCAACATTGTGACTAGTAGGGGGAGATGCTAATTCCCACTATCTTTGCAATTTCCTATTGGTTCAAATATTTCGAGGTTAGGTAACGTTGCCTTTTTCTCTTTTTGGGCCCCAAGTAGCTACCCGTCGGACTATATTTGTGTCCACCGATATGAGCTCGAAAATTGTCGACAATGGTAGACAGAGCCAACAAATAAACGAGAAAGAGAGACATTTTGTCTTTTTATTTTTTTAGGCAATCATGAAAGTCAAACAATGAACCAAATGTACGGCTTCGACGGCGAAGTGAAGGCGAAATACACTGCTCAAATGGCCGAGTTGTTCACGGAAGTTTATAACTGGTTACCCTTAGCACATTGTTTAAATAAACGTGTTCTTGTAAGTACCCTTCAGTAGTTCAACCTCTTGCACCACAGTTTTAGGTAGTATTTAAAGCTTAAGTCTAAATAGTTGTTCCTAGCTTTTTGGATTTATTTTAAATTTATTCTTACATTTTATTATTACATTTCCTTGTTAAATGTACTTTCATAAAATATGAGGTTTAATTGAAAGACTTTTTGCAAAGGCCACACTTAAAGGGGCAGTTTTTTTTAAATGAAAATAAAACTACAATTTTTTTACAGAGTGTGTGCAATTAGTACAAAATAAATTTGTCTTAAGTTTACATTGTATCTCAGTTTGATCATAAATATATATCACAAAAACCAAACGATGTTAGACGATCGAGATTTGGTTATAGGTATATAAATTTAACAAAAACATACCTTTCTAGCCCATTACCACACTCCACGCCTTTAAAAAATACTCTGCCAATCTATGGGCACCTAAGCTCACACTAGGTACTATAGTTATAGTGTGAGCTGAAATATATTTTATTCAACTCCAGACTCAATTACCTTTCGTTTGATACCACACAAGCCATGTTTTGACTTAAAATCAAATTTTTTTAATCTACCCCCCACCCTTTTAAAAAAACTAAAATGTATTTTGTTTAACTCCAGACTCAATTACCTTTCGTTTGATATCACACACGCCATATTTTCACTTAAACTCTAATTTTTGACATCTACCCCCACCCTTTTTTTAAAAATAAACTAAAATTAATTTTTTTAAACTCCAGACTTAATTACCTTTCGTTTGATATCACACACGCCATATTTTCACATAAACTCTAATTTTTGGAATCTACCCCCACCCTTTTATTTGGCTTGCGTTCGGTGGATTTTGTTCATTTTTAAATGGGACCATCACGGCCCAAGACCCAACTTAGGTACCAAATTTCATTAAAATCGGACAAGCGGTTTTTGAGTTATGCGGGTTGGTCGTTACAGACAGACATACAGACAGACATACAGACAGACAGACAGACAGACAGACAGACAGCAAAACAAAAAAGTTTTAAAATCATCTGAAACGCAAAGATATATAAAAAATTTTAAAATCGGAGCAACTTTTTTTTTCTCGAAAAAATTAGGATCACCATAGCTCACACTACTTATAGTAGTAGTGTGAGCTAAAAAACAGAATATCTCAACAACGAAAGGTCCTACGAAGTTTTCAGGTTTAACACAAATTATTGAGAAAAATGTGTTCTATTATTTTCGGGAAACCGCATATTGATGCGATAATCCGTTAAAAAGTTAGCATTTTTTCAATTTTTTATTTGTCGAAAAAGGGTTATCATCATTAACGGATTTTGACCATAATCTAAACAACTCCCCAAGAAACATTTATATGACTTACAACCTAATGAGACCTGCACCGACATCGGATTTAGTGGAATATTAAGTTGCAAGATTGATTATGCGTTGAGCGACGTCACATTTATATCAAAACCGACGTTATTAAATATACGTCCGTTTTTTTAACGATCTCGCGACGTCAAATATTGCAACGCAATATTCCATTGATTTCCCAACGTCGGTCTTACGTTCGTTTGTTCGACGTACAAAAACTCTAACCAGCCCAACGACCAACAGACGTCGGCGTCGGGTACCTCCGGTGAAGACCCTAACCTCAGGCCTAAACTAGCGTTTAGTTTGGTTGGTGTATTTTCCGTAACTTTTACTTGACCTATTCGACGTCCGTTCATATGGCCTACGCGTCACATGTACAGCCTACAGTCATTTATAGACGCCCATAACCTAACAAAAAGTGCATTTGTTTGGTCAGGCTACATGTCAGGACATGACGCAGTTTTATATCTTTTTTGGATTTTGGAAACCATAATAGCCTATCCTCTTCCCACAGGGGGGGTATCGGTTCATTTTGGTATTAAAACAAACATTTCTAAAAACAAAAAATATAAAGAAAACAATAATTTCGTCACTTCCTGACAGTTGACAGCGCGGTAGTTAGCTTTGGGACCGTGGGCTTTACCTATTGTAGGCAAAAAGGAGCGGACGTTGAATTCTATACCGAGATTTTGGTTAATATGATAGATATAGTTGCGAACCTAGAGTTCCAATCCGTTGGTACGCCGACGCAAAATCATGCGGGGCGAACATCCGAATTTAATGGGACGAAATACGTTTGCCAGACATCGGACTTCCACTCTTTGGTTATCTTTCACAACCAAAAGTGGAGACCCGGTCCGAATTGGTATATTATTAGTTCACATTAAGTCAGACACAGAAATCCGCCATTCTGAAAAGGTCAGCGTCTGTCGGCCATTATAAAATATTTTTTATTTTTCTAATTTTAAGTAGAAATGAAGGAATAATTGCAAAATTAGTAACAAATTTGAGTTTAGTGAAGCAGCAAAACATTTTTTTTTAGAAAAATAAAATAATAATAAAAATTAGATCTATTTAAAAAATATATATACTTTAATAAAACTTGCATATTTCAGGAGCGCTTGCTTTTTTTGAAAGTATTTTAATCACATTTATCAATAAACATGCCTTCATTGTAAAATTTTAGTTGGATTCCTGCTTTAAAATATAAATTATTAATATTCTAATACCGCCTTTCATGCATGACTATAATTGTCATTTGTAAAATGCACCCATTTTTATGGGACTTGTTTAATAAGTTTAAAATATTTACTTATCAGGTATAATTTTAGTTACTTGACACGAATTCTTTTTAGCAAAAACTATATATATTCTAGGCAATGGAAACGAAACCAAACGCAACTTACCTGTTTGCGACTAAATTTAAGTGACGGAAATCCAACGTACAATTACGTTGTTAATGGGTAACTCTATTACCTATAAGGTCAGATGCTGACGTCGTAGCGACCCGAATTTGTATTCCCCATTTAGGTGCAAACGAGGGTCGTCAGGCGGTCGAAACGACGTCGGCACCCGACGTCGCGTTTATCGCAAGCAACGTATGCGTAACGTAATATGACGTCTAAATGCTGCTTGGGTCGTTACAGTGTCGAACACCATTTTTCGTGAAAATTGGTCCAGTAGTTCTGGAACTATCGTGGGCCGGACAGACATTACGACGAGATTGCTAGGATAGATCCAAATACACCCAAATAACACATTTGTGTCAAGTTTAAGGTAAAAATTGGATTTTATTTTGTAGGTAATGCATGGAGGCCTATTCACAAGGGACGACGTGACGCTAGACGAAATTAAGAAAATTGACAGGAATCGGCAGCCCCCCGAAGATGGACCGATGTGTGAACTGTTGTGGTCGGATCCTCAACCACAAAATGGCCGGTCGGCCAGCAAGAGGTAAGGCAAAATGAGCTAATTGTTTTTGTGTCTGTATCATTAATTTCGAATTCTCACAATCATACAAATATGTATAATTCATACCTTATTTATATTCAATACAACTTACATATACATTTTGGGTGGGGTGGGACGAATTGCGTTTACTTCTAAACCAATCAATAAAGAGGTTTATTCAAATTACTAGTGGATGATATAAATATGCAAGTGGCTTTGTCGAAGTCAATTTAAGTCAAGTTAATTTTATGAATCTCTGTGTCTATATTTCTCATATATGTACGTAGGAATATTACGTATTGATATTTCTCTCTTTATCTCGCTTTCTTTATAATCTATAAAACTTAAACATTCTAAGGGTAGGGCAAATTGGGTTTATTTCTTCTAACACAATCAATAAAGTGGTTCATTTAAATTACTAAAGAATAATATAAATATGCAAAGGGTTTTGTCGAAGTAAATTTAAGTCAAATGAAGTTTCTGAATCGTTATGTTTGATCCCGCTTTCTTACAATTTAACAATTAACAATAATTTATGCTTTATTTGCAAATTGGGTTTTTTTCTTTAAAAACAATCAATAAAGAGGTTTATTTAAATCACAAGAGATGGCATCAGTGTCAATGCAGTACCGTTACCACGTGCCTATATCGGCCATCACACTCACATCCTTCTGATGTTGAGAGATAATAGTTCACATTACAGCTAGAAGTAGTCTCTTGTTTTTAGTTTGTGCCCCTGAGTGATTTGCCCTACTGAGGAACTGTAGACACAGAAACGTGTATATACGTCTGGGGCGAGCATTCCCAGTGTATTAGTATAAAACTTTCTTGTTCGTTTTTCAGGGTGTAGGCTGCCAATTCGGTCCAGACGTAACACAAAAATTTTTAGAACTGAACAAATTAGACTATGTTATAAGAAGCCACGAAGTGAAAAACGATGGCTACGAAGTCGCGCACGATGGGAAGTGCATAACCGTTTTTCGGCGCCAAATTACTGGTAAGTAGGAGAGTTCCCACATATCCTAGAAAAGCTGGAGATTTTCATCCACCAAAAATATTTCTGTAATTTTGCAAAATAAATGAGAATACCTATATTATTATGTAAAGATTTTTTAAAAAGACCGACGGCAATTCCCGCACAAAGGCCACTGTTTAAAATGAAAAAACATGCTATACACCAGAAAATGCCTCTACACGTCGAAAAAAATAATATTCTCTGCGGCAAATCCAAAATGGCCGCCGACCCGACCTTTTTAACCATTGACATTTCGTTTCCAGGTTTAGAAATGTCAAGTTCTTGTCAACCGCTGTTTTTACTTATTTGTTTTTTGTCAGTTTTTTTAAATTACATTTGGGATAAAATCTTACTGTCAAAAACTATTTAGGGTCTTAAAACGTGACTCTTTCTATTAGAGTAGAGAAAGTTCGAGATTTTCTTTCTTTTCCATCAAAAATACAACAAAAATAACGAGAACTGACAGTCTCTGCCATTTTTACAAGGCCGCGATAAAGTCAAAGTATAGCAAGTTTGGTTAGGCTGTCTAAACCAATTTTCCGCTTTTTCAATGGTAGTATCAAACGCATGGTGTTTATTTTAATTGGTTATGAAATTCAGTCTCTAGTTGTTTTATATCTCTGCTCTTGATAAATAGAAAGTTTATACCAAATGCACAAAAATTATCCAGAACAGTGTCAGATATAAATAAAACGACATTTTTGAAAATCTTTAACACCCTGTATCTCAAAAGTTAAGACGTTTAGGATGTATGTTCAGATCAAGTTTTTTCTCACAATGGTCCCAAGAATTATCTCCTTTAATTTTAGCATGTTATTCAATAACACCTTGTATAAAAGGTCAAATTTTTTTCTTTTAGTGACACAATGGGCAATAAAGGAGCTTTCATAACCCTAAATGGGAAAGACATGACGCCAAAATTCACAACGTACGAAGCTGTGGTAAGTATTTTTTACTTTTGTTTGACCTGAAAATGGTTCGTTTTAAATCTATCATTTCAATTTAATCAAACCGGCTCACCAAATACTTCAGTGCATAAATACAGGGCATATCCATGCATTCTTACACTTGATGCTTGAAGCCCGAACCCCCATTAATTCTTAATGTTCCTTTTTCGAGTAGACAGGATTTCGGTAACTGCGCATGCTTCAGTTTTAATGGTTTTGGAACATACTCCGTTACGTCACTACAATATTTGCCAATTGTCAAAATCTATAGTTGATATTGTATTAAAGTGGCACTGCGTCATCAAAACCGTGGTGGGCGGGAAGGGAGTAGAGGGGAATATACAGTGGCACGGACTTCTCTTAATTTTTTTATTGATATTGATTCCCAACACGAGGCACTGCACTAATTAGTCATTAGCTTACTATTCTACTTACTTTTTATTTATGTCTTCTTCTAAACGATTTCATTAGAAAGTATACTCTTATCTGGTTGTTACGAACATATTGATTTAGTCGGGCTTTGACGTTTTCTGTTCGTTGTTGTTTTGACTGTTTTATGTCAAACAAATTACGACCGAGTTTTTGCAACTAAATCAATATTTGCGCACATTTTAATATAACTTTGGATTCTCTTTTAGGTTTGGGATCTTCATTTATTGATTAAATACCTAACTCATCTATCATTTAAAAGTTCTCAGCGTTTTATCATACACATATAAAGCGGCACACGGCATGTAAAAAGTGAAACACTAATAAAGGCTTCCTTACTTAGATTTTGCCGCAAAATTTGGTTTACCATATATATGAAACGGTGTCACTTATATACATCCTCAACTATAGGTAGTTGACTGGATGAAAATTTATCAAATTGTGGATTAAATTTGTGGTTTTTAAACATTTTTGCAGATTTATTGTGTACACCATAAAGAGTGAGACTTTTATTTTACGTGAACTATTTCCCATTTTTCAAAGAAAAACAATTTTACATTGACGTGACCCACACAGCCGCTGTGTTCTACGTGCCAAAACACACCAATACGCTCTTGAAAATTTTCGTCTGCGAATTTAAATTTGCCATTGTTTCCAAAGCAAGCTATGGTTGCTTTACTTTTCGTTTTTTTTAACCAGTATTTATACTCTAAGGTATTTGGTTAATTCGTTTATATAGCTCCAGCGCTTCAACAAGGCATAAAAGTTTGCTAAAAATTCGGCGATTGAGTCTAGCTATGGATAGAAAGTTCCAGTACAAAACATCTATCATTTTATTAACTTATAAGTCAACTGATATAAAATCAATAAAAAAATAGGAGGTTTATCAGACCTCCAGCGATTTTGATGATTTTTGGAAAAGAACATGTTTACAAAGACAATATTAAGGACTTATTGCAATAAAGCCAGGCAGTAATAGTGCCGGGCACTATTCTGACAGTTTCGCATTATAAGAACTGTCTTCTTTCAAAATTAGGCCTTTGTATATTATAAGAGCCGCAATTAATAGTGCCGCCATTATTAATGGAAAATAAACGACTGGATTTATAAATTCGACTTTGGTATGTCAATTTTGAAAGATCAAATGTCAGTTTTCAATGGAAAACTGTTACAATAGTGCCCGGCACAATTACTGCCTGGCTTTATTGTAATAAGCCCCTATTAGCTCTGATTAAGAAGTTTTTTATGTGTAATTGTAGACATTAAGACCAACAGAAATGGTCATAACCTGCGAGTTACTTTACCTCCGACAAAATTGCGACATTTTGTGACAGAGTTCGAGTTTATAAACTTTGAAAATTTAAATTTTTTTAAAGTTCCTGAAAATTTTGAAATTTGAAAGGTTTGATGTTTTAAAATATTTTAAATATTTTTAGAATTTTAGAAAATTTTTATAATCTTAAAATTTTGTTGACTTTTATTAAGTTTTTCGTCATACAGTGTCAATATGAAAAAAACTTTCATGTAGGGCAGTGGCTCCCAAACTTTTCCCATTTCATCCAACACATCTATTTTTAGTACAATAAAACATAATTTTATTAAATAGGACAACATTTCGATTAACTTAACATGATTTGTTGTCATTTTAAATTAAAGAAAAAAAGGAAAAAGTTCAAGACTCCCTGCCAAAAAAATTCTTATAGTGTTTCTCCCCAAATCTCATACAGTGGTTTAGAAGATTTGATTCATTATTTCGGAACATTTTATAAAGTCTAATAAAATTTATATTCAATAAAATAAATTTCAAATTTTACGAGAGATTTTAGAAGATTTTATGAGCTCCTCCTCAAATCTTTTTGATCTTCTAAAAACTTAAAATAAGATATGAGATTTAATGGGACCTTTTCGTCAGTGCTCCCGCGCCCCCCGTTGTTGATCTGCGCCCCCCCAGTTTGAGAACCACTGATGTAGGGTAACTGCATCCTGAACAAATCTTATCATTTGAAGCTATATTATTATTATCCTAGGAGTGTAAATAAGTGGTATTAAAACGCTCGGTAACCTATTGACTGGTCGACGGCAAAAATTTTGATAGGGGGTCTAAAAATACCATGAACCTGACTCATATTTGAACAGGGTGAGCCAAAAATAAGTTTTAAAAATACTTTTCTTAGACATCACGTAATTTCGGTTTATGAGAATAATTGATTTTTAAATGTGATACTTACTTTAAATTACGGCCAATACCTTAAAAAAAAACATTTCGTCAATCTTTAAAATATTGGTTCTCTGATGTGCAATATCTTCTTTTTTTTTTCAGCCCCATCCTAATGTGAAACCAATGGCATACGCAAATAGCTTCCTAAGTTTAATGTGATAGTACCTGTGCTACGTGCTAGTTAATTAAAATATTGTTTTTTATTTTCTACTCCCATACCACAGTGTTGGTATCTTTCTATACATACTACCTGACCTGTACAAAAGAAGATATATCAATAGCAAGCGGCAAAAGTCACTCAAAAAGAATGTGACCTTACGCTTAGGCTAAATGCATTTATAACTCACATTAAACCGTGTAATTTGAGTTATTCTAATGTTATTTTGTTTCTTTTTACTAATAAGACGTCTGTCGTGTTTTTTGATCACTTTGGTGTATTTTTTATATTAAAAACATAAAAGTAAAAAAACAATCAAAATCTATTATTCTACATACATTGGAGACGTTTCCGGTTTTTTAGTAAAAATAAAAAAATATGAAAAATCCAACAAACCAAATATGAACTAGACATTTCTTTTTAAAAAGTTTATTGGTACAGGATTAATTCCTTTATCAAAGGATGAAACTGATTAAAATACTGTATGATCAGTAGGATTTTATGAAAAATTAGGTGCTGTAGCCATTTTACATCACATCTAGGGCGACCCAAAAAATAATTTTACCAAAATCTATATCTTATTAAATGACTATAACTTTGCTAACCTGTCATCGAATTTCATAGTTTTAACTTTTTCAAAAGAACGAGTTTTAAATTTGACCAAATCTAAGAAAAAAATTTTATATATTTTTTTAATTTTCAATATCTTTAAATATATAGAGTGATAAGAATTTTTTAATAATCCATTACTCAAAAAGCTTCTGTTGAATTCTGACAGTGTCACCCATGTTAACGTGTTGTGACGTGTGCACCTCTCTCTCAGACATTATGCTACCAACAGCTCCTCTACTCGGCGGCGCCAAACTGACTTACCCTCAGAGATATAAGAACAGCTAGAGATTGGATTTCAGAACCAACCAAAATAAAACATGTGGGTACACCATGCGTTTGACATTATCATTGAAAAAGCTGATAAATTGGCTAATAATATACTTTGATTTTATCGCGGACTGTCAGTTGTTGAAGTGTAAACTTCTTTAGGCGCGTTTAGCACTTTTTGTGTGTACTGAATTGAACAGAGCCGTCACGCTCATTCGTGTGAAGTCGGCTCGAGTCGACTAACTGTGAGAGGAACAGTCAGCAGAGCATGATGATGCAAATGAAGGCCACTCAGAGCAAAATTTTACCAGAGTAATTTATACCCAATTATAATTATGTAAATGTTATTACTTTGTCAATATACAACGAAAAAAATCTTGTATTGCGTATTATTAATTTCGCTTGTTGAAGTTTACACTTCTGCCGTGTGGTCTTAAGCACACACAATTTTTTTATTTTTATTTTGTTTTTGTCCAAAAATAAAGAAATTCTAGGACTTTTTCTACTCCAATGGGAAAAGTAATGTTTTAAGACCCTGAACAGTTTTTAGCAGATTTTTATTTAATTAAAAAAACTGAGAAGATCACTAATAAACAAAAATAGCGAAATGTCAAACGGAAACGTTCGCCGAGCGGCGGCCATTTTAACTTTGGTGCGCTAAATAGAAAATGTCGGTTCATATTTGGTCGGTCGAGACGTCTTTCGCATGAAAAAGTCAACAAACCAACCGAACTGTAGCAATAGGGATCTCCAGTCCAATAGTTCCCACTCTTAGGTTACACTTTTGTGTTTTTAGTTAGGAATAGTAGCATAGGGAATAAGTAAAAAATGTAAAGAAACGCAGCTCAAAAACACTTTGACTTACCCTTGGATGAAAGGAACTTGGTACATGGACAACTGCACAGTCGAATCCAAATAATTCCAATCAAAGTTGTAGCAGTAGCACTTCAAAGCAATCCATAAATGTTTATACACGACCGCTGTCTTAAAAAGGCACGCATGTGATTTCACTTGGCGATCAATATATATCACTGGTATGGAGAGTACCCCAAATATTCGCATGAAGCTCCGTATAGCAAGACGGACGTTGGAGCACTGCTATATATGAGCAATACAGCAGTAAAAAGGTATGTATAAAATTAGGGAAAACTTAAATTAAAAAAAGGATGGAAAATGGATATACTCAAGGTAAAAAAAGCAAAAATAATAAAGTAAAGTCAATGCATTCTTGAGCATATAATTCACCGCGCAAATTCAAATTTTTACCCTTTTTGTAGGCAAGGCATATCTTAGTAACTAAATTAGTTTAAACCAAGAAATAAAGTAACTTTAAGTATAAAGTTTTAGCATAACTCTAGCAAAAAAAAGAAAATAAAAGCATTCTAATTTAGATAAATGTCTCTAAATTTTATATCTTAAAACTAAACGCCGGGACGAAGCATTCCGGCCCCCCTGAAAATACCCAGGGTATGGTATTTTCTGAACTAAGCATTAGGGAGAGGGCACAATTTCACCAAAGGCCTCTTGAATAAACCTTTGGAGGTTTTAACTGTAGCAACTCTTACTACATTATCAGTACCAGGGTGCAATCCTACTACTCGTCCCAATACCCAATTTAAGGGAGTGGTTTGATCATCTTTGATCAAAACCATCGTATCAATCGCAATGGGATCAATTTTGTCTTGATTCACTTTAGCGTGCTGTTGCAATGTATGTAAGTAATCTCTGTGCCATCTACGCCAAAAATCGCGATGCAGTTTTTGCAGCAACTGCCACCGAGAAAGCCTATTTAAAGGCACTTGGTCAAAATCGAGGTCTGGAACAGTCGTAAGTGGTTCCAGGCTAAGGAAATGACCGGGCGTCAGTGCAGTCAAATCATTTGGATCTGTGCTGACTGGACACAAAGGCCTAGAGTTGAGGATAGCTTCTACTTGAGTAACCACAGTATAAAGCTCCTCAAAAGTAAGCACCTGTTCTCCAATTACTCGTAGTAAATGAGACTTTGCACTTTTGATGTTACTCTCCCACAAACCGCCCATGTGGGGTGCGGATGGAGGGTTGAAGTGCCAACGAATTGATTCGCGATTAGCAACTTCAGCAAACATCTCGTTAAGCATTTTAGCAGAAAGCGTAAAATTTGACGCGTTATCCGAGTAGACTACGTCCACGCGTCCTCTTCTGGCCATAAAACGTCGGAATGCTGCCATAAAAGCGTCTGCCGATAAGTCTGACACAATTTCTAAGTGTACCGCCTTCGTACAACCGCAAATAAATAGAACGACATAAGCCTTAAGTCGTTTTGCACCGCGCATGCGGCTCATTGTAATAGCAAAACTTCCCGTAAGATCAACGCCAACGTGTTGAAAAGCTTTTGCTTGTGAAACGCGAAATTTTGGCAAATTACCAACAGGGGGTTGATAATTACTGGGGCGCGTGCGCCAGCATGTAGAACAACGCGAAATTATTTTTCTTATATGCCTTTTAGCTGCAAAAATCCAATAATTTTGAAAAAGTAAAAATAAAGTCGTGTTTATGCCGGTATGCATATGTTTCTCTAATTCCGAATTGCATAATCTTCCGCCAACGCGTAAAATATCATTTTGATCCAAAAACGGATTTAATTTTCTAAAAACCTTTGGCAACGGTTTATTATCGACAAGTAAAGAAATCTCGTTTTGAAAATATTTATTTTGCACGTGTTTTATAAGCACAAATATTGCATTTTGTAACTCATATTGTATTAACCACGTAGAATTAATAATAATTTTCTCATTATTAAATTTACGCGCGCGAAGATTGTGAATAAAACGTAGTATAAAAGCAATAATTAAACGCAAAAAATTTGAAAATTTGTTAAGCAGACAATCCAAAAAATTTGGTTCAATTGTTGCAGCAAACACCAATTTTCGCTCCTCTTCGAGAGCTTCTTTGGGTGTAGTAATATTATTTTTAGTAAAATCCCATGTCTCTTGTGGCTTACAAAGGAACTCGGGTCCTTGCCACCAAAGGGGACAATTAATTAAATCTGCAGGCAATAGACCACGTGACCCGGGGTCCGCGGCGTTTAATTCAGAAGGAACATGGTTCCAATCGCAAGGCTGAATTTTTTCTTGTATGTATGTGACTCGGTTGGATACAAAAGTGCGCCACGCATGTGGTGATCCTTTGATCCAAGAGAGCGCTACCATACTATCCGTAAAAGCAATAGTATTTTGAAAAGCAATTTTATTAGCAAAAGTATTTTGAATAAATTGAATGAGTTTAGCTAGCAAAACTGCCGCACAGAGCTCCAAACGGGGAATACTGATTCTTTTTATGGGAGCGACTTTCGATTTTGCGCACACAAAATACGTTTTAATATCTCCGTTTTGATAAACAATACGAAAATAAACCGTCGCACACATACCGCGCTCGGATGCATCGCTAAATCCAACAATTTGACAAAATTGAAAATTAGAGAGATCAATCATTCTTGGGATATAAAAATCAGAAAATAATTTGAGTTCTTCTTCGAATTTTTTCCACTTGGAAATTATTTCCGGGGGTGCTAACTGATCCCAATCTAACTTTATAAACCATAAGTACTGGATTAAATTTTTTGCAAAAAACGTAACCGGTGTAAGAAAACCTAAAGGGTCAAAGCATTTCGCAAGGGTACTAAGCAAATTACGCTTAGTGCAAATTTTTGTATTATAATTAAAAGAATAAAAAAAGTTATCACTTTGAGGGTTCCACCTCAAGCCTAAAATTTTTAGAGAGTTTGCATCCTCTCGATCCAAAGAAAAGTCTTTGGTTTGTATGTGGGTTGCAGGCAAGTCTGCAAGCAATTTGGGTTCGTTTGATGCCCATTTTTTCAGTTCAAATCCACCTCGCCCTAATAACTCAATTAATTGATTTTTCATAAGCATGATTTGATCAAAATCATTGCAACTTACTACGCAGTCGTCTATATAGACGCTGTCCTTTAAAATCGCAGAAGCCAACGGTAAGTCTTGATAATCATCGGCTAATTTAAGCAAGGTTCGAATTGCTAAATATGGGGAACAGTTTACCCCGAAAGTCAAAGTTTTCAATTCGTAATCTTGCACCGATTCTTCAGAATTAAAACGCCATAAAATTCGTTGGTATTTATGTTGATTTTCCTCCACATTTATCATTCTGTACATTTTAGAAATATCGCTAACAAAACAATATTTATGTAGCCGAAAATTAAGCAAAATTTTAACTAAATCTCCTTGTAGTTTAGGACCCGTGTGAAGGGCTTGATTTAGGCTAGGCTTATTTAAAGAATGACTCGATGCGTCAAAGACAGGACGAACAGGCGTGCTACTCGAGCTTTCTTTTATAACCGCATGGTGAGCAATATAAAAATATTCATGAATTTCTGAGTTATTAGGGGGTGAAACTGCACGCATGTGACCCATATCCAAGTATTCTTGCATTACTTGTGAGTAAGAAGTAAATAATTTTTTATCATTTAGTAAACGTTTTTCAAGCGAGTACAACCGACGCAAAGCAAGGGTTCGGGTATCGCCGAAATCAACGGGATTGATTTTAAAAGGCAACGAAACGGTGTATTTACCGTCCACATCGCGTATAGTAGTTTTTTCAAAATATTTTTCGCAAAAAATATCTGAAGGTGAATTTTTCTCCACCGTAGGAACCTCTTCCAACTCCCAGAATTTTTGCAAAGTATTATTTAAATCAGGAGTGGAAATAGTTGCCATAAAAGTAGAAATATTTTTTGATGCAAAAGCAGCATTTTGCAGAGGCATTTTTCCGAGCAAAGTCCATCCGAAGACTGTATTAATACAAGAGGGGGTGTCTGGACCAAAATAAAGTCTACCTTCTTCTAAAAGTGATCCATAAAGGTCCGCGCCAATAAGAAGCTGAATTCCAGCTTGATTATACCAACTGGGATCAGCTAATTTTAGACCAGTTAAGTAGTGCAAAGAATTTTGGTTAAAAGATACACTTGGCATTTTATCGCAAACTTGGTCTATTAATACAGGTTCTAGACTAAAAATTTTCGATTTATTATCGATAGCAGCAATTTTACAATGCACCGCATGGCGCGCCGTAGTAGACATATCTCCTAAACCGTTTACATTAAGCGAAATGTTGGATTTAGGAAGTCCGAGTGCATTCGCACATTTTTTCGTTATAAAGGAGCACATGGCGCCATTATCCAAGATGGCGCGTACTTCGTGCCAATTTCCGTATGCATCACGGATGTGCAGCAAAGCAGTGCAAAGCAACGTGTCATAGTCGCCAAGCACAGTACCCGCGTGAATAGATTTATTTTCAGTAATCTGATTTTCTACGGGGTTAGTTTGTGATCCACTAGACGTCACAGAAGAAGAAGCAATCACCGAAGCTGGGGAGTTATTTTTTAGGCATAAAAGACTGTGGTGATTTAAAAAACAAAATCTACATCTTTTTTGTGAAGTGCACGAGTTTACTTGATGAAAACTAGCCATACAGTTGGTGCATCCCTTATTATTTCTAATAAAATCAATGCGTTCTTGAATTGGTTTCGTTAAAAAAGATTCACAGCTAAAAATCAGATGTGTATTTTTTGCTTTGCAGTAGAAACACGTGTTTTGTTTGGAATTTGGAGTTTTTTGTGACTGTCTGTTTGCAAGTAAAACTGTTTTATTTCGTGGATTACGGGGGGATCTCGAGAAGTTCCCTGGTCGTGAGTTTTGAACATTATCTTGTTTCATAGACAAAGATAAAGATTCAAGAGACGTGCAATGTTGCTCTAAAAACTTGTAAATATCTTCGTATTTTGGCATTAACTTAGAAGCGTGATTTTGTTCAAATAACTTACGCGTTCCGGGATCTAATCGATCCAAAAGCATGTTCGCAGTAATAAAGCACCAATTATGGGTCGCATATCCCATATTTTTTAAGCAATCAAGGTTTTCCTTGAACGTATCTAGCATTTTGCGCAATTCTAAAACGTCATCATTGGATAGCCGAGGTGAGTTTTCGATAGATTTCCAGTAAGAAACCGCCCGCAAGCGCTTATTGTCATATCTGGAAATCAGCGTATCGTAGCAAAGTAAATAATTATTTCCTTCAAGAGGTATATTTTTAATTAAATTTAAAGCAGGGCCTCTTAAAATCGTACGTAAATATTTAAACTTCTCAATGTCCGAGCTCTTACGCGTATGTACAACCGCATTGTAAATCTCAATAAAGCTTGGAAACTCCTCAACATCGCCCGAAAAAGGAGGGACATCTAACTTGGGAAGAGAAAATTCTGGTTCCGGAAAAATAATTGTTTGATTATTTACCTCATTGTGGCTTCGATTTATTTCTTCAGCCTCCACCTCAAATAAATCATAGTGCAAAGCCTCAACCTCTACGCATCTATCCAAAAAATCTTTTTGTATTTTATTCTGAGCTTCCAGAGCTTCAGAATCGTCTGAAATCAAGATCAGTAAAGCATTATGATGCTTTTCAAAGCTCTTACAACAAGAAGAAAGTTTTTTAAAGTTAACTTTAAACCTTGTGTGAGCAGCTGGATTTGTTTTCGCCTGATTGGCATAGTGTTCAAGCACACTCAACTGATTGATTGCAGTCTGACGCAAGGCCTTAGCCGAGCTTACCTTTTTTTCGGTATCGTTTACCATTTTAAAAGGTTAAAGTGTAAAGTAAAGCAATAGTTAATAAGGGAAGCAAATTTAAAAAATATATCGTAGTACTTTTCAAATTCCCTCGTAAACCAAGATTCAAAGCAATATTAAAAGGCCAGCGGCTTTTAGCAAATATTGAGTAAAGAACAGCAAGTTTTTAGCAAAAAGTATAAATGCTAAAAAATATGCACAAAAAATTTAGCAACTGATAAGAGTTTCTATATTTGTGTAGGTACGCAAGGAAACGCAAGCCTTACATACATCGACAGCGCAATAATTTTTAATTTTGAAAAAAAAATAAATTTTTCAAAATTTGTATGCAATTTGTATATTGCACAAATAAAAAATGCAATGCAAGTTGGTACGTACAACGTACAATAGACACACCGTAGATAAAATGTAAAACCTAAGATATGCCTTGTCTCAAAAAGACGCAAAGTAAAGTCCTAACTTCAAACACAATTATGCAACTCTGAGAGCACCTATTACGCAGAACGGGAAATCCGGCTCGAAGGACCAAAAAATGGTCGGTCGAGACGTCTTTCGCATGAAAAAGTCAACAAACCAACCGAACTGTAGCAATAGGGATCTCCAGTCCAATAGTTCCCACTCTTAGGTTACACTTTTGTGTTTTTAGTTAGGAATAGTAGCATAGGGAATAAGTAAAAAATGTAAAGAAACGCAGCTCAAAAACACTTTGACTTACCCTTGGATGAAAGGAACTTGGTACATGGACAACTGCACAGTCGAATCCAAATAATTCCAATCAAAGTTGTAGCAGTAGCACTTCAAAGCAATCCATAAATGTTTATACACGACCGCTGTCTTAAAAAGGCACGCATGTGATTTCACTTGGCGATCAATATATATCACTGGTATGGAGAGTACCCCAAATATTCGCATGAAGCTCCGTATAGCAAGACGGACGTTGGAGCACTGCTATATATGAGCAATACAGCAGTAAAAAGGTATGTATAAAATTAGGGAAAACTTAAATTAAAAAAAGGATGGAAAATGGATATACTCAAGGTAAAAAAAGCAAAAATAATAAAGTAAAGTCAATGCATTCTTGAGCATATAATTCACCGCGCAAATTCAAATTTTTACCCTTTTTGTAGGCAAGGCATATCTTAGTAACTAAATTAGTTTAAACCAAGAAATAAAGTAACTTTAAGTATAAAGTTTTAGCATAACTCTAGCAAAAAAAAAGAAAATAAAAGCATTCTAATTTAGATAAATGTCTCTAAATTTTATATCTTAAAACTAAACGCCGGGACGAAGCAATATTGACTCTCGTATTATTAAATTTAAAAAAAGAAAAATAGCAGTACAAAACTCAGCTCAATCCCAACTCAGTGGCCAGTTGTTTTTATAGCTTCCTGTTGATATATATTCTTTATATGTGCTACCTTTTTGTAACCTGAATATTTCCTTTGCCCTGCCATATGCAGGCTTTATTGGAATGCCCCCTGTTTCAGAAAACTTGTGTAATTCCGGTGAAATTAAAATGTTTTAAGATTAATTAAAATTTGAAAAATATCTCAGTCTTCTCCACGAGTGCTCAGCCCTCTCTTTATTCATAGGATCTAGAGAGATCCTTTAACAGGGTGGTCTCGCATGTAACAGAGATTCTAGAACATAAAACTAGATTTCACAACCATCCAAAATAAAACGTGGATACAGGATACGTTTTGAAATTACAGTTTTTGTTCAAAGTCACAGAGTTTTTTGAAGCAAGGGGTTTATTGGTACCAATGAACTGTATATTTCCCCACTTTTTTGAGTTCTATTTCTCAAAATCAATTTTACACATACTCGGCAGCAATAAAATTATTTCTAATTGTATATACATAATTTTCCGATTATGATCCGTTTTTAATTATATATTATGTATTTCAAGCCCGAACAAGTTTTTAGTTTAATTATTCTGTTAATTATATTCTTTCAATTAGATTTTGTGGTTCATCAAATTTATATCGCCTTTTTGAAAATATTGTTTTTATAAAGAGGTTTTAAAAAAATATATTTTCTTTTAATTTTGAAATTTCAGCATGTAAAAAATAAACGTGTTAAAACTACAGACCACAAATTCTAATTGAGACATTTGGCATAATTCTCACTACTTGTTTAGTTACAATACCTTTTTATTGTTATTTTTTCTTTGTAATTATATTGTTAAAAAAATGAGAGAAAGAGAACTGCCTTTTCATCAGTAATTTTTAGACAACTAAATAAAATCTATTTGTCTTTTTTTAAAATATTGTTCCATTTTGATAGTGTATATTTTAATAAAATTTAGAAGTTCAAATATTACTGTGTTGTGATTACCATCCAAAAAAAATCGAATTAAAAATTGAAAACCAAACCAAACAAAAGCCAAATTGGTCCGCACACCAATTATTCTAAAACTATTAACGCAAATCTATCTGCAATCTAGGATTTTGCATTTTTAAATTACATTATATAGGGTGTTATTGAATAAGATGCTAACATTGAAAGAGGTAATTCTTGGATCAATTTTGGGAAAAAAACTCTATAATAATGTACTAAACGTCTGAAATTTTAAGATACTTTTTTGAAATTTTGTACACACTCTCGTCATCAACTACGTCGAACGAAATGCGACATTTGCTCAAGAAACAAAACAATTTAAAAAATAATTTTTATTAAAAAAACAATGGCGTACCATTATTTTCCTCAAAATTACCGAGGGCAATTTCCGTACGAACGCGACTGGTCAAAATTAAACATTGTATACATCAAACAACGCCTCCTAATGGATGGAAAGTATATACCAAATTTCACAAAAATATCTGTGGCAGTATCAGATATTAATAAAAAAAGGTGTTTAAATCTTTAACAGCCTGTATCTCAAAAGGCTTTTAGGACTTTGTCTCAAAATTGACCCAAGAATTACCCCCTTCATTATTATTAGCATCTTATTCAAATTAAACCTACAGAAAAAATTTCATTTGATTCTTTATGATTTATTGTTTGTCTCACTTGTTCCACAAGTGACAAAACTAAAATTTTTATTTTTTTGTAGGTTTGATTTGACTGTTTAAAACACTTAAGACTTTAATCTTGTTAAAAATAAATTATATTTCTAATTATACGAAACAAACTTAAAAATATAGTCACTTAGCACAATAAAACTATAAAACAATATGTTACAAGTTCGGGTGTCATAAAAAACATAATATTACAAAAATCAAACCCATCTAAGGATTTTAAGCACTTTTAAACTATTTAAAAGGCTAATTTAATTTATTTTTTTTTGTGAAAACTTGGTTTTAACTCTATGTAATACTTACTTTTATAAACTTTAAAATAATTTTTTGGCTCTTTCTGTCTTTTGTTTTTTAACACCTGCTGCTGCTGGACTAAACGTGTTGGACAGTCTTAGTTTTTTTAGTACGTCTGGAGTGCCATCTTGGGCTTTACGTTTTTTGTTCTAAAAACAAAACACTAAATTTAAAAAATGATGGGTGAGAGTTTTTTAAAATTGTATTGAGTTGTATAAGGCCCTGAAAGGGCCTTAGAGGCGGAAAGACAAGGCATTTTTTATCCAATTTGGTTTCTATGGGCGGGTATTTCTTTTACAATAAAAAAAGAGATAGACATTATTGAAGTTGTGAAACGGAGAAAGATAGGCTGATTTTGCATGCTAATAATACCCTAGATAATATATGGGTACTTTTATCTCTTTCACACTGACGGCATAAGTGCGACAGAAAAGCAGCTGTTAAGTATTCATGAATTATTTATTATGCAAAAATAGAAAATCGTTGATAAAAAATGCTAGTGGCACTCAAAAAAATTTTTTTAGTCGCCACTGACCTTTTTATCCAAGACACGCCAATAGAAATATTTTTGCGATGTTGCATGTGTCCGGACTTACCAAACGGAAATTCTATTTTCATCCCTGTCTTGCTCATTAAATTCTTACCTATAAGTGGTAAATTGCGATAAAAGCTTGATATAATGGCAATTTAGGCCCATGCCGGGTCTACCCGTAGGGTATAGAAGTCAATGTCTTAAGTCTAGTTTCCACCTATGCGTGGCTTTGCACCGGTTTTAAACGCAGTGTCACCTGATGCGTTTTTTGAATCAGGGTGGGCACGCATACGTCTACAAGAAACTTTTTGGTCCCACCGCTAAACAAAAATATTAATTTTGTCACTTTTTTGCTCATAAAACGATTTTATTTGTAGTAGTAG
This sequence comes from Aspidapion aeneum, assembly GCA_963576565.1. Lineage (NCBI taxonomy): Eukaryota > Metazoa > Arthropoda > Insecta > Coleoptera > Brentidae > Aspidapion > Aspidapion aeneum. The sequence continues at coordinate 34,022,946 of OY755038.1, read as the reverse complement.
TACTGAAAGTGGTTATCATCATATTCGATTCAATTGAACCCAAACGTAGGGCTTGGATTAAAATAGTAGACGCTTTTAATAACATTTTAAAGGAACTGATTTCAAATGACATTGACAATTTATGAATGCAGTGATTTGACGTTGGCAAAACAGGTTAATTCTTCGATTAAACGAACTTCCTGTGAAGTTCTAGCGGAATTACATTAGGTTCCCCGTCCGTAGATATCACACACTTGTTAGTTATGTTTAGTTGTACTCAGTGACCACAATTTTTAAAGATGAAAACTTTACTGGATGTTTGTACTATAATTGTGCCTAACTTCTCCATAACGCTACCCGCGCTTGTCAATCTTGTCATTCAATTTGAAAGATGGGAAAAAACAACAAAATGGGAAGGGATTTTTATTTAATATTTTTGATAACCTGCGCCTCCTAAAATTCTTTAGGGTGGGTTTGTGATATCTACGGACGGGGAACCTAATGTAATTCCGCTAGAACTTCACAGGAAGTTCGTTTAATCGAAGAATTACATTACGGTTTCCCCGTCCTATGATATCACACACTTGTTAGCTTTTTAAAGCATGTTGTATTTTTCCCAAAAAGCTGTCAATAAAAGCACATTTAATATCTTATTTTCATTTATTCTTTATTGACAGATACATACATAAATAATATATCTTTATCAAGTAACTTTATACTTTATTTTATCAAAATCTAACCTATTTTCTGATATAAAAAATCTTAAGAAGTATTTATAATGCTTAAACAGTTATTTATTTTTTCTTGACTTGTAATAAAGCCTCTGAAAAGAGGTGAAGTTCTCTTATGGGCAAATTGTAGTCCTCTGCAAACATCTTTGAATTTTCTGACCACCCAGCCGCTTTCTTAATGGAATTTAGAGTGGCCCCATTTCTATGGGCGGCACTAACTGCTGCATGTCTAGTAGAGTATGCAGAAAAAATATTTGTATTGATTCCAGCTTCATTCAAAGTCCCTTTTATCCAACGGCTGATTGTAGTTGATGTTGCTGTCACATGAGGTGGACGAGTTGTTAGAAAAAGAAATTCTTGGGCCACAGATCTTATATCTTCAGTTCTTGATATATAGCACTCTAAAGCTGAAGCAGGGCAAATGCTTGGTCTTGTTGGCAAATAAGGAATTTGTAGGCAGGGGTTCTCTCTATTTTTACATGAGGTCTTAATGTGATCATCGATTAAAATTTGGATACCTTCCGGAGAAATAATTATTCTTTCAACTCTTATGCGTGAAAGGGTCTGCAACCTGTGAGCTGAAACAAGGGCCAGTAAAGTAACAGTCTTCTTTGTTAAGGCCATTAGAGATAAATTCTGATTTTCAGGCTTCTCTTCTAGGTGTTTAAAAACAGTTTCTGTGTCCCATATGTAGTTATATTTCCGGGAAGGAGGTTTTTGTCTAAAGATTCCGTTCATAAATCTCTTTATGATTGGGTTATTACCAATGTCATTATTTGAGATTAAGGATAAAGCAGATCTAGTCGTATTTAATGAGCCAAAACCTAGATTTCTCTTTTGATATTGGTATCTTAAAAAGTGAAGTACCTGCTTCTCAGTAGGGCAAAAAATCTGATAATTTCTTTCCTGGGCAAACAACCACCAATGTTTGTAAGTTGTATTATACTGGGCCAGTGTAGATTCAGATATGGAATCCATTATGATAGGAATGTTTTCATGTTCTATTCCTTTTTGCAAAAATGCTTGTAAGATAAAAGGCCTACCTCCAGGGTAAGGTTCCTTAGATTTAGGTCTTCTTTCCTGCAAAGTGAAATAATAGGTTTATCATAAGTGTAGAAAACTAATGGTTTCTCCACTAAGAGCACTTTCCAAATTGGGTACCAGGGTTGTGAAGGCCAGCTAGGCACCACTACAATACCCTGAGCATGATCTAACTTAATTTTGTTTAGAACCCTTAGTATCATACTAAAGGGAATGACCTTAAACAGTTTTACCTGGATTTTCCATGGCAAGAGGTTTGCTTTAAAACAGCTGATCCCACTATTTGCTGTAATGAAATAACAAAAGTAATCTTATCTGGAATGGATGCATATATCCCACATACAATAAAACGCAGAGCTAATGCAAAACCTTGGTTCAACAGCCAGTGTCAAACGGCTGTACAGAAAAAACACAGAGCATATAACCTTTGGAAACGACAACAAACCGCTCAAAACCACACAGAATTTATAGAAGCCAGAAATAGTTGCAAAATTACTATTGACGCCGCCAAAGAAACATACAATCAAAGAATAAAAAACAGGTTGCTGAATTGTCCAAGTAGTTCTAGGTCCTTTTGGTCTCTTGCAAAAGCCGTTGGATCAAACTTCACCAAGTCATCCATACCACCACTTACAGATAAAAATACTCACTTAGCCACAACATCAGAGGAAAAAGCCAATATGCTGGCCAAAATCTTTTCCTCCAACTCAAACCTAACAGTGCCAAATGGAAAAACTCCACCGTTCATTGAAAGGGTTTCCCACAGTATGCCAGAGGTACCCTTTTGTCACAGAGAAATACGAAAATCCCTTAAAAAGTTGGATACAAACAAAGCAATGGGTCCAGATGGCATTCCCGCGATAGTACTAAAAAATTGTGCTAGCGAACTCACCCCAACTTTCGCAAAATTATTCAATTTATCTTATAGGCAAGGAGTATATCCATCATCATGGAAGTCTGCCGCAGTACAACCCATTCCAAAGAAAGGAAAAAAGACAGATCCGTTAAACTATAGACCAATTGCTCTACTTCCGGTGATATCAAAAGTAATGGAAAGAGTTGTGAACAATCACCTAACCAAGTACTTGGAAAAGTACAAAATTATCAACGACAAGCAATACGGATTTCGAAAATATAGGTCAACTGGCGATTTACTTACATACGTCACTCACTTATGGCAAAAAGCGATTGAGTTGCGAGGTGAAACAAGAACAATTGCCTTAGATATATCTAAAGCATTCGATAAAGTCTGGCATGAAAATCTGCTCAACAAGCTCAAAGCAACGGGATTGTCGCCGAGACTTTGCACTTGGTTTGAAAGTTACCTTAAGGATAGATCCATTTATGTTGCACTGGATGGCCGGAACTCCAACTCTTACTAAATAAATGCTGGTGTGCCACAGGGAGCAATCCTTTCGCCAACACTTTTTCTGATTTACATAAATGACCTCATAGATAAAACAGTAAATCCACTTTATTGCTTTGCTGATGATGGCAATGTAGTCTCCTCAGTCATACCACCCACATGTCTCTCCGCACGTGAATTCCATTACCTTAGAGTAACTGAAATATCACAGATAAATAACGACTTGGAGATAATAGAGGACTGGGGCAACAAAAACCTTGTACAGTTCAACGCGCAGAAAACCCAAGCAGCCCTGTTTTCAAAAAAGACCAGCACCGGTGAGCCAAACATCATGCTATCTGGAAGTGCTGTCGCATTGCAGAGCCAGTTGAACATCTTAGGAGTCACTGCAGAGACCAACATGTCTTGGCACAGTCACGTGGCAGACATAGCTAAAAGGGCGTCCCAAAAGCTTGGGGTGCTATTTCGTACAAGACATCTGTATACACCAAGCCAACTGCTGACACTCTACAAAGCCCAGATTCGACCAACTATGGAGTACTGCTCACATATATGGAGTGCGGCACCCAAACATACCTTAATGCTTTTGAACACCGTGCAAAAACGAGCTATCAAGCTGATCAATGACCCCGCACTTACCCGTAGCTTGGATAGTCTCGAACATCGAAGAACTGTGGGCGATCTATCTCTCTTCTACAGGTATTATCACGGAAAATGCTCTGAAGAGTTGGCACGTATGATCCCCCCGGGAGTAGCACCTACTAGGCGAACACGTCAAACAGACGGTAACCATCAATTTATTGTCAAAATAGAGGCACCAAGAACCTCATTATATCAGAATTCATATCTCTGGAGAACAGCATCGCTGTGGAATAAACTCCCTGCGACAGTTTTCCCTGCAGGTTACAACCTGAACCGTTTCAAAACCAACACACACCAACATTTTCGCGCACTTGCCGCTTCTCGAGCGTGATAGGGATCTCCTTGCGAGTGCGCATACCCGTAAAAAAAAAAAAAAAAAAAAAAAAAAAAGGTGGAAAGGCATAAAAGAATTTGTCATTCCAAGGTATTGTAAAGGCATCTGTGTAAGAGGCTTCTGGGTCTGGTAGGTATGAGACAAAAATATTGCATTTTTTATTTAAATATGAAGCAAACAAGTCAATTTGGGGCACACCAAAATGTTTTGTAATTATATTAAAAATTTTCAATTTTAATTCATATTCTGTTTCACTTGGTAAAATTCTTGAATGAAAATCTGCCACTGAGTTTTTGGCTGAAGGGATATAAGCTGCTCGTACCCAAAGATCTCTCCTCTCACACCATTGCCAAAATTCTTTTGCCAGATTAGAAAGCAAAGGATATTTAGTACTGCCCATCCTATTAATATAGGCAATGGCAGTAGAATTGTCTACTCTAAGAAGGATATCTTTGGAGTATACATTTCTTGCAAAGGTGATAAGAGCAAGAAAGGCACTCTTTAGTTCTAAAAAATTTATGTGTTTCTCTTGGTCTTCTGGTGGCCACCAGCCATGTGTTACTTGTGACCCACAGGAAGCTCCCCATCCAGAAAGAGATGAGTCTGAAAAGATTTCTAGATGGTAGGAGTCTGAGTGAATATTGTTAAATGAAAAGTCTATGACTTGTAGCCACCAATTTAAGTCAGGTTTTAAAAACTCTGAAACTTCAATTCTAGCCTCAAAGTTGTGCTTATGTTTTAACAAACAAAGGGTCTTATATCTTTCTAAGGCCTTTGTGTACAGCCATCCATACTTAATGGCTGGGCAAACAGAAACCAACATACCTATTATTTTAGCAAGAAACCGGATTGAACAAGTTTCTGTGTTAAGTAATTGGCTTAATAAATTTTTAATATTTAGTCTTTTGTTTATAGGTAGAGAAATAGTCATATTTTTACTATTGTAGAAAAAACCTAAGTAAATACATGTTTGTGATGGCTCTGATACTGTCTTTTTATAGTTTATAACAAAACCTAAAGACTCCAAAAATGATATAATATCCTGTGTTTGCTTTTTGCATAAGTTGTAGTCAATATTTGTAATAAAATCAAGATATAAAACACATCTGATGCTATCCCCTCTTAATTTTGATAATATTGGTTTCATAATTTTGGTAAAAAGAAAAGGTGCTGTAGACAGACCAAAAGGAAGTGAACAGAATTTGTATATAATATCTTGAAATTTAAAACAAAGAAATTTTCTGTAAAATTTGTGAATAGGGATTGTATAGTATGCATCCTTGAGATCAATTGTGCACATAAAAGCATTATGTTCAATTAATTTTAGGGCAGTGCGATAATCCTCTATCTTAAAATGAACCACTCTCATAAAAGAGTTTAACTTCTTTAAATTTAGGATGAATCTAGGCTTTTTGTCTGATTTTTTAATTAAGAAGAAAGGGGATAAAAAACAAGCTTCTGATTGATCAGCTATTTCTAAAACTTTTTGATGTAGCATGTCTTTTATACAGACTAAAATTAAAGGGATATCTGAGCTATCTATCAGCTTATACCGTTCAGTATTTTGGCCTAAAGGTGGCATTTTAATAAACGATAACTTGTAGCCCCTGACCCACTCTAAAATATATTTATTTTGAGTTATCAATTTCCACTTATGCTTAAAAAATTTAAGTCTACCCCCAATCGCTGAAGGTTTACTTACTTCTATTTCCTCTCGGTCCTTCTTTGGTCCAGGCTTCTCCTGTTCCAATATGACCGGAAATGATTCTGAGGTTGGCCTCTTTGTCTCATGTTCCTCCCTCTCTGAGACGGCCCCCAGGAGTTTAAAGGTTGCCGGTATTTTTGCAATAGAGGTCTTTGATATCCTGCACCAGATGTACTTGCACCTTGATTAATGTCATTTGGTCTTATCTTGAAATCCTTAGTTGATTTTTGTAATTCGAGAACCTTTCTGTATTTGTCGTTAAAATCTTTCCCCATCAAAAAAACATCTATTTTATTACTCAAAGCAACTTCCCTCGCTTGTTTATTAATGTGCGGGTAGATTGCTGATCTGCGGTAAAGGGAAGCAACATGAAAGGTGTTTGTAAGAATCTGTCCCATCTTTCCAGAATGTTTTATTAAATCCTCCCTTTGTGGCATGTCTTTTTGGTCCAGAATGATTTTGCTTATCAACCCTAAGCTCGATGTAGCTGCTCCTACATATTCTTGTAAATTGGAAATCTTTTTATCCCAATATAATGCATCCTGCATCTTCTTGTCTTTCTTTCCCTCCTGGTTTAAAACAAAATATAGTTCATCATTAAGTTTGGGGGGTATCAAAAATTTGCAATTAGTTGGAGGAGGATATTCCTCTACCAATTTTCTCATTTCATCTTTTTGAAGACCTTCAGAAATCAGATTCTCCCAGATTTTTGCGATTTTGTCTGGAATGGTTATGTCTTTTTGCAAATTGGGTTTATCTAGCCCAAAATTTTAAAATATTTCAGAGTCTATTTCAACTTCAAGTATTGGTGACTCTGAGTTTCTTCGTTGTAATAAGTCTTGAGGACTTAATGACCTCTCTAAATTTTGTGATGAGTTCAAATCTGATGAACACCTAATATTAGATCGACTTCTACTCCTCTGTTGTTGAGGGGAGCGAGGCCTTTGATGAAAATCTCTTAAAGGAGAACGCCTCCTATAGGACTTTGGTGATGGACTGGTACTTGATAGTTGACTGTGCTCATCGCGAGCTTTTCTGTCAGGGCTACTAGGGCATCGCGCCCTGTGCCACTTTTTTCTGTCAGGAGAAACACTAGGGCATCGCGCCCTGTATCTCTGTTTTAGTGAACGCTCCTCGCGAGCTTTATGTTTTGGAGATTTCGGGCATCTCGCCCTAGTTAAGTCACTAATCTGCTTAGATTGTCTTTCTAGTAGGCTCTCTAATTTCCGTATTCGGTCGTCAACTGACCCCGACCGAGATCTTGAACGATCGTTAGGCATTGTCTGAAAAAGAAAAATCTGAAAAAATCTGTGGATTTAGGCTAATTTTTGCAAAAAACTTACCTGTAAAAATCGTGGAATGTGGTCACTTAACACAAAAAACAAAGAATGACAAGATTGACAAGCGCGGGTAGCGTTATGGAGAAGTTAGGCACAATTATAGTACAAACATCCAGTAAAGTTTTCATCTTTAAAAATTGTGGTCACTGAGTACAACTAAACATAACTAACAAGTGTGTGATATCATAGGACGGGGAAACCGTAATGTAATTTTTATTTTTTATTTAAATTTAAGAAAATTCTTTGTATTTTGGAAGGCAAAGCCATTATCTTGTGTTGACGTAGCCGCTTACATGGCATTTTTTAACAAATTAAAACGTATTTATCCTAAGGTAACTGATAATGGGTATTTTTATCTTAGAAGAGACGCTGATAGCGCAGCACCCATTATTAGTAGCCTGAATTTGGGTTAATTTGACGGCACGCTTGTAGCAGTTATTTTTAGAGGCCCTTTCCCAGTACAGATTTATTTATGACATACGTGACCCCAACGTATGGCTTGGATAAATTAATGCTACTGAAAATGGGTGCCGCGATCTCAGCGTCATCTCTTTTCTAAGCTTAAAAACAACAGTTGCCCCAAGATTTTATTTTGTTGGCCCAATACAAAATGTATTACCTTACAAGGGGACTATGTAGAAAAATAAATTATTATTTATCATGGTGTTGCGTTCTATGTTAGGCCGGAAACTTTTCATCCCATCCTACAAACAATAGATTTCTAGCAAATGTGTAAGAAGCGTAACAGAAAATTGGGAAGAGAAAAATTTATATTTGTATACTTACTTGTAAAGCTGCTATTTCCGTAGTGGCAGACAGAGTTTGAAAAACAAAATTTTTGGTCGTTTTCGAGCCATTTATGTTAATGGTGGTGTTGGTAGTAAACGCGGCTACCCTTTGCAGAGCCTGCTCGCCCCTGCTGAGAAATGATCCTCTTTTATTCTAAAAAAAACATCCTGTTTTGTGATCTTCAACAACATTTAAAATATTTTATAGTTGGTGAGACGTGAGTAAGATTGTAACGTTTTTAAGCCTCATACTTTTAGAATAAGACATAATTAATTTAGACCAAAAATTAAATATATCTTTTAAAAAAATTTTTAGTTTTATACAAAATTATTTTCTGGAAGAGATTAAAGTAGGTCAAAGTTTCGACGAAAAACCTTTTGCAGTTAGTGTGTCCAGTTGGAGACACCATATTGTATTTATATAATTACGGCTCTTTCGATATTTGTCGAAAATGTAAAAACAAATATGTAAATGGTCAACTAGTTTTTATGAAATTACAAGTTACTTTTACTTACCAGAAGTGTAAATTTGTGTAACAAAGGACTTTCGACCTTTTCAGCTGGGGTTTCAGTTGTTGCACTATTGCTGGTTTGACTATTTAAGCTCCGACTTCGCTGCAGGATTTTCTGACTGATTGATAACAGTTTGCTTTTACCTAAATAAAAATATTTGCTTTTACCTAAATAAAATATATATCAACAACCCCAAAATAACAAAGACCCTAACTCAAAAAATACGACTTTTCAGGAAACGCAAATAACTGATAATAGGTTTTTTGGTAGATTTTGTTTGTTTTTATATATAAATCTGGTTTCAAAGATTATTTAACAATTTTTTTTGGGATGCTTGAGGAAATGTTTTTTCTAAGAAAATTGTTGATTATTTTTTGTCTACAGTGAAAATAGGTGGGGGATTTTAAAAGAAAAAAATTAGGCCTTAGTGACTACAGTGACTTAGTAAAGCATTTTACGGCCACATAATCGAGTTTTTGGTTTCATTTTATTACCAATCGATAGTTAGCTCTCATTTAAGCCAGATTTTGACAAAAACTCGATTTCCCAATTTTTTGAGTTTGGTCTTTGTTGTTTTGGGGGTGCGACAATTTCAAAAATAATGATTAATATTAAAGATACTAAAGAAAAAATTGCTAGAGCCAGAAAGAACGAGGATGGCCATGATGATGTACAGCGTGTCCTATTTTCGATGGGATTAAATGGGAATCTCGGTTATTATTAAAGATATCGATTTTCTGATTGGACCTTACCGTGCTCTTTTTTTGAGCCCTTAAAAATGGTGTATTCAGATTTTTGCTATATTCAGGTTTAGCTAACACAGGGAGTTTTTGAAAAAATTGCATTCTTATTAATTCCTGGTATCTCGCTTATTTTGCAAGATATTTTTATTCTATATGGCAACTTTTTTAGGGCAAAATAATGACGTTGTCAATTTTTTTTAAATATTGTTTAGTTTTTGAGATATGGTATTTATCATAAAAAAATTAAATACGGACCTGCATTTTTTTAAAACTATTTTGATTGGTTTCATGCTATTATTATCTTAGAATGATAAAACTTTAATATTTTTTTGATTTAAGATTTTAAAAAATATTAAAAAAATATATTAAAAATAGTCCGAAACTGAAAATTTCCAACGTAAATATAAATTAAAAATTGCAAGACACACTACTTGGACGATTTTTAGTTTATCTGTTATATTAAAAATAAAGTAAAAAACGTTAAAAAGTTACAAAATTAAAATTATAGTAATTATTTGATGGTAGCACAGCAACTCATGAAATCTACTTCAACATGGAAAAACAAAAGCGTGGAATTGACATTGTCATTTTTAGTGAATAGATCACTCAAAATTATTCTAAAATTGCTAGAAATCGACCATACTCAGATTTTGAAAAATGTAATATATCTTTGACTGCTTTATTCAAGCAACAAAATCCCAATATTTAAACGGCAGAAATATTTTTATGCAAAATGTATTAAGAAAAATTACTCAAAAATGCCAACAATGTCTCACACATAATGTCAATCAATTTGAACATTTATATCATTATTTTTTGTAATTCGTTATTTTTTGGATTTGTCGTAAACTTTGTTTCAATAAATTTTTAAATGAAGGTAAAACCATTTTAATTTGCTAAGTATCAAAACAGTTAAACTAAAAATCGTTCAACTAGCAATTTTTAATTTATATTTATGTTGGAAATTTCCAGGTTCGGACTAAATTTTTTTTTTTAATTATAAATATATTTTTTTTTACCTTAAAACAAAAAAATATTAAATTTTTATTATTATGTGATAATAATAGAATGAGACCAATCAAAATATTAATTAAAAAAACCAGGTACGTATTTAATTTTTTTATGATAAATATCATATCTCAAAAACTAAATAATATTTTTAAAACCTGACAACGTCGTTATTTTCCTTCAAGAAAGTTGCCATAAAAAGGTTTTTACAGAATAAAAATATCTCGCTCAATTAGCGAGATATAAGGGACTATAAAAAATGCAATTTTTTCAAAAACTCCCTTGTATTAGCGAAACTACGGGGTATAGCAAAAATTTAATTACACCATTTTAAAAGGCTTAAAAAAAAGCACGGTAAGGTGTAATCAGAAAATCAATATCTTTATTAATAACCGAGTTTCCCATTTAATCCCATCGACAATGGGACACGCTGTACATTGTCAGATAAAAAATGGGCGTACTTGGGTATATACAACGATCACAGCTACAAATCAAGATTTTAACAAAATTTTTTCATACGTAGGTATGTATATAATTGGGAACCTAATTTACTACAAAAAAAAACAAAAAGTATATGTCTTACACATTTTTTAGATTTTTAAACAGGCAATTTCATACCTCCATCACACGTCATGTTTGAAATTTGTTTTGTTTGTATCTCTGTCATTTAATATACATGTCATGTATAATGCCCCCTTGCGCCCCGAGGGGCAAAATATATAATTTTTCTTGACAGACAAAGAATAAGTACGCGAAGGCCGATGTGCGTGTCAAGTTGCATTACTCTAGCTTAAACTGTTTAGAATTGAAAAAATATTTTGACGCCCTAACATTACTTATTGAGACAATTTTGGGTCTGTTAACAGGTCAGGCAGTGTTGGTGTGCTCATTAGTAATCGATTAAAGCTTAATGCAATTGTCAATATAAATTTACAGAAAAAATAAAAAACATGAATTACCATTTTTTTGGTAAATTTTCAAAAGTACGTAAAATTTTCTCTAAAATGATGTTTGTCACACTTTATGTTTTTTTTCGTATCTTTTTTATATTTTTTTCTTTTTATATTATCTATATTTAATTTTTTTTAACAACAAATAATAAAAGAAATTATATATAAAAATAAACAAAAATAAAATATCGAGTGTGATACATCGCTTTAAAGGAAAATTTAAACTGATTTTAAAATTCAAATAAAAAAGGGTCAAAATATAACTTTGTGTTATATATCAAAATCTAAAAGTGTCAGATAAAACTTAGTTTGCTAATTGCCTTAAATATATGACACTTACACAAGTTCTATAGAAAAAACAATATAAATAAATATTTTCGATAATCAAGGATCAAACCACGGATTAAGCAATATAAAAATAATGATTTTTAAAAAGCTATTGAAAAGGACTCACCTAACAAAACATCTTGATTGCTGTCTTCTCCATCCTGACTCTGACTGGCCTTTTCTTTCAAAAACATCTCTCTCTCATGCCGGCGTTTGCGCCACTGTTCTTCACTTTCTTCTTCGTCTAGGTAGATGTCTTCTTCATCACGTTTGGAGTCATCATCGTCTCCGAGTTCATCTGGTTAGAAATATATTAAAAATTAACTTAGCCTACCAGCAAACTAACGATTTCATTAGTATATACAGTGAAACCTCCTATAAGCGGACACTCACGATTTTGTCCGCTTACTGGAGGTGTCCGCTTATGAGAGAGAACTGCGAAATTATAGGATATATATATTAGCAATTTCCGCTGCTTGAGTTTTTCCGATATTAAATTTTTCATTAATCCTTCTTGCTGATAGATGTTCCTTCACCGAAACGTTAACAACTTCCATTTTTTCACGTAAACTAAGAAGTTTTTTAATAGGCGCCATTTCAAAGAGATCTATTACTACCCAACTGAACAATAAAAATAAAACGCAGTAGTCCCGCCGAATAAAATATGTTGTAAATACGACAGAAGTAATTAGTCTCCGCATTAAAACGGAAAGCGGTAATTCTCCGGCTGCGGAGTGCGTTGTTGCCAACATACTACATAATATTTATGATCATGTCATGCAGCGCTTCGTCCCGTTGTCAGAGGTTCGCGTCCGGTTAAGGGAGGTTTCGGAATTTTTTAACCAAATAAAATTATCCGCGTCCGGTTATTAAGGTATCCGGTTATAAGAGTAAATTTTACATGTAAATAAACAGGGAAAAGCTTGGTTTCAACAAATTTGTCCGCCTAAAGGGAGTGTCCGCTTAATAGAGGTGTCCGCAGGGAGATGTTTCACTGTATTTAAAATAAAGATTTTTTTTAAGATTAAGGAACCCAACGATAAGGCACGCTAGAAAAAGCGGGGACAAAACGTAAAAAATCTACTTACCTATATTTTTCCATCTAAACTGTCTTTGACGCCCCGTTCCGTGCATTTCGCCGTCCTCCAATAAAAGCTCTTGCAAAAGTTTTACGTCTCTTGCGTCGTCGTCCAACAATCTTCGCCTAATGAAAAATAATATTTGAAATTACTAGTAATTCATCACAAAATTAGCACAAATTAGGGCTAGATTGAGGTCTATGTTAACTACAGAAAAACCTTTAAAAATTATTTAGTATGTTATATATGGGCCACTCAACTTATCGGTATAATTTGGGAGAACTAAATTTCCTTTTTACCATAGTTAGACCTTCTTGCGAGGATGTTAAAAAACTATGATGGTCATCTCGAAATGGTAGCTGAAACAAATGGTAATCAATGAAACATGGCGGGCGTTGTTTAAAAATAGCAAAATTTGAAAAACGGTAGTTGAAAATAATTTTTATTATTTTTATTTACTGCATTGTCTCTTTACCCCAAAAGTCAACTTTCTTATCTCAACCCTCGACATGGGTGGTGGTAGACCCCAAAATGTATCTGAAAACATTACTTTTTTCATATTTTAATGTCCATCAACGTCAAAATACACTTTTCTTACAATAGACCTTCACTTTCAAAATGAAGATATAAACTTTAATTTTCCATATTTTAAGGTTTTAAAGTTTGGTAGATGGTACCCTTAAAAACAACCTTAAAGGAGGTGGTTCCTAAAACTTTTCAAAACATTTTTTAAAAAAGTGATTTTTCAGCGAATGACGCTGACGCACCTCAGCCAAAAAAATTAAAAATACTTTCTCATAGTGCCTTTAAGTGCGCTTCTATCAATATATCACTCAGGATCATAGCTATAGTAGGTATCTGTCCAAGCCAGTTAAAAGTTACAGCTTTGCAAAAATTCGATGTTTTGGCTATAAAAACTGATTTTTTTCTCAAAAATTGTGAAAGATACGACGATACTTGTTTTAATTGTAGGCAATAAAATTCTGAGGTAATATTGCTGAAATAAGCTACATAGCTACAATAATGTGGCTCTCAGTAACGACTGAATGTAAAATAATGTTTTACGTTAAAAAATGTGTCTGGTTGTATTCTGTCCAAAACCAAAAACTCGAATAAAAAATTAATAGGTGCGTTGCATAGCTCAGGTAATGTGCTTTCGAATGGTGTAACTTCTAGCCACTTAGCTATTATGGTAAGGGAGCTAGGAAGCCTAATATGAATCCTATCATTGATTCATTCATAAAAATATGGCGCTATTCTGTGGTATACGGGGTAAGTGTTTGTTATTGATTATATTTGAAAAAATTGTTATTCACCTATGAGATGTTATAACTGCCAAATTTATCTGTCAAATGTCATATGTCAACTGTACAAAGCGCACTTAAAGGTAATATGACAAAGTATTTTTGATGTATTTTGCAGAGATGTGTGATTTCGCTGAAAAATCACTTTTTCAAAATACTCTGCCAATATATGGGCCCCTAAGCTCACACTAGCTACTATAGTTATAGTGTACGTGTGAGCTAATATAACTAAAAACGGAAATATATTTTATTCAACTCCAGACTAAATCACCTTTTGTTTGATACCACACAAGCCATGTTTTGACTTAAATTCAAATTTTTGAAATCTACCCCCACCCTTAAAAAAACCAAAACTAAAATGTATTTTGTTAAACTCCGGACAGAATTACCTTTCGTTTGATATCACACACGCCATATTTTCACCTAAACTCTAATGTTTAAAATATACCCCCACCCTTTTTTTTAAATAAATTAAAATGTATTTTGTTTAACTGCAGACTCAATTACCTTTCGTTTGATATCACACACGCCATATTTTCACATAAACTCTAATTTTTGAAATCTACCCCCACCCTTTTATTTGGTTTGTGTTCGCTGGATTTTGTTCATTTTTAAATGGGACCATCTCGACCCAAGACCCAGCCTAGGTACCAAATTTCATTAAAATCGGCCAAGCGATTTTTGAGTTATGCGCGTTGGTCGTTACAGACAGACATACAGACAGACAGACATACAGACAGACAGACGGCGCAAAAAAAAAGTTTCAAAATCATCTGAAACGCAAAGATATATAAAAATTTTTGAAATCGGAGTAACTTTTTTTTTCTCGAAAAAATTAGGATCACCATAGCTCACACTACTATTAGCTTGTCTAACGAACTGTCACGATCAGCTGTTTTTCGATCCAAGAGCCATAGGACAAACAAAGCGTTTTCCCATAAGCCGCAATGTTAACAAAAACGTAATTTATAAAAAAAGTGAAACGATTTAAGTTACAACAAAGATGCTGTTTTAAGTATTGAACCTTTGTACACATGGGAAAAATGCGTTTTTCTTTAAAAAAATCAATTGAAGCCAGTAAATCTCAAATAAAATGGACCATGTTTTGTTCAAAAGTCAGGTTATGTTTTTATTTACTTTTGTTTTTTTTTTTACTTTTTTTCCAGTTTTTTACTCAGTTTGAATCATTATTATTAGTTTCTGTGCTGTTATGGATTGTGGCAGCTGGGGAGAGCTTGATAATGTTAGTTTTGATGGAATGCCAAGTATTTTCACCTTAAAAATTCATCTTGATTTAAATGAACTAGGTCTCAGCTCAAAGAAGGGAAAAGAAAGTGGATAAGTGCTCTATTACCTGACTTAACAGAGGATAAATTGAAATATTCGAAAGTTTTTTGTCAGGTTTGTTTTGGATAAATGTGTAACAGCCATTTTGGCAACATTTTCTATTGGGATCTTTTTTTGTGCTTGAGTGGACCTTTTGCAGAAGTTTAACATAGAATTGTGTGAAACTGTAAGAAATATTTCACTATGATTTTTTTACTATTCTAGGCAAGCAACTTTCAAAACTAGAATACAGCAATGATCATGACTGGGTCTCTCCTGAATGGATTATTATTTCAAAATGGTTGAAAAATTTTAAAAATGGTTGAAAAAAGGGTCCAGAGAAGAAAGAAAAGGAAAACAATATGAGGTTAAAGTGTGAATAATGAGCTGAACCAAATTTGTACACCATCCTACAAAACTCTTAAATAAACTCTTGGTAGTGTAGCGTCCTGTATAGTGTCGAGTGAAGTCCTGTATCATCAAAGTTTCTTTTTCTTTAATAAATATTTATTTTACAGACCTCAAAACAGTTTAGAATAAACTGGTGAATTTGACAATCTCCCTAACTCAAACCTCTTTTTATCTTAAACTATTTTGGTGCAAATTTTCCTTTATTTCCATGGTTTTTGACACCTAAAACTTGTACACCATAAAATTTGTATAGTATCTGACTGGACCTACTACAAGTCCTGTTGTGAAATTTCTACGGTACTGTTCTGAGCTTATTACCAAAACATTTTTTTTATGGCATCATTAATAAAAGATGGAAAAAAAAGTAATCTTTGTTGACTTTGATGACCACAAGAAAAACAAATAAGTTCTCTCAGATATTTTTTTCAATTTCTCTCAAAAAAACCTGGGTTCTAATACTCCTAATGAGTCATATGCTGTTATGCCCAATTATAGAGTAG
Organism: Aspidapion aeneum; assembly: GCA_963576565.1. Taxonomy (NCBI): domain Eukaryota; kingdom Metazoa; phylum Arthropoda; class Insecta; order Coleoptera; family Brentidae; genus Aspidapion; species Aspidapion aeneum. Next base: position 34,006,859 of record OY755038.1, on the reverse strand, counting down.
AGTATATATTTATTTGCATAAACTTTTAGATACATAATTGAGCAAATATTGTTACAAAAAAAAAACAGTAATAGCAACAGTAGTAATACAACAACGAATATTGTACTGTTGTAAAATTTGAACAGTACTTACTGTTGTGAGCTGATGAACCTTAGGTTTGACCGTACTAAAGCCCTATGTTTTATAGTTCATGGAAAATCATATGGTGATGTACGGTGTGGAGGCCAATGACATGGAAAAACTGTATTTTAATTTTGCAAGTTTTTTTTTTATATAATGTTTACTTATATTTTTTTAAATAAACATATTTTGTAAAGTACTTATTAGAAGTTTGCTTGACCAACCTCAGTTGGAACTCATATGTGCATATTGATCTGTTGGACTGACTTACCTGCCTCTTTTTCATGTCACTACTGGAGGGTTAAAACCGAGTTAAAACAATTAAACTTTGTCTAAACCTAAAAATCATAGTGAAATATTTTTCACAGTTTAACGCTATAGAAGGCCTATTACTTAGCAAAAGGTTTAGTCAAGTACAACAAAAGATCCTAATAGAAAACCTGAATCTGATGAGAAAAGTTTAGTCTATTTCAATTTCGTCTCTGTTAAGTGAGCCTTGAAGTGAGCTCTTTGAATAGAACTACTTTCCCCTACCTTGGGCTGATAGTTCATTGATTCATTGGTCAAAAAACTTCAAAAACCTTTGGGGGCCTGATACCTTTGGGGGGCCCCCAGAGGTCTTATGATGTACTTTATGCTATTTTTTCTGGTTATTCATGAAATATATGGAAAATATCTAAAAAAATATGTGGTTTGGGGGGGTCCGGGCCCCTAGCCCCCCCGCCCCCTTGGTGCGCCCATGTAATAATTCAAAATAAGTGAAAAAACTAGAAAAAAAGTTAAAAAAAAACAAAATAAACAAAAACATAACCTACTTTTTTGAAGAAAACATGGTCCCTTTTATTTCAGATTTTCTCGCTTTAGTTTAATATTTTTAAGAAAAACGCATTTTTCTCATATGCACAAAGGATCCGAAAACTGATTAATTTTTGAGACTAAAGCTCTTGTCGTTTTTGTAAAATTTACGTTTTTGTTAACATTACGGCTTATGGGAAATCGGTTTGTTTGTCCTATGGAAGACATCTTGGATTTGATCATATGTTTTGTTAGACAGCCCTATAGTAGAAAAATATTAAGAACCACCTACTTTTAGATTATTTTTAGGGGTACCATCCAGCTAACTTTAAAACCTTAAAACATGTAAAATTAAAGTTTATATCTTCTTCTTGAAAGTGTCTAACATCTTTTATAAGAACAGTGTATTTTGACGTTGATGGACATTAAAATATGACAATTAAAATTGTATGAGTTTTCTTTTCCTGCCCTTTTAGATTCGGGAAGTCAAATATCGGCATTCTCAGAGGGTGTCTAGAACCAATTAGAGGATGCAATAACAAGTAAACTGTCGAAATTTCTGTGTAGGTGTGAGAGTGAGGGGAGCTTTTAAGTTAAAACAAAGAAAAGTTTCGTTACAAGCGCTTAAAAAAACAATAATTTTTTATAGTACCTGATTTGATATATCCGATAATTTTGGGTATTGATGTTTTGCGAGCAAACTGTTGTAAAATAAATTTTGCGTCTTATCTGCTCGAATTTAACGGTGACAAAAACAATTTAATTTCACTCTCGCAAGAAAAATTTTAATACGTATTTGAAGGTCAAGAGTCCCTAAATTTAAAACAGATAAAAAAGCATGAGGTATTAGTTATCTCATCAACAACATCGAAACAAACTGATTTAAGGGGCGTATCCGAAAAGTGCCACTTGAACTCAAGGGACAAGGTAATTGTTAGCGACCTTTTACAGCGGTACCTATAGGAATGTTTTCTCTTCTACCCCAGGACTGGTATACGCATGAAATCAAAATGCCAAACGAATAGCGATTTAACAATATTTCTTATGGAGCTCTTAAAAGCGAATAACTGCTAAAAAAGGTCATTCGATAAATAAAAGAGCACCACAGTAATGTAACAGTAAAATCTATGAAAGTAATAAAATATGCCACGCCACGCTAAGCATTGTAACTTACATGTGTATTTTATCTAGGTCCTCCTTCATTTGATCTTCATCAAACTTCTCCGTGTCTCCTACTTCAAACTCCAACTTATCCAAGTCCTTTTCATCTTCATCTTCGCTGCCCCATTCCGACTCGGAAAGCTCGGCTTCGTCTTCCATAAAGTCTTTGATTTTTAGTTTTTCTGAAAATTATAAAGTATAAGTTAAGTTATTTAATGTCTATTTATTAGGGTTTTTATCGATATATATTTTTAGGTGTCCACTGAAAGGGTAAGGCGCTTCTGTTATTTTTAAAATCTAAGAAATTTTAAATTTCATTGAATTCTTTTACATATTTTTTCAAAAAAAAAAACCCAAAGTTTTGCATCTAATGTACGCAGAACGGCGTTGCCTACCCTCGATAAACTTTTATTCTCATTTATCGAACAAAAATATGCATAACAAAAATTTTATAAATAAATTTTTATTTTATTTTAGAGATTGCATAAGACATAAACTGCTCAAAAATTAAAGTAAGCCACCCCATTTTTAAAATAATATTATTCCTAAATGAAATGGTCAATGTCAGGTCAAATATAGCGTCGATCATCCTCTTTTGATGTTTAGTTTCCTTATTGTACTGCGCTTGACAGGTAGCTCCACAGGGTGGCTACAACGCAAGTGTAACAAAAGTGCGAAAGTTTGCATGGCTCCCATATCCCGTATGATTTTTGTCAAGAAATTTTTAATGACACAAAAAGCCAAAAAAAAGTTGTTTCTCAGTTTTTTAAGTTTCTCATTCCAAGCCAAATGTATGCGTTTTCGAACAATGTATGCCATTGTGCCCTAGATGAGCACTGAGCACAATCAGAAGCCTGAGTTTCACCTTCTGTAGGTTATCTGATATCAACTTTAGGTAAGTGCAAAACACGTTTCATTGAAGTTTGAACATTTATGCCAAAACGGTTTTTTCATTTGTGTAAAATATCACCATTGGCGTCAGAATGACTCTTTGTAAAAATGCCAGTTAATCGTTCATGGAGTCAAACGAATTTTCTCACTCCACCACAGATGATTTTGCTCCTGCCTCAGTAAAAATCGTAGTTCAGAGCTTATGCAACGTGTGCCATTTTGCTGCCAGATCTCTCATTTCTTGACCGATTTCTGTAAACGATACATCAAAATACTAGGAAGATTGAAACGAGACTACTAGAATTTATAGGTACTGTTGGATCACTGGAAAAAAAAATTTACGTAGTTTTTACATACGCCTACAACTTCTCTTCTCTCTTCGGGCTATTAGAATTACAGATGAAAGAAACGTCTAGTGTCGGTCCTATCGTATCGAAGGGGGCTGATACAATATAGAATTTGTAATTTTTTTTAAATGTGACCAAAAGACGAAGAAAAAAATCGACGTAACTCGTGATCATGCGAAGACCTTTTTTTAAAGCCTAAAAACAGCAGGAAAAATATGTTTTCTTTTCATTTGAAACAACGAAAAGTTTGAACAAAGAATTACTTTTATTTTCGTAAACCCTTTGTCCATTTCTATTTATACCTTTTTTCTTGGGCTGACCATTCTCTCCTAACTCAATCTCGTTTTCATCCGAATCGTATCCAATATTGTCCAACTCTACATTTTCCTCATCTTCGAGGTCTTCATTGTCTGCCAGGTCGATTTCTTCTTCATTCTGATCTGGCTCATCGTCATCTGAAGAGCTCTCGTCATCTAAAATAAATCCATTGTTTGTGTATTATAAGTGTAACGACAAACGCGCGAATTTCAATTTCCCGCGCTATGACAGTAGGGCAACAGGCAACATGGCACGTAGCTGGGGGGCAATCAGCAAGGTCCCAAATACTATACATAGGTTACCTACAGAATTTGACAAGTCATGTAAACTTACAAGTAATTGAGAAAAGGAAGACCAGAAATATAGAGACTCATGTTACCTTTGTGGACCTACAAAAAGCATATGATACTGTTCCAGAAGAAAAAATATGGACAGTGTTAGAGTAAACTAATATTAATCATACATACATAAAAGCGATAAAAGAACTATGCAAAGGGTCAAAATCTAAAATTAAAATTGGAAATCGACTTTCAAAAGAATTCCTGATAACGAAAGGCTTAAGACAGGAATGTTGTATCTCTCCGACTCTTTTTAAAATATTATATCGCAGTAGCGCTAAAAAACTGAAAACGTAATGTACACGGCATGAGAATAGAACTTAACGACCGATTTACCATATACGCACTACAGTTTGCTGACGACCAAGTAATTGTAGCTAATGATAAAGAAGACATGGAGTATATGATGAGAAAGTTAACGGAAGAATAACAGAGTTGGGGATTAACAGTGAACGTGAGAGTACTTGTGTATTAGCAACGAATCAAGTAAGAACTAGACAATGGACAAACAATATCTCCATGCAATAAGTATGTATACTTGGACATCACATTTGATAAGACAGGAACAGACTGTAAAGAACTGGAAAAAAAGAATAGTAACAGCAAAAAAAGTTATTGGATATCTTAGATAGAGACTTGTCGCGTAACAGAAAAATACAAAACAAAAATGGGAAGTGTCGAAATGGATGCAATAAGAAGATCGATAAGAATATATAGAACAGATCACATAAGAAATGAGATCATAAAAGAAAGAATGGGAATCGAGGGCAGCATAACGGATGACATCACTGAAAGACAACTGATATAGTACGGCCCTGTACAATGGATGAACGACTAAAGATTACCAAAGCAGATCGTAGAATGGCAACCAGTGGGGCGCAGAAAAAGATGGCATCCTAAACTAGAATGGCAACAGTCAATCCAAAGATTAATGAGTCAAAAAAACCTGACAGAAGATGATTGTCAGGATCGATGCAGGTGGAGAATAGGCGTCGGATAAAGTAGAAAAACGTCCGACATAGTAGTAGTATGTAAACTTAACTGGCCGACTGTATCAACGTCATCCCATTGATATACATCTTTTTACAGTAGCGTGTTTTTAATTTTTCAGTTTCTCTCTATAAATTCAGTGTTTTTTGTTACCAAAACTGACTGTGAAACATTTGAGAACACTTTTGTGCTTAATAGTGGTGGAACTCCGAACAGCACTGGAAAAGTGATTTTTTAAGAATATAAGGGTTTTTTATACCTTAAGGGTGTTTCAGAACCTGCCTACAAGTGGAAGGGGTATTTAAGGCAATCATAAACCTACCTGACAACAATAAATTATATCCAAAGTAACTGGAAAGGCCACGGCCACAGTCAAAAAGTTATCTCAAAAATTATGAAATGGACTTTATTAAGTGGTTTAGATCTTAAAATTACGCGGGTTCTATAATAATTAAAATATTAAAATAAATGAAAATAACATATTAATTATTAAAGTAGAATTATAAACAACGCAGTTTTTGTTTCGCTCCTTATTTGTTCTATAACTTAAGAATTACTACAGCAAATTAACCTACCTGAAAATGCGATCTTCCTATTTCTTATCTTCTTCACCTTCATTTGCTTTTCACTTCCTTCGCCGTCCTCTTCATCCGAGTCGAGCACACCACCTCCAGAAATCTCCTTCGCTTCCTCCCGTTTTTGAGTAAATTGAGTTAAAGACTGAGTTGCGGGTTTGTTAACTGGAGACTCAAACCTTTTTTTGAAATTTTCTAGTTCTTCTTCGTCAAGTAATTGAGAAATTATTAGGTCTTGGTCGACGCCTGGAAACAAGATGGTGTATATTACCGCATTCTCTGTCGTTTATGTTTTTTTACGATATAAATTTTTTTGCATAAATAGGAGAAAAATCAGTGAAAACATGGAAGAAAAACATAAGCGAGGGCAATCAAAGTAGTAAATTATAAACTTTATTCTGGTTGTAAATTTTATGGCATTTTGCAGAACCTGATTGGCAATAGCTTCAGAAACTCTTGCAATTATTCTAGATACTCAGTATCTACTCCTACAAATTGTACCACACTTTGGACATGTTCCATGGATAAAAAAATATTATCAAAAATGTCGGTGTGACAAACTTTGATTCCTAAATAAAAATTATATAAATAAAAAAGTACGCAAAAAGCCATGAAGATAGACTCCATCGGCATGTGAATGTGGAAGCAATTCAGCTTCTAGACAATACTATGCTAGTTCGACGACTACAAAGAGTGAAGCCGTTTGAGCTAGTAAACTAAGTGAATTACACATAAAACAAAATAATGCTATAAACACAACACAATTGTGAGTTACAGACTAAACAAAGCGGGGAGAACTGTTGAGTGAACCCTAAGTTTAAATCTGACTTTTCTAGTAAATTAAGTTAAAACAAAATTGCTAATTAGTCTTACTGACTAGATTGTAATAAAAAAAACACAGTGTGTTTGACAAATAAAAAAAAATAAAAATTATTAGGGAAAATAAACAATCTGGGAACAATGCTGTTCATACGATTACATCATATTCCATACCTTTTTTCTATTTTCTCAAGAACAAGCACCGCTGTCGGTTCATAACCCCAAAAGATTATGATATCCTTAAAATATATTTTTTTCTGGTGTGGTGCATATTTTCTGGGTAGTTCAACACTTTTATTAATCTCAAGTATCTTTAAATCAATGGCGGCGTTTGCTTTAGCCATCTGGGGCGCCCGAGATGTGGGTATAGGTCAGTACGGAAATATTCAAAAATAACCTGGGTCCTAAAAGATAATGACCAGGCCCCCTCGCCCCCGATCCGCTGCCGATGCTCTGAAAAACGGCTCTGTAACAAAATAGCGCGTATTAAAATAGCGCGCTCATTTGAGCGCGTGTTTAAAATAGCGCGTATCATAACGGCGCGTGATCGAAATAGCGCGTATCATAATGGCGCGTGTTCAAAATAGCGCGTATCAAAACAGCGCGTATCGAAATGGCGCGTGTTCAAAATAGCGCGTGTTTAAAATAGCGTGAGTTCAAAATAGCGCGTCTTAAAATAGCGCTGTTTTGAAAAGCGCTGTTTTGATACGCGCTATTTTGATACGCGCTATTTCGTTACAGAGCCCTGAAAAACATAACATAAAGTCAGCATAATCTCAAAAATTAGTTAAACTTGCAATTAAACGGCTTAGATTGGGCGTTTAATTTAAACATCGTTAAGACCCTTTAAACTCTTGTTAAAGTATGGTTCAAAAGAAATTAACGAATTAAACAACCGTTAGAATCGAATGGTGCAAGTCCCTGTTTAAGTCGTAAAAAAAAGTCCTATTACAATTGCAGAAAACCTTTTGCTAGCCATTTTTCGCCGTTTGCAGAATACCAGAGAACAGAACTGCTAGAGATTTGATTTCACAGCCAACCAAAATAAAAACAGTGGGTACACCATGCGTTTGACATTTCCATTGAATAAGCTGAAATAAAAGCTAAAGTAGAAGGTCACTAGTAGGCAGCCCGTACAACGCTCAACAATTTTTGGCAATTTTTTTTTGGCCCAATCTAATCTGTTATGTTTTATAATCCGTGCAAAATACACAGGGAAATCGATGTAATTTTAAAATCCAAAATGACAGACACTCTAAACCAGAGAACGAAATGTCAAACAAGAACCACACTGCAGCCATTTTGGATTTACAACTTTAACTTTGGTGAAATCCAATCTTTTAGTTATATAATCCGCGTAAAAACACAGGGAAATCGATGTAATTATGAAATCCATAATGACAAACAAAGACACATAACTGCGTCAAAAAATTTTATCCGGCAAAATTCTTTGGCTAAAATTCGGAATTTTTGATAATTTTAGCTCACACTACTACTATACTATAGTAGTGTGAGCTATGGTGATCCTAATTTTTTCGAGAAAAAATCCGATTTCAAAAATTTTTATATATCTTTCAGTTTCAGATGATTTTGAAACTTTTTTGTCTCGCCGTCTGTCTGTCTGTATGTCTGTCTGTAACGACCAACCCGCATAACTCAAAAACCGCTTGTCCGATTTAAATGAAATTTGGTACCTAGGCTGGGTCTTGGGCCGTGGTGGTCCCATTTAAAAATGAACGAAATCCACCGAACGCAAGCCAAATAAAAGGGTGGGGGTAGATTTCAAAAATGAGAGTTTATGTGAAAATATGGCGTGTGTGATATCAAACGAAAGGTAATTTAGTCTTGAGTTAAACAGAATGAATTTTAAGTTATTTAAAAAAAAAGGGGTGGGGGTAGATGTCAAAAATTAGAGTTTAAGTGAAAATATGGCGTGTGTGATTTCAAACGAAAGGTAAATGAGTCTGGAGTTAAACAAAATACATTTTAGTTTTTAAAAATAGGGTGGGGGTAAATTTTAAAAATTAGAGTTTAAGTCAAAACATGGCTTGTTTGGTATCAAACGAAAGGTAATTGAGTCTGGAGTTGAACAAAATATATTTCAGGTTTTAGTTATAATAGGTCACACGTACACTATAACTATAGTACCTAGTGTGAGCTTAGGTGCAAATAGATTGGCAGAGTATTTTTTTTGGTCACATCCAATCTGTTGTTTTATAATCCGTACAAAATACACAGGGAAATCGATGTAATTTTAAAATCCAAAATGACAGACACTAAATCAGAGAACGAAATGTCAAACAAGAACGACAGGGCAGCCATTTTGGATTTACAACTTTAACTTTGGTCAAATCCAATCTGTTTAGTTCTATAATCTGTGCAAACACACAGGGAAGTCGATGTAATTATAAAACTCAAAATGACAGACAAAGACATAACTGCGTCAAAAATTTTATCCGGCAAAATTATTCGGCAAAAATCGGAATTTTAAATAAAAATTTTTTTTTTAAGATTTTAGGAATATGGTAAATAAATAAAATTCTAATGTCACTGTTTTCTGCCACTATAAAGGGGCTTTTAGAACTGCAATAAATATAATAAAAACTCATCTTGGATTAATTTTTCCTAAAATGTTTACAAAAAACATAAATTATTAAAAACTGGCTTGATGTTCCTGGGCCACAACTAACCTAGAGTTTTTACTTCTTGCGTCTGATGTTGCATGTCTAGAACCAAACTCTTTTCTAATGCACTTCTTTCGGTGAGGTCAAATTGCGTGACTCCAGTGAATTCGCCCGAGCAAATATTTAAAATGTCTTGAGTGCAGGGCGCGTCTTCTTTACGCATGGTTTGGGCCAAGTTTAGGGAATCGGTGGGTTGGGTATCTTCGACTGGATTTTCTTCAGCCTCGTGGTTGAGCTGAGTAGGTTCGGATTGGATTTCTTGGACTTGACTTGAATCCTGGAGAATAAAAAAATAAATTGATGTTACACGGCCACATTTGCCATTTTAAAGTATTTCCCTTATCGTATACGACCCACAGGAACTTCGAAAAAAGTTTTTGAAACGTAAAATGGTCGAAAACAAAAATGTCGAACCTTAATTTGGTCGGCAATGGAAAATAATTTTAACTAACAGCAGTTTTATCGGTCCGTAAAATTATTGAAAATAATTAAAAGAATCGAAATTCAAACCGTAGAAATGTCGCAAATAATTTAGTCGAAACCCAAAAACATCGATGTAATCGAAAATTAAAAGTGCAATGTACAATGGAGAAGAGACGCAAAATAATCGACTTATGTCGAAACGCAGAAAAATCCAACCATAGAAAAGTTAAAACTAAGTGTGCAATGTTACATTTAGTAAAAATTTTTGGCAAAATCCATTGAACGTTGATGATGACAAGCCTAACCTTTGTTTAGGATCTTAGGATAGGCTGGTGTAGAGAACCTGTATGTATGACATATTTTAAGGAAATAGAGACGAGACAAACTTATCAAACTCAAATTTACTTAAGTCAAAGGAGGGAAATATCGGTCCTCTATACTCTAGCATCGTTTAGAGAGAGACGCACCTTCCGTCCTTGTTAATTCATTAAAAAAAAGTGAGTATCAGTGACTTTAATGAGTTTATCGCGTATCTATTTTTTTAAGAGATGTCACACAGGGTCTGTAGGCTAGTGTATGATGTAAGAGTACACTTGGCAACGTGGAGAGTTTATTGCAGCTGCCTTATAAAATCGACGAGTTTTCGATTTGACTTTGTTACGAATTGACTTCTCTGCATTTTAATATATTTACGTTTCGATGATTTTGCGTGTGTTCTCCATTTCTTATCGCGCTTTTAATTTTCGGTTATAATATTCTCGACATTTTTACGGATTGCTACGTTATTTGAATTATTGTTTCTCTTTTATTTTTCGGTTTTTTAATTTTCCGCTTTTCTGCGGTTTAACTTTTGCGATTCGACATAACTCTGTTTCGATGCTTCATTACGTTTTGTTCTTTTAATTTTCGACTATATTATTTTTGACATTTTTACAGTTCGACAAAACTAAAATTCGTTTCAAGTTATTTCGACTATGTATATTATTTTCGATATTTTTAAGGATCTACAAAACTACGTTTTGTTTAAATTAATTTCGTCGATTTTATTATAAATTGCTGTATTCCGACCAAATAATGGTTCGACTTAACCTCCCCACGTGACGTCATGAAATTAAAATTGTAAATTTATAGGCAATGCACAGCTTATACTACCAGAGCTACAATTATAAAACTTAGTTGCTAAATAAACTGTGCTAGTTGAAGAACGAAAAGAGTAAAGCTGTTCCAGCTAGTTTCTAAAAGTAAATTTTATGGAAAAGATTGTCATTTTTCTACTAAACCATCGAGTAGTAAATTTGTAAATATTGAATTTTCAATGAAGCAAACAAAAGATTAGCTTCTTGGCAATTTTTGGATCACTTTATTGTTACCTGAGAATCAGCATCAGATTCCGAAAACAATTTCTTTTGAGATATACAGGCTGCTTTTAATGGCGAATCTTGAGTCATTTGAAACGGCGACACTACGGGAGCTGGTGAACCCATTACTGACTAAAAAATAAGCAAGAGTTAATTTATAAAATTATAATAAGCACCATACTTACTTTGTATACCGCGGTATCACTTATGTAAAATGTTATGACAGAAAAGTTATAAAAATTTTAAAGCATAAATTGTATTGTTTTCAGAAAAACTTTTGACCCAGTCGCCCAATTTTACAAATTTTAGGCTTTTTCAAGAGACATTTTTGGATACGGCTTGAAATTTGAAATATTTTGCAAATCCGGACAGATGAGTCTTAGACTTAAGCAGTGCACCTTCCTGCAGACATTACAATTGTTGGACTAATTACTCCTAAATTTTTGAATTATTTTTTAAAAATGATAGCGCATTCAAAACATTTTTTGGACTTTACTACATATAGACAAAAGTTATTTTGTTTTATATTCTAAAAGAGATTTTGGTGATGAAAAGTTACTCCAATTTATGGACGCCTCTAGAGTGGTACCTCTGGAGTGGTAACTAAAATCTACTAGCTCCATGTATACAGGGAGTCCCAAAATTACCATTTATTTTTTATTTCATTTTTAACTCCTAAACTCAATAGTTATAAAGAATAAAGTAAAAAGCATCTGACATGTAAAAACTTACTTTTGTCGCCGATCTCAGATTTTCCAATCCAGTAATAAACGAAAGCGGGGTATTGAACTCCATAGTTTTCGGCTGGGTGATCTGTCTGATCGGAGTATGGTTATTTTGACGAGGTTGGTAAGCTAAGATCTCATCGTCCTCGTCTTGGCTTTTTTGAACTAGGTCTAGCATAAATAAATACAGTTAAATTCCAAAATAAGTTCAAAGTTATATTTTAAAATACAAACATTGCAATTTTGTAAAAGTTATAACGTTTAAACACTTAGCCACAAATATTTTTTACTGAACTATCATTATATTCGTTGTCTCCAATCGAGTCGGAATCGTCAAAAGCTTGGACAATTCTTTACCTTGGTCTATACTTGCCAGCAGCCGTCAAATCACGCAGCTGATCTTCCACATTTAATGCGGTTGGCTTACCCTGATTATTTTTATTAGAACCAATATCGCCGTGATTTCTCTTGAACTATGTGGTTTTTAGAACCGAACTTTCATTATCTTCGTTGTCTCCTTCCTAGTTGGTATCGTCAAATGCTTTGACAATTTTTTTATTGCCCTGTTTTTCCAGCCCACCGTCAAATCAGGCAGTTCAAGTTCCAACGCAGATCTCTTTCACTATCGTCGACCTTTGAGCCGGTTTCCGCTGTCACATTTGCTGCGTTTTACTAATATTGGATATTTTTATCAGAACCAATATGTTGCCTTGATTTTACCCGACCAATGTAGTTTCCTGAACCCAACTATCATTATCTTCGTTGCCTTCTTCCTGGTTGGAAGCGTAAAAAGCTTTTACAATTCTTTTCATTAACCTGACATTGCCAGGAACCATCAAATCAGCCAGTTCATCCTCAGAGGCAGGTTTTGTATCACTATAAGCGATCTTTGCGCCGCTTTCCGCTGTCATTTGATGCGTTTGTTGTCTCCTTGAGAGTCGGAATCGTCAACAGCTTTGACAATTATTTCCATTGGCCTATATTCTTCCAGCAGTAGTCAAATCAGGAAGGGGATCTTCCGAGGCAGATTTGCTGTCAAGATCGACGAATTTTGCGCTGCTTTTCGCAGTCACATTTAATGCGTTTGACTACCCTGATTATTAACAGAAACAGTATCGACGTGATTTTTCTTGAACTATGTAATTTTAAGAACCAAACTTTTATCATCTTCATTGTCTCCTTCCTAGTTGGAATCTTCAACAACTTTGCCGATGTTTTTTATTGCGTTTGGCTTACTCTGGTTATTTTTTCAGAGCCGAACTGTTATCTTTATTCGTCCAAGTCGGCATCGTCAAAAACTTTTACAATTCTTGCCATTGGTTTATTCGTGCCAGCAGCCGTCAAATCGGGCATTTCGTCTTCCAAGGCAGGTTTGCTATCACTGTCGATGACATTTGCGCCGCTTCATGTTCTAAGGCAGGTTTTCTATCGCTATAATCGACCTTTGCGCCGCTGTCTCATTTGGTGCTTCTTACTTACCCTGGTTATTTTTACCAGAACCATTGTCGTCTTGATTTGCTCCAACCAATGTAGTTTCCAGCACCGAACTGTCATTATCTCCGTTCTCTCCTTCCGAGTCGGAATCGTCAAAAGCTTTGACAATTCTTTTCATTGGCCTGTTTTTGCCGGCAAGACTCAAATCAGGCAGTTCATCTTCCGAGGCAGGCTTGCTGTCACTATCGTCAACGTTTGAGCCACTCTCCGCTGTCATGTTTGATGTTTCGTCATCTGTAGTGGGTTTAGTATCATCCGGTTCATCGCCGTGTTCATTTTCTGTTGGATTTTCGAGCTCTTCTACTTCTTCGGTCTTGCTTTCTTCAGCCTGGAAATTAAACAAAAACTAAAACACTCTTTTTAAAGTTGATTTAATAGATTTAATGCTTAAATCTAGGCACAATAACTGAATAGAGCAATTTCTTTCAGGTGTATTGTGGTCACATTTCTTTCCATTTCTGTTCTCGTATCTCTCAGTCTTAGGCTATATCTTTTATTAAAATTCGCGACAAAAGGGGCTCTGCTCCAAAGGATCTCAAAATCTTTGATAAGGTAAGTCTTGGAACCGAACCGAGCCTTACGAAAATGTTTAACAAACTAACCTCTTCATCAAGAAACGCGTTCGTTTTAATAGGCTTCTCAGCCATCTCGACATCATCCTCTTCCAATTCCTCATCTTCGTCTGTCAGAATTTCTTCTTCTTCATCGTCGTATTCATCCGGTAAGTCATCTTCATAGCCGTCTTTTTCGGAAGATTCAGTGGTAGCGGGTCGCATACCTTCAGATGCTTTCTTCTCCCACCTATGGTGAAATACCAAATTTCAACAAATAAAAATAAAATTGTTTGAGGTTGTTTAAAAAACCTTTTACAAATTATTTTTATATCCGTCGGAAAAATCATGAAATTCTCATGTATTTCTCGACGCAAGATCCGAATCCGGGGTCAAAAAATTCCCCTGGAAATATCCAGCAGTGGGTCAACTATATCATATCACAACACTTTTGGAGTTCCTTTAAAATTTATTTTTGAAAAAAAAACTCGTAATTTGGCTCAAACATGTACTAAAATAAATTCAGATATCTCGAGAACTATTTACACCATGGTAGCGATATAAGGCTTGTGTAAAAGGTCTTTAAAATAACTTTTACAAATTTATAATTTATTTATTTTTAATCATTTTTTGTTTTAGATTTGTTTGTCGCAAAAATTACTTTATGTGATACCTAATAAAGAGGTATGTTAAATACCTCTCAAACCCGGGTGTAAGTAGTTCTCAAGATAACTGAATTAAATTTTAGTATATGTTTGAGTCACATTTCCAGTATTTGACTGTCAAAAATTCATTAAAAAAAAACTACTGATTTTGAAATTTGGGAATTTTTACCCACTTGGCCGGTAGAATGAATATACCAAAAATAATTAAAATCGGAGACTCTCTGCTCTTTGGATCTCGACATTTTGTTTTCTTTGTTGTGTTATAGTCCTTGCCATATAAACATATAAACAGAAATATTTGGGTAAATTTCTGAAAAAGTGCAAAAGTGTGTCCCTGTAATACTAATATTTACTATCCCCTGTAGTATAACATTATTGCTATGAGTAATACAAATTGATCAACTTTAACCACCTGCCCATATGACCCGAAGAAAAAATTCAAATTAGCTCCTCTGTGCTAAAAGTTACACGGTCAAAGAAAACTCAAAACTAAGCTATTTGGCCTGTCCCAGTGCATGTAAGTATTTTATTGGCAGCAATTATTACTACTTATTTTTTTGCTAGCTAAATTGTATTTATTTTTTTGTTTATATTAATGTTTGTATTACACAAAAACAAAATCGTAATTTGTTTAAAAATAGTTAAGTATATTGCAATTTCCCTTGAAAGTTTGTCCTCAATATTTTTCACATTCCCCTGTATACAGCTTTAATGAGAAATTACTAATCGAAATAGGCGCGGAGAACAACAATTGAGATTCAAGATAGTGGTTATCTGTCACTACTTTGTCATCTTATTATTAAAACTTACAAATCTTTTCAAAGTTTTTTTAAGGCCACTTATTAGTTTATCGAATTGGAGGCGTATTTTAATTATTCACATTCCCCTGGACATAAGTATGCGGTAAGTGTTTCAATTTATTTTATTTTAATTTATATTAGCTAATGTACAATGAAGGGAGGAACAAAACTGATAGGTGTTCCACTTACTGCAAATGAAAATCAAGATATTTTAAATACTTTTAAAAAATCACATTCCCCTGATTCACATTCCCCTGGAGACAAATTGTTATATAATTATGAATATAGTTATGGTACTGTCACGTTGATAATTTAAGGGTTAAAATATTTTAGCATATTTTAAGTGAAAACGTTTATGTTTATCGCATTTATTGTGGGTTTTCCACATTTCTAGCTAAAAAATAATTTTACTTACATTTTATAGCTTTCATTCTAAAATTTCAATTAATAGGATAGAAAATAACTTTTTCAAAGTTTTCACCTTGTAAAACTAAAATGTTTAAGTGTGTTGAAGAGAGTATTTTAGAGGAAGATAGATAGATATAATTAATAATTAGATTAACTATGCTATAGCTGCCAACTGGCGCGGCTAGGTTCGGCTGTTTTTGCATGATTAAGGAACATACATACATAAACACAAACTTCCGCATTTTTCTAATTTTTAACTTAATACAGGGTGATGCGTTTGCCTTTGCAACATAGAGAAGAAATATTATATTGTGACCCTGTATGAAGGTACTGTTGTAAATATTATGTACCGGTGAAACCAGAAAAAATTTCAGCCCACTGAAACATATGCAGTCTGATGTGTTTAAGAGTGTTAAAAATAAATACATAAAAATGAAATAATGTTTATTATTTAACTATTTGACAAAAAGCCGGTGTAAAAAAGATTAGGTAAAATTAAAGTAAATGTTCAAATAACTCCTCATTTTCGGCCAAACAGTACTTATCTCAATCTTTCATACAACTCTTACAATACAATATTTGTAAGAACCTCTGGAGAAATCGCTTCGCAAGCAATAGGGATGGCATTCTTTAGTTCTTCTACCATTATAGAAATCTGTTTCCGACGCTCCCAGTTTCTTCGAACTTGTGAATAATCCGCATGCATATGCATATGAAATTGGTCTGGGAACGCAGCAGCAAAGTGGTCGGCAATTATTCTGTAGCTATTATTGCCCATATAATACCATTATTTGCTCTTGTTCGGAATATAAAATCATTTTAATAAGTATCTGTCTCAAACTGACTAATAAGCAAATATCATTGACAAATTTTGCAATAATTTTGACTTTTAAGTCTTTTTATTGCTGGTGGTTCGGTTCGGTCCCTACTAAAGTACGAGGTAGAGGTTTAATAGTGCGTAGGCAAACGCATCAGGCTGCATAAAAATTAAGAAAAAAAATCGGGTAAAGTTAAGATTTTTTATACTTTCTTTCAGAATATTGCTAAGACCTTATAATTAGTGACCTTAATACTTAACATATATACATAACTTCCGCATTTATTACAAATATATTCACCTAAACAAGCATAAATAAAGAATAAATAAATTCTAAATTAAAGAAGCAGCCACTAATTTCACATTCCCCTGCTGCATTTCACATTCCCCTGGAGATCAAGTTTTATTTTATTTTTTTATTCCCTGACTGAGATACCGCGCTGCTAATGTCGGTGTTTTAATAAGTGGCCTAAGTGTATTTACAAAAAAAATATATCTGTTAAAAAAATTGATAAAATTCAAACAAAAATTTGTAGCTTCATATTTTTCAGAAATTCACCCATTTGAAAAATAACATCCAGAAATATTTGAAAAATTAAATATGTCATGTTGGTATAAATTTAAAGGCAAAACTGTCATTGTCTTAAATAAATAAAAATATGCTGACTGTATTTTGACAAGAAAAATGCAAAGATAAAAGACATGCCATTATTCAGAATTTTTCTTGTTGCTGTCAATATGCATGTAATAAACAAAGAGGTTGTAGTGTAACTCCCTATGGCAAGGACTATAGCATGTATTTAAAATATTTTTATATATTGTTAGGATCCTTGAGAGTAGTTCATCCCCAAGTTTGCAACCCTGAAATATCTGTGCTACTCCTGTGGGACTCCTTAACGAAGCATTTTTTGGAAATGTTCAACCTTTGTAAAGTCAACCAAATTCTCTATTTTTAAGAAAATGTAAAGATGATCCCTAAATTTCATGTTAAATGTACTATTTTGTATTATACTTGTTAAATGTATAAATTTCTATTTATAAACATATATTTATTTGATGTAAATGACGAATATTCAAAATTGTAAATTTTACTTTTTTTTGAATAAATAACTATTCTATTCTATTCTATAATCTGAGCGCAACACTAGCTTCGTAGGTTCATTATTTGCAGGTTTTTACCAAAAGTGAAATTTTACCGGTAGGGTCATTTACCAAGCAACGTACCGGCTAAACTGATCGTCCTAGAGAAATGTGATAACAAAGGAATTTATAGAGAATTGTATTAGCTTTAACACGATACTAAAATTGTGCCTGTAGGTACTATAGTTTGAAAAAAAAACGAAAAAAATAGTAATGATCCAGAGAACAAAAAAAAAACATTGTACTAAATAATTATGGAATCTATAGTAGGAGGCCATAGCGTCTTTCGTCGGCTTTTTGATAAAGATTTTATAGCATCTGTCTTAGTCAATTACTAACTGGTGGAAACCAACACTCCCTGACCTGTTAACAGACAAAAAAATACTAAAAAAGTAGAATATCTAAATATTTTTTTAATTCTGAGCTAGTGATTGTATAAAATTTGGTTAGCTTTACAAAAGTACAGAACATAAACACTCAAAAATGCTTTCTGAAAGTTCCACTGGAGTAGTACAGGGATTACAGGGTTGCAAACTTGGGTATAAACAACCCTCAAGGATCCAACCAACATATACAAAAATCGTAGAAACATGAACATTTGCAATGTTGAATACTTTTATTGACCAGCCGATTGTCGTTAAATACCTTTCCAACTTTTCCCTTTCCATCTGACCCCGCAATTCTTTTCTGAGCCTTTGCAATTTGACGCCTGGTTTTTCTTCAATTTTGGAAACTGAGGTCTCATCATCATCGTCCACGTTGATGGCTACAGTTTCCTGGTGAATGTCTCCGCCGCTCTCCACTCTGAGAATGCTGTAAATATACAGGGTATTACTTAATTGAATATCTACATTTCAAAATGGGAATTTTTATATTATGTTAAGACAAAACGTTTAAATATCTCATAGATCTTTGCTTTCTTACCGATCGACCAATTTTGATGAGATTATCATGAAAAATAGTGTTCAAAACTCTTCAAACGAGCTGATTAGATTATGGTCTAAATCCCTTATTGCTATTGACAGTTTTTTAAAACTTTTTAACGCTCATGGCATCAATTTCGGAATTTGTGTTATAACCGATAACTTTGTAAAAGCTTTCGTTTCTGATATATTAGAGTGGAGTTCACTTGGAGTATGCTAATGGGCTAGGAAGGTATAAGATCCGTCATGGATCCATTTATTTTTTTATTTGTATCGTTTATTTGTATTAAGGAAAAATAAAAAACACGATTTTTTAACATTTTTCTCGGTGAAGATCCAAACAGTAAAAATCTCCAAACAAAACAATAAAGAATGTATCTTAAAAACAATTAAGAGAGCATCGACCAGCGGTCAATATACGGTGATCTTAAATAACACAACAAAAACTTGAGTGCGGTAAATCATATGTAGGTGAAACGAAATGCCCTCTTCAAGTTTGAGTAAATGAACAAAAAGTACCCAATTAGGGGATATTGAAAAGTCCGGTTAAGCGGATCATACATGGTCAAATGATAACAGGATTCAACGGTCTGAAGCTAAAGTTTTGCACATTCAATTCACATTGGCGAAAACGAAAATTTATTAAAGCTGCGTTTATAATGCAGAATAAAGAAGTTTTCAGTCAACCAAGCACGGAGATACCAAACATATGGAAACCACTCCTTAAAGAAAACAAGCGTCTTAGGATTAAAAAAGGGGGCAGGCCGTCACACCTGACTACACACCAAGTAGTATAAGTAGTAGCCTGTAGAGTGGATTTTTCAGTTTACACTTGAAAACAGTTAGAGATTCTTACTTACTACTTTAAACTCGAAACTTTATATGAACAGGTGTCTTAAGCGACTTAACTTTTGAGATACGGGATGTTAAAGATTTTTGCCTGTGATACTGCTCTAGATATTTTTGTGAAAGGATCCTGCACACTTGTAATGGGTTTCTAGTGCACGGCTAATATCGATAAAATGTTGTTTGTCTCACCTTACAGACCAATAATGGTCATGGGTCCAATTCCATCCTATAACCAGTTTCGGAGATACAAGGGCAATTTAAAAGATATTGCACTAAAACGGTAAAAAAGTTTTTTTGTACGAATCTCAGAAGCGACTACGTTTTAGCATGTTTTTAGCAAGAATTGTTATTTTCCTGTACGGGGGATATCCAAAAAGTCTGCAAACCTTCAATGAGTTTCTAGTGCACGGCTAATATCGATAAAATTTTAATATGTTGTTCGTCTCACTTTACTGATCAATAGTTGTAATGAACCCAATTCCATCCTATGACTAGTTTCGGAGACACGAGGGCAATTCAAACGATATTGCACCAAAACGGTAAAAATGATGTGGCTTGATTTTTAAAAGCTTTGTTTGTACTAGTCACAAAAGTATCTCTTATGTACAGTCGGGGACTTTTTAAATTGCCGCTGTATTTTTTTTCAATCAAAATTAATCATTTAAAGAAATCAAAAAACTTGAATTTTTAAACATATATGTGTGCAGACAGAAGTAAGGTTCACAATTTTTTTGTTTTGGTTCAAACTACTTTCCCGACTTTCAAATAGGAATATTTTTTATTTTTAAGGGCGGCAATTTAAAAAGTCCCCGACTGTACATATATTAGCATGTTTTTAGCAAAAAATATAGATTTTTCTAGTCAACCTTTTCGATTAGACCAAAATAAATTTCTTCTTACCTTTGAAACCAAACTGATGAAACTTTTGTACGAGGTACACATGAAAAGTAGTGCAGTTATAAATTGTAACCAAAACTTTCTTAAAACAAAATTCTATCAAGCAATATTTAAAAATAACAATTAAAGTTAGTTTCTTAATACTCTAAATAGTAGATGTCTCAAAAATAACAAAGTCGTTATTTGGATCAGAGTTTTTATTCGTCTTTCGGATTTCTGTACCAATAGTCAATCAATTAATTCGGGTAAATCTTCGACATAATTTCGATGACCTGCATCCAGGACTTGCCCTAAATTATTGGTAGATGGGTAACTGATATGTTCCTCATGGCGGGCATATCCCATTATTTTGTTTAAGGAAAGTTTTGGTTATAATTTATAACTGCACTACTTTTTGTGTGTACCTCGTAAAAAAAGTTTCATCAAGATTTGGTTTTAGAGGTAAAAATACATTTATTTTATTCTAATTATAGTCAACCTTTTCGATTATTTTACCTACGTATTTGAATTTACTTTTTGATATCCCCGTATAGAAAATCTATATTTTTTACTAAAAACATGCTAATTTATGTACATAAGAGATATTTTTGTGACTAGTACAAAAAACGCTTTTAAAAATTAAGTCACATCATTTTTACCGTTTTGGTGCAATATCGTTTGAATTGCCGCCGTGTCTCCGAAACTAGTCATAGGATGGAATTGAGTTCATTACAACTACTGATTAGTAAAGTGAGACGAACAACATATTAAAATTTTATCGATATTAGCGGCGCACTAGAAACTCATTACAGGTTTGCAGACTTTTTGGATATCCCCCGTTTAGGATAATAACAATTCTTGCTAAAAACATGCTAAAATGTAAGAGACTTTTGAGATTCGACTCCGAAACTAGTCATAGGATGGAATCGGGCCAATAACACCTATTGATCAGTAAGGTGAGACGAACAACATACTAAAATTTTATCGATATTTGCCGTGCACTAGAAACCCATTACAAGTGTGCAGGATCCTTTGGCACACTTTCTATTCATCAAGAGCTATTTTCTGGTATACATATAACCAAAGTTTTATTTCGACCAGTGGTATTCGTGCAGGAATTGCTCTCGAAATTTTAAATAGTTTTTTCTCGTAAATAAATTTAATTTGCTTATACAAAAACTATTTTTCGCCAACGAAACAAAGCGACGACATTTGCTCAACTTAGCAAAGAATAAAAATTTCTAAAGTAATTTTTGTGGCGTACCATTATTTTCGTCAAAAACCCCGAGGACAATTCCCGCATGAACGTCACTCGTTTTCTTCTTGTGGATAGGGGCCAACCATAAATTACATAACGCAAAAAACACAATTTCTGACTATCCCCTCTCTTTTTCATATAAAAATGATCAAAGTTCATTCATATATGTACAGGGTGATATTAAGCACTTTTAAGTGGAAAAGGGTAATTCTAGACGAGTCGTTAAATACCGAGATGAATTCCATCAAAGGAGCATGCGCCAAAATTAACGTCAAAATGTCTAATTTAAATTATTGGCGCGAATACCGGGATTGGCGCGAGATCGAAGAGCTTAACGTATAATAAAAAATTCAAGGTATAAAATAATGGTCAATTCTAATTTTTGGGTATGATTTTATGTAGGTACCGGGTGGTTTTTTATAACCGGAGCACTCAGCAACTTTATCATTGAAAATAAAGGGCTATAATAAATTGTAGATTTTTTTTTGGTTAATTATGATGATGATGAACTTTAAAAGCCAACATAATTTTTTTCTATCCGTCACCATGTACAGGGTGTCCCAAATTCGATGTTTTTGGGGAGTTTCGGGTATTTCTAGAGGAACTAAAAAAAACCTCATCAACCTTTGCGACACTCAAATTTCAAAAGAAGCTTAAAGGTGAAAATCGCATTTTGATATAGCAAGCCGTTTTTAAACTACGGGGTGTTTTTAAAAAGTCATGCATTTTGGGAAGGGGTCTATAACTTGTTTATTTATTAATATTTTTATTTCTGTGAAAACATTCTTTAGACACTTTTTTAAGAGTAATTCAACTGTTAAATTAAATTTCATTTGTCACGTTTAGTTTTTGAGATATCACATAAAATTAATTTTTCCTTATGGGATTAGTGGGATTTCTTTATATTTTTGTTTTTTTTTTATTTTTACCACATATTTTAGTTTGCTAAATATTAAAAAATACTCTGCCAATATATGGGCCCCTAAGCTCACACTAGGTACTATAGTTATAGTGTACGTGTGAGCTAATATAACTAAAAACTGAAATATATTATATTCAACTCCAGACTAAATTACCTTGTGTTTGATACCACACAAGCTATGTTTTGACATAAACTCGAATTTTTGAAATATACCCCCACCCTTAAAAAAAACAAAAACTAAAATGTATTTTGTTAAACTCTGGACTCAATTACCTTTCGTTTGATATAACACACGCCATATTTTCACTTAAACTCTAATTTTTGAAATATACCCCACCCTTTTTTTAAAATAAATTAATATGTATTTTGTTTAGCTCCAGACTCAATTACCTTTCGTTTGATATCACACACGCCATATTTTTACATAAACTCTAATTTTTGAAATCTACCCCCACCCTTTTATTTGGTTTCTGTTCGGTGGATTTTGTTCATTTTTAAATGGGACCATCTCGACCCAAGACCCAGTCTAGGTACCAAATTTCATTAAAATCGGCCAGGCGGTTTTTGAGTTATGCGCGTTGGTCGTTACAGACAGACATACAGACAGACAGACAGACAGACAGACAGACAGACAGACAGACAGACAGACAGACAGACAGACAGACAGACAGACAGACAGACAGACAGACAGACATACAGACAGACAGACAGACAGACAGACGGCGCAACAAAAAAGTAGATAAAAAAATAAATAAAGATATATAAAAATTTTTGAAATCGGAGCAACTTTTTTTTTCTCGAAAAAATTAGGATCACCATAGCTCACACTACTATAGTATAGTATATGTGTGAGCTAATAATAAAGAGGTGATTAAAAAATAAAAATAAAGAAAACAATAAAAAAAATTAAAAATTAAAATATTGAGTGTGATACATCATTTTAAAGGAAATTTTAGAGAGAGTTTTAGAGTTATTCTGTAAGAAAAATAACAACTTTATGCAATATTTTAAAAACCAAAAGAGATAAATAAAAACCGTTGACATCTGTCAATTCTTCAAGAAAAGATCTATAAGAAAGCTATTTACACAAAAGCAAAATGCAGACAAAAACACTCCGTAGCTTAAAAACGGCTTGCTATATCTAAATGTAGTTTTCACCTTTAGGCTTCTCTTAAAATTTGAGCGTCGCAAAGGGGGCTCAGTTTTTTTCTTTCTCCCCTAGAAATACCCGACACCACAAAAAAACAACGAATTTGGGACACCCTGTACAGGGTGTGACAATAAAGTCGATTTTTTGAGAGGGAACACCCTGTATATTTTTGCATTTTAAGATTCGTCTTTTCTTTTTGATTTCAAACATATACAATATCTATGTGCTGCGATTAATATTTTTTGAGGTATATGCAGTATTTCTTCTATATGCATTTCACGTTTATTTTGTTTTGCCATGGGAGTATTGACAAATTTAAATGCGCTAAATCTTTTAAAAAAATGTTTATCGTAGCATAGACATACAGTAGAACCCCGATGACAGTGTTTATTCAAATTAAATTGCGCACTAAATAATTTGTCACACAACTTGCACGTCACCGGCATTTTCACAGAACAAAAACCACGAATTTTCATCAAAAAGAACTGGGAATTATTAAAGTTTTGCTGTATAAAACCACACTGAAATATCTCTGTTGATTGGTTGGCAGAAGTGACAGATCAACGCTTGCGCACGTCTTGGAATTCATCTCGGTATTTAACGACTCGTAATTCTAGGGTAGATGGGAGAAAACTAACCTCCCTTTGCGAACCTCAAATTTCAAGATAAGATTTTTCCCAGTTACAAGTGCCCAATTTAAATCACTCTGTACACATCAAACTTTCTGCATTAGGGTTAAAATAAACAGGACTATACCGGACTGCCTTTCAGAAAATGTACCAAAAATAAAAAATGCATTTGATTTTAGTATGCTAATCAATCAATATGTTGATAAAAATTAATAAAAATCACATATGTCAATGTAACATTTTTTGCAAATTTTATTTGCAAATTTTAAAAATTTAGATTAGCTTGCACACTGTTTCTAAAATATGAATAGACATTTTTTATCTGAATCTAGTAATAAACACACATACACACTTTATAACTTTCTTTTCAAGTTTTAAAGATATTAGTATAGTATTAGACATGAGACGTACCTTAACGCAACTTTATGCTTTGCATAATGTTTCCTGACTGTAGCATTTCTTACAAAGTTTTCCTTAAAACGCGTCATAGCCTCAGAATTTTCTTTTCCTAAATAGATAAAAATACAAAATATAATATGTTAATAACTAAAAATTAATAATTTACCTACTTAACACTACAACAAAATTTTAATGGCAAATTAATAAAAATCAACCAGTTAAAGTCGTACCCTGTTGTATTGAATTATAACTTTTGATAAACCACTTTGGAAACAAATTATTTAGTTTTACCTGCATCTAAATCTATAAGTTGGTCTGGGTCACCACTTAATTTTGGAGTCGTCTTGGCAAATTTTTCCTTTAAAAGTTGCAACTTCGATTTTTTGGGTACCATGTCCAACTCCAGATCAAACTCGTCGTCCACTGGTTTCGGAACGATCGTAAAATCTGACTGGATAACTATTTTTGATTTCGGTTTAGTTGAATTAGCTAAAAAAGGTATTAGCAAAAATTCAACGAAAAAAGCAGCAGAAAATATTAGTGTTTGGCTAATCGCCCGATGTTTTATGAAACTACTTGAACATATGGAATTAATACCCAAAGGATTATTATGAGGATGTGCTACGTTTGATTTGTTGTTTTTGGTTAATTCTTCAATATAACTACCAATTTTTAAAGCTCTTAAATACAAACTTATAATAACTCCTTGTTTCTTAGCAAAAGAACGATTAGATTAAAATTTAGATAGACGCACGGGACACCATTGCATTTATAATGCAGAGCAAACAAGTTTTTAGTCAATCAAGCCGGTTCATTCAAAAAATTTGTTTCTAATGTATGAGTAATTCTTACCATTTTCATTCCCAAAATTTTCAATCTCCATATCAAGTTCACCATACTCAAACTCCTTTTTCATTTCGTTTTTCTTGCTAAAATCTTCTTCGACTTTTGCCGTATCCTTTTCAGGCTCATCAATACTCATTTCGTTGTTACTTTTACTTAAATCAGAATTATCTTCAATATCGTCCAAGCTAAAATCGTAACTCATTGTATTTTGTTGAGGAATATCAGAAACTTTTTTAGTGCTAGAATTTTCATGATGTTCTTTTAAATCGGTTTGATCGCTTTTGTTTAACAAATCATTGTTTTCGTTTAAAATGCTATCAACCTCAGTTTCTTCTAGTCTCAGTGAAAACTCTTCACTTTCTCCAACATTTTCGGCGTTTGCTTGATCATTTATTACTTCTGTATTTATATTGTCTGTTTCTGTAGCTTCAAGTCTTAAAGAAAATTCTTCAGTTTCTTTGTCATTTTCGTTGATTTTTTCAACGTTGCCATCTGTGCAAATATCCATAGGATCGACATTTAAATCTTCAACTATATTCATATCACTACTGTCTTGTTTTTCTTTACTTAAATCACTATTAATCTCGTTTTCGGAAATGTTTGGTGAATTTTCTGTTGCTGTTATTTCACATAACTCTGACTGGTTAGATGTTTCTACAAATAAAAAAAAAACAAATAAAAAAATGTTTTTTTGTAATTTTAGCGTTATTTAAAATACAGTTTGGTTATCAATTTGTTTATTATACTTCAATGTTTTTATCTAATCTAGTTCTAACACTACAAACAACTCTTGTAATATAACAATCAAGAGCAAAAACGAAACAGGGGCCTTCAACAATTTATACATTACCTTTAATAATATCTTTTTCATCCAGCTCATTTAATAAATCTTGAGTACTTTTTTTTTGGTTGTCAACTTCTAAACTTGGAGGAATATATTCTGTATCATTAGGGTCATCTACACCTGATTCTTCACTATCAGATTTATAAAATTCTTTAAGTTCTTTTTCACGCTCTTCTAGACGCTTTCTACAAACGTGGAAACAAATACATAATACATAAAAAAAGTTAAATATAGAAGTTATAGGAAATAAAAAGATTTGAAGGAAGTTCACGAGGTAAAAAGTCTTAACAAAAAAGTTTCACGGGCAAGTCCTCGAAAAGCGTCCCCGAGCTACCTTTACCTCTGAGGACTTGCCCGTGAAACCTTTTTGTTAAAATAAAAAGATCTAAAAATTTTGTATAAACCATTTTCGTACTAAAATTTTTCGAGCAAAAACGAAAAAACGGTTTGCCAGGAATTGCGAAAAAGTGAAAATCAATAATAGCATTAAAGAGATCGAATTTGGCTTAAAATATATTGCAGTAATTTTGCAAAAATTCTTTTTCCTGGCTTATTTTTCCATAGTAGTTTATTTTTTACACCATCTAAAAATAGACATTTCAACGGAAAAAAAATCTGACTGTTTCAAAAAAAACTGCTTCCTGAACTTTGGGCTGACAATTGGGTTTAAATTTAAAATAAAATGTAAAATGACTATTTTGATTTTAAATACTTAAAAGGTGTTTAGGATAAAAGGATAAAAGGGTACGTTTACCAATATTCGTGAAAAACCAAAAGAAAATGAGTATTTTTATACAAACAATTTCCTTATACACTGGGCGACAATCACAAAAACGTGATTTTTGTTTAGACCACATCAATTTTTCTAGACCAGTATACTCTTTCTGTCATCTACAGGATGTCTCGAAATTAGCCACGTATTCTACGGCCCAAAATAGAGATAAAAGTTCATCTTAACCTTAGAGTAATAATAATATAAAGAGAATAAGTAAACCGCGGCCCCGTGTAAATTCATTCCTGAAAACTTAGAATTTGCAGAATCCCCGGCGATGGCAACATAGCTGCGTCACTGGAATCATCTCGAAAAAACGACACTGGGCTGAATTTTCACAATATTTTTAGAAACATAGCACTTCTTGTTTATTTTTACGCCCAACTAAGTTCTTTTTTACAAAAATAAAACTCAGCACACAGAAAAAACACCAAAAAATCAATATACCGAGTCCGACGGCCAAGACAACACTGCATTTAATACAAACACATGTTACTGTCAGTGTCGACCTTAGAGCTTAGGAATATCTGGGCTAACCGTTCACGACTTGAGGACCGAACCGAACCTAATTAAACTTGTTGCCATTATATAAGTGAAAAAATAATCTTTTGCTTGAAACTCGTAGACAATGATTGAGTAGAAATAAAACTTTGGACTTCCATTGTCTTTATCTGAGGGCACGACATTGCCTCGCCACGTTCGCGCTGCCGTACCATCTTTTCTTGAAACATTTCAGCCCATATTTGACCTATCTAAAACTCTACTTCGGAAAGAGCTACGAATCTGATACTTTTCACAGTCGTAGACCTTCATAGAGTTAACAACTCCTCTAAGTTTCATGGACTTCTATAAAGTAGTAAAGTAGTTACGAAATTTCAAAAAACGTCGAAATTGCCACTCACTCACTGACTCACTCACTCATGTATAGATCATCAAAATTCTACTGTACTTACAGATATGCTACAGAGCTGAAATTTGACAGACAGATAGAAATTAACTCCCCTCCCCTATACATGTAAAATTATTTAAAAGTAACATTACCCACTTCTAGAAATGCTAGAGAGCTAAGCTTTGGCAGCCTGCTAGGAAACATGATAAAACTATAGGAAAAAACACCCCAAAATTCTAATTTACTTCCCTCCCATATAAATGTAAAGTTATGTAAAAGTAACACTGCTCACTTCCAGACTTTAAGACTGAAAGACACTATGATAAAACTATAGGAAAAAATTTTAAAACACCAATATTTTAATTTACTTCCCTCTCCTATAAATGTAAATTCATATAAAAGTAACATTGCCCACTTCCAGAAACGCTGGAAGGCTGATAGAAACTATGATAAAACCATGGGAAAAAATTTAAAAACCCCAAAAATTTTCATCTACTCTCCTCCCCTATAAATGTCAAGTTATGTAAAAGTAACATTACCCACTTCCAAAAACGCTAGAGAGCTGAGCATTGGAAGACTGATAGGAACTATGATAAAACTATAGGAAAAAAATTAAAAACACGAAAATTTTAATTTATTTCCCTCCCCTATACATGTAAAGTTATGCAAAAGTAACATTGTCCACTTTCAGAAACGCTAGAGAGCTGAGCTTTGGAAGGCTGATAGCAGCTATGATAAAACCATGGGAAAAAGCTAAATGACCTTAAAATTTTAAGTAAGGCAGAGTAAGTTTTGAACAATATTCCGCATATTTTACTATTTTAAAAATTAAATATTCTCCAATTCCTTTAAAAAAGAAGTGAAATCATAACAAAAACATTTCATGTAAAAATAACCAAGTACGCGGCATTCCGTAAAAAGAATTGAGATAAAAGTAAAGTCAAGTTCTCCAATACAAATTTTAAAGTGAAAGTAAGAAACTAGTTTGGAAATGTTTTTCTAAACTTGGCTATTACGGCTGTAAATGACTCAGGCACAGTGCTAAATTGAACATAAAAAAGTTTGGCTGCAATAGCAAAGTTTAGAAAAACATTTCCAACTAGTAAAAATCTTTCATTATGAAATTTGTATTGGAGAACTTGGCCTTACTTTTATCTCAATTCTTTTTACGGAATGCCATTTTCGCGTACTTGGCTCTTTTTTACATGAAATGTTTTTGTGTTGGTTTATTTTAAACAGGACGTTTCAGTAAGTAAGTATATCTAACCGTTTTCAAGTGTAAACTAAACAATCCAGTCTAAAGGCTACGACTTATACTACTTGGTGTGCAGTCGGCCCGCCCCCTTTTTACCTTCCTAGCCCGCACAGCAACGGCTAGAGAAGGTATTGTTTCCGACAAAAATTTTTTTTTGACATAACACCGAAAATGTGTTATTTGGGTGTATTTTGACCTACCCTAGCAATATCGTCGTGATGTCTGTCTGTGTTGTGTGTGTATGTATGTATATCTGTCCGTAACGCGATAGCTCCTAAACCGCTTAACCGATTTACATGAAATTTTCAGGTGAAATAGTACTCGATACTGCAACGAGCTGATTAGATTTTAGTCAAAATTCGTGAATGCTAATAACAGTTTTTTGACAGTTAAAATGTTTAAAAAATGCCAACTTTTTAATGAAACGTCGCATCAATATGCGGTTTTCGGAATATAAGAGCGCGCGTTTTTTGAAAAAAATTATGTTATAACCAAAAAGTTCCTAGGAGCTTTCATTTCGAAGATATTTACAAAAAACTGTTTTCAAGGTTGATATAACGTGTAGTGTGCTAATGGGCTAGGAAGGTATCAGATCCGTCATGGATCCATTTATTTAATTCCAAGACGCTTGTTTTCCTTAAGGTGTCGTTTCACACAGAAAAACTACAAAACTACTAAATACTTAGAGAAAATTAAAACAATCCTATGAAATTTTCGTTTGAATGGTTAATAGTGCTTCAACTCTCCAAACAGAAAAACCGCATTTTAAAATAATAAAATAGAATATCCTTAATACCGGTTAAAACTGTTGGAACAATGGAAATAGGAAAAAGGATTCCCTTTTTACCTGGGGATATAGTCCAAGTAGCGAAACCCGGCCCTGCTAACACGAAATCCGTAATATGATGTCATACACCTGTTGCCACGTCCTGAAAAAATTGTGGGAAAAGGAACCGTTCGTAAATTATGTTGTCTAAATGAGTTTTTATTACAGATTGTAACAAGAAATACACAGCATAAAACGACGCGACGCTGGCTAATAAGCGCATGACAAATTATCGCACGGTTTGACTAGCCTAACCAACTCAAAGCACTATATATTTTGGTAAGGTAAGAAGTTGAACGTTACTTATTATTTATAAAATTTTACAGAGGCAGAGGAGGCGGCAACAGCGGAAAAGCTACGTTGTTTACCAACAAATGAATGAATGACCGCCGAAACCGGGGCTACTACTTCTCTTTATATGTTATTACTCTGAGATCTTAACTAAGGGCCAAAATTGCTTTGTTTCCAAGATACAGGGTGTTAAAGTTAAAAAATAAAAATCGATTTTTTTAAATTATGTAAAAAAAGTAAACGAACCGAGAAAAAACTCATTTTAAAAAATCAGAAGTTAGGGTCACTGCATCCTGGAAGCCTGGCGTCTTCCAGGATGCAGTGACTCTATCAGAAGTGCAATGTGTGCGCCCTCTATCGGCCACACTTAAAAATTGTCCATATACATATATCGCATCCCAAACAACCTCCGGTTACCAATTTTAAAAAGAATTCGGTTAAAACTGTGTATAATGTTTATTTAACACCCTGTATCTCGGAAACGGAGCATTTCTCGACCCTTGTTTATATAAACTTTTAAATTTATTTTGGGCTGTAAAATATGCGGTTAAAATATTGATGTCTAATTTCGGGACACCTTGTATATATTTTTTGTACAGGGTGTCTCAATATATTTTTCCCACCCTTTTAGTTATGCAAGAAATTGTTTACTTTATTCCTGATGCTTACCATATTTGACAGGCGCTCAAATTTATAGTTTTTGGAGTTTAGGCAACATATTTTCTAAAAATACCCGATATGCCGTAGTTTAGAGCCATAGTTTTTGAGATATTAACAATTATTTTTTAAAATGATAAAAAGATAACAGTACCGTTCTTGTGTTAATTTTAGTATCCTTATTCCAAATTATGTTAGTCCCCATGTATCAACAGTGACAATGACATGATGCGAAACGACATATAAACTTTGTTTTCGTTACCGGTTGTCATGTTAGGCGTCATTAAAAAAAAATATTTGTCATTGTCACTGTTTATACATGGGGACTAACATAGTTCGAAATAAGGACACTGAAATTAACACAAAAGTGGTAATGTTATTTTTTTATAATTTAAAAAATTATCGCTAATATTTCAGAAACTATTTATCAAAACTGAGACATAATATGGGGTATTTTTGGAAAGTATATTCCAAGCCTAATCTATTAATTAAATAATATAAGGAGCATCCAATTTACAAAAACTATAAATTTGAGCGCCTGTCAAATACGGTAAGCATCAGGAATAAAGTCAAGATGCAATTTAAAACTAAAAATTTCGCGAATTCGAACACAATTCCTTTTATATTCCTATATCAATTATTAATGGTCTAAATGGGTGGGAAAAAATATAATGAGGCATCGTGTATAACAAACAATAAGTAAAATTAAAATGTTTAAAAAACATCGTTTTTTTTCAATTATTTAAATTTATTTTTTAATAGTTACTTCAAAAAAAATTCTCTAGCCGTTGCTACGCGGGCTAGGAAGGTAAAAATTAAAATGTATTGTGTAAGGGTGAAGTAATTTTATTGGGACTTCAAAAATTGAATAAAAAAGAGGATCATTCCATAAGAAAAATACTAACTTTAAGATATCTCAAAAATTAAAAGGGATAGCTAAAATTCAATTTGACAGTTAGGTGTAGCCTTCACCAACATGAAATTTTCATAAATAAAAGTTATAGACCCCAAATTTAGACTTTTCAAAAACCCTCGTAGCTTGAAAACGGCTTGTCAAAAAATCATGCGGTTTTTAAAAAGTGCCCAAATTGTGATACCCTGTACAATCTACAAAAGATTTAAAGTTACTTTCATACACCAGGACTTTTTGCACTGTGAAACTCCACTTACTGAAAAACTTCCAACTGCTCTTTTGACATTTTAACAGCTGTTGCTATAGAAGTATTTCCCCTATTTTTGATTGGAACTACAGAAGCCAACTTAGACCTCCTTGTTAAAAATTCCTGAAGGGTGTGAGATTTTGGTTTGTGGTAGGGAAGAGATACGTCTTTTTCTCGCGCCATTCTTTGGGATTCTGCCGCGATCTCTTCGCGTTGCTTGGCGGCATCTCTTGGTGTCATTTTAAACTAAAATTAGATAAAGGTAAAGTAGCGTAACAGGGACTGGATCTGAAATTTCTGTTCTGTGTATTGTAACAATAACATTTTACTATTTTCAATCTAAGTTTCTTGTAAGATATTATAGAGATTTTTAAAAAGAACCCATTATTTATGATAAATTGTACCATATGAATAAAGTAGTTAGCAGAAGCACCTCACCGAGAATGTTCACAGGCGTTTGATTTGACTCCTAGAAGCGCTCGGCAGCTCCTCCTCTTTTTTTGAATGGGTTACATGCTCTTTAATGCAACTCATTCAAAAAAAGAGGAAAAGCTGCCGCGCTCTTCTGGGCATCAAATCAAACATTTGAGCCTGTGAACACCTTAGGTCAGTGCTTCTGCTAACTACCTTATTCATATCACTGTACCGGGTGGGCCAAAAAAAACCGGACAATTTTTTTTTCATTATAACTTTGAACTATACCATCGATTTTAATGGGACAAACTGTACTTGGCAGAGAATTAATCAGAGTTTTATATAAATAAATTGTTTTGTCCGCCGTTTCAAAATCCAAGATGGCGGACGAAATAAAATTGTATCCTTCAAAGATGCTCGTTTATTCTTGTGTTGCGAACATATTTTAATAATTTTTTTATATCACTAAAAAAGCAGCATCCTTGCCACTCATAACAAGGTATGAATCAGCAAAATCGGTTTGGTGGTTCCAAAAAACAAATTTTTTGTTTTTACCATTGTTTTGAATATTATACGATTGCCTTGCCAATAATGTCTGCATTTATTTCCTTATAAATTCATTACTACTGAGCCGATTTTGATGAAATAAAAAATATCCTGGTGAGAATTGATTGCTTTTTAAAGATCATGATCAAAATTTATTAATATTAACATCAAAATGGCGTGTTTAGTCTTATTTTATGAAAATGGTTTAGTTTTTTTTAATTTATAGAAAAGCACTACTTTTCCCCAGCACAACAATGTATAAATTAGTAAAATCGGTTTGGTGGTTCTCAAAAAATCTATTTTTGTTTCAGTGATTGTTTTACAGATTATACGATTCCATTGCCAATCCTGTCTGCATTCATTTCTTTATAAACTCATTATTATCTTAATGAAATAAAAAAAAATCATGGTGCGAATTGATTGTTCTTTAAAGTTTGCAATCCAAATTTGCCGCCATCTTAGAAGTTAGGATGTCGGAAATAGTCATACTTGACCCTCCAAAGAGGCATGTTTATTCTTATTTTCAAATTGTTTTAGTTTTTTTTTTAATTTATAGAAAAGCACTTAATTAATTAAAAAGAAAAACTAAAACATTTTCGGAAAATAAGAATAAGTACGCCATTTTAAAGAATCAAGTATGATTCTGTCCGACATCTTAAATTCTAAGATGGCGGCAAATTTCGATTATAATCTTTAAAGTGCAATGCATTTTTTTATTTCACTAAAATTGGTTTAGTAATAACGAATTTATAAGGAAATAAATGCAGACATGATTGGCAATGCAATCGTATAATCTGTAAAACAATGGCTGAAACAAAAAAAGATTTTTTGAGAACCATTACACCGATTTTACTAGCTGGCACCTCATTGTGTGGGGGAAAAGTAGTGCTTTTCTATAAATTAAAAAACAACTAAAACATTTGCGGAAACTTAGAATAAACACGTCATTTTGAAGAATCAAGTATGATTCTGTGTGCCATCTTAAATTTTAAGATGGCGATAAAATTTGATCATGATCTTTAAAAAGCAATGAATTCCCACCAGGATGTTTTTTATATTATTAAAATCGGTTCAGTAGTAATGAATTTTCTAAGGAAATAAATGCAGACATGATTGGCAAGGCAATCATATAATATGCAAAACAATGGTTGAACCAAAAATATTTTTTTTGAACCACTGAACCGATTTTGCTAATTCGTACCTTGTTATGTGTGGTAAGAATGCAACTTTTTTATTAATTTAAAAAAATAACTGACATGTTCGCAACACAAGAATAAACTAGCATCTTTGAAGGGTACATTTTAATTTCGTCCGCCATCTTGGATTTTGAGATTGTGGACAAAAAAATACATTCAGTCAAAACTCTGATTAATTCTCTACCAAGTGCAGTTTGTCCCATTAAAATAGATTGTATAGATCCAAAGTTATAATGAAAAAAAACTGTCCGGTTTTTTTTGGCCCACCTGGTCCCTTGTGATACTCCTTTTAAACATAATTTAAATTTAGGGAACCTACCTTCTTTTAGTCCTACATGTGCGAGCAAATGATAGTTTTTTTTATTTTAAAAGCTAATTAATAAAAAAATCTATTGGTAAAAAAAATCTGAAATTTTACATTTTTCACTTTTTTATAAGTAGAATAACTGTAAGCACAAAAAATCATTAAAATGGAAGATGGTCATATCAATTGCTTACTTAATTTGATATGGTCTCCTTTTTAGAATAAGTTATCTCATTTTACTTCCATTTTCTTATAGGTTGAAAACTCAAGTTTTTAATACTTACCTTTCAGTCCCACTTCCAGAAAATATGTTTGCATGGGAGGGCCCAACAAATGTAAGTGTGTGTAGTTTCAAATAATTTAAATTATTATTTCTGATTCAGAATTTTAGAGTCTGGTGGAGGGGGGGTGGCCCATAAGCCACCCCTGGGGTGTGCCACTCTATCCTGTATATTATTTCCTCAAAATTTTACCAGGTTGTTAACTCAACAGAAAAAATGCACAAAATAATTGGTAGGTACTTACTGTTCTTTCGGCCTTAGGGTCTGTTTTAGTCTTCTTGCCTTTTTTCCCACTAGTTTTGCCTTTTTGCAACCATCCAGAAGTTTGATATTTTTTTTCATCAATATTTATATTCTGGTAGTCTGTGTTTTCAATGGGATAGTCATCATCACTATCTGGATCACAGAGAGCTGATATTCTTGACTAAAATTAAATAAGTAATATTTAAATACTTTGGACATAAGAAATATTTAAACTACATAACAATTTTAATTAATAAACCTTTTATTGCTCCCAGATTAACATTCTAAATATTTTTTGTCATTAAATTATGCTTTAAAGAAGCATTTTAAAATTTCCCCTCAGGCCATTATTTCCTTCACAATATTTTTCTTTTGGTGTCCAATAAAAAATAAAACTTTACTCCTATGTGTAAAAAAGAATCTTACTTGAAAAGTATTTTGTACTGGATTCTCCATAATCAGCTCCCCTTTATCATTTGTCACATAAACTGGAGCTTCTACCGGCATGTTGGTGCTAGTTTCAGTATCACTGATTCTTCTGCCTCTCTGTATATCACTCTCTAGTTTCTGATTAATTGATTTGGATGACTCTGAGGGCTCCTCGTCACTGCTATCAATATTTACTACAGTTTTCAGTATTGACTTCCTTTGTTTTTTCTTTAATTGTATATTTTCAGTATTGTCCATGTGGTCTAAAGGTTCTTTATTATTTAAGTTCTCATTGTTACACCAAGAGGACTCCTCTTCACTGCTGTCACTATCTATTAAAGTTTTCAGTCTTGATTTGCTTTGTTTTTTCATTAACTCTATATTTTCAGTATTGTTCTTTGGGTCTGAAGCTTCTTTATTATTTGGGTCCTCATTGTTACACTGGGAAGGCTCCTCATCACTACTTTCACTATCTATAAAATTTTTAAATCTAGATTTGCTTTGTGCTTTCTTTAATTCTGTATTTTCAGTATTGCCCTTTTGTTCTAAAGTTTTATTGCTATTTGAGTTGTCATTGTCACACTGGGAAGACTCCTCTTCACTGCTGTCACTATCTATTAAAACTTTCAGTCTTGATTTGATTGGTTTTTTCTTTAATTCTGTGTTTTCAGTTCTGCCTTTTTGATCTAAATTCTGTTGAATATTAGCTTTCCCATTCTCACTGTCATCACTATCTAATAGTGACATATTGTTTCGTTGTTTTGAATTTCCTAAATCCAGGTTTTTCCCAAATTCATTACTTTTAATATCTAATGTAGGCTTTTCACCATCATTTTCAATCAGATTAGCTATCCTTTTCTTAACTTCCACATTCCCATTGTCTAATTTTTCTTCATTTGAGTTTAAGACTCGGTCTAATATTGCATCATTTGAGTCATTATCACTTTCAATAGGTTCTGAAAATTTGGATAAATTACTTGTCAGCAATTTATCAGAAGTTTGTGAGGCCAAGAAGGTCTCAGAATCAGTATTTATTAACTGAACTTTTTCTAAATCTGGACTAAGTTGTACATCATTGCCAAATGTCGCTTCTAAATTTTTATTTACACGCCAGCTGTGTGGATCATCGTTTGAACTTAAAATATTAATCTCAGAATCACTATCACCTATGTTAGTGCAGTTGTCTGTAAGGCTTTCTTGTTCAGGTATTAAGGGTGGCTTTATGGATTTATCACAGGACTGAGCTTCTATGTCTTCGTCCATTGCCGGGTTATCCATTTTTGCGTTGAAGAGCCTAATAAGTTATAGGTTTTTTCTACCTTATCATTTATGCAGCAAACAGCTTATATAAAATTCAAACCGGCAGTAACGCGAAATAGTTTTCTTCGTGAGAGCAGTAATAAAACAAATAAGAAATTCGTAAACACAGAACACCACAAGTCGTAAAGGCGGTAGCAAATACTTTCTGCATTTTCCAGGTTTGTTTACATTTTTCCAAGAATTTCCCGCGAACAAACAAACGTCACTGTCAAATTTTAGGGTTAGGTTAAAATTTTTCCTCTTTTGGTCTATTTATTTATGGCCTTTTGGCACTATACTCTTTCCTGAAAGCCACTTGTGATATTATTCCTTGGTTATTTCCTTCAAGCTGTTCATAAATTACGGGTCAATTTTTTGTTTAAAACGCATAAAGATCTTTTTACTGGTACAGGCAGGAAAACACTTCCCGCAAGATATTCTAAAACGCGAAACTCAACCGTCCCCGTGCCCGGTATCGCGTATTATTGGTTCAAAATTTAGGCAGCGTGCGATTATATTTTCCAGCTTACTAATTGTCGATAACAAGCGCGGATTTAGGGGGGGGGGCAACGTGGTAATTACCCCCCTCTAGAAAAAAATATGCACTTTTTGTTTATAATTAAAGGGAAAATTGAAAAATATTTTCCAAATAATTTTTTCGTCGATTTTATTATCCCCAACTAGGTTTTAACCCAGATCCGCGCTGATACACATAAAGCTTATAATTTTAAGTTCCAGTAAAATTATACAAATTCATAAACGGCAATTTTTACATTAATAATTTTTTAAAATTTTTTTATTCGAAAATAAACTTTTCTTATTCAATTTTGGACACAAAAATTTTCACTTGCGGCGCGCGACGCATACTATGCATATTTGCAATTAGTGACAAACTTCAGAGCTTCAGATTTACTAAAAAACAGCAACATTTTTTTTTGTTTTTTCTGCCTCCCTGGCCCCTTACCCCTGGATATCCCGCCACTGGTCGATACACACACAAGGGATGAGCCTATCCATCTATACTATCTCAGGACTACAAGAATAGAGGAAAGTCCCCAGAATATTGAAAAATAACACAAAGATGCCCTCCCACAGTAGGACACAGGAAGCACCTTTAATTTCAAAGTCCACCTGTGAAATTGAGCTTTTCGCTCACTTCACCTTACGGGCAATCAAGAGTCAACGTCCTGAACCAAGACCTGATGTGAAAACAGTACAGTTCTTGTTTCTGAACAGCTCCTTCTGAGCAGAGAATGAAACTTTTGAAAAAAATGGTATCTGCGGGCGCGCTGCGAACTCCTTTTGGTGTTCTCTGCCTTTTTTTGCAAGAATATGAAGGAAAATATATTCACAGTTTTTTAATAATTTGAAATTCATGGAACAGCTCTGTTCAAATATAAATTTTCCATGGCTGAAAATACATACTCAAAAGTGTCAAAATTTACTTGTCTTGACGGTTTATTCTTTTGTTTTATGTCGTGGTACTAATACCTATATCTGTGGTCGGTGGGTTGGAAAGTTTATTATTTAAATTCATTAATACAAAGTTTTACTATAATAAGTGTACCACTCAAGTTCAGTAGGTACGATAATATATGAAACAAAAGTCATTAATTTTACGATAAAGTAATGATTTTACATAAATCCTATCATGGGGTTTAAAGGTAAAAAAAATCAAAAACGTAAAAAAGAGATTGAAATATTTCCTTACGAAGACCTTCTTCAAGTAAGCCCGTTGGACATTTATACACACGAGTAAGTTTATAAAATAAGTACATTTTGTACCAAGACCATTTTTTTATGTAATTTACCGGCGAATCGGGTGGAAAACTAAAGCTCTAGCTGCATGATTTTAATTTCTAGGCTAGGGTGTGTTGGAGTAAGTGCCGCTCCAAATTACTTTAATTTGACTTTGGAGTAGGTACCTACTTTTAACTTTAACATAAAAAAAATCAACTTTTCAGAACTAACACGAAAACAAAAGTATAACTAATACCTAGATAATTGTTATATAATTATCTAAAGGTAAATTGGATATACCTACCTAGGTAGTTTGTTTTAAGAGAATAACAATAATAAAAAATACTCTGCCAATCTATGGGCACCTAAGCTCACACTAGGTACTATAGTTATAGTGTGAGCTAATATAATCAAAAACTGAAATATATTTTATTCAACTCCAGACTAAATTACCTTTCGTTTGATACCACACAAGCCATGTTTTGACTTAAACTCAAATTTTTTTAATCTACCCCCCCACGCTTTTGAAAAAAACTAAAATGTATTTTGTTTAACTCCAGACTCAATTACCTTTCGTTTGATATCACACACGCCATATTTTCACTTAAACTCTAATTTTTGGAATCTACCCCCACCCTTTTATTTGGCTTGCGTTCGGTGGATTTTGTTCATTTTTAAATGGGACTATCACGGCCCAAGACCCAACTTAGGTACCAAATTTCATTAAAATCGGACAAGCGGTTTTTGAGTTATGCGGGTTGGTCGTTACAGACAGACATACAGACAGACAGACAGACAGACAGACAGACAGACAGACAGCAAAACAAAAAAGTTTCAAAATAATCTGAAACGCAAAGATATATAACTTTTTTTTCTCGAAAAAATTAGGATCACCATAGCTCACACTACTTATAGTAGTAGTGTGAGCTAAAATTATCTCCATTACCCCGGTTCATGGGGTAATGTTCTGTAAAGCTTTTTTGATTCACTAGACATGTAAAATGTTTTCTAGGGTAAAATTTGTTCGAAATAACGATTTAGTTACCACAGGTACGTTTTAAAAACGTTTTTAAAACATTCATTTCGGACCTAGGGGACGTTTTAAAAACGTACGCCTATAATAGGTCCTTCAGGTTCCGATAGAGTTCCCCGGAGCTTCCTGGAACATTTTCGTGGGTTTTTTTACGTTTTTAAAACGTCCTCACACAACGTTTTTAAAACGTCCTCACACAACGTTTTTAAAACGCTTTAAAAACGTTTTTTGGATGTTTGTCAAATTTAATTTTTTATACCTTCTGCAAAATTTGGGGACGATTAATAAACGTTCGGTTCGGTTCGAGGTGAGTACGTCTAAAAAACGTTTTAGGGGACGTTTAAAAA
This sequence comes from Aspidapion aeneum, assembly GCA_963576565.1. Classification (NCBI taxonomy): domain Eukaryota; kingdom Metazoa; phylum Arthropoda; class Insecta; order Coleoptera; family Brentidae; genus Aspidapion; species Aspidapion aeneum. The sequence goes on along the minus strand of OY755038.1, from coordinate 33,967,062 downwards.
ACGTTTCAGGGGATGTTTTAAAAACGTTTCAGGGGAAGTTTAAAAAACGTTTAGGGGACATTTTAAAAAGACACCCTATAAAGTCAAGGCCTCTGGCCAAAATGTTCCAAGATAATTCGTGAAAAATTTATATTAAAAATCGTGAGAAATCATGAGTCCAAAAAGTCCTAAAAAGAGATCAAAATAGAGAAGGAATAAATAAAAGTTTGCAAAAAGCAAAAAGAAATTTATATTTATATGTATTACATAAAACACATTTCAAAAAGCTGCATGAAAAACTCTAGAGATAATAATGTTTCATACCTAACTAAACTACTTTTTATTCAAATATAGTTCTTTAGTCATAGCATGTATCCTTTTCCCAGTCAGTTTTATATTTTTGTTGATAAGGACTTTTTTCTTTTTATGAGGTAGGGATTCGGATTCATGAACAGATTCTTCACTATCAGACATATTCAGACAAACACCGCAATACCAACTAACTGCAAACAAAAGCACTTGCCTAATCGGTGAAACTATTTTGAAACAAATTTACTACTGCCCCCGCGATCGCGAGTCCGCGGAACTGATCCAGCAATGTTCGAAGTTCGGGACTTCCCCGAATTTCAATGCAATGAAAATAATCCAGTAGAGTAGAAACGAGAGTCTGAACGCTTAACCTGATATATTTGTGAGGTTGGTTATGAATAAAAAAATAAATTTTTTTTGGAAAGATTTTTATTAAAATTTGACGTAAAATACAAAAATCGTGAGAAACGCTATGTCATTCGTGAAATCGTAAGATACTTTCCAAAATGGTGTAATCTCACGATTAATCGTGAGTTCTGGCAACACTGCCTCTGGCCCCCTTTTATGAGCCTTTACGTACTAAGCCCTTTTATATTGGGCCCTTTCATATTGGGCCCTTTCATATTGGGTCCATTGATATTGAGCGCTATTAAAACTTTACTCCACTCTATTTTGAGTGCCGTAAAAAAGTTTGAAATTTACTTTTTTCTGATTAGCCTATGTAAATAATGATTATGATGCTAGTGGGAGAAATGTGAGGGACCTTAAAGGTACCTTTTAAAAGCGTCCTTAACTGCACTATTTTAAAACATCATTGGGACGTTTTAAAAACGTACTTTTTAGATATTTATTGGTAAGGGCAACAGGGAACCCAAAAGGTTTTGAAAACGTCCTGATTTGGGCGTTTTTACACGTAATAAGTTTTTATTGTTTTTCGTCGTAAATTCGTTACGAAAAATAAGAATGTTTCCGGCACCGGACCACCGGAAATTTTGCCACCCTGTATGTATAGGAAAAATAATATTTTACTTGTTTTTTTTAGAAAATGCCTTCGTAGACTTATCCAATTTAGTAAAGAAAAAACATTTTTTGAAAATTCTAAAAATCTGAAAATCATAGTGGAATTTCTCCATACAAACCTTATCTCCTGCAATGACAAAAACTATTCGGAAACCGTTATAAGCTCACAGCTATTTATGCTTCGATTAATTGTTCAAAAGTAAGTAACCTTCATCAGTCTTTGGTCTAAACCAAAAACTGCCCAACAAAGTGGATCTCACGATGAATTATTGTGAGAGAATCTGTGTACAAGATGTTGGGGACGGTCGGGAGAGTTTGTCCACGGGGAGTCTATGCATAGTCGTTTTTTTCTCGGTATTCGGCATAAGTTTTCGCTAGTTAGCCTCCAATTTTAGTAGGGGGCCGCTGCTGTGACTTTATAAATCCAAGATGGCGCCTTTTTTCATGTTTTTTTTACAAACCTTGGCTTAGCATTTATGAAAGATTAGTTTTACAGAAGAACTGTAAACACGTTTTTTGTTTGCGTTAGAACTATGCTTTTATTTATTTATTTTATTTTTTACTGGCGATCTTTTCCACGTTTTTTACAAATTTTTGTTTTTAACTTTTGTCACATCATCTTTACAGAAAAGCTGTATGAGTTATGATTTTTTCGCAATAGAACAATAATTTAGTGTCTTCCACAACTATCCCCAGGCATGTAATAAATAAGTTATTTCTTCGATGCCCCAGGGACACCATTTTTGACTATAAGCCACTCAACTAACAAGTCCTTTCAGGGCCTTATACAGGATGTCCTATAACTTAAGGGCCATAGGCCAACAGTTGATAGAGGAGATCATGCATGTCTGATAAAAAAGTTCCTATATGCATAAGGCAGAACTTTTTGTTTGTCGAGATACAGAGTTTAAAAATGCGCAGTAAAAATATGAAGTTGGGCAATGTCGTGTATTAGAATAAGAGCACTAAATTGAAATAAAAATAATTTTAAAAAAAATTATGCGGTCAATTTTTTTTAGAAAAAACTATTTTTTTGTTATAAACTTTATATTTTTTGTTAATAAAAAGAAGTCTCCAGCGAGACATAATAATAAAATATTATTGATATTTTTTAAAAGAATTAGTAGGGAAAATTTGTTTTTAATTATTATTTTTTATACATTTTTGGAGGTTATTTTGACAGCCTATATCTCCTCAACTTGTAATTTTATTAAAAAAGGAATACCACATGTTTGAATCATAAGTTGCTGAGTTTTCAGCTAGCTGTGACAGATTTTATTTTTTTCGTAAAACCCTATTTCCCCCACCCCTCTAACTTGAAAAATCCTATATCTTAAAAACAGATGTGTGTTGACTCCCATGTTATATAAAAAAAATTTCTCGGAAATAACCTCTTCTATTACCTGCTGCACTATGGCTCCTAAGTTATGAAATACCCTGTATAACTGAATGGTTTCATCCTTAGAGTAATTATTGTTAAGTTTGATCAAAAATATCAGGGACATTTTGAAACGCTTATTTGACAGTTTGTTAATGTTATTGTTATTTCTGAGCAAGGGCGTATCCAGCTAATTTAAAAAAATCTGATAAGACAGAAAGGGGAAGATAGCTGCTTCCCCTTGTCCCCCTCTGGATACAACCCTGTTTCTGAGGCTGCGCAGTTGCAACTTGGCATTCTTTATTTTTATTAAATATAACATGAGACTTTATTAGACACTTATTGGAATAACACCTGACCTTATTTTAAAATCGACCCTACGGTGACAGCTTTACATATAAAAACCAGCTGCTTTGCTTCAAAATTCGGCCTTTGTGTATTTAAAAACCGGATTTATTAGTGTCGGTATTTATTAAATGGAAGTTAGCGACTGTATTAGTAAACTTGGCTTTCGTATGTCAATTTTGAGAGGTCAGCTGTTAGTTTTCTGTGTGAATGTGTCAGAATAAAGTCGATTCTAAAATAAAGTCAGGTTTTATTCCAATAAGTCCCTATTGATATCGTTGTTTTGTACATAACCCATGAATTTTTCTATGGTTTTGACCAATTCTCCGCTTTTGTTTTGAACAAATTTTTATGTTAATTATAGGATTTGTTCGTAATTGGGCCCTCCGGGGTTTCGGCAATTAAGGACCAACTTATGGATCCTTTTATTCAATAATAGAGTAAAGTCGGCATTTATGGAATAGTCGGGTAATATGGAATTTTTTATAATTTTAAAACGGGTGGATCCATCACTAAGGTATATTAGAATGCTTGTTAAAATTGTAGACTTCTGGAATAGAATAAAACTGCCGCTATACTACAACAACGCCGAAAAACGTGTTTAAAGTTTGTGCACGGTCTCAGTTAAAATCGTTTTGTGAATAAACTTTGTTGAAATAAAGTTGTGTAAATGCATGGGAAGTTTATTTAGGCATATGATGGTAGAAATTTTAAAGATTTGCTATGATATTTTTTATAATAACTAAGAGAGTACTTGTTTGGTTTACATTTTGTGGAGCGTGTAATATGGAATGTTCCATATTACCCGCCCTCACGAAGCTTGCACCAGTGCAGAAAAAGATGTTTTTGTTTGCGATTTTTGCAATTCGTAGACGTATTTTTTGTCGGCCAATTTTCTAATGTTAAATTATTTTTTTTTTTGCATGTAATAAGTCTATTCAATATTACCCGATATGACCATTCCATATTACCTGCCATGTTTTATTTTCGAACAAAAAGACATTTTTTTTAAATATTTTTCTAAAATTTTCGAAAATGGTTTAATCTTTAATTTAGCACCTGTCAATCTTTGTAGATACTTAGAAATATTTTTTTATGAAATCTTGCACCTAAACCCTCAGGCTTTTGTGTTATCACTGTAAACATAATTGGTATTCCATATATGCCGACTACTCTATGTATCAAAATAAAAGAAAGGAAATAGCGATGAAATCTGACAACTGACAATGGTTGCCCGCGGTTAGAAAAACGATAAATGCAATGGACTGTATATAATTTAATTAATGAAAGCGCGAACAAACATAAATATATTGATATGAAAATTACGAAATAATTAAAAGGTCCATAGGTTAACTGTGGGCACCACACAAGGGAAATCAGAGACAAAGCACTCACCAGTTTGCAGCCAATTTCTCCACTTCCAAGGGGCCCCTGTTTGGATCTAATGATGTCACCACGTAGCTGAAGGGCTGAAGTTTCTAGTTCTATGTTTCAGTACACCAAAATCGAGCACTTTCAAGTGTAGATATTTGAAATAGTTGGAGAAAGTAAATTAACACGCCATTTCTCGAGGCGGTCGAGAAAGGATCTCACTGATTCTTGGTGCGCATGTCCAAATGCGCGAAAAATGCACTCTGTCCGTCATTCAATTGTGTGGTTTTAAAATTTACAAACAATCGCGAAATTTAGCGGGAGCTAACAGACAATACAGACAATAACACTAACAAATGCCTTTAATACATTTTAAAAAAATGAGTGGCATGATTTTGTTGTTATCGTTAATTAAGATAACGCAAAATAGCCATAACGGCTGTCAAAGTTGTCAAAATTATAATCGTTTTAAAATATCCCTACTTAATTTTCTGGTTACTTATTTTTAGTTTAAAGCTGGACGATCTATTCGACATCATCAAAATGGACACAATATTTTCAATTATCAATCATTTGGTTCCCTTAAAAATTTTCTCAGAATTTTCTGCAAAAATTGTTTTGGAAATTCTAATGGAAGTTTTAGGGCCGCTCCAAGAAGTGCCTGAAAAAGCCATGAACTGTCTTTTCGCGATCAAAAAAAAATTACAAAAAGCTGAGGCTTGGGCAGAACTTGCTCAGTTATGTGCGTTTGTGTTTCAGAAGTAAGTCTGGATGCCTTTGTATTAACGCCTCGTCCAAACAGATAAAAATTGTTACAGACACAAGGGCAACACCAACAACATGTTGACCATGTTGTCATCGGATACACTTTGTTGTCAGTGTTACGAAAGCCCAATCCAGCATTTTTATTTCTCAGTCCCCACCATGCCTAGGAAACTCAATGCAATTTGACAGGTCGTTAGGTTAAAGTTCTCACTAAGCTCACAAGAGGCACTGCGGTCGCGCGTTTGTTCCTTATTCTATTTTTTTTGAGCATTATCTGTGGTTTGGATTTTCCGTCCCCCTTTTTTTCAGGTAGAAAAACCTCTTCCACCGCATTTTATTTCGGGTTCATTTAAAATCTATCTTTTTGGCTTATGTAGGTAATATTTGCTGCTGTGACGCATTAAAATTAAATTTTGTTAAATTTGTAACTTTTGCAATTTTTAAATATAAAAGAATAAGAATTTCTAGTTGCTTTTCTGGGTGAAGTGTTTAAAGTTCAGACGAGTATAAAATGCATAGTTTTTCGAGAAATTTTAAGGTAAGTTTTTTTATTTTCTCATTTGAGGTTAGATTGGCATTTGATAAAATTTGTATTGGTAGTGTCTTTTTAACTTCTTATCGCTTACTTTACGGAACTCTGAATACAGGTTTCCAATGCCTGGTAGGTGCCTTATTTGCCCATGAACTAAGCACAAATTTAGTGTTAATTTTATGTCTATCCCTTTCGTTTAATATTAAGTAAAAGGGGGGGCTTAATTGATGGGTAAACGAGGGATTACCCAGTAGCGTAATGTACTTTGAATAAATTTATTCCTTAATTTTAAATCTTACCATAATCTAGTACCTATGATTAATGTGGTTATAAGTTGATTTTTTTTATTGTTTTCAGCTTTTCGATGATATGTGTGATCACTGATAAGCTATATATATATATATATATATATATATATATATATATACTGCTTAGAAACATACCCTACACAACTTACAACCAAGGCGAGGAGGTATTTTTAAATCATGACAGATTTTCGTCGAGCTGTTAAAAAGTAGACACTTAAGAATGATTCTCTTCACGAACAACTGTTTCATTATTTATTCACTCATCACTCACCAGAAATGTTAAAAGCAAATTTAAATATACTAGACAGTGTTTGGTTTTGCATTATATTTTATTTTACCAATCAATTAGACTATGTATTATTTCATCAATAGTTAGTTGTTAATTTATAGCTTTTTTTATAATAATAAAAACTCATTTAAAAAATGTTTTATTTATTGCATTTTATATATCATTTTCAATCTGTTTATATCTTATAAAGACATTGTATGTCTTTATAAAATATTGACTCATTAAAAATTTCAAAAAAAACTTTAAAATAAAGAAAATTTATTATAAAAGGCGATTCAAATTTCCCGCCTCGCCTTTTAGTTCGTCACTAAGCTCTGCAGTGGGCGCCACAGAGCTAACGACCTGTCAAACAGCCGGAGTTACCTATCAAATAAAAACTCACTGAACCGCGCCGCAAATCCTTTATCTATGGTCCCCACTTGGTATTTCTCCACGACAGTAGCATGTTGTTTACGTCAGGAATAAAATTTCAAACTGGTTCTTAATACCCATAATGCTTTAGATCCCATGGTTTATTGATGAAAAGGCTCCAGGGGAGTGCTTATATAAATACATTTTCAAAAATAACCAAAATAATCAATTTTTGTTATATTTTTTACCAATTTTTTTTAAACTAAGCTTCTTAGGAATTTTTTTTATCTTATACTATTTTTATATATTTATTTCATCTTACCTACTGGTTTTAGTTTTTAAAAAAATGTTACGTTTTTTTTTGTTAATTCTTGTGACCCCAATTTACGGACGCCCCTGGAGAGTTAGGCATAGCATAGACCATTTCGTTTCAAAGGAAATGTCATTGTCTACCGTAAAGTAATTTAGATATTTTGTCGTTAGAAACTTAGTTTGTAAATATTTCAAGTTTGAGACAAATCGGTTAGTAAATAGGAAAATCCGCCATTTTGGATTTGTCATTTTGAATTTTTTAAGTTTGAGGATAAAACTGTATTTAGTGATCTCAGACACTGCAAACTTTCAAGTTTCAGACAAATCGGTTTAAAAATAAAGAAATCCGCCATTTTGGATCCACCATTGGTGTGAGAAAAAACTTTATATGTAGTGTTACCAGGTTATCAAACACTAAAACTATAAAGATTCAACAGTCGACTTAATGGATTTAACTTTACTTAACAAAAACAAATTTCAAAAAAATTGCGTAAAGCATTTTTTAAAGATGTTTTTATATAAATAATATATTTTGTCTTTCATCTACACATTTTATCGAAAAAAATTTTTTGTCCGGCCCCGAGTTGGCTCGGCGCCTAGTTGGCGAAATTAAGCGGTCCGTTTGATGTCGTTATAACCGATCGTTACTGTATGTGGGAAATATCTAAAAATATGAACGCTTCGGGGGGGGGGGGGGGGGTTTAGTTTGTTCTGAGTAAATTTGTTCCATTCTTACTTTACGTTATTGCCTCCGAAAAGTTACATTTTCTACAATAAGGTATTGCTCACTTTCTGAGAAAAATGTATTATACGTTTTCCCCTAGAAGCTTAGTTTTTTAGACAATTTTTAAAAAACCTAAAAATTTCAGATTTTCGAAGGTCAGGAGGGTTTTTGCAGATAATTTTGAAAAAAACTAATATGATATTATTTTGGTGTATACGCCCTTTAAGCTATCTACCAAATTCCTCATTGCCAAAAGCAAAATGTTAGGTTTTACCTTTAAAATTTTAGGTTTGCCCATGAAAATTGCGGTATTTTTATCTGGTGTGCACAGTGGATAATGACAAAAATGATTGAGACATTGAGTGATGATAAAAAAGACGTAAGTGATTTTTTAAGGCGCATATTTAATTTACTTCCAAAGGCGCACTTTTTTCGAACAAAACCAACATTTTTGCTAAAAATAATAAAAGTTTTTGTATTAGCAAAAATTGTTGTATACTGGACGTGTTATATTTTAAACTTTTATATGTCACCAAAAGCTAGTAATGTGAATTGCAATTTTTATATTGCGACGTATCCATTCTGGAAATTAATTTGATTTTAAGTAGTTTCCGAAATCGAAATGGTAGAGTGAAAATCAAAATTGGTTTTTTCCACTTAATGTTGCAACCCCTATGATGACCAAAATCATCCCACAATAGTGAGAAATTCCAGAAATGTGACAGAGTGGATGTGTAATCTTAACTTAGGCATCGAAATAAGTAAGTGAAAATAATTAAAAACTTTTGAAATGGTATAATTCCAGTCACGGCTAATTTATAGGTAAAATATTAAAGTAGAGGAATTGTCAAATAGTTATATTTAAGGTAAAATAAAAGAATTTTGAACAACATCAATTTACAAAAATTAACTTTTAAATAGGAACCCACTATCATCCCATGATAAAACTTGGTCTACATGTAAATAAATAGTCTAGAAAACAAATTTAAAAAAATTTAACAAAATAAAAAATCTGTTTTTAAACTGCATCAAAAATAAATTTTGTGGTGAGACCCCTGCATTTTTTTGACAAGAAGGATGCCACTAGGCATACCATAATTAAGCTTGTAGACCTATAAGATTACACAGCAACTTTTACCTCGATATGCCCAAGACTTTATAAATAACAAGGGTTTAAAGAGATCAAGTCAGTGCTAAAAAAGACGATATTAAGCATTTAAAAAAATTTATAACTCAAAAACTAGACTGCTAAAAAATCTAAAATTTTGCATTTTTACTTCTTTCTACTTAGTAAAGAATTTGACCAAAAATTATGAAAATCAAAAGTGACAAGGTCCAAACCATTGGTTGATTTAATATGAACTCACCCGTTACCGCCGGAGCATTTTCTAGCAAAAATTTTTTTTGTTTCTTTCTACTAGTTAATTGGCGACTTAAAGTGGTTTCAGACCGAAACTAATTCGTGTTCTTCAAAATAAAATTTTGAAACCTTAGAAAAGCTTTCAATGAATTTTTTTTTGTCTGTGAAGGCCAAAATTAGGTTGTATTCCAAAAAAAATGCCTTACACTAAGAAAACATGGCCAAGTAGGATTCCTACTTAACATTTTCCACTAGTGGTAAGTGAAGTTTCTGTTCGTCCTAAAAACAAAACTCACTTACCATAGGCCGATCTACCTATTTGGCTAGAACTTATGAGCCCTTAGTGATTTCTTATTGGCCCTAAGTTAATTTTCTATTTGTCATTAATTTTTATTCATTTAACTTTAATATAATTGTAGCAAAAAAGTATCTATCTATGCTAAATAAGTAACTCTATAAACTCGCCCTTCACAATCTTTCTATTTGCTGCTATATAAAGGATTTTCCTAATAAATTTTGTTTATTAGTAGTTTTTATATTTATTATTTATAATAAACACTTTTTTCGTTCCATCGAGAACACCCCTCAGCCCTAATACAATTGAACCTTTTTATTTGTAATAAATAAAAAAAGACAGAAAGGTGGCCAAGGACACTACTTATTAACCGTTAATATGAATCTGTTAGCCGCTTATATGAATCTAGTAACCTTTAATAACAATCTATTAATCAACAAGTGAAATTAAAGAAAGAAAAATAAGAAAAAAGTTTTCTGCTTCGGCCGGGGATTATGTGTGGCTTTGGTGGTTCAGTGGTAGAATGTTTTCCTAGATAGCAAGAGATCCCGGGTTCGATCCCCGGCCGAAGCAGAAAACTTTTTTCTTTCTTTAATTTCACTTGTTGTGTATAGTTTTAGGTCCTTGCATTATTTGCAATTTGGTATTTGATAATTATATTGGCAAATCGCCCATCTGCGATCAGAAATTTTAACACACGAAAAGGTGATCTCATGCTTTCAGACGTTGATTCTTTACGTCTAATTTTGAGTTATAATACCTTTGATAGTGGGAAAGAAGAATTTAGAGATCAGTTGGATGACTTGGTCGAGTTAATACCTGAGTGTCTCTCGTTCTTGTATTGAGACACCGCGGCCCGCATTTTTTATAACATATGTGAACGATATTGCATTGAAACTTGAATGTGACTATCTTAACTTATTTGCAGATGATACTTATGTAGGAACAAAAGATAAAGATTTAAATTCAGCTATATGTAGAATGAACAATCAACTTAAAATAATTTCTAACTATAATAAGGTAAATAAACTTAAACTTAATACTTCTAAGACTAAAGGAATGATTCTGTGTAAGCAGCATTATCGAAATATATATCGAAAAATTGATTTTATTCAAATAAATATATCTATCGATGGAGAAAATATCGAAATCGTAGATGACACAAAATATTTGGGATTCATGTTGGAAAGAACATTAAACTTAAAGACACATTTTGAATATGTTTATAAAAAAATTGCAAAAAAAGTATATTTTCTTTCACGTGTATCGAGACACTTTTCAATGAAGTCAACTGTTACAGTATATAAAACTATAGTTCAACCGCACTTTGATTACTGTGCCAGTGTTTTATACTTCTTAGACAGTAATTGCAAAGGAGCTCTTCAAAAACTACAAAATCGAGGCATGCGTATAATACTTAAATGCAACAGAAGGACTCCTATAGACACTATGTTAAGCACATTAGATTGGCTAAGTGTGAGCAATCGCCACAAATATTTTTTACTTATTTTTGTTTATAAGATTCTTAATAACTTGATGCCTCCATATTTTGATAGATTTTTAAAATTTAATATGGATGTTCATAGGTATCCAACAAGAAACAGGTACAATTTCTATATTCCTAAAGTAAAAACAAAAAAATATTCAAATTCGCTTTTTGTTAAGGGGCTTCAAGAATACAACAGCTTACCATCAGAAATTAAACAATCTCAAAGTCTTGAAATTTTTAAACGTTTTATAAGACAATTTTTAAATGAGCGTTAATCGTAATTTTAGAGTCTTCAAAATTTCGAAATGCGTTGCATAGGAATTTTATAAATTTTTTTAAAAAATATATTTGGGTTTAATTTTTTTTCCTTTAAAATTGAAAATCTAAGATTTAACTGTAGATATTTGTTTGACATTTAACCGTAATAAATATGTTTCTTAGAGTCGATTGAGGATTTGTTTTTGTTTAGCTTTGTTGTATTAGGCATAACTAGAGCAACAAATAAGAGTTATTAATAGATAGAAGTTTTCCGAAAATTTATGTGTGGCTTCGGTGGTTCAGTGGTAGAATGTTTGCCTAGATAGCAAGAGATCCCGGGTTCGATCCCCGGCCGAAGCAGAAAATTTTTTCTTATTTTTCTTTCTTTAATTTCACTTGTTGTTTATAGTTTTAGGTCCTTGCATTATTTGCAATTTGGTATTTGAATCTATTAACCCTTAATATGAATTTATTAAATATTAATACAAATATACTAACCTTTAATATGTTTCTAGTGACCTTTAATAGAAATCGAACAACTACTATGTAGTTTATTTAGCGTTAATAAATAGTTAACTTGCTGTAAATAAAGGATCGTTTACAGTAAGCAGAAAGATATTAGTGCTGAAGAAGAAAATATCTTGTGGTAAATAGATAAATCGTTTAAGGTAAGTAGAAAATGCATTAATACTAAATTAAGTTTCTGTTTACTATAGTTTTTTATTAACTATAAATAGTTTTTCATTAGCCTTTAATAGATCGATCCGTTTACCATAAATAGAAAGATCTTTTGTCTCATATTTAAGTGAAGTATCTATTTAGGATAAGTGAATTCTTATAAATGGTAAGTGGGAATTTTTCTCAGTGTAGGTAAACGGCGCGTGGCTCGGCGTGTGGAGAGTATCGAGCCAGGCCTGCAATGCGAAGTGTGGCTGCCAATTTTAATAGGGATCTCATTTTAAAACCTCCTTTACATGCGGCTCACTCTCGTGGCAGTGCACAGGGATTTGGGCAGTGGAGTGAGCAGCGCGAGTATGTAAACAAGTTGCTGCTCAGGGTACTGTGCCACTAATAAATACTCGCGCTTCTTAGGTATTTTCTTAAAGTGAGAAATTTCTTAATCTAACGTTGCTCAATTATCTGCTTAGTAAATAAATAAATAAAAACGCCTTTATTTTTAATTTGACAAAGGTCAGCTAAAGCTGTTTTCTTAACCCAGCATGCAAAAGTACAAATATATTCAAGAATAAATAAATCCTTAAGTTTCACAAAACGAATTAAACATAAAAATAAGAAAAGATCTGCATAAAAAAACTTATGTTTTTAAGCTTCACTTAAAATAAAGATAAAATGAGAAACGAATAACAAAAACAAATCAAAAAACAAACCGAACTAGGTATCGTCTTCTAATAATTTTCGCTTGAACTGACGTTTGAATTGATCACAGGATATACATTATTTAAATTCAAACGTAAATTTTAGTATCCCTGAATAAAGAAAACAAAAAATTTTCGTCGCTAAGAGGGTATAGAAAGGTTTCTCTTGTGTTTTTCCGTGGGCAAAAATGCAATATGCATTGACACGACCTGAGGGCCAAATGATGTCACGTTCATCGGTACTGGTTTTCATTTCATCTGCCTGCCTTTTGTTTCAGTTCTGCTAGTTTCTTTTGTATTTGGTAGATGTCGCCACTTGTGTGGAGAGCATACGGTATCGCAGGTATTATTTATTATTTCCCTTACCAATCTCGTAAAATGAGATTCATATACCGTCCCTCTACTTTACAAGGGTGTCACATTAACCATGCAGTATTCTAAAGATTCCCTCAAGGACAAAACAGTAAACTATCAACACTTAATAGGTGTCAATTAGATCTTGAACCCTCGTGGGAGGACAGGTTTCGAGTTGCCCATGGAAAAATTCAAGAGAAACAAAACCTTTCTATACCCGCTTAGCCATGAAAAATTTTTGTTTTCGTTATTGATGGGTACTAAAATTTACGTTTGTAGTATTTTTGCCTTATACTCCGCTGATCCGACATAAAACGTCGCGAACGTGACAAAAAGAAAATGCAATAAGCATTCACCTGATCTGAGGGACAAATTATGTCACGATTATCGGTACTGTTTTTCGTTTCATCTGCCTGCTTTTTGTTTCATTTCTGGTAGTTTCTGTTGTATTTGATAGATGTCACCACTGGAGTGAAAAGCATTCGGTATTGCAGGCGTTATTTTTAATTTCTCTTACCAATATCGTAAGATGAGATTTATATACTGTTTCTCTAGGTTTACAAGGGTGTCACATTGACCATGCAGAGTCCCTTAAGGGCGAAACAGGTAACTCTCAACACCGTGGAGAAAGAGAAACAAAACCTTTCTATACCCGGTTAGGCCCAAAATTTTTTTGTTTTGTTCATTTAAGTTGTAAGTAGAATTGATGTTGCCGTATTTCAAGAAGGAAGCCTATATTTTGAAGTGCGGATCTGGTTTAAAATCTAGCGAGGGGTAATAATACGACGAAAAAATTATTTGTTATATAATTTTTTTTCTAGGGTGGGGTGATTCTCCTCTTTGCCTTTTAGTTGTTAACAAAAAGTGCATACTTTTTTTCGAGGGGGGGGGGAAATTACCACGGTACCCCCTCAAATTGGCACATGTATATTTTCAATTATGACTACTGGGCCTTATTAGCCGTCGGGCCCTTCTTGCCGCAAGTGCCTTATTACTTTGAAAAAGTTTTATTTTTTTAGAAAAATTCGGCTCAATTAAAATCCACTCTGTTGGCTGCCACACTGGATTTTTTTCATAGAATAGTGCCAGAGCTGTCAAGCACCAATTCCTTCGGACCTCTTTTGACAGAAGGATGGAGAAAATTTGTTGAAAAGTTAACACGAATGGCAGATAAAATTGTCGAATTGTGTGGGGATAGAGCGACTGCGGCAGATGCGAAAAACATTTTAGGTAAGATTAAAAACCAAATAAAAAGTAAACTGATTGCATGTAAAGTTTTTATTTTTATATTTAATATTATAACAGGTTCTTTTTAATAACGTTACCAACGTTACCCTTATTAGACCGCGCGCGCGCGGAATAAAGGTAAGGGTAACGTACTAACAAAACACTTGAAAAAAGCACTCTATTGAAAAATAACGTTATAAAATAACGTTACCAAGTAACGCTTATTGTGCTTGGGAAAACAGGAAATTTGCCACGAAAAACATTTGGCGTATATCTATGATGTCATTACAGTTATACAGAATAATCGGAAGCACCGACCGAGGGTGTTCACATGCTTGAGCGTTTGATTTGAAGCCCCGGCGCTCGGCAGCTCTTCCTCTTTTTTTGAGTGGGTTGCATCCTCAGAGCAATTATTATTACTCTGAGGTTGCATCACAGAATATAGCCTATAGCATATTCTTTGTCGTTGCATGCTCTTCAATGCCAAGGACTATAGACATAAAGGACTGCTTAGTTCCATTTAACCTGTGTTAACAAATTGTGCGGGGTGAGGAGAGCGGCGTGACGTCACCACTGGTGCTAAATCCTTTGTTTGCATTCGTTCTATATGATGTTATTCGTATTTTCAAAAGAGTTTTGTTGATATTTCGCTGAATAGTTTCTGTTTTTTGGATTGTTTCAGTGCAGTGCTACTAAGAAAACATTTTCACGTTTGGTTTGGTAATAGTGTGTAAAAATTCGATTCATTCAGGACAGAGAAGAACGTTTGTATTACAGGGTAAAAAAATGACCATACCATCTCAGCAAATGGGCTTCTTGTTTAATAATATCTATCAAGGAAATTACAGAAGGTTGTGAATTGAAAAGGAATATTTTTCTATAAACATTATTATTTATATTAATATTTTTAATTTATTGTATGTATCTGTACTTTTCTGTTTTTTTGTAAAAATGTAATAATAAATCCTTTTTTTATGTTCTATATTCCCGTTTTTGAATTATCTAATTAATAATCTCTTAACATGCTTTAAAAAGCGGTTGTAATAATTAACTATACATTATGTGCATTTTTTCTTTTTGTTTTTTGTCTATTTGTTAAGAACAATATTTGTGCTTTTCCTTTTTTAAATAAATCAATAAATTTTTCGTCTACCTATATTTCCGTTTTTAATTATTACCGCAAAATAATTTCTTTATATTTAAAACAATTGGACAAATTATATAGGGTGTCCCATAACTTGGGGGTCATAGCAGCAGGTGATAGAGGTGAGAGAGATTATTTCCGAAAAAAAAGTTTTTATAACATGGGGTCAACACATATCTGTTTTTAAGATATAGGATTTTTAATGTTAGAACAGCGGGGGAAAAAGGGTTTTGCAAAAAAAAGAAAATCTATCACAGACAGCTGAATATTCAGCTAATTGTGATTGAAAAATTTGATACTTCTTTTTTTAATAAAGTTACAAGTTAAGAAGATACAGGCTGTCAAAATTACCTCCAAAAATGTATAAAAAATAAAAATAAAATAATATATTAAAATTAATTTTTGCTTACTTATTCTTTTAAAAAATATCAATAATATTTTATTTATTATTATGTGTCGCTAAAGGCTTGTTTTTATTAACAAAAAATATTAAAAAAACATTGCGTTTAATATGGCATTTATAAAAGTTTGTACCATAAAAATAGTTTTTTCTAAAAAAAATTGACCGACAAATTTTTCTCAAAATAAGTTTTATTTCAATTTATTGCTCTTGTTCTGATACACGACTTTACCCAATTTCATGTTTTTACTGCGTTTTTTGAAAAAGTTATTATCAAAAAAGTTAAAAAAATTGCCAACTTTGATGCTCTGTATCTCTACAAAGAAAGAATTTTGACCCATGCATTATAGGAACTTTTTTATCAGACATGACCTCCTCTATCACCTGTTGGCCTATGGCCCCTAAGTTATAGGACACCCTGTATAGGTACTACATTATGTGTAGCTTTTTTTTCACTTTAAGTATTTAAATTTAATTTATTTAATATTTCAAATATAAAATCATTTATCATCCCTGTAAAGACAATATTTTTAAATGTACAATGCCTCAATTTTGCATAAAATTTAATTTGCATAAAGAAAATAGCTCTAAAAGCACATAAAATCCAATATAACGATAGGCGCGCTTTCTGCCCAGCATAAGTGGTGACGTAACAGCGAGTTTGACCTTGAACATCGATTGCAGACAGATTCGGCAACTGAGCAATCCTGTTTAGTGTATAATCGTTGCTTCAATGCGACAAGGCAAATGCTCGAGCCTGTGAACACCCTTGGGTAGCTATTTTGGGTCTTGAACGACGCAAAGGCGGCTGCTACAGGGAGGGCAACGGGGCAGTGCCCTCCCAAAACTGGACAACAGTATTTTTAGTTGATTTATTTAAAAAAAGTTAAATCTTTCCTTACGACATCTAGTTCTTTTCTTTAGCTGTCGTTAACAAAAGGCGATTAATTGGGTAAACTTTTTTAGCTTAAATAATTTAAAAAATTTAATGTCACCCGTTTTATCCCGGTGTATGAGTGGGTGTTCAAGCGCGGGGGCGAGTGGAATATTTGTTTTAGGTGATGTCGGCCCTGTTCATCGTGCAGAAACATTCGTTGCCCTTCCTACGCGTTGCCGGTTATATCCTTAGTGAAGACGTATGAGTTTGTTTTCATTTGGGGTAGGTCAGTAGTTAAAAGCATTGCCGGTCGCGTGTCCATTGTTTGTTTTAATTTGTTTTCAAAATGGAAATAAATACCGTCGATTATATAATTAACTGTTCAAATTTAAATACGTTGACATAATTATGAACTTCGATTACAAATAAAATCTTTAGGGCTACATAGACATTAACCAAAGTTTTAGTACAAGTAATGCAGAGGGGTGTTCCAAAAAAACTTAATATAATATGATGCTGAAAACTGGTTGTGAAAAGTGGAAAGGTTTAAAAATAGTTCTAAAAAGCTGTGTAAAAGAATGAATCTGCTACCCTTTGGTCCTAAATTTAAATAGAATTTGGTTCTTTTTAGCCCTGGTTGTCGCCAATTTTATGCAAGAACAACAAATCTTTAACCACCGAAGCACGGCGATTTTAAAAAAGGACATAAAAAATGGTCTGCCAATTAGAATTAGCACATGGCCATCCGCAAGACATGCTAGTTTCTTCTGGATTTGTCATTTGCTACTTCAAAATGACAGGTAATACTTATCCTTTGTAAGGTCAGAACCAGAGAAAAGGTTGGTGTTAGAGTTCGCGCGGCGAGAGTTGAAGCCACCCACGTCACGGCTGAGGGGGATCTACTGGCCGCCTCTAGCTGGTGATTGGCTGTTTCGGAGATCCATAGCCGTAGTGTTTTATATTGGGAATTAGTTTAATAAATTATTATGTGTAATTTATTCCGCACGGCACTATCCGACCGCAAGTACCAATACCAAGATAAAATTGATGACGTGCGTGGCATCAACTCTCACCGCGTCTACTCTAGAGTATATGAGTTTCGGTTAGGTGAGAGCCAATATTTATCGGTTTTTGGAGCCGCGGCAAAGAGTGCCAATTAATTTTACACTACCTTAACAAAAATATTTCATTTAAAAAAAGCCAATTATGCGAAAATGGTATTCCTTAATTAAAAAGAATTGAGATAAAAGTAAAGCCAAGTTCTCCAATATATATTTCAAACTAAAAGGTTCTTACTAGTTTGCAAATGTTTTTTTTTTTACTTTATGTTTTGCAGCCGTAATAGTCAAGTTTAGAAAAACATTTCCAAACTAGTAAGAACGTTTAATTTTGAAATTTGTATTGGAGAACTTGGTTTTACTTTTATCTCAATTTTTTTTACGAAATACAATTTTCGCTTAGCACTTGGCTTTTTTTACATAAAATGTTTTTATTAAGATTTCACTCCTTTTTTAAAGGATTTGGATAATATTTAAGATTTAAAGTAGTAAAATATGCGGAATATTGTTCAAAATTTTTGCTATGCCTTGTTAAAAATTTTGAGGTTTTTTAAATTTTTCCTATCGTTTTATCATAGTTCCTATCAGTCTTCTAAAGCTCAGCTCTCTAGCATTCCTGGAAGTGAGCAATGTTACTTTTACATAATTTTAGTTTTATAGGGGAGAAAAGTAAATTAAATATTGAGGTTTTTAAAAATTTTCCTATAGTTTTATCATAGTTCGTATCGGTCTTCCAAAGCTCAGCTCTCTAGCGTTTCTGGAAGTGGGCAATGTTACTTTTACATAACTACATGTATAGGGAAGTTAATTAAAATTTTGAATTTTTTAATTTTTCCTATAGTTTTATCATCGACTTTTTCAAGCTCAGCTCTCTAGCGTTTCTAAAAGTGAGCAATGTGACTTTCACATAACATTTATAAAGGAGGAAAGCAAATAAAAATGTTGGAGTTTTTAAATTTTTTTCTATAGTTTTATTATATTATCAGTCTGCCAAAGCTCATCTCTCTAGCGTTTCTGGAAGTGGGCAATGTTACTTTTACATAACTTTACTTTACTTTACTTTATGTATAGACGAGGAGAGTAAGTTAGAATTTTGGGATTTTGTGATTTTTTTGGAAGTATAGTAGAATTTTGATGATCTATACATGACTGAGTGAGTGGCAATTTCGACGTTTTTTGATATTTCGTAACTACTTTGTTACAAAGTTTGAGTTTCCTAGCTCTTTCCGAAGTAGAGTTTTAGATAGGTCAAATATGAACTGTAATGTTTCAAGAAAAGATGGTACGGCAGTTTACGCGAACTTGGCGGGGCACTGCTGTGCCTCCAAATTTTATTAAAACCAATTTCGTTCATTTACTACTTTTTATATTAAAAATCAACTATATTGATAATTTCAAAATGACAGCTATCAAAACAAACATAAACATAGGTCACTATAAATCACTAGCTAAATCATTTGGATAGTCGGATATTTTCAGAGATCATAGAACAACTAGAGATTGGATTTTATAACCAACCAAAATAAAAACCATGCGTTTGACATTTGTTAGACAGCCTAACCAAACTCGCTATACTTTAATTTTGTCGCGGCTTTTTCAAAATGGCAGAGACTGTCAGTTGTTGTTATTTTTGTTGTGTTTTTTTGTGAAACAAGAAAGCAAATCTGGGACTTTCTCTACTCTAATAGAAAGAGTAACGTTTTAAGACTCTGAGCAGTTTTTGAAAGTAAGATTTTAATAAAAATAACTGGCAAAAAAACAAAGAAACGAAAACAACGTTTAACAAGGACTATTCCAAACCAGAGAACGAAATGTCAATGGTTAAAAAGGACAGGACGGCGGCCATGTTGGATTTGCCGCTATAGCTTTGGTCAAATCCAATTCGTTGGTATTCAAGAATCCGTGAATATTTGACAACTGTCTGGGACATAGCCGCCTGTGTACAGGGCGCTATTCTGATTGAGCCATTATAGTATACAATACGACCGTATCTATTTATCTCTATCTATTTAGCCTTCTCTTCCCTGTCTGTCGCCGTGTTCATCCATCTAGTTTCCGTAGGTTTCTTCAAATCGTCTGGCCAAGGTCTCCAGTGTACAATACATTTGTTCCATCGTTCGTTTTTTTGACAGCCCATACTTTTGTTTTATTTCTTATCCATTCACTCATTTTTCTATCTGTTAGCTTTACATGTAACATTTGTCTTTCCATTGATCTTTGGGCTTTTGTTACCTAATCCATGTTTGATTTTGTGTCCCATTCTGGGATCCATAGGTGAGTACAGGAAGGATACATTGTTTATACAGTTTCGTTTTGAGGTACTGGGGATATTTTTTATTAGCTCACACTACTACTATAAGTAGTGTGAGTTATGGTGATCCTAATTTTTTCGAAAAAAAAATAGTTGCTCCGATTTCAAAAATTTTTATATATCTTTGCGTTTCAGATGATTTTGAAACTTTTTTGTTTTGCTGTCTGTCTGTCTGTCTGTCTGTCTGTCTGTCTGTCTGTCTGTCTGTCTGTATGTCTGTCTGTAACGACCAACCCGCATAACTCAAAAACCGCTTGTCCGATTTTAATGAAATTTGGTACCTAAGTTGGGTCTTGGGCCGTGATGGTCCCATTTAAAAATGAACAAAATCCACCGAACGCAAGCCAAATAAAAGGGTGGGGGTAGATTCCAAAAATTAGAGTTTATGTGAAAATATGGCGTGTGTGATATCAAACGAAAGGTAATTAAGTCTGGAGTTAAAAAAATGAATTTTAGTTTATTTTTAAAAAAAGGGTGGGGTAGATGTCAAAAATTAGAGTTTAAGTAAAAATATGGCGTGTGTGATATCAAACGAAAGGTAATTGAGTCTGGAGTTAAACAAAATACATTTTAGTTTTTTTCAAAAGGGTGGGGGGTAGATTAAAAAAATTTGAGTTTAAGTCAAAACATGGCTTGTATGGTATCAAACGAAAGGTAATTGAGTCTGGAGTTGAATAAAATATATTTCAGTTTTTGATTATATTAGCTCACACTATAACTATAGTACCTAGTGTGAGCTTAGGTGCCCATAGATTGGCAGAGTATTTTACTTTCCTACCCCGCGTAGCAATGGCTACAGAAGGTTTTAGTTTTTGTCGAAAAAATGTGTTTTGAGATAAAAACTGGCTGATAAATCTTGACTTCACTTAAAGTGTGCTAATAGGCTATTATAGCTAGGGAGGTATCAGATACGTCATGGATCCATTTATTTAGTATGTAGCTTAATTTACCGAATGCTGTCCAGGCCAATACAAACCGTATATCTGTGGTTTATTCTTCCAATTAATTAATTAAAAATAAAAAGCCAATTTTTTTAGATGTCTATGGAACTCCAAGCAGATTCTAAAAGCTATATCAGACTTGATTTTCTCTAAGAATAAATTAATTCTCACAGCTGAAATTTTGAAATCGGTCTGTTACATCTACCCGTATGCGGTTAGAAAACACAAACTCCAAATAACCACATGTTTGGGAGAACAAATTTTGACCTATATTGAATGTTACTCCAATGTTGCAATTTCGAAAGTTCTGTCATTTGATCTTCATCAGCTAATTTGGATTTTGTCTAGCGGTAAGTTTTATAATAAATTAAATGGAGAGTCGCACGGTGGTCAGCTTGTCGGTTCTGAATGATCGAAAATATTTTATGGTTTTCATTTTGACAAATTGATGCTGAAAGTTAGGAAATGTCAACTAGCGTTTAAAAAATGTGATTTTAATATACTGTACATTCTGTAGATGGTACAGTCGCCTCCAAAAATATGTTGTATATGGTTTTTTTCCTCTTAAGCAAAAAACTTGAAAAATAGATACTTTGAGAGTGCATGTACGTAACTGGCTTGTAGCTTTTTTTATTTAAAATAGCTTTTTTATAAAAATTTAACTAAATTTAATAATCTTACACTGATATTTTTTATCGTAGTCTTTATATTCACTATTTTCACATACATAGTTCAAAACGGATTGATTTTTATCCTGTGAAACCAGTGTTTTGTGCCACATTTTAAATAAATTACGTCGGCCAATCCCATGCGCCAACGCTGAAACAATAAATCATAGTTAATACAGCGGCAGGAAGCGGCAGCTGAATGTAGCACCTATACAACCCTTGATACATGATTGAAATAATAAAGTCACAAACGCAATTGATACGTAACGATCCAGACTTTTTTAGTCCAATATAATATATATTTGAAAAATTATAATAAATCAATACACAACTTTTATCTAATTTTTTTAATAAGCAAATTGAAACTTGGCAAATGGTTTAATAGTAAAAATTAAAGATACTAACCCATATTTTAAATATACGTGAAGAAATCACCATATAATCTCTGGTTTTCCAACTTGGAGCACTTTTGAAAATCGCGCGGAATAAGTGCGGATCATTAAGCAGGCTATCAAACGGCCTATGACTTGTCGTCGTAACAAGTAACAACGAGTTAGTTGATCGATTTTCTGCATTGGGGTCTACTAATAAGGTAATTGGGCACTTTTCTAAGACTTAAAGCCTTTTTCCTCGCAGTAACTACAAGTTACCAGGTAACCTGGTTACTCGTTTTCTGTTTTTCTTCGCTGAGTAACACTAACTATGACGTCACGAGTAACCACACAGTGTAACCAGCCCAGCAGACGTGGTTGCTGAAATATTTTGAGGTTAAGATCGTTTTGTTTTGTTTTTTTTTTCAAAATGTTTGATTTTAATCATTGATTTCTATACCCTACAGGGCGTTATACTCATATATAACTCAATGATTTTAATATATTATGTTTGGTAACGGTAAAAAATTAAGCACATCCCTTGAAGTTGGTCCTATATCAATTCAACTGCAACTAGTCTTAAAATGTACTGCATTTGGTGTTCTGTGGTACTGCGGCCTTACCACAGAATACCAAAGGAGCACCCTGTTTCCACCCCGATTCAAAAAACGCATCAGGTAACGCTGCATTTAAAACTGGTGTAAATCCATGTCCCGTGATACGTTTCTTGAATCGGGGTGGGCATGCATTGGTGGAAACAATGAATTATTTTGGGAAGCTCCTGGTAAAAACAAAAACAAACAATTGGAAATGTCATCCACAGCTGACTGTCTGACGTCATACAGCGGTTACTCCGAGTAACCGTGACGTCATTTCGAGTAACTTAAATGAGTGACTAGTAACCTCGAGGAAAAAGGCTTTTAGTGGTTATGATAGAAAATAGTTCGATATTGAGGTTTCGATCGTCTAAATTAGACAAGTTGACCTCCGTGAGTCGTAGCCCTAGTGATCTAAGACACTTTTTTTGGAACAAAACCTAAATTCGGCTTTTACAGGTCAAAAGACCTAATAGTTTGTAAAAAAAACATGGAAAACAGGCGCTCATTAAAATTTAAGCCAAACAAGCAGCAACTTAAAATTAGTGTTGCCGCCGAGACGAGAGATTCTCGCCTCTCGTCTCGTCTCGCCTTCTCTCGACGAGACGAGAGAGATATTTTCTCTCGAATGAAAGCTCGAGACGAGACGAGAGAAAGAGCCTCTCTCGTCGAGAGACTCTCGTTTATCTCGTTCTCTCGAGCAAAAAAGGTTGGTGTTATAAATTTTTATGATTTAAAATCTGTTCGTATTGACCTATTCTAGAGTTGAGCTGATATTTATGTACTGTTCTTTTTTAAATTTCTTGACAACATGTACTGTGGCTTACCTTTCGTTTAGTTGAAACAAATAGTGAAAATCCAAAAGTTTAATTAATGTGTACTGTTACTGTTGATGCTTCTTAACGTACTGAACATTTTTTTCGAAAATTATTCATAAGCGGGAAATGTTAATCTTCTTTTGTAGCTTTTGGCGCGAATTTTTGTTATTTAGAAATCTGTTGATTTAAAAATAATGTTTTTGGACGATTCTTTAAAGAGCTAAAATACTGAAAATCAAAGAATTTTCTTGCAGAAATTAGTTTGTTTTTTATTTTAATAAATATGGAAAATTCAGGTGAAAAAAGTTTAAAGGTCTCTGTATCGTGCATTTATTTGAAAAAAAACATAGAAATTTCCTGCAAAAATATCTTTTATCAACGAACAAGGGATTTTAAGTACAGTTAAAAAAAAATAAAGCGATGCAAAACTGTTCCACAGCTTTTATTTCATGGGCATCAACGAAGTATTTTAGTACATGTACTGTATTTACTTCTTCATTTATTGTATATATGCATATACAGAGTATATCCCAGAATGGACTTCATACCATAAATAATAAGATTCACCTTAAAAAACACTTTTACACAGGGTGTCTTAAAAACTTTTTATAGCTGATAGAAATCACGAGACACAAGAGACGAGACGAGACGAGAGAAAGGCTCTCTCGAGTGAGAGAAGAGTCCTATCGTCGAGACGAGACCCATTTTATCACGCATAACGAGACGAGACGAGAGAAGGCTTTCTCTCGTCTCTTCTCGTCTCGCGGCAACAATACTTAAAATTGAGTGATCCATAACCAATCGATTTGGGGTAGTCTAAAACTTCGTTTACATATTTATTTTTTTTGCTAAAAAAAAGTTACTATTTTTTAGTATTTAGAAAAAAAATCATATCTTTGTTAGATTTAGAGACCTACCTTAATTGCTGTTCTATTGCAAACAAAAAACGTGTTAACAGTTTTTCTGTAAAACTAATTTTGCAAGCCAAAGGTTGTGAAAAAATATTAAAAAGCCGCCATCTTGGATGACGACACTCAAATTGGAGGCAAACACGCGGTGACTTAAAATTGTGTGATCTATTACCAAGTGATCTAGCGCAGTTTAAAAAAATCTTTCCCAACTATTCCACGGGATACCATAGACATCATAACTATTACAAGCTGGCGACAATATTTCAATTTTTCGAAAAACATATATATATATATTATATATATATATATATATATATTTATCGGTTTCACAACGTTCTACGTCTTCCGATACCCAATCTCCACTCGTTTCTGTGTGCCCATGATTCATCATCTAGGCCTCTTATTCTTATTTCACTGTCTATTCCTTCTCTTCAGCTTCTCCTTGGCCGTCCTCGTTTTCTTCGGCCAGTTGGTTTCCATTGTAGTATTTGTTTAGGTAGTCTTTCATCATTCTTTGTACATGTCCGTACCACACCAGTTGTTTTGTTCTTATATCACCCACTAAAGTACGTTCACCCACTGTCATAATTTCTCTTATTCTTTGATTTGTAACTCTTTCTCTTTTTGATTTTCCTGCTGCTCTTCTCCAATAGTCCATCTCCGTAGCGGAAAGCATTTTTTCTGTTCTATCTATCTATCTTGATTGGCCATACTTCTGAGCCGTATGTAATAATACTTTTTACAATGGTGTTTTATATATAAGCTTTTTGTTATGTTTTGATATACTTTGGTCCCAAATTATTCCATTTAATAAAGTTATTGCTTTTCTTCCTTGTACGTTTCGATCTTTTATAGCTTTGTCTAGTGTTCCGTCAGCTGTAATTTTTAGACCTAAGTATTTATACTCATCACAGGACTGAATTCGCTGCCCGGTATTTAAGATTAGATCCTGTTTGATTCCACCGATACACATATACTCTGTCTTATTGAGATTAACCTCTAGTCCCCACTTATTGTACTCTTCTATTAGTTTTCGTGTCATATATTCGAGGTCGTCATAATCCTGAGCCACTACTATCTGATCATCGGCGAAACATAAAGTATACAAGGTGGTTTCGTCCAACGGAATTCCCATGTTTTGGCATTTTCTCTTCCATACTTTAAGGACTTGTTCCAAGTATATCTTGAAGAGCGTAGGCGAGATACAGCAACCTTGTTTAAGACCTTTATTTACTTGAAAGCCTTTGGTTAGTTTTGCTTTTATTTTAACTTTTGCCTTACTGTTGCGGTATAACTCTTTGATTGCCTTAATTAGTTGTACGCTTATGTTTGTGTTTTCCAACGCTTTCCAAAGTAGATTTAGTGGTATACTATCATATGCCTTCTGCAAATCCACTTAAAGCAGATGCAGCTCTTGTCCGTATGCCATTTTCTTTTCAATAACTTGGGTTATACAAAAGAGATGATCTGAAGTCGATCTACCCGCCCTGAAACCAGCTTGTTCTTCTGCCTCTACTTTATTTCTTATTATTTTACCGTATATTCTGCTTAGCGTACTAGTCACAGATATACCTCTATAATTGTCACATATATCTTTCCTTCCTTTTTTGTGTATTGTGGATATATATGACGTTTTCCACTCAGTTGGGACTACAGTTCCATTTAAATATTTTTGAAAAAGATTCCGTAATCTCCAAAACAGTTCTTCAGTGCCATATTTAATAAGTTCGTCTGGGATATTTCCGGGTCCGGCAGATTTACCGCTTTTTAAGGTTGTGCACTCGTTTTTGACCTCAGAGATTAGGAGGGGTACTGGAGATCCCATCGTTCTAATTATATTGTCTCTTGCGTCTTCCTTGAATTCTGCTTTATTTTCAGTTAAAAGTTTTTTAAAATGCTCATCCCATTTTTTGTCTGGTATTGGTGAAATGATATCTTTGCATGTTTCTTTTCGAAAAACATAATATTATTATTTATTTCTTGCTCCATCTTTTATTTCGATACTGGCTAGTTTCAAAAAGCGCAACTTTATTCTCATTTAACCAAAATGGTATCTTTTATCCTATCCTAAATCCATATGTACCTACTTTTATCCGGGGCACGCTGTTTATTACATTCATCATAGTCTCCATTATTAACATTTTTATTCTAATAATACTTTTCTGTTACTATCTTTCTTTCTAATTTTTGGTAGGATCTAAAGAAATAAAAGAGTCCACTCTAAAATGGTGGCTGATACAATCAAACACAGTGCTTACGGAAGTAAAAAACTTGGTAAAAAGGCAGTATCTTCAGCCGTTGATTTTAGAGATTTTGATAAAAAATGAAGATAAGAATGCAGAAAGCGCAGTTCTCAGTGAACGGTAAGTGTTGAATTTCAATTTTTTTGCGCTGTTTTGTTGAATAAGCCTTTATACAAATATTACTTTGGGATTCCCATATTTGCTAATGCAACAAACGTTTTTACATTTAAAAAGTTAAAAAAAAAAACCAACTATTTAATTTTTTTTTGAGTTCTGCAACACCGCATATAAAACATAATAAAATACCTATAATCTTAAAAAAAAAAAACTAATATAAAGAAGGTAACCACTAAATAACCTAAAACGCTCTAAAAACACTAAATACAAAAAGAAGAATGTAGCTGTACAAAAATTAAATAAAACAAAACGATAAGCAAGTAATAAACTATAAGAATAAATGATAAAATTTTAAAAATTTATAGAAGTTTATTGTAAAATGGTAACAAGTTTAGAAATATACCCTGTATAATTTGAATATTTTAGATATAATTAATAAATACATTATAATAATAATAAAATATAAATAACAGGTATTATAAACAGTGGCGTGTCGTATAGGGGGCCAGGGGGGGGCGAACGCCCCCCCCCCCGCCCCTCTTCGCATGGCGCTCCTTGCGTCCTTTGAGAAAAAATAGAATTAATAGTGTTATTATTAAAAAAAAAGGTTTGTAATTTATTTGACTCCCATACCTATATTTGCGCCCCTTAAGGTCTTCGCCCCCCCCCCCCCCGCCCTGGTATCCACGACACGCTACTGATTATAAATAGAAAACATTAGAAATACCAATAAAATATGAACTACTTAAAAATACCTACATAAATAGGTACCTATATTAAATTAAATATTTAATAAAAATTAATATACAGGTAACGGGTGATTTTTTATAATTGCAAGATCGCTATAACTCGGTTATTATTGGGAGTAGAAAGTTCAAGCAAAAACTATTCGGTTTGGTAAATTATGGCCACTTTAGGCCCACCATTAGTATTTTTTTATAGGTTATAATATACAGGGGGCGACAATCAGATTTTTTCAATTCAATTTTTTTAAAGGGAACATCCTATATATTTTTGTATTTTTAAGTTCTGCAAAAAATTAGCTTAACAGATATATCTAACACTATGGCTCTATCTTTGTTAGTTTTCGAGATATTGACGATTGAAATTCCGAAAATTAGCAAATTTTAAATACGGTGCGGTGTATTTCCTGTGACAAGTCACAAACAATATTAAGATGTGTGGATACCTAATGACATTCTCAGTGCCAAATTTTTAATATTTATCAACAATGTTGCTTTCTTCCAATGCAGAAAAGCAAGAGATACTTTTATTATATGCGAAAAATAATAAAAATGTCACTGCTACTGAGAGAATATCGAGAACTGTATCCAGCCCGACAATGTCCTAATATATCCACAATTCTTAGGATATATAGAAAATTTCGTGAAACATCGTCTGTGGAACGAAAAAAACGAGTTGTTCGTCCAAACAAAGAGGCTAATTTAAATATTTTACTACATTTTCAAGAAAGCCCACAAATTTCTATAAGAAAAGTATCTTCCGCATTAGTGCAAGAAGGACAGGAACGCTTGACGTCTTTTACCAAAGTAAGAAGTGTTTTAAGAACAAATTCTTATTGGGCATATAAACAACAAGAACTTCAAGGCCTAACACCCGATCAGAAAAGAAAAAGGGTAGAGTTGAAAAACTAAACGCAGAACCCCGTTTTTTAAATCACATTTTTTGGTCGGATGAGTCGACGTTTACAAGTTGTGGTCTACCAAATAGAATAGCAGACTATGGTCCACGACTAACCCTAATTTTGTAAAAGAAATTAAAAGACAGGGACGACAATCCGTGAATGTCTGGTGTGGCATACTGAACGACCGTGTTGTTGGGCCATTTTTTTTTTAGCACTCTTTAACGGGACAAATTTATTTAAATTTTTTACAAAATTACTTAGAAAATTTTTTGGATGACTTGCCACTAAATCAAAGAAGAAGATTGATTTTTCAGCAGGATGGGGCTCCTCCTCAAAATGTTCATGAGGTTCGAGAATTCTTAAATAATAATTTTAATGAATGGGTTGGGAAAAACGGCACAATACGCTAGCCACCCAACAGTTTTGATTTAACTCCTTTAGACATTTTTTTATGGGGTCACCTTAAAGATAAAGTTTACAGATTAGAAGCGAGGAATACTCGAGAGCTCAGAAAATTAATATCACTGTCTGTGAATGAGCTTTATGAAAATTTTTCTAATTTAATAACCAGAACAATAAATAATTTAAGAGACCGGTTTCAAAAATGTATTGAAGTCAATGGTGACAGGTTTGAACATTTGTTACGTTAATTTTTATTTATTTATGGATTTAAAACAATTAAAACATTAAAAAAATTGTCGTCTTTTGATTTTCAATTCAATTCAATTCAATTTCTTTATTTATATACGAGTTAAAATTTTTATAAAATCATTTACATTTTACAAACTTATTATTAATTTATACTAAAGAGCAGAAGAACTTAATCTTGAGAGCCCTTTACCATTATAGTTTATATGCTAATATGAATTTTTAAAATAAATGAGTTTTAGTTGTTTTAAATTAGAGTAAATTTTTCAAGTAAAATTCCTCATCCTAATCCTAACCTAATCTACCAAAAACCTTACCTTAACAAAAGCCTAAAAAAAGAAAAAACGTTAAATAACATTAAAATACTTATAAAATATGAAAAATACAAATCCTGTTTTTAATTTGGTTTTAAAATGAAGCCTAAAATTTTACAAGCTTTTTACTTAAAAATTTCAGAATTAATAGTAATTAAAAGACAATTAAAAAATGAATCAAGAAAAAGTTTGTTTTTGCTTAGATACAATTAATATTAGAATAAAAGTCATACGTTATTAACAGAGCTACAAAAATTATTAAGTACCTACCTAAAATAATACTGAAGAATCAATCAATTTTAAAATAAGTTTTAGTTGACAATAAATTCTACATCTAATTTAAGATAAATTTAAAGATATTTTTTTAGGATTAATCTATTAAATGTTAGATAAAGCAATACAAATTATTATATTTTTTTATATTTTTCTGACATAGCCCTAACTTTAAAGTTAACATGCGAAAAACAAATTTAATATGACAATTACCATGTGAATTTCTTAAAAAAACCAGCATACCTAAAATTGTTGTATATTTATAAAAAACCTAACAATATCACAAGAGTTTAATTTTAAATACAAAAATAAGGTATATTATTTCAGCAATAAATTGTGTAATATAGAATAGTTATGCTATCTACCATCTAATATGGTTTGGTTCAAGGTTAAAATTTAATTTCATAAAATATCCCAAAAGAGAGAAATTTAAAAAAAAAATTTATACTAGGTATGAGGATCGTTATTTTTCGTTTATACTATAGGTACTTGACATGGCCGGTTTAGTAGTTTCTCAACATCTTTATTCTGGAGAAAGAAAGTTTTCAGTTTTTTAGTAAACCTTTGGAAATTTAAGTCCTTTACTGAATTGGGAATATAGTTATAGATTTTAGGTTCCAAGCATAAATACATTCTCTGTGTGTTTGTTTTTTTATAACGTTTAATAAAGATTTTGGTGTTATTGTAATTTAGGGTAGTCAAATTCTTCTATATGTTTTTTTGTAAAGATACATTTTTACAGTAAAGTTCTGTTATCTTTAGGATATTTAAGTTTTTGAAAAGTTCAGCTGTGTGAGCCCTAAATCTGCAACCTTCTATACGTCGAATAAAAGCTTTTTGCAAAATCTTAATTTTTTCAATGTTTTGTTTAAAAATTCCTCCCCACACCACAATGCCATAGCTAAGTATGGACTGCACCATGGTAAAATAGAAAACTTTTTTAAGGATTTTGAAACTAAGTTTTTTATGTAGTAGAATTTGCTTAGAATATATTTAAGTTTGTTACTGATATGGTTGATATGTTCTTTAAAGTTCATATTTTCGTCAAATATAAGGCCAATATATTTAGTTTTTTTTACTTGTTCAATAATTTGACAGGTACAAGAATTTTTGTCTGTGCAATTAAAGTGATATTTAACAGTTTTTAGAAATTTATAACTTTTTGTTGTGGAGAAATTTATATATTGTGTTTTTGATGTATTGATGAACATATCATGACTAGTGTACCAGGCTTTTAAGAGTTCTAAGTCATGTTCGATATGCAAAAAGATTTCATTCCATGTTTTTGAGGAGTATAAAAGGACAGTGTCTTCAGCAAAGGCAATGAGGTGACCTTTAAATGGAGCAGAACATAAGCTATCAATGTAAATAATAAATAGAAGTGGTCCTAGGACAGATCCTTGGGGTACTCCTGCTGATATAGTAGCTTTATCGATAAGTGTTTGATTAATTTTTAGATATTTGAGTTCTATTTTGAAGGTAACTTTTAAACCAATTTAGGTGTATATTTTTTATCCCAGCTTTCTCAAGTTTTAATATTAGCTTGATATGTGATATGCTGTCAAAGGCCTTTTGTATATCAATGAATAGTCCAGTTACTTTTCAGAATAATCTAATTTTTCAGCTATTTGATTAGAGAATTTTGCAAGGGCAAGTTCAGTTGACTTTTTTGGAAGAAAGCCAAATTGGTTTTGGGAGAAAAAATTATTGTTAACATGATATTCATAGAGCCTTTTGTGAATTAGCTTATCAAAAATTTTTGAGAAAATAGATAACAGGGCTACAGGCCTATAGTTTCCAGGATTATTTTTCTGGCCACTTTTGTAGAGAGGAACTATTAGAGAAGTCTTCATTGATTGTGGAAAGATACCGATGTGAAGAGATTTGTTATATATATGGGAAATGGTTGGTACAATAGCGTTTTTAATTTCTTTTATGACTTTTGTAGTTATGCCATCAATGCCAGGAGATTTGTTCAGGGACAGTGAATGAATTGTATTAAGAATTTCAGTTTCAGTGATTGGAGTCCATTTAAAATCATCATTAATTTCTTTATCTTTATAAAGGTTTAAATATTTTGCATCAATGGGTATAGAGTGACTACATCTATTAGCAATATTGGGGCCTACATTGTCAAAATATTTATTTATGCAGTTTGAGATATCTGTTTCGGTTTTTAGAATATTATTATCTACTTTTAGATAACTTATTTTGGTGTCTTGTTTTTTTGATCCGGTAAGTTGTTTTAGTGTATCCCAGTGTTGTTTTATATTGTTTTGTTCTTGAATTTTTTTTTGGTAGTATTGAGATTTTCTTGTCCAAAGGAGTTTGTCTATAGTTTTTTTATAGTTAATGTAGTTTATTTTATCAACTTAATTAAATAGGTTTGATTTATATTTTTTGTAGAGTTTATCCCTTTGTCTGAGGCTTTTTAGTAGGCCGCTAGTCATCCAAGGCTTTATACGATAGTTTTTTGAGGTTAATATTTTTTCATCATAAGATTCTTGTATACATTCATTAATTTTATCTACGAATTGATCATAAGCTAAGTTGATGTCTTGTATTTGGTGAATCTCATCCCAATTTTTTTCTTTAGTTTTGTTTGTAAGTTTTGTAAGATTAAGAGTTTTTATATTTTTATTTTTGTTTTGAGGTGATGTCAATTGTGTTTTTTTAGTGATGATTTGTATGGCTGTTATATAGTGATCGGTAATATCAGTATTGACTATTGTAGATTTTATTTCAAACTCTTTATGGTTTCTAACCATAAAGTGATCGATACATGTGCCTCTTTGATATTTGACATTCCATCTTGTGATGTTGTTAATTAGTGATATGAATCCCAATTCATGCAATGTGTTAAGATATTTGATACTGTTGTTTGTGCTTGGAAGAATGTCTAGATTAATATCCCCAGTAATAATAACATTTTTTTCTCCAATTTCTGGCAAAATTTGGGAAATTTGTATTGTTGTAGTCTATACATAGCTAGTAAAGAAAATTTTAAATTATCCTGGGAGAACTCAATAAAAATATTGTCAGCACTTTTCTATTAAAATTTGTAACTTTGTTTACACTTAATTGATTTGTTATAAAAACTACTAAGCCTCCAGCCATAGCTGTTATTGCATGCAAAGAAACTGTTATAATTTTGAATGTATAGATCTTTTTCAAAATCTGAAATCCATATTTAGAGTAATTATTTCCGGTTTTAGCTCACACATATACTATACTATAGTAGTGTGAGCTTGGGTGATCCTAATTTTTTCGAGAAAAAAAAAGTTGCTCCGATTTCAAAAATTTTTATATATCTTCGCGTTTCAGATGATTTTGAAACTTTTTTGTTGCGCCATCTGTCTGTCTGTCTGTCTGTATGTCTGTCTGTAACGACCAACGCGCATAACTCAAAAACCGCTTGGCCGATTTTAATGAAATTTGGTACCTAGGCTGGGTCTTGGGTCGAGATGGTCCCATTTAAAAATAAACAAAATCCACTGAACACAAACCAAATAAAAGGGTGGGGGTAGATTTCAAAAATTAGAGTTTATGTGAAAATATGGCGTGTGTGATATCAAACGAAAGGTAATTGAGTCTGGAGTTAAACAAAATACATTTTAATTTATTTAAAAAAAAGGGTGGGGGTATATTTCAAAAATTAGAGTTTAAGTGAAAATATGGCGTGTGTGATATCAAAGGAAAGGTAATTGAGTCCGGAGTTTAACAAAATACATTATAGTTTTTGTTTTTTTTAAGGGTGGGGGTAGACTTCAAAAATCTGAGTTTAAGTCAAAACATGGCTTGTGTGGTATCAAACAAAAGGTAATTTAGTCTGGAGTTGAATAAAATATATTTCAGTTTTTAGTTATATTAGCTCACACGTACACTATACCTACCTATAGTACCTAGTGTGAGCTTAGGGGCCCATATATTGGCAGAGTATTTTATTAAGTGATTCCAAAAAAAGTAGAAATGTTTCAAAGTTTTTACGTATACTGCTTATAAGTTGGTAGCTATTTTTGTCTGAATTTAAATCAAATAAAGAGTTATTTTCTTCTATAATATTTATGATTTTGGTTTTTTGTATGTTTTTTGGTTCTGTAGACAATTGGTCTAGAAAATGATTAACCATTTTGAACTAAGCGAAATAGTGTAAGAGAGAGAAACAAAGAAATAAATAAATAAATAAATGGATAAAATTAATCAAGAATTAAATCAAGTACTTTAGTGTAGACTAAATTTATAAAAATACCTTATTTATGTTGTTTTTTGGTTTTCATTTGTTAAGATTAGTTGTTTAGACGTGTAATCAATTCTCTCTCTCAACAGTTCAATTTTCTTACTTCTTATAGGGCAGTCACCATCCATGCTATCATGATTGTAGGTTATTGTTGTGTCACACTTCTCATGTGTATATTTACAGTTGAGACATGTTGGATGTACTCCATCTTTCTTGGCTTGGCAGTGGTAACGCTTGTGACCCTCGCCACAATATGAGCAGACTTGATATCTATTTTTGCAGGTTTTTATTGTATGCCGATAGATACAGCAGATAGAGCAGCGCATAGGATTGATGTCTTCCATTATGGAGCACTCGCCCCAGCTTATTTTTAGTTTTTTATTAACTAATTTCTGGAATGTCATGCCAGATACTTCCCCTTTGGCAATCCAACCTTTAGAGTTTAGTGTTTGTCTTTGGTAATTTATTTTAATTTGGTCATGGGAGTCGAATACTTCTTGGTTCAGTATCTGAAGTTCATTCAAAAGCTCTATTCCATCCTGATATTCTCGACGTAACCCAGTGATTATTATCTGTGGATTCTTTAATAAATTAGAGTCAATTTTAAATTTCTATGAAAATTGACAAAGATGATTATTTATATTTATCAAACTGTCAGTCAATATTGTTTCAGTTTGTTATTTACAGTCTATACGTTAAATACTCCGCACCGTATACCTATTTAAAATTTGCTAATTTTCGGAATTTCAATCGTCAATATCTCGAAAACTAACAAAGATAGAGCCATAGTGTTACATATATCTGTAAAGCTAATTTTTTGCGAAACTTAAAAATACAAAAATATATAGGGTGTTCTCTTTAAAAAAATTGATCTGATTGTCGTCCCCTGTATATTATAACCTATAAAAGAATACTAATGGTGGGTCTAAAGTGGCCATAATTTACCAAACCGAACAGTTTTTGTTTAAACTTTCTACTCCCAATAATAACCGAGTTATGGCGATCTTGCAATTATAAAAAATCACCCTGTACATACAAAATTTGAGTGTTGAAAACAAGTAAAAAAAATTACTAAATTAAACTACAAAATAAAACTTATAAAATATTTCTGGTAGATAGGTAATTATTTTTAATGTACGATTTTTCAGATGTATCGAATTAATACAAGAGTTTCAGAACTCATTTATGTCAAATCAAATCCTGAACTGTTTGCGAAAAAACTCGATTTATGATCTACAACTCTTTGCCAAACTAATAAAAACACGGCCCAGAGTTCCAAATGATGAAAAAGCCGCTGCCAGTTTACTCAGAATTGCATGTTATTTTCTGCCTATGATAGTTGACGAAGATATTTTTCGAGAAACTAGTGCATTCGTAAGGTAATAGCATCTACCGTTAGGGTTAAAGCTATACTGACCATGAAGATTCTGTTTCAAAAGAGAAAAATTTATTTAGCAGGTTTTTGGATAAGGATAGAACCAACTTTCCCCTCCGCCTTCCATAAGCCGCGTCGAATGAATTCTATCATAACAAAAACATTTCATGTATAAAAAAGCCAAGTACGTGAAAATGGCATTCCGTAAAAAGAATTGAGATAAAAGTAAAGCCAAGTTCTCCAATACAAATTTCAAAATGAAAGGTTCTTACTAGTTTGCAAATGTTTTTTTAAACTTTGCTATTAAATGATATGCAAGAAAATATAGGAACTATAGCAGTTTAACACTAGAAATATTAAAATTAATTTAAATACTTTAAAACTCTTAACAGATATGAGATAAATCAAATAATTGACAAACATTTGACAGATAGTTATGTAGATATGATACTAAATACAATTACGGAATATTTTTCACAAACAACTAAGTGAAAAAATGTTCATAAATTCACATTTTTCACTATTTAAAGATAGGCTTCTTATACATGGGTCAAAAGGCATTTTTGTTTCTATTTATACATTTTACTGCGTCGGGGCATAAAGTACCTTTTAAGTTTTAAGACGCGGGTGTACCAGTGCACTTTAATGCCCGTTCATGCATAATATCCTACCTAATTTATAATTTTTTAGATATCTTCTAAAAGTCCACCAAGAGTCAAAAGAGATAGAGTCAGTATGCAAAAATGAGTTTGTCCTCAGATATTTGGTTGCAAAACTTAAACAAAGTATCGAACATAAAAAGACGGTGATAGAAATCATAAAGTTTTTAAAGGTTTTGGTTTTGTGCCAGGTATGATATGCCGGAATTTCATTTTTTTTGGTTTGGGGTCAAAAATGCCATAGAAAGATCCTGTGTATTATTATTATTATTAGTCAGGAGGAAAAGATAAAAAGGTGGAAATGAATCGTATAAGATTTTTTTTTCCGATTTTGTTATCCAAGGTCGTCTATATTACGAATCCGAGTGATGCCTCTCTGGCACACTTGGGCATTTAAGAAAATCCAAGATGGCTGCTATTTTTAATTAAAAAAAGTGAAGAAAAAAATATCTGAACTAAACATAGGCACCTTTAGTCGGATTTGGGCCGCGGGAATCGAAATTCCGCACTATTTTTTTTCTGGGGATACCACAACGAAGAGAGGATGATTTAATGAAAAAAATTGACCTGTTAACATAAGCAAGCGATAAACCGATAGGGTTTTTGAGTCCGCTGAATCCAAATCTGCCGTTAAAATGAATTTGAACGTAATTTAAAGAGGTGGGGCGGGGAAATGTATGATATTAGGATAAAACTGTTTATGGGGAGACCTAACGTTTTTTTCAGATTTTGACAGCTTTGCCTAACCTATAAAATTTACCCATGACTTTTGTGCATCAGCCACCATTTTTAAATATTCAAGATGACGACCGTGGGCAAAAATTTTAAAAAAGAAGCATATGCATGTGTAACCTCAATTATGGGGTTCTTGGGTCCGCTGAATCAAAATTCGTTTTTGGCCTAAGTCTCAGAACGTGTAATAGAATTATTATTATTTCAGTCAAAAAGAAACATTCTGCTAAACCCCACAATAATCCTAGACTTGACACCATTGTTGGAGAAAGCGTCAGACCAAAAACAAGTTTACTATTTAGACTTGTTTTACGAGGTTGCCGCCAGTAACAGTTTTTCCCGTTTAAAGTCAAGCGAACACGTCACGAATCTGGCTCTAATTTTTATTAACTTGAGTTCAGTACCCAACCATTCGACAAAAAGTAATTTTAATTTAATAAAATTACTTAAATCGCATCACTGGCTGGCGGAAATGTCGATTTTTGGATTTTTTTTGGAACAAAGGTAAGTAGAATGGCTCACGAAGTAACCTACTTACCCGACTTTAGGACCAACCCCACAATCTACCAGGCTAATAATTCCGGGCCTAGGATGTGATCTATCACTTCGTGCGCAGCCTTCGTAAACTAACGAGCCACGAACCAGAAAAGGCAACATCGCAAATTGGCCGGCTGGTGGGCCGATATATACATGGGAGATATAAACATCTGCTATTTGTTTTGATTGTAGTTTGGCAATTTTGTATTTTTTTTTGTAAAAACTAATAAACTGTGTTTAGGCGTGTTACATTTAATTTTTAAAACAAACAGAACATTTGGAAATAAATATCAGTGGCCATTAATCATGTTAAAAAATATGTAACAAA
Organism: Aspidapion aeneum; assembly: GCA_963576565.1. Taxonomy (NCBI): domain Eukaryota; kingdom Metazoa; phylum Arthropoda; class Insecta; order Coleoptera; family Brentidae; genus Aspidapion; species Aspidapion aeneum. Next base: position 33,929,817 of record OY755038.1, on the reverse strand, counting down.
ACCTAGAATAAACAGAAGAGAAATTACTTTTAAACAATTTGTGAGAACAACCCTAAAGTTCGATTCATAGTACCGTGAAGTAAGCTGTATGAAGTGAGCAGTAAGAAATAAAAATGGTTCCTTTCTTACTGCTAAGTTATTACTGTCAAGTTTGAACAACAGGATGTTTGTGGGATAGTTTCTTATGTCTGACTGCTTACTTTACAGAACTATGAATCTAGTTTAAGTGGTAACATGTTAATTTAAAATTTAAATGAACTTACCTTTTTTTCTATCTATTCTATTTAGCCTTCGTCAATCCATCTTTGGCCAAGTTCTCCAGTTTACAATACATTTGTTCCATCAATCGTCTTTTTGTCTGATAATATGACCGGCAAATTTCCATTTTAATTTTGCTACTTCTGCTCTGACACCCCTTACTTTTGTTTTATTTCTTATCAATTCATTCTTTTTTCTACCTGTTAGCTTTACATGTAACATTTGTCTTTCCATTGATCTTTGGGCTTTTCTTGCCTTATCCATGTTTGATTTTGTAAGTGTCCAGGTCTGGGATTCATAGGTAAGTACAGGAAGGATACATTGGTTATACACTTCCGTTTTGAGGTACTGAGGATATTTTTTATTTCTTAATCTGTTGCTTAATTTACCGAATGCTGCCCAGGCCAATCTTACTCGTCTCTTGATTTCAGCTGTTTGCTTTTCTTTTTTCAATTTAATAATTTGTCCCAGGTCCTATATATTCCTCTTCTTGTTCTATTTTCTTTTAGATTGATTGATATTATCAGCATATCTTGGTGGTTCAGAATTGTCCGTTTACTTTGATGCCTATTTCTTCCCAATCTAAGCTTTTAAAAACATCTTCTAGGGCCTGGTTAAATAATTTAGGGAATATTGTGTCACGCTGACACCTCTTCTTATGCGGATTGGCTTGGTTCCTCTGTGGATTTTGATTAATGTTGTTGCTTCACTATATATATTGTCTATTAAGTCTGTATATCTGTGATCTATTCGGCTATTAATTAAAGATCTTTTACTGCCCAGTGCTCAATGCTATCGAAAGCTTTTTCGAAGTCTATAAACGCAATATATATTTATATATATTTCCATACCCTCCCTTTCTTCAATTTTTGTTCGCCTGTCGTCAGGATTTCCTCTTACTGGAGGTTTGGGGTTTGACATATACTCGGGTTGAGATTCAAATAGCCGAGGTATTGCCCCATTGTTTAACTTAGGGAATGTTAGTGGCACCTCCTTTGTACTCCCTCTTCATCCTTAATTATCTCGGTTCTAACAACGTCACTTATGTCAAAATGTTTCCAACAAACCACTGAAGATGCAGTCATAACATAATCTTCTCTGTGTATGGCCCAATGAACTTGTAAATTTACAAGTTGATTGGTATGGCCTGAAGCCAAGCATTTTTTAGGTCATTTTCTTTGCTAAAGGTTGTTGTGACCCTCTTCATTAATCATAGATACATCGTTACTTTTGCAACCGGGTGCCCAACATTTTCGCGGCATGTTTAAAATTTAAAAAGAAAAAACAGACCAAAAATTCCAAACAAAAACAAACATCTAACCTCACTTATTACCGGTGTACAAAAGGTCTTTTTTACACAGCTTTTATTAAGTAGGTAATATCATTTTAAGTTCACCACACATCTCACTAAAACCAGAACAGTTGTTTTATTTGGGTAACGCGATTTGAAATATACTAAAAGTTTAAAAAAACATTATCTGCGCGGAAACGGCCAGTAACTAGCGTGGTGGGCGACGCACGTGGACGAAAATGACTGGCCTCCACGCTGTGTTGCCGTTTCTTCTGGTTCGTGGCTCGTTAGTTTACAAAGGCTGTGCTTCGTGCAAACACAAGAACTTTGGCCAATACCAAGCTCTGAGTCGTCACGTGTTATTCGAAAAGACCTATGCTACCCAGGCTTCTGTTGCAAAATGACCGAGAAAAGAAAAGTTGTATTACTTCAAAATAGGAGAACAAATTTCGCTGCAACTACTTTAAATGGGTCAAAATTCGCTGTCTTTGACCTGCACGCGACTATTTACCTGCTTGCTATTGGTCAAGACGAAGAAGTTCGCACGATGTGATGTGTCGCTTCTTACAATAGCGAGAATCATGACCCTGATGCGAAGTGAAATTCCGCTACCAAAATTTCACCATTGCTAATAATGATTGCCGATTGCTTTTTAATGTTTTTAGTGCGTTAACTTTCCCTACATTTGGGCTTTCTTTTTAGTGACTTTTTTCGTATTCTTCATTTGATTTTATTTAATTAATTATTGACGTATATATAGGTGTTACTTTCTGGGACGTTCTACTTCTCTGAGTTTCCTGAAACTCGTTTTTATCTGGATCAACCTGATGATGGATCCCGATCGAAGGAACAATGTCATCTTACCAAATAGGAAAATACTGGAAGGCTATATGTTAAGATGTAACTGTAACTTAAAGCCGAAATTTGTAAGTGTCAAAAACAATAGGTTATTCTATTTTTAAAAAACCATGCATTCGGCAAAAAATACACTTTTACATAATATGCAAGTATCAAAAATTTACAAGTTTTTTATTTTATAACATGCAATGTAAATTGTCTTAATGAATCATATACATATATGTATGATGAATTCTTGTAATATTGTTTCCCTGAATCATAGTTTCCGAAAGGTTTTTCGTGGGTTATGTGAAGAGAAAAAACAACCTATTATGGCTTATGGAAACGTTTCGTGTATTAAATTACATTTTTACACTAAGGCTTGATAAAGTCTAACTTTATTTTAACTTTTGTCATAATACCAGTGGGTTTTTTCCTCTTCCCATAACCCACAAAAAACGAAAAACATATTCAAAATTATATATAAGTAAAGCTTTTTTTCCGAAATTTTCATAAAATGTGAAAACAAACGGTTACAATTTGTAGAAAAAGACGTTGATTTTGATAGTAACCATATTCTATTTTAAGAAACAAATTCCAAAATATTTTTTAAAAACATTGCTCTTCACATTAGCGTATATAAGGGGGGTGCTCCCGAAGCTATTTATTGTATATCATGAATACAAACATAAAATAGTATAAAATACGGCCTCATGCTGTCTCCCCCCCCCCCCCCAAAAAAATGTCTTGGCCCACCCCGAAAATGTTATTCTATATACGCCACTGGCTCCTCATATGAGACTTTTAACACATGAGGGAAATATTTATTATATTTTTTTCTGATTTTTTTGTTCAAAGGTAGGAATAGGAGAATGTGGTTTATTTACATTTGCAGTGTATAACGAAATGAAAATTTTCAAATTTTTTTAGGTGAATACATATCTGTTGAGGTTGAAAGAAATCTATAGATAAAAGCCTACAAAAATAAAATGCATCTAATCAGAAATATATATTTCTATATGGATTATATCCTATGGAACTTAATACTTTATTGTGTAAATATTAAATAAGTATGTAAAGTTAGACTATCATGTTAAAATTATTATTAATTAATTAATTAATTTGGTATTTCCAGTTGTTACTTATTTTTCGTTGATTATCTTCTTTTAATTCATTCATGACGTCAATGTAATATGATATGGCGAAGTGGTCTTTTTGACCATAGGCCGATAGTGTGAGTTGTTTTTTGACCTTGAAAAATTGTAAAAGTCATTTTGTATGTGTTTCAGTGGCGGATGCAGGGGGGGGGGCAGAAGGGCCCGGCCCCTCTCGCTCTCAGACATATAACTTATTTTTTAGTTTAGCAGCATCACGTATTTAAAATTTGTCACAAAGTCTACATATTTTTTTTAAATTCGCCTGCGGCGTCATAAATCTTCTTTAGATACTAAATTTCACACCTCAGATCTATCAAAAACCGCCAATAAAAAATACTTTGATGTTTGCTGTCACTTTGGCCTTCACCCCCTCCCCCCCCGGAAATCCTGGATCCGCCACTGATGTGAAGGCGAATAGTGTGGGTGGCCTTTTTGACCCACTCACTATCACAATGACGTCATTACCCCTCATTTTGAGTTGGAATATACATATATCTACTACTTACTCTATTTTTAAAAAATCATGCATTTGGCAAACAGTATTACTGATTTTAGTTAGCAAATCATAATGATGATAAAACTGAATAAAAATCATGTATGTCATTATACATTTTTACATTTGCAAGTATCAAAAATTTACATTTTTTTTTTATTTTATGGCATACGATGTAGATTTTTCTAATTAATCATATACATAATACTCCAATACCCACGGTATCTTTCATTTTGTGAAGCATAACAAAATAACAATACCAAGCACATATTAGGTAAGCATAGATAGAGATAGACTTATGCAGTTTTCCTTGTATATATGAATATATAGCTATTTTATAACGTTTGCTTCAAAATCTATTGTGTAAATGGATAACCGGGAGTATTGGAATATTATGTATATGATGAATTGTTGTAATATCGTTTCTCTGAATCATAGTTTTCGATAGGTTTTTCGTGGGCTATGGAAAGAGAAAAAAACAACTACTTGGCCTATGGCATCGAAAATATAACATTATATTTTCTATGATTAGGGCAACGTTTTACGTATTAAATTACACTTTATCTTATCTGAGGCTTGATAGAGTGTAACTTTATTTTATATATATATATTTATCGGTTTCACAACGTTCTACGTCTTCCGATACCCAATCTCCACTCGTTTCTGTTTGCCCATAATTCATCATCTAGGCCTCTTATTCTTATTTCACTATCTATTCCTTCTCTCCAGCTTCTCCTTGGTCTTCCTCGTTTTCTTCGGCCAGTTGGTTTCCATTGTAATATTTGTTTAGGTAGTCTTCCATCATCCATTCTTTGTACATGTCCGTACCACACCAGTTGTTTTGTTCTTATATCATCCACTAGAGTACGTTCACCCACTGTCATAATTTCTCTTATTCTTTGATTGGTAACTCTTTCTCTTTTTGATTTCCCTGCTGCTCTTCTCCAATAGTCCATCTCCGTAGCGGAAAGCATTTTTTCTGTTCTATCTTTGATTGGCCATACTTCTGAGCCGTATGCAACAATACCCCTCACAACGGTGCCATACACAAGCCCCCCGCCATGCTTTGACATACCCTGGTCCCAAATTATTCCACTTAACAAAGTTATTGCTCTTCCCCCTTGCACGCCTCTATCCTTCATAGCTCTGTCCAGCGTTCCGCCAGCTATATTCTTCAGACCCAAGCACTTATACTCATCACAGGACTGAATTCGCTGCCCAGTATTTAAGATTAGATCCTGTTTCGTTCCACCAATACACATATACTCTGTCTTATTGATATCAACCTGTAGTCCCCACTTATTGTACTCGTCTATTAGTTTTCGTGTCATATATTCGAGGTCGTCATAATCCTGAGCCACCACTATCTGATCATCGGCGAAACATAAAGTATACAAGGTGGCTTCATTCAACGGAATTCCCATGTTTTGGCATTTTCTCTTCCAGACCTTAAGGACCTGTTCCAAATATATCTTGAAGAGCGTAGGCGAGATACAGCAACCCTGTTTAAGACCTTTATTTACTTGAAAGCCTTTGGTTAGTTTTGCTTTTATTTTAACTTTCGCCCCACTATTGCGGTATAACTCTTTGATGGCCTTAATTAGTTGTACGCTTATGTTTGTCTTTTCCAACGCTTTCCAAAGTAGATTCAGTGGTATACTATCATATGCCTTCTGCAAATCTACGTAAAGCAGATGGAGCTCTTGTCCGTATGCCATTTTCTTTTCAATAACCTGGGCTATACAAAAGAGATGATCTGAAGTCGATCTTTATTTTAACTTCTGCTTTAAGATTAGTGGTTTTTGATCTCTATCTTTTAACCCATAACTCACAAAAAACGAAAAACCTTTCGAAAATTATGTATAAGTAAAGCTTTTTTCCGAAATTTTCATAAAATGTGCAAAACAAACGGTTGCAATTTGTAGAAAAAGATGTTGTTTCGATGCACCATCATTTATTTGAATATTTACGAATAATAAAAAATAAACAACAAATTCCAAAATATTTTTTGAAAACTAAATATTTATGATATTTTTTTCTGATTTTCTTGTTCAACGATTGGAATAGGAGAATGTGGTTTATTTACATTTGCAGTGTATAACAAAATGAAACTTAAAAATAAAATTTCGGACTTCCATTGTTTTTATTTATTTTAAAACACGACGTTTCGGTTAGTAAGTATCTCTAACCGTTATCAAGTGTAAACTAAACAATCTGGTCTTTAGGCTACTACTTATACTACTTGGTGTGCAGTCAGGTGTGACGGCCCGCCCCCTTTTTTTAATCCTAAGACGCCTGTTTTCCTTAAGGAGTGGTTTCCATATGTTTGGTATGTCCGTGCTTGGTTGACTGAAAACTTCTTTATTCTGCATTATAAACGCAGTTTCAATAAACTTTCGTTTTCGCCAATGCGACTCCTTATGTAAAAATTTAGCTTCTGACCACTGAATCCTGTGATCATTTGACCATGCATGATCTGCTAAACCGGATTTTTCAATATCCCCTAATTGGATACTTTTTAGATGTTCATTTACTCTAACCTGAAGAGGGCGTTTCGTTTCACCTACATATGATTTACCACACTCACACGGGATTTAGTAAATACATTCCTTATTATTTGAGGGATTGTCTGGTTTTGTTTTAGTTACAAAACTTCTTATCGTATTTCCCGAAGAAAATACTGTTTTTATATTATAGTGTTTAGCTATTCGTCTTATGTTTTCTGAAATCCCTTGAACATATGGAATGTTAATAACACCTAACGGATTATTATTTTGAGAATTTGGTACATTTAGTTTGTTTTTAATTTTAAATATCGTTGAGTTTATTAATTTCTCGGAATAACCATTCTGTTGTAAGTCCTTTTTAATGTTGTTAATTTCTGTGGTTAATTCTTTATTATTACTACAAATATTTATGGCTCTTAAATACAAACTTCTTATAACTCCTTGTTTTGTAGCAACAGAATGATTAGACTTAAAATTTAGGTACTGTCCCGTGTGTGTAGGTTTCCTATATACAGTGGTTTGAATGTTTCTGTCTGATCGTTTGACAAGAACATCCAAAAAAGGTAAGGCCGAATCTTTTTCAATTTCCATGGTGCACTTGATTGTTGGTCGAATACCGTTTAAATGGTGTAGAAAATTCTGTAGTTCGTCTTCATTTTCCGGCCATATAATAAATGTGTCATTCAAGTATCGTAGTAGTTTTGGTTTGACTCTTGCTGTGTTGATCGCATGGTCCTCGAACCACTCCATGTAGATGTTTGCTACCACTGGCGAAAGAGATGAACCCATTGGGAGTCCATCATTTTGCGCGTAAAACTTATCTTTCACTTGAAAGTAAGAGTTACGGAGACAGAGCTCCAAAAGATCCATCACCGATAGCGTTGTTCTCTCGTGAAGTGTATCATCAGTTTGTAATTTGTTTTTGATGATACTGAGTGACTCATTTATTGGCACGTTGGTGTAGAGACTTTCTACATCAAAACTTACAAATCTATGTTTGTCTTTTGTTGTTTCCAAATCCCGTGTGAGTGTGGTAAATCATATGTAGATGAAACGAAACGCCCTCTTCAGGTTAGAGTAAATGAACATCTAAAAAGTACCCAATTAGGGGATATTGAAAACCCGGTTTAGCAGATCATGCATGGTCAAATGATCACACATTCAGTGGTCAGAAGTTAAAGTTTTACATAAGGAGTCGCATTGGCGAAAACGAAAGTTTATTGAAGCTGCGTTTATAATGCAGAATAAAGAAGTTTTCAGTCGACCAAGCACGGACATACCAAACATATTGAAACCACTTCTTAAGGAAAACAGGCGTCTTAGGATTAAAAAAGGGGGCGGGCCGTCACACCTGACTGCACACCAAATAATATAAGTAGTAGCCTAAAGACTAGATTGTTTACATAGTCAGTTCAGCCTTCGAACAGTTAACATCGTTAGATTTAACTTTAGAAGGAAGAAACTTATTCTATATTAGCAGTAGTTGGCCTGTAAGCCTAGTTTACTAGAGGAGCAGCAACTACTGCCAAAATGGCAGATTCCGAAGACCCTTTGGAAATTCTTCAAGTCCAACTTCGAAACACCGAAGCAAGAGAAGCTCGTCTACTCAGCCGAGTAGATGAATTAACCAAGGCCAACCTAACCATCCAAGCCAACCTATCACAATTTATGGAGGACAACAGCAAGCTGCACGACACCATCAAGGAACTCGAGGACCAAGTCAAGGACTCAAACAAAACAACGAGGCCAACCAAAACATCAATGCCCGGCTCGGCAAAATTCTGGACAAACGACAAGAAGTTATGGACACAACAACAACCATCCAGGCCCCAAACAGAAGCGACCTAACTAACAACCAAGGTCAAACTAGGCCCAAAAACAATCGTCACAGATCTCGCAAAAGATCGCTCAACGCAAGGGAAGACGAAGAAGACCGCCAGAAACTAAAGCCCGCTGCCAAGTTCCCAAACAAACAACAGCAACTACCTGCCAACCATCAACAAACGGCCATCCAAGCACCACCAGCCAGCCAAACACCACCAGCCAGCCAAATACCACCAGCAAACCAAGCACCACCGGTCAACATAGGGCCAACTGCTAGTCAAGGCCCACTTACTAACCAAGTGCCACCAACCAACCACGGAACACCTGCCAGCCACGGCGTAAAGAAGTACAAGCCCGTCCCCATAGTACTCCAAGATCAAACAAAATACAATGCAGTAACTGCATACTGCAGAAACAAGAACATCAACTATGGCGAAACCGTCCAGTCACTAAGTATTGGGGTCAAATTTCTTCCGCCCACACCGGAAGACTACCGACGCATGTTCAGCTGGCTGGAACAGGAAAAAATATCAGCTCACTCATACGCCACAGAGGAAGAACAACTGATACACGTAGTCATCAAGGGCATACTTGAAACAGCCACGCAAGACGAAATAAAGGAAGACCTAATAGAGAAAGGCTACACCCCGATCTCTGTAACAAGATGGAAATTCAAAGATGGCAATCCAATGAGAACCATACAAGTAAACCTACCCGCCTCCCAAAAAAACATATACAATGAGAAAGCAATCCTATACATGAAAGTGGACATCCAAGCACAGAAAAGTAGACTAAGGGCCGTTCAATGCCACCGGTGCCAAGCATTCGGGCATGGTTCCTACAAATGCATCGCAACACCAAAATGCGTCAAATGTGCAGCCAACCACCTCACAAAGGACTGCGTCAAACCACAAGACACGAGTCCAACGTGCGCAAACTGCCAAGGAAATCATCCAGCATCCTACCAAGGATGCAAAAGAAACCCCAAGCAAATAACCAGAGCAAAACAGGCAACCCAAAGACCACACATCCCACCTCCAACATTCGTTTGGGGAACACAACAAAACACCACTAAGCAAAGCACCACCAATGAACAGCTAACGATGCCAACCAATCCCTTACAGTTCATGCAGTCAATTCAAATGATGAACCAACACATGCTACAGTTTATGTCCACAATAAAACAATTCCAAGCCATGCAGGCAAACCTTATTCCGCACCTGCAGCAGCCACAGTCTCTACCAACAAAAAAGACTAATGGGCACTAGATCCCCACCGATAAGACCAGCGTTCCTAAGAATCATATCTTGGAATGCAGATGGCCTAGCAGCTAAAAAACCAATGCTAGTCAACTTTCTCGAAGAGAAAGACATCGACATAGCACTAATCCAAGAGACCTTTTTAAAACCAGCAAAAAGATTCACACTGCCAAACTACCAAATATACAGGAACGACAGACTATGGGGCAGAAAAGGCGGAACCCTGATTGCCATAAAGAAAAACATTGAACACCACCCAGATGCTAACCCAACATCACAGCAAATGGAAACAACAACCATCTCCATTCAAACAGCTACACAACGGATCAGAGTCTTATCCACATACATAAGGCCGGAAAACCAACCAGATGAAAATGACTTTCTCTCAATATTTAACAACACATCAACAATAGCAGGAGGCGACCTCAACGCCAAACACCTACAATGGGGCTGCTTAATAACCAATGACAAAGGCTTGGCACTAGAGGGGGCCGCCAACATTTTACATTTCAACATTCACGCACCAGACATACCAACCAGATACCAACAAGGCAAAAGACCAGAAAAACTGGACTACTTTATGTCACACAACCTACAACTAAACACAGAGATGGAAGTCGACTTCACAATGCAATCCGATCACGTCCCCATAGTCCTCGCAGTGGGAGACCCAAGACTAAGATACACCAACACAATACAGCGCCACCACACGAATTGGCAGCGATTCCAACAGATTCTGGAAAACCACACAGAACCACAACCACAAATCAATGATCCAATCGCATTGGATCAAGCAACGACACAACTCCAAAGGGAAATATCGGAAGCCATCGCCGCAGCTACAACCGCAACCACCTGCCCACCATCTAAAACCCTACAGCTGCCCCAACATATCAAAGACATGCTGAGGACAAAAAATCGGCTTCTTAGAAGAGCTCACTCAACAGGCGACCCCGTTATCAAGCAGGAAGCCAACAGACTCATAAACACCATAAGAGATGAGATCAATGCTATATACAACAACAAGTGGCAAGAAAGGTTAGCTGAATTGTCAACAGAAAATAACTCTGTCTGGAAGATGGCTAAAGTGTTTACCAAAGGCAGTAACAAACCCATACAACCTATACAGCATAACAATCAAATAATCACTAACCCACAAGAAAAAGTGGAACTGTTTGCAAACTCCCTAGAAGAACAATTCACAATACACAACATGCACCACCCAGATCAAAACAGGAACAGGAGAATTGCACAGAGAGTCACAAACTATATCAATCAACCAACTAACATACAGGAAATAGTTCAGATAACCACAGACACTACAGCACAGTTAATAAAAGCCACTCACTCAAGAAAAGCTCCAGGGATCGATGGGATTACGAACCTGGCACTTAAGAAGCTACCAGACAAACAAATATCAGAACTAACCAACATCATTAACAAAATTCTACTGCTGCAACACTTTCCAAACCCATGGAAAGAAAGCAAAATAATCCTAATTCCGAAACCCAACACAAACCACGGGATTCCAAGCAACTATAGGCCAATCACGCTACTACCAACGATGGGGAAAATAGCAGAACGAGTAATACTCGAACAAATCACGAGCCATCTAGAGGACAACAACGCTATTCCTCACTCGCAATTTGGATTCAGAACAGGCCACTCCACCGTTCACCAGACAACAAGATTCACCAGACACATCACCGAGGGCTTCAACAGGAGAAAACACACAGGGGCGATCCTGTTCGATATCTCCAAGGCCTTTGACAAAGTATGGCATGACGGGCTCCTGTTCAAAATGATTACACTTCAAGTGCCAAGCTACCTGGTTAAAACTGCAAGATCGCTACTGCTTAATCGAACCGCAGTAGTAACCGCAGATAATGCCACCTCAAGACAAATCAGAATCAACGCAGGAGTACCGCAAGGATCACCCCTAAGCCCAACCTTCTACAACATATACACGCAAGACATTCCTCAACACCCAAACTGCAAGTCAGGACAGTTTGCAGATGACATAATAACAACCGCAACAGGCAGAAGTCCAAGGCTGATAACACTCAAACTTCAACAGCACACCAACCAACTAGTTAACTGGATGCGTGACTGGAAAATAAAAGTCAATCCTAGAAAAACCCAAGCAATACTATTCACAAGGTCCAAAAGACAAAGACCTCACGGCCACATAATAATCCACAATAATAACATCGAGTGGAAGGACGTAGCCACATACCTTGGAATGACAATGGAAAAATGTTTAACATGGAACAAACATACAAAGAAAGTAAGGGCCAAGGCAATAGGCCAGATCTCCAAACTCTACCCTGTCATAGGAAGGCGAAGTAAAATGTCAATTAAAAACAAACCCCTGATATACAAGACAATGATACGCCCTATATTAACATACGGCAGCCCTTCCTTCTGCACAGCAAAGAGAAGCCATATAAAAACGTTAAGCCGGGTGCAAAACAAAGCACTACGGATAATAGTAAACGCACCCTGGTGTGTAAGAAATACCACCCTTCACAGAGACCTTCAAATAGAAACACTGGAAGAACACATAAACAAACTCAACAAAGATTACTTCACCAAAGCGACTCAACATACAAACCCTCTGATAAGGGACAGTCACCAACAGCCACCAAGACACATACGCAGAACATATGCAATGCCAAATGACGACCAAATACAGTAATGCTATAATTTTTTAAGTTAGTTATAAGTTAGATTTTAAGGATTAGGCAAATAATATGTTGAATCAATTTATATAGTACACATTCATAAGTTACCCTCTGTAAAAGTTGTAAACCAACAGAATTAAAAATAAATGCCATTTTAAAATGAAAAAAAAATAGATTGTTTAGTTTACACTTGATAACGGTTAGAGATACTTACTAACCGAAACGTCGTGTTTTAAAATAAATAAAAAAAATGGAAGTCCGAAATTTTATTTCTACACAATCATTGTCTACGAGTTTCAAACAAAAAATGAAACTTTTCAAATTTTTTTAGGTGAATACATATCTGTCGAGGTTGGAAGAAATCTACAGATAAAAGCCTGCAAAAATAAAATGCATCTAATCAGAAATATATATTTCTAGATGGATTATATCCTATGGAATTTAATACTTTATTGTGTAAATATTAATTAAGTATGTAAAGTTAGAATATCATGTTATAATTATTATTTTTAAATTTTTTGGTATTTCTAGTTGTTACTTATTTTTCGTTGATTAACTTCTTTTTAAAAGACTTCTTGTTGCCATGCAAGAACTCAAAATTAAAAAAAAATCTTGTAGGTACTGCCAGTTTATACAGGCCTAGCCATCATGTAAGAGTAACATTTAATTTAAACGAAAACTTTGGTTGTAGAAATGTTAAAATTAAAAGGGACTGAAGGGCCTTATACAACTCAATGGACTGACCTTTGTATTGTCATCAAATTAAAATTAAATCGTGTTTATCATGTTTTTGTCTTAATTTTCTCCCCAACTTTCATCGTCATCCTTTTGTTTGTTTGAATTTAAACTGCCAAAACAAAATCATCAAAAATGAGGCGACATACTGCGAAAAGTGGTCAATTCTCGCAATAAGGGTAAAACTTTTTGACTGTTTGACCATTTTATTCTCTCTGTGCCTTTTGAAATCGCTTTGAAGAGATTTTGCTGTTAAAGTCACATACATACAGAAAACGCCACATAAAATGCATACAGCAGAAGTTAGCCGCAGACATGGGTTGTTCAAGATTTGCTGTTTGCAGGGTTTATTGTAACTGACTGATTTTTGCAAAAAAAGTTAATTTTGTTGACAAATAAAGAAACTAATAAGGAGATTATCCTATAGTTATCTGAGTGTCTAACGGCTACTATAGTCTAAAGTATACGCATTTGTAATGACGTCACCAGATGAGAAAAAAACGTATGGCGTAGATACTTTTGCCAATGAATGTGTTTTGATTGACAGTGACGGATACTTCACATAACCAATTACCTACCTATTCAAATCTTAGACACTACTTTTTTTTTAAAAGTCTTTTGTCACCGCTGTTTATAATATACTAAACAAAGATAAACAAAAATGACGTCATTACAAATGTGTATATTTTGGACTATAACTAATGTTAAGGACTAATAAAAAATATGGAAAAATAATACAAAAAAAAGAATTTCAGAGATAAATTGTTGCTCCAAATTATTAAGTTTTTATTATTAAATTCTCAGGTTATTAACTCGACCAAGTCATCCAACTGTTCTCTTTTTAATTCTTCTTTCCCACTGTCAAAGGTATTGTTGGATGACTAGGTCGAGTTAATACCCTGAGAATTTCTCGTTCTTGTATTGAGACACCGCAGCCTGCATATATATATATAATCAAAAGAAAATATTATGAAGAAGAGGGAAATGTTCGGCGAAAACAAAGCACTAACTTGACCAAAATCCATGCGCTCCAGTCATATAATTAGTAAATTAAAGAATAGAAAGACAAACAATATTTAATAACTATTTTTAAAGGCATTGAGTTTGAAACAAATTTGGTTTGCCTGAATAAAGTCTTCTTATGCTTGTATAATAAGTACCATAAGGTGGAAGTTCTGGGAGTAACATTCAGTTTTGTTAATTTTCTTGAAATAAGTCCCCACACGTTTTTGATCGGATTGGAATCAGGAGTTTTGGCTGACCATAGCAAAACCTCGACATTGTTCTCTTGAAATTACTGTCGTGACATTTGGGCTGTGTAAACAGGGTAGTTGTCTGGCTGGTATAAAAAAACCATCTGGGTAAAGAATCCTGACTTGAGGAAGCATGACGTCTCTAATAATGGTGACAAGCCTGAGCATTAAACCTACCACCCCCAAAAATTCACAGAAAATCTTCCGGCTAAGTCTTTGTTTCCCGAAATATATTTTTCTTGGTAGCGCGTTCTTGAGGCCGATAAACTAAAATTTGGTTTCGATCACTGTGTAATTAAAATATCTTTTGTTCTGTGAGCACCACATGTTGCCAAAAGTCTTAATTTTCCAGAGAATAAGTTAAAGCAAAAATTAGGTGGGCTTGTTTTTTCTGCATGTAAAAGATTTTTTTTTGCTGTCACACGACATCTTAATCTGGAATAATAATGACAAATGCAATTTTTTATACCTGAGTCCTGCACACCCTCGTATACAAGCTCTCTTGTCGAGAGAGGTTTTAATGGTACTTAAATTGTCAAATGTATCGAGGGCCTCTGGTACTTACTACATCGTGTAGCGCCATTTTTACCGATCTACAGACTCATGTTGCTATGTGGTTGTCGTAATGTGAAGGTCGATTATCTGCTTTATTGTTTTTAACTAAAATGAGGAGAGGTCTGAAGTCGTTGGCAGTCTCGTGGTAAAATTCTCCCGACTTTGGGATAAAAAATACTTTGACTAGCCTCCAACTTAGCGGAAAGTATGATACTCTCAGGCTGTTAGGCAGATTATCGAAACCCAGGAGGATACTGTAGGTACTCTTTGTTTCCTGCACAATCCTGACTTAGATAAGAATTCTTTATAGGTACAGTCGATAACTTTTTAAATTGCCGTTTTATTTTTTTTCTGCCAAAATTAATCAATTAAAGAAATCAAAAAAAAATATTTTTTAAATATGTATGTATAGAGGAAAGTTGCCTAATTTCGTATAGTTGCCTAATTTTGGATACCGCATTATCTCAAAATCCGTTTACAGTTTCCTTCAATTCAAACCACAAAACGAAGCGTCTCTAACATAAAATGATTCTCTGTGAAGCGCATAGTTCGACTGTTCACAACTAGGTGGTGTCATAAGCTTATGTGTTTAATTGAGAAAACGAGATTTTATTGCTCCACCTGTAAACCATTATTAAAAGGTAAGTACTTAGCCTAGGAAAGTGTAATTTGGCAAGGATGTACAAGAATAGTTGTAGAACAAGACTATGTATTTGAAATAAAAATTTCTCTCACGGACTTTTTGATATTAGTCACAGAACCTAGAATATAAAGGTTGCCTACTTTTGGATAGGAAGGTATACCTGTCCTGGAAATTTTTCAGATGACCAGCGTGGAGAAACCTGGATACAGTGTTCACTTTGCTTCCGATGGGCACACGAAGACCGTGCTGGTAGTAAGAAAACAAAAGCTTATGTGAGTGACTTTTGCTTTGAAAAATAGGTTCCAAATTTTGGATAGGGTATACAATTTTGGGAACCCTATTTTTAAATTTGAAAAATTGCTTTGTTTTACTTTGGTCGAATTTTTGTATTCATTAGGGTTGAAATACATATTTTTGTGAGCGTACCCTGTTTTTATTGACGTAACAACATTTTTTAGGTACAGAAGAATTAACAAAATATGTTTTCGTCACACAAAAAAAGTTAAAATAAAAAAACTATCCAAAATTAGGCGACCTTCCTCTACAGACAGAGGTACGGTTCACAATTTTTTTTGTTTTGGTTCAAACTACTTTTCCGAACTACAAATAGGAATTTTTTTATTTTCCAGTGCGGCAATTTAAAAAGTCCCCGACTGTACAGCCAAATACGTTAGAGCATAAATATGGGGCATACGGGGCATACCCATATATTATCACACGCGATGCTTGCAGCCAGGACACCCATTTATTTCTTGATGTTCCTTTTTCGGGTAGACAGGATTTTGATACTCCGTTACGTCACTAAATTATTTGACAACTGTAAAAAATTTTGGGTTATGTCTATTATTTCTTTTCTAATAACTAGTTGATTGGGCAAAAATTTATCAAATTGTGGATTAAAAGCGTAGTTTTTCTAAAATTAATTGTGCAGATTTATTGTGGACGCCATGAAGAGTGTTTAATGGCATCTGTAAACCACTCTTAACTTTATGAATAAATTATAATGACAATACAAGTACTGACTAATGGAATGGCACTCTTACTTCTCCCGGACATTCTTCCACAAAACGCACATGTTTGACGTGAATTATTTCCCATTTTTCACAGAAAAAAATATGATTTTACACGCAAACACTGTAAAATGTAAATATACAAAAAATATGGCATCCACTCACACAGCAGCTGTGCTACATGACAAAACACACGCATGCGCACTTGAAAATTCGCGTCTGTGAATTTGAATTTGCCGTTGTTTCCAAAGCAAGCTATGAGTGCGTCACTTTTCGATTTTTTGGACATGTATTTATGCTCTAACGTATTTGGATACAGCTGATTTCAAAGAAATCTGATACGACTGGAAAAATCAGATTTTCATTTTAAGCAGTATGTGAGGCGTTCCATATCAAAAGTCGCCTTATCCATATGAACCCATTTTGAGAAAATGAGGAAAAACTGTTTACAATCTTCTTATTAATAATTTGTTAACGGTTTTTTCTATATACCTTAATGAAACACTTAACAACTCTTTTGTTTTGCTACTTTTAATTATGTTTTCATCAATGATTTAATTTTTTTATTTTTATTTTGGATAAGGCTGTGTGTGACATATTTGTAAAAATATGTCATAAATACAGGGTCTCTATGGTCTCTGGATAAGGCGAGTTCTGATTTGTTGATAAGGCGAGTTTTGAAATGGGCGAGTTTTGGTTTGACTGGCAATGCTTAACCATATAATATACAGGATAAGGCGTGTTTTGAAATGGCAATGTAGATAGATAAGGCGAGTTTTGGTTTGACTGGCGATACTTAGAGTCCCTGTATGTTGACATATTTGGATATATTAATATATCCAAATATGTCAACATACAGGGACTCTAGCGATACTTAACCATATAATATACAGGATATGGCGAGTTTTGTTCGGTTTTGCGATGCAGGCTGCATAGGTATGGGGACGAAGAATAATATAAAGCACCAAACTCGATTACATAATAATATATTAATCGGGTTGACAGTTATATTTTACAGAAGTGTTATGACGTCCATTAGAGAGACTATTTCCTTTTGCATGTTTATAAATTAAATATATGTAAATAAATAACGTGCTTGTTTCTGATAAATTTAATTTAATTGTGAATTGAATATATTTATTAGCTTTCCAGCCAGTTCGGCAGCTGATGATGATTGAATTCTACAGTAAATGGGTGCTTAGCTGCCTAATCTGTGTGAAACTGTCAAAAAATTCTTGCATTCTTTCCTCTCTCTAACGGGTCATTTTAGAGTACTCTATGTAGCGCCTGATCTTCCCAAACTTGACTTACTTTGTATTGTAATTGTATTGTATATTGTAAAAAGTAGTTTAAAGAGTCGTATCAGTTTTTTTTTTAAATTCAGCTATAACTACGTATATGGCAATACACAAAAATTTTAACATTTTAATGCATTTTATTTTTGATATAAATTTTTTTATTGAATTATCCAATTTCCGAGGATGAAGGGGTTGATACGCAACTGGTTAAAACCCCATTTATTTTCCCCGTGCCATCATCAAACAAGAAAATAAAATTAAAATTTGTTTAATCAAAGCCACACGAGTGTCGGCAAAGTTCTACTTAATTTTGATTAGATGAAAACCGGGACGTTTAATAGGAGATGGCCAATTCCTGCTTTGTATGTGTATGTGTGTGTGTGTGTGTGTGTGTGCACAGTTCTTTGTGCTAGTAACCCAAGGCAGATGGTGGAAAAGGTAAACATTATTATTGGTTCATGATAATTGCTGTTAGGGGTCCCTTGATAAACTTAGTTGACTCACTTATCCAAAGGAGAAAAAACTACTCGATCTAACTAAATTAGGTTTCCTGTAGTCAGCTTTCACGGTAAAAATCGGAACTAACGTAGCCAGGGCTGATTATCATTTTATCACACCTTTGACAAGCTAAATAATTAATTAGCTGTCAAAGTTTTGAACGGAAATGATAACCAATTCATGCTGGAAATGATAACCAATTCTCTGGAAATTGGCTCTAACCGGGATATTGACTAAATACCACGGATTATAGAACATTCCCACTTAGCACAAAAATCACATCAACGTTAAATTAACGTGAACAAGAATAACAAAGTTATTTTTTACTAGAAAACAACCTCATATCATGTAATATTTGTTTTGGTAAATCTACATGCTTAAAGATAACTTAAAAACAACGAGGAATCAAGCCAAAAAAATCTTTGCTAAATTTTCTGCTGCTGTGTATATATAGCCTCTTTTTTACCCTCGTTATTTTCATGTGCCAAATCCACACTTAAAAAGTTCTCCACAACGTTCTAAAACGCCACTAGAATAAGACTTCTTAAACCTACTAACTTTCTGCGTCTTTTTTTGTCACGTTTATTTTAATGACTTTTTTTTAAACTTAAAAGTGACGCCAAAGGAAATTCTGAAAGTTTACTAGAAGACTTTAACAGTTCAAGACAATTTTAAAAGATGGCCCTCGAGGCAAGACAAAATCTCTATACATACATTATGATTTCTTTAAAAGCTAAACAAGATTTTTCAACACTAAACTTCCGATATAACTTTGGCTACTTGGCAGTAGGATAGGTTGGAGAGAGGACCACTCGAAGTGATAGCGAGTGGGGGTGAGGTTGGCAAGCGGATGAGGACTTTCATCCAATCCTTTGAAAGGGGCTCCTTATCCGTGGGCGATCTCTCGCAAGGTTGTTGTTGTTGTTGTCAACACTAAACACTTTCAGACAATATTAATGTGTCTTTATCAGGTTAATAACTGATGCGTCGTGATCGTGAAGGATCAGGGATCAGTTTATTAACTGATTTTTTGGAGTTTAGTGGTCAAAGCACTCCCTGATAGATTTCGTCAAAGTGAAAAATCCCGACAATCGGTGGCGCTGCTGCTAGTAAAATCTGAAAAATATTTGGTAGAAAAGCCATTCTTTAAAAAAAACATAATGTATATATAGATATTTTGTCTTGCCTTGAGCGCCATCTTTAAAATTGTCTTGAAGTGTTGTAGTCTTAAACAAGTGAACTTTTAAAACTTCTTTTCGCGTCACTTTTAAGTTAAAAAAATGTTATTAAAAAAACGTGACAAAAAAGACGCAGAAAGTTAGTACGTGTGAGAAGTCTTAATCTAGTGGCCTTTAAGAATATGTTGTGCAGGACTTTCAAGTGTGAAATTGGCACATGAAAATAACGAGGGTAAAAAAGACTTTATATACACAGCTCCAGAAACTTCAGCAAAAGTATTTTTATAGCTTGACTTCTCCTTGTTTCTAAGTTATCTTTAAGCATGTAGATTTAACAAAATAAATATTACATGGTCTAAGGTTGTTTTCTAGTAAAAAATAATTTTTGTTCACGTTAATTTAACGTTGATGTGATTTTTGTGCTATGTGGGAGCACTCTCGGATAGATTTTGTCAAAGTGCCAAATGCCGCCAATAGGTGGCGGTGCTTCTAGTAAAATCTCAAAAATATTCGGTAGAATAGCCATGCAAGTCGCGTTTTAAAATTCGTGTAGAAAAGGCGCGAATCTAATGTGATTTTGACAAAAATCTACTTAGAATTCACTTGAAAATAACGTAAAAACATTGCTGTTTTGATTTGATAATGGCGTTATTACAACGCCGTTTTTGGAAACGTTATTTTTTATAAAGTTAATGAATGACCTATTAAGCTTGTTTTAATATATAAAATAAACGTTTTTTTCCCCACGCGTTTTTTACGTGTTAAACACGTGATTGTGCTGTGGGTTAACGGATCGGATTTGACCTAAGTTAAACTGAAAATTTCAAAATGGCGTCCGTCCGGTTAACCTTTTAGTTTGTTGATAGCCCTGGTTTGACACTTCCTTGCTATGGCTTAGAAATGTCAAGATGTCAAGTTCTTGTTAACCGTCGTTTTTATTTACATGTGTTTTGCAAGTTTTTTTTTAAATTAATTTTGGGATAAAATCCAACTGTCAACTGATGAGGGTCTTATAATATCACTGGATATTGTGCATTTGTTAGAAAAGAAAGAAAGTCTCGGACTTTCCTTACTCTAAAGGAAAAATAATTTTTGAAAACCCTAAACAGCTATTGAAAGTTGAATTTTATCTTTAATTTAATTAAAAAACTGCCAAAACCACAAATAAATAAAATCAGCGGTTGACAAAAACCTGACATTTCTAAACCAGACAACGAAATGTCAAACCATAATCACCGACGGGTAACGATCAGAGATTATATATATACTCCATATCATAATTTTTGAGATAACTTTTTGACAGTCATCAGCTGTTTACCATAACAAATACCATAGGCCAATGAAAAAAAGTTGTCACAAAAATAATGATATGAAGTGTAGAACAACCAGGGCTATCAAAACGGACGGGCCACGATCCTCCACTTTGTTGACGTCACATCCGGGGCTGATTTTTTGTTTGATGGTCACGTTACGACACAGCTGATTGTCTTTAAAATATTGAAGTTGGAATGACGGTTCATGAGTATTTGATTTTTTTTTAAATAAAGCCGTTTTTGAGATTGTTTTTACTTTATACTGGCAAAACAATTTTTTTAAAATGTATAGTAATCCAAATCAAATCAAATCAAATCAAATCAAGCTTTATTGTCTTATATAAAGTATAAAACTTTGTAGACAAAGCAAATACATAACTAAGAATAATAATAGAAAAAATCATTTAAAAAATATAAAATATATAAATCCATCCAATAAGTGGTTTAATTATGTTGTTTGATTATATATATATATATATATATATATATATATTTTTTTTTTGTTTTTAATTTACTTGTTTTTTTTTTATAATAATTGAGAATGTTAAGTTTAAAATTATTCCTTAATTGTAACTCTGATCAAGAAATTCGTTAATTGAATAAAAAGCTTTAGTGATAAGAAAATCCTTGCACTTATTTCAAAATATGTTATAGTTATTATTAAGTTTTATATTGTTTGGCAAATTATTATACAATTTTATACCGTTATAAATTATGGATTTTTTAAATAAAAATGAATGTGGTATAGGTAATGTAAGATTATTAACTTGTCTCGTTGAATAAGTATTTTGGTTTATTTCAAAGTAATTTAGATGTTTATTTATCAGACAAATTGTTTCAAGAATATATAAACAAGGAAGAGTCAAAATATTATTTTTGATAAACAAGTCTTTGCAGTGATATCTAGAATTTACATTGCATAAATACCTAATTGCTCTTTTTTGAAGAATAAACACTGATTTAAATAAATACATTGAACATGTACCCCAGAAAGGAATGCCATATCGTAAGTTTGATTCAATTAAAGAAAAGTATACATTTCTGCCTATTGATTTACCTAATTCATTTGTAATAATTTTTACACAATAACAACCCGAACTTAATTTTTTATTTAAATTATGAATATGGTTTTGAAATTTTAAATTTTCGTCTAAGTTAAGTCCTAAAAATTTTATATTATCTGTAGTATTAATTTTATTATTATTTATATTTATAATTTGTTGAGATATTTCTTTAAAACCAATTACATATGTTTTTGAAAAATTAAGGGATAGTTGGTTTGATTCAAACCAAGTTTTTATACAAATAATATCATTTTTTATATTATTCCAGAGAACATCTATATTTTTATTTTTCCAAAGAATAGTAGTATCGTCTGCAAATATTGTAAAATAACCAGAAATTTTAATATTTAGTAAATCATTAATGTAAATTAAAAAAAAGTATTGGTCCTAGTACTGAACCTTGAGGAACACCACATTGAATATTATTTTTATTTGAATTTAAATTTTTTATTGACACAAATTGAAGGCGATTAGATAAGTATGATTTAAACCAACTTAAAGCGTTGTTTCTTATTCCATAAATAAATAATTTTTTAAGAAGAATTTCATGATTAACACAATCAAAAGCTTTAGAAATATCACAAAAAATTGCAGCCGCATGTTCGTTATCATTAATACTGTTTAATAATTGTTTCATAAAAAAGAATATTGCATCATTTGTATTTTTATTTCTCTGAAAACCAAGTTGATTAATATTAATCATATTATTTTCACAAAAATATAATTCTAAACGCGATTTGATAAGTTTTTCTATTAATTTTGAAAGAGTTGATAAAAGAGATATTGGCCTAAAATTAGATGGTGTATTTTTATCACCTCCTTTATATATTGGAATTATTTTAGCAAGTTTAAGGCAAGAAGGAAAATATCCCAATAAAAATGAATGATTTATAGCTTCAGATAATGTTTTAATTGCAATAAAAGGTAATTCTTTTAGTATATTTAAGGAAATACCATCTATGCCAGTAGAAGATTTATTTTTTATTAAATTTAAAGTATATTTAATTTCATCAGGATTTGTTTCATATAATATAAACGCATTAGTTATGTTGATATCTTTAAGGTATGAAATGGGATCAACATTACAGCTAATTTTTTTAGTAATATTTTCTGCAACAGAGCAATAAAAATCATTCAAATCATTTGGTAATAAATCAGTATTTATGTCAGTTGAAAGTTTATTTTGATTAGTAAATTCATTGACAACAGACCAACATTCTTTTTGGAAATTTGTTGAGTTATTGATACGATTTTCATAAAACTTCCTTTTTGCATGATGTATTACTTTACGGTATGTTTTCTTATATATTTTAAAATAGTTTATTACGAAGTCAGTATTAGGATAAAATTTTGTTAAGGTATGAAGAAAACGTAAATTTTTTGAAGATAAACGAATACCAGACGTAATCCAGTTTTTTCTTTTTGGTTTATTTTTAACATGTTGAAGAGGAAAGCTTTTATCCACAATTTTACAAAGATTATCATGAAAATCATTAAGTGGGTCATTCGAATTATTAATGAAGTTCCATTGAAAATTTTGACACTGGAGTTTAAAGTTATTAAAATTTATTTTGCTAAATATTCTTTTTTTAATGTTATTTTCTTTTTTGACAAGGTCAATTTTGATAGGGCATATTGCAAAAATATAGCTATGGTCAGAGAAACCTGGGTCCGAGATCTCATAACTAAGATCATCAAGAAAATTTGTACAAATATAGTCTATTGTTGTTGATGAATTAGAGGTTGTTCTAGTTGGAGAGCTAATATGCATTTTAATATTAAATGAAGATAATAAATATTGAAGTATTAATGTAAAATTATTATTTTTATCTAAATAATCTA
Source organism: Aspidapion aeneum (assembly GCA_963576565.1). Classification (NCBI taxonomy): domain Eukaryota; kingdom Metazoa; phylum Arthropoda; class Insecta; order Coleoptera; family Brentidae; genus Aspidapion; species Aspidapion aeneum. The sequence goes on along the minus strand of OY755038.1, from coordinate 33,906,118 downwards.
TATTTAAATCTCCAGTTAAAAGAATTTTACTTTTTGAAGGAAATTTATATAATAAACTTTCCAAATTTTTGATAAAATTATTAATTATGTTAGTATTGTTTTCTGGAGTACGGTATAAGCAGATAATGTATAAATTAATTTTTTTTGAAAAAATAATTGTAAATTCAAATTCTTTTTCAATTAACATGTTGTTATATTTGTCAAATGTTACAAATTCCAGAGTTTCAAAAATATATCTATTAATCAATGCAATAGTTCCTCCTCCTCTGGAGTTTGTTCTACAAAATTTTGATACTATAACATATTCAGGTAAGTACAAGGGTTCATCACTATTTAGCCAGTGTTCAGTAAGGAGTAATATACCAGGATATTTAAGATTATTTAATAAAACTGTTAATTGGTTTGTTTTATTTCTTATTGATTGAGTATTTAAATAAAAAATACTAATTAATTGATCAGAGTTTAGACTAAAAAAGACTTGTAAATAGTGGGTCTGTTTATTTCTTCTAAATTGGCAGTTTTTTTTGAAAACAAATTAGTTTCAAAATTGGTAAACGTTAAAGTTTTTAAAACAATATTATTGTATTTTAAATTACTTTTAATACGATCAGCCAAATGTTTATAAAAATTATATCTTGAATTAAAATCAAACATATTAATAATTTGAATAGATATGTTTCTGTTTTGAAACATAAATTGGTTAATAAAAGGAATTATGTTAAAATAAAATGATTTTTTCTTTACACAAATAATAAGATTAGTTATTTTACCTATGTTTAACAAATTTTTTAAATACCTTGGATTGTTAATTATTTCTTCTGTGTCCCTATTGAGGAACAAAATTAGATGGTCTGTAGATTTAAGTTCTTTATAAGTATCTGCTGTTCTGGATATTAGTTTTGAGATAGGCAAATTCGGTGTTAAGTATGATTCGATACTGAATTTTCCAATTTCCATAATTTCTTGAAGTTTGGTTGCACATCCTCTTCCAAAATGATCTCCGATAATTTTTATTTTTGGTGAGTTATCAGTTTTATAAATATTTGATTTATTGGGTTGTTGATGTGGTGTAGAGTTATAATTTTGTAGTATATGTTGATGGGCAGAATTTTGATTTAAAGATAATTCTTTATCTATTTTTTTCGGAATAGTTTTTTGATTATTTTTTTTCTTTTTCAACCTTTGGAATGTAGATATTGTCTTTTCGTTTGATAATAAAGTAAGAGGGTCTTTAGAGTTATATAACAAGGTGTCTTTATCTAATTTGTTGTTTTTCATATTAGCAATAGTTAGTTCTTTTTGCATTATATTGAGACTCGGTTGGCTTTGTTTGTTACTGTCTTTTAAAGTTTTTATTTCCCTCTTGAGAATACAAATTTCTTCTTGTAATTTTGGAATGGATTGTAAGGAATTCGTACACTTAGAACAGAGGAAAATCATTTTTCGATTTTTTAATGTGATTGTTTTATATTCAGTATTAGATATTTTTGAACAGTTTTTACAAATAATAATTTTGCAAAGGTCACATTCAGTACCAAAAGTTTGTCCTGGTTTAGGGTTTGAAAGATATATAAAGCTTTGCTTACATTCTGAACATTTGAATACATTACTGTTATATTCTTGTTTCGAATCAAATGTTAAATTATTTCCTTCTAATGTAGAGTTTGATGAATCATACATTTGACTTATTGAATCTTGCAATTTTTGATGAGTTTTTTTAATATGAATTTTTAAACCATTTCAATTCTTAAAATATTTTAAACAAGTTTGGCATTGGTTTTCTGCGGTCGTATCGTTTGAGACCTCATTTAAAAGATCAAAATGACCCTGATCCGGATTCCCAGAAAACAAAAGATGGATTGTTTTAGAAAATTTATTATGAAGAATGTCTGTTGGTTTATCAAAATTAAAGATTTCATCGTTACATTGATTTTGAATTTTGTAAATGAAAAAATTTAGTTCGTATGTCTCTGAAAGAGCAGTGCATTCGATTGCCGTACCATATGTTCCATTTGTACTCATTTTTTGTAAATAAACATTTTTACAAATTTGATTTGTTAAAAAATTTTGAAAATTATTCCAATTTTGATCAATATATAGGACTGCTTTGTTTCTTATTTCATAGTGTTTATCTTCGGAATTAAATAAAAATTTACTTACAGATCTAAAAAGACAGTTTCCATCTCCTAAAATTGTATTTCTTTTGAATTTCATAGTTTTTTGTTTGATAACATAATTTTCTTAATACTTTTGTAAACTACAAATTTATATATTCACCTAATAAGGGACTTCGATTCTTTGTATTAATATAGTTTTGTAAAAATATCTGGCCTGGTTTTATTGTAAAAAATGGTAAAATAGTGTATAAATTTTTTAAACTTGTTTTGACAATATTATGACATACACATTTTTCATAGCCGCTTCATTAGCTCACACAAAAATTAAGTTTAAAGCAGAAGCGAATGTGACAATCACAGATGACAAAGTCAAATACATGTCAAATATAACAGTTGGCATGTGGTACATGGCGGGTAATTTGAATTCAAAATAAGGAATGCTCAATCTTGAAGAGTTTAACCTTTTCATCCTGTTGCTTCCTTACAAATCTTTGGTGGAATATCGGGATGGTGTCTGAGAATATTTCACTGAAATTTTGCGGAAATCTGTAGTGCCATTTTGAAAATATCATAAAAAAACGTCTGACCTCCCATAAGACCCAATGTAAAATTCAGCCCCGGGAGAACAGCTGATTTTTTCAGGGTCGTGGCCTCTATTTTTGTGTTGGCCTTGGAACAACTTGTATTTCACAACCAACGAAACTAAAAAAAGGTGGGTACACCATGCGTTTGACATTACCATGCGGATAATTGGTTTAGACAGCCTAACCAAACTCACTATACTTTGATTTTATCGCAGCCTTATTAAAATGGTAGAGACTGTCAGTTATTATTTTTGTTATATTTTTGTTTGAAAAAAACCAAATCTCGGACTTTCTCTACTCTAATACAAAGAGTAACGTTTTAAGACCCTGAACAGGTTTTGACAGTTAGATTTTGTCCCAAATTTAATTAAATTAAAAACTGGCGAAAACACAAATAAACAAAAACAGCGGCTAACAAGACATGATTTCTAAACCAGATAACAAAATGCTATTGGTTGAAAAGGACTGGACGGCGGTCATTTTCAAATCTAATCCGTGGTAAAAATCGGGCTGGAATGAATAGTGTGGCAGCCACGTACATCTTAAATATATCAGTACTGCTAAACCGTATTAAAAGCATTAATGGAAAATGATTGCTACAAGCATTCCGCCATATTTGATTCAAATAAGCCCAAACCAGAGAACATTATTTCTTCGATGCCAGTGCTGATATATTTAAGACGTACGTGGTGTCAGGGCATAAAGTAAGTACTGCCCTCCTTATGAAGAACGCAGTAACTTACTCTCGACTAGAAGACCGCGACGTTTTGCAGTTACTGCATATTTGTTATGCGTTTTTTTCATTAAATTTTTATTTTTTATTTTGTTCTTGCCAATCGATGATGTTCATTCTACACTATAATATATAAAAATCTCAAAATCGTCAAATCTGAAGTTACTGCGTTCTTCATAAGGAGGGCAGTGTAGGTGTAACATTCAACTCTATAAACTTAGCATTACCACTTAAGAATTGGATATTCGCAATATATGCTATAATTGTCGTAAATTTGTCGCGAAAGAAAAAAAATTGTCGCGCCACCCGTTTTCCTGAAAAGGGTATGTAATGCTAAGTTGAGTCTCAACTTAGCATTACCACCCCAGAAAAAATGATTTAAAAAAAAAACTAATCTATGGAATAATTGTTGTAAATTTGTCGTAAATTTGTCGTGAAAGAAAAAAATTCGTCGCGCCACCCGTTTCCCGAAAAGGGTATGTAATGGTAAGTTGAGTCTCAACTTAGCACTACAACGCCAGAAAAAATAAAAATTTTCAAAAACTAATAAATGCATTAATTGTCGTGAATTTGTCGTAAATTTGTCGTGAAAGAAAAACAATTGTCGCGTCAACCGTTTTCCCGGAAACTGGCAGTGAGCAATTTTTAGATTTCTCTGCCTAATCTCAGTGATCTTTAAGCTTTTTCACAAAACTTACGAAGATGTAGGTGATCATATTTAACCTTTTCGCGCAATTGTAAATTTTTGGTGAAACAATCATTATATTACGTTCCGCTTTTACTTTTCAATATAACCTTTTGTGGTGTTTGTGTAAATATTCATTGACTGCCAGGATTTTGCGTTGTTTTAGAAATTACGAAAAAAAGTGAACTCAATTTGTCGTGAAAACAAAAACTTTCTCGCGCCACCCGTTTTCCTAAAGAGGGGGTATAATGCTAAGTTGAGTCTCAACTTAGCACTACCACATCAGAAAAAATTTAAGTTTTCAAAAACTAATAAATGCATTAACTGTCGTAAATTTGTCGTGAAAGAAAAACAATTGTCGCGTCATCCGTTTTCCCGGAAACGGGCAGTGAGCAATTTTGAGATTTCTCAGCCAAATCTTAGTGATCTTTAAGCTTTTTCACAATACTTACGAAGATGTAGGTGATCATATTTAACTTTTCGCGCGATTGTAAATTTTTGGTGAAACAATCATTATATTACGTCCCGTTTTTACTTTTCAATATAACCCTTTGTGGTGTTAATATAAATATTCATTGCTCGCTGTTCTCAACGATCAAGCTAACGCCAGCGTTGTTTTAGAATTAACGAAAAAAAAGCGAACTTCTCAAGAAAAAACTTGTTGTCCTATTTAATGCATTTTGCTACAAAGAACGGATATAAATATATTTTTCCGCTCCTGAACCGAACCGGAAAAATCCGGACGGATGGTCATCCTTTATTACTGCTAGACCGTATTTCACCAGTAAATATCTTTCAATTGTGTTGCCAAAACAAAACTGACAACCAAGAGTAAGGCTAGAAACGCCACAATAACTCCCGCGGATTTATTTCAATGTGAAAAAGATAAAGGTGAAAATTTCGCTCACTTCAAGAACCTTGAAGAATAGGCACCCAGAGCTGTGTTGCCAAGTCGACATACCACGTTTACACACGTGTCCGAAAAGTTTTTTCCTAACCATTGCCCATGCTATGTTTGATCTTTATTTTATTAGGGGTCGCCTTATTACGTAACAGGATTTGGAGAAAAGTTTGGCAAAGTGTAACAAGGGATAGGGAGGGCTTCTCGAGTTTATTAGGTAACAACTTTTGCCTACAATAAAATAAATAAAGCTATACAACTAGTAGGTACCTAGTATTACTAGAAGATGATGTTTTGTTAGTATAAAACATATTTATATCCGTTCTTTGTAGCAAAATGCCTATGTTTGTTAATAGAACAACATAATATTTCTTGAGAAGTTCGCGTTTTTTCGTAAATTCTAAAACAACGCAAATACTGGCGTTGAGACTCAACTTAGCATTACATACCCTTTTCAGGAAAACGGGTGGCGCGACAAATTTTTTTCTTTCACGACAAATTTACGACAAATTTACGATAATTAATGCATATATTGCGAATATCCAATTCTTAAGTGGTAATGCTAAGTTTATAGAGGTGTAACATTCGAATAGCTTTATGATATGAATTTAAGGTAATGGAGATTATTGTTTTGTGTATTCTTTTAAACACATTTTTTTTCTGTTTAATCATTTGCTACAGTGTTAATTTGAATTTACTAATAAAAATAAAATAATAACTGGTGCAAAATTATCTTTATAATAAATATTATCACGGCCTCTTCCTAATTTACTTAAAGATCCCCTGTTGCTAGAATTTAGTTGTGCGGAGACGTATGTAAGCTATTAAATTCGATTCGAGGTCAGCCGCGTCGGACGAGTCGACTGGACAAACAAAAGACAATCTCCGGTTGTCAGCGGGGCCACCCTTCCTTCCTGGACCTGTCCGAAAAGGCGCATCTAGTGTCCTCTTTAACCTTCTTTTAGTCTGAAAACCAACAAGTTTTTGCTAAGTAGTAAGTATAGGTAGATTGTTACTTGATTCTATCGCTATCCAGGGGCGCTTCTTGAGCTTAAGTCGGCCGTGTGCAACCAAAATTTTTGCGCCTTATTTTCTAATGTTATTTTTTCACGTATCATCAGAGATGCAACTAGCTAAACCGTTTTTTTTATTCCATTTATTATTTGTAAACTATTTTAATATTTTTGAAAATTTTTGGAATTTGTAAGTAAATTTTATTTAAAATGATACACATTTAGGTTTATAAGTATCCTAAGAGGATAAATGGGCCATTAGACTGGTATTATTATTACCCTAACCCTAAGGTCGTAGATAATATTTACACTGGCACATAAAATAAAAGACTTATATGTATATTTGATTAAACCTACTTATAGTAGTATATTGGGAATCCAATCCCGCACCAAAACCTCAATCCCGCAAATCCGCGGGATTATCGCCATCAATCACGCGGATCCGCAAAATTGCGGGATTGCAAAAAATAGTAATATTTTTTGTACTCAGCCTACTAAATATGATAATAAAAGTTTTTATGCAATAAAAAACCGAGTATAGCAGCAAGAAAATATTTATCGCATATAGATATAATACAAAATAGTAGGAATAGCTTAAAAGTTACATTTGACATTGATTTTAAAAATATTTCCCGACGAAAGATAACATATGTAATGTGTCATCTTTTAAACTGGAGCTAATTTTATTGCACATATAATCTGCGGCTGAAACCGCACGCTAAGCTTCGATACTTGTCGGAGGATACGCAGCTTCCAAGATAATATGTCCTTATTCCCTCCGCATTCAAAAAGGGTCATTTCATGTTTAAGTGATGCTCGGGATCGTGCTGGTACAGCCATAGGAGAGGACTCTGAAATTGATACCCATGCAGTACGAAGGCTTCGATCCAATTCCTCTTCTAAATTCGAAGGTGATGGTTCGCTTCTTATTATCAGATGAGATAAAGGTGCATTATCCTCTTATATCGAGTCCCACAAATCCCGCGGATCCCGCACGGATAATCCTGCAATGTTGATCTCGTATAATTCCTGCGGGATCCAGCATTTGCGGGATTGAATTCCCAAGTAGTATAGTTTGATCAAACCTACTTAACGTTGTAATTTTTCGCGTAAACACAAAAAAGTTCAAAAATTGTTGAAAAAAATATAGACAATTTTTTGAATGATCTCAACGTTGCTTTATAAACAAGTTCTCCGAAGAAAATTGATTTGATGGCTTTAAAAATGTACCATTTTCGCAACTTCACCATGTAATATTGCAATACTATGATCAAGTTTTTTGCAATTTATTAGAAATTTTGGGTGTACACGGGCAAAACATATCCCGTATTTAGATTCGGTGAATCGAGATATAGAAACTTCTTTTTTGTGTTTTAGTTGTCGGAGTTCTTATTGTTAAGTTTTTCTTTGTGCGCTTTTTTCCGTGTGTACTTTTGTCCACATGTGATTTCTTCCTTGAGTAGAACCGCCAATGTGCCTTGCATACCCGCTGTTATTATCGTAATCGTGACTATTATAGCGACAGTCTGCGCAAGCCCGTAATGAACTTTAAGTTGCATCTTTCTTGAAACCCTTTCTTTTATATTGTTGGTAATTTTTATAAAATTTGTAGATCTGTTCTTATATTAAGATATTAGATATACCGGGTGGGCTAAAAAAACCGGACAATTTTTTTTCATTATAACTTTTGAACTATATCATCAATTTTAATGGGACAAACTACACTTGGCAGAGAATTAATCAGAGTTTTGACCTAATATACTTTTTGTCCGCCATCTTAAAATCCAAGATGGCGGACGAAATTAAATCGTACCCTTCAAAGATGCTCGTTTATCCTTATGTTGCGAATATGTTTAAATTATTTTTTTAAACCAGTATGAAAGCTGCATTCTTGCCACGCACAACAAGATATGAATCAGCAAAATCGGTTCGGTGGTTCTAAAAAAAATATTTTTGTTTTAACGATTGTTTTGAATATTATACGATTGCCTTGCCAATCATGTCTGCATTTATTTCCTTATAAATTCATTAATACTGAACCGACTTGGATGAAATAAAAAACATCCTGGTGAAAATTGATTGCTTTCTAAAGATCATGATCAAAATTTATCGCCATCTTAAAATTTAAGATGGCGGACAGAATCATACTTGATTCTTCAAAATGGCGTGTTTATTCTTATTTTCTGAAAATGTTTTAGATTTTTTTTAATTTATAGAAAAGCACTGCTTTTCCCGCGCACAACGAGGTACAAATTAGTAAAATCAGTGTAGTGGTTCTCAAAAAATCTTTTTTTGTTTCAGCCATTGTGTTACAGATGATACGATTGCAATGTCAATCCTGTCTGCATTCATTTCTTTATAATCTCATTATTACTAAACGAATTTTAGTGAAATAAAAAATCGTAGTGGGAATTGATTGTTCTTTCAAGATTATAATCGAAATTTGCCGCCATCCTAAAAGTTAAGATGTTGGACAGAATCCTACTTGACCCTTAAAAGAGGCGCTTTTATTCTTATTTTCCGAAAATGGTTTAGTTTTTTTCAATTTATAGAAAAGTACTACTTTTCTCCCGCTTAATAAAGTACAATTTAATAAAATCGGTGAAGTAGTTCTTACAAAATCTGATTTTGTTTTAACCATTGTTTTACAAATTATACGATTGCATTGCCAATTTCTGCCGACATCTTAAATTCTAAAATGGCGGCAAATTTCGATCATAATCTTTAAAGAGCAATTAATTTCTTTTTTTCACTAAAATCGAATTTATAAGAAAATTAATGCAAACGGGATTGGCAATGCAACCGTATAATCTCTAAAACAATGGTTGAAACAAAAATAGATATTTTGAGAACCGCACACCGATTTAAATAATTTTTACCTCGTTGTATGGGAAAAAGTAGTGCTTTTCTATAAATTAAAAAACATTTTCTGAAAATAAGAATAAACACGCCATTTTGAAGAATCAACTATGATTCTATCCGAATCGGCCATCTTAAAATTTAAGATGGCGATAAACTTTGATCATGATCTTTAAAAAGCAATCAATTCTCACCAGGATATTTTTATTTCATTATAATCGTTTCAGTAGTAAAGAATTTATAAGGAAATAAATGCAGACATGATTGGCAAAGCAATCGTATAATATGCAAAACAATGGTTGAAACAAAAATATTTTTTTTTTAGAATCACTAAACCGATTCTGTTGATTCATACCTTGCTGTGCGTGCCGACAACGCAGCTTTCTTACGAATTTATTATTAGAATAAACGAGCAACTTTGAAGGGTAGATTTTAATTTGGTTCGCTATCTTGGATTTTGAGATGGCGGACAAAAAATCATAATAAGTCAAAACTCTGAATAATTCTCTGGCAAGTGCAGTTTGTCCCATTAAAATCGATTGTATAGTTCAAAAGTTATAATAAAAAAATAAAATGTCCGGTTTTTTTTTGCCCACCCGGTATATTAACGTTTAGCATGGCGTATACAAAAATCGCCTGAGGGGGTGCTTGGAAATTTTTATTTTATTTGATTAAAAAGTAGGAAAATAAATATTTTATTATCATCTCGAAATAAACTTTAACTTGTCGCAAGACAAAATAATTAGCTACCCCGGCTAAATATCTAATCCATTTAAAATACGCTAATCCGGGCTAAATGGTGCGATAATTGCTACCTCTTGTCGACAGCTAAACGCAGCTGATTCCGAGCTATTCAGCTATTCAACTACATTCTCAACTCAATTGGGGTCGTAATGAATGGAAATATAAAGGAATAAACAAGTGCGTTGGAGGAAATTGAGTGATGAGATTGGGGAAACAAAGTTTTTAATTGTGTTATTTTAAATCAAATCATGACTAAACTTTGCTCTTATTTTATTTTTAACCGTTCTAAAAAAATTGTGATGAACGTTTACAGGGTAACAATTGGGCACTTTTGGTAGGTTTAAAGTAGGAGGTAACAGGTACTTACTTCAAGTCATTTTCGACATATCGAGGGCTTTTTAAACCGTTGCATTTTGGTTGGTTTGTATAACCTTTTTGATTTATGAAAATTTAGTTTTTTTTTCGGAAAAGACGTTTACGTACAATTTTTTGTATGAAAAGTGATCCTTTTAGAAAATTTTTCGGTCGTAATAGGAACCGGTAAAGAACCAAGAGACTGGAAAACCTTTTTTCCTAATCGCGTGCGGAAGGTGCACTTTTCCGTACTTATTTGCGGGCGGAAAGTTGTACTTTTCCGCACTTTTGCGGTAAAAGTCCTTTTTTGAACTCGTGCGGTGAAAAAATACTAATATTAGGGAACTTTTGCACGCACCAACTTTATTTCCCTCTTAATGTGACATTAAATAACAGATATCACCTGATATTTAGAAGTCCAATTTTTACCTTTTGCAGACATAATTTTTATTTGGGTTGTTTTTGTCATCCTATATTTATTTGTCAAAAGCCTGTTTTGTATTCTGTAGGAAAAATTAATTATAAGTTCCAAAAACAACTAAGGAAAAACTGAAAAGCCAATACTAGTGAAAAACCGTTAGGTCTGTATACTGTGTACCTATTTTTGATGGTATTGAAACTTTGTTATGAGGATTTCACATTACCGTCCTCAAATTTTGAGACAAAAAAAAATATGTCAAATTTTTCTAGCCCTTGTAGTTTCAAAGCGACGAGGGAAAATTCAAAAATTCAATTCAATTCTGTTAAAACTTCTCTACAGAAAGTTGATTCTTTCAATAAAATAACTTTGTCAAATTTTTGATCCGTCAAGTCGAATTCAAGATTTCAGAAAAAAATTAAGAAAAAAAATACAGACCTGGATTTTTTTTTCAATTTTTTTTATGGCTAGGGGTTATTTGGGAACCCAATTTAAAGCAAAACATTTTAAAAAAATCTAGGTCCTTATTAACTTATTAATTATTTTTTCTAAAAGTTCGAATCCGACTCGAAGGACCAAAAATTTTTCCTTTTAACTACAAAACTACAAGGTCTAAAAAAATTGAGGACATTATTGTAAAGTCCCCAGGTCTTTTTTTATAATACCTGAGTTTCTCATTCAGTAGCATAAAAAATGGAACACCCTGTACTTTTACACACTTCACAGAACATTCATGACTTTTATACCCTGTTTCCACCAATGCATGCCCACCCCGATTCAAAAAACGCATCACCTGATGCGTTTTTTCAATCGGGGTAGGCATGCATTGGTGGAAACAGGGTATTAGTTAGTTGGTTAACAGTGTTGCCAAATAACACATATCTACCAGTTTTTATAAAAAATAATTTTTAATAATTGGCATAAAATTAAATCTGCGGATTACTTCACTTCGCATTGGTAGCTGTTGAAACAATTGTCTGGTATCAAAAATATTGTAAATTTACATTACATTTTGTCATAACGTTATATGCGGTGAAACACTGTCTCTAAACAAAGGAACTAGTAGCCTCCGTTATTCGAACAAAAGTAAGGTCAAATATTATCCTTTAGTAAGGGATAAAGTTCAAACCAGGTAACTGCGCATGCCTCAAATAAAGGATAAGTGAAAATTGGAACTTGCAAATGGTCCCTCTTACCTAGTATGTTAATTGTGTTTGTGCTGTTTAGAAAAAATACTTACGATACACGACTGAAACCTGACTTTACGGGCCTCCCCAGGTTGTGCTCACCCCGTACTTTTCCTGCATCGTCCTGTAAAGCTAGTAACGTAAATAGCTATTACGGTTCTATTCCGGAAATGTAACTAAACTTTGCAGGTCGACCTAGCGATACCTGTAAACCTGAGAAGCCATGTAAAGTTAGTTTCCGGTCGTGTTTCAAACGTATTTTTTAAAGCGACATTAAACATCACAAACATATTTATCGTGTAAATATTAGTTTTTAAAACATACATAAGACACCTTAAATATTCTTCAATATTAAAATATTTACTCAAAAGCTAGCAATTTACCAATAACTATAAAAAAAAAACAATGTTTACGTTATAATTTGCTAATTTTCAAGTTGGGGGTAATTTTTAATGTTTTTACTCTATGTTTAAGTTTATCTTAATAAAAATTTCAAACCCATAAAAAAAAATTAAAAACTGTTAACATACAGTAGAAAAAATTTCCGGTCTTTTGGTTCTTTACCGGTTCCTATTGAGACCGAAAAGTTTTACAAAAGGACGTGTCTGTAAAGTGACACTTTCCGTATAAAAAATAGAATGGAAAGTGCTTGCATTCCCGTGGGCGAAAAAAATATACCTACTTAATGGGGGGAAAAAGTTGAGGCCAGGGAAGCCAAGGAAAATGCTGGTGCGGCATGACTTCAAGTCAACATTGCAGAGATTAACTTAGCAAGAAACCAGATTCAAATTGCTATGATTATTTACAATATCCGCACCCGCTAGAAGATCGAACTTCTAGAAGGAAAATCTACTAACGGTTTCGCTATCCATTAGAGCAAGTAGATATTTTGCTAATGAACAATAAAATGCTTTGGCCAATTAACAAGGTAATAGCAGGCTTTGACTCATTTACCGTTCGCGTTTTGCGTTCGTTATGAACGCGTCGGAAGTCTGGAATTTCATAATCACGTCGTCCGTAAAACTTGCCTGAAGGGTATCTCTATATCGCCAAAAATTGTTTCTGACAGAACTAAAGAACTCTTTGCTTGACATTCGTAGAGAGGACGTTAGGAGTACGCTAAAAATATCCCGGCCGCCGCGCGTTAGATCCCGCCTGACTCCATACCACTACTACTACTAAGATATAATGCTTGTGCATAATAGGTATGTACCTCTTTCATTTCTAGTCTGTACTTTTCCATGTGGATTTACCTGAGCTTTAAAATCTCAATTGGGCGCCCTTGTGGCGCAACTTTGTTAGACATCCAGGGGCCTTTTGTAGGTCCCTGGTCTCCGGGCCGGTACAGGAACGCATCCTGTGCCACGGGGTTCCGTTACGCACAAATCAATATGGGGCGAACGACTTGCCTCCATATTTGTAATTTTACTCTCCGGTGTAGAGTGCCCCTGGCATTTAACAAGGCCTACTGTGGACTTCCCTTGCTTTTTGAAGTGCGTTCGATACCTGGTCATTCCAGGTTAGTTTCTTGTCGAAAACTAACCCCAGGTATTTCACGTTCCTTCTTTGCCAGGGTATTCTTCGGGCTTGTCTGGGTTGATCTTAATTTTTCACCTTTTAGCCCAGGTTTCAATTTCTACGAGGTGCTGAAGCCTTGTGACGACAAATTGGATATTCTCCACACCACAGTAAGGCACCACATTTTTATGGACTATTAAAGATCCATAAGAAGGGTATACTACTGCGACCAGCACATTGTTGAGGTTTTTGTTGGAAATAATTTAACCATTCATCGTTCAAATCTTTTGTCAAAAACTCGGAACATTTTGTCGAGGCTTAAAAAAGGATCGAATTAGATCCCGACGATAGATTTGTAAGTTTTGATGTAGAAGGTCTTCACACCAACGTGCCAATAAATGAGTCCCTCGTATCGTCAAAAACAAATTACAAACTGATGATACACTTCACGAGAGAACAACACTACCGGCGTAGGAGGTGATGGATCTGTTGGTGCTCTGTCTCCGTAACACCTACTTTCAAATGAAAGATAAGTTTTACGCGCTAAATGATGGAATTCCAATGAGTTGGTCTCATTCGCCAGTGGTAGCCAACATCTACATGGAGTGGTTCGAGATTTATGCGATCAAGACAGCAATAGTCAAGCCAGTGGCGTATATAGAAAAAAGTTTCGGGGGGGGGAGCCGAGACAGTTTAGACAGTTTCGGGGGGGGGGGGGGGCAACACCTCATGAGGCCGTATTTTATGTTTGTATTCATGAAATATGTAGAAAATATCTAGAAAGTCTTAGCTTTGGGGGGGCCCCGGGCCCCTTATATACGCCACTGAGTCAAGCCAAAACTATGGTAATTATACATGGAAAATAAAGACGAACTGCAGAATTTTCTACACCATCTTATCGGTTATTGAAAAAGATTCGGCCTTTTCTGGATGTTCTTGTCAAGAATATTGTCAAACGAATAGAAAGAAACATTCAAACCACTGTATATCGGAAACCTACACACGGAACAGTACCTAAATTTTGAGTCTAACCATTCTGTTGCTACAAAACAAGGAGTTATATGAAGTTTGTATTTAAGAGCAGTAAATATTTATAGTAATAATGAAGAATTAACTACAGAAATCTACACTAAAATGAGAACAGAATGGTTATTCCGAGAAATCAATAAACTCAACGATCTCTAAAATCAAAAACAAACCGAATGTAGCAAACTTTCAACATAATAATCCGTTGGTTGTTGCAGTGGCGCACCCAGGAATATGTCTTGGGGAAGGCCCGAGGCCTCTTAAGGGGGGGGGGGCGGAGCCTCAGGATGTCGAATTTTAAGCTATTTTTTGTGTTTTTTTCTGAAATATGTCAAAAATATGTAAAAAAATCTAAGGCTTGGGGGGGACCGGGCCCCCCCCTGGGTGCGCCCATGGTGTTATTAACATTCCATATGTTCAAGGGAAACATAAGACGAATAGCCAAACACTATAATATAAAAACAGTATTTTCATCGGGAAGTACGATAAGGAGTTTTGTAACTAAAACGAAGCCAGAAAATTTCTCAAATAAAAAGGAATATATTTACCAAATCCCGTGTGAGTGTGATAAATCATATGTGGGTGAAACAAAACGCCCTCTTAAGGTTAGAGTAAATGCGCATCTAAAAAGGATCCAATTAGGGGATATTGAAAAATTCGGTTTAGCGGATCCTGCATGGTCAAATGATCACAGCATTCAATGGTCTCAATCTAAAGTTTTGCATAAGGAGTCGCATTGGCGAAAACGGAAGTTTATTGAAGCTGCGTTTATAAAGCAGAATAAAGAAGTTTTCAGTCAACCAAGCACGGACATCCCAAACATATGGAAACACTTCTTAAGAAAAACAAGCGTCTTAGGATTAAAAGGGGCGGGTCGTCACACCTGACTGCACACCAATTAGTATGATGCACATACCTATACCTAATTTTATCAATTTGCCTTTAAAAAATGAAACTTTTTGTAAAGTGTTTTCTTTTAGGGGAAAAATAGTTCTTTTTGGGTTATTTTGACATGCATCCATTTATCAGTTAATATATATCGCCGGCGTTATAATTTGAAATTTTTGTGCTAATTACGCTTCTGCGTAAAAAAGTAGGGGCTAAATTAAAAATCAATTTACAAATGAAACTTTTTTAACAGACGTTTTTATGAAAAATGTTTATTTACGCAATTTTCATACCGAAGGCGTGGTAGGGGTCTGGTTCGCAGTATCTTAAATGTGACAAATTTACAGAGAAATTGAAAAAATGGCGCCCCAGGTAAAAAAAAAATAATTTATATACACAAAAATTTTCGGAAAAAATAGTTACACTTATTTTTCCGACATTTGGAAGAATCCAAAGATATCAGTTGTCTAAATAATTATTATGTGGCTTGGCAAGACTGCATGGTGGAATAAGTTACATGATTTTATAGACGAATTTCTTTAGAAGTTTTTAAAGTCCGCTGACATCGCCCGCTGGTATTCCAAGTTTTACGGACGACTCTATGCTAGAGAATAGGAACTTATTGCAATAAAGCACTATTATGACAGTTTCGCATTGAAAAGTGACAGTTGATCTTTCAAAATTGACATACCAAAGTCGAATTTATAAACACAGGCGTTTATTTCCTATAAATAGCGCCACTATTAATTCCGGCTCTTATAATACAAGGCCTAATTTTGAAAGAAGACAGCTGTTTTTTTAAAGCGAAACTGCCAGAATAGTGCCCGGCACAATTAGTGCCTGGCTTTATTGCAATAAGTCTCTAATAGTGACGTGTGCCGGGCACTATTGTGACAGTTTTGCATTATAAGAACAGCTGTCTTATTTCAAAATTAGGCGTTTGGGAATTATAAGAACCGGAATTAATAGTGCCGCCTTTATTAATGGAAAATAAACGACTGGATTTGGTAGGTCAATTTTGAAAAATGAACTGTCAGTTTTTAATAGAAAACTGTCAGAATACTGCCCAGCACAATTACTGCCTGTGTACGACGTAAACCTGGTCATTTTGTTTGGGGGGCTAATTTTGATCTTGAGGGGCGATTGGAGAACGAATTTCCAACGACGACGGCCGAACAGTTCGAAAGCACACCCACCATTGGACGATGGCCGCGAAAGCCTTTCACAATTTGTAAAAATTTCGCTTATTTATTTTTTGAGTAAAAAAGTTAAAAACTTTTGTGAAACATCGAAGTTATTCAAAAGCGATATTTAATTCATAATCGTTCCTGCTATTCGTCCGCAAATCCTAAGTAGCTGGCCGCCGAGTGCAGTTGACATATTGTGTTTGTGCTACGAAAATAGATTAAAATAATTTTTTTTAATTTTCTTTGATTGATTGACGTTTTTCTCAAAACGTAAAGTTTCTACATGCGGCAATCTTCTTAGGGACGGCAGTGTACGGAGTAGTAGTAGTAGTGTGGGTAGGCTCTACGCTTGGCCACTAGGCACATAAAGCCCCTACTCTGTCTTTCCTTCGCCGAGAAATCTGCCCGTCTTCTGTACAGGAGGCCAACTCAGATTCAGAAGGTACTCGGTTTCAAAGGCTGATGATGATGATTCATATGTGAATGGGCCTTGCAGTCCTTCCACTGTGACCACCAGTGGGTCTATTGCGGCTCACTTTTGAGTGGTTTCTGACCACTACTGTATGCCTAATCCTCCAAAAAACAAATCTCAAAGGCTAAATTCATCTTCTTCTTGCCTCTTTGTATGCTTTACATGATATGAGGAAATGCTCCGAGGTCTCGTCTTCGGCGCAACCTTACTCACATGTCGCGTTCTCACACACACTCCTTCGCCTGTCTGGCGTTTCCTGTATATTTTTCTGGACCCACTCTGCTAGGGCCGACTTGATCTGCCCCCTTGTGAGCCTCAGGAAAGGCTCTGGTCCGACATATTTATGCCGGGACCCACCTCTGGCGAGTTCGTCCACTTTTACTTTTCCTGGGACTCCCATCTAACCCGGGACGCATACGAGCTCCACCTCTTTTGTTCCGGCAAACTCCTGTCGTACATCCTGTCTGAGCAGATGCATAGGCGCATTCCTGTTTCGTTCCTAATTTATTCCTTCCATGTTACCGCCGATACACCGTAAACTTCTGCCTGCAAACCTGCTCCGTGAGATCCCAGCGAGTAGCTTTTTCCAATACCCTTGCTTTCCACTTACAATCCTGCGCCTGTCGAATTCCGATCTATCTGTACAGCACGGATGGATGCACTGGATTGATTTAAATAGTCGATGTTTTGTCAAATATGGCAGCTTATATATGGCCTCAAGAATTTGCACCAATAGAAGGCATGAACGATCCTGCGTAGCTATGCTTCAGACGAATACATGCACACACCTGATTGGTTGACGCCGCCAATTTATTTATACCAAACCGACAAAACAGCAACTTGAGTTGAAAAAAACAAAACCGCAACTTTTTGCAGATTTTTCGGCGACTCAACAGTTGCTGTTTTGTTTTTTGTTTCCCGACCGATGTCGGAAACATCAAAGAGTTGCTGCGTTTATTGCAACTCAGTCGGCTTGGTGTAAATGGCTGTGTAAATCAACTTGAGTTGCGGCAAGCCTTCGAGCTGTGTGTTGATGTCCAGTCGCGGCAAGTTTATTTATTTATTTTGATTTTCTAAATCACGTACCAACAGCCAACCGCACACGGGAAAAAAATTGTTCCTCGTCACTAACCATGTTAATTTATTTTAATAAATATGAACACCAACACCCATCTATTTTCTGAATTGAACTAAACAAAACTGCAACTGTTTCTCTGACGTAAAACGACAGAAAACAAAAACTTGACAGCAACTAATTTTTTTTCTGTTGAGTGTAAACAGTTTTTATCGTTAAAAACAGTTGAGTTTTTGTTTTTTAAAACAGCAACAAAACAGCAACTCAACTAGTCGGTTTGGTGTAAAACCGCCATAATGATACAGATGACATTATTTTAAAAAACATATTTTATTATTATCAAAAGTGAAAGAAATTGCTTGTGTAAACAATTCAGATGCATGCATTCGAGGAGGTTTTTCGTTTTCCCTAATTTGGAGAATGGCTCCACCGACAACAAAATCTGTCAAACTAAGCTATGCTTAGTTCTCTACAAATACTGAGAAGCGGGCTGCGATATGCATATTTGATATGAATTTAATGTGCTTGTAGCTGTAGCTGCTACTGCTGCTAGCAGTCGTAAGCCTCTTATGTGGCATATTGCCGGTTACGCACTCACCCCCATGAATAAATTATATCAAATATCTATCAAAAGCACGACATGGCAAAGCCGATCACAGATTTCGGCCTTTTGAACGAGCGGTATTTAGGATCAACCCTGTCGCTCGTTCTTTTACTAAGAGATTTTTTTGTGTAGCTTTTTAAAAAATTGATATTTTGCAGTAAAACTGCTTGGAAGAAACAAAAAAAATATAGCCGCAGGGAAATTGTAATAACAGTCTTATTATAATGAGCTTGGGAAGCATCCCTATACATTTTCTAAAAGAGCGGTATAATAAAGATACTTTTATTGCGGAAAAAAGTTAATTTAAGAAATTATACCATTAACGTATTACCGGTTAATACGTTAATGAATTATACATTCTAAAACAATTTTTTTTTAGATTAGATGTCACAAAAGGACTAAAAAGGCAGATTTTAATTACACTTAACATTAAAATCACAAGCAATTACTTTTATAAGATAACTGATTGAATTTTAGCCCTAATTTTTATTAACCTTTTGGTTTTCAGAGTTTAAACAATTTAAATAAATTGATAAAAATTATTATTGATAAAAAATAACCAGCGAATGAAACAGCGACTATTAAAAAAGCGAAATAATAAAAGAGCGAGTAACAATTTAGCGAGTTATATAAGAATGACGTAATGGGTTTTTAGTTAGGTTTGGTTGTGCTTGGTTAGTGGTTATTACCTCGCACTTATTATTATTTTGGTTTTTTGTTAAATTCGCACTTTTATTCAATTCGCTCTTTTATTACTTCGCTCTTCTATTACTTCGCTCTTCTATTACTTCGCGCTTTCATTACTCGCGCTTTTATTACTCGCTCATTTGTTACATTTATTCTTTTATTACATACGTTCTCTTTTCTTTGCACTTTTGTGACATCACACTTTTATTACATCGGTTGTTACATTTGGTCTTTTAAAACATTCGCTCGTCTATTACATCGCACTTTTATATATTACTCGCTTTTTCATCACTTGATATCGCTCTTTTATTACTGCCCTCTTTTGTCGTTTCGCTCTTTGTTACTTCGCTTTTTTGCTACTTCGCTCTTTTAATACTTCTCTCTTTTATACTTCGCTTATTCGTTCCAGAGCCCATTTGAACACAGAACCATTTTAAGTTTCATCTTTGTTTTTCGCAAGTTTATTAATTTTTTGTTACCTTTAGCATGATAAAAATAGGTGACCTTTAAAAAATAGAAAATTTTAACTTTTAATTTTAGCATGTAACCAGAAAAAAATGAGGAAACACGAAGCGGTTGACATTTTTAGGGCCTTATTTATTATTGAATATTCTATGGATTATATTTGTATCAACCTAGGGTTACCAGATTTGTCTAGCGTGCAGGAAGACGTCGCCGTCATCGGAGGCAAAAAAGCCTGATTTTCGATTCAAAAGTCTGACAAACCATTTTGGAAATCTGCTTTGGGTGAGGCTAGGTGAGGTGAGTGCTCACGAAACCACTTTTATCTGTGAACTTAATACCGGTATTTATGACGTGAAGATCACCGATGAACTTAAGTTCACTCAAAAAATTTTGTTTACCTCACCTTACGGACCATCAAGAATAAACGCCGGCGCGGCGCCTGGACGTTTATTCTTGACTGCCCGTGAGGTGGGGTAACTAATTAATAGATAATTATTGGAATAAAGCCCTGCTATAATAGTGCCAGGCAGTATTTTGAAAGTTTCACAATAAAAACTGATAGCTGATCCTTTAAAATTGACATACCAAAGTCGAGTTTAAAACTAAGTCGTTTATTTTCTATTAATAAAGGAAGGCAGTATTTATTCCAATTCATATAGTGAACAAAGACCGTATATTGAAAGATCACAGCTGATCTTATAATGCGAAGGTGTCAAAATAGTGCCTGGCACTATTATAGCCTTGCTTTGTTCCAATATTTCTCTAATGTTAAGACCTCTACACTACAAAAATGCTTGCCAAAGCAAAACTGACAATCAAAAGTAAGGTATTAAATACCACAAAAACTCCCGTGGATTTAGTTTACCCGTAAAAGTGGCATGTCACGTACTGCCGTCAAGAATAGCGTCTTGAGATTTGGTGAGCCCTTACCTCACCTCACCGACGGTCAAGAATAAACGATCTGGTAATCCTTAACCACCAGATGCAAGTAGCTGCTACTTTTCGCACACTTTTGTGTGCGCAAAAAAAAACGTTCCCGCACACTTATTTTAAAGACAAATCACAATATTATCACTATTAGCCGCCGCATAAACCTACAATACTATTGCACAATATCTTTTTTGTTTAATATTAAACGGCTCCTAGACGGTCAATAATATTGCACAATACTACAAATTGCGCAATAATATTGACCGTCTACGCTTAGCATTGCAGGTTGCACTATGATTAAGAAAAAGAATGAACGAGCTTAACATTAATTGCGCAATATTTTTTATTGAGCAGTATAGAGTTATTATTGTGCAATAGTCTTTAGTTTTTAGAGATCCGAAAATATTGACGTTTATGAGCTGTCAATATTATTGCACAATAAAATTGGATCGTTTGATTTTCAAGAGGTCGTTTAATACTATTGCATAAAACAGATATTTTGCAATATTATTGGGGTATAGGGGCCGTCTAAAAACTAAACATTATTGCACAATAATAACTCTATACGGCTCACTAAAAAAATATTGCGCAATTAAATTTAAGCTCGTTTATCTTTTGCTCAATCATTGTTCTACTTCCAATGCTAAGCGTAGACGGTCGGTTGGGGCTCGTAGACCTACAATAATATTGCACAATATATTTTTTGCGCAATATTGTTGAATGTCCTATTGCACTTAAACGATCAATATTTATTGTGCAATATTATTGACGCCCTAGACCTTCAATATTTGCGGACCCGTCATAGCGTATATAGTCTTCCGTGTTCGAAATATCTGACCAAGATTTCGCAAATATCTGACCAAGATTTCGCTGCAGCTATCTTGTTGGTTCTTAAATTTAAAAAAGGGTAAACGTCGTTTGTCAAAAATACACTCACCTCCTTGGAACAAGGAACATTGACTAAAAATAATGCACAATATTACCCTTATACGGCGCCATTAAAAAACATTGCGCAATAAAATTTAAACTCGTTCAATATTTTGCTCAATTATTGTGCAACCTTCATTGCTAAGCATGTGTGGACAATATTATTAATCCGTAATATTGTGCAATATTATTCACTGTCTAGGGGCCGCCTAACGACTAAAAATTAGTAACCGGCTAGTTTTTTTTTGTAGCTTAAGGCGGCCCCTCGATTTATAATAATATTGCACAATATCTTTTTTGCGCAGTGGCGTGTCGTATAGGGGGCCAGGGGGGCAAACGTCCCCCCCGCCCCTCTGCGCTTGGCGCCCCTGGCGTCCTTTGAGAAAAAAATAGAAAAACTGAATTTAACGCAAAAACAAATGGTGCCCCCCCCCCGCCCTTTTATCCACGACACGCTACTGTTTTTGCGCAATAATATTGAAGAACCCCTTGCACTCAAAGGATCAATATTTATTGTGCAATATTATTAACAGCTCATAAGCTTCAATATATTCGGACCCCTTCATACCGTATATAGTCTTACGTTTTCGAAATGTCTGACCAAGATTTCGCTGCAGCTATCGTGTTAATGGTTAAACTTAAAAAATGGAAACGTCGCTAGTCAAGATTTGTTTAAAAAAAGGTAAAAATACACTCACGATACCTTGGAACAAAGAACGTTGACTAAAAAATATTGCACATAAGCCGGTCAATAATATTACGCAATTCGTAATATTTTGCAATATTATTGACCGTTAAAAACGTGTTTGAAAGTATGGTCCTTTCATTTCAAAAAGCCCCAAAAAAAAACATATTAAAATTGTGAAACCCATTAAGGAATCCTAAACAAATAAAAGAGAATATGGGCCGGACTGGAAACTGTTTATAGTATATAGTCAAGTAAAATAAAACGATTAATAAAAGTTGCTGCTTAATGCGTATAATAATCATTAATAGATAGGTACTATATACTATGTAGCTTGCCCCTGTAATATCTGTAATACGTTCGTATATTCTGGAACGATTTTCGTAATTTTCTACTGAGAGTTGCGTATACATATCAAGAATAATATCTTGAGTTTTCCTCATACAATTTGTTTTTAAAAGTTTTGCCTTGCCCTTTGAATATTTTTACCTTCCTAGCCCGCGTAGCAATGGCTAGAGAGAAGGTATTATTTTCGAGATAACGCCTAAAATGTGTTATTTGGATGTATTTTGACCTATCCTAGCAATATCGTCGTGATGTCTGTCTGCGTGTGTGTATATTATTTATGTACGTCACACGATAGCTCCTAAACTGCTAAACGGATTTTTAAAAAATTTTCAGGTAAAATAGTGTTCGATACTCTTACGAGCTTATTAGATTTTGGTCAAAATCCATGAATGCGAATGACAATTAAAAACTTGAAAAAATGCTTTCTTTTTAATGGAGCATCGTCTTAATACACTATTTTCAAAATGTAGTAGACTATATTTTCTTCAATAATTTGTGTTATTACCAAAAACTTCGTAGGAGCTTTAGTGTCTGAGATATTTAAAAAAACTGTTTTCAAGGCTAATATATTATCATGGCTTCACTTGAAGTTTTATAATAGGCTAGCCAGGAAGGTGTCAGTTCCGTCATGGATCCATTTATTTTTTAGGGTTAAGGTTTGGTTTCTGTAAAACCGCAGACTCTAATGGTACCACCACTTCATCTCCTCCTTGGTCCTCAAATGGTCTCCAAAAATTTGTTTGTGGTGTTTCAAATGGCCGCCAAAACGCCATTATTAATATTACTTACTAGGTCCTCACTTATAAAAAAAAAATAAAATATGCTGGTTTATAATTGTTATTATTCACAATAATAATGAAAATGTCACTATGATATGAATTCAAATCAGTAATATAAACACAACCGCTAACAATTTTAAAATGAGTTTGACCCTGTATTAAAGAATGCAGGTGGTATCTTTCGAAAGCCTTTGTTATATTTCGAGAAGGGTTTAGGTACTTATAGAATGGTATAAGGTATGTTCGAAACTTTAAATTTAAAGAATGATGTATACCTAGCCGTGCTTAAAACACAGAAATTCTTCCCAAAATTTGAAAATAAATTTTGAATTTTTGCACAGACTCCTGCAAATCCCAAAATGGTTATTATGATTAGGATGGCACGCGCCAGTTTTTTGTGCGGCTTTTTGAAATGACAGAACTTTAAATAACAACATTGTCCTACAAACCGTATGCTTGAGCACCTTTGTTAAAAATCACTTTTAGCGATTTTCTTAGAGGAATAAGTTGGATGTCCCGGCAAAATGAAGCAATTTAACGATAATGCAGCCTGGCACTCATCACTTGAAAAATATAGTCCATATTGCTATTTTGAATCTTTTTAAAAGTTTATGAAAGTTTAACTTTTTTTAAAAATATGCTTTTCCTGAAAAATTCTCGGAAAACATGAAATTCCGCACGCACAAAGCGAACTTCAAGCACCGTTCGACCGAGTTTATTATCGAAAAGGATTACTCTATCTCCTCTCTAAAATATTTTCTTTTTCGGGTTTTGTTAAGAGATCAAAAATTTATCGGATTATTTTTCTTTATATACCTAGCAGTCTTCTCTGTCGAAGCTTTAAGCTTTTCCCAAGAGGAAAAAGCTTTTGCTTTAGTCAAGCTCGAGTAACGTAAGTAGGTATATAAAATTGATAATCCAAAGAATTTTCTTTTGTACTATATTCTATTTAACTATTTTTAATTCAACTTTTTGACAATCTTGACACCCCTTATAACTAAACACACGCTAAAGAACAACCAATACATTTGTCGAAAACATTTTTAAACAGCGCTAAGGATTTTTAAGGGGTTTTAGCGAAATTGAAAAATGTTTAAATTGAGTGGTCAAAATGTTTCAAAAAAATCATTTTCAAAGTTACATTGTAAAAAAATATCTATCGTGGACTGACCCTCGAAACGGAAATCAGCAAGTTGGTTTTTACACAATATACACAAAGTCAAATTCTATGATTTCTTATGATTTTGTCTATTTATTTTTCTGCATTTTATATAATTGGGCTTTGTATATTTATTATAACTTGTTAATTCCCCTTCAGTCAGGTACCGTAAGTCAAACTGTACTTTTTGTTTTTTTGTACAAATTACAGCACAAGCATTTTTAAATTCATTTTAAAAAGAGTCGATTCAGATTTAATTTAAATTAGTTTGTGCAATATATCCAGGGATAGTAATCGTTTTAGTCGAAAAACTGTATTTGAAGTAACGTCAAAATTGCAATATTTGGGTGTTTTTTTTAACTGATATCATGGGGCTAAATAAAAAATAAAATGATCCATGACGGATCTGATACCTTTCTAGCTAGCCGATTAGCACAGTTTAAGCTATAATAATCGGGGGTAATATCACAAGTACATCTAATTTATCCGAAAAAATTTGGAAAAACGAATTGACAAGTAATTTGTTTAAACAAATTACGTAAAAACGAGTTTTTTGAATCTTTTCAAAGGATAAATTAGATGCACGAATGATATTTGGTAAGATTATTTCGTGACTGAACAAAAAACCACATTTAACAAAAATATGACAATTTATTCAATTAAATATAGCAACGAACAATTTAACTTATTGGGTACTATTACTTAGGTTACAATTTACGTAAAAGTTGCAATTTTTGTACACTACGGGAGTGGTGTTTGATATATTGTTGTGATTTTTTATAATGCTTGTTACATCATTTTCGGCCTTTTGGTTATGATGCCCCTGCGAAGAAGAAGAAGATGCTTGAGGCGCCTTATTGCTTCCATTTCTTAACGCTTTTATAATTCTTAAATGATGGTTACTGTCCATTTGTAAATAGGGTTTTATGGAGCCAGCTCGATTGTGTCCAGTTATTTTTATCAGCTGTTGTTCCTCGATCCCCGCTTTTGTTAAATAAATTAGCTTTATTTTTATTTATTAAAGGCGATCCTTTAATAAATAAAAATAAAGCAAATGTTTTTATCAAAATTGTCTCTTTTCTATTGTTTCCATTTTCTCCTGTGAGTTTCCTAATGACAGGATAAGTCTGGACAAGATAATCCCGTTTATATTGAGCGTCGGGGATTCCCTCATTTTCTGCGGCCGGGCCAGAGCTCTCTGCCACCTGACAATTACCGGAAGTTCCCCAGGGAGAGTCCCGGAAGAAGATCTAACGAGTGACGGTTTTATTTTATATGATTAACTTTTTCGTAAACCCACATTTCTATTTTTAGAACATTAGATAGAATAGTCCACAGTACACCGGTCTAACTTTTAAGGGATGAGTAATAGGCTGAATTTTCGTAAATAGAAAAAGACAATAGAAGAAAATACTTATAACATCTTATTGCATCAAATCCTTTTGTTCTTTAGATACAGGGTTAAGATTGACATTTTTTTTCAATTTTTTGCTATAATTTTAAAAAAAATTACAACAAAGGATTCAGATTTCGGAGAAATATGTATTACAATAAAGGGTATTATAATTGAAGGTTAAAATTCTTTTAAAACAAAAAAAATTCTTAAAATGATTACCAAAAATTCATTCTTTCATCATTTTTTAAAATTAAATGTAGATAGGTAGTATAATCTAGGGGGCACGGCAGTGCCCCGCCAAGTTTGCGAGGAAACTGCTGTACCATCTTTTCTCGAAACATTTCAGGTCATATTGGACCTATCTAAAACTCTACTTCGCAATGATCTACGAAACTCAAACTTTGCACAGTCGTAGATCATTATAGAGTTAACAATCCCTCCAAGTTTCAGGGACTTCCATAAAGTAGTAAAGTAGTTACGAAATTTCAAAAAACGTCGAAATTGCCACTCATTCACTTACTCACTCACTCATCTACTCACTCATGAAAAATTCTACTGTACTTCCAGACATGCTACAGAGCTGAAATTTGGCACACTGATAAAAATTGTGACCAAACCCTTGGAAAAAATCAAAAAACGCCAAAATTCTAATTCACTCCCCTCCCCCATATATGTAAATTTATGTAAAAGTAACATTGTCCACTTCCAGAGGCGTTAGAGAGCTGAGTTTTGGGAGACTGTTAGGAAATATGATAAAACTATAGAAAAAAATTAAAAAACCTCAAATTTTTAATTTGTTTCCCGTCCCTATAAATATAAAGTTAGGTAAACGTATTATTGCCCACTTCCAGAGACGCTAGTGAGCTGAGCTTTGGAAAGCCGATAGGAACTATGATAAAACTATAAACAAAAAGTAAAAAACTCCAAATTTTAATTAACTTCCCTCCCTTATAAATGTAAAGTTATGTAAAAGTAACATTCTTCACTTTCAGAAACGCTAGAGAGCTGAGCTTTGGAAGACTGATAGGAACTATGATAAAACTATAGGAAAAATTTTAAAAACATTAAAATTTTAATTTACTTTCCTCCCCTATAAATGTAAATTTATGTAAAATTAACATTGCCTACTTCCAGGAACACTAGAGAGCTGAGTTTGAGAAGGCTGATAGGAACTATGATAAAACCATAGGAAAATATAAAAAAAACCTCAAAATTTTTAATAAGGCATTGCAAAAGTTTTGAACAATATTTTATTACTTTAAAACTTAAATATTATCCAAATCCTTTAAAAAAGAAGTGAAATCATAACAAAAACATTACATGTAAAAAAAAGCCAAGGTATGCGAAAGTGGTATTCCGTAAAAAGAATATATCTATATAAAAGTAAAGTCAAGTTCTCCATTACAAATTTCAAAATGAAAGGTTCTTACTAGTTTGGAAATATTTTTCTAAACTTGGCTATTGCGGCTGCATATGACTCTTAGGCACAGTGAACATAAAGTTTGGCGGAAATAGTAAAGTTTAAAAAAAACATTTCCAGTAAGAACCTTTGATTTTGAAATTTGTATTGAAGAACTTGACTTTACTTTTATCTCTATTCTTTTTACGGAATACCACTTTTGCGTATTTGGCTTTTAGCTCACACATATACTATACTATAGTAGTGTGAGCTATGGTGATCCTAATTTTTTCGAGAAAAAAAAAGTTGCTCTGATTTCAAAAATTTTTATATATCTTTGCGTTTCAGATGATTTTGAAACTTTTTTGTTGCGCCGTCTGTCTGTCTGTCTGTCTGTCTGTCTGTATGTCTGTCTGTCTGTCTGTATGTCTGTCTGTAACGACCAACGCGCATAACTCAAAAACCGCTTGGCCGATTTTACTGAAATTTGGTACCTAGGCTGGGTCTTGGGTCGAGATGGTCCCATTTAAAAATGAACAAAATCCACCAAACACAAACCCAATAAAAGGGTGGGGGTAGATTTCAAAAATTAGAGTTTATGTGAAAATATGACGTAAGTGATATCAAACGAAAGGTAATTGAGTCTGCAGTTAAACAAAATACATTTTAATTTATTTTTAAAAAAGGGTGGGGGTATATTTTAAAAATTAGAGTTTAAGTGAAAATATGACGTGTGTGATATCAAACGAAAGGTAATTGAGTCCGGAGTTTAACAAAATACATTTTAGTTTTTGTTTTTTTAAGAGTGGGGGTAGATTTAAAAAATTTGAGTTTAAGTCAAAACATGGCTTGTGTGGTATCAAACAAAAGGTAATTTAGTCTGGAGTTGAATAAAATATATATCAGTTTTTAGTTATATTAGCTCACACGTACACTATAACTATAGTACCTAGTGTGAGCTTAGGGGCCCATATATTGGCAGAGTATTTTTACAGGCAATGATTTTGTTATGATACTATTTGCTTTAATTATTAAGAAGCCTTCAGATATGTATAAAAGTCAATCTAGTTTTTTCTTATAAAAGTTGACAAACTGATAGGTACCTATTGCAAAGGTTATTTTCTCTTTGACCTATAACTTTTTAGATAAAAATGGCACATCTTTTGATCATCATAAATCACAAAATTATTTTAAAGTTTTCCTGTTTTCCCCCATTTTTCAAACTTGACAAATGCTATAACCTGAAAACAAGAAACTTTTTTCCAAAAATTGTTTGACATTTTTGTATAGTTTTAACTAAAGGCCCTCGATATATTGATTTGGTGTAAAACAATTGTCAAATGTATCGAGGGCCTCTAGTTTTGGGTAGGGGACGATTCGCCGCAGCTGATTCGCCGCGGCCGATTCGCCGCAGGGACAATTCACCGCAAGATTTTTTGTTTTATGATATTACCATTGATGGCAATTGTTTAAACATGTTTATTTAGTTTGACTACATATAATATATTTGTTTATTTGTTTGGTAAAAACTTTTGCAAACTTTAAAAAAATCAAAATGGCGGGTTTTCCCATTTATGAACCGATTTGCATCAAACTCGGAACTTTGAGATCTTTCAGGTCGCTGATTACAATTTCTAACTTGAATGAACTCAAAGTTCCGAGTTTGATGCAAATCGGTTCATAACTGGGAAAATCCGCCATTTTTAATCTGTCATTTTCAGGTTTTTAAATTTGAGTGAAAAATTGGATTGTTACCTTGGGCGCCGCGATGTTTCAAGTATAAGGTAAATCGGTTTATAAATAAAAAAGTGCGCCATTGTGGAGCCGCCATTTTGATTTTTTAAATTTTAAGGTAAAAATCATAATAAGCGACCTGAAACACCCCAAAGTCCGCCATTTTGGATCCGATATTTTGATTTTTATAAATTTAAGTTAAAAATAATAATCAGCGCCCTGAAAGATTTTAAAGTTCCGAGTTTGATGCAAATCGGTTCATAAATGGGAAAATCCACCATTTTCCATCCACCATTTTATTTATTTTTTTAATAAAAAAAATGTTGAATTGTATACTAACCACCAAATACCTAGTTGGAAAAATTTGAAAAACGTTATAATCACGAATAAACAAATATATTATATGAATTCAAGCTAAATAAAAATGTTTAAACAATTGCCAACAATAATATCATAAAACAAAAAATCTCGCGGCGAATTGTCCCCGCGGCGAATCGGCCGGCGGCGAATTGTCTCATCCCCCTAGTTTTAACCTTCCACACCAACCCTTAAAGTTTGGTGCATCATTTAAATTACACCCTGTACACTTTTATAATTTTATCTGTGGATTTATTAAGTTTATAAATCTCTCTGATATTCTCGGCTGTATTTAAACACTCAATATAACTAACTCAATAATAAAAGGGCAGGATAGGATAATTTTATTTATAGGAGGGCTCTTGCCTCTGCGATTTAGCGATATTATATGTCATTAGGTTGCTGTTTGTTTTCCTGCAGGAAAACTGAAAGGAATGAAATAATGGATGTCTGGTTTATTTATACTTAGCAGGAAAATTGAAGTAGATTAAAAAAATTATTAAAGTAATTTTGTTATACAAAGATACAAGAGTTAATGTTGAGAAGCTCTCTTTGTCTTGTGATTCTAGGAATTGCATACAAAACGCATTCTACAATAAAATGACATAATATAGGCAGTGGCGGATAGAAGGAGGGACCAGGCCCCCCCTCATAAAGCTTATAATTTTTAGTTCCAGAAAAAAATACTCTGCCATTATATGGGCCCCTAAGCTCACACTAGGTACTATAGTTATAGTGTACGTGCGAGCTAATATAACTAAAAACTGAAATATATTTTATTCAACTCCAGACTAAATTATCTTTCGTTTAATACCACACAAGCCAAGTTTTGACTTAAACTCAAAATTTTTGAAATCTACCCTCACCCTTAAAAAAATAAACTAAAATGTATTTTGTTTTACTCCTGACTCAATTACCTTTCGTTTGATATCACACACGCCATATTTTCACGAAAACTCTATTTTTTGAAATCTACCCCCACCCTTTAAAAAAAAACTGGTATTTTCTTTAACTCCAGAATCAATTACCTTTCATTTGATATCACACACGCCATATTTTCACATAAATTCTAATTTTTGAAATCTACCCCCACTCCTTTATTTGGCTTGTGTCCTCTGGATTTTGTTAATTTTTAAATGGGACCATCTCGACCCAAGACCCAGCCTAGGTACCAAATTTCATTATAATCGGCTCAGCGGTTTTTGAGTTATACGCGTTGGTCGTTACAGACAGACATACAGACAGACAGACAGACAGACAGACAGACAGACGGCGCAAAAAATACTCTGCCAATATATGGGCCCCTAAGCTCACACTAGGTACTAAAAACTGAAATATATTTTATTCAACTCTAGACTAAATTACCTTTTGTTTGATACCACACAAGCCATGTTTTGACTTAATCTCAAATCTTTGAAATCTACCCCCACCCTTAAAAAAACAAAAACTAAAATGTATTTTGTTAAACTCCCGACTCAATTACCTTTCGTTTGATATCACACACGCCATATTTTCACTTAAACTCTAATTTTTGAAATATACCCCCACCCTTTTTTTAAAATAAATTAAAATGTATTTTGTTTAACTCCAGACTCAATTACCTTTCGTTTGATATCACACAAGCCATATTTTCACATAAACTCTAATTTTTGAAATCTACCCCTACCCTTTTATTTGGTTTGTGTTCGGTGGATTTCGTTCATTTTTAAATGGGACCATCACGACCCAACACCCAGCCTAGGTACATACCAAATTTCATTAAAATCGGCCAAGCGGTTTTTGAGTTATGCGCGTTGGTCGTTACAGACAGACATACAGACATACAGACAGACAGACAGACAGACAGACAGGCAGACAGACAGACAGACAGACAGACAGACAGACAGACAGACATACAGACAGACAGACAGACGGCGCAACAAAAAAGTTTCAAAATCATCTGAAACGCAAAGATATATAAAATTTTTGAACTCGGAGCAACTTTTTTTTGTTGAAAAAATTAGGATCACCATAGCTCACACTACTATATAGTATAGTATATGTGTGAGCTAATAACCAATGTATAAGCCGCAGATTTCAAATATAAAATTTTTCAAAAACTTTTACTATAATATTAATATTTTTTAAATTTTGACGCAAAATTTAACTGATTTTGCACAAATTTTCGTCTGCGGCACATTTTGTTTGCACGTAGTGGCAAACTTTAAAACTAATTCTTATTAAATCCCCCAAAAAAAATTGTTTTGTGTTTTTCCCCTCCTTGGCCCCTCCCTCCAGAACTTTCTGGATCCGCAACTGAATATAGGTAAAGAAGTATCCCGGCCCTCATCTTGGTGGGGGAAATACAGTCAAATTCGCATGCATATACTTTTTAAATAGAAGTGGGTACAGGGTGTTCCATAATGAATGCTACCCTCCTTTTTTTCAGTTAATATGCATGCATGCTACAAAAAATACTCTGCCAATATATGGGCCCCTAAGCTCACACTAGGTACTATAGTTATAGTGTACGTGTGAGCTAATATAACTAAAAACTGAAATATATTTTATTCAACTCCAGACTAAATTACCTTTTGTTTGATACCACACAAGCCATGTTTTCAATGAACCCTTAAAAAAAACAAAAAACTAAAATGTATTTTGTTAAACTCCGGACTCAATTACTTTTCGTTTGATATCACACATGCAGCAGACAGACAGACAGACAGACAGACAGACAGACAGACAGACAGACAGACAGACAGACAGACAGACAGTCATACAGACAGACAGACAGACGGCGCAACAAAAAAGTTTCAAAATCATCTGAAACGCAAAGATATATAAAAATTTTTGAAATCGGAGCAACTTTTTTTTTCTCGAAAAAATTAGGATATGTGTGAGCTAATGTCCAAAAGGAAAGTTATATAACGCGTAAAATTTAGTACCCGTAAACTAATAATCAAACAAGTTTTTGTGGCTAAGCTGGTAAAAATAAGGGTTTTTTGTTTCTCTTGTATTTTTCCGTGGGTAACTCGAAAGCCTAACCTCACGGGGGTCCAAGATCTAATGGGCACCTAATAAGTGTTGACAGTTAACTGTTTCGTCTTTATGGGACTCCTCAGAACACTGCTTGGTCAATATGGCACCCTAGCTAAGTTAAGTACACGGTTTTGTCTCTCACCTTACGTTTCTAGTGAGAAAACAAAACCATGTACTCTGGAAGAAGCGCCATCTTCCGTTAAATAATACGGAATTCCGTAAAATGTTATGGAATTCTCTTTTCTTTTCGGTGTTACGGAATTCTCTACTTTGTTACGAAATTCCGTTCTTTACGGAAATTCCATAAAATTTTACAGAATTTGGTTTTTTTTTTAGAGAGTTTCGTATTTTTTGTGAGAAACTTCGTATTTTTTACGGAAAATTAAAAAAAAAAAGGGATATTTCTCCTACTCTCGTACATTCCATTCCAGTTATTGCGCTACTTTTTTCTATGCGAGTCTTTTATTTTTTAGTTACACATGTAAAAGCATTTTAACCAAAAAATATTGGGTTACACGTTCGTACACACCCTATATGTGCAGGATGCACTTTATTTAGAAAATAATAACGAAATGTTTTCCGTAGAGCCTTAATATTTATAGACCGGGATTCATAAATTTATACATATTTATTTACTAAAAATAAAAAAGTAAAAGTAAAAGTAATTTGCATTCAGATCTTGTAGTGCTAATGTTTTTTGTCTTAAACAAGTAACTGAGAAAAAGAGCGCCAGAAATATAGAGACTCATGTTACCTTTGTGCAGTGGCGTATATACGGGGGAGGCCTGAGGGGCTCGGGCCCCCCCGAAGCTGAGATTTTTTTGGATATTTTCCACATATTTCATGAATACAAACATAAAATAGCATAAAATACAGCCTCATGAGGTCCCCAAAACTGTCTCGGGCCCACCCCGAAACTTTTTTCTATATACGCCACTGCCTTTGTGGACCTACAAAAAGCATATGATACCGTTCCAGTAGAAAAATTATGGACAGTGCTATGCAGACTAATATCAATCTACATAAAAGCGATAAAAGAAATATACAAAGGGTCAAAATCTAAAATTAATATTGGAAAACGACTTTCAAAAGAATTCCTGGTAACGAAAGGCTAAAGACAGGGATGTTGTATCTCTCCAACTCTTTTTAAAATATATATCGCAGTAGCTCCAAAAAACTGGAAACGCAAAGTACACGGCATGGGAATACAACTTAATGACCGATTTACCGTATACACACTACAGTTTGCTGACGACCAAGTAATTAATACCAATCGCGTATTCATTGTTAATACAACAGCGGGGGTTAACAGTGAACGTGGACAAGACACAGTACTTATGTATTGGAAACTAATCAAGTGAATTAGAACTAGAAAATGGACAAACAATATCTCCATGCAATGAGTATGTATACTTGGGTGTCACATTTGATAAGACGGAAACAGACTGTAAAGAACTGGAAAAAAGAATAGTAAAACCAAAAAAGATTATTGGTTGTCTTAACAGTATTTTATGGAGCAGAGAGAAAAATACAAAGCAAAAATGGAAAGTGTCGAAATGGATGCAATAAGAAGATCAATGAGAATATCTAGAACAGATCATATAAGAAATGAGATCATAAAAGAAAGAATGGGAATCGAGGGAAGCATAACGAATGACATCACTAAAAGGCAACTGATATGGTACGAAAGATTACCAAAGCAGGTCCTAGAATGGCAACCAATAGGGCGCTGAAAAAGAGGGCGTCCTAAACTGGAATGGCAACCAATAGGGCGCTGAAAAATAGAGCATCCAAAACTGGAAAATCCAAAGATCAATGAGTCAAAAAAGCCTGATGGAAGATGATTGTCAGGATCGAAGGGTGGAGAATAGGCGTCGGACAACGTAGAAAAACGTTCTAAACCGACATAGTAGTATTAAAAGTAATTTGACACAATATTCGTATTATTGTCATGATTTTTTTTGTCTGTCTGCTCTCTGTTTTGCAAAAGCTCTTAAGCTAACAAACCGATTGGGATGAAAGTTTCAGGAAAAATTCTGCATGCAAAGAAAAATTTCAGAAAGAATGGCGGCAGGCCTAGTTAAAGGCTGGTTAAGGATTGAGTTTTTTTTTACGTGGTGGTGGCACTTTTTTAAGGGTTGGAGATTTGAATATTTAAAAACATCTCCAAAAAATAAAATGCATTTTGGTCATTTTGAGACAATATCTTTTAGTTGATAAGGTATAAGATTCATAGAGTTGCATGGAACTCCGCGGAGTTAATAAGCCAGGAATGTATTAGGTCCTCTATGGATCGATTTATTATCTTTGGTAGCGAATGATTTCGTTGAAAAAAGTTAGGTCAGGGCTTTAGTGGGGCATTAAAAAATAATTTTATAAGTATAAAGCGCATGCCTAGATCTTACGTGTGGAATAAGTTAGAAAGTTTTTTGCTTTTTCTTTAGATGCTTGCCAAATATATAGGGTAAAGTTGTCTAAATCGTACCACTTCTTGTTTTTTTTAGACTAATAATTCTAATTAAATTCAGAACGATAGATCGGTCTTTCGGACACATACGAGCAATTTTTTTAATATAATATTTTATTTAACTTTGGTAAAACAAGAGTTTTTATACGGGGTTGCAAACGGTACGCCTAAATCGTACCAGCGGGTTACTAAATTGTACCATCGGGCTCTTTTAACATTTAATAAATATAAAGAAGTACAGAAATTTGTTGGCATATGAAAAAAAAAGCTATATAAAATGGGAGGTTTTATTTACAAAAAAATAAAACATTTTAAATTATGAATATTTTTAAGTTTGTAAACAGAAGTCGCACAAGTAATCACCGTTAACTCTAGACTCTAACTATATAAAATCGGAGGTTTTATTCGGCATTTACAAAAAAAGCAATATTTTAAATGATGAACATTTTTAAGTTTGGTTTGGTTAGGTTGGGTTAGGTGAGGTTAGGCTACGCTTAGTTTGGTTCAGAGATATGAGACTCATATCTCTGGTTTGGTTAGCGTTGGTTATTTTGGTTAGTGTTAGTTTAGCTAAGGTTAGGTTTTACAGTTAGTTAACGTAAGTCGGCGCCGGCGCGCGGCGCAGCCAACTTTTGGAGTTTGCTTTATAAAATAGAGTTTGGGAAATATCAGGATAGAAAATTCGTTATCTTATTTTTTGGTTATAGACATGCGACTGGCAGGTGCTACACACCCGCTACTCGTCTAATTTTTACCCAACTGCAGCACGGCCAAAGGAAGGGTAATGTTTTTTGATTGTTGTATGTAAGTGAATATGTATGTTTGTGTCACGCTAGAGGCTAAACTGCTGAACCGATTTTGACAAAAATGTTGTCGTTGAATTGCTACTGATGCCGAAGGTGCCGTAAGCTATATTTTTTTAAACAGACATCAACATGGCGGTCTTCAGACGCCATTTTGTCACATGATGTAGGCATACAAATTATCTAAATTTCAGGCGATTTTATTGTAATTCCTTTGATTACCCATTGCAAATGTCCTCTAATTTGCTGTAGTTCCTTTGTAACCGTTCCTGCTTCCACCCAACTCCCCTCCTGTCATTCCCCCCACCCTATTCAAAAACTATATTCGCAAAATTTTATCAAATATTGAGCGATTTCAAAATTTCCTTCAGCATATGCTTTCAGATATTTTTTCCAACACCATTGTACTAGTTCCCTCCGTTTCCCCGCCTCTGGCTCTCTCCTCCCCGCCATCCTTATTAGTAATATTTACTATAACTTTCACAAAGATAAAGCGATTTCAAAAGTTTTTCTGCAGACGCTTGAAGATTTTTTTCTATCATCTTTTAACTAGTTTCCCCCTCCCTTTTTTCTCCCCTCCCTCCTTATTAGTAATAGTTGTAGCTATACCTTTACAAATATAGAGCGATTTCAAAAATTATTTCTGCACACGCTTTAAGACCTTTTTTTCCAACATCATTTTACTAGTTTCCCCCTTCCTCTCCCTCTCTTCTCCCAACCCTCCTTATTAGTAATAGTTATATATATATATATACCTTTCACAAATTTGGAGCGATTTGAAAAATTTTTTCGGCACACGCTTTAAGATTTCGCGTCCGTAGAAAATCTACACGTACTTTTGGGTAAAGCAGAATGAATTGGAAATACATAGTGCTTTTAATAAGGCTGAATAAGAATTAAACCTAAAAGTTAGAAATTTGGTACAAAATTACCCAATAACCTGATTCATGAAAATACAAAACTGTATAATTTCGTAAGTGCGCTTTGTGCATCAAAACTAAAAGTTGAAGCATGTCGTACATTATAGGTATACCTATCAAATTTGTACTTAACTGCGACTAGTACTTACAAGTAAATTTAGCAGTTCGGTGTTTTTTTTATTAAATTTTTTTTTTATTATTGGCACAGCACCGACCTGGCAGCGGCCGGCGTTGAGCGCCTAAATCCCAACTCGCTTCCGCGAAAGTGGGCTGTGTGTAAACGAACCATTTACATTCGGTTTTCAGTCGTTAAATATTTTAATTACAGATCTTTTATCTTTCTATAGCAGTTTGTGTGGTTTTCAGAAATTTCGAAAATTTTTAAAAAATCCACATTTTTTTTCTTAAAATCAGTATTAAAAGGCCTAAAATCATCATTTTTCACAAAAATACGCATTTTCAATTATAGAAGTAAATCGTAATAGACCCAATCTTTTTTCTCCCTGTGCATCTAAAAAGATGTTTTCTGCAAGATAAAAAAAAATCATCTTTAAACATCAGATACTGAAACAACCTGAGTTGCCTAAATCGTACCGGTATGATTATACAATTTAGGCAACTGTCAATTAAAATAAATAAATAAAATTTTTACATTAATTTCCAAACCTAATATTAAATTCAAGTTTGTAAGTTATTGAGAACTTCCTAGGGTATACTACTAAAGAATATATTCTGTAAAAATACTACTTAGCTATAAAGTACAACCTTACATAAACTAAGAAAAAGTTACAAAAAATAAAATACCCGAAATATTTTAACTTCTATTTGCTACTAAGCGAAACGCAACAAGTCCAAAACAACTCTATCATGTGACTGTCATTTGAAAGTCATGACACCTACGGCTGACAGAAGAACTATAATTTGGCGCCTTATTTAAAAAACCGCAGTGGTACGATTTAGGCAACGGTACGATTTTGGCGACTTTACCCTATTATATTTTATAGTCTTTGCTTGCTGATTGCAACACTGGCACCTATACTATACGGAGATCTATGGGGCCATAAAAACATAACTCAAAGAACTATCACAAAAGGACAGAAGTCTCTGGTTTATAAAGTTTGTCCCCGAAAATATATCAACATATTGAAATGCTAATACTAGAGTCCCTGTGTGTTGACATATTTGGATATATTACCAAATATGTCAACATACAGGGACTCTAGCTAATACTAGTTTGGAAAAAAATGTCCGTTATTTGTATTATATCTTGTATACCTTCTCGTCACCGTAACGTTAACGACACGTAAAATATTCTTATATTGAAAGCAATGGACGCATTCACACTACACCTTAAAGGGTGTAGTGTGAATACGTCCATTGATTTCAATATAAGAATATTTTGGATGTTTGTGACGGGACAGTGACGTGACTAGTGATGGGTCGTTCGCAAATGAACCGGTTCACAGATCCGGATTTTTATACTGATCCCTGAGAACCGACTCTCGGATTTTCAAAGAGCCGGTTCGCGGATCCGCGATGTGTGAGTTTGTGACGATCTGACGATTGAGAAAGCGTCCAAATATTCACGAACTCTTCCGACCACAGAACTCCCGACTGAACCGCAGTTCAAACCGCTCGAAAGGATCAAGCGACCGAAGAGATCCGAGATCCGTTGAATGCGTTAAATCGCACGAATCGCAAAGACACAGAACACTGAAGGGAGGCTGCGTAAAAGCACGTTGACAACTTTTATTTAAATCTTAATTTTTTACGGCACAATTTTATGATAATTTATTTACTTAATTACTTGAAAACAAAAGGATGTGTTCTTGATATTTTGTTTATGGTCCATCAGATTGATTCATAACTATAATAGCGTTGAGTTGTTATAGTTTTCTTATGTCCCGCCAAGGGTTTGGTGGAGTCACCTCACAAAGCCAAGAGCGCAAATTGACAGCGAGGCGGAGAACCGAGCGCAGAAATCACGATCGTCATAAATGAGAGAGATCCGGATCCGCGAGCCGGTTCAGTGAGTCGGCTCTTTGTACTGACCCGGATCCGTTGAGCCAGATCTCAAAAAAGACCCGTATCACTAGACGTGCTGACGTGACGGTGTACAGGCCAGTGGCGTATATAGAAAAAAGTTTCGGAGGGGGCCCAACACAGTTTCTGGGGGGGGGGGCCCAAGACCCCATGAGGCCGTATTTTATGCTATTTTATGTTTGTATTCATGAAATATGTGGAAAATAGCTAAAAAAATCTTAGCTTCGGGGTTCATTTGCGAATCTTTACTCTTTTAGTTGTGTTTTACTAAAAGTTTGCATATCAGATATTGGTATCCCGCCCTTCTATCACCAGATATTAGCTTCATAGTCCAAAACAACGCAAAATGTTGATGTTATAAAGTTATATGATATTTTAATGCATTTACGGGCCGGAAGGTAAACCGTTACGTTAGTCGAATTTCTGTAACAAATTCCGCCAAAGTTATGATGGAATATGCGGCGATGTTTACTGTTTTGCTTTTATTGATTATTAGATTTTGTTACCCACTACAGGGCTATCAAAATGGACGGGCCACGATCCTCCACTTTGTTGACGTCACATCCGGGGCTGATTTCTTTTTGATGGTCACGTTACGACACAGCTGATTGTCTTTAAAATATTGAAGTTGGAATGACGGTTCATGGATATTTGATTTTTTTTAAATAAAGCCGTTTTTGAGATTGTTTTTACTTTATTCTGGCAGATCAATTTTTTTTAAATGTATAGTAAGCCCTAATTTTTCATAGCCGCTTCATTAGCTCACACAAAAATTAAGTTTAAAGCAGAAGCGAATGTGACAATCACATATGACAAAGTCAAATACATGTCAAATATAACAGTTGGCATGTGGTACATGGCGGGTAATTTGAATTCAAAATAAGGAATGCTAAATCTTGAAGATTTTAACCTTTTAATCATGTTGCTTCCTTAAAAACCTTTGGTGGAATATCGGGATGGTGTCTGAGAATATTTCACTGAAATTTTGCGGAAATCTGTAGTGCCATTTTGAAAATATCATAAAAAAACGTCTGACCTCCCATAAGACCCAATGTAAAATTCAGCCCCGGGAGAACAGCTGATTTTTTCAGGGTCGTGGCCTCTATTTTTGTGTTGGCCTTGCCCACTACTTAGGGTTTATTTGACAGATATATAACAGTTGCATAAATATTAACAAATACCTTAATGTTCTAAGACAAATACATTGTGTTTGTTTAAATACTGCTTAAACCTTGCTCAAACTTTGCGAAACTGGGCGATTGATCCTAATTGGATGGAGAGTCCCATTACAAATAAAAAATAAAAAAAATTAAAACTAAAAATATATACTGCAATTTTTGTATAAATTTCGCCGAAATTATAAAGTTTTGGTTTGGTTTGGTTTAAATTATGGTTTGCTTTTATAAACTATTGGATCTTGGCACCCACCCTTTAGTATTTTTTTTTTGAATAAGTTATATGAAGGCTGAATAAATATAAACAAAGTCTTTTTAAACTAAAATTCTTTACGACAATTTTTGTAACAGATTCGGTTGAGTTTATGATCGTTTTGTGTTATTCATCCCTTAGGATTTTCTTCGCTAGGCTAATATAAAGGTTACATAAATGTAAACAAAGTTATTTTAAACCAAAATAATATGGTCGCTCGCTTAACAATTTGTGAAATGAGTTACGTTCAGATATGTTTTTTTCTATTTTAATGAAAATGTATAAGCTGAGTAAACATAAAAAAATATATTTTAAATAAATGTAATCAACGACATTTTAAGCTGAAAATTTATACTATAATCTTTGTCACACATTCCACACTAGTTTTAATAAAGGTTACATAAATAAAAACAAATATATTTCAAGCTAAAAACTTGAATAGAGAAAAAAATAGGCTTTCTGTATAGAAGTAACTTTTTTTATAGGTATATTATTATACGTAATAGGAAAGCGAAGGGTAATCAGGAACACTTAAGTTAATCCACTAGTAGCATCTTTGAGAGGTTTATGGGCGCACCCAAGGGGGGTCTCGGGGATCGCCCCCCCCCCATACGTAAGATCATGAGGTCTTGAGAATTCCAAGTGAACACAGAACACTAAGAACAGGTGCAAGTACAATAAAAAACCTTTGGACATTAAAAAAAACACCAGCATTTACTAAGACTAAGACTTAGCGTTTTAGACCGGGTTTAAGTATCAAGTCTATAGACTTGATACTGACCGGTTTGAGTGTATTTTTTTAATACTCACAGTTCAAATAACGGCAAAGATTTGGTTCACCCTAATGTGCAATATGATACTAAGCATTTCTCAGTGAGTTTCAGCTCATATAAATTCAAATTAACTTTAGAATTAAAGAAAAATCACAAAAAATTTAGTCCGTGCAGTCGTAGGATTCCCGTTAAAAATAGTCTCAAATTGTAGTACCAACCCAGATAGGTGGTTTAAAGTTCGAAAAACAATAGAAATAATCCATGATTGACAAAAATACTTATATACAAAAATATTCAAAGCTAAATAATACATAAATACCTTAAAACTATACCTGTAGATGCATTACCGTATTAAATACGTATCAATATTTAAATACTGTAAAACGCAGAAGATATATTAGAATCCCTTTTTAATTACACATTCACCAAAACAATCGACCATCGGTTTAATCTTCGCTAACTAGTCTAAAAAATTAACATGTAAAATATAGCGGACAGCTGACACTGTGTGGCTACCATTTTTAAACCAAAATATTTATTATTTTTATTTATGTATAACCTTTGTGTGGAAATAATGTCTGTGTTACAACGAAAAAAGATGACCCATATCGCAAGGTATTTATGAACAATTTATATAAATAATAAAACTATTGCATTCACGGGAAAAATAAGTTAAACCTTCAACCAAAATGTAGACTTTTAAAACTAGGATTGTAGCACTTTAGTAAATACTGGTATCCAGTTTTGGTCCTGCAGAGGACCAAACAAATAAAAAAATTATTAAAAAATATTTATTTCAGTGCAGTTAAGATCACTAGAACACGTTATATATTAAACCAATATTAATTTATTTTAAATATATATTTTTTTAAACGTAGTTAAAAAATATACATTGACATTAAAACCCGTCTCAAGTATTTTGATTTGCATATATTATATTCCTTGTATATTTGTCTATTTATAAAACTGTTTCCTAATTCAATAGTTTTACTTTACTTACCCACACCTGCCCATTATTTTATCAATACAAAATAAACAATAAGTATAGGAAAAATACGTTAAAAACCATCATTTGCTGGTAGTCTCACCCCATCATCATCAATGAAAAATCCGAAAAACCCATCAAATGTCGAACGAAATACACCCCTGCTTCCAAGAAAGAGCCGACCTTGGCATGTTTTGTATACTGGGCAAAAATATACTATCTAATTTATTTCAATTTGAAAACAGTCTTCTTTTTGCTATTGATGCCCTTGATTGGTGTTCTGTAATTGGTGCTTTGAATTACGCGACAATCTTATTTTTTGTTGAAGAAACCGATTATTATCGATTAAACAATGGACAAACAATACCTCCATGCAATGGGTATGTATACTTAGGTGCTATATTTGATAAGACAGGAACAGACTAAAAAAAACTGGAAAAAAGAGTATTAGAAGCAAAAATGGTTATTGAATGTTTTAAGAGTATTTTATGGAGCAGAGAGATATATATTTTTTTAATTTAACATATATGAAACAATGGTAAAAAGCACGCTGTGGTATGGAATAGAGACTTGTCGCGTAACGGAAAAATACAAAACAAAACTGGAAAGTGTCGAAATGGATGCAATAAGAAGATCGATGAGAATATCTAGAACAGATCAAATGAAGAATGGGAATCGAGGGAAGCATAACGGATGACATCACTAAAAGACAACTAATATAGTACGGCCATGTACAACTGATGAACGACGAAAGATTACCAAAGCAGGTCCTAGAATGGCAACAACTAGAGCGCAGAAAAAGTGGGCGTCCTGAACTATAATGCCACCAGTTAATCCAAAGATCAATGAATCAAAAAAACCTGACAGAAGATGATGGTCAGGATCGAGGGAGGTGGAGAATAGGCGTCGGACAACGTTGAAAAACGTTCTAAACTGACATAGTTGTTTAAAATTAACTAAATGACCTAAATTTGTAGAGTAACACAGATAATTTGTGCTCCTATTTAGCAAGTATGTGTTGTTTTACTAAATTACCCCTCCGAAGATCAGGGTCTGGATACGCCACTGTACTTACTTGAACTGAACTGACCTATCCGAAATATCTGTTTTTTTCTAAATCTGAACTAGACCCAATTCTGATCTATCTTTAACCAGTATAACAGATATTAAAGATACAGAATAGTTTAATTTAGCAAACTAGTAGGTACTACTTTTAATGTCCTTTAAAGCGCGATTCACACCGTACGTATTGGCGTCGTTAGGTCATTATACCGTCAGCGTACCGTTAACTGTTGTTACAACGATAAAGATTATTTGATGTGTGGTTGACGGAACGGTGACGTGAAGGTGCCTGAATCGCTCTCTAGATGACAGATTTAAAAAATCAAGGAACATTGCGTTGTCCAGTTTTTAGAAAAAAAGTTGAAAGGAACCTCCTGTATATTATATTTTTGTCTGAGACACCAAAATTACCGAAAAATACACTTGGAAGGGTTTATACTAAAATAAATTTCAATTATTCCAATTCAAGTTTAGTCTAGTTGGTGCCAGCCAAAAAACTATTTGTGTCTTTATACTTTTCTAATTATCCCATTCGCCCTAGAGTTGTTAGCTAAGAATTTATATATATATTTTT
The DNA here is from genome assembly GCA_963576565.1 of Aspidapion aeneum. Lineage (NCBI taxonomy): Eukaryota > Metazoa > Arthropoda > Insecta > Coleoptera > Brentidae > Aspidapion > Aspidapion aeneum. The sequence goes on along the minus strand of OY755038.1, from coordinate 33,862,811 downwards.
ACTAGGGGGCGGTAATAGCTCCGTTACCCCCCTCAAGTCCTCACTTGTGTTTAGAGCGGATTGTTAGTTTTTGCCTAAAACATTTTTTTATGAAATTGCCAATATATTTTAATAAGCATCACATTTAGAGATTCATATCATAGATTCTCGTAACTTATCCTGCCAATAATAAGTGCTTTTAGGGAAATCCTGAGTCACTTAGGTCTAGAAATCCGGCTCTGCAAAATAAAATAACCGTCACCGCCGCCGTGCGTAAATGCATGATGCAGGAAACTAAGTGAATCACCGCTCATTTTATTTACCTACCCCATCGTCATTCCTGCGTTCGCTTTCGTTTCCCGTTTTGCTGGATATTTTAACACGACACCCCCGTTTTGGGGGTTGCTACTTTATTAAGGTCACTTGTGGCAAAGACATACTAAGTACCACACGGTGTTGCTCAAAAGCTGCCCCAACATTGGGGCAAGAACTATAGAACTAAATGCGCCACGATTTTATATCCAACTTAAAAATATATAATGTGCCATTAATTCTATTGATAAAAGAAACCGAAAGCTGCCAAAATATTTTTTACTTTTTAGTGTCATTTTTTAATCAAGTCGTTTAACTCAAAAAAAATATAGGTATTTATTCTTCTTAGTCTTCTTAGTCAAAAAGAAATAACATGCAGGATGTATCATTATTGCTTTCGCACTCTTACCATTTCTGGTAATTCCTCATTATTACAAGGTTTTTTTCTGTCAATTTTATACAATCCAATACCCCTTTACACACACGCAATGGTATTGCCATCAGTACAGATCATAATCACATCTGAAAACCGTATGTTCTTATTGTTTTGATTCCAAAGTCCTGAGTTTCCCCCCCTTTATACCCCTCACCTTGTTTTCGATTTTTTTTCATAACATTGTAATGTCATCACATGAAATTATAAATCTGAAAACCGCATGTTTGTATCTATTTTGGTTCCAAAGTTATAAATTTATCTCTTTTACACCCCTTCACACCCCTCTACCCCCCACCACAAAATGTTTTCATAATATCCTGCCGTACTGATCCTAGAATGCCATTAGCTACCTATAAAATTATCCTAGTTTTAAATAAAAAACCCGGAAAATTATAAACAGATGATGCTCCTTGATAACTGTAAGTTATTTGTTTCTTGAAAACCAACCTAAAGAAGATTTGCTTATAAAAATTAATGTAGAATAATGTTGTGATTAAGATGGCACCAAAAAATCAAAATTGTCCAAATGTTGAATAAGGGTATTATAGCTTATGCACGGCAGTATTATATTGTCATCAGATCTGCGCCAAATTTCATTAAAATCGGATTACGGGAAGTTGTCAAAAATAAATCTGAGGGCACGGCAGTGCCTCGCCAAGTTCGCGCGCCGTAACCATCTTTTCTAGAAACATTTCAGCCGATATTTGACCTACCTAAAACTCTACTTCCAAATGAGCTACGAATCTCAAACTTTGCACAGTCGTAGATCTCCATGGTGTTGACAACCCCTCCAAGTTTCATGGAATCCCATAAAGTAGTAAAGTAGTTACGAAATTTCAAAAAACGTCGAAATTGCCACTCACTCACTGACTCACTCACTCATGTATAGATCATCAATATTCTACTGTACTTCCAGACATGCTACATAGCTGAAATTTGGCAGACTGATAGAAATTATGACCAAACCCCTGGAAAAAATCAAAAAACCCCAAAATTTTAATTTACTCCCCTCCCTATACATTTAAAGTTGTGTAGAATTAGCATCGCCCACTTCCAAAAATGCTAGAGAGTTGAGCTTTGGCAGACTAATAGGAACTATGATAAAACTATAGGAAAAAATCAAAAAACCCCAAAATTTTAATTTACTCCCCTCCCCTATACATTTAAAGTTATGTAAAAGTAGCATTGCCCACTTCCAGAAATGCTAGAGAGTTGAGCTTTGGCAGACTGATAGGAATTATGATAAAACTATAGGAAAAAATTAAAACACCTCAAAATTCTCATTTACTTCCCTCCCCTATAAATGTAAAGTTAAGTAAAAGTAACATTGCCTACTTCCAGACATACTAGAGAGCTGAGCTTTGGTAGACCGATAGTAACTATGATAAAGTTATAGAAAAAAATTAAAACACCCCAAAATTCTAATTTACTTCCTTCCCCTATTAATGTAAATTTATGTAAAAGTAACACTGCCCACTTCCAGACACGCTAGAGAGCTGAACTTTTTAAGACTGAAAGACAATATGATAAAACTATATGAAAAAATTTAAAAACACCAACATTTTAATTTACTTCCCTCTCCTATAAATGTAAATTTATGTAAAACTAACATTGCCCACTTCCAGAAATGCTAGAGAGCTGAGCATTGGAATGCTGATAGAAATTATGATAAAACCATGGGAAAAAATTTAAAAAGTCAAATATTTTCATTTACTCTCCTCCCCTATAAATGTAAAGTTATGTAAAAGTAACATTACCCACTTCCAGAAACGCTAGAGAGCTGACCATTGAAAGACTCCTTATGATAAAACTATAGGACAAAATTTAAAAACACGACAATTTTAATTTATTTCCCTCCCCAATACATGTAAAGTTATGTAAAAGTAACATTGTGCACTTTCAGAAACGCTAGAGAGCTGAGCTTTGGAAGGCTGATAGGAACTACGATAAAACCATGGAAAAAAATCTCAAAAATTTAAGTAAGGCATTTCAAAAGTTTTGAACAATATTCCGCATATTTTACTACTTTAAAAATTAAGTATTATCCAATTCCTTTAAAAAAGAAGTGAAATCGTAACAAAAACATTTTATGTAAAAAAAAGCCAAGTACGCGAAAATGGCATTCCGTAAAAAGAATTGAAATAAAAGTAAAGCCAAGTTTTCAAATACAAATTTCAAAATGAAAGGTTCTTACTAGTTTGGAAATATTTTTCTAAACTTGGCTATTACGGCTGTAAATGACTCTTAGGCACAGTGCTAAATTGAACATAAAGAAGTTTGGCTGTAATAGCAAAGTTTAAAACAACATTTCCAAACTAGTAAGAACCTTTCATTTTGAAATTTGTATTGGAAAACTTTGCTTTACTTTTATCTCAATTTTTTTTACGGAATGCCACTTTCGCGTACTTGGCTTTTTTTTACATGAAATGTTTTTGTTATGATCACAATATTTTATAGACAGAGAGACAGCCACTATCTGTGAAGTTAAATAAGATCGTTTAATAATAATAATAATAATAAATCGGAATTTGGCTTTTGGCAGAGACAAGTTTACTGATAAAACCAGGCTTAATCCCTCAAAACGTCGTGCGCTATAAAAATATTGTGCTTTTTAGGTTAATATTTTTGGGGTATTTTTTTATTGGCAGTATTCTTCCTGCAATGTTAAACATACTATTATAGGGACATACACTTAATTGTGACATTATTAAAATGGACTTAAATGCTTCTTATCACAGTGCGTTTTCCGAAAAGTTTCATATCACCCGTCGCCAACATTTTTGCTCAAAAACAAAATTCGGCAAAATGTTTTTCTCACATTTTAGCTTTTTATTCTGCTGGATTTTAAATAGGGAGACAAGTCTACAGTGTGTTTAGTTTAAATGTTTTAGCAGATTTTAGCAAAGAGCTTAGCGTTCCTTTTCTTGTGGTTATTGATGTCAGTGCACTCATACAGAACCCCAAAACACACCAAATTACGAATAAACAACAAATAGAAGTCAGAGATATTAAAACAGCCAAAGATTGGATTTCATAACCAACCAAAATAGAAAAAGAGTGGATACACCATGTGTTTGACATTACCATTAAAAACGTGGTAAAAATAGTTGGGCACTGGTAGGCCACGGTGGATAGAATAGACCGGTGTTCGGATCTTATACATATATGTCGAATTTCTCACGTCACTGGTGGTCCAGCTGATTTTTGTAAACAAAAGTTAGATATGATATGAACAACGGAACAACTAATATTTTTTGAATTTTTTGAAAACTAAGGCAATTTTCCTACTGTTTTCTTGTACATCCTTGTAAAATATAATTTTCTAGACGTATTGTTGTTATTTTTTTTTACCCGCTTTATTTTTTAATACACAAAACTTAAACTACAAGTCAAACTGAATGTGATCGTTTAGTATCAAAGGTGAACCGAGGACTTGGAAAGTAAACAAAAATGTAGGTCAGCGGATTATTTTTGAAGCTGAAACGAACACAGTATTTTCTTCGAATTTTAATTTTTGTGTAAAGAGAAATGAAGCGGACTAAAAAAAATAACGACTGGTATATCTGAAAAATGTTATTTTATAAGAATATACTAAAAAATAGTAGGAAAATTGTCTTAGTTTTCAAAAAATTCAAAAAATATTAGTTGTTCATATCATTTTCTAACTTTTGTTTACAAAAATCAGCTGGACCACCAGTGATGTGAAAATTCGACATATATATCCGAACACCGGTCTATTCTAGTCACCGTCCTGGTAGGCAGCCTAACCAAACCTACTTATATACTTTGATTTTATCACGGCCTTGTCAAAATGGCGAAGACCGTCAATGGTTTTTTTTAATTAATTTTTTAAAAGGAATTCTTGAACTTTTCCGACTACTCTAACAAAAAAGTAATGTTTTTAGACCTTAATCAGTTTTAAACAGTTAGATCTTATCCCTAATTTAAAAAAAAAACTGGCAAAAAGCAAATATACAAAAACAGCGGCTGGCAAGCCCTTGACATTTCTAAACCAAAAAACGAAATGTCAATGGATAAAAAGGCGAGGACGGTGGACATATTTGATTTGCCACTTTTATTTTGTAAAAGTTTTAGATGGAAAAGGGCGACCTGTTTACACAATTTTTCAAATCAAATCAAATCAAGCTTTATTGTCTTATAATAATTGTTTAGCAATTTTTGTAGCTATATTTAATCCAACCGTGCTAAAATGGCGGCAATTTTTAACAATCAGATTTAACCTTTTCTTTTAATTATCATGCACTTTGAAAATTGCTGCAACAAGCAGGGTCGGATGGGCTCAAACAAACCGGCCCTGGCAATTTTTTTTTATTCGGCCCTCGCTTCGGCACAAAAATTTTACTGCAAAGAAAACGAAGCTATATTGTGTTATTTTTGTGTTTGATATTATGGGGGTTTTGTTATTAAATAACATGCTAATTTTAAAGGATGTAATTTGCATTTTGAGAAAAAAACTTCATATAAACATATGTATGCATGTTCTAAACATCCTAACTTGTGATATACAAGGTGTTTAAAGACTTTCAGAAAATCTCCTTTTTTATTTTATCTGTGATACTGCTCTAGATATTTTTGTAAAGTTTTATATTCTGTATACCTATATTAAACACTAAGTACCTATTAACGTAATTAATTTCAAATTTTTTCACAAAAAACTTTAAAAAAAACCTTTAAAATTTCAACATACAACAGCACTGCATCCGTTAGTTAAAAGGCTGCTAGTAATTTTTTTTCGAATTTAGGTTTTTGGCCTCGACTGATTTTCCATCATGTCCTATGTGATAAAATTTAAAAAAAAACTAAAAAAAAAACAAATAGTCAGTAACTGTTCATATGCCTTATGAACAATTAAAACTTTGAAGTCGTTTTTTTCCGAACCACACTTCGTCATTTGCGCCCTTTTAACTACCGGGGGCAGAGCAGGTATGCTAATTTTTCATATGGTAAGGACTTTTTTAATAATGAACTTGATGCTGCAATTTTATCTATGATCTCCTTAATTTGAATTGGACCCAAGATCGATTTTTTAATCGGTTAATCGATTTCTTAGATTTTTTATGTATTTTAGCACCAAAAATGATCTTTCGCAACTAAGATATGAGATAGCGGCAAGGCCGTACCGAAAGAGGGGATCAGGGGGTTCAATCCCCGCCAAAATAGTCAACGAAGTGTGTTAAAAGAGATTTCACAACAGCAACACAAATGAGAAAAAAATTGGACAATATTTTTATTACATTTTTCTTCGGGATATTGGTATTGTAAAAAATATTAATAAGTTAGTGCAATTATCACATTATCTCCTTGATACATTATACTTATTTTAATATAAAAGTAACTGTAACAAGCAAATGAGTAACGCAGACCTGGAGTTACTACATGCAGATGTTTTAATTAGTTTGTTTGTCAAATATACAAAAATAAATATCAATAATTTCGAATAGGTACATCGGGTCTGCGGCCCAACCGGCCCTAAATTGTATCGGGCCACCGGACATTGGCCCGGTTGCCCGCCTGTCCCATCCAACCCTGGCAACAAGTGTAGAATAAACATCTATATTTAAGCAACTTTATCAGATATATTTCATTAAAACTTGCTAAAACAGCCGTTATTTAAGACTAACCAGATTTGAACTTGTTTTATGAATAATTTTTGGTTGTAACAGCAGGCATGAACGAAAAAAATGGCTTTAATTTATTTTTATTATTACCAAGTGAAACAGAACTAAATAAAAGGTGTTCGAAAAAATATGGCGGAATCCCCTTTATTTCAGTTGATTTTACCATTTTTAAGGGCTGTTTTATTCAGTGGCCTTAGTTATTTAATAGAAAGACAGAATTCATATTAAGTTCCTGCATGTATTTAGAGAATACTGCCCTATGCAACATACCTTCTGTTGCGTGACCTTCTTTCCCTGCGAGGGAGGTTGAAATTAGTGGTAGATTACTCAAGATATTTTTTTGTTATTATATTCGTAAAAATGACTAGCTGCCAGATAGGGTAACCGACAAGATATAACAAGTACATTCTATTCAAGTTTTTGTACGCATACTTAGTCTCAAAACATTTTCTAAAATAATTGAATTAATAATGGATCTCCTTCAGTCCTTTCTTGCCTATTACCATACTCCACGCTGTATCAGCCTTGAAAACAGTTGTTGTAAATATGTCAGAAACGGAAGCTCCTACGAAGTTTTTAGTTATAACATAAATTATTGAGAAAGACGTGTTTTAATACATTCCGAAAACTGTATATATATGCGATGCTCCGTTAAAAAGTTCGCATATTTTCAATTTTTAAACTGCCATTAGCATTTATGGATTTCTACCAAAATTAAATCAGCTCTTAACAGTACTGTACAGCGTGTCCAATTTTCGATGGGATTAAATGGGAAACTCGGTTATTATTAAAGATATTGATTTTTTTGAGCCCTTAAAAATGACGTAATCAGATTTTTGCTATACCCCGTAGTTTCGCTAATACAGGGAGTTTTTGAACAAAATGTATTTTTAATAATCCCTTGTATCTCGCTTATTTTGCGAGATATTTTTATTCTGTAAAAACCTTTTCATTGCAACTTTTTTAGAAGAAAATAATGACGTTGTCAACTTTTTAATATTGTTTAGTTTTTGAGAAATGATATTTATCATAAAAAAAATAAATACGGACCTGGATTTTTTTTATTACTATTTTGATTGGTTTCATGCTAGTATTATCATAAAATAATCCAAATTTAAAAAAATTTTGTTTTAAGGTAAAAAAAATATTTAATATTAAAAAAAAATTGGTCCAAACCTGGATATTTCCAACATAAATATAAATTAAAAATTGCTAGTTAAATAATTTTTAGTTTAACTGTTTTAATACTTAGTATATTAAAATGGTTTTACGTTAATTTAGAGATTTATTTATTTTATACGAAAAATACAAAAAAAAAACAAATTACACCAAATAACTAATTTTTCTGATTACCATTATATGTAAGACATTGTTGGCATTTTTGAGTAATTTTTCTTAACGCATTTTGCATAAAAATATTTCTGCCATTTAAATATTGGGATTTTGTTGCTTGAATGAAGCAGTCAAACATCACATTTTTCAAAATCTGGATATGATCGATTTCTAGCCGGTTTAAAATAATTGTAAGCCATTCACAAAAATAACAAGTAAAATGACAATCTCAATTCCACGCTTTTGTTTCGAAGAATTTCACGACCTGCTGTGCTACCATCAAATAATTATTATGATATTATTTTTGTAACTTTTTACGTTTTTTACTTTATTTATACATCTTTTAATTATCGTTTCAAAACAGATAAACTAAAAATCGTTCAGCTAGTGTGTATTGCAATTTTTAATTTATAATTATGTTGGAAATTTCCAGGTTTGGACTATAATTTTTTTTTCAAATAAATAGTTTTTTTAACCCTTAATCAAAAAAATATTAAAGTTTTATCATTTTAAGGTAATAATAGCATCGAACCAATCAAAATAGTAATAAAAAAAATCCAGGTCCGTATTTAATTTTTTTATGATAAATACATATCTCAAAAACTAAACAATATTTTAAAACATTGACAACGTCATTATTTTGTTCTAAAAAAGTTGCCATGGAAAGGTTTTTACAGAATAAAAATATCTTGTAAAATAAGCGAGATACAAGGAATTAATTAAAATGCAATTTTTTCAAAAACTCCCTGTATTAGCGAAACCACGGGGTATATCAAAAATCTGATTGCACCATTTTTAAGGGCTCCAAAAAAGAGCACGGTAAGGTGCAATCAGAAAATCGATATCTTTAATAATAACCGAGTTTCCCATTTAATCCCATCGAAAATGGGACACGCTGTATACTATTTCACCTAAAAATTTCATAAAAATCGGTTTAGCGGTTTAGGAGCTATTGAGTTTCGAATAAACGTACACACACATACAGACGTCACGGCGATATCGCTCAGATGGGTCAAAATACAACCAAGTAACACATTTTTGGCGTTATATAAATTTTTTCTTCGTCGAAAACAATACTTTCTATTAATTAATACTATTATTATCTAATAATTACTTTCCTAAACATTGGCCTCTTATTAAAAATTAAAAAAATAAGTTTAGTGGAATATTAAGATGTTGTCATTGTTGTCGAAGAAATATTTTACTCACATTTCATGGAAATCCGTGCGGTTTTATAAATAATGTGAAAAAACTTTAGCCTGTGTAAAAAACACGCTCGTGATAAAATCTGGTTTGGCCTTGGTTCGTTAACTCACGATCCGTAAAGAAACCGGTCTTGTCTTGTCTGATAACTCCCAGCCAATAAGAACTCGGCAGCCTATAACGCGGCAGTTTGCCTGCTCTACGATCAATAAAGAGCCACAAAATATCATCATCACACAAATAAAGATAGATCTATTTAAAAGCCGGAAAAATACCAAAATTTATTAAAAAATTAATTAAAATGTATGATAAAAATTTCAATAGTTTTATAAATATCAGATTCAGGACACGATTATAAATACTTTTTCTAAGTTAAATCGACTCTCTTGTTCAATTTAATTAAATTTGTTTCGCCAAGCACTAAAGCAAACTAGCCACATATTGATTTTTTTGTAACTCAAATTTTTTCTCTAGTTTTTCATAGAGTTTACAGTTTGTGGACAACTATGATATAAGTTTCATTAAAAGTAAGTTCTAAGCTGGATTCATGGTTCCGTAAAGTGAGTAGTAAGACACACAGTAAAAACTAAGCAGAAAGAACTAAGAAATCAACCATTTCTTATTGCTTACTTCACACAAATACCTACTTATTATAACTTACTTTAACGGAACTCTAAATCTAGCTTTAGGTAATTGTTTACGTCTGGTTGTTGCGAGGGGTGACTCGGTGTTTCCTTTTGGTGTACAAGTTAGGGGAAATACCAGAAAATACTTGGGAAGTACTGGGAAATATGCTAGGAAATACCATTGAAGTTTGAGGAAATACTAGGAAATACCATGAAAATGAACCTTTTGGTGTACAAACATCGGCGATCGAGCCACCCCTCGGGTTGTTGACCTGAATTTAGCACAAAATAATAACAGGCGGATAAACTTTCTTTTAGGCAGTCTGTAATACACATATTCATTATTTAAACAGTCACAAGACGACAAGACGTAAAATGTACAAAATTTCCTCGCAAAAGACGAAATTACACTATAAATAGCGTTTGACTGCTGTTTGATAGGCAAACTGTGACGTAGCTCTGACGTCACGGCCGCCATGACACTGAGTTACTAGACAACCGGTTTGTTTACGGACCGTGCCTTAAACTATGTTTCAAAGCAAGCGCGGATCTGGACCAAAATCCAGGCGAGGGTTAATGGTGGATGGAAACACTATTTATGCAATTATTTCTTTTCTAGGGGAATGATTAGCAATAATATAAACTTTAATGTTTCTGTTGCTTATCATTTGGAATCAAATAACAGTTGTTGGAGAAAAAAGTTTTTAATTGTTTCATGTTTGCTACAACAACTGCTTGAATAACAGGAAATATTAGTAAATAACTAACAAGTGCTCGGTTCAATTGACCTAAAAACTAAAAACTAAGGATTTATAGTTGATTCTGTATATTTATATTTCATGTTTCCAGCAATAAGAAACAAATCGCAACAAATAGTTGCCCAATGTTGCTTCAGTGAAAATGTAGCTTTATCTTATCGTAGAATACTTATCGATACTAAGTAATATTTTATTTAAAGTACATATTTTAAAACCATTGAGTTGTATAAGGCCCATGTTTAAAACCAATTTAAAGCAAATTCAATGTGTTAAATTTCGAATATATCTCTTTAGATGTGGTAACCCTATTTAATTACAATTGATGTAGTGGGCAGATAAGCAAGTTGTGGTTGCGAAGGTATGAATGACGCCGCACGCGAGGCGAGGCGTAGCGTCGAGACGCATTCCCTTGGGCTGGGTTACACGTCGCGTCATTTTGTCTGTGCAGGACTTACTCATATCAGGAAATATCAGAATATTAATAAACTGATACAGGATGATGCCAGTTATCACTGGCGAACTTACCGCAAGGAAAATTTTAGATATTTTCCATATATTCCATGAATCAAAAACTGGTTTCTCCTGCATTACCTGACTAACGGAAGTTGGCTATAGAGACAGCTATCCTAACCTTATTTGCGACTGCTATAAATAATTAATATTTAGTGTCATTCAAAACCATTCCCTGAGGTTTTTTCACCAGGAGGTTCTTCTTTTACCCTGACTATGTCTTCCTTGAGTTTTTTCCTCCATAATAGAAAAACTACTAAAATGACATAAAATAAAATGAAAAGAAAGCCCCCCAAGACCTGGTCATGGGTACGCTACTGCAATTTTTATACGACTTCTATAATTATTGTAGTGATGGGTTGCTTTTTTGTAAATTGCTTTTTGAAAGCTGCTTTTGGGACGAAGCAAAAATTAAGTACACAGAAAAAACAAAATATAGGGTGTACATTAATTTTTTCAATTTTCAATGTACCGTAAGGTGGTGATACTTTGCAATCCACGGGTGACTTTACACAAGCATGCAACACTGCATTTAGTGAGCTCTAACTTTAAGATTAGGCAACGTGGCGAACTTCCGACCGCTCAGATTTTTTGCGAACACACCGGGACGTGTCTTCGCGCTTGATTTATGGGATTAGAATCATATTAGCTTACGCATCGGAAGCTTTTAAATAACACAGAGAAACAGATGAATTTTAATAGGTCAAATGCTAAGGTGTCTGAGCACGTTCTGGTAAGTAATAGGACTTTGCTAACTAATTGAGTGTATAGATTGATGTCTTGTGACAAGAACAAAAAGTTTTTTTTATGAATATATATAAGGGTAAAAAAATATTTACTTTTTTCTACCCTAGTGATACTTTACACACCTATTTTTCAGTGGCATTTGAAGATTTTATGTCAGAAAAGGAGAATAATGAATCCCCTGATGACGAAGAAATGGATCAAGATTATATGGAAGTAAAGAAACGCGATCAGAACATATCCAAACTTATTCCCAAGAAAGGGCAATATGCAATAATAAAGTTTGCCACCACAAAGACAATAAAACATTATATTGCTTAAATCGAGAAAGTCGAGAGAACTGATGTGACACTTAAGTCAAAAAAAAGAAAATACTTTAGTTTTTCCCCAAGAAAGTGATATCTCTGTTCAAGACAAAGATGATATAGTTTGTATTTTGCCACCTCCACAAGAAAAAAGGGAAATTTATACTTTTAATATTGATTTTAAAAAATATTTAGTTTAGGTAAGATTAGGATTGTTAGCTCGCGGTTAGAAAAACGATAACTGCAATGGACTGTAAATATTTTAATTAAATGAAGCGCGAACAAACATAAATATATTGATATGAAATTACGAAATAAGCAAACGTCCATAGGTTAATTGTTGTGCCACACAACGGCAATCAGATACAAAGGCACTCACCAGTTTGCAGCCAATTTATCCACTTCCAAGGGGCCCCTTTGTGGATCTAATGATGTCACCACGTAGCTGAAGGGCTGAAGTTTCTAGTTCTATGCTTCAGTACACCAAAATCGAGCACTTTGAGGTGTAGAAATTTGAAATAGTTGGAGAACGAAATTAACACGCCATTTCTCGAGGCGATTGACAAAGGATCTCCCTGGTTGTTGGTGCGCATGTTCAAATGCGCGAAATGTACTCTGTCCTTCATACAATTGTGTGGTTTTAAAAAGTTAAAAACAACCGCGAAATTTAGCGGGAGCTAACATAGGATTATTTTCTTAACTTTGTTAATAATTTTGATAAAAAATGTTCTTACTAAGGGGCTAGTTTATATTTTTTTATATTTATTATTTATTTGATTATTTGTAATAAACGTTTTTTTCATTAATAATTACTTATTATTTTTCAATGCAGAATTCAAGAATAACATTTTTAAAACATTATTAAAGTGTAATGACGTCCCAAAGACGCACCTATTTTAAAATATTTACACTTTTTAACGCCTGTGTAATTTATCACCATCGCAGGCTTTTCAGTTAAAAAAAGGCTTTCCCTGATCTTTTACAAAAATAAAATTATAGTCTATGTAAAGCTAAAACATGGAAATCATACATATATTGGAGCCAATAATGCAGCTTAATGGTGCATACGAGTTTTTATCAAAAATATCCAAAAATTGTTGCTATCACCACCTTACGGTACCTTGAATTAATATATTTTGTTATCGGCTGAAAATCAATAAACAAATTTACTGATATTACGTACCTTTTTCTTTCTATGTGTAAAGTGTTTTGAAGAAAAATTTTAAAAAATGTGGGTGAGGTCAGAAGTTTTTGGTGAAATCCTTTTTTTTAGGTGAAAGTCTAAAAAATGCCAATAATGCATGCGCTGGAGGTAGTTGAGTGTGCAAAATATGAGGACCGCAGTTTGACGATGGATTGTAGCTGAGGTCACAGATTAACGATCTAAATGTTGTCAGGCCAGTTTTTCATCCAATTTTGTTTATCCCCCCTCTTATAGTCGTGTTTGAATGTCACAATGACACAAAAACGCATAACAAATGTGTAAAATCTAACCTTAAAATAATATTATATTAATTTTTTAAATTTTACTCGCAAAAACCACCAAAAACTATTCCTTCAAATTTTCTTAAAACTAAGCTTCTTGGAAAAACATATGTAATTACCTTTATTGTAGACAATAAAATTTCCTTTTTAATAAAATACAAGTTAGTGGGGCATGATTAATGACAAACTCTCCAGCGGCATCCGTTTATTGAGGTTATTTAAAAAAATTAAAAAAACAAATTGTTTATTACAGGTTTTACCCGATTTTCTTAAAAACCAAGCTCTCTATCAAAAATTGTGTTCCATAGTGGATTGTAGACAATGAAATTTCCTTTTAAATGATGTATAACAAGGCATGATTAATTTTATTTATAACAATTTAGGGGCGTCCGTAAATTAAATCAGTTCTGATAAATCACTTTTTTTACAAGCTTTATCCAATTTTCTCAAAAACTAAGCTTTTCGGGAATAAATAAATTTTTTTCCCTTTTTTTTTACATTACCTCAATAAACGAACGCCGCTGCAAAGTTTCTCATTGGTCATACAGCACTGAATTATACATGGTTAATATATTAGAGTAATATATTTTTTATTACTCTAAGGTTAAAAAGGATATTTTAATTTCTATAATAAAGAAGCTTACTTTTTGAGAAAATTTGAAGAAAACCTAAAAATGATTTTTGCAGCCAAAATTTCAAAAACTAATGTAATTTTATTTTTAGGTTAGATTTTACACATTTTTGATTCATTTCTCGGACTTTGTGGTTTTAGGGAGGCAACTAGGTAAAATTTTCAGAAATTCAAACACGACTATAAGAAGAGGAAGGGATAAAAAAAAATTGGACCAAAACCTGGCTTGGCAACATCCAGATCGTTAATCTGTGACCTATTCTCAGCTAGAATCCATTGTCAAACTGGTGATCCTCATATTTTGCATACTTAACTACCTCCAGCGCCTGCACTACAAGTATAACTGCTTTTAAAATAAGAATATTTCGAATTGGACACTAACTTGAACAACCCTAATATTTCAAAAGCTTCTCTATTAACAAAGATAGATAAAACGATGACACCGTGTAATTCTTTGGTGAAAACTGCCACATTTTCCCTTCTTTTCTCTTGTAATTTGTGATAATGATAAACATGAAATTTGACAAATAACTCAGCAGGAAACAAAATAAAACTGCATAGGGTCCAAATAGTTTTAAGTGTAGAGGACAGCTGTGTTAATGGGGCAGATGTCCTGCTTCTAATAGAGGGTGTTTTCCAACGGTCGGTTCATTATTGTTCCTGTGATAGAATTTTTGGTCGCGTAATTCCTGCGTGATTATAGGAAATCCATTATATTCATATGAGAGGGTGGGAAGTTTAGTGCAGTGCAATTAAATTTAATGGATTGCTAAAAATGTATTTTTACCTAACGGTTTTTTTTTTAGTTTTTGTTTAAAATAATACGTTGAAAGTTCATCTTGCCGCGCATACAAGGTGGGGCCCCCAGAGTCTATCATAAAGAACAAATCCAAACTAGTCTGAAATCATAAAGAAAAATTATGTTAAAAACAGAATAATTAATAATCGGACATTATCAAAACTATCATTCTTTAAAACAAGAAAACAGCAAAATCGAAGTTCTGTTAACGTCTTTTATCAAAACCAGACAAAATCAAAAAGGACAAAATCGTAAAAAGGGGTCTAGCCTAGCTTGTGACGTTCACCTAAAGAAGAGCGATTATGATATTGCTATGCAATTAAAGCGTCCTTCACTGCAATTTCTGTTCATGCCTCATGGAAACGCCGTATCTACATAGGTATTGCTATAGCATGTGCGGCATTTTCATTAAGCAAGGCCCATTCTTAAAAAAGGTCAGGTATTAGGTGTTAGGTTAGGATTAATTTGCAATTAATTGACCAAGAGGTTCGGATCGGTTCGGTTCGGTTAACACCAATTTCGACCTGTCAAAAGAAGGACACGGGAGCTAATTAAAAGAAAGAAAAAACAGACATTTTTATTTTTTTATGTATTTGTGGGTTCAAAAATAACAATATTATTTGTTCCCGATTTAAATTTGCCGCCAAACTTCCATGATACCGATTTGTATGAGAAGAAGAGATACGGAACCAGTATATACATGAAAACAAAGGAGAGAGTTGCCAATGCCGGCCTTTTTTATGATTTTGTGCTTTTTATGATAAGCGTGCGCACAGCATCAATGTTTTCCTAGGTGAAAGCCGTTTTTGATGCACCTGGCCTTGGATCCATTCATGCCTGAATTCTCCATACCAACGAAAAACTGTCGACTGATGTGGTGCTTCATTACAAACAGAAATCAACTCGGGAAGGCATTCTTGTTGAGATAATTTCCTTCGAATGTTGTAGAAAATTATAGCTCAAAAATGTTCTCGGTTTAATTCCATTTTTCGACTGATTTGTTAACTTAAAAAATTCACTGTAGCTCTAACACTACATAATATCGGACTAACGTTTTGAATTTAGGTTAGGTAAAGATTGAGGTTAAGTTTTAGTAAAGACATTTGATTAGTGTCGCCCTCTATGTTCCTATATTCAAAATATAAAAGACAGTATATCTGTTCGTAAAAAAAATCTTGTTTGAACCACTGGCGTGAAGAATATTTTTGCCCTTAGCGTTATTAATATGCCCCCGCAAGTGCGTACATCAACAGTCAGCCTTGGGCAAAAATGTTTTTCTTCACGCCCTTCCTTGGTACAAAAATAACTATTTGGCTTTGAAAATGTACCATCTTCAACATGTAAAATTACAATACTTTGATCAAGATTTTCGCAATTTAATCGAAATTTTGGGGGTCTACGGGCAAAACGGACCCCAGTTTGGATTTTGTGCACCAAAAGGCATATAGATAGTTGGTCTGGTCTAGAGTCTCTGTATGTTGACATATTTGGATATATAAATATATATCCAAATATGTCAACATACAGGGACTCTAGTCTGGTCTAGAGACCCTGTATGTATGACATTTAAAAATATGTCATACATACAGGATCTCTAGTCTGGTCAAATTTATAAGTTTCTCTCCTGTGCGGGTTTTCCGTGTTAACATTTTCACCGCGTTAGATTTTTTCTGTTTGCACTTTTTACCTGTCGGCGGGGATTTTAATAAAGCAAGTCAACAACAAAAATATTATTTTTTTTCTCTTTAATTTATCCAGCTTTTACACTTAAATCTTTTTTCGGATTCAGGGGGTTTCAATTACCCCCTTTACGCTCCTGTAAGACGGCTGGTGAAAAACGCTGGCACTGTGTTGAGCTAAATCTTAGCGTCTCCAGAGACGCCAGGCTTCCAGGATGCAGTGACCCTACTAAATCTTTGTGAGATAAAATAATATCACACAATACTTTAATTTTGACAGCTCTGATATGCCAAAAAACTCCTTCCGAAAAAAGTAGGTACCATATAGGTACCTTGAAATAGAGACCCTATATGTGTGACATATTTTAAATAAAGGATAAGGCACACCACTAATGGGATATCTGTTATCCGTCAAACTTCATGAAATTTTGGTATGTTGTAGACTGAACCATTCTTATAAAATGTTCTAATGGGCCAAACTTAAATTAATTACCAATTTTTAAAATACAGCATGTTGAAAGTAATAATGTCCAAGAAGCATAATAGCTCTTTAGATGAGTTTTCCAAACATATACGCAATGTTAGTATTACATATAGTAATGATCTATTTTCAATCATAAGAACTTTTGATAAGAAAGGTTGTCTACAACCAGTGGCGTGTCGTATAGGCGGCCAGGGGGGGGCGAACGCAAACCTCCCCCCGCCCACCTGCGCGTGGCGCCCCTGGCGTCCTTTGAGAAAAAAATAGATTTAATAGTGTTATTATTGTAAAAAAAGGTTTGTAATTTATTTGACTCCCATACCTATATTTGCGCCCATTAAGGTCTTTGCCCCCCCCCCCCCCCCCGCCCTTCTATCCACGACACGCTACTGTCTACAACATACCAAACTTTGATGAAGTTTGACGGATTACAGAAATCCCACAAGAAGTCTGCCTGATCCTTTCTTTAAAATATGTCATACATACAGGGTCTTTCCTTGAAATAAATCCCCTTACAAATTCAATAATAAATTTATTATTAACAAAAAAGTGTCCGGAATATTTTTCGCTTATGAATTTTACCCCTCCCTGTTAGAAATAAACAATATTCAACAACAAATTGACCAAACCTAAACTGTACTAAACCAATTTTTATAATTTACATAATATACAACTAAACGAATTTGAGCGGTGTTAAATATGCAGATTTTCCGATATTGGCAATTTATATTTAAAATACAAGGCAGCTTCTTCGCTCTCTCTGTCAATTTCGTTTTTGGCAGCCAAACGGGGTTAGGACGAGGGCGTAGATTGAATAAGGGCCATATTTGCTGCCCGCGTAAAAATTTTAAACTGATATTTTATCAAATATTAGTTAAATATAAGTAGTTTATGCATAACTAGGCATTAACGTGCACTTTGACGCCCGCATTTAGGTTATTTAGCGCGCGCGGGAGTTAAAACAGTACCGCCGGTATTAAAATGATCAATTAATAAATTTTGGAATACTTGTCAACAAATGATTTGTTTATCTTTAAAGTATTATATAGATTTAAACATATTTTTTTTCTTCCTTTGTCGAATATTAGCCTAGCGGACAAATCAAATAGGAGTTCAAATGCTACTAAGTAGTTCTAAAAGTCACATTTTTTTTTTACTTTTTATACTCGTGCTAGTATTTTATTTATTTATGTTTTATCGCTACCGACCAAAAAAGCCAAAGACTTAAATCTACCTATTTAATATATTATAAAATGTAAAATTTTTGTTTCGACAATGTTGCTTTTAAATAACTGCTTGTATTCCCATCTTCTTTGGGCACTGGGCCCCTTTTACACTACATTGTCGTTCGGTTCCATCGACCCTAAATTAAGAGGCCTACGTTAAAGCGGTTCTGTCGACCCGGTTTTTCGCCTAGGATTCGCCGCTAATGAGCCACTCTGAGAAGGGATTCGCCCCAAATGTTTATTTGTTTTCTTTAACCACAATCCAAATATAACCACTCTCTAAAAGTCAAAAATAGCTGGTTCCAATTTTACTTACTCTGGCCTTGAGCGAGACTTGATTTTATTGGCCACTAGAGTTTTCTTTTGCGAGTAACCTTGGTTCGTCACGGGTTGTCACGTTTAGTAAACAGACTTTGCAGACTGTTGGCAGCACTGATCGCATGCGCAATTGAAGAAGTGAGATTTGAGTTTGGCTTTTACCGTACAGGACCAGATTTATATATAAGCTGCGTTCGGTATTTACGTCGGATTAATCTTTTTGATCGAAATCGTTCGTTAATTCCATCTAGAACTAGGGGGGGTAGATCTGAATCGTTCGGTAATTCTGCTCAGACTAGTCGGACGTAAATCTGGTTGTGACGTATGTTGTGTATTTGTTTTGTTTCCAAAAATAATTTTTTTATGTAAAAAGATTGAAATCGAATTATTTGATGTTGAAGACAACAAATTATATAAATCACAGGAAAATTTTATCAAAATTATAGCTGGACGTGAGTTGCAATATGTACATAATATTTTTGGTTATATTTAAGGTTATAACCATTTATAAAAATTTGAGCCGGATCGTTCGTTAATTCCAATTTGCTCAGACTGATCTGTAATCACGCAAATACCGAACGCTGCTACTATTTTAGGCGGTTTCTCGAATTTTGGCCGATACTATAGATATGTAGGTACCTGAGTAGGTATACATTTATGCTAGTACGCCCCTGGTTAAAAGTGTGTATAGGTGCTGGGGGCTGGAGGTTAAAATATGGCAACTCAAAATTGACTTTCTGCGTGACTTGTAATTGTGTTTCAGCCCCGTTGAGCGTCTTCAGTTAGGGTGATGCAAAAATAACCATAACATTTCGAAAAATGTGTTCTGTAGAAATAATAAACCGCAGCCCACGAGAATGTCCAGCCCGGGCGCGAAAATATCACGTGACCGTAGGAGGGTCACAAAAGAACGCCTCCCGGCCAGCGGTCATTATAAAACATGTGTGTTTTCAGTTTTGGTATGTTTGTTTATGTCGATTTTTTTTTAATTCGGGCGAATTTTATGTGAATTTTATTAAAGTTATTAAAATAACGCAGCTCACGAAAAAGACAACAATACCGCGAACGTGTAGTGTTGTTGGTTGTCCAACTATAAAACTGAAACCGAATATGTGTCAACTTTTAATTTGCCAGTGGATAAACAGATGCATAAAATTTGGTTGCGAAAAGTATCTTAAACGTCCACAAGTTTGCATCAAACATTTTCCTAACGAGCAGGTTATTTGGTTTGATAAGTGTGTTGTAAATGGAGAGTGTTGAAAATGTGCCGAAATACCTAAGTGGACAACCTGTATCTACTGTTCGATTAGCTGATGTCGAGAGGCAACAACTGGAAACTGCAATACAAGAAAGTCTTGAAACACTTTGAGCTCATAAGAAATCACAAGCTTTATCAAATATTGAGGACATTTCAAAATTTTATTGTTCTAATACTAAAATAAACAAAAATTGGATTTGGAACGTGACACAGCACAGATTACTAACCACAGAAATAGATTGGACACCCCCATGTTAAACTCTACTATACAATTAATGGCATTTGAACAGCACCATCCCATAGCTGTCTGTTTGAACTAATTTTTGCGCTCTGCGCCTTGAATATTATTATACAGGTCAGTTAGTTTTTAATTTTTTGTTGAAATTCTTTGTTTTTTGAAAGATGATAAAATTAAGTCAAAAAAATCCAAATTTTGCATAATAGAATAACAATTTATTTTAATCATAATTTATATTAGTATGAATAAATTACAAATCAGTAACTATTACACTTACACCGAACCGAACCGTAGCACAACAAGCACCTCTCATTCTAAACCTTTTTTGAGAGAAGTCATCGCTCTGCTCTGCAAGATTTCACTTTACCGTGATAAAACGCCAACACACTGATTTTTTTTGGATTTTTATCTCAAAAGAAATGTTAACAAAATTCCACTTCAACGCGAACATAAAAAAAATCTTCGCGAAAAACAAATTTGACAAGTTTTATGAGTTTTATCGATGTGCACATCACAGATTACTAACCCATTGGTGTACTGTGGTGCACATCAAGTGCTTGACAAATTCAAATTCCAAAAGACATTTAAAGACACGCAGGATACAGGGCTTAATGGTGCATTTTCTGCTGGGATAGCGCCATCGCGAGGCTATCGTCCTGAACTAAAAATACGGGGTGTAGCGCTAAAAATATTTGGCGGGAAAGCCGATTTGTCATTACTATTTTTTAATTGGTGTACTGTGTGACACAGTCTGCCGGTGCCTGATGACATTTTTGAACAACAATCCATCACTGTTAGCATCTCTAGTTGTTGAGGGAAATCTGTCATTTTTTGCAAATGTTAACAATGTGTCCATACCAAAAAACAAACTGCCAAAAAAAGTTGGAGTTTTATTTTTGGACAGCACCGATACACTTGAAGAGCTAATGCAGTTTATTGAAATGAAAGTTGCAAACGGGAAAGAAGTGGTAAAAGATGAGATTGATCAAGTAACACACATCCTTAGTGACATTTTCGATAGTGAGAG
The DNA here is from genome assembly GCA_963576565.1 of Aspidapion aeneum. Classification (NCBI taxonomy): domain Eukaryota; kingdom Metazoa; phylum Arthropoda; class Insecta; order Coleoptera; family Brentidae; genus Aspidapion; species Aspidapion aeneum. The sequence continues at coordinate 33,841,825 of OY755038.1, read as the reverse complement.
TGAAAAATGTGTTCAATTGTCATTTCTTATTGAACAATTATGTCTCTTGAAAAGGTCACCTGAGAAAGATATTGTGGATACACTTTAATGTTGGCTTCATCTTTGTTTATCCAGTCATCCAGTGCATACATGTCAATTTACAAAACTAAGGTAATATGTCTTCTGCACCCTCGCAATATTAAAAAACTGATTTGTAAAATATCGCTAACAGATAGTAATCTTTCCGGTAGTGTGCAATATTTAAAAAGTAAGATACAGCTTTTAAAAGAACATGAGTTGGTAGTTAACTTACACATTGATGAAATATATATTCAACTTTGTGACAAGACAAAGAAAAATTAAAAAATTTAAAGGTTAGGTTTGTTCATTCATGTCCAATTTTAAAAGAGACTCGTATAGATTTGAAGTAACTAACGATATTATGTTCCTAATATATGTACCTGAAGATATTAGAGTGCAAATTTTATATCATTTTTTATTTTATAGATTCTGGTCTTTTATCCATAATAAACACATACATCAGCAAAATATTTTTTTCAATTTTTGCCTATATGAGAACAAAAAAATTTGGTCAATTTATTTAAATTGTGTAAAAACAGATAATATATTAAGCAATACAATAAGAATCCTGGAACTCCTAAGATCACGTCACCGCCGACTTGATTATAACGCGCCATGGCCGGTCTTTATCGTTGGCTGCGGTAGGGTATTAATTTCGCTGACCAAAATAGGTAATAATTACGTTATACATTAAGCGTGTGAGCTTAGATAACCATAAATGGGCAGATTGTTTTTAAGTGGGACCATTTCGAGCCAAAACTCAACCTAGGTACTGAATTTCATCTAAAACACAAGTAATGTTTACCTCGTACCAAAACTCAAATTTTTGAAATTTTGGACCATTTAGGGCTAAAACCCAAGATATATAAAAAATTTTGAAATCGGAGTAACTTTTTTTTTACACAGTCACCATAGCACACACTGCTATAATTATTAGTATAGGTGTGAGTTAATAATTAAATCAACTAAAAGATCCAGAGATCAAAAGTTGTTTAAAATTTTCTGTAAGGAAGTCTTTCAAGTTTATTGTTGAAGCAAATTTTATACTTCAAATAAAAGCAAAGTAGTGTGAATATTATCATTAAAAACATCGCTGTCAGGTCGTCGCGACGCAGTTTCAGGAGCGGCGCGAAAACTTACGAGAGGTACAGACTGAAACAAGTTGAGCGCTGCCCGTTAACAGCTCTTGGGTTACTGCATCCTGGAAGCCTGGCACGCAGTGTTCATGTCCAGTGACCCTAAACAGCTTCAGAAAAAGTTTTTAAACTAATCTGAAATCCATCTGATTGTTGCCATCGATGCCATCAGTTGATTAAACATATGATTATGACAGCCATCAGCTATGAGCCTAAAAAAAATTAAAAGAACTTGATGCGTTTAAACCTAAATTTTAAATTTTATGACCTACCTCAACCACGTCTCGGGAAATTTTCACGAAATAATCCAGGATTTTTGCATGAGGTTCCTCGTCCGAATCTGATTTTTTACCCAACTGCAGCACGGCAAAAGGAAGGGTAATGTTTTTCGATTGTTGTATGTATGTAAGTAAATATGTTTGTGTCACGCTAGAGGCTAAACGGCTGAACCGATTTTGACAAAAAAGGTGTCATTGAATTGCTACTGATTCCGAAGGTGCTATAGGCTATATTTTTTTTAAACAGGAATCAACATGGCGGTCTTCAGACCCCATTTTGTCACATGATAGGCTTTAAAATTATCTAAATTTCAGGCGATTTTATTAAAACTCCTTTGATTACCCATTGCAAATGTCCTCTAATTTGCTCTAGTTACTTTGTAGTCCTCCCTGCTCCCACCCATCTCCCGTCCTGTCATTCCCCCCACCCTATTCAAAAACCATATTCGCATAATTTTATCAAATATAGAGCGAATTCAAAAATTCTTTCTGCTTACGCTTTCAGATTTTTGTCCAACAACATTTTACTAGTTACTCCCTCCCCCGCCTCTCCCACTCTCCTCCCCACAATTCTTATTAGTAATTAAAAATTCTTCATTTCACTAGTTTCCCCCTTCCTCTCCCTCTTCCTCTTTTCTCCTCACCCTCCTTATTAGTATTAGTTGTAGCTATAACTTTCACAAATTTAGAGCGATTTCAAAAATTCTTTCGGCACACGCTTTAAGATTTTTTTCAACACCATTTTACTAGTTTCCTCCTTCCTCTCTCCTCCCCCACCTTCACTCAATGGAAGGTAACACTGTTCGTATCCGTAGAAAATCTACACGTACTTTTTGGGTAAAGCTAAATGAATTGTAAATGCATAGTGCTTTTTATAAGGCTGTATAAGAATTAAACCTAAAAATTGGAAATAATTTTTTTTATAAAAAAAACACCCAACTGCTAAATTTACTTGTAACTACTAGTCGCAGTTGGGTACAAAATTACCCAATAACCTAATTTATGAAAATAAGCATGTCGTATGTTATAGGTATACCTATCAATTTTGTACTCAACTGCGACTAGTAGTTACAATTAAATTTAGCAGTTGGGTGTTTTTTTTATAAAAAAAAAATTGTTTTTTTTGGGCCTGTCCTTAAATTACGTAACGCTCTAGAGGGGGAGGGGAGGTTTGGCCTTGCGTTACACTCAATGTTAATTTTATGTGTTTTTTCTTAAAAATGCGTTACGGGGGGGGAGGGGTGTCAAAAATCCTGAATTTTTGCGTTACATAATTTAAGGACGTTCCCTTTCAAAATGTAAAATTATAAAAACTTGAAATTTGAGGTTATGATAATAAATCCATCCAATAACAGGCATCGACTCTACGGGCCGATGGCTTTTGTCGATTACATCGAAAATGTAGATGAACTTGTTTGATGGCATGTGGATCGCATCAGAACATTTAAAGAACCAATTTGATTGCATCGAGTAGCTAATCGATCTTCCAAAATAGCTGCCCATGGTGCACAGTTTAAGTTTATGCTTTATAATCCGTGCAGTTTAAGCAATGATTACACAACCCCTTAGTAACAGCAGCGGACAGATGGCTCTGTCGTGTCATCATTGCTAGGGTCACAATCACGAAGACGTAGTGTCTATGGAGACGCCAGGCTTCCAGGATGCAGTGACCCTAATCATTGCTGAGGTCACTGCATCCTGGAAGCCGGGACACTACTTCTTCGTGATGCAGTGACCCTAATCATTGCAACTACATGAATATATGGCGCTGCTGTTATTAAGTTTGTTGGGCTGCATATCTAAGGGTTATATAAGAATCATAATTATTGGTTTAAGCGATTAAAAAAAATGTACGCGATCAAAGCAAACCTAAGTTCGGTTTATATTTGCCTCTTACTTTAAGTAAATGTAACTCAGAGAGATATACACCGATTTCTCGAAGGCATTTGACAAGGTTGATCATAATATTCTTATTGACAAATTATTTGCTATCGGTCTACATGGAACGTTGCTTGAGTGGTGCTTTAGAACTAATATCACTGGCAGAATGCAATCAGTTAAAATAAAAAAAATTGTCTTTAATTACCTCTGGTGTACCTCAAGGAGGTCATCTATCCACATTTTTGTTTAACATATTTTTAAATGATATAAATGCAGTTTTTGATGACTGTTCTTTTGAGGTTTATGCTAATGATGTCAAGTTTTATGTTATTTTAGAGTCAGAGGATGACTGTCAATTGTTGCAGATTAGCCTAAACAAGTTTCTTACATGGTGTCCTAATGGTTCCAAAAACTAATTGCACATTTTAAATATGGACTATTTCCTGACTTCAGAGACCTATTCATATAATTATTAGCTGATCCTCTTCTCGAAATTTTATCAATTTTTTTGTCATTTTTCTAGTAAGTCTAGGCGCTGGCTGCTGTCACCTAATATGGTCGTTTGGCCGCCATCTTTGAAAATGGCCGCCAAATTAATAGATTTTTTTGTTTAAGCGTACCTCCCTACCCAGTGATCCGATTTTAATTTTGTAAAGCTTGTTATACTCCTTTTTTAAAGGCAAATAAATTTTGTTATTACACATTTTTAAATAAATCAAGTTGTTTTTGAGATATACCAAGATTATGAGTATTTCCGCTCGCAAAATAATTAAAATTATACCCATGCTCATTTTATTGTAGCTACATTATTAATGACATTTGTTTTTTTTGTTACACAGAAGGCTCTAAACCTTTCACAGAAGAGGATATTGACTTTATGATTTTAAAGTTTGATGGATGGTACCCCTAAAGACTGCCTTAAAGAGGGTGGTTTCTAAAACTGTTCACAAGATTATAGAAAAAGTGTATTTGCAGCTAAACGATGCATCCTAGCGAAAAACGTTAAGAATAATTTTTTATAGTACTTTTAATTCGACCACGTGAACAAACAAATCCCCGCAGTCAAACTAAGCACACATATTAGGTCACACGTGATAGGAGCCAGCGCCTAGACTAACTAGAAAAAAACTGAAAAATTGATAAAATTTCGAGAAGAGGATCAGCTTGGATTTATATGAATATGCCTCTGAAGTCAGGAAAGACTCCATATTCAAAATGTGCTTTAGTTTTTGGAACCATTTTTATGTAACCTATACTTCTAAACTGTGTTCACAAATTGGGGTTAACAGTGAACGTGGACAAGACACAGTACATTGGAAACGAATCAAGTGAGTTGAACTAGATAATGGACAAACAATATCTTCATGGAATAAGTATGTATACCTGGATGTCACATTTGATAAGACAAAAATAGACTGAAAAAAAGCAAAAAAGATTATTGGATGTCTTATCAGCATTGTATGGAGCAGGGAGATAAAAAATCATGTAAAATTTAACATCTATCAAAGAATGGTGCAAAGCATGCTGTTAAATGGAATAGAGACTTGTCGTGTAATAGGAAAATACAAAACAAAAATGAAAAGTGTCAAAATGGATGCAATAAGAAGATCAATTAGAATATCTAGAACAGATCATATAAGAAATGAGATTATAAAAGAAAGAATGGGAATCGAGGGAAGCATAACCGATGACATAACTAAATGACAACTGATATGGTATGGTATACAACGTTTGAACGACGAAAGATTACCAAAGCAGGTCCTAGAATGGCAACCAATATGGCGCAGAAAAAGAAGGCGCCCTAAAGTGGAATGGCAACAGTCAATCCAAAAAAACCTGATAGAAGATGATTGTCAGGATCGAAGTACTAGTAGAACATTTAATTGTTGCTCCTTCTTTCAACCCCTTTTATTGTTACGCCTCAGAGCCCTTTGCCAAGATTTTATTAAATTTCATCTCGGCGCTTTCAAGTGTTGTCTTAAGGTCTGTTGGAGATTTTTATTAAAAGGTTAAAAGTTACAAGAAGTACTTAAATTAAATTTTTTATTAATAAAGTGTTTTGGATATTAATTAATATATAGGGTTATTTATAAATTTGGTGTCTTAAGGGCGTCACCAGCCAGTGCGATAAGGGTGCGGGGGAGGTATGCAAGCGAGAAGTATTGTTAATGGAGATAGTGAAAATATGATCCACTGGAGGATTCTTAATTTGCGGAGGAAAGAGGCCAAATTGGCAGGAAACAAAGAACAACATTTATTTGCTGATTTTAGTAAGTCTGGTTTTAAAATTTATCATCATAAATAGGTAAGAAAATTTTCCTTTAATTATTAACAAAAGTGCATATATTTTTCTAGTGGTGGGGGGGTTAAATACCACGTTACCCCCCTCAAATCCGTGCTTGATAAGGGGGTGTGCCGGGCATCCCTGTCCTTTGGAGCGCCACTGAAATAAATGAAATAAAAAGGCATACATTTAAGAAAATACATAAATAATTGGAATGTTTTTTGCGTTTGTGCACAATCAGGAAAATGGATGGGTGAAGCAAAAACCTTTTTTTTGTATTTTTGTGTGGAATTTATTTATTGGAAAGAGGAGTTATGCGCTTGACTCAGTTAGGTCTAAAACATTTAACAATTTTCAATAAAATATTAAAATTATTATTGTTTATAACTCATAAAGTAGTTGTGCTCATAAGTCCAAAAGCGCTTGCCTGCTAATTCCAACAAATAACGTCTGCACAAAAATTCAAAAAAAGAAGATTTTTGCTTTACCCATGCCTAAATAAATATTTAAAACCTTATTTTCTAAGGTTCTTTAAAATATTTTCAACCGAACCGGGCCGAAGATTTTATAAGTTATTTTCCACAAATTTCATAAATAAAAAGATACAATATGACCAAATACGACACTATGCATCAGGCCTTGTCCCCCCCAGAGACCTCGGCCTCCCCAAGATATATTCCTGGGTGCGCCACTGTAAAAGCCCCTTCTCTATACCTAAAAAAAATCCTGTACAAATGATGTACTATTACGCTATGAAATATTTTATCAAATCTGGTGGCACGGCAGTTCCCGGCCAAGTTAGCGTAAACATATTTTCTTGAAACATTTCATCCGATATTTGACCTATCTAAAACTCTACTTCGTAATAAGCTACGAAACTCAAACTTCGTCAAACGTCAAAATTGCCACAAGACAAAGCTAAAATTTGGCAGACTGATAGAAATTATGACCACACCATTGGAAAAAATCAAAAAACCCCAAAATTCTTATTTAGTCCCTCCCCTATACATCTAAAGTTATGTAAAAGTAACATTGCACACTTCCAGAAACGCTAGAGAGCTGAGATTTGGCAGACTGATAGAACATATGATAAAACTATAGGAAAACATTTAAAAACCCCAAAATTTTAATTTGCTTCGCTCCCCTATAAATGTAAAGTAATGTAAAAGTAACATTGGTCACTTCCAGAAACGCTAGAGAGCTGAACTTTGGAAGGCCGATACTATGATAAAATTATAGAAAACAATAAAAAAACCCCAAAACTTTAATTAACCCCTCCCCTACAAATGTAAAGTTATGTAGAAGTATCATTGCCCACTTCCAGAAACGTCAGAGAGCTGATAGGAACTATGATAAAACTATATGAAAAAAATTTAAAACACCAAAATTTTAATTTACTTTCTCCCCCCTTTAAATCTAAAGTTATGTAAAAGTAACATTGACTTCTTCCAGGAACGTTAGAGAGCCGAGCTTTAGAACGCTGATAGGAACTATGATAAAACCACGGGAAAAAAATTTTGGAACCTCAAAATTTTTAATAAGACGTTGCAAAAGTTTTGAAAAAAATTCTGCACATTTTACTACTTTATAACTTAAATATTATCCAAATCCAAAAGGAGTGAAATCATAACAAAAACATTTCATACAAAAAAAAGCAGAGTATTCGAAAATGGTATTCCGTAAAAAGAATTAAAATAAAAGTAACGCCAAGTTCTCCGACACAAATTTCAAAATGAAAGGTTCTTACAAGTTTGGAAATGTTTTTCTAAACTTGGCTATTACGGCTGCAAATGAATCTTAGGCACAGTGCAAAATTGACCATAAAGGAGTTTGGTTGTAATGACAAAGTTAAAAAAAAATTCAAACTAGTAAGAGCCTTTCATTTTGAAATTTGTATAGGAGAACTTGGCTTTACTTTAATCTCAATTCTTTTTAAGGAATACCGTTTTCGCGTACAGTCGAACCTCTCTAACTCGAACCTCTATAACTCGAACCTCTCTATAACTCGAACCTGTTAAGTGGTCCCTGCACTTTTCACACGTATTTAAACCTCTTTAACTCGAGTTTCTATAACTCGAACTCTCCATAACTCAAACTGTTTTGGTTGTCCTTTCAGGTTCGAGTTATAGAAGTTCGACTGTATTTGGCTTTTTTACATGAAATGTTTTTGTTATAAAATTTTTTATAAAACTGCTTTGTCAAAGGTATAACTAAAGATAAATAACAAAAAAGACGAGTTTTACCAAACTCAGTACTCGTAGTTGATATAACAAATACCTTTGATTATAACCAATGCAAATACTATACAAATACCAAAGAAACAATTACCTTCATACCCCAACACAAGAATTAATACGTGGGAACTTCATCGGCAGCACCAATCCACGCAGATTACAATACTCCTGCAAATATTCTCCTGAGACCCATTTCATTTAGTCTATTACCTCACTTAAAAACTTACCCTGGAATATTTTATCCTTCTCCCGACTCTATAAAAAGAAACGAGAGAGGAAACGGTGGGTTATCCATTATGTTAAAGAGCCCTTTGGTTATTTCCACATCCATTCGTATAAGCTTAAACAGTTTCATGTTCGTGTTTTACATTTCATTTATCCTTGTTGAATTTACATGCAAAAAAGAGAAAAAGAATCTGGCGAAACTCACCTCGTGGAGAGTGATTTTCGAGAAGCGATTAAAGCGTCCCCAAGGAAAGCGCGGGCCAATGCGTAGGCACGTGGCCAAGGACACGCGTTCTGGCTTACGTTTTCCCGAATTGCTGTTGTTGGAGAAAAAATAATAGGGTATTTCTATAATGGGCATTGTGCAACAAACATGTACCTTAAATTAAGAATTGTAGGGCCATTAAAGCTATGTACAGAACAAGCCAGGGTCGAACCCAAATCTGAGGGCACGGCAGTAAACTGCTGTACCATCTTTTCTTGAAACGTTTGAGCCCATATTTGACCTACTTAAAACTCTACTTCGGAAAGGGCTACGAAACTCAAACTTTGCACAGTCGTAGATCTTGATAGATTTAACGACCCCTCCAAGTTTCATGGAGTTCCATAAAGTAGTAAAGTACACACACACACACACACACTCACTCACTCACTTATGTATAGATCATCAAAATTCTACTGTACTTCCAGACATGCTACAAAGCTCAAATTTGGTAGACTGATAGCAATTATGACCAAACCCTTGGGAAAAGTAAAAAAACCTCAAAAATCAAATGTACTTCTCTCCCCTATACATGTAAAGTCATGTAAAAGTAACATTGCCCACTTCCAGAAGCGCCACACCAATATTTTAATTAACTTCCCTCCCCTATAAATGTAAACTTATGTAAATGTAACATTGTCCACTTCTAGAAACGCTAGAGAGCTGACCTTTGAAAGGCCGATAAGAACTATGATAAAACTATAGAAAAAAATTAAAAAACCCAAATGTTTTAAATAACTTCCCTCCCCTATAAATGTAAAATTATGTAAGAGTAACATTGTCCACTAACGCTAAAGAGCTAAGCTTTGGAAGACTGATAGGAAGTATGATAAAACTATAGGAAAAAATTTAAAAATACCAAAATTTTGATTTATTGCCCTGCCTCATAAATGTAAAGTTATGGAAAAGTAATATTGTCCACTTCCAGGAAGGCTAGAGAGCTGAGCTTCGAAACGCTGGTAGGAACTATGATAAAACCATAGAAAAAAATTAAAAATCCTCAAATTACTTTAAAACTTAAATATTATCAAAATCCTTTAGAAAAAGAGTGAAATCATAACAAAAACATTTAACATGTAAAAAAAAGCCAAGTACGAGAAAATGGTATTCCGTAAAAAGAATTGAGATAAAAGTAAAGCCAAGTTCTCTAATACAAATTTAAAATGAAAGGTTCGTACTAGTTTGGAAATGTTTGCCTGAACTTGGCTATTTCGGCTGCAAACAAACGACTCTTAGGCACAGTGCTAAATTGAACATAAAGAACTTTGACTGTAATAGCAAAATTTAGACTGTCTATGGCAAGGACTATACTGTCCCGTGTCTGTAGGTTTCCCATATACAGTAGTTTGAATGTTTTTTTTCTATTCTTTTGACAAGAATATCTAAAAAATGTAAGGCCGAAACTTTTCCTTTGTGCTCTTGAATTTTGGTCGGTAATACCGTTAAGATGGTGTAGAAAATTCTGCAGTTTTTCATTTTCCGACCATATAATAAATGTGTGATCCATGTGTCGTAACCATAGTTGTGGGCTTGACTCTTGCTGTGTTGATTGAATATTACTCGAATCACTTCATGTAGGTATTTTCTACCATTTAGAAAACATGCAGATCGAGAACTACGACAAAAAAATCTAAGAAGTTCTAGAGTAAAGAGCTACCGAACTGTTCAACAAAAACCATAGAAGGATGCATTTATAGGATGTGAACTGACGTTTCTGACGTCAGCCGCAGACCTCGGCTCGAGAACTGGTAAACGAACATCTTACTTTGGTCATTTCAGTTGGGTTAACTGTTCTTGGATATTATCAATAAAGATAACAGAAAATAACAATAGCGGCTGTCAAAGTTGTCAACATTTAAAGCGTTTTAAAATGCAGGCGGTGATAGTGTACTGGTTCAAAGTAGAAATTACCAATTTACTCAAAACTACCTTCTAAGCATTTTTTGTTTCTAGTCTAATAACCTATCTATCTAGCCGCCCCTATGAAACTTCCCCCTCTACTTGAATCGTGGCGTGAGGTCAGTAAAAACATAATGAATTTTGGAATCACAAGCCTTTGTTCTTGACCTTTGTTTTGAGTTGTTATTTAGTGTTGTTATTGTGTTTTCGTGTGGCTCATATTTGAAAAACCAATTATTGAAAATGGAAATAGAAGATATGTACCATATTTTAAAATGTAATTTTTTTTCTTCGTTGTTTACATTGTACGTTTACGAAATATTTTAAAATGCCCTATTTGGGTATTTAAATTTGCCTAATTTTTGCCTTATCAAAGCGTTTTAGTTGCCTGCCGGGTCTTGCTGAGCTATATTTCTCTAATAAACATGAAAATTAGGCTTATGTCAATTATGGCGTCCGCCATTTTGGCTTATATGCATTGAAAGAAGTGATATGCGTGTAAAAAAAGGTGACATATTATTTTTTTATATATAATAAAACATTTTTTTTTTAAGATTAAAATTTCTTCTACTTGGTACAAAAAAATGTATAAAAACAAATAAAAAAGTATAAAAACTCAAAAAATATGTACAGGGTGTCCCGAAATTTAAAGTTTTTGGTGGTTTTAGGTATTTCAAGAAGAGAGAAAAGACCTACTCCCACTTGCAAGCCTCCATTTTCAAAAAATAACTAAAGGTGAAAACCGCATCTTGATATTGTAAGCTGTTTTAAAGCTACGAGGTGCTTTTGAGAAGTCTGAATTTTGGGAGGGGACCTATAACTTTTTTATTTATGAACATTTCATATTGATGTAAAGGGATTTTTTATAAAGTTTTTTAACAAAGAACCCAAATCGCACAATAATTTTTATCTATCACCATCAACTCACTCTGTTTGATCCATGATATGTGGGACACCCTGTATAGATATATTTTTTAATATAAACAGTTTACTATCATCAAACTTTGTATTTCATTCAAAGAAATTGCAAAAAAACACAACAAATAATTTTGTCCCGTTTTATGATACGAATACTTCTATGTGCGCTGAATCGCATGGACGATAATATACCCGTTACTTCTACAGGACTTGCTTTACTATCGTACGTGGCGATAAGTAAAATAACCCGGGAGTTTCACTTGGGAATTACAAGGATTTCCCACTGGATAGTCGTGGGACGTGGGAAATTAATTTTGGAAAAACGTATAGCGGATGGATGCATGGTGTTTGTCTGTCGGTGTCACTGTCAGGCTGCCTATTAGCAGGGCGACTATAATGGGGTGCGAATTTGTGAAAATTATTAGCTGGTTACAATTACTTTTTTAAAGGAGGGTTTAAAGAAAGATCTTTTTGATGAGTGTGTTTGGCAAAGGGATATTAGTTAATAAAATAGGCTTTTAAAAAACGATAGTCATGCATGTGACAGTTTAGAAAATAAATACGTACACTACATGTTGATGTAGAAACGTTGTTAATTTGATCCAATTTAAATTTTTTTTTATGAAGCGATTTGGGCTTTTTTTTCAGGGTGATTCGAGCTTTTACGAGATATTAAAAGGTTTGGATCCAAAGATATATCTAAAATAATTTTTGTTTACGTTTAAGTTTAGGACCACACAGGTTACGTAGGTCAGAATTAAAGTCCCTGTATATTAACTAACATACAGGGACTCTAGTCAGAATGGGATCCGATTCGTTCGAATTTAGGTAATAGGTTTCTGTAAGAACCAGTCAGTTTAGGTCAAGTTTAATTCGGCTAGTTACCCTACGTCAAATTAGACTAACTTAAGAGATTTTTTACGGAAAAGAGTATGGTTTTTTTACTTAGAAGGGTTCCTTAATCATAAAATAAGATGTTTACAGAAAATATAATTGAAAAATTTCAGAAAAACTGTAAAAATCGAGAAAAATTTTCCTTAAGTTAGTCTAATTTGGCTTAGGTTAAGTTAATGTAATTAATGTAATTAATGAGGCTGAACCGATCTTTAGGCTATTAGGATTTAGTAAGATCTCATTAGGTTATGTTATGTCAGTTCAATCGGCTTAGGCAACAAAACATGAAGGAAAATAGAGGTTCGTCACGTGGTAAATTTTTTATTATCTTTGGTTTTGTAACATTTGTAAAAAAAGTTTAAAAAATGTTATTGCTAAAAAGCAAACGCACTTTTCTCCACACATTTAAAAACTTTTGTCGAGCGCCAGAGCAAATAAAATTTTAAATTTAAGGAAAGCGACTTGCAACATTGTACCTTTTTTATGGTGAAAAATGCATAATTTTTGAAAAACAAATGCACGTTCTAAAAAAAAACAAAAATAAATATTTCAAAAACATCCTCTCACCTTGCAAAAACTACCCTTTACCAATTTGCAAAAACTTCCTTGATATCAGCAGTTGTTAAATGGTTAAATGGCAACCAGGTATTTTCCAAAACTCCATATACATAATATTCCAATACTCTGGGTACCCATTTACACAATGACTGGCGTTTGATGCAAACATTCAGAAATAAAGATATAAAAAATGCATAGGTACCAAATTAACATCGATGGAGCTTTTGTCGACTATGGGCGGGTGATTTGACGTGGCGATTACACGAATAAAATAATATTCAATGTGTAAAAGTATAACCAATCAGGACATTTTATCTTAAGGACCGCAAAAAGGATAGACTTATGCCCATTGATATTGCTATTTCAAATAATACATACTATATGGAAAAAATATGCATATCGGGGTCCAAGTGCAGTACCTCGTAAGGGAAAACTTTTTCGATTTTGGTTTTTCGACATCATTATGATCGTGACAGGTGGTGGCCCCATATATTGAGAAGCACTTGAGGTGTAAAAAAATTATAAACACTAAACAAAATACTTTTCTTAGTAAAAGTTTTTAAAAAACCAGCTTTCATTGCAGTTAACCGCAGTTTTTCTCTAAGTATTACACAGCCCCACAAAAAAAATTAAGTTTATACTCGAGGGCGGACATATGATCCCGAGCTCAGAAATTGCCCTTTACGTCTGGAATTGGCCCCAGGGGTCAAAAATGGCCTCTATATGGCCTGAGAGGTGGATTCCGGGATGAGGCGTGGTTAGAGGTGCATTCCAAAGCCAAAGTCGAGCTTGTGGTCATAAAGTTCACGGCCAACTGAAATTGCGACCTTAAGCAATGTAATATTTCAAGTTTGAAACAAATCGCCATTTTGGATTTGCCATTTTGATTTTTTTCAGTTTGAAGATAAAACTGTTTTAAGTGATCGCATGCACTGCAAACTGTCAAGTTTGAGACAAATCGGTTTAAAAATAAAGAAATCCGCCATTTTGGATACGCCATTGTTGTAATAAAAAAGGTAAATTATAGTGTTACCAGGTTACCAAACACTACACGTACCAAATTTCAACATTCGACTTAATGGATTTAACTTTACGTAACAAAACCAAATTTCAAGGAAATTGCGTAAAGGATTTTTTAAAGATGTTTTTGTATAAATAATATATCCATTTTGTTTTTCATCTACACATTTTATCAAAAAAAATTTTTTAGACCGGCGCGCGGCGCCGAGTTGGCCCGGCGCCCAGTTGGCGGCGCCTAGTTGTCCTAGACCGTGCTGACATGCGTGTTGTCATTTAAAATGGTTTCATTGATTCCTATATCACTAACATGCATTCTGGCATTCAACTCCACCAGCGAACAAGATTAAAAATGCAGCTTTTATATACCTAATAATAAGAACAATAACAAGTCCACCACGGAGCCTAATAAATCGCAACTTTACAAGGAAAAAACTCTCAGCCGTTCTCCGTTAGATTAAAAACACTGCATCGAAAAAATGAATCAATCAAGCCGCGGTTCGTAAAATGTACACGAAATAAAACTGAAAATCAAAACTTAAACACTTACCACACCACCAACATGCACAACACATCAACGACTGCAAAGCAAAACAAACACACTAACCTCACTTTTTACGAGATCAGCTGTTTATTTGCTCGCACGTACCTAACCAAAGTATTAGTAACTACGGTTAGGTGTGGTCTGACACATGTATTTCGCTCTCATTAGAGCACATCAGTGTGACATATAATAGTTCGATGTTTGATAATAGCCATTATCTGGCACTATCAGTGCTCAGGATCCCTGATCTATTTCAAGGTAATAACACTCAAAAAAATAAGCCCTTAACAATCAGCAAAAGAATTTAAATAACAAAAGATCCAAACACTTCTCAACTCCAGTTCTGGCAAGAATAGCACATTAAAGAATGAAATATTTGATACAAAAGCGTATCGGAAACAATACCATTTTTGAGGTTCACGATGGCCTTAACAGAAGTGTGACAAGTACAGTGGCTCATTATAACTGATGTGAACTCGATGTGCGGGTTAAATCCATTGTTAATGAGCGAGTACAGTGGCGGAGGTATATTTTAATACACAGAATAATTTTGGAGATAGCTGTTCGAAAGTATTTTTAACAGTGGCGCACCCAGGAATATGTCTTGGGGGTGCCCGAGGCCTCTTGGGGGGCCCGAAGCCTCATGATGGCGAATATTAAGCTATTTTTTGTGTTTTTTCTGAAATATGTCGAAAAAATGAAAAAAAATCTAAGGCTTGGCCCCCCTGGGTGCGCCCATGATTTTTAAGTATTTTAGATCTCCCTTAATTTAAAAAGTAAAAAAATTTTGTTTTTGGCAATGCTTATCTCTTAGAAATTTATTTTTAGTTAAGAGTGTGTTTCAAGCAAATTCTGACAGATAAATGTAACTAAAGGTTTTTATAAGTTGCGTTTTTTAAAAAAGGAAATGTTATGTAAACTTATAGCACAAAGTATATAGCCTATATACAGTGTCCCCCATAATGTTCGCGACATATGGGAAAAATTTTTATTTGTGAGATATGGGAAAATCGTGCTTGTTAAATAACCTAAAAAGACATTTTGACATTTGTCACATGATCACTGTCATGGCGGCAAATTCAAAAAATTAGGCATGAAATCCCGAAAAGTGAGGTTAAATCGCAAAATATCAAAAAAAGTTATTTGAAAAAAGTGTTTAGAATGTCTATTTAGGGTCCTCTATGAAATACTACTACTATGTCGGTTTAGAACGTTTTTCTATTTGTCCGACGCCTATTCTCCACCTCCTTCGATCCTGACAATCATCTTCTGTGAGATTCTTTTGACTCATTGATCTTTGGATTGACTGTTGCCATTCTAGTTTAGGACGTCCTCTTTTTCTGCGCCCTAC
This sequence comes from Aspidapion aeneum, assembly GCA_963576565.1. NCBI lineage: Eukaryota > Metazoa > Arthropoda > Insecta > Coleoptera > Brentidae > Aspidapion > Aspidapion aeneum. The sequence goes on along the minus strand of OY755038.1, from coordinate 33,826,284 downwards.
TGGTTGCCACTCTAGGACCTGTTTTGGTAATCTTTCGTCGTTCATCCGTTGTACATGGTCGTACCATAGCAATTGCCTTTTAGTGATGTCATCCGTTATGCTTCCCTCGATTCCCATTCTTTCTTTTATGATTTCATTTCTTATATGATCTAATCTAGATATTCTCATTGATCTTCTTATTGCATCCATTTCGACACTTTCCATTTTTCTTTTGTATTTTTCTGTTACGCGATAAGTCTCTATTCCATACAACAGCGTGCTTTTTACCATTATTTCATATATGTTAAATTTTACATTCTTTCTTATCTCTCTGCTCCATAAAATACTGTTAAGACATCCAATAACCTTTTTTGCTTTTACTATTCTTTTTTCCAATTCTTTACAGTCTGTTCCTGTCTTATCAAATGTGACACCCAAGTATACATACTCATTGCATGGAGATATTGTTTGTCCATTGTCTAGTTCTAACTCACTGGATTCGTTTCCAATCCATAAGTACTGTGTCTTGTCCACGTTCACTGTTAGTCCCCACTTTTGGTATTCTTCCGTTAACTTTCTCAAATTACTTGGTCGTCAGCAAACTGTAGTGTGTATATAGTAAATCGGTCGTTAAGTTGTATTCCCATGCCGTGCACTTTACGTTTCCAGTTTTTTAGAGCCGCTGCGATATATATTTTAAAAAGAGTTGGAGAGATACAACATCCCTGTCTTAAGCCTTTTGTTACCAGGAATTCTTTTGAAAGTCGATTTCCAATTTTAATTTTAGATTTTGACCATTTGTATAGTTCTTTTATCGCTTTTATGTATGTATGATTAATATTAGTTTGTTCCAACACCGTCCATAATTTTTCTACTGGAACGGTATCATATGGTTTTTGTAGGTCCACAAAGGTAACATAAGTCTCTATGTTTCTGGCGCTTCTTTTCTCAATTACTTGTTTAAGACAAAAAACATTATCAGAACAAGATCTGCCTGCACGAAACCCACTTTGCTCTTCTTCTTCTTGTTCATGAAAATCATTCTCTATTAGATCTCTAAGAATCCTACTGTACAATCTACTTAGAGTGCTGGTGACCGAAATTCCTCTGTAATTGTTACAATCCAGCTTGTTTCCTTCTTTATGTATTGAGGATATAAATGCAATTTTCCAATCATTAGGTACTGGATGTCCGTTTATGCATTGATTGATAATATATGTGAGATTTTCGAGTAGTTTCTCTGATCCATATTTGAGCATTTCAGCATATATTCCCCCAGGTCCGCTAGCTTTTCAGGATTTAAGCTTTTTTATACTATTCTTTATCATTTCTTTTTCGATGATTACTTCCTCTCCATGTACTTCTATGTCTCTCCTCGGAGAGGCTGTTAGATATTCGGGTCTCGTCTCCTGCAGCAGTCCCTTGCAGTGTACTGTCCATTGTTCTGGTTTGATGATCTGGATGTTTACTTTTTCTTTTGTTGGGTTTTTTACTGTAGAAATGAATTTCCATACTTCAGAGCTCTGCCTACCTCCTACGTGTGTATTTATATCGTGGCATTTGCGCTCAAACATTTCATTTTTTCTGTGCGTATCAAACTTCTTAGCTGTCTTCTGGTTTCCCTGTATATTTCTAGGTCTCTTTGCTCTTTAGTACTGAGCCATTTCAAGTATGTGCGTTTTTTCTCTTTGACCATTTCCTGTATTTTCTCCGTCCACCACATCTTCCTGTTATTTCTATTATCTTGGTATCCAACAGCTTCGTTGCTTGCTTCCTTCAAGCTTTTTATTATGTTTGTATATATCTCTTCAAATGAGTGATTTGTGTTAATTAATTTTTGATCTAATCGGTTCTGATACAATCTTTGAGTACTTTCGATTTCTAGACTTCTCAAGTTGTATTTTTGATTGTCTTCGATGCACTCTAGGTTTTCATTTTCTCTAATACTTTCGTCTTTATTTGTTTTTCTTAAAGAGAATAATATTTTTGCTTTTACCAGATGGTGGTCAGATCCACAGGTAACACCACGAAGTGCTCGCACATCATACCACTTTAATTGCGAGTGTTGTCCACCTATAGCATAACCAATGATTGATTTAAGATTTCTTCTTGGCTGAATCCAGGTATATCGATCAATATCCTTATGTTTAAAGAAACAATTATTTATTTTTAGGTTGTGGGTTTCACACAATTGCATCAGTCTTAAGCCATTATCATTTGTTACTTCCTCTCCAAATGGTCCTATCACTTTGCTCTGGGTTTGTCTACCAGTTCGGCTATTAAAATCGCCAAGCATAATTATTTCTCTGGTATTACCGATTTTGGTGATAGTCTCATCCAGTTGGTCAAAGAACATTTGTTTTGTAGCTACCTTTCGTCATCTGATGGTGCGTAGACTGCTATTATGCTTATATTATGTCCAAGCATCTTCATGTTCACTCGAAGTATGTTTTCACTAATGTAATCGTAGTCTGTAATTTTATTCTTTAGATTTTTCTTTATTAACAAGGATACCCCTCTGGCTGCTCTGCTTTCTTTTGGGACTCCAGTAAATATATGGACAAAATTGCTGACACTATTCGTACCTGTTCCTTTCTTTTTTGTCTCTGTCAGTGCAATAATATCGATCTTACAATTCTGCACTTCAGTTGCAATAAGGTCCAACTTTTGATTCACTCCCTGTACGTTCCATGTAGCTATATTCATAGTCCTTTGTCTTTGCTTTTTTCGTCTTCGAGAGTTTCCATTCATTGCTTCGTGGCTTTGTTTAGGCTTTTTGGTAATTGCTTTGTTTTACAAGTATTAGAGGACCAGTCTAATGCCTCAACCCCCTACTTGGAGGGCCAGGATTTTTAATCAAGGTTTTTCTCCTCTAGCCTTTGACGAGCCAACGCCATACTGTAAGGCAACAGCTGTGGTCTTTTATACAATCCCTAAAAGAAAGGGTTGCCACCTACGCTATGATCACCGTACCGAGGTCCATTCTCTCCGCCTTTCATATCGATGTGGTCTTCTCCCGTAACCCTGGGAAAGGGACTCTATACAGGTGCTAACTCTCCGGGTCGGAGAGTACCTGGAATCTACGGAGGGCAGGTGTCGATTCATTTCCCCTGATAGACATTTGACGAGGTCTACCCGTACCACTATGAAATTTGGAGTAATAATAATAATAAATAAAAAATACCCTATTTTTGGCCCTAGCCTTTATGAATTAATTTTATACAGATTTTATTATTGAAATAGTTTAAGTAACGCAATATTTAATGGACAAAGGTAAAATTATTCCAAATTCTTTATTGAAGTCGTTCATAAAAAATTAAATAAAAATATCCGATTAGCACATGTACCTTTCTTGTCGCAATGGTCTTTTTCTTGACAGTTTGTAAGGTTTGGAAGAATTTGGAATCATTTTACTTTTGCCCATTAAATATTGCGTTACTTGAACTATTTCAATGATAAAATCTGTATAAAATTAATTTATAATAAGGCTGGGGTCAAAAATAGGGTATTTCTTATTTTTTATTATTATGACTCCAAATTTTACAAAGGACCCTAAAATAACATTCTAAACACTTTTTTCAAATAACTTTTTTTGATATTTTGCCATCTAACCTTACTTTTTTGGATTTCATGCCTAATTTTTTGAATTTGCCACCATGACAGTGATCATGTGACAAATATCAAAATGTCTTTTTAGGATATTCTACAAGCAGGATTGATCGTATATTAAATTTTTCCCATATCTCACAAATAAATTTTTTTTCATATGTCGCGAACATTATGGGGGACACTGTATACTTTGTGCTTATAATTTGCATTTTTTTCTTTGATAAACACCAAAGCTTAACTAAGTATAAAGTCCTTAAAATTAGCCGAAATTTATTTATTTTTAGTTCTGTGGCCTGCGGCGAATCGGACGCGGTAAATTGTCCCATCTCCTAGTGGAAATGCCCAAAACAGGATAATTTCAAAAATTGAAAATTTCAAACGAGCAAAAACATATATTTTTAAATTCTTGAAACAAATAGAAGATAGGTTTATGCCTATGTAAAATTATGACAAGCCGGGACATTCCATTAAACTTTTCGTTCCATAAAAAGGTATATTATATGAAACATCTCGGTAAAACTTTGTAAATATTCTGAGAATGTAGTGAAGAATGTACAAAATTGATCTTAAATTGTCCCAATTTATTTTCTAAACCTAGTCTGGAAATATTTGGATAAAATATGAAAATTTTTGGGGAAGGATGTTAGAGTACATTCTTAAATTACGTAACGCCAAAGTTCAGGATTTTGGACCCCCTCCCCCTAACTTCTTATCGCGTTTTTAATAAAAAATACATATAAAAACATTGAGTGGAACGCAAGGCTAAACCCCCTTTCCCTTTGAGCGTTACCTAATTTAAGAATGGTCCATTTAACAAAATTTCGGTCTGAGTAGACTTAATTCTGCTTCTTACCATTTACTACGTTTATACGCGCCTAAAAGCGGTTTTAGAGCTTACAATGAATTTAATGGTATTTATACGATAAATCGATTTAATATAAAATCGGTTTTAGTGGTTGAAACAGTTCTAATAGTGTTTATACGACAATAATTTCGAAACGCGCTTATAAACAAAGTAATTAATTTATAAAGATCGACGCGGGCCGGATGTAGTTAGCTATTTTATTTAAAAAGCTCTTATTCTCCGAAGTATGTTATTAAATATCAAAGTATAGGACTACATTTTCCACCATGCAGAAATTAGATTTGAGTTTAAAAGCCTTTTATTAGATATACATAGTAAGGGTGGAGCTCTACGGCACTGAAACTGGAGAATTTCACTCTACGCTAATAAACCTTTTAAACCACCTGATGCTTCTGCAGGGGTTGCCAATTATAGGGGTTGCGATAGGAAACCACGCGAATGCACATTGACCCCACATTTTGTCGGATAAGCCAAGGAAGATTTCTAACTAAAATCGTGGATACTGTTATTCTTCAGCCGTGTACTTATTAGCGAGAGAGCCACATAATGTAACAGTTACAGCAACCGATAGAGTATCAATATTCGCTAGTATTGACGACTGATTGATGGATATTTTTTTAGAGAGAGCAGGCTGCACAGGAGGTGCTACCTTTCCTTTTTTACTTCTACTCTCTGATGATAGTCTGTGATTCTGAAAGTTCGCAGACGTTTGATTTTTAATCTATAACTGGATTTTTACTGCGATTAGGTACTAATAAAGTTTTTTAAATAACCAAAACTACTTACTTCCCAAAGGAAACCGGATTTTCACTCCTATCATGTTCTCATTGTTTATTTTTATTCAACCGAAACAATTTGTAAAAATACTGACAAACACTTTAATGACACTTTACAAATGACAATCTCTTTGAAGTATTAAGTTCACAGAATACCACAGCTGGATAGAACTAGAGAGAGACAGGTTGTAATGGTTAGCATTCATGTTTGTTCTCACTCTAAAAGAACTATTAACATTTTTGCCTCAGTGTCCCATATCGTCGCTGTACATACAAAACGTCGATATCAAAAAAATTTAATTTTACAGAATCAACAAAAACTTTTTGCTAAACAGTATGTTAGTAAGCGTTTCACATTAGTCATATTGCAATTCAATTCAAGCGACCTCTTCCGATTGTGTGAACGACTTGGAATTTCTGGATATTTTAGAAAAAAATAATAAAGTCTAGATTTTTTGCAGGTACTGCGACGATATACATAATGTATAGCCGTGGCTGTTCCAGTTACTTCGTATATAATTCACTGGTGTGGACGTGTTACAAACCACACTGCTCCAAGAAATTAACGCACCACTCATAATTCATATACAGGGTGTTTCAACTAAAAGGTAACAGAAGTGTTTTTGGGTATTTTTCGTGCGAATTTGGAGAAACGCTCGGACACGTCGATTTTGTTTGCAAGGGGGACACTTTTTGGCTATCTTGAAATTTTTGTAGCACGAACCCTCTTTGAGGGGTATACTTTACCCCTATATTTTAAAGAGGGAAAGTGGGTCTAGTAATACCTTGTTTTGAAGCCCTTTTCAATGTCCTTACAACTATGTAAAAATTTCAAAAGTCCATCCATTAGTTTTTGAGATAATTGCCTTCAAACTTTCAAACTTAACATGGACTGATAAAATAAAAATTTAATTAGAATTTTATTATTTTTCGGATTTAATTTTTATTTTATCATTCCATTTTAAATTTGAAAATTTCAAAGCAAATATCTTAAAAACTAATCGATGTATTTTCGAAATTTTTACATGGTTGTAAAGATATTCAAGATAGCTTCAAAACAAGGTATCACTAGACCCACTTTCCCTACTTAAAATATAGGGGTAAAGTATACCCCTCGCAGGGGGTTCGTGCTACAAAAATTTCAAGATAGCCAAAAAGTGTCCCCCTTGCAAACAAAATCGACGTGTCCGAGCGTTTCTCCAAATTCGCACAAAAAATATCCAAAAACACCTCTGTGTTACCTTTTAGTTGAAACTCCTTGTTATGATATGATACAAATGTGAATTTAAACATAGATTTTTATGCTCGACCAAATAATGAAATCAAAAGTGGTCATTTTCATATAAATTTATAAACTGGGCTCTAAAATAACCTCTAAATAACGTTTTAAGGTCATAAACGTGGTCACTGCTAGATAGAAAATTTTAATTCCTAAAAGTCTTGTATAAAACATTTTTATCTAAAACCGCTATTTTGCCAAATATTTAGGGGTACCGGATTTTTTCGAACAAACTGTATATAGTTTAGGTACCTTCAGACTGTATAAAAAACAGTGTGAGACCGAGGAAAATATGTAAAAAATAATAACCAAAAAATATAAAATGAATGTCAGGCTTCGCTTCTAATAAAGCTTGCTTTTACAATGATTGTCTTAAGTGAAAGGCCATGGAACAAACATTTTTTACTAAAACAGCTAGTTTTTAAAATACTTAGGGGTACCGGAAATTTTCGTATATACTGTAAATTTGTGTACGTAGAAATAAAAAGTTTTGCTGCAAACTTCTAATATTAATTAATAGATCTTTAGACGGTGTTAAAACCACATTTTTAAAAGAAAAATGAGCGGCCAATGCGCAACAATAAAATACACGGAACTGTGTGTTGCATGGATTTATTCTTGCGATTTCCATAAGGACGCGGCTTGAAGCAAAACTTAAAATTCAAAACGATATCTTAAAAACATTCGAGAGTATCTAATAAAAACTGATGATGCGGGCAATGAGTTCAGAATTTAATACAGGGGTGGTTTATTTCCAAGGGCTGTTTTGTAGATTGCCCTAAAATGATCTATTGAAAAGCGTATAATATCAGTTATAAAATCGCGATTAATATAAATAAAAAACTATGGTATGGCTGTGACATTTTCTAAAGAGTGGCCAGATGTTCATGAGGACTCTATTTTTTACCCACAAATTTATTTATTTTTTTTGTTCGAATAAAAAATTCGCTGTAGGAGGTATTTGTGGGTAAATAGGGGTATGCATATAAATAACTCATCATGTGGGTTAGCTGTCATTAAAAGCCAAAAACCAAAAAATTATATTTGTTAATAAGAAATATGTAAACGAAATTGGTCGGATATAATCCCTTCCCAACAAATGCATTGCTATAACAGGGAGTTCAGTACATTATTAACGAATTAAGTATCCTATAATACCAACTTACACATACAAGGTGCCTCAAAAGTCACTAAAACGTGTAAGTTAAAAACCATGAAACGTAACCTTGCAAAAATTAAATTCCGCGCGCATTAGTTCAGTTAACCCTGTTTACAAAAACCTTGTACAGTTACAGTACCGCGCAGAAACCCCAAGCCCTGTTTTCAGAAAAGACCAGCACCGGTGAGCCTAACATCATGCTATCTGGAAGTGCTGTCACATTGCAGAGCCAGTTGAACATCTTAGGAGTCACTGCAGAGACCAACATGTCTTGGCACAGTCACGGGGCAGATATAGCTAAAAGGGCGTCCCAAAAGCTTGGGGTGCTATTTCGTACAAGACATCTGTGTACACCAAGCCAACTGCTGATACTCTAAAAAGCCCAGATTCGACCAACTATAGAGTACTGCTCACATATATGGAGTGCCGCACCCAAACATACCTTAATGCTTTTAAACACCGTGCAAAAACGAGCTATCAAGCTGATCAATGACCCCGTACTTACCTGTAGCTTGGATAGTCTCGAACATCGAAGAACTGTGGGTGATCTATCTCTCTTCTACAGGTATTATCACGGAAAATGCTCTAAAGAGCTGGCACGTATGATCCCCCCGGGAGTAGCACCTACTAGGCGAACACGTCAAACAAACGGTAACCAGCAATTTTATGTCAAAATAGAGACACCAAGAACCTCATTATATCAGAATTCATATCTCTGGAGAACAGCATCGCTATGGAATGGAGTCCCTGCGACAGCTTTCCCTGCAGATTACAACCTGAACGGTTTCAAAACCAACATACACCAACATTTCCGCGCACTTGCCGCTTCTCGAGCGTGATAGGAATCTCCTTGCGAGTGCGCATACCCGTAAAAAAAAATACCCTCGGTTCAGTCTGGTACACTCTCAGATAATCTGTTCTTATATGATTGTTCACTAACACTTCGGACCTAAGACCAGAGTTTTCTACATAGAAATAAAAAATGTTGAAAGATTAAAAAAATTACTCGATTTCGTCAGACTCAGACAAAAATATTACCTATTTTAAGGATAAAAAATGACAACCATATTCCTATATATTTTCAATAAAAATTTCGATGGACATTAGAGGAAATACTAATAAAACCTGTGAGACCATTTAGTCCCGGAGCCCTCTTGCAGTGCCGACCTGTTCTCTTCGCGTCGTATTGGAGTGGAGCCGAGCTGATCACGTGATTTTAAATTTACGTCAATTTAAAATAGCAACCGATACTACCCGATAGTTTCCAGACGTCGCTGTAACGTATTGAATCCGTCGAATCTGAATCCGTCGCGGTCAGATATATACCCTAGGGTCAATGTGCCAGTACAGTAAAAGATATTTTGTTTTATAAAATGCATGTTTTAAATAAATATTATTATTTATTAATCATTGGTCGAAAATCAGGGCTAGCAAAAGGTTGTTTACTTAAAAAAATAAGCTACGATGCAGTAAATCATTTATAAAGATTTTATTTTTATAATAAAACTCTGCCAAACGCAATTACCTAGTGAATGAACATCAAAGTCTAGTAAATGAAAGGCGATTATCCAGTGAATGAACAATGCATTATTTCTTAGCAATAAATTGATAAAAGTGATTTTATAAAAATAAAACAAAAGTAAGGGATGTCAGAGAGGTAGCAAAATTAAAATTGAAATTTGCCTGTCATAATATCAGACAAAAAGACGATCGATGGAACAAATGCATTGTAAACTGGAGACCTTGGCAAAATAAAAGAAGTATGGGAAGACCACAAATGAGATGGTCGGGCGATTTGAAGAAACATGCGGGGACTAGATAGATGAACACGGCGACAAACAGAGAAAAGTGGAAGATATTGTGGGAGGCCTATGTCCAAAGATGTATCGAAGAAGGTTAAATAGATAGATAGATAGAAATATTTTTATTACATCTGCCTGCTTATACCAGAATTGATCTCTTTTTTCAGGCCATATCCGAAGATTTTTTTCTATTTTTCTCCATTGTATTCACTTTGTTTTCTTCTTTATTTGAATTCATTATGATTCCTGGATATTGCTCTCCTTCGTATACAACTACGACATATTGTCGTACATCATAACATGTTTTTTCTTCATTTTTTTCTTTGTTAATATTAAGTCGCCTCTTTTTAATTTTCTTGGATTTGTAAGCCTGTGAATTTTCAGTTTTTCGTTTTTTAGGCTGTTTTTTTATTTATTTTTCTCTTTTTTATTTTTCTTTTTCGGTTTTTATTCTTTCTGATGCTGCTTTTGCTTTTTCATATTTTTTCGATACTATGGCAAAGGGTAACTTTTCAGTTTTTCGCTTTTTTGTCGCCTTCTTATTATGGTTTTCTTTAGGCCAAGTTAAATGTGCGTCCCACAAGTTAGAAGTTCTATCACTTTTCGACTTTTAAGGGGTCTCATTAATAAAGTTTGCGTCATTTATTGTTTATCACTTTTTGTTCATCATCATTCTCAGTAAAATGTTCTTTTTCCTTTTCAGTAGTTTTCTCAGTAGTTCCAAATTCTTTTTCTTCTTTCATTAATTATTTCTTGTGCCTGACTTCTTACAACAGTATCCCCACTTGTACTAGGCATGTCAGTCTCCATTATTTGGTTTGTCTATTGCTGTAGAAGTTTCTACCATGCTCAAACTTTGAGTTCTGATCTACCGTCTTATTGAAATGAATGTTCATTAATTGGAAGTTAAAAAGAATATATTCAAAAAATTATCATTATAATTTATCATTATGTTCAACTACTGAACATGTTCATTATGTATGTAATTCTAGAAGCTAGTAAATGAACGAATTGAAGTTTCTTCGTTCAACCACTGGCTATTACTGTTTAAATTTCATTTATGGGTCATTTTTTAATTTTCATTTCATTAGGTGAAACCAATTTGTTCATTTAACGAGTAAAACGACAGCGGACCAAGAAAACTAAGTTCATGGCAGGACGAAAACGTCCACCGGTCTATAAGGAAGAAAGACATTTCGTCACAGTTCAAGCAGACCATGCTATCACCGTCACCACGGTGCCGGCGTCGGTTCGGAAACGAAAACAATGAGTTAGCAAAGTATAAAAGGCAACTTCACGGGGGTAAAGTCAACTATGGACACCGGTGTTTCGGAAAAAGGCATTTCCATCTTCACCGTGGCTTGCCTGACTACAGTAAATTAAATTGACTATAAATTACAAGGCAAATGACTTCTAAAAATTAGAAATCTAAAAAGATCTAGTTTATTTTAATATTCACGTAATTGTTTTTATCGTGCAAGTTTTTTTTAAAGTAAATTATTGTTATTTTATTACCAAATAATAATTAAACATCACCTCGAATCTGTACAAGAAGTAATGATTCTTGAAAAAATCCTCTGGTAATCGTTTATTATGCATTTTTTAATTCATATATTTCGTATGACATACATATATGGGGAAATTTATCGTATGCAATAAAACTATTTAGAATGCAAAAAAAGCAGATTCACACTGGTTAAAGAGACCACCACAGGCCATTTTTTAAGAAGTTAAAATTGTTAACCCTACCGTCTCTATATATTTTGGGTCAACTAAGAAAAATACAAACACAGAAATAATTTTCGCATAAATTCTAATTTTTACGACTATTGTACAAGGTCAGCAGGACTCATTAGGCCCCCAGGTTTCGGCTTAACATTTCAAGAAAAAACTCTTTAGATTTTGAGTTATATAATGTGTTGTCTTTAGATATAAAAAATCTAGATTTTCAGAAATTTAAAACTAAAATAAAGTTATTGTTAGTAGTGTGTTAGTTAAATGTTGAATTTAAAAAATGTTAACGTTTTAAAATTTAAATTCTGTCTAACTTTTTGTTTCCGTTTTAGTGATTTTGTCCAAAAAGTTGCTTTTGTGCATGTTAGGAAATTTTTTACTCTTTAGTTTAGTTTAAGATTTTTTTTTTATGTATTTAAATATTTTTTTTATTTGCTACGATTGTTATTTACAAACCGTAGTCAAATAAATTCTTGATTCTTGATTAAATATTCCTAAAGACATGTAATAGTTGCGAAAAGTAGACTTTTTGAACGCGCCAAACTGTTACACTGACCTTAAATTTTTGTTATTATTTGCAAAAATAATTATAAACCTCCGTAAATACCGTAAAAATCTAATAGATATGACTAAATTTATTAACAAAGATGGGGAACACATCTCCTGATATAACTCGTAATTTTATAGCCAAAACGCGTGTTTGTATGAGCTTTATGGGCGTTAAAAGGCATAAAAATTTGGCAGCTGTTCTTAACACAATGCATTTAATCAAGTTAATTTTTCAAGGGTGAACCTTACAACTTTTAACTTTACATATAAAAAACAAAGTTTTCTTTTCAAATGTCCGAACTTACATCAAAAATGTAGTTCAAATAAGGCCTAAAACAGGAAAAGTACCATATATTCTATTTGTGCCGCCATTACAAAAATAAATGACGTGACACTGCGGACTGCATTACCCTAGAGTCCCTGTATGTTGATATATTTGGATGTCAACATACAGGGACTCTACATAACCCGACACATAAAATACATACAGCAGAAGTTAGGCACATGAATATATTTAAAAAAATTTCTTTGCTTATTGTGACCGAATTTAGTGAAGTTCTTACCGTACTAGGAAGATTAACTTTTAATTTTCCTTTTTTGCCAACGGCAAATGGGTGTTAAAAAGTTACTGATCCTGTTGGGACGTGCTGATTTTGGTCAGCCAATGCCTTTTTTTTGTCAAACAGTTTCTTGTTTTTCGTATTTCCTTTTTAGTCGTACCAGAGTGAACTTGCCCAGTGGCGTGTCGTATAGGGGGCCACGGGGGCGAACGCCCCCACCCCTCTGCGCTTGGCGCCCCTGGTTTACATGTAGTCTTATTATTTAAAAAAAAGGTTTGTAATTTAGTTCGCTCCATACCTATATTTGCGCCTCTTAAGGTCTTCGCTCCCCCCTCCCCCGCCCTTTTATCCACGACACGCTACTGAACTTGCCTCGCCTATAATGAGCGGCAACGCCGACGATCCGTCGAACATAGCTACCGCCACCCAATTTTGCTAAAATTTAGACTGTTGAATTCCGATAGCTGTGGTGGTACTTTTAATATAAATAAATAATATTTTTTCTATGTTTTTAAAGTTGGACAAGATCGTGACTAGAGACTTTGTATGTGTGACATATTTTTACCTTCCTAGCCCGTCCGCGCAGCAATGGCTAGAGAAGGTGTTATTTTCGACCAAAAAGATAACGCCGAAAATGTGTTATGTTGGTGTATTTTGACGAAAATGTGTTATGTTTAGTAATATCGTCGTGATGTCTGTCTGTGTGTGTGTGTGTGTGTGCCTGTCCATAACACGATAACTCCTAAACCGCTGTACCGATTTTTATAAAATTTTCATATAAAATAGTGTTCGACACTCTGACGAGCTGATTAGATTTTGGTCAAAATCCATTATGCTAATGACAGTTATTTGACAATTAAAAAGTTTAAAAAATGCTATTTTTTTAACGGAGCATTAGCACACTCCAAGTAAACTCCATGCTATATGAGCCCTCAAAACACTTCCTTCTACAAAGTTTTTCGTTATTATATAAATTATTGAAAAAAACGCGTTCTACTATACTCTAGGCATATTAATGCGATACTCCGTTACAAAATTTAAATTAAAAAATAAATAAAAGGCTTTTTTCAATTTTTAAACTGACAAAAAACTGTCGTTGGCATTAATGGATTTTGACCAAAATCTAATATCTTTATATTATTGCACACTATATTAAATTTCAAAACAATCGGTTTAGCGGTTTAGGAGCTATTGTTGCCCGGTGTGCCCAAATAACACATTTTCGGCGTTATTTAAAAAAAAAACAATACCTTCTCTAGCGATTGCTGCGCTGCCTAGAAAGGTAAAAATATTTAACGGTTGTTAATTTAAGAAGATTGTGTTCAAAATTTCACTCTAAGAGTGACATTTGACATCTGTGATATAATTAAGTGCAGGGCAAATTTGTGGCGAATCACTCAATAATCATATCCGGCCTTCGAAATTTACCGGGCATCATATTTTGACTTATTAAAAGAGTATATATTCTCTTATAATTAACTAAAATAGGACCAGATAGTATTACAGTTAAATGCTCCAATCCGTATCTATTATTATTTCTTGATTACAATTTAAATAAGAAAAAAAACAAATTGCTTTAAAGGGTGCAAAATGAGGGTAGCAAAACTCTAAATAATTTATCGGTTTTAAAACTAAACAACATTTAATGGTTGGAAAAGCGGAAAACTTGTGGAAAACCGCTCTTAAATTGTACATAATTTTCTTTTAATAAGAAAATGTGATGGTACCGTTTAAAGTAATAACGCCTACCAATTTAATTTTGCTCTATTCTTCGGGTTTGGTTGTCGATGTTGTCACATCACCGCACCGGCGAGAGACAGAAATCAGCTACGGGGCCGCTTGATAGAATTTTTAGATATTGTCCGGCCAGAATAAAACGGGGCACAAAAGAGATGGCTTCAATTGACTTTATGTTTTGCTGCCCAGTGGCGTGCTATTAATTTTATATTTTACTCCACCTAAGCCTTCTTTTGCTGGAAAACTCGATACCTTATTTTTCTTAAAAATAAATATTTTTCAAAACTTTTATACTTATTATATTATATAGGTATAAAGTGGTTTTTATCTCTAAAACCAGAGTGGCAAAAATATATATATATTATATTTATATAAAAACTGCCAGCCAGCCTCGCTGTCCCCTATAAAAAATTCAATTAATTCCTATGCATCAAGCTAGATACCTTACAGGAATTTTTTTTTAATTTAAAATACCCAAAGCAATTCCCGCACAAACGCCACTTGTCAAAATAAAGTAAAACGATTTGCGGCCAAACGTCGCAAAATTTTCAGCACGATCCACTTCAGCGCGACCACTTTCGTCGCGAAAACTTTCAGCGCAAGAAAATTTTGTCGCCGACATTTTCAGCGCAGTTCATAATCGGCGCAAGGATAGTTTAGCGCGATCATTTTCCGCGCAAATTTTGCTCCCAGACCCACATCCGCGCGTTTTTTTTCAGCGCAACACACTTTTCGCGCAAACCACTTTAAGCACAAATATTTTTATCGCGGAAGTTTTGCGCGCAAATCTAGTTTAACGCGGTTCCTTTTAGCAAAAGGCACTTTTAGCGCAAATCATTTTCTTCGCAAACATTTTTAGCCCAAAATGTTTGCGCGTGGACCCATATCATCGCAGTTTTCACACAGACACAGGTCCTAGAGAGTGTAACCCCTAACCTTTGTTAATTGATCGCCAACGTATCCTAACCTTGTCAGTGAGACCGCTATTTTTCTAATTCTAATAAACAATCCTATATACTTCTTTTAATTATACTCTCCTGGCCAGTGGCGGCGCGTGATAAAAAGCTTTGGGGGTGCACACCAAAAAATAAAAATAAAAATTGCGGCGCAGGCGAAAATCTTTTTTCAGTGCCAGGATAACTTTTTGGGCCTTCCAGTGGGCCGTCATATCATATAATTTAGAGCAAATAATTAAAAAATGAGATATTTAGTTAGATATTAGTTACCTACCTATTATTATTGTTTTTATAAATAAATAATAAATTATCACACGTAGTTTATTTTCTCCTCTAATGGCAAAGATGAAAATTTAATTGTATTTAAATATTGCACGCTAATGTTATCAGAATTAGAAACTTCCGCCATTGTCAAAATTCCCCAGATTAATATATCTACATTTTCGTAATAAAAAATAAATTGTGTGTGCTTAAGACCACACGGCAGAAGTGTAAACTTCAACAAGGCGAAATTAATAATACTGGCCCATAACATATTCTGCAATGCGTACCGAACCGAACTCTTCTGTGTACTGGCCTTCATCTGCATCATCATATCGCTCGCTGAATGTTTCTCACAATTAGTCGACTCGAGCCGATTTCACCCGAATGAGCGTTACATAGCCGAGCCCGACGTCTCAGTTGAATTCACTACCTACAGAAACTGCTAAACGCGCCTAAAGTAGTTTACATTTCAAAAACTACAAACATGTAAAACATCAATATTTTTATTTTTTGCATACTTAGTACTTAAAATTTCAACTCTACTCAGTATTTATTGGATTTACCCATAATATAATGATTACTTAGTACCGAATACAAAATAAGTGATACTCGAATAGGAAGTTTCAGTATCTACTCGAATAAGTGATACTCGAATAGGAAGTTTCAGTATCTACTCGATCCTGGCAAAAGTAATCGTTGCACACACACCTACTAAGCGCACGAATTAAAAGTGCTCTAACATGCAACGCGAACCGACGACGTAGGGGTCATCACGGGGGTGCGGGCGGCATCGAGGCTGGTCTTTGTATACGCGCCGTGCAGAAGGATGGTTCAGATTCCATGCACTGTAAAATTCTATTTGGACATGTCGTCCTCTCTTTCTATATTTCGTAATTAGCATGTGACATAACATCTAGGGTGCATAGAATTTGGTTCCAGTAAATAAAAGCGTTCTTTGCATATACGAAATATTTCGTATATGGTTGTTTGATGGAGAGTTTGAACACGAATACAAACACATACATCAGGTATTAATTCCTAGATTATATTCCAGTCTTTAGTGAATTTCTTTTGGGGTAATTATGAATTAAATTAAGGAATGATCAAAGTTTAATATTTTTTTAAGTAAAATTTGGGAGTGCACGTGCACATGTGCACTTATGGAGAAACCTCCACTGCTCCTGGCCTTTTTCCCGAGGTCATATAGAGTGTTAAACCTAACCTTTGTCAATTGATCATTAATGTATACTAACCTTGTCAGTAAAAAATAGATGCCTTTACTGACAAGGTTAGGTTACGTTGGTGATCGATTGACAAAGGTTAGGTTTTACACTCTCTAGGACCCCAGGAAAAAGGTCAGGAGAGTATAATTAAAAAATATATATCGATGAGAAACCTTAAATAAAGTTTATAGAATTTTTTACTAGAATTAGAAGAATAGCGGTCTTCACTGACAAGGTTAGGATACGTTGGCAATAAACTGACAAAGGTTAGGTTTTACACTCTCTAGGACCCCGGAGAAAAGTTCAGGAGAGTATGATTTAAAAAAATATATTACGATGAGTCCTCTTAATTAAAGTATATAGGTTTGTTGGCGTTTAATGGGTTTAATAAACAATCTGAACAATATGAACCTAACCTTTGTCAATTGATCGCCAACGTATCCAAAACGTGTCAGTTAAGACCGCTATTTTTCTAATTCTAATAAACCAAAATTGAACCTCGCCCATTTTTGGAGAAAATAGGTATGCGCGCAAAAAATCCGCGATTAAATGGCCTTGCGCTGAACTAGCTCGCGCTAAAAAGGTTGCGATAAACTAGGCTTGCGTAAAAAAATTCCGCGCTAAAATATCTTTGCGCCGAACATGCTTTGCGCTAAAATTTATCGCGCTTAAAAAGTTTGCGACGAACAAGGCACGAAAATGTTCGTGCTAAACTATCCTTGCGCCGATTTTGTATCGCGCCGAAATTGTCTTGCGCTAAAATTTTTCGCGACGAAATTGGTCGCGCTGAAATTGATTACGCTGAAAATTTTGCGTCGTGTTGGCCGCAAATCAAGTAAAACATGTTATATATCAGAATATACTTCTTGATGAGTAGAAAGTATGTAGGTATCTAATTTCACAAAAATATTAGCCCACCATAACTTACAGGTCTGCGTTTTGCATTAGAGACTGTTTATTTCATAATTACTGAGACAACTTTTTTCGCTGGTTCAGCTGGCTGTTATGATAACTGTCAAAAAGTTATCTCAAAAATTACAAAAAATCTGTAATTTCTTTTCAGTTTTTGGTAACTAGACCGAAAAGCGAAAAAAGACCCCTAGCTTGCAAAAGTATATTCTTTGAGTGTTCCCCGTTATCAAAAACCCACCACATATATATCGTTTAAAGATAGATAAAGATTTTATTTCCAACAAAATAGAGCAAAACAAGATTTTTCAGAAAGCTTAGTTTTCAAGAAAATTAAATAAATAAACCAATAAAAAAAAAATATTTGACAAAAATCACCTCAATCTGCGGACGCCCCTGGAGTGTCAATAATAGCTTTAACACAACTTTGTAATACGCCGTTTAAAAAAATATATTTTCTCTAAACAAGGTATATAACATAAGATGATATGAGATATGATTACTGAATAAAACCTAGAAAAACATGATTTTTTTTCGTGATGCTAAAAAATAACCCCAATTTATGAATGCCAATTAAGACCGTGGACTTGGCTCACTTAGGTGACTTTTAAAAGATAATAAAATTTTCTACAATAAATTTAATTTAAATAATAATAATAATAATAAAACTTTCTTTAAAATGCTTAGCCTTTGAGAAAATGATATAAACCTGAATAATTTCGGTTTATTTTGCAGATAATATGGAAATACATAGGAAACGAATGTATTCCTAACATTTTTAGGGTTCGTATCTCAGCAGGGCTACTACCCAGAAAACTCAGAGTCTATTAGTTGGTCTTTATCTGATGTTATTACAGATTTTCTCAAAAATTGGCAGTTTTCAAAGTTAAAGGCCACTAAAGAAAAATTGGTCAAAATCCAAAATGGCGGCAAAATATTTTGCGTCATAACTCAAAAACCATTCGTGTGACAAAGGAACTTGCACGTTTTTGTAGGAAATTTTATTGTCTTCAACTTTTGCTTAAAACTTTTTTTTCTAAAACGTACAGTAACCAAATAATTTTTTAAAAACCATTTTTCTGCACACTAAATCCAAGATGGCATGGCGGGGGGAGCCGGCCCCCCAAGATCAAAAACTCAAATTTATTTTTAGGACTCCAATGTCAACAACATATGTCAAAATCGCGACTACACCACCTTTTGCAAGCTAAAATTCGATAATGACTGGACTAAACAGTTGTACAATAAAACCGTTTACCTTAATATGTTTTTTCCTATATTTATTTTTTCCTTTTAAAAAACTTTTAAAACGCTCTAGACTGCGTGTCAAAGATGCATTCATTTTTTATAATTTGCGGAAAAATCATTTACATAGGTAAAGGACAAAACCTCGTCTTCTAATGCTAACGTGATCAAAACAATTACATCTATAAAAGGTTCTATAATTTGGATGCAATTCACTTAACTAAAAGGTTCAAGCGCTTCCATATTCCCGTTTTAATAAACATAAATTTTATTTGAGAAGTCCCTAGGGACGTAGTGTAATTTGCCATTAGATATAAATAATGTTAGCCACAGACAAATATAAATTTAATACCGTATGGGCCTAATTTCTATAACATAAAGTGCGGACGTAAAATGCCTTCTCTCCCTCTTCTAACTTTAGAATAAAATAATTTATCAAATTTAAAGAAAAAGCAAGTTTATTGATAATACTTTTTTTAGTATTTAAGGTATTCTTTAAAACCGTTGTCGGCCTACGACAATAACGTCACTTACAACTTAAAATTTTTAAATGGGTAGATAAGTCAGGTATTGACTGCTTTTTTTATTATGGCGAAACAATTGTACCTGTTTACCAAATTTTGTATATATATACAGTACCCTTCCACGGTTCCAAGATCCTACTTCTAGTTTTTGTTAACTTTTCTGTGGCGCAGAGGTGATTTACTGATATATTAGATTCGCCACCCTGTGTATACTGTCTACATTTATTAAAAGCTGTTAAAATTTTTAATAAAATAATGTATTACACTATTACAATTTCTTCTTGAAATTATGGAAAAAAGTATTTAGTTTGTCCAAAAAATTTGCTATTTTGGAAAAAAAATCTTTTTTGGTTTTTTAATTTTCAAAAACAGAAAACAAAAAACAAATAACACTGTTTACGACAAAAAAATTTTGGGATCTCTCTAGTACTAATTTTTCTTTCAAGAAGCTTCTAATTAAGTCACAAGTTACTAGTCTATAAAAAAAAAGTTGTATGAAAACCAATCCCTTTCCAAGGGTCCCAAAAATGTTAATATTGCTATGGCCATACACTGTATAAAATATTTGTACGTAAGTAGGTATAACTTCCCTTAAAAATCATCTGGCGGCAGGGCAGTTTTGTTAGGTGATCCATGGCAGTGCTTGGCTAAGTTCGCGTAAACTGATTTACCAATTTTTCTTGAAACATTTCAGCCCATATTTGACCTATATAAAACTCTGCTTTGGAATGAGCGACGAAACTCAAGCTTTGCACAGTCTTAGATCTTCATAGGGATAACAAGCCCTCCAAGTTTCATGGCCTTCCATAAAGTAGTAAAGTAGTTACTCACTCACTCACTCACTCACTCATGTATAGATATTGAAAATTCTACAGTACTTCCAGACACGCTCCGAATCTGAAATTTGCCAGACTGATAGAAATTATGATCAACCCCTTGAAAAAAATCAGAAAACCCCAAAACTCTAATTTACTCCCTCAGGGCAGGGTGTCCCAGAAGTCGTCGATCAAACTCGAGAAGGAGGAAGACGAGGTCAATTAGAATCAAAATAACACTATATTTTGTTATCAAAATATTGATAGTTACACGGAAAAAAATTTTGTCTACAATGAAAACACGTTCTATTCTTAAATAAATTGTTTTACCTTAAAAAAATTTGTTTTGAATTAAAATATTTCTTTTTAGTTCAACGCAACATTAAATCTTGAAATGAGACTTTATTTTTCTTCTTTATTTGTTTTGTTTCAGTATATTCTATTTTGTAACAAAGCAAATTGTCTTCATATAAGTAATATTTTGCTTCCAGAGAAAACGGTGCCTTAGATTAATTCAGTTCTAATTTATAATAAAACAATTTCTGTTTCACATTAAAATAAGAGGCAAGACATTTTTTGTGCTATATCAAGAAAATATTGTCTTGGTGAATAGGAAAGCTCTAATTATTTTACTTCAAAGCAACTTGCTTTGATCTAAGACAATTTTTTTACCCTGTAAAAAGTATTTAAGTTTTATATTCTTTATTTAAAAATTTATACTAAATAAATGGAATACTCTGCAGATTTTATGTTGCCTATATCTTGGTGCTAAGGGTACCTTTTGAAATTATAAGCAATTTACAAAATGCCTGTTATCTTATTACAGAGAAAAAAATGACACGAAAAATAATTTTTGCTTATTAAAAATCGTAGCCAACTTCTGTAACTATTGCTAACTCAAGGAAATTTTCCCCTTAAAAAACTAACCCACTCTTTACAAAACTTGTGGATTTAGTGTAGATATCACGTTTAACGCGTATATTTTTTTTATTTTGTGTAATACTAAATTTAAATTAAAAATATAAAAACTTAAATAACTTTTTAACTATCAATAATTGTATAACAACTTCTTTGATATAAGGTTATTTTTATTGTAAATGACTGCCTCCTCCTCCCTGTAAAGTTTGATCGTCGACTTCTGGGCACCCTGTATGTAAAGTTATGTAAAAGTAACATTGCCGACTTCCAGAAACGCTAGAGAGCTGAGCTTTGGAAGACTGATGAAAGTATGATAAAACTATATAGGAAAAAATTTAAAAACACCAACATTTTAGTTTACTTCCCTCCCCTATAAATGTAAAGTTATGTAAAAGTAATATTGCCCACTTCCAGGAACGCTAGAGAGCTGAGCTTAAGGAGGCTGATAGGAATTATGATAAAACAATAGGGAAAAATGTAAAAACCTCAAAATTTTTAATAAGGCATTGCTAAAGTTTTGATCAATATTCTGCATATTTTATTACTTTGAAACCTAAATATTAGCCAAATACTTTAAAAAAGGAGTAAAATATTAACAAAAGCATTTTATATAAAAAGCCAAGTACGCGAAAATGCTTTTCCGTAAAAAGAATTGAGATAAAAGTAAAGTCAAGTTCTCCAATACAAATGTCAAAATGAAAGGTTCTTACTAGTTTGGAAATGTTTTCTAAACTTGACTATTACGGCTGCAAATAACTCTTAGGTATACAGTGCTAAATTGAACATAAAGAAGTTTGGCTGTAATAGCAAAGTTTTAAAAAAATATTTCTAAACTAGTAAGAACCTTTCATTTTGAAATTTGTATTGGAGAACTACTTGGCTTTTTTAACATGAAATGTTTTTGTTATGATAAAGAAATATCTCAACACTAAACCATGGTCCTGCATGCAGTTACTTATAAAGATTCAATTTTCCTTTCATATAAGTCGAGCAAATCCTTTTCATCTAAAAATCGAATATGCCCTTCCGAAAGAGCCTATTAGGATCCCATCTATTGTCAAAGCAGGAATCGCGAAATTGGATGTGAATTGAAATTTTACACACTTTAATGTATAGAAGAGACGAAAGTCGCAAGTGAGAAGAAAAGTGCTTTCCAACGGGCCAAATGGGATTTTCAAGTCACTTGGGAGTTGCGATTTTTTTATGGGAAAATTTCGATAGGTCTAGAAATATTCGAGAGTTTTTACGCAAAAATAAATTGCTAAATAAGCATCAATTTTGTTTAAGTTATATTAAATAATACTCGTCGTAGTTGTAGTCTTAACTTCGTAACGCATTTTCAAGAAAAAATATGTTAAAAAACCGGAGTATAACGCAAGGCAGTGGTAGTCCCAGTGGGGGGGGGGGCAGGAGGGGAAATTTTTGCCCCTGTCCACCTTTTTAAAAGTCTGGGACCGCCCCTGCGCAAGGCTAAACTCTATAATAACTATAATGAACTAACAAACACCACCCAAGATAACAAATCAAAAAATGTATCCAAAAGTAACGTTAGGACGTCAAACTGTTTTTAAGTCTAAGCGGTTTAAGCGAAAGCAATGAAATTTGGCACGCATATTAGTTAGAATTTCACTCAAAATTATATATATAGTCCCTAGGAGATATAAGGGATAGATTAATTATATTGAAAAAACTTAAGTTTTTAGGAAGGCCCCTAAAAAAATTATTTGTACATATTCTGCCCTATGTCAACGAATTAGAATCAGGTATAGGTTACATAAAAATAGGTCCAAAAAAACTGCACGTTTTGAATATGGACTGTTTCCTGAATTCAGTTCATATTCATATTCATATGAATCCTAGCTGATCTTCTTCTCGAAATTTTAAAATGGTTTTTTATAGTATTTTTAATTCCGCTTCTTTTGGCGTCCTAACTTTGGTAGTTAGCTGTACATGCCAGCTAAAATAAACAATTTTGTAAAAATTCCAATGTTTCGGTTCAAAATCGATTTTTTTTTTAAATTGTAAAAGATGTAACTACTAAAGCTAGAATGCTAAGTGATACATCAAAAGAAGCGAATTTAAAAGTATTATGCAAAATTGTTTTTAACGTTTTTTACTAGGATGCATTGTTCCCCTGCAAATTCACTTTTTCAATTATCCTGTGTACAGTACAAATGTAGCTACAATAAAATAGGCATGGGTATTATTTTAATTCTATTGTGAGCGGAAATACTAATAATCTTATATATCTCAAAAACTAATGTGTAATAACAATATTTGTTTGCCTTTAGAGAGAGAGTAAAACAAGCTTTAAAAAATTTAAATCGCACCACTGAGTAGGGAGAAACGCCTGAACAAAATAGTCTACCAATTTGTTTTTTGACATATGACATATGACGTTCATCTGACATGTTCATTAGATGAGTCCGATGAGTACAGAGAAATAAAAAAGAACGCGATAAAATCAGATTTCTTAACTCCGCTTTTTTCGAATTTATTTTTTTTTCTAAAGTCCCTATATGAGTATCTAGAACCAACATTTTTAACCTGGCACGCCGCTGTCTGGTGATACCAAAATTAACTCCAGATCTTCATCATCTGATTTTTGAATCACTATCTATATTCCAAGATATTCATCGCAGCTCTACTTACTACCCGTGACTCATTGTAACAAAGAAACGAGCAAGAATTTAAATTAATAATAACACAGGGAAACAAAATAAAAACGAAAAACATCTGATTTTGAAGTTATTAACATTCATCGAAGATTGCTCACGTGAGTGAGTATCGATGCCATGAATTCATGACTTGGTGGAATTCATCAGATATGAACCCGATGGATTTCATCGAATTAAACTGAACTTGAGTGTTTTCATCGATGAGCTCTTTGATGATTTTACGAACTCGCCCTATTTACACTGTGGTGCTTTACCTCAGAAGTGGTGGTTTTTCTGTAGCTTTACATACATACCTATTCACACCATATTGCATGAAATGTGGACCTTTGAAGTTGAAAAATCGTTTGAGATAACCTTCCAAACGTAGACATTTACTAGGGTTTAAAAATTATTTTAATTTAAAAATCAATATTTTTTTTTTCTACAAGCGTGTCGAAAGTGTTATTTTTCCGCACGTATTTTAGTTTTGAATGTGTAATTTTCCACAATACTTTTCCACACTCTGAGAAACCTAAGGATCGGTACCCTAATTTTTTTCGATGTCCTTAACAAACCAAATTTCAAATAGTAGTCGAGAACCCCTCATATCAACGCATTGTCAAGGTTTTGATACTTTATCTGCATAAAAACGATCTGGTACCGTTCTCAACCCGAATTCCGACACCCACCAGAATTCGGTCAATTTTTAGAAATGTTTTAAATTATTAAGCTAATCTTACAATGGAATTCCAAAAAAATCTGTTCACCTATATATATGGGTGTTCCATTTGAAAAATTGCAAGTTTATGTCATATATATTTTTTTGAGACACCCTGCGTTATTATGCATTTCTTTTCTGAATCCCCTTTTTAAATAAAAATCGACTTGTCCGAGCTTTTTTCTAAAAAAGTTACGATTTTCTGGGAAATTCGATGTTTCCAGACTTTACGGACATATTGTACAACTATTTCGTAAATGACGATGAAATTTTTGAGGTTATGCTTATTACAAGGGGTGAACAACTATAATAGGCAAAAAGGAAAGGAAAACATTTTTAGGCGGTTCTAGGCAGTTATTAGGCAGGACTAGGGAGTACGTCTAAATGCAGGATTAGGCAGTGCACATACAGGCTAGATGTAGGTCTGAGCAGTGCATATGCAAGACTAGGCAATTTGCAATTTTGTTTTAAAAAAGCAATTTTTGGTTGTTTCTTAATGCTTAAAATAATAATGATTGGGTATTTAATTGAATCTATTGTAAGTGACATATTAAACAAAAAAGCAAAACATATAACCTAACCTCAAAATCTAAACGAGTAAGCGGAGAATATCGTAAAAAAACTTTGAGTTATATACAAAACAACTCATCGAATACTTACATCGACATTTTAACGTTTCTAAATTCCGCAGAACAAAAATCACTGTTGTTGGTAAAGAAGCCTGCCACCATTAAGGAATTCAGCATTGGCAAGTTGGGGCTATCTGCTTTCGAGGATCCGTTTTCCATTGAAAATGTTTTTTATAAGCAAAACACAAAATAAAACCTAATTTAGGACGATCATTCGCACTTTAAACCAAAGCAAAGATTACCATCCATAAGAAAATAACACAGAAAATAGGTTCGTTCAAGGCGTTTACTGTTTTGTGACGTCACTCGCAGCTGATTGGTAGACCGCCTGTTTTCAATCACGTGGCTAATTGTTTAAATTCAATGAATTTATTTAATTAAAAGAACTATAAATTTGAGAAAACATTATACAAAAAAGTTTGTTTTTAGCGTTCCCAAGACCTAAAGAGATATCTAAAAATAAATATATATTTATTTTTTACTACTGTCAAACAACAACAACAAATTCCGGGCTGATGAGGTCACCTAAACCGTAATAAAAACAAATGAACCGTGTTTCCATTAAATACCCTCCTAATGAAAAAATTTATTGACATCGATTTAATAATGTTCAATTAATGTTCCTTGTTTGGGTGCGTTCAAAATATTTCTTTAATAATAAAGGTATTTACTTAAAAATATTATATTATCTGACGCAGTGGCGGATCCCAGGGGGGCCAGAGGGGCCTGCCCCCCTCCCAGATGTATAACTTATTTTTTAGTTTAGCAGCATCACTTATTTAAAATTTTTGACAAATTCTACTTAATTTTAAAAAAATTTCGCCTGCGCCATAAATATCCTTTAGATACTAAATTTCACATCTCAGATCTATCAAAAACCGCTTATAAAAAATATTTTGATGTTTGCTGCCACTTTGGCCACTCCCCCCCGGAAATCCTGGATCCGCCACTGCTCTGTAGTGGCGGCCTGTGAGCCGTACAGCTGGAGAAAGGCGCAAATGGCTTAAGAGATGACAGACAATGTGTTGAAAAAAACTGAAATATATTTCTTACCGTAAAAAAATTACTTGTATTAACAGAAATGAAATGTAGTTTACCTTTCTACTTTCGTAACTTTCAAAAAATCGTCTTATCATGTTATATTAATCAAACAGGCCGCAAAATAAATGCGCCATTCATTGCATTCAAACAGCGGTCTGCCTGACGGTCCGTAAATAAACCGGTTGTCTGGTAACTCCCAGTCAATAAGAACGCGGCAGCCTATGACGCGGCAATATGCCTGCTCCACGATCAATAAAGAGAGACCTATACGTTATATTCTGAGAGGAACAAAGATAGATGCCGCAAAAATACCAAAATTTATTAAAAAATTAAATAATTTAAAAATTTATTATAAAAATTCCAACAGTTTTATAAATTTCAGATTTAGGACACGATTACAAATACTTTTCCTAAGTTAATTCGACTCTCTTGTTCATATTAATTTAACTTTTTTCGCCTCACACTGCAATATTGTTATTTTTATGGATAGGAGGTAATTAAAATGAGGTTTTTTTTTGAGAAATATCATCAAAAAAATTAAAAGAAAGGAAATTGAAATGACTTTAAGTCAATGGCAGTATTGGAACATTCATAAATTACATAACGCAAAGATTCAGGATTTTTGATCCCCCCTTGTTAACGCATTTCAAGAAAAATTATAATAAAAATACATTTTCTGTAACGCTAATATTCCTTCCCTCCTACTTGAGCATTATACAGGGTGTTCCAAGTTGAGTGTTCACCATTGCCAACTTTTTTATTATTAAAGATAGAAAAAAGTTTAAATTGGCCAACTAGTAGAATTTTTGATGCTCTTTAGGATGCTCAAATAAAAAAAAATCGAACATTGAGTTATTGAGTTTTTTCAAAAAACATAAAACCAATTTTAATTTAAACATTTTTTATAATTTTCAAAAATTCTACCAGTTTGCCAATTTAATTTTTTTTCTATTTTTAATAATAACAAAGTTAGCAATGGTGGACTTTTAACTCGAAACACCCAGTATATAATTTAGGAATGGTCCTCATCAGTTTTGTTTTTAAATCATATTGAAAGTAACAAAAAACTATCTAATTATAGAATAGTTACAAAATAATTTTCTATAACTTTTTTACTGTTTTTCGACTCTCATCAGTCCCTGTATCATCAAGTTTTCGTTTCATTGTGGATTCATTTTGCTTTTTGGTATTTATAAATTTGATTCTCATCAAAAAACAAAGAGTGATGTTGTTTTACATATAAACTTACGAATTTATATGGCATAGAATTATTTGTTTCAAATGTAAAATTGGCATCATGCAATTTTATGAACCATTTGTCCATTTTGTTAACATTTTGTTTCCATGATGGTAAAGGCTCAGTTAAGCCTCCAAAAGAAAGGCTTTGCACCCAAGATGGCATGGCATATGAATGCATGTTGAGGGAACTTATTGTGATGCTTTCGTGCTAAAATCCTGCAATATAAACTAAACCATATTTTCCTAAAATCTCTTTTAGATAGTCTTTAAAACATTTATAGGAAGTACGGAACAGGTATAAACACGACTTACAAGACGACAAGACCCAAAATGTACAAAATTTCCTGGCAAAAGACAAAATTACCCTATAAACAGCGTTTGACTGCTGTTTCCTAGGAAAACTGTGACGTAGCTCTGACGTCATGACACCGAGTTACCAGACAACCGGTTTACTTAATGACCGTGGGTCTGCCTCGCCTGCCCCCCCCCCCCCCCCCGCCCTGTTTCCATGGTATAGCGGCCCGAGAAACCCGAGCGGCTAGCAAGAAGGGATTCGTACTTCATCATGTCGCCAGTCGGAGATGAACGTTATTCATCGTATGCGCCGAGGTAAAAGGTTAAAAGTATAGAATAAGCAAAATATTTAATAAATTTAATATTTTAATTAAGATTTAATTCTTTTGTATTTTCTAAGGGGGGCGCGCGGCTATGCGGCCTTAAGAAGCAGCCGCCCTGCCCTGGCTTCTCTGAAAGCCAGTTGACTGGATGTTTTGAAAAAAAGACTCAGTATTTATCAGTCTTAAAACTAAACGAAGAATTACTCAAACAGAGCAAATAATAGGTAAACTATATTGAAGTGCACCAAGGAAATAATTACCGTTAACAATAATAACTTCGTCAAATAAACCAAAAAAAAGTAGTCTCCACATCTCGATGCACAGATTCCAAATACGGAGTTTGTTTTGCTCGTACAGCCCGAAAATTTCGAATAAATTGCAAAAAACTTGATTAAAGTATTGCAATATTACACGGTGAAGGTGCAAAAATGGTACATTTTCAAAGCGATCAAAAAAATTACTTCGGAGAGCTTCTTTGTAAAGCAATGCTGACATCGCTCAAAAAAATTTCTATTTTTTTTCACCGGTTTTCGCATTTTTTGAGTATTTGCGAAAAAATTGCAACGTTTTTATACTATAAGGAACCCGGATACTTGTTCGGGGTCCTTAGCAGTGGCGTATATAAGGGGGGGCCTGGGGGGCCCGGGCCCCCCCCCGAAGCTAATATTTTTTTGGATATTTTTAACATATTTCATGACGACAAACATAAAATAGCATAAAATACAGCCTCATGAGGTCTCGGCCCCCCCCAAAACTGTCTCGCCGTTGATTGTACGCAGAATTTGAATGAACGCACCCCCATGGCCATGAAACTCGAAAACTGAAATAGTGGCCAAGGGGTGTTATCTGCATATATTTTCCACATGGTTGCTTGCAAAAACCGTAAAAGCCCTAAAATTGCTGAATGTTATTACTAGAAACGCGTGCGCATATTATAATTGTTGATATCCATAGTTCCGTATTTCAAGCTGATAAGTATCTAGTAACCCAGCCTAAGTAGAATCCAGGGTAGCACTAAACACAAATTAAAGAAATAAAACTCAAAACTAAGTTTAAGACAAGGTTCAGAGATCTGTAATACTAACTGGAAAAAAACAAAACAATTTTTCACTCTGTTCAGAGTTTTGACATAAACACATTTTAGAGCAGCTTCTCTTTTTTAGGTAATTATATTTTTTTTTATACTGGTACTTTTCGTTCCATACCAAGATCAATCGCCCAGTTTTTTTGTTAAAGCTTTTGCGTAGAAAATTTTTTTAGACATAACAATACAATCATGCGCGAAGTTGTAACGTGTCATTTTTACGTTTAAGGCAACGTTACATATTTGTTTATTTAGGTAAATAATCAAGGCTCTTCGACTCGTCTTTCTGTACACAAATTAAGGGTATTTTGTAGAGCTAGGTTTGGAGGTTATATAGTGTCCAGAAAGTTACCTGATAAAGGAGGCATTCCATCGAATTACTGTGGACACTGCACATCGTATTATTTGGGCATTGTAATTGGAACTTGAGATCACAGGTTTCGGGAAAAATCACATAAAAACTTTTGATTGCTTTGTTTATCTGTAAAACTTCGTAGTTTTCCTTGACGTTCACGAAGATAAACAGCTGTTCTGCTGGGGCATGGCGGCGTTGCCGCATCACAAATGGTTTCAGTAACAGGAAGAAAACATTTAGGTGAACATTTCATTCGCTTATGTTTATTTTCGAGGATATTGGGATAATCATTTCTCTTCCGAACCTCATATCCTTCACGGATTAGCTAGTTTTGATAGCGCGAAAATATATTTGGGTCCACGGTTCGACCAGGAACAACCGAGGCTCCGCCCACTTTGATATCTTTATTAATTTGATAGGGAGAGGATAAAATAAATACGAGTTATACACTTTTATAAATGGGAGGTAAACGAGGGATAAAAACCAGGACTCAAAGAATAAACAAAATCGTATTTTTATATTATATAAATTTATATATAATCATAGTTAAATAAAGTTAATAGCTAACTCAGTCGGATTGGAAGGTTGTGTAGGGCTAGCTAGTGGTGAGCAAACTTAACATCTGAACACTCTTAGGCCGGGTTTGAGCAGTAGTTCAATGTGTATTTTAGGTTCAAGTTCAGAAAAAACTTTATTAATGTAGCATAAATGGCGTCAAACCATATAAATCTTAGAGAAAACATATATAAAGAGCAAAGGAAACTTTTGACTAAAACTGTAACTAAAATACAACTAAATTCTACACTTAGTATAGCTTTACTAATATGGGAATTGGTTGAGTGTTCGAATATTCCTGGGTTTGATGCATGCTCTGATCTCCAGTAATTGATTTTACAGTTGACGGTTTCAATGCTGAGCTTCTTATAGTCCTGCTGGTTATTTTCCTCCTACTTGCTATGTCGGCGAGGGTCCGGTGGGCAAATATTCGGTCTATGTATGGAGGGTGTCTCGATGTCCTTGTTATAAAAATTTCAACCGTGGAAATAGATCCGACAACACCTCAATGTGCGTTTTACGTATTTTCGATATCCCCTTGGTCGATGCTGCCCCCTATATACCGGTACGAGAGTGTTAGTGTATTTCATCATTGGTTAGTTTTAAAACCGCGGTTTTTTTTTCTCCAGTCTCGCAAACCGGAGTTAGTGATTTTTCGGCGAGAACGTGTTTTTATAAATAGGTTTGCATCCTTATTTGAATTTAACCGGGAAAATTAGGTTGGTACTGTGTACTGTCCCCACCAGATTTACGAAACGATTTCCGGCAACTTCATTTTTTTGTATTCTCGACAAAGTGTCTTCTCTTTCCTAAAGAATTTTGGCTGGGCTGGTGGCCGTCTATTGGTGTCGCCATTGTTTTTGTGGTTATTGGCACTTATTGGCACTGCAGTAGTTGCGGATTATACCAAAGACGGTTTACTGTGAGCCGTCGTTGTTTAGGCGAATCTTAGTGACGCTCACACCCTCTGAGAGGGATTTAAGGCGGCCTACGCCATTTCTACGGGAAATAAGAGCGGTAAGTTCGATTTTTTTTATTTATTTTTTTTTGAATTCTTCAAGACAATATTTGCCTCCCAAATTGTAATTATTTTTCGTGTGAAATGTACTTTTTCGACAAAAGACGTGGGGAATTTTTGGAGTTTTTTTTATTTTTTTTTAAAACCACGTTTTGGATAAAAACTATATATTGTTTTTCTCCTTTGTCTACAGCCCTGTCCATTCCATCGACGGGACAGTTGTGCTGGACGCTGGTGTGAAGCCGGGTCTAGCACTGTAACCCTGGGAAAGGTACGTTAGGATTATTTTAGTTCATCTGTTTAAATCTACTTTATTTTATTGAGTCGACATGGGGTTCTCGATTTAAGTTACTCGGTGTAGGGGAACTTCGTGCAAAATAGACGAATTCCGGGAAACTGAAACATTTCATTTTCCACAGGGTTTTACGCTCGGGCAAAGTCCAGAACATTTTGACCACCATGTGCTGCCCTAGCACCATGTGCTAAGCAAGCACGAGGGGAGGCGCGGCAGATCGAGACCCGGAGTAGCAGGACTGTCTGGAAACAACACCAAGTTTACAAAATATTACTTCAACAACTATTAGATAAGAACAGGACCAAGGTAGGAGCAAGGATATTTTAGATATAATTTTTTTTCTATAATTTTCCATATAATTTTTTTTATTAAGTACAACTTTTGAAATTCTTGTGAACGCAAGATAAGGTATGACGTCATAACCCTAGTTTTGCGGCATATTTACTAAATCGACTTGTTTTCCTTCATTTCATTTATTTCAGGCAATCTCTCCTGTGAAATTTGGAGTGCCTTGCTATTTTGGCCCTGACTAGTTTGATATTTTTTTTCTCAGGTTTTCACAATCAAAATATACAAGATGAACTAAATCTTTGTGTTATTTGTACAATCCTATGAACCAACTTTGCAGAGACAAAAGAGAGATGAGATTATATTTTTTTTTAGCGGTTTCCTTACATCGCTTTACCTCATGGGGTAGATCTTGGACTGGGTTGCTGTCTGTCTCATTCTACCCAGCGTAGAATGATGACAGCGGATATTTGGTCCAGATCTCCCCTATGACAGAATAACTTTGGAAGTATATTTTTTTTTTCAATCGTTTATATAACTGAGTCTCACACCACTGACTCAGATGTAGGTACACTATGACCTGTTAAAGGAGTCCATCTACCTGTAACGTGCCTCTAGTTTTGTCATCTTAATTCAATCTTTTAGAATTTTATTTTATCGATGAGTCAATTTTTTTTTGTTTTCTTAATTACACAAATTCTCTGGAAGCCTCGGAAGTAAGTAGAGTTTCATTGTTTGGCTACAACGTTTGGGTTGAACTGTATTTTAATTAAGATTTTCTTTGTAAAACATTGATATTAAAACACTGTGGCGCTTAAAATTTTCTTATTACCGAACCGAACCGAACCTTCTCCACTGTATAAAAGTTATCGGGCATATCAATGTTTTACCTAGCTGGAAAATACAGTTCTGCTTCCAGATATTTGTTTAATTACTCAGTAATTTTTTTTTAGTGTCACAAATTGGCACCGCGTTATTATTCTATTTACAGTGTCACAAAATGGCGGCAACGTATTTAGTTTGCCACAAATGTCACCCAACGCATTTTAATTGGCCACAAAGTGAGACACGAACCCACAAGCTCGCGAGACACCGCGTGATCGAGGCACTCCGGTCGAAGAATGCTGCCATCATAGCAGCGACTAAAGCAGGATATACACAAGCAGACAAGAACTCACATATTTAATTTAAGTAATTAATTAAAGTTAAAGAAAAATAAAAGTTGCATTTCTAACCAATCATGTGGTGAAGGGGTTCCAGATATAAATCTTTTAGTTAGCACTGTTTGGTTTTCACTATCTCCAACGTCAATCACAAGGATACGAATGATCCCCGTCTGGAACACGTCCGGACAATCAGGAACAAGTGATCCATGCCAATCCACGACCGGTTTCAACCTTTTGGGCCATCCTCAGGTGAATGTAGGCGATAGCTCCGTTTAGAGCATAAGTTTTGTTCCTGATTGTCAGGACGTGTTCCAGACGGGGATCATTCGTATCCTTGTGATCGACGTTGGAGGTAGTGAAAACCAAACAGTTTTAACAAGTTCCCAATGAAAGCATCACGCCATCAGTATAATTCAATGCCGGTAGGGGTATTTTTCCTCGGAGTAGTTGTTTCTGTTGCTTTCACAAAAATTTTAGTTAGTGTTTGTCCTCTACCTTTAAATATTTTTTTGCTAGCGTTGAAGATTAAGTCCGGCTCTGATATCAGGTAAAAATCGCCACACTTCTATTCTGTTTCTTCCACAACAAAAATTATCTAATCACGGGATTATTGTCTACGAGTCCTGCCCTAAAAACGTACGGTCAACCTCAAAATAAAATTATTGAATTACAAACCTATATTACACGGGCCCGGCGGCAGGTGAAAACATGAATTAGGTAGCTACAAAGTAATCTACTGATCAGCCAATTTGCAGGACAATTTAGCGGCTCTGAATGTAACAGATATCGTAACAGTAACATGCTGCGATAATGGCGCTGAACTCCTGGAGCACTAACGAAAACCTTGTTCAAAGCTGTCAACTCCCGTTTAAACGGCAAACGACTACTGCTGCAGTTTCAGGACCGGTGTATGAATTTTTAAAATTAGTGAGAATACGAATCCACTCAGTCTGGACCAATTGAGCTCCGGAAATCTAGTGAGATCGCATGCGCAGTTCGAGTTCCACCCGATTTTGATGGAGTACTTTCCTTCTCACTCCTTCAAGAATTCATACACAGGAGTAGAGTCCCTGTATGTTGACATATTTGGATATATTATCCAAATATGTCAACATACACAGGAGTAGCCATGGAGCATAAAACATCGGGTGTTTTCGCCCTACTACACAACAACCACACGATAACGGCAACGCAATCGGTGGATCCGTTATTTCATGTAAGTAAGTAAGAATGATATGTCGTCGAGGACCAAGCAGTCCTCGTAATATCTTTAAAATTTTCAGTAGTTTTTGAAAGAATTATGGTGATATTTTGGGCGAAAACAAAGAAAAATGTGCTGGATTTAAATGTGACGCGATGTAGTTACATTAATTGACCTAGTGAAATCTACGCCTTGTATTTGGGAGAAAATAATAAAAACTTGAGAGAAGCTAGCAAGAAATATATTAGTATTTTAAATATATAACAATTTGTTACAGACCGTCATGACAAACGACACAAAACTATTGTGTTGTGTAATGTGTAAATTACCTGCCGGTTATCGTGTCGGTATCGTTACCTTGTCGTTGCCGTGTCGTCTAGTGTGAGAAACGGCCATCTGCTGAGTGAATGATGTAACTTGATCTTCTCTACTTCCGGGACGCTTTAGTCCTCAAACTTACTGCCACTAATATTTTTTGCTCTTATCTACACGCAGAAAGTGTTGGTAGGTTTCGGTAAATAATTTTAATGCACATGTCCAATTTTAATGTCACAGTGGACCGCAAGGACTACATGAGCCACCTTACCTAATCTAAGCTAACCTAACCTAGGTAGCTATAAACCTAGGATTGTGTTAGAGTTGTCCATTCATTTAATTGTTGATTTCTTGATGTGCCTGCATGCCAAACAAACTGAATTGAGAAAAGCTATTTGATTTTGAATCTGACTGTACTAAACGTACGGCACTTTTATGTATGTGTGTGAATGTGTATGTAGATAGCCTCGTGCGTGCCAGTGCGGGGCCCTTCTGGCCAGGTGTGCCTTCGAATAGGGGGAGACCACGCGTCACCGTGCGCGAGCAGCTGCCACCACGGCAGTAATGCACCCCAATTTTTATACTTTTCACTATTGCTTTGGTTGTTGATATCAGAAAAACTGGTAGGTATTAAGTCCATTATTTTGTTTGGTTAAGAAGAAGAATCTAAGTTAGATACGTATAGTTAGGCTGACTTTCAATTTCACTAAATGAGAAACTCCGTTTCTTAGTATTAGAAAAGTAGAAAGATTTTAAAAGAACGTAAATTTTACCCATGACCGTGAGTAAAGAAAACAAAAATTTTTCGTGGGTAAGCGGTTATGGAAAAGTTTTATTTTTTTTTGTGTTTTTCCGTGGGCAGCTCGAAAGCTGTACTGTGGTCTACACTGGGTCTATGGATAATTAAATGTTGACAGTTAACTGTTTCGTCCTTAAGAGACTTATCAGAACACTGCATAGTCAATGTGGCACCCGTGTAAAGCTAGAGAGATGGCTTATAAATCTCATCTTACGATATTGGTAAGAGAATTAAACGAAATAAAGCCTGGGAAACCGTATGCTTTTAACAAGTGGCGACATCTACCAAATACAAAAGAAACTAGCAGAATTGAAACAAAAGGCAGGCAGATGAAACGAGAAACAGTACTCGTGACCCTGGCATAATTTGTCCCTCAGTTCGAATCAATGCATATTGCATTTTTACTGTCTTCGCGACGTTATATGTCAATCAGCGGCCTCGAGGTCCCGCCCCTGAGTGCGCACATGTTGAAAATAACAGCAATAGTCGATACATAGTAACCACAAGGAAATACTAATCAGGCACTAACTTTAAAGGCATTTTTAAGTTTCCTAGATCAAAGTGCTGCATGGGCGAGCGCAGCCTCAGCGTCAGTTACCTTCGTTCACAAGCTATGTATCTCTCTGTCTGTTACTCTGGTTAAGGCTAATCAAAAGTAAAACCAAGTACATATGTACAAAATGGAAATCTGGAAAAAATTGAGCACTATTTTACAAAAAAAAACTTATCTATTTATTTTCTTATTCTTATTCTCGCTACTTTAAAACATAAAGTATTTTCCAGGAACAAACAGAACCCTAAAAAATAAATCATGACATAGAGGTATGTAGGTATGCTCTGGTATGCATGAAAGCTATATGCATTGTCTGTCCTCAAAAAATATGCAAATTAGAGCTCTTTTGAAAAAAATCATTCATAAAGAAACATGCAAATCCGTGTGTATAGGAATGCAGCTTTTGTAATATCCTTGCACCCCATTTCCATTCCAATATGTAGGTAAATTTCCGATTGTTTTTTTTTACTTCGAGTTGCTATGCAGAATCCATAAAAAACTCCGAGACCAGATATTTTTTTGAAAAGTAACCCATCAAAAACGAGATCATTGTAGGTATTTTCTGCGGATTATGAAATACCACTTTCAAGTGAAATTTTATGAACTTTCACCAGTTTAAAATATATATATTTAAACTGTTGATGAGATTACACTAGTGATGTTTCATAATCCACAAAAAATACTTACGAGATCGCATGGTTTCTTTCACGAGTTTTTGTTAGCAAATTAACCAGAACCAGAAATTTGTTGCATGCTACGCATCAAATCCCTAGCAGATCTCACGAACTTTCATGGCTTTCTAAAAGTATTATCCGGGTTAAATCTGCCAAAAGTTGACGAGATTTCAGAAAAAATTGTATTTATGATGCGGGTCAGATCCCTAGCAGATTTCGCGCACTTTCCCAAGTCACGTACTTATATATATATATATTTAAACTGCGGAAAGTTTATGAGATTGCATCAGAAAGAGGTGTTTCATAATCCGCAGAAGAGACTTACGAGATCTTATACGCTTTTACGAGTTTTGTCACCATTTTATTAAATTCTTATAGAAAAATTTGCAGAAGTAGAAACTTATAAAATCATTTAAAATCTCATAGGAAAAATTATAAATTTGCTAGTCAGATCTTCCTAAAAATAAGTAGGTACTTATAAAATCATTTGAATTCCTACAGAAAAACTTGCTTGTAAAATCTTACCAAAACTGGTCATTATTTTGCGCTTTAATTCTTATTAAATCTTTTAAACTCTTATAAAGAAATTGGCTGGTAAAACTGCCTAATAGTTATAAAATCTTTTAAATTCCTATAGAAAAACTTAATGTTGCTCAAAACTCGTCAAACTGGTCACCATTCAACTGGTTGAATACTCATAAAATCTTGTTATATCTCGGCAAAACTTATACTTGTTTTTGGTAAAATCTGATAGAATCTTTTAAAGTAAAATTCCAATACAATTCTTGTACAGACTTGTAAAATTTTATAAAAATCCTGCTGATCAAACCTACCGTTATCTGCTTAAAATGTATGCCTTATGTTAACTAATAAAATCTTGTACAGTCTCTTCGTGCTAAAAATGTTTTCCTCTTAAGATCTCGTTAATTCTTTTGAGTTTTCAACAGCCAAAATTAAGACATATTATATCCTAGAGATCCTGTATATATCCTAATCAGATCTCGTCAGTTTTCATATGGCATATATTGTTGCGTGGTCAATACTCGTCAAGTCAATTAAGTCTCGTAAAATCTGGTCAAGATTTTATGAGTTTTCAATAGTTTTAAAGCGGGTTCTTTTTGGCAGGGTAGCAACAACTACAAAATTACATGAGTAGTATGTCAGAACATATACAAGTTAATTTAAGATGTCCTATAATAATTATTATAAATTACAATAGTTAGGGACCCATCTAGTTTAAGTTTATCAAATTTTTTTGTGATTAAAAGTTGTTATATTTTAGGGTAGAAAATAAGGATTTCAGAAAGGTAAACCCTTTTTGCAGATGTTTGACCCTTCCCTTATTTTGATGATTTTTGATATTTTTCACCATAATTCTGATATGAAAAGGATAAATCTTTATTCCTACAGAAAGGGTCCCTAAAAGTGGCGTATAAAATGTGTTAAAATCGAACCCCTTTCGATATTTTTGATCTATGCTTTTTTGTTTAAGTTTTATCAGCTGTCTTAGGGGAGGCCGTAGTTATCTACCTATTAGGTAGATAACCAACGAAATATGAGAAAGGCCACATAATTAAATATATTTATCATTTGAAATCCTAACGGAAAAGTTTATTTTAAGTCAATTTAGTTTATCTTGAGACCTATTTCTAAAGTTGAAGGTTTTATTTCTTCTTCTTCGATCGTCGCTCGGGTATTCTTTGCTGATAGAACCATGGTTGTCCGACACGAAGAAATTATTTGTGTGGCCATGGCAAGGCCATTTAAACAAAGTTTTAAAAAGTAGATATCGAACCGTCCGAACTTTTGAAAATTAATTCCAAAATAAAGGGAATTGCAGATTTAATCTATTTAATTTCCTTGCCTATTTTCTCAATACGCCTAGAAAATTTTAAAAAAATAGTTAAATCTTTTTGACAGATTTACATTTTTAGTTGGGTAGGTATACATTTATGAAACGCATCAATCTTCTTTTTCTTCTAAATACAGGTTGTTTTTGTAACAGAGGATTTTGTTTGTTGATCCGTGCTTTTAGAAGGTCATCGATTTTTTTTTGCGAGGAGGACACTTTTGGCTATCTTTAAATGTTTGTAGCACGCACCCCCGTTAAGGGGTAACTTTTACCCCCATATTTTGAATAGGAAGTGACACTTATTTATTTCATTTTATTTTTATTTTTCTTATTATATTTTTATTATCGCTTTTTTCTCAAAAAAAATCGATATATTTTCGAAACTTTTACACCATTGTAAAGACACCTTACCTAATTTTAACCTTCACCCATATATTAAAATCAAGCACCTATATTTATATTCAAAAGCCCACTTCCTTGAAACAGGTCTTACAGATAAGAAAGACCCCTTGTGTGCCATACCACAGAAGACCACGGTTCGGTCCGCTCATAGCTTAATTAATTAAGCAGCTGTTTTTCTCTAATGGAGGCTTTTAAACCTAAGTTTAAATCGGGAGTTTATATAGCGGTGATTAGACAGATGGCGCTGACGGGGAAATCTACACTTCTGGCAGTGGTCTGGCAACCAGCATAGCTTAAACTATTGATCGCCTTGCGTCACAGATTGTTGACGTGACGTGACAGTCAAAAAAAAATTATGGCATCCTAAAGGGAGTGTTTTGTTACTTTTGGTTGTTATTTTTGTGAAATTTCATAAAAAACTTAGTTGTTCGTGTTTGTTATTTATCGGTAAACAAAGAAAAATTCATAAGGCTTCATAATGGATGATTTTTGGTCTAAAAAAGATGTACTTTACAATGCAGGTAAGCCTAGTATGTAGCAATTTGGTTTTGAAATGACATGGCATCGGAATTATACAATTAAACAAATAAGTAATTATTGAAATTTTGCTGTAAGGTTACCTAGTCCTTGTTGTCAATCTTCCAAGTCCTAATTTTTTGCATAAATTTATTCTTAATTTATACTGGGTGTACTAGATTATGTTAGCATTATTGCTAACATCACTATTAATTGGAGGTAGGTGTTTTTTAAGGAAAACCCTGTATATTTTTACACAAGATGATAGCAAATAATTTTGTAAACAGAAAGGTTCCTATGCACCACTGGTCTAAGCTTGTAGCCCCAATAAAAGTGAAGTTCGCAATATAGTGCACACTTAATCTGCGACATCCTACAAAAGTAACTTGTTATATTCAATTATTTTTAGCTACTTTTTTATAAATATTTAATTACTTTGTAAGTACCTTTTGTAATAAAAATATAGTCCACTTAATTAACTAATAACTACTAGTAATTATGTAGTTATATGCTTTACAACTAAATCTGCCCAGCTCTTTAGCGATCCCTATTACTGTTACTTTGATAAGATAAAGAGAAACAGTTAAGACTAAAATAAGTTTAAGATTTAAAACTATCCTGCCTAAAAACTGGTTCACAATTCTGGAAAAACCTTGGGAAAAATCAATACAATCTTATCTTGTTAGTAGGTACTATATGTTTGGTTTATGATTCTTCACATTTCACAAAAGTAACAGATTTAAAAGATATGTTTCACAAACATAAAATTTCTATTAAATCTTGTAAATTATCATGATTTTGGCACATGAGAATTGATGGAAGTTTTTATGGAACTATTCATATTTTGTGTAAGACACATAATAAGTGGGTCAAATTTTCCTAAAAAAATCTTCTATAATATTTAAATACTGTTCACAGGGGAATTTTTACTAATTACAACTTTTTTATTTTCAGAAAAGGATGAAATGAACCTTGACTATGAAGCAGGTGATGCCAATGAGATTATCTTAAGGAATCAGCTTTTGACAAATGGGAAGCAAAACAAAAGAGATCTAGATCTAAGTATTTTTACACATTTGAATTTAATTAATAACTTTAAAACTGTCTTCTCCACTTTTCAGTTATTCTGTTTTTTTAATAAATTATGTATTTAATTATTTCCTTTGTCTTTTTACCCAACCTTTTATAATAATATAGAAAAAAAAAGGTTTTGTAAAAAGGACCAACTCAGACATAATTTGAACATAAAAAAAGTTAATTGTCTTGATTACAATGCGACTGAAAAATAAAAAGATTTCAAAAGGACAAAAAATCGCAATAATTTTTACTGGCCCTTTTGAACTCTTTTATTTTTCGGGCGTATTACATATTGGTCCTTTTTGAATCAATCCCGCCCGACCGAAATTTCCGCATCCAGCGCCATCTCTTCGCACAGAGCGGAACTACTGTCAACTAAAATTTTTTCGGACGTGATCAATATAACGAGAAAACTTAGTTCCAGACTTTAGCATTGCAGTTGGTCTTCTGGTAGCCACGCAGACCGAACCGCAGCTTTTTTTTTTGTGGGTCCGCTTTGCAGACCAGAAGACTTTCTCCCGTGCTAAGCTCTGAGAAGTATTACAGGCACCTTAAACTGTGCGGCCAAACATTTTTATTAGTTCTTAGGTTTGACATAGATGGCGCTCTTAACAAAATATTGATTTGCTTTTTGGAATCAATACTTAGGTTTTTACAAAAAGGGCCAAGATTTCCATACTAAGCAAGAAGGTTGCAGTTGTAAATTAGCATAACCAATTTGGATAATATATGCTAATTACAGTTGCGACTTTCTTACAGAGTACTTAAAGACAAAATTAAAGATTTAAAAAATCAAAGAACTTTAATTTTGCCTGTTTCTTGGTCCTTTTTATAGTCTGATTTTCCTTTATGGTGTTTTTGACAACTTTGACTAATTTCATAGTGTCAGACTATTTATTGATAATAAATTATGGTTTTCATCATTGTTTCCAAAAGCAACCACTGCAACTGAACTGTAAAAGTTTTCAATGTCTCATAAAGGAAATAAGTGACTAATTAATCCTTTTACCTAAACTTACTTAATTTTTTAAATAAAAGGAATACAAAAAGGATTGAAACTTGGTAAAAAAATTTATTAATACAATTTACAAAATATACATGAATCTCAATGACACTTATTAATTAAGTAAGAGTATTTGTTATGTTAATAGTTAAATATTTTTACACATATATCGCACCCTCAAAAAGTTCAAAAAATTAAATTGTTGGAAAATTACAAAAAACTTTTGCGGTTACCAGAAGAAGCTGTGGTAACTTAAAACTTTAAATATATTTTTTTATTATTTGTAATTTGAATTGTGACTTTCTATGACAATGTATCGATAGTGAGTGACAAACTGCAAAAAGTCAAAATCCTAAAATTAAAATGTTGAGATGTGTCACTTTTGTTCTGAGTGGGATATGTGTATTATAAAAATCTTGCCAGTTCGGTAACCATAACAAAATAAGGTTTGTTTATTTACCCTTTTAATTATATGTTTATAGTGACTGGAAAAATTGTCAGCTATCTCTAGACATTTTCGAAATGATGTGATTGTCCTGCTCTGGTTGGCTAATTTTTTACTGTCAGTTACCACTCTTCGATAAAGCTTTTTGGCTTTTGATGTCAGCTGTTTCTCTCTAGTCAAATTTACTGAACTAAGAATTGAGGATTGTCGACGCTTTTTCAATTCTGAAAAAAATAAACATTACAATAATAAAAAACAACACACCTTTGTAGATATTTTTTTCTATTATCAAATATTGTATGGATATTTTATATGAATCTCCCTTAAGGCACCACCAAACCAGCAGTTCAGGGAAAATTGTTTTGTATTAAAATGTGGCAAAATTTAAATACTACTACTATCATTGGTACCTATTTTGGTGAGAATTACTTGCATTTGGCTGCTTATTATTTGAGGGATTATTAAAGATTCATATTTTAGAGAATTTACTGAAACACAAATAAATATATATTTTTTTCTTTATTCATGTATTATGCAACTTGTATCAAATATTCCTAATATATATCTGTACCCCAGAGCCAGACTATGTTAAGTCCCTTTTTGCCTTTGGTTTGAACAACCTTAATACTTATTTTTTCATATATTTTTATTTGCTAATTATAAACCTTGATATGAACCAATATTAAGTCCATAGACATCGTTAGGCAAACAATGTTAAGTCAGTAGGTTGTTCAAACCAAAAAAAGTCAAACATGGACTTAACATAGTCTGGCTCTGGGGTGCAGATATAGGGATCATTGATACATTAATTAGCAAACTGTCACACTAAAATCATTCAAAATCAATATATATTAAGCTATGTATTATAATGCAAACAAATATTTAAAAAATTTCATCTATATTTTTCTTCAAAAATATGAACTATCCCTAGTCTCCCCTATTTTATATATTTACCCATTTTTCTTAATTATACCTATAAACTACCTAATTATGGTTTGCAAAAATATTTACCTTCTGTTTGAACAGAATGCTTCCTAATTCTTTGAAACGGTAATTAATGTTCACCTTTTTATTAAAAGATTACCGAAATTACGCACTTAGGTACAGAAATTACTAGAGGCCTAAAACTAATCCTGCTTTTAACCCACTCACCTGCATGTTTCTTCTGGATAAATGAATTCCAAGAATGCCCAAGCTGTAACCACATTTTTTTTCACAAAAAAGTCTAAAAATATCCACAAAATAAAACATATTTTTAAAAATATATTTCAACCTCACCAAATTCACAAAATCTGACTCCATTCCACAGTAAACAGACCGCAGGTCGGTTCATTTTGCGGTCCGTGTACTGTGCTCCATTCTGCTAAGAAAATGGCTGTTGGATGATTCTAACCCTTTTATATCTGATGAAGTTTGAAGTCAATTTACTCTCTCCTTCTATATACTAAAGAAAAAGACGCAATGACACTTGTTGTTCATTGCTTTATTTTGTAATATCAAATGAATGGGAAGCATGTTAACTGTGCTGCCTACCGTTAGGGACTCACTTGGGGCTGAGAAAAAAGCCAACTGCTGCCATCTATAGTATAAAAAAAATAAAAAAACAATGTACGCGGCCAGAGGTTTATCGATTAAATACTTCTCAAGGATTTCATATAGAGTGAAACTGCTTAAACGAGTCAATATGTTATGTGCCATACTTACTTTTCAGTTCATCGTTTACTACGATGTTTACATGCTTGGTTGACGTAGGTCGCAAGGCCATTCAATTTCTTTTCATTCATTCACGAATTCCAAGACAGGGAGCAAGTTTTTTTGTACATAAAGGAAGTTGGCAAGGTTAGAAACAGCAGAAATATTTTATTAAAGGGGTCTAATTCTATATCTAAACATTTAGCAGATATGACTTACTATACCTACATTTTGTTTGTTTATAATTTTTAATGCAAAATTTTTCAATGTTGTTTTAAAGTACGAAAAATTTTTAAATGCAAAAAATATGATTTTATGAAATTGAGGGAAACATTCCTGACCTCCCCCAGCTTAAAGTTGTCAGCGCTAGCCCCAGCCACGTTGGAATTTCAAAATACACTAGTAGCCGAGAAGAGATATAATTAATTTTTTTATCGTAGGGAAAAAATCGGAGCGGTTTTTGGAGAATTTATAAAAAATATTTAAAACAATGTTTTGCAAAAAAAATTGTTAATAAAAATTATTGCACCTATGTCTATTAAATTTGGACCTTCGAGTACTTATAATTTTAATACCTTGATTGGGACATATGCATAAAAAATTAACCAGAACTTCTTTTTCCAGTAATACCAAGCACGCGCTTAATCTAGCTTTTCTAGTTTTTATTCATATTTCAAAAAATATACAGTTAATCAACAAAAGCACCGAGTTGGGGCCATAGAAATGCGAAAAAACCACACCCTGAGTTAAGATTCAAAAAAACGTCATTTAAGTATTGTTCATACTCGTCTTAGTCTTTTGTTTTTGATTAGTCTTTGTCCTTTGATTAGTCTTAGCTGTCTTAAACAAAATCGGCTGTTCATGATCTCTCGTCTTTTGTTTTTGATTAGTCTTAGCCATAACCCACTGAAAAAAAAAATCAAATTTCAATAAAAAGGCCCCTTTTCAAAAGTCATTTTCTACACAAAACAATCTTATTTAACCTAATCTGTGCACGAAACACGGACACGAAAGAAGAAAAGCGAAAAAGAAAATAAAAACAAATAAAATTTTGAGGTTATGTTGAGATTTTCTGTTAAAAACATGATTAATGGCGGTAAATTCAAAATTTCGGCCGCGCGCTTGCTCTCTTCGGATGCCCTGTAAAAAAAAACAACAAATATCAGCTGATGTCTGTCACTCATCTTAGTCATTGTCCTAAGGATTGAAAGTTGACAACTCTTAAGACAAAGACTAATCAACAACAAAAGCAAAAGCATTGTATGAACACTCCCATAAGAAACAGTGGTTTTAACTTTCTTATGACAAGACATATGACTAAACCAAGACAAATGACTAGACAAAAGACGAGTATGAACGATCCATTAGTGAATTTTAGGGTAGGGTATCCCATAAGACCAAAATGGCCAAACTTTGAAAATTCATCTTTCAAAAACTATACAGTTTATCAACAAAAGCACCGAGTTGCAGTATGCTGGGGCCATAGAGATGCGAAAAAACCATAAC
Organism: Aspidapion aeneum; assembly: GCA_963576565.1. Classification (NCBI taxonomy): domain Eukaryota; kingdom Metazoa; phylum Arthropoda; class Insecta; order Coleoptera; family Brentidae; genus Aspidapion; species Aspidapion aeneum. Next base: position 33,781,684 of record OY755038.1, on the reverse strand, counting down.
CTAAGTTAAGATTCGAAAAAACTTAATTTAGGGAATTTTAAGGTATAGGGAATTCCATAAGACCAAAATGGCCAAACTTTGAAAATTCATATTTCAAAAACTATAGAGTTTATCAACAACAATAGAGATGCGAAAAAACCACACCCTAAGTTAAGATTCGGAAAAACGTCATTAAGGGAATTTTAGAGTAGGAAATCTCATAAGACCAAAATGGCCAAACTTTTAAAATTCATATTTCAAAAACTATACAGTTTATCAACAAAAGCATCGAGTTGCAGCCTGGTGGGGTCCAACCGCGAAACTGTCACTTACAGATGCTTTAATAACTTTAATTTTAATAATTTTCGACGCGATCTTTTAAACAAAAACTTTTATCAAATCTACCAGACTGATGATATCGATTGCAAAGTACAAACGCTCACTAAATTAATTAACGAAACATTTAATACTTATGCGCCTAGAAAACAGCAAGAGTAAGCAAGCCTCCTGTTCCCTGGATGTCACCGGAGCTAAAAAAATTAATTAAGAAAAAAGACTAATGTAAGTACAAAAGAACAAAAAGTAATTTGGATGGACAGAGGTTTAAAGAGCTCCGAAATGCAGCTTTAAGTTTAATCCGACAGGAGAAGAAAGCCTACTTGAATGCAGTTTGCTCACAGGGTACAAAAAGAGAGATGGAAGGCTCTCAAATCCCTAACATTGTAGGGACTAAAAATAACCAAACAATTCCCAAAGACTTTTCAACAGCATCAGAAATCAACAGCCACTTTGCATCAATATTTAAACAAAACTTTGCCGTTGATCGTCATCAGTTGGAACATCTTTCTTTCTCTTACAAATCATTTCAATTTCAACTAATCAATGAAAATAATATCTCAGAGGCTATGCGATGCCTCAAAAGCAATGCAAGGGGATCTGATGATGTTTCATTATTTATGTTGAGGTATTGTGAGCATTTTATTGAACCCTTTCTTGTCAACACTTTTAATAGCTGTTTTGTTCAGGGCTATTTTCCAAAGGCATGGAAAACTTCCAATATAATACCGCTTCCCAAGAAGCAAACTCTTGACTCTTTAAATGATTTACGGCCGATAAGTATATTGCATGCACTCTCTAAAATTCTTGAGAAGCTAGTTTATAAGCAGGTTTATGATTACGTAACAAAAAATAATATTCTTTCTGAATATTGTGGCCTTAAAAAAAGTTAAAAAAAAAAATGTGGGCGCCAATTTGTGGCCTTAAAAAAAAATTGTATGACATTTGTGGCAGCTTAAAGACGTTGCCGCCATTTTGTGACACTGAAACCCACTGAATAATTAAACAAATATCTGGAAGCAGAACTGTATTTTCCAGCTAGGTAAAACATTGATATGCCCGGTAACTTTTATACAGTGGAGAAGGGGGGGGTTCAGAAATAAGGAAATTTTAAGTGCGCCACATTATTTAATACCAATGCTTTACTAAGAAGATCTTAAATAAAATACAGTTCAACCCAAACGTTGCAGCCAAACAATGAAATTCTACTTACTTCCGAGGCTTCCAGAGTATTTGTGTAATTAAGAATAACCAAAAAAAATAAACAGAATAAAATTCCAAAAGATTGAATTAAGATGACAAAGCTAGAAATACTTTACAGGTAGATGGACTCCTTTAACAGGTCATACTGTACCTACATCTGAGTCAGTAGCGTAGGACTCACTTACATAAATGATTGTAAAAAAAAATACACATATACTTTCAAAATCGTTCCATCATAGGGGAGACCTAGACCAAATATCTGCTGTCATCATTCTACGCTGGGTAGAATGAGACAGACAGCAACCCAGTCCGAGATCCACCCCATGAGGTAAAAATGTGTAACGAAACCGCTAAAAAAATAATATAATCTCATCTCTCTTTTGTCTCCGCAAAGTTGGTTCATTGGGTTGTACAAATAACACAAGAAAAATTAGTTCATCTTGTTTATTTTAAGGGTAAAATCAGATAAAATTACCGGAAACATAAAAAAAAATAAATGAAATGGATGAAAACAAGGGCCAAAATAGCAAGGCACTTTAAATAGGGCCAAAATAGCAAAGCACTTTAAATTTGACAGTAAAATTATCTTAAATAAATGAAATGAAGGAAAACAAGTCAATGTAGTAAATATGCCGCAAAACCAGGGTTATGACGTCATACCTTATCTTGCGTTTACAAGAAATGTTGAAATTATACTGTGAAAACTTATATATGAAAAGATTACGTCTAAATTATATTAAAAATTTATATATGAGGGAAAAAATTATAGTTACGGCTTGCTCCTACCTTGGTCCTTGATTATTCTGTGTATGTTTTATTTTGTAAACCTGGAATCCTGTTGTCCAGTTGTATCACCACTGCTCTCGGGTCTCCTGCTCTGCTCACGCCTTCCCTCGTGCTCGCTTAGCACATGATGTTAGGCCAGCACTTTGGTCTTAAAAGGGTTGTGGGATTCTTGCCCGAGCGTAAAAACCCTTTCTCAGGGTTATAACTGGCCCGTCCGGCTTCCCACCAGCGTCCAGCCCAACTGTCCCGTCGCTGGAATTGACAGGGCAATGCTCTTTCTTCCCCGTACAAATGGCGTAGGCCGACCTAAAATCCCCTCAACAGGGTGTGAGCGTCACTTCCGATTACGCCGAAAACACGACGGCTCACTCCTCACAGTCTCTGGGATATCTCCTACAATTCGCTGCAGTGCCAAACCAAAAACAATGGCGATCCCAGAGCCTGTTGCCGACCCAGCCAAAAGTTGTTAGCAAAAAGAGACCAAGCACTTCGTCGAGAATACCAGAATAATGAATTGGCCGGAAACCGTTTTGTAAATTTGGTGGGGAGTGGGGACGGTAAAACGCAATAGTACCAACCTAATCTTCCCGGTGAAATTCAAATAAAGGATGCAAACCTATTTATAAAAAACTTTTCCGCCAAAAATAAATCTCTACATTCAGTGGCCAGACTGGAAGAAAAAACCCGCTAACCAATGAGGAGATACCGCATAGTTCTATACAGGTATATAGGGGGCAGCACCGACCAAGGGGATAGGAAGTACGTAAAACAAACCTTGAGGTGTTGTCGGATCTATTTCCACGGTTGAAATTTTTATAACAAGGACGTCGAGACACCCTCCATACATTTGACCGAACATTTGCCTACCGGACCCCCGCCAACATATCAAGTAAGAGGAAAATAACCAGACGGACTATAAGAAGCTCAGCATTGAAACCATCAACTGTAAAATCAATTACTGGAGATCAGGGCATGCAGCAAACCCAGGAATATTCGAACACTCAACCAATTCCCACATGAGCAAAGCTATACTAAGTGCGGAATTTAGCTGTATTCCAGCTACAGTTTCAGTCACAAGTTTCCTTTGCTCTTTATATATGGTTTCTCTAAGACTCATATGGTCCGACGCCACTCCCGCAAAACACCTCTACTGTAATAAAGTTGTTTCTGAACCTGAACCCAAAAATACACACTGAACTACTGCTAAGAAGCTCGGCACAAGAGTGTTCAGATGCTAACTCACACGACTTCGTTTATTCTTCCAGTCTTGGTTTTTATCCCTCGTTTATCTCCCATTTACAAAAGTGCATAACTCGTATTTATTTTATCCTTTCCCTATCAAATTAATAAAGATATCAAAGTGGCGGAGCCTCGGTTGTTCCTGGTCGACCCAAATATGTTTTTGCACTATCAAAACTAGTTAATCCGTGAAGGATATGAGGTTCGGATTGTCCCAATATCCTCGAAATAAACGTAAGGGAATGAAATGTTCATCTAAATGTTTCCTTCCTGTTACTGAATCCATTTGTGATGCGGCAACGCCGCCATTCCCCAGCTGTTTAATTTCATGAGTGTCAAATAAAATTACGAAAATGCAGGTAAACAAGACAATCGAAAGTTTTTATGTGATTTTCCCGAAACCTGTGATCCTAAATTCCAATTACGGTGTCCAGATAATGCGATGTGCGTAGTGTCCACAGTAATTCGATGGAATGTCTCCTTTATAAGGTAACTTTTTGGACACTATATAACCTCCAAACCTAGCTCTATAAAATACCCTTACTTGTGTACAGAAAGACGAATCAAAGAGCCTTGATTATTTACCTAAATAAACAAATATGTAACGTTGTCTTAAACGTAAAAATGACACGTTACATAATCCCCCCCCAACTTCAAGACGATTAACCTAAAAAGGTTAATCGGAGAGGTCCGCTGCCGACTTAAGGTCTTTGGCATGCCAACTCCCTGGCAGTACTTTACCCGATGGTTCCTGAAGCTCAAATATCCATGGAGAAATTTTATTCCTAATCACATAAGGACCAACGAATTTCGGTGCTAACTTCTTCGAGAAAAACTTCGCAGCATCTGACAAAACATAATTTTTCTTCCAAACACGCTGACCCACAGCAAAGTTGGGTACCCTTGTACGCAAATTATACTGAACTACGTTTTTCTCTCCAGCCACCTCCAACCTTCTCCTAACATCAGCATAGAGCTTCCGGAAACCTTCGTTCTTACTTTCAGCTGCGGATTGTACACCATTCTCTTCAGATAACAAAACTGGGTTGGAGTAATCTTTACCTGATAGACACATATTCCTACCAAAATTAACAAAGAAAGGAGACATCCTGGTTGTCTCATGGGTTGCAGTACGAATCGCGCAGGCAAGTTTATGTATTTGTTCGTCCCACTTCCTGTGGTTGTCTTTCACATAACAACATAACATGGTTTTTAACGTGCGATTCGTCCTTTCTGTTGGATTTGCTCTGGGGTGATAATACGGATTATACTGAATTTTAACCTGATAACTCTCAGCAAAACGCTTAAACTCATTACTTTTGTACTGAGGGCCATTATCACAAAGTATCAAACGGGGTACTCCGAAGACCATAAATACTTGCTCCTCAAGATGCTTAACAACAGCTTGAGTAGGGGCTGTTCGCATTGGAAAAACTAAGGAAAACTTACTCAAATAGTCCGTAACGACGAGAATCCAGCAATTACCCTTTGTTGAACGAGGTAGAGGTCCACATAAATCAGTCGAAATAATTTCCCAAGGACGAGTTGGTTTTGGGTGAGATATCATCTGATCAGATACACCTTGTGTATCACCTTTATGAGCTGCACAGACAAAGCATTTCTTTACAAAAGTTGCCACGTCCTGGCGCATTTTTGGCCAATAATATTTTTCTGCCAGTCTGTGGAAGGTTTTATACACACCCATATGTCCTGCGGTAGGAGGATCGTGAGCTTCTCCAATAATTCTACGCCTATGATCTTTGGGGACTACCTCTTTCCAATATTCATTAGATGGTGAAAGTTGAGGGTATTCTTGTTTGACATATTTATACAACTTATTATCAGTGTATCTCCAATTCATAAATTTTAATGGTGATTCTACGACCCTCTTTACCATCTTTTGGTACCATCGATCTTTAATTGCTGTTGAAACGTCTCTGGGCTGCGAAATTGTATCAATCATAGGTACTGCACGAGACAACATGTCCGGGACAACTAAATCTTTCCCTTTCCGATGGATTACTTCAAAATCATATTGCTGCAGTTTTACAGACCAACGAGCAAGTCTTCCACTGGGCTCTTTTAAGCTATGAAGCCATTTTAAACTAAAATGATCTGTTATGACCTTAAATGAGATCCCCTCAATATAAGGCCGGAGCTTCTCTATCGCCCAAACCAATGCCAAACATTCTCGCTCGGTGGTCGTGTAAACACGTTCTTGCTTAGTCAAAGATCGACTCAAATAGCATATGACTTTGTCTCCTTCAGGATAAGGCTGCGTTAAACATGCTCCTATTCCATATCCTGAGGCGTCTGTTTGAATGACAAATTCTTTGGTATAATCTGGACATGTAAGAATCGGTGCAGTCACTAAAAGTTCCTTAATCTTAATAAATGCTCTTTCGCAGTCTGGAGTCCAATCGAACTTTTGATTCTTCTTAGTTAGAGCTGTAATTGGAGCTATTATCGCTGAAAAATTCTCTATGAAACGTCTATACCAGGATATTGTACCTACAACTCTACGAACTTCTCTGACAGTTCTTGGCCTCTGGAGCTCTAACATGGCTCTAATTTTATTAGGGTCAACTCGGATGCCTCGACGGTCCACTACGAAACCTAAATAAGTCATTTCTGGCCTACACAGTTGGCATTTCTCCCAACTTACCGTTATCTTTGCATTCTGCAATCTTCGTAGGACTTCCTCAAGAATTCTAAGATGTTCAGAAAAGCTCTGTGTGACAATTACGAGGTCATCGAGATATACGTACACGTAAGGGTCTAAATCGTTTCCTATGATGCTATCTATGAGTCTCTGCCAAGTTGCAGGTGCATTATGAAGACCAAATGGTAACCGCTTAAATTGGAAGAGACCTCGTCGACAGATGAATGCTGTTAGTGGCTTCGATGATTCTTCCATTGGTACTTGCCAATAAGCACTCTTAATATCTAAAGTTGACAAGTACTTAGCATCTTTCAATTTGTCAAGAGTCTCGGATACGAGTGGTAAAGGATAACTATCACGCGCCGTCACTGAGTTCAATTTGCGGTAGTCTACACAGAAACGATATTTCTTTGTGTTTTTCTTTTGTACCATTACCACTGGTGAAGCCCATGAACTACTACTACGTTCTATCACATCCATTTTCAGCATTTCGTCGATTTCGTCATCAATAAGTTTCTGAATGACCGGTGAGACCTTATATGAACGTTGTCTTATCGGTGCTGCATCTGTTGTAATCTTATGCTCTACCCTGTCGGTACATCCCAGTGAGTCACCCATAATAGTCTTATATTTAACGACCAATTCCTCTAGTCGTTCTGATTCATAAGGCGAAAGAGTAGTTTATTGGTCTGGTGTTTCTAAAGAACAAATCACATCTTTATTATCGGCAAAGTGCCACTCATTAGTACTTAAGTTCGGTACTATCCCCATCGAAATCCAAAAATCTAATCCCAAAATCAAAGTGTGCGGCAATTCAGGAACGACGACGACCTCTATTAACCTAAATTTATCCTGAACTCGCATAGGAAGCTGCACTGTCCCAATACTACTCGTGCTTTGACCATTTGCCACAATACAACTCGTCTTCTTTGTCGTATCAAGTGAAAAACCAAACCTCTCGATGATTGACCAACCATGATTCCCTAAAAAGGTACGTGAAGCCCCGGAATCCAACAAACCTAATAACTTATTTCCGAGCACATCCACTTCTAAATAAGGCCTTTCATCTTTACGAGCATGACTTATCACATAATCTAAAACGTACGTTAGCCTATCGGTCGATGCTTGTTCAGGCTGACTCGAAGGTCGACCACCTACGAGCGCCTGGGTCCGTTTCCCTGACGATTACAATTTCGACATTCTCTGATTGTTACCCCTGCCTGACCACACGAATAGCACTGTTTGCCTCTAGGTAATGCGCACCCGATTGCCATGTGCCCTGTTTGGTTGCATCTATAACATACCACGTCCCTATTCGCCCTACCAGGTCTAACACCTTGTGGTGGTTGTTCATCTCTGTCATTTACACTAGACTGACCACTAGCTGGTTGCTGTCTATCTCTATCAGCCCTAACAGCGAAATTGCTTGCTGGCTGTTGCCTATCTCTGTCAAATCTATCAGCATGATGATTTGAATTCCGTTGGTTAGATGTCGCGGCACTTGATATTTGAATTGCATCAACCCCTGTTGAAAAATCGTCACTGTCGCTCTCTACGTCAACGTAGGCCAAGTCAGGTTCAATAGATTGGTTTTTCCTAGGTGTAAAATTCTCCTCTTCTAAACCATATCTCTGATCTATTCTACGACACAGATCCTTTAAATGTGATAGGCTATTGACCTCAGTAGCAATTAACCCATTTTTATAGATGTCCGCGATATTTCTGAAGACGATAGCTAATTTCGCCTCTTCGGAAACAGGACAGCCAAGTCTTTGGAAATATGTGTTCATGACAGCAATATAGGTCCCTATAGACTCTCCAGGGCCTTGTTTACGTTTTTGAATCTCCTTCAATAGCTTCTCGCCATATGAAGAAGGAAGATATTCTGCCATGAACCTCTGTTCCAGCTGTTCCCATGTATGGACTTCTCTACGTACATCTTTGTAAAAAGTATAAGCTGACTTTTCAAAAAGATCAATGCCCGAATTCAGTAAAACCTTTTTGCTGACTCCTCTAGCCTGACTCAACTCGTCCACTCTCTCGAAAAATGCGGTGACGGAGATTGTACCCCTCTCGCCTGTAAACTTTAAGCTCCACTTATGCGGAGGTACAGGTGCCACATGATATGAAGTACCAGGATCACTTGACATTGGTACTGGCGACGAACAAGAAAATGGTCGTGACTGAGCAATTGGTGCAATGCTACTTTGGAGGGCAGCTAGACTCAAAGGAACGGTAGACGGTTGTTGGTAATGAAAAGCTGATGCACGGTCATTCTGAATTAGCATTGGGGGTGGTGCCTGTATTGGTGCTTGAGTTGGGTTCGCTAGCACTTGCATTTGCACTGGAGCAATGACCGACGGATGGTTTGTGGGCTGTTGAGCTGTTCTTTGTGTGCTCGAGAGCTGTGGTTGCGGGAAATGAGACTGGTTAGGTGTGTTGCCAGCATTTGTTGAGTGGTCTGAGCTTCGACTCGTTGATTGAGTTTCAGATGCTTCATCATCATCTGAGGTCACGCCAACTCTCAATAAATCTGTTGCTTGGCTCTGCAACCTCCCAATCAAACTCAAGGTTTCCGCAACCAGTATGCCTTTGGTTTGACTTTCTTCAAAGTTAGACGGATTCATGTTATTTATCCTGGCCAACACGTGTTCCAACCTCACAGCGATTTTTCTAAACTCTCCCCCTTTACTCGTACCAGAGAACTTCTCTACCAGCGGTACCAGACTATCAAGCTTCTTCATGCAGCTAAAAGCATCTTGGCCAAATTTAAAGGGATACGGAGGGTATCTCATACTTGCATCAGTCTTTTCTCTTTGTTTGATCAACATAAGCTGTTGTTTCATCTCTTCCACCGATCCAATAGCTATGCCTCTCCATGTTAACTCATAGATTAATTCGTCCTTGACTAAGTACCTTACGTCAGACAACCGACTCAAAGAAATAGCCATAGTGCCTTTTATCTTCAAACTTTAAACTTTAATTAAAACTGTTAATTATACCTCCCAATTATAAAAACTAAACCACGCAATAACAAACACAAAGTTCACTTTAAATTCACCAGTGAAAATCACTATAAATTTTCTCACAAATGTAGAAAATATAAAACTTAAATACGGGCAGACGCGAACAAAACCGAAAAACACCGGAGCAGTAAGAAAATAAAATTTATTTGCATTTAAAAATGTAATCATAATTTATGTTAAGTATTTGTACAACCAACTATGACGTCCAACCTTACAGAGAGAAATAACTACTTAAATCCTAAGTTAGAATTAACAAGTAGCCATAAAAAAAAAGTTAAAAAAATAAAAGAGAGACAAGAGTTTTGGCAGTGTTTAGGTCTTATGTTCCACTCCTGCGTGAGTAAAACCAAAAAAAAATAATTGCGCTTATCCTAGCTGAACTGGATTAAAATTAAAGTTAAGTGATGTTTGTTTACCTCAGCAACCGAGTAGGTAAATTTATCCCTAAATGGAACGTACAACAGACTACCTATAACAAAAAAATCCCAAAGCTGTTGTACACAGTTAACGCTAGGGTATACTCCTGCTATTGCAGAACGGCTCCACTAATAAACTCCTCAAAAAAAAACCCAAATCGCCGTATACAATGATTTTTCTAAAAAGAAAAAAATCAAAACCCACTTTAACCTGCTTACCTACTCTGAGTTTACACGAAACATGCATTGCTTAAGGTCACATCATCCCTTAATATATAAGTGAACGCAATAAACGTCGGAACAGATGTTCATGTTATAGAAATCGTAAAATATGCTCAATTAAAAAAAAATCCGCTCGCTGAAATTGCGTCGAATTAGACTAGTAAGGATGTTGTGTGTAATAAAGAAAATTTAAAGAAAATTAAAAAAAAATTACCGATGGTAATAAAAAATTTACACAAATAACGTCTTGGTAGGACTGCAACTCTCTAATAATCGTTAAAATGAAATTCCCAATACTTTAACTAAATTGATGCAAACCATGGTCAAGAAGACCCTAGGATCGTACCGAAAGGTGTCCAAAAAAAAATTTAAAAAAAATTTTTTGGTGTCGACCACAGTAGTCCAATAGTCAAAAAAATTAATTAGTGACTCACTAAAATTTTCAAAAATTACTCCACTCTGATAGGTTGGAGTAGGGAGAAGAAAAAAAAATTTAAAACAAATGATGATAGGTTGTTAAAACGTGAGGGTTCGAAATAAAATTATATTTTAATTCAGCAAAAAAAATATTTAAATAAACTGGTCAAACCATTATAGGGGCAAGGTACTACTATGCACCAAGGAAAAAAATGTCCAACAAGAAAATCAAGTTTCCCTTTTAAAAAAAAATATTAAAAAAAAATATTTAAAAAAAATATTTTCAAAAAAAAATTAAAAATGTTTAAGTGGGGTTGCAGCTCCTATTAGTGAACCTTAAAAATTTTCTTTTTATAAAATCAACACCAGAAAAATCTTATTCGAGTTGTCATGCAACAGTTTTTGTTCCTTTCCTTTAAAAAAAACAGTTGGCAATTCCCTTTCCTCTCCCAAAACTGTGGCAATGTGAAAAGTAAATGAGCAAGAAAAATTAATTTACTATACAAAAAAAAATGTTGAAAATTAAATTTACTTAAGAATCATAAGGTATAAAAATCGTAATGGAAAAAAAAACCAATCAGTTTAGGAAAAGTTTAAAAAAAATATTTATGTTCCAAAAACCAACCGATGTTAGTGTATTTGTTTAAAATTATTACTTAAGGAAATAAGCAACGTTAGTACTTATTTACTGTACCACTATAATGTGAAGAACCTTTGCACCCAACTCCGTAAAGAATTATCTTGTGTGCACTTTCAAAAAACCAAATATGAAAACAATTCCAAGGTTCACCTATAACGTTGTAAAACTAAATCTGCCTACTTAAGTGTCTTTACACACAACATCTAATCAAAAAAAATTTTTACTGCTTAATGCATTCTCAGATCCTTATTCCTGGTGTTCACGAGATATAAAATTAAGTTGGGCCCTTTCCGCAACTATCAGTCAAAGCAAAACTACCAAATGTCCAAGGGCTAATGAGACCCCATCACCTACAAATAATATTTTGAAATGAAACAGTTGGGAATAATCCTGCGTAAAAACCAGAGAACAAAATCAAGAACCAAAACTATTACATTAATTTTAAAAGAGCATAATAAAACTCCCGGCCCCAATTAAACTTTTGTTATCTCAACAAAACTCGGCCTAAACCCAAAAACTTTTTATTACACATTTCCCCTATTCCCTAAGTATAATGTCAATAAAACCCAAAAACTTGTGATTTCCATTCCAATCCCATCTGTACCCTATATATTTTTAACCGGCCAAACACCCACAGGCGAAACAATATCTTATTTCAAAGAAAGGGTGAAGATATTTTGAAGCACCCTGTGAAAATAGGACACTATTATGGAAAACTGTTCAGATCAGTGTTCTTACTGCTTTTTAACCTAAATATATCTAGTTCCCTCATGTGCATGTTCCTATTTTAATTCCTATCATAACTAAACAGATCACAAAAATTGTCTTTCTCCGCGAATCTGCAAGGTCCTGGAAAATGCGAGATTCAGCCTGTAGGCCAAATTTGGATGTATTTTAATTTAGCGAAAACCGAAGTTGCGAAATCCTAAAAAGATTAGCAGGAAGTCCTCGTTCCTCGATTTCTACACTCCGAACCAAACATTTCTTCCATTTCCACCCAGCTCGCGGGAGGAAAACCCCTAATTATTGCAATACAAAAGGTACTACTATCATATTATGCATAACAAAAAAAAAGTATATGCCCTCATCATTGTTTAGTCTCATCAAAGAAAACCTATTGTTTTTAAATTTATTCTTAGATTAAAATCGTTTTTTTTTAAAAATCAATCATCTTAAATTTATTGTTTAACCTGAACACTTTCCCATTTATTCCACAACAGTGTATTGTAATTTAAAAATTTGCTTCATTATTTGAGGTCACCAGTATGAAACTATTTTAAAATTAAAAAAAAAATGAAATAAACAAAATTATTTCCCGATTGTCCACAACTTCCAAGTTTTCATCCCTAAATACCTAGGTACTTTCTTAGTCTAACACCATCCATCGTTATCCAACATAACGCTTTAATTTCAGAAGCAACAAAACGAAGATTAAGTGAAAAAAACTAAGCGAGTAAGTTGGAAGTTGCTTTACAATGGGCGCAGATGACAGGCCCCCTTAAGTACACGCCACTGTCCTGAAATGCAAACTAACTAAAAAACTGAAGACTAGCATATCTGCCGTCAACCAACATTTGGCATGAAATTAAAATAATCTCGTATCATACCAGTATCCTCCGAAAAACAAAACGTTTTTTCCTATAAGACCCAAACACTTAACCAATAAATCTTGTTATTTAAAATTATGATTCGGAAGTAAAAAGATTTATTTATTCCTGCCTGATCAACTAAGACAAAAAAGTTCACCTTTTTGTAACTCAAGAAGTTCCCGTTTGGTCCCCTAAAAAAATATAACCTGTCTGGTCACCTTTTAAAACTACGACCACTATACAAACCGTTTTGACCAAAACAAGAATTCGAGAAGTTATGTTAACAGAAAGGAAATAATTTTTTTCGAAAAATTAAATTATTAAAAAAAAAGTAAAATTTGGAAATATTTTTACCAATTACCACCGACTAGCATTTATATTTAGTTGAAAGTCTCTCTCAAATTCACTGACTCAAAATGACACTACTTAAAAAAAATTACTGAACTTTACAAATGAACTCTACAAATGAACTAAAAAAAATCAAAAAAACTTATATCTATATCTGTCTCAGTTAAACATTTCTTTTGTGGTATTATATCTAGTTGGGCTTCAAATTCATTTTCTCTGTATTCAATCTGGAGCAGGCAAAACTTCTCAAGGCTCAAACATAAATGTTTGCTCTCCAATGGCCATGACCAAGCTATGACCTGAACGCAGAAAAAAAATACAGAAAAAAAATAATTGTGAACCAGAAAACTTTAATTGATAGAAATACCCGTAGGTCATTTTAAAAAAAAAAATGCACTCCAAAGCCTAACGCTGTATTTTCTACCAAAAAAAATTTGACCAGTCACGAAACACAACTAGACAACTAAACCAAAGACCTAAAAACTGTCTTTCAAAAAAAATACCCCAAAAAAAAATGTTAACTGGACCTCTGGCGTCGATCTTCAGCCAAGGTGTCACTCTAGGATTTTAGCCTTGTGTTTCCTAACCTCCCGAGCCGACACTAGTAGTGTACCCTCCTCTGACCCGATGTAACTGAGTGACGTAAGGTCTTAATTGTCATCCAACAGTTACCACCAAAAAAAAACAAGAAAAGAAAATGACAAAGCAAAATAAACTCATTTTCCTTTTCTTTCATTACTAATTAATACTTTCAACTAAACAAAGCTACCAGCTGTTAAGCTATATTTACTTTAAAACAACTCAGCCAAGAAAAATTTGTGTGAAACCCTGTAAAAATATTCCAAATACCAAGTGGTGATATCCCACAAAAAATTAAAATCGCCAAAAAAAAATTAACTTGTTGACCTAAATAAATTGATTGCACTAAAAAATAATCTGTGAAACAATTTCTATCTTATCACAAGCAGGAAATAATAAAATATAAATAAATGAACCTGCAGAAAAAAATTGTTAGAAGAAAACACACTACCTATGTCATCTATTTAAAACATAAAAAGACCATGTCTGGAAATCGATCCACCTATAAATTAAATAAAATTGAAGTAAATTTACATTGTTGTATTTATTTTTCTTAAAATAAAATATTATAAAAAAAAATATTTAAAAAGTGTTTTTTTTCAAAAAAAAACCAATGATGATGGAAAATCCTGTTTTATAGTAAAAAAAAATGATTGGGTGTCAAAAAACCACCGACAGCCACTGAAAGCTTTTAACCTGGCTTTGGCTGTAACACAGAAAAAACAAAAAAAATTCAAAAAAAATTCAAAAAACTTTTTTTCCTTTTTCCAAATTTAAAAAATAAAATAAAAAAATTACATCAGATGTTAAAAAAACTAGCCAAAACACACGTAGGGCGCCAATTTGTGGCCTTAAAAAAAGTTAAAAAAAAAAAATGTGGGCGCCAATTTGTGGCCTTAAAAAAAAATTGTATGACATTTGTGGCAGCTTAAAGACGTTGCCGCCATTTTGTGACACTGAAACCCACTGAATAATTAAACAAATATCTGGAAGCAGAACTGTATTTTCCAGCTAGGTAAAACATTGATATGCCCGGTAACTTTTATACAGTGGAGAAGGGGGGGGGTTCAGAAATAAGGAAATTTTAAGTGCGCCACATTATTTAATACCAATGCTTTACTAAGAAGATCTTAAATAAAATACAGTTCAACCCAAACGTTGCAGCCAAACAATGAAATTCTACTTACTTCCGAGGCTTCCAGAGTATTTGTGTAATTAAGAATAACCAAAAAAAATAAACAGAATAAAATTCCAAAAGATTGAATTAAGATGACAAAGCTAGAAATACTTTACAGGTAGATGGACTCCTTTAACAGGTCATACTGTACCTACATCTGAGTCAGTAGCGTAGGACTCACTTACATAAATGATTGTAAAAAAAAATACACATATACTTTCAAAATCGTTCCATCATAGGGGAGACCTAGACCAAATATCTGCTGTCATCATTCTACGCTGGGTAGAATGAGACAGACAGCAACCCAGTCCGAGATCCACCCCATGAGGTAAAAATGTGTAACGAAACCGCTAAAAAAATAATATAATCTCATCTCTCTTTTGTCTCCGCAAAGTTGGTTCATTGGGTTGTACAAATAACACAAGAAAAATTAGTTCATCTTGTTTATTTTAAGGGTAAAATCAGATAAAATTACCGGAAACATAAAAAAAAATAAATGAAATGGATGAAAACAAGGGCCAAAATAGCAAGGCACTTTAAATAGGGCCAAAATAGCAAAGCACTTTAAATTTGACAGTAAAATTATCTTAAATAAATGAAATGAAGGAAAACAAGTCAATGTAGTAAATATGCCGCAAAACCAGGGTTATGACGTCATACCTTATCTTGCGTTTACAAGAAATGTTGAAATTATACTGTGAAAACTTATATATGAAAAGATTACGTCTAAATTATATTAAAAATTTATATATGAGGGAAAAAATTATAGTTACGGCTTGCTCCTACCTTGGTCCTTGATTATTCTGTGTATGTTTTATTTTGTAAACCTGGAATCCTGTTGTCCAGTTGTATCACCACTGCTCTCGGGTCTCCTGCTCTGCTCACGCCTTCCCTCGTGCTCGCTTAGCACATGATGTTAGGCCAGCACTTTGGTCTTAAAAGGGTTGTGGGATTCTTGCCCGAGCGTAAAAACCCTTTCTCAGGGTTATAACTGGCCCGTCCGGCTTCCCACCAGCGTCCAGCCCAACTGTCCCGTCGCTGGAATTGACAGGGCAATGCTCTTTCTTCCCCGTACAAATGGCGTAGGCCGACCTAAAATCCCCTCAACAGGGTGTGAGCGTCACTTCCGATTACGCCGAAAACACGACGGCTCACTCCTCACAGTCTCTGGGATATCTCCTACAATTCGCTGCAGTGCCAAACCAAAAACAATGGCGATCCCAGAGCCTGTTGCCGACCCAGCCAAAAGTTGTTAGCAAAAAGAGACCAAGCACTTCGTCGAGAATACCAGAATAATGAATTGGCCGGAAACCGTTTTGTAAATTTGGTGGGGAGTGGGGACGGTAAAACGCAATAGTACCAACCTAATCTTCCCGGTGAAATTCAAATAAAGGATGCAAACCTATTTATAAAAAACTTTTCCGCCAAAAATAAATCTCTACATTCAGTGGCCAGACTGGAAGAAAAAACCCGCTAACCAATGAGGAGATACCGCATAGTTCTATACAGGTATATAGGGGGCAGCACCGACCAAGGGGATAGGAAGTACGTAAAACAAACCTTGAGGTGTTGTCGGATCTATTTCCACGGTTGAAATTTTTATAACAAGGACGTCGAGACACCCTCCATACATTTGACCGAACATTTGCCTACCGGACCCCCGCCAACATATCAAGTAAGAGGAAAATAACCAGACGGACTATAAGAAGCTCAGCATTGAAACCATCAACTGTAAAATCAATTACTGGAGATCAGGGCATGCAGCAAACCCAGGAATATTCGAACACTCAACCAATTCCCACATGAGCAAAGCTATACTAAGTGCGGAATTTAGCTGTATTCCAGCTACAGTTTCAGTCACAAGTTTCCTTTGCTCTTTATATATGGTTTCTCTAAGACTCATATGGTCCGACGCCACTCCCGCAAAACACCTCTACTGTAATAAAGTTGTTTCTGAACCTGAACCCAAAAATACACACTGAACTACTGCTAAGAAGCTCGGCACAAGAGTGTTCAGATGCTAACTCACACGACTTCGTTTATTCTTCCAGTCTTGGTTTTTATCCCTCGTTTATCTCCCATTTACAAAAGTGCATAACTCGTATTTATTTTATCCTTTCCCTATCAAATTAATAAAGATATCAAAGTGGCGGAGCCTCGGTTGTTCCTGGTCGACCCAAATATGTTTTTGCACTATCAAAACTAGTTAATCCGTGAAGGATATGAGGTTCGGATTGTCCCAATATCCTCGAAATAAACGTAAGGGAATGAAATGTTCATCTAAATGTTTCCTTCCTGTTACTGAATCCATTTGTGATGCGGCAACGCCGCCATTCCCCAGCTGTTTAATTTCATGAGTGTCAAATAAAATTACGAAAATGCAGGTAAACAAGACAATCGAAAGTTTTTATGTGATTTTCCCGAAACCTGTGATCCTAAATTCCAATTACGGTGTCCAGATAATGCGATGTGCGTAGTGTCCACAGTAATTCGATGGAATGTCTCCTTTATAAGGTAACTTTTTGGACACTATATAACCTCCAAACCTAGCTCTATAAAATACCCTTACTTGTGTACAGAAAGACGAATCAAAGAGCCTTGATTATTTACCTAAATAAACAAATATGTAACGTTGTCTTAAACGTAAAAATGACACGTTACAATATCAGTCAGGCTTTCGACAGAGTCATGATGTTGCTACTGCACTAACCAGAGTGGTTGATGATGTACTACTCGATTTTTCGAAGGCATTTAAGGCAACTAAAATACTACGGTTTTGATCATAAATCTTGTTTATTTTTCAACGAATATTTAACCAGCAGACTACGGCAGGTAATATTTAATGATGATATCTCTGAAAAAGAGGATGTACTATCAGGTGTACCCCAGGGGTCAATACTCGGGGTTCTACTTTTTAACATATAACTTGCAGACATAATTCGTTCCATAAAACACTGTCAGGCTCAATCATTTGCTGATGACACGGAGATCCATATAGACCCCAAAAATCCACAGCAACCTAATCACCTACTTAATTTAGACCTTGATCATATTTCAAACTTATCGGAGAAAAACTCCCTAAAGCTTAATTCAGAAAAATGCAAGTTTATGCTGTTTGGTTCCAAAAATAACATTAGGCAAGTTGAACAAAATTTTACTGTTCGTATTCAAAACAATATTCTTAAACAAGAGAAAGAAAATGCTAGACATCTTGGTCTGCATATTGACCCACATTTAAAGTTTAACACACATGTTTCTTTAATGTTAAAAAGAGCATACGCTTCTCTTAAACTGATATATGCCAATAAACAATTCTTATCAAACAAAAACAAAAAAGAGCTGTGTGATGCTTTGGTTTTGTCACATTTTAATTTTTGTGATGTTGTTTACGGAAATTGTCTAACTGAAAATGAAAAAAGACGCATTCAAAAAGTTCAAAACACTTGCTCTCGATTAATAGTTGGATTAAGTAAATATGATCATATTTCGCATACGTTTCAGGAACTGAATTGGCTAAAAATGGAAGAAAGGCGTAAACACCATTTTCTCGTGTTTACACATAAAATACTCAAGACAAACTCCTTCATACCTGGTAAAAAATTAAAATTTAGGTCACAGTGTCATAATAGACATTTTAGACTTTCGCAGTTACTTCACTTGCCAAAACATAAAACTTCATCTTTTAAATATGTGGCGCATTATAAGAAAGCTTATCGAATAATCTGGCAGCACTGCCTATTGAAAAGTTTAAAACAAAAACTAAATTGTTGATTTTGAATGGTGAACTAATATAACTTTGATAACCAGTATAATATCTAGGCAAATAAATTTCCTTTGTCTTCGGTTTGTAGGTTTAGTAATTTTGCTTACATATATAAGATCATATTTCTTATTTAAATTTAAGTTAAAAATAATTAAATATCTATTAATTATAGTATAAATTATTTATTAAGTTGTTATATAAAAATAGTCTACTTAAAAGGTTAGATGTAAGAGTAGCTATTGTTCTCCACCGAGAAAAAAAGCTAAATCTCGCCTTGTTGATGTATATTTTTTTTATATCAATAAAAGACGTTTCATTCATTCATTCATTTCAGGGAGGTAACGTAGTTATACCCTAGAAAAAAAAATGCACAAATATTTTTTTCGTCGCCACTTACTCCCCTTTCCCCTAGAATTATGCCCAGATCCGCGCTTGATATGTGGTCGTAGAAAAAAAAATATATGCATATTTTTAACATCTACAAATATCAAATGAAGGCAGTTTTTTTTAATTAGGTATCACTTTTGTTATGTGATGAATAATAAACTTATAAAAGCCAAACACAGATTAGCCCGAGACATACCCTGTAGTTTGTACAGCGTGTCCCATTTTCGATGGGATTTAAAGGGAAACTCGGTTATTATTAAAGATATTGATTTTCTGATTGCGCTCTACCGTGCTCTTTTTTTGAGCCCTTAAAAATTGTGTAATCAGATTTTTGCTATATCCCGTAGTTTCGCTAAAACAGAGTTTTTTTAAAAAATTGAATATTTAATAATTCCTTATATCTCGCTTATTTTCCGAGATATTTTTGTTCTGTAAAAACCTTTTTGTGACAACTTTTTTAGAAGAAAGTAATGACGTTGTCAGTTTTTAAAAATATTGTTTAGTTTTTGAGATATGGTATTTATCATAAAAAAATTAAATAACTATTATTTTGATCAGTTTGATGCTATTATTATCACAAAATAGTAAACATTTAAAAAAAAATTGTTTTAAGGTAAATTTTTATATTTTTTTGTATTTTAACAAAAATTTTGTCCGAACCTGGGAATTTTTAACAAAAATATAAATTAAAAATTGCTGGTTGAACGATTTTTAGTTTAACTATTTTGACACTTAGCAAATTAAAAAGGCTTTACGTTAATTTACAGATTTATTTAATATAAAGTCTACGAAAAATACAAAAAAAAATAACGAATTACAAAAAATAACCAAATAAATGTTCAAACTGATGCAATTATGTGTAAGACATTGTTGGCATTTTTCTGTAATTTTTCTAACGCATTTTGCACAAAAATATTTTTGCCGTTTAAATATTGGGATTTTGTTGCTTGAATAAAGCAGTCAAACATATCACATTTTTCAAAATCTGGATATGGTCGATTTCTAGCCATTTTAGAATAATTGTGAGTGAGCCATTCACAAAAATGACAAGTAAAATGACAATGTTAAGTCCAGGCTTTTGTTTTTCCATCTTGAAGTAAATCTCATGAGTTTCTGTGCTACCATAAAATAATTACTATGATATTATTTTTGTTACTTTTTAACGTTTTTTACTTGATTTCTAAATCTTTTAATTAATGTTTGAAAACAGATAAACTAAAAATCATTCAACTAGTGCAGTTTTTAATTTATAATTACGTTGGAAATTTCCAGGTTCGGACTAAATTTTTTTTAAAACATTAAATAGTTTTTTTAACCTTAAATCAAAAAAATATTAAAGTTTTATCATTTTAAGATAATCATAGCATGTAACCAATCAAAATAGTAATAAGAAAAATAAATTGACAACGTCATTATTTTGCTCTAAAAAAGTTGCCATAGAAAGGTTTTTACAGAATAAAAATATCTTGCAAAATAAGCGAGATACAAGGAATTAATAAAAATGCAATTTTTTCAAAAACTCCCTGTATTAGCGAAACCACGGGGTATAGCAAAAATCTGATTACACCATTTTTAAGGGCTCAAAAAAGAGCACGGTAAGGTGCAATCTGAAAATCAATATCTTTAATAATAACCGAGTTTCCCATTTAATCCCATCGAAAATGGGACACGCTGTACACCTACACACTTGTTATTTATATCCATATATCTAAGTTTTATAATAATCCAAATACCTGAATACAAACAAATGTGCGATATAAACAAATGCCGCTTAAATGTTAAAGTTATTGGTGTGTAATAGGCTGCATCAGTAGTCAAGTGATGCCGGCAATTTTGATAAGAGTTTCGTAAAAAATTAATTGATTGTTTTGTAATTTCCTGATAAAACTCTAAAAGCCAATTCACCGCTATAAGTTTAGTTATCTATTCTCCGAAATAAAGTTACATTACATCCCTATTTTTCGCGTTATACGATTTATTTTTATTTTATTTATAAAACCGCATGTTTTATTTATGATATATTTCAGCAAATAATTATTTGAATAAGTCTTTACTCATACCTATCGTTTTTAATCAACAATCAAAAACCGCTCCAATGCGATGCGAAATGAATCTCAAAAGGATTTCTTTGTTAGGCAAAATGTTTGCTCCCAAATCTCACGAGGATCGATCTCTCTTGCTCTCTGTACTGAGACGGATCAAAGGATTTGGATCAAAACAAGAAACAAAACCCTACTTTTTACGTTGTATTTTGGTGTATTTTTACCTTCTTAGCTCGCGCAGTAATGGCTAGAGAAGGTGTCAGAAGGTTTTTTTCAAGATAACGCCAAAGATGCGTTATTTGGGTATATTTTAGCAAGATCGTCGTAACGTCTATCCATGTGTGTGTGTGTGTGTGTGTGTATTTCTGTCCGGCCCACGATAGCTCCCAAACCGCTAAATTTTTGGTAAAATCCATTAATGCTAACGACAGTTTTTATACACATTGTTCTCAGTAATTTGTAATGTAACCAAATACTTTGTAGTAGCTTTCGTTTCTGAGAGACTTAAAAAACTGTTTTAAAGGCTGTTGTGGAGTTTAATAGGAGTGCACTAATGGGCTAGGAAGGTATCAGATTCGTCACGGATCCATTAATTTATTTTTCTCTGTAATCCGAAAATTTTTATGGAAAACCCATAATAATAATGGTTTTGGATGATATTTTGTTCGTCCACTTCCAGCTTAAGTTCTGTAGACGAACACGAATATTATACAGTATGTCCCCCTAAGTTGGAATCATATGGAAAACTTTTTTATTATTAATTTTAGGAAAAAAAGTTATTCTTCATAAAAAGTTCTGCATTTGTCAAAAAATATAAGTTTTTGTCAAGATTAAAGTACCTTTAAATTTGACAATATCGAAAAATGTTACTGAAAAAAGTTGATCAGAATTAAAAACTAGGGTCAAATATGCAAGTACATCCATTTAAATTAAAACTTCAGATTATTTTATTTTTTACTAATATTTCTATTTTGAATGAACATGTATCTCTTGCGATTACGAAACACACGATAACCTTTTAGTTTTTCGATGATTTCTAATAATTTTGCAATTAAAACGCGTAATAAGTGCATATTCATTTATTTTGCAAATAATAAAATACATTCAACTACTAAGTTATAAAACTAACATCATAATAATATTAGAAACAAACAAATTGAATTTACACTATAACTAATGCTTCGAAATTATCCACCCTCTCGTTTAATACACTTAATCGTTTCATTACGCGTTTTAATAATTAATTATTAGAAAATATCGAAAAACTAAAAGGTTATCATGTGTTTCGTAATCACAAGAGATACATGTTTATTCAAGATAGAAATATTAGTAAAAAATAAAATAATCTGAAGTTTTAATTTAAATGGATGTGGTGTTGGCCGAAGAAATGAAAAACTCCCCTTATTTTTCACGGACCAGAAAAAATGTGGAATTTCTGGATAGAGCCGTTTCGCAAAATAACAGCTCAATCAGTTTGGGCGTTGCTTCGACGCCATTTATTTTATGGACGTAGAAACATTTTCATTAAAATTCTTCGAACATAAAGAATGTCTGAATTTATTTTTGTGTCATAGTTGTTTGATGGAAATTTATCAAACAATGGTATCCTCATTGGTCTCCTGAATGTTTGATTTTGTTGCGGGCTGTCCACAGCGACAGTATTATTAATATACAGTATGTCCTCCTAAGTTGGAATCATATGGAAAACTTTTTTATTATTAATTTTGGGAAAAAATGTGTGTTCTTTATAAAAAGTTCTGCATAATCTAAAACCTAGAATACAGTAATAAAATATAAATTTTTGCAGTGGTATACGAGGTTTGTCAAAAAATATGAGTTTTACTCAAGAATAAAGTACCTTTAAATTTGACACTATCGAAAAATGTTACAAAAAAAGTTGATCAGAATTAAAAATTACGTTTAAAATATGCAAGTACATCTATAAACTTCAGATTATTTTATTTTTTACTAATATTTCTATTTTGAATGAACATGTATTTCTTGTGATTATGAAACATATGATAGCCTTTTAGTTTTTCAATGTTTTCTAATAATATGCACTTATTACGCGTTTTAATTGCGAAATTATTAAAAAACATCGAAAAACTAAAATGTTATCATGTGTTTCGTAATCACAAGAGATACATGTTCATTCAAAATAGAAATATTAGTAAAAAATTAAATAATCTGAAGTTTTAATTTAAATGGATGTACTTGCATATTTGAACGTAATTTTTAATTCTGAACTCAACTTTTTTTAGTAACATTTTTCGATAATGTCAAATTTAAAGGTACTTTACTCTTAAGCAAAACTCATATTTTTTGACAAACCTCTTATAGATAATGCAGAACTTTTTATGAAGAATAACTTTTTTTCCATTCCAACTTAGGGGGACATACTGTATATTATAATAGCTGAAAAAATTAGCTAGGTATTTGCCTACTTAACTAGATATTTAAAAGACAAAGATTTCGTTGGTTGGAAAATTTCTTATAACTTGACCATTCGTCCTAATCCTAGGCACCTAGATTAGCTTAGCTGATCCGTATAAAAAAATTTCGCCCGAGGCGCTGGAGTAATATTCTTTGGTCGTGCATAATTAATAATCACTTACAAAATTCAGTGCTATTTGAAAAAAATGTGCATCCTTTAGTTGCCTATTAATAAAAAATAGTAAGGACAAAATTTAGCCTATTTTGCAAAATTTTTAAAAACAGTTTGATTGCGGCGCTGGACTATTACCTTATTTGGTTTGGTTTTATTTTTTAAATTATTTATGCAAGTTTGTAATTTATTTTTATTTTAAGGACACTCTGTATATATGCTCGTGTTTGTTTATAACTCGACTTTTTAAATCAAATTAACGCGCGTTTTCTTGACAAACCAATGATTCAACATTTTTGGGACACAATATTAGCTTACTAACTAAGCTATCCTTCAGGTTAACTACTAGAGATGGTCAAACGTGATAAATTTTCAATTTAATGGCATTTTAATACTACTATGTAACTGATTCCTCTAGTAAAATCGTTAAAATCCTGTATCGGTAAAAACCTGCATAACTTTATGTGGTGTTATGAGCAAAGTGTCAAAAATAATTTTTATGTGACCAACAAAGGAAGTTTTGCACATCTGTCTGATAATATATATTTTTAGCTCACACATATACTATACTATAGTAGTGTGAGCTATGGTGATCCTAATTTTTTCGAGAAAAAAAAAATTGCTCCGATTTCAAAAATTTTTATATATCTTTGCGTTTCAGATGATTTTGAAACTTTTTTGTTGCGCCGTCTGTCTGTCTGTCTGTCTGTCTGTCTGTCTGTCTGTCTGTCTGTCTGTCTGTGTTTCTGTCTGTCTGTCTGTCTGTCTGTGTGTCTGTATGTCTGTCTGTAACGACCAACGCGCATAACTCAAAAACCGCTTGGCCGATTTTAATGAAATTTGGTACCTAGGCTGGGTCTTGGGTCGAGATGGTCCCATTTAAAAATGAACAAAATCCACCACCACAAACCAAATAAAAGGGTGGGGGTATATTTTAAAAATTAGAGTTTAAGTGAAAATATGGCGTGTGTGATATCAAACGAAAGGTAGGTCATTGAGTCCGGACTTTAACAAAATACATTTTAGTTTTTGTTTTTCTTGTAAGGGTGGGGGTAGATTTCAAAAATATGAGTTTAAGTCAAAACATGGCTTCTGTGGTATCAAACAAAAGGTAATTTAGTCTGGAGTTGAATAAAATATATTTCAGTTTTTAGTTATATTAGCTCACACGTACACTATAACTATAGTACCTAGTGTGAGCTTAGGGGCCCATATATTGGCAGAGTATTTAATTTAGTGCCTTCGGCTCATGCGGTGTTTAAAATAGGCTTTTTGTGAAAAACTTCCTGTATTTGAGCGACCCTGTAGAAAAATCAAACGCAGCTGAAGATATTTCTCGAACTACGTTCAGCAGCAGATAAATTGAGGAAACTGATTATTGTCGAAAAAGTAAGTAAGAAGCATTTCCTTTCCACAGAAAAAAAAATAAAAAACAGAATTTACAGAAAATTTTGCTTATATTAATATATATATATATATATGTTACATCTAACAATACCTGGACACTTAAAAGGATTTCACAAATCCTTAGTTCTAACCCTTTAAAAGTGACCAAGAAAAGAATAAAACTTGTATTGTAATAAGATAACTATAAAAAAATTACTTAATTATTACCTTTAATTTCGAGCGTCTGTTTCTTACTCTTACTCTTACTTCTTACGGAAGTTATAACAAAAAATTTTAAAAATGACTTTTGACACTCTGTATCTAAAAAAGTAGAGGTTGGATACACAATGCAATTGAAAAAGATCCTTCTTTTGACCTTGTCTACCTCTCCTTAAAGTTTAATTTGATCTGTCCGTGATTTCAAAATCGATGTGAATCTCAAAATTTTCAGGATTAGATTTGAAATATTCGAAAAGGGGAAACGTAGCACATGTTATAGACCCAATTACACATTAAAACTTTTCAGGATCAGATCTAGAGTATTGTAAAAGGGAAAACGTAGCACATGTCCATGATTTTAAAGAACAATAAAAAAAGCAGTCAAAGTTTCAGTTATTTAATTTTCTAATATAATATCCCACCTGGGCTTATAGGCCCAATTACACATTTTACCAATTGCATGCCTACTAAACATTTTTTCGCTGATTCATGCTCTACGTTACCTATTTTATTGACTCTATATCGAATTAACAATCAACCTCCAACCCCCTTGCACTCTTTGATATCAAACAATGAAATTAAGTTTTGGACCTTTCTGGCACACGTCTGTAAAAGCAAAGGTAAAATGCACGTACTTCTTAAAGCTGGATTAAAATGCGGCATTATACAGGCTCATTTTTAGAATTTGTTAAGCTAGCTTTTCACTGCCATGCCAGTAATATTACCCGAGATTATAGAATAGCTAAAGATTGTGTTTCACAACCAACCAAAATCAAAAAGTGGGTAGATCATGCGTTGGACTTCTTATCACGGCCTTGTCAAAATGGCGAAGACTGTCAGTTGTGTCTCGGACTTTTTCTACTCTTATGGAAAAAGTAATGTTTCAAATTTAATTAGAAAGACTGACAAATAAACAAAAACAGCGGTTGACAAGTTGACATTTCTAAACCAGAGAAATGTCAATGGTTTAAAAGGCAACTTTAACGTTGGTCAAGTCCAATAGGTTTATGCTCAATAATTCGTAGATATTACAGCCAGAGTGGTCAAGTACTTCAAGTAAAATATTTGAAATTGTATTTTAAGTACTTACAAGTACTCAAGTACTTTATTTAGAGTACAACTAAATGAGAAGTACTTATTACTTGAACTATATTTACTATAATGTACTTGATTTTGTCAAGTAAATGTAATTTGTACTTGTGCTTCAAGTACTTTAATAATGTATTTGTGACAGCTTTGACTACAGTCCTTTAATTACAGCAGGTTAGACCCAAACAAACAAATATGAATAATGTGGATGATGTCACGTAGCGAGCTCGAACCAGCACTGAGAATATCAAACAATGCTGCTATAGAATAGAATAGAATAGAACAGAAATAGTCTTTATTTTCATATGCAGTAATATACATAGAAATTGAGTCAGGTTCTTACAAAAATAAAAAAACTTAGGCTACCTATATAAAGAGTAGCTAACCAACGACTAGTAACAAATAAAAGTCAGTAAAATCAACTAAAAATCTAACTAGCTAGAAGTAATAAATAGAAATTTGAGTTTAAAAAGTTTAAAATAATTTCACAAACATTTGTGACTACTACCCAAACGTGATAACAGAATCAACACTCCACTCGATCAGGTGCAATTTTGAAAAGTTTAAAAAACAATTTAAAAAATAATACTTTTATTTAAACTGCTTTATTTAGAAAAAGTTGAAAAATTCGTTAACATCGTACGGAGTTATTTCAATTAAAAGCGTTTTAGTTTTAGCTTTAAAACTATTAAGATTAGTTGTCATTTTTATTTCGTCTGGAATCATATTAAAAAATAAACAACAATTGAAATAGGCTCCTTTCTGATATAGTGTAGTTGAGTGTTGATCACTACATAATGTATTTTTGTTCCTTGTGTCATATGGACCATTTAAAGAGTTTTTAGCTCACACTACTACTATAAGTAGTGTGAGCTATGGTGATCCTAATTTTTTCGAAAAAAAAAAGTTGCTCCGATTTCAAAAATTTTTATATATCTTTGCGTTTCAGATGATTTTGAAACTTTTTTGTTTTGCTGTCTGTCTGTCTGTCTGTATGTCTGTCTGTAACGACCAACCCGCATAACTCAAAAACCGCTTGTCCGATTTTAATGAAATTTACTGGTCTTGGGCCGTGATGGTCCCATTTAAAAATGAACAAAATCCACCGAACGCCAGCCAAATAAAAGGGTGGGGGTAGATTCCAAAAATTAGAGTTTATGTGAAAATATGGCGTGTGTGATATCAAACGAAAGGTAATTAAGTCTGGAGTTTAAAAAAATTAATTTTAGTTTATTTTAAAAAAAAGGGTGGGGGTAGATTCCAAAAATTAGAGTTTATGTGAAAATATGGCGTGTGTGATATCAAACGAAAGGTAATTGAGTCTGGAGTTAAACAAAATACATTTTAGTTTTTTTTAAAGGGTGGGGTTAGATTAAAAAAATTTGAGTTTAAGTCAAAACATGGTTTGTGTGGTATCAAACGAAAGGTAATTGAGTCTGGAGTTGAATAAAATATATTTCAGTTTTTGATTATATTAGCTCACACTATAACTATAGTACCTAGTGTGAGCTTAGGTGCCCATAGATTGGCAGAGTATTTTGAAATATACTAATATTATTTTTAACAAAACAAATTAATTCGTAAATATATAAGCCAGTAACCGTTAGAAAATTCAATTCTTTAAAAACACTGCGACATGTTTCCCCCCTCTTTAAACCCTTAATAATGCGAACAGCATATTTTTGCAAAACAAAAACTCGATTAAAGCAAATAGCTGCTTTTCCCCAATGCATTATGCCGTATTTTAAAAGTAGAAGTTTGAATAATATAGTGTTTTAAGAATATTTTCGCTACATTGATTTGACATCGTTCTGAGACAAAAGCAGGTGGATGCTAGTTTTTTACATAGGTTGTCTATTTGACAGTTAAAGCTTAAGCAGCTATCCACATAAAAACCCAATAACTTAACGTCGCTTACAAAGCTTAAGTGCTCTCCATCCAGCATTACGCCAGCTCCCAAACTGGACCTAATTGACTTAAACAACATACACGCAGTTTTATCGTTATTAATCACTAACTTATTTCTCCTCATCCAGTCTTTGACTATCTGAAACACATCGTTGATAACCGCTTCAATTTGATCGCGGTTTTGAACTTTAATTATACGGTTTGTATCATCGGCATATGAAACAATTAGAACTGGAAGACCCTCAAAAACATAATAATACTGATCCTTGGGGCATCCCTAGAGTTATATTCGTAGAATTTGAATATAAAAGGCCACCATTCTCAGATAATAATTTAACCCTTTGAGTGCGAACACTTAGGTAAGACTTGAACCATTCCAGAGGAATGCCTCTAACTCCATAGCGTTCTAGTTTTTGGAATAATATGTCGTGGCTCAAAGAGTCAAAAGCTTTACTAAGATCAACGTACAGTGCTACCCCTATCTCTTTTTTGTCTATTATTTTATTAATTTCATAAAGAAATGAAAATAAAGCCGTCTCAACACTCTTTCCCCTTACGAAACCGTTCTGAGAAGAATGAATAATATTGAACTTATTTAAATAGTCGCAAAGTTTATTATACATCGCCTTTTCATATATTTTAGAAAAGGTACTTAAAAGGCTAATGGGTCGGAAGTCTATAAGTCAACCATATTAAAATAGATGGAGAATAGCTTCATACAATACTGGATAAATATACCATAACTGGCTCACTCTAAAGAGTTCATTAAATGACCTTGTAGAAACAGAGCCAGAAACATCATTGGACTTACCAGACAGGAGATACGCATAGTGACTGGTCACTGTCGACTGACAGTTCCCATGCACAAAATGGGTCTAACAGAAGAGACCGAATGTAAACTCTGTATGGAGGATGACGAAACAGTCAGACATTGTGCGAATGTCTGGCTATTGCACGTTTATGTCAGAACACTTTCGGTAAACCTCAGATTGACTCAGAAGATCCGTGTCTTACCCAAACTGATAGTCGGCCTTTTTGGAGGATTAGGCATACAGTGGTGAGAAACCACTTAAAAGTGAGCCACAATAGACCCATTGGTGGTCGCAGTGGAAGGGCTGCAAGGCCCACTCACACATGAATTATCATCATCATCCATGTTTTCAATTAATTATAATTTTACTTTGCTAACATGGCAAACCGGTGTAGTATATTTAGCATTGAGAACTACGAGGTATCAAAAGGTAGATGGTAGAAATACACCCCCCGTTGTGCCTTTTGCTTTTCCAGGCCACCGGTCACTTTAAGTTGAGGCTCTGCATGGCTTTATGTGCAATTTAATTAAACAGGCAGTCAAGCGGATAATGAAGACTATTTTTCCTTATTAATAGGAAAACCTACAGAAAAGTTATATTTCTTCACTTGAGTGAACCGTATTTATTAAACAGAACTAGAATAATCTTAGTAATAAATGTGCCAATCCATGTTTTGAATAATTTTGAACAAAAAATGAAAAAGTAAAGACCTAATTCGTCAAAATAAGCCTTTTTTGTCAGCCTTATTTTTTTCAAAAACAAATGAAAGTCGCATTGTCAAGCGAAGAAGTACTTAGAATGAGGCCTAGATATTTCAGTAGTGAATGACTTGTTCAAGGTGCATTGTCTTCATGGAACCAATTTTGTTTATAAACTCGTTATTATCATGTCTATACATAAAGCTCGACAGGCTCTTTATCCTTCATATCTACCTTCACAAAAAAGTTTATGGTTATTTACTTTTATTGACAATGAATCGAAAGGTCTACCAAGGGTCTAAGGGTCCAAGGTCTTTATACTTTTACAAAGGTTTTCTATAGAATTTGACCAGTCAACTGAACTTAACTGGACGACTGTAGCTGCGTCATCGGGTTTCTATAAAACAAATGGATTAAAGCAACCCGCTGACGTAGATTTCTTATTGTGATTACAGTTGGCTAGTCAGGTTCAATGATCTTTCACATTCTGTAGGTAATTTGTGTAAAAGTATAAAGACCTTGTCGAGGGTCAACGTGCGATCAGCTGGCGTTACAAGTTGGAGGTTTCAAGGTCTTTATATTTTTACACAGGTTGCCTACAGAATTTGACCAGTCATGTGATTTTTACTGGACGACTGTAAATGCGTCATCGGATTTTTATAAATCAAATAAGTTAAGGCAACCTGGTGACGCAGATTTTTTAATCTGATTACACTTTTTCTAGTCAGGTTCAATGACCTTTCAAATTCTGTAGGTAACCTGTGAAAAAGTACAAAGACCTTGGTGGTTCCCTACATTTTTTCTTCATATACATGTATGGTGTGTATCTACCTGACCTAACCTAACTTAAGTAGGACATGATAACATTCCAAGTCTCGTTGTTAGGTATTGTGCTCATGTTCTTGCTTTTTCCTCGAAGAAAATGTTCAACTTGATTGTTGATAATTCAGAATTTCCTCAGTGTTGGAAAATAGCACGAGTGTGTCCTGTTTTTAAGAGTGGTGATCCCAGTGATGTACTTAATTATAGACCAATATCTAGGCTTTTGAAAAAACTGTTGTCTCTCAAATTTTTCCTGAAGTTAGACCTTTAGTTTCAACTTTCCTGCATGGATTTATTGACCGACGATTAACAGTTTCTAATTTAATGGAAATTACTCAATACATATCCGAATCACTCGATAAAAAGACTTAAGTTAATGTAATTTATACAGGTATTTCAAAGGCCTTTGATAGAGTTGATCTAATAAAGGTTTCAATAGATCCTGGTCTTTTTGCTGAGATCGCTGCTCTGGGAAAGAAAACAATATGTCTCATTCAATGGGTACTCCTCTGAAGTGTTTTTGCTACTTCTGGGGTACCTCAGGGGTCAAACCTTGGCTCATTATTTTTTGATGATGTTGTGGAACTATTTACTTGCTTAATTTTGCTGCTTGCTTATGATTTGGAGATAGTATCTTCCATCAGTAGTATTAATGCCTTTCAGGTTTAGTGCACTGCGAACAAACTTGCTTTAAATGTTTCTAAATGTAAAGTATTAAGTTTCTAAATGTAAAGTATTAAGTAACTTGCATACAAAGTTCTACTTTTACAAACTAAATGATGTCACAATTCCTAGGTGTAACACCATGCGTGATCTTGGTGTTCTATTTGATAGCAAGCTCTCTTTTGTGAAACATATTGGTAATATGGTAAATTCTGGTCTAAAAATGTTGGGGTTTGTAACCAGGACCTGTTCTACATTTTCGAGTGAAAATTCTCTTATACAATTCTATGATTGTAATTGGAATATGCGAATATTTACAGTTGTTGGTAATTATCCACAACGTGGTATAGAGAACGTGGTATTACAATCTAGTTTTAATGTGCAATCATTGGAAAAACGTAGGTTTGCATCAAGTATTATTATATTACATAAAATTCTTACTAACAAGATTGATTTAATTAATTTAGTGCAGCAAGTTAATATTAGAGTTCCAAGGTTTACAAATCCCAAGATTACTTTTTACGTTAAAATTCCAAATAGTAATCTTTATAAAAAATTTTATATACTGAGTACAAACTACAATAAAATTAGTGAACATGATATATTCAATATAACAGTATCTCAGATAAAAACAATTTGCGATAGGTATTTTTAGATTTAAGCTTTTTAATTTTAGCTTAAGTAAAATTTTTTTATTTCTTGTGTTACTATTTTTCTTTTTATATTACTACTTTTTGTATACTATATTAAAATGATAATATAATTGTTACCTTTTGTTTTGTAATTAGTATAACTGTTGGGCAATAAAATCTATTTAATTTAATTTAAAGTAAGCAAAACTGTACAGGCACTTTGGAACAAAAAAGTTTGCGCCTATAATCAAGTAAAACCGGAAACTTTTCTTCCCATTCTCGTATTAGTCACAAATTCCGTAACTAATCTTCGAAAATCACTAACTAATAGGTTTCAAACTCCTTTTCCTGGGGGTAAATATTTACAAGTGGGGGAATGAAATAACACCATACCGAATTACAGACGAACAGACAGACCGTTGTGTGGGGTTTTCGGTCCCGATTTAAGGCCATATGGCCACTCGAGACCTTATAATACTTAATTACGGCTTGGGTGGATGACATGACATTGATTCATGATTGCACTGTGAAGCTCTACACTTTCTGTTAGGTTTTATACGAAGTATTATATGAGTTAATCAGAATAAAGCAATCAGAATTGAAATCCTATAAAGAACTCTGTACGATTTCAAAGGCGTACGCAGGGGGTGCTTCGGGTCTGAAGCCCCTCCCCTCAGAGCCACTGTCTGTAAAGAACTCTGTACAATATCAAAGGCGTACGCAGCTTAGAGTCTGAAGCCTCCTCCCCTCAGAGCCACTGAATCTTGACCCCCTAAAACATGAATTTTCCCCAAAAATCAAAATTAAAATATATTGATCTGCCCCCTCCAGGATTTAGCCCTGCGTACGCCACTGATAAAATACATAGAAAATGGACTTTATAAGCAGTAACGTAGGTAGAGAGGTATTAGGGACATCAGTCCAGCCCCGTTAGTATAAAAATATTATAGTTTTGTGATAAACCGCCTCTCCCATCGAGTTATTACCTTAATCGATTCATATGCCTTAATTTCAAACAGCTATCTTCATGTATTTAAAGTAATTTTGGTTTTCGCATAACTTATACAATTATTTCTCTTGCTATAAGCCATTTTTATATACAAACAATAAGTATTATCCAACATAATATGTACGTCTGCGGTTTTACAAAAAAATATACTTGCCTATAAAACCGCAATCATGGAAAACTTTAATTACAACGTTCCAATGAGGTCTAAAAAAATATACGTACACTACTATTGCTGTTATTGTTATAATAATAACAGAAGTTCCAAAAGAAGCCACAAATAAGCCATTTGTTGGTAAAACCTGTTCTGGAGATATTAAATACAATTTTTTTATGGAAGCGGAGTCAAAGGCAAATGGTACGCATGTATAATCATATGGACACCTGCACCAGTATTTACTAAGCCTTAGCACTGTAGACTGGGTTTAAGTATCAAGTCTATAGACTGCTCAGTGAGTTTCATCTCAAATAAATTCAAATTAACTGTAGAAATAAAGAAAAACCACAAAAAAATTTTGTAACGAAATGTCATTTTTTGGAAATTTAGTCCGTGCAGTCGTAGGATTACCGTTAAAAAATAGTCTCAAATTGTAGTACCACCCCTGAGGGGTGGTTTAAAGTTTGAAAAACAATAGAAATAATTCATGATTGACAAAATAACTTAGACTTAAATAATACATAAATAACTTTAAACTATATCTATAGATGTATTACCGTATTAAATACGGATCAATATTTAAATACTGTAAAAAGCACAAGATATATTAGAATCCCTTTTCAATTATACATTCACCAAAACAATCGACCACCGGTTTAATCGTCAATAACTTGTCTAAAAAATTAACATAAAAATATAGCAGACAGCTGACACTGACCGTTTTTATTCGACATTTCCTAGTGACGTTTGGAGGTTTAGATATGGCTACCATTTTTAAACCAAAATATTTTATTCTTTTTATTTATTTATAACTTTTATGTGGAATAATGTCTTTGTCACAACGAAAAAAGATGAACCATATCGCATATGCATTCACTGGAAAAAGAAGTTAAACCTGCAACCAAAATGTAGACTTTTAAACCTAGGATTGTAGCACTTAGCACTGTAGACCCTTTAGTAAATACTGGAGCTAATGTTGATACGCACTTGGCCACGAGTTATCGTAATTGGGAAATGATATATTCTTAGTGGCTAGGATGCTTATTCTTGAGCGTTCGTGAGGTGAGGTAAGCGTTGACAAAAAGATTTATTCTTGATACCTCGTGACGTGAGGTGCCACTTTCACAGGTGAATTTAAATTCACCACTGTTTTCCTCGCGAAAATTTATCCACGGGAATAGGGTATTTGACAAATTTTAGAAAAGAGTTTAGAATGATACATAGATCCCTAATTTGCTACGCAAAATTATTCAAATAGTATATTTTATCATGAGTACCTTTGAAATCAAGTTTTCTAATTTCCGATTTGAATTTGCCGCTAAACCGGTCATTTCTGGAGTCCCTGTATGGTACAGATATTGGATATCTGTCACATACAGGAACTCTAGTCATTTCTAGTATGGCGTTGCAATGACGTGACAGCGCAGTAAACTCGCGGACAGATACACGGCATTCAAGTGTTTATTTGTTTTTTGTCTGTGTTTTTACTGTTTTTATGTAAAAAAATGTCCTATAAGTGGTGTAGAGGGCCTCAGTGTTCGAATACTAGCATAAAAGCACCTGAAAAACTATTTATTCATGTGTCTACAGCAGTAAAAGAACGAAAAAACTGGCTAGAACTTGCTCGAAGAGACCCAAGGGCCTTATCTAATACATCTTCACTTTACATTTGTGAAGAGGAGCTATCGGCTTTGGAGAATCCATTTTCCATTGAAAATGTTTTTTATAAGCCAAACAATAAAATCTAATTTAGGACGATAATTCGCACTTTAAACCAAATAAAAGTAAACATTACCATCCATAAGAAAATAACACAGAAAATAGGTTCGTTCGAGGCGTTTACTGTTTTGTGACGTCACTCGCAGCCGATTGGTAGACCGCCTGTTTTGAATCATGTGGCTAATTGTTTTAATTCAATGAATTTATTTAATTAAAAAAACTATGAATTTGAGAAAAAATTAAACAAAAAAGTTTGTTTTTAGCATTCCCAAGACCTAAAGAGATATCTAAAAATAAATATATATTTATTTTTTACCACTGTCAAACACCCTATTGTTTTGGTGTTTATAACCTTATTTTTCCCTGTCAGTGTGGAGTTTATTAACATTAAGTTTTTACCTATTTTTATCAAAAAATTTAAACAATTAAAACACTTCTCCTCAAAACACAACTGAACGGTAGACATAACTTCAGCGGTGATCTTAACAAGAGATCAATCAAAAATAAACGTCTAGGTCATCGAAGAAATAACATCTAATTTCTTCGATGTCTAGGTTTATGTTTTGATAGCTCGCTACGTCGCTCGTCGCTGCATGAGATACGTACAAGTTGGGTGCCGCAAAGTTACGCTTTGTCGCCTGTACGTGTTTCAGCTAGCCCCGTAGGCACAGTAACAACCCGCCTGATCAATCAAATTGCGGAATGTACCTCGTTATAAGTTATGACAACGATAAGGCAATACGAAGTGCGTATTCACTTTAACTCTCTATTTGCTCTAAATCTGAAACTATGTGTGTTACCTATCTGACTAATTGATAAATATCTCAATAAATATTTACCTGAGATGTTACTTGTATGTATTTAAAATAAAATGAATTTTGATAAGACTGATAATGCCAAATTTTGTCTTTTGCAAGTTGTGTGCGTGTGTACGGCAAACCTACATGAAGGTTAATGATACAACTTATAGCCAACTAGGTCATTACAATTTGACATTATTTTAAATAAAGAACCTCCCACCCCCCTGGGGCCGCCACTGTAATCCTATAATATGGCGAATTTTGTAGTTGGTGTGTTAGTGATGTAATTTTTTAATTGAAACGTTCGGAATGAAAATTGATGCAAAGAAAAAAAAATAATGAGAGTTTTTAGCTAAGCAACGAAATAATCACAAATCAAAATCTTTTGCAGCCGATTTAAATCCTCTGACATGTCTAATAGACGGGGTGGTTATTATACCAGCACACATAGGTGCATGCTGTCTAGTAGAATTTTCACCCCTCGATATTTGGGATTTGACTAAACAGGGTGAGTTATATTTTTGTCGATTCATGTGCAGAATTTTGGTCCTCCATAATAGTTATTCGAGGTATGGTGGATGACGGCTTTGCATTACTCTTCACAAATACAGTACGGTGCCTAATTTAGCCGTTAAATATAATTTTGTTCTAAATATGTGTATAAAATGCATTTTCTTCTTACGTCAGAGATTCCTTAGCCTCAGGATGGATAGCTAATGCTTTGTTGTAACAAATCACTGCACAGTGCTTTTAACGTTGTGTTATTTAAGATTAGGTGAGAAACTTTTTAACTTCTGACTGGCTGGTACAATGCGGTACATAAAATCTTTTTGTAAAACCAAACTTAATGGGTAAAATTCGTAAAAATAACAATTCAAAAAGCGAAAAATTGAATTTAAGGAAATACTAAAACGATCAGCTAATTCAAGCAGAACACGGTGGACCTCAGGAAGTTGGTTGCTGAAAGGCGGAGGTCTAAGTTGGCGCCTCGATAATGGAACAAGCTCAAGTCTCTAAGGCCAACGTATATTAAGTCAATTAAATTTGTCAACAACGATCAGGAATAATAGAACATTGAGGAATTAAATTTGACCAAAGTAAAGAGGTAAATCAAAAATGCTTTGCCATCGCGTCGGCGTCGCGTACAGTCCGTAAATAAACCGGTTGTCTGGTAACTCCCAGCCAATAAGAACTCGGCAGCCTATGACGCGGCAATATGCCTGCTCCACGATCAATAATGAGAGACCTATACGTTATATTATAAGAGAAATAAAGATAGATGCCGTAAAAATTTTAAAATTTATTAAAAAATCAAATAATTTCAAAATTTATGATAAAAATTCCAACAGTTTTATAAATATCAGATTCAGAACACGATTATAAATACTTTTCCTAAGTTAATTCGACACTCTTGTTCATATTAATTTAACTTTTTTCGCCGAACACTGCAATATTGATTGTTTTTGTGGATAGAAGGTAATTAAAATGAGTTTTTTTTGAAAATTTTATCAAAAAAATTAAAAGAAAGGAAATTGAAATGACTTTAAGTCAATGGCAGTAAGGGAACATTCATAAATTACATAACACAAGGATTTTTGATCCCCCCTTCTTAACGCATTTCAAGAAAAATTATAATAAAAAGACATTGACTGTAATGCTAATATTTCTTCCCTCCTACTTGAGCATTATACAGTGTTCCAAGTTGAGTGTCCATCATTGCTAACTTTTTTATTAAATATTGAAAAAAGTTTAAATTGGCCAACTAGTAGAATTTTTTATGCTCTTTAAGATGCTCAAATAAAAACAATTGCACATTGAGTTTTCGATTTTTTACAAAAAACATAAATATAATTTTAAAAAATTCTACCTTGCCAATTTAAATTTTTTATATTTTAAATAATAACAAAATTAGCAATATATGATTTAAAAATGGTTCTCATCAGTTTTGTTTTTAAATCATATTGCAAGTAACAAAAAACTAAACCTATCTAATTTTAGAATAATTAAAAAATAATTTTCTTTAACTTTTTTACTGTTTTTCGACTCTCATCAGTCCCTGTATCATCAAGCTTTCGTTTCATTGTGGATTCATTTTGCTTTTTGGTATTTATAAATTTGATTCTTATCATCACTCTTTATTTTACAAATAAATTTACCAATTTATATGGAATAGAAACTTTTTGAAATATAAATTTAGTAGATCGCTTCACAATATTTGTTTTAATAAATTTAAAACTGGCACCATGCAATTTTATGAACCATTTGTCGATTTTGTTAACATTTTTTTTCCATGATGGTGAAGGCTCAGTTAAGCCTCCAAAAGAAAGGCTTTGCACCCAAGATGCATATGAATGCATGTTGATTTGTTCATTTTCATGTATGTATAGCAACCATTAAGTTGTATAAGGCCCTGAAAGGGTATAGAAGTCAATGATAGCAACCAAGTTCAGGGAACTCATTGTGATGCTTTCGTGCTAAAATCCTGCAATATAAACTAAACCATCTTTTTCTAAAATTTCTTTTAGTTAGTCTAAAATACCCTGTTTCCACCAATGCATGCCCACCCCGATTCAAAAAACGCATCAGGTGACGCTGCATTTAAAACCGATGCAAATCCATGGCCCATCACGTGCGTTTTTTGAATCGGGGTGGGCATGCATTGGTGGAAACAGGGTATAATACCATTATAGCAAGCACGGAACAGGTATAAACACTACGTACAAGACGACAAGACCCAAAATGTACAAAGTTTCCCGACAAAAGACGAAATTACGCTATAAACAGCGTTTGACTGCTGATTGCTAGGAAAACTGTGATGTAGCTCTGACGTCACGGCCGTCATGACACCGAGTTACCAGACAACCGGTTTATTTAAGGACCGTGGGCGTCGCGGCCTTTTTAACCATTGACATTTTGTTCTCTGGCTTAGAAATGTCGAGACTGCTGTTTTTATTTATTTGTTTTTTTTGCCAATTTTTTAAATTAAATTTGGGATGAAATCTAACTGTTAAAAACTGTTCAGGGTCTTAAACCATTACTTTGTTCATTATAGTAGGAAAAGTCCGAGAATTTCTATTTTTCAACAAAAACACAACAAAAATAACAACTGACAGTCTCCGCCAGTTTTACAAGGCCGTGATAAAATCAAAGTGTAAGTAGGTTTGATTAGGCTGCCCACCAGTGCTCAACTAACTTTACCACATTTTCAATGGTTATGTCAAACATATGGTGCACTCACTCTTTCTATTATGGTTGGTTGTAATATTTCTGACAACGATGCGCTGCTTCCGAGTCCAGTGGTCTCGGCGCAAACACAAATAAAACATTGGTGCAAACAGAAGATTTTTAGACTTTTCAGCATATTTAGGCGAGGCGAGGTGAGGTGGGTGGTCACTAAATCTCAAGAAGCTATTCTTGACGACCCGTGAGGTGAGCTCTCACTTTCACGGGTGAACTGGTGAAATGAATCTACGGAAATTGTTCTGGTATTCATAGCCTTACTATTGCCTGTCAGTTTTGTTTTGGCCAGCTTTTTCTAAGTGTGGAGGTTATTAACATTAATTTTTGACCTATTTTTATCAAAAAAATTAAACAGTCAAAAAACTTCTCTCCAAGACAAAACTGACAACCAAAAGTAAGGTTAGAAACACTTTCGTGGATTTATTTCTCCGTGAAAAAAGATAGTGACGTTTATAGTGCACTTTTCCGCACTTGATTGATTCTGCTGGCTGAACTCCGTGTTTGACGATTTGCAATCACGTGACGTTTCCGCACTTGTTAGGTAAACTACTATTTTGTCACTCATTAAATTATTACGTATAACTTTCTTATCTTATATAGGTTATCAAATTGTAACACCCTGTATATCGAGCGCAACAATGTAGAAAAACGACGCGAGACCGAGTAGGCGATCGAGGTTGCAGCTGTCGGTCTCTTTGTTGTTACGCTCATTTAGCTCCTCTCTCTGATTCTTCGGTATGAAATAAAATATATTTTATAGGGGCGAAAGGTAAAAAGGGTGGCAAGGCACGCGTCCTATTTACCCAAATACTTATGAAGTAGCATGAGGGATGCAATAACTTTAAAAGGCAATTTGAGAAAATGCATTGAATGAAACGAAAAGGAAAAAATGCACGACAATGTAGAATAACAAAAATGAGCGACGGCAATTTCAAAGTGTATAAAGCTTGTTACATCTAAATCAAGGAAACTAAGTCCCTAGAGGGAAGAAAAGGTCGACCAATCTATAAGGAAGAAAGATATTTCGTCACAGTTCGGAACTAAAAAGCACGGACACCGGCGTTTGGGGAATAGTCAGGGATGCCACGCTGAGCATGAAAATGCCTTTTTTCGAAACACCGGTGTCCGCGGTTGACATTAGTGGCCTTTTATACTTTGTTAACTCAATGTTTTCGGTTGCGAACCGACGCCGGACGGTGATAACATCATCTGGTTGAACTCTGAAGAAATGTCTTTCTTCCTTATAGACCGGTGGACATTTTCGTCCCGCCATGGACCTAGTTTCCTTGTTCGCTATCATTTCACTCGTTGAATGAATAAAAAGTTTTAACCTATTTTGTCAGTTTTTTTAATTTACCTGGTATCTTGTAGTCAGTTTGATTTACTGTAGTCAGGCAAGCCACGCTGAGGATGGAAAAGCGTAACACCGGTGTCCGTGGTTGACCTTACCTCTCGGAAGAAGCCACTTATACTTTTTTAACTCAATGTTTTTGTTTCCGAACCGTGGCCGTGGATACGGTGATAGCATGGTCTGGTTTAACTGTGACGAAATGTCTTGCTTCTTTAGAAACCGATGAACTTTTTATCCCGCCACGGACTTATTTCCTTGGTTCTCTGTTGTTTCACTCGTTGAATGAATAAATAGGTTTCACCTATTTGTTCATTCTTTTTGATTTACCTTGTCTCTTGTCGTCAGTTTAATTTACTGTTGTCAGGCAAGCCACGCTGAGCATGGAAATGCCTTTTTCCGAAACACCGTGGTTCACTTTACCCCTGTGAAGTTCCCTTTTATACTTTGTTAATTTTAATAAGAGTTCCAAACGGAAAAAATCTTTACTGCTCGCTATATTCATTTTATGAGAAGCTTCCTGTCGCATTTACTTGAATGTATCTCTCTCGCCCTCAGAGCAGAAGGGTTTACCAGAGGTGCAAGACGTTATAAGATAATTTATAAGCCTTCGCTCTCATTGATATATACATATTATTTGGTTATATCGCTCTCTATCCTACTTGCAATAGGTCATCTTTCCATCTTCGTTGCTGGCTTAATGGACATACGTCACATAACAGGGATGATTAGATTTTGTCTCAGCTTCTTCTCTCTCGTTGCCTGGCTAGCCCTACACTTCTGTGGTCTGAAGTTTAAATCCACGTGATAACAAAATTTAACGTATGACCATTTTAGAAGATTGTTTAGTGTTGGGCTCACCGAATTTGTTATAGTTCCGTGGTTGGGCTGCAATAAAAGAGTCTCAAAATTTAGAAAATTTTATTTGTAGAAAAGTTTTTTAAAGGAATTTAAAACCCAAAAAAACACAACTCGTAAAAATCGAAATTAACAAAAATAAAATTTTAGAAAACTGAATTTATCAAAAACTAATTCATAGAAAACTAACACGTGTAAAAACGGTAAAGTGTAGATATGGTTTACTGTTCTACCGGTAGAGGCCACCCTCAGCTGCGTCAGCTATGGCCTTAGATGAAGAAGGGAATGCGATACTCTTTAGTGTTGCCAGTTCTCGTGTTCGTATGAAATTATACGATGTAAGCAATAAAAATATTTAGGCGGGATTTTAAAATTACATCTCCCCTGTCCTCCTTTTGGGAGCTCGAAATCGATGTTAACATGAATTAAGTATAACCTAACCGTGGTCAATTAATCGCAAAGGGATCTCAACCGGGGCGTGCCTGGGCAGGTTAGAATCCATTTGCGACCATTTGACGGTAAGGCTAACACCGATTTTGACCTCCTAAAAAGAAGAAAAGGGAGCTATAATTTTAAAAGAAATACAAAAGAAACAATTATTTCCAGAAAGTATAGGAGTAGAATCATGTCATTACACATAGGGTCACTGCATCCTGGAAGCCTGACGCCAGGCTTCCAGGATGCAGTGACCCTAATTACACACAGTTGTCAGCGCCTTCTACCGGTATATGCCTGAATCATTTCTACACTTTACGGTTTCTACATTTTATATTTTGACAAATTACGTTCTGATGATTTCAGTTTTCTACGTTTCATTTTTCATTCGATTACATTTTCTTTGCTTTATCATTTCTACTAAATATTTTTTTTACAAATTGAGTTTCTATATGTTGCTTTGTTATAAATTATGCGCACCCCAATAAGGGACTGTAAGGAAAAAATTATAAAGGTTTAGTCAAAATTGGGTTGCGTTTTATGTTAGGTCAAAAACTTTTCATCCCACCATCGTACTTCTATGATATTTTCATCCCTTGCTACCTTCTGAAACTCGTGCCCAGTATGCCTTATTATACCTGTATTCCTGGTTTGATTATCGAGATTTTTGTCGTTGTGTGTCGTGTGCTGTCCCGATTTTTGATGCCGATGCTGCTGGTTACGACAGATGCGCGATCAAAGTTTGGTTGGGGCAAGTAAAGGTCAACGATCACCAACTCAAAAATTATTTTACCTATGGTAATTTTTTACTTTACTTGCCCGGCCGAACTTTTCTATCTAGCATACGTGATCGGAAATCGACTCATGCCGAGCGTTGGTTTCTAAAACCCGTTAGAGAAGGAAAGAGAACCAGGGCTGTACCTAGGGGGGATCAAGGGGGGTTAACTCCCCCCCAAATGTTTTGGACTTAAAAATAATAAAATATTCAGTAGTGACAAGTAGCAGGGTTATGGGCAATTCTCATTTTTTATAGCATCATTCACTTTCATTTTTTAGATTTTTGCTCATAACAGCTGAAAACGTGCTCAATCTAACGATTGGTTAAGTATAGCATTTTTAAAAAAAACTAAAATCTTAAACGTATGTAATTAATCCAAGATTTG
Organism: Aspidapion aeneum; assembly: GCA_963576565.1. Classification (NCBI taxonomy): domain Eukaryota; kingdom Metazoa; phylum Arthropoda; class Insecta; order Coleoptera; family Brentidae; genus Aspidapion; species Aspidapion aeneum. The sequence goes on along the minus strand of OY755038.1, from coordinate 33,739,313 downwards.
AGCAGCTTCTGAAAAATAGTTAAATTTTCTTTGTCGTGTTCTTGAACATTGATTTTTTTGAATTTTTACTTTATATCTATAGCTAGGAAGGCTATTGGGATCGTCAAAAAAAACTTTTATTTTCACTCAAAATAAGTTTGGGTCAAAAAAGACTAAACCAACTGTCTGTCTGGGACACGATAACTCAAAATATAAACATATTTTAGCGATTTTACTGCCAATATATTTTTATCATTTTTATTAAAAAAAAAACAGAATCCACAATTAAGTTTTTTCCCCCTTTTTACATTTTTGATAATCAAAACCTCAAAAATTATTTTATTTTTGAAGTGTAAACTTCTTTAGGCGCGTTTAGCAGTTTTTGTGGGTACTGAACTGGACTGAGCCGTCAGGCTCGGCTATGTTATATGTAATCATTCGGGTGAAGTCGGCTCGAGGCGACTAACTGTGAGAGGAACATTCAGCGAGCGATATGATGATGCAGGTGAAGGCCAGTATTATTAATTTCGCCTTGTTGAAGTTTGCACTTCTGCCGTGTGGTCTTAAGCATACACAATTTTTTTTTTATTTGTTTTTCATATTAGGCAGGTATTAAATGAGCCTACCTAGTAAATAGTTTTGCACTTGAATTTATTTTTTAGCTTTTGAAAAAGGGAGCGAGAGCCGACAATTCGGGTCTTTAGCCAAAATGCTAAAGAGCCGATAATGCGGGTCTTTAGTCAAAATACTAAAGAGTTGACAATCCTATGTCATTATAAACATTTCTGTTGGTTAAGTTAGTTAGAATCTTTGTTTATAGGTCTCAAAAAAATATTCAAAATATTTTTAAGGCAGCATGTAATTATTAATAATTATAAATAAGTTATAAAAATAAAAAATAAATTAAATCTTTCACTTTAACTTTTGATATTTGCAATTTTGAAAAACTACATAATGTATACCTGAGAAGACCGATCGGTATAGACTATATATATATATATATATATATATATATATATATATATATATATATATATATATATATATATATATATATTATTCTAAATTTTAATTCACCCTGTAGATTTTTTAAAATAATAATACTTAGTATTTTCTTTTCTAACTCCAGCAATAATACACTCATAATATCTAGCTTTTGTAGTTTCAAAGATATTAAAGGAAAACTATTATATTTTTCAAAAATTTTTGGTTCTTTTGTGAATGTCAGGCAAAATTTTGTTTTTTTTGCGTTTTTCCTGTGGGTTGGTCAAAAACTAATAAATAGTAGGTAATAAGTTATTGTAGATATAAAAGTTTTCTGCTAATAGGTCCAAAGCTAGAAAGTTGTTAGATCTATCTTAGGTCTAATTATTCTTAAAAAAAAAGAAAATGAAAGAATTTCATAGAAATATTCATCTTTTTGCATGTTTCGTTTTCTTGCGAAAGTTTTTAAATTTCTTTTGCTTTGATAACCGCTTTTCAACCTGAAATCTTATAAAAACCTTATTGTGTGGAGCTATTTTGTAAAGAACTTGTATGTCCCCTTGCTAAACATATCCTAAGGATCAGGTCTTACTATTTAAGCTCCCTTATTCAAGATCTAGATTTGATATAAAAGCTTTTCGAAGGATAAAAGAAACACCTTACTCCTTGAATTTTATAAGTAAGGGGATTATTCAGGAATGTAAGAACAGGTTGAAACAAGGCCAACAAAAGAATTACAGGTCTCGCTCCTGAAAAAATCAGTTGATATCTTTTACCTTCCTAGCCCGCGCAGCAATTGGCAAAAAAATTTTTTTTGGAGATAATGTGTATTTTGACCTATCTTAGCAATATCGTCATGATGTCTTTCTGTGTGTGTGTGTGTGTATGTCAGTCCGTAAAACTATAGCCCCTAAACCACTTAACCAATTTTCATAAAAATTTTTGTTTAAACAGTGTTCGACACTCAAAATCCGTTAATGCTAAGGACAGTTTTTTGACAATTAAAATTATTTAAATTGCAAACTTTTTCGGAATATAGTAGACTACATTTTCCTCAATAATTTGTATTATAAGCAAATACTTCTTGGGATATTTACAAAAAACTGTTTTCATGACTGATATATCATGGCTTTACTTAACGTGTGCTAATAGGTTAGCTGGGAAGGTATCAGATCCGTCATGAATCCATTTATTTACATGGGCTTTTTATGGAAGGGCTGAGTTTATTTTGAGATATTTTTAAAACTGCACTATGAATTTTTATGAAATTTGACTGAAATATTCTCAAATACCATTCCGATATTTCACTTGACTTGTTAACCATTTTTATAACATTTGTACTTACGAAGTACCTTTGCTTTAAGATAAAAATATGTTGTAAAGGTTATATTTTTTTGCGAATTTTTATTATGAAATTCTTTAAAAAAATCACACTATAAAATCACACTATAAATACACAAGAAAGTCAGGTATAGGTATAATGACATTGATAGCAGTAGTTTATATAACTAGTGTCTAAAACAAAGCAGTGCTTTAAAAAACGCTAGTAAAAAATAAGTATGGTGTAAAAATGATATTTACACTTTTTAAAACTTATATTTTTAGACTAGGACTCGAATTTTTTTTAGGACATAAGCGATAATAAGAAAATTATTGCAAACGTAAAAACATAGAAATTTGACGATTTGACCTATAATATAAGAACAAAAATTAAAACTGTGTCTCATATTTCACCTCGAAAAAGTTCAAAAATGAGACAGGTCAGGCGAAATATGAGCCAGTGATAAAATTCACGTATAAACAGTCGGATCGCCGTCTAAACCACAAATAAGACATTCAGGGTAAAATTGAGATATAAGCTTTTGTTTTTTTTTACTTAAATAAAACAAATAAGTGGAAACATATTTATTTATAGGAAGTTTCGGTAACGTTTCTAAAAGTTTTATACCACAAATAAAGATATGGATTTTGTAATTTTAATTATGAGCTTATTTTTATTTAAAAAAAATTAAATAAGTTATAGGTACGAGGTCCTTACAACTGCTGCTATTAGCTTATAACAGAAAATCTATCTGTTATTAATATTTTTTATTTAAGAGCCTCATTTTTCAACAGGATTTTGGGGGCCTCAAATTTACCCCACTTGACTTTATCACTTTACCTACCATTTGACATTATTTTTTTATACCTTCGTTAAAAGTCATAACCTAATCTCGATTAAAAAAAAACAAAAAGGAGTTATAATATAAAAAACGTTTATTTTCTTTTTTATATAAAATTTTGGCCTCAATCAAATCCTTAAGTAGTTAAAACACTACTAGATTTTAAGTAGTTCCAAATGCCACAATTTTATGCTATTTTTTAAACTTAATGGGATATATTAGCTCACACATATACTATACTATAGTAGTGTGACCTATGGTGATCCTAATTTTTTGGAGAAAAAAAAAGTTGCTCCGATTTCAAAAATTTTTATATATCTTTGCGTTTCAGATGATTTTGAAACTTTTTTGTTGCGCCGTCTGTCTGTCTGTCTGTCTGTCTGTCTGTCTGTATGTCTGTCTGTGTGTCTGTCTGTAACGACCAACGCGCATAACTCAAAAACCGCTTGGCCGATTTTAATGAAATTTGGTACCTGCGCTGGGTCTTGGGTCGAGATGGTCCCATTTAAAAATGAACAAAATCCACCGAACACAAACCAAATAAAAGGGTGGGGATAGATTTCAAAAATTAGAGTTTATGTGAAAATATGGCATGTGTGATATCAAACGAAAGGTAATTGAGTCTGGAGTTAAACAAAATACATTTTAATTTATTTTAAAAAAAAGAGTGGGGGTATATTTCAAAAATTAGAGTTTAAGTGAAAATATGGCGTGTGTGATATCAAACGAAAGGTAATTAAGTCCGGAGTTCAACAAAATACATTTTAGTTTTTGTTTTTTTAAGGGTGGGGTGGATTTCAAAAATTTGAGTTTAAGTCAAAACATGGCTTGTGTGGTATCAAACAAAAGGTAATTTAGTCTGGAGTTGAATAAAATATATTTTAGTTTTTAGTTATATTAGCTCACACGTAAACTATAACTATAGTACCTAGTGTGAGCTTAGGGGCCCATATATTGGCAGAGTATTTTTTTTGCATCAATGACCCAGAAAACTATGTTTGTGAATTATGCTGACTTTGAGTAAAATGGTATGTTTGGCGAAGATATAAAAAAATAGCTTTTCCTTACCCAACAAAAACACTTGCTGTCCACTGACATCATAATCGCGCTTATAGCTTTTAAAGTTTTGAAAATTTTACCTTAATTTTTTTTTGTAATAATAATTGTAAAAATTATAAAACACTGGCCAAACAAATTCCTTTGTATTCCCTATCTATTTGATAACTACTAACAAACAGATACCAATGCGGGATGTTCAAGGTATAAGTTTTCTTCATTCTAAAAGATAACAAAAACAGATTTTATTTTTTTAAATAAAAATGGTATTCCGTAAAAAGAACTGAAATAAAAGTAAAGCCAAGTCATCCCATACAAATTTTAAAATGAAAGGTTCTTACTAGTTTGGAAATGTTTTTTACACTTTGTTATTACAGCCAAACTTCTGTATGTTTAATTTAGCACTGGGCCTAAGAGTCATTTGCAGCCCTAATAGCCAAGTTGAGAAAAACATTTCCAAACTAGTAAGAACCTCATTTTGAAATTTCTATTGCAGAACTCGGCTTTACTTTTATCTCAATTCTTTTTACGGAATACCATTTTCGCGTACTTGGCTTTTTTTTACATGAAATGTTTTTGTTATGATTTCACTTCTTTTTCAAAGGAATTGGATAATATTTAATTTTTAAAGTGGTAAAATATGCGTAATATTGTGCAAAACTTCTGCAATGCCTTATTTAAAATTTTGAGGATTTTTCCTATAGTTTTATTATAGTTTCTATCAGTCTTCCAAAGCTCAGCTCTCTAGCGTTTCTGGAAGTGGGCAATGTTACTTTTACATAACTTTACTTCTATAGGGGAGGAGAGTAAATTAAAATTTTGGGGTGTTTTAATTGTTTCCCATGGTTTTATCATAGTTACTATCAGTCTTCCAAAGCTCAGCTCTCTAGCGTTTCTGGAAGTGGGCCATGTTACTTTTACATTACTTTGCATTTATAGGGGAGGAAAGTAAATTATAATTTTGGGCTTTTTACATTTTTTCCTATAGTTTTATCATAGTTTCTATTAGTCTGCCAAAGTTCAGCTCTCTAGCGTTTCTGGAAGTGTTCAATGTTACTTTTACATAAATTTACATGTATGGGGGAGAGGATTAAATTAGAATTTTAGGGTTTTTTGATTTTTTCCGAGGGTTTGGTTAATTTCTATCAGTCTGCCAAATTTCAGCTTTGTATTACAAGTACAATAGAATTTTGATGATCTATACATGAGTGTGTGAGTGAGTGAGTGGCAATTTCGACGTTTTTTAAAATTTCATAACTACTTTACTACTTTATGGAAGTCCATGAAGGGGTTGTAACGTGTCATTTTTACGTTTAAGACAACGTTACATATTTGTTTATTTAGGTAAATAATCAGGGCTCTTTGATTCGTCTTTCTGTACACAAGTAAGGGTATTTTATAGAGCTAGGTTTGGAGGTTATATAGTGTCTAGGAAGTTACCTTAAAAGGAGGCATTCCATCGAATTACTGTGGACACTACGCACATCGCATTATCTGGACATCGTAATTGGAATTTAAGATCACAGACTTCGGGAAAAATCACATAAAAATTTTGATTGTTTTGTTTTTATCTGTGGAATTTTGTGATTCACTGACGTTCATAAAGTTAAACAGCTGTTATGCTGGGGAATGGCGGCGTTGCCGCATCACAAATGGTTTCAGTAACAGGAAGGAAACATTTAGATGAACATTTCATTCCCTTACGTTTATTTCGAGGATATTGGGACAATCCGAACCTCATATCCTTCACGGATTAACTAGTTTTGATAGTGCAAAAACATATTTGGGTCGACCAGGAACAACCGAGGCTCCGCCACTTTGATATCTTTATTAATTTGATAGAGAAAGGATAAAATAAATACGAGTTATGCACTGTTGTAAATGGGAGATAAACGAGGGATAAAAACCAAGACTAAAAGAATAAACGAAATCGTGTGAGTTAACATCTGAACACCCTTGTGCCTTTAAGCAATAGTTCAGCGTGTATTTTTGGGTTCAGGTTCAGAAACAACTTTATTACTGTAGAAATGTTTTACAAAAATGGCGTTAAACCATATGAATATTAGAGAAAACATTTATAAAGAGCGAAGGGAACTTTTGACGAAGACTGTAACTGGAGTGCAACTAAATTCTGCGCTCAGTATAGCTTTACTCATATGGGAATTGGTTGAGTGTTCGAATATTAATAATGTGTATGGAGGGTGTCTCGACGTCCTTGTTATAAAAATTCCAACCGTGGAAATAGATCCGACAACACCTCAATGTACGTTTTACCTAATTGCAATGTCCACTTGGTCGGTGCTGCCCCTATATACCTGTATAGAACTGTATCTCCTCATTGGTTACTTTGAAAACCCCGGGTTTTTCTTCCAGGCTTGCCACTGAATGTAGAGATTTATTTTTGGCGGAAAAGTTTTTTATAAATAGGTTTGCATCCTTTATTTGAATTTCACCGGGAAGATTAGGTTGGTACTATTGCGTTTTACCGTCCCCACTCCCCACCAAATTTACAAAACGGTTTCCGGCCACTGCATTATTCTGGTATTCTCGACGAAGTGCTTGGTCTCTCTTTGCTAACAAATTTGGTTGGGTCGACAACAGGCTCTGGGATCGCCATTGTTTTTGGTTTGGCACTGCAGCGAACTGTAGGAGATATCCCAGAGGCTGTGAGGAGTGAGTCCGTCGTGTCCAGGCGTAATTTGGAGTGACGCTCGCACCCTTTTGAGGGGAATTTAAGTCGGCCCATGCCATTTTGTACGGGGAAGAGCATTGGTAAGTTCGATTTTATTTTTTTTTCATTTTTTTTATTATTTGAGTACTCTTCAAGATAATATTTGCCTCCTAAATTGTAATTACTTTTCGTGTGAAATGTATTTTTTTTTTTTGACAAAAGACGTGGGGAATTGTTGGCGTTTTTTTTATATTTTTCATTTAACCACGTGTTGGATAAAAACTATATATTGTTTTTCTCCTTTGTCTACAGCCCGTCCATTCCACCGACATTTGGGGCTGGACGCTGGTGTGAAGCCAGGTGTAGCCAGTTGTACCCTGGGAAAGGTACGTTAGAGTTATTTTAGTTCATCTGTTTAAATTTGCTTTATTTTATTGAGTCGACATGGGGTTCTCGATTTAAGTTACTGTGTAGGGGAACTTCGTGCAAAATTGACGAATTCCAGGAAACTGAAACATTTCATTTTCCACAGGGTTTTACGCTCGGGCAAGAATCCCACAACCCTTTTAAGACCAAAGTGCTGGCCTAACATCATGTGCTAAGCGGGCACGAGGGGAGGCGCGAGCAGAGCAGGAGACCCGGAAGCAGTGGTGAGACAACAGGACAACAGAATTCCAGGTTTACAAAATAAAACATACACAGAATAATCAAGGACCAAGGTAGGAGCAAGCCTTAACTATAATTTTTTCACTCATATATAAATTTTTAATATAATTTAGACGTGATCTTTTCATATATTTCATATATAAGTTTTCACAGTATAGTTTCAACATTTCTTGTAAACGCAAGATAAGGTATGACGTCATAACCCTGGTTTTGCGGCATATTTACTACATTGACTTGTTTTCCTTCCTTTCATTTATTTAAGATAATTTTACTGTCAAATTTAAAGTGCCTTGCTATTTTGGCCCTTGTTTTCATCCATTTCATTTATTTTTTTTTATGTTTCCGGTAATTTTATCTGATTTTACCCTTAAAATATACAAGATGAACTAAATCTTTGCGTTATTTGTACAACCCAGTGACCAACTTTGCGGAGACAAAAGAGAGATGAGATTATATTTTTTTTTTAGCGGTTTCGTTACACATTTTTGCCTCATGGGGTGGATCTCTGACTGGGTTGCTGTCTGTCTCATTCTACCCAGCGTAGAATGATGACAGCAGATATTTGGTCTGGATCTCCCCTATGACAGAATGATTTTGGAGGTGTATTTTTTTTTAACAATCATTTATATAATTGAGTCCTGCGCTGCTGACTCAGATGTAGGTACAGTATGACCTGTTGAAGGAGTCCATCTACCTGTAAAGTATTTCTAGTTTTGTCATCTTAATTCAATCTTTTAGAATTTTATTCTGTTTATTTTTTTTTGGTTATTCTTAATTACACAAATACTCTGGAAGCCTCGGAAGTAAGTAGAATTTCATTGTTTGGCTGCAACGTTTGGGTCGAACTGTATTTTATTTAAGATCTTCTTTGTAAAATATTGATATTAAATAATGTGGCGCACTTAAAATTTTCTTATTTCTGAACCCCCCCCTTCTCCACTGTATAAAAGTTACCGGGCATATCAATGTTTTACCTAGCTGGAAAATACAGTTCTGCTTCCAGATATTTGTTTAATTATTCAGTGGGTTTCAGTGTCACAAAATGGCGGCAACGTCTTTAAGCTGCCACAAATGTCACACAACTTTTTTTAAGGCCACAAATTGGCGCCCACATTTTTTTTTAATTTTTTTAAGGCCACAAATTGGCGCCCTACGTGTGTTTTGGCTAGTTTTTTAACATCTGATGTAATTTTTTTTTATTTTATTTTTTAAATTTGGAAAAAGGAAAAAAAAAGTTTTTTGAATTTTTTTTGAATTTTTTTTGTTTTTTCTGTGTTACAGCCAAAGCCAGGTTAAAAGCTTTCAGTGGCTGTCGGTGGTTTTTTGACACCCAATCATTTTTTTTTACTATAAAACAGGATTTTCCATCATCATTGGTTTTTTTTTGAAAAAAAACACTTTTTAAATATTTTTTTTTATAATATTTTATTTTAAGAAAAATAAATACAACAATGTAAATTTACTTCAATTTTATTTAATTTATAGGTGGATGGATTTCCAGACATGGTCTTTTTATGTTTTAAATATATGACATAGGTAGTGTGTTTTCTTCTAACAATTTTTTTCTGCAGGTTCATTTATTTATATGTTATTATTTCCTGCTTGTGATAAGATAGAAATTGTTTCACCGATTATTTTTTAGTGCAGTCAATTTATTTAGGTCAACAAGTTATTTTTTTTTGGTGATTTTAATTTTTGTGGGATATCACCACTTGGTATTTGGAATATTTTTACAGGGTTTCACACAAATTTTTCTTGGCTAGGTTGTTTTAGGGTAAATATAGCTTAACAGCTGGTGGCTTTGTTTAGTTGAAAGTATTAATTAGTAATAAAGGAAAAGAAAATGAGTTTATTTTGCTTTGTCATTTTCTTTTCTTGTTTTTTTTGGTGGTAACTGTTGGATGACAATTAAGACCTTACGTCACTCAGTTACATCGGGTCAGAGGAGGGTACACTACTAGTGTCGGCTCGGGAGGTTAGGAAACACAAGGCTAAAACCCCTAGAGTGACACCTTGGCTGAAGATCAATGCCAGAGGTCCAGTTAACATTTTTTTTTTGAGGTATTTTTTTTTGGAGCAGTTTTTTTAGGTCTTTGGTTGCCAGTTTAGTTGTCCAGTTGTGTTTTTGTGACTGGTCAAATTTTTTTGGTGGAAAATACAGCGTTGGGCTTTGGAGTGCATTTTTTAAAAATGACCTACGGGTATTTCTATCAATTAAAGTTTTCTGGTACACATTTATTTTTTTTCTGTATTTTTTTCTGCGTTCAGGTCATAGCTTGGTCATGGCCATTGGAGAGCAAACATTTATGTTTGAGCCTTGAGAAGTTTTGCCTGCTCCAGATTGAATACAGAGAAAATGAATTTGAAGCCCAACTAGATATAATACCACAAAAGAAATGTTTAACTGAGACAGATATAGATATAAGTTTTTTTGATTTTTTTTAGTTCATTTGTAGAGTTCATTTGTAAAGTTCAGTAATTTTTTTTTAAGTAATGTCATTTTGAGTCATTGAATTTAAGAGAGACTTTCAACTAAATATAAATGCTAGGCGGTGGTAATTGGTAAAAATATTTCCAAATTTTGCTTCTTTTTTTAAATAATTTAATTTTTCGCAAAAGATTATTTCCTTTCTGTTAACATAACTTCTCGAATTCTTGTTTTGGTCAAAACGGTTTGTATAGTGGTCGTAGTTTTAAAGGGTGACCAGACAGGTTATATTTTTTAGGGGACCAAACGGGAACTTCTTGAGTTACAAAAAGGTGAACTTTTTTTTTTGTCTTAGTTGATCAGGCAGGAATAAATAAATCTTTTTACTCCCGAATCATAATTTTAAATAACAAGATTTATTGGTTAAGTGTTTGGGTCTTATAGAAAAAAAAACGTTTTGTTTTTGGAGGATACTGGTATGAGATGAAATTATTTTAATTTCATGCCAAATGTTGTTTGACGGCAGATATGCTAGTCTTCAGTTTTTTTTGTTAGTTTGCAGTTCAGGACAGTGGCGTGTACTTAAAGGGGCCTTACATCTGCGCCCATTGTACAGCAACTTCCAACATACTTGCTTAGTTTTCACTTAATCTTCGTTTTGTTGCTTCTGAAATTAAAGCGTTATGTTGGATAACGATGGATGGTGTTAGACTGAAAAAGTACCTAGGTATTTAGGGATGAAAACTTGGAAGTTGTGGACAATTGGGAAATAATTTTTTTTTATTTCATTTTTCTTAATTTTAAAATAGTTTCATACTGGTGACCTCAAATAATGAAGCAAATTTTTAAATTACAATACACTTTTGTGGAATAAATGGGAAAGTGTTCAGGTTAAACAATAAATTTAAGATGATTGATTTTTAAGTAAAAAGATTACAACCTAAGAATAAATTTAAAAACAATAGGTTTTCTTTGATGCGACTAAACAATGAAGAGGGCATATATTTTTTTTGTTATGCATAATATGATAAGTAGTACCTTTTTTTATTGCAATAATTAGGGGTTTTCCTCCCGCGAGCTGGGTGGAAATGGAAGAAATGTTTGGTTCGGAGTGTAGAAATCGAGGAACGAGGACTTCCTGCTAATCTTTTTAGGATTTCGCAACTTCGGTTTTCGCTAAATTAAAATACATCCAAATTTGGCCTACAGGCTGAATCTCACATCTTCCAGGACCTTGCAGATTTGCGGAGACAGACAATTTTTGTGATCTGTTTAGTTATGATAGGAATTAATATAATATAATAGTAACATGCATATGAGGGAACTAGATATATTTAGGTTAAAAAGTAGTAAGAACACTGATCTGAACAATTTTCCATAATAGTGTCCTATTTTCACAGGATGCTTCAAAATATCTTCACCCTTTCTTTGAAATAAGATATTGTTTCGCCTGTGGGTGTTTAACCGTTTGAAAAATATATAGGGTCCAGATGGGATTGGAATGGAAATCACAAGTTTTTGGGTTTTATTGACATTATACTTAGGGAATAGGGGAAATGTCTAATAAAAAGTTTTTTGGTTTTAGGCCGAGTTTTGTTGAGATAACAAAAGTTTAATTGGGGCCGGGAGTTTTATTATGCTCTTTTAAAATTAATGTAATAGTTTTTGGTTCTTGATTTTGTTCTCTGGTTTTTACGCAGGATTATTCCCAACTGTTTCATTTCAAAATATCATTTGTAGGTGATGGGGTCTCATTAGCCCTTGGACATTTGGTAGATTTGCTTTGACTGATAGTTGTGGAGTGGGCCCAACTTAATTTTATATCTCGTAAACACCAGGAATAAGGATCTGAGAATGCATTAAGCAGTAAAAATTTTTTTTTGATTAGATGTTGTGTGTAAAGACACTTAAGTAGGCAGATTTAGTTTTACAACGTTATAGGTGAACCTTGGAATTGTTTCCATATTTGGTTTTTCGAAAGGGCACACGGGATAATTCTTTACGGGGTTGAGTTGCAAAGTTTAAGACTTAGGTTCACATTAATATAGGGGTACAGTAAATGAGTACTCACGTTGGTTGTTTCCTTTAGTAATAATTTTAAACAAATATACTAACATCGTTTGTTTTTTGTAACATAAACATTTTTTTAAAACTTTTCCTAAACTGATTGGTTTTTTTTTTTCAATCACGATTTTTATACCTTATGATTCTTAAGTAAATTTAATTTTCAACATTTTTTTTTATAGTAAATAATTTTTTCTAGCTCATTGACTTTTCACATTGCCACAGTTTTGGGAGAGGAAAGGGAATTGACAACTGTTTTTTTAAAGGAAAAGAACAAAAACTGTTGCATGACAACTCGAATAAGATTTTTCTGGTGCTGGTTTTATTAAATTTTTTTTAAGGTTCACTAATAGGAGCTGCAACCCCACTTAAACATTTTTAATTTTTTTTTGAAAATATTTTTTTTAAAAGGGAGACTTGATTTTCTTGTTGGACATTTTTTCCTTGGTGCATAGTAGTACCTTGTCCCTACAATGGTTCTACCAGTTTATTTAAATATATTTTTTTCTGAATTAAAATATAATTTTATTTCGAACCCTCACGTTTTAACAACCTATCATCATTTGTTTTAAATTTTTTTTCTTCTCCCTACTCCAAACCACCTATTAGGGTAGAGTAATATTTTGAACATTGTAGTGAGCCACTATTTAATTTTTTTTCTTATTATTGGGCTACTGTGGGCTTCACCAAAAATTTTTTTTTAAAATTTTTTTTTTGGACACCTTTCGGTACGATCCTAGGGTCTTTTTGACCATGACCATGGTTTGCATCAATTTAGTTTAAGTTTTGGGAATTTCATTTTAATGAAGATTAGAGAGTTGCAGTCCTACCAAGACGTTATTTCTGTAAATTTTTTAATAACATCGGTAATTTTTTTTTAAACTTTTTTTAATTACACACAACATCCTTACTAGTCTAATTCGACGCAATTTCAGCGAGCGGATTTTTTTTTAATTGAGCATATTTTACGATTTCTATAACATGAACATCTGTTCCGACGTTTATTGCGTTCACTTATATATTAAGGGATGATGTGACCTTAAGCAATGCATGTTTCGTGTAAACTCAGAGTAGGTAAGCAGGTTAAAGTGGGTTTTGATTCTTTCTTTTTAGAAAAATCATTGTATACGGCGATTTGGGTTTTTTTTGAGGAGTTTATTAGTGGAGCCGTTCTGCAATAGCAGGAGTATACCCTAGCTTTAACTGTGTACAACAGCTTTGGGATTGTTGTTATAGGTAGTCTGTTGTACGTTCCATTTAGGGATAAATTTACCTATTCGGTTGCTGAGGTAAACAAACATCACTTAACTTTAATTTTAATCCAGTTCAGCTAGGATAAGCGCAATTATTTTTTTTTGTGTTTTACTCACGCAGGATTGAAACATAAGACCTAAACACTGCCAAAACTCTTGTCTCTCTTTTATTTTTTAAACTTTTTTTTTATGGCTACTTGTTAATTCTAATTTAGGATTTAAGTAGTTATCTCTCTCTGCAAGGTTGGACGTCATAGTTGGTTGTACAAATACTTAATATAAATTATGATTACATTTTTAAATGCAAATAAATTTTATTTTCTTACTGCTCCGGTGTTTTTCGGTTTTGTTCGCGTCTGCCCGTATTTAAGTTTTATATTTTCTACAGTTGTGAGAAAATTTATAGTGATTTTCACTAGTGAATTGAAAGTGAACTTTGTGTTTGTTATTGCGTGGTTTAGTTTTTATAATTGGGAGGTATAATTAAGAGTTTTGAAGTTTAAAGTTTCAATATAAAAGGCACCATGGCTATTTCTTTGAGTCGGTTGTCTGACATAAGGTACTTAGTCAAGGACGAATTAATCTATGAGTTAACATGGAGAGGCATAGCCATTGGATCGGTGGAAGAGATGAAGCAACAGCTCATACTGATTAGACAGAGAGAAAGGACCGATGGAAGTATGAGATACCCTCCGTATCCCTTTAAATTTGGCCAAGATGCTTTTAGCTGCATGAAGAAGCTTGATAGTCTGGTACCGCTGGTAGAGAAGTTCTCTGGTACGAGTAAAGGGGGAGAGTTTAGAAAAATCGCTGTAAGGTTGGAACATGTGTTAGCCAGGATAAATAACATGAATCCGTCTAACTTTGAAGAAAGTCAAACCAAAGGCATACTGGTTGCGGAAACCTTGAGTTTGATTGGGAGGTTGCAGAGCCAAGCAACAGATTTATTGAGAGTTGGCGTTGCCTCAGATGATGATGAAGCATCTGAAACCCATTCAACGAGTCGAGGCTCAGATCACTCAACAAATGCTGGCAACACACCTAACCAGTCTCATTTCCCGCAACCACAGCTCTCAAGCACACAAAGAACAGCTCAACAGCCCACAAACCAACCGTCGGTCATTGCTCCAGTGCAAATGCAAGTGCTAACGAACCCAACTCAAGCACCAATACAGGCACCAGTCCCTATGCCGATTGAGAATTACGGTACATCAGCTTTTCATTATCAACAACCGTCTACCGTTCCTTTGAGTCTAGCTGCCCTCCAAAGTAGCATTGCACCAATTGCTCAGTCACGACCACTTTCTTGTTCGTCGCCAGTACCAATGTCAAGTGATCCTGGTACTTCATATCATGTTGCACCTGTACCTCCGCATAAGTGGAACTTAAAATTTACAGGCGAGAGGGGTACAATCTCCGTCACCGCATTTTTCGAGAGAGTGGACGAGTTGAGTCAGGCTAGAGGAGTCAGCAAAAAGGTTTTACTGAATTCGGGCATCGATCTTTTTGAAAAGTCAGCTTATACTTTTTACAAAGATGTACGTAGAGAAGTCCATACATGGGAACAGCTGGAACAGAGGTTCATGGCAGAATATCTTCCTTCTTCATATGGCGAGAAGCTATTGAAGGAGATTCAAAAACGTAAACAAGGCCCTGGAGAGTCTATAGGGACCTATATTGCTGTCATGAACACATATTTCCAAAGACTTGGCTGTCCTGTTTCCGAAGAGGCGAAATTAGCTATCGTCTTCAGAAATATAGCGGACATCTATAAGAAAGGGTTGATTGCTACTGAGGTCAATAGCCTATCACATTTAAAGGATCTGTGTCGTAGAATAGACCAGAGATATGGTTTAGAGGAGGAAAATTTTACATCTAGAAGAAACCAATCAATCGAACCTGACTTGGCCTACGTTGACGTAGAGAGCGACAGTGACGATTTTTCAACAGGGGTTGATGCAATTCAAATAGCAGGTGCCGGGACATCGAACCAACAGAATTTGAATCATCCTGCTGATAGATTCGACAGAGATAGGCAGCAACCAGCAAGCAATTTTGCTGCTAGGGCTGATAGAGATAGACAGCAACCAGCTGGTGGTCAGTCTAGTGTAAATGACAGGGATGTACAACCACAGGGTGTTGGATCTGGTAGGGCGAACAGGGACGTTGTATGTTATAGATGCAACCAAACAGGGCATATGGCAATCGGGTGCGCATTACCTAGAGGCAAACAGTGCTATTCGTGTGGACAAGCAGGGGTAACAGTAAGAGAATGTCGAAATTGTAATCGTCAGGGAAACGGACCCAGGCGCTCGTAGGTGGTCGACCTTCGAGTCAGCCTGAACAAGCATCGACCGATAGGCTAACGTACGTTTTAGATTATGTGATAAGTCATGCTCGTAAAGATGAGAGGCCTTATTTAGAAGTGGATGTGCTCGGAAATAAGTTATTAGGTTTGTTGGATTCCGGGGCTTCACGTACCTTTTTAGGGAATCATGGTTGGTCGATCATCGAGAGGTTTGGTTTTTCACTTGATACGACAAAGAAGACGAGTTGTATTGTGGCAAATGGTCAAAGCACGAGTAGTATTGGGACAGTGCAGCTGCCTATGCGAGTTCAAGATAAATTTAGGTTAATAGAGGTCGTCGTCGTTCCTGAGTTGCCGCACACTCTGATTTTGGGATTAGATTTTTGGATTTCGATGGGGATAGTACCGAACTTAAGTACTAATGAGTGGCACTTTGCCGATAATAAAGATGTGATTTGTTCTTTAGAAACACCAGACCAACAAACTACTCTTTCGCCTTATGAATCAGAACGACTAGAGGAATTGGTCGTTAAATATAAGACTATTATGGGTGACTCACTGGGATGTACCGACAGGGTAGAGCATAAGATTACAACAGATGCAGCACCGATAAGACAACGTTCATATAAGGTCTCACCGGTCATTCAGAAACTTATTGATGACGAAATCGACGAAATGCTGAAAATGGATGTGATAGAACGTAGTAGTAGTTCATGGGCTTCACCAGTGGTAATGGTACAAAAGAAAAACACAAAGAAATATCGTTTCTGTGTAGACTACCGCAAATTGAACTCAGTGACGGCGCGTGATAGTTATCCTTTACCACTCGTATCCGAGACTCTTGACAAGTTGAAAGATGCTAAATACTTGTCAACTTTAGATATCAAAAGCGCTTATTGGCAAGTACCAATGGAAGAATCATCGAAGCCACTAACAGCATTCATCTGTCGACGAGGTCTCTTCCAATTTAAGCGGTTACCATTTGGTCTTCA
Organism: Aspidapion aeneum; assembly: GCA_963576565.1. NCBI lineage: Eukaryota > Metazoa > Arthropoda > Insecta > Coleoptera > Brentidae > Aspidapion > Aspidapion aeneum. Next base: position 33,722,750 of record OY755038.1, on the reverse strand, counting down.
TAATGCACCTGCAACTTGGCAGAGACTCATAGATAGCATCATAGGAAACGATTTAGACCCTTACGTGTACGTATATCTCGATGACCTCGTAATTGTCACACAGAGCTTTTCTGAACATCTTAGAATTCTTGAGGAAGTCCTACGAAGATTGCAGAATGCAAAGATAACGGTAAGTTGGGAGAAATGCCAACTGTGTAGGCCAGAAATGACTTATTTAGGTTTCGTAGTGGACCGTCGAGGCATCCGAGTTGACCCTAATAAAATTAAAGCCATGTTAGAGCTCCAGAGGCCAAGAACTGTCAGAGAAGTTCGTAGAGTTGTAGGTACAATATCCTGGTATAGACGTTTCATAGAGAATTTTTCAGCGATAATAGCTCCAATTACAGCTCTAACTAAGAAAAATCAAAAGTTCGATTGGACTCCAGACTGCGAAAGAGCATTTATTAAGATTAAGGAACTTTTAGTGACTGCACCGATTCTTACATGTCCAGATTATACCAAAGAATTTGTCATTCAAACAGACGCATCAGGATATGGAATAGGAGCATGTTTAACGCAGCCTTATCCTGAAGGAGACAAAGTCATATGCTATTTGAGTCGATCTTTGACTAAGCAAGAACGTGTTTACACGACCACCGAGCGAGAATGTTTGGCATTGGTTTGGGCGATAGAGAAGCTCCGGCCTTATATTGAGGGGATCTCATTTAAGGTCATAACAGATCATTTTAGTTTAAAATGGCTTCATAGCTTAAAAGAGCCCAGTGGAAGACTTGCTCGTTGGTCTGTAAAACTGCAGCAATATGATTTTGAAGTAATCCATCGGAAAGGGAAAGATTTAGTTGTCCCGGACATGTTGTCTCGTGCAGTACCTATGATTGATACAATTTCGCAGCCCAGAGATGTTTCAACAGCAATTAAAGATCGATGGTACCAAAAGATGGTAAAGAGGGTCGTAGAATCACCGTTAAAATTTATGAACTGGAGATACACTGATAATAAGTTGTATAAATATGTCAAACAAGAATACCCTCAACTTTCACCATCTAACGAATATTGGAAAGAGGTAGTCCCCAAAGATCATAGGCGTAGAATTATTGGAGAAGCTCACGATCCTCCTACCGCAGGACATATGGGTGTGTATAAAACCTCCCACAGACTGGCAGAAAAATATTATTGGCCAAAAATGCGCCAGGACGTGGCAACTTTTGTAAAGAAATGCTTTGTCTGTGCAGCTCATAAAGGTGATACACAAGGTGTATCTGATCAGATGATATCTCACCCAAAACCAACTCGTCCTTGGGAAATTATTTCGACTGATTTACGTGGACCTCTACCTCGTTCAACAAAGGGTAATTGCTGGATTCTCGTCGTTACGGACTATTTGAGTAAGTTTTCCTTAGTTTTTCCAATGCGAACAGCCCCTACTCAAGCTGTTGTTAAGCATCTTGAGGAGCAAGTATTTATGGTCTTCGGAGTACCCCGTTTGATACTTTGTGATAATGGCCCTCAGTACAAAAGTAATGAGTTTAAGCGTTTTGCTGAGAGTTATCAGGTTAAAATTCAGTATAATCCGTATTATCACCCCAGAGCAAATCCAACAGAAAGGACGAATCGCACGTTAAAAACCATGTTATGTTGTTATGTGAAAGACAACCACAGGAAGTGGGACGAACAAATACATAAACTTGCCTGCGCGATTCGTACTGCAACCCATGAGACAACCAGGATGTCTCCTTTCTTTGTTAATTTTGGTAGGAATATGTGTTTATCAGGAAAAGATTACTCCAACCCAGTTTTGTTATCTGAAGAGAATGGTGTACAATCTGCAGCTGAAAGTAAGAACGAAGGTTTCCGGAAGCTCTATGCTGATGTTAAGAGAAGGTTAGAGGTGGCTGGAGAGAAAAACGTAGTTCAGTATAATTTGCGTACAAGGGTACCCAACTTTGCTGTGGGTCAGCGTGTTTGGAAGAAAAATTATGTTTTGTCAGATGCTGCGAAGTTTTTCTCGAAGAAGTTAGCACCGAAATTCGTTGGTCCTTATGTGATTAGGAATAAAATTTCTCCATGGATATTTGAGCTTCAGGAACCATCGGGTAAAGTACTGCCAGGGAGTTGGCATGCCAAAGACCTTAAGTCGGCAGCGGACCTCTCCGATTAACCTTTTAGGTTAATCGTCTTGAAGTTGGGGGGGGATTATGTAACGTGTCATTTTTACGTTTAAGACAACGTTACATATTTGTTTATTTAGGTAAATAATCAGGGCTCTTTGATTCGTCTTTCTGTACACAAGTAAGGGTATTTTATAGAGCTAGGTTTGGAGGTTATATAGTGTCTAGGAAGTTACCTTAAAAGGAGGCATTCCATCGAATTACTGTGGACACTACGCACATCGCATTATCTGGACATCGTAATTGGAATTTAAGATCACAGACTTCGGGAAAAATCACATAAAAATTTTGATTGTTTTGTTTTTATCTGTGGAATTTTGTGATTCACTGACGTTCATAAAGTTAAACAGCTGTTATGCTGGGGAATGGCGGCGTTGCCGCATCACAAATGGTTTCAGTAACAGGAAGGAAACATTTAGATGAACATTTCATTCCCTTACGTTTATTTCGAGGATATTGGGACAATCCGAACCTCATATCCTTCACGGATTAACTAGTTTTGATAGTGCAAAAACATATTTGGGTCGACCAGGAACAACCGAGGCTCCGCCACTTTGATATCTTTATTAATTTGATAGAGAAAGGATAAAATAAATACGAGTTATGCACTGTTGTAAATGGGAGATAAACGAGGGATAAAAACCAAGACTAAAAGAATAAACGAAATCGTGTGAGTTAACATCTGAACACCCTTGTGCCTTTAAGCAATAGTTCAGCGTGTATTTTTGGGTTCAGGTTCAGAAACAACTTTATTACTGTAGAAATGTTTTACAAAAATGGCGTTAAACCATATGAATATTAGAGAAAACATTTATAAAGAGCGAAGGAAACTTTTGACGAAGACTGTAACTGGAGTGCAACTAAATTCTGCGCTCAGTATAGCTTTACTCATATGGGAATTGGTTGAGTGTTCGAATATTAATAATGTGTATGGAGGGTGTCTCGACGTCCTTGTTATAAAAATTCCAACCGTGGAAATAGATCCGACAACACCTCAATGTACGTTTTACCTAATTGCAATGTCCACTTGGTCGGTGCTGCCCCTATATACCTGTATAGAACTGTATCTCCTCATTGGTTACTTTGAAAACCCCGGGTTTTTCTTCCAGGCTTGCCACTGAATGTAGAGATTTATTTTTGGCGGAAAAGTTTTTTATAAATAGGTTTGCATCCTTTATTTGAATTTCACCGGGAAGATTAGGTTGGTACTATTGCGTTTTACCGTCCCCACTCCCCACCAAATTTACAAAACGGTTTCCGGCCACTGCATTATTCTGGTATTCTCGACGAAGTGCTTGGTCTCTCTTTGCTAACAAATTTGGTTGGGTCGACAACAGGCTCTGGGATCGCCATTGTTTTTGGTTTGGCACTGCAGCGAACTGTAGGAGATATCCCAGAGGCTGTGAGGAGTGAGTCCGTCGTGTCCAGGCGTAATTTGGAGTGACGCTCGCACCCTTTTGAGGGGAATTTAAGTCGGCCCATGCCATTTTGTACGGGGAAGAGCATTGGTAAGTTCGATTTTATTTTTTTTTCATTTTTTTTATTATTTGAGTACTCTTCAAGATAATATTTGCCTCCTAAATTGTAATTACTTTTCGTGTGAAATGTATTTTTTTTTTTTGACAAAAGACGTGGGGAATTGTTGGCGTTTTTTTTATATTTTTCATTTAACCACGTGTTGGATAAAAACTATATATTGTTTTTCTCCTTTGTCTACAGCCCGTCCATTCCACCGACATTTGGGGCTGGACGCTGGTGTGAAGCCAGGTGTAGCCAGTTGTACCCTGGGAAAGGTACGTTAGAGTTATTTTAGTTCATCTGTTTAAATTTGCTTTATTTTATTGAGTCGACATGGGGTTCTCGATTTAAGTTACTGTGTAGGGGAACTTCGTGCAAAATTGACGAATTCCAGGAAACTGAAACATTTCATTTTCCACAGGGTTTTACGCTCGGGCAAGAATCCCACAACCCTTTTAAGACCAAAGTGCTGGCCTAACATCATGTGCTAAGCGGGCACGAGGGGAGGCGCGAGCAGAGCAGGAGACCCGGAAGCAGTGGTGAGACAACAGGACAACAGAATTCCAGGTTTACAAAATAAAACATACACAGAATAATCAAGGACCAAGGTAGGAGCAAGCCTTAACTATAATTTTTTCACTCATATATAAATTTTTAATATAATTTAGACGTGATCTTTTCATATATTTCATATATAAGTTTTCACAGTATAGTTTCAACATTTCTTGTAAACGCAAGATAAGGTATGACGTCATAACCCTGGTTTTGCGGCATATTTACTACATTGACTTGTTTTCCTTCCTTTCATTTATTTAAGATAATTTTACTGTCAAATTTAAAGTGCCTTGCTATTTTGGCCCTTGTTTTCATCCATTTCATTTATTTTTTTTTATGTTTCCGGTAATTTTATCTGATTTTACCCTTAAAATATACAAGATGAACTAAATCTTTGCGTTATTTGTACAACCCAGTGACCAACTTTGCGGAGACAAAAGAGAGATGAGATTATATTTTTTTTTTAGCGGTTTCGTTACACATTTTTGCCTCATGGGGTGGATCTCTGACTGGGTTGCTGTCTGTCTCATTCTACCCAGCGTAGAATGATGACAGCAGATATTTGGTCTGGATCTCCCCTATGACAGAATGATTTTGGAGGTGTATTTTTTTTTAACAATCATTTATATAATTGAGTCCTGCGCTGCTGACTCAGATGTAGGTACAGTATGACCTGTTGAAGGAGTCCATCTACCTGTAAAGTATTTCTAGTTTTGTCATCTTAATTCAATCTTTTAGAATTTTATTCTGTTTATTTTTTTTTGGTTATTCTTAATTACACAAATACTCTGGAAGCCTCGGAAGTAAGTAGAATTTCATTGTTTGGCTGCAACGTTTGGGTCGAACTGTATTTTATTTAAGATCTTCTTTGTAAAATATTGATATTAAATAATGTGGCGCACTTAAAATTTTCTTATTTCTGAACCCCCCCCTTCTCCACTGTATAAAAGTTACCGGGCATATCAATGTTTTACCTAGCTGGAAAATACAGTTCTGCTTCCAGATATTTGTTTAATTATTCAGTGGGTTTCAGTGTCACAAAATGGCGGCAACGTCTTTAAGCTGCCACAAATGTCACACAACTTTTTTTAAGGCCACAAATTGGCGCCCACATTTTTTTTTAATTTTTTTAAGGCCACAGGGTTGTTATCTCTATGAAGATCTACGACTCTGCAAAGTTTGAGATTCGTAGCTCATTCCGAGAGGAGATAGGTCAAATAAGGGCTGAAATGTTTCAAGAAAGGATAGTACAGCAGTTGCGCGCACTTGGCAAGGCACTGCCGTTCAGCAGTAGTCTAATTTGGTTGTAAAGTTGTTAGCAAAGTACATAAGAGAGTGTTTTTGCTCAGCACATTAATTTGTCTTCAATATCGTGGTTATGGAATCTGAGACGGCGCAGTAGCGACCTGTCATGCTGTTGTGTTTAATAACCATCAAGTACGTGGTTATTAACTGATGTGCCCTAACTTTATATAAATTGATATGGTTATTTTACATTAACAATTCAACCAACTAAAACGTGGATAATGTTCCGAATTTATTTGTTTTGAAAAGTTTAAAATTCTTTTTCTTGTAAAATGAACGTTAAAGTGTGCCAAGGCATGTAGCCAGGAGGATTGTCCAGGGAACCTCGCACGAAATACTCCGAAAGAATAAATAAAACAAACAAAACCGTTCTTTATTTATTTAAATAAAACCCCCACACCCTCCCCGGGAAAAACACACTTTTTGGTTCGGTTGTGCGTGCCTCACTCAGGCACGTAGCCAGAAAAATGATTCGACGGGGGGGGGGGTGGTATGGTTCGGTTAGGTTGTCAGATTAGGTTACGTTAGATCAAGTCAGGTTATATTAGAGCAATCTTAACACTGTTTCAAGCAGTGGTATTTCGAACCTGAGCCCATTATATCTGCTCTAATAACAAAGATATAACAGATTTTTAGAACTAGAACTAGAAGGACTGCAGAAAACTTTGGTACGTGCCAAGCTGGCTTTTAAATTAATTTTACTATAATAGTTTTCCACGTCACTGTGATTCTTTCTCTATCGAAACTCTGATATATCTAAACGAAGCACTATCAAGCTCTGTCATCTCTCTATCGAATCGAATTTAACCTCGGATATTTAATTTACTGTGCCGAAAAAGCAGTGAGGGTGTAAATGGCCAACTGTAGCGAGATATACCGGGAAGGATCCCCCGTTAATAGATATTTGCTCGGAAAACCGTTACACAGATATACTCGTATAAGAACGGGAGAAAAGGGAACGGAGTGGAAGATCAACCGGTGGCACTGAGGAATTTAATAAATTTGATTCAAGTGAAGTACGAAACTGAGGTATGGGAAGTTTTATTAAACAATATATAGGGTGTTCAAAAGTAAATCTTAAATCCTACACTAAAAAAAATTGCCACTTACCATTTATAAGAATTCACTTATCCTAAATAGATAGTTCACTTAAATATGAGACAAAAGATCTTTCTATATAGGGTAAACGGATCGATATATTAAAGGCTAATGAAAAACTATTTATAGCTTTAGTATTAATTCATTTTCTACGTACCTTAAACGATTTATCTATTTATCACAAGATATTTTCTTCTTCAGCACTAATATCTTTCTGCCCACTGTAAATGATCCTATATTTACAGTAAGTTAACTATTTATTAACGCTAAATAAACTACCGAGTAGTTGCTTGATTTCTATTAAAGGTTAATAGATTCCTAGTGAAGGTTAATATATTTGTATTAATATTTAATAGATTCATAATAAGGATTAATAGATTATTATTACAGGTTGCTAGATTCGCGTTAAGGGTTAATATATTCATATTAAAGGTTAATAGATTCATATTAACGACTATTATTATTATTATAAATAATAAATATAAAAACTACCAATAAACAAAATTTATTAGGAAAATCCTTTAGCAGCAAATAGAAACATTGTTAAGGGTTAATAGTTAGTTAGTTAATAATTTGATCGCTTGTGTTTATAGAGTTACTTATTTAGCATAGATAGATACTTCTTTTGCCACAAATATATTAAAGTAAAATGAATAAAAATTAATGACAAATAGAAAATTAACTTAGGGCCAATAAGAAATCACTTAGGGCTCATACGTTCAAGCCAAATAGGTAGATCAGTCTATGGTGAGTTTTGTTTTTAGAATAAGTAGAAAATGTTAAGTAGGAATCCTACTTGGCCATGTTTTCTCAGTGTAGCCTTCTTGAGGTCGGCCACAACAACTTTCGTAAAGCACAACACGCTTAAAGTTGGGCTCAAAAGGAGGAAATGTTATAATCCTGTCTTGATGCACTATAGGAGTTGGTCGGGATAAGAGAGGTGGAGGTTGTATGGGTCCCATGCCACATTGGAGTCCCAGGAAACGAGAAAGTGGACGAACTCGTCATGGGTCGATCCCGGCAGAAATGCGTCGGGCTAGAGCCTTTTCTGGGGCTCACAAGAGGGCAGATAAAGATGGTCCTAGCAGAGTGGGCCCATAAAAAGATACAAAAAAATGGGCCAATACAGGAAACGCCAGACAGACGAAGGAGTGTGTGATAGAGATGTTGATTTTCGTTACTTTTGAATACTCGTTACCAATCGTTACTCGACTGCTAAGTAATCATTTTGTATATTCGTTACTATCGTTACTTTGATTACTGTAACTGTACGTAATTCAATCATACAATTATTGCAAAATTCTCGGACTCTCGTTAATTCAAAGATTATTTACTGTAATAAATTACTGCAATAAAGGTAGGAATTACGTAGGACCTGTTCTGTGTACAACTTTGTTTTAAAAATCTAATGCCTTACAATCTAAAAGTAAATAAAAATAGAGACAAAAAAACCAATGTTAGATGAGAACTCAAAAAATATAGAAAAAGTTTGGACAAAAATAAAAAAATACTTTCTATATAATATCTTTAAAAAACATATTTTAAAATAATTTATAATATTGTAACAAATCCAATTTAAATGCGTTAGTTACTTAAGTTATCATGGTTACTCCCTCATTTTGGATTACCGACCGAGTGTTTACTGAATACTAAAATAATCGAAGGAATCAAAGTAACGAAAGTAATCATTTAATTTTTGGATCTGTATTCGTTACTCCGTTATTTGTCGAGTAACGAGTACTCGAGTAACGAATAGTTACTTCTTCAACACCTCTGGTGTGTGACCGAATACAGCAAGTTCCGTAGAACACGAAAAAAGGTAGGAGCCATAGTGGGAGTCCTCACTGGACAATTCGTCATACAAGGACACTTGGCGAAGATATGAGTGAAGGAGGATGCGACGTGCCAACGATGTTGGGCCAAGGACGAAACCTCGGCGCATTTCCTCTTATTACGTGAAGCATACAAATAGATAAAAAGAGAGGTATTCAAAGATGAAGCCTTTGAGACAGAAGGCCTTCTGAATCTGAGTTGGCCCGATATTCTGGCCTTAGTACCTATATAGTCTCTAGTTTAAAGATGTTAGTAAATACTGGTGTATATATTTTTCTAATTTTACAAACAAGAATATCATCTCAAATTGCCGAGATGTGCAAAAAATGTACATATTAAAATTAGTTAATTTTATAGGCAGTTATAGGCAAAGTAAAAAAAATTGTATCGTCTTTTTAGCTAGGGCATACCACGACGAGGGAGTAAGGGAGTATGTGTATTAATTGTATGTATCATAAAATGTGTTTATATGATTTACGCAGAGTCATTTCCTTTATTTAAAAAGCTAAAACGACTCTTTATAATTTAACAGAGGGTAGGTTTGTGTTTCTTAATCAAAAGCTACCTTCATAAATAAAAAGTTTTAATTGTAAATTCAGTAACAATAAATTTTTTATTTATCTTTTGTTTATTTATATTAATATAATTTTCGAAGATAGTGTTACAATCTATTAGTGACAAGAGAATGGTAGAAGAAGGGCTAGGGGCTGAATCTTCTCTTAGAGTCAACTAATTTTGAGGTTAAACTAAATTAAAGAGAAGGCACTAAATACATTATTTACCGGGATGCGTCCTTTTAAGAATTTTATCAATTTTTGACATATAATTTGCGTCACATACCTACAGAGTGGCTCAAAATATTTATAAAAAAAATACAGGAAAAATACCTTAGATTTATTAAATATAAAGAGAGGAAACTGAAAATACATGGTCAAAATTAACTTCACTTGCTTTCATGTGAGACGTTTAAACTATTCTAAAGTGATGTTTGCATAATAGATTATGTGATGAACTTCAGGGTATTTCAAACATTTTTATAATTCAACGCATGACATGTTTCCTAATTGTCTACCGAATAGTGTGTTTACCGGGATGCGTCAAATGAGGTGAATCCATTAACGTATTAATTAATACGTTAATGGGTGAATCTAAGATATGTCAGATCCCGAACCGTCCTGATACTTACACAAAAATATCGGTTTCGTTTTCGAGCTATAATTATTTAAATGCGCGCCACCGGAATATGGAAAAATGTGACTTTTTGTAGTTTTTATGCTATAACTTCTTGTCAAATAGAATTAAAAAAACCAATATTTATTTTATTATTAGTCTTTTTAAGTATGTTCTCAATTTTGAACATATAGTTTTCATTACATATCTACAGAGTGGCTCAAATTATTAATAATAGAAATACAGGAATAATAATAAAATTAAAGGGTATTTTAAATATTTTTTGAATTCGCATTACAGGACGTGTACTAATTGTTTATGGAATAATTTGTTTAGTGGGATGAGCCTAAGCCGTCGTGTATACTAATTTAAATGCTGGAATGTGACTTTCTGTAGAGAACGAAAAGGGGTCTACTCATATACAAAAAATAAAAAGAAAGTTGAGTGTAAGAAGACTCCTTTCCGGGTGTTCTCCAAAAAAATTTTGCATCAGAAGAAGTTGTAGCAAAAATTCATAAGAGTAGATATAGCTCGAAAACGAAACCGATAACCCCCCCCCCCAATTTTTTTAAAACAAGTTTTGGGATGGCATCTTACGCATCCCGGTAAATACACTATTACCCTTGACAACTAGTACACCTATCATTTTTTGAATTTAAAAAATGTTTATTATACCATGTAAGTTTACTAAATAAACCATTATGTAAGTAAATATTACATGCATTTTCAGTTTCCTTTCTTTATATTTAATAAATCTTAGGTATTTTTACTGAACTCCTTTTATATATATTTTGAGCCACTCTGTAGGTATGTCAAAAATTGATAAAATTCTTAAAAGGACTCTTTGTTCAAATAAGACTAATATCGGTTTTTTATTTTTATTTGACGATAAGTTATTACAAAACAACTACGAAAATTCACGTTTTCAATATTTCAGTGGCGCGAATTTAAATAAGTATAGCTGGAAAACGAATCATATGACCCCCCAATTTGGAAGAAATATCAGGAAGGTTTGGCCTTCATCATATCATCTTTAAGCAGCTTTATCAAAAACAATGGTAAATTTTCTAAGCCGCAAAAAACCAATTATTTTGTTACTTCTTGAAGACAATCCTTAAAAACCTAAATATGGAGGCCTCAAAAAATTTATTTCAATTTTAATGAAACAAATTTGAAACTAAACTATCAACTTTCGGATTGAGGCAAATATGAATAGTAATATTTTGAGCAGAGGAGAGGTAGCAAAATTAAAATGGAAATTTGCCGGTCATAATATCAGAAAGACGATCGATGGAACAAATGTATTGTAGACTAGAGACATTGGGAAAATAAAAGAAGCAGGGGAAGACTCCAAATGAGATGAGCGGATGATTTGAAGAAACATGCGGCGACTAGATGGAAGAACACAGCGACAGACAGAAAAGAGTGGAAGATATTGGGGGGCCAGTGGCGTGTATAAGGGGGGCCGGTTCGGCCCTAGCCCCCCCGAAGTTAAGATTTTTTTTGATATATTCCACATATTTCATGAATACAAACATAAAATAGCATAAAATACGGCCTCATGGGATGTTAGCCACCCCCCCCCCCCCCGAAACTGTCCGGGCCCCCCCGAAACTTTTTTCTATATACGCCACTGGGGAGGCCTATGTCCAAAGATGGATCGAAGAAGGCTAAATAGATAGATAGAAATAGAGAATATTTTGAGCTCCTGAATTGATCCTGCAATCTTGGACTATTAGACCTAAGACTCACTCTGTATAAGTCCATACATTAAATTTTCAACTTAAGTCAAAAGGGTATATTTTGTAAGCCGCAAATAATGTTTTCACCATTATTTTTTCAGCAAAAATAGCGGCATCGTGGGTGATTTTTGGAAAATTTCAAAATTTTTCAAATTAAGTTAGAAGTGTAAAATTGGACATGACTCACAAAAAAAAGCTCCATGTTTAAGCTAATTATCTCAAAAACAGCAAAAGCTGTAAAGTAAAAAATGGAAACTGTTTAAAAGGACTTTTAATCTTAAAATATGCCAAAGAATAACTTTTCCTTATTTTACACATCTAGAAATATCCTGTATATTATCTAACCTACATATTTACTTCATAATACAGTATACTCCGGTTATGCACCCTCAAGGGACCAGAAAATGTGTACTTTATAAGCGGACGTACGTTATAAAAAAACACAATTAAAAAGTTATGTTAGAACGTACATTTTTTATTTGAAATAAAATGGTTCTTTTGACAAGTTCTTTTGCCTACCAACTTCCGCTTTACTGATGGCTCTCTCAAAACTTTTAATAATCTGTATCTTTTCTTTTACAGTTGTTATAGATTTGCGCCGGCAAGTCTCCATTTTAACCACACAAAATCGTACTACACCATCTTTCCATATAAGAATAAAGTCGAAACTGATGGCCTGCCGCCTACAACTCACGTTCGAATGAGAAAACCGCCGAATCGATTGCTGAAAAATCCCCGAATTTTTCGGGGAATCACCGGTCATATTTTGGTTGTAATGCACACTCGTACGTTAAAACCGGAATATTATAACGGAATTAGTCAAAATATGGTACGTTATAACCGAAGTAGAAGGTATAAAAGGTACATAATATCCGGTAAATAAAGAAAAGTTTTTTGGCAAGACCATTGAAATATGTACGTAATAACCGAAAGTACGTTATACCCCAGGTACGTTATAACCGGAGTAATCTGTATTTTAAAAAAAAAAATACAATCATCAAACAAAATATATTTTAAGAGTTATTTTTCGCTGCTACAATCGAAAATCCAAAATCCGTAACTCAAAGTACCTACATAAAGAGTAAGCTTGCTACTTGCCTGTCTAAAAGCTGTGCATTGCTTTGATTCCCCTCAATTTACCAATAAAGAAAGCTGTGCTTTGGCGACCAATTACAGTTCTGGATTTTGCCCCTCCTAGCGCATGAACTCTGGAATTTTTAGGCGGGGTGTGTAGCGCTATTGGGTCACATCGGTTAAATTTATTCAGCTTACCCCAAACGACAACAACGTATTGTTGTCCCTGTTTGTTACGTTTAACGACTGGTGGTAAGAAGTGTGCTTGGGTGAGTTTAGAAAGTAGGGGAGTTAGAAGTGCATCGCTATTGGGAGAAAATTGAAGTTTCGTAACGAGTTGATCCGGAGTGAGTTTGTGCTATATCGTTCTTATTCTTATGCATTGATGTAAGAATACAAAGGGTATTCCATGCTTGCGGACTAGCAAGAATCTACAACAAAATAGCGCAGGCTAAAAAAGCGCAGAAAAATAGCGCATGAACAAAATAACGCGTGGCAAAATAGCTTAGAAAAAAAACACAAAAAATTCTAATTTAAGGTTATTTTTTTAATTTATGCTAGCATCACCTGGTTAGGTTAGTATACTAAAAAAAGACTAACCTGACTTGTTAAGATTAGCTTTTAGTATGATATCCTATCCAGATCAGGTTAGTATACAAAATAAATCATATCCTAGCCAGGTCAGGTTAGTATACTAAAACTAAAACTAACCTGACCTGCTTAAGGTAGTATAATAAAAAAAACTAATCTAATCAGCAGGTTTGGCTTTAGTATACCAATCTAAATGGATCAGATTAGGTCTGCAGGTTAGGTTTTAGTATATTAACAAGTCAGGTTAGGTTAGTTTTTTTTTTATACTTACTCAACCATTTACATAACAAGATTTGTGACGGAAGGGAATTGTTATTAATATCTTGACAACCGTATATATTGTGTCACCTGTGTGTGAACGCGAGGGCTGTTTATTATATTTTGCATATAGGAAAGTAGAGGGCGACACTGTCGTTACTAAAAGTTAACCTTAATCTTTACCTAACCTAAATTCAAAACATCAGTGTGACACATAGAGTTTTGTAGCTAAAGTCAATTTTTAAGATAACAAATCAGTCAAAAAATGAAATTAAACCGAGAACATTTTTAAGCTATAATTTTTTACATCTTTCGTAAGAAATCTCAATAAGAATGCCTTACCGAGTTGATTTCTCTTTTCGGTAATAAACAACCACATCAGTCGACAGTTTTTCGCTCATCACAGATGATCGACATGTGACATTTCGCAAGATTAAAGTTTAATGGGGATTTCAAAGACCTCAATTCATAAAATTTTGCAAAAAGAATTAGTGATAAGAAAATTAGTTTCTCATTGGATGCCGCATCTGTTAACCGAAGAACAAAAATAAGGTATGATCAATGGGTGTCAGAAAACTCTAGACCGCTCTAAGACAGGAAACTCGAAAAACGTGTACAGCATTGTCAGTGGTGATGAATCGTGAAAGAAAAGCCAACAAAAGTCATTCGTTCTCAAAGTGTATCCAAGAAGATGGCCATGACATTTGTCTCAAAAGCAGGTCATGTAGCAAAAATTCCTCTGGAAGATCAAAAAGAATTGTTGCTGCCGATTGATACATCAACATTTGTTTGCCTCTGAGCTTTAAAAAACGAACCCCTAACGAGGAATCATCCTCCTAACTAACATTGTCTAGGTTAGTTCGCACAAGACACAAAAAATCATTGAATTTTTAACCCAGCCAAACGAATTGTTGGACCATCCTCCATATAGTCCCGACGCTAAGTCCCAAAGATTTCAGTCGCCAGAGGAAGCAGTCGATGCTTTCAAGAATGCAATTTTGACAGTACCAACAAACGAGTGGAATTACAGCTCTGACATATATTATAATCTATAATCTTTGACTTTGACAACTGGTTTGAGTGCATGTGAAAGTTTTCGTAAAGAATACTTCGTGAAACAAGTTTAAAAATTGTCTACTGTTTTATTCCAGCTGTATACGCAAAACTTAAAAGGGACAGAGAGACAGACAACACCGATAGACATCACAACCCGATCGATAAGTTTTAGGTGGAAAAAAACGTTTTTGAATATCGCTTAATAAAAAAAACCCAACACAAAATAGTCTTAGATCAAAGCAAATTGATTTGAAGTAAAATAATTTGTGCGTTCCTATTCACCAAGAGAATATTTTCTTGATATTGCACAAAAAATGTCTTGCCTCTTTATTTTAATGTGAAACAGAAATTGTTTTAATATAAATTGGAACTATGAGGTACCGTTTTCTTTGGAAGCAAAATATTACTTATATGAAGACAATTTGCTTTGTTGCAAAATGTAGTATACTGAAACAAAACAATCATAGAAGAAAAATAAAGTCTCATTTCAAGATTAAACGCTGCGTTGAACTAAAAATAACTACTTTAATTGAAAACAAATTGTTTTACGGTAAAACAATTTATTCAAGAAAAGAACGTGTTTTCATTGTAGACTAAATTTTTTAACTTGAAGAAAAATAGCGTCACTTGGAGTTTTTGTTTGCCTTGTGACAGATTATTGAGAAAGAGAAACAGTCACTGCCAATAAAAATTATCTTCTAGGATGTGTATTATTTACTTCCCCATTTAAGTTATTTTGTTTATTTCCATGGAACGTCCACAGAAAAGAGTTTTACCCAGGTAACCTCACCCCGCCAATCTTAGCCAGGCTAATTTTCGTCCAGGTGACCTCATATGGGCAAACGAACAAAGCTGTACGACGCCAAGGATGAAAATTTTGAATGCACTCTTGGAATGATTTTATGCAGCCAAACGAACGTGCCCCAGGGGGCAAACAGTGCGTTAAAAGAAGGGTGAATTGGGAGAGCCGGGGTAGTGGTGAAATGTGAGTTAGTGAGGTGAGGTGTGTGACGCCTTGCACAGTGTCACAGTGCATAGCAATAGTCGGTCGTGAGCGATACCTAGCCGAGGTATGCCTCGCGTGCAATACCATCATGACACGATGGATTTCGCTACGTACAGGTAGGGGGTTTGATTTTTTTTTGCGCACCTTTATATTAGGTACGAGAAAAAGTGAATTTATGTGAAAATAATTAATATAAATTTATGTTTTGAAACAGCGCAATATACCTAGTTTAGTTAATTTGCTGCGTTTGGAATTTGTGAGTTTATTTTTGGTGACAAAAATGGTAACTTACCATTTGTAGGAAAAAAATCAGCGCGTATTTTGTTATTTTGAAAATATTTGTGTAAGGTGTCCCAAAAAAGTTAAATAAAAAAAACAATATGAAGAAAAAAACTTTTTTTTACTGCAACATATTAATAAAAATAGGTAACATTTAAAATTTGTAAATTTAAATTTTATAGTTTTTTGACTTACCCTCTAGATTTTAGCATTACCGCATAGATCGTATTTTAGTTTGTCTAGTTTCGGACATTTTAGCGGAATTTTTATATATTAAAATTTAATGTAACATCTATAATTTTTTTTTCAATTTTATTAGCCAATTGATTTGCATATTAAAATTAATTTTTTTGCAACATGGTGTGTTAAAATAACTTTTTTTGGCACATCCTGTCCAAAAATTTTGAATAACCAAAATAATTTTTTTTACAACAAATTTTTTGCTCTATCGAATTTTAAACTGAAAAAAACTGCAAACGCAGTACAGTGTACAGGATGTCCCATTTTTGATGGGAATGGAAAACTCACTTATTTTAAAGATCGAGACCTGGGGATTTCACAATGCTGTCATGAAATTTCGAGACCTAAAAAAATTTGTCAAAAGTATTTTTTCAGCCCTTGTAGGTTTGGAGCTACGAGAGAAACTTCAAAAATCCGTAATTCCTAAAATATATCATATTTTTGTTATTAGTGCAGATATTTCAATTTTGTGAAAACTTCTCTACTAGTTGATCCTGTCCTGTAAAATGTTTGGTCCGGACGAGTCGGATTTGAGATTTCAGAAAAAAAATTTATAAGTTAAATACGGACCTTGAATTTTTTTAAAATTTTTTGCTTCATATTGGTTAGGCCTCCAATTAAACCCTAGTTATAAAAAAAAATTGAAAAAAAAATCCAAAGCCAAATTTTTTTTCTTAAATTTTTTCCGAAATCTTGAATTAGAATCGACGGTTCAAAAATTTGACCAAAGATTATAGATTATAATATAAATTTGACAACGTTATTTTATTGACAGGATCAACTGTCTACAGAGAAGTTTTAATAGAATTGAAATATCTGCCTTAATCTTAATAATGGATTTCTAGGATTCCAAATTTTTGAATTTTCCCTCGCAGCTTTAATTGTAGTTTTAAAGCTACGGGGGAAAATTAGAAACAAAAATTTTCTTCTCAAAATTTAAAGACAGTAATGTGAAATCTATCTTTTAAAGTAACTGAGTTTCCCATTGACTACCATGGTTTGGTACAGGGTACACAAAAAAAATATTTTTGTACAGTTTTTTTACTAAATTATAAATATACAACTACTTTATTTACAAACAAAGTTTTTTATTTACTTAAAGTTAATTTATGTGAAAATGTGAAAAAAATTGTGTAAAATGCATTTTTACAGTTTTTGTAATAGAGATTCAAACCGCCAAATTGAATTTTATCTGTCATTTTTAGTTTTTTAGATATTACATAAAATTGTTATTTCCTTATGGAATAACCCTTTTAATTATTTATTTTTTTTGAATTTTTTCATATTTTTTATTAGCTCACACTACTACTATAGTATAGTAGTGTGAGCTATGGTGATCCTAATTTTTTCGAGAAAAAAAAAGTTGCTCCAATTTCAAAAATTTTCATATATCTTTGCGTTTCAGATGATTTTGAAACTTTTTTGTTGTGTTGTCTGTCCAACGCGTATAACTCAAAAACCGCTAGCCCGAATTTAATGAAATTTGGTACCTAGGTTGGGTTAGCCCTCGAGATGGTCCCATTTAAAAATGAACAAAATCCACCAAACACAAGCCAAATAAAAGGTATAAATATAAAAGGTAGATTTCAAAAATTAAGTTTATGTAAAAATATGGCGTGTGTGATATCAAACGAAATGTAATTAAGCCTGGAGTTAAACAAAATACATTTTAGTTTATCTAACAAAAAAACGGTGGGGGTAAATTAAAAAAATTAGAGTTTATGTGAAAATATGGCGTGTGTGATATCAAACGAAAAATAATTGAGTCTAGAGTTAAACAAAATACATTTTAGCTTTTTTGTTTTAAAGGTGGGGGTAGATTTCAAAAATTAGAGTTTAAATCACACCATGGCTTGTGTGGTATCAAACCATAGGTAATTGAGTCTAGTTGAATAACATATATGTCAGTTTTTAGTTATATTAGCTCACACGTACACTATAACTATAGTACCTGGTGTGAGCTTAAGTACCCATAAATTGGCTGAGTATTTCTATTACTTTTACTTTTTTACTTTGTTTAAAACATTCTAAAATGATGAAAAATTAAAAATATAAAAACAATTAAAAAAAGAAATATTATTGAGCGTCATATGTCATTTTAAAGGAAATAATACACTGAATCAAAAATTTATTAAAAAGAGGGTCATTCCATAAGAAAAATTCTAACTTTGTTTAATATCTAAAAACCTTAAAGGGACAAGTAAAATTTAATTTAATAGTTGAATTCTGCATTAAAAAACTTTAAAAAACCAATTTACACCCTCCCTAAATGCAGACTTTTCAAAAACGTTTTTTTCTATCTTCCACAGAGATACCTGAAACCCCCGAAAAACATCAAATTTGGGAAACCCTGTAAATACCTTTTCAACTATACCTACCAAAAAAATATTTTTGAATATCTTACACGGAACTTAAATAAACACTAATAGCTCTATGAGAATATATTTAGTTAGGTACTCATAAATATATAGGCTTTATTCCTTGGTACCTACTAGAGGCCCTCGATATATTTGACATGCCAAATGTATCGAGGGCCTCTAGTACTTGTATTTAATTCATCAGGCTCGGTTGCTTTGTATAATATTATTGAAAAAAAAAATTTCTTTGTTTCAGAACTCCCCACTTTTATTCACAACCGACAGCGGTGTTGCAACGCTGTTTCAGCCTCGATTCCAGCAATATATTCGCTACAGCGAACCGCTGGAAATCAACAGTGCGCCACTGGACTTAAGCACTAAAGGTAAGTTATTGGTTGTTCAATACCAACATCAAGTATAGAAGACTATAAAGGGATCGTTAGTTTTTTTAATTTTCATCCAAAATAACAAAAACATTTCATGTAAAAAAAGTACGCGAAAATGCTATTCCGTAAAAAGAATTGAGATAAAAGCCAAGTTCTCTAATACAAATTTCAAAATGAAAGGTTCTTAATAGTTTGAAAGTGTTTTGTGTTTGGAAATGTTTTGCAATGCCTTATTAAAAGTTTTAACGTTTTCTAATTTTTCCCTATATTGCTATCGGCCTTCTAAAGCTCAGCTCTCTAGCGTTTCTGAAAGTGGGCAATGTTACTTTTACATAACTTTACATTTATAGGGAAGGGAAGTAAATTAAAATGTTGATGTTTCCTATAGCTTTATCGTAGTTCCTATCAGTCTTCCAAAGCTCAGCTCTCTAGCGTTTCTGGAAGTGGACTTTTACATAACTTTGGGGAGGTATGTTAATTAAAATTTTGGGGTTTTTAAATTTTTTCCTGTAGTTTTATCACATTTCGTATCAGTCTGCCCAAGCTCAGCTCTCTAGCGCTACTGGAAGTGGGCAATGTTACTTTTACATAACTTTACATATATAGGAGAGGGGAGTAAATTAGATTTTTTCAAAGGATTTGGTCATAATTTCTATAAGTCTGCTAAATTTCAGCTTTGTGAAAGTACAGTAGAATTTTGATGATCTATACATGAGTGAGTAAGTGGCCATTTCGACGTTTTTTGAAATTTCGTAACTACTTTACTACTTAGTGTTTCGTAGCTCATTCCGAAATAGACGTTTAGATAGGTCAAATATGGGCTTAAATGTTTCAAGAAAAGATGGTACAGCAATATTCACAAACTTGGCGGGGCACTACTATGCCCTCAGATTTGTAAAGTAAAAAAATTATTATCACATTTTGTGGTGGTGTTTGTCTAGCTGTAACACGATAATTATTATCAAACGGTTTAACACATTTTAACAAATATTTGGAAGAAACATTCCTCGGTACCCCTGCAAAAGTCCAGATGTTTTTTGTGTGGTGAGGGTTTTGTGGGGTAGAATGGACGTTGTTTTATTTATTGAAAAATGCATTTCCAACGATTTTTTTTTGTGGTTGCGGTAAGGGATTGAATTATAAAAAAGAACACATAACTAGAAATCAAAAATAGTCACACTCAACATATAACGCAGTTTTTAATTTTATATTGATACTACAAAGTATGATGCAGATTTCAAATATATAGGATGTTACTAAAACTTCAAATGAACATGTCCTTAACGTCCTAACTTTTGGGACAGGGTATTATATATTGTACATACCAAGCCCCACAACAGGTGATTTTTATTTTGTTTTTAAAGGTGGTACTACGTTAGAGGAACATCATCATTCCGCGGTACCCATTACACCACCATGTACTCCATCTCCCAAAATTTTGCAACAGCAAAAGAGTCCCACTCCTGAAGTGCCAATTAAGAAGCCAAAGGTTAGTAGAAATTTTGCCAAACCAAAATTTTAAAACAAATATCGATTTATATCTATGTCGTTTTTATTGTTCTTATTTATTTAAAATTTTAATACCTACTTAATGGCTAAAAGCTTAGCAATCACCTAAATTGTATGAAAAACAAAATCCTACACTATCAAATAGTTAATGGTGTATTTGAAAACTAGCACTTTTTCTCATCTTACGGCGATTTTTACCTTCCTAGTCCGCGCAGCAATGGCCAGAGAAGGTACTATTTTGGACGAAAAATTTTTTTTGAGATAACGGCGAAAATGTGTTCTTTGGGTGAATTTTGACCCATCTTAGCAATATCGTGATGTCTGTCTGTGTGTGTGTGTGTGTGTGTGTGTGTGTGTATGTCTGTCCGTAACAAGATAGGTCCTAAACCGCTAAACCGATGTTCATAAAATTTTCAGGTAAAATAGTGTTCGACATTCTTACGAGCTGATTAGATTTTGGTCAAAATCCAATAATGCTAATGAAATTTTTTAAAAATGCTAACTTTTACACGGTGAAAAATTTTGTCTACAATAAAAACACGTTCTTTTCTTGAATAAATTGTTTTACCTTAAAACAATTTGTTTTGAATTAAAATATTTCTTTTTAGCTCAAAGCAGCGTTTAATCTTGAAATGAGACTTTATTTCTCTTCTTTAATTGTTTTGCTTCAGTATACTCCATTTTGTAATGAAGCACATATAAGTAATATTTTGCTTCCAGAGAAAACGGTGCCTTAGATTAATTCAGTTCCAATTTATATCCAAAAAAAATTTGTTTCACATTAAAATAAAGAGGCAAGACATTTTTTGTGCTATATCAAGAAAATATTCTCTTGGTTAATAGGAAAGCACAAATTATTTTACTTTAAAGCAATTTCCTTTAATCCAAGACAATTTTTTTTACCGCGTAACGGAACATCGTATCAATACTCGGTTTTCGGAATATAGTAGACTACATTTTGCTCAATAATTTGGGTTATGCCCAAAAACGTGGTTGGAGCTTTAGTTTCTCAGATATTTACAAAAAACTGCTTTTAAGGCTGATATATTATCATAGCTTCACCTGAAGTGTGGTAATAAGCTAGCTAGGAAGGTATTAGATCCGTCATTTTTATTTATTATAAATTATAAAGCAAATATGCACGTTTAAAAAAATTCCTAAAAAACTTTTTTCTGTGTAATTTTAGGCAAATCAGACTGATATTCGAAAAAAGGGTAAAAATTCTGTAAAAAATCATAACAATTGGACCAAGGAGTCTAAATATAAATTTTTAAACGTGACAAAAAGGCACTTCAAAAATCGCCGTAGGAAGTGACCTGACTAGTTTTTTGATAGTAGTGTATGATCAGATTTTTATACAATTTTAGGTGGCTGCTAAATTTTCTGACTGCTACTGTAGGAATATAGGGATGGCGTCTCCACCAATTGTCAAATGTGATATTTTTTAACCTAATTTTAATAAATCGCGAAGAAATTACTACGCGGCCATGCGTATGTGCGTACTTTCTTTTATTAAAAAAATGCCGATATTTCGCTGCTTTGCTTTGATAGTGGCCCAACTAAAAAAATGCGTTTTTGCGGTTTCTGTAAAAACTAACTTCTCATCGTATTGTATATATTTTCACCACAAAATTTCCTTATTGTCTATTTCAAGCATGTTATTGTGCAAATTATTGATTGATTTAATGAAAACAACAAAAATATTTAAATATTTGCCATTGCCATTATTTTTAAAAAGCGTTTCCTGAAAATTATCATTTCCAGTTATGCCACTATCAAAGCAATGCAGCGATTTGTGTTTTCTCGTTGTCTACACATACATAAAGAGATTTTCATATAAATTTTTGTTTTTTTTAGTATAACTTGCCAAGTCCGAAGAAAACTCACAAAGTTACGAGAAAACTTAACTTTGACGAGGATAACAGTTCGCCAGTTTCGGGAACTATCATCAGGGAGCTGCGACCTGACGAGAACCTGGTGGTTCGAAAAGGTACGATTACCATTTATTACCTATATATTGGTTTCTTATTGTCAACTTTTTACAGCAAATGTCAAAGATTTAATTTTTTTAAACCCTGCATATTTTTGTAATAATAAAATTTTTAATAGCAACAAAAAAAATTGTGTGTACTTAAGACCACACGGCAGAGTAAACTTCAACAAGGCGAAATTAATAATACTGGCCTTCATCTGCATCATCATATCGCTCGCTGAATGTTCCTCTCACAGTTCACACGACTTCACCCGAATGAGCGTTACATAGCCGAGCCTGACGGCTCCATGCTCCAATGATCTCTATGGACGGCTCAGTTCAATTCACTACCCATAAAAACTGTTAAACGCGCCTAAAGAAGTTTACACTTCAAAAAAGCGCTTCGGATTTTAATAGATTAAGCAACACTGTACATTGTTGAAATTGCATGCATGACGCTTTGACAGCGTACGGTCGTTGTTGTTTCAAACAACGCGCAACGGTAAGATGCATTGTTGCCAGACTTGAAGGCTTTCCTTCAATATGAAGGATTTTGAATAAACTATTTGACTTTTGAAGGATTGAAGGTTTTTATCCGAATTTGAAGCATTTTGACGTTTTTGAGGTAAAGTTATATATTTTGCAAATATTCCAATAATTTTACCAAACTTAATTTACATATGTAGGTAAATTTAAATACTTGATGTTTAATTTTGGTTTTTATAATTTATAATTTAAGTTATAAATCTTTTATTTGTTGGTGTTTTTCTTCCATTTTTATTTAAAAAATTTGTTCATGATATAATTTTTTTTTTTTTGGTTTGGTATCGACCACCCACCCGTTACTGTTTTGCAGAATATTAAGGGTTTTTGTCACTTAGTTAAAGGAAAGTCGTCAGAAAAGTCTGGCAACACTGGTACGATGGTTTCTCTTTGAGGTCCGATCGGTGCCGAAGAGCGGGCGCAGCGGTGCCAAGTGTACTTACCGGCTGATGATCATGGAGTTCTTTTTAAATTATTCTACTGACCTTTAACTTAAAAATTCCAAAAAGAGTTCTAATTATTCCGCTCAAGAAACGTTAAAATATATGAACAGGTTCGTAAATTTTTAATAAATTTTGTTATTTTTAGGTGATATCGATCCAGCATTCAATGTGGTGGAAATAACTGAAGAAGCCAAAGCTGAATTGGCGAAGATAGAAAATCATATCGGGGATTATGTGTGTAGATTGTGTAAGGAGCTTTACGAAGACGCTTTTGGGCTGGCTCAGCATAGGTAAGCATGTCAATTGATTAAAATCTATTTTTCTATAATGTTCCTTCGACCTACGTTTCATTTTTCGTTATTTAAGGAAGTTATATACCCATAATAAAAATATTGTTAAAATAAATCAAATAAAAACCTAAAATTAAACAAGGAAAATGTTGAACACAACATAAAAAACAAAATTCTCAAACAAGTTTTCTTGGCTAATCGGGTAAAAAGAAGTTTTTTGTTTCTCTGATATTTTTCCGTGGGTAGCTCGAAAGCTTAACCTCACGGGGGTCCAAGATCAAATGAACACCTAATAAGTGTTGACAGTTAACTTTTCCCTCGTACGGAAGAAACTAGGACAAGAGCAGGCGAAAATAAACTGCTATATATATCGAAAGTTGAAGGCGATAAAATTAATAAAATTAAATAAAAAAATTTGTTAAAATCCAAATTGACGGCGAAATGTTTAGCGTCCTAACTCAAAAACCATTCATCTGACAAGAAAACGTGTAACAGTGTTTTTGTAGAAAATTTCATTGTCTTCAACTTTTGTTTAAAACTTTTTTTTCTAAAATGTACAGGGACCAAGTAATTAAAAAAAATCTTTTCGTGCATACTAAATCCAATATGGCAGGGGAAGGGCCGGCTTCCATAGTCGAAAACTCACGTTTTTTTAGGACTCGAATGTAAACAACATATGTCAAAATCGCGACACCACCACCTTTTGCAACCCTTTTTGATTGACTGGCGTATATCTTACGAATCACAGCTGAGCAGTTAGGGAGACGCGGTTTTCAAATTTACATTGAGAATTACATCACAACTTAAAAAATAAGTTAATCGTATATTTGCAGGATAGCAGCTAGAGTAACGTAGTTTTCAGAAATTGACAATAAATATTTCAATTTCAACAAAATTAAAATTAATCTTAACACTCAAAACAACTAGGCTTTATGGATGGCTGCACGTGCCCCACATTGCACAAAAATCACATCAACGTTAAATTCACGTGAACAAAAATAACAAAGTTTTTTTTTTACTGGAAAACAACCTCATACCATGTAATATTTATTTTGTTAAATCTACATGCTTAAAGATACCTTAAAAACAAGGAGAAATCAAGCTATAAAAATGTACTTTTTGCTGAAGTTTCTGGTGCTGTGTATATAACGTGTTTTTTACCCTCGTTATTTTCATGTACCAAATTCACACTTGAAAAGTCCTCCAAAACATGTTCTAAAACGCCACTAGATTAAGACTTCTCAAACTTTCTGCGTCTTTTTTGGTCACGTTTTTTTAATAACATTTTTTTAACTTAAAAGAGACGCGAAAGGAAGTTATAAAAGTTCACTAGTTTAAGACTAAAACACTTCAAGACAATTTTAAAGATGGCGCTCAAGGCAAGACAAAATATCTATGTATCTATCTATATACATTATGTTTTTTTAAAAGCTAAACAAAATTTTTGAACAGTAAACACTTTTACAGAATATTAATGTGTCTTTATCAGGTTAATAACAGATGCGTCGTGATCGTGGATCAGGGATCAGTCCCTTAACATGTTTATGGAGTTTAGAGGCCAAAGCACTGCCTGATAGATTTCGTCAAAGTGAAAAATGCCGAGTATAGGTGGCGATGTCGCTAGTAAAATCTCAAAAATATTCGGTAGAAAAGCCATGCAAGTCGCGTTTTAAAATTCGTGTAGAAAAGGCGTGAATCTAATGTGATTTTAACGTTGATAAAAATTACTTGAAACTAACGTAAAAAAATTGCTGTTTTAATTTAATAAAGGCGTTATTAAAACGCAGCAATGACCTATTAAGCTTGTTTTTATATATGAAATAAACGTATTTTTCTAGCAGCTTTTTTATGTGTTAAAAACGCCTTTTTTACGTGTTAAAAACGTGATTGTGCTATGTGGGTGCCTACTGGCGCCAATTTTTTTACTTACGTAAATTTAAAGTTACTAAACTAGTGCAAATATAATTACAGCGTGTCCTATTTTCGATGGGATTAATTGGGAAACTCGGTTGTTATTAAAGATATCGTTTTTCTGATTACATTATACCGTGCTCTTTTTTTGAGACCTTAAAAATGGTATAATCAGATTTTTGCTAACTGAAAACGTCATTATTTTCTACTAAAAAAGTTGCCATAAAAAGGTTTTTGCAGAATAAAAATATCTTGCAAAATAAGCGAGATATCAGAGATTATTAAAAATGCAATTTTTTCAAAAACTCCCTGTATTAGCAAAACTACGGGATTTAACAAAAATCTGATTACACCGTTTTAAGTTCTCAAAAAAAAAAAAGAGCACGGTAAGGTGCAAGCAGAAAATCGATATCTTTAATAATAACCGAGTTTCCCATTTAATCCCATCGAAAATGGGACACGCTGTAAATAATATTTTAAAATATCGCAGGTTAGTTTACGTTTAGTTCAGGCATCAGTCGCGGCACGCGATATAGCTATTTAAACTATCAACACGTGGTTCAACACAAAGCCACGTAACAGGTGCTTCCAATAAGGTCCCGCATGTCACGGCACGTGGATATCATAATTTGCCTTATGAAATGCCTAAATGTCAAAATATGTGGGTGCTTCGTTACGGTTCTCTTGACCTAACCTGCTGATAACATGTCTGTATCACTGGTTTTTGCTTAAAGTAATTGACCATGACCGCCGTCTGATTTAGTAATCTACCATACCTGTTGCAAGTGTACAGGTATTTATAGTGGTGACAAAATAATTTTATTTTTGTTACTTTACGAAAAAAAATAAAAAAATATATTTGGAATTACATTCCCGCAACTTCCTTCATCATAACACATGAAGTAAACTTTTTCTAAAGTTATAGTAAAAGGTCATTGGTACGGTACGTCTTTAGATAAAATTAGCACAAATTATTAAAAACAGGTGGGATTTCAGCTGTTTGGTTTTCTTTTTTTAGTTTAATAATTGGACCCAGATATCTACTTGTTTTTTTTCTTTGTTTATCCTAATCGTGATCTTCATCTGTATTTGTTATGATTTTTGTTTTGGTGTAGTTCATACTCAAGCCTATATTTTTAGCTGCTATATCCAGTGTTTCCAGCATTTTTATCAGTTCTTCTATCTTATTTGTTATTAATCCGATATCGTCCGCATACCTTGCATAAGTTTTTAAAAACATATTCTAGGGCATTCTTATACAGATAGGCTTGGTTCGTTCGTGGATTTTGATTGATGTTATTGTTGCTTCACGATATATATTGGCTATTAAGTCTATGTATCTGTTGTCTATTCGGCTATAATAATTAAAGATATTTTTACTGCTAAGTGCTCAATTATATCAAAAGCTTTTTTAAAGTCTATACACAACGCAATAGATATAGTGGAATGTTGTCTTTGTTGGTTGGTTCTATTAGGATTTTCATGGTTAATAGGTGATCAACTGTACTGAAACCTTTTTTGAAGCCTGCTTGTTCTTTTGATTGATATCCTTCAATTTTTGTTGTTAGTCTATCTGTTAATATTTTCGTGAAAATCTTATACATTACATTGAGAAGTATTATATAGGTCGATAGTTTGTTATCTCTGCTCTATCACCTTTCTTGTGTTGAATAATGGTTATAGATTCTTTCGGGGTGTTTGGGATTATTTTTTCTTTTAGTATTTTAATCAGGAGAATATGAAGGCTATTAACTTCAGCTTTACCACCGTACTTTAGCATTCCTACCGTTATTCCGTCTTTTCCAGGCGATTAATTATTTTTTATTTTATTTATTACTCTCTTTATTTCAGCTTTGCTTATTTCAAGTTGTAGTTGTGACTATCGTCGCCTTAATGCAGAACTATTCTATGTCCAGTTTTACCATTTTTCGTTTTTTTGCGTTTTTATAGTTCCAAGCGCGCTTTTTCGAATGCAGAACTATTGGATGTCTACGTGATGAAATCTCCCCACCATCCGCCCGACCAATTTAAGCGGTGATACCTCAACTCACGCTGAGTCAAACTAAAAACTATTCTCCTGTAAAAACTTAATTTTGTGACTTACTGTTGTGTACGTGACAACCCTGTTTATGTTGCGCGCAGGCGCATGAGGCTCTAGGTAGTCCTCCTACAATTAGTCAGTTGGTCTCCCGCCCGCTCCTAGGTAACGTCGTTATCCCTCGTGTCCGCCGTTGCACTAAGTGATTAAATGTACATGTGTTTTATTTAACCACCTAACCACCGACATTTCTCAAACATAAAACTGGCGACGAAGTAAAGAAAGGTACGCAAGAAAATTCGGTCGTGTTCCGGGGAAGCGTGATAGATAAGAATCCCATCCTCGTCGCCAGTTTTATGTTTGAGAGATGTCGGTGGTTGGGTGGTTAAATAAAACACATTGAAATAGAATACCACGTTATAGTGAGTCACAATTAATTAGTACATTTAATCACTTAGTGCAATGGCGGACACGAGGGAGAACGACATTACCTAGGAGCGGGCGGGAGACCAACTGACTAATTTTAGGACTACCTAGAGGCTCATGCGCCTGTGCACAACATAAACAGAGTTGTCACGTACACAACACTTACAATAGTTCTATTTTGACACATTTAGACAGAAAACTAACAGCTGACCTCTCAAAATTGACATACAAAAGCCAAATTTAATAATAGAGATGCTAACTTTCATTTAATAAATACCGACACTAATAAATCCGGTTTTTAAATAAACAAAGGCCGAATTTTGAAGGAGAGCAGCTACTTTTTATATGTAAATCTGTCACCATAGGGTCGATTTTAAAATAAGGTCAGGTTTTATTCCAATAAGTGTCTTTTCACACATAACGTTTAACCTATAAGCAAACTAAATCATTATTTAATTATTTTTAAAAACACTTTCCGTCTTGCTGCAGATGTTCTCGCATAGTGCACGTGGAATACCGGTGTCCGGAGTGCGACAAGGTGTTCAACTGTCCCGCCAACTTGGCCTCGCATCGCAGATGGCATAAGCCGCGGCCGAACAAAGAAAACAAGATGTTGGTGTCCGGCGACGAAGGCCCGATTCCTGATTCGGACACTGGTGGTGAACAGTTTTCCTGTCCCGAGTGCGGAAAACGCTTTAGAAGGGTAAGTTAGAAATGGTTAGCCCTTCCTAAAACGAGAAAGAAGCTATCTAAATATTTCGAGGACAGAAGCCTTGAATTTTGTGTTGGTCTTGGATAGTTTTTTTCCATTTATAATTTTTTTTTTAAAAAAGAAAGATTGCGTTCTTTAACCTATTTACGGACAAGGGTAGACTTAAAACTTAAAATTTTTAAAGATATTTATATCACCATCATATCAACACATTACAGTAACACATATATGGCGTCAAAAAAAATAACTCCGCTACTTCATGTTTAACATGGTATCGCCCATATTTTGAGCCAAAAAGTCTCCCATTTTTAATAAATTTCTGCTGTGTTGCGTATACGCATCAGCGGCCATAAATGGGTTAAATACGTTATTTTTATATCTTCATCAAAAGTCTGATCTGAATTAGCCAGTGGCGCGTAGCGTGGTTTAAGGGTAAAAACCCCTTATTTTCGATTTTAACCTAACATTCGTCAATTGTTCACCAATTTATCCCAACCTGGTACGTGTCTGGACAGGTTAGGGTACGTTGTCGATCAACTGATCAAAGTTTTGACACCGATTTCGGTCTCCCAAAAGGAGGACAGAAGAGTTTTAATTTAAAAGTTTTGCCAAACTAGTTTAGATTTTAAATTTGTACGTCTCAGTAGAAGTATCAACACAGCAGATATAATTACATGCTATAATTAAATACTAACTCTTAGCACTGGCATCATAGCGGAGTAATAATCTCTCTAACACCTCTTAACTGAACCACGTTTGGGCGTCCGTCCAAAAAAATATTTTTCAAAAAAATTCATGTTAAAAATTTCAACGTTGTTTTGGGGAATCTCTATAACAGATTATATTTTTCTTGCAGATAGCGTACCTCCGGAAACATCAACAGATCCACCAGTTGGACTGACAACGGCTTGTGCCCGTGAGGCCGATACCCCGCTTGCCCCCGCGCTTGTGGCGCCCCCCACCGTTGCCACCGATTCCTGCCGGGGGGCTTGTATTACCGACGGAAAGCTACTTTACGGGGGTGAGTTGGTTGGATTTTGCCAGTAAAAATTTGTAAATATAATTAGTTGTTAAATGTAGATAGGTATTTGGATACAAGATGCTTCAAAATTTAAATTGGAAAATTTTAAATGGCGATAAAAGGACAACGGAAACTTTTTCCAAATTTACGTGATACGGGATGTTAAGGTTTTAAATTAAAAAACAATAAGTATATTTAAAAATCTGCAGTTTTTAAAATTGGAATTGGAATTTATTTATTTAAAATGTTAAGGTTGTCAAATATTAAAACCTATTTATATTATAATTTTAATAATGCAATTCAGTTTATTTTTGCAGGGTCTTGAAATTGCGAAAATTAAAACTTGTATTCGAATTCTGTCAAAAAATCTAACCTCTAGGTATCTAGGCAACAAACTGTTCCATTGAAAACTGACAGATGATCTTTCAAAATTGACATATTAAAGTCCAATTTATAAATCCAGTCGTTTATTTTCCATTAATAGTGGCGACACTGTTAATTCCAGCTCATATAATACACAAAGGCTTAATTTTGAAAAAAGACAGCTGGTCTGATAATGCAATTGTCTCTAATGCCTGTTGAGTTTTCCTTATTTAAATTAGAAACATTTTGTATTATGGAAATTTGATTTTTAAATAATTTTAACTTGTAAAAAGTTTAAAATTCGGAGTTTAAAAAAGGGTTCCTAAATTAGACACAAAACAAGTTTTTTTCAAGCTATACAGAATGATTAAGATATTCCAGCCGAAATTTCTTGATAGAACATTTTTAAATTACCACTCAGTATAAACCTTATAATAAGAGTGACAACTACACTCTATATGCCAATTTGTTTCATGATTCCTGCAAGAAAAATAAATATTATACAGTGTGATTACTTGGAAGGTTACTACATGGAAGCCTATGATGGAAGCTTTTATTATTATTTAAGTACCTATTAATTAAAAAAAAATCTTTGTAAAAAGTTCTGCATATCGATAAACTGAAAAAAAAAATAGTCATCAACATTTTTCTATGATATACGAGGTGTGTCAAAAAATATAAACTTTGCTCAAGAGTAAAGAACTCTTTATTTTTGATATTATCGAAAATTGATATTACTAAAAATTGCGTTATTGTTAAAAGTAAGGCTATATTATATACTTTTGACACACCTTGTATAGGTACGGGAGAGTGGGGCATTAAAATTATTTTTTCTAAAAGCAACTACAGATACTTTATTTTTAATGTTTTTAACCTATTTGGCACACTTGTAGTATAATATTTTACACGATTTTTGTTTTAAATTGAAAAATTAATATTTTTATATATTTTCTTTAAAAAGCTTGCAATCACACCATTACCCCTACCTCCTAAGGGAATAGCGTGTTTGCAAACCTTATTGCCATTTTGACAGACACAACACAAGTTTAAAAATACTATAGGTTAGGATTATCAAAATAAGTGTAGGTGACATAAAACTAAACAATAACCGTTGCAAATATAGTTAGATAAAATACAATCTTTGTTCTTATATTCTGCGGACCTTTACTTCAGTATTTTAGTTCTAGTTGACTCAACAATAACATACAATAAATAAACTACTGATCACGCTATTCCCCCAATCAAGCTAATACCCTACTCTCCACTACCACCAAAATTGTGATGTCCATGTTTTTTAAGTCAGAATATGCAAAACTGTTTACAAGGAGTATGTATTATTTTAATATATAATAAAAAGTTTTTCATGTGGTCAGTTCCAAATAGATATAAAAGAAGACAAAGAAAACAGTAAATTCAATATAAAAAAAAATAAATAAAAAATCACAGGGCCTAAGTATATAACGAAAATGCCAAAAACAATGCATTAAAAAAATAATGTTAAACGTTTATTTTTGTACCTACTTTTAGATAAATAATAATTTAAACTTTATTTTGATAAATTTTAGTATTGTAAATATTAATTTTTTTCTAGTCACAAATAACATACCGAAAGTTATCTAGTCAAGTTTAGTTATAGCTTTACTGAAACATTCCTAAATTGTACAAAAATTTTCAGTAAACTAGAGTGGTTCACAGATGATCTCAAGTACGTGTATATATTTATATAATATTTAAATAATAATAAGTACCTAATAATTTATATAAATTAAATAAAAAAATAAGTAAGTAGTAATAATTCTTAACCTAGAGCTTTCATAAGATTATGTCCGCTAAATAGCTTTATAGTCAAGTTATTTTTTCTAGTCGTTTCTACAAAAGGTTTAGTCATCCCAAATTTTTCTAGTCACATAGGTTTAAAATATTTATACGAATTTATATTTACAAAAAATTTATGTCTACATATACCTACCTACTTTGAGCAAAATTTATGCTCCCTTATTATTATAATTATATTAAATTACAGTCAGTGGCGTGTCGTATAGGGGCCCAGGGGAGGCGAACGCCCCCACCCCTCTGCGCTTGGCGCCCCTGGCGTCCTTTGAGAAAAAAATGGAAAAACTAAATTTAACGCAAAAACAAATGGTGCTTGTGTTATTATTTTAAAAAAAGGTTTGTAATTTATTTGACTCCCATACCTATATTTGCGCCCCTTAAGGTCTTCGACCCCCCCCCCCCGCCCTTTTATCCAAGACACGCCACTGATTACATTTACTCATAGAATAAATCCGGAGGATTTCTTAATTTTTTCAGATTGCTCCTTGTTTTAATTTGATTATTTTAAACTGCCTTTTAAACACAAAAACCTAATTTTTCGCACATTTTACACAAATCGATTTAAATTAGGTAAAAGTTAGTTTTGAGGATTTTATACAGAATTTTAAATAAACCTTTGTAGTAGAGGTATCTCAAAAAATCATTTTAATTCAATATTTAAGCAACAAAATATAAGATGGACAAAAAAACTGTACATTTATTTGCGCCTGTAGTTTTTTTCCCGTTTGTTAGATTTTTGTGATTTTGACCTCTATCGAAAGCCAAAGCTTGATACTATCCGATTCTTTTGTCAAATATGACATTTGACATAATAATTTAGCCATTTTTCAAACCCCCGCCAAATTTATTGTACTCCACAAGCGCGGATTTGGGTGAAAATCTAGGGGGGGGGGAGGGGTAATAGTCAACGAAAAAATTATTTGTAATATATTTTTTTTTCTAGGGGCGTAAGTCGCCTATTTTCCCTTTAATCATTAACCACGTTACCCCCCTCAAATCCGCGCTTGGTGCTCCACTGTATGTATGTATGTATTTTAAAGTGGTGGCAGGCACTACTGGACCTCCATGCACCAAGACCACATGTGGGTCTAATGTGCCCACGTACCCACTAAGTTTGAACAAAGTGGCACATTTTTTTTCCACCCAGTACATAGAAAAACTCTGCAGACTACCGTAAAAAATTATTATGGCTTAACACATTGGCTCAAAGATATACCACTAAGGCGCATGTATTATTGCCATTGTGCTGCACTGTACTCGAATTTAAACATTAACTAAAAATCCACGTATTTGCCGTACACAAAAAGGTATCAACTGAAAAAGTTGGTTAAGAAATAATAAAGTTATAGTTTAACGAATTATGTGCTTAAATTCGCTTAAATTTCCCTGTGTAAGGCAGGTAAAAATTTGTTATTTTTCTTCTACTGTGGATTTATCAAAGATTTGAATATTTTTAGCCTATTTGTCCATTTGTGTACGTCAATGACATGATTTTAAAAAGAAAGCTACATCTTTTTCGTGTGGAAGGACATATCACTTATAAAAAATTTGCAAGAACCAAGATAATAGAACTATAAAGTTCGCGCGGCGAAAGTTGAAGCCACCCACGTCACGGCTGAGGGGGATCTACTGGCCCCGCCTCTAGCTTGTGATTGACTGTTTCGGAGATCCATAGGCGTAGTGTTTTATATTGGGAATTAGTTTAATAAATTATTATGTGTAATTTATTCCGCACGGCACTGTCCGACCGCAAGTAGGCGTATACCAAGATAAAATTGATGACGTGCGTGGCATCAACTCTCGCCGCGTCTACTCTACCTAAGCTTTACGGAACAGTAATCAAATTTTATGTTCAACAGAACTTTTTAGGAAAAATGTCATGACAACGCCAGTGTTTTTAATTTGATATTGATGTAAATGTCAACGAATCGCACCAGCAGCCACCCTAACTTAATGTAATTTTTCATTAGTTTTTTTTAGATTTCAAAAGGTTAAAACAGTACCTATTTTGATGTGGTTACACTTTTTTACTTCTTATCCAATTTTTACAAGTGATATGTGATTCTAAACGGCAAAGACGCAGCTTTTTTGGTAATATTTAAGGTTATGTCATTGGCATACAGAAACTGTTGATAAGTTGGTTAAAAATATTCAAATTTTAAAAGTATGCGCCATCTTCGATTTTAACAAAATTACAAGTTTAAGATACAGCATAATGTAGCACAAGGCCCAAATCCACAATAGAACATAAACAACCACTTATTTGACCTACGTTACAAAAAGGGTTAACTCAGCACCTAGTTAACGTACAACTTTATTAATTCTTAACCAATTTTTTTCAGTTGATATTTTTTATACAGGGTGTTCGGCACATGAACCGTCAAAATTTTTCGGGATATTGTTGGTGTAATTTGCTACCTTTTCAACCCTGGAACTTGGGTCCTAAGAGTTACGGCTAAAAAGATATTAATTTTTTTTCTCAAATTACCCAAAATCCCACCTTTAAACCCTCGAACACTTTTTGTTAATGTCTGGAAAAGCACCATTTTTTTTTATAATTCTGTAATCTGATGCTACTTCAACTAATTAATAGATTTGTTAAAATTTATGTACCAAAGGGACATACGAGGTTTTTTATAGAAGAACATTAGTGATTTTGTGAAAGAAAATTAATTTCCAAATTAAACATTAAAAAAAGTATCGACACTTGAGAACTTCATTTTCTTTTAAAAACTTCTCTAGTTGATTACCTTTCTAACGGTATGCTACACATTGATTAAAAAAAAACAATTCTGCTTTAAAATACGGATATTCCGGAGACGGGCAATAATCGTTCGGACTTGATAAGAAAAACAATTTGATGTTTATAATCGTTTCGAACAAAATTTATAAATAAAGAAAACAATACATTATTGTTAAAAGTTTAACTTTTGTTTAACTAGGTAAACGATCATAAACATCAAATTGTTTTTCTTACCAATTCCGAACGAGTCTCGCCCTTCTGACGGAATATCCGTATTTTAAAGCAGAAATGTTTTTTTTTTTATCAATGTGTAGCATACCGTTAGAAAGGCAACTAAAGAAATTTTTCAAGAAAAATGAAGTTCTCAATTGCCGATACTTTTTTTGATTTTTAATTTTGAAATTGATTTTCTTTCAAAAAATGTTCTTCAATAAAATACCTCGTTTGTCCCTTTGATACATCAATTTTAACAAATTTATTAATTAGTTGAAGAAGCATAAGATTACAGAATTATAAAAACGGTGCTTTTCCAGACATTAATAAAAAGCTTACGAGGGTTTAAAGGTGGGATTTTGGGTAATTTGAGAAAAAAAAATTAAAAATTCATATCTCTTTAGCCGTGACTCTTAGGACCCAAGTTCCAAGGTTGAAAAGGTAGCAAATGACCCCAACAATATCCCAAAAAATTTTGACGGTTCATGTGCCGAACACCCTGACACGTAGCTTTTTGTTCATTGTTTTAAATCGAGTACAGTGGCGAACCAAAACATTTGGCGGGGGGTCTGAAAAATGGCTAAATTTTAAAATCATGCATGCTTCATCTTGGAGAAATATTAATTTTGCTAAAAAAGAGGTATAGTTTCATTTATATTTTTTTGCCCACCTTATGTATATAGTTCTAGTCATTAATTTTTCTAGTCATATATAGTTTCAGATATTTTCTAGTCATTTGATTTAACATAGGACTTACGTTTCTAGTCATAATATTAAGTATAGATAACTAGGTATACAGAAAAAAACAGCGCAGCGTGGTGTAAATCTTATTGTGGGAGTAGGCGGGGTAAAGAAAGGTAAATAAAAAAAAAATAGTTTTCAAATTTTCTATTTTGTGGTGACTGCTAACTTTTAAATGCAAATTTGGGTAAAAAAATCTGTAATTATAAATATGTGTATCCCCTATCAGTAAACTAAAATATTCTAGTCATAATATCTAGTCGTAATTTTAAAGTTTTTACATAAATGTGATACTAGCTTTTATGTTTTAGTTTGTAGTTTTTGGTCTTAGTCTATTAGTATGGGTCAATTTTTTTCCAAATTTTGAATGTAGCTATACGTTCTGTGCACTCTATAAGAAATTCAAAACATAGAGCAATGCCAAGGTGTCTGTAATTTTTACGTCGGATATTTTTTTCCAAGATGGCATTATATTGTCATAATGCCTGTCTCGTAAAATCATCAATACTGCATAATAACATATTTTTGTATTAAAATAAGTTTATGATACTGTTTTGGGTTAAAAATGTGTGAAGAATATAATCTTTGAACCACAAAATATATTAAAAATTGAAGTTTTAATTCAATAAAATTATTTTTTTGTCAAACGTTTCATAATACCTAGTATTGCCAGAGTTCTCGAGATGTAGAAAAGATAAACCTATGTTTTAAAGATTACATTTTTCTGGAAATAAGAACTTTTCTGTGTTAACCGGCGGCGCCGTAGATATCAAATTGCTGTTTTAAAAACACGATCATAGGTATAATAATTTTTGTTAAATAAATCTTGTAATAACTAAATTTGTTGCCAAAACCTTACTTAGTTTTTAAGATATTTTTGAACAACACAAAAATCTAATTGAATTTAATGCATTACGAATTTTTTTAATCTTTAATTAAATCCCATTGCTCTCTGTTTATTTCTATCTCTCCTGAAATTTTAAAAGTTTCAACAACACCCCTAACAAACTTCTGATCAACTATTAAATACATCCGAAATTGCAAAAACGCAAAATAGTTCATAATCAAGACCCACCCTTACATAATTTTTAGTGTCCTTAATACGTTTTTAATTTCATGTTATCAAAATTTTAATTTTTGAGTTATTTTTCTTTAAAAAAAGTGCGGGCAGGGAATTGAGTTTTGCAATACGCTCCAAGCGGCAGCTTCACCTTCACTCTAAAAAAATCGTTTTAAAAAAAGTTATATATAGTCTTAAAAATATTAAATGTAATTTTAAAATTTATATATAGTCTATTTTGTGATATAATCTATAATAAGTACCTAAAACGGTAAAGGGCTATGGCCAGTATAGAGTTAAAAAAATAACGTTAGATATAGGATAGGTTTATAGTATTCCTTGTTGACTGAATGTATTTTAGGTAGTTTATTCAACGGCGGCTCGTGCCGCAGGCGAAATAATAGGCTACATTATAAACACCGTTACAAACGTTATTCTAAACTCGTTGCGTCCTAGAACTTTTAGAGCATGGCACGTCAGTTGAAACAAAAAAACGATATAATAAATAAAACTTTTTGCTGATCTCTTTCAACTGGGTACCATGCTCTAGGAGTTTTGAGACGCAAAAAGTTTTAAAAGAAAATAACTTGTATACTGGTTTTTATAATGTACCTACCCCTTCACCTCGCCTGCGGCACGAGCCGCGGCTGAGTTTACTGTCCCTCCTGTAAAATTTCATTTTTAGTACATACTAAGGGTCTACCAATAACAATGATACTTTAAAGAGATAAAATATTTTTTATGAAAAAACCCCATCTCAATGTAAAGAAACGACAAACAACACAAATCAACATTTTTCGGTAAAAGTTTTACAGAACAGCACGTCTATGAAATTAATTTTGTATTTCTTGGAGAGAGGGCATCCATAAAACCCTTTAAAACAGCACCCTCTCCCCGCTGTTCTTGCGTACTAGCCAAATATAAGGCAGATCCATCTACACGCTGATATTATGCGCAGGCCTCGGGTTTTGTTGGTTGGTTTGTCGATCTTATACTATTATTTAATTAACGGTATTATGTAATTTAAACTAGTCATTATAAATTTCTAGTCAAAGATTTTTTCCAGTTAGTCAACGTTAAGGCAAAGAAGCTACTTATAAGGCTGTAAATTAGTAGTCAAACAAATGAGTGTCACTCTAGTCAAATTTGTACTTAAAAACCAAATATTAATTGATAATTTTATATAATTATATAAATGTATAGCTATCTAGTTTTATTTATTTATTATGGAACCTTAATTTTTTGTAACAATTTGTGACAAAAACGAAACAAAGTTTTTTCGGGTACTTGTCGTCAGCTTTTAGATCCAAAAATGTTTTAAAAAGAAATAAATATTTGTTTCGTTTTCGTTGGGACAACCTCTATAGCAAAATTATTGTAATCTCCACAAGAGACTTAATTGTAGATTAAATAACTTTTAAAGATATACATGCAACATTAATGGTAGAATGTCGAACTTTACACAGTCCACGAAAGATGGCAGTTGAATATCACGACACAAGTTAATTGAGTTTAGGCGATAACGCCTCCTTAACGTGATTGTTCTAGGATACTAAGTTCTCTCCCATTGTAACTCTTCTTCAGTTGTTTATTTAATGTATTGTTTAAGATATTTTTTGTAAATTTATGTATAAATTGTATAAAACAGAAGCTTTTGACTGAATATTATTGATCAATAAACGATTTATTCAAAGAAAATTAATTTTGCGTTCTAATTTATTTACAGTTTGTACCATAAAGTGATTGCATTTTACAAAACAAAGCTCTATTCTTATACTTGTTGTTGACTAGGTTTTATGATAATAATTTGGACTAAAATGATATAGTTTTATTTTTCAAAAAAACAGAATAATTAAAATATTAATGAGCTCCCTATAATTACATCAATTTAACATTTATTTAATTTATGTTTTAGACTGGGGTAGGTAACTAATTGAAATAAGGTCAATTTCATTTCCAGTTTGTTGGCTGATCTTGACATTCGATTCAAACCCTAGGAACACCGAACGTACACCAGGGATGTACTTTTTAAGTCCCAACGTCTCTGATGAACCTAAAAAGTTTTTTGTCTCTTAAGGACCCTAACTTTTCCGTACTGAAAAAGTAAGTTTGAAAACGTCTCAAAAAGGACGGTTTCAAAGAAATTCAAGGAACGAATGTTTTTGGACGGTTTCAAAACGAGCTAGTCAGGACGTTTTTAAAATGTATTAGGTGTCCATCTCACCGACTTTTTTTCTTTACTTAGCTTAAAGCGTTTCTTAATACAGGGTGTTCCAACTAAAAGGTAATAGACGTATTTTTTGTGTGAATTTGGTGAAACGCTCGGACACGTCGATTTTGTTTGCGAGGGGGACACCTTTTGGCTATCTTGATATTTTTGTAGCACTCACCATCTTTGAGGGGTATGCTTTACCCCTATATTTTCAATAGGTAAAGTGGGTCTAGTGATACCTTGTTTTGAAGGCCTCTTGAATGTCTTTACCACCGTGTAAAAATTTCAAAAATCTATTTATTACTATTTGAGATAATTGCCTTCAAACTTTCATATTTAACATGGACTGATAAAATAAAAATTTAATCAGAATTTTATATTTTTCGGATTTGATTTTTATTTTATCAGTCCATGTAAAATTTTAAAATTTGAAAGCAAATATTTCAAAAACTAATCTATGGATTTTCGAAATTTTTACACGGTTGTAAAGATATTCAAGAGAATTTCAAAATAAGGTATCACTAGACCCACTTTCCCTATTCAAAATATAGGGGTAAAGTATACCCCTCGAAGATGGTGCGAGCCATAAAAATTTCAAGATAGCCAAAAAGTGTCCCCCTCTCAAACAAAATCGACGTGTCGGAGCATTTTTCCAAATTCGCACGAAAAATATCTAAAAACACGTCTGTTACCTTTTAGTTGGGATCCCCTGTATAATCATAATATGACGTAATAAGGAACACTGAAGGCTAAGTAACGAAAAAAAAAGGGGCTATTAGAGCCCTAATTGAGTACCTAAAAAGTACGTTTTTAAAATGTCCCAAAAAGGACGTTTTAAAAACGCGCTAGTCAGGACGTTTTTAAAATATACTATTTAGATCTCTTAGGGCTCTGAAAAGGACGTTTTTAAAACGTCCTAAAAAGTACGACGTTTTGAAACGTCCTGAAAAGTACGTTTTTAAAGCGTCTCAAAAACTACGTTTTTAAAGCGTCTCAAAAACTACGTTTTAAAACCTCACATTTTTCATCATCATTATCTACATAGGCTAATCAGAAAAACATAAATTTAAAACTTTTTTACCAGACTCAGAATGGAGTGGAGTCAAGTTTTAAGAGGGCCCAATATAGACTGTGTAGGGCCGCTAGAACGTTTTTAAAACTTCCCTGAAACGTTTTTAAAACGCCCCTGAAACGTTTTTAAAACGCCCCTGAAACGTTTTTAAAACGCCCCTGAAACGTTTTTAAAACGTCCCTGAAACGTTTTTGAAACGTCCCTGAAACGTTTTTAAAAAGTACCTGAAACGTTTTTAAAACGTCCCTGGAACGTTTTCAAAACGTCCCTAAAAGGTTTTTAAAACGTCCTTGAAACGTTTTTAAAACGTCCTCGAAACGTTTTTTGTACCTTCCCTGAAAGCTTTTTGGGGCGTCCCCCTCAACGTTTCCAAATTTTGCAAAAAATTAAATTTGACAAACATCCGAAAAACGTTTAAAAAACGTTCTGTGGGGACGTTTTAAAAACTAAGACCAATTGATAAAAAAAGTTCCACATATAGAATCAATCTTACTTCAATATTTTATGCATTATACACATACATCCATGTTCTCCTTTAAGAATTAGCTATAACAATAATAACAAGCCTTAGATATTTTTAGATATTTTCCATATATTTCATAAATAAAAAGATAAAATACCATAAAATACGCCATCATGAGGCCTCGGGGCCCCCCAGAGGCATTGGTCCCCTGGCGCTGAAATAAATTCATCTGTTACACAATATTCAGGGACTGCTAGTACGATTTAGTTACATGTGCGAGTTCCGAGGCTCATGCCTATCATACAAATACAATTAGATCATAGTAGTTGTCTCTGAATATTGCGTACCAGACGAATAGAAGCCTGGCGCTTCCAGGATGCAGTGACCCTACAGACGAATTTATTTCAGCCAGCGCCATCTGCCCCTCAATATTGTAAAGCTCGCGGGTGGCTCTTCTATACGGGTCATTTACTCAATGGTTACATGCACTTGATAATAAGGTAACCAAATGACACAAGCATACTCTAATGTAGATCGTAGATCATACCGCAGCACAATTGATGTTGTCAAAATCCTTTAAAGTTTTGTATATGAAACCAAATCATTTTTGCAAAGTACTGGTGAGAGTACACAGACAGTATTCTTTAAGAAACTAACTGAAATGTCATCTGGACCCATTCCCAAGTTATTTTTAAGTTTCAAAACGTACTGAAAAACCTCAGATTCAGATATAGTCAAAGCTCCTAGATTAGTAGTTAAATCATAGGAATAAATACTCAATACTCAATCAAGATTTTGTGATATATTATCTTGGTAGTGCATTTCTGAAGGATATTCTAAATAACTTTTTTTTGAGTTTAAAAACTTCCAATAATTGGTTTTGTTTATTATACATTTTCCATTCATTTCTTAATCTTAAAAAACAATGATAATCTTCAAGGACTAAAGTTTGTTTATATTTTTTATGTGCAGCTTATTTTGAAAAAATAAGCTCTTTCAAGTGACAATAATTTATTACTCATCCATTTTTATTACTTTGGTTTTCTAGATATACACTTTGGAAGAAAAATGTTAATAGTCTGATATATAATTTGATAAAAGGAGTCTATATACACGGTGTTCCAAGTTAAGTATCCACCGCATTGCTAACTTTGTTATTATTAAAGATAGAAAAAAGTTTAAATTGGCAAACTCGTAGAACATCGCGTTTTCGAATTTTCGAGCTTTTTTTTCATATTTTAATTGAACACCCTGTATTCTATAATTTTTTCTGAAAGGTCATTGAATTCTAAACAAAAATTATTTTTTTGTTTTTTTTCTAAAGTTAAAAATAACGAAGATATTCCAAATTCAATACGATTAGACTTCTTTCTATACCAAATAAAATTTTAACGTACGTACGTAATTTTGAATTAAATATCTTCGTTATTTTTAAAATATAAAATACAGGGTGGTCAATAAAAATTTTTAAATGTTTTTTGAAAAAACTTGAAAACTCCAAAAAGCGATGCTCTAATTTTTTTTAATTTAAGCTATTTCAAAGAGCATCAAAAATTCTACTATTTTACCAATTTAAACTTTTTCTATCTATAATAATAAAAAAGTTAGCAATGGTGGACACTTAACTTGGAATACCCTGTTTATTAAAATATTCTGTAATCTCTGTAATACCTAACAAAAAAAGGGGGGGAAAAGTTGATAAATTTGCATATTCAGCATAAAACACAACGATATTTAGAATTCATTGATATTAACAAATATTCTATTTTCTATGTCTCCAACCAAGGGCCTGTCCTTAAATTACGTAACGCAAAACGAAATTTTGACACCCCCCCACCCACCTGTAACGCAACCACTGACCCCCCCTAGAAAATTACGTAAGGTTTGCTATCCCCCCCCCCACCCTACTTTATATATTTTTTCTACATATAATATTTTGTTTATGTTTATTCAACAAATGTTTTAGAGGTAGACTATGTATAGGCGTTCTGTCAATTTTTTTTTAATCGGGTGGTGTAGTCAAATATTTGAGAAGATCGCTCTTCTTGGCTAATGCTTTAGCTTTCTAATAAGCTGAGCCACAATGTAGAAATATCTCTGTAACGAAATACCGCGTAACAAAATATCCTTATTTTGATATGGGAATGGAAAAATTCGCCGCGGGAACAACACGCCGCCGTCGAGGTTTAAAATTGCAATTTTGTTTATTTCGTGTACAAACAAATTTTTAAAAAATAATTTAAAAAAATTATTTTTTCTAAATTATTTTTTAAATTAGGTGTTATTAAAAAAAAATCCGAATTTTTTTATTAATAATTAGTTTATGAAAAAGCTACATTTTAAAAAAGTATTATTTTTATAAAAAAAAATTTGTAAAAAAATTTTTTTTTGTGTTTTTTATAAATTAGTTTTCTGAAACACTAATTTTATTGAAAAAACATTTTT
Organism: Aspidapion aeneum; assembly: GCA_963576565.1. NCBI lineage: Eukaryota > Metazoa > Arthropoda > Insecta > Coleoptera > Brentidae > Aspidapion > Aspidapion aeneum. The sequence continues at coordinate 33,680,104 of OY755038.1, read as the reverse complement.
TTTTAACTTTTTGTGAGGACCTTTTTTTATAAAATGGTTGTCCACACACCGGTTAGGATTTGACCACTCTTAGGTTTAACACAGATTTTGTTCTCCCAGTAAGAGGACAGGAAAGCTATGATTTAGGAAAAAGAAAGTTAAATTAAAATAAAAATTAAACAAAAATTCTCGCGGCTGAATTGTCCCCGCGGCGAATCGGCCCGCGACGTATCGGCCGCGGCGAATTGTCCCATACCTTTTAATATACCGGCCCACCCTTAGAAATTATTAGCCCTCTAACCTCCCGGTGGTCTTAAGCCTAGCCTCCCTTGGTCACAGGATATTATGATGGACTGAACATGCACTTATCTGATAGACGCCATTTAAAACACGCGGTATTTTGATAAGCGCTATTGAAAAAATGCTGTTTTGATACGTGCTAGGCCTAGTAACATCTGACATCCCAGGGGCGTACGTTTTAGGTCTCTTTAGGTTCAAACGGGGACGTTCTTAAAAACGTTTAAAATGGAACGTTTTAGAATCGTCTAATTTGGTCCATTTTCAATTTACCCGTATCTTCAAAAGCCCTCAATATTGCATACTTAAAAACTAAGTTTTTGTAACGTCCTAAAAAGGACGTTTTAAAAACGGACTTTTAAGGCACCTTCGGGTCCTAACCTTTGCGTCCCTAAAACGTACGTTTTTAAACTGTCCCAAAAAGAACGTTCTAAAAACGCGTAAATCTGGAGATTTTTAAAACGTAATTTTCCCTTAAGGCCTTAACCTTTGCGTACCTAAAAACTACGTCTTCTAAACGTCCCAAAAAGAATGATTTAAAAACGCGAAAATCTAAAATGTAATTTTTAGGTCCTTTCTAGGGCTCTAACTTTTGAGTACCACCAAAATACGTAATCTGGGATGTTTTTAAAGGCGCTGGGTCAATAGGGCGTGGGTCATTTGCGCGCGAACAAATGCACGCCCCCAATAGCGCCCAAAAACCGTGCATTGCGTGCACATATTTTTATCCGAGTATTAACCAACCTATAACCAAGTCGAATTGCCCTTTTTAACCGAGGTGGACGAGGGGCCGAGGATAGCTGAAAAGTTGACCCGGTTAGGTTAGTATTCTAAGTTGACCCGGATAGGTTAGTATTCTAACCTGACCCGGTTAGCGCAAATGACCTGCGCGCTAGTATTTTTTTGACCGTAAATTTTTCGTACTTAAAAAGTATGTTTTTAAAACGTCCTACAAAAGACGTTTAATAAAGCGCCAATCAGTACGTTTCTAAAACGTACTTTTAAGGTCCCTCACATTTGCCTCCCTAGCATCATCATTGTCTACAGCTGATCAGAAAAAAGTAAATGTCAAACTTTTCTACGACTGGAGTGGAGTAAAGTTTTACGAGGTCCAATATGATAGGGCCTAATACCTTAGGGCCCACACCAGGGGGCCAGGCCTAGACTTTGTGAGGGTTTCTGAAATGTTTTTAAAAATGACATCTGAACGTTTTTAAAACGTCTCCGGAACATTTTTAAAAAGTGCTCGGTAAGTTTATTATGAATGTCCACAAATTTTGCAGAAGGTATAAAAAATCAACTCTTTGTTTGAAACGTGGCAATGATTACACAACCCATAGATATTATCATGGAATAAATACCTGTTATTTCTTCGATGATATTATGCTATCCAACAAACTTAATAACAGCAGCGGGGAGATGACTCTGCCATCATCAGAGCCATCTGTCCGCTGCTGTTATTAAGTTTGTTGGGTTGCATATCTATAGAGGTTGTGTAATCATTGCTCCTAGTCAATGATTGAGTAGAAATAAAATTTCGGACTTCCATTGTCTTAATTTATTTTAAACACGATGTTTCCGTTAGTAAGTATCTCTAACCGTTTTTCAGTATTACACTTGACAATTTTGTTTGCATAAAAAATCAAATTTGACAAACGTCCGAAAAACATTCTTAAAATGTTTTAAAACATTCTGTAGGGATATTTTACAATCGTAATATAAACCCTCAAAAACGCACCACGGACCTTTCGGATATTGAGTCCCTGAACGTACGTTTTTAAAACGTCCGCAAAATGGACGTTTTGAAAACGTTTCCGCAACTTTTTTAAAACATCATCGGAATGTTTTTAATATGTCCCTGGAACGATATTACACTGTCCCCTGAACGTTTCTAAAATTTCCCAGGTGCATTGTTTAAACGTGCCTAGTACGTTTTCTAGAAGTCTTCGAAACATTTTGGCAAACGTCCGAAAAACGTTCTTAAAACGTCTTAATAAAGTACTGTTTTACGGACTTTTTTTGACATTGAGGTTCCTTTACGTACGTTTTTAAAATGTCCCCTAGATCGGAAGTGGACGTTTTAAAAATATTTTTGAAACTATTGAGTTACAGAGCATTTAGGTTTATATATTAAAAAAAAAACTTTTTACCAAAAATATTAATTTTGATTGTTGGTAAAGGATGTTACGTAACGCGTCACAGAACACCCCCCCACCCCCTGTAACGCTGCATAACGCGACGCCTGTCCCCCCCCCATGCGTTACGTAATTTAAGGACAGGCCCCAACAATCAAACAGCATTCTTCATCTAACTCTTTAATTTTCTTTAAAAATGGTTAAGAATTTAGCAAAATTTCCTTTGCGACTCGCCGCAGTTTTTTCTTTTATAAAAAACTATTTTTTTTTTCATATTAAAAGCTTAGCGCTTTACTCAAAAGTAAAAAGGGCAGAGATTACCGCTTTTGATTCAAGCCCCTCAAATAACTGCATTCAAATTTTGTCTAAAATAACTTGTCCAGCTAGAATTGCGTTATCTGCCATTGTGCGGCGTCTATAACGTTCCTGAACAGCCCCTATAATATGACGTGTGTTCACAAGAATGGGCTTTCTTCTTACCTAGTCTTCTGTGCTAAAAGGCCCAAATATCTGAAAGCCACACAAGCCGTGCAAACAACCAACCAATTTTGTAATTATGCCTGATTTTGATAGTTTTTGGACATATTTGTTATCTTTTCAAAATAACATTTTTGATTTTTCTTTAGAAAAAAATTCTTGATCGAGATGGGGAGGAAAGCCCCAGTTGAAGAAGAGGGCGAAGAAGAAGACTTAAATAGAGATGTGACCTGGCTTCACTTGAAGTATGGCTCTTCAAAGGACATGACCTCTTCAGGTAATACTCAGGGATATAAGAACAATAATAATATCCCTGGTAATACTAGATGTATAAAAGCAAAAATAGTTATGTTTTTTAATAGAAATACTGTTTGGCAAAATCTGATCATGACCTTACATAGGGTTAGGGCATACATAGGGTTACCATCTCTAAAATATTTTTCAGGGACAGACTTGAATTTCCATACAAAGTCTGGACATTTTTTTTTGGTGGAGCAGCAAATTATAGTACTCTATATAAGCGGTGGGTGACCATCCAGGCAACAAATGTGGTCTATTATGCAAACTTTTAATCTTTGATGAGATTTCACATTATCTTTTGGGGATCTTCATTACACAAAAGAGAGCTCTTCGGCAAATGTTGGGATTGCAATGCCTTGAAAGTTGTAGGGGTAAATTTAAAAACTTAAAAATATTGACAGTGTATGGGACTTATATTTTTGAATGTCTTAAGTTTTCATTTAAAAATAAACACAAATTTTGTGATTTTATATCTCATCATGAACATAATACTAGGACATTAAATTGTAACATTCCTCAGCACAGATTAACTTTAACTGAGAAGCTGCCTACCTATGCATGCATAACTTTTTTTCAACAAACTCAGTAAATATAAAAAGGGAAAATAATCTTAAAAACTATAGAAGAAATGTATTGACCTTGCTACTAGAAATCAAACCCCATAGCATCCCAGAGTTCCTGAGCTACCCAATATAATAAGTGATGAAAGGTTGTGATAAAAATGTGATACCAATGAGTATATGACTCATATAGACTGGCAACCAGCAAGCTTTGCCACATTGAGGGGCAGCAAGCTTTGCCACATTTAGGGGCAGATGGAGCTGAAATAAATTCGTCTAGTACTCAATATTCAGAGACAGGTACTATGATCTAATGGCATTTATGACAGACATAACCTCGGAACTCGCACATGCAACTAAATCGTACTAGTAGTCCCTCAATATTATGAACTAGACGAATTTATTTCAGCACCATCTACCCCTCAATAAAGCAAAGCTTGCCAGTTGCCACCCTATGGGTCATATACTCATTGGTGATACCTAGTGTCTGTAATATTCTAAAAAAGAAAATAATAATAATCACTTTCCCATGTTTTCATTTATTGTCATTTATTTTGCTTTATTTTTGTGTAGTTATTATTTTAATATGTTTGTACTTTTTCACTTCACTTCTTTTTAAATATTCAATTCAATTAAGCTTTATTGTCAAAAAACTAAAAATTCTGTTGACAAAGCATTGCACCAGACCTACCAGAAAATACATATGGGTAGATATCTGAAAAGTAATAGATTTGGAGCAAAAATTGTGGACATACATGAAACTTGATATACAAATAAAAAAAATCAATGAAAATATGACCAAAGTACCAAATAACATGTTGCTGTGGAAAAATGTTCAAATTTCAAAATATTTTCTGTTCTTTTTGCCATTTTTTATTTTTAGCATATCAGGTTACTGATGCACTTCACAGGTAACTGATAACCACTTATAAACTTTACAAATGTTGGGATAAAATATAGAACTAACCTTTAATATTTGATTTCTTTTAAAAATAAGTATATTTTTTTAATTTTTCATTCAAAATGAATAGCTTTTGCAATACAGGTAACTGACAACTATAACAGGTAACTGATTATAAGAACAAACAAAATTATTTAAAAAAATGTTTTAATTTAAAAAAATGCAAAAAATTTGTATATAAAAGTCACAAACTCATTTATTTATGGAAGGGGGTAGGGTGAGGCGACATTTTTTTATTTTTGTTGTATTGTCATCGGACCACTATATGCATACCAAATTTCATCCAAATCAGATAATGGGAAGTGTGTCAAAAACGCATTTTTCTATAGAAGGGTGTGGGGGTAGGAGTGGAAGGATATTTTTTTCAATGTTGTATTGTCATCGGACCACTATATGTATACCAAATTTCATCCAAATCGGATATTGGAAAGGGTGTCAAAAACGCATTTTCTATGGAAGGGGTGGGGGTAGGGGTGAGAGGATATTTTTTTCTTAATGTTGTATTGTCATCGAACCACTATGTGAATACCAAATTTCATCCAAATCGGATAATGGGAAGTGTGTCAAAAACGCATTTTTCTATGAAAGGGGGTGGGGGTAGGAGTGGGAGGATATTTTTTTCTTAATATTCTATTGTTATCGGATCACTATATGCATACCAAATTTCATCCAAATCGGATAACGGGAAGTGTGTCAAATCAAAAACAAATTTTTCTATGGAAGGGGGTGGGAGGATATTTTTTTCTTATTGTTTTATTATCATCGGACCACTGTGTATACCAAATTTTATCCAAATCAGATAACGGGAAGTGTGTCAAAAACACATTTTTCTATAGAAGGGGTGGGTATAGGGTGGGAGGATATTTTTTTCTTAATGTTGCACTGTCATGTTTTATCCAAATCGGATAATGGGAAGTGTGTCAAAAACGCTTTACAAGATTTGATAGTTAGATAGTTAGTTAGATAGTTAGACAGAACATGTGAAGCTAAATAAAAGCTTGTAAAAAACGAGTCAGTTACTTGTAGAGCAGGTCAGTAACCTGTAAGTATTCTAACAGGTAACTGATGCACAGGTAACTGACGATTTTGTGACGTTTTGTCCGATATTATTAAGACTACTAAAATTGAGTCTAATAAACAAGAAAACTCAAAAAGTGTATTCTATTGTAATTATGTTTCACCATTTTTTAAATTGTTTTTTTGTTTTTCTACCATTTAAAAACTTACCAGGTTACTGATCAAACTGAAGGTTACACACGCGAGTATGGATCGGTTAAAGGACACACCCACTGTCTTAGACGTGTGACATCGAATTAAACCATTCGCGCGTTTTCCGAATCACAGAGCTCTTTTTTACTTAGCAACTGAAGGTCAAGAATGATCCAATGATGCCAAATGGATAAAAAATCTGAAGGCACAGGTAACTGATGCAATTTTTGGTGACAAAGTTGAAATTTGAATATTTAAAAACAAGTAACTTTAAAACAATTCTGGTTTTGACTATTTATATAACTAAGGTTGTTTTTTAATGTTTACTAAGAAATTACTCCAATAAATAATTATAAGAACGTAATTTAATTAAAATATAGTAAAACTCTAATGGTGAGACTCCAGGTTACTGACGATTGTTACATAAAACCTCTTATCTAAAGGAAATATTTTTTATAATCTTCCAAAAATGAACTTGCTTGTTAGTTATTTAATAGAACTATAAAAATAAAATTAGTTTTATATAAAAAAAAATGTTTTAACATGTTTTTCTGTAGGTCACATCAAAATCCGTTACTTTCCAAATATTCACCCATATGTATTTAAAAATATTGATTAAAACAAAATAATCAAACAAAATAAAACTATTAAATAATACAAACTAATTAAAAAAAATTATTTTACAAAATAAAATTACTTAACAAAATAAAATTACTGAACAAAATACAATAAATTATTTAAAAAAATAAAATGACAATATAAAGTAACAAAATAAAATGGTAAAACTAAATAAAATACAATACATACCACAAACATTACACTAATACTTTTAAAATGGTAAAAAATATGATAAGAACATAAATTCTAATTAAAAAAAAATTCATCAATACTGTAAAATGCCTTACTTATTAAATATTTTTTAAGCCTATTACGAAATGTCTTGTATTCACTGATAGACTTTATATCATCAAGCTATTAAATATTTTAATGCTCTCATATATAATAGAGTTTTTGGTTAACGATGATTTCGGTATTGGCACAGGCAAATCACTTGTATGTCTTAGATTGTATCTTAATTCTCTGCTATAGCCTTCAAATTTTTTAAATATTAATGAAGCAGTCTCCAGCTTTAACCGTTTTCAAGTGTAAACTAAACAATCCAGTCTACAGGCCACTACTTATACTATTTGGTGTGCAGTCAGTCTAAGACCCTGGTTTCCATATGTTTGGTATGTCTGTGCTTGGTTGACTGAAAACTTCTTTATTCTGCATTATAGACGCAGCTTCAATAAACTTTCGTTTTCGCCAATGCGACTCCTTATGCAAAACTTTAGCTTCAGACCATTGAATCCTGTGATCATTTGACCATGCATGATCCGCTAAACCGGATTTTTCAATATCCCCTAATTGGGTACTTTTTAGGTGTTCATTTACTCTAACCTGAAGAGGGCGTTTCGTGTCACACTTGCACGAGATTTGGTAATTACATTCCTTATTATTTGAGGGATTTTCTGGTTCTGTTTACGTTACAAAACTCCTTATCGTATTTCCCGATGAAAATACTGTTTTTATATTATAGTGTTTGGCTATTCGTCTTATGTTTTCGGAAATCCTTTAAACATATGGAATATTAATAACACCCAACGGATTATTATTTTGAGAATCTGCTACATTGGGTTTGTTTTTAATTTTAGATATCGTTGTTATGCCCGCAGTAAGAAAAACGATAAATGCAATGGACTGTATATAATTTAATTAAATGATTCGCGAACAAACATAAATATATTGATATGAAATTACGAAATAATCAAACGTCCATAGGTAAAATATTGGTGCCACACAACGGTAATCAGATACAAATGCACTCACCAGCTTGCAGCCACTTTCTCCACGTTCTAAGGGGCCCCTGATTGGATCTAATGATGTCACCACGTAGCTGAAGGGCTGAAGTTTCTAGTTCTATGCTTCAGTACACCAAAATCGAGCACTTTGAGGTGTAGAAATTTGAAATAGTTGGAGAACGAAATTAACACGCCATTTTCTCGAGGCGGTCGACAAGGATCTCTCTGGTTGTTGGTGCGCATGTCCAAATACGCGAAATGCGCTCTGTCCTTCATACAATAGTGTGGTTTTAAAAATATATAAACAACCGCGAAATTTAGCGGGAGCTAACAATCGTTGAGTTTATTAGTTTCTCGGAATAACCATTCGTTGTAAGTCCTTTATTAATGTTGTAGATTTCTGTGGTTAATTCTTCATTATTACTACAAATATTTACGGCTCTTAAATACAAACTTCTTATAACTCCTTGTTTTATATACTTAAAGTTTAGGTACTTTCTTGTGTGTTTAGGTTTCCTATATACAGTGATTTGAATGTTTCTGTCTATTCGTTTGACAAGAACATCCAAAAAAGGTAAGGCCGAATGTTTTTCAATTTCCATTGTGTATTTGATTGTTGATAGAATACCTTTCAGATGATATAAAAAAGGGGGTCGTCACACCTTACGGTCATTAAATAAAACGGTTGTCTGGTAACTCGGTGTCATGACGGCCGTGACGTCAGAGCTACGTCACAGTTTTCCTAGCAGCAGTCAAACGCTGTTTATAGCGTAATTTCGTCTTTTGCCAGGAAATATTGTACATTTTGGGTCTTGTCGTCTTGTAAGTCGTGTTTATAGCTGTTCCGTGCTTGCTATAAATGTTTTAAGGACTAACTAAAAGAGATTTTAGAAAAAGATGGTTTAGTTTATGTTGCAGGATTTTAGCACGAAAGCATCACAATGAGTTATCTCAACATGCATTCATATGCCATGCCATCTTGGGTGCAAAGCCTTTCTTTTGGGGGCTTAACTGAGCCTTTACCATCATGGAAAGAAAATGTTAACAAAATGGACAAAAAATGGTTTATAAAATTGCATGGTGCCAGTTTTAAATTTAAAACAAATATTTCTATTCCATATAAATTAGTAAATTTATTTGTAAAACAAAGAGAGATAAGAGAAAAGCATCAAATTTATAAATACCAAAAAGCAAAATGAATCCACAATGAAACAAAAGCTTGATGATACAGGGACTGATGATAGTTGAAAAACAGTAAAAAAGCTAAAGAAAATTATTTTGTAACTATTCTATAATTAGATATAGTATAGTTTTTGTTACTTGCAATATGACTTAAAAACAAAACTGATGAGGACCAGTCTTAAATTATATACTGGGTGTTTCAAGTTAAAAGTCCACCATTGCTAACTTTGTTATTATTAAAAATATAAAAAAGTTTAAATTGGCAAACTGGTAGAATTTTTGAAAATTATAAAATGCAGGATGTTTAAATTAAAATTGGTTTTATGTTTTTTGAAAAAAACTCGAAAGCTCAATTTCAATTTTCTCAATCAATCTTTAGTAATAAAAAGTTAGCAATGGTGGACATTCAACTTGGAACACTCTGTATAATGCCAAAGAAATTCAAGAAAGTTGAATGTTTTTGATAATGCCCAAGCAGGAGGGAAGAAATATTAGCGTTACAACCAATGTATATTATTATAATTTTTCTTGAAATGCGTCAAGGGGGGATCAAAAATCCTGAATCTTTGCGTTATGTAATTTATGAATGTTCCCTAATACCTTGTTGCCACCAATGCATGCCCACCCCGATTCAAAAAACGCATCACGTGATGGGCCATGGATTTGCACCGGTTTTAAATGCAGCGTCACCTGATGCGTTTTTTGAATCGGGGTGGGCATGCATTGGTGGACTTACTGCCAACTTAAAGTAATTTCAATTTCCTTTCCTTTAATTTTTTTGATAAAATTTCTCAAAAAAAAAACTTATTTTAATTAACTTCTATCCACAAAAAAAATCAATATATTCCTTTAGTGTTCGGCGAAAAAAGTTAAATTAATATGAACAAGAGAGTCGAATTAACTTAGGAAAAGTATTTATAATCGTATCCTGAATCTGATAATTATAAAACTGGAATTTTTATCATAAATTTTTAAATTATTTAATTTTTTAATAAATTTTGGTATTTTTGCGGCATCTATCTTTATTTCTCGCATAATATAACGTATAGGTCTCTCTTTATTGATCGTGGAGCAGGCGTCATAGGCTGGCGAGTTCTTATTGGCTGGGTGTTACCAGACAACCGGTTTATTTACGGACCGTGGTCACACCTGACAGCACACCAAGTAGTATAATTAGTAGCCTGTAGAGTGGATTGTTTAGTGTACACTTGAAAACAGTTAGAGAGATTTACTAACCGAAACGTCGTGTTTAAAATAAATAAAGACATTGAAAGTCCGAAACAAAGAGTTAGAGGTACCGGGTTCGAGTTTTGGCGGATAAGACTTTTTTAAAATAATTGTTTGTTTTTTTATTTTACCCTGATTAATTGTTGTTTTGTTTTGAGTAAAACCTTGCATTATTGCACTTTGGTATCTAAACTACATAGTTGCTTTTTTTTAGATGTTGTAACAGAAAAGAAGCATAACGGAAATACAGAAGCAACAATAAAGCTTATCTCTGCCATAATGAAAGGGTGTTCTAATCCTTGTAAGTAGAAGTAACTATTTTAAAGTGTTTTGAATATTCATTTATTCTATTTGTAGCTAATTTTAATAGGGTGTGTGACAGTAGTTAAAAATAAATATATATTTATTTTTAGATACCTCTTTAGGTCTTAGGAATGCTAAGAACAAACTTTTTTGTTTAATTTTTTCTCAAATTCATAGTTCTTTTAATTAAATAAATTCATTGAATTAAAACAATTAGCCACGTGATTCAAAACACGCGGTCTACCAATCAGCTGCGAGTGACGTCACAAAACAGTAAACTCCTCGAACGAACCTATTTTCTGTGTTATTTTCTTATGGATGGTAATGTTTGCTTTGGTTTAAAGTGCGAATTATCGTCCCAAATTAGACTTTATTTTGTGTTTTGCTTATAAAAAACATTCTCAATGGAAAACGGATTCTTCAAAGCCGATAGCTCCAACTTGCCAATGCTGAATTCCTTTATGGTGGCAGGCTTCTTTGCCAACAACAGTGATTTTTGTTCTGCGGAATTTAGAAACGTTAAAATGTGGAAGTATTCGATGAGTTGTTTTGGTTATATGTTTTGCTTTTTTGTTTAATATGCCAGTTACAATAGATTCAATTAAATACCCAATCATTATTATTTTAAGCATTAACAATCAAAAATTGCTTTTTTAAAACAAAATTTTCTAAATACATTCTACAGACATACTAGTCCTCCCTATGCACTGCCTAGTCTTGCATATGCACTGCTCAGTCCTACATTTAGCCTGCATGTGCACTGCCTAATCCTGCATTTAGAGGTACTCCCTAGTCCTGCCTAATAACTGCCTAGAACCGCCTAAAAATTTGTACACCTTTCTGCCTATTATAGTTGTTCACCCCTTGTAATAAACATAACCTCAAAAATGTCATCGTCATTTACGAAATGTTCATTCCATAATTTTTGAGATAACTTTTTGATAGTAATCAGCTGTTACCATAACAAATAGCATAGGCCAGCGAAAAAAAATCGTCAAATGTTATCCCAAAAATAATGATATGGACTTTAGACAACGTGAGAAAAATTAATAGAAACAATTTAGTTATACTCACATCAAAGTGATCTTCATTATTGTAAAGCGAAAATGTATTAGATAAGGCCCTTTGGTCTCTTCGAGCAAGTTCTAGCCACTTTTTCCGTTCTTTTACTGCTGTAGGCACATGATTAAATAGAGGCAAATTCAAATCGGAAATTAAAAAACTTGATTTTAAATGTTGTCATGATAAAATATACTATTTTAATAATTTTGCGTAGCAAATTAGGGATCTATGTATCATTCTAAACACTTTTCTAAAATTTGTCACATACCCTATTGTGATGTTTTCCTGATTTTAAAGAAAAACCTGACCTCTCTTAGTTTCAATAATTGGTTATTATTTCTTTGTGGGAGCCCAGGTTTGAATTCTACTTGAACTTTAACATATTTTTTTTAAATAGTTTATATTGTGTTAAAAACTGAGGTGTTTAACTTCAATGGCTAAAGGTTGTATCACTTTAGGCCCAAAGGTTTTTTTATACACACGGTGGCCCAAAAAGAAGTAGGAACCAACAACTTAATTTTTTAATCAAATTTTGATAATGCTTTGATTTTCTATTAAAAAAAATAAAAATTTTGTTTCATATTTAATTTTTTTTCAAAATTATTTGTTTTAAGTATAACCCTGTATTTTTCTTATTACTCGTTGTTGTTGAATAATATGGTAATATTAAGAAGGTAATTTTTGAGCCCTTTTTAAGAAAAATAAATCAAAAATGTAACATTTTTAGATTCAGGATGTTAAAGATTTTCAAAAAGTCTCCTTTTTTATTAATATCAGTAATATTGCTCTAGATATTTTTATGAAATGTGGCACACACTTTCTGTTCCACAAGGGGCATTTTCTGATGTGTAACATGTTTTTTATATCGACCAATGTATTTGTGCAATCATTGCCCTCGGTATTTTTGAAGTAATGATAATGTTTTTTATCTTAAACAAGTAATTGAGAAAAGCAGTGCCAAAAATATAGAGACTCATGTTGCCTTTGTGGACCTACAAAAGGCATATGATACTGTTCCAGTAGAAAAATTATGGACAGGACACAACACACTAATATCAATCATACATACATAAAAGCAATAAAAGAACTATACAGGGTCCAAATTTAATATTAAAATTGGAAATCAACATTCAAAAGAATTCCTGGTAACAAAAGGCTTAAGACAGGGATGTTGTGTCTCTCCAACTCTTTAAAATATATATCGCAGTAGCTCGAAAAAACAGGAAACGTAAAGTACACCATATACACACTACAGTTTGCTCACGACCAAGTAATTGTAGCTAATGATAAAGAAGACATGGAGATGATGAGAAAGTTAACAGAAGAATACCAAAAGTGGAGATTAACAGTGAACATGGACAAGACATAGTACTTATATAATGTAATGTAAACAAATCAAGTGAGTTAGAACTAAATAATAGACAAACAATCTCTCCATGCAATGAGTATGTATAGTTGGGTGTCACGTTTGACAGGAACAGACTATAAAGAACTGAAAAAAATAATAGCAAAAGCTAAAAAGGATATTGGATGTCTTAACAGTATTTTATGGAGCAGAGAGGTAAAAAAGAATGTAAAATTTAACATATATGAAACCTTAGTGAAAAGCACGCTGTTGTATGGAATAGAGACTTGTCACGTAAGAGAAAAATACAAAACAAAAATGGAAAGTGTCGAAATCGATGCAATAAAAAGATGAATGAGAATTCCTAGAACAGATCATTTAAGAAATGAGATCACAAAAGAAAGAATGGGAATTGAGAGAAGCATAACGGATGACATCACTAACAGACAACTGACATGGTACGGCCATGTACAGTTAGGAATTGCCGGTGTATTTTTTTTCTGTCATTTAAAGATACCAGAAAATAGATTTTTTTAAATATTTTTTATTTTCATGCGTGGCAATTTAAAAAGTCCTTGACTGTACAACGGTTGAACGACGAAAGATTAGCAAAGCAGGTCCTAGAATGGTAACCAATAGGGCGCAAAAAAAGAGGACTTCCTAATCTGTACTGGCAACAGTCAATCCAAAGATCAATGAGTCAAAAAAACCTGACAAAATATGATTGTCAGGATCGAAGGAGGTGGAGAATAGACGTCGGACTACGTATAAAAATTTTTTTAAACCGACATAGTTGTTGAAGAAAATAATAAATTGTTTTTTTCTCCTAATAGGTCTAGCGGGATGCAAAGGAATAAATGTAATTTGTTTATACGAAAACTGTACAGGATGCGCCCGTATATTGTTCCGAAATTAAAAAAAGTCATCTGTGTATTTGATCAAACCTACTTATCCGGGGGTCCTATATATATAAAAAACGTTAAAATTTTTCGCGCAGACACAAAAAAATGCGAAAACCGCTGACAAAAATATAGAAAATTTTTTGAATGAGGTCAACGTGGTTTTATAAAGAAGCTCTCCAACGTAATTTGATTTAATGACGAATGAAATTTTGAAGTTGTGTGGGCAAAAAAACCTCGTATTTGGATTCGGTGCACCGAGATGTAGAGAATACTTTTGTTGCTTTTTATTTGCCGGATTTATTATTGTTTAAGTTTTTCCTCTGTACGCTTTTTTCCGTGTGCACTTTTTTTCATAGGCGATTTCTTCCCTAAGTGCTTTTCTGATAAAGCAAGTAAAAAAAAATATAATTTTTTTAAACCAATAACTTACTATCCGCCCTTTTACTTTATATATTTTTTCGGGTTCGGGGGGGTTAGGTTAAGTTCGGGGGGGGGGGGGGGTAATTACCCATATACATAATATTCCAATACCCACGGTAACTGCCCATTCATGATGCAAACATGAGGGCATTAAGCAAAAAAGACCTGATTGGTTGCTTTCAAAGACATGTATATTATTTCCATATAGTACGTATTATTGCAATACCTACGATACCTTACGACGCAGAATGCAAACATATTTGAAATAACAATATCAATGAGTATAATACTATCCTCTTTGCGGTCCTTAAGATAAAATGTCCTGATTGGTTATACTTTTACGCATGAATATTATTTTATTCTTGTATTCGTTACGTTAAATCATCGGCGTACAGTTGACAAAAACTCTATCTATGTAAATTTGATATCTCTGCATTTTCCGTGCCTTTATTTCTGAATGTTTGCATCAAACGCCAACCGTTGTGTAAATAGGTAACAGGGAGTATTGGAATATTACGTATGTAATTACCCCATTTAGCCCCCTCGTAGAACCACCAATGTTTTGACTATAAGCCACTCAACTAATATGTGGAATTGACTCAAAACATTTTTAGGTGGATGCCACGGTAAACTAGCAGTCTTACTCAAATCACATGCACAGTTAAAAAGCCCTGAAAAAAAATCAAGCACAGCAAACAATAACCAAATAGATCTGCTTAGAAAATCCACCCCAAGATTGAATTTTCTAAGATCAAGAACCGTTTTAGGAAAAAAAATGGGCAAGCAATTTAATGAATTAAAAGGACCAACAGGATCAAGCCCAAAAAAGGAAAACACCCTTCTCAGGGAGGTTTCAGCAGATAGTGGGTTTTCAAATGACAGCCGCAAACAGAGTCGAGAAAACTTAAAAATGGTGAGTTCTAAGCACCAACCAAACCCAATCAAACCAACTTTGGTTTGGTTTTTTTTTCTTCCAGAGAGTGCTCCTAGCTATGTTTGGTGAACATCAGTTAAATAGTTTCGGAGATAATAGGCCTTATTTAAACTGATTTCAAAGTAACTAACACAAATTATACTAATAAGCTGTATCTATCTATCTATCTCTCTATTTAGCCTTCTTCGATCCATCTTTGGACTTAGGCCTCCCCCAATATCTTCTACTCTTTTCTGTCTGTCGCCGTGTTCATCCATCTAGTTCTCGCATGTTTCTTCAAATCGTCCACCCATCTTATTTGGGGTCTTCCCCTACTTCTTTTATTTTTCCAAGGTCTCCAGTTTACAATACATTTATTCCATGGATCGTCTTTCTGGCAAATTTTCACTAGTAATACCACTAGAGGTTAAATTATTTCCGGAAATTTTTTCGAGCTAATGCGAGGATAATTTTCTGAAAATATTCATTAGCGAGAAAAAAATTTCGGATTTAATTTAACCTCGCGTGGTATTCGGTAAGAAAATTCCACACCAAATTGAATAAATTCAAAATTTATTTTTTCTATAAGCGTGCGGAAAAGTCCACTTTTCCGCACGCATTTTAGTGCGGAAAAGTAAATTTGTTACGATTTTGAGGTGTTCTATAACATTTAGACCGTTCAAAATACATTTGTATCTTTCCTAGCACACGAAATATCCTAAAAATATTCAAATTGACTAAAATTCTGCTATATTTTCGATAAAATAAAGTTTTCAGTAAAATAGGTTCAAATTATAAGTTTTAAACCTCCCCGGTATAAATATCGTCATTGTCAATGTCAAACAACAATGAACACTAGTGGTTTTAGATTTGGCATCTTAAATCACCATAGCAACAAAGTACAAACAAACTGTCAAAACAAAGCCAATTTTGCAGATACAAGCGTCTTTTGAATTTTTCAAACAAAAAAATCAGATTTTCAATGGATTCTTCGGACGAAGATCTACCCCAGTCAGTTCTAGAAGCCGCTAGAATGTGAATAATAATAATTGATTTGATTAAAACGTTTTGAATATAAATAATTTTCTGATTAATTTTTAGTTTTTTCCTCACGCTTATAGAAAAAATAGTGTACCTAACTCGTGCGTAAAGTGTCTTTTCCGCACTTGATTGCTGGCCAAACTCCGCTTCGCGTCGTTTGGCCATCTGCAATTGCGTGCGGAAAAGAGGCACTTTCCGCACTAGTTAGGTAAACTACTATTTTGACTCACAACAATGCCAATTTTTTCTTCGAAAGGAGACCAGCAAAACAGAAGTTTTTGATTGCCTTAATTATTTAGTTACTATGGCAACTAATGTTTTGTCATTCTACCTACCTAAATTAAAAACTAAAAGCTGATTTATTATTTTTATTACTACAACAAGAATAGTTTAAAATTTTTTCTTTATTTCATTTTCATATACTTACGTTCATGAACAAATTTAGATTCTTCGCAGTTAAAGCACCAATTAGATTAATTTCTACTTATTGTAGTTTCATGAAAATACCAGTTCATAATGTAAAATATTTTGTTCTCTTATTTTACATCAATTTTGGGTTACTACAAGTGGTAGAAAATTATCATTTTATCAATTTTTACATTACATTACATAAATTTAGTGTGCATTGCAGTTTGGGCAGCAATGGTTTCTCAGCCTTTTAGATGTTAGTTTCTACTTACTGTAGTTACACAGAAATATAATTTTACAAGAAAGAATATCTTAATCTTTAATTTTATACTAATTTTGGGTTACTACAAGTGGTAGAAAATAAAAAGTGTATTAGTTTTTCATATAGGTAACACGTTCAATTCGCTCGCAGTGTCGTCACCAATGGATTGTTAGCATATATGTTGTTGATTTCTACTCATTGTAGTAACACAAAAATAGATTATATCTTCTATTTTATAGTTACTTGTGGCTACTACATGTGGTACAAAATTATAATTTTTACGATTTTTTATAAAGGTAAATGAACAGATTTAGTTTGTGTCACAATTTTAGCCATATAAATTGTTGATTTCTACTTGCTGTGGTTGCACGGAAATAACATTTTAAGACTCAACACAGTACAATATTCAATTTTGCATAAGTTTTGTGTTACTACAAATGGTAGAAAATTGCTTTTTTGCATTTTCATCAATTTCATATACGGGCTTTATTAGTATATTATTTATAACCATGCAGCGCAAAAATAGCGAATAAAATCGTGTCCAATACCTACTACATAGATATTTAATTCATTCCATTCAAAGTCCAGCTTTTTTGTCTTTAACAAGAAAGGATGTAGAAAGGAGGTGTCCGAAGAATACAGAAAAAATCTTAAATATGTAATTGAAATGTATAAAAATTGAATAAATAAATTAAATCCTACTGTCAAAAACATTATCTTGTCATTAAGGCGGCAAAAAATTTCCTATTTAATTCGCTGTTGGTAGAGTCCCTGTATGTAGAGATTATCCAAATATGTCAACATACAGGGACTCTAGCTGTTCGGTACCCACGAGGAGAAAATTTCCACTAAAATTCGTGCGTTGCTTTGGTGATATGTTAAGAAACACACATTTGGATAGGTTAAAAAATAGTGTTGTGGAATTTTCATTTTTATTTTGCCATCTCTTCTCTGACATCCCTTACTTTGGTTTTATTTTTAATTAAACTATTCATCCAATTTTGGTGAAATTTGGTATGTATGTAGTTTATTGGGTACCAGTAGTGGATATTTTTTCCAATGAATTCCATTTTATATCAAAGGAGC
Source organism: Aspidapion aeneum (assembly GCA_963576565.1). NCBI lineage: Eukaryota > Metazoa > Arthropoda > Insecta > Coleoptera > Brentidae > Aspidapion > Aspidapion aeneum. The sequence goes on along the minus strand of OY755038.1, from coordinate 33,662,194 downwards.
CATAAAAGGGTTGAATGCTAAAACACGTGTCACATTATTCCTAGTATACATGTTGTCCCAGATAAAAGCGAGTACATTAGGATTTTGAAAACCATTTAAAAAAATGCAAGCCTAGAAAAAATTTGGTAACGTCATTCGATTGGCAGTAGTCGCTAATACAAAATACCAAATTTTACAAAATATTACATTTGTTTAAAGATTGTGACAATATTTAAATTTAAAAAAAGCACATTTTTAATTTTTACCTGATATTTTGAAAACCCCTGAAAATGTTTTTCATTTCGATATAGCCAGTATCAGGGCTCTCAACAGATAAACAGCAAAATAATATGAAAAATATGAACCTTTTTAATAAAATTATGAAAAATATGAAATTAAGAAAACAAAATATAAAGGAAATATGAATAAAAAGTTAAGATTTTTTTTTGGGTCTACTACCAAATGGCTTGTTATGTCAAACACAACTTTTTTTTAGGAAAACCCATTTACTAAGCAAAAATATATATTTCTTAATTTTATTTATTAAGAAAACCATTAACAAACATTTTCAAGTTGAATTAGGCACAAAAAAACAAGGCACATTTTTTAAAGCATATTTTACAACAAGGTCTACTGCAATTATTTAAAAAAATAGAAAAAAATTATTAATGCAAAAGTTGTAGGGCTTATCCTATACCATCAAAAAAAGTTATAAAAAAACACATACATTGTAAATCTCTTACTTAACATATGATTTAACTTAAAAAATATAGATATTTTTTTTCTAAACTCAAAAATATACGATAAACTGCCATTTGGTAAAGCCACTGAAATAACTGCAGTAGACCTTTGTGGAAATATACCAAAACACCCTGTACATCTAGTAACACAGAAAACTTAAGTATACTCGATGATACTTGGTATACTTTAAATGCCTATTCCGAGCTCAAACATTTAAAAAAACTCCACATTACAGAGTAAAAGAATAAAATTCATGAAAAAGCCCTGCTCAATTAGATTTTTCAGAACTAACCACGGATGACCAAAACAACTAATTAACATAAAAAATGCAACAAACATAAGAATAATAAAACAAAATGCAAAAAGCCCTACTTTATTCAGACTTTCTCAAAGGCAACAAACTAATAATAAACTAAAAGGAACTCAAAATTCAAGACTAGGAAAAATATTGAAAATTTCCACACTTATTCTATGACTGAAGTTTCTTCATTGGGGAAAATATAAAAAATATAAAGGTTTTTATAAAAATATGAAGTTTTATGAAGTCTGAAAAAAAATATGAATATTTTCATAAAATATGAAGGTGCTGAGAGCCCTGCATCTCTGTTGAGCTTGGAATAGTACTAGTTTTTCTTATTTAAACAAAATTGTATGACTTACCGTTCCAAAGTTAAAAACAAATTTAATAAAATTTGGTGGTTTTATTTTAGCGACTACGCACAACCGATTTTTACCTTCCTAGCCCACGTAGCAATGGCTAGAAAAGGTATTATTTTCGACGATTTTTTTTTGGAGAAGTTAAAAATGTATTATTTGGGTGTATTTTGACCTATCTTAGCAATATTTTCGTGATGTCTGTCTGTGTGTGTGTCTATATTATTTCTGTCCGTAACACGATAACTCCTAAACCGCTGAACCGATTTTCAGGTAAAATAGTGTTCGACACTAGCGAGCAGATTAGAATTTTGTCAAAATCCATTAATGCAAATGACAATTAAAATTTTTTTAAAATGCTAACTTTTTTACGGAGCATCGTATCAATCTGCGGTTTTTGAAATGAAGTATACTACATTTTGCTTTAGTTTCTGAGATTTTTATAAAAAACTGTTTTCAAGGCTGATATATCACGGCTTCACTTGAAGTGTGCTTATAGACTAGTTAGGAAGGTATCAGATCCGTCATGGATCCATTTATTTTTTCTAGGCCTTCTACTTTTTTTTGAAGAAAGTTACTTTTATCTGGTACACCCTGTATACTATCAATAGTGTAACTTGGCTTGGTCTTTTGACTTTATTATGAGTTAATTTTTTTAGGGAAGGAACGTTGCCTCAACTTCGGATAGCCCAACAATAAGATATTCTCCAAGGATTGCAGAAGGTAAATCAAAGAGTTTTAATAAAACTTTTGTTGGGTTCACCATTTGTTACCGTAAAAAATCTACGCGCGTTTTTTCTTCAACTTAAAAAAATATGGCATCAAACATTTACTCAGAAAATTATACTTGCGGAATAAAAATGGACTCTCAGAATTGCGGCTAGCATCAAACATTTTCCGCACAAAATTGTTAGCGCGAAATCATAAACAGTGTATCTCTTTAACGAAATTCAAGAACTTTGAAAACTTCTACAGCATCGTCAATTAAGGTTCAACAAATTTGGGTGGCGGAACAAAGATCGAAAGACAAAAGATCGAAAGACAAAAGATCGAAAGACAAAAGATCGAATACAAAAGATCGAAAAACAAATGATCGAAAAGACAAAAGATCGAAATACAAAAGATCGAAACACAAAAGATCGAATGACAAAAGATCGAAAGTACAAAAGATCGCTATTACATAGTTTTTTCCAAAAAAAAACTTTCCTGGTTTATTTTCCAAGGTCTTAGAGGGTGTGTAACTAAACCGAACCGAACCGAACTGGTACACTTGGGGACTAATTAAATGGCCGCTGCCGTTTTCAGAAGAGCTAAGATGAGAATCCGAATTTAATAGAATTTTGATAATACCCAACCCAGCAATATTTGACTGCAAGCCAAACGAAATACATTGAATAGCCCTGAGTTAATGCTTAAATTAAATTAAATAAGGGCCTAGGTGCAAATTTTAAGAAAACGAGTTTATTTAAAAAATTTAATGGTATATTTAAAAAAATATTAATTTAAATAAATAATAATGCCCTTAGAGGAACTCTAGCGCAATTCTATCAAATTCTAATCAAAAAGTTATTAATTCTAGACATTTACATTTTTGGAATAAATTGCATATTAATTTTAAAAGTACTTTTTTGCAGATAGGCCTCTTTAGCCAAAGAATGATGATTGTCGCGTCTGGCAATACCTACAGAATTTTCAATTGTGCAAAGAAATATTTCGTATTTTATTATTACTTACAAGCTTTTATTTAACTTCACCTGTATGTATGTATGTATGGATGTAATCAAATCTTGCAACTCATTTTTAAAAAACTTCCAAACCTCCGATTGACTTCAAATTTCGCATAGCGTCTTAGTTCCGATGACAATACAATAATACGGTTTCATCGGGTACTTACCTCCCCCCTAATGTGGGGGGTGGAGAGGGGGTAAAACTTTAGTTGGTCCGATTTCAACCAAAATTGGTATCTGGGGGTTTTTGAGGATGAGAATTACGAATTTTTGATCAGATTACCAAAATTCAATATGGCGGATTCAAAATGGACGATTTAATGTCAAGTTTTTCTGATTACTTTCAACTGACTTCCACATATCCGATTGACTTCAAATTTCGCATACCGTTATAGTTCCGATGACAATCCAATAATGTGGTATCACTGACTGCCTACCTCACCCATAACCTGCAGGGCGGAGAGGGGGTAAAATTTTAGTTTGTTGGATTTCCACCAAAATTAGTATCTGGGGGTTTTTAAGGATGACGATTACGAATTTTTGCTCACATTACAAAAATTCGATATGGCGGAATCAAAATGGACGATTTAATGTCAAGTTTTTCTGATTACTTTCAACTGACTGACACATATCCGATTGACTTGAAATTTCGCATACCGTTATAGTTCCGATGACAATCCAATAATGTGGTATCACTGACTGCCTACCTCCCCCCTAACGTGGAGGGCGGAGAGGGGGTAAAATTTTAGTTTGTTGGATTTTCACCAAAATTGGTATCTGGGGGTTTTTGAAGATAAGGATTACGAATTTTTGATCAAATTACAAAAATTCAATATGGCGGATTCAAAATGGACGATTTAATGACGAGTTTTTCTGATTACTTTCAACTGACTTCCACGTAGGTATCTGATTGATTTCAAAATTCACATGCTCTCCCACTAAAAAGGGGGGGGGGGAGGGGCGTAGAAGAGGTATGGCTTTAGTTTGTTCAATTTCGACCAAAATTAATTAATCCTTGCGTATAATGATCATAATAATAACGAACAGTTTTAGGGAACGATCTCAACGATCACACAGTGTTTTTCTATTTCAAAAGTCGGTAAGATGGGCGTCGCTAGTACTGTTAGTGAAACCTGTCTAGGAGGAAACCTATAGACATAAACTTGGACAAATCTAAAAATTAAAAAATAAATTTAGAAAAAAATACTTTTTGAAAACAAGCTTTTCTAAAATGGACTAAAAAGCATAAAATAATTTTTTGAGTGTTCTGATATCATAATAATAAAAGCGATGGGCGTATTAAAGGAAATTACCCGTTTTTGTTTTAGCCTTGTTAACTCGAAGTTTAGTGAAAATCCAAATTCATTATATTATAGTAGAAAAATGTAAGGGTAGACAATTTAACCCAACCCTACTCAAGCTACCCTTACATTTTTCTGATATGGATGGACATTATTACGCCTGCTTCATATTTGGCAGATAATCCGCGACCGGCAGTGTGTCGATTTATTTTGTCACATTGAAAAAGAAGAGTCGGCCCATCATCGGTTGTGGACGATCAACCAAATACGCATGGAAATGCATTTACTTCATATTAAATACGCCCATCGCTTTTATTATTATGATATCAGAACACTCAAAACATTATTTTATGCATTTTAGTCCATTTTATAAAAGCTTGTTTTCAAAAAGTTTTTTTTCTAAATTTATTTTTTAATTTTTAGATTTGTCTAAGTCTATGCATTTAATGTAGCGCATCGATATTTTAGGGAGTCTTTCCTTTCAATTTTGAAATACCTAAGTCTTCGATGAGAAGGCCGTCCAATAGAAAAACACTGTGTAATCGTTCCCTAAAATTGTTCGGTATTATTTTGATCATTATACGCAAGGATTAATTAATTTTGATCGAGATAGAACAAATTAAAGTCTTACCTCTTCTACGCCCCCCCCCCCCTTTTAGTGGGAGAGCATGTGAATTTTAAAATCAATCAGATACCCACGTGGAAGTCAGTTGAAAGTAATCAGAAAAACTCGTTATTAAATCGTCCATTTTGAATCCGCCATATTGAATTTTTGTAATCTGATCAAAAATTCGTAATTCTCAACTAAAATTTTACCCCCTCTCCGCCCTCTACGTTGGGAGGCAGTTAGGCAGTCAGTGATACCATATTATTGGATTGACATCGGAACTATACCAAGTATGCCAAATTTGAAGTCAATCGGATACGTGGAAGTCAGTTGAAAGTAATCAGAAAAACTTGACATTAAATCGTCCATTTTGAATCCGCCATATTGAATTTTTGTAATCTGATCAAAAATTCTTAATCATCATCCTCAAAAACCCCCAGATACCAATTTTGGTGGAAATCCAACAAACTAAAATTTTACCCCCTCTCCGCCCTCCAGGTTAGGGGTGAGGTAGGCAGTCAGTGATACCACATTATTGGATTGTCATCGGAATTATAACGGTATGCGAAATTTGAATTCAATTGGATACGTGGAACTCAGTTGAAAGTAATCAGAAACACTTGACATTAAATCGTCCATTTTGAATCCGCCATATTGAATTTTTGTAATCTGATCAATAATTCGTAATTCTCATCCTCAAAAACCCCCAGATACCAATTTTGGTTGAAATCGGACAAACTAAAGTTTTACCCCCTCTCCACCCCACACGTTAGGGGGGAGGTAGGTACCCGATGAAACCATATTATTGTATTGTCGTCGGAACTAAGACGCTTTGCAAAATTTGAAGTCAATCGGATGTTTGGAAGTTCTTCAAAAATGAGTTGCAAGATTTGATTACATACATACATACATACATACAGGTAAAGTTAAATAAAAGCTTGTAAAAAAGAGAATTTATGAAAAATAATTTGTGCACGCCTATGATTGTGCTCAGTGGTCATTAAGGGTACAATGGCGTACAAGGTTCGAAAAGGCCAATATTTGGGCAATGATCTCTATATATATATAACATTTGGGTTGCCTCATAGCAAATTTGGTGGTTATGGGTTAAAACGGGTAGAAACGTCAAACTAAAAATCAGAAAAAGTACAATTTTATGGAAAAAAAAATCATATCTCGGAAACTAAAGAGAAATTTAAAAAACTGAGAAATAACTATTTTTAGGATTTAGCTGACTGTCATTTTGTGTTATTAAACTTTTAAAAAAAAATTGTACGGGAAATGGAAGCCGTACAAACTTTCGCTTTTGGAAACCAAACATTAAAACAGGATAAATTGGGGGGAAATTCACCGTTTCGTTTAGGAATAAATTTACTTTAAATATGTCCAAACAAATGGAGTGGTTCAATTCAATTTTTGAGCAGTTTATTTGACAAAAAACTTGGTTACTATCAATCTTAAACTTCAGGGTGTCGGACTCGCAACGCCAATTATAATTATTCAAATCACTCCATATTAAATATTTCAAAATTAACTGCCCGTGTAACTTCCTTTTTGTTATGTAAAAATAGTTTTTTTTTTGGATTTTCGATCTTAAGGGTGAGCATTCATACCATGGGAAGGTGTTAATTTGCTACGGTTTTTGCATATTTTTAGTGGTGATTGGATTTGCCGGTAAAACATTTTTCCTTAATCGGTTGACTTCAACACCTCTTTTCCTTTAAATATATTGTAAAATAACATAATCATAACTTTACTTTTATAGGGGAGGAGAGTAAATGAAAATTTTGGGGTTTTTAAATTTTTTACCATGGTTTCATCATAATTTCTATCAGCCTTCCAAAGCCCAGCTCTGTAACGTTTCTGGAAGTGGGCAATGTTACCTTTACATAAATTTACATTTATAGGAGAGGGAAGTATATTAAAATGTTGGTGTTTTTAAATTTTTTTCTTGTGTTTTAACATAGTGTCCTTCAGTCTTAAAATGCTCAGCTCTCTAGCGTTTCTGGAAGTGGGCAATGTTACATTTACATAACTTTACATTTATAGGGGAGGGAAGTAAATTAGAATTTTGAGGTGTTTTAATTTCTTTCTATAGCTTTATCATAGTTCCTATCAGTCTGCCAAAGCTCAACCTTCTGGCATTTCTGGAAGTGGGCAATGTTACTTTTACATAACTTTACATGTATAGGGGAGGGGAGTAAATTAGAATTTTAGAGTTTTTGATTCTTTCCAGGGGTTTGGTCATAATTTCTCAGTCTGCCAAATTTCAGCTTTGTAGCATGTCTGGAAGTACAGTAGAATTTTGATTATCTATACATGAGTGAGTGAGTGAGTGGCAATTTCGACGTTTTTTGAAATTTCGTAACTACTTGACTACTTTATGAAGTCCAAAAAACTTGAAGGGGTTGTTAATTCCATGAAGGTCTACGACGGTGCAAAGTTTGAGATTCGTAGCTCATTCCGAAGTAGAGTTTTAGATAGGTCAAATATCGGCTGAAATTATTTATTATTTAATTATTTATTTAGTTCAAAAAGAAAAATAGTACAAAAAAAATATAATAGCAATAGAATACCTAAAAAATTTCTAGTAATAAAAGAAATACTAAAAAAAAGAAGAAGAACTGGAGGCCGCATGTATCAGTTTGATATGTGTGTGCTTCCTTAGAATGCCACAAAAATAAATTTAAAATTATACACTTATTTAGCTACGATAAAGTAACTTCAATATATCATTATAAAGTATTATGTATTTATAACCATGATATGTTTTCACAAAGTACTACAAAGTTTTCTCTTATGAATGACTTGATCTCTAATTTTTGCGAATGTGACTGTTTTTGTTTATAGAGTTTTGGTGTCCAATATAATTTATCATAACAAAAACATTTCATGTAAAAAAAGGCAAGTACGCGAAATGACATTCCGTAAAAAGAATTGAGATAAAAGTAAAGCCAAGTTCTCCAATACAAATTTCAAAATGAAAGGTTCTTACTAGTTTGGAAATGTTTTTTTTAAACTTTGCTATTACAGCCAAACTTCTTTATGTTCAATTTAGCACTGTGCCTAAGAGTCATTTAAAGCCGTAATAGCCAAGTTTAGAAAAATATTTCCAAACTAGTAAGAACCTTTCATTTTGAAATTTGTATTGGAGAACTTGGCTTTACTTTTATCTTAATTCTTTTTATGAAATGCCATTTTCGCGTACAAGGCTTTTTTTTACATGAAATGTTTTTGTTATGATTTCACTTCTTTTTTAAAGGAATTGGATAATACTTAATTTTTAAAGTAGTAAAATATGCGGAATATTGTTTAAAACTTTTGCAATGCCTTACTTAAATTTTTGAGATTTTTTAATTTTTTTCCATGGTTTTATCGTAGTTCCTATCAGCCTTTCAAAGCTCAGCTCTCTAGCGTTTCTGAAAGTGCATAATGTTACTTTTACATAACTTTACATGTATAGGAAAGGGAAATAAATTAAAATTGTCGTGTTTTTAAATTTTGTCCTATAGTTTTATCATAGTTCCTATCAGTCTGCCAATGCTCTCTAGCGTTTCTGGAAGTGGGTAATGTTACTTTTGCATAACTTTACATTTATAGGGGAGGAGAGTTAATGAAAATATTGGACTTTTTAAATTTTTTCCCATGGTTTTATCATAATTTCTATCAGCATTCCAATGCTCAGCTCTCTAGCGTTTCTGGAAGTGGGCAATGTTAGTTTTATATAAATTTACATTTATAGGAGAGGGAAGTAAATTAAAATGTTGGTATTTTTAAATTTTTTCATATAGTTTTATCATATTGTCTTGCAGTCTTAAATAGTTCAGCTCTCTAGCGTTTCTGAAAGGGGGCAGTGTTAGTTTTACGTAACTTTACATTTATAGGGGAAGGAAGTAAATTAGAATTTTGGGGTGTTTTAATTTTTTTCTATAACTTTATCATAGTTACTATCGGTCTTCCAAAGCTCAGCTCTCTAGAATGTCTGGAAGTAGGCGATGTTGCTTTTAGTTAACTTTACATTTATAAGGGAGGGAAGTAAATTAAAATTTTGGGGTTTTTTGATTTTTTCCTATAGTTTTATCATAGTTCCTATCAGTCTGCCAAAGCTCAACTCTCTAGCATTTCTGGAAGTGGGCGATGCTACTTTTACATAACTTTAAATGTATAGGGGAGGGGAGTAAATTAAAATTTTGGGGTTTTTTGATTTTTTCCAGGGGTTTGGTCACAATTTCTACCAGTCTGCCAAATTTCAGCTTTGTAGCATGTCTGGAAGTACAGTAGAATATTGATGATCTATACATGAGTGAGTGGCAATTTCGACGTTTTTTGGATTTCGTAACAACTTTACTACTTTATGGAATTCCATGAAATTTGGAGGGGTTGTTAACTTCATGGAGATCTACGACTATGCAAAGTTTGAGATTCGTAGCTCATTCCGAAGTAGAGTTTTAGGTAGGTCAAATATCGGCTGAAATGTTTCAAGAAAAGATGGTTACGGCGGCGAACTTGGCGAGGCACTTTTGTTGCGCTGAAGTGTTGCGCTGAAGTTTTGGAGAGGAACATAACGTTCTGAACTGGTAACCGCCCTAGTGACTATAGTGTGTGTCATAGAATGGCGGAAAAATTTAATTTTAAGGAAGAATAATGCAGCTCTATATACAAAAAGCTCTCTAATTTTAAGCTTCTTAGTACCTTGAAATAGTTGTTCAGACGGATACATTCTTGGTTTGCAATACATCACTTTTAATACCTATATATACAATGAATACACAACTATGTGTATTCATTGTCCGAGCTCTTCTGTACTTTCAAGAGGCAGCGTGACCTTGGCGAAGGACTACCGTGCCCTCAAATATAATCAGTGACGGATCTAGACCCCGAAAATTGGGGTTGCCCAAAAATAATATTTAATTATTACTTTTTGCAAATTTGTTAAGTACTATTAGTTAATTCATGAAAATATATACCAGGTGGGCCAATTTTTGTTATAATGTTCAAACTATACTACCGATTTTAGTAGGATAAGCGGCAATTAATTTAATTAATAAAGATTTTAAAATCGGTGATATAGTTCCAAGGTAATTATGTTTCATTAGTGGTCATTTTAACAAAGAATAGGGAGTTATGGACGAACCAGAGGGGGGGCGGCCCGGCCCCTTCCCCAACGTTAAGATTTTTGTGCCACATATTACATGAGCAAAAAACTTAAATTCCATAAAATCCGACATCATGGGGTCTCGCCACCCCTCAGGCATATTCGTCGGTGCGCTACTGAGTAACCTCTTTAACCCATTTGTTCCCAAGCAGTGGCCTATCTTATCAAGGCCCTTAAAGTTGGTGGAGCTCTAAAATAAAACTAAATTATGACTTTTTTACAGATAAAACTGGGGTCGGGCAAAAGTAAATTCGAGGAAAAAATATTTTTTTGTTTTATAGTTTAAAAATTTTAAGCGTTGCGAACAAAGCATCAAAACACAAAATATCAACAGTTCAAAGTGTCGAAAACACAAAAAATCGAAATTACAAAACACCGAAAAGACAAAATGTCGAATTACGAAATGTCGAAATGCAAAATAAAAGATAAAACCCAACCTAACACGATCTGGTCAGGTTAGATTTTGTGTAATAACCTAACCAGAACATGTTCGTACTTTTTGTTTACTAACGAAACCAGGTCAGGTTTAAAACCTATTAATATTATACAATAAAATTAACCTGATCTGGTCAGGTTAGTTTTTTTTAATTATAATAACCTAACCAGAACAGGTTTTTTTTAATAACTTCGTCATTTTGTACTTTCGTCATTTTGTGTTTAAACGTTTTGTTCGTCATCCCAAAACGCACTAGAACAATATAAAAATAATATATTTTTCCTGTCTTTTTAAGTGTTTAGTATGTATTTAAAAGGAAACAGCTACCACTAACACCTTTGACACCAACATAAAAAACTCAAACTTTTATATGCCTTATCCAAACCATCTCTCTCAGTCATGGCGCACCTAAGGTGGGACACTCGGGGCCCGGGCCCCCTCCAAAACCTTCGGATTTTTTGGATATTTTTACATGTTTAATGAAAATAGCATAAGATACGGCATTTTCGGGTTTTGAGCCTCCCCCAAAACGTATTCCTGGATGCGCTATTGCTCAGTTAAACGTATTTGAAACAAGACAAATATTAAACACGATCTTCTCGCACAAATTTGCTGTTAACCTTCAGATACACCGTAACAAGGCTTAGCTAATCCATTCTCCCTCTTTGTTGTGTTGTATGTGAGGAACAAGGACTTAATCGCGATTAAACCCAAAATTGCGTTTAAGTGCATCTGAGGGTAAATCGTGTATAATTTTCAGAAGATATCATTACTGAATACTAATTTTGGTAATAAGACCGCAGCATTTTTTGCTTTTTTAGTTCAAAAGATGCACTTGTCCGATAAACTATTACTTGGTTTCTTTGCAATTTACCAAACTTGGGAAGATTAAGTACTCTATTACCTCCCTTTGTATGCGCCGGTGTTCTTAATAATAGCAAATAAAAATTTAATTTAACGTTCCTTTCAATATGGTCTCAATTTAAGTGCAGGCAGCCTGCAGACCAAACATGTTTACATGCGTCCTGCAGGCCGGTTGCCCCGCTCTGTATACCCAGCCAGATCCAGCCATGATCAAACGAATGAAAAAATAAGCGGGCAACGTTCGAAATTACGTAAAAATGCACCCCTCATATTCTCACTAAAGATTTACCTGCATGAAACAAATAAAAAATCCCAAACTTACAAAGAAGGGTGATTCTTGAGCGCAAAGTGAAACGTTCGAAATTACGTAAATTGTCTCAGACTGATCACTGAATATTTAACTGTGTGAAACAAATAAAGAAGAACATAATAGGTATCACCGAGTAGCCTATTCTTGATCGCAGAGCCTTCAACTTTCATTGATAAATGCAAAATCACTAATATTTTTAGGCTGTATAGTTTAGTATAGTAGCCAAATGGATTCATTCATGGTTTTAAATTAAAAGGACTAAATAAAAAGTCCGAAATTCTCATCCCAACTTGGTAGCGGCCATTTAATTAGTCCCTGTCTGTACATATATTTTCAAAAAAAACACTTTTCTGAAATGTTTCCCGGGTTCGGTTCGGTTCGTTTTGGTTCGGTTTAGTTACACACCCTCTAGGATCCCGAAAAATAAATCCGGAAAGTTTTTTTTTTAAATATGATTCAAAAAGAGACTATATGATTTGTGTTAAGTATGACAAGCCATTGGTTTATTTAACGGTTTAGTCAGAGCATATTATTTTAATAGGCTTTCCGTTTTCGGTCTAGAAGCAAATCATATTACTTTTTGGCAACAGACCATTTCCCCCTAATTTGACCCCGCTGAATCCGAATATCTCTGTTGCCAACTCGAAAAATCGACAGGGACGGAGAAAATGCCCCCCAAACCCCCAAAAACCTGTTTTTTTTTCAGTTTTATGCAATTTTCTCGAAAACTAACCTTTTTATCAAAAATTGCAAAGAACTGTTTTTTGTGGATAATAAAATTCCCTTTCCAGCGATGTATTGGTCCATTATTTAGAAAAAACATGTTTATTATAGGTTTTTTCTCAAAAACTACACTTTTTAGGAAAAAATATGTAGTATACTTTATTGTAGAACATAACATTTTCTTTTAAAAACTTTATTAAAATGTCGGGTTGTTGCCATATTTAAGGCTTCAGGGGCGTACTAATATAAACTTATTTTCAAAAATATCTGAAATAATCAGTTTCTCTTGCATGTTTAAATATCTTTTCTTACTAAGATTTTCAGAAAAAAATATGCCTTTATTCTTTATTGAGGATAAGACAATTTCTTTTTAAATGATATATTACAAAGTGAGGTTAATGTTATGATAAATACTTCAAAAAGGTTCGTAATTTATACCTACTAAAATAAAATGTTTCCAAATTAAAATAAACTGTTTTTTGATTAGATTAGATATTTTGATTTATCTAAATAAGTTCTTTAAAGCCCGGTGGGTTATAAGGGGAGGGGGCATAGGGGCCATGGCCCCCCTAAGCAATATTTTTGTGCAGAAAGTGACAGTAGTAACTTTGACACAGGTGTTTTTGGTTATTTTTTTAAGCATATGGAACTAAAAATAAAGTGGTGAATCTTATGCAACGGTTTGGGGGGGGGGGCATAATCATAATTAGGTACTCATTGGGATCAACAACCAACCTGTCAACCTGTTAGGAAGAGTTTGATATTTTTTTGCCTTATAGTTATGCAATTTATGAACAGGCCCCATAGTATTAAAAATCACTGATCCACTGGCTTCGCCGCGCCACACTGCGGTTATCATCTGAAGGCGGCTAACTTAGCTTCCCACTAGTACAAAAGGTCGAAAAAAAATCGACAAAACAAAATATTAAAAATACAAATTTACCGTATCAAGTCGAATTGACCTGTCCAGTCGATGTGGACCCGCGGCCGTACTTTCGATCTTTTGTACTTTTGATCTTTTGTACTTTCGACCTTTTGTTCTTTCGACCTTTTGTTTTTTGATCTTTTGACCTTTTGTACTTTCGACCTTTTGTATTTTCGACCTTTTGTACTTTCGACCTTTTATCCGCCGCTCTTTATTAAAATATAAAATAACTTTCATTTTGTTATACATCGTTTGAAAGGAAATTTTATTGGCTATGACGAAGTATAGAACACATTTTTTGATAAAGAGTTTGGTTTTTAAGAAAATTGAATAAAACGTATGAAAAACATGTTTTTTTTAATGATTTGTTGAAATCACCCCCATTGACGGACGTCGCTGGAGGGTTTGCTATAAGTCAAACCTCACCGAGTTTCACATTTATAAAAAGGGAATTTCCCTGTCTACAAAAAAGTGTAGAACAAGTTTTTTTCATGTTAAGCTTAGTTTTTGAGAAAATTAGATAAAACGTGTAACAAAAATGGTTTATTTTCTGTTTTTTCAAAATTAATTTAATTTACAGATGCCCCTGAAGTTTTATTTATAAAACCGATTTAATCATGTTATACGTCATTTTGAAGGAAATTTTATTGAGTATACCAAAATGTAATACATGCTATTCTGTAGATATTAGTTTTTAAAAAAATTAAATAAATCTTGGAAAAAACATAGGTATTTTTTCAACTTTTTTTAATTACTTCAATTCGCTGGAGAGCTTGTTGTTAGTCTAACTTTATTAAGTTATACCATGTTGAAAAGGGAATTTCATTGTCTACAATAAAGTATATTATACATTCTTGTCTACAATAAAGTATATTATACATTCTTGTCTTAGAAGCTTAGTTTTTAAGAAAATTTGAAAAAACCTCAAACTTTGGGGGGTCTGGGGGGGTTTTTGGAGGTTTTTGCAGCCATTTAAAAAATAAATAATATGTTATTATTTTTTAATTATACAAATATATATTTTGAATGTACACCTGTGACAATTTGGGCTTTCCAGCGGCAATTTAAAATTCCGCCGCTATTTTGGCCGCCATCTTGAATATCTCAGCCCCTGTCAATATTTCGAGTTGGCAACAGGGATATTCGGATTCAGCGGGGTCAAAATAGGGGGAATTGCCCATTTGCCAAAAAGTAATATACAATGCTTCTAGAAAGTGGATTTTCCCGAATCTTGCCTGAACTAGTTAGGTAATTTTACCTTGACCTTGCTAAAACTGTTTATGTAAATATACCTGAGCTAACATGATACGCGTTATTTTGTATATTTCGATCTTATTTAGTTGCGATTTTTTTTCGATCTTTTGTCTTCTGATATTTTGTTTTTCGATCTTTTGCCTTTCGATTTTTTGTCTTTTGATCTTTTGTACTTTCGATCTTCTGTATTTTCGATATTTTGCCTTTTAGTTCTTTTGTTTTTCGATCTTCTGTATTTTCGATCTTTTGTCTTTCGATCTTTTGTTTTTCGATCTTTTGGATTTTCGATATTTTGCCTTTTAGATCTTTTGTTTTTCGATCTGTTGTATTCGATCTTTTGTCTTTCAATCTTTTGTCTATCGATCTTTGTTCCGCTACCCAACAAATTTAGTGTTTACGACATTAGCCTAAAAGTTATAGAACAGCTAGAGATTGGATTTCACGACCAACTAAAATAAGAAAAAGTGGGTACACCATGCGTTTGACATTACCATTGAAAAAGCTGAAAATTGGGCTGAAATAGAAGGGTACTAACCAAACTTACTATACTTTGATTTTACTGTGGCCTTCTTAAAATGGCGAAGACTGCCAGCTGTCCTTATTTTTGTTATTAGCTCACACTACTACTATAAGTAATGGTCCCATTTAAAAATCCACCGAACGCAAGCCAAATAAAAGGGTGGGGGGCAGATTCCAAAAATTAGAGTTTATGTGTAACGAAAGGTAATTAAGTCTGGAGTTAAAAAAATGAATTTTAGTTTATTTTTAAAAAAAGGGTGGGGGTAGATGTCAAAAATTAGAGTTTAAGTGAAAATATGGCGTGTGTGATATCAAACGAAAGGTAATTGAGTCTGGAGTTAAACAAAATACATTTTAGTTTTTTTTTTCAAGGGTGGCAGATTAAAAAAATTTGAGTTTAAGTCAAAACATGGCTTGTGTGGTATCAAACGAAAGGTAATTGAGTCTGGAGTTGAATAAAATATATTTCAGTTTTTAATTATATTAGCTCACACTATAACTATAGTACCTAGTGTGAGCTTAGGTGCCCATAGATTGGCAGAGTATTTTTTTTTTGAGAAAGAATAAAATTCTCGGACAACCTAAAACCGCTCTAGTTACCCCTTTAGAAAAAAAACATATATTGCTCTGCAGGTTTCAGCAGAGCACCAAACTTTAGAAATAAAACGGGGATAATAAAAAAAACAATCTACCGTGTCAGTACCAATCTTGGTAACATTTTTATTTAAAATATTTTGTGCTGCTCTGCTAGGTTTAGTCGAGCAATATACGCATATGCTTAACACTCACAGCTTTAGAGCCGCTCTCCCTTTTTAAAAAACATATCATCGGCGACACCGCAAAACCAACTAACTGACAAAAATTACATTTTGGCGGCAATCGGTTCATTGTATTAGTGGGGACGCATGTGCAAAATCTCTTAACTGACAAAAAATACGATATATTGCTCTGCTGGCTTTAAATAATCTACAAGGTTTTGAGATTTGATTGCTCTGTATTAAAACAAGGGTGACAAAAAAACTGATAATAATTTTATGAGAAAAATCAATTGATTTTAGCATTGACTAAAACACCACGAAGAGACTCTTTAATGAATCCGTCCCTCATGACACCAGAAACAAGGAAGAAGCAAGTAGTTGATGAAAATGCAGAAAACTCGAGTGCAGAATCGTGTTCTAGTGAGAGGATGAGTGCCTTGCACGTTTCGTTTGGTTCAGACATAAATGAATCAGGTAGGTGTTCAGATCACGGATAACAGGGGCGGATCTAAGAATTGTATTTAGGGGGGGGGGGAATATCAAAATAAATATTGCATAAATCTATTTTGCACAGTGACCAGCTGGTGTGTTTTGTATGTAAAACCTGAATATAGTTTGAGATTTGGGGGGGGGATTTCCCCTTTTTCTCCTCCTGTAGATCCGCGCCTGCGGATGATATAATGGGGGACCTTCTGCACGCACTCCATTAGTTAACTTTGTCCTTTATTAGATAGTTTTTTGTCGTGCCAAAGGATCCCGCCCGGAGCTTATGGGCGGTGGCTTTCGGTTGGATTTCATTTAAATTGCAGTATGTTGTAGATCTTGATGCCCTGATAAAAAGCTATCCTTGCCCCATCGTCCTCCGACCTATGGTTTCTAAGATACCGGGGTTCAAAGTTTCAGTTTTTAGCTTTTGTGCATTTTTCACAAATAACTATTTCCAGTCATTTCTACCTTTTCCCAAAAATGATATTATGGTTTTCTATATATCAAACGTTAGGTCACAAGTGTAGCTTAATATCCAAACTAAAAAATGGGTCTTATTTACACTTCGTTACATTCAGTGGCGTTCCGAACATAAAAATTATTAAAAAATATTTAATCAAAAAACGATGCTATGCAGAATTAACTATAAAAAAAACAAACGGTGGAATTTTTTTTGTTTTTTCCTATCTTTTGAAAAACTCCCAAAGAAACCAGATTATGTATATATGTTAAAAATACGTTGTTCAAGTTTTTCACAAAACGCTGTAAAGCTCTATGCTTTTTAGGATTTTAATGTGTTTTTTAGAAATGCTAAATATTTTCGCTTTTGTTTTAACGAGAATATTTAAACAAATATAATTTTAAGGTTTATGGAATGATTTTTGTTGCTCACAGTACTTTTGTAATCATTTATTCATTCAGTGGCGTGCAATTTACTAAGATAAATGTTTGAAATCCTAACTTTTTTGACGTTGATTTTTTGAAGAATGGGTTCCTCAGGTTTATCAATATATTCAATAACACTCAAACACTGAATTTGCAAAACAATTTTTTGTTTCAAAATACTCTTCAAAACTTGATATCGAGAATAATAAAATAATGTTGGAAAGCAGACGCTCCGTTGCTTTGAGAGAAGATAATATTAGCCAGAGAATACGTTTTGTAGATTATATATATTTTTTATTCGTGTAGAGCTCACCTTTAGCTCGTTTCACTAACCTGTTAATGTCAAACTGACAAATCATATTTTTTAACTTTTTTATTTTACTTTTAATGTCGCAAAAAAAATTAACGTCAAAATAAGTTATGATTTCAATATTTCAAATATTTATCTTGGTAAATTGCACGCCACTGAATGAATAAATGATTAAAAAAGTACTGTGAGCAACAAAAATCATTCCATAAACCTCAACATTATATTGGTCTAAATATTCTCGTTAAAACAAAAGCGAAAATATTTTGCATTTCTAAAAAAAACATTAAAATCCTAAAAAGCATAGAGCTTTACATTGTTTTGTGAAAAACTTGAACAACCTGTTTTTAACATACATAATCTGGTTTCTATGGAAGTTTTTTAAAAGATAAGAAAAAACCAAAAAAAATTCCACCGTTTGTTTTCTTTTTATAGTTAATTTTGTATAGCATCGTTTTTTGATTAAATATTTTTTAATAATTTTTATGTTCGGAACGCCACTGAATGTAACGAAGTGTAAATAGTTCCCATTTTTCAGTTTGGATATTAAGCTACACTTGTGACCTAACGTTTGATATATAAAAAACTATAATATCATTTTTCAGAAAAGGTAGATATGACTGAAAATAGTTTTTTGTGAAAAATGCACCAAAGCTAAAAACTGTAACTTTGAACCCCTGTCTCTTAGAAACAATAGGTCGGAGGACGATGGGGTAATAATAGCTTTTTATCAGGGCATCAAGATCTACAACATACTGCAATTTAAACGAAATCCAATCCAAAGCCACCGCCCATAAGCTCCGGGTCGGATCCTTTAGGTCCGATAACTTCGCTGACAATGATAACTATTACAAGTAAAATTAAAGAAAGAAAAATTATAAAAAGTTTGTCTTCGGTCGGGACTCGAACCCGTAATCTCTTGCTCTGTACGCAAACGTTCTCTCATTAAGCCACCAAAGACCATACTTACATTTTAATACAAGAAGAAATTCTTAGGGTATTTACTCGACCAAGTCATTCAACACTTCTATAATTTTTCTTTCGCACGGTCAAAGGTATGAAAACCTAAATTAGTATCAACGTCTAATTTTAGTTTTCATACCTTTGACAGTGGGAGAGAAGAATTATAGAAGTCAGTTGAATGGCTTGGGATAGTTAATACCCTGAGAATTTCTCGTTTTTTTATTGAGACATCTTACGCATGCATGGGTAGAAGTTTTCCGAAAATGTATGTATGGTCTTTGGTGACTTAATGAGAGAGCGTTTGCGTACAAAGCAAGAGATTCCGGGTTCGAGTCCTGGCCGAAGAGAAACTTTTAATAATTTTTCTTTCTTTAATTTGCCTTGTTGTTTATAGTTTTAGGTCCTTGCATTATTCGCAATTTAAAAATATTTGACAATTTCCGAAATAGCCTTTTTCGTACCGGTTTTAGTCGACACCGACGCTGCGGTTATTTGTCGTTTGGTGCGACTATTAAAATCATGTCAGGGAGAGAGAGAGGCGTTTAGTGAGTAGGGGAAGATCGGGGAATATTTTTTTTTCTGAAGGAAACACTGTATTTGCAGTTTTAATACCAAAGTATTAAAACTGTCTTTCTATATATTGTTTTTAACATTTGCTTGTGCTAAATAAGTAGCTTAGAATGGAAATATTTCTTATTATTCGTTTGTTTTGTCTATGGTAGGGCAAGCGCGGATCTGGGTGAAAATCTAGGGGGGGTAATAAATGACGAAAAAATTATTTGTAATATAATTTCTTTTCTAGGGGGGGGGGTAATTCGCCTATTTTTACTTTAACCACTAACAAAAAGTGCATATTTTTTGTCCTAGGGGGGGGGTAATTACCACGATCCCCCCTAAAATCCGCGCTTGTCATAGGGTAATAGGAAACATCGTAATGGGGCAATAAGAAATATATTCTTTTTTGTTGCATATTGAATTGAGTATTGATATTTCCTTCAAATTTGACTAAAGTGACTTATGTAAAGCTTACGAAAAAAATTTATTAATTGTGGTTGTAAAGGATGTTACGTAACGCGACCCGGAACACCCCTCCACCCCCTGTAACGCTGCATAACGCGACTACTAACCCCCCACCCCCTCCCCCTTGATGCGTTACGTAATTTAAGGACAGGCCCTAATATGATTATTTTATTTTCTTTAAAATATTTTCATTGTTTTTATTTTATAATGAAATATAAGTTCTTTTCCTGTAACACAATAATAAGTGTTTTCGATAAATAAACCAATGACCTATTAATCAAACAGGTAGGACTGAATAAAAAAAGTGACGATATCAACCCATAAAGGCAAGTACTCATTAGCGTACCTCGAGCCTTGATCAACGAGCGCGATCTATTCGCTAATGTGGACGCTAGTGCGATTCGCAAAGACCTCATTGTTCGAGGCTCGCAGCGCGATATCGAAACCTTAAATTAAAACAAAGTACCCACTGAATTTGAGACATAATTTAAAGTTCTTGAAAAAGTTTAACTACATATTTAAAAAAAAATTAAATAAAAAAAACATCAAACTGCTAAATTTACTTGTAAGTACTAGTCGCAGTTGAGTAATGTACGACATGCTTCAACTTTTAGTTTTGGTGCCCAAAGCGCACTTACGAAAATATACAGTTTTGTATTTTCATAAATCAGGTTATTGAGTAATTTGGTACCCAACTGCGACTAGTAGTTACAAGTAAATTTAGCACTTGGGTGTTTTTTTATGAATTTTTTTTTATTTCCAACTTTTAGGTTTAATTCTTATTCAGCCTTATTAATAGCACTATGCATTTACAATTCATTTAGCTTTACCCAAAAAGTACGTGTGGATTTTCTACGGACGCGAACAGTGTTACCTTCCATTGACTGAAGGGGAGGAGGAGAGAGAATTTTCGAAATCGCTCTAAATTTGTAAAAGGTATAGCTACAACTATTACTAATAAGTAGGGAGGGGTGAAGAGAGGGAGAGGAAGGGGGAAACTAGTAAAATGATGTTGAAAAAAAAGTTATAAAGCGTGTGCAGAAAGAATTTTTGAAATCGCTCTATATTTGTGAAAGGTATAGCTACAACTATTACTAATAAGGAGAGAGGTGAGAAAAGAAGGAGGGGGAAAAGTCTTCAAGCGTGCGCAGAAAGATCTTTTAAAATCGCTTTATATTTGTGAAAGTTATAGCTATAACGATCTTTACCAAAAATGTTTATATGTATTTTTGTAGGTATTTTACTTACTAATTTAAAAATGAAATAACATATTGTTCCAACTATTTTGTACAAATTTTTGACGTTGCTTTGTCAAATATTGTTTTGATTTTGTCGGCAATAAATGTTTTGAGTTTGAGTTTAATAAGGATGGTGGGGAGGAGAGAGCGAGAGGCAGAAAGAATTTTTGAAATCGCTCTATATTTGATAAAATTATGCGAATATGGTTTTGAATAGGGTAGGGGGCATGATAAGAGGAGAGATGGGTGGAGGCAGGGAGGATTACAAAATAACTACAGCAAATTAGAGGATATTTGCAATGGGTAATCAAAGGAATGTCAATAAAATCGCCTGAAATTTAGATAATTTGTATGTCTTAAAGCCTACATTATGTGTCAAAATGGCGTCTAAAGACCGCCATGTTAATTCCTGTTTAAAAATATATAGCCTATAGCACCTTCTAGATCAGTAGCAATTCAACGACACCTTTTTTGTCAAAATCGGTTTAGCCGTTTAGCCTCTAGCGTGACAAAAACATATTTACTTACATACATACAACAATCGAAATACATTAACCTTCCTTTCGCTATGCTGCAGTTGGGTATTTAAATAAATAATTTTTTTGCAGTAATCTGCACTTGTCCCCATCACACCCCAGATTTCTACCCACGCATCTTCTTTTAAATGTTTTTTGTAATAGTCTCTGTTCTTTGGATCCCATATAACAGGTCTATTCCTGTAATTCATTTAAAAGCAATACTTTTTTATCATTCATGGTATTTTTTTTTTTTGAAGCGCATTGAACCCTTTGTGTTCGCGTCGACGACCGCCTACCCTTGGCTCGTCGCGAATGGCTTGTTGTGTGCTCCCGATCATACCTTTTTCACGTTACATTAGCGATTATACTTCGTTGTTCGAGGCTCGTGGCTCGGTAATGAGTACCCGGCTTAATGTGATCAAAATTTAATTTTAGATTTTCTAGATTCTGTAGGCCTTACGCGAACGCCAAAACACACTGTGAATCATCTTGGAATTACAAGGAGGACAATGTCGCCAAACTACAAACACAGTAACCACTTGACAAGGTAAGTAATTGAGTATTAGTTGAGTGGCTTATAGTATATAAAAATCATGTCCCGAGGGATAGTTGTGGAAGATTTTTACCTTCCTGCCCTGCGTAGTAATGGCTAGAGAAGGTATTATTTTCGACGAAAATTTTTTTTTTAGATTACACATAAAATGTGTTATTTGGGTGTATTTTGACCTATCTTAGCACTATCGTCGTGACGTCTGTCTGTGTGTGTATATTATTTCTATCCGTAACACGATAGCTCCTAAACCGCTGAACCGATTTTCATAAAATTTTCAGGTAAAATAGTGTTCGGCACCCTAACGAGCTAATTAGATTTTGGGCAAAATCCATTAATGCCACTGACAGTTTTTTGACAATTAAAAAGTTTTTAAAAATGCTAACTTTGTAATGGAGCGCCGTGTCAATATGCGGTTTTCGTTATAACCAAAAACTTCGCAAGAGCTTTAGTTTCTGAGATATTTACAAAAACTGTTTTCAAGCCTGACATACCATGGCATCACTTGAAGTGTACTAATAGGCTAGCTAGGAAGGTATTAGATCCATCATGGATCTATTTATTTAAAACTACCTTAAAACGATTAGTAGTAAATCACACAATTTGAGGTCAACGGATTTTTGCCCCCAATTTGAGAAGGGGTAGGCCTTTGTGACGTCATAAATCCAATATGGCGGTGTTTTTTTATGGTTTTTTACTTTGGCTTATGACTTTCAAAAAAATTTATTTCGTTTTTTGTTTGCAAATTGCTTACTAATTATTATAGTAAAGAAATTAGCTTTATACCTATCTTAAAAACTAACAATAATAATAATTTTGTTAAAAATACTAAAAAATTGTAACTTTTTTTAACCAAAAAAGACTGGTAGATTGAATTGAAATTGATTGAAAATAGAAATCAATATGTCAAAATTAATAATAGTTATAGTTGTCAAAAAATTATTACATGTGGTTTACATCAGGGTTTGATGTTAGGTCCCATTTGATTTTACTATACATAAATTCGATTTCTAAATTAAAATTAATAGGTAAAATTAAATTATTTGCGGATGTTTGAACAGTTTTTCTCAAATTAAATTAAACATTTTGCAAGATATGAAAGTTCTAAAGAAATGGCTTCACTCAAATAAATTACCAATTAATTTTGACAAATTCTCTTACATGTTGTTAGATAAAAGTCAAATAACATATCAATGTGAATCAATCAAGTTTGAATCTAACCTTATAAAATATACTAAATGCGCAAAATTTTTAGGACATCAAAATAGAATATATACGAAAATCATTATTTCCCCTTGTAGGAGTTTTGTATAAAATTCGATATCTTTTTCCTTTATCTCATCTTAAAAAAATTTGCTTTGCCCTATTTTATTCCAAAATACAATATTTAATAACAATATGGAGTTGTACAAATTCTTCTAATATAAATCCTTTAAAAAAATTACAGAACAAAATCATAAAATCTATACATAAACTTACATTTTTAGAACCAACTATCAATTTGTATAAACCACTTGGATACTCTTTAATAATTAATAAAAAAAAAATAATATTAAGCTTGTACAATTTAAAAGTAACATTGGCAAAAAATCACTTTTATATGATTGGATAGATATTATATTTCAACAATTTACCAGAAATAGTAAAAAATATACCAACAATCCCAAGATTTAAAACAAATATAAAGACACATTTTTTGGAAGAATATTAAAAAATTATAATAACATGGGCATTAATATTTATTTATACTTTTTTTGAGTTAAATAGGCTCCCTGTAATAAATATTTAAGTTTGTTGGAAATAAATAGTAATCAAATCAAAAAGATAACATACCAAATGACATTCAAATAACTCCATCGATTTTGGCACTAATGATGCTTCTAAAGCAAAACGTTTAAGAAAAACTATTGTGGGATTAAGAAAACTAATTATAACTGTTTCACTTTTTTCTACACCAGACGGTGGTCAGCTTGTCATTTCTAAACGATCGAAATTATTTTATGGTTGTAATTTTGACAAATTTATGCTAAAAGTTAGAAAATGTTAACTAGCGTTTAAAAAATGTGATTTTAATATACTGTGCATTCTGGAGATGGTACAGTCGCCTCCAAAAATAATGTCTCATATCGTTTCTTTCCTCTTAAGCAAATAACTTGAAAAATTGATATTTTGAGAGAGTGTACGTAATTAGCTTAACGTTTATATTCATATTCACTATTCTCACATACATTGTTCAAAACGGATTGATTTTTATCCTGTAAAACCGGTGTCTTGTGCCACATATTAAATAAATTACGTCCGTCAATCCCATGCTCCAACGCTGAAACAATAAAACATAGCTAATACTGCGGCAAGAACCGGCAGCTGAATGTAGCACAAATACAATTCTTGATACATGATTAAAATAATAAAGTGACAAACGCAATTGATACGTAGTTATACGGACTTTTTCAGTCCAATATATATGTTATATGAAAATATCCTGCCTACACTTAGAAGAAACCAGAACCTTCTATGAAACCCGAGAACCTTCCAGATAAGAAGCTTATTCTGCTGACTTGCGTTTCCCATGAAATAAACAACACGTGCATTCAAGCCGAATCAGCACTTTATTTCTCAGAACCTTTAAAGATAAGAAGACCCTTCTGCTGACTCGCGTCTCTCATGGAATAAACAACACGTGCATTCCTGCCGAATTGCACTTTAGTTCTAAGAAGTTTAAATCTAGAATATTAAGGAATTATTCCATTGCTTAATCAGCACCTTTTCTTTATATAAACTCAAATCATTGTAATGTTAAGTCATTCTCTTTAGAATCGTTCTTAAGTACACGTTCAATTATAACGTTTAAGTCCTATATTGCATTTAATCAAAATAAAGTTCTTTTAAAAAGTTAAAAGTAAACTTTAAAGTATAACATTTGGCGCAGTCGTACGGATAGTTTAACACACGCGAAAACACTAGTATTCTAATTCGCGAGTGGTGAAGCTCCAGCTCTTTAAGCTATCAAGAATCTACAGCAACCAAGAAGTTACACAGCAACAAAGAAGTTACATAGCAACTAAGAAGTTACATAAGCAACAAAGAAGCTAGACAGGAACCAACCAAGCGTCCTCGCAACCAACGGATACGGAAGGAACACCCAGTGAAGCTCCTGGTAGCCGAACACGTGGAGACAAATGGTCCAGCTAAAGCTTTTGTGAGTAAGACAATTGAATCATCACGTTTTATTTTTTTTTTCAAATAAGTGGATATTTTGAAAAATCTGTTCGATTTTCGAACCCTGACTTTTACAATTTTGAATTTTTAAGAAAATTTTTCAATTGAAAAGAAGTCAAAAATAAAATTTAGTTTTAAGAAACAAAACCTAAAAAAATTTTTTTATTTAAGTTTTAAAGCACAAGAAAACAAAAACAAAAATGACTGAACCTCGTAATAACCAACCAGCAAACGTACCAGCAAACCAACCTATAGTTGAGGTTGAACCTTATCGTTTATCGGAAATTTTCTCAATAATCCCTGAATACGATGGAGATCAAATATTTTTAGGAACTTTTATCAATGCTTGCGATTGTGCTTATAACATGGCCGTCGGAGATCAACGCGATTTATTAAAAATAAATTAAAAGGAAAAGCCGCACAATTGGTAAACTCTCGAAATCCTCTTTCTTGGATTCAAATTAAACAATTATTAACAACATATTATGGAGATACGCGAGACCTTTCTTCATTAATTCAAGATCTACAAAGACTCAAACAACAAACAAACGAATCACCTTTAATGTTTTTCAATAGATTACAAGTCATGAATTCAAAAATGCACGCTTGTATTCAAAAATCAAATTTAAATATGCTTCAAAAAGATGCACAAATCCAAATTATAGATTCTATGGCATTAAATACGCTTTTAACAGGATTAGAATCGCGCATAGGTCATATTGTCCGTGCTAGCAATCCTAAAGATTTACTTGAAGCACAAGTAAGAATAAGACGCGAACTACAACTTTCATATTTTGAAACACAAAAAACTCCAAACCGACCCAATGTTTCAAATAATCCCATACAAAATAGACAAAATAATTTTCAATCGCGAAGAACAGCTTCTCAACCACAAAAATGTTTTAAATGTAATCGTTTAGGTCATCACGCCAGTGAATGTCGTACTTTTGTACAGAGCCCCCGGTCTACACAAATCAAAATCAACAATTTAACCAAAATTTTCAAAGACCCAATTTTGCCCAAAATCAACCAAGCACCTCTAGAAATTTTGTACCACAAAACCAACAAAATAATTTTAGACCATCAGTAATTCAAAGAAATCCAAATTGCAATTCCCCACAACATAGAGCACATGTAGTAAACTATTCTGATGAATATTTTAATAATTTTGACAACTACGATCTTTATGATCCAAGTTTTGAAAATTTTAACAATTTTGACAATTACGATCCTTATGATCCAAATTTTGAAAATTTTTCCCAATGCTATTCCTAAAACAATAAATTTTAACGACTTGTCTTTCGAACCCATACCAAGTGTTCACGATATTTTGAATTTCAATACCAATGAAGACCAATTCATTGATAGAATCGACCTTATTAAAAATCAATTAAGACTAGAACATCTAAATTACGAAGAGAAAGAATTAATTTCAAATCTTTGTTTTAAATTTTCTGATATTTTCTATATCGAAGGAGATCAATTAACTTTCACTAATGAAATCAAACATACAATTGAAACCAGCAATGCTCATCCAATTTTTACTAAATCATATCGGTACCCTCAAATACACAAAGAGGAAGTAAAAACACAAATTAATAAAATGCTCGATCAAAAAATAATCCCACCATCAATTTCCCCGTGGTCATCACCTGTTTGGGTAGTCCCAAAAAAACTTGACGCCTCTAACAAACAAAAATGGAGAGTAGTAATCGATTATAGAAAACTGAATGAAGTAACAGTTGACGATAAATATCCACTTCCAAATATTTCAGATTTATTAGACCAGTTAGGTAAATGTCAATATTTTACAACACTTGATTTAGCATCCGGTTTTCACCAAATTGAAATTGATCAAAAAGACATTCAAAAAACAGCCTTTTCTGTCGAAAATGGACACTACGAATTTGTTCGTATGCCATTTGGTTTAAGAAATGCACCCTCCACATTTCAACGTGTGATGGATAACATTTTATTATGCATTCTAAATGAACGTTGTTTAGTTTATATGGACGACATTATTGTTTATTCACCCACTATTCATGAACACATTTCACGTCTTTCCGAAGTTTTCCAAAGATTACGAAAATCAAATTTAAAAATTCAACCTGACAAATGCGAGTTTTGACGAAAAGAAGTAGCACACCTCGGACATTTAATTACCGAAAATGGAGTAAAACCAAACTCTGATAAAGTAAAATGTATTCAAAACTTTCCAGAATTAAAAAATCCTCGTGACGTAAAATCATTTCTCGGACTTGCCGGATATTATCGAAGATTCATACCGAACTTCGCGAAAATCTCAAAATCCTTAACAAAACTTCTTCAAAAAGATACCAAATTTATTTTCTCTAAAGAATGTCAAGAAGCGTTTGAAACACTCAAAAATGCATTAATTTCTGATCCAATATTAATTTATCCAAATTTCGAAGAACCTTTCATTTTAACTACAGATGCGAGCGCATTTGCGATAGGAGCCGTACTTTCACAAGGTCCAATTGGTAAAGACCTTCCGATAGCTTTTGCATCGAGAACCCTTTGTAGTGCAGAAACTAAATACTCCACTATTGAAAGAGAACTATTAGCAATAGTATGGTCCGTAAAACACTTTCGACCTTACCTTTTTGGTAGAAAATTCACTATAGTCACCGATCACAGACCTCTAACCTGGCTACTTTCAATTAAAGACCCCGGTAGCAGATTAGCACGTTGGCGATTAAAATTAGAAGAATATCATAATCAATAAAAATGCAGACGCTTTATCGCGGATAAAAATCAATCATTTCAAAGACTGTATAGACTTTAAATCAAACATCAAAATTTTTGCAAATAACGAAAATGACGATCAAGAACCAATTTTTAACGAAGAATATGATCAAGAAATTACAGATGAATTTAACAGATTTGTTGAACTTTACAAGACGCGATCCCTAATTGATTATTCTAAAATCGAAACCTCGAATGATCAATTATTAGATAAATCATTAACTAATAGTAACCTTTTTCCGACAAAATAAAATGGAAGATTTACATTTCAAAATCATTGACGATATTTTCGAAGAAGAATTCCACCTTGAAGAATTAAAAATTAATATTGTTTCTAGCAAAACAGTTAAAGATCGTAAATATGTTATTATAGCCCTACCTTTCGATAATGATGATTGTTCACAACACTTATTTTATTGCCTTTTTAAAGACCAAAATGAATTTAAAATTAACAAAACATACTGCATCGAAAACAATCTAGATTTACCAACTTTAGAGATGCTATCTTACATCTTTTCTGATAAAGACATAAAATTAAAAATTTGCCAAAATATAATAACAACCCCCGACGAAGATGAAATCCCAATAATTTTAGAAAATTATCACTTAGGAAAAAGCAACCTACACCGTGGAATAAATGAAACAGTTAGACGCATTAGAGAAAAATATAATTGGCGTGGTTTAACACAAAACGTAGAAGATTTCATTAAAAAATGTGAAACTTGCCAAAAAGTAATAATTGTTCGTAAAAATCTAAGCACACCCTTTGTTGTAACAGAAACACCACGTACCTCTTCTGAACGAATCAATATCGATATTTTCGAATACCCCACTAGAAATTACGCGTTAACAGTACGGGATGAATTAACAAAATTTACACAAGCTTACGCAATGAGTGATAAAAAAGCAAGTACAGTAGTTAGTACTATTTTACTATTTTTTCAACATTTCGGTGTACCCTTACGAATACATTGCGATTATGGCAAAGAATTCGATAATACCCTTTTAAAAGATTTATGTACCCTATACGATGTTAAGTTAACATTTTCTAGCGTAGCACATCCACAGTCAAACGGTTCACTAGAACGATTTCACGCAACCCTTTGCGAAATGATTAGAATCAATAAACAAGAAAACCCTGAAGATCATTGTTTTAACGTTCTTCCATACGCAGTAATTTGCTATAATAATACAAAAAACAAAACACACGGATTTACCCCTTACGAACTCGTTTTCGGACATACATCAAGTAGACCCCCGGAAAAACTTTAAAATCAAGAACAATTGATATCTAAATATGTACGCGATTTAAATAATAGAATGGACTATTTTTACAAACTAGCTAGAAATAGAACTGATCAATCGAAACAAAAATCGAAAGAACGATTTGACGAACACGTACGAAAGAATCTCCCTGAATTTAATGTAGGAGACAAAGTTTGGCTTAAAGAATCACAAATCAAATCCAAATCAGAAAACTTATTTAATGGTCCTTTTGAAATTTTAGAAATACATCGCGTCTCTCATGGAATAAACAACACGTGCATTTCTGCCGAATTGCACTTTAGTTCTAAGAAGTTTAAATCTAGAATATTAAGGAATTATTCCATTGCTTAATCAGCACCTTTTCTTTATATAAACAAATCATTGTAATGTTAAGTCATTCTCTTTAGAATCGTTCTTAAGTACACGTTCAATTATAACGTTTAAGTCCTATATTGTATTTAATCAAAATAAAGTTTTTTTAAAAAGTTAAAAGTAAACTTTAAAGTATAACATATATAATACATATTTGAAAAACTATAATAATTCAATACACAACTTTTATCTATTAGTTCATACATATACTATACTATAGTAGTGTGAGCTATGGAGCTATGGTGATCCTAATTTTTTCGTGAAAAAAAAAGTTGCTCCGATTTCAAAAATTTTTATATATCTTTGCGTTTCAGATGATTTTGAAACTTTTTTGTTGCGCCGTCTGTCTGTCTGTCTGTCTGTATGTCTGTCTGTCTGTCTGTAACGACCAACGCGCATAACTCAAAAACCGCTTGGCCGATTTTAATGAAATTTGGTACCTAGGCTGGGTCTTGGCTCGAGATGGTCCCATTTAAAAATGAACAAAATCCACCGAACACAAACCAAATAAAAGGGTGGGGGTAGATTTCAAAAATTAGAGTTTATGTAAAAATATGGCGTGTGTGATATCAAACGAAAGGTAATTGAGTCTGCTGTTGAACAAAATACATTTTAATTTATTTTAAAAAAAGGGTGGGGGTATATTTTAAAAATTAGAGTTTAAGTGAAAATATGGCGTGTGTGACATCAAACGAAAGGTAATTGAGTCCGGAGTTTAACAAAATACATTTTAGTTTTTTTAAGGGTGGGGGAGATTTCAAAAATTTGAGTTTAAGTCAAAACATGGCTTGTGTGGTATCAAACAAAAGGTAATTTAGTCCGGAGTTGAATAAAATATATTTCAGTTTTTAGTTATATTAGCTCACACGTACACTATAGCTATAGTACCTAGTGTGAGCTTAGGGGGCCTAAATATTGGCAGAGTATTTTTTTTTAATAAGCAAATTGAAACTTTGCAAATGGTTTAATAGTAAAAATTAAAGATACTAAACCATATTTATAATATACGAGCAGAAATCACCATATAGACTCTGGTTTACCAATTTGGAACACTTTTGAAAATCGCCTTTTCGCGCGGAATAAGTGCGGATCATTATACAGGCTATCAAGCGGCCTATGACTTGTCGTCGAGACAGGTGACAACGAGTTAGTTGAATGATTTTCTGCATTGGGGTTTACTAATAAGGTAATTAGGCATTTTTTTAAGACTTAGTGGTTATGATAGAAAATAGTTCGATATTGAGGTTTCGATCGTCTAAATTAGACAAGCTGACCTCCGTACGCCAATGCGTTTTAAATTTCTATATATATTTATTGGTTTCACAACGTTCTTGGTCTTCCAATACCCAATCTCCACTCGTTTCTGTTTGCCCATAATTTATCATCTAGGTCTCTTATTCTTATTTCACGGTCTATTCCTTCTCTCCAGCTTCTCCTTGGCCGTCCTCGTTTTCTTCGGCCAGTTGGTTTCCATTGTAGTATTTGTTTAGGTAGTCCATGTCCGTACCACACCAGTTGTTTTGTTCTTATATCATCCATTAAAGTACGTTCACCCACTGTCATAATTTCTCTTATTCTTTGATTTGTAACTCTTTCTCTTTTTCATTTCCCTGCTGCTCTTCTCCAATAGTCCATCTCCGTAGCGGAAAGCATTTTTTTCTCTTCTATCCTTGATTGGCCATACTTCTGAGCCGTATGTAATAATACTTTTTACAATGGTGTTATATATAAGCTTTTTGTTATGGTTTGATATACTTTGGTCCCAAATTATTCCATTTAATAAAGTTATTTCTTCCTTGTACGTTTCGATCTTTTATAGCTTTGTCTAGTGTTCCGTCAGCTGTAATTTTTAGACCTAAGTATTTATACTCATCACAGGACTGAATTCGCTGCCCAGTATTTAAGATTAGATCCTGTTTCGTTCCACCAATACATATATACTCTTTCTTATTGAGATTAACCTCTAGTCCCCACTTATTGTACTCTTCTATTAGCTCACACATATACTATACTATAGTAGTGTGAGCTATGGTGATCCTAATTTTTTCAAAAAAAAAAGTTGCTCCGATTTCAAAAATTTTTATATATCTTTGCGTTTCAGATGATTTTGAAACTTTTTTGTTGCGCCGTCTGTCTGTCTGTCTGTCTGTCTGTCTGTATGTCTGTATGTCTGTCTGTAACGACCAACGCGCATAACTCAAAAACCGCTTGGCCGATTTTAATGAAATTTGGTACCTAGGCTGGGTCTTGGGTCGAGATGGTCCCATTTAAAAATGAACAAAATCCACCGAACACAAACCAAATAAAAGGGTGGGGGTAGATTTCAATAATTAGAGTTTATGTGAAAATATGGCGTGTGTGATATTAAACGAAAGGTAATTGAGTCCGGACTTTAACAAAATACATTTTAGTTTTTGTTTTTAGCTCACACATATACTATACTATAGTAGTTCTAGAACACAAACCAAATAAAAGGGTGGGGGTAGATTTCAAAAATTAAAGTTTATGTGAAAATATGGCGTGTGTGATATCAAACGAAAGGTAATTGAGTCCGGAGTTTAACAAAATACATTTTAGTTTTTGTTTTTTTTAAGGGTGGGGGTGGATTTCAAAAATTTGAGTTTAAGTTAAAACATGGCTTGTGTGGTATCAAACAAAAGGTAATTTAGTGTGGAGTTGAATAAAATATATTTCAGTTTTTAGTTATACTAGCTCACACGTACACTATAACTATAGTACTTAGTGTGAGCTTAGGGGCCCATATATTGGCAGAGTATTAGTTTTCGTGTCATATATTCGAGGTCGTCATAATCCTGAGCCACTACTATCTGATCATCGGGAAAGATAAAGTATACAAGGTGGTTTCGTCCAACGGAATTCCCATGTTTTGGCATTTTCTCTTCCATACTTTAAGGACTTGTTCCAATTATATCTTGAAGAGCGTAGGCGAGATACAGCAACCTTGTTTAAGACCTTTATTTACTTGAAAGCCTTTGGTTAGTTTTGCTTTTATTTTAACTTTTGCCTTACTATTGCGGTATAACTCTTTGAGGGCCTTAATTAGTTGTACGCTTATGTTTGTGTTTTCCAACGCTTTCCAATACCAAAGTAGATTTAGTGGTATATATCATATGTTTTAAATTTCTTAGTTGTCTAAATATTTGGCTTCAATAAAGGGAATTTACATTTTTAGAAAACAGGACAAATCTACTACGGTACAGCTGGACTCGCCCAAAGATGCCAAAACCCAACAAATGACAAAGAAAAAAGCGAATTTAAGTAAATCATCTGTAGAAGTTGGGTCTACAAGGAAGTCCATGCGAGTAGTCAGGCCGCCCGTTAATATAATCAGTAAGCAATTTTATTAGTTTTTATCCATTTCAAATTTCGTTTTTACCTTCCTAACCTGCTAGAAAAAATATTATTTTAGATAAAAAAAATTGAGATAACGCCGAAAATGTCTTATTTGGGTGTGTTTGGACCTTTCTTAGCAATCTCGTCGTAACTTCTGTCTTAACCATTTATAAAAATTTGATCGATTTGATCCGGATCGTTCGGTAATTCCAATTTGCTCAGACTAATCTGTAATCACGTGACCAAAAATCCGCCACGTCTGAGATGCAAATACCGAACGCAGCTATTGTTAAAATACTAAAGTTTTGCCAAAGCTGACATGGTGACTTAGAATAGAGACCCTGTATGTATGACATATTTTTTTAAAAATGTGACATACATATAGGTTCTCTCACTTAAAATACACTGCTCAAATTTTGGGAAAAGTACTTTTAATCAGCTGTAAAGCTGAGAGTAATTAGAGTATGAAATATAAGGTTTGATATAAGGGACTTTTTTGCATTTTAGACATTCAGTATCAAGAAGTTATAAATAAAATGTTACTAGAACGCAGACAACAAGAGGAAGAACGTAAGCAAAAACGCAATCAAGCGAGAACAATCAGTCAAAGCCTAAAACTGAGTCCGACACCGGCAAAGAAGAGAGCCAGACCTACAAATCTTAGACAGAGCGTACATACGCCAAGAAGTAAGAATAGTAAGGCCTTAGGCAGTATACTGACAGTTGACTATCTATTTATCTATTTTTATTTTTTTTAAATTTGTCAAACACACTGTGTTTATTTTGTTTTAACTTAATTAACTAGAAAAGTCAGATTTAAACTTAGGGTTCACTCAACAGTTCTCCCCGCTTTGTTTGGTCTGTAACTCACAATTGTGTTGTGTTTGTAGCATTATTTTGTTTTATGTAATTCACTTAGTTTACTAGCTCAAACGACTTCACTCTTTTTAGTCTTCATAGTATTGTCTAGAAGCTGGATTGGTTCCACATTCACATGCCGATGGAGTCCATCTTCATGGCTTTTTGCGTACTTTTTTATAGTCTCTGCTACAGTTTCGATTTTTAGATCTCGATGAAGGTCACTATTTCGAACGTACCAAGGTGCATGCACAATGTTTCTTAATACTTTATTTTGAAATCTCTGTAAAACTAGAATGTTACTCTCTTTAGCACAACCCCATAGTTGAATACCATATGTCCATACTGGTTTCAGTATTTGTCTATAAAGCAGTAACCTATTATGAATTGTTAAATTGGACTTCCTTCCAATTAGCCAGTTCATTTTTCTATACCTTATCTCAAGTTCTTCTTTTTTTTTCTTAACATGTGCTTTCCAGCGCAATTTGGCATCAAGTGTCATACCTAGATATTTTGCCTGATTCGAATATGGTACTGCAATGTTGTTAATTGTTATTTGATTTATATTTTTGTTTGTATATATTTATCTATTTAGCCTTCCTATTTAGCCCTCTTTGATCCATCTTTGGACATAGGCCTCCCCTAATATGTTCCACTAATCTCTGTCTGTAGCCGTGTTCATCCATCTAGTTCCCTCATGTTTCTTTAAATCGTCCCCATCTCATTTGGGGTCTTCACGTACTTTTATTTTCCCAAGGTTTCCAGTTTACAATACATTTGTTCTATCAATCGTCTTTGTTTGTGATATTATGACCGCCAAATTTCCATTTTAATTTTGCTACGTCTCCTCTGACATCCTTTACTTTTGTTTTATTTCTTATCCATTCATTCGTTTTTCTATCTGTTAGCTTTACATGTAACATTTGTCTTTACATTGATCTTTGGGCTTTTGTTACCTTATCCATTTTCGATGTTGTAAGTGTCCAGGTCTGGGATCCATAGGTAAGTACAGGAAGGATACATTGGTTATACACTTTCGTTATGAGATACTGAGGATGCCCCAAAATGTACTTTAATTTTTCTGAGTTGGCCCAATTTAATAAACTCAAGCGTACATTCTGCAAAAGTTAATTATTGTTGTTGTTGGCGGAGCATCGTTTAAAATTAGCTGCATGCCAATTTCACTCTTTTGTCATCTAAGTGACTTCACGGAAAAGAAGAAAAGACAATCAAACGTGATCCCTGGTATACCGGGTGGGCCAAAAAAACCCGGACAATTTTTTTTTATTATAACTTTTGAACTATATCATAGATTTTAATAGGACAAACTGCGCTTGGCAGAGAATTAAAGTTTTGACCAAATGTACTTTCTTGTCCGCCATCTTAAAATCCAAGATGGCGGACGAAATTAAATTGTAACCTTCAAAGATGCTCGTTTATTCATGTGTTGCGAACATGTTTAAATTATTTTATTAAATCTGAAAAAAAGCTGCATTCTGGCCACACATAACAAGGTATGAACCAGCAAAATCGGTATGGTGGTTCCAAAAAAAAATATTTTTGTTTCAACCATTGTTTTGAATATTATACGATTGATTGCCTTGCCAATTATGTCTGCATTTATTTCGTTATGAATTCATTACTACTGTACCGATTTTGATGAAATAAAAAACATCCTGGTAAGAATTGATTGCTTTTTAAAGATCATGATCAAAATTTATCGCAATCTTTAAATTTAAGATGGCGGATAGAATGATACTTGATTCTTCAAAATGGCGTGTGTTTTCTTATTTTCTGAAAATGTTTTAGATTTTTTTTTGATTTATAGAAAAGCGCTACTTTTCCCGTGCATAACGAGGTAAAAATTATTAAAATCGGTGCGGTGGTTCTCAAAAAATCTCTTTTAGTTTCAGCCATTGTATTACAGATTATACGATTGCATTGCCAATCCTGTCTGCATTCATTTCCTTATAAACTCATTATTACTAAACCAATTTTAGTGAAATAAAAAAAATCAGGGTGAGAATTGATTGTTCTTTCAAGATTATAATCGAAATATGCCGCCATCCTAAAAGCTAAGATGTCGGACAGTATCTCAAGTATCTCTTCAAAGAGGCACATTTATTCTTATTTTCCGAAAATGTTTTAGTTTTTTTTTAATTTATGGGAAAGTACTACATTTCTCCCGCTTAATAGAGTACAATTTAATAAAATCAGTGAAGTGATTCTTATCTGATTTTATTTTAACCATTGTTTTACAAATTATACGATTGCATTGCCAATTTCTGTCCTACATCTTAAATTCTAACACGGCGGCAAATTTCGATAATAATGTTTAAAGAGCAATCAATTGTCACCACGATTTTTTTTATTTCACTAAAATCGGTTTAGTAATAACGAATTTATAAGAAAATTAATGCAGACAGGATTGGCAATGCAATCGTATAATCTCTAAAACAAATAATGCAACAAAAATAGATATTTTGAGAACCACCACACCGATTTTAATAACTTTTACCTCGTTGTGTGGGAAAAAAGTAGTGCTTTTCTATAAATTAAAAAAAAACTAAAACATTTTCGGAAAATAAGAATAAAGACGCCATTTTGAAGAATCAAATATGATTCTATCCGCCATCCTAAAATTTAAGATGGCGATAAATTTTGATCATGATCTTTAAAAAGCAATCAATTCTCACTCGGATGTTTTTTTTCCATTAAAATCGGTTCAGTAGTAATGAATTTATAAGGAAATAAACGCAGACATGATTGGCAAAGCAATCGTATAATATGCAAAACCATTGAGTAAATAACCCATATAGAGGAGCAACCGGCGAGCTTTACCATATTGAGGGGCAGATGGCGCTGAAATAAATTTGTCTGGTACGCAATATTCAGAGACAACTACTATGATCTAATGGCATTTGTATGATAGGCATGAGCCTCGGAACTCGCACATGTGACTAAATCGTACTAGCAGTTCCTGAATATTGCGTACCAGACGAATTTATTTCAGCGCCATCTGCCCCTCAATATGGTAAAGCTCACCGGTGGCTCCTCTATATGGGTTATTTACTCAATGGCAAAACAATGGTTGAAACAAAATTTTTTTTTATTAGGACCACTGAACCGATTTTGCTGATTTGTACCTTGTTGTGCGTAACGAGAATGCAGCTTTCTTACTAATTTAAAAAAATAATTAGAACATGTTCGCAATACAAGAATAAACGAGCATCTTTGAAGGGTGCACTTTAATTTCGTCCAACCTCTTGGATTTTGAGATGGCGGACAAAAAATTATAATTGGTCAAAAGTCTGATTGATTCTCTGCCAAGTGCAGTATGTCCCATTTAAATCGATTGTATAGTTCAAAAGTTATAATGAAAAAAAAATGTCCGGTTTTTTTTTGGCCCACCCGGTATATGGATGCGCGCTGACATATCGTGTCGTGCTTGCACCTAAAATTGAAAAAAAGAAAAATGCTTTTAAGTTAAAGTAAAATATAAAAGCGTTAAGTCGGCGAAAAAGCAATAAATTTTTGAAGAATTGGCCTTAAAATTATTTGAAAAAGGTTTAAAAAAAACCGAGACAATCGATTTTTTAAAAGAAATCTTGGCTTCCCCAAAAGCAGAGAACATATAACATTTCGATGCCAAAACGTATTTATCTACCAATATTTCTATTTTTTACAATTTTTTTAATATTCGGGGGTACCTAATACCACTAGTGCCTAGAAACTACCAATCATGTTTATCAAAGCGTGTTCACCAGTTCGAAGAATGAATTAAATTAGATAATAAGCTTAAATAAAAATATCCCCAGTAATTTTTAAGAACGATAGGTATATAATTTAAATATTTCTCGACAATTTTTTTGTTTACTTTTACGTGTTTCGTATATACTTCTAATTAGATTTACGGCAATTTCATATTCCCCAATGGATTTTAAAAAATCTTGAGATTTACTGACTATGAAGTTTCTTCTGTCTAGCCTAAATACAAATAAATTTATTTGAATAATTGTCGGTTGTTTTTGCTATTTTCAACAAAAATTTAACAAGCTACTAAAGCAAGTGTTCCTTTATTTTGTTAGTTGATCTTTTCTACAAATTTTTAGACCTCTGTTGCTTTTCGTTTTTATTTAAATCCAGAATTTGTTTTTACAATTTTTAACCCCTATTTGTACCCTCTTAGGATTAAAATATTTAAAAAATATTTATTAAACCTTACAAGTCCGAAATGCCCCCCCAATTTTCATGTCAACTGGCATAAGCTGGGGTTGGTAGATTTTATAAAAATATCTTTTATATAAATGTTTTGGTAATATATACATTGTAAAATTCTAAAAAGTAAAAGTTTGAGCAAGATGATAAATTGGTGTCAGCATTAGGAAGGCTCGTTCTACCTTATGACATGTCCAACGACTTGACCTTTGGCCTTTTTTATTTTTTAGTGAGATGTGTTCTTTCTGATGATGTTGGTTCTAACCTTACAGTGTCAAAATTCCGCTCGAAGTTGATTTTCTCAAATGGAATATGCTATTTCTGATTGCGGATTTTACTTCCATCTAAAAAAATAAGAAACTTTAATTCCAAAATTTTTTCTGAAAATTCTTGTTTTAACCTCAAAACAGATATTTAATTGGTGGGTGTGCTTTCGGGCTGTTCGGCCGTCGTCGTTGGAAATTCGTTCTCGACGTTTCGCCATCTCGAGTGGATGGCATCTTCAGGAGATGTTGACTGTTTGTCGGCTTCTCGAAGACTGGTGGTTAGTCTGTCGCGGGCGCAGGTTATATACGCTATGGTGGGCGGGGCGTATATCAGAGCTGGTCGGTGATTGGTCACATTCCCTTGATTCAGTTTTGTTATTGTAAGCGAGCCGTTTAGTGTTTTTAAGAACCGGTACCCATGTTCTGTTAATTTTAAGAGTTTCTTCAGATCTGTTGAAGTTCTGCTGGTGTTTATGAATTTCGATTGCTTCTCTATAGAGTCTTGGATAGTATGAAGAGGAGGCGCAGAGAACTTGTGTGTCTTCGAATTTTATTCGGTGGTCTTCATTGTTTAGTGTGTGGTCTGCAACTGCGGATTTTTCCGTATGTCCGAGTCGACAGTTGGCTTTGTGTTCTTTGATTCTTGTGTTTACGGACCGTTTGGTTGTTCCGATGTAGACACATCCACAGGTACAGGGAATGCGGTATACCCCCGAAGAACTTAGTGGGTTCCTTATATCCTTCGCAGATCTGAGGTGGTTCTCGATCTTCTTAGATAGCTTGAAGATCGTTTTTATGTTGTGTTTTCCCAGAATACGTCCGATCCTATCTGTCACTCTAGGGATGTAGGGCAGAAAGGCTCTTGAAGTAACTTCGCGGCTGCTCAGTCCACCGCTACTGTTACTTCTAGTGCTCGGCTTTGGTCGTATACATTTATCTATGTCGCTTTGAGTGTATCCATTTGCTACGAGGGCGTTTTTAAGATGGTTTAATTCTTTGTCTAGATGTTGTGGTTCGCAGATTCTTTTCGCCCTCTCTACCAATGTTCTTATTACCCCTTTTCGTTGGCACGGGTGGTGGTTAGATGTGTTGTTTAGGTAGCGGTCTGTGTGAGTAGGTTTTCTGTATACGGTATGTCCTAGTCGTCCCTCTTTCCTCGTTACTAGTACGTCAAGGAATGCTAATTCTCTGTTGTTCTCTGTTTCCATTGTAAATTGTATACTGGGGTGTATGCTGTTAATGTGGTTAAGAAATTCATTAAGGCTGTCTCTACCATAAGGCCAAACGACAAAAGTGTCATCTACATATCGAAACCAGACTTTGGGTTTATGAGGGGCATTATTCAACGCCTTCTCTTCTAGTTTCTCCATGAAAAAGTTCGCAATTACTGGCGATAAAGGGCTACCCATTGATACTCCATCGATCTGTTCATAAATTTGTTCATTGAAGGTGAAATATGATGTCGTTAGGCAGATTTTAACCAAATACGTTAGAGCATAAATATGGGGCATACCCATGTATTTTCACACGCGATGCTTGAAGCCAGGACAACGAATAGAAAACGTCAAAGCCCGGCTAAATCAATAATATGTTCGTAACAACCAGATAAGAGTATATATGTTCCTTTCTAATGAAATCGTTAAGCAAGTAAAATAGTAAGCTAATGAATAATTAGTGCAGTGCCTCATTTTGGGAGTCAATATCAATAAAAAAATTAAAGGAAGTGCTTGCCACTGTATGTACCCCTCTACTCCCTTCCCGCCATCAAGGTTTTGATGACGCGGTGTCACTTTAATACAACATCAACTATAATTAATCTAAAACAACAACCAACAAAATAAACCTAATTATTTTACAAATGGTTACTTTCCGTTTTCCTTCTGGGTATTACTACGAAATAAGTAAATGTCTGTTTTAAGGTTAAAGCAAGCTTTTTTCGGAAAAAAAATGTTTGAATAAAACCTTTAAAAAGTTTTTCCTACAATTAAAATTCGCAATCAGAAATAGCATATTCCTTTAAAGAAAAATGAACTTCGAGCGGAATTTTGACACTTCCCGTAAGGTTAAGACACAACGTTGATAATGATTTTAAAATCTAAAAAAAATACATTCCCTTTTAAAATAATCGGCCTGTATTAAGGTCACTCATCGTACAACAAGGTTTCTATAAAGCTTGCCTTTACGATAAGTGTCCTTAGCCTGTACGGGTGGTCTTAAAGACCCGGTATATACAATATTCCCTATATATTTTTTAAACTATGGTGACTATAGACATTTTTACCTTCCTAGCCCGCATAGCAAAGGCTAGAGAAGGTATTATTTTGGACGAAATTTTTTTTTTTGAGATGTGTGTGTGTGTGTATTATTTCTGTCCGTAACACGATAGCTCCTAAACCCCTGAACCGATTTTCATAAAATTTTTAGGTAAAATATTGTTCGATACTTGTACGAGCTGATTAAATTTTGGTCAAAATCCATTAATGCTAATGACAGTTTTTTGACAATTAAAAACTTTAAAAAATGCTCACTTTTTAACAGCATCGTATCAATACACTGTTTTCGGAATATAGTAGACTATTTGCTCAATAATTCGTGTTACAACCAAAAACTTCATAGAAGCGTTAGTTTCTGAGATATTTACAAAAAACAGACGCAGATCCGTCATGGATCCATTTATTTTTATTTAGAAGTAAAAACGAACCTGTGCATTAATTACAGCGTTTTAATAAAGTATGTCGCCAAACGTTATTAAGAAAAAATCTTTAAATAAACATAGTTCCGGAAATGCTCAGTTTTACAGATTATCCCTAGCTGTTGCTACCCCTTTGAAGTTGGTTTATACTTTGTTAACTACAATCAAAAAAGTATTACAAATAATTTTTTATAGACAAGAGCCTTATTTGAATTTTAGATGTTCAGTATCAAGAAGTTCAAGCTAAAATGTTGTTAGAATGCAGGCAGCAAGAGGAAAAACGTAAGCCAGAAAGCAATCATAAAAAGGAAACTCGTAAAAGCTCAAAACTGAGTCCGGCTCTGGCAAAAGAAAGAAGCAGACCTAGAAAATCGTCATGGAAAATTAAGATTGGTAAGACTTTTTTCTTTATTTAATAAAATACAGAATTTTCTAAGTAAATTTTTGGATTTCCATTAAATAATATCAAAACGTGGAAGTGCCAAATTACCGGGTGGGCCAAAAAAACCGAACAATTTTTTTTCATTATAACTTGTGGACTATACAATCGATTTTAATGGGACAAACTGCACTTGGCAGAGAACTGTTCAGAGTTTCGACTGAATGTATTTTTTTGTCCACCATCTCAAAATCCAAGATGGCGGACGAAATTAAAATGTACCCTTCAAAGATGCTCATTTATTCTCGTGCTTCGAACATGTCTTAGTTATTTTTTAAATTAGTAAAAAGCTGCATTCTCGTTACGCACAACAAGGTACGAATTAGCAAAATCGGTTCAGTGGTTCTAAAAAAAATCTTTTTGTTTCAACCATTGTTTTGCATATTATACGATTGCCTTGTCAATCATGTTTGCATTTATTTCCTTATAAATTCATTACTACTGAACCGATTTTAATGAAACAAAAGACATCCTGGTGAGAATTGATTGCTTTTTAAAGATCATGATCAAAGTTTATCGCCATCTTAAAATTTAAGATGGCGGACAGAATCATACTTGATTCTTCAAAATGGTGTGTTTATTTTTAGTTTCTGCAAATGTTTTGGTTTTTTTTAATTTATAGAAAAGCGCTACGCTACTTTTCCCTCACACAAAAAGATGCAAATTTGTAAAATCGGTGTGGTGGTTCTCAAAAAATCTATTTTTGTTTCAGCCATTATTTTACAGATTATACGATTGCAATGCCAATCCTGTCTGTATTCATTTCTTTATAAATTCGTTATTACTAAACCAATTTTAGTGAAATAAAAAATGTCATGTTGAGAATTGATTGCTCTTTAAAGATTATATTCGACATTTGCCGCCGTCTTGGTGTGCTTATTCTTATATTCCGAAAATATTTTAGTTTTTTTTTATTTAGAGAAAAACATTAATTTTGTCCCGCATAAAGAGATAAAAATTAATTAAGTGCTTTTCTATAAATGAAAAAAAAACTAAAACATTTTTTGAAAATAAGAATAAACGTGCCTCTTTGAAGGGTCAAGTATGATAATTGCCGACATCCTAACTTCTAAGATGGCGGCAAATTTTGATTATATACTTTAAAGAACAATCAATTCTCACCATATTTTTTTTTTATTTCAGTAAGATCGGTTCAGTAATAATGAGTTTATAAAGAAATGAATGCAGACAGGATTGACAATGGAATCGTATAATCTGTAAATAATGGCTGAAACAAAAATAGATTTTTTGGGAACCACTAAACAGATTTTACTAATTTATACCTTGTTGTGCGGGGGAAAAGTAGTGCTTTTCTACAAATTAAAAAACTAATAATAACTAAAACATTTTCATAAAATAAGACTAAACACGCCATTTTGAAGAATCAATTATGATTCTGTCCACCATCTTAAATTTTAAGACAATAATAATTTTTGATCATGATCTTTAAAAAGATATCAATTTTCACAATGATATTCTTTACTTCATCAAAATCGGTTCAGTAGTAATGAATTTATAAGGAAATGAATGCAGACATGATTGGCAAGGCAATTGTATAATATTCAAAACAATCGTTAAAACAAAAATATTTTTTTTTAGAACAACCGAACCGATTTTGCTGATTCATACCTTTTTGTGCGTGGCAAGAATGCTGCTTTTTTAGTGATAGTGACAAGAATAAACAAGCATCTTTAAAGGGTACAATTTTATTTCGTCCGCCATGTTGGATTTTGAAATGGCAAAAAAAAATTATTTATTCAAAATTCTAATTCATTCTCTGCCAAGTGCAGTTTGTTCCATTAAAATCGATGGTATAGTTCAAAAGTTATGATTAAAAAAGTTGTCCGTTTTTTTTGGCCCACCCGGTATATTGTATAGTAAGTAGGCTATGCATTCTGTTGTTAAAACAGCGTTACTATATTTATTTGATCATACACAGTAAACTCGAGAACGGTCACTTTGTCGTAATTTATACCTGAAAGCTACGAGTGCTGTCTTTTATATTTTGCATATAGGAACATAGAGGGCGACACTGATCAAATGTTGTTAATAAAATTTAACCTCAATCAACCTAACCTAAATTTAAAATATCAGTGCGATACATATAGTTTTATAGCTATAGTGAATTTTTTAAGTTAACAAATCAGTCAAAAAATTTAATTAAACCGAGAACATTTTCGGGCTATAATTTTTTACAACTTTCGAAGGAAATTATCCGCGCTGATTTCTGTTTTCGGTAATGAAGCACCACATCAGTCGACAGTTTCTTGTTGGTATTCAAGCTTGGACGGATTAGCCTTTGCAACGATCCAAGGCCAGGTGCATGAAAAACGGCTGTCACCCAGAAAAACAGCGATGCTGTGCGCATGCACATCACGGAAGATCGACATGTGACATATCGCGAGAGTGACGCTTCATTGGGGATTTCAATTCAAAAAATTTTGAATGAAGAATTAGGGGTAATAAAATTAGTTTCCCGCTGGATACCGCATCTGTTAACCGAAGTACAGAAAGAAGCAGAAAGAATTGGTGTTAGAAAACTCTAGGCCGCTTTGAGGCAGGTCACCCGAAAAACGTGTACAGCATTGCCAGTGGTAATGAATCCTGGATTTACTCATTTTAGCCCGCGGTAAGAAAAACGATAACTGCAATGGACTGTAAATATTTTAATGAATGAAAGCGCGAACAAACATAAATATATTGATATGAAATTACGAAATAATCAAACGTCCATAGGTTAATTGTTGGTGCCACATAACGGCAATCAGAAACAAAGCACTCACCAGTTTGCAGCCAATTTCTCCACTTCCAAGGGGCCCCTGTTTGGATCTAATGATGTCACCACGTAGCGGAAGGGCTGAAGTTTTTAGTTCTATGCTTCAGTACACCAAAATCGAGCACTTTCAAGTGTAGAAATTTGAAATAGTTGGAGAACGAAATTAACACGCCATTTCTCGAGGCGGTTGACAAAGGATCTCGTCGATTGTTGGCGCGCATGTCCAAATGCGCGAAAACGCACTCTGTCCTTCATCCAATTGTGTGGTTTTAAAAATTTAAACAACCGCGAAATTTTAGCGGGAGCTAACATAACTGCCCTCCAAAACACACAATTTTAGAATCTCAACCGGACAGATATAGATATAAAAAAATGATCGACCGATAAATATAAATGAATGAAAACAGATAAGTATCGTAAGTTTATTTAGAGATAACGAAATCCCGAAAAAGGCAAAACAAACAAACAAAAAATTCAAAAAAAATAAAAATAAAGAAAAACCTATTGTAATACCCGGTAATAGGTAGAAAAATTAAAATTACTTTTAATTTGGCAAGAGGCACAGTTTTACAACTGGCCGCTTATAAACACCGGTAACCGTTTGTACCGTCGCAACACGCACCTGACCGTCCCCGCCGGGATGCAGTTCGATGACCCGACCGACCGTCCATTTCAAAGGTGATTGAATGTGATCACTTGTTATGATAACCAAATCATTTAATTTGATATTTGGGGACGAATCAGCCCACTTGTGTCGCTGTTG
This sequence comes from Aspidapion aeneum, assembly GCA_963576565.1. Lineage (NCBI taxonomy): Eukaryota > Metazoa > Arthropoda > Insecta > Coleoptera > Brentidae > Aspidapion > Aspidapion aeneum. The sequence continues at coordinate 33,617,285 of OY755038.1, read as the reverse complement.
TAGCGTATGCAAATACTCTAGAATACCGTTTCCAAAAATCATTATGTAGTTTTTGGATTAGTTGCCATCTCGAGAGCCGATTTAGGGGAACCTCGGACAAATCTGACTCCGGAATTTCTGAATTAAGGGGTTCAAGGGTCAAAAAATGCCCAGGGGTACGAGGTTGAAGATCGAGTGGGTCTGAAGAGGCAGGAGATAAAGGGCGACTATTAAGTACGGCGTCTATGCGACATGTAAGGGTGGACATTTCCATGATAGACAACTTCTGGTCGCCGACAACTCGAACAAAGTGAGTTTAAAAACTTTTGACGCCAGCTTCTGCCAGGCCATTGAAATGTGGACTGAGAGGAGGTCCCAGATGCCAACGAATAGAAAGTCTGGTGGCCGCACTTCTTGCGTAATCAAGTAATTGGTTACGAAACCCTTTAAAATTACTGCCTTGATCTGACCAGCATTGCGTCACGCTTCCACGTCTTGAAATGAATCGATGGAATGCACCTACGAACCCTTCGGTGGACAGTTCCATGGTTAATTCCAAATGCACGCAATGTGTGGCCGTACAGACAAACACACAGACATACGATTTGAAAGCTTTACAACCACGGTAACGATGAGGAATCACAAAGAAAGGTCCACAAAAGTCGATAGCTACACTCGAAAAAGGTTTAAGTTGATTGATTCGATGAGCGGGAAGTGAACTCATTATGGGCGGTCTATAGGGTTTAGGGTTGATTCTAAAACATTGCAAACACTTGGATATGGTTCTTTGAATTGCCCGTCTGGCAGATAATATCCAAAATTGCTGTAAAAGCAGATTATGTAATGTTTTAAACCCAGGATGAAGGTATTGTCAATGAGTGGACTCGATAAGATAAGTTAAACGATGGTTACTCGAAAGTAAGACGGGGTGTTTTGCAGAATAAGACAAAAGGTCAGATTTTTGTAATCTGCCACCGACTCTAATGATATTATTTTCATCAAGAAAAGGTGAGTTTTCGGAAAGGTTTCGGTATTGGTTTATCCTTAGATAACGCGGAAAAAAGCTCAGAAAAACAAGAACCTTGAACGCGTTTGATAAGAAGGTATAACGCACTTTGCAGCTCACCGGTGGTAGGAAAAACAATATTCTCAAAAATAACTTTTTGGTCCGGCGACTTAGTGGGTTTTTGATAGGAATGGTTTTGAAAAAGGTTAACTATTCGAAGGACATAACAAATGATACGTTGAATTTTTGATATAGATGAATATTTGATAAGAAGCTGATCTAAGAAGTTAACGTCAATTATCGCATTGCAACAGACCTTTGGCTTTTCCTCCAGATTAATATCTCCGAAATCAATCGGCATTTTTGATTTATGAAAATCGGGCCATTCGTTTTCGGGAGACCACAAAAACGACGGTGCGTTCCACCACATGTCATGTGACATGAGCTGTGAAGGGGTGGTCCCTCGTGACGCAATATCGGCTGCATTTAAAGCAGAAGGAATGTAGCGCCACGAGTTTGAGGGAATGATTTCTTGGATTCTACTGACTCGATTTCCAACAAAGGTTTGCCTGCGATTAGGAGGGGATGAAAGCCAGTGCAATACGACTTGCGAATCGCAGAAAGTAACGATATTTGTAAAAGTTATTTTTCCTTCATAGCTAGATAAAACGAAGTCAATTAATTCGCTTAAAAGAAATGCGCCTAGGAGTTCTAGCCTAGCCAAAGTTTGTGACTTTATAGGCGCGACCCTAGATTTTGCAGATATGAGAGAAACAGATATATTATTTTCCTCTTCTACACGAAAATATACGACGCCTGCGTAGCCTCGAATTGAAGCGTCACAGAAGCCGATGATTTGACAGGTATTGGTTTTTGACAGTTTGATTTGTCGGGGTAATTGAAAATTGGAAAGAAGCGGGAATTCAGAACGAAGTTTGTTCCAAGAGTCGATGATAAAAGAATCTGGTTCTTCGTCCCAGCCTATTTTTGATATCCACAACTGTTGCAAAATAAATTTTGCTTGTAGCAACAAGGGACAAAGAAAACCTAAGGGATCGAATATTGTTCCTATGATAGATAAAATAGCACGTTTGGTTGGGGGTTTGTCCTTCATTCGGCATTGATAAGAAAAAATGTCGTTTTTTGGATGTCATTGAAGTCCTAAAACTTTGATAAAGTGGGGTTCCTCCTTGTCAAAAGAGAGAGGCATTTGACGATCGGATTCTGGCAATGTTGCCAATAAATCAGGACAATTGCTTGCCCATTTTTTAAGTTCAAATCCTCCCGACTTCAACAAATCATTGAGTTCCGTTTGAAGGGAAAGAGCTTCAGAAAGCGAAGGGCTAGTTCCCAAGATATCGTCGATGTAGATTGACGTTTTTAGAACAGTACTAGCCATAAGAAAACGTTCCTTTTCTCTCTCTGCCAGCTCATTTAATGTACGCATGGCTAGAAAAGGTGAGCATGTCATGCCAAAAGTGACAGTAGAAAGTTCCCACACTGAAAGTGGGTCCTGTGGAGAAAACCTCCACAATATCCTTTGATAAGGACGGTGATAAGGATTGATAAGGACTTGACGGAACATCTGTTTGATATCAGCAATGTAGGCAATAGGATTAAGACGAAACGTAAGGAGTAAAGAAGCAATATCCTTTTGAAGTTTCGGTCCAGATAACAACGTGTCATTGAGACTAATATTTTTTTGGGTGACTGCCGAACAATCCCAGACTACCCTTAATTTTGTACTTAAGCTTTCCGGCTTTAATACGCAATGATGTGCCAAAAAACATGATACGTCGACTTTTGGTTGACTAGATAAAACTAAACTCATATGATTAGAATCGATATAGTCTTGCATGAAACTTGAATAGGCAGTGTACAGATCAGGATTTTTGAGTAATCTATTTTCTAGAAGTAAAAATCTACGATAAGCTTGCGGATAAGTATTGCCTAGGTCAGGGTTTATTTTATCTTTAAACGGAAGATCTACCATGAATCTACCGCTCGGTCGCCGTACTACACTCGCAGTAAAAATTGATTCTGCTTGTTTTTCTTCCTTTGATAAGATTTGTTTTTTAGGCAAATGTTCGATTTCCCAAAACCTAGGGAGAATGACCTCTAAAGGAGGTGAATGACTCGTTAAAAAACAACTGGTTCGTTCCGTAGGACTACCTACTTCGTCAACCTTTTCCATGACGACCCAGCCAAAGATAGTTTCAAGGGCTGAAGGTTGCTCTATTTGTCCAAGAACCCTGCCCTCGAATATCTGTGCGAATAGCTCGCAACCAATAACTAGGTCCACAGGTCTACATTTGAAATAAGATGGGTAGGCAAGTTTAAGGTTTTCCAAGTGTTTCCACTGATTATCGTTCAAAGTGAATGTAGGCATATTGGAACATAATTGTGGAACGACAATTGCTTCGAAATTAAGTAAAGGAGTGACCTGTCCTTGTGGCTTAATGTGACATTGAACGAGCCCTTTGGAAGTAAAAGAAGACATCTGATTTAATCCGAATATTTCAGTGGTGTAACTTCGCCTAGGAAGATTAAGACGCTGAATACACTTTTCACTGATGAATCCTGTCTGTGATCCAGAATCAAGCAGTGCCCTTACAGGTTGAAAATTTCCGCATCCGTCCATAACATCTATTATGGCGGTGCATAAAAGAAAGGTACCTGAAGGTCCTGAGGTATTTAATGACACATGAAGATTATTGACAGGTGGTGTGTGAATGACAGGACTAGTATCTTGGCTTCCAGACTCTTGATTAGTTTCTAAGATATGAGTTAAAGTGTGGTGCCTTTTACTATTGCAAGTCCTGCATGAATATTTGGATTTGCACGTATCTACCCCATGCAGGGGATGAAAACACGCACGACATAATTTTTTCTGCTTGACGAAAGATAGGCGATCGATAGGTGAGAGATCAAGAAATGTTTGACATTTCGAAAGCACGTGACCTTGATTACACCGGAAACATTTTATTCCCGTACTTGAATTAGTTGAGGTGCCAGCCAGTCCTATAAAAGGCGAATTGGATGATTTATAGGTAGGCTTTTGCCCAAACTGATTTCGCATAGAATTTGAATTTTGATAGATACCTTTTTGGGTGCTGTTGATTGAGAAATAGAATGAAATGAATAGAAATTGAAAAAGTGACTGAAAAGTGGGAATTTTGGTAGTAGTATTGGCGTGACTCATTTCGAAATTTGAACGCGTCGGAATATCCAATTTTTCTAACAAAATGAAAAAAATAATAAAGTCCCAACTGTCAACGTCAAAGCTAAGTGATTTTAAAATTTCTAGGGATTCAGAAAAGGTGTCAATTAAATTACGCAATTCTTTAGCTGACTCGTTTTTTAAGGTGTTCATAATTGTGCTTAAAGCATCATTTGCGAGGTCTCGCTTGTTTTGATATCTATTGACTAATTTGTCGTAAGCAATTTTATAATTTTGATCAGATAAGCTAATCCCTGATATCAATTTTAAAGGCTCATCCTCGAGATATGAAAATAAATATTGAAGTTTTCGAACGTTATTTAGACTTTGATTTTGATCTATAATGTTATTAAAAAGATCGAAAAAGCTTGGCCATAATTTTTTTATCACCTCGAAATATGGGAATACCTAACTCTTTGAGTTTTGGAGTTTCAGATTCGTTTTGTCGAACATATGATCCCGAAAGGGTTGGGGCCTCAACCGGAAATATTTTAGAGTAAACCCCCTTACATGCATAAAAATATTTACGAGCTTCTGAAAGGATCGCATCCTGCGTTTTAAACTCCTCGTCGTCCGAGTCGTCTATCAACATAATGACATCATTATGTGCCAGCATGCATTTATCGAAGGTTTCATCCAAATCGGAATACCTCACTTGAAACTCGTTTCTCGCTTTTTCGTCCTTTGCCGCGGTCTGTGAAAACACATAACACTCGGTGATCGCAGATAAAAAAAACCTTGCGTTTTTGCACCGCTTTTTTGACAGACATGATTTTACCTTTGAAATGACGAAATTGTCGGTAAATATACAATTAACGCTAAATTAATGCTTCTGAAATAGAAAAATGACGAATTGTCGAAAATATGCACTAATTTATCGCAATTGATGAAAATTGTTTTAAATATCGAAATGATATGGAACACATCTAATCACAGAAATGTCGGTAAATATACAATTAACGCTAAATTAATGCTTCTGAAATAGAAAAATGACGAATTGTCGAAAATATGCACTAATTTATCGCAATTGATGAAAATTGTTTTAAATATCGAAATGATATGGAACACACCTAACACACTGAACATGTGGTTGTTTGTTTTGTTTTTTGATTGATCCTCGATTTTGTTTATACTGAATGACCACGCGGTAGTAGACCCGTTACCATAGCAGCGGACCGAAAACAGGTACTGCGCCGACACCGAAGGTCGAACGAAACTTTCTCTCGTTTCAATACGATTGGGAAAATTCAAGGCCGTGATCTCTGCTTGTGAAAAAATGGCCGACTTATTAATACCGTCGTATGGAGTAAAATTTAATAATTCGGGTCGAAAGGAACACTTATGTTAGCCCGCGGTAAGAAAAACGATAACTGCAATGGACTGTAAATATTTTAATTAATGAAAGCGCGAACAAACATAAATATATTGATATGAAATTACGAAATAATCAAACGTCCATAGGTTAATTGTTGGTGCCACACAACGGCAATCAGAAACAAAGCACTCACCAGTTTGCAGCCAATTTCTCCACTTCCAAGGGGCCCCTGTTTGGATCTAATGATGTCACCACGTAGCGGAAGGGCTGAAGTTTCTAGTTCTATGCTTCAGTACACCAAAATCGAGCACTTTCAAGTGTAGAAATTTGAAATAGTTGGAGAACGAAATTAACACGCCATTTCTCGAGGCGGTTGACAAAGGATCTCGTCGATTGTTGGTGCGCATGTCCAAATGCGCGAAAACGCACTCTGTCCTTCATCCAATTGTGTGGTTTTAAAAATTTAAACAACCGCGAAATTTTAGCGGGAGCTAACAACTCATATAAACCCGAAAATAAGTCATCCGTTCTCGAAGTGTATCCAAAAAGATTGTCGCGACATTTGTCTCAAAAGCAGGTCATGTGGAAACAATTCCTTCGCACAAAGCACAAAAAACGTTGAATTGTGGACCATTCTCCCAACATTCTTAACGATTTCTATACGTTTCCGAAAACCAAGAGAAAGATTTCAGTTGCCAGAGAAACTAGTCGACGCCTTCAAGAATGCAATTTTGACAGTACCAATAAACGAGTGGAATTACCGCTGTGACAACTGGTTAGAGTGTATTGCATTAATTTTCGGTTCGGTTAATGTAACGCGAGTTACCAAACTTTTTTTTTTAATTAAATTTTATAAAAATAACTTATATCTTTATAGTTTCTTTATCTTTGACCTAATTATATTTTCTGTTATTTGAGAGTTGTTCAACTGTTTTTTTTTTGTTTTTTATACTGGAACTTTTCCATCCATACTAGGATCAATCGCCCAGTTTTTGCCAAAGTTTTTGCGTCGAAAAATATCTTTTTAGACATAACAACACAACCATGCGTTAAGTGGGGCTCGAACCCACAAGCTCACGAAACGCCGTGATCGAGGCAGTCCGCTCGAATATATCCTGCCAGCATTGCACCGATATATCCGAAGCAGGACCACTACACAAGCAGACACGAACTCACACTTTTAATTGTTAAATTTGCAGAAATATTAAAAAGTTAAAGGAATGATGTAACGCTAGTGACTGATGAATTTGCTCTTCCAAAAATTTTAAATTTAAAAGATTTCGTTTATTTTAATATTAACGTAATTGTTTAAGAGCCGTGTAAGTTGTTAATAAGAAAAATTGGTTAGTATCAAACTATTAAAATAAGCATTGTCATTTTATTGCCAAATAATTTATTCGATTGTAACGTGAGTTACCATGGAATATCCCATCTACTTTTTTTATTTGGGTTGTGAAATCCAATCTCTAGCTATTAGATGTGTTGATTTTCGTTACTTTTGAATAGTCGTTACTAATCGTTACTCGACTAATCACTAAGTAATCATTTTATATATTCGTTACTATCGTTACTTTGATTACTGTAACTGTATTCAATTCAATCATACAATTAGTGCAAAATTCTCGGACTGTCGTTAATTCGAAAATCATTTACATTGTATTATATTTTTGTTGTTGATATTAAGGAAATATTTAATTGAAATTTTCAAAATGCGGGCTAAAATTAGAAAAATAAAGGTAGGAATTATCAAGGCCGAAGCCTCCATCAACAAAATCTTGATGATACAGTGAATGAGGAAATTGATCACTGTCAATATAATCTACTAACATGACAGCGTAAAAAACTTATACAAAAAGAGACTGAACGAAAAACTTAATTCAAGTTCAGGTGAAACCCCAGATGAGGAATACGAATGTATCACATTAAGCATCCATCAAGCTGCAAAAGAAGCACTAGGATTAGTGGAAGAAACTCCTAAAAGAACAAAACCATATTGGTGGGATGCTGAGATTGAAAGTGAAATAGAGGAAAAAAGGAAATTATATCACACGTACTTATCCCAAAAGACAGATAGAAGCAGAGAAGAATACAAAATCGCGCAATCAAAGGTGAGAAGAATGATCAGTGATAAGAAGAATCAATCATGGATGCAAAAGTGCCAGAAAATAGATTCTTACTTAGGAGGTAGGAGAAGTACCGAAAGCTGGAAAACTATAAGATCGATCAAAAAAGAAACATGCAGAGATATTATTTCACCAATACCAGACAAAGAATGGGATGAGCATTTTAAAAAACTTTTAACTGAAGATAGAGCAGAATTCAAGGAAGACCAAAGAGACAATATCATTAGAACGATGGGATCTCCAGTACCCCTCACAATATCTGAGGTCAAAAACGTGTGCAAAACCTTAAAAAGCGGTAAATCTGCCGGACCCGGAAATATCCCAGCTGAACTTATTAAATATGGCACTGAAGAATTGTTTTGTAGATTACGGAATCTTTTCCAAAGATATTTAAATGGAGCTGTAGTACCAACTGAGTGGAAAACGTCATATATATCCACAATACACAAAAAAGGAAGGAAAGATATATGTGACAATTATAGAGGTATATCTGTAACTAGTACGCTAAGCAGAATATATGGCAAAATAATAAGAAATAAAGTGGAGAGCGAATATAAAGATATGGAGGCAGAAGAACAAGCTGGTTTCAGGGCGGGTAGATCAACTTCAGATCATCTCTTTTGTATAACCCAAGTTATTGAAAAGAAAATGGCATACGGACAAGAGCTCCATCTGCTTTACGTAGATTTGCAGAAGGCATATGATAGTATACCACTAAATCTACTTTGGAAAGCGTTGGAAAAGACAAACATAAGCGTACAACTAATTAAGGCCATCAAAGAGTTATACCGCAATAGTAAGGCAAAAGTTAAAATAAAAGCAAAACTAACCAAAGGCTTTCAAGTAAATAAAGGTCTTAAACAAGGTTGCTGTATCTCGCCTACGCTCTTCAAGATATATTTGGAACAGGTCCTTAAAGTCTGGAAGAGAAAATGCCAAAACATGGGAATTCCGTTGAATGAAACCACCTTGTATACTTTATGTTTCGCCGATGATCAGATAGTGGTGGCTCAGGATTATGACGACCTCGAATATATGACACGAAAACTAATAGACGAGTACAATAAGTGGGGACTAGAGGTTAATATCAATAAGACAGAGTATATGTGTATTGGTGGAACGAAACAGGATCTAATCTTAAATACTGGGCAGCGAATTCAGTCCTGTGATGAGTATAAATACTTGGGTCTAAAAATTACAGCTGACGGAACACTAGACAAAGCTATAAAAGATAGAAACGTACAAGGAAGAAAAGCAATAACTTTATTAAATGGAATAATTTGGGACCAAAGTATATCAAAACATAACAAAAAGCTTATATATAACACCATTGTAAAAAGTATTATTACATACGGCTCAGAAGTATGGCCAATCAAAGATAGAACAGAAAAAATGCTTTCCGCTACGGAGATGGACTATTGGAGAAGAGCAGCAGGGAAATCAAAAAGAGAAAGAGTTACCAATCAAAGAATAAGAGAAATTATGACAGTGGGTGAACGTACTCTAGTGGATGATATAAGAACAAAACAACTGGTGTGGTACGGACATGTACAAAGAATGGATGATGGAAGACTACCTAAACAAATATTACAATGGAAACCAACTGGCCGAAGAAAACGAGGAAGACCAAGGAGAAGCTGGAGAGAAGGAATAGATAGTGAAATAAGAATAAGAGGCCTAGATGATGAATTATGGGCAAACAGAAACGAGTGGAGATTGGGTATCGGAAGACGTAGAACGTTGTGAAACCGATAAATATATATAGGAATTACGTAGAAACTGTTCTGTGTACAACTTTATTCATCCGTCATCGGTATGCGTTAGCTAAGAGAAAAACGTACTTCGGGGAATCACATATTTAAAATTGCAAACAGATAACCGACAGCCGAGGCCGACCAAGCGGCTGCAAGCGTTCAAGCAAACAACATTGCCAGATTGTCACGTTGTACTTTTTCTTATTGTTACTTTTTACAAATACAATTTAAATGCGTTAGTTACTCTCTGATTTTGGATTACCGACTTTCGAGTGATTACTGGATACTAAAATAATCGAAGGAATCAAAGTAATCAAAGTAACGAAAGTAATTATTTAATTTTCAGATCGGTATTCGTTACTTCGTTATTTGTCGAGTAACGAGTACTCGAGTAACGAATAGTTACTTTTTCAACACCTCTACTAGCTATTCTAGAAACTCTGACTTAATAGTGTTATGATTTTTTTCTAGTCGCAAGCAACCAACAAGATAACACAAAAGCGTCATCTATGAATATGTCTATGCCAGAAGTTCGAAAATTAGCTCGAGGTTCCTGTTTCAAGACTCCAACTGCCAAATTAAACCTTTCAGGTAACTGGAAATCATCCTCAGGTAGCAACAATCTGACTTCAAACCACGTACAGGGTTTTCCCGTATATTTTTACACCATATCTAAAATGTTTATTTGAATAGATATCAAAATATGATAAATACAAAAGTTTCATATTTTTTGACGAAGTTTAAGAATTTTTAAGTCGGAATATCAAAAAAATTTGACAGGTCGATGGTTTTTTTAAAGGGAACACCCTGTATATTATTTTAAATATTTATAGATCTTTTATCCCTGATTTTAAAAATATATATTATTGTATTATTTTATTCATTAGTTTTGGATATATATGCGCTTAAAGGTTTAAAATACTTAAATTGATCTACTTAAAACATTAAGGCAGCCATGAAAAAGTCAATCGCATTTACACAAAATGTGATGCTGGTGCTTTTGTGAGGTATATAATTAATTAATATTTACTATCCGGGGTGATTCTGCGCAGTAATGTGTGTCGCCGCAAGCAAGTAAAAATAAAAAATTATGCAATTTTTGTGAAAGAAAAAAATATTTATTACTTCATTTTTAATTTTCTTCATAGCCTCCTTGATTATTAATACATTTTTGAATAATTCTTACAAATTTTCTGTGGATAGCTTGAAATTTTCGTTAAGATCAACAATTGTTTACTCTGTTTTCTGTTGTAAAATTTGAAGTGTTTGCGGCCTGTTATAATACCTTATTTTTTAGGTAGCCCCACAAACAAAAATCAAGGGAAGACAAATCGGGGCTATTTGCTGGCCATAATAATGTGCCGTATCTTCCTATCCAATACATATATCTATTATTTAAAAAATTCGTTACTGACTGGATCTTATGTGGGGGGGGGGGGGGGGCTCCGTCCTGTATTAAATTTCTACAGTTATTAACAAGGAGTTATTCTAAAAGCTTTTCTATTTCATTTCGCAAAAAATCATGGTATTTTTCTCCGGTTAAGTTACTATTTAAAAATGTAGGCCCAATAACTCTGTTATTAAGGAGTCCGCACCAAACATGTAGGGATCTGCGTCCTTAAATTTTGACTGCTTGTAAAGCATGCGGGTTTTCTTTTGACCAAATAGCCTTATTTTTTCTACTGAACATTCCCGCCGTGGTGAATGCTGCCTCAACAGAAAAAACTGTATTTGACGAATTTATTTGATTTGCCGCTATTCCTCGTTGTATTTTCTGACAAAAATGTAATCTGTTTATTTTAATTTCGTTGCTTAAATTTTGCACGGGTAAAAATTTATAAGCCTTGTATTTGTGATATTCTAAAACAGAGTGAATTTTATGCCATGATTTGTTAAAAAAAGTTGCTGCATCCGGAATAGACCATTCAGGATTCTCTAAAATAACAAGGGAAAACATTTTTTTAAATATGATAACCTAACTTTTAAAGAAAAACTAACCTTGAAAATATAACAAAATATTTAATTCCTCTTCAGCGTTTCTTTCGACTATCCTAGTTTTTCTTTTAAGTGTTTTTCTTTGATTAAATGTGTTTACTATATTTACTATGGTTTGGCGGGTTGGTTGTCTTCTGTCGGGAAACTGAATATAATGCTAGTTGCGAGCTACAGATGCATTTTCATTATTTGAGTAAAATAATTTAATAATATCCAGTTTTTCTTCTTCGGAAAAACTCATCCTTAGCCGCTCTTAAAACTGAATTTGACAAGGTGACAAAACAATAGCATCACTTTTGTGTGAATGCGATTTTTTTTCCTTTAAAAAAACCATCTTCCTTGATGTTTTAAAAAGTACCAATTTAAGTTTTTTATTCTTTTAAACGTATATATCTCCAAAACTATTAAACGAAATAATCTCAACATATATATTTTTGAAATCAGGAAGAAAGGATCTATAAAAATCTTGAATGAAGAATTAGGGGTAATAAAATTAGTTTCCCGCTGGATACCGCATCTGTTAACCGAAGAACAGAAAGAAGCAGAAAGAATTGGTGTTAGAAAACTCTAGGCCGCTTTGAGGCAGGAAACCCGAAAAACGTGTACAGCATTGCCAGTGGTAATGAATCCTGGATTTACTCATATAAACCCGAAAATAAGTCATCCGTTCTCGAAGTGTATCCAAAAAGATTGTCGCGACATTTGTCTCAAAAGCAGGTCATGTGGAAACAATTCCTTTGGAAGGTCGAAGGACTTTTACTGCCGATCACCATTTGTTTGCCGAAAGTCATCGCTAAGCTTCGAAAAACGAACCCCGAACGACGAATCATCCTCCACCAAGACAATGCAAGTTCGCACAAGGCACAAAAAACGTTGAATTGTGGACCATTCTCCATACAGTCTTAACGATTTCTATACGTTTCCGAAAACCAAGAGAAAGATTTCCGTTGCCAGAGAAACTAGTCGACGCCTTCAAGAAGGCAATTTTGACAGTACCAATAAACGAGTGGAATTACCGCTGTGACAACTGGTTAGAGCGTATTGCATTAATTTTCGTGGAGAATACTTCGAGAAACAATAAAATATTTGCGCAATCATAAATACTTTCGCGGCTTAAATTACATAAATAACTCAATGGCGACGAGGATGAGATATTTATGTTATTTAAGCCGCGTAATTATTTATGATTGCGCAAATATTTATGGATGAAAACAAACTTACTATAAAATACGTGTAGACCTGAAAATGATCCCGTAACGAGAGACCGTCCCATGTGACGTCACTCCAACGCTGCTTTCTCACAGGTCAGCCGCGCGGCCATATTGCCTACGTCACTAGCACTTTGTCACGGCGCGGGAAATTTAAATTTGTGTGTTTGTTGTTTAACTAATATGCAAACACTACAGTTATCTACTGTTTTCTTCCAGGTCTATATGCAAAATTTGAAAGACAACTCTCGTACAAGATAAGTTTTTAAGTTTTGGTGGCCGCACAAGTTACCAAATTAATGTAACGCGAGTTACCAAACTTTTTTTTTTAATTAAATTTTATAAAAATAACTTATATCTTTATAGTTTCTTTATCTTTGACCTAATTATATTTTCTGTTATTTGAGAGTTGTTCAACTGTTTTTTTTTTGTTTTTTATACCGGAACTTTTCCATCCATACTAGGATCAATCGCCCAGTTTTTGCCAAAGTTTTTGCCAAAATTTTTGCGTCGAAAAATATCTTTTTAGACATAACAACACAACCATGCGTTAAGTGGGGCTCGAACCTACAAGCTCTCGAATATATCCTGCCAGCATTGCACCGATATATCCGAAGCAGGACCACTACACAAAAATAATTCGCAGAAATATTAAAAAGTTAAAGGAATGATGTAACGCTAGTGACTGATGAATTTGCTCTTCGAAAAATTTTAAATTTAAAAGATTTCGTTTATTTTAATATTAACGTAATTGTTTAGTGTAAGTTGTTAATAAGAAAAATTGGTTAGTATGAAACTATTAAAATAAGCATTGTCATTTTATTGCCAAATAATTTATTCGATTGTAACGTGAGTTACCATGGAATATCCCATCTACTCTTTTTATTTGGGTTGTGAAATCCAATCTCTAGCTATTAGATGTGTTGATTTTCGTTACTTTTGAATAGTCGTTACTAATCGTTACTCGACTAATCACTAAGTAATCATTTTATATATTCGTTACTATCGTTACTTTGATTACTGTAACTGTATTCAATTCAATCATACAATTAGTGCAAAATTCTCGGACTGTCGTTAATTCGAAAATCATTTACTTGTAGGTATATTTTTGTTGTTAATATTAAGGAAATATTTAATTGAAATTTTCAAAATGCGGGCTAAAATTAGAAAAATAAAGGTAGGAATCACGTAGAAACTGTTCTGTGTACAACTTTATTCATCCGTCATCGGTATGCGTTAGCTAAGAGAAAAACGTACTTCGGGGAATCACATATTTAAAATTGCAATCAGATAACCGACAGCCGAGGCCGAGCAAGCGTTCAAACAAACACGTCCTACTTTTTCTTATTGTTACCTTTTACAAATACAATTTAAATGCGTTAGTAACTCTCTGATTTTGGATTACCGACTTTCGAGTGATTACTGAATACTAAAATAATAGAAGTAATCAAAGTAACGAAAGTAATCATTTAATTTTCGGATCGGTATTCGTTGCTCCGTTATTTGTCGAGTAACGAGTACTCGAGTAACGAATAGTTACTTTTTCAACACCTCTACTAGCTATTCTAGAAACTCTGACTTAATAGTGTTATGATTTTTCTCTAGTCGCAAGCAACGAACAAGATAACACAAAAGCGTCATCTATGAATATGTCTAAGCAAGAAGTTCGAAAATTAGCTCGAGGTTCCTGGTTCAAGACTCCAACTGCCAACTTAAACCTTTCAGGTAAAGTTCTGTCATTTCAAAAAGCCGCACAAAAAACTGGCGCGTGCCACCCTAATCTGTGCAAAAATTGAAAATTTATTTTCAAATGTTGAGAAGAATTTCTGTGTTTTAAGCACGGCTAGGTATACATCATTCTTTAAAGTTAAAGTTTCGAACATACCTTATACTATTCTATAAGTACCTACACCCTTCTCGAAATATAACAAAGGCTTTCGAAAGGTACCACCTGCATTCTTTAATACAGGGTCAATCTGATTTTAAAATTGTTAGCGTTTGTGTTTATATTACGGATTTGAATTCATATCATTATTATAGTGACATTTTCATTATTATTGTGAATAATAACAATTATAAACCTGTATATTTTAGTTTGTTTTTATAAGTCAGGACCTAGTAAGTGATATTAATAATGGCGTTTTCGCGGCCATTTGAAACACCACAAACAAATTTTTGGAGACCATTTAAGGATCAAGGAGGAGAAGAAACCAAACCTTAAGCCTAAAAAATAAATGGATCCATGACGGAACTATTATTAAACTTCAAGTCAAGCCATGATAATATATTAGCCTTGAAAACAGTTTTTTTAAGTATCTCAGAAACTAAAGCTCCTACGAAGTTTTTGGTAATAACACCAATTATTGAAGAAAATATAGTCTACTACATTTTGAAAACAGTGTATTAAGACGATGCTCCATTAAAAAGTTAGTATTTTTTTTAAAGTTTTTAATGTCAAAAATTGTCATTTGCATTAATGGATTTTGACTAAAATCTAATAAGCTCGTAAGAGTATCGAACACTATTTTACCTGAAAATTAAAAAAAAATCCGTTCAGCGGTTTAGGAGCTATCATGTGACGTACATAACACTCAGACAGACATCACGACGATATTGCTAGGATAGGTCAAAATACATCCAAATAATACATTTTTGGAGTTATCTCGAAAATAATACCTTCTCTCTAGCCATTGCTACGCGGGCTAGGAAGGTAAAAATATCCAAAGGGCAAGGCAAAACTTTTAAAAACACATTGTATGAGGAAAACTCAAGATATTATTCTTGATATGTATACGCAACTCTTAGAAAATTACGGAAATCGTTCCAGAATATACGAACGTATTACACATATTACAGAGGCAAGCTACATAGTATATAGTACCTATCTATTAATGATTATTATACGCATTAAGCAGCAACTTTTATTAAACGTTTTATTTTACTTGACTATATACTATAAACAGTTCCCAGTCCGGCCCATATTCTCTTTTATTTGTTTAGGATTTCTTAATGGGTTTCACACTTCAAATTTTATTATGGTTTTTTGGCGGCTTTTTGAAATGAAAGGACTATAACTGGAAATCATCCTCAGGTAGCAACAATCTGACTTCAAACCACGTACGTCCTAAATATATATACGCTTTAGCAGTATTAAAACCATTAATGCAGAATGACTGCTACAAGCGTTCCCCCATATTGGATTCAATTGAACACAAACGTATGGCTTAGATTAACAAAGGAGATGGTTTTAATAAAATTTGAAAGGAACTGCTTTTACGTTGACAATTTATCAATGCCGTGATTTGACGTTGTTAAAGTAGAGGTTAATTTTATTTTTGATTTAAATTTTTAAAAAACTCTTTGTAATTTAGAACATTTTGAAGACAGTATCTTGTGTTGACGCAGCCGCTTACTTGGCATATTTTTACAAAATAAAACGTATTTATACTATGGTAACTGATAATGGATGTTTTAAGCTTAGAAAAGAGATGGCGCTGAGATCGTAACACCCATTATCAGTAGCCTGAATTTATACAAGCCATACGTTTGGGTTCATTTTAAATCCAACATGCTGGCACGCTTGTAGCAGTTTTTTTTGGAGGTCCTTTCCCAGTACAGATATATTTAGGACGTACATGCTTCCAAACAAATACGTCCTAATTTAACGTCAATGTTAATTATAATTAAGATTGTTATCAAGGACGTCAGTGTCTGACGTTGTTTTGTAGTTCAAAGCTACGTTATTAATTGTCCCTTATACAACCGAACACATGTCGACTTAGGCAAAAGCGACGTTTTTATTGCAAAGCCGAACTTACACCTTAACATTTATTACCGAACTTGCACCTTAACATTTCCAACGCTCTGAAGACGCGTTGGAAATGTTAAGGTTCCGAATACCTATGTCTACATGATGATAAAGTGTAGATTAAAGAAACTGGCCTACGTCAACCGACGTCCCAATCGAATACGTCTATTGTGGTGTATTTGATCTAACTTAAAACAGCTAGTTTCATTTGTCTGGTTCTGACCAAACTTTTTTCAAAGTTTCATCCCAATATTTTTTTAGTTTTTGGTCTTTTTTCTTGGAGTTTTTTACAACCAGGATCTTTTCCGTGCTATTTTTAATTTTTTCAATTCTGCGAAATGCTTCAAGCTGGCTAAACATTTAAGGAACAAGCAAATGAAAGAAAAAACTGCTTGCTTTTTTCGGTTTTAACCCCGTCAAAACTAAGGTTACGTATGGCGCGATTGACGTGAGATTTAACTTTGACCCACCAGAACCGGCGACCAGCGGCGTAGCGTGCCCGAAAGGGCGGGGGGGGGGCGACAGCTAAAAAGGGCGCCTCTGAAAACTGATGAAAAATCTTGTGACAAAAAAAAACAAAAAGGTCAAGGCCTCTCACAAATCTTGCGACCAAAAAAAAAAACAAAAAAAAAAAAGGGTCATCATGTGTGAGGGGGCGGCCGATAAGTCACAAGGGCGCCTCTCACGAACCTTGCGACCCAAAAAAAAAAAAAAAAGGTCTTCATGTCGTTAGTTTCCTTTGGCACCCACTCAATTGGCCGTTACCGGCCCGACTTAATAAAGCTGAGGGCGCTTCGGCCACCTATGGGGCGCCACTACCCTCGGGACGGGGGGGGCGACGAACCCCCTGCGCCCCCCCATGCTAAGCCGCTGCCGGCGACGCACGAGAATTTGTATAATTAAACAGGACAACATTTTATTTGTTGTGTTTTTTTGCAATTTCTTCGAATGAAAGCCAAAGCTTGAGGATAATAAGCTATTTGTTTTAAAAAAAATATATAATATATATATATATATATATATATATATATATATATATATATATATATATATATAGATATATATAGTTCTGTCATTTCAAAAGGCCGCACAAAAAACTGGCGCGGGATTTGCAGGAGTCTGTGCAAAAATTGAAAATTTATTTTCAAATTTTGGGAAGAATTTGAAGTGTTTTAAGCACGGCTAGGTATACATCATTCTTTAAAGATAAAGTTTCGAAAATACCTTATACCGTTCTATAAGTACCTAATTCCTTCTCGAAATATAACAAAGGCTTTCAAAAGGTACCACCTGCATTCTTTAATACAGGGTCAAACTCATTTTAAAATTGTTAGCGGTTGTGTTTATATTACGGATTTGAATTCATGTCATTATTATAGTGAAATAGTATAAGTAACAATATAGTATACTACATTTTGAAAACAGTGTATTAAAACGATGCTCCATTAAAAAGTTAGCATTTTTTTATGTTTTTAATTGTCAAAACACTGTCATTCGCATTAATGGATTTGGACCAAAATCTAATAAGCTCGTAAGAATATCGAACACTATTTTACCTATATATATAATATACACACACGCAGACAGACATCACGATGATATTGCTAGGATAGGTCAAAATACATCCAAATAACACATTTTTGGCGTTATCTCAAATCCTCGAAAATAATACCTTGTCCTAGCCCTTGCTACGCGGGCTAGGAAGGTAAAAATATTCAAAGGGCAAGGCAAAACTTTTAACGAGGAAAACTCAGTAGAGAATTACGGAAATCGTTCCAGAATATACGAACGTATTACACATATTACAGGGGCAAGCTACATAGTATATAGTACCTATCTATTAATGATTATTATACGCATTAAGCAGCAACTTTTCTTAAACGTTTTATTTTACTTGACTATATACTATAAACAGTTCCCAGTTCGGCCCATATTCTCTTTTATTTGTTTAGGATTCCTTAATGGGTTTCACACTTCAAATTTTATTATGGTTTTTTTGGCGGCTTTTTGAAATGAAAGGACTTTACACAAATCATGAACCAAACGTAGTAATGTGATCGGGGAGGTTATTTTCTATCAGATTAACCCAAATACGTTAGAGCATAAATACATATTCAAAAAATCGAAAAGTGAAACACTCATAGCTTGCTTTGGAAACAATGGCAAATTTAAATTCGCAGATGCAAATTTTCAATTGCGCATCAATGTGATTTGTCACACAGGCACCCTGCTGCCGTGTGGGTAGAAGCCATATTTGTTGTTTATTTATATTTTGCGGTGTTTTGCGTTTATTTCTGTCAAAAAAGGGAAATACTTCACGTAAAACAGTTGCGGATTGTGGAAAAATGTCCGGGAGAAGCAAGGGAGTGCAATTCCATACGTAAGTACTTGTATTTTTTTTATAATTTGTTAATAAAGTTACGAGTGGTTTATAGATGCTATTAAACACTCTTCATGGTATCCACAATAAATCAAACAATTAATTTTAGAAAAACTACAATTTTATTCCACAATTTCATACATTTTCACCTAATCAACTAATTTTTAGAAAATAATTATAATGGCGGTTTTACACCAAACCGACTAGTTGAGTGGCTGTTTTGTTGCTGGTGTAAAAAACAAAAACTCAACTGTTTTTAACGATAAAACTGTTCACACTCAACAGACAAAAATTAGTTGCTGTCGAGTTTTTTTTTCTGTCTTTTTACATCAGAGAAACAGTTGCAGATTTGTTTAGTTCAATTCAGAAAGTAGATGGGTGTTGGTGTTCATATTTTTTTAAAGAAATTAACATGGTTAACGTAAACTTATTCTTTTTTTATCAAAATAAATAAACAAACTTGCCGCGACTGGACATAAACACAGCTCGCGAGCTCGCCGCAACTCAAGTTGATAAACACAGCCGTTTACACCAAGCCGACTGAGTTGCAATAAACGCAGCAACTCTTTGATGTTTCCGACATCGGTTGGGAAACGAAAAACAAAACAGGAACTGTTGAGTGGCCGAAAAATCTTCAAAAAATCTGCAAAACGTTGCGGTTTTGTTTTCTCAACTCGAGTTGCTGTTTTGTCGGTTTGGTGTAAATCCGCTTTAATAGACTTAACCCTAAATTTTTGACAATTGTCAAATAATATAGTGACGTATCGTTCCAAAATCACCAAAACTGACGCATGCGCAGCAATCAAAATCCTGTCTGCCCGAAAAAGGAACACTAAGAATTAAATGAAGGTCATGGCTTCAAGCATCGCGTATGTGAATGCATGGGTATGCCCCATATTTATTCTCTAACGTATTTGGATTAACCATATAAGTATATTGTATTATTAATAGTTTTTAAGTTATTTAATGTTTTTTATATTTTAATAAAAAAATATCACTGTACGGGACATCACAATTAAAACAAAGACTAAAAAAAAAACAAAATGTATTCTATCCAGGAGTATGCTAATTATTTATGATGAAGCTCACCGAAGCTCTCATATCGCTGAGGAAAATTATCGGGAGAGAATTCCATTATAAATTAATTTAAAAAAAATTGTGAGTTTAAAAAAATTATAAAACCCTTGCAGAAGAAATAAAAGTGTAGGTGAACCCCTCAAAATGCAACCAGTGCAGTATAGTGAGGTGACTATTTCCACCACAAAGTATCACATTTTGCGGATAAATAATTGTTTTAATTAACAAATTGCGCTGGAAAGCACATGTTAAGAAAAAAAAAGAAGAACTTGAGATAAGGTATAGAAAAATGAACTGGTTAATTGGAAGGAAGTCCAATTTAACAATTCATAATAAGTTACTGCTTTATAGACAAATACTGAAACCAGTATGGTCATATGGTATTCAACTATGGGGTTGTGCTAAAGAGAGTAACATTCTAGTTTTACAGAGATTTTAAAATAAAGTATTAAGAAACATTGTGAATGCACCTTGGTACGTTCGAAATAGTGACCTTCATCGAGATCTAAAAATCGAAACTGTAGCAGAGACTATAAAAATGTACGCAAAAAGCCATGAGGATAGACTTCATCGGCATGTGAATGTGGAAGCAATTCAGCTTCTAGACAATACTATGCTAGTTCGAAGACTAAAAAGAGTGAAGCCGTTTGAGCTAGTAAACTAAGTGAATTATATAAAACAAAATAATGCTACAAACACAACACAATTGTGAGTTACAGACTAAACAAAGCGGGGAGAACTGTTGAGTGAACCCTAAGTTTAAATCTGACTTTTCTAGTAAATTAAGTTAAAACAAAATTGCTAATTAGTCTTACTGACTAGATTGTAATACAATAAACACAGTGTGTTTGACAAAAAAAAAATTAACTTTAACGCTTTAACCTTATCAAACCAGATGCTCGCACAACCTGCCGATAAAGCCTAATTTTGGGTAAATGCAATTTAACTTTATTTATCAAGCTGCATTTTTTTAACATGTTTTGGGTATAAAGAATAATGGTTTTAATTAATTTTGTTAAACCGTAATGCTCGTATTAAGGTACTTATGTACCTGCTAAACTTTGGGGTGAATCGTTCTTCTAAGCGAACTTTTTTGATTTGACAAATTGGCCAGTTTAAACTCAAAACAATAAAAACACAAAAAAGCAAATGCGAAAATCGTAGAATGTGAATTTTTATGGTGGAGATCTGGCATATGGTGCCCCATCCAAGGTGGCTGGAGATGGCGATTTTTCAAAAGATAAGAACTCCGTGTTTGTTTTACTTTGGTTTTTAAAATTTACTAATTTTCAGCATTTTCGTACATAATTTAACTATCTACTCTCTATAGGGGGTTCAGCAACCTCCAAGTTAGATCTAAAAAGTGATCTATTAATTTGCTGGGGCAAAAACGTCCTTGAGAAATGAAGGCGGATAAAATTTAGTATGCGCATTCAAAAGTAGAAGACCAGGACAGGTATTCTCTTAATGAAAAACGCATGGCGTTTTTAAGACGCTTACCGTTTTATGACGTCAAATTCGCTAACCACCTGACCAAAAGTGCAAAAATGGTATTCACGTACGATTGCGCTGAGCATTTTTTAAAAATTGGTAGATGTTTTTAAACACGGTTACCGTGTATAAAACACCTACCAATTGGCAACTGTTTCTGGAAATCGCTTGGCGTTTTTAAAAAATTCAAACCTATTAAAAAGTGTTATGCACACAGTTATTAATTTTTTTGGCCAATTTTGTATTTATAGTGCTTAAAGGAGGCCTTCAGCCTATACTTTAAGTACAATAAGGTACCAAAATAGCTACTTTTCTTATTTTTCAAGGTAGAAATGAAGGATTTTAAGGAGTTTGCGAATAAAGATTTACTGTATTTCTCTCTCCTCTGGAATCTATTTAAGTGGTACAGATAAATTATAATTAAAAATACACTTCTATATGAGCCTTATTGGAAACATCCTAGTATAAGCGAATGTATTCAGTTAGAACAATGAAATGGTGGTGGTCGTGCCAAAACTTAAAAAATTTTAATTTTAAAAATTAATAAAGATTTTTAACTAAATCTTCTTTTAAGACTTTATTTTATTTGTTAGAATATGATGAAAATTTATGGTTTACGTCTATATATAACCTTTATTATTATACCCTAGGAGTGTAGGGGTCATTACAATCATGTTAACACACCGCTAGCCCAACATTTCTCATTAAAACAATTTCTAACCATCACCTTCTCTAGATTTTCGATGTTGTTATTAATAAATAACAAAAATAACTAACTGGGGTAAAAAAAATCTTTAATGTATGCCACAAATGTCAAAAAACATGAACAAAAAGAGATAATTTGAAGGATGCTTAGCGAGTTCCATCCCAAGGGCGCGTTTACCAACGTGAATATCAAATTCGATCGGTAAGCGCAAAAGCCATGCGAGAAGCGTGCTGTGCGTTTCGCTTAGCGTTTTTAAAACGTAACACTTTTAAGCCAATTTATGAGAATACCAGTCCAGGGACTTAATCTGGTGTATCGCTTGTCTATTTCGTCCCAAAAACAACAGGCCTACAGGGTGTTGAATTAGGGGTAGTTTCTTTAAAATAAAGTGATTTTTTGAAATGAATCCGCCCGGCAAACGTTTTAGTTTAAAATTTCGTTCTCTGGTTTAGAAATGCCAAGTGCTTGTCAACGGCTGTTTTTGTTTATTTGTGTTTTTGCCAGTTTTTTTAAATTTGTAATAAAACCCAACTATTAAAAACTATTTACGGTCAAAACATCACTTTTTTCACTATAATAGAGAAAGTCCGATAATTTCTTTATTTTTCAAAAAAAATAACAACTGACTATCTCCGCTATTTTAACAAAGCGTTAAAATCGTATAATATTGTATAGTAAAGTTTGGTTTGGCTGCCTAACGGGTTGCCTACATTTCTAAACCAGGGAATAACATGTCAAACTGAAACGTCTGTCGGTCGGCCGCTTTTAATTCAGTCTATAGTTTCAAATATTTCTCTATTAGGTTTCAAAAAGTCTCGCACTTCTCCAAGACTTGCAAAGAATAACTCTCCCATTTTGAACAATTCTTATCCACTGTCGGGAGCGCCCAAGAGGAAGAAACGAAAACTCTATTCGCCTGAAAATATGGAAGAACAAATATGTTTGCAGTTGATGGAGTCAAATGCCAAGGATTAGAGTAAGAGTTATATAGGGTTCTCCATTGTTGCGCACAACTGGTGGGGGTTGTAAAGGGCATAAAAATAAGCAACTTTCCATAAATGTGCCGTTTGGACCTTTCAATTTCTTTTATTTTTACTTTTAAACCTAAAGAGATGCCAATCCGAAAAGGTCCAAGTTCTGAAAGCAGTTTTTATTAAACAGTATTTTTTTCATTGTATCGTCTATTTTTATATGGTATTAAAAACATTACAATACTATGGAAAAATTTGCCAGGAAACAGAATTTAGCAGTTTAAATTACTGCACTGTTGTACAAAAGTTGAACACTGTGCAAAATCATTATCCACTCCTAAAAGTTCACCTCATTTCACCCTTATAAATCAGATCGAGTTTAATATATTTTTGCTGCTGGCTGCGATATATTTTCGTTCATTTCAATAGTATTTATGCGGTTATTAATGTTTCCTTTTTTTAAAATTTTTTCAAGGTATACTGGTCTATACAGCAAATTAAACATTGAAAGGAACAAGAAATTCCCCGTTTGCAAAAGTTCTTGCTCAGTATTTTTGTATACTGCGCAGGTTGCCTTTACTCAAAAGCTTGCTGGGTTTACTGTTGTCTTTTTATTCCAATTTGGTGAAAAATCTAATAACTTTGCTGACAACAACAACTTGACAAAAAACTATCAAGTCGAACAAAATAATCAAAATAATAATATACAAAGTTTCTTTCCAGCATTATAATACAAAAAGTTTCGTCTCAGCATTCTTCAGGGCCTTACAGGCTTGATAATTCCAGTCTAAAACTTTTTGAACGGGGTCATCGATATACAAATCCGTTACTGGTTTTGACATCTACCTGATTCTATTATCAGGGCTTTCTATAGGGCTTTCTATAGGTGTCATAATTTTTCCCAGTTTTCATTTATTTCGAGGTATGTTAACATGTTTCATTATTAATACCACGTCATCTTCTTTAACAGGAGTCACATCGTCATTCCGATTGGTTCTTTTTGACAAAGTTGGTAAATATTCTTTCATCCACCTTTTCCAAAAATTATTGGCAATCTTTTGACTTTTCTGCCATTCTTTTCTCGTAAAATTTGAACTTATGTTATCAAATAATACAAAATCTTCTGGAGGAGCATTAAATAAAAAACGATTTTGGAAGAGAACTTGAGAATCTTCTGGATCACATGATTCATAGGTGAGTGGTTTGCTGTTTATATTATATTCTACTTCTGTGAAAAGTGTTAAGAATAATTTGTCCTTAAGTGGATTTTCTTTTAAAATGTTATTTTTACACACCTTATAAGGCGTTCCCATATCCTCCCATGTGTGGCCCACAGGAGTACATTTAGCTCCTGATTATTTTAAACCCTTCATTTGCCCCTCGGAAATTTGTGGGGTTGTCAGAAAAAATTGTAACTGGTTGTCCTCTATGACTGGTAAATCTTCTTAATGTCATAATTGCTAAGTCGGCATATAACGAGTGAGCTACTTCCAAATGAATAGCCCTTAAGGTCATACATATAAAAAGTACACCACATCTTTTCTCTATTCTTGGTCTAACAGTCACTGGCATTTGGCCAAAATAGTCAATTCCAACATATGAAAATGTTTTGATACTTGGTTTAAGTTTTTCTAGCGGAAGTTGACCCATACATTTGTTGCAGTTACTAAAACAGGTCTTTACCGTTGGCGTCCATCTATGATCCAATATTTTTGACGCAATTGATTTAATACTGTTTGAATTCTTCAGGATCACATGATACATAGGTGAGTGAGTGGTCTGCTGTTTATATTATATTCTACTTATGTGAAAAGTGTTAACAATAATTTGTCCTTAAGTTGATTTTCTTTTAAAATGTTATTTTTACACACCTTATAAGGCATTCCCATGATCCTCCCATGCGTGGATCATAGCAGGAATAAATTTTCAGTCAATTTTCTTTACAGAAGCAGCATCCGTAAATTGGAGAACATTAACTCCTGAATATTTTGTGGCGTCAGAAAAAATTGTAACTGGTTCTTCTTCTTAATGTCATACTTGCTAAGTCGGCATATAACGAGTGAACTACTTCCAAATGAATAGCTCTTAAGGTCATACATATAAAAAGTGCACCACATCTTTTCTCTATACTTGGTCTAACAGTCACTGTCATTGGGCCAAAATAGTCAACTCCAACAAATATTTTGATATTTGGTTTAAGTTTTTCTAGAGGAAGAACCGAACCGACCCATTAAATGTCTTATAAGTGGTCAACAAATACTTAAAAAACATAAAGACACTTTCCTTTAGGCTATGTTATCTAAGTTATTGCTTAATTTCCCAACTGATTTTATTTTTTTCTTATTTTGGCCGATTTTCATAACTGCTTTTAAATTTTTTTATTGCTTAATGTCTTTTTTCAGTTCCCATTAATTTATATTTTATAACTTAAATGAATTACCTGTTCCCAGTTCCACTGCTTGTGCTGGCTTGACACTGGAAATTAGCATGTTCCTTATCATGTTCCAATATCCTTAAAAAACATAAAGACATTTTCCTTTAGGTTATGTTATCCAAGTTATTGCTTAATTTCCCAACTGATTTTATTTTTTTCTAATTTTGGCCAATTTTCATAACTGCTTTTAATTTTTTTTATTGCGAAATGTCTTTTTTCAGTTCCCATTAATTTATATTTTATAACTTAAATGAATTACCTGTTCCCAGTTCTACTGCTTGTGCTGGGTTGACACTGGGAATTAGCATTTTCCTTAACATGTTCCAATATCCTTTTTAAATCATTCTGTTTTTGTTCTGAAACTGAACTGTACTTTCAATCTCAATTTTTCTGTATCAATAATGAATGGTGGCACAATTTTCAGTCAATTTGCTTTGCAGAAGCAGCATCCGTAATTTGGAGAACATTTAACTCCTGAATATTTTTAACCCTTCATTTGCCCCTCCGAAATTTGTGGCGGTGTCAGAAAAAATTGTAACTGGTTGTCCTCTATGACTAGTAAATCTTCTCAATGTCATAATTGCTGAATCGGCATATAATGAGGAGCTAATTCCAAATGAATAGCTCTTAAGGTCATATAAAAAGTACACCACATCTTTTCTCTATTCTTGGTCTAACAGCCACTGTCATTGGGCCAAAATAGTCAACTCCAACATATGAAAATGTTTTGATATTTGGTTCAAGTTTTTCTAGAGGAAGAACCGAACCGACCCATTAAAATCATCTTGGGTTTAGATTTTTCTAATTTACCTTTGTTGCAGTTACTAAATCAGGTTTTTAACGGTTGGCGTCCATCTACATATAATCCAATATTTTTGACGCAATTGCAGGGGAAATCGCACCAAGTTGTAGTAAATGGTTATTTTTTAAGATTGCTTTTTTCTACTAAGGACCACTTATGTTCTTATAGTGAAACCCCTTGAATTACTTTTGTGTGAAAAGGTATTTTGTTCTTAGTTATTTTTAAATAAGGAGAGGCGACCTGCAAACCTACTTACATTTAGTATTTCTTGTTGTTCCTCTTGGCTGGTTGTGAGGGGGCTGATATTTCCTCCTGTGTTGCAATCTTTTCGGTTGCCCGCTGAAATAATTCTTCACATTGTGATGCCTTGTCTTTCCTAATGGGGTGCGCGGGCTTTTGAAGTTTAAATTGCGCTTTTGCCTTTGCTCCAACAAAAGAGCACTACTTCATAGCTCTATCCAGGCGTTCGCTTAATTTGTCTCCAAAGGGTCATTAAGTTTTTTTTTTTTGCTTAAAGCCCCATGCCAAAATCGACGTCTTGCGGTGTAAGGATTGACCTTTGTAAACATGGCAAAGCACCCTTCCAGCATCACTCAACCATTCGACACTTTTTAGTCGTTCAATATCAGAAAGAGGATCGAGTACCTTTGAAGGTCTTTTTCCGACTGCAATAACTGCCATTTCCACTTGATCTTAATTTTTTGCAAGCTTCTCATCCCTAAGAGCTGCTGACTCATCTATGTTAACTTTCTCCTCGGGGTTTAATTTTGGAGTTAAAATTATTTAGGACTTCCTTCAAAAGGCCTATTTCCAAGACATTTCCCACAGCTTCCCTATGGTGGGAAATAATTCTGTATCTGATGTCTGCAAAACGTTTTGTTCCTCCAAAATATCAAAAATTTCAGAATCCAGAGCATCATTTGTCTTCTTATTTTCTTGACCTAAGATAAAACCTTCCGTGACCAAAGCATACTTAGAACTATGTTCTGGTTTCCAAGTTAAATCTCCTTTTGTTGCTAAATATAACAGCTGATAAATATAAACATCGGTTCTTGGTCTAATCAGCTGGTTTTGATAGGTCGAATACGTTACAGAAATCTATCCCAGGAATTTATTTAGTTTTATTTTGTTGCCACTCCACTTTCCCTATTCAAATTCAAGGGGTTGTTTTCACCCTGCTTAGGAGACGCGACTTTCAGAAACGTCAAGATGCTTAAAGAATGTCCCCTTTGAATACAAAATCGACGTGTCCGAGGTTTTTCCCGAAATCGCACTCTAAATACTCAAAAACGCTTCTGTTTCGATGTTCGTGAAACAGCCTGTATGTTGCATAATTCTTGTTGTCAATCACCGCTAATAACAGTAAATATTATAGTGAAGTGACTTTGATGGGTTTGTCGCGTCTATTTCTTTAAAATATAATAAATATATCTCTACAATGCTCAATACATCTGTTTTTCTGTCTCTGTACCCGAACACCCGGCTGTTCTTATGCAAGATCTAGGCTTGGGAACCAGGGTTGCCGGGCGTCCCGATTTTGGCGGGATTGTCCCGCTTTTGATTAATGCGTCCCGCCAAAAAATGTTCTTACCAATAACACACTGGGTTTTTGGCTTGTTGATAAAATTGTAGGCCTAATCTTTAATTTGGCGCCCGCCGGATACAAAGCTTTTCTCGTGAAGCAGATTCTGCTATACGCGTCGGGTCGAGTGTGACAGAGAAAGTGTATATAATTTCCACGTGCACGGGAGGGAACTTTTGCATGTCCCATTTTTCACTTCCTTTATTTGAGGCTGTTCGTCTTTCGTTTCCTTTTTATAGAATATCTACTTTTAACCCTCGATGATTTAAAAATTACTCTTGTATGATAAGAGAGAGCTCTGCGTATAGCATATAATGAGCGTGTAAGGATTTTAAAATAACACTTTTGTTTAATGCTGCCAATTATTTTTGTTTTTGTTTTATTTTGAATTTTTGGAAAACCTAACCTTAAAGTTTGTTGTGATATTTTTGGGCTTTTAGCGAAAACCTTCAAAAAAAGAAACTCCTTGTTTGGGAAAAATTCCGTGATAATTTCTCTCTTTGTTGAAAGTTATTTTCTTTTTGATCATCTGATCATTTTGGCAAAAATCATGCGCGTTTTGCACACGCTGGGAGTTTGAAGCGCCCTCTTGTATTTGACAAGGGAATGGAGAACTCACTTCCGACAAGACAGTAAAAAAAGTCACACGTGTGGAACTGCTGCTGGATGAAAGAAGGTAAGCTTCTAGCGTGTTGCCGATTTTTTTCCTTTGTTTTAGTTCAATAGAAGTGTGTTTTCCCAGACGGGGCGAATTTAACTTTGGGGTAATTTTTTGTGATATCTCTAGTTTTCTCCCCTTCAGGGCACAGCCGTTTATTTGGTCCTTACGACTCGCGTCTAACTTTCATGGGAAAATATAATTTTTAAATTTGCCGCTATACTTCTGTGGTACCCATTTGTATGAGAGGAAAAGATAGAAGCAGTGGAAGAAAAGAGAGCACCTGAAAAATGGGATCCCGATTTGCCCTTTAAGGCCCTAGCACGTGCATAAACATCTGTGATGAACATAACCTATACTTTTTCATGTCAACATTGTCGATTTTAGGTTAAGAATAAATGTGTTTGTTGTTAAATTTAGAAGAAATTTTGGGTACGACATTAGATATTGCGCGTTTGTGGACGAAAAAAATTGTAAAAGCAACTTCTAAGACGATGTACGCAGAAAAAGCATTGACTCCAAGTTTTTTGTTTTTTTTGATAATTTTTTTTTTTTTTGTTAACTTTTCCTAAGCAATCCCAATTATCTTCTTCTTCTTTATGACCAAATATTGACATTTGTTTATAAATATAAAAAATACAGACCTGGTTTGAAGTTTCCCTTACTAGAAGTGTTCGAATAACGCAGGGTACTACTACTAGTTCCTTTATTTAGACAGTGTTGCCGTGCATATAACGTTATGATAAAATGTATATTAAAATTAAAATATTTTTGATACCAGACAATTATTTCAAGAACTACCAATGCGGGGTAATTTGCAGATTTAATTTTATGCCATATAATGAAAATTATTGTTTATAAAAACTGGTAGATATGTGTCATTTGGCAACAGTGTTCATCAACTAACCAAAAGTCATCAATGGTCTATGACGTCTAAAAAAAAGAAGAAGTACACAGTACACATACCTAATCCTATATTTTCCTGGCGGTTTTTTACTGGTATTGGTTTTTCAGTTTTTCCCTAGTTGTTTTCGGAACTTTTTAATTATATAGTAACTTTTTAATTAATTTTACCTACAGATCAAAATACAGACTATTGACAGATAAATAAAGGTAAAAGTTGGAATTCTAAATATCATGTGACATCTGTCGTTTAATGTCACATTAATAAAGCATAAAGCTAATAGAGTGCCTGCAAAAGCTCCCTAATGATATACCATCACGCGTCTCTGAAACGATTGTCCCGGTTTTTGTTAAAGAAAAACTGGCAGCCCTGTTGGGAACCCTGCAATATCAAGCTTGCTTATTTTGGTGCCCTATACAGTCACTACCGGTTTCATACAACTAAGAAGGATATGTTTATATCCTCTTCAGACCTAGAAAAAAAATGGTTAATTTTTAATTACACATTTAAAATTTTTGTTGAGAGGTTTAATATAATAATTGTAAAAAAAAACAAACTGTTTACTAACTGATGCTCATAGAAAATTAGTAACGCCATTGATTGCGCAACAATCTGAGTTTACAAATACTTTTCTGGCAAGGTGACATTCAAATAGAATATACACAAATGGGGCTCGTGTGGTCTAAAGAGGATATAGCCCATAGTACCGGTATGATGAGTAACAGGCTAAATTTCCGTACATACCTTTATTTTGCCCAGACTCCATTAACGTATAATACGTTAATGCCAGACTCCCAGCTTTTTCCTCTGCAAAAATTATTGAAAGTGATTTATAACAGAGTGCGCGGGCGCTGACATCTTTCGAGCTTCGGATTGAGTAAACCATGCATGCGATTTAGGGGTCAATGTTGCCATTTACTTTAAAACACAATTTTTAAACCACCAAAAAATAATAACAGGTTGCTAATGTTTTACTGTTAATTTTTTCATCTCGTAATTTATGAGATGCAAAAAGAAACATTAAAGATATTAGTAACTGGCAATTTCTTTCTGTGGCTTATGAAAAACGTGTTTAAAAGTAAATTCCCAAGTAACATTTCTTTATTTATAGCAGAAGCTAAACGATTGCCAGCGCCTTTCCTTAAAACCATTAGTTTCAATGTTTGGTCGCTAGCACGTTCCCATTACCCTTATATACCCCTTAGACCTCCTAAATGGGACTCCCCAATTGGTGGTGACAACCTATGTAATATATATATATATATATATATATATATATATCTGAAGAGCTCTCAAAACAAGCGCGCCAGCTCAAAAATGCTTTTTAATCGTTTTTTGATAACAAAATAACAAATATTTAAAATTAAAAAAAATAATTTACATTATTCACCATCAAAAAAGTCTGTTTGGTTTACTTAAATCAAAATTAAAGTAAAATTATTGTTAAAAAACACTGCTAAAACGACTAGATAAATATTTTCTCTTTACAATATTTTTTTAATAATTTTATATACGGCATTGTTGTTTTATAGTGGTCACTTGCTTTTATTTGTACTGTATCGCAACAAGGATTTTTGAGTGCCCTTATGAAACCAATAAAAAAGAATAAAGTAAACGTAGTCAACATAACCTCACTTAAATTTTTTGTACTTGTTTTTTAAAGTGTTATGTTAAAAGCGTATAATTCAACACTGAAATGTTTTTATCGTGCCATCTGCACACAATCAAAAGGGCCAGTGAGATATTTATTATTTATACCAGAAGTACCTAAAAAAACTGAAACACGAAAGTATTTACTTACTTTTGTTAGAACCCTTATGGAAACAAGGTTTTATATGGCCGCCTATTTAAATAATATTTAATATGCAGCTATGGGTAACTATAAATACAAAAGAATTAAGCCTTCCTATCAAACATTTTTAAAATGCCTAAAGGTAATGGCAAAAACCAAAAGTCTAAAGTTTATATTTACCACTCTTTAGGTTCTATATGGCCGCCTATATAATCATATTTACTATTAAACTACTGTTAACTATAAAAACAAAAGGATATAAGGTAACCTTTTAGCCCTATTATAAAACACTTTCGTTATGACCTAAAGTAATGATAAAAACTAAATGACCAACGTTTATATTTATTTAGTTTTAAAAAATTTAGGTAAAAGGGTTTTATAAGGTTTTGTAAGGAATATCTGTTTTATTATACTCCCTTTATAAATCGCTTTTTGGTTGTATAACATCTCTTTAGCTAATTGGCAATACAAATTACTTTTATGTAGCCAAATTGATCCTATAAGCCATAACAGCACCCTCTAAATAACCTCTGAACCAAATAAATAAAACCTTGAGTGGTAATAATGTTACTTGGGTTGTAGCCAAATTCGCATGCTTGGTTTAGCTATTCCGAAGCTCGAGAGATTTCTGCGCCCGTGCACTCTTTTTTCGCAGAGGAAAAAGTCAGACGTGTTGTCAAAATAAAGCTATGTACGATAATTCAGCCTGTTACTCATCACTTAAAATATAGACCGGTGTTCTGTAGATTAATATGATATGGTTCCACTCTAGTTTTGAGAAAATCGCATCTCATGTTTTAGAAACTTTGGTAAAATTCTTTATACTATAAATGTTTATCTGTTAAAAAGATATTTATTCTTACAAAGATAAAAGAATTATAAATTAATAAATAAAGTTTAAAAATAAAAGCTATTTTTGAAAATTGGCGAAATTTGATTCGAAAAACAAATCAACTCGTTTTTTCTTAACAATATAGAGTGATTCTAAGGTAAATGCAAAAAATTCAAAGAGGTGTTTTTGTCTAATACACTTCGGTTTAAGGCTTGAGTTTACGAAATGCAGGGAAACTAGATTAAACCCTTAAAATATAGACCGGTGTTCTGTGGATTAATATGACCTAGCAAAACCGAAGTGCCTGTTAAGAAGCGATTGTAATAAAATGATAGAGTAATACTAAAATTCGTTTGGGACAAAGCGTGGCGGTAATGATGCTCAGTGATTTATTTACATTAGTTGCTTTGCAACGTTGGCGTGTAAACAAGTGACTGTCACAAACCGATTATGGTTTCACTCTATAGTTCATTCCATAATTTTTGGGATAACTTTTTGTTAGTAATCAGCTGTTACCATAACAAATAGCATAGGCCAGCGAAAAAAATCTCATATTTGAGAAATAACTTTGTACTATACCTTTATGTTTATCTCTTGAAAAGATATTTGTTCTTAGAAAGACAAAATATTTATACATTTAAGTTTAAAAATATTTGAGAAATAACTTTGTACTATACCTTTATGTTTATCTCTTGAAAAGATATTTGTTCTTAGAAAGACAAAATATTTATACATTTAAGTTTAAAAATAAAAGCTTTTTTCGAAATTTGGCGGAGTTTGATTCGAAACACAAATCAACTCGTTTTTCCTTAACAATATAGAGTGATTTTAAGGTAAATGCAAAAAATTCAAAGAGGTGTTCTTTGGTTCAAAATAATGCCTTTTTGTCTAATACACTTCGGTTTAAGGCTTTAGTTTACGAAATGCAGGGAAACCAGATTAATCACTTGAAATATAGACCGGTGTTCTGTGGATTAATATGACATATCAAAACCGAAGTGCCGGTAAAGAAGCGATTGTAACAAAATGATAGAGTAATACTAAAATTCGTTTGGGACAGAGCGTGGCGGTAATGATGCTCAGTGATTTATTTACATTAGTTGCTCTGCAAAGTTGGCGTGTAAACACGTGACTGTCACAAACCGATTTTAGTTTCACTCTAGTTTTGAAAAATCGCTATTTTAGAAATAACTTTATGTGTGATATTTATCCTTAGAAAGACAAAATATTTATAAATTTAAGTTTAAAAATAAAAGCTTTTTTCGAAATTTGGCGGAATTTGATTAGAAAAACTAATCAACTCGTCTTTTCTTAACAATATAGAGTGATTTTAAGGTAAATACAAAAAATTTAAAGAGGTGTTCTTTGGTTCAAAATAATGTCTTTTTGTCTAATACACTTCGGTTTAAGGCTTTAGTTTACGAAATGCAGGGAAACGAGATTAATAGATTATTGTTTTAATTTTTTAACTTTTAAATCTATTGAAAAGTTTCAACCCAATTTAGTAGATGCTCTTTAACTAATTAAGGGCCAAAAAATTTTCCGAATTAGCAATTCAAAATTTTACTTGTAGCAAATATGAGTTAAACTCAAAATTAAGACATTAAATAAAATCAATACGGTCATGTAAAAATAACATTTTTTTGTGCCGACAATTTTATTTCAAGCAAATCTTGCTTCTTGCTTTTTTTATACATCTATAGTCAATTTTCTAATACTTTCATTTTCTATCTACCAAAAATGACCAAACATTTTTTTTTGACTGATTCGGATAAATTACGAGGGCTGTCTTTGCATATAGGAATATAGAGGGCGACACTGATTGATTGGTATTGCTAAAACTTAACCAATTTTTACCTAACCTAAATTCAATACGTCAGTGCAATACATGTAGTTTTATAGCTACAGTGAATTTTTTAAGTTAACAAATCAATCGAGAAATAGAATTATAGTGAGAACGTTTTAGGGCTATAATTTTTTATAACTTTCTTAGGAAATTATCTCAACAAGAATGCCTTGCCGAGTTGATTTCTGTTGTCGGTAATGAAGCGTCACATCCGTCGACAATTTCTCGTTGGTACGGAGAATTCAATTGTGGATGGATTAGCTTTAATTTAACGACGGTCCAAGGCCAGGTGCACCGAAAATGGCTGTCACCCAGGAAAACATCGATGCTGTGCGCATGCTTATCACGGAAGAACGACATGTGACATATCGCGAGATTGAGGCTTCACTGGGGATTTCAAAGACCTCAATTCAAAAAAATTTGCGAAGAACAGAAAGAAGCTAGGGTCAATTGGTGTCAGAAAACTCTAAACCGCTTTGAGGCAGGAAAAACGTGTACAGCATTGTCAGTGGTGATGAATCATGGATTTATTCATATGATCCCGAAGATAAACGTCAGTCGTCTGTTTGGGTGTCCCAAGATGAATAAAAGCCAACAAAAGTATTCCGTTTTTAAAGTGTATCCTAGAAGATGGTCGCGACATTTGTCTCAAAAGCAGGTAATGTAGGAACAATTCCTCTGGATGATCCAAGGACTATTACTGTCGATTGGTACGGGTAAACGAACCCCGATTGATTAATCATCCTCCACCAAGACAAGTTCGCACAAGGCACAAAAAACCATTGAACTCCATACAGTCCCGACCTAAGTCCCAACAACTTTTAACATTTCAGTTGCCAGAGAAAGCAGTGTGCGCCTTCAAGAATGCAATTTTGAAAGTATCAACAAACGAGTGGAATTAGAGGTTTAACAACTGGTTTAAGCGCATGCAAAAGTGCATTAATTTTCGTGGAGAATACTTCAAGAAAAAATAAAGTCATTAAAAGTTATCTACTGTTTCATTCCAGCTAGACTCCCTGTATGTTGACATATTTGGATTAATATATCCAAATATGTCAACATACAGGGACTCTAATTCCAGCTATATGTACATATATCCAAAACTTACAAGACAACCTTCGTAGATATTGATTAGGTGTGTAATTTTTTCACTTGGCGTTTTTTAAATATTTACTAATTTTCGAGAAAATAAAAAACTGATTTTTAGGATATTTGGCCTTATATCCAGCGACACCAATGCTCAAGAAGGACTTTTAGAGGGAATATACCGGGTGAGCTAAAAAAACCGGACAATTTTTTTCATTATAACTTTTAAACTATGCCATCGATTTTAATGGGACAAACTGCACTTGATAGAGAATTAATCAAAGTTTTGACTAAATATATTTTTTTATCCGCGATCTGAAAATCCAAGGTGGCGGACGAAATTAAATTGTACCCTTCAAAGATGATCGTTTATTCTTGTGTTGCGAACATGTTTTAATTATTTATTTAGATCAATAAAAAAGCTGCATTCTTGCCACGCACAATAAGCTACAAATCAGCAAAATCGGTTTAATGGTTTAAAAAAATATATTTTTGTTTTAACCATTGTTTTGCGTAGAAAACGATTGCCTTGCTAATCATGTCTGCATTTATTTGCTTGTAACTTCATTACTACTAAACCGATTTTGATGAAATAAAAAACATCCTGGTAAGAATTGATTGTTCTTTAAAGATCATAATCAAATTTTATCGCCATCTTAAAATTTAAAATAAAATTCTTATTTTCTGAAAAACGTTTTAGTTTTTTTAGCACTACTTTTCTTTCGCTTAACGAGGTACAAAGTAATAAAATTAGTTAAGTTTTTCTCACAAAATCTGATTTTGCTTTAACCATTGTTTTACAAATTATACGATTGCATTGCCAATCCTGTCTGCATTCAGTTCTTTATAAATTCATTATTATTGAGCCGATTTTAGTGAAATAAAAAACATTTGACGCAAACTGATTGCTCTTTAAAATTTGCACTATGATGTTTTTTATTTGAAATAAAAAACATCATAGTGAAAATTTTAAAGAGCAATCAGTTTGCGTCAAATGTGAAATAAAAAACATCATAGTGAAAATTTTAAAGAGCAATCAGTTTGCGTCAAACGTTTTTTATTTCACTAAAATCGGCTCAATAATAATGAATTTATAAAGAACTGAATGCAGACAGGATTGGCAATGCAATCGTATAATTTGTAAAACAATGGTTAAAGCAAAATCAGATTTTGTGAGAAAAACTTAACTAAAATCGGTTCAGTAATAATGAATTTATAAAGAAATTAATGCAGACAGGATTGGCAACGCAATCGTATAATTTGTAAAACACTAGTTAAAACAAAATCCGATTTTGTGAGATCCACTATAATGATTTTATTGCTTTGTAGTACCTCTTTATGCGGGAGAAAAGTAGTGTTTTTCTACAAATATAAAAAACTAAAACATTTTCGCAAAATAAGAATAAACACGCCATTTGAAGAATTAAGTATGATTCTCTCCGACATCTTAAATTCCAAGATAGTGGAAAATTCCCATAATAATCTTTAAAGATCAATCAATTCTCACCACGATTTTTTTTATTTCACTAAAGTCGGTTTAGTAATAACGAATTTATAAGGAAATGAATGCAGACAGAATTGGCAATTCAATCGTAGATCTGTAAAACAATGGTTAAATCAAAAACAGATTTTTTGAGATCCATTACACCGATTTTACTAATTTCTACGTTGTTGTGTGAAGGAAAAGTAGCAAATTTCTATACATTAAAAAATACTAAAACATTTTCGGAAAATAAAAATAAACACGCCCTTTTGAAGAATCAAGTATTATTCTGTCCACCATCCTGAATTTTAAGATGGCGATAAATTTTGATCATGATATTTAAAAAACAATTCTCACCAGGATGTTTTTTATTTCATCAAAATCGGTTTAGTAGTAATGAAGTTATAAGAAAATAAATGCAGACATGTTTGGCAAGGCAATCGTATAATATGCAAAACAATGGTTAAAACAAAAAAAAATTTTTTAGAACCACCGAACCGTTTTGCTGGTTTATACCTTGTTGCGCGTGGCAAGAATGCAGCTTTTTAGTAATTTAAAAAAATAATTAAAACATGTTCGCAACACAAGAATAAACGAGCATCTTTGAAGGGTACATTTTAATTTCGTCCGCCATCTTGGACTTTGAGATGGCGGACAAAAAAATATATTTAGTCAAAACTCTGATTAATTCTCTATCAAGTGCAGTTTATCCTATTAACATCGATTGTATAGTTCAAAAGTTATATTGAAAATAAAATTGTCCGGTTTTTTTTGGCCCACCCGGTATGTGTCATAAATGCTAAAGAATAAGGGTATGAAAATTCAGCCCGTTCCAATTTTTTAAAGGTATTTAACTGAGCTTTTAGAGATTTTAAATAAATTAGTTGTATAGTTTTCAGGCGACAAAACGATTTAACATTTATACAAAATATTTCGAAATTATATTATATAGCTTTACACGAGCCACCCTATAATAATAGTTATAGCCCTGTAAAATCTGTACTATATAATAACATGCTCGCCTTTATAGGAATTCCCATTTCTTTGGCGTATCTAAAGTAATAGTATATTATATATTAAGAGATAAAAGTGGCACTTTGTACCCCGAGGCGAAAAGTTTTCCAGGGATAACAAGTCACTTTTATCACGAGGTTTATATACTATATTTCGCACTGTTTTTTTAGTTTATTTTCCGAGTTTTTGTCTATTTTGTCTATTTTTTTATGTTTTTATGTGTTTTTTGCATTTCTACTGTTTATGTTTGACCAGTTACTTTTTATGCCGATTTTTACATTTTATCCATGTCATGTCATTTTTCATCCCGATTTTTTGTTTACTTGTCTGTTTTTATCCCGGAAATAAAAAGTAAAGCTTTTATCCCTCTTGCGATGAAAACTGAACTTTATATGCCAAAAGTGCGAAAAATCTAATTTAGTCCTGCCTCTTCTTACACGCCAGTAACCAGGCTGGATGAAATCGGATCTCGTAAAGGCAGTTTGTTACACATTCCCTTAATGGGTAGACTCAGTGGAGGCTCGTGAGGTATTGCCACGGAGCAATTTTCACATTAAACAAGAATTTTAAAGCAATTAAATGGCATCGTATACAAATATAGAAAATTCGCGACCTTTATTAATGTTACAAATAAATAGTTTGTAAAATTAGAACGAAGATAAGAATTTCAACTGTTTCCGGCTGATAAATTGTACATACATATGAAAAATTGAAATCCTGTCTGCGACAAACACTGTTTTTTAAAGTAGAAAACAAAATTAAACCAACTCGTTTCCCTAAAAATTTAATAAATAATATTTTTCCTTTCCATTCTTATAATCATCACGCAAGTTTATTTTTTATTTTTTGATAACCTTACCTTTTTTAAACAAGTTTCGTGGCTAATCGGGCAAAAAGTAGTTTTTGTTTCTCTCATATATTTTTCCGTGGGTAGCTAAGCTTAACCTCACGGGGGTCCAAGATCTACTAGACACGATTAGCCACGAAACTTGTTTGATTTTTAAATTCACGGGTACGAAGTTCCACGTTTCTTACCTTTCTTCTTTGTTTGAAACTCGCATACAATGATTGAGTAGAAATAAAATTTCCGACTTCCATTGATTTCTTATTTTAAATACGACGTTTCGGTTAGTAAGTATCTCTAACCGTTTTCAAGTGTGAACTTAACTTTATTTATCCAGTTATTTTGTTCCTTTAGAATGGCCACCAAGCGACGGCTCTTGTCAAAAGAACATGGTAGTGCCAGAATTTTGAGTCAGTAAAAAAATTGTTACCCACAACTACTACTACTAATATATTTGGGGTTTCTATTTTTATTTTAAAGAAACTTACCCATGCCCACCCGATTCCGCCATGAAATGACTCAAAATTTATAACAAAATTCTGCTGAAACAATTGAAATGTATTGTAAAGGGCGTAAATTAAAACATCCATGCTCCACGCACCAAAACAATGCGAGAAATATCACTGTCGCTTATATAGGCTGCAGATAAAATATATCTCTATTTGAAGGAGCCAAGAGAAAAGTGGCAGCGTGTTCTACGCTGCTCGCTGCTTTGGGTTTAAGTTGTCCATTCCTCGCGTCGCCGTCGTATCGAGTCGGAGTGTGATCCAGTGCATTGCCCAGGTGTACCGAATTTCATATAATATATAAATGAAAAAGAAATGCATAAAATGAAATAAAAGCCAATATAGATGTTTTAAAAATAAAAAACGTGTTTTTGCAGAAAAATAAAGTAGTGCCATGGCGCCGTGGCACTACCTCACGGACCGCCACTGGAGTACATGCAAAAAAAAAGTTAGAGATGTGAAAAAATTAATAATTCAAGGTTTTATCATACAGGATTGAGTAACATATACAGTTGCCGTAAGTCTGCACAGATAAAATATATTTGGCAAAACGGAAATAGTGGGTT
Source organism: Aspidapion aeneum (assembly GCA_963576565.1). NCBI lineage: Eukaryota > Metazoa > Arthropoda > Insecta > Coleoptera > Brentidae > Aspidapion > Aspidapion aeneum. The sequence goes on along the minus strand of OY755038.1, from coordinate 33,577,903 downwards.
AAATGTTGTAATTTTTTGACGATATAAAGCAGTTGCGGTAAAACAAAATTATGGCTCAGTTTCCGGGTTCTTCAGGAGCTGGGCTACTTTTTTTACATACATAGTGTTTTACAAAAAAAAAGGAAAATTTTAAAAAATCAGACCTTATCAATGCATGATGTTATCATGATTTTAAATTGTTGTCAATTAGGATATCCAAGCTCTATGAAAAAATATTGCAACAAACTTTCCTATTTGTTTGAAACTCGTAGACAATGATTGAGTAGAAATAAAACTTCGGACTTCCATTGTCTTTATTTTATTTAAACACGTTTCGGTTAGTAAGTATCTCTAACCGTTTTCAAGTGTAAACTGGTGGATGTTCTTGTCAAACGAATAGACAGAAACATTTAAACCACTGTATATAAATTTTAAGTTTAATCATTCTGTTGCTACAAAACAAGGAGATATAAGAAGTTTTTGTTTAAGGGGCGTGAATGTTTGTAGTAATAATGAAAAATTAACCACAGAAATATACAACATTAAAAAGGACTTACAACAGAATGGTTATTCCGAGAAATTAATAAACTCAACGATTCAAATGTAGCAAATTCTCAAAATAATAATCCGGCGGGTGTTATTAACATTTCATATGTTCAAGGGAACTTTAGAAAACATAAGACGAATAGCCAAACACTATAATATGAAAGCAGTATTTTCATCGGAAAATACGATAAGGAGTTTTGTATCTAAAACAAAACCACAAAAAAATAATAAGAAATGTATTTACCAAATCTCGTGTCAGTGTGGTAAATCATATGTAGGTAAAACGAAAGGCCCTCTTCAGGTTAGCGTAAATGAAAATCTAACAAGTACCCAATTAGGGGTTATTGCGAAATCCGATTTAGCGGAAATGATCACAGGATTCAATGGTCTGAAGCTAAAGTTTTGCATAAGGAGTCTCATTGGCGAAAACGGAAGTTTATTGAAGCTGCGTTTATAATGCAGAATAAAGAAGTTTTTAGTCAACCAAACACTGATATACCAGACATATGGAAACCACTCCTTAAGGAACACGAGCGTCTTAGGATTAAAAGGGAACGGCCGTCACATCTGACTGCACACCAAGTAGTATAAGTAGTAGCCAGTAGATTGCATTGTTTTAGTTTACACTTGCAAGCGGTTAGAAATACTTACTAACCGAAACCTCGTGTTTAAAATAAATAAAGACAATGGAAGTCCGAAATTTTATTTTTAAATTGAATCTCATCAATTTTGGTTCGAGACAAGCATTCATCGATCGACCAAGTACACATAATAGAAATGCACTAGTTGAGGGTAAAGTTGTTCTGCAGTCTTTCTAGATGTAGCACAAGCATTTGACAAAGTCGCGTAAATGCGTTAATTTTACTTCTGCCCAAACAATATTCTGATATTTTGGAATGATAATAATTATCTAATAGTCACATTAGACATGTATTTATTATTCACTTGGTGGTACTGGTTTATTGGCAGTAGAAAAATGTATTGATGGATCAATGGAATATCTTCAGGTTGCAGTTACCCAAATTTACAATTGGACCAAAAAATGTTGAGTAAAATTAAATGAATCATTTCTGTACCATATTCAAATATGACACTTGATGCCAAAATTGCACCTGGAAAGCAGATTTTAGAAATAAATGTATCCATGACGAATCTGATACCTTCCTAGCCCATTAGCACACTCCAAGTAAACTCTATGCTATATCAGCCTTGAAAACAGTTTTGTGTAAATATCTCAGACTCGCTAGTTATAACGCAAATTATTGAGAAAAAAACTTTTCTACTATATTCCAAAAACTGCATATTAATGCGATGCTCCGTTAAAAAGTTAAAATATTTTGGCAAAAATCTAATCAGCTCGTTACAGTGTCAAATTTTACCTGAAAACTTCATGAAAATCGGTTGAGCGGTTTTGGAGCTATCGTATTACGGACAGACATACATACACACACACACAGACAGACGTCACGACGATATTGCTAAAATAGGTCAACACACTTAAATAACACATTTTCAGCATTATCTCAAAAAAAAATTTTTTCGTCGAAAACAATATCTTCTCTAGCCATTGCTGCTCGGGCTAGGAAGGTAAAAATGTGTGTCGACAACAACTTTCCCATTAAACTGTTTCTAGTCAACTATATTAAAATGCGCACCCTGTATAAATACAGGTGTAATAACTAACTATATAAATGGGGATTTCGAAAACGAAAAAAGGTACAATCTTGGTTACTTGAGAGACAAATTATGTCACGGTCATGGGTACAGTTTTTCGTTTCATCTGCCTGCCTTTTGTTTTTACTCTAGTAGTTTCTTTTGTATTTGGTAGATGTCGCCACTTGCGTAAAAAGCATACGGTATCGCAGGCATTATTTTTTATTCCTCTCACCAATAGCTAAAGATGAGGTTTATATACCGTCTCTTTAGCTTTACAAAAAAGTGTCACATTGACTATGCAGTGTTCTGAAGAGTCCATTAAGGGCATTTAATAGGTGTCCATTAGATCTTGGACACCCGTGGGTGTACAGCATTTAAGCTACCCACAGAATAATACAAGAGAAACAAAATCTTTTTATACCCGCTTAGCCACGAAAAAATGTTTATAAAATTTATTTCAAAGATAGCGGAGATATTTCAATTTTTAAAAATCTCAACTTTTATCTGGGACTCCCTGTATAGATAGCTACCTACTACACGTACTTTTTTGAGTATGTTAGAAATGAAGATAATGTGGCTTCTGATTTATATATGTAACATTTGTGTAAAAAAGTATGCCATTTTAGATTAACCCACGAAAATATGTAGAATAGAATAGATATTCGGAAATCAGTAAATAAAAAATTTCACGGGATTTGAGTGGGCAGCCAACTTGGATAACAGCTTCCTCTTCGAGAACGTTTCCGTTTTTATTATTATTGCCAACTAAGGAATCGTACGTTATACAATTTATGAATGAAATAAATCATAAAAAAAAATAATTATTATTGAAATAAATGGATCCATGACGGATCTGACACCTTCCTAGCTAGCCTATTATCACACTTCAAGTGAAGCCATGATAATATATTAGCCTTGAAAACAGTTTTTTGTAAATATCTCAGAAACTAAAGCTCCTACGAAGTTTTTGGTTAGAACACGGATTATTGAGCAAAATATAGTCTACTATTCCGAAAACAGTGTATTGATACGATGTTTCGTTAAAAAGTTAGCATTTTTTAAATTTTTTAATTGTCAAAAAACTGTCATTAGCATTAATGGATTTTGACCAAAATGTAATCAGCTCGTAAGAGTGTCGAACACTATTTTACCTGAAAATTTTATGAAAATCGGTTGAGCGGTTTTGGAGCTATCGTGTTACGAACAGAAATAATACACACACACACACAGACCAACGTCACTACAATATTGCTAGGATAGGTTAAAATACCCCCAAATAACACATTTTTGGCATTATCTCAAAAAAAAATTTCCTCGAAAATAATACCTTCTTGATAAAAAGAGTCTATTTCTCAAATTTCAAAGAAAAAACTCAACGTCTCCACTAAAAAGTCTTTATTGTTTCGGGTTTTATTTAGGACATGTTTCGAGCCTAAAGGGACTCATCATCAGCTTTCAAAAACCTTCAAAAGACACTCATACCCCCAGCAAGCTAATGCGATGGTTCAAGAAGTTGCTAAAACTTGTTGAAAATCCAGCGAAAAAGAGGTTTCCTGAGCAACAGTGGGAAGTGGAGAATTCACATTTATTGTTGGTTAAAGGCAATAATCAACCATTTTAAGTTATTTTATTTCTAAAACTAAAGCATTTTAATTTAAAAAAATATTGTTTTTAAATTTATTAAGTTATTTTCGTTTTTTGGACTGAAATTTTTACTTTGTGCCGTTTTTTATAAATGCATGGTCTGGTTGTGCGACTTTGCAGTATCTGGGTGAGATGGGGGATGACACTTTTGGGTTTTTTCAAAAGAAATGGGTTTAAAAAAGATAGAGGGAAGTAGTATTTAAAAAAATGGATGACTTTTTAAAGATGACATCCTCCTTTTTACCCAACTGCAGCACGGCAAAAGGAAGGGTAATCATTTTCGATTGTTGTTTGTATATAATATGTTTGTGTCACGCTAGAGGCTAAACGGCTGAACCAATTTTGACAAAAAAGGTGTCGTTGAATTGGTACCGATGCCGAAGGTGCTATAGGCTATAGTTTTTTAAACAGGAATCAACATGGCGGTCTTCAGACGCCATTTTGTCACATGATGTAGGCTTTAAGGCATACAAATTATCTAAATTTCAGGCGATTTTATTGAAATTTCTTTGATTACCCATTGCAAATCCCTCTAATTTGCTAGTTACTTTGTAGTCCTCCCTGCTCCCACCCATCTCTCTTCCTTCCATCCCCCCCACCCTATTCAAAAACCATATTCGCATAATTTTATCAAATATAGAGCAATTTCAAAAATTCTTTCTGTATACGCTTTCAGAATTTTTTTCCAACACTATTTTACTAGTACCCCCCTTCCCCGTCCGCCTTACTCTCTCTCCTCCCCGCTATTCTTATTAGTAATAGTTATAGCTATAACTTTCATAAATATAAAGCGATTTCAAAAGTTCTTTCTGCACACGCTTTAAGACTTTTTTTCCAACATTATTTTACTAGTTTTCCCCTTCCTCTCCCTCTTTTCTCCCCACCCTCCTTATTAGTAATAGTTGTAGCTATACCTTTCACAAATTTAGAGCGATTTCAAAAATTCTTTCGGCACACGAATTACTTTTTTGGGCTCACTTGCTGGCACCATTTATGTAAGGAAATAACACAAAAACGTGCAGTGGTGAAGAAAAAAGCAGGGCGAGGGCGGCATATTCCCCATCTTGCTCTAAGCGGCCACTAGTCTAACGATGGCCCTGATCTAATGCCTGTCAATTTAACACATTCGATTATGTTAGTTTCTTAGACCCATGTACAAATGAGAAGGGGTGATTATTTGGCTTATTTTAAGACTCATACATATAGGTGCGCAAATGCTTCGTTGTGGTTTTACATGCTGTTGAAATTAAATTATTTCTTACGCTTATCGTTGATAGCCCTCGCAATTTTTAAGATATTTAGCTTACTTAAAACCTAAATTATACAGGTTATACGTCATTAGGCATTCCAAATAATAATTGGAATCTACACAAAAAATTTTTTTTTGCGGGAATGCTTCTTTTTCCCCTTCCCCTGAACCTGGTGCGTCATTGGTAGATTCTAACATACAGAATAAATTCTTTGTTTTATCTAGAAACTTTTTGATCTCTTGCAGTTTTTTTGTAAGTGCGACCATCTACGAGCAAAAAGATAACTGTTTTTTATATTGGATCTAAGAGCTTTTCAGGCGAGGCTTTCGTGATTGTCAATAACATCCAGACTAATATTCTCCATGACATTATAGCATAATCGATCATTTGAAAAAAGTTTAAGACTAAGAAAATAAGTTCCTGATTTTCCGATTTTGAAGAAGCCGCTAAGTGCATTTTTCAACTTTGTAAATCAGCCAGAGGTATTTTTAGTTATAGTGTATTATAACATCAGTTTATACCAACCAGATTCAATCTCGTTGGTTTATACGTTCATTTTCAAGACTAGAAAAATAAGGGCACAAATCATCCCAATATTTGGATCCGAAAATTTTTAGCCAGGGATATTTTCCATCACATGAGTGCCAGAGTACTTTTATAATGTTCATGATCTCTTCTTCTTAGTGTAAAAGATTTTGAACTAAGAAAATAAGTCGACTCATATCATTTACCGACCTTTTAAACCCATCGGAAAATCATCACCAGAATGAAAAATTGTTGATTATTATCATTAACAGAACCAGTGGCGGTTTCTCCATAAGTGCACATGTGCACGTGCACTCCCAAATTTTACGTTAAAAAATATTAAACTTTGACATTCCTTAATTTAATTCATAATTACTCCAAAATAAATTCACTAAAGACTGGAATATAAACTAGGAATTAATACCTGGTATGTATGTGTTTGTATTCGTGTTCAAACTCTCCATCAAACAACGCTTTTATTTACTGGAACCAAATTTTATGCACCCTAGATGTTATGTCGCATGCTAATTTCGAAATATAGAAAGAGAGGACGACATGTCCCAATAGAATTTTACAGTACATAGAATCTGAACCTTCCTTCGGCACAGCGCGTAGACAAAAACCAGCCTCGATGCCGCTCGCACCCCCGTGATGACCCCTGCGTCATCGGTTCGCATTGCATGTTAGAGCAGATCACTGGTACTTTTAATTCGTGCGCTTAGTAGTTGTGTGTGCAACGATTACTTTTACATGTATCGAGTAGATAGATACTGATACTTCCTATTCGAGTATCAGATATTTTGTATTCGGTACTAGTAGTAGTAGTAGTGGTGGGGAGACCATTTTTTGGTCTAGTGACTAGGCACACGGCGCGCCCTTTTCGCAAACCCCGATTTGTCCGTACATCATATATCAAACTGATGCACTATTACTATGTATTCGGTACTAAGTAATCATTATATTATCGGTAAATCCAATAAATACTGAGTAGAGTTGAAATTTTAAGTACTAAGTATGCAAAAAATAAAAATATTGATGTTTTACATGTTTGTAGTTTTTGAAGTGTAAACTTCTTTAGGCGCATTTAGCAGTTTTTGAGGGTAGTGAATTCAACTGAGCCGTCAGGTTCGGCTATGTAACGCTCGTTCGGCTGAAATCGGCTCGAGTCGACTAACTGTGAGAAACATTCAGCGAGCGATATGATGATGAAGATGAAGGCCAGTACACAGAACAGTTCGGTTAGGTCCGCTTTGCAGAATATGTTATGGGCCAGTATTATTAATTTCGCCTTGCTGAAGTTTACAATTCTGCCGTGTGCTCTTAAGCACACACAATTTTTTTATTACGAAAATGTAGATACATTAATCTGGGGAATTTTCAAATACAACTTTTCAAATACATTCTGGGGAAAATACATTTCTGAGCCTGGCAACACTGCGCCAGATAAGCCGCCCCGCTAGACATAACACATCAACAGCTATTGAATCAAATAATCAAATATTTAAGTAAATAAAAATCGGTTCAAATGATTACAAGTACTCCAAACTCGTTACTCATACGGGCGTTGCCGATATGATTGATACGAAAGTAACACTTCGGCTTCGGTCCCATTCGGGATTTGAGTAACGGGTATTTGGTGTCGAAGGATTCGATTACTTCGAATCCGTCCATGTATCAGATAATATTAAAGTATCGAGTAGATAGTATTTGCACACCACTAGCGCTTAGACAACTTGGCATTATCGGTCGGGCGCGGGCGGTTTGTTTGATTACGACGATTTGGTATTTACGAGAATGGCGGAAATTTCTAATTCTGATAGCATTAGCGTGCAATATTTAAAGACAATTAAATTTTCATCTTTGCCATTAGAAGAGAAAATATACTAGGTGTGATAATTTATTATTTATTTATAAAAACAATAATAATAGGTAGGTAACTAATATCTAACTAAATATCTCATTTTTTAATTATTTGCTCTAAATTATATGATACGACGGCCCACGCGAAGGCCCAAAAAGTTAGCGTGGCACTCAAATAGATTTTCGCCTGCGCCGCAATTTTTTTTTTTTTTTGGTGTGCACCCCCAAAGCTTTTTATCACGCGCCGCCACCGAACAGAACATACTTATTTGTATACACAGGCTAAGAAAATAAGTTCCAAAAAATATTCACGACCTCCCCTCCTCCCCTACTAATACCTTCTCTAGCCATTGCTGCGCGGCCTAGAAAGGTAAAAGTGGTAAAAATTAGGGTTAGACTTTTGATCATCATCACAGTGTTTGTTTGGATCTATAACGGATCTGATACCTTCCTAGCCCATTACCACACTCCAAGTAAACTCCACCCTAGATCAGCCTTGAAAAGTGTTTTTGCAAATATCTCAGAAACGAAAGCTTCTACGAAGTTTTTGGTTATAAGACACACACGGACAGACCCGACGAGCTTGCTAAGATAGGTCCAAATACCATATACCGGGTGGGCCAAAACAAACCGGACAATTTTTTTTCATTATAAGTTTTGAACTGTACAATCGATTTTAATGGGACAAACTGCAGTTGGTAGAGAATTAATCAGAGTTTTAACTAAATAATTTTTTTGTCCGCCATCTCAAAATCCACGATGGCGGACGAAATTAAAATGTACCCTTCAAAGATGCTCGTTTATTCTGGTGTTGCGAGCATGTTTCGATAATTTTTTTAAATTAGTAAGAAAGCTGCATTCTTCCTACGCACAACAAGGTAAGTATCAGCAAAATCGGTTCAGTGGTTTTTAAAAAAAAATTGTTTCAACCATTGTTTTATATATACGATTGCCTTGCCAATCATGGATTTATTTCCTTATAAATTTATTACTACTGAACCGATTTCGATGAAATAAAAAATATCCTGGTTAGAATTGATTTATTTTTAATCAATATCAAAGTTTATCGCCATCTTAAAATTTAATATGGTGGACAGAATCATACTTGATTCTTCAAAATGGCGTGTTTATTCCTATTTTCCGAAAATGTTTTAGCTTTTTTTAAACTTAGAGAAAAGCACTACGTTTTCCCCACACAATGAGGTACAAATTAGTAAAATCGGTGTGATGGTTCTCAAAAAATCTATTTTTGTTTTAACTATTGTTTTACAGATTATACGATTGCATTGCCAATCCTCTCTGCATTCATTTCCTTATAAATTCGTTATTACTAAACCGACTTAAGTGAAATAAAAAAATCATGATGAGAATTGATTGGTCTCTTTAAAGATTGTAATTAAAATTTTCCGCCATCTTAGAATTTAAGATGTCTGAAAGAATCATACTTGATGCAATGCAATCGTATAATTTGTAAAACAATGGTCAAAACAAAATCAGATTTTGTAAGAACCACTTCACCGATTTTAGTAATTTGTACCTTGTTAAGCGGAAGAAAAGTAGTGCTTTTCTTTAAATAATTTAATAAAGTTGCCTCTTTGAAGGGTCAAGTATGATTCTGTCTGACATCTTAACTTTTATGATGGCGGCTAATTTCGAGAACGTTGTGCGGGGGAAAAGTAGTGCTTTTCTATAAATGAAAATAAAAACTAAACATTTTCAATCTTAAATTTTAGGATGGCGATAAATTTTGTTCATGATCTTTAAAAAGTAATCAATTCTTACCAAGATGGTTTCTATTTCATTAAAATCGGTTCACTAGTAATGAATTTATATTATTATAAAACATTTTTTTTTATAACCACCGAACCGATGTTGCTGATATGTACCTTGTTACGCGTGGCCAGGATGCGGCTTTTTTACTGATAAAAAAAAATAATTAAAACATGTTCGCAACACAAGAGTAAACGAGCATCTTTGAAGGGGTACAATTTAATTTCGTCCGTCATCTTGGATTTAGAGATGTCGGACAAAAAAATATACGAGGGTGGATCAAATATAAACAAGCCTTTGTTTATCAGCTAGTTATTTAGAAAAATGACACAAAACAGAAATTTTTTCTAATTTTCTACACATCCCACTTCTCTGTCAATACACTTTTCCCAACGGGTTGACAGTTTCTTAATCCCGTTTTCATAAAAGGAAGCTGGGCGGGTATCTAACCAGAATGCCTCCACCTCTTCATTGGTCTGAAATTGCTCGCCTCCCAATAAATCTTTGAGTGGGCCAAACCAGTTATTTCTTCGATGGCCAAACATATGAAAATCGCAAGGTGACAAATCTGGACTGTATGGAGGGTATTCCAGCCGAGTCCCGTGCATTTCATTGATTTTTGGCCTGTGTTAAAACTGTTGTATTAGGTCTAGCGTTGTCATGCAGGAGCAACACGTCTTGGATGGGGTGTGCTCTCCTCTTTTGGCGATAATCAAGCTTTACCTGGTCGTGTAAGTTGCAGTAGTAAGCCGCGTTTATTGTTATTCGGTCGTACAAAAAATCGACCAACAAAACTCCTCTCCAGTCCCAGAAAACGGTCGCTAAAACTTTGACTGCAGAATTGATGGTAAGGACGACGTGGTTGACTCACGTTGTCGACACGCTCACAGCCGTCGTTAATTTCCTTGCACCAAGTTTTTACAGGTACCCACGAAACCGTCTTATTTCCTAACTGTGCTCGCAAACTGCATCGAATTTCAGCAGGTTTTCGCGTGTAAGAAATTTAATGATTATTCTTTGCGCAACACTGCTGTGTACCTTCTTCTCGCTCATTGCGATTGCTCCTGACCAAATGAGCATCGCGGCACCACCAGCCGCCTACATGCTGCTGAATATCCCTACTTCAAAATTATAACGGCCACGTTCATCTTGAATGCCTTTTCCGTTAGTAAGTTTAAAAGGCTTGTTTATATTTGATCCACCCTCATATTTGGTCAAAACCCTGATTAATTCTCTGCCAAGTGCAGTTTGTCCTATTAAAATCGATGGTATAGTTCAAAAGTTATTTCAGGGGTTATTTTTTCTAATCGAGAAGAATCAGCCACGGCGCGTGCCGTGAGGTCGCCCTTAGTTGGGGCGTAAAACTTCTGAACTAAAGAAAACTTAACTTTTATAAACAAACATATTATGGGTTTTGAAAAAGGTGGTAGGGGGGGGGCAGGCCCCCCGACGCGTTGTCGCTGAAAACAATACCTTTTCAACAATGGCTATATTGCGCGGGCTGGGAAGCTAAAAATTAGGCCTAAATTTATAATAGAGAATTATTGAAATAAAGCCAGGCTATAATAGTGCCACAATTTTGACACCTTCACATTGTAATATCAGCTGTGATCTTTCAACACACGGCCTTTGTTTACTATATGAACCGGAATAAATAGTGCCTTCTTTTATTAATTGAAAATTAACGACGAAAGTTTTAAACTCGACTTTAGTATGTCAATTTTGAAGGATCAACTGTCAGTTTTCAATGTGAATGTCTCAAAATAGTGACTGGCACAATATTTTATTTTTATTGAGTTTTTAAATTTGACGATCACAATGTTGTTTGCTTGTTATAAATTAAACCAAAAACCCAAAGATAAACGAAAATTCACATACAGTACATTATACATTGTTTATAAGACATGTATAGTCAATGATTATACGAATGGGCTTTTTTCTCATCTTTTTTTCTAAGCGCTTCTTCAAACTAAATACGCAATCTGTGTGTCTGTCTGATCAGGATGGACGACTTGATGTAAAGACCACCCTATGAGCAGTAATAAGTAAGTCAGTCTCCTACTGACCACCCAAAACAATTGAACATCAATGATGGATGTCTAATGAATATGAGTACCAGAAGTAGGTAGAAATCACGGTCCCTAGAATAGACAGAGATAAAGGCAAGTAAATGGTGATTTCGGAAACGATAAGAGATACGAGTCTGTTTAAATGAGAAAAAAGTTGCGCTATTCTAAGCCCAATTAGGTGCTGTACCAATATTAAAGATATCTACAGGGGTTACTAAAATATGGAGCAAAAACTAAAAATTGTGTTTTTTGAAAAATTGAAATATTGCCGCCATCTTTCAACCAAATTTAATGAAATTGGTAGTTTTGTATAAGCAACTACGGCCAATCGAATGACGTTAACAATTTTTTTCTAAGCATTCTAGTTTTTTTGAAACAATAGCCACCTTTGTTATTTCTTATAACCGCCATATTGTATTTATAGTCAATAAATAGAGCATTAAAAGATCCTTTCAACCATGTATAATAAGCCTATCTTTGAGTGACGGAGTGAATTTATTTTAAAAAATAACTGTTTTTCTGTCATACCTACGTAACTATCTGTCAAAACTTTGTCCTTTGGGACACCCTATATATATATATATATATATATATATATATATATATATATATATATATATATATATATATCATAATCATCCTAACAAAAACATTTCATGTAAAAAAAGCCAAGTACGCGATATTGGTATGCCGTAAAAAGAATTGAGATAAAAGTAAAGCCAAGTTCTCCAATACAAATTTCAAAATGAATGGTTCTTACTTGGTTTGGTAAAGTTTTTTTTTAAACTTTGCTATTCCAGCCAAACTTCTTTACGTTCAATTTAGGACTGTGCCTACACTGCAGCCGTAATAGCCAAGTTCAGAAAAACATTTCGAAACTAGTAAGAACCATTCATTTTGATATTTGTATTGGAGAACTTGGCTTGACTCTATAAAGATCTACGACTGTGCAAAGTTTGATATTCGTAACTCATTCCGAAGTAGAGTTTTAGATAGGTCAAATATGGGCTGAAACACAGCCTTGGTAAGTTAGTTTACGAAGGCTACGGCTGAAATGTTTCAAGAAAAAATGTTACGGCAGCGCGAACTTGGCGAGGCACTGCCGTGCCCTCGATCAGAGATGTCATATTTTTCACGTCACTGGTGGTCCAGCTGATTTTTGTAAACAAGATTTAGGTAGGATATCTTTTTAATGAACAATCTGAGGGCACGGCAGTGCCTCGCCAAGTTCGTGCGCCGTACTATCTTTTCTTGAAACATTTCAGCCGATATTTGACCTATCTAAAACTCTACTTTGGAATGAGCTACAAATCTCAAACTTTGCACAGTCGTAGATTTCCACGGAGTTAACAACCCCTCCAAGTTTCATGAAATAAGTAGTAAAGTAGTTAAGAAATTTCAAAAAACGTCGAAATTGCCACTCACTCACTAATGTATAGATCATCAAAATTCTACTGTACTTCCAGACCGAACCGAACCGAACCGAACCGATCTTTTTAACGGATCATTCTCAATATTTGTGTATAACCAAAAACTTCGTAGGAGATTTAGTTTCTGATATATCATGGCTTCACACAATAGGCTAGCTAGGAAGATATCAGATCCGTCATGGATCCATTTATTTTTCAGATGGGGAGACCCCACTTATAGTACCTTATTGGAAAGCTTATGGAAAAATAAATAGAACGGTTTAATTTTTTTGAGATACGTCAATTAGAATGTCAAAATATAAAGATGTTATTGTATTTTTTCAAAAAACAAAAAAATTTTTTAATATTTTTTGACATTTTATTATTTGACGTATTTCAGATTTTTTTTTATCGTTTTTCTTTTTTCAAAACCTTTCAAATAAGGTATCAAAAGTGAAAAATTGAAAAAATGATCATTTGACATTTGGTTTGACGTATGTCAAAAGCTTTTAAACGAGGTACCACAAATGCGGTTATCCCATCTGAAAAAAAAAGTTCTATGTGAGTAGACCCATTTTCGGGGGTTCGACCAAAAATTCTTTGCGGTAGCAAGAAAGCTCGTTGAAAATCTTAGCTGACGTGTTTTTGTTTTACTCCACAAAATGCCCTAAAGGCGAGGGTGGCTCGGTATTTCCTTTTGGTGTACAGGTTAGGGGAAATACCAGGAAATACTTGGGAAGTACTGGAAAATATACTAGACTAAGTGCTTGGGAAACACTAGGAAATACCATTAAAATTTGAGGAAATACTGGGAAATACCTGGAAATACCGTAGGTATTTCCTTTTGGTGTACAAAAATCGGCGAGCCAGCCACCCCTCGCCGAGAGGCAGTATTGCATTTAAAGTCGCACCCTGTATTACAAAATTTGTTGGAAAAAAATCATATGATCAGGTCTTGAAGAAACAGTATATTTTTTTGGTGGTTTAAAAATTACTATTTTTTGTTTTATCTTATGACTTTTTAAAAAATTTTAACTTTTAACTTTCTACTAGGAGTCTAATCGTTTTTTTTTGTTTACAAATTATTTTTCTACAAAAATTTTTGGAAGGTGAAATTGTAAGTTTTTGATAATATATATTTTTGTTAACTTTTAAAGTGGCAAGATCCTTTACTTTTCGTTTCTTCTGTCTAACCAAAGTACCAAATCCTGGACACTCCGTAAATTATTTCAGTTATAATGACGTAACGAGAAACTGAAACTTCAGTCTCGTAGAAGACACTAGCCCACTTGATTTTTTTGTCAGTCGCCAGAGGGTCCGGTCCGGTAAGTCACATCAAACGCTCTTCATTGTAGACCGGCTCAGCAGACGCTTTCTGCTCTTAGCTCAAAGCACGCGCGTACCGAGTCTATAAAAACAGACTCTATCTATCGACGCGGATCTTTTTTATTGAGCGTGCGATCTTTTTGAGACGTGCGGGATTTCTAGTGCGCGTCTACTTGTTTTTTTTTAAATTACGCATTTTTTTCTTCATGAAAATATAGTGGACATTTTAAGAGTACAATGGAGATATTTGGAAGGCGAAGTTTCATGTAAGTTACCTAATATTTTTTTATAATGTTTTTTCTGTAATTGGTTAAAGCAGCAAGATCCTTTCCTTTTCGTTTTTTCTGTCTCTAGCCAAAAATACCAAGTACTGGAAACCCTATATATGTATATTACTCTGGTTTTCAGTAATAATGATGTAATGAAAAATTGACACATCAGAGTCTCGTAGAAGGCACTAGCCCACTTGATTTTTTTGTCAGTCACCAGAGGGTCCGGTCCGGTTTTTAGTGCGCGTCTTGTCGGTTTTTTTATATTTACGGATTTTTTTTCATGAAAATATAGTGGACATTTTTAATGTACAATGGAGATTTTTGGAAGGCGAAGTTGCATGTAAGTTAACTAATATTTTTTTATAATGTTTTTTCTTTAATTTCTTAAAGTAGCAAGACCCTTCCTTTTTGTTTCTTCTGTCTCTAACCAAAAGTACCATATCCTGGACACCCTGTATATTACTATGGTTTTCACTGATAATGACGTAACGCAAAACTGAAACTTCAGACACGTAGAAGGCACTAGCCCACTTGACTTTTTTGTCAGTCACCAAAGGGTCCGGTCCGGTTAAGTTACATCAAACGCTCTTCATTGTAGACCCGCTCAGCAGACGCTTTCTGCTCTTAGCTCAAAGCACGGGCGTACCGAGTCTATAAAAACGGACTCTCTCTATCGACGCGGATCTTTTTTATTGAGCGTGCGATCTTTTTGAGACGTGCGGAATTTCCAGTGCGCGTCTACTTGTTTTTTTTTTAAATTATTACGGATTTTCTTATTTATGAAAATATAGTGGACATTTTTAGAGTACAATGGAGATTTTTGGAAGGCGAAGTTTCATGTAAGTTACCTAATATTTTTTTATAATTTTTTTTATATAATTTCTTGAAGCAGCAAGATCCTTTTCTTTTCGTTTTTTCTGGCTCTAGCCAAAAGTACCAAGTACTGGACACCCTGTATATTACTCTGGTTTTCAGTGATAATGATGTAACGAAAAACTGATACATCAGTCTCGTAGAAGGCACTAGCCCACTTGATTTTTTTTGTCAGTCAGCAGACGCTTTTTGGAAGCACGCGCGTATCAAGTCTCTATAAAAGCGGACTCTATTTATCAACACGGATCTTTTTTATTGAGCCTGCAATTTTTTTTGAGACGTCTGGGATTTTTAGTGCGCTGCGCGTCTTGTCGGTTTTTTTATGTTTAGAGATTTTTTTCTTCATGAAAATATAGTGGACATTTTTAATGTACAATGGAGATTTTTGGAAGGCGAAGTTGCATGTGAGTTACCTAATATTTTTTTATAATGTTTGCTCTATAATGTCTTAAAGCAGCAAGATCCTTTCCTTTTCGTTTTTTTCTGTCTCTAGCCAAAAGTACCAAGTACTAGACACCCTGTATATTACTCTGGTTTTTAGTTTTAAAAAATCGGTTTATAAATGGCAAAGTGATGAATTTCCCAAAATTGTTTGACAAATTTACAATAAGCCGAGTGACTTGATGTGACGGAAAATCTGAAAAAAAGATCGCACTTTTTGAGACGTGCGGGATTTTTAATGCGCGACTAGTCGGTTTTTTATAATTACGGATTTTTTTCTTCATGAAAATATAGTGGATAATAAAGTACAAGGCGAAATTTCATGTAAGTTTCCTAATATTAGCTCACACATATACTATACTATAGTAGTGTGAGCTATGGTGATCCTAATTTTTTCGAGAAAAAAAAAGTTGCTCCGATTTCAAAATTTTTTTATATATCTTTGCGTTTCAGATGATTTTGAAACTTTTTTGTTGCGCCGTCTGTCTGTCTGTCTGTATGTCTGTCTGTCTGTCTGTCTGTCTGTCTGTCTGTCTGTCTGTCTGTCTGTCTGTCTGTCTGTCTGTCTGTCTGTCTGTCTGTCTGTCTGTCTGTCTGTCTGTCTGTCTGTCTGTCTGTCTGTCTGTCTGTCTGTCTGTCTGTCTGTCTGTCTGTCTGTCTGTCTGTCTGTCTGTCTGTCTGTCTGTAACGACCAACGCGCATAACTCAAAAAGCGCTTGGCCGATTTTAATGAAATTTGGTACCTAGGCTGGGTTTTGGGCCGAGATGGTCCCATTTAAAAATGAACAAAATCCACCGAACACAAACCAAATGGCGTGTGTGATATCAAACGAAAGGTAATTGAGTCTGGAGTTAAACAAAATACATTTTAATTTATTTAAAAATAAAGGGGTGGAGGTATATTTCAAAAATTAGAGTTTAAGTGAAAATATGGCGTGTGTGATATCAAACGAAAGGTAATTGAGTCCGGAGTTTAACAAAATACATTTTAGTTTTTGTTTTTTTTAAGGGTGGGGGTAGATTTCAAAAATTTGAGTTTAAGTCAAAACATGGCTTGTGTGGTATCAAACAAAAGGTAATTTAGTCTAGAGTTGAATAAAATATATTTTAGTTTTTAGTTATATTAGCTCACACGTACACTATAACTATAGTACCTAGTGTGAGCTTAGGGGCCCATATATTGGCAGAGTATTTTTTATAATGTTTATTTGATATATTTTAATGTAGCACGATCCTTTCCTTTTCGTTTCTTCTGTCTAGAGACAGAAGAAGAAGTACGAAAGTACCAAATCCTGGACACCCTGTATATTTCTCTGGTTTTCACTGATAATGACGTAACGCAAAACTGAAACTTCAGACTCGTAGAAGGCACTAGCCCACTTGATTTTTTTGTCAGTCACCAAAGGGTCCGGTCCGGTTAAGTCAGATTACGCGCTCCTCATTGTAGACCCGCTCAGCAGACGCTCTTTGCTCTCAGCTTGAAGAACGCGTATACCGGTCTCTATAAAGACGGACTCTAGTTCTCGACGCGGATCTTTTTTATTGAACGTGCGATCTTTTTAATACGTGCGGGAACTTTAGTGCGCGTTTGACATTTTTTTTTATTACGGATTTTTTATTAATGAAAATATAGTGGACAATTTTTAAGTACAATGGAGATTTTTGGGAGGAGAAGGAGCATGTAAGTTGCGATTTTTTTTAAAATATTTTTTTGTTAATTTTTGGTTTTTATTCGAAATATCATTTGACAGCTTTCAAAAAAATTAGATTTTTGAAAAAATAATTACTCTGTTATTACTATAACACGTGTTAAAACAACAAAAAAAAATATATTTTCCAATATATAATATACAGTTTAATTAAGAAAATTACCGTCAAAATTGGACATTATTACAAATTATGTTTTGTATTAAAACAGTTACTGTTATTGGGTTAAGAGGGGGAGAAATTTCCCACCTAAATGCTGTTTTTAGAGCTTAATTAAATTAAATTAAAACTACTTATAATAAATCTTAAAGCATAAAAGCTACCGAAATTCTGATAATCCATAACCTTTTTTTTAAATTTGTTATTACTGGAGAAAATGCAAAAAAAATCATCTAAATGCGATTTTTGGCAGTAATATGATAATAGACCAGGCAAAAATTTAGGATTTCCAAACAATCGTCCCGTTAAGTTTTTTGTTAACTTTTCTGTGGCGCAGAGACCATTTATTGATATACGAGATTGGTACAAACATAAGTTTCTTATTTATTAAATTTCTTCACAACCGGGACCACCCTGTACGTACTGCTTATATTTTTTAAAAGCTGTTAAAAGTATCACAGCATTACAATTTTTTTTGAAATTAAGGAAAAATATGAGCAAGTATTTAGTTTTTTCAAAAAATTTGCGATTTTTTTTTAAAAATATTTTTTTGTTTTTTAATTCTCAAAAGCAGAAAACAAAAAACAAATAATACGGTTTACCACAAAAAGTTTTTAAAATCTCTCTACCACTAAAAAATCAAAAAAATAAATTAAATATGCTATAGGGGAAATACGATAAGTTTTTCTGTTGACAAAAACAGAGCAAAATCATCGCATTTTCTTGAAGATATTGTATAGACTCGGATTAATCAATTTTTCTCTTAAAACCGTTTTAATTATTTAAATTAATTAAGTACAAATATATAGCAGGCTTATGGCGTTTTCACAAAAAAAAAATTCTAGTTGCAAGGATAAGCCAAACAAAAAATCAGAAATCTTAAAAAAGCCTATTGGTGGAAAACCGTATTATTTGTTTTTTGTTTTCTGCTTTTGAGAATTAAAAAACAAAAAAAGAATTTTTTTAAAAAACCGCAAATTTTTTTGAAAAACTAAATACTTAGTCATATTTTTTCTTAATTTCAAAAAAAATTGTAATGCTGTAACACATCGTTTTATTGTAAATTTTAACAGCTTTTAAAAAATACAAGCAGTATGTACAGGGTGGCCCCGGTTGTGAAGAAATTTAATAAATAAGAAACTTATGTTTGGACCAATCTCTTATATCAGTAAATGGCCTCTAAGCCACTGAAAAGTTAACAAAAAACTTAACGAAGTAGGTTCTTGGTACCGTGGAAGGGTACTGTATATGTGTACAAAATTTGGTAATGAGGGAAGATTGTTTGGAATTCCAAAATTTTTGCCTGGTCGATAAGTGCTTTTAAATTTTTCGAAAAAATTGTAAAACGAGTCGCCAAGTAATTTGTTTACTCGTAATAATAGGTACGTTTACTAATTTTTTACTCGATTCTTGTTTGTTTTACATTTTCCCACAGGAGAAATTTGAAGCACGAATGATATTTGGTAAGATTATTTCCTGACTAAACAATTTTTTAAAAATTAATATCGGAATTCATTTAATGAGGTGTTATGCAATTTTTCCCATATAAAAATGTTTTTGACTTTAAAATATAATTTTGTGATTAATTTAAAATGACAGGGAAACAGGTTAATCCATTGGCGGATCCAGGGGGGCAGAGGGGATCACCCCCCCTCCCGGACATAAAATTATATGGTTTAGTTCTAATTAAAAAAAACAAATGTTTAAATCGCAATTTTTTACAAAATAATAATAATAATAAATGTTCTGTATTGAAAAAATGCCATGTACAGGGTAATCCACCATATTTTGAACTCCCGGTTAGTAGTCAGAGCGTATTATTTTAAAAGGCTTTCCGTTTTCGGTCTAGAAGCAAATCATATTACTTTTTGGCAACAGACCATTTCCCCCTAATTTGACCCCGCTGAATCCGAATATCTCTGTTGCCAACTCGAAAAATCGACAGGGACGGAGAAAATCCCCCAAACCCTCAAAAACCTGTTTTTTTTTTTTCAGTTTTATGCAATGTTCTCGAAAACTAACCTTTTTATCAAAAATTGGAAACAACAGTTTTTTGTGGAGAATTAAATTTCCTTTCCAACGATGTATTGGTCAATAAGGTTAGGAAAAGCAAGTAGCTCTTCAGTGGCGTACGTATATTGGGATTATTTAGAAAAAACATGTTTATTATAGGTTTTTCAAAATGTTCTCAAAAACTACACTTTTAGGAAAAAATATGTAGTATACTTTATTGTAGAACATAACATTTTCTTTTAAAAACTTTATAAAAATGTTGGGTTGTTGCCATATTAAAGGCTTCAGGGGCGTACTAATATAAACTTATTTTCAAAAATAACTGAAATAATCAGTTTCTCTTGCATATTTAAATATATTTTCTAAGATTTTCAGAAAAAAATGTGCCTTTATTCTTTATTGAGGATAAGACAATTTCTTTTTAAATGATATATTACAAAGTGAGGTTAATGTTATGATAAATATTTCAAAAAGGTTCGTAATTTATACTAAAATAAAATGTTTCCAAATTAAAATAAACTGTTTTTTGATAAGATAGATATTTTGATTTATCTAAATAAGTTCTTCAAAGCAAAAAAACACCGGTGGTTATAAGGGGAGGGGGCATAGGGGCCATGGCCCCCCCTAAGCAATATTTGTGTGCAGAAAGTAACAGTAGTAACTTTGACACAGGTGTTTTTGGTTACTTTTTTAAGCATATGAAACTAAAAATAAAGTGGTGAATCTTATACAACGGTTTGAAGGGGGGGGGGCATAATCATAATTAGGTACTCATAAATATATAAATTTTTGCAATTTACGGACGCCCCTGGAGAGTTTTCTATACTATAGGTCACATTTTGTGACACACTGTTTACAAGGACATTTTATTATCGGGCGCGCCGCCGAAGCCATAAAAGGTGGAAAGTACAAAAGGTCGAAAAAACAAAATATTAAAAATACAAATTTACCGTATCAAGTCGAATTGACCTGTCCAGTCGATGAGGACCCGCGGCCGTACTTTCGATCTTTTGTACTTTCGATCTTTTGTACTTTCGACCTTTTGTACTTTCGACCTTTTGAACTTTCGACCTTTTGTTTTTTGATCTTTTGTACTTTCGACCTTTTGTACTTTCGACCTTTTGTATTTTCGACCTTTTGTACTTTCGACCTTATTTTTTGACCTTTTGTACTTTCGACCTTTTATCCGCCGCTCTTTATTATCCACCGAAAAGCTAATAAGACACAAAATTGATTAGTTTGGATTGATCTTAAATAATTTCTTTAAATTAAGAACACCACTGGAGCGGTAAATATAAAATAACTTCCACTTTATTATACATCGTTTGAAAGGAAATTTTATTGACTATGACGAAGTGTAGGACACATTTTTTGATAAAGAGCTTGGTTTTTTTAATGATTTTTTGAAATCACCCCCATTGACGGACGTCGCTGGAGAGTTTACTATAAGTCAAACCCCAACGAATTTCACATTTTTAAAAAAGGAATTTCCCTGTCAACAAAAAAGTGTAGTTTTTTTATGTTAAGCTTAGTTTTTGAGAAAATTAGATAAAACATGTAACAAAAATGGTTTATTTTCTGTTTTTTCAAAATTAATTTAATTTACGGATGCCCCTGAAGTTTTATTTATAAAAGCGATTTAATCATGTTATACGTCATTTTGAAGGAAATTTTATTGTGTATACCAAAATGTAATACACGGTTTTCTATTGATATTAGTTTTTAAAAAAATTAAATAAATCTTGGAAAAAACATAGGTATTTTTTCAACTTTTTTTAATTACTTTAATTAACGGACGCCGCTGGAGAGCTTGTTATTAGTCTAACTTTATTAAGTTATACCATGTTAAAAAGGGAATTTTATTGTCTACAATAAAGTATATTATACATTTTTCTCTTAGAAGCTTAGTTTTTAAGAAAATTTGAAAAAACCTCAAACTTTCAGATTTTGGGAGGTCTGGGGGGTTTTTGGAGGTTTTTGCAGCGATTTAAAAAAAAATAATATGGTATTATTTTTTAATTATAAAAATATATATTTTGAATGTGACAGATTGGGCTTTCCAGCGGCAATTTAAAATTCCGCCGCCATTTTGGCCGCCATCTTGAATATCTCAGCCCCTGTCAATATTTCGAGTTGGCAACAGGGATATTCGGATTCAGCGGGGTCAAAATAGGGGAATTCTTCTAGAAAGTGGGTTTTCCCGAATCTTGCCTGAACTATAGCGCCTTTATTATTGATGGTAATTTATAGTTTAGCAACAGCCTTTTAACCCATATGACAGATGTTATCAAATGTCATTCTATCTGTCAAAATTTGACATCAACTTTCTTATATTAAAACACCCTGTATATATTTTCATTTTTGTCTTTTTGATTTTACAAAAGTATAATTTGCCTATATTACGATAAGTATTTTCTAAGATTTATGGCATTTAAATTATTTGTTGTCATACTCCTACGGGAAAACCAAAATACGCAGGGGTAAAACCAAATAAATATGAAGTGTATCGGATCTTCATGGAAGAATAATGCAATTTATCTCAGAAAATAATATCATAACAAACACATTTCATGTAAAAAAATGCTATTACAGCCAAACTTCTTTATGTTCAATTTAGCACTGTGCCTCAGAGTCACTAAAGCCGGGTACTCATTACCGAGCCACGAACCTCGAGCCTCGAACAATTCGCTAATGTAGACGTGAAAAAGGTATGATCGCAGCGCGCAACAAGCCATTTGCGACGAGCCAATAGGCGGTCGTCGTTCAATGCGCTTCAAATAAAAAAAATACCATGAATGATGAAAAAGTATTGTCTATTTGAAAATTACAGGAATAGATCTGTTATATGGAATCCAAAAAACAAAGACTATTTAAAAAACATTTAAAAGAAGATGCGTGGTTTATATGGTACTAGCCTAAAACAAAATGGCTTTGCCAGTAAGCCCGACCAGAGGCGGATCCAGGATGTCCGGGTGGAGGGGCCAAGGAGGAAAAAAAACACAAAATAATTTTTTTGCGGGATTTAATAAGAATTAGCTTTAAAGTTTACCACTATGTGCAAATAAAATGTGCCGCAGGCGAAAATTTCAGTAAAATCAGTTAAATTTAATTAAAAAAAAAATTGCGGCTTATGCATGGTTATTTTTCTTCTGGAATTAAAAATTATAAGTTTTATGTCAAGGAGGGGGAAGGGCCAGGCCCCTCTGTCCCCCTCGCCCCTTGATTCGCCACTGAGCCCGACTCGCACAAGCAGCAGCGTAAAAAAATTGCCTGAACCAGACAAAATTAGCCAGAGAACATGTATAAGTATTAGGTCATTATTGAAAAAGGGTACCCCTTTCATGTTACCATCCAAAATTAAATTAGTGTTTAGTATATTAGTTATTTTTCTCGTACAAATAAAATTGCCTCCAATATTACTCTGAAGCACTACATTTAGTTTGATGCTGAAGTTGCTATTTGTTGTTCACATTTGTGTAAGACTGGCCCAAACGTCATACTCCGTTATCATAACCGGATAGAGGTTTACTAAAATAAAAAAACCTAATATATCATACGAATTTCAACATTATATTGCTCTATAAGTCTAGTTTAATGTTTATATATATAAGTATCGCCGTCTGTTAAAAACAAATATTATTTCCTAATTTTTTTTTATAAAATAACATTTTAAACGCGTACCCTGGAAGAACGTCATTACCGTTATCAGTATAACATTTTTAAACACGTACTCTGGAAGAGCGTCATTGCCGTTAACAGTATAACATTTTTTAGACACGTACCCTGGAAGAGCGTCATTACCGTTATCAGTTTGTAATTCCTACATATCTACCGCTAGAGGCGTCTTAAGCGAGCGCGCGCGAATTGTTCTTATTCATTCAACATCTCTCAATATAGATCGCAACGCCTGAGTAAAGCCACATCTGTTCTGTGCAGTTTTCAGCATTAATACGTGCATAGGTTAGCTTGTCCAATCATAAGTGGTAATTACCGTTATCAGTAAAGTGAGGTAAACAAAATATATTTATTTTCCATTTTATACTACAAAATTTATTACCCAGAAAGAAAAAAGCAAAAACTCTTTTTACAAAACAAGCGGACCGATAAAACATACGTATAATCATTTTCGTTATCATCATCATTATCAATTTTAATTTAAAGTAATATGCTCACAGAAAACGTATACGGGATGCCATTATGAGTATTTAAAGTAAATTTTTGAAAAAATCCTTGGACACATTATTTTTATTTTCTTAAAATATTTATATCTATCGACTCCTAGTTGGGGTAGCTTTGACTTTAGAGAGGGAAAGTGGGTCAAGTGATACCTGGTTTAAAAGAGTTTTTTCTATTCCTTTACAGCATTGATATTATTTCAAAAATTAATAGATTAGTTTTTGAGATATTCGCAATTTAAGTAAAAAAGTAAGACTGACAGCTTACTATTTTCTTACAAGTAAACTATTACAAATAGATTTAGCAATTTTTTTTAAATGTTTTTTTATATTTAAAAAATGTTTTTATGTAGGTAAACTTTTTCAAGAGTATTTATGTCTCAAATTTACTGGGTACTTTCTTTTAATTTAAGGTTTCGATATCGCGCTGCGAGCCCCGAACAATGCCGTCCACATTAGCGAATAGATCGCGTTCGTTGATCGATGCTCGTGGTTCGTTAATGAGTACCCGGCTTTAGAAAAACATTTCTAAACTAGCAAGAACCTTTTATTTTGAAATTTTTATTGGAGAACTTGGCTTTACTTTATCTCAATTCTTTGTAAGGAATACATTTTCGCGTCCTTGGCTTTTTTTACATAAAATGTTTTTGTTATGATTGCAATTATTTTTTAAAGGAATTGGATAATATTTAATTTTTAAAGTAGTAAAATATACGCAAAATTGTTCAAAACTTTTGCAATGCCTTATTTTAAATTTTGAGTTTTTTTAATGTTTTCCCATGGTTTTATCATAGTTCCTATCAGTCTTCTAATGCTCAGCTCTCTAGCGTTTCTGAAAGTGGACAATGTTACTTTTACATGACTTTACATTTATAGGGGAGGGATGGAAATTATAATTTTGGGGTTTTTTAATTTTTTCCTATATATTTATCATAGTTCCTAACAGTCTGGAAAGCTCAGCTCTCTAGCATTTCTGGAAGTGGGCAATGTTACTTTTACATAACTTTACATGTATCGGAGAGAGGAGTAAATTAGAATTTTGGAGTTTTTTGATTTTTCCAGGGGTTTGGTCATAGTTTCTATCAGTCTGCCAAATACAATGAGTGATGAGTTTTTTGAAATTTCGTAACTACTTTACTACATTATGGAAGTCCATGAAACTTGGAGAGGTTGTTAGCTCTATGAAGATATACGACTGTGCAGAGTTTGAGATTCGTAGCTCATTCCGAAGTAGAGTTTTAGATAGGTCAAATATGGGCTGAAATGTTTCAAGAAAAGATGGTACGGCAGCGCGAACTTGACGAGGCACTGCCGTGCCCTCAGATAGACATATTATACATTTTTAAAATCAGAAAAGGCGAATTTAAAAATGAATTAATATACAGGGTCTCATTTAATATAAGATAGTTGATGTCAAATTTTGACTTATAGAATGACATGTTACAACATCTGTCATATGGGTTGAAAGGCTTTTGATAAATTACTAAAATTTCATACTTACACTTTTTTCTATCATTTATATTAAAAGCTCTGACTGGGGGTTTAAAATATAGTGAATGACCCGGTATAATATTGGTGGAACTTAAACATTTAAGCTACCTGACCTGACAGTTCAGCTACTCAACATTAACCCTTACATTTTTTTTATTTGTTTACTAGTTCTGGTAATGTTGATGTTTTAAAAAAAAATTCGCCTGCGGTGCTTTTTTCACATATGATGCTAATCTTTAGACGTCCGAGTTATTAAAAATGACAATTTTTTTTGGTGTTTGCTACTTTTTTGGCCCCTTCCTCTCGTGATCGCGAAAATTTTTCCAAAATCGAGGTTAGAGCTTCGGTTCGGTTATGTTCAATGTCATTTTAAAGTAATATTTTAGCTCACACTACTACTATACTATAGTAGTGTGAGCTATGGTGATCCTAATTTTTTCGAGAAAATACTGCTCCGATTTTAAAAATTAGCTCACACTACTACTATACTATAGTAGTGTGAGCTATGGTGATCCTAATTTTTTCATGAAAAAAAAAGTTGCACCGATTTCAAAAATTTTTATATATCTTTGCGTTTCAGATGATTTTGAAACTCTTTTGTCTTGCCGTCTGTCTGTCTGTCTGTCTGTCTGTCTGTCTGTCTGTCTGTCTGTCTGTCTGTCTGTCTGTCTGTCTGTCTGTCTGTCTATCTGTCTGTCTGTCTGTCTCGCTGTCTGTCTGTCGTCTGTATGTCTGTCTGTAACGACCAACCCGTATAACTCAAAAACCGCTTGTTCGATTTAAAAGAAATTTGGTACCTAGGCTGGGCCTTGGGCCGTGGTGGTCCCATTTAAAAATAAACGAAATCCACCGAACGCAAGTCACATAAAAGGGTGGGGGTAGATTTCAAAAATGAGAGTTTATGTGAAAATATGGCGTGTGTGATATCAAACGAAAGGTAATTAAGTCTGGAGTTAAACAAAATGAATTTTAGATTATTTAAAAAAAAAGGGTGGGGGTAGGTGTCAAAAATTAGAGTTTAAGTGAAAATATGGCGTGTATGATATCAAACAAAAGGTAAATGAGTCTGGAGTTAAACAAAATACATTTTAGTTTTTAAAAAAAGGGTGGGGGTAGATTTTAAAAATTAGAGTTTAAGTCAAAACATGGCTTGTGTGCTATCAAACGAAAGGTAATTGAGTCTGGAGTTGAATAAAATATATTTCAGTTTTTAGTTATATTAGCTCACACGTACACTATAACTATAGTACTTAGTGTGAGCTTAGGTGCCCATAGATTGGCAGAGTATTTTTATATTTCTTTGCGTTTCAGATGATTATGAAACTTTTTTGTCTGTCTGTATGTCTGTCTATAACGACCAACGCGCATAACTCAAAAACCGCTTGCCCGATTTTAGTGAAATTTTGTACCTAGACTGGGTCTTGGGTCGAGATGGTCCCATTTAAAAATGAACAAAATTCACTGAACATAAGCCAAATAAAGGGGTGGGGGTATATTTCAAAAATTAGAGTTTATGTGAACGAAAGATAATTGAGTCAGGAGTTATACCAAATACATTTTAGTTTTAAAAAAGGGTGGGGGTAGATTTCAAAAATTATAGTTTAAATCAAAACATGGCTTGTGTGCTATCAAACGAAAAGTAATTGAGTCTGAAGTTGAATAAAATATATTTAAATTTTTAGCTATAACTTTTGTACCAAGTGTGAGCTAGAGTCCCTGTATGTTGACATATTTGGATAAAATATCTCAACATACAGGGACTCTAGTGTGAGCGTAGGTGCTCATACATTGGCAGAGTATTTTAGTTTTTGACGGTACCTATCATATCCATCGGATAAAAAGTTTAAATCAATATAATGCGTGAGGTGTAACCCAAAACCATTTATAAACGAAACCCTTTTGTTGGTATAGCGGGACGCAAGAATGTTAAAAAAATAAGATTTTTCAATGTTGTTCTTTTGATATACGCACTGTCTGAATGTCGACTCACACAAATATTCATTTCATTTCATTGAGTGCACTCGAATGTTTTTAACGCCTTTGAAAACCATTTATTACATTCGTTTTAGTCCCACGAGAAACACTGGTTAAACCGAGAAACTGAATGAAAAGCACTGTTTGTTTTTTATTTTTTGGCTTTTATTGCTTTTGAAAGAAAAAAGATGGGTATATCAAGACGTATTTAAGTTGACTCCGGGGGTTTATTCTTTAAATGCTCCCTAGGAAGTAAATGCAAGGCCAACACAAAAATAGAGGCCACGACCCTGAAAAAATCAGCTGTTCTCCCGGGGCTGAATTTTACATTGGGGCTTATGGGAGGTCAGACGTTTTTTTATGATATTTTCAAAATGGCACTACAGATTTCCGCAAAATTTCAGTCAAATATTCTCAGACACCATCCCGATATTCCACCAAAGGTTTGTAAGGAAGCAACATGATTAAAAGGTTAAAATCTTCAAGATTTAGCATTCCTTATTTTGAATTCAAATTACCCGCCATGTACCACATGCCAACTGTTATATTTGACATGTATTTGACTTTGTCATATGTGATTGTCACATTCGCTTCTGCTTTAAACTTAATTCTTGTGTGAGCTAATGAAGCGGCTATGAAAAATTAGGGCTTACTATACATTTAAACAAAATTGTTCTGCCATAATAAAGTAAAAACAATCTTAAAAACGGCTTTATTTAAAAAACAATCAAATATCCATGAACCGTCATTCTAACTTCAATATTTTAAAGACAATCAGCTGTGTCGTAACGTGACCATCAAAAAAAAAAATCAGCCCCGGATGTGACGTCAACAAAGTGGAGGATCGTGGCCCGTCCATTTTGATAGCCCTGGTAAATGCTCTCTTAAATTCACGGTTACCATTGGTCACTTCAAAGTTCTACTATGGCAAAGCAGGAGAGCAGGTTATGTCAAATGTTCTCTTGAAAATGATCCCTTCCGCGTCAGTTTAAAGTCATACACTACTGGGGTGGCCAGTGGCGTAGCATGGGGGGGGGGGCGTGGGGGTTCGTCGCCCCCCCGCTTCGAGGGTACTGGCGCCCCATGGGTGGCCGAAGCGCCGTAAGCAGCAGGACCGGCAACGGCAAATTGAGAGACCGGCAAAGGAAACTAAAGACATGACGCCCTTTTTTTTGTTTTTGTTTTTTTGATCGCAAGATTTCTGAGGGGCGCTATGCCGCTGGGGGTGGCTCGGTATTTCCTTTTGGTGTACAGGTTGGGGGAAATACTTGGGAAGTACTGGGAAATATACTAGGAAATACCGGAAGTGCTTGGGAAATACTAGGAAATACCATTGAAATACCAGGAAATACTGTAAGTTTTTTTACCATGAGTTAAGAAGTTTTCAAGTAATGCTCAAAAAACTACGAAATTGGCCCGAGGGTACCCCTAGACACCAAACTTGAACATGAATTTTCCAAAATTGTTCTTTTTTAATTTTTGACGCGCCAGCTTATATTTGGCATGAGTTTGACAAATTTCCAATAAGTCGAGTTGTGTTACCAAAAGTAAGGGCCTTCAGCCTCCGACGTCAAGTTTGCATTCACAAGTAGTAACGGATCCAGGATTTCCAGGGGAAATAAAAACCAAAATATTTCTTGGTTTGCGTGGGTTTTTAATAATTTTTAGGGCTTAAATTTAAATTCACAGGTGATAAGATGCGCAGCAGGCAAAATTTTTTAAAAAACTCAATATCTTATAAAAAAAATTAAAAAGTGGCGTTTGGTTAAATTTTGTTCAAACTTGCGGTTGATGCATTGGCATTTTCTTTCCTTGAACTAAAAAAAGTTTTTTATCAGGAAAGGGGGGAGAAGTGACCGAGCCCCTCTGCCCCCCCTCCTGGATCCGCCAATGTTCACAAGCAAAAATATTCATCATTATTTTTGAGACAACTTTTTCCAACTTTTTTTCGTTGGCCTATGCTTTTTGTTATGGTAAACAGATGATAACTGTCAAAAAGTTATCTCAAAAATTATGATATGGAGTATAAAGAGGTCACCAAGCGACTAGGTAGGAATATATGATATAATGAAGTTTTAAAGATTTTTGACGAAAGCTGTAACTTTAAGAGAAAAATGGTTCAGTAGTTTTTTGTTGACCTATAAATACCTTTCCACCGATGTGCCTTTTAGGTTTCTAGAGGATGCCCTAAGGTATAAAAAATAATCGGGAAAACATTGGTGCAAAATCGTAGGTCGCGTCGGCCATATTTATACCATCATATTTGACTATATATATATATATATATATATATATATATATATATATATATATATATATATATATATATATATATATATATATATATATATATAATGGAATGTTTTACTTTTTTTTTAATAAGCTCTTGAGCATGGGAAAATTTTCTAGGGCTTCAATTTTAGTGTTTCTTTTGACCCTAAAGATTTCGTTATTGCTTCTTTCACCAGCTAATTTTTTATTTTTTGTAGTCAGACTTTTTTATCAGAAGTTACCTCTTCCAGGGCTATCAAAATGGACGGGCCACGATCCTCCACTTTGTTGACGTCACATCCGGGGCTGATTTTTTTTTTGTTGGTCACGTTACGACACAGCTGATTGTCTTTAAAATATTGAAGTTGGAATGACGGTTCATGGATATTTGATTTTTTTTTAAATAAAGCCGTTTTTGAGATTGTTTTTACTTTATTCTGGCAGAACAATTTTTTTTAAATGTATAGTAACATAGAGTAAGATAGCCTTACTTACTCTATGATAGTAAGCCCTAATTTTTCATAGCCGCTTCATTAGCTCACACAAAAATTAAGTTTAAAGGAGAAGCGAATGTGACAATCACATATGACAAAGTCAAATACATGTCAAATATAACAGTTGGCATCTGGTACATGGCGGGTAATTTGAATTAAAAATAAGAAATGCTAAATCTTGAAGATTTTAACCTTTTAATCATGTTGCTTCCTTACAAACCTTTGGTGGAATATCGGGATGGTGTCTGAGAATACTTCAGTGAAATTTTGCGGAAATCTGTAGTGCCATTTTGAAAATATCATAAAAAAACATCTGACCTCCCATAAGACCCAATGTAAAATTCAGCCCCGGGAGAACAGCTGATTTTTTCAGGGTCGTGGCCTCTATTTTTGTGTTGGCCTTGCCTCTTCTATCACCTGTTGTGTTATGGCCCCTAAATGATGGGACACCCTGTATACTGTAGATAACTTTTTGTGTGCTCTATCATAAATATTAAACTTAAAGAAGCCAAACACACAGAGGCTGATACACCCTGGACATTGTAAATACTTACAGTAAAAATGCCTTAAAAAAGCCATAAACAAGCTAAAGAAAAACGCTCTTAAGATGCTCAAGGTTTCTTTAATACCGCACGCCATGACTCGGTGTCTGTCTTGTAATTTTTGCAAGTAATGGCCTTTTTACGCCATTAGATTCTTTTTTTTTGCATTTAAATATTTTACCATTGAACCCAGTAAATATATACTTTGTTTTTACATTGCGAATAAAGGAGTTAGTAGTAGTAGTGTGGGGTAGGCTTTAGGCCTGGCGACTAGGCACCTAAAAGGCCCTTTTCTCCAATCCCCGGGCATCCCCCTACTGCGTCCTTCCTTCGCTCTGCCACGGTCTGCTACACAGATGGATCAAGGCTATCTATTTAGCCTTCTTTAATCCACCTTTGGACATAGGCCTTCCACAATATCTTCCACTCTTCTCTGTCTGTCGCCGTGTTTATCCATCTAGTTCCCGCGTGTTTCTTCAAATCGTCCGCTCATCTCATTTTGGGTCTTCCCCTACTTCTTTTATTTTCCCAACGTCTCCAGTTTACAATACATTTGTTCCATTGAACGTCTTTCTGTCTGATATTATGACCGGCAAATTTCCATTTTAATTTTGCTACTTCTCCTCTGACATCCCTTACTTTTGTTTTATTTCTTATCCGTTCATTCTTTTTTCTTGCCTTTCCATTGATCTTTGGGCTTTTGTTACCTTATCCATGTTTGATTTTGTAAGTGTCCAGGTCTGGGATCCATAGGTAAATACAGGAAGGATACATTGGTTATACACTTTCGTGAGGATATTTTTTATTTCTTAATATTACTTAATTTACCGAATGCTGCCCAGGCCAATCTTCCTCGTCTCTTGATTTCAGCTGTTTGGTTTTCTTGTTTCAGTTTAATAATTTGTCCCTGGTATATATATATATATATATATATATATATATATATATATATATATATATATTCCTCTACTTGTTCTATTTTATTTTGGTTTATTCTGACCGTAATATCTGTGTTTGTTATGATTTTAGTTTTAGTATAGTTCATACTTAAGCCTATATTTTTAGCTGCTGTATCCAGTTCTTCCAGCATTTTTATTAGTTCTTCTTTCTTGTCTGTTATTAAGGCGATATCATCAGCATATCTTAGGTGGTTCAAGAATTGTCCGTTTACTTTGATGCCTATTTCTTCCCAATCTAATCTTTTAAAAACATCTTCTAGAGCCGGGTTAAATAATTTAGGGAATATTGTGTCACCCTGTCTGACCCTCTTCTTATAAGGATTGGCTTGGTTCCTTCGTGGATTTTGATTGATGTTGTTGCTTCGTTATATATATTGGCTTTTAAGTCTGTATATCTGTGATCTATTCGGCTATTAATTATGCTTTTACTGCCCAGTGCTCAATGCTATCGAAAGCTTTTTCGAAGTCTATAAACGTAATATATAGTGGAATGTTATATTCGTTGGCTCGTCCTATTAGGATTTTCACGGTTAATAAGTGGTACTGAAACCTAAAGCCTGCTTGTTCCTTTGATTGATATCCGTCAAATTTTGTTGTTAATCTATCTGTTAATATTTTCATGAAAAGCTTATAAAATACATTGAGGAGTGTTAAAGGTCGCTAGTTTTTTAGGTCCGCTCTATCGCCTTTCTTGTATAGAATAATGGTTATGGATTCTTTCCAGTTGTTTGGGATTATTTTTTATTTTAGTATTTTATTCAGGAGAATATGCAGGGTATTAACTACAGCTCTACCACCGTACTTGAGCGTTTCCGCCGTCAATCCGTCTTTTCCAGGTGATTTGTTATTTTTAATTTTCTTTAATGCTCTCTTTATTTCCGCTTTGCTTATTTCAGGTTGTAGCTCTGAGTTTATGTTCTTTATTTTTGTTTGGACTTTCTTCATGGTCTCTCGTTATGGCTCTCTTTTTGTTTGGTACAATTCTGTATAGAATAGTTGTGTGATATTTATGATATCCTATTTAACGTTAGTTTATATGCCGTTAATATCCTGTATTTTAATTATTTCATATCTACCTAGAGTCGGCCTTTCTTTTATTTTCTTTTATCATTTTTCTTATAGTTTCGTTTATTTCTGTGTATTCTATAGATGCTCTTTTTCCTTCTCTCTCGACGGTCCGCCTTTATTCATCAGTCTCTTTATTTCTTCTGATACAATTTTCCCTCTTTTTATCTTTTTGTGCGATGTCTTTTTCTACTTTGGTCATAGCTATTGTCAGCGTATCATTTATTTCATCTATATTTTTATTTTCGCATCCTAAGTTTTGGGTTAGCTGTTTCTTTAGCCTTTCTTTGTATATAGCTTTATTTTGTGTAAGTTTGTTCATGTCAAGTTGTTCATTGTATATTATTCATTTTTCTTTTCATTTCAAAATTGCTGTCAATGCAGATTTTTGTTCTGACCATCCTGTGATCACTGTCTGTTGTAAAGCTGTTTAGGACTGTTACATCTCTAACGATATTTTTATCAGTGGTCAGTATGTAATCAATTTCGTTTTTCGTTATTCGTTTAGGACTGAGCCATGTATCCTTTCGTTGCGGTTTCTTTCAATAGAACGAGTTCATTGTATAGAGCTGTTTTCCCTTTAGATAATTCATTAAGATTGTGCCCCTGTCATTCCTTTCTACATATCCAAAATCTCCTATTTTAGCCTCTTCGATGTTCATCCTCTTACCTAATTTGGCATTGAAATCTCCCATTACTAGTGTCAGATGGGTTTTGTTTTCTTCAATGGCGTTTGAGATGTCTTTGTAGCATGCTTCGATATGATCGTCATCGTAGGTAGACGTGGGGGCATATACTTGTATTACTTTAAGTGATGTTCTTTTCATTTTGAGTGTAAGATAGGTAACGCGATCTGAGATTCCTTTAATAGTATGGATGTGTTGAAAGGAGAAATCAGGAAAGAAACAGGAAAGCGCATGTGCATCTGTTCAGACAGTTAATCTGATCCCAGGCCACATGGGAGTTTCACGCCATATGGGAGTCCCAGGAAACGAGAAAGCGGACGAGCTCGCTAGAGCTGGATCCCGGCAGAAATGAGTCGGACCAGAGCCTTTCCTAGGGCTCACAAGATGGCAGATGAAGTAAGCTCTGACAGAGTGGGCTCAGAGAGAGATACAAAAAGAATGGACCAATACGGGAAATGCTAGACAGGCGAAGGAGTGTGTGACCGGATACAACAAGTCCCGTAGGGTCTGGCTACTCCGTAGAATACGACGAAAGGTAGTGAGAGTCATCACCGGACACTTGGCGAAGTTGAGAGTAAAGGAGGACGCGACGTCCGAGCAATGTTGCAGAGGACGAGACCTCGGCGCATTTTTTCATATCATGTGAGGTATACAAGGAGGCAAGAAGAGAAATATTCAAAGAGGAAGCCTTTGAGACGGAGGGCCGTATGAATCTGAGGTGGCTCGACATCACAGCAAAGGAAGGACACAGTAGGGTGGATTCCCACTACTATTACTTCGCTTCCGAGGCGGTACAACATAAAAGCCGACATATTGTCGAATTAATTTATCAATGGTTTCTCAGATTTTGCTCCACTATCGCTAAATTTAAACAACTTTTATTTGAAATTCCCCATGATCATTATATATCAGACGTTAGGGGATTCTTAAACCGTAATTTAATTTATATTCTGACCTGTGAGACCCTATAATTCTGCAAATAAAATTTACACATTCATTCATGAGAAAAAATAACGAAGAAGAATTGCAATTTACTAGTATTTATTGGACTAAATTTAGAATCGAAGGTTCTTTTTAAACGACAAATGGTTTAACCGATAATTTTCTTGATAACTTGTTAATAATTTTACGAATTCGAAGAATGAATTAGTTTAGACAATAAGTTTGAATAAAAATAATCGAGTTAATTCTTACAAACGAAGTATTTAGTTAGGTTTCTTGAATTAAAAGTTTACTTTTTCGCGTTTTGTGTATACTTATATTTATATTTACGTCAATTTCTCATTTTATCGTATTCCCAAATTGATTCATAATGTCCAGAAACTTAAGATTTATCGACTTTTAAGTCTTTTCTGTGTATTTAACGTCAAGTACAAAGTGAAATTCCCAATGAATTAATGTTGTAATTTCGAGTAATAGGCCCTGCATGTGTGATCTGAGGGATATAGTGCGTTTGATGAGAGAAGCAACACAACGTTCAAAATGTTAAAGTGTACTATTCAGGATGTCCCAGATAAAAGTAACTGAAAGTAGATTTTGGAAACGGTTTCTAAAAAAAGTAGGAAAGCCTAGAAAAAAACGACCAAATTTTATTAAATTTCTTAAAAAATGGCTTGATTAAAACTTGAAATTTGTTGGAATTTAAGTCTATAATTTTTTAATTTTTACTTATTAACTCGATGCATCCCTTGAGCCAATATCTTGTGTTAAGTAAAACAATGTAGGTAGGTGACATACAGTAAAGTCCGGATATAATGAACTTGAAGATTGCACGAAAACTGGTTCGCTATATCCGAGGTTTACTATAAGAAGACATATAGACTACTGTATACCTAAGTTAAAATTGTTTTGGGTATTTTGAACGGGGGTTTGCTATATGAACTTCATTGTATTCGCATATATTTTAACCTTCCTAGCCCGCGTAGCTATAGGCTAGAGAAGGTATTGTTTTTCTATTCAGGAGATCTATTCCCATCCAGTGCATATACTCAATATTGCATGATCAAGTGGTCCCATTTCATCAAAATTTTCCTTTACGTTACCTTTGAGGGACTAGTCGATTTTTCTTTTTTTTGGCATTTTTTTATTGTAATTCTAGCTTTTATGTCTGATACTTCTAATTTACAATTACGATCCCACTTTTCTTTCCGATTTTTACATTATATCCCTATTGCATTACGATTTTTTGTTTATTTGTCACTTTTTGTCCCTGAAATAAAAAGTGTAATCCTTAATCCTTAAAAATCGGGATAAAAAGTGAACTTTATATGCCAAAAGTGCGAAAAAGTCAATTTTCGCCCTATACCTATTAAGACAGCAATTTTTGCAGCACGGCAAAATGAAGGGTAATGTTTTTCGATTGTTGTATGTAAGTAAATATGTATGTTTGTGTCACGCTAGAGGCTAAACGGCCGAACCGATTTTGACAAAAAAGGTGTTGTGGAATTTCTACTGATCCCGAAGATGCTATATGCTATATTTTTTTAAACAGCAATCTTCATGGCGGTTTTCAGACGCGATCTAAATTTCAGGCGAATTTATTGAAATTCCTTTGATTAACCAGTGCAAATGTCCTCTGATTTGCTGTAGTTACTTTGTAGTCCTCCCTGCTCCCACCCATCTCCCATCTCCCCTCCTGTCATTTCCATCACCCTATTCAAAAACCATATTCGCATAATTTTATCAAATATAGAACATACCCTCCGCCTCTCCCTCTCTCCTCCCCGCCATCCTTATTAGTAATAGTTATAGCTATAACTTTCACAAATATAAAGCGATTTCAAAAGTTCTTTCTGCACACGCTTTAAGACTTTTTTTCCAACATCATTTTACTAGTTTCCCCTTTCCTTTACCTCTCTTCTCCCCACCTTCCTTATTAGTAATATTTGTAGTAATACCTTTCACAAATTTAGAGCGATTTCAAAAATTCTTTCGGCAGACTCTTTAAGATGTTTTTTGACACCATTTTACTAGTTCCCTCCTCCCTCTCTCCTCCCCCACCTTCGCTCAATGGAGGTAACACTGTTCGCGTCCGTAGAAAATCTACACCTACTTTTTGGGTAAAGCTAAATGAATTGTAAACGCATAGTGCTTTTTATAAGGCTGAATAAGAATTCAACCTAAAAATTGTAAATAAAAAAAAAATTTAAATAAAAAAAACACCCAACTGCTAAATTTACTTGTAACTACTAGTCGCAGTTGGGTACAAAATTACCCAATAACCTGATTCATGAAAATAAAAAACTGTATAATTTCGTAAGTGCGCTTTGGGCATCAAAACTAAAAGTTGAAGCATGTCGTACATTATAGGTATACCTATCAATTTTGTACTTAACTGCGACTAGTAATTACAAGTAAATTTAGCAGTTAAGTTTTTTTTTTATTTCCCTCGTTTTAAGGATTAAAGTGTAACTTTATTCCCGGTATGGAAAGTAACATATGGCAGATCAGGGATAAAAAGTAAAAATCAAGGATCAAAAGTGACAGGTTAAGGATAAATTGCAAAAAAAAAAAAATACTAAAAACCTAAAAAACCCCAACAAAAAATCGGAAAATCTGTCCAAAAGTGTAAAAAATAACGTATAAACCTCGTGATAAAAATAAATTTTTATCCTTTGACGAATTGTAGCCCTCAGTACGCTCGTGCTTGGTATATCGTCCCCTTAGTACAACAACTAGATAACTTGAAACTCAATAATACCAGTGCTGCAACTAAAAATCTTAATATGTCTTTTTATAATGTGTGCATATTCGGAGTTATCTATTTCTTGTCACTCTTTAAACAAGTTACATACACTTCGAGTTATCTACTTGTTACACTCAGGGAAGGGAGCGATATAATATACTACTTTTTTGCGCTAAAGTGTCATTACAGCAATAATGTGATTTTTCATGGGATACCTACCATCCCAAGATTGTGGAAAATAAAATATATACCTACTTATTTTAAAAGCCTAAATTCAAGGAAACACCCGAAAAACCTTAAAATCGAATGTTATACATCTGGTATCCAAAAGTCAAACGTGTAGTGGTATGGTCACCATTCTCATTTAAACTATGGAATTTCCGTGCGAAAAAGGGGCAGTACCAACTTTACAACTTATAATCTGTGTGACATTCATGTCAGACTTCGATTTTAACCTTCCTGGCCCGCGCAGCAATGTCTAGAGGAGATATTATTTTCTATGAATTTTTTTTTCAGATAATGCCGAAAATGTGTTATTTGGGTGTACTTTGACCTATCCAATATCGTCGTGATATCTGTCTGTGTGGTGTGTGTGTACGTCTGTCCGTAACACGATATCTCCTTAACCGCCAAATCGATTTGCATGAGATTTTTATGAAAAAAGTTGTTCGACACTGTAACACTGTAAAATCAATTAATGCTAATGACAGTTTTTTGACAGTTTAAAAATTTTAAATATGCTAAGTTTTTAATAGAGTATCGCATCAATATGCGGTTTTCGAAATATAGTAGAACAAATGTTTCTCAATAATTTGTGTTATAACCAAAAATTTCGTAGAACCTTTCGTTTTTGAGATATTTACAAAAAACGATTTTTAAAGTTTATCTAGCGTGGAGTAGCTAATGGGCTAGGAAGGTATCAAATCCATCATGGATCCATTTTTTTCTAGAATTAAAAGCTTTATCTTAATTTTATGCCCTTTCCATTTATTGTTTACTGGCAATGCTCGTACTGAATAAAACACTGAAAAGGGTGAAACGCCTAGTTATCTTTATTATGAGCGTTTAAGGATTGCCCAAAAATACATGGTTTTCGCATAAAAATTCGCAAAACGCCCGTCCTCGTAGCTAAAAATACATTTTTTATAAACTTTTGCGTAATCATTTATTTAAATGTACTCCGCTAATTTTAAATTGAAAGTTTATTTGACTAGGATTCGACTGTTTGTAATTCGTAAATATAATTTTCTTATTGAGTTGGATAACCTTTATAAAAGTTTGTTTTTTTAAATTGATGATTTGGTTAGAATTTTTAACTAAAAAAAACGCGAGGAAAAGTGTGAAGTGATTTTTATTGATAGTATATCTAGTTAGGATTAACACGGATCTGATAACTTCCAACTAGAGGTGTTGATTTTCGTTACTTTTGAATACTCGTTACTAATCGTTACTCGACTACTAAGAGTACTAAGTAATCATTTTATATATCGTTACTATCGTTACTTTGATTAGTGTAACTGTATTCAATTTAATCATACAATTCGTCGTTGATCTTACAAACTGAAGTATCTCAAAAAAATGCAGTTTAGAGAAAAGACCATAATACTACCTTATTTGTGTCGTTCTTTCATCTCACAAAGTGTCGTAACTCATAAAAATCCTTTAAATAGCACAAAACTCATTCGATCCAAGAACATTTTTAGTAATATATATCGAATATAAACTTTCCTTAAAACTTGATATTGCTCTCTTGCAAAGTTACAATAAATGAGTTATGTCAGTTTGTAAGATCAACGACGAATTAGTGCAAAATTGATTAACTGTCGTTAATTCGAAGATTATTTACCAGTAGGTATATTTTTGTTGTTGAGATTATGGAAATATTCAATTGAAGTTGTCTTGTAGGGGGGCTAAAATTAAAATACTCTGCCAATATATGGGTACCTAAGCTCACACTAGGTACTATAGTTATACTGTACGTGTGAGCTAATATAACTAAAAACTGTAATATGATTTATTCAACTAACAATTACCTTTCGTTTGATACAACACATGCCATATTTTGACCTAAACTCTAATTTTTAATATCTACCCCCACCTTTTTTTTAAACTAAAATGTATTTTATTGAACTCTAGACTCAATAACCTTTCGTTTGATATCACACACGACATATTTTCACTTAAACTCTAATTTTTGAAATCTACCCCCACCCTTTTTAAAAAAGGTAAAATTTATTTTATTTAACTCCAGACTCAATTACCTTTCATTTAATATCACACTCACCATATTTTCACATAAACTCTAAGTTTTGAAATCCAACCCCACCCTTTTATTTGGCTTGTGATCGGTGGATTTTGTTCATTTTTAAATGGGATTATCCCGACCCAAGACCGAGCCTAGGTGCAAAATTTTATTAAAATCGGGCAAGCGGTTATTCAGTTATGCGCGTTGGTCGTTACAGACAGACAGACATACAGACAGACAGACAGACAGACGGCGGGACAAAAAAGTTTCAAAATCATCTGAAACGCAAAGATATATAAAAAAATTTGAAATCAAAGCAACTTTTTTTTTCTCGAAAAAATTAGGATCACCATAGCTCACACTACTATAGTATAGTAGTAGTGTGAGCTAAAAATAAAGGTAGGAATTACGTAGGAACTGTTCCGTGTACAACTTTGCTTTAAAGATCTAATGTTTTACATACAAAGTAGAGGTGTTGATTTTCGTTACTTTTGAATATTCGTTACTAATTCAATTCAATCGTACAATTAGTGCGAAATTCTTGTCGTTAATTCGAAGATCATTTATGTACTTGTAAGTATATTTTTGTTGATGAGATTATGGAAATATTCAATTGAAATTTTTAAAATGCGGGCTAAAATTAAAAAAAATAAAGGTAGAAATTACGTAGGAACTGTTCTGTGTACAACTTTGTTTTAAAAATCTAATGCCTTACCTACAAAGAAATACATACTTAAAATCTAATAGTAATTAAAAATAGAGACAAAAACAACAATCTTAGACGAGGACTGAACTGATTTTGGATTACCGACTTTCGAGTGATTACTCAATACTAAAATAATCGAAGGAATCAAAGTAACGAAAGTAATCATTTAATTTTCGGATCGGTATTCGTTACTCCCTTATTTATCGAGTAACGAGTACTCGAGTAACGAATAGGTACTTTTTCAACACCTCCACTTCCTACCCCATTAGCACACTCCAAGTGAACTCCACGCTATATCAGCCATAAAAATGGTTTTTGAAAGGTGCGACAAAGTTTTTGGATATAATACAAATTATTGAAAAAAGTGTGTTACACAGTAAACTAATTATTTCGTCTATGGTGTGTTATACAATATTCCTAAAACCGTATGTTGATGCGATGCTCCATTAAAAAATTGTCATTTTTCAAAACTTTGACCTGTCAAAAATTTGACATTTTGATTACTGGATTTTAACCAAACATTCGAATATTACTATTCTTTATAAAAATCTTATGAAAATTGGTCCAGCACTTCTGGAGCTATCGTGGGACGGACAGACACACACACGGACTACTACTTGGTTCTATTTTTATTTTAATATTTTTTCGAGAAAAAAAACGTTGCTCCGATTTCAAAAATTTCTATATATCTTTGCGTTCCAGATAATTTTGAAACTTTTTTGTCGCGCCGTCTGTCTGTCTGTCTGTCTGTCTGTCTGTAACGACCAACGCGCATAATTCAAATACCGCTAGGCCGATTTTAATCAAATTTGGTACCTAGGCTGGGTCTTGGGTCGAGATGGTCCCATTTAAAAATGAACAAAATCCACTGAACACAAGCCAAGTAAAAGGGTGGGGGAAGATTTCAAAAATTAGAGTTTATGTGAAAATATGGCGTGTGTGATATCAAACGAAAGGTAGTTGAGTATGGAGTTAAACAAAATACATTTAAGGTTTTTTTCTTCAAAAATGGTGGGGGTAAATTTCAAAAATTAGAGTTTACGTGAAAATATGGCGTGTGTGATATCAAACGAAAGGTAATTAAGTCCGGAATGAAACAAAATACATTTTAGTTTTTTTTAAGGGTGGGGGTAGATTTAAAAAAATTGAGTTTAAGTCAAAACATGGCTTGTGTGGTATCAAACAAAAGGTAATTTAGTCTGGAGTTAAATAGGATATATTTCAGGTTTTAGTTTTATTAGCTCGCATGTACACTATAACTATAGTACCTAGTGTGAGCTTAGGGGCCCATATATTGGCAGAGTATTTATTTTGTTTTGCTTCTTTTGATTCCAATAAAGTAGATCTAGAGACTTAGTATTAGCCGAGAAGAGCCATCAACTATTAGGTCCATGACCGAATAGAAAAAAAATTATGCGATTCAGCATTTTTTCTAAAATATGAACTCGCTTCTTTTTATACATACCCCAGGTATCCCGTTCAAATAGTTTGTATAGGAAAGGAATCGTGTAGCATGTATTCCATAAATAACAGTTCATGAATCGTATTTCCATCTTATGCTGGGTTTATACAGATCGAAAATAAATATTTTTAAACACTTTTGAAAAAAAACAGTGTAACAGAATTTTTGGATTAAACCACTGCCTTTCTAATGCCTGAAATGGTATGAAAAAAACAAGAAAAACATAAAATTCTCCACTAAAACAACAACAAAGGTCACGTGTCGCACATGCGCACATCCATTTCCAGATAAAAATAAAATAAAAGTTCAAAGTTGGCCAACTTATTATTTTATCTGGTTCTGTATAAACACCTTCACATAGTTTCCCATAGAGTCAACTTTTATTTTTATCTGTATAAACCCAGCATTACATGTAGGTATGATGTGTCTTGCAAAAACTTAATATATCAATTTGCCCCATGTAGTAAATATACGGTGTGTCTCATTTAAAACGTACCACCGCTGCTTGATGGCCATCAAACAACGGTACCACCCAGGGTTTGTCGAGACCTACTGAAAATTTAGATGGACCCCGAACACGTCATCCCCAGTAGTGCAGGCGCTGGAAGTAGTTGAGTATGCAAAATATAAGGACCGCAGAATAGGTCACAGATTAACGATCTGGATGTTGCTAAGCCAGTTTTTGGTCCAATTTTTCTATCCCCCCTTCTCTTATAGTCGTGGTCGAATTTCCTAAAATTTAAGTTGAAGCCCTAAAGTTAGAATGACACATAAATGCATAAAAAATGTGCAAAATGTAACCTTAAAAAGAAATTATATTAGTTTTTTAAATTTTAGCTGCAAAAACCCCCAAAAACCACCAGACCTCCCAAAACCTAAAATTTTAAGGTTTTTTTCAAATTTTCTCAAAAACTAAGCTTCTGAGGGAAAATATGTAATTGTCTTTATTGTAGATTGTAGACAATAAAATATCCTTTTCAACAATATATAATTCAGTGAGCGACGACTAACAACAAACTCTCTATTGGATTTTCTTAAAAAACAAGCTGTGTCATTGTAGCTTTACGGCTTTAACTTAACTTAAATTTTAAAAAATTCAAATTCGACTATTAGCGAGTGTGCGTGCAAGGGCTGAAAAATAATGGAATTTCCTTCGATAGGTCGCCGGTTTGGCTTTACAAGCACATTTAAAATTAATTGTCGGTATTGACGATTGAAAATGGAAAGTTACGATACATATGGAATTTTATATGAAAAGGCACCTACCTCGGACCCTCTTGCGGCTCCAGTCAACGTTTAAACGTCCAGTTTTTCACCTCAAAATTAACTTTTTTCGGAACGTGATTTTTCTAGTGTCTTGTTGTGACGGTGGTTCTTTGCGCACTCATCGCGGCGCTGCTTCTCTTCCACGTGTACGGTGCCGTGAAACCCCATATGCATATTTTAGAGCGCGAAAATTTAAATTATTTTAAACGCGCAGAAAAGGAAAAGAAAATGAAAATTAGGAAATTTCTTGCTTGCACCAACATTTTCCGGCCGCCAAAACACGTGTGTTTTTACTTAGTTAAGAAAAGGAAAGGAAAAAAAAAATTAAATAATATTCGCCTATTAGCAATTAAACGATACAATTTAACATTAACCCAAATATGCATTAAATTATGCATGTAAATTAAAATTAAAAGAAAAGAAAAAATACTTAGAAAAAATTAAGAAAGAAAAAGAAAATTTTGCCTTATGCGTCGGGCATAGGCAAAGGACATAGTTTCACTACTGGTCGACGATATGTTCCTGTAGCTGTTTTAACGGTCACAACACGAATATGACCGTCTGAGCCAGGGTGTACGTCGACAATTCGCCCAACAGCCCATTGCAATGGCGGTTTTTGTTCATTCTTTACCACGACTAAAGTATTTAGTTTAATATTGTTAGAAGCCTCTGTCCATTTAGAACGCTGTTGCAAGGTGTTTAGGTACTCCAAGTTCCAGCGTTTCCAAAAATCGGACTGGAGCCTTTGCACCAGCTGCCAGCGGGACAGGGTGTTCAACTTGGAATCAGAAAATTCGGGTTCTGGTACGGAATTCAACGGTTCCAGGGTAAGAAAATGACCAGGGGTCAGTGGAAGAAAGTCATTCGGATCCATACTTTGGGCATACAGAGGCCGGCTGTTTAGTATGGATTCGACCTGACACAAAAAAGTAAAAAACTCTTCATAGGTTAACCGTTGCTCACCTATTACACGTTTCAAATTTGCCTTGGTGGATTTAACTCCTGCCTCGGCTAGTCCGTTTAGGTGCGGACTACCAGGACTTGAAAAATGCCAGGTAATTTTTAGACTGTGACATGCTTCCTGGGAGTACTGTTTGAGTAAACGATCAGCTCCCAAGAACGCGCTACCACAATCTGAGTAAATGTCAGAGATTCTTCCTCTTCTTGCCACAAATCTCTTAAAAGCCGCAAGAAAGGTAGGGGTGGAAATATCGGAGGTAAGTTCTAGGTGAACCGCCTTTGTTGCGGAGCAGACTAAGACAAGAATAT
Organism: Aspidapion aeneum; assembly: GCA_963576565.1. NCBI lineage: Eukaryota > Metazoa > Arthropoda > Insecta > Coleoptera > Brentidae > Aspidapion > Aspidapion aeneum. Next base: position 33,534,114 of record OY755038.1, on the reverse strand, counting down.
AACCTTTGGATACCTTTGCACCTCGGTACTTTCCCATTGTAATTGGAAAGGGACCACAATAATCTATGGCAACATGTGAAAATGCCTTTACTTGAGAGATGCGTTGAGCAGGCAAGTTGCCCATGATTTGTACGGAAGGTTTAGGATTTAATCGATAGCATAAAATGCAATGAGAAGTTACGCTCTCGATTGCATAGCGAGGGTAAAGGATCCAAAATTGTTGTCTCAAGAGGTAATGCAACGTTTTTTGACCGGGATGACAGTACCTTTTGTGAGTGTACTCAATGACAAGTTGAGTAAGACGGTGAGAACGTGGTAAAAGTAAAGGGTGTTTTGCTGAATAAGAGAGTTCGGAAGAATGTGGTAATCGACCCCCCACTCTTAAGCAGCCTTGTGTATCTAGAAAAAGTGAAAGTTTACGAAATTGTTTAGGAAGTAGCTTTGCGTCATTCAAACGTGAAATGAGATCAGCAAAGATGGAACGTTGAACATGCCGAACGAGAACAATAAGAGAATGTTGAAGTTCTACTTCGGTAATATTTTCGTTAGGATATTTAGATTTCTTTTCGGTAAGGCGAAAAATATAGGAAATTATGCGTTGAATTTTCTCTAGGGAAGAGTAACGAGAAAGAAAAGTATCAAGCATGTGTGGTTCAACTGTGCATGTTTGAAATACTGATTTTCGTTCTTCCAGAATAACCTCGTTTTCCGGAGCGTCTGGACAGCGAAAATCATCAGGCCAGCTCTCTTTTGGTAGCCTAAGAAAACAAGGACCTTCCCAATACAAGTCATGTTTGACAAGTTGATTAGGCATAAGACCGCGCGAAGCACAGTCGGCTGGATTTAGCGCTGATGGAATATATTTCCAGGCCGTAGGAGAAATGGTTTCTTGAATGTGACAGATACGGTTTGCCACAAACGTTTTAAACCTGTGAGGTGAAGCCGCCAACCAGCATAAAACCACTTGGGAATCACACCATGCACAGATTTGGTTGAAGTTAAGAATGTCTGAATAAGTGTTTCGAATAAAGGAAATTAGGTCGCAAAGTAAAGTGGCACCAAGAAGCTCCAGTCGCGGAAGACTGACTGTTTTCACTGGTGCGACCTTAGATTTGGCCATTACAAGAAAGGTATGGATTTCTCCGGATACTGACTCCATTCTGAAATAGACCGTAGCCGCGTAACCTATCATAGAGGCGTCTGAAAAGCCGTGAAGTTCAATGCTACGTGGTTGATCAATGGAAAGGCGTCTAGGTAAATGAATATTTGAAAGATTTGGAAGTTCGGTTCGAAACTGATTCCATACATTTACGATATGCGGAGGAGGCTGAGAATCTCAGTCCAGCTTCTCCTTCCACAGATCTTGCATGAGATGCTTAGCAAGTAAAGAAACGGGAGAACAGAAACCTAAGGGATCAAAAATTTTCATGATTTGAGATAAGATACCTCGCTTGGTGCATGGTTTATCTTCTGGTACGACCAAGTAGGTAAACGAATCTGAGATAGGATTCCATTGGAGACCTAATATTTTTACAAAATTAGGTTCGGATTTGTCGAAACGAATGGACATTTGTGTTTCTGATTCTGAGAATGAGGAGAGAAGTTCCGGACTGTTGCTCGCCCATTTTTTAAGTTCAAACCCTCCTAGGTGCAACAGGGAGATTAACTCCGACTGAAGTTCTTTGGCAGAGGCCACAGAATCCTGCCCAGTGAGCACGTCGTCGACGTAAATGTCTTTAAGAAGCACCTTGGAAGCATTAGGATACCTTTCAGACTCAAGTTTAGCTAGTTCTTGTATAGTACGAATAGCTAAGTAAGGTGATGACTTAAGTCCATAAACAACTGTTCTTAAGGAGTAGGTTTGGACAGGATCATCCTCAGAAAATCTCCATAGAATATTTTGATAACGCGTGTGCTCAGGAATAATTAAAATCTGTCGGAACATTTTTACTATGTCAGTAACAAAGGCTACAGCATGAATTCGAAAATTAAGTAAAATTTCACGGACATCATTTTGCAGTTTAGGACCTGCGCACAACGTCTCGTTGAGTGAGACACCTCTGGGACTACGTTGAGACCCATCAAAGACCACTCTTATCTTCCCAGTGTTCCAGACACTGTGATGAGGGATAAAGTAGGAATTATCCAAGACATCTTTAGATATAGGCGTAGGAATAGGTATCATGTGACCAGTGTCTAAATAATCTTGCATAAAATCTTTGTAAGCTTGATAATTAGCTGAGTCTTTGAGAAGTCTAGCTTCCTGAAGCTTGAAACGTTTTAAAGCGATTGGATAGGTGTCACCCAACTGGGGTTCTAAGTTTATGAAAGGTAATGGAACGACGAATCTACCTGATTCGTTGCGTGAAACTGATTGTGAAAATAATTTTTCGCACATAATATCCTCAGGACTGTGATGAACCTTATGTGGAACCTGCTCTATCTCCCAGAAGCGCTCTAGGCAGATATCCAGAGATGGTTCGATGGAAGTGTAACAGCTTATGAGTGATTGTGGATTTTGTTGCTTTGAAGTTTCAACTTTACCCATCAGCACATAGCCAAAGATGCTATTAAAAGCACTAGGTTGTCCACGCTCTCCGTGGATAACTCCCTCTTGTAAGAGATGCGGAAAAAGTTCACAACCTACTAGGACATCAATGGAACTTGGTATATGGAAGTTTTGATCAGAAAGTTTGATATTGCGAATGTGATTCCACTTGCTCGAGTCGACAGCGCAAGAAGGAATCTCTGTACAAAGTTTTGGAAGTACTAAAGCCTCAAAATCAAAGGTAGGTCCCGCTTGACCTTGAGGTTTGATAAGACATTTCGTCTTACCTTTGGTATTGGAAGATGTCATTTGATTAAAGTTAATTTGAATAGAAGTAGAAAAGAAGCTTTTCGAAAGACCTAAACGATTTAGACATTTTTCTGAAATAAAGTTTGCCTCTGAGGCAGAATCGAGTAAGATACGAACTGGTTGGTAATGTCCCCTTGAGTCTAACATGTCAGCTACAACGGTAGAAAGTAGAAAAGTGGAATTTTTGGAAATCATTGTCGCATGACAGTTTGTGGAATGGCTTCCTGACATAGGGGTGCTATTGGAATTGGAATTAACGTTCTCTGGAGGATAAGAATTAACACTCACAGAGGGCGCTACTGGTTGTGGAACGTGAAGAAGACTGTGGTGCCTAGCTCCACACGTAAAGCAGTTGTAGGAGGAGGGGCAATTCACGGTCTGGTGAGCAAAATGTAAGCAATTTTGACATAGATTCACCTGCCGAACATAACCCATCCTTTCCTGTGGACTTTTGTTTTGAAATTCGATACATTTCGATAATGCGTGATTCGAAGAACATAGGTAACATTTTATTTTTGGATTAAAAGTTCTGTTCTGATTATTTTGTATTTGAGGGTTGCTGCGTTGATTGCTATTTTGTAAAGTATTTTGTTGATTTCTTGAATTTGAACTTTGATTTGAAATAGTTGTATTGAAAGCAGAAGGTGAATTAAAATTATTAAAACTGTTTCTCTGAAAACTGTTCTGTTGAGAATTACGCGTAGTTTGAGGATGTCTAGGGGTTTGATTTTGCCTACTAAAACTGGGCATTTGCACTACAGATTCGAGCACAACGCAATGATTTTCTATAAACGTGTAAAGATCAGTGTAGGACGGAATTTCTGAATTGTTTTTCTCTCTACTATAGTAAAGTTCGAAATCAGTCCTCATCTTGACTTCAAGTTTTGAGAGCATCATGTTAAAAGTAAGAAAGTCCCATTCTTTTGTAGGAAAACCAAGCTCATTTAAGATGGCTAGATTCTCAGAAAATGTATCCAACATGGAACGTAATTCTTTCCCAGAACTGGATTTAGTTGAAAGAAAGTTAATAGCATTCAAAGCGGTAGTAGCAATAATTCGTTTATTTTGATACCTCTTTACTAAGGTTTCATACGCAATGTGATAATTGCTATCTGCGAGGGGAATGGTTTTTACTAGAGAAAGGGCTTCATTCAGAACAGAACTCCGCAATTGTTGAAATTTCTCTATATCACTTAAATCAGAATTTTGATGTACCATGACTTTAAATAAGTCAAACCAGTGTTGCCAATTTTTATAATTACAATCGAATATTGGCAACCTTGGTTGTGGAAATGATCTTGTATTTGACCTCTGAGCAATATTTTGTTGGTTAGGGTTGCTTACGTAATTGACAGGGTTGGCCCTAAAAAGGTCGTAGTAAATACCCTTACATTCATAATAAAGGTTGTCAAAGTCTTTTCTAGTTTTATCCTGCTCGTCAAATGAAAGTTTAAACTCTTCGAGAGAGCCAATAATTTGGTTATGAAAATTATAGAATTGAGCATGACATTCTTCGACGTCTTCATATCTGGATTTAAACAAAAAGTGAAACGCTGTATCCGAGTTCGCTTTCAAAGCTACCTCGTGAGCTTCCGCCATTTGGTTGAAGCTCAAAAGCCTTTTGTCGCAAAGTTTTTTCTGTTTTTGCGTAGACATTTTTGTTTTTGAAAGTTAATTTGGTTTTAAAATTACCCAAAAAAATGCTTAAAATATAGCTTAAAATATAACCCTAATTTTAGCAAAAATTAAACAATTTTATTATTTTAATTTTATTAACTTTTTTCGAAAATTTTGAAATGAAATGTTTGTAAGTTTGTCTGTATGTTATTATTTGAACATATCCTTAAAAAAAAACTTTTATGTCTCACCAAGGATTGAACCCCGCACCTCTCGATTCCAAATCGCACACTCTGTGCACACGACTAGCGGTCCCGTCTGAAAGTTTCTAAGAAACGACGGTATTCGAAGAAACAACGCGCGCGATGACCCTGGTGACGGCGACACTTGCACCTGCGCGTTAACGCGACACCTGTAAAATCGATAATTAAAGGAATGGAGATGGAAGAACCGCCTTAAAATTTTCACTTTCGGCGTATTGACGCCACTTTTACTGAAAATGTAATGAACAAAGCGATCAACTTTGATGAACTAGTAAATAAACTATACGAAATATGTGCATTGGCTATAGCTATTTTTGAACGGTAATAAACACTCCGATCAACTTTGAAGGAACATATCACCAACAGGTCCTAAATCAATATGGCCTGTTTGATAATTGAAATTGAAATTGGAAATAAATTTTGAAATTTGAAATAGAAAATAGAAATTTGGAATTTTTGTAGGAAATTGCTGAACCACAGGAGTCTAGGTAGTTTGGAACACTAATAATTTGGGTCGAAGGGCCATTAAATGTGCGTGCAAGGGCTGAAAAATAATGGAATTTCCTTCGATAGGTCGCCGGTTTGGCTTTACAAGCACATTTAAAAATAATTGTCGGTATTGACGATTGAAAATGGAAAGTTACGATACATATGGAATTTTATATGAAAAGGCACCTACCTCGGACTCTCTTGCAGCTCCAGTCGACGTTTAAACGTCCAGTTTTTCACCTCAAATTCACTTTTTTCGGAAACGTGATTTTTCTAGTGTCTTGTTGTGACGGTGGTTCTTTGCGCTCTCATCGCGGCGCTGCTTCTCTTCCACGTGTACGGTGCCGTGAAACCCCATATGCATATTTTAGAGCGCGAAAATTTAAATTATTTTAAACGCGCAGAAAAGGAAAAGAAAATGAAAATTAGGAAATTTCTTGCTTGCACCAACAGCGAGGGCGGATAAAAAAAATTGGACTGGCTTAGCAACATCCAGATCGTTAATCTGTGACCTGTTCTCAGCTAGAATCCATTGTCAATCTACGGTCATCATCTTTGGCATATTCAACTAACCTCAAGGTGTTTTTCGTGGTTCGTCAGCAGATTTTTTTAAACCCAAATAACTTATTTTTAGTAAAAGTAAATTAAAATTCTTTCCCTCAGTTCCATAATTACTAGCATTAGACTACTAATCATAGAAAATAGTATATTACATTCCAAGGGATAAAAGCGGCACAGGCCAAAAGTTTGTACAATTCGTCGAGGGATAAAAAGACACTTATCACAATATACGCTATTTTTTCCGAGTATTTTTGTAGTTTTTTTCGATTTTTAAGGATAAATGTGTCTTTATTTCAGGGATGAAAAATAACAAAAAAATTAAAAATCGAGATAAAAAGTGGCATGATAGGGATAATAAGTGACTGAACAGACATAAACAGTAAGAACAATAGAAAAAAACTCGAAAAATAAACTAAAAAATGCGAAAAATAGCGTATAGACCTCGTGATAAAAGTCTCTTTTTATCCCTAGCAGAATTGTACATAAAATCTTTTCGCCTTGGGATAAAAAATTTCACTTTTATCCCTTGGTATATAAAATTATTATCAAAATGAGCGGAAGCCCCATTAGAAAGATTTTTACTTTGTTGCCCAGAAATATACTTGCTCAATAGTTGTTTTGTCTTAAAGAAATACTAAACACCTCATTGAACTTGGGTGGTAACGGCTCCAACAGCAATTAAATTTGAAGAACTACACATTCTGAACATTGTATAAATTAGAATTTAAGTAACTATAGTTGGCAAAGATGGCAGGAAAAACGAAAAATATATAAAGATAATCTTTTACTAATAAACGTAAATCTTAGTACCCGTGAAATTAAAAATCAAACAAGTTTTCGTGGCTAATCGGGTAAAAATAAGTTTTTGTTTCTCTCATATTTTTCCGTGGATAGCTCGAAAGCTTAACTTCACGGGGGTTCAAGATCTAATGCACACCTAATAAGTGCTGAGTTAACTGTTTTGTCCTTGTGGGACTCCTCAGAACTTGGTGAATGTGACACCCTTGCGAAGTTAATCAGACCGTTTTGTCTCTCATCCTATGTCTATAGTAAGAAACCCCTCGCAAGAAGCGCCATCTACCGAGATACGAGATAAACAAACAAGAGCAGGCAAGTATAAACTGCTATATATATATATATATATATATATATATATATATATATATATATATAAATATATATATAAATATACCGGGTGGGCCAAAAAAAACCGACCGAATTTTTTTTTTCAATATAACTTTTGAACTAGACAATCGATTTTAAGGGACAAACTGCACTTGGCAGAGAATTAATCAGAGTTTTGACTGAATGTATTTTTTTGTCCGCCATCTCAAAATCCAAGATGTCGACGAAATTAAAATGTACCCTTCAAAGATGCGCGTTTATTCTCGTGTTGAAAACACGTCTTAAATATTTTTTTAAATTAGTAAAAAAGCTGCATTCTTGCCACGCACAACAAGGTATAAAAATATTTTTGTTTCAACCATTGTTTTGCATATTATACGATTGCCTTGCCAATCATGTCTGCATTTATTTCCTTATAAATTCATTACTACTGAACCGATTGTAATGAAATTAAAAACATCCTTGTGAGAGTTGATTGCTTCTTAAAGATCATGATCAAAGTTTACCGCCTTAAAATTTAAGATGGCGGACAGAATCATACCTGATTCTTCAAAATGGCGTTCTCAAAAAATCTATTTTTGTTTCAGCCAATGTTTTACAGATTATACGATTGCATTACTAATCCTGTCTGCATTAATTTCCTTATAAATTCGTTCTTACTAAACCAATTTTAGTGTAATAAAAAAAATCATGTTGAAAACTGATTGCTCTTTAAAGGTTATAATCGAAATTTGCCGCCATCTTGGAATTTAAGATGTCGGACAGAATAATACTTGATTCTTCAAAATGGCGTGCTTAATCTTATTTTCCGAAAATGTTTTAGTTTTTTTTTAATATATAGAAAAACATTACTTTTCTCCCGCATAAAGAGATAAAAATTATTTAAGTGATTTTTATTAATTAAAAAGAAAACAAACACATTTTTTGAAAATAAGAATAAACGTGCCTCTTTGAAGGGTCAAGCTTAATTATTTCCGACATCCCAACTTTTAAGATGGCGGGAAATTTCGATTATATACTTTAAAGAACGATCAATTCTTAGCATGATTTTTTTTTATTTCATTAAGATCGGTTCAGTAATAATGCGTTTATAAAGAAATGGATGCATTCAGGATTGGCAATGCAATCGTATAATCTGTAAAACAATGGCTAAAACAAAAATAGATTTTTTGAGAACCACTAAACCGATTTTGCTAATTTATACCATGTTGTGCGGGGGAAAAGTAGTGCTTTTCTATTAATTAAAAAAAAAACTAAAACATTTTTAGAAAATAAGACTAAACACGCCATTTTGAAGAATCAGTTATGATTCTGTCCACCATCTTAAATTTTAAGATGTTAATAAATTTTGATCATGATCTTTAAAAAGCAATCAATTCTCTTCATATTTTTTACTTCATCAAAATCGGTTCAGTAGTAATGAATTTATAAGGAAATAAATGCAGACATGATTGGCAAGGCAATCGTATACTATTCAAAACAAAAATATTTTCTTTTAGAACCACTGAACCGATTTTTCTAATTCATAACTTGTTGTGTGCAGTAAGAACGCTGCTTTTTTAGTAAAAAAAGTTATTAAAACATGTTTGCAACACAAGAATAAATGAGCATCTTTGAAGGGTACAATTTTATTTCGTCCGCCATCTTGGATTTTTAAATGGCGGACAAAAAAATTTATTTCTTCAAAACTCTGGAAAATTCTCTTCTAAGTGCAGTTTGTCCCATTAAAATCAATGGTATAGTTCAAAAGTTATAATGAAAAAAAATTGTCGTTTTTTTGGCCCACCCGGTATATATATATATATATATATATATATATATATATATATATATATATATATATATATATATATATATATATATATATCTACGATAGCACTTCTGTCTTTCAGGCCAGAACAACGATAATTAGCGTTTTTACCTACCGTCAGACGTGAGCGTCAATCACCGGAATTTTTAAGCCAAATAATACTTACAAAAAATTTAAGTACCCATAAATTTAAAAATCAAACAAATTTTCGTAAATTTTTTACAGACAGTAGGTTGACATTTAGAGCATGAGCACTCTGTGAAGAATCGCTATCAAGAATTTTCGCAGACGAAAAAGTTGAGCCTCTCAGCAAAATGATAATATTTACGAAAATTCAGCCTATTGCTAGACTAAATTCCAATAATTTATTAATGGTGTTAGTTAAAAAGTATTCTTACTTTTTTATGTTTACACAAAAATATCTTATATATTATATAACTTGGGTGGTCCCCATATTCCTAAATTACCAGCTAATCTCTATTAGATCATGTCCAGGCTTAAACAACCTTTTTTGGGCTGTTTTTAAGCCTATTATTAGTGATCTTCAACGATCGTCATTTTCCACCCCGATAACTTTACACTAGTTTAAAACCAAGATTTTAAAGATATTTTAAAAGAAGAAGAAATAAATTATAGGTTGGTACCCACCGTATAGGGATATATGGATGCACCCGTAAGAATCTGTGCCCTTCGTCATCTAGAAGTTTCATCTCCTATCGTAGGTTGAAAATATTTAGAAGAATTTGAATCTTATTAATGCTTCCTTGGTTTCTACTCTGCCTTTAATTTTTCCCTCCGTTAATTTTCTGTAGAAGCTTTAATTCGGAGCCTCTTATTGCATCACCAAAGTATTCCTGAACTTTTTTTTATTCAAAGTTAAAATACTTCTTCTTTCTTTTGAAGTACTTTTTTTTATTGAAAGTTAAAATACTTCTTCTTTCTGTTGAAGTATCTGTATCAGTTCTTGATTTGATTTTCGTTTTCTACAAGTTCTATTTTCTAACGTAGGTTGTGAATGATTATAACGATTTGAATTTTGTTTTCTTGGTCGAAACAGTTGATTTGACATCATGTTGTATCAGACTCTTAAATACTTAAACCGTGTTCTTCTTCCTTGACTTTTCCTGATTACGTGCTCAAAATATTCCGAATTCTTCTCATTTAGAGTCAAAATACTTTCTCCTTCTTTTTAAAGTATCTGCAGAACTTGTATTTCCTAACGGAGCGAAGGTTGGAAAAAATTAAAAAGATTTGAATCCTGTTTGGTTTAACTCTAACCAGGATTGATATTTTATGAGGTCACTATTTACAATAATTTCTAAACAACTTACATCAGAATGTACATAAACAAGAACAGTATCGTCGGCAAAAGTTAAATATCGAACTAGAAGACCTGTTTTTTATAAACTGAGGACAAATATTGAATAAAGTAATGGCCCCAAAACGGAGCCTTGAGGCACTCCATACTCTACGTATTCTGATTGAGACTTCCTCCAAACATTTTTTGGTTCTCCTGTAAAAAGATATGATTCTTATAATGTGTACATTTTTCCCATAAACCAATTTTTTCAATTTTTTTACTAGAGTTATATGATCAACTACATCAAAAGCTTTCTGTAAATCAACGAAATCATAAAAGCAAGTCGAGTCAGTACTATTTGGTGCGACCGCTTAACACCACAGTAGATTAATCTATACCAAACCAAACTTAACCAAAACCCAACCAAACCACACCTAACCCAACAAAACCTAAACAAACCTAGCCTAGCCTGCGACGGGTATTTAACGTCGAATCGCTCGCACCCTATCGTACCCCTTCGCCGAATAGTACCTTGCCCGAAGAAATATATTTCAATATCACAGTATTTTAGAAATTCTTTTGGCGTAGTGTATTTTTTTAAAAAAATTATAGTAAAAAAAAGAACTAATTATAAACTTACCTACATGGTACAAATTTTCTCACCAAACACACTCTTTAATTTAAATAAACTTACAAGAGATACTTCACATAGATACAATGGTTTAACTATGAGAACCAAAGAAAATCAATCAATATTAATAGGCTGAGTTCTGTTTTAAAACTTTGAAGGAAGATAAAGCTCTTAACGAACCTAAAACGAGTGGACCAAAAAATGTTTTCTTCAATAACTTTTTAGGCACAAAAGTTTTTCCATATTTACAAGGTGTAAAGAACAACTACGAAAACGATCAAGTCTATAAGTCTTAAAGCTAGTAGATAGTAGAGGCCCTTGATAAATTTGACAGTTGTTTGGTGTACACTCGTGCTTATAAAAATCTTATATTTTGTTGTTAGCTATGTTTATAGTATTATTACCAAATAACATTTAAATAATTCACTCGGACATTTTGGATGTCCTAAAAAAATTAAAAATACCAAGACATCTTAGCTGGATTTTCAGTAACTTACACTAGAAATTATCAATTCAATGTACGGGATCAATGTCAGGCACGAGTGTACATCAGTCAAATGTATCAAGGACCTTTAGAAGATTTTTATTATTTTTTTATTCGTCAAATACACTGTGTTTATTGTATTACAATCTAGTCAATAAGACAAATTAGCAATTTTGTTTTAACTTAATTTACTAGAAAAGTTAGATTTAAACTTAGCGTTCACCCAACAGTTCTCTCCGCTTTGCTTCGCTGTAACCCACAAATGTGTTGTTAATAGCATTATTTTGTTTTATATAATTCATTTAGTTCACTAGCTCAAACGGCTTCACTCTTTTTAGTCTTTGAACTAGCATAGTATTGTCTAGAAGCTGAATTGCTTTCATATTCACATGTCGATAGAGTTTGGGTGATCCGTGCTATCTTCGTGGCTTTTTGCTTACATTTTTATAGTCTCTGCTACACTTTCGACTTTTAGGTCTTTATTTTGAAATCTCTGTAAAACTAGAATGTAACTCTTTGAAGTACAACCCCATAATTGAATATTATATATCCATACTGGTTTTAGTATTTGTCTATAAAGCAGTAACTTATTATGAATTGTTAAATAGGATTTTCTTCTAATTAGCCAGTTCATTTTTCTATACCTTACCTCAGGTTCTTCTTTTTTTTTCTTAACATGTGTTTTCCAGCGTAATTTGGTATCAAGTGTTTGCCCGCAGTTAGGAAAACGATAGCTGCAATGGACTGTATATATTTTTGTTAAACGAAATCGCGAACAAACATAATAATTAATACGGAATCACAAAAATTAAGAGTTCATAGGTTAATTGCTGTAAATCACACAACGGAAAGTCGAAAACAAGAGTGCTTACCAATGTGCTGCCAATTTCTTTACGTCCCAGGGGCCCCTGTCAGGATCTAATGCTGATACCACGTAGCTGAAGGGCTGAAGCTTCTAGTTCTATGGTTTAGTACACATACCGAGCACTTTCAAGTATAGAAAATTGTAATAAATTGGAGAAAGTAATTAACACGCCATTTTTCTCGAGGCGGTCGAAGGGATCTCTCTGATTCTTGTTGCGCATGTCCCAAGTACGGAAAAATATACTCTCTTTCTAATTCAATTGTGTGGTTTTAAATTTTAAAAAAGAACCGCGAAATTTAGCGCGAGCTAACATTAAGTATCATACCGAGATATTTTGTCTGATTCGAATAAATACGGGAGTGTTGTATATATTTTAGCTCACACATATACTATTAGCTCACACATATACTATACTATAGTAGTGTGAGCTATGGTGATCCTAATTTTTTCGAGAAAAAAAAAGTTGCTCCGATTTCAAAAATTTTTATATATCTTTGCGTTTCAGAAGATTTTGAAACTTTTTTGTTGCGCCGTCTGTCTGTCTGTCTGTCTGTATGTCTGTCTGTCTGTCTGTCTGTCTGTCTGTCTGTCTGTCTGTATGTCTGTAACGACCAACGCGCATAACTCAAAAACCGCTTGGCCGATTTTAATGAAATTTGGTACCTAGGCTGGGTTTTGGGCCGAGATGGTCCCATTTAAAAATGAACAAAATCCACCGAACACAAACCAAATAAAAGGGTGGGGGTAGATTTCAAAAATTAGAGTTTAAGTGAAAATATCTCGTGTGTGATATCAAACGAAAGGTAATTGAGTCTGGAGTTAAACAAAATACATTTTAATTTATTTAAAAAAAAGGGTGGGGGTATATTTCAAAAATTAGAGTTTAAGTGAAAATATGGCGTGTGTGATATCAAACGAAAGGTAATTGAGTCCGGAGTTTAACAAAATACATTTTAGTTTTTGTTTTTTTAAGGGTGGGGGTAGATTTCAAAAATTTGAGTTTAAGTCAAAACATGGATTGTGTGGCATCAAACAAAAGGTAATTTAGTCTGGAGTTGAATAAAATATATTTTAGTTTTTAGTTATATTAGCTCACACGTACACTATAACTATAGTACCTAGTGTGAGCTTAGGGGCCCATATATTGGCAGAGTTTACTATAGTAGTGATCCTAATTTTTTCGAGAAAAAAAAAGTTGCTCCGATTTCAAAAATGTTTATATATCTTTGCGTTTCAGATGATTTTGAAACTTTTTTGTTGTGTTGTCTGTCTGTCTGTCTGTCTGTCTGTCTGTCTGTCTGTCTGTCTGTCTGTATGTCTGTCTGTAACGACCAACGCGCATAACTCAAAAACCGCTAGCCCGATTTTAATGAAATTTGGTACCTAAGCTGGGTTTTGGCTCGAGATGGTCCCATTTAAAAATGAACAAAATCCACCAAATATAAGCCAAATAAAAGGGTGGGGGTAGATTTCAAAAATTAAGTTTATGTAAAAATATGGCGTGTGTGATATTAAACGAAAGGTAATTGAGTCTGGAGTTAAACAAAATACTTTTTAGTTTATTTAACAAAAAAAGGGTGGGGGTAAATTTCAAAAATTAGAATGTATGTGAAAATATGGCGTGTGTGATATCAAACGGAAGGGTAATTGAGTCTGGAGTTAAACAAAATACATTTTAGTTTTTTTTTTTAAGTGGGGGCAGATTTCACAAATTTGAGTTTAAGTAATAACATGGCTTGTGTGGTATCAAACGACAGGTAATTGAGTCTAGAGTTGAATAAAATATATTTCAGATTTGGGTATATTAGCTCACACGTGCCCATAAATTGGCAGAGTATTTGGTTTCATTTAATTTAATTTGCCACTTTGTGATCCAACTGTGAACTTCGGTGACTGCATCCTGAAGTTTTGCTATGCATTCTTCAATGGATTTTTCTACCGTCAATAAACCAGTATCATCGGCAAATGTTGTTAAGTGACAATTTTCTGGCTTTGGGATATCGATATAAGTATAACATAAGGGCCTAGTACGCTACCCCTGGGCACGCCTGCTTGAATTTCTCTTAAATTTGAATATGAAGAAAACATTTTAGTTTAAAATTAAGGCCCTGATACTAGTAGATACGACAATTGGTTTAAAGGTAGGGGACAATTTGTCGCCAACTTTTTTCAAATACAAGTGTTTGGTAGCTGTACAGCGTTTTGGTAGAAAAAAAAACTATTCAGCATTTTTTATTTTTTTTTAATTGCTTGGATCTTCTCTTTTAGAAATCTCAAGCTTGAAACAATGTGGTGCTTAGGATTACTTAATACAGTTTTTGACTTACCAAAATAAACCGAACCAGCCAACCTAACCAAGAAACCAAACCAGCCATCCTAACCTAAACCTGACGAATCCGTATCCATAATCATAAAGGACAACAAGGAAATCGTCCAAGATCTTAAACAACAATCGTATAACAGTCAAATTTCAAAAAGAAAGTTTATAATAACCGGACATTATCAGAAACGTCATTTATCAAAACAAGACTTGAGCAAAATCGACGTTTATCGTAAAGTCTGATCACAACGAAATTTGTAGTCATCGGACATAATTTAAATCGTCATCTACAATAACATGACAAAAACAGAACCAAAAAAGGGGATTGGCTTGTGTGTCGTTCATCTAAAGAGGAGCGGTTATGATTATGCTATGCAATTGAAGCGTCCTTCACTACAACCTCTATATCCAATTTCAACCAACCAAAAAAAACGTCCTTTATATTGCTATGCAGATGGTTATCTTTATTAATAACCCAGTTTCCTATTTAAAATCCCTTTGAAATTGGGACACTCTGTACACATACCTACATTGATTTAGAGCCTTCGATGGATCGTTTATAAAATAGATACGTTAATTACTTGGTGCACTACAAAAGATAACAAAGTTTTATTAATAGATGCACGATGCATGCTTTGCTTAATTAATTAGTGCCAAACTCCCTTTCTGCCTGAGAATGAGACCTCACTGCAACAAGTTAATTAAGATGGGAAAAATATAAATAGTAAATAAAAATAGGCAAAAAAACTTTTTAAGTTAAGCGGTTTTATTTTAAGACATCAGCTGTTTACCTCCTAATTGTATTTTAGTTTTTGCTACAGCCGAGCCGAGACAATTAGGTCTTTAAAATTAAATCGTTTTTCTTTAAAATACTCTGCCAATATATGGGCCCCTAAGCTCACACTAGGTACTATAGTTATAGTGTACGTGTGAGCTAATATAACTAAAAACTGAAATATATTTTATTCAACTCCAGACTAAATTACCTTTTGTTTGATACCACACAAACCATGTTTTGACTTAAACTCAAATTTTTGAAATTTACCCCCACCCTTACAAAAAAAAAGAAAAACTAAAATGTATTTTGTTAAAGTCCGGACTCAATTACCTTTCGTTTGATATCACACACGCCATATTTTCACTTAAACTCTAATTTTTAAAATATACCCCCACCCTTTTTTTTTTAAATAAATTAAAATGTATTTTGTTTAACTGCAGACTCAATTACCTTTCGTTTAATATCACACACGCCATATTTTCACATAAACTCTAATTTTTGAAATCTACCCCCACCCTTTTATTTGGTTTGTGTTCGGTGGATTTTGTTCATTTTTAAATGGGACCATCTCGACCCAAGACCCAGCCTAGGTACCAAATTTCATTAAAATCGGCCAAGCGGTTTTTGAGTTATGCGCGTTGGTCGTTACAGACAGACATACAGACACACAGACAGACAGACAGACAGACATACAGACAGACAGACAGACAGACAGACAGACGGCGCAACAAAAAAGTTTCAAAATCATCTGAAACGCAAAGATATATAAAAAATTTTGAAATCGGAGCAACTTTTTCTTTCTCGAAAAAATTAGGATCACCATAGCTCACACTACTATAGTATAGTATATGTGTGAGCTAAAAATATACCTAGTTTTATTTTCTAGTTTTTAGTATGATTTTTGGCTCGTATCATTCATTAATTATATCATTATCCTTAACTCTTTTTCCCCTGAAAGTGTCTCATTTTTTCTTTGTTGTAACAACAACAAAGTGGTTCACAAATCGGACGGTCTGCCATTTTGGATCCATTGATTTTTTTAAGTTTGAGTGAACAATTTAAAAATGAGTGACCTTAAACTTACCAAGTTTCCAAATTTAGTAGTACATATCCACGGTGGATAGAATAGACCGGTGTTCAGATCTTATAAATATATGTCGAATTTTCACGTCACTGGTGGTCCAGCTGATTTTTTTTAAACAAAAGTTAGATATGAAATGAACAACTAATATTTTTTTGAACTTTTTGAAAACTAAGGCAATTTTCCTACTATTTTTTAGTGTATTCTTATAAAATAATATTTTTCAGACATACCAGTCGTTATTTTTTTTATCCCGCTTCATTTCTCGTTACACAAAAATTAAAATTCGTAGAAAATAATGTGTTCGTTTCAGCTTCAAAAATCATCCACCGACCTACATCTTTGTTTACTACCCAATAGTCCTCGCTTCACCTTTGATACTAAACGATCACATTTAGATTGACTTGTAGTTTAAGTTTTGTGTAATAAAAAATAAAGCGGGCTAAAAAAAATTACGGAAAATTGCCTTAGGTTTCAAAAAATTCAAAAAATATTAGTTGTTCCGTTGTTCTTATCAGATCTAACTTTTGTTTACAAAAATCAGCTGGACCACCAGTGACGTGAAAAATTCGACATATATATATAAGATCCGAACACCGGTCCATTCTATCCACCGTGGTACATATCTGTTCATAAAATAAAAAGTCCACCATTTTGAATCCGCCATTTTCATTAAATTTTAGTAAAAATTGTAAAAAGTCACCTTAAGCACTGTAATTATAACCAATAAGAACGTCCGCCTTTTTTCTTGTTATTTTGTCATCAAAACAGTATACACCCACTAAATTTCAAGTCTCTAGCTCATCAGGAAGTATGTGAAATAGTGATAGCAAGATTAGAAAAAATATTTAGTAGCGCACCCAGAAATAAGTCTTGAGGGGCCCGAGGCCTTTGGAGGGGAGGTTCGGGGACTCCTAAATAAATGTACGGTAGTGGCGGTCAGCCCCCTTTCTGTGCCCGTTGTGCACCACGTACCTACTGTGTTCGACTCAGATAATAATTTAAGTACTATCTAGTATATAGAACCCAGTAGAACCAAACCTTTTGACATAATCAACAGAGTACAGAGAGCCACAATGTGCCCGCACTAGCTCCAAATAGGCACTCCATATACCCTGTCCCATGTGGTGATTTCCTGAATGGCCAGGCCACCGAATCCATTCAAAGAATCACCAGATTAACCCATCCCCTTTACCATAGATGTTATCTGGTGTGATCCGAAAGGTTACCAGTTTTTATTATTAGCTCACACTACTACTATACTATAGTAGTGTGAGCTATGTTGATCCTAATTTTTTCGAGAAAAAAAAAGTTGCTATTCTTATTTCCGGACACCATACGGACCTCGGGGACTCATATTGTTGTATTTTATGCTATTTTATCTTTTCATTCATGAAATATGTAAAAAATTTCAAAAAAAAATCTTAGGCCCAGGACCCGAGCCCCCGCCCCACACCCCTGGGTGCGCCCTTGAAATATTTTTTTTATTAACGGTTATTCTGGGACACTCTGTAAGAATGTAATGCTCCAATTTTTCATCTACATATACGGAAAACTATAAAACCAAATTTAATGGCACTGCAAACCAATTCTTGGTCACTTTTCTAAGAAGAATATTATCGTTAAAGAAGTCGTAAAAGAATAGACAGCTTATGTTGTAAAACGTTCAATATAATTTGACAGAAAATGGACGGTTATTGATGTTTAAATTTTGCAAAAGATATCTTCTAAAATTAATTAAAAGCAGATGCATATAAACTTAAAGATACCTAAAACAGCGTTAAATCGTACATGCTTTGGAAATTTAAATATTGAAAAAACTCGAATTTTAAAAAATTTTAATATTTAATTTTTCTGAAAAAACCGGACCAGACATTTTTGGCGATGGAGTCTTACATGTCATTAAGCAATCCAAAGGTTGAAAGGTATGTAGCCCCGAAGAAATTCCTGTCAAACTTCTTGGAATTATTCAATTTACAATTATACCCCAAACCGTACCTAACAAACCAAATGCTGAAGAATCACTGCAAACTAGCCCTTACGAGCCACATATAAACGTAAACGTTCTGACTCTAACTTGATCTGAAAGAATTTGTAAATATCTGCATCATTAATTTTAAAAAAACATTTGAGAATCAACATGAAGAGGTGTCGGTTAAGGCTGTATGCTGTATACTCTTCACTCCTTTTCAATAGGGACTTTTTGGAATAAAACCTGACTTTATTTTAGAGTCGGCTTTATTCTGACAGATTTACAAAGAAAACTGACAGCTGACCTCTCAAAATTGACATACCAAAGTCAAATTTAAAAATAAAGTCGCTAACTTTCATTTACTAAAAACAGACACTAATAAATCCGGTTCTTAAATACACAAAGACCGAATTTTGAAAGAAAGCAGCTACTTTTTATATGTAGATCTGTCACAATTCTGCCG
The DNA here is from genome assembly GCA_963576565.1 of Aspidapion aeneum. NCBI lineage: Eukaryota > Metazoa > Arthropoda > Insecta > Coleoptera > Brentidae > Aspidapion > Aspidapion aeneum. The sequence goes on along the minus strand of OY755038.1, from coordinate 33,515,498 downwards.
ATTTTTAAATAAGGTCAGGTTTTATTCCAATAAGGGTCTAATATCTGGAGTGAAGCAGTCTTTATTGAAAAACTTACAAAGATAATCGAAGACAAAAATATGATCAAAACAAGTAAAAATACTAAGACGTGTCGGTCAATGCTGTATACTGTTAAATACACTCATAATCTGACAAAAAAATCCTTTCAACACCAATTTAAAACTAAGGGTAAAAATAAGTCCCAGGTTCGGTTTTATTTTGTGTATATATGAGAAAGAAGATTATTGTTTGATATCGTATACCTCGATAATATATACTTGAGAAATTAATGACAGAAAGTATAGTTATTTGCGAAATACGAAGCGTGGCCAGAATTATGGATAGCTGTTAACCTTTGCGGGGTTCAGGCAACAATTTTTAACAAATTGATATTGGTAAATGAAATCTTGACTAGGGTGACCATATGAGTTTCACGTAAAAGGAGGACGTCATAGACAAAAAAGCCGGATTTTTGATAAAAAAGCCGGACAAAATGGATCATTTTAAAAAACGGTCCCTAAAAAATTTGATGACCAAGAGAAAAGTCTCTTGGGACCAAAAGACCTGAAAAAATGGCTCAACACACAAGATAAATAAAAAGTTGCAATCTAGAATAAATCTAACTATGTAGGTACTAGAAAATCAAAATTGAAACAAAATACTGAAGAAGTGGAAAAAATTGCGCGCCAAAAGCAAATTGTAGGAAAAAAATTGCAATCAAAAAACCACTAAAAAAATTTTAAAAAATGCGCCGGGTGCGAAAAAATTACTCCGCAGAAAAATGAACTTTCACAAAAAAATGACGCAGCAAGCGAAAATTTAAAAAAAAAATTAAATAATTTAAAAAATAAATGGTGCCAAAAATTTGGACAAAAATGCAAAAGTTTTGGTTAGTTTCAAAAGTATAAGCGATCCGCCGAAAATTTTTAAGTTACTTGAATAGTTCGTTCCTGAGGTTCCTGATAAATTGTGCTCATTTCCTTTGGAGGGACTAATTTTAAGCTTGGAGCTCTGGAGGACGAAGAAAACAGCCATTTTCATTTGGCCCAAAACGCGGGACTTGTCTGGCTTTATCCGGACGTATGGTCACCCTATCTTGAACATCTACGGTATAATTTTCTTCCGCTAACGATGCTTCATCTTTAATAATATGTATTCTTACATTTTGCTATATTAAAAGTGCGATCTTTTTCTTCCCACTAAACACAAAAACATTTTCATAACGTCAAAATATTGTTTAATTTAAAAACTTAACGTTAGGTGGAATGTTAGGTCTAAAGTCATATTCGTAGTGAAGAAGAAGCTTAATAACCCGTTTTCTGACGTTAGAAAAATAATCTTATGATTTTCTAATTGAAAATAAAATGGTTTTCCAACATCACAAAACGTTAAAAAAATACTGATTTTTAACAATGAAAAAGAAATGTTTTTTTAACATTGAAAAATAAATGTTTTTTTAACACTGAGAAAATATATTTTTTTCAAATATTTTCAAAAATAAGGTAACTTAAATAATATAGATAAATTTCTTATATTTTGGAAATGCAGAGCAGCAAGAGTCCATTGAGGCTTTTGTGAACTCGGCACTTAGTGAAGGAAAATCGGCTCCGTAGCTTCTAAAAATTAAATTTAAAATCTATGTAAACAATAATTTTGTAGTAAGTACTTCGCTGCGAGGCAAAACGAATGCCTCGATTGTATTCATGCTCAAGTGAATACGCGCCTTGAGGCCAACAATATTTAACTAAATGCTTGTTTAAAGTTCCCACTCTAATCGAAAGGTTAGCCTCGCTGCGAGGCCGAAGGCGTATATGTATGTGTAAGTGCTTTAAAGTCTAGCGGCTAATCGGCCGCGGCGAATTGTCGCATTCCTTGCCTGATTACATATAACGTTAGTATGCGATATTCCATAAAAAACCATTTTTTTAAATTTAGTTTACTTTTCTTACCTTATTTTGTGGTGCATCATTTAAATCACTGCATACCTATTTGTTTTTCTTTAGCTATACCATCTTTCCCACACATTTGGAGTATATTATATATATATATATATATATATTCGCTCTCATTATTAATATTTGTGCTTTTAATTTGCCACGTTTGTTTTTACAAAAGGCAAACATTTTACCCAAAATAAAACAAAGCGTCTCTCTTACTGACTCATATCAACTGGCTGCGACACGCAACCTTAGAAGAGTCACGCTCTTCTGTGGTTCTGGTAATGGAACTTAAGCAGCGCCCTCTATAGTTTTATTTTTTAGTTTCATATATCTTAAATTCAACGTTAGAAATGAGATCTAGGATAAAAATTATAAAAATATCAATTTGGTGCGCATCATTGGCAGTGGCTCAAAATAGTTTAGTTTTATTTTACTCAGGAATTTTTGGGATTCAAAACGGATATTCCTTAGGCATTATCTTAAAAGTGGCGGATCCAGGATTTCCGGGGGGGAGGGGCCAAAGTGGTAGCAAACATCAAAATATTTTTTATAAGCGGTTTTTGATAGAACTGAGGTGTGAAATTTAGTTCCCAAGGGAGATGTATGGCGCCGCAGGCAAAATTTTTTGAAAAATTAAGTAGAATTTGTGAGAAATTTTAAATAAGTGATGTTGCTAAACTAAAAAATAAATTATATGTCTGGGACTTGTCTACCTTATTCGAGAGACCTTGCACAATCAGGCTTTCATTTCTTTTTATTGGCAGTAGAAAAATACTCTGCCAATATATGGGCCCCTAAGCTCACACTAGGTACTATAGTTATAGTGTACGTGTGAGCTAATATAACTAAAAACTGAAATATATTTTATTCAACTCCAGACTAAATTACCTTTTGTTTGATACCACACAAGCCATGTTTTGACCTAAACTCAAATTTTTTAAATCTCCCCCCACCCTTAAAAAAAACAAAAACTAAAATGTACTTTATTAAACTCCGGACTCAATTACCATTCGTTTGATATCACACACGCCATATTTTCACTTAAACTTTAATTTTGAAATATACCTCCAATTAAAATCGGCCAAGCGGTTTTTAAGTTATGCGCGTTGGTCATTACAGACAGACATACAGACAGACATACAGACAGACGGCGCAACAAAAAAGTTTCAAAATCATCTGAAACGCAAAGATATATTAAAATTTTTGAAATCGGAGCAACTTTTTTTTTCTCGAAAAAGTTAGGATCACCATAGCTCACCGTCTATCTGTATGTCTGTATGTCTGTCTGTAACGACCAACGCGCATAACTCAAAAACCGCTTGGCCGATTCTAATGAAATTTGGTACCTAGGCTGGGTCTTGGGTCGAGATGGTCCCATTTAAAAATGAACAAAATCCACCGAACACAAACCAAATAAAAGGGTGGGGGTAAATTAAAAAAATTAGAGTTATGTGAAAATATGGCGTGTGTGATATCAAACGAAAAGTAATTGAGTCTGGAGTTAAACAAAATACATTTTAATTTATTTTTAAAAAAGGGTGGGGGTATATTTCAAAAATTAGAATTTAAGTGAAAATATGGCGTGTGTGATATCAAACGAAAGGTAATTGAGTCCGGAGTTTAACAAATAACATTTTAGTTTTTGCTTTTTTGGGGGGGGTAGATTTTAAAAATTTGAGTTTAAGTCAAAACATGGCTTGTGTGGTATCAAACAAAAGATAATTTAGTCTGGAGTTGAATAAAATATATTTCAGTTTTTAGTTATATTAGCTCACACGTAAACTATAACTATAGTACCTAGTGTGAGCTTAGGGCCCATATATCTTACAGTGAGTACCTATTTATATGAATTATTGTTTTAACTTATGCTTATATCTTAGCCTTATGACTAAGCCAGAGACTAAGAAAAAGGCTTATACACAATTTTGTGTCTAAGCTAATTGAAGATGCAAATTATCTATTTCTTTTTATCTTATTCAACTTTTTTATCCAAATCAACAACGTTGGCTCAACCGTCTCGTCTCGTGCAAGAAAATTTTCAATTACATCCTTTAAACCGATAATTTTACGCTGCTAATAATTCAATAGCCTCTTGGCTTGCTCATGCCTCTTAAATCATAGAGGATTATAGCTCTATAAATCTTAAAGCAAATACCATAGGTGGTAGTTTGGTAGTTTTTCTAACAGATTTAAATTATCTGACATTAAGTGTTGATCCTGGAAGCTGTTAATAATGGTATAAGACTACCATTAAGCAAGAAATCATAAATAGTAATTATTGGGTTGTTGCAAAAAATATTGATAAAATTGTTCATAGATTCTCCGCTATATTAACAAAAAGAATCCACAAAATCTTGACAAATAGAATAGGGCTGTCATTATCTGTATGTATAGAAGTCCTTAACTTTGCCACTTTTAGAATGTAAGACGTAGGTACTTTTTGCTTACATTCGCCATTACTTCTGACGTTAAGGAAAGTTATTACACAAAATATATTAAAACATATGAGGCCTAGGTTCAACGTCTAACTGTATGTTTTTTTTTTAAATATTTCAGCAACTGCAATAGGGTATTTGACAAATTTTAGAAAAGAGTTTAGAATGACACATAGATCCCTAATTTGCTACGCAAAATTATTAAAATAGTATATTTTATCATGACTACATTTAAAATCAAGTTTTCTAATTTCCGATTTGATTTTGCCGCTAAAACGCGTTGCAATGACGTCACAGCGCAGTAAACTCGCGGACAGATACACGGCATTCAAGTGTTTATTTGTTTTTGGTCTGTGTTTTTACTATTTTTTATGTAAAAAAATGTCCTATAAGTGGTGTGTAGTGCCTCAGTGTTCGAAAAACTATTTATTCATGTGCCTACAGCAGTAAAAGAACGGGAAAAGTGGCTAGAACTTGCTCGAAGAGACCCAAGGACCTTATCTAAAACTTCTTCACTTTACATTTGTGAAGATCACTTTGATGTGAGTCTAACTAAATTGTTTCTATTAATTTTTCTCACGTTGTCTATAATATATATAACTATTTCGTACATGATGATGAAATTCTTGACGTTATGTTTATTACAAGGGGTGAACAACTATAATAGGCAGAAAGGTGTACAAATGTTTAGGTGGTGCTAGGCAGTTATTAGGCAAGACTAGGGAGGACCTCTAAATGCAGGACTAGGCAGTACACATGCATGCTAAATGTAGGACTGAGCAGTGCATAGGCAGGACTATGCAGTGTAACCTATGTAGGACTTCAAGTATTGCTGGTCGTTGTATACTTTTTGCCTACCTGTCCTGCAATTTTTTATTGTTTCTTAATGCTTAAAATAATAATGATTGGGTATTTAATTGAATCTATTGTAAGTGGCATATTAAACAAAAAAGCAAAACATATAACCTAACCTCAAAATCTAAATGAGTAAAAGTAGATGAAGAATATCGTAAAAAAACTTTTAGTTATATACAAAACAACTCATCGAATACTTACATCAACATTTTAACGTTTCTAAATTCCGCAGAACAAAAATCACTGTTGTTGGCAAAGAAGCCTGCCACCATAAAGGAATTCTGCATTGGCAAGTTGGAGCTATCGGCTTTGGAGAATCCGTTTTCCATTGAAATGTTTTTTATAAGCAAAACACAAAATAAAATCTAATTTGGGACGATAATTCGCACTTTAAACCAAAGCAAACATTACTATCCATAAGAAAATAACACAGAAAATAGGTTCGTTCGAGGCGTTTACTGTTTTGTGACGTCACTCGCAGCTGATTGGTAGACCGCCTGTTTTGAATCACGTGGCTAATTGTTTTAATTCAATGGCATTTATTTAATTAAAAGAACTAGACCTAGAACAAAATATACTTATTTCCAATTTATGATTACGCGATGGAAATGTTTTTCGATGTTTGGCGACCATGGAGAAAAAATGCAACCCTGCGGCATACCTTGACAAATTTAAAATTTTGCGATTCCTCTGTAGCTTTAAGAAAAGATTTCTGCTTTGAATAAAGGTCAAAAATAGCCCGTAAATCTTTCTCTTCCTGCTTTCAGTAAATGTTGGAAATAACCCGAAAATAATTATCATCTAATTGGTTACATTGCAGTAATTCTAATTACCTTTACCGATTTTTTTAAAATGTAGTAGCTAATAAAAAAGAATAAACAGTACCTACTGACCCAGATAATGGTTCGCTTCTTGGACATCCTCGACCTAGAGATTGAATTTTTTCTATTGCAGTGCAACGATAATAATTTGAAAAACAAACATCAAAGCATGCTGCGGAATGGCATCTTCCGTTAATACGTTACGTAAAGAAGAGTATTTTTTCTTCAATGAAGAAGAAGAAAAGTTGTTTAACTGGACATTTATGGGTTGTGTTTAACCTACGGTAACATTGTATGATTTCCTTTTTGGGACATGGCACGAGACACTTTTGTATTATTTGTCTAAAGAATGTAATGGCTAGGTCTTAAATATTGAATAGGTTAAGAGTTTTACACTAAAAAAATGGCAATATGCATTTACTGACCGATAAACAAGGACTTCCCGTATTATGTATTTTAAAAATCTGTTAAATTTGCAGAATTATTATCTTAGAGACTCTAGAAGTTTCCATCCAATCGGGTTCGAATGTTCCTAATTAGTTCTTAATTTAAAAGCAGCGGCGGCACGAGGTATCTATTATTATTGTTTTTATAAATAAATAACAAATCTATCATACCTAGTTTTAATATTTCACAAACACGTTTTGTATTGAAAATGTCCTGTTTTTAAAATAAATTCTTTAATAATCAATTCATTGAACTTTATAATTAAATTCTAATTTAGCAGACAAATGTAATTTTTAATGTTGCTGAGTTTTTAACTCCAGATCTTGTCCATTCTGATGCCACATCGCTTTCAAACAATAAATAAGGGAAACAGTTAACGCTATTACTAACATCACACCCGCACAACCAGTCGGTTTTTCATAAATTTCTAATTTAAAACTTTGTAGTTGTCTCAGTGCACTAATTTGAAGTACACTTGAAGTGCTTTAACAGTCAACAGTAACCGTTGACGCGGGTTGCATCACGGGGGTGCGGGCGGTATCGAGTCTCGTAATTTATGTACAAGAGCACAACCGAAGTAAGGCCCAGATCATATGTACCGTACAATTATATAGGAACATGTCGTCCTCTCTTTCTATATTTCGTAATTAGAATGCGACATAACATGCACGGTGCACTGAATCTGGGTCCAGTAAAGCGTGGCGCGAGCCGACATACGCATCCGCCATCCTCCGCATCCTGGTTTGAATACGAATACAAACACATATATACCGGGTATTAGTTTATAGTTAGTATTCAAGTCTTTGCTGAATTCCTTTTGGGGTTTATTGATACTTTATCATGAAATTATTAAATATAACGCATACGGCATTGGATAAATCTAAATCTTAATAGTAAATAACAACAAAGATTTAAGAAAAAGCTTTTTGGGGTCCTTCGGAAAGGAAGGTACCTAACACAAAGGCTGTATTTCTGCTTTAAAATACAAGACTGGCTTGAAGTGATCAAACGAAAAGACTGATCGGATAAGATTTTTTGACTTAATCGCCTCCTAGAGTCTCTGCTGCAAACAGACTAAAATTAAATTTTTTGTTCTGCATGTGTAGCAGCTGTACCAGGTGATTTTAAAGTTTTTTTGAGATAAGATTCAAAATGTAACGCACGCATGTAATCACGGATTACAACATTTTGGGTTGTTTTGATTGGATTTGACTTGAAGTTGAAGTAGCAAATCCAAAATGGCTATCGTCCCGTTTTAGTTTGAGATTTTCGTTCTCTGGTTTACATATGTCAAGTGCTTGTCAATGGCTTTTTTGTTTAATTATTGTTTTTCCCAGTTAAACTTTCATTTTGTTCAAATGTCATGTATTACTGTTTAGTCTCAAAATATAACTTTCTTCATTAGAGTAGGGAATGTCCGAGATTTTCGTTCTCTGGTTTACATATGTCAAGTGCTTGTCAATGGCTTTTTTTGTTTAATTATTGTTTTTCCCAGTTAAACTTTCATTTTGTTCAAATGTCATATATTACTGTTTAGGGTCTCAAAATATAACTTTTTTCATTAGAGTAGGGAATGTCCGAGATTTTCGTTCTCTGGTTTACATATGTCAAGTGCTTGTCAATGGCTTTTTTGTTTAATTATTGTTTTTGCCAGTTAAACTTTCATTTTTGTTCAAATGTCATATATCACTGTTTAGGGTCTTAAAATATAACTTTTTTCATTAGAATAGGGAATGTCCGAGATTTTCATTCCTTTTCGACAAAAACGCAACACAAAGAACAACAACTGAGCATCTCCGTCATTTTGACAAGGCCGCGATAAAATCAAAGTATAGTACATTGGGCTGCCTAACTGGTTGCCTACGAGTGTCATTCTAATCCCGTTTCTATTGCATCTTTTTCAATGGTAGTGTCAAACGCATGCTGTACACACTCTTTTTTTTATTTTGGTTGGTTGTAAAATCTAAACTTTAGATCTAGAATCTCTGTTTCCACGGTATTAGAGTCGTTTCGGTCGCCACGTTTTCCACTGGACCTGCAAATTTTAACTGGTTCAAGTACTGAAGGGTAGTATTCTGCCGAACTGAAGGCGGGTTTAATGTCGTCATTTATAGATTTATTTTTTGGATGTACGATGTAAATAATAATACCGTATTGCTTAAATATTTAGACGTTTTTGGCTAAAATGAAGCTGAAGAGTCTAAAGTCATACTTTTAAATTAAAGAAGATTAAGCAGACTGAGGGATTACTTAACAACAAAACCTTTTCATGGTAAAGGGCGTCACAAAAATAATTTTCGATAATTGCTATCACAAAGAGGCCTTATAGTGACTTCAAGCTAACAATATAATTTTGGGTTCGCCTGCACGCTCGTTAACTCCAAGTAGTTACTAATGGTTGTACTAGAGCTAAAAATACATACCTACTTCTTTTTTGTTGTTAAAAAAAGTGTGGGCGTGATAATGTTTATCGGAATTTAATCGGAAATGAACATCAGGGAACTTTTAGGACGCTTAAAATTTGGACAACTTTGACAGTAACAATACTTTGGTTTAAACAGGGCGAGGTCGTAAACTATCTGATGAATTCTAATAAGTCACTACTAATTTATTTATGGCATCGATGATCATCTAATCTAGGGGAGGTGACAAATCTTCGATATAGGGACCCAAAACTCAGATGACGAAGATCTGGAGGTAATTTTGGTATCGACAGCGGCGTGCCAGTATTGAAGGTTATGTTGAAAATGTTATTTTCATGTACTCATGTAGGAACCCTTTTAGAGAAGGAATAAAATTTGAAAAAAGCGAGTTTTGTTAAGAAATCTGATTTTGTCGTGTTCTTTTTGATTTTTCAGTGATCATCGGACTCAACGAACGTCATATATATGTCAAAAAACCGATGTAACTGTGAACAAAATAAGATTACTTGGTGTGGTTGTGGGCGAGTTTGTAACCACTACCACGGACCGAACTGTCACTTGTCCAGCGTTTTTAAAGGTTAAAGAAAAAATGCAAATAATTTTGGTTTATATTGTTTTTAATTCTTTTTTTATAAACGCTTTAACTCTCAAACTGATGAAATTATTCGTCACTTTTAGTTTTTGAGTTATTCCATAAACTTGGAAATTTTCTAATGGAATAAAGGAGCTATAGACTTCCTCTTAAAATGATGTATCAAGATACGAGTTTTATCTCTTAAATTCGCTTTAAATTTATGCGTCGCGAAAGGAGTCAGATACATTTTACCTCACACTACTACTATTATACTATAGTAGTGTGAGCTATGGTGATCCTAATTTTTTCAAGAAAAAAAATGTTGCTCCGATTTAAAAAAATTTTAAATAACTTTGTGTTTCAGATGATTTTGTCGCGTCGTCTGTCTCTCTGTCTGTCTGTAACTACAAACTTGCCGCTTGCTCGATTTTAATGAAATTCGGTACCTAGGCCGGGTCTTGGGTCGAGATGGTCCCATTAAAAAATGAAACAAATCCACCGAACACAAGCCAAATAAAAAGTTGGGGGTAGATTTCAAAAATTAGAGTTTAAGTGAAAATATGGCGTGTGTAATATCAAACGAAAGGTAATTGTGTCTGGAGTGAAACAAAATACATTTTAGGTTTTTTTTAATGGGTGGGGGTAAATTTCAAAAATTAGAGTTGAAGTCAAAACATGGCTTGTGTGATATCAAACGAAAGATAATTGAGTCTGGAGTTGAATAAAATATATTTCAGTTTTTAGTTATATTAGCTAACACGTACACTATAACTATTAGAATACCTAGTGTGAGCTTAGGTGCCCATATATTGGCAGAGTATTTTTTCTATATTTTAGCAAACACCAAATTTCTAATAAAATAGAGTTTTAAAAGCATATTAAAAGTATGGACAATTTTCAAGTACCTTTTAGCTAGATCGTTAGCACCAATTAAAAATAAAAAAGTGTCACATTTAACACCATCCTCTACAAATAGCTCTTGTTAAAAAAGGCCAGTGTAGCCACATTAAACTTGAAGGGCTGGTGATTAGACAAACAGCCGTATGGGGTGACTATCTTGATGTCCAAAAAGGATCTCTTTGTTGAACAATAGTCTCGAAATGGAGTTAAAAACTTGAAACCTTTGGCGGCACACCAAGAAAATTTGTCTTGAGACAGATACAAAAATAATGCCATCAAAAAACCCACTTCGAAACTAGTATAGGTTATTAGAATTCCTACAGAGATACATGGGCTGCTTACTGGGTTGAATGACATTATTTCTGGGCAAGACATTATTGAAAATAGTTATTTTTATGAGGAAAAGCTTAAAATTTTCTAAAATAAATGATAGATATCTTAAGGTATCTATACTGTGCTATGGCCTTAGACAAAAAAAGGCGTTAAAATGCTAAAACGTTATCGGGTTTATAAATTATTTTTGCATGGTAAATAATGTTCTTTTCTTGAATATATTGTTTTACCTTAAAACAATTTGTTTTGGATTAAAATATTTCTTTTTAGTTCAACGCAGCGTTTAGTCTTAAAATGAGACTTTACTTTTCTTCTTTAATTGTTTTGATTCAGTATACTCCATTTTGTAACAAAGCAAATTGTCTACATCTTGCTTCCAGAGGAAACGGTGCCTTAGATTAATTCAGTTCTAATTTATAATAAAACCATTTCTGTTTCACATTAAAATAAAGAGCCAATACATTTTTTGTGCTATTCAAGAAAATACTTTCTTGGTGACTAGGAAAGCACAAATTATTTTACTTCAAAGCAATTTGCTTTGATGTAAGACAATTTTTTTTACCGTGTGGTTAGATAAGTTTTAAAAGTTATTTATTTTAGATAAATTGAGGGCCGGTTTCTCAATAGAGGGTTAGCCCTGACCCGTGGGTTATCTTTGATAGCTGTCTTTTTTTAGCATGTGGTAAATATGTCAGTCATATCTTTTTTATAACCGACGGGTCAGGGCTAACCCTCTATTGAGAAACCGGCCCTAAACAAATTTACAGGAAACACTCACTCAAAAGTTAAGGACCCACAATTTCTCATTTTATCTAATTTTTATGAATATAAAAAAAATGCTTAAAAGAACAAAACCAATCATAATAAATGGATCCATGACGGATTTGATACTTTCCTAGCCCATTAGAAGCAGTAAACACCATGCTATATCAACTTTGAAAACAAAGTTTTTTGTAAATATCTCCGAAACGAAAGTTTCTACGAAGTTTTTGGATATAACACAAATTTTTGACAAAAATGTGCTCTATTATATTCCGAAAACCGCATATTGATGCGATGCTTTAAAAGTGTAAAAAACTCTCATTAGCATTAACGAATTTTGAGCAAAATTTAAGCCTCGAACACTTTTTTACCTATAAATTTCATGGAAATTCGTTTAGCGGTTTAGGAGCTACCTATCGTGATATACACATACACACACAGAGACAGACATCACGACGATATTGCTAGGACATGTCAAGATACACCCAAATAACTCATTTTTGGCATTATCTCAAAAAAATAATTTCCTCGGAAATTCTACCTTCTCTATCCATTGCTGCGCGGGCTTGGAAGGTAAATAGGCAGAAAATTATCCCACCTCATCAATCTAAGGAAAAAGGAGTAGAAGAAAAAAATGTTTAAATTTCTTCTTGTTTTAAATTTTTCGCCATTTAATTTTTTTTAAGATAAAGTTTTTTTATTTTCGAAATTTTGTCGTTCAAGCTTTTGATTTTCGAAATTCTGTCGTTCAAGCTTTTGTCTAGATTTGCGAGATTTTGTCATTTGAGCTTCTGTTTTTCGAGATCTTGTCATGCGATCTTTTGTTTTTCGAGATTTTTTTGTGTTCAACCATTTGTTTTTCGGGATTTTGTCGTTCGACCTTTTGTACATGGTAAAAAATTTTGTCTACAACGAAAACACGTTCTTTTCTTTAATATTTTTTTAACAATTTGTTTTACTTTAAAACAATTTGTTTTGAATTAAAATATTTTTTTTAGTTCAACGCAGCGTTTAATTTTGAAATGAAATTTTATTTTTCTTCTTTAATTGTTTTGATTCAGTATACTCCATTGTGTAACAAAGCAAATTGTCTTCATATAAGTAATATTTTGCTTCCAGAGAAAACGGTGCCTTAGATTAATTCAGTTCCAACTTATAATAAAACAATTTCTGTTTCAAATTAAAACAAAAGGCAAGACATTTTTTGTCCTATATCAAGAAAATATTCTCTTGGTGATTAGGAAAGCACAAAATATTTTATTTCAAAGCAATTTGCTTTGATCTAAGACAATTTTTTTACCGTGTATTTGTAATTTTTTTTTTCAAGCTTTTCACTGCCACGTATAAAAACTATCATGCATAAAATATCATTTTTAAATTTAGAAACCAAATATGGAAGCTAAAATATCATAAAACCCACGCACAGTAGTCAAAGTGGAGGCCCAAACTTATCCTGTTTCAAATTAAAAACCAAGACTTGAAAATATATCAAGCGTTATCAGCTCACGCCTATCAAGTAAAAAGTTTACGTTCTTTTCTTTGTAGATTACATCTAATTGGTACTTAATTTTTTTGGGTATTTTTTTTATATGAGTTTAAGAAAAGCCTAGATAAAGCTGAACCTAGACTTCCTGAATACCAATTTTTTTTTGTCAAACCCTTTTTTTAATATACCTATTACAGTCAATAAGAATGATTAGCAATTTTGTTTTAACTTAATTTGCTTAACCCAGATAAAGCCAACAAAATCTTATTTTTAAAATTTAATATTTTTTTCTTTTTTTGTTAAAAAAAAAAAGAATCCCACTACTTTACTTTACTTTACAAAAACATGCAAACATAAATTTTAGTTTCAGATTTTTTTAAAAATTGCAGCTCCTAAAACTGGCGCTATCCCACAATTAATATACCCAAAAATACCGAAACTAACTTTGACAGCTTTACTGTTATTTTAAAAGGACAGTGGCCATATTTGGGTTAAACTAAGTTCTCCCCGCTTGACTTTAACTGCAAATAATTGTGTTTAAAGATTGTATATCGTATTACATAATTTGTTTCATTTATTTGATTTTTTAGTCTTCGAACTAAGAAGCTCAATCGTAATCACATTTGCATGTCCATGGAGTCTATCTTTATGGTTTTTGGTGTACTTTGTTATAGTCTATGCTGTAGTCCATTTTTCGGTTCCAATGAGGTCACTATTTCGAACGTATGTAGGTATCAAATTAACAATATTACAATTTAACAAAGTTCAAGTGGAAAATCCAAAACGACCGCTTTCCCGTTCTTGATTCAGTTTGAAATTTCGTTATCTGGTTTAGAAATATCAAGAGAGAGCTTGTCAACCTCTGCTTTTGTTTACTTATGTTTTTGTCCGTTTTTTTAAATTAAATTTGGGATAAAATATATATCTGTTAAAAACTTTTCAGGGTTTTAAAACATATATATATATATATATATATATATATATATATATATATATATATATATATATATATATATATATATATATATATATATATATCGGTTTCACAACGTTCTACGTCTTCCGATACCCAATCTCCACTCGTTTCAGTTTGCCCATAATTCATCATCTAGGCCTCTTATTCTTATTTCACTGTCTATTCCTTCTCTCCAGCTTCTCCTCGGCCTTCCTCGTTTTCTTTGGCCAGTTGGTTTCCATTGTAATATTTGTTTAGGTAGTCTTCCATCATCCAGCATTTTTTCTGTTCTATCTTTGATTGGCCATACTTCTGAGCCGTATGTAATGATACTTTTTACAATGGTGTTATATATAAGCTTTTTGTTATGTTTTGATATACTTTGGTCCCAAATTATTCCATTTAATAATTGCTTTTCTTCCTTGTACGTTTCTATCTTTTATAGCTTTGTCTAGTGTTCCGTCAGCTGTAATTTTTAGACTTAGGAATTTATACTCATCACAGGACTGAATTCGCTGCCCAGTATTTAAGATTAGATCCTGTTTCGTTCCACCAATACACATATACTCTGTCTTATTGATATTAACCTCTAGTCCACACTTATTATACTCTTCTATTAGTTTTCGTGACATATATTCGAGGTCGTCATAATCCTGAGCCACCACTATATATATAAACATAAAGTATACAAGGTGGTTTCCTCCAACGGAATTCCCAGTTTTGGCATTTTCTCTTCCAGACTTTAAGGACCTGTTCCAAATATATCTTGAAGAGCGTAGGCGAGGTACAGCAACCTTGTTTAAGACCTTTATTTACTTGAAAGCCTTTAGTTAGTTTTGCTTTTATTTTAACTTTTGCCTTACTATTGCGGTATAACTCTTTGATGGCCTTAATTAGTTGTACGCTTATGTTTGTCTTTTCCAACGCTTTCCAAAGTAGATTTACTGGTATACTATCATATGCCTTCTGCAAATCTACGTAAAGCAGATGCAGCTCTTGTCCGTATGCCATTTTCTTTTCAATAACTTGGGTTATACAAAAGAGATGATCTGAAACCAGCTTGTTCTTCTGCCTCCATGTCTTTATATTCGCTCTCAACTTTATTTCTTATTATTCTACCGTATATTCTGCTTAGCGTACTAGTCACAGATATACCTCTATAAGTGTCACATATATCTTTCCTTCCTTTTTTGTGTATTGTGGATATATATGACGTTTTCCACTCAGTTGGTACTACAGTTCCATTTAAATATTTTTGGAAAAGATTCCGTAATCTCCAAAAAAGTTCTTCAGTGCCATATTTAATAAGTTCAGGTATTGTGAGGGGTACTGGAGATCCCATCGTTCTAATGATATTGTCTCTTTCGTCTTCCTTGAATTTTGCTCTATCTTCAGTTAAAAGTTTTTTAAAATGCTCATCCCATTCATTGTCTGGTATTGGTGAAATAATATATCTGCATGTTTCTTTTTTAATCGATCTTATAGTTTTCCAGCTTCTCCTACCTCCTAAGTAAGAATCTATTTTCTGGCACTTTTGCATCCACGATTGATTTTTCTTATCACTGATCATTCTTCTCACCTTTGATTGTGCGATTTTGTATTCTTCTCTGCTTCTATCTGTCTTTTGGGATAAGTAGGTGTGATATAATTTCCTTTTTTCCTCTATTTCACTTTCAATCTCAGCATCCCACCAGTATGGTTTTGTTCTTTTAGGAGTTTCTTCCACTAATCCTAGTGCTTCTTTTGCAGCTTGATGGATGCTTAATGTGATACATTCGTATTCCTCATCTGGGGTTTCACCTGAACTTGAATTAAGTTTTTCGTTCAGTCTCTTTTTGTCAGTCGTTCAGTCTCTTTTTACGCTGTCATGTTCTAGGCTTAGTAGATTATATTGACAGCGATCAATTTCCTTATTCACTGTATCATCAAGATGTTGTTGATGCAGGCTTCAGCCTTGATAAGGAAAGAGAATTTTGGTCTCCAGAAAATAGTGATCACTTCCGCATGTTGATCGACGCTTTGTTCTGACATCTTGAATTTTTAGTTTTAGGTTTTAAAACATTATTTTTCAGTAAGAGTAGGAAAAGTCCGAGAATTTTTTTTTTCAACAAAAATAACAACAACTGAGAGTCTCCGCCATTTTGACAAGGCCATGATAAAATCAAAGTATAGTAAGTTTGGTAAGGCTGCCTGGCGGGCTGCCTACCAGTGCTCAACTATTTTAACCACGTTTTCATTGGTAATGTCAAACGCATAGTGTACACACTTTCTATTTTGGTTGGTTACAAAATCCAATCTCTAGCTGTTCTAATATCTCTGGGAAAGTCCGAGATTTTCTTTCTTTTCCGACAAAATACAACAAAAAACTACAATAACTGACAATCTCCGCCATTTTGACAAGGCAGCGATAAATTCAGACTATAGCGATATTGGTTCGGTTCTAACAAGTTGCCTAACAGTGCGATTCTATTTCAGCTCTCATTTCAGCTTTTTCAATGCTAATGTCACACGCTTTTTATTTAGGTTCGTTGTTATATAAATAAATAAATAAAAATTATAATGATTTTTAATCGCACAAAATTTCAAAAAGCATTTTTTAGGTTAAAACAATTTTTTTGCAACAAATCTTCTCGTTTTATAACCAAACCTTAAAGTATATCAAAGAGTAGTTGAAGATAATTGCGAAGTTTATTTTCAAAAATTGATCCTACGAAATATATTTTCATATGTCTGTACTACCTGTCTCGGGCCCACCCCGAAACTTTTTTCTATATACGCCACTGGCTAGGAAGGTATCAGATCCATCATGGATCCATTTGTTTTTTATTAAATTTGGGATAAAATATAAAAGCTCGAGAATTTATTTCTTTTTCAACAAGAACACAAGAAAAAACCGAACTGACAGTTTCCGCCATTTTGACAAGGCCGTGATAAAATCAAAGTATAGTAGGTTTGGTTAGGCTGCCTAGCGGGCTGCCTACCAGTGCTCAACTATTTAACCACGTTTTCAAATGTAATCTCAAACGCATAGTGTACACACTTTTTCCATTTTGGTTGGTTGTGAAATCCAAGCTGTTCTAATATTTTTGGGAAAGTCCGAGATTTTCTTACTTTTCCGTCAAAAATACAACAAAAAAGTACAATGGCTGACAGTATCCGCCATTTTGAAAAGGGAGCGATAAAATCAGACTACAGCGATGTTGATTCGGTTCAGTTCTAACGAGCTGCCTAACAGTGCGATTCTATTTCAGCTTTTTCAATGCTAATGTCACATGGTTTTTATTTAGGTTCGTTGTTAAATACAATCTCTGTTCTAGAAGGTTCAAAATTAAAAAAAAACATTATCACACTAAATGTCAAAAAGCGGTTTTTAGGTTAAAACAATTTTTTCACAACAAACCTTTTTGTTTTATAACTAAACCTTAAAGTAGGATATTCAAAAATAGTTAAAGAGAATTGATAAGTTTATTTTCAAAAATTGATGTTACGAAATATATTTTCATCTTTGGTTTTTAAGATACATATTCGATAAAAACCCAGGATCCAGTGGAATGCTTTTACATCGCGAAATTTTACTAGATTTTAACTGATATAACCCTCCGAAACTTTTAAGACCTTTCTTTTGGAGTACAAGCGCCTCGCCCGCCTTTTAGATAATCACATAATTTAAAGAATTAACCTGTGGTTTTTGGTTCTCAGGTATACCTATCATAAATAAAGCATCTTTAAAACCTAAATAAAGCTTCTTATTTGGCCCTTTGTGGTTGGGTATAATATCCGAAATGAGCTTCTGTATTTTCTTTTCGTTTAACCTAGGGATGATTTGTTGGGTTTAAGATAATGTCTTTTCGAAGCAGAAACAAAGAAAGGCATACCGTTTGTTGAGGAACTTTTTACATAAAATTTACATAATTTCATGATACATGATGTCTACATATTCTAGCATAGTGTAGATTACCTGCAATGTGCTTCTAGGTAGTTCAAAAAGTTATTTTTTCGGAAGGTAATTCGTATGATAAACAATTGATTGAAATCCATTTATTTTAAAGGTAATTAGTTCCAAAACCGTTTGTTTACAATCTAGTTAGTTCAAAAACAATTTGTTTAAAAGAACTAAGTGCTGCCAAAAACATTGGTTCGAAAGCTTTTAACTAAGGTTGTTTAACCTACTTACCTTTTAAACCGATAATGTATGGTTATGGTCGTTTCGTTACATAATACACAGAAACTAAAATGGTTAGTTTAGCAAGCTGGTCATTTGTTCGTAGTAAATCTGGCAACAATGCGCCTAGTCAGGGAAAGTTAAAAAATACGAGGAACACTCATCGAGAGAACGCGATGTGATGGGATCAGACCCGGGAACGATCACATCTCTCGAGAGCACGTTAATTCCTATACAATTCAAGAATTAGCTTCCTCATGTTTTCCTTTTTGACAAGAAACCTGGGTACGGTGGTCAGAGATTTTAAAAGATATTGGATTACCATTGAAAACATGGTTAAAATAGCCAGGCAGCCTAACCAAACCTACTATACTTTGATTTTATCACGGCCTTCTCAAAATGGCGGATACTGTCAGTTGTTGTTATTTTTGTTGTGTTTTTGTTGAAAAAGAAAGAAATTCTCGGACTTTTCCTACTCTAATGGAAAAAGTAATGTTTTAAGACCCTGAACAGTTTTTAACAGTTATGGCGTATTCCACTGGGAAAATAAGTGCAGCACTGGTGCACAACTGGCTCGGTGTTTGTATTCCATTGACATGCACTTTTTCAGTTTTCGTATTCCATTGAGGAATTTATGAATTCAGTTTTGCACTGAATGCGGCTTTTTTGACACCGGCTCTGAGGGCTCGTGCCGCACCGAAAACTTTTTCCCGCCATTAATTTTAAACGCTTATTATTCTCGTGGGACGTAAAAATATGTGCAGATAAAGTGATATTTTTTATTATTTTCTTCGATGCTAATTAGTAGCAGCGATGAAGATGAAGAGGAACAGTTTTGTGCAATGCAAACAATAAGAACGGAAACCCCAAAAATTAAAAACTTTATTGAAAATGTGGTTTACAGATTTAACAATAAACAAAGAAGTGGATTTGTATGGATTTGGTTGACTGCTATGATTATAAGTAAAAATAAATATATAATTTTTTGTTCAAGACACACTTTCGGCTCGAGTTGAGCACTGCAGAATTCGTCATAAATTAGTTGAAAGAGTCTTAATTCTGTCAAAAGAACACGGGGACGAAACCCCATTAGCGCTGAGACACATGTGTTGTCATTTTTATGGCATGTTAAAACACCCTTACCTAGCTGTTAGGTTAGGTTATGTGCTTGTTGAATGGAAATTTGTTCAAAAATATTTTCTTTAAAAATCTTTTTGAACAATTTTCCTTATGAAAAAAAATGACTAAAAGAAAATTTTTTTGAACAAAAAAATTTTAAGAAATGTTTTTGAATAATTTTCCTTTTCAAGAAAATGTTATTGAAGTATTATTATTGCTTTCGAACAAATGGTTTTTGAACAACGTGTTTTCGACCAAATTCCGCAAGGCAGAAAAGTTAGGTTCAGTTGAAAGAAACTTGTGAAATATTATATATGTATACGAGGTGTTTCGAATCTTTCCTTCCTTGTTCAAATTTTGAAAGCATAAAGTACACTACTTCTGTTCAGGTTTTTTTGAAAAACAAGCGCGTATTACAGATAACTACTCTATCTGTTGGTATACGAGCACAAGCCTGCATTCAACAAGGAGGTGGGCATTTTAAAAATATTTTTACATTTTTTAACAAAACAAAAAATGTGAGGTTATTGGCTTGCATACCACACGAGTGCGATTTTTCATTTTCCACATGTTCCATTGAAACTGCACCCGGTGCAAATTTTTGACAGCACCGATCCAGTGTCAGTGCACCACCAGTGCTGCACTCATTTTCCCAATGGAATACGCCATTAGATTTCATCCCAAATTTAATTAAAAAAAACTGGCGAAACACATATAAACAAAAACAGCGGTTAACAAATACATCAGAGAACGAAATATCAATGGTTGTCGCTTTTACCTTCCGCGACTGTGCTCAGTCAGACAACTAAAACCAAAGACAAGAGTTTTTTATCAACTATTCTTGTTCTTGTACAGACGGTTCCAAGAAGGAAATGCCATTTAAACTATATGGTAATGTTTAGGTACCCACTTGCTCTGTGACAGAAGTTAATCCGAATATAAATTGGATTTATAATAAAATTAATGCCTCCAAGCTTACTTCTGATTGAACCATTCATTGTATGTTAACTTTTGCGGACATCTCGGCTTTATTTCTTCATTTCGTACAAAAGGAAACAATTTTTTTTATATAATATTGTCTAACTGCAATAGCTTCAGAGGTTTGGTTGTATGGTAATCATATACGTAATATTCCAATACTCCCTGTTACCCATTTACGCAATGACTGGCGTTTGATGCAAATACTCGGAAATGAAGATACTAAAAATGCATAGATACCAAATTTACATAGATTTTTTGTTAACTGTGCGCCGATGATCTAACGTGACGAATACACGAATAAAATTGTAAAAGTATAACGAACTAGGACATTTTTTCTTTAGGACTGCAAAAGGGATAGACTTAATGTCCATTGATATTGCTATTTCAAGTTTGCATCATGCATCGTAAGGTACCGTGGCTATTGGAATAATACGTACTATATGGAAATAATATGCATATGTGATTGATAGCAACCAATCAGGACATTTTTTCTTCATGACCGCGAGGACTTTACTGTGGGTATTGTAATAATATGTAAATGACGGTAATCGGTTCGGTCATTGGCTAGCCAGATATGACATTAAGCAGTGGCGTATATAAAGGGGGGCCTGGGGGGGTTCCCCCGAAGATTTTTTTAGATATTTTCTACCACCCCGAAACTTTTTTCTATATACGCCACTGACATTAGGGGTTTCGTCAGGAGCGTCCGAGCTAGTGTTGCCAAACTTTTCTGATGACTTTCCTTCAACTAAGTGACACAAGCCCTTCATATCCTTTAAAACACTAACGGGTGGGTGCTCGACACTAAACCAAAAAAACTTAATACTACTAAGATTTTTTTTTCAAAAAAATGGAATAAAATACCAAACAAATAGACTGTAACTTAAATCATAAATTATAAAATCCAAAATTAAAATTAAAGTATTTAAATTTACCTACATAAATACAGTTTGGTAAAATTAGTGGAATATTTGCAAAATATATAACTTTGCCTCAAAATAGTAAAAATTCTTCAAATTCGGATAAAAACCTTCAATCAATGAAAAATTTTGTTCAAAACACTTCATTTTGAAGGAAAACCTTTACATCTGGCAACACTGTTTCGAGTCCCTATTAATCGGCAACTCTTAACTGCAGCACTGTCAGATATCCGCACTGTGATTGCATGGAGGGGTGGCTCGGTATTTCCTTTTGGTGTACAGGTTAGGGGAAATACCAGGAAATACTTGGGAAGTAAATATACTAGGAAATACCTTGAAGTGCTTGAGAAATACTAGGAAATACCATTGAAATTTGAGGAAATAGCGTAGGTATTATACCATAGGTATTTCCTTTTGGTGTACAAAAATCGGTGATCTAGCCACCCCTTGGTCATCACACCGTGGAATACCATTGCACGAACTAGGGGTATCAGAAAGTTTTGGTTCGATGGGGGTACCGCACGTCCTTACTGATACCGATCGTGGCCTCAATCGCCTTTGGTTCGACTGCAAACAAAAAAAATTTTGTTTGATCTATAGTTACTTGCTACAGCAGTAAAAGCATCTTTAATTAAAAGCCGAATAGATCAAAGATACACAGACCAACAACATCAATCAAAATCCACGAAGGAACCCAGCCAATCCACATAAGAAGAAGTGTCAAACAGAGTGACACAATATCCCCTAAACTATTTAACCAATCTCTAAAAGATGTTTTTTAAAACTTAGATTGGGAAGAAATGGGCATCAAAGTAAACGGACAATACCTAAACCACCTAACATATGCTGGTTTGTAATAAAAGCATCTCCAAAAGAGTTTAGCAGTGAGTTGTATGCTGAGAACCTAACGCCCAGGCTTAGTTAATAGTGAACAAGTAGTACAATAGTCAAGTATAAGAAGTTAAGCGTATCAAAGAAGATTTGTAGACAAGATGTATTTAAGTACAATGTAAGTAGTAAATATAAGTATTATAATAAAACCATTACACCTAACTTAAACTGTGTTCGTCACGATAAAACCCCCTCGTGACAATATCTCCTTAATAACAGATAAGAAAGAAGAACTGATAAAAATGCTGAAAGAACTGGATACAGCAGCTTAAAATATATATGAACTACACTAAAACTAAAATTATAGCAAACACAGATGAAAATGTTACGATCAGAATAAACCAAGAGAAAATTGAACAAGTAGAGGAATATATATACCTGGGACAAATTATTAAACAAAAAAAAGAAAACCAAACAGCTGAAATCAAGAGACGAGTAAGATTGGTCTGGGTAGCATTCGGTAAATTAAGCAACATATTAAAAAATAAAAAATATCCTCAGTACCTCAAAACGAAAGTTTATAACCAATGTATCTTTTTTGTTTAAAACTCGTAGACAATGATTGTGTAGAAATAAAATTTCGGACTTCCATTGTCTTTATTTATTTTAAAACACGACGTTTCGGTTAGTAAGTATCTCTAACCGTTATCAAGTGTAAACTAAACAATCTAGTCTTTAGGCTACTACTTATACTACTTGGCGTGCAGTCAGGTGTGACGGCCCACCCCCTTTTTAATCCTAAGACGCCTGTTTTCCTTAAGGAGTGGTTTCCATATGTTTGGTATGTCCGTGCTTGGTTGACTGAAAACTTCTTTATTCTGCATTATAAACGCAGCTTCAATAAACTTTCGTTTTCGCCAATGCGACTCCTTATGTAAAACTTTAGCTTCTGACCACTGAATCCTGTGATCATTTGACCATGCATGATCTGCTAAACCGGATTTTTCAATATCCCCTGATTGGGTACTTTTTAGATGTTCATTTACTCTAACCTGAAGAGGGCGTTTCGTTTCACCTACATATGATTTACCACACTAACACGGGATTTGGTAAATACATTCCTTATTATTTGAGGTATTGTCTGGTTTTGTTTTAGTTACAAAACTTCTTATCGTATTTCCCGAAGAAAATACTGTTTTTATATTATAGTGTTTAGCTATTCGTCTTATGTTTTCTGAAATCCCTTGAACATTTGGAATGTTAATAACACCTAATAGATTATTATTTTGAGAATTTGGTACATTTAGTTTGTTTTTAATTTTATATATCGTTGAGTTTATTAATTTCTCGGAATAACCATTCTGTTGTAAGTCCTTTTTAATGTTGTTAATTTCTGTGGTTAATTCTTCATTATTACTACAAATATTTATGGCTCTTAAATACAAACTTCTTATAACTCCTTGTTTTGTAGCAACAGAATGATTAGACTTAAAATTTAGGTACTGTCCCGTGTGTGTAGGTTTCCTATATACAGTGGTTTGAATGGTTCTGTCTAATCGTTTGGCAAGAACATCCAAAAAAGCTAAGGCCGAATCTTTTTCAATTTCCATGGTGCACTTGATTGATGGTCGAATACCGTTTAAATGGTGTAGAAAATTCTGTAGTTCGTCTTCATTTTCCGGCCATATCATAAATGTGTCATCCATGTATCGTAGCCATAGTTTTGGTTTGACTCTTGCTGTGTTGATCACATGGTCCTCGAACCACTCCATGTAGATGTTTGCTACCACTGGCGAAAGAGATGAACCCATTGGAAGTCCATCATTTTGCGCGTAAAACTTATCTTTCACTTGAAAGTAAGAGTTACGGAGACAGTGCTCCAAAAGATCGATCACCCCCTCCACCGATAGCGTTGTTCTCTCGTGAAGTGTATCAGTAGTAGATATATGTATGTTCCAGACCAAATTGTGGTGGTAGTGACGTCATTTCCGAGAAATCCCATTGTTAAAAAGACACCTGCATATAAAAGAACAATGGGATTTCTCGGAAATGACGTCACTACCACCACAATTTGGTCTGGAACATACATATATCTACTACTAATGGAAGTCCGAAATTTTATTTCTACAATGTATCCTTCCTGTACTTACCTATGGATCCCAGACTTGGATACTTACAAAATCACACATGGATAAGGTAACAAAAGCCCAAAGATCAATGAAAAGACAAATGTTACATGTAAGGCTAACAGATAGAAAAAGGAATGAATGGATAAGAAATAAGACAAAAGTAATAGATGTCAGAGGAGAAGTAGCAAAATTAAAATGGAAACTTGCCGGTCATAATATCAGACAGAAAGACGATCGATATAATAAATAAAAGAAGTAGGGGAAGACCACAAATGAGATTTTAAGAAACATGCGGGAACTAGATGAATGAACACGGCGACAGACAGGGAAGAGTGGAAGATATTGCGGGAGGTCTATGTCCAAAGACGAATCGAAGAAGGCTAAATAGATAGATACACAGAAAAAAAGAAGTTCTTCAGTTAAAAAAAGTAGTTTTCTTGAAAAAAATATATTGACCCAAAAGCAAAAGTCTCCGAACAAAATGTTTTCATTTCATCTAAGCAAACCGCTTGTTTTAGGAAAAAAAAATAATTTTCTTGGTAAAATGTTTTGGTTTAAAACAAACTGCCTTTAGCGAAGAAAAGTGGTTTTGAAGCAAGATATAAAATGTCTTTCTACTATCTGCTTAACACAAATAAAGCTTTACTTTGCCTAAAGACTTTTAATTTTTAACTCAAAATACCCGGCATCTCAAAACGAAAATGGTGATTTATTCCATAATACTATAAAACACAAAACAAGAAGGTTGCCGCTTCCATTCAAAACAAATCAATTTTCTTGGATAAAGGCAACTTTTATTTTCAACGGAAACCAGCAGTTCAAGAGAATAGTTTTTTTTTGTTAAAAAATATCGTCTTCATGCATAGGAAAGCAGATTTTTTCTTGGATCAAAGCAATTTGCATTGACTGAAGACATTTTTTTTTTCTGTGGAAATAGTTACTTTTCTGCCAACCCGAAAATTTTGTTAAAATTTACTATGTACAGAGGTCAATGTTAATCATGCCTCCTTCTTTAAAGAGTACTAACTATTATCAGAACCACGCTAGACACCTGTAAGTTGACTCCGATCCTTATACGGTCAAGAAGATACGAAGATGCAGTATTAGTAAGTTTAAATGGGCATTCCTTTATGCCTATACAGATAGTTTGTTTACAATATCAATTTACATTTTTACTAAACAGACCATTAGTTAGCCATTAGTCTTGGTCAGATTCTTTATTGGCATTTGCGATTATGTATCCTACAGGGTGTTAAAAGTCTGCATTTTGAAAGATTGATCTTTTTGGGTTGACGTTACACATATCGCACCCTTAAATCTAAAGAGACGCAACTCAAAAATTTTGAAAATGACTTTATGCAACAAAAATGCATTCAAATGTGCTTTTTAACTATAGGTCACAAAAATTTACTTTGTTTACAGTTTTTTGGGAAATTATGGAAAACTTTTGTTTATAAGCACATATGAGCTAAAAAGACACGTTGTAAGTATTTTTATTGCAGGGACACATTTTTAAATTTTTGAGTTATGTCATTTTAGTTTTAAGTGTGCGATATATAGATCTGATGTGTTGACATATCGTGGACGACAAACAAAGCCTTGTTTAAATTAAAATGCATGTATTTAATGGTCGTTGCCGGTTGTTGAAATAAGGGAGATAGAGAGCAGTAGTTAATACCCACCACATTCTCCTGAATAAAATACTAAAAGGAAATATAATCCCAAACAACTGGAAAGAATCCATAACCATTATTCTACACAGGAAAGGCGATTCAACAGACCTAAAAACTATCGACCTAAAACACTGCTCAATGTAATTTATAAACTTTTCACGAAAATATTAACAGATAGACTAACAACAAAATTTTGAATCAAAAAAACAAGCAGGAAAAGGTTTGACTACAGTTGACCACCTATTAACCATAAAAATCCTAAGAGAGTCAACGAATACAACATTCCACTATGTATTGCGATTATAGACTTTGAAAAAGCTTTCGACAGCATTGAGCAGTGATTTATTTTTGAAAACTTTACCACCCTTTATCTCAAAAGGTAAGACGTTTAGGACATGTTCATATGAAGATTTTTCTTAAAATGGGCCCAAAAATCACCCCCATAAATATTGACATTCAATTAGGAAACACCCTATATATATCGAAGCAACAACATCAATCAAAATCCAAGAAGAAATGAAGCCAATCCGCATAAG
Source organism: Aspidapion aeneum (assembly GCA_963576565.1). Taxonomy (NCBI): domain Eukaryota; kingdom Metazoa; phylum Arthropoda; class Insecta; order Coleoptera; family Brentidae; genus Aspidapion; species Aspidapion aeneum. The sequence goes on along the minus strand of OY755038.1, from coordinate 33,489,197 downwards.
AAGAGGTGTGTCAACCAGGATGACACAATATCCTCTAAACTATTTAACCAGGCCCTAGAAGATGTTTTCAAAAACTTATACTTATATAGAATACTTGAACCACCCAAGATATGCTGTCATATAGCCTTAATAACAGATAAGAAAGAAGAACTGATAAAAATGCTAGAGGCTTGAGTATGAACTACACTAATACTAAAGTTATAACAAAGACAGATGAAGATATCACGATCAGAATGAACCAAGAAAAAAGAACAAGTAGAGGAATATGATAACTGGGACAAATTATGAAACTAAAAATAGAAAAATCAGATAGAAAAAGTAATGAATGGATACGAAATAAAACAAAAAAACGGGATGTCAGAGGAGAAGTAGCAAAAAAAAAGACGATCGATGGAACAAATGTATTGTAAACGGGAGACCTTGGGAATATAAAATAAGTAGGGGAAGACCCCTTATGAGTCTGAATTTTATCTCCTACTTCTAAATCTTAAGATATTATAAAGTTGGTATTTTTTCTAGCTTTCTATTTAATCTTTGAAATCATCGTAAAATTTTCATAAATATGTATCAGCCTTTTATTTTTTAATACTTTTGTAATTTTTAATTAAGTGCCCTATCAAGGGGACCCTGTATATCTTTTCTTGGATTTGCGTTCCTTCTAATTTGCTTAATTATAATGTAATCGAAAAATATGTGAATTTTATTAATTTGACTTAGCCTGCTAGTTCATTGTTCTTGCCAATAAGAGCAAAATCAGTGACTATTTGTTCTGATTCGGTATGACTTATATCTACAAAGTGTCCCAATAAAAATGGGCCAGAGAGTGCCGCGGTTTATCTGCAGCCCCCCAGTACAAGGAGAAATAAAGTAGTTGAATATTTAATTACTAACTACTAGTAGTTAGTAGTTTAACTATTTTGTTCATTAAGTAATTATTTCACAACTTTTTTCCAGTTACTAATTTTTAGAGCTCTGACCTGTAACTCCGGTGAATCGACGGCAGTTGGAGCTTAATGCAAGCGGCTAAAACTTTAATCGGTTTTAATATACATGTCTACGTGGACTATTCCATGCACCTGGAGCTAACCAAGTTTTAGCCTTCGCGTTGCTATGGCCAAGGTAAGGTCGATTGCTTTACGTTCCTTGATCGCTGGTGTTTGTATTATGTAATTTTCAAAATATGACGAAAAATAGGGTATTTGACAAATTTTAGAAGAGAGTTTAGAATGATACATAGATCCCTAATTTGCTACGCAAAATTATTCAAATAGTATATTTTATCATGGCCTCATTTAAAATCTAATTTCCGATTTGAATTTGCCGCTAAAACGCTCATTTCTAGCAGGGCGTTGCAATGACGTCACAGCGCAGTAAACTCGCGGACAGATACACGGCATTTAAGTGTTTATGGTCTGTGTTTTTACTGTTTTTTATTTTAAAAAATGTCCTATAAGTGGTGTGTAGTGCCTCAATATTCGAATACTAGCATAAAAACACCTGAAAAACTATTTATTCATGTGCCTACAGCAGTTAAAGAACGGAAAAAGTGGCTAGAACTTGCTTGAAGAGACCCAAGGGCCTTATCTCATACATCTTCACTTTACATTTGTGAAGATCACTTTGATGTGAGTATTATAAATTGTTTCTATTAATTTTTCTCACCTTGTCTATAATATATATAACTTTTTGAGGTTATTTTATTACAAGGGGTGAACAACTACATATAATAGGCACAAAGGTGTACAAATTTTTAGGCGGTGCTAGGCAGGTATTAGGTAGGACTAGGGAGTACCTCTAAGTGCAGGATTAGGCAGTGCACATGCAGGCTAAATATAGGACTGAGCAGTGCATATGCAAGACTAAGCAGTGCATAGGCAGGACTAGGCAGTACCTACGCAGGACTATGCAGTGTAACCTATGCAAAATATATTTAGAAAATTTTGTTTTAAAAAAGCAATTTTTGATTGTTTCTTAATGCTTAAAATAATAATGATTGAGTATTTAATTAAATCTATTGTAAGTGGCATATTAAAAAAAAAGAAAAACATATAACCTAACCTCAAAATCTAAATGAGTAAAAGTAGCCGAAGAATATCGTAAAAAACTTTCAGTTAATACAAAACAACTCATGGAATACTTACATCAACATTTTAACGTTTCTAAATTCCGCAGAACAAAAATCACTGTTGTTGGCAAAGAAGCCTGCCACCATAAAGGAATTCAGCATTGGCAAGTTGGAGCTATCGGCTTTGGAGAATCCGATTTCCATTGAAAATGTTTTTTATAAGCAAAACACAACATAAAATCTAATTTAGGACAATAATTCGCACTTTAAACCAAAGCAAACATTACCATCCATAAGAAAATATTACAGAAAATAGGTTCGTTCGAGGCGTTTACTGTTTTGTGACGTCACTCGCAGCTGATTGGTAGACCGCCTGTTTTGAATCACGTGGCTAATTGTTTTAATTCAATGAATTTATTTAATTAAAATAACTATGAATTTGAGAAAAAATTAAACAAAAAAGTTTGTTTTTAGCATTCTCAAGATCTAAAGAGATATCTAAAAATAAATATATATATATATATATTTATTTTTTACTACTGTCAAACACCCTATAGTCTTCAAAATATTTAAAAAAGGCATATAAGGCTTACGAGGTGGACAACTGTCAATATGAATCGAGCGCATTTAAACTAAAGCAGTATTTAAGTTGCAATGGAAGCTTGTAAAAACATAAACCTCAAGTTGGCTGTGGAATATCTTTCAAGATTGGCTTAATGTTTAATGCTTTTAAGTCTTGTACTTTTCCCTTTGCCTTTGCATATTTTACACACTTATTATAGGTCGTATTTTATGGTTTTATGCGTGTAGTAAAAATTTGTTCTTTCTAGCCTTTGCCAAGATGAGATTGTCCACTAACATAATTCATCGTTTATGCGTTTCTTTAATCGATTTTGACATTTTTGTTGTGTCGCATTTTCTTCGGTGTTGTTGCAAAGAAAATTGTTGTTTATTATGTCTCGGGCATTTCACGGACTTACTTGGGTTTCATACAGGGTTCTCAACATAGTATCCAGGAGTAGTTGGTTCATAAGCCGAAAAACATGCTATACTGATTTGGATGTTTTTTATTTGATCAAAATCGGTTCAGTAAAAATGAATTTATCAAGAAATAAATGCAGACATGATGGGCAAGGCAATCGTATAATATTTAAAAACAATGGTTGAAACAAAAATATTTTTAAACAACTAGGAGAATTTAATGGCATAAGGGCAAGGAAAAATAAGAAAAATAAGATAATTAAAAGATTTACCTTAGGCTGGGACAAAGAAAAATTAGAGATGACGAAACGGTTTCCAAATAGGCGGATTTTGAACCAGTGCCTCGGTGGCTCAGTGGTAGAGCGTTCGCCTAGATAGCGAAAGTTCGCTGGTTCGATCTCAGCCTGAGGTAAATCTTTTTATTATCTTATTTTTCTTATTTTTCCTTGCCCTTATGCCACTAAATTCTCCTCGTTGTTTAATTTATATCTAGGGCGCTAAAACTAACCGTGATGTGTGCGAGTGTGTGCGGGTGTGTTTGTGTGTGTGTGTTTGTGTGTGTACGTGTGTTTGTGTGTGTGTATGTCTGTTCGTATCACGATAGCTCCTAAACCGCTAAACCGATTTTCGTAAAATTTTTAGGTAACATAGTGTTCGACACTGTAACGAGCTGATTAGATTTTGATCAAAATCCATTAATGCTAATGATAAATTAAAAAATACAATCTTTTTACGGAGCATCACATCAATATGCGGTTTTCGGAATACAGTAGACTACATTTTGCTCAATAATTTGTGTTAAAACCAAAAACTTCGTAGGAGCTTTAGTTTTTGAGAAAATTACAAAAAACTGTTTTCAAGGTTGATATATGAACTGACACTTGAAGTGTGCTAATAGGCTAGCTAGGAAGTTATCATATCCGTTATAGATTCATTCATTTTATTTTATACTTTATTGTTTTAGATAGAATGTTTATTTGCTCTTTTAAAAAACACTGCATCATTTTTAATGGCGATAAGAATCGTGTCGACCACCTGAGAAAGTTTTTGTTGAAAAATTCTTTTGTGTTTACTCTTTTTAACGGTAAATTGTGTCATTTAAACTCGAGAGATAAAAGCGACTATTTGTTTAGAGCAGAGCTATTACATGCATTTCTTATTTATCATTAGTAAAAAGATTTTATTTTAAAACATCATACATTTTAGAAATTTTTTACTTTTTAAATATTATTTTATATCTAAAATACGAAATTTATTAAAAATTTTTTAGCAAAAAACAAAGATTCGGAATTTCACTTTATATGGCTTAAAAATTTTCCCGCCAAAATATACCAAAATAAGGCTTTTCTATGACACTAATAAAAAACCACCTTTTTTTTATTTAAATATAGGTTGTTAGTTGTATAGCGTGTCCCATTTTCGATGGGATTAAATGGGAAACTTGGTTATAAATAAAGATATTAATATTCTGATTGCACCTTACCGTGTTCTTAAAAATAGTGTAATCAGATTTTTGCTATAGTTTTTAAAAAAATTGCATTTTTAGTAATCCCTTATATCTCGCTTATTTTGCGAGGTAGTTTTATTCTGTAAAAACTTTTCTATGGCCACTTTTTAAAGAAAAATAATAACGTTGTCAGTTTTTTAAAATATTGTTTAGTTTTTGAGATATGGTATTTATCATAAAAAAATTAAATACGGACCTGTATTTTTTTATCGCTATTTTGATTGGCTTCATGCTATTATTATCACAAAATAATAAAAATCTAATATTTTTTTTGTTTTAAGATTTAAAAAAAATATTTACTATTTTTAAAAAAAATTTAGTCCGAACCTGAAAATTCCCAACATAAATATAAATTAAAAATTGCTAGTTGAACGATTTTTAGTTTGTGTTTGATTCTTAGCAAATTAAAATGGTTTTACGTTAATTTAAGGATTTATTTGAAACAAAGTCTATGACAAATTAAAAAAAATAATAATAAATTACAAAAAAAATAACTAATTTTTTTTTAATGGTATAAATTTTCAAACTATTTGCCATAATGTGTGAGGTATTGTTGGTATTTTTGAGCAATTTTTCTTAACGCATTTTGCTTAATAATATTTCTGCCCTTTAAATATTGGGATTTTGTTTTGTTTGAATAAAGCAGTCAAAAATATTACAATTTTCAAAATCTGGATATGGTCGATTTCTAGCCATTTTAGAATAATTTTGAGTGAGCTATTCACAAAAATGACAATGTCAATTCCACGCTTTTGTTTTTCCATGTTGAAGTAAATTTCATGAGTTGCTGTGCTACTATCAAATAATTTGGTTTTTTACTTCATTTATAAATCTTTTAATTATCGTTTCAAAACAGATAAAAAAAAATCGTCCAACTAGTGTGTCTTGCAATTTTTAATTTATATTTACGTTGGAAATTTCCAGGATTGGACTAATTTTTTTTTTTAAATATTAAATATTTTGTCTTAAAACAAAATTTTTTTAAAGTTTTATCATTTTAAGACAATAATAGCATGAAGCCAATCAAAATAGTAATAAAAAAATCCAGGTCCGTATTTAATTATTTTATATACCATATCTCACAAACTAAACAATATTTAAAAAAATTGACAACGTCATTATTTTGCTCTAAAAACGTTGCTACGAAGAGGTTTTTACAGAATAATAATATCTTGCAAAATAAGCGAGGTACAAGGAATTATTAAAAAATAAATTTTTTCAGAAATTCCCTGTATTAGCGAAACCATGGGGTATAGCAAAAATCTGATTACACCATTTTTAAGGGCTCAAAAGAGAGCACGGTAAGGTACAATCAGAAAATCGATATCTGTAATAATAACCGAGTTTCCCATTTAATCCCATCGAAAATGGGACACGCTGTACATTGGGCTTTTATATAGGATACGTGCCGGTAATAAGGCCGTCAATATAAGCATATGGTTGCAGTACTTTAAATAAGGCCCAAAAATAAATTCCATTAATCAACATTAACTTGCTTTAAAAAACATGCATTAAAATATGATAAACCCGGTTCCCACCTACGACTTTCACGTGCGTGCCCGCGCACGCGTCACATGACTGTCATAACATTTCATATTGAGTTCATGTGACGCGTGAGCGGGCACCTACGAGAAAGGCGTAGGGGACCAGGTGTAAGTGAGTATTTTAGCAGATACATTTTAGCGGCCCACCGATTTTTTTTAAGCAGCCGCCATGCGGTGCCCTCCACACTAATTCAACTTATTTTATTAATATCTCGAAAACTAATAAAATAAATTATGTGATTTCTTTTGTAGTACCTAGTTAAAGAGATTGTAGCAGAATGAAAAAAGTTTATAAAAAAGGTTCAAAGAAGTTAAGAAAATATAGAACATAAAAAATACTTTAAAAAGTTAAAATTACGTTAATTTTTGACGGTAAAATTTTATGTGCTTAAAGAATTCTTAGGCAATATTATTTTACCGGTATTTTGTTTAAAAATTTTAAAGCTTGAAAATAAACGCTGCAGATGTGTGGACAGATATAAATGATCGCACTGTACAGACATAACCAGTGCGAGCTTAGTAAAATTAACGCATAGTTACAAAACTTTATACGCTTTGAAACATTGGCAATTGGCAAATACATTGAAATGTACCTGCTCTTGGCATAAATTTGTGGAAACGTTGCATTTGCCTGTTGTAGGTTTTCGATAATTCAAAGCGCAACTTACAAGAAACCTAAAAAGTTTTGACATGATTCGTTAGCTTATATTATATTGGAGCATCTGTTCGAGTGTCAAGCACGTCAATACCAAAACGACTTTATAAAATTTGACTCTTTCTTAATGGCAAATTTTTTTTTCAAAAACTGAGAATAGAGAATACTAAATTTTTTGTTTTTTAACCAATAAGTTAGATACTTATTTTACTAATCTTAAAAAATGTAGAATGTAGAGCAAAAACTAAAATTTTAAAAAATGCTTTTTTTAAAAAACATAAGATCAGTTTGCTCGACTTTGCAGTATCCGAGATGTGAGATGACAATTTTGGGTTTAAAAAAAAAAATCAAAACTTCTGAGATATGGCCATTCAAAGTTTAGCCTAAAATCGCTAATATCCCGAAAACCACTAAACCGATCTAAATTTTGTTTCGGATTTTTTTTTATAAAACGATCTTTGAGAAAAATTGACCCTCCTAAAATTGAATAAAACGAAGAGGAAGTATTAAACACACGATTCAAAAATATATATTTTACTTTTTTATGCTAATATCATTATTTTTACAATTATCTCTCTGTTTTTGGTCTAAATCACAAAAAAAAACTTACATTGGTGAGGAGAAACGCGGAGGAGAGGGGCATTTTCTCCTTCTTGCTCCAGGCGGCCACTAGTCTAGCGACGGCCCTGGTGGGTTAAAGTTCCGTTTATGGATACGTTATTATTTTTGCGGAAAAACAGAAATTACGAACTGAGGCATAGCTAACCTTTAACTCCGTTTAAACCAGGCCTGCGCCTGTGCATGGTGATCAAAAAAATTGGCCGATTTTAAGACAATAGACCGATCTGGGTTTGAATGAACCATGCGGCTCGATGTCGATAATAATTTTTTGCTGGTGGAATTTTTAAATTAGCTATCCTACAAAGCTGTATTCGGATGCCCTGTCAGGCAAAATACACTTTAGCCAATCACAACAGTATACAGTTGGCAACTTAACCCGGCGTTGGTACACCTGGGTATGACATACCCGGGATTGAGAAAAACCAAGAGAACCTATGCCCCTCCACCTACTCTCAAGCAATGTTCTAATCGCGGACCACTAAAAAAGCGGGTTTAGTATCAATCTGCCCCTGGTGCTAGGAAGTAAGCTTGCGTCGGGCATGTAATACGCGGGTGTACCAGCCGCGTAAAATTTTTTGTAGCAAATTTCCAAAATAATAATCCGTTGGGTGTTATTAACATTCCATATGTTCAAGGGATTTCAGAAAACATAAGATGAATAGCCAAACACTATAATATAAAAACAGTATTTTCATCGGGAAACAAGATAAGGAGTTTTGTAACTAAAACAAAACCAGAAAATTCCTCAAATATTAAGGAATGCATCTAAATCATATGTAGGTGAAACGAAACCCCCTCTTCAAGTTAGAGTAAAAGTAAGTAAAACACAAAAAGTACCCAATCAGGGGTATTGAAAAATCCGGTTTAGTGGAATGTCAAATGATCACAGGATTCAGTGGTCAGAAGCTAAAGTATTGCATAAGCTGCGTTTATAATGCAAAATAAAGAAGTTTTCAGTCAACCAAGCACGGACATACCAACCATATGGAAACCAGGCGTCTTAGGATTAAAAAAGGGGACGGGCCTGGACACCTGACTACACACCAAGTAGCATAAGTAGTAGTCTATAGACTAGATTGTTTAGTTTACACTTGAAAACGGCTAGAGATACTTACTAACAGAAACGTCGTGTTTAAAATAAATAAAGACAATGAAAGTCCGAAACTTTGTTTCTATTTAAAAAGTATTTTTTAGTTCTAAGTAAGAATTTCTTCTTTTTTTTATATAAAAGTACGCCCCTGGAATTTCCTCTTTTAAAAATATTTAGTCAAATATTTTTTTACTTTTTCTATTTTCTTATGTATTATCTTCAAAATAAAATAAAAATTTAGGTTCTAAATTACTTCTAGCGTTTTTAACGCTATTCTAAAAAAATGTATAACCGGGGTACCATCCATGTTAGGAAAAATAGGTGTACCAACGCCGGGTTAAGTAAAGAACTAGCAGCATTTCACAATATATATGTATCTGTTTTTCTTTTACCCGCACCAATCTACGTAGCATTTATGTTTTTCTTATGAAGATCCTAGAAAGTAACTGCCACTGGAGGGGCACGTTCATCCATTAGGTGTAAGAGCAACTCAGGCAAAAATTAAACAATAAAACTTTTTTGCGAATATATTAACATTTAAGGGTGCGTGTCCACTTGAAAACACATTCTCGAGATCAGCCTTGGACACATTTTAGAGAGCAGACTGTTAGACATCGTAGATCGGCTGGCAGGGAGCGCGTGAGTTGTAAAGCCCATCACACACAAAAATGCATAGCGCATAGCATAAGCTCCGACCAATCAGCTACGGACTTTTTATCTGCAAATCCAATATGGCCTCGACTATTCGATCGCTGACTGGTTGAAAGCCGTATGCTACGTGTTCTGCGGCCTGTGCAAGTTTGTATGTGATCAACTTCAGCAGCTTGTTAGTAGACAGTTTGAATTTTACGTCGAGGAGCAACTGTTTACGACAGTTTAGAAGTTATTGAGCAGAGAGAGAGAGAGAGCTACTACCATCAGAGGCGCAACTAACCGGGCCATTTTTAGTGGGCGGGAGTGCCAGATTTAAAACCCGTTAATACGATTACCGGAAACGGGAAGGGAAGGAAAAAATGCTCTGTTTGCCAAAGTTTTGAATAAATTATTTTTTTAGAGAAAATCATGCCGCAGAAAAAAATTTGTAGAAAAAAACGAGAAAAAGTGCCGCTTAAGGCGAAAATTTTAGAAAAATGAATTGCTTCTCGGAAAAAAATGAGCAGCAGAAAAAACATTCCAAAAAAATATATATATATTGTGTGTGCTTAAGACCGCACGGCAGAAGTGTAGACTTCAACCAGACGAAATTAATAATACTGGCCCATAACATATTCTGCAAACTGGACCGAACCGAACTCTTCTGTGTACTGGCCTTCAGCTGCATCATCATATCGCTCGCTGAATGTTTCTCAGAGTTAGTCGACTCGAGCCGATTTCACCCGAATGAGCGTTACATAGCCGATCCTGACGGCTCAGTTCAATTCACTACCCACAAAACGGCTAAACACGCCTAAAGAAGTTTACACTTGAAAATACTGGAAAAAGGTTGCTTTCGGAAATAAATCGCGTCGAAGAAAAAAACTTTGTGGATTTAATGAGAAACATGACGCCACAGGCAAACTTTTTGGAAAATAAAGTATTTTTCGGAGAAAACGGCGTTGCATTAATTATTTTTCGGAAAAAATCCACAATGCTTTTTTTGATCTTTTTGAGGGTCGCCATTTTGAGATTGAATAAGCTTTTAGAAAACTTACATAACGTTTTAAACATTTGCACACACATATGGAAACCTTTTATAGCTTACTTAAATTTCTTTGGCTAGATGTAAATTCGTGCCTAACTAGGGTTCCGTGGATACCTGACAGGGACCTGCAGTGTAATTTTTTGTCGGCATTTAGAAGAAGAAGGGCCGAAACAAAGAGAAGATCGCGACTGGGAGGCTCGTCGCCTTAAGGTCCTTTTGGCTCTTTAAAAAGTTCAAGGATTCTGCGTGGTTTAGATGAAGATAATCAAAAAGTTGATTGACCACAGCGAATACACCTTTCGTGCAAATGATGCAACATTGAAGAACCTTGTGGAAAATTGGCAAAAAAGATATTAAGTATTTAAACAAATAACATGATCCAAAAGCCTAAATAAGGAAATTGTTTTTAATCTACAAGAACTATGTTGTGCCGTCCAAATCGAAATGATTGTCACTGCAGAAAAATTGAAAATCGAGTTATTGGGATATTTGGAACTCTAATTGATCAAACCATCTTCTCAAAACTCAAGAACTGCATATCGTCACCCTAATTCTGATACGTCGTAACCCAGCTCAACAAAATTCTACAGGAACAAGAAAAGTTAGGAGCAAATTACATAGTGTAAGCATTATGCAACTTATTAGAAATCGCGGAAAAGGCCGTTTTATATATATTTTTTTTGGTTGCGAGGATTTAGCAGCATATAGCTATGCATAATTACTAACCTTTAATCGGATCGATATGTTCATTTTAGCTATCAAAACGACGGTGTTGAATTTTACCATCACTGCAGAATTCTTAAATTTACTTCGCGATTTGGCTGTTATATTCGGCGGTAATTAATACAGGTTGTCCAAAGGCGCAGTGGCGGATCCAAGGGCGGCTACAGGGGCCCGGCAAACGCCTACACCCCCTTCCCCCGCACCATGACAAAACTTTTTTAATTAAAAAAATGCCAACCGCAACTTTTACCAAAATTTCTCCGCAACACCCCTTTTTTTAATTTTTTCATAAAAACTATTTAGGATTCCAAAAATGTTCGCATTTTTCACCTGTCAATTGAAGTTTTAGAGCTAATACCTCGGCTAATACGCAATGAAATATTTTGGTTTTTGTATCCGCCTTGGCCTGTACCCCCTGAAAATCCTAGTTCCGCCACTGCAAGTGCGTGTGGTATAATTTAACCCAAAAGAAGCAGTTTTTTTAAAACATGTATTAAACTTTTTTTAATGATAACTAACTACGAATTAATAATTTAATTTTTATTTGTTAGCTGTGTGATTTGTTAAAGAAAGCATTTGCGTTCATGGACCGCATGAGGAATAAAGTTTCCAAAGATATTTTAATATCCCTTAATAGAGGATCATTGATGGAGAAAAGCCTAACGAAGAAGAAAATGCTGTTAATTACATACAAGATGTGAACGCCGCGTTTTTGTCATAATTTGATATGATTGATGATAAGATTGGTGCTTGTACCATGTTTCTTCTTATTTTTTTAACACTGGATTCATGTTTATTATCATTTTTATTTCAACACTCTACATTTATTTTGTATATAAACACTTACAACATTTAACATTTATTTTTATTTATTTATTGCAGAATAAACGGTTTTCTTTCCTTATGTTATTTTTTTTTATAACATAAGAACTCTGAGTGATTTCCCCCACCACAAATTTTACATTTGTGATTTTCGTATCTACATTTCCCAAAATGTAACTTTTGACAAAATCTACACTGTTCCTTTTTATATTGAAATCTTTGTTTTTCTAGATATGTGTTTTGCCTTTTTCCATAGTAATTTCCATTATATTCTTGCATTTTTATTTTATTCCTATTGTTACTATAGCTACCTGCAATATATTGTCCGTTTTTTTTGCATATCTCAAGACATTCACATTCACATTACTTTTACATGTATTTGCTCCTTCCCCTTGCAACGCTATTTGAAAAATTTCTTGCAATGTTTTTATTTCTTTTTCTTCACAAAGTCTGTCCAATATGGGCCCTTTTATCATGCCACATATAAATTTGTCCCTTACTATGTTGTTAAGCTCATTTCCGAAAGAACAACTTACCGCCAAACTCTTGACCTTTGCGTACCACTCGTAAAATTTTATACGTTCCCGCCATACAGTCACAATAGGAGTATATTGTACAGTCAAAAGACTAATTAGCTCATCATATTTTTGTTCTTTTGGCAGCTTTGGTTAAATCCCTTAAAGTTTTATAAGTACTGGTTCCTATTAAACTTAGTTACGTATTTACCTTTATGGTTTCGTCGGTTATCTGGTTTGCCTGTAAATAGGATTCTAATTTTTCGTTATAAACTTGCCAAACTTGGGTCTCTGGAAAAAACTCTGTTATGCTTTCAATCAAAGACATTTTAATTTAATTTTATTGCAAGTTATTTTTATTTTTTGAAATATTTTATTTTTAATTTACGCTATTTATTTGCTTTTATGCGTTCAGTTATTTATTTTAGTGGTTGCCTCGCGTATATTTTTCCTTTATTCCGCACTTTTGCGATAATTTTTTGTTTTTACTCGAAAATGCGAAAATATTTGTTTTTGTTGACTTGCTTACGAAAACTTAACCGCAGATTAGCACGTGCGTTTTTGTTTTTTGCACTATGATCGTCACCATGGAAACAGTATCACGTGTCAAGGTCTTTAAAAATCGGCACGCTTGGTATGTTTTAGCTTAAGAATTTCGCCGAATTTTTGAAATTTTATTTTCGCAATTTTTACGATGAAAACACGCAATTGTGACGAAATTTTTTTCCACTTCCGTCGCTAATTTAATATCCCTTAGTTGGGGATATCTTTAGGGCGAATATTCACGCCCGTTAATTAATAAAATGCTGTTAATTACTTACACGATGTGAACGCCGCATTAGTAAAAGAGAAGAGAGGGATCCAACATGGCTGCTAGCATCAATTGTCATAATTTGAATTTTCGCGGGTTATTACAGATATCAGAAAAAGTTCGCTATATTTTGAAAGTTTCAATTCAACTGGATAGTTTTTTTTTGAAGCACAGTTTTTGACTATCTTGAGATTTCTGTAGCAGGCATACCCTTCGAGGGGTAAACTCAAATATGTTAGAGCATAAATATGGGGCATGCTTGAAGCCAGGACCCTCATGTTCCTTTTTCGGGTAGACCGGATTTCGGTTACTGCGCATGCGTCAGTTTTGGTTGTTTTGGAACATACTACGTTACGTCACTACATTATTTGACAATTTTCAAAAATTTTGGGTTATCTCTATTATTTTTTTCCGAAAACTAGTTCATTGGGTAAAAATTTATCAAGTTGTGAATTAAAATTGTAGTTTTTATAAAACTAATTGTACAGATTTATTAGGGACACCATCAGAAGTGTTTAATGGCATCTATAAACCACTACTAACTTTACTAACAAATTATAAAGAAAAATACAAACACTTACCTATGGAATGGCACTCCCTTACTTCTCCCGGACTTTTTGCCACGAACCGCACATGTTTACGTGAATTATTTCCTACTTTTCACAGAAAAAAACATAACCCAGCAAACAAGGATTACAAAAAAAGTACTTTTTAAGTACTGACTTTCACTGCTGCCCATAACGGCACAGTACTAAGTAGAAAGTACTTAATTTGTATTGATTTGGAACAACGGCCTGCATCAGGCCACCATGTATATATTTTAGTACAAAAAACACTATTACTTTTAAAGTAATGCATTTTCTTAAACTTATTTGTACATAAAAGCATTTACTTTTCAAGCAATGTATTTTCTTCGTATTTTTAGTAAATACAAAAAACTGAATTTTTATACATTTTTTAAAAAAAACCTGTACTTTTAAAGCATTGTATTTTATTATTTTTTTTAGTAGTACAAAGAAACTATTTTTATTGTAAATATTGTAAGGACATTACGTCACTCACGTCTCATATTTCCAAAAATAAATATTAATTGATCATTGTATAATGATTATATAAGGATCTTTAATATTTTCCTTTCCATATCAGATGAGGATATTCTCAAAGATCATGGAACATTCCACATCAATTTAAAAATAAATAAAATCATTCACATTCTTAAACTTGACATTCCTTAGTATTCCAGTAAAATGCTAACTAGTGTTTGCCATCTAGTGGCAAGGACGGCAAACATCAACTTGTCAGTTTTTTTGTAAATATTTTATTTTCACAGTAAAATATTTAATATTTTTGTACTAAAATAAAGTGCTTTAAAAGCAACTGTTTAAAAATACTTTTAAAATGTTTTTTCACTGTTATATTAATTTTGCAGTAAAACTTTTAAACTTTTATTAATAAATTAAATGTACTTTAAGAGTACCTTCTGTAAAATATTTAATTGTTTTGTACTAAAATAAAGTACTTTAAAAGCAACTGCGTAAATATAATTTTAGAGTGTTTTTTTGCCATTAACCCTGGCTGCACTTGTCATTCTTCAAAAATAAAGTATAACTTTTCGTTGTATTAAAAATAAAGTACTAAAATGTTGCGTTTTTTGTACTTTTAAACAATATGCAAATTAGACAATACAAAAATATTAAAAATAATGCATATCGTTGCCGATGACAGCAGTTGCCAGCAGTTAAAGTACAATATTAGTAAAGTACCAGCAGGTCAATGTTTGCTGGGAATTTTATTCACGACAAACGCAAAACACCGCAAAATCTAAACAAACAACAAATATGGCGTCAACCCACACAGTAGCTATGTGTGTCTACCTGATAAAACACTTGCGTGTGCACTTGAAAATTCGGGTCTGACAATTTAAATTTGCCATTGTTTCCAAAGCAAGCTATGAGTGCTTCACTTTTGGATTTTTGAACATGTATTTATGTTCTAACGTATTTGGGATTTCTGTATACAAAGTATTGCAATAAAAGCCTAATACATGCTTTTTCGGATATTTTTTGATGCGATTGGGAAACACCCTCGGAGGCGCGATTTGGTTTGTGTTTAATGCTGCCAGTTATTTTTGTTTTTATTTGAATTTTTGGGGAAACCTAATCTTAAATTTTGTTTTGATATTTTTGGGCTTTTTAGCCGAAACCTTCAAAAAGAAACTCCTTGTTTGGGAAAAATTCCGATTTGTTGAAAGTTATTTTCTTTTTGATCACCTGATCATTTTGGAAAAAATCATGCGCGATTTGCAAACGCTGGGAGTTTGAAGCGCCCCCTTGTATTTGACAAGGGAATGAAGAACTCACTTCCGACAAGATAGTGAAAGAAGTTACACGTGTTTTAAGTTTAAGACCGAAATTCCAACCACAAGAAAAGCCGCGACCGCGTGGAATTGCTGTTAAATGAAAGAAGGTAAGCTTCTAGCGTGTTGCCGATTTTTTTCCTTTGTTTTAGTTCAATAGACGTCTGTTTTCCCAGACGGGGCGAATTTAATTTTGGGGTAATTTTTTGTGATATCTCTAGTTTTCTACCCTTCGGGCAGAGTCGTCTAGTTTGTTTGTTTGTGAGGGAGATACTTTTTCGATATCTTGAAATACCACTAGCACGCACCCTCTTCAAGGGGTAAATTTTACACATAAAGGTATATTCTTTTAGTATATTATTTTGAATAGGGAAAGTAGGTCGATTAATTGTTTTGAAGGTCTATACAACCGTGCAATTTATCGATTTGTTATTCGGATAGTTGCATTTGAAGTTACTGTGCATGTAGCAAGTACAAATCAAAAAGTTATTTATCAGATACACGAAAATATTTTGAAGATATAATATCTGCCTCGTTAGTTAAAAGGTCGCAATAACATATACTGTCCGGCCAGAATAAAATGAGACGCAAAAGCGATGGCTCAACTCAATCTCGCTCTGTTTACAGCACTTTGATCTTACTGGGTGTCTTCATTTTTAGCAAATTTACCATGGATGAAATTTTAATATTACAAGAAAAAACGGTACTGTGCCCGTTCACAATTCATGCCCTTTTATTAGGCTTGTATTGTTATCGGGTTCAAACAGGATGACTAGGCACGTTGCATACATTGCATTCTAGACCAACAAAAAGAAACATTTACTCTTTTTTAACTTTTTAATAAAACTGTGTTCCAATTTTAAAGATTTTGGACTTTTGCAATTTTTAGAAAGTCAATTGATATTTTTTTAAGTTTCTTGATTCGTACGCACCTACCTAATGAAATAGGTAGGTATAGTTTTTGCAAAGTCACTTGAATAACTCCTAATACGGGGTACTATCGATTTCATCAAATTTTGCTTCATTCTGCCCTTCAAAAGTTATCCAAATTCATATAAAATCTTCCTGGTATAATTTCAACCCTGCCGACAGAGAAAAGGCGCGGCTCTTTGCAATCCGAGCATAAAGTATATTTTTTCCGACCGACCGAGCACAGGTGGTTGGACGGCACCGGATTTTTTGAGATGCGCTTTTAATTGCTTTCCGGTGTGCTTTTCGGGACCCCTTTAGTCGGCAGCCCACTAAACACAAAAACGTTTTAATAATGTCAAAGTAATGTATAATTTAAAAACATAACGTTAGGTTGGATGTTAGTTCTAACGTCATATTCATAGTGAAAAAAAAGCCTAATAATCCGTTTTCTGACGTCAGAAAAATAATCTTATGTTTTTATAACGTTTTTTAAAGTGTTTTTCGGACGTTAAAAAAATATTGATTTTTAACAGTAAAAAAGAAATGTTTTTCTAACATTGAAAAATAAATGTTTTTTTAACAATAAAAATATATATTTTTTACAAATATCCCTAAAGATAAGGTAACATAAATATTGTAAATAAAATTCTTCTATTTTGGAAACCCAGGGCAGCAATAGTCCGTTGAGGTTTTCGTGAACTCGACAGTCAGTAAAGGCAATTCGGCTCGTAGCTTCTGAAAATAAAATTTAAAATTCTATGTAAACAATAATTTTGTAGTAAATGCCTCGCTACGAGGCCAAACAATTCATGCTCAAGTGAATACAAGGCAAACAATTTCAAGGCGCGTATTCACTTTAGCATGAATGCAAACGAAGCATTCGTTTGGTCCCGCTGCGAGGCTTGCGAAGTAGCAGTTTGCTAAACCTCGCCTATGTAACATTTATTTATCAATAAAGACGATTTATTATTATTATATAATTCTGCCTCAAATGAATACGCGGCTTAAGGTCCGGCGGCTAATCGTCCGCGGTGAATTGTCGCATTCCCTGTCTGATTACCTATAGGTATGCGATATTTCATACAAAACCATTTTTTTTCTTTTCTTTACTTTTTCTTACCTGCTTTTTTGGTGCTTCATTTAGGTCAATGCACACACATTTGTTGTTCGTTAACTATACCATCTTTCCCACACAACTGGAGTAATATTCCGATCCAAATATTTCTTCACTATCAATATTAATAATTGTGCTTTAAATTTGCCACCCATACGAAAATCTAACAACCAGTGGGCAAGAAGTAACGAAGAAAAAGCAGATATTTTTGCAAGTCATTGAGAAAAAACATTTCAGCCCCACGAAGCACCAGATGATTACTTTCATTTAAATGAACCCCATCAAATCGAGGACCATATTAAGCTTACATCACCAAAAGAAATATTAACAGAAATCAAAAATATTAATTTGAAAAAAGCCCCAGGGTATGATCTTATTAACGGGTTAGTCATAAAACAACTCCCCAGAAAAGCTATCGTAAAACTATGCAACCTAATTAATGCGTCTTTTAGGCTTAGGTATGTACCTAAACTGTGGAAAGTTGCAGAAGTTATCATGATTCCAAAACCGGGAAAACCACTCCATGACGTGTCATCTTACAGGCCAATATCTTTGCTGCCAATTATATCCCAAGTTCTATGAAAAATTATTGCTTAAAAGAATGAAAAATTATTGCTTAAAAGAATAAAACCCATCATAGAAAGACAAGAAATTATTCCATCTCATCAATTTGGTTTTCGAGACAAGCATCCCACGATAGATCAAGTACAAAGAATTACTAATATAATAGAAAAAGCACTAGAAGAGGGAAAAGTTTGTTCTGCAGTTTTTCTAGATGTAGCACAAGCATTTGACAAAGTGTGGCATGAAGGCCTTAATTTTAAACTAAAACGGTTTCTGACATTTTAGAGTAAAACAGGAAGACTCATACTCAAATTTAAGAGAAATTCAAGCAGGCGTGCCCCCGGGTAGCGTACTAGGCCCTTATCTATACTTATTATTCACTTGTGATATCCCAAAGCCAGAAACTTAACAACATTTGCCGATGATACTGGTTTATTGACGGTAGAAAAATCTATTGAAAAATGCATAGAAAAACTTCAGGATGCAGTCACCCAACTTAAAATTAAATTTAATAAATAATAATTAACTTAAAATTAAATTAAACCAAATCAATTCATGTTGATTTTACAAACAAAAATATAAATCACATACAAATAACAATTAACAACATTCCAGTAACATATTCGAATCAGGCAAAATATCTAGGTATGACACTTGATGCCAAATTGCGCTGGAAAGCACATGTTAAGAAAAAAAAGAAGAACTTGAGATAAGGTATAGAAAAATGAACTGGCGAATTGGAAGGAAGTCCAATTTAACAATTCATAATAAGTTACTGCTTTATAGACAAATACTGAAACCAGTATGGACATATGGTATTCAACTATGGGGTTGTGCTAAAGAGAGTAACATTCTAGTTGTACAGAGATTTCAAAATAAAGTATTAAGAAACATTGTGAATGCACCTTGGTACGTTCGAAATAGTGACCTTCATCGAGATCTAAAAATCAAAACTGTAGCAGAGACTATAAAAAAGTATGCAAAAAGCCATAAAGATAGACTCCATCGGCATGTGAATGTGGAAGCAATTCAGCTTCTAGACAATACTATGCTAGTTCGAAGACTAAAAAGAGTGAAGCCGTTTGAGCTAGTAAACTAAGTGAATTACACATAAAACAAAATAATGCTATAAACACAACACAATTGTGAGTTACAGACTAATCAAAGCGGGGAGAACTGTTGAGTGAACTCTAAGTTTAAATCTGACTTTTCTAGTAAATTAAGTTAAAACAAAATTGCTAATTAGTCTTTCTGACTAGATTGTAATACAATAAACATAGTGTGTTTGACAAATAAAAATATAAAATTTGCCATGTTTGTTTTTGCAAAATGCAAATATTTTAACCAAAATTACAAAAAGCGTCTTTGCTGCCGACTCCTATCAACTCGCATCGCGCCCTCTATAGTATATATTTTTTTAATGTTTAAAATACAAAACATTTATTAGCTTCATATATCTTAAATTCAACGTTAGAAGTGAGATCTAGGAAAAACATTATAAAAATAACCATATATTGATGGTATTATTTTTAATGTTAGTGAAATTATGTTTTTTTTAATGCTGGTTTCTTAGCGTTATTAAGAAATATATTTTTGGTAATGCTTTTACATGACATTTTCGTTAGGATTTTCTACATGCTTTTTTAATGTCAAAAGTTTACTTAATTTTAACACAAATTTGTGTTAGAAAAAAACATTTTTTTTTCAACATTTATTTAACGTTTTTTACGATTTTGTGCTTAGTGGGTAAAGTGAACTCTTTTCTCCTGCCCCATACCGATTGAACATTTCTTGGTCGGATCGTAGGAGAAGCTTGCGTAATGGAGATCATTTCGCATAGCATGTGACGGCTCGGAGCTAATTTAAATGGGATGGGAACTATCACATCGTTCGTAAGAGGTGGGGAACTTGAATCCACGGGATCGTTTTAACGAGTATAGAATATTCGCTTGTTTAGGGTCAGAATCACTGACATTCTCCTCCCAAAAATTCAAGAATAAGTATTCTACTGCATTGGAACAATTTCTTTAAAAATCAATAGCAATGTTCCATCAGGACGTTCGATAGTCATAAAACCGTCCGAAAAATCCCAATGCGCGCGCAATGCAGTACGAGGATTGTTTTAAAACGGTTTTGGTTAGATGCAACGACCAAACAGCAGTCCAAAAACCAAATGCTGTTGTGGTAGTGATCGATTTACTTCAGTCATGTGATCATATACGAAAGAGTTAAATTCAAAGTCACGTGACTAAACGGAAGGGTAGGTTTTGCCGGCTGGCGTAAAAATAAATGAAGGCAACGTATGAATTCGAGAGCATGAAATTAAAGTTGCAGACAGAAAGAATTGCACAATTGCATAGGATTATCATAATATATTTTTAATTTTAGTTCTTTAAAATGTAGATAAAATTACATTAATATAATTTATATTCACAAACTATAAACCACTACATACACACACACTGCCTAATAAACTAAATATACCAAAAATTAAAACGAACTTGCATTAGCACAAGTTTTATGTGAAATTTATATATTTATTTAGTTGTATTTTGTAATTTGATTTTTAAAAAAAAGCTTTAATATTCACAAAGTTTTTGTAATTTTATTCATTTTTAGGAAATAGAGATCGTGATACTTAAAGTTAGGAAAATCACATTTTGTAGCTTGTACTTTGGTAGCTATATATATAGTTAATGACCTTAATGTCGATGCCTTAAAGCAAAGTCGTTTGTTCTAACGCCAAATCTGATGTAAAATTTCACATCCCTCTTTTTTAACTTGTAGTTCACAGGTCACCGGGATTTGCTGCGATCAGGGTAAATAGTTTCTATTCCTATCCAATCACCTGCTAAACTAGTTTTTCTTTTTTCTAAGCAGGCTCTCAGTATAGCTTTTTTCCATGTGGGATACCTACACGATCCGCAGTCTAGTAATAATAAAAATTAAGAGGCTCTTGCAAAAAAATCAACAGATGCTGCAGATGTTGTATGCACAATTTTTTTTTGGAAATTTAAAAAATAGTTGTATATTTACGTGGCTTACCCGGCATTTTATCATGTGTTAAAATTGGTTGTGAAACTCAATTTATTTTCACAAAAATTTAAATTTTTTGGGTTATTCACTAATTTTTGAATTTTCTGAAACTAGAAATAGTGTGTGTTTTACATACAATTTATCCAGTGCAACACATGATAAACACAGACAAAGAAAAGAGAGAGAGCAATCATTTCTAATGCGCCTGTCTGCAATCCTTGTATTTCAAAGGAGTCCGTAACCAGTTTAAGTGGCTTGATGAAACGGAAAACTGACTGTCCGGTAATAGTACAACGTCGACCTGGAACGGAAAAAGGATTTTTCGTACCGTTTTATGACTGTCGCACGCGATGATGAAACGAAACTAATGTATGTGACGGGCGTTCAAATAAGGGTCAATTTACATGTAAAGGCTGAGCACTGCGCTGATCAATCTTTTAAAAAAAGAAGCTTCGTTATCTAAATAACAAAGTGTGTGGGTTGACACTTCACATGAATCGAAAATCGAAGGCCCACCAAGAAAAAATCATGGTAATGACCCAAAAGGGCCGAATAAAAGATGATAATCGGAAGAACAGGCCTATGGGTTGATTAATGCATTTTTTGTTGCACTGCCTTGATCAAATTTGAATCGAGTTGAGAATAGAGTTGCAACATCTAAAAGTTTTCTTGTCCCAAAGCTATGAGCGTAAATAGTTATAAGGACTTATTGGAATAAAACCTGACTTTATTTTAAAGTCGGCTTTATTCTGACAGATTTTCACCAAAAACTGACAGCCGACATTCCAAAGTCAAGTTTATAAAGTCGCTAACTTACATTTAATAAAAACGTGCACTAATAAATCCGGTTCTTAAATACATAAAGGCCGCATTTTGAAAGACAGCAGCTGCTTTTTATATGTAAATCTATCACAATACTGCCGATTTTAAAATAAGGTCAGGTTTTATTCCAATAAGTCCCTATTATATTTGGGATGTAGGTGTGGGGAAGATGTGAATCAAATAAATTGAAAAAATACCTATTCAACGTATTGTTTTCGACGAAAAAAGTTTTTTTGAGATGTGTTGCTGAAAATGTGTTATTTGGGTGTATTTTTACCTATCTTAGCAATAACGTCGTGATGTCTGTTCGTGTGTGTGTATATGTCTGTCCGTAACACGGTAGCTCCTAAACCGCTGAACCAATTTTCATGAAATGTACAGGTAAAATAGTGTACAATACTGTAAAGAGCTGATTAGATTTTGGTGAAAATCCATTGATCCTTATGACAGTTTGAAAATTGAAAATATGCTAATTTGTGCATTGCAGCGGCTCCGGAACGAAATAGCGATGTACAAACTAGCGACGTACGAAATAGCGAGTGATGAAATAGCGACTATCAAAATAGCGATGTAATGAAATAGCGATGTATCAAATTAGCGTTTGTAATAAAACAACGACATATCAAAATAGCGATGTATCAAAATAGCAACAATCAAAATAGCGACAACCAAAATAGCGATTTATTAAAATACCGAATCAAACCAAATCGAATAGAATCAAACCAATCCAAGCCGAACCAAACCGAAATGCGCTATTATGTCCTACGGTATTTTGACTATACCAGCTTGTTTTTTCAAAAAAAAAACTTCCCTGACTTCTTTTCCGGGATCTTAGAGGGTGTGAATCCGAACCAAACTGAGCCAAACCGAATCGAACTGAATCAAATTAGGTTCAGTTCGGTTCGGTTCGGATTCACAGTCTCTAGGATCCCGGAAAAGAAGTCTGGAAAGTTTTTAAAAAAGTATGCTGGTTCGGTTTGGTTCGGTTTGATTCGGTTCGTGTCGGTTCGGTTCGGTTCGGATTCACACCCTCTAGGATCCCGGAAAAGAAATCCCGTTTTTTTGAAAAAAATTATTATAAAGAAATCCCTTAGTCGAACTATATGCCAAAACTGAACCGAAATATCGCTATTTTGATAGTCGCTATTTTGTTACATCGCTATTTTGATAGTCGCTATTTTGTTACATCGCTATTTTGATAGTCGCTATTTTGTTACATCGCTATTTTGTTACAACCGCTATTTTGTTACATCGCTATTTTATTACATCGCTATTTTGATAGTCGCCCTTTCATTACATCGCTATTTTGATTGTCGCTATTTCGATACCGCTATTTTAATACTCGCTATTTTGTACATCGCTATTTCGTTCCAGAGCCCATTTAATCAATATGCGTTTTTCTCAATGATTTATGTTATTTATAAAAACTTCGAAGGAATTTCCATTTCTGATATATTTAGAAAAACTGTTTTCAAAGCTGATATAGCGTGGAGTTCACTTGGAGTGTGCTAATGGGCTAGAAATTCTGCAACTACAATACGAAAATTATAAACACTTACAAAGTTATATCATAAAATATGTTTTGCCGTTTACAAGAAACTGTTTTCGCTACTAAATAGATAATGATAAAATAAATATACACAACAAAAAATTATTATAAATAAATTTAGTCTCGGTTTAAAATCATCGCAACTCCTACCTCTTGTCATTCTTTTAAATTAATTTCTTCCTATAAAAAACCTAAACAGAAAATCACTTTTCATCCCTCAAAATGGTTGAGCACTGTATTTAGTTTTTGCTTCAATCTTATTAGACCACGTTTTTTGGTTACTCTATAATCGGTAGCTGTTGATGATGATTGATGATTCATATGTGAGTGGGCCTTGCAGCTGTTAAATGTGGTCAAACAATTTTTCAAACTCATTACCTTCTACCATTTCAACGAGAGAGCTTTTATTTCTATTGTGGACAGCATTTAAAGAATAAAGCCAGCTCAAGACTAGAGCTAAGACACGTGACCCTGATATGTGCCCGAAATCGTAGAGAGACTACAATAGCACAAATTGTGCCGGGCACTATATTGACAGTTTCGCATTAAAAACTAATAGTTGATCTTTCAAAATTGACATAGGTACCAAAGTCGAATTTATAAATCCAGTTGTTTATTTTCCATTAATAGTGGCGTCACTATTAATTCCGGCTCTTATAATACACAATGGCCTAATTTTGAAAGAAGACAGCTGTTCTTATAATGCGAAACTGTCAATATAGTGCCCGGCACAATTAGTGCCTGGCACTATTGCAATAAGTCCCTATTAAAGAAAACCAAATATTATCTTTGGCCGAATGGCTTAAACTAATGTATTAAGTCATGGTTAAAAACATTGATAAAAATCAACCAACGATAATAAGAAAAAACAGAAAAAAGAAGAGGATAATAAGGACAGATCTGGTGACCCTAGTCCAAAGGGTTTGATCTTTATTGGGCTGATGCATGGAGGAATGGATAATAACCAAGGAATGAATAATGATTGTAGAAATAACCATATGTCCTGGGCATACAAAGTAGCACTCAATCTTAATTCATAAAAATTTATTTGCCCTACACTTGCAAACATTTGCGCAATTCATACTAACAACTTAAAATC
Organism: Aspidapion aeneum; assembly: GCA_963576565.1. Lineage (NCBI taxonomy): Eukaryota > Metazoa > Arthropoda > Insecta > Coleoptera > Brentidae > Aspidapion > Aspidapion aeneum. The sequence goes on along the minus strand of OY755038.1, from coordinate 33,464,730 downwards.
TATTGGAACGCGTGGGAAGGGAAGAGAGAGGAAGGGTTATCTGGCCAACTTGAGTGTGTCCAGTTTGGCACCACCAGTGGCGTATCACGTGGGACTAGTAAAAAATGGCATAATTTTAGGAAAAATGCATTTTTAAAAAGGATCATGAAATTTTTATTTGTAAATATGATTATATAGTGTTTGATTGTCCTTAAATCAAATCAGTAAATGTAATTACTATGAAAATGATTAGCTAGTTTAAAGTTTATTTTCAATTCATAAAGCAGGGATTTATATATACAGGGTGAAATTTAATTGATTCACCAGACTTTAAGAGGTGGTAGAAAAGGTAAAAAAAAATATTTTTTTTTCGTTTACATTTTACATCAAACCTCTTTGTTTTTTAGATACAGGGTATCAATATTAACGTTTTTTCCCTTTGGTTTTTGTTATAAGTTTCTTAAAATTTACAACAATCAAAATTTTGTGGAATTGTGCATTTATTTATTTATTTATTTTGTTTATTAATACATGGGCTGCCAAACAGAAAGGGATACCAATTACATGACAGGTTATAATGACAATTGTAAGTGCTTATGACAAATTATGGACCTAAAACTAGAAAAGAGAAAATAAAGAAAAAAACTACCTGTGAGCATATCACTGATTAAAAGTATAAAATAAAGTTTAGTTGTTCCGGAAAGAAAGTCTTTTCACATAACTATATTAAAACACTGTGTAAGCCAACGTTTTTAAGGTAAATACTGATATACTCTAAACAAGTCGATGTGGTTAAAATAGGTTACAAGAGGTAAGCATCTGGGAGACTGGTGAATTCTGCCCGTAATTTGTTTTATATTTTTTGTTATAGAAAAGCATGTATTGCTGAGTATTTGTCTGCTTTATGTTAAATGGCAGCCTACTCAATAATTGTGGGCAATTGATTTTATTGTTTACCAATTTGTGTAAAAATACAGTATAAGCCACCAGTCTCCTATTGCTTAATTTACCTAGCTTATAAGCTAAACTTATCTCATAGGTTTCACCAATTAATTGTCTATTATATCGAAAAATCAAATGAAGAAAAATTTTTGTTGAATTCTTTCAATTCTTTGAATATATTTGGCATATCTAGGGCACCAAACAGTACTCACAAATTCTAAATGACTTCGTACATACGCGTTGTATAACAGTAATAAAGAGTTTGCGTTTGTGAACACTTTGGAGACTCTTAATATAAATCCAAGCATTTGGTACGGCTTTTTGACAATGTTTTCTATGTGTATCTCAAATGTAAGTTTGCAGTCAAGTGTTACACCAAGGTCCCGAATGGAATCAACTTTCCTCAGCTGAACCCTACCAATACTGTACCGAGAATCTATTACCCTCGTTTGTCGAGTAAACGTAATTGAGTAACACTTAGATACATTCAAAAATAAACGATTCTCGTGGCAGTACTCCTGGAGTCGCTGAAGATCGGACTGAAGATGTAATTGGTCCAAGTCATTTTTGACAATTTTATACGCTTTCAGATCGTCTGCGAAATTTGAAAACCTTGAGTGTTGAAAGCACTTTGAGAAGTGTTTTAATCATGTTAAAACAAGAGAAGTCCTAAAAATTATTACCAAAAATCTGTTCATGTTACCAAAAATATAATTTTGTTACTAATATTACTATTTTTAGTTTTTATGAAAGGCCGATATCGACAAAAATATATCTTTAATTTTTTTTTTCAAATTTAAATTGACCTACATATAGAAAATTGTCAAATTTATACCTTTTGCAAAGGTTTTTCGACCACACTGTATCTCCTCAACATATAATTTTTTGGTGAAAAGCAATAGAATAGTTTTTGATTCTAATAGATTACAAAATTATTTAACGTCAAGTTTTTAATTTTTCAAATATACAGTTTTCCTATAACTTAGGAACTTTTAAAGTTTTGACCTATTCCACCATCTGTTAAACTTTGGCAGTGGCGTATATAGGGGGGGCACATATTTCATGAATACAAACATAAAATAGCATCAAATACGGCCTCATGAACCTCTTCCCCCCCGAAACTTTTTTCTATATACGCCACTGAATTTTGGTGTAGCATTTAAATTACACTTTACATAATAATAAATATAAAACATGTCTTGCTTTATGATAAAATTTGTATTTTAAAGAAAATAATAAATAGCTATAAAGTTCAAAGTTTAAAATGTCTATATTCAGCAGAACCTATTAAAAGTTTACAATAGACAACTATACTATAAATAAACTAAACTAGCTTCAACGAATTGAAGCCATAGTTCAAATTACATCAAATTTAAAATTATTAAAATCACAAAATACAAATATAAAGCATTCTAAAAAAAATAATAAATGACACTATTCTTACTGCCCTTTAAATAATATAGTTTTTAAGTGACTTCTAATAGGATCTATTATTGAGGAAGACCAATATACAAGATGCATGTTTTAACCCACAAGCCCCATTGTTTCCATGTTTAAGGGGAATCTGAAACAAAAAAAGAGTATTAAAGTTTATATTAAAAACAAATAAAGCCTACGCCTCTGGATACTTGTCCTCCTTCACGCATAATTAGCTCATAAATTAAAAATAAATCTTAACTGAAATATGCCTATAAATCATTACTGTTTGTTTATAAAGGAATCAAGTTTCGACAGAACAAAACAATTTTGCTGTTTAAGGCACTATACAATTAATACAATGTCTTTTTTTCTTGAAGCTATATTTCTACCTCTAAATATTTACCTATTCTTTATATTCACTTCGACTCTTGCATCCAAAAGCTGAAAAAAACATCATTATGATGCCACAAAAATACCAGCGTATTTAAGTCAGTATTAGCACAAAATCACAAAAAATAAACCTTGTGTCACACTCAATGTTTCGCACCAAAACATGGCATCGCCTTGATTTTTGTGCACACTTTCTGCGACGGTCCGTAATACAATGTTACGCGACCTCTCTCTTCCCTTGTCTAAGATTTCAATATTTATTCAAAGCGTGGACTTTACTTGGAGTGTGCTAATGGGCTAGAAAGGTATCAGATCCACCATGGATCCATTTATTAGCAGTAGATATTTTATGTTTTGTTATTTTTTAGCAGTGTTAGAGACAATTGCTATAATATTAAAATTATTTTTTTCGCAATTTAAATATAAAAGGGGGGGGCCGTCTTACGAGTCGCCACTGCCTTAATCTGGCACTGATAATCAACTCAAAAACTTTAAACAATTTATTAGTGTTTGTTTGTTTTTCGAGGTGTCGGTTATAGGGGCTTCACAGATCGACAAAATTGCTTACTAAGTTGTGATATTTAAATCTATGTAGCCTTTAAAAAATTATATTTATTTATATCGAATTTCTTCGAACCATCAAAACAACTTTTTCTGTCTCGTGCTTTTCCGGTCCCTTGCGAGACCGAAAAGTCTCTTAAAGGATGCTTTCTTTTTTAATTATACGATATACGGAAAATGCTTCTTTTTCGGTGGGTTTTTAAAAAGAAGTTTTTAAAGTGAACTTGCCTGGTAACTCGTAAATGACACTTTCCAAATTAAAAATTGTGCAGAAAGCGCGTGTGTTCTGATCGCTTAAAAACACCATGCTTACTATTATTTTAACCCATTTTCCAATTTAACTGTTAATAAATTCCAATGGAAGTTTTTATAAACCCATCTATCTATCTGGCCTATAAATAATAACAAAATATTTATTTTATCTGATCTTAAACGGCGTTTTAGTTTCCCGCTTTGAAAATCTAACACCTCATTAACCAAAAAGTTCTTTGTATAAATTATGTAATTAGTTATGGTCCATCTTAGCGTTCCTTAACGCATCTTGAGCCCAAATATAGAGGTTCTAAAATTTAACTGGACTCTAAAAGCGTTTAATTTAAATATTTAAATTGGGCTTTGCGCTATTAACTCGGGTAGTCATTAAACTTTCTTAATATTTTAAATTTTATTATTGGTTTTAAGATATATGAGTTTTATTTTGGAATTTGTCGTTGAACTGTATTTTTAAATTGGATTCTAATGTTTTCAAATTGTTTATTTTTTTATAAAATTACCAATTCCATCCAAGTCGTCGTTCGTTGATAGTAATCTCCATCAAACAACAGCGACGTACATTTTATTACTTTTGCACTTCTTGCCGCTCTATTTCTCTATCTCTCTAATAGAAAAAGATGGAAAGATAAATTGTATCTTTATCTCTTTCTATTAGAGAAAGAGGGAAGTAGAAGTGAGCGGCAAGAAGTGAAACTGTGAATCAGGCTTCATGGTAACTTTTAAGGAGCAAGCTTCATGTTTGTAGAATTATTTCTTCCATAAATTGAATCTTCAGCATGAATATTTTTCACTTCATTTTTAAATTAACCGCCTTTTAACACGATCCTGTTAGGCTCGCGTGCTTGCAAATCGTTTGTTAGTGTACATCGAAAATTAATTCCATTTTTCAAGATTATTGGTTTTGTTTTTCAGGTTTTGTTTTGCTTTATCCCGTAACCGGTGGAGAATAACCGGTCACAACTATTTTTGAGCCTTCTAAAAGTATTTTATTTAAAATAGTCAAAATATGGGGCATACCCATGCATTCTCACACTCAATTCTTGAAGCCAGAACCCATATTTAATTCATAATGTTCCTTTTTCGGCTAGATAGGATATCGGTTACTGCGCATGCGTCAGTTTTGGTGGTTTTAGTTTTGGTGGTTTAGGAACTCCGTTACGTCACTACATTATTTGACAATTATCAAATATTTAGGGTTATGTCTATAATTTTTTCTAAAAACTAGTTGATTGGGTGAAAATTTATCAAATTGTGGATTAATTTTGTAGTTTTTCTAAAACTAATTGTGCAGATTTATTGTGGACACCATGAAGACTGTTTAATGGCATCTATTAACCACTCTTAACTTTATCAACAAATTATAAAGAAAAATACACGTAGTCACCTATGGAATGGCACTCCCTTACTTCATCCCGACATTTTTCCACAAACCGCACATTTTACGTGAAATATTTCCCATTTTTCACAGAAAAAAACATAATTTTACACGACAAACACAAAACACGGCAAAATGTGAAGATGGCCTCCACTCACATAGTAGCTGTGTGTCTACATGACAAAACACACGCATGCGCACTTGAAAATTCGCATCCGCTAATTTAAATTTGCCATTGTTTTCAAAGCCAGCTATGAGGGCTTCAATTTTTGATTCTTCGAACATGTATTTATGCTAGAACGTATTTATTTTCTAGCAAAAAATGTCATATTATAAACTTTTTTATAAAACTTATTGGTTCCTCCCCTAATTCCGTTTTTAACATAGGGCTGTTATGCCATTTTCCTTTGTGTAATTGTCCGCAGTGACCGAACCAGGGGGGGGGCACTAGGGGAACCTGCCCCCCCCCGAGAATTTTTTGAATATACAAAAAATGAGTATAAAGTAATGATCTTGCTAATAAAAATTTAAAATTTTTGCCTGCGGCGCATGAAAGTGTCTATTGTTTTATCATAAACTATATTATACTCGTTTCTGGTTTTATCATCGAAATTACAACTGACTAATTCAATAAAATATATACCGTTTTTTACCAACAGAGAATGTCACCTAAAGTGCCCCCCCCCCCCGAGAAGCACCTCTGGATCCGCCCTTGATTGTCCCCCCCAAAATATGACAAAATATATATTTTTGGGTCGTTCTTTCTTTAGAGAATTTAATGCAATGTACATTTTAACAACCCTATACTTATATATAAAATATTCAGGAAAAAGTCAGCGTACCAAAGTTCCCCAAATGGCCTGGTAACTTTGGGAAACATTAATTTCTCAGCCTAAACTATTTAAGTTTAATATTTAAAAAATATGAAAAATCCAGTGGCGTAGCGTGGGGGGGGTTTGTCGCCCCCCCCCGCCCCGTGGGTACTGGCGCCCCATGGATGGCCGAGGCGCCCTAAGCACCCGAAGCCTTATTGAGTAGCAGGGCCGGGAATGAGAGGGCGGCCGCGAACTAAAGACATGATGACGAGGGGTCATCAGCTTTCAACAGTACTGTACAAATTTCACAACAGTACCCGACAGTACCACGACAGGACCCAACAGTACTCGACAGTACACGACAGGACCCAACAGTACTCGACAGTACCCAACAGTACACGACAGTACTCGACAGGACCCAACAGTACTCGACAGTACACGACAGTACCCAACAGTACTCGACAGGACCCAACAGGACACGACAGTACTTGACAGGACCCAACAGAACACGACAGTACTTAACAGTAATCTACAGGACCCAACAGGACACGACAGTACTTGACAGGACCCAACAGTACTCGACAGGACCCAACAGTACTCGACAGTACACGACAGTACTCGACAGTACACGACAGGACCCAACAGTACACGACAGTACTCGACAGTACACGACAGGACCCAACAGTACACGACAGTACTCAACAGTACTCGACAGGACCCAACAGTACTCGACAGTACACGACAGGACCCAACAGTACACGACAGTACTCAACAGGACCCAACAGTACTCGACAGTACACGACAGGACCCAACAGTACACGACAGTACTCGACAGGACCCAACAGTACTCGACAGTACACGACAGTACTCAACAGTACTCGACAGGACCCAACAGTACTCGACAGTACACGACAATACCCAACAGTACTCGACAGTACACGACAGTACTCAACAGTACTCGACAGGACCCAACAGTACTCGACAGTACACGACAATACCCAACAGTACTCGACAGTACACGACAGTACTCAACAGTACTCGACAGGACCCAACAGTACTCGACAGTACACGACAGTACCCAACAGTACTCAAGTCCTGTTGGACGCTGTACAAAATTTTAGGGTGCCGATGACCCCTCGCATGATGACCTTTTTTTTTTTTGGTCGCATGATTTTTAATGGGCGTCCTTTTTAGCTGTCGGCCCCCGCCCCTTCAGGCATGCTACGCCGCTGGAAAAATCCTTAGAGTAAGAAAAAAAAGTTTTCTTACTCTAATGAAAGATCGTACCAAAGTTAACCCGATTTACGGTAGCCTTTTTTTGTGAAAGATAATACTTCCCATTGGCGTAGCTAGGGGGGGCCAGGGGGGGCCTGGCCCCCCCTGAAGTCCCTCAGCCCCCCCTAAGATATTTTAGGCCTCCCCTACCGACTACTAGTAAAAGAACATGACGCTGAAAATACATACTTTTCTATTATTATTCGGGAAATATTCAAATAAAATAGGTGCATTAAAATTTAAATTCATTCAGATAATGTTTACATTTCAGGAAAAAGCCCTTGTCTTGCGGAATTAGGCTTTTTCTCTTTAAATTATCGGTAACTTTTCTGCACTTATGCAATTTCCCGAAAATATTTTTTAAATTTAAACATAATTATGCATATTGAATATTTCATACATATTGGCGACATCTTGTAAAATATTATAGAAGTGTAAGTTAAATTTCGCATTTAATAAAGACAGCGACCTTTGCCCCTCTGTTTCCGAAATCGGGTTGTAGATGTCGTAAGGTTATAAAAGACCTTTTTAAACTGTTTTTCTAAAATAAATATAATAATCTTTTTAGTTTTTTTGAGGTTAGCGTTTAGTGTCTTATGGAAATTTTCCGATTTTGGTGACAATTTCATAACCATTTTCATATTAAGTTTTCCCACGTCGTTAAATGGAATAAATTCGTCGAGCAATACCGGGAAATTTTTAATATTAATACTTCTGCTCTAAGAGCAGAAATGACCGTTTTAAAGAATTGTATTTTTCGGTTAAATCAAACTGTTGGTCATGATTCTATCAAACAACATATAGCAGAAAACACCTATCCAAACCTCTACCAACTTTTTAAGGTTGCGAGTATTCTTCCAATTTCAAGTGCAACTTGCGAGAGGTCTTTCTCTGCCATGAGGAGAGTTTTTAATTGGCTTAGAACAACTATGACTCAAGAGACTCAGGTTTGTCATTGTTATTCATAGAAAAAGATGTTGAGGTCGACTTAGACAGTGTGGTAGACGCTTTCAGTCAGCGACGTAGAAAACTTTCTTTGTAGAATTGCTGAATTACATACTTCCTGTGTATACATATAAATAAGTTGGTAAATGTATTATTAAATTTGTTATATTAAAATATTAGAACATTTAATGCGCGTATTTTTTTTTATTCATTGCACACTTTGCACGACTCTTTAAAACCTATGTTTGCTTTTTGTTCAAGATAGACCGGGGCCACGGCCCCCCCTGAAAAGCAAGGCTAGCTACGCCAATGATACTTCCCCTTTACTGCTCTGTCATCGCTGCAGTAATTAATTATCCTTTCAAGAAAGTTTCTGCAGTATGGCAGAGCGGTACAAGTGGAGTATTTTCTGGTATGTTTTTTCTCAGCTATACAAAAGCATTAAGAAAAAGGGGAGGACTACTCACGGTCCGTAAATAAACCGGTTGTCTGGTAATACCCAGCCAATAAGAACTCAGCAGCCTATGACGTGGCAATATGCCTGCTTCACGATCAATAAAGAGAGACCTATACGTTATATTATGAGAGAAATAAATATAGATGCCGTAAAAATACAAAAATTTATTAAAAAATCAAATAATTTAAAAATTTATGATTAAAATTCCAACAGTTTTATAAATATCAGATTCAGCACATGATTATAAATCATTGAGTTGTATAAAGCCCTGAAAGGGCTTTAGAGACGGAAAGACAAGGCATTTTTTATTGACCCTATCAAATTTGGTTTCTAACGGCGGGTATTTCTTTTACAATAAAAACAGAGATAGACATTATTGAACATGTGAAACGGACAAAGATAGGCTGATTTTGCATGCTAATAATACCCTAGATAATATATGGGTAAGTACCCGAGTGCGAGATAAAAGTTTATCTCTTTCACACTGACGGCATAAGTGCGACAGAAAAGCAGCTGGCTACCTTTAATCCACCTGCCGTATTTTAAATGATTCTACCTGCTAGTGAATTTATACAGGGAAAACTGATAGACAATGTTGTCTAAGTACGGAAATGATTTTTTTTGAATTTTGTGCGGGAATATTACAAAAAGAAATCTTCAAACGTTTAAAAACAAGTTTAGAAGTAACTATTTGAGTTCAAACATGGTCCAAAATTGTTTTTTGTGCAAAAGAAGAAAAAAAAATCCATAAAAAAACAACATTTAATGGGTAAGTCGTCTTGACGGATAGTTTTTGCTAAAACACGAGAAAGTTCAGTAGCGTCACGATAGATAGTTTTTTCTGCGACCGTGCGATTTTACCCTCACACATTTTGATTCAGAAAGTGTCACTTCCCCGCACTTTTTTTTGCATTGCATGAAAATTAACAAAAAGTATTTGATTTTCTTAAAAATGATTTTTTTTTAAATGCTTACATACCGATTTTTATCGTGGTTTTTGTTTTTTCGAACCAAACGTTTGACATGTCACGGTCGAGTTTCATACATCTTGATGAATTGTTACACACACTAATCTATGTTTTTATAAATTTCGATAACAGTAATTTTAAGTTAAATTTTGGTCTTTCATCGCGAAAGTATCTATTTATTATTATATGACCCACCGCGACCGGTCTACATATGTGTATGTCCTTCTAATGTCATTTGACAATCATGCTGTCTTACTTAATAAGGTCACTTAGTTTAATTAATAAATTTGTCCTACATAATATAAAAGAAGAATAGAAACCAACAAAAAATTTGTGACACTTCGATTACCGATTTTCTTTGATTGCGATGGATTAGGGTGACCAGATTACGGTTTATTCGGGTGCCCAGAACACGGAAAAAAAGATTTTGAAAAATTTCCCAAAAAAAAATTGAAGACCAAACACTCACGCGCCACTCAATGTTTATGGTCGCATACATTAATCCTAACTCGATTTCCGACGATTATGGACAATGGTTACCCCCTGGACATAAACCTAACAAATTTTACTATATTTATTAACAACTAGGTAGGTTAGGTTTGGTTAGGTTAGGTTGGGTTAGGTTGGGTTAGGTTGCGTTAGGTTGGGTTAGGTTGCGTTAGGTTGGGTTCGGTTGCGTTAGGTTGGGTTAGGTGGGTTAGGTTGGTTCAGTTTGATTATGTTCGGTTAGGTTCCGCTAGGATTGTTTAGGTTAGGTTTAGCTATATTCGGTTAGGTTCGGTTTAGTTTAACCAAATCGAACCGAACCAAACCGAATATAACGGTTCGGTTTGGTTTGGTTTGGTTGGTTCCACTCGGTTCGGTTCGGTTTGGTTCGGGTGGGTTTGGTTCAGTTTGATTTTGTTTGGTTAGGTTCGGCTAGGTTTAATTTGTTTTGGTTAGGTTCAGCCAGATTCGGTCTGGTTTGGTTCGGTTCGTTTCGAATCGGTTCGGTTAGGTTCAGTTTTCTTCGGCTAGGTTTGGTTCAGTTTGATTATGTTCGGTTAGGTTCCGCTAGGTTCAGTTTGTTTCGGTTAGGTTTAGCTACATTCAGTTAGGTACGGTTTAGTTTAACCAAATCGAACCGAACCAAACCGAACCGTTAGATTCGGTTTGATTTGGTTCATTTCGATACGGATCGGTTCAGTTTGGTTTTATTCGGTTAGACCTTATAGATAAATTAAAAAAAAGTAAATAATTATTAATTTTTAGTGTTTTAAAGAATAAAAATTGATATAATGTTCAATTAAACTAGTTTTTAATTGTAAAAATGTAGGAATCATAATTTTCTTGATTTTGTTATGAATTTCATGCTTTTTTAATAATTGTGCATTTTCATAAAAGGACCAAAAAAACTGACCCGATTTCGATCAGTGACCTTAGTTATTTCAAGTTTTTGTTAACAGCTGATAGAAGTCAGGGACCGTTTTGTTTCAGTTTGAAATGAGAAAATGCTTCTTTTGTAGCAATTTGTATGGGTTTTAATGGGGTTTTAAGAATTTTTCAATTTCAATTTTTTTAACAAAATCAACGATTTTCCGCAATTCTTTTTTTAGAAATCACTATAAAATGGTCTAAAATTATCATTTTTCAAAAAACTTCGTAGTTTTAAGAAAGGTGGTAAAACGTACCAGACCCCTGAAATGTGTTGCAGTCTAGGACAACTGGGCGCCGCCAACTCGGCGCCACCAAGTGGGCGGCAGGTTAACTGGGCGCCGGACCAACTGGACGCCGAGCCAACTGGGCGCCGGACTAAAATATTTTTTCTTGATAAAATGTGCAGATGAAAAACAAACTTAAAAAAATTAAAATGGCGGTTCCAAAATGGCGGACTTTCTTATTTATGCATCGATATGTATCACACTCGACTTAATAGATGTTGAAATTTTTGTATAAATAACATATTTATTTTGTTTTTTATCTGCACATTTTATCAAAGAAAAAATAGTCCGGCGCTGAGTTGGCCCGGTGCCCATTAGGCCCGGCGTGGCGCCCTGTTGGCGGCGCCGAGTTGGCCCGGCGCCCAGTTCTCCCATTCCGAATTGAAATTTTTAGTTCCGAAATTTTATCTGACTCGAGCATAACTTGTAGTCCACCCAAGAAGAGAAGAGTTGAAGAAGACCCTTGTTCAAAGAAAGAAAATATTTTACCTTGAAGGTACAACATTTGTAAAGTTCTAAGATGAAAACAATAATTTTAATACATCCACTGCACTTAGCATGCTTAGAAACTCTTTTTACTCTTTCTTTTTTTACTGAAGAGAATTTTGAAAACACAGTATACACAAGTAAGTATTCATGAATTATTTATTATTCAAACAGAAAATTGTTGATAAAAAAATTCTAATGGAATTCAAAATTTCTATTTTGCGACGCCACTGCCCTTTTTTATCCAAGACAAGCAAATAGAATATTTTTGCGATGTTGCATGTGTCCGGACTCACCAAACCGAAATTCTATTTTCATCCCTATCTTGCTCATTAAATTCTTACTTGTATTTGGTCAATTGCGATAAAAGCTTGATATAATGGCAATTTAGGCCCATGCCGGGTCTACCCGTAGGGTATAGAAGTCAATGTTATAAATACTTTTCCTAAGTTAATTCGACACTCTTGTTCATAATAATTTAACTTTTTTCGCCGAACACTGCAATATTGATATTTTTTGTGGATAGGAGGTAATTAAAATGAGTTTTTTTTTGAGAAATTTTATCAAAAACATTAAAAGAAAGAAATATGAAATGACTTTAAGTCAATGGCAGTATAACACAAGGATTTTTCATCCTCCCTTTTTAACGTATTTCAAGAAAAAATATAATAAAAATACATTGACTGTAACGCTAATGTCCCTTCCCTCCTACTCGAGCATTATACAGGGTGTTCCAAGTTGAGTATCCACCATTGCTAACTTTTTTATTATTAATGATAGAAAAAAGTTTAAATTGGCAAACTAGTAGAATTTTTGATGCTCTTTAAGATGCTCTAATAAAAAAATCGAACATTGAGTTTTCGAGTTTTTTCAAAAAACAAAAAAGTAATTTTAAAAAATTCTACCAGTTTGCCAATTTAAATTTTTTTCTATTTTTAATAATAACAAAGTTAGCAATATGGTGGACTTTTAACTTGGAACACGGTGGAGTTTTAACTTGGAACACCCAGTATATAATTTTAGAATGGTCCTCATCAGTTTTGTTTTTAAATCATATTGCAAGTAACAAAAAACTAAACCTATCTAATTATAGAATAGTTACAAAATAATTTTCTTTAACTTTTTTTACTGTTTTTCGACTCTCATCAGTCCCTGTATCATTAAGCTTTCGTTTCATTGTGGTTTTGCTTTTTGGTATTTATAAATTTGATTCTTATACTTAATACAAGTAAATTTACCAATTTATATGGAATAGAAACTTTTTCAAATATACACAATATTTGTTTTAATAAATTTAAAATTGGCACCATGGAATTTTATGAACCATTTGTCCATTTTGTTAACATCTTCTTTCCATGATAGTGAAGGCTCAGTTAAGCCTCCAAAAGAAAGACTTTGCACCCAAGATGGCATGGCAAATGAATGCACGTTGATTTGTTCATTTTCATATGTATAGCAATCAAGTTCAGGAAACTCATTGTGATGCTTTCGTGCTAAAATCCTGCATTATAAACTAAACCATATTTTTCTAAAATTTCTTTTAGATTCAAAAAACGCATTAGGTGACGCTGCATTTAAAACCGGTGCAAATCCATGGTCCATCACGTGCGTTTTTTGAATCGGGGTGGGCATGCATTGGTGGAAACAGGATATAATACATTTATAGCAAGCACGGAACAGGTATAAACACTACGTACAAGACGACAAGACCCAAAAGGTACAAAGTTTCCTGGCAAAAGACGAAATTAGGCTATAAACAGCGTTTGACTGCTGATTGCTAGGAAAACTGTGACGTAGCTCGACGTCACGGCCGTCATGACACCGAGTTACCAGACAACCGATTTATTTAAGGACCGTGAGGACACAGGATTGCTTATTTCCATTTAACTAATGTTAGCGTCGCTCAGCGAGACGAACAGTGTCTGCTTACGTCACCAGCGGACCAGTTGCTTTGTTTGTATTCAGAGTTCGTGTGATTTTAAGGTGTTTTTGACGTTTTTACCTCCGTTTTTTTGCGTTTTTTCATTTATTTGACGGTGTGGTTGACTATTTAGGAGGTAAATCTGAGGGCACAGCCGTGCCTCGCCAAGTTCACGCGCCGGACCATCTTTTCTTGAAACATTACTTGACCTATCCAAACTCTACTTCGGAATGAGCTACGAATCTTAAACTTTACACAGTCGTAGATCTCCATGGAGTTAACAATCCCTTCATGTTTAGTTTCATGGAACTCCCAAAAGTACTGAAGTAGTTACGAAATTTCAAAAAACGTCGAAATTTTCACTCACTCACTCACTCATGTATAGATCATCAAAATTCTACTGTACTTCCAGACATGCTACAAAGCTGAAATTTGGCAGACATAAGAGTGCCAAACCCCTGGAAAAAATCAAAAAACCCCAAAATTCTAATTTACTTCCCTCCCCTATACATGTAAAGTTATGTAAAAGTAACATTGCCCACTTCCAGAAATGGCAGACTGATAGGAACTATGATAAAACTATTGAAAAAAATTTAAAAACCCCAAAATTATAACTTACTTTCCTCCCCTATAAATGTAAAGTAATGTAAAAGTAACATTGCCCACTTCCGGACACGCTAGAGAGCTGAGCTTTGGAAGGCCGATAGTAACTATGATAGAACTATAGAAAAAAATTGAAACACCCCAAAATTCTAATTTACTTCCCTTTCCTATAAATGTAAAATTGTGTAAAAGTAACATTGTCCACTTCCAGAAACGCTCGAGAGCTGAGATTTGGAAGGCCGATAGGCACTATGATAAAACTATAAAAGAAAATTAAAAACCCCAAAGTTTAATTAACTTCCCTCCCCTATAAATGTATAGTTATGTAAATTAGCATTGTCCACTTCCAGAAATGCTAGAAAACTGGGCTTTTGAAGAAAACGCTAAAATTTTAATTTACTTTCCATCCCTATAAATGTAAAGTTATGTAAAATTAACATTGCCTACTTCCAGGAACACTAGAGAGCTGAGCTTTAGAAGGCTGATAAGAACTATGATAAAACCATAGGAAAATATTAAAAAAACATTTTTAATAAGGCATTGCAAAAGTTTTGAACAATATCCCGTATATTTTACTACTTTAAAACTTAAATATTATCCAAATCCTTTTAAAAAGCAGTGAAATCATAACAAAAACATTTTATGTAAAAAAAGCCAAGTACGCGAAAGTGGTATTCCGTAAAAAGAATTGAGATAAAAGTAAAGCCAAGTTCTACAATACAAATTTAAAAATGAATGGTTTTTACTAGCTTGGAAATGTTTTTCTAAACTTGGCTATTATTATTAAACCTTTATAAATGTGAATAAAAGATATAAAGAAAGCACAATTTTTTGTTGAAACAAAAGCTTTGTGTTCCCTCTTTCAGTGTAGAAATATAAATATATATACTTTTATATTATTATATTTATATAAACTTTTGATTTTTGGAAACTCCTTGCTCATTAAATTATTCACATTAAAGAAAATTTCTAATTATGCCGCAAACGTACTTTTTTTATTAAACTGATTATTGGAAAGTTTATTTTGTAGACAGTTTCTCTAAGTTTAGTTTCAGTTTTTTTCTTAAGTTTTTTTAGTCTCTTTATAGAAGTTTTCAGAAACATGTTACAGAAGAAGGAGTGAAAACGGGCGCTGGGTGGGATAAAAACAACTCATAACACAAACAATGTAAATCATTTGAAAAAAAACTTAGAAAATCTATTGATTTAAAGCATAAGAAGTTGAAAAACACATCTTATTTGGCTGTTTTCTCCAAAAACTGGCTGATTTTTGATATAATAATATAATAAATATTGCAATTTTAGATCTGAAATATCAAATAAATACTTTTTTGTTACTGCATATTATAAGTGTATTTTATTATATCGGCAACAAAAACAATAAATTATACATCTAATGATTTAAATTGATTAAACTTTTTAAAAAAATCCTACTTCTATTCTAAAACTTTCAACTATTTAAAAAATAAACTCCAACATATCGTCTGGTAGGAAAATTCAGCTCTCAGAGCAAACTCTTGATTTATCAAATCATTTGTTTTGAATAAATGAAATTATTAATTATATTTACTAACACGAATAAAAAATTTGTTTGCAAATAAGCAAGAAAAAAGCGGGAAAAACTCACGATTGCAATGTGTGTTATATAAAGCGCGCTGAGCAGAGGGCCACTAGTGACGTAAGCAAGGCGCCGCCTACCGCTAAAAGATTCGAGCAAATAGGCAATCCTGTGTGTTTATAATCGTTGCGTGAGGACTACTAACCACGATTAGCATAAAATACTAGTAAAACACAGCTAATGTATCATTTTCCTGAACGCTCTTTTACTGTGTGTGCTTTTTTCCGCGTGCGCTTTTTTAAGTGTGCTTTTTTTATGGTTAGTCGGCCAGTATTTTTTTATTTCAGCTGGGAAGGAAATGTTCGTATTTTAGTTAGTCTCCTGTCAGCATATAATAATAAATAAAGTTTCTTTAATTACTTACGCAATTTTGTTTTATCACACCACTGGACGATCTATTTCAAAAATATTACCACCATCACGATAATACTCATTATACCGAATTAGTTAGTTATACGTAAAATTTATCGTGGGTTGCTGGTTTATTATAATTCTAGTTAATACAATTTTTTTGCCTATACCAGGACATGCCCCAAAGGCCCAGCCCACCGGGAATTTTCCCGCCTTCCCATATAGCATATCCATCATTAACTCTACATCACCGGTTAAAGGTTATAATTTTAAGTGGTCATAGCTCTTTTCGCCGTCTAAAGGCGTCTTTTTTCATGTTTCGCTGTATTTAACTGATTTGTATCTACTCATCAAACATGTATTCTTTATTTTTCCTTGCTTTATATAAATTTTGTTGAAAACAAACTTGTTGAATTGTATCAGATTGAATAAGTAATTTACTTTCAAAACCCTACAGTCGATTGGTAAGTATGTAAGTTTAGTAACGTATTTTCTTTTTAAATATATTGTTATATATTCTAAAGCTTCCTAGAAAATACCCAAACCCGGTTTTGACTTAAAAACTTAGTTAGATATATGACACTAGCGGAGTACCTTGACGAGCCTATTGGGACAAGATGACGCTAGGCGCATAGGTCACAAATGAATGTCCCGTTCTTTTCATATCAGGTGCACGCCTCATGCCCCAACCTTCGCACCTTTCACATTTAATTCAGTCCGCTACTGGAAGCAAGATGACGACTAGGCGCATTCCCGTTCTTTTCATATGAGGTGCACGCCTCATGCCCCCAACATTCGCACCTTTCACATTTCATTCAGTCCGCTAGTAACTGGAAGCAAGATGACGACTAGGCGCATAGGCCACAAATTAATGTCCCGTTGTTTTCATATGAGGTGCACGCCTCATGCCCTCAACATTCGCACCTTTCACATTTAATTCAGTCCGCTACTGGAAGCAAAATGACGACTAGGCGCATAGGTCACAAATGAATGTCCCGTTCATTTCATGTGAGGTGCACGACTCATGCCCTCAACCTTCGCACCTTTCACATTTAATTCTATCCGCTACTGGAAGTTCAATCCATGGTTCCTGGTACCCTAAACAAAAATATTTTCGTTGTTTTTTTTTGTTTCTGGTAGGTTTTGGTTAAAATGATTAAAAACGTATCTTTTTAACTTTTAAGGCTTTGCCATGAGTTTTCCTTTTTATCCTTGTTCAATTCTTTTCAAGTTTTTTTTTTCAAGCTCTTCTTTATTCGTCATCTTTTTAGTAAAAAATAAAAAACAAAAAGAAATAAACGACCAAAGATAGTCATTTATATGTTCTTATTTTGAAAATATAATAGATAATTTCCTAGCAACTAAAAAATATTATTCTTCCATTAGATTTTTTCGCAAAAGCTTATTTTTCGGCATTAAATTGTATAAGCGACCACTTGAATTATAGGTTTTGAGCCACTGTGAATTATAGGTTTTGAGCCACGGTACTACGTGTACTATCATTGAAAAATATTCTCTGGTACTATTAAATTTGACATTGTTTTTTAAGAAGACCAAATACGAGAAGAGCGAAACCAAATGGTATAATAAATAAAAATTAAAAACAAATTCATTTCCATAAAAAAATCCTAAAAAATAAAATGACCACATAATACGTGTCAATGATACACCGACGGATTTTCTTGAGCAAAGGTAACTCGATGCGTGAGAATCAAACTCTAAATAAGGAAATACCACTTTAAACTTTAGAGTGCAAGTGGTTCTTTTAAAAAAGGAAAAAACCACAAAACCAGAAAACCAGAAATCGATACAAATGATAGCATAGACGCAGACGGTGCACACTGGTCAAATTTCCAGAAAGACTGGCAATAATGGATATTTTTGTTTGCGGTATTTTTAATAGGATTTATGACAAAATTATTTATAATACCTCTTGCTTGCTCCTAATGGCGTTGAAAAAAGTAATTGATATATTTTCATTTGTTTTCAGCGTCTTGCCAAACTTAGGTTATGCTTTCTTATTTAACGTTATTAATTTCACCAAATAAATATTTTAATAGGGTTTGTCTTCATCTGGGTGTTGGCTCTTCTGTGCTATAATGTTGTTTTAGCGAGCTTCTATTATATTCCGCGCCATTTCGGATCTGCTGGCGCTAACTGCACAGTTCACTGACCGTAGTATTGATGATCCATTCTTTAACGTTTTTAACAGTTTATAAATGTAGATACTTTTAAGTTTTAAACAAGAAACATACATCTAACTATGTATTGACAATACCTAACAATTTTTTACAACTGTTTCATTGGCCCATTCTATTTGTTATGGTAGCAGCTGATAACTGTCAAAAAGTTATGATATGGAGTATAGATCAGCGGCGTAGCGTAAGGGGGGTGCGGGGGGTTCGTCGCCCCCCCCGCCCCGAGGGTAGTGGCGCCCCATAGGTGACCTTTTTTTTTTTTTGGTCGCAAGATTTGTGAGAGGCGCCCTTTTGACCTTTTTGTTTTTTTTGTCACAAGATTTTTCATCAGTTTTCAGAGGCGCCCTTTTTAGCTGCCCCCCCCCCCCCGCCCTTTCGGGCACGCTACGCCGCTGGTATAGATTTGATAGTAAACTATGTTATTTTGAAAATTAAAAACCATGCGCTACAGACCGAACCCATTTATTTTACATAGGGGAGGATGGGGGACTAAGAAACAGGGAGGGGTAAGTAATAGGAAAATATTTTTTTGCCATTCTTAAATTTTGTCTGATATATCTGAAAAAAAAAACACAGAATAACAATTCTTCTATTACAATATTAAAAAAGTTTTAGCACTTTAGTTAGAATCGTTTAGTTAGAAATTAACTATATTTTCTCTGCTGTAGTTTAAACATATTTTTGACAAGCAAACCTTTCAGATATTTTTTTTGTCTGAAGGAAGCACTTTATTTACAGTTTCAATATTTAAGTCTTTCTAGGTACTGTTTTTAAATTTTGCAAGTAGTTCAGAATGGAAATGTTTCTTATACCCCTTCTTTTTGACTATCCTGAGGTAATAAGAAACATCGTAATGAAGCAATAAGAAATATATTATTTTTGATGCATATTGATTGAAGTAGTGAAGTTGCCTTCAAATTTGACAAAAGTGACCTATGTAAAGCTTTAAAAATGGCAAGTTACAGAAATATTAAATGGCATCTAACGCAAATAGTCTACAGTACACTGGCCTATTTTTTAAGTGTCATCACTTAAAACTATAACAGGCTGAAAAATATTCCCCCATCTTCCCCTATTCAGCAAAAGTCTCTCTCTTTCTGTCTCGATTTTAATGGTCTTGCGCACCAAACGACAAATACCCGCACCGTCCGTCGGCGCGTTGTAAAAAACGGGTTCCAAAATGTCTATTTCGAACTGTCAAATATTGAGAAACATTTTAATTTCTTTATTTTATTTTACATGAATTAGTTTTCCTACGTAACGTCAAAATCGAGATCTTGATCACATCCCCTTTTTACGACCGATTTTGTTTGTAAACAAATAATAACAATACAAGTCTCTTATTTATTTAAATCACTGTCGAAATCTGTAAACCAGATTCTCTTTCCAATGTCAATGTTCCTATTACTTCACGTATAGCTGTTAAGTTTAATGTAGTGCCAATAAAGGAATAGCTGTATTATAACGTCGTCGCCGCGTGCAGCTGTGGTACAAAATAGCGCAGGACAAAATAGAGTGGACAAAATAGCGCGGGACAAAATAGCGCGGGACAAAATAGCGCGGGACAAAATAGCGCAGGACAAAATAACGCGGAACAAAATAGCCCAGGACAAAAAAGCGAGTTTGGTTCGGATTCACAGCCCCTAGGATCCCGGAAAAAAAGTCAAACATTAACACGGGAAAAAAAGCGCATGGCGAAAATAGCGATACTTTGTGTTTTCGATTCTTTGTGTTTTGATATTTTTTCGCCCGACCTGTTCTATTTTGACCTTCGCTATTTTAGTAATGCGCTATTTTGACCTGCGCTAATTTGACCATGCGCTCTTTTGGTCATGCGCTATTATGGCCTGCGCTATTCTGTCCTACGCTATTTTGTCCTGCACCATTTAGTCGTGTGCTATTTTGTCTTGATTTATTTTGTACCAGAACCCCGCATGAGGGTGACGTCCTCCCACATAGCACAATCACGTGTATAATACTTCAAAAACGCGTGAGAAAAGAAAACGTTGACTTTAAAAGCTGCTAGAAAAAACGTTTATTTCATATATGAAAACAAGCTTAATAGGTCATTTATTAACGTTATAAAAAATAACGTTGCAAAAAACGGCACTGTAATAACGCCATTATCTATTCTCACATATTAGGTTCGCGCCTTTTCTACGCGACTTGCATGGCTTTTCTACCAAATATTTTTAAGTTTTTACTAAAAGCAGCGCCACATCTCGGCGACATTTTTCACTTCGACGAAATCCATCCAGGAGTGCTTTGGCCTCTAAACTCCAAAAACCCTGGACTGATCCCTGATCCTTCACGATCACGACGCATCAGTTATTAACATAATAAATACACATTAATATTGTGTGAAATTGTTTGTTGAAAAATCTTGTTTAACTTTTAAAGAAAACATAATGTATGTATAGAGATTTTGTCTTGCCTTGAGGGCCATCTTTTAAAATTTTCTTGAATTGTTGTAGTCTTAAACTAATGAACTTTTAGAACTTCCTTTCACGTCACTTTTACGTTAAAAAAAGTTATTGAAAAAAACGAAAGAAAAAAAGACGCAGAAAGTTATTACTTTTAACAAGTCTTAATCCAGAGGGCTTTTAGAACAGGCCTTTGCGCCTTTTTTGATTAAAAAACATTATAGAGAAAAAACTCTTCTTAGTCATAATCTAGTGGCGAATAGCTTGTATCTCTATCAAACCCTCCAGCTGGGAATGAGAAAGAGCTACCTTTCATTAAATGCGACAACCACTTTTCCATAGACTGAATACTGCTTAGTAAAGATTCTTTTTGAACTCATCTCAGAATGCCGCGGACAGACTGTTCCGATAAACTAAAGTGGTTTCGCCGTCACAGGTTGATTCAAGTGCTTGATGCAATGTTGTTCGCTAGCTTTTGACATTTTCATTTGTTTTACTGTATGTTTTTCCATGACCAAAAAGTTGGCATCCCGTTAGGATTCTTGACTGTAATTTCTGATATAGATAGGTACTAAAATTATCAGTTTTTCGGAAATTTTATTCTCATTTATTTTATAGGTACGTGATTTACGTCTCGCCCAAAATCACACCGATATTAAGTAATCAATCCACTAAAATGCGGGATTATTAACCGCAAAAGTGTAACGAAAAATCGTTACGGAATTACGTGAATCAACTACGTAACCTTCGAAAAAAAAGGTAAGTCGTTAAACCAAATTGCCACCTGTTAGCGTTCGCTTTTAAGGTCGGGGTAGCACGATCCGGAGCGCAGAAGATGGCAAAAGGTTGTGAAACGGTTTTGTATCTTTTCATGATCGACGGTAGCATCCGCCGCACTCGAAACATTCGATTCCTTGTTGCCTACTGTGATGGAAATGTGGTTTTAACAGTAATGTTCCCACAGACTTCAAAAATGTACCCATACGACACTAAAGGGACCTACAGACACGCGAAAACTTCTAGTACGCGCGTACAAGTTTGCGAAGATGTATTCAGTCGTCATTTTACATACAAATGTTATAGAAAGGTAATTGAAAGAGATAATTTTATTTTACAAAAAACTGCAAAATTGACCATGTCGCATCAAAATGTTTTTAACGGACCTACCCCAAAAGACAAAAATTTTAAAATATATTAAGTGTTTCTGTCTCATTGCATACGGTTGTTTCAAATAGATCACATTTGTGTAAATCCAAATATATTTGACTTTGTAATGAGAACTACAAAAAACTCTTGTAAAACCGGGATGCACGTACCCTACCTTGCCTTATTTCTTTTTTGGTGGAGCACTTGGGGCCAGGGTTGCCAGACGTCTCGCCGTAGGGGGGACGGTCCCGCTATTTGTAGCTCGGTCCCGCTTTTTTTAATCCTATGAAAGTCCCGATTTTTATGCAAATTGTCCCGATTTTTCCGCTTTTTTTTTCATTTCTGTCCTATTTTTTTACCTGTCTGTATCTTCTTATATATAACTTTTTTTATTTTATTTTATTTAAAAAAAATTGAACACGGCAGTGTAAACTTCCACAAGGAAAAATTAATAATACGAAATACAAGATTTTTTGCGTTGTCTATTGATAAAGTAATATACAAAGTAATAACATTTACATAATTATAATTGGGTATAAATTACTCTGGTCAATTTTGCTCTGAGTGGCCTTCATCTGTATCATCATATCGCTCTGCTGACTGTTTCTCTCACAGTTAGTCGACTCCAGCCGACTTCACCGATGAGCGTTACATAGCCGAATGAGCGTTACATAGCCGAGCGTGACGGCTCAGTTCAATTGAGTACCCACAAAAAGTGCTAAACGCGCCTAAAGAAGTTTACACTTCAACAAACAATCGAAGAAGAATGTTTTACTTTTTCGTTTAAGTTACTTTCTCATTTTAGGGCAGATATTTCTTATCTATACATACTTACCTTATGTGTTCGTTCATATTTGTTTATTTTAAATAAAATTCACAAATCACTAAAAGAAATTACAGATCATATATTTTATTATGCATGGAATTTTGATAATCGAAATATAATGAAGGCAATGGAAGTTTGAAACACAACTTAATTTTAAAGTTTTTCACCTTTCAATTTAAAAAAAACTCACTAAATTTAAATAGGTATAACATTTAAACTTTAAAATTAAATTATTGAATGTATTTTGGAAACGCAAATAAATAAACACATCAATTGGTTCCTAAAAGACTCCTACACTAACTTTATGTTAATATCGATGTAAATTTTTAGTGTCTATTTTAAATTTTTGTGTTAACGCATTTACTTAATTTGTCCCGCTTTTTAATTTGAAAAATCTGGCAACCCTGCTTGGGGCAATAATTTCTGAATCACTCATAGAAACTAGTATTTTTATAATAGCCCACAAAACTGCTTAAAAACTTGTTTAAATCAAACTAAATGAATAAGCAAATAACAAACGTAAATATTCAAGGAATTTTTTGAGGTGTATCTAGTCAGACTAAATACATTTTTGGGTTTTTTATACCAACCACCATCAAACGTATATTACGTCTGCTGCAAGGTGAGTAGGTGGATCCTAAAAAATCGAGCGGCAAGTGCAATATACCTGTACGACCGTACTACCGACAATTCTCAATAGATGACATGACTAATGTAGTAGTTTGTCACACTGAGTTTGAATTTCACGTTCCACGAAATAATGAAGATGCATGCAACAGCGGCGTAGTGAGGGTTTCATGCGCCCGGGGCAAGGTTAAAGTTGGCGCCCCCCTCCCATATAAAATCTTACTTACATCAATGTAAGAGGCGCCTTTCGGCGCCCCCTGACTTTGGCGCCCGGGGCAGCTGCCCCGGTCGCCCTGCCCTCACCACGCCGCTGCGTGCAAATAATTAAGCCTATATAGGCATTATTCTTTGGATAAGTGTGTACCTAATATTACGATTTTTTGGGCTATTAATTAAGACGTACCTATCAAGGTTGCTAAAATACCGGTCTTCCCTGCCAAGTTGATAAAAAAACCGGACAGGTGGCGACCCTTAGGTTACCACTTGTCTTCGGCGCATTAAAGTTGTATCTCACCTATATCTACATTGTACTTTAAAAATATTTTATTGTACTTGAAGCACTTCTAATTTACTTGAAGTACTTTGAATGTACTTGAAGAACTTTGAATGTACTTGAAGTACTTTGAACGTACTTGAAGTACTTATAATGTATTTGAAGTACTTATAATGTACTTGACAAAATCAAGTACATTTCCAAGTACATTGTTAAAAGTACTTCAAGTACCAAATACAATTACCGGATTCTAGATGTACTTCAAGTACAGTACTTGATGTACTTGTAAGTACTTGAAGTACAATTTCAAGTACTGTACTTGAAGTACCTGACAACTCTGGTCTACAATTGTTTGTTGTAGAAACGTCTAAAGATAAGGGATTTTCATTTTTCGGATCTGACCCAATTTTCCGTTGCTTCTTAAGCCTTCGTAAGAATCGTAAGCGTAGAGTTCCTGTATGTTTACATATCTGGATTTCAAATACGTACGCATATCAGAATAGGCACAAGTGATGTTCGGCCAGGATTGGTAAGACGGTAGGTATACGAACGGGGCCCTGATTATGGGCCGTTTAGGATGTCGTCGGTCCAATGCCAAACTCATGTGCATAATTGATGTTTTGTGAAAAACGCGTTTTAAACATTGAAGATACATTGCGAGAAATAGAGATTTCATTTTTTAAATTTTTAAAGGAGGGGGAGAGAGAGAGCAAACACTTTCGCGCTTTTGCCAGTGAATACTATAAATAAAATTATACATACTGCTACACATAGGCGAAAATTGCTAAATTTGCACATTCGTCACTTTGGCATTGGACCGACGATGTGATAAATCATATCGAAAGAGCAACAGAGATTCGGCCAATATCAAACCCAGAACCTGTCACGAGTCATGCGCGGTTGGTTGGGTTTCCAGTCAATCCTCAGGTTATAGTATAGCCCTGATCTATACCCTTAAAAACCTAGGATAGGAGGGCTAGTTTAGTTAGGTTAGGACCAACCTAGTCGAACCTGTAGCATGCAAGGTGAGTAGATATTTAAAGTTGATACGACTTCGCAATGCGTTGTCGTTGGTGTAACTAGAAAAAACTGTAATCTCATTGGTCATAATTTTGTTTAACAGCTGCGCGTCGGTGCCTGAGATACGCACGGGACGAGTGCTGTAAAGTATTGTAGCAATGAATACACAACTCTGTGTATTCATTGATTGTAGTCATCCCGGTAGGCCCAGTATATCGACCGGTCGCCTGACCAATCAAGTTGCGGGATTTACTTCATTACGATAACGATAACGCGAGACCAAGTGCATGTCTCCACTGACCGATCCTTGCCGAGCATCTATTGTGATTTGTGCGTCTGCACAATACGTACAGGGTGGGCCAAATTCGATGTTTTTGCTGGTTTTAGGTATTTCCAGCCGAGATACACAAAAAACGAGTGGGCATGTCCTGGGCTCGATTTTCGAGACGTCTTCAAATATCAAAACCGCTTCTTGATAAACCTCGTAGCTTTTTAGCTACATGGGGATTTTGAAAAGTCTGCATTTATGGAGGTGGTGGTAACTTTTTTATTTATGAAAATTTCATTTTGGTGTAACATGCTTTTTTACAGGTTTTTTATGGAATCCAACTGTCAAACTAATTTTTATTTGTCGCTTTTAGTTTTTGAGATATTACAAAAAGTTTAAATTTTCTTATGGAATGACTCATTTTTCTCTTTTTGTTTTGAAATTTACGTCAAATTTTCTGTTTAACGATATGTCATAAATGACAGTTCGTTAAGCAGTTTTTAAGATATTTATGACATGTCGTTAAACAGAAAATTTGACGTAGATTTCGAAACAAAAACAAAAAATGAGTCATTCCGTAAGAAAATTTAAACTTTTTGTAATATCTCAAAAACTAACAGTGACAGATAAAATTTAGTTTGACAGTTGGATTCTCCATAAAAAACCTGTAAAAAAGCATCTTACACAAAAATGAAATTTTCATAAATAAAAAAGTTACCACCACCTCCATAAATGCAGACTTTTCAAAATCCCCATGTAGCTAAAAAGCTACGAGGTTTATCAAGAAGCGGTTTTGATATTTGAAGACGTCTCGAAAATCGAGCCCAGGACATGTCCACTCGTTTTTGTGTATCTTGGCTAGAAATACCTAGAACCAGCAAAAAACATCGAATTTGGCCCACCCTGTATGTGCTATCCGTAATTTTTTCGACAGTTTTACTTTTAAAGTAAAAACGCAATTATCGCAGGTCGTTTTTCCATAACAAAAATGCGTGTTCCTCATTCTTTCACGCGCAATACAAATAACACGCAACAGTAGCGGATCCAGAACTTCCGGGGGGGGGGGGGAAGGGAGGTTGGGCAAAGTGGCAGCAAAATTCCAAAAATTTTTAAAGTGTTTTTGATAGATCTGAGGGGTGAAATTTAGTATCTAAAGGAGATTCGCCACTGACACGCAATCGTGATCAAGCGGCTCAAATTTATCGATCATTTACCGAACGTTATCGATTTGTGGCTTACCCTGTATAAGTGTTTATAAAAAAATATCCTTAATACCAAATGAAAATTATTTACAATAATTAATCACCGGTACCACACATGTCATAAGGAAACTGCGGTTCCTTGAATGATTCCAGACATGTTGGCTGCTAACTTCATGGACCCTTTTTTCTCCACTATGCTTTACCTTTACCTTTATGACAAATTGTACACGGCAGGTAAATATAAAAAAGTAAACGGCAGAGAGAATTTGAACAGGTAAACTATTACCTGCAGCTTCTGAACTCCTGTTGCTCGAATCGCGTAACGCCGCAGGTAAACGGGGCTTTGTTAATTATTTTCCGTCAAACTTAACTACTAATTAATACGCGGATTAACACCTTTAGCTGAAGCCTACGAGACAGGTAAAAGGCCGTAAAAAATGCATTTTTCCTGTAGTCCACTATACCACCCAACAGTGGCGCACCCAGGAATATGTTTTGGGGGGGAGGGCGAGGCCTTGGGGAGGGGGAGGGCAAGGCCTAATGTTGTTTTTTATGGCAATATGTTTTTATTAATGAAATATGTGGAAAATATCTAAAAAAATCTTAGGCTTGGTTTGGGTCGTTACAGAAGACTATTCTGGGTCATGAACGATGTGATCATCCACATCACACGCTTTGACCAATAGTAAACTCTGAGCTGAGTCGCCCGCTCTGCAGAGTGACTCAATTTTACGCGTTTGAAGTGAAATCTGTTCTCCTGCCCCATACCGACTAGACGTTTCTCGGTCGGATCGCAGGAGAAGCTTGCGAAATGGAGGTCTTTTCGGATTGTACGTGATGGCTCGGAGCTAATTTAAAGCTTTCCATTGGCCAAAGCATGTGATGGGAACTAACACATCGTTCAAGTACGAGAATAGTTAGCCAGGAGCATTATTCTTGATTCCAATGCTTGTGAGTGAGTCAGTTCACACTACTTGCTTTTACCATGAGCGCACCCAGGGAGGGGGGTTTCGGGGCCTGTTTCCCCCCTTGCCTAAGGATTTTTTAGATATTTTCTACATTTTTCATACATCAAAAATAAAACAGCATAAAATACGGTACCATTGGGTCTCGTACCCCAAAAACCCGGTTCCCACCTACGATTTTCTCGTGCGTGCCCGCGCAAGCGTCACATATGACTGTCATAACATATCATATTGAGATCATGTGACGCGTGAGCTGGCACCCACGAGAAAGTCGTAGGTGGGAACCGGGTGAAAGATATATTCATGGGTCGCCACTGCTTCAACCCCTCTAAATTTCAGAGAGGAGATATAGCACTCACCTGTACTCGTCTCACTGACCGACCATCAAGAATACGGACCTAGAGTTTATTTTGACTTATCTATCGTGTGTGTGTGTGTGTGTGTGTGTGTGTGT
The DNA here is from genome assembly GCA_963576565.1 of Aspidapion aeneum. Taxonomy (NCBI): domain Eukaryota; kingdom Metazoa; phylum Arthropoda; class Insecta; order Coleoptera; family Brentidae; genus Aspidapion; species Aspidapion aeneum. The sequence continues at coordinate 33,437,030 of OY755038.1, read as the reverse complement.
GTGTGTGTGTGTGTGTGTGTGTGTGTGTATGTGTGTGTGTGTGAGTGACTGTGTGTGTGTGTGAGTGTGTGTGTATTATTTCCATCCGTACCCCAATAGCTCCTAAACCGCTGAACCTATTTTCATAAAATTTTCAGGTAAAATAGTGTTCGACACTCTAACGAGCTGCTTAGATTTTGGTCGGGGAAATACAACGGTGAACCACCATAACCCATAAGCATTATGGGGAATCACCGACTAAAAAGCAGGCGAAGCAACCAAATGAAAAAAAATACCAAATTAGTTACACGTCTACCAACATAGAAATTAACGTTAATGCCTCACTAAAATAATTTTTACAATAATTATTGTTAATGGTATATTTACATTCTTAAAAGTTAAAGTTGTGTATTAAAATCTACCAAAAACTACTAAAGAAAATTTGTCTACTAAAATTTTCTGAAAAAGGGTGAAAATCTACCAAAAAAGTAGAAATCTACTAGATGTGGCAACGCTGATTACTGCTGTCACGTGTTATGTGAAAAGGCCTCTATCATGCAGGCTTCTCTTGCGACCGCCCGCGGAACATCCGACGGATTCGGGGTATTGTCCGGCCAGAATAAAACGCGGTGCAAAAGAGATGGCTTCTATTAGGGCTATCTTTCTCTGTCCAGTGGCGTGCTATAATTTTTGAATTCATCATTATTAGGCATTATATTATATTTTACTCCTAAGCCTTTTTTTGCTGGAAAACTCCATACCTTATTTTTCTTAAAAAAAAACTTTTATTCTTATTATACTATATAGGTACCTACCTATATAGTATAAGGTAGGTGCGTGCGTACGAGTCTAGTCGATTTGGTTAAACGTACCAGACGAGTAAATTTTTGTTTATGGTACATTTGCTCAAAATGAAGACCACCCAGTAACACAAAATTGCTGAAAACAGAGGGTGTAGACGGCTGAGGGCCTGAAGGGTAGAAAACTAGAGAAATCACAAAAAATAACCCCAAAGTTAAATTCACCCCGTCTGGGAAAACAACCGTTTACTGAACTAAAACAAAGGAAAAAAATCGACAACACGCTAGAAGCTTACCTTCTTTCATTTAACAGCAGTTCCACAGTTTCACTTGCGGCACCGTGGACTTTCTTGTGGATGGAATACACGTGTGACTTCTTTCAGTGTCTTTTCGGAAGTGGTTTTTCATTCCCATGACAAATACAGGGGGGCGCTTCAAAACTCCCAGCGTGTACAAAGCGCGCATGATTTTTGCCAAAATTATCAGGTGTTCAAAGAGAAAATAACTTTCAACAAAGAAAAAAATTATCACCTGATCGGAATTTTCCCAAACAAGGAGTTTCTTTTTTAAAGGTTCGGCCAAAAAATAGAGCCCAAAAAATATCAAAACGAAATTTAAGGTTTGGTTTTCCCAAAATTCAAATAAAAACAAAAACAAAAAATAACTGGCAGCCTTATTTTATTCTGGCCGGACATATTGGTTCCTTCTACACAGTTCCTTATTGCATGCTTTCCCTAACTTTTTGAATACATGAATGCATTTAAAATCCAGAACATGAGTTTTAATGAGAAAAAGACCCTTCTGTTCTCCGTTCGATTTTTTTTTCGATCATGTAGGCTTGACCATGGCTTGACCGATTTTGGTTAGACCTTACGCGGGGTCGACACACGGACAGAATTGCCAAAATTTTTAGCAGGAGTCTCAAATGCAGAAGAGATTACTGAAGTTTGTATGCCTATTATCATAATTTTAAGCTTTCCCAGCAAACATCGACCTGCTGGTACTTTACTAATATTTTTCTTTAACTGCTGGCAACTGCTGGCATCGGCAACGATGTGCATTATTTTTAATATTATTCTATTGTCTAATTTGCATATTATTTAAAAGTGCAAAAAATGCATTATTTTTGTACTTTATTTTTAATACAACGAAAAGTTATACTTTATTTTTGAAGAATGCCAAGTGCAGCCAGCGTTAATGGCAAAAAAACATTTTAAAAGTGTATTTAAACAGTTGCTTTTCGAGCACTTTATTTTAGTACAAAACAATTAAATATTTTACTGTAAAAATAAAATATTCACAAAAAACATTTTAATAACATTTTGAAGAAGGTACTCTTAAAGCACATTTAATATATTATTAAAAGTTTAAAAGTTTTACTGCAAAATTAATATAACAGTGAAAAAACATTTTAAAAGTATTTTTAAACAGTTGCTTTTAAAGCACTTTATTTTAGTACAAAAATATTAAATATTTTACTGTGAAAATAAAATATTTACAAAAAAACTGACAAGTTGATGTTTGCCCAATCAATCAACATTTTACAGGTACACTAAGGAATGTCAAGCTTAAGAATGTGAATGATTTTATTTATTTTTAAATTGATGTGGAATGTTCCATAATCCTTGGAAATATCCTCATCTGATATGAAAAGGAAAATATTAAAGATCCTTATATAATGATCAAATATTTCTTTCCGTAAATATGAGATGTGAGTAAAGTAATGTCCTTACAATATTTACAATAAAAGTAGTTTATTTGTACTAGTAAAAAAAATTATAAAATACAATGCTTTAAAAGTACAGGTTTTTTTAAAAAATGTATAAAAATTCAGTTTTTTTGTATTTACTAAAAATATGAAGAAAATACATTGCTTTAAAAGAACATGCTTTTGTGTACAAAGAAGTTAAAAAAATGCATTACTTTAAAAGTACAGTGTTTTTTGTACTAAAATATATACTTGCTGGCCTAATGCAGGCCGTTGTTCCAAATCAATACGAATTAAGTACTTCCTACTTAGTACTTTGCCGTTCTGGGCAGCAGTGAAAGCCAGTATTATTTCGGGAATGGGACAATTCGACGCCGACACCAATCGCCGCTGTGACAATTTGCCACCGCAGTTTTAGTTCGCAATTTTGAATGGTCATAAAATAATTTATTTGAAAAACAAGTTTCTGCTTTTTTTTAAGTAGTTTTTTGAAAAACCATTTCTTAATTTTTTTAAAAAAGTACTCTTTTAAAAACCTAGTTTTTTTAAAAAGCATTTTTTTTTAATAATTTTTTTTGGGGAAAATAGTGCTGTCTGGATAGGTTAGGCTTCGTTTGCGACCAATTAACCAACGTTAGCTTAACACCGAACTCAGCCTTTCTAAAGGAGGACATGGGAGCTAGTTTACAAACAAAATTGGTTAGGTTAGGATAGGACACCTAAATAAATCATAACAAAAACATTTCATGTAAAAAAAAGCCAAGTACGCGAAAATGGTATTACGTAAAAAGAATTGAGATAAAAGTAAAGCCAAGTTCTTCAATTCAAATTTCAAAATAAATAGTTCTTGCTAGTTTGGAAATGTTTTTTTAAACCTTGCTATTACAGTCAAACTTCTTTATGTTCAATTTAGAAAAACATTTCTAAACAAGTAAGAACCATTCATTTTGAAATTTGTATTGGGGAACTTGGCTTTACTTTTATCTCATTTCTTTTTACGTAATACCATTTTCGAGTACGTGGCTTTTTTTTACATGAAATGTTTTTGTTATGATTTTACTCCTTTTTGAAAGGATTTGGATAATACTTAAGTTTTAAAGTGTTAAAATTTGCGGAATATTGTCCAAAACTTTTGCAATGCCTTATTTAAAACTTTGAGGTTTTTTAATTTTTTTTCATGGTTTTATCATAGTTCTTATCAGCCTTTCAACGCTCAGCTCTCTAGCGTTTCTAGAAGTGGGCAATGTTACTTTTACATAACTTTACATTTATAGGGGAGGGAAGTAAATTAAAATTTTGGGGTTTTTTTCCTAGGGTTTGGTCATAATTTCTATCAGTCCACCAAATTTCAGCTTTGTAGCATGTCTGGAAGTACAGTAGAATTCAATAAAATTGCTAATTAAAACCATGACATCGGCAGTTTGTCGGCAATGAATTGACCCGGGCGACGGCGAGTAAGATGCGGCGAGTTATTGTAGACCCTTTTAAAATAGTAGAAATTAAAAAAGATCGAAAATCAAAAAATGTTGAAATTATACATACAATATACAAACTATTTAACCTAACCAAGACCAATTACGCTATCCAGCCGGAATGATCAGGGACCGAGGATAGTTGATAGTTGAACTGGTTAGGTTAGTGTCCTAACTTGACCCGGTTAGGTTATTATACAAAATACTCTGCCAATATATGGGCCCCTAAGCTCACACTAGGTACTATAGTTATAGTGTACGTGTGAGCTAATATAACTAAAAACTGAAATATATTTTATTCAACTCCAGACTAAATTACTGTTTGATACCACACATGCCATGTTTTGACTTAAACTCAAATTTTTGAAATCTACCCCCACCCTTACAAAAAAAACAAAAACTAAAATGTATTTTGTTAAAGTCCGGACTCAATTACCTTTCGTTTGATATCACACACGCCATATTTTCACTTAAACTCTAATTTTTAAAATATACCCCCACTCTTTTTTTTTAAATAAATTAAAATGTATTTTGTTTAACTGCAGACTCAATTACCTTTCGTTTAATATCACACACGCCATATTTTCACATAAACTCTAATTTTTGAAATCTACCCCCACTCTTTTATTTGGTTTGTGTTCGGTGGATTTTGTTCATTTTTAAATGGGACCATCTCGACCCAAGACCCAGCGTAGGTACCAAATTTCATTAAAATCGGCCAAGCGGTTTTTGAGTTATGCGCGTTGGTCGTTACAGACAGACATACAGACATACAGACACATAGACATACAGACACACAGACAGACATACAGACAGACAGACAGACATACAGACAGACAGACAGACGGCGCAACAAAAAGTTTCAAAATCATCTGAAACGCAAAGATATATAAAAATTTTTGAAATCGGAGCAACATTTTTTTCCTCGAAAAAATTAGGATCACCATAGCTCACACTACTATAGTATAGTATATGTGTGAGCTAAAAAACCGTCCTGGTATCGTCTATATGTGTGTATGTCTGTCTGTAACGACCAACGCGCATAACTCAAAAATCGCTTGACCGATTTTAATGATATTTGGTACCTAGGCTGGGTCTTGGATCGAGATGGTCCCATTTAAAAATGAACAAAATCCACCCAACACAAGCCAAATAAAAGGGTGGGGAAAGATTTCAAAAATTAGAGTTTATGTTAAAATATGGCGTGTGTGATATCAAACGAAAGGTAATTGAGAATGGAGTTAAACAAAATACATTTTAATTTTTGTTTTTTTAAGGGTGGGGGTAGATTTCAAAACATGGCTTGTGTAGTATTAAACAAAAGGTAATTTAGTCTGGAGTTGAATAAGATATATTTTAGTTTTTAATTTTATTAGCTCGCACGTACACTATAACTATAGTACCTAGTGTGAGCTTAAGGGCCCATATATTGGCAGAGTATTTTATTTAATATCCTAGCCAAGTCAGGGTAGGATATCCTACCCAAGTCAGGGTAGGATACTGACCTACCAGGTCAACTTTCAACTATCCTCGGCCCCTGGTCCACCTCGGCTGGACAGGACAAGTCGTTTTGGTAAGGTTATTTCGATAAGTATTTTTATTTTTCGATCTTTTTGCATTTTGACCTTTTATATTTTCGATCTTTTGTATATATTTTCGACCTTATGTAATTTCGACCTTTTTTACTTTCGATGTTGTTTTTCAACCTTTTGTACTTTCGACTTTTGTCCGCCGCCCCAATCGCCGGTGTACGGATATGGAACACAAAGTAACGTATGGTCGATTCAGTTATAATTTGTTGTAGGCTACATTACATGCATTCATTTTTTTTTAAATAAAGGTTCATTAACTTTACTTGTTTACAAAACTAATTGGCAAACATATCTCAACTTCGAATTGCAGGACAAATCGTTCCATCCTACTCCAACTTCTGGTATATTTCTAAATTGCAAACAATGTTCGATACCACTCGCGTTGTCGGGCTGGTATGGGTTCCAGTTGGTGTAGAGAGTTTGAGTACCGTCCAGCCAGTAGTACTGGAACGAGGAAATGTCGGGTAGATTGGTTCCGCCGAGCCAAAGACCGTATCTTTTGGCTGGAGTATCTAGAAATATAGCATATAATGTACACTCGCCCTTTTTTTAAGGTCCTGTTATTTTTCCTACATTTGTAGAATACAAAGAAACAATGCAACATTGTTTGCCAATACCGCATGGTTTAAAATAAATATTATGATTTTTTTAAACAATTTTTTTCGTAGTTTTTAAATCCCGCAAAAATTCCGGGCTTTCCAGACTGGTTTAGTCAATTTAAGGATTCCATAGAATAATTCATTTATTCATTTAGAATACGAACAGATAACAAATATTCAAAAAAAAGTATTCACTAATAGCTAATAAATCAGTTTATTTATCAATCAACACATCTTATTACAATTTTGAATATTAAATAAAGATAAAGAAATAATTTGGCCCAGAAGCAAAATGAAATGGTGTACGAGGCTTATATAACATAACATATATAATAACAGTGGTGACTCGTGGGGTAGTGCCACGGAGTCCTGTGCACTACCTTATTTTCTACAAAAAAACATTTTTTTATTTTTAAAACATCTTAATATGTTTGTTATTTTATGCATTTCTTTTTAATTTATATAAAATATAGTAAACCCTGTACAATGCAGTAGATCACACTCCGAATCGATAATGAGCGACCACTGTCTGCTGGCCCGCTGCGCTGGCTGCCGTATGTGTGAAGTGGGGTGTGTGCCGCTTTGCTGCTGGCGCCGCCGAACAGAGAGAGATTTTGCTAGTGGCCTATATGAGTTGGACAATTTTTACATTGTCTAAATTAAATGAATCAACTAAAATTTGTGCCAGAGACGCCAGCCAGTTTTGGTTTTCTGTGAGCCAGTTAGTCGTCTTGTTTCTATGAGTAGAGCATGTATGCTTTAATTTACGCCCTCTAAATTACGCGACAAAAAAATATACCCGGATACTCTGCATACTCCTCTATTCTTTAAGTGAAATAATAAAATTAGCGTTTTAATAAACCCTTTTAGTTGTTGTTCGCTAGAGAAAAAACTAAAAATTAAAGAATTAGCCCGGTCACTACCTGATTTAAAAATCGAAAAACAAACCTGGAAGTTGACAAAAATCGCGTTGTCGTAAATTTAAAAAAACTATTTGTTATAAAAATAATGTTTATTTTTGTAACTTTTTTGTAAATAGGGTAAAAGTTAAGTTATTATTTAAACTAATTCAGTAGAATTTTTGATAAATTTTGAGTAATTTTATGGTAAAATTTGGGTAGGTCTGGGTAGTGGCGGAACCAGGATTTCCAGGGGAGAGGGGCGAAATCAAGATATTTTTTACAAGCGGTTTTTGATAGTATGTGTGATATTTAGTATCTAAATGAGATTTATGGCATCGCAGGCGAAATTAAAACAAAATTAAGTAGAATTTTATGACAAATTTTAAATAAGTGATGCTGCTAAACTAAAAAACAAGTAATATGTCTGGGAGGGGGAGGGGACCGGGCCCCTCTGCCCCCCCCCCCTGGATCCGCCACTGGATCTGGGTTAGTTTGTTTCCTTGTCGAATTCTTGGGACCGTGAACATAATAATATAATACAAAAGTATGCGCTCTTGGTTTTGCGCCACTAAAAAAATTGATTGAGCCATGTTTTTAACGAATTTTAAGCACAAATTTGACGCAGCACTCCGAATATTTTTTTGAGTCAAAATTCTGGCACTAGGATGTCTATTATTGGGTGGTTGCGGCCTAAACATTTTTTTAAAATGCCCAACTCGGTCATACATCGATTATTTGAAGTTGTGACCGGCATTACAAAAATAGGGTTATGTTGCTATAAAAATACCTCGGAAATTCAGAAATTAACATACGCGTACAAAAAGTTGTTAGAAGGAACCCGTTCAAACAAAAAAAATTGTGGTTTTTTAAAATATAACGACTTTTATTTTTTGAGTTTCATTCTTCATTATTGGGCTGTAAATAAATTTTGTCCCTTGGTGGTTTGACAAATCATGAGCGGAGCTTATAAAAGGTGTTAACCTATAAATATACCTGTAATATTAAGGCCTCTGGTTGCATACTCCAAATCAGCTTCTTCCTGTTCTGAATTGAGCGAGGCCAGTTCCATGCCATTTCTTCTGCAGTTGACCAAAGCTCTAAACCAGTTGACCTCTTCAGTAGAAATGTAGAATTTTTTTTCAGCTGTGTCTACATTTCTGGCTAGATTATCTGAAACTGCAACAAATACAAACTTAAATATTATTATTAATTAAATTCTTACACAATGGAGTGGCCTGGGTGCACGGTCCCTAAAATTAGACCGGTCTTCGGATCGTATATATATATGTCGCATTTTTACGTCACTGGTGGTCCAGCTGATTTTTGTAAACAAAAGTTAGATATGATATGAACAAATAATAATATTTTTTGAAAACTAAGGCAATTTTCCTACTATTTTTTAGTATATTCTTATAAAATAATATTTTTGTGACATACCAGTGGTTATTTTTTTAGTCGCTTCATCATCAGTTTCAAAAGTAATCCGCCAACCTATACCTTTATTTACTTCCCAAGTCCTCGGTTTATCTTTGATACCAAACGATCACATTCAGTTTGACTTGAATTTTAAGTTTTATGTAATAAAAAATAAAGCGGGCTAAAAAAAATAACGACAATACGTCTAAAAAATTATATGTTATAAGGATGTACTAAAAAACAGTAGGAAAATTGTCTTAGTTTACCAAAAATTCAAAAAATATTAGTTGTGCATATCATATCTGACTTTTGTTTACAAGAAAAATCAAGACAAAGGGGGCATGACGTTGCCACTCCTTTATTTAAATGGCCCCCGAAATCGCTTTTCTATATACACATATTTACTCTTATTCCCTAAAAAAGAATGCAGAAATATTTACTCTACCTGCAGTAACTAACACAGTACCATGTAAAAGTATCAAAACTGTAACAATTTCTTTAAAAATCATTTTTTTTTAAATTAAAATGGAAAAACTAGATTTTTTGATCAAAGTTCTCAGTTTCAAACTTAAAATACTACTTAGTGCTATTGCTGATTTTTACATTTATGTGTATTGTTTGTAATCTTTTTTGAAAATTATAAATCCTATGATAATCGATCAAAAATTTATGATGTTTAACTGATTATTAAAGTGGGGATTTACATTAAATTGAGTTTGTAAAAGATGATCGAAGGCAAAAGTATAGGAGGTAGCGATGGATGGTCTCGTCAATAATAAATTAAATACTTTATGGCAAGATGATGCTATATCTATGAAGTCACGTCAAGGGGGGTGGGGCAATGAGTAGCTCAGCAACCCCCAAAACAATCAATGAAGCGCTCCTGAGACGATCAATTAAATTGACAATTAAAATGACAATCGCGATTGATGGGGCTTCAATGAACACTTCAATGTTTTATCAATCGCCAGTTCAGTGAATCTCTCGAGTTGTTTATTGTTTGTGAACGGTATGGTTTCCAATGTCGATTTGGGCTTTTTGGCCTTAACTTTGGCGGTATACAGCCAAACAAAAGCCAAGACAAAAGAAAAGAGGAGGTCGAAAGAGTGGTATAAACTGAGAAGCAATACTTTTTTATTTTTATTCATATAATCCTTAGATTTTACTTTCTACAACTCTGGTTTAGTTTTATCTGCGATGTTTTCGAAGTCCACGGGGCTCAACGAGGTATCCACTATCGTGGCTCTCAAGCAACTTGCCGAAGGGTTGTCATTCGCTCGATTAGACGATCAATTGCGAGCGTCAATCCGACCCCTCAATGTGCTTCAATCAAAAATACTTCAATAGTCGTCAATCGTTTCCGACACGCTCAATCAATGCATCAATGAGACGATTGTCAATTTAATTGATCGTCTCGGGGGCACTTTAAATTGACAATCGCGATTGACAATTGGTCTCATTAATTGATTGCTCGTGGCGTTAACGATTCATGCGATTGATCAATGGATTGACGACGATTAAAGGATTTTTGATTGAAGCACATTGAGGGGTCGGATTGACGCTCGCAATTGATTGTCTAATCGAGCGATTGACAATCGTTTGGCCAGTTGTTTGACAGCCACGATAACGGATACCTCGTTGAGCCCCGTGGACTCCGAAAACATCGCGGATAAGGACTTTGTTGTGCTTTTAATAGCCCTGTATCGCGATCACCCAGAGATGTGGAAAGTAAAATCAAAGAACTTTTAGAATGTTCATGAGCTTCTTAGTTTATACCACTCTTTCGACCAGCGTCTCCTCCCCTTTTCTTTTGCCTTGGCTTTTTTTTTGGCCGTATACCGCCAAAGTTAAAGCCAAAAAGCCCAAATGGACATTGGAAACCATACCGTTTACAAACAATAAACGACTCGAGAAATTCACTGAACTGATGATTGATAAAACATTGAAGTGTTCATTGATGCCGCCCCATCAATCGCGATTGTCAATCGCGATTGTCATTTTAATTGTCAATTTAATTGATCGTCTCGGTTCGGTTCATCATTATAAATCAAATTATTTCTGCATTCCAGTCATAAAATTCTTAAAAACTAATTTTTGTTTTTTTTTTGTTTTAGGTCGCCAGTAATCCTAGTCTTAGTATTTATCACATTTTTCCACACAGTACTTAGTAGGCATGTAAGTATTATTTATTTTAAAATTTTATTGAAATAGTTTTTTTTTAAATTTATTTGCGCATCGCAGTATTTGAAATGTAGACCCCACGTCAAAATGATAAACGAAAATCCTCATGTGGCATATAGACCAGTCAACGAGGGGGTTGTAGAGGGCATGAAGGGGGGGAGAATTTTTCTCTCCGGGAATAGGTTTAGGGTAGTTAGGATATTAACATATCAAAAGTCTCCGCCTCTAGTCTTCCCGCTTCAGTGGCGGAGGGGGGTAAATATGCAATTTTTCGGTTTTTTTTTTATAACTCAATTACGGCGTGGTGTAGAAAAAAAAATGTTATATTAAAAATTAAATACAAAAGTGTTAGATGAACAGTTTGATCAAAAATAAGGGGCAAAAATTTGTTTTTCAAAAATTAACGGATTTTGATGGCTACTATTTCTTTAACTATAACCATTTTGTAGGAAATTTAATGCTTTTTAATTTCTACTAAAACATTTTTTTTGTACAACGAGTTATAGGCAAAAATCCGAAAAACGGTACCTTTTTATCCCCCTCCGCCAGTAAAGCGGGAGGGCTGAGGTGGGGATTTTTGATATGTTTACGTCCTAACGGAGAGAAAAATTCTCCCCTTCCCCCCTCCATGCACTCTACAACCCCTTAATGGCTCTTCATTGACTGAACTATTACATTTCAAGCAGTGATAGGTATCTGCCAACAGTGGCGCAGGTGCCCACGCCTAGATCCGCCACTGCTACCAATGACATTGCTTATGGATACTGTATGCTCTATGGCATAAATTTCTCAAAGGACCGTAAATATAGCATCTAGGATCTACGCAAGGTCTTTATCGTTTTACACAGGTTGTCTACAGAATTTGACCAGGCTTGTGAATTTAACTGGAGGACTGTAGCTGCGTCATCGGGTTTCAATAGATTTCCATAAAACAACGATAAAACAAATGGTTTAAGGCAACCCGGTGATTACAGTTGACCAGTCAGGTTCAATGACCTTTCAAATTCTGAAGGTAAACTGTGGCAAGGGAATAAAGAACTTGGGATCTACCCATTTGCTTGTTGATAGCAACAGGAAAAATGTAATGTCGGACCCACAAGACTGGGTTTATAACGAAACATAGCATAACATAAGACATAGCATCGAACATTACAGAAGGAAAATCACAGAAAATCACAGCTTGAAATTAACCAAAGCGCCATCACCTCATATATTATGGAAGAGCCCAAATTAACTGATGCCACCTTCGAATTTATTTTCTACTGCAACATCAATGAAACAGCCTACCTAAATATCAAAAATCTGCTTACCTTTATTGGGTAATATTTTTTTTACACACTAGACGAATTTATTTTCGCGCCATCTGCCCCTCAATGTTGCACTCCATATTAACTTGCAGACATGCCGGGTCGAGAACGTGGTTGGAGCAGAGATACGAGAGAACCCACCCTCTCATATATCTGGGTCGGGATTGATTATTAAAAATATCAAGAAACATATCCTAGGATTTCTTATAGACATACTAAGGTCATGTGACCCCTTACGGCGCATACAGCAGGTTGGATTCTGATAGAATCGTAACCAAGCACTAGTCTTTCGGTCTTTCTCTAAAGTAATAAAAGCGACGGAGATCCAGGCTTAAATTATTCTTCTTCTTGGAGTGAATTTGACATTTTTTTCTATGTAAATTTGAAACTGTCTTCATTGTTTATAGCCTGTTTTGGTTTATGTGCCCCTTAGTGTAACGTTTACTTAAATTGTGATTTTTGCAAGTGCTTTTTTAAGTTTTTGTTGTGGTTGTTGTCTTCATAGTCCAGAAAAAAATATTTTGACAGATTGAGTATTTTAGTGTGATAATTTTTTGTAAAGAATTCCAGTGTTGTCAACAGAAATTGTTAGGCGATTGCGGACCCCCTACCCTGATTAGACTAAAAATGCATCTCTTTTCATTTGTCCCTATTAGTATCGAACTGCGCATGTGCAGATGTTACAAGACTTCCAATACCGTGCGTGGAACGGACACTGATAAAACAAATCATGGTGGCAAATGGTTTAAGGCAATGATATATGCAAAATGCCTAATACCCTGTTTCCACCAATGCATGCCCAGTAATGCCCACGGTGGATAGAATAGACCGGTGTTCGGATCTTATAAATACATGTCGAATTTTCACGACCCTGGTGGTCCAGCTGATTTTTGTAAACAAAAGTTGGATATGATATGAACAAGTCCTCGGTTCACCTTTGATACTAAACGATCACATTCAGTTTGACTTGTAGTTTAAGTTTTGTGTAATAAGAAATAAAGCGGGCTAAAACAATAACGACAATAAGTCTAGAAAATTATATTTTATAAGAATGTAGCAGAAAACAGTGGGAAAATTGCCTTAGTTTTCAAAAAATTCCAAAATATTAGTAGTTCCGTTGTTCATATCATATCTAACTTTAGTTTACAAAAATCAGCTGGACTACCAGTGACGTGAAAAATTCGACATATATATATATATATATATATATATATAAGATCCGAACTCCGGTCTATTCTATCCACCGTGAGTAATGCCCACCCCGATTAAAAAAACGCATCACGTGATGGGCCCAGCGGCGTAGCGTGGGGGGGGGGGCGCGGGGGGTTCGTCGCCCCCCCCCCCCCGCCCCGAGGGTAGTGGCGCCCCATAGGTGGCCGAAGCGCCCTCAGCTTTAGTAAGTCGGGCCGGTAATGGCCAATTGAGTGGGTGCCAAAGGAAACTAATGACATGAAGACCTTTTTGTGTTTTTTTTTTGGTCGCAAGATTTGTGAGAGGTGCCTTTTTGACCTTTTTGTTTTTTTTTGCCACAAGATTTTTCATCACTGTTCAGCGGCGCCCTTTTTAGCTGTCGCCCCCCCCCGCCCTTTCGGGCACGCTACGCCGCTGGATGGGCCCTGGATTTGCACCGGTTTTAAATGCAGCGTCACCTGATGCGTTTTTTGAATCAGGGTGGGCATGCATTCTTGGAAACAGAGTATTAGATTTGAAAATCATGGTTTTGACAACATAAGCCTCTTGAGTGCAAAATATAAGTCAAGAGAACAGCTCTTCATTCCAAAGACGTCTGTTTTTCTAAAACCATGGTGTTCTCAAAGTAAAATCAGCAGACATTTGGCAATACATGAAATGCATTATGCAATTGCCCAAACGATTTGTTTTTTCAGTGGATAGCTGCATCACCATATTACGTATATGTGCATCACCCGTCGAATATCGCTGGCTATCTGATCAGTGTTGCCAGGTCAAATTTTGCACCATCCCCACATTATATTTCAAAAATCCCTAGGGAATCCCTAGACCTACATTAATTCGTGTACCGCAAGCGCCAAGCATTGCACCCTGCATTCTGGAAATAAAATAATACAAAAACCATCATTTAGAAATATTTTATTTTCGCCATTAAAAATGCAAATAATATATTAGTTTAAAAATACAATACAAAAATACAATAAAATGTTTTTTGATAGCTAAATTATTATAGGTATTTTTTTTTAAGTATACATTTTATTGTTAGTGTGCTAATTAAGACTTGATTAATATTAAAGCTAAAAGAATCTTGATTTTTATCAGTGTTTTGGTATGTAGGATGTCAGACAAAGTTGCATGTGAACATAAAAGATTCATCGGCATATTTCATTTTTGACATTTTTGTCCAAAATTCTTAAACATTAAGATTGTTTAATTCATTTAATTTCTTAAAATTCATTAAACTAATATTATTTTAAAAATATTCTGATTTGCATGTTTTTAACATTAAATCCCTATACCTGGCAACACTGTATCTGATACGTTTTCGCTGGGCCACTTGTATAATTGTTTTTGTGAAACTACCATTTAACTGTACTGTATATAGGGCCCTGGATGTGAAGAATAATGACTTAATTTAAAATTCTTATTGAGCCCGATCCTTTGAACATTGAAGGCCCGATCACTATGTGGGGTCCGAACCGTTAAAAAAACGTAAAAAATGTTCGATTTTAGATTAAGATAATATGGGTAAGATAATTGAAGGTGCTTTACACATATACAGTGTTGTGTAAGACAAGCCGTAAATCTTATTCGATTTATGGTCCATTTCTCTCGACGTGTATGAATGGACATTCATTCTTGTATGTGTTGAAAAAAACGTGTATGTAATTGTTATAAATGATTTGTTACGGAAAACAGAAGAATGCATAAAAGTAATTGGAAGTTGTCTCGCAAGAACGAAACGAGTGGGTGCGAGAAGAATTAGGACTAGAATCTAGTAGCACCAAAATAAAAAACTAGGGGAGACCGGGTCCTAGTTTAGCAATTACCCAGGTAGCAAGGGGTCATCAAATGACGTCTTTTTTCGTCGAAAAGTGGTCATTTGGATGACCAGCAGGTCATCTACCAATAAATGTTGTCTTTAAGGCGTCAGTTACTTAACGTCTTTTCTTAGTGTAGTTTTTGACGTCTGAAAAACGTCATATATTGGTCACTACCCACACTGCACACTTTGTCCAAGGGACATACACTCATACTTACATAGATGGTGCCCCAGTCAGTACTTGACCGAATTTATACGGAATGTGGGGGTACGTATGTAAAATAAATTAAATATTAAATCAAGACAAACTTCGAGCCTTCTTTCGCTTCAAGGTGGAGATGTGTCTTAAGGACACTCATCATAAAGGCAAGCTCTATAGGAAGCGAAGCTAACATCAGGCTTTCTATTTTTTGGTTATTATTTTTGACATGTTTTCCTCGGTTTCGCATTGGCGGTTCTGTTTTATTTTGAAGATGTTGTTTTACACAGTATGAAGGTACCTAAACTATATATATTTATGTAATTAGAATTAAAAAGTGATGCTGCAAATTATCTTGATTCTGTATCATTATTAAATAGATCTTTAGACTGTGTTAAAACCACATTTTTAAAATAACAACGAGCCGCCAATGCGAAACCGAGGAAAACATGTCAAAAATTATAACCAAAAAATAGAAAATCAGAGTTAGGCTTCGCTACCTGTAAAGCTTGGTTGACGATGAGTGACCTTAGTAAGTCTAGGTATAGGTCTATTTTGATATGTACCTCACAGACGAACACCGCTGAAAAACTCACTGAACCGCAGCAAAAATCCTTTATCTATGCACCGCTGTACCTGTTCCCTGTTCCAGTACTTCCAGGTCTAAGTCACAGAAGAGTCACCTTCTGTGTCTAAGTTTCCTTCAGTGTTCTCAACTGCAGGAATATTTCATATATTCAGACGAGTTTAAAAAAAGTCATAAATAGGTTTGTGTCTGTGTGTGTGTCTAATGTTCTGACTTGGTCCCAAATACGTCATATTGCTGACGTCTTTAAAATGTCTAAAAAACGTGACCTTGCTACCTGGGTACATTTATATATTAATTGATGGTGTACTTATTCTGAATTATAAAAAGATCAATTCTTTTTCTTTAACATTCTGAAATAAGCAAATATTACAAATTCAATTTTAACTCCGTGCCAGGGATGGTTGTCACAGTACCTGGGGTAGCTAGTCACATGTCTATTAAAACGGTAATATGAAAGAAAAACTAACTGAAATCAATTGAAACGTTTTATTAAAAATAAAACATTCTATTGTAACAAAACGGGATTGGAATATAAATGATATTTTTGCCATTTATAAGTTTTTAAGTATTTTTAAATAAATATTATTACTAGATATTATACTAGATTAAGAACAAGTAAAATTTATAGCAACGCAGTGAATTGTTTTTAAGCATTGATTTTCAGGATCGCTGTATTTTAATAAGAGTTGTATTCGGCTAATCTGTCCTTTGAGCCACTTGCACCGCAATAATTTATATTTTGTAACTGGAAACAAATTTAACAAACTTATTTCAATTTTTAAAAGACACATGGTTTAATTTTAATTTGTAACGGTTTTCTATGTAGACGCATATCTCTGCTTTGTGTTGCTGTCTTTTCTCTTTGTCTAGAGCGCTTAAAGCACAATCTTTCTCTTTCTTGGTGGGGTGCTTTACCATTAGAGTTTGGGCAAATAACTGTTATTCAATCAACGTTTAAAATGTTGCTAAATAAATATATTTACAACAAATATTCAAAAGGTTTCTAAAACGTAAAAGTTTAAAGAGTTTACAGAATACAAAAGTTTAATAGTTGTAACATTGAATATAAAGAAGTGAAAATGTGAAGTTTAATAGATGGGAATGCAACAAGTATGCATGATTTTTCTACATTGTTTAACATTTATAGTAGTACTTTCTTCAAGAACCGCGAAATTAGCTCATTAGGGATGAAACACGTCGAAGATTGTGCGAATCAAAAGAAAATAAGAAGAGGGAAATTTTCGTCGAAAGCAAGGTACTGGCTTGACCAAAATCAGCACGCTCAAAGTAGATCAGCAACTAATTTTAGAATTTTTAAAAGAACATCCTTTTTCCAACGCCTGTGAAGCAAAAATTGCCTCTAATTTTCCTGGTTCACTTACAAGGAGTCGAAGGCGAATAAGGCGTTCCAGATATTTGGAAGCAAAAAAAAAATCTTTTAAATGCAGAAAAAAAAATGTTTGCTTCTCAATCACACAGTGATCGAAAACAAATTTTAGTTTATCGCTACCAAGAAAAATATATTTCGGGAAACGAAGACCGAATTCGGAAGATTTTCTGTGAATGTTTGGGGGTGGATTTCGGCAAGAGGACATGGGGCTCTTTTTAAAATCCTTGTTAGGTTTAATGCTCAGGTTTATGTTACCATCATGAGTGAGACAAGTCATGCTTCCTTAAGTCAGGATTCTTTACCCAGATGGTTTTATACACCAGCAAGACAACTGACCTGTCCACACAGCCCAAATAAAACGACAGTGGTTTCAAGAGAACAATGTCGAGGTTTTGTCATGGCCATCCAAAACTGCCGATGCCAATCCAATCGAAAAGGTGTGGGGACTTATTTCAGGAAAACTAACAAAAATTATTACTCCTAGAAACTCGAGCCACCTTTTGCAACTTATTATACAAGCATATGAAGACTTCATTCAGGCAAACCCAAATTTGTTTCAAAATTAAGCAAATTTAATGGCTAGAAGACTAGTTAGTATTATCCAGGCCGATAGGGCAATTACACGTTATTATATATTGTTTGTTTTTCTATATTTCTTTAATTTGCCAATAATATGACTGAGTTGATTTTGGCCAAGTCAGTGCCTTGTTTATGCCGAACATTTTCCTCTTCTTCATATTTTCTTTTGATTCGCACAATCGTCGACTTGTTTCATCCATAGTGAGCGGTTACTCGGCGCACCAACCAACCGTCCGCCGTCTTATTTGACCAATTTTTTTATTTTGTGAAATTATTTTTTTTGTATTATTTTCCCAAATTTTTTTTTAGTACTTAACATTAATTAGTAGCCTTATAGAACCGTTAGACACTCAGATAACTATAGGAGAAGTCCCCTTATTAGTTTATTTATTTCTAAAAAAAATTTACGTTTCTCGCAAAAATTAGTGAGTTACAATAAGCCCTGAAAACAGAAAATACAAAAACCCATATATGCGGCTAACTTCTGCTATATGCATTTTATGTGGCGTTTGCTGTATGCAGTGTTGCCAACCCTACGGATTTATCTGTAGATCTACGGATTTTGGATTTCTTTTTTTTTTTTTTTTTTTTTTTTTACGGGTATGCGCACTCGCAAGGAGATCCCTATCACGCTCGAGAAGCGGCAAGTGCGCGAAAATGTTGGTGTGTGTTGGTTTTGAAACGGTTCAGGTTGTAACCTGCAGGGAAAACTGTCGCAGGGAGTTTATTCCACAGCGATGCTGTTCTCCAGAGATATGAATTCTGATATAATGAGGTTCTTGGTGCCTCTATTTTGACAATAAATTGATGGTTACCGTCTGTTTGACGTGTTCGCCTAGTAGGTGCTACTCCCGGGGGGATCATACGTGCCAACTCTTCAGAGCATTTTCCGTGATAATACCTGTAGAAGAGAGATAGATCGCCCACAGTTCTTCGATGTTCCAGACTATCCAAGCTACGGGTAAGTGCGGGGTCATTGATCAGCTTGATAGCTCGTTTTTGCACGGTGTTCAAAAGCATTAAGGTATGTTTGGGTGCCGCACTCCATATATGTGAGCAGTACTCCATAGTTGGTCGAATCTGGGCTTTGTAGAGTGTCAGCAGTTGGCTTGGTGTATACAGATGTCTTGTACGAAATAGCACCCCAAGCTTTTGGGACGCCCTTTTAGCTATATCTGCCACGTGACTGTGCCAAGACATGTTGGTCTCTGCAGTGACTCCTAAGATGTTCAACTGGCTCTGCAATGCGACAGCACTTCCAGATAGCATGATGTTTGGCTCACCGGTGCTGGTCTTTTTTGAAAACAGGGCTGCTTGGGTTTTCTGCGCGTTGAACTGTACAAGGTTTTTGTTGCCCCAGTCCTCTATTATCTCCAAGTCGTTATTTATCTGTGATATTTCAGTTACTCTAAGGTAATGGAATTCACGTGCGGAGAGACATGTGGGTGGTATGACTGAGGAGACTACATTGCCATCATCTGCAAAGCAATAAAGTGGATTTACTGTTTTATCTATGAGGTCATTTATGTAAATCAGAAAAAGTGTTGGCGAAAGGATTGCTCCCTGTGGCACACCAGCATTTATTTGGTAAGAGTTGGAGTTCCGGCCATCCAGTGCAACATAAATGGATCTATCCTTAAGGTAACTTTCAAACCAAGTGCAAAGTCTCGGCGACAATCCCGTTGCTTTGAGCTTGTTGAGCAGATTTTCATGCCAGACTTTATCGAATGCTTTAGATATATCTAAGGCAATTGTTCTTGTTTCACCTCGCAACTCAATCGCTTTTTGCCATAAGTGAGTGACGTATGTAAGTAAATCGCCAGTTGACCTATATTTTCGAAATCCGTATTGCTTGTCGTTGATAATTTTGTACTTTTCCAAGTACTTGGTTAGGTGATTGTTCACAACTCTTTCCATTACTTTTGATATCACCGGAAGTAGAGCAATTGGTCTATAGTTTAACGGATCTGTCTTTTTTCCTTTCTTTGGAATGGGTTGTACTGCGGCAGACTTCCATGATGATGGATATACTCCTTGCCTATAAGATAAATTGAATAATTTTGCGAAAGTTGGGGTGAGTTCGCTAGCACAATTTTTTAGTACTATCGCGGGAATGCCATCTGGACCCATTGCTTTGTTTGTATCCAACTTTTTAAGGGATTTTCGTATTTCTCTGTGACAAAAGGGTACCTCTGGCATACTGTGGGAAACCCTTTCAATGAACGGTGGAGTTTTTCCATTTGGCACTGTTAGGTTTGAGTTGGAGGAAAAGATTTTGGCCAGCATATTGGCTTTTTCCTCTGATGTTGTGGCTAAGTGAGTATTTTTATCTGTAAGTGGTGGTATGGATGACTTGGTGAAGTTTGATCCAACGGCTTTTGCAAGAGACCAAAAGGACCTAGAACTACTTGGACAATTCAGCAACCTGTTTTTTATTCTTTGATTGTATGTTTCTTTGGCGGCGTCAATAGTAATTTTGCAACTATTTCTGGCTTCTATAAATTCTGTGTGGTTTTGAGCGGTTTGTTGTCGTTTCCAAAGGTTATATGCTCTGTGTTTTTTCTGTACAGCCGTTTGACACTGGCTGTTGAACCAAGGTTTTGCATTAGCTCTGCGTTTTATTGTATGTGGGATATATGCATCCATTCCAGATAAGATTACTTTTGTTATTTCATTACAGCAAATAGTGGGATCAGCTGTTTTAAAGCAAACCTCTTGCCATGGAAAATCCAGGTAAAACTGTTTAAGGTCATTCCATTTTGCCGATTTATAGTGCCACATTTTACGAGGAAGTGATTGTTGGCTTGGCGGTATGAACATTTCGCATTTTGTTCTTATAAGTTTATGATCGGATGAACCAAGTGGGGGATCTACTTGAATTGTGTACAAGTCAGGATTTGTAGTTAGGAACAAGTCTAAAAGCGCTGAAAATTCACCCCTTTCTGAGATACGGGTAGGTTCATCGACAAGCTGCGTTAGACCACAACTTATGGCAAAAGCTTCTGCTTCCCTGCCTTCATTATCTGTTTTGTTGTGGTGTTTTAGCCAGGGTATATTGTGGACGTTGAAATCGCCTAAAAAAACAATTTCCGCATGTGGATAGTTAGACTGTATACTATCACAGTTTTCGGATAATGTCGCAAAAAAATTTTGATACTCGGTGTTACTTGGCGGTCGGTAGAGGCAGCAAATGAACTTGGTCGATGACTTTGAGGTGAATTTCAGCCATATGATATCGAGGTTCGCTGGTTCTAGCTTCTCCTCTCGATGACATGAAAGGTCATTTTTAATGTACACACAGATCCCAAAATTATGTCGAAATCGGTGGTGTAGGTCATAGCCGGGATAAAGATAGTTCACAGTAGGTGTTGCAGAACTGATTTTAGTTTCAGTGAGAACAAGGATGTCAGGTCTTTGTTCTTCAAGATGTTGGTGAACTGAATTCATGTTGGTACTTAATCCTCTTATATTGCTAAAATCTCCGATATCCGATTTTGGATCCAAATCTACAGATTTTTGGCAATTTTACTAAAAAACGATAAACATCGAAACACAACGGCGGCCGCACCTCATTCCTCCTTATCACTCCTCAGTTATCTTTACTTATTTTCCTACATTTTAATCATTTTGTAAAAAGGTTTTGCTTGGATCCTTATTTTTCTAGACATCTAGCGGACGGTCGTTGCAACATTATTTAGAACGAATTGTATTACTTCGCGCGTTGTTTGATGGGGAGTCAAACAATGCTTCGCGCCACAAAAGTTAAACTATGTTTTACGTTATGTATGTTGCACTAGAAAATATTAGTGTTTGTACGTACCTTAACTAAATAAAAAAGGTTAAAAAAGTACGTACTTTTTATTTCTTCTAATTATAACGGTTTATCCGTTTAAAAAATTGGCGGCACTGTAAAAAAGTTTATTTGGATCCGTTGGAACGGAGCAGTAGGTACCGTACCGTTCTCGTGCAACTCCGAACCAAAAAAGTTGTGCACTCCTGTCACTGTCAAAAAAAGAAAAAAATAAAACCAATATAAACTTTTTAATTGTAAAAAAAGCACCTTTTTTGTTTTCTTTCAACCTACGGATTTCTACAGATTTTTCGCGTTCACGCGACGGATTTTCGCTTTCCAATAGTTGGCAACACTGTCTGTATGTTATAATAGCCACTGACCTATAGAAGAAAGAAGTCGCGTAAAAATTAGCATTACTTGACTTTGTACCTTTGCAGACTCTTGTCCAGACAGAATACCTAATATGGTAAAACCAGTATAAAGCCGCAACTTTGTCATTTATGTATGTAGGATTCACTTTCATTAACTGGATTTTAAACAAAAACTTATAGCAAATTCCTTTGAAAAACTTAGTGCGCCACTCGACGTCCATTGACACTGTTTTGGTGGTAAATCAAGGCCAACACATAAATAGAAGCCATGACCCTGAAAAAATCAGCTGTTCTCCCGGGGCTGAATTTTACATTGGGTCTTATGGGAGGTCAGACGTTTTTTTTATGATATTTTCAAAATGGCACTACAGATTTCCGCAAAATTTCAGTGAAATATTCTCAGACACCATCCCGATATTCCACCAAAGGTTTGTAAGGAAGCAACATGATTAAAAGGTTAAAATCTTCAAGATTTAGCATTCCTTATTTTGAATTCAAATTACCCGCCATGTACCACATGCCAACTGTTATATTTGACATGTATTTTACTTTGTCCTATGTGATTGTCACATTCGCTTCTGCTTTAAACTTAATTTTTGTGTGAGCTAATGAAGCGGCTATGAAAAATTAGGGCTTACTATACATTTAAAAAAAATTGTTCTGCCAGAATAAAGTAAAAACAATCTCAAAAACGGCTTTATTTAACAAAAAATCAAATATCCATGAACCGTCATTCCAACTTCAAAATTTTAAAGACAATCAGCTGTGTCGTAACGTGACCATCAAAAAAAAATCAGCCCCGGATGTGACGTCAACAAAGTGGAGGATCGTGGCCCGTCCATTTTGATAGCCCTGGGTAAATATGACCTCAGTGCAATTTCAATAGAATACGACAGTGCACTAGTGCAACACAAGCTCAAAGAGAGTGGCGTACGCAGAAATTAATCCTGGGGGGGCTTAAGGGCGGATCGATACGCAGGGATGAACCCTGGGGGGAGGGTGGCCTTGAGCGCAGATCGATACATTTTAGTATTGTTTTTTGGGGAAAATTCTTGATTTAGGGATCAGAGCTTCAGCACCTAAGCCCCACCCCTGCGTAAGCCACTGTCAGAGAGCCCGTGCCAAAAAATGTGCACCGATAACAACACTGAGTTTGTCAGTCCCTTAAAAGAATACAAAAAAAACACTAGTAGCAGTGCTGCATTTTTTGTCCAAAATAATTTGCTATTAGGTAATTAGCTACTATTAGAGTCCCTGTATGTTGACATATTTGGATATATATCCAAATATGTCAACATACAGGGACTCTAGCTACTATGATCTATTTTGCCGTCAGACAGGCCAGAAGAAACATATGGCAGTATCTAAGTTGCAATAAACACAAAATTAAGAAAAATCTATTTTTTCTTTCTATAATTTTTTTCTTTTTGGGTTTGTTGCTCTATGTGGGCTAGAATATAATAGAACCGTTGCCTAGAGATTTTACTAAGTTGTGTTTAATATTTTTTCTACGCTCGTGCGGATAATTTACATTTCGCATTATTTTTACATAAGTTTTGTAAATAAAAATTGAATATATACAATTACCCCAAAGTGGTGGTTCGTACTTACTTTATGCAATTACCTGTGCATTAATTGTCGTAAATTTGTCTTAAATTTTTCGTGAACGAAAAACATTTATCGCGCCACCCGTTTTCCTATAAAAAGAAGATTGATAATATCAGTATCAAAACCAGGACAAACCGGGACTTTTGCTAAGAAATAGGGACTTTTAGGGACAGATTTTTCCCCTGGACAAATATTTAAAAATCGGGACAGTCCCGGCAAAACCGGAACGGTTGGTTACCTTATATTAAAATATCAAATGCTTGTTTTATTTTAATTGTTATGTTTTGGTTAGTTACTTCTAAAGTGCGTTTACACCAAACTCCGCGAATGCACCGCGTGTGAGCATCTCGCGCGTGTTATGTGCGCCGTTCGCCGAATTTGTTTCAACGAACTTTCTACGATCCACGGAAAAACGACAAACACGCATTGAAATCAAAACTCGACAACAAACTGCCGATGCCGTCCCAAAGGATCTGCGAACACACGGAGAGAAGCCGAATTTTCAGCAAACGGATTGCAAGCGGCGCGCGTGCAACTTGAACACATAAATCAGGACGAATCCGTGCTTGCGCGTGGAGTCTGCGCAGCGCACACTTGCCTTGCAAGCGGCACATATACAGCGCGCTCGCGGAGCAGTTTGGTGTTTGCAGTTGTACTACGTACTCTAAATTTACAAAAAAAGTGTTCCAAATAAATTTAAGTTTATAATTTTTCCTTTTCTGTACAACAAAGTGGTAATGCACAAGAAATGCTCACAATTCCTCCGGCAATGCCCACAATACCCTTGCACGCAACAAAGCCATTCGGAAAAAATTTTTACGACCAAAAAAAAAAGAAAAAGTCTCTTCCCAAAGCCAGGTAATGTCCGCAATGACCGCAATTCCACAAAACCCCCTAGCTTGTACACCAAATTACTCCACCGATCCTCCCCTACAACTTAAAATATATTAAAATATGGCCGGAGTGTCCTGGTTTTGCCTCTTGAGTTCGTCACTTGCATATTGTAAATGCTTTATCTATAGATTTTCGAGTCAAATATACCTACATCTTGTTTTTCCTTTTTTTTCAATACTGATGTCTTGCAATTAAAGGAGTAAGTGCAGTAAACATCAAACAAGTTGCAGGTATATCAAATTAGAGGGTTCTTTGCCTATATTTGTTCTTAACACCTGAGAAAGGACCCAATAAAAGTTAATTTGGTTCTTACTCTCTCTAATAAGTTTGACTCCTATACTTTGTGGCCTGAGTCGTGAAATATAGCACCACAGGCAGTTAAAATGCGCCGCAGGTCAAAATTTTTCAGACAAGTAGGTACTAGGTACCTAATTTTTGTGGAAAAAACTTGAAAATTCTTCAATTTTGAAAGAAACTGCGGTTTAATACATTTGATATTTTTTTCACTAGACTAGACCAGAAAATAAGCTTATTATCAGGGAGCAGGGGCGGATCTAGGAAATTAATTTGGGGGAGGGGGGGAAATATTATAATAAATATAGCATGAAACTATTTTGCAGTGACCAGGAGGTGTATTTTGTATGTAAAAACTAAATATAGTTTAAGATTTGGGGGGATTGGAAATTTTGCATTTTTCCCTATCGGGGCCTATATGTAAGGGTTTTTAAAAGGTAGATTTTTTAAGAAACTACTAATAATTAGTTAAAGATCGGTGGCTGTGATGATATAATTATGTCAAGGTTAAATATATTGCTAGTAGAAGCGTTTATGTAAACTAAAAGGTTTTTTGACAAAAGCTTGATTTCCTAGTTAGTTAGGCGGGGCTGCCCCTCTTTCCTACCTGATATTTTCGTCAGTAAAATCGAAAGTAAAGCACCGTGCCGAGGAAACCGAGTCGTAACGGATTCAATAATCTGCATTTCTCCTAGGTAACTAACATGTCTTTTCTTTTAGAAAATACGACACTACGGCGCCCGTTTCAAACGACAGAATGGTGCGCACCTGTACCTGCCAGACAGCTACGTCACAGAGGGAGGGGAGGGTCCAGACCGGGGGCCGTGGTCAGAGTGGAGCGCACCCAGTCCGTGCTCCAGAAGTTGTGGAGGGGGAGTCAGTTCGCAGTACCGGCAGTGCCAGGAGGGCCACAGCTGTCAGGGGCCCGACAGGCGGTACTTTTCTTGTAACACACAGGTACGAAAAAATTTTCTTCTTCTTAGATTTTTTGGTTTGAATATTACAACTATGTTTTGTTGCATTCTATATGTCTGATACCTACACTTAAATTGCTAAAGGACATTTTTTTTAGTCTTAATTCAAAGCACAGTTTTTGCAGATTGAAATGTGGACATACTGCAACTCCAATTTCTTAGTAAAATAGATTGTTACGAATTTTTAAAGTTTGCAGTTTGCTATGACCAGGGGGCGCAACTACGCAGGTCATTTTGGGGGCGCTTGAGCCCCAAGCTTTATACCTAGAGAATACAAAAAATACTACTACATCAGGAGGTGCATGGTTTGAGATGGCTTAACATTCCTTCAGATTAAGGAAAAAATTATAAATAAAAAAAAACTATGAGAAAATTGAGTTTTAAGTGAAAAGTTTAAAACAATTACAATTTTTTACGAAAACGGGCGTGACGCAGAAAAAGAATTGCATAAAAAGGGAAAAAATAGAATCAGAAAAAAATGTGTGCAGTGCAGTATAAAAAAGCTTCTGAAAAATTGGCGGTAGAAAAATTTTTGTAAAAATTAAATAATTTCAGAAAAAATCGCAACGTAGAAAAAACAAAAACAAAGCCGCCGCGGGCAAGAACTTTAGAAAAATTAGGTATTTTTAGAAAAAAAATGGGACCGCAAAAGAAAATGTTTGGAAACAGTATAGGATAGATGCATGCATGGAATAACCCCGCACTGCGGCACCCCGTTCGAATAAGGTAACTGATGAGTGCTGCGTTCTTCGTCATCCTTACGTTCGAAAGCTTGTTAAAAAATAAAAACAGCCGAAATATATATTTTTTCACATTCGTCAACCAAATGTCAAAAAATAATTATATTAATTTTTATTAAATAAGGTACAGTTGCCCACTTTTTTAATGTCATACAAAAATTGCTTAAGAGAACGTTCTTAAATTACGTAACGCAAAGATTCAGGATTTTTGACGCCCCCTCCCCTTCTCGTAACGCATTTTCAAGAAAAAAACCTATTAAAAAAGCATTGAGAGTGTAACGCAAGGCCAACCCCTTCCCCCCTAGTGCGTTACGTAATTTATGGACAGGCCCTAAACTTGTCTGGAGAGGCAGATATTTTAGGAGGCTTTAAAAACTGTCGTTTTTCAAATGCTTATTTGAAACTATGCAGTATTGCCAAACAACGCACTTGTTCTTTGTAATCTACAATTGTTGGAGTGTAAGATGAAATTAAAAAAGTGGACGACTGTACCACTATTATTCGAAGAATAATTATAATATATGATTATAAATTTAAAACCACTAATTTCTTTGACAAAAGTCAATCAAAATGCCAATTTTTTTTTAAATGTGCCGTAAGTTAAGTAATTTATTTATTCTGAAAAAAGTAGTGAGTAGACCGCTTTCCGGTGATACGACGAAAACTTTTTGTAAAAAGAAAAAATTTGTACAAAAAAGTTTCACGGGCAAGACCTCAGAGGTAAAGGTAGCTACGGGGACGCGTTTCTGCCTCATTAGGCTTCATTCAGCCCGAGCATAACCATAAAATGGAAGGAGATGAAATGATGATGTGGGTAACTGAAAAAGAAATATGAAATATGGTGTTTACTGAGGAGAGACCAACTGTCAATTTGCAGCTTCAGGGTTGCCTCGGTTTTGAGGCTAATTTTGACGTCGCGACGGAGACAGATATAATCTGCTCCCAGAAAACAGCCTGAGCCCTGGATTTGTTTAAATTTGAAGGAAGTTCACGAGGTATAAAGTCTTAACAAATGAATGAATGAAGCCTAATGAGGCAGAAACGCGTCCCCGAGCTACCTTTACCTCTGAGGTCTTGCCCGTGAAACTTTTTTGTAAAAACTTTTTACCTCGTGAACTTCCTTCAAATTTAAAAAATCCAGGGCTCAGGCTGTTTTCTGGGTGCAGATTATATCTGTCTCCGTCGCGACGTCAAAATTAGCCTCAAAACTGAGGCAACCCTGACCTAAGCTGCAAATTGACAGTTGGTCTCTCCTCAGTAAACACCATATTTCATATTCCTTTTCAGATATCCACATTATCATTTCATCTCCTTCTATTTTATGGTTATGCTCGGGCTGAATGAAGCCTAAATGAGGCAGAAACGCGTCCCCGAGCTACCTTTACTGAGGTCTTGCCCGTGAAACTTTTTTGTAAAAACTTTTTACCTCGTGAACTTCCTTCAAATTTAAAAAATCCAGGGCTCAGGCTGTTTTCTGGGAGCAGATTATATCTGTCTACGTCGCGACGTCAAAATTAGCCTCAAAACTGAGGCAACCCTGACCTAAGCTGCAAATTGACAGTTGGTCTCTCCTCAGTAAACACCATATTTCATATTCCTTTTCAGATAGCCACATCATCATTTCTTCTCCTTCCATTTTAATGGTTATGCTCGGGCTGAATGAAGCCTAATGAGGCAGAAACGCGTCCCCGAGCTACCTTTACCTCTGAGGCCTTGCCCGTGAAACTTTTTGTAAAAACTTTTTACCTCGTGAACTTCCTTCAAATTTAAAAAATTTGTAGGGAAGATTAAGTATTTTTCGAAAAAATTGTTTACAATATACCTAAACATGCTTCGGGAAAATTGGTCGGGTACCTACTAAGGTGCCTCTGAAGAAATTTTTTGCACGATAGTACTCGAAACTTGCGTGGTAGGCAAAATTACCTTTTTTTCTTAAATTGTGACGCAAAAATTAAAAATAAAAATAAAATAAAGGCGCCGAAGGCACCTTCTTAGAAAAATTAACTAAAAAAATGGTGCCACAGAAGAAAATGATACACAAACTACTAGAAAAATGGAAAAAAAATGAGCGAGAGGCATCAATTTTAGACAATGGCAAAACGGCGTTACAGCAGAAAAATTTTAATAAAAACGAAAAAAAATGTGCCGTAAACGAAAATTTTAGAAAAATTTAATAATTATGGAAAAAAACTGACGAAATTGTTCAGTTCGCTTCTCGCTTGGGGGTATAAGCTCAGGGCTATACGTATTTGATGGCCCTGTTGTACCACAGCTATAGGTAAGAAGCATTTTCTAATAACTTCTACGATTATCAAGTTTCTCACATTAGAAACAATATTCCACGCTATCTTGCTCATTTCATAAATTTTTTTTTCTCATTTTGGCCAAGAATCAGGTCCGAGAGCCCACTGTGATTTTGTTTCATATAAGCACCGTTTGTGATTGGCCCCAAGCGTGGCTTTTTTCACACGCGGCTTTTTGTCCCTTTCGTTTTAGACATTAGACAGCCTATCTTAACCCCACTTTTTTAAATAAACAAAAAGTGTTTATTTTATTTGATAAAAGTTCGATTTGAGGAAAAAATTATGCAAAATGTTCTTTAAAAGCTGTCATCCCTGTTCAACGAACCACTGGCCCCAGAAAATGCTTTTATCAGAGTAAGTGATCCGAGTGGTGATCAGCTACCCGCAAAAGGTGTACAAATTTTTACAGGACACTTCAGGACCAAAAATTTGTTAAAGTCCTGTAGGAGGTGTACAAATTTTGTTCAGCTGATCACCCCTCGAAGTTATCTGATATTAAAAAAAATTGTTGGATTATAGGATTATATTTTATATGAGGGGTGAACAGCTAACCCAAAATGTGTACACCGATTGTAAAAATCCACAATCTTTTGCTAAGATTGTGAAAGATTGTGAGGGATTGTGGCAAGATTGTGAAAGATTGTGAGGGATTGTGAAAGATTGTGAGGGATTGTGAAAGATTGTGAGGGATTGTGGCAAGATTGTGAAAGATTGTGAGGGATTGTGAAAGATTGTGAGGGATTGTGAAGGATTGTGAAGGATTGTGAGAGAATGTGACAGATGGTGGAGGACTGTGCAGCGGCATAGCGCGCCTGAAGGGGCGGGGTGGGCATCATCCCATGAAAAATTCTTGCGACCAAAAGAAAAAAATCATCATGTCTATAGTTTCCTTTGCTGCCCTCTTCATTTACCGTTCCTGGACCTGCTACTTAATAACCAAGGGGTGACCAGCTGCTCCCAAAATGCGTGCGCCGATTGCGAAAATCCACCATCTTTTGCTAAGATTGTGAGGGAACCCCAAAATGTGTACGCCGATTTGTGAGAGATTGTGAGGGATTGTGAAGGATTGTGGTAAGATTGTGAAGGATTGTGGTAAGATTGTGAAGGATTGTGAAGGATTGTGAGAGATTGTGACAGATTGTGGGTGATTGGGAGGGATTGTGTAAAGATTGTGAAGGATTGTGAACAGATTGTGAGAAATGTGTACACCGATTGTGAGAGCTGTTCACCCCTCGATTTTATACTTTGCAAGATGCTTTGCATACAGGTTTCCTAACCATTGGTCAAAAATTCATGGTGTGATTCTTAAAGTATTTTCATAAAAAAAAGTTCCTAGAAACATTTGTCGAAAAATGGTTCCTAAGGGAGCTGCGCCTCTTTAAAAAGGGCACCCTGAAGACCTGTTTTTCGTCAATATTTCCAAAACCTTCTACGCAAAAAATCATAAAATTTGGTACAACATATAAACTTTTAAAGCTGCATCAATTTCAGCTCAGAATTGCAAAATTTTAATCAGGGGCAGTACATACCAGAGGGGTTAAGGGCTCAGTTAAGGGTAAAAAGAGTCCCATTTTTGCTATGGTATTTTTATGTTTTTACAAGATTCTTACCAAATTTCAAGGTGGAGAAATAATGGCTTCATGTTGAAAAAAAAAACAATAAAAATACATTTTATATTTTCTCTTAAAGTAATGAAAATATATTTTTTTGAAAAAACTATAATATATTGTTTTGAAAAAAATTATAATATACTTGACAAATTGACAGTTTTTCAATATTCAAAATTTAATTTAAAAAAAACATCAAAAAAATGTTTAAATTCGGGATTTTGCATCCCATTTATGGGTAGAATAAATGTACCAGGTGATTTAACATATTTTACTCAATAACTATCTCTGTTAATATTGATCTGACAGTAACATTTAAATTAGTAAGGTCAAAGGAGTTTTCCTAAATTATCAGACTTTGACATCAACTTATATTTTAATGTATTTTAATGTATAGGGCTTATCTTTTTAATTTCAAAAATATATAACATGTTGACATTTAGTCCAGCCCTTGTTGAAGTATTTGCAGTTTGAAAACCAAATATTTTTAGGCTAGTAAATTATAAATCACGATCTTAGTACCAGTAGTTCTCAAGATTTATTTAATTTATTTTGCCACATAATTCGGTAATATTGGTTGTAGAACAAAAGTACTAAAAACCATCAAAATCATATTCAAAACAATCAGGTAATTTGGCTTGACCTCAAATTAAAAAAAAAACAAAGTTGTGGAATTCTATGTAATAACATGGGGAAGAGGATTTTGATATTTGCCGTCATGGCCAATTTTATCCTTGCTCCCCTGCCGAAAGAAACCAATTCATCAAAATGGGAGCCTTACGAGTTTTGTTTAAATTTTTCAGAACTGTTTATACAAATTAAGAGTGATTTATTACCACTGAGCTCACAAATCAGTTGAATCATAATTTAAAACCCATATTTTTTTAAAAACTTTTGACCACTATGGCTGTTGAAATAATTAATTATTATCCACAAATTCTTATTTCATCCCATTCCTTTATAATCACAGAAATTTCATGATCCAAGCCAAAAAGTATTCCCTCGCAAACAAAATCGATGTGTTCAAAGGTTTTGACAAACACTTACGACAAATACCTTAAAATTCTGTATATACTAGAGTGATAGTATGTCCGATAATTCTTCACCTCATTTGAACCTGACAATCGTCAGGTTTTTTTGACTCATTGATCTTTGGATTGACTGCTGCCATTTCAGTTTAGGAGGCCCTATTTTTCTACGCCCTGGTTGCCATTGTAGGGCCAGCTTTGGTAATCTTTAGTCGTTCATCCGTTGTATATGACCGTACCATATGAGTTGTCTTTTAGTATTTCTTTCTTTTATGATTTCATTTCTTATATGATCTGTTCTAGATATTCTCATTGATCTTCTTATTGACACTTTCCATTTTTGCTTTGTATTTTTCTGTTACGCGACAAGTCTCTATTTTATACAACAGCGTGCTTTTCACCATTGTTTCATATATATTAAATTTTACATTCTTTTCTCTGCTCCATAAAATACTATTAAGACATCCAATAACTGTTTTTGCTTTTACTATTCTTTTTTCCAGTTTTTTACAGTCTGTACCTGTCTTAGCTAATGTGACACCCCAGTATACATACTCATTGCATGGAGACATTGTTTGTCCATTATCTAGTTCTAACTCACAGGATTCGTTTCTAATACATAAGTAGTGTGTCTTGTCTATGTTCCCTGTTAATCCCAGTTTTGGTATTCTTCAGTTAACTTTCTCATCATATACTCCCTGTCTTCTTTATCATTAGCTACAATTACTTGGTCGTCAGCAAACTGTAGTGTGTATATGGTAAATCGGTTAAGTTGTAATCCCATGCCGTGTGCTTTACGTTTCCAGTTTTCAGAGCTACTGCGATATATATTCTAAAAAGACTTAGAGATACAACATTTCTGTCTTAAGCCTTTTGTTACCAGGAATTCTTCGATTCTTTCGATTTTCAATTTAATTTTAGATTTTTTATCGCTTTGATCTATATATGATTGATATTAGTTTGTTCTAACACTATCCATTATTTTTCTACTGGAACGGTATCATATGCTTTTTGTAGGTCTACAAAGATAACATGAGTCTATTTATGTCTGGCATTCCTTTTCTTAATTACTTGTTTAAGACAAAAAACATTATCACTACAAGATCTGCCTGCGCAAAACCTACTTTGCTCTTCTTCTTCTTCATGAAAATTTTTCTCTATTAGATCTCTAAGAATCCGTACAATCTACTTAGAGTAATGGTTACTGAAATTCCTCTGTAATTGTTGCAATCCAGCTTGTTTCTTTTTTTATTTAGGATATGAATGCTATTTTCCAATCATCAGGTACTGGATGTCTGTTTATGCATTGATTAATAATATATGTGAGATTTTCTAGTAGTTTCTCTGATCCATATTGGAGCAATTTAGCGTATATTCCCCCAAGTCCGCTAGCTTTTCCGCATTTAACCTTTTTAATACTATTCGTTATCATTTCTTTTTCGATAATGACTTCCTATTCATGTACTTCTATGTCTCTCCTCAGAGAATCTGACAAATATTTGGTCTCGTTTCCTGCAGCAGTCCGTTGTAGGGTTCTGTCCATTGTTCTGGTTTATTTTTTCTTTTGTTGGGTTTTTTACCGTTGAAATTAATTTCCATACTTCAGAACTCTACCTACCTCCTACGTGTGTATGTATATCGTTGCATTTGCGCTCAAACATTTAATTTTTTTCCGTGCGTATTAAATTTCTTAGCTCTCTTCTGGTCTCCCTGTAGATTTCTAGGTCTCTTTGTTCTTTTGTATTGAGCTATTTCAAGTATGTGCGTTTTTCCTCCGTCCACCATATCTTATTGCTATTTCTATTATCTTGGTATCCAACAGTTTCGTTGCTTGCTTCCTTCAAGCTTTTTATTATGTTTGTATAAATCTCTTCAAATGCGTTTTCTTTGTTTATTAATTTTTCATCTAATCGTTTCTATACAATACAATCTTTGCGCACTTTCGATTTCTAAACTTCTGAAGTTGTATTTTTGATTTTCTTTGATGCATTCTAGGTTTTCATTTTCTCCAATACTTTCTTCTGTATTAGTTTTTCTTAAAGGCTTAAAGCTTTTACCAGATGATGCTCTGATCCACAGGTAACACCACGAAGTGCTCGCACATCATACCACTTTACAAAAAGTCTACACTACAATAATTAGGCCGGTAGTGACATAACTAAAAATATTTGAAAGAAAAATCTGCGTAAGATTTCGGACAGGTGTAAACAGAAGATGGTTTCTACCGTATATGGATGAATTATGAATTAGAACAGCTAATAGATGGCGCAAACATCTTAAGGTTTATCAAAAGTAGAAGCTTAGCTTGGCTGGGATATGTACAGAGAATGGATAAGACAAGAACACCAAGAAAAATAATGAACTAGTGAAATGCAGGAAGGAGAGTAAGAGGGACGCCACGAAAAATGTGAACAAGCGATGTTGAAGATGACATAAGGAATATGGGAACCAGACCACTTGAAGGAAAGAAGAAAGATTTCGTATATAGTAGTGCATTTTTCCATAACCGTGCCATAGGCTGAAATGTAAAATTTCTGTAATTAGGACGAACTGGGAAAATGTTAGAAACATTTAATCATCATTAGAGCATAATTTCATTGTTTGTTTTTATTATTTTATGAAATTCCATTCATAAAGCTGGCTAATTTTAAAACTGTTTTGGTTAAAAATATCGGATTCAGGGTTAATGGACCAAAAAACGCGGAATTTTGTAAACAATTTATGTAATTCTTTTTATTCAATCAACGGTTTTGCTAAAACATGGACACTTTAGTTTAGTTTTTTTTAATTTTTTACTCTAGAGGCTTTCATGCACTTTTGGTTTTACTTGATGCAAATTGGACGCTGGGGATGGTCAATTGACCGCAGTCAGTTGACCAGTCAACTGACCATCATTTGACCACCCGGTGAACAGTCAAATTCGGTCAAAGTATGTCAAATTTGTAAAATCGGACAATAAAGAGAATTGATTGAGTAAAAGAGTATGCATTTGTGTTTGGTTTTGTATTAAGATATGATCTATAAGATTTTTGTTTTAATGAACATTTATAATAGAACTATGTATTTTATTATAGTTTATTAATATATTTTTGCATTGGTCAATTGATAGTTATATTCTATTTTCTTTTGAAACTTTCTTGTGGGTATTGATTTATAATAAGGTAAATCGATGAGGCGAAATTTAAATATTTGAATCTTTACTAACATGGTAACATGTTTAAGAATGCCTGGATTTTATTATTGCTTAATACTTAATAGATTTTTATTGTTATAACTTTTTTTTGTAGGACTGCCCAGATACGGGGGACTACCGGTCGCAGCAGTGTTCTGAGTTTGACGATGTCCCATTTGATGGGATTACATACCAGTAAGTTCAGTTTACTAAATACCCATAAAATAAACTTCAAATAATTAAAAATAAAGTTTGAGGATCAAACATGCTTATACAAGAGCAGTTGTTCTTAAGGCTTGCAGAAAAACGTTTGTTCGCCCGTGCTAGCTAGCTGTCTACAATCTCTGGTGCCAGCTAGCTCGTACGAAAATTTCGATTTTTTCACTGGTTATGCAAACAGCTATTTAGTGAGATCGTTTCAAAACCTGAGGCATTCGGGGTGACATTCGGCATATAAAAATGCAACTTGGGCTCAGATGCTTCAAGCTTTACGGCACTTGAAACTAACAGATTTTAAAAGAGAACACGCAAAATTAAATTAATTAATTATCGGGCTTATCTTTGACTATAAATATTTTCTCAGAAAATATGACATTTGATTGACAGGTGGGTGCCTTACACAAAAGGTCCGGAACCGTGCGAGCTCAACTGCATGCCTCGAGGCGAACGCTTTTACTACAGACATCGAGAACAAGTGATAGATGGCACCAACTGCAACGATAACAGCCAGGATGTTTGTGTCAACGGAAAATGTAAAGTAAGTCAAAATTCTAATATTTAAAAATACAATTCTTAAGGGACTGATTGCAATAAAGCCAGGCTGTAATAGTGTCAGACAGTATTCTGACAGTTTCACATTGAAAATTGGCAGTTGATCTTTTAAAATTGATATACCAAAGTCGAATTTAAAAATAAATCGTTTATTTTCCTTTAATAGGTTAAAAAAGCATCTCTTTTTCTTAGCCCGTATCAGTATCAGTATGGAAATGCGCATCCACATGTACAGAATCGTTACGGGGCTTCCAATAACCTACGTGGACGGATAGCTGCAGCACCCGTAGGGTATCGCTAGCCCCAACGCATCCAAACCAAATTCTGTGTTCTTTGCAGTGGCACTGCTACAGGGAGGGCAAAGGGGCAGTGCCCTCCCAAAACTAGACAACAAACAGTATTTTTAATTGATTTATTTTAAAAAAAGGTAAATCTTCCCGTACGACATGTCTAGTTCTTTTTATTAGTCTGTGGTTAACAAAAGGCGATTAATTGGGTAAACTTTTTTAGCGTAAATAGTTACAAGCCCGCAGCACCGCGCGGGACGAGATTTCAATTTAACCCGTTTTTCAGCAGTGTATGGGTGGCTGTTCTCACGCGGGGGCAAGAGGATTGTTTGTTTTCGTTGACGTCGGCTATATTCATCGTGCCAAAACGTTCGCTGCGCTTCCTACGTGTTGCCGGTTCTATCCTTAGTAAAGACATATGAGTTTGTTTTGATTTGGGGTAGGTCAGTAGTTAAAAGCCTTGCCGTTCCCGTGTTGATTGTTTGTTTTTGTTTTTGGTAATTTTCAAAATGGAAATAAATACCGTCGATTATAAAATTAACTGTGTAAATTTAAATACGTTGACATATGAACTTGGAGTACAAATAAAATCTTTAGGGCCACATAGACCGGACCTAAAAATCCTAAAAATTAACCAAAGTTGTGTGCAAGTAAAAAATTATACGATGCTGAAAACTGGTTGTGCAGTTGTGAAAAACGAAATACTTTTTTTGCTTTATTTGTCTTATTATGAACAATTTACGTGCGTGGGTGGCAAAGGGAATGTGTGATATCAAGCACTTTAGTGAAAAGTTAAAGACACAAAGTTAGTGCTACCACATAGAATTTTCTATGTTAGGCAAGACTGATATTAGGTGCCAATTGAATAGTGCCTATAGGGAAAACATGGCAAAAAATAGACATATATTTAGTAGGTTAATAGACTGTTTAAAATTCTGTGGGATTTTTGAGGTCGCTCTACGGGGCCATGATGAGTCTGAAACTGGTGCTAATCCGAGCACTTTACGCATATAGAAGAAGGGCGAATAGACTTTATCTATAAACAAATAAACTAAAAACAACACCAAGTAGCTGCTTGTTTGTAAAA
Source organism: Aspidapion aeneum (assembly GCA_963576565.1). Lineage (NCBI taxonomy): Eukaryota > Metazoa > Arthropoda > Insecta > Coleoptera > Brentidae > Aspidapion > Aspidapion aeneum. The sequence continues at coordinate 33,400,375 of OY755038.1, read as the reverse complement.
TGCTAAAATAAAATTGTTTATGTAAGTTTTTTTATCTCCTTTTCCATGCAATATTAATTTCTGCCCCCCCCCCAATTTATAACGTCACCAGCCGCAACTGGTTCTTTGGTTTTCGAAGATCAAGTTCTGTCGTCCAAAATGAAAAAGATGTGACTGCATTTTACGCAAAACAGATAATCCCCATAAGTAGAGATTCTGAAGCTGCGCTTAAATGTAACACTGTTATTTTGACAGTTACAATAAATCTATAGATATGGTTTTTGAGTTTTGAGGAGACAAATTGATCAACTAGAATACCAACTGCCAATTACTCAATTTTTTGCTGTTACTCCCATTTCGCTTTAGACGAAACAGTCGTAACATTTCTATCTTTGCATTTTAACTTTTTCACCGAAACACGTATAAGAATTTGTTAGGGATAATGATAATTATAAGTTGAAAAAGCTGAAACAACTGCATATACAGGTAAGTTATTTTGGGTCCATTTTGAGAAAATCACTGAATTATAACAAAAACAGTTCATGGAAAAAAAGCCAAGTTACCCGAAATTGGCTTCCGTAAAAAAAATTGAAATAAAAGTGTAGCCAAGTTCTCCAATACGCATTTCAAAATGAAAGGTTCTTACTAGTTTTGAAATGTTTTTTAAACTTTGCTATTACGGCTGCAATTCAACTTTTAGGCATAGTGCTAAATTGAACATAAACAAGTTTGCGGTTGTAATAGCAAAGATTAAATAAACATTTCCAAACTAGGAAAAACCTTTTATTTTAAGATATGTATTGAGTACCTTGGCTATACTCATTTCTAAATTATTATTATGGTAAGCCATTTTCGCGTACTTGGTTTTTTTAACATGAAATGTTTTTTTTATGATTAAGTTTTTTCTCAAAATGAACCCAAAGATTACTTCCTTTAATAACTTACCTGTATATGCAGTTGTTTTAACTTTAACTAATTTGACAGGGGTGACGTGGCCTGCTTTCATATTTGCTTTTGCTAGTTTTTTAGTCTCACTTCTTTTATTTTTAGACAGTAGGTTGCGACATGATGTTGGGATCAAGCTTGCGAGAAGACGAATGCAGAGTTTGTGGAGGCAATGGCAGCACGTGCGAGACCAAATCGGGTAGCCTGGAGCTTAGAGACATGATAACAGGTGAGATCAAATTTATTAACCCTTTCAGTGCCATGGGTCATAATTTTGAACAGTTATTTCAAGGGGCGGCATTTTTGCGATAAAAGAAAAAACTAAAATCACTTCCATTTATGGATTGTTAAGGAAACCTTTTACTTCATAAATTAATACTGCTTTGACCAACTGGGTGTCATGTTTTTGACAAATTGTTCATTTTAAGTCGATGGTCGGTTTTTTGAATAGTGAAATATGTAACTTAGGAATAATAGAGTTTAAGTTTTTTCATGTTTAAATAAAATTCTTTGCTCATAGCATATAAAAGTCATCTGTTTTTGTTTGTGCATAATCGCGCAGAACCGGCCTTAAAAAATATACATTTGAAATGTAGGGACATCTTTTTTTTTTGGATTTTTATGGTGGAAATAGGACCTAGATAATGAAGAAGATGTAGCATTTTTGTTGGAACTGTTTAATTTTTATCAATAAATATTTGTTTATTGTGAACGTGGACAAGACACAGTACTTATGTATTGGAAACGAATCCAGTGAGTTAGAACTAGACAATGGACAAGTAATATCTCCATGCAATGAGTATGTATACTTGGGTGTCACATTTGATAAGACAAGAACATACTGTAAAGAACTGGAAAAAAAGAATAGTAAAAGCAAAAAAGGTTATTAGATGTCTTAACAGTATTTTATGGAGCAGAGAGATAAAAAAGAATGTAAAATTTAACATATATGAAACAATGGTGAAAAGCACGCTGTTGTATAGAATAGAGACTTGTCGCGTAACAGAAAAATACAAAACAAAAATGGAAAGTGTCGAAATGGGTGCAATAAGAAAATCAACGAGAATATCTAGAACAGATCACATAAGAAATGAGATCATAAAAGAAAGGATGGGAATCGAGGGAAACATAACGGATGACATCGCTAAAAGGCAACTGATATGGTACGGCCATGTACAACAGATGAACGACGAAAGATTACTAAAGCAGGTCCTAGAATCAATAGGGCGCAGAAAAAGAGGGTGTCCTAAACTAGAATGGCAACAGTCAATACAAAGATCAATGAGTCAAAAAAATCGGAGAGAAGATGATTGTCTGGATCGAAGAAGGTGGAGACTAGTTTATTGGAAAAAAATGTTTTATTGTCAATTTAAAATAATGTATTATATAAGGTAAATGCTTCAGTAACACCCTGGTGTGCATAATTATGCCCACAATTTTTTTTCTAAACCATAGAGTGGAAAGCTAAAAATTATACATAACATTATTTTTGGGACTGATTTAAAAAGCATATTGGCAACAAAAAAAAATTTCTCTTGATAACAAAAGAATCATTTCTAAAAGGGTTTTAAAGTAACCCCATATCTGTATACCTTATATGAATGACATATTTTGAAGAAATATAGACGCCACAAAGCCCTCAAAGTCACTGAAACTCATTTTTTTTTATTTTCCTATTAAAATGTTTTAGGCTGTCAGCGGTGAGATGATTAGTTTACTGTGGCGGTGAGTGACATCAATCGTCATGCAACATTTAAACAAACAAGTTTTTCCGTCACCCCCGGTATATTTTTCTTCAAAAATAATTTATGTTTATATTCCGGTGCTTATGAATTCACAAGGACGGTTGGTATGTCTCTCTCTAAACACTGCAAGGGTGTAGAGGACCGATATTTCCTTCCTTTCATTTTGACTTAATAAATAAATTTGACTTTGATAAGTTTCTCGCATCTCTATTTCCTTAAAATATGTCATACTTGGAAGGTCTTTAGCCCATACTTGTTCTTAAAATTACCCGGTTGAAATTTTATCCTTACCTCATGTAGAATCAGGGAAATTGGAAAAGGGTCTTAATAGGTATTTGTATTGATTATTTATGTTTGTTTTAGGTTATAACGACATTTTGTTAATACCGGCTGGAGCAACCAATATTATTATAGAAGAGGAAGCAGTCTCAAATAACTATTTAGGTAGGTGTGTTCCTTTGACCAAAAACTAGGCAAACGTCTGGCAAATGCATTTGGAAGAGCACGCATCCACTCTTTTGAACAAACCTATAATATTGTTTTGTGTATTTCTTAATACCAAGTGTAAACTCAAATTTAATGTAAAAACTACCCTTGATGCAACAACCCAAAAAAATTATTTTTTTATTAGAAGGTCAACCTTCGGCTATTGTTTCCAACTTATACCGCGTGAACAGGTCCACATCTAGGGGGCTTGATTTCCATAAGAGGACAGAAAACAGATGAAGTATAGCATGCATTAATAAGAGACCGCGATAGGCCCGGGTCCCGTAGAAATTGTTCCAGCGTTGCCAAAAGTAACCTTGATAAATAACTACAAGCCGGTTGCAGTCGTCAAGAAGCTGAAACATTTGTTGGGGGTGATTTTGAGTTCACCATACAAAAGGTTCAAGGACTATTTAAAACGTGAACATTTTATTTTACCCAACTGCAGCACCGCGAAAGGAAGGGTAATGTTTTTCGATTGTTGTATGTATGTAAGTATGTTTGTGTCACGCTAGAGGCTAAACGGCTCAACCGATTTTGACAAAAAAGGTGTCGTTGAATTGCTACTGATCCCGAAGGTGGTATAGGCTATATTTTTTTAAAACTTCTCTTCTCTCTTCAGACGCCATTTTGTCACATGTAGGCTTTAAATTATCTAAATTTCAGGCGATTTTTGAAATTCCTTTGATTACCCATTGCAAATTTCCTCTAATTTGCTGTAGTTACTTTGTAGTCCTCCATGCTCCCACCCATCTCCCCTCCTGTTATTCCCGCCATCCTATTCAAAAACCATATTCGCATAATTTTATCAAATATAGAGCGATTTCAAAAATTCTTTCTGCATACGGTTTCAGATTTTGTTTCCAACACCATTTTACTAGCCCCCCCCCCGCCTCTCCCTCTCTCCTCCTCGCAATCCTTATTTATAGTAGTTATCGCTATAACTTTAACAAATATAAAGCGATTTCAAAAGTTCTTTCTGCACACGCTTGAAATACTTTTTTCCAACATCATTTTGCTAGTTTCCCCTTCCCTCTCTTCTCCCCGCCCCCCTTATTAGTAATAGTTGTAGCTATACCTTTCACAAATTCTTTCTGCACACGCTTTAAGACTTTTTTTCCAACAATATTTTACTAGTTTTCCTCTCCGTCTATTCTTTCCACCCTCCTTATTAGTAATAGTTGTAGCTATACCTTTCACAAATTTAGAGCGATTTTAAAAATTCTTTCGGCACACGCTTTAAGATTTTTTTCGACACCATTTTACTAGTTTCCTCCTCCCTCTGTCCTCCCCCACCTTCACTCAATGGAAGGTGATACTGTTCGCGTCTGTAGAAAATCTACACATACTTTTTGGGTAAATCTAAATGAATTGTAAATGCATAGTGCTTTTTATAAGGCTGAATAAGAATTAAACCTAAAAGTTTGAAATAAAAAAAGTTTTAATAAAAAAAACACCCAACTGCTAAATTTACTTGCAACTACTAGTCGCAGATGGGTACAAAATTACCCAATAACCTGATTCATGAAAATACAAACCTGTATAATTTCGTAAGTGCGCTTTGGGCATCAAAACTAAAAGTTAAAGCATGTACATTATAGGTATACCTATCAATTTTGTAATCAACTGCGACTAGTACTTACAAGTAAATTTAGCATTTGGGTGTTTTTTTTATTTTAATATTTTTAAAATAAATGTTATTAAATGTGAATTCTTTAGTGTCTGTCTGAATACACGAAACTCAGGATCACCTCAAACGATTTTAATCCAATATATACACAAGTTGCTTGTCTGCATTAGATTTTGGTTAAAAAAAGGATTAAAAGTGTTAATTAACCAATTTAACCTTTTTCAAATTTTCGCTTGTGGTTTAAGAGGCACTACTAATCATAATTTTATTTGTCTAGAAAAGGTACTTAATGAGCTCACCAGACCTACTTTTGAGGCTTCATACCACCTCAGCCGCCCCCTTAAGGTCTCGACACCCCCTCCCGCGACCCCTACCCTCGCTGCGTTAATGTGGTCCACCATTACCTTTTTTATGGTTTGACTAAAAATGCACTAAATGATTTAAAATTAAATAATAGCTAGCTTACCTGTAAATTGGTAAACTCTGGTAAGTTATCTTTCAAACGAAATTGACTTTCGTGAATAAATAATTTCTGCTTGGTTGTAAAAGTAAGTGAATTATTTACTTTTAGGAACAAGCAAAATTTAAAGTTATTATTCTGGTGGTGTATTACCCCGTTTAATAAATTAATGCACTTACATAAATCTGACTTTAGTCATTCAGTAAATAACCCATATAGAGGTGCCACCGGCTAGCTTTACCATATTGAGGGGCAGATGGCGCTGAAATAAATTCGTCTAGTACGCAATATTCAGAGACAAATACTATGATCTAATGGCATTTGTATGTTAGGCATGAACCTCGGAAGCTAGCAGTCCCTGAATATTGCGTACTAGACGAATTTATTTCAGCGCCATCTGTCCCTCAATATGATAAAGCTCGCCGCACAGTGGAACGACCATATGGGAACAGAGGGACATGAGGTTTTTTACTTGAAACTTTTAATCTGGAAAAGGTAGAAATGAGTTTTATACACAGTTATATTGCACAAAGAGCAACGTCTTAAATAAATAAAAAAATAGTTACTTTACATGATTTAAACAATATACAGCGCGACTCAGAAATATAGTGCGTTTTACAAAAACCTATTTTTTTATATACATATAACTTTGCTTAAATGTCATTAGTAATTTTTCGTCTTGAATTTTTTGGAAAGAAGGAGCTTTTAATTTTATTATAAAAACATATTTTTTTATACAACAGTAAAAAACTAGACAGGGTGTTTAACAAAAATGAATCTTTGACAATTGCTCTTTACTCAAATATTTTTGTAGAATTTTCATAATGTTAGTCATTTTTGAAAAACCACTAGGTATTTCAACACTAAAAAATTGTCACTTCCGACATTTCATAAACAATTAAGATGGCTGAAAAATTTAGCTATTTTGGATTTATTTTATTAGAAAAATATATTACAATTTTTTTCCAGTTTTCTAAATAAAAATTGCCGTTGTTATGATAACAATAAAATAAAATATTCAATATTTTCTTACCACAAAAATCTTAAAATGAGTCCACACAATAAGAATTTGAAATAATTAAGAATTTAAAAAGCACTAGTAAAACTTTTTGACAACTCGCTTTTATGCGCTTTTTATAATGAACTGCCAAAAAATGACGCTTTGCCCATACGCTCAACTTTTGTTAATTCCATAGCCATCTTGGTAGCAGATAAATGTTATATTTTCGTGTTCGTAATACTCCAGCAATTATATTGAGATTACTGGTAAAGCGAATCCTGTCGAATATCAAATTTTGTAAATATAAAAACTTAGATGGTGATATATTTTTACCTAATTTGTTCATTTTATTATTATATTTCTGATAAAAAGGACGACTTATTTGTGTAAAAATTTCAAAAAACCATTAAGCAATATTAGGCAATCATATAGCAAAAATATTTACTAAAATGAACATTTTATACTAGATTTTTTTATATATACTTTTCATTGGCATTTCATTTAAATAAGAGTAAAATTTGTAATTAGACACACTTGTAGCCAAAATTTAACGCATAAAGATATCTATCACTCACATAAAGATATCTATCACTCAAACTTACAATAAAATGATAATAAATGTACTTCTTTCTAAATAATTGTGTGAATTTAATTTTAAAAATATAAAGAACATTTTTTGGTCTATGTCTCTGATATTATACTAAGCCGTTCCTCTGTGCGCCGGTGGCACCTCTACATGGGTCATATACTCAAAGCTTTAGTCGAACTTTCGCGTACCGATTCGCGGCTTTTACTGATATTTTCGCTAAACTGCCAACGTTAGTTTTACGCGTTCTGTTTTTCCATGCAATCCGTATAGCCCATACAAAAATCCCCCTACCCCCTACCCCTAGATAGAAGCTGGTCACGCTGTATACAGTGAAACCTCCCATAAGCGGACACTCACGGTTCCGTCGATTTTCTCCGCTTATTGGAGGTGTCCGCTTAAGAGAGGGAGCTGGAAAATTTTAATATGCAGATATTTATTAACAATTTTGGCTGCTTGAGTTTTTCCGATATTAAATTTTTCAGCGATCTTTCGTTCTAATAGATGTTCCTTCTCCGAAACGTTAACAACTTTAATTTTTTCACGTAAACTAAGAAGTTTTTTACTAGGCCCATTTCAAAGAGATCTATCTATTACTAATAATTGCGCACAGCAGTCCCGCCCCCGCCGAATAAAATATGTTGTAAATACGACAGAAGTATTGAGTCTCCGCGTTTTAACGGAAAGAGGTAATTCCCCCCAGCTGCAGAGTGCGTTGTTGCCAACATACTACATATTATTTATGCCCATGTCCGTCCCGTTAAGGGTTCGCGTCCGGTTAAGGGAGGTTTCAGAATTTTTTAACAAAAAAAAATTGTCCGCGTCCGGTTATTAGAGTGTCCGGTTATAGGAGTGAATTTTACATGTAAAGAAATAGGGAAAAGCTTGGTTCCACAAAATGTGCTCGCATAAAGGGAGTGAGTGTCCGCTTAATAGAGGTGTCCGCAAGGAGAGGTTTCACTGTATATTATAAACCGTTTGGAGAAGATAAAAAGCGTTAACATTAAAATAAAAATTCACTTAACTTTACTAAAAGATTATAACCAAAACCTAAACCTGCATACATCAAGTGTGGTTAAGATTGGTATTAACTAATAACAAAATAGCTAATCTCTTGCGTCACATTTTACCCTACTATGGTTATGGTTTGTTATAAAAAGTCCGATTTTGGATTAAATCTCCAAAAAATGTTATCGCTTTTTGAACAGTAAGTCAGTTAAGTTAGAATGCCCTCGCTGTACTTGATCGTACCAGACATCCCACTGGTTCACTGTATTCGGCATAATATGAGTGGGCTAAATCAGCGGTCTTAAAACAAAATTATTTAAAAATCCTTTTACTCGAGATTCAAACTTATCGGAGAGCTTTGAAATTTGGCACACTAATAGGCTTCGACAGATTAAATCGAAATGGGTTCTTGCATTTTTTCGATTTGAGCCCCCCACGCCCCGCTATAGGCATAAATATGCCGGAACAGAAAATTTGACATGGCTTAATTAGTTTACCCCTGGAAGACACAATTTTAACCGTAATGATTTATGATTATTTTTTTTTGCAAGCCCATACAATAGCGCATCTGTTAAAATAAATTGTCGGTGTCTTAAAATATGACACTTCAAAGTAGCACCACTTTTTGGCAAATTTTGATGGTTTTTTTGGGAAAAACTCAAAAAGTACAAAACTAATCTAAACATTTTTTTCTGATGTTTATAGACCTATAGGCCCTATCGATAAAGTAATTATAAATTTTTAATTTTTGACGTCTCTGTTTCGAGATATAGGCAAATAATTGAAATTTAAAAAAGGCTGTTTTTGAAAAACACAGGCGCGTCAGTGCACTAAGTGGGTGACATCTAAAGCCACAAATTAATTTTTTACCGTAGAAATAGGTTCAATCAGGAGCTGTCAAGTCACCGGAAGTCGAGCAAAAAATAGTTTCTGAGATATCACCCTTCAAAATTTTACATAAAACGTTGATATCTCAAACACGACTGAACCGATTCCGATTTGGTTTTTGGTTTTCTCAATAAGACCAACTTTGCTATGATTCCTATAGAAAATTTATTTGTTTTTCCCAACTTTAAAAAAAGTAGACGGGGAGGTACCCTAAAAACTTGATTTAAAAAAAGGTTAGTCCACTTTTTCGATGTTGGGTATCTTCTTTTTAAAACGTGTATCTTGGTTTTTCTGTAAACCAACTGCGACGGACTACTTGCTCGCACCGTTTATGGTGTCCTGTCATGTCATATCGTCAAAAACAAAAATATAATTTATTGTTTGAGAACCACCGACTTACCTGCTCAAGAGATTTTATTGCTTAGCGGACTTCATACAGCGTATAGACTTTATAAGTGTTGCAGTCGGTACCAGAATGGCGTCAGCATCAATTTCCTAAAGTCAACTCACGACGACCGCGACTGTTGCGCTGAAAGGGAAAGAAGTCTATCGTCTATAACCAAGTTCTGCTAGGACGATAACGATGTTAGATAGATGCAAGTCTAACATGTAGCAGGACCACCTTTCGGAAGAGATGTAAAAGCGTGAGTCCACTGTATATATTTGCTACGCAGTATAAAAAGAGGTGCCGGGCAAAATCAAGTCATTTTAGAGAAAGAAAACTTGCATCCTAAGGAGCACGTGCATCAGTTTGGTATATGGTGTACGGACAAATCGGGGTTTCCGAAAAGGGCGCGTCGTGTGCCTAGTCGCTAGACTAAAAATGGTCTCCCCACCACTACTACTAACAACTATAGTTATAAAAGCGTTTGCGAAAATACTTTGGTTTAAAACAATTCTTTAAAACGTTTTATACGGTAAATCGCCTTTAGGTATTTGTAACCCTCTTTTGGAATTGGAATTTTGGAAATTGTGCCTAGAATTGAAATTTTTAATTTTTTAGCAATCAGAAACACGTCCGGTCATTATTACATCAACGGTAACTGGAGGTTGGACCTTCCTCAAATCTTCAACTTTGCCGGGACCAAGTTCAACTACGAAAGAGATTATACGGATTTCGACGCTGTCGATAAAATTTTTGCTTTGGGGCCGATCGAAGAACCTTTATTTGTTGTGGTAAGTGAAGTTAGGAAAAAAAAAGGGATTGTGTTAAGCTCTGTTCTGACTATGTAGTTCTGGCCCAATGGGGTCCGATACTGCGTTTAATGATAGAAGCAACACACTTGGTATGGATATACATAAGACTCGCCCGAACATTTTGAGAAAGGGAACCCCCCCCCCACCCTGGCAAGGGGATCTTTCCCCCCTTAAACGTCTATTTTCACGATTTTTTGCTAATAACTCGAAAACGGCAACTTTTCTAAAAATATTCTAAAAATCATTTTGCAAGCGGATAAAATTTCCTTTATAACCATGTACCCTAGTACCCTCTAAACGCAGTGGTGCACGTTCCATAGGCCTACGAAAAAAGGGAAAAATGTTTAAAATATGTTTTTTTATTTTTTTTTGTGGCATTTTGTATCCTTAACACATGGTTTTTTTCAAAAAAGTATTTTTGTTCAAAAATCCATTTTATACAATTAAATATTTAATAAGTTAGACATAACCCCACCCCCACCCCCACTTTAAAGAAAGTTAACTAGAAAAAGTCAGTTTTAAGTTATTACTAATCAAAAATAATTTTTTACTCTCTCATTATTATTTACTGAGTTACAAAAATGAATGTTCAACATTTTTGTCTGATTTAAGTATTTCTACAAACACAGTTATTTTTATTTCCAGGCGGCTATTTGAAAAAAGATATCTAGCTTAATAAGTATTTAACTGTATACTGTGTTAAGGATAAAAAATACCACAAAAAAAATATTTGAAAAATTTTCCCTTTTTTTCGTACGCTAATGGAATGTGCACCACTGCCGTCAGAGGGTACTAAGTTACATCCGTTAAAAAGAAAATTGTATTCGCTTGAAAAATGATTTCCAGAAGATTTTTGGAAAAGTTGACTGTTTACGAGTTATTATCAAAAAACTATTAAAATACGTACGTTTAAGGGGGGAAACCACCCCCTGCCAGGCTTGGGGGAGTGGTTCCCTTTCGTAAAATGTTTGGGCGAGTCTTATGTCTATCCATACCACGTGGGTTGCTTCTATCATTAAACGCAGCATATAGCTTGAATCAGGAATGTAGGGTGTGAACTAATGCATCTTATGCACACTATGCAATTAAGTGAACTGTTCTTTATTTTCTTCAGAAATTTACAATCATTTTGGAAATGTATTTATATACACATTGGCCCAGCGAAAACTTACCATAAGCCAATACGAGCATTTAAAGTAAGTTTTATAGAATATCCTTGGTTCAGGGTTGCCAACTTTGAAATTTTCAAATATCTGACGTTACTTTTTACTTGGGAGTCGTTCATATCAAATTAACCAGAGCTTTGGTTCACTGATTTTAATTATTTTTGGTACATTTATTCTACCCACATAGTTAATTAAGGCAAGATTTCGGAAAATCCACTTTCTAGAAGCATTTTATATTCCTTTTTGGCAAATGGTCAATTCCCCCTATTTCATCCCCGCTGAATCCGACTATCCCTGTTGCCACGTCGAAATGTGTGACAGAGGCTGAGGTATTAAAGGTGGCGGCCACCATAACGGCGAAATTTTTAATTGCCGCTGTAAAGCTCAAATTTACAAAGGTTTGCAAAAACCCCCAGACCCCCCAAAATTTGAAAGTTAGAGGTTTTTTCAAATTTTCTAAAAAACTAAGCTTCTAAGAGAAAAATTTATAATATACTTTATTGTAGACAACAAAATTCCCTTTTCAGCAAGGTATAATTCAATGGAGAATGATAACAAACTCGCCAGCGGCGTCCGTTAATTGAAGTAATTTAAAAGAGTTGAGAAAATGTTTTTCCCAAGATCTATTCAACGTTTTTACACGTATTATGTAATTTTGTCAGAAAGTAAGCTTAATATAAAAAAATATATACTATACTTTATTGTAGACAGTGAAATTCCCTTTTCAACAATGTAAAACTTGGTGGGGTTTGACTTATAACAAACTCGCCAGCGACGTCCGGGTAATTAAAAAAAATATGTTTTTAACAAGTTTTATTCAATTTTCTTAAAAACCAAGCTTTTTATCCAAAATTGTTTTTAATACTTCGTCAAAGACAATTAAATTTCCTTTCAAACGATGTATAAAAGAGTGAAAGTTATTTCATATTTGCCGATCCAGTGGTGTCTTTAATTTAAAGTAATTACAGTAAAACCTCTCCTTAAGGACCCCTCTATTAAGCGGCCATTCCCTTTAGGCGGACAAATTTGTTGGAACCAAGCTTTTGCCTATTTCTTTGCGTATGTTATGTAAAATTCACCCCTATAACCGGACGCGGACAACTTCGTTTGGTTAAAAAAATTCTGAAATCTTCCTTAACCGGACGCGAACATCTGACAACGGGGCGGAGCACTGCACGACATGGGCATAAATATTATGTAGTATGTTGGCAACAACGCACTCTGCAGCTGGGAAATTACCTCTTTCCGTTTTAATGCGGAGACTAATACTTCTGTCGTATTTACATATTTTATTCGGCGGAACTGCTGTGTTTTATTTTTATTGTTCAGTTGCGTACTTTGAAATGGCGCCTAGTAAAAAACTTCGTAGTTTTTAACGTTTCGGGGAGGAACATCTATCAGCACGATAGATCGCTGAAAAATTTAATATCAGAAAAACTCAAGCAGCGGAAATTGTTAATAAATATATATTAAAATTTCGCAGTTCTCTCTCTTAAGTGGACACCTCCAATAAGCAGACAAAATCGACGAAACCGTAAGTGTCCGCTTATAGGAGGTTTCACTGTATTTAAAATCACTAAACTAATCAATTTTTCAATTCAGACAAAAGAAACGCAAAGTGTTATTTGGTTTTATATTTAATATTTTTCTTAATAAGAAAAACTAACTGGTTATTTTTAAAAATTAGACTACTTAAAATTAAAATAAAAAATTGTAAAAACTGGAATAAATAAAGTAAAAAATTACACAACACATACAGCAAAATATATAGGCAAAAATCTCATTCAAACCTGTCTTAGCTGGAAGAGTCCCGAGCTAAGTGCCTTAGGATGTTTAATTGTTGGCAGATTTGTTTTAGATTCTTTGTATTAAAAATTTTTTGTGTCTCCCAATCCTGCAGCTTCGTCTGCTGTAATTGATGTATGACAGACGTAACTTTGACTCATATTAGCATTCCATTTCAATGCCCAAGCATTTTTCAAATACACTATGTTGCTGTCAGAACAAAAGGCAAAATATTCTAATAATTTTTCTTTGTTTATATTTTATTAGATGTTATATCAAGGAGCAATGGTCCCCGTCCGATTCAGGTACAGTCTACCCAACAATATTGTGTCTGGTTCTGAGTCAGAAACGTACGCCTGGACTTTTGACGAATTCACGCCTTGTAGTTCAACCTGTGGGGGAGGTATGTTTTATGTTCTTTCAGACTACAAATTCTGGTACAACTGCAAGTCCCATTAATATTTATACTATATCACTATTTACTTTTTGAGCTTTGCAAAATAACGGTTTACATTTTCCATTTACGGCGGCATAAAATCATTGAGAGACAAATAAAATCTGTACAGGAATATACCATGTGCTACATGGGGGTTTATGGGATTTCGAAAACGGTAAGACATACAGTTTTGGTTAAATGATGCTTTTCTGAGACCAATCAGATATGGTTTTAAAATTAAAAATATTTACAAGTTTTTAAAAGCTTTTTTTCGAAAAATTGAAATATTCTCGCCATCTTGTAAACAATTTTAATAAAATTTAGTATTTTGTATTAGTGACTACGGTTAATCGAATTACGTTAGCAAATTTTTTCTAGGCTATTTTTTTTAGAAAACGTTTCTTTTACACTCTGTGTAATATCTTAGTGGAGGAATAATTCGTAATATCTTAAAAAATATTTATCACAACATAGACATACTACACATTCCTAAACATTGGTAAAAAATTCATGCAGGGATTCCTTGCATCATTTTAAGAGGTTTGTTATGGAGCTACAGGGCGCTTAAATTTTCCCTGCCCCTGAATTCTTTTACCGTACATCGCTGATGAATATTCTAAAATGCAAGAAATTATTTGTTAAGAGGCTTGATAATATCTGGTATTTTTTGTATTTGCTACCGTCATAAAGAAAAAATAAAAACAATTTTTGGTAATTTCCAGAAATTTCTAAATTAGTCATTTAGCGAATCGTTTTTAATGTTTTATTGCTCGGTAACGGTAGCAAGTACGAAAAAGAAAACAAGAAAGCAACAAATTCAGGGGATGAAAATATCACCCTTTCATTTATTTGGAAGCAGTTGGCTTTTTTAATTATGAAGACTCTTTTGCGTAATCTCTATGTTAAATTTGAGCTAAATATCTTAAAAACTGCAGAAGTTATTAAAAAAATAAGGACTCTAAAACTCTAAAATTTTAACAATTATTGTTGCTCGGCAACAAAGCGTTTTTTCAAAAAATGTCACATACAAAAAAAAGTCTTAAAAAATGTTTAGAAAACAGTCTGTATATTTTTGAAATTAGAAAAAAACGAGGTATATTTATAATCTATTAATCTAATAAAATACAGGGTGTTTGATAATGAAAATAATCCTGTCAAAATTTTACATTTACTAAAATTGTTTGACATTTTGTCCTTAAAGTTCTAAAGGTTAACCCTGGGGCTTTCCATGTCAACCTTTTTACCTTATGCTCATAGTTTTTGATTTTTATCAAAACTTATTTCTAGTTTTCCCATGGATATATGCATAGGGTGATTTATTTTCTAAAATGACCTAGAGATGTCTATGAAAATCGATTTTTACCAATAAAATACGTACCTCGAAATATTTTTTACTATTTAGGAATTAAAGAAAAAAACTTAATATTCAAAACATTTGCATCTGCGACCTTAGTAAAAGATAATAATTTACAGAAATCGCCATTTTGAAAAAGCGACATTTTTGATTTTTCTTATTTTTTGTGAAAAAATGCGTTTTCTTGTACCGTTAAATTTAATTTATACACATTTTATTTCTTACTTTTTCTTCTTGCAAATTTTTTATACTAGATTTTATCACTTAGCTGCTTCTAAAGCTCTTTCATTTCTTGAAAGTCAAAGCTACTTTTTATAAACAAGGGAAATAAAAGAAAAACTATAATCAAAAAAAAAAAAATAAATAAGTATAAACCTCTTTTTAAATTTTCTTTAAAGTAATTAACTTTCAAATACCAAATTGCAAATAATGCAAGGACCTAGAACCATAAACAACAAGTGAAATTAAAGAAAGAAGAATTATAAAAAAGTTTCTCTTCGGCCGGGACTCGAATCCGGAATCTCTTGCTCTGTACGCAAATTCTCTTTCTATTAAGCCACTAAAGAACATACATAAATTTTCGGAAAACTTCGACCTATGCATGTGTGTGGTGTCGCATTACAAGAACAAAAAATTCTCAGGGTATTAACTCGAACAAGCCATTCAACTGATTCTAATTAATTAACTTTATTTATATTTATTTATTTAGGCATTCAGTACCGAAATGTATCCTGTGCAGGCCGAAAAACTTTGGACCCAGTGGACGAAGGGCTATGTGATGCGGCCAGAAAGCCTGAAACTTCGAGAAGGTGCGGAGAAGTTCCATGTGAAGCTGAGTGGGTGCCCCATCCCTGGGGAAAATGCTCAGGTTAGCCAAATATTGTTGAAAATTTAGATATGTGGTACCGTGTAAATCGTGTGACTATCAAAAAGTGTAACGGATTTACAGTCTGCCATCTGAGGTTGACCACACTTACTAATAAGTTTTAGCATTGGATCAATATTGCATGCAATTCGTATAGTGATTTAGCTTTCAAAAACTTTTAAAGTCATACAGAGTCTTCTGTACCATTGGGTATATTGATATTTTGGGAAAAAAGGGAAGTAGTCGGTCACCTAGTTTTAGCAATCTTTGGGTTAGCTAAATCTACTTGTACATGGTGTCCCGAACAGGTGCGGATCTACGGTGGGAGGGAAAAGGGGAAATTCTCCCCCAAATTCCCAAAATATATTTAGTTTTGACACACAGAATATACCTTCTGACCAGGCTCTAGGACAATCGCCACCGACTCGCCGAGGCCAATTCGCCACCGGGGGACAACTTGCCGCCGTTACGAACCGAACCGCCGCGTGCTGCCGCAGTTTTTGTTTGCAATTTTGTTTATTAAATAGTTTATTTATGCTTTTGTTTAAAATCTTGCGACAGAGCTTTTTCAGCTACTTTCCAATGAGGTACAGATTTTATATCTATTTGACAGGTGCATAGAGTTTCAGTGACATTAAATTAAAATATTTTTTTAGACAAATAATTTAAAATGGCAAATTCAAATTGGAAGAGTTTTTTCTTTATAAACCCATTTGTCTCAAATTTGAAATACAAGGTGTTAAGGCTACCTAATACAATTTTTGACTTAAATCTAAAGAAAATCAAAATGGCGCTTCGAAAATGGTGGAATTTTCTATTTATAAATAGGTATATATCAATTTTAGATCTTGGGGTGTATTTTTTATTTATAAGATAACATGTAAAAATACAATGTAATTGCAGTTAAAGGTCGCTAATAATGACTTTTGAATTGAACTGAAAATAAAAGTCAAAATAGCAGATTCAAAATGGCGGCCTTTTCCAGTTATTAACAGATATGTAACCGACTACATTTGGAACATTATGGTGTTTAATATCACTGAATATGATATTTGATGTAAAATTTGAAAAAATCAAAATAGCAAATCTAAAATGGCGGACTTTTCCATTATAAACCGATATGTATTAAACTGGTAACTTTGAGATGTCTAATGTTACTGATTTTGAGTTTTAAATTAAACTTGCAAATATTTAAAATGGCGGATCCAAAATGGCGGACTTTCTAATTTAGAAACCGATATGCATTTATTAAATTTGAAACTTTGCAGTGCTTGATGTCGCTGATTTTCATTTTTGAATTATACCTGAAAATAATTAAGATCGATTTCCTTACAAAAAGTCAAAATGGCGATCCAAAATGGCAAATTTTTCCATTTATGAACCGATATGTAATAAATTTGGTACTTTGGGGTGTATAAAACGGCTGAATTTGATAATTAAATTAAATTTGAAAGAATTAAAATAGCGGAAATTTCCGGAAATTATGAGCCGACATGTGTTAATTTTGAAATTTTAGGGTAACAATTATGATTTCATGATTTAATAGAAATCGGTATAAATGGAAATGTCCACCATTTTGGATCCGCCAATCTGATTTTCCTAAGGTTTAATTCAAAAATCATTATCAAACACTTCAAAGTTCCAAATTTAATACATATCGGTTAATGAAAGGAAAAGGCCGCCATTTCGGTTCCACATTTTGACTTTTTGCAAGTTTAATTTAAAACTCAAAATCAGTAACTTTAGACATTCCAAAGTTCCCAATTTACTACATATCGGTTCATAATGGAAAAAATCCGCCATTTTGGAGCCGGCACGAGTTGGCCCGGGGGCAAATTAGCCGCGGTAAGTTGGCAGCAAATGAAATTTCTAGATCCGCTCTAGTTTTAACAAACTATATTTTCTTAAAAGGCCATTATTGGCGATTTCCCAAGGGGAAATTAGCAATTCCAAAAAACGTACAGTGATTTCCATCTTTTTACAAGGATTCTCAGAGGATTCCCATGTTATGGAAACGTCCTTAAATTACGTAACGCAAAAATTCAGGATTTTGAAGAAAAAACACATTAATAAAACATTGAGTATAACGCAAGGCCAAACCCCCTCCCCTCCCCCCCTAGAGCGTTACGTAATTTAAGCCCTATTCCCCGGTGTGATTCCCAGAAAAATGTACAGTGATAACCACCTGCGCATTTCCCCTCACTATTTCCCTCTGTTTATTTAAGTAATTTTCCTGAACTTTATCTTTTTTGACATCTTAAATCTGTCAAGTCAGCGTATACATATACGTTTTAAAAAAGTTTCCTTTCTTAATAGGGAAAAATACTTTTTAAATAAAAAGGCCTAAAATACATTTTTAAAATTAAAAAAACCCAAATAAACACAAGCTTAATCTAAACTCACCAGAAACTTTAATGCGGCAACCATTTTAACCCCAGATTTTTCTGCTATATATGTACTATTGGTCAGAGGGAGAAACCCAATCTAACCGTGAATTAGAAAGAAATAACTGCTTCCTTACAGACTAGAAAACCTTATGACATTTCCCTAGCAATGCCCCTACCGTCTAATTTTAATACCGTGTTTATTTTTAGCTCCATGTGGCTCAGAAGGCGGCGTCCAGTCACGTGACATATCCTGTCAACAGCTGATTTCGAACGGCTACTCGGCACTGGTGGAAGACTCGTTATGCAAAGGACAGAAACCTGCGACCAGCCAGAGATGTAATGAGGGAAAAACCTGCGCCACGTGGCACACCGGACCTTGGAAGCCTGTAAGAATAATAATAACAATAATAAATAATTTACTTTATCTCCGAACAAGGTTTCAAGATACAAACAAAATAAAGTCGTGAGTTTGGAATCTGGCTTACTAGATATTAATAGGATTTCCCGATCCTTATGAGAGTCTAAATTGTAATTTAGTCTGGGGTCTAGGGTTTTAAAGGCCGAGGACCCGTGCGATTAGCAGAGACTAGAACAGCTAGAGATTGGATTTCACAACCAACCAAAATAAAATAGAGTGGGTAAACCATGCATTTGACACTACCATTGAAAAAGCTGCATAGGCAACCCGTCAGGCAGCTCAACCAACCTCGTCATATTTTGATTTTATCGTGCCCTTGTCAAAATATCGAAGACTGCAAATTGTTTTATTTTTTATGTGTTTTTGTTGAAAAAGAATGTAAATCTTGGACCTTCCCTACTCTTGTGGCAAAAGTAATGTATTAAAGCCCTGAATTAGTTTTTGATAGATTTTGTCCCAGACTTAATGAAAAAAACTGTCAAAAACACAAATAAACAAAAACAGCGGTTGACAAGCATTTGACATTTCTAAACCAGAGAACGAAATGTCAAAGTAAAAGAAGCACGAGACGGATGCACAAGACGCTAGCGCTACCAAGTCCACTTCCAATCCCTGGCTTCGCATGCCTAGATCTACCAATATTATTTACCTCATGTATTAGAATCGATGTACAGGGTGATTTTCACTTGAATGATTCTAACCACATGAAAATAGAAAGTTTCAAAAACCTAACCTAACGAAACCTAATCAGATCTAACCGAACCGAACCAAAGCAAACTAAACCAATATTTAAAAAAAGAAAAAACTTTCCTGACTTCCTACCTGGGATGCTAGAGGATGTGAATCCGAACCGGACCGTACCGAACCGAACCTATCCAAACCTTACCCTACCCAACTAAACCTAATTAGCAGTACGTGTTGTAGTTTAGTTTGGTTAGGTTAGGTTTGGTTCAGTTTAGTTAGGTTCGGTTTGGTTCGGTTCGGATTCACATCCTCTAGGATCCCGGGCAGGAAGTCAAGAAAGTTTTTTTTTTGAAAAAAATTATTGGTTCAGTTTCCTTCGGTTCGGTTAGATTTGATTAGGTTTTGTAGGTTTTTGAAACTTTCTATTTTCATGTGGTTAGAATCATTCAAGTGAAAATCACCCTGTATGCATCTATTCTAAGACATGAGGTAAATAATATTGGTAGATCTGCGCTTGCGAAGCCAGGGATTGAAAGTGGACTTGGTAGCGCTAGCGTCTTGTGACGGATGCCATTTAGGATTTGCCACTTTAACTTTGGTCAAAACCAATTCGTTAATGTTCTATAATCCGTGCCTTGGTCGGCGAAAAAGTCACGGTTATCAAAAAGAAAAAAAACTATAATTTTTTTTTTATTTTAATTTAGTGCGATCACCTCTGCGGTGAAGGCAAACAGTCGCGCAAAGTCCAGTGCTTCATCAAGGACGACAAGAACAAGATCAAAATATTGACGGATGCCGAATGCGAATCAGTTGGTGAGAAGCCCGAGGAAGAGAGGAAATGTTTTGTGAGGCCGTGCGAAGGCGTTGATTGGATCACGTCGGAGTGGAGTGGGGTAAGCAAAACAAAGCTTCACACATTAATTTTTGTTTCTAGTTTATTGATTTTTATACGCGATATTATTATATACAGGTAGTTATTAAATAAGATGCTAATATTGTAGGAGGTTCGGTTGGGTTCGGTTACTGTTGGGTACATTTTGAGAAAAAACTAAATAATATCTAAACTTTTGAGATTTAAAAAAGCTCCTCTCTAGAAATTTTTTTGAAATTTGTCACGAACTTTTTATTGATCAAGAGACATTTATGCTGATATATTTTTATATGTTGACCAGTGGCGTTTTGGAAATTGTTTTTGGTATTTTAAAGAATTGTTTTTCTCTTAATGGACTATTGTTAAACTATGTAATGCTCAAGGGGGTGGGGAGGGGAGGTCTAGCCAAGTGTTACATCTTTTTTTATTGTATTTTTTCTTAAATATTTGTTACGAAAAGGGCTCCCCTCCCCCTTTCTTATTTGTGGACATTCCTTAAGGTGTCTAGCGAGATGCAAATGAAGGTATTTTATTTTTTGATACAAAAACTGTTCGTCAAACAAAAAAAAATATGTTATACATCAAAAAATGCCTTTTAATGAATAGAAAGAGTGTACCAAATTTCAGAAAAATATCAGTAAAAAAGGAGATTTTATTAAAACATTTTCAAGTTAAGAAATTTACAACATATGTTTTTATAAAGTTTTTTTTCATAAAATGAACCCAAGGTTTACCTCTTTTTATATTACCATCTTATTCAATAATACCCTGCATATCTAACTTAAAATAAATGGATCCATGACGGATCTGACACCTTCATAGCTAGCCTATTATCACACTTCAAGTGAAACCACGATATTATATTAGCATTGTATATATCTCAGAAACTAAAGCTCTTACGATATATAAATATAGTCTACTATATTCCGAAAATAATGGATTTTGACCAAAATCTAATCAGCTCGAGTGAAAACTTTATGAAAATCGGTTCAGCCGTTTAGGAGCTATCGTGTTACGGACAGATACACACACACACAGTTATCACGACAATATTGCTAGGATAGGTCAAAATAAATCCAAATAACACATTTTTGGCATTATCTAAAAAAAAAATTCGTCGAAAATATTACCTTTTCTAGCCATTGCTACGCGGGCTAGGAAGGTAAAAATTGCACAATATCTCAATTCCCTGTTAGAAATGTATGTTTAAATAAAATTGAATTAATTTTTCCTTAGATTTAGTCAAAAAACGTTTTGTCATTGTAGTTTTGGGTGTCCGATGTTGTCATGTGATCCAGATGTGAACGAAGGATTTGAAAAAGACCACTAGTGCAAACATAGTGAAAAAGAACTTTAGTTTTAAGAGATTGGCAACACTGCTACACTTGTCAAAACTGTATAATGATAATTAATATTTTGTGGGAAAATAAATTAGTCGCTCTTTGTTAACCAAACAACCTGTGTCGTTATTATACAGATATGTCTTTGTTTATACAGGGTGTTTTTTAAAAGGGAACAGAACCTTCTTCGGGTATTTGCCCTATATTTTTGGAAAACCCTCGAACACATCGTTTTGCTTGGGAGGGGTACACTTTTTAGCTATCTTACAATTTTTGTATTACGCACTCTCTTTAAGTGGTAAACTATACCTCTATATGTTTAATGGGGAAAGCTCTCTAAAATTTTTTAAAATCTATCGACTCGCTTTTGAGATATTTGCCTCCTCTAAAGGTGCTATAGAGAGAAATAAAACAAAATAAGGAAATACGAAATAAGAGTAACTACATCATATTCTTTCGAGAAAAAATAAATCAATGATTTTCGGAATTTAAAAAAAAACTTTTTTGAAAATGTACATAAAATAGTTTTTCTATTATATATCTTAAAAACTAATAAACATATTTTAGACATTTTTATACAATTGTAAAGACATCTGTAAAATAAAGTACTCTTCGAAGGGGGTGAATGATTTAAAAATTTTAAGGTTTTTCAAAATCGTTCGACAAATACTCAAAAAAACCTGTTTGACCATTAAGAAAAAACAATCTGTATACTATTTGCCAGACAATAAAAAATTCGGAAATATCAACACTATAAGCAATATTGACAATATTTTGATCGTGTGAGGGAACTTTATCCACTATATGGGAACTATATGTTACTCTTTGTAAAAAGGCCCTTCTTATAAAGGTGTGTGTAATTTTGTTTGGCAGGCCCATTACGTTTTGGCATACATCACAAAAACGATTAAATTTAAAAAAAGAGTACATTAAATCTATTTGTCAAGAACTTTTAAGTACTTAGCCGAATAAAACAAAAGAAACAAACGACATTAAATAGTAAAAAGACTATTTTATCTTTCCCGGATTAAAAAATTATTCATATTTTTTAACAAACCTGTTTAAAGTCACAAGTTTACCCATAGTTTTTCTTATATTCTCGATGAACATTATCATTTTGGGTATGCTTTAAACAAACCGAAGTCAAATAAAGTATTAGCGATCAAAATCGTTTAAGCGGTTTCTTGGGATATGGTGATTCAATCTCTTTATCCTGAACGTCACAGTTGCTTAAAAAGGAAATTAAAAATATTTATTTAATCATAACTTCTCAATTTTTAACCGATTTTTATGAATTGAAAACCATTCCTTGTCTAAGGAACTGTAATTTTTAAAACTGAGTACATACATT
This sequence comes from Aspidapion aeneum, assembly GCA_963576565.1. Taxonomy (NCBI): domain Eukaryota; kingdom Metazoa; phylum Arthropoda; class Insecta; order Coleoptera; family Brentidae; genus Aspidapion; species Aspidapion aeneum. The sequence continues at coordinate 33,377,794 of OY755038.1, read as the reverse complement.
TTCGACATTCTTAAATCTAAGATTTCTACGACGTTTAAAATCGTTTTTTTTACAAATACCGAAAAAGATAAATGTTTGTCAAAGACAAGGAGATATTTATTTTAAAAGTTCACTACGTATTTCTTAAAATATACCGAGTAATCAAAAAGTTATGATAACTTAAAAAAATACTCTGCCAATATATGGGCCCCTAAGCTCACACTAGGTACTATAGTTATAGTTTACGTGTGAGCTAATATAACTAAAAACTAAAATATATTTTATTCAACTCCAGACTAAATTACCTTTTGTTTGATACCACACAAGCCATGTTTTGACTTAAACTCAAATTTTTGAAATCCACCCCCACCCTTAAAAAAACAAAAACTAAAATGTATTTTGTTGAACTCCGGACTTAATTACCTTTCGTTTGATATCACACACGCCATATTTTCACTTAAACTCTAATTTTTGAAATATACCCCCACCCTTTTTTTTTAAATAAATTAAAATGTATTTTGTTTAACTCCAGACTCAATTACCTTTCGTTTGATATCACACACGCCATATTTTCACATAAACTCTAATTTTTGAAATCTATCCCCACCCTTTTATTTGGTTTGTGTTCGGTGGATTTTGTTCATTTTTAAATGGGACCATCTCGACCCAAGACCCAGCCCAGGTACCAAATTTCATTAAAATCGGCCAAGCGGTTTTTGAGTTATGCGCGTTGGTCGTTACAGACAGACATACAGACACACAGACAGACATACAGACAGACAGACAGACAGACAGACGGCGCAACAAAAAAGTTTCAAAATCATCTGAAACGCAAAGAAATATAAAAATTTTTGAAATCGGAGCAACTTTTTTTTTCTCGAAAAAATTAGGATCACCATAGCTCACACTACTATAGTATAGTATATGTGTGAGCTAATACGTTTACCAAGTGGTTACTTTCAAACTAAAAATTAGCCTCTATTTTTAGTCTGAAAGTAACCACTTGCTAAACGTATTAGCTCACACATATACTATACTATAGTAGTGTGAGCTATGGTGGTCCTAATTTTTTCGAGAAAAAAAAAGCTCCGATTTCAAAATTTTTTATATATCTTTGCGTTTCAGATGATTCTGAAACTTTTTTGTTGCGCCGTCTGTCTGTCTGTATGTCTGTCTGTCTGTCTGTCTGTCTGTCTGTATGTCTGTCTGTATGTCTGTCTGTAACGACCAACGCGCATAACTCAAAAACCGCTTGCCCGATTTCAATGAAATTTGGTACCAAGGCTGGGTCTTGGGTCGAGATGGTCCCATTTAAAAATGAACAAAATCCACCGAACACAAGCCAAATAAAAGTGTGGGGGTAGATTTTAAAAAATAGAGTTTATGTGAAAATATGGCGTGTGTGATATCAAACGAAAGGTAATTGAGTTTGGAGTTAAACAAAATATATTTTAGTATTTTTAAGGGTGGGGGTAGATTTCAAAAATTACAGTTTACGTAAAAATATGGCGTGTGTGATATCAAACGAAAGGTAATTGAGTCCGGAGTTAAACAAAATATATTTTAGTTTTTGTTTTTTTAAGGGTGGGGGTAGATTTCAAAAATTTGAGTTAAGTCAAAACATGGCTTGTGTGGTATCAAACGAAAGGTAATTTAGTCTGGGGTTGAATAAAATTTATTTAAGTTTTTAGTTATATCAGCTCACACGTACGCTATAACTATAGTAGATACCTAGTGTGAGCTTAGGGGCCCATATATTGGCAGAGTATTTTTTTAAGTTATCATAACTTTTTGATTTGTTAAGCTATTTTTATTTAAAAGGGAATTTTGTTATGAACTAGGCTTTTTAGAAATTAACTAAATATTTTCGTCGTTATTTTTAGCTGAATATGTTAGAAAATAATATGTAATATATACATACCTATAACTTATAAACTATTTTAGTGTGAGTCAGTGTGCGGCCTGAGCAACGAAACCCGAAAAGTTTTCTGCTCATCCAAAAGCGGCCAGATCTACGCAGAAGACACTTGCGACCTGTCAGAAAGACCCGAAGACACCAGGCCTTGTAAAAGTACCAATGTCAGTTGCGTATTCTTGTGGTACGCTTCACAATGGAGTGAGGTAAGAAGAAAGCTATAGATTTTAGGGGTATTTCTGGAAAAAACGTAAAATATGGTGTCTCAGTCACATTTGAGAAAACCATGTGACATAACATTTAAAACAACATGTTTTCAAAAAAGTCCATGAATGTTTTTAAAATAATTCAGCGTTAATTTTTCTGAAGTTTCCAATTTCTTTAAAAAAATATCATATATTCGCACAAGATATTTATTACAATCCACTTTTATACTAGTACATGTATCGATAATATACTTCTTAATTATAAGAAAAAAGAGAATTTATTTACTGTAAAAAGTTATATTTTAATCTTAGACTACTGAAATAAGCCTGCTTGTTTTGCGCAGACAGTACTTCTCCTAGAAACAATTTTGTAACATAAAGATTTTTTATATTTGATTGATATTTGAAGAACAATAAGATGCAGCCCTAAGCTGGCGTTAAAATAGTAGCTCTTTAAGATAGATAGAAATAGGAAAGTAGAGCTTGCTCCATTATCATAGAATACTGCTATGTTATCATTTCTTTCAAGAGAGAAAAAACAGGATATTAAATTAGCATTTATTACCCTAAGGTAGTAAAAAGAAATGTTAAAAAATCTATAATATCAAGATGTAGTCCACAGCATATTTTTTAGCTCACACATATACTATACTATAGTAGTGTGAGCTATGGTGATCCTAATTTTTACGAGAAAAAAAAAGTTGCTCCGATTTCAAAATTTTTTATATATCTTTGCGTTTCAGATGATTTTGAAACTTTTTTGTTGCGCCGTCTGTCTGTCTGTCTGTCTGTCTGTATGTCTGTCTGTCTGTCTGTCTGTTTGTCTGTATGTCTGTAACGACCAACGCGCATAACTCAAAAACCGCTTGGCCGATTTTAATGAAATTTGGTACCTAGGCTGGGCCTTGGGTCGAGATGGTCCCATTTAAAAATGAACAAAATCCACCCAACAGAAACCAAATAAAAGGGTGGGGGTAGATTTCTAAAATTAGAGTTTATGTGAAAATATGGCGTGTGTGATATCAAACGAAAGGTAATTGAGTCCGGAGTTTAACAAAATACATTTTAGTTTTTTGTTTTTTTTAAGGGTGGGGGTAGAATTCAAAAATTTGAGTTTAAGTCAAAACATGGCTTGTGTGGTATCAAACAAAAGGTAATTTAGTCTGGAGTTAAATAAAATATATTTCAGTTTTTAGTTATATTAGCTCACACGTACACTATAACTATAGTACCTAGTGTGAGCTTAGGGGCCCATATATTGGCAGAGTATATCAGTGGTAAAGTAATAGGCTGAATTTTCGTACAAAGCTTTATTTTGCAGAGAAGCTCAAGCTTTTCCTCTACGAAAATTCTTGAGTGATTCTGACAGAGGTTGAGAACCTCTTTCGTCTTTTAGACGTCGGACTAACTTAAGCATGCGATTTTGCGTTATTACCTATTAAGTTGTTGAGCTAGAATTTTCAAAGTTTCTGCTACCTTTATAGTCAATTAGCTCACACATATACTATACTATAGTAGTGTGAGCTATGGTGATCCTAATTTTTTCGAGAAAAAAAAAGTTGCTCCGATTTCAAAATTTTTTATATATCTTTGCGTTTCAGATTATTTTGATTTGTCTGTCTGTCTGTATGTCTGTCTGTCTGTAACGACCAACGCGCATAACTCAAAAACCGCTTGGCCGATTTTAATGAAATTTGGTACCTAGGCTAGGCCTTGGGCCGAGATGGTCACATTTAAAAATGAACAAAATCCACCGAACACAAACCAAATAAAAGGGTGGGGGTAGATTTCAAAAATTAGAGTTTATGTGAAAATATGGCGTGTGTGATATCAAACGAAAGGTAATTAAGTCTGGAGTTAAACAAAATACATTTTAATTTATTTAAAAAAAGGGTGGGGGTATATTTCAAATATTAGAGTTTAAGTGAAAATATGGCGTGTGTGATATCAAACGAAAGGTAATTGAGTCCGGAGTTTAACAAAATACATTTTAGTTTTTGTTTTTTTTAAGGGTGGTGGTAGATTTCAAAAATTCAAAAATCATGTCAAAACATGGCTTGTGTGGTATCAAACAAAAGGTAATTTAGTCTGGAGTTGAATAAAATATATTTCAGTTTTTAGTTATATTAGCTCACACGTACACTATAACTATAGTACCCAGTGTGAGCTTAGGGGCCCATATATTGGCAGAGTATTTTTATATGTTACAGAATTAAACCAGAGAAAAACGTTAAAACTGTAACTATGTAATTTTAGTTTAGCTAACAAAAGCTGCAAAAATAACTAAAAGAAGCGTTGGAAAGGCAAATGTCCGCTACAATGGCGTTTTAAATAGTTTTGATCCTTTTTTTAAATTTTTAGTTCATAAAATCCAAATACGCCCCTGAATAAATTGATTTTTCTGGTATGTTCTTCGATGGATCTTTGTCATTTTTTGTGGACCAACTATACCAATTTTGCTTGAGTATTCTTGAAGAAAATCAATTTTGATAATTTGGTATTTTAGTTTTTTTTCGGGTAAAACAAGTGGTCGTAATGTATAACATATTTTACATACAAAGTCTCTAGTCCTATCAATTATACGGTTATTTCAAATAATAGGGTGGCGGCCATTTTGGATTTGCCACTTTCACTTTTGTCAAATCCAATCCGTTTATTATGTTCAATAATCCGTGATTCAGATTCCGATTCGCTAGGAATTGGTACTTTTAGTACGTATATTGGTTTGGTATAGGACATGTTCTAGGTCCATGTAATTTAGCCGCTTAATTTTAGTTTTATTTGCTTATTGTTTTCTATTTTTCTAGTGTTCTTCGAAATGCGGCAAAGGAGTTCAAACAAGAACACTTTTCTGTGGTCTCGAAAACGAAGATGGCATAAAGAAGGTGGAAAGCGATAAATGTGACAATTCCAAGCAAGACTTTGAGACACGAAAGAACTGTACTGGAGAAGAAGAATGCAAAGGCGAGTGGTATAGTGGACCATGGACTGAGGTAATAATCATATTCATATATGGGTGGCGGAACAAAGATCGAAAGACAAAAGATCGAAAGACAAAAGATCGAATACAAAAGATCGAAAAACAAAAGATCGAAAAGGCAAAAGATCGAAAATACAAAAGATCGAAAAACAAAAGATCGAAAGACAAAAGATCGAAAATACAGAAGATCGAAAAACAAAAGATCGAAAAGGTAAACGATCGAAAAACAAAAGATCGAAAATACAGAAGATCGAAAGTACAAAAGATCAAAAGACAAAAGATCGAAAGGCAAAAAATCGAAAAATAAAATATCAGAAGATAAAAGATCGAAAAAAAGTCGCAAGTAAATAAGATCGAAATATACAAAATGACGCGTATCATCGCAAAGTATAGTATACTTTGTGGCATCATGTTTGCTTAGTATATTCACATTAACAGTTTAGGCAAGGTCAGGTAAGGTAAAATTACCTAACCGTTAAATAAACCAATGGCTTGCCATACCTAACACAAATCATATAGTTCGTTAAAGGGGTTTCTTTTTCAATCATATTTGTTCAAAAAAAAAACTTTCCTGATTTATTTCCCGGGATCCTAGAGGGTTTGTGAACGAACCGAACCTAACCGAACCAAACCAAACCGAAAGGAACCGAACCGAACCGAACCGAACCGAACCAAACCAAACCAAACCGAACGGAACCGAACCGAACCGAACCGAACCAAACCGGTTCAGTTTGTTTCGGTTTGGTTTTAACCGAACCGAAAAACATGTCAGGAAAGTTTTTTGTTATATATTAGAAAGAGACCCCATAGGCGAACCGGTTGGTTCGGTTCGGTTTAGTTATACACCCTCTAAAATCCCGGAAAAGAAATCAGGAAAGTTTTTTTTTGAAAAAACTATGTAATAGCGATATTTTGAAACGCGCTATTTTTAGACGCGCTATTTTGATACGCGCTTTTTTGATTTTTCGTGTTTCGATCTTTTGTACTTTCGATCTTCTGTACTTTCGATCTTTTGTCTTTGTTTTTCGATCTTTTGTACTTTCGATCTTTTGCATTTTCGATCTTTTGTTTTTCGATCTTTTGTTTTTCGATCTTTGTAGTGTCGATCTTTTGTTTTTCGATCTTTTGTAGTTTCGATCTTTTGTCTTTTCGATCTTTTGTTTTTCGATCTTTTGTATTCGATCTTTTGTCTTTCGATCTTTGTTCCGCCACCCATTCATATATATATATACAGGGTCTCTAAAAGGTCTGTACAAAATCTTAGCACATATTCCTGAGGTAAAATAAGTCGATTTAAAGCAACTTACCTTAGTCCAAAATTGCTCCGTTTCGGAGATACAGGGTGGTAAATTTGCATTAAATCGACTTATTTTGACCTCAGGAATATGTGCTAAGATTTTGTACAGACCTTTTGGAGGGTATTTCAAGTTCAATAGCACAATTTTTATGTTAAATTCCTTGAGTGATTTAAAGACAAAAAGTTCATATAAACATAGGTCCGCAAACGTTTAGTTTTCAAGATACAGGGTGTTAAAAATTCGCTTTTTAATAGCTCCTGCAGTTTTTGAGATATTTAGCTCAAATTTGGCATGTATATTTACTTATAGGCACTACTATATTAGACAGGCCAAAGAAGTTTTAATTAATTTGTTTATTTTGATATACTAGCCATACCACGATGGAGCATTTTTTTTTTATTTTATGATAGCAGCATTTGATATAGCAGCGATTTCCTGTATCACGGTTAAAGTTGCAAAAAAATTGCAAAATACAAAAAGTTTGCAAATAAAACAAGGATTTTATGTTTCGTTTTAAAATTTACCAGTGGCTTACAGCAAAAAATCCGGAGGAAAAAGCGACATGACCCCAGAAAAAGTATCGCCCTGTAGGTTTATAATACTATTTCGCATGTCTAATAGCGTAGTGCCTATAGCTAAATATACTTGCCAAATTTGTGGCCAACATCTCACAGTGGCGTATATAGAAAAAAGTTTCGGGGTGGGCCCGAGGCCATTTGGGGGGGGGCCGAGACCCTATGAGGCTGTATTTTATGCTATTTTATGTTTGTATTTAGGAAATATGTGGAAAATATTCAAAAAAATCTTAGCTTCGGGGGGGGGGCCCGGGCCCTCCAGCCCCCCCCTTATATACGCCACTGACATCTCATAAACTGCATGATCTATACACAAAAAACTAAAAAAAAATTAAACTTTAACACTCGGTATCTCGGAAACAAGGCGTTTGTGGACCTATATTTATATGAAAGTTTTGTCTTGAAATCACTTAAAGAATTTAACACTGAAGTTATGTTATTGAATTTTGAAACACACTGTATATATTTGCTTGATTGTATTTTTATTCTGCTATCTTAAAGATCGTTAAAGAATTTTTCTGCTGTTTGCCAATTCAAAGTGTTTTGAATCTTTTATAATAACAAAGTTATAAATGTGTTTGTTTAAATAAACTGGGCGATTGATCCTAATTGGATGGAGTGTGAGTTCGTGTCCGCTTGTGTAGTGGTCCTGCTTCGGATATATCGCTGCAATGCTGGCAGCATATATTCGAGCGAACTGCCTCGATCACGGCGTTTCGCGAGCTTGTGGGTTCGAGTCCCACTTAACGCATGGTTGTATTGTTATGTCTAAAAAGCTATTTATTGACGCATAAATGTTGGCAAAAACTGGGCGATTGATCCTAGTATGGATGGAAAAAGTCCCAGTATAAAAAAAAAAAATTGGATGGAAAGTCCCAGTATAAATAAATAAAAAAAATGGTTTCTTATTTACTATTCAGCCCATTTTAAATTGCATCCCGAAAAAGGTCTTTTTCTATCTACACCAAACTTAGCCTTACCTCAACCGAAAAAAAGTCACAACAAAATTGCATCGTAAGTAGATTAAATGGCTCTGCTATGTTTGATTATCAGTTATTAAAATTCAACGAAGTTTGCCAAGTTTCTTCGTTTTAGTTTTAATTGATTGAACATTCTTGAGAATCAATAGCCCAACTAAGTTAACTAACCTAACACAACTTAACCTAACCCAGCCTAAGATAACTTTAAAAAAACTATACTAACCAAACCTAACTTAACCTAAAATATATGAACATTTTGTGAAAGGTAAATATATCACTAACAAGGATTTTCCGTTTTTATTGGTATAGGGTAGGCCAAATTCGATATTTTTTTAGGGTTTTAGGTATTTCAAGCCGAGATACACAAAAACGAGTTTACATATCCTGGACTCGATTTTCGAGACTTCTTCAAATATTAAAAGCGCTTCTTGTTAGACCTCTTACTTTTTAAGCTACGAGGAAATTTTAAAAAGTCTGCATTTATGGAGGTGGCCTGTAACTTTTTTCTTTTTAAAAATTTGCTTTTTATAGATTTTTTAATAAAGAATCCATCTGTCATCTCAAAAACCAAAAGTGACAGATAAAATTCAGTGTGACAGTTTCCTAAGGATCCTCTATAAAAAGCTTTAAAAAGTATTTTACATCAAAATTAAATTTTCATAACCATAAATGCAGACTTTTCAAAATTCCCTCGTAGCTGAAACTACGAGGACTGTCAAGAAGTGGGTTTTATATTTGATCAAAAATCGAGCCCAGAATATGTCTGCTTGTTGATATCAATGTTTTTTTAATTTTGTTGCGTTTTTTATACATGTAAATATATATACTGGCAAGAGGACAACTAATAACTGATCATTTATTTCATTCTGATAACGTACTTGTAGGTATACTTTCTTCCGCCGATACCTGGATGGATGTTATTTTACCTTAATATAGATAAGAAGGTTTTGCTGTAGGATGCAATTTTGTTATACTAGGGATGCAATTGAGTTGTAAAAGGTATTTCTAAAATAAATAATACATACACTTCTTATTAAACCCAATTTAAAACTATAGTATTTCGATTTAAAACTACATTATTTATGTTTATAGTGTTCCAAACCATGTGGAAGCGGAACCAAACACAGGAAGGTCCTCTGTATTCAAGCTGACGAAGTTGTAGATGTTGCCAATTGTGATTCTGAAAGCATTCTTTTCGCTGAAGAGGAGTGTAATAAGGATCCATGTTCCGAAGGTAGGTTAGCTTAATCTCTAGGCATTTGAGTGGTGTTGAAGCCATTGCTACTTGTAAGATCTATTAATAATTAAATCGGTCATTTCAAAAACAACACGAGTCACATTTCTCTAATTTTACAGGTGAGGGAAAATACTACCGGTAAACCTAGACTAGTGTTATTTTTTCACAGACTTAAAAGTTCGGTTATTACATACCGGGTGGGCCAAAAAAAGTCGGACAATTTTTTTTTGAACTATACAATCGATTTTAATGGAATTAATGGATTACTGAAGTTGGCGGAGAATTAATCAGAGTTTTGACTAAATATATCTTTTTGTCCGCCATCTCAAAATCCAAGATGGTGGACGAAATTAAAATGTTCCCTTCAAAGATGCTCGTTTATTCTTGTGTTGCGAACATGTTTTAATAATTTTTTTGAATCGGTTAAAAAGCTACATTCTTGCCACGCACAACAAGGTACAAGTCAGCAAAATCAGTTCAGTGGTTCTAAAAATAAATATTTTTTTTTCAACCATTGTTTTGCATATTATACAATTGTTTTGCCAATCAATCATGTCTACATTTATTTCCGTATAAATTCATTACTACTGAACCGATTTTAATGAAAAAAAACATTCAAATGAGAATTGATTGCATGATCAAAGTTTATCGCCATCTTAAAATTTAAGATAACCGACAGATTGTCTTTGATTGATTTTTCAAAATGGCGTGTTTATTCTTATTTTCCGAAAATGCTCTAGTTTTTTTTTTAATTTATAGAAAGCACTACTTTTCTCCCCACAATGAGGTACAAATGAGTAAAATCGGTGTGGTGGATCTCAAAACATCTATTTTTTTTTCAGCTATGGTTTTACAGATTATACGCTTGCATTGCCAATCCTGTGTGCATTAATTTCCTTATAAATTCGTTATTATTAAACCGATTTTAGTGAAATAAAAAAATTATTGTGAGAATTGATTGTTCTTTAACGACAACTATTAAAATCGGATCAGTAATAATGAATTTATAAAGAAATAATTGCAGACAGGATTGGCAATGAAACCGTATAATTTGTAAAACAATCATTAAAGCAAAATCAAATTTTGTGAGGGGAGAAAAGTAGTATTTTATTATAAATTAAAAAAAAAACATTTTCGGAAAATAAGAATAAACGTGCCTCGTTGAAGGGTCAAGTATGATTCTGTTGGACATCTTAACTTTTAAGATGGCGGCAAATCTTGATTATAGTATTTAAAGAGCAATCAATCTTCACCATGTTTTTTTTATTTCACTAAGATCGGCTTAGAAATAATGAGTTTATAAGGAAATGAATGCAGACAGCAATACAATCGTATAATCTGTAAAAAAATGGGTGGAACAAAAATAGATTTTTTGAGAACCACCACACCGATTTCACTAATTTTTACCTTGTTGTTCGGGGAAAAAGTAGTGCTTTTCTATAAATTAAAAAAAAAGCAAAGACAAAGGGCTATGAATATAGCTACATGGAACGTACAGGGAGTGAATCAAAAATTGGACCTTATTGCAACCGAAGTACAGAATTGTAAGATCGATATCATTGCACTTACAGAGACAAAAAAGAAAGGAACAGGTATGAATAGTGTCGGCAATTTCGTCCATATATTCACTGGAGTCCCAAAAGAAAGAAGAGCAGCCAGAGGGGTATCCTTATTAATAAAGAAAAACCTAAAAAATAAGATTACCGACTACGATTGCATTAGTGAAAACATACTTCGAGTGAACATGAAGATGCTTGGTCATAATATAAGCATAATAGCAGTCTACGCACCATCAGATGACGAAAAAGTAGCAACAAAACAACTGTTCTTTGACCAACTTGATGAGACTATCACCAAAATCGGTAATACCAGAGAAATAATTATGCTTGGCGATTTTAATAGCCGAACTGGTAGACAAACCCAGAGCAAAGTCATAGGACCATTTGGAGAGGAAGTAACAAATGATAATGGCTTAAGACTGATGCAATTGTGTGAAACCCACAACCTAAAAATAAATAATGGTTTTTTTAAACATAAGGATATTCATCGATATACCTGGATTCAGCCAACAAGAAATCTTAAATCAATCATTGATTATGCTATAGGTGGACAACACTCGCAATTAAAGTGGTATGATGTGCGAGCACTTCGTGGTGTTACCTGTGGATCTGACCACCATCTGGTAAAAGCAAAAATATTATTCCCTTTAAGAAAAACAAATAAGGACGAAAGTATTAGAGAAAATGAAAACCTAGAGTGCATCGAAGACAACCAAAAATACAACTTTAGAAGTCTAGAAATCGAAAGTACGCAAAGATTGTATCAGAACCGATTAGATCAAAAATTAATAAACACAAATCACTCATTTGAAGAGATATATACAAACATAATAAAAAGCTTGAAGGAAGCAAGCAACGAAGCTGTTGGATACCAAGATAATAGAAATAATAGGAAGATGTGGTGGACGGAGAAAATACAGGAAATGGTCAAAGAGAAAAAACGCACATACTTGAAATGGCTCAGTACTAAAGAACAAAGAGACCTAGAAATCTACAGGGAAACCAGAAGACAGCTAAGAAATTTAATACGCACAGAAAAAAATGAACTGTTCGAGCGCAAATGCCACGATATCAATACACACGTAGGAGGTAGGCAGAGTTCTGAAGTATGGAAATTCATTTCTACAGTAAAAAACCCAACAAAAGAAAAAGTAAACATCCAGATCATCAAACCAGAACAATGGACAGAACACTACGAGGGGCTGCTGCAGGAAACGAGACCCGAATATCTGGCAGCCTCTCCGAGGAGAGACATAGAAGTACACGGAGAGGAAGTAATCATCGAAAAAGAAATGATAAAAAATAGTATTAAAAAGCTTAAATCCGGAAAAGCTAGCGGACCTGGAGGAATATATGCTGAAATGCTCAAATATGGATCAGAGAAACTAATCGAAAATCTCACATATATTATCAATCAATGCATAAACGGACATCCAGTACCTGATGATTGGAAAATTGCATTCATATCCTCAATACACAAAAAAGGAAACAAGCTGGATTGCAACAATTACAGAGGAATTTCAGTAACCATAGATCTAATAGAGAAGGATTTTCATGAACAAGAAGAAGAAGAGCAAAGTGGGTTTCGTGCAGGCAGATCTTGTAGTGATAATGTTTTTTGTCTTAAACAAGTAATTGAGAAAAGGAGCGCCAGAAATATAGAGACTCATGTTACCTTTGTGGACCTACAAAAAGCATATGATACCGTTCCAGTAGAAAAACTATGAACAGTGCTAGAGCAGACTAATATCAATCATACATACATAAAAGCGATAAAAGAACTATACAAAGGGTCAAAATCTAAAATTAAAATTGGAAATCGACTTTCAAAAGAATTCCTGGTAACAAAAGGCTTAAGACAGGGATGTTGTATTTCTCCAACTCTTTTTAAAATATATATCGCAGTAGCTCTAAAAAACTGGAAACGGAAAGTGCACGGCATGGGAATACAACTTAACGACCGATTTACCATATACACACTACAGTTTGCTGACGACCAAGTAATTGTAGCTAATGTAAGAGGATATGGAGTATATGATGAGAAAGGTAATGGAAGAATACCAAAAGTGGGGATTAACAGTGAACGTGGACAAGACACTACTTATGTATTGGAAACGAATCCAGTGAGTTAGAACTAGACAATGGACAAGTAATATCTCCATGCAATGAGTATGTATACTTGGGTGTCACATTTGATAAGACAGGAACAGACTGTAAAGAACTGGAAAAAAGAATAGTAAAAGCAAAAAAGGTTACTGGATGTCTTAACAGTATTTTATGGAGCAGAGAGATAAAAAAGAATGTAAAATTTAACATATATGAAACAATGGTGAAAAGCACGCTGTTGTATGGAATAGAGACTTGTCGCGTAACAGAAAAATACAAAACAAAAATGGAAAGTGTCGAAATGGATGCAATAAGAAGATCAATGAGAATATCTAGAACAAATCACATAAGAAATGAGATCATAAAAGTAAGAATGGGAATCGAAGGAAGCATAACGGATGACATCACTAAAAGACAACTGATATGGTACGGCCATGTACAACGGATGAACGACGAAAGATTACCAAAGCAGGTCCTAGAATGGCAACCAATAGGGCGCAGAAAAAGAGGGCGTCCTAAACTAGAATGGCAACAGTCAATCCAAAGATCAATGAGTCAAAAAAATCTGACAGAAGATGATTGTCAGGATCGAAGGAGGTGGAGAATAGGCGTCGGACAACGTAGAAAAACGTTCTAAACTGACTAAATAAAAAAAAACTAAAACATTGTCAGAAAATAAGAATAAACACGTCATTTTGAAAAATCAATTATGATTCTGTCCGCCATCTTAAATTTTAAGATGGCTATAAATTTTGATCATAATCTTTAAAAGGCAATCAATTCCCACCAGCACGTTTTGTATTTCATCAAAATCGGTTCAGTATTAATGAACCATCCAACCGATTTTGCTGATTCGTACCTTGTTTTGCGTGGCGAAAATGCAGCTTTTTTATGGATTTAAAAAAATAATTAAAACATGTTCGCAACACAAGAATAAACGAGCATCTTTGAAGGGTATATTTTAATTTCGTCCGCCATCTTGCATTTTGAGATGGCGGACAAAAAAATATATTTATTCAAAACTCTGATTAATTCTCTGCCAAGTGCAGTTCGTTCTATTAAAATCGATGGTATAGTTCAAAAGTTATAACAAAAAAGAAATTGTCCGGTTTTTTTTGGCCCACCCGGTATATCAATAGATTAAGCGCGGACTGTTGTCGTTTTTGCTCAGAACGTGCATTTACCTTAGAGGAAGTCGATTCCACTGAAAAACTCAGTTTCTGCAAAAAGTGGACTCATGTCGTTTTTGAAATGACCGATTCAATTGTGTTTCAGTCAAATACCTGAGAGCATAAATACAGGGCATACCCATACATTCTAACACGTGATGCTTGAAGCCAGGATCCCCTTTAATTCTAAATGTTCCTTTTTCTGCTAGACAGCATTTTAGTGACTGCACAACGTCAGTTTCGGTTACGTCACTACAATATTTGACAATTATCAAAAATTTAGGATTATGTCTATTATTTTTTTCTAAAAACTAGTTGATCGGCTGAAAATACCGGTCTGCAAAAAAAAATTCTTGAGCCCTGGCATTATAAACGCTGATTCTTATGTAAGACGACGCCCTGAATCCAAATATAGCCTGCGTTTTCTTCTACCACCAACCATTTTTGAGGGAGCAGCCCTTTTACCTATTTTTATCATTTTTCGATAATAATTATAATATTTTCGACATAAATTTAAACTTTTAAGTATAAAGAGAGTTATTTTAGTTTCAAACAATAATAAATACATGGGCGCACCCAGGAGGGCAAAAAATAGCTTAAAACAAAAAATAGCTTAAAATTCGACATCATGAGGCTATAGAGGCGTCGGGCCCCCCAAGGCATATTCCTGGGTGCGCCACTGATAAATAAGAACTTTCGTACCTTCACTTGATGCTTGCTTTCCTTTTATACCCTGAGGTACAACCCTCTCGTTTCAAAAACTAGCAGTACTCCGCCAATATGCTTGCATTTCACTTCCCTGAAAACCTCTTTTCCAACTTATCGATGTCTTGAAGAAACCGTTCCCCGTATTCATCCGAGACTGCTACTAAATTTTTAGCAAAGAAGTCCAGATGCGAGTGAAGGAAGTGCACTTTAAGGGACATGTTACATCCCATGGCCTTTTACGCTAAGAGCAATTCCTCGACCTGAGCGACATAATCATCACTTTTATGGTTACCTAAAAAGTTCTTACACACGTTTTGGAATACAAACGAAGCTCGTTTTTCTTTTTGATTCAGGTGTTCAATAAACGTCGAATCTTGAAAAAGTTGTCTAATCTGGGGCCCCACAAAAACACCTTCCTTGATTTTAGCCTCACTAAGACGAGGAAATTTAGTTTTCAAATATATGAATGCGTCGCCTGTTTTGTCCAGTGCTTTTACAAACTGTTTGATTAATCCAAGTTTGATGTGCAAAGGCGGCAAGTAAATATTATCTTGTGGGACTACTAAGGATCGTTGGTGACATTTTTCTGACGGAGTAAATCTTTCTCGCAAAGACCAGTTCCGTACAATGTAATGTTTGTCCCGTGCTCGGCAGTCCCATTCAGTTTCTGCATGAGCGTATACAAGGGGAGAGGGGGGCTTGGGGGCGAAAGCCCCCCCAAGAATCTAAAAATAGGTTATGTTAAAACTATTTATTTTCCTTCTTAATATGTTAATAAATAAAAGTGGAAAAAATTTCCAAGCTCCTCCAAGGCGATTTTTTTGTATACGCCAGTGGTTTCTGTATGTATATACTTTTATATACTAATATGTTGCTTTATGCTTTGCTATAGCGTTTATTATCTTTACCGTTAAGCTGCTGGCAGTAAAATCGACAATGTCCATTTACCAGTTATGCAAAACACCCCCCCCCCAAACAAATGGCTTATCACCTTACTATAAATATTATGTTTGAGAACACTAAATTCTCCAGTTTCTCAGAAATAATGATGTTAAGGCCAAAAAAAAATCCTTTCCGTCCCACCAAACTATCGAAAAGCAGTAAAAATAGGTAGGGGGGTCTCCCCAAAAATGGGGGTGATGGGGAAAATGGAGTTCATATTTGGATTCAGGAGGTCATTTTACATAAGAATCGGCAAGAATGGTGTCAGGTCCGATTTTCATGCCGACCAGTAAAATTTATCAATTTGGGGATTAAATTTGTAGTTTTTCTAAAATTAATTGTGCAGATTTATTGTGGACACCATAAAGAGTGTTTAGTGGCATCTATAAACCACTTTTAACCTTATTAAATTATAAATATAAATACAAGTACTTATCTATGGAACGACACTCTCTTCCTTCTCCCGAAGATTTTTTCACAAACCGCATGTTTTGCGTGAATAATTTCCTATTTTTGAGAGAAAAAAACCACAATTTTACACGACAAACGTAAAACACCGCAAAATGTAAATAAACAACAAACATGACGTCCATCCACACATCAGCTGTGTATCTATGTGTCAAAACACATGCATGCGCACTTGAAAATTTGAGTCTGTGAATTTAAATTTGCTATTGTTTCCCAATGCCTGTTTCTGACGATGCAATTTTTGTATTTATTTTGATTGCTGCGATCACGTTCCGGGGTTTCAGACGACACGATTTTGTACTTTTTTGGACCCATTTAGAACATGTTTGTAGTGTTTGCGTATTAGTGAAATGACAAACACACGAATTTAAATTTCCCGCGCCCGCCGTGACAAAGTGTTAATGACGTAGGCAATATGACCACGCGGCTGACCTATGAGAAAGCAGCATTGAAGTGACGTCACATGGAACGATTTTCAGGTCTACATGTATTTTATAGTAAGTCTGTTTTCATCCATGAATATTTGCGGAATCATAAATAATTACGCGGTTTAAATAATGTAAATATCTCAATTTCGATCGCAGCGATTTTTGGAATAATAAAAGACGTGCTTAAGCAAGCTATTATTACTTCACTTTTCGATTTTTCTTAACCACTATTTCTCTAAGGTATTTGGTTTCAATTTTCTTTATAGTTGTAAGATCTTAAGCTTTATAAGTTTCCTAGATTTCTTTTTACATTAGGGAGATGCTGCGGTTTCCCGTATGTCCTAAGTTTGAGGTCCCAAAAGAGTGGATGGACTAAAAGTTAAATTATTCCATAAAACGAAAAGTAAAGGCAGTTTGCTCTTAATAGTATTTCACATCCTCTTTTTTTAACACCCCTGTATAATATTTTCAAATATAAAGTACGGAAATTCAATTTTCAAAACAAGCAGAATTTTTTATAAACAAAAAATCTACCTTTTTTCCCCTTTAGACTCTATTCTTCCAACAGACGTTACCAAATCCATCGATGAATCCGAGAAGCCAAAAAAATCAAAAGAAAAACCAAAATCTGCTGCAACAACGGAACAATCAGTTACAGAGGTCACTAAAAAAGCCACAACCGAGGTAGGCATACACATATTTAACCTCAAAAAGAAAAAATGCGTACAAATAAGCATAAAATGTGGCAAACTTATTAAGAACAACATTTTAATCGATTTACCCTTTATGGTAAAAAATTATAAAAATGACAACTTTTCGTTTATTTCTATTAAATTCGATACTGAGGATTCAAAAAAATATATTTCTAAGGTCCTATGTCATCGAATGACCTTAAAAAAGCAATATTTATGCAAGAAACATGATTATTGACTTTTTCTCCTAAAAAAAACATTTTGAAGCAGGAACATGGTATTTGTCTGAATTTGTGACTAGGGCCTGTCAAGTTCAGTCATAAAATATTGATGCTTTTGGAAGTCTTATGAGATTTAGAAATAGCCCAGTTAATTCTGATCAAGGTTCGATTGTAGGAGTGAAGATGTACAAATAATAAGACGGCTTAGTGCAAGAATATCGACTAATAAAATAACATAATTCATCAGCATTTCAAGATGGCTGATTGTAGCAAAGGAATATAAAAATATCTGATTGGTTGACCTCTGCTCTGACCTTGTATGACTTTGAAACACTCCCGCAAATAATTTAAAAAGAAATGTGTTTTTTTTAATGTACTACCACAAAAAACAATCACCAATACTAACCTAAAGTATTTTTTGGCCTTCCTAGTTTAAGAGCTATATGAAATCGTCGTCGGAAGTAAATCAGAATAAATTCGATAGGGGCAAAATAGTTTACAAATTAATTGCCCTATAATTTAGCAAAGTTTATTTTAAATTATTCGGGAAAATAATATACTGTCGATACGCGCACTTGTGGTAGTTTTTTTCTTGTACGATCTACAATCCGATTACAATATTTTACAATACTTACCCAAAACTTTTTATTTGAAAGGTTACAGAAAAAGAATCAACTGATTTAAGTACATCCGAATCAGAAGCCGCCACTGTTAAAGAGGGCGCCACTACAACTGTAGGTGGCAGCACTGAGCTACCAACAAGTGAAGGGACCACTGAAGGAGAAGCCACTGAAAAAGAAGGTAATTCACGTTTTAACTAAAACATAGAGTGCAGTTTGACAAAAGGCGAAGTTATAAGTTTGGAACATTTTTTTAATGGTGGTTCGGTAATAAGTTTTAAATGGCTTGGCCGATTTTTAAAATTATTTTTATATTTGATTTAAACACGTAAGTGGTGATATCATTATATCAAAAGTTCTTCCATTACTTAAAACCTTAAAAATAGATATTTTACGATAAATCATTTGTGCTTATTCTATGAATTTATTTGGCACATTGACACCATGTATATGCGGAAAAAAAACAAAGCGAAGTGTGACATTAAAAAATACTTTGCCAATATATGGGCCCCTAAGCTCACACTAGGTACTATAGTTATAGTGTACGTGTGAGCTAATATAACTAAACACTGAAATATATTTTATTCAACTCCACACTAAATTACCTTTTGTTTGATACCACACAAGCCATGTTTTGACTTAAACTCAAATTTTTGAAATCCACCCCCACCCTTAAAAAAACAAAAACTAAAATGTATTTTGTTAAACTCCGGACTCAATTACCTTTCGTTTGATATCACACACGCCATATTTTCACTTAAACTCTAATTTTTGAAATATACCCCCACCCTTTTTTTAAAATAAATTAAAATGTATTTTGTGTAACTCCAGACTCAATTACCTTTCGTTTGATATCACACACGCCATATTTTCACATAAACTCTAATTTTTTAAATCTATCCCCACCCTTTTTTTGGTTTGTGTTCGGTGGATTTTGTTCATTTTTAAATGGGACCATCTCGACCCAAGACCCAGCCTAGGTACCAAATTTCATTGAAATCGGCCAAGCCGTTTTTAGGTTAGGCGCGTTGGTCGTTACAGACAGACATACAGACAGACAGACAGACAGACAGACATACAGACAGACAGACGGCGCAACAAAAAAGTTTCAAAATCATCTGAAACGCAAAGATATATAAAAATTTTTGAAATCGGAGCAACTTTTTTTTTCTCGAAAAAATTAGGGTCACCATAGCTCACACTACTATAGTATAGTATATGTGTGAGCTAAAAGTCTCTATAATTCCAGTCTTCTTTTTCTCAGGTTCAACAATCACCGACCTAACTTTAATAACAGAAGGATTCGAACTGACTTCCGAAAAAGAACCAGAAGAAAAGGTCTCCGAAGATGACTATGAATATGTCGAATCAGACGATTGCGAAGATGGAGATTGGGTGGACGTGGAAGGGGGCGAAGAAGTAAGTTTTAAACGTATTTTCAAGCTCTCAACAGCTGGTGATTTATCACAAATTAGAAGAGGAAAATAACATCTTAATTTTCATGATTTCATTTGTCTCTTGTTCTAAATATGTGTAACTGAGAGAGATGAACCAAATCATGGTTCGGCCAATAGTAGACAAAACTATACCAACCTCTAGAGAAAGTTTTCTTTCGCATAGTTGAAACGGGCCAAGTGCGTAATAGCTTCTTCGCTAAGGAATGAAACTACCAGTCAATCGGGCATCTACTGTAAAAAATTGGGAGCGCCAGAACAGTAGAACGTAATTTAAGCTGATGCAGAGAGGTGGGAAAACGACCCTTAATGAGTATTAAAACGAAAGAAAATAAGCCCAAGAGACTTATGGTTAAAAATAAGACTTTCCTCGATGGTTTTCTTTACAAGGAAATGCGTACAATGGAAATGGAGTTTTTTAATAATTTAGTTTTTAATTAGGTTTAGTTTACCACTAATTAGAAAGTAGTTTTAGTTTGGCAAGGGCTGTAGGTTAATGTCATAGGAACACTTGGCGAGAGTAGTTTTGAAAATTGACTATGTGTGCGACTAGGTCAAAACAACGATGAACACTAACTAAACACTGTCTTTTTGTTGTTTCATTTCAGTTTCTCGCTTGTTGACTCCATTCAGGGTGGATATTTTAATTGGGTCGGTTTAGAGGAAATAGGTAAACGCAATATTAGGTGTGTGAAACAAGGACACATCGAGAGGTGACGAGGTGTGTTGGAATTACTCCACTTTTAATCTTAATATTTACAATTAGAATGTGCAAAAAACATCTGGTTTTTTTATCCTAATGTACCAAGTGTTTTATTTATTCTTAACAACGGGTTAAAATAAAATTTCAAAAAATAAATAAAAATAAACTATATGTAACTAAGGGCGTCGAGAGGAACCATCGGTCATACTTAACACAAAAGTCAGATATGAAACAAACTCTTCTGGCAAAAAATTTCCTACGGTCTCCTGATATACTTTCTTTTTAAATCTTAATATTTTTATTTCGTATAAAAAATAATAAATTAAATATATACGTCTTGGTAGCCAGATTTGTTTTAGAATTATAATTGTCAACAGGCTCTCAAAGAAGAACCATTTGATCTAGAAGAGGAAACGACCACTAAAGGCGCCCAAACAACTTCAGTTGGTGATGAAACTTCTTTCTCCTTGGATGATCTGATGATGAGCGACGGAACCACCGTTGGGGACGAAAGCTCACCTTTCACCGGCAGTGGGGAAGGAGAGCTCACCAAGACTACCGTTGGGTTGTCAGAGGAAACAGAGGTAATATCTTGTAATATGGCATATAGTCTTTAAATCATCTCTTGGGCTTTTAGTACAGGAAATCTGGCTCTAAAAAGTGGTTGTTTTTGAAAAAAATAGTAACGATTATTTTTTTTAGCAAATTGATAACGGTTGAAAAAGAAAATAGCTTAAAATTAAATTAAAAATAAATTAATTCGTAGCAGATAAAAGCTTTGTCAAAAAAAATGTTCTGGAAAGATAAATTGTTGCCTGCGACGGTTAAAATCAAATTCAGAGTTTTTCAAAAACGCTCAACGAGGGTGGAGTAGACAATTTTTAAGCTATTTTTATGACCGTTAATCGATTTGTTTATTTTTTAACGAAATTACGATTCCAATAGCTCTATAAAAAATATGTATGCCCCATTATAGAAGTCAATGGTATGCCCTATGAACATGCAAATGTTTGTTCTCGTATTTTGTTGGATTGTTAAAAAAGCAATTTTTTTGCAGCCAGGAGGGATTGTAAGAAGATATAAAAGAATTAAATTAAAATTTTGTTAAAAGTCATAGCTTAGGAACCATTTAAAAAAAACCTGTTCATTCTTTTTGCTTTTTTAGACCGAAGGATCCGGCTCCGAACCATCCACGTTCGTAACTGACGACGAAGGCAGTAGCGTTATTACAATTACAATGACGTCAGAAAGTCCAGCTTCAGGCAGTACGGAAGAAAGTGGTGGTACAGAGGAAACAAGTACTATCCTGTCTACTGATGGAAGTGACACAACAGAAACCACTGAGAGTGGTAAGTTGCAAATGGTTTATTATAACATTTAAAGATTAGTAAGAAAAATGTATTTAAATTTTAGCATACACTATTATTTTTTTTTATAATTTAACAAAAGATGCATTTTACGCACTGTTCTTTTTAAAATTGTGTCTAACAGCGGTAAACCTATTTTAGTTATTATACATAATTTATATTAGAAATAGTACTATGTTTATGCTCAGCCCTAATGAAATAACTTAAAACGAAATTGATTACATACTGACTACTGTTAAAAACATCGTTAGAGATGTAACAGTCGTAAACACCTTTACAACAGGCAGTGATCACAGGATGGTCAGAACAAAAATCTGCATTGATAGCAATTTCGAAATGAGAAGAAAAATTAACAATAACAAGGAACAACTTGACATGAATAAACTTACACAAAATAAAGCTCTATACAAAGAAAGGCTAAAGGAACAGCTAACTCAAAACTATAAAAACAAAAGATATAAAGAAACTGCTGCAAAAAAGACGGAACCTCGAGAAAGAAGGAAACATAATCTATAGAATTTCTGTGTTAATTAATAAAACTATAAGAAAAATGACAAAAGAAAATAAAAGAATGAGCCAAGAAATAAAAGTTAAGAGAGTTATAGAAAATAAGAGAAATATGAAATGTCTAAGGTCGACTCTAGGTAGATATGAAATAATTAAAATAAAGGATATGAACGGCATAGAAAGTAAAGTAAAAGAGGATAAGCAGTTTTCCTCGGTTTCGCATTGGCGACTATTTTAAAGATGTTGTTTTATACAGTCTGAAGGTACTTAAACTACATATATTTATGTATTTAAAAATAAAAATTTATGCTGTACACTATCTTGAAACTTTATTATTATTAAATAGATCTTAAGTGTGATTTTTAACATGAGAAGCGAGGGAAACATGTCAAAAATTGTAACCAAAAAATAGAAAATCCATGTCAGGCATCGCTACCTATTAAGCTTGCTTAACGATGAGTGACCTTAGATTGGTTATTTGTAGTTAATACTAGGAGAAATGCCTTTTTACTGTTGTTATTTTCAAAATAAAATACAAAAACTATTTTTAATTTTATTTAAAGGCTCAACCGCTAGCGGCAGCACTGATGAGAGTACCACAACTGAGTCTGGTACTACCGAAACTCAGACGACGGAAACATCCGAGAGTACGACAGAAACATCCGAGAGCACTACAGAAACATCCGAGAGCACCACAGAAACAAGCGAAAGCTCATCCAGTTCTGAATCCACCAGTGAATTCACTACCGAGTCGACTACTGAATTTGGCACTGAGTCTACTACTGTGTCTGGCAGTGAGTCTACTACCGAAGCAGGTAGGTTTACAGGCGACTAAATACCCTATATTTATGGTACTGAAGTGTTTAACAGATATGTTTTAGGGAAAACAGTAAGCTGAGTATACCAGTATTAGTGTAGAGGGTATCCAAAGTCCAATATCTTTGAGGAGTTTCAGGTATTTCTGGGAAAGATAGAAAAAAAAACTAAACCCTATATGTATGCCTCGGGTTTTAAGAGAAGTTTAACTGTAAAAATCGAATCTTGATATAGCAAGTCGTTTTTGAGCTCCGGAGAGTTTTTAAAACCCATGTTGGCAGGGGGTTTCTAGCTTTTTTTTATTTATGAAAATTTTATTGTAGCTTTCTTAATAAGAAATATAACTGTTTAAATGTTATGGTTATTTATTTATCTATGGTTTAACCATTTTACAAATTACAATTTTTTTACGTCGAAATTCATGCAATAAATAATAAAAGTATTACTAATAGAATAAAATAGTATTCAATTTAAATTTAATTAAAAAAACAACAGGTACTGAATATGCACATCATTTATCACATTACTACGTTTTAATACTGCTAAAGAGCATACAGAGATATCGAGCGGTATGGTATTAGCACTCTGCATAACTATGTTGATTGTACTGCCCATATAAAGTGTTCTGAATTGATCTAGAGAGAACACATTTCTTGGTGGTACATTACATTTAGGATGGCCAAAAGTTCTAGACACTTAATTATGTCATTTAAGATTTTATATGCAAATATGACCTCAAAGTTTTTTCGCCTCTCCTTCAACAACTGAAGCCCTAGCAATCTGTAAATCTCGTATAATTTATAAGATCAAAAGGAATCCGTAATGTAAATGCTATATACCTAACAAACTTACGTTGACTTTTTTCCAGCTTGTTAATCAAAACTTGATATTAGGGCGACCATACAATGATATTACTTTCTAAAGGGCTGCGAACAAAAACAAAATACATTACTAGAATTGCATTTATAGATGTAAAGTCCAGTGTATGTGTTTTTAGAACCCCAGCATTTTGTATGCTTTTTAGTTACAAACTCCACATGGTCAACACATGAAAGTTTTCCATCAAAAAGCACACGCAGGTGTCGTATAGTATTCACTTTTTCAGTGACTGATCCTCCTATGAAATAAGAATGGATTGGTGAAGCTAAGCTACGTGTAAATTGAATAAACTTGCATTTAGAGATGTTTAGATGCATTCTGTTTTTCCTGCATAATATATCGAAACGAGTTACATTTGATCTAAATTCATCAATTGAGTTCTCATCCTTAAAAAATCTTTAAAAACTTGATATCATCAGCAAATATTAGCGATTTGCTATAAGCAAAACAAAACAAAATGTTAGTATCAATTTTAATTTTTGAGATACCTAATATAAAACATGTAATAACTTTTAATACACCAAATTGTCGTGTAAGTTGTGTTCGTCCTCCTGAATGCACTTCACTATCGAATATAAGCACTTCTTTGGTTAAATCTTTTAGTTCTGTCAATGTTTTGCGTGGTCTGTGATATTATACACATGATTTAGCATACTCTCACAAAAGAAAGTCCTATTAGGGGTGCTCGGGAGTCATGGAATGTCGCTAAAACGTAAAGTATTTTTTTAAAGAATTAACCTTTTTTTTATTCGATTTTTAAATACACCACTTCCGTAAAATGGTTGCCGAGTCAATACACGTTAATCCTTTAGAATCTAAATTGCTTAATAAAACACTTTTAAATATCTCCAAGGTAAAAAATTCAAATTCTACTTTAAATATGTCATCACATCCGGCAACGATTTTACCTGCAGGTATGTTGCCCCACGCCTCTATTCAACGTAAAATAAATAGCTCAAATGTTGTAAACAGTACCCTTTATGCGGTGAGTCTGTTTGATGAGCTTAAAATTAGCATTTGCGGTGGAAGCAATATAAACTCGAATTGCCCAAAAAAGTGCCTTAAGAATGTTTTTATTTATAAGAAAATATTCATAAATAAACAAGTTAAGGGGTGGGTGGAATATGCGTCAAATTGAAAACTATGCTATATCTTGTAAGTAGTTCAAGATATCGATGTGCGGTTTTTGGCATTAATTTTTTTACCAAAATCGGGCTGGTAAAGTTAGTTTTTTCTAGCTTCTCTAGAAATGGGCGTTTCCTATCAAAAATGTCCAATTTGTATGTACCACCCTGTATAGTACAAGTTTTCTAAGTCGGCAAGTAGTTGCTCGTTCTGGCGATGCTGTTTACCTTAAGGACACTCATCATAAGGGCAAGCTTTATGCTGAGTGACCTTAGTTCACCTGCCTTGCAAGTGACATCTGAGAATCTAGGCAAATTTACTTGCAAATGGGTATGAGGTTTTAGACATGCTGATAAAACATCTCTTTCACTTTTCTATTAAAATCACATTTACAGGTTCCGAATCAACTACTATTTCTGGTGAAACTACAACTGAAGGCCAGACGGAAACAACGACTTCAGGTGAAACTACCAGTGAAGGTTCTACGGAAAGTACCACTTCATCCGCGACCGAAGAATCTGGAAGTACTGAAAGCACTGAATCCACTAGTGAAGGTATTGCTTGTTGTTCACCTACGTTACTAAAACTATATCTATACTTCAATATTTTACTTTTTAGGTAGTACCTTGTCTACTCAAGAATCAAGCACAGAGCTCACTGAATCCACGACTGAAAGCTCAACCGAAAGCACTGGTCCAACAGAAAGTACCAGCGAATATTCTACCGAATCCACAAGCGAATTTACCACAGAGAGTGACATATTTAGTTCAACAGCTACCGAAGAAAGCAGTAAGTAATATATTTAGGACAGAAATATAAAAAAAGCTTACTATAAACTAAATTTAACTAAAAATATTCGAAAAGTCACTTATTTTCGCAGAATAAAACGACTAAATTTGCACGAAATTCGATTGAAATATTTGTTAGCTCCCGCTAAATTTCGCGGTGTTTGTAAATTTTAAAACCACACAATTGGATGACGGACAGAGTGCATTTTCGCGCATTTTGGACATGCGCACCAAGAATCAGTGAGATCCTTTTTCGACCGCCTCGAGAAATGGCGTGTTAATTTACTTTCTCCAACTATTTTCAAATTTCTACACTTGAAAGTGCTCGATTTTGGTGTACTGAAGCATAGAACTAGAAACTTCAGCCCTTCAGCTACGTGGTGACATCAGTAGATCCAGACAGGGGCCCCTTGGAAGTGGAAAAATTGGCTGCAAACTGGTGAGTGCTTTGTTTCTGATTTCCGTTGTGTGGTGCCCACAATTGACCTATGGACCTTTTTAATTATTTCGTAATTTCATATCAATATATTTATGTTTGTTCGCGCTTTCATTAATTAAAATATATACAGTCCATTGCAGTTATCGTTTTTCTTACTGCGGGCATAACAATATTCTTGAAGAGCGTCCCGAAATTCCACCAAACTTTGGTGGGGATTAAACGTTATCAAAATAATTTTTTTAGATTTTGTTTTGTGAATCCTTTAATTTTTTGAAATTTTGTTTAGTAATTACAGTAAAAGTTACTGAAAGTCCTGATAAAGCATTGACATTTTAATTTTTTTTGTATGCAATTTTAGTGACTTTTAGAAGTCAGTTTTGAGATGAAAATGTCTTTAAGATCTTTTAATAAAATTTAATAAAACATTTTATAAAACAATTTAAAAAAATCTATGAGTTTATTGCAATGGTCTAGCACATTGAAAGCACAGACAGGTGTCGCTATGACTCCACCAACGTGCAAATAAGTGATAGGACAAGTGACATCTAGTAAGCTAGTAACTGACATTTTTTCTGCTATAAAGTGATTATTTTTGGATCAAAATCTCACCAGGCAACCAACGAAAACAGAGGTTAAGTAGGTGAAGTGGAATTACCATATATATCTGGTTATCTATTTCAACTCATATGATTTTGCAACATAATATTTAGCTCTTGTTTTTTCTATTTCCAGCTACAACCTGGGGAACCACTCCTCTCCTGGATCTCATGGACCTCTTTAAAGTTTCTCCACGAATGTGCAAAAGAAGAAAGATTATGCAATGCAAACAGACCAAGTGGGGATGCTGTTGGGACAAGATTACCCCTGCCAAAGGTATGGTGTTTAATTTTTTAATTTAAAATAGTGGCCTATTCTTGCTCGTTTTTATGGGATGAATAAAAATATTTTTAGGTGTCCACTTTGCATTTTGTTTTTTCTGTTTTTGCTATTTGTCCTTTAAAAAAGGACATCAAATTTTATTTTTATGTGAATTAAACTCAAAAAATTCCTCAAGATCCTCTAGGTTGTCATTAAGCTACATACTTAATTCTTTACAGGTCCATTCGATGAAGGTTGTCCCACACCTCATACCTGTAAAGAGTCCCAATATGGTTGCTGCCTCGACGGAGTTTCGGCCGCGTTGGGTCCAAAGAACAGAGGTTGTCCCAGAGTACCCTGCAACGATACCCTGTTTGGATGTTGTCCTGATAAGAAAACCCCTGCCGAAGGTAAGTTCTTTAATATTTAGCAAACTACTAAAGTTTGTTTTTTTAGGCTTGTCTTTTCAATATGTTTTGTTTCTTTTGCTTATTATACACAATATGACGTAGTTTTGGTTACGAGTGTTTTCAGACACTAAGAAACACGGCAAGAGATCAATGGGTACTATTTTCTACAGGATTTTTAAGATGAGATCTAGTGGATATTCATAAGTCAACTAAAACGCTATAGACGGTTTGAGTGAAAAACAGACTTTTTAAATAAGATAATGACCCAGGGCTATCAAAACGGACGGGCCAAGATCCTCCACTTTGTTGACGTCACATCCGGGGCTGATTTTTTTTTGTTGGCCACGTTACGACACAGCTGATTGTCATTAAAATATTGAAGTTGGAATGACGGTTCATGTATATTTGATTTTTTTTTAAATAAGGCCGGTTTTGAGATTTTATTGACTATATTCTTTTAGTTCAATTTTTTTTAAATCTATAGTAATCCTTAATTTTTCAAAGCCGCTTCATTAGCTCACACAAAAATTAAATTTAAAACAGAAGCGAATGTGACAATCACAGATGACAAAGTCAAATACATGTCAAATATAACAGTTGGCATGTGGTACATGGCGGGTAATTTGAATTCAAAATAAGGAATGCTAAATCTTGAAGATTTTAACATTTTATTCATGTTGCTTCCTTACAAACCTTTGGTGGAATATCGGGATGGTGTCTGAGAATATTTCACTGAAATTTTGCGGAAATCTGTAGTGCCATTTTGAAAATATCATAAAAAAACGCCTGACCTCCCATAAGACCCAATGTAAAATTCAGCCCCGGGAGAACAGCTGATTTTTTCAGGGTCGTGGCCTCTATTTCTGTGTTGGCCTTGAATGACCTTACTCTAACAGTAGGGCATGCATGGGGACAGATTTAAACATCTGATTTAAAAGTTTGCCTCTTCTTGGGGTAGGTGGTTTATTTAAAAACAACGAAATTTATGTGACTGAGTGAAAACAATCGTGAGATTTTTAAAGTTTTTAAATTAAAATAAATTAGATTTCAATTAAAAGCCTCTTTCCTTTTAATTTCTGCTAGTGCAATCTTTGCAAGACGGACCAAACGGAACTAACCGAGTTAACAAGGTAAATAAGATACTCTGTATTCTGTGAGATATTTTGGTGTAAAATTAAATTGTCTATAAAAAAACAAAAATTAAAAGAAAATAATTTTTTTTACAGATGCAGAATTTAATTTTAAACCAAAATAAAATAGCAATAATCTCAAAAAATTGAAACCTCGCCTGAAAATAAAAAATCGGATTTGTTTTTATTTCGATTGTGTTACCCACACCCACTACATATAAACTGTAGTAGTATGACAATCCTGACCTATGTTTGTCTTTTTCTCTTATTTTATTTTCTGGCTTTCTCTACTCTAACGAACGAGTTTTTGTTTAATAGCCCTGTATAATTGGAACACTTAGTTTTTTAAAAACACTGTATACTTGCTCTGGAATCTCCGTTTGATCGACTTCAAAAACAAAAACCTTACGCAGCAATTTTTGCGAATTCTTTGTTTGATACTAATATATTTATTTTAACAAAAATTCAAACAGTAGAAATAAAATTTCGGACTTCCATTGTCTTTATTTATTTTAAAACACGACGTTTCGGTTAGTAAGTATCTCTAACCGTTATCAAGTGTAAACTAAACAATCTAGTCTCTAGGCTACTACTTATACTACTTGTTGTGCAGTCAGGTGTGACGGCCCGCCCCCTTTTTTAATCGTAAGACGCCTGTTTTCCTTAAGGAGTGGTTTCCATATGTTTGGTATGTCCGTGCTTGGTTGACTGAAAACTTCTTTATTCTGCATTATAAACGCAGCTTCAATAAACTTTCGTTTTCGCCAATGCGCCTCCTTATGTAAAACTTTAGCTTCTGACCACTGAATCCTGTGATCATTTGACCATGCATGATCTGCTAAACCGGATTTTTCAATATCCCCTAATTGGGTACTTTTTAGATGTTCATTTACTCTAACCTGAAGAGGGCGTTTCGTTTCACTTACATATGATTTACCACACTCACACGGGATTTGGTAAATACATTCCTTATTATTTGAGGGATTATCTGGTTTTGTTTTAGTAACAAAGCTTCTTATCGTATTTCCAGAAGAAAATACTGTTTTTATATTATAGTGTTTAGCTATTCGTCTTATGTTTTCTGAAATCCCTTGAACATATGGAATGTTAATAACACCTAACGGATTATTATTTTGAGAATTTGGTACATTTAGTTTGTTTTTAATTTTAAATATCGTTGAGTTTGTTAATTTCTCGGAATAACCATTCTGTTGTAAGTCCTTTTTAATGTTGTTAATTTCTGTGGTTAATTCTTCATTATTACTACAAATATTTACGGCTCTTAAACACAAACTTCTTATAACTCCTTGTTTTGTTGCAACAGAATGATTAGACTTAAAATTTAGGTACTGTCCCGTGTGTGTAGGTTTCCTATATACAGTGGTTTGAATGTTTCTGTCTAATCGTTTGACAAGAACATCCAAAAAAGGTAAGGCCGAATCTTTTTCAATTTCCATGGTGCATTTGATTGTTGGTCGAATACCGTTTAAATGGTGTAGAAAATTTTGTAGTTCGTCATCATTTTACGGCCATATAATAAATGTGTCATCCATGTATCGTAGCCATAGTTTTGGTTTGACTCTTGCTGTGTTGATCGCATGGTCCTCGAACCACTCCATGTAGATGTTTGCTACCACTGGCGAAGGGGGGCGGGCCGTCACACCTGACTGCCTAACCAGTAGTATAAGTAGTAGCCTAGAGACTAGATTGTTTAGTTTACACTTGATAACGGTTAGAGATACTTACTAACCGAAACGTCGTGTTTTAAAATAAATAAAGACAATGGAAGTCCGAAATTTTATTTCTACACAATCATTGTCTACGAGTTTCAAAAAAAGAATTCAAACAGTGTTAAATATTCGCCAATTTCAACAGGTAACAATAACGAAGGATGTCCGCCACCACCTCCAAAATGTCTTAAAAGTAAATTCGGATGTTGTCCAGACAAAAAGACCCCAGCAAAGGGACCCAAGAACAAGGTAAAAACTTTGGTAAAAAGCAAATCTTTTTTATCTCTATCCCCTTTACTATATTTTGACCGCTAGCCAACTTACTTCGTTGTTTAATGCCTTTAAGAAGATCATATCTCAGCCTAATCTGCCATCTTCCTTAATTTTATTAAAAGCGTCTACTATAATTAGGAAAAGATATACATTGGCCACAAATTAAAAGCGCCATCTTTCTAATTTTATTAAAAGTGTTTTCTATAAGTTGTGATGCAAAGGCAGACTGATCGACCCTCAACATTCCCTACCCCTCTCACAGACCTACAAAAAGTCTGCTGACTCTCTACATTTAAGTTAAAGGCGCGATAGACTCTGAGGTCAAATAAGTGGAACTAAACATTGTCCAAATGATCAAGGATGTAGTCTGCTGACTGTGCGTCACCTTTGCATCTGCTATTCCAGGATTAAACCTTGACAAGGTTAGGTTTGATGATACATGCAGTCACATGTCAATTGTGCTTTAGGTGTAACAATAATTTTTATAATAATACACAGCAGTTACTTTATCGTGTACTGAAATGTTGTTAATACTGTTTACCCGAAATGATTATTTATTATTAAAGGGTTGCGAAAAGAAAGCTGCCCCCAAAATGGCTCCCAAGAAAGAAGAACCTGAAGTCATCAGTACCACTCCAACGGAGGACTGTAACGAGAGTACCTATGGATGTTGTCCTGATGGGACCACTGCTGAAGGTAATTTTGTAAATATTTTACCCTTATGATATAGTTGATAGTTTACAGTTAAGAGTAACAGTTACTAATAACATACGACGCACAGTGCGGACAAAAATAGGGTTTTTGGACAATAATCAATATCTTTGTTGTTTTTCAAAAAAGTTAATTTTTTTATAGGGTATGTGATAAAGTGTAGTCTAAAGGTTAAAATAAGTAAAACTTTTTAAAATATATATATGTCATTTTATTTAAAATATTTAAAAAATAAATTAACGTACATTCAGTTTAACACACAGTTACGTTAAAAATAAAAATCAATTTACTTTTGTGTTAGAAATTAAACTAAAATTATTTTTTTTATTCGGATTCATGGGCGTAGTTAGGAAGGCTTGGGGGGGCTAAGTCCCTTCCAGAAAAATTAAATTAGCAACCCCAAAATAAATATTTTTACCATACACACAGACATTGCACCCTCAGTTTCTTTGTTCTTAAAGATGATTCTAAGAAAGCCTTTTTAGGCCGTCCACGACTCGGTCCGGTTACGGCCTCTCGGTCCGGTTCCGAATCTGTATTTTTTGATTTTTCTGAATCCGTTTTATAACAAAATTTCTATATAATAATAATACTTGTTTAACCATTCGAAATAACGGTTTTGAAAATAAATTTTGTTTCGTCCCGATAGCTTCCATTTGAGACTAGGACTTTTGCAAAAATTTAATGATGCCTTATTTAGAATTTGGTTATTTTTGTCAGAACATTTTTCTAAACCCAACAAGGGTTGAATTTTTTTGAAAATATTTAACACCTTCAGATTTTCGTGAGAGGCCACTCATTTAACAAGTTCTGATGCTTATGCGTTCTAAAAGTAAAAAAAAGTGATAAAATAGTATATTATCTTCTTAGGGACTTAAGTGGCACTTTTATCCCGAGAAGACAAAATTGTATGTAGCTACAGTTCGCCGAGTGCTCAAAAGATACTTTAGTTATTTTTGGGCCCCGTTTTTTTTTAAATTATTTTGCAAGAAAACCAGACTTCCAATTTTTACGTTTTATCTTTGAACGTCACTTTTTATCCACGGGATATAAATGATACTTTATCCCTAAAATTTGTGAACACCAGAATAATTTTTGGCATATATATTTTAAGACTGATAGCAGTATTTTTATAATTTTATTGACTACCTCAAATTATTGTTTTTGTGCGTTCCCATTGACAAAAAACGGCCAATACGATATGCGATTCTATAATATTTAATTTTCCATTTTGCTCACAGTAGTATAAGGTGACTTAGTACCATAAATTTTTGGGAATTTTTTTAAAATTTATTATCACCTATAACCACTTGTCATCACCGAATAATAAGCCTCATATCTTCTACAGATTTAGTGCAATTTTTGCCACCTTGCTGCCACCATTTTTGACGTTGATGAGAGCTGTTACAATTTTATATTTGTCCAAATGGCGGCAAGACTGGTTTTAAGGGTATACCTAAACAGGAGATGATGTGAGGCCTCTCAACCGGGGTGGTAACCAATGTGTTATAAATTATTAGAATTGAAATATATTATTTAAAAAAATACAGCACACTTAGTAGCAGCCAGTAGCAAAAAATATTTATGCTACCTTTTTGCTAATTCATTGGACTAATATGTGGGATATATGCCAGGCCTTGCAAATCTTTGCAATTTTTTATAACCTTAATAAAATTTAAAAAATATATTTTTTTGTAAGCATAAAAGTTTTAATTAAATTATTTTAAAAGCGAGACGTCAATTTGACAAAATTTTATTTAAACAAATAGCGTAAATATATATCACTGCAATACTTAAAGAATTTTTTTTTATATTTAAATGCAGAACCAGTAAAATTAATTTTCTGATAGGTATTTTATACGATTTTTTTGTACCTGTTTTAAAATAACGACTTTAACTATTTATTTTGTTCACTTTCGCAAGTGTGACTAAAAAATAGGTTATGATTACAGATAAACTGGACATATATCTATACTTTCGCAATATTAAAACTTTTAAAATGTAACCTCAGTTTTTCGAATATTGCCCACAGGAGTGTGCGACGTTCGTGGTTTGAGTTACATTTGTTTGTGATGTCGGCTGCTATGACTTGTAGCGCTATAGTTGTTAACAGTTGGCAAATAACTTGGTAGCTTCTGTGCAATTTACTTGATAGCCATGTTTTAAAATTTCCTTTTTTATTTAAAACATTTTGAGAGTAAATAAAAGACTTTTTTTAAAATTCTGTTCTGACAACGAAATAAGAAATGTGCTACCGGACAAAATGTTTTCCCCGACTTATATCACAGTCATTTCAGCGTAACGAACGGAACAGTTTCTACACATATTTTACTTTGACTTAGCTTTTCTCAATACAGAGCCCAAATAATTTTAAGGTAGCAACTAGAATTTGAAGCACATCACATGCTTTAACAATTGCAATCATAATATTTCCATTTAATTTTATCTTCATTAAATAAATATTACAAAAACTGACGTAACAGACGGAACGTAGAGTAAAAACTAAAAATCTTCAGTTTTAAAAATGTTATTGTTTAATGAATTTTAATAAAAATTAAATAAACAGAAATTACTAAGAACCATTTTTGCATCTAAAAATAAAAATAAAATTTAAAACTAAGTATTTAGGTCTTTTCGATAGAATTAAAAATAAATTCAATGGTTTGGTTAAAGAGGCTCATTTATTTTTATGTTTCGAAAAGTTTTTATTTTTTTTATTAGTAAAAATCCCTCCACGTATAACGAGGTAAAAGTATTTTATTTGTTGGTTCCCGGAAAATCAATTTTTGTTTTAACCGTTGTTTTACAGATTATATCTATATCTTTAGTTATTTAAGTTGTTTTTTTTTTGTTTTTTTTATTTATACTGGGACTTTCCATCCAATCAGCATCAATCGCCCGGTTTCGCAAAGTTTTAGCAAAGTTAAAGCATTTTTTAAACAAACACAAACAACCAAGTACCTAGCCAGGAATCGAACCCGGACCGCTGGTGTGGGAAACAAACATTGCTACCACTACACCATATTTAAGTTTAAAGTTAAACTATAATTTTTGTGTTTACCCAACTTCACCTGACATTTTCAGGACCCGGTCTTCAAGGTTGTGATATCCCCTGCGCCAAAACTGCATTCGGTTGTTGCGCAGACAAACAAACACCTGCGCACGGACCAGGTGGCCTTGGCTGCT
The DNA here is from genome assembly GCA_963576565.1 of Aspidapion aeneum. NCBI lineage: Eukaryota > Metazoa > Arthropoda > Insecta > Coleoptera > Brentidae > Aspidapion > Aspidapion aeneum. Next base: position 33,343,335 of record OY755038.1, on the reverse strand, counting down.
GTTTGGCCGGACCATTTGGTTGCTGTTCAGACGACATCACTTTTGCCAGAGGACCCAATAAAGAGGGATGCGAGTGTCAGAATTCGCTCTATGGATGCTGTCCGGATAATAGCACTGCTGCACAAGGTAAATACTTACCGACTTCCTAACTTCAAAATGGCGTGTTATAACAAATCACTGTACCATGTGTTTGACGTTGTAGATCCTATTTTGGTGGCAACACTCTTTCATTTTTTACCTCACTCTACACTTACTTGAGATTGAGTGAGAAGTTGTTAAACTTTTGTCTATGGCTGGTACAATTTGGCACACACACAAACAAAAATTTTGGTAAAATCCGTAAAAATTACTGTTACAAAAACGAAAATTTAAATACTTCAGAAAATACGCGAACGATCAGCTGATTCACACAGAACACAATGAAGCTCAGCGGTAGTTTGGGTGCGGAAAAACAAGGGTCTACGGTGATCGGAGTTCAAAAGCTCAAGTATCCTAACCGGCAAACCTTAGCAAACGTAAGTCAAACTTGTCAAAAAACGATGCTCCTGCCTTTATGTCAGTGATGCAAACAGCGCAAACCTAAAAAACAGTGCTGCCATCAGAAGCCAGGCTAGAACGTCAAATAAATAATTTTTAGGGTTTTCAGTGATATAAGTCTGCAATCCATTTTGAGTTAAAGTGTAATATCTATGGATGACGAAAAATAAAAGATGTAATAGGTTTCACAAGTACCGCTTATATTGTCGTTATTAATTCACAATGACTGTTATCTTAGATCTAATTTATATTGGCAATATGCCGTCAGGAAGGAGTCGCGGGGAACTGACACATGGGTGTAGTCGAGATGTGTTGGACGCTGTAGAGATCATACAGCGTGGTGGGGTAGCGTGTGCTCAATATAACAATAAGAAATCCGTGTAAATACTATATGCGGTGTAAAATACGACAAAAAAGTTGGTATAACATGTGGGTCAATCATTGACGACTTGAAATATTTAAAGTCTATGTAGTAGCCCATATTTTTTTCATAAATCCAGATTTGAAGAGAGATACAAAATACCTTTTCTTTTGGTTTTATTGTGTTTTGGCAACGTCACGTTGGTTTTTTCGTACGTACTTTCTCCAAAACGTCGTTTTTTACAAACAGTATCGGGTGTTCCGTTTTCGAACGTATCAAATGGGAAACTCAGGTATTAATAAACATAGTGATATGCGGATTTTACCTTACTGTGCTCTAATTTTTAGCTCTTAAAAATAGTACTCCCAAGAGTCCTCTTTTTAATAACAGAAAACTGTTTTGCCTTAAAAAAAATCACTGCCGAGTTTTAAAATAATTATTGCTCGTGTTTTGATACACGCCTTTACCAAATTTAATTTTTTTTAAATTTTTAAATATTTTATAATATAAAAATTTTGAAAAATCGTAAACTTTGATGCTTTGTATCTCGACAACTCTTGTGTTTTCCTCCTGTAGTACTCATTAAAATACTCTGCCAATATATGGGCCCCTAAGCTCACACTAGGTACTATAGTTATAGTGTACGTGTGAGCTAATATAACTAAAAACTGAAATATATTTTATTCAACTCCAGACTAAATTACCTTTTGTTTGATACCACACAAGCCATGTTTTGACTTAAACTCAAATTTTTGAAATCTACCCCCACCCTTAAAAAAAACAAAAAACTAAAATGTATTTTGTTAAACTCCGGACTCAATTACCTTTCGTTTGATATCACACACGCCATATTTTTACTTAAACTCTAATTTTTAAAATATACCCCCACCCTTTTTTTTTAAATAAATTAAAATGTATTTTGTTTAACTGCAGACTCAATTACCTTTCGTTTGATATCACACACGCCATATTTTCACATAAACTCTAATTTTTGAAATCTACCCCCACCCTTTTATTTGGTTTCTGTTCGGTGGATTTTGTTCATTTTGAAATGGGACCATCTCGACCCAAGACCCAGCCTAGGTACCAAATTTCATTAAAATCGGCCAAGCGGTTTTTGAGTTATGCGCGTTGGTCGTTACAGACATACAGACATACAGACAGACCGACAGACAGACAGACGGCGCAACAAAAAAGTTTCAAAATCATCTGAAACGCAAAGATATATAAAAAATTTTGAAATCGGAGCAACTTTTTTTTTCTCGAAAAAATTAGGATCACCATAGCTCACACTACTATAGTATAGTATATGTGTGAGCTAATATTGTCAATCAACCCGTTTACACCCTGCATGCTAAACTAAGAGCACGCTGTATCCCTGTGTAGACTGCTCATAAAACTGGTCTTTTATCTTGAATTAAAAAGATTCTTATCCTTTTTTTGGAAACACCGGTCCATACACAATCAAACGGCAAGTAGCCGATCTATCTCTTTCTGTGCACACCACAGTGCTGCCAACTCAATTATTTAAACCGTTCACTAAGAATAAGGCGTGAATTTACGAACTCACGCTTTTGACAAATCATATGTCACACAATAAAGTGCTCTATAAAATTTGAATTAATGCTCATATCTTGATTAAATTTCGATTGGATTGAGAGCAAATAATAACACATCCCAATATAAGTGTTAAAAAAATCTTTTTTGTTAAGAAAAAAAATTAAACCTAGTCAAACCTAAAAAATCGATTTGTCACACTCCACGTTCCATGGCATTTCAAAAAGAGACCATAAAAATACATGGAATCACATATGAAAACAACCAAAAAAATTTATCGGAAGCCTGAAAATTAAATTTCTTGTTGAAAATGTACATTTCTAAAAAAAATCCAAAACATTTTTATTTTAAGCGCATTTTTATAATAAAATTCCAAATAAAAACCTAGTTGATTACTACCTAACGCAACGATTCCTATCAATCAATGTTTTCCTTAGGCTCAGAAAACAGGGGTTGTGGATGTAAATATTCCGTCAACGGCTGCTGCCCTGATGACTTTACTGAAGCATCTGGACCTGGTTATGAAGGTTGTCATTGTCATACTTACCAATTTGGTTGCTGCCCTGATGGTGTTAAGCCTGCCGAAGGACCTAACCAACAAGGTAAGAAAGTACCATGTTTTTTCTGCTAAAAAATATATTTTTTATAAGTCATTTTCAAACCAAGACTTCTAAAATGACCACTCATATTTAAAAAATAATTTATTGCTTTGAAAAGTCGACCTTTTAAAATGATTACTGGAATATGTGGCCATGCTTAATAACCAAAAATGTGTCCTGATTAACAAAATTCCAATTTTTAAAAAAAAAATCAGGTACGTTTTTCAAAATTTTCAGTCATGCCATCAAAACAACCTCATAACTCTACTGTTTGCCTGAAAATATGTTTGTGGTATGTTTACCACATTTTTAGCCAAATATGTGATAATCCTGTTTTTGATTGGTTATGCTTTACCATTTCTTAAAATGAAAACAAAAACATAACCTTATTATAATTATTTAATTTATTCGAGCCAAAAAAGACAAACAAAGACTACAGGTTCTTAATTATATCTTAAGTGCTTATGTGGTAACTTTAGTAAATTTAAATTAATTAATATTGCAATGAAGTAAATCTAAAAAAAACCTCTACTGTGCCGGAAAATATGTTTGTGGTATTTTTACCACATTTTTAGCCAAATATACAAAAATCAGCAAAAATAACATGTGCCCTAATTTACTGCGACAGTCATGTTTTTGATTGGTTATTCTTTACCATTTCTTATAATAGGAGAAAGATTCTTATCCTTTTTTTTATAAACACCAGTCCATAAAAAATCAAACGGCAAGTGGTCGATCTATCTCTTTCTTGGCACAGTGCTGCCAATTCAATTATTTAAACCGTTCACTAAGAATAAGGCATGGATTTACGAACGTTTTTAACAAAAAATCTGTCACACAATAAAGTGCTCTATAAAATTTGAATTAAAGGTTATATCTTAATTAAATTTCGTTTGGATTTAGAGCAAATAATAACACATTCCAGTATAAGTTTTAAAAAAATCTTTTTTGTTTAGAAAAAAATGAAACCTAGTCAAACTTAAAAAATCGATTTGTCACACCCCACGTTCCAACCCATTTCAAAAAGAGACCATAAAAATACATGGAATCACAAATGAAAACAACCAAAAAAATTTATCCGAAACCTGAAAATACCTATTCACATATACCTATTCACATGAAATTTCTGTTTTGTAAATGTTCATTTCTAAAAAAAAATCCGAAACACGTCGATTTATTTTTTCTCAAATAGAAATTTTTAAACCGTCGTAAATGTATTGAAGAGACTGTCAAAACCAGGTATCACTTGACTCACTTTGCAAACCTAAATTGACTGGTTCGAGGGTTTTTCAAAAACGTACGATAAATGCCCGAAAAAGCATATGTTACCATAAAAAAACACTGTATTCATAGAATCATTTTAAATCATCTTGACAATATTTTTAGGGTGCGACTGTAGATCCACCGAGTTTGGTTGCTGCTCCGACGATAAAACTCCAGCACAGGGTCTTGAGAAAGCTGGGTGCACTTGCGAAATGTCTAAATATGGCTGCTGTTTGGACGGTGTCAGCGAGGCTCAAGGCGACAACTTTGAGGGTTGCAGTGAAGTTCCTGTAGATAGACAAGGTAGGTGATGAGATGTATAGTCATTCTCTTACCCAAAAACGTATCGCCTATTATATTTAGTTTCCAATAAACATAATAAACACTGACAAGGTCTGTAGAGGATAGGTTGCCTGGTAACTCCTTGGTCGAAGCGGCGTGAGAGGTGAAAGCGCGTCATTTGGAGTGTACGATTTGATTAAAGCGCTTTGTTTACATGTTTTTCTAAGTATTTTTCAATGGTTTATTTTTTACAATTGTGGTGTTTTTTTCGGACTATATATATATTTAGAAACTGTAAATACTTGCTTTAGTTTACTTATACATTCTACTTGTAGTTATTTTAACGGACTAAAAACTTCCCAAGACATTGTGCCTTTGGGATATTTGGCATAAGGTAAGTTTTATATTTGAGTTAGTCGATGTATTTTATGAATATTGTTAATAGAGACACTTTAAGAAAAATAACAAACATATTTACCTTTAAATCAACGAGGCATAAAAAGATTTCCTACTATATTAAATGCTTTTTATTTAAATGGGCACTCCGGATGACGTCATTATCCGCTTCAACAACTGGCTCTGATTGGTCACAAAGTTACCAGGTAACCTATCCTCTACAGACCTTGGGATTTGACCAAAGTTAAAGTGGCAAATCCAAAATTGCCGGTTCGGTTCTCTAAGTCCAATAATTTACCTATTTTTCAACAAAACTAACAACATCGGCCAGTCTCCGCCTTTTTGACAAGTCCGCGATAAAATGAATAAGTTTGGTTAACGGGTTGCCTACCAGTACCCTTCTATTTCAAACGAGATTCAGCTTTTTCAGTTGTAATTTCAAACGCATGATGTTCTATAATATCTGGTGGCGCTGTAAAGGTTTAAAAGTGTGTACTGTGAATTTGTATGTTCGCTGCTTAAACGACTCTCATTTTGTTTTGCATTTCAGCCGCTTGTGGTGTCGAAAAGGACAGAGGTCCATGCAGCAACTACTCGGTGAAATGGTTCTTTGACACGAGCTATGCCGTTGCAATCGTTTTTGTACGGTGGATGCGATGGCAATGATAACAGATTTAAGAGCGAAGAAGAGTGTGAACAAGTGTGTGTCAGACCTGAGGGAACAGGTAAGCAATAGGAAGGAACGTCAAAAGAAGAAAAAATTTCATATTACTTTTGACAAAACCCTTTATTTTTTAGGTAAAAAAACAGTTTTAGCAGTGTTAGTAGTTTTTGGTAAAGCTTTTATTTTTAGCAGCCAATTTCTATTCTATTTATTTTAATTTTTAAGGAATTAATAATTGATAAGAAATTGACAACTTTGATACTACCTTACATTGGTTTTTTATTACAGCGAATACGACCAAACAAATTCCCTTCTTTGTGATTTGCGAATGAGTGTTACTGTTGGAAGAAATATAAATAAATATAATTTTTATGTAGTTCTTTTAATTAAAATTGCTTAATTGCTGAATTGTGGCCAGTTATTAGATCTAAACGAATAGGTACTCCTGTATTAGCAAAAGACATGAAATAGTCATGGCACTGGTTGGGTCTTTATTTCCAAATTAACAAATAATTAGTCATCCTACCGAGTGCACCATGTTGGAAGAAATACAAATAAATAGAATTTTTATGTAGTTTTAATGACTGAAAATACAATAACAATATAACAGTTCAAATATCTCGACTCTCAAAAACCTTAAGGACTCTTCACAGTTACCAACCTATAAAAAAAGAATCCCGAATACGGTGTTAAAACATTTTTTTGGCGGTTTTTTTTTTTCAATTCCCAAAAAGAGAATTATTAACACCCTTTTAGGAAATTTTTACCTTCTTAGCCCATGCAGCAATGGCTAAAAAGGTTACTGTTTTTTTGGTGGACATATCTTGACAATCTTGTCCTGACGTCTGTCCGTGTGTTTGTGTGTGTCTGTCCAGACCACGACAGGTCCGTAACCAATGGACTAATTTTCATGAGATCTTGATGAAAAATAGTGTTCGAGCTAATTAGATTTTGGATCCATTATTGCTAATGACAGCAGTTGACAGTAAAAATTTAAAAAGTTTTTCTTAATAATTTGTTTTAAAACCAAAAACTTATAGGAGCTTTTCGTTTCTATACAAAGAACTGTTTCCATGGCCGGTATAGCGTGGAGTTCGCTTAGAGTATGCTAATGGGCTAGGAAGGTTTTAGATCCGTCACGGATTCATTTATTTTTCTATTCTATTTTTTATTTATTCGAGAACTTGGGAGCACTGCATTCTCAAAGTACTAGGAAGCGAAGTCGTTCGGTCGTGCTACCTGTAATGAAAATGCGGCTTTAATTTTTTGAGGTACAGTCATTTCATTTGTATATACTTTAATGGGCACAGATTTTTAATTTAGCGATCTTATAATTGTTGTTATTTGAATAGCTATTCTGGATGGATTTGCTATTTGATTTTAACCCTTTATAGGGCGGATAATGATTGAAGAAAATTGACCGATTTTTTTTCCTAAATTAGCTATTTGAACATTTTTAAAGAAAATTGTTGGACTAACTCCCCCCCCCCCTTTTTTTTTTTTCAACAGGTGGTAAAATCGACCAGTATCCATTGCAGACAAATGGCACGTGTTTTTCTTAACTTGTCTAAATGCTCACTGGTTGATTTTTGAACCACTTTTTCTGAATCGTAAAAGCTAAAAACATCCGGTCATATTGTCGACCAGTGCGTTGGTAGAAGCTAATATGAAGTATGTGGGTGAATATTGAACCTGTATCTTTTTGGCAAACATTTTTTTTTCGTTGGTTCAAATATCGACCGGTATCCTATAAAGGGTTAAATAGCTATATGACGCGATCTACTAAAACTAGTTAGTTGCGCAGAATTTTTACTTTCAGGGGTTAATTTGGAATACTTTCCAAACCTCATTCATGTCTCGGGCGATCAAGAATAAACATTATGGACTTTTTTTCACGTCCTTAAATAACATAATTTTTTGTAATATTTTAAAAATAAAGACGGTTTTTACAGATCGCTGCAACTTACCGAAGAGCACAGGAACCTGCACTGGCTACGAACCCAAATGGTACTATGACAGGTACACTAGACAATGCACCCAGTTTATCTACACTGGTTGCCTTGGAAATGACAACAGGTTTGACAGCTACGAAGATTGCATGAACCTATGCTCAAAGGACGATAGATCTGTTGGTAAGGGTGTTTGGTTTTTAATCTGTATACAATAAATGATGATGAATACTAGTATAGTTTATACCCCCTGTCCCATTGCAATTCTTTCATCTAGGAATCATGAGTGCGAGTGATAAGGTATACAATTGAAAAGTACATGAAAAGGATAGCCAGTCAGCATCGCTTCTGTTGCCTGCGTTTTCATTGGTTGCTCGTCGTTTGCTTTCTCTGCCTTGTACACTTATCATATCATATACCTTTGTATACATTGTCCCACGGACTCATTACTTTTCAATTAAAGAATTGAATTGGGACACCCTGTATACCTAGTGTCGACCGGTCTAGATTTTGGTTAAGGGTTTAACTCATTTTTTGTTTCGTGTACAATGGTTTTTACCCAACTGCAGTAAGGCGAAAGGAAGGGTAATGTTTTTCGATTGGGATATGTATGTAAGTATGTAAATATGTATATTTGTGTCACGCTAGAGGCTAGACGGCTGAACCGATTTTGACAAAAAAGGTGTCGTTGAATTGCTACTGATCCCGAAGGTGCTATAGGCTATATTTTTTTAAACAGGAATCGACATGGCGGTCTTTAGACGCCATTTTGTCACATGATGTAGGCTTTAAGGCATACAAATTATCTAAATTTAGACGATTTTAATGAAATTCCTTTGATCACCCATCGCAAATGTCGTCAAATTTGCTGTAGTTACTTCGTAGTCCTCCCTGCTCCCACTCATCTCGTCGCCTGTCATTCCACCCACCCTATTCAAAAAATATAGGGCGATTTAAAAAATTCTTTTTGCATACGCTTTCAGACTTTTTTTTCAACATCATTTTACTAGTTTTCCCCTTCGTCGTAAGTAATAGTTGTAGCTATAACTTTCACAAATACAAAGCGTTTTCAAAAGTTCTTTCTGCACATGCTTTAAGACTTTTTTCCAACATCATTTTACTAGTTTCACTCTCCCTGTCCCTCTCTTCTTCCCACTCTCCTTATTAGTAATAATTGTAGCTATACCTTTCACAAATATAGAGCGATTTCAAAAATTCTTTCTGCACACGATTTAAGACTTTTTTCCCGCATTATTTTGCTAGTTTCCGCCTCTCTCTCCCCCTCTCTTTTCCACACCCTTCTTATAAGTAATAGCTGTAGCTATACCTTTCATAAATATAGAGCGATTTCAAAAATTCTTTCTGCACACGCTTTAAGATTTTTTTTGACACCATTATACTAGTTCCCTCCTCCCTCTCTCCTCCCCCACCTGAACTCAATGGAAGGTAACACTGTTCGTGTCCGTAGAAAATCTACACTTACTTTTTGGGTAAAGCTAAATGAATGGTAAATGCCTAGTGCTTTTTATAAGGCTGAATAAGAATTAAACCTAAAAGTTGGAAATAAAAAAAAAATTAAATAAAAAAAAACCAGGTGACAGAGTTAGGATTCCGATGTAAGTTGCACTTTTTATTATATTTAAATATTAGTTCGTATCCAATACAGTAATACATATATACCAGACCTAACGTAACACAAACCTAACCTAATCCGAAACTTAACTGTTTTGGCGTTTAAAGATAAGTTGAAAATAAAAATTGGGTCGTGTTGTCTTCTTCGTTAGTTGTTCAAAGGTCATAGGTAACATAACAGGGAAGATTAGATCTTGTCTCAGCTTCTTCTCTCTGATTCCCCGTCTAGCCCGTAGCGGTATATACGTTCATGGTTGCGAAATTCTATATAATATGTTGGTTTATTTCATTATCCAGATTCTTGCGAGCAAGACAAAGAAGAAGGTCCATGTCGCGGTCAATTTAGAAGGTTCTACTTTGACAAAACCGCAGGAGAGTGTCTGGAGTTCGTTTTTGGAGGTTGCAAGGGCAACGGCAACAACTTTTTCACGAAGGATGCGTGTCAGCATAAATGTGCTGCGCCTGGCAGTCAAAGAGGTAAGCGCAAAATGATGATTAAATTGTATTGATTGAGAAGTTTAACTAGCCTATTGACCGGTAGAGGGAGCACTACTTTTTACAATCAGTATTTTAAAAGGTTGACTTTAAACACAACTTTTATTAATTGCAAAATTTAAATGGTCAAATCGAATTTAGTTTTTGAAACATATAACACAATCTAAGACATATTTATGAATGGTAAAAAGAAATGTATGCATGTAAATCTAATTAATTTTGGTGGTGGGGTTATTGAAGTGTCCCAAATTCGATGTTTTTGGAGAGTTTCGAACATTTCTAGGGAACATAGAAAAATAAAAGTAAAGCACGCATCTTAAAATAGCAAACTGTTCTTAAGCTATGTGGGGTTTTTTTGAAAATCTGCATTTTTGTGAAAGTTGCTTTTTTACCGATTTTATTTTACACATAATTCAAGTGGCAAAATAAAGTTAAACTTTCACTTTTAGTTTTTAAAACATTACATAAAGTTTGAATTTTTTTGTAGAATCAGCGTAAAATTTCATTTTAAATAAATTAAATTAAATAAATTATTTTTGAAGATTTTTTAAACTACGCTGGTTCGATTGGTAACAGATCACACAATTTTTATTGTTTTAAGTCACCGGGTGTTTGCCTCCAATTAGTAGGAGGGCCGGTGTGCCGTCATAAATCCATGATGGCGGATTTTTTCATGTTTTTTCACAAACTGACTTATAACTTTTTCAAAATTAGTTTTATAGAAAAACATTTTTTTATTTGCAAGAGAACACCAATTATTACAGTGAAGAAATTAACTTTATATCTCATAAACTCACAAAACTATTAATTTAAAAAAAATAGTATTTTTTTTTACCCAAAAAAAAATGAAGAAGGAAGTTTTAGATTACCTCAAGTCAATCGGTTATGGATTACTTAATTTTAAGTCACCGGTTGTTTGCCTCCAATTTGAGTAAGATGGCGGATTTATGACGTCACACAGGCCCTCTTACTCAAATTACTCAATCGATTTAGGATAGTTTTAAAAAATCTTCCACAACTATCCCACGGGACACGATTTTTGACTATTGACATTTTTAAACTTTTTGTTTTGATATAAAAAAAATATTATTATGTTAGTTAAAAATATATTTTTAAAACAGCAAATAAAGACCCTAATAAAAAATACAGAAGTAATAATCATAGCAAAAACATTTCATGTAAAAAAAGCCAAGTGCGCAAAAATAGTCTTCCGTGAAAAGAATTGAGATAAAAGTAAAGCCAAGTTCTCCAATACAAATTTCAAAATGAAAGGTTCTTATTAGTTTGAAAATGTTTTTTTAAACTTTGCTATTACAGCTAAACTTTTTTATGATCAATTTAGCACTGTGCCTAAGAGTCATTTGCAGCCGTAATAACCAAGTTTAGAAAAACATTTTTCATTTTAAAATTTGTATTGGAGAACTTGGCTTTACTTTTATCTCAATTTTTTTTACGGAAAACTATTTTCGCGTACTTGGCTTTTTTTACATGAAATGTTTTTGTTATGATTTCACTTCTTTTTTAAAGGAATTGGATAATATTTAATTTTTGAAAGTAGTAAAATATGCGAAATATTGTTTAAAACTTTTGCAATGCCTTATTTAAAATTTTGAGGTTTTTTAATTTTTCTCCATGGCTTTATCATAGTTCCTATCAGCCTTCCAAAGCTCAGCTCTCTAACGTTTCTGGAAGTAGACAATGCTACTTTTACATAACTTTACATGTATAGGGGAGGAAAGTAAATTAAAATTTTGGGGTTTTTCATTTTTTTCTCATGGTTTTATCATAGGTCCTATCAGCCTTTCAAAGCTCAGCTCTCTAGCGTTTCTGGAAGTGGTACTTTTATATAAATTTACATTTATATGGGAGGGAAGTCAATTAAAAGTTTGGTGTTTTTAAATTTTTTCCCACGGTTTTATCATATTGCCTTTCAGTCTTAAAACGCTCAGCTCTCTAGCGTTTCTGGAAGTGGGCAGTGGTAATTTTACAAAACTTTACATTTATAGAGGAGGGAACTAAACTAGAATTTTGGGGTGTTTTAATTTTTTTTATAGTTATCATAGTTACTATCGGCCTTCCAAAGCTCACCTCTCTAGCGTGTCTGGAAGTGGGCAATGTTACTTTTACATTACTTTACATTTATAGGGAGGGAAGTAAATTATAATTTTGGTATTTTAAAATTTTTTTCTCTAGTTTTATCATAGTTCCCATTAGTCTGCCAAAGCTCAGCTCTCTAGCGTTTCTTTTACATAACTTTACATGTATAGGGGTGGGGAGTAAATTAGAATTTTGGGGTTTTTTTCCAGAGGTTTGGTCATAATTTCTATCAGTCTGCCAAATTTCAGCTTTGTAGCATGTCTGGAAGTACAGTAGAATTTTGATGATCTATACATAAGTGAGTGAGTGAGTGAGTGTGGCAATTTCGACGTTTTTTGAAATTTCGTAACTACTTTACTACTCTATGGAATTCCATGAAACTTGGAGGAGTTGTTAACTCCATGAAGATCTACGACTGTGCAAAGTTTGAGATTCGTAGCTCATTCCGAAGTAGATTTTTAGATAGGTCAAATATCGGCTGAAATGTTTCAAGAAAAGATGGTAAGGCGAACTTGGTGAGGCACTGCCGTGCCCTCAGATGAAATAAAAAACATAAAACTGTAGAGTGTGATACTTCATTTTACAACCATTTTAAAAATCAAATAATTACTGGTTAATTCCAAAAAAAAATGTGTTTATCAGTTTATGTAATATGTTAAAAAGTAAAATGTAAAATTTTTGTTTGACAAGTAAATAAAAATGTATAAAAAAATAATTTACACCAAAATTGAATTTTTATGAATAAGAAAGTTATAGACCCCCCTCTTTTTGTTGAGTTTTTAAAAACCATCCCGTAGTTAAAAAACAGCTTGCTTTATCAAGATGCGGTTTTCACTTTTAAGCATCTATCGAAAATTGAGGCTGGCAAGTGGCAGTCAATTTTTCATCTCTCCCCTAGAAATACCCGAGACACCCCAAGTACAAGGATGGTTAAAAAAATACACCAACTGATGTCATAAAAACAGTATTTTTATAATCTTTATTTGTAGTGATATTCTTGATGCACCTCTTTCTAGTGGAAGAAATACAAAAAGCATGTTACTTAACATAATCATAGTTTAGACGGTAGTAGTAGTTGCTTGCTATCTTTATCTTAGATCATTGCACGTTACCGAAGGCAGAAGGCGCATGCGCGGGCAAAGAGGCCCGATGGTACTACGGCAGCACCGAGAACCGGTGTTTGCCGTTCTATTACACCGGTTGCGAGGGCAACAAGAATAACTTTGAAAATAGGGACGCATGCGAGGTTGATTGTCCTACAGAAGTTGGTGAGTTTTAAGTAATATCGATTTATCAAAATCGGTCCAACGGTTTAGGAGCTATCGTTATAAGGACAGACAGACGTCGCGTCATGATGAGATCGTTTTTTTAGTATACGAAATTTAGAAATTTTGCATGTTTGAATTAACAACAAAAAAATTACAAAAAGGGGAGGTAAAAATAGTTAGGGACTATCTCAACCGCTATTCCTATGTTTTTTTTAATTTGTCAAATGTTTATTCATATTTAACAATTTTGTTTAAATTTAATTATTGTAATAGAAAAATTAAATTTAAACTAAGGGTTTATTAAATTATTCTCCTCTCTTTGCTTCAACTATAAATCACACTTTTGTTGTGTTTATAGCATTTTTTTCTTAAATTTTCTTTGTTAGCTCAAACGGCTTTACTCCTTTTAGTCTTCGAACTAGCATGGTATTGTCTAGAAGTTCTATTACTTCTACATTCGCATGTGACTGGTGTCTATCTATAATTCTGTAATTATATGCCTTTTCAACTAATTATAAGATTTGTTAAAATTGATGTACCAAAGGGACATACGAGGTTTTTTATTGAAGAACAGTGATTTTGTGAAAGAAAATCAATTTCAAAATTAAAAATCAAAAAAAGTATCGATAATTGAGAACTTAATTTTCTTTTTAAACCTTCTTTAGTTGATTACCTTTCTAACGGTATGCTACACATTGATAAAAAAACATTTCTGCTTTAAAATACGGATATTCCGTCAGAAGGGCGAGACTCCTTCGGAATTGGTAAGAAAAACAATTTGATGTTTATGATCGTTTACCTACTTAAACAAAAGTTAAACTTTTAACAATAATGTATTATGTTCTTTATTTATAAATTTAGTTCGAAACGATCATAAACATCCAATTGTTTTTCTTATATATAGAATATCCGTATTTTAAAGCAGAATTGTTATTTTTAATCAATGTGTAGCATACCGTTAGAAAGGTAATCAACTAGAGAAGTTTTTAAAACAAAATGAAGTTCTCAAGTGTCGGTACTTTTTTTAATTTTTAATTTTGAAATTGATTTTCTTTCACAAAATCACTAATGTTCTTCAATAAAAAACCTCGTATGTCCCTTTGGTACATAAATTTTAACAAATCTATTAATTAGTTGAAGTAGCATAAGATTACAGAATTATAAAAAAAAATGGTGCTTTTCCAGACATTAATAAAAAGCTTATGAGGGTTTAAATGTGGGATTTTGGGTACTTTAAGAAAAAAAATTAAAAAATTCATATCTCTTTAGCTGTGACTCTAAGGACCCAAGTTCCAAGGTTGAAAAGGTAGCAAATGACCCCAACAATATCCCAAAAAATGTTGACGGTCCATGTGCCGAACACCCTGTATAGTCTGACTCCTTCCGATTTTCAAGTCCCGATCAAGGTCACTATTTTATTAAGTTTCAAGGTGCATTAACAATGTTTCTTAGTACTTTATTTTAAAATATCTGTACAACTGGTATGTTATTTTCTTTAGTACAACCCCAAAGTTGAATACCAGATGTCCATAATACTTTCAGTATTGGCCTATATAGCAGTAACTTGATATGACTGGTTAATTCCTGCCCATTAACCACTACATTTTTCTATACTTTATCTCCAGTTCTCAGATTTTTATTAACATGTGCTTTCCTGCACAATTGTTCAAATATTTTATGGGAATGTTGTTAATTGTGATTTATATGTGATTCACATTTTTGTTTGTAAAATTGTGAACTTCCAGTCATCATGGGCAAATGTTGCTAAATTATAATTTTTAGGTTTTGACATATCCTATTTGACATAAACATTTATTGTTTTCTTTAGCCAAGGATACCTGTCACCTTCCTGCAGAAACTGGTGAATGTGGCAACTATGTCGCGCACTGGTACTTTGACACCCAAGAAAAGAGATGCAGGCAGTTCTACTGGGGAGGTAAGCAAATTTACTAAAAATACTCGTTTGTAATAACGTCATTTTTGTTTATTTTTAACTTAAATCAAATGGCAGTACCAAATTTAAAAAAAAATTGTCAGATAAATGTCAGTGTATATAATTTTTATTGGTAAATAAAATATGATGTAATATGATTGATATGTTACGTACAAATAAGTATTTTGATTGATTAGGGCATTATTCTAACAAGCGTGGAAAATTATACTTCTGCAGTCAAGGGCGGAAAAGATTCTTTTTGCAAGAGCTGGGTTTACTTTTTTTACAAACATATAAAAACCATCCTTCTTTTCTTCCTTACTAATATGAAATACGTGAGTAGGGCCTTCTACCACTTTAGAATACAATGCAATGTTTTAACGAAGCGACAAAAACAGTGTTTTCCGAAAATTTGTTAAAATTTTTTTTAAATAAAGTCACAAACTGAATTTAATGGCATATCCTTAGTCCTTAACGTCAGCCGCAGACTTCGAAAACTGGCGAATTTCCGTCTTATTATCATTATTATATCCATGTTGAAAGATAATAGAAATTCATGATTGATTTATTATTTTTTCTTAGGATGTGGCGGAAACAAAAATAATTTCAACACCCAACAAGAATGCGAGCAGTACTGCGCTGCGCCTTCACCTACTGAACCACCACGACCTCCTACACGTGAACCAGAGATCGATTACAGATTTCAGCAACCTTCGACTACGTTGTCTCCCATTGAACCTCCTGTTGTTCAACCCAGACCTGCACCCACGATTGAAGGTAATTTAGTTAAGTTACCCTTACAGGACCCAAAATATTGTCAATATATATCTTCGAGTACACCATTCAAAGAACAACGGTGAATTAGTAAAGAAATAAACTACAAGCTTAAATAAACGACTAAGCCAGATAGCTTAATTGGTTTGCCGACGTTTATAGTTAGGCTGTCATTCTGGAGACAAGGGAAATGAGGCCGGAGCCCTGGGGATATCAACAAATGCGGCTTAATTAACCATATTAAAATGTATGGAGAAAAGTTTCCAATAATACTGGATAAACAGTGGCGTATATAGAAAAAAGTTTCGGGGTGGGCCCGAGGCAGTTTGGGGGGGGGGGGGGGGGGGGCCGAGATCCCATATGGCCGTATTTTATGTTTGTATTCAGGAAATTTGTGGAAAATATCTAAAAAAATCTTAGCTTTGGGGGGGCCCGGGCCACTGTGGATAAATATCAACGTCATTGGACTTACCAGACAGGAGATCCATATACTTAACTTTTTACGGGTCACTGTCGACCAAGAGTACCTATGCATAGAAAGGCACTAATAGAAGAGTTTGAATGTGGACTCTGTATGGAGGACGAAAAAACAGTTAAACACGTACGTCAGAATACTCTCGGTATACCTCAGATTGATTCAGAAGATCTGAACAGTGTCTCACCTAAACTGATAGCTAACCTTTTTGGAAGATTAGGCATACATTGGTGGAAAACCACTCACAAGTCAGCCACAATAGACCCACTGGTGGTCGCAGTGGAAGGGCTGCAATGCTCACTCACCTATGAATCATTTTAGTATAAAAGTACTGACTGGGATCGGCAATGCATCTATAGTAGTAATATAGTAAATAATACTCTGCGGAGGGGTAACCTCAAGTCCCGCATGATGTAGATGGTGTCGCGAAGTTGATCAATTTTGGGCACTAAATGACTGTTAGACGATTTTGGTGTCTACCGATGTGAGCTGACAAATTGTCCGTGGTAGACAGTGCAAATTAATAGACAAAACTTTAATATTTTGGAAAATAAAAGGAACGCACTGGTCGCTTTGTTGTTGTACCTTCGTTTATTAATTCATTAATATTAATATTATAATAATCACTTGGCAGGCAATATATATATATATATATATATATATATATATATATATATATATATATATATATAATAATGCTTATTCAGCAATTCAGGTATTGGCACATTATAATGTAACATGCAATAGTAGGTAAATGCTGACGATAGATTACGTCAATAAAAGATACAATAACTCTAACCTATTTCCTTCTAATTCAAGAACCTAACTCCTAGGACAACGAGACGAACTAGTATGCGTAAAATTATGCTTTTTTTCAGAAATCTGTGCGGCATCCCCAGACCCAGGGCCCTGCGACAACTATACTCTTTCATTCTACTACGACGTGGCCGACGGAGTGTGCAAGAACTTCACTTATGGCGGATGCGGAGGAAACTACAATAACTTCCCATCAGCCGAGAGATGTCAGCAGTATTGTGGATATTCACAAGGTAAGTCATTTCATAAAAAAAGAAACATTGTATTTTTAGGGAGGTTACTGTACATCCAGGAGAATAACTGACGTTGATTTGCAGTGCTTAATTTTTATGAGAAGTGAAAAGGTAAAAAACTTATTTTTGTGCAAATTGCTTTATTATAGTTTTTTTTAAGAAAGAATCCATTTGTCAAATTGAATTTGACCTTGATTAAATGAAAAACTCGTTTACTAATAAAAAAGGGTGATTTGCTCTTATTCTAAAACGTCAATTTTTTGATTGACAGATGTCTGCTTCCTGCCACCAATCATCGGAAACTGTGACGATCAAGTGGGCCAGTACTACTACGACTCATCGAGTGACAGCTGCCTACCTTTCACTTACAGTGGGTGTGACGGGAACTACAATCGGTTTGAAGACGTGGACGCTTGCGAACAGAGATGCAAAGGAAGATCTGTTAGACCAGATGCAAGGCCAACTCAACCATCAGGTAAATAATACTAATTTCAAACAAGTTTTCTTGGGCGATCGTGTAAAAAACTTATTTTTAGCCGATTAGCCACAAAAACTTATTTGATTTTTAAATTTACGCGTACTAAAATTTACGTTTGTTAGTATTTATTTGGCTTAAAATTCCGCTGACTGACGCTGACGTCTTGAAGGTGGGTAAAAATGCTAATCAGCGTTGATCTGACCTAAAAGACAGTGTGCTGTCGAAGGTCACGAATGGATTATCTTCCTTTTAATCGATCTTTTTTTCGATCGATGTATATTACTCGCCTGCTCTTGTTTCTTCGTACTTTGGTAGATGGCGCTTCTTGCGGAATGGACTGTTTGGTTTCCCCACTATAAACGTAGGATGAGAGATAAAACGGTCATTAACTTCGCAAGGGTGTCACATTGACCAAGCAGTGTTCTGACGAGTCCCATAAGGGAAACAGTTAACTGTCAACACTTATTAGGTGTCCCTTAGAGCTTGAACTTCCGTGAGGATAAGCTTTGGAGCTACCTACGGAAAAATACGAGACAAACCAAAAACTTCTTTTTAACCGATTAGTTACGAAAACTTGTTTGATTTTTAAATTCACGGGTACTAAAATTTACGTTTAATACTAATTTCGTGCAGTTTGAAGATCTATCCGCTTAGAGTGACATTTATCACGTGTTTTTTGCTTTAAAAATGCAGGAATTCTAAAGTACGTAACCGTCATAAGACATTATTTCCATAACAACTTGTATACATTTATTTTCTTTCGTTTACGTTTAATATTAATTTCGTTCAGTTTGAAGATCTGTCCGCTTAGGGTGACATTTATCTCGTGTTTTTTGCTTCAAAAATGTAGGAAATCTAAACTACTTAGCCGTCATAGGATATTATTTCCATAACAACTTGTATACATTTATTTTCTTTCGTTTTGGTAGTTTACAATCCACAAGAAACTGCTCTTTAACCGGCCCACGAGTGTCGAGCTTCAACTTCATTTACTCGATTAGTCACAAACACTTGTTTGATTTTTAAATTTATGGGGACTAAAATTTACGTTTAATACTAATTTCGTTTAGTTTGAAGATCTTTCCGCTTAGGCTGACATTTATCACATGTTTTTTGCTTTAAAAATACAGAAAATCTAAACTACTTAGCCGTCATAGGATATTATTTCCATAACAACTTGTATACATTTATTTCCATTCGTTTTGGTAGTTTACTATCCACAAGAAACTACTCTTTAACCGGCTCACGAGTGTCAAGCTTCAACTTCTTTTTACCCGATTAGTCACAAACGCTTGTTTAATTTTTAAATTTATGGGTACTAAAATTTACGTTTAATACTAATTTCGTTCAGTTTGAAGATCTGTCCGCGTAGGGTAACATTTATCACGTGTTGTGTGCTTCCAAAATGTAGGAAATCTAAACTACTTAGCCGTCATAGAATATTATTGCCATAACAACTTGTATATATTTATTTCCTTTCGTTTTGGTAGTTTACTATCCACAAGAAACTACTCTTAAACCGGCTCACGAGTGTCAAGCTTCAACTTCTTTTTACCCGATTAGTCACAAACACTTGTTTGATTTTTAAATTTATGGATGCTAAAATTTACGTTTAATACGAATTTCGTTTAGTTTGAAGATCTGTCCGCTTAGGGTGACATTTATCACGTGTTTTTTGCTTCAAAAATGCAGAAAATCTAAACTACTTAGCCGTCATAGGATATTATTTCCATAACAACTTGTATACATTTATTTCCTTTCGTTTTGGTAGTTTACTATTCACAAGAAACTACTCTTTAACCGGCTCACGAGTGTCAAGCTTCAACTTCTTTTTATCCGATTAGTCACAAACACTTATTTGATTTTTAAATTTATGGGTACTAAAATTTACGTTTAATACTAATTTCGTTCAGTTTGAAGATCTGTCCGCTTAGGGTGACATTTATCACGTGTTTTTTGCTTCAAAAATGCATGAAACCTAAAGTACTTAGCCGTCATAGGATATTATTTCCATAACAACTTGTATGCATTTATTTCCTTTCGTTTTGGTAGAGTGTCAAGCTTTAACTTATTTTTACCCGATTAGTCACAAACATTTTTTTGATTTTTAAATTTATGGGTACTATACTCTATATCATAATTTTTGAGATAACTTTTTGACAGTTATCAGCTGTTGTCTCAAAAATAATGATATGAACTGTAAAATTTACGTTTAATACTAATTTCGTTCAGTTTGACATTTATCACGTGTTTTTTGCTTCAAAAATGCAGGAAAACTAAAGTACTTAGCCGTCATAGGATATTATTTCCATAACAACTTGTATAAATTGATTTCCTTTCTTTTTGGTAGTTTACTATCCGCAAGAAACTACTCTTATGCCGGCTCACGAGTGCCAAGCTGTATTCGACAGATGCGCTATTATCCACTGTCCATATGGTGTGGATCCTTACATTGATGAAAACGGATGCAATGGATGCAGGTATGTCTATTAAGAAGACCGTCTAATACCACAGTTCATATTTTTGGTAATTCTAAAAAAAACAAATACCCAGATCAAAGTAATAACATGGGGTTTAGTTTGATTTGGTTTAATGTTTTATAATATGGAATAGGTTTGGGGGGAGGGGGGGGGCAAAGACGTCATGATGTCGTATTTTATGCTATAATTTTTTTTTATTCATGAAATTTTTTGGAAATATCTAAAAAATTTAGTCTTGAAGGGGCGGGCTCCGCAGCCCTCCGTAAATGCGCCCATGAATCAAATGCTGTATAAAATTAAAAAATATCTACAGTTTAAAATATCGAGAATAAATTATTAATAATAAAATGAACTTTTAGTTTTTGCTCGATATTTTAAAAACCCTTTTAGATTTTAATTCCGATGAAGCCTTTGATTGGGCTTGAGATAGTGCCACTTTTTTCACATTTACCAAAATCCCCGTAAAACGCCATATAGTTACATTTATCTGTATTATACTTTAAAATGTCTTTTTGCGTTAACAAATTTAAATTTCTAAAAATTCTCAACTTAAGAATTTTAACGTCACTAAAGTAAATATCTGATTTCGAATAGAAATAAACAATCGAAATAAAGTAGTTATTAATTATTAAAAAATGTTACATACTGTTTTACAAAAAAAAAGTTTATAAATAGTCCAGTCACATGGGCGCAATTAGCCGAGCCAATGTGAGGGGCTTGAGCCCCGATAATGCAAAAAAATATCACTTAATTAAGGGGGGGGGGGGGGGGTGCATGGCGTCACACAGCGCAAGATGAAGGAAAAAATGGCAGTATAAAACGCTACTGGACAAATTCAAAACAATGGCGCGGTAAGTAAAAGTTTTAGAAAAATTAAGTACCTTTAGGAAATAACCGCTCTGCAAATTTTTTTAAAACAAAAAAATTTTAAAAAAATTGTAGGAAAAGTACTTCTCACAAAAACGAAATAAAATTGTATTATTGTGAATTATTTAGAAAAATAGAGTACGGTTTGGAAAAACTGGCGTCACTAAAGAAAATTTTTTGGAAAAATCGTACCAAATGCAAAAGTTTTGGTTAGTTTCAAAAGTATAAGCATCCCTAATTTCGTCCCCGGTTTGCATAATGTATTAGTTGAAATAAAGTATTGCGCCCAGAAATTTTCTTGACCATGGATTAAGACGGACCAAAAACAATTTTTGACTTCTGTTTAACTTATTACTTACGTTTTTATTAAGATGCTTGGAAGATCCGTGCCTTAGCGTCCAATGTCCTGACGGAAATCGTTGTGCCCTGGATGTCAATTTGAACAGAAAGTACGCGACTGATCCGGAATACGTTGCTGCGTGCAGGGAAGGTAGGCATACTTTGTTAAACTTGAAGCTTAAAAAATATCGAGTTAACCCTGTACTTATTGACATTGACAATCGTGAATACTTTATACACTGTCAACTTCAACAATCAGTTTCCTCTTTGTGGCGTAGTTCGTCCAAAGAAGAATATAGATAGATAGATAAGATTATAGATCCGAAAGTATAGCGCTATTGTTTAAATTTACGTTGCCTTTATGAGGGGTTAATGTAGATGACCGAAAAAAACTTTCAATACAAAAGTTGTATAATTTTTCCCGTATTATCTTTTCGACAAGCTCAGAAATTTCGGGTATTATTCCATATGTTAAATTTTGACAAAAACTTTTCTAAGTTAAAAGTAACACCCTGTATATTTTCTGTCAGAACGAAAAACGTATTTTTCTTGATTTTAAAAACATAGTTTATTAATATCTAGTTAGGCCTCCGTGTCTGAGTTATTTAGGTTACAAAGCCAAATCGATTATCATTAGTATACACTTGAACAGTTACTTAAAAGTTATATAACTCATACACGGCTAAACCAATTGTCAACAGCCTACATATTTTAGCTCACACATATACTATACTATAGTAGTGTGAGCTATGGTGATCCTAATTTTCTCAAAAAAAAAAAAGTTCCGATTTGAAAATTTTTTATATATCTTTGCGTTTCAGACGATTTTGAAACTTTTTTGTTGCGACGTCTGTCTGTCTGTCTGTCTGTATGTCTGTCTGTAACGACCAACGCGCATAACTCAAAAACCACTTGCCCGATTATAATGAAATTTGGTACCTAGGCTGGGGTTTGGGTCGAGATGGTCCCATTTAAAAATTAACAAAATCCACCGAACACAAGCCAAATAAAACGGTGGGGGTAGATTTCGAAAATTAGAGTTTATGTAAAAATATGGCGTGTATGATATTAAACGAAAGGTAATTGAGTCTGGAGTTAAACAAAATACATTTGAGTTTATTAAAAAAAAGGGTGGGAATAAATTTCAAAAATTAGTGTTTAAGTGGAAATATGGCGTGTGTGATATCAAACGAAAGGTAATTGAGTCTGGAGTTAAACAAAATACATTTTAATTAAAAAAAAAGGGTGGGGGTAAATCTTAAAAATTAGAGTTTAAGTCAAAACATGGGTTGTGTGATATCAACCGAAAGGTAATTGAGTCTGGAGTTCAATAAAATATATTTCAGTTTTTAATTATATTAGCTCACACGTACACTATAACTATAGTCCTAGTGTGAGCTTAGGTGCCCATAGATTGGCAGAGTATTTTAAATAAGGGCAGAGATATCTTTAGTTCTGACAAATAATAACTGAAGAAATCTGCCGTCAAAATTTGACATAAGAATGACATTCAGACTTTTCATATACCCCAAAAGATAATATGGAAATAAATTATGCGTGTTGGTATTTCAAGTCACTTACATTAACACATTAACAATGTGTCATTGGTATGGATACCAGGGCATTATGGACACGAGGGAAATGAGGCGGCATTTTTCGGCCCCGAACCATCCCTGGGGATATCCTACAATGTTGCTAAATCAACCATTTTAAAATTGATGGAGAATAGCTTCCAACAATACTGGATAAATATACCAGAACTGGCTCACTCTAAAGAGTTCACTCACTCTAAAGAGACATAATATAAACAATGTGGAACTTCTTGTAAACGCACCTTCTGTCGGCCTTTTTAAAAGTCGACAACAAACCAACATTTGTCGTTTTTCTTTTTTTTTCTTTTATGCACAAAGCGACAATGACGGGATGCAGCATACTTTTCAATTAATATTGATGATACGGGCTTTGTCGTGTTGGCCGGTCGTCAGCAATTATTATCGGTCCCCATGGCGAAAAGTACGCTTCATGTGCATAGTCGCCAGGCCCAGAACATACTCCTCATCGGTCCCAAGTGAATTGACCTTTAACATGTTTCCTTTCATCAACATAACCGTTATTTTACCATAAGTAAATCTAGAGGGTATGCGGTGAGCACTTATGGAAACCAGTGATAAACTCTTTACTGCCAAACAACGAATGACGAAACGAACTTTATAAGGCACAGAAAAAATTGTAGTAAAATAAACGTGTCAGACTTTAAACTATTATGTGTCACCAAAAGCTACTCATATATGTATGTGAGTTGCGTTTTTTATAAGGATGGTGGCGCTGTGTGCGGTGAGCACCTATGGACCTCGGGGTGCGTGTGACTTAATTTATCTATTTGAACATATTTACCTTTGTCCTATAGCCAAATCGGCAGGGTAGTAAAGTATACGATTTTGAACTTAAAATGTGTTTGACAGTGAACAAACCAGGTCAGTGCCCCGCATACGTCGACTTAGCCGAACCATGTGAACGGAAATGCGGCGACGACGCGGACTGCCAGTTGGATCAGAAATGTTGCAACACTGGATGTGGTACTGTTTGCGCCAAACCCGCTGTTATGCACACGGCCAAACCTGTCTGTAAGTAAATTTATCAAAACAATATTTCTTTTGGTCTTTCGGAAATCCATCGGTTTGTTTTTGAGATATTTATTTCCCTCCAAAGTTTACCATGAAGCGATATACAAATGTTTTTTATATACATTTCTGAGAAAAAAGTTCAGTAATAAGAAAGCAAGCAGTTTTCTCTTTATTTTAAAGGTTACTCCTTGGGTGACAACCTATTTTTTTGTTTCAAAATGGCAAACAGGTCCTTTTATGTCACATTGAATTTATAGTCTAAGATTTTAATGTATAATTATCATAGCACTGTGTATTATATTTTTTATAATACTTTTAGCGCCTCCCAGAATCGACGTTGAAATTTTCAGACCAGAAGCATTCGGTGCTCTTGGTGACCAGGCTGTTTTAGACTGTGCCGTCAGTGGCAACCCGAATCCTAAGATCACTTGGAGTAAAGATAACCTTATTGTAAGTAATTTTCACTCTTATACATCTTTACTAGAAACAATATAAAAAATTCTATTAAAGCAAAACATAAATTTTTTTTTGCACTTTTTTTGAAATAAAGTAATAAAGTTTTTTCTTAGATCGACGGAACCCAACCAAGATACCGAGTTCGCCTAGATCAAACTCTACAAATCATCACACTACACAGAACAGATGCTGGAATCTATCTTTGTACTGCTAACAACAGCGTAGGACCACCAATTCAGAACTCTATCAAGCTGGAAGTATTTGGTAAGTCACTTTGTTCAACAATTTTAAACTTTTTTGGTAGTTTTCCTGTTGTTGGTTTTTAGTAATGTAATCACACTCTTTATTGGTGTAAAAGCTTTTAATATACTTCCAATGGTGTCTGAACATTTTGGGAATTCAAAATAAACAAAATAGCAGCCAATTTTCGGTTCCCCCTATTTGATGCTACGCAGTAGCTGCTTCTATATTTTTGTATTTCCATGGTACCAAACCTTGTATCATAAAAAGTTTTGTACATTTTTTGTTATGAATCGTTTAATTTGATTTTCCAAAATTTTAGTAGTAGTGCATTTTAATAAAACAACACTAACATCTGATTACTTTGGTGTTTTACTTTCCCTTATCTATTGTAGTTTGTTGTAGATACTAACCCTAACCTTTTTAACCCCCTCTATCTAGACGATGTCGAACCAAAAGGAGCCACCATCTTAAATGCCGAAGACAGGGATCTGGAAACGAACGTCATTACGTCAATCAACGCCCCGGCATTTTTGCCTTGCTACGCGTTGGGTTATCCATTCCCCGCCGTCACGTGGTGGAAAAACGATGAAATGATTCCCCTTAAAAATAGAGAATATGAAGTTAGGGGTGGAGATTATACCCTGCTTATACATTCGGTTCAGTTGCACAATTTGGGAGTGTATACTTGTCAAGCTTACAATGGTATAGGCAAGGCGGCCAGCTGGTTAGTATCTCTGTCATAATGAAGTTTGACCACGAATGACAGTGATCTCTAAATATTTACTACACATTCAAAGTAAGACAAACCAAACAAAGACACTGACAAACCAGTGATAAACTCTTTACTGCCAAACAACGAATGACGAAACGAAATTTATATCTGTATGTGAGTTGCGTTGTTGTATAAGGAGTATTTATTGGAGTGGTAATTTTTTTTGTCCCCTCTGCAACACGGTAGTTTTTGCCATATTACGTACCCTAAATCAAATTAGTTAAAATAGGACTGAAATAAGATAGCTAATGAGAAACCAAGTAAACAAAAACACACAGCGCAGTAATGTTTTTATAATAATTAGCAAAATATTTCTTAAAAACTACTTTTTAGAGATTTTGGTTAGGTGTTTCTAGTATTTTTTTCCTCACAAATTCTTAAAATGCCAATTATCTAAAAAAAAAAAAAATTTTACGTAAGTTATATCTATAGGACAACTTAAAATTAAAAAAAATTGGTTTAAAATAACACAAGATTTGCAAATTTGACAGATATAGATATTATTTTATTACTTATTTTGTTTTCTATGAATAAAATATACCATAACCTATATGTTTACAAATCCACAAACTTCAGGTTTTATAAAAGGTAAAGGTGAGTTATTAGTTCCATCTCTTTGAAGGTAATATTTGTATTTAAAAACTGGACAAACTTCTAGTGACACGCTACAATTTCTTGTTTTAAATTATTTTTTGCTGTTTTCTACTAATTAATTTGCGACTTTAAGTGGTTTCAGACCTAAAGTAAACCGTATTCTTCATAATAAAATTTAAAAAGCTTAGATACGCCTTTAATAAATATTTTTTTTGTCTGTGACAGAAAGAATTAGGTTCTGTTCAAAAAGAAAGTGCCATAAAAGCTTTATGCAATCTTAAGCTTATAGTCTGCAATTATCGGGGGTAATACTTAAAAGTTACCGATAATTTTTATAAAACCTTGTTAAAAATTTTACGACCTCGAAGAACAGTGGTCCTATCAATGCTACGATCTTATCTCTGTGTTTTATGGACCTTATACTATCATGGTTTTTTACTAAGTCTGCCTATGGTTTGATATTAAGTTTTCTCTATTAATTCAATGCTCTTAGGGCCAAACAAGAAATGAGGAGTAGAATCTGGAATTCTTGAAATGTTGGGTATCCTCTCTTCTACTCCCTTGCTCTAACTCCTTGTGAGTCATCTTGCTCTCACTCTTGCGGTATTTGGTTCAATCTTTAATTGTTTTAGTGGTCATGTGGTTATCAATGCTACGGACGTAACTTAGCGATCTTATTTCTGTGTTTTTATATTTTAAAGCTTTTATTTCATAAATTTTCATAATTCTGGGTCGAGTTGGTTTTCGTGCTGGTCGATATAATAATATTTCTTAGAATTTTCGCTCGAGTTTTTTTAGATCTTCATTATTTAGAATATTTTTAAGCTCAGTAATATTTTGTTGGCGAAGTAATCCTTACTTATTTGTAATTGAATTTCTTCACTTAGTGAGTTACTCTTATCTTTGTCTATTTCTAATCCTATTTCTTTGGCATCAATGTTGCGGTTTGTGAAAGCCACCTGAAAATCCATTGCTCGTCTTCATGTTAGATTTTATAAATACGTCATCTGCATGTATAAACTACTATTTGTCAAAATTTTGTTAAAAATTTCTCGACCTTAATGAACAGTGGTCCTATTGCTATCAATGCAATGCTACGATCTTATCTCTGTCTTTTATGGACCTTATACTATCATGTTTATTTACTAATGCTGCCTATGGTTTGATATTAATCTTCCTCTATTAATTCAATGCTCTTAAGGCCAAACAAGAAATCAGGAGTAGAATCTGGAATTCTTGCAATGTTGGGTATCCTTTCTTCTACTCCCTTGCTCTAGATGCTTGCTCTCACTCTTGCGGTATAATTATTTCAGTGGTCATCAATGCTACGGACGTAACTTAGCGATCATAATTCTGGGTCGAGTTGGTTTTCGTGCTGGTCGATATAAGTATATTTCTTAGAATTTTCGCTCGAGTTTTTTCAGATCTTCATTATTTCTTAAGCATTGTCCATATCTTGCCATTTGATTACTGAACGTATTAAGCTTTTGCATATCTGCGATCCAGATTTTTCCCTAGAATATTTTGTTTGGCGAAGTAAGCCTTACTTATTTGTATTTTTATTTCTTCACTTAGTGAGTTACTCTTATCTTTGTTTATTTCTAATCCTATTTCTTTGATATCAATACTGCGGTTTGTGAAAGCCCCCTGGAAATACATTGCTCGCCTTCATGTTACATTTTGTAAATACGTTATCTGCATGTACAAACTCCTATTTGTCAGCTTTTGGTAACCACTGTTCCAGAAATCTCAAGCTTGTATAAAACACCTCCTTGTCGTACACCTCTGTTAATGGAAAAAAGTTTATTACGTTGTTCTTAAGTACTGCTGTTTCAGATTCAGTTTAGTCAATCTTAGCTAGACTACCTCAATGTGTTTAGTTTGTTCTAAAGTAATACTTAACAGCTTTTGATGGTAAAATCATGATAAAATCATGTTATTAAAAATCTTTCTATTTACTAAATCAAAATTCATCAATAAACTATGAACAAATACTTCTTTTTGAAAACCTGTCTGAGTAAATTTGATTTACTGTTGACCATACGTATGTCTAGTATAGAACTCCAAAGCGTGCTTTCATCAATGAATTAATAAACAATCAATTAAAACGTAAAAAAAAACAAATAAAATAATATTCACACTTAGGGTTCTTATTGTGTATAGAATATTTTTGCCATTTGATAATATGTATGTCCTATTTTTTAGGATATTCTTTTTAAAGGATTAAAACAAACTTTACACTATAGGTACCCTATAAGCTCATATTTGCGTTTTTGGTTTATTCATTCTTGTCATACTGTAAGCATCTCAATCCTCGCTACTATAGGTCCATCACAATGCGTGCTCAAGGTCCGTATAACATTACCAATCCAGCTGATGTAAAATACCTGGAATACGTCATTAATTCAGACGAACCCAAAACTACCACTCTGGCGCCTTCTCGACCGCCTCAAAGGCCGTCTTTCTCGAGGCCTACTCCTGAACCATATGACATTGCGCCTCAGTACACGGAACCCAGTCCTGAGATAGTTCCGATAGCACCTGAAGAACCGGACACCAATGAAATTGTACCTGATTTGTCGCCGTATGAACCTGGACCTAATTATATTGGTAATGTAGCTAAACTTATTCAGCTGTATTTACTAGAAGTTTAAGTTACTTATAAATTTAAATTGTTTCTTATTTTCCTATTTATTTTACTAACAGTAGAGTTAATTAATTATAGATGGTTATAGAGTCCGATAAAGTTAGTTGCATGCATGTTAGTTGTTATTTATCTTAGCCGACTTCCCTGTGTTTTGATTTTCAAAAAGAAGTTAGCAAGTGAAGAGTTGCTATGATCCAATTTATGTTCTCTTTTAAAACTAATTACCAACAAAACCTAAGAAACATCCATCGGGTTTCTGAAACAAAGGGTATCCTTAAAGGTTTTTACTATTTAAAAAAATTGTAACTCATTTTTTAAATTCAACATTTTTTATTTATAAAATTGAATACGAAATGTGGACATTTATTTGTAAAAATTATGCCGTCGAGATGCTGTCCTTCCACGTGCACTATCTTGAGATTGCTCATATTTCATCGTGAATTCTTTGCTTCAACTCCCACAAAAAAAAAATCCATGACAGTTAAGTCGGGACTTCTGGGAATCTTTCCATGCAGGTCGTTCGAAGTATGTTTCTAGGAAAGGCCATATCGAAAAATACTCCTTAAAGTCCCGACTTAACTATCATGGATTTCCTTTTTCTGGGGGTTCTTTAAATCAAAGATGTACAATTTTTACTAAATTTAAAGTTGAATGAATTATACTTTTTTTAAATAGTAAAAACCTTTTAGGACGTATATGATGGATTTCTCCAAAGCTCACCGACTTTTGGGAATCGATGAAGGTTCGCGATTGTTTTTCATATTCTAGGAACAAAAGTTTCTGGAAGAGTTTTAAAAGAAAAGACGGGGTTGGTGTTAAAAAAAAAGAGGTGGAAGGAGTAAACTCCAAACGGGTCGGGATAGTGAAGTTAGATTCAGTTTTTATTGAGTCTTATGGCTGTCAGATGCATATCACTTGTCATATGTAAACAGCTAATAGCAACTCTCCCAAACATACTGGAATCTCGGTTGTTAAAAAAGAACCAAGCTGCAATGTGTTTTTGTTAAAACACGCTTTAGAACTAGCTTGCTTTTTTTACTTTAATATTGACAAGCTTAATTTTTCTTTAGTCCCAGTTACAGCTAATATCACAACAAATGAACAACAGTATCCCACCGGCAGTGAAATTCAGATTCCTTGTGACGTTCATGGGTACCCAATACCTCAAGTCAGCTGGTACAAAGATGGAGTCCCGTTGCTCGATAGTGATAAGATATCCATTTCATTAGGTTAGTAGTTCTATATTTTATCAGTTTATGACGTTCTTCGTCATTTTTTAATTTCCTGTCTATATTGGTCTCTTTAATATGTTATGTACAGGGTGTCTCATTATATTTTTTCCCACCCTTTTAGACCATTAATAATTGATATAGGAATATACAAGAAATTGTGTTTGAATTCGCGAAATGTTTACTTTTAAATTGCATCTTGACTTATATATTCAAGCCTAATATTTTAATTAAATAATATAAGGAGCATCCAATTTACAAAAACTATAAATTTGAGCGCCTGTCAAATACGGTAAGCATCAGGAATCAAGTCAAGATGCAATTTAAAAGTAAAAATGTCGTTAATTCGAACACAATTTCTTTTATATTTCTACATTAATTATTAATGGCCTAAAAGAGTGGGAAAAATATAATGAGACACCCTGTACATTCGTTTTTTGTACGTGTTTATACCATCTCGCTTGATTAATTTAAATAGACCCACTCTGTTAGATTGTGTTTAACGCTTAAAATGTATTAAATCCTTTCATTACAGAGTCTAGTCTTTACATCAAAATTATCAAAAAAATCAAATTTCTCGCCCCACAAATACTACAATTTCAAAATTGTATGAAATAAATAACATCTTGGTTATTACCAACTGTATACATAACTACAAATTTATTCTGTGTTTTTAGTCCCAGACATCATGACAACCGCTCTGGGTTCTCTTTTTAATAAGTGCTAGAACAGCGATCCTTCATTAGTGGCGTACATCTTTATTTTTTTATGATTTTTATTTGCTTAAGCTTAAATAAAAAATTGATAATTATAAAATATTTATAGGATATCAGATAGGATACCATGCAACATTAACAAACAATGTTTGTCTTAAATTTCAGATACGAACACATTGACAATCAGAAATGGTGAAAAAGCAGATTCTGGCAACTATCAGTGTGAAGCCACCAACTCATATTCGAAAGCCTCTAGTAGTTTAGAGATATCAATAGAAGGAATGTACATCCATCCCAGCTGTATAGACAGTCCCTTCCTGGCTAAGTGCGAGTTGATTGTAAAACATAAGTTATGCAACCACTCGTATTATTCAAGGTTAGTATCTGGGCTGGTAGCTCATAAGGGACTGTTTACATATGGCGTAACATGAAAATTACTAAATTTGGACCCTGCCCATTATAACTTTAGTTTACATAAACGTAACGATTGCCGTCACCCCATTCCTGTATTTAAAAAAGAATATATAAAATAAAATTTTTAGTCAATATTTGTGTAGGTTAAAAGTATATTTAATAATCAAACAAGTTTCGTGGCTAATCGGGGAAAAAGGAGTTTTTGTTTCCCTCATATTTTTCCGTGGGGGTCCAAGATCTAATGGACACCTAATAAGTGTTGACAGTTAACTGTTTCGTCCTTATGGGACTCCTCAGAACACTGCTGGTCAATGTGACAAAAGTTTGTTAGGATTATTTGGCTTAAAAATTCCGTTGATTGACGCTCACTGTCTTGCTGACGGGTAAAAATGCAATATGTGTTGATCCGGCCTGAAAAACAAAGAGCTGTGGTAGGTCACGGACTATAGTTGTTTTCTTTTATTTGCATTCGATCTTTTCATTGATCGATATTGTATAGCAGTGTTTCGCCTGCTTTTATTTTTTGTTTCTCTCGTATCTTGATAGATGGCGCTTCTTGCGATAGTTTTCTCACTATTTATATTTGATTAGAGACAAAACCGTCTAATTAACTTCGCAAGATTTGTCACATTGACCAGCAGTGTTCTGAGGAGTCACATAAGGACGAAACAGTTAACTGTCAACACTTATTAGGTGTCCATTAGATCTTGGACCCCCGTGAGGTTTAGCTTTCAGGCTACCCACGGAAAAATATGAGGGAAACAAAAACTCCTTTTTGCCCGATTAGCCACGAAACTTGTTTGATTTTTAAATTCACGGGTACGAAATTCCACGTTTGTTAGTATATTTAATTTTAGGATTTTAAGTGACGCGACCCGGTTCCCCCTGGAATGCTTCGTGTGACCCCTCTTTTTAAACAACACAATTTATGACCAGTCCCTAATAAAAAAAAATTATGCTATGTACGCCAACACCTACTAATTAGGCCACTGAAACCATGAGTATAAATTTGTTAGTCAGTGTAGGATCGCTAGTTCTCAGGGTATTCACTCGACCAAGTCATTCACCTAATTTTATAATTCATCGCTCCCACTTTTAAAGTGTGAAATTAAATTAGACGTAAGTTTTAAGTCTGAAAACATGAGAACACATTTTTATGTTTTAAAATTTCTAATCGCATTGGGCGATTTACCAATAATAATTTTTATAGTTTTTGCATCGATTTCATGAAATTTTGCTTCATTCTGCCCTTCAAAAGTTATCCAAATTCATATAAAATCTTCCTGGTATAATTTCAACCCTACCGACAGAGAAAAAACGCGGCTCTTTGCGGTCCAACCACAAAGTATTTGTTTTCCGACCGACCGAGCTCAGGTGGATGGACGACACCTGATTGGCAGATTTTTTTAAGATGCGCTTTTAATTGGTTTCAGGTGTTCTTTTCGGGACCCCTTTAGTCGGCAGTATGCAGAGTTAAGAAATAAATCAGTGTCGTTTCTGTAGGTGTAGGAATAGAAAGTTTTATTATCTCTATCTACCGCCGCCCATGTCACTTTCTTTAAAGGATATGCCGATGGTCGGCTTTTATCTTTGTTCAACTGACTTTGCAAAAACTATACCAAAGTGCAATAATGCAAGGTTTTACTCAAATCGTAAACTACAATTCCAAACCAGGGCGAAGCACAGGAAACTTACATTATTTAAAAGATAGGAGTAAACCAAGAGAAGTAATTATGTTCCCTAACTAAAGGAGTTCATTCCTTACAAATTAAATTGCAGGATCAAAAAGTACGCGCCTGCTACCAAGGTTTAGCAAAGTTTAGGATTTATGTACTTATTTAGACTAGGTCCAATGTAATATAATGATGTCATCAAGGTATATCAGGTGAATTGAGTTTTTTTAATATGGATGGGGAATGAATGGTCCTTAGCAAATCCAAACATATTTAGCTACTTTCTCATACTAGCTATAACATACTAAAGATGCTGCTGCCAATGGCATGTGGAGTTTTAGGGAGAGGGTGACTAAAATTGTATGATTTTGAGTAAAACCTTGCATTATTGCAATTTGGTATTTAAAAATGTGGAGTTTTGTTGGTTGTCACCAATATGATTACAGAATATTTCTAGCCGAAAAAAAATTCATAAAATTTTTGAAAGTTATAAGTTACTTCATTTGTATAATGGTCGGCCTAATATGCAACTACATATCTTTTACGTTACTTTAATGAAAAACATATAATTCATTTTATATTTTTTTAGACAACTTTTTTTTGTTGGTTCATGTTATTGTTATGATAACCAGCCGATCTCTGTGAAAAAGTTATCTCAAAAATTATAAAATGAACTGTACCAAAAAATATAATCAAAATACAGTCGCACCTCCCTAAGTCGAACCTCTATAAATCGAACCTCTCTATAACTCGAACCTTTTAAATGGTCCCTGCAGTTTTTATATGTATTATAACGTCTTTAATTCGAATTTCTATAACTCGAACTGTTTTCGTTGTCCCTTTGAGTTCGAGTTATAGAGGTTCGACTGTAGTTGGAATATCAGCCTGAACAATACATTGTCATAAAATTATCTTTCACACGACCGATTAGTTTCCTGTAAAGAACATAGCTAGATACCTATTATATTGTATATCAGACTGTACCTACCTTGATGACATTATACTTATTGTTCAGACTTGAGCTTCAGTCCATAAATCCTGAAAGTGTTCCTAATCAGACAAAATATGTTTAACAAGGACATATCTTTTTAATGTTAAATCAAACAAGTAGATAACCTTATTTGGTTTACATTTTATCATCGAATGGTTTGACAAACCTGATATTTTTCATTTAGTGAAAACCATCCATCCAAATTGTCCCAAAAAATATCAACAAAATAGTCGGAGTATCAGCCTGAACAACGCAAAGCCATGAAGTTAGCTTTCAAACCACCAATTAGTTTCCTATAAAGAACATAGTTAGATACCTAGTATGTTGTTTAAGACTTTACCTACCTTGATGACATTATACTTATTGATAAGACTTTTGAATTTCAGTCCATAAATCCTGAAAGTGTTCCTAATCAGATGAAATATGTTTAACAAGGACATGTGTTTATAAATGTTAAATAAAACAAGTAGATAACCTTATTTGGGACCCATTTTATTATCGATTGGTTAGACAAACCGGTTATTTTTATTTAGTAACAAAAAATATTAAAATAGTCGGAGTATCAGCCTGAACAACGCAATGCCATAAAGTTATATTTCAGACTACCAATTGAAGGTTGTCAGGTACAAACAGGCTAAGTGCCAAAATTAGAAAACAGAGATAATTAAGAACCTTGATGACATTGGTTAGACCTGATATTTTTAATTTAGTGAAAAACATACCTTGTCCCAAAGAGGAATCATCAAAATAATCGGATTATCAGCCTGAACAACGCAATGCCATAAAGTTATCTTTCAAACCACAAATTAGTTTCCTATAATGAACATGAGATACCTATAGTCCAAATTATACGCATTTGCAATACGTCATTTTTGTTTAGTATATTATAAACAGCGGTGACTATAAACTTTAAAAAAAAAGTAGTGTCTATGATTTAAATAGGTAGGTAATTGGATATGTGAAGTATCCGTCACTGTCAATCACAAAAGATTGAGTGGCAATAATATCTACGCCATACGTCTTTTTCTCACCTGGTGACGTCATTACAAATGCGTATAATTTAGACTATAGTATGTTGTTTAACAGACTTTACCTACCTTGATAACATTATACTTCTTGTTGAGACTTTTGAGTTTCAGTCCATAAATCCTGAAAGTGTTCGTAATCAGACAAAATATGTTTAACAAGGACATATCTTTATAAATGTTAAATAAAACAAGTTGATAACCTTATTTGGGGCACATTTTGTCATCAAGTGGTTAGACAAACCTGATATTTTTAAGCCTTAACAATGCCTTACCTACCTTGATGACAATATACTCATTGTGGAGACTTTTGAATTTCAGTCCATAAATCCTGAACGGGTTCTTAATCAGACGAAAGATGTTTATTATATCTCAGACATCTTTGCAAATGTTAAATAAAATAAGTAGTATTTGGAATAAATTTTATCGTTAAAGGGTTAGACGAAACTGATATTTTGCGAATAAAGTTAAATAAATAAGGCATATCTTCGTTCGTACTTGTTATTTTATCTGGTAAGGTGATCCTGATCCTATTTGGCAAATAATTTTAATGGGTTTAAATTTTGTGTACCAAGAAAAAGGAACTTGAGACCCGGGATTTTTAACTAAAAGTTGAGGATTTTTTTCAGTTAGTCCTCTATTAAATCTCTGTTTAAAGTGCACAACTCAAAGGCACTAACATACTCCTGGGAAACAGGAACAAGTTGAAGCCAAGACCAGAGAATTCGTGCTGGGACGGACACGACAAGACGTTGGACTGTGGACAGGAAGAAGAATCATCAAGAACTACACTTGCTCAAATGAGCTGACATAGTGCACATTATAAAGAAAACAGGAAGACCCAATGAACTACCTGGAGGTCAAATGCAAGTGCAGAGAGTGGGTTAAGGAATAGACCTGGACCAGGACAAATATGGTCTACTTGCGGGACCTACAGGTCATACCTTTCTGGCCGCTACTACTACTACTATGTTTACTATTACTATATTCGCGTGCTGTGGTTTGATGTGAAGAATGTACGTTAAAAAGATCACTTTGTTCTTTTATATATATTTTCCTATAAAAAGTAAGAATCTTTTATAAGTTGAGTTAAACTGACAGAAATAAAAGGTGAGCGTTTTTTGTCCTAGAGAGTTTTACTTACTTATTTAAACCATAGGTTTAATATAATGTCATCAAGGTACTTTGTGATAAATTTTGTTTTTTTATAACCGCTGATATTGAATGATCCCAAGCACCTTACAGTAGCTTTAGCTACTATCCAGCGCTAGCGATGATGTGCTAAATATGCTGGTTCCAATGTCATGTGGATGCATGAGGGTGTTCTATTATAAATGCGACCCTCCTTTCTCTCCCTTATTGTGACCGTTACAAAAGCGTTAATATACGAAAGTGGCACAACTTATTGCTATCTTTTATAATATGCACCCCAAAGTTATCAAATGTCATTACAAATGTTACATATTGATAGCAACTTAACATAAAATGTAACAATTAAATAATTTAGTTATTACTTTTAGGTTCTGTTGCCGCTCGTGCACGGAGGCAGGACTCTTACCTGTAGATGGATCACACTTGTGGAGTCAAACAAGCAGACCGGAAAATAGTTTTGATAACAACATAATCTAAAACGTAAATAAAATAAGAAAAAAAGTTAGAGCTAGTCGTTATAAAAAGGCCAAGACGTCTCACTATTCAAGGCGAGTTTTTACACATTATAAATGATTGTATTGCATTTAGTGATGAGCATAAGCATATTATTTTTAATAATTACAGAACCCCTTAAGACAAAATAAATGTCGAGATCCGTAAGACAGACCGTGATATTCCTGTATGTAATTTTTTGACGCTGAATTCGAATCTAGACGACTAGGGACTTTCTTGACCCAGAAATCAGATTCAGCGTCAAAAAATACGTAGGAATAGTGGGTCTTACGGATCTCGACCCTTATCTTTTTTTTGTGCGGTTGTGTTATCTGTATTTAAATGATCACTCAAATAAATGTTTTAGAGTAGGAAGAGAAAAAGTAAAGGAAAGTGACTAAAAAATTAGAATAGATAATTGAAATGATGAGGCTAATTACATGTTTTTTACATTCATTTTGATGATCTGTGTATTATATTATTTGGTCGTTTGAATACCAAAGATCTTATCACTACTTGCATTTAATTCGCCTTTTATTAGTACTGACCACCTCCAGTATAAAGGACATTCACAAATTATCACAATATGCATGAGTAGTTAGATTTAACAGGCTTAAGATAAATAGTATTTTATTGAGCTAAACAGATTGTGGATGTCTTTTAATTTTTAGACAAAAGTTTCATTTTACAAAGACAATTCTGTTATTGCCGCAAAATCGTATAAACGCAGTATTTCATTATAATAATAAATTGTGGTACAATCAGGGACTTTTTAAATTGCCTCGCTAGAAAATAAAACATTTTTCAATTTAAAATTAAAAAAAAACAACTTTAATCAAATAAAAGAAATTGTGAACGTAACCTTTGTCTGTATATGTAAATATTTAACAAACTTTTTTTTCTAATATCCTTAAATATACATTTTGACAAAAAAAAGCACCCGGCAATTTAAAAAGACCCTGACTCTACATTTGAAATTTCTTGTTGCAATATTATAGTTTGTGTACTTAAAGTTACACTTAGGGCATTTTTAGGATTTAGATTTAAATAAAAATTGTTTCCGTATTCATAGTTCAAACATTTTTCAGTCGACATCTAATGTAATAAGATACTTTTATATGCCATTTTTTAGACTAAAAAAACCGTAGAACTGACAAAGAGCCATATTAAGTTTATTTTTAATATTAAGGAGATCTAGTTATGTGTAGATATTTTTATTTTATTTTAATTATTATTTCATTCCTTAGCACTTTTCTCGGGCACTGTGCACATCATTTTGTACATACTTTATTTTTAACGAAATCTTTTTAATTTATAAATGATTATTATTGTAAAAATGTGTTCAATACATTGTAAAACGACGACAGGAGAAATAAAGGAGTATTTTTTAGGTAAAAAAAAAATATTACAAGTTGATTCAAAATTTATCCTACATATTCCTTTATGAGCAACCACAGAATTAGCAAGAAGCGACACAACTAAAAATGACAGTTTCAAAGTGCAAAATATTAAACCAGCGCTCGTAGGTAGTGCTGAAATTTAGTCTTGTTTTAGTCAAAATTCACTGTCATGTTATTAAATACCATCGATCGATGTATTTAAAAATACAATTTTACAATTCTTTAATTTTAACCTACAAGTGTTTGTGATGTTAAAATTAACTTACGAATATATTAACTTATTTGACCTTAAAAGTATAAGAATTATTTTTTTGCGGGTCTAATGTAGTACCTAGTACTGTCTATAGGTTCTATTGTTTAGTTCTATAGTTGGATAATTTTTGAATCTCCTTCAATTGTTTGCAATATATTTTACTATCATCCATTTTTATTAAAACCCAAATTTTATACAGCTTCGTTACATTCTAATAAAAACATGAAGGGGTGAAAATACAACTCAAGCGGTAAAACAATCGTTAAGTGAGTCACTTAAAAATATTTACAATAATTCATAATTATAAAATAAAAATTGATTTTTAAATATTTGTGATTTTCCGAGACCTAACTTGACACATTTTTATACGGCCAGTTTATCAATTAACTTAACCCGTGGATTGAAATTAATCTGAGCGTTTTGGGGATTTACCCCTAGATGCACCGTAAGCAAAACTCGGATTAATCCACTTTCTGTCCCTGTTTATTTCCACGAATATAAAAGAGAAGATATTTAATCCAAGTTTACAAGTCATATAACATTTTTCTCTCAGATTAATTTTTGCCTTGGGATATTTTAATTGATAAACCAACCACGTTTGATCGGTGTAATCTGATAAAATGAGCGATTAGGTTAATGTCCAACAATTTAAACTTGATTAAGATGATTCTGTAAAAGGACAAAAGATGAATTTTAATTTTTATACGTTGTTCCAATCAAACTAAGTAGATAGTGTCAATATATTTTATAAATAGTTTAAATTTTTATCACTTACATAATATCGAAAACAGTAAGAATATCATTCTACAAAGCAGACTTTTTTTTTGTAGCGGTGACATTATTCTTATATTTAAATAACCATGCATCGTTACTTTTTCCTATACCGACAAAAATTTATCATATTTTTTTGGGAGACTCTCAGCAGCACATTCATTTTTATTTAATGGCTAATTTAGTTTTATTCAGCTTAAAAGACTTGTCGCTCGACTGCACTGACACTATTTGATGCTACATTAACTCAAAGAACCTTTAAGTTAAGGGCGACACAAAATATCGGATGTCCAAGACCCTACGTCGGCCCGTTTAAATGCTAGAAAGTTTGAATCCGCTGCACAATTATTCATAGCTAAAAAAAACGGATTTTCGGTTTTAATAGGCCACTTCCGGTTGGAACCGGGAGTTGAAAATACCGCCATTTGAACTCAATGTAGCGTTAATTGATTTTACCGTCTAATTTTTAAAAGGGATGGACGGGTGGTCTTAGCCAAGTGCGATCAAAGGCTTTTAAGTTAAATAAAGTTAACGCTTAAAAAAGTTAAGAAAATAAAAAAATTGGCCGAAACACTAAACGTTATAATAAATGGTACCTATGGTGATAATAGTCATGTGTATTGAGCACGACCTTGTTATATTTAAATGACACTTAATATAATAATAACAACACAGTTACATTCTAGCTAACCTAAGTGTTGAAAGCCTATAAATAATGCTAAATAGGTTTACCCAAATCTTCAACCACTGTTTGCACTTTATTCTAAGGGGTGATTGTTTAGAAGTGATGCTTCCCCTAAATTTCTGAATAGTAACTGGAATAGGTAACGGGAACTTAACACAAGCAGTGCGCAAACAGCCGTAGAAAAATTGGATAAAGTGTAGGGCGCGGGTGGTGCTCTTTAACAGGCAACTAGATGGCGCCACGTTGCCGCGCCTACACCACCAGTTTATACAGACCAATAATGAACTGACTGACAGCACTAAGGCAACACTGTATGCAGATTTTTTGACGGGTTGGTTTGAGAAAGAAAACCCTAACGCGTCTTTTTACTCCAACATAACATTAAGTGTAGACTTAAACTCCACTATTGCAAGCAGCCCTTATTTGTTGCTAATTTTCTTTTAATATTTCTGATTGCCCTTTTTTATTAATCAACAAGCTCAAAATTTTATTGTCATTGTGTCAAACTTGTCATTTTTTATGTCAAACTATCCTTTTTTACCCCTATTATTTTCAATTTTTGGAGCTAGTTATTTACTAACTTTAAAAATTGAAAATAGGCAAAATAAACTAGTTAGTAATTTTGTCTTTTTTTTTCTCAAGCCAATCCATCTTTTTATGGAATGTATGGAACCACACTATTGCAAAGACAATCTAACTTGGATACTGTTCTCAATGATAGTGTATTATAATAATATCATCGGATTAACCGTAACATACTTTTTTGTATAGCTTACATGTTTCTTCCTATTATCGTTAATTTTTTAAAATTTATTTTAATTAAAATTAGTAATTTAAATAACTAACTTTGCACAAGTGAGTGAAATTTGCCAAAACGGAATCTTTCATACCCCATTGTTATTTTTGAAAGATTTCTAGTCAGTGGAATACAGACAATGTTTTTTTTTATTTTCTATATTGAGCATAATAAGTCATTATTAGCACCTCTTTTAACACCTAGCGGATTGTTTCTTTAATCATTCAAATAGCAGCAATATCGAGTGGGCGCTTTCAATCAGTAATATATTAATTTCGGCGTCGACCAGAAGTAATTAGGTTGGGTGCAGATTTTTGATATCTGAAAGGCATTTTAACACCTGCATAAAACCTTTTTAAACCACAGAGGACCAGATTTTTTTGCGACTGCGCAGTTTTGTCATATGTCTATCTATAAAATCTTTGAAAAATTAGGTTCCGCAAAGACTAAAAAAACTTGTTATGCAGTCCGGACTCTTGTAGTAAAATGAAAAGGGCAAAAATACAATTGAATAAATAACTAAACAAAATTATTATATTATACCTCACATTTAAGAAAACTTATAAAAGTTAAAGATACTATCAGTTGAAAGGGAGTACTTGATATGGCTATAAAAAAAACAATACTATAGGTTTGACTTCGTAGGTTGTATTAAAAAAAATAGTTTTCTTCAGAGATACCATAACCTACGTTTGTTCGTGCAACTTTAATTTTAAATTCAAATTTTGCGCCAAATTCCCGTATTCGGAAAACCCACACAATTTCAATTTGATTGGCACAAGCAAAACGCCAGCGCCATCTACAAAAATGAATCTGCGCAAAAAGGCGTAACCAAAAAAGAATTCGTCTGTCGGATTCTGTCGAGATCACCACGCAGCATGGTGATAAATTCTATTAACCAAAAAATCCAATAAAATTCTTAGAAAATCAAACTAAACCATTACACAAACAAGTGATTCTAGTGTGGAGCGACTGCAACGACTGGGCCAGCGAGAGGAGCTCCTCTGGACGACGGAAACAGCTGAAAAGGTGAGTGCCAATCCTCTATATTGTCTTTGTGTGGCTCGGAAAAATTAATATTTTTACATCGTCCTTTTAAGGATTTTTGCACCCAGATTTTATAAAACGACCAGTGCGCATACAGTCCCGCAGCTCTCAACCCTCAAAACAACAACATTTTCTGGTCCCACGACCCAGATAGTTTTTTAAAATTTGTTTGCTAAAAATATTAGATTTTTACCCTCGCCATTTTGATTCATTTGTTGCCGTGTGCGGTTTAGAAAGGAGGTTCCGTCCCCCCTTGCGTGGCTTAACGGTGGCTCCACCCACATTTCATTGCAGCCGAAATTGGCACTTCGTACGTCGTTTGTTTTGATTCAAAAATCGAAATTTGTTTAAATAATAGTTATTTGTTTAAATAATATGTTATAGTTATTCAAAACAACAAAAGTGCTTGTGAGTTGAATGCTTTATTCTTATTTAACAGGTAAACAAACACATCTGGTAGAATTAGTATTTACCTGTAAATTATAAGTAAACGGTAGTAGGTACAATTTGTTTTCTGTGCATTTATTTTGGGAGAAAGATCGCGACCTAGGAACAGCTGTTGATAAGTTTTTGCATTTATTCGAGAAATCGATAATAAAATATATGCTGTCGGACTCTTTTGGACTGATTAAAGTCAATAGGGGTCAAGTGTTAGTTTTATTCCTTTTAAATATTTTTAATTTTTTAAATTAACAATATGTCGTTAAAAAAGCTTGAGAATCAACGCAAAGTTTCAATATCTCGTATTACGGAAACGTATAACTTGGGAACAAAAGCTAAATCAGATAGTTCTTCCTTGCCAATTTTTAAGGCGTTTTACGAATCGTTAGATGATCACTATGAACAATTTAAAAACATTCATAATGACATCATAGGTCTCTTGAAAGACGACGACGATGATGAGTTCGAAGTACAAGACAAAATTAGGAAAGATACGGATCTATTCTACCACCAAGCTAAAGTTCTTTTTTCGAGTTTATGTTCCGATTCAGTTCATTCAAATTTCACCCCCGCAACTTCACACTATTCACGTAGCGATGATCTGGGCCCTTTAAAGGTACCTTGCTTTAATGGAAACGTAAAAAAGTGGCCAACCTTTTACGATGTTTATTCTTGTTTGGTTCACGAAAACTCTAATTATTCCGATATAAGGAAATTTCAACATTTGCTAACCTTCCTTGAGGGCGAACCACTTAATATTTTAAGTTCTATTAAATTAACGGCAAGTAATTACGCAATCGCCTGGAAGGTATTAACAGATCGCTATCAAAATAAAAGACTTTTAGCCAGTACCTACTGGAACTCAATCTACTATGCAAATTCTTTAAAGGGAAACCAGTCAGCAAAGGATCTTAGAGTCTTGGTAGATACCTTTTCCGAGAATATTGCGGCGCTCGAAAATCTTGAATTTCCAGTAACGTCGTGGTGTTTTTGTTTATTTTCAATTTTATTATCAAAAATCGATCAAACCACAAGAACCGCTTTCGAATTAAAGTATAGTACTACCGAGATTCCAACATATCAAAATCTAATTCAGTTTCTTATTAACCAATGCCGTGCTCTTGAAACAGTACAGCTATCTCCCCAAAATACGCAAATGCAACCTTCGACTTCAAAACAACAAAAACCAAATTATTCGAATTCTAGTAACCACAAATATAATTCTTATTCAAATAATCAGTACAAATCAAGCCCTCCATCAAATTTTTTAGCGCATACGCACTCACAAGTAGCAAATAAACAATCCAATATTCAATTTCGACAAAACCAACAACCCTATAAGTGCAAATTATGCAATAATTCTTTTCATCCACTCTCGCAGTGTGGTGTTTTTATTTCCAAATCTCCTTCAGATCGTTTTACTTATGTAAAACAACAATCGTTATGTATCAACTGTTTACGTTCAAATCATCAAGTAATTGACTGCAGTAGTACCTACAACTGCAGGGTATGTCGACATAGGCACCATAGTCTTATTCATCTATCGCAAACGACAGATTCAATCCGTCAGAATTCAAGTCAATCCTTTGTTAATTCAAGCCAAAATTCAAATCAAAATTCGAACTTAAATCAAAGTTTTAATTCAAATCAAGTGGCCGTGCCTAGCACAGGCACAAACTTATCGTATCAGAATTCAAATTCAAGTCTTAGCCAACAGAACCCTAGTTTTGTTCAACCCAGTTCAAATTCAATTCAAATCAATTCAAATCCAAATACATCTACAAATCAATACTCTTCGTTATCCACCTTGACGCCCCGTACGACAGTGCTTCTAGCGACTATAAAATTAGAGGTACTCGATAGTCGGGGTAACTACCAACCTGTCCGAGCACTTCTGGACAGCGGTAGCCAAGCTAACCTGATAAGCGAAGCTTGTCTTAACAGGTTAGGCTTGCCAAGAAACAAAATTTCGATCCCTGTTCTGGGACTAAATCAATCTTCATCGGCCACTAACGGCATTTCTACTTGCACTATTCGAGCCCTAGGCCAACAAGAGCCTACCTTTTCTATTCAAGTCTTCGTTTTACCGAAACTCTGTTCGAATATGCCCTCAATACAGGTAGATTCATCCAATTGGAGTCATATTTCAAATCTAAAGCTTGCAGATAATCAATTTTACAACCCTGGTCCAATTGACTTACTCTTAGGTGCACAACTTTACACAGAAATCGTCCAATCAGGACGAATTCCAGGACCTCACGGCCAACCCTCCGCTTTTGAGACAGTTTTTGGGTGGGTCTTGATGGGCCAAACTCAAAACATAAAGATTTCACCTCAAGTCAATTCTTACTTTACTTCCTGTGAGCAGTCTCTCGACTTTAATATTCGCAGATTTTGGGAACTAGAATCAATTAAGTCAAAAACGTTTCTCTCACCCGAAGAAAAAAGATGTGAAGAGATTTTCCAAAAAACTACCACTAGAGATATTTCGGGCCGATTTACTGTAAATTTGCCTTTTCGTCACATTGACCCTCCTGACCTAGGAGACACATATTCAGTGGCCTACCGTCAATTTTTGTCTCTCGAATCTCGCTTAATAAAAAATTCAAATTTCTATAGTATGTACTCGGATTTTATGAGAGAATATCTCAAAAACGGGCACATGTCTTTAATTCCAAGATCCGAACCTAGACCTCAGTTATGTTCTTATTTAC
Source organism: Aspidapion aeneum (assembly GCA_963576565.1). Taxonomy (NCBI): domain Eukaryota; kingdom Metazoa; phylum Arthropoda; class Insecta; order Coleoptera; family Brentidae; genus Aspidapion; species Aspidapion aeneum. The sequence goes on along the minus strand of OY755038.1, from coordinate 33,298,705 downwards.
CACATCACGGAGTCCTTCGTCTTGACAAATCAACGACTAAACTCCGGGTGGTTTTTAACCCCTCGATTAAGGGTTCGAAAGGCCTAAGCATGAACGAAACTCTTTTAATAGGACCAAAATTACAAGCCGATATTTCCGAAATTCTATTAAAATTCAGATTTTATTCTATCGTATTTTTGACTGATATAAAACAGCACTTTTTACAAATTCAAATCAATCCAATTCATCGGGACTACCAAAGGCTACTTTGGCGATTTGATCCCAATGAACCCCTGCAGGAATACAGGCTTAATACAGTGACGTTTGGTGTTAGTTCAAGTCCCTATTTAGCTATTAGAACTCTTAGAGAACTAGCCATCCTGGAGGCTAAGAATTATCCTGAAGCATCCCAGGTCCTTTTGAATAACATTTTCATGGACGATATTTGCTGTGGAGCTAACTCTCTAGAAGGTGCTTTATCACTTCAAAAAGATCTCATAGCGTTGCTTAAATTGGGAAAATTTGAATTAAGAAAATGGGCATCAAATAATCCGAAACTTCTTTCACATTTGTCGCCCGCCGATTGTCAGATCCCTGTTACCTTTGAAGACGATTCTTCAACATCAATTAAGGTGTTGGGCCTTCAGTGGCACCCTTCTACAGATACTTTTACCTATTCTTGTACCCCTTGTGAAAAACCTTGCACCAAAAGGAATATTTTATCGGCTATCGCTAAAATTTGGGATCCTATAGGTTTCTTATCGCCTGTTTCATTTTTAGCCAAAGTGATTATGCAAAAACTTTGGTTATGCAAAACTGATTGGGATGAAATACCCCCCGATCCAATCAAAACTCTTTGGAATCAATTCAATAATCAATTAACCACTCTTTCGAATCTTTGTATACCTAGACATATTTTTTCGAATAATATTCAACGATGTCAATTGCTAGGTTTCTGCGATGCATCCGAGCTAGGATACGCTTCTTGCGTATACGTTCGCGTCGAATTACCAAATAAAATTATCAAAACTGCTCTAGTCATGGGCAAGTCAAGGGTTGCTCCCTTACACACTATTTCAATCCCACGTTTGGAACTACTTGGAGCTACTCTATTAGCTGATTTACTCGAACTAGTTATTCGCACCTATTCATCATTACTCGTAATCGATGAAATTCTTGCGTTCTCGGACTCACAGGTCACGCTTCATTGGGTCACATCTTCACCTCACAAGTGGAAGACCTTTGTGGCAAACCGCGTAAGTCGTATTCAAGAAACAATCCCCGAAGTCCCATGGTATCACATTACTTCACTCGAGAACCCTGCCGACTGCGCTAGCAGAGGGTTGTCGCCCAATAACTTAATAAATCACCCTCTTTGGTTTCACGGCCCTCCATGGATTACCTTGCCCACTACGGAGTGGCAAATTCAAAGGTTTATAAATGAACGTTCTTTGGGAGTTCCAGACGAGGTTCTCAAAGAAGAAAAACCGGAAAATTCAGTGGTGCTGACGGCAGAAATTCAAAATCAAAACTTTTTTGATAGATTAATCGATAAAATATCCAATTTAAATACCATTCAAAAAATCATTTGTCATTTTCTAAGACTTATTCACAATCGAAAAACCTCAGCTGACCCTTTATCCGGCGTTTTTTCCGCTTTTGAACTACACAAGGCTCTACTTGTTTTAGTTAAAAGGGTCCAAGAAGAGTGTTTTTCGGATATCATTCAAAAAATTCAAAATACTCAGCTATTACCTAAGCCGTTTCGCAAACTCGCGCCCTTTTTGGACGAATTGGGTTTCCTTAGAGTGGGCGGACGCTTACGGCATTCTCAACTCTCCTTTGAGGCAAAACATCCCTTATTATTGCCGAAATCTCATAGATTAACCCAATTGATCATTCTTCAAACTCATAACGAAAATTTACATCCCGGAATAAACACAGTCCAATACTTAATTCGTCAAAAGTTTTGGATTATGTCATCACGTCGAGCTATTCAGAGGGTTTTATTGAAATGTATTCCCTGCTTTCGCTTAAAACCAAAACCTTACACTCCGTACATGTCGGATTTACCTTCTTTTAGAACGTCACAATTAAAATGTTTTTCACACGTTTGCTTAGACTATGCAGGCCCAATCAAAACCTTTGTAGGTCAGAGACGTCGTGGAGCACAAGTTGGTAAATCATATATCGCAGTCTTTGTCGATACTTCTGTCAAGGCAATCCATATCGAGCTTGTTTCGGATTTAACCACAGAGGCGTGCATCGCTGCGTTACGACGCTTTGTCGCTAGACGTGGCACTTGTGTCCAAATCACAAGTGATAGAGGCTCAAACTTTGTTGGGGCTATTAAGGAGCTCCATAATCTTTCGAAATTAGCTTCTGAGAGCTTAAAAATCAAATGGTGTCTTAATAGTCCGGGAGCCCCCCACCTAAATGGTCTAGCAGAAGCAGGAGTCAAATCTATAAAAACACATTTGTATCGGGTCATCGGTGACCAGATACTAACCTTCGAAGAGCTCTATACTCTCCTCGCCCAAATAGAGGCATTACTCAATTCTCGACCCCTTTGTGAGCAAAGCTCTGACCCAAACGATCTTACGTCTTTGACTCCGGGTCATTTCCTCACAATGGAACCCCTTAATTCGTGTCCTGATCCTGACCTTTCTACCCTTAAAGTTAATACCCTTAAGCGTTGGCAACTTATCCAACGAATTCATGCCGATTTCTGGAAGCGTTGGAAACTCGAGTACTTAAATACTTTACAACAGCGTTCTAAGTGGTCGGACCCTTCGGTTGAAATCAAGCTAGATACGCTTGTATTAATTAAGGATGAAACTAGGCCGCCATTACACTGGTTGCTGGGTAGAATAGTATCTGTACATCCTGGTCGGGATAATCACATTCGAGTTGCTACTGTTAAAACACAACACGGACTTTTCACTCGTCCCGTGGTCAAGTTGTGCCCACTACCTTTAGATGCGCACTAAACTCCCAAGCAACTTCTTTTGTTTCGTGTGTCGTTATCTAGAATATATATATATATTTTTTTTTTCATTTTTTTCCTTTTGATCTATAAACCTAAAACGGATTTTAATAACCTACCCTTTAAGGTTTTGAATTAACTTATATTTTTTTTTTATATAGCCATTTGTTTATTCAATTAATCTCAATGTAAAACTTCGTTTTAAGTGGGCGGAAAATGTTCGTGCAACTTTAATTTTAAATTCAAATTTTGCGCCAAATTCCCGTATTCGGAAAACCCACACAATTTCAATTTGATTGGCACAAGCAAAACGCCAGCGCCATCTACAAAAATGAATCTGCGCAAAAAGGCGTAACCAAAAAAGAATTCGTCTGTCGGATTCTGTCGAGATCACCACGCAGCATGGTGATAAATTCTATTAACCAAAAAATCCAATAAAATTCTTAGAAAATCAAACTAAACCATTACACAAACAAGTGATTCTAGTGTGGAGCGACTGCAACGACTGGGCCAGCGAGAGGAGCTCCTCTGGACGACGGAAACAGCTGAAAAGGTGAGTGCCAATCCTCTATATTGTCTTTGTGTGGCTCGGAAAAATTAATATTTTTACATCGTCCTTTTAAGGATTTTTGCACCCAGATTTTATAAAACGACCAGTGCGCATACAGTCCCGCAGCTCTCAACCCTCAAAACAACAACAACGTTTCTTTCCATTTCCTTTTAATTCAAAGAGTATCTTTCTGAAAGGTGGCGTACTAACTTAGCGAGTATTGACAGATTACAATCACTTGCACTTTTTTTGTTTTAAACTGCTAACAAGCAGCGAATAATTCTAGAAATAGCAACATGATTTGTACAACAATCGATAGAGTTACACGACATTCAAACCAATCGCAAATGTCAAAAAGAATGTACTATTTGGTTCTTCTTTTTTTATATCTTTTTGTTTGCTTTATAACATAGAGGGCGGTCTCTTATCTTTTAGTTTGGAATAGTAAAAATAATACTTGATCGTTGAATTTGCTTACTACCTTTTATAATTTTACAATGAGATCAATTTAAACTCATTAAAAAAAAACATGTCTATTAAACATTTTATATATTTATTATATTTAATATTTATTTCGCATTCGCAAAGTTTCCAGAAATCAAAGGTCTGTTAAAAAATATCCGAACAAATTGCATTCATTTTGTTGAATATGCCATAAAAATAACAGACGCCGATCTATTTCCATGTTTAAAAAAATTCCAAAAGTCTCAACGATCAAAACGAAAAAAAATTGTTTTTACCTAGATTATGCAATATCAACCCAACTCGGCGTTTAAGATATTTTTAAGAACCAGAATAACTACGTCACCATATTAAACACGTATGCAACCATCTAACTCATACATTCTTTACTCAATGAGCTTCGAATAAAAGTCGTTACGGTGTTGCCAAAACTTATTCGCGTCTTGCTTTTGTCTCGATTATTCTTTTGTGTTTAATATCGTAAAGTAGGATGTATCGACCCCATCTTAAATACGATGAAAATTACTTTAAACTTTACAGTTACATGATTCAAACTAAAGATGGTGGCACAACTAATTACTTACAAGATATCTTAAACCTTTTACAGTCGAAAATTATCACCAGAACTGACGGTTTTAACATTTAAACCAATACAAATAATATACCCGTCTGCTGGATTTTTAACCGTATTTAGATGGGATCACATAAATAAAGCTAACCTAAAAATGACAGATTTGCTATGTATACCAACGGGTTGGGTTTCGTGGCAGTAAGATATAGATGTACGGTATTGGATCTAGGTGGCCATACGGCTGCTTAATAGTAAGTTTCTTGTTCCAGCCAGCCGCCTGGGTTACGTCGCAAGTAGTACCGACGCACTTCATCGTAGATAAAGATGGATAACATGAAGGGGATGGCCGGCAGCCACCAGACGAATCTAGAAACATTAAGTTTTAAGTGATATTTCTTCAAATTCACTTCAGTCACCCACCAAAAGCAACTGACATTAACAACGTGCACAATTTATTTAATGTTAAATATTTTAGAAACATGTACACTCATGCTCATAAAAATTCTATACACGGAAACTTGTAATAGGTTACTTAAATTTTGCTGTTAACTTGGTTTATAGTGTTAGTAGCAAATGACATTTAAAAAATTAAGTCGGACATTTTGGATGTCACAAAAAAATTAAAAGTGCCAAGACATCTTAGCTGGATTTTCAGTAACTTACACTAAAAATTATCAATTCAATTTCCCGTGTACGGGATTTTTATGAGCACGAGTGTACGTCTTAAATATAAACTCCAGATCATAATTTTTGAGATAACTTTTTGACAGTTATCAGCTGTTTACCATAACAAATAGCTTAAGGCCAACGAAAAAAAGTAAAAAGTTGTCTGAAAAATAATGATATGAACTGTATCTGTACTGCTAAAGCGTATTATAATAACCCATAATGGAAAATTACCGATACAAGCGTTCCGCCATATTCGATTCAATTAAACCCAAACGTATGGCTTGGATTAAAAAAACAAACGCTTTCAAAAACATTTAAAAGGGACTGCTTTCAAATGACGTTAAATTTGAGGTTAATTTTTATTTAAATTTAAGAAAGTTTTTTGGATTTTGGAACTTTTGGAAGACAAATATATCTTGAGTTGATGTAGCTGCTTTACTTAAAGGTCTTTATCCTAAGGTATCTGATAATGGGTGATTTTAAGCATAGAAAATAGATGAAAGATGGCGCTGAGAGCGCGGCACCCATAATCAGTAGCCTGAATATATCCAAGCCATACGTTTGGGTTTATTTGAAATCCAACATGCCGGCACGCTTGCTACAGTTATTTTTAGAGGCCCTTTCCCAGTACAGATATATTTAAGACGTACGTGTTTAGAAGGTATAATTAGCTTAATTTCACTGTTAGTATGACGTCAATTTTAGACAGCGACTTCGCTGCAGAGATATTAGAACAGTTAGAGTTTTGATTTTATAAACCAAAATAGAAAAAGTGGGTACACCATGCGTTTGACAATACAATTGAAAACGTGGTGAAAAAAGTTGGGCACTGGTAGGCAGCCTAACCAAACCTACTTATACTTTGATTTTGTCACGGCCTTGTCAAAATGGCGGCGTCTGTCAGTTGTTGTTATTTTTGTTGAAAAATAAAGAAATTCTCGGTCTTTTTCTACTATAATGAAAAAAGTAAAGTTTTAAGACCCTGAACAGTTTTTAACAGTTAGAGTTAGATTTCATCCCAAATCTAATAAAAAAAACTGGCAACAAAAAATAAACAAAAACAGCGGATGACAAGCCCTTGACATTTGAGGACCTCGGGGGAAGAAGGGGATAAGCCACAAAGCCACATTTTTACCAAAACTGAACTATATCGAACGCAGGACACTAAAACTTGATATTCGTCACTGGAGCAAGTGGTATAACTATCTGATCACAGATGGTGCCACAGTTTAAAAAGTATCTACTTTCCAAGAAAATATAATGGGATACATTCTAGACAACAAAGTGATATGCCATATATTTCTCGAAATTTTTGGGCATATCCCATTCTTCCCTCGAGGTCTTCATTTCTAAACCAGAGAACGAAATGTTAATGGTTAAAAAGGCGGGGACAGCGGCCATTTTTGATTTGCCTCTGTTACTTTGTTCATATTCAATCCGTCAATATCCGTGTCTCGCTGTTAAAAGCTTATACGCGTAGCAGCTTTTAATAAAAATAAGCGAATGAAGCCACGATAGGGCAACAAGGTCTAAAAAAATCTAACGGTAATGTAAGACCTGTGTTTCGGTCAACTTTAAAATCCAATATGGCTGTCTGCATATTGCATTCATTTCTAAAGCACAATATTCCAATATTTAAGATGTACGTATTTTTTCTTTTAAACCTCTGATTTAGGCAACTTGTAATCTGTACTTACTTCAATGGGAACATCCGTAATCCTTTGTCCATACCGGGCGTGTAGGATAGGAAAGCGGCCAACGCGGTTTCAAACACGATGCCAAAGTTCAGAGCCCAATTGCGCATGCCTTGGTGGAGAATAGAGTTACGCCTGAAAAAGAAAATAAACAAAGGTAATTTAAAAGGAAAAAAGAATATCTATAAAAATACATAATGTTAGATAGACAAATCGCGTAAAGTATATTTTATAGTCTACGGCACAAAAACTGTGGTACTAACAATAAAAACACAAAGAAAATTCCATTATTAGGTTACACTTGGTTAGAATATCGATAACCGATCATCAACTTTCCAAACCAGATGTTAATACCAATAGATACACTATTTCCGCAAAAGCCTTACCTAGTCTTACAGATGATTAAGTCAGCCCATTGTACGATGACGATTGATACGAAGAAAGCGGTGTGGCAAGTGTATTCCAATGTTTTTCTATCCTTGTAGGTCTAAAAAAAAGAATCATTTGTGATTGGACAGAAGGAAAATTTTTTCCTAGTATAAAATTAATTTTTTTTCGCTTTCTGAACTCTTTTTTAGTCTATATAGTGACTACGGTGCGGTAAAGTGCCACTTTCCGCACCGAAATAATCCAAAAACAGTACAGACAGTAAGTACTTTTTGCACACAACTGGAAACTTTTAAAATTGAGTATTTTATTCTAGGGTTTAGTTCATTATGAACTTTTTTAAAATATTATCGCATTCATTCGTGAAAACTTTTTTGAATGTTTATAACGTTTTTGGTAAAGTTTATAATAAAAAGTTTTTGGCATGGTTAAGTTCTATACTTAGAGAAAATCCAAGGTTCTGTAGGTACTTAGATCTGTATAAGTATTTTTTAGAGTTTTTTAAACTGATTACATTTTTGGATAATCTGTTAATATAAAGTGCTCACTACATACTTATATAGATGTATTAATAAAGCTTATTAAAACCATTCATAGAAAATAACCGCTACAAGCGTTCGGGCGTATTGGATTCAAATTAACCCCAACATATGACTTTGATTAAAAAAAGTAGACGCTTTTAATAAAATTTGAAAGGGACTGCTTTTAAATGACGTTGACAACTTGTCGAAATTGGGATTTAATCATCTACGCGTTAAATATATCAGTACTGCTAAAATGAAAATGACTGCTACAAGCGTTCCGCCATATTGGATTTAAATGGACCCAAACGTATGGCTTGGATTAAAAACTAGACGCTTTTAATAAAATTTGACAGAAACTGCTTTCAAGTGACGTTGACAATTTGTCGATGCGTTGATTTGACGTTATCAAAATTGGGGTTAAATTTTATTATAATTTAAATTTAAGAAAATCCTTTGGATTTTGGAACTTTCAGAAGACAAAGCCAATATCTTGAGTTGACGTAGCCGCTGGTATTTTTTGAAACAAATTGCGCTGAGAGTGCAGCGCCCATTATCAGTAGCCTGAATTTATCCAACCCATACGTTTGGGTTCAGTTGAAATCCAGCATGTCGGCAGGGTTGTAGCAGTCATTTTTTGAGGCCCTTTCCCAGTACTGATATATTTAGGACGTACGTAGATTTAATCTTTATTTTTGATTTAAGTTTAAGAAAATTCTTTGGATTTTGAAACTTTTGAAAGAGAAAACCATTATCTTGAGTTGACGTAGCCGCTTACTTGGCATTTTTTAAAACAAAAGGTATTTATCCTGAGGTAACTGATAACTGTTTTTAAGCTTAGAAAACAAGGGCGCTGAGAGCGCGGCACCCATTATCAGTAGCCTTAGTTTATTCAAGCCATGCATACATTGGGGATCATTTGAAATCCGACATGCCAGAACGCTTGCAACAGTCATTTTTAGAGGCCCTTTCCCAGTACAGATGTATAAGTACGAGGTGCTTACCCATTCCTGTCCATAAGAGTCAGGTAAATCGTTGACAGCCTTGGAGTCCCACATCTTTCGGATGCCAAACAGTTTGTACGGCAGGAAACCATTCTCGGCCATGATGACAAAGTAGACAAAGAAACCAGCGGCTGCCTGAATCATACCAATCTGACCATAAGCCATTGAAATCAACCTATTTTTTTAAAGAATAAAATAGAAATGCATTAGTAAAATGGTGGCTGGTAGCTAAAAGTTGTCTATTTACAATATTATGTGTTTTTAAGCCTTCTACAAATAAGGGGGTTTTCCAATGAACCTTTAAACGATCTTCGCTAGATGTCGGGTCAAGCGAATAACGCTTTTCGTATAGGCCAAGGTTTGGTCTGTGCTTTTAGGAAAGACTTATATAGTTTCAGACGAACTTTATAAGCAAGTATACCTGACCTTATTATTGGTTTTTAAACTTATCAGGTTTTAAAATTCTAAAAAAGTAAATTGGCGTTTTTGTTTCAATAAAATAGCCCTTATTTGAAGAAGAATTATATTACAAGGTACTTTCCAGACAAAATCTTTACATATGGGTATAGCTAAGAAAAAGCCAAGAACAAAGTAGCTACATTATGCTACTTTTCTTATAAAATTGTTTAAATAATTACTAAAAAAACTCTGGAAAGACTTATGTAACAGTATAACTTTATAATTTCCATTTTGTAATTCAATTAAAAAACACCATAATATTTAAGCAAAACGCCAGTCAGTTTTAATTAAGTTAGAACATAATTGATAGCTTTTGCTAAAATATTGTTAATACTTACGTTTACAGAAGCACAAAAATCACAATTCCAACATGCTACGACACTTAAATAGGTAAAAAGTTAGTAAAATTTTGTACAACTACATGCAAATATTACACTCTTTGTTAGATGTTAGTGTTAGTACATAAAAAACAAGGAAACTCACACTTTTTAAGAATAGGTTTCCCTGAATTTATATGTATACAACAAAGAACAAGCCTCTAGCGTTTTAATTGGTGAATAGTGCATGGTTTTAGGGGCTGAAATTCTGAGGGGTTCAGTTTGTAATAAGGTTTAGAGAGACCTGAAAGATAAAGGAGCAAAGTAGAGAAGAAGCAAGGTGTCGTCTATAAGGCATCTAAATTCCACACAGTTGTGCGGAGTTCAGCTTTGAGTAAAAAATCCTAGATTTTTAATTTTTGTTGCAAAATGCAATTTTTTACGTGTGATGTTAAATGGCAAAAAACTCATAAACCTTAATCAAAATTAGAGATTGAAAAGCTTGATTCAACCTAAGTTGTCCCCTTTTTAGGGTACTAAATTTTTACTTAACTTCTGCTTCAGTGTTTTTAAAGGACGGTTTTGGGATTTTTTGGAAATGGAATAATTGGAGAGGATTTCTAATCAAACCTAAAAAACAGTTTTTTTTTTAATTTTGCCTGTGGTAAATTGGTAACAAAATCAAAAGAATAATTTAAAAAGCCAAGTAAAGCCAATTATAAAAAATATAAACCTAAATAACAATATTGACAGCTCATTTTTATGGATTTAGCTTTATTTTTCCATGCATATTTTAGATATTCTTACTCTACAAGCTATGGAATGGGTTGGGATAAAAAGAAGAAGTAAGAAGTTTGGTAAAAGTTTTAAATATAGCTATAAACTATAAAGGCAGAAGAAAAACAGATAGACTAATCAAAAGGAACTTTGTAACTATACATTTTTAGTAATAGGAGGAAGAAACCAAATGGCAACGCATAATTATTATCCGTACATCACTTATTGTCATAAAAAGTTATATCTGTACATTAACAACGATACCGATCTGCGGTTTTCCCTTTAATCTATGTGCCGTTTTTTTAAGCATTTAAAAATATTTTTACCACAAGTTTTTAAAGAGAAAATGACAATGTCAATAGTTTCACATCACGTATAGTTTTTTGACATACGCCATTTATTTTTTTAAAGCTTTTCTTCTTCATATTAAAAATTGGTTGAATTTACTATTACACTAACACAATAACATTTTAAAACTTTTAGGTCTTTTTGAATTTTTCTTTTTTTTTGTCTATGTTTTATTAACAGATTTTAAAAACAAAACAATATGTTATGTGACCACGTTATATTATTATTGGAGTAGGAGTTGATATGAATATCCCCATGCACGCGCAATACATCGTATTTTTTTTTAAGTTATTGTTTAAGAGCTTTCTTGTGGGCACGTAACAAAGGCATGGACACACATACGTCATTACTAATTTAGACATAAATGCTTTCGGCGCTGTGTCCATGTAGTAAGTACATAAAATGAAGAAATGAACATTTTAGATGCTTCTTCAAAACTCTCATTTACTAAAACTTTAATTGTGTATGCAAGTAGTGAATTCCGTAGTGCCTACTCTTTCGATCTCTTAGTTAAAGAAGTACAAAAACCACCGTTCTTTTTTTTTCAGTCAATGCAAAACTATTTGGTAGTGGAATATGGTCATATGGGTTCTCATCTATAAATCAATCACACCCAATATGGACTACTTCTTCATTTTTCATCTATAATAATCGTTTGATAAGGAAGCGGAGAACCCATTAATTTCCACTACCAAAACTAATCACCCAAAATTTTGCATTGATCGTGAAAATATAAATATTTCCTGTGTGTTGCTTTTTGTGTACCCATCCCACACGGATACTAACCCTTAAAAGATAGTGATGTCTATTTTTTGCAAACTCCAAATAAAGTAACAAGTGCTAAAAACTAAAAAGCAGGTGGGGTACATAAATAATATTGAAATAACACACAAAAATAACTTCTAGAGTAAGATATCTAAAAAAAACTTCTAAAAACTAGAAATTACCATAATTCTAAGAACTGTAATTTAAGAACGTTATTTAAAAACTGACTAGTTCGGTTTTGCTAACGTGTAAGTTGCAAAAAAGTTGTTTCTATTTTAATACTAAAAAACTACAGAAATGCTAAAAATCTATTTAGCACACAATCTAGAATACCTCGGCAAAGTTTGGCTAGTAATATTAAACTCAGCTACTTTGTTTCTAAAACATTTTGAAAAAGAAAACAAATTCTACGATAGTTTTGAAGTTAGAAAAGTAAAAAAATGTACTTGTATAAGAAGAATGTAAATAAAAACAAATAAAAAACTGCTTAAAAATCTTAATTTTTTTCCCTGGTTCTTAAGAAAATTGCTTGCCAATTGGGAAATAAAAATTAATTTAAAAAGCAAAACAAAAAATAACACCCACACCACAGGCTTTTAGAAAAAGTAAAATATACATTTTTTGTAGCAAAGGGTAACACGAGCTAACACGAATTAATAGACGAGAGCAATAAGGACTTTAAAGCAACCAGTGACAAGTACAATTTACTTGTTTCTGGTCAAACAGAAGTAACGCATGTCACAAAATGACAGATAAAACTGGCCCATCCTAAAGTTTTGCTAAAGTCATTAGTCCACAGTACAGTACACCATATCTAAAACGTTTATTTGAATAAATATCAAAATATGATAAATACAAAAGTTTCATAATTTTTTACAAAGTTTAAGAATCTCTCTGAATGTCAAAAAAAAATTCTAAATGTTTATATTGAACACCCTATATATTATTTTGGATTTTTATAGATCTTTCCTTCCTGATTTCAAAAATATATATGTTGGCAGTATTTCGTTTATTAGTTTTGGAGATATATGCGTTTAAATGTTTTAATAACTTAAGTTGATACCGAGGTTGATACGCTTTTAAACATCAAGGCAGTCATGAAAAAGACAATCGCAGTAACACAAAAAGTGATGCTGTTGCTTTTGTAAGGTATATAATTTATTAACATTGATCATTCGTGGTGATTCTGCGCAGTAATGGGTAGCGCCGCAAGCCAGTAAAAACAAAAAATAATACAATTTTTTTTAGGAAAAAATAAATATCTTATACTTCATTGGTAATTTTCTTATTGATTATTAATACAATTTTAAATACCACTGTCAATAGTTTAATAGAAAGAGTACGCAGAATTTCCATTGATACCGACAACAATCTGTTCTATTTTCTCTTGTAGAATTTGAACAGGCTGGAAACACTTCAAATTTTACAAGAGAAAATAGAACAGACATTCGTAGATCTTAATGTAAATTCGGCGCACTCTATCCATAAAGCTATTCACAGGAAATTTATAAAAATTATTTAAAATTGTATGAATAATCAAAAAGGCTATGTAGAAAATTACCAATGAAGTATTAGATATTTATTTTTTTCTAAAAAAATTGTATTATTTTTTGTTTTTACTGGCTTGCGGCGCCACATATCACTGCGCAGAATCACCACGGATGACAAATATTAATAAATTATATACCTTACAAAAGCAACAGCATCACTTTTTGTGTCAATGCGATTGTCTTTTTGATGGCTGCCTTGATGTTTTAAAGAGTATCAATTTAAGTTTTTAAACCTTTTAAACGCATATATCTCCAAAACTAATAAACTAAATAATCCCAACACATATATATTTTTTAAATCAGGAAGAAAAGATCTATAAAAATCTAAAATAATATATAGCGTATTTCATTTGAAAAAAACCATCGACCTGTCAAATTTTGACATTTATAAAAAAATTGACAATTTGACCCTAAGATTCTTAAACTTTGTAAAAAATTAAGAAACTTTTGTATTTATCATATTTTATCATCAATCAAAATATACAGGAAAACCCTGTACATCGGTCTATTTTTAAAGTGATGAGTAGTAGTTTGAAAAAGTAGTAGCCACCTATTTTTTTTTCTGTGGTTTAAAAAATGTGTTTCAAAGTAAATGTCAACAGTGTCTCTAAAATCGCATGCTTGGTTTAGTCAGTCCGAAGCTTGCAAGGTTTCTGCGCTTGTGCACTCTGTTAGAAATCAGTTTCAAGAATTTTCGCAGTTGGGCGACTCGGCAAAATAAAGTGTTACTCATCACTTAAAAAATAGACCGGTGTATTGTGGGCTACATATTTTGACTGAATTTTTAAACATACTAAATATACGATATAAGATACAAAGTGTTAAAATTAAGAACTTTTTTTTTCGATTTTTTGTTATAACATTGTTAAATATTACAATAAAAACTGAAATCAAATTAAGACAAAAATTAGGTAGATACAAATTTTAAAAAAAATTAAGATTATTTCTTTTTATGCGTTTTTAAAAACCATTATATTAACAGTAGGGTCAAGTGGTGTAAAAATGAGACACCTTTTAAAACGTTGATATTTTTAAGATTGTAGACTCCTCTGTAGGACTCGATTTTTTTTAACGTTATAAGCGATAATCAGGAAAATATTGCAAACGTAAACAAATTTGACCTATAATAGGAGAGGAGAAAAAAAACTAAAACTGTGTCTCATATTTTACAGGTCAGGCGAAATATGAGACAGTGATAAAATTCACGTATAAACCGTCGGATCGCCCGTCTAAACCAAAAATAAGACATTCGGGGTAAAATTGAACCGCCAAACGATCTTCGAACTCACACGACAAAAGTTTCGGTAAGGTTTTTAAAAGTTTTATACCACAAATAAAGGTATGAATTTTGTAATTTTAGTTATGAGCCTATTTTTTATAAAAGAAAATAAAATAAATGGTAGGTATGCGGTTCTTACACCTGCTGCTATCAGTTTATAAGAGAAAATCTATCGAAATTCATTTATTAGTATCTCATTTTTCACCGGAATTTTGGGTGTCTCATTTTTACATCATTTGACCTTACGAAAATTCAACCTATTAGTCATCACTTGAAAAATAGACCGGTGTACTGTGGACTACATATTTTGACTGAGGTTTTAAACATACGGCATTAAAAGAACATTTTGTTAATCTTTTTGTTATAACAATGCTAAAAACTACAATAAAAACTAAAACCAAAAATCATGACAAAAATTATTATTGAAAATAAAAAGGAAAGAAAATAGGTGTTTAATTTTCTTTTCTTTTATATATCTAGAAAATAAGTTTAAGTAATGGTCACTTGTGATAAATAGCACCCGAGTAAGAACTTTAAAAAAATGAGTGCAAATTAAAATATAACATAAACAAAGCAAAAAATACTTGTTTACTTCTGTGAGATGCGTTTACTTGCTTTAAGTGCCTCACTTGGACAGTACTTAAAGTGCCGAGGTAGTACTCAATTGTGAACGGTGCCAGGCCATCATAGTTAAAGAACGACACCATTAAATCAGAACAAGATCAGTACATTTACATCGCAAAAAACGATTTTTTTTGTAAATTGAAAAGTCAGAAGATAACTTTAAATACATATGTTAATTATAACAAAATGTTAGCGGCTGATCAAAAAACAATAAGATAAATCAAATATGCAATTTTTTTAATTTATATTTTACTTCTGATATTTCAATTTAGAGTACAGTCACAGAATAAAATTATTTGGCAGATAACCCGTAACGTATTTAAAAAATTAAGTTTATATTTACTAACAAACGTGGAAACGCTAATCCATATATATTTACTCTTTAAAATAAATACCCTTAACATCAACTCTTGAAGAAACAATAAGCCTAGAATAAGAAATTAAGTAACAGTTTGCAATATTATTTATCCCTTGTGCACAAACCCAATTTAAATCAACTGTCAAAGTTTCAAACACGCTACAACAAACTAAACAAACGGTAGAATAACCGCTGTGTGTCTGAACATTTATTTAGCCATGGTAAACAACAGATGGCGTCGGTGGCAGTTGAGACGGTTGCACTGTTAACGCTTACGGCGAATCGACCAAATTTTAGATGTAATACTGTAGTGTGTTCCTGTTGGTGTGGATCTGCTCGATATTTTTTAACCAAGCAATCAACCCAAAAATTACATGTTAGTCTGTGGGCTTGGATAAATAATCGTCACCTATACAGTTTAGAGCAATGAGTTTATTCCAAATTTTACTGCCAGCAATCATATAGCTAGATATTTAATAGTTGTTTCTTCCAATACATTCTAGAACACTGAAAATTGGTAAAGACATACATTTTTATTACTGACAACTCAATTTATCCCGTCAATCTTAATTCTTTGACGATTTAAACGGCGTTGCTATATAAACAGTCCGCGTGGCTGCCAAATAATCTTACCAGGACCGTACCACTCGTGCTCGAACTGTAAATGTAGTGAGATGACGCGCGTGCGTGACGCACCCACCTGCGATTGACCAGGTTGTCTCTGTAAGGATCACGTGGTTGACGTTTCATGATGTCCGCCTCAGGCGCCTCGTAGGCCAAAGAAATGGCGGGCACCTACACATACACATAATTTCCACGTGTGACGTAAGAGTGGAAGCGGAAGAAGGAGGCCGTCATAAAATAAAAAGGAAAAAGCGCGACGAACGCGGAGTTAGTATTGAGAGATGTTAGTAATGGGCTACGTGCATCTGTCCAGGCGTCATAACCGCAAAGGTTTACCCGCTCCACAAATTTTGACACCAGTTTGGATTTAATGACGTCACAACGCTAAATTCTTTCATATTTTCCATTAAAATCAGTCTTAAACAATGGAATATTATGTATCTTTATCAAAAAAATGGGTGGTAGTTTTGCTTTCACATTTGATTTTATTAAGTAATAGACACATTGGATATGCAATTCGTACCGCGTTCTTGTTGTTGTAACAAGAAAAAGCTCGTAAACTGGTTTGTGCTTTGACAGTTCACTACGTAGCAGCTTTACCCTCAGATGCACCGTAACAAGGCTTAGCTAATCCATTCTCCCTCTTTGTTGTTTTGTATGTGAGCAACAAGGACTTAGTCGCGATTAAACCCATAATGTCGCTTAAGTGGTTACGGTGCATCTGAGGCTTAGATATACCCGTAATAGTTAGCGTGAAGCTACGTTACGCTACCAAACTTGTGTCAACTTGACATCAAGACATTAATTAAACCACAAACAAGGTTGCAGGCTTTTCCTAGTTACTATCATAATAACGCGATACGAAGTACGTCTCTACAAAGTTATTAAAAAATGTTTCTATTCGACCTCAGATGTGGTGGTCTTTTAGAAAGCGACATCTGTTCATTTTTATTAAAAGCTCCTAGGCGTATAAGCTCTTAATAAAAGTTTACAGAGGACGCCACACTGGAGCTATCGAAAGGTAAGCTACCAAAAGCGGAATCATGCTTAATCTAATCACACAAATACTACGCAAGGCTCCTTAAGATGTAACGTTAAGATTCAACCAACCAGCGATTTAATAAATCCAATACGGTGTCTAGTTATTAGATTGCTAATTGTTTACATTCCTACGTTATGTTTTACATAGCCTCTCATAATTCTGCGTGTGATCAACTTAAGCAATACATTTTAAAGAATATTAAGACAATTTGAAGCAAATAAATAAAATTCCGATTTGTTTTTGAGAATTTAATGCAAAAGTATTCCACATTTTACCTGTGACGTTTCAAAATAGGCGTCAATAATTCGAGCAAGTATATGCTTCAAGAGGGGTTGCTTCTAAGCACGAAAAATATACAGACTAAAACAAGTCAAATGAGGAGAGCAAAGCCCGTATAAATAATCAAATCAAGCTAGATTTACAGTTATGCCGTTTGCTGCGCTTTATTCTCTTTGTGTTTTAAAGAGAATAGAAGTCAGGTTCAAAAGCTAAAACTGCAAATCAAACTAATTCGTTTGGTAAAAAATCACCATTTTGAGGTTATGAAAGCCTTTTGGTTTTCCCCATGTTAAACCTAAAAAAAAATCAGTATGTACAACCCAAAATATTTCGCATCTCTATCACGGTTTGACGAAGATGATACTAATACTATACAATCGGTTCCGTATACCTAAAAGTCAAACTCGTCTATTAAATAATATTACTTAAATGGTTATTGTAAAAGTGTTATTTATTATTGCCAGGGCTATTGAAAATCTACGTTTCGTTTTTGTTTAAGTTTAAGAGTTTGATTAAGGACTTAGGAATCAGTAGGCGTGAAGCATGATAAAAAGTGCAATTATGAAAACAATGAGTGCACAAGGTTAAATGAGGGTTAGTAAAAAATGCTAAACATATAAAAATGCTGATGATGATGCTTCATTCACATTCATGTTCAAACATCCATTCTCAAGCGATCCCCACACAATTAGCAAAATAGATTTTCATGGTATCAAAACACAGCCCTTTTAACATGACTAAAAGTGTGTCTTTGCTTAATTCGCATGACTGCGCGTAGACGTTTTCAGCAAAGCTGCCAGAGAACGCTTTCAATATTGACATCGTTTCTTGACGAATCTCAAAAATTGAATTATAATTGGTTTAGATTTTTTAAAAGTGACTTAAATTGTAGCTTCGTAGGGTATATAAAGGTGCGTATTTACACACCGAACGAAGACAATAAAATAAGTAAGGTCGTTCGGTGAAAATTATTTTTAATAATCTTCCGATCTCGTAAACATAAACTAAACGTCAATCGACCTGTCAAAGCAGGGTCAGTCTTTAGTTATATCTACATCTATACACACTGTCCGGATGAATTCGTTGGCCAGGGTTCGTTTGCCCTCGCTATCCGTATGATATTATGTTAAAAACTTTTTGTCCATCGACAACATTCCCGGTAATTATAAAAAAACATTAAACTTCTTACAAGATTTCTTCTTATGTTGCTGAAAGTGTGGTGATCGTTGGCACACAACTAACCTAAATGGGATAACATAAGCATGGGATTTAATGAAATGATATGGTTTATGGAAAAAATGGATAAAAGCAGAAGTTTATTTTTAAACATTTTTTAAAATCTATGTTTAGGTTTAAATAGAATAAATAGCCATTTGAAGCAGGTTCAGTTAGGTTATTTTTTAATATGAAAATGTACACAATTTTAACAGTATAGTTCAGAATCTATTTGACAAAAACAGTAAATAGATAATGTACTTCAAACGTTTTGTCTTAACATAAGTCTGTATATTTTTAAAATTACAAACCAATAAGAGGTTAGAACAGTTAATACATCAAGTTTGATTAAAATTACTTGTTTGACCCCTTGGAAAATTAAGAGGGTATTTTCAAAAAAATCACAAAACATAATTAAGAAAAAAAGAGACAATTTTGACTCTTATGCTTAAAGATTCTGAACTATTCCGCAAAAATAAAAATATCAAATCAATCAAATGGATACGGTGCAGCACGACACAGCACGACAGAGAGAGACAGCAATCGGTTAAGAAGAGAGAAGCCTGATCGCCAGGGGCGTTCTCCAGTTCTTTTTTTCAAATTCAGATTCAAAAGTTTTACCTTTCGTTTACCAGTTTATCACTGAAAGGATTGCGAGGCTTTCTCTTCATGATGTCTGACTCTGCCTCCTCGTACGCCAATGAAATGGCGGGCACCTGAGCTCGGCAAAAATATAATCATGAATATCCTATTGTTCCTATTGCGGAATACCGTTAAGAAATTTACTTTTTTATTTAAAACTCATCAAAACCCCTTAAGCGTCCTACGTACTTCAAACACAAGAAAATTAAAAACAAAATGTAATCTTGTCAATGATATATAAAAAATTAGATTATGCTGATTGAAAAAAGTGGAAATTGCAGAATTTTTATAGAAAAATTGCTGATTTTGTAGTGCAAGGGCTTTGCTTTAAAAAAAGAAGTAGAAAATATATTTTTGCAAACATGATACTAAGACTAGGCGCAACAAATGAGGTCTTGACTCCTTCCCTTCCAGATACATTGTCAAATGGCACCGCTATCGTGAATATTCGTCTATGTTTTACCCTGAAATTGATAATTGTTTGAGATAATGTATAAAAAAGGATAGCTACTACTAAAATCCACGAAAAAATGTTTAAATTTTTAAACTACAACAAGTATTATCCATTTATTTTTTAAATTAGGTGTAACTCAGTTTTTTTGATAAAATGATAGGTAGCTTTTTAAAATCTTAATAGTAATTTTAATAAAAAATAAATAAAATTCATAGTTCAAGAAAAATAACATTAATGTAGATTTACTTTTTACCGCTGTCTTCTATCAAAATAAAAACATTTTTGATCATAACTATCATTGTTCTAAAGTAATATGGGTGAAGGGGCGACTAAAAAAATCCAATTGATCCCTTGATTTTTTGTTCCTCATAATTTTGCTGTGTAGATTTTTGGTATCAATCGGTACTGGTAGACTACCTAATTCGATAGTGTATAAGAACTTGGGAAATATTTATATATATGTCCTGAAAAAATGAAGTGTTAAGCAATGAAAACACCATGTTACACAATATACACAAGCAAAATCCATTTTCTTTAAAAGCCAAAAAAAATAAAAGAAATTAACCAAAGAGTAATGGTGTTTTCCTCAAGCATTTGCAGACAGTAACACCTCAAAATAAGATTACGGACTACGATTGCATTAATAAAAACATATTTCGAGTTAAGATACTCGGACATCATATAAGCATAATACCAGCCTACGCACCATCAGATGACAGAAGAGTAGCTACAAAACAAATGTTCTTCCAAAGCAAAGTGGTAGGCAAAGTAGTGGCTTGAGACTGATGCAATTGTGTGAAACACACAGTCTAAAAATAAATATACCTGGATTAGGTCATCAAGAAATCTTACGCCAATCATCTACACATGTAGGAGGTAGGCAAAGTTCTGAAGTATAGAAATTCATTTCTACGGTAAAAACTCAACAAAAGAGGAAGTTAGCATGCAGATCATCAAACATCAGAACAATGGAAATAATACTACAAGGGACTGCTGCAGGTAACGAGACCCGAATATCTGTCAGTTTCTCCGAGGAGAGACATAGAGATACATGGAGAGGAAGTAATTATCGAAAAAGAAATGATAAAAAATAGTATTAAAAAGCTTAAATCCGGAAAAGCTAACGGACCTGAGAGAATATACGCTGAAATGCTCAAATACGGATCAGAGAAACTACTAGAAAATCTCACGTATATTATCAATCAATGCATAAACGGATATCCAATGCCTGATGATTGGAACAAAAAAGCTGGATTGCAATAATTACAGAGGAATTATAGTAACCAGTACTCTAAGTAGATTGTACGGTAGAATTCATAGAGATCTAATAGAGAATGATTTTCATGAACAAGAAGAAGAGCAAAGTGGGCTTCGTGCAGCCGGATCTTGTAGTAATAATGTTTTTGTCTTAAACAAGTAATTAAGAAAAGGAGTGATAGAAATATAGACTCATATTACCTTTGTGGACCTACAAAAAGCATATGATACCGTTCAAGTAGAAAAATTATGGACAGTGTTAGAACAAACTTATATCTATCATACATACATAAAAGCGATAAAGAACTATACAAAGGGTCAAAATCTAAAATTATAATTGGAAATCGACTTTCAAAAGAATTCCTGGTATCGAAAGGCTTAAGACAGGGATGGTGTATTTCTCCAATCTTTTTAAAATATATAGCGCAGTAACTCTAAAAACCGAGAAACGTAAAGTACACGGACTGGGAATACAACTTAACGACCATATACACACGACCAAGTAATTGTAGCTTGCTCCTAATTTAATCAGCAAGTTTTATTTTAAGTAGTATTTTTCTGGTTTTAATTATCCCTACTTTTCTATACTTTTATTTTGAAATATCATACAAAGATATTCCAGCCTCGATAGGAATATCTTACGCACTATCGTGTACAGCATTTCCCATTTTCGATGTGACTAAATACGAAACTTGGTTATTAGTAAACATAGCGAATGTAGCAACAAATGGCTGACACAAAAATGTTTTTATTTAAAGCGGCCAAAAATATTTCTGCATTTAAGTATTATTTCATAGACTGCTGTGAAGCATGGTGTGGCACGCCACGGAATCCGAGTCCGAGTCCCACTTTGGACATGGTTGTTTGTAATTTCCGAACACGTGCTTTCTACTGTTCTACTACGCAAAACACTAGTCGATTGAACGGAATATGATTGGACAGTATAATAAAAGACTGAAAGAGTGATGCAATTTTAGATCGCGAATTTTAAATATACCCTCCCAAACTTATGTTTAAGACAAAAGTATAAGCAATTATAAAATCCAGTTACTATAAATAAATATTAGTGGGAAAAACACAACAAATATTTTTCTATGGATAAAGACAACTTAAAAACGGCTTGCACTATCCCTTTGCTAAAGTCTGTTCACTCACACATTTTATCGTGTTGGCTTAATGTAGAATGAGGTTTATAAAAACCCGTGACCAATTTGTACTATGAAAATGAATGAAAAATATTTTTTGACGAGAAGTTTTTGTACAAAATGTTACCTATGTAGATGCATTTTATATAAAATCAGATACGAATGAAAACATAAAAATAAAAAATAATTGAAAATGACAAGGTCAGTTTATAAAACAAATGTTTTAATAAATTTAGAATTTATTTTTCTTCCTTTTGATGTTTTTAAACTGACTCTGCTTAGAACTACTTTGCTCAAATCTAAGGTAAGGTATAAGTGCAAAGCGGCTTCCTACGCGATTGCTTGAAGGGGTAAGTTATACTCCCAAATGTCATTTTATTGTGTGTCACTTTAATATACTTTCAACTTAGTTGGGTTTTTAAGTTGAAATAGCGAAGTCTAATCGAATCAAGAGTGTACATGAACTAAAAAATGACATTTGGGGGTTATCTCTAATAGAAGGGGTGGAGTAGTGTAATTGTGTCAGTTGGTTGGTTTTTGGATAACTCACTGGGCTAAACAAAAAACCTAAAAAAACCAAATATAAGTAAAAAATGTTAGGATTCACAAAGATAATTAGTAAACGAAAACTTGTTAAATACCAAATTAGATGTAAACTTTTCGTTAAACATATATGTACAAGTTTTTGCTTACAATTTTCCCGATCAATATAAAAGGTACGCCTGATCCTCCATCACTACTTCTTGTGGCTTCTGTTTCGAAAAAATCTGGTATTTATTTCTTTCTCTCTTCTCAAAAGAAAGAAGGAAATAGTCAAAGGCAAGAAGTAGAGATGTGTACTACGCAATACCCGCAGAATTGTCCGAGGAAAGTGCAGAAAAACGTATTAGTTCGACAACACAAAAATGTTAAATTAAATTCTACCCATCACCAAGAAGGACAAATACCATAACATTATCACCATTTTAGTGGCCTTTCTCTAATAAAAAAAACGGCTTTACGAAGTTAGCAGTCAACTGGTGGAGTTTCGACGACGATTAGACACTATTTCGATATAGATTTAGAAACATAAATAGAAAACCTGCGCGAGGAGGTCAACTTTGATTGCCCCGATTTGAAAAAGAGCCGCTCATGCGCAGTTAAAAAAATGGAAGCGCCATTTGCCTTTTAAGCGCCAATTGTCTAATGACAGCAGGCATTTGAGTCTTTACTGCCTGTTCACTAGGGCGACCTCTATGGGTGGCGACTTGTACTATGGTTGTCCACCACAGTGACTTCTAGGGCTTGGACTTTAAAATTATGAAAAAATGGCCGACAACGTTTTGTCGCCCCTATTTGAGGCTGCGTGTGAATGAAGTTCCATTTCTATTTGTACTTTAATGGTCTATTAGTTCCTCATTTAGAAATAAAAAGAGTTAGAGTACAATTGCTATCGGCGACAAACTTATTTTGGGTCCGACAACACTTCGAGTTGGGGACGCGGAAATGTACAGGTTAAACAACGATCTAAAGGCAAACAAGGAAATATAAGAAGAAGAAAGAAGGAGCCCTTGTCTGTTTTACAGACGGGTCCAGGCGTACTGAAAAAATGTGACAGGTGCAGAAATATACTTGAAGAACACCAACAACATAACAATGTAAAAAAAATATCTATCGTTACGTTTAGAATCACATTAGTTCAGAAATCATTTAAAACATTAAAAAAACTAGCCGAGGCAAAAAAGATCTCAAGCTCTTAAAGATAGAGATGATCGGAGCAAAGATTTACACACAAACTCGAACCTACTATCGGGTTGTGAATATTGATTCACCAGACGTAGGGGCAACGCCTGTCTTGGGCGGAGTTCGGGCATCAAGGAAGTAGGCAAAGTTGATGGTCAATACAAGGCCGTGGTTTGGAAGTCACGTAAAGCGAATGGTCCTGTGTTAAGAACGTAGATGGCGCTAGCACAATAAAGACCACTGTGCTTGACAAAGAGCATCAAGCATAATTATATCTTCTTGAGAAAAGAAAATTGGCTGGGTTAGGGTCTTCATGTAGTATGAATGTGAGAGTAAATGAGCTGTGATTGTATCGGGCACTAAGTGACTTCGAGTCAGATTATCTTGGCGTCCACCGTGTAGAGCTGGCAAATTTTCTGCATCAAGCGGACAGAACCAATAAGTAAAAACGCACAGATACGTTCAAGCAAATTCAAGCGGTAGAAGGCCGTTGAAGCAGACCCTCAGAAGGTTCAGCAGAACTTAAAGAGACTGGCTGCTTAAGTAGGAATCGAAAATAAGTAAATATCCTACTTCGAAACTGTGTACCGTATGGATATTTGACTACTCTGGAATCGGGTATCTGAGACATCTCACCTGAATACTGCTAACTACACGAAGCTTTAAAAGGCCAAACTAAAATGGTGATTTTGCAGAATTAGTAAGATCACTAATCTCGAAGTTTATTATTCTTGTTAGCTTGTTATACTTAAAACTTGGAGATCGGTAACCTTACTTTTTTGTCCTTGAAGCCGGGTACCCGTATATGTTAGAACAAAAACACAAAGTTAAACAAAATAAAAATAATAAAAAAAACTACACCTAGCATTGACAAGCTTGTCATTCTGTGGGTCCCTAGGGGGTCTTTTCATAATATCAGATTCAGCTTCTTCGTATGCAAGAGAGATAGCTGGTACCTAGTTGAATCCAGAGAAAAAAAGGAAAATAAAGAAATAAAAATAGAAAATAAAATAAGGGTTGTTGTCAGTCGTATTTTTCTTCGGTATATCTCGAATTCTCTCTAATTTGAATAAAATAAATTACTTTTAACATAGTTTATCGCATATTACATTTTAGACGGTGTTCAGGTGTGGCTTTTGTGAGTTAATTATTCGTTACAGATCAAGCGTATTAAAAACATTTCAAGCAAAAAAAATCAGCGCATATTTTGGTTTTAAGATTTTTAAAACTTATTTATGTAGGAACTTTTTATTTGCAAAATGGATTTAAAAAAATATAACCAACTGCACTAATGTTTTTTTCTACAAATGTAAATTAAAACTTTTGATCTGTAACAAATATTGAACTTACAAAAGCAAAAACGCAGAGAAAGCCAGAATATCCTGCAACAGAGAAAACAAAACTGTATTTTGTCTAGCTGTACCAGAAAATGCCAAAAAAGGCAGAATGATCAAATGTGCAGTACAGTTTGTAAAAGTCAAAAAGTTGTGCAAAAAAGTGAAAAAGCTGCCGTTGTTGTAATTATTATTTTTTTATTAAAGTTCATGTTAGCTTACTGAAATCAGCGACTCTGCGAAAGGCACTCTTAAAAGCGATAAAAATAGAGGAAAAGTAGAAAAAATTTAGCGGAAAAAAAGAGAAATTTTTCATACCTGTATAGTTTTCAAACCTATTTTTTTAACTACAGACAAGACAATCCAAAAGAGTCATTTTAATTTGGAAAACTCAACTCTTAAGCATTGCCGTCCTATTCTACTTTGAGTGTTTTTTAGAAAAAAAAATCCGAGCCTAATAAAGTGCAACTTTTTGTTTGTTTGAGTATTTTGGTACAGATTTGACGAATTTCTCCAATATATCAAATAGTTTAAATTGACAAAAATAAGGTTATCCATGGAAAGTAAGTCTAAAGCAATATTTAATTTATTTGTACAGGGTCATTGGTTATATTTGCGTTGCCTTTATCAGAAGTTAGTTATTGTAGGTGATAGAAAAAAACTTTCACTACAAAAGTTGCATAATATTTTCCATATTGTCTTTGGCACTATTTCAAAAGTGTCAGATATTTATGTCAAAAATCACTATATTGTTTTAAAACGTTGACGTATAACTTTCGTTTAATTCGTACAAACAAATAGAAGACAAAACTAATGCGTCAATTGAGTTGGCTCCATTAATGCGTTGTTTAGGTACACACAAGACATTTCACCGAAACATGTTTAAATTATAATATAAAAAAATACTGTTTTTTTTCTAACCTAGCTTTGTCCTGTCAAGTTAAATCTGGTTATGGAAAAAACTACTGGTTGACAGTCAAATCTGTAGCCCAAACATGACACTCAAAACCTTCTACATGCTAGGATCAAAATAAAATGAAATATAATAAAATTTGGTTCAAATCGAGTACGATACTTTTTTTATTTTTTCGTCCGATTCGATTCTCGAGCAAGTACCTTTCGTTTACTAGTTTGTCACTGTACGGGTCACGTGGTTTCCGTTTCATAATGTCGGATTCTGCCTTTTCGTAGGCGAGCGAGATCGCCGGCACCTTTTTTGTATAATATTAAAGTTTAATAAGTTGTTTAAAATAAACACTAAAATAAATCTGCGAATTGCAGAAGGATCACACCAGTGTAAAGTTTGTAGCCCAGTCATATTAGGTTAAAAAAAAACCTAAAATAAATCGGTCCTGGCTAAATTTTTGTATAATTATTCCTTAGCATCTGGGACAGATCCCCACGTATTATCTGCCAGAATCCTCTTTGAGCTTCGCTAGATGTATGGCTTCACATGTCCTAAAAATCAGTTTTTTTGTGATTTTTTCGAAAACTAAGCATTTTTTAAAAAAAAGTTAGGTAAATCAAACGTAAATTTTACTACCCGTAAATTTAAAAATCAAACTAGTTTTCGTGGCTAATCGGGTATAAATAAGTTTTTGTTTCTCTCATGTTTTTCCGTGGGTAGCTCGAGAGCTTAACCTCACGGAGGTCCAAGATCTAATGGACACCTAATAAGTGTTGACAGTAAACTGTTTCGTCCTTATTGGACTCCTCAGAACACTGCTTGGTCAATGTGACACCCTTGCGAAGTTCATCAGACCGTTTTGTCTGTCATCCTACGTCTATAGTGAGAAAACACTCGCAAGAAGCGCCATCTACCGAGATACGAGAGAAACTAGAAAAAGAGCAGGCGAGTATAAACTGCTATATATACCGATCGATGAAAAGATCGATTGCAAAGAAAAAGAAACCATCTGTGACCTACGACAGCACTTCTGTCTTTCAGGCTAGGTCAACGCTGATTAGCGTTTTTACCCACCTTCAGACGTGAGCGTCAATCACCGGCATTTTCAAGCCAAATAATACTAACAAACGTAGATGGCGCTTCTTGCGACGGTCTTCTCACTATAGACGTAAGATAAGAGGCAAAACGGTCTGATTAACTTCGCAAAGGTGTCACATTGACGAAGAAGTGTTCTAAGGAGTCCCATAAGGACGAAACAGTTAACTGTCAAACGCTTATTAGGTGTCTATTGGATCCTGGACCCCCGTGAGGTTAAGTTTTCGAGCTACCAACGGAAAAATATGAGAGAAACAAAAACTTTTTACCCGATTAGCCACGAAAACTTGTTTAGTTAGGTAAATCCTTCAGTCTGTTCTATGAAATGAAAACAAAAACCTAACCTTATCCTTTAGTAACTTGTTTTAAAATGTTGATACTTTATAATATTAAGCTTGATCCTCACTTGTACAAAACACCATGTACTTATATTTAGTTTTTCTTTTGTGAAGTTAAACAACTTTAAGTAAATGTAGGACAATGATCAATCTCACACGGAAAGCCAATTAGATTTGGGAAAAAAATATATAATTAAGCAATGTAGGAGAAAAAAAGCGTTAAAAAATCAGCTTCTGTGTAGAAACTCCGTTAAAATATGCACAAATGCGCACACTTTTATTATATTTAAAATTTCAGCCAAACTGCTCTTAAAGCAATTCTCATAAAATTTTTAGAAAAAAATTGTGTTTTTGACTAAACTTGAAAGACTAAAGAAAAAAATTAAATTAAACAATATATATTTTTGTTGTTAGGTTAGGCTTTTTTGTTAATTTTGTAGTATAGGTCGCATGATTTAACGGATTTTTTCTGTCGTTTTTTTGAGAAAATCGCAAAAAAAACTGATTTTTAGGACATTTGCGGTCTTATATCGAGCGAAGCTCAAAGAGAATTTTGGCGGAGAGTATGTAGGAATATATCTCAGATACTAAGAAATAGAAATATTCAGCCACCACCTTTTTATTTGAGGTTTTTTCCTTATTTGACGGCTATTCTGCAAACAAAATTTTGTGTAATATATTTTTTGTGAAAGTTATTCCTCAGTTTATGTCCTTCGCATTGTTCTAACATGAACTGTTAACATAATCATTTGACAACTCTTCAATCAGTAACAAGATCCTTTCGATCGTATACATATATTAAGCTATGTTTTTTGCCCTCCTAGCCCATGAAATACGGGCATCATTTTGGTTATGATTCTAACAAAAATGTTACGAGTTTAACAGATGTGATTTAAAAAATACTGCAACCCTTTTCGTCAATTATAAAACTAAACCAAACTTTATAAATCAAAAATAATGTCAAACTATGAGTAAATGTAGCAGTAGATCAAAACCTCGGAGATATATATATATAGAAAAATAAGAAGATGGGCTTCTTTGGACGACGTCTCGCCGCCATATTTGTCCAAATGATGGCGAAACCGGTCGTAAGGGTATTAAAATAGAAGATGTGAGCGGGTAGTGCCACTGGTAGTTTTAGGTTTTATAAAATATTTTAAGAATATTTTTTAGTTTAATTACGGATGTTAAATGTTGGCGTTTACAGTTCGTTTTACTAACGTTATAGAAAATGCTAGGACCCGAGGTAATAATAGTAATTAAAAATTAATGTAAAATGAACACTTACCATATCAGTTCCAAGATCGATACACAGAATAGTGACGGTACCCAAGGGCAAAGGAACGTCGCAAAGGATAAAGGCAAGGAAAGGCGAGATTTCAGGAATGTTTGAGGTTAGAGTGTAAGCGATCGATTTCTTTAAGTTATCGAAGATCAGTCGGCCTTCTTCGACTCCCGTCACGATCGACGCGAAGTTGTCGTCCAATAGGATCATGTCGGCAGCCTGCTTTGACACGTCGGAGCCGGCAATTCCCATAGCAACCCCGATATCGGCCTTTTTGAGAGCGGGAGAGTCGTTGACACCGTCACCTATTTTAAGATAGGGCCAAATTCAAACTTTTAGTTCACACTGTTAAGGGTCGAATAAATCAGTTGACTAGCTGTGTCAAGTTTTCATACTCTACGACTAGGTTCTTAAATTTTACCTCCGCGTTTAATTGCTAGATCCCAAATAATATTTTCAATTACCTTTTGTTTTATAAATTTGGTTTCCAGTTCTTTTAAGGGTGTTTAGATTTTAGAGCAAGCTTTCCTGGTTATAAAAAATATCTGAAAGTTATAGTAAGTTATATAAACGTAAATGGGGGAACCTGGGGAACAAACACTTTAGCTTTATTATAACCAGAATATAATTTTATCTAGTCAGCATTTAAAAGCTATGTTTCAGCGACCAAAAGTTAATACTGTTCTAGTCGGTGACTACAGACAGGTCAAGAATGAACATAGGAAATTAGTAAATAGAACAAAAAAAGAATATTATAGTAATAAAATTAGAAACTTAAATAATAAAAGCAAAGAGGTATGGCGCGTAGTGAACAGGAAAAAGCCCAATAACAAGAGCATCATCTCACTTAAGAATGACACTAGCACAATAACGGATCCAAAAGAAATATGCGATACATTCTTAGGATACTATAAAAACATCCCCAGAGAATTAATTGAAAATAATTATCCCTTAACGGCATCAGACTCTAATGATTGTACAGTCTCTCGAAATGTATGTAGCTCTTTCGTATTCCTTCCCGTCACCGAACAGATAGTTTTACGCTTAATAAAGGAACTAAAAAATACTAATTCAGTTGGACTTGATTGTATTTCAAGTAAAATACTTAAAGCTATTGCCAATGTTATCGCTGAACCATTAAGTTTTCTAATAAACCAAGCTTTTAATCAGGGAAAGTTTCCCACTCATTTAAAAAATGCATGTGTTATACCAATCTTTAAAAGCGGCAGTTCTCAAGAGATAAATAATTATAGGCCAATATCTCTACTTAAAGTAATTACAAAAATATTTGAAAAAGCAATTCATGAACAAATGTATGAATATCTGGTCAAATTTAAGTTATTAAGTAAAACGCAACATGGTTTTTTAAAAAATAAAAGCACGGAAACTGCATGTTTTTGTTTCTTCAGTTTCTCTATCATAACTTGGATAAAAAGAAAAAAGTGGCAGCGGTATTTTTTGATATGTCTAAAGCGTTTGATGTGATAAACATTGATTTTATTTAAAAAAAACTAAGTGCTCTGGGTTTTAGAGGTGGATTTCTGGATTTGATAGAATCTTATCTTAGATACCGGAAGATGTGTGTTAAGTATGAAGAGGCTAGGTCTGACTTTGTTGAGGTTAATCAAGGAGTTCCTCAAGGATCAGTTCTTGGGCCTTTAATCTTTCTCATTTTTATTAACGATCTAAAAGAAACATTGAAGGTAGAGTGCTGTCCAAATTTCGCAGACGATGTTAGTGTGGGTGTGGCTGCTGATTCATCTGAAGAACTAACGCTTCAACTGAATCAAGTATGTTCTAGATTTAGTTCATGGTGCACTAAAAACAAGCTTATTGTTAATGTAAGAAAAACTGTTGTGATGACATTTTCATCCAATAATAACAGAATTGCATACGAGATTGGAGATGTACAAATCGGTGGAAGCAAGTTGGATGTTGTTAAGGAAACGAAAATTCTTGGTATCAAAATCGATAGTGGCCTAAATTGGCAGAGTCATATTGATCATGTATGTAAGAGACTGAACTCAGCCTATTATGCTATCTTACAACTTAAAGATACCCTTGATAACAGTGGGCTTATGAATGTCTACTATGCGCTTGCCTATTCTGTCCTATCTTATAATGTTGTCTTTTGGGGCAATGCAAATTATATTGAGCGGGTACTAATTCTACAAAAAGGGCTAATTAGATTAATTTTTAACATAAGACCGAGAGACTCGTGTAGGCCTGTTTTCGTTAAAAATAGAATATTGACTGCCAGCTATTTTCATTTATAGATCTATATTATTTCTTAGAAATAATAAACACTTTGAAAATATTTCCAGAGTTAATAGTGATCGTTTTAACACCCGAAATGGGAATATGATTAGGGTAGACCAGCATGTTAGTACTCTCTATGAGAAGTCACCAACTTATATGGCGATCAAGTGTTACAATAAATTACCAAATAATATCAAGGTTATTAATAATGTAACACAATTCAAAGCTGCAGTTAAAAAAATTCTGCTAGATATATGCCCCTATGATATAAAATGTTTTCTAAACTATGCATTGTAACATTTTATCCATATATAACGTTTGTTTTTATTCATTATATTATGAATAATTTTTGTAGTAAAAGTATTTGTGGTCGTATTTATTTATTTACTTTTTTGTGGCCTGATGTGAAAAATCGTTTATTTTATAATATTGTTTGTGCGTGTGTGTGTGTATATGTATGTATAGGTTTTATATCTATGCATATTTTTTGTTGTTGTATACATTGATAAATATGTTATTAGAATTAAGTATTGACATAACCGCAAGGAACTTTCTTTTTTTTATTAAATAATTAGCTACTAGTGACGATTTCCATATTGTATTTTACAATCATTTTGAGGAAAAATAAAGATTTGATTTGATTTGATTTATAACCATTGAACATTTTTATAAAAGGCTCCGTATAAAAATTTAAGTTTTAGTATAATATAATATTTATAGGAGGGTTAATATTTAAACCAAACATTATAGAATATTTTATATATTATTTTATAAACTCACAACACCAAATTGAAATAAAATGCTCCCTGTGACTTGTCAGGCTGTTCTTTTCTTTGCAGAATGCTTTTTAAAGTGTGAAAGTTTTGGTAAAACATATGCTTAAATTTTGTTAATTTTAAGGGCGCGCGAGTGTGAACCTAAAACCCATAAATGTGACAGTAAAGTTAAAGCCGCGGAAATTTTTACTGCGCACACATCAGATTTCAAACACTAATTTATTTTAATAAGGTATATGTGTGTCCATAATTATTATAGGTGTTTGTTTAGCCGTATGTTAAAGCTCCGACCGAAGAGAATAAAATAAAATTTTTTGTTCAAATTTTTCGATCTTTAAATTTACCACCTCCCTAGCGCATGTTTTTATAACTAATAATAAATACCTGTCACAGCGACAATGGCGCCCATCCTCTGGCAACCTTCGACGATGATCAGTTTCTGTTGGGGCGAAGTCCTAGCGAACACAATTTCGGTGTGGTACCTCAAAATTTCATCCAATTGGTCGGAAGAAATATCTCTCAGGTCGGAGCCGTGAACCACAGCGGCCTAAATTAAAGAAGATGTTTTTAGATAACAAAATACAAATAACTTTTTGGCCTGTTTATATGTTTTACATATACATGGTGCACAAGAATATAAGAACACCATAAAATTGTAAGAAAATCTGACAGTTTACGAGTTTGGGCGATATTTCTCATAAAATTGTAGTCCCATTTTGTCATGTTTAAAACCAGCTACAAAAAAGTTTTTCCTGTGTAACTTCAGGCAAAAATGACTGGTATCATTCGAAAGATGGGTAAAAATTATATATTTATTTCATAGCTATTGAATAAAGGATAGCCAAGATACAATTTTTTTAATTTGGCTGCTTAAAAGAATCAATTTTTTACGTTTTCTGCGAACATCGATAATTTTGCCAAATTTAAAAATGTTTATCTAGACTATTCTCGTAATGGTTTGATTTGCTTCGTATGGTTACCCCACTTTCAAAAATCATTTCTACCTAAACGTGGCAAAAAGGTAATATTATGGGTTAAATCGCAGAATCTCGAAAACTGTTAAATATATTGAAGTTTAAGTTTTTCATAGTTGGTGCAGGATAGAATTTTTATACTTTTTTAGAGTGTTCGTTTGTTCTATTTCTTTTTAATTTTTTTTTTAATTTATACTGGGAATTTCCATCCAATCAGGATCCATTGCAAGTTCGAGCAAGGTTAAAGCATTTTTAAACAAACCTAAACAACCAAGTACCTAGCCAGAAATTGAGCCCGGACCACCGGTGTGGGAAACAAACATTGCTACCACACCACGACGGCGACTTCTTTTTAATTGGCCAACACTGTATGTATTTTTTTCGTTCGTGCAGTTTTAGTATTTTTATTGTACTTGTTTGATAAAAGAGTGGTCCACTGTAAAACAACTGCCTTTGACTTTTGTAATTTTTTATGTTTTTGCCAGTATTTTTCCCATATTAGAAAGGACGTGGCTGGCAAATTATCGCAGCCAATAGGAAAATAAAATTAGACTCGATCCTACTTATTGTCGTGAATTGGGGTAAGCCTTTAGGTGTTTGTACTTTGATTTTTACGGTTTTCAGCGAAATTTGGTCTAATTAAAACTTTTGTTTAAATATTTTTACCTTGCTAGCCCACGTAGCAATGGCTAGAGAAGGTATTATTTTCGACGCAATTTTTTTTTTTTGAGATAACGCCGAAATTGTGTTATTTGGGTGAATTTTGACCTATCTTAGCAATATCGTCGTGATGTCTGTCTGTGTGTGTGTATATTTTTTAAAAATGGTAACTTTTTAACGGAGCGTCGCAAGAAGATGCCGTTTTCGAAATATAGTAGACATCATTTTGCTAAAAAATTTGTCTTATAACCAAAAACTCCGTAAGAGCTTTAGTTTCTAAGAAATTTACAAAAAACTGTTTTCAAGGCTGATATAATATCATGGCTTCACTTGAAGTGTGCTAATAGGCTAGCTAGGAAGGTATCAGATCCATCATGGATCCATTTATTTTTAAATAACTTTTTCCATAGAAAAATTTGCAGAACAGAACTTAAGCTGTTAAAAAATAAATTGCTCGATCTCATCTGTGCTGTTTTTGATTATTATTGTGTCACTTTTACGTATTTCCTGGAAAATTATTCTAAAAGTAGACGATTTAACAAAAAAATTGACTAGGTATTTGTTTAACCTGCTTTCAGAACTTGCAAACTTTCGGGTCAATTACTTGATTATTAAACCAAATTAAATTTTATTTAAAAAATTTTTAACGTTTCAAGACAAAAAATGTATAAGATAAAAATTAAAAAACTGTTTTTTCAATTTTTATCAGAAATTTTTAGGTTATATAAAAAGTAGTTTATACAAAAGTTGTAGACCTTTTTATTACCTATAACTTTTGTATTAAAATTTTTTTTTAATGGAAGGTCTAGATTCGCTGAAATCCGTGAAAAACCGTTACGACCCTAACATTTTACCCCATTCCGTAATAATAACTCGGAGGCTATTTATTTTTCATTTCCAATAGTTTTCATACTGTTAGTAAACTTTTCCCTCTTTGCCAATTTAAAAGGTATTGAATTATCCTAGGTTAAGACCATACCTTTGCTTCTCGTGGATTAACTTCAGACACGGGAATGTTCAGTCTCTGTGCGATGTCTTCGACAGTTTCGTTTCCTTCAGAAATGATTCCGACAGATTTGGCAATGGCTTTGGCTGTAATGGGATGGTCACCAGTTACCTAAAAATAAAAATTTGAAAAGAGACCTTTCATCATAGATAGTTTAAGTTGTGCTGCGTATTTGTACGTAAGGGTGAGATTTGACCGGTACG
Source organism: Aspidapion aeneum (assembly GCA_963576565.1). Lineage (NCBI taxonomy): Eukaryota > Metazoa > Arthropoda > Insecta > Coleoptera > Brentidae > Aspidapion > Aspidapion aeneum. Next base: position 33,264,188 of record OY755038.1, on the reverse strand, counting down.
CAAGCGCACTTCGTCAAGGTTACGTAAGTAGCATACGTATCTACGTTATCATGCGGGCGCTTTATTGTTAGCAGAGCATCCGTTGATTGATTGGCCCATCAAAAGATTAGATAGTTTAAGTTGTGCTACGTATTTTTACGTAAGCATGAGATTTGACAGTTACGCAAGCGCACTTCGTCACACCGTCGTCAAGGTCACGTTGGGAGCTTACGTATTTACGTTAGCTTACGGCAGTCTGCGGGCACCTTAACGTTTCCAAAGAATAGAATTGGTTGATTGACCGATCGAAAAATGAGGCCTAGACGATAATTTCCGCTTCCAGTACAAACGATTCTTTGCAAATATATTCCTACTGTAGTTGAAAAGACAAAAACAAAATTGTAACATCAAAAAAACACAGTGCCGAATTCCATATTCTCTGCTATTAGTAGACTTGTTATGGTAACGTAAAAACATTCAACTTAAACTCAAATTTAGTACAAAATGTAGAGCGCTTAACGTGCAGTTTTACGTAAAAATACGTAGCACAACTTAAACTATCTATTATGATGATTATGAGGAATATGGTTTCCGAGTCCAGCGTAACCTCAAAAAAACACAGTTACACATTCCATAATCTGTGGTATGGTATAGATAGAAATTTCTAGGTAGAGCGCTAAGTAAATAGATCCCCCCTTTTAACTTTTGAACAAAAAGGAGTATGGATTTCGGTTACAAAATAATATATTTTTGTTGTATTCGCTTAAATTCAAAAGGTTGTCATTAAAAGTTATTTTTATTTACTATTCAGCACGGTTCCAATTTCATTCTTTTGTAGTTAAATAAAAAGAAACATTAACTTTAAGTAGTATTAACTTAAGATGTTTTGTGTAAATCAATACTGCAACAGTAGTAAAGTAGAAAAGAAATTTCGGACTTGCATTGTCTTTAAACACGAAGTTTTGTTTAGTAAGTATTTCTAGCCGTTTTTAAGCGTAAACTAGTAGTCAGTCAAGTGTGACGGCCCGCCCCTTATCTAAAGACGCTTTATTTTCCATAGGTTTGGTATCTCCGTGCTTGATTGATTAAAAACTTCTTTGTTCTCAGTGTTGCCACTTCGAGGGATATATCCCGATTCGAGGGATTTTCAGGGTCCAGCCGGGACAGAGGAATATTAGGCTATTTTTGAGGGACTTTTGTCTTGAATCTGTACTATACAAATCAATTCTCTTTGCTGCTAAATAAAACCAATTTTATTTTGAAAATAATAAATTGATTCATTTAATTATTCGATTATACTAGAGCCATCTAGCCAAAATAGGTTGAACTTAATTGTAAAGGTTTGAAATTAGAATGGCATTTTATTACCGGGGAATTACAGAAACTTATTGGGTTCTTCCTCGTCCCGAAAGCACTGATGTTCAGAATAGGCTATTCTAGTCCGTGGGTAGCGTATCTATACAGGACAGGAGGAAGTTATTTATGTGGATTGTATATATATTTATATATTATATACAGTCGAACCTCTATAACTCGAACTTTAAGGGACAACCAAAACAGTTCGAGTTATAGAAATTCGAGTTAAAGAAGTTAAAATACAAATAAAAAATGCAGGGACCACTTAAAAGAGTTATAGAGAGGTTCGAGTTATAGAGGTTCGAGTTAGAGAGGTTCGACTGTAATATATACCTATTTTAGTTTATTATACTAATTTTTCTTTTTTTTTGTTTTTTAAATTTAAATTTTTGATTTTTGGATAGTCTGATTTTAATATTTAAAAAAAATTTGAGGGATTTTTAAACAAAATATGGAATATTTTGTGCCTCCGTGTGGGACAGACTACGATAACGAGATGGCAACACTGTTTGTTCTGCATTATAAATGCACCTTCAATAAACTTTTTTGTTTTCGTCCATGCGACTCCTTATGCAAAACTATACCTTCAGACTACTAAAACTTGTAATGATAAGAAGACGTTTCGTGTCTCCTACATATTATTTATCTCACTCCTAATGGTTGATAAAAAGCGTCTTAGGATTAAGGGGCCTTGACAACACAACGTTGCCAAGATTACTAATAAGATAAATAGATAAACTTACCATGATAACCTTGATACCAGCGCTACGACATTTGGTAACAGCGTCGGGTACAGCAGCTCTGGGAGGATCAATCATGGACATAAGACCTGTAGAACAAATCTCTATAAAAACAAATGCAACCAAGCAACCGCCTAACATTGTATGAGAATCTGATCGTACACTATTGAAATTTCCTATTAACCCGATACCCAAGGAATTGCATGAATAAAATAATAATTAATTTTTTTTTTCATAAAATGTTTTTTTTATATAAAAAATTAATAAAACAGTAGCAAAATAAAACACTCACCAACAAATCTTAACCCTTCAAGAGGGAAGTTAGGATCGTCACTGTTGAACTTGAATCCAATGGGATACTTGTCGGTGGGTAACATCATGTCGCAGAAACCAAGTACTCGCTCTCCAAGTCCTCCCAACTCCAAATAAGCATTGTTGAAGGCCTCCTTCATCTCCTCGTCCAAGATTTTCTCTTTGCCACCAATGAAAATGGTGTGGCAGCGTTCTAGCACTCTCTCCGGAGCTCCCTATAGGCAATATTCAATTTTATGTTTAATCAGGGCTTTGGTGACATCATATCGACACTCGCCCAAAACTTATTAAAGTAGTTTAGGCACTACATCCGAGATTTGACCGATATAATGCGTTTAAGAGAGAAGCAACACACTTGGATAGACAGGAGACCCCCCGAACATTTTATGAAGGAAAACCACCCCTTGTCAATGGGGGGAGGGGGGGGGGCGGGTTCCCCCTTAACTAGAAAACTTTTTTTTTAAATTTTCTAAAGATCATTTTTCAGAAGACAAAGAAAGTATTTTAGTCAAAAGCTTATTGTATACAAATACATATTTATTAAGTTGGACATACATTTCTAAAACAGCCACCTTAAAATAAAACTAAAATGTGCTTCTAGGAATCCTCAAATCAATCAAACATTAATTTTTGTAACTCAGTAAATCATAATTAAGTCAATTTTTCAAGTTAACCCCATTTAAAATGGGGATGTGGGCAACTCAAAAATGTCACTTTTTATTTAAAAAATAATAATTACTCCTACGTATTCGACCTATTTAATAAAGCAGACAAAATGTTCTTTTTGATATTTTGTCTAAATTTGTATTTTTTTAAAAGAGGAAATTTTTCAAAAGAACCAAACCACTTATATTTCTTTAAAGATCTGGAAACAATCCCATCAATACTTTTACCTGAAGTTGTAACGAAATATTCATTTAAACAATTATTGATATCTATAAGTGAACATTTGACTTAGTTTTCCAGATATTTTGAAAAATAACGATTTGTGTATTTTGTGGCAACTCATGGTCTCACTTCATGATAATTTTTTACAAAATAGTAAAAAAAAGGTAAATTCGCAAGGCCCGATTTTGTATCAAAAAAAAATCCGAAATCGCAGCGGTTGTTGTTTATGAGATAAATGCAACACTGTAACTTCTTTTGAACTTAAGGCCAAACAAACTTTTCAAATTTTAAAAACTCTATAGTTTATCCATTGTATCAACCTACTTATTCGTAGACTTTCTTGAAAAATTCGGGTGAGGTTTGGTCTACTCAAAATCACACATGGCAAAAAACGAATTTCAGCCTTTGATCAAAAAAAAAATTGCAATAAACCTCTCACAGTTTATTAAAATAACATTCCACCTGTGAAAAACTATAAACAGATCATTTTGACTTGTTAGATTTACCTCAAACATTAGTCGGAACTACAAATAAATATACTACCTGTGCGAGTCATTGATATTTCCTTTTATAGATATATTTAAGACGTACGTGATCGAAACCCAAGTAACATTATTACCACTCAAGGTTTTATTAATTTGGTTCCAAGGTTATTTAGAGGGTGCTGTTATGGCTTTTAGGATCAATTTGGCTACAAAAAGGTAATTTATATTGCCAATTACCTAAAGAGGTGTTATACAACCAAAAAGTGTTCTTCTGTTCCTTTTAGATACTTTTGGTTTTATTGTTTTCTGATTTATAAAGATGGTCTTATAAAACCCTTCTACCTAAAGTTTTTAAAAAGAAATAAATATAAACTTTGGTCTTTTAGTTTTTTTCATTACTTTAGGTCATAACAAAAGTGTTTTATAATAGAGCTAAAGGGTTACCTTATATCCTTTTGTTTTTGTAGTTACCAGTAGTTTAATAGTAAATATGATTATATAGGCGGCCATATAGAACCTAGTTTCCCTAAGGTTTTTAAGAGTGGTAAATATAAACTTTAGATCCAGGTCTAGAGGTTAATAGGTTTAGGACTTAGCGTATTCAAAAGACAATTGAATTTTGCTGACGTTTCGACTATATTTTTAGTCTTCTTCAGAGCTAATCCTTAGTCTTGACGCTTGATAAAACACAACACAAGAGGAACCACACACAACATTTCCAATCAAATGTCATCTTATTAAAATAATAATTTTATCCTAATTTCTAGTCGATTTTCTTTATTTTCTTTTTTAATTCAAAACAATGTATATTGTTAATATGTCAAGTGCTTAACTAGCAATAATCACTAAAACTAAGCACTTGACATATTAACAATATACATTGTTTTGAATTAAAAAAGAAAATAAAGAAAATCGACTAGAAATTAGGATAAAATTATTATTTTAATAAGATGACATTTGATTGGAAATGTTGTGTGTGGTTCCTCTTGTGTTGTGTTTTATCAAGCGTCAAGACTAAGGATTAGCTCTGAAGAAGACTAAAAATATAGTCGAAACGTCAGCAAAATTCAATTGTCTTTTGAATACGCTAAGTCCTAAACCTATTAACCTCTAGACCTGGATCTAACCTTAAGGACGATAATTAACTCTCATCTCATAAACTTTAGACTTTTGGTTTTTGCCATTACTTTTAGGCATTTTAAACAGGTTTTAAAAGGAAGGCTTAAAGGTAAACTTAATTCTTTTGTATTTATGGTTACCCATAGCTGCATATTAAATATTATTTAAATAGGCGGTCATATAAAACTTAGTGACCACTATAAAACGATAATGGCGTATATAGAATTATTTTAAAAATATTGTAAACAGAAAATATTTATCTAGTCGTTTTAGCAGTGTTTTTTAACAATAATTTTACTTTAATTTTGATTTATATAAACCAAACAGACTTTTTTAATGGTGAATAGTGTAAATTATTTTTTTTTTATTTTAAATATTTGTTATTTAGTTATCAAAAAACTATTAAAAAGCATTTGTGAGCTGGCGCGCTCGTTTTGAGAGCTTTTCAGATACGATTTTATCAGAAAAATAAGTCTGGCAAGGCAATTTGATGATCCACAAAACGACAAACTCCTCATATATAGGTATATTTTTATGTGATACAATAATTTTGGGACATTTTTGGCAATTTTATGACCTAAATTATTTTATATAGCCATTGTGAATCTAAAATATCGCCATAGGTTTTATAGGAAAACTTCTTTACTCTAAAGGTATTATGGTATTCAACAGAATCGCCAGGATACCAAATTACCAAATCTAGTTTTATAACAGGGTAGAGGACGTTTCTGAGTTGCTTTTAGAACCTGGCATAATAGCTTTAGGCTCTAAGAGGTTCTATACTGGTGGAACCGCTAGAGGGCGAAGCTAGCGTTTATTTCTTATGGTTTTATAATGAGTTTAATACATAGGTTGCTACCACCAATTAGGGAGTCCCATTTAGGAGGTCTAAGGGGTATATAAGGGTAATGGGAACGTGCTAGCGACCAAACATTGAAACTAATGGTTTTAAGGAAAGGCGCTGGCAACCTTTTAGCTTCTGCTATAAATAAAGAAATGTTACTTGGGAATCTTACCTTCATGACCAAAATATGCCTGGGATCGTTGGGATCTTCGTTCTCATGGACGGAAACTTGGTATTTGTTGGTCGAGTTGAAGGGAACCTCACAGACTTTCTTGTTCTTCCTTCGGATCGTCATAACATCGCCCAGAGCCAGTTCCATACACTTAAGGAGAGCGGCTTCAGAGGCGTCACCATTAACCTATATAAATAATTTGTATTAGAATTTGGCGACTTAGAGCACTCTATACACTAGCCGTTAATGAGAAACTATTACTCAACACAAATGGCAACAGTGCATGGTCGCGATGAGCCGAAAAAGCTGCACGCGCACACAAATAGTTTAAAAATCTGGCGCGAAAAAATAATAAGCAAAACTAGGGTAAGTTTTAATATTATTCCACATTCCATATAATTGTTTTGATTACTGTTTGAAATGAAATGAAATAAGAAGGGGTCCTAAACTATCTTATTTTTGTTTAAATCAGCTCCCTTGCCCTCCTTTTGGAAGGCCAAAATCGGTGTTAATCTAACCCTGGTCAACTGATTACCAATTTATCCTAACCTGGGCGTACCTGGACAGGTTAGGATACGTTGTCGACCAATTAATCAAGCTTAGTTTAAAACGGATTTTGGTCTCCCAAATTTAAAAAATCGTTTTGCAAATAAAAGTTTTTTGAAAAAATGCGATTTCGAAAGTAGTGTGTAATTAAAATTTATAGAACGTCGCAGTATCCCGAATTTTATAAAAACCGCACCAGTAGCAATATAAATCTTCCTAGTTTAGATATTATTACATCTTATAATTTAATACAAACACGTAGAACTGGCAACACAGCGGAGTAATAGTCTCTTAATAACGCCTCGTCTCTATACAACTAACTCAACCAAACCAACGCTAATGTCACGATCAGCTATTCAATGGCGGCTGGTGGACAAAAAAAGCGTTTTCCATAAGGCATGATCACCTACCGGGTGGGCCAAAAAAAACCGGATAATTTTCTTAATTATAATTTTTGAACTATACAATCGATTTTAATGGGACAACCTGCACTTGGCAGAAAATTAAAATTTGTTTTGACTAAATATATTTTTTTGTCCGCCATCTCAAAATCCAAGATGGTGGACGAAACTAAAATGTAGCCTTCAAAGATAATCGTTTATTCTTCTGTTGGGGACATGTTTTAATTATTTTTTTAAATCAGTACAACAAGGTACGAATCAGCCACATACAACAAGAATCGTAGAATTTAAGATGGCGGACAGAATGACACTTGAACCGAACCAAACCGGTACAAATTAATAAAATCGGTGTGGTGGTTCTTAAAAAATCTATTTTTGTCTCAACCATTGTTTTACATATTATACGATTGCTTTGCCAATCCTGTCTGCATTCATTTCCTTATACATTCCTTATTACTAAGCCGATTTTAGTGAAATGAAAAAATCATGGTGAGAATGGATTGCTATTTATTTAAAGATTATAATCAACATTTGCCGCGATCTTAGAATTTAAGATGTCGAACAGAATAATACTTGATGGCGTGTTTATTCTTATTTTCCGAAAATGTTTTAGTTTTTTTTTTTTAATTTATAGAAAAGCACTACCTTTCTGCCTGACTACGATTCTTGTTGTACGTGGCTGATTCGTACCTTGTTGTACTGATTTAAAAGAATAATTAAAACATGTCCCCAACAGAAGAATAAACGATTATCTTTGAAGGCTACATTTTAGTTTCGTCCACCATCTTGAATTTTGAGATGACGGACAAAAAATATATTTAGTCAAAACTTTGACTTATTCTCTGCCAAGTGCAGTTTGTCCCATTAAAATAGATTTTATAGTTCAAAAGTCAAAATAAAAAAAATTCCAGTTTTTTTTGGCCCACCCAGTATTTGTATTAGTAAAGCGTATTAAAACCATTTATAGAAAATGGCTGCTACAAGCGATCCGCCATAGTGGTTTCAATTAAACCCCCAACGTATGGCTCGGAAGAATTAAAAAAGTAGACACTTTTATTAAAATTTGAACGTTTTCAAAAAAGAAAATATTGTCAATTCAGTGATCTGAAGTTGTCAATTAGTGTTAGTTTTTAAATTTGGTTTAAATTTGAAAAAAAGCCATTATCTTGAGTTGACGTAGTCGTTTGTTTGGCGTTTTTTAAAATAAATCAAAAGGTATTTATCCTAAGGTAACTGCTAATGAGTGTGTTTAAACTTAGAAAAGAGATGGCGCTGAGCTCATTATAAGTTACCTTAATTCATCCAAGCCATACGTTACGGTTGATTTGAAATCGAATGACGGCAAGCATGTAGCAGTCATTTCTAGAGGCTCTGTTCTCGTACAGATAGACCGTGATGCTAAATAATTCTCCAGGATCGGAGTTTTTATTACTTTTGGTTAGTTTTGAACTAACCTCTCGTTTCAAAATCGGAACATTATCCTGGCCAGGTTTAAACTCAGCACGGTTACACAAAGTGGCGATTCGGGATAAAGCTTTAAATCCAGGACTGGTCCTGTCGTACTGCACCCCAGACTGATCTTCAGTGGTGTCGGCTTCGATGATTTGGTTGTCAAACCACATGTGAGCTACTGTCATTCGGTTCTGTGTCAAAGTTCCTGAAATCATGGTTTTGTGTTAATGTCCAGTTGCTAGTAAATAACCTCGTAGCGACCGGAAAATGGGGAAAATCGCCACCCCAAAAAACGTGATTTCCATTTTTTCCCAATGATTCCCAGTGATTTTCAGGTGTTTCCCAGTGATTTTTAGGTGATTTGCAGCGATTTTTTACTGATTCACAGGTGTTGTTCCCAGAAAAATGTACAGTGATTCCCACCCACAAATTTCAGCTCGCACTCGTAGTTTTCGTATGTAGGGTGTAGTGTTTTATTAAGAGGGGGGAAGGACAAACAAAAGGAATAACTTACCTGTCTTATCTGAGCAAATAGTGCTGGTGGATCCAAGAGTTTCCACGGCTTCCAAGTTCTTGACCAGACAGTTTTTGGAGGCCATTCGCTTGGCAGTCAACGTCAAACATACAGTTACTGTGGCTAAAAGACCTTCCGGTACGTTGGCTACAATAATACCTAAAGGAGAAAAAAATATTATTACCAATTGCACCGAGTGTCTTAAATTTGGATTTTTTCTATACCCAGTAATAAAATTGTGTAGATTTAAGAAATAAGCTAGCAAAACTGAAAGGTATTCGAAAAAGTAAGGGTTCGGTTCGGTTCGCCTGCACTGCTAGCCCGTTAAGTGAAAAGACCAGAGAGGCGTTCGTTTCTTATCTGTTTATTATATTAAATTCAGAGGATTTTTTGTATCTTTTTGTGCAGACATACGTGAGCTGTTTCACTAAGCACGAATCATAAAAGAAGATTAATGTGCTCAACGTTTCCTTTGGAGAAATGGTGATACATCAAGATCTGTAGATGTTTACGAAATGCAGCTTATGACAGTTGGAGTCAGTTGTTCCCCTGTATGTGCAGAATTTATAAAAAAACCTTAATGCTGAAAAAAACGCAACATCTGAAAAAATTAAATTGCAAGTGCTATTATTGATAAATACTACGTAGATGAGTATCCTGATTGTGAAGATTCCATCGAAGAACCATAGTAATTCTTGGGAGGTTTTGATTTGCTTAACTGGAATTAAAATAGTGAAGAAATTATGAACACATTATCTCAAAATAAAGACTTTTGCAAATATGTAAATCTAAATTGTCAGAATAGCCTACAGAGACTTTTGAGAATTTGGCGGAATGCAAAATCTGATAATATTTAGTTTCAAGTTGAAATTAAAAATTTCATTTCTGATAATAATCTTTATCAGCCAACCAAAAGACAAATTCTTAAAACAGCGTTGAAAATTGAAACGGTAGAAATTAAAGAAAAAGTAAAAAAAAATCCATTTGAACGGCAATATTCAACAGAAAGTACTTTAAGGTTTTCTTGTAGACGGCAACATTACCATAACTTTGAGTACGAAGTAAAGCAAATTTATTCCAAAGTTAGAGTTGCAGCAAACTCAAAGATAACAATAGACAATGGATCAGTCAAGTCCGAAGATCTTAACAAAAAAGTTCTAGTTTCTAGTATCAGAAGTTAAACCAATCAAGAAAAACAAAAATCACAGTGAAAATCATTATACAGACAAAAGACACATCTTAGATGTTAACTTCACTGACTATAGACGTCGGAAGTCAAATAATTACTCTAAAAAAGAGAAAGAAAGATGTTGAGAAAAAATTCAAAATCTTTGCAGGATAGTGATATAAAATTTACTATTGTAATTAAAGAAAATGAGGATTTTACTATTGTAATTAAAGAAAATGAGGATCTAACTGAAAACAAGGTAGCCTTGGATTTTAAACTAGAATTAGACAATAAAAATATAGAATTGGAAGCAAAAACGAATACGAATAGTTACAAGCAACAATGTTGTAAATACTAATATTCTATTGAAAAAAGAACAAAAACAATTAGTTGTGGAAGTTAAACCAAAAGAAATTCACAAGAAAGAAAACAAAGACGAAAAGCATAAAAATGAAGAATATATACAAAAGAGATAAAAACAAAATCCAGTACTTTAAAGTCTACTTCTAAAGAAACCTAATACCTATATACTAAAAGTACAAGTAAAGAAACGAAATTGATAAGAAGTTCAGCAACTGTAGATGAGCCCGAAACATCTAATAAAATCAAGAAATTATTTAAAAATAGAGAAAAAGGCGAAGAAAAAAGATTTTTTGTCAAGTTATTGCTGTCAGTCAAGTTAATAGATTTTTTCACCGAATTTGAATAAAAATACTTGTTTTTCTGACCCAAATTCACCTATTTTATTCACCTGTTATATATGGATGCGCGCTGACATGTCAACGTGTCTCAGTGTATCGTAGATAGAACCATGAAATTAAAAATGACTTACCGATAAGGAAGATAACGGCGTCCAACCAATGATAACCGAGAATGAAAGCGATGACAAAGAAGGTAACACCCAAAAACACTGCCACGCCAGTAATGAGATGAATGAAATGGTGGATTTCCTTGGCAATGGGGGTTTCACCGGTGTCCAATCCAGAAGCCAGACCAGCGATTCTGCCCATGACGGTATTGTCGCCACAGCTGATCACTACGCCTTTAGCGGTACCTGTCAAAGATCGAGAAAACATTGTAGTGGGCACATTCCCCGATTAAGTTATAAAGTCTGAAAATCGGCCACATTAATTTATAAGTACAACTGGCTGGAAGTCACAGTTGTTGGTTAAGGTAATTGAAAACACAGTAAGAGAGGCAGAAGACACCGCGTGTATGCGCACTGACATGTGCGCAAGCATTCGTGTTTCAGCAAATTGTAGGTCATTTCCCACGGAATTAATAAGCTCAACTGAATAGCTAATATATATCTCTGAAAAACTTTAATTTTTACGCATTTTACCAAAAATTTTGTTTGTATTTGTGCCAAATTTTACCCGCCAGACGAAAGTTCAATAATTTGTAAATGTCACGTACGTCTGTCTAACATTTTAAGGTTAAGAAACCCGTAGTCATTCTCTCGCACCACACCTTACGATTAGAGTAGCGGCCGCTAGAGCCGTTAGAAGCTTACCTTCAACGGCATTAGTCGAGAAAAAGGCCAAATTCTTTGTTTCCAGTGGGTTTTCGTGGGTGAATTCGGGACTCCGGCTTTGTGGTTCAGATTCTCCGGTCAGGGATGAGTTGTCAACTTTGAAACCCCTTGATTCGACAATTCTGCAGAAAAATAGATATTTTATATAGGATGTTACATATTAGAATGTCAATGTTCTGGGATGCAAATCTCATTATGGCCGCCATGATGCCCCTGGCCCCTTACAATTTGGTATTTGCTACTGTTAACAAAAAAAATATTAATATAAATATTTTTGTTTGACTAAAAAAATTTTTTTTTTAAAGCTTTTTATTACTTACCTAATGTCGGCAGGTATCCTGTCCCCAAATTTGACTTCTACGACGTCGCCAAGCACCAAGTCTTCGGCCCTCAAAGTCAATTTCTCGCCCTCCCTAAGTACTGTTGCAAATTGCGGCACCATGTTCTTGAACGATTCCATGATCTTCGAACTTTTGCTTTCTTGGTAGTACGAAAATATACCTAAAGAAAAGAAAGGCATAGGGTAATCGTAGGCCATTTTCTTTAACTTGCCGCCTCCTTCTGTCACACACCATGCCAGACAATCTCTTGCCCACAAGAAGTTGGTATTTTGTAGCGTATTCCTTTGAGCTGCAAACAGCGCCTCTCACAGAGTGGGAATAGAAAACTTACCAACACGCATGGCAAGCGGTCTAGAAATTATTTCAGGTGGTTTCTTTTGTATTTGGTAGATATCGCCACTTGTGTGAAAAACATACGGTAAGCAATATCGTAAGCTGAGATTTATATACCGTCTCTCCAGCTTTACACAAAAAAATACAAGAAGTAATAAAACTTTTCTATACCCACTTAGCCACGAAAAAATGTTTGTTTTCTTTATTTACGAGTACTAAAATTTACGATTGCGAGAAAAAGTTAAGGGAAGGCAAGGTGTTAGTAAAAGACTAATTTCATAGTTGAAAAATCTTAGAACCTGGTTTGGCATAAGCACGATGAAACTATTTTAAGATGCAGTAAATAAATAATCCTTAAGTTTGAATCCTTTTTCAAAGAAACGTGGTGTTTTGCGATAATGGCAACAAACTTTGCATAATTATTACCTAGACCTAAAGGGTCAATCTGACCCGAAGATCGCCATTCCAAGTCGTGGTTGGCAACCTGGAGTGGATGGGGAAGGAAGTTTGATGGGTCTATTTTTTAAGAAATTATACAAAAAAACTGCTTGTTTTGACATAGTCCGAGTATGTAGAGTAAAAAAATTTATGTTCAGGGTCCTCAGACCTGACCTGACCCAAAACAAGTAGGATTTATTTTAATAAATGGGTTTTGACTATTTTATTTCTAAAAATTATAGTAGTTTAAGAGTTTTTGGCCGTAAATTGAAATATATCTCAAACTATTTCTAAAGCATGTCAAAATCAGCAGATGATTCTTTGTGTAGTCTAAGACATCCTTATCCAATGCAAAAATATCGACTAAAAAAATTATTTATTTCGAACGGATTTTAATATGGTAACTTATTAACAACTTTTATTTTCTTAAATTTGGTAGCATTATGACATTTTGTAGGTAGTTGCTGATTCTAAAAGACAATTAGTCACAAAATATACAAAAGAAGGTTAGGGTCGTCTCAAGGCCAATCAAGGTCAGAGGTCAAGACCTTGATTGACTTTAAAACGACCTTGTTAAAGTTATTTTTTTAAACTTTTTTCAAAATAATGCCACATGAAAACCTCAAACAGAAGAAAGCTTAGACTACACAAAGCATCAGATGATTTTGACATGCTTTAGAAATAGTTTGAGGTATATGTCAATTTGCTCCTATAAACCCTCAAAATATTGTATTTTTTGAGAATAAAATAATTAAAAGGCGTTTTTCTTTAAATAAATTCTACTTTTTTATGGTCAGGTCAGGTCTAAGGACCTTGAAAATATGTTTTTTTTTTTTAAATCTACATACCGGAAAACTTATAACCATATCGACTATGTCAATACAAATAGTTTTTTTCATAATTAAAAAAAAAACTACTATCCCCACTCTTCACCTCCCACTCCAGGTTGTCAGCGACCACTTGGAATGACGTTCGGCGGTATATATTGACCTTTTTAGTCTTGGGAATAATTGTGCAAAGAAACTTCGCCACCTTTTACCGCGTAGCTTAAAGACTAAAAGTTGGAATAGCATGTATGGTAGCCAATATTCGAAACAAATGGGAACTGTTAGAAGAAGAAGAAGAAAACAAGAATCTCATTAGTTCTGTGCGAAGCCGATAGATAGATAGATAGATATAGTTGCCCCATTGAAGTCCTATAAAAAAAGACCAATATACTGGAAGTGTGACGTCCCTTGTTGAAGGATGCAGGTAGTACCTATCGATAGCCTCTGTTAAACCTTACAGGAAGGGACTAGGCACGTTAGGAATACCTAGCCGTGTTTAAAATACTAAAATATTTCCAAAAATTTGAAAATTAATTTTCAATTTTTGCAGACTCCTAAAAATCGTAAAATAATTATTAGATACGGTGGCGCGTGCCACTTTTATAACAGTCTTTATGCTTTGAAGCCGTGCTAGGACTATACGAACCTGTAACAATAACAACAGCCGCCAGTACGATTCCTAAGAACAGGTTATCGTCCGCCGGCTCTTCGACGGTGCTGGCCTGAATGCCGTAGGCGATAAAACATAAGATGGCGCCGATCCACAGCAGCAGAGCAAAGCCGCCGAAAAGGTTCTTGCAGAATTTCACCCACTCGGGCGTCGTTTTGGGGGGAGTGAGTGCGTTGGGCCCGTCCCTTTCCAGGTTTTCTTTCGCTTTCGCGTGGCTAAGTCCCTGAAAACAAACAAAAAACATATAGTCCAGTCATTATAGAATTTTAGCTTGCAAAACGTTCTGTAGTCTCGATTTTAACATATGTTTTTGACATTGGAGTCCTAAATTACTTGGTTACTGTACGTTTTAGAAAAAAAGTTTCAAACAAAAATTGAAGATAAGAAAATTAAAAAAAAACGTCATGGTACGTTTTTTTGTCAGAGGTTTTTGAGTTATGACCCTAAACATTTCGCCGCCATTTAGGATTTTGACAATTTTTTTTAGAGTAATAATATTAAATAAACACCAACTAATAGTCTATAAAATGAAACATCACTGAGTTCTCTGGGTAGTACCCTTGCTGAGATACGAACCCTAAAGTGTTAGCAGTACACCCGTTTCCTATGTATTTCCATAGTATATGCAAAATATACCGCAGTTATTCAGTTTTATGTCATTTTCTCAAAAGGTAAGCATTTTAAGTAAATAACTTTATTGTATAAATCTCAGAGTAAGATTTTCTTACTCTAAGGTATAAATTTAATTTTCTTTTAAATGATGTATCACCCAAGTAGGTGATGTCCACGGTTAGCACTTCATTGGCATCCATAAATTGGATGCCAATTAAGTGCTAACCGTGAACTTGGCCCACTTCGATAATACATCGTTTAAAAGATAATTTAATTTTCTATAATAAAGTTGATTATACACTTTCTATAAAATGCTTGCCTTTTCAGAAAATGACATAAAAGTGAATAATTTCCGTTTATGTTGCATATACTATAAAAATATATAGGAAATGGGTGTATTGCTTAAACTTCAGAGTACGTATGTCATCTTTATTTTATGTTTTAACAGATTTTCTTCCAAGTTAAAGGCATCTGATACCTTCCTAGCAAGCCTATTAGCACACTTCAAGTGAAGCCATGATATATTGCCTTGAAAACAGTTTTTTGTTAATAGAGTCTGAAACTAACGCTCCTGCGAAGTTTTTGGTTAAAACACAAATTATTGAGTAGGATGTAGTCTAGTATATTCCGAAAACTGCATATTGATGCTATGCTCCGTTAAAAAATTAGCATTTTAAAAAAATTTTAATTGTCAAAAACTGTCATTAGCATTAATGGATTTTGACCAAAATCTTTCAGCTCGTGAGAGTTTCGAATACTATTTTACCTAAAAATTTTATCAAAATCGGTTTAGCCATCGTGTTGCGGACAGACATATACACACACACACACAGGCAGACATCAAAACGATATTGTTAAGATAGGTCAAAATACAACCAAATTTTCGACGTTTTCTCAAAAAAAAATTTTTTTGTCGAAACTAATACCTTCTCGGGCAATTGCTACGCGAGCTAGGAAGGTAAAAATACAAGGGTATGTGACTATCGAAATGTGGTCATAATAATGTTTTCTCCTTTTTACCTTCTTAAAAGATATCTGCACTGGTCATGGCTAAATGGTTAGTTGGAGTCATAGACAAATGGGAGTTTAAAAAAGTCCTAAATTTTAAATTAAAAGAACTAACTTACATTTTCTGGATGTGTTTGAAACCTTTGATAAAGTTCTTCTGGTGAGATTTTATGGTAGTCGATGTCTAACTCTTGTTTAAGGTCATCTAGATCCCCTGCTTTCCTCGCCTTTTTTGTCATTTTCCTTCGTGCCTAAACAAACAGAAAAATAGAGAAGGTTAATTTAATACTTCCCAGAAGCATTTACTCCATTTTGCTTAAGACTTGTACACTAATTTTTACCTGAACTAAATTTAAGTGCATGGTGTTTTGTACAAGTAACAACCAACCTTAAGATTATTTTTTTTTATACTGGGACTTTCCATCCAATTAGGATCAATCGCCCAGTTTCGCAAAGTTTAAAGCATTTTAAACAATCAGACCTTAAGATTCAAAACTAATAACATTTCCAAACAGGATACCTACAAGAGTCACGGTCATTAAATAAACCGGTTGTCTGGTAACTCGGTGTCATGACGGCCGTGACGTCAGAGCTACGTCACAGTTTTCCTAGGAAACAGCAGTCAAACGCTGTTTATAGGGAATTTTGTATTTTGCCAGGAAATTTTGTACATTTTGGGTCTTGTCGTCTTGTAAGTCGTGTTTATACCTGTTCCGTGACTAACTAAAAGAGATTTTAGAAAAATATGGTTTAGTTTATATTGCAGGATTTTAGCACGAAAGCATCACAATGAGTTCACTCAACATGCATTCATATGCCATGCCATCTTGAGTGCAAAGCCTTTCTTTTGGAGGCTTAACTGAGCCTTTACCATCATGGAAAGTATAAATGGTAACAAAATGGACAAATGGTTCATAAAATTGCATGGTGCCAAGTTGAAATTTAAAACAAATATTTCTATTCCATATAAATTCGTAAATTTATTTTTAAAACAAAGAGTTTAAGAATCAAATTAATAAATACCAAAAAACAAAATGAATCCACAATAAAACGAAAGCTTGATGATACATGGACTGATGACAGTCGAAAAACAAAAAAAAAAGTTAAAGAAAATTAAATTGTAACTATTCTATAATTAGATAGGTATAGTTTTTTGTTATTTGCAATAGGATTTAAAAACAAAACTGATGATGACCATTCTTAAATTATATACTGGGTGTTTCAAGTTAAAAGTTCACCATTGCTAACTTTGTTATTATTAAAAATAGAAAAAAAAATTAAATTGGCAAACTGGTAGAATTTTTGAAAATTATAAAAAATGTTTAAATTAAAATTTGTTTTATGTTTTTTGAAAAATCTCGATAACTCAATGTTCGATTTTTTTTATTTGAGCATCTTAAAGAGCAACAAAAATTCTACAAGTTTGCCAATTTAAACTTTTTTCTATCTTCAATAATAAAAAAGTTAGCAATGGTGGACACTCAACTTGGAACACCCTGTATAATGCTCAAGTAGGAGGGAAGGAATATTAGCGTTACAGTCAATGTATTTTCATATAATTTTTCTTGAAATGCGTTAACAAGGGGGGATCAAAAATCCTGAATCTTATGTAATTTACGTCCGAAGAAAAAGTTATGTAATTTATGAATGTTCCATTACTGCCATTGACTTAAAGTCATTTCAATTTCCTTTCTTTTAATTTTTTTGATAATATTTCTCAAAAAAAAAAACTCATTTTAGTTACCTCCTATCCATAAAAAAAATCAATATTGCAGTATGAGGCGAAAAAAGTTAAATTAATATGAACAAGAGAGTCGAATTAACTGTATTTATAATCGTGTCCTAAATCTGATATTTATAAAACTGTTTGAATTTTTATCATAAATTTTTAAATTATTTAATTTTTTAATAAATTTTGGTATTTTTGCGGCATCTATCTTTACTTCTCTCATAATATAACATATAGGTCTCTCTTTATTGATCGTGCAGCAGGCATATTGCCGCGTCATAGGCCGCCGAGTTCTTATGGGCTGGGAGTTACCAGACAACCGGTTTATTTATGGACCGTGTACAAGAATAAGATTTTTTTTATTAAATTTTTCAATATATTTTTTTTAATGTTAGGTTAGAATTTTTCTATTTTATAGTATGTATAGATCGAATGATTTCGGAAATTTTTTCAAACGAGAAAATCGTAAAAAACTGATTACAATATTAGGACATTTGGGCCCTTATATCTAGCGAAGCTCAAGGAGAATTTATATCACGGATCACCTAAGGTGATCCGTGTTTATATGGCGATGTATCCCAGATGTTAAGAAATAAGTATAAAAACATTCAGCCAGCACTCAGGTTTTTTCCTTATTGAACGTAAGGTAACTGATAATGAGTGGATCGCAGCACTCATTATCAGTTGTTTGACTAGGATACTGCTCGTAAATGCAGAATGTGTTCTGACAAGACCTTTTACATATCGTCGTCTTCAACTGATTTTACAGGAGGACATAAAAACTGCTTTTTAAACTAATGAAAATCAAATATAATTTAACTAAAATACCTATACGCTCGATAGAGGGTGCTAGTTTAAAATAGAATTTACGCAGTTTTGTAAAGCGGACCTCACACAATCAGTAATACTGACAGTATTTTTATATATGTCTTTGTTTATACCTTTTGACAAACAGGGACATGTATTAAAATACTGTCAGTAATTCTTAAGATGTGACGACCGCTTAAGCCTGAAGATCTTGATATCCTGCATCCGATTAAACTCATAACTCAATTTTCCAATTTTTTGAATTACGAGGTTTTAAAACTAGGCCGACGATATTCAGTTTTTAAAGTCTTAAGCAAAAATCATAAATGCTCCAATACCATAAATTATTAAACAATAAATTGATAACAAAGATGATATAGTTGATTAATATAAATGAAAATAAAATTATGTAGTCTAGTTGGCACGGTTTAAAAATAGTTTTTGCGATGCAAAAGTAAAAGTAACTGACAGTGGTTTGGAAACTTACTATTAATAAAATAAAACATTATTATCAGTGACTGATTGTCTTGAATAAACAAACAGATGGTAAATAAATTACTCTATAAATATTGATGAAATAAATGCAATTTTAACGAGTAGGTACAGGTATTTACATAAGTAGATACTAATTATATATTAGTTGCTAAAAACATCTAGGTTATTTTGCGTATACTTACTTTGATACTCCACAGATTACAACACAAAAAAACTCAAAAAAATTGAAAATTGAGTATTTTTAATTAAAAAAAATTACATTCAAAATTTATATCATTATCCCCGAAATTGGTTTAAGTAGCACATTTTGAAACAACTTTTTCAATAATACTTTAAATTTAATCTTTGAATACATAACCGAAGTGTAATCATTGATTTAATCAATACTTTTTCGAGATATTTACGATTCAAATCATAAAATTTTTTAAACGGAAATAAATATTTCGAAAAAATAAAAGGGGCGATAAAGAATATCATGCTAATATTAAAGGAGGTAATTCGTCCATACATTTTAAGAAAAAAACTTTATATAAACATTTTGTGAATTCTTGAATGAGTGCGAAGCAGCACTTCCTCAAAATTGAGTGAAACTCGAACTGCGCCTGTGATCTCAATAGATTCTCATATCTCTATTGGTCCTGCCAGATTAAGATGTGAATTCTCATTCTCACCTATTTCAAGTATTCATACACATATAATGACTTTATTTGTGAGATACAGGATGTTATCTATTTTTTTCCTTTTTGAAGTGTAAACTTCTTTAGGCGCATTTAGCACTCTTGGTGGGTACTGAATTGAACTGAGCCGTCACGCTCGGCTATGTAACGCTTATTCGGGTGAAGTCGGCTCGAGTCGATGATGGAGATGAAGGCCAGTCAGAGCAAAATTTACCAGAGTAATTTATACCCAATTATAATTATGTAAATGTTATTACTTTGTCAATATATAACGCAAAAAATCCTGTATTTTGTTGAATTTTACACTTCTGCCGTATGGTCACACACAATTTTTTTTTTTTTGATACTGCTCTAGATATTTTTGTGAAATTCGGTAAACAATTTGTATTAATCAAGAGTCATTTTTTGATGAATAACATTTTTTTTATAAACCACAAGTGAAGGTAAAAACAGAAAAATAAGAAAAAAGTTGTCTGTCTTCGGCCATGACTCGAACCCGGAATCTCTTGCTCTGTACGCAAACGCTCTTTATATTAAGCCACCGAAGACCATACATAAACTTTCGGAAAACTTCCATCCATGCATGTCTGTGGTGTCTCAATACAGGAACGAGAAACTCTCAGGGTATTAACTCGACCAAGCCATCCAACTGATCTCTATACTTCTTCGTTCGCACTGTCAGAGGTATTTTTCTTTCTTTAATTTCACTTGTTGTTTATACACGGTAAAAATTTTGTTTGTTTATATGTTTTGATTCAGTATACTCCATTTTGTAACAAAGCAAATTGTCTTCATATAAGTAATATTTTGCTTCCAGAGAAAACGGTGCGTTAGATTAATTCAGTTCCAACTTATAATGAAACAATTTCTGTTTCACATTAAAATAAAAGGCAAGACATTTTTTGTGCTTTATCAAGAAAATATTCTCTTGGTGAATAGGAAAGCACAAATTATTTTACTTCAAGGCAATTTGCTTTGATCTAAGACAACTTTTTTTACCGTGTAGTTTTCGGTCCTTGCATTATTTGCAATTTGATATTTAAACATTTTTTTTGTTTCGACAATTGTCGTTTGTGCGGAAATTCCACTCGGTATTTTCCTAAAAAGTCATTGTGTTTTTTTATAAAAATTAGTTTTGAAATTCTCATTCTTTGATGAGCAAATGTGGTTCAGTGATTTTCGTTACACGTAAAGTTTTTGTAAAAAAAAGAAACATAAATTCCCCCTTACAAGAAAAAACAATTTATTATTTTCTTCAAAAATACCGAAGGCAATTTCGGCAAGAACGCCACTGGTCAAAATAAAATACTCTGCCAATATATGGGCCCTAAGCTCACACTATGTACTATAGTTATAGTGTACGTGTGAGCTAATATAACTAAAAACTGAAATATATTTTATTCAACTCCAGACTAAATTACCTTTTGTTTGATACCACACAAGCCATGTTTTGACTTAAACTCAAATTTTTGAAATCTACCCCCATCCTTAAAAAAACAAAAACTAAAATGTATTTTGTTAAACTCCGGACTCAATTACCTTTCGTTTGAAATCACACACGCCATATTTTCACTTAAATTCTAATTTTTGAAATAAACCCCCACCCTTTTTTTAAAATAAATTAAAATGTATTTTGTTTAACTCCAGACTCAATTACCTTTCGTTTGATATCACACACGCCATATTTTCACAAAAACTCTAATTTTTTTAAACTACCCCTTTTATTTGGTTTCTGTTCGGTGGATTTTGTTCATTTTTAAATGGGACCATCTCGACCCAAGACCCAGCCTAGGTACCAAATTTCATTAAAATCGGTCAAGCGGTTTTTGAGTTATGCGCGTTGGTCGTTACAGACAGACATACAAACAGACAGACAGAAAGACGGCGCAACAAAAAAGTTTCAAAATCATCTGAAACGCAAAGATATATAAAAATTTTTGAAATCGGAGCAACTTTTTTTTTCTCGAAAAAATTAGGATCACCATAGCTCACACTACTATAGTATAGTATATGTGTGAGCTAAAACATGTTTATACATAAAAACATATCTCTAGATGAATAAAAATTGAGTTAAAAATTTCACAAAAATATCTAGAGCAGTATAATAGATATTAATAAAAAAGAAGATTTTTTTGAAAATCTTTAACAGCCTTAACACATATATAGTTTTTTCTCAAAATTAGTGATGAGCAATTTTTTTCAAATTTCCGTCAAAAAAACTTGATACTTTTTTAAATTGGCTTGACAAAAAGTTGACGTTCAAAAGCCCTTTAATACATATATGTAAAAAACAAGGTCCTAACCTTTATATGAACAAAAAAATATTTTCAGTGCTTAAAAGCTGCTTTTTAAAAAAGCTTTATATTAGCATGGTATTCAATAGCACCCTGTGAAAGCTTCTTTTGAAAATCGAGGGTTGTAAGTGGGCGCCAGTTGTTTTCCCTCCGCTCCTTTAGAAATACTCGAAACCCCCCATACGCATCTAGTTTAAACACCCCCAATATTCATTTGTAACATTGGGGATAAAAATTTGTGGGTAGTACCTTTGGCATACCATCGGCGGTCTTCATGTCATCAAAACTGGACGGTACTGTCGCGACTCGGTACGAGTCAGATCGGCCATGCTGGAATTAAAATCAAGCAAACTATGGATGCAACTATTTCTAACAAATAAATCAAATGGGCTGCGGAACTTTGTTCGAAAAAATTTATTCGATTTTTTTTGTTCAAACGGAAATGCGTTCTTAAAAAGCCATTTTCAAAAAAAAAAAACTGTGCGAAAACATTTCCTTTCATCGAAGTTTGTTTGAAAAAATTTTTGTTCATAAAATTATTTCGTTAAATTATAGCTCCCCTGTCCATTGAAGACACTTTTTTGAAAAGGTTAGAATACGTTTGCAATCAAATTAAAAAGGTTAGATACACACCCATTTCGATCTCCCAATAAAATGAATGTGTATATACATTTTTACGAACAAATTTCCGTTTTTAGATAATGTTTTCGAATAAATTTTTGTTTAAAAAAAATGTTTTTAAAAAAAATTACGTCCGAAGAAAAAGTTTTCGAACAAATTTTTGTTCGAACAAATATTTTTCGAACTATTGCTTTTCAACAAATGTTTTTCGAACGTGTTTTCGAACAAATTTCTGCGACTCGAATAAAATAAACATAAAAATAAGGCACGAACGTCTTAAATACAGCGTGTGTTATTGTGATGTTGGATTCATAGATATAGAAAAATAATTAGACGGCGCTTCGACTTGCAACCTCCAATAGGCGCGACGGAATGTTGGCCGCCATTTTTTTACAGATTTTAAGTACGAGCCGTTACCCCTAGAGGTCGTTATGGTGAACAGGCTTTTAGGGTCACTGCACTGCACCACGAAGACGTAGTGTCATGGACACGCCAGGCTTCCAGGATGCAATGACCCTACAGGTTCAGGTTCACAAGCGTAGTATAAGCCACCACCCCTAGAGGTCGCCGTGGAAAATAAGCAGTGACGATCTGTCAAATATCTGTAATTAAGATCAGTGGCTTCATATGATGTTTTACCACGAGTTTACTTCAACGCCGCCGCCTTTCAAATCGTGCCTGTCAAAGTTGGCCTTGCTCAGTCTGTAAAAAAATGGCGGATTTCAATTTCTTCCAATTTCCTCCAGCCCTATATTTTTTCTATTTCTATGGTCGCATTTGACCCAAGGTCATTATGTGCTAGCTTTTACACAGGTTATCTACAGAATTTGAAAGGTCATTAAACCTGACCTGGCCAACTGTAACCCTGATTAAAAAATCTACGTCACTGGTTGCCTTAAACCATTTGTTTTATGGAACAGCTACAGTCGTCCAGACACATGACTGGTCAAATTCTGTGGGCAACCTGTGTAAAAGTATAAAGACCTTGGATTTGACCTTGATTTTAAGCTTCAAAGTTTTTTTAGGGTCCTATACTTAACGACATTTAAGACGTTCGTACAATGTGGGTAAAATTTAAATCAAAATATGAATTAATAACTTTAATAGGCAAAAAACAAATAAGTAGATCAATAAAACCACAAAATTTAATTTTTTTTAGTAAAAAATTTACTTATTAAGTTTTCAAGCAATGATATCACGAAATTCATAATATAGGGTGGCGAAATAAAATGAAACCCTGAGATTGCTTATTACTCAAAATGTTATGTCCGATTTTGTTAACTTTGGCCATTTTGAAACTCCAAGATGGTGGACAATTTGTAAAAATATGTATTTTTGACCCACCCTACAACGTTTCGATTTGCGACACAAATTTTGCCTGTTAAGATGTGATACTGATTTATCACTTGTTGAGATCGAGTAAGAACTAAGAAATAATTGTATAACACCAAGTTAAAACAAAATAAAAAGCAAACAGAAGCCTATTTTTTTAAATTGTCCGCCATATTGGATTTTTATGAAATGTCACTTAACAACAGTTCGTAGATTTTAAAGATTTGGATTTTAGAAATAACAAAATTCTTAAAATTGGACAAAAAATTGCAAAAGCGTAGCCAAGCGGAAATTACCTGTGTTTTTACCTTTCCTATTACTTGTCCGATCTCAACAAGTGATGCAATTGGCAATTTTGTCTGGTGATTGTTAAACTCGGTAAAAACTTTTTCACCACCCTATATTTGTATCAATACTTACACAATTTAAAAAAAAATTAAATAAAAAAATAATAACATGATAAACAAGCAAAACTTTGTTTACTTACTAACAACACTGACTAAACTTTCAACGAACGTTTTAGCATGCATCTTTTAGATCATTGATCTGATTCACTGATATTACATCAAACCGAAAACTAGTGCCAAAAAAACAAAATGCGTATTCAAAATCGGTTTTTATCATAAACTTAAGTTTTTCTACTTAATTAAGTTTATTAGAGCTTTTAAGTAAAATTGTAATCCCGCGTTTTCATGCCCTAGACTGCCATGCGGTCCCTAAGAAGAAAGCCGCAAGGTTTACGTTTTGAGAATAGCAGGTTTAAAATTTTATAATTTTGAAATAGAAGGGTTGCAATTTTATTTTTAAAATTTTTATGTCAAAGTTATAAGACAATAAAATAAAACTTAACCGGGTTAATACGTTAATGCTTTAAACCCGTTTTTCTCCGAACATAAAATTTCGATAGCTAGCTTTCTTCTTAAAGACGGCAGAATAGGAGTCTTAAAATTTGTTGCAATTGTCTATACTTAAAATGAAAAAATTATTCGTACCTCATCCCCCATGGTTGCTGGGTCGTCGAAGAAGCGTTAATCCGGGGAAAAGTGTCTGTGTTAAATGCTACACTTCATAGAGCCTTTAAAACACACTGCACTGCGAAACGACCAAAGATATAGCTTTAGTAAGGAGGGGAGGACAAACACTTTTTTAAATTCCTAAAAATATTTTCTTTAGACAGGGTGTTTTTTCGGGTAACAGAGGCTTTTTTGGGTATTTGTCGTATGTTTTAGGAAAACCCCTCGAATATGTCGATTTTCTTTGCAAGGGGGACACTTTTTGGATTAAATTAATTGGATAAATTATTTTTAGCACGCACCTCCTTACTAGATTTTGAATAAGAAAAGTGGGCCGGGTTATACTTTGTTCTGAAGGTCTCTTACTTTTCGACGCCGCGCTTACGGCGCACAGTGGAACGAAGTATAGGGAAGATCGGGACATTGGTAATAACTTTTGAAGTCTTAGTCCGATTTTGATAATTTTGGACTTTCTGGAAAGCAAATTGCGTCATCTTTTCAGAAAAAGTATATAAGTTTGACATTTCTTATTTATTCAAAATGGCGGACGACCTAAATAGATTTGTTTTGAACTGGAGTTACATACGATTTATAAACAATTGATAAATGCCAAAAAGATAATCCAATAAACGTGTAAATATACTTTTTGAATTTCGAACAAAATTACATTCACTTTAATACTACACAAGTTGTGTTTTTTGGGACCCTGTTGATTTTCAAATAATTAAAAATATCTTTGTTTGAATTAAATTCAACCATGTTGACCGTGAAAGTCACGGTCACTCATGTGCCAAACTATCAAAGAAATAAATAAAACAAACAAACAGGGTAATCACAGGCTACTTCAAACATCGTTACGTTGCATTGGGGCTCCTCATAAATTAAGTTTTTCGTAATTTTTAACTTTTCTTTCCTTCGCACCTGTGATGAAATTTAACCCCCTCTACCCCAAGCGTGTTTTCTAAGAAAAAATGTCCTCTTTTTTTAAAGAAAACTGTCCGCGGTCCAAAATACCTGTGAGTATTTATTATTTTTTAAAATGTTGAGGCAAAAGTGGATTTATTCAAACTTTTAGAGGTTGGGAGTTAATTAAAATCTAAATAAATCCTACAGTGGCACTTTCGGGCAGCCAATGCCGATTGGTTCATTTAGAGCGAGGATGGGTTTATGCATCACAGGCAAAAGTTGCTTGGCCATCTTTGGCCATTTTTTTAAAAGTCAAGAAAAGGTAATTTTTTAATGTTTTATGAACAGCGAAATTGTGCACACTCCCCCACAATTACGATAAATATTTTTATTTTTTTGTTTTAATGTGATTTTGTTCTAATATTACCTCTAGTACTACATACAGTGCCCGAAAGTTGATAAGATATACATAGGTTTTATTTTTAAGCTTCAAGTTTGACATATTTTCTGATCATTTTTTGTCATATAATATTTTTACCACAAACATTAACTCTAGCTGGCTAGACTATATTATGAGCGGGATACTATGTTGGTTTTCTATTACGCCAACATGTTTAGAAAAAAAATATTCAATAAAAATATCAAAATTTGCATTTTGAGAAAATCCCCAATGTCCCGATCTTAGCATGGCCCCGATCTACTGTGCGGCGGCTGAATTGAGTTGCTACATGATAGATAACTTTGGAGGTAAATATCTCAAAAATAACTTTACATTTTACCCCTTTTAACGACATTTAAGACACCTTGGAATAAGGTATCAATCAACCCATTTTCCCAATTTAAAATATACTATAAATATACTAAAAATATAAATTTCAAAATAGGAAAAAGTGTCTCCTTTTCCTATGTTTTTCCAAAAACATACGATATATACCCGAAAAAGCCTGTCACCCTAAAAAACACCCTGTATAAAGTGTTATGGAAATAATGTATTGTATTAAATGGGATAATAAAGTCCAATCAATCAATTTTTAAAATGTCATTGCTTTGTATTCAAGTTTTAGGGTTTATTATATTTGAAGCTAACAAATAACTATTTTTTATTTTTTTACATAATATTGTGACAAAGGTAAGTACTTTTAGTTTAACTTTATTATAAATTAATGGACAATATAAAAATGAGTTTCCCACCTCGTAACAATTGGAGGTCCACTTATCGATTTCTGGAAGACCCACTTAATTTAGACTCTTGAATATCCCTGACTTGACAGTTCTCTCTCGTTGCCGTCATTAATTAATATTGTTCAATGATTTATAATAAAGCTACAGCAGAGTCATATTTGTGACAATATCTATACGTTTTTCAGAAAATATACAGTGTCTTAAGAGACACATTTTTGTTGGACCCAGTATTCAAAGACCCTAGAAGATAAGCTAACAAAACGTTTAGTAATTTAAGTTGTCAACTTAATTTAAATAAACTAAGGTAAACATATTTAGATAAGGTTCGGACATGTATAAGGAATGCCTAAGAAAAGATCTCAAAAGAAAAGTCGAAAAAAAAACCTAGAAAAAATACTAAGAGCCCAGAAGATTAAAAGAGAAAGGAATAAGCAAGGGCGTTGGAGAAATGGAATGGAATTGATGGAGAATTTATATCTAGGATTATCTATTATATTAACATTAGGCATTTATCATGTCGTAGCTTTATTTTCCCGTTTTGTGGCTCGATCCATCATTGTGAGTATGGTGGAAACAATTCAATCTAAGGACACTCATCGTAGAGCTATAAAATCCAGATAGTGATAAAATATGTTTTGTGGCCTTTACCTATCAAGCGCAGATCTGGGTCAAAATCTAGGGGGAGGGGTAATAGCCGACGAAATTTTTTCTTGTAATATAATTTTTTTTTCTAAGGGGGCTAATTCTCCAGTTTTCCCTTAAATTATTAGGAAAAAGTGCATATTTTTTTTTCTAGGGGGGGGGGGGGTAATTACCCCGTTACCCCTTCAAATCCGCGCTTGTTAACTTTGCTCTTTTACGACAGTCCACACCCCGTCTCCCCCTCAAAAAACTATGTAAATAATTGTGTTATACGATTTGTGAAGTCATAAATTCAACCCCATTTTATAAATATTGTATATTTTAAAGTAAACACTTATATAATACTTGTGCAAAAAGTCACCGGTCAATTTGGCAAAGTTCTGCCCTTGACTCAGGACAGAAATGCAGTGCTAAAACACAGTTTGGAAACTTTCATTTTAAGCATGACAATTAACAGAAAGTGAGCCACAGTTTTACTGCACTTGCACCTTTAAGATATGGATATTTAAACTGATTTTTTTGAATCTAGATACTGCCCAGATAAATGTAATCTCAATCCGTGCTTTTTCAACAAACCGCGTTGTCCCGCGTAGATTCGTACCTAACGACAAATTTTAATGTATCGTTTCTCATGTTTTTAAATAAACTTAATCTTACGTAAAAAATGAGGCCAGTTAATTTGACACAGATTCACCCGTGGCCCAAGATACGGAGAAATATTGTAGTGTATTGGATCACATTGGGAACCTTCACCTTGCAGTTTGGTACCACACTTAACACGCAGCACAGCCAGAACTAACTAGCTAACCCCCTTCTTATTAGAGACCCTTAACACTTAAATGTATGCAATAACCAAGGTAACTAAGTTGACACAGATTCACCTTATACTGATACTTTTTATGACAGCCACCACCCCTGTCAGTCCTTAGAAAATCACTACTGAAATTACTGTATAAGCAGGCAGATTCATACTAATAATTGTATTACAAAATCTACTCTCATATTTTTAAATAAACACCCTTTCTTGTGTAAAAAACGGGGGAAGTTAACTTGACACAGATTCACCCCGCGTCCAAGGTACGGAAAGTTATTGTAGTCTGGAACCCTGCAGGTTGGTACCGCACTTAGCACGCAACACAGCCTGAACTAAATTCTCCTTATCAGAGACCCTTAACACCAAAATGTATGCAGAAACCTAGGGCTAAGTTGACACAGAATCAACGGATACTGATACTTTTTATGACACCACCCTGTCAGCCCATAGAAAATCACTACTGAAATAACTGTAAAAGCACGCAGGTGAATCCACTAATAATTGTATTACAAACACTTCATCTTATCTAAAAAACGAGGGCAGTAACTTGACACAGATTTACCCCTCGCCCAAGATACGGAAAGGTATTGAAGTGCACTGGATTATTTCGGAAACCTTTACCATGCAATTTGGCACCGCACTTAAGACGGAGCTAAACGCTTCTTATTAAAGACCCTTAACACTTAAGAAGCAGAAACCCAGGGCAGGTAAGTTGACACAGATTCACCTGATATTGATACTTTTTATGACAGCCACCACCCTGTCAACCCTTAGAAAATCTTTACTGAAATTACTGTACAAGCAGGTAGATTCATGCTAATAAATGTATTACAAAATCTAATTTCTCATATTTTTTAAATACACAGATTCAACCCTGACTCAAGATATGGAAAGGTATTGTAGGTGTTATTGTGATACTGATACTTTTTATGACAGCCACCACCCTGTCAGCCCTTAGTAATTTTTACTACTGAAATGACTATCTAAGAAGGCAGGTAGATTCATCCGAATCAGTGTATCACAAAATCTCATTTCTCACAGTTTTAAATGAACACACAAAAAACGAGGGGAGTTAATTTGACACAGATTCACCCCTCGCCCAAGATATGGAAAGGTATTGTAGTGCACTGGCTCACTTCGGGAATCTTCACCCTGCAATTTGGCACCGCACTTAACACGCAGAACAGCCAGAACAAAGCCCTCCTTATTAAAGACCTTTAACACTTAAATTTTTGCAAAAACCCAGGGCAGGTAAGTTAACACAGATTCACCTGATACTGATATTTTTTATGACAGCCACCACCCTGTCAGCCCTTAGAAAATAACTAATAAAATGACTCTATAAACAGGCAAGTAGATTCATGCTAATAAATGTATTACAAAATCTAATTTCTTATATTTTTAAATAAACATTTATAAACATATAAAAAACGAGGGGAGTTAATTTGACACAGATTCACCCTTCGCCCAAGATATGGAAAGGTACTGTAATGCACTGGATCACTTCGGGAACCTTCACCCTGCAATTTGGCACCGAACTTAACACGCAGCACAGCCTAAACTAAACCTTCGTTATAAGAGACACTTAACACTATTTATGCAAAAACCCAGGGCAAGTAAGTTGACCCAGATTCACTTGATACTGATACTTTTTATGACAGCCACCACCCTGTCAGCCCTTAGAAAGTTACTACTGAAATGGCTGTATAAGCAAGCAGGTAGATTGATCAATCAGTGTATCACAAAATCTCATTTCTCATAGTTTTAAATAAAAACTTAATCTCATATAAAAAACGAGGGCAGTTAATTTGACACACATTCACCCGTCTCCCAAGATATGGAAAGGTATTGTCGTGCACTGGATCACTTCGAGAACCTTCAACCTGCAGTTTGGCACCGCACTTAACACGCAGCACAGCCAGAACTAACTCCTCCTTAATAAAGACCTTTAATACTAAAATTTATGCAAAAACCCAGGACAGGTAACTTGACACAGATTCACCTGATACTGATACTTTTTATGACAGCCACCACCCTGTCAGCCCTTAGAAAATAACTAATGAAATGGCTGTAGAAGCAGGCAGGTAGATGCTAATACGTGTATTACACATAATAAACACTTAATCTTATATAAAAAACGAGGGTAGTTAATTTGACACAGATTCACCACCCCTCGCTGAAGATATGGAAAGGTATTGTCGTGCACTGGATCACTTCGGGAACCTTCAACCTGCAGTTTGGCACCGCACTTAACACGCAGCACAGCCAGAACTAAACCCTCCTTATTAAAGCTATATTTTTGTTAAAATTCTACCTATTAAAAGTGGAAAAAATCCAAACCCGATTTTTCTTTGCAAACGAGCCGGAAAAATGCCAAGAGTTGCGATCGACGGGCGCGGACCCGACTACTAAATGTGAGCCAAAAATCGTTGACAAGCGGCGCGGCGCAATCCACGTCAAACTACACCGATCTTACGAATCGGTATTTGCTTATACAGATTAGTAACCTTCCTATTTATATGTGTAGGTGCTACTTATCATTTTTTATTATTTGATATTTAAATCCCTGAATTAGAATGAACTTTTCGATATAAGTTTTCTAAATATAAATAAAACTCAAACAAGTTTCGTGGCTAATCGGGCAAAAAGGAGTTTTTGGTTCTCTCATATTGTATTGGATAGGGTGAATAGATTTTCTTCTTTAATTCATAGCGGACTGTAACTTAATTTAGGTGTAATTTTTTATTTAATATTCCTTGATCGCCCAACCATACAAAAGCAAGAGAAAAAATGGCACCTACCTTTTGATGGCTATTTCTCTGCTTGCGGGCCCGCTCTAGAAGTAGTCTCACGTTCAGTCTTTGTATTGAGGATGGTAGCATTTAATAACTAAGGTTTTTATGTTTAATAGTTAATTTTCGAAAGAAAATTAGTCTTCGAAAGAAGAGAATGATTTTTTACGAGTTCACGTGTTTTTTCGCTCAACAGAATGTCTCATTTTTTGCGTCTCTTGCGCATGTCCTTAGCACCCGCGTTGTTTCGACGGCGCAAGGTGCCACAATTTAATTTGTATGGCTGTTTATTTTTGAGGCGAAATAAATAAAATAAAACTAAAGAAAATTGCAGTAACACATATATTTTTCCGTGGGTAGCTAAGCTTAACCTCACGGGGGTCCAAGATCTAATGGACACCTAATAAGTGTTGACAGTTAACTGTTTCATCCTTATGGGACTCCTCAGAACACTGCTTATATTTATGTTAAATTTTACATTATTTTTTATCTCTTTGCTCCATAAAATACTTTTAAGACATCCAATAACCTTTTTTGCTTTTACTATTCTTTTTTCCAGTTCTTTACAGTCTGTTCCTGTCTTATGTGTGACACCCAAGTATACATACTCATTGCATGGAGATATTGTTTCTCCATTGTCTAGTTCTAACTCACTTGTTTTGTTTCCAATACATAAATCCTGTGTCTTTACCACGTTCGCTGTTAACACCCACTTTTGGTATATATATAACATACCAGAAAATTTTATTTCTCCAGGGACGTAGTTGGATTTATGAACTAGAAAATATGAAAATGTAACTATAGTTATCGACAACATTTTCTCATCTCATTTTTTAATTCTTCAAATTTGTTTTCCTTTTCAGTTCTTTCTTCTTGTTTCCACTTTTTACTGCCGTTTTTGTAACTTTTTTTCCCAGTTTTTTTTCCGTCTAACTGTGATCCTTTCTCCAAAATTACTAAGTACCACAATAAACAGAACCCTCTTTCTGGAATCTGGAATAAACTTGCCATGCCGTATAGTCAAAATTGTCAAAGCTTATTTTGACGCTTCCCGATATTTTCTCAAAATCAGGGTTTTAATTGTCAGTTCTAAAATTTCCTTCTTTAGGCTATAAATTTTTCCCAAGTGAGTGTGGTAAATCATATATAGGTGAAACGAAACGCCCTCTCCAGGTTAGAGTTAATGAACATCTAAAAAGTACCCAATTGGAGGATATTGAAAAATCCGGTTTAGCGGATCATGCATGGTCATATAACCACAGGATTCAATGGTCTGAAGTTAAAGTTTTGCATAAGGAGTCACATTGGCGAAAGTTAATTGAAGCTGCGTTTATAATGCAGAATAAAGAAGTTTTCAGTCAACCAAACTCGGACATACTAAAAATATGGGAACCAGTCGTTAAGGAAAACAAGCGTCTTAGGAATAAAAAAGGGGGCAGGCCGTCACACTTGACAGCACACCAAGTAGTATAAGTAGTAGCCTATAGACTGGATTGCTTAGTTTACACTTGAAAACGGATAGAGACA
Organism: Aspidapion aeneum; assembly: GCA_963576565.1. Taxonomy (NCBI): domain Eukaryota; kingdom Metazoa; phylum Arthropoda; class Insecta; order Coleoptera; family Brentidae; genus Aspidapion; species Aspidapion aeneum. The sequence goes on along the minus strand of OY755038.1, from coordinate 33,231,618 downwards.
CTTACTAACCGAAACGTAGTATTAAAATAAATAAAGACCATGGAAGATGGAAGTCCGAAATTTTATTTCTACTAGAAATATTTACATAAATAATCACCCTGTAGGATGAATCACTCAACAAAAGTAAGAATACGTAAGATTTTAGGACAAATTATGAGGGCTGGTTTTATTTAATATTAGGTATATTCAAAATTCAAAAGTGCGAGTTGGATGTACTTGTGCGCAGTCGTCATCGTTTCGACGGCGGCGGATTTTGTTGGAAGGCAAGGGCGCCGCCGCGACCCTTATCGACGCCGTGACGTCACACTGCGGACCCCGCGAGTCTGCCGGCGCGGCGCCGCCATCTCTGTCTCTATCTCTGGGAAACAGCCGCGATGGTGGAGGGTTGCTTGATGCCTTCTCTATACAAGGTGGTCCGTTTATGCCGTTTCTTGTGTATTAAATATCTATCCATTTTTGGGGCGTTTTCGTTTTTCTTCAAGAGCCCTGAGACGGAAATAAAGAGAGCATTAAAGAAAATTAAAAATAACAAATCACCTGAAAAAGACGGAGTAACGGCAGAAATGCTTAAGTACGGTGGTAAAGCTGTAGTTAATACCCTCCATATTCTCCTGAATAAAATACCAAAGGAAAAAGTAATCCCAAACAACTGGAAAGAATCCATAACTAATATTCTACACATGAAAGGCGATAAAGCGGACCTAAAAAACTGTCGACCTATAACACTCCTCAATGTAATTTATAAGCTTTTCACGAAAATATTAACAGATATAGTAACAATAAAATTTGACGGATAACAATCAAAGGAACAAGCAGGCATCAGAAAAGAAAAACAAACCAACCAATACAACAATTTACTATATATTGCACTGGGCGGTAAAAGCAGCAAAATTAATAACCGAATAGATCACAGATATATAGACTTAATAGCCAAAATATATAAAGCGAAGCAACAACATCAATCAAAATCCACGAAGGAACGAAGCCAATCCGCATAAGAAGAGGTGTTCGCGTTTGATCTAAACACCTGCTAAATTAGTTTTTCTCTTTCTAAGCACAATCTTCATGCCCACTATAGCTATTACCCTAATGGTATATTTAAGTTGTGTTCATGGTGGGTTGATTAGCAATCGATTATCATATGTTTTGTACAATCTTCATTTAAAAGGCCCACGAAAGACGCTATGGCCCCAGCCTTTATTGGTTTAAAGATCATCAATTTTTTGGAAAGTAGTCTAAGGTATGGGGAACTAATTTGGAGGAAAAAATAAACATAGGCATGCTATACAGTTCATTTTATATTTTTTCTGGGGTTTTTAGCTGCATTTGCGAGTCTGACCAGTTTGGTTCCACCTTGTATATTACACCCCCTCAACCTGCCCCAAAGAGTTACTTCCTGGGTGTTTTCCGTTCTCTCCGCTCGCTGTGCTTTAATTCAGCAGCTTTTTACGACCCCTAAGCTCCTGAAAAATTAATATTACATAGCTAAAACAAGGCGGTTCGCGGTGGTTGTTACTACGTAACTTTTAAATTAAAAAGTTATTTATTTATTAACTGTTTACTCTTTTACTATCCATTTCTACATTTAAGTATGGAACTGAATACGTTTATAAAAACCCGAACCAATTTATTTTTTGTTGCCCAAGCCTACAAGTAAACCAGTTGCAAAAATTGTGTTTGTAGCAATAATATTTTTCATTTTTTTAACACAAACATTAACATAACAGATACAAATATTAAATTAGATAATCAAAAAACAAACAACCCAAAAAAAAATAAAAACTATAGGATTTTATTGAAAAAAAATATATGATGTTTTTGCTTTATTTGATAACCGCTGCTTTTTTGAATTGTTGAAAAACTGATTGCTTTCATTAATTTATTTCTTTTTAATAATAATAATTTATTATATTATCATCAGAACCTAAAGCTCCGCATAATCAACTTTTTATTTGTCTTATACTAGTTTTATAGATTCTTAACTAAAGTACTCCGAAGTAGTTCAACCGTTTTAATTAAAACGTTTTTTGGAATTTTCGGAATAAATGCAGTGAATAAAAGATTATGCCTTTTGCTTTTAAAGAATTAATTTCAATTTAATGTAAGCTTAATCTACCAAAGAGTGTTTTTAGATGTGAAAATTGGTTAGCCGATAACACATTGCCTTCAATAAGCTTTTTTTTATATTTGTTCCTTTGAGCTGGATTCCAATAGAACTTCCAATATGGTGTACACTGTACCAACTTCACAATATACATGTAGTATTTTCTGTAATCAGCTCTTTTACATTAAAATCGACAAGTTGATGTGCTTTGTTTTTATGTAGTTTTATTACAAAAATCGGTGATTCCAAACTTCTGGGGCTTATTCGATAAACAATGACATAACACTTTCAAAAGCTTGATATTAGTCTGCTCTAAAAAAAAGCAATTATAAAAGGCAACTTCATAGGGGTATAGTCAACTACGGAGCCCGGTGTTTCGGAAAAAGGCATTTCCATCCTCAGCGTGGCTTGCCTGACACAAAGTAGAACAAACTGTCTACAAGATACAAGGTAAATCAAAAAGAATGGAAAAATAGGTGAACCCTATTTTTCATTCTACGAGTGAACGACAGCGAACCAAGGAAACTAAGTCCATGGCGGGACGAAAACGTCCACCGGTCTATAAGGTAGAAAGACTTATCGTCACAGTTCAACCAGACCATGCTATCACCGTCTCCACGGTATCGGTTCCGAAACCGAAAACAATGAGTTAAGCAAGTATAAAAGGCTGTGACGATAAGTCTTTCTACCTTATAGACCGGTGGACGTTTTCGTCCCGCCATGGACTTAGTTTGCTTGGTTCGCTGTGGTTCACTCGTAGAATGAAAAATAGGGTTCACCTATTTTTCCAATCTTTTTGATTTACCTTGTATCTTGTAGACAGTTTGTTCTACTTTGTGTCAGGCAAGCCACGCTGAGGATGGAAATGCTTTTTTCCGAAACACCGGTGTCCGTGGTTGACTATACCCCTATGAAGTTGCCTTTTATACTTGCTTAACTCATTGTTTTCGGTTCCGGAACCCATACCGTGGAGACGGTGATAGCTTGGTCTGGTTGAACTGTGACGATAAGTCTTTCTACCTTATAGACCGGTGGACGTTTTCGTCCCGCCATGGACTTAGTTTCCTTGGTTCGCTGTCGTTCACTCGAAGAATTAAAAATAGGGTTCACCTATTTTTCCATTCTTTTTGATTTACCTTGCTCTAACACTGTCCATAATTTTTCTACTGGAACGGTATCATATGCTTTTTGTAGGTCCACAAAGGTAACATGAGTCTCTATATTTCTGGCGCTCCTTTTCTCAATTACTTGTTTAAGACAAAAAACATTATCACTACAAGATCTGCCTGCACGAAACCCACTTTGCTCTTCTTCTTGTTCATGAAAATCATTCTCTATTAGATCTCTAAGAATCCTACCGTACAATCTACTTAGAGTACTGGTTACTGAAATTCCTCTGTAATTGTTGCAATCCAGCTTGTTTCTTCTTTATGTATTGAGGATATGAATGCCAATCATCAGGTACTGGATGTCCGTTTATGCATTAATTGATAATATATGTGAGATTTTCGAGTAGTTTCTCTGATCCATATTTAAGCATTTCAGCATATATTCCCCCAGGTCCGCTAGCTTTTCCGGATTTAAGCTTTTTAATACTATTCCTTATCATTTCTTTTTCGATGATTACTTCCTCTCCATGTACTTCTATGTCTCTCCTCGGACAGGCTGCCAGATATTCGGGTCTCCTCTCCTGCAGCAGTCCCTTATACTGTTCTGTTCATTGTTCTGGTTTGATGATCTGGATGTTTACTTTTTCTTTTGTTGGGTTTTTTACTGTAGAAATGAATTTCCATACTTCAGAACCATGCCTATCACCTACGTGTGTATTTATATCGTGGCATTTGCGCTTTCTTTCATTCTGTTCTGTACGTATCAAATTTCTTAGCTGTCTTCTGGTATGCCTGTAGATTTCTAGGTCTCTTTGCTCTTTAGTACTGAGCCATTTCAAGTATGTGCGTTTTTTCCCCTTGACCGTTTCCTGTATTTCTTCCGTCCACCACATCTTATTGTTATTTCTATTATCTTGGTATATAACAGCTTCTTTGCTTGCATCCTTCAAGCTTTTTACTATGTTTGATCTGTGGTCTACTAATCTACTGGTCTAATATAATCAGCAATCAGCAATGAAGACCTACTACATATTTCCTTGCAACGTTTAGTTTCTCTTGAAACTAAAGGTGAATCGGAAACAGGCAGAAAACAGGAAAACGTGACCAGAGCGGTGAACCGGATCCGTAGAGATCTATGCTACGTAGCTTGAAACCGAACCTGTCGAGAGCTTTCACTAATGCTTCTTATCGGAGGCCAAGTGTCGTTGCCCCAAACCAAACACAAAGCATTAACTAAAAATAAATATCAAACCAGATCAAACCATATTTTTTCGTTTTAAATAAAACTCATTTATGTATTCACTAAGTATTTGTTATTTATATAACGTCTAAAATAAAACGTAACGTTAAAAAAAACATTGCCTTGACTTACATGGAGGTCTAATTCAAGAAAACTAGAGTTATCCGGATTTTCATTTTTCGATAAGTTTCGTGCCAGACGTTCGTTTGTTTATTTATATTAAAGGTGTGTACGAGGGCTGCTTGAAAAAAAGAAAAACACTGAATTTTAAATATAAGTTTTTTTTTTCTGAGTACTGGAAGTCAAGTTATGTGGTACCAATACACAAATCTGGAGATCCTGAAAAGGTGTCTAATTACCGTCCCATTTCTATTCTTAACGCCATTCCAGAGCTGTTCGAAAACTTAGTCACTAAGTTTCTGAGAGCATGGTTAGGTCCAGAGATCATCCCCATAGCAGTTTGTCTTCAAACAAAATTCACCCACTGAGACAAACGTCTAACATATTTGGACTTCCTGACATGCGCCTTGGAGGAAGGTGTTGAAGTACACTCAATATACACAGACTTCTCCAAGGCGTTTGACAGGGTGTACCATGGGCTTCTGATCAGAAAGCTTCAAATCTTGGGTATCTGGTTCTCTGCTACTTTGGCTTAAAAGTTACCTTTCGGGTAGGACAGAAACAGTTCGTTTAAACAACTTTACTTCTCAAATTATAGTTACATCTGGTGTGCCTCAACCGTCGAAGAGATTCAGAACGATTGCGTTGAAATAGGTCCAGTGTTGGGAAATATTTAATCGGATGCGTTTTGCCGATAGCTTTCTCATACCCAAGATGTCGTGCAAAATATAGTGCACTCGGTCTAATGAGATCTTTGCCATCTCAGCTAGTTCTCGCACCTTTAATCGGCGGTCAATCAGTACAGAATTGTGAATTTTTGCCACGTTTTCGTCTGATGTAGCCAATTTTGGTCGTCCTGAACGCTCATCATCTTGTATCGATGTACGGCGACGCTTAAACTCAGCAGCCTATTTTTTTATAGTGGAAAATGAAGGAGAAGAAGGGCTTAAACCCTTAAACACAAAATATTTAATTACTGTACGAACTTCAATTTTATCCATTGTTAATAATTGTCCAAAATACAGTTGCTTTTTTAATCGCCAAACATTAAAAAAACACCGTACGCACTCGAAACTCTGCAGCCGACTAACTACAAGTTCTAGCTTGAAAAGCGTCAGAAAACTTTAGTGATAACAGCGCCATCTCTGTGTTAGGCCGAGAACTTTTCGAACAGCCCTCGTACTTTCGCCACTTACTAACCGAACTCAAATTTAAATGTCCCATAATTTTGATCAACGACAAGGGAAGAAGAAATTAATCCGGCTGCTTAGAGCAACAGCAAACAATATTAAAAAATAAAGCAAAGAGTTTGGAAACTGCACGTTTCTCGTTTTTGTATAAAATAATAAACAGAAAGAAAATTGGTGTTGCACTGTATATTGATCTGAGTAAGGCCTTCGATACTTTGAGCCACGATTACTTACAAAATTGGAACCGGCATTAGAGGCGATGCACTGCGTTGGTTTAAATTATATTTGGAGAGCCGGACTCAGAAAGTCAAAATTTCATGTGATAAGGGTCCAGTTTTCTCGCAGATGTCACGGTGGATGTACCCCAAGGCTCCATACTTGGGCCCTTGCTCTTTATATTTTATGCCAACGATTTCAGCAGTGCATTTCGGGATTGACCCATTATTTTAATGTCTTACGTCGATGATACTAATTTGTTAATTAAAGTCTCAAGCCCAAAAGACATTGAACCTATACTTAATTTGGTTTTCTCAAAGGCAAAAACAAATTTGTTATAAATACCAACAAAACCGCATGTATGCTGTTCAAATGAGTAATTACTATTATCTGGATCAAGAATAAATTTTCTTCAAGATGTCAAACTTTTAGGTTTTTATGATAACCATTTAAATTACAATTCACACATCGATAGTTTAAGTAAAAAACTCTCATCTATTTGTTTTGGGTTAAGGACTCTGTCAAGTCCATATAGCGCCACAATTTTAAAAACTCTGTATAATGCAAATTTTAACTCCCACTTAAAGTACGAAATTATTCACTGGGGCAGAGCGACTAATGTACAAAGAGTTTTTATTCTACAGGAGTACGCTATCAGAATGATAAAAGGGTCGAAATTTGGGGAGACTGCCATGCCTTTAAAGAATTAAAATTATTAACTGTTACTGGACTATATATTTATTACGAACTAGTGTGTTTTGTTAGAAACAATATATGTCATCAGCATTCTACACCTCTGTATCAAAGAGGGGCCTATTATAATGACTGTGTATTTTTAAATTTTCTGCCTAATGAAATTAAGCTAGCCCAATCACTCAGCATTCTTAAAAATAAAGTTAAAAATCTATTACCCAAGATAAGTCCTTATGATATAAGCGAATATATGTGTATTTTGACTTATTTTTTTTACGACCTGTTATGTTATTTTAAAACTGGGTTGACATTTTATATCAATTTATCACAAATTTAAAAAAAATTAAACTCCATATTTAGGAAATTTTGTTTGTATCTGCTAGGATTTTTTGATTCACTTTCTGTGTAACTATGCACATGAAAATAAAGATAATTTATCTAATCTAATATTCAAATGGATAATTATGTCCAAGCTTCTCAAAGAGATGAAACTTTTGGAAATACAGTCTAGAGCTCTACCATAAACTGTATAGTTTCAAATGCACTTGCTGTTTGTTTGTTTTGCACAATAAAGTTTCCAATTATTTTCATAATATTTTGTGGAAATGGCGGGTTGCCAAAACGCTTTTTAATATCAGACAAACGGCAAACCTTTCCTATCTAAAAAGCTAATTTTTCTGAACACGAAAACATTTTATACATTAAACACAGGTTGCATGTCTGAAAGGACACAAAACACTGTTTAAAAATAGTTACTCTGTCTATCAATGTGGCCTTTAAGAAGTTCTTTTGTTATCCATTCTATACATGGGATGGGTGTGACCACGTTTATGACTTATGAACATTTCTATGTATGCTTTTAAATTAATGATTCGTTTGCTTCTCATTCTCAGGTCTCTATATCTTTTTAAGGAATTTCTTTAGACCTTCTCTTTTTTAAGCATTGTCCATGTCTCCCAGCCATATGTTATGACAAGTTATATCAAATTTTTAAAGATCTGCTTTATGGATTTAAACTTTAGTATTGGAAAGCACACCGACTTTTAGCTGGCGGAATTAGTTTTGTTTTCTCCGCTAATTCGCATTTTAATTTCTTCATTTAGTGAGTTATTTTCATTTACAGATCAACCAAGATCAGCAAAAGATGAGACTTTTGCAGGTAGATTTTTTGAAATTTTACCCACAAGGGGTATAGGAATATTAAAGTAAACTAGAATATAAAATCATGTAGGTATGTGAGTTGTAATAATAAAAAAATATAAGCCTCTGGACTAGTTTATTTATTATTATATAATTTATAATTTACGGGATTATAGCCAGGCTTTCAGAATAGCATGTATAAAACTAATAGAAAACAAAAACTAATAAAACTTTTATTTACATATGGCTCTGGGGCCAAAATAAAGATGTCTGAAGCACGCAGCGGTGCCAGTTTTGGGGGATTTGGGAAATAAAAAATTCATGTTTAGCGCCACCCTTTCCGTGACTGGAGAAATTTATTGTAGTGTGAACTATATTGAGGCAGCAATAATAAAATTGATATTGTGGCCTAACAGTCCTGTCAAGGAAGCAAACAGTATAACTGTAGACAATTAACAATTTCTACTTCTATAAATAAATAGCAAATGAATGATGATGATGATGATTAACTATCAAAACGTGTAAAATAAAGTCAGGGCTATCAAAACGGACGGGCCACGATCCTCCTTTGTTGACGTCATATCGGGGGCTGATTTTTTTTTGATGGTCACGTCACGACACAGCTGATTGATTTTAAAATAAAGACGGTTTTGAGATTGTTTTTACCATATTCTTGCAGAACAATTTTTTTTAAATGCATAGTAATCCTTAATTTGTCAAAGCCGCTTCATTAGCTCACACTAAAATTAAATTTAAAGCGGAAGAGAATGTGACAAACACAGATGACAAAGTTAAATACATGTCATACAGTTGGCATGCGGTACATGGCCGGTAATTTGAATTCAAAATAAGAAAAGCTGAATCTTCAAGATTTCAACCTTTTAATCATCCTGTATCCTTACAAAAGTTTGGTGGAATATCGGGATGGTGTCTGAGAATATTTCACTGAAATTTTGCGGAAATCTGTAGTGCCATTTTAAAAATATCATAAAAAAACGTCTGACCTCCCATAAGACCCAATGTAAATTCAGCCCCCCGAGAACAGCTGATTTTTTTCAGGGTCATGGCCTGTATTTTTTGATGGCCTTGGTAAAGCGAGTAAGCATTACACTAGAAGAAAGATAGTTAGATACCCTTTTATTTGTCTAAGTTCTTTCCCTGGACATTTTTTAGACGTTTTTAACATTTTAGACAAATTTTGACAACAAAAACAAAACAGACTTAAGGTTTAAATATTTTAGGTTAGAAATCACTTCAGACAACAAAAACAAAACAGATTGCCAACCAAAGAAATAGTATACTTGAGGCATAAAAAAGTGGAGCACAATACTTTTTGTATTGTTTTTTTTTTAATTTTTTTGAAACTGTTTAAGAATATGTCATTTTGAATGTTATTAAAATTTTGTCAAAAATATAGTTTATCTTTGCCTAGAATACAATTTGACCCTACTTATACTGCTTTACTGTAGTAGTTGCGGCAAAATTACAAATTTTGACAATAAATTGATTGATTGATATGTAATGCAAACCTGCAGATACAAATTGTTTTTTATTCAAAACAAAGTTTCCTAACAACTGTCAAATAGAGTTGCCTCTTGCCGCTGGTGTAAAACAAAAGCGAATCCAAGAACAAACAAATAAAATGTTACGCAAACGATATACTCTTCGCTCCAAAAATTTTACAATTAATTTTCTGAATTAGTATTTAATTCAGGAAATTAAAACACAAACAACAGAAAGGGTTGTCAAGAGATTCGAACACGTTTAGAAATGTAGCTTGACTTAACTACTATCAACAGCAAGCCACCAACAAACCAACTCTTCGCTCCAAAAATTTCACAATCAATTTTCTCGGTTGGTGTTTAGTTTAGAGAATAACTGAAAGGGTTGTCAAGAAAGTGAATGTGTACTGTGTAGCTTGAAAGAATAATAAATAGTGAGATTATTCCACAGAAATCATATGTCGACTAAAAATGCTAGATTAACATTGTTTAAAATGCAATACTTATTTAAAAAGTAAATTTAACCCAAAGGGAGTCTGAAAATGTTACATTTTTGAAGTAATATAATATGCGGTTTAATCATGGACTCTCACAAAAACCTCAATAAAAAAAAAATTAATTTGAATTTGCTGGCAAATTTTTAGTATCTTAAAAAGAGGAAAAGCTCTCGAATAACTCATAAAAAATACAGACAGGTACGATTTACAACCAAAAATACTGCAAGGCAAAATAAATGGAGAAAACATGTTAGCGCTGGAACGTAGTTCTAAATGAGCACCACAGGATTTAATGCGGTGTATCAGTGGCGCACCCAGGAATGTGTCTTGGGGAGGGGGCCCGACAGCTACGAAGCGCGCCCTCAAAAAACTTGCGACCAAAAAAAAAACAAAAAAAGGTCATCATGTGTGGGGAGGCCCGACATCTACAAAGCGCGCCCTCAAAAAATTTGCAACCAAAAAAAAAAAAAAAAAAGGTCATCATGTCTTTTCGCAACTACGCCACTGCTTGGGGTTGGGGGGGGGGTCCGACGCCTCCTGATGTCAAGTTTTAAGGTATTTTTCCTGTTTTATCATCAAATATGTAGAAACTATATTAAAAAATCTAAGGCTTGGGGGGGGCCCGGGCTCCGGGCCCCCCCCCCTGGGTGCGCCTATGGGTGTATTGTGTCATCTCTAAAAACAGGTGGAAATTCATGTGCGTGAGTGGCTATGGGACACCATCGCAGCAAGCCATGATTAAACGGGAAGAGATTTGTGACGTGACTTCCTTTTGTATGTGACGTCACCATATTGACATTGTTATTAAATGATGCATATGATATTTTATTCTTTAATTTATGTATCTCCAATAGCGTTTTATTAGGGTTTAATATATTATATATATATTTTTTACTTTTCTTTTTTCTTAAACCATATATTTTTTAGTTTTGTTGGTCTCTTGGGAGATATATATCTACAAAGATATTATAAGGGTTTAAATTATATTTGACTAAAACCAATTTTGCGCTGAATCATTTAGAATCGTCGCAAATATACGGAACGTTCCTTTTCTCTTACTATGCCGTCATTTCGCGCGATAACCCGCATGAAAGGATGTGTGTGGATGGGGCGCCAATCAGAATGATCATGAGAATTGCCAACATCCGCAACAAACAGCACCACAAAACGAAAAAAACTCGATTTACGTTGTCCACTTGGCTATATGATAATCAAGAAAAAATAAAATCACAGACCCGTGATTGCGTGCGTCCAGTAACCAGACCTTTCAACGTGCCAATTACAAAAAAAACCGTGTTAATGACGTCAATCTGTCGTCACTCATATATTACCTTACCCAATATTTTTAGACAGCCAATTTATTTTTAGCCACTGTGAAATTCCTACGAACTTTGGCATATACCTACTTTTTATCGTGCCTGAATATAAAAGACTTAGAGTATCATTACAGCCAGATTAGCTTTAATGCCGATATTGGCACTCAGTCATGACCTAATTTTGAAAATATGTATAATACCATATACATAATATTCCAATACCCACGGTAACTGCCCATCCATGATGCAAACATGCGGGCCTTGGGGTCTTTATGCAAAAAAGACCTGATTGGTTGCTTTCAAAGACATATGCATATTGTTTCCATATAGTACTTATTATTGCAGTACCTACGGTACCTTACGATGCAGAATGCAAACATATTTGAAATAGCAATATCAATGGGTATAAGTCTATGCTTTTCGGTCCTCAAGATAAAATGTCCTGATTGGTTATACTTTTACACATGATTATTATTTTATTCTTGTATTCGTTACTTCAAATCATCGGCGTACAGTTGACAAAAACTCTATCTATATAAATTTGGTATCTGTGCATTTTTCGTACCTTTATTTCTGAATGTTTGCATCAAAGGCCAATCATTGTGTAAATAGGTAACAGGGAGTATTGGAATATTACGTATATGATAATACCACAATCAGAAGCAAATCACTATTTTCTGATCAAATATCTTAAACATAAAAAGATTGAATGATGCTTTAAAATTAGGCAACACTTGAAAACTATTTAAGAAAAAGGCAACCATGTTGTTGAAATAAATGAACTGAGTCTTCTAATTAACGAAAAATTTACCGATAACAAAATGGGAATGGTAAAGTAGTAGAAAAATAAATTAAGATAAACAATGGAAAGGCATTTATCAAGAGGCAGCAAGCAAAACAATAAAACAAAATTAAAGAACAATAAAAATGGAGGTATATGATGAATACTACAGACAGTTAAGTCTTTGGAAATATATTAAAACAAATAGAGCTATTACTATAGACCCCATACTCCAAAAAAAAGCAGAAAATTGTAGAGTGTAAAGAAGGAAACACGAGAATGGTACTCTCACAGAGTAGCCAGCTCTGCATAGCAGAACCCAATTTAGCAATGAGAGACTATTAAGATGTTATTGGTGCAGTTAAGTGCCTAAAAAAATCAAAAGTCCCTGGCATACAAAACAGACCTGGCAAAAGGCCAAAAAATTCATGGATACATTAATTCTTATAACAGAAATCTGGCCACAATAAAGAATACTTAAAGAGTATAACGTGAATACCTGTGATACAGTTCATATCATACTTTTTACAACTTTTTTTCGTTGGCCTATGCTATTTGTTATGGTAAACAGCTGATAGCTCAAAAATCATGAAATGGAGTTTACAACTACTCTATACAAAAAAGAGATAAGCTATACTACCCAGAAAACTCCGAGCTGGCTATCAATTTCTAATATTCTAACCTGAGATCATATATGTGTAATAATTATTTGGTTTTTTTAAAAATCTATGTTTTTTTCCAGCAGTCCATTTGCTATAGCCTTATAATGGCAAATGTTCGACAAACCAAATAAAACTAAATGATTGATGAACTTAAAAGTTCAAAATTACAATACGTTAAAACATACACAACAGTATTTAAAATACTCTGCCAATATATGGGCCCCTAAGCTCACACTAGGTACTATAGTTATAGTTTACGTGTGAGCTAATATAACTAAAAACTGAAATATATTTTATTCAACTCCAGACTAAATTACCTTTTGTTTAATACCACACAAGCCATGTTTTGACTTAAACTCAAATTTTTAAAATCTACCCCCACCCTTAAAAAAAGCAAAAACTAAAATGTATTTTGTTAAACTCCGGACTCAATTACCTTTCTTTTGATATCACACACGCCATATTTTCACTTAAACTCGAATTTTTGAAATATACCCCCACCCTTTTTTTAAAATAAATTAAAATGTATTTTGTTTAACTCCAGACTCAATTACCTTTCGTTTGATATCACACACGCCATATTTTCACATAAACTCTAATTTTTGAAATCTACCCCCACCCTTTTATTTGGTTTGTGTTCGGTGGATTCTGTTCATTTTTAAATGGGACCATCTCGACCCAAGACCCAGCCTAGGTACCAAATTTCATTAAAATCGGCCGAGCGATTTTTGAGTTATGCACGTTGGTCGTTACAGACATACAGACAGACAGACATACAGACAGACAGACAGACGGCGCAACAAAAAAGTTTCAAAATCATCTGAAACGCAAAGATATATAAAAATTTTTGAAATCGGAGCAACTTTTTTTTTCTCGAAAAAATTAGGATCACCATAGCTCACACTACTATAGTATAGTATATGTGTGAGCTAAAAAACCAGATTTTTCCAATTTACTTTAAAACATTAAGCACACGTACCACGACCTAGAGCAACATTATTTTTTCCAACTGTTAATTAATTGTTATTAACAATAATACAAATTAAAAGTTGGTTTGAACCAGTTTCCAAAATTCCACATTATTAAGCAGGCGTACCACGACCTAGTGCAACCTCATTTTTTAACCAGCTGTTTCAATGTTGTTGTGTGTAGAGCAAAGTATTATTCAAACAAATCATGGAATACAGATATTTATAACAAATCCAGATAAAAAAATTGGTTTGATCCAGTTTCTTTATGGGCTCAGTTTGCTGACACAGTGAGAATAAAAATATACATTGTTGGGCGTACCAATCAGACAGTGTGACGCCTTAACTTTGATAAAATTTAATAAAAAGAACGTGTAAGTTACAATATAATACAGGCTTTTATAAAAGGTAACAGAGGCTGTTCCGGGTTTGAGGGTTGTCTTTTTTATATACAGCTGGAATAAAATAGCAAATAACTTCTAAAGACTTTATTGTTTCTCGAACTATTCTCCACGAAAATTAAAGCACTTTTGCATTCGCTTAAACCAGTTGTCAAAGCTGTAATTCCACTCGTTTGTTGCTACTGTCAAAATTGTATTCTTGGAGGCGTCGACTGCTTCCTCTGACGACTGAAATCTTTGACCATGCAGTCCATTTTTGATTTTCGGAAAACTATAGAAAACGTTGGGACTTAGGTCGGGAGGATGGTCTAACAATTCGACGTTTTGTTGGGTTAAAAATTCAATGGTTTTTTGTTCTTTGTGCGAAATTGCATTGTCCTGTTGGTGGAGGACAATTCGTCGTTTGGGGTTCGTTTTTCGAAGCTCAGCGATGACTTTCGACAAACAAATGGTGGCTTCCACCACCACCACCAGTCTTCGAGAAGCCGACAAACAGTCAACATCTCCTGAAGATGCCATCCACTCGAGATGGCGAAACGTCGAGAACGAATTTCCAACGACGACGGCCGAACAGCCCGAAAGCACACCCACCAATATTTTAATAAGTTTGTAAGTTTTTAAATATTTTAATTTTAATTTGTAAGATGTAAGATTTCTCTTTTTGACTACAATTAATTTTATTGTATCAACTGGTTCCTATGAATAAATAATTTTTGACTCTGACTTTGACTAAACTTGGCAAGGCATTCTTTTGAGATAATTTCCTTTAAAAGTTGTAAATAATTATAGCCCGAAAATGTTCTCGGTTTAGTTCGATTTTTCGACAGATTACTTAAAAAATTCACTGTAGCTATTAAACTATATGTATCGTACTGACGTTTTGAACTTAGATTAGGTAAATATTAAGCCTTTTAGTAACGACATTCAATCAGTGTCGCCCTCTATCGTACGTTTTTGTAAAAACCTCGCGAGAGGGACACTTTTTGGCAATCTTGAATTTTTTTTAGCACGTGCCCCCTTCGAGAGGTAAACTTTACCTCGACATTTTGAAGGGAAAGTGGGTCGGGTACGTGACACCTTGTTTTGAAGGTCTGGTGAATGTCTCAACCATTAAGTAAATAACCCATATAGAGGAGTCACCATCGAGCTTTACCATATTGAGGGGCAGATGGCGCTGAAATAACTTCGTCTGTTACGCAATATTCAGAGACTACTATGATATAATGGTATTTGTATGATAGGCATGAGCCTCGGAACTCGCACATGTAACTAAATCGTGCAGTCCCTGAATATTGCGTACCAGACGAATTTATTTCAGCGCCATCTGCCCCTCAATATGGTAAAGCTCGCCGGTGGCTCCTCTATAAATTAAATAAATTTTCGACATTTTTGTAAAGATATTTCAGAGACCTTCAAAACCGAAACCGAACCGTACACACCTTCCCTATTCGCAAACAAAATCGACATTTTCGAGACTTTTTCCAAAAACGTACGACATATATCCAAAGAAGCCTCTGTTCCCTTAAAAAAACATCCTGTATAAAAATTAAGCCTGACGAATTTAATACGTTTTTAAAAATAGAATTAATTAATCATAAAGGCATATTGCATTTTTTATAATTGAATTTTTTAATTTTTCAAAAATATCTCAAAAAGTTAGGCTTGGACATTTTTAATTATTATACAATTTGTTGGAAAGAATTTCAGTACTTATTATGGTTTAAAGATTGTATGTATGTAAAAATCCTTAAAAAAATATTTACTTTGACCGATTTTTATAAAATTGCTTTTGAACTTAATAAAATGTTGTTTAAAATTTTTACGTGGACAAGACCCAGTGCTTACATATGTATTGGAAACGAATCAAGTGAGTGTGAGTGAGACGAAACAATATCTCCATGCAAGGCCAACACAAAAATAGAGGCCACAACCCTGAAAAAATCAGCTGTTCTCCCGGGGCTGAATTTTACATTGGGTCTTATGGGAGGTCAGACATTTTTTTATGATATTTTCAAAATGGCCCTACAGATTTCCACAAAATTTCACTGAAATATTCTCAGACACCATCCCGATATTCCACCAAAGGTTTGTAAGGAAGCAACATGATTAAAAGGTTAAAATCTTCAAGATTTAGCATTCCTTATTTTGAATTCAAATTACATGCCATGTACCGCATGCCCACTATTATATTTGACATGTATTTGACTTTGTCATCTGTGTTTGTCACATTCGCTTCTGCTTTAAACTTAATTTTTGTGTGAGCTATTGAAGCGGCTATGAAAAATTAGGGCTTACTATACATTTAAAAAAAATTGTTCTGCTAGAATAAAGTAAAAACAATCTCAAAAACGGCTTTATTTAAAAAAAATCAAATATCCATGAACCGTCATTTCAACTGCAATATTTTAAAGACAATCAGCTGTGTCGTATCGTGACCATTAAAAAAAAATCAGCCCCGGATGTGACGTCAACAAAGTGGAGGATCGTGGCCCGTCCATTTTGATAGCCCTGCTCCATGCAATGAATATGTATACTTGGGTGTCACATTTGATAAGACAGGAACAGACTGTAAAGAACTGGAAAAAAAATAGTAAAAGCAAAAAAGGTTATTCGATGTCTTAACAGTATTTTATGGAGCAGAGATATAAAATGTAAAATTTAACATATATGAAATAATGGTGAAAACCACAGTTTTCTATGGAATAGACTTGTCGCGTAACAAGACCAAAATGGAAAGTGTCGAAATGGATGCAATAAGATCAATAAGAATATCTAGAACAGATCATATAAGAAATGAGATCGTAAAAGAAAGAATGGGAATCGAGGGAAGCATAACGGATGACATCACTAAAAGGCAACTGATATGGTACGGCCATGTGCAAGGGTTGAACGACGAAACATTACCAAAGCAGGACCGAGAATGGCAAGAAAAAAAGTGCGTCCTAAACTAGAATGGCAACAATCAATACAAAGATCAATGTCAATGAGTCAAAAAAACCTGACATGAGATGATTGTCAGGATAGGCGTCGGACAACGTAGAAAAACGTTCTAAACCGAGATAGTAGTAGTAGTTAAAATTTTCATCAAAATTGGTTAGTTGTTTTGAAGCTTTTTAACGAATATCAAGAAAAGTAAAGTCCTGAGGTCAATTTTGACTACAACTACAACTTATTGACTATTAGTTTTCTCTGATATATCTTGAAGACAAAAGCTCTGATTTTTTTAAAATATTGCTTAAATTTGTGAAAGACAGCTATTTTATCAAACGCCAAAAACCATTTGTCATATTGTTTGTGGTCTTTTTAGAAATGTATTTATTTTAAATAGTAACCTAGTAAAACAATTTTAATGAAACTGCTCGCAGCTCCCATTTGGACTATTTTCTATAAAACTTTGTCAAAATCGGTTAGGTAATTTTGTGTTTCTCGACAAATATTTCTTCATTTTGGATCAGGTTGACTATTTTAAAATGACTACTATTTGTATAAAATACAAAACTTGTGATTTAAATACCTACTTACATAATGGGAAAAAATAAAAATATGCTTACGTATTTTTTTTGTTTAAGAAATTGTTTTGATCAATTTAATCATTTTAAGTGTTTTTTAACTGATACACAATAATTAACGTTGATTGTTACCTATTGAAAATTATAATATTTACTTTGGAAAAAACAACCTTTTAAACATATACAGAATGTCCGGTCAGGCTAAACGAAGCCGAATTAGGCTATTAGACACATGAAATTTGGAACACTTCACCCTTTTTAAAATGGCGGCCGAAAAATCATAAAATGAAAACTTTTAAAATCAGGTAACGGTTGTTAAACGTTTCTATATAATTTGATGCCCAATTCACCAGAAAAATTCATACATAGGAAGGCCATCAATCCTTAAATGACCTTGGAAAATCAAGATTTTTGCAAAAAAATACAACTTTTTTCCTTTAAAAATCACAACAATTATTAGAGCTTTCTGAGATTTAAAAATTACTTGGTCTACTGTTAGAGGAAAGATGACCAAATATGATACTACTAATAAGATGGTCTAGTCCAAAAATATCAACTAAAAATAAATGATCCACGTCTCCTCTAAAGCCCGGTCTAGACATAACATTTTACCTTACGTCTTGCCTGTCAGTCAAAAGGTTTAAGTATTGTTGGTGATTTGAGGTTTGAGATTGAGGATTGGTAGAGCCGCGGGACTGTAGACGCGCTGGTCGTTTTATAAAATCCGGGTGCAAAAATCGTTAAAAAGACGATGTAAAAATATAAATTTTTCCGAGCCAAACAAAGACAATATGGAGGATTGGCACTTACCTTGGTAGCTGTTTCCGTCGTCCAGAGGAGCTCCTCTTGCTGGCCCAGCCGTTGCAGTCGATCCACACTAGAATCACACTTGTTTGTGTAATGTTTTAGTTTGATTTTCAAAAGAATGTTATTGGATTTTTTGGTTAATAGAATTTTATCACCCTGCTGCGTGGTGATCTCGATAGAATACGATAGAAGAATCACTTCTTGGTTAAGCCTTTTCGCACACATTCATTTTTCGTAGATGGCGCTGGCGTTTTGCTTGTGCCAATCAAAATTGAAAATGTGTGGGTTTTCCGAATACAAGAATTTGGCGTAAAATTTGAATTTAAAATTAAAGTTGCACGAACAAGTATGACGGTTGAAAGACTAGCGTACACACTTGATAGTTTTAACGTATATTTTTAGATCAGTTTTTGATACACCATGAAGGAAGCACTG
Source organism: Aspidapion aeneum (assembly GCA_963576565.1). Taxonomy (NCBI): domain Eukaryota; kingdom Metazoa; phylum Arthropoda; class Insecta; order Coleoptera; family Brentidae; genus Aspidapion; species Aspidapion aeneum. Next base: position 33,212,928 of record OY755038.1, on the reverse strand, counting down.
CTTTTGTCAATAATGTTTTTTGTTTTAAATATTCATAAGTCATATAGTCTATATAACCGTTTCAGTAGCTAAACATAGTTTTTTAACCAGTTTTTCAAATGTTGTGCTGATTTAGTTTGGTAATGTCGGGACTATTTGTTTGAAACAAATTAAAAATTAGTGGAGGAAGACAATAACCTGTTTGATTTCCTAAAAAAATATCTTATCTAATGTCGGACGTTTCGTATAGCAACTTCTTGTTGTACTCGAAAGGAATTAAAATTGTATTCACTACCACAAGAAATGCCGCTAAAACTGACGTTTTAGCGGAAACACAGCCTCTACCGATCAGTTCAACAGGTCCAACTTCAGCCCTGTTCAGTTCAGGCAAAACGTACGTTTTATTGTCTACACGAAAGGTTTTGCCTGAGCCGTTTTACCTGATCAAGTAAAACGTCAGGCAAAAGGTTATGTGTAGACCCCGCTTATGTCATAATTATTTTCGTTTCTATATGATTTGAGGATGAAGATTTTAAAAAATATATTTTTAAAGTCAGTGCATGCAGGATGTATGTCAAAAAAGCATTTTAAATATTTTTTCTAAAAAAATCACAAAATGCATTGTTTTAAATAATCCGGTAGAGTCCCAAATTGAAGGGCCTCGAGCCAAATTCAAACAAACAGCGAATTTTATTTCATTTTCAACGAAATATTTTAATCCTCGTATTATAATAAAACAAAAGCCCGATTTTATTCCAGCACGATCATGTTTACTTTGTACTTATAAAAATCTAGCCTTGTCAATAGTCATTTATATTATATTATTTTAATACATAATACAATAAATTGTTTTATTTTATCTGTGACAAAAATTTCGGCTTAAAAATATCTGGGTTTAGAATGTTTGCTGAGACTGATTATTATCTTTCTCCGTGGTGACCTCAACAAACCCCGCAGTTTTTATAAAGGGGGGCTAAACAAACATTTTTCTCATGATCGACAGTCAAGTTTGAAAACTGTGTGTTTTTTACATACGTACATTATATTCAACACAATAATGAGTTTTTATATTAGTTAGTGTATTTTATTTTACACCAAATTCCCAAAAACATATTTTTTTCCTGTCATGTAGTAGTAGTAGTAGTGTGGGGTAGGCTCTAGGCCTGGCGACTAGGCAAATGACGCGCCCTTTTCGCCAACCCTTGAGCATCCCCTCAGAATATCGGGCCACCTCAGATTCAGAAGGTTCTTCGTCTTCAAATACCTCTCTTCTTGCCTCCTTATATGCTTCACATGATGAGATGAAATGTGCCGGTCGTCCTCGGCCCAGCATAGCTCGCACGTCGCGTTGACCTTTACTCTCATTTTCGCCAGGTGTCCTTGTAGGACGCAGTGTCCGGTTAGGACTCCCACCTCTCTACGTGTTCTACGTGTCACATACTCCTTCGCCGGTCTGGCGTTTCCTGTGTTGGTCCATTCCTTTTCTATCTCTTTCTGGGCCCGCTCTGTTAGAGCCGACTTCATTTGCCCTCTTTCTTGTTTTCTGGGACTCCCATGTGGCCTGGGACCCATACGAGCTCCACCTTTCTTACCCCGGCCAACACTTGAAGTGCATCTTCGCACTCCTGCACCAAACCCGCAGACATGGTTGGTTTGCACAGTGCTTTCAGCGCAGCTTGACTGTCTGAACAGATGCGGAGGCGCTTTCCTGGTTCGTTCCTAATTTCTTCCTTCCTTAACCGCTTCTCTGGCATCGCTAGCCTGTACGTTAAGGAATCTCCTTTTCCGTCACAGTCGCGATCTCCGAATGTCCTTTTTGTTCACCACTCCTTCTCCACACGCCCGCATCCCTTATCCTAAGGTTTGCTGCCATCGCTTCCTTCTTGATCCAGGTGGAAAGCGATGGTACACCTAGGATAATGTTCAGAGTTATGTTTGGAGTAGACCTTAGAGCTTCGGTGATGCTCAAAGTCGCCAGCCTCTGCATGCTTTCGAGCTTTTTGGCGGTAGTGGTTTTCGTTGCCCCCGGCCACGGAACCTCGGTCTTATGAGGGCCGTGTAGATCCAGTGTATGATCCTTAGGCTGAGTCCTCACTTTCTTCCTACCACCCTTCTTACTTACCAGAATGTCTTTGTCGTCTTTGTTGTTTGTCAGTCTATATGTGGTTTCCAGCGTAATTTACTGTCTAACACCATTTTCAGGTACATAACCTCTTGCGATACTGCAAGTGTTCGTCCGTACATTTGTGGTACTTTGAAGCCTTCTATCTCTTCTTTGTAAAGAGAACCATTTCCGTCTTGCTGCGGTTGACGGAGAGGCCGTTCTCTTGTCACCAGTTCTCTATTAGTTTACACACCTTTTGCATCCTTTCGCAAATTATGCCTAGGTACTTTCCTGGTACTATAACCAGTCCATCGTCATGTCACTTTTCGTCCGGATTCTTTGTTAATTTGTCACTTTTCATCCCGGAAATAAAAAGTGACACATTTATCCCTAATAATCGGGATAAAAAGTGAACTTTATATATCAAAAGTGTGAAAAAATATTTTCCTTCCTGTAAACTGCATTGAAAAACCCGAAATTACGTAACTGATGGCGAAAGAAAATGATAAAAAAAATAATCAATAAAGTTTGACGTCATAGGCGGCAGTCAGGGCCAATATTACTTTAGCATTAGAGTAGGGACATTATTTTTAATTCAACCAGAAGTAGAGAACTGGATTGCACATTATATTAATTGAGTGGCGAAGCATTCATATAGCCACTGTTACCATTGGTAACCGTTAAAAATCTTAAAAATAAATATTTTATGACTACTTTGAATTTTTTTTTACCAACAACAATATATAGGGATGTAAATGGAAATATTACCATGGAAATATTTCCATGGAAATCGAAATATTGGAAATTTCCGAAGGAAATATTGGGAATATTGGAAATATTTAAAAAAATATTATCTTTCATATTTTGTAACCTTAGGGCGCGTTCTTAAATTAAGCAACGCTAATATTCAGGAGTTTTGACCCCCACCCCCCCTCGTAACTCATTTTCAAGAAAAAACACATTAAAATAACATTGGTGTAACGCAAGGCCAAACCCCCCCCCCCTTGAGCGTTAGGTAATTTAAGGATACGCCCTTATAAGCATTAAACTTACTATAGAACAATTTTTATTTCCGATACTATTGAAGATTTTGAGAAAGTAGACTGGCAAGACGATGTTATTGAGTGTGATGCTGATGACAGCGATGAAGATATGCCTCTTGCTTGAATAGTGTAGTGTGTCAAGAATGAGATTTTTGTTGTACAAATTTGACCTTATTTTTGTATATTTGTTTGAAAAATAACTCCTGATTTGTGTTCATGTATAAACCTTCTGCGTTTTCCGGCGTTTTGTTATGATTTTATAAATAAATATCCCCTTTTTTCTTATTTTTTTAATATTTCATGTTTCCAATATTTCTATATATTTCCAATGTTTTAGGAAATATTTCCAAAAATATATTTCTGGAAATTTTACAAGACTAGCAATAGTAATAGTAACTCATAAAATAATACGCTCTATACTCTTGAGACTATGCGTTTATAACTGCGATTTCATATTCATATTGCATGCATTCTACTTTTGTTGGTGGATACCACAAATTTGGTGGATACGCGTGATGGTCCTTCGGCTCCGTCTCGTGTCTGGTCAGAATTCTACCGCGCGAAAGATTAGGTGCGTCGCGATATTATTTGTTCGGGTGGATGGATTAGTCCTCTGCGTAATCTATCAACTACTTGAAAAGTCATTCTCCTAAACCGTCAAACATTATACTTTTAGTTTGTTTTTGATTTTTGAATTTGAAAGCTAATATAATTGTGTAAAAAATATATTTAATATTTTTCTAGAATAGAATTTGACATTCCTAGGTGTCATTGTTTTATTGTGGAAGCTCATGTAGAGTGAAAAGTTGAAATTTTGACAATAATTATTGATAAGTTAAAAACAAACTTTCCCAAAAACTGTCAAAGAAAGTGGCTCACCTCTGGTGAAAAGCAACTGTCAAAAATTATCAAGGGCCTCTACTGAAACCCACCACAGACAAACAAGATCCAAAGGATTTCTTGTTTGGCAAGAAAAGAACAAAAACAAAGTTTGTGTAATTATGATTAAATCGGTAACCTGTGCCCCGCCCAACACGACTCGGATGTATCCGAAAATAACCGTTTTCTTGTTTACTCATTTACTTTGTTTATACGGGCCTATTAAAACGCTTTTATATAAGGATGGTTTGAAAATGTTGTCGTATAAACACTATTAAAACCGTTTTAAGCACTAAAACTGGTTTTATTTTAAACCGATTTGTCGTATAAACACGATTAAAACCGTTTTAAGTACAAAAACCGCTATTATAAATCGCTTTTAGGCGCGTATAAACGTAGTAATTGAAGCCCGCTACTACTCGATGCCAGGATTTTAATTTACCTAATTGAGTAGCACTCTAATTTTAATCAACTTTGCTCACATGGCTTTTTCTGACCTTTCGTGGAGTTTTCTTTATTTGCGTTGGGTTTTGAGTGTTTAGTTTTAGTTTAAACTCGTTAACGATAAACAAGTTTTTAAGACTTCCTAAAAGTACGAAAGCAATTTCCTGGTCGGAGTAACTTTAAAACTCGTTGTTAGACCAAGCCAAAATCTTATCCCCGATTTCAGCAATGTTGTGATTGTGTACGAAAAGCTAGTGCCTCCTGAGTAAAACACTTAAATGGCATTATAAAATTTTTGTATGTTGTAGATCTTGAGTTCTTGATCGAAAAACGATCCTATGACTTGTTTCCGATATACAGGGCAAATTTGTAAAAGAAGTTAACATAAGCGCTACAGCCTAACCTAAAATTCTCTAACAGTAAAAACCTTTTTATTTTGGGGAATTGTAAACAAAATGTTTAATTATTTTGAGAGGCGTTCACAAAGGGTATAGTTTTCAATAATAAACTAAATTTGTGCATTCCTATCAAAATATTTTCGTGTCCCGGGGCGTTCTCAAGGGTTCAGTACTTTACACAAAATTAGAGTAGCAAAGGGTTTATTATTTTATAGCCTGCTATTGGTGGACTACTTTTGTTTACTACAGTGAAACCTCTCCTTATGGACACCTCTATTAAGCGGACACTCCCTTTAAGAGGACAAATTTTTTGGGACCAAGCTTTTCACTATTTCTTTACATTTAACGATCATTGATTGAGTATGTTAGTCAAATTTGGAATCCGCACTACTTTAAATATATAGATATGTTAGAAAAAATTCAGCGTAGGTTTTTAAGGTTAATAAACTACAAACTAAAAATACCCAAAAGATCATATTGACTACATATCTCTACAGAATTTATTGAGTATTCAATCTTTGGAAAAGCGGAGGTTTATGGTGGAAACCAGGTTACTGATTAAAATTATAAATAATAATGTTGATTGTCCTAACTTATTAGAAATGATCTCTTTTCAACTTCCACAAAGACCGACTAGAAAATATTATTTATTGTTTCGGAGAAGGAACATCTATCAGCACGAAAGATCGCTGAAAAATTTAATATCGAAAAAACTTAAGCAGCGGAAATTGTTAATAAATAGATATTAAAATTTCGCAGTTCCCTCTCATAAGCGGACACCTCCAATAAGCGGACAAAATCAACGGAACCGTGAGTGTCCGCTAATGCGAGGTTTCACTGTAGTTACTACTATTATGTTATAATGTAATGACATCCAGAAACCCCAGTACTTATTTTCTATTCTTCAGCTGAAGGTCAAATTTATAAATCTTTATCCCAGCAATATTACTTTATGCCGTTGTCAACAAATTCATATAGGTTAGACAATATTGTTAAAGAAAAAAACTGTTAAAAGGCACTTCAGTATCTTTATATCCGGGTTTTGAGAGACTCAAAATGATGAGCAAACACGCTGACAGAAAAGCATCCAGTGGAACAAAACCCCAATTTCCCAACAAAATTCAAACACAAGACGAGGTAATAGATCTCAGCGTTATAACCCTTGATTGAGTTTAACTTGATTCACCGAAGCTCAATGTTCTCATCTATCTTATACAGAATTCATCAACCCCTTCTTAACCCCACGTTTTTGATTTCATACATTAAAAAAAATTCATGATGATCAAAAACATTCCTCGAATTTCTTTGATGATGATAGTCCGAAATTTTAACTAAACTTCTCCGAAGATAAGGGACCAGAAATTCTAAAAACCAAGGTCAAAAGAGCATGGTGGTGGTCCTGATGACATTCCTGTCAAACCTCTCAAGCTTGTTGATGAGAAAAATATCGAAGTTCTTTTAGAGCACGGCTGTCCTATGCTATCTCTTGCATTGGCAGAAAACTACAACAATGGTTTCAATCTACATTTGAGACACAATCTAAAGATCAAATGCCAGAAAATGCTCTGATCATCGCACAATAACCTTTATAAGCCACACACTGAAAGTGTTCTTAAAAATCATCCACAACAGCATTTTTCCAAAACTCAAACGTGTCATTAATTTTGAAAAAGCCTTTGTTAGGCTTCCACTAAAAAACATAAAGATAAAACATCAAAATTTCTCGTAAATCTTTATTAGAATCAACCAACTAAAGTGAGTATCAAAAAAAGCACAAATCCTCAGGCGTTGTAGATTGTAGAATACATGAGAAGCACCTATACCTCCAAGATATATTGTGAATGACTCTACATCTCATTTTATCTTCAACATTTGCAAGTTTTTACCGAAGAAAACTATTTGCTTGGGGGTTTACTTGGCTTACTTCTTGAGGCGATAGAGTACCTCCTGCGAGCTTTTGGCGCATTTTACGAAGTAAGGCAGAGCAGATATTCAGCTGTCTCTGATGCGTTACTGCAGAATCTGCAATTAGCAGGGATTAGATTATGGTCATGACAATGGAGGAAGGCAATTCTTCATAATTAAAATAAAAAATATGAAGCCTGTGGTTCCACTGTGCTACAATTCCGAAAAAACTGGAGGCATCCTCCCTTACGCCATGCTAGACACCAATGCCGGGGTCGAAAGAGAGTGGGTAGAGAGCTGACAGTGGCGTATCCAGCCTACAACAAAAGGGAAATATGTTTCTGAATTACATCGCCTTGTTAACTTAAGGGGGTTATGTCTAATCTATATTTGAATTTTAATTTTCTGATTAAAAAAAAAGTAAAAAAGGCCATCCCTTTGCACCCCTAGATAGGCCCTTACAATATGTCAAATTGGAGTAAAACGCTCTCAATCAAAAACAAGAAGAAATAAACAATTGGAAAAAATATATAGTATATTTCAAAACAAGTTCCGAAAGCGATTCCACTTCCTCCCTAAAGTTTTTAACGTGCTGTTCCTTTCACCAGTTTAAAGTAACGTTTCTAGTGAGAAAACAAAATCATGTACTCCACAAGAACCGCCATCTACCAAAATAAGAGAGAAACTAAAACAGCAGCAGGCGAGTAAAACTGCTATACCATCGATCGATGAAAATATCGATTGAAAGAGAGAATCCATCACGTGACCTACGATACACATTGCCTTTCAAGTCAGATCAGCGCTGATTGCGTTTATTCCGCCATTAAGACGTCGGCGTCGCGTCTGTCAGCGGAGTTTAAAGCCAAATACTAAAAAACGTATTTATCGATCGATGATATAGTTTTACTCGACAGCTGCTGTTTTAGTTTCTCTCGTATTTCGGTAGATGGCGCTTCTGCAGAGTACATGAGTTTGTTTTCTCACTAGAAACGTAAGGTGAGAGGCAAAAACGTATACTTAACTTAGCAAGGGTGTCACATTGACTAAGCAGTGTTCTAAAGGGTCCCATAAGGACGAAACAGTTAACTGTCAACACTTATTATGTGTCCATTACATCTTGGACCCCCGTGAGGTCAGGCTTTTGAGATACCCACGGAAAAATACGAGAGAAACCCAAAAAAAACCCTTATTTTTACCCGCTTAGCCACGAAAACATTGATTTTTAATGTACGGGTACTAAATTTTACGTTTTTGAAGTGTAAACTTCGTTAGGCGTGTTTAGCAATTTTTGTGGGTAGTGAATTGAACTAAGGCGTCAGGCTCGGCTATGTAACGCTCATTCGGGTGAAGTCGGCTTGAGTCGACTAACTGTGAGAGGAACATTCAGCGAGCGATATGATGATGCAGATGAAGGCCAGTATTATAAAGTTCGCCTTGTTGAAGTTACGTTTTAATTATTCTGCATAAATGCATTTGTGTTTTCTGTAAGATTAACTTTTTTATTTATTCTATTTTATCTTACTTTTAAAAACTCATTGCTGAACCCGCCCCTGGATTTGCAAATGTCGGTCGGTTGTGGGGCCACCCGCTCCGCTTATTGATCGCCGGCGTCGAATCGAGGTCAGTCGTGGCATCGCCCGCGTCGCTGCCTCGCAACAGCCGACAAACGACCGCCAGAAACAGACCTCCACAACCTCCGATGGTCGCTGCTTGGCAAAGAAGCAGGATGGACTCACTCGTTTGAGAACCCACGGATTTCTTAACCTCAATATGGATTGCTGACATACGAGGGCTGTCTTTTATATTTTGCATATAGGAACATAGAGGGCGACACTGATTAAATGTCGTTACTAAAACCTAACCTCAATCTTTACCTAACCTAAATTCAAAACTCCATTAAATTAAACCGAGAACATTATCGGGCTATAATTTTTTACTTTCGAAGGAAATTGTTTCAACAAGAATGCCTTGCCGAGTTGATTTCTGTTTTCGGTAATGAAGCACCACATAACTCGACAGTTTCTCGTTGGTATGGAGAATTTAAGTGGACGGATTAGCCTTAGCGACGATCCAAGGCCAGGTGCACCAAAAACGGCTGTCTCCCAGGAACACATCTATGCTGTACGCATGCTTATCACGGAAGATCAATATGTGACATATCGCGAGATTAAGGCTTTATTGGGGAGAAACCTCAATTCAAAAAACTTTGCATGAAGAATTAGGGGTAAGAAAAATAGTTCCCGCATTTGTTAACCGAAAAACAGAAAGCTAGGGTCAATTGGTATTAGAAAACTCTAGACCGCTTTGAGGCAGGAAAGTCGAAAAACGTGTACAGCATTGTTAGTGGTGATGAATCGTGGATATACTCATATAAACCCGAAAAAAAAAGCCAGCAAAAGTCTCGAAGTGTATTCAAAAAGATCGTCGCAACATTTGTCTCAAAAGTAGATCATGTAGCAAGAAGCCCTCTGGAAGATCAAAGGACTGTTTATTTATTTATTTTTACATTTATTTGCCAAAAGTCATCGCTGAGCTTCGAAAAACGAACCACGAACGACGAATCATCCTCCACCAAGACAATGTAAATTCGCACAAAGCACTAAAACCATTGAATTTTTAACCCAACAAAACGTCGAATTGTTGCACCATCCTCCATACAATCCCGACCTAAGTCCCAACGTTTTCAATATTTTTCCGAAAATCAAGAATTGACTGCGTGCTCAAAGATTTTAGTCACCAGAGGAAGCAGTCTACGCCTTCAAGAATGAAATTTTGACAGTACCAACAAACGAGTGGAATTACAGCTTTGACAACTGGTTTGAGCGCATTTAAAAGTACATTAATTTTCGTACAGAATACTTCGTCTTTAAGTCTTTAAAAGTTATCTACTATTTTATTCCAGCTGTATATGCAAAACTTAGGGCCGGTTTATCAATGACGGGGTATCTCGTCGTGTTGGCTAGCCCTGGGCCTACTCTAACCTTGGGGTAACCCTCGAGCTAAAGAGAAAAGTGTTTATCCAAGCGATTTTAACCCAGAGCTCCGAAACTCGCAGGTTGGCAATGCTGGTAACAATCGATCATCTAAGTTTTCCCTTCTTATTTTATTAGTCTGTGAAATTTTTGATATTTTGTGGTTATAATCATATGTTTTTTGTATTGTTGGTGTCGGGTGTTTTGTTAAAAAATATTATTTGGAAAAAACTTCTTCAGTTATTGTACTCTAGTCAGTAAGTATCTACTATATGTATGATGAAAATAATTTAGCTACATAAAAATTAGCATGTAGTTCCAACTTTGTAAATTGTTTCTGTTATACTTAACTACTAATTATAAAAATGCATCTATAGGTACCTATCTACTTATTAAAGCTAGATAATTTAAGAGATAAAATAAGTTAAAAGCAAATGGATTAATATCTTTGGTATTGGATCATAATTCTGCATTTTTTAAGTTTATTTTTAAACTACTACATCTATTTTATTTTTGTTACAGGTCATGTCTTTACAAGGAAACCAACAGACTTCTACATTTTAATAAAGAAATATCCATAAGGCACATCAACAAGAAATAATGGTACTAGTTTCTGACACATCAACCTGTTATCCCGGAATGACTGATTTACAAACACCCCCCTGTGCAGAGCTAGCAGATGCTTCCTGGGTGACCAGAAAGTGTTTAAAAACCTTGATGTGATATAATATTTATTCTGTAACATTTTTTTTTTAATTATAAAAGTGCTCTAGCATGTTGCAATAATTTAAGTATTTTATTTTGATGTTACGTACAATACATATATAAATTTCATTGTTGATTATTTCTGATTCCTAAACTGTTGTATAAAAAAAGAACTTAATAGTCATTTTTTAGGGACTGCCAAATAAAAGATTAAAAAACAGTGCTTGAAATATACATTTACTTTTTATTTTGCATTTTTAAATACATATTAAAAGTATTACAATTATATACATAAATTAGTAATTATAATAAAACTGGTACACATATTGATGAAGATTCATATGTGAATGGGCCTTACAGCCCTTCCGCTGCGACCGCCAGTGGGTCTATATTGTGGCTCAGTACCTGCACATATTAGGTATAGCTCTGTTGGCAGGTGAGATATTTATTATTTTTGGTTTGCTTGTTAGACTGCTCCCATTGCAAAAATCTCCATGTCTGTGGGGAATTCCATCATCTCAGCCTCACACCATAAAAAGTATCACCGCTGGTGTTTTAAAAATTTCGGAGCATCCTATTTAACACAAAAATTGAAGTACACAAGTTAAATGTTATGCTTTTGAGAAAAATCAACCAAAATAAAAAAAAGCACTTCAAAATAATTGGAAATTTTGACGTTAACCCAGAGCTAAATCGCTACCCTGCCGTTCGAGCGCGGGTCAAGTTAGCCTAGGGTTAACCCTCGAGTTTGCAGTTAACCTTGGATGGATAAACACTTTTGACAACTTTAACCCCGGGCGATCTCTAACTCGAGGGGTATCCCTCCATTGATAAACCGGCCCTTAAAAGAAAACCCTCGTATATCACCGAAAAACCTAAAAATCACTTTGACTTGCGTTCGCTAGGCTTTACCGGTTCAGACACTCCAGCTTTCCAAGTCCGATCACCGCGGCGCCACTTTAATTCTCGTTTTTCCGCACCTAAATTACCGCTGAGCTCCACCGTTCTGTGTGAAACAGCTGACTGTTCTCGTATTTTCTAAATTTCAAATTTTCGTTTTGTAACTGTAATTTTTACGGATTTTACCAAAACTTTTGTTTGAATGTGTGCCAAATTGTACCAGCCACAGACGAACGGTCAACAATTTCTTAGTCAATCTTAAGTAAGTGTGGTAACCCTGAAATCAGTGTTGTCACCACAATAGGATATACAACGTCAAACGCATGCTGCAGTGATTTGTTACAACAGGCGGAAGCTATCGATTTTGAGGTTAAGAGGTCCGTGATTTCCGTTTTTACCACGGATTATAGAACATTAACGGATTGGATTTGACCAAATTTAAATTCATAATGGCCGCCATCTCGAACTGTTTGACATTTTGTTGTCTGGTTTAGAAATGTCAAGTGCTCAAAGTCAGGTATAGCGTATCATGCTTGTTCACAGGATTCAATGTTCTTTGGCAAAAGTTTTGCATAAGGGGTCGTATTGGCAAAAACGAAATTTTATTTCAGCTGCATTTATAATGCAGAACAAAAAAGTTTTTAGTCAACCAATTACGAACATAACAAATAGGGAAACCACTCCTTATAAAAAGCAAGCATCTTTAAGGAGACCATTACACTTGACTGCAAGCACCAAGTAGTATACAAGGTGTTCCAAGTTAAGTGCTAACTTTGTTATTATAAAGTGACCATGAATATGTTGGTTAAAAAACTATACAGTGTAAAACACGGATCACCAAACAAATGGTGATCCTTAGTGTAAAACGAGTATATTTAACCACTGCAACAAGTATAGAAGAGTAGTTAGCGGCCTACACGATACAGTAAACTAAGCCTAGCCCGGCGAAGACAGACAGGTGAGCGTAAGTAAACCTACTTTATTGCATTGTATTTTTCCGCTCTTTGTTAGATACTGGAAAAACACTTTCTCTCTTATCAGAGAACATAAACTTGGCGAAAAGCCAAACACCACAATGCTAAAACATAATTCCCATTTGGAAACAAGATAAGGAGGTTTATAGCTAAGGCAACACCAGAAAATCCCTTAAATAATAAGGAATGTACCCATCTCGAATATGTGTGGTAAATCATATGTAGGAGAAATGAAAATCCCTTTCCAGGGTACAAAAAGACAAAATTAGGAGATATTGAAAAGTCAGGTATAGCGAATCATGCTTGTTCACAGGATTGAATGTTCTGAGGCAAAAATTTTGCATAAGGAGTCGTATTAGCGTAAACGAAAATTTATTTAAGCTGTTGTTCCAAGTTAAGTGTTCACCATTGCTAACTTTGTTATTATTAAAGATAGAAAAAAGTTTAAATTAGCAAACTAGTAGAATTTTCAACGTTCTTTAAGATGCTTAAATCAAAAAAATTAAACATCGCGTTTTCGAGTTTTTTCAAAAAACATAAAACACATTTTAATTGAACACCTTGTATTTTATAAGTTTTTTTTAATAGGTCTTTTAATTCCAAACAAAAATTGTTTTTGGTTCTTTTTCTTAAAGTTGAAAATAACCAAAATTATTGAGTTTTGTCGTGGAGTGGTTGCCGGATGTAGACATCATTTTTAAACCTTTGGGAAGCAATAAAAAAAATTACATTTAATACAAAAACTAATTTAGTTATAAATCTTAATACCTCTCTTTAGTAAATACTGCGGCTGATGATGAATGATGAACTTTAAGGTTTAAAAACACATACTGTAAAAAAATTTGAAGGAAAGCCACAACCAATTTATTTCACTTATAAAAGTTTAAGAAATGTACAACCTATTGTTCCTCCCTTGAAAGCCGTTGTTCTCTTATTTCGAGTCTGGAAATGTAATTTTCGAATTAAATGTCTTGCCACAGTTTAGTCAGGGGCGTCAAATTTTTTTTGAAGCTTTAACCCTTATTATAATTATGCGAGCTCAAGTCTATGGGCACCTTAAGTCATCTATATGGCTTTGTTTTCTCGCCTGGTTTTAGCCCAATTCACTAGAGGTCTACATTTTTTTTTGGGTGTCATTAATTTCTTCTTCTGAAAGTTCAATCACCCAGCGGAAGTAGAAAATAATCATAGCGATTCGAATTATATTTTCTGCTGCTGTCAAAAGTTGTCGACGGCATTCCGCACCAGTCTTCTTAATTCTTAAGCTAGGGTGCTCTTCTTTCTTAGCCTTGTTTGTCTTTACAGTAGAAAGAAGCCTCACATTATGTGTTGTGTATGTGTTCCTTTTAAAATTTGCATATGTTCTTAATTTGCGACTTACTCAATATTTTTTTTTGCACCAGGATAACACCATCTTTCAAAAGCTTCACCATTATGAACCTCAGTTCTAAATGGTTGTCCCTTCATCAGAGAATTTTTTCGATTTTAAAAAATTTATTTGTTTTCTATTTTCGGTAATGTCTTGTTTAGAAGAGGTTAGCAATCCGATTATTCAGATCAAATTTCTTGATAAACAAGGAAAAGTAAATTAATGTATGTAACTGGATAAACGTTTGCTTTATAGAATGGAGAAAAAATCCTTAAAAACCTCTTCCAATGGAATAAATAAAGCATCATCCCTGTATGCGCCGGGCGATGTTAAGCTTTATAATATCGAAAAGTTACGCCTCTAACCAGTTATCTGCAATAAGGCGCTGAACTCCTGCAGCCCTAATGCGAACCTTCCTCTAACATGGATGGAAAAATAACATGAGTTGGGGAACCAACTTCGTCATCGCGTTATTCTTTGTTGGGCTCAAAGAAATTCAAGGGTTGGGCTCTAGGTCACTCTGGGATGGAATGAGACAGATGATAGACTAGCCAAAGCAAGTGTAATCAAAGACGGAAACCAAGTTGACAATACCGTGGCCATCTCAGTGAGCCTGGTCAAATCACACAGAGAAAAGGGTAGCGTTAGCAACCTGCAGAATCTGAAGGCAACTGTGGCCAAATGGAATTTGAAAAGGACAGACACCTACTTAAGTAAAGGCTAAATGAAAAGAAAAATTACATCTGTTATTACAGGTCACTGCCTAAGCATATTGGCAAACGACTACTGCCGTAGTTGCAGGGACGAGTAGGAACCGGAGAGCATAAGACATCTGTGATGTAAAAGCCCTGGTCTTGCGAGGACAAGATATAGTGCTGTAGGCCTTCCCTACTTCTAAGATCCAGGACTAGGGGATATAGAGCGCAAAGCGTTCGCCAGATTTATAAACAGCTGTGGCTAGTTTAATCGAGCACGCAAGCTTTCTGTCTCTTATATCATCATAGAACACGTTAGGTTTCTTGAAATTAATTTCATGCACATGTGGTATAACAATGGACCGGAATGTCTAGGTGAAATAAAGTGACGAAGTGGTCTACCACCTAACATAACCACTCAGCTATACTCGATGCATTGATTGTTAATAGAATTAGAATATACAAAACCTTGATACGCCCCTGATCTCTGCTAGATATCGATCCTCGAGATAAGAAACAGGTCAAACTTGGAATTGTACCTTTTCAATTTGGGGACATTTTTGAGCCGAAAATTGATCCTGTTTTAATATGAACACTAACATTTATAATGGAAACATGAACAACCCGCAGCAACACAATACAGGAATCACCCACCAGCTTTCGTTCGCCTATTTGGAAAATATCGTGCGTTAAAGTAAAAACGCTATTCACACCAAAGTGGACAATCACAACTCGTCACACCTTCTGTCGCTCACACACCCCTGATCAGTTATGAACCAAAACATTCGGCTAAAATAGCTACAAAACTACAAAAGCTAAATTTAAATGCTATTGCTGCATTTGAAAAAAATTGTCTACTATTATTTTAACTCTAGTTTCTATATAAACATTTTTGAATTAAAACAAATAGTAGTAATGCAGCCTTATGAAAAAAAACTTTGAAGTCGTTATTGTCCAAACAATACTTTGGTACTTGCGGCTTTATAACTAACGGGGGAAGTATTAAGGACACTCATTGTAAAGTAAAGCTTGCTTGACGATGAGTGACCGTATAATGCTTATGAAATCAATAAAATTGGTAATAAAAGTAATTAATGAATTGATCGCCTTGAAAAGGAGCTATTGCGTGTCATATTGTCCATGAGAGAACAATAATGAGGACAGAGAGGATTTTATACACAGGAGATAGCCACAGTCAGTCGATTTAGATTAAAATATCAAATATGGTAACTTTACAATGCTCGATCCATGAAAATATTAAAACTATGTCAGCAGAAAACGAAGAAAATGTGGCTTTGGTGGTGCCTTTGAAATTATCTAGAACTATTTACGCAACTTGTTCTGTTAAAAAAATTAAAATTACAGGGAACCTCTGCAGCAAGGAAAATAAACATTTTTTATTTAAAAATTTATTAAAAACGCTATAGAGTGAGTCAAAAAATTACAATTACAATTACAAGACACCAAACTCAAGAAAACTCACGAGGCAGATATTGTTGAATTTGGAAAAAAATATATATTAATATTTTATTCCTAGTTTCTATATAGTAAATTTGTAAAAAATTTTGAATTTAAACAAAAAGCAGTAATGCAGCCCTATGAACAAATGAAACTTTAAATTCGTTTTTGTCCAAACCATACTTTCGTCACTTGCGGCTTTATAACTAACGGGTGCAGTATAGCTGCTGATTATAGCTTATTATTTTATGATGATGAAATCAATAAAAATGGTAATGAGAGTAATTAATAAATTGATAGCCTAGAAAAGGAGCTATTGCGTGTCATATTATCCATGACAGAATAATAATGAGGACAAAGAGCATTTTATACACAAGAGATAGCCACACTCGATTTAGATTAAGATATAGTTTCAGTGAGTCATGCCAATATTAGAGAAAATATGCTAACTTTACAATGCTCAATCCATGACCACATTAAAACTATGTTAACAAACGAAGAAAATGTAGCTTGGTGGTGCCCTCGAAATTATCTAGAACTTACTATTAGTGTTCTGTTAAAAAAAATAAGCATTACGGCGAACCTCTACGGCAAGGAAAATAAACCTTTTGATTTAAAAATTTATTAAAAACGCTAGTGTTAAAACAATTACAATTACAATTACAAAACAACAAACTCACGAAAACCACGAGGCAGATAAAAACGGGACATCCAGTACATTATGACACAATAAAAATATCAGTGAGGAATATAGTTCAGTGGATAAAGCCAAAAACCATTTTATTCGTCCAATAAGTCTTCCAATAGCCTGTGCATTATGAAAAATTGCTCAACGGAATTAGTGGACATTCCCTTTTATTTGCTGGCGATTTTTGGAGTGATTTGCTGGGTCACAAAAAACATAAGTCATTCTTTTTGATGACATTTCTGGATTAGGCTCACGACATATGGCAGGAAATATTTTTCGGTAATGGCTTTTGTTGAGCTACTTATTTTGCCTGTTAAATAGTTGAGTGGCCTGTGGTATTTAAATTATCCTAGATTGATTGGTAACAGATCACACAATTTTAAGTGACCGGGTGTGTGCCTCCAATTTTAGTAGGAAGACCGGTGTAAAGTTATGAATCCAAGATACCGGTTTTTTTCATGGTTTTTCACAAACATTGCATTACAACTTTTTATAAATTAGTTTTACAGAAAAACTGTACACACTTTTTTGTTTGCAATACAACACCAAGTAAGATAGTAAAGTAATGAGCTTCATATGTTAAAAACTAACAAAGATATAAATTTTAAAATAATTAAAAATATAGGAACATTTTTTTGGCTAAAAAAATTTCATAACTTTTTTAGTTTTTAACATATAAAGCTAAATTCTTTTTATTAATTAATGCTCTCTTGCAAATAAAAATCGTATGTACAGTTTTTCTGTAAAACTAATTTAGCGAAAGTTATCAGCAAAAATTTGTGATTTTTTTTTTAAAAGCCACCATTTTGGATTTATGACGTCACACAGGCCCTCCCACTCAAATTGGGGACAAAAACCCGGCGACTTAAAATTGCGTGATTTTACCAATCGCATTAAGGCAGTTTTAAAAAATCTTCCACAACTATCCCACGGGACACGATTTTTGACAGTAAGCCTCTGAACTAAAATGTAAAGGGTTCGGTTCGGTTCGGTTTTTATTTTCATACATACTTATATTGCATTTATTTTATTTTTTAATCCTCACACATCAAATCGCCTACGTAGTAAATAGAGAAGACTTGATATCTTGTGAATACCTATACTTAGCGCGGGCCTTTCCGTCAAAGTTTGGAAGGTGCTATGTTGGAGAAGGTGATGTTATTTCAGCATTAAAGGGTAGGTATATGTACCTATCTCCACCTATTTTACAAATCGAATTTGTTTTGTAGAAAAGAAGAAGTAAAATGCGTTATTCGTTATCTCATTCATTTTATGTATGAGAGACATTGGTCAGTATGCATTAAGCTTCTAATCAAACAAATAAATATATAAATTATAAATTTATTAGTCAACTAACAAAAATTCTTACGTCATAATTAACTAGCAAAAAACCTAATAGTGACCAATATTTCTCTACAGCAAAATAAGCTGAGGTATCCAGAAACGTATTTACCATCCATCTAGAAAATCAATCAATCAAAGATTTGTCTTGAAACAAAATAATGCAGATCTAGGTTTGTCTTAATTTGAAAAAAACTTTCTTTTACCCTAAAATAGGATATTGTCTTGAAAGAAAACTATATAAATTTTCATTATTCGATTTTAAGTCAAGGAAATTATTTGTTTTAGAATATATTTTGCTTCCAGAGAAAACGGTGCCCTAGACTAATTCAGACCAATTCAGTTTCACCATCGAAGAAATAACTGGACAAGAAGGACAACGCATGTAGAAAATCTCGAGCCCTTGTTGTTCGTGCAACTTTAATTCTAAATTCAAATTTTGCGCCAAATTCCCGTATTCGGAAAACCCACACAATTTCAATTTGATTGGCACAAGCAAAACGCCAGCGCCATCTACAAAAATGAATCTGCGCAAAAAGGCGTAACCAAAAAGGATTCGTCTGTCGTATTCTATCGAGATCACCACGCAGCATGGTGATAAATTCTATTAACCAAAAAATCCAATAAAATTCTTAGAAAATCAAACTAAACCATTACACAAACAAGTGATTCTAGTGTGGATCGACTGCAACGACTGGGCCAGCGAGAGGAGCTCCTCTGGACGACGGAAACAGCTGAAAAGGTGAGTGCCAATCCTCTATATTGTCTTTGTGTGGCTCGGAGAAATTAGTATTTTTACATCGTCCTTTTAAGGATTTTTGCACCCAGATTTTAGAAGACGACCAGTGCGCTTACAGTCCCGCAGCTCTCAACCCTCAAAACACAACATTTTCTGGTCCCACGACCCAGATAGTTTTTTAAAATTTGTTTGCTAAAAATATTAGATTTTTACCCTCGCCATTTTGATTCGTTTGTTGCCGTGTCCGGTTTAGAAAGGAGGTTCCGTCCCCCCTTGCGTGGCTTAACGGTTGCTCCACCCACATTTCATTGCAGCCGAAATTGGCACTTCGTACGTCGTTTGTTTTGATTCAAAAATCGAAATTTGTTTAAATAATAGTTATTTGTTTAAATAATATGTTATAGTTATTCAAAACAACAAAAGTGCTTGTGAGTTAAATGCTTTATTCTTATTTAACAGGTAAACAAACACATCTAGTAGAATTAGTATTTACCTGTAAATAATAAGAGAAACGGTAGTAGGTACAAGTTGTATCTGTGTGCATTTATTTTGGGAGAAAAATCGCGACCTAGGATAACAGTTTTTGCATTTATTCGAGAAATCGATAATAAAATATATGCTGTCGAACTCTTTTGGACTGATTAAAGTCAATAGGGGTCAAGTGTTAGTTTTATTCCTTTTAAATATTTTTTATTTTTTTAACTAACAATATGTCGTTAAAAAAGCTTGAGAATCAACGCAAAGTTTCAATATCTCGTATTACGGAAACGTATAACTTGGGAACAAAAGCTAAATCAGATAGTTCTTCCTTGCCAATTTTTAAGGCGTTTTACGAATCGTTAGATGATCACTATGAACAATTTAAAAACATTCATAATGACATCATAGGTCTCTTGAAAGACGACGACGATGATGAGTTCGAAGTACAAGACAAAATTAGGAGAGATACGGATCTATTCTACCACCAAGCTAAAGTTCTTTTTTCGAGTTTATGTTCCGATTCAGTTCATTCAAATTTCACCCCCGCAACTTCACACTATTCACGTAGCGATGATCTGGGCCCTTTAAAGGTACCTTGCTTTAATGGAAACGTAAAAAAGTGGCCAACCTTTTACGATGTTTATTCTTGTTTGGTTCACGAAAACTCTAATTATTCCGATATAAGGAAATTTCAACATTTGCTAACCTTCCTTGAGGGCGAACCACTTAATATTTTAAGTTCTATAAAATTAACGGCAAGCAATTACGCAATCGCCTGGAAGGTATTAACAGATCGCTATCAAAATAAAAGACTTTTAGCCAGTACCTACTGGAACTCAATCTACTATGCAAATTCTTTAAAGGGAAACCAGTCAGCAAAGGATCTTAGAGTCTTGGTAGATACCTTTTCCGAGAATATTGCGGCGCTCGAAAATCTTGAATTTCCAGTAACGTCGTGGTGTTTTTGTTTATTTTCAATTTTATTATCAAAAATCGATCAAACCACAAGAACCGCTTTCGAATTAAAGTATAGTACTACCGAGATTCCAACATATCAAAATCTAATTCAGTTTCTTATTAACCAATGCCGTGCTCTTGAAACAGTACAGCTATCTCCCCAAAATACGCAAATGCAACCTTCGACTTCAAAACAACAAAAACCAAATTATTCGAATTCTAGTAACCACAAATATAATTCTTATTCAAATAATCAGTACAAATCAAGCCCTCCATCAAATTTTTTAGCGCATACGCACTCACAAGTAGCAAATAAACAATCCAATATTCAATTTCGACAAAACCAACAACCCTATAAGTGCAAATTATGCAATAATTCTTTTCATCCACTTTCCCAGTGTGGTGTTTTTATTTCCAAATCTCCTTCAGATCGTT
This sequence comes from Aspidapion aeneum, assembly GCA_963576565.1. Lineage (NCBI taxonomy): Eukaryota > Metazoa > Arthropoda > Insecta > Coleoptera > Brentidae > Aspidapion > Aspidapion aeneum. The sequence continues at coordinate 33,192,463 of OY755038.1, read as the reverse complement.
TTACTTATGTAAAACAACAATCGTTATGTATCAACTGTTTACGTTCAAATCATCAAGTAATCGACTGCAGTAGTACCTACAACTGCAGGGTATGTCGACATAGGCACCATAGTCTTATTCATCTATCGCAAACGACAGATTCAATCCGTCAGAATTCAAGTCAATCCTTTGTTAATTCAAGCCAAAATTCAAATCAAAATTCGAACTTAAATCAAAGTTTTAATTCAAATCAAGTGGCCGTGCCTAGCACAGGCACAAACTTATCGTATCAGAATTCAAATTCAAGTCTTAGCCAACAGAACCCTAGTTTTGTTCAACCCAGTTCAAATTCAATTCAAATCAATTCGAATCCAAATACATCTACAAATCAATACTCTTCGTTATCCACCTTGACGCCCCGTACGACAGTGCTTCTAGCGACTATAAAATTAGAGGTACTCGATAGTCGGGGTAACTACCAACCTGTCCGAGCACTTCTGGACAGCGGTAGCCAAGCTAACCTGATAAGCGAAGCTTGTCTTAACAGGTTAGGCTTGCCAAGAAACAAAATTTCGATCCCTGTTCTGGGACTAAATCAATCTTCATCGGCCACTAACGGCATTTCTACTTGCACTATTCGAGCCCTAGGCCAACAAGAGCCTACTTTTTCTATTCAAGTCTTCGTTTTACCGAAACTCTGTTTGAATATGCCCTCAATACAGGTAGATTCATCCAATTGGAGTCATATTTCAAATCTAAAGCTTGCAGATAATCAATTTTACAACCCTGGTCCAATTGACTTACTCTTAGGTGCACAACTTTACACAGAAATCGTCCAATCAGGACGAATTCCAGGACCTCACGGCCTACCCTCCGCTTTTGAGACAGTTTTTGGGTGGGTCTTGATGGGCCAAACTCAAAACATAAATATTTCACCTCAAGTCAATTCTTACTTTACTTCCTGTGAGCAGTCTCTCGACTTTAATATTCGCAGATTTTGGGAACTAGAATCAATTAAGTCAAAAACGTTTCTCTCACCCGAAGAAAAAAGATGTGAAGAGATTTTCCAAAAAACTACCACTAGAGATATTTCGGGCCGATTTACTGTAAATTTGCCTTTTCGTCACATTGACCCTCCTGACCTAGGAGACACATATTCAGTGGCCTATCGTCAATTTTTGTCTCTGGAATCTCGCTTAATAAAAAATTCAAATTTCTATAGTATGTACTCGGATTTTATGAGAGAATATCTCAAAAACGGGCACATGTCTTTAATTCCAAGATCCGAACCTAGACCTCAGTTATGTTCTTATTTACCACATCACGGAGTCCTTCGTCTTGACAAATCAACGACTAAACTCCGGGTGGTTTTTAACCCCTCGATTAAGGGTTCGAAAGGCCTAAGCATGAACGAAACTCTTTTAATAGGACCAAAATTACAAGCCGATATTTCCGAAATTCTATTAAAATTCAGATTTTATTCTATCGTATTTTTGACTGATATAAAACAGCACTTTTTACAAATTCAAATTAATCCAATTCATCGGGACTACCAAAGGCTACTTTGGCGATTTGATCCCAATGAACCCCTGCAGGAATACAGGCTTAATACAGTGACGTTTGGTGTTAGTTCAAGTCCCTATTTAGCTATTAGAACTCTTAGAGAACTAGCCATCCTGGAGGCTAAGAATTATCCTGAAGCATCTCAGGTCCTTTTGAATAACATTTTCATGGACGATATTTGCTGTGGAGCTAACTCTCTAGAAGGTGCTTTATCACTTCAAAAGGATCTCATAGCGTTGCTTAAATTGGGAAAATTTGAATTAAGAAAATGGGCATCAAATAATCCGAAACTTCTTTCACATTTGTCGCCCGCTGATTGTCAGATCCCTGTTACCTTTGAAGACGATTCTTCAACATCGATTAAGGTGTTGGGCCTTCAGTGGCACCCTTCTACAGATACTTTTACCTATTCTTGTACCCCTTGTGAAAAACCTTGCACCAAAAGGAATATTTTATCGGCTATCGCTAAAATTTGGGATCCTATAGGTTTCTTATCGCCTGTTTCATTTTTAGCCAAAGTGATTATGCAAAAACTTTGGTTATGCAAAACTGATTGGGATGAAATACCCCCCGATCCAATCAAAACTCTTTGGAATCAATTCAATAATCAATTAACCACTCTTTCGAATCTTTGTATACCTAGACATATTTTTTCGAATAATATTCAACGATGTCAATTGCTAGGTTTCTGCGATGCATCCGAGCTAGGATACGCTTCTTGCGTATACGTTCGCGTCGAATTACCAAATAAAATTATCAAAACTGCTCTAGTCATGGGCAAGTCAAGGGTTGCTCCCTTACACACTATTTCAATCCCACGTTTGGAACTACTTGGAGCTACTCTATTAGCTGAGTTACTCGAACTAGTTATTCGCACCTATTCATCATTACTCGTAATCGATGAAATTCTTGCGTTCTCGGACTCACAGGTCACGCTTCATTGGGTCACATCTTCACCTCACAAGTGGAAGACCTTTGTGGCAAACCGCGTAAGTCGTATTCAAGAAACAATCCCCGAAGTCCCATGGTATCACATTACTTCACTCGAGAACCCTGCCGACTGCGCTAGCAGAGGGTTGTCGCCCAATAACTTAATAAATCACCCTCTTTGGTTTCACGGCCCTCCATGGATTACCTTGCCCACTACGGAGTGGCAAATTCAAAGGTTTATAAATGAACGTTCTTTGGGAGTTCCGGACGAGGTTCTCAAAGAAGAAAAACCGGAAAATTCAGTGGTGCTGACGGCAGAAATTCAAAATCAAAACTTTTTTGATAGATTAATCGATAAAATATCCAATTTAAATACCATTCAAAAAATCATTTGTCATTTTCTAAGACTTATTCACAATCGAAAAACCTCAGTTGACCCTTTATCCGGCGTTTTTTCCGCTTTTGAACTACACAAGGCTCTACTTGTTTTAGTTAAAAGGGTCCAAGAAGAGTGTTTTTCGGATATCATTCAAAAAATTCAAATTACTCAGCTATTACCTAAGCCGTTTCGTAAACTCGCGCCCTTTTTGGACGAATTGGGTTTCCTTAGAGTGGGCGGACGCTTACGGCATTCTCAACTCTCCTTTGAGGCAAAACATCCCTTATTATTGCCGAAATCTCATAGATTAACCCAATTGATCATTATTCAAACTCATAACGAAAATTTACATCCCGGAATAAACACAGTCCAATACTTAATTCGTCAAAAGTTTTGGATTATGTCATCACGTCGAGCTATTCAGAGGGTTTTATTGAAATGTATTCCCTGCTTTCGCTTAAAACCAAAACCGTATACTCCGTACATGTCGGATTTACCTTCTTTTAGAACGTCACAATTAAAATGTTTTTCACACGTTTGCTTAGACTATGCAGGCCCAATCAAAACCTTTGTAGGTCAGAGACGTCGTGGAGCACAAGTTGGTAAATCATATATCGCAGTCTTTGTCGATACTTCTGTCAAGGCAATCCATATCGAGCTTGTTTTGGATTTAACCACAGAGGCGTGCATCGCTGCTTTACGACGCTTTGTCGCTAGACGTGGCACTTGTGTCCAAATCACAAGTGATAGAGGCTCAAACTTTGTTGGGGCTATTAAGGAGCTCCATAATCTTTCGAAATTAGCTTCTGAGAGCTTAAAAATCAAATGGTGTCTTAATAGTCCGGGAGCCCCCCACCTAAATGGTCTAGCAGAAGCAGGAGTCAAATCCATAAAAACACATTTGTATCGGGTCATCGGTGACCAGATACTAACCTTCGAAGAGCTCTATACTCTCCTCGCCCAAATAGAGGCATTACTCAATTCTCGACCCCTTTGTGAGCAAAGCTCTGACCCAAACGATCTTACGTCTTTGACTCCGGGTCATTTCCTCACAATGGAACCCCTTAATTCGTGTCCTGATCCTGACCTTTCTACCCTTAAAGTTAATACCCTTAAGCGTTGGCAACTTATCCAACGAATTCATGCCGATTTCTGGAAGCGTTGGAAACTCGAGTACTTAAATACTTTACAACAGCGTTCTAAGTGGTCGGACCCTTCGGTTGAAATCAAGCTAGATACGCTTGTATTAATTAAGGATGAAACTAGGCCGCCATTACACTGGTTGCTGGGTAGAATAGTATCGGTACATCCTGGTCGGGATAATCACATTCGAGTTGCTACTGTTAAAACACAACACGGACTTTTCACTCGTCCCGTGGTCAAGTTGTGCCCACTACCTTTAGATGCGCACTAAACTCCCAAGCAACTTCTTTTGTTTCATGTGTCGTTATCTAGAATATATATATATTTTTTTCATTTTTTTTTCTTTTTGATCTATAAACCTAAAACGGATTTTAATAACCTACCCTTTAAGGTTTAAATTAACTTATATTTTTTTATATAGCCATTTGTTTATTCAATTAATCTCAATGTAAAACTTCGTTTTAAGTGGGCGGAAAATGTTCGTGCAACTTTAATTCTAAATTCAAATTTTGCGCCAAATTCCCGTATTCGGAAAACCCACACAATTTCAATTTGATTGGCACAAGCAAAACGCCAGCGCCATCTACAAAAATGAATCTGCGCAAAAAGGCGTAACCAAAAAGGATTCGTCTGTCGTATTCTATCGAGATCACCACGCAGCATGGTGATAAATTCTATTAACCAAAAAATCCAATAAAATTCTTAGAAAATCAAACTAAACCATTACACAAACAAGTGATTCTAGTGTGGATCGACTGCAACGACTGGGCCAGCGAGAGGAGCTCCTCTGGACGACGGAAACAGCTGAAAAGGTGAGTGCCAATCCTCTATATTGTCTTTGTGTGGCTCGGAGAAATTAGTATTTTTACATCGTCCTTTTAAGGATTTTTGCACCCAGATTTTAGAAGACGACCAGTGCGCTTACAGTCCCGCAGCTCTCAACCCTCAAAACACAACACTTGTTATAACGTGAATATCGTACATATCTTCTTCGAATTTAATTTATAAAGAAGTAGGTAAGCCGCGCCGATCGAGTCTTGCACGAAAAACCATAGGCGCGCGTGCAAAACAAAAATTGAATCGGGTGTCATCGGGTGTTAACGTCGGCTGTCGTCAACGCGAATGCGGCCGGTCGAAGGTCAAGCGAAACGCGTAATATTTGAAGTAGGTATGTAGACTGATTAATAAATACGTACCTACCCAGGTCGATTTAATTTTCTGTTTTATAATATTTGGGTGATCGGTGAAAATAAACCCAGAGCGGAGGCAATTGCAAATTAACAGAAAAAGTAAAATTTAAATTTTTAAAAGGTCATAGTTTTATAACCATTTTTTGGATTTTTATGAAAATTTGAGAAATGTCGCATATTTTATATGGTTATGTTAATATTTGCTGGGAGACAAAAATTTACTAAAAAATTTATATCCACGGTTTAAACAGACAGACAGAAAGGCGTTAAGGCTATTTCCTAAATTTTAAAGGAGCTAAAAACGTTTTACGCCCTTATGAAACAGACGATAGGAGCGATATTTGCAACAAACATTCTAGGTCTTGAACTTGTTTTTTTAAACTACTGGGTGGGTAAAAAAAAACCGGATTTTTTTTTTCATTATAACATTTGAATTATACCATCGATTTTAATGGGACAAACTGCACTTGCCAGAGAATTAATCAGAGATTTAAATAAATATATTTTTTGTCCGCCATCTCAAAATGCAAGATGGCGGATGAAATTAAATTGTACCCTTCAAAGATTCTCGTTTATTCTTGTGTTGCGAACACGTTTTAATTATTTTTTTTAAATCTATAAAAAAACTGCATTCTTGCCACGCACAACAAGGTACGAATTAACAAAATCGGTTCGGTGGTTCTAAAAAAATATATTTTTGTTTCAACCATTGTTTTGAATATTATACGATTGTCAATCATGTCTGCATTTATTTCGTTATAAATTCATTAATACTGAACCGATTTTAATGAAATAAAAAACATTCTGGTCAAAATTGATTGCCTTTTAAAGACTATATGATCAAAATTTACAGCCATTCTAAAATTTAAGATAGCGGACAGAATCATACTTGATTCTTTAAGATGGCGTGTTAATTCTTGTTTTCTGACAATGTTTTAGTTTTTTTTAATCTATGGAAAAGCACTACTTTTGGCTCGCAACTCATTTTTGAAGAACTTCCAAACATCCGATTAACTTCAAATTTCGCATAGCGTCTTAGTTCCGATGACAATACAATAATATGGTTTCATCCGGTACCTACCTCCCTTCTAACGTGGGGGATGGAGAGGGGGTAAAACTTTAGTTTGTCTGATTTCAACCAAAATTGGTATCTGGGGGTTTTTGAGTATGAGAATTACGAATTTTTGATCAGATTATAAAAATTCAATATGGCGGATTCAAATTGGACGATTTAATGTCAAGTTTTTCTGATTACTTTCAACTGACTTCCACGTATCCGATTGACTTCAAATTTCGCATACCGTTATAGTTCCGATGACAATTCAATAATGTGGTATAACTGACTGCCTACCTCACCCCTAACCTGGTGGGCGGAGAGGGGGTAAAATTTTAGTTTGTTGGATTTCCACCAAAATTGGTATCTGGGGGTTTTTGAGGATGAGGATAACGAATTTTTAATCAGATTACAAAAATTCAATATGGCGGATTCAAAATGGACGATTTAATGACAAGTTTTTCTGAGTACTTTCAACTGACTTCCACGTATCCGATTGACTTCAAATTTCGCATACCGTTATAGTTCCCATGAAAATCCAATAATGTGGTATCACTGACTGCCTACCTCCCCCTAGAGTCCCTGTATGTTAACATATTTGGATATAAGTCAACATACAGGGATTCTACCTCCCCCCTAACGTGGAGGGCGGAGAGGGGGTAAAATTTTAGTTTGTCGGATTTCCACCAAAATTGGTATCTGGGGGTTTTTGGGAATGAGGATTACGAATTTTTGATCTGATTACAAAAATTCAATATGGCGGATTCAAAATGGACGATTTAATGACGATTTTTTCTGATTACTTTCAACTGACTTCCACGTAGGTATCTGATTGATTTCAAAATTCACATGCTCTCTCACTAAAAGGGGAGGAGGGGCGTAGAAGAGGTAAGGCTTTAGTTTGTTCGATCTCGACCAAAATTAATTAATCCTTGCGTATAATGATCATAATAATAACGACAGTTTTAGCATATGTCGCCTTTGTTGGACGGCCTTCTCATCGAAGACAGATATTTTAAAATTGACAGGAAAGACTCCCTGCAATATCGATGCGCAAGCTGAAATGCATAGACAGACAAATCTAAAAATTAAAAAATAAATTAAGAAAAAAAAACATCGGTTTTATTTTTATGATATCAGAACACTCAAAATATTATTTTATGCTTTTTAGTCCATTTTATAAAAGCTTGTTTTCAAAAAGTTTTTTTTTCTAAATTTATTTCAAATGAAAAACGTTATTTTTTTAACTAATAAATAGAAAAACAGGGTTTATGAAAATGTAAGTAAGTAATATTTAACTTTTAATCAAATAAGCTAGGTATACATTTTAAGTTATGTACTTTGTTAACTTTGATAGTTTTTTGAGTTAAATCTTAAAAAATTAATAGAATATTACAGTGATGTAAGGTAGATGAGGGGTATAAGGCTCACCTTTTTTTACGACTGAATTATCTTATGACAAAAGTAGAAGCTAATATTTCTGTGACAATTTCCAATGCTTTATAGAGTTATCCAACTAACCCCATGAAAAAAAACACATATAGAAATATTTTACCCCTCTTTCGAATAGTACTGGTCGCCTAAAACTACACTATCTTTTTTTTTTAACGTGGTAGAAAGGCACTAAAACATTTGGTGCGAAAAATTGCCCTAGCTTGTGAAATGAGAAATAGATTGGTGTAAAAATGTTTAAATATACCTCTACTTTTTTTATAGTTAGAGCAGGATCAGATCTTTATTCAGTTTTAGGGCATTCTTATTATTTTGGCCACCACTGTATTTCTATTTTATTACCCTTTCTCTTGAGTAAACTGTTCATGCAATGATCCCGTGTCAACTCGCTAGACATGCATTGTTTCGCGACACACGCCCGCTCTTCATATAATTTTATTGGCTTGAGAAAGTTAGGGTGACCATTCGGGCTACTTCGTTGTCAGCACAGTATAGCGTCTATCTTGTCGAAGACGCGACGTAACGTCGTCTTATAATTTGGCGTACATATAGGGGCACTTCCGGGGGGCCTTGTCTGGGCATTTCCCGGGCCTTGCGGGAGTTGCCTGGGCTTTTCCGATCCATTGCTGGGTAGGTCGTCAAAAATTCTTTAAAATGACAGGAGCTTTTTTTGGGTTGTCAAAAATGTTATTCACCAAAGTTAGTGGACTTCGAGGGCATCGCCTGGGCATATATTGGATGTTTCAATGCCTTTTAAAGTAAAAAAGTTAGCACCGATGAAGCCCTCGGACAGGATAACCAGCCGGGCCATTTTGCAAAAGAACAATGCGAAAAATAAAAAAGCTTAGCAATATACGTTCAACTTATATACACCCAACAAGTTTTCGTAGCTACAGGGGTAAAAATGGTCTCGTTTCTCTCGTATTTGTTCGTGGGTAGCTCGAAAGCTTAGTCTAACGAGGGTCCAACATCTGATGGATCTATTAAGTGGTTCGCCCTTATAGAAAAAAAATTGCAAAGAAATGGTGTAGCGAAAATTTTATAACACATGACGCCGCGAAAAAACATTTTGGTAAAAACTGAAAAACTTGATGCCGCAAGCGAAAATTATAAAAAAATTTAAAATCTTCGGTAAAAATAGTATCAATTGTTAACATTTTGGTTAGTTTTGAATATTTTTGCCACCGCAGTTGGAAATTTTTAAATCAATAATTAATAAGAAAAACAGAGCATTTCACTGGCCTTGGAATGACGCTAATTTCCTCCTAGTTAACAAGACCCCCTGTAGTTACTTTTATGTGAGACGCACGCTATATAAGTAGGTATGTTAGAGTTTAAGGACGTAGGTTTAGTGTAGTAATTAATATGTACTGCATGACAGTTTTCATTTTATCTTTCCTCTAAAAACCTCCTCCGAGTAAAAAACTTTATTTTGTTCGGTCTAAAATTAATATGGTGAGATTCAGTAAAATGCCATGATTTTTTGCAATAAAATAAATATATATATTTTTTTTTAGTTAAACGATTTTATTATAAAATTTCACAAAAAAAAAATAATAATTTGCTAGATTACTACTGTCTAGATGTACCAATAGCGTTACTGGTACATTAGATATTTTTAAAATCGTGGCGCGATTATTAAAGATCAAATTGAGATGTATACGCGCCACATTTTTATCCCAAACGTAGAATTGATGGGTGTCAATATCTTTAATAATTTACCCCGACTTAAAAATATATAATGTGCCAACAGAAATCTTCTAAGGTATTTTTTAGTTTTTATTACAATTTTCGAAAAAAATCGTTTAACTAAAAATATAGATTTATATTATTTAAAAAAAAATTTTTAATGAAAAAAACAGAAGTATGCAAGATGTATAATTATGGCTTTCACAGCCTTTCCATTTCTAGTAGTGCCTCATGATTACAAGGTTTCTTTTCTGACAATTTTATACAATCCCATTCCTCAATCCTTAGTTTATCATGCGATACCTCCGTTTTTTTCATAAAATAGTATTGTCAGCAGAACAAAACATAAATCTGAAAATCGCATGTTCGTATTTATTTAAATATCAAAGGTCAGAATTTACCTCTTTTGCACTTCTCACCAACCCCTTAATTCCGTTTTTTTTTTCATAAAATTGGATTGTCACTAGATCAAATCATAAATGTCTGTTTTGATTACTAGTTATGAATTTACCCCCTTTACAGCCCTGACGTCCCCCTACCGCCGTTTTTTTTATCATAAAATTATATTGTCACCAAAACCAATCATAAATCTGAAAACGGCATGTTTCTATTTGTATTTTTACAAAGTTCTAAATTTACTCCCTTTACAGCTCTTACCCCTTACCACCCCCTATTTCCGATTTTTGTTCATAAAATTGTATTGTCACCCGATCAAATCATACATCTAAAAACCGCATGTTTGTATCTGTTTTGGTTTCAAAGTTCTGAATTGCCCTCCCTTACACCCCTAAGCTACCCCCATATTTCCGATATTTTTAAATAAAGATGTGTTTTCATTACACCAAATCGTAAATCTGAAAACCGCATGGTCATATCTGATTTGGTTTCAAAGTTATGGATTTATCCCTTTTACACCCCTTAACCACTTTCTACCACCCATCTGTTTTCATAGTATTGTATCGTCATCGGACCTACACTACTTTGCTAAATTTCATTAAAATCGGTTCACGGGAAGTGTGTCAAAAATAAATCGCTAGATTTGATGACAGACATCGCCAGGCTCTGTGAAGTTAATAAAAACGTTTAAAACATGGTCACCTTAATAGTGTATCTGAACAGGAGCCTTGCATGCCTCCGCCACTGTCACTCGCAAAGTAACGATCGCAGAGCCCTCTTCTTCTGGCAAAGTTTAAGTGGGCTCGCGATTGAGCGATTTGGCGGAGGTTCTTTAGATGTTATATGTTCTCTGGTTTCACATTAAAATAAAGACATTTTTTGTGCTAAATCAAGAAAATCGGCTGCCCAACATTAAAACAAAGTAACTACATATTTATTAAAACCGAGAAAAATCAATATAAAGTTTTTAAAAAGCATAGGAGTAAATGGAGTACCGTGGTCTAAATCATATAATAACTTCGGTATTTCTTAACCGATTTAGAAAATTCTTATACTAAAATGTGCGTAAGATTACGGTTGTGTAAATTTACAAAAAAACTCGTTTTTTCCAAAAATGTCAGTTACTTTGTTTTAATTTCGGGCAGCTGAAATATTCTCTTGGTGAATAGGAAAGCACAAATTGTTTTACTTCAAAGCAATCTGGTTTGATCTAAGACAATTTTTTTATAATTTTTATATAAATAATCCATCTGTTAAACTCAATCTTACAAATCGCTTTTAGTTTTTGAGATATTGCAATTTTGTTTTTATTTTTTACGATATTACTCGGAAATTATCTTTTAAAATGATGCAACACACTTAATATTTCTTTATTTTTTATTAATTATTTACATTCCTTGTAATTTTTAGATTGTTTGTTACATTTTAATTTGTTTAGCTTTGTTTTTAATGACCTTAACATTTATGTTTTATCAGATCGGTACAAAAGAATGATGTCGGAAAATATTTAACTCAAATTTCATGAAAATTTATTTATTCATGAAAATGTATTTAACCCTGGGAGAACTACCCATAATATACCTCATGTAAAATGTATTTTGACCTTTGTCTGAAATAAAAAAAACATTCTAATATATTTAAGTTCAAGCATTAATATGGTTAGAAGTCGGAATTCAATATTCAATCATCACGAATCATCAATACATACATAAAGGAACAGGGCATTTTTTTGTTACCGCCAATCTCAGAAACTACTTAACCTATATTAACGAAATTTGGCATATGTTCTATGAGCTAAATGCCATCAGGCGTTGGATCTAGAGTTGTTAGTATCCAAAAAAAAGTCAGATAAAACATAGTCTCGGCCAATTGGCTACTATATTTCAAGCCGGACTCGTAGCCATTGAACTGGGGGCCTGGTGGATTACTGTTCACGAATGGACCAACAGGACAATAAAAATCTTATCCGACAGTCAAGCAGCCTTAAGAGCGCTTGATTCCTATACGGTCTCATCGAGAAACATGAGGAGCTGCCGAGATTTGCTGAATGCGCTAACAATGTGTGATTAGTATGAATACCAGTGCATTCTGGGCACGAGAGAAATGAGGCCGCAGAGCAAGCAGCAAGGGAAGCGGCATCTGCCGAATTTTAATGGCCCCAACCATCCCTGGGGATATCATACAATGCTGCCAAATCAACCATATTAAAATGGATGGAGAATGAGCTTCCAACAATACTAGATAAATATATCAGAGCTGGGTCACTCTAAAGAGTTCATTAAGGGACCTTGTAGAAAAAGAGCCAGGAACATCATTGGACTTACTAGACAGGAGATACGCATAGCGACTGGTCTTTTTACGGTTCACTGTTGACTGAGAGTACCCATGCACAGAATGGGACTAACAGAAGAGACCGAATGAAGACTCTGTATGGAGGATGACGAAACAGTCAGACATGTACTGTGCGGCTATTGCACGTTTACGTCGGAACCCTTTTGGTAAACCTCAGATTGATTCAGAAGATCTGAACAGAGTCTCACCCAAACTGATAGCCGGCATTTTTGGAGGATTAGGCATACAGTGGTGAGAAACCACTCAAAATTGAGCCACAATAGACTCACTGGTGTTCGTAGTGGAAGGGCTGCAATGCCCACTCACATATGATTTGTTTTACTCTAAGACGCATGCTTCTCGAGCCGGTTATTCTACTGCTAGTATCTTATAAAATAATTTATCCAAACTTTCTGAAAACACCCCTATTTATCAAAAACACAAGGTGCTGACGTTCGCGCAGATGACGTAATAATTTTGGGGGTAAACAATCAATAAAACGGAGAAATATGCAGAAACTGGAAACCCCAGATTTAATCTAAGGCCTTTTTGCTAGCTATGCACAGTGGGTGTTATATATTATGGTTAAAAGTTTCAGGAGTCATGAAGAATTATTATTATATCTAAGATAAAAACAAGTGCATTAGGCACAACATAATATGTAGTATGCAAGAAAAAAGGATAGAACACCCATTTTCAATACCTGTGCTCTGTGCCCTCAGGTAAAGTAGAGGGAGGAAATTAATGACGCCCATTGTTGAATGACCGGAATGACCAAAAAAGTCGTGAGACGAGAGGTCACGATGTATTCCCCTACTTCTCTACTACCAGCCCGAATATTAAGCACGCTCAAAAGAACTTGAGAAAGAAAAAGCTGTCAAGCTACCAAGAAGAAATTTTCTTATTAATTATGTTACATGTGGAATGCCCGAAAAGCAACTATAGTTACAGCAACAAGTGTAACCTCATTTAAAAACAAATTAGATAAAAAGTTAAAAGAAAGTGCAGTGAGAATAATTTGTTATAGTGCATAAAAAGTAACAAAAATGCGACCTCAGCTCAACCATTTAAAAAATTCATACAAATATAATAAAAATTACTAACGGAAATATTCAACCATAGAAAAACACCCTATACAAGTCCGGTAGGATTTTACTGGTAAAATTATTGTACTCAATTTTGATAGTTTTTGCCAACCACAAACAAAAATAATTATGTAGAAAAACTTCGACGACATTATGACCGCAAATTAAGCCCATTCATTGAATGCGATGAACGGTTTTGCTAGTTGATTTAACTCAATTAAATTTGGCACAATGCAAATAGGAAGTAACCTTGCAAACCCATGTGTTTTTTAATTGGGAATTGTATGATTAGACTAAAAAATACTAAGTTTAATTTTGATACAGACGTCCGGAAAAGTGCACTTTCTAATCTTAGGATCTTAGACACGTGATGATAAATTGACAGATTTAGAGTATAGTAGATTTCTCCAGGGTGAAGCCGATGAACCATTGTAAAAGGAGAAAGACAAAACCACAACCATGACCAAAACCTATTGTATTGTTATAAATGTCAACATTACCAAGTTATGTGGTAGATGGTAAGAACCATCTTTTAACGGATAAAATCGAGAACAACTGAATCAAAATACAAAAAATATTATTACACACTTACGACTCTACATATCCCCAAAATATTGCTTTTAATTGTCCTAATTTTGCTGAGAAATTCTCTGAATACATTCGCAAAGATAAATCAACATCACCTTGGAATTTGCCCAAACATAATACTTGCGAAATAACTAATTTATCCATCTCCATGTTGCGGCGGGATTTTACACTACGCCTACTCCCTGACGATCTTGGGAAGAGAAACATTGGTGGAGAAAGCTGGTAAGATTCACAGGGGTGGATAAATCCACAGGACAATCTAGAACCGGTATTCTGGTAATACGTTACAACTGCAGAATTTTCTTAAATATTTTGTTGTGAATGACAAAATTGATTAACAAAAAATTAGAGCGCATATTTTACTCAAATATACATTGCAAAACGGTACATGGTCAAGTACTTTTACCAAAATGGTGCCAAATTTCCTTGGTGGAGCAATTATCGCATTGACAAAGAGGACAAAATGGTGCCAAACTTCCTTGGTGGTATTTTTCGTTATCGTCGATATTTGCTGACATAGGAAAGAAGTTAATCATTAGGGGTGCGACAATATTAGTAATGATAAAACAGGAGTTAGTAGTAATAAACGGATATTCACAAATTACAGTGGAAATATCACTCGCACATTTTTGCAAGAATGCAATAGATCTTAAAGGAATAAATAGATATTCAAAAATTATAGCAAATATTTTACTCATACATTGTTGTAACAATAAAACAGGTCTTGATTAATACATGAATATTTAAAAATAATAGCAAATATTTCACTTATACATTATCAAAACAATGCAATAGACTTTTAATTAATAAATAATCAAAAATTAAGGTGAATATTTAGAATATTTAGATACATCATTATACTCAAAAATGACAGCGAACTTTTCACTCACACATTGTTGTAAAAATGCACTAGGCCTTGAATAAATAATTATTCAAAAATTACAGCCAATATTCCACTCATATTTTTAAAACAGACATAAATGAAAAATGAATAATCATCAAACCGTCGAACTACTTGTAAATATTGCAATAGATTTTGAAATAACAAATGGAGACTTAAAAATTACAGCCGGAATTTATATTGAAAATATTTTAAGTTTCTTTGCGGTCGTAAAAAAGAAGGTTATAGAATTCAGAAAGGTGCCATCCTTCTGAGTCTCAGTATAGGGTGTGAGACATAAATAGTAAAAAGTACGAAGTGAGTGAAGTGAAGCAAAGCCGGGGTGCGACAATATTAGTAATGATAAAACTGGAGTTGTAGTAATAAACGGGTATTCACAAATTACAGTGGAAATATCACTCGTACATTGTTGCAAGAATGCAATAGATCTTAAAGTAATAATTGGATATTCAAAAATTATAGCAAATATTTAAATCACAGGTTTTAATTAATACACGAATATTTAAAAATAATAGCAAATATTAATAAATAAATAAAATTAAGGTGAATATTTAGACACATCATTATACTCAAAAATGACAGCGAACTTTTCACTCACACATTGTTGTAAAAATGCACCACGCCTTGAATAAATAAATATTTATTAAAAAATTATAGCCAATATTCTAAAAATGCACTAGGTCTTGAATTAATAAGTGGTTATTCAAAAATTACAGCAAATTTTACTCCAATACATTTTGGTAATAATGCAATAGATCTTGAATTAACCGATAAATATTAAAACATACATAAATGAGAAATGAATAATCAAAAATAACATCGAACTACTTGTGTGTAAATAGATTATGAAATAACAAATGGAGACTTAAAAATTACAGCCGGAATTTATATAGCGTTTCTTTGCGGTCGTAAAAAAGAAGGTTATAGAATTCAGAAAGGTGCCCTCCTTCTGAACCTCAGTAAAGGGTGTGAGACGTAAATAGTAAAAAGTACGAAGTGAGTGAAGTGAAGCAAAGCCGGGGTGCGACAATATTAATAATGACGAAACAGGAGTAAGTAATAAACGGGTATTCACAAAGTACAGTGAAAATATCACTCTTTTTTCCCACTCTGTAGCTAACTTGTTTTAAAATGTTAACACTTTATAATATAAGCTTAATCCTTACTTGTATCAAACACCATTTACTAAAATTTAGTTACAACTTTAAGTAAAGGTTAGGAAAGTAGTTAATACTAGCCGAAAAATTTAATTTTTGTACAATTGGGAAATGTACGACACAAAAAAGCGTAATATTAAAAATATTTAACTTCTGGTTAGAAGCTGGGTTAAAATACGCGCAAATACGCACACTTTATTTTATTTGAAGTTCCAGCTTAACAGATATTAAAGCAATTTTTATAAAATTTTAGAAAAAATAGTGTTTGACTAAACTTAAATGTGACAAAGGGGTTTAGACAAAATAAATGGAACATAAGGGCAATGATCTCTATCATAAGGGTGGTTTATAAAGCGTTGAAAATTATAAACAGAGGTACTTACATAAGGTTTTAGGAAATACTAGTATTAATATGCAATTTTCAGTTTTTTATGTCAAGATTTTTCGCCAAGGCTGTCAAAAACCAGGCTATATGTACATGGATAAATTATCTTAAAGATGTCTTAGAAACTAAAGCTTTTAGTACACATATATATTTGGGAAAAATCATGATAAAACGACTATTAGGTAAAACTTTATGTACTCATGTTTATAATTTTAAACCCTTAAAAAACCACCCTTAGGTCACATTTATTTTGTTTTAACCCCTTTGTCCCATTAAAGTTAATTTTTGCTATCAATAGCAGTTTGGCTGGAATTTCAAATATAATAAAAGTGTGCACATTTGCGCATATTTTAAAGCTGTTTCTACCCAGAAGTTGAACTTTTTTATGTGCGCTTTTATTCTCATACAGTGAATTTTATAAAAATATATTTTTCCATGTCCCATTGGCGGTCCGGATATTATTGACCGTTGCCTTAAGCCTTACTTATAGTTGTTTAACTTTTAAGAAACAAAAACTAAATTGAAGTACATGGTGTTTTGTACAAGTGGGGATCAAGCTTCATGTTATAAAGCATTAAATTAAAATTATAAAACAAGTTAACTACAGGGTAGGAAAATTTTTAAACAATATATATATTTTATTAAAGTATATTTTTTTTAAATGTTAGGTTAGGTTTTTTTCTTCATTTTATATTATAGAGCAAATGATTTTGCGTTTTTTTTTCATTTCATTTTTTTTTAAATTATTAGTTTTCGAGTAAATCGCAAAATACTGATTATTATGACCGATGTGGCCTTATATCTAGCAAAGCTCAAGGAGGATTTTGGCGAAGAATATGGGTTGTATCCGAGATGCTAAGCAATAATAGGGTGTTTGACACTAGTAAAAAATAAATATATATTTATTTTTAGATATCTCTAGGTCTTGGGAATGCTAAAAACAAACTTTTTTGTTTCATTTTTCTCAAATGCATAGTTCTTTTAATTAAATAAATTCATTGAATTAAAACAATTAGCCACGTGATTCAAAACAGGCGGTCTAGCAATCAGTGACGTCACAAAACAGTAAACGACTCGACCGAACCATCGAAGAAATAACTGGACAAGAAGGACAACGCATGTAGAAAATCTCGAGCCCTTGTTATAACGTGAATATCGTACATATCTTCTTCGAATTTAATTTATAAAGAAGTAGGTAAGCCGCGCCGATCGAGTCTTGCACGAAAAACCATAGGCGCGCGTGCAAAACAAAAATTGAATCGGGTGTCATCGGGTGTTAACGTCGGCTGTCGTCAACGCGAATGCGGCCGGTCGAAGGTCAAGCGAAACGCGTAATATTTGAAGTAGGTATGTAGACTGATTAATAAATACGTACCTACCCAGGTCGATTTAATTTTCTGTTTTATAATATTTGGGTGATCGGTGAAAATAAACCCAGAGCGGAGGCAATTGCAAATTAACAGAAAAAGTAAAATTTAAATTTTTAAAAGGTCATAGTTTTATAACCATTTTTTGGATTTTTATGAAAATTTGAGAAATGTCGCATATTTTATATGGTTATGTTAATATTTGCTGGGAGACAAAAATTTACTAAAAAATTTATATCCACGGTTTAAACAGACAGACAGAAAGGCGTTAAGGCTATTTCCTAAATTTTAAAGGAGCTAAAAACGTTTTACGCCCTTATGAAACAGACGATAGGAGCGATATTTGCAACAAACATTCTAGGTCTTGAACTTGTTTTTTTAAACTACTGGGTGGGTAAAAAAAACCGGATTTTTTTTTTCATTATAACATTTGAATTATACCATCGATTTTAATGGGACAAACTGCACTTGCCAGAGAATTAATCAGAGATTTAAATAAATATATTTTTTGTCCGCCATCTCAAAATGCAAGATGGCGGATGAAATTAAATTGTACCCTTCAAAGATTCTCGTTTATTCTTGTGTTGCGAACACGTTTTAATTATTTTTTTTAAATCTATAAAAAAACTGCATTCTTGCCACGCACAACAAGGTACGAATTAACAAAATCGGTTCGGTGGTTCTAAAAAAATATATTTTTGTTTCAACCATTGTTTTGAATATTATACGATTGTCAATCATGTCTGCATTTATTTCGTTATAAATTCATTAATACTGAACCGATTTTAATGAAATAAATAACATTCTGGTCAAAATTGATTGCCTTTTAAAGACTATATGATCAAAATTTACAGCCATTCTAAAATTTAAGATAGCGGACAGAATCATACTTGATTCTTTAAGATGGCGTGTTAATTCTTGTTTTCTGACAATGTTTTAGTTTTTTTTAATCTATGGAAAAGCACTACTTTTGGCTCGCAACTCATTTTTGAAGAACTTCCAAACATCCGATTAACTTCAAATTTCGCATAGCGTCTTAGTTCCGATGACAATACAATAATATGGTTTCATCCGGTACCTACCTCCCTTCTAACGTGGGGGATGGAGAGGGGGTAAAACTTTAGTTTGTCTGATTTCAACCAAAATTGGTATCTGGGGGTTTTTGAGTATGAGAATTACGAATTTTTGATCAGATTATAAAAATTCAATATGGCGGATTCAAATTGGACGATTTAATGTCAAGTTTTTCTGATTACTTTCAACTGACTTCCACGTATCCGATTGACTTCAAATTTCGCATACCGTTATAGTTCCGATGACAATTCAATAATGTGGTATAACTGACTGCCTACCTCACCCCTAACCTGGTGGGCGGAGAGGGGGTAAAATTTTAGTTTGTTGGATTTCCACCAAAATTGGTATCTGGGGGTTTTTGAGGATGAGGATAACGAATTTTTAATCAGATTACAAAAATTCAATATGGCGGATTCAAAATGGACGATTTAATGACAAGTTTTTCTGAGTAATAATACTGAACCGATTTTAATGAAATAAATAACATTCTGGTCAAAATTGATTGCCTTTTAAAGACTATATGATCAAAATTTACAGCCATTCTAAAATTTAAGATAGCGGACAGAATCATACTTGATTCTTTAAGATGGCGTGTTAATTCTTGTTTTCTGACAATGTTTTAGTTTTTTTTAATCTATGGAAAAGCACTACTTTTGGCTCGCAACTCATTTTTGAAGAACTTCCAAACATCCGATTAACTTCAAATTTCGCATAGCGTCTTAGTTCCGATGACAATACAATAATATGGTTTCATCCGGTACCTACCTCCCTTCTAACGTGGGGGATGGAGAGGGGGTAAAACTTTAGTTTGTCTGATTTCAACCAAAATTGGTATCTGGGGGTTTTTGAGTATGAGAATTACGAATTTTTGATCAGATTATAAAAATTCAATATGGCGGATTCAAATTGGACGATTTAATGTCAAGTTTTTCTGATTACTTTCAACTGACTTCCACGTATCCGATTGACTTCAAATTTCGCATACCGTTATAGTTCCGATGACAATTCAATAATGTGGTATAACTGACTGCCTACCTCACCCCTAACCTGGTGGGCGGAGAGGGGGTAAAATTTTAGTTTGTTGGATTTCCACCAAAATTGGTATCTGGGGGTTTTTGAGGATGAGGATAACGAATTTTTAATCAGATTACAAAAATTCAATATGGCGGATTCAAAATGGACGATTTAATGACAAGTTTTTCTGAGTACTTTCAACTGACTTCCACGTATCCGATTGACTTCAAATTTCGCATACCGTTATAGTTCCCATGAAAATCCAATAATGTGGTATCACTGACTGCCTACCTCCCCCTAGAGTCCCTGTATGTTGACATATTTGGATATAAGTCAACATACAGGGATTCTACCTCCCCCCTAACGTGGAGGGCGGAGAGGGGGTAAAATTTTAGTTTGTCGGATTTCCACCAAAATTGGTATCTGGGGGTTTTTGGGAATGAGGATTACGAATTTTATCTGATTACAAAAATTCAATATGGCGGATTCAAAATGGACGATTTAATGACGATTTTTTCTGATTACTTTCAACTGACTTCCACGTAGGTATCTGATTGATTTCAAAATTCACATGCTCTCTCACTAAAAGGGGAGGAGGGGCGTAGAAGAGGTAAGGCTTTAGTTTGTTCGATCTCGACCAAAATTAATTAATCCTTGCGTATAATGATCATAATAATAACGACAGTTTTAGCATATGTCGCCTTTGTTGGACGGCCTTCTCATCGAAGACAGATATTTTAAAATTGACAGGAAAGACTCCCTGCAATATCGATGCGCAAGCTGAAATGCATAGACAGACAAATCTAAAAATTAAAAAATAAATTAAGAAAAAAAAACATCGGTTTTATTTTTATGATATCAGAACACTCAAAATATTATTTTATGCTTTTTAGTCCATTTTATAAAAGCTTGTTTTCAAAAAGTTTTTTTTTCTAAATTTATTTCAAATGAAAAACGTTATTTTTTTAACTAATAAATAGAAAAACAGGGTTTATGAAAATGTAAGTAAGTAATATTTAACTTTTAATCAAATAAGCTAGGTATACATTTTAAGTTATGTACTTTGTTAACTTTGATAGTTTTTTGAGTTAAATCTTAAAAAATTAATAGAATATTACAGTGATGTAAGGTAGATGAGGGGTATAAGGCTCACCTTTTTTTACGACTGAATTATCTTATGACAAAAGTAGAAGCTAATATTTCTGTGACAATTTCCAATGCTTTATAGAGTTATCCAACTAACCCCATGAAAAAAAACACATATAGAAATATTTTACCCCTCTTTCGAATAGTACTGGTCGCCTAAAACTACACTATCTTTTTTTTTTAACGTGGTAGAAAGGCACTAAAACATTTGGTGCGAAAAATTGCCCTAGCTTGTGAAATGAGAAATAGATTGGTGTAAAAATGTTTAAATATACCTCTACTTTTTTTATAGTTAGAGCAGGATCAGATCTTTATTCAGTTTTAGGGCATTCTTATTATTTTGGCCACCACTGTATTTCTATTTTATTACCCTTTCTCTTGAGTAAACTGTTCATGCAATGATCCCGTGTCAACTCGCTAGACATGCATTGTTTCGCGACACACGCCCGCTCTTCATATAATTTTATTGGCTTGAGAAAGTTAGGGTGACCATTCGGGCTACTTCGTTGTCAGCACAGTATAGCGTCTATCTTGTCGAAGACGCGACGTAACGTCGTCTTATAATTTGGCGTACATATAGGGGCACTTCCGGGGGGCCTTGTCTGGGCATTTCCCGGGCCTTGCGGGAGTTGCCTGGGCTTTTCCGATCCATTGCTGGGTAGGTCGTCAAAAATTCTTTAAAATGACAGGAGCTTTTTTTGGGTTGTCAAAAATGTTATTCACCAAAGTTAGTGGACTTCGAGGGCATCGCCTGGGCATATATTGGATGTTTCAATGCCTTTTAAAGTAAAAAAGTTAGCACCGATGAAGCCCTCGGACAGGATAACCAGCCGGGCCATTTTGCAAAAGAACAATGCGAAAAATAAAAAAGCTTAGCAATATACGTTCAACTTATATACACCCAACAAGTTTTCGTAGCTACAGGGGTAAAAATGGTCTCGTTTCTCTCGTATTTGTTCGTGGGTAGCTCGAAAGCTTAGTCTAACGAGGGTCCAACATCTGATGGATCTATTAAGTGGTTCGCCCTTATAGAAAAAAAATTGCAAAGAAATGGTGTAGCGAAAATTTTATAACACATGACGCCGCGAAAAAACATTTTGGTAAAAACTGAAAAACTTGATGCCGCAAGCGAAAATTATAAAAAAATTTAAAATCTTCGGTAAAAATAGTATCAATTGTTAACATTTTGGTTAGTTTTGAATATTTTTGCCACCGCAGTTGGAAATTTTTAAATCAATAATTAATAAGAAAAACAGAGCATTTCACTGGCCTTGGAATGACGCTAATTTCCTCCTAGTTAACAAGACCCCCTGTAGTTACTTTTATGTGAGACGCACGCTATATAAGTAGGTATGTTAGAGTTTAAGGACGTAGGTTTAGTGTAGTAATTAATATGTACTGCATGACAGTTTTCATTTTATCTTTCCTCTAAAAACCTCCTCCGAGTAAAAAACTTTATTTTGTTCGGTCTAAAATTAATATGGTGAGATTCAGTAAAATGCCATGATTTTTTGCAATAAAATAAATATATATATTTTTTTTTAGTTAAACGATTTTATTATAAAATTTCACAAAAAAAAAATAATAATTTGCTAGATTACTACTGTCTAGATGTACCAATAGCGTTACTGGTACATTAGATATTTTTAAAATCGTGGCGCGATTATTAAAGATCAAATTGAGATGTATACGCGCCACATTTTTATCCCAAACGTAGAATTGATGGGTGTCAATATCTTTAATAATTTACCCCGACTTAAAAATATATAATGTGCCAACAGAAATCTTCTAAGGTATTTTTTAGTTTTTATTACAATTTTCGAAAAAAGTCGTTTAACTAAAAATATAGATTTATATTATTTTAAAAAAAATTTTTAATGAAAAAAACAGAAGTATGCAAGATGTATAATTATGGCTTTCACAGCCTTTCCATTTCTAGTAGTGCCTCATGATTACAAGGTTTCTTTTCTGACAATTTTATACAATCCCATTCCTCAATCCTTAGTTTATCATGCGATACCTCCGTTTTTTTCATAAAATAGTATTGTCAGCAGAACAAAACATAAATCTGAAAATCGCATGTTCGTATTTATTTAAATATCAAAGGTCAGAATTTACCTCTTTTGCACTTCTCACCAACCCCTTAATTCCGTTTTTTTTTTCATAAAATTGGATTGTCACTAGATCAAATCATAAATGTCTGTTTTGATTACTAGTTATGAATTTACCCCCTTTACAGCCCTGACGTCCCCCTACCGCCGTTTTTTTTATCATAAAATTATATTGTCACCAAAACCAATCATAAATCTGAAAACGGCATGTTTCTATTTGTATTTTTACAAAGTTCTAAATTTACTCCCTTTACAGCTCTTACCCCTTACCACCCCCTATTTCCGATTTTTGTTCATAAAATTGTATTGTCACCCGATCAAATCATACATCTAAAAACCGCATGTTTGTATCTGTTTTGGTTTCAAAGTTCTGAATTGCCCTCCCTTACACCCCTAAGCTACCCCCATATTTCCGATATTTTTAAATAAAGATGTGTTTTCATTACACCAAATCGTAAATCTGAAAACCGCATGGTCATATCTGATTTGGTTTCAAAGTTATGGATTTATCCCTTTTACACCCCTTAACCACTTTCTACCACCCATCTGTTTTCATAGTATTGTATCGTCATCGGACCTACACTACTTTGCTAAATTTCATTAAAATCGGTTCACGGGAAGTGTGTCAAAAATAAATCGCTAGATTTGATGACAGACATCGCCAGGCTCTGTGAAGTTAATAAAAACGTTTAAAACATGGTCACCTTAATAGTGTATCTGAACAGGAGCCTTGCATGCCTCCGCCACTGTCACTCGCAAAGTAACGATCGCAGAGCCCTCTTCTTCTGGCAAAGTTTAAGTGGGCTCGCGATTGAGCGATTTGGCGGAGGTTCTTTAGATGTTATATGTTCTCTGACCGAACCTATTTTCTGTGTTATTTTCTTATGGATGGTAATGTTTGCTTTGGTTTAAAGTCCGAATTATCGTCCTAAATTAGATTTTATTTTGTGTTTTGCTTATAAAAAACATTTTCAATGGAAAACGGATTCCCCAAAGCCGATAGCTCCAACTTGCCAATGCTGAATTCCTTTATGGTGGCAGGCTTCTTTGCCAACAACAGTGATTTTTGTTCTGCGGAATTTAGAAACGTTAAAATGGTAATGTAAGTATTCGATGAGTTGTCTTTTACATAACTGAAAGTTTTTTTACGATAATCTTCGCCTACTTTTACTAATTTAGATTTTGAGGTTAGGTTATATGTTTTGCTTTTTTGTTTAATATGCCACTTACAATAGATTCAATTAAATACCCAATCATTATTATTTTAAGCATTAAGAAACAATCAAAAATTGCTTTTTTAAAACAAAATTTTCTAAATACATTTTGTTTCAAAGAATTCTTATGACCCTTAATAACAAATTTCAAAACACCAAAATTATTATGAAGTGAGCTTTTTAATGTCTATTAATTGGTGGTGTATCTTTGTACGACGTACGACCAGCAATACTTGAAGTACTGCATAGGTTGCACTGCATAGTCCTGCGTAGGTACTGCCTAGCCCTGCCTATGCACTGCCTAGCCTTGCATATACACTGCTCAGTCCTACATTTAGCCTGCATGTGCACTGCCTAATCCTGCATTTAGAGGTACTCCCTAGTCATGCCTAATAACTGCCTAGCACCGTCTAAAAATGTGTACATCTTTCTGCCTATTATAGTTGTTCTCCCGCTTGTAATAAACGTAACCTCAAAAATTTCATGGTCATTTACGAAATAGTTATATGTATTATAGACGTGAGAAAAATTAATAGAAACAATTTAGTTATACTCACATCAAAGTGATCTTCACAAATGTAAAGTGATGATGTATTAGATAAGGCCCTTGGGTCCCTTCGAGCAAGTTCTAGCCACTTTTTCAGTTCTTTTACTTCTGTAGGCACATGAATAAACAGCTTTTCAGGTGTTTTTATGCTAGTATTCGAACACTGAGGCACTACACACCACTTATAGGACATTTTTTTACAAAAAAAACAGTAAAAACACAGACCAAAAACACATAAACACTTGAATGCCGTGTATCTTTCCGAGAGTTTACTGCGCTGTGGCGTCATTGCAACGCCATGCTAGAAATGAGCGTTTTAGCGGCAAATTCAAATCGGAAATTGGAGAACTTGATTTTAAATGTAGTCATGATAAAATACTATTTTAATAATTTTGCGTAGCAAATTAGGAATCTATGTATCATTCTAAACCCTTTTCTAAAATTTGTCAAATACCCTATTATACAAAAAGCCAGGTTGCACCTATTTTTTCCAACTTTCACCTAATATGACTGGGCTATAAATAATAAATAAATAATCAATAATAACATCGAACTACTTGTAAAAAGTGCAATAGATTTTAAAATAAAAAACGGAGGCTTAAAAATTACAGCAAAAAAGTTTCTGAGTGGTCGTAAAAAAGGGTTTTCTTCTAACCCTGGCGTTTTAA
Organism: Aspidapion aeneum; assembly: GCA_963576565.1. Classification (NCBI taxonomy): domain Eukaryota; kingdom Metazoa; phylum Arthropoda; class Insecta; order Coleoptera; family Brentidae; genus Aspidapion; species Aspidapion aeneum. The sequence continues at coordinate 33,167,100 of OY755038.1, read as the reverse complement.
AAGCTAAAGCTGGAATAGATCATGGAGCCACGAAGCGTAAAGTGGAAAGCATTGTATACATAACGAATTACAAATGAAAGCTCCTATATATTGCGAGCGAGAGACAGACAAGCAAAGCTTTTAGGGATGGTAATTTTCAGAAAATTTATGATGCCAGTTCGTTCAGGGTCAACTCTTTTTTCGCACTTTTGTAATAAAAAGTTTACTATTTATTGCACATCTTAGGGATAAAAGTGTTACTTTTTATCCTTGGGATAAGAAGTGAAGGACCAAGGAAAATAAGTAAAAATCGGGATGAAAAGTCACATTCCAGGGATAAAGAGAAAAAAACAATTTGATGGTTTACATTGTAAACATGTTTGCCCAAAGTAAACAATTCCGGAGATGTCTATCAATCATGTGCAATCTTTGCAATTTTAGGAAAAGTCTATGAGAAAAACTTTTAAAAGTGCCAAAAACAACCTTGTGATAGTGTATTTTTATCCATCGACGAATTGTAGCCCTCTCTCTGGTCAGGCGTTGTGGTGTGTGTGTGTGTGTGTATTATTTATGCCCGTAACACGATCGCTCCCAAACCGCTGAACCGATTTTCATAAAATTTTCAGGTAAAATAATCTTCGACACTCTTACGAGCTGATTAGATTTTGGTCAAAATTGATTAATGCTAATGACAGTTTTTTAACAATTAAAAAATGCTAACTTTTTAATGGATAATTGCATCAATACGCGGTTTTCGGAATATAGTAAATTATATTTTGGTCAATATTTTGTGTTATAACCAAAAACTTCGTAAGAGCTTTAGTTTCTAAAATATTTAGAAAAAACTGTTTTCAAGGCTGATATATCATGGCTTCACTTAAAGTGTGCTAATAGGCTAGCTAGGAAGGTATCAGATCCATCATGGATCCATTTATTTTTTATGGTTATATAATTACAATACAAGTTTTATTGTTTTTTTTTTGTTAAGTTTCAAAACGTTAGAACTAACAATTTGTAAAATATTTTTAAGTGTCCAAGTTTTTCTTTGATATGAAATATATATTTTAATATTAGCGAAATTTTTAGTAAAAGTTTTTTATTTTTTTTTTCTTAGGGAGGAAAGTGTTTATTACGTTGTCGTTCTACGATAATCGTATCCTTGAGATATCTGCTATTGAACATTTTCGAAAAATATCTTCAATTGCTTTTAAATTTTGTACAGGTTCGCTCAAACACAGTAAGTTTTGCACAAAAGGCCTATTTGTATTATTTAACATTTTGAAGACACCCTGTGTATATGTTCGTTTGTTTAGAACTCGCCTTTTTAAATTATAATCGACGTCTCTAAGCTTTTTCCATAAAAACTTTCAGTTTTCTCGACAAACCAGTGATTTCAGAATTTTGGGACACCCGCTATGTAATTTGTACATAGCAATAGCTTACTAACTAAGCTATCTTTAGGTTAACTACCAGAGATGGTCAAACGCGATAAATTTTCGATTTAATGTCACTTTATCACTATTATGCTTCCTCTAGTATAATCGGTAAAATCCGGCATGGGTAAAAACTTGCATAACTGTGTTATAAGCAGAATCTCTAAAATAATAATATAATAATAAAGTAAAAGAAGTTTTTAATTTTAAATCAAAACAGTAATATTAGCACTACAATGAATACCATGTTTTTCAATTTATTAAAAAAACTGACTTTTGGTTGTAATTTTGACTTTTTTTAAAATAATTTTACACTCAATTATTACCTTTATTGTAATGCAAAATTTCACAAATTTTTGATTGACGTTTTAACTTTTAAGGAACAAAAGATAAAATTTTTTTGATATCCCGTATCCAAAAAATAAAAAGGTTTGATGCAATATGTGCTAGGAATGTTTTTCGTTTTTTTAAACTTTCCTACTACTCCTTTATTTTTGGTGCATCATTTAGTTTACACCCTGTATATCTTTCAAACCCACATAGAGCCCAAAACAATTTCAAATTCAATATACGCGTTTGTAGCTGTAATTACTTCTAAATCCATCGCAAAATGTTTTCCAGCCAGATTTCTTTTTACATTTGGAAACAAATGAAAGTCTGGAATATAATTTGCATGATTCCGCAGTTGAAAGCTCAGGTGATGAATATTTTCCATGACAATCCTTTTTGATATTCCTGAATAAACAAGAGCTTCATTTTCCAGAATTATTTAGTAATATGTTATATATCGTGAGTTCAAGTAGACACACCCATGGTCCCTACAATAGACAGGACTATGGATTTTTTTATATATATATATGTCATATTTTTATGTCACAGGTGGTCCAGCTAATTTGTGTTAACAAAAGTAATATATCTCTGAACAATAAATATTTTTGGAATTTTTTGAAAACCAAGGCAATTATTTAACTGTTTTTTAGCGTGTGATGTATCGTAGTTATTTTTTTTTAGCCCGCTTTATTTTTATTTATATAAAACTTAAAATACAAGTCAAATCGAGCGTGATCGTTTACGATCAAAAGTAAACCGAGGGCTTACGAACTTAACAAATGGGTGTAGGTTAGCGGATTACTTTCGATGCTAAAACAAACACACTATTTTCTTCGTATTTTAATTTTTGTCTAAGTAAAAAAATAAAGCGGGCTAAGAATAATTAACCATTCTACAAGAAGAGGATTTCCTTTTATAAAGACATTAAAAAACAATTAAAAAATGGTTTGTTTTAAAAACAAATATCAGCTGGACCACCAGTGACATAAAAACATGACATATATATAAAAATCCATAGACCGCTCTATACTGAAACTCACCATATATAACATGTTACTAAATAATTCTGGAAAATGAAGCTCTTGTTTGTTCAGGAATATCAAGAAGGCTTGTCATGGCAAAGATTCATCACCTAGGTTTTCAACTGCTGAATCATGCAACTTATTTTCCACACTTCGCTTAGTCAAACTTTCATTTGTTTCGAAACGTAAAACGAAAATCTCGCTGTCAAACATTTTGCGATGGATTAAGAAGAATTTGCAGCTACAAACGCGCAATAATATAGGGAGACATTTATGCCGCCTTTTAACTAACGGTGGCAGTACGCGTGATTACGACGACTCGCTATGCTCCCCACTCGTTACTGTAACGAAGCTCAGATTATGCTAGTAATATAAATAACTATTTATTTCGCTTTCTTTCTTAAGGGTTAGAAATAACCGATAGACAAGAAATCAAATCAAATCAAAATTACCTTAATTAATCAAAATACAATAGTACACATTGACAAAGCCTTGTTTATTTAAATCAGAAATGCGCAAATAAAAACATTAAAACTATGGAGATACTTAATCCCTATCAAAATAAAAACAATAAAAAAATAAACTTGATGTAATTTTTATTATTAACGCCACAATTTTAGTCTTATAAGTGTCCTGAATAAAGTTATTTTACACAATACATATTAAGTTTTCAGATATAATAAAATTACTGAGTAAAGTATTCCTTCAACTTATTATAGTACGCCTTACTTGTTAAAAAATGCTTTGTTTTTGTCTAAATTTTTTAAAATTTTGTATAATTCTCAATTGGCAAATGATTAAACATTTTTTTCCATTATATACGAAATAATTTTTTATTAGAGCTAAATGAGGTATGGGAAGATTTAGACGAAAAACATCACGTAAATTACGATGTTCAGTTAAGGTTAGTTCATGCCTATAATTTCTATACACTTAGATGCAACACAGAGTTAAAATTTTATTGCCTATAATTTCTATACACTTAGATGCAACACAGAGTTAAAATTTTATGTCATAAGAAAAGAGACCTACATGACTCTCGTCTGGTTATTTTACACATATTTCTTATTGCCATTTTTTAAAGAACGAATACAGAGTTAAATAAATATTGAGAACAGGATCCCCAAAAACAAATGCTATATCTAAGGTGTGATAAACATTTTTTGCCATGTCAAATCCAAAATTTTCAGCAATTTAACTATTAAGATTTTGAATATGTTTTTAAAATTCTAAATTTTGATCGATAGTGACACCTAAAAACTTATTTGTACCTAGATTGGACAAAATTTCACTCTCTAGTGTAATATCCACTACATCGCACTTAAAACTGAGAATATTTCTTTTCGATATATTAAAGGAAAGTAAATTGGAATCGCACCATTCTTTTCTTTTATTAACGTCATTCTGAATATCACTCGAAAGTCTGACTATATCTGTGTTATGCCAATGAACTGTTGTGTCATCACAAAAAGCAGTTATTTTGCCAATAATGTCAATATTTGCCAGATCATTTACAAAAATTAAAAATAAGTGGACCCAAGATCATTAAAAGCAACAGAGTGAACTCTTTCAGACAAGTAGGATCTAAGCCAATTCAAAACTATACCTCTGACGCCATACCTCTGACGCTTTCGCAGCAATATTTCGTGATCCACACAGTCAAAGGCTTTTGACAGGTCACAAAATAATGCTGCTGCCTTTTATCCAGTTTAATCTAAGGTACAAATCCTCTAAGATATTGAATATAGCGTCGTCAGTATTTCTTGATGCCTGAAAACCAAACTGGTGGCTGCTTAAAATATTGTTGTTTGTCAGAAATAGTGTCAAACCAATTTCTCAATGATTTTGGCCGAGGTAGGCAACAATGCAATCGGCCAAAAATTTGAAGGATCGTGCTGATCACCGCCCTTAAACAACGGAACTACAACAGCCTTCTTGAGTGACGCCGGAAATTCCCCTGAAGCAAAAGACTTTTAATTGACTTCAGTAAAATTGTAAGTGCCCCATCTGGAAGTGCCTCAAAAATGTTTAGTGACATTTTGTCAGCAACAGGCAGCGAGAAATTTTTTTTTTCAGAAATACTGCCAAACGACCTTGAATAAATTTCTCAATGGTTTTGCCCAAGGTAGGCAACAATGCAATCGGCCGAAAATTTGAAGGATCGTGCTGATTACCGGCCTTAAACAACGGAACTACAACAGCCTTCTTGAGTGACGCCGGAAATTCCCCTGAAGCAAAAGACGTATTAATTGACTTTACTAAAATTGTAATTGCCGCATTTGGCAGTGCCTCAAATTTTTTTTGTGACATTTTGTCAGCAACAGGCAGTGAGAAAAAATTTAATTGCTGTTTGTCAGAAATTCTGTCAAACGGCCTTGAATAAATTTCTCAATGATTTTGGCCAAAGTAGGCAACAATGCAATCGGTCGAAAATTTGAAGGATCGTGCTGTAAACAACGGAACTACAACAGCCTTCTTTAGTGACGCCGGAAATTCCCCTGCAGTAAAAAACTAATTAATTGACTCCACTAAAATTGTAAGTGCCGCATCTGGCAGTGCTTCAAAAATGTTTAGTGATATTTTGTCAGCAACAGGCAGTGAGAAAAAAAATTAGAGGTTTCGAACATATGGAACAAAGTTAAATAATTCTGTTTGAAATGAAAACCTTTAAAATTTCATTTCACCTTTGCCCTTTCCATTCTGTGGAGAATTCCTTGGGCGCTATCGGAGCTCCCGAAACGTTTGCTTTTCAAATGCAATTTTCTCGAGCCACAAATAAAATGCATGTTCAGGGCTAGTATCCACGAAGCTCCCAGGAATAATAAATAATCAGTTTTTACTGCTGACTTATATTTTCCTCTTTCAAAAATATGTACAAAATAACAAAAGAAACTTACAGTCTTTTAAACATTTTTTTAAATTAAATTTACATCAGTAGGTACAAGGCGTTTTACCATAAATGTCAAACAACAGAGGCTTTTTAAAGTATTTGTCGAAGGTTTTTGGAAAAACTTGAGCACGTCGATTTTAATTGCTTAATATTTGTAGCAAGGACCTCCTTCGAGGGGTAAACTTTACTCCTTATATTTTAAATATGAAAAGTGGGTCATGTGGCACCAAATACGTTAGGAGCATAAATACATGTTCAAAAAATCGAAAAGTAAAGCACTCATAGCTTGCTTTGGAAACAATGGAAAATTTTAATTCGTAGACGTGCTCATGCGTGTGTTTTGTCATGTACACAGAGCTGCTGTGTGGGTGGTCGCCGAATTTGTCCTTTATTTACATTTTGCGGTGTTTTGCGTTTCTCGTGGAAAATTATGTTTTTTTCAGTGAATAATGGGAAATAATTCACGTTAACATGTGCAGTTTGTGGTAAAATGTCCATGAGAAGTAAGGGAGTACCACTCCATAGGTAAGACTTGTATTTTTTTTATAATTCGTTAATAAAGTTAAGAGTGGTTTATAGATGCCATTACACACTCTTCATGATGTCCACAATAAATATGCACAATTAATTTTAGAAAAACTACAATTTTAATCCAGAATTTGATAATATTTCAGCCAATCAACTAGTTTTTAGAAAAAAAAATTTAAGAAATAACCCTAAATTTTTGACAATTGTCAAATAATCTAGTGACGTAACGAAGTATGTTCCAAAACCACCAAAACTGAGGCATGCGCAATCACCAAAATCCTGGCTTCAAACATCGCGTGTGAGAATGCATAGGTATGCCCCATATTTATGCTCTAACGTTTTTGTGCGACACTGAAAGATTTTACACCCCTGTATAGATGAGACATATTTGCCTCCAAAGTTACAAAGGAGGATTTAAAAAAACAAAAAAAAATAAATAAAATTAAAGATAAGAATCACTGCAGAATGTTCCATCGGTAAAAGATAAATCGATTTGTTTCGGAATTTATTTAATTTTTAATCAGAAACGTACAATAAAATCGTTTTACTTTAGCTTAGATAACTTTAGAGGCAAATATCACAAAAACGAATCGAGGGATTTTTGACATCTTTACACGGTTGTACCTTTAAAACAATGTATCACTCAAAAACACTGTATATAAAATAAAGAATTTTTCAGAAATCCCGAAATTCCATGAAAAAAAAACCATAAATTCCAAAAACAATCAGTTACACACAATCCGTCTCAAAATGTTACTACTTTTATTATATACTTACACACAAAAAATATTCGGAGTTACACGGATATGTAACCAACAAAGTATCTAAACGAACATTGAAAGAAAAAAGTTTTCTATATAAAGAGAAGGAGAAGGAAAAGAAAACATGAATGAAAATGTAATAAAACCGGGTGGCAAAACAAAGATCGAAGAAGCAAAATATCGAAACGACATAAAAAAGAATTAATAAAAAAGATCGAAGACACAAGATCAAAAAAAAAAGATCGAAAAGATAAAATATGGAAAAGAAGAGATCGAAAAGGCAAGAGATTGAAAAGACAAAAGATTAAAAATGATAAAAATATTGAAGACAAAATATCAAAATTACAAAAGATCGAAAAACAAAAAATCGAATATAAAAGATCGAGAACATAATAGAAAATACAATTGATCAAAAAAGTTTAAGAAGCGAAAAATTCAAACAAAAATTAAAATCTAACCTGACCTGTTAGCAGCTTAGAATACTTACAAAAAATAATAGCAAAAACTAACCTGCTTCAGATCAGATGAGTATACTAACCTAGTCAGGTTAGGTTTTAATTTTTATTTTAGTTTTTCGTTTCATAATTATTTTCGATCTTTTTTATTTTCGATTTTATTTTGTTGGTTCTATTATCTTATCGATCTTTTATATTCGATCGTTTATTTTTCCATTTGTACTTTTGATCTTTTTTATTCGATACCTTGTATTTCGATCTTTCTTTCGCCACCCTATGAAAATATGCGATACAATGTCTTACGTCAGCATCTTCCTCATATGTACTAATCTCATTCCTAGGTCCATTTATTCCATCAGAAATCCGAAAATTCCATAAAAAATACCATACATTTGGGAAACAATCTACACATAATCCGTTTCAAAATTTTACTACTTTTATAATATACTTACTTACACATAAAAATGAAGTAAAAAGTAACACGGATTTATATCAAAAAAACTATCTAAACGAACATTGAAAGAAAAAAGTTTTTTTATATAAAGAGAAGGAGAAGGAAAAGAAAACATGAATGAAAATGTGATAAAGTAATAAAACCGGGTGGCAAAACAAAGATCGAGAAAGCAAAATATCGAAACGACATAAAAAATAATTAATAAAGAAGATTGAAGACACAAGATCAAAAAGAAAGATCGAAAAGATAAAATATGGAAAAGAAGAGATCGAAAAGGCAAGAGATTGAAAAGACAAAAGATCAAAAATGATAAAAATATTGAAGACAAAAGATCAAAATTACAAAAGATCGAAAAACAAAAGATCGAATATAAAAGATCGAAAAGATAATAGAACCAACAAAAGAAAATAGAAAATACAATTGATCAAAAAAGTTTAAGAAGCGAAAAATTCAAACAAAAATTAAAATCTAACCTGACCTGTTAGCAGCTTACAATACTTACAAAAAACAATAGCAAAAACTAATCTGCTTCAGATCAGATGAGTATACTAACCTAGTCAGGTTAGGTTTTAATTTTTATTTTAGTTTTTCGTTTCCTAATTATTTTCGATCTTTTGTATTTTCGATTTTATTTTGTTGGTTCTATTATCTTATCGATCTTTTATATTCGATCGTTTATTGTTCCATTTGTAATTTTGATATTTTTTATTCGATCTCTTGTATTTCGATCTTTCTTTCGCCACCCTATGAAAATATGCGATACAATGTCTTACGTCAGCATCTTCCTCATATGTACTAATGCCATTCCTAGGTCCATTTATTCCATCTACGACCACCTTTTCTTCCATATTTATATGAAAACAAAGGTCCTTAATGCTCGCGAATAATTGCCGATATACAGTTCACTACACAAAATATCACAAAAGATTTTATTTATTTATAGAACAGTCTTTATTCTGGATTATACATTATCAAAAAAACTATTTAAAAAAAAATTCTTGGCTTATCACGATAACGATCAGAAATTTAAGAGAAGAATTACTATTATACCTTTATATAAGAATAATAAAGAAAAAAATATAAATCAAATCAAAATATAAAAAAAAAACATTAAAAAATATAAATATAACACAGGTAAAAAAATGTTAAATTAAAATATTATCGAAAAATAAAAATCAAAATTAAAAAAAAATCAAAATCGATTGATAAAACATTATCGAATAACGACTGGAACTTAGAATTACGGTTCCATCCGATACAAAAAATTATATATATTTTCGATTTATATTTAAAAAAATATACAAAAAATAGCGAAAATAAAAAACTCTAAACAAAAAAACAATACAAAAAATAAAATATTAAATTAAAAGGCTCTCCAAAAACAAAAATTACAAGTGACAAAACAAAAATAAAAAAAAACTAAATATTAAATAAAAAAAATATTGATAAATAATAAGTAAACAAAACTTTAATAAAAAACAAATCAAATGAAAAACTATTAAAAAATAAAATATATCCGATCTTTTGTTTTCAATATGTTTTCCTTTCGACTGTATTTTTGCTTCCAATATTTTATTTTTGGACCAAACATAGACATTTGCAACACAATTCAAAAACACAAAAAAATAACGTTTTTATTAAATTGAGTGGATGATATTTTTTGAAAATGATATTAATTTTAGTGGTGGAGAGGAGCTAATTAAAATTATTGAAAAAAGAAAATACGTCTAATCTTTAGAATTCTCTTAAAAAACGCCCTGTATGGTGGTCATTTTAAAACAGTCCTAAAATGGCCTGTTTTGGGGAGAGGTATTTTTATTTAAAAAAATTGATATTTTATATTTTTTTTGAGATAATTGAAAATAAACTACTGCAATTTTGTTTAAATATAACCCATTCATTTTTGAGGTATTACAATTTATGATCAAAATATTTCTCCGTTTCTGAAAACATTTTTTTAAATTTAACTATGTTAAAACCATCCTGTATTCAAAATCGAAAAAAAAATTTTTTTTGGCATCACAAGTTTATTTTTAGTAGATACTATTTTTTTGAATTTAACCGATTTGTTTTATGATATTTGCATATATAAAGTCTTTTATAACAATTTGTTTAAATTTAACCAATTCGTTTTTGTGATATGTATTTGCAATAAAATCACCATTTTACATTTTGCAAACGCGAATCTGTCGGATTTTCTTGATAATATTAGCAATTTTAAGATATTTTCCCCACCCTTTTCTACAAAGTCCAACATTTAGGGAGATGACCATCAATGAATTAATTATCACAAAATATTTCCGTTTACTTTTTTTTTTTAATTTAAGGACTATTTTAAAATGACCACTCTGTATTCAAGATCAAAAAACATTTTTTTTCAAATTTTTTTGACATCACAAGTTTAGTTTTGGTAAATACTATGCTAAACGCGAAAATTTAAATTAAAAACTGAAAAATTACTATTACACTCTTTCTAAAGAACAATTTTTTTTACCGAACACAAGAATCGCGTTAAACCGTCACCGACCTACTGCGTCTAACACAGTGGCCCTAAAAGCACTAAATGAAAAAAATTGTGACGATTTGCGATAATTCAAGGTTAGAGTGGTATCATCATAAAGAACAGTAGAGTTAGAATGAGAAGGAGTGAGTTATTTAAAAAACTTAATTTGGTATTATGCCATCGTAGCAATTGTTATAAATTGCTCTGCTGTATTGTTAAACACATTAATGTAACGATCACGGGTGATGCTTTAGCTCCGTTCGTTTATTAAATCGAGCTTGAAATAATAAATGCGCGCCTCGGAGCACCAACAAAACCACGGTTTTACTTTAAATTATCTTCTTCACTTCTTCTTTTTCAAGTGAAATTACTGCCCTCTTTGGTACGAATCTTCGCCACGTTCTTATTCCCATATTCTTGATGTAATCTTCGACATTGTCTATTAACCTTTTTTGTGGGTAAAATTGCTTTTATTAACATTTTTATGTTATTCATCATTATAAATTCATTGTACTGTTATTATTTAAAAAAAAAACGAAAAAAAAAATGACCTGAATAACCGGTGCTTTTAATTATAATCACTTTTTTTTAAATAATCGAAAAACCGGTTAACCGGTATACCCGAAAAACCGGTTAACCGGAATACCCGAAAAACCGGTTAACCGGAATACCCAGTGTTTTCTATCGGTTATAACCGGGTAGTTAACATGAGGGCAAAAATAACCGGTTAACCGAAAAACCGGTTTTTTGCAAAAATTCTGACATTTCTAAACGAATATCATCAGTTATCTCTTTAGCAATAGCTGAACTTAAACAAGAATATATAATTTATTAATTTTGGACAAAAATTAATCTTAACCCAAAGACCCTTGGCAAACTATTTTTTTTAGTTTTTTAAATTTTCTTAAAAACTAAGTTTCTAAGGTAAAAATGTATCTCATATACTTTACTGCAGACAATAACATTCTCTTTTTTACAATGCATAATTCGGTCGGGTAAGAGGGATAAAAAACTCTTCAGCGGCGTCCGTTAATTGTATTAATTTAAAAAATCCATGTTTTTCCCATAATTTATTTGATTTTTAAAAAAAACCGAGCTTTATAGAAAAAAAATGTTATAGTTTATTGTAACTAATAAAATTTCCTTTTAAACGCTGTATAGCGAGGTCAAATTAGTTTTATAATTAAAACTTCAGGGCCGCACGTAAATTAAATACATTTTTAAAAATCACAAAATCATCTTTGTTTTAGTTTTATTTTCTTAATACGAAAAAATATGTACTACAAACAGTAATTTTTTTTTAACAATGTGTAACTTGGTCAGGATTAATTTATAACAAACTCGCCAGCGGCGCGGCGTCCGTAAATGGGGGTCATGTAAAAAATTATAAAAGAAAACATGTTTTTCAAAAAAATGTGTTCTATACATCGTCGTAGATAATAAAATTTCCTCTTAAACGGTGTGCAACTGGGTGTACGTATATTTTATAATTACCCCTTTAGTGGAGTCCTTAATTTAAAGTAATTTTTTTAAATCGTCAAACTAATTTTTCTTACATGTTTTATCCAATTTTCTTAAAAACTAAGCTTCTTACGACAATATACATGCGTTATTTACTTAACGGTAAATAATGAAATTTCCTTTTAAACAAAATGCGATAGAAGTTATGGCTAACTCTTCAGGGGCGTCCGTTCATTTTTGTAGGATAGCGTAGTAGGATAGCGTAGGGTAATTTTTTTCTTTTCTAAGAAGCTTAATTTTTATTTGAAAATAGATAAAATATATGTATAACAGAAATTGATTTTTTTTGTTTATTTTTGAAAATTTATTTATTTAAATATGCCCCTGGAGACTTACATGTGACATAAACCCTACATTATATTAAAAGAGTTTAAAAGAACATTTTATTTTCTACAATAAAGTATACTACACATTTTTTCCAAGAAGTGCAGTTTTTGAGAAAACACCTATAACAAACATGTTTTTTCTAAATAATCCCAATTTACGCCACTAAAGAGCTACTTTTTCTAACTTACCAATACATTGTTGGAAAGAGAATTTTGTTCTCCACAAAAAAGAGTTCCTTGCAATTTTTGTTAAAAAGTTTAGTTTCCGAGAAAATTAAACAAAAACTAAAATAATGCACCTTTGGGGGGATTTGACGGAGTTTTTTAAGATGAGCCAATGAACCCTTTTAGCATTGGCAAATTGTCAACGGCATTTGAAAGAAGTGCCTTTCAAATTTTATTAAAAGCGTCTACTTTTTTAACCCAAGCCACATGTTGGGTTTCATTGGAATCAAATATGCCGGAACGCATGTTCTATTAATTGTATTAATACGCCTTGGTAGTAAAGGTCACTATATAACGAAGACTTCGTTATATAGTGACCTTATTAGTAGTACATCTATCTATATAAGTACTTGGATTACGCCCAATACAAAAACAAATAATAATAGAAAAACAATTGAATACAAATATAAAATACAACAAAAATCGCTAATCGGGTAAAAAGAAGTTTCTGTTTCTCTCATATTTTTCAGTGGGTAGCTCAAAAGCTTAACCTGACGGGGGTCCAAGATCTAATGGACACCTAATAAGTGTTGACAGTAAACTGCTTCGTCCTTATGGAACTCCTCAGAACACTGCTTGGTCAATCTGACACCCTTGCGTTAATGAGACCGTTTTGTCTCTCATCCTACGTCTATAGTAAGAAAACCCCTGGCAAGAAGCCATCTACCAAGATACGAGAGAAACTGGAACAAGAGCAGGCGAGTATAAACTGCTATATATATCGCTCGATGAAACGCTCGATTGCAAAAAAAAAGAAACCATCCGTGACCTACGACAGCACTTCTGTCTTTCACGCCAGATAAACACGGATTAGCGTTTTTAGCTACCTTCAGAAATGAGCGTCAATCAGCGGAATTTGTAAGCCAAATATACTAACAAACGTAAATTTTAGTACCCATGAATTTAAAACAAGTTTTCGCTTTCTCTTATATTCTTTCGTGGGTAGCTCTCACTATAGACGTAGGATGAGAGACAAAACGGTCTGACTTCGCAAGGGTGTCACATTGACCAAGCAGTGTTCTGAGAAGTCCCATAAGGATGAAACAGTTAACTGTAAACACTTATTAAGTGTCCATTAGATCTTGGACCCCCGTGACATTAAGCTTCCGAGCTACTCACAGAAAAATACGAGAGAAACAAAAACTTCTTAATACCCGATTAGCCACGAAAACTTCTTTAACCAAATAATTTTAGCTATGAACTAATTTTCAATGTCAAGTATATGAAGAAGAAAAATTTCTTCCTGTTGTGCCTTATGGCTAATATTTTTCTGTTATCTTAAATGGCGGAAGTTCACAATTTTCAGTAGAAACTGATTTATATCCGTTTATTTAGAGTCGAAAATTTCCAGGTATATTTATGGTTTTATTCGAAAATCGCGGTTTGGTTGCAGATTAAACTGCCGTTGTCGAATAAATCACTGATATTGTACATGCATACGTACTAAAAACAGGGATATTTTTAGTTGTGTATGTTGGTTTATTAAGAGAACATTTTTTTTTCTCAAACAATAATGCCTTGCCGAGTTGATTTCTGTTTTCGGTACTGAACCACCACATCAGTCGACAGTTTCTCGTTGGTATGGAGAATTCAAGCATGGACGGATTAGCCCTAGCGACGATCCAAGGCCAGTTGCATCAAAAACGGCTCTCACCCAGGAAAACATCGATGTTGTGCGCATGCTCATCACAGAAGATCGACGTGTGACATATCGTGAGATTGAGGCTTGCTTGGGGATTTTAAAAATTTCAATTCAAAAAATTTTCTGTAAAGAATTAAAGGTAAGAAAATTAGATTCCAGCCGGATACTGCATCTGTTAACTTAGCCGAAGAACAGAAAGAAGCTAGGGTAAATTGGTGTCAGAAAACTCTAAACCGCAGACAGCAGTGTCAGTGGTAATGAATCACGGATTTACTCATATGAACTCGAAAATAAACGTCAGTCGCCTGTTTGGGTGTTCCAAGATGAAGAAAAGTCAACAAACTCTTCTGTTCTCGAAGTGTATCCAAAAAGATGGTCGCGACATTTATCTCAAAAGTAGGTCATGTAGCAACAATTCCTCTGGAAGATCAAAGGACTGTTACTGCCGATTGGTACATTACCATTTGTTTGCAGAGTCATCGCTGAGCTTCAAACAGCGAACCCCAAACGACGAATCGTTCTCCACCAAGACAATGCAAGTTCGCACAAAAAACCATTGAATTTTTAACCCAACAAAACGTTGAATTGTTGGACCATCCTCCATAGAGTGCCAACGATTTCTATACTTTGCCGATAATCATGCTAGAGAGAAAGCAGTCGACGCCTTCAAGAATGCAATTTTGACAGTACCAACAAACAAGTGGAATTACAGCTTTGACAACTGGTTTAAGCACATGCAAAAGTGCATTAATTTTCGTGGAGAATACGTCGAGAAACAATAAAGTCTTTAAAAGTTATCTACTGTTTTATTCCAGAGCAGTATATGCTATGACGATATTCCAGAGGCTCTCTATTTATTTTTTAATTTAACTTGCTTTAAGTAGGAACTTTATTTTCTAAAACGATTTAACGAGTAAAAGAGGCTGATGATATTTTATCAGACTTTATGGGGCGGTTAAAAGTTTATATTGGGTCCGTTTTTTAGGCTAAAACGTTGAGCTTATCTGGGAGAGATGGCTGAAAGTTTTAGGACGGGATTTCTAGTACATAAAGTTGCCATTTGGGCAAATTGAAAAAGGCATCAACTTTACAAATACAATAAGCAGATTACAGAGTCGACGCCGATGAAGTTTTTATGTTTTTACCAGGGCTATCAAAATGGACGGGCCACGATCCTCCACTTTGTTGACGTCACATCCGGGGCTGATTTCTTTTTGATGGTCACGTTACGACACAGCTGATTGTCTTTAAAATATTGAAGTTGGAATGACGGTTCATGAATATTTGATTTTTTTTTAAATAAAGCCGTTTTTGAGATTGTTTTTACTTTATTCTGGCAGAACAATTTTTTAAAATGTATAGTAATTCCTAATTTTTCATAGCCGCTTCATTAGCTCACATAAAAATTAAGTTTAAAGCAGAAGGGAATGTGACAATCACAGATGACAAAGTCAAATACATGTCAAATATAACAGTTGGCATGTGGTACATGGCGGGTAATTTGAATTCAAAATAAGGAATGCTAATGAAGATTTTAACCTTTTAATCATGTTGCTTCCTTACAAACCTTTGGTGGAATATCGGGATGGTGTCTGATAATATATCACTGAAATTTTGCGGAAATCTGTAGTGCCATTTTGAAAATATCATAAAAAACGTCTGACCTCCCATAAGACTCAATGTAAAATTCAGCCCCGGGAGAACAGCTGATTTTTTCAGGGTCGTGGCCTCTATTTTTGTGTTGGCCTTGGTTTTTACCAAAGCTGTAATTTTACTTCACTTTAATAAGGTCACCAGTTCTAACTAACTAAGAAGATATTTCAGAGGCTTTTTATTTTTTTTTTAATCTAGCTTTGATTTTAGTAGGGAATTTATTTTCTAAAACGATTTAGCGAGTAAAAGAGGCTGATGATATTTTATCGGACGTTATGGGGCGGTTAAAAGTTTATATGATGTCCGTTTTATAGGCTAAAACGTTGAGCTTATCTGGGAGAGAGGGCTGAAAGTTTCAGGACGGGATTTCTAGTACATAAAGTTTCCATCAAATTGAAAAAGGCATCAACTTTCCAAATGCAATAAGCAGATTACAGGGTCGACGTCGATGCAGTTTTTATGTTTTTACCAAAGCTGCAATTTTACTTTACTTTAATAAGGTCACCAGTTCCAACTAACTAAGAAGATATATTAGAAGCTTTTTATTTATTTTTTAATTTAACTTTGCTTTAAGTAGGGATTTTATTTTCTAAAACGATTTAGCGAATAAAAGAGGCTGACGATATTTTATCGGATTTTATGAGGCGGTTAAAAGTTTATATGATGCCCGTTTTATAGGCTAAAACGTTGAGCTTATTTGGAAGGCTGAAAGTTTTAGGACGGGATTTCTAGTACAGAAAGTTGGCATCAAATTGAAAAAGGCATCAACTTTACAAATACAATAAGCAGATTACAGGGTCGATGTCGATGAAGTTTTTATGTTTTTACCAAAGCCGTAATTTTACTTTACTTTAATAAGGTCACCAGTTCCAACTAACTAAGAAGATATTTCAGAGGCTTTTTATTTATTTTTAGCTCACACTACTACTATACTATAGTAGTGTGAGCTATGGTGATCCTAATTTTTTCGAGAAAAAAAAAGTTGCTCCGATTTAAAAAAATTTTATATATCTTTGCGTTTCAGATGATTTTGAAACTTTTTTGTCTTGTTGTCTGTCTGTATGTCTGTCTGTAACGACCAACCCGCATAACTCAAAAACTGCTTGTCGGATTTAAATGAAATTTGATACCTAGGCTGAGTCTTGGGCCGTGGTGGTCCCATTAAAAAATGAACGAAATCCACCGAACGCAAGCCACATAAAAGGGTGGGGGTAGATTTAAAAAATGAGAATTTATGTGAAAATATGGCGTGTATGATATCAAACAAAAGGTAAATGATTCTGGAGTTAAACAAAATACATTTTAGTTTTTAAAAAAAGGGTGGGGGTAGATTTTAAAAATTAGAGTTTAAGACAAAACATGGCTTGTGTGGTATCAAACGAAAGGTAATTGAGTCTGGAGTTGAATAAAATATATTTCAGTTTTTAGTTATATTAGCTCACACGTACACTATAACTACAGTACTTAGTTTGAGCTTAGGTGCCCATAGATTGGCAAAGTATTTAATTTAACTTTGCTTTAAGTAGGGATTTTATTTTCTAAAACGATTTAGCAAGTAAAAGAGGCTGAGGATATTTTATCGGACTTTACGGGGCGGTTAAAAGTTTATATTATGCCCGTTTTATAGGCTAAAACGTTGAGCTTATCTGGAAGAGAGGGCTAAAGGTTTCAGGACGGGATTTCTAGTATATCAAGTTGCCATTTGGGCAAATTGATAAAGGCATCAACTTTACAAATACAATAAGCGGATTACAGGATCGACGTCGATGAAGTTTTTATTTTTTACCAAAGCTGTAATTTTACTTTACTTTAGTAAAAACTGCTGTAAGTGTCTAATCAGGTCACCAAAGCTGTAATTTTTACCAAAGTCTAATAAGTTCACCATCAGCTCCAACTTACTACGAAGATGTCAGATTCATATTATTTATATTTTTAATTTAACTTTAGTTTAAATAGCGAATTTATTTTCTGAAACGATTTAGGGAGTAAAAAGGCTGACTATATTTTATCGGACTTTATGGGGCGGTTAAAAGTTTATATGATGCCCGTTTTATAGGCTAAAACGTTGAGCTTATCTGGTAGAGAGATCTGAAAGTTTTAGGACGGGATTTCTAAAAAAACCGAAATTGAAAAAGGCAACAACTTTACAAATACAATATAAGCAGGTTACGGGGTCGACGTTTACGATGTTTTTACCAGAGTTGTAATTTTATTAGAAAAACGTAAAAGAAACACGATGTTAAGGAATATATTTTTTTCAGGCACACTAACATCAAAAATGCAAATTAGTAATGGTTTTATTAAAAGTGCATGATTTAAACAGAATAAAATTAGTTAAAAAAAATTGGTTAACAGAAAATTAAAAAGTTGTGAATTTTCCAAAATTGTCCTGTTATTCATATTTGAGCCGCCATCTTGTATTTTGTATGAGTTTGGCAGATGTTCAATAAGTGGAATTCTGGTCTATTATAAGCAAGGGATTTTGATAAACACTGTAGTCCAATTTGCATTAACACGAAAAGTACATGTAAAGTCACAATTTAAAATAAATATATTTAATTTGTAAATATGTACAAAAAAGAGGTTGCAGAAATTTCCTTCGAAAAATTTCTTTAAATTGTTTAAACGAAAAATTTAAAAAAAAATTATCTGATTGAAATACATTTGCTTTAAAAGGAAAATTGCTCAAAAACATTTTCTACAAACGAAAATTAGTCCAAAACTATTTTCTTCGAACGGAAATTTGTTTGATAACATTTTCTTCAAACGGAAATTTGTTTAAAAACATGTTCTTTGAAAATATATTTTTTAAAAATTCGACTTACATTTTTTTTTTTAATTGTTTTTATAAATTAGCTTCCCTGTCCTTCTTTTGAAGGATTGGAATCGGTAATTCCTCACAATTGTCAATTTATGGCAAACGTATCCCAAAACTGTCCAGACCCGCCCATGAGTTTTTTCCACCAAAAAATGTCCCCGGCAGTGGCGTATATACGGGGGGGGGGGGGGCCCCGAAGCTAAGATTTTTTTGGATATTTTCCACATATTTCATGAATACAAACATAAATAGCATAAAATACCTCATGATGTCTCGGCCCCCCCCCCAAAACTGTCTCGGGCCCACCCCGAAACTTTTTTCTATATACGCCACTGGTCCCCGGGTTAGGAAAAAAGCGGACTGGGGATCTAATTTAAGGAAATACCTTTTCGAAAAAATGTCAACTGAATTTTTTGTCAAATAAATTTTCATTTGAAGACAATGTTTTCGAACCAATTTATGTTCGAAGAAAATGTTTCCCAAAGAAAATATTTTCAAACAATCTGCCGTTCTTAAATAACTTTGCTTTTGAGCAAAATTTATTCGAAGTATGTGTCCCCAAAAAAACAGGTCCACTTGGACACTCTGCTCTTAAAACCAAGTTGATCCAAATACATGCCTATAGTTATCCGTTTAATAACGGATATGAATATTTAATAATAATATACATATTTTATATGAAATCCTCTATAAAATCAAACACAAATGCACCCAGCCCACTCCAATATTTTGTGTTTATTTTATATTTCCATTTGGATATTATTGGAAAAACTGGAGCGGAACTGATGGGAAATGTCAGGAATGTCGTCAGTAGTCGAAAAAGCTGATTTTCTAGTCTGACAGCCACATCGGTTTAAAATTTAAAATGTTTTTTTCTATTTTCATTTTCTGTGTCACGATTCGATCCATTTTTGATTTGATTGTAGCGGGTCTTGTAAAATAAAACAGAATAACTTATGAATTAGATATGATCTTTTCTTAACAACAAATTAAAAGGAATGCGATTTTGTCGCATGCAACAAAATCGTACGATTCGAATGCATATAAAGGCTAGAGAAAAGAAAGAAAAATAAATAACTGCTGAACTTGGTACGAGCTTTTCTTAACAACAAATTAAAAGGAATGCGAAGCCACTCACGATTCTGCGGCGTTGTACGATTTGGTTGAAACCAACGAAGTCGTACGATTCAACCGCACACAAGGGTCTCGAAAGAAAAAAACAAAGAACAACTGATGAATTAGGTACAAGCTTTTCTTAACAACAAATTAAAAACGGAAAGCGAAGCCACCCACGATTTTGCGTTTTACGATTTTATCGCATCCAAGAAAATTGTACGATTTGACTCCACGCAAGAGTCTTGGAAGAGAAAACAGGGGTAACTGATAAATTAGGTACGAGATTTTTTTGACAATTTAAAAAGAATACGAAGCCACTCACGATTCTGCAACATTGTACGAATTTGTCGCATCCAACTAAATCGTACGATTCGACCGCACACAAAGTTTTGAAAGAGAAAACAGAGAATAACTGATGAACTGATGAATTAGAATCAAGCTTTTCTTAAAAGCAAATTAAAAGGAATGCGAAGCCACTCACGATTCTGCGCCGTGGTAAGATTCTGTTGACACCAACGAAATCGTACGATTCGACCGCACACAAAGGTCTTAAAAGAAGAAAGAAAAGAACAACTGAAGAACTAGGTACAAGCTTTTCTTAACCACAAATTAAAAACGGAATGCGAAGCCACCCTCGAATCTGCGTTGTAAGATTTTATCGCATCCAAAAATATCGTATGATTTGACCGCACACAAGGGTCTTGGAGGAGAAAACAGAGATAACTGATGAATTACGTACGAGCTTTCTTTTGACAATTTAAAAAGAATACGAAGGTACTCACGATTCTGCAACGTTGTACGATTTTGTCACATCGAACGGAATCGTGCGATTCGGCCGAATATAAGGGTCTTGAAAGAAAAAAAAGAGAATAACTGTTGAATAATTAGGTACGACCTTTTCTTAACAACAAAATAAAAGGAAAAGGCGGCCTATCACGGTTCTGTGGCGTTGTACGGTTTTCTCGCCTCCAACGAAATTGTACCGCACACAAGGCTCTTGAAAAAGAAAAGAGAGAAACTAGGACGATTCTGTGGCGTTGTACGATTTTGTCGCGTTCAAGGAAATCGTACGATTCGACCGAACACAGAAGTAGTCTGTCTGCAAGGGTACAAAAACGTTGCACAGTGTTTGAAATCAAGGATCTGGGGGAACAAAACTGTTGTTTGCGATTTATTGCTACTTTTTCGCTATTGCTCTATAATTTGATAATTGAACTAATAAGTGCAATCGGCCAATAGAAAAACTTGAAAATGAAGTATTTTTCCGTAGCCATCGATGAGTTTGTTTATACAATACAATATAATTGAAATAATATGAACATCCTTTTAAATATTTTTAACCAAAAAATCTATAGTTTAACTCTGTACTATTAGTTCTCCATGTATTTGTTTAAAATGTTTTCCAGCTCTCGTTTATATGCAGAATTTTACAAAACCATCCACTGCGCATCTCGTTTCGGAAAACCTGCATTATTTTCCGGAAAACTTAAAAAATGTCTTGAATGTAACCGTTTATCCTTCCATTATGGCATATAAAATGACGATGTGGGCGCCTCCATGACTGTAGTAAAAGTCCTTTTGCAGCACACAAATGCGACTACTCAAATCGATCCAAGGCGAGTCTCTCTTTCGTATATCGCTTTCTTGAATAACGACATAGCCTCACAACTTCTCGATCCAAGGCGCATTTAAATAACAACAACATAATATAAGGACATATAAGGACAACATATAATTTTTTACGCGACCGAGACTTAAATTTCATTTTAGCACCCATTTTTAAGAGCAGTACAAAACTATTTTAAGGTTTTTAGCTCACACTACTACTATACTATAGTAGTGTGAGCTATAGTGATCCTAATTTTTTCGAGAAAAAAAAAGTTGCTCCGATTTCAAATATTTTTATATATCTTTGCGTTTCAGATGATTTTGAAACTTTTTTGTTGCGCCGTCTGTCTGTCTGTCTGTCTGTCTGTCTGTCTGTCTGTAACGACCAACGCGCATAACTCAATAACCGCTTGTCCGATTTTAATGAAATTTGGTACCTTGGCTGGATCTTGCGTCGAGATGGTCCCATTTAAAAATAAACAAAATCCACCGAGCACAAGCCAAATAAGAGGGTGGGGGTAGATTTCAAAAATTAGAGTTTATGGGAAAATATGGCGTGTGTGATATCTAACGAAAGGTAATTGATCTGGACTTAAACAAAATTAATTTTAGTTTAAAAAAAAGGGTGGGGGTAGATTAAAAAAATTAGAGATTAAGTGAAAATATGGCGTGTGTGATATCAAACGAAAGGTAATTGGGTCTGGAGTTAAACAAAACATATTTTAGTTTTTTTAACAAAGGGTGGGGGTAGATTTCAAAAATTAGAGTTTAACTTAAAACATGGCTTGTGTGGTATCAAACGATACGCAATTGAGTTTGGAGTTGAATATATATAATTTTTTAGTTATATTAGCTCACCCGTACTCTACATCTATAGAACCTAGTGTGAGCTTAGGTGCCCATATATTGGCAGAGTATTTTTTTCTGGCAGTACAAATATTTTTTCGTAAAAACAATGTAAACCATTCATATGAATACTGGTTTGACCAGGTTAGATGTTATAGTAAATTTATTTTAATCCGGCCCGTCGACGGCTATTTAATGGTTTTACCCAAGAATTTACCTAAATACGTAGAATGATAATTTTTAAGGATTTATGTTATTGGCAAAACACAAAATAATCAATTAATCAACGAACAGTTGGGATTTTAGGTACAGTTTTAAATAAATAAAGCCATGCAAAACTTTTCCACAGCTTTTATTTCATCGGCATCAACGAGGTATTTTAGTACATGTACTGTATTTACTTCTTTATTTATTATTTGTATGCATATAGAGAGTATATCCCAGAATGGACTTATACTTTATTTCTGAAAAAAGTAAATACTATAAATAATAAGATTCTCCTTGAAAAAACTTTTACACAGGGTGTGTCAAAAACTTTTTATAGCTGATGTAAATCACGAGACACGATAGAAGAATCCTATCGTGGTCGAGACGAGAGACTCATTTTATCTCGCATAACGAGACAAGACAAGAGAAGGCTCGTCTCGCGGCTAATTGTTGTGATTATTTGTAACCTTTGCTAAGAGATGGAATTACTGCAAGACAAGGAAGAAACAAATTTAATTCATGGAGGATGCTACAAGGCTTGTATTTTAGTTGGTATTGCCTTTGGAACTGAGGCTAAGCGATAAAATGAAATTACACTGGCCCCTAGAAATGCTGTTTTGCCTAAAACTCGATTTAAGTGGGGTTTGGGGGAAATTGGTATCTATTTTGTAGTGGTCTAGCTACATTTACAACGATATACACATAGATAAGCGACACATTTCCGGCCTTCGGAAGTGGGACGGACGATTTGGCATCAGTATTGGCTTGGATTAACTTGACTGGTGATCAGAATCCTGCGTGATTTTCAATAAGTACAGGGTGAAACAAATTCGATGTTTTTTAAGGGTTTTAGGTATTTCTGGCCAAAATAGATAAAAACAAATAGACATGATTTTCGAGATGTCTTTAAATATCGAAACCGTTTCTTAACAGACCTCGTAATTTTTCAGGTACGAGGGTATTTTGAAAAATCTGCATTTATAGAGGTGGTCTATAACTTTTTTATTTATGAAAATTTAATGCATGAAGACAAAAAACTTTTGATTCTCGTTTCAATGACAATCAATGTTTTGTTTTAACAAATTTTCTTAAAAAATCCAGTTTTGCAAGTCTGTTGCTGTCTGTTTAATTTTAGTCATGTGCCTAGCCTCCCTTTAAATCCCTAGATTTGAAATTAAAAAATTATGTGTAGGAACGTATTCTCAAAAGAAATAAATACGAAATAAAACACAAAGAAACGTATGTTTGGCGATGCTACCTTGAGTAACCAACCAAAACAAACTCTTCCTTCTCTTTTTGACATCCGGGAGTGTTTAAAGCATTTTTTTTTGTTTTTTATCACCCACATTGCTCCACACACTTCCCTGTGGTACTCCTGCTTTAATTTCGAATAAAGAACTGATGCGGATAATGCAAAAGAAGAAGGAAATTATTCTGACTCTGAGAAAGTTGGAATTCAGGTTATGTAATGAGATAAAAATCTTGTTTCTGATTGTTATGATTATTTTTAACATTTGCTTAGAGATGGAATTACTGAAAGACAAGGAAGACACAAATTTAATTAATGGAGGATGAGACAAGGCTTGTATTTTAGTTGGTATTGCCTTTGGAACTGAGGCCAAGCGATAAAACGAAATTACGCTGGCCCCTAGAAATGCTGTTTTGCCTAAAACTCGATTTAAGTGGGGTTTGGGGGAAATTGCTATCTGTTTTGTAGTGGTCTAGCTACATTTACAACGATATACACATAGATAAGCGACACATTTCCGGCCTTCGGAAGTGGGACGGACGATTTGAAATCAGTATTGGATTGGATTAACTTGACTGGTGATCAGAATCTTGCGTGATTTTCAAAAAGAACAGGGTGGGACAAATTCGATGTTTTTTAAGGGTTTTAGATATTTTTGGCCGAGATAGATAAAAACAAAGAGACATGTCCTGGGTCGATTTTCGAGATGTCTTTAAATATCGAAACGGTTTCTTGATAGACGTCGTAATTTTTCAGCTACGAGGGGATTTTGAAAAATCTGCATTTATAGAGGTGGCCTATAACTTTTTTATTTATAAAAATTTAATTTTGATGTAAATTGGTTTTTTATAGTTTTTTTATGCTAGCCAGCATGAAGACAAACCACTTTTGATTCTTCTTTCAAGACAATCAATGTTTTGCTTTAACAAATTTTCTATAAAAAATGGAGCTTTTGCATTTCTGTTGCTGTCTGTTTAATTTTAGTCATGTGCCTAGCCTCCCTTTAAATCCCTAGATTTGAAATTAAAAAATTGTGTATAGGAACGTATTCTCAAAAGAAATAAATACGAAATAAAACATAAAGAAACGTATGTTTGGCGATGCTACCTTGAGTAACCAACCAAAAAAAACTCTTCCTTCTCTTTTTGAAACTCGGGAGTGTTTCAAGCATTTTTTTTTGTTTTTTATCACCCACACAATGCTCCACACTTCCCTGTGGTACTCCTGCTTTAATTTCGAATAAAGAACTGATGCGGATAATGCAAAAGACGAAGGAAATTATTCTGACTCTAAGAAAGTTGGAATAATCAGGTTATATAATGAGATAAAAATCTTGTTTCTGATTGTTATGATTATTTTTAACCTTTGCTAAGAGATGGAATTACTTGAAGACAAGGAAGACAAATTTAATTAATGGAGGATGAGACAAGGCTTGTATTTTAGCTGGTATTGCCTTTGGAACTGAGGCCAAGCGATAAAATGAAATTACGCTGGCCCCTAGAAATGCTGTTTTGCCTAAAACTCGATTTAAGTGGGGTTTGGGGGAAATTGGTATCTGTTTTGTAGTGGTCTAGCTACATTTACAGCGATATACACATAGATAAGCGACACATTTCCGGCCTTCGGAAGTAGGACGGACGATTTGGAATCAGTATTGGATAAACTTGACTGGTGACTCGAAGCCTGCGTAATTTTGAAAAAGTACAGGGTGGGACAAATTTTTTAAGGGTTTTAGGTATTTCTGGCCGTAGTTTAGTTTAGTTTAGTTTATTTATTGGTAAAGTATTACACAATATGTGCTTTTACAAGTAATAAATATAAATTTAAAAAAAAAATAGTACAAAAAGGAAATACTACAAGAATATGCATCTAAAAAAAAGAGCTTATTTAAAATTGAAAATATGAAATAACATACTGTGACATTGAAAAGATTATAAAAGACTAATATATAATACATAAATAGAAATTAATTTAAAAAAATAATAATAGTACAAAAAGGAAATATCACAAAAATATGCATCTCAAAAAAAAAGAGCTTATTTAAAATATAAAATAACATAACCTGACAGTGAAAAGACTATAAAAGATTGATACATGATTAAAATTTGGTGACAGACATACAGATTAAAACATACACCTTAAAGATTAAAATCACCCCCCCAAGTACTCGTCAAAGGAATAGTAGGCATTTTTAATTAGGAAATTTTTTACTTTAGATTTAAAATGATTCATAGTTAATTTTTTTACCTCAGTTGTGTGTGTGTGTGATCAGTACCTCTTCTTGTTCTTTGCAGTCTGTGGTAGCTGGGAACCAGGTTATCTCTATTCCTGGTGGAATAGGAATGAATGTCACTATGAGCTGCAAAACTTTCTTGATTTTGTTTCACATACATCAAGCAGTGGAAAATAAAGGTGCAAGGGAAAAACATCAGTTTTAAACTGTATGAAAGTATCTCTACAGCAATCTCGATATTTTAACCCAGCGATTATTCTGACGCAACGTCGCTGTAACTTAAAAATGTGTGCAGAATTAGGAGAATGACCCCAGTTTAAGACTGCATAGGACAAATGCGAATAAAAATATCCATGATATGCCAATAACAGTGTGGCCGTAGATACATTCTTTGATAAACTTCTTATCAGGAAAGTGATTTGTGATAATTTGGAGCAAAGGTGGTTGATATGCACTTCCCATGTCATTCCAACGTCCAGATAAACACCAAGACTTTTCACTGACATGTCACTTTCTAAATCTGATGGAGCATTTAGCAGGGTAAAGTTGACGCTCTGAGTTTTGCTAGCATTCAGACTCAGTCTGTTTGCTAGAAACCAATTTTCTACCTGCTCTTGATTGTTTTGAGTCCACTCTAGGATTGGGTCTGATGGGTAATATCGTACAAGTGTGGTGGTATCATCAGCAAATAGTATGACAAGCAGGTTGATGAAATTGCTGAAATGGGGCAAGTCATTTATGTCGACAAGGAATAGCAAAGGACCCAGCACTGAGCCTTGGGGGACTCCATGCAGAATCTCCTCCTTTTTTAACTGGTAGTTGTTATAAAACACGTACTGCTCTCGCCCCTCTAAATAGGACCTGACAAGGGCAACACTGCTTGGTTCAAAATTGTAGTAGGCTAATTTTTCATAAAGAATTTCAAAGGATATGCAGTCAAATGCCTTTGTCAAGTCCAGGAATGACGCATATGTGCTTTGCTTACAAACAAATTCAGTTAAGCGGTTTATAGCTGGGGTTGTACTTTTTTATTGCGAAAACCATATTGATTTGCAGTAAAAATACCATTTTGTTCAAAGTAGTAATTCATTTGGTCTTTTAATATCGATTCAAATACCTTTGAGACTGGGTAAGACTGAAAAAAGTTGGTCTATAGGTTATGAAGGTCTTTTTTATATTTGACATATTAAGCGCCATCTTTCTGTCGGCTGGCGAACTGATTTTTTTTTCAGTAAGTTTAATGACCTGGCCAATAGCTTTAATAGGAGATGCAAAAAACAAATATCGCACAGAAATTAAAAGAAATAACCAAGAAAAACTATTTTTTCAAAATATAGCCGCTATTTTGTTTTGAAGTAACAGGTGTCAAATTTTTTTACAGTTTTGAATTGTTAAAGTAAATCCATCAAAATTAATTTTATGTCTCCCTAAAACAGGGAATTCATTTTTTTTCTTAACTTCGGCAGCCGCCATCCTGGATTCTGAGAAGCCGGAACTTCGGGGATCCTCGAAGAAAAATTTAGCTTTGGGTGTTAAGTACCACCATGCCAAAATAAAAAAATATACCCCTTTTTTTATTTTTTTATAAAATACTCTATAAATTTACTCAACTTCCTGTTGATGTCTGTTGAATTTTAGTCATGTGCCTAACCTACCTCTAAATCCCTAGATTTGAAATAAAAAAATTGTGCGTAGGAACGTATTCTCAAAAGAAATAAATAAAAAGTAAGAAAATACACCTCCTGTTTTTTTAGTCGGACCCCGCTTTTAGTCAAGGCAACATATCTGAAATTTGACTTTTGGTTGATTTGTTTAAAAACCTAGTTTATAAGAAAAGGTATTTTCTACACTTTATCATCGAAGAAAGTTACAGTCGAACCTCTATAACTCGAACTCAAAGGGACAACCAAAACAGTTCGAGTTATGGAGAGTTCGAGTTATAGAAATTCGAATGAAACTGGTTAAAATACATATAAAAAGAGCAGGGACCACTTAAAAGGTTCGAGTTATAGAGGTTCGAGTTAGAGAGGTTCGACTGTATTTCTTCGATGACTTTATTGAAGGCAATAAAAAATACATACAAAATATCCAAAGTCGGTTGGGTTTGACTTATATTAAACTCTCCAGCAACGTTGATACATAGGGGTCATTAAAAAAAATAAAAATAAAAACCTATTTTTTCACATGTTTTACCAGTGGCGGATCCAGAGGGGGCGGAGGGGCCCAGGCAAAAATCAATTTTGTTAAAAGATTTTATCCAAATTTCCTAAGAACTGAGCTTCTTACGACAAAATGTATTTCTTACTTTATGGTGGATAATGCATGAAATTCTCTTTCAAACTGTGTATCACAGTATATAACATGGATAACACACCAGGGGCGTCCGTAACTTGGTTAATAATTATACACAAAAAAAAATCTGTAAAATGTTCTTAAAAATTAGGGTTAGTAGGATAGGATAAGGAAAAAAAGTATTTTTTTATAAGAAGGTTAGTTTTAAAAAATAGCATGTAACAGAAATGGACTATTTTGATTATTTTCAAAAATGTATTTATATAAGTACGCCCCTGGAGTCTTAAATGCGGCATAAGCCTCATATTATGATATTATACTTACTACACATTTTTTCCAAGAAGTGTAGTTTTAAAGGAAATTTTATAAAAGCTATAATAAACATGTTTTTTCTAAATACAGTGAAGTCCGCTTATAACGAACCCGTTTATAGCGAACTTCTGGTTAATACGAACCTATTTTCTTTATACGAAAAGTCATCCATAAATACTCATGTATTGTCTTACTGCTTATAACGATCCCGCTTATAGCGAACTTCCGGATATAGCGAACCTAATTTTAATAATCTAGAATATGTATTTTTCTTTTAAAACGTACTTTATATAAGCAGATAATGGGCGTTTTCACACTAGACGATACGGCAACGACACGAATGGTTGCAAAGACATGCACAAGACCCAGAATATGATCACGAGTATGAATTCGATAATGATATGCTTGATTTAGTAGAAGAACAAGCTAAGAGAAAAATGTGTGACTTCGATTTTAACGATTATGTGACTATTGATAAAGACATTGTAGCAAGAGAAACGTTGACTGATGAGCAAATTATAATCTCTCCGTAACCTTAAACATGGTTTCAAGTGATGATTAGGAAGATAATGATGATCCTGTTCAAGATAATTCTGCTGAAGTCACTAAGGTTTATGTTCCAACCATTCGTGAAATGGAAAACAAAATTTCGGAAACTCGTAATTTTTTGGAATCACGCCAAGTTCCTGATAAAATATGGGCATCATTTTATAACCTTGAAAGCTATATAAACAGGGAATATTTTTCAAGTAGAAATGTACAAACAAAAATTATGGATTTCATAATAATAAAAAAAAAGATTTAGGCTTCTTTTATATATGTATTACATACCACCATATTATGTACTTTACATATTTATATGTAGAACAACAATAATAAACGTCTTTATTCGTATGTATTGTGCCTTTTTCTAAAAATATAAAAATGTATAGTATTTTTTGTAATATTTTTAGTTTTCGTAATCTTGAATACTATTAAAAAAAGAAACACAAAAAATTAAACAAAATTTATTTATTACTGTTTATAACGAACCTCGGATATAACGAACCGTATTTAGTTCATTTTTGAGGTTCGTTATATCCGGACTTCACTGTAATCCCAATTTGCGGACGCCACTGAAATATTAATTTGTTGCAACGATTATTTGGTTGTCCACAAAAAAGTATTTTTTGCATTTTTTGCTAAAAAGATTAGTTTTCGAGAAAATTGAATAAGACATAAAAAATCCAGGTATTTAGTGGTTTCAGGGGAACTTTCTCAGTCCCTGGAGACATTTGGGGGGAGAAGGGGAAGCAACCGAGATATTCGGATTCAGCGCAATCGAAATAAGTTCAAAAGACCATTTGCCCAAAAATTAATACGAGATACAGCTGGAATAAAAGAGTAGATAAATTTTAAAGAACTTAAAAATTTTATTGTTTGTCGAAGTATTCGCCTTGAAAATTAATGCACTTTTGCAAACCAATTGAAAAAGCTGTAATTCCACTCGTTTGTTGGTACTGTCAAAATTGCATTCTTGAAGGCGTTGATTCCTTCTTCTGGCGACTGAAATCTTTGACCACGCAGTTCATTCTTGATTTTCGGAAAAATATAGAAATTGACTCAAAATTCAATGGTTTTTTGTGCTTTGTACGAACTTGCATTCTTTTGGTGGAGGATGATTCGTCATTTGGAGTTCGCTCAGCGATGACTTTCGGAAAACAAATGGTGATGTACCAGTACCACGGCAGTAACAGTCCTTTGATATTCCAGAGGAATTGTTGCTACATGACCTGCTTTTAAGATAAATGTTGCGACCATCTTTTTGGATACACTTCGAGAACGGATGACTTTTGTTTGCTTTTCTTCATCTTGGAATACCCAAACAGACAACTGACGTTTATTTTCGGGTTCATATGAGTAAATCCACGATTCATCACCACAGACAATGTTGTACACGTTTTTCGAGTTCAGCCTCAAAGTGGTCTAGAGTTTTCTGACACCAATTGACCTTAGCTTCTTTCTGTTCTTCGGTTAACAGATGCGGTATCCAGCGGGAAACTAATTTTCTTACCCCTAATTCTTCATGCAAAATTTGTGGTCTTTGAAATTCCCAATAAAGCGACATGTCATTCGTGATGAGCATGCGCACAGCATCGATGTTTTTGATGCACCTGGCCTGGGATCGCCGCTAAGGTTAATTCGTCCACGCTTGAATTATCCATACCAACGAGAAGCTATCGACTGATGTGGTGCTTCAATACCGAAAGCAGAAATCAACTCGGCAAGGCATTCTTGTTGAGATAATTTCCTTCGAAAGTTGTAAAAATTATAGCTCGAAAATGTTCTCGGTTTCATACAATTTTTTGACTGATTTGTCACGTTAGAAAATTTACTATTTAGCTATAAAACTACATGCATCGCACGAACGTTTTGAATTTAGGTTAGCTAAAGGTTAAGTTTTAGTAACGACGTTTGCTCAGTGTCGCCCTCTATGTTCGTATATGCAAAATATAAGACAGCCCTCGTATAAAATGCTTCTAGACCGAAAACGTAGCACATTTTCACATTTTTACCTTGACTATTTCTAAATATATGTACATGGTCCAAGTCCTGTCCTACGGAAAATCCCAAATGTAATTTTGGAAAGGGCCAGAGCCGACGACATTCTGAAATGAATGTTGGAGAAGTAGAAACTGGGTTAATCAATATCCCCATCGGCGTATCCAAAAGGAGGTTACAAAAGATAATTACCACTTAAAATAATAAATTAAAAATACTTATAACTTAAAATACTTATACCGGGTGTTGAGTCATTTATTTTAACAGGTTGTAGAACTCATAAAAATAATTAATTAAACCAAAAATCATTTATATAAAAGTAGCAGAATAAAGAAGTTATTCGAAAAATTTAAAATTTAAAAAGTGTAAGACCTGACTTTTTGATATTTTTGACCACTGCGTTATCAATGTTTTGTTTACTGGTGATATTGGGTATGGCTAATTTTTTTTGCAGAATACAAATTACTCATCATTTATTCATTCATTGTACGGTTTTCAGTGAGAATTTCGATTTGACCAGTTGTAAATAATTCGCCAAAGTGCGTGATAGTTTTGTTTCTTGGGCATTTTGTGCGATAAAAATGGCACACGTATGTGAACTAGTGGACATAATATTAATTGCAATAACAATTAAGCGCAGTGGTCAAGAATATCAAAAAGTCAGGTCTTACAGTTGTTAAATTTTACATTTTTTGAATAGGGTGTTTGACAGTAGTAAAAAATAAATATATATTTATTTTTAGATCTCTCTTTAGGTCTTGGTAACGCTAAAAACAAACTTTTTTGTTAATTTTTTTCTCAAATTCACAGTTCTTTTAATTAAATAAATTTATTGAATTAAAACAATGGCTAACGTGATTCAAAACAGGCGGTCTACCAATCAGCTGCGAGTGACCTCACAAAACAGTAAACGCCTCGAACAAACCTATTTTCTGTGTTATTTTCATATGGATGGTAATGTTTGCTTTGGTTTAAAGTGCGAATTATCGTCCTAAATTAGATTTTATTTTGTGTTTTGCTTATAAAAAATATTTTCAATGGAAAACGGATTCTCCAAAGCCGATAGCTCCAACTTGAAAATGCTGCATTCCTTTATGGTGGCAGGCTTCTTTGTCAACAACAGTGATTTTTGTTCTGCGGAATTTAGAAACGTTAAAATGTTTATGTAAGTATTCGATGAGTTGTTTTGTATATAACTGAAAGTTCTTTTATATTCTTCGCTTACTTTTACTCATTTAGATTTTGAGGTTAGGTTATATGTTTTGCTTTTTTGTTTAATATGCCACTTACAATAGATTTAATTAAATACCCAATCATTATAATTTGAAGCATTAAGAAACAATCAAAAATTGCAGGACAGGGAGGCAAAAAGTATACAACGACCAGCAATACTTGAAGTACTGCATAGGTTACACTGCATAGTCCTGCGTACGTACTGCCTATTCCTGCCTATGCACTGCGTAGTCTTGCATATGCACTGCTCAGTCCTACATTTAGCCTGCATGTGCACTGCCTCATCCTGCATTTAGAGGTACTCACTAGTCCTGCCTAATAACTGCTTAGCACCGCCTAAAAATTTGTACACCTTTCTGCCTATTATAGTTGTTTACCCCTTGTAATAAACATAACCTCAAACATTTCACCGTCATTTACGAAATACTTATATATATATATATATATATATATATATATATATATATATATATATATATATATATATATATATATATATATATATATTATAGACAACGTGAGAAAAATTAATAGAAATAATTTAGTTATACTCACATCAAAGTGATCTTCACAAATGTAAAGTGAAGATGTATTGGATAAGGCCCTTGGGTCTCCGAGCAAGTTCTAGCCACTTTTTCCGTTCTTTTACTGCTGTAGGCACATGATAAATAGTTTTTCAGGTGTTTTTATGCTAGTATTCGAACACTGAGGCACTACACACCACTTATAGGACATTTTTTTACATAAAAAACAGTAAAAACACAGACCAAAAACAAATAAACACTTGAATGCCGTGTATCTGTCCGCGACTTTACTGCGCTGTGATGTCATTGCAACGCCATGCTAGAAATGAGCGTTTCAGCGACAAATTCAAATCGGAAATTAGAAAACTTGATTTTAAATGTAGTCATGATAAAATATACTATTTTAATAATTTTGCGTAGCAAATTAGGGACCTATGTATCATTCTAAACACTTTTTTAAAATTTATCAAATACCCTATTGTTAATAACTTCTTTATTCTGCAACTTTTATATAAATACAAGTTCTACAACCTGTTAAAATAAATGATTCAACTTTGAAAACACCCTGTATATTTAATCTAGAAAATCCTGATTTGTACCTTACACAAATAGGTTTGCAGATATTTGTTTGAAAAACAATTTTAAGATTATTTTATTATTTATTACCACTGGCAGCCCTGGCGCTTGTTTGTAGGGTCCGTGCTCGCCTCCAAGGGATAAAACTTATCCCCAAAATTTCATTAAAATATTATAAAGTTTTCTCAATTGCCTTTACAATTCTGGTTTTACTTAAAGATTTTTTTAAATTGCTTTTTTAGATAATATGATACCAAGCGTTCATAAAATCTTGAAATAAATCAGTAAAATTGACGTATTTTTTGGATTTTTGATCGCTCGCTTCTATTTCCTCCTGTCTTTAATAGAAAAAGATGGATATATAAATTGTATCTTTATCTCTTTCTATTACAGAAAACGGGAAATAAAAGTGAGCGGCAAGAAGTTAACATGTGGACCAGGCCTTATTTAAAGTAAGAAATGCCAAAACTTGACATTTTACAACTTTGACATAAAATTTTTGAAATATCGTGATATTGATATATATATAAACTTTTCTGAGGCATGCATATTCATGGAAAAAAGGAGAGTAGCAGTAGTTATAGTAGAACACCCTGTTCATCTGAACTTTTGGTGCAACAAGGAAGAAAACTGTATACACTGTGTTCCATTTAAAACTTTCCACCTGGGATTTCTCGAGAACTGCTGAAAATTTTTAAAAATGCCGAGACACGTCGATTTTGTTTGCGAGGGAGACACTTTTTGGCTATCTTGACATTTTTGTAGCACGCACAACCTTCGAGGGGTATACTTTACCCCTATATTTTGAATCGGGAAAGTGGGTCTAGTGATACCTTGTTTTAAAGGCATTTTGAAGGTCCTTACAACCGAGTAAAAATTTAAAAAATCTATCCATTAGTTTTTGAGATAATTGCCTTTAAACTTTCAAATTTATAATGTACTGATAAAATAAAAATGTAATTAGAATTTTATATTTTTCTGATTTAATTTTTATTTTATAATCATCATCATCATCATTCATATTTTAAAGCAAATAACTCAAAAACTAATCGATGGATCTTCGAAATGTTTACACGGTTGTAAAGATATTCAAGAGAGCTTCAAAGCAAGGTATCACTAGACTCACTTTCCCCATTTAAAATATAGGGGTAAAGTATACCCCTCGAAGGGGGTTCGTGCTACAAAAATTTCAAGAAGCCAAAAAGTCTCCCCGACGCAATAAACAGAGTGTATATTTTACCTAAAAGATTTTTTTAACTGAATTACCCCCTACAAACGGGCTGGAAAACGCTACTGAATACCCCAGACGTTAAAAAGATCAAGTCCACTCAAAATGTCTAAATTTCGTAGACCTTTTTGGCTTAAAAATGTATCCTCAGAGAAAGATTTTTACCTTTCCAGAAATTAGGTTGGTTTTTGTCAGAAAAAGCTAAATTTTGATAGAAAACCTTTTCGTGTATGGAGCAAAAAACAAAACTTTTTTGATTCAAGGTTTATTACATATATATTATACTTTATTTAGCAAAAGGAAATGCTAGGTTACACAAAAATAATGTATAAACATCAATACAGTGCGTTTCAAGAAAAACTTAACACAAGCCTATTCGGGTATTTTTTTATGAAATTTAAAAACGTCAATTTTGTTTGCTATGGGGACACTTTTTGACTATCTTGATATTTTAGAGGCAGGCACCTTCAAGGGGTAAACTTTACCCCTATATTTTAAATAGGGAAAGTGGGTAGAGTGATACCTTGTTCTGAAGATCTCTTGATTGTCTAAATAACCGTGAAAAGACAATCTATCGAATAATTTTTGAGATATTTGTCTTCAAATTTTCAAATTTAACATGGACTGATACGAGGGTTGTCTTTAAAGTTTAAAATCAATGCACTTTTGCGTTGCTCAAACCAGTTTTCAAAGCTGTAATTCCACTTGTTTGTTGGTACTGTCAAAATTGCATTCTTGAAGGCGTCGACTGCTTCTGATTTTCGAAAAAGTATAGAAATCGTTGTGACTTAGGTCGGGACCGTCTGGAGGATGGTCCAACAATTCGACGTTTTGTTGGGTTTTTTGTGATTTGAGCGAACTTGCATTGTAGTGGAGGATGATTCGTCGTTCGGGGTTCGTTTTTCAAAGCTCAGCGATGACTTTAGGCAAAAAAATGGTGATGTACCAATCGGCAGTAACAGTCTTTTGATCTTCCAGAGGAATTGTTGCTATATGACCTGTTTTTGAGCCAAATGTCTTTTTGGATACACTTCGAGAACGGATGACTTTTGTTGGCTTTTCGTCATCTGGGAACACCCAAACAGACGACTGACGTTTATTTTCAGGTTCATATGAGTAAATCCACGATTCATCATCACTGACAATGCTGTACATGTTTTTCGACCTTCTTTCTGTTCTTCGGTTAACAGATGCAGTATCAATCTTACGCCTAATTCTTCATGAAAAATTTTTTGAATTGAGGTCTTTGAAATCCTCAATGAAGCCTCAATCTCGCGATTTGTCACATGTCGATCTTCCGTGATGAGCATGCGCACAGCATCGATGTTTTCCTGGGTGACTGCCGATTTTGGTGCACCTGGCCTTGGATCGTCGCTAAGGCTAATCCGTTCACGCTTGAATTCTCCAGACCAACGAGAAACTGTCGACTGTTGTGGTGCTTTATTACCAAAAACAAAAATCAACTTGGCAAGGCATTCTTATTGAGATGATTTTGTAACAAAACGGGATTTGAATATAAATGGTATTTTTGCCATTTATAAGTTTTTAAATATTTTTAATTAAATATTGTTTTTGACATCAACAAGCATTAATTATATGCAAGACTAGGTTAAGAATAAGTAGCATTTATGGCAACACCGGCGACTTGTTTTTTGGCATATTTTGGAGCCACTAACATCACAATAATTTATATTCTGGAAACAAATTTTCTAAACTGTTGTCAACTTTTAAAAAACACACTGTGTAATTTTAACTACTGTTGATTTCTCCAGTCTTAAGTTCGCGCATCTTTGGCTTGCGTTGGTATTTTGTCTCTTAGTGGAGCGTTCAAAGCGACGAGGAGTATAGTTCTAGCCAATCAACGACAAGCTTTTTGTGCTTCCAAGCGCAGGGTGGCTTTGACTCAGACAAGAAACTTTCGAAAGTCGTTAGGGAAAACATCCTTTAGTTGGGTTTGCTTTCGTTCACACTTCTTAAGGGTGGTTTTTTCAACTGGGGAAATTTATCAATTATTTTAACTTTGTATAAGCTATTATCTTTATTATTCATAATTATTTTGGTTTTGCCTTTTAGAGTTTATTTTAATTTTACAGCTTTTGACTATTACTGTTTCTAGTGTTTTGATATAATATTTTTATTATTTTCTTGTTTTTAATATCAAAATACAAACCTTTCGTTGAACTAAAATTGGCATTTTTAATCAATAATACATCCCAAACCTAAACAGTAATATTAAGTAAATTAAACAGTTTAAAATGTTGATAAATTAAAATATTTACAACAAAGATACAAAAGGTTCTAAAACCTAAAAGTTTAAAGAGTGTGAATATTTGAATACAAACGTTTAATAGTAGTAAAATTTGATATACGATTAATCTATAATAAGAAGTGAAAATGTGAAGTTTCTAGAAGAAAATTGAAAAGGTTCATTCATTTAACCTAATATAGATTTTTCTAAGTTGTTTATACATTTGAGAAAAATGTTTATAGCATATTTTTCCACCAAGAACCGTCAAATTCCCTTTCGAGAACAAACAAGTAGTAACATTTAATGTTTTTATAACTTGTAGCCTTATAAGTTGTAGCCTAAATTGGTAGCTCACAACATTTAAGTCTTGGCCACTTGAGTTGACAGTACCACTGTTATACAAGCCGCCTGTTACAATTTTCTTCGAAATTATAGCCCAAAAATGTTCTTGGTTTAATTCCGTTTTAGGACTGATTTGATAACTTAAAAAATTCACTGTTAAAACTATATGTATCGCACTGGCGTTTTAAATTGAGGTTAGGTAAAGATTGCGGCTAAGTTTAAGCAACGACATTCGATCAGTGTCGCCCTCTATGTTCCTATATGCAAACGATAAAAGACAGCCCTCGTAAAATAAAAACTAAATCAGAAATGGCAATGCAAATATCTTAAAAACTAATTGATAGATTTTCGAAATTTTTACACGGTTGTAAAGATATTCAAGAGACCTTCAAAACAAGGTATCACCCACCGAACCCACTTTCCCTATTCAAATACAAAGGTAAAGTTCACCTCTCGAAGGAAGTACGTGCGAGAAATATTTCAAAATAGGCAAAAAGTGTCCCCCTTGCAAACAAAATCGACGTGTCCTAGGGTGTATCCAAATTCCATTAAGAAATACTCGAAAACGTCTGTGTTAAGTTTTCGGTAAAACACTCTGTATCTAATAGTATGTAAATATTAAAAAGTAAAGTAATATAATAATAAAATAATACTCAAGCCAACCAACCAAGTGTCTCTTTCAAAACAAACAAACACATAATAAAATCTATTAATAAATAAACTATCAAAAGAAAAAATAAAAATAATAACCAAACATCCAGTAAAACCCACAATCTCAAGCTTTTGAAACAGTTGCTTTCTGTGTATTGTTTCAAACGCTCTCTGTAAATCCAAGAATACAGCAATAACGCTTCGTCACTCTCATAAACCTTTTTTCCAGTCATCCGTGACAAACTAAATTGCTGTTCCACAACTGTGGCTTTTTCCAAATCCTGATTGGCAATCAGTTAGGAACGACCATTTCGATAATTTTCTCAAGAATAGAGAGCGTGTTAATTGGAAGAAAGTTTTGGATCTCAATAGAATGTTTCCTCTTTTCCACAGGTATAATAGTTGAAAGTTTTACAATATCAGAAAAGATTCCTTGATTTAACCACGTATTTATAAGGATAATCAGATGAGAGTGGCAGAGCTACCTTTGTTTTTTTTTTAAAAGACAATAATTTTTGGATCATCAACACAACTTAACATATTTAGTTTTTCTGACTAAAGCGACACATCATCTTTGATTTTACCACAAAAATGAATTTCGTTGATTTTATTAATTTTATTATTTTCGGGAAAAACCTCTTTTACCGCTGCTAACATTTTTTGGGATTGTTTTGTTTGAAAATCTTCTCGTTCTTCCCCCTTATGATTTTTATAACCTTATTTATTTATTCTTTGAATAGTTGATTACTTATTTTTTTTTGTTTTGTAGTTTTTCTTGGGTATAGGGAGTTAAAAGAAAAACCGATTTTTCTTATGGCAACGTTTCGTTTCTGTACTGAAACTTCTTCAAGCCCTAGGAATCAGACAAATTAGCTAGGTGTATGTATAAAATATCGTCAATTAATTATTTTACAAAGTTTATAATTGGTGTTGTAGAAAAGGGATTTCAGCATTCCAATTAGGCTGTAAAAATAGCTTCATTTTCAGTTCTAATTAAGCACGGGCAAAATTAAAATTATTTATATATTTTTGTGTTACGATGTTGAGTTCTATATATTATGTATTCTATTCTTCTGAATTATAGGTTCGTAAAAATTTTTGGATAATTATTATTGCTTAAGATTTCTTGTTTATTTTGTTTACTTTTTTTTTGTTTATTTTGTATAAGGGATCGTAACAGACCAAAAAAAAGTTCAATTACATAGAACCACCTAAATATTACATATCTATTTAAACTAGAGGTATTGCAGATACAAAACTACTTTCTTTAAAAAAAAATAACAAAAACTTTACTCTACTATCTGTAAAATATTGAAAAAATTAAATTCTTTTGTTTTAAAATTTTTAGGCCTGTATTCTGGATTTGATAAAGAGATAGGGCGATCTGTAAGTGTATTGTGTAAGATGTTTACCTTTATTTCTATTGACATTTTGAGGGTAAGAAAAGAGGGTAAGTTCCAGGGTTGGATGGGATAGGCGGGCAACTGGGCAAATGCCCGGTGGGCCGGTACAATTTAGGGCCGGTTGGGCCACAGGCCCGATGTACCTATTCCAAATTATTAATACTTATTTTTGTATATTTGACAAACGAACTGATTAAAACATTAAACATTTAAATTTAAAAAATCTCTATGTAGTAGATGTAGAGATCATAGAAAAAATTATTTAAAAAAACGTTACCATATAAAAAATTAGCATACCTCCTCTGCCCCCGGTAGTTAAAAGGGCGCAAGTGACGAAAGTGTGGTTCGGAAAAAACTACTTCAAAATTTTAATTGTTCATCAGGCAGTACTACAGTTACTGCTATTTGTTATTTTTTTAAGTTTTTTTTTAATTTTATAACATAGGACATGATGGAAAATCCGTCGAGACCAAAAACCTAAATTTGAAAAAAAATTACTTGCAGCCTTTTAACTAACGAAGGCAGTGCTGTTGTATGTTGAGTTTTCATTTTGTGAAAAAATTAGATATTAATTATGTTAACAGGTAGGTACTTAGTGTTTAATATAGGCATACAGAATATAAAACGTTACAAAAATATCTAGAGCAGTATCACAGATATTAATAAAAAATTCGATTTTCTGAAAGTCTTTAAACACCTTGTATCTCACAAGTTAGGATGTTTAGGACATGCATACATATGTTTATATGAAGTTTTTTTTTTCTCAAAATGCAAATTACATCGTTTAAAATTAGCATGTTATTTAATACCAAAACCTCCATAATATCAAAAACAAAAATAACACAATATGGCTTCGTTTTCTTTGCCGTAAAATTTTTGTGCCGAAGCGAGCGACAAATAAAAAAAAATTGCCAGGGCCGGTTTGTTTGAGCCCATCCAACCCTGGTAAGTTCTCTCTAGCTCCCCTAGAAGTACCTTAAGCTCCACAAAAGTGCCCAATTTGAATCACCCTACACATGCAGACATGTGACTCATACCAAAAATCTGAATTTTTCTTTCATTGAGGAAGTGCCAAATAAAAAAAATTGCAGCGTTTTTCTGACACATACACTCCATTTTATAGTTTTTACGAAATTATTAAGTGGGCGAAAATGCGTAATCCCGTTATACAGGGCGCTAAAATAATATTCAAAAGATTTCAGTTTTTCGATTTAATAATGTTTGATACAATGTTTTTGACAATTTTAATGGCTCCTCATATCAAAATATGCTTAAGATGTCAATACACAAGGCTGGATTTAGTTGAATATATACTGAGTGACAAACAAAGGTATTTATAATCCTATTTTAATAATTATTTGCAACCATGTTTATTTTGAGTCCAGTAAAAATTGATTCAATTTTCAGCCTTACCTTGTTGATTATTTTGCCGTTTTTTTTTAAGTGTAAACTTCTTTAGGCTCGTTTAGCAGTTTTTGTGGGTAGCGAATTGAACTGAGCCGTAAGGTTCGGCTATGTAACGCTCATTCGGGTGCAATCGGCTCGAGTCGACTAACTGTGAGAAACATTCAGCGAGCGATATGATGATGTAGATGAGGGCCAGTACACAGAAGAGTTTGGTTCGGTCCGCTTTGCAGAATATGTTATGGGCCAGTATTATTAATTTCGCCTTCTTGAAGTTTAAACTTCTGCCGTGTGGTCTTAAGCACACACAATTTTTTTTAAATTCGTTTTTGTCGTGTTCAATTTTAATTTTACAAATTTGTGGTTGTAGATGTGGTTTAACTGTTAAGCGGGGTCTATACATAACGTTTTGCCTGACGTTTTACTTGATCAGGTAAAACGGATCAGGCAAAACCTTTCGTGTAGACAATAAAACGTACGTTTTGCCTGAACTGAACAGGACTGAAGTCGGACCTGTTGAACTGACCGCTAGAGGCTTTGTTTCCGGTAAAACGTCAGTTTTAGCGGCATTTCTTGTGGTAGTGCACACAATTTTAATTCCTTTCGAGTGCAACTTAGAAGTTGGTATACGAAACGTTCGACATTAGATAAGATAATTTTTTAGGAAATCAAACAGGTTATTGTCTTCCTCCACTAATTTTTAATTTGTTTTAAACAAATGGCTGGAGTAACCTTAGACTTCATGGATGTACACAACGTTAACCGCTTACCATGGCCAGCAAGATCGCCTGATATGTCCCCGATCGAACATGTGTAGGATATTCTAAGTCGCAGGCTATTACATTTACAGCATCCTCCTCAGACCCTTGCGGCACTTAGACATGAGTTAGAGGTAGGGTGGAATAAGACACCCCAAGTAGAGATGGGTAGTTCGCAAACGAACTGGAAAAATGAACTAGTTCATTTGACAAGGAAAACGAACTAGTTCACTTTTCTAAACTATAAAGAAGCAATACACAATCTCGCGCGGCTTAATCCAATTGTTTCTGTACATTATATTGTGCATTACGAACGCGGGTATCTGTGTTCC
The DNA here is from genome assembly GCA_963576565.1 of Aspidapion aeneum. Classification (NCBI taxonomy): domain Eukaryota; kingdom Metazoa; phylum Arthropoda; class Insecta; order Coleoptera; family Brentidae; genus Aspidapion; species Aspidapion aeneum. Next base: position 33,125,457 of record OY755038.1, on the reverse strand, counting down.
CGTTCGTGAAATACTGAACGATACCACGATGCTTTCTACGAGGAACAAACGAACTGATAGAAATGAACTATTAAGTTGAACTAATAAGTGAAATCCGATGCTCGTTCAGTAGATTATTCTATATATTATTTAATGCACTATTAATGCACTGAACTATTTACGACGTCGGCAACACCATTCCGTTAATAGTTTAAACGAACTAGTTCAGTGAACTAGTTCATTTTGGTGAACCAGTTCACATGAACTAGTTCATTAAAATGAACTGCTAAGCACATCTCTAACCCCAAGAGGATATAGATAAAGAGTTTCAAACAAAGGATATAGACCAACACATCAAAACAATGCCCAGGTATGCGAACGAGTGTATAAGAAATCGAGGGTCCTAAACACATTATTAAAGGCAATTCTGTTAATGTGCAGCCGATTTGGCTGAAAACTTAATCATTTACTAAGTATTAAAATATATCCAATATAGATAGATGGGTGTTTGCCTTTCTTTGTCACTCAGTATAGTATAAATTATAAAGGGAGTCTTGGAAATAACATTCGTAGAAAACTGGCAATTGCATTGATAAAAAATACTAAATTTTCAAAATAGAAAAAAAACACGTCCTTTTGGGATGACATATGGCAAATTGTATCTCAAAATAGGCAGGTAGATATTTTTATGGCCCAATTGCATCCCGGCTATAAGCAAATTGCATCCCAAACCAAAACCCCATTTAGCAAGATAAAATTGAATTTATTGTGACAGTGTTGCCGCGTGATCCTAATTTTGTGTATTTAGGTAAAACTACGTCCATCTGCGTATGGGGGTTTGGTTCGGTTTAGTTAGGTTTGGTTTGGTTTCTAAATAGTGTAAAACCTAACAATTGTCAGCTCAATACCAATATAACCTAACCGTGCCTATTCTTCATTGACACGCTTCCAAGAAAGAGATAAGGAGAGTTCCTAAGTTTAAAAAAAAATATGTTAGGATGAGACCATTACTTGCTTCCTCGCAGGCCATAGAACATATAAATTGGGAATTTACGAATTCTATAAGAAAGATTGTAGTTCTGAAAAGAACCGATTTTGTTGAGTTTGCCGAATCGGCCGCGCCGAATCGTACTAGACCCTGACTTTGTCATTGATAACAGATTATTTTACTAAAATAAAATTGAAAAACTTGGCAACTTTTCTTCAATTTTAATAACTGACCCTCAGAAATCCCAGAACCCCTTCTTTTCTAGTTGGGATGACTTAGCCGATAACCTTTTTTGGTTCAGGTAACGACACCTTTTTTAGGATGCAATTTTCTTCGGGCCCTTGGGAATAACCCTGATTAAGAATAAGAATTGCTGCATTTTCTGATTTAAAACATGAGTAAAGCAGACTTCAAAATTAAAACTTTTAAAAAATCCACCCTGTACACAGTGAAAATAAATACTTAATCGTTTTCGACACATAAAATTACTTTATTAACTTAATTTTTAATGTTTGTATAATGTGTTTGTGTTTACTCTACCATTCATCATAATGGAGTTAAAATTACAAATGAAGTTCGCGGCCTTCAATGTAACCCAAGCTTTCGTTTGTTGATCTACAGACAAATAAAGTTTTGTTTGCTTGTGTGTTAGTGCAAGCTAAAATTATTAAGAACATCTAGTAGACTGAGTTAAAACTCTTTGTTTGAAATTCGTAGATAATGATTGAGTAGAAACAAAATTTTGGACTTCCATTGCCTTAATTTATTTTAGACACCACGTTTCGGTTAATAAGTATCTCGAACCATTTTCAAGTGTAAACTAAAGAATCCAGTCTACAGGTTGCTACTTATACTATATGGTGTGCAGTCCCGCCCCTTTTTAATCCTAACACGCTTGTTTTCCTTAAGTGGTGGAGTGGTTTCCCTATGTTTGATGTGCTTATTTGACTAAAAACTTCTTTATTCTGCATTAAAAACGAAGCTTCAATAAACTTGCAACTCCTTATGCAAAACTATATTCAGACCATTGAATCCTGTGATCATTTTACCATGCATGATCCGCTAAACCTGATTTTTCAATATCCCATAATTGGGTACTTGTTCATTTACTCTAACCTGAAGACGGCGATTTGGTAAATACCGTTTTTTACGTTTAAAATGGTCTGGATTTTAACAGGTTCTTGTTTTGTAATGACTTCTAAATTAATTTAAAAGATATCACCAAAAAGCGCAGTAAAACCACTCAAAATGTCAAAACTGACAGACAACACCGCAACATGCACTTGAATGTACCTGTTACGGCGAATTCGCCAAAAGCCCACTACTGACAGTTGTTGATCGGGTCAGTCTGACCCGCCGTATCTCTTTTGCACTTTGGTTTGGTTTTGAGAGAGATGCAACCTGTTCGCGACATTCTAAGATGAGTTGAAAATATACTACGCGATATATTTAGTCTATGGGAAGGTTCTTGCCGCATTTAATCGAACGTATCTCTTTCGCCCTTAGAAAGAGAGGGTTTAACAGGGATGGAAGCTGTCGCGACGTTTTAAGATAAGTTATGAAAGAAATATGCTACGCTCTATATTATTTGATATATCGTTCTCTATCCTGCCAGCAATAAGTCGTGTTTCTCTCTTCTTTGCTGATTTAAAGGACATACGTTGCATACATCACATAACACAGAAGATTAGATCTCGTCTCAGCCAGCGAAAATATGTTTGCTGTCTCAGGTTATTCTCTCCCCTTCCCTGTCTACCCGCAGGGGTATACATGTCTTATCTTTAAAAATTCCTTGGTTAGCATAGACACTCTATTCTATTTGAAATAAAGCATAGATAATAATGCAAGATCTAGAAGATTTTTTTAAATCGAAGGTTAGAAAGTCTATATACCTAGATGACATTATAACATAAAGCTCTTTTTTCAGATCTGCAAACGTTATCAAGCAACACATCAAAAACGATTCGCTAAATAACTATTTTTTTTAAATAAGGAAATTACCTAATTTTTACTGATCTCTATAATTATTTCTTCCCATTGTCAAAGATATGAACCGAACCTGAGAGATTCTCGTTCTTGTATTGAGGCGCCGCCGTAGACTGCATAGATGGAAGTTTTCCGAAAATTTATGTAGTCTTCGGTAGCTTAATGCAGAGAGCGTTTGCGTACAGAGCAAGAGATCCCGGGTTCGAGTCCCGGCCGAAGACAGAAAACTTTTTTCTTATTTTTCTTTCTTTAATTTCACTTGTTGTTTATAGTTTTAGGTCCTTGCATTATTTGCAATTTGGTATTTGAGAAAGCAGGATTTGTTGTATTTTAGAATTTAACACCTTAAAGTTCGATATCGAAGCGTTTACAACCTAAGTTTATAGGATGGTGTTAAAATAAGCCAAATAATTACCCCTCTTCATTTATTCATGTGATTTCAGAACACCCTGTACATTTTATTGCTAGATTTTTTACAGTTATCAGTGGCAAAACTCATTTAGGTGTATGAAGGCTTAAATCGACGTTTTTATAGAACGGTAATCAACCACTTATTTCATTGAGAGTTAATGTGGCTTATTTAATATGTTATAATGCCTAGATGGGTAATATGTATGTTAGTAGAACAGGTTTCACTCGTCTATGAGGCTTTCTGGCTATAAAGTGATGTTACATTATTACAAGGAAAATAGGCTGGCCAAATGTCGTTCTTTACTCACGCATGTCTTGTTCTTAAGGGAAAGATTTTTGTTCTTCATATGACTGTGATGGAAATTATGTATTACCCTCGGTTTTTCATGTTTCAAAGGAATGACCAACAAAAAAAAAAGATTTTTTGCAGGAATAAAAATTATTTTAGAAAAATTGTGATTTCTAACAAAAATCTTTTTAATTTAAAATAAATGAATCACACTCCAAGTAAATTTTTTGTAAATATCTCCTAAACGAAAGCTCCTACGAAGTTTTTGGTTATAATAGAAATTTTTGAGCCAAATGCGTTCTACTATATTCCGAAAAACGCATATTGATGCAACTCTCCGTTAAAAAGTTAACATATTTTAAATTCTTCACAATGCAAAAAATTGTTATTCGCATGAATTTTGACCAAAATCTAATCAGCTCCTTACAGTATCGACCACTATTTCATCTAAAAATTGAATGAAAATCGGTGCAGCGGTTTAGGAGCCATCGTGTTATGGACAGGCATACACACACACACACACACACACACACATTTGCTAGGATAGGTTAAAATAACAGATTTTCGGCGTCATCTCAAAAAAAAAAAATTGCCCAAAACAAGACCTTTTCTACCCATTGCTGCGCAGGCTAGGAAGGGAAAAAATCATTAAAAAATTTAATCTAAATATCACCATTTACTGTTATATAAAAACGCGTCAAGATATATACGAGGCTGGTGTGATAAATGAGCCTTGAGGCCATCTGGCAACAGTGCATCATGTGTCTATTGTCTTTAACATTGAATGCCCTTGAGACAGAGCCGTTTACAATATGAACCAATTCCGTCGAGTAGTTTGTGAATTGGAAAAAGAACAATATCGGTCGGTGATTCGCTTTTTGTTTTTGAAAGGGAAGTCGCGTGAGGAAATTAAAACCGAAGTAGATGCCGTCTACGGTGATGCCTCGCCCTCATTTGCTACCATCAAGCGATGGTATAACGAACTCAAAAATGGCCGAACGTCCGTTTTTGATGAGGACCGCCCAGGACACCCCATTGAGGCCACCACAAAGGAAAACGTCAACAAAATCCATGACATGTTGCTTAACGACCGCAGATTAAAGTTAAGGGAGATAGCTGAGGCATGCGGCTTGTCATTATAGCGTGTGCAAAATATCGTCCATGAACATTTGGGCATGAAAAAACTCTCGGCCCCATGGGTACCGCGTTTTTTTTTACCAAGACAATGAACCAGCTCATTCATCCCGAATCGTCACTGCTAAATTAATAGACTTGGGCTACGAACTACTACCTCATCCCCCGTATTCCCCAGATCTGGACCCCTGCGATTTTTTTTTGTTCCCAAATTTAAAAAAATGGCTCGGAGGTCAGAGATTCTCGTCGAATGAGATTATTTTTCTGCAGGGTTAAAAAAGTTGGAGAATCGCTGGAAAAAGTGTATCGCTCTAAAAGGGGACTATGTTGATAAATAAAACCATATAAACAACAAAAAACAATGCTTTTATCGGTAGGCTTATTAATTATCATACCACCCTCGTATTTTATTTAACTTTTACGAATAATAATTGCTTTTATGTACCATCTAAAAAATACTCTGCCAATCTATGGGCACCTAAGCTCACACTAGGTACTATAGTTATAGTGTGAGCTAATATAATCAAAAACTGAAATATATTTTATTCAACTCCAGACTCAATTACCTTTCGTTTGATACCACACAAGCCATGTTTTGACTTAAACTCAAATTTTTTCAATCTACCCCCCACCCTTTAAAAAAAAACTAAAATGTATTTTGTTTAACTCCAGACTCAATTACCTTTCGTTTGATATCACACACGCCATATTTTCACTTAAACTCTAATTTTTGACATCTACCCCCACCCTTTTTTTAAAAATAAACTAAAATTAATTTTTTTTAACTCCAGACTTAATTACCTTTCGTTTGATATCACACACGCCATATTTTCACATAAACTCAAATTTTTGGAATATACCCCCACCCTTTTATTTGGCTTGCGTTCGGGGGATTTTGTTCATTTTTAAATGGGACCATCACGGCCCAAGACCCAACTTAGGTACCAAATTTCATTAAAATCGGACGAGCGGTTTTTGAGTTATGCGGGTTGGTCGTTACAGACAGACATACAGACAGACATACAGACAGACAGACAGACAGACAGACAGACAGACAGACAGACAGCAAAACAAAAAAGTTTCAAAATCATCTGAAACGCAAAGATATATAAAAATTTTTGAAATCGGAGCAACTTTTTTTTTCTCGAAAAAATTACGATCACCATAGCTCACACTACTTATAGTAGTAGTGTGAGCTAAAATCAGACCGAAAATAGATTCAAACTACAAAATTATTCACGAAAATGAGAGCGAAGATATAAAAAAATGGACCACAGTGGAAATTATGGTATGTCAGAAGTGTCAGATGTCATTCCCCATGTCAAATTATGACAGCAACTTTCTTAAGTTAAAAGGAAGACCCTAAGTTAGCAATGGTGGACACTTAAGTAATTTGAAACAGCCTGTATAAATATTTTTTGCATATATTCATTCAACATTTTTTAAGAGAAAATAATGTCTTATAAAATGTGGGGCACATTGTACATACATCTAGAATGTAATTGGCAATTTTCTAGCTAATTTTGATTTATGTAAGTATCTAATATGTCTACTGCACACACAGGACATCATTATAAGCATATATCAAAGGAAGTAGTCTTTGAGCTTGCCTAGGATAGTACCATATACGTAATATTACGTATATGGATAGTACAAAGTATTTTTCCTTAATTTTTTTAAGTTTTAAACTAATATTGGATTGGACAACAAACATTAAGAGTTGGAAGATCTAAATTAGTTTTAAAAAAATGAACATTTTTTTTATTTAGTCGGTTTAGAACGTTTTTCTACGTTGTCCGATGCCTATTCTCCACCTCCTTCGATCCTGACAATCATCTTCTGTCAGATTTTTTTGACCCATTGATCTTTGGATTGACTGTTGCCATTCTAGTTTAGGACGCCCTCTTTTTCTGCGCCCTATTGGTTGCCATTCTAGGACCTGCTTTGGTAATCGTCGTTCATCCGTTGTACATGGCCGTACCATATCAGTTGCCTTTTAGTGATGTCATTCGTTATGCTTCCCTCGATTCCCATTCTTACTTTTGTGATCTCATTTCTTATGTGATCCGTTCTAGATATTCTCATTGATCTTCTTATTGCATCCATTCCAACCCTATTCGTGACGGTCATTCCTGAAAACTTAGAATTTGCAGAATCCCCGGCGATGGCAACATAGCTGCGTCACTGGAATCATCTCGAAAAAACGACACTGGGCTGAATTTTCACAATATTTTCAGAAACATAGCACTTCTTGTTTATTTTTACGTCCAACTAAGTTCTTTTTTACAAAAATAAAACTCAGCAAACAGAAAAAAACACCAAAAATTCAATATACCGAGTCCGACGGCCAAGACAACACTGCATTTAATACAAACACATGTTACTGTCAGTGTCGACCTTAGAGCTTAGGAATATCTGGGCTAACCGCTCACGACTTGAGGACCCACCTAATTAAACTTGTTGCCATTATATAAGTGAAAAAATAATCTTTTGTTTGAAACTCGTAGACAATGATTGAGTAGAAATAAAACTTTGGACTTCCATTGTCTTTATCTGAGGGCACGGCAGTGCCTCGCCAAATTCGCGCTGCCGTACCATCTTTTCTTGAAACATTTTAGCCCATATTTGACCTATCTAAAACTCTACTTCGGAAAGAGCTACGAATCTCATACTTTGCACAGTCGTAGACCTTCATAGAGTTAACAACCCCTCCAAGTATCATGGACTTCTATAAGGTAGTAAAGTAGTTACGAAATTTCAAAAAACGTCGAAATTGCCACTCACTCACTGACTCACTCACTCATATATAGATCATCAAAATTCTACTGTACTTCCAGATATGTTACAGACCTGAAATTTGGCGGACTGATAGAAATTATGACCAAACCCCTGGAAAAAATCAAAAAGCCCCAAAATTCTAATTTACTCACCTCCCCTATACATGTAAAATTATTTAAAAGTAACATTACCCACTTCTAGAAATGCTAGAGAGCTGAGCTTTGGCAGCCTGATAGGAACTATGATAAAACTATAGGAAAAAACACCCCAAAATTCTAATTTACTTCCCTCCCATATAAATGTAAAGTTATGTAAAATTAACACTGCTCACTTCCAGAAACGCTAGAGAGCTGAGCTTTTTAAGACTGAAAGACACTATGATAAAACTATAGGAAAAAATTTTAAAACACCAATATCTTAATTTACTTCCCTCCCCTATAAATGTCAAGTTATGTAAAAGTAACATTACCCACTTCCAAAAACGCTAGAGAGCTGAGCATTGGAAGACTGATAGGAACCATGATAAAACTATAGGAAAAAATTTAAAAACACGAAAATTGTAATTTACTTCCCTCCCCTCTACATGTAAAGTTATGCAAAAGTAACATTGTCCACTTTCAGAAACGCTAGAGAGCTGAGTTTTGGAAGGCTGATAGCAGCTATGATAAAACCATGAGAAAAAACTAAAAGACCTTAAAATTTTAAGTAAGGAATTGCAAAAGTTTTGAACAATATTCCGCATATTTTACTGTTAAATTAAATATTATCCAATTCCTTTAAAAAAGAAGTGAAATCATAACAAAAACATTTCATGTAAAAATAAGCAAGTACGCGGCATTCCGTAAAAAGAATTGAGATAAAAGTAAAGTCAAGTTCTCCAATACAAATTTTAAAATGAAAGTAAGAAACTAGTTTGGAAATGTTTTTCGAAACTTGGCTATTACGGCTGTAAATGACTCAGGCACAGTGCTAAATTGAACATAAAGAAGTTTGGCTGTAATAGCAAAGTTTAGAAAAACATTTCCAACTAGTAAAAATCTTTCATTATAAAATTTGTATTGGAGAACTTGGCCTTACTTTTATCTCAATTCTTTTTACGGAATGCCATTTTCGCGTACTTGGCTCTTTTTTACATGAAATGTTTTTGTGTTGGTTTATTTTAAACAGGACGTTTCAGTAAGTAAGTATATCTAACCGTTTTCAAGTGTAAACTAAACAATTCAATCTAAAGGCTACGACTTATACTACTTGGTGTGCAGTCGGCCCGCCCCCTTTTTACCTTCCTAGCCCGCACAGCAACGGCTAAAGAAGGTATTGTTTTCGATAAAAAAAAATTTTTGACATAACACCGAATATGTGTTATTTGGGTGTATTTTGACCTACCCTAGCAATATCGTCGTGATGTCTGTGTGTGTTGTGTGTGTATGTATGTATATCTGTCCGTAACGCGATAGCTCCTAAACCGCTTAACCGATTTACATGAAATTTTCAGGTGAAATAGTCCTCGATACTGCAACGAGCTGATTAGATTTTAGTCAAAATTCGTGAATGCTAATTAAAAAATGCTAACTTTTTAATGGAACGTTGCATCAATATGCGGTTTTCGGAAAAAAAATATGTTATAACTGAAAAGTTCGTAGGAGCTTTCATTTCGGAGATATTTACAAAAAACTGTTTTCAAGGTTGATATAACGTGGAGTGTGCTAATGGGCTAGGAAGGTATTAGATCCGCCATGGATCCATTTACTTAATTCCAAGACGCTTGTTTTCCTTAAGGTGTGGTTTCACACAGAAAAACTACAAAACTACTAAAAGAGAAAATTAAAACAATCCTATGAAATTTTCGTTTGAATGGTTAATAGTGCTTCAACTCTCCAAACAGAAAAGCCGCATTTTAAAATAATAAAATAGAATATCCTTAATACCGGTTAAAACTGTTGGAACAATGATTAATTTATTTTTTTTTTTAATTTAATTGTCCTCTACAATAAGAATAAGGATTCCCTTTTTACCTGGGGTTATAGTCCAAGTAGCTCAAAACGAAACCTGGCCCTGCTAACACGAAATCCGTAATATGATGTCATACACCTATTGCCACGTCCTGAAAAAATTGTGGGAAAAGGGGCCGTTTATAAATTATGTTGTCTAAATGAGTTTTTATCGCAGATTGTAATAAGAAATACACAGCATAAAACGGCGCGACGCGGGCTAATAAGCGCATGACAAATTATCGCACGGTTTGAATAGCCTAACCAACTCAAAGCACTATATATTTTGGTAAGGTAAGAAGTTGAACCTTACTTATTATTTATAAAATTTTACAGAGGCAGAGGAGGCGGCAATAGCGGAAAAGCTACATTGTTTACCAACAAATGAATGAATGACCGCCGAAACCGGGGCTACTACTTCTCTTTATATGTTATTACTCTGAGGTCTACAAAGGTAACATGAGTCTCTATATTTCTGGCGCTCCTTTTCTCAATTATTACTTGTTTAAGACAAAAAACATTATCACTGCAAGATCTGACCGCATGAAACCCACTTTGCTCTTCTTCTTCTTGATCATGAAAATCATTATCTATTAGATCTCTAAGAATCCTACTGTACAATCTACTTAGAGTATTGGTTACTGAAATTCCTCTGTAATTGTTGCAATCCAGCTTATTTCCTTTTTTATATATTGAGGAGATGAATGCAATTTTCCAATCATCAGGTACTGGATGTCCGTTTATGCATTGATTGATAATATATGTGAGATTTTCGATCAGTTTCTCTGATCCATATTTGAGCATTTCAGCATATATTCCTCTAGATCTACTTGCTTTTCGGAATTTAAGCTTTTTAATACTATTCTTTATCATTTCTTTTTCGATGATTACTTCCTCTCCATGTACTTCTATGATTATCCGCGGAGAGGCTGCCAGATATTCGGGTCTCGTCTCCTGCCGCAGTCCGTTATAGTGTTCTGTCCATTGTTCTGGTTTGATGATCTGGATGTTTACTTTTTCTTTTGTTGGGTTTTTTACTATAGAAATGCAACAAGGCACAATAAAGTGTTTAGTGTATTTATGGGTAAAATATAACACAAAGTGCATTACTTGTAAGAACAAACATTTTTAATAAATTACAATTTAGAAATCAAAATCACTATCTAGGTACTCATCAAAAGAATAGAAGACACGTTACAAGGTAGGTCTTTACACTTCTCTTAAAATGTTGAAAGCTTAAATTTTTTACTTCTGTTGGTAGGACATTAAAAAATTTAATTTCAAAGTAATCTGAGCCCCTCCTGGTATGTTACAGCCTGTGATAACTGGGAACCAAATTCTCTTTTCCTAGTTTGATAGGAGTGGATGTCAGCATGCGTTCTGAAATTGTCATGGTTCTGTTTCACATAGATTAAACATTGAAGAATGAAAGTGCAAGGAAAAGAAAGTAGTTTCTGTTCTACGAAACTATTTTTGCAACAGTCACGATACTTTATGCCGCCAATAATTCTAACACAACGTTGTTGAAGCTTGAAAATTTGTTCAGAGTTGGGAGAATGACCCCAATTTAAAATTGCATAAGACATGTTAGCATTAAAGTATCCATGATATGCCATCAACAAAGTACTCCTAGATACATTTTTTGAATGACTCCTTATCAGAAAAGTAGTCTTTGACAGTTTGGAGCTAAGATGACTCACCTCAGCCTCCCAGGTCATCCCTGGATCCTGGTAAACCCCCAGAGACTTTACTGATTCATTACTTTCTAAGGTTAATGGAGAGGTTTGCAATGTAAAAGTAAACCACAAAAAAGTGGTGAACATCAGAAGGTTTTAAATGGCTATTTTTAATGGATGCTAGTTAGCATCCTGGCTATTGTTTGGCCTCAACAACTAGGCTAATACCTAAAATATTTAATAATAACACAATCGCCACACATACTTCCTCCTAAGATTGTCTTAGCCCAAACAAAAAATACCTATATATTTCCGAAATCGACCGATTTCGGACTGTCTCCTCCACTTCTAAACAGTTTTCGCAATTCTGTACAATTAACGAAAATTGCATTTATATATAGGTGCAGATAAAGTCTTTGCAAAGACAATTGAAATACCTCCTAATACGGGGTTCTATTGATTTCATGGAATTTTTCTTGATTCTGCCCTTCAAAAGTTATCAAAATTCATATAAAATGATCCTGGTATAATTTCAACCCTACCAACAGAGAAGAGCCGCGGCTCTTCTCGGTTTGACCACAAAGTATTTGTTTTCCGACCGAGCGAGCCCAGGTGGATGGACGGCACCTGATTGGCAGATTTTTTTGAGATGCGCTTTTAATTGCTTTCGGGTATGCCTTTCGAGACCTCTTTAGTCGGCAGTATGCAGAGTTAGAAAATAAATCAGTGTCGTTCCTGTAGGTGTAAGAATAGTAAGTTTTATTATCTATTTTTAGTTCTTTAGTTTACGCAATAATGAAATAAAATAATTTGATGAGTATATCTACCGCCGCCCATGTTACTTTCTATAAAGGATATGCAAATGGTCGGTTTTTATCTTTGATCAATTGACTTTGCAATCACCATACCTTAGTAACTCCTTAATTTCCTAGGTGATTTCCGGAAGTCACAAGTGATTTCTGTGATGTTTCAGTAATGTCCGTGATTTTTTTCGCTGCTAAAAGAATATTACTAATACATTTTTGAGTTGCTTCAACGATTTCTAAGCATGAATTTCAATCTTTTCTGCATTTTCCACAAAAATACAAGCAAAAACCCAGCCTGTATTTTAAAAACTCTTTGATTTCCTTTGGTTTCCACAAGTTTCAAGTAATTTCGAAAATTTCCTAGTTCATTTACGCAAATCGCGTGTGACTTTCACAATTCTAAAGTTGATTTTGGAAAATCACATGTGATTGCTGTGATGTTTAGAATATTTCTCAGATTTTAAAAGGGTTTGTCTCATTACTTATTATCAGTGGCTGCTGCTACAAAGAGGGCAACGGGGCAGTGCCCTCCCAAAAGTAGACAACAAACAGTATTTTTAATTGATTTATTCAAAATAAGTTAAATCTTCTCTTACGACATGATTGTCTAGTTCTTTTTATTATCTGTGGTTAACAGCAAGCGATTAATTGAAGTATTTTAGCGTAAATAATTACAAGCCGGCAACGCAGCGCGGGGCAAGGTTTCAATTTCACCCGTTTTTCAGCAAGGTATATGGATATAGCGGGGGTGGGAGGAACGTTTATTTTAGTAGAAGTCGGCCATCGACATCGTGCGAAAGACGTCTGTTGCCTTTGCTAGGAAGCCGGTTTTGTTCGTGAAGACGTATCAGTTGGTTTTGATCGCGTGTCATTATTTGTTTTTGTTATCGTTTGTTTATAAAATGGAAATAAATACCGTCGATTACATAATTAACTGTGCAAATTTAAACACGTTGACATAGGAACTCCAAATACAAATAAAATCTTTAGGGCCCACATAGACTGAACCTAAAAATTAACCAAAATTTTAGTACAACTAATGCCGAGGGGTGTTCCAAAAAAACTTATAATAGAAAATTTAATAAAAAATTATACAAAGCTGAAAACTGGTTGTGCAGGTGAGAAAAAAAAATTTTGCTTTATTTGTCTTGTTATGAACAATCCATGAAGGGACCCTGTGTGGGTGACAAAGGCAATGTGTGATATCAAGCACTTGGTGCACTAGTGCAAAATTAAAGAGACACAAAGTAATTTAAATACCCACATAGAATTTTCTATGCTAGGCAAGACTGATATTAGGTCCCAATTAAATAGTGCGTATAGGCAAAACATTACTGAACATAATGAAAATGTGACAAAAATTAAACATACTTAGTAGGTTAATAGCCTGTTTAAAATTCTGTGGGATTTTCGAGGTTGCTCTATGGGACCATAAAAAAGAAACGCGAATGGACTTTAGCTATAAACAAATAAACTAAAAACACAAGTAGCTGCTTGTTTGGAACATACTAAAATAAAATTGTTCAGGTAAGTTTTTTTTCTCATTTTTCATGCAATTTAAATTTCTGCCCCCCCCCCCCCCCCCCGAATTTATAACGTCACCAACCGCCACTGCTTATTATAAAAGCAATATTTTCCAAGAGGTTAGAATAAAGACCAGTACAGATATCTTCTAAAAGGCAAAAAAGGAAAAAAAAATTAAAACTGCCTGATTTTCTTTCGTTTCCACAAGTTTCAAGTCATTCCTACAAGTTGAGTTGGATTAAAGACCAGTACAGATACTTTTAATAAGGCAAAAAAATGAAAAAAAAAATAGTAACAGCATGACACTTATCAGAAATAAAAAGAAACAAATATTGAATTTGAATTAAAACCCAGCATGTATTTTAAAAACTGCAGTCACACAGTTGAAAATTATTTGCAGAGTTCATTAGCAGTTCAATTTAAAAACCTATCTATCCAACATGAAGTTAAATAAAAGTACTTAATACATAATGGGATTACTTAATGGGACAGGATGAATATGTGAGAGACTAGAGACCTACCCACACATTTCATTACAAACCATAAGTGACAAGCAAGATGACAACAAAAAGTAAAATAATAACTGGATCCATGACAGATCTTATACCTTCCTAGCTCATTAGCACATTCCAAGTAAACTCCATGCTATATCAGCCTTGGCAACATTTTTTTTGTAAATACCTCAGAAACAAAAGCTCCTATGAAGTTTTTATTAATAACTCAAATTATTGAGAGAAATGTGTTCTACTATATTCCAAAAACTGGAGATTTAGGAGCTATTATATTACAGACAGATATGGCATTTGCTTTTGGGGATCCTGTTCTCAATATTTATTTACCTCTGTATTTGTTCTTCAAACAAGGGCAATAAGAAATATGTGTAAAATAACCAGACGAGAGTCATGTAGGCATTTTTTCTTATGACATAAAATTTTAACTCTGTGTTGCATCTTACTTTTAGAGACTGTGTGTTTAATGTATAAAAAGTATAGGCATGAACTAACCTCAACTGTACAGCGTAATTTACGTGATGTTTTTTGTCTAAATCTTCCCATACCTCATTTAGCTCTAATAAAAAATTCTTTTGTATATAATGGAAAAAAATGTTTAATCATTTACTTACTGAGATTAGAATTGTACAAAATTTTAAAAAATTTAGACAAAAAACAAAACATTTTTTAACAAGTAAGGTGTACTATAAGTTGGAGGAATACCTTGCTCAGTGATTTTCACATCTAAAAATGTAATATATATTGTGTAAAATAACTTTATTCATGTCACTTATTTATAAGACTAATGTTGTGGTGTTAGTAATAAAAATTACACTAAGTGTTATTTAAATTTATTTTTAAACTTGATTTTATTTTTTTATTGTTGTGATTTTGAGGGATTAGGTATCTGTATTATTTTAATGTTTTTATTTGCACATTTTTGATTTAGATTAGCAAGGCTTTGTCAATGTGTACTATTGTATTCTGACTAATAAAGTTAATTTTGATTTGATTTGATTTGATTTAGACAGACACTATTAAGACTATATGATAAGAATGAACAAGGACTAATTTATGTACTAATTTACCCAAGAATTTACCACAATAGACGAACTGGTAGTTGCAGTGGAGGGGCTGCAGGGCCCACTCACATATGAATTATTATCATCATCAATGACTTTACGGGAACCTAATCTATTCTTGCACTTTTTGGCACTTTCTGGTTAAACACACCAATTTATTCATGGCATTAAATCACCTTGTAAAAGTTTCTTAAAAAACAGAAAACAATTTGTATTTTTAAATGAAGAGAAGGCTCCTAGGACCTCTACTATTTCTGATTTACATTAACGACATCACAGACTTAAAACTTAAAGGCTATTTAATTCTGTAGGCTGATGATGCAGCACTGTTCTATTTTGGAAATATTGAGAATACTCTTAGGGAAATACAAGATGACCTAAAGCTTATTGAAACCTGGACAGAGAAAAATCTACTTATACTTAATGAAAAAAAATGCAATCATATAATAATAAGCAAAAATCAAGAAGTTTTAAATCATAATGGTGAAATAATTATATATAAAACTAAAATCAATAAATGTGAGAATGTAAAATACTTTGGAGTATTAATTGATAACAAACTAAACTGGTCTGCACACATCGAAAATTTAATTAAAAAACTTTCAAGCCTATCTGGAACACTCAGCAAAACCTCCAAATATCTAAGCAAAAAATCTAAAACTCTTATTTACTATGCATATATTAACTCCATCTTAACATATGTGGCACAAATATATGGACATGGATTGCAAACTCAGATAGACCGTCTACAGAGAGCACAAAATAAAATAGTGAAGATATTGATGAATATGGATTATTATACCCCAACTAAAGACTTATATGAAAAAACAAAATTTTTAAACATCAAGGAAATAATAAATTATGAAAATGTCAAATTAATCTACAAAATTCAAAACAAATTAATCAAGACAACTATTGACCTAAAACAAAATGATGAGTATCACCAGCATAATACAAGAAGCAAGAACAACCTTCATCTAAATAGCAATATGCGAAACTCAGGAAAAAAAAGGATTTCTTATATGGCTGCTACCGAGTTTAATAAACTGCCCTTTCAAGTCAAGGCTTCAACCTCTTTACGAAGTTTTTCCAAAAATAGTAAAATCAATATATATAACCAAAGATTAATGTAGGTTCAAAGAAAAAAAAATATATATAGTTTATTTTAGTTTTTTTAGTTCTTATGTGCAAAAATTTTTAAGAAGTGATAAGTTAGCTCTTTTCCTAAATATTAATTCAAGTACCTAAACTGTTATGTAATGTTGTACCTTATATTTTAGTTTTTTACCCTATATGGAAATAATTTTTCCTTTTTGGGTTTTTCTTTAATAAAAAATAAAAAAACCTTTAAGGTTGAGCCAAGGATTCAGTAAGGGGTTGAGTGGTAATTTAAATTATTTTATTGCCTTGAAAAGTCTTGTTAAGGATACCAAGATAAATTATTAAGTTAATAGGTACCTATATGAGTATAGCAAAATCTTTTGAGAAAGTTAGTGTGCCACTTGTCTTCTACTGACACTGTTTTGGTGGTGTTAAAAAATTTTCCCAGCTTCAATTAAATACATTGCACTGGTGCAACACAAGTTTGAAGAGCAAATGCCAAAACATATGCAGCAAGACTGAGTTTGTCAGTGGCCTAATTCAATACAAAGAGTTGCACTTTAGTTTTCCAAAAAGACTATGAAAATTGCAATTATTGCTGCTTTTTTTTATTTGAATTAAGTAGTTTTTTATAAAGCTACAAAAATGATAAAAATGTATCGGTACATCCTAGGGTACATCCCAATAACAAATGTAAACCAAAATATCATTTTACAAATTCAAAAGCTACATGAAACAACAAACCTTAAAGTTATAAATTTGTTTGATTTAAAAATATAGTTTGTGGATTAATTCGACATATGATTATAGCTACACATAGACTTTAAAAAGTCTATGTAGCTACACTATGTGACCCTTCAAAAATACATTTCTAGCAATTTCTTTATGACCCCATCTATAAATCCCTAAAAATAGGTGTGTCCTTTGCCTTACTTTTGGCCGATTTTAAATAAACAAAATATTAGATAACACATTCTATCCTTGAATAAAAACACAACAATACTATTTTGGCAACTAGTTTTCGGTTTAACGCATGCAACATCTGATAAGATAAGATTAGAAAATATAAGAAAAACTTACCTCGTCGTTAAGCGTTTTTGAGGCCATTTTTCACCAGAGCCTGCAAAAAGAAAACTGCGGTCGATTTTACGCGGGCGTGTCAGTCAACCCGATTTTATTCTATTACTCAAAAACCTCAGAAAATCGATGTCAAAACATAGTCACTGTTGCAGTAAAAATTTCTTTTAAAAAAATTGCCAAAAATTTCAGAAAAATTTGGGTTCTTGTTGACAACCACAACAATTTTCGGTTCGGTTTGACGTCACGTCAGAATCGGAGTGACGTAATCGAATATTGATTTTTGTAAAGCCGCAACAGTGTTGACCAACGAAAATAATTAGGGTAAGAAACAGTTGGTTAAACTGCTGCCATCATAAAATATCTTGCCATCGAAAAATTGGTTGGCAACAATGAGCGGCCATCGAAAAAAAACGTTGTAGATAAATTTTTAACCTTACTTTTTTTGTTTACATTTTGATTGTTGCTAAATTTTTAAAAAATGATGATTAAAAAATGGTTTAAATTAGTTTACAAGAGCAAAGAGTTACAGCTTGTCGGTACCTTAAATGGAGGGCAAAGTTTTCGGTAAGATTTCAAAATGACAAAAATTTAGGCCCGATTTTTAAAGTATTGTTCATACTCGTCTTAAGTATTGTTCATACTCGTCTTAGTCTTTTGTTTTTGATTAGTCTTTGTCCTTTGATTAGTCTTAGCTGTCTTAAACAAAATCGGCTGTTCATACTCGTCTTTTGTTTTTGATTAGTCTTAGTCATAACCCACTGAAAAAAAAATTAATTTCAATAAAAAGGCCCTCTTTAAAAGTCATTTTCTACACAAAACAATCTTATTTAACCTAATCTGTGCACGAAACACAGACACAAAAGAACAAGAGCGAAAAAGAAATAAAATTTTGAGGTTATGTTGAGATGTTAAAAACATGATTAATGGCGGTAAATTCAAAATTTCAGCCGCGCGCTTGCGCTCTTCGAACGTCCTGTAAAAAAAACACAACAAATATCAGCTGATGTCTGTCACTCGTCTTAGTCCTTGTCCTAAGGATTGAAAGTTGGCAACTCTTAAGATAAAGACTAATCAAAAACAAAAGCAAAAGTATTGTATGAACACTCCCATAAGAAACAGTGCTTTTAACTTTCTTATGACAAGACATATGACTAAACCAAGACAAAAGACTAGACAAAAGACGAGTATGAACGATCCATTAGTCTTTTGTTTTTGATTAGTCTTTGTCCTTTGATTAGTCTTAGCTGTCTTAAACAAAATCGGCTGTTCATACTCGTCTTTTGTTTTTGATTAGTCTTAGTCATAACCCACTGAAAAGAAATTCAATTTCAATAAAAAGGCCCCTTTTCAAAAGTCATTTTCTACACAAAACAATCTTATTTAACCTAATCTGTGCACAAAACACAGACACGAAAGAACAAAAGCGAAAAAGAAAATAAAAACAAATAAAATTTTGAGGTTATGTTGAGATTTTGTGTTAAAAACATGATTAATGGCCATAAATTCAAAATTTCGGCCTCGCGCTTGCGCTCTTCGGACGCCCTGTAAACAAAAACAACAAATATCAGCTGATGTCTGTCAATCATCTTAGTCGTTGTCCTAAGGATTGAAAGTTGGCAACTCTTAAGACAAAGACTAACCAAAAACAAAAGCAAAAGCATTGTATGAACACTCCCATAAGAAACAGTGGTTTTAACTTTCTTATGACAAGACATATGACTAAACCAAGACAAAAGATGAGTATGAATGATCCATAAATATTCATGGAATACAGCATTAAACAAATTTGAGCGGTCGACCGTTCGGTTATTAGTTCTCTTCGTTTAAATGCGAAAATTAAACAAAGAGCATTTAACCAAAAAAGGTAAAAAAATTCGGTTATAACCCTGCTCCAGAGGTACAAAGAAAGAACAATGAAAATGCATAATTTTTTTGTTAAACACTCTGTTTAATTCTCCCATTTAAATGAAGAGAAGTAATAACTGAACGGTCAACCTCTTAAATTTGTTTATTATTGATACTTCTTTCTAGGTGGAAGAAAATAGAATCAGAAAACTCCCCAGTCCAATGGATTGGCATCTTTGACAGTAGAGTCTGGTTAATTCAAGAAGAATCTGACACTTCTTTTCTGTATCAAGTATTTGAACCAGAAAATGGTTACAATGTTAAACAAAATGAAGAATACTACAATAAGATACTTTCAGAATATTTTCGATTAGATGTAGACTTAAAAGAATGCTATGAGAAGTGGGGAAAAAATGATCAGTATTTTAGGTAAAGACTCTATACACATTATTATAAGGATATTCCACCACCCCCATTTTATACACTCTTCTCAGAAATTAACCCACCACTCATAAATTTCTAATGAATTTATTTACAAAATAAAATTAATAGTAACACTAAAAAAGAGTTCAGGAAAGGAAAAAAGAGCAGCTATCAAAAACCAAAAATAAATTGTATTTTTAGGACCTTGAGAAAAACTATTAGTCTAAAGCTAAAGAATCACTCCTCTTTGTTTTTACATGGGATTTAGAAACACTGTATACAATGTGAGTAACAGATCATTACTCAGATCCTCATCAATCTCTTTAAAGAGTGTCTGATTTTGTTGTTTTTAGTACCTATGTCACTATCTAAAAATTTTATTTTAGGGAAGCAGCCAAACAGTTTTATGGAATCAGAATATTGAAGCAAAATGTGACAGAGAATATTTTTGCATTTATATGTTCACAAAATAATCATATTTCAAGGTGAGTGATCATCTTTAATGGGTTAAGCTTTCATCACTATATATCACAATTCCCAATAGTGTCTTACACTTGTTAGTGGTTATTTTTTCAATAATCTTTGAGCTGCATTTGTCAAATTTTGTGAAAACTTCGTTACTATTTAAGTTTTGAAGTCTGCATTAATTTATTAGCCATTTTTTGTATTAAACAATTGAAGAAGGTACTAGGCGTGTTTAACTCTCTTGTAGCCCATGCAGTGTGGTCAAGTTATGGTAAACTGACCAGTGAATGACCATCCTGTACTGATTTTTGTATTATTAAGAATGGTGAAAAACCAAAAAAAATAAAATATTCTGCAATTTGAGCCTTACCATATTCCCCAACTTCCTTAAGCAAAGCACAATGGCTTATCGTCAGCGAAACCGCAAACCCAAGTAACTGCAAAAATCAAAATTTTTAGAAGGCACTAAAAACTCACAATTTTGAGTTATTGAAATGGATTTAAAACAGATGAGTGGTTTTAAATGTTTCCATTTTAAAATATTTCACATTTATTTTATTTTAACCCATTGGTCCCATTAAAGTTTAGTGAAACACTATTTTTGCTATCAATAGCAGTTTCGCTGGAATTTAAAATATAATAAAAGTGTGCACATTTGCGCATATTTTAAAGCTGTTTCTACCCAGAAGTTGAACTTTTTTTATGTACGCGTTTTTTTCTCATACAGTGCTTAATTGTATAAACATATTTTTTTCCATGTCCCATATGCAGTCCGGATATTATTGACCATTAGCCTAAGCCTTCCTTAAAGTTGTTTAACTTTTAAGAAACAAAAACTAAATTTAGGTACACAGTGTTTCATACAAGTGGGGATCAAGCTTATTGTTATAAAGTACTAAAATTTTAAAAGAAGGGAGGAAAAAAATAAAATAAAAAAGAAACATTTTTTTAATATATATTTTTTTAAATGTTAGGTTAGGTTTTTTTCTTCATTTAAATGTAAGACCGATTGATTTTGCTTATTTTTTCTCTACTTAATTTTTTTGAAAAAGCTAGTAGTTTTCGAGGCAATTGCAAAATACTGATTTTTAGGACCTTTGGGGCCTTATATCTAGCAAAGCTCAAAGGTGATTTTGGTGGAGAATATGTGGGGATCCAGCTTGCACCTATCTTTTTCCAAGTTTCAGGGTTCTTTTACCTTATATGACTGGGCTATACTTAAAAAGGGTAGGGGACAATTCATCGCGGCCGATTCGCCGCCTCCGATTCGCCGCCTCCGATTCGCCGCAGCCGATTCGCCGCGGCCGATTTGCCGCGGCAGATTCGCCGCGGGACAATTCGCCGCCCGCCGATTCGCCGCAGGGACAATTCGCCGCGCGATTTTTTATTTTATGATGTTACCATTGGCAACAGTTTTATTTAGCTTGACTTCATATAATATATTTGTTTATTTGTTTGATCATAACTTTTTTGAAACTTTTCCAACTAGGTATTTGGGGTTAGTATACAATTCAACAATTTTTTCTATTAGAAAAATAAATAAAATGACGGATCCAAAATGGCGGATTTTCCCATTTATGAACCGATTTGCATCAAACTCGGAACTTTGAGATCTTTTAGGTCGCTGATTATTATTTTTCACTTAATTTTAAAAAATCAAAATGGCGGTTCCACAATGGCGCACTTTCTGATTTATAAACCGATTTGCCTCAAACTTGAAGCATCGCGGCGCCTAAGGTAACTCAATACAATTTTTGATTTAAATTTTAAAACCTGAAAATGGCGGATTCTTCAGGGCCTAGCCCCCCCCCCCAAAGCCTAAGATTTTTTTAGATATTTTTTACATATTTCATGAATAAAAAGATTTAAAGAGTATAAAATTCGCCATCATGAAGCTTCGCCCCCCCCCCCCCCAGAGAAATCAGCCCCTTCCAATTTTGAGGCAAATCGGTTTATGAACAAGAAAGTGCGCCATTGTGGAACTGCCATTTTGATTTTTTAAAATTTTAGTTAAAAATAATAATCAGCGACCTGAAAGATCTCAAAGTTCCGAGTTTGATGCAAATCGGTTCATAAATGGGAAAATCCGCTATTTTTGATCCGCCATTTTCATTTTATTAAATTTAAGTCAAAAATTGTATTAAGTTACCCCAAGCGCCGTGATGTTTCAAGTTTTGAGACAAATCGATTTATTAATAAGAAATTGCGCCATTGTAGAACCGCCATTTTGATTTTTTTTAAAATTAAGTTACAACAATAATCAGCGACCTGAAAGATCCCAAAGTTCCGAGTTTGATGCAAATCGGTTCATAAATGGGAAAATCCGCCATTTTTGATCCGCCATTTAAATTTTTTTAAATTTAAGTCAAAAATTGTAATTAAGTTACCCTAAGTGCCGCGATGTTTCAAGGCAAATCGGTTCATAAATAGGAAAATCCGCCATTTTATTTATTTTTCTAATAAAAAAAATGTTGAATTGTATTATACTAACCACCAAATAACTAGTTGAAGAAGTTTGAAAAAGTTATGATCAAACAAATAAACAAATATATTATATGAAGTCAAGCTAAATAAAACTGTTTAAACAATTGCCAATGGTAATATCAAAAAATAATTGTCCCCGCGGCGAATTGGCCGGCGGCGAATTGTCCCGCGGTGAATCGGCTGCGGCGAATCGGCCGCGGCGAATTGTCCCAACCCCACTTAAAAATGACTAAACCCGAGAAACACTTTAAAATAGCTTTTTAACTTTATCTTTGGTACAATTAGGATATCAGGCATGGTGGAAAAACTGGCCGAATATTATGGCGAAAAAATCTGTGATATAGACAAAAAAACGTTTTACTCATTTCCAAAGGTTGAAGCTTTGTGTACCCCTCAAACTGAACAAAAACTAAGAACTAACGGTTTTGGCTACAGAGCAAAGTACATAAGCGAATCAGCCAAAATGATTGTGGAAAATGGAGGAGAGAAATGGTTGGAGGAACTAAAAAGCATGAGTTATGATGAAGCTAAGAAGAATTTGATGCTACTTATGGGGATTGGAGCAAAGGTAGAAGCTATTTATGTCATTTAAAAGTAATCATCCTTTATTTGACTAAAACATGACTTTTTGAGACCTTCTCTTATTATAATGAGTCCTAAATAATATATCTTTACTAATTAACATTTTCTTTATTTAAATGTAAACTGGATCTTGATAATTTCCTAAAAATTTAAACCACTCAAACTTAACAATTTCGTGATGGTAAGCTTTGAATTAGACCTTTTGCGACTGAAGCTTGGCAACGCAACTTCACAAGCAATTATTTAAACGATAATGGCTGGTTTTCTTTAGTCTGGGATGTGAGCTGTAAGACCAGCCACGTATTTTTTAAGCGGAACTGTACCATATACAGTCGAACCTCTCTAACTCGAACCTGAAGGGACAACCAAAACAGTTCGAGTTATGGAGAGTTCGAGTTATAGAAACTCGAGTTAAAGTGGTTAAAATACATATAAAAAGTGCAGGGACCACTTAAAAGGTTCGAGTGATAGAGAGGTTCGAGTTATAGAGGTTCGAGTTAGAGAGGCTCGACTGTAAATTATTGTTATTTATGACGTGTAGATATGCTTTAACTATAATTCGATGGTGGAAAGCGAAAATGTATTAAACTCCACTTTTGGCGAATATTAGATATATATATATATATATATATATATATTGTTGTAATCACCATGTCGCACGGAGGTCAGCTTGTCTAATTAATAAAATTTGTCTAATAATCTATTTTCTATCATAACCACTAAGTCTTAAAAAAGTGCCCAATTACCTTATTAGTAGACCCCCAATGCAGAAAATCGATCAACTAACTCGTTGTCCCTTGTTACTACAAGTCATAGGCCGTTTGATAGCCTGCATAATGATCCGCACTTATTCCGCGCGGAAAGGCGATTTTCAAAAGTGCTTCAAGTTGGTAAACTAAACACGTATATTTAAAATATGGGTTAGTATCTTTAATTTTTACTATTAAACCATTTGCAAAGTTTCAATTTGCTTATTAAAAAAATTTGATAAAAGTTGTGTATTGATTTATTATAATTTTTCAAATATGCATTATATTCATTGGACTGAAAAAGTCTGGATCGTTATGTATCCATTGCGTTTGTGACTTTATTATTTCAATCATGTATCAAGGGTTGTATAGGTGCTACATTCAGCTGCCGCTTCTTGCCGCTGTATTAGCTATGATTTATTGTTTCAGCGTTGGCGCATGGGATGACCGACGTAATTTATTTAAAATGTGGCACTAAACACCGGTTTCACAGGATAAAAATCAATCCGTTTTGAACTATGTATGTGAAAATAGTGAATATAAAGACTACGATAATGAATAACAGTGCGTGGTAAAAAATTGATATATAGTATAGCAAGATTAATAAATTTAGTTAAATTTTTATAAAAAAGCTATGTTAAATCAAAAAAGGTATAAGCTAGTTACATACACACACTCTCAAAGTATCAATTTTTCAAGTTTTTTGCTTAAGAGGAAAAAAACGATATGCAATTTTATTTTTGGAGGCGACTGTACCATCTCCAGACTGCACAGTATATTAAAATCACATTTTTTAAACGCTTGTTGACGTTTCCTAATTTTCAGCATCAATTTTTCAAAATTAAAACCATAAAATAATTTCGATAGTTCAGAACCGACAAGCTGACCACCGTGTGTCGTCCTGCGTGTTTAAGCTAAGTCTTCCTTTAATCAAGTAATATTTAGGCGTATTATACATTTTTTCTTAAAGGAAGTAAAAGAATTTATTTTATGCGCCAACTTCTCGAACGGTCTTTATTTTTTTGGCAGTTTATACATAGGTTAGATAAGTCAATTGTCCTTTCATAACATTTTAACTAGTTTGGAAATAATTCATTTTAAATGGTATCATTCCGGTTTTAAGTGGCCTAAGATGCGTATAATACATTCAGTTCTTGGTTAAATAAATATTATTTTGCACCTAACAGTTTCAATTTTATTGTATTCCTCCTTAGCTTAAACTTATTAAACATTCTTATCCATTTTAATTTTGTTGTTTGTTTAAAACTATTTTGATAAAATAAAATTTTAATCAGACCACAATAATTTGAGCTTGAAGAGATAAGCCTTTCGGCATCCAGGACAAGGGGCAATTTAAGGCTTGTAATACATTTTTTATACGACTGTCTTGTAAAAGGGGGTTTTGCGCACGGAGAACACGATCTGAAAATGGCATTTTGCGCACGCTGTGTGCAAAACGTTTTGCACACGCTTATGTCATTTTTGCGCACGCCTATGTCATTTCTGCATACGGGTCTCCCGTCATTGTGATTTTTGTTGTTGTCACCCATCAATATACGTTGGCTTAGTTCCGTAGCAACCGTCACTGCTCGTATGTTTTGTTGATTAGATACGTCAAAAAATTGTTGAATTTTTAAAGTTTTGTTGTAAAAATGTCGGAAATAAAAACAAGTTAAATTAAAATTTGATTTTTCTTTCTTTATTAGCAGTCGTATAAAAAATATTGTAAAAAACTCGTTTGAAAACCTCTTTGCACACTCCCTCGACTTGTAGACCTCGCCTTCGGCTCGGTCTACCAAACTGTCTCGATCGTGTGCAAAGAGTCGTTTTCAAACCTTGTTGTTTAAATAACTATTTCCTGATTTACCAATAATGAATATTGTTATATCGGAAGTTTTTATTTCAGGATACTTTAATGTAATTTAACACCGTTTAGCTATGCACACATGATTTTTTTTTTGAAAAAATCACACTCCAAACTGCTCTCCTATAAAGGTTGTATAAAGGCGTTTAATACATTTTGACCTTCTACCGTCGATATAGAGAGTGCATAAACATTGACTATTGCTCATTGTATTAAAAATGTCGGTTATTTTTGATATAGGGTATCTATTTTCTTCAACTTGTTGATTAACAGTAACTTTGTAGTCAGCGCAATGTCAAATTTTTTCGTTGTTTTATATATTTTCTGTATATTTTGTACCTTAACTGTATTTGAATGCTTGTTACATGTAATAATTGTTTCGTCTGCATGGCTAAAATAGCCCCGCTTATATATTTTCTTGTTTTTTTTTAAGGTGGCAGATTGCATATGTTTAATGTCCCTGGGCCACTTGGAAGCGCTCCCCGTGGACACTCACGTTTTTCAAATAGCACAA
This sequence comes from Aspidapion aeneum, assembly GCA_963576565.1. Taxonomy (NCBI): domain Eukaryota; kingdom Metazoa; phylum Arthropoda; class Insecta; order Coleoptera; family Brentidae; genus Aspidapion; species Aspidapion aeneum. The sequence goes on along the minus strand of OY755038.1, from coordinate 33,099,218 downwards.
AGACTGTACCTCCCAAAGCTATCCAAACAAAAGACAGTTACGGAAAAAGTTTACAAAGAAATTGGGGAGCATTTTAGGGAATTATATGGACCTTTGGCCGGGTGGGCGCACACCGTAAGTTTCATTTTTTTTTGGTTAATCTGGAAGTATCCAAAAATCTTTGGTTTTAATCAAAAATCTGTCAACAATTTAAAAATTTTCTATGGGTTGCCTTTTTTTAAAATTAACTCCTAGGAGGTTGAAGGGAACGAGTAAGCTAGAATCAACGGACTAGCGAGGTGCAGACTTTCTTTGATTTTCTTAATGATAGTGATTCTTAACCCGCGGCAATCCACTAATTAATATTTAGGTTAATATTTTTCATTCGAAAGAAACGTACCCACCTTATCAATTATTTCTTAAACTACATATATAATATATCAAAAAAAGGTTATTACAAAAGTTGTAGAGGGTTTTTTTTAAACGTGTAGTAAGCAGTAATCAGTTTATTTGTACAGGGTTGAGCATAAAGTCTTGGCGCAACAAACGTGTATTTTTTTAAGGGAACTTAACCTCTATTATTTGACGTTTAAATTCTTTAATTCTAAGTAAATTTTATTAAAACAATATACTAAATTTAACAGTTTTCGAGTTATTAGGTTTTGAAATTGATGTAGTTGCACAAGAAATTCGTCATTTTATTAACATTCAATTCTTTATTGTACATCTCGACTTATAACAGTATATACATTGTCAAATTTTACAGCAAAAAATACAATATATATATATTTATATATATATATATATAAATAAGATAACATTACACCTAAGTAGCATTTAAGCCTCGTTAATGAACAAAAAGGTCATTAATGCGATAGATTTCTCAATAAGATAGCTCTGTAGTCTTTTCTTGAACTGTTTTTCTGATGTGACACTATTTATTTCATTAGGAGTTCTATTATAAACATAACTAGCAAAACATTTTGGACTGTTTCTAAAAGCTGATAGATGAAAATTTGGAATCAAGATTTTGTTTATGACTTGATGAAACTGTTGGGAATTTGCTTTTGTTTCTCCTTACAAACATAGCCATCTCAAGTATCAAAATACCATACATAGTAAGTAGCTTTTTATTTTTAAATATCGACCTACATGATTTCACAGGGCTCAAGAAAAAATATTTCTCTAGATTCGTTTCTGAAGCACAAAAACCCTACCAACCTCACATGATTGACCCCAATAAAAAATCATGTATTTCAGATGACTGTATACCAAAGCATTTGAGTTGTTTTGTTCTTAATATTTTTTTAAAAATTAACTATTGCGAAGTATGCATAGTTGAGTTTTCCAGCTACATGGTCAATATGACAGGTCCAGGTAAGCTGGCTATCGATATGTAATCCTAAGAACTTATAGCTGTCAACCCTATCAACATTTACAGGAGAGGATAAAGTTTGGTACTAACCTTCTCTTGTGAAACACCATGTATTTAGTTTTGTTTTGATTGACTAGCAGTTTGTTACTAGTACATCATTCATGAAACTTATCAACCATGAGACTTAACTTTTCTATGAGAGTTTGTAGGGATCCACAGGAGATGACAATGGTGGAATCATCAGCATATAGAACGATTTTTATTTTATTATCTGGGGACCAACAACTTTCTAGAAAACCAAGAAAGAGAATAAATAGGAGTGTGTAATAGCACGCTACTGAACCAAATTTTAACTTTATTTTCTTACCTGTCTTAAAAGAAGTGCCTAAAGCATTCAGTTTTTGAATAAGAAACACAACACAACACACATGTCTTACAGAGAGGATAGATAATACAACGGCGAGTTTCCTATGCAAATACAGTATTGTTAAAACTCAATAATTCGGAAACGCTTAAACGTAATTATATTATATTTTAACAATTAAAACTAAAGAAAGAATTGAAATATAAAGTAACCTACATGGTGTTCCTTTTAAAAAAATACAATTTTATTGTGCCACGACTTAATACCCAATCCTATACAAATAAAATCGTTACGGCTTAGTAGACATTTTAAAGCCCTACAACTTTTGTATTAAACTTTTTTTGATATCTTGTAAAGTTTAGGAAATAATCAACCGTTACCATACTTATCAGCGAGCCTGTATGGTTTTTAAGAACAAATGTGATTTAACCGCTTCCCTTTATTTTATCACTATAAACCTAGGATCAAAGACGCATTAACCAAGCAGTCTTCTAAGAAGTCCCATAAGGACGAAACAGTTAACTGTCAACACTTATTAGGTGTCAATTAGATCTTGGATCCCCGTGAGGATAAGCTTTCGAACTACCCACCTCTTTTTAGCCGATTAGTCACGAAAACTTGTTTGAATTTGGTTTACCATAGTTATGACGTGGTGCCACTTACAGATCCTAAGTGCCTTAAATGTTTCTGAAATTGTGTATGTTTGTTTTAGGTTTTATTTTGTGCAGATCTCAAGAAATTTCAAACTGGTAATACCCAGGGCAGCACCAATAATGAAGAATCTTCAAAAAAATCGAAAAGCAAGAAACTTAAAACTAAGTAAATAAGTGAGTCAATATATTTGTAATACTATTTATTGTTTTAAAAAACGTGTGTGGAACGTTACAGAAAATTTATTTTTTAACTATTATTTCCTAAATGTTTAACTTTGTATACCTTTTTTACAGTTTATAACAATAAAAAAACCTAAAAATTACAATACAATAAAAAAAAACTACAAATAATTTATGACAAGTACATATGACTGATTGTGAAAAGAGTAACAAATATTAGTACTTAAACATTTGCTTCAGTCTTTTTTAAATTTTACCCTGCCGAGGGTGTGAGGTTAGTAAGCTTGTGATATTTTTCTTTTTTTTTTGAAACGTTGTTTTTTTGTTTATTTTAATATCTAATCTCCATATCATAATTCTTGAGATAACTTTTTGACAGTTATCAGCTGTTTACCATAACAAATAGCATAGGCCAACAAAAAAAAAAGTGGTAAAAAGTTGTCTCAAAAATAATGATATGAACTGTATGTCCGGCGCTACAGCTACCTAGAGACCCTGTATGTATGACATATTTTTAAAATAGAGAGACAAAACAAACAAACCCATCAAAGTCACTGAAATTAACATTTTTGGTGATGTTATTTTCTTGCCAAGCTCATTGGCGTTTCACTAAAATAATTTAAATTGTCAGCGGTGAGTGACATCAATCAGCATGCAACACCTAAACAAACACGCTTGTCCACACCCCCTGTATAGGGTTTGTTAAAAATGTTTATTTTTATTTTCCGACGCTTATGAAATAACAAGGACAGAAGGTACGTCTCTCTCTAAACATAGCTAGAGTATAGAGGACCGATATTTTCATCCTTTGATTTTGACTTAAATAAATTTGACTTTGAAGAGTTTGTCGCGTCTCTTTATTGTAAGAATATGCCACACATACAGGGTCTCTACAGCTACCCACAGGACAATGTATAAAAAGTTGATGTTTACCAAAAAAAAACAATAAAAATTACTCTATTATGAAGAATTTTTATTTAAATATCGAGGCATCACATTGCTTGAAAGTTAAAAACTATGAGACTTAATAAAAACGTAAAAAAATGTAATAGCGCTGGAGAAATGATAAAATACCGTTCTAAAAGGGTGATACAGGGTGTTTTTGGGGAGTTTCAAGAATTTTTAAGGGAGAAAACTGACTCCCACTTGCAAGCCTCGATTTTTAAAAGAGGATTAAAGATGAAAACCGCAGCTTGATAAAGCAACCGTTTTTAGACTATGGGGTGTCTTAAGGGGCCTATAACTTTTTCTATAATTTAATGTTTGTGCAAGTGATATTTTATAGTTTTTATATATTAATATTTAACTATCAAATTAAATTTCTTTTGTCACTTTTGGATTTTGAGATATTACATATAATTGTTATTTCTTTATGGAATGACCCCTTTATTTTTTTAAATTCGTTGTGTTCTTTGATATTGTTTATATTTTATAGTTTTATTTGTTTACTAAATTTAAAATACTTTAAAATTATTGAATTAAAAAATCAATAAAAAATAAAAGGTTAGAAAATTAATAAAATTTTGAGGACGTCATTTTAAAGAAAATATTATGCTGATTTCAAAAATCGAATAAAAAAAGTGTCATTCTATAAGAAACATAAAAACTTTATGTAATATCTCGCAAACTAAAAGCAAAAGTTGGATTATTTATAAAGGAAAGTATAAAAAGCAATTTATTCCAAAATTAAATTCATCAATAAAAAAGTTATAGGCTTTTTCCGAAATGCAGACTTTTCAAAAAGTGTCCGCAGCTTAAAAACTGATAGTTTTCATCTTTAATCATCTCTTTAAAATCGAGGATCGCAAGTGCGGGTCGGTTTCTCCTTTCCTCGAAATACCTGAAATCCCCCAAAAACTTCATATTTGGTACACCCTGTACACTAAAGGCAGAAGGGAGGGCTCTGGTTAATCAGGCTAAAACCCACCAGGGGTTGTAATGCCACTTGAAGAAGAAGAAGCTAAAAGCATGTAAGACCTCGCTGCTGTTTCATTGCAAATTTACTTGCAAATGAACATGAGGATTTTGGGAACCTATTTTCTTAGTCAGCAAACATCGATAGAATTGTTCATTGATCAATTCTAAACAAAATTTGCAATATGAATACGGGTAGTTTCCGATGGGTTTAGACACAAAATGCAAAATGAATACGAGGAACTTATTTCCTTAGTAATAAAACTAGTCACACTACTAAAGGATATACTTACGTTAACTAAAAAATATATTCTCTAAGGATGGCCAATATTTCTGGCTAGTGAAAAAGGATATGAAATTTATGCAATTGATATTAATAAAGCAACATCTCCAATTCGATTAGTGAAAGCAGTTAATATTTGACGATCCCACAATGACATTGTATACCATGTATATGTTTGTTACTCAGAGGAATTAATAAACGACTACTCTACTCTACTCTATTTTACATTTTGATAATAAATAAGTTATGTTCTTAAAAACTAAAGAATTTGGCGGTATTTTAGTCTATTCAGAGGAACCTGTCATTATTATTATTATTATAAGTGCCCTTATTTTCTTAGTTCTGAAAGTTTATGAGATGATAAGTTGTGTTATAACAAAAGATCAAAATACAATCTGGCTGTTATTTAACCACCACAAAGGCTTGTCAGACTAATCTGATGGCCGTAATTTGACCACGAAAAAATGAGAATGAGTGATTATTTGGCTTATTTTAGGACCAAAAGTTTCCATGCACATAGGTGAGCAAACGCTTTGTTGCCGATTTACAGACTGTTGAAATTAAGCTCAGGTAGAATCTAAAAGAAAATATTTTTTTAGCAGGAAAACATTTTTTCTAAGATACAGAATAAATTCCTTGTTTTATCTAGAAGGCTTTCGTGATTGTAAATAACAACCAGACTAATTTTCTTCAAGACATTATAGCATAATCTACCATGTCAAAAAATTTGAAAACTAAGAAAAAAGTTCCCGATTTTCCAATTTTGAAGACGCCGCAAGGTGCGTTGTAAATCAGCCAGAGTTATTTTTAGTTAAAGTGTATTATAAACATCAGTTTATACGTTAAGTTTCAAGGCTAAGAAACTAAGGGCACAAATCAGTCCAATTATTGGATCTGAAAAGTTTCAGCCAGAGCTTTCCACCACTTGAGATGAGCCAGATTGTTTTTCTTATAATGTTCATGATATTTTCTTCTTAGTGTAAAAGATTTAAAACTAACAAAATAAGTCGACTCATAGCATTTATACTAACTTTTTGAACCCATCGGAAAATCATTACCAGAATGAAAAATTGTTGATTATTATCATTAATAGAACATACTTATTTATACAGAATGTTCATAAAGTATGTCGCCAAACGTCAGGAGGATTATTTCTTGAGTGATTCTAAGAGAAAAACTTTTTATAATCATTGTGAATGTTTAAATTTTTTGTTTGTTACCTTTCTAGCCCGCGTAGCAATGGCTAGAGGAGGTATTATTTTCGACGAAAACATTTTTTTTGAGACAACGCTAAAAATGTTATTTGGATGCATTTTGATCTATCCTAGCAATATCGTCGTGATGTCTGTCTGTGTGTGTGTGTCTCTATATTATTTCTGTCCGTAACATGATAGCTCCTAAACCGCTGAACCGATTTTCATAAAATAGTGTTCGACACTCGTAAGAGCAGATTGGATTTTGGTCAAAATCCATTAATGCTAATGACAGTTTTTTAACAATTAAAAACTTTAAAAAAAAAGCTAAATGTTTAACGGAGCTTCGTATCAATACACTGTTTTCAGAATACACTAGACTATATTTTGCGCAATAATTCGTATTATAACCAAAAACTTCGTAGAAGCTTTAGTTTGTGAGATATTTACAAAAAACTGTTTTCAAGGCTAATATATTATCACTTGAAGTGTGATAATAGGCTAGCTAGGAAGGTGTCAGATTCGTCATGGATCCATTTATTTTTTCTTTCTAACTCGTGCAGTTTTTGAGATATTTAGCTCAAATCTGGAACGTGTATTTAGCTATAAGGCATACATCAATAAGCATGGCAAATATTTTTCCCCAAAACTTTTTTGCAGTAGATAAAAAGGGGGTATGACTTCCGAAAAAATATCACCCTGTTCCAAATTTGAGCAAAACATCTCAAAAACTGCCCAAGCTATAAAAGAAAAAAACAGCCAAAAAAATGAAACTTTGACACCTTGTATCTCAAAAACTGTGCATTTGCATTGCATGTTTATTTAAAGTTTTTTTCTTAAAATCACTTAAAAAATCATCCTTTGAAGTTTGGCGATATACTTTATTAACATCCTGTATACACCGACTAAGAAACTAAGTTCCAAAAAATATTCACGGCCTACTATTACATTCAAGAGACAAAATAGAACAGGAGTTTTTATTTACATAAAAATAAAGCAGTTGTTTTATGTTTGGCATGTTACAATTCAGTCAAAATCAGAGGAATCGTTAGTATTTTCTTTTGATTTTATCACTTCTAAATGCGTGGAAGGGGCTTTAAGTAACGATAAGAGTTTTTTCGAGTTTGAATTCACTAGACCTCGTTCTGGCTTAGCTTTGCTCGTGGTGGGCATGGGCACTGAACTCTATAACAAGTAATTTTTTCTTGGTCGTAACTACTGGTAAAAATCATTAAGTTTTAACAGCCCTTTTAGGCATATTTGTGCCAAAAAAATTCCCAAAACTTCAAAAAAGATTCTAACAAAAGATAGTCTTCCATTACTAGCTTAGCTGCAGAAAAAATGTCTACTATAATTTAACAAGCGGAACCAGGATAATCAAGATAACCGTTCCCAACAAACATTTAAAGTTGTAACGACGAAACTCCAACTAGAAAGAATTTCTTAAAAGTAACCGCAACGTACTCCCGCTACGTCTCAGTATACCATACAGCGACGTTATAATTCCCTAAGTGGGGAACCAATTTCTGGTTATAACTACTTGGCCAAGTGTTTAAAGTCACTGTAGTAACAACTACACTACTACGTCGTAGCCAGGTATCTACTACGTCGTAGAGGCTGTTTTTTTTCCGTAATGGCATAAAAGTTGCGATGTAGTTGCAAATAATATAATCGTTTCTTTTTGGTAGAATTGTTACACAATATGGTGGACACAACAGTAAACAGACTCGCTTAGCTTTTTTGTTTGGTTATGGTTATAATATGTACTATGTTATCCAAAAGTGTGAGAATTTACGAGCAGAGGATCAAAATTCGAGTGCGACGCAAAGTTTTTTGTATAATATGCATTATATATACTGCAAAAAAACCGGTGCGCCCGTAAAATTGAGCCGTTTTCTGGTAGCTGATGAAATTTTTGTGTTGTGATTTTGGAGGTTATGTTTTCATAATCGACAGTTAACTCCAACAAATGGTGCTTAAGAAGAGCGTTTTTGGTAAGCTTCAACTAATTTGTTTATAAAATAGTAGCTCTTTAATATGAGCTCATAAAACGACAACAAAAATATTAATTTTTCTTTCTTACATAAAAACGTGGCGTCCCAAACTATATTCCCTGATAGTCTAAAGGGTTATTTGAAAGTGAGCCTAAGTTACGGCAACGTGTCACTTACGACTTTTATGTCGGCATTCCTTTTTAGTAGTAGATAACACACTCGAATTTCTACTCCTTCGTTGCAGAAACGTATTATTAACTAGCTTTCGCCATTAGAAAACGTCTACAGAGTGATAGGAACCACGCGATAAGTATAACTGCTACCCTCAAGTTATTGGGGTGTCGCCACTTGTCATTTGCCGTTTCTGTCAACAACAGCACCACTGCTTGTAGGTTTTGTACCAGCGTGAATTTGTGGTAGGTTTTAAAATAAAAACAAAGAAATTAACTTCCATTAGAATAATAAAAGTGTTTTTTAAAAATGTATGTTGCAGTGGAGAGCATGATCCCTATTCTAGAATTTCTAGGAAGTGTTGGTCAAGGAACTAAAAGAACGTAGTCACATCAATGAAATCAACTTAATGTTACTTTTTTTATTTACACATTGCTCTCACAATTCGTATGTAGTATTTTTTATTGTTTTTAGATATTGTGGCATTGTCAATATTCAGTAATTTTTATTATTATAAGCCCTATAAGTAAAAAAACAATCTCGAGACAAATTGACCCAAGCTCAACATAAAATGAATCACAGTGAGACACGACACGTCAGAACAAGAGGCATAGATAAACGAATTCGGTTTAGTCCGCACAAGAGGGTTACGATGGCGATAGGGTGGTGCCACAGCACAAACCACGAACGACCGTAAAGACAGTACACGAATAGAACAGCAACAAGTAGCGTAAAAGATTAAGGATGGAGATTAAGCATGGACCAGGGAATTCTTAAAATCCGTGTACGGTACTCGATACTTTGGATCAATATTTTGCATTTTGATTGTTTTGCAAACTGGTCAAGCAATGAGCTCGAAAAAATGGACTGCTCAAGGTAGTTAAAAACAAATTTGCAAAACTATTCCTAATATTCCCATATTATAAAAGGAGCCACAAAAAGTAGGGTTAAGAATGTGTGCGACCAAGATGCGACTTCAAAAAGTGTACGTTTTCAAAGTAGAAACAGAAAGGAGAGATTACTTTAAAAGATCGACATTAAAAAAAAGTCAAAGTAGTTGCGGCTTTAAAGTTGATCCACAAAGTTGTTTTGTCTACATTGTTACATCAGATGTTACTATGATGACACAAACTTTTGTGGTAAAAATTAAAGTTATAATGTAGTTGTCGGATACACTTGTTTGGGACTCCAATGAAGCTTAACTTTCTAGTGGTAATTAAGTAGGATATAAAAGTCAGGGCGACTACGAAATAACGACTAAAAAGAAAGTAAAACTTTAGCAACGGCCTATTGTGGTAGAGAAGACTATCAGAATCGACTATCAAGAAACAATCCTAAGAAGTAGTTTAGAGGGTCGTTTTTACGAAACATCTATTATTTCCTGATACTAAATAGTAGTTAGAACTAAAAAGTAACAAATTTTGGTTGGGATCACCACATTTCTACTATAAGAAAGTAGCAAAGTCTTTAGAACATGTAACCGCTACTATAAATGTTAGTTGGGTTCTCCTATAACTTAAATATAGGTAAGACATCTGAGGCAATGTCGTTTAAAGTGCAAAATAGCTATCCATCATGACCAATAAGAAAAACAAAAAATCTATTTTGGAAGGCTACCAAACCTCTAGGGGAATACTAGGATAAACATCATGCTTTTAATAAAAAAAACTGCTACATTTGCACTAGTGCTTCCAGAAAAAAATATTTTTACAATTTTTTTAAAAGCTCTGACTGCGTTTTTACATAACTAGGGCCAAAACCTATATTGTATCTGAAAGATGTAACTGTTAATGTCGAAATTTTAGAATTAAATTTCTCGATTTTATTTAAAATACGAAAAAAATGGTCTTTGGCTACGTTTTTAACACTCCTCGCCTGAATTTAATATTAAAACCAGTTCAAAAGTATTATTGAACCAATAATATTAGAAGCAAAACACTTCTGCTAGCACTATTTTGGTAGATAATGCAGTCACTACTAGGACTAAAACGACACCTTTTGTTAGAATTTATTGACGTCAAAACGTAATTTTTCCGACTATTTAATGATAATTGGAATGTCACGAATACAGAGGAAGTATTTAAATATATGGCTAGTCATCCAGCTTCAAAGATTTGACTTTTAAAAAAATAAAAAAGTTTTAATAAAAAATTCACAAAAAAATGGACGTAAATGTTGGACGTCCAATTTATTGAAGTTGAAACATTACGTTACTAAAGTGTTGCAGTGAACCTTATTTTTATTTTTAAGAGTTGTTTCACTACACGTAAGTTCGTACGATGGTGCCATAATATATTGTTTTTTTTTTTTAACAAAAACTAAAGCTCTCATAGAATTTTTGGTAACGACGCGAGTTTTTGAGTAAAAAATATTCTTTAATATACCGGAAACCCCATATTAATTTGGAAAATAATCAAACATTGTTTTCTACTACAAATTTTATAGAAATTGGTTCAGGAGCTATCGTGGTACGCACAAACTAACAGACGCCACGATAAGCTCGCTTAATTAGGGAAAAACTTCACAAAACAAATTTTTTACGTTCTCTCACAATTTTTTTTTTGATAAAAACAAAATACCTTTTCTAGCCCATGCTTGGTACAAGTACCGTTATAGCGGGTCCACACCAAACCCACAAAACAGCAACTAAATGTTTTCCAACATTTTTGAAACAAAATGAGAACAATTCGGCAACTTTTTTGTTTTCTTGGCGTTTTCAGCAACTTTTTATTTTCCCGTGGCCTGTCGGTAAAGATCAAAGTGTTGATGTTTTGTTTTCGTTTTGAGCAACTTTGTTGGTCTAGTCTGTATGCAAATAAAACAGAAACAAACATCGTGGCTCAGTTTGTGTAGTTTCTGTATGCAAAATTACCATATCCGGCGAAAAAATTAAATGGGGTGTTGAAAATACATGTTAATTAATTGAGCTTTATCGAGAAACTAGATTGTAATGGAACGCCAGACACTCTGATTATAAAAATCGTTATAAAAAGGCAGACGCCTTAAAGGAATTAGGAATATTGTGTGATACTTCTTCAGAGGAAGTGGTTCATATGTATATGCCTATAATAAAAAACATCAATAGCCAGTTCCAAAGAGAACACAGAAATTATCATTTATTGAAAAAATCCGGAGCTGGCAAAAGTTTTGTTTCAAAGTTCACTAATTGTTTCCTATATGTAGGCAGCAGTTGACAATTTGTTCGTGTTTTAAAAAACTTGCAGTTTTGTTGTGTTGCTGTTTTGTTGATGTTTTTGTTTTGTTGATTTGATGTGGACCCGGCATTATATTGGATTTGATTGAACGTATGGCTTCGATTTAAAAAAAAGGTAGCGCTTTTAAATTACCATAAGAAATTGTCAAGATTGGAGTTAATTTTTATTTTTGGTATAACTTTGAGAAAATTCTTGGAACTTCTGAAAGCCAAAATTATTCTCTTAAGTTGACGTAGCCACTTGTTCAGAGTTTTTTGAAGGTAACGGTTTAAGCTTAGAAGAAAGAAGGTGTTGAGGGTTACTTCTTCTTCAAGACATACGTTGGGGTTCATTTGAAATTCAACATGGTGGCAAGCATGTATAGGTGGTTTTTTTATTATGGCGGTTCGTCATTGACATTTTTTCATTTAACATAATGTAAATTAACCGCCATAATAAAAAAACAAACTATAGTAGTCATTTTGGAGACCCTTTCCTTGCACAGATATATTTTTATTTTGTATCGTACATGTTTGCTGGCTAGGAAGGTAAACGATGAAATTTGAAAACAGAAGAAAAAATCTTACTTCCCTATACTTAAAACCTCCTGAAAATTCTCTTCAATAAAAATGAGATCATTTTATAAATTTTTCCGGTCGAGAACAACTTAGTTTTAGTATTATTTATAAGCAAAGAAAATAATTTAAAATAAGAATAATACTTACTAACTAAATTATGCGCTTACTTTGGCTTTGCGCCCCTTCTTTTTTGCAACGACTTCCTTCATTCCATCATTAAAGCCGTCCATATCGAAGTCGCCTTGATCGGCCTTCTAAAAGAAATGCTTATTACTATAAATATTTTTTTTCTGCAAGCAACGCCTATTTATACTTAAAATCAAGTATGGTAACCGTTAAAAACTAAGGAATATTAAATTTTATTGGATTTTGTCGATATTTTCTTGCAAAAAAACACCTTATTTTTTTATTTTCTTCTCCTTAAAGGAATAAAATGAGAACTTAAACTACAATAGCCTGGGATGTCAGCGAAACTTGATGATAAAATTAATCAAAACCAGAATATACAAGGGTTCTCCTTTAAAATTTGCACATACAGCTGGAATAAAACAGTAGATAAGTTTTAAAGACTTTATTGCTTGCGAAAATTAATTAACTTTTACATGCACTCAACATAGTTGTCAAAGCTCGTTTGTGATTCCGTTCGTTTGTTGGTACTGTCAAAATTGCATTCTTGAAAGCGTCAACTGATTTGACAAGCGACTAAAAAGTTTGACCAATCAGTCCATTTTTGATTTTTGGAAAAGCGTACGAATCGTTAGGACTTAGATCGGGACTGTACGGACGATGTTCCAACAATTCGACGTTTTATTAGGTTCAAAATTCAATAGTTTTTTGGGCTTTCATTGTCTTGGTGGAGGATGATTCGTCGTTCTGGGTTCGTTTTTCGAAGCTCAACGATGACTTTCCGCAAACAAGTGGTGACTTAACAGTCCTTTAATCTTCGAGAGAAATTGTTGCCACATGGTCTGCTTTTGAGACAAATCTTTTTGGATACACTTCGAAAAACGGATTATTTCTGTTTTCATCTTGGAACACCCAAACAGACGACTGCTTCTTTCTCTTCTTTAGTTAACAGATGCGGTATCAAGCGGGAAACTAATTTTCTTACCCCTAGTTCTTCTTGCAATGCGACTAATGATGCTGCTTTATTAACGATAACAGAAATCACCTCGACAAAGTATTTTCAGTTTAATTCCATTGTTCGACTGATTTGTTAATTAAAAAAATTCACTGTAGATTTAAAACTATATATATCGTACTGACGTTTGCACACAGACCCGTTGGGATTGTTGGGTTACTCCAGTGGAATTTTTCTTTTTTCTTTCAGCTGAAATTCCACTTAAGTAACCCAACAATCCCAAGGGGTTTGTGCAACGTGGCGCCCAACGTGGGGCAAAAAGAACAAGGATTTTTTTTTAGGAATAACAAAAACTCGTTGAAATTATAAAAACTCACTCGCTGAAAAATTCGCTGATGTTTTGCGCACAGATGGGTAAGCCAAGTTGAAATTTTACCGGGGAAACCGACACTAAATTTATGATATAAAATATTCTTATATTTTATACAGGGTGGACACCATGTTTTGCTACACGTTCGTTCATTTCATTTGATTGGCCTATGCTACCAACGCAATCCAGCCACAAGCATACTATTTTCAATGTCTGATATCTGTAGGGGATAATCACAATTAATTCATTCATACATCATAAAAACCCAGCTAAGCACCCCCCGATAGAAAATTTTCTTTTCTCAAGGAGGATTTAATTTTATCTGATGATACCCTTTGTCGGGCACAGGGGTCTTTATCGTGCTAGCGTCTTCGACGCTTTTAACACGGCTTTTGAATTTAGGTTTAGTGAACAATAAGGTTAATTTTTAGTAACGACGTTCGATCAGCGTCGCCCTCTATATTCATATATGCAAAACATAAAAGACAGCCCTCGTACATTATTACTAGGGACTTATTGCAATAAGGCCAGGCAGTAATAGTACCGGGCACTATTGTGACAGTTTTTCATTGAAAACTGACAGTTAATCTTTCAAAATTGACATACCAAAGTCGAATTTATAAATCCATAAATCGTTTATTTTCCATAAATAAAGGCGACCCTATTAATTTCGGTTCTTATAATACACAAAGGCCTAATTTTGAAAGAAGACAGCTGTTCTTATAAAGCGAAACTGTCAGAATAGTGCCCGGCATAATTACTGCTTGGCGTTATTGCAATAAGTCCCTACTTACTAAATTTAGCTTACCTTGGTTTTGCGCCCTTTATTTTTTGCAGCTACTTCTTTCATTCCATCATTAAAGCCTTCCATATCGGAGTCGCTTTGTTCGGCGACATATTCAGCCCTCTAAAAAGAAATCTCTATTAGATATCAGCCATCAACACTAAGGCTACCTTGCTTTAATTTTTTTTAATAGCTATGCCTGCATGATTGCCATACACTCGGTTACTTGCCAGTAACATAGCTTTTCACCAAGTATTTTTTGAATTGCTGCAAATATTTCGAAATAGTCTAAATTATACAGTACAGGTGGCCACTTGATAACCATAAAAATCCTAATAGAACGAGCCAATGAATAAAACATTCCACTAAATATTGCGTCTATAGCCTTCGAAAAAGCTTTCGATAGCATTGACTACTGGGCAGTAAAAGCATCTTTATACAGACTTAATAGCCAATATATATAGCGAAGCAACAACATCAATCAAAGAAGAGGTGTCAGATAGGGTGATACAATATCTCCCCTAAACTACTTCACCAGGCCCTAGAAGATGTTTTTAAAAGCTTAGATTGGGAAGAAATAGGCATCAAAGTAAATGGACAATACTTGAACCACCTAAGATATGCTGATGATATCGCCTTAATAACAGACAAGAAAGAACTAATAAAAATGCTGGAAGAACTGGATACAGTAGCTAAAAATATAGGTTTAAGTATAAACTACACTAAAACTAAAATCATAAGAAACACAGATATTACGATCAGAATAAACCAAAAGAAAAAAAAACAAGTAGAGGAATATATATACCTGGGACAGATTATTTAAACTAAACAAAGAAAACCAAACAGCTGTAATCAAGAGACAAGTAAGATTCGCCTGGGCAGCATTCGGTAAATTAAGCTACTTATTAAAAAATAAAAAATATCCTCAGTACCTCAAAACGAAAGTGTATAACCAATGTATCCTTACCTATGGATCCCAGACCTGGACACTTACAAAATCAAACATGGATAAGGTAACAAAAGCCCAAAGATCAATGGAAAGACAAATGTTACATGTAAAGCTAACAGATAGAAAAAGGTATGAATGGATAAGAAATAAAACAAAAGTAAGGGATGTCAGAATAGAAGTAGCAAAATTAAAATGGAAATTTGCTGGTCATAAAAAAAAAGACGATCGATGGAACAAATGTATTGTAAACTGGAGACCTTGGGAAAATAAAAGAAGTATTTGAAGAAACACGCGGGAACTAGATGGATGAACACGGCAACAGACAGAGAAGAGTGGAAGATATTGGGGGAGGCCTATGTCCAAAGATGGATTGAAGAAGGCTAAATAGATAGAATAGGCAAATAGTCTAAATTATGGAAAACGAAAACTAAAAATGTATGCACTTACATTGGCATTCCGCCCCTTTTTTCTGGACGCTATTTCATTCATTCCGTCATTGAAGCCTTCCATATCGGAGTCGCTTTGTTCGGCGACATCTTCAGCCCTCTAAAAAAAAATCTCTATGATCGCGCTGCTATACCATTTTTTCTTGAAAGATTTCAGCCCATATTTGACCTATCTAAAATTCTACTTTGGAATAAGCTACGAATGTCAAACTTTGCACAGGCGTAGATCTTCATAGGATTAACAACCCCTCCAAGTTTCATGGAATTCCATAAAGTAGTAAAGTAGTTACGAAATTTCAAAAAACGTCGAAATTGGCACTCACTCACTCACTCATGTATAGATCATCAAAATTCTACTGTACTTCCAGACATGCTACAAAGCTAAAATTTGGCAGACTGATAGAAATTATAACCAAACCCCTGGGAAAAATCAAAAAACATTTTCAAACTAATAGGAACCTTTTATTTTGAAATGTGTCTTGGAGAACTTAACTTTACTCATCTTATCTCAGTTCTTTTTACGGAATACCATTTTCACATACTTGGCTTTTTTTTACATGAAATGTTTTTGTTATGATTTCACTTCTTTTTTAAAGGAATTGGATAATATTTAATTTTTAAAGTAGTAAAATATGCGGAATATTGTTCAAAACTTTGGCAATGCCTTATTTAAAATTTTAAGGTTTTTTAATTTTTCTCCATGGCTTTATCATAGTTCCTATCAGCCTTTCAAAGCTCAGCTCTCTAACGTTTCTGGAAGTGGAGCTACTTTTACATTATTTTACATGTATAGGGGAGGAAAGTAAATTAAAATTTTGGTATTTTTAAATTTTTTTCTATAATTTTATTTTAGTTCCTATCAGTTTTCCAAAGCTCAGCTCTCTACCGTTTCTCGAAGTGGGCATTGTTAATTTTGCATAACTTTACATTTATAGGGGAGGAGAGTAAATTAAAAATTTTTTAAGTTTTTCCCATGGTTTTATCAGCCTTCGAAAGCTCAGCTCTCTAGCGTTTCTGGAAGTGGGCAATGTTACTTTGATATAAATTTACATTTATAGGGGAGGGAAGTAAATTAAAATTTTGGTGTGTTTCTCGAAGTGGGCATTGTTAATTTTGCATAACTTTACATTTATAGGGGAGGAGAGTAAATTAAAATTTTTTAAAGTTTTTCCCATGGTTTTATCAGCCTTCGAAAGCTCAGCTCTCTAGCGTTTCTGGAAGTGGGCAATGTTACTTTGATATAAATTTACATTTATAGGGGAGGGAAGTAAATTAAAATTTTGGTGTTTTTAAATTTTTACATAACTTTACATTTATAGGGAGGGAAGTAAATTAGAATTTTGGGGTGTTTTACTTTTTTTCTATAGTTTTATCATAGTTACTATCAGCCTTCCAAAGCTCAGCTCTCTAGCGTGTCTAGAAGTAGGCAATGTTACTTTTACATTACATTACATTTATAGTGGAGGGAAGTAAATTATAATTTTATGGTTTTAAAATTTTTTCCTATAGTTTTATTATAGTTCCTATCAGTCTAGCATTTCTGGAAGTGTACAATGTTACTTTTACATAACTTTACATGTATCGGGGAGGGGAGTAAATTAATATGTTGGGGTTTTTTGTTATTTTCCAGGGGTTTGGTCATAATTTCTATCAGTCTGCCAAATTTCAGCTTTGTAACATGTCTGGAAGTACAGTAGAATTTTGATGATCTATACATGTGAGTGAGTGAGTGGCAATTTCGACGTTTTTTGAAATTTTGTAACTACTTTACTACTTTATGGAAGTCCATGAAACTTGGAGGGATTGTTAACTCTATGAAGATCTACGACTGTGCAAAGTTTGAGATTCGTAGCTCATTCCGAAGTACAGTTTTAGATATGGTATGGTACGGCAACACAAAAACATGCCAATGCTACCTTGCTTCAATTTTGTTTTGTTAATCTTAATATCTATGGCCGCAGGATTAACAGCCACCCACAGTACTCATGGGAATTACTTGTAAAATAATTTTTAGCCAAGTATTTTTTGAATCGCTGGCGCTGTAGATATTTTGAAACTATCAAAAAATTAGAGAAAATAAGAACCAGTGGCGGCTGGTGACGTTGTAAATTGGGGGGGCGGAAATTTATACCGCATGGAAAAGGAGATAAAAAACTTATCTAAACAATTTTATTTTAGCATTTTACAAACAAGCAGCTACTTGGTGTGGTTTTTAGTTTATTTTTTTATAGATAAAGTCTATTCGCCCTTCTTTTACATGCGCAAAGTCAACAGTCTATGAACCTACTTTTTGCCACATTTTTTTATGTTCGGTAATGTTTTGCCTATAGGCACTATTCAATTGGCACCTAATATTAATCTTGCGTAGCATAGAAAATTCTATGTGGTTATTTAAATAAGTAGCATAAATCGCATTTTGTTAACCACAGACTAAAAAAAAGAACTAGACATGTCGTACGGGAAGATTTAACAATTTTTAAATAAATCAATTAAAAATACTGTTTGTTGTCTAGTTTTGGGAGGGCACTGCCCCCTGTAGCAGCCGCCAGTGATAAGAACTAAATATTTATGTGCTTACGTTGGCATTGCGCCCCTTCTTTCTGGACGCTATTTCTTTCATTCCGTCATTAAAGCCTTCCATATCGGAGTCGCTTTCATCCGCGTCATCTTTAGCCTTCTAAAAAGAAATCTCACTTAGATATCAGCCATCAACACAAAAACATGCTAATGCTATACCTTGCTTTATTTTTTTTTAAATCTTAATTAGGGACCTTTTGCATGTCCCATTTTTTACCTATCCTCTATTTGAGGCATGCGCAGTTACCTGGTTTGAACTTTATCTTACTAAAGGATAATGTTTGACCTTAATTGTGTTTAAATAACTCAGGCTACTAGTTCCTTTATTTAGAGACAGTGTTGCCGCACATATAACGTTATGACAAATTGTAATGTAAAGGATCCTGCACACTTGTAATGGGTTTCTAGTGCACGGCTAATATCGATAAAATTTTTGTATGTCGTTCGTCTCACCTTACTGATCAATAGGTGCCATTGGCCCGATTCCATCCTATGACTAGTTTCGGAGATACGGGGGCAATTCAAAAGATATTGCACTAAAACGGTAAAAATATTGTAGTTTGATTTTTAAAAGATTCTTTTGTACGAATCTCAAAAGTTTATACGGGGGATATCCAAAAAGTCTGCAAACCTGTAATAAGTTTCTAGTGCACGGCTAATATCGATAAAATTTTAATAGAAATAGAAATCTTTATTTGTACGAAAGCCATTTTACAACGGATGTACATGGTCAAGGCGCAAAATACTTAAAAAGTGCTACAGTATTAAAAGTAAAATAACTAAAGTAAACAATAAAAGTCAAAAATATAAATAAGTCAAAATACAATTAAAAGGTTTTTTTTTTAACTACATTGATTTTAAAGAAAAAAAACTTGCACATAGGCACTTTACAGACGTTAAGACAAAACAACATTAACGTTAATTAATAATTAACAAGATTAAAATGTGTAGTTCAAAAATTCTCTTACAAAATAGAAACAGTTTTGTATGAGTACGTTTTTAATGTTTTTTTAAAGACTAAATCTGGTAAAGTTTTAATTTGATCAGGCAATTAAAAAGCTTTTTCCCTATATAAGAAGGACAGTTTTCGAACTTTAATAAATTGTGTGAATCCAAAACAAAGTAATTCGCAGACCTTGTGCTATATGAGTGAAAATGAGCATTTGTAAAATAGGAATTTGCATTTCTTTTTGTGTGCAATAAAAGTCTATAAATATAAATCCATGGCAAAGATAACAAACCAGATTGCTTACAGCTCTCCTTGTAATCCAAATTAAAAATAAGTCTTATCACCCTTTTTTGTGCAATGAATACTCGCTGATTTGTAGAGCTATTACCCCACAGAATAATATTATAACTTAGATGAGAATAAATTAGTGCATAGTACATATCTAATAAGGATTTTTGCTCGAACATATGCTTAAGTCTAAATATTGCGTAGTAGCCAGAGTTTAATTTTTTGCAGACGTTATCTGTATGTATATCCCATTTAAGAAATTCGTCTAGGTAAACACCCAAAACTTAGTATTTGGGCTGCTTGCTATAGAACCTAATTCGATTTTTGATTTATTATTAGAGCATCTAAATTGCACACAATATGTTGTTCGTCTCAACTTACTGATCAATAGTTGTTATGGGCCCAATTCCATCCTATGACTAGTACCGGAGATACGGGGACAATCCAAACGATTTTGCACTAAAACGTTAAAAATGGTGTGGTTTGATTTTTAAAAGGTTTTAAATTAGCATGTTTTTAATAAAAAATATAGATTTTCTATACGGGGATATCAAAAAGTAAATTAAAATACGTAGGTAAAATAATCGAAAAGGTTGACTATAATTAGAACAAAATAAATGTATTTTTACCTCTAAAACCCAATTTTTATAAAAAAAATTTACGAGGTACACATAAAAAGTAGTACAGTTATAAATTATAACCAAAACTTTCCTTAAAAATTTTCCAAAAATAATTGATTGACTATTGGTACAGAAATGCGAAAGAAGAATAAAAATTCTGATCTAAATAACGACATTTTTATTTTTGAGACATCTACTATAGAGTATTAAGAAACTAACTGTAATTGTTAGGTTTAAATATATCTTGATAGAATTTTGTTTTAAGAAAGTTTTGGTTACAATTTATAACTGCACTACTTTTCATGTGTACCTCGTAAAAAGTTTCATTAAAGTTTGGTTTTAAAGGTAAGAAGACATTTATTTTGGTCTAATCGAAAAGGTTGACTAGAACCGTTTCGATTATTTTACCAACGTATTTTAATTAACTTTTTGGATACCCCCATATAGAAAATCTATATTTTTTGCTAAAAACATGCTAATATATGTACATAACAGATACTTTTGTGACTAGTACAAAAAAAGCTTTTAAAAATCAAGCCACATCATTTTTACCGTTTTGGCGCAATATCGTGTGAATTGCACGCGTGTCTCCGAAACTAGTCATATGATGGAATTGAGTTCATTACAACTATTCTTCAGTAAGGTGAGATGAACAACATATTAAAACTTTATCGATATTAGCCGTGCACTAGAAACTCATTACAGGTTTGCAGACTTTTTGGATATCCCCCGTACGGGAAAATAGCAATTTTTGCTAAAAACATGCTAAAACGTAGACGCTTATGAGATTCGTACAAAAAAAACTTTTTTACCCTTTTAGTGCAATATCTTTTAAATTGCCCTTGTATCTCCGGAACTGGTCATAGGATGGAATTGGGCCCATGACCATTATTGGTCAGTAAGGTGAGACAAACAACATACTAAAATTTTATCGATATTAGCCATGCACTCGAGACCCATTACAAGTGTGCAGGATCCTTTAAAATATTTTTGATACCAGACAATTATTTCAAGAGCTACCAATGCGGGGTAATCGGCAGATTTACTTTTATGCCAATAAATAAACTGGTAGATATGTGTTGTTTGGCTACAGTGTTCACCAACTAACCAAAAGTCATCAATGTTCTGTGAAGTGTGTAAAAATAAAGAAGTACACAGACCTAATCCTATATTTTCCTGGCGGTTTTTCACTGGTATTGGTTTTTCAGTTTTTCTCTAGTTGTTTTCGGAACTTTTTAATTATATTTGCCTACAGAACACATAACAGGCTTTGACATGTAAATAAAGGATAACAAAAATAACTTTGTCGGGATACAGAGCATCAAAGTTGGCAATTTTTTAAACTTTTTTGATAATAACTTTTTAAAAAAACGCAGTAAAAATATGAAATTGGGTAAAGTCGTGTACTAGAACAAGAGCAATAAACTGAAATAAAAATAATTATGAAAAAAAATTAGTCGGTGAATTTTTTTTTAAACTATTTTTTTGGTATAAGCTTTTATAAATATTATATTAAACGCAATGTTTTGTTTTTATTTTTTGTTAGTAAAAACAAGTCTCTAGTGAGACATAATAATAAAATAATATTGATATTTTTTAAAAGAATAGTTAAGCAAAAATTCATTTTTTAAAAAAATTATTATTTTTTATACATCCTCTTAACTTGTAATTTTATCAAAAAAAGGAATACTACATTTTTGAATCACAATTAGCTGAGTATTCAGCTGGC
The DNA here is from genome assembly GCA_963576565.1 of Aspidapion aeneum. NCBI lineage: Eukaryota > Metazoa > Arthropoda > Insecta > Coleoptera > Brentidae > Aspidapion > Aspidapion aeneum. The sequence continues at coordinate 33,077,547 of OY755038.1, read as the reverse complement.
TGTGACAGGTTTTCTTTTTTTGTAAAACCCGTCTGACCCCGATGTTATTTAAACTTTTTTCTCGAAAATACCCTCCTCTATCACTTGCTGCACTATGGCCCCTAAGTTATGGGACACCCTGTATATCACGTGACATCTGTCGTTTAATGTCACATTAATAAAGGATAAAGTTAGCTAATGGAATGCGTGCAAAAGGTTCCTATAATCTATTCCTGCCACCTACTGTGCAGCGTGTCCCATTTTCGATGGGATTAAATGGGAAACTCGGTTATTATTAGAGATATCGATTTTCTGATTGCACCTTACCGTGCTCTTTTTTGAGCCCTTAAAAATGGTGTAATCAGATGTTTGCTATACCCATGGTTTCGCTAACACAGGGTTTTTGAAAATATTGCATTTTTAATAATTCCCTGTATCTCGCTTATTTTGCAAGATATTTTTATTCTGTAAAAACTTCTCTAAAGCACATTTTTAGAGCAAAATAATGACGTTGTCAATTTTTTAAAATATGTTTAGTTTGTGAGATATGGTATTTATCATAAAAAAGTTAAATACGGACCTGGATTTTTTTATTACTATTTTGATTGGTTTCATGCTATTATTATCTTAAAATTATAAAACTTTTAAAAAATTTTGTTTTAAGACTAAAAAAAAATATTTAATATTTAAAGAAAAATTTTAGTCCAATCCTGGAAATTTCCAACGTAAATATAAATTAAACATTGCAAGACACACTAGTTGGACGATTTTTAGTTTATGTTTTGAAACATTAATTAAAAGATTTATAAATGAAGTAAAAAACCAAGTTATTTGATGGTAGCACAGCAACTCATGAAATTTACTTCAACATGGAAAAACAAAAGCGTGGAATTGACATTGTCATTTTACGTGTCATTTTTGTGAATAACTCAATAGGCTAGAAATCGATCTTGAAAAATGTAATATTTTTTACTGCTTTATTCAAACAACAAAGTTCCAATATTTAAACGGCAGAAATATTATTAAGCAAAATGCGTTAAGAAAAATTTCTCAAATATACCAATATATCATTAAAGAACAATTAGTTACTATTTTTTGTAATTCGTTATTTTTTTTTGTATTTGTCGTAGACTTTGTTTCAAGTAAATCCTTAAATTAACGTAAAACAATTTTAATTTGCTAAGAATCAAAACAGTTAAACTAAAAATAGTTCAACTAGCAATTTTTAATTTATTTATGTTGGAAATTTTCAGGTTCGGACTAAATTTTTTTTCAAAATAGTAAATATATTTTTTTAAATCTTAAAACAAAAAGATATTAGACTTTTATTATTTTGTGATAATAATAGCGTGAAGCCAATCAGAATAGTGATAAAAAAAATACAGGTCCGTATTTAATTTTTTTATGATAAATACCATATCTCAAAAACTAAACAATATTTTAAAAAACCATTGAAAAGTTTTTACAGAACAAAAATATCTCGCAAAATAAGCGAGATATAAGGGATTGTTAAAAATGCAATTTTTTCAAAAACTTCCTGCATTAGCGAAACTACAAGGTATAGCAAAAATGTGATTACACCATTTTTAAGAGTTAAACAAAAGAGCACGGTAAGGTGCAATCAGAATATCAATATCTTTAATAATAACCAAGTTTCCCATTTAATCCCATCGAAAATGGGTTACTTGACTATTAAAATAACTTTTTAGCAACTATTTTTTTCATCGCTGTAGATATTTTGAAACAGTCTAAAAATAATAAAAAAACAAGAACTAAGAATGTATGCGCTTACTTTCGCAGTGCGCCCCTTCTTTCTCGAGATTATTTCTTTCATTCCGTCATTAAGGCCTTCCAAATCGGAGTCGCTTTCATTGGCGCCATCTGTAGCTTTCTAAATAGAAATATGAAGAACGAAAAAATAAAAAGAATTCGTTTTGTTTAGGAAGACGGTTAGTCGTTAACATTTTTTTATTTAAAACAATGTAAATATGTCATGACGTAGCAGTCTAACTAAAAAATGTATCGTCAATGACCTGGCAATACCTCCTATCTGCCATTTTTTGCAAAAATAAGATAATGGTAGGTTTTGATGTGTCATTTGATTCTGCGTTTTCATGTAAAATCTCCTAAATTTAATTTTTTTTTTTAAATTTGCATATTCTCCCACCTGAAAGACCGTGAAAAAATAGATGCAAGTCAATATATTCATTCGATTTTTTAAGCATCCTGTAAAATTTGACTAAATGACATAGGAGCTATTGCCAGGTTTCTGTGGTTTAAGCAGTGTTGCCAACTCAAGCGAAAATCCGTAGCGTGAACGCGAAAAATCTGTAGAAATCCGTAGGTTCAAAGAAAACAAAAAAGGTGCTTTTTTTACAATTAAAAAGTTTATATTGGTTTTATTTTTTTCTTTTTTTGACAGTGACAGGAGTGCACAACTTTTTTGGTTCGGAATTGCACGCGAACGGTACGGTACCTACTGCTCCGTTCCAACGGATCCAAATAAACTTTTTTGCAGTGCCGCCAATTTTTTAAAGGGATAAACCGTTATAATTAGAAGAAATAAAAAGTACGTACTTTTTAACCTTTTTTATTTAGTTAAGGTACGTACAAACACTAATATTTTCTAGTGCAACATACATAACGTAAAACATAGTTTAACCTTTGTGGCGCGAAGTAATACAATTCGTTCTAAATAATGTTGCAACGACCGTCCGCTAGATGTCTAGAAAAATAAGGTCACTGATCCAAGCAAAACCTTTTTACAAAATGATTAAAATGTAGGAAAAAAAGTAAAGATAACTAAGGACTGATAAGGAGGAATGAGGCGCGGCCGCCGTTGTGTTTCGATGTTTATCGTTTTTTAGTAAAATTGCCAAAAATCTGTAAATTTGGATCCAAAATCGGATATCGGAGATTGAAATCCAAAATCCGTAGATCTACAGATAAATCCGTAGGGTTGGCAACACTGGGTTTAAGCAATAAGATTCTAGTAAGATTAATCTTAACTTTTAAGAACTAAAATTTTAGATATTTATTGTTATGCAACCTTGTAATAGCCAAAGAAGCAATTTTTTTTTCTTATTGTGACTAGCGTATTTAGTTAGCCGGTATCGAAGAAGAAAGCCAGTAGCAAAATGGTTGAAATTCGGTTGCATACTCTCCTCTTACATTTATACCTTCTGCCTGACAAAAATGCTGAACACCATTGTGATACGAATGTTTTTTATAAAAATTATACCGTGAAAAAAAGTGGTCGCTGAATTTTTTTAAAGATAAATCGCTTTTGTTAAATAATTTGATACTAAGCTTAAATAATAAACAATAAGTACCTTTTTAGTCGGTTTTCTGACTTTGGTCCCTTTCTTCGTGGCTATTTCTTTCATTCCATCATTGTACCCGTCCATTGAGTTTGAGTCTCCATTTCCAACAGAATCGGTGTTTTTCGTCACTGTTTTTTTGGACCCTTTTTTGTTAGCTTCTGCATAAAAGAAATTACATATACAGGGTGCCAATTTTAGTAAAAAATATTCTAAATATTAAAAACACTCCAATTTTAGTGTTAATTTTTAATATAATAGTTTTTGCAGATTTTATGGTTTGTCTGCCTGAGTTTTTCAAGTAATATTAGCACTATAATCTAAAAATTTTAATTAAAATTTTGTTTTTTATCTTTGCTCGAGATGTATGTCTATGAAAGTTGATACATACATTTCGAGCTTTAAAAGGTATTTTTTTATAATTAAGGGTTTTTTTTAAACGCGTTGTGTATTGTTTTTAAAAAAAAATAAATGACACGCCGATGTTTCCGCTTAATATCATTAATTTAAAACCAATTTAATTCAGTCACCTTTTTTCTTACGACGCGACGGACCCTTTTGGCGTAAAAAACATAAAAAGAATTGGAATTCATACCAACTTTCATAAACATATCTCGAGTGATATAATAAAAGATATAATAAAAAAAAAATCTTTCATACGAAAGACAGTTTATATTGGTAACTCGGTTTTATTTTACACTTAAAAAATCGCCCTTTTAAATTTGTGCTGTCCAATATCCGACCACCCTGTATAATAAACAAAATGACCTATTTCAATTGAAGTGATTTGGTTGGCTTTCCTGGTCAGTGACGTTCAATGTTAAAGAAAACAAATCTTAGCGACACAAGCAAACAACACTAAAAACAATAACTAAAATTGTAGGCTGCGATGCTGGTTATCCCGATTTATAAGTATCGCATTCTATTATAGTTGAGAACAATTACGACCTCATATCTAAGTTATAATCTCTCTGTCTTATATAGTGCCAGAAAAGGTAAGATGATCTATTTTGACCGTTCCAACAATAATAGAACTAAAATTAAAACAATAATTTTTTATTGCCAGCTGATCAATTTGAGTTGAATTTGATAAATTTATAGCCTTAAAAAGTGTTCATTGACAATCACCTGATCGAAATTATAGTTCGAAAACAATAACTTCGAAGCGGCACATACTTGTTTAAAAGTGCATAGGAAATTTTTGCCGCAAATTCAGTGCACATAGCTGTGACGTCAAATCAGTTAAATTTACAGTCTTACCATTTTCCATTTTTTTTAGCATTATCTGCTTCATGGCTTCAGTAAAACCTTCCATTCCGTTTTCTTTTGCCGAGCCTGAAGATGATTCCGACTGTTCTTCTTTTTTAGTTGCTTTTCCCAATCGATCTTTGGGTGCAGCTCTCTTGGCTGTCAATAAAATACACTTTGTCAAAAATATTATGCACACAGAGTATTACCTAAGTATTGTAAAAGGAGAGGAAAGGAAAGGTCTTGCCTACTTCACAAATAATTTTATTATATAACCACATCACATTGTGCGACATCTTTTCCTACTTTGGTCATATCTCTCGTCAGCGTATCATTTATTTCATCTATATTTTCATTTTCGTATATTAAATTTTGGATTAGCTGTTCCTTTAGACGTTTTTGTATAAGTTTATTAATGTCAAGTTGTTGTTATTATTAAATTTTCTTTTCATTTCGAAATTACTATCAATGCAGATTTTCGTTCTGACCATCCTGTGATCACTTCCTGTTGTAAAGCTGTTTAGGACTATTACTTCTCTAACGATGTTTTTCTCAGTAGTCAGTATGTAATCAATTTCGGTTTTTGTTATTCCATTAGGGCTGAGCCATGGTCATTTTCGTTGCGGTTTCTTTCTATAGAACGAGTTTATTGCATAAATGTGTCTTTCCTCTAGATAATTCATTAAGGTTGTGCCTCTGTCATTTGTTGCGCCATATCCAAAATCACCCATTTTAGTTTCTTCTATGTTCATTTTCTTACCGAATTTTTTACTACATGATTCCCTGTAAAATTTCAATACCGTTTTTAAATCAATTAATGCACTGTTTGATAATCCTTTTTTGGATGCATTCTTATATTAACTAGTCTATTTTTATAGAATCATAAATAAGTCATTTTTAAAAAAATGTGTTTGTTATTGCAACAATAAAATTGAAATGCAATACATTTTTTTTAGGGTAATAGTAATATGTACTTAGGTATAGTTTACCAACTAATTTAGATTTAAAAAAGAAAGTTATATTTAATTCAAGGTTGAGTGGAAGAGCGCTGTTTTCTGCTTTGCGGTAAATGCGAACCCTGCCTTTTGTCAACACTCTTTTTTAGGATAATAGATTAGAATATTATATTGTTATTTTTCTTTGTTTTTGACAATAAAAGCATTATTATTATTATTATTATTTGACAGTGAAATCTCCCAGTACTAGTAAAAGATGGGTTTTGTGTTCTTCCATGGTTTTCGAGATGCTTCGATGTGCTGTGATGTCATCGTAGTGGGGGCGCATATTTGAATAAGTTTGGGTGATGTTCTTTTCATTTTGAGTGTAGATAGGCAACGCGATTTGAGATTCCTTTAATAGTATAGACGTGTTTACTTATCGCTTTATTTATTATGAATCCTACTCCAAAGATGATGTTATCTTCGTTACCTTTATAGTATAGGGTAAGTCCACATCAATTCAACCAATTTAAAAATATTTTTGAACTTTGAGTTTTTTAATGATGGTGAGTTTTTGTGTATTTATTCTCCGCCTAATAAAAAGTAAAAATACAAATTTTTAAATTTTTTGGTTGCATATTTTTTGAGTGATGCGTTTCCAAAAATAAAATAATTGACCCAGTTTTAGCCTGCATCAGTTTCTTGAAAATTCTATGATTTTTAAACCGTTTAAGATAATTAGCTGAAACTCGCTATCTGTAGAGAACGATTCACAAGCCAAACTTTGATGTGTTAATAGCCTCATTTCCTAAAAAAAAAAAGGACAAAGGGTCTATGCCAAAATTATATTTTTGATGAAATCTCAAAAACGGATTTTTTGTTTTTCTTAATTATTATAAATTTTTTTCTTAGACTATTTGTTTACATGTGTGCTAAATTTTACCTTGGGATGATAATGGGATCATAGTTAAAAAAATTATTTATATCTTGATGCATATATTGTTTGTTATTTTTATAAAGCACATATTGTTATGAGGCATCTTATTTATGTAGCATATATATTATGAAAACGTGGACACCATGGGATCTGGTTTCGCTACGTTGACATTTAAATAAAGAAACAAATAATTAAAAAACGTACTTACATAATAACGGGCTCACAAGAATATTTGAGAACCTGTACATAAATGCCCCCTTTTCGCCCTTTCTCGCTGCAATGTTTGATATTGATGAAAATAGTTACATTATTTATCTCCTAAACAGTGGTTGCGCGTGGAGTAAAACTTTAGGGGTGCACATCAAAAAATTATTTCAGCCACACCCAACAGATAACGCAAAGTTGTCTCAGTGCACTAATTGAAGCTGCACCTTTCACAGCCAACGGCACCCGGAGGGTGGCATCACGAGGGTGCGGGCGTTATCGATCGCCGCAATTTATTCACAAGAGCATGAACCGAAGTAAGGCCCAGATTCTGTGTACTGTAATATTCTATATTTCGTAATTAGAATGCGACATAACATCAACGGTGCACAGAATTTGAATCCAGTTAAGCGCGGCGCCGGCGGTAGCCGACCTACGCATCCTCGTTTCAACTCAAATACAAACACACACATACCGGGTATTAATTCTTAGTTAGTATTCAAGTCTTTGGTGAATTCCTTTTGGGGTTTATTGATACTTTATGATGAAATTATTAATTAAAAATGGTCAGATTTTAATATTTTTTTAAGTAAAATTTGGGAGTGTACGTGCACATGTGCACTTATAAAGGAACCGCCACTGATCTTAAAATAGTGGCAAAATCGTCAGTAAGGTAATTAAATATCAGAGGTGGCGCACTATTTTGACTGATGACTTTTTGTAAAAAAAGAAAGTTGCATAAACATGGTGTTTCGTAGCGTGTTTGCTCAGTCTGTTTGGCTTTGCAACGTATTCGTTCTAAATTAGTTAGTTAGTAAATTAATTTAATTTTACGTAGTTACCAAAATCGAAACGGTAGATTGAAAATTGAAAAAAATTGGTGGTATTTTCCACATAATGTTGCAACCCTTAGGATGACCAAAATCATCCCACGATAGTGAGGAATTCCAGAAATGTGACAGAGTGGATGTGTAATCTTAACTTAGGCGTCGAAATAAGTATGTGAAAATGATTAAAAACTTTTGAAAGAGTATCATTCCAGTCACGGCTAATTTATAGGTAAAATATTAAAGTAGAGGAATTGTCAATTAGTTATATTTAAGGTAAAATAAAAGAATTTTGAACAACATCAATTTACAAAAATACATTTTTAAATAGGAACCCACTGTCATCCCATAATAAAACTTGGCCTACATGTCAATACATAGTCTAGAAAACAAATATAAAAATATTGAACAAAATAAAAAATCCGATTTTAAACTGCATCCAAAATAAATTTTGTGGTGAGACCCCTGCATTTTTTTTTACAAGAAGGATGCCACTAGGCATACAATAATTAAGCTTGTAGACCTATAAGACTACACAGCAACTTTTACCTTGATATGCCCAAGACTTTATGAATACTCAAAACATAGACTGCTAAAAAATCTAAAATTTTGCATTTTTACTTCTTTCTACTTAGTAAAGAATTTGACCAAAAATTATGAAAATCAAAAGTGACAAAGTCCAAACCATTGGTTGATTTGATATGGACTTACCCTATAGTAGATTGTCGGAGTTTAGTTTTATTTCGTTTCCTGATTTTCGACGGGTTTTTGACAATCCTTACAATGTCCAATTTTATTTATGTCAGCTCTTCCTCCTTTCCTTAATTTGGAGACTTAAAACAAAAAAATTTCCTCTCTATTTGCCAATGTCAGAATACTCCACATAGAAGAGCTAGAATCCAATTTCTCTCGTTTTTTTTCTTTTTTTTTATGAGAAATAAACATACACCCTTTTTAAAAGCAGGAAAGTGGATAGTCTGGGACAAAAAAATCTCAGTGATGACAACTGAGAAAACAATTGATTTTTGGAAGATTGATTTTTTTCTCGGCCTTCCAAAAACTTACCTTTTTCTTTAGTTTCCACATCTTTTGAAATTGCAGCATCTCCTGTGCCCTTTTTGGCAGTTCCTTTTTTAGCAGGTGCCTTTTTAGTGATGACAACTGAGAAAACAATTGATTTTTGGAAGATTGATTTTTTTCTCGGCCTTCCAAAAACTTACCTTTTTCTTTAGTTTCCACATCTTTTGAAATGGCAGCATCTCCTGTGCCCTTTTTGGCAGTTCCTTTTTTAGCAGTTGTTTTTTTAGGCTTTGCAGGTTCAGGCTCAGTCTCACTTTCTTCTGAATCATGATGATTTTTTGATCTTTTGGGCGACTTGGCTTCTCTGGCCGGATTAGCTGAAATAATATTAGAGAAATTCAATTTTACTTAATAAAATAAACAAACGCGGATAACGATATGGTTTGCATATTAACAAGGTAAAAACAAAAGTAATGAATACTGACACGCTGTATCTAAAAATAAAGAGGTTTGATGCAAAATTAATGTTTTTCCTCTCTTGATCTTCCTCACCGCATCCTATAGTTTGGTGCATAGGTTAGGATATAACTTGCCTTAAAGCATTTTTTTATTAGAAAAATATATATTTAAAAAATATTTAACACTAAAATAAGAACTGTAAATAAATAAATAAATATTAATTAACTAAATTTAAATGAAGTGATTTTTGGAAGATTGACGGTTATCCAAAAACAAAAAGCATTTGAAATAAACATTGTACACCCTACGTACATTATTACAAATATCATGGACTGAGCATAAGGCATGTAACTTATTGGTAATATAAAATAAAGCTTTATATCTAGACGACAATCTAAGAAAGTAGTCTAAGAGCTCAGAAGACAATCTGGGCTGGGCAAGTTGATTCTCGTCTAAATATGGCGTATTAAACATGGCCGAAACGCGATTTGCTCCTATAGGGTCAAAGTGTATCCCGATTGAAAGACTATTTAATTCTCTACTAAAACGAATTTACACTTTTTCGTTCAGTTGGTAGCGTGCCATAGAAGTACGACGAAGACATATTTCTCGAAAAGGGCTTAATTGATAATAATAGCGGATCATAAAGCCCCGCCAGGCTAACTGTACATACCCAAGTTAAACATTTTTACAACTCTTCAAGTCATGGTATGTTTCAAAATTACTGAAATTAACGCACCCGCGGTAATCGCGAACGTCATGGCTTAGCTAAGTATTATCTTACTTCAAAAGTAGTGTGAAAAAATACATACATACAAATGGCCAATATTTCTAATCGCGTATTCCATTGGTAAAATGAGTGCAGAACACAACTGATTCAGTGTTTTTATTCTATTGACATGCATTTTTCCGATTTTTGTGTTTCATTGAGGACCGTGAATTCAGTTTTGCACTAGTGCAAATTTTTTTCCATCGTGCCGCCATTTAATTTTAATGAAATGCCGAGTAACACCATTTCAAGGAAGACTAAAACCTCTGTATAGACAGTGCTTAATACTTATACTATTTTTTGCTGATGTTCCTCTCAACATGATAAAACCTTGGGTAAACATAAATTTGAGGTAATTGGCTTGCATCTAAGAGCAAATTTGGATCTTCTGCCAAAGACGATATATCACTCAAAGCATTGTTCATATGGGAAACAAATAAGTGATGTCACGCTTGGACCAAATGACACGAATGCAGTTATATTACACTGAGAAAAATTTTGCGTAACTGGTTTGTGGTGCATTTTTATTACTCGAAGAAAATAATATAACTGTAGTCATAAAAAATCGACCCCTTTAACTTTTTATTTGGTTGTTTCCAAAAACGGTTGTATATTTTTATCAAGAAAAATCGGTTACAATTCTGTAAATAGAAAAAATAATAACTCAAAAACACACAATAATTATTGTAATATTTATAAAAATCTAAGTAATATTCTGGCCATTTTAAATTTAAAATTTATGAGAAAAAGGAAAAAAGGGGATTGACAATAAAACAATATTTGCTAAAGTATAAATTTTTATAAAACGTTTTAAATCTCCGTTATATGTTTTTATTGTTTTAGAAACCGGACCAATTCAACCACAATTGGGAGAAAATACAATTAATAGCTATTTACGATACTAGACCTGTAATGATAGTTTCCGATCGTGTACCGTACGTATTTTTTTTAAACCGGTATAATTCGTAAAAATTGATTTTTTGGTCTCTTTGTTCTTTTTCCGTGCCTTTTGAAAACGGAAAATTTTCCAAAAATTACAATATATACAAAAGTACTTGTTTTCCAGTTGTTTAAAAAAAAATTAATTACAGCTAAAATATGCAAAAAAATTGTTTATAAAACAAATTCTAACTAATATAGAAATAAATTAGGTTGTCTCACGCGGGGGCAATCGCCATTTTTTTTCCAGAGAACTTCAAAAATAAGACGCACATTCTGGTGTATTACACACCTACATGCAATTCTTTTATGTCAACTTAAAGAAAATTTCCCCTAGACACTAGAGAAATGGATGTCGGATAAAATGTTTTAGAGTCAGCCGCGGCTCATGCCGGTGGCGAGCTGAAGATTATAAATACCGGTACAAACCTTATTCTCTTTTAAAACTCGTTACATCCTGGAACTCATAGAACATGCTAGACCAGTTGAAAGGGATAACAAATATATTTATAGGCCAAAGTGAAACATGCATCCCTGTATACAGGACGTGGTTCCATTATACAAATAAACAAATAAGGTTACCATTCAAACAAAGTAAGTAACAGGGATTCCTGGCAATATTTTTGCTAGTAAAGTTTTGAATTTGCTTTTTTTGTGTAAAACAAAAATTGCAGTTTTTTCTTTGAGTGTAATAGTACTGCATTACTGTCATTCAGGTTTTGTCGCTTCTTGTTGATATATTTTCTTTGCTTCTGCGTTTTCTACTGAAGTTGCACCCGATACAAATTTTTTACACCGAGTAGTGTCAGTGGTAAACTTATTTTCCTAATGGAATACGCTATAAGCTATTCTTAAGGTTCCTTTTTCGAGTAGACAGGATTTCGGTAACTACGCATGTGTCAGTTTTGGTTGTTTTGGATAATGTCACTCATCGTCAAGCAAGCTTTGCTTCATAGTGACCTTAGTTTTGGAACATACTCCGTTACGTCACTTCATTATTTAACAATTGTCAAATTTAAATAAAAAACTAGTTGATCGGGTAAAAATTTATTAAATTACGCATTAAATTTGTAATTTTTCTAAAATCAATTAAACAGATTTATTGTGAACACCATGAACAGTGTTTAATGGCATCTATAAACCACTCTTAACTTTATTAACAAATTATAAAGAAAAATACAAGTACTTACCCTTACTTCCCCCAGACACTTTTCCACAAACAGCATATGTTTTACGTAAATTATTATTTTTTATAGACACAATCTTACACGACAAACAAAAAATCAACAACAAATATGGCGTCCAACCACACCGCATGTGTGTCTACGTGACAACACACGCGTGCGCACTTGAAAATTTGCGTCAGGGAGTTTAAATTTGCCTTTGTTTCCAAAGCAAGCTATGATGGCTTTACTTTTCCATTTTTTCAATCAATATTTATTCTCTAAGGTATGGATATGCAATAAAGCTTACCTTTTCGCTTGTTAGGTGTTTTGTTCGATGAAAAACTCAAACTTGCTTCCATCGAACCACCAGCTTCTTTGACTCCGGCGATGAAATGTTTCCTAATTTTCTTATAATCCGGTTCTGTGTCGAATTTGAGAGTATGTAGGTATTTTAGGAAATCTACTATGGCTTCTAAAAAAAATTTGGTTTTTTGCAGATTTAGAAATTGTATAATTTAAAAAATATGTTAAAACAACGTATTATTCTTTTAAATTACATATTTTAAAATATTTTAAAATTGTGTAATTTTTGTCAGCACATCTGTCACTGTCACAATCATGGTTATAGTTATTATGATTCGGCGCAGTAGCGACCTGTCACACCCTTATCTTTAATAACCAGAACGGATATAAAGGTTTATAAGTAACTTTTATGAGCTATTATCGTTTTTTGACATTTACAACTTAAATCGTTACTCAAATTTATATTGTTGTTATATTTCAAACATTTGCTATTATTTTTATAGATATACAATTGGGTAAGTTAAGTTAATAACGTTAATTTAAAGTAAAATGACAGGTTGCAAACGTGAAAGTTTGGCGCGTCAAAAAAGTCGTTACAAACCAGAAGGTCGTATGCATAAGATAGTTAACTAACTACCTTATTTATATGACAAAGTTAACTATAACAAAATCGAAGTTTACAGTGACTATTTTTATATTTTAATCATTTGCTGTTATTTTTAAAAATATTTTAGTTTAACTTGCTTGCTTTACTAAAGGCGCGCTCTCACGAATCGATTTTAGTTGATCAACTTAAATCGGTCAAGTTTTTGTTCACATTACAGCCAAAAAATCGACCGAATTAGTTATAAAAATGGCGCCAAAGGCAGTAATATGGGCAAGTGTCAATGTGGTACATTTGTTTGCACATTTTTTTTATTTTATTTTTAACATCCGCGGGAATTAGACCGTCTATTTCCATTTCCCGGGCCATCACATTTAAAGCATTTTCTCTGGCATCTTTATTTTTGATAGTCGATGATTGCAAAGATAATCATTACTGTGTTATAGTTCTATAAATTTAAACATACATAACAAAATACATACATAACATAACAAAATACAGTGATTCAAGTCGACCAACAAACGTTCACACGCTTCAAACAAGATTCCACTTGGCGAAAATCATTGATGACATAACTTAAACTATAAAGTTTGAAAGGATCAAAGTTTTGTGGAATCGAAAGTTGACCGATTAAAGTTGAAGCATACATTCTCACAGTTTTTTTTATTCGATTTTAGTTGATCAACTAAAATCGATCCGTGAGAACGCCCGTAAACTTTTGTGAAATCGACAAAAGTTGACCGATTAAAGTTGAAACATATGTTCTCACAGTTCTTTTTATTCGATTTTAGTGGATCCACCAAAGTTGATCAACTAAAATCGATTCGTGAGAAAACTTGACCAATAATACCCTAATGTTTACTTTATTTCTTTACTAGAATTATTTTTTTATATTTTTTAATAAAAAAGACAAAAAAAAATATTAAAATTATAGCCAAAACCAAACACTATATAAATTTAACTTACTTGGTGCTGCGGATCCATCCTTAAAACAAGCCTTTATCATTTTAGAAACATCAGCCATGTTGGATTCTTTGCTCTGTTGAACGACTTTTGGATCGCTTAGGTTGCTTTCCCATGGTAATGTGCAACCCAACCATTGTATCATATTATAGGCTAAGATCTCGAGGTCACCCCTTCTAGTTTGTACTAAAAATAATGAGTTTTTTGTAGTAATCTACTAAAAAAACTTAATTAAATCTCCGGCCCCCTCCCCCCCAAAGCTATGATTTTTTAAAGATATTTTCCACATATTTCATGAATACAAACATAAAATAGCATAAAACACGGCCCCATGAGGTCTCTCCCCCCCCAAAAACTGTCTTGGGCCCACCCTGAAACTTTTTTCTATATACGCCATGGATAGTAAATATTGACATTTTCACATAAGAAAAAGTTTGAATGTAAAGTGCTACAAAGTATGAAAATCGCACTGAGTGTACTAAAACTAAAAAACCTAATGGAATTAACTAAAAACCACAGGTACAGTAATCTACATCAACATACCTGGACCTAACCACCTCTTGCATTAAAAAATTCTTTTACAGAATAGTGGCTTTTTGACACTAAATATTTTCTTACTTCTGTTTTAAATTTCTTAAAACCATCAGTATCTTAAACTGCCTAGTAGACAATTGTAAACAGTGGAACAAAAACAGTAGGGACTTTTAGTGAAAAGTGCTAGATTATAGGAGGGAATTCTTATACAGGGTGTAACATAAGTTGTTTTATTTTTAAAAAAATATCATACTAACAAAAAATGCACTGGGCGATATTTTTTTTACAAAAAAACTATTCCACTTAGCCCGTAGGCACGCCCTTGGAATTTCTGGGCCAGCTTTGAGAATTCCAAAAGATACCTTATAAAGTAATTAACAAACTGTAAACATTTCATTTGATTCAGTTACTAGGTTTTTTAGATATTGATAAAAAATCGATAAAAAAAAAGTTTAGCACCCTGTATCTCGAAAACGAAACGTCTCCGGACATATGTTTATTTAAACTGTTTTACTTAAAAAATTACAAGGAATCACCCCTTAAAATTAAAGCCATCACTTATGTTACACCCTGTATTTGAACTGGATCTTGTGTAGTGGTTCTGAAAGCAACTGACTGAAGGAAATTTGCACATATTTCTTCTTACAAAGTTTGCAGCTTCATGAATTCAAAATATTGTTTTCTTTAAACACTGGTCTGCATGTCTGCAAATCTGATATTTTGTATGACTGTAAGCTAGTGAATAACAGATATTTATTGGTTATGTGTTTTTTGTATCCCTCTAATTACATTCAGGAAAATTTCTTATTCGGTCATATTCCCAAATTGATTAATAATAAAAAAACTTGAGATTTGATGACTTTAAAGTTTCGTCTGTGCATAATGTCATGACAACTTGAGAATAATTTTCAAATATCCTTTTATGAATATGATACCAGTTGACTGATAAACAATGCATAAGTAAAATATTCGCTGTAACTTGCTATTGTTCCAAAATTGCCAGCCGCATCGACTTTTATTGGTCAATATTTTCTGAGGAAAATAATCAAATAAACTTACCTCCTTGATGTGCATCTCTACTCAAATACTCGATGGTCCCATCATGCGCCTTCTTAGGATTGGGCTTGAACTCCTTATCGGTGGAAAATTTCGTGGCCAGGCCGAAGTCGACCAGATAAACCTGCTTGTTTTGAGTCTCTTTTGTGGCGCCCAGTAAAATATTGGCGCCTTTGATATCAGCGTGGACATAACCTCGAGAATGAATGTATTCTAAAGTGTCCAACTAAAAAGAAACATTGGGGTTATCTCAAAAAAATTAAGGTGCATTGCCAGCCATTCCATTAGAACATCAACGACAGACTAATTCTAAGACCTAAGCTCTAGTAGAGCTTCAAATTGACCATCCACCGGCTTCGAGAGCATCAAAGTATAAAAAATAGTCGGAAACACATCGATTCAAAATCGATCATATGTCAGCCGCCGTATTTGACAGAATATCGAAATTTGGGAATTCCGTTGGACGAAACCACCTTGTATACTTTATATTTCGCCGATGATCTATGACCTCGAATATATGACACGAAAACTAATAGAAGAGTACAATAAGTGGGGACTAGAGGTTAATCTCAATAAGACAGAGTATATGTGTATCGGTGGAACGAAACAGGATCTAATCTTAAATACTAATCTAAAAATTACAGCTGACGGAACACTAGACAAAGCTATAAAAGATCGAAACATACAAGGAAGAAAAGCAATAACTTTATTAAATATATATAACACCATTGTAAAAAGTATTATTACATACGGCTCAGAAGTATGGCCAATCAAGGATAGAACAGAAAAAATGCTTTCCGCTACGGAGATGGACTATTGGAGAAGAGCAGCAGGGAAATCAAAAAGAAAAAAAAGTTACAAATCAAAAAATAAGAGAAATTATGACAGTGGGTGAACGTACTTTAGTGGATGATATGAGAACAAAACAACTGGTGTGGTACGGACATGTACAAAGAATGAATGGTGAAAGACTACCTAAAAAAATACTACAATGGAAACCAACTGGCCGAAGAAAACGAGGACGGCCAAGGAGAAGCTGGAGAGAAGGAATAGACAGTGAAGTAAGAATAAGAGGCCTAGATGAATTATGGGCAAACAGAAACGAGTGGAGATTGGGTATCGGAAGACGTAGAACGTTGTGAAACCGATAAATATATATATATATATCGAAATTTATATAAAGTTTTCCGAAGAATACAAGTATGGATGTCAAAAAATTACAAGATATGTACTGTATAGTTGCTGCTTTGATTATGATCAAATAGTCCTGGCTCAAGATTACGACGAGTTAGTGAACGGTAAATTAATTGAAGAATACGATAAGTGCGAGCTGCAGGTAAATCTTCAGAAAACGGAATATATGTGCATTGGTGGGGAGCAACAATACCTTATCTTGAGACAACATGAGATAAAACAATGCAAAAAGTACAAATATCTGAGAATCATCATCACTAATGACGATACTTTAAATGAAGAAATCACACACAGGAATAACCAAGGAAGACAAGCAATTAGAAAACTCAATAGTATTATCCGGGGTAACACTGTATCAAAACAAAACAAGCATGGAATTTACAACAGCATAGTGAAAAGTGTCATCAGTTATGGTAGTGAAGTATGGCCCCTGAAAGAAAAAACTCGCAAGTCTCTTAAAGTCACTGAAATGGATAATTGGAGACGCACAACAAGGTATGAACTGGCAAAATCGGTTCAGTGGTTCTAAGAAAAAATATTTTTGTTTCAACCATTGTTTTGCATATTATATGATTGCCTTGCCAATCATGTCTGCATCTATTTCCTTATAACTTTATTACTACTAAACCGATTTTGATGAAATAAAAACATCCAGGTGAGAATTAATTGCTTTTTAAAGATCATTAACAAAATTTATCGCCATCTTAAAATTTAAGACGGCGGACAGAATCATACTTGATTCTTCAGAATGGCGTGTTTATTCTTATTTTCCGAAAATGTTTTAGTTTCTTTTTAATTTATAGAAAACCACTACTTTTCCCTCACTCTCCGACGTACAAATTAGAAAAATCTATTTTTGTTTCAACCATTGTTTTACAGATTCTACGATTGCATTGCCAATCCTGTCTGCATTCATTTCCTTATAAATTCGTTACTACCAAACCGATTTTAGCCAAATAAAAAAATTGTGGTGAGAATTGATTGCTCTTTAAATATTCCTATCGAAATTTTCCGCCATCTTGGAATTTAAGATTCATACTTGATTCTTTAAAATGGTGTATTTATTTTTATTTTGCGAAAATGTTTGTTTTTTCTTGTTTTTTGCTACTTTTACTCCCGCATAAAGAGGTACAAATTAATAAAATCGGTGTAGTGGTTCTCACAAAATCGTTTTAACCATTGTTTTACAAATTATACGATTTCATTTCCAATCCTGTCTGCATTCATTTCTTTATAAATTCATTATTACTAAACCGATTTTAGTGAAATAAAACACATCATGGTGCAAACTTTAAAGATCAATCACTTTGCACCATGATGTTTTTTACTTCACTAAAATCGGCTCAGTAATAATGAATTTATAAAGGACTGAATGCAGACAGGATTGGCAATTCAATCGTATAATTTGTAAAACAATGGTTAAAACAAAATCCGATTTTGTGAGAAATACTTAACTGATTTTATTACTGTACCTTCTTGAGCAGGAGAAAAATAGTGCTTTTCTATGGATTAAAAAAAACTAAACCATTTTTCAGAAAATAAGAATAAACACGCCACTTTGAAGAGTCAAGTATGACTCTGCCATCTTAAATTTTAAGATAGCGGTAAATTTTGATCATGATCTTTAAAAAGCAATCAATTCTCACCAGGATGTTTTTTATTTCATCCAAATCGGTTTGATAGTAATTAATTTGTAAGAAAATAAATGCAGACAAGGCAATCGTATAATATGCAAAACAATGGTAGAAACAAAAATATATTTTTTTAGAACCATTAAACCGATTTTGCTGATTCGTACCTTGTTGTGCGTGGCAAGAATGCAGCTTTGTTGCTGATTTAAATAAATAATTAAAACATGTTGGCAACACAAGAATAAACGAGCATCTCTGAAGGGTACAATTTAATTTCGTCCGCCATCTTGGATTTTAGGATGACGGACAAAAAAATATATTTAGTCAAAACTCTGATTAATTCTCTGTCAAGTGCAGTTTGTCCCATTAAAATCGATGGTATAGTTCAAAAGTTATAAAGAAAAAAAATTGTCCGGTTTTTTTTTGGCCCACCCGGTATGTCAAAACCCACTTTTCAGTATAATTGTAAAATTTTTACTACCATTTAAAATATGATATAATTGATTGGGGAAAAGCTGCCAATATTAGCAGAGTTTTTGTTCTACAAAAATATGCAATTTGCATTATTAAGGGTCTTAAAAAAGAAGAAACATGTAATGCAAACCGTTGTAAAATACGCAACTGAACGAATTCGTTTGGACAGTATAAAAAAATACTCTGCCAATATATGGGCCCCTAAGCTCACACTAGGTACTATAGTTATAGTGTACGTGTGAGCTAATATAACTAAAATCTGAAATATATTTTATTCAACTCCAGATTACCTTTTGTTTGATACCACACAAGCCATGTTTTGACTTAAACTCAAACTTTTGAAATCTACCCCCACCCTTAAAAAAACAAAAACTATAATGTATTTTGTTAAACTCCGGACTCAATTACCTTTCGTTTGATATCACACACGCCATATTTTCACATAAACTCTAATTTTTGAAATCTACCCCCACCCTTTTATTTGGTTTGTGTTCGGTGGATTTTGTTCATTTTTAAATGGGACCATCTCGACCCAAGACCCAGCCTAGGTACCAAATTTTATTAAAATCGGCCAGGCGGTTTTTGAGTTATGCGCGTTGGTCGTTACAGACAGACAGACATACAGACAGACAGACAGACAGACGGCGCAACAAAAAAGTTTCAAAATCATCTGAAACGCAAAGATATATAAAATTTCTTGAAATCGGAGCAACTTTTTTTTTCTCGAAAAAATTAGGATCACTATAGCTCACACCACTATAGTATAGTATATGTGTGAGCTAAAACTTTAAACAAATTAAATTTTAACTCAACTTACGATTTGTACGCCAACGTGAAACACTGTATGTGTGGGAAACTTTTTTCCATTTTCCAGATACAGTTTGTATAAATCAATGCCGAATTTCTCCATTACAAGAAATCTATATTTTTCGGACTTGTACTCATGTGAACCAGATCCTAGATAGACTGGCATTCCGAAATATTTTAAACCTCTTGACTTTTTAAATTCTTCAACTAAAAATATGTAAACATTTATTTGGAATTTCAAAATTAAAAAGAGGTAAAAACATTACAAATAGGTAACTTTGTTAATTGATACTTACTATCTACTTGTTTAGAGTTTCTTATATAAAAATTTATCTCTACAAATAATGGACCATTAGAATGTGGCTCCTAAAAAAAAGAAAACAAAAATTGTGTTTAAAAGGAGTTACGAAATTTCAAAAAATCTCGAAATTGCCATTCACTCATGTATAGATCATCAAAATTCTACTGTACTTCCAGACATGCTACAAAGCTAAAATTTGGCAGACTGATAGAAATTACGAACAAATCCTTGGAAAAAATAAAAAAAAACCCAAAATTCTAGTTTACTCCCCTCCCCTATAAAAGTAAAGTTATGTAAAAGTAACATTGCCCACTTTCAGAAGCGCTAGAGAGCTGAGCTTTGGCAGACTGGTGGAAATATGATAAAACTATAGAAAAAAAATTAAAAATCCCAAAATTTTAATTAATTTTCCTCCCCTAAAAATGTAAAGTTTTGTAAAAGTTACATCGCCAACTTCCAGAAACGCTAGAGAGCTGAGCTTTGAAAGGCTGATAGGAACTATGATAAAACTATAGGAAAAAATTTTAAAACACCAAAATTTTAATTTACTTCCCTCCCCTATAAACGTAAAGTTATGTAAAAGTAAAAGTGCCCAGTTCCAGAAACGCTAGAGAGCTGACCTTTGGAAGACTGATAGGAACTATGATAAAACTATAGGAAAAAATTTAAAAACACCAAAATTTTAATTTACTTCCCTCAACAACAAGTCACATTGCCCACTTACAGGAGCCCTAGAGAGCTGAGCTTTAGAAGGCTAATAAAGAACTATGATAAAACCATAGGAAAAATTAAAAAACCTCCAAATTTTTAAAAAGACATTGCAAACGTTTTGAACAATATTCTGTATATTTTACTACTTTAAAACTTAAATATTATCCAAATCCTTTAAAGAAATCATAACAAAAACATTTCATGTACAAAAAAGCCCAGTGTGTGAGAATGGTATTCCTTAAAAAGTATTAAGATAAAACTAAAGCCAAGTTCTCCAATACAAATTTCAAAATACAAAAAGGTTCTAACTAGTTTGGAAATGTTTTTCTAAACTTGGCTAGTACAGCTGCAAATGACTCTTAGGCACAGTGCTAAATTGAACATAAAGAAGTTTAGCTGTAATAGCAGTTTCAACAAAAACATTTCCAAACTAGTAAAAACTTTTTATTTTGAAATTTGTATTGGGGAACTTGGCTTTACATTTATCTCTATTCTTTTTACGGAATACCATTCTCACAAACTTAGCTTTTTTTACATGAAATGTTTTTGTTATGATATGTATGATCGGTTATGTGCCAACTAATTTTCAGGTATAAATGGTCGAAAAAATAGAAAAACTGCATTAGTGTTTTTATTTTTTACACTTTTTCCATATGATTAGCAATACATAATAGTGTATTATACAGGGTGTCCCGAAATTAGAAGTCAATATTTTAAGCACACATCTTCTGCGACCCAAAATAGAGATAAAAGATTCTATAAACTAGGATCCAAAATGTCTTAGTTTTTAAGATGCAGGATGTTAAAGGTGAAGATGTAATGGCAGTTTTTTGTGAATATCTTCGAAATATGTAAAGATATTTTAATAAAATTAGGTAGACTTTTTAGTTTCTATTCGTTTAATTTTTAATTTAGTTTAGTTTATATTTACGGATTAACCATTTTAAAATACAAGTAATGATACAATAATTGCTTATAAGTAATACTTAAAATAAATTAAAAAATTTCACGTTGAATTTGAGCCCTAAACTTTCTTAAATTAACATTAAAAAAATCTATATCACTTGAAAATGTATTGGCAATTTTACACAATCGCTCTGTTGGAATATTCTGCCCATAGTTTGTTCTATGGTGTTCAACATAAAATAGATCATGGTGTCTTAGATTAGCCTGTGGGATAGAGAGAGAGATTTTTTGTAATAAATCTGGTGAATCAATCATTCCAATTAAAATTTTATAAAAAATATTAGGTCTAAAAAGACTCTCCTGTTTTCTAGTTTAGGTAAATTTGGTAATTTTCATATAAAAAAGTGACTCTTCTCGTACCTTGCTAGAATGCACCATTTTCAAGAAAAATGTATTTAAAAATTTTATTACAAATTTATTTTTTTCCTTTTAATGCTTAAACTGGAAATGCAAGTAATTAGTAGGTCTTAAAAACCAATCACACTTTTGGGAGGACAATCATAATAAAAAACCTATGAAAAGACATTTTTTGCTTTAGATGAACTAAGCAGAGCAATACATTAAATATTGTCACAAAAAAAATTATGCAGTGCATAATAAAGTTCTACTTTTAGCAATCGCCATAAATTTAGTAGTGAAAAGTGTGTAGTACACAAATTTCATGATTGGAAAAATTAGTGCTTATTAAGTGCTAAATATAATATATAAAAAAGTCTAAGAAAGTGAGGGAAGAGTTAAAAAGGAGGTAATGGTTAAAATAAGTCAATGCTTGCATTTCTTAAATTAAAAAAAATTGATGATGGCTGACATAAGTTCATTTTTATTGCTAATTAATTTAGTCAGGTAATTATGCATTTGTTGGTTCTTTGTGGGGTTCTTTAGTAAATTTAATAGAACTTCATCAGATATTTTTTATTGTAAAAATAAGCTTGCACAGTTCAAATTAAACTGTTTCTGAAATATTTTGAAAGTTGCTTTTTTTTAAGATATCACAGGTTGGTCTGTAAAAGTCCATTAGATGTTTTTGGTTTTTTTAATTCTATCTTTGTGCTTTTTGTAACAAATTCAGGGATGTTAAGCTTGCAGTACCATAGATAGGAGCCATATATGTAATAATAGAGTTAATATAATAATATTATACTCACTACACTTAAATATTTGGCAGTGTTGGAAATTATTAAAACAGGATATTCTTATGAGCTTATTCATTATATTATTTAACATCTTACAATTTACCTTGTTGTCAATGTCGGTTTGAGCCTAGGTATTTACTAAGGACACTCATCATAAAGGCAAGCCTTATAGGAAGCGAAGCTAACGTCAGGCTTTCTATTTTTTGGTTATTATTTTTGACATGTTTTCCTAGGTTCTGTCTTATTTTGAAGATGTTGTTTTACACAGTATGCAGGTACCTAAACTATCTATATTTATGTAATTAGAATTAAAAATGTATGAGCGGTAAACTATCTTGAAACTGTATCACTATTAAATAGATCTTTAGACTGTGTTAAAACCAGATTTTTAAAAGAAGAATGAGCCGCCAATGTGAAACTGAGGAAAACATGTCAAAAATTATAACCAAAAAATAGAAAATCAGAGTTAGGCTTCGCCGAGGGGTGAACAGCTCCCACAATCGGTGTACACATTTCTCACAATCTTTACACAATCCCTCCCAATCACTCACAATCTTACCACAATCCTTCACAATCTTACCACAATCCCTCACAATCTTTACACAATCCATCTCAATCACTCACAATCTTTCACAATCCTTCATCCCACAATCCCTTCACAATCTTGACACAGTCTGTCCCAAGCACTCAATCTTACCACAACCCCTCACAATCTTACCACAGTCCTTCACAATCCCTTGCAAAGGAAACTATAGACATGATGACCTTTTTTTTTTGGTCTCAAGAATTTTTGTCTCTCCCCCCCCACCCCTTCAGGCACGCTCCACTGCTGCACAGTCCTCCACAATCCCTCTCGCAATCCCTCACAATCTTACCACAATCCTACACAATCTTAGCAAAAGATTGTGGATTTTTACAATTGGTGTACACATTTTGGGTTAGCTGTTCACCCCTCGGGCTTCGCTACCTGTAAAGCTTGCTTGATGATGTGACCTTAGTATTTACCAGTCACATTTGTCAATATTTGTATTTTTTATACAGATTTAAGCATTATTTTTCATATTGCTGTTTTGCTAGTAATAATGACTACAGACTGTTACAAAATAAACCATTTTGCCAAACTATTCCAGTGCAGATTTGAGAAAGGGAAGAAGGGTTTAATTATTCCCACTAGAAAAAAAATACCTAACAATAAGATTGAATAAGATATTACCCATATTAGTGAACTTACGATCTTGACAACATAAGGATAATTGCTCCCTTTAACGCCCTCGCTTTGTGCGCTATAAATTTCTCCAAAACCTCCCTGGCCAATAGAGGGCCCAAGCCTCCATTTAGCCTTGGCAATGTCTTCCAAAATTGTTCCTTTTGGCAAGGGCTCCGCGAATTTATATCCATTAGCAGCTTTTTTCTTAGGCGGCATGTTGACACTATATAAAAGTTCAGTATTAAATATCTCAGCCTAATTTTTAAGTATGTGATTATTTATAATTAGTTTACCAAAAGTCAACAACAGTAAACAAAAAACAAGTTAAAATTTAAGGTTAAATATAAAAGAAACCAAACAGCTGCTCGGCGGGAGACGTTGATCAGTGTTGCCAACAGTAAAGCGAACCATTTTACCGAGGCCAACAAAAAATTACAACAAAAATACCAACGAAAACAAAAGCTTTTTCCGTTGGCCGTAGAGTTTTGGTGTTTTTTTTTAAATGTTTTCGTTTTTGTAAAATTTTTAATTTTTTATTAAAATAAAATAAAGGATTTTTCTTGGGTTCGATCAGTTTTTATGCGCGAACGCCAATAGAGGTTCACGAGTTCACTCGAATTAAATTGAATTTTTTACTTTAAAAGGGCTGTGGTAAGTGTTCACCTTTTAGCTTGCTTCTCAACTTTTTCCTTTGTGTTTCCAGCTTCGAAGTTTGCTCACTGTTCGAAGAATTATTATTATTTGTCTTTATTGAGAAATTTGAAAAAAAAGTATAATACAGTTTATAATAGTGCACCTGAACAATTGAAAGTCTTTTCACATAAATTATTTAATAGGAAAACCAAAATGTTCTTTCTTCATAACACTATGGTTAATACTTTATTAGCTAGAAACTTTGATGTACCTGTAAATTAATTAATTTGTCTTAACTCTGTCCAAAACCAAATTTTGTTATTTAAATATATATTTAGCTAAGCTAATAATTTATTTAGATTTTATTTACTTAGTTTAGGTTATTAGTGTTCTGTGTTACTCCAGTGCCATATATGTCTAGGTAATATTTTCTAATCCTTTTGTTTGTGTTCGTTTTTTGCACACAGGATTTATTTCCTTGCACAACACTGCACAAGGAAGAGAAAATTAAAAATAAAAATTATTGACATAAAAATGTAAATTGAATTTAATGTATGAAGATAAGTGTTGAATAAATAAATACAAATACAAATAATATAACACTACATTAAATTAAAAAATATATACTAATTCTCAAAGGGCGAAGTCTAGCTATTAAAATCAGCTACTCAACAGAATGGAAGATTGAATTGCATAAAGCTTTTCCGGCATACACTGACACATCCTAAAGTTTTGTTGATACTGAATAGATAGATATTTCTTTATTCGATCTTTTGTTTAAAATTTACATTGCAGTCACAATAAAATATATAAACATTATACCCATGTGTAGATCCTGTCAAAATTGAAAAGAAAAAAGATTATAGAAATTACAAAATCACAATCTAATACTAAAATGAAGTAGAAGACAACTTAAAATTAAATTACATTACATTGCTGAGTTAAACAATCTTGAGTTAGGATATTTGTCATTATTTTTAAAATTAAAATAATACAAACAATGGTTAAACAAAAAATCTGAAGACTATTCTGCCTTTCCAGGCCCCTCCAATGTCCTCCAGTGCCAGTGCAGAGCCATCCAGTGAACTCACCTTTTTTTTTTATATTTTAGAATTTTGAATAATAAGTTGGTTTATTGTTATTTTAGTTTCTTATTTTCCTATCCCTATGCTTTTTACATCTTGATCCAAGAAAAATTCATCCAGACTGTAGTAAGCTTTCTTACTCAAAAATGCTTTGAGGTTATTTTCTAAATTCTGTGGTGGCTGTCCACGAAGTGAAAGAGAAAGAGTATTCCATAGTGTTTCCATTTTTTAGGGTGTATGTATAGTGAGCAATGTCTGTTTTTAGGTTTCCTTTAAATCTAGTATTATAACAATGCTCTGTTTTTAGTTTATCAAAAATATCTGGGTTTTCTGCTATGAATTTGCAGCACTCAAGAATGTAGAGATTAAAAATTGTTGGAAGTTTATTATTTATAAAGAGATATTTACAACTTTCTGTAGGCTTTTTTTGAAAAATTGTTCTTAGGGATCTTTTTTGTATTAAAAGGATCCTCTCTGCCTCTTTTCCGCCCCCCCAGAAAATTACCCCATATCTTAACCTAGATTGAACATGTACATGAAAGGTTGTCAATGAAGACGAGCTGCCAGCTGAGTCCCTGATTACCCTGAGAGCATAGCAGTACTTACACATAGATTTTGAAAGCTGATCTGTGTGTGCCTGCCAGTCTAGCCTCTCATCCAGCATCATCCCCAAGAATGTGACCTTGTCTTTTGTTGTTATTGTTTTGTTATTATATTCAATGTTTGTTTCATCTGGCTTCAGATTAAAGTTTATGATCTGAGTTTTATCCACATTTAGTTGAAGGTTGTTTTCTGTAAACCAATTCTGGAGGGTTGAAAGTGATACTTTTACATTTTCCATACAAGACTCTTTCATGTTTTCACAGCAGATGACTGTAGTATCATCAGCAAAAAGTACAACCTCATTATACTGGTCCTAGTTTTAAGTTATCTGTTCTCTTTCTTGTAAAAGTATACATGAGTTAAGACTTTAACAACAAGAAAAATAAATTTCAGACACTATAAATATTTTTGACATAAAAAAAGCCACAGGGAATCACAAAATTACACCAAAAAGGTTAACATGTTGTATACCCTGTTTCCACCAATGCATGCCCACCCTGATTCAAAAAATGCATCATGTGATGGCCCATGGATATGCACCGGTTTTAAATGCTGCTTCACGTGATGCATTTTTTGAATCGGGGTGGGCATGCATTGGTGGAAACAGGGTATTAGTCAATATGTAACCCCAGTGCTAGTATTTTTTTAAATATTTCCTTGTCTCAAGGCATATTTCCAGAGGCTCTTAAAACATCTATTTGAATCCCAATACACAAGGGAAAGAAATAGATGTACCTGGAAACTATAGACCTGTAGCCGAGCCTGTAGCACTTCTTTCAATCATATCCAAAGTTTTTGAAAAATTGATTCACCCTCAAATTTACAATTTACTACAAAAAAATAACTACTTTTCCAAAAACCAACATAATACTCGAGGGGTGAACAGCTAACCCAAAATGTGTACACCGATTGTGAAAATCCACAATCTGTTGCTAAGATTGCAGAAAGATTGTGAGGGATTGTGGAAGGATTGTGAGGGATTGTGAGGGATTGTGGAGGACTGTGTAGCGTACCTGCATACCTGAAGGGGGGGCCGTCCCATCAAAAATTCTGGCGACCCTCTTAATTTACCGTTACCGGCCCTGCTTAATAACCGAGGGGTGACCAGCTAACCCCAAAATGTGTACGCCGATTGTGAAAATCCACAATCTTTTGCTAAGATTGTGAGGGATTGTGTGTAAAGATTGTGAGGGATTGTGGTAAGATTGTGAGGGATTGTGAAGGATTGTGGTAAGATTGTGAGAGATTGTGACAGAATGTGGGTGTTTGGGAGGGATGGTGTAAAGGTTGTGAAGGATTGTGCACAGATTGTGAGAAATGTGTACACCGATTGTGAGAGCTGTTCACCCCTCGATAATACTTAACATTATTGAAATTTTAGACAAAAACTTAAAAATGTCCTCTTTTCATTGACATACAAAAGGCCTTTGATACTATTTCCCATTAAAAAGTTTTGAACCAAACCAGAAAAAGCTAGACTGAGAGGAATAGTAGCACAGTAATTGGAACCAGAGTTTTTCAAAGCTCAGTTTTGGTATATATCTATATTAATGAAATATTTAATTTTTGCATTATAAGAACAGCTGTCTTTTTTCAAAATTAGGCCTTTGTGTATTATAAGAGCCAAACTTAACAGTCAGGCACTATTAATGGAAAATAAATGACTGGATTTATAAATTCGACTTTGGTATGTCAATTTTGCAAGATCAATGTCAGTTTTCAATGCGAATCTGTCAGAATAGTGCCCGGCGCAATGACCGGCAAAAAATCTCAAGTATATGCAAATTCTACTTTATTAAAAAAATATTACCAATAACACTACAGAAAACTTTTTATTATCCCATGGTTAGACGAATTTACCATAAAAACCTTTATCCAATTGAAATTTTACACAAAAGTTTTATCAGATGTGTTGAAGAAGCAGCATACAGAGATCACACTCAAAATATACTGGTGCTATGTGGTATGCTTTTCTTTGTTTTTTTTTTTCACAGCCACCATCTTGAATATTTTTAAATGGTTCGGTTCAGTTCATAATAGGGTTAAAGCAGAGCTACCAAAATCTGTAAAAAATCTTTGATAAACTTTGTTCATTAAGTCCCCACATAAACAGTTTCACTGTTTACCCCATGAATACCCCTCCCCCACACTTCACCAAATTACTCCTGAATCTTTTTTTTAACAACAGATATGGTTTAAGTAGACCCAAGAACCCCACAATTAAGGTATCACATGCATATGCTTCTTTTCTAAATTTTTGCCCACAGTCGCCATCTTTAATATTTCAAAATGGTGATAAAATCATAACGAAAATTGAATCTTAACCACATAGAAATTTTTGTTTGTTTCACTGCATAACTAAATTAATTTTGTACTACCTGCATATACAGAAAATTATTTCCTAGATACCTACCACCTAGGGTTTGTTGTATTAATGCTCGGTAACCTTAGAGCGAGAAAGTGTCTAACCTGTTCCTATTATTTTTTTGTTAATAGAAGCTTCATCAAGAAAGGCGCGGATGTCAGATTTCGACGAATCCAGTGAAAAGAAGCAGACATTAGTCTAATTTCAATAAAAGAGAAGCCATTTCAGGAGAGACACTATACCATATAAATCCAGAAATTGAATTAAATTGAATAAAAAAGATGGTTTACTTCGAAAATTTGGTTTTTTCGAAACCAAACATTAAGAATTCGATACCTTTCGAATTTTCCGAAACTTTGTCCTCGCAATGTTTTGATTGCCGATGGCCTAGAACCAAGAGGCTTTATTTTAGTTTCGGTCTGTATGACACACACCCTTTGGATTTATGTGTTTTTGAACCATTTCAACCTATAACTAGTACTTGCAAGTGTAAAAATTTGATTCCAAACCAAGAGTCTAAAAAATTAAACCGCAAAATTAAAAAGACATCAGTTGAAGATCTGACAGACTATGGAAAAATTATGGTAAAGGTACTTAAAAGCCTTAACAGAATAAAAGAGAAACACAGAACCTTAAATATTGACGACATTTTTAATATTTTACGTAACCAGTTAATACCGCAAGAATATTTAGGTTCTCGAAAAAATCAAGAATTCTTTTTTAAGCTTGTTGATAAATTTATACAACAAACTTACAAGGTGAGTTTATTAATCAACCAACTTTAATTTAAAACCTTAATTGTAATTCAAAATCCTACATCACATAACCCCACAACAAACGAACCGAACCTGGGGTCAAAAAAATCAATTTATTGACATTAACAAAAAAGAAGGAGGTTTGGCAACATTTTTTCGATTTGAATGAGTTTTGGTTCATTCTACTGGTAAAAGGGATATGGGTAGATATCTGGAAAGTGACAGATTTGGAGCAAAAATTGTGGACATACAGGAAACTTGATATACAAATAAAAAAAATCAATGAAAATATGACCAAAGTACCAACTAACATGTTGCCATGGAAAAATGTTCAAATTTTAAAAGATTTTCTGTTTTTTGGCCATTTTTTAATTTTGGCATATCAGGTTACTGATGCACTTCACAGATAACTGATAACCACTAATAAGCTTTACAACTGTTGGGATAAAATATAGAACTAACCTTAAATATTTGATTTCTTTTAAAAATAAGTATATTTTTTATATTTTCTTTCAAAATTAATAGCTTTTGCAGTACAGGTAACTGACAACTATAACAGGAAACTGATTATAAGAACAAACAAAATTATTTTGAAAAATGATTTAATTTAAAAAAATGCTAAAATTTGTATATAAAAGTTACAAACACATTTTTTTATGGAAGGGGGTGGGGGGTAGGGGTGGAGGACATTTTTTGGTTATTGTTGTATTGTCATCGGACCACTATATGTATACCAAATTTCATCCAAATCGGATAATGGAAAGTGTGTCAAAAAGACATTTTTCTATAAAAGGGGGTGGGGGTAGGAGTGGGAGGTTATTTTTTTCTTATTATTGTATTGTCATCGGATCACTATATGTATACCAAATTTCATCCAAATCGGATAACGGGAAGTGTGTCAAAAACAAATTTTTCTATGGAAGGGGGTGATGGTAGGGGTGGGAGGATATTTTTTTCTTTATGTTGTATTATCATCGGACCACTATGTGTATACCAAATTTTATCCAAATCGGATAACGGGAAGTGTGTCAAAAACACATTTTTCGATAGAAGGGGTTCGGTTTGGTTCATATATTTTTTCTTAATGTTGTATTGTCATGTTTCATCCAAATCGGATAATGGGAAGTGTGTCAAAAACGCTTCACAAGATTTGATAGTTAGATAGTTAGACAAAACATGTGAAGCTAAATAAAAGCTTGTAAAAAACGGTTCAGTTACTTGTAGAGCAGGTCAGTATCCTGTAAGTATTCTAACAGCTAACTGATGCACAGGTAACTGACGATTTTGTCACGTTTTGACAGATATTATTAATACTACTAAAATTTAGTCTAATAAACAAGAAAACTCAAAAAGTGTATCCTATTGTAATTATGTTTCACCATTTTTTAAATTGTTTTTTTGTTGTTCTACCTTTTAAAAACTTACCAGGTTACTGAGCAAACTGAAGGTTACACACGCGAGTATGGATTGGTTAAAGGACACACCCACTGTCTTAGACGTGTGACATCGAATTAAACCGTTTGCGCTTTTTCCGAATTACAGAGCTCTTTTTCACTGAGCAACTGAAGGTCAAGAATGATCCAATCATGCCAAATGAATAAAAAATCTGAAGGCACAGGTAACTGATGCAATTTTTGTTGACAAAGTTGAAATTTGAATATTTAAAAACAAGTAACTTTAAAACAATTCTGGTTTTGACTATTTATATAACTAAAGGTTGTTTTTTAATGTTCACTAAGAAATTACTCAATAAATAATTATAAGAACATAATTTAATTAAAATATAGTAAAATTCTAATGGTGACACTCCAGGTTACTTTCTAATGGTGACACTACAGGTTAGTTATTTAATAGAACTATAAAAATAAAATTAGTTTTATATAAAAAAAAATGTTTTAACATGTTTTTGTGTAGGTCACATCAAAATCCGTCACTTTTCAGATATTCACCCATATACTATCCCAAATTTTTCTAATCAGAAGTTCTTTTAAAATTATTTTTTGAAACTCAAAAAGCTAGTTGGACTCAAACATCTACAAAAATAAATTGAGATATCTCGAGAACTACCTACACCAAGGTAGTGTGATCTACAGTGTGTTCGAAAAGTTCCGGGACCCTAAATATTTTGTAAACAAGCGGTTTTAGAGAAAAGTGTTTAGTAACTTTTAGTGCATAACTTCCTTTGATTAACTGCGGCCTTGGTTATGACCTTGAGCTGTAATTTAGAGGTTATCTCAAGATCAAGTTTAGAAATGTATATTGAAAAGACCGCTTTTGATTTTATTACTTGGTTGAGTATAAAAATCAGTTCAAATTGACATTTAAGTAAGTTATTTGGGTCAAAAGATGCCTAACAACCAAATTTTATCTCCTGGGTGTTTGTCTGGGATATGATAACTTAAAAACTGATGAACCGAAGGGAAATGGGCTTTTACTATGTTCATTGGGGCCCCAAGAGCTATTGATTTGAGCTATTTGAATTTTTTTATCCCTACTAGGGCGCCTTCTTGAATATTTCAAAATGCTCATCAGTGCTAGAGTGACATCAACCGGATTCTTAAAGTAGAGCACTTGGGCTACCAAAATAAGCAACACAGTTTTCTATACAGGGTGTTCCCAAGTGATTCTTAAAAGCCAAAGTTGCACCCCGAAATTAATAGATTCTATTGGACACAGAGCCCCGCCCGTTCCGCCCCTATCAGTAAAGCAAGCAAATGAGGCAAGACGTCCAGCAAGCTCCGCCTTTTAACGGCGACGCGCGACCATCCAAACCAACCCCGAGTTCGGAGACTTTTGATAGGGATAATAAAGGCCACTTTAAAAGGCGGGGTCATGAAAAAAAAACTCAAGTAGTAAAATGTTTTCTTTATTTTTGAATACATCGATGTTTTAATTTTTATATTGTTTTTGCAGAAACTATAATACTTAAAGGCACCATTTTAGTCATGGATTGAAGTCAATTCAACCCTCTATGAACTCCTTTTGCTTTGCGTTTGTTTATGTAGATATTGACTGTCGTATATTTTTTTTATAAACTGGGACTTTTCCGTCCATACCAGGAACAATCGCGTAGTTCTTCCCAAAGTTTTTGCGTCGAAAAATAGCTTTTTAGGTATAACAACACAACCATGCATTAAGTGGGACTTGAACCCACAAGCTCGCGAAACGCCGTTATCGAGACAGTCCGGTCGAATATAAGCTGCCACCATAGCAGCGATACATCCGAAGCAGGGCCACTACACAACCGGATACGAACTCACACTGGCGTATATTTTATCTAATCACGCTTATTTTATATTTTAGGAGTGTGTTCATGTTACGGAACTTTACGAGCCATACAATTGCTCACGAATCCCATGGCTACAAAAATTCGAAAAGGAGAGGCAACCCGAAATTTTGAAACAGACAAATATTTATATGATACAAACTGTTGTAAAGCCCCTGTTGAAGTATTATTTTGTTTTCGAAACAAATCAGACGAATCGCGTTGGGATCATTCCTAGATGTAAGTAAATACAGGATTCGTAAGTTAAATCGGATGATTTTAAAATCGCAACCCGCTTTTGATTTTGTTTAAAAAAATGTTTGCAAGAGAATGGTTTATAGGTAGAACCATATCAAATCAAATCAAATCAAATTGTTTATTAATTACTTTGGCCTACAAATAATAGGATGTAACATGTCATTAGATTTTACATATAAATAAATAATAGTTGGTCCTGGCAATTGCTAGGTCTGGTCAAGATAAACATTACAAAAGCTAACTAAACTAATAAAATAACTAATATAAAATAAATAAAAATACATACGTACAAAAAACTACAAAGTTAAAACAAAATATCAAAATATGATAAACATGGAAATTTACAAACAAATCGGTAACAAACATAAATAATTTTTTTAAGGTGTTTTAAAAGAGATTTTATTTCATTGTGACTATAACATGTCTGCACAGAGTATTTTTTTTAACGATTTTTTAAACCTGTTTAGTGATAATTGCTGTAAATTGTTAGGGAGCAAATTATACAGAGAAATTCCGAACCTTGTGTGGTAGGAATGAGAAAAATTATTTCTTATATATATATATATATATATATATATATATATATATATCTTTAGTTTTATGGATATGAATTAATAACTTATAAACATATAACAAAACAACAGTCAAAATATGGTTTTTCCTGAAAATATCTCGGCACGACTCTAAAGCTTTCAAATCAAAAATTATTCTTAAAGCCCGTTTCTGTGCGATCAAGACTCTATCCATATCGGAAGACTGCCCCCACAAGATAATACCATAGCCAATAATGGAATGAATGTTTGAAAAATATGAGGTTAATAGTGTCGATCTTCCCAAAGAGTTTTTTAGACACACAGTGAGAGCATATATGTTCTTGTTTATTTTTGAGCAAAGTTGATCGATATGTTGGCTAAAATCTAAGTGAGTATCGAAAATTATTCCTAGTAATTTCGCAGAATCAGCGAACTGGATATGGGTTCCTTGAAATTGTATCTGTATGTTTAAAGGCTTGCTGTGTTTTGTTTTAAATTCCAGGCATACTGTTTTATTGTAATTAATAATAAGATTATTTGAGGAACACCAATTTGAGAACTCACTTAAAATTAATGTAAGCTTTTCTGATATTTCATTTTTGGTTTTTCCAAAAATCAGTATTGTGGTGTCGTCAGCATACATTAGAATTATTCCATTTTTAATATGTTCGGGAAGATCGTTTATGAAAATAAGAAAAATTAGTGGGCCAAGAATACTACCCTGAGGTGTACCAATTTCGGATTCAAAACTATTTGAGAAATTGTTACCAAACTTTTTTCCTTTTTAAAATTGAGGTTAACCATTTATTAACATTACCTCTTATACCTAGTCGATCCATTTTATGAGAAACGAAATCCGGGCTGATTGTGTCAAATGCTCGCGTTAAATCGAACAACACAGCTATTACATATTCACCTACATCCATATAACTATATATACTTTGAATTAAATCTACTGTAGCAGTTTCAGTCGAGTGATTTGGCCTGAACCCATGTTGATACTTGTTAAGGGCATTATGTTTTTCTAAGAAAGATAGTACTTGGCCATACATTAGCTTTTCAAATATCTTACTAAAACTGCTTGCTATCGAAATAGGGCGGTAATTTTCCAGTGCTCGTTTGTCACCTTTTTTATAAACCGGTGTTATGTTTGCTAGTTTTAATTTTTCTGGAAATATACCCTGACTAACCGAAGTGTTCATCAAGTCTGCCAATAACTGAAAAAAAAGTGCTGTTACAGTTTTTAACGAGATAAATCGGTACACGATCAAACCCAGTAGATTTCTTATTTGGAAGAGCCCCGACCACACGAGAAACGTCCTCCGAAGTTAGAGGAAAGAAGAACATTGTTTCAGTTATTTAAGTTTTTTTAAATTACCTACAGCTGTTAACTATGACAGTTTTATCTGCTCAAAGCTTTTCCAAAATTAACAAAGTTCAATGAGTAATAAAATTAGGTACCTAGCTCTGAAGGTTTTTTAATATTTAGTACTATAATGAAAGGTTATTTAATAGTTTTAGTTTTAAACTTAAATTTACCGCTGAGTGATGCGACGCTGAAGCCGGAAAAAATGCATACAGCGTAAGTCGTCAATAAATGGCAGTTTATTACTCGCGTGCTGTTCTAGTTTCTCTTGTAGCTTGGTAGATGGCGTTTCTTGGTTAGGCGCTTTAGTTTTCTCACTATCAACGTAGGATGATAAACAAAACCGTTAACATAGTATTTCCTAAATTTAATATAAAATACTTTACAAATCCACCTAGCTTGTGCTTTTATGGTTTGGATACAGAAGACCCCCATCTAGTTTTTAAATCAAATTGAGACAAATTTTGTAAAAAACCATATATCGACCATGATAAGGTCACAATTTTCTTAAAGCGTTTACGTGGGGCGGCATCAAGATGGACAAAAACTTATTTTCAATTAAACTTTAATGACTTCGAAAATGTTCGAAAAAGTTTTTTAATAAAATAAATTAAATAAAATTAAAATTATATGGCAAAAATCAGAAACAAACAGAATCGGTGAAATTCTTTATAACACGAAAAATTTGTCTGTTTAAAATAGTATATCCCTTTGTAGCTGAAAAATCCAAAACAACAACAATGTTAAATCAAATTTTAGCAAGAACAAGAGCAAATGTACGATGTTTTTATGCCAAAAAGCCAGAAAAATTACTACAAATAGCTATCAAAGTGGAAGAAGATTTAAAAGAAGCTAAAAGTAACCAGCCACAAAATTTAACAATACTACACGCTGTAGGTTCTACACCGGTATTCACTTTCATAGAGATTGTCCGCAGAATTCAAGAGAAAGGCCATATTATTGTAATAATTCTGAAGATTATTTTCACGATGACTTTTGCGATTTAAATATTTTTTCAGAAAATTTAAATAGTAGTTATAATATAAACAATCAGAATTACAAAGCCTTAATTGATTCAGGAAATCAATTTTGGAATCTTTATCAGTAGAAAGTTATCTAGTTGAGCAAAATAATAATCAGAATATACTTCTCGCATGTGAAACAACATCTGTTTCATCTTTAAGTTATTTTTTCAATTTTTCGATTAGTAATTAATATTTTGAATCACAGTTCGATATAATTTCCGATTTAAGAGAACTTATTATTTTGGGTAGTACATGTTTAAAAGAAAATCATGTTATAATTGATTATTCTCGAGGTTCGGTCTATATTGGAAAATATGACAGAAAAACTATTTACTTTAAAATTTTCAGAGCAGCACAACTCAGAATTGAGTCGTGTTTCAAGATTTTTTATCGTTATCTTCCACAACACACCACGAAATAAAACTTAAAGAAAATAAGATTATAAAACAACGTCTGTTCATAAATGACATTTTAAAATTTCCGGCGTATTAGATTAATTTTAAAAAAAATTTATTTGACTTTTGTTTTGACGAATGACATTGGGCGCATTTCTGCTCTCCCGAGAGTGGGGGACATTCGCTTAAAATCCGTGAAAGTTCAAGTTTCCCAGAGCGACCGCCGCAAAAAAAATAGTCTTCTAGAATGACACAAACGACCAACAAACGAGTAAGCTATCCGTAACGCATCCAAAATTTTTTGATATTGCCTATTTAATTTTTGATACTTTTTTTGTGCCAAAATTCCAAAGTTACATTCATAGTTTTTACCGGTTCTTCGCATTTATAGTTTTACGTTTACCCCCCTTATCTAACGTCCTTATTAAGTTTTACCTAAAAATAAACCAATTTTATATGAACTCAAAGAAGAAATGTTAAAAATGGCGTTATAGAATGTCATGTCATTCACAGTTTTCTTCCCCTATGTCTTGGTAGAAGAGGGCAAAAAACCTCGGTTTTGTATTGACTATAGAGCACTTAATTTTATTACTATTGACCAACCATCAATTTTGCTAAAAATTTCTAAGACGTTAAAAGACACATAAGATCTGTAACAATCTTTACGGTTTTTGATTTAAAGAGTGGATATTGGCAAGTACCTATGTCTGACGAATCTAAAAGATATTCTGCATTTTGTACACCAGATGGACACCTGTATTATTTCAATGTTATGCCTTTTTCAAAGATTAATGGTACAAAAGGAATTGGTAGGTTATGTTAATCATTTTGTCAAGGTTTGCTTAGATGATATCGTAATTTCTAGTCCGAACACAAAAGAACATCTAGAACTCATAAGATTGGTTTTAGAATGATTACCAATACACAATTTACACCTATCACCTTTCAAGTGTAGAATCGCTTTGTTAGATTTGAATTATTTGTGTCATTATTTGTGGAAATAAAAACATGCCCCAAGAAAAACATGTAACTAATATTAAAAATGTGAAATTTAAATGGGGTAAAGACCAATAACAGTCTTTTGAAAAAATAAAATTAGTGATAAAAACCCTACAGTACTCAAGCAGACCAAATTTCGTTGTAGCTTTTGTATTGCAAACAGATGCTTCAGCAAGGGCTTCAGATAAAGGAATGGGCTGTGTTTTATATCAAGAAGGTCATAATAAAGAAAAGTAAATAATATCGTATGCTAGTGCCACATTTACTAAAGCTGAGTTAAAATATAACATAAATAAAAAGGAGTGCTTAGCTGTTGTATCGGCAATGAAACGTTGCAAACATTATCTCCAAGATACACCATTTATTTTAAGGAATGACAACAAATCTTTAGTTTGGCTAGACAAAAACAAAGAAGCCAAAACAAAGTTAAATCGATGGTCTTTGTCTTGCTTTGAATTATACAATTTATTAGAACCTAATTCAGAACATCGATTTTGCATACCAGAATTTAAAGCGGATTGTAGAGAATAAACTCTTGGTGTAAATAATATAACATCAAATTTTGATTTATATTTTGACATTTTTGATGCTCAAAAGGGCTGTCCAGAAATTCAAAAATATTCGAAAATCGCGCACGGGTGATATATTTAATTTTATTTAAAAAATACTAAGTGATTCAAAAATATTTTTAATATAACGTAAAGATTATGTATATTCCATAATCTTTGGATATGTATATTCCATAATCTTTGGATTATAATAAAAATTATTTTAAATATTTTAGGAAATCATTTTGGTGAAATTAATCCAAAATCTCTCAACCACTGCTTGTATTTAAAACTCTTTAAAATATTTTAATTTTCATGTCAACGAAATACATAAAAAAAACAACCCAATAACTACACATTTATTTTTTATTTAGCTATGTTCAGTATTCCACCAGTCAGGATTTTTTTAAAATGTTGTTCGTGCATCTTTAATTATAAATTCAAATTTTGCGCCAAATTCCCGTATTCGGAAAACCCACACATTTTCAATTTTGATTGGTACAAGCAAAATGCCAGCGCCATCTACGAAAAATGAATCTGCGCGAAAAGGCGTAACCAAGAAGTGCGATTCTTCTACGGAATTCTATCGAGATCACCACGCAGCAGCGTGATTCTATTAACCAAAAAATCCAATAACATTCTTTTTATATTGATAATAATAATCAAATTACAAATTTACATTACTTTTTTGAAGAATTGCGGATTTTTTTATTTTATTTTAGCAAAATATTTTCAAACTCGCCATAAGTATGAAACGAAGTTGGTGATAAGTGGTTACATCGAACCAATAGAAAAAAACAGGCCAGTACAGATTAGGGGACACCTTAAATTTAATCAAAAAAATGACTCAACTGAATTTCGGCCTTTAGTGCTTTTGGACAAAAGACATAAATCAAATTTAGTTATAAATAACCTCAAACTCAAGCTAAAATTATTAATTGAAAGAATGCTTGAACTACGCGATGGTTATTGGGTTAGTGTTAGTTTATACAAAAAATGGACCAACTTCTGCGAGCTTAAACAGGACAAAAAACTTTACGGTAAGCATAAATATACTCATACTCATATACAGCAAAAGTAGTAGACCACAGTACACCGGTCTATTTTTGAAGTAATGAGTAACAAGCTGAATTTTTGTAAATAGCTTTATTTTGCCGAGACACCAAACTTTTTCCTCTGCGAAAATTCTTGAAGGTGAAAGTAATTCCTAACAGAGTGCGCAGGCGCTAAATGTCAATTTACTGGCTTTAAAAAAATCATTAAGTAGTAACTAATAAAACTAATGATATCAACTAATGATATGATATTTAACTTGAAAAAACGTTTGTCATACAAATTAGATGCTTTGACGGACGTGTCCCCCACCCCAAATATGCTGAAATTACGAGATAATCGGCTATAGTTTTTTATGTGCCTCAAAAAAGTGTTTAAAAGTAAATGGCAATATTGTCCCCGAAATCGCATACTTGGTTTAGTCCGTCCGACGCTCGAAAGAGGTCTGCGCCCGCGCACACTGTTAAAAATCACTTTTAAGAGATGACCAATACTTCATAGTTATACACGTATGCAGAAAGTGATACTTTACCGCATGCTTCGACGTAAGTGCGGTAAAGATAATTTCCGCATGAGTTAGGTAAAACATTTTTCCTACGAGAGTGTGGAAAAATCTATATATTTTTTTATGAATTTTTGTATTACCCTATTTAAAATTTAAGAATACTTTATTATGTTTTGAACATGTTTCTCTGATTTATTCAATTTATTACTTAATTATTTTTCGTGCCACTCTTTGAACTTCTGCGGTAAAAACTCCGAGGTGGCTTTATCGGGGGCAACTAAAAATAGGGATCTCTTCCACTCTTCGAACATTTTCAATGCTGTTCACTTAAGAAATTATTGTTTAAATTTTATGCTATAAAATTTTAATTTTTGTGGCATTCCTTTAACTTTATTAAACATAGCGAAGTCCGTTAATTATGGAGACGTTTCTTTATTGTTAGCGTTATTTTGTTCAGAAAACCAATAATTCTGTCTATGGTTTTAACCAATTCTTCTTTGTGGCTTTGAAACAAAAAAGGCCTCCGGCCTCTCGAAGACCAACGACCAACTTAATAATGTGCTCCATCTTTTTATTTTAATAAAAAATATAAACACCAACAAACACAGACTAGTGACTTTTAACACGTTTCAAAGGCTCTGTTTTGACCGGCATGATTTTGTGGTTGTCGTTAATTAAGGTAAAGAAAAATAACTTTGACAGCTGTTGTGCATTATCTTAATTTTTTATTTATTTTTTTGTTTCTGTAAAATATAATTAATTTTGAAAAATGGTGGATCTCGTAAATAATAAATAAAATAAAACAAATATCGCCCGAGGAAAGGAAATTAATACATAACAAAACAATTTTTATGCACTATTATTGCCCTGTATGAAGGCAATGGCGCTTAAGCTTAAAATACTAAATGTAACACAAAACCAATGACATTTTATTATGATTTTTAACTCACAAATACACAAGCTTAGATGCCGGTAGTCATTTTCTTATCGTCACTTAAGTGACGGCGTTCCGACATTAGCTTAGATGCAGTAAATATTTTTTTGTTGTTTATTTTTACTAGTTTCGTGTAAAATGAAATTCTGCAACTGCAAAAAGTTTTTTTTATTATTTTCTTTTGAAAGTATTTTTTTAAAGGTGCAATTAAATTTTACATTCAATTATTTAATAAACTCAAAATCTAAAAAAAGCATTGCATTTTTCTCTTCGGCACGAGAAATTATATATTTGGCTTTATACAGGGTCCTGTAGGAAATATGTTCTGTTAGTTTAGTCTGGCTATGGCGCATAGATAACGCTAGCAGTATAAAAACGATGTTTTTAATTTAAGCTAAGTAATTAGTTCATTATTAGAGTAAGGACATTATTTTTATTGTAATCAAAAGTAAGAAACTGGCAGCATTGCAGAGTATATCTGTTTTTTAACCCACACAAGAACTTATATAGCGCGGCCAGCCTTTTCTCTAGGGGTAGGATGTTTGTATGGGCCATAAGGATTGCATGGTAGAACAGGAAAGCGTAAAACCAACGTTGCCAGATTAGCAAAAATATCAGTATTAGCCGCTACTCGGTTCGCGAAAGGACAACTTAGTCAGTTTTATGTAAGTGCATACGGGGTGATACATAACAAGAATAATACCTTAAAATTTTGCTAAAAGTAAATATGTAATTCACCTACTTTTACAAACAAGCAGAATTTTAAAATGTTATTCTGGTAATTGATTTTGGTTTCACAGTCACTAAAGTCAATTTTGTTTGAAAGATAACTTACCAATCTACGTACTATTTAATTTTAGTTTTTTTTAAAGCATTTTTTGTCTAATTGTAACGCCGCGGTTAGGGTTGTTTAGTCGAGAGGTATATTTATCCAACTTTTCCCTTTCCACGTTTACATTAAATTTATTTGGAGGTAGGCGTTCTAGTTGCACATAGCTATGATAAAAGCCAGTTGTTGTTGTTGACTTTTGGTTGTAGTTAAATTAGACACCAATTGTTATAAAGAATACGTTATATTTAAAGTCAAAAATTATTAATACAAATCGTAGATCCAACATCTAGCATGGCCCTAATATTGTCACGAATAGGGGGGCCTGGGGTTGGTTAAAGGTATTGCCCGGTCGTTAATTACCAGCCACTACCTTACAACCCCAATACTATTCGTTAATAACAATTTGTTTAAATGATACCGCGCCGGTCGAATCGGTCTAACGGAGTTATTTCGATTCGAGCCGACGGAGATCTTTGTTTAAAAACTAAGGGATGCAGATTAAATAACACCTGTAGGGAGTTAAAAGGTGTATTATAAAACTAAGAACCGAATAAATAATACAGCAAATGTTGGGGAGTTGGCTAAGGGGGCGACACCCGGACTTACCTGGAAGCAACAGAATTTGCAGCCGGCTGGTTATCTAGGAACCCCAGTTCACGCCCAAATTGTCGTCAGTCGGCTACGTCACTCGATGTGACCGCCCGCACTCACCCGGTTTAACGTTCAGTATAAGGAAAAAAGCCGAAACTTTAGTTCCGCGGGGCGACGCCTCGCCCCGCGGTATTTAGTGGTCCCGAATCTCTGTCACCAAAAAGCCCGGAAATATACATTGCCCGAGAATTTATAAACTATTTGTGCCGAATTGCAATAATAGTTATTGACGTCAATCGATTTATATCGACTTATAGGTTGTCCCAAAAGTTAATACATCTAGTAATTTATTAAGTTCCTTTTTAATTATTCGGGAAATATTGGTTTAACTTTATGTTACGCGCCCTTCGTGACATCCCCCCCCTTTACTTAAAAATCGCCCCCGATTTTGCCTCCATCGTTGGCCGTGGGTGTTGCCTCCTTTTAGCCAACAATTCTTAAATATGAAAAAAAAAATTTTTTGGTCACGTTAGTCTACTACTTAAAAATTTGAACTATTATTACCTTACTTTTTACATTTCATTTTTGACTTATAAATTTCTATACTTATTTTTTCTACCTCTCCCACATGTTGTTGTTTACACGTTAACTTAATTAAATGCCCTATACCTTAAGATATTGTATACACTACCCCTCGCGTAAATTAAGTCACCCGCTTCTCGTATCTCAGTTAGGTATTCGGGCTCTTCTTACTATTTGCATCTCATTCTGTCCCGTACTTGTCTTCTATAACTTTTTTTTTCTTCTACTCAGATTCGTTGAGTGAAGAAAAAAATATTCTATCCATTTCTCATTCCTCCTACTGTCTTAGTTTGGGATTTCTTATGGATGATATTCGTGCGATTGTTGTGCTTTGTAGCACCTTTCGTGAAAACTCTGTCCATATCTATTCTGTCCCGTACTTGTCTTCTATAACTTTGTTTTCTTCCACTCAGATTCGTTGAGCGAAGAAAAAAAAATATTCTACCCATTTCTCATCTCTCTTACTGTCTTAGTTTTTGGATTTCTTATGGATGATATTCGCATGATTGTTGTGCTTCGTAGCACCTTTCGTGAAAACTCTGTCCATATCTATTCTGTCCCGTACTTGTCTTTAGTTGAGCCCCTTGTATCCGTTTTGGTAGTTGGCTATCTACTTTATATTATATTTGTTTATTTGCTTTTACGATTCTGGTCACCCTAATCTATGTGTGGTGTTATTTGTCGCTTCCATACCAAGGTTTACTACGTTCGGCCTTGGTCAGGGTTATTGGATGTTTCGTTATCCTGGCCCAAATAGCTATAATAATATTCTTTCTCAAGTTGCCCTAAAAATTCGTCTCTCGGATACACTTGGTTTTTGGTCTGTGCCTTTTGTGAATTTTCCCCCGCGGTTGGATTACCCAATTCGATCTCTTGCCAAGAAATATCTGGCGTTACGGGCCTCCCTTCGGTATTGAGTTTGATCGGTATCCCGTCCTCAAAAAAATGCGGGATCGATTTTTGTAACGTCTCGCGTCTTTGTCTTTTCGCTTCCCTAACTCTCTTCCCTGGTTTCCTTCGCGGCATACGAACAACCCACCCTTCTTACTGCGAAAAGATACCGCCTCGTCCCCAGGATTCAGTTTCGTTTTAGTATTCTGATTCCTGACGAACTTTGGTACGCTCTCTTTTCGCTGCAGTAAGGATGAGCCCTATCCCACTCTCAATTTAAATATACACGATCAAAATTTTCTCTCGCCTGTGGTCCTCCTTTTGAAAGTTATCAGGCCGAAAGTAATTTCGATCACTCTGTATACAAATGTAAGAATAGAACTTCGCATACGCGCGCCTAACAACCCGGTTCTGTCGAGTAAGCGAAAAAACCGTCTGTTATTTGTTTGTCACTGCTTGTTTTTCCTCCTATCCTACTCTTAATTTAAATATACACGATCAAAATTTTCTCTCGCCTGTGGTCCTCCTTTCGAAAGTTATCAGGCCGAAAGTAATTTCGATCACTCTGTATACAAATGTAAGAATAGAACTTCGCATACGCGCGCCTAACAACCCGGTTCTGTCGAGTAAGCAAAAAAAACCGTCTGTTATTTGTTTGTTACTGCTTGTTTTTAT
Organism: Aspidapion aeneum; assembly: GCA_963576565.1. Lineage (NCBI taxonomy): Eukaryota > Metazoa > Arthropoda > Insecta > Coleoptera > Brentidae > Aspidapion > Aspidapion aeneum. Next base: position 33,033,964 of record OY755038.1, on the reverse strand, counting down.
TATGTGGCTTTACGAGCCCCCGTAATATTTTTTATTTTATTTTTTAAAGCTATTTGGGCGACACAAAATTAGTCACTAGGATGGTGCCCTTGGCCAACTACCTTGCTCTTTTTTTTTTTCTTTAATCCCCGCTAGTTGTTGAATTGCGAAAAAAATAATTTTGGGACACTTTTTGCAAAATCTCATTTTATGTCTTTTACTTTGTTGAAATATTTTCCTTAAGAACCACAAATTTTTAGTTTTTTGCCAATTTACGACCTACTAGAGGTTTGTCCTATTAACTTGCTGGTGCTCAAAAGGTGTTTATTAGTTATAATAATTTTTATACACTCTACTTTTAGGTGCCTCTCAAAAACAAAACTATTTAACCTTACATATAATGCCGTGACCTATAATATCTTTCGGCTTTTTTATTACCAAAAAGAAAAATTACCCTTATAAGTTCTAGTTTATTTCCTAAAAATTTCCCAAAAAGCGAAAATATGTTATGTTGCGCCCTGACCTGGGTATTTGCACGGTTTCAACAAAACAAGTAATTTACTACGTTTACTACCTAAGACGCTACTGATTTTTTCGTGTTACCAATTCTTTTGACAGATATTTTATTTTTGTCGTTTCGAGGGTCTACCTCTGTCTAGTTTTTAATTTATTTTAGACCTCGCTGAACAATTTTTATTTATTTTTTATATTGATTTAGGACTAAAATATACTTTTTGTTTGTGTTATCTGTGCTAGAACTCCTCAACTCCGGTATTCTCCCTAGTTGATTGATTAAGAAAAAAAACAAAAAAGAAAAAAACAATATCTAGACTTTTTCTGTTGATTAAAGACAAAAATAATCAATTTTGCTCTATGTTCATGTGCTTCGTGCGTAAAACTTCCCCAACTCCCATATTTTCTTCAATTGACTGACCAAGAAAAAAAAACAAAGAAAAAATTAATATCTAAACTTTTTCTGTTGATTAAAGAAAAAAATAATTAACTTTGCTCTAGGCTCGTACGCTTTGTGCGTAAAACTCCCCAACTCCAATATTCTCTTCAATTGACTGACCAAGAAAAAAACAAAGAAGAAATTAATATCTAAACTTTTTCTGTTGATTAAAGAAAAAAATAATTTACTTTGCTCTAGGCTCGTACGCTTTGTGCGTAAAACTCCCCAACTCCAATATTCTCTTCAATTGCCTGACTTAAAAAACCAAAGAAAGGATACATATCTAAACTTTTTCTGTTGATTAAAGAAAAAAATAATTAATTTTTCTAGGCTCGTGTGCTTTGTGCGTAAACTCCCCAACTCCAATATTTTCTTCAATTGACTGACCAAGAAAAAACAAAGAAAAAATTAATATCTAAACTTTTTCTGTTGATTAAAGAAAAAATAATTAACTTTGCTCTAGGCTCGTACGCTTTGTGCGTAAAACTCCCCAACTCCAATATTCTCTTCAATTGACTGACCAAGAAAAAAACAAAGAACCAATAACTATCTAAACTTTTTCTGTTGATTAAAGAAAAAAAAATAATTGACTTTTCTAGGCTCGTGTGCTTTGTGCGTAAAACTCCCCAACTCCAATATTTTCTTCCATTGCCTGACTTAAAAACCCAAAGAAAAGATAAATATCTAAACTTTTTCTGTTGATTAAAGATAAAAAATAATTAATTTTGCTGTGGGTTCGTGTACTTTGTGTGTAGAACTCCCCAACTCCAATATTCTCTCCAATTGCCTGACCAAAAAAACCAAAGAAAAGATAAATATCTAAACTTTTTCTGTTGATTAACGAAAAAAATAATCAATTTTTCTAGGCTCGTGTGCTTTGTGCGTGAAACTCCCCAACTCCAATGTTCTCTTCAATTGACTGACCAAGAAAAAACAAAGAACCAATAACTATCTAAACTTTTTCTGTTGATTAAAGAAAAAAAATAATTGACTTTTCTAGGTTCGTGTGCTTTGCGCGTAAACTCCCCAACTCCAATATTTTCTGGCAATGGCTGACTAAGAGAGAAGTCAAAGAAAATCAACTTTTTTGGAATTTTTATATTAATAAAAGACTAAAATATTAAATTTTGCTTTTTCAACGGTAGCTTTTTAAAGCGATGGCCCTTTCATCTGGGTCGATAACCTTTAAAGATAGTACAGCTTTGATTTTTTGAATTCGTAACGTTATTGTAACCAGATCGCTTTTTTCCGTTTTAACAATTACCTACTAATATTATTTATGCAATCGGTTGCGTATTTCCTTTGGTACTTTGTTTAACATGTTTAACTTTCTTTTCCTATTTTATAAAGTCAGTAGCGTCGTGGGGTTTAGATTTTGTCGAAAAATATTATTATTATATTTTTTTCTTCACCAAAAAACACGCTGTTTACGCTATTGTCGTCTCTTTTTTAAATTTTTCCCTATCGCTGGTTTAATAATGGCTCAATTGAACTTCTGTGTTTTTAACCTACCTCTCTTACGTAGAGTATATTCGATTTATTGCTCTTTTTTTCCGGTCTGACGACCACTTTTTGTCACCGTACTTATCCTGGCTGCCAATTTTTGATAGTTTTCGTGCGTTCAGCCTAATAAGCCCCGGGCTTTACCAATTTTGTTAACTTAAAAAAAACTTTGAACTATATTGCTATTCCAGCTACGTCTGACTACCAATTTCGTCAGGTGGACCTCTAATCTACCCTGTAATCAACGCGACTATTTTTATCAAGTCTTTTGCCTAACCAGCGTGGTTTTTGTGATGAGAACAAAATATCTTCACGGTGCCCTGAAAGTGACAATATTCAAATCAATTACGAAAATGCGCTAACATTAACATTAGCAAATACCATAGAGTCTATCTACGAACAAAACTAATTTGTCTTATTTCAATCTTTCGACACAACGTTGTCCTCGCAAATCAAAATGATAGAGTCTAGGTATGTACAGTTTTATATGATACCTAAAAAAACGTTGTAGGACATACAATATTGTAAAATTAACTCAATGGTAACACACCCATAACAAGTCCGTAAATATATCAGTAAATTTACTCCAATAGTCTAAATCTCGTTAAATACTAGATTTTCTATTAAAAGTTCCAAATCAATCCATCCATCTTTACTATAATTTCTAATGTGTTATCTATTAATTCTTATTTACTTATAAAAGTCAATAAGTTAATTGTCTACAACAATTAAATAAACGGTAATATTTTCCCTTCAAATCAATGTTCAAATAGTTTAAAACGTAATATTTCCTTTTAAATCAATGTTCAAATAGTTTTAACGTAATATTTTCCTTTTAAATCAATTTTCAAATAGTTTTAACTTAATTTCTGTCATCAAATCACTAAAGTATATTATTTATTATAGGCAACTTATTCTAGAGTGCAAAAACTCTAGAATTTCTTTAAGACTACATTTTTATAGAAAATGGTTAACTCATCTTTTACTTTTTACTAATTCACTTTAATTTTAACTTTTTAAGACTTCACTTTTTGGCTGCAACTTTAACACTGGTACTTTAACAATGATCTCATTTAATCCAAGAAATCGAATTCATAGGCGATCAACATCGTGTTGATCCCATTCCCTACATGACGACACAATTATGAAACCCTGGGCAATATGTTTTTCAAGCTAATTCTCTCGATCCAGGGCTATATAAGGTGATATTTTGCTTTGATGCTACGAAGAAATCGAATCCAGGGGCTCAGTTTTTTCACCTTTCGTGCTTTTTATCAATCCAGTGTTTCTAAGTATAGCCCTAATATAAACAATTGCGTAGGAAGCGGACAAGAAAGTAGGTAAAAAGCGAGGATGCTTCTCAACTTCTCTTTTGACTCATTTAATTTATTCCATTTATAATTTTGTGATCGATGGAATCAATAGTGCGCTCTCCAGTGAAAATAAGTGTTAGGGTTTGAGTTCAGCTTGTTTCATGTCTTATTCATTTTTACTTTAACTCTTTTTTTTTATTTTTGGTTTAAATATTACTTCATTATCGACCGGTTTCTCAATATTTTTTTATTATTTTTATTTTAATATTTTAACTTTTGATTTTTATTATTTTATTAATAAATTCTAAATAATATTTTAGTTATTCTTGTGATTTTTTATACTTTCTTGCTTCGATAATACTTGTATATTTTCTACCAGTTTTAGAATATGTTTTTAATATTTTTAATTTAGATTTTAATAAATATTTTTTTTTCTTAAAAAAATTAATTATTATTCTCATATTTTTGGTAAAATATATAGTAAAAACAATCTCAAAACCGGATTTATTTTTAAGAAAATCAAATAATCATGAACCGTCATTCCAACCTCAATATTTTAAAGACAATCAGCTGTGTCGTAACGGCACTACTAACAATAATTTTGATATTTTTCTAGGGAAAGAGCAACTAGCTCAGCCAGGGCTATCAAAATGGACGGGCCACGATCCTCCACTTTGTTGACGTCACATCCGGGGCTGATTTTTTTTTGATGGTCACTTTACGACACAGCTGATTGTCTTTAAAATATTGAAGTTCATGATGGTTCATGGATATTTGATTTTTTTCTAAATAAAGCCGTTTTTGAGATTGTTTTTACTTTATTTTGGCAGAACAATTTTTTTTAAATGTATAGTAAGCCCTAATTTTTCATAGCCGCTTCATTAGCTCACACAAAAATTAAGTTTAAAGCAGAAGCGAATGTGACAATCACATATGACAAAGTCAAATACATGTCAAATATAACAGTTAGCATGTGGTACATGGCGGGTAATTTGAATTTAAAATAAAGAATGCTAAATCTTGAAGATTTTAACCTTTTAATCATGTTGCTTCCTTACAAACCTTTGGTGGAATATCGGGATGGTGTCTGAGAATATTTCACTGAAATTTTGAGGAAATCTGTAGTGCCATTTTGAAAATATCATAAAATACTCTGCCAATATATGGGCCCCTAAGCTCACACTAGGTACTATAGTTATAGCGTACGTGTGAGCTAATATAACTAAAAACTGAAATATAAACTCCACACTAAATTACCTTTTGTTTGATACGACACAAGCCATGTTTTGACTTAAACTCACATTTTTGAGATCCACCCCCACCCTTAATAAAAACAAAAACTAAAATGTATTTTGTGAAACTCCGGAATCAATTACCTTTCGTTTGATATCACACACGCCATATTTTCACTTAAACTCTAATTTTTGGAATATATCCCCACCATTTTTTTAAAATAAATTAAAATGTATTTTGTTTAACTCCAGACTCAATTACCTTTCGTTTGATATCACACACGCCATATTTTCACATAAACTCTAATTTTTGAAATCTATCCCCACCCTTTTATTTGGTTTGTGTTCGGTGGATTTTGTTCATTTTTAAATGGGACCATCTCGACCCAAGACCCAGCCTAGGTACCAAATTTCATTGAAATCGGCCAAGCGGTTTTTGAGTTATGCGCGTTGGTCGTTACAGACAGACATACAGACAGACGGCGCAACAAAAATGTTTCAAAATCATCTGAAACGCAAAGATATATAAAAATTTTTGAAATCGGAGCAACTTTTTTTTTCTCGAAAAAATTAGGATCACCATAGCTCACACTACTATAGTATAGTATATGTGTGAGCTAAAAACGGCTGACCTCCCATAAGACCCAATGTAAATTTCAGCCCCGGGAGAACAGCTGATTTTCTCAGGGTCGTGGCCTCTATTTTTGTGTTGGCCTTGGTAATGCCTCTTAACCCACAAACGAAAATTTGAAAAAAGGAGCAGAAATTTCTTGAGTAAAGGCAAAATTTGCCGAAAATATTCAAGGAATATTACTTTAAATGCTCGTAGGCGAAAATTTTAAGATACAAAGCAAACTTTTTGAAAATCTACAGAAACAAGTTTGAAATCGAAAAAAAAACGCCGCAGGTAGCAGAAACCTTCTCACGTTAAACCGACACGTTAGGAATTTTTATCTTTCCAGAACAATGCTGCTCTTTTTGCCAAAGAGCGACATGCGCCAGAGGCAAAAATGTTTTAAATACACAACAAACATTTTTAAACAATAATCGATACACACAAACGCTCATATGTAGAGCAACTTAAAAAAGTAAATAATTTTCTCTTTGTTCGCTCTTTGTAATTTAATTTGTTTTGGAGAGGGATATTAGAATGATGAAACAATTTTAATGAACACAAAATGTTTAATTTGCAACAGCCTATAAACCTAATACTTAAAGATATTCGAAAATGTGTGGTCCAAAAGTAGAGCAACCAAGATTTATTTTTTTCTCAAATATAAAACTGTAAATATGTTTAATATCTAGTAGCATAACCTTTGCTCTTGATGACTGCTTGGCATCTCCTCTTCAGTAATCTTATAAATTTTTCAATGTAGTCTTCGGAAATTGAATTCCAAACTCTCTGAATTTCTTCATATAATTCGTTCGTATTTGATAGCTTTTTCGTGTGAATTCTTCTATCAATTTCATCCCATAAATTCTCCATCGGGTTAAAATCAGGGCTTTGAGCTGGCCATACCATAACATTGACTTTATCATTTACCAACCAGTCTTTAACCAACTTTGACGTGTGCTTTGGGTCATTGTCATGCTGAAAACCCCATCTTAAGCTCATGTTATCCTCTTCCCACGGTAACATATGGTTTTCTAATATATTCTGATAAACAAAGCGATCCATTATTCCATCAATTTTATCAGCGGACCCGTGCCAAATCTTGCAAAACAACCCCAAACCATTATACCACCACCACCATGTTTAATAGTTGGTCGTGTATACTTCGGGTTAAACCTTTCATTTATTGGTCTCCTTACCCAGCAAACACCGTCTGATATAAACAATTTAAAACGACTTTCGTCTGAAAATAGCACTGTTTTCCATTTTTCGTAAGACCAGTTGACATGCTCTCGCAAATTTCAATCTTGCTTCTCTGTTTTTTCTAGAAATAAAGGATTTCTTCGCCGATTTTCTTCCATATAGACCAGCTTCCTTCAGCCTAGGTTTTATGGCGCTGACAGATATTGAAACCCCTCTTAGCTCTTGTTTAATGCATGGATCTTCAATTACCAGCCTTTTTATATTTCTATCAAGAACAACATCAGTTTTTCTCCTTATACCACTTTTGGGTATTCCTTCCAAAGTGAATAGAAATAGTTCTAGAAAAAATTTATTTGTTCAAGTTTAGATCTTTTGCAATTTTGTTTTGTTTTTCTCCTTTTCTTAATTTTTCCAAAATTTTTTGTTTCACTTGAAGTAACAATTGCACATCTCTGAGCATTGTTAATCTTTAAACTTTAAAATACACTACAACCAGACTGAAAAGCGCGGACACAAATGATAAAAAATTAAATATTAAATTTGGTTGCTCTACATATGACCTACCCAAAAACCAAAAAAATTATCAGTAAAGAATGCAGTCTCACAGAATGAACAAAAACCTTATCATTTTTTTTGTGTCAAGAGCCACAACTTATTTATATATAAATTCCTAAATACAGTCGAACCTCTCTAACTCGAACCTCTATAACTCGAACCCCTCTATAACTCGAACCTTTTAAGCGGTCCCTGCACTTTTTACATGTAATTTAACATATGTAACTCGAGTTTCTATAACTCGAACTCTCCATAACTCGAACTGTTTTGGTTGTCCCTTCAGGTTCGAGTTATAGAGGTTCGACTGTACTATTTGCTAAAATGGGTTCTTTTAAATTTTTAAAAAAGTTGCTTTACATATGGGCGATAGTGTACATATAAGTAAAGTAAGGTAAAATTGGTTAAATATTACTAGTAATCCTTTCTTTTTACCGAAAATCTAATGCCGACAAAAACTGGTGTGCCATATTGGTACCTAAATGATATGACATTTAATAAAATTTAAACAATCAAATTTTCATGTTTTTAATTGTCCTTTAGTATGGGTCGGTTGTGACTAAAAATAATGTCAAGTAATAATTGTTGCCCCAAACAAATTGTCAGCTTGTCAGTTCCTTGACTACTGCGACCGCCTGCGCTTGTAATTATTTATCAAGGTTACCTTTGGCAACGCAGGAACGCTTTCTACGGGAATCGGACCTATCGCGGTCTCTTAATAATACATGCTATACTCGATCTGTTTTTTGTCCTCTTATCACGCGGTAGCATATCTCTTTGGCTTCTACAGATCCTACCCCCTAGATTCCACTTTAGGAACTCTGTATATTTTAGCTATTAAACAGGATGTTCAAGACGCTTTTGGTAACACAAATTTGGACGAAGTAAAAAGTATCATACAAGGTGACAACGAAATCTTTACACATGATGACAAAAAGTATTTGTTTAGTTATATCTCCAGTCAATATGTCAGACGTGGAAGGCGAATTTATAAATGGACACATGGTGTATTGCAAGGTAAGGCCGGACCGCGTATTTCGAACAGCATTGGGTCTCCTACAGAGTTCCGAAATCGGGACACATTAAACAATTAATTGATCGCGAACGTACCCCAACTTCTCCAGACACATCTACTGACCTTTGTCGAACAAACAAAAATGTACTTAATGTGTAGGTTAGGACACTAATTTCGACCTTCCAAAAGGAGGACAGGGGGATTCTATTCTACATAGAATTAATTTAAATCGCAACTGCTAGATAATAATAATTTTTAGTTTTTTAACTTATTTTATACCGCATTTTTTATATATTTTAGGAAATCCTCACCCTCAAATCATAAAGAAACGAGTATAATCATGACTCAAACAAGTTTTCGTGGCTAATCGGGTAAAAAGAAAATTTTGTTTCTCTCGTATTTTTCCGAGGGTAGCTCGAAAGCCTATCCTTACGGGGGTCCAATATCTAATGCACACTTAATAAGTGTTGACAATTAACGGTTTCGTCGTTATAGGACTCCTCAGAACACTACTTGGTTAATGCGACACCCTTGCGACGTTAATTAGACCGTTTTGTCTCTCATTCTACATTTATAATGGGAAAACCAGGCTTATCCGCAAGAAGCGTCATCTACTAAAATACGAGAGAAACAGTTAGAGCAAAGGTCTATTTAATTCATTAAAACTTAAATGTATTTCCGACGAAGATTGCAACATTTACAGAAGTCATTTTTACTGGAATATAACTTCCAAACTACGGATCATAGGCCAATAAGGTTCCAGCATGTTTGAGGGTGGACCTTTTTCTTAGTGAAAATATATAATTTAAATTAGTAGTTTTCAAAGTTGCGGTCGTTATTAAAAAGAAACACAAAAAAACAAATTTTTAACTTTGAGGGAGTGTTAAAAAAGAGGTTAAATAATATTAGTTCAAAACCGTGTGGTTCGCCATTAGGCTCGTTGCGCGGCTCAATATTCGTCAAAATATTTAGGGTTTAAAAATGACGCTAACTGTATTTTCACATTAGCGTTAAAATTTTTAGGTGATCGACTTTCGAATTTTCTGGCCGAAATTTACCTCATAAGAACAGAAAACTATCATTTAAGTTCGTTTTTTAAATCAACCAATTTATACCATCGCACAGTGGATGATATTCTATTGATCACAACGAATCGTAACGAACTATTTAGGCTCGAAAATATTGCCAGCCAGGTAAGAAAAATATGTATTTTTTTAAACCGACCGGAAAACAAGCACTTTCCGTACAAATTTTTCTTCGGAAAGTGTCAATATATAGGCAGATCCCTTTGGAGAACTGTCCGGTCTCGATAGGAACCGGTAAAGAATCAAAACAAAATCACAATATTGAAAATTAACCCCAACTTGGAAAATACCCAAGTAACATTTCTTTATTTATAGCAGAAGCTAAAAGGTTGCCAGCGCCTTTCCTTAAAACCATTAGTTTCAATGTTTGGTCGCTAGCACGTTCCCATTACCCTTATATACCCCTTAGACCTCCTAAATGGGACTCCCCAATTGGTGGTGGCAACCTATGTATTAAACTCATTATAAAACCATAAGAAATAAACGCTAGCTTCGCCCTCTAGCGGTTCCACCAGTATAGAACCTTTTAGAGCCTAAAGCTATTATGCCAGGTTCTAAAAGCAACTCAGAAACGTCCTCTATCCCGTTATAAAACTAAATTTGGTATCCTGGCAATTCTGTTGAATACCATAATACCTTTAGAGTAAAGAATTTTTCCTATAAAAGCTTTAGCGATATTTTAGATTCACAATGGCTATATAAAATAATTTAGGTCATAAAATTGCTAAAAATGTCAGAGTTCCAAAATTATTGTATCACATAAATATATGAGGAGTTTGTCGTTTTGTGGATCATCAAATTGCCTGCCAGACTTATTTTTCTGATAAAATCGTATCTGAAAAGCTCTCAAAACAAGCGCGCCAGCTCACAAATGCTTTTTAATAGTTTTTTGATAACTGAATAACAAATATTTAAAATAAAAAAAAAAATAATTTACACTATTCACCATTAAAAAAGTCTGTTTGGTTTACATAAATCAAAATTAAAGTAAAATTATTGTTAAAAAACACTGCTAAAACGACTAGATAAATATTTTCTGTTTACAATATTTTTAAAATAATTCTATATACGCCATTATCGTTTTATAGTGGTCACTTGGTTTTATTTGTTACTCTATCGCAACAAGGATTTTTGAGTGCGCTTATGAAACCAATAAAAAAGAGAAGGTAAACATAGTGAACATAACCTCACTTAAATTTTTTGTATTTGTTTTTTAAAGTGTTGTGTTAAATTTAAATGTTTTTTATCGTGCAATTTGCACACAATCAGGAGGGCCAGTGCAATGATATCCGTTGTGCCTGCAGGTTGGAGGGAAACCTCTTATATTGGCCGTTTAAACAGGCCTTATCTAGGCTTGGGTGCCCTACCCAGGAGGATAATAAATAATCAATCTTGCAATAGGTAGGTACCAATCTGTACTAGTACTAGTAAAAACTAAAATACGAAAGTATTTATTTACTTCTGTTAGAACCCTTAAGGAAACAAAGTTTTATATGACCGCCTATTTAAATAATATTTAATATGCAGCTATGGGTAACCATAAATACAAAAGAATTAAGTTTACCTTTAAGCCTTCCTTTTAAAACCTGTTTAAAATGCCTAAAAGTAATGGCAAAAACCAAAAGTCTAAAGTTTATATTTACCACTCTTAAAAACATTAAGGAAACTAGGTTCTATATGGCCGCCTATATAATCATATTTACTATTAAACTACTGGTAACTACAAAAACAAAAGGATATAAGGTAACCTTTTAGCTCTATTATAAAACACTTTTGTTATGACCTAAAGTAATGAAAAAAACTAAAAGACCAAAGTTTATATTTATTTCTTTTTAAAAACTTTAGGTAAAAGGGTTTTATAAGACCATCTTTATAAATCAGAAATCAATAAAACCAAAAGTATCTAAAAGGAACAGAAGAACACTTTTTGGTTGTATAACACTTCATTAGGTAATTGGCAATATAAATTACCTTTTTGTAGCCAAATTGATCCTAAAAGCCATAACAGCACCCTCTAAATAACCTTGGAACCAAATTAATAAAACCTTGAGTGGTAATAATGTTACTTGGGTAGCCAATTATAACGTAAACTATTGTTTTCTTTTAGTTAAAAACTGCTAGCTTTTGAGTAACTACGTAAAAACGTTACTTTTTCCATTAGACTAGGGAAAGTCGGAGAATTTCTTTCTTCTTCTTTAACACAAATATAACAAAAATAACACCAACCAAGTCTTCGCCATTTTGCCAAGGCCGCGATAAAATTAAAGTAGAAGTTTGGTTAGGCTGCCTAATGGGTTGCCTACCAGTGGCCCTCTACAGTACATTTCAAAATTTTTATAACTTTTTGACAGTTATCAGCTGGTTATCATATAGCCCAACGAAAAAAAAGTTGTCTCAAAAATGATGAAATAAACTGTATTTCAGCCAAATTTTCAGTTTTTTCAATGGTAATGTCAAACGCATGGTGTACCGACTTTTTTTTAGTTTGGTTGGTTGCTAAATCCAATCTCTAGCTGTTCTATACTCTCTGAATGTAAGGGACAGAGACCTTGAGTCCTCAACTGCTCAGTTAAATTCATACATGTATTAGAGAATATATTTTTCCCGGAATAAAAAAGTGTAAACAACATAGTAGCCTGTGAGATTTTTTACAGTACCTATTTTTTTGGTTTCGTTTTTACTTATTGGCTGTTCGCTTATTGCTGATAATTTGCCAGCTCAATTTGGGGGACACCAAGATAATCTGACTCGAAGTCACTTGGTGCCTGAAAATAATCACAACTCATTCTTACTCTCTCATTCATACTAGATTAATACCCAGTGAAGCGGCCCACTAAGCACCCCCACGGTATTCAATTTTTAACTCTATCGAGCACAGGGTTTTTTAATTGTGCTAGCGTCATCTACTCTTTTAACACGGGACTATCCGCCTAACGTGGGCTCCGAACCACGGCCTTGTATTGTTCATCAGCTTTGCCTACTTCGCTGATGCACAAACTCAGCCCGAGTAAGGGGTTTCCCCTATCTCCGGTGAAGCTGCACTGCACTCACAAACTGATAGTACGTTCAAGTTTGTACTGGCAGGCAGTGTTGCCAAAACTCACGATTAATCGTGAGATTACACGATTTTGGAAAGTATCTTACGATTTCTCGAATTACGTAGCGTTTCGCATGATTTTTGTATTTTACGTCAAATTTAAAAAAAAATGTATTTTTTTATTCATAACCTACGTGATAAATATATCAGGTTAACACTGCACTGCTCGCGCCCTATCTGAGAGATACATGCCTCGATTATATTTTATATATATATTTTACATATTACATTTTTATTGGTTTTTTAGGATATAGTTTTTGTTCCGTTTTGTAAAATAAAGCTTTTTAAGAAAAAATATTTACGTATCATTTCATTACAACCTACTTTAGCTAACTTCAGCAATTAAAAGATTAATTTTCTCAAAAATAATATTGTGTATCTGAGAGATACATCGCGAGCAACAATGACTGAATTTGAGCACGAGCAGTGCAGTGTTAAGCGTTCAGACTCTCGCTGCTACTCTACTGGATTATTTTAATTGCATTGAAATTCGGGGAAGTCCCGAACTTTGAACATTGCTGGATCAGTTCCGCGGAATCGCGATCGCGCCAGCAGTAGTCATTTGTTTCAAAATAGTTTACCAATTAGTTCGTATTGCGGTGTTTGTCTGAATATGTCTGATAGTAGTGATAGTGAAGAATCTGTTCATGAATCCGAATCCCTCCCTCATAAAAAGAAAAAAGTCCCTTATCAACCAAAATATAAAACTGACTGGGAAAAGGAATAGAAATTGATACATGCTATGATTTTGACATAGGTATTAATATGATTAAAAAACTAGGAACTAAAGAAGTATATTTGAATCAATATGATGATTCGAGCGATTGCGACTCTGACTTGAACTTATTATATCTACTGTTTTGCAGCTTTTTGAAATGTGTTTGGTTTATGTAATACACATAAATATAAATTTCTTTTTGCTTTTTATAAACTTTTATTTTTTCCTTCTCTATTTTGATCTGTTTTTAGGACTTTTTAAAATCTCACGATTTCTCACGATTTTTAATATAAAATTTTCACGAATTATCTTGGAGCATTTTGGCATCACTGCTTGCAGGTGGCAAGCATGCGAGTCGAACCCACGGCTTTCTGATCGTAAAGCGAACGCACGGGCACTGAACCATCAGGGTAGCTATTCTGGGTCTTGAACGACGTAACCATCCACATCACAAGCTTTGACCAATAGCAAACTCTAAACGTTCGCCTGTTATCCGAAATTACTTGTCTCGACCAATGGCATCGTGGCCCGCTCTTCAGAGTTAGTGAATTTTACGCGTTTGAAGTGAAATGGGTTCTCCTGCCCCGGACCGACTGAACGTTCGGCGGTCGGATCGTAGGAGAAACTTGCGCAATGGAGGTCTTTTCGCATAGCACGTGACGGCTCGGAGCTAATTTAACGCTTGCCATTAGCTAAAGCATGTGAACTATCACATGGTTCAAGACACAGAATAGCTACCCAGGGCCAGTTGTGCTCTACAGTACTCTACACGTCACAATGGCATGACAGCTGGGCGACACAAGCGCACTACTAAAAATTGGATCCAGTTAAATGTTCAATGTTGCTTACAAGAGTAAATATAGACTTTTTTATTTGGGCAGTTCATATTTATATTATGTTAAATGAGAAAACGTCAATGACGAACCGCCATAATAAAAAAACAAACCATATATCCTCTAATACATGTATTAGGTTAGACAAGTCACAGCACGTCGTAACAGCGTGTATTGTTTTAGGTATTTATTCTGAATGAGCGCAAAACCGTAAAATACTTTGATATTGATGATGACCCTAACATCGTTTATATTGGGCACTTGTTTAATATAGAAACTCGCGAGACATCGTACAATTACCAGTTTGGCTCAGCTCCAGTTCGTTTTCACATATGGCGAATCTATGATCAGATACCCAAAACTGAAGCGTTTACATTTTTAATGAAGAACATGCAGTAAGTATCTTTTGGCAATTTATCTTAGAAACGTACTAATTTTAACAACTAACTTAATTTGTCCTAACTTGATTTACTTACATACCATCAAAACCCTTCCCAAGTAACATTTCTTTATTTATAGCAGAAGCTAAGAGGTTCCCAGCGCCGTTCCTTAAAACCATTAGTTCCAATGTTTGGTCGCTAGCACGTTCTCATTACCCTTAGATACCCCTTAAACCTCCTAAATGGGACTCCCCAATTGAGTGTGGCAACCTATGTATTAGTCACTCTAAAATCATAAAAAATAAACTCCAGCGGTTCCACCAATATAGAACTTTTTAAAGCCTAAAGCTATTTTGCCAGGTTCTACAAGCAACTCTAAAACGTTCTCTATCCTATTATAAAACTAGATTTGGTAATTTGGTATCCAGGCGATTCTGTCAAATACCATAATACCATAATTTTTCCTATAAAAGCTTTAGCGATATTTTAGATTCACAATGGCTATATAACATAATTTAGGTCCCAACATTGCCATAAATGTCAAGAGTCCCAAAAAATATTTTATCACATAAAAATATATATATTTTTTGAGGAGTTTGTCGTTTTGTTGATCATCAAATTAGCTGCTAGACTTATTAGATAAAATCGTATCTGAAAAACTCTCAAACCAAGCGCGCCAGCTCAAAAATGCTTTTTAATCATTTTTTGATAAAAAAATAACAAATATTTAAGACAAAACAAAAATTATTTACACCATTCACCATTAAAAATATCTGTTTGGTTTACATAAATCGAAATTAAAGTAAAATTAATGTTAAAAAACACTGCTAAAACGACTAAATAAATATTTTCTCTTTACAATATTTTTTAAATAATTTTATATACGCCATTATTGTTTTATAGTGGTCACTTGGTTTTAATTATTACTGTATCGCAACAAGGATTTTTGAGTGCTTTTATGAAACCAGTAAAAAAAGAAAGTTAACGTGGTCAACATAACCTCACTTAAATTTGTTGTATTTGTTTTGTTTTTAAAGTGTTGTGTTAAAAGCGTTTAATTCAACTGTTTTAAAATATCATAAAACTAACATTATAACTAAACACTAATTACTTCTATTTGGTTTTAAAATAAAAAATTTCGTCTAATACAGGTTCTTCTTTCATTGTGCCTAAAACCGATGCTGCATTTCCCCGTTGTACTGCCAAGCTTATTCTTTAGATGATATAATTTTGTGATTCTTTTAATGGTAATTTTGCACTTATTTCTAAAATAAATTTTTTTGCCTCATCACCTAAGGGCCCTAAAGTTTCTACAGCAAATGGTATGGAAGTAAATCTGTTTATTAATTCCGAATGTTTTCTGATTTTATTTTGTTCCGATAATTTTGCCGCGGCGCCTTTCAGATTTCGAAGTTTTGTCTAAATAACTTTTTGCTAAAGTATGGGTGCATGTTGCATCCCAATCGAGAGGGTCAGTGCAATGATATCCATTGTGCCTGCAGGTTGGCTGGAGGGCAACCTCTTATATTCGCCGTCTAAACAGGCCTTATCTAGGCCTGGGTATCCTACTCAGGAGGACCGAAACTCACCAATTATTAATTATTGTGCGTTAAATAATTAATCTTGCGAGGTTTTATATGGCCGCCTATTTAAATAATATTCAATATGCCACTATGGGTAACTATAAAAACAAAAGAATTAAGTTTACCTTTAAGCCTTCCTATAAAACCTTTTTAAAATGCTTAAAAGTAATGACAAAAACCAAAAGTCTAAAGTTTATATTTACCACTCTAAAAACCTTAAGGAAACTAGGTTCTATATGGCCGCCTATACAGGGTGTCCCATAACTTAGGGGCCATAGTGCAGCAGGTGATAGAGGAGGTTATTTCCAAGAAAAAAGTTTATATAAAATGGGGGTCAACACTCAGCTAATTGTGATTAAAAAATGTGGTAGTCCTCCGCTAGAGACTTGTTTTTATTAACAAAAAATATAAAAAAACTAATACGGCATTTATAAAATTTATACCAAAAAAATTGTATTTTCTAAAAAAAATTGACCGACTAGCTTTTTTCAAATTAATTTTTATATTTATTGCTTTTGTTCTAAAAGACTCTACGCTATTTCATATTTTTACATTCATTCTAGGAAGTTTTTTTAGCAGACATGATCTCCTCTATCACCTGTTGGCCTATGGCCCCTAAGTTATGGGACACCCTGTATAGTCATATATACTATTAAACTACTGTAACTATAAAAATAAAAGGTGTGCGTGCAAGTACTGGAATTCACGTAAATACCCTTTGATAGCCTAGCCGGTTCGGCTTTGCTCACACATTTAAGTAATTTGTCGAAATTGACGTTAAGAAATACTAGGAAAAACGATGCATATGCATTCTATGAATGGCACTCACCTTGGACTCTGCTGGGGCTCCACTTTTTGACGTTCGAACGGCTCAATGACCACAATTTTCTAACTTTTTCTGGGAAACGTATTTTTCGAAGTGTCTTGTTCTGCTGGTCGTTTTTCTGCGCACGCTGTCGGCGTTGCTTGTCCAGTGCCGGTTAAATCATATGCATTTTAATAGCGCGAAAATTTAAATGAATTATTCGCGCAGAAAAAAAGGAAAAAGAAAAGAAATAGGTAATTCACTGCTTGCACCAACAAAAGGATATAAGGTAACCTTTTAGCCTTATTATAAAACACTTTTGTTATGACCTAAAGTAATAAAAAAAACTAAATGACTAAAGTTTATATTTATTTCTTTTTAAAAACTTTAGGTAAAAGAGTTTTATAGGACCATCTTTATAAATCAGAAATCAATAGAACCAAAAGTATCTAAAAGGTACAGAAGAAATATCAGTTTTATTATATTCCCTTTATAAATCACTTTTTGGTTGTATAACACCTCTTTAGGTAATTGGTAATATAAATTACCTTTATGTAGCCAAATTGATCCTAAAAGCCATAACAACACCCTCGAAATAACTTCGGAACCAAATTAATAAAACCTTGAGTGGTAATAATGTTACTTGGGTTCTACAGGATGTTCTATCATAAATGTTGCTTTTTCTCCATTATTATGCATGCTATTAACATATATACAGAGTAATTGATAAATGGCCGTATTTCTTGGAGAAGGTAAAAGTAGGCCATATTTGCTACCTATTAAACATGATTTACTTTTATACAATTTTTAACGGTTTTCAAGATTTTTAAGTTAAAAAAAATTCTCTTTGTAAGCCAAATATTTTAAGCTAACAAAAATAATAAGAGCTTTTTTAAAAGTTATTTTTTAAATATATTTAAACATTAGCGATGAAAATTTTATCAACTATTAATTATTTTGCTTGTCAAGTTTCTATTAGTTCTTTTATGCTTTAAAATTTTGAAAGTATCATAGTACGTCAAACGTATAAATAATACTTATTTTATCTTCTTTAAAATAAGGTACCATTAAATGTGTTTTGATAGATTATTTTATAATAAGCTTTTTCATGTAATATTAATTAATTAATTTTAGTAAAATAAACATTTAATTTATAACCAACGTGCTTTTTGTTTTCAAATAATTTTGAGAAAGTAGTTTATTTTATTATAAGCTAGGAATCAAAAACATATTTTTATATAGTAATAATTTTTTTTGTTATAAAAAGAAAATAAGGTGAAAATTTTGTTCATTATTTGAAAGCAAAGAGGAATTTTTGGTACAAAACTAAACATTTAATTTACTAAAATTATTTAATTAATAATTCAATGTCTCCTACCTTAAAGAGGATAAAATGAAGAACTTTTGACAGTAATTTGTACGTTTAATGTAATATAAAGTTTTCAAAATTTTTAAGCAGAAATTAGTTAAAAACTTCACAAGAAAAGTTAGGTTGATACCAAAATAATTATAGTAAACAATAAAATTTAATAAGATTTTTACTGTTAACATGTATGTATGTATGTATGCAGGTGTGTCAGCACATAATAAAAAAATACATTTAAAAAAGCTCTGGTTATTTTTGTTAATTTTAAATGTTTTCTTAAAACTTGAATATCTGGAAAACCGTTAAAAATTGTATAGAAGTTTAGTAGGTAGCAAATAGGGCCTACTTTTACCTCCTCAAAGGTATACGTCCACTTCTCAATCACCATGTATATTTATTTATTTTTTAGATTCACCACAGTAAGCTACGTTTTTAAAAACTTTTACTTGGGTGCAAATAATTCCACCAAAAAAATTGTGGAAAATATTTTTGAGGGCATGTGCTTTTTAGCCACCAAACTCGACTACCAGATTTTAGCCATAAAATATGCTTTTACAAATGATCAACGCTTGCCTGAAACAGTGCTGTACGTTGTTGCAAATGTTTTGGATATGTTGGCCAGTATCCTTAATTCATTGATTAAAAGAAATAACCCGGATAAATTAATTGAAAAATCTTTGGGTTTACGTGTGCTAAAATGGATAGGCTTAAGAGCCTTTATGGCTGTCTTTAAAACACGATCTGGAACTTACAAAGAAGTTTTTCCAACTTTAAAACTGGCTTTAAATCATTTCTATGTCAGTCACAAAAAGTTGCGACTTGGCATGCCAGCAAAGTATTTCTTAAGTCTACCCGAAAAATTTATAAGAATAAAAAAAAAGGTACAAAGAATTCAAGAGAAATAATGTGGAATTTAGTGGTATATGCAAATGCTTTTGAAATGCATTGCTTTAATGTGACTACAAGCCGAAGGGATTGATTCACCTAAAATGCATTTGCTGCTGATCAAAATAATTGGTTTAAATAAAACCTTGAAATGGCATTTTCTGCGACATACAAGTGCGGTTCAAATAAATTGATTTAAATGCTAGCACTGTGACACCAAGCTTATTTAAAGTCGAACTGGAAGACGCATTTGCTGCGACACATAAGTGCAGTTGAAATAAATTGGTTTAAATGGCAACAACTGCGGCAACAAAGCTAATCAAAAATGAGTCATTTGTGCATTACTAAAATGCTGATTAAATTAATTGGTTTAAATGGAACCACTGTGGCTACAAGGCCAAGCAAGACTTCACTAAATTGGCATTTGCTGCGTCATAAAAGTTTGGATAAAATAAAACGGGTTTGAATGCAACAAATGCGACTACAAAGCTCATGAGAAGGAGAATCTGAAGAGTCATTTGCTCTAGCATAAAAGTACTGATCATATTAGTTGGTTTGAATGCAAATGTTGCGACATACAAGTGCGGTTGAAATAAATCGGCTTAAATGCTATTAGTGTGACACCGAGCTTATCAGAAGTCAGATTGCATGACTCATTTGCAACTGCATAAAAGCGCTGATCAAATCGGTTTGAATGAATGATTCAAATTAAAAATGGCATTTGCTGCGTCATACAAGTGCAGTGCGGTTTAAAGAAATTGGTTTAGATGCTACCACTGTGACATCAAGCCTATTAAAAGTCTAATTGGAAGACGTATTTGCAGCAGCTTAAAAGTGCTAACCAAATCCAAATTGGTTTGAATGCAACCAATGTGACTACAAGGACAAGCGAAAGATTCAAATGAAATGGCATTTGCTTTGCATAAACAATCAAATTGGAAGACTCATATGCAACTGCTTTAAAGTGCTGAATAAAACGAAATTGGTTTGAATGCAACCACTGGCACTGTGACTATAAGGCTAAGCGAAAGATTCACCTGAAATGGCATTTGCTGCGATATACAAGTGCAGTTGAAATAAATCGGTTTAAATGCTACCAGTGTGACACCGAGCTTATCAGAAAGATCAAATCAGTTTGAATGCAACCAATGTGACTACAATGTCAAGCAAAAGATTAAAATGAAATGGCATTTGCTGCGTCATTCAAGTGCGGTTTAAATAAATTGGTTTAGATGCTACCACTGTGACATCAAGCCTATTAAAAGTCTAATTGGAAGACGTATTTGCAGCAGCTTAAAAGTGCTAACCAAATCCAAATTGGTTTGAATGCAACCAATGTGACTACAAGGACAAGCAAAAGATTCAAATGAAATGGCATTTGCTTTGCATAAACAGTCAAATTGGAAGACTCATATGCAACTGCTTAAAAGTGCTGAACAAAACGAAATTGGTTTGAATGCAACCACTGGCACTGTGACTATAAGGCTAAGCGAAAGATTCACCTGAAATGGCATTTGCTGCGATATTCAAGTGCGGTTGAAATAAATCGGTTTAAATGCTACCGGTGTGACACCGAGCTTATCAAAAGTCAGATTGCAAGACTCATTTGCAATTGCATAAAAGCGCTGATCAAATCGGTTTGAATGCAACCAATGTGACTACAAGGTCAAGCAAAAGATTAAAATGAAATGGCATTTGCTGCGTCATAAAAGTGCGGTTTAAACAAATTGGTTTAGATGCTACTACTGTGAAATCAAGCCTATTAAAAGTATAATTGGAAGACGCATTTGCAGCAGCATAAAAGTGCTGACCAAATCCAAATTGGTTTGAATGCAACCAATGTGACTACAAGGACAAGCGAAAGATTCAAATGAAATGGCATTTGCTTTGCATAAACAGTCAAATTGGAAGACTCATACGCGACTGCTTAAAAGAGCTGAACAAAACCAAATTGGTTTAAATGCAACCACTGTGACTATAAGGCTCAGCAAAACATTCACCTGAAATGGCATTTGCTGCGACATACAAGTGCGGTTGAAATAAATCGGTTTAAATACTACCATTACTTTTTAAAAATCGAGTTGGAAGACTTATTCGCAATTGCATAAAAGTGCTGACCAAATCCAAAATGCTGCGATATACAAGGGCGGTGGAAACAAATTGGTTTAAATGCTACCACTGTGACACCAAGTTTATCAAAAGTAGAATTGGAAGAATTATTTGCTGCAGCTGTCGTGTTTTTTTTTATCCTAGTCTTCTCTATGTTAGAAATGCAAAAGTAAAAAACTTTTTATTCTAAAGAATAATCTTCTTTCTTGGAATAAAATTTTGTTGAACATTCATGCAGTTTTATAATTTCATTTTATTGTTAATTTTTTGGTTTTACAGAAACTAAGTTTAATTAAAAAAAATATGGTACGATTTGTTTCAAATGCGGTTTTATGACACCTAAATTTCAGTTTTTAAATCTAATAGGAACAGGAAACGACAAAAACAATTATATTCTTTGATTTTGCAGAAAATATATTTCAGTTAAAAAAGTGTTATTTTTATATTTGAAATAAAGAGAATTGTTTTTTTTTTCATTCTGGTATATATGTATTTTATGTTAGGGTGCGTGACAACTTATAAATAAAGTTTTAATATTTAATTAAATCTTACTTTATTAATAGAAAAAACTAGTATCTATTTTAATAAATACATACATTAGAAAGCCCAGGAGATTTTGCAAAAGAAGATATTAACAAGAAGCGATAAAAACTATTGAAACACATTTTGGTTATATGCAAAAAGAAATATGTGACGTCATGGTTGGGCGAAAAGACATTTAAATACTACACTGAGAGAAATTTTGCATAACCCTGCTTGGTCAAGCCAGCAATATCCTGTCATGCAGTTTTTGTCTATTTAACTGTCATGCAGTTTTTGTCGTATCTTGTTGATGTATATTCTTGATTTTGCAGAAAATATATTGCAGTTAAAAAAAAATCTATTTTTTTTTAAGTAAAGATAGCAGTTGTATTTTTTTATTCATTGTTTATTTTATGTTAAGGTGCATGTCCACTTGAGTAAATAAATAAAGACTTGATATTTGTTTAAATTTCTTTTTATTAATAGCAAAAACTAGTATCTATTTTAATAAATACATACAATAAAATACCATGGGGTTTTTTCAAAGAACATATTAACAAGAAGTGACAAAAACCAATTAAATAAATTTTTTTATATGGAAATTGAATATGTGACGTCATGGTTGGGCGGAAAGACTAAACACTACACTGAGAGAAATTTTGCATAACCGTGGTCAAACAAGCAATTTATTTATATTTTGCCGAATATATATTTTAGTTGAAAAAATGTGTCCTTTTTTTTGTTTTATTTTATGTTTTAAATAAAGAGATCTGTCGTGTTTTTTTATTCTGGTTTATATTTTATGTTAGGGTGCATGTTCACTCAGAAAAACATTATCTCGAGAGTTACCCGCGAGAGTATTTCTCTCAAATAGACACATTTTGGAGATAAATGGACACATCCTAAAAATACAAAAGCATACAAACTTTTTAATCAAAAAATGCATTTTCTCTCTCAGTAAAATGTTGCTGAAGTTAAATGCAGTTTTTGTCGTTTCTTATTGATGGATATTCTTTAAGATGACAGCAAATAAGTTTAAAAAAATGTTATGTCTTAAACTAGTTACTATTTCCAAGTACGATTTGTTTCAAATGCGGTTTGTTTCAGAATTAAAAAAATTGATACCTATTTTTGTTAAAGAATCACTCCTCGCCTTCACCTTTCTTTTTGTCGCCATCCTTGGATTTGCTTTTTGATTTTTTCGCCTCTTTTTCCATATCAATAGGAGCTGGTTTTACGAAAAGAATTTCAGTAGCATACTCTTCAGGCATAAAGTCTTGTAGAGCCGCTGGAATTTTTATGCCTATGAAAAAGAAGAATATAGTACTTTATTCTTCTTAAAAGTTGCTGAAAGCCATAGAAATGAAAAATACGAGGATGGGATAAAAAGTTTCCGGCCTAGCCTATAGCAGGCCCGATTTGCTTTGTGTTCCAACGTGTTTGTGTAGCCTTGCTTGTGATCGGTGTACGCTCGAAGTTTAAAGTGAGTGCGTCAAGTAGTTTGTGTTCGGCTTATTTTGAAAACGAGATAAGAGCCGTGATAAAATAGTTTCATATCAAAGGGTTATCGCCGACGGAAAGCTGAACCAGATGTTACACTAGGGGAATCTGCTCCTTCCTATACCACAGTTAAAACCTGGGTATCGGACTTTAAACGTGGTCGTACTAGTTCTGGCAGGCCAAAAACGGCAACTTCTGAAGAAATAGTGCAAACCATTCACAAACTAATTCTAAAAGATCGCAGATTAAGATTGGAAGAAGTAACTGAGGCTGTGGGCATATCAATAGAGCGAGTTCACCATATTTTATGTGAAGTTTTAGATATGATAGAGAGCTATCCGCCCGATGGGTGCCGCGTTTGCTTACGCCAGATCAAAAGCTCGTGTGTCTAAACATTTCAGAGGAGAAATTGGCACTGTTTAGACGTGATTCAGAGGACTTTTTGCGTAGATTTATTACGGTTGATGAAACATGGGTATATTATTATACCCCTAAAACTAAGCAACAGTCCAAACAATGGACGGCAAAGGACAAACCAGTTCCAAAGAATGCAAAGGCAGTACCGTCTGCTGGAAAGGTCATGGCAACGGTCTTTTGGGATGCTAAAGGGATACTTCTCATAGATTATCTCGAAAAAGGAAGAACAATAAATTCGGGAGTACTACAGCGACTTACTGGACCAGCTCAAGGGAGAATATAAGCGAAAAACGCCCTGGTTTGGCAAAAAAGAAAATTTTGTTTTATCAGGACAATGCACCTTGCCACAAGTCCGCTCTTGTAAAGGCTAAAGTCCATCAGCTAGGCTTTGAATTGTTAAACCATCCACCTTATTCGCCAGACCTAGCCCCGTCCGACTTTTATTTGTTTCCAAACCTAAAAAAATTTCTTGCTGGAAACAAATTTTCCTCAGATTTAGAAGTCATTTCAGCTGCAAACGCCTATTTTGACGAGTTGGATAAATCAGACTTACCTTACAAGGGGACTATCCCAACTAACATTTATAGTAGCGGCTACATGTTCTAAAGGCTTTGCTACTTTCTTATAGTAGAAATGTGGTGATCCCAACCAAAATTTGTTACTTTTTAGTTCTAACTACTATTTAGTATCAGGAAATAGTAGATGTTTCGTAAAAACGACCCTCTAAACTACTTCATAGGATTGTTTCTTGATAGTCGATTCTGATAGTCTTCTCTACCACAATAGGACGTTGCTAAAGTTTTACTTTCTTTTCAGTCGTTATTTCGTAGTCGCCCTGACTTTTATTTCCTACTTAATTACCACTAGAAAGTTAAGCTTCATTGGAGTCCCAAACAAGTGTATCCGACAACTACATTATAACTTTAATTTTTACCACAAAAGTTTGTGTCATCATAGTAACATCTGATGTAACAATGTAGACAAAATAACTTTTTGGATCAACTTTAAAGCCGCAACTACTTTCAAGTAACCTTTTCGACTATCAGGGAATATAGTTTGGGACGCCATGTTTTTATGTAAGAAAGAAAATTTAATATTTTTGTTGTCGTTTTATGAGCTCATATTAAAGAGCCATACTATTTTATAAACAAATTAGTTGAAGCTTACCAAAAATGCTCTTCTTAAGCACCATTTGTTGGAGTTAACTGTCGATTATGAAAACATAACCTCCAAAATCACAACACAAAAATTCCATCAGCTACCAGAAAACGGCTCAATTTTACGGGCGCACCGGTTTTTTGCAATATATATAATGCATGTTATACAAAAAACTTTGCGTCGCACTCGAATTTTGATCCTCTGCTTGTAAATTCTCACACTTTTGGATAACATAGTTCATATTATAACCATAACCAAACAAAAAAACTAAGCGAGTCTGTTTACTGTTGTGTCCACCATATTGTGTAACAATTCTACCAAAAAGAAACGATTATATTATTTGCAACTACATCGCAACTTTTATGCCATTACGGAAAAAAAACAGCCTCTACGACGTAGTAGATACCTGGCTACGACGTAGTAGTGTAGTTGTTACTACAGTGACTTTAAACACTTGGCCAAGTAGTTATAACCAGAAATTGGTTCCCCACTTAGGGAATTATAACGTCGCTGTATGGTATACTGAGACGTAGCGGGAGTACGTTGCGGTTACTTTTAAGAAATTCTTTCTGGTTGGGGTTTCGTCGTTACAACTTTAATTGTTTGTTGGGATGTAGATAAATAAATTATTATTTAGTCACTATGGTGTTGCGTTCTATGTTAGGCTGGAAATTTTTCATCCCATCCTCGTACAGGTTGTTTTTTTTTAAATACCAAAGTGGAATTATGCATCGTTTACTCAAAACGAAATGTTTAAATACCCTGAGAATTAGTGTTCTTGTATAACGAAACTGACAGTAGGGAAAAGTTTCCAAAATGTATGCAATTAGGGACTATTCTTAAATTACGTAACGCTGAAGGAGGGGAGGGGGTGTTTAATCTTGCGTTACACTTATTGTTTTTTTAATGTGGGGAGGGGGGCATCGAAAATCCTGAATTTTTGCGTTACGTAATCTAAGAACGTTCCCTTAGCTTGGTGGCCTAATTGGTAGGGTGTTGTTCTAAAATTTTAGAGCATATACAGGGTGTCCCATAACTTGGGGGCCATAGTGCAGCAGGTGATAGAGATTATTTCCGAGAAAAAAGTTTATATAACATGGGGGTTAACACACATCTGAATTTACGATATAGGATTTTTAAAGTTAGAGGAGTGGGGGGAAAAAGGTTTTTACAAATAAAAGAAAATCTGTCAGCCAGCTGAATACTCAGCTAATTGTGATTACCTCCAAAAATGTATAAAAATAATAATTTTTTTAAAAACTAATTTTTGCTTACTTATTCCTTTAAAAAATATCAAGATTATTTTATTATTATGTCTCGCTAGAAACTTGTTTTTATTCACAAAAAATATAAAAAAAAAACATTGCGTTTAATATGGCATTTATAAAAGTTTATACCAAAAAAATAGTTTTTTCTAAAAAAAATTGACCTAATGTTTTTCTCTAATTTTTTTCAAAATTTTTATTTCAGTGTATTGGTCTTGTTCTAATACACGACTTTACCAACTTTGATGCTCTGTATTTCGACAAAGAAAGTTTTGACCGATGCATTATAGGAACATTTTTATCAGACATGACCTCCTCTATCACCTGTTGGCCTATGGCCCCTAAGTTTTGGGACACCCTGTATAACTTTTACGTCTCTTTACTTGCCATTATTGACGTGACAAAAAGGAACTAAATGATTTTGCAACAAAAATCCACTAATTTTTTGATGATTGAGGCCATTAAATTTTGGCGGGTCTGAGGGGCTGCAAGGGGGCAGTAGGGAAGTTTATTAGTAAAATATTTAAAAAATATATATGTAGAGAATCACAGCAGCTAGCAAAACGAGGTTTTCAAAGTAAGATATGGAATTGCACTTCTAAGATATAAATTTAAAAAAATAATATCTTCGAACCACAGCAGCTAGATTTGGCAAATTTTTATCTTGTATTCTTAATAATTTCAATTAGCCTTTCAACTTAAATTGTATTGCTTTTGACTTCAATTCATTTAAGCGCTTTTTCATAATGTATTTCTTTATTTTGTAAATTGTGTTCAGTAAATAAATCATTTTAGATTCTATTTGATGAGTGAAACGTGATACGAACCGTTCCATCTAAAACACACTATCGCTTGTTTCGCATTAACCCTTTCGAATAATATTTACTTAAACACCCTGTAGATAATGTTTTTAAGGTATAGAATAAAAATAATAAATACATCGTAAATTTATGTAATACTAACATTGCGTACACGTTTGGAAAACCCGTCTAAAGAGCCATTATGCTTCTTGGACACTATCACTTTCAACAACTGGTCATTAATCCATGAGAACTTTTGATAAGAAAGGTTTAGCCTACAACATACTAAAATTTCATAAAGTTTGACGGATTACAGAAATCCCATAAGAGGGGTGTGACTGGTCCTTTAAAAATATTTTTTGCTCGGCTCAGAATGGGTTTTTCAATATACGCAAATCAGGATCTGTCGATTTTCTCGTAAACGGTACGCTGTCGATTTTCTCGTAAACGGTACGCTCTATCGAATTGAAGTAAGAGTATCTTTTTTACGTAAAAAACTCTAGAATTTTATAATTTTCAAAAGAAATCGCAAAAAACCTAGAGTAAAAGAAATAGGGATGTATTTAGTAGTTTTTACTCTTATCCTCCCCCGCATATGATGCCACTCCATAAAATTTTGAATTAAGAATCTTATTTCCCATCAAATGTTTATACAGTAAACCAAATTTCAAAATTTAATTGTAAAGGGTTTTAAGTTGTTCTATTCAAAGGAAGCATTTTCGGACCCATATTAATGGGAACTATTTGCCTTATTTTTATGCAAGGATTACACCCCCGAAACGATGCCTCTTACTTTTGAATCACCCTGTGTATCGAGTATATTAAATAGCAGTATACTAGCGGGGTAGGAACATCATCTGTAATTGTACAACTTAATAAATAAACAAATATCTTACCAGTTTCAGTTTGGTGTACTTCCAAAATCGCACAAATGACTCTAGTGGTGGCACACATAGTCGCGTTCAACATGTGGACATAGTCCGTTTGTGCATTCATTTTTTTAGTTTGACCATACCTAAAAGTAAAATCTGCCAATTGATGGGCACCTAAGCTCACTCTACAGATTTGTTTGGAATGGTTGAAAAATTACTAAACTGGTTTTTTTACTTCAGATGCAATACGAAACAAACAAAACCCAACCTTTTTTTTGTTACCGCTAATCTCAGTAATGACTTAACCGATTTAAATGAAAATTGGAATACATGTTCAACGAGCTATTCTGTCTGGTTAAGGCAATTTTTAACACTACGACGCGGGGAAGTCGGGCTAATCGGCGAAGGAGGTTTTTTTAGGCTAGTTACTTAATAAAATTAATTCAGAAATAAAAAGTTTTAGCTCTTAAATTTTGACTGTTTTTGATCAGCGTAATAGAAAAATCGACTTTGTAATAAACTTTTACAACGCTACTTATCCTGAATTCGAACAAGACGGTAATTTATTTCTTAAATTCAACTTAAAAATTGAATTTGTTACTATTTTTTAGAATCGGTCAAACAATTAAAATTATATCGCAAAACAAGTTTATTACAGTTTCGATCACTATTAAGTTAACACGTTTGAAATAAGATAATTTAAAAAAGTGCGGGCAAAAAATATTTATAAATTCTTGAACTAGAGGGATGATATTTTCATGCCTATGTGGAATCCTGACATTCCGGTCCACTTCACTTAACATTTCCGTTACATTAAAAGAGATTTTTTTTTCGGGTGACATTTTTAAAAATTATAAAATAAATACTTCCAGAACTAAAAAGGCCAACTTAATTTAGTCATTTTAAGTAAAGACCCCAAGGATTTGGTTTTATGTTAATTCACTTTAAATAAGTTCGACACTTCGTTAAGACAAAGGCTTAAAGTACACTCGTTATACGAAGCTGTATAAACGTAAGAATGACTCTTAAAAATACCCAAATTCAAACTAATATAACTTTATGAAAAGCAAACCGATTAGAACAAAAAGTTTGTCTAAGATATCAAGATACATTTGCTTTGAATTAAGGTAGGAAAATACCCAAATTTCCCAAATCGATAGCATGGACATTCGGCCAGCCATTCTCATAAATTTGCGTTGTAAGAAAAAAAATCAACTTAAAAATAGTGTCGTGATCACCAGAAAAGCTGTTTTTTCTGTCTAGATTTTATCACTCTACATGGTCTAGAAATATGATGTTCTTTAGGCAAAAGCCCAGTGTGTTTTGGTAATAAGTAGTTTTTGTAGGAATCAAAAAAATATATATTTTAACTCTAAATTCGCTTTGCTTAGGAGGGCAGTTGTTGGCTTCTAAGAAATTGATTAAAATAATGATAAATTAAATAAATTTTTTAATGGGACCTTAAAGACCAAGTCCATCAAACCGAACCAAATATTATCAAAATTGATCCCATAATTTTTGAGTTTAAGAACCGCACATTAAAAAAAATGTTTTTCAAAGCGGAGGACAAAAACCATAATACATATTTGTTGAGGAGTTTTTTGGCGGTTTGTTGATTTTATTAATTTTTTCTTATTTTTGGTAGCTGCCAATTTCGTAAGGGGCCCCACAGTTTATTCTTCCAATTTCAAAAACGGAATTATTAATAACCGGACATTATCAAAAACGTCATTTATTAAAACAAGACATAAGCATAATCGTCTGTGGTCAAAAAAGAATTGGTAATAATCAAAGAAAAACAGAATAAAGTTTTATAGAACGTCTTTTCTAAAAACCGGACAAAAGCATAGAAATTGGACTGTTCTACCATTTTCCTCCAAGATCTTGGACGATTTGTTTTGTCCTTTATAACGATGGATAGGGACTCTTTGTCAAAATCAAAAGTTGTGATACACTGGATAGTATGATCTCACCTAACTAATAATCTCCTAGCTTGATATTCTAAGCAGTTACTACACGACACCAGCTCTCGGAAGGCGCCTGAACCGGGGAACCACGCTTCCAGGTCTAACTTCTTAGCTGCTGCATTATTCAGGGCCCCTAAAACACAAATAGTTTGTTCAAATCTCGAATCAAATTAAATTAATTAAAAGTATTTTATTATTTTAAAAATTTACCTTTGAAAAAATGTTAATCACAACATTATATCATGGGCCTATACAGGGGGAGGGGGTCCTAGGACTAAAATTAAAATTTACATATGTCATATAATTACCTGACACAATATTAACAATTCTGTAAGGTATTTCTAAAGCTTGGTAAAAGTCCTCAGCGTTATTGATCATTTCGTCCATCATCTCCCACGATTTGTTATCAAAAGGGGAAGTCAAGCAAAATTGTTCAACTTTTTCAAACTGATGCACTCTGAAGATACCTAGAGCATAAAGCATTGTTAACATTAGTCCTTATTCTGGCAATGAGTTATTTTCAGTATTTAAATTATTAAAAAATCGCTTTTTCCAGAATTTACCTGTGGAAATTCGATCAAATATATTTTATTCAAAATTGAAAAATCCGAAGAGGCACTTTGGCAATACATGTACAAATTTATCAATGTCAATATTTGGGTTTGAAATTATTATCCGACCAAATTTCAAAATATAAGCTTTTTTCGGGAATAAAAAATGTACCTTCTAAGTTTCAAACAACTGTTATATATCATTTTATTTGATATTGTCCTGCAATTGACTAATTTAGTTTTATTTAGTTATTTTTGTTTAATAACAATAAGTTTGAATGGTTTAGTCCTAGATTTAGATTTAATCCTGACTTTGTGTAAATTCTGGTGTTTTTTTTTTGGTGTTGTTTAACTTTTTAACCAAAATATTTGTAATTTTATAAATGTGATTTGACCAGATAATTAATCTAATGGTTTATTTAGTATAAAGTAAGGGCTCTATTTCTGACAGTTTATTTTTTGTATTTTTTTTCTTTAGTACATGTTTTAGTTTTGCTTTGTCCACAAAATAAGTTGTAATGTTTCTATGACAATAAAGCACACTATCTATCTATCTAGGAAACAAAAAATTCAAAAAATTATGTGGTCCTAAAAGGCCGAGTGGTTTAATTGTCATATTTTAAAATTTGCTGATGCATTACCTTATTTTTAAGATGGTACATTAATTGCATTATTAATACATGTACAAAATTCCCCCTCGTAAATATCATGTTTCTGTGACTTATGGGTTTCTTATCACTCAGTGATTGATTACTATATTAAACAGCAACTTTCTAATATTAAGTATTTCCAAGCGTTTTTTTGCTGTTTTAGTTAAAAAAAACTGTCTAAATAAAACACCCTGTATTTTATTTTTTTTGATCGATATATACATTTGGCTCATTTGCTTTTTAAAAACCTGAATAAAAACAAGAAGAATGTTGCCATTAGTCGTTAATTTCCGTTAAAGTGCTGTTTTGTAAATAAATAATAAAATTAGGTTTTTAAAATGCAAATATTTCAACAATGGCTGGATCAAAATCAGAAAAAGAAGCTGTATCTAGGATCACTGCATCCTGAAAGCCTGGCGTCAGCCTTCCAGGATGTAGTCACCCTAACCCTATCGATTAAAAAGATAAAATACAGGATGTTCAATTTAAAAAAATACACCATATGTCAAAAATTTAACAAAAATCCTTCAGCTTTAGTAATTTAAACGTTACTGTCAAATCAATATTACCGAGTAAAATGTGATCATCAGCCGGTACATTAAATTTTACCTCTAGTATCTCTTCCATGACTGCCGACCTCCTGTCTAAAACAAGTTGACAGCCCGGCATACTTGATAGGCAAGGAATTCTCGGGTATCCACTCGTCTCGATGGTAGGCTGCTATAGGCTGTTCGGAGGTGGCGATTAGGTATTTTTCTTCAACTTCTTTATCGTCAGCTTTTTCTCCAGCTAAAATAGAACATACGATTTGAGCTATTTAAGTTACACATTTACGTTGAAGTATACGGAACTTTAACTTTTAAAAAAAATTTTTAAAAAATATCTTTAGTTTTGACCATTAAAGTACAGGGTGTTCCCTTTAATTTATGAAAGTTGCTATCAAAATTTGACATAACAAGTCCAAAAGATAATATGAAAAAAAGTATGCAACTTTTGTATTTGAAGCTTTTTTCTTACATTAACCCCTGAAAAAGGACACGGAAATATAACACCGCTCAACAGGTAAAATGTTGCAAGAATATTTTTTGTGGATTATTATTCTCCAGGATACCCTGATTCCATAACCACCTTTGGTTTATCTAAGTTGGCTCACTTTTGTTGGAAAAAAAATAAAAACTGTTTTTCGTAAAATTCATATAAAAAAAAATTATATCTTGAAAGCATCTAAAGGTATACAACTCGAAATTGGGATAAAATTGAGGGATCATTAGCTGTATCTTACAGCGGAATATAAAAACCATCCGTAGCCGTGTTACGAATATAATGGCCAAAAAACTGCAAAAAATTTATAAATTTGAAAATAAGCCAATACAACAAAACGAATAGGTAAGAAGAAAATTTGGGTTGATAGTTGTATCAAGTAACAAATTTACTACAAAAAATGTCCCATACACTTTTTTCAGACGTTCACAATTATGGAAGTAAATTTGGTTTAAAGTTGATCAAAAATAAAAATGGATTGTCTCTGAAATTAATACGACAACTCTTTTTAAATAGCATTTAACACAGAAAACTTTTCCTTGAAGACTGTCTTTGGTGTTGTTAATCAGGACAGTCCTGTTGCAACCCCCAGCAGTAGTCTGCCATCATATGAATGTCCCATCTGCCTTGGTAACGCTCTTCCATTCTTTTAATATCCGGATGGAATCTCTTATTTATTAATTTATCGAAGTGACTGTGCAGAAAATGACACGTTAACTGTACGTACGATTAAGACCTACACATTCAAAGGAAAATATCGCGTCTTGTAATTGCAAAATGATAAAAAACGAGCAAAAAACAGCTTATCTTACTTTTTTTTATGACAATAAGAAACAATTGTTTTCTCTGTTTTTTTTTGCAACATTCTACTTCACACCTAGATATCTTTCAACCTGATGATTTTACGGTAAAATGTATTTGACATATTTTTTGGCTACTTCTCCAAGGAATTTAATGGTATGACTGACAAGCCACGTTACCAAGCGGTTTTTATTAAATTTATTTTTTTCTGAAAAATCGCTTTTTTTTCAGTTTCGAAACGTATTCTAATCAAACGTGCTTATGTAAATATACCATTTTTTTGCACAAAAATTCTCCAGGTAATACTTTATTATTTTGCCAAATTTTGATAATTTGATGCCTATAGTTTTAAAGTTATAGGAATTTTTTTTTACGAAAAACACGGTTTAGGTTAATAAATTCATTTATTTTTTTTGCAACAAGAACTTTTTCTTATTTTGTAGAGCGGTGTAATCAATGACCCGGTACTTCATCAAAGTAATATGATGTTACCTTTCATTTGCAATTTATGACTTATGGTAATATTTTTCATGAAAATTGGTCCAGCAGTTTCCAAGCTATCGTAGGGTAAAATGGACATACAAACAATACTTTCTTTAGCCATTGCTGCGTGGGCTAGGAAGCTAAGAATATGACAAACCTTTTCCAACAACTTTATACAATTCTTCATCAAACTGGGACAGCTGCGCAACCTCTTGCATAATTTCCTTCCTCATGAAGAATGGGGTATACAAAGGTTTGTAGCCCTTTTTCAGAAGTCTTCTGAGGGCGAACTGAATCAAAGCCTGTTCTAGAAACACTGCTGCTCCGGTCAGGTAGTAACCGCGACCCCCTGAGACTACAGTACCTGTACAATTAAATTAATTATTATAAAAATTAAAACAAAAGGTAAAAAACAGTGATATGCAAGAATTGTTTAAAAAATTCAAGTCATTAAAAAATATTAAAAAGTTAAAAAGAGTTATCTGTTTTAAAAAAATAACACCAAGGTAATATGCCCAGTTATTGATAGCTTGAGCCCAAAAATTGAGGAAAAAACGTCAAAAAATTAAAGTCAATTTACTTTTTAAATTGAAAAATTTACGTTCAACCGTTTTTGATAGATCTGCAGTATCAAAATAATTTTTATGAATAAAACAAATATATAAGTTTTTTTGCCAGTTATTGATAGTGAAATTTTGTGAACTTCCAGTTATTGATATCCTAGTAATTGATACTTTTTTTGCTGTTTAAAAATTTTAAACACATTAAAGCCTAAAAATTTTATATTAGGTCAGATTGAGAAAATTTAATTTGGTCTCCTGCTGTTATAATGGATAAGTATAGGGGTGTCAATAATTGGAGAATATATGTTTTATTTATCCAGTAATTGATATACACATTTTTTTTAGGTCATATAAAATAAAATTAAGATAGAAATACAAAAAACAGTATTTTTTCGTGGCTAATCGGGTAAAAAGAAGTTTTTGTTTCTCTCATATTTTTCCGTGGGTAGCTCAGATTATCCACGAAAACTTGTTTGATTTTTAAATTCACGGGTAGTAGAATTTACGTTTGTTAGTATTTTTAACCTTTCCATATTTACCAGTGTAAAAATCACAAAACAAAAGAGTTATATGGTTTAAAAAAATGCACTTCCTTCTATTTTTTTTTTAAGAAAGCCGTCAGAGAAAAGGTGTCTTCAAGTCAACATTTAAAGAAAAACTAAACATTTCTGGAGGGAAAAGCAGTACCAGAACAAAGATTTGTACAGAGTTACCATATACTCTGACCACAGTTTCGTCTATGACTTTGACTTACTAGTTGCTGCCTTTATCAATAAAAGGCAAGGTATCAGCATTGTACCTTAAATAAAGTCAATATCCAAAAATTTAAGAGAAATAAAAACCAATTAAAAAATAAGTAAGAATTTTTAAATAATAAAATTATCACACAAACCAGAAAAAATAATCAGTTATTTTCTCGATGCAAAAACATAATTAAAGTTGACACTATTACTTATTTTTATTTATATTTGTGCTTTATTGTCTTTCTGTGCACCTCTATGTTTATAACAAGTTGTTACGTATCGTTATGTTCAAATTTGGGGAGCATAAAGTACACTTTATTACTATTAATTATTAAGTTAAAAAAACACAAAACTTGTACATATTGTGTTTGTTTTGGACGCTAAAAAAGATATAACTGTCGGTACACCACAAACAACGCAGATAAAGCTGATAGTCGTCAACGTGTTAATAGATAATAAAGATATATAAATACATATATAAAGGAACACGGCTTTTTTAGTTACCACTAATCTCAGAAACTACTTAACCGATTTGAATCAAATTTGGCGTACATGTTCTACAAATATTCTTCTTGATTAAGGCAGTTTTTTTTACGCTATGACGCGTGCAAGTCGGGCTAACCAGTAAAGCCCTGATATTCAGGCAATTAAAAAAAAAACTGCTTTAAACCCGTGAAGAAGCAGGTTCGATTTCAAAGTTACTCAAAATGGTTTCCCTAAGGTGTCCCAAATTCCAAACCAGTCTAAGTTTTTTTTGGCAGCAAAGACAAACCTATTAAGACGTCAGTAACACTGTGACGCATATGAATATTATTTTAAGATAACAATAAAAATAAATTCGTAAAGTAGACAATTAATCATTTTATT
Source organism: Aspidapion aeneum (assembly GCA_963576565.1). Classification (NCBI taxonomy): domain Eukaryota; kingdom Metazoa; phylum Arthropoda; class Insecta; order Coleoptera; family Brentidae; genus Aspidapion; species Aspidapion aeneum. Next base: position 32,998,541 of record OY755038.1, on the reverse strand, counting down.
CAAGAAAAGGTCAATTAAGAATATTTTCAAAATGCCCAACTCCTTGTGGAATGCCCGTAAGCCAACGGATCAAATAGTAATCCGTATTACCGCGATTATTTTATCGTATTTATTCGGCAGCCTACTGTATACGCTCCATGTATTATTCATAGGCGTGTAACTTTAAAACAAAAAAAATTGGATATACAAGTTTTGAGTTCTTTTACTTAAAATAAGTGTACTTGATGCTCTCAAAATTTAAACATAACGATATGGATCACCTTGTATTTTTCTCTTGTTTTAAATATGTGTAACTAAGGAATATTGTGGGCTGCATGCAATAGTTGGGTAACTCGAAATTTCGTGAATTTGAGTTATCTACTTTTTCATATAGTGGGAATCAAGCGCTATCGAATGCAAAAGCTGGATAATACGTTATTCTAAACTGGCGACGTCTATCTGCAAATGTAAAAAGTAGAAAATTCAAACATGTAAACTTTTTTGGAGCTATAAATAGATAACTTTAGATATCAGTATGTTTTTCTCTATTTTCTGATTTCTTTATTTTATAAAACTGTACTGCCGTCATAAGCAAAAACATAGTAAGGATATTTGATATTGCACAGTCAAACAACCTCAGATAATATATTTTGAATAGTGTTACCTTAGAATGTGCGCTATCAAATATATTTACTATGTTTTTGCTTCTGACGGCAGTGTAGTTAAATACTTTATGAACATAAAAATGTGGACTTCTTATAATAATAAATCCAGGCGACTCCTTTTATACTACCAATTACATTTTATCGATTTTCTCAAAACTACAAAAATCGAGTTACCCAACTATTGCATTCAGCCCACGATATGAACCCAACCATGGTTTGGCCAAAGCATGGGAATCTTGAGAGGTTAGTTAACATTTGTAATTTAAAAATTATTGGAAAAAAAATAAATGGGGTTTGTGTTTTTTGTTTCACAATAGTCAATAATCCATGGTCTTTAAAGACTACAAAATTTTAAAAAGTTCTTAAATACTAAACAAAACTAAATGACTGAGGTAACTATATCTGGGGATGAGACAATGCGCCGGGGACGATTTGCCGCGGTCCAGTTCGCCGCTGACGAAGTTTGCAGATTGCAATTGTGTTTATTTCATATAGTAAAAGTAATTTTTTCTAAAAAAAATTTTTTTCTTTTTATTAAATTAGTTTTTTTCAAAACTACTTTTTGAGAAAGAGTTATTTTCAAAAATAGGTTTTTTGAAAAACTTTTTTTGTGGGGACAATGACCAAGGTTAAATAAATTAAGTTAGATTAAAGTTAAACAAAGCGTTTGCAGACCTATGTTTATATGAACTCTTTTTGTCTTTAAATCACTTAAGGAGTTCACTAAAATTATGTTATTGAATTTTAAAACACCCTGTATTTTTAAAAAGTTTATATTTTGTTCATACCTCTTTCCCCATCCATCCCGTCAATCATACAAATCAAATCAACATGTGAGTACTTTTTTCTACTCTCACAGTCACCAAAGGTCCTCTCAACTTTGTTGTGATCCTCGTCATCATCAACTGGGACAGATTCATGCAAGTGGTTTCCTACTTCTCTTAAAGCATTGTTTCGCTCTTTTTCTATGTTTAAAAGATCCTGTTCGTTTTTTGTGACAGCATCATCTATAAGGACTCTCACCTGTAGAGAAAGTAAATTTTTTGCAATTTTTCGCAAGTACATAATATATTTTTTAAATTATTACTATTTTAAAAAAATTTTATTGATTTGGAAAGTCAACCTTTTTAGATGATTATTGGTATATGTGGTCAATCTTGATAATCCTTGGAGGAGTTGAAAGCCCCCCAAAAAATATGACACATGACCGCATTTAATGAAAAACTAGTCAAATTTAATGAAACTAACTTGATGTGAAGAAAATTATTTTATTAAGTTGTATCCTTAAAAAAAACTGATTTTGATTTTGAAATATAAACGATGTTTATGACATTTGGCCATCTACAAAAAAAAACATTTTATAGACTCCTTATTTAGGTCAACTAAAAATATTTTAAAAGTCAAGGTAAATTTTTTTACATATTAACAAAAATTGTTGCTTGAGAGAACTAGCTCTTGGACACAATAAAAATATCAAAAACTTGGTTACTAGTCAAAAACGTGTCTTGAATGTCAAGAAGATTCCATATTTTTGTCATTGTATATATTTATCTGGCACATTTTATAGCCATACCGTTTGCCTGAAAATGTAGGGATTTTTACCGAGGGTCAAACAATTCGCCGCGAGGACTATTCGCCGCCGACGAGGTTTAAGGTTGCAGTTTTTTTTATTTTGTGTAGTAACATATTTTTGTAAAAATATTTAAAAAATAATTGTCTCAAAAAAATTTTTGTTTTTTTATAAATTAGTTTTTGAAAAAACTATTTTTAAAAAAAGTATTATTTAAAAATTCGTTTTTTTTCCAAAAACCATTATTTTTGTGGGACATTTTTTTTTGCAAAATGTTGGTGGTCCAAACACAGGTTAGGATGTGTTTGTGATCAATTAACCACAGTTAGCTTTAACACAGATTTGAATCTACCAACAAGAGGACAGGGACTATGATTTAATAAAAAATAAGTTTAAAATAAAAATTAAACAAAAATTCTCGTGGCAAATTGTCTTCGCGGCGAATCGGACCGCAGCAAATGGTCCCGCAAAAATCGGCCCGCGGCGACTCGGCCCTACCCTGCATCTATTTTTTAAAATTAGAAAATGGACAATGTCTCCATGCAATGAGTATGTTTACTTGGGTGTCTCATTTCATAAGACAGAAACAGACTGTAGAGAATTGGAAAAAAGAATAGTAAAAGCAAAAAAAGTTATTGGATGTCTTAACAGTATTTTATGGAGCAGAGAATAAAAAAGAATGTACAATTTAACATATATGAAACAATGGTCAAAAGCACGCTGTTGTAAGGAATAGAGACTTGTCGCGTAACAGAAAAATACAAAACAAAAATGGAAAGTGTCGAAATGGATGCAATAAGAAGATCAATGAGCATATCTAGAATAGATCACATAAGAAATGAGATCATAAAAGAAATATTGGGAATCGAGGGAAGCATAACGGATGACATTACTAAAAGGCTAAAAGGCAACTGATATGGTACATCCATGTACAACGGATGAACGACGAAAGATTACCAAAGCAGGTCCTAGAATGGCAACCAATAGGGCGCAGAAAAAGAGGGCGTCCTAAACTATGAGAAGTTGCATGTAACAAATAGAGATCTAAGCCCAGTGTGTATGTAGATGCTAGATGCATTATATTATTTATATTAGAGACTTAAGACCCCAAGGTAATTAAGCAATGTTTATTTTTATTTAACAGAGTCTTCCTGGTAATGTTTGAATAGCATGACAAGGGCATGTCCTTCCTAAGGGGGGGGTGGCAAATTTATAATCTATTTGCATTGCATTATCTAATTTTTTAAAAATCTGGCAAGAAAGAGGAAGGACATGGTAAATAAAATCTAGTAAAAAGCATGCTAATAATAAATTGGTAATTCTTTTCAGTGTATTAAACATCTAAAATAACAAATATACATAAAATAATCAACTATGTCATCATAGAAAGCTTATTACTGTCATTTTTTTAGTTTATTTTATGACCCTATTCTTTACTCATTCATATTTATTTTTTCAAAATTTTAAATATTTTAAAAGGACACAAAAAAAACATTTCATTTTGATTTTCTTCAGATGATGACCCATATGTCAATGGGCCCCAAAGTTTAGAAGATTAATTTGAAAATATATTTTTTGAAGAATTTCCAAAACAAACAAAAATAATTTTAAGTTAAAACATTCTTGATACCTTCTTGATCTGGTTGACAGTCAAAGGCTGCAAAAGCTCAATAGTCAAGTTCTCTAACTTTGATGCAATTTCCTGAGGCACATCAGCAATAGCATCACCTACTGGCTCTTTCTTTTTCATTTTTTCTCCCACTGCTTTGCTGCAGACATTTTTTAGTTTGTTGAAGTTATCTGCTTTGTGCCTAATAATTTAAATAAGATTACTTGAAATTACTTTATACAGGGTGTCCCATAACTTAGGGGCCATAGGCCAACAGATGATAGAGGAAGTTATGTCAATAAAAAAGTTTCTATAATACATGGGTCAAAACTCTTTCTTTGTTGAGATTTTTAATAACTTTTTAAAAAATGCAGTAAAAATATGAAATTTGATAGAGTCACGTATTGGAACAAGAGCACTAAACTGAAATAAAAATTATTTTAAACTATTTTTTTGGTATAAACTTTTATAAATACCATATTAAACACAATGTTTTTCTATATTTTTAATTAATAAAAACAAGTCTCTAGCAAGACATAATAATAAAATATTATTAATATTTTTTAAAAGAACAAGTAAGCAAAAATATTTTTTTTTTAAATTATTATTTTTTATGTTTTTGGAGCTTACTTTGACAGCCTGTATCTCCTTAACTTAATTTTAGCAAAAAAAAAGAATATCACATTTTTGAATCACAATTAGGTAAGTACTCAGCCGGCTATGATAGATTTTCTTTTTTTTGTAAAACCCTTTCCCCCCACTTCTCTAACTTTAAAAATCCTATATCTTAAAAACAGATATTTGTTGAGCCCCATGTTATATAAACTTTTTTCTCGGAAATAACCTCCTCTATCACCTGATGCCCTATGGCCCCTAAGTTATGGGACACCCTGTATAATAAGTGTACAAACTTAGGGTCACCATACATCCAGATAAAGTCTGACAAGTCAGGCTTTTTGGGCAAAATGAGAATGTCCAACTGGCTTTTTTTTTTATCTGGCTTTTGGCAAAAGAGTAGGGAAGAGTGGTGTAAACTGGGACTTGGTATATAGAGGGACAAATGCTCTGGATGCCATCCATGTGTAATTTTATATTTTTTTTCAGTGTGTATTTACAGTTTCCTTTACAGAATGTTTTGAACTATGTTTTATGTAATAACCCGCGAAAATCCAAATTATGACAATTGATGCTAGCAGACATGTTGGATCCCTCTTCCCTTTTAGTACATGCAGCGTTCATATCGTGTAAGTAAATAACGGCATTATATTAATTAACGGGCGCGAGTATTCGCCCTAAATATATCCCTAAGGGATATTAAATTTCGAGGGGTGATCAGCTGCCCACAGTAGGTGTACAAATTTTTCTACAGGACTATACAGGACTTCCACAGGACTTTACAGGACTGCCACAGGACTATACAGGACCCCGAGGGTACTGGCGCCTAAGGGGTGCCCTAAGCATAATTAAGTACTCGGCTCTCTAACAAAAATGAGATTTAAGATGTGATGAGCTTTTTTTTTTGGTCACAAATTTTTTATGGGCGCCTTCAACCACAGGACTATACAGGTCCCCTCAGGCAGGACTATACAGGACATGTACAGGACACTATAGGATCAAAAATTTATTAAAGTCCTGTAGGACTTTTATGAAAATTAGTGAAATAATATGAAAAACTAACAATCAAATATTGCTTTTACACTCAGGGATAGAAGAAGTACTAGAGAAGGTGAGAATACAAAGAAAAACTAAAATTTCATAAACATTGTTCTTTTATGGAAAAAAAAAGTTTAACATTTGCTGTTACATAGTGGGACAATTTTAAGTGGTCTATAAGGGGGACAGCTACTATATATATTTTTTAAAGTCTAAAATTTTTAGGTGCGTTCAGCAGTTTTTTTAACACTCATTTGGGTAAAATTGCCTAGAGTCGACTAACTGTGAGAAACATTCAGCCAGCAATATGATGATGCAGATGAAGGCCAGTACACGGAAGAGTTCTGTTCGGTCCGCTTTGCAGAATATGTTATGGGCCAATACTATTAATTTCTCCTTGTTGCAGTTTACTCTTCTGCTGTGTGGTCTTAAACACACAAAACATTTTTTTTTAAATACAAATAATTAAAATAAACTAAATTTTAATTTTAGATGCCAAAAGTAAGTAAACATGATCAAAACAAAAAAATAGTAAACAGTAAAAAGTTCCACATAGCTTGTGAGTTTTCTAGTTTTTTATATTTCAATATGTATTTGCTCCTAAGCAATACAATAACATCATTTTAATTTATAAGGTACCATATTTCTACCATGAGGGGTTTTTTTTCAACCTTTGTAGAATACAAAGAAACAGTACATTGTTTGGCAATGCCACATTATTTACAAGGGGTCATCAGCTGCCCACAGTAGGTGTACAAAATTTGTCTACAGGACGCTACAGTACACTACAGGAGCAAGAATTTTTTTCAAAGTCCTGTAGGATGATGTACAAATTTGGTTCAGCTGATCACCCCTCAGCTCTAGAGTCCCTGTATGTTGACATATTTGGATATATTAGAGTCGCGACAGAGAGTGACAAGGTTATGTTATTTTCATTGGCGTGGTATGAGTATATTACTCTATTGAAAATTAGTAACGGAAAATTATTAAGGCCTACCAATACAGAGGGCCCAAGCAAAACCACCTGAGTATAAGATATATATGTATACCGGGGGTGCGGTCTAGTAAAATAAATCCAGTATTAAAATCAACATTTTGATTTTATTTGAATGTTTATCATTTCATTATTTTAGGTTTTTTTCCTAAAGAAGAAAGTCAGAATTTTTATGTATATATTTAATTATAAAATAACATATAATTAGGTAACATCCAAAGTGCATATCACATTGTCAATAATTTTTTAACTATTCCCTAAATAAAGTAGTTTATGATTTTTTTATTATTATAATAACTGCTTTGAAAGATTTTAGTCCAAATTACACCGGTCTATTTTTTAAGTGATGAGTAACAGGCAGAATTTTCATAAGTAGCATTCTTTTCCTAAACGTTCAACTTTTCCATGTATGAAAATTATTGAGGGTGATTCTTAACAGAAGCTGTATCCAAAGATTTTATGCTATTAAACATGAAAAAACGTTCGTCCTACAAATTAGAAACTTTAACGGCCGCGCTGTGTCTCCCAGACCAAACGTCAAAATTACGAGGTGCAAAAAGTTATAGTAATGTTAAAAGTAAATGGCAACATTGCGTTCAGTTAGGAATCACTTTCAAGAATTTTTGCAAAGGGGAAAGTTGGAGGTCTTGGCAATAAAATATAGACCGATATACTGTTACTATGTTTTTATAGACTTTTTTTAATGAAAATAAATTGTTTAACGATGATTTCGTTCATTCTAATTATAATAAATATAATATTGATAATTTATAAGAAAATATTAGTTCTCTCCAGTGCAAATTATTCGTAAATTTTGGTTCTTATTCGGCGAGAACTTGACAGTCACATCAATTTGTCAATATTTTCTGATGGAAATAGTTTTAAAATAGATAAAAAGTAGTAAAATGATGATGTTGATGATAAGAGGCCAAAAATGTTCCAACTCCTTGTACTTTAAAACTAAATTTTCATTTTTTTTGTACAGTTCAGTTTTTTCCATATGTTCGTCGAATTTTTGTAAAAGCAGGGTTCCTTTTTTTCTGGACTAAATATTATAGAAACAACTTGCTGCTTCAGTGACACGTAAACTCTTCTTGTGCAAAGTGGTCCTAAAATCAATCTAATCAACAAATGATTCAACAATATATACATGAAATCACGCAACTTAATGACTCTAAAATTGCTATGACATCAACAATAAAATCATTAAGGGAGGAAAATGATAACTGCCTTACAACCATTGAATCACTGCAGTCAAAAGAGCAACAGTGCTCGTCTGTCTCCACTGACATGATTAAGGAATCCGTCTCTTCTCAACTTATCACCATGAGTAACACTATCACCAAGACTCTAGAATCCCAGACAAAAAATGTTGTTGAAGTCCTCAAGACATGTATGATAGCACAAACTCTGCTCAAACTCAAAATGATAAAATCGTTGCTGATATTAATACTTTGAAAGACTCCAATATTGAATTAATCCATATGCTTACTACTGGATTGGTTCCTGGATATTCATCACGCATTGTGAGCACAGAACTTGAAAAAACTTCTTCCTTAGTCATCGATTCAAACAATGCTCCTTTCGCTCCCAGTAACTGCGTTTCTCGAAATTCTCAACAACTGCATACTGAAAGCATACCCACACGTCTCTCTGCTTTAAGCAGCTCTTCGACTACAAGTAGCTCTCAGCTCCCTGGTGATGGAGTCAGACAGAGCTACAGTCGTAACACCAAACAACATTATAATAACAGATACAATGACAAGTATAATCACTACAACAATGATAATCCCAGTAGGCCTAAACAAGCTAGTAATCACTTTAATAATTCCCAACAACAAAGGAATAACAATTTCAATAATAGACCCAGAAGACAAGGATTAATTTGCAATGGTCCACTTAGACATAACCTTCAAGTGGCAAACCCTCACATCGGCAATAACTTTTCAAATCTCAACAATAGACAAAGAAGAAATGGTATAACTGCTGCCGGTCCATCCAAGCAAAACCTGCATGTTACAAACCCTTACTCTGTTTCTGCTGATGAGCTGTCTTACATCTATCTGGCCAACCTGGATTGTGACACTACACCCGAATGCATCTTGGATGAACTTGATCTCAAAGATAGACATCTCTGCGTATGCACCAAACTTAAATCCAAGTTTCAAAGACCAAGAAGTGCAACATTTAAACTAGGGGTCCCTGCAAGATTGTTGTCAGTGTACCTGGACAAAGATTTTTGGCCACAGGGCTGCTACGTCGCTGAATTTATCTCCAGAATAGCATCTCAAGCGCCTTCTGAAGCAAACTCAAGAATTTTTCGGAATCGCACTCACTCCCAGAATGCAACTTAAATACTGTTAGTAGTAGTAATCAGAATGTCATCACAAATACTGTAGACTTATCCTTTATAACTACTCCTTCACACATTAACACATCTTGTATAAGAAATACTCATTCCCAGCTCAACATTAACGATTCTTCTGCTCTTTCCAAGCACCACAAGCTGGACATCTACTACCAGAATACTGGAGGCATTCGTTCCAAGCTAACAAATATTCTCCACTCTTCAACCCAATGCGACTATGATGTTTTAGCCTTTACTGAAAGTTGGCTGGATTCCTCCATATCCTCGAATGAGTTTATCTCTGCTGATTTTTTTGAAGTCTATAGATGTGACCGAGATCAAGTTGCCACTGGCCTGGTAAGGGGCGGTGGTGTACTCTTAGCCATTAATTGTAACATAACTTCTTTTCCTTTAAACTTAAATAATTTGTGCCCATTAGTACCTTACCATATTGACATCGTGGGAGCCAAACTTTCATTCCTGAATAAGTATCTATATATATTTGTAGTCTACATTCCATCACCCTGCACTGTGGACGATTTAGAGTCAGTGTATGATTTCTTTATCTCTCAAGAATCCCTTTATGGTAAGGATATTTTGGTACTCGGAGATTTTAATGTAGTTGAATATTCAAACTTTCTTGATGATAACTCTATGCTTACCAGGAAAACAAGCATCCTTACTAATATCTTTAATTCATTCGAGCTTAGTCAATTTAACAAAGTAAAAAACCAAAACAATCGTATACTGGATCTTGTCCTATACAATGGATCTCAGTGTGATGTTCACAGAGCTATCGACCTTATTAGCAATGAGGTTCCTCACCACCCTCCCCTCCTTGTTAATATACGATTCAAAAGAAATAATTCTCGGCCAAACAATAACAAAACTAATAAATCCCCCATCTATAATTTTAAAAAGGCAAATTTTAATGCTCTTTATCATGACCTATTACATACTGACTGGTCAGCGCTGTTTAATTTGACAGATATAAATATTGCGTGCACTGCTTTTTATGATTCACTTTATTCAACCATCAACAAATGGGTCCCCAAATATACTCCTAAAGCTAAAGTTAAATATCCACCCTGGTACACCTATGAAATCAAAAAGAATACACGTCTAAAAAACAAACTTCACATAAAATATAAAAGAAACAAGGATTCTGCAACTTACCAAAGTTTTACTACTCTTCGGGCTAAAATTAAGAACGATATAAATACTGCATATCAACAATACATTAATCATACAGAGCAACTGATTAACGAGGATCCCAATAAGTTGTGGGCTTACAATAATTCCAAGCGTTCATCTGGGTCTCGGATACCTGATTCCATGGTTTATAGTGACACACAAATAGACGATACATCTCAAATTGCCTCTGCGTTTGCTGATTTCTTTCTTAAATCATTTAATCCGCAGAGCGATTTGGCAAACATGTCGACAGATAAATCAAAAATTATATTTCCAGTCATCGACATCCGGTCCTTTTCTGAGGAAGAAGTGCTCCAAACCTTAAAATCATCAAATAATAAAATGACATGCGGTCCAGATCTTTTACCATCTTTCCTTATTAGGGATTGTTCCAACTTACTTGCTAAACCTCTCACATATCTCTATAATCTCTGTATCTCTACTCAATCCATTTCCAGTGTTTGGAAACGCTCCAAGGTTAGCCCTATCCACAAAAAATCAGATAAAACAGATATTACTAACTACAGGCCCATTACGATAATAAACAACTTCTTAAAATGCCTTGAAATTCTTGTACATAACAAACTTTTTCATCTAGTAAAAAACAGAATTTCCCCTTTACAGCATGGTTTTTTGAAAGGACGTTCTACAACAACCAACCTGGGGATCACCACACAAACTATTGCTGAAACACTAGATAGCTCTTCCCAATTGGACGTCATATACACTGACCTATCCAAAGCATTCGACAAGTTAGATCATCAGATCTTATTATCTAAACTTGAACTTTTTGGCTTTTCAGATAATCTCTTACAGTTTCTGAAATCATGGCTTTCAGATCGAATGCAATTTGTCTCAATAAATGGAATTGACTCTCCCGAATACATCTCATCTTCGGGAGTGCCTCAAGGGTCGGTGTTAGGACCATTATTATTCGACATCTTTATTAATGATGTGTGTGCTGAACTTAAGTCAATGACGCTACTGTATGCTGATGTTCTCACGCGTCTCCTTCGGATTGACTCACTGGAGGATTGCCAAAGTCTCCAAAAAGACTTGGATACACTTATCGCTTGGTGTACCATAAATAAACTATCCATGAACATAGACAAATGTCAAGTACTATCATTTACATTTAAAGCAAATCCAATTCTATATAACTACTCGATAAACCAAACATTTTTATCTAGACCTGACTCTCTTCGCGACCTAGGAATAATTTTTGACAAGAAATTATCCTTCACAAAGCATATTGAAACTATAACATCAGAAACGACTAAGACCTTGGGTTTTATTACCAGACTAAGCCGCGAATTTCAAAATATAAAAACTCTGAAAACATTGTTCTTCTCCTTTGTCAGGTCAAAATTAGAGTATGCTTCCCTAGTGTGGTCACCTGAATATAACATTCACATTGAGGATCTAGAAGGGTTCAGCGAAGATTTCTTAAGTTACTTTACTTTAAAACTTATGGAATATATCCTCCTCAAGGTTTTGCAGAGGAAAATTTACTTGAAATGTTCGATATGCAATCCTTATCTAACAGGAGGAGCTATTTCTCTCATGTATTTCTGTTTAAGGTCCTGCACAACCAAATCGACTGTCCTGATATATTAAGTAAAATTAATTTTCTAGTTTCTCGTTTGTCTTCACGTCAAAATCTGACATTCTTTTTACCAAGAGTTCGAACAAATAAATTACATTTTTCTCCACTTCATGTCATGTGCAGAACTTATAATAAATGTAACAGAGACCTTGACATATTTAACACCACAATCTCAAAAATTCGTGGTTATTTTACAACGTCATTCCCCACTCTCTGATATAGTAAACATTCTGTCTATAATTTTTAATGTAGTTTTTATTTATTTTAAATTTAATTTTATAACCATGTCCTGTGTGTATTTTTATAATTATTTTACATTTAATGTTTTTTAACTTAGTTTATTGCTTGAGTATTTAGGTTGTGTAATTTTTAAGATATTCCTGCTTTGTAATTGGGTTTTTTTCCTGTTAAGCAGTGTAATAATAAATAAATAAATAAATAAATAAAAATTATGTTTTTATATAACATTATAAAAAGAACTTGTATATACAGAGATTTATGGGAACTTTTAAAATGAAATAAAAAACGCTTGAAAACGTCAATTTTGTTTGCTAGAGGAAATTTTCTGAAATTATTTGATACATTTTTGAGATATTTATATTTAAAGTTACCATATATTAATTCAATTCAATTCTTTATTGTACATCGACTTATAAAAGTATATACAATGTCAAATTTTACAGCAGAAAATACTATATAATATTACATTTAACTCTATTCAATGATCAAAAAGGTCACTAATGCTATAGAAACATTTATCAATAAGGTAGCTCTGTAGTCTTTTTTTGAACTGTTTTTCTGATGTGACATTATTTATTTCATTAGGAATTTTATTATATACATAACTAGCAAAACATTTTGGACTTTTCCTAAAAGCTGATAGATGAAAATTTGGAATCAAGATTTTACTTGTTTGCCTAGTATTATAGTTATGACTTGTTGAAACTGTTGGGAATTTGCTTTTGTTTCGCCTTACAAACAGCCGCCTCAAGTATCAAAATGCCATAAATAGTAAGTAGCTTTTGATTTTTAAATATAGGCCTACATGATTCCACAGGGCTCAAGGAAAAAATCTTCCTTAAGATTCGTTTCTGAAGCACAAAAACCCTCCCAATTTGGCATGATTGACCCCAATAAAGAATCATGTATTTCAGATGACTGTATACCAAAGCATAATATACATTTATAAGTTGTTTTGTTGTTAATATGTTTTTCAAATTAACTATTGCGAAGTATGCAGAGTTGAGTTTTCCAGCTACATGGTCAATATGACAGGTCCAGGTAAGCTGGCTATCGATATGTAATCCTAAGAACTTATAGCTGTCAACCCTATCAACATTTACACCATTCATGGAGAGGACAAAGTTTGGTACTAACTTTCTCTTGTGAAACACCATGTATTTAGTTGTGCTCTCATTGAGTAGCAGTTTGTTACTAGTACACCATTCATGAAACTTATCAAGCATGAGATTGGACTTTTCGATAAGAGTTTGTAGGGATTCACACGATATGACAATGGTGGAATCATCGGCATACAGAACGATTTTTATTTTATCCACTGGGGACCAACAACTTTCTAGAAAACTTACAAGGTCATTAATAAACAGAATAAATAGGAGTGGGGATAGCACACTACCTTGTGGCACCCCATATCTTTGCTCACAAGTGCTAGAGAAATCTGAACCAAACTTTACCTTTATTTTCCTACCTGTCATAAAAGAAGTAACAAGATTTCTGAAATCACCTCGAAACCCTAAAGCATTCAGTTTTTGAATAAGAAACACACTATCAACACAATCAAATGCACGTGTGAGGTCAAAATAGAGAGCAACAGTGAACTTGCTTGAGTCCATTGAGTTGTAAATTGCTTGAGTGAAATCATAAGCGGCAGTATTGGTTGACAATTTATCTCTGAAACCATGCTGTGCATTTGAGAGAAGGTTTTCATGATTCAGGAATGACCTCATTCTATTTACATTTATTTTCTCAAAGATTTTGGAAAAAGACAGAAGGCCAGTGATAGATCTATAATTCTCGAGAAGCTGGCAATCACCCTTCTTAAATAAAGGGACAACATGTCCTAATTTAAGTTTGTCTGGAAAGGTACCACTTGTAACAAACAAATTGTACAGAAACCTAAGTGGATACTTGATATAATCCCATATATACTCAAGAGCAAATACTGGAATATCCTCATTGCTACAGCATGCTTTCTTATTCTTCAATGATTTTATGGCTGACAAGGTCTCATCTATGGATATCTCATAGAAGAAAATGGAATTGACGTTATATGCTGGTAAAGTACATTGGCTATGGGGTGGTACTGACAGTTTTTCTATTACACTACTGGAGAAATATTTACAAAAAGCATTTGCTATTTCGGCTGACTTAGTTAAGACAGAGCCATTTGTATCGATGGATTTAATATTACAATTTTTACTATTTTTATGACTCTATTTAGGTTTGTGTTTATAACTTGCCATATGGTTTTAGACATGTTCAAAGAATCCTGAATTTTGTTCTGAAAAAATACCTTTTTATGCTCTTGAACTTTTGCCTGGAACAGCTTTTTTGTGTCCTTATATTGTTTAAGAATCTCTGGAGTATTCACCTGTCTACTTAGCCAGAAGAGATCTTTAAGATCTTCACTATCGACTAGAATATCCTGGCTTATCCAGTTACTAGAGTTATGTGCTACTGTTTTTATTTTTATTATGGGACATGTGAGGTCTAAATAATAGAGTAGTGTCTTATGAAAGTAATTCCATGCAATGTCGACATCAGTCATCCTATACAGATCTGGCATGTCATCCCGAGACAGTCTAAATTTTAGATTTGACATGTTTCCCTCATTAAACGATCGTTTAAAAAAATATGTGTTTTGTACTTTATTTTGAGGAGTAGTATTAATATTTGTTAGAGACACTACTTGAGCCAAATGATCTGACATGTGTGGCTGATAGTTTATTGCAGTGCCCAAATTTTGCTTATTTATAAAAATATATTCCAATTGTGACGGTTTATCGACTCCTCTTATTCTTGTAGGTTCCATAGGCAGAATCGAAATCAGAGAGAAACTTTCCAAGAGGTCAAATAATTCAGATCTATATGGCGAGTTGACAAGGTTATCGACATTGAAATCACCGCAGAGTATAATAGTTTCATATTTTTTATGCAAAAAACAAAGAAATTCATTAAAATAAATAATAAAATTATCAAAATCTGGTCTAGAGGACAATGTAAAGGACCTGTAAATGACTCCCAGAGCTACCTTTATGTTATTTAATTTTAATTCAATGACAGCTGATTCAAAGTATAATTCATGATTGAAATTATCAGTAGAGATTTTTTTATAATTGTACATACAGTTATTTTTGGCAAATATGGCAACACCACCATGAATGTGATGAGTCCTACAGAATACCTTTATAGTTCGCTATTTGTAAGTTTTCAATCTGGTCTTTAGTGCACCAATGCTCTGACACACAACAAAATTCAGGTTTAAACTTAGATAACATAATCTCCATTTGTCCCATCTTAGTAGCAAGACTACCACAGTTTAGATGTATACAGAAGCTTTTAAAACTTTCTGACCCCCTTGATGTTCTAGCCATAATATCTTCGTGTTGATAGGAGGTATATTTTCCATTTGTTAAAGTTTTAGTCTCTTCTGCTTCTGCTTCTGTAAGATGTGTTTCTTGTGTTGTTCCGAAAAAATCTAAATTTTTTGACAGTTATGTTTTCTGGCCACTTTGTATTATCTAAAAAGTTCTGTAATTCTGTTTCAGGTATCTCCACTCGAGTAAAATCGAAACTGAGTTGATTCAAGTTAAAAATCAACTACACAAATTGGAAGCTTATTCTGTAAAACCTCAAAGTCACCAACTACAAAACAATGAGGTAGAAGCCAATTATAGGCCCATTGTAGCTGCTGGTTTAGAAAGCAGAAACATCCAGCCAACCGCATCTTCAGCATCACTAAATAGACACTCTACAGCTCTCACTGCAGCAAGAATTCCATGTAAGGATTCTGTTTTTCTTAGTAGACTGGATGCTAACACAACAAGAAAAGACATTGAGCATCATATCCAAAATACTTTTGGAAATATCAATGTAAAAATTGAGCAACAAACATAGCAAATATAGGCAGTGGCATATGCAGTAATGAATCCTGAGAGGGGGGACTCGAGGGCAGATCGATATGCAGAGATGGATTATGGGGGGTGGAAAAATTCATGTTTAGGGGTAAGTCTTCGCCCACCCCCCTTGCGTACGCCACTGGATAAGAAGATAAGTCAAGTGGCACCTTACTAGGGCTTTTATATATCTACCGCTTTAAGGCGCTTTGTTTTTAAAAAATCTATCAATTTATCTACAATAAAAAAAACCAATGAACGATTTTCGAAAACCCATCAAAACAAGGAGAGACTCGAATCATATTTCCTATCTATATAAGCGCTCAAAAGATGTCCCTCTCGCAAAGAAAATCGACGTGACCAAGAGTTTTTCTCAAAAGTTGCAAAAAATACTTATAAACTTAGTTTCATTTTAAAAGAAAAAAAAACCCTTTATAACAGCGAGTGGAACACTTTTGTTATATAATAGGATGCTATATGTTTATGTTTTACATATGCGGATGTGCTAAACTTTATAAATTTCAAACCGTCCAAAGTGCTCCTTTTATTCCAAATCCTATTGTTAATTTTGAAAAGCTACACTTACCTCTCAAATTTTGGTATTAGATCAAACTTTTGCTATGAACCCATAACTTTTTTACCAATATTGTTTAAGATTCTGATGTATTACAACAGCTAATTGGGAAACAGGGATAGGTACATATTTATTTTATTAAAAATTTATGGTTTCGAAATAAAAACTTGCTTTTCTGTTGTGTAATTTCCCTGACTTTTATTTGAAACTTTTTGACAAATAAAAACAAACATGACATGCTTTGTCAGTTCATTTAAGGTTGCTTAATCAGCGCAACGATTTTGAGTTACTTTCGATTTTTCCTAATAATTAAATTACCGCCGTTCGTTGTAAGATAAAGAGCGCGTATAAGTAAGTATATTAAAAAATTTCATTATTACACCAGTACATAAAACTGGAGATAAACAGAGTAAAGAAAATTATCGACCAATAGCTGATAGCTGTCACAAGCACTATCAATAAGTTGATTGAAAAATGTATAAAATTATGGCTAAACAATTTTCTAGAGGAAAATAACATACTCTCAGATACCCAGTTTGGGTTTCGCAGTAAATTAAGTACTGAAGATGCCATTCTTCATCTGACAGATAATATTACGAAAAATTTCAACACTGGTTACAAAACCATAGGCATTTTTATTGACCTCGCAAGAGCCTTTGACACTGTGGCACACCCAATTCTACTAAAAAAATTAGACAATATTGGAATTAGAGGAACTGAGTGGAAACAAACTAGAGTTGGGTTTGCCACAGGGGACGGTTCTTGGGCCAATATTATTCTCAATATACATTAATTATTTAACAAAAATTTTACCAGAGGAGAATGGTATAATCATATGCTATGCTGATGACTCTGTAATATTAATTAAAGCAAAAACATGGGCGAAAGTGTACCAATTGGCTGAAAAATATATAACATTAGTAAATATGTGGATGGATCAAAATCTGTTAACATTGAATGAAAGTAACACATTTTATACCTTTTTCAATAAACTCAAAAAATAATGTTGCCCAACCAAATATAAAAATACACACATATAGATGTTTTAATACTGAAGTAATCTGTGACTGTAGCAAAACAATAAATGCTGTTTCAAATGTAAAATACCTTGGTGTATACATAGATAAAAATCTAAAATATGATACTCATATTGACTACATAGTCAAGAAAATAAGAAAAACAATTTACAAATTCTATCAACTGTGTGAATTTATGACAAAAAACTATTTACCAAGCACTAATTGAATCAATCCTAGGTTACAGTTTGAGTGTCTGGGGAAGTGCATGCAGCACCACTCTAGCAAACTTAATAATAACACAAAAGTATATTCTTAAAATAATAAATAAAAAACCAAAAAGATATTCTTCTCATAACTTGTTTATTGAGGATGGTGCTTTAACAATAAGAGAACTATACATAAAAGGTATCCTAAAATACATGATAAATAAGAATACATATAAAAATCACATAACACATAATATTAATACAAGATCATTAACACAAGAATGTTATTTTAAATAGGGTTGACTTTATGGCCTGCCAAAGGCACATATCATTTATAGGGCCCAGACTCTTTAATCTTCTACCAAATCAATATAAAACTTTAACTAAGAAAAACAGCTTTAATAAAAATATAGTACCCTGGATTAAAATTAACCTTGAACTAATAATAACAAAATTACCAATCTTAAAATAAGAAAATAATTATAACAATATCAATAGACAAAATCTCAAGTGTAGATATTAAATGTGTAAATTTTCGTCAGAACATGGCTCCTGCTGCTTGGGTGGGTGCAGCTGCTGCAACATTCTTGAGGACTGAAACATAAAATAAGATTGGAGAGTAGAGTAAAATAACTTCAAGAAAATAGCATTTTAGAAAAATATGTATGTGATATAATTTTATGTATGTGATATAAATTAAGTGTATATGTATGTCTGTAGGCAATGTAATCATTAAGAGATTTGTAATAAGTAGGTAACTCTAGATTAGATAGACAAAGACAGAGAAGTGATATGAAGAGGATGACCAGACAAGTCACTCATGACTTAGGGCTTAGTCATAAGAAACTGTTTGTAAAATCTGACTTTTATGAAAATAAAATAAACTTGAAACATTCTTTTTCTAACAATTGTTAGAGTATAGACTTCCGTTGTTTTGTCCTTTTATTTTAAAAGACATTGATGGGCTAGTTGCGACTCTAATAAATCCAAATATGTCAACATACAGGGACTCTACTCAGCTCTAATACTGTGAAATCAGTGATTTAAGAGTTGATCTATAAAGTAAATTTTTGTATTTTCTGAATTAAACCTGAATTGTCTCCACAAGCTGTCCTTCTCCACAACAGTGTCCACCAAGGCGGTGTCTTTGTACCGCTTTTTCTGATTTTCTCTGACCTTGTCCGGGCTGCCCCCCTTGTCAGCACGAAACAGATCTAAATCTAAAACCATTTTTAGTGATTTAATACGCAAACAGCTGAAAATTTTCTAAAAACTTTTAAAATCACGGAAGACCAAGTTTAAAAAAATGACGAAATCCAGCGGTTGACGTGTCAGAAACTGAGGTTAGAAAATCAAATCATCAACTTTTTTCTTTGGCCAAAAAAGTCACAAAGAAGTTGGCATCACTGCACACAAACCCGCGAAAAAAAAAAAAAAATTTCTAGGAAAATATATTTGCAGCTACTTGCACCAACATAATTAAGGTGTCCTTAGTACTAGGTGCCACCTAACTTAACCCTCCGTTTTAGTTCTGTTTCAACTTCTGTAGCAGCGTTCGGTATTGCATCTCAGACGTGACGGAATTTTGGACACGTGATTACAGATTACTCTGAGCTTGGTCTGAGCAAATTGGAATTAACGAACGATACAGATCAAATCGATAAAATTTTTATAAATGGTTATAACCTTAAATATAACCAAAAATATTATGTACATATTGCAACTCACGGCCACCTACAATTTTAAAATTTATATAATTTGTTGTCTTCATCATCAAATAATTCGATTTCAATGTTTTTACCACGGAACTGTTTTTTACATAAAAACATTATTTTTGTAAACAAAAAAAAAACAAATACACAACATACGTCACAATCTCAGATTAATCTGGTTGGTCGATCAAAATGTATGGAGCTCCGCATCTCTATTGGTCCTCGCTCGAATTTCGGGGAGTACTCGCTCAGGGAGATTTCAAGAATAATGACACAGATCTAGATGGAATTAAAGAACGATTTCGATCAAAAAGATTAATACGACGTAAATACCGAACGCAGCTTGTAATCCTTAAGGCCTGCACACACACCCCCGTAGCATGTTGCATAACGCGTGGCATGGGGCTTTCAACCAATCAACGATCGAATAGCAGCGGCCATATTGGTTTTGCATAAGAAAAGTCCCGCAGCCCACGAGAAAGACCGGCCCGGGCTCGGAAATATCACGTGACCGTGGGAGTCCCACAAAAAAACGCCTCACGGCCCGCTGTCATTATAAAACATGTGTGTGTTCAGTTTTGGTATGTTTGTTTACGTCGATTTTTTTTTAATTAGGGTGTAAATTTTATGTGAATTTTATCAAAGTAATTAAAATAACGCAGCCCACGAAAAAGACTGTAGTGGGCTGCGTTAAAATAATTAATGGCTAATTAGTAAATTATAAAGAAAATACCTATAAGATAAACAATGCCGCGAACGTGTAATTAGTGTTGTTCCTTGTCGGTCCAACTATAAAACTGAAACCTAATATGTTGCAAACGGGAAAGAAGTGGTAAAGACATCCTTAGTGACATTTTCGATAGTGAGAGTGAAAAATGTGTTCAGTTGTCATTTCTTATTAAACAATTAGGTCTCTTGAAAAGGTAACCTGAGAATCGAAGATTTGTGGATACACTTTAATGTTGGCTTCATCTTTGTTTATCCAGTTATCCAGTGCATACACGTCAATTTACAATTCTAAGGTAATATGTCTTCCGCACCCTCGCAATATTATACTGATTTGTGAAATATTGTTAACAGATAGTAATCTCTTTGGTAGTGTGAAATTTTTAAAAAGTAAGATACAGCTTTTAAAAGAACATGAGTTGGTAGTTAACTTACACTTTATTGAAATAGATATTAAACTTTGTGCTGGGTAATTTTTCAAACAATTATTGACGACCACTACATTCAGTTCATTGAATGGGAAAACCATCTCACTTATTCACAAAATCACTGGTTTCTTTTTAATAAATTATTGTGAAATGTTTTATATTGAAAATTTTTCTTCAGATAACTCTAGCGAGTGTTTTTGTAGAGAAAAACTATTGTCAAAGTTTGAAAAAAATTAGTTTAAGGGCATGTAAAGTTTTTTTAAATAATTTTACTAAAAAGCACAATGATTTAGTGTCTGCTAATAAATCTTTGAATAAGAACTCAAAGATGATGACAGTCAAAGAAAAATTAAAAACTAAAAGCTTAGGTTTGATATGTCCAATTTTGAAAGACTTGTATAGATTTGAAGTTCCTAACGATATTATATACCTAATATTATGTACCTGAAGATATTAGAGTGCAAATTTTGTATTTTATAGATTCAGCTCTTTTATCCATAATAAACACATATATCAGCAACATATTTTTTTCAATTTTTGCCTATAAAAGGACTTTATTGTATAAAAACATATAATATATTAAGCAATATAATAAGAATCCTGGGACTCCTAAGATCACGTGACCGCCGACTTGCTTATCACGCGCCATGGCCGGTCTTTATCGTTGGCTGCGGAAAAGTCCATAAGGTTGAACTTCTATGCGCCATGCTATGCGCTATGCATTTTTGTGTGTGATCGGCTTAAAGGCCTTCACACGCACAATTTACGTAATCCGTAGCATGGCGCATAGCGGGCTTTCAACCAATCAGCGATCGAATAGCAGCGGCCATATTGGATTTACGTAAGAAAAGTCCATAAGGTTGAACTTCTTACGCGTTATGTTTTTTTGTGTGTGATCGGCTTAAGCCGCTGAAAGATTCGAACTAATAGGCCATCCTGTGTGTTTATAATCGTTGTTGACGTTGACACTGGGTGACACAAGGCCCACGACCCTGAAAAAATCAGCTGTTCTCCCGGGGCTGAATTTTACATTGGGTCTTATGGGAAGTCAGACGTTTTTTTATGATATTTTCAAAATGGCACTACAGATTTACGCAAAATTTCAGTGAAATATTCTTAGACACCATCCCGATAATCCACCAAAGGTTTGTAAGGAAGCAACATGATTAAAAGGTTAAAATCTTCAAGATTTAGCATTCCTTATTTTGAATTTAAATTACCCGCCATGTACCACTTGCCAACTGTTATATTTGACATGTATTTGACTTTGTCATCTGTGATTGTCACATTCGCTTCTGCTTTAAACTTAATTTTTGTGAGTGCTAATGAAGCGGCTATGAAAAATTAAGGATTACTATACATTTATAAAAAAATGGTTCTGCCAGAATAAAGTAAAAACAATCTCAAAAACGACTTTATTTTTAAAAAAATCAAATATTCATGAACCGTCATTCCAACTTCAATATTTTATAGACAATCAGCTGAGACGTAACGTGACCATCAAAAAAAAATCAGCCCCGGATGTGACGTCAACAAAGTGGGGGATCGTGGTGACACTGTCGTCAAAAAACTATTTGGCAACACTGGTCATGTCTTGTTTATTTTTCGTTGGCCTGTCTGTGAAAAATGCCCTAACCTTAAATTTTTCCAATCAGTCAAGTCATTACACAAAGCAGTTTTTGTGAATTTTTAAAATTTATAACTACTATTGAAAAATGTTCCAGGCACCACCTCCATTTTGGTCCAACGGCCCAGCTCCTGGTCAGTTTTATAATTTCCCAGGCCAACAAAACCAACCAAGTGATTTCAGGCAACATTCACAGTAAGTTTTTGGCTATCTATGCCCAACTTCGGTATTAAGCAGCATTTCAAGCATCTTGATTAAACAATTTTAAGGAAAAAATTTAGAAAACAAGGGAGATTTGTTACATTACTTTCCAGATCTCCAGTAACCACTTCCACCTCTTTGGTAGCTGTTGTTTATGACAAGGGTGTTATTGTAGCTGGTGACCTTCTTGCTTCTTATGGATCTTTGGCTCGATACAGAAACTGCCCAAGGATCTCGAAAGTTAACAACAACATTGTATTGGGTTCTAGTGGAGATTATGCTGATTATCAGTATGTTAAGGATTTTGTTGACCAAAAAATGTAAGTTGGACCAAGAGTTGGAAAGAAGGTTTTGTTTGTAATTTTCAGTAAAAACAAAATGTTTCTAAAAAGTGGTAGATCTTCATAGAGTTAACTACCCCTTCAAGTTTCATGGACTTCCATAAGGTAGTAAAGTAGTTACAAAATTTTAAAAAACATCTAATCTGCCATTCACTCACTCACTCATGAAACTGTTGGAAAAAATTCTAATTTTCTCTGCTCCCCTATAAATTTAAAGTTATGTAAAACTAACATTGCCCAATTCCAGAAACTCTAGAGAGTTGAACTTTGGAAGGCTAAGTAATAGGAACTATGGTAAAACTACAGAAAAAAATAAAAAAACTCCAAAATATAAATTAACTTCCCTCCCCTATAAATGTAAAGTTATGTAAAAGTAACATTGCCCACTTCCAGACATGCTAGGGAGCTGAGCTTTGGAGGACTGATAGGAACTATGATAAAACTATAGGAAAAAATAAAAACAACAATAAAGACCGGCCATGGTGCTTTATAAGCAAGTCGGCGGTCACGTGATCTTAGGAGTTCCAGGATTCTTATTGTATTCTTTAATATATTATCTGTTTTTACACAAAAAAATTAATTGACAAAAATTTTTTATTCTCATATATACGAAAATTGAAAATATATTTTGCTGATGTATGTTTATTTTAGATAAAAGAACGGAATCTATAAAATAAAAAATTATACAAAATTTGCACTCTAATATCTTTAGGTACATAATATTGTTACTTCAAATCTATACAAGTCTTTTAAAATTGGTCATACCTATCAAACCTAAGCTTTTAGTTTTTTGATTTTTCTTTGAGAGTCATCATCTTTGTCTGAGTTCCTATTCAAAGATTTATTAGCAGACACTAAATCATTGTGCTTTTTAATAAAATTATTGAAAAAAACTTTACATGCCCTTACTAATTTTTTCAAGCTTTGACAATAGTTTTTCTCCACAAAAACACTTGCTAGAGTTATCCAAAGAAAAATTTTCAATATAAAACAATCACAATAATTTATTAAAAAGAAACAAGTGATTTTGTGAATAAGTGAGAGATGGTTTTCACATTCAATGAACTGAATGTAGTAGTCATCAATAATTTTTTGAAAAATTACCCAGCACAAAGTTTAATATATATTGCATCAATGTGTAGTTAACTTACTTACATACATAGTGAACCAAATCATGTTCTTTTAAAAGCTGTATCTTACATTTTAAATATTGCACACTACCAGAGGGATTACTATCTGTTAACGATATTTTACAAATCAGTTTTTTAATATTGCGAGGGTGCAGAATACATTGTTGGTCCAATGCCAAAGTCACAAATGTGCATAATTGATGTTTAGAGAAACGCGTTTTAAACATTGTGAGAAATAGAGATTTCATTTTTTAAATTTTTAAAGGAGGGGAGAGAGAGAGCAAACACCTTCGTGCTTTTGGCATTGAATACTATGAATAAAATTGTACATACTGCTGTACATAGGTGAAAATCGCCACATTCGTGACTTTGGCATTGGACCGACGACATGTTACCTTAGTTTTGTATATTGACATGTATGCACTGGATGATTGGATAAAAAAAGATGAAGCCAACATTAAAGTGTATCCACAATATCTTCGATTCTCAGGTGACCTATTCAAGATACCTAATTGTTCAATAAGAAATGACAATTAAACACATTTTTCACTCTCTTACAACACACTTATAGTAGAATAGAATAGAATAGAAAAATACTTTATTGTCAAGAATACAAGTTCTGTAGACAAAGTAGGCTATAGACTATTTCAGACTAAAACTACTTTACATAATTGATCATATTTTTATCATTATTTTATCAAAAAGAGTAAAATTTTTTTTAAAGCCTAAAAAAGTTGAAGAAAAATGACTTTATACCTAAAAGAAACCATTTTTAAAAAAATCTAATACTAACATGAAATCTGTAAAATAACACTAAGAAAACATTGTTTACATTTTTTTTTTTTTTTTAAAGTAAAACTGAACAAACACAAATACAGGTGCTTGGCACCCAAAGAAAATACTCAGTACAAGAATATCAATAAATAGATAAATAAAAAACAAAGACTATTAGGGCTATATGAACTACTTCGGACTAAGACTAAGTTACATGATTCCTATTGTTATTATTATAAGTCCAACAATAAAAAGAATACAAAAAAAACATAACAAAATAAAAAAATAAAAAAGTCCAAAAAAGTTAAAGGACACAACGTCATACCTATGTAACACTATTTTTTTACTATAAAACAATATCACCCATCAGTTTAGACATCAATCAATATATTTAAAAAAAAAACAGAAAACAAGCTGACCTAATTATTAAAATTTTGTCAAGACATGCTTTGGCTATAAAATTTGTCAAGAGTATATAATGGAGTTTGTAATAAGAATTTTTTCAATTTTTTCCTAAAAATCCTAACAGAACATCTAATATTTTCAGGAAGAAAATTAAATATTTTCCTTCCCTCATAAATTATTGATCTTTTTGTAAGAGACCTTTTAGGAATTGGTAACGCTACATGGTTTTGTTGTCGAGTAACTTGTGCATTTCCGCCCCCATCATTGCTAACATAATTTTTATATACCAAACTTGCAGTCTCAAGTACAAAAACTGATGTAAGAGTGTGAATTTTTAAGTTTGTAAAATGTTGCCTGCAAGATTCTCTTGGAGATATGTCCGCTATAAAGTGTATGGCTTTTTTTTTGTAAAACAAATAAAAGTTTTAGCAGATATTGAGAGGCTGTTCCCCAAAATGCTATGTCATACCTCAAGTGGGATTCGAATAACCTGCTCGCTAGGAAAATGTTTGATGCAAACTTGTGGATGTTTGAAATTACCTAAATCATTAGGAATTTTTCACAACCAAATTTCATGCATTTGTTTATCCACTGGCAAATTAAAAGTTGACACATATTCGGTTTTAGTTTTATAGTTGGACCGACAACGAACAACACTACACGTTCGCGGCATTGTTTATCTTATAGGTATTTTCTTTATAATTTACTCATTAGCCATTAATTATTTTAACGCAGCCCACGGCAGCCTTTTTCGTGGGCTGCATTATTTTAATAACTTTGATAAAATTCACATCAAATTCGTGCCCGAATTAAAAAAAAATCGACGTAAACAAACATACTGGAAACACATGTTTTATAATGACCGCTGGCCGGGAAGCGTTCTTTTGTGACCCTCCTACAGTCACGTGATATTTCCGCGCCCGGGCCGGTCTTTCTTGTGGGCTGCGGAATAATCCATAAGGTATTTTTTTCATGGTCTTAAATGAAGATTCAAGTGTATACCAAATTTGACCATTTTTGGTGCATCTATGCTAGATCTACCGCTGCCTTGAAGGGAGAGTAATATATGTAAATCGTTGGAAAAGAAATTTCTTTAGCTTTAAAAATAAGTTTTAAAACCAGATATGTGGTACTGTCAAATTTAAGAAAATTAAAAGCAACAAGTTTTTTCCACACCTCTCATTTATTTAAATGCCTATAAAAGATGCGCCACTGATGTAAGGGGGGCGTGTTATACATCGTTAGAGAGGACTTTTTGTCAGCCTTAATAGTCATTACTTAGTTGTTTTTTTCCAAGTTAAAAGTTTGCAAATAATTGGGAAAATACTGTAAGAGAGCACTTTTGAGGGGGGTGAGAGGAGGGATCCCCACTTTGAAAAAGGTTAACTAGAAAAAATCAATTTTAAGTTATTACTAACCAAAAATAATTTTTTACTCGCTCTCATTTTTATTTACTCAGTTACAAAAATGAATGATCAAAATTTTAGTTTGATTTAAGGATTTCTACAAACACATTTATTTTTATTTCAAGGCGGCTATTTAAAAAAACATGCCTATCTTAATAAGTATTTAACTGTATACAATGGGCTTTTAATCAAAAATATTCTTTTGAAAAAAAAATTGTGTTAAGGATAAAAAATACCACAAAAAAATATTTTAAAAGTTTTCCTGTTTTTTGTACGCTAATGGAATGTGCACCACTGCCGTCAGAGGGTACTAAGGTTCATGGTTGGAAAGGAAATTGTATCCGCTTGAAAAATGATCTCCAGAAGATTTTTGAAAAAGTTGATTGTTTTCGAGTTATTAGCAAAAAACTCGTTTAAGGGGGGAACCACCCCCTGCCAGGGGTGGGGGGTGGTTCCCTTTCGTAAAATGTTCTGGCGAGTCATATGCCTATCCATACCAAGTGTGTTGCTTCTATCATAATAGCAGTATCGGACCCCGTAGGGCCTGAACTATTTTAGCAACTTGACTTCGCGTTAGCCGCCGCGAGGAGATCCAACGGCGGAAAGCGCGACTTTAATAAAAGAGCAAGGCTATTTTATACGCTTTTCATAAAGGCTAAACGTTCGATGTCGAGCACTGTATATTTAGAACACATTAAAACTTAAAAATTGATACTAGGACAATACTTAAAATAACGAAAAATATTTTTCAAAAATGTCAACAGTTCAAAAAAATTTAATTCAGTCTCCTGTTGTTATAATAGATGAGTTAAGGGGTATTAATAATTGGAAAATGTATGTTTTATTTATACAGTAATGAAACACATTTTTTTAGGTTATATAAAATAATATTAAGATTGTTGAGTGACCTCAACAAGTGAATTAATATTAGTATAGTTCCCTTTATTTAATATTAGTATAGTTCCCTTTATTTAATGTTTTGTTATTTGTGATATTTCAAGGAGTTGGCATTGTCAAAAAGAAAATAAAGACTTATCATTAAAACCCGGACTTAAAATCCTCGATTTAAACCCCGACATTAAACCCAGACGTACGACCATTTCTTTTAAGGATAAAAATACAAAAACCATATTTTTTAATCCTTTCGAATTTCCCTGTGGAAAAATCACTATAATATATTCATAAACAAAAAAGTTATATGGTTTAAAAAATGCACTTTCCTTATGTGTTTCTTAAGAAAACATCAGAAAAAAAGTGTCCACAGTATATATTTTATATAGTATTTCTGTAGGGAAAAGCAGTACAATAACAAAAATTTGTACAGGGTTACCATATAGTCTGACTTACTAGTTAAATACAATTTAAGGCTTATAGAAATATTTTTTTAGGGAAAATATTCCCAGTCATTGGCAAGGTATCAGTCACTGGGCATTTTACCATAATTGAATGATAATATTTTGTTACTATACCGGGTGGGCCAAAAAAAACCGGGCAATTTTTTTTCATTATATATTTTGAACTATACAATCGATTTTAATGGGACAAGCTGCACTTGGCAGAGGATTAATCAGAGTTTTGACTGCGTCCAAGATGGCGGACGAAATAAAATTGTACAGGGTGATTTTTTATAATTGCAAGATCGCTATAACTCGGTTATTATTGGGAGTAGAAAGTTCAAACAAAAACTGCTCGGTTTGGTAAATTATGGCCACTTTAGACCCACCATTAGTATTTTTTTATAGGTTATAATATACAGGGGGCGACAATCAGATCAATTTTTTTAAAGGGAACACCCTACATATTTTTGTATTTTTAAGTTCCGCAAAAAATTAGCTTTACAGATATATGTAACACTATGGCTCTATCTTTGTTAGTTTTCGAGATATTGACGATTGAAATTCCGAAAATTAGCAAATTTTAAATAGGTATACGGTGCGGAGTATTTAACGTATAGACTGTAAATAACAAACTGAAACAATATTGACTGACAGTTTGATAAATATAAATAATCATCTTTGTCAATTTTCAATGTCATTAGGTATCCACACATCTTAATATTGTTTGTGACTTGTCACAGGAAATACTCCGCACCGTATTTAAAATTTGCTAATTTTCGGAATTTCAATCGTCAATATCTCGAAAACTAACAAAGATAGAGCCATAGTGTTACATATATCTGTAAAGCTAATTTTTTGCGGAACTTAAAAATACAAAAATATATAGGGTGTTCCCTTTAAAAAAATTGATCTGATTGTTGCCCCCTGTATATTATAACCTATAGAAACATCCTAAAGTGGCCATAATTTACCAAACCGAATGGTTTTTGCTTGAACTTTCTACTCCCAATAATAACCGAGTTATAGCGATCTTGCAATTATAAAAAATCACCCTGTACCTTTCAAAGATGCTCGTTTATTCTTATGTTGCGAACATGTTTTAATAATTTTTTTAAAAAATCAGCAATCTTGCCACACAAAACAAGATGAATCAGCAAAATCGGATTAGTGGTTCTAAAAAAAATATTTTTGTTTTAACCATTGTTTTGAATGTTATATGATTGCCTTGCCAATCATGTCTGCATTTATTTCCTTATAAATTCATTACTACTGAACCGATTTTTGATTTTGATAAAATAAAAATATATATATATATATATATATATATATATATATATATATATATATATATATGGAAATTGATTGCTTTTTAAAGATCATGATCAAAATTTATTAACATCTTAAAATTTAAGATGGTGGATAGAGTCATAATTGATTCTTCAAAATGACGTGTTTAGTCTTATTTTTTGAAAATATTTTAGTTTTTTTTTAATTTAAAGAAAAGCACTACTTTTCCCCCGCAACAAGGTATACATGAGTAAAATCGGTTTGGTGGTTCTCAAAAAATCTTTTTTTGTTTCAGCCTTTGTCTTACAGATTATAAGATTGCCTTGGCAATCCTGTCTGCATTCATTTCTTTATAACCTTATTATTACTGAACCGATCTTAGTGAAATAAAAAAAATCATGGTGAGAATTGATTGTTCTTTAAAGTTTATAATCGAAATTTGCCGTTATATTGGAAGTTAGGATGTCGGAAATAATCATACTTGACCCTTCAAAGAGGCACGTTTATTCTTATTTTCAAAAAATGTCTTAGTTTTTTTTTTAATTTATAGAAAAGCACTTAATTAAATGTTATCTTTTTATGCAGGAGAAAAGTAATGTTTTTCTATAAATTAAAAAAAAAACTAAAACATTTTCGGAAAATAAGAATAAGCACGCCATTTTGAAGAATCAAGTATGATTCTGTCCGACATCTTAAATTCTAGGATGGCGGGAAAGAGCAATCAATTTCCAACACGATTTTTTTTATTTCACTAAAATTGGTTTAGTAATAATGAATTTATAAGGAAATTAATGCAGACAGGATTGGTAATGCAATCGTATAATCTGTAAAACAATGGCTGAAACAAAAATAGATTTTTTGAGAACCATCACACTGATTTTACTAATTTGCACATCGTTGTGTGGGGGAAAAGTAGTGCTTTTCTATAAATTAAGAAAAAACTAAAACATTTGCGGAAACTAAGAAGAAACACACCATTTTGAAGAATCAAGTATGATTCTGTCCGCCATCTTAAATTTTAAGATGGCGAAAAACTTTAATCATGATCTTTAAAAAGCAATCAATTCTTACTAGGATGTCTTTTATTTCATTAAAATCGGTTCAGTAGTAATGAATTTATAAGGAAATAAATGCAAACATGATTAACAAGGCAATCGTATAATATGCAAAACAATGGTTGAAACAAAAATATATTTTTTAAAACCACTGAACCGATTTTGCTAATTCATATCTTGTTGTGCGTGGCAAGAACGCAGCTTTTTTACTAATTAAAAAAAATAATTAAAACATGTTCGCAACACGAGAATAAACGAGCATCTTTGAAGGGTACATTTTAATTTCCTCCGCCATCTTGGATTTTGAAATGGTGGACAAAAAATATATTCAGTAAAAACTCTGATTAATTCTCTGCCAAGTGCGGCTTGTCCCATTAAAATCGATTGTATAGTTTAAAAGTTATAATGAAAAAAAATTGGCCGGTTTTTTTTGGCCCACCCGGTATATGATCTCTTCTTATAGAGTAAGTGAAGAATGCATGGATGATGGAATTTCTTTGAAGCCGAAATCTCTTTATTGTTGGTTAACAAGAATTATGTACAACAGGAGAAGCAAGATGGACCCTCTCTGGAATAACTTTGTTATTGCTGGTATTGAGGTAAGCAAACTGTCAGATTTAAAAATTTAATTCTTAGTTTCATTAAATTGAGTAAAAAAATAAAACTACAAAAAGGGCATATTTTTTTATATTCGGACCTTACACCCAAAGCTAAATTTTCATTCGAGGATCCTCGATTTTCCAGCTTTAGAATCCAAGATGGCGGCTGCCAAAATTAAGAAACAAAAATGAATTCCCTGTTTTTGGGAAAAATTAACTTAATTTTGAGGCTTTCGCTTTAAGTGGGACCTACTTAATTTAAGAATTTAAAAAAATTTGCAAGTCACTAAAACAAACCACAAATTAGCGGCTATATTTCAAAAAATTCGTTTTTCTTTGATACTTCCTTAAATTTTTGTCCAATATTTATTTTTAATATTATTTATTTATTTATTTATTTCAACAGTATCTACAGCAAAAAGCCAATTACAGATATTTTCTTACATAAAAAAAAAGATTTTTTACAATACGTCACTTACACTACAGATGATAAATAATATAATTTTTTTAAATTTCTTATAGCTAACATTGTCAATATCAACATCGGAAGCATACTTGTTAAATAAGTTGCATAAATTGTAGATAGGAGAGCTTTTAAATAGATTTGTTCGTGGATAAGCTAAATAAAACATATTTTTCGACCTTGAATTTATTCGATTTATGGCAAATGAAAGTTGTTCAACTATATTAGGACAATCAACATCCCCTTTGAGAATTCTATACATTGTTGTTAAAAAATTTTTAGTTCTTCTTTGGTTTAGTGATAATCTGTCAAATATTTTTAATAAGATCTTGTTGTCACAACCTCTTTGTGGATAAATCCCAAACTTTCTAAACTGCATGGCTTTTAAAAATTTTCGTTGAACTCCCTCAATCATACCAATCCAAATGTCATATTGGGGGGACCAGATAACACTTCCATATTCCAATAACGGCAATACCAGACTGTCAAATAAGTATATGCTTACGTCAATGTTAAAATTTTTAGTATTTCTACAAATAAACCCAGCAACTTTCTGGGCACTCCTAATTTTAGAAATAATATGTGATGAAAACTCATTATTTATTGTATAATCAAATTCAATTAAGTTTTTGTTACGACTAAATGACAAACAAAAGCATTTATTCAAATTTAAGTTAAAACCATTTTCCTGGCAATATAGAGCTGTGTCCTGAAATTCACTTGGGAGTGTTTCAGAATCCTCCAATGAAAAAACTTCAACAAACAATTTAAAATCATCGGCAAATGCCAATGATTCCACATTTTTTACCTTAGAAATAATTTTGTTGAAGGCAATAATAAAAAGAAGTGGTCTGAGATTAGACCCTTGGGGCACACCAGAAAAAGTTATATAAATAGTAGACCTGCTACCTTTTAATTCCACGAACTGATATTATATTATAAATGACCAGCTCATTAAACTGAAAAAAAAATCAAGTTCCACAGCTGACACAAAGATGGCGCTTAAGATGTCAAAAATAAAAGACCTTCATAGCCTGTAGACCAAGTTTAATTTTTACCAAACGCAATTCTTGATTTTATCAAGAGTAATCCAATTTTTGTAAGTAATAATAAAAAGTTACAATTTGACATTTAACATTGAAGATGGTGGCCGTCGTTAATAAAAAAGTAATTTTTTAATTTTTGTTTGAAAAAACTTGTCTTGCGGTGTAATATATCAATTTATACTAAATAAAAGTCACTTATTTTAAAAATTGTATAATAAATGTCATTATGTCTATTATAATCCAAGACTACAGTATTTTTTTGATTTGGTAAACTTTTTTATCAAAAATTTAATCTTAGATTTCTTATAAGTTAAGTTACTTTTAAATTACAAAGTACTTGTAAAAGAAACTGCAATTCATTTACTTTTTAAAGATGGTGGCCCAAAAAGTAAAAAAGCATTTTTGTTTTGTTGTCAGAAGCTAATAAAAAATACCGGCCAAGGCATCCTGTTAAAAAAAACACAAATTTTTTAAAAATGTCAAATGTCACATACCGGGTGATTAACCATACTTAGGTAAAAAATTATTTTGGTGATGGAAATTACGGAATAAAGAAGTATTATATTTTTTTTATTAGGAAACAAATTTTAATTATAAGATCACATAAACAAATTATTGACAATAACCCCTCTAGAACTGAACTAATAGGTACGGAGGTAGATTCTTAATCATCATCCTTAATTCGAAAAAAATCACAAAAGTAGGAACAAAAATATGCCTGCCTATATAAATATCTCAGGCACTTTTGTTTGTGAGTCACATTATTAACTTTATGATTATATTATGCTAAGAACAAAATAATAGACATAGGTATTTCCCCGAAGAAAAGATGTCAAGTCAAAATAACAATTTCTATTCCCTCCCTACCCTAGGAGAAACAAGTGTATCGGTGTCCTCTTTCAGCTTGTGTATAATAATATAAATGAAGATGAGTGGCGACCTCGAATGTTGTTGAAAAATCCGTTTTTTGCAGCCTCTATTAAGCAGAATAATAAATAATATAGTCTAAATTATACGCATTTGTACTGACGTCACCAGGTGAGAAAAAAACGTATGGCGTAGATATTTTTTATATTTACTATCGTTGTTGGGCTCAATTTTGTTGTATCTGCGGCTCGCTGTATGACATTCTCAAATTGAAGTGCGATTCCACTTCAAACTTGTTCCTTTTCCAGTTGAAAAAAAGCCAATATATTTAAAATTATCAGCTGCGATTATTCATTGTACCTATTATATTTGTTTCACGGAATTTTACAACTTTTTAAAATAATTTCCGACAAGTTACAAACTCATGTTTTTGATTAACAGAGACGGATACTTCACATAACCAATTACCTACTATTTAAAAAATAAATTAATCATAGACACTAATTTTTTAAAAAGTTTATTGTCGCCGCTGTTTATAATATACTAAACAAAGATAAACAAAAATGACGTCATTACAAATGCCTATAATTTGGACAATACCAATGAGTATATGACGTTAAATATAGGGTTGTTGGTATCGAATGGTAGGTATCGATATTGGTATTATTTGATATTTTTTTAAAACTGTATCGATTCTCTTCGATACTTAGCTTTAAAGTATCGATAGGTTTAAGAATCGATACCTTTTTATTATTATTAGAAATATTTTCTTTATCAAGGCACCGACTTCAAACTTTAAACTAAAGAAAGATAAAGGAATAAAGATATTTTTTATTGCGATTCTGAGAATAACAGGGAACCCGTTTTTAAACAAAACAAAATAAAATATATAAATAAATGGTCCTAAATCTTAATCTAAAAAAATGTTATGGTAGGAGTAGAAATGCAAAGACGATTCCGATAAAGTGGTTTTAGAAACCATAATACAAGGTGTAAAAGGCATTTATAAATAAAGTACCTAATAAATTTGATAAAAGGCAAAGGCGATGCCAATCGAAAATAATGTAGCCGTCATCGTTTAGAAAATTTTTTGTTTAGGTAACACATCACATTTGAAAACGTTTATCTCTAGCGATCCAAGCGCGATGCGATATTCTCTTCTAAGCATCGATACCTTAAATATATCGGTACGTTGGAATCGATGTAAAATATCGATATTTCTTTACCGATATATCGATACTATAATAGTATCGGGTAACGATACCACAACCCTAGTCATATACTCATTGATAATACCTGCAGAAGAACTTTATATCTTAATTTGTTTAGTCCTTTGTAGATGGCACCACCCAACTGATCCGATTCTTGGAAAAAGAATCACAACGTTAAATCGAATCGACTCTTTGGAATCGATTCGATTTTTCCAATTATCGTCTAGAAAGAATCGATTCGATTCAGAATCGAACCGATTCTGGACACCCCTATTTCTGACCAAAAGATAATAAAATATGACAAAAATTTTACCCCCTCTCAGCCCTCCACGTTAGGGGGGAGGTAGGCAGTCAGTGATACCACATTATTGGATTTTCATCGGAACTATAACGGTATGCGAAATTTGAAGTCAATCGGATACGTGGAAGTCAGTTGAAAGTAATCAGAAAAACTTGACATTAAATCGTCCATTTTGAATCCGCCATATTGCATATTTGTAATTTGATTAAAAATTCGTAATCCTCATCCTCAAATACCCCCAGATACCAATTTTGGTGGAAATCCAACAAACTAAAATTTTACCCCCTTTCCGCCTACCAGGTTAGGGGTGAGGTAGGCAGTCAGTTATACCACATTATTGAATTGTTATCGGAACTATAACGGTATGCGATATTTGAAGTCAATCGGATACGTGGAAGTCAGTTGAAACTAATCAGAAAAACTTGACATTAAATCGTCCATTTTGAATCCGCCATATTGCATATTTGTAATTTGATTAAAAATTCGTAATCCTCATCCTCAAATACCCCCAGATACCAATTTTGGTGGAAATCCAACAAACTAAAATTTTACCCCCTTTCCGCCTACCAGGTTAGGGGTGAGGTAGGCAGTCAGTTATACCACATTATTGAATTGTTATCGGAACTATAACGGTATGCGATATTTGAAGTCAATCGGATACGTGGAAGTCAGTTGAAACTAATCAGAAAAACTTGACATTAAATCGTCCATTTTGAATCCGCCATATTGAATTTTTATAATCTGATCAAAAATTCGTAATTCTCATACTCAAAAACCCCCAAATACCAATTTTGGTTGAAATCGGACAAACTAAAGTTTTACCCCCTCTCCACCCCCCACGTTAGGGGGGTGGTAGGTACCCGATGAAACCAAATTATTGTATTGTCATCGGAACTAAGACGCGGTGCGAAATTTGAAGTTAATCGGATGTTTGGAAGTTCTTCAAAAATGAGTTGCAAGATTTGATTACATACATACATACATACGGCTCTGGAACGAAATAGCGATGTACAAAATAGCGAGTATTAAAATAGCGGTATCGAAATAGCGACAATCAAAATAGCGACGTAATGAAAGGGCGACTATCAAAATAGCGATGTAACAAAATGGCGATGTAACAAAATAGCGATTGTATCAAAATAGCGATGTAACAAAATAGCGATGTAACAAAATAGCGACTATCAAAATAGCGATGTAACAAAATAGCGATTACCAAAATAGCGATATTTTGGTTCAGTTTTGGCATATAGTTCGACAAAGGGGTTTTTTTCTAACAAATTTTTTCAAAAAAAAAACTTCCCTGACTTCTTTCTCGGGATCCTAGAGGGTGTGAATCTGAACCGAACCAGCATATTTAAAAAAAAACTCTCCAGACTTCTTTTGAACCGAATTCGGTTCAGTTTGGTGCGGTTCGGTTTGGTTCGGTGCGGTTCGGTTCGGATTCACACCCTCTAGGATCCTTGGAAAGAAGTCAGGGAAGTTTTTTTTTTTTTTTAAATTTGTTAGAAAGGTTCGGTTTGGATTGGTTTGAATCGATTCGGTTTAGTTTGATTCGGTATTTTGATACATCGCTATTTTGATACATCGCTATTTTGATTGTCGCTATTTTGATACATCGCTATTTTGATACATCGCTATTTTGATATGTCGCTCTTTTGTTACAAACGCTATTTTGATACATCGCTATTTTGATAGTCGCTGTTTCATGACATCGCTATTTCATTCCTCGCTATTTCGTACGTCGCTATTTTGTACATCGCTATTTCGTTCCAGAGCCCATACATACAGGTGAAGTTAAATAAAAGCTTGTAAAAAAACTTTAAAAAATGCCTCTTTACACTATTTTTAAAATGTAGTAGACTATATTTTCTTCAATAATTCGTGTTATTACCAAAAACTTCGTAGGAGCTTTAGTTTCTGAGATATTAAAAAAACTGTTTTCAAGGCTAATATATTAGCATGGCTTCACTTGAAGTTTGATAATAGGCTAGCCAGGAAGGTGTCAGTTCCGTCATGGATCCATTTATTTTTTAGAGTTAAGGTTTGGTTTCTGTAAAACCGCAGACTCTAATGGTACCACCACTTCTTCTCCTCCTTGGTCCTCAAATGGTCTCCAAAAATTTGTTTCTGGTGTTTCAAATGGCCGCCAAAACGCCATTATTAATATCACTTACTAGGTCCTCACTTATAAAAACAAACTAAAATATACAGGTTTATAATTGTTATTATTCACAATAATAATGAAAATGTCAATAATGACATGAATTCAAATCCGTAATATAAACACAACCGCTAGCAATTTTAAAATGAGTTTGACCATGTATTAAAGAATGCAGGTGGTAACTTTCGACAGCCTTTGTTATATTTCGAGAAGGAATTAGGAATTTATAGAATGGTATAAGATATGTTCGAAACTTTAACTTTAAAGAATGATGTATACCTAGCCGTGCTTAAAACACAAAATTTGAAAATACATTTTCAATATTTGCACAGACTCCTGCAAATCCCAAAATGGTTATTATGATTAGAGTGGCACGCGCCAGTTTTTTGTGCGGCATTTTGAAATGACAGAACTTTAAGTGCTCTTAAGGCGACGGGACTGAGACCTAACCAAATCAGTGCATGTCAACCTTAAAAGGGCACGTTTCTTGAATTAAAATTTAATTTAATTATAGAACGGAGAACCTTTCCTGGGCACAGTCGACAAACTGGGCACGGCATACACTGACAAAGTCATCTGCACGGGTTTTGGTGCTTACATCGCCACGCCCATGCTTCGTGATGCATTAGACAAGAAACCCAACCCAACCTTGGCCGAAGCTAGAGCTCTCGTAGAGAAATGTCTTGAAGTGCTGTATTACAGGTAAAAGATCGATGACGTAAATTAATTTAAAATATTTGTTAAACCCACGATAAACTTACACATGTTCTGTAAGCCCAATAAAATAGATTTTTATTTTGGCTATAAAGTTGATTTTTCGGTGGTCTTGATTCAAACAAATTTAATGAAATTTGGTAGTTTTGTATAAGCAACTACGGCCAATCGAATGACGTTAATAAATTTTTCCTAGGCCTTCTAGTTTTTTTGAAACCACAGCCAACTTTGTTATTTCTTATGACCGCCATATTGAATTTATACGTCAATAAATAGAGCTTATCAACCATGTACCAATAAGCCTTTCTTTAAATGACATAAAATGTGAATTTATTTAAAAAACTGTTTTCCACTTGGTTGGCTGTGAAACAAAGGCCGTAGTTGCGTTTGTTATCATACCTACGTAACTATCTGTCAAAACTTTGTCATTTATTTGATTTATCTGTTGGAGTTTTAAAGTTTCTAAATTACTTTACTAGATTTTTTTTGAGTCACATTATAACATGTAAAGGTTTTCAAATTGGGAGAAAGTAGATATGTATAAATGAAGCTCGATATATGTACTTTCAGAGATATCAAGAAAGACGACAACCGGGTTTGTCAATCTTCAGATTATTTAGAAATAATTTAATTGAATATGGTTCCTTTAAAAAACAAAATCGTAATCGACTACCTGATGAAAATATTGAAGCTCTGGTTTTACAAAGTGTCGTTGACAATCCTTGCATCTCCCTTCGTGAACTGGAAAATAATGTTGAAGTACCCAAATCAACTGCAAAGAATTCTTAAAAAATTTAAGTATCATCCATATGCAACACATATTAGTCAAGCACTCCGAGATGATGACTTAGAAAGAAGAACCTTGTTTTGCAATTGGTTCATACAAAAATCGCAAGAAAACCCTCAATATCCGATTAGGGTTCTGTGCTCCAATGAAAGCAGGTTTACAAACTGCGGGACATAACTAAGTGTACTGGGCCGATGAAAATCCGTTCTTAAATCGTGAGGTGCACCAACAAGTTAGGTGATGTTTGAATGTATGGCTAGGAGTCATAATAATTTGACGGCACCTCGATATCTAGAAATTCTACAAAATTACGTTGACGAAATTTTAGAAAATTTGTCTCTTCAAGATGTAGCAAACATGTGGTTACAGCAAGATGAAGCACCTCCACATAATGCAAGAATCATAACCGACTATTTGAATCAGCAACATGGAAATAACTGGATCGGAAATCGAGGGCCAGTTGGCTGGCCTGCACGTTCGCCGGACCTTACGCCTCTTGATTTTTGTATTTGGGGATACTTTTTTTTTTGTTTTTTTTTTATACTGGGACTTTTCCATCCATACTAGGATCAATCGCCCAGTTTTTGCCAAAGTTTTTACGTCGAAAATAGCTTTTTAGACATAACACGACAACCATGCGTTAAGTGGGACTCGAACCCACAAGCTCGCGCAACGCCGGGATCGAGGCAGTCCCATCGAATATAAGCTGCCATCATAGCAGCGCTATATCCGAAGCAGGACCACTACACAAGCGGACACGAACTCACACTATTTGGAGATACTTAAAGGATAAAGTTTATTCTACTACTCATAATACGATAGAAGAACTTGAGGCAGCCGTTGTTCAAGCCATAGAAGAAATTCATTAATAACAACGGTGGAAATTTTGAACAAAACAACAACATTGGTTATTTAATTCAATGCTTTGTTATCGGTTTTTAGTTTTATTTTATTTTAAATTAAATAATAAATGCAAACTTTTGTTTCAGAAATAAAAGATAGATTTTAAGAAATTGTATTATTTCTTAGCCAGAGAAAAATTAAAAAATAAGGGCCTAAAGATTTGCATATAAATCAAATAAATGGAAAAGTTTTGAAAGGTAGTTACGTAGGTATGACAACAAACACAACTACGGCATTTGTTTCACAGCCAACTAAGTGAAAAACTATTTTTTTAATAAATTCACATTTTCCGTCATCCAGAGATAGGCTTATTACACGTGGTTGAAAAGCTCCTTTTATGCTCTATATATGGTTTCAAAAATCTAGTAAGAAGAGTATAACAATAATAAAGTTCAAAAAAAGAAGGAAAAAAATATCTGTTTACAAACTAAAGGTGTAACTATTTTTTGTGGAATATTGTATGCTCACTGGTTTTTTTTTTCTCCTTAATACTATATGGAAAAGAATAATGTAGTATTTATATTTTTTTTGTTGATATGCTCGATCAGCTGTCAATGCTTTTTTTGTCTTCTAGTGGTTAAGTAGAATAGCTAATAGCTAGACTTCGCCACAGTGATGCCTATTTGTTTGAGATCTGTAATTTATTTTTTCAAATTAATAAAAGTCGTTTTTATTTATTGATTTATTTTATTTAAAGCTAGAAGGCCTAGAAAAAAATTGTTAACGTCATTAAATTGGCCGTAGTTGCTTATACAAAACTACCAAATTTCATTAAAATTGTTTGCAAGATGGCGGCAATATTTCAATTTTTCAAAAAACACAACATTTAGTTTTTGCTCGATATTTTAAAAACCCCTGTAGATATTTTTAATTTTGATACGGCATCTGATTGGGCTTAGAATAGCGCAACTTTTTTCTCATTTAAACAAACTCGTATCTCTTACCGTTTCCGAAATCCCAATGTAGTTGCTTTTATTTGGGACACCCTGTATATGTCGAATTTTTCACACATCACCAGTGGTGGTCCAGTTGATTTTTGTAAACAAAAGTTAGATATGATATGAACAACTAATATTTTTTGATTTTTTTGAAAACTAAGGCAATTTTCCTACTGTGTAATATAATTTTTTAGACGTAATGTCGTTATTTTTTTTAGCCCGCTTTGTTTTACTACAAGCGTCAGGAAAACATAAAAAAAATACTCTGCCAATATATGGGCCCCTAAGCTCACACTAGGTACTATAGTTATAGTGTACGTGTGAGCTAATATAACTAAAAACTAAAATATATTTTATTCAACTCCGGACTAAATTACCTTTTGTTTGATACCACACAAGCCATGTTTTGACTTAAACTCAAATTTTTGAAATCTACCCCCACCCTTAAAAAAACAAAAACTAAATTGTATTTTGTTAAACTCCGGACTCAATTACCTTTCGTTTGATATCACACACGCCATATTTTTACTTAAACTCTAATTTTTGAAATATACCCCCACCTTTTTTTTTAAATAAATTAAAATGTATTTTGTTAAACTCCAGACTCAATTACCTTACGTTTGATGTCACGCACGCCATATTTTCCCATTACCTTTCGTTTGATATCACACACGCCATATTTTTACTTAAACTCTAATTTTTGAAATATACCCCCACCTTATTTTTTTAAATAAATTAAAATGTATTTTGTTAAACTCCAGACTCAATTACCTTACGTTTGATGTCACGCACGCCATATTTTCCCATAAACTCTAATTTTTTAAATCTACCCCCACCCTTTTATTTGGTTTGTGCTCGGTGGATTTTGTTCATTTTTAAATGGGACCATCTCGGCCCAAAACCCAGCCTAGATACCAAATTTCATTAAAATCGGCCAAGCGGTTTTTGAGTTATGCGCGTTGGTCGTTACAGACATACAGACAGACAGACGGCGCAACAAAAAAGTTTCAAAATCATCTGAAACGCAAAGATAAATAAAAATACTCTGCCAATATATGGGCCCCTGAGCTCACACTAGGTACTATAGTTATAGTGTACGTGTGAGCTAATATAACTAAAAACTAAAATATATTTTATTCAAATCCAGACTAAATTACCTTTTGTTTGATACCACACAAGCCATGTTTTGAGTTAAACTCAAATTTTTGAAATCTACCCCCACCCTTAAAAAAACAAAAACTAAAATGTATTTTGTTAAACTCCGGACTCAATTACCTTTCGTTTGATATCACACACGCCATATTTTCACTTAAACTCTAATTTTTGAAATATACCCCCACCCTTTTTTTTAAATAAATTAAAATGTATTTTGTTTAACTCCAGACTCAATTACCTTTCGTTTAATATCACACAAGCCATATTTTCACTTAAACTCTAATTTTTGAAATCTACCCCCACCCTTTTATTTGGTTTGTGTTCGGTGGATTTGGTTCATTTTTAAATGGGACCATCTCGGCCCAAAACCCAGCCTAGGTACAAAATTTCATTAAAATCGGCCAAGCGGTTTTTGAGTTATGCGCGTTGGTCGTTACAGACATACAGACAGACAGACAGACAGACAGACAGACAGACAGACATACAGACAGACAGACAGACGGCGCAACAAAAAAGTTTCAAAATCTTCTGAAACGCAAAGATATATAAAAATTTTTGAAATCGGAGCAACTTTTTTTTTCTCGAAAAAATTAGGATCACCATAGCTCACACTACTATAGTATAGTATATGTGTGAGGTAAAATGTTGTACCTAACACATACGTTAAGTGACTATTTCGCCCTTGACGGCCAGACCTACTACTACCGTCGTCGCGTCCGGAAAAGTATAGTCCAACTTATACCCATTTGTAATGACGTCATTTTTGTTTATCTTTGTTTAGTATATTATAAACAGCGGTGACAATAAACTTTTTAAAAAAAGTAGTGTCTATGATTCAAATAGGTAGGTAATTGGTTCTGTGAAGTATCCGTCACTGTCAATCAAAAAACATTGATTGGCAAAAATATCTACGCCATACGTTTTTTTCTGAACTGGTGACGTCATTACAAATGCGTATATGTTAGACTATACCTTTCCGCACTTAGGTTACCTAGCGCACCTGACTATTTCGGGACACACCGAATAAGTTAAAGAATTTACATTTTCTTGACCACGTGATGATCGACAATTTCCCTGAGTTCAGGTGTATCGTGGACTAACATGCAGATTTTTTTTTTAGAGATGCAAGAAGTTTTCCCAAATACCAACTTGGCTATGTGGATCTGACTGAAGGTGTTAAGATTGAAGGGCCTTTATCTATTAAAGAGAACTGGAATCTGGCTTATTCTATCAAGGGTTACTAAATAATGGTAATGATATTTTTTTAAAATACAGAGTGTTTTCTGATTAAGTGCAAAAAATAAAGGAAGTGTTTTTGGTTAAAAATAATGCTACTTTATGGTAAAACATGA
The DNA here is from genome assembly GCA_963576565.1 of Aspidapion aeneum. NCBI lineage: Eukaryota > Metazoa > Arthropoda > Insecta > Coleoptera > Brentidae > Aspidapion > Aspidapion aeneum. The sequence goes on along the minus strand of OY755038.1, from coordinate 32,956,063 downwards.
GGTCTTGGGACTTAAGTTTACGAAATACTCGTACATACAGTACTACAATTTCAGGGCTCTCAGCACCTTCATATTTTATGAAAATGTTCATATTTTTTTTAAGACTTCATAAAACTTCATATATTTAAAAAAACCTTTAAAATTACCTCTTCAGGCTTGTTAATACATAAATGAGGAGATAATTTTGATTTCAGGAAAAAAGTTGTATTTTTTTTGATTTTTTAAATGTTTATTATTTTTTCCTTAAATTAAATTAAAGACGGTAACAAGTATTTGATATCTTGTGAAAAAAAAAACCTAATTCTTATTCATATTTCCTTCATATATTTTTTTCTTAATTTCATATTTTTCATGTTTTTATAAAAAAAAAATCATATTTCTTATATTATTTTCCTGTTTATCTGTTGAGAGCCCTGCAATTTAAGCCTATTGAGATACATATTTATTTTACATATAAATTGAGAGTAAAATACTCTCGAAATTTGCTGATCAAAATTTCCTCACTAGCGAAAATATGGGTTATTAGTTAATTCATTAGTCAAAAAAATATAAAAATAAAATTGTTAGTCTTTTAAAAATATATACAGGGTGATTCAAACGTAAGAGGTATCCTTTCGTACATTGAGCCTAACATATTAAAAATAATTTCACAAAAAACAATATTTTTCACTAACGAATACTTCGTGAAATTTGGCGCACTTGAGAAAAACTCTGAACAATAATTATTAAAATAAACTTGTAATTTTAAGGTAATTTTTATGTTCATTTTGAGGAAACTAAAATATAATAAAAAAACTTTTTTGGTAATTTTTTTTCATGACATTCTAAAAAAATTTCTTGATCTGACCTCACTAGACCGAAGGCCAGCAAAGAGTAACCCTCCACCCTACGTGGAAATTTTCGGCATGTATATTTGTTTGTTGCTATTTGCATCTAGTTTCAGATTTTGCTTGTTTGCCATAATTACCGGGTGGGCCAAAAAAAACCGGACAATTTTTTTTTTATATAACTTTTGAACTGTACCACCCATTTAAATGGGACAAACTGCACTTGACAGAGTTTTGACCAAATATATTTTTTTGTCCGTTATCTCAAAATCCAAGATGGCGGACGAAATTAAATTGTACCCTTCAAAGATGCGCGTTTATTCTTGTGTTGCAAACATGTTTTAATTATTTTTTTAAATCAGTAAAAAAGCTGCATTCCTGCCACTCACAACAAGGTACAAATCAGCAAAATCGGTTTGTTAGGTTAAAAAAAAAATTTTTTTGTTTCAACCATTGTTTTAATGAAATAAAAACTATTGAACCATGGATTTTAATGAGTAAAACGGCAGTTGACAGAGAATTAATAATAGTTTTATCCAAATATATTTTTTTGTCCGCCGTCTCAAAATCCAAGATGACGGACGAAATTAAAATGTACCCTTCAAAGATGCTCGTTTATTCTTGTGTTACGAACATGTTTTAATTACTTTTTTTAATTAGTAAAAAAGCTACATTCCTGTCACGTACAAGAAGGTCAGAATCACCAAAATCGGTTCAGGGCTTTAAAAAAATATATTTTTGATTAAACCATTGTTTTGCATATTATAGAATTGCCTTGCCAATCATGTCTGCATGCATGCATTACTACTGAACCGATTTTGATTAAATAAAAAAGATCCTGGTGAGAATTGATTGCTTTTTAAAGATCAAAGTACTAACATTTTTAAAGATCAAAGTACAAAATCTGATTTTGTTTTAATCATTGGTTTACAAATTATACGATTGCATTGCATCAATTATGATTCTGTCCGACATCTTAAATTTTAAGATGGCGGAAAATTTTGACAACAATCTTAAAAGAGCAATCAATTCTCACCATTATATTTTTATTTCACTAAAATCGGTTTAGTAATAACGAATTTATAAGGAAATGAATGCAGACAGGATTGGCAATGCATTCGTATAAACTGTAAAACAATGGTTGAAACAAAAATAGATTTTTTGAGAACCATTACACCGATTTTACTAATTTGTCCCTCGTTGTGTGGGGGAAAAGTAGTGCTTGTCTATAAATTTAAAAAAAAACTAAAACATAAGAATAAACACGCCATTTTGAAGAATCAGGTATCATGTCCACTATCTTAAATTTTAAGATGGCGATAAACTTTGATCATGATCTTTAAAAAGAAATCAATTCTAGCCAGGATCTTTTTTATTTTATCAAGATCGGTTCAGTAGTAATGCATGCATGCAGACATGATTGGCAAAACAATGGTTTAAACAAAAATATATTTTTTAAAAGCCCTGAACTGATTTTGCTGATTCTGACCTTGTACGTGACAAGAATGTAGCTTTTTTACTAATTAAAAAAAGTAATTAAAACATGTTCGTAACACAAGAATAAACGAGCATCTTTGAAGGGTACATTTTAATTTCGTCCGTCATCTTGGATTTTGAGACGGCGGACAAAAAAATATATTTAGATAAAACTATGATTAATTCTCTGCCAACTGCAGTTTTACTCATTAAAATCCATTGTATGGTTCAAAAGTTATAATAAAAAAAAAATCACCTAGTTAAATGTGGTCATAGTAAAAAACTCCTTAAAAACTTATAGAAGATTATTTTTTCTTTAAAAATACATTTAGGCAATGATCCGAATTTTTGATATTTTTTTAAAGAAAATGTAATCTTCTGTATGTTCCGTCATTTTTACTTTGAGTACTGAAAAAGACGGAAATTTTATTCAGATAATTTTGTGGACACCCAGTGACCGATCGATTAAAAATTAAGAGGATAAATAAAAAATTCTAAAAACTAATATTAAAGACTTTTATTTTTAATAATCATTATTACAGCAGACAACATTGCAAAAGTAGCTCTAATTCCTCTATGTTATTATTATTACGAAAAAGGCCAAGAACAACCGTTTAGATATATAAGAGAAGAGAAGAGCAGTTAAAAAACTACAAAAGTATAACATATACATGCAAACCACAGAATAACTTTGGTGCCTAATTAGGCGCTGTGCATACAAACTACTATAGAGTAAATTTCTAAAAAAAAGCTGCAAAAAGGGTATATTTTTTTATATTTGGCATAGTAGTACCTATGACCCAAAGCTAAATTTTCATTCGAGGATCCCCGATTTTCCGGCTTCAGAATCGAAAACGGCGGCTGCCAAAGTTAGAAAAAAAATGAATTTCCTGTTTTAGGAGAAATTAAATTAATTTTGAAGGATTTACTTCAAGCGGGACCTACTTAATTTAAAACACAAAAAAAATTTGACACCTGTCACTTAAAAACGAAATGGTGGCTATATTTCCAAAAATTAGATTTTCTTTCATATTTCCTTTAATTTTTGTTCAATATGTATTTTTAACGCCTCCTATTAAAGCTATTAACCAGGTCATAAAAATTAAGTTCCCCTGCCGACACAAAGATGGCGCGTAATATGTCACATATTTTTTAAAAATGTCAAAAAGTTGACATGTGTCACGTACCGAGTGATTCACTATATTTTACTCAATAGCTATATTGATCTGACAGTAACATTTAAATTAGCAAAGTTGATCGATTTTCCCTAAATCATCATAATCTGTTGTCAAAAAACTTGCCAAATTTTTCATATATCGTCGTTGATGTTACAAACTGACGTATCTCAAAAAAATGCAGTTTTGGATGAGACCATAATACTACCTTATTTGCGTCGTTCTTTCATCTCACAAAGTGTAACTCATGAAAATCCTTTAAATAGCACAAAAATCATTAGATCCAAGAACATATTTAGTGATATAAATCCAATATAAACTTTCCCTAAAACTTGAAATTGATCTCTTGTAAAATTACAATAAATGAGTTACGTCAGTTTGTAAGATCAACGATGATATGGTTCATTTTTTTAAATTAAACACCCTGTATTTTATTTCTTTAATCGATAGGGCTCCTCTTTTTGATTTCAAACATATATAATATGTTGACATTGAGTCCAGCCGTTGTTGAAATATTTGCATTTTAAAACCCCATTTATATTTATTAACAAATTGGCAACATCCTTGTTCATCGATGTTGCAGTCTCCTTAGACATTTTCAGTATGGCACAACCAAAATGGATGAAAAGGCGATGAAATGAAGGTGATAAAATCTTAAAAGAAAAAATTAAATGTGGATAGCCACTTTAGAAAACCAACTTCCAATTTGCGGTATCAGCTAGAGTAGCCTCGGGTCTAAGGCAAAAATCTAACACTACTAGGGAGACAGCTAAAGTCAATCTCAGTAGGTATCCTAAGCCCAGGTTCAATATTAAATATGAAAGGAATTTTTTGAGGTTTGGTCAGACTAAATAAATTAATTTACGGGCTGGTCCTCAGATCAAGGTAGTGGTATACATTGATGTTCGGTTGACAGTCTCTTTAGACAATAGATAGTTTAAGTTGTGCTACGTATTTTTACGTAAGCATGAGATTTGACAGTTACGCAAGCGCACTTCGTCACACCGTCGTCAAGGTCACGTTAGGAGCTTACGTATTTACGTTAGCTTACGGCAGTCTGCGGTTCGGTTCGGTTTACTACGTTACTAAAGAATAGAATTGGTTGATTGACCGATCGAAAAATGAGGCCTAGACGATAATTTCCGCTTCCAGTACAAACGATTCTTTGCCAATATATTCCTACTGTAGTTGAAAAGACAAAAACAAAATTGTAACATCAAAAAAACACAGTGTCGCATTCCATATTCTCTGTTATTAGTAGACTTGTTATGGTAACGTAAAAACATTCAACTTAAACTCAAATTTGGAACAAAACGTAGAGCGCTTAACGTGCAGTTTTACGTAAAAATACGTAGCACAACTTAAACTATCTAATCTCTTTAGACATTTTCGGTACGGTACGGTGATAAAATCTGAAAAGGAAAAATGAATATATACCTACTTTAGAAAGAGCCCGTAAATTAATTTATTTAGTCTATGACCAAACCTCAAAAAAATCCTTTCATATTTAACAACCTTATTGTTTATTTAGGTTATTAAAATCCAAATATTTCAAAAACGGCTGAATCAAGTATCAACATATTATATATTTTTAAAAACAGAAAAAGGCCATATTGTTTAAAAAAAATAAATACAGGGTGTTTTATTTAAAAAAATAAACCATATGTCCAAAATTTGGCAAGTATTTGACATATGTCATTTTTCAAATTAGATTCTGATTTGGGAAAAATCGTTCAACGTTGCTTATTTAAACGTTACTCTCAGATCAATATTAACAGAGAAAGCTATTAAATAAAATATGGTCAATCACCCGGTAGGTGACATAATATGTCAACTTTTTTGACATTTAGAGATTTCTTGTTTTGTCTGTCTCCGAAAAAAAAGAACAAAAATGCTTTTTCTTTTTACTTTTTCCGCCGTTCGTTCTTCGTTCGTGAAAATAAATTTGGCCGTAGTCTTTCGCTTTTATTTGCTGTTTGAATACACACCTTTAAAAACGAGGTTTAGAAAAATAACACATTGGACAGTGTGAAAAACAAAAATATTGTCACGAGGGGGTTGATCTGACACCAGTATTAACAATATACGTAATATTTATGTATATGGTATTTACTATGATCTTAAGACTTAGCACATGGCCCAGTTTTCTAATATGTGCCTAGTTCGGGTGTAGCTCCCTGCTGTCTACAATAATTGTCTATTAACTTCACACTATTATTCGCTACCCTAAACTATTCTTGATTGTTTTTATATATTGCATGTAAGTAAGTAAATTCTTTATTAAATCCGTATTACCCAGATGGGCGTGGATCCAGTCAAAATACATATTACAATTTTACATCAACATTTTTAAGAATCTAACTAAGCCTAACAATATAAATGCTTCATTATTATTTATTGTTTATTTACCTAAAGTAGGCATTTAAAATAAACAAAGTTTTATTTAGTCAATATAAAGTATGATTGTTCAAATAAAATAAATAATAATAAAAAAATACAAAATAAAACAGTAAGGAAATAAATTACTTGTAGTATTTAGAAGTGTAGCATAAAATCAAACAGGTAACATTAAACAAAAAAAAATATGACACAAAAGATACAAATACCTATAACATCTAAAAAATGTCACTCAAACTAACACAAAAAACTCATCTCCGGAATAGTATGCTTTTCTTAGTAAGTAGTTTTTTAGTTTAATTTTTAAAGTTTGGGGAGGCAAATCTTTGATTTTTGATGGCAATTCATTCCACACTTTTACGATGGAATATTTACCATTTTTTTGGACATAAGTATAATGTGCCATTTCAGTTTTTAAATTACTTTTATGTCTTGTGTTATATACATGTTCTTGTTCTAAGCCACTGAAAAGGTCTGGATTGGCGACCATAAAACTTACACACTCCAGTATGTATAAAGAAAATACTGTGAGTATTCTATTTTCCATAAAAACTTGCCTACAGCTATCGGATTTTTTAATTTGAAAAATAATTCTTAGACCCCTTTTTTGCAGTTTTAAGATTCTAATGGCCTCAACTGAATTACCCCAAAAAACTATTCCATACCTAACCCTTGACTGTATGTAGGCGTGAAATGCTGGCAGACAAGCTGCCACATCGACGTTATCCCGAATTAGCTTTAGGGCGTACCAATACCTGCACATGCTTTTCGCTAAATTTTCAACATGAGGTTTCCAGTTTAGATCTTTATCCATATGTAGGCCCAAAATTACAACCGAATCAAGATTTTCCAACTGAGCACCATCAATCTGAATTTCCGCCTTGGTATTTCTAAGGCTCATAACTTGTGTTTTATTAGTGTTAAGTAGCAAGTATGTGACTACAAACGTGTCCTATATATTTAAACATGACTCTTTCGCTCCTATATAGTCTTTGCCATAGGCAGTTACACTTTTTTCCAACCTCTTTATTTATCATTATTCCTACTGACCGAAACAAACAAAAAAAATGGCATGTCTTTGAATTGTTTTTATCTGTGCGTTGTTTTTGTCAACCAGTATCTTTTTATGCAGAGACAATGGCAGTTTTACCTTTAATTTTATAACATCAAGGTCTGTAGAGAATAGGTTGCCTGATAACTCCAAGGTCGAAGCGGCGTGAGAGGTGACAGCGCGTCATTTGGAGTGCCGCGATTTGATTAGAGGCCTATGTTTACATGCGTTTTTAAGTATTTTTAATACTCGATGGTTTATTTTTTAAATTTGTGGTGTTTTTTCGGACTATGTTTATTTAAAAGCTGTTAATACTTGTTCTAGTTTACTTATATGTTCTACTTGTAGTTATTTTAACGGACTAAAGAAGCTAACAGCTTCCCAAGACATTGTGCAGTTGGGATATTTGGTATAACGCAAGTGTTATTTTTGAGCTGATTGATGTATTTTATGAATATTGTTATTAGAGGCGCTTTAAGAGAAATAACAAAACATATTTACCAGTAGCGCACCCTGGAAAATGTCTTGGAAAGGGCCCGAGAACCCATAATGCCGTTATTTTGTGCTATTTTCATGAAATATGTAAAATATATCTAAAAAATCCTTAGGCTTGGAGGAGAGCCGGGCCACTAGGCCCCCTCTGGGTGCGCCCATGTATTTACATTTAAATCATAAAGGAACACAAGAAACTTGAACATTTCCATATTATATTAAATGTTTTTGATTTAAATAGGCACTCCGGGTGACGTAATTTCCCATGTTCAACCAGGGCTATCAAAACGGACGGGCCACGATCCTCCACTTTGTTGACGTCAACTCCGGGGCTGCTTTTTTTTTAGTGGTCACGTTACGACACATCTGATTGTCTTTAAAATATTGAAGTTGGAATGACGGTTCATGAATATTTGATTTTTTTTTAAATAAAGCCGGTTTTGAGATTGTTTTTACTATATTCTTTCAGAAAACTTTTTTTTAATCTGTAGTAACCCTTAATTTTTCTGAGCCGCTTAATTAGCTCACACAAAAATTAAGTTTAAAGCAGAAGCGAATGTGACAATCACAGATGACAAAGTCAAATAGATGTCAAATATAACAGTTGGCATGTGGTACATGGCGGGTAATTTGAATTTAAAATAAGGAATGCTAAATCTTGAAGATTTTTACCTTTTAATCATGTTGCTTCCTTACAAAATTTTGGTGGAATATCAGGATGGTGTCTGAGAAGATTTTACTGAAATTTTTCGGAAATCTGTAGTGCCATTTTAAAAATATCATAAAAATCGTCTGACCTCCCATAAGACTCAATGTAAAATTCAGCCCCCGGAGAACAGCTGATTTTTTCAGGGTCGTGGCCTCTATTTTTGTGTTGGCCTTGGTTCAACAACTGACTCTGATTGGTCAGAAAGTTACCAGGTAACCTATCCTCTACAGACCTTGTACCAACATGACATTTTACTTTTTATTATATTTCTGGTTAGGAAATACAGTAGACTCGCGGTAACGTAAACACAAAAAGTTTTAGGGTAGTTCATTTAATCGAAATGTTCACATTACTGAAATTACAAAAAAAAATCAAAATTTAAATTTTAAAGGCCTTTATTTATTGAACAAAGGAAAAAATACAGTTTAATATTTTTAATTTTATCGGGCCTTAATTTTCTCCAACAACTTTTAGATTTTTTTTCTTTGTTTTTGATGGCACATATATGTAGTAGATTTTTGCTATTTGACATTTTTTCGCCAATGCGGAAACGCTCATACCATTTTTATGTTCTTCTAAAAATTTTGGATTTGTCGTAAAGACTTAAACATTTCTTCTTATTTTTAACCATTTTGCAAGACTTCAACCTCTTAGCTCTTTAAGCAAACTGCAGCAAGTGAATAAGGCAAGGCATACATATTACAAGCAATTCAGGTGCTCAAAATTAAGTGTTAACAGGTCTATTTAGATATTTGTAAATAATTCAATTATCGAAAAATGTTATTGTTCACACTACAGAATCAACATGGAAATATTTTACTGTTCACATTATTGGGTTGCCCATATAAAAGCCAGTTCACGTTAGCGCGAGTCTACTGTATATTTATTTCATGTCAAAGTCACAAAAGTGTAACTGCATAAAGGCAAGGACTATATTTCCTAGGTTGAAGTCCTAATAATACATCAGGTCAACCAACCAAGTTCCGGATAGCATGCTTAAATAACATAATGAAAATATCTCAAAAAATACACCTATTTTCTAGGATGGCCGATATAAACGACGATATAGGTAACAATAGAACTAATTAAGTGTGTTTAAAATTTGACTCGACATTATGAATTTTTAAAATTTTTAGTATTTTGTTCAAAAATTTTAGGAAAATCGCAAAAGACTAAAAAGAAATTCAAAGTACGGGATTAACAGTTTTTTTGAAAAGACCACTATAGTATAAGCTAACCACAATTTGTTTAAGGATAATGAAAATAATAATAATAATGAAATTGTAAGTTTGTACATTTGATTTAAACCTATTCTAGCCATTTTTAAACATTCTTTATGCAGGATTTTTGTCGGCAAGATCGAATAGAATTAATAAAAATACATAAGAATCAGTTAGCGATTTAAGGTCAAATTTCCCACTCTGCTCTTAAGACTATTCCCTTTTGCTTCTCTTTTGCAAAAAGTCTTCAGCTTTAAAGCCATTTGACTCGTGTAAGATACTATCAGAGCCTCTTCTTTTTAAGTTATTTTTTCTTAACTCTACAGTTTCATAACACTTTTTGAGAAACTCCCCTTCATCTCTCTTGATTTCTTGATCAGGTTGTTTACTTTTCCACTTAATTAGGTCTATTATTTGAGTTTTATAGTCGCTCAAAAGCTTATATTCAAATTCACCTGCAGGATCAAGCACTAGAAGATATTTTTCAGCGTCAATTAACTTCAGCCCTGTTTTTCCTAGTATAGATAAATATTTTACGCTCTCGGATACTACGAATGTAAGTTGACGTCGCTCATTTAATATATCTGTCATAATTTTTAGTGTTGTATTGAGTTGCTCAGATGTAAAAGGTAATCTTTTGTTTGCTTCTACGGAAAAGCCGACAAAACACACAAGCATCTTAAGAAATGCTAGCTTATCAACATGTAAAAGGTCTTCTACCCTGAATCTATTTACAATATACTTAATCAGGTCGAGAAAATAGTAGATGTATATACCTCCATTTATCCAACCATCCAACACAGTGTTAAACCTCTCTGACATTTCAGGAGTGAGGATCTCTAAAACTCTAGGTATTAGAACACCTTTTCTTTCTAGCCACCTTCTACTTTTACCTTTATAGATCTGATTGATAGATGATTTAGTATATGAAATAACACTTGGGTCATAAAGAATATCAATGAACAAATTCGATGAATGTGTCAGACCATTTTCAGGCATGATATCTGTTAGAGAATTTATTATTCTCATTATGTACTTCTTCTGAGTATCCTTCGTGAATCCAATATATGACAACACGCTTAATAATATCTGGATCGAAGATATCAAGAATATAGTGTGAATAACATAATTTTTCCAATGTTTCTATTGTTTCTATAGTTTCTGGAATTAAAAAATCTATTAACCACTCCAGACATTTCTCTGTTTTGCTTTCCTCTGTATGAGGATCTTTAATATAGTTAAGTATCTTCTTCAAGTGCAAAAAAGTCGCTGTGCCAATTACTGCTTCCACACAATCATTTTTCAACGTATCTTGTGCGAACTCATGATTTAACATATTTTGCTGTTTGACTTGGGTGAAATAGTGTATGACTGCTTTATCAATATTACATCCGAATGAAAACATTGCATTTGCCTTGTTATAATATGATTTTCCATTTGCTTGTAATAAAAACTTTAAAGTGGTTTTCAGTGCTTTTATATTTGTCTCCCTTAAAAAGTTTTGAAAAAAATTTTCAATAAATGTAGCTTGACTGTCATTATTATAATAATATCTATCACTATCATAATATCTATCACTATCCCAAGTCCAACTCATGCATTTTTCAACGTCTTGTTGCAACTGACGTAAGCTTGATTTAGATGAAGCATCATCAGGTGGATTTAATTGTAGTTTTACTGTCGTTGCGGCTTCCTTTAGCAAATCGCAGTTTTGTATTGCTTCCCATTTACTGTTTAAAAATCTATCATTTTCTTTTTGTATCTTAATCCTAATAAAATTACGAATTACTTTGTTACGATCTTTAAAAATGTGCATGAGCAAAAAGTTATGTACTGCTCTGTTGTCATTTCTCAGAGCATCAATAAGTAGCTCTGCTGCAAAGTATTCAGCACAATTAGGGTTAATAAAATCTGCAGTACCGTCATGTTTTAAAATCTTTACAAGATCAATATATCGTAATTCCTCTCTTGACAAACTTTCCTTTCCTAAAAGTCCTTGTATCTGGTCTTCAGAAAATAATGATTTTAATGCTAAATCGCCATATGCTTTTGTATATGACCTAGCTAATAACTTTGTACTGATCTGGATTCTTTCTTTTAAATGTCTTTCAATATCAACCATGATCTCACAGGCATCAGGATTCAAGATATTATTTAAACTCATTTTGAAAAATTTTAGCCACCGTTGAAGCTTGTAATGAAATTCCTACTAGAACCTCCCTACAAAAAGAAAAAATAACAATTTTAGTTGCCAACATGCTATTTTTTTATTCATTGGGTTTAGTATACAGCGTGTCCCATTTTCGATGGGATTAAATAGGAAACTCGGTTAATAATAAAGATAGCGGATTTCACCTAACTGTGCTCTTTTTGCCTAATTAAAAATGGTATTGTCATATTTTTGTCATACCCCGTAGTTTTTATTTTGTAAATATTATAATTTTAAAAAAACGTTATATCTTACATATTTCAAATATTCAGATAAACTTATTGTGAGGAAAACATTTTTATGACGGATGTGATAACTTCGTAGCAAGCGTATTAGCACACTTCAAGTGAACTCCATGATATATCAGCTTTGAAAGCAGTTTTTTGTAAATATCTATAAACTATCTATAAACGAAAGCACCTACAAAGTTTTTGGTTATAACACAAATTATTGAGAAAGATGTGAGCTACTATTAAAATGTAAGCATTTTTTAAATATTATAATTGTCAAAAAACTGTAATTAGCATTAATGGATTTTGACCACAATCTAATCAGCTCGTCACAGTGTTGAACACTAGTTTACCTGGAAATTTTATGAAAATCGGTTAAGTAGTTTAGGAGCTATTGTGTTACGGACAGGCATACACACACACACACATACAGACACACACATACACACACACTACGCACACACAAACACCTACACACACACACGCATACACACATACATACACACTGACACACACACACATACATCACGACAATATTGCTAAGATAGGTTAAAATACACCGAAATAACACATTTTCGGCGTTATCTAAAAAAAAAAAATTCCTCGAAACTAATACCTTCTCTAGCCATGGCTACGCGGGCTAGGAAGGTAAAAATTTTAAATTGAAGCAACTTTTCTTATGTTGGACACGATCACCATAGTTCACACTACTAAAGTTATATTATACGTGTGAGTTAAATTTGAATTTCAAATATGTTTCTTATAATAAAATGTTATCACAATTTGTTTAGTTACTTATTTTCAGACAAAAAATCTTCTTTGAACCTGAGCCCAGCCTCCTGAGCAAGCTCGGGCAGCAACAGTCGGCCAGGAGCAAAAAACGCTCTTGGAACAAAAATAACTCTTGTGTCATTCTTTAATGCATTTCTAAAAATCCGATTATATACCTATATTGTACCTACCTGTCGAAATATTTTGCAAAATTATAAATTCACAAAATTAATTGAGAGTAAAATCACAGAAATTCTGTTTTATTATAATCCAGGAAATAGGTGTAACTTAACAACTATAATTTTCTGCTTGTGTAAATGGTTTTTGTGTGCCTACATTTATTGATTTATGATAAGTTTGGTAAGATAGATATAATGTAAAGTTAAAAATACGAAAGATTAGTTTTAAGTTCAATAAGTAGGTACAGGGTTTTTTTTATTGCAAAAAATTAGTCTTTTTTATTATTGGAGGTGAAATTTCTTTTAAAAACTGTCGATTCGGCATTTGATGGCTTTTTCAAGCGCTGGAACAGTTTTTTTGGTATTTAAATTATAGTAGATTTTTCAATTTTTGCTATAAAAACCCCCCAAAACCTGAAATGTTTTAAGTATTTTTCGATTTTTAAAAAAAAACTAAGCCTATTAGGGAAAAATAGGTCATTATCTTTATTGTAGACAATAACATTTCCTTTTAAACGATATATAAGTCAGTGGGGTACGACTAATGACAAACTATAGCGGCGTCCGTTTATTCAGGTAATGTAAAAAAAAAATAAAAAAGAAGCATGTTTCTCATCTGTAATACCTACCCGATTTTCTTTAAAACCAAGCTCTATATCAAAACATGTTTTCTACACTTTATTGTTGACAATAAAATTTTCTTCTTAACAATGTATAACTCGGAGAGATTAGGTTCATGGTTCATCTATAACAAATCCGTAAATTAAATCAATTTTGAAAAATCACTAAATTTACCAATTTTTTTACAAGTTTGATCCAATATTTGGAGTATTTTTTGTACGTTTTTGGAAAAACCCTCGAACACGTCGATGTGGTTTGCGAAGGGGACACTTTGAGATATTTGCCTTACAATTAGACTAGAAATCAAATTTTTATATTTTTATAATTTAATTTTTATTTTATCAGTCCATGGTTAATTTAAAGGCAAGTATTCCAGAGACCTTTAAAACAAGGTCACTAGCCCCTTCGAAGGGGGTGCGTGCTACAAAAATTTAAAGATAGCCAAAATGTGTCCTCCTCGCAGACAAAATCGACGTGTTCGATAATGTTTTCAAAAACGTACGACATATTTCCAAAAAGCTCCTGTTACCTTAAAAACAACAACCTGTATAGTCAAAAATATGACTCAGCTTAAATTAATTAGCATTTTAGTTCAATTAAAACCTTAGACCGGGATACGCCGGCGCCGTAGTACTAGGCCTCGGTGAATTTTTCTCAAATACGTTATAGCATAAATAATCTTCATATCATAATTTTTGAGATAACTTTTTGACAGTTATCAGCTGTTTATCATAACAAATAGCATAGGCCAACGAAAAAAAATTGTAGAGAGTTGTCTCAAAAATAATGATATAAACAATACATGTTCAAAGAATCGAAAAGTAAAACACACGGTAAAAAAAATTGTCTTAAATCAAAGCAAATTGCTTTGAAGTAAAATAATTTGTGCTTTCCTATTCACCAAGAGAATATTTTTTTGATATGGCACAACAAAAAATGTCTTGCTTTTTATTTTAATGTGAAATAGAAATTGTTTTATTTTAAATGGAAACTGAATTAATCTAAGGCACCGTTTTATCTGGAAGCAAAATATTACTTATATATAAAGATAATTTGCTGTGTTACAAAATGGAGAATACTGAAACAAAACAATTAAAGAAGAAAAATAATGTCTTATTTTAAGATTAAACGCTGCTTTGAACTACAAAGAAATATTTTATTTCAAAACAAATTGTTTTAAGGTAAAACCATTTATTCAAGAAAAGAACATGTTTTCATTGTAGACAAAATTTTAGATGGCTCTGGAAACAATGGCAAATTTAAATCCGCGGACGCGAATTTTTAAGTGCGCCTGCGTGTGTTTTGTCATGTAGACACACAGCTGCTATGTGGGTGGAGGCCATATTGACATTTTGCGTTTGTCGTGAAAAATTGTTTTTTTCTGTGAAAAATGGGAAAAAATTTAAGTAAAACATGCGTGCGGTTTGTGGAAAAATGTCCGGAAGAAGTAAGGGAGTGCCATTCCATACGTAACTACGTGTATTTTTCTTTGTAATTTCTTAACAAAGTTAAGAGTGGTTTATAGATGCTATCAAACACTCTTCTTCATGGTGTCCACAATAAATCTGCACAATTAGTTTTACAAAAACTACAATTTTAATTCACAATTTGATAAATTTTTAGCCAATCAGCTAGTTTTTAGAAAAAAATACATATATGTATTAAATAAATGAAAAAATAATAGACATAACCCTATAAGCATTTGACGATTGTCAAATAATGTAGTGACGTAACGAAGTATGTTCCAAAACCACCAAACTGACGCATGCGTAGTAACCGAAAACTTGTCTACCCGAAAAAGGAACATAAAGAATTAAATAGGGGTCCTGGCTTTAAGCATCGCATGGGTATGCCCGATATTTTTGCTCTAACTAAATACGTTATAGCATTTGAAGGCTTTGAAAGCAATGGCAAATTTAAATTCGCGGACGCGAATTTTCAAGTGCGCATGCGTTTGTCTTATCATGTAGACACGCAGCTGCCGTGTGGATGGAGGCCATCTTTGTTGCTTATTGACATTTTGCAGTGTTTTGCGTTTCTCGTGTAAAATTATGTTTTTTTCTGTGAAAAATGGGAAATAATTCACGTAAAATATGTGCGGTTTGTGGAAAACTGCCCGGTAGAAGTAAGGGAGTGCCATTGTGTGCTAAATTTTACATTTTTTAATAGAAATAACCCTAAACTTTTGACAATTGTCAAATAATGTAGTGACGTATCGGAGTATGCTCCAAAACCATAAAAACTAACGCATGCGCAGTAACCGAAATCCTTTCTACCCGAAAAAGGAACATTTAATAATTAAATAGGGGTCCTAGCTTCAAGCATCGCGTGTGAGAATGCGTAGGTATGCCCCATATTTATGCTCCAACGTATTTGGCTCTAACGTATTTGATTTTTCTTAATCAAAATTTTAATAAAAGCCCTTATCTTTGGTATTAGAATTCCACTTATTAGACATCTGTCAAACTCATATCAAATACAACATGGCAGATCTAGAAAAACAAGACAGTTTTGCAAAATTTGTAAATAGATATTTTTAAAGAATTTTATTTTATTTCAATCATAGTGAGCAATTCCACGCCAAGTCATCCAATTTACAAAAAAAGTGTTGCCCTCACATAAAATTTTTTTGTTTAACCACTTTTGCACAATTTTAGATTTTTTAATCCAATTAGTCTGTTGTACACGCAACACACAAGTCTAAAAACGGTCAAAATGGGACTTTAAAGAAAAAAATTATGCTCATAGTAAACAGCACCTAAAAAAAATTAACCTATAATTTTGAAAACATGCATAAAAGTAGTTTTCAAAAAAATGTGATGTTTAGCAAATTTTTATACTGGCTTAATTAGAGCAATTTAGAGAATATCCAAAAAACGCAGAAATTTTCGAAGTTTTCATATTTTTTTGGTGTATAAATGTAATGTTTTCTTCAATTTTTGATACAGTGTTGGAAAGCTATACTCAAGGACTATATCTTCCTTGTATAAAACATATTTAAAAAGTAGACGTTACCTTGGAGTTCCACGAAGAAGTTAAGAATGTCTGGGAAATCCCATAACTTCAGCATCAAAAATGACCCTGTCTATCGGGGTGCTGATGGTAATCAAGTAGGGTAAATTTTTCACTGTATCATTTTTAAAAACAAAAATAAAAAATCTGGGTCTGTAATCCAAAGATTATAGATTATAATATCTGTAATCCTTAAGGTCACTACACATTTTTTTGTTATTTTAATATTTTTAGTGATGTTTAATTGCATCACAAATTACAGGCGTGGATCTACGGGGGGGATGCCCCCCACAAATCTGAAACTTTACTCAGTTTTGACACACAGAATACACCTCCTGGTCACTATGCAAAATAGTTTTGTGAAATATTTATGATATTTTCCCCCAAAATAAAGTTTCTAGATCCGCCCCTGCCAATTAAGGTTTATCAGAAGGTAAAGTTTATTTATTGAGCACTGTTCAATAAATTATGATCTAAACTCTCTTCATAAGGTCACTACACAAATTCACAGTTGCGGTCCGTGTATTGTGCACAAATTTTTTAAAAGTTTATTTACTTTTTTAGTAGTTACCTACTGTCATATTTAAAAAATCGGAAAAGAAGTTGAGTTCTATAATTTCAGAAACCGAACAAATTTTTTATCTGAGCTTGAAGTAAATTTAGAATTTATAGTTAAATCATCCAGAGGAGTGAAATAATGGTGTCCAGTTGTTGTTTGTTTGAGATTTTAATGTAAAACAAATCGTTTTACAGTACCTCCAAACGCATCACATGGGCTTTTAACATGCGTTGGTTTTGTAGTTAGTTTTTTTAATGCCCAGGGGCGTATGCAGAAATTTTCCAAGGGGGTTGGGAGAGGGGGCTTAAGTAAAAGCAAAGTCCTGGAAAACCATTTATTTCTTCTTTCAGAAAAATTCAATCTTTAGGAGAAGTTATTTAATGGCTTTGGAAAGATTAGTCCTCCAACCCCCCTCCCTCCTGCCTACGCCACTGTTAAACCTGAACCATTTCATTTACCAAAGAAACAAACTAATTAATGTCCGTGTCTCACCAAAAATGTATTCATAAAACTAAAAAAAAATTTCCGACGGTGTACGAAGATGGGTTGAACCCACAAACTAGGATGTCACGCAAAACAGTATGTGGCTAAAAATAAGATACCCTGACGATGATTTTTATACATAATTTTTTTCCTGTTGCGACTCAATAAAAAAATTTGATTTTTTACATGCTTTAACCAAATAGCTTAAAAGTTGATGTTAAAATGACAGACCCAGATTTTTTATTTTACTTTTATTTAGACGATACATTGTCAAGTAAAACAAGGCACAAGCGAAGTTTTAATATACAGATAGACATGACAATTTTTTTAGTCAAAAGTCGCCAATTCTGAGGTTTTTGCGGTTTTTCCAATTTTAAAAAATTTATTTTTGCTTAAAGCAATAGACCTAGAAATTTTTCTGTTGCCTTGTATGATAGTCAAGCCACTGAGCTTTCATGTGCGTATATACTTTTTTTTGATGGACCATATTCCGCATCGGTGTAAATAATAAAAAATCGAGAAAATCATAAAATTTACTATTTTTTTAAAACTATTTTTGCCATGTCAAAAAAGTGAGGTTAATTTTTTTTCTGTGTAGGATTATCCAACCAATATTAAAGATTTCTTCCATCAAATTTGTTTTTACATAAGATTTAATACAATTGAAATAAAAAAAAATAAGGCCACAACTGATTTTCTTCTTTTTTTTTACTTTTAAAGTGGCCTGTAAAATACGGGAGGCGACATTAAAAATTAAAATTTGTTAATTTGGTATTCCTAAGGACACTAATACATGTTATCAAAATTTGGATTTTTTTCGTGACATGGCAGCTACCCTCATTGGATGATTTGGCGTGGAATTACTCTAGTGTTCTTTTAGCGACACCATCAATCTTTTGCGTAGGTTGATGTTTCTGGGTCTGAAAAAATATCCCCAAATCACGCGATCCATAGAAAAATGTGTATTAGCAACCAGTGGCGCGGTTAATGACCTTATAAATGGGGGGGCAGAAATTTATATTGCATGGGAAAGGAGATAAAAAACTTACCTAAACAATTTTATTTTAGCATTTTACAAACAAGCAGCTACTTGGTGTAGTTTTTAGTTTATTTGTTTATAGATTAAGTCTATTTGCCCTTCTTTTACATGCGTAAAGTGCTCGCATTAGCACCAGTTTCAGACTCATCATGTCCCCGTAGAGCAACCTCAAAAATCCCACAGAATTTTAAACAGTCTATTAATCTACTAAGTATATGTCTATTTTTTGTCACATTTTCATTATGTTCAGTAACGCTTTGCCTATAGGCACTATTCAATTGGCACCTAATATCAGTCTTGCCTAGCATTGAAAATTCTATGTGGTTATTTAAATAGCACTTACGTTGTGTCTTTAACTTTTCACTAAAGTGCTTGATATCATACATTCCCTTTGCCACCCATGCAGGATCACTTCGTGGATTGTTTATAATAAGACAAATAAAGCAAAAAAAAGCATTTCGTTTTTCACAACCGCACAACCAGTTTTCAGCATTATATAATTTTTTATTACTTGCACTAAAATTTTGGTTGGACAATAACAAGTATTTACATTTAAAAAATAAGAATTTTTATCTTTCAACACCAAAATATCTTTACATTAAATAGTTCTTATCATAACTATCCAATCATTTGGTTGCAAATTCTTTAACTTTTTGCCAAATAAGATTAAATAAAGCCCTTCACTGCTAAAATTCAAAAATACAATTTTTGTAAATGTGTTTCTGTTTTTAATATTTTTTACATTATTATTATTTCCACTTATTGTTACACTTTATGTATTTGACGTGTCTTATGTACATGATTGTAGCTAAAAGAACAATAAAGTTGTCTATTGTATGATCAGTATTAAGTCAAATGTAACTGACGTTAGCAAAGTCGGAAACGGATCCAATGTACATTTTTTAATTTTCCATAGTAAAAATATGTACTTTTTATGTATTAACTCCAAAATATGCACTTTTAGCGTTTTTAGCAATCGAGTCCAAACGCTGTTAGAGATAAATATTTAAAAAATCTAAGGAAAGTAATATTAAAGACATTTATTTTTTTTAATAATCATTACAGCAGATAACATTGAAAAAGTAGCTCTAATTATTATTATTTTAAAAAAGGCTAAGAATAACCGGGAACAGTTTAGATACACAAGAGAAGAGAAGCTACAAAACTACTAAAGTATAATATTTACATACAAACTACTAAAAGGTTTTTATCTGGATTAAAAAACAACGCTAACTTTCACAATACAAAACGGTAGTATTTTTTTAAAGTTTTTTTTTAGCGTAGGCAGACACTTTAAATAGAATTTTGAATAATTTGGTATTTAAAAAAAAATGTTGTAGACCTTCTAAATAAAAGCTATAATAAGCCCAAAACGATCCAATGTTTGGTTTTCGAGATACAGTGACGAATTTGTGAAATAAGTTTTTTCGAAAAACTGCGAAGTAATGTTTTAATCAGCACAAAAAGGGGCTAACAAACAAATTTATGTAAAAACTATGTACAGGGTGTAAACTCAGTTACTATAAAAGAAGCGAGAAAAAATAGTCAAACGCTTTTTCTAGCTATTGTAGTTTTGAAGCTTCGAGGAGGAAAATTCGAAATTTTCAAAATCCCTTTGTTATTATGCCGATTTTCCACCAAACGTACAAAACAAAAACTCGTCTCGAATACAACAAAACTGAAACTTTAGGCCAACTTTTTCAAGACTGGCGTGTTTTGCGACAGTTGGAGTTTTGTTTTTCGAGTCCCGTTTGGAACCGGTAACATCAAAAGGTTTTGACTAGTTTCGACGAGTTTTGAAACTCGCGCCTGTTTAGTGGAAAGAGTCGTGTTGTTTTTATGTTCTATTTTTATTTCGTTGTGCTAGTCTGGCTACCACTTTTGTACCAAATTGATAGGTCAGTAAATATAAGTATTTTAAGAAATTTGTTTCCAAACGCTCGATAAATTTATTAGATATATACCGACAAGGAAATTGTTTTTTCCAGAAATTCCAGATCATGTCTGAAAGTGGTAAACTTCCAAAAAAACAGTGGTACTGAAGAAATTCGTACCTTGATTGATGCCTTTAAGGAACATAGGAATTTGTGGGACCCAAAGGATGCCAGCCATAAAAATAGAATAAAAATATGGATTCTTAGGGCCTGTCCTTAAATTACGTACTAGGGGGGAGGGGGGTTTGGCCATGCGTTAGACTCAATGTTTCTTTAATGTTTTTTCTTAAAAATGCGTTACAAGGGGGGCAGTGGTCAAAAATCCTGAATTTTTGCGTTACGTAATTTAAAAACGTTCTCTTATACAAAGAAATAAGAATAATCTAGAATAAGAATAAAAAAATCTTTCTCTCTAAACATGTCGGTTGAATCGAAAAAGATGTGTTCTGAATAGCGACTACCAGTGGAAAAGGACCGAAAACAAAAACAAATTTCAAACAAAATTTAGTCCGCTTGATGGAAACAAGAGTTTTGGGTTTGTCTTCGATTTGTTTTTGTTTTTCGGAAATTAGAAAACACAAACAAAACACAAACTCAACTGTCCGTTTGGTGGAAAACCGTCTTTAGGGGAGAAATTTTAATTCTGTTAAAACTTCTCTACACAAAGTTAATTCTGTCAATAAAATGATGGTCGCGAGTTTTTTTACAAACTATAAATAGTCCCGGTATCTCGAAAACTAGTCAAAGGGTATTGAGCCCGTAAAAACTTTTGATTTTTGACTACATTCTAAATTTTATCAAAATTTCAATAAAGGTGTACCTGAGCCTTTGTTCTAAAAATCCGTAACTTGGTATTTATGGAGTAAATGGTAAAATGAGCAACACTGTCTGTAAAAATACAAAGGCCAACGCACAACTCTTAGGACTCTTGCACAAGAAATCACTTGTATCCGACAACGACAGGCATATGGAAAAATAACATGTTAACAATTTTAATGAAATTCAGCTATCCTCTCTCACAATCACCTGGGTTAAAGTAATTGAGAAGCTACTAACTCACGGGCACGGGATTCAAGAATACAGCACCTGGTCATTAATAAAATTATGGAATATCACTGTGGTGGTAAATCGCCTTGGGCGGAGCTTAGACGTTTTTTCCCTTTTATTTGATATACATTAAAAAGTGAAAAAAATACAGTGCGGACCTAAATAGACCCCCCCCCCCCGTTCTAACTTTTGAACAAAAAGAGATATTGATTTCTGGTAAAACGAACACGACTTTTTTAAAAGATATTTGAGCTAAGTGACAGTTATGTCAAACTAACCTAATGTCAGAAATTTAACATAATAACACGACTTTTTTGAAAGATATTTGAGCTAAGTGACAGTTATGTCAAACTAACCTAATGTCAAAAATTTGACATAATAACAATTTTTAAATTGGAAGGGAGTCATGTAATACCTCTTTCAAAAGGTATTTTGATTCTCTATACAACACATTTAAAATTTTTAAAATTGGTTTAGTTTCCTAGGAGATATGTTTATTTTTCTTCGCGGTCGACTAAAAAAAGTAAATTTTTTATCAAGCCAAAAAAATAATTTAAATTGTTTTATTTTATCAAAAACTGAATTTTTATGCTTCTAAGTTATGTCAGAACCTAAAAATAAGTTAAAAAATTTTAATACGAAAACGTGCTGTGATAATTTTTTCAAAACTTTTTTGTTTATTTTAAATTATTTTAGAATAGTTATTACACATCACGCTATTCAAACTTTTAAACTTATTTTTAGGTTTTGTTATTATAAAACAAATAATTTCATAAGTCACAAAAATAACGAAATCTCCTATGAAAATTAACCGATTTTAAAATGTTAGCTCAAATATCTTCAAAAAAGATCCTATTAAAAAGATTTTTTACCAACAATCAATATCTCTTTCTGTTCAAAAGTTAGAAGGGGGAAGTCTATTTAGGTCTGCACTGTATATATTTAATATAATCTATTTCCAAGTTTTTGGTTTAGGGTGGGTGGGGTCTTAAGCTTTACCCCGCCCTAAAATGTGTGCCGCTAAATTTTATTACTTTCTGTTAAAAATTATCTAGGATTAAGATTTATTTTGCTTGCAGTAATTTTTGCAGTAAAGTATTTTTCACGATATGTCTGAGAAAGAAATTGGTTGTCTTGTCCGATTTTTTTTTAAATATTTAGCTTTAAACTTTGTTGACAGACGCGATGTCGACGTCTTGATAGCGGAACAAACGCAATTAGCGTTGATCTGATCTAGAAAGACAATGTGTGTCATAGTTCACGTAATAGATTCTTTCTTTCAATCGATGGTATAGCAGTTTTACTCGCCTGCTGCTGTTTTAGTTTCTCTCGTACTTCGGAAGATGGCGCTTCTTGTGGGGGGGGTATATGATTTTCTTTTCTTATTAGAAATGTAAGGTGAGAGACAAAACCGTATACTTAATTTAGCAAGAGTGTTACATTGACCACGCAGTTTTCTGAGGAGTCCCATAAGGACGAAACAGTTAACTGTCAACACTTATTAGGTGTCCATTAGATCTTGGACCCCCGTGAGGTTAAGCTTTCGAGCTACCCACGGAAAAATACGAGAGAAACAAAAACCCTTATTACCCGATTAGCCACGAAAACTTGTTTGATAAAAATAACCTTTTATTTAATAACTACTTTCCTAAGAAGTGCAGGAAAAAAGTTTCAAAGTTCATAAATGGTTTTTTTTTCTGCAATTCTTAGAAACATGCACTTTTTTAAGGCAATTTTACTATGTATGGCCGTAATCCTGTTGTGCGACGCCGCCGTAATTTGAGTGCTCATCTTTCGACAAGTGATAAAGTTGTTTATTTAACCCTGTTATGGATTTTTAGCTATTTATATTTTTCAAAATTTAATTTGCTCAGAAAATGTCACAATCACAGATTATTTCCATTTTTTTTGTTTAGTTTATTTCACGAATTTTAAATTAGCATTGCTTATAGTTTTCAATATTGATTATGCATTTTAAAACATCTAAAAAATTGCAAAAAAAATATTTTATAGAAAAAAATCTTGCACAAATAGAAAAATAAAAACCCTTACTTATATCAAGCAGAAAAATTAATAAGGTTTATTAATTATATTTTTAAAAATTATTTACAGCAGATTTTTAGAATCATTATAAAAATGAACAAAAAGATTGCTATAACAATAATAATAAATTAGTATTTTTTTATCTTATAGGTTACCGTTTTTATAATCATTTAATGCAATTAGGGCTACTACAACAATTATCACAAACTGAAGAAAAATATGCTTGGCATTTTATGAACAAGTTTATTTTTATTTAATATCTCCTCGAAATTGTAGTGTCCCTAATATAGCGAGAGTTCGTTTTCAGTATTTATACGCTCCAAGCACGTGAGACAAGGTCAATTTTTAAAATACAAATCACGTGATAAATGCCACCCCGAGCATACGAAGCTCCAACCAAACTTATTTTTAGTTATCTTGTTTTGTCGAAATCGAGTTACCTTTCATCAAATTGTCTTTAAGAGACCCATACCTTTGGTTCTTTTATTATCAGTTTTATTACTTGATAGTTAAATATGTTGAATAAAAAACGGAATTGTATGACCGAAAATCGTTTCAGATACAAAAGTATGCGGTCCTTACATAACGAGTGGTCCAAAAAAATTGTAAAAAATATCCTTTTAAGTTATTGACCGAATTTAATAACAAAGAAAAAGACAAAACAAATAATTTTTTAATAATTTCTAATCAAACCTGTTTTATCTTTAATTTAACACGTTATTAGACAAATCAAAAATACTCATTTAATTTAAAAGATAAAAAAAACCAAGATTTTGTCGACCTTCTGACTTCTCCGCCATTTTAATAAATATGGCGGTATTTCTTTTTAATGTGAAGATTTGAAATATTTGGTCTTTTCCGGTCAAGTAAAAAGTTATTTCCGAATAGATTTGATACAATCCTTTTGGTTCACCCGGTATATATTATTTCTCAAAATATAAATACAGGGTTACTGGTAATTCGATACATTCCTTTGAGGATGTGATAGGGGAGCTGGTAAGGAGTAAAATGAACCCTAATATGTATTATGCAAAAGTTAATAGTTTTTGAGATATTTAAATTTGTATGTTTTTCTCGAAAAGGTAGACCTAAAGATTTAAGACCTAGTTTCCCGAAAATCTGCTGTTCATATTTTTAATCTTTAAACCAAAATACTGCGCAACACAATGAAGAATTATAGAAATCAGTTTGGTGACTTGGTCGAGTTAATACCCTGAGAGTCTCTCGTTCTTGTATTGAGACACCGCAGCCTGCATAGATGAAAGGTTTCCGAAAATTTATGTATGGCTTCGGTAGTTCAATGTTTAGAATGTTTGTGTACAGAGCAAGAGATCCCGGGTTCGAGTCCCGGCCGAAGAAGGAAACTTTTTTTCTTATTTTTCTTTCTTTAATTTCACTTGTTGTTTACAGTTTGAGGTCCTTGCATTATTTGCAATTTGGTATTTGAGAACTATGATCTTATGTTAGAAAAAATATTTGGATAGTAAATAAATTGTAAGTAAACCATTAGAATTTTTTTTATAGTCTGTTACACTTTCTAGCGGTTATTTTTCCAATAATCTTTAAGCTACAGTTGTCAAAATGTTGTTAAAACTTCCTTATTGCCATACCTAGCTAACAGAACACAAATGCTATTGAAACTGCTTGAGACGGGTTTATAATTTTAGAGGAATAGTAATAAACGCCTCAATCCTCCCATAACACCCATGTAAAAATCGGTCCACCATTAACAGCTAATTTATTTTTATTTATATTATTAAGTCCGAGGATGAAGAATCCTTGTCTTTTTTGTTCCTGTTCAATCAATTCAGCTGAAAGTTCCAAAATCGCGTACACAAAAGTCAAACTGTGATTGGACCAAGCCTTTATGTTATGTCATGTTATATTTTTTGTTTTAACACCCATTTTCCTTCTGTAATGTTATGTTATGCTATGTCTTATGTCATGTTTCTGTATAAACCCAGCTTTTTTGGAAAAATAACCGCTAGCAACTAAATCTATTTTTTTTTTCAGATTTTTTAAATTCCAAACATATAAAAATATGTAAAGCAGATTTTAGGCAAACTAATTTTTAAACCCTTAAAATTTACCTTTTGGAGAAAAACAATTTAAACATGTCAAAAACTATTGCAAATTGCATATTATATAAATTTACTGCTTATCACCCCCTCTATCATATCTTCAAAGGAATATATCGAATTGCCAGTAACCCTGTATAACAAAATTGTTTAAGTTTTGACTTATTTTGGAGTCTAATATTGTAAATTTAAATATAATTAATAAGACGAATTTTTTAAATCACAAGCAAACTTAAAGCTTAATTATTAACAATAAGTAGTATATAAGTATTTAATTTATTAATATAGTTAAACATTCATATCATTCTCACTCTTTCGAAAAAAAATGCTTTGCCTTTCATTTTGAATACAAAAAATAATTTTTTTGATACTAAAATTTATAACGTTAAATTACGAAAATTCAGCATGTTACTCATCACTTAAAATATCGACCGGTGTACTGTGGACTATAAAAAAGATATATCAAGTGGCACTTAAAAACATTTAATGTGACTGCAGTTAAAAAATTTGAATTGAATTTTTTTTTCGAGATTTTTGCCTAATTTTACATCAAACGCAAATATCTCGAAAAGAAATAGATTAATTTTAAACCCTTAAAAATAAATTTGAGTCTTTCCTATTTTTTATTTTATTTAAGAAAGGGGGATATCGTGGGTGGAAACTTTGAATTGTTTAATTTTAGTACCAAAAAAACTTGTAACAGTGATTCTACTAACTAAGACCATTCGACCATAATACAAAAATCTCGGATATTTTTAAACTTGCCAAATTATGTGCAAATCACCACTTGCTATTCTCGTGTTTCCTTTGTCCTATTTCGAAAATGTTATCATAAATTTGTGTTTAAAATTACGGCATACTCTATACATATATTTTTTCAAGGATGGTCTTTAACATACAGTAGTGGCCAATTAATTTAGCAACCACCTAATACTGTATAAAAATCTGATCCTATATACACTATCACAAAACTAGTGATGGATTTGCCTATTTCTCTACTGCGATTTTTTTTATTTAAAAAAGCCTGTGTATATTTAGGCAAAACTGGCTGGCACCATTTCTGTGAGGATGGGTAAACATTTTATATACCGTAAAACAAGGTTACTTGGCGCCCCCTGGTCCTACTTTGGTCCATTGCGGAAAAAAGTTCTTAGATATTCCACATTAAAAATCTGCGCATGCACTACAACGCCACCACGCGTGAATTATCCGTTGCGAATTTGACTTTTCAAAGACGCGGTAGCCGTTGTTTTCCGCTTAGTCGACTCGAGTTAATACCAGAGTGAAGTGCAGCTTGAACTTCCTTTAAAATTTGGTGTCTAGTGCAGTTATCGATTTCTATGCAATAAAAACTTAAAAAACAAATATTTTTAATTTTTTTATTCACCATTTTGAATGTTTGGGGAAAAGCTAACTAAATATTGGGTGTAGTTTGCATATAAAAAACCAATGTTTTTTTTTCATATTTTATAAAGTGGGGCAAAGTAACCTCGGACTATGGAAAACTTTGCTCCAATTTTCAAGTTAAAAAAATCTTTATAATACTAAGTATTTTGTAATAAAAATGTCCTTTGTTAATTACCTATACCATGTGGTTTTCATTAAAACCAAAAAAACATTTTTTATGGTATAATTTTTGGTTATTTCTTTGAATTTTTCGAATTAAGTAAAAAAAGTGGAGCAAAGTAACCTCGTTTTACGGTAACCTAAAAGTTTGATAACAATAACATGCCAGGAAAAGTCAGAGAATTTTTTTAAAATTTCGCCAAAATGTTAAAAATTTGCAAACATTTCAGTCCAATTATAGTAATATTAATAAGTTTCTTCGTCAAAAAAACAATGTTTACAATAATTATGAATAAATATACAAATATTATCTCTATTAACACTGAATCAATAAATAATTGCTTCTATAAAGGAGGTAAAAATGTTTACTCCTCTCTCTCTATCGAATGGTGTCAGCCAGTTTTGCCTTAAAAACACGGAAAACGTTTCTTAAGCTTTAATTTAAAGGTGACAAAAATGCACTATCAAATTATATACAAAAATCGCCGTAGCTTATCACTAAGAAAGATTATTAAAGTTTTCAAATACACCACTAGTTTTTTGATAGTAATATATATTCATACAAGTTTAGGTGGTTGCTAAATGATTGGCTTGTACTTTCTCTTAAAATGAGCCTTTAGGCTCAAAATTTTAAAATTTTGAGCTAAGGTTTCTTATTACGAGTATAGAAAACACCCTTTTTAAATTATTTTTTCTTTCTGATTTGTCTACTAGGAAGAGTACTCCCAATGATAGTTAGGTAGAAGTGTAAAATACTTTAGCGGCCAAATAATGCGTTATATCCCAGAAAATGTTTATCACAGCATATAGAGATAATTAGTACATATTTAAAATCGGAAAGAAAAAAAAATTTGAAATGTAATAAAATAAAAATGCAGGTTTCAATTAAAAAAAGAAACTGAAACTTGGTATGTAATCCTTCTAAAACTTTTTCTTAACATACATATCAGAATAAAGAATGTAGGGGTGGCGGTGAAAAGCTCGAAAGAGAAAATCTCAAATACAAAAAAACTCGAAAAACAAAATCTCGAATACATTTGCTCGAAACCGAAACGAACCCTCACCTGACCTAACTTGACCTGGCGGCTTCAGTTTATCTAACCTTACCAAACCTTTTGTGTTAGGATAGGTTTGGTTTGGTTTCGTTCAATTTTTGTATTTGAGATGTTGTCGTTCGAGATTTAAGTATTCGAGCTTTGTCGTTCAAGATTTATATATTCAAGATTTTGTTGTTCGAGATTTGTCTATTCGAGATTTTCTCTTTCGAGCTATTCATCGCTACCCGAAGGTGGGACATTTAAGGTACCTGTCCATTAAGCGTATTTTCCGCGCGGATTTTTTTTAAAGCGCTGAAAATCCGCTGTCCACGTCCATTGAGCGTATCCTTCCGCGCGGATTTATTTTCAACGAACCAGTATGTATACTGTGCATTAAATCCCAGGGAGGCCAGTTGGCCACTACCAAACATCTTCGAAAAAGAGAAAAAAAAATGACGAGTGAAATTAAACAAAAAATAAATTTTTAAAGTTGTTTTTTCGGTTTTTTTTGGTATTTTTGTTAAAGTTAAAAACATTTATAAATATATATTTTGAACTAAATCGTGCATGAATAACCTACAGTGTGTCCACGGATTGAGTGCGGGTAAGGTATAAATGACAACAAATTTTAGATTTAGATTCTGATTTTTTGGGAATTGTTCCTGCTTGGTCTCAAACTGAGATATTAAGAAAATGAGCCAAATAAAATAATATACCGGGTGGTTTAGTAGGCTGATTTAATAATGTAAGGTATAGGCGAGAAAAAAATTTAGATTTAGATTCTGATTTTCTAGGAATCGCTCCTGCTTGGGTGCAAACTAAGATGTTCAAAAAATGAGTCAAATCAATTGATATACAGGGTAGTTTGGTAGCAAGATTTAATAAAAAGTGTTAAGTGTAAAGTCTGTATATTTAAAAGATGTATGTTTTAAAAGATATCGGAAAAGGTTATTAAAAAGAGTTGTTAAGAACCAAAAGTTACAGCAGATTCTCAATTTTCAGAAAAATCAGCCAACTTTCATTTTGTAAGTTGGTTATGAAAATTTTTCTTTAGATAATTTTTACCTGATTGTTCTGAAACTTGAGAATTAGCTGCAACTTTTAATTCTAAACAACTTTTCTTAATAACCTCTTCTGTTCTTTCTTAAAACAAAGGTACTTTACTTTTCACACATTTAATCGAATCAACTTACTAAACCACCCTGTATATTGACTCATTTGGCTTATTTTCTTAACATGTTAGTTTAAGACCGAGCAGGGGCGATTCCCAGAAAATCAGAATCTAAATCGATAATTTGTTGTCATTTATACCTTACCCGCACTTAATCCGTGGACACACTGTATATACATAGTCGAGGGTCTGGTGGTTTTGCAGAAGAACTTTTAGAAATTTGATAGTTATCTGCCTCAAAATGATCATAATACGAGTTCCAGTACCAACTAGCAGAAGCATAGTGAAGCATAGATTATCATCAACTGAGACAAGTCCAGTTTAGGCATTTATAAAGTTTTTCAACAATCTACCAAACAATTTAGAAACAGAAATAAACAACAAAAAAATTAAATACTTAATTTTTTGTATCTATGTAGCAAGGAATCATATACCATCTTGTCTCGTTACAGGTTTAATTAAGACTTAAAAAAAAAAAAAAATTATGTTTACCGGTGCTGTTGTAAATGTGATTGTGTGTTGGAAAATTGTAAAATTTGTTAAGTAATTTTGTTTATTTTTTGTACTAAGAAAAGTTAGGATTAGTGTTTTTCTGATATAAAATAAAAAGAGCCTATTTTTTTAAATTGACTCTAAATATGGTATTTTTCTAAGTTTATTTTTATTGAAGTGGCAATTTTATTGTAAAGTTTAATTGCACGCTTTTCTCAAATAAATATATTTTTAAATAAATGTTTTATACCAAAGTCTATATTTTTAGATTAAAATGTATAGAAAATTCGTGGGCACAATTAGGGGGGGCTGAAGGGCTAACGCCCTACATGAAATGAGTATGCATTTCAGGGATAAACTGACCAAGTCCATGAAAATTTGCATTACAAATAGTTTTGAAAATAACCAAAACTTTTGTATTTGATACAAAATTTTTGGCCTTTAGCGCCCCTTTTTTGCTTTAAATTATTTTTTTTCTTAACATTGTGGTGTAATTTTTTCAGATATACTAATTTTTCTGAAAGTTTCGCTTTTATTTTTTTTGTTATATCTGCAGCATGGTTTTTCCAAACTTTTTGTCTGACACAATTTTTTAAAAGTTTTTAGTAGCTTTTTAAGTTTAGCTAAAATTTTCTTCTGCAGTACGATTTTTCCAAGAAGTACCTACTAAATATTTCCAAAATTTTTTTCTGAATTTTTCTTCTGTGCTGCTATTTTTTTCTGAATTTTTTTAAATTTTCCTAAACTTTTTGCCATCAACAAAATATTTTTCTATTATCTAGTAGTAGTTTTTTAATATTGCAATGTCTCCCCCCCCCCCCCCCCAGTAGTTTTATTTTGAGCAATATATATAGATAAGCCTGGATGGCAAAAGGGGCCTACTTGCCGGGACGTCCCACCACTATTACTATTGGTCTTGGACTCAAGCCCCCCCCCCCCAAATGGACTGGCTAGTCCCTTAATTCAACGACTCTTATTTTCCAAAAGGTTTTATTTAGATTTTTTCTAAAAAAAAATAAACATAGAGGTGAGGTTATGTTTTCTCCCTACATAACCTCACAAACACAGCGTTTTTTCAAAAAAGTTCAACTTGTTCGAACTATAGCGGAAAACTAGAGGTGAAAATAATAATCAGCTGTGATCAAAATTGGTAAATCAGCCATTTGGCGTTATGTCATGTTTTCAGTAAATTTCAGTTTTATCAAGAAATGCAATTCGTATGTTGATCTTTTGTGATACATTACTTATATTAAAGATAAACAAGCTCGAATTTTACCAGCATTAATGAATTGTAGATTTCTCCAGGGTGAAGTCCTTGAACCATTGTTAAAGGAGAAGAAACGAAAAATCCTTCTTACTTCACAAATTATTTATTGTCGTGATTAGACAATAAAATATTTGTGAAGTAAGCAGAACTTTTCGTTTCTTCTCCTTTAACAATTCACCAGCATTGTTCACGAAAATGTGTTAAAAAAATTCATAATTTCCGCGCGTTTTAAAAAATCCGCTGCAAGAAAGGCGGGAAAACCGGGACCTCCACCAAAAAATTAATTCCGCGCGGATAATACTAATGGACAGGCAGCTTTATGGTAGGAATACACTGAAAGCTATTCCCACTGTAGCCCCACCTCTAGGCGAGGCCGTAACACGCTGTTCAAACCAAGCAACTTTTTCATGCACCTCGAAAAGTTGGAAGCAACTTTTGTATTCAAACCGGTCACATTTTAATGCACGCATCAAAATGCAAAAATAGAAAATTATATTAAAAAATGCATGTATGTTGAGAACTTTGTTGACATATCCGTTAGCAAATTTAAACTTTTTGATAACTAAACAGTACAGAACATAAATTAAAACTATTCTAAAAAATTACAACTAAACAAAAAATGGTTGGGAAAAACGAGACAAATATAAACAAAAAGTGGGGTGATCAGTGGTGGCCAAAATAATAAGAGTGCCCTAAAACCGATGGGAAAGTCGCGGGTGGGAATCACTGAACATTTTCCTGGGAATCACACCTGAGAATCACCAAAAAATCGCTGTGAATCACTTTAAAATAACCTGAAAATATCTAGGAATCATTGGGAAAAAGTGGAAACCACTGTACGTTTTTAGGGTGGTGATTTTCCCCCTCGCCTAAAATTGTATGAAAATCTGAAACTGCTCCAACTATAAAAAAACTAGAGGTATATTTCTAAACTTCAACTTCTCAGTTCACAAGCTGGCGATTTTTCGAATAAAATATTCTTGTACTTTTTTGACAGGTTTAAAAGAAGCTACATTTTTTTTTCTATGCAGTTTTGACCTAATGCGACTTGTAAAATTCGAAAGATATAAAATTAAACGAAGGAGGGTTGATATATAATTTTTTTAAATTGTCAAAAATGATCAAAAATTGGCTGAAATCAGGAAAAAGTTAAAAAATCCTTGACTATCCTTTGTTCAATGGTGATGATATTTTCAGATAGAAGAGTGACTCTTTGTGTGACTACACAGAAAACAACATTTTTGTAGCTTTTTTAAACCTGCCAAAAAGGCACAAGAAAATTTTACCGGAAACATCCTTATAGCTCGTGAACTGAGAACTAGACTGAAGTTTTTGAATGTACCATTAGTTGTTTCATATTTGGGCACTCTTATTTTTTGGCTACCACTGCACAGGAAGTTTCCGTATATTTAAAATGTGTCTTCTGCTTTTACTATAAGAAATGGAAAGAAACTTTAAATACAAAAGTTGTATGGTTATCCTAAAGCGTCAGAAAATATTATCCAACAAAACAAATGAATGTCATTTGTTTTTTTTTGTGGCAAGTCTGATAACAACATATTCATGGCATATGTGATTAATAATATCACGTTTTTATGGCTAGTCCAAACATCATGTTATATTTTTGAAATCAGAAAAAAAAATTTTTAGTTTTTGTTAAAATATATAGCGTGTTCCATTTAAAATTCACCAAGACATTCATTTGTTTTGTTGGCTAATATTTTCTGAAGCTTAAGTTAACATTAAAGTTTCTTTCCACCTCTTATAGTAAATGCAAAAGACGCATTCTAAATATACGAAAACACCCTGTACATATATTTTTTATGTTGATCGAAAATGACACTTTAGTTACATGGTGTAAACACCCTTAAAAAGATAGGTGTATAAGTTTGATGCATGGGCTGAAGAGGGTTTAAAGACTAACCATCCCTGCTTTTCAAATATTGTAACTGTAAAGGTGAGTATTTATACGGCAAGTAAACACAAGCTAACGAATTCGTTCGCTTTTGTAACCGTTTTGGGCGAATCCATTCGGCAAAATTATTTCACTTGTGTTCGCCGTATTAATATGCACCTTGACATGTAACTGTACTATAAATTTCAGTTTTTTGAATTCAATCAATAGCTATAAGTGATTTTTGCACATACTTTTGTCAAGTAAACAAATGTACTCACACGTTTATCAAATAAAATCTTATCTAGACGTAACAGTTGCGCTGTTGCCATTGCTCGCATTCGTTTTTGGACTCGTGGGCATTGAGGGGTTCTGCTTGTTCTGCTCTGCCCTTGTTATATACAGCCTACAAATATAATAGAAAACCATTGACTTTTAGCCCAGTTTTTTATTTTATTTGTCAAACACACTGTGTTTATTGTATTACAATCTAGTCAGTAAGACTAATTAGCAATTTTATTTTAACTTAATTTACTAGAAAAGTCAGATCTAAACGTAGGGTTCACTCAACAGTTCTCCCCGCTTTGTTTGGTCTGTAACTCACAATTGTGTTGTGTTTATAGCATTATTTTGTTTTATGTAATTCACTTAGTTTACTAGCTCAAACGGCTTCACTCTTTTTAGTCTTCGAACTAGCATAGTATTGTCTAGTCACATGCCGATGGAGTCTATCTTCATGGCTTTTTGCGTACTTTTTTATAGTCTGCTACAGTTTCGATTTTTAGATCTCGATGAAGGTCACTATTTCGAACGTACCAATTTTCATTCACAATGTTTCTTAATACTTTATTTTGAAATCTCTCTAAAACTAGAATGTTACTCTCTTTAGTACAACCCCATAGTTGAATACCATATGTCCATACTGGTTTCAGTATTTGTCTGTAAAGCAGTAACTTATTATGAATTGTTAAATTGGACTTCCTTCCAATTAGCCAGTTCATTTTTCTATACCTTATCTCAAGTTCTTCTTTTTTTTTTCTTAACATGTGCTTTCCAGGGCAATTTGGCATCAAGTGTCATACTTAGATATTTTGCCTGATTTGAATATAGTACGGGAATGTTGTTAATTGTTATTTGTATGTGATTTATATTTTTGTTTGTAAAATCAACATGAATTGATTGGGTTTCATTTAATTTTATTCGCCACTTGACTTTTAGCCCAGTGATTGTTTTTTATACTGGCAATCAGGATTGATTGCCCAGTATTGCAAAGTTACAGCAAAGTTAAAGCGTTTTAAACAATTAAAAATATCCAAGTACCTACTCAGGATTTGAACCCGGCCTGTACGCAAAAAGTTTTTTAAAAATCAAAGTGTTTTCTTCAAATGAAAATTTTTTTTTCAAGAGTTTTTTAAAAGGTGGTAGAAGGGACTTTAAAATATTATGGGGAAAGGAATGCGATAGGAGAAGCATGAAATCTACTTTTTGACCTAAAACATTTGAAATTGGTGTCTTTTTGGGGTTTTAATTACATTTAGATCTCTTTTAATGTTTAATGGATTGACTTGTGAGTTTTAAATTGTTCCAAATCTAAAATAACTACTATGAGTAAACCTTCAATTTATTATTGTGGTTTAAATAATTCATGTAGCAATAGGTAGGTACCAATCTGTGCCTAGGTAAATCTATTATGTTTACCAGATGTACCTAAAAAAAAACTAAAACCCGAAAGTATTTACTTCTGTTAGAACCCTTAAAGGAACGAGGTTTTATATGGCCTTCTATTTATTAATATTTAATATGCAACTATGGGTAACTATAAAAACAACAGGCGTAAAGGTTACATTTAAACCCTTTTAAAATGCCTAAAATTAATGACAAAAACCAAAAGTCGAAAGTTCATATTACCCACTCTTAAAAACCTTAAAGAAACTAAGTTCAAAATGGCCGCCTATATAAGTCATATTTACTATTAAACTACTGGTAGCTATAAACACAAAAGCATTAAAAGTAAACTTTTAGCCCCATTATAAAAAACTTTTATTGTGATCAAAAATAATAAAAAAAACTAAATGACGAAAGTTTATATTCATTTCTTTTTAAGAACTGAGTTTTTATAGGACCATCTTTATAAATCAGAAATCAATAGAACTAAAAGTATCTAAAAAGGACAGAAAAAATATCGGCTTTTTATATTCCCTTTATAAATCACTTTTTGGTTGTATAACACCTCTTTAGGTAATTGGGAAATATAAATTACCTTTATGTAGCCAAATTGATCCTAAAAGAATGCAGTTAATCCTCTAAGTAACCTCGAAACCAAGTTGATAAAACCTTGAGTGGTAATAATTTTACTTGGGCGAGAACGCCTTGATGTATAGAGTTAAGATTTTCAGCTATTAACTTGTTTTTTAAAATTCGAGGTCTGTCTTTTATATTTTATATACAGGGACATAGAGAGTGAGAGAGCTCAATCTTTACCTAACCTTAATTCAAAACGTCAGTGGGATACATATAGTTTTATAGCTACAGTGAATTTTTTAAGTTAACAAATCCGTCGAAAAATAGAATTAAACCGAGAAAATTTTCCGACTATAATTTTTTACAACTTTTAAAAGAAATTATCTCAACAAGAATGCCTTGAGTTAATTTCTCTTTTTGGTAATGAAGCGACACATCAGTAGACAGTTTGTCGTTGGTATGGAAAATTCAAACGTGGACGGATTAGCCTTAGCGACGATCCAAGACCAGGTGCACCAAAAACGGCTGTCACGGAAGATCGGGGGGATTGGGGATTTTAAAAAGTTCAAATCAGAAAATTTTGCATGAAGAATTTTGTTTCGTGCTGGATACCGCATCTGTTAACCGAAGAACAGAAAGAAGCCAGGGTGTCAGAAAATTCTCGACTACTTTGAGGCAGGAAACTCGAAAAATGTGTACAGCATTGTCAGTGGTGATGAATCGTGGACTTACTCATATGAACTCGATAATAAACGTGAGTCGTCTGTTTGGGTGCTTCCAGTTGAAGAAAAACCAACAAAAATAAACCCATTCTTAAAGTGTATCCAAAAAGATGGTCTCGAAATTTGTCGCTGAGCTTTAAAAAACGAACCCCGAACGAAGAATCATCATCCACCAAGACAATGCAAGTTCCCACAAAGCACAAAAAAACCATTGAATTTTTAACCCAACAAAACGTCGAATTGTTGGACCGTCCTCCATAAAGTACCGACCTAAGTCCCAACGATTTCTATACTTTTCCGAAAATCAAGAATGAACCGCGTGGTGAAAGATTTCAGTCGCCAGAGGAAGCAGTCGATGCCTTACCATTAATTATAGGTTTTACTTCAATTCAATATCGGAAACTGCTGAAGACTAAGATGAGTTGCAAACATTATAAACATAAACACACATAACTCCGTGAGTATTGAACCAATTTTATAACTTTTTATTTAGAGAATCAAAATACCTTTTAAACAATGTATCACACGACCCCCCTTCTTATTTAAGAATTTAAAGTTGTTAGTGACCTTGTGGTCTTACGCTCACACCACGGTTCATCATGTCAGAAAGTAGTAAAGTAGATATTATTTAACAAGCTTTTTGTTTGAAGTTGATATCTAATTCCGTTCAAAAGTTAACAGGGGAGGGGGGGATTTTTATGTCCGCAATATATAAAAAATCACTTACCTTAATAATTTAATTTTACTTCCCGTAAGAAGATTCATGTAATGGGCAAATCGTTCTTCACCCACCGCTCTGTACAACGCTACCATGCAGAATATTGAGCTTTTTCGCACGGGGCTTTCCACATGGTCCGTACCCTGCAAACAAATGCCATTTCGTGATCAAGATTAGTACATAATCGAACTGATATACAGGGTGTGCCAGATAAAAGTAAATACATGGAGATTGTTGAAACATTTATTTTAAATGTAAAAACGCGTAGAAAAAAATCCGTAACATCGTTAGATTGGCCGTAGTCGCTAATTCAAAATTACCAAATTTTATTAATTTTTTTGTCTTATTTGGTCGTTATTTTAAAAACCCTTGTAGTTATTGTTGAATTCGATACAGCATCTGATTTGGATGGAGCTGCTTTTTTCCCACATAGCCCAAATTGTATGTCTTACTCTTTCCGATATCCCCATAAAGCCCCATGACTTTTATTTGGGATAACATAGGATTCGCCCCGGAAAACAAAAAAGTGTTAAAAGTTTGGCGCATGCCTCACGCGCTTGATGCTACTAGACAATTTTTCTCGACCAAAGCAAACCAAAGAGTGGTTAAAATTTTTCTCTTGCTTTAATTAATCGATTATGCCGGCAACGGACAATTAAAAATTGTATTTTTGTTGCGAAATTCGGATTTAGAACCTTCCTGGGTTTCGAAACTTAGTTTTTTGTGGGGCTGTGTTATTATACAAAGTAACTGGAAGAGCCACCGCTATACATTAGGTATATTTTTATTTTATTTTACACCATTTAACAGATTACATCCAATTACGGAATGGGGGTACAGATATATTTAGATATAAGGCAAATTTTTTCAACAAAATGAATTTAAAAAAAAAGAATACTTAAACTAAAAAATAAAAACACAATACTTTAGCTTAAAGTTAAGTTATGCATTTTTTTAATCGAAGCTACACTGCTGTTGAATACATCAAACTGAGTCTGATTTCTGTTGTAGGATTCACAAATTCGTTATAATGGCGAGTGTTGTAAGATGTTTGTTCTAGCTTGGGGTAGTGCAACCGTACATTAAAGCGATTTAAAAGATTTTCTAAAGGAAAACCTTGTGCGGGATAGACCCCGTCCTCTTCGAAACAGAGATATTTAAGCAACTTTCTTTGTACTCGCTCAATTAAATCTATATTCACTAAATAAGAAGGCGACCAAATAATTGAGGCGTACTCAAGCTTTGATCGTACAAATGAATTGAAAAGTAATATGATTGTTTTTGATTGTGCAAAGTCTCTGCAATTTCTGAGAACGAAGTCAAGTCATTTATATGATTCAGAAACCATATTCGATATGTGGGAATTGAAGGAGAGATTTTCTTGGAAAGTTATACCCAAGTCCCGAAACTCAGTGGACCTTTTGAGTAGCTGGCCGTCTAATTGATAGTCAAATAGTATTTTGTTAATTTTTCTTGTGTATGATACAATATTGCATTTACTGATATTTAGAGGCAGGCTGTTGCGTTTGCATTAGTCTGATAAAATTTGTAAATTATTGTGACACATGATACAATCTAGAAGTGAGTTTATTTCGCATTCAAGTTTGAGGTCATCAGCATATGATGCAAATTCAACGTCAAGGGTCAGAGGAAGGTCATACAAATAGGTGTTGAAGATCAATGGGCCTAAAATGGATCCCTGGGGTATACCAGAAGTCGGGACGATTGCAGCCGACCTATGACCAAGGCACTCAACATATTGTTTTCTGTCTAGATAAGAGACGAGTAATTTGACTAGGGAAATATTAAAACCAATCTTCTGCAATTTTGTTACTAGAATACCGTGATCCAACCTGTCAAATGCCTTGGCAATATCCGTATATATCACGTCCACCTGGCCGCCACCGTCAACGAACTCAACTAGTCTCTGAGAGGTGCATAGCAAGTTTGTAACTGTAGATCGCTTTTTTATAAAGCCATGTTGACGGATTCCGATGGAGTTTTAAGTAAAATTATAGATATGTTTGTGTAGGATCATCTCGAACATTTTGGAAAATCCGTTTAGAATGCTGATTGGTCTATAGTTTGAAATTTTATTGCGATCATCTTTTTTGTGTACGGGTGTTATGCGAGAGATCTTCCAACATGTGGGGAAACAGTATTTCGAAAGAGATAAGTTTATTATTATTGACAGTGGATAAACAAATATACAAGGACAATCTTTGGCAAAAAATGCGGGTAATAAATCAGGTCCGATAGTCGCTTTAGGTTTAATTTTTTAAGTGATTCATAAGTCTCGTCAACGGTAACACTCCCGAGACTCAGGAATTCCATGCATGTGTTTGAAACATCTGATTCAATTATTACGGGAGAAGATATAAAGTAAACAGACTGAAAATAACGTATATGGCCAACTGAGGCAAAAACCCTTGGCCAGTGTGTCAAAACATATTCAGTTTAGTTTATAGACATCACTGTTATTTCTATTATTAAAAAAATGTATGTACAGGGTGATTCAAATTGGGCACTTTTAAGTGGGAAAGGGTACTTCTATGGGAACCTCCAACTTTAAGACCAGATTTTTGGCAATAACCGCAGTTTGATATACCAACCCGTTTTTGCGTTACAGGGGCTTCTTGAACACTCTGCATTTTGGATTGGGGCCTATAACTTTTTTATTTCTTAAAATTTGTATTTGTTTAAATTTCTTGTTGACACTTTTGGTTTCTGAGATATAACACAAAGTTATATCGTTTCTTAGGGAATGGCCCTTTTTTGAGTTTTAAAATCAGCCTAAAATTTGTTTTAAAACGATGTATCACACTGGATGTTTTATTTTTCTTTATTTTTTATATCGTTATTATAATTTTTTTTATTCTTTCTATATTTTTATTAAAATTTTAATTAAAAACTACGTCAAAAAAGTATATGTTAAAAAAAATACAGAAAATATGGATAAAACAAAAATATTTAAAAATTTTTTTTTAAAAAACATGAAGGTACGACTCATCGTTCTAAGGGACATTTTACGTCGATTCCAAAAATCAAGTGAAGAACTGGTCATTCATTAGGAATAAAATATAACTTTGCGTTATATCTCGGAAGTGAAAGAAAAAATTTATTTTGACAGTTGCATTTAAAAACCCTACAAACACCAAAAAGAAATTTTAGGAAATAACAGTAATAGGCCCCATTCCAAAATGCAGACTTTTCAATAAGCCCTGGCAAACAAAAATGGGTTGATATATTAAAATGCGGTTATTAGGTGCCAAAAATCTTGTCTTGAAATTTGAGCCTCCCAAAGGGGGGGTTAGTTGTTCTCTATCTCCTCTAAAACTACCCATTCCCACTCAAAAGTGCCCAATTTGATTCGCCCTATACATATGTACCTTTAAAACACCCGGCATAATCTGCTGCAAATGCTCATCTGTAATTTCGTGAGAATTGGCTTCTATCAATTTTGTTAACATCTTGATTGCTCCTGTGGGATAGAAATAGAATAATAGTGGCTAATTATTTAAGTCATTATTGGAGAATTTTACGGCCGGGCAGTAATACTACGATATACGAGGCAGTATTTTAGTTAGAGCACAAATATGGGGCATGTATGGGTACATTCTCACACGCGATGCTTGAAACCAAGACCCCTATTTAATTCTTAATGTTCCTTTTTCGGTTACTACGCATGCGTCAGTTTTGGTGGTTTTGGAACATACTCGGATACGTCACTAGATTATTTGACAATTGTCAAATGTTTAGGGTTATGTCTATTATTTTTTTCTAAAAACTAGTTGATTGGGTGAAAATTTATCAAATTGTGGATTAAAATTGTAATTTTTCTAAAAGTAATTGTGCAGATTTATGCAGAAGAGTGTTTAATGGCATCTATAAACCACTCTTAACTTTATTATTTTTTTTTATTATGTCGGTTTAGAACGTTTTTCTACGTTGTCCGACGCCTATTCTCCACCTCCTTCGAGCCTGACAGTCATCTTCCGTCAGGTTTTTTTGACTCATTGATCTTTGGATTGACTGTTGCCATTCCAGTTTAGGACGCCCTCTTTTTCTGCGCCCTATTGGTTGCCATTCTAGGACCTGCTTTGGTAATCTTTCGTCGCTCATCCGTTGTACATGGCCGTACCATATCAGTTGCCTTTTAGTGATGTCATCCGTTATGCTTCCCTCGATTCCCATTCTTTCTTTTATGATCTCATTTCTTATATGATCTGTTCTGGATATTTTCATTGATCTTCTTATTGCATCCATTTCGACACTTTCCATTTTTGCTTTGTATTCTTCTGTTACGCGTCTCTATTCCATACAACAGCGTGCTTTTCACCATTGTTTCATATATGTTAAATTTTACATTCTTTTTTATCTCTCTGCTCCATAAAATACTGTATATATGTGAGATTTTCGAGTAGTTTCTCTGATCCATATTTGAGCATTTCAGCATATATTCCCTCAGGTCCGCTAGCTTTTCCGGATTTAAGCTTTTTAATACTATTCTTTATCATTTCTTTTTCGATGATTACTTCCTCTCCATGTACTTCTATGTCTTTCCTCGGAGAGGCTGCCAGATATTCGGGTCTCCTCTCCTGCAGCAGTCCCTTATAGTGTTCTGGTTTGATGATCTGGATGTTTACTTTTTCTTTTGTTGGGTTGTTTACTGTAGAAATGAATTTCCATACTTCAGAACTCTGCCTACCTCCTACGTATGTATTTATATCGTGGCATTTGCGCTCGAACATTTAATTCTTTTCTGTGCGTATCAAATTTCTTAGCGGTCTTCTGGTATCCCTGTAGATTTCTAGGTCTCTTTGCTCTTTAGTACTGAGCCATTTCAAGTATGTGCGTTTTTTCTCCTTGACCGTTTCCTGTATTTCCTCTGTCCACCACATCTTATTGTTATTTCTATTATCTTGGTATCCAACAGCTTCTTTGCGTGCTACCTTCAAGCTTTTTACTATGTTTGTATATATCTCTTCAAATGAATGCTGTGTATTTAATAATTTTTCATCTAATCGTTTCTGATACAATCTTTGCGTACTTTCGATTGCTAGACTTCTAAAGTTGTATTTTTGATTTTCTTCGATACACTTTAGCTTTTCACATTCTCCAATACTTTCGTCTCTATTTGTTTTTCTTATAAGGAATAATATTTTTGCTTTTACCAGATGGTGGTCAGATCCACAGGTAACACACATCATACCACTTTAGTTCCGAGTGTTGTCCACCTATAGCATAATCAATGATTGATCTAAGATTTCTTGTTGGCTGAATCCAGGTATACCGATGAATATCCTTATGTTTAAAAAAACCATTATTTACTATTTTTAGAATATGGGTTTCACATAATTGTATTAGTCTTAAGCCATTATCATTTGTTACTTCCTCTCCAAATGGTCCTACCACTTTGCTTTGGCTTTGTCTACCAGTTCGACTATTAAAATCGCCAAGCATAACTATTTCCCTGGTATTGCCGATTTTAGTGATTAATCTGGTCGAAGAACATTTGTTTTATAGCTACCGTTTCGTCATTTGATGGTGCGTAGGCTGTTATTATGCATATATTGTGTCCAAGCATCTTCATGTTATCTCGAAGTGAGTTTTCATTAATTTTCGTAGTCTGGCTTTTCTTTATTAATAAGGATACCACCTCTGGCTGCTCTTTTGTCTTTTGAGACTCCAGTGAATATGTGAACAAAGTTACCGACACTACTTGTACCTGTTCCTTTTTTTTTGTCTCTGTGAGTGCAATAATGTCTATTTTACTATTCTGCACTTCGGTTGCAATAATGTCCAACTTTTGGTTCACTCCCTGTACGTTCCATGTAGCTATATTCAGAGTCCTTTGTCTTTGCTTTTTTCGTCTTCGAGAATTTTCGTCCATTGCTCCGAGGCTTTGTTTAGGCTTTTTGGTAATATCTTTGTTTTAAAAGTATTAGAGAACCAGTCTAATGCCTCAACCCCCTACTTGGAGGGCCAGGATTTTTTATCAAGGTTTTTCTCCTCTAGCCTTTGACGATCCAACGCCATACTGTAAGGCAACAGCTGTAGTCTTTTATACTATCCCTAAAAGAAAGGGTTGCTACCTATGCTATGATCACCGTACCGAGGTCCATCCTCTCCGCCTTTCATACCGATGTGGTCTTCTCCCGTAACCCTGGGAATGGGACCCTAGACAGGTGTCTTAACTTTATTAACAAATTATAAAGAAAAATACACGTAGTTACGTATGGAATGCACTCCCTCACTTCTTCGGACATTTTTCCACAAACTGCACATGTTTTACATGCATTATTTCCCATTTTTTACAGAAAAAGAAATAATTTTACACGAGAAACGCAAAACACCGCAAAATGTCAATATGGCCTCCACCCACATATAGCAGCTGTGTGTCTACATGATAAAACACACACCTGCGCACTTAAAAATTCGCTTCCGCGAATTTAAATTTGCCATTGTTTCCGAAGTCAGCTATGTGCGCGTCACTTTTCGATTCTTTGAACATGTATTTATGCTATAACCAAATAGATTTTAGCATAAATACATGTTCAAAGAATCGAAAAGTGAAGCCCTCATAGCTGGCTTTGGAAACAATAGCAAATTTAAATAATACTAACAAACATTTGGCTTAAAAATTCCGTTGATTGACACTCACTGTCTTGATGACGGGTAAAAATGCAATATGCGTTGATCCGGCCTGAAAGACAAATAGCTGTCGTAGGTCACAGACTATAGTTTGTTTTCTTTTATTTGCATTCGATCTTTTCATTGATCATTGTATAGCAGTTTTTCGCCTGCGTTTGTTTTTTGTTTCTTTCGTATCTCGGTAGATGGTGCTTTTTGCGATAGTTTTCTCACTATTTACATTTGATTAGAGACAAAACCGTCTAATTAACTTTGCAAGATTTGTCACATTGACCAGCAGTGCTCTGAGGAGTCCCATAAGGACGAAACAGTTAACTGTCAACACTTATTAGGTGTCCATTAGATCTTGGACCCCCGTGAGGTTAAGCTTTCAGGCTACCCACGGAAAAATATGAGAGAAACAAAAACTCCTTTTTGCCCGATTAGCCACGAAACTTGTTTGATTTTTAAATTCACGGGTACGAAATTCCACGTTTAATAGACATAACCCTAAACTTTTGACAATTGTCAAATAATCTAGTGACGTATCGGAGTATCCTTACCCGAAAAAGCAACATTAAAAATAAAATAGGGGTCCTGGCCTCAAGTATCGCGTGTGAGAATGAATGGGTATGCCCCATATTTATGCTCTAACGTATTTGGCTATAACGGCTTTGCTGGTGACATATTCGCGTGCACAATAGCGATAAGATGTAACGCCATTCGCAGTAATAGCGTTACGGCCTACTAGATTCGCGCTACTTAATTTAACCGATTTATATTTTGACATTTTATTCAAAATCTAACCCGTGTTTTTGAATTTATTTTTTTTAAGCCGAGGGTTCTGTATTTGTTTTTTATCTACATAGTTTGTCGAAAAAATTATTTTCGAGTTAAGTTATTTTCGCGCCTAAGGGGGAAAATAAAAACTTGAATCCCGAAAATATGCTTAACAAACAATCACAGTTGATGAGATTGTTTTATAATTTTTTAAAATAATTATTTAAAAAAGGTCCAATACTATGTAAGCAATTAAACGGATTAAATCATTTTGATAAAACAAAAATAATAATCTTTTTACTTACCTAAGTCTTCAGGGTAGGGACTGGTTCGAATCAAGGGCCCCAGGACGCACACCACTGTCTCAAACGGACACACGGCTGCCATAGCCGCTGCTGTCGCTTCGGCTTCTTTTACCACCTATTGAAGAGATAACAAAATATCGATAAAGAATATTATATTTTTTCATTTTAAATCAAATTTTAATATATTTTTTTTAATTTTTAAAAAGCTAAACAGTTAATTTATAAAAAAAATCATCATTTTTTATTACTCTAGGGTAGCTATTCTGGATCTTGAACGATGAGACCATCCACATCAGACGCTTTAACCAATAGCAAACTCTGAGCGGTCGTGTGTTGTGCGAAATGACTCGTCTCGACCAATGGCATAGTCGCCCACTCTTCAGAGTTAGTGAATTTTACGACGTTTGAAGTGAAATCTGTCCTCCTGCCCCGTACTGACTGAACGTTTCTCGGTCGGATCGTAGGGAAGCCTGCGCAATGGAG
Organism: Aspidapion aeneum; assembly: GCA_963576565.1. NCBI lineage: Eukaryota > Metazoa > Arthropoda > Insecta > Coleoptera > Brentidae > Aspidapion > Aspidapion aeneum. Next base: position 32,911,202 of record OY755038.1, on the reverse strand, counting down.
GTCTTTTTGCATAGCACGTGACCGCTCACCACATCGTTCAAGACCAAGAATAGCTACCCAGGTAGATACATCGCCTGAGGAACTGTGCTGAGAAGGGATCTTTTGTATTTACATCACAGTGAGCGATGTCTTGTTGAAACGAACAGCAATGCCTGGCTTCGGCAAAGACGAGACTGACCCGGAGTAGAAGAAGAAAAAAAGCAAGTTTACTTTACCAAAAAGTGCCCCAGTCAGAAACACTTCTGTTACATTGGAGATAAAACCCATGTATAAGTAGTAATACTCGTAAAGAAAAGTGAAATTAAATAAAGAAAAAAGTTTTCTGTCTTCGGCCGGGACTCTAACCCCGAATCTCTTGCTCTGTACGCAAACGCTCTTAACATTGAACCACCGAAGACCATACATAAATTTTCGGAAAACTTTCATCTATGCATGTGTGCGGTGTCTCAATACAAAAACGAGAAACACTCAGGGTATTCAATCGACCAAGTCATCCAACCGATCTCCACAATTCTTCCTTCCCACTGTCAAAGGTATGAAACTCAAATTAGACGTAAAGTATCAACGTCTGAAAACATGAGATCACCTTTTAGTGTGTTAAAATTTCTGATCGCAATGGGCGATTGCCAATATAATTCTCAAACACCAAATTGCAATTGGAAGGACCCAAAACTATAAACAACAAGTGAAATTAAAGAAAGAAAAATAAGAAAAAAAAATGCGGCCGGGACCCGGAATTTCTCAAGAGATTATAGTTTTGGGTCCTTGCATTATTTGCAATTTGGTGTATGAGTAATACTCGTATTACCACTAGCTGAGGCAAAATGCTCACCTCTTTCCTCTCATCACTATGAGTCTTTAAAACTTTTAAAGTAATAAGCTCGACAAAATTCTCCCAAGTGTCTTTCATCTTGGGCTGCTGAAATATGGCCGCTAGAATTTTCAGTACTATCACCTGACTTTGAGAATCTTTCGAGAGGAGATGGTCTATCAAGATTCTCAATAATTTCCTAAAAGTAAATTAAAACAACATCAGTTACATTCATTTATTTAATTAGTGAACTTCAACAAAAACTACAAAAGGTCGTTGTTCGTTTCTTTAAATCAATCGCATCGTTTCCCATATTTTCCCCGTTTCTTTATTTATCGAACTGGGCAACGCTTGTGTGCCACTCATTTTTCTAAATAATTTTGATAAGATCAACACCTACGGAGTGAGCCAGATGTCCACAATATTTAACCCGGCCACTGGTCATACTTTTGTATTTGTATCCAGATAAAGTATTAAATTTAGGCCATATGGAGGATGCAAGTCATCTTTGCAATTTTTTCACGTCGTTCAGTCAGTTTTTTTTTATCCACACTAGAATCTTACTTATAATTTAGAGAATTATGTAGAGCTTTATTTGTCTCACAATAAATATTGAGTTTTTGGTCGAAAGAATTTTAACACCATGCTGAAGAAGTGTCACCAACAAAAATGACTTTTTTGTTCCATCTTTTCGTGCAGATTCCTTTTGAAAATCAAAATTGAAAATGTGTGGTTTTTCGAACATACGAATTTGCTCCAAAATATGAATTAAAGGTATTAAAGTTGCACGAAAACCTTTCCAAAAAATAAAACTATTAACCCACATAATCAATTTCCTTTAATAAATTTAACGATACATGTCCCTGCTCATGCGATGATTGACCACAACCTACTCTAGACAGGATTAACCACAACCCAAAACACAGAGAAATTTGTCAGGCTACCAGAATTGGACAATACAATTACCTTTTAAGGGGTCTAGCTTCCGGTGTGGCCCAAGACTATATGTTGGGACTACTTTTTTACGTTATATAAATCTTAAGTTTTTTACGCGTACAGTTTACTATGTCACATAATTTCGATGATGATTTTTTATAAATTTAAAAAAAACATATATATTTGATATAGATATTTTAGAAATAAATGTTTCAAAAAAATCACCTATACAGATCGATACGACAACTGCGGGGTATTCCGAGCTTGCCAAATTTCTAACCTCATTTTTCTTTTGTTTTAAATAAAATATTATTATTTTAGATAATAACTTGTCCTATAAATGCACCTCTGGAAGTGTACCCAAGCTAGTGTGACTATAACGCGGTATACTGTAATTTAACATTTAACAGTGATTTCTTCCTAAAAAAAAGAATTCCTAAACTTACTTAAAATTAGCAACTACGTGTTGTATATCGCCCTGTTTTATCAGATCCAGGAGGCAAACCAACATAGTCCGTTTCTCCGTTAACGACGTCGTGTGGTCTATGCAGCATTTTTCTATCACCTCTTTGACTATCGTCTCGGCGTCCTTTATATCACCTACAACAACAAAAATTATTCCAAACCAGGGGTCGTTAAAAAACGAAAAATTCTAAAAAGTGTCATTTGCTTCGGCCGGGACTTAAGCCTGGAACCTAGGGCGTTGGCAGCCCTACCAATTAGGCCACCGAAACCATGATTATAAATTTTTAAAACTTCGTAACACGACCAGTGTAAGAGTATAGGAACGCTAGTTCAGTGCTCAATCGACCAAGCCATTCAACTAATTTTATAATTCATCGATCCCACTCTTAAAGCGTGAAATCAAATTAGACGTAAGTATTAACGTCTAGCAGCATGATTTCACTTTTTATATGTTAAAATTTCTAATCGCAATATGCCATTGCCAATAATAAATTTTATTATTGCACTTTGGTATACAAACAAAAATTATATATTATCATTTGCAAAAATTTTCTCTGTCCAATCTATAATTTCTTCTGTCCCTAGAAATTCGGTACCAGGCAGTACAGTCCTTGCCGCAGCCCACGAGAAAGACCGGCCCGGGCGCGGAAATATCACGTGACCGTCGGAGGGTCACAAAAGAACGCTTCCCGGTCAGCAGTCATTATAAAACATGTGTGTTTTCAGTTTTGGTATGTTTGTTTACGTCGATTTTTTTTTAATTCGGGCATGAATTTTATGTGAATTTTATTAAGTTATTAAAATAACGCAGCCCACGAAAAAGACAACAATGCCGCGAACCTGTAGTGGTGTAGTGTTGTTGGTTGTCGGTCCAACCATAAAACTGAAACCGAATATGTGTCAACTTTTAATTTGCCAGTGGATAAACAAATGCATAAAATTTGTTTGCGAAAAATTCCTAATGATTTAAGTTTGCTTCAAACATTTTCCTAACGAGCAGGTTATTTGGTTTGATAAGTGTGTTGTAAATGGAGAGTGTTGAAAATGTTCCGAAATAACTAAGTAGACAACCTGTATCTACTGTTCGAATAGCTGATGTCGAGAGACAACAACTTAGTAGAGTAAATTTGTAAAATAAAGCTGCAAAAAGGGTATATTTTTTTATATTTGGCATAGTAGTACCTAACACCAAAAGCTAAATTTTCATTCCAGGATCCCCGATTTTCCGGCCTCAGAATCCAAGATGGCGGCTGCCAAAGTTAAGAAAAAGAATGATTTCCTTGTTTTAGGAGGAATTAAATTAATTTTGATAAATTTACTTTAAGTCAATGTAAAAATATAAAAAAAATTACACCTGTCCTGCAAAACAAAATGGCGGCTGTATTTAAAAAAAAATCGTTTTTCTTCGACATTTTCTTTATTTTTTGTGCGATATTTATTTTTAATACCTCATATTAAAGCTACTGACCAGTTCTTTAAACCTGCTTAAATGAAATGATAAGTTTCCCAGCCGACACAAAAATGGCGATTAATTTGTCAAAAATAAAAGAGACCTTTACAAACAGTAGACCAAAATAAATTTTTACAAAAAGTTTTTTTAAATTTTATCGGCAGTAAGCCTGATTTTGTAAAAATTTATAAAAAGTTACAATTTGACATTTAACATTTTAAGATGGTGGCCGAAGTTCAGATAAAATAGTTATTTTCCTAACAAGTGTGGAAAGTGATACTTTCCCGCACGCGCCTGCAGTTGACCCGAACGACGCGGAGCGGAGTTCGGGCAAGCAGTCGAGGGTGGGAAAGACACTTTCCGCATGAGTTAGGAACATTATTTTTTCTTCGACCGATGTTACAATACCACAAATTTACTTTTGAAAAAATATTTTATTTGAACATAAATAAAATACTAATTATTATTATTGGTAATAGTGATATTGAAAACACAATTTGTTGCAGTTTGAAGATTATTTAGAATTGCCGGTGTAGTGGAGTTCGATGGTGGTAATTCTCGCATCTGGTGGCCGCTTGTAGAATCGAAAGTGCGCAAAGATGGCGTCTGGGTCTGCAGGACTCTTCCAGTGGACGTTGACGGCAGCAGTTGCAGGTCACTTACAGTTGACGATGACGGTGCTGGCAACGATTGCAGGTCATAGGTAGATGAAAGAATCTTACTCGAGATGTTCTCCTTCTGTTTCTCGGAATCTTCCAAATACCCCTCAGCGACAGCAGTGGACTTCCACCCACCAAGGCGTTTTATGTTTGTTATGCCTTCACCTGAATCTGCTAGGAATGTTGCTGAAGAACGTCTGAAGCTATGGCCGGTATAACGTTCTGGGTTAGGTAGGCGCAAATATGCAGCGATCTCTGATGGCATCTTTCCAAAAGTGTTCACTCCTACACACTGATTGGAACATTTTCCTTTTTTATAATAAATGAAAAACCGGCGGTGCGGAGTAGTAGGAGGTCTCAAATTTGCGTACTTTCTATACAGCATCAAAAAAGATCCATTATTTATTTCTTCGGATAAAACGAAGGATCTTGAGGAATGATTTTTAGTGTCGGAGATCTTAACAACGATCAGACTTCCTTTATCCTGTATGTCATCCAGAGTGATATTTAAAAGCTCCGCCCTGCGGAGAGCACCAGCCAAAGCAAAAATGGTACTCACTTTAATCATCAAATAAATCTCATCAGGAGCTAACATAAACCGCGATATATCATCTTTGGTGAAAACTTGCGCCTTCTGTGCTCGAAAACCAACATTTTTTTGTTTAAGAAACGATGTTAGCTTGTGGAATCTGCTTATGTCCAGATTTTGCTTAATTTTAACCAAGCTTTTCACCATGGAATAGCGTGACCATAAGGTATTCGATTTCAAGACCTTGCTCAGGTCTAGGAAGTATGCCAAGAAGACTTCTTCTTTGTAGATTCTCACCCCTTTCTCCTTACACCATGTCACGAAATGATTGTACTGTTTTTCGTACCTTTGTCTCGATTTGGCAGGTAGCAGCTCACCATTCACATCTTCAGCAGCCTGCAAAATGCACTCCGGAAGTTCATCTTCGGAACAGTCCATTGAAAAATCCATTTTATTCAATATAAAAGGCAGTTCTGTCACTTCAGAGACGCTCTTTGACTAGCTTTGACGTTTGAGTAACAATAACATAACTTGGTTGCCATAGCAAACTGGACCAAGCACCTGTCACAGCTTGGCTTGATAGTTGTTGTATGACATGACTATACGGGGGGTATGCAGAAATATTTAAAAAAATCCATTATTCTGTTTTTTTTTTAAATTGAATAAAAAACTTGAAATGAGCTATAATTCATCAGATTGCCTATCTGCTAAATTCCCTACACTGTACCAAGTCGATAGTTACGACTTTTGAGGTATAAACCTATAGAATAACTCCAAAATTGGCATAGTTTTACTTTCCCGCACTAGTGCGGGAAAGTGATTTTCCCGCACTAGGGCGGGAAAGTGATGCTTTCAAAACTAAAATGCGTGCGGGAAAGTGGGTATATATGCACGGTCGTAGAAAAAAGTAATTTTTTTGTTCTTGTTTGACACAACTAGTATTGCCGTGTAATATATTGATTTATACTAAATGGGGGTCGCCGATTGCAAATATTTCATAATAAATGACATATGTCTATTATTATCCAAGATGGATGAACCGAACCGATGCATTAAAAATCCTGGAACTCCTAAGATCACGTGACCGTCGACTTGCTTATAACGCGCCATGGCCGGTCTTTATCGTCGGCTGCGGTCCTTGCCATATGCAGTTACACTTTTGTGACTTTGACATGACGTAAACGTATTTCCTACTCAAAAATATATATCCAAGATGAAAAGATGCTAACATTGGGTTGACAACCAAAACGCACAAGCAAAAAGAACTTAAGAACTTATAGTTTTTTAGAATTTTGTTTGCTGCTGTTTATATGTATATTATAAATAAAGAGGTTGGATATGTGACAAAATCAAGGTAAGGTAAGGCCTATACACGTTATGGCTAGTAGATTGCACAAAAATTCATCAAAGTTTTTCTTTTCCCCTGTACCAGTCGCATTAATTACACAGGCCAACAGACATTTTAGACATAGTGTTTAATTTTGGTACGCTGAATCTTAAAATGCTTGCTTTTTTGTATCAGTTCTAATTTTAAAGATACATAATTTTTTTTAGTGAATTTGTGAACTAGAGAGACATGGTTTTATTTTAAATAAGCACTTTACATTACATATTTCCAAAATCTATATTTTAAAAATAAACTGTCTTATTTGTCCAAAAACTCACCAAGGCTCCCTTTAAGTATCCCCGTTTACAGTTACATATGTAGGGTAGATACATTTCACAGTTGTTTTACACCAGAGGGGGCAACTCTCTTTTAGAGTTGTTAGGAAATATTGTTTTAAATTAATTGTAAAAATTTAAAGTTGTAAATGTGGTTTTATCGTAAACGAATATTAGTCGGAAAAAAAGTATATTCTAGAAAAAGATCAACAATAATTTTGACAAAGTATTATTACGTTTTAAAAGAGTGTAAAAAAATAAATAATGAAAGTGTAATTTCAAATATTAACAACAAACTGAAGAGTATAAGAATATAGAACGCCCAGAGCGCCAAAAGCAGAGCAAACCTGCTAGCTATGCGATAGATGGCACTGTTTAAATGTCATGACTTGTTTAAAGAGCTTGACTAGCACGTGTCCATCTATCTCTGTGGTTAGTAGTCTGTTTTGTTTTTTGTTGTCAAAATTTGCTTAACTAAAATATTAAAAACGTCCAAAAAATATGCAGGGAAATAACACAGATAGTTTGTTTATCTCCTCCAGTTTTAGATGTGAAAATGGATTATGACAGAAAGGGGCCTGGGGAAACACATCCGTCTGTATCCAGGGCCTCTGATGTACGGTAACGAACTCCGTCCTGATGATCCCGTGTTCGTCAAAACATTGTGTGTCCTATTAAAGACTCCTACAGCCGTTCCTATAGGTTTTTCTAACATCGTTGACAGCTGTATACAGTAAGACCCTGATCCCGACCTCATATTCGTCAAAACAGTGTCATTTTACAAAAAAAAAGGGTACAAGGCTTAGTCTTACAGCCTTTGCTTTATTTCTGTAACTCCGTTGATACCCGATAGCGATCTTGGTACCCACAACCGCATATTCGTCAAAACAATGTCTGTCATTTGTCGAAAAACTCAACCCATCAAGACCCTTACAGCCATTGATATCTGTTTCCGTCAGTAGTCAATGTACTGTAACGACCTCAGTTCCAACGACCTCAAATTGGTCAAAACTATGTACGATATTACAAAAAAATAAACTTACCTAGTTTTAATCTTTATTTCTATTGATAAATAAAATGGTGTTATTAAAATAAAGTACAACATACAGAGTGTTTAAAAATTTTGTTTACAGACATAATAATAATTTAAAAAATGTCCTCTTTTAAATGTTGTAAAAATAAGGAGTCCACCCTATTTTCTTGCGTGGCATGTAAGAATATTTTCATCGGAGCTGCTGGACTAGGGCAAATAAGCAGCACACAGTTAGTTAAAGATAGTCTAATTTTTTGCACGAGACATTGTGAAGGATCAACAACAGACATTGAACCTGATGCTTTTGATGTTCTCAGGGCAATTATTGATGAGTTAAAGCAGGAAGTTAAGGAAAAAGATTCTTTTATTGAGAGACTAAAACGAAATTCCGTGTCGGTATTCGAAGACGTTTCAAGATGTGAGGAAAACTATTTAACGGAAATAGCGGAACAGAACGAAAAAATTGAGAAGTTTAAAAAGCAAATTTCAGAACTAACACAAGCGATGGATAAAAATAAAATAGAGCGCTGTTCAAAGACGGTGCAGGTGCAGCCTTTAATTAAAAAAATTTCATGTCAAACGGTTACTGTAGAAACTGCTTATGTTAGTACACAAACAACAACATCATTATCAGAATGTAAAACCCAAACTGATTTAACATTTCTTCACAACACTGATACAAATTGTTTAGAAGAAAAGCTATTAGACCTAAAAAAACATAATAAAGAACTAAATAAACAATTGCAGGACAATAATAGACTTGTAAGTGGTCTAGAACAGCAACTCGTAGACATGAAATCAACAAAAGATGAAATATTGGACGCACTGAAAATGATAGAGGCGGACAACAAAATTTATGCGGAGAAACTTCAGAAGCTTCAAAAGCAGAAAGAAGAAGAAAAATACAAATCTGATAAATCAGCAGAAGCCAGAAAAGAGATCATAACAAATAAAACAGGCAGTTTAGGAAATAGGAAAATCAAAAAAGCTAGAAATAAGATTATAATTTTAACTGATGAATTCGGTAAATATCTTTATCCTCACTTGGATAAAGTCTGTTCAGACAATTATTCTATCCTGGTTGTATGTAAACCCAATGCATCTTTTAGTGAAATAACTTGTAAGCATAGTTCATGGTTTTCTGGTTTGGGGTCTAATGATACGTAATTATTTTGGCGGGATTGAATAGTATTGATATTAGGTTAAATGAATTAACAAAATTATCAAATCAGTGTTTTTACACTAACCTTAGAGGGTTATTTTGAATTTAACAACATCACTTAATTAACGATAAAATTTTAAATTTTGTGAAAAATATTAGTATGTATATTATATTTATATATATTTTATATATTATAATATTATATTAGACAGTTTTCAAATAATATCAATGTTGTTGATCTTAAAGACAAATTCAGATATTCTGACTTTGTGGCAAAGAGCATATTTTTAAACAATAAAGGTTTGTCAAAAATGGCAGTGTTCCTACGAAATGCAGTGCGTTCTTTTAAAGATGAACCATCTGTAAGTTGTTTAAAGCCAATTTTAACAGAACAAAACTTTGATTCAGAATGTGTAGTTACCATAGACTTAGAAAATTCTTACCAATGTTCTCCGACTGTTAGCAATGTATCTTTTTTAGAAACAACTCAAGTAAACTCGACTCTTGTGTGATAGGTAATATAAGAATCTTAACTGTAAATGTCCGGTCTCTTAGATATAAGGTTGACGAACTTTTAGTCTTTCTTGATGAATTAAATTATCCAGAATTAATATTATTAACAGAACATTGGTTGGAACCCGAGGAACCTTTTGACATTCCTGGGTACTATGTTATTTCAAATTTTTGTAGAACAACAAATGTAGGTTATGGTGGTACAAGTATCTTAAGTAAAAAAGAATCCAATTTTCAACCAGAAAACGTAGATAGGTACAATCATTTATGTTTAGAGAGTGTTTTTGAGTTTTCTTTAGTGTATAGTGAAAAAGAAAATATATTTATTCTATGCATATATCGTCCTCCTGTAGCAAATGCAACGAGTTTCTTAGTAAATTTCGAATCATTGTTATTAGAACTACCACATAACAGTAAAATTATTTGTGCCGGTGATTTTAACTTAGATTATAACAATGAAAATTTAGGTAGTATGGTAGCTTTAAGGAATCTGATGATTTCCTATGATTTAAAAATGTTTGTTGAATCTCCCACCAGAATAACAGATAAGACTGCTACAACTATTGATTATTTTTGTGCCAACTTTAGTCATGACAATATAAAATGTAGTGTGCTTCCTAATAATCTTTCTGACCACGAGGCATTATTTTCCAGCTTTCCTTTACAGGAAAAAATAGAAAAATTACCTGCACAACGAAAGAGAATTTTCTCGGCAAAAAATTTTAACAACTTTAGAGATAAAATTAGTATAATAAATTGGGAATGTGTTTTTAACTCTAACAAGCGTATTGAAGACTTTCATTCAATAGTTAAAAAAACATTTTTTGAAAGCTTTCCGTTGCGCAAGGTGAGAAAAAGAAAGAAGAAAAAAGTTGGATAACCAAAGGTATTAAAATTTCCTCTCAGAACTTACGATCTTTGTATGTAATTCGTAAATCTATTAACAATGAATTTTTTCTTAATTATTTTAAAGTATATCGTAAAATATACAAAAATATAATTAAGGCAGCAAAACAGAAATATTATGGGAACAGGATTGAAAGCGCGAAAAATAAAAGCAAGGAAGCATGGTCAATTGTTAACGATTTAAGAGGTAAAAATAATTTATTAAAGCAACAAGCAAACATAACTGTTGACGTGCTAAATAGTTTTTATTGTACTGTTGGGAAAAACTTAACATCAAATATTAAATCAGATTGTGATCCACTGATCAACTTATCAAATGCATATGTAAATGAAACTTTTGTATTAACTGACACAGATAAAAACGAAATAAAAAGAATAATAGGTGAAATAAAAACAAATTCCTCAGGTATAGACGAAATGTCAAAAAACATTTTTCAAAATTTAAACGATGCGGCATTGGAAGTACTTGCAAACTCAGTAAATCGAAGTTTTTTAAAAGGGGAATTTCCAGATATCTTGAAGACTGCACTAGTTATCCCCCTGCATAAATCAGGTTCTTTTACAGATCCATCAAATTTTAGACCCATTCCCTTCTCAATACGCTATCTAAAATTATTGAAAAATTGGTAAAGAAGAGGATGATGGATTTTATAGAGAAACACAAAATCCTTAGTGTAAAACAATTTGGTTTCCAAAAATCTAAAAGCACCAATGATGCGGTTTTTTCATTTTTAGAAACTCTGTACCTTAAAATCAATGACAAAGAGGTTGCAGCAGCAGATGTCTGTTTACGGCTGTAGAGGTATATCGGGACTTTCTTTAAATCCTATTTAACAAGACGTTATCAAAAAGTGAAGAACGGTACGTCTATTTCTTCTACAATGGAAATAAATACTGGAGTTCCACAGGGTTCGGTTTTAGGCGTAATTCTTTTTCTGTTGTATATTAATGATTTAACTTTCTTAGATATTAAAGGTATTTTAACGATATTTACGGATGACACCACTATTCTATGGCACCACAAGGATTTGCAAGTTTTAAAGGACATTGTACATAAAGACATTGTCAAAATTAAAAAATGGTGTGACGCAAATTATTTATGTCTAAATATAGATAAAACTAAAGTACTTGGTTTTAAAATGGATTTTGATAATCTGAATCTAGGAAATGAAATAATAGAACAAAAGCAGAGTATTAAATTTCTTGGCATGTTCATTGACAAAAAGCTAAAATTTACAGACCATATTGTTAATTTAAATAAAAAAATCTCTAGCGGATGTTATGCTGTGAGAAAAACTTACACAGATCTTGGTATTGATATGGCGAGAAAGGTATACTTTGCTTTAGTTGAATCGCACTTACGTTATGGAATTGCGGTTTGGGAAAATTGTTGTCAACATTTATTTAAGTCAGTTTTTACAATACAAAAACGATGTCCACGGTACATTTGTGGAGCAAAACTAAAAGATCATTGTAAGCCGCTGTTCCAAAGGGCAAAAATTTTAACACTTGTATCTTTATTCATTCTAGAAACAGTTTGCATTATATTTAAAAAATACAAAAATAACCCCACAAGTTTACATGGATGCCAAACCCGAAATAATTTAATGAATAGTCCGTTACCTATTCCAAAATCTACACTAACACAAAATTCAATAATTTATCGCAGCATTAAAATATACAACCAACTGCAATAGGCGATTTTAATAATTTTAAAAAGGCGGTAAAAGATATGCTTGTAGATAATGCCTACTATCATTTGGATGAATATTTTGATCATGCATAAAACCTTTTTATAATAGTTTAAGTTCAAAATTTTTAATTTTTTTCATTTTATGTATCTTGTGTTCAACGCTTTTAACCAATTAGTTTTGTTTTTGTTTTTATTTATATTTTAACCACATTAAGTCCAGTTGTGTAAATTTTCATTGTTTTTAGATTTTTGTATTAGATAGTATTTTATGTTACTTAGCTCTATGTCTAATAATCTAATCCATTTACTGATTTAATGTTTTAAGTTATTTAACTGTTTAATTTTCATGTTTTTATTTTTTTATATATTTTTAATTTTTACATAGAATAAGTTATTTGCGAATTTGCTATTTATGTATTGTACAGAGTTTCTAAGTTGAATGCTAGGGATAGGATTTTCAGAGTTGTACAGAAATGCCGAATGGAGTCCTGTGCGTCAAAAAAAAAATTATTATATTGCTCAACGCTGCCCGTTCTTAATGATTGAATTAATTGTCAACAATTTTGATTTTTCACGTTAAAAAAATTTTAAATGAGTTTTTAACGATCACTACAAAAGTAAAAAAAAAATTTTTTTACTTGTTTTTTTTAAACCTAAATGGGGAATGTTTCTTTAATTTTCCACTTTAGTGACAGCCCCAACCTGTGTTCGTGCCTTTTGGTTTTTGTCTAGCTAGACTCCCGGCTTCTTGCCACCCTAGATCTAGCTTTGGGAACAAAATATATTGAGAATTAGACATATGATTTTTTGTGCTATTTTTGGTCTTTACCTACTTATGTTTTGCTTAGATTACGATACTACTGCTTTGTCAATGAAATTTTTCTTTCCGACAATAAAGTCTATTTTGATTTGATTTGATTTGATTAGACATTTAACATATATGAAACAATGGTGAAAAGCACGCTGTTGTATGGAATAGAGACTTGTCGCGTAACAGAAAAATACAAAGCAAAAATGGAGTGTCGAAATGGATGCAATAAGAAGATCAATGAGAATATCTAGAACAGATCATATAAGAAATGAGATCATAAAAGAAAGAATGGGAATGGAGGGAAGGATAACGGATGACATCACGAACTGATATGGTACGGCCATGTACAACGGATAAGCGACGAAAGATTACCAAAGCAGGTCCGAGAATGGCAACCAATAGGGCGCAGAAAAAGAATACGTCCTAAACTGGAATGGCAACAGTCAATCCAAAGATCAATGAGTCAAAAAAACCTGACGGAAGATGACTGTCAGGATCGAAGGAGGTGGAGAATAGACGGCGGACAACGTAGAAAAATGTTATAAACCGACATAGTAAACTTACCTAGACTCCTACAGCCGTTGCTATCCGTTTCCGTAACTCCGTTGACAGCAGTGTACGGTAACGACCTTGGTCCCGACGACCTCATATTGACAGAAGAAAACTGTCTTATCGATAGTTCGTCCATCTTTTCCTCCAGCATTGCCAGATCGTGTCGGTTGTTGTGATCATTACCGATTGACATTTGCGAGATGCCCGAGTCTTGTGAAGTAGTATCTCTGTCACGGTCCAATTTGCTACCTGAAAGTAGAAATGGAATATTAGTTAATAGAGAAAAAAATAATGGTTGGTCAAAAAAAACAAGAAAATCACGACAATACTTTTAAAACGAGATTTAAGAACAAGAAAGAGCTAAATTGAACATAAACGGTACATTTTGCAACAGATAAGAAACAAAAATTGACAAACACCAAAGTAAGAACTCACTTTTGCAATTTAAATTCTGCAGTAGAAACAAGAATTTTTTTCTTTAATTTATAGTGACAAAATTAGGAATGCCGTTTTACAATAGTGACGACAGAAGGCGACAAGTTTGACTACCTACGTGTGTTTCAAATGTTTGTTTATTTTGGTGAAGGTATGATTCCGTAAACTGTCGAAGCGACATCTTTTGATGCTTACCTAAAGCTTCAAAACTGTAGTTCTGTATTTCAGCCGTCGTCCTTCTGAGACTTTTGTAAACGTCTTCCTGGTCGCAAGGTGGCGTGCCAGGCGACAAAGTTTTAGGGCTACCGGCAACCATAGGGCTACCAGGTTCACTTCCCGTTGACGTTTTCCGTCGACTGTGGTGGTGGATTATTTTGTAGGCTATGTCTTGTTGGTCCTAAAAGTATTTTTTTTTGTAAAATTACAAAAAATAAATTTGGTTAATCTTCGACCTTGGTCAACTTTGAAAATATCCCTCAAGGTTAATAAACACGTTTATATTTTTGTATTTTGTCCAGTAACAAGTACTTTTGTGTATTGAATCCGTGATAAAACTGGATTTTTATGGATGAATGGATTTAAGGTCAAGTAAGGTCAAAGAAGACCTTGGTTAACTTTGAAAATATTCCTCATAGTTAATTAGCACGTTTATATTTTTGTATTTTGCCCCGTAACAATTAATTTCATAAGGTCAAGGTCAAACAAGGCTCAAAGATAAACGAAACAATTATTTTATATTCTACGGTCCCAACTGTTCTATTGTTTTATCATTTGGTACAAAATTTTAGTACCAATTTTCATAAGTCAGTTAGACTATAATTCTAGACTAAAACGTAGAGCTGGCAACTTAGTAAGAAATAATCGGTGCGCAAAAGCGACGCCTGGTCACGTGATACACAATTCTACTGACCAGATGCTTCGTGAGTGTAATCTAGATTTCACTGCATTTTTTTTTGTTTTGTTTGGCCTACCTTCTGGTTTAAAACACTGAGAAGGCTGATATTCAGTCTAACCGAACCTACCTTAGGAAATTCACTCAAGACAATCGTCATCTGCGAAATGTTACAATTCCACAGTGCAACCAGGCAAACTTTGGCCGCATGCCTCAATTCATTGGATTTCATGTCTTCAGTGAAAATGATAATTTTCTGCACAGCTTTCAACGAATGGGGCGTGGGATGTAGGGCTTGTCCCGCGTCTGGGTGGTTGAGGAGCTGAGTCAGGAACGTCATAACCTAGCCACCAGAAAAATTAATAAACAGAAAATTATTGAATCTAAGACTATGTTGAGTGCATTGTATGGTTCTTGCACCCTTCCAATTTGTCACAACGTGTTCTTTTTCTTTCTTTCATTTGATTGGCCTATGCTACTAATGCAACCCGGCCACAAGCATATTATTTATATCTTCTGATATCTGTAGGGGCCAATCACAACTTATTAATACTACATGAAGTCCCTGTGGAACGGTAGGCAATTTTCCTTTCTCAATGGAGGATGTAATTTTGCCGGAAACTCTTTGTCGAGCCCAGAGTCCTTTATCGTGCAAGCGCCATCTACGCTTTCACCACAGAAACATCCTTTTAACGTCACTTTCAAATAACATCTATGTACACCATCAGCTTTGCCTACATTGCTGATGTCCTTACTTCACACAAAACCAGCGTGTTTCCTATCTCCGGTGGATATGTATTTACATGGATAATAAGGTACAAGTGTGTAAAGGCAGACATGGGATTCGATTGCGCACTGAGCTACCAGGGCCTCTATTTCCAGTGTGATAGGAATTGCTACCTAATGGTAAACTTTTTAATGTGCTCTTATCACATTTGTTTCAGTCCAATAAATCTGACTCGAAAAAGTGGTTGGTTTTTGATAGATCGATAACGGGTCAACAAAAAATCTATAGTTGATATTGTATTAAAGTGGCACCGCGTCATCAAAACCGTGAGGGGCGGGAAGGGAGCAGAGGGGTACATACAGTGGCACGCACTTCCTTTAATTTTTTTATTGATATTGATTACCAAAACGAGGCACTGCACTAATTAGTCAATAGCTTACTATTTTACTTGCTTTTTATTTATGTCTTCTTCTAAACGATTTCATTAGAAAGAAACATATGTACTCTTATCTGATTGTTACGAAAATGGTTCCAAAAACTAATTGCATATTTTGAATTTGGACTCTTTCCTGACTTCAGAGCCATATTCATATAAATCCTAGCTGATCCTCTTCTCGAAATTTTGTCAATTTTTTGCTTTTTTTTCTAGTTAGTCTGGGCGCTGACTCCTGTCACGTGTGACCTAATATGTGCGCTCAGTTTGACTGCGGGGCTTTGTTAAACACTCAGCAGTATAAAAAAAGTTTGGTCACGTGGTCGAACTCATGGTCGTTTGGCCGTCATCTTTGAAAATGGCCGCCAAATGAAAAGATTTTTTGTTTAAGCGTATCTCCCTACCCAGTCATCCGAATTTAATTTATCATAACGCATTTTTTGATAAATTACGTAGTTTTTGAGATATACCAAGATTATTAGTATTTCCGCTCGCAAACTAGTTAAAATAATACCCATGCTCATTTTATTGTAGCTACAATATTATTGACATTTGTTTTTTTTTTATTACATAGGAGGCTTTAAACCTTTCACACAAAGTTTGTTGGATGGTACCCCTAAAGACTGCCTTAAAAAGGGTGGTTTCTGAAACTGTTCACAATATTATAGAAAAAGTGAATTTGCAGCGAAACGATGCATCCTACCGAAAAACGGTAAAATTAATTTTTTATAGTACTGTTAATTTCGCTTCTTTTGATGTATCACTTAACATCCTAGCTTTGATGGTAAGCTGTACAAGCCAGCTAAAATATACAATTTTGTAACAATTCCATATTTTCGCTCCAAAATCGATCTTTTTCTTAAAAATTGTAAAAGATATGACAATGATCAAAAGAAACGGAATTAAAAGTACTATAAAAACTTATTTTTAAAGTTTATTGCTAGGATGCATCCTTTCACTGCAAATTCACTTTTTGTTTTAGAAACCATCCTCTTTAAGTCATTCTTTAAGGGTACCATCCCTCGAACTGCACGAAAAAATTTATTTACAGGAAGTCTCCAGGATACAATTCTCTACAATACATCTATGTCAGTCACAGCTCTACGACTTACCGTTTTTGCCTAACAAAAAAATTATTATAGGCATTTTTGGTGCTCTTTATCTTCTAAACATATCGTTCCAGACCTTTGATCTATGGGGACAGATTCTAGAGAATCGTGTGCTTAATATTTCTCGTAAATAAAAACTATTCTTATGCAAAAATAATGATTTTTGGCAACTTTGAACCCTCTATCTTCTACAAACGTGGTTTTAAAGCTGTAACCTAGAAGGAGAAATTATAGAGAAATGTGTCCTGAATATTTTTTGTAAACAAAGTTTTTCTCTGCGACCGACGTACCGTTCTTGCGTAAAATGAAATCCAAAATCTTTTTGAGTTTTTCAGAAACGCTCAAGGAAGAAGCTGAAAATTTTTAAAGCTATTCTTATGACCCGTAATGGTAAAAAAAATATTAGCGTTCCTAATATTTTCCATTCAATTTGCGAGATTTAGTATACCAAAATTAACACTTTGCGATTTGTTTTGTATTATTAGTGAATAACTTACCGCAGTCTTTGTCCTAGAATTCGGTGTCTGCGTGGCGTCAGTAATAAACTTGTAAACGTTGGCAATCAGAAGGTGAATGGGAAAGCTTACTCTTATTAAATCTAGCGTGCTGAGCAGCTTGTTGTGGACCGACGTTAGACCCTCCGACCCGATTTTCGAGAATATTCGTTGAAGCAGCATGTAGATCCAGTAGTCAAGGTCGTCTTTGTGAGCTTTTATTAGCTAAACAAGTAAATTTTTTTTATTTAACATGTAAAGGGTCATTGTTTATATTTGCGTGGCCTTTATTAGGGGTAGTAGGTGAAAAAAACTTTAAATACAAAAGTTGCATTTTTTTTTATCTTTTTATGGGCAAATTTGAAAATTTACCGATGAACTGATCGATGATGACAACACTCGAGTTTTTAAATTAATCATTGTAATTTTATTAAATCGATGTTCACTGACTCTGGGGGTGCATTTTATCAGTCACTTTTAGTTTTTGAAATATTTCGTAAAGTATTTTATTTTCAGTTTTCGATTTCATGGTTGAAAGAGATTTCACGCTCAATATTTTGCTTTTTTTAAATAACATGTATTACCTCACTTAAAGCGTCCAAAAATACGCTCCAGCCCTTAGTGTGCGAGTCCATAAACAACTTTGTAAAAATTTCAGTCAGATGTGACAGTTCGCCTTTAGTCAGTTTACTTTCCTTGTCCAGGTAGTACCGCAGCGACAGCAGTCCCTCCCGTCGTTCCTGCCAATTGGTACTTGCGCAAAGAACAAGTATTTCGTTTATGTTCTGTAAAAAAGCAAACCAAATTGATTGGTCAACTACATTGTCAGACTGATAATCCGTAGATCAAATTTAGCAATCGGCTTAAACTTATTTATTTTAAAAATCATTCGACATGTTAGCTAGAAGCAAATAAATTTAACAGCAACGCAAAATAATCAAAGCTAAGCAAAAATAAACAAAGCAAAGCGAAGCAAAGGAAAAGCAAAGCAAAATAAAAGAAAAGCTAAGGAAAATAAAAAATTGGAAGAAAAGGGGAAGGAAAGGAAAAAACAAGAAGAAAGCAAACGAAAAGAAAGGAAGCGAAAGAAAAAAAAAAGGAAAATAAAGGAAAATAAATAAGAACAAGAAAGGAAAGAAAAATAAAATCAAAATGCAAAATCTCTTGAAAGTGATTCCTAAAAGAGTTCGCGGGCGCAAGTCTCTTCCGAACCGAACCGAACTGACTAAACCAAGCATGCGATTTTGAGAACAATGTTGCCATTTAAAACACAATTTGTTAAGTCACAGAAAAATAGTAAGAGTAAATGTTGCCATTTAAAACACAATTTGTTCAGTCACAGAAAAATAGTAAGAGTAAAGAATTCGTAACCGGTTTTTTTTCTGAGGCTTAAAAAATGTGTTTGAACGTAAATGGTAACATTGTCCCCAAAATCGCATGCTTAGTTTAGTCTGTCTGATGCTCGAAAGATGTCTGCGCTCGCTCACTCTCTTAGGAATCAGTTTCAGGAATTTCCGCAGAGGAAAAAAATTGGGTGTCTCGGCAAAATAAAGCTATTTACAAAAATTCAGCCTAACACTCATAATTTAAAAAATAGATAGGCGTTCTGTGGACTGAAAGTAATTACAACAAAACTAAGTAAAGCAGGCAGGGCAGGTATTTACTTACACGGCATGGCTCCCACAACTCCCTGGTAAGCCTTTGCTGCGACCCGCTCCATGAATATGTCTATATGTTAGGAGAAAAAAAAATGATGTCGTCAAACAAACTTTAACACAGGGTCTCCAAGGAAAATTTTTACTTTACTCTTTCAGCAGGTCAATAAAAAAAATGTTTGAAAAGATGAAGTCAGTGTAGTATAAAATGAAGTGCATACATATTACAACCCTTTGGAAATACAAATTTGGTTACATGGAAAATTTGATTTATTTCTGAGCCTAAAAACAGTTCAGGCTTATATTATTTTAAATCGAAGACCGAAATATTTAATTTATTATTAAAGATAAAATAAAACGTATGTATGTAAAGGTGCATGAAATTATTCAAGATTAAGTGAAATTTTCGAGATGTAATAAATGCCGCGTTTTTATTACAAAGAGTTAAATTATTCTCTAATAGGGTTTCAAACCCTTTTTCTTCAAAAATGTGGTCAAAAAATTCCCATTAGGAAAAATATCCGGGGAACTGGAACCGTGATATATTCACTTGACCCCCAAAACATACTGCCACACGGATTCAGCTTGGAAGAGCGGTTTACCCTTTTTTAATAACTAGTAAAGTAACTTTTTCTTAAAAAAATGTGTATAGAGCTTATTTGAAGGCAATAAAATTGTCGTCAAAACAAAGTATCATGCGATGGATGTGGTCAAAAACAAAATATATGTGGAATGATAAACAATTATTTTGCGTGTATCTCTAAATCCAAGCACTTGTGTAGAAATATTATTCTTTGAATTGTACATAAAAAGCATCTTCATTTCATAAACCTAATTGCAAGGTTGATACCTCATTTAAAAGAAAATTTCATTCTCTTCCAAAAATAGAAAAAAAAAGAAAAAAAGCAAATCCCGCACTTCTTATTATTAAAATTCCGTATTTTGGTTATACGAGCTAACTTTGATAAATGCTCTCGGTCTTGGAATCAGGGACCGAACACTACAAATTTCTGGCGAAAATTCCTCGGATATAAATTTTTCAGTAAATTTTGTCGCACAGGGTAATATACAGGCTATTCCCTTTAACTTAAGAAAGCTGCTGTCAAAATTTGATATAAGAAAAGACATATAGTCCTTGCCATAGGCAATTACTCCTTTGTGACAATTCTAACCTGATGACAGCAACAAGAAAAATTATGAAAAACGGCATGTCTTGGAGGTTGTTTTTATCTGTGCATTTTTGTCAAAATACAGTCAGCATCTTTTTATTTAAGACAATGACAGTTTTGCCTTTAATTTTATACCAATAGGACATATTTAATTTTTCAAATATTTCTGGTCACAAAAGTGTAACTACGTATGGCATGGACTATACCAAAAGATTGTTAGCCTTATTTTTTTAATGTTGAAAACTCGTGATATATTATAATTTTTAATACAAGCCGCACAAAAGAAATTTATAAAATAAACAATGAAAAATAACGATTTTCACAACAAAGGGGCCGTTTCAATAACTTACGGCAGTGGCAGTGGTTAACAGCCACAACGAACTCCCTATTTTTAACAAAATGATTTTTACAAAAAAAAACAGGAATTCTTTTTACGACTACATTAAGAACTAAAAGAATGCAATAGTAACTTACGTCTGATGGTCTTTTATATGAATCAAAGGATCTTTCGGAGCATATACTTGAAGTCTCTGATTCATCCGAACCGTGGTCCAATGATTTCAAGCTCTTTCTGGGACTTCTATAATGATTGTTATCGGCTGACTCATTCTACAATGAAAAAAATGGTACTCAAAGAATCCGTAAAAATAGATTCACAAACGTTTGCGGCCTATACTTTGCGGATATTTTTAGTCTTGTTATTAGGGACTTATTGCAATAAAGCCAGACAGTAATAGTGCCAGGCATAGCCAGTATTTTGCTAGTTTTACACGGTAGATCATGATATTTTGAAGTTCCAGGTACTTAAAAAGTAAGTAAAAGTATCTATAAAACTAGATTTACAAACTTTTGCGGCCTATACTCTGCGGGTATTTTCAGTCTCGTTATTAGGAACTATTTGATATAAAGCCATTGTGGACTGACATTTAATCTTTTAAAACTGACATAACAAAGTCCAATTTAAAAATAAATCGTTTTATTCCGGTTCTTATGATACACCAAATACCTTAGAGCATAAATACTGGTTCAAAAAATCTAAAAGTGAAGCAATCATAGATTGCTTTGAAAATATTGGCAAATTTAAATTCATGGACGCCATATTTGTTGTTTGCATTACATTTTGCAGTGTTTTGCGTTTGCCGTGTAAAATTGTTTTTTCTGTGAAAAATGGGAAATAATTCACGTAAAACATGTACGGTTTGTGGAAAAATGTCTGGGAGAAGTAAGGGAGTGTCATTCAATAGGTAAGTACTTGTATTTTTCTTTACAATTTGTTAATAAAGTTAGGTGTGGTTTATAGATGCCATTAAACACTCTTCATGGTGTCCACAATATATATGCACAATTAATTTAAGAAACACTACATCAATTAATTTAATCCGCAATTTGATAAATTTTCACCTAAACCAACTATAGCTGATATTGTATTAAAGTGGCACCGCGTCATAGCTATGGTGAACCAAATTTTGCGGCAAAATCTAAGTAAAGAAGCCTTAAAAAATTAGTGTTTCACTTTGTACATGCAGTGTGCCGCTCGGGGTTTAATGTTCGAAGAATAAAACACTAAGACCTTTTAAAGGAGAGATCAAATAGGTACTTACCTAATAAATAAAGATCCGAAACATAAAAGAGGATCCAAAATTATATTAAAATGTGCGCAAATATTGATTTAGTTGCAAAAACGGTAATTTGTTTTGTAAAAAGTTCCATCGTAATTTGTTTGACATAAACAGTCAAAACAACAACGAATAGAAAACGTCAAAGCCCGGCTAAATCAATATGTTCGTAACAACCAGATAAGAGTATATATGTTCCTTTCTAATGAAATTGTTTAGAAGAAGATATCAATAAAAAGCAAGTAAAATAGTAAGCTAATGACTAAGTAGTGCAGTGCCTCATTTTGGGAATCAATATCAATAAAAAAATTAAAGGAAGTACGTGCCACTGTATGTACCCCTCTACTACCTTCCCGCCCATCAAGGTTTTGATGACGCGGTGTCACTTTAATACAATATCAACTATAGTTTTTAGAAAAAAAAAATAATAGACATAACCTTAAATTTTTGACAATTGTCAACTGATGTAGTGACATACTAGAGTATGTTCCAAGACCACCAAAACTGACGCATGCACAGTTACCCAAATCCTGTTTACCTAAAAGGAAACATTAAAGACCCCGTTTCGGCTTCAAGCGTCGCGTGCAAGAATGTATTATGCTCTAACTCTATTTGTAATACACAAAGGCCTAATTTTGAAAGGGTAGGTTGAATATAAGGTTTAACTGTCCAAATACTACCTTAATTGCAATATATCCCCATTATAAGACTCGGAATAAATACCGAACCTTCTTTATTAAAGGTAAATAAACCATTTATTTTAAAATTCGACTTTTGTATGATAATTTTGAAAGAGAAATTGTCAGTCTAAAATATAAAACTGTCAAAATATTGCCTGGCACTATTAAAAACACAAAATTTATTTCTCGTAGTATTCAGCAGTAAAATTGTCATATCGTCTATAATATACAGGGTGTTTCAACTAAAAGAGGCTTTTTTGGGTGTTTTTATCAGATATTATAGAACAGCTTCCTAGAGACTGAATTTCACAAGCAACCTAAGTAAAAAAAGTGGTACATTATGCGTTTGACATTACCATTGAAAAGCTGAAAATTTGGATGAAATAAAAGGCATTCGTAGGCAACCCGTTAGGCAGCCTAACCAAACTTACTATACTTTGATTATATTGTCGGGATAGAAAATAAGGTCCTATTAACTAAATGGCACAAGTTACGTTTATAAGCAAGTGCACGTTAACCCTAAACAATCTAAAGGAATGAACTTCTGTATATAGTTCAATTTGTATTAAAACGTGTAACAAATTATATACGCAATAAAAATTAAATGTGATCGACCGGGCATCGATGATGTTAATACAGGAAACCAAACACATCTCGATATCCTATCAATGGCAAACGGTTTGTAATAAAAGCATCTCCAAGAGTTTAGCAGTGAGTTGTAAGCTGAGAACGTAACGTCCCACACGTAGTTAACAGTGAAAACAAGTACAATAGTCAGAAGTCAAGCGTATCTAGAAGATACACATTTTGCAGACAAGATGTATTTAATGTAAGTAGTAATAATAAGTATTGTTAAATAAAACCATAAAACGTAACTTAAACTGTGTTACGTCACGATAAAACCCCTCATGACAATATCGCGGCCTTGTCAAGATGGCGTCAATATTTTTGTTGTTTTAGTTGAAAAAGCAAGAAATTCTCGGACTTTCCCTACTCTAATGGAAAAAGGTATGTTTTAACACCCTGGACAGGTATTCTCGTAATGCAAAACGCATAGCGTTTTTAAGACGCTCACCGTTTTATGACGTCAAATTCGCTAATCACCTGACCAAAACTGCAAAAATGGTATTTACGTACGATTGCGCTGAGCATTTAAAAAAAATTCAAACCTATTAAAAAGTATTATGCACACAGTTATTAATTTTTTCGGCCAATTTTGTATTTATAGTGGTTAAAGGAGGCCTTCAGCCTATACTTTAAGTACAAGAAGGTACCAAAATAGCTACCTTTCTTATTCTTCAAGGTAGAAATGAAGGATTTTAAGGAGTTTGCGAATAAAGATTTACTGTATTTCTCTCCCCTCTGGAATCTATTTAAGTGGTACAGATAAATGAATAATTAACAAATATTTATGGGTAGATTTTCTACACTTCTATATGTAAAGATACTCTGTAGAGTAGGTAACCGAGCATTTGAGCCTTATTGGAAACACCCTAGTATAAGCGAGTGTATTCAGTTGGAACAAATGGTGGTGGTCGTGCCAAAACTTTAAAACATTAAAATTTTAAAAAGTTTTAACTAAATCTTGTTTTAAAACTTTATTTTATTTGTTAGAATATGATGAAAATTTATGGTTTACGTCTATATAATCTTTATTATTATAACCTAGGAGTGTAGGGGTCAATACAATCATGTTACGACACCGCTAGCCCGACATCTCTCATTAAAACCATTTCTAACCATCATCGCTAGATTTTCGATGTTGTTATCAATAAATAACAAAAATAACTAACTGGGGTAAAAAAATCTCTAATGTATGCCACAAATGTCAAAAAACATGTACAAAAAGTGAGAATTTGAAGGATGCTTAGCGACGTCCATCCCAGGGGCGCGTTTACCAAGGTGAATACCAAATTCGATCGGTCAGCGCAAATGCCATGCGAGAAGGGTGCTGTGCGTTTCGTTTGGCGTTTTCAAAACGTAAAGTTTTTAAGCCAATTTATGAGAATACCAGTCCTGAACAATTTTTACAGTTAGATTTTATCCCAAATTTAATAAAAAATACTGAACAAAAATCTTGTAGCACTTCTTCCACGGATTATAGAACATTGACGGATTGGATTTGACCAAAGTAAAAGCGGCAAATAGAAAATGCGGCCATTTTGAGCGTTGACATTTCGTTCTCTGGTTTGAAAATGTCTGCTTGCTTGTCAAGTTTTTTTTTGTTTATTTGTGTTTTTGCTAGTTTTTTCAATTAAATTTGGGATAAAATCTAACTGTCAAAAACTGTTCAGGGTCTTAAAATATTACTCTTTCCATTAGATTAGAAAAAAACCAAGATTTACTTAATTTTCCCAACAAGAAAACTAACAACCACTGACAGCCTCCACCATTTTGACAAGACCGCAATAAAATCAAAGTATAAGTTTGACGAAGTTTGGTTAGGCTACCTAAACCAATTATGCGCTGTTTCAAAGGAAATGTCAAACGCGGCTCTGGAACGAAAATAGCGACTATCAAAATAGCGATGTAATGAAACAGCGACTATCAAAATAGCGATGTATCAAAATAGCGTTTGTAACAAAACAGCGACATATCAAAATAGAGATGTATCAAAATAGCGACAATCAAAATAGCGATGTATCAAAATAGCGACAATCAAAATAGCGACAATCAAAATATCGATGTATCAAAAAGCGATGTGTCAAAATACCGAATCAAACCAAACCGAATCGCTTCAAACCAATCCAAACCGAACCGAAATGCGCTATTACATCCTAGCGGTATTTTGACTATACCACCTTTTCTTTCTAACAAATTTTTTCAAAAAAAAAACTTCCCTGACTTCTTTTCCAGGATCCTAGAGGGTGTAAATCCGATCCGAACCGAACCGCACCGCACCGAACCAAACCGAACCGAACCAAACTGAACCGAATTCGGTTCAGTTTGGTTCGGTTCGGATTCACACTTTCTAGGATCCGGGCTGGAGAGTTTTTTTTTAAATATGCTGGTTCGGTTCGGTTTAGATTCACACCCTCTAGGATCCCGAGAAAGAAGTCAGGGAAGTTTTTTTTCTTTAAATTTGTTAGAAAGAAACCCCTTTGTCGAACTATATGCCAAAACCGAACCAAAATATTTTGATAGTCGCCCTTTCATTACATCGCTATTTTGATTGTCGCTATTTCGATACCGCTATTTTGTACATCGCTATTTCGTTCCAGAGCCATATTAATATATCCAAATATGTCAACATACAGGGACTGTAGCTATAGCTGTTCTATATCTCTGACTTCTTCGAGAAGGAATTTTTGCCCCTATATTTTGAATAGTCAAGTGATACATTGTTTTGAAGGTCTCTTGAATTGGTTTTCAGCCGTATAAAAATTTCAAAAATGTTTTTATTCGTTTTTGAGAAATTACAAACATTTTGCAGTAACTCTTATTTCTTATTATTTTTAGTTATTTTTTTGGAAATTTGAAAACAAATATCTCAAATACGAATCGATAGATTTTCGACATTTTTACACAGTTGTAAAGACTTTCAACAGACCTTCAAAAGAAGGTATCACTCAACCCACTTTCCCTATTGAAAATATAGTGGCAAAGTTTACTCTATCTCTACCTGTCCGAGCGTTTTTCCATAAACCATTAAAAAATACCCAAAAAAGCCTCTGAAACAAACTGTATAATTACTTACAAAAGCGTCCGCTAAGGCATTTTCTGCCTCTCGACTTTGTTGGAGAATTTTCTGCGCCAAAACTGGTCGTGATGCCGGACTGACGGGTGGTCTGTCGCTGCTCCTTCGAAACCTGCTTAAACCACGGGTCGGACTGGTTTCCCTTGATGTGTCTCTTGATCCTAAACAAAAAAAACTTAGATACATATTTCGGGACCATAGCGTCAAAATTCGCACTGCTTGAGCTTTTTGATTTTACGAAATTAGACCAATACTACCTAACCTATTAATCAAAAATAATTATAATTCTCTGCTATTAACAAACACAAAAATGCTGCAGTAAAGTCTGATCGATTTAAGCTAGAGCAATAACTAATAATTGGACTTCAGGCACTGATTCTTTAGCGGTGTACTATTTCCCCTATTTTCGAAGGATATAATTATATTGACACGGAAAATAGGTTCAAGTATCAATCAAGGCTGGCATGGAATTCGAAGCCACCACACTCTGGCCGCAAAGCAAATGTATGCGCACTGAGATCCAAAGCCTCTCTTTACAATGAAAAACGCCATTCTGAATAAGGTTATGTTTTACCGGATCAACACTCAATCAATTTAATTTGAATAAATGAAAATCTTACCCTGAGTAGACCTAGGTATTCCCGAAGATAACCTTCTGGGTCGAGGAGATTCTTGATCAGTGTTTCGATGGTAAAGGTAGGCCAACCGAGAGCTGGGTGAGCCGGACCGACTAGTAGCTAAAATAAAACAAATAAATAAAACAAATAAATAAAAAAACGACGGTAATCTGACCAAAATAGTAGAAAGAAAAATAAAATATATTTATTGTTGTGTTATTATATCACACCTGCTGAATAATTTAAAATGCTATATTTGCTTTGTTACAGGGTGAGACCAAAATAAATTTATTTTAGGCACTTCAAAATCATATAATCTCGGTTTTTTTCGCAACCCAGGAAGGAGTCACATTAAAACTTTTTGCTTTAAAATGAAAAAACTTTTTATTTGCTAAAAATTCGTAAAAAAAGTTTTATATTGAAGAAATGCAGTCCAATTACTTTTAAAACCGATTCGGATGTTACGTACTTTATAATAAATATTAAAAATCTCAAAAAAGAGCAGTCATTTTATTTTGCATGTTGTTAAGGAACATCTAGTTATTTAAAAGGTGACAAATAGTTTTGCATTGACAAAATTTAGCAGACACTAATTTAATAATTATTACTTTCTTTTTGAAAATATAAAAAAAAAATTACTTCCTAACTTTATTGGTAATGAGTGTTTTTTTTTATTTATTACTAGCACTAATAATTATTTAATACAGTCGAACCTCTATAAGTCGAACTTAAAGGGACAACCAAAACAGTTCGAGTTATGGAGAGTTCGAGTTACAGAAATTCGAGTTAAAGAGGTTAAAATACATATAAAAAGTGCAGGGACCGCTTAAACGGTTCGAGTTATAGAGGTTCGAGCCCCTTTAAACTTTACCCCTATATTTTAAATAGGCAAGTGGGTCGAGTGACACCTTAGTTTAAATATCTTTCCTGTCAAAATATAAAGGTAAAGTTTACCCTCTCAAAATACTACAGAAATTTCAAAATAGCCAAAGCTCAGGGTGTTTATTTCTGTTTCCTGATTTTGGGTATCTTTTAATAAATTTTCAGGACCTCCACTGACTGAAGATGCATTTGTTTTTTATAATTCCATAAACAATTTTTCAAAATTTTATGACTTTTTATGACTCTTTTCAGAATAAAATATGACTTTTAATTAATAACCTTTTAAAATAAAATGTTATGAGTTCTTATGACATGAGCTTCACAAACATTTTTTAAGAGATGGTTTTTATTACTTTAACTTACCAAGATATAAAAAAATTAGTTTCCGCCTTTTCGTCACAGATTTTTTTTTGTTGTAAATGGTTGATGTTGAAATTCTTTGTTGGATTTTTGCGACGCTTGCCTTGAAATTTTATGTACAACGTGAAATGTTGACTAACTCTAAATTCTATAACTTTTTATTAGCTTGAAATTTTATGACTTTATTATTTTATGACTGGTGGCCGCCATGCATTCTGTTCTGTTTAATTTATTTTCCTTGTAATAAGTAAAGGGCACCACAGATCAACAACAAATCAAGCGAGCCTAAACATACCTGTTAAGAACTGTGATGCAAAGTTTCGTTGCTTTTGCGCTATGTCAAGCGCTAAACCTGGGACTTAACAGAAAGGGGCTACTTTTAATCTCTTTGGGGATATTCCAGCTCACAATTTAGTGATAACCTTGTTTATATTTGTTATTATTCTGAAAACTTACGTTGTGATTGTGAATTTCTACTGCGCGTCCTTCCCATTCTTTCTGGTGATGCCGTGGTGATTGTTTCTTGAGATTTTCGAGGTCGAGCTAAAAAAAATAAGGTAAAAAATTCAGATCTAAACAGATTTAATTAATCTATAATCCCAAATTTCCAAAGCATGCTGTTAGAAATAATAATTTGATGCAATATGTTTATACAGAGTTCCTAAGGTGACATCTAGGTATTGGATCTGCATAAGTAAAACCGAAATACCCGATAGAATACGTTTGGTCCCAAGAAAAACAGATATGCGTTAAAAATATGTAATATTGTCACTCTAATATTAAAGTAATATATTTTTTGATTACCTATTGGAAATCCATTTTGTTTTAAATTTACTTTCGGAAATAATTTTAGATGTCGTCGCGACTCTCCAGTAAATGACATACAACTGCAATTATTTTTTACATTTCTTTTAGAAAAACATCATTAGTTACATGAATTTGTTGTTTTTAAAAGGGTTTTTTTATTAGAAACTTTCATTATTGCCAAAATCTTCAAACTAAATTAAATCGGATTAGTATGGTATTGGGTTTAAATAATACCCTAGCACAAAGGCATTTCGATGTTATATTGGACCCAGTTTTTATTAGTTTTGAGGAAAAATTAATAAAAAACATTCTTTATCCGAAAACGGGTATAGGAATATATAAAAATCAGGGCTCTCAACATAAAACATTCTTTAATCGAAAACGGGTATAGGAATATAAAAAAATCAGGGCTCTCAACAGATAAACAGCAAAATAATATAAAAAATATGAACTTTTTTAATAAAATTATGAAATTAAGAAAACAAAATATGAAGGAAATATGAATAAAAAATTAAGTTTTTTTGGGTCCTCTACCAAATGGCTTGTTATGTCAAATCCAACTTTTTTTATGAAAACTTATTTACTAAGCAAAAATATATATTTCTTAATTTTATTTATTAAGAAAAGTATTAACAAACATTTTCAAGTAGAATTAGGCCTGAATGGGGTATGGCCAAACAAAAACAAGACTCATTATTTACAACAGGTTATAAGGTGTATTTTTAAACCAAAGTCTACTGCAATTATTTAAAAGAATAGAAAAAAATTATACATGCAAAAGTTGTAGGCCTTATCCTATACCATCAAAAAAAGTTATAAAAAAACACAAACATTGTAAATCCTACAAATTAATATGTTAATGATTTAACTTGAAAAAATAGATATTTTCTTTCTAAACTCAAAAATATATGATAAACTGCCATTTGGTAAAGCCACTGTTAAAATATTAGCATCTACAATTTCTAGCGGTTTGGGACCTACTCTACATTTTTTGAAAATAGGTACCCTATTTTCTATATCTTGAAATAAGTGCAGTAGACCTTTGTGGAAATATACCAAAACACCCTGTACATCTAGTAAGAGAAAAATTAAGTATACTCGATGATGATTGGTATGCTTTTAATACGTATTCCGAGCTCAAACATTTAAAAAAACTCAACATTACAGAGTAAAAGAATAAAATTCATGAGAAAGCCCTGCTCAATTAGACTTTTTCAGAACTAACCATGGATGACCAAAACAACTAATTAACATAAAAAATGCAAGAAACATAAGAATAATAATACAAAAGGCAAAAAAGACCTACTTTATTCAGAGTTTCTTAGAGGCAACAAACTAATAATAAACTAAAAGGAACTCAAAATTCAAGACTAACAAAAATATTGAAAATTTCCACACTTATTCTATGACTGAAGTTTCTACATTGAGGAAAATATGAAAAATATGAAGGTTTTTATAAAAATATGAAGTTTCATGAAGTCTGAAAAAAAATATGAACATTTTCATAAAATATGAAGGTGTTAAGAGCCCTGAAAAATTATTGCTGTTATAGTTGACCGTTGGGTGATTAATTTAATAGAACCTTTTGGCAGGGAAAAAATTAATAACAACATGAAAATTATTGGAAATGAAAGAAAATATATCGCAGTTAACAGAAAAATAAATTAGACTGTATCCGGGTTATTAGGATGAAATCGGGTGAATAATAGATTTTGTAGATTTTCAGAGAAGCTAGACTTCCTATCAAAAGAAGTTGAATACCAAAGTTATGGGTAATAAAAAGGTCTACAGCTCAAAATTTTGCGAGAAAAATAAAAAAACAGTTTTTTTTTCTTTTTGATTTTTATCTTCTGCATTTTTATTTTACGTAATTTGGTGAAAACATACCCTTTACATACATATGTCCTAACCACTATGAAATTATTTTAAATCCAAATATTTTCTTTTGCATTTTATTTTAATGTTTTAAAATGGGGCCACTTTTTAGGCTGTTAATAGGTTTAAAATAAAAATCTGAGGACACGGCAGTGCTCGGTCAAGTTCGCGCAACTGCTGTACCATCTTTTCTTGAATCATTTCAGCCCATATTTGACCTATATAAATCTACTTTGAAATGAGCTACGAAACTCAAACTTTGCACAGTCGTAGATCTTTATGGAGTTAACAACCTCTCCAAGTTTCATGGGCTTCCATAAAGTAGTAAAGTAGTTACGAAATTAAAAAAAACGTCGAAATTGCTACTCACTCATTCACTTATGTAAAGATCATCAAAATTCAACTGTACTTCCAGACATGCTACAAATTATGACCAAACCTTTGAAAAAAATCAAACTAACAAAATACCCCGAAATTATAATTTACTTCCTTCCCTTATACATGTAAAGTTATGTAAAAGTAACATTGCGCACTTCCACAAACGCTAGAGAGCTGAGCCTTGGCAGACTGATAGGAACTATGATAAAACTATAGGAAAAAATTTTAAAACCCCAAAATTTTAATTTATTTTCCTCCCCTATAAATGTAAAGTTATGTAAAAGTAACATTGCCCACTTCCAGAAACGCTAGAGAGCTGAGCTTTGGAAGGCTGATAGGAACTATGATATTTCCATTGGAAAAAATGTTAAAAACCTCAAAATGTTAAATAAGGCATTGCAAAAGTTTTGAAAAGATTCTGCATATTTTACTACTTTAAAACTTAAATATTATCCAAATCCTTTAAAAATGTAGTGAAATCATAACAAAAACATTTCATGTAAAAAAAGGCCAAGTACGCGAAAATGATAGTCCGTAAAAAGAATTGAGATAAGTCAACCCAAGTTCTCTAATACAAATTTTAAAATAAAAGGTTCTTACTAGTTTCGAAATGTATTTCTAAACTTGGCTATTACGGCTGCAAATGACCCTTAGGCACAGTGCTATTTTGAACATAAAGAAGTTTGGCTGTAATAGCAAAGTTTAAAAAACATTTCCAAACTAGTAAGAACCTTTCATTTTAAAATTTGTATTATATCTTTACTTTCATCTCAATTCTTTATACCCAGTATCATTTTCGAGTACTTGGCTTTTTTTTACATGAAATGTTTTTGTTATGATACATATTTTGATTTAAAAAAATTAAAACGTATTTAAAAAAATGGTATGGTTTTACCAATGTTTGTAAAAAACTTTTAAAAATTGATTAAGATAAAATTAAAAATAGAAAAAAAAAAGATTTTTTGGTTTTTCTCGTAAAATTATGTGTCGAGTACAACAATGATTTATACAATACAACTTTTATATAAATCATTTTTGTACTTGCCTTTTTATTACTTAAGTATAACTCTTGTATTTAACTTTTTTAACCGTGAGCAACCATTATTCACCCCTTAAAGTTCACCTCTTAAAGTTCACCCCGTTTCGTTCTAATAACTCGGATCGAGTCTAATTTATTTTTCCTGTTGGCTGTGATATATTTTCTTTTATTTTTAATAGTTTTCATGCCGTTATTTTTTTTGTAATTTCTTGCCTTTTTTAACGGTATGGTCTATAAAAAACGTTTTTATAAATAAGCAATATAACAAGAAATATTGATTTATACCATTAATCTCATAAAAATCGTTATCAAAATGGATCGACCAGGCTACTTTTTAACGGTAATGGCAACTTTGTTTAATTTTCATTAATTTTTTTGTGTCTATTTTTATTACATAAACATGTTTATCTTCCCCGAGGGTTTGTTTGGGAACCCGGTATGCATCTTATTTAAGGAGGGTATAAACTGAATCCGAGTTTATGATAGGGTGCATATTAGAGTTCGGTTATGCCTTTCTCAAGAAGAATGCAGTAACTTTAACATGTTCGATTTTTAAACACCATGCTTTACTTAGAAAAAAAGAAACATCTGATTATACTAGATAGTCAAGAATGAAGCAATTTTCTTTAGCAAACAGACTATATTTTGATCTTACATACTGCATTTATGGATTAACAAAAACGCAGTATATTTAATAAAATATTTGTTTATTTTATGTTCCAGATTCACTAAAACTTACATAAAAAAGATCCTTAAAATTGTTAAAAAATTTGAAATTTTTTACGTTTTTCTCAAAACTTTTTGGAAGCTACTGCGTTGTTCTTTAGGAGGGCAGTACTGTGAATAATATTAATAAAAGTACCTGACTGCGCCACTTCTCCTTCTGTTGGAACGAGCATGAAAAAGCAAAATGTTAGGTGAAAAAAACACTTCTACATTACAAATAAAAAATAAATAATTACATAATTGCACTAAAAGCATTCAACTAAAAGTATTACAAAAGTGAAAATTAAAATATTTAAGGCAAAAAGTTAGGTCAAAAGTAAAAGCGACGTGCAAAAAAAATCAATGATGCACTATTCCAAGGAGATTAAAGATATGTAATGGTAATAATCTGCTTTCATTTAATTTATGAAAAATAGCAATTCACACTGTTGCGGTGTGACCAGTGGTGTAAAATTGACCCGCGTAGACACACCATTAAGCAAACAACTTTAGAATTGAAAAAAAAAACTTTAATTTCCTTGCAATACAATAAAATCTAATATATGAAGTAGAAGGCAAATAATGTACTAAATTAATAAAATAAAAAATACGTGCAATGAAACTAAAAAAAATCCACTAAACTAGAAAAACAAATAAGTTTCTAAGAGAATACTGGCATGAGATTTCCAGTTTATTTCTACTTTCCTAATTTAAAAAATATATATGTCAAAATAAATTTATATTTATAAATATTTGCCAGTCATAAATTTTATTTTTTAAGCTAGTTTAATGGAATTTTTTAATGGTAATGCCGAAAAGTCCACATACACTTTTAGTGCCAACGCAATTATTATTATTGGTTTTTTACATACAGTAATTTAAAAAATACTCTGCCAATATATGGGCCCCTAAGCTCACACTAGGACTTATAGTTATAGTGTACGTGCGAGCTAGTATAACTAAAAACTGAAATATATATTATTCAACTCCAGACTAAATTACCTTTCGTTTAATACCACATAAGCCATGTTTTGACTTAAACTCAAATTTTTGAAATCTACCCCCACCCTTAAAAAAAAACAAAAACTAAAATCTATTTAGTTTAACTCCGGACTCGATTACCTTTCGTTTGATATCACACACGTCATATTTTCACGTAAACTCTAGTTTTCGAAATCTACCCCCACCCTTTTATTTGGCTTGTGTTCGGTGGATTTTGTTTATTTTTAAATGGGACCATCTCGACCTACGACCCAGCCTAGGTACCAAACTTTATTAAAATCGGCCAAGCGGTTTTTGAGTTATGGGCGTTGGTCGTTACAGACAGACATACAGACAGAGGGCGCAACAAAAAAGTTTCAAAATCATCTGGAACGCAAAGATATATAACAAATTTTTTTCTCGAAAAAATTAGGATCACCATAGCTTACACTACTATAGTATAGTATATGTGTGAACTAATATATTAGTATTTTAAGACCATCAAACTGGGTAAGTCCTTGAGCAAAGGGTGTTTGTTCTCAAAATCAATCAGTCATCACAATCACTTTGTATATTGAACGTTTGATTTTCATGCAATTTCAGTGACGATAACAAGTCGATTTTGGGTTAAAAATTATTCTAAAATGTTTAAATTTTTAAGTTTGTGAACAATTCGCGGATTTCTCAAAATGAACATAATTTAAAATACTCTGCCAATATATGGGCCCCTAAGCTCACACTAGGTACTATAGTTATTTTGTACATGTGAGCTAATATAACTAAAAACTGAAATACATTTTATTCAACTCCAGACTAAATTACCTTTTGTTTGATACCACACAAGCCATGTTTTGACTTAAACTCAAATTTTTGAAATCTACCCCCACCCTTAAAGAAAACAAAAACTAAAATGTATTTTGTTAAACTCCGGACTCAATTACCTTTCGTTTGATATCACACACGCTATATTTTCACTTAAACTCTAATTTTTAAAATATACCCCCACCCTTTTTTTTAAATAAATTAAAATGTATTTTGTTTAACTGCAGACTCAATTACCTTTCGTTTGATATCACACACGCCATATTTTCACATAAACTCTAATTTTTGAAATCTACCCCCACCCTTTTATTTGGTTTGTGTTCGGTGGATTTTGTTCATTTTTAAATGGGACCATCTCGACCCAAGACCCAGCCTAGGTACCAAATTTCATTAAAATCGGCCAAGCGGTTTTTGAGTTATGCGCGTTGGTCGTTACAGACAGACAGACAGACAGACAGACGGCGCAACAAAAAAGTTTCAAAATCATCTGAAACGCAAAGATATATAAAAATTTTTGAAATCGGAGCAACTTTTTTTTTCTCGATAAAATTAGGATCACCATAGCTCACACTACTATAGTATAGTATATGTGTGAGCTAAAATATCAAATATTTTTAAAAACTTTATGAAATTTTGTTTTATCGAAACATTAAATGTTGCATAAATATTATGTCATCTTAAAATTGACTAAAGTCGTCTGGAAAGCCCGGAATTTCATCGGCCTTTAAAAACTGTTAAAAATCGTCTAACAAATCAGGATACTTATTTTAAGCCACCCACTGTTTCTTTATATTCCAAAATTTTACTGGATCGTAGAGCAAACTAACTCGCATCTCAAGCTTCATCTTCACGCATGGACTAGACCATGGTCCGTAAATAATCCGGTTGTCTGGTAACTCAATGTCATGACGGCCGTGACGTCAGAGCTACGTGACAGTTTTCCTAGTAATCATCAGCCAAACGCTGTTTATAGCATAATTTCGTCTTTTGCTAGGAAATTTTGTACATTTTGGGTCTTGTAAGTTGTGTTTATACCTGTTCCGTGCTTGCTATTAATGTATTAAAGACTAACTAAAATAAATTTTAAACTAAAAGAAATTTAGTGATAGTTCGTCTACTTCATCTTCTGTATCAACATCTACAAAAAATATGTGTGAAAACGATGGTTTAGTTTATATTGCAGGATTTTTAGCACGAAAGCATCACAATGAGTTCCCTGAACTTGGTTGCTATACATATGAAAATGAACCAACCAACATGCATTCATGTCATGCCATCTTGGGTGCAAAGCCTTTCTTTTGGAGGCTTAACTGAGCCTTCACCATCATGGAAAGAAAATGTTACCGAAATGGACAAATGGTTCATAAAATTGCATGGTAGCAATTTTAAATTTAAAACAAATAATGTGAAGCGATCCACTAAATTTATATTTAAAAAAGATTTTATTAAATTGGTAAATTTATTTCTAAAACAAAAAGTGATGATAAGAATCAAATTTATAAATACCAGAAAGCAAAATGAATCCACAATGAAACGAAATCTTGATGATACAGGGACTGATGAGAGTCGAAAAACAGTAAAAAAGTTAAAGAAAATTATTTTATTCTTTAACTAGATAGGTATAGTTTATGTTACTTGCAATATAATTTTTAAAAAAACTGATGTGGACCATTCTTAAATTATATACTGGGTGTTCCAAGTTAAATGTCCACCAGTGCTTTGTTATTAATAAAAATAGAAAAAAGTTTTAAATTGGCAAACTGGTAGAATATTTGCAAATTCTAAAATGCAGGGTTTTATGTTTTTCAAAAAAACTCGAAAATTCGATGTTCGATTTTTTTTGATTTAAGCATTTTAAAGAGCATCAAAAATTTTACTAGTTTGCCTATTTAAACATTTTTCTAACTTTAATATTCAAAAAGTTAGCAATGGTGGACACTTAACTTGGAACACAGGGAAGGAACACTAGCGTTACAGTCAATGTATTTTTATTATAAACTTTCTTGAAAATGCGTTAAGAAGGGGGGGGACGAAAAATCCTAAATCTTTGCGTTATGTAATTTTGTGAATGTTCCCTTACTGCCATTGAATTTTAGTCATTTCAATTTCCTTTCCTTTAATTTTTTTGATAAAATTTCTCCAAAAAAAAATCTCATTTTAATTACCTCCTATCCAACAAAAAAATCAATAATTTGCTTTAGTGTTCGACGAAAAGAGTTAAATTAATATGAACAACAGAGTCGAATTAACTTACGAAAAGTATTTGTAATCGTGTCCTGAATCTGATATTTATAAAACTGTTGGAATTTTTACGGCTTCTATCTTTATTTCTCTTATAATATAACGTATAGGTCTCTTTTTATTGATCGTGGAGCAGGAAAATTGACGCGTCATAGGCTGCCGAGTTCTTATTGGCTGGGAGTTACCAGACAACCGGTTTATTTACAGACCGAGGGACTAGACAGGAAGCTGGTACAAGATCTGAGTGTTGTTACGTGGCTCTGGAACGAAATAGCGATGTACAAAATAGCGAGTATTAAAATAGCGGTATCTAAATAGCGACAATCAAAATAGCGATGTAATGAAAGGGCGACTATCAAAATAGCGATGTAACAAAATAGCGATTGTAACGAAATAGCGATGTAACAAAACAGCGATGTAACAAAATAGCGACTATCAAAATAGCGATGTAACAAAATAGCGACTATCAAAACAGCGATGTAACAAAATAGCGACTATCAAAATAGCGGTATTTCGGTTCCGTTTTGTCATATAGCTCGACTAAAGGGTTTCTTTCTAAGAAATTTTTCAAAAAAAAACTTTCCTAATTTCTTTCCCGGGATCCTAGAGGGTCTGAATCCGAACCGAACCGAACCAGCATATTTTTTCAAAAAAAAAACTCTCCAGAGTTCTTTTCCGGAATACTAGAGAGTATAAATCCGAACCGAACCGAATTCGGTTCAGATCGGTGCGGTTCGGATTCACACCCTCTAGGATCCCGAAAAAGAATCAGGGAAGTTTTTTTTTATTTTTTAAATAAGCTGGTATAGTTAAAATACCGCAGAATATAATAGCGCATTTCGATTCATTTCGCTTTGGATTGGTTTGATTCGGTTTGAATCAA
The DNA here is from genome assembly GCA_963576565.1 of Aspidapion aeneum. Taxonomy (NCBI): domain Eukaryota; kingdom Metazoa; phylum Arthropoda; class Insecta; order Coleoptera; family Brentidae; genus Aspidapion; species Aspidapion aeneum. The sequence continues at coordinate 32,873,523 of OY755038.1, read as the reverse complement.
TTCGGTATTTTGATACATCGCTATTTTAATTGTCGCTATTTTGGTTGTCGCTATTTTGATATATCGCTATTTTGATATTCGCTATTTTGATACATCGCTATTTTGATATGTTGCTGTTTTGTTAGAAACGCTATTTTGATAGTCGCTCTTTCATTACATCGCTATTTCATTACTCGCTATTTCGTACGTCGCTATTTTGTACATCGCTATTTCGTTCCAGAGCCGTTGTTACGTATGTCCTTTGAACCAGCAACGAACATGGAAGCACGACCCATTATTGAGTGTAAAAAACTTACTATCGTACGTAGGAAATCAACAATGCGACGTTGCCAAAATACAGTAAAACTAAAACAAAACTTGTTTTATATATTTTTCCAAGCCACAAATTTTTAAAACAAATCTGGAATTATGAATGAAATATGGAGCTATTCCAAGTCTAGCCTTAAACACAAATGATTTTCGCGTGGAATGACCGGCACAATATGCTCGTTTTGTAAACTACTATATTACTGTTAACGCAACATTATAACGTTTACAGATTAATTATTTTTCTTTTAATTAAAATTTAATTTCTATTTCAATTTTCGCGCGCACTTACACACAGAGTGCACGACAACACCTGAAAGACTTGATTTTGGTGATGGTTTGGACATTTGATAGATGCAAAGAACACTGACCTAGAGGATCCCCGAGACCTACTGCAGGGAAAAACCAGGTTAGTGCTGCAGTTTTGTATGCGTTTCTCATTTTAATTTGACGGACGACCCTATGAACCTTTATTTAAAGTGAACAGTTTAAAAAAAGTAATCATTTAAAATTGAGAATTTAAGAGAGGTTAACCACAAGATTGTTCTTATAAGACATCTATTAAAAAAAACTAGGGATGGCACTCCGGAGCAGTACCTGTTCTTTTCGGAACAGGTCTGTGCCCGGAGCAAGTCGGAACAGGTATGAATTTCCGGAACAAGTTGTTCCGCCGGAGCAGAAATGACAAGGAAACTTCGAGAGAGCCAGAACATAACAGAAACAACTTGCTCCCTGCTTTTACGCCTGTTCCGAGTCTTCACTTCAGCTAGCTACATCTTTCTCAGGCTCGCTACGTAACCTTTATGAGACACACACTGGGTGTATCTTCGTCCTTTTCTAAATTAGTGCACTGGGGCAACTCGTAGAAATTGCTGAAAGACAGACAACACGCATGGTGCTAGGGTTGGCGGGGTGCGGTGTGACGGACGGCAGATTATCTTTAACTACTCATTCCAACACTGTACGTGAAACATTCCACAGTAAAGTCCATATGGGACTTTTTTTATCGACATTTTTGAACAAAAAAATAAAAATTATAAGAAAAGAAAAGTTTTTTCGTAAAATCACAACATTCGAAAATTATGTTGAAAATATCGGTTTAATAATTTTATTTTTCCATAAAAATATGTTACAATCCGATAATTTTTTTCTATATGAGGTATCCCAACACTGGATAACACCAAAAACTCCACTTTATAATTTTAAAGTGAATCGTTTTGTAAAAATTGCATTTCTTTTTCTATTTAAAAAAATTAAATTATTATAAGCGACAACCAGATATAGCGGTTAACACCCTGTACCTCATTTATATACCTTGTAAAACCAATAACAGAGCACACGCATAGTTAGATTTCATGCAGCACATCTGTTCCTGCAGTGCAGGAACAAATTGTTCCCTTCATAAAATGCGGAACAGTTGCAATTTATTTCCCTTGAAAAGTCCGGAACAGTTTGGAGCAGGAGCAGATGTTTCGGAACAGGTCATAATAAAAATCGGAACAGGTCAGACCTGTTCCGGCAAATTTACTGCTCCGGCCATCCCTAAAAAGAACGAACTGAATCGTGAATCTTTAGGTCAAAAATTGGCCTGTGCAACTGAACATTTAATCATTGTATTCTAGTTCTGAATTTTGTCAAAACGTCTACACTAAAAGTGTGTATGGACTAAAAAATAAACTTAAGAAAACCTACGAAGACTAGCGGTGCCCATTTGTACTTTGGTTCTAGCCATGGCGGAATACTGCGAGCGCGCCTTAGCCCGCTGCGCCGCCTGCAGATCTATAGCTGAATTACTTCTAAATCCTTTCCTTGTGTCTGAAAAAAAAAACGACAATAAGGTGTTATTATTTAATTAATTTTCTTTCAATTTCTTGTTAGAACCATGACAGTAAGCTTTGCATATGTTTCAACAAACTAAACATTATTTGCCTGTCCATAAAAATCATAGATATAGTGCGCACCCGCATATAGAGGCGACGGAATGTTGGCCGTGTACTTCTCATAGATTTTGAGTACATGCAATGATTATATGACCCATATAGAGTGGCAGCCGGCGAGCTTTGCAACATTGAGGGGCAGATGGCGCTGACACAAATTCGTCTATTACGCAATATTCAGGGACTACTAGTACGACTTAGTTGCATGTGCGAGTTTCGAGGTACATGTCTGTCATATCAATGCCATTAGATCATAGTATTTGTCTCTGAATATTGCGTGCTAGACGAATTTATTTCAGCGCCATCTACCCCTCAATGTTGCAAAGCTTGTCAGTTGCCACTCTATATGGGTCATATACTCATTGGTCATGCCACCACTCCTAGAGATCGCTGTGCTGAAAAGCCTAGTACAAGGCGCTACTCCTAGAGGTCATGAATAAGCAGATGAACTTAGGGTCACTGCATCCTGGAAGCCTGTTTGGGAGACGCCAGGCTTCCAGGATGCAGTGACCCTAGATGAACTAAACCAGCGCATTCGCCAAAAGTTTAATCTAATCAATGGTTTTAATATTTTTCTATATCTATGATAAAAACATAATTACAAATTATTATAAAATTAAACAAAATAAAAACATTATTTTAACAGGGGCGTATTATGTAATTTTGTTTTCGAAACACTGTTCTTGAGGCAGCCTAATATCTTAAAAAGGTTAAGATACATACAAGTCATTGTTTATTACATTAAGGGAATTTTGACGTCACTTAAAAAAGTTTAAATTTAATAGATTGGGAAAGAAAATATTAACAAGTTTTTCCAAAGTTTCTGTCTTTTTGTTAAATAAAAATGTATATAAATGTATATTTTTTAATGCAAAATTTTCTTTTGTGGAAATAAAACCAAAAGGTAAAAATATTGATTTTTTTTTAAAATAACAATTATAGATTTTTTCAATTAAATTATAAAACTTAAAATAAGTAACTATCTACCAAAGTTTTATATTTGAAAAACCATCTGACAAGTTAAGCATAAGTAAATAGTTTTAAAACCGCAAAAATTTAAGAAAATTTTCTACATCAAACTTTTTGTAACATGCACATAAAGGGAGAATGGAGAAGGCCCCTATTATGGTACTCGTAGAACATGGGTAGAACATACAAAACATACCATACCAAACATACAAAAAACCGCGTCTAGTAAAAGAAGCAAGCAATAGCCATCGAGTCAAACGGGACAGAAACGTCTATTAGTATCCCCTGTTATACACCATTTCCTTTAAGCACACTTTATATGAATTATCACATTGAATCAACCAGAGGTTTGGCAGTGCCCAAGGAATCACTTGAAAATCCCTGATAATTACTAAGTTTTTTGAAACAGCAAGCTATTCCTCGATTCCGCCAAACATTTATTTTTTTATTTCTTGCAGATGAATATACTACAAAATACAAAAAGCTATTACAGACGAAACTATTTTTAGCTACAGTGTGATTTCGAAGAATTGTCGTTTCTTTTAAGATGTGATAGGGGAAGGCCAAAAAAGCAAAAAAGTTCATATAACATATCAGTCAAAACTCTTTTGTTGCCAAGATACAGAGCATCAAATTTTTTTAACTTTTATAGGTTGATAATCTTTAAAAATCCCATAAAATATAAAATTTGGTAAAGTTATGTGTAAGAACAAGAGCAGTAATTACATATAAAAATTCTATAGCTAAATTTTTTGAGGAAGAACTTTTTATTTAACGCAATGTCTTTTTGTTGTTATTAGGAAGAAGTCGCTAGGGAAACATAATAATAAAATGTCATTAATATACATATTTTTTCAAAGTTAAGTTAAAAAATGTAAAAAAATTCAAAAAATTATTATTTTTATTAATTTATGGAGGTTATTTTGACAGCCTGTATCTCCTCAACTTGTCATTTTATCAAAAAAGGAATACCACATTTTTGGATCATAATAAATAAAATAATAATGTGACGGTGCCAGCTTTTCTATAACCTCCACTATCACAATTTAGAAGGAATGACAATACTTCAACATCACCCTGGTACGTCTCCTGGAGACGCCAGGCTTCCAGGATGCAGTGACCCTAGGTAAGACAAACTACAAGCTCCCTCCATGGGCAAGTTTCTAAATTCATTGATACCACTAAAATGTTGATAAATGGCAAATAAACTGTGATGCAAGTGGCGGTAAGCCTCGATGGTTTTGGTTAAAATGTTAATTTCAGTGAGCTTAGAAACTCGTCCTATAATACAATAAACTAGTGTCTACTTAGCTAACCCGTCAAAACAGGTATGCCACTACGTTGCCGATTGTAGGTTCTCGGCAAAGATGGCGCCCGCTGCAAGCTACATCCCGCCGTTGCCAAATTTTCCGTACTAGCTACTTATCCCAATAATTAAGCAGCAATGAATAAAAATAATAAATGAATTAGTGGTAAAAAATTATATTCATTAATAATTAAAAGTGAGGAAAAGAAATCAGAAGACCTCCATAAATTACCCACACACCCCTGGAGCACAGTCTAGAAGATGTCTAACTGTTGCTGGAGAGAAGGTGAAAGATGGACAAAGTGATGCAAGGGGGATGGGGGAGTTCACGAATGTATCATGTAACACTCTTCAAATGAAATTTTTATCCACAACAAAAAGGATGTTGCATAATTTATGGACGGCCTCTTAGCGAGTTTTAAATTCGGTGCAGTTGTAAATACCCGATAGCAGCAGCTTGAACGCGCCATGGTAGTAATTCTAAGCTTTTTGAAACAAATAAATTTGTGTTAAAAGCATGGATAGTCTAGAGACCCTATTTGACATATTTTATTATAAGGGGTAATTTATTTAGAAGTACTTTTTTAAGAAGGTATATTTTGACAGATCAAATTGAGAAACTTTCAAGGAATTTTTATTGAGTTATATTTTTTGCTAGTTCATTACAAAAATACTTAACACATCCCAGCGCCTGCAAATTATTTTTAGCTAAATTACGCTCAAGGAAATTAAAATTGGTCTACATGGTCGGCCTACCTAGTGGGCTATTCGACCTTCCATGATATATTTTGAAACTTAATTTTTATTAGAGGATTATTCAATAATGAAAATTTTAGCTGTATAAATTTTAAATCTTGTGCGAGGTCAAGTGTATACATGAATAATAGTATGTCAAGCAATACTGAACAAAAACATCGTAACATTTCGAAAGTTTAGCAGTTCAATGTGACAAAAATCATTCTGAAAAAACTATCTTGAAATAAATCAGCGTATAAGAGACGTGCAAAGCTTGTCAGTGTCCATTTTGTGTTATGAATGGTTGGGAAATTTATTACGAGTATGAATCAAATATGAAATATGAAAAAAAATATATATTTAGCGCTTCATAGGTAAAGGGAATGGCGTGGCATTTCGATATATGTTAAGTAAGGATGTCAACAGGTACGCCCCCTGAATGTTTGTCTCGGCTAAGTAAATGAGATGGTTCTGACACTTCTGTTGCGCAACGCGTTATTATCAAATATCCGATATTTAGCGTCGGCTATTTGCAGAGATGTAAAACTTTGAAGGAACCAAGTATACGAGTGATACAAAAAAAAAATCGGTGGCCGAAAGACTTGGAGGCAGCATTGCGGCAAGGCAAGGGGTATACACTTCTGTTGCGCAACGCGTTATTATCAAATTATTGACACGGGAGGGCGTAAAACCGTCCAAAACAACGTCGGCTGAGATGAAAGACTTTGAAGCAACCAAGTCTACGAGTAATAAAAAACAATCGGATGCCTGAAAGACCTGGAGGCAGCACCGCGGAAAGGCAAGGGGTGCACACTTCTGTTGTGCAACGCGTTAGTATCAAATTTTTGACACGAGATGGCGTAAACCGTCTGAAACAGCGGGTGGCTGTCTGCACAGATAAAATACTTTGAAGGAACTAAGTATATGTGATAAAAAAAAATCGGATGGCCAAAAGGCAAATTTTTGACACGGGAGGGCGTAAAACCGTCCGCAACAGCGTCGATTATCTGCAGAGATGAAAGACTTTGAAGGAACCAAGTATGCGGAAGATAAAAAAAAATCGGATGGCCGAAAGGCCTGGAGGCAGCATCGCGGAAAGGCAATGGGGGCACACTTCTGTTGCGCAACGCGTTATTATCAAATTTTCGATACGGGAGGGCGTAAAATCGTCTGAAACTTTGAGTCGACTATCTGCAGAGATGTTGGTAGTATCATATCCGAGCAAGTGGTGCACAATTCTGTTGCGCAACGCGTTAATATCAAATTTTTGACAAGGGAGGGTGTAAAACGTCCGAAACTTAGCGTCGGCTATCTGCAGAGATGAAAGACTTTAAAGGAACCAAGTATACCAGTGATACAAAAAGAATCGAATGGCCGAAAGACCCGGAGGCAGCATCGCGGAAAGGTGAGGGGTGCACACTTCTGTTTTGCGAAACGCGTTATTATCAAATTTTTGACACGGGTGGGTGTAAAACCGTCCGAAACTTAGCGTCGGCTATCTGCAGAGATGAAAGACTTTAAAGGAACCAAGTATACCAGTGATACAAAAAAAAATCGGATGGCCAAAAGACCTGGAGGCAGCACCGCGGAAAAACAAGGGGTGCACACTTTTGTTGTGTAACGCGTTATTATCAAATCTTTAACACGGAAACGCGTAAAACCTTCCGAAACTTAGCATAGGCTATCTGGAGAGATGAAAGACTTTGAAGGAACCAAGTATACGACTGATACAAAAAATTGAATGGCGAAAGACCTGAAGGCAGCACCGCGGAAAGGCAAGGGGTGCACACTTCTGTTGTGCAACGCGTTATCCAATTTTTAACACGGGAAGGCGTAAAACCGTCCGAAACTTAGCGTCGGTTATCTGCATAGATGAAAGACTTTGAAGGAACCAAGTATAAGAGTGATACAAAAAAAATCGGATGTCCGAACGACCTGGAGCCAGCATCGCGGAAAGACAAGGGGTGTACACTTCTGTTGCGCAACGCGTTAGTATAGGAACCAAGTATACGAGTGATAAAAGAAAAATTGGATGACCGAAAGATCTGGAGGCAACACCGCGAAAAGGCAATAGGGGCACACTTCTATTGCGTAGCGCGTTATTATCAAATTTTCGACACAGGAGGGCGTAAAACCGTCCGAAACTTAGCGTCGACTATCTGCAGAGATGTTGGTAGTCTCATATCTGAGCAAGTGGTGCACAGTTCTCTGACGCAACGCGTTAATATCAAATTTTTGACAAGGGAGAGCGTAAAACGTCCGAAACTTAGCGTCGGCTAACTACAGAGATGAAAGACTTTAGGAACCAAGTATACAATTAATACAAAAATATCGGATGGCCGAAAGATCTGGAAGCAGCACCGCGGAAAGGCAAGGGGTGTACACTTCTGTTGCGCAACGCGCTGGTTTAAAATATTTGACACGGGAAGGCGTAAAACCTTCCGAAACTTAGCGTAGGCTATCTGCAGAGATGAAAGACTTTGAAGGAACCAAGTATACGAGTGATAAAAAAAATCAGATGACCGAAAGACCTCGAGGCACCACCGCGGAAATCCAAGACCTGTGATTCCACAGAGAAAGTTCTTGTAATGGCTTTTTGGGACTTTTTTTTTACGAAAACCGTAGAATTATTGCTGCGTCCTACTGCATGCAGTGAAACTTGCCAATCGGCAAAAAAGGTTAGATATGCCTATTCCAAGTGCGATTTTGCTTTACAAAAACGCTCTGCCACACACAGCTGCATTGACTCAAGAAAAATTGCATGAAATACATGGGAAAAACACCTGAGGACTTATAGCCCCAATTTGTCGCCATGAGACCACATATTATATAGGCCAAGAACAATTATTGGGAAGTCATCATTTTAAGGACGACGCAAATGTAAAAACATAAATATTAAAAACAAAATTCCGGTTCATATTTGACTTAACCTAGTATATTAACAAGAAAATATTTTTCCAAACCGAGTTAAAGAAGTATGTCCCATATTTCCATCCTAACAACAAGATAAACCACTAAAAATTTACAGTACGTATGTTATTGTAAAAGTAGTGCTTATATAAAAATCGCTCAAGTGGTTTGTGAGCTATCGTCGTACGGACAGACATACAAACAGACATCGCGACAAAATCGCTTATTAAGGTCAATAAACATCCAAATAACGCGTTTTTAAAGTTAGATCAAGCATCGAACAGTTATATGTTCGATGGTTCAAGTCAGTGAGGATTTTTTCCGGCAAAAACGGTTAAAAAAAACGAAAAAAAAATCTGCAAAGGTTTTCAATACCGAGCAATAAATAAATATTTAATAACAGGCAATTTTTTGCTTTTGCTCGATATTTTGAAAACCCTAGATATTTTTAATTTTGATACAGCATCTGATGAGACTCGGAATAGCGCCACTTTTTTCGATTTATATATGTCAAAAACATTCAACTAAAGGTAGACCCCGTATAGAAATCCTAAACTTCATCAGACACAAAAAGTATTACACTGGGGATTTCTTTCAAATTCGCAACAATGTTGCCAGTACTTTTATAACTTGTAATTTTGATGTAGGTACATAAGTAAAATGGTAACTAATAAAAATCAAAAAAATATTTTGTTTTTGAATTCGGCTTACGTTTTGGATTGCTATACATGTATCTGTAATAGAATATGTTTACCATCCTATGTGAGAAAAGGATTGTTTTCATTGATTTTTTTTTGAGATCTTATCATTAATAACGTTTTTCTATACAATTTAATTCTAGGTTGTAAGTATAACCTCTAGATATGTATGTATGCATGTCTGTCTGTGTACCTATATGCACATATGTATACAAATGTTTGAAAAAAAGTTTTTTTTTAAGTTAGAATATGTTATCCAATAATCAATCGGTAAATTTTTGTTTACATAGGTACCTAAACTTAACAAAAATTGAACATTTGCTTTTAAGTCCCTGTTGTTATAGATCTATGTGGCGGTTTAAATCCTTATCTATTTTGAATTAAAAGGAAAGTATAAATTAGAAATAATCAGCTAAAGTTGGTTTTTTTCGAAGATTGTTGATTGTCGATTTTTATAGAACGTACAACGATTAGCACAAAATTGCAATTTTTGTGCAGTCAACCAACTTGAGCTTGTTTTTTGCAGGAACACAAAATAACTAGCGGCGATATCCTGTAATGCAAACCATTTTTTAAACTGCACATGCGCACCTCTCTTTTTCTGATCACATAAAATTATCTTCCTCTTACTAACTTCACACATGCTCGACCACAGCTGAGAGGGAGATATTTTATGTGAGAAGAAAAAGTACGGTAGCGAATCCGCAGTTTAAAATATTGATTTGGTTTTCGGTTTTCTGAAAAAAACGGGACTCCATTTAAGTGTGAAAAACGTTCAACTGAAAGTAAGTTTAATTAAATTTCTTTGGTGTGAGGTTAGAGTTCATAAATAGTTTATTAGTTTTGTCTTCCTAGGTGGTATTTAAAAAGTTATTAAAACCAGATGACTAAACTGCACTTTTAACTATTAATTATTGTTCTCACTACAAATGTTTTCGGTATAAAAATAACTCTTGCTTTTAGTCCAAATAAATTTAAGTTAAATGTTTTGATCACGAAAGTTAAAAAAACCTTTTCTTTATATAATATATATATATATATATATATATATATATAAAAATTAGTCTACAACCCTCTCCTGGGCAACTCTGGAAAACTCAAAAAGTGTTTTGATTTGATTTTACGCGAAAATGGAACGTCGCAGAGAAAAACTTTGTTGACAAAAAAAATTGTGTGTGCTTAAGACCACATGGCAGAAGTGTAAACTTTAACAAGGCGAAATTAATAATACTGGCCTTCATCTGCATCATCATATTGCTCGCTGAATGTTCCTCTCACAGTTAGTCGACTCGAGCCGACTTCACCCGAATGAGTGTTACATAGCCGAGTCTGACGGCTCAGTTCAATTCAGTACCCACAAAAACTACTAAACGCGCCTAAAGAAGTTTACACTTCAAAAATTCCTTTACAATTTTTCTTAAAGGTTATAGCTCTAGACTTACATGTATAGAAGATAGAGAGCACCAAAATTGACAAAAATCAGTTTTTTGCATTTTACACAAAAACGGTAAGTCGTAGAGAAGAATTTTATTTAAGAGAAATATTACCCATACGAGTCTTCACAATCAATCTCCGTAGTCTATAGGTCTACAACGACATGTTTAGAAGGTAGATGGCAGCTAAGTTGTCAAAAATTGTGTTTTTTTTTAGTCGTAGAAAGAAACTTTATAAACATAAAATGTTAAAGGACACAATTTTCTACATTCTTTCCTTTTGGGCCACAGGTTTACAACTACGTGTAGAACATATAGGGCGCCAAATTTGCAAAAATTATTATTTTATTTTATGTAAAAACGGTAGGTCCTAGAAAAACACATTATAGACAAGAAATCTCCAGGACGCCATTCTCTACAATTCACCTATGTGAGTCACAGCTCTATGACTTATGGTTTTTGCGTAAAACGAAAAAAAGTATATAATGGGCATTTTCGGCACCCTCTGTCTTCAACACATATGGTTGTAGAGCTGTAAATTGTCATTGTCGCATTGTAGAGAATTGTCTCTTGATCATTTTATGTCAATAAAGTTTTTTTTTATGACTTACCGTTTTGCATAAATTGCAAAAAACATAATTTTTTCAAATTTTCTTCTTAACGTGTGGTTGTAGACCTATAGACTATGGAGACCGATTGTAGGGAATTCTATGGGTAATATTTCTCATACATTAAATTTTGCCCTACGACGCGTAAAATGCAAAAAACTGATTTTTGTTCGCTATTTTTCAGAAAAAAAATTAATAGCGGCAACCATGTAGACCAAACGTCACCCTTGCATCATTTATTGTTGCCTTTGAGAGGTTATCCGAATAAACGTGCGTTTTCGTTGTTTTTTTTTGCAAAATTGATCACAAAATTAAGATTTTTTTTATTAAATAACTTTAAAAATGCCTAAGAAGTGTGACAAAAGTGAAGAGAAGTGGCTGGATTTATCATTTCACCGGTAAGTTTGAATCTCTTCCAGAAACCGTCATATTGTTTACGATTTGGTAAGACAGTGGTGTGGTTTATAACTTTTTTTACAAAATATTAGTGATTTATTTTACAAAGAAGTTTTAAGAAACATTATTTATTGTTGCAAATTCCCTTATTTTCCCACCTCTAGTGTTTGGGTTTTTTTGGAAAAGTTTTTGAATTTATTCTGGCAATAATATATAAAAAAATATATTTCTTATGTAAACAACCATTTTCACTCTGTAATGTTATGTTATGTCATGCTACTGTACAGTTATTAAACATTTTAAAAATATTCAAATTTATGAGTTTACTAGATTCCCCACTGATCCAAACAAGAGAGAGCTTTGGAGGGAGATTATTGGCCTTAATAAGGAGAAAATTCTGTCAAAATGGGCATTCTTGTTCTGACCACGTTGATCCTCAGTATGTTCGTTTAGCACCTAGTAGGCACTATCTTGTACGAAATGCCTTGCCCAAAGTCAGGGGTTAAAGACTAGTTCAAATTAAGAAGACTACTTACTACTAGTGGTTGGTAGTTAAATATTCAACTATCTCTTTTTATTATAAAGTATACATAATATATTATCACTGGTTGTTTTTGATGTTCGATCATCATATAATGATGTAAAAAAGTAGTTAGAATTAACAAATATCACTATAAGAAGAAAAAAGGTAGTACCTACTTTTACACAGAAAAAAAAGAGTTTTAACTTCCTTTTCACTTACTTACTGCATAGTCCCTGGTGATTAATTAAAAGAGAGCCTTGAGTCAAATGGATTAAAATATTGTTCTTAATTCTTATATTTGCCAAATTTAATAATGTTTGTATATATAGGGTGTCCCATAACTTAGAGGCCATAGGCCAACAAGTGATAGAGGAGGTCATGTCTGATCAAAAACTTGTTGTTGGCAATTTTTTTAACTTTTGTGATAATAACTTTAAAAAAACGCAGTAAAAATATGAAATTGGGTAGTCTTGTATTAGAACAAAAGCAGTAAATTGAAATTAATTTTAAAAAATTAATTTGAAAAAAGTTAGTCAGTCAATTTTTTTAGAAAATACTATTTTTTTGGTATGAACTTTTATGAATGCCATATTAAATGCAATGTTTTTTAAATATTTTTTGTTAATAAAAACAAGTCTCTAGCGAGACATAATAATAAAATATTATTGATATTTTTTAAAAGAGAAAGCAAAAATTAATTTAAAAAAATATATTATTTTTTATACATTTTCGAGGTTATTTTGACAGCCCGTACCTCCTCCACTTGTAATATTATCAAAAAAGGAGTACCACATTTTTTAATCACAATTAGCTGAGTATTCAGCTGGCTGTCACAGATTTTTTTTTGTATAACCGGTTTTCACCCACTCCTCTTTAAAAATCCTATATCTTAAAAACAGATGAATGTTGACCCCATGTTATATAAACTTTTTTCTTGGAAATAACCTCCTCAATCACCTGCTGCACTACGGCGCCTAAGTTATGGGACACCCTGTATAATAATCACTTAATTATAAATAATATTTTTTCATTTTTATTTTATTTGGTAAATAAAAATTAAATAGATTTTTTTATGGAAATCAAAAGTATTTTGTTGATAAAACTGAATAAGTCATATTTTTTAACATTTGCAAATGTAAAAAAACACAGACTCATACCAAATATTTTCTAAAAAAACTAATTGCTAGAGTTTAATAAACTAATGAATGGATTTTGGTAAAATAAACCAATGAGTGCTTTTTATTTCGAGGCAAGAGTTTTGCTGATAAAATATAACAAAAAATCTATATTATAAATATAGGCTGTCCCATTTTTATCATTTGGGTGGTTTCTGGAACTTCTAGAGAAGATTGAAGAAAAAACGACTACACCTTAGTGTGCTTTAATTTGAAGAGAATAATGATGGTAAACATCGCATATCAATATTATAAACATAGAAACCGAAAACACCCAAAAGTGTCGAAAATGCACCCTGTACACTAGGGGATCAAATAGACTCTTTAAATCCTGATGCAAAAATTTTGATAAATATCTCAAGGTCTGAGTATATAATTCGGAGTTTTTGACTTTTTTTAACAGAACAAATCTACTTACTGTAAAAAATTTACTAAGAGCAATGTATTACCAAGGTGAAAGAGTAAAAAGCTAAAAAAACACCTTTGACAATTTGAAATAAAAAGAAACACTTTTACCTGTGTTTTAAATTTTAGGGATTAAAGTAACACTTTTCTATATCCAGAAAAAAATAATATAAAGTAGATTTCTTATCTTTAGGGAAAAATAATAAAAATCAAAACTACGGATATTACCAGCTGTAAATAAGTTATTGATTTCTAATATTATAAATCGATAAAAAAATTAATTCTGTAAAAATAGAATGGCTGTCAAAGCTGTACCGGTAATATTTTACACTTATTTAAATTTTATAATTTTGGGTGCAAAAATTTTATAGGAAAATGTCTATAATATATTTATTTTATTTTCAACAAAATCTGCACGCCCATGGTTTTTCATCGATTTCTCTTTTATACCTCTTACAGTGTTGCCTGCGAGGATTCGGCGAAATTTTCTGAGATTTCATGCATGATGAATGAATTTGCGTATTAAATAATGGGGATGCGTCTTCTAGGGTTCCTTGAATTTCTGATATATGTATATTAAGTCTGTATATTATGTTTATGAGAAAAATGAGATTTCCGATATACTTGCTTTTTCCAAGCATTGGCTACCACAATATCATCTTACTCTAGCATTATGTTAAGACTAATGTCAAGAGTAATTTTACACATACCTGAAGTACTCGACGTTGCCGTGTGAGAGGGCCTGTATTGTTGTCTGGGTGTTTTGAAACTATCGAATAAAAAACAAAATTAGTACATTATTCGGTTTGGAACAGGCTATTTATTCTATTTCAGCTAAAAGTAAAGGTTTAGTTGCAGAAGTATTAAAAATAACACAATATACGTGCAGACTAAAAAAGACCCCTAAATGTAATGGAGTAGGAACACCAAATCTTTTTTTGTATGCCCCTTTATTGTTGAAAGAAGACTATTAAACGGTTTACAAGTTTGATAGGAGCGAATCATTTTAGTTGTATCTATCATAATTTAAAAAGTTACAGACAGAAAGAAAATAATATCTGGTAAAGTTCTTTCCACCTTTATGCATACTGTATGTACATACTTGTTGAGGTTATTATTTGAGGAACTAGCCGACATCCCGTCACCTTGGAGAGCTCGCCTATAACTGGGTTCCAAAGATTGCAGCAGGGCTTCGGCTTGGTCAGGAAAGTGGTCACGAAATCCCCGGAAGGCTCTACCAAACAAAAACATAATTGTGTGAGTGTAGTGAGGTTAGAGTAAAGGCAAACAGGCAAAAAATACCGAATTAGGGGATATTGAAAAATCCGGTTTAGCGGATCATCCGTGGTCAAACGATCACAGGATTCAATGGTCTGAAGCTAAAGTTTTGCATAAGGAGTCGCACTGGCAAAAAAGTATATTGAAGTTGCATTTATAATGTAGAACAAAGAAATTTTCAGGCAACCAAAAATATGCAAATCACCTCTTACGGAAAACGAGCATCTCAGCCCAAGTAACATTATTACCATTCAAGGTTTTATAAATTTGGTTCCAAAGTTATTTAGAGGGTGCTGTTATGGCTTTTAGGATCAATTTGGCTACATAAAGGTAATTTATATTGCCAATTACCTAAAGAGGTGTTATACAACCAAAAAGTGATTTATAAAGGGAATATGGGTGAATATTTGCTATTGGGGTATTAGGCTGTCCCCATATAATAAAACATTAAAAATTAAAGTGATTGTTGAAAACTGCTTAAAATATGCAAAATTTCAAGTAAACCAATAATACCAAACTATTTTAATTTTTTATGCAAACTCAAAGTTGAGAAAAAATGCATAAATATACATAATATGTAATTACCCTGGCTTGTCACTGTCCCTTCCTTTTTAAGAAATTTAATTATAAGATTAAAACAAAAACTAATGCTATGCTGGTAGATTAATTACCAAAAAATATGGTTATTTTTCCACCACCAGAATCATTTTTGCTTCAAAAATGTAATTCTTTTTTTTGATACAGGTATTTTTATGTGAGTCACCTGATTTAATGTAATTCCCCTGCCAATATTTTGTTTTGACTGTACCAAAACATAAACTGCAAAACCGTTGTTTTTGAATTTGTCAGTTGGCAGTACTGACATTTGAAACAGGTTTAAACCAATCAAAGCTTGAGTAAGTACAATTGTTTAGTTACCAGTTATCTTCCAAGTTGAACGGATGCCAAAATGCCAGTGATTTGGTAATTTCCCTGTTAGGCTGTTTCTAACTTATAAAGGTAAGTACAATAGTGATTTTATTTTTTATTAAGAAATTATTGAAAATAATAATGAGATAAACTAATAAATACATTAAAACATTTCTTGTTTTCGAATAATTGCTATTTAAAGGTGATTTTGTAATTCCCCTGGAGTAATTCCCCTGCTTGTTTTAATACCAGGGGAATTACAGCTTTGCCAGGGGAATTACCTGCATTTGAAATGGCATAAGTTTTAAGTTAATTACATGTTTTACAACTGGAAATGAAATGATAAATCTATAAAACCGCGAAGTATATTTTACCAGGCAAATTATTCTTAGCCAATTCACAATGATTGTGATAAAGGATATTTTTTTAAAATTTTTACTACTTTACTGTGGTTAGTCTTTCTGTGATACAAAATGTCAAAAACCGCCAAAGCGATATTTTTACTAAATTTTGCATACCAATTTTTTAGCATTTGGCGATAAATTGACTAGTTTTTTGGTGGGGATGGTAGGTTGTATGTATGTATGTATATTGGTATTTTTTCTAGCTGTAGAATCATGTAATGTGCCCTATTATTTATACAATTTTTTTTTCAGAATTGGTTAAGATAAAATGGCAAAAACTAAAAAAACAAGAGAAGAAACCTTAGAGAAAAAGAGACATGCAGAAAGAGTTCGTTACCAACGAATTAAGAATGACCCACAAAAGTATGAACAACAAAGAGAAAAAGAGAGGCTAAAATACCTCAAGAAAAAAGAAAAAGGACAAGTTAAAGCTGCAAAGGATATGACTCCCAGAGAAAATCGTGTGGCAAGAAAAAGATGGAGAGAAAACGTTGCTGCGTTCCGTCAAAGACAGGCTGTCCTCAAGGATATTACAGTAACCTTAACAAATACCACTTCATCAATCTCAGAGGATGAAGGTTCAACTAGCGAAGAGCCCTACAATGGAAGAAAAAATACTCCGACACAAGATAGAAGAAAATTAGCTGCTAGGAGGAGATCAGAAAAAAATAGAAAGACACGAAATAAGTTAATAAGAAGACAAAATGAACAGATAAATAAATTAAAAAAGAAAGTTAATAAATACAAAAAGAGAGTACAGCGCGCTAAAAAACAAACTATAAGTCCAAATACCAAAGTTACAAGTGAAGTTGATAATTTGCTGGCAAACCCAAGTCAAAGTGCAAAAGAAAAAGTCACAAAAAAATTATTGTTCGGGGAAGTCATTAAACAGCAGCTTCAAACAAATTACTCTACATTAAATTGTTCAAAAGATAAAGATACTTTTGCTCGTGCTATCAGTGGAAAACTGGTAAGAAAATATAAAGTTTACTCAGAAATTGGAGATATTTCAAGAAAAAGAATTCTGAAAGCAAAAAAAGCTACTTCCCTACTTCACCACGAAAGAAAATTAAGAAGAGATAGAATGATTCATGCCATTAAAAATTCTGTAATTAATTTTTTGGAAGAAGATAATAACTCTCGGTTGTGTGCTGGGAAAAGAGAATACTTGACTAAAAGTAAGGAAAAAAAGCAAAAACGCTTTTTATTAGATACGATGAAAGGTTTGCACAGAAAATATATTCTTTCCCAAGAAAATTTTAAAATAAGTTACTCAGTTTTTTGCAAGTTACGTCCGTTTTGGATAGTGCAACCAAAACTCGCAGATCGTGATACCTGTCTTTGTATAATTCATTCCAATTTAGATCTCGTCTTGGAGTCACTGAATAATGTGAATATAATTTCAATCCGAAATCACCAGGATCTGCTACAAAGAATTTGTTGTGACTCTTATAACGAAGTATGTCTCTCTCGAAAATGTGAAACCTGTCAAGAACAATGTATTAAGTTCAAGGAATTTGACAACTTGTTTACAATTAATATTAAACAATGGACTGTGGTCTCAGAAACAATAATTGAAAGTCAAAGAATCCAAGAAAAGTTAGAAAGTATACCAAACAGATGTCGAAATTGCCTCCCAAAGATATAGTTGAAAAATTAATTAATAGCCTGGATAAATTTTTGAAACATCAGATCAACATTGTACACCAATACAAAGAAATTAAATTGCTAAAAGAGCAACTCACAGAAGAGGAATGTATAATACATATGGACTTCAGTGAAAACTACAATACCAAGTACAGTCAAGAAATACAGTCATTTCATTTTGGTGGCTCAAGAAGTCAGATCAGTCTACACACAGTTGTAATTTACACCCGTAATTCTGATGATTCCAGTTTAAACACTTCCTGTATTTGTACACTGTCGCTAAACTTAGCTCATGGGCCTGCAGGTATTTGGGCACACCTAAAACCTGTCTTTGAACTCATTCCATGCAGAGTGACGGATCTGCACTTTTTAAGTGATGGACCTGTTACTCAGTACCGTAATAAAACCATGTTTTACATGCTGGCTTGTCAACTATCCCAATTTTGTCCCCAAGTTAAGCGTTTTTCATGGAACTTTCACGAAGCCGGGCACGGCAAAGGTGCACCAGATGGTGTGGGTGCAGTATGCAAAAGAACTGCAGACAAATTTGTGTCCATAGGCAAAGATGTTTCATCTTTAGAGTGTCTTTCTACAATAATAGAAGAAAACTGTCCTTCTATTAAAACATACAATATTAACGATTCTGAAATAGAAGAAATGTCATTTTTAATAAAACAAAATGAAAAAGACATAACATCTTTTTCTGGGACTTTGCAAGTTCATCAAGTTTATGGAAATTATTTTTCTCCAAACAAGATCATGTTAAAGTCACTGAGTTGTTTCTGCTGCAAAGATGGTTGCGATCATTACAAATTGGGAGAGCTGAAATATTCACAAAAAAAATCAAAATTATCAGTTGATAAAATCTTTACAGATTCTGAAGAAGAGCATGAGCAAATTGTTGATAAACAGGTTGCAAATGTCACCGAACCAGCTGGTGGTGACACACTCTTGAAACAAACCTCTTGCAAAGACACTTACGCTCCTGGTGACTATGTGCTTGTTAAATACCTAGCAAAAAAAAGTGAGTACAGATATGTCGCAGTTTGCTCTGGTGAAATAGATGAAGAAGAGAGAGAAGTTAAAGCTACGTTTTTGAAACCGTGTAATACCAGCAAAACAGAGTTCAAAGTTACCGAAGAGACATCATTTATTCCTTTTAGTCAGATTTTGCAGAAATTACCAATACCGACATTAATGTTAAAAGGCGACAGATGTTTTTATAAATTTTTTGAACCAATAGATGTCTATGGTCAGTAATTTTTTTTTTAAATAAGTTTTGTAGTGTATCTGCATTAGTTTGTAAAAATAGGATGTTTTTTTATTTTCATTTTTTTTCAAATCTTCTTTTGTAGGTTTTTATAATATTGGAAAATAATAAAATTTTTGAAAAAATGTTGTTTTTTAATAAAAAAAAATTGGGGAGAAATCATTAACTTTTTGGGCTTTACATTAGTAATTCCCCTGGGTGGGATGTAATTCCCCTGGGTGGGATGTAATTCCCCTGATAGCTGTAATTCCCCTGGAAGTTAAAAATTTTCTTAATATTACAAAAATTATCTGGCCCTTTTTTACGGCAGCTTGATTTTAGTGCTTTTATTTAAAAAATACATTTTAAACATTAAGGGATTTGATTGCCAACATGCCAAAATTTACCTTATTCTGACCCCTTTATCAAATATTTACCCATATACTAAAACTGATATTCCTTCTGTTCCTTTTAGATACTTTTGGTTATATTGATTTCCTATTTATAAAGATGGTCTTATAAAACCCTTTTACCTAAAGTTTTAAAAAAGAAATAAATATAAACTTTGGTCATTTAGTTTTTTTCATTACTTTAGGTCATCACAAAAGTGTTTTATAATAGGGCTAAAAGGTTACCTTATATCCTTTTGTTTTTATAGTTACCAGTAATTTAATAGTAAATATGATTTTATAGGCGGCCATATAGAACCTAGTTTCCTCAAGGTTTTTAAGAGTGGTAAATATAAACTTTAGACTTTTGGTTTTTGCCATTACTTTTAGGCATTTTAAAAAGGTTTTATAGGAAGGCTTAAAGGTAAACTTAATTCTTTTGTATTTATAGTTACCCATAGCTGCATATTAAATATTATTTAAATAGGCGGCCATATGAAACCTTGTTTCATTAAGGGTTCTAAGTAAGTAAATACTTTCGTGTCTTATTTTTTTTAGGTATTTCTGGTAAAAATAATAGATATACCTAGGTACAGATTGGTACCTACCTATTGCAAGATTGATTATTTAAAGCCCAATAATTAATAATTGTTGAGTTTCCGTCCTCCTGCGTAGGACATCCAGGCCTAGATAAGGCCTGTTAAGACAGCCAATATAAGAGGTTGCCCTCCAACCTGCAGGCACAACGGATATCATTACACTGGCCCTCTCGATTGTGTGCAAATTGCACAATAAAAAACATTTAAAAGTGTTGAATTATACGCTTTTAACACTATAAAAAATAAATACAAAAAATTTAAAAGAGGTTGACTATGTTTACTTTGTTCTTTTTTGTGGGTTTCATAAGGGCACTAAAAAATCCTTGTTGCTATACAGTAACAAATAAAACCAAGTTACCACTATAAAATAAATTATAAAATTATTCAAAAAATATTGTAAAGAGAAAATATTTATCTAGTCGTTTTACCAGTGTTTTTTAACAATAATTTTTCTTTAATTTTGATTTATGTAAACCAAACAGACTTTTTTAATGGTGAATAGGGTAAAGTATTTGTTTTAATTTTAAATATTTGTGATTTTGTTGTCAAAAAACGATTAAACAGCATTTTTGAGCTGGCGCGCTTGTTTTGAGAGCTTTTCAGATACGATTTTATCAGAAAAATAAGTCTGGTAGGCAATTTGATGATCAACAAAACGACAAACTCCTCGAGTATAGGAATATTTTTATGTGATAAAATAATTTTGGGAATCTGACATTTTTGGCAATTGTATGACCTAAATTATCTTATATAACCATTGTGAATCTAAAATATCGCTATAACTTTTAAAGGAAAACTTCTTTACTCTAAAGGTATTATGGTATTCAACAGAATCGCCAGGATACCAAATTACCAAATCTAGTTTTATAATAGGATAGAGGACGTTTCTGAGTTGCTTTTAGAACCTGGCATAATAGCTTTAGGCTCTAAAAGGTTCTATACTGGTGGAACCGCTAGAGGGCGAAGCTGGAGTTTATTTCTTTTGGTTTTATAGTGAGTTTAATACATAGGTTGCCACCACCAATTGGGGAGTCCCATTTAGGAGGTCTAAGGGGTATATAAGGGTAATGGGAACGTACTAGCGACCAAACATTGAAACTAATGGTTTTAAGGAAAGGCGCTGGCAACCTTTTAGCTTCTGCTATAAATAAAGAAATGTTACTTGAGAGGATTAAAAAAGGGGGCCGGCCGTCACATCTGCACACCATGCAAGGCTTTGGCAATGTCTACTATTGTATTCTGAACAATAAAGCTAATTTCGATTTGATTTGAAGTAGTATAGGTAGTAGCCTCTAGACTAGATTGTTTAGTTTACACTTGAAAACGGTTAGAGATACTTACTAACGGAAACGTAATGTTTAAAATAAATAAAGACAATGGAAGTCCGAAATTTTACTTACTCAATCACATGTCTACAAGTTTTAAACATAGGATATTAAAATTATTAAATATTCGCCGATACAGAAATAGCTAAAACAAACCATTACCTTCTAGAAGAAACTCTAGCCTCGGGGTCAGCATCTGCAATTCCTTTTTTCACGCACTCCTGTAGTGCGGCTATATGTTTTTCTAGCGTGTGCGTCGGCCAGTCTGTCAGCATCATTTCGATGAATTCGCAGCATTGTCGCCTAAAAAAAATAAATGGATCCATGATGTAAGTAAACTCCATGCTATATCAGCCTTGAAATTTTTTTTGTAAATATCTCAGAAATGAAAGCTCCTACAAAGTTTTCAGTAATATCATAATTATTGAGAAAAACGTTAACGATGCTCCGTTAAGATGTTAGCATATTTTCAATGTTTTAACTTTCGTTAGCATTAATGGATTTCGACCAAAATCAGCTACACTATTTTACCGGAAAATTTCATCAAAAACAGTTTAGCGGATTTGAAGCTATCGTTACGGACCGACATACACACACAAACACACACGGACACGTCACGACGATATTGCTAAAAAAGGTGAAAATACACACAAATAACTTATTTTCGGCGTTATCTGAAGAAAAAAATTCGTCGAAAATAATACCTTCTCTAGCCATTGCTGAGCGGGCTAGGAAGGCAATAACCAACTAATGAGGTTTTTGAACAATTTTTAAAAAGGTCAAATTATTAATTTAGACAAAAAAATTTCAAACTCTATGCATGTAATACAAATTTTTGAATCAGTTAACCCAAATCCTTGACATTTGATGAAGATACTTGGGGCAAGATTTTAGATCGTCACAATACTCCATAGGCCAGGAAGAACAAGCCGTATTTCCCTAAAAACGTGAGGGTAAAAGCACAAAAATTAGAACAAAATATTATGGAGGCAAATTTTAAATATTTGACACACAGAACAGCTATTTTGCTAAACTGTGGCACAGTGTAGGTATCTTGTATACACTGTGACAGTGAAGAGTCTAAAGAAATTTTAAAAAATGGCTGGTTTTAGCATTTTATCAATATAATCAAGATTATACTCGTTTTTAGATGACTTGGGTTTAGTAATTAAAAATATAATAATTTCAAGGTCTGGTTAGAGTTGAAATAAATATTAAATCGAGAAAACATAATTACTGACTTTTTACCAAAAGTCAAGGTTTATCCACCAACAGTCATAAGATATTTATTGAATTAAAGCTTTTTGACTGTGAAAAATTACTAGTGATGATGATGAACATAGTATTTAAGTGTGATAAACCAAATTAGCACGATTTTAGTCCCATTTCCTACGTGGTTAAAGCGTATAATCTCGGCTATTATTCAAATAATATATCTTGTTGCTAAGAAAACGATTGTGTAGTGTTTAGATCATAAAAGAAACAATGGGAATCAAGGGAAGCATAACGGATGACATCACTAAAAGATAACTGATATAGTACGGCCATGTACAACGGATGAACGACGAAAGATTTCCAAAGCAGGTCCTAGAATGGCAACCAATAGGGCGCAGAAAAAGAGGGCGTTCTAAAATCGATGAATCAAAAAACCTAACAGAAGATGATTGTCAGGATCGAAGAAGGTGGAGAATAGGCGTCGAACAACGTAGAAAAACGTTCTAAACTGACATAGTGGTAGTAATTTCTACAAACCTTAACAGCACCAAGCACTACAAAGAACATTTTTACTAACCTGATGTCTTTAGACTTGTGATTCGTCGCATTACTTGTTATGATCGGTATTAGCCTTGGACTCTGTATGTTTTGAATAATGAACTTAAGAGCTACCGCTCCGGATGTCGCCATGATCTAAAACAATGCACAAGGATTAGGGTTATTCTCTGAAGATGCATCAAAATGCTGTAACGAATTCAGTAAAATAATAACAGTGCCCTCAAATGGGATGAATATTTGATCCTGCTCCAACTATGAAAACACTAGTGATACACGTACACTACGAAGATATAGTACAAACCTATAAAATTTAAAAAAAAACACATATATAATTTAAATTTTTTTAAAAATGTTTTTTACCTATATACTTGTAATGTTATTTTTATATTATATACATTATTGTTCTGCCTAAAAAAATATATAAATTTTAAGTGTAGAATATGTCAAAACAAAAAAAAGAGAAATTTTTTGACCGATTCCCAGGATCTAAAATAATTTACAATTTTAACGGTCAGGATTATTATTTTAAAATAATACAAAAGCCACAAAAATGCAAGCACACAACGGGACAATCGAAAAAGATCTCCTTGCCCTACTAAACCGACAATAAGTAGTATATTTAACAAATTTGAGGTTCATTCTTCAAGTGTAAAAAGGAAAATGAGAACACCAACAACCACTTCAAATATATGAAGGTTTCTAAGAAAAGATCACTTTTACCCATATAAAATGAGGGTGATGCAAAAGCTGACACCAAGACAAAAATTGGCTAGTGTGGAATTTTGCAGAAATGTTGATATGAATTAAGGAAAATCCAGATTTCTGAAACAATATTTGCAGCGATTTCCAGAGCATCCACTAACTGGACAAGGATAATCCACTCCTACAAAAAAATTAGCTAGAAAAACTTGAATATATGCCATTAAAGATCGTGCTGGACCATATAACATTGAACCTATCAGGCGATTTTTGACGGCCCATTTAGATTAGATGTTCTGCAAATAGCTATGCTTTAACCCCTCCAGATACGTGGCTCTGGGGTTATCTTAAAGATAAAGTTTTTTCTGTCCCTATTGAAAACATTGATGATTTGAAACGACAACGCATAACAGACGAGATTGTTAACCTAAAACAAAATTATCCAGATTTCATCCAGAACGCTAATATTGCAGATTTTATCAAGAGATTCCATCTATGCATCGAAAAAGAGGGCGAACGCTTCGAATAGTATATTATAGCTTTTATTTACTGTTTTTCGTTAGCGAGTTAAGAATAAAATGATTTACATATGTAATTTTTATTTTGAATGATTTGTTTTTGATCTTTAAGTGTGAAAACTCCTATTGCCGTAGTAAGTGTTTAATCTGATAGTGCTCTGACACTAATATTTGACAAAGAAAATATTACTTTTGACAGAAAAATATGAAAAATATTAAAATGACAAGATTCTTTTTAAATACTGGGTTGTTATAAAACAAATCCTCAGTTTCCTCAAAATAATTGTCGAAATCTCATAAACCGATGAAGAAAAACCCATCAAGAGTGGTATTGTTGAAAATAAAATTCGCAGTAACTCTTAAAAATTAAAAAAATACTAGGTGTTGTATTCACTGTGTAAACTACATGCTTATGATTTGAACCTCGTGAGATTCATAACAAAAGAACTTTTCTTTAGGTAAAGTTTATAACGAAACACTCTGTACATAGACTGACAGAGCGTCACCCTCAGGTAAAGAGCGGCCTGTAATTAATTGAACTTTACCAAAAAAAAATCAAGTAAACTTTAAATAGAACAATTCGTTATACTACTTGATTTACTATTAATATTTACACAATATAGAACGTTATACTAAACCCTATATCATTATTTTTGAGACAACTTTTGACAACTTTTTTTCGTTGGCCTATGCTATTTGTTATGGTAAACCGCTGATATCTGTTAAAGTTAAATTATGATATGGAGTTTATATGTTAGTATTTTCCGAAGACTCGTTAGGGTTGAGTTAGGCATCGCAAGAAACATTACCATCTTACCTTTGCCGAATTCTGGATCAGGTTAATTATGGCCTGAAGGTAAAACTCCACCGATTTTTCATACCTATTTCGGAACGTTTCCGAAAGGTAGGCTATTGTGATGCAGGTCTCTCTTACCACTTGAGACCTAAAAAACATAAACCAAATAATACTATACCAAGGTATGGACAGCTAAGCTCACACATTTAGCATTATTTGACATCTTCTCTCTTTAATGTATACCGACTACTCAATGAGGATTAAAAAATAATTGTTTTAATTCCAGGTATCAAAATAAGAAATTTCCCCCATCCCCCAACCCGTTGTACTCGCAAAATTAATATTTTTTAAATTCTAGGCTCAATTACCGTCATTTGATGCCGTAACCCATATTTTTAACAAAATTATAAAGTTTATAAAGTAAGTGTAAGTATTTTGACTATTCCATCCTCATTGTACCCCCAATGACTGAAAATAACTAAAATGTGTTTCGCTTAACTCAACGACCTTTCCTTTAACAATGTTTTTTTTTAAGCAGCTTTTTTTGACACCCAACCTAACAGTAACAAAAAGCTACCTTTTTTTGAGAAGTACCCCTACCCCTTTCCTTGGCTTGAGGGTTAATTTAAACCATCTTAAAATGACACCAACAAGCGCGTGAACCCAGCACAGATTCCAAATGTTATGAAAATAGGTAAGCAGTTTTTGATTTGTTAGTGTTACAGACAGACAGAGGTTTTTATAGCACACCAAATCTAGTAAATACTGCAATTAAGTTACCTTAAGTCTTTTATTGAGCTCTCCATGGGTATATCCAGGCTTTTTAGGCCGACGTAGAACTCTTCGAATTCTGTTGCGCCGGCAACGACTAGGGAACGGACTTTTTTCAACTAAAAAAATAAACATTGTTACAAAATACAAGTTCTACCTGCCGATGCCGTAACAATAGTACCACAGTGTAACACAGTAACCCATCACACACAAAAATGCATAGGCCGCATAAGGCGTAGCATGGGGGCTTTCAACCAATCAGCGATCAAATGGCAGCGGCCATATTGGTTTTGCATAAGAAAAGTCCATAAGGTTGAACTTCTATGGTTTCACGGTCATTTGACCTTCCACGACTCAAAATCTAGTATAAACATTTAAAAATGCCGCAGTGCTGGAACTGCATGACATTATTGTTTTTATTATAAGCCAATTTTAATGGGGCAAAGTATTCTATTTTTATAAAGTTTCTTTAATGTAAGTGTAGTGAAAATTTAAAAAAAAATGCAAAACTCTAATGCTAACTTCCCTCCCCTCTCCTCCTTTTGGAAAGTCGAATCGCTGTTTTCCTAACCTTTGTCAATTTATCGCGAAAATATCCTAACCTGTTTCAGTAATACCCTTGAACGAGATGGGATTTTTACTCAATTGGTATGGGAGTAGCATGCACCAATGTTGGGTTCTCGGAATATATCATGTTCTATGGGGTATTTTTCAAAGTCAAAAAGCATTGCACGCCACAAAAATTTTACAGAAAATCCCACACCAGTATTTTTTAACTTATCAAAATGTGTTTTTTTGACATATCACCATAGCAACGCACGAATTTAGTTTTATTTATTCAATTTTTATACATTTACAATTATTACAATTACACATTTAAGATTTGTTCTGTATTCTTCGGATACCTCCCTTCTACCTTCTTTCTTGATAAAGACGAAAAAGCTGGACTTGGTATGTAGTAGGTATTTGACACGATTTGATTCACCATTTTTGTGCTGCATGGTTATAAATAATACACTAATAAAGCGGAATAAAGCCCGTATCAAAGATTATAGATTATAATATATATTATTGCCCGTATAAGAAATTGATAAAAACGCAATTCTCTAACATTTGTAGTAACACAAAACTTATGCAAAATTGAATAACGTACTGTGTTAAGTCCTAAAATGTTATTTCCGTGCAACTACAACAAGTAGAAATCAACAATTTATTTGGCTAAAATTGCTGGCGAAACTGTGACACAAACTAAATCTGTTCTTGTACCTTTATAAAAAATCGTTAAAATTATAATTTTCTACGACATGTAGTAGCCACAAGTAACTATAAAATGGAAGATATCATATTTTATATCGTAAAATTGTATTTTTGTGTTACAATGAGTAGAAATCAACAACATATAATTATGTTAGCAATCCATTGGTGACGAAACTGCGAGCGAACTGAACGTGTTGATGTACTTATATGGAAAACTAATACATTTTTTATTTTCTACCACTTAGCTCAAAATTACTAAAAAATTAAAGATTATGATATTCTTTCTTGTAAAATACTATTTCTGTGTAACTACAATAAGTAGAGCCTAACATCTAAAAGGCTGAGAAGCCATTGCTGCCCAAACTGCAGTACACACTAAATTTATCTATGTACCTATGTAAAAATTGATAAAATTATAATTTTCTACCACTTGTAGTAACCCAAAATTGATATAAAATAAGAGCATAAAATATTTGACATTCTGAACAGGTATTTTCATGAAACTACAATACGTAGAAATTAATCTAATTGGTACTGAAACTGCGAAGAATCTAAATTTGTTCATGAACCTAAGTATCCATAAAAATAATAAATCAGCTTTTAGTTTTTAATTTAGGTAGGTAGAATGACAAACCATTAGTTGCCATAGTAACTAAATAATTAAGTCAATCAAAACTGTCTATGTTTTGCTGGTGTCTTGTCAAATAAAAAATTGGCATTGTTGTGAGTCAAAAAATAAATTTTAATTTTTTTCAATTTGGGGTGGAATTTTCTTACCGAATACCACGTGAGGTTTTCAAAATATTCATTAGCTCGAAAAAATTTCCGGAAATAATTTAACCTCTAGTGGTATTACTAGTGAAAATTTCTACAGGTTTTGTTTATAGATCAAAGTTTTTTTGCTTTGCTTTTGATAACCCTCAAATTTTGGTGATTTTTAAATCAAAATACTCAAGAATCGTGTTTTTCCGAATAAATCTTAACTTTTCAAGGTAGTGTAAGGCCAAATGACCTTGAAACCATTTTTGTTAAATCACTGCGTACAAATTATACAAAAACAAGTATAATCTTGACTATATGGGTATAACCTAATTTTTGACCATATTTTTCCGCCATTTTTTAAAAAAATTGCCCCTTCCACGGTGAAGCAAAATAAGGGTGCTGCGGGTCAAAAATGTTGTCTTTTTTCACTGAATAGGTGTATAAATTTTCATGCTTTTACTTCCATTTCCCACGTGTCCACCGAACCAAATCAGACTAATTTGAAAATACATTTTCACGATTTTTACAGTTTTTCACTTATATTTTATTTAAACGCCATATATTTCCTGCCTCAAGAAGAAAAATAACAGTTTTTGCACAAAAAGATCTGTTAAGTTGGTCTAAGTTGTCTTGGGGTAAGTTAAACTAAAGTAAAATAAGGTAATTTATGAGGCTGAACTGACCTTTAACCTCAAAATATAGATCGTGTCCTTGGTATTCAGTAACCGCCATCTAAAATCAAATTATACACTTACCGCTTCTACCCGAACATTCCAGTCTTTGTTTGTATCGGATAAGATGGATTTGATGTTGTTAAACTGCTCCAAGACTTCCCGGGCCGAAAACACTTGCACTTTAGGAACATCTTCGAACGATCTCCTAAAGAACTCTTCGTCGACGGCACCCGCTGAAAAATTACCAAAAAAATTATTTTAAGGAAATCATATCTCGCGAGGCTCAAGGAGGATTTTTGAGGAGAATATACAGGGTGTCCCAAAATATACCGACAAACTGTAAGGCAAATACGTTAGAGCATAAATATGGGGCATACCCATGCATTCTCACACGCGATACTAAGCCAGGACCCCTATTTATTTCTTAGTGCTCCTTTTTCGGGTAGACAGGATATCGGTTACTGCGCATGCGTCAGTTTTGGTGATTTTGGAACAAACTCCGATACGTTACTACATTATTTGACAATTGTCAAAAATTTAGGGTAATGTCGAGGGGTGGGACACTCAAATAGGTGTACAAATTGGGTAAAAGTATTTAATAAATACATTTAAATTGCTTTTAAATACTTCTAAATACAATTAAATACATTTACATACCTTTAAATACTTTTATATACTTTTAAATATATTTAAATACATTTAAATACATTTAAATACATTTAAATACATTTAAATACATTTAAATACATTTAAATACTTTTAAATACTTTTAAATCCCAAATAAATACAGTATTTAACTTAAATACTTAAATAGGTGTACAAATTTTTGTTACCCCTCGGGTAATGTCTATTATTTTTTCATATTTTTTACTAAAAACTAGGTTGATTGGGTGAAAATTTATCAAATTATGGATTAAAATTCTAGTTATTCTGAAACTAATTATGCAGATTTATTAAAAAATTAAGAAAAATACAAGTAGTTACCTATGGAATGGCACTCCCTTACTTCTCCCGGACATTTTTCCACAAATCGCACATGTTTTACGTGAATTATTTCCCACAGAAAAAAACATAATTTTGCACGAGAAACGCACAACACCCAAAAAAAAATAAACAACAAAGATGGCCTTGACCCACACAGCGGCTGTTTGTCTAGATGACAAGACACACTCATGCGCACTCAAAAATTCGCGTCCGAATTTAAATTTGCCATTGTTTCCAAAGCCATCTATGAGTGCTTCACTTCTCGATACTTTGAACATGTATTTATACTATAACGTATTTGATGTAAGGGGTGGTAGGGGCCATCAAAACAAACATTTTTGTCCAGTAAACATATGTCCGCAAATGAGCCCTTTTTGGTACTTTTATTCTGCGCATTAATTGAATCGCAACAATAATTCATTAGTTAATAAAAAAACCATTTGCGGACATGTGTTAACAGGACAAAAAATTTTTGTTTTATTGGCCCCTACCACCCGTTACAGTTTGTCGGTATATTTTTGAGACACCCTGGATAGAGATGTGTGATGTCTGTTTTTTTAATAGGTTGTTTCCTTATTTGACTGGGCTTAAAATGTTAAAATCGAATAAAACCTGTGATTTTTTTGAATAATTTTGCAAACTTCTCTTAACTTGTACTAGCGACGCGGCGGCTAACGAAGTAAAACAGGCGTACAGGGTGTCCCAAATTGGGCACTTTTAGGGGGTTTAAGGTACTTCTAGGGGAGACAGAGAAAAACTGACTACGCATTGCGAGGCTCAGATTTCAAGAGAAGACTTATAGTGAAAACCGCATTTTTAAATATTGTCTCGTCTTTGAGCTACGGGGGCTTTTTGAAAAGTCTGCATTTTGGAAGGGGGTCATAACTTCGTTATTAGTCGAAATTTTGATTTAGAGTAAATTGCAATTTTATAGACTTTGTCACGAGGAATTCACCCGCTAAATTAAATTTTAACTGTCATATTTAGTTTTTGAGATATGACATAAAGTTGCATTTTTTCTTATGGAATGGCCTATTCTTTAATTAATTTTCGAATTCGTCATTGAATTCTTTTCAAAATGATGTATCATATATCATAGTTTTATTGAGCGGTTTAGGAGATATTCAACTTTTTCACTTATTTCTAGTGTGCTATGATTTCCTGTTGAGGCAGGTCAAGGCACTCCAGTATTTTTATTATTTTACACAGTCAAAAATATAGTAAGCCTGGTTTGGAAAAATTATAATTCAGCTGTTATATATAGCCATATACGGTTGTCTTCGTTCTGGATACATTTGAAGAGAAGTTTCCAGCGTCCTGTCGATTATCATTACTTTCCCTGTAACATTTTAACATGTCAGACTTTGCATCATTTTGATACACATTTCAAAATAAAATTAAAAACGCTTTTGTGCAAAATAATTTCATATCAAAGCGTAATGTCAAATTGTTTAAACAATTGAAAACAATGACAAAACGCCAAGACGCAAGGCCAACTTGATTTGCATAGTATAAGACAACAAAACTATAGGAGCATTGAATAGGATTTGACCGCAAGGCTTTCATGTCAATGGCGCATGACGTAATTCAACGCACACTAGACAAAAATATGAAACTTTAATTATCTCCGAAACCGCTTAATCAAACTATGACTTATGATACATCGTTTTGAAAAGAATTCAATGACGAATTCGAAAATTAATTAAAATATAGGCCATTCCATAAGAAAAAATGCAACTTTATGTCATATCTCAAAAACTAAAAGTGACAGTTAAAATTTAATTTAGCGGTTGAATTCCTCGTAACAAAGTCTATTCAATTGCAATTTATCCCAAATCAAAATTTTCACTAATAACGAAGTTATAGACCCCCTTCCAAAATGCAGACTTTCCAAAAAGCCCCCGTAGCTCAAAGACGAGACAATATTTCAAAATGCGGTTTTCACTATAAGTCTTTTCTTGAAATTTGAGCCTTGCAATGCGTGGTCAGTTTTTCTCTGTCTCCCCTAGAACTACCTTAAACTCCCTAAAAGTGCCCAATTTGGGACACCCTGTACATTGAAAGGGTAAAACAGTAAGTTCCTTGGAAAAAAGTCCCACACACACAGCGGTTTGGGGTGGCGTGTTATCCACTAATTTTTAAAAAAAATTGTACATGATGCAACGCTATTTCGGACGACATGATGAGTGCGAATTTGCTCGTATTTTGACAGGGTGAGCCAAAAACACGCTTAAAAATATGTGCTTAATATGAGCAAATTGAGGAGATCACGGCCAACAATTTTAAATACATTTTTGCTTGAATTTCTACAGAAGTAAAAAATATCAAGGGGTTTTCAAATCAGTTTTTAGAAATTCTGTAATAAGTCGAGCAAACATGTTTTTTTGTTGTTGGCCTTATAAAAACATATTCAAAAAATCGAAAATCGAAGCACTCATAGATTGCTTTGGAAACAATCGCAAATCCAACCGAATTTTCCAGTGCGCATGCATGTATCTTGTCACGTAGACACACAGCTGCTGTGTGGGTGGAACCCATATTTGATTTTATTTACATTATACGGTGTTTTACGTTAATCGAGTACAATTATGTATTGTTCTGTGAAAAATGGCAAATGTGCGGTTTATGGAAAAATGTCCGGGAGAAGTAAGGCAGTGCCATTCCATGGGTAAGTACTTGTATTTTTCTATATAATTTTTTAATAAAGTTTGTGGTGGTGGTTCTAAACACTCTTCATGGTGTTTACAATAAATCTGCACAATTAGGTTTAGAAAAACTACAATTTTAATACACAATTTGATAAGTTTTCACCCACTCAACTAGTTTTTGGAAAAACATAACCCTAAATTTTTGAAAATTGTCAAATAATGTAGTGATGTAACGGAGTTTGTTCCAAAACCACCAAAACTGACGCATGCGCAGTAACCGAAGTCCTGTCTACCCGAAAAAAGAACATTAAGAATTAAATAGGGGTTCTGGCTTCAAGCGTCGCGTGAGAGAGTATGCACCATATTTAACGTATTTGGCCTTGATCTAGTCTATCACGATTAAAAGTATAATGTTTCGACAACTTATGGATCTATTATAAACAGCATTTTTCAAATATTAAGTATTTTCAAGCGTTTTTTCTAATCACGCGCAAGGATCATAGATACATTAAAAAATATTGTCAATAATCTTATTATGGTTTTCTTATTATGTTAAAGCAGCGATTTTAGTATTCTGAGTAATTTCTAACGCATTTTTAATTTGACCTATATACAGTATGTCCGTAAGTTGGAACCATATGGAAATGTTTATTATTATATTATGAACTCCCCAACTCTAAAATGCAATCATTAGAGATCAACTTTTTTATTCGTACACGAGATTTTTCCAAAAACACGACTTTGCCCAAGAGTAAAAGTGCAATCTTTATTTCTGAAAATATCGAAAATTTTTCTAAAAAAAAGTTGATTATAACTAAAAACCACTTTTAAATATGCGGTTATTTATTTATTTTTTGTAAATACTTTATTGATTTCTGTCTCATGCTGTAGGAGTTGAGGAAATATTGAGCACTCCTCTATAGCATATTTAAATTATTCAAAATAATCGCTAGTTCACATGCACGCGCCATAACAAAACTTCAAGGTTATTTGAAAAAGTGGCTAAAATGGTCCACGATAGAACTTTTTATAGAAGCTGCATCTAAGATTACAACCGCTTTGATTACTTCCAACCTTGTTCGCAGGGACGGCGCACGGTGGTCAGCATGTCGGTTCTGAACGATCGAAACTATTTTATGGTTGTAATTTTGACAAATTGATGCTGAAACTTAGGAAATATCAATTAGCGTTTAAAAAATGTGATTTTATATACTGTGCATTCTGGAGATGGTACAGTCGCCTACAAAAGTAATGTGGAATATCGTTTTATTCCTCTTAAGCAAATAACTTGAAAAATTGATAGTTTGAGAATGTGTGTACGTAATTAGCTAAAAGTTTTTTTATTTAACATAAGTTATTCATAAAAAGTTAACTAAATTTATTAAACTTGGTATACTATTCATCAATGTAGAGATCAATCACTATCAAATTTTGCAAGGTTTTTTAACATGTACTGATATTCTTTATCGTAGTCTTTATATTAACTATTTTCACATACATGATTCAAAACGGATTGATTTTTATCCTGTGAAACCGGTGTCTGTGCGTGGTGCCAACGCTGAAACAATAAATCATAGCTAATACTCCGGCAAGAACCGGTAGCTACACACCCCTTGATACATGATTGAAAATACAAAGTCACAAACGCAATTGATACTTAATGATTATAATACATATTTGAAAATTTATAATAATTCAATACACAACTTTTATCTAATTTTTTTAACAAGCAAATTGAAACTTTGCAAATGGTTTAATAGTAAAAATAAAAGATACTAACCCATATTTAAAATATACGTGAAGAAATCACCATATAAACTCTAGTTTACCAATTTGGAGCACTTTTGAAAATCGTCTTTCCGCGCGGAATAAGTGCGGATCATTATACAGGCTATCAAGCGGCCTATGACTTGTCGTCGTGACAAGTCACAACGAGTTAGTTGATTGTTTTCCTGCATTGGGGTTTACTAATAAGGAAATTGGGCACTTTTTAGTGGTTATGATAGAAATTAGTTCGATATTGAGGTTTCGATCGTATAAATTAGACAAGCTGACCTCCATGCGGCGCGAAACAAAATAAAAAGTAGATGTTTTAAAAACAAATCAGTCTAAAAATATTAACGATTTTGGACACCAATTAAGTGACTAATGAATGAATGCATTTTTAGCACGTCTTTAAAAATAATAAACATTGACAGTGACCTTGCTCGGTAAAAAATTAAAAACGTAACACTACAGACTAATAAAAATATCAGGTAATTATTGAGAGGAACTTGAGCAATTGCCAAACGCCCACTGATACGAATCTAAATTAGATGTTTGGTGATTTAATAATAATTTTTAAATTAGGCAATAACGAGAAAATATTAAACAACAACAATTAGTAGTTAAAGGTACAAGATAAAAACAAAATCAAAAGAAACGCGTATGTACAGGGTGGGCCCAATTCGCCAATGTCCTGGGCTCGATTTCCGAGACGTCTTCAAATACCAAAACTGCTTCTTGATAGACATCGTAGGCTGTCACCTACGAGGGGCATTTTAAAATGTCTGAATTTTTGAAGGGGTCCTATAACTTTTTATTGCATTTTTACAGAATTTTCTATTAAAAAATGAATCTGTAAAAGTAAATTTAAATAATTTTCTTATGGAATGACCCTCTTTTTATTGGATTTTGAAATCAACGTAAAATTTCGTTTAAAATGACGTATCACACTCAACATTTAATTTTTAATTGTTTTTTATAATATGAATTTTTTAATTACTTCTTTAGTTTATATTTAAATTTTTTTATTTGATTATTTTAAAACATTTTAAATAAAGTCAATAAATTACATAATAAAATAAATACAACATTTTAAAAAATGTACAGATATAAAGTAGTCATTTCATAAAAAAATAACTATTTTAAGTCAAATATCAAAAATTAAGTGATAAAATTCAGTTTAATGGTTGGATTCTCTATAAAAAAACTATAAAAGCAAGGTTACACCTAAATGACATTTTCATAAATAAGAGTTATAGGCCACCAGTGGCGTACATAGGGGGGGGGGGAGGGCGGTGGTCCTGGGCCCTCCCAAAGCTAAGATGTTTTTTAGATATTTCCAAAATATTTCATGCATACAAACATAAAATAGCATAAAATATGGCTTCATGAAGTCCTGTCCCCCAAAACTGTCTCGCCCCCCTCAAAAAAACTTATTTCCTTCATAAATGCAGACTTTTCAAAATTAACCCGCAGCTGAAAAACTACGAGGTCTATCAAGGAGCGGTTTTGACATTTAAAGACAAGAATCGATCCCAGGACTTAGGTATGTCTGTGTTACCCTAAAAAAAACATCGAATTGTGCTCACCCTGTACATATATCAACTAAAATTAATTTAAAAAAAAACTAAAACGGTTTATTTGAAATTCGAAATATTTTATATACAAATACAATACATTTTTTTAATTAAAAATATGCGTTTTCGCCATGTACAACAATGTTTGAAACAAAAATAGATTTTTGAGAAACAATAAACCGATTTAATTCATTCGTACTTCGTTGGACCCGGCAAAGGTGTGTCTTTTTAACAAACTAAAAAAAAAGTTTAAACATTTCCAGAACATAAGAATAGACGAGCCTCAGTGAAGGGTAGAGTATAATTTCGTCCGCCATTTTGGATTTTAAGATGGTGGAAAATATATATATCTAGTCAAAATTCCGATTAGTTCTCTGTAGTGACGTTAGTTTTATTAAAATGGGTTATATAGACCCCCCTTTCTAACTTTTGAACAGCAAGAGATATTGATTTCTGATAAAAAGTCTTTTTAATGGGATCTTTTTTGCGAATATTTGAGCTAAGTGACAGTCATTTTAAAACAAGAAAATTTTTTAATATGGAATGAGGGGCGTGTTATATTTCTTTCGAAAGGTATTTTGATTGTCTACACAGGACAATTTAAAATTTTAAAATCGGTTAATTTTCATAGGACTCTCAAAAGTTAACTATTTATCAAACAAACATTTTTAAAAAAAATAATTTGTTTTATAATAAATTGCTTTTTTATGCTTCTTACTTATAAGAAAACCTAAATATAAGTTTAAAAATTTAAATAGGAAAGCGTGATGTGTAATACCTAAAATAATTTAAAATAAACAAAAAAGTTTTGAAAAAATTAGTACACAGCACGTTTTCCTATTTAAATTGTTTAACTTATTTTTAGGTTCTGACATAACTTAGAAGACGCATAAAAATTCAGTTTATGATAAAATAAATCAATTTAAATTATTTTTTTTGCTTGATAAAAAATTGTCTTTTTTTTAGTAGACCGCAAAGATATAAATTTAAATTTAAAAATTTTGATGTTTTGTAAAATTTTTGACATTAGGTTAGTTTGACATAACTGTCACTTAGCTCAAATACCCTCAAAAAATTTACCAGAAATAAATATCTCTATATCTCTATTTAGTTCATTTTGTCCTTTTTTTTTAACAACCCGCTAAATATTGATCTTAAAAACTAAATTAAACTTACATGTAGTACTAGCAGCAGTGAGCTTTCTTACAGAACCTACTCGGCTTAAAACTGATTGACACATGCAATTATATGAAAAATAAAAAAGAAAAAAAACGAAAAATTAGAAAATTATAAGTCAAATAAGTACAAAGTTTAATAAATAAAATTAAAATAGCAGCGAAAAAAAATTATACACACAGAAAAAGTTTTAGACTGTAATATTTACAAGATATACCTTATAAATCACAACAGTTGTTTACCTTCAATTTAAAATCAAATATACTTTAATTCTACAGTATTGGAGAAAATTATAGGAAAAAATGATATGTTTATACAATACAGTAAATTAAGTACATTTGCACATGGATACAGATTAAGCACATATTTTCTAAATCGTATGAGATTAGAACTTGATTATATTTTCTTTGGTTTGGAAAATATTAGTTTTTTATTAAATTGACTACACTATTCTGATGAACAAAAATATAGCAACAAACATTTTTCTCCTCATGTTTTCAAAGCCTTGGATATTTAGTTTAAGTTATTTATGTTAAACTCATAGGTGGTATAGTAACTAATAAAATTTTTAAATATTAGTTGTGGAACAGCAGATTAAGATTAAGAATCGATTTATCATAATGTAAAAACAGGGTATCCAACCGAAACAGCCAAGAATTTATTATTACATCGATCTACAGTATCGAGAACTATAAAGAATTTAAAAGTTTGAGGATCTGTTATGCTGCTGAGAAACACTAGACGGCCAAGAATATCATCTAAGAAATTTGACCGACGTATCAAAAAAATGTGTTAAGATAAGCCATTTATATCATCAGAAAAACCCTTGGCAGATTTGGCCCCCATTGTGACATCAATTCCAGAACTGTAAGAACTGGTTGTAAATCATGTTCACTGGACAGCCAAATGGATAAAACTCATTTTTAGCGACGAATTAAAGTTTAACCTGTTTCGAAGTGATGATGAGTGACATGTGAGACGACACAAACACTTCGAACCAGGTAATTCGTGGCCATAAAAGAATTTTTTTTAATCTTTAGCATTCCAGTGAGCATGATTAACTACAAATTTGAAACGGAAACGTACATTTTTTCGTGAAGAAAGTGTTTTTTGGCTGGCACACATGACTTTGAGTTGTTTGAGTTAAACTAAACGCCTTTTTTACAGTTCTGAAATTTTTGTCAATCAATTTGAAAATCCTGCCAAGAGTTTTGTTGATGGTATAAATAAGCTATCTTTAAACATTATTTTGATAAGATGATTAAGTTTCTTAGATGCTTTTCTTTCTTGGGTGTCTTTGATAGACTTTCTTTGGAAAAACGAAGATTTAAAATAATTCTTTGCACCATGTTTAAGTTGTTAAAGGGTGATATGGATAGTCCGGATATTCTTGGTCAGTTACCATTTGCAATTAATAGAATTAATTCACGTAATTCAAACACTTTTTATTTGGCATTTCCAAGGACTAATTTATACAAAAATTCTCCAATA
This sequence comes from Aspidapion aeneum, assembly GCA_963576565.1. Classification (NCBI taxonomy): domain Eukaryota; kingdom Metazoa; phylum Arthropoda; class Insecta; order Coleoptera; family Brentidae; genus Aspidapion; species Aspidapion aeneum. The sequence goes on along the minus strand of OY755038.1, from coordinate 32,835,432 downwards.
TATAAGATGTGTTCAATTTTTAACTTATATGCTTCTGATATTGACATAGATACGATTAATCTGAAAAAATTTAAACAAATTGTTGACGGAAAACTTAGACAAAACATTTAGATAATAATTATGCTTTTTTTTTTTTTGTTTGGTTTTTTTTTTGTTTTTTTTTTAGACTTTGTTTATTCAAGTAAAACTTATTCAGCACTATAAATTTTTAAGTTATAGTAAAATTGATTTAGGTTTCAAACAAATAATTACTTACCTATAAAAGAAAAACCTTTTTGTTATGTATGTTATTTTTAAACTAATTTTATCTGTGTTCCGTTTTGTGATATTAAAAATTTCTTGTTTCCTGTATCGCACCCTTAGAACTGGAGAGGCGCGGCTTGGAAGTTTTGGGAATGGGTTTATGAAGCAAACATGCTTTAAAACCTGCCTTTTCACCAAAGATAACAAGGATTGACCTTTTCCACAATTTTTTGCGCTATTTCTGGAAAACTTTGGTTTATAAGTAAGAAAAGTTTATTTATGAGCTAAAAAGGCTTTACATATTTTTGTTGTAGCAACTTATTTTACGGGGTTTTTAGTTATGCCGTTTTGGTTTTGGGGGTGCGGTATGTATTACTACTTGATATATTTTTTAAGTGTGTAAGATTGTATTTTTATATTTTATATCTTTTGTACTGAAGTGGATATCTGTCATTGGCGTAAGCTGTTGATATCCTTATGAATAAATAAATAAATAAATAAAATAAATAACGTCAGGTGATTCTCAACGACAGACAGGCTTCATGCTATATATCAATGTAATAGTACATTTTTAGCTGTTTGGGTTTACTTGATACCCTAATTGTACATGTTCATAAATTGATTTTTAATATAGATTGTAACTGCATTTGCACGATCCATATTCAAAATTTTTATTAGTTACTATACCACCTATCAGTTTAACATAAATAACTCAAACTAAATATGTAAGGCTTTGAAAATATGAGGAGATAAATGTTTGTTGGTATATTTTTTTCCAGTAGAAAAAACAAATATTTTCCAAACCAGAGAAAATCTAAACGAGTTCTTATCTCCTCCGATTTAGAAAACATGTGCCCTTATAGTCGTCGAAAGCCAATTTGCTTTTTGATATAATTTTATTATTTATTGCTATAATTTTGTCCAATACTGTAGTTGTAATGCCATATCATTTAAAGTGTTAGTAATAGTTGCTTCAATTTTTCTTTTATAAGGTATATAAAGGCTATAAACACAGGCTCTTTTAGCATGGTAAGCTTTGCAACAGTGTAGATATTTTATATCTACACTGTGCCTTTGTCTCAAAATAAATAAGAATAATAATAATTCTTCCGTAAGCCTTGTTTTCTTTGAACCTTCGGTCGCGGTGAGCGGACAATCCGATCGTCACGTTTTGACTAGTTTTATCCAACAAGATTATTTAATGGGATCGGTTTTCATAGATCCGGTTAGACCCACCATTGTCATGTCATTGTCAAATCATCACGCCGCACAATAGGCCATCCTGCAACAAAAAATGATATTCGCGGGTATGCCTTTTAGGATTTTGTGAACTGCAATGTGATAAGAAATGTCTAAACTCTAATCCATAAAAATGTTCAACAGTTTTTATTTGAATTTATTTTATATCGATATTTTTGCGAGACAATTCCTCCCTCTATTCGGTATAAGTTGCATTTCTTAGCGATTTTCATTGTATAAAACCAAGGAGTTTTTTAAGCAAAAGTTCAAAAGAAAGTGTTCTAACTATTATGGAGGAGCAAAATATAAGTAAGCATTTTACATTCATAAAAAGAAATGATATAAACATTTATTGCGGCCTCATTTTTTAAAGGCTGAATTTTAAATATAATTATTTTCTTTGTGCGCTATTTCATGAAGATTTAAAAAAAAGTACCCAAAAGTATTTTTTTATATATAATCTCTAAGCATTTTACTTTTTCAAAATGTGAACTAGATGCACCGTAGATGACCGCAAGTATTAAAAAAATATATTTTTTAGGTAAACCATAGATGCTTAAAAACTTGCGTTTTGCCCCCCCCCCTTGACATAAAGAAATTTTTTAGTTCTAGTAAAAAAAAGCTAGATAAATCGCAATTTCTTATAAAATTATTATTTTTTGTTAATTAAAAAAAAAATTGTTTTGGGACATCCTGCCTAGCTATAAAATTTGAAATGGAAAATATGGCTTATAGTTTACTAACATAATCGGTACTAAAATTTATAATTTTAGACTTGCAGTTTCCAAGGTATGATTTTTGCCATTTTACCCATTTAAGGAGCCCCCTGTTGAGCTAAGCAGATTTCAGAAAACTGGTCCCATTTAAATATTCTAGTTGGATAAAATCGTCAAAACGTGACGATCGACGGACTGTCTGCTCACCGCGGCGGAATTTTTAAAGAAAACAAGGCTTTATGAAACCAAACCGAAATTGTTAGGGTTATGCTTTACGATGAGTGACCTTAGTTAGGGTTCCCTTCAAAAGCCACTAGCTTCTATGGTCACCTTAAGTGTAACCCTTCTAAAATTAAGGTGACCGCGTTGGTGCAAAGAAGGGTAGAATTATTATTATAGTTAAAATTAATTTACAAAAATAGAGCGGGGTAAATGTAAATACTTAAAACCACTACAGTGTGTTCTAATTTTTCAAATCAGTCAACAAACTGGCTACTAATTTAATTTTTAGGTTTTACTTTAAAAATAAATTATTGGAACTTAGATTTCTACTTAGATATTTACATTTACCGTATGTAACCCTACCTATTTACATACCAGCAAAAGAAAAGCATAACTAAAAAATATTTTTAGAATCGACCTCTAACCAAAAAAATGGACCTATCAAGTCATTTATTTATTTATACGACGTTTACCGAAAAAACAATTAAAAATAATTTTGCAAGAGTTTTTACTTAAAGTCAATTTTTTTTGGAGAAGTTATAAAACTATTATATTCGAAAAAGTTTACCAGCGGTGAAGAAAAACTTTTAATAAGATTGCACGATAACCCCCCCTCCCCGCCCACACTTTACTAGGAATGGAAAAAAGGTCCAAAATTTGTTTTTGAAAACTACCCACCTTTTATCCCCCTGAAATGACAATTTTAACTCTGAGGAAAAAAATCAACTGGTACCCAAACTACATCAAAATTTTACCGTGAAATAGTATATTAGCTATACGCCATTATAGTATGTTTAAATTCCTTTGATATCGGTTTGAAAAAGGCTGGATATCTCCGACACAACTTAACCGATTTTACCAAACATACCTAGAAACCCTCTCTGAAGGACGAACCTTCAATCAGAAACAAATTCATTAAAATCTATTTACAGATTTAAACCTACATTTTGGTCGAATGATTCAATTTTTTAGCTGCACACTTAAAAGCAAAACAAAATAATAAATACACAAATAAGCAATAATTGCAACTATATACAACGTTAATGCTAAAATACAATTCTATTTCCGTCGAAAAGCGGAGATGAAAATTTTGGGCAGCCTAACAAGTATAATATGGTTATTTATATGAAGTAATAAAGCTAAAGGAGTCAAAACATCGCAAAAGACGCCTAATACTAAGCTAAAAACTGACAGAAACATACTGCAAAAAAACTTGATAGATTTATCCTTTGGTTAAAATTCTTTGATTTAGTAACGGCTTAAAGCAGAAAAGCGAATCAAAACTTTTAAACTGCGCATGCGTATTCTTTTTTTTTACTCATACATAACTGGCTTCCTCTCACTAACCTCACACATGCACGATAGGTTAGTAACTGAAAGAGTAGAGTTCGTAAGTAGTCTTTAGTATTGGGTCTTTCAATAATACTTGTTTCAATAAAATTCACGTGAAATTGCCCAGTATTGCGCTTCCAGGCATCTCAAATAGAGTGATCAGAAGGCCATGCGAGAAGTGGGACACTTCTCAATCGTCGGTGACCACGGTGGATAGAATAGACCGGTGTTCGGATCTTATATATATATATATATATATATATATATATATATATATATATATGTCGAATTTTCCACGTCATTGGTGGTCCAGCTGATTTTTCTAAACAAAAGTTAGATCTGATCAGGGCTATCAAAATGGACGGGCCACGATCCTCCACTTTGTTGACGTCACATCCGGGGCTGATTTTTTTTTTGATGGTCACGTTACGACACAGCTGATTGTCTTTAACATATTGAAGTTGGAATGACGGTTCATGGATATTTGATTTTTTTTTTAAATAAAGCCGTTTTTAAAATTGTTTTTACTATATTCTCGCAGAACAATTTTTTTTAAATGTAAAGTAAGCCCTAATTTTTTATAGCCGCTTCATTAGCTCACACAAAAATTAAGTTTAAAGTAGAAGCGAATGTGACAATCACATATGACGAAGTCAAATACATGTCAAATATAACAGTTGGCATGTGGTACATGGCGGGTAATTTGAATTCAAAATAAGGAATGCTAAATCTTGAAGATTTAAACCTTTTAATCATGTTGCTTCCTTACAAACCTTTGGTGGAATATCGGGATGGTGTCTGAGAATATTTCACTGAAATTTTGCGGAAATCTGTAGTGCCATTTTGAAAATATCATAAAAAAACCTCGGACCTCCCATAAAACCCAATGTAAAATTTAGCCCCGGGAGAACAGCTGATTTTTTCAGGGTCGTGGCCTCTATTTTTGTGTTGGCCTTGATCTGATATGAACAACGGAACAACTAATATTTTTTGAATTTTTTGAAAAATAAGGCAATTTTCCTACTGTTTTCTAGTCTAGTAAATGTAATTTTCTAGACGTATTGTCTATATTTTTCTTTAGCCCGCTTTATTTTTTTACACAAAACGTTTAGTATCAAAGGTGAACCGAGCACTTGGGAAGTAAACAAAGATGTAGGTCAGCGGATGATTTTTGAAGCTGAAACGAACACATTATTTCGTTCGAATTTTAATTGTTGGATTGGACAGGATATTCTACCCACCGTGGTCGGTGACGGCATTCCATATATCTGTACTGCTAAAGCGTAATTAAGCCATATTGGATTCAACTGAACCCAAACGTATGGCTTGGATTAGAAAAGTAGAGGCTTTTAATAAAATTTGAAAGGAACTGCTTTCAAATAACGTTGACAAAGTGTCAATGCTGTGAGTTGACATTGTCGACATTGGGGTTAATTTTAATTTTTGATGTAAATTTACGAAAATTCTTTGTATTTTGGAACTTTTGGAAGACAAATTTATTATCTCGAGTTGATGTAGCTGCTTACTTGGCTTGTTTTTAAACAAATTAAAAGGTATTTATCCAAAGGTAACTGATAATGGGTGTTTTTAAACTTAGAAGAGAGATGGCGCTGAGAGCGCGGCACTCATTATCAGTACCCTGAATTTATCCAAGCCATACGTTTGGGTTCATTTGAAATTCAACGGCACGCTTGCCATCAACAAGTAGAAAAGACATGCGCAGTTATAAAATTTATTTAGCTTTCTTTTTTTAACTTCTAGTTTATTTTTAGCATATTTACATTTTATTTCAGTTACTTTTTATACATTTTAATAGAATTTCAGATAAAATGTTAAGAAAAAATATGTACACAAAATAAAAATAAATCGGAGTCTTACCAGCATTGGGATTGATCGTCGTGGCAGACCTAGGCTTGACGGCGGTAGATGGCACTACGGACTTTTTTATAAGAGGGAGTTTCGCCGATTGCATCCTGTCCGGCTCGTCAAAATTTACTAAAATTAATAAAAATTTGAGTTTTAACACTAGATGGAGCAATATTAGTAATTTATACTAACGAGACGCCAGGCTTCCAGGATGCAGTGACCCTATATTTATACAAATAGTAGCTAAAACGCTATTTTTTTTTAAAGCGTTCTAAATTATGGTTTCATAAGATTACAGACAGAATTATTGTCTCTATCAAATTCCGTGAGGAAGACCATTAAAGTGTGGAAATCAGATAGTTTCCTTCCCACCTGGGGACCATTTTCATTTTCAAATTCGCCATGATTTCTCGATTGGAGGGTAGTGGCATTAAAACACCGTGTTTGCCAGGTGTTTTAGTGAGTTTGCCGCCCATTCTGGGACAGACGCTGTTTGTAGCATTCATTCTTAGACGCTGATGTGTTTAATCTTTTATAGGGGCTGCCACCTATGCTATGTTCGCCGCCATACTGAGGTCCTTCCTCTCCGCCTTTCATACCGGTGTGGTCTTCTCCTGTAGAGTAATTCCACGCCAAATCATAGCTGCCATGTCACGAAAAAAATCCAAATTTTGGTAACATGTATTAGTGTCCTTAGAAATACCAAATTAACAAATTTTAATTTTTAATGTCGCCTCCCGTATTTTACAGGCCACTTTGAAAGTAAAAAAAAAAAGAAAATCAGTTGTGGCCTTATTTTTTTTTATTTCTATTGTATTAAATCTTATGTAAAAACAAATTTGATGGAAGAAATCTTTAATATTGGTTGGATAATCCTATACAGAGAAAAAAATGAACCTCACTTTTTTGACATGGCAAAAATAGTTTTAGAAAAATAGTAAATTTTATGATTTTCTCGATTTTTAATTATTTACACCGGTGCGGAATATGGTCCATTAAAAAAAAGTCTATACGCACATTAAAGTTCAGTGGCTTGACTATCATACAAGGTAAAAGAAAAATGTCTAGGTCTATTGCTTTCAGAAAACGAATTTTTTTAAAATTGGAAGAACCACAAAAACCTCAGAATTGGCAACTTTTGACTAAAAAAATTGTCATGTCTATCTGTCTATTAAAACTTCGCTTGTGCGTTGTTTTACTTGATAATGTATCGTCTAAATAAAAGTAAAATAAAAAATCTGGGTCTGTCATTTTAACATCAACTTTTAAGCTATTTGGTTAAAGCATGTAAAAAATCAAATTTTTTTATTGAGTCGCAAAAAGAAAACAAATATGTATAAAAATCATTGTTAGGGGATCTTATTTATAGCCAATACTGTTTTGCGTGAGATCCTAGTTTGTGGGTTTAAGTCCCATCTTCGTAAACAGTCGGAAATTATTTTTTAGTTTTAGGAATACATTTTTGGTGAGACACAGACATTAATTAGTTTGTTTCTTTGGTAAATGAAATGGTTCAGGTTTAACAGTGGCGTACGCGGGAGGGAGGGGGGTTGGAGGCCTAATCTTTCCAAAACCATTAAATAACTTCTCCTAAAGATTGAATTTTTCTGAAAGAAGAAATAAATGGTTTTCCAGGACTTTGCTTTTACTTAAGCCCTCTCTCCCAACCCCCTTGGAAAATTTCTGCATACGCCACTGGGCATTAAAAAAACTAAGTACAAAACTAACGCATGGTAAAAGCCCATGTGATGCGTTTGAAGGTACTGTGAAACGATTTGTTTTACATTAAAATCTCAAACAAATAACAACTGGACATCATTCTTTCATTCCTCTGGATGATTTAACTATAGATACTAAATTTACTTCAAGCTCAGAAAAAAAATTTGTTCGGTTTCTGAAATTATAGAACTCAACTTCTTTTCCGATTTTTTAAATATGACAGTAGGTAACTACTAAAAAAGTAAATAAACTTTAAAAAAATTTGTGTAGTGACCTTATGAAGAGAGTTTAGATCATAATTTATTTACTTTACCTTCTGATAAACTTTAATTTGCAGGGGCGGATCTAGAAACTTTATTTTGGGGGAAAATATCATAATAAATATTTCACAAAACTATTTTGCGTAGTGACCAGGAGGTGTATTCTATGTCACAAAACTGAGTAAACTTTCAGATTTGGGGGGGGGCGTTTTTAGACTTTTCAAATGCGTGTACAACAGACTAATTGGATTCAAAAATCTAAAATTGTGCAAAAGTGGTTAAGCATAAGCTGTTTCACTTAGTAAGCATGAAAAAAGAAAAAAATTAAATGTCACGGCAACACTTTTTTTGTAAATTGGATGACTTGGCGTGGAATTGCTCTGTATCCCTAGGAAAGGAACCCTAGACAGTGCTAACTCTCCGGGTCACATAGTACCTGGAATCTACGGAAGGCAGAAGTTCCTTCATTTCCCCTGATAGACATCTTTTGTGTTTCTAGTATTTAAACACTCTATATATAGAAAATGCTTACATTCTACACTTTTGCTAGCAGTCGGCAACAATTCTCCGCTGTTCTTGACTTCGTCAAACCGTGCTGCTAGAACCACCCATTTTGGTTGCGGAACGAGATTTCGCCTTTGCAAGTCAGCCCTAGAATGACACAAAATTATTCAATTATTGTAAAAATTATTTAATTTAAGGACAGGATAAAAAGTTTCCAGGCTGAACCTTAGTTGACCCGATAAACTTTCTTGTTTCCCTGCGAGTGTGTGTGCACTTTTGCACGTTCTTAGCATATCCTAGAAATCAACATCAAGTGGTTCCCGTCCTAAGCATTTTAAAAGCTTATCAATTTTGAAAAGCAGAAAAAGTCAGACATAAACAAATAATAAAACCAGTACAATATATTCAGATAATGGAACAAACTTTGTGGGAGGTGAAAAAAAGTTAAAGAAAAAATTAGCTCTGAATACACGGCTCTCAAAATTAAATGGAATTTTAATCCGCCAGTTGCACTACATATGGGAGTTGTATGGGAAAGATTAATTCGGTCGATCAAACAAATTTTTATTAGAAGCTAAATTAATTGTAAATTGTAGATTTCTGACCTACACATCAGTAAACCCGGGAGACGACCCGGAAGGTTTAACACCTATACCTTTCCTGACTGCTTTAGCCAACCTAGAAAAATACCCCAGATAAAAACTCCGTTTTGGCAGAAATATACATCTTTTTCCTGGAAAAGACGGCAACGTTCGGGCAGTAAAAACGAAAACTACGAACGGACATTTAATTCGTCCTGTTATACAAACTTTTACTCAAACGTTGGTTGCAACGTGGCTCGGTATTTCCTTTTGGTGTACAGGTTAGGGGAAATACCAGGAAATACTTGGGAAGTACTGGGAAATATACTAGAAAATACCGGGAAGTGCTTGGGAAATACTAGGAAATACCATTGAAATTTGGGAAAATACTGGGTAAAATACCGTAGGTATTTCCTTTTGGTGTACAAAAATTGGCCATAGAGAGACCCCTCGTTTGCAACTATATATTTGTATCAAAATGTAAAGTTTATTAGTGGTAATAAAGTAAAATGTTATAGATTGATAAATAAAAATTCTAAAAACCGTCGCAAAAGACGGGTGTTCTTTTTTAAATATTAGAGCGGTCCATCTAGAAAGAACTAGCCTAATCAATAAGTATAGGTTCTTTATTAAAGGTGTCGATTTATTGCAAGAGGAAAGTCAAGTACAAATATATTCAGATAATGGAACAAACTTTGTAGGAGGCAACAGAGGATTAAAAAGTTTTTTAAGAATTTGATAAAGAAAAAATGACAGACAAATGAAATGGAATGGGATTTTAATACGCCGTGCCGTGCCAGCCATCCAATTGATGAGTTTAAGATCCACAATGAGTAAATTCCTAATTATGTAGTGGTGTCAAAATAAAATGTTGATCCCTTACAGCCCCTAGGGTCCGGGGGCAAAGTATAAAATATATAAAATTAAGTAGTCCATTGCAAACAAACAAATTTCACTTACATAGGCAGTGTATGAGGCAATTTTTTTAAAAATTTTAAATGATAAAAAAATTTCCCCTAGTGGGCCTTGTTAACAGCCTCGATTTTTTTTATATAGCAGACCTATGGGTAATTGTGTGAACTACAAATCTAACGAGACCTAGTTGTACAGGTGCAATAGTGTAGAAGGTATAAGGGATAATCTAAAAACACATTTTGCCCCCTTGCGCCCTCTAGGTGCTATATATTAAATATTTTTGACAGCTGAAGAATCAATACTTAAAGGCCAATACGTGTGCCAAGTTTCATTTCAAACAAAAATTTGACACCCTAACCTTAGTTTTTGACTGAGACATATTTGGGTCTGTTAACAGGTCACGCAGTGTTAGTAGGATCAATAGTAATCGATCATCACAGGTGTCATTAAATCTTCATCAAAACTAAATGTACCTTATTCGTTTTATCAGCTAGGCTTTGCGTCTCATTCGCCAGACCCCGATGTCTCAGGCATTCATGCTGGCAAAGTAATTGCGAAGAATTCACAAATAATTGCAGCTACAATCTCGTATTTTGACACGTTAGACAAATCAAACTACAATATTGGTATTACCTTAGCTTTTCTCCAACATGTTTATACAAGTCAACTAGCGTGTTAAATGCAGTATCTCTCACAGGAGCTGTCGGGTCGGACAGCAACTTCACAATGTCTGGAATGAACTTGTTTAGGGTAAGGGAATGAGCGCCATGTCTAAAAAATATTCAACGTTTTAATGTTGAAGAAAAATGTTTGTCAATGTGTTTGGAAAATAATGTCTAATTCATTTTTCATTTTTAATTCACTTTAACAAGTGTAAATTTTTAAAATCAGAAGAAAAAAAATAATTTTATTATTTTATGCGCGTCTCTTAATTTGTCATTTCCTTTTCTGTATGTCTATACTATAAGACACGGTATTTGATATCCTAGATCTCAATGTAAGAACCCGGTATAAGATTTTAATGCTTACTCGTTAACTGTATTCACCAAACATCTGAGTACTTCCTCTCTGATTTTGGCATTTTTGTGGGTAAAACAGGGCGATAGTTTCTCAAACAAAAGTTGCGGCGTCAAAACGTTTCTCTCCAGCAATTTCAGTATAAGCAACTGCGCTTTTTCTCGCACCGTGTCCTTGGCGTCGCTCAGACGGTCAATGATGTTCGGCAACACTGTCGGTAGGTATGGCCTAAAGTCGGAGCCCAGACGATCGACAAGGTAGGTCAGAGCTTCGATGCCTGTGCTGGAAACCTGAAAAAATTAAAATTTTTAGTTAATGGACGCAAATTATGATAATAAAATCTTCGGTCGAGAACACTGAAGGATTAAGTTATTTGGGCCAGTCTGGGAGAGCTGAAACGTCTGAAATTATTTCAGACATAATTCGTTGGTAGTTATTTTTAATCCAAATTTTTATAATCCTCTTTGTTGCCTTATTTAACGATTTATTTCTTATGTTTAGTGGCAACAGATTAAGGAGTCTAGGACTTGTAAATAAGATCATTCGCTGAGTCCCTGAAAAGCTTTGTAAAGAAGTGCAAAAGTTTAGTCTAGATACTGCTCTTGTTTGTATATAAAGTTTTGAAATCTCTTATAATTTAACTTTCACACAAAATAACTGCCTTAAATGTAAAAACTCTATTTCAGAAAATAAAAGCTCTGTAGAATATAATTTCGGTTTAAACAATAGTATCTTAATTATATATTTCTGAGCTATTTTAAGAGGCAATAAGATAGAGACGCAAGTAGCACCCCAACACAATATCCCATAACTCAGTACCGATTAGGTAAGGTAAAAAAACCAACTTTGTTAATTTAAATTGAAGAATATGGCTTAGCTGCGAGAACTTGTAAGTTAATTTTCTGTTTTTTTGCTAACGTAATCAACGTGAACGTCCCACTTTAGAAATGATTCAAAATATACACCAAGGTATTTAATAGATCTACAAGATAATATGATTGTATCACAAGTATAACCATTTAAATGTGGTTTACACGCGGAATTATGGAGCAAAATAAAATATCTGTGAGACATACCACGCTTGTTCAAGCTAAAGCATGTAAATCTAGTTTTATCAACATTTAGATTTAATTGGTTAGCATCCAACCAACACTTTAATTTGTGCAGGACCAATTCTGCCTTCCTGTAAGCTTCTTCTCAACTACTCCCTGTTACTAGCACAGCGGTGTCATCCGCAAAACGAACTATTTTACCATTTAGTTGTAACGGGCCCAACACACTGCCTTGAGGCACACCTACCGTGACGTTGCGGATTTCACTAAGAGTTCCACCAATCTTTACCCTATGGTTTCCCCCCTCCAAGTAAGAATTCAAAAGACTATACACCACTCCTCTGATTCCTATGGTTTTTACACGTTTTAAGAGTATATAGTGTGCAACTGTAATGAAAGCTTTTTTCAAGTCCAAAAAACAAGAATAGGTTTAAGCGTTTTGTTTATACTATTCAAAACAAATTGATTTACTTCTTGAAAGGCACTATCGGTGCTAACTTTAGGTTGAAATCCAAATTGATGTAGGAGGATCATACGATTCTCCTCCAAAAAGCCTTACTTTAATACATTTTTCTACGATTTTATTAAGAACACTACAAAGTGCAATAGGCCTATTTTATCTTTTTTATCGCCAGCTTTATGTATGGGAATAATTATAGTTTTTAAAAATCTTTGGGTAGTAAATACAAGTAAAAATAGAATTAATTAGATGTACTAAAAATTTAAAAAGAGAGTTTTGGTTATTCTCCCCAAGAATCAGTGTTTTTTAAAGAACCTATCACATTTATTAGCTACGATTCTGTTACAGGTTTTCAATTTCAAAAAACAAAGATTTATCGCATACATTCTTATATGTTTAAGGAGTGGGGGTAATCCTTTCTGCTAGTTTAGATCCAAGAGAGCTCAGGAAAGTAATAAATAAACTCATTAGCGATTTCCGGTTCATTAGTGACTGTCTGACCGTTTTCCGTTTTATTGCGTTTTGAGTAGGGTACTCGTTTCATGCTTCTTTGATGGTTTGCCACATTTTTTTAGGATCTTTTACGCTAATATTTATTTTGGACTTATAATAACTATATTTCGTCGTTTCAATTAATTTAATAAACGGTCTCTGTATTCAGTGTAAGTTCAGCCGAAGAAAGCTGGTTTTCCGCAAACGGCTTGAAAACTAGAAAACAGGACGAATCCGTGTTTGCGAGCGGCGCACAACCAGTTTTCTTCGGCTCCTCTTTGTGTGTTCGCAGATCCTTTGGGAGGACATCGGCAGTATGTTGTCGAGTTTTCATTTCAATGCGTGTTTGCTGTTTTTTCGTGGATCATAGAAAGATCGAAGAGGTGTATACGCACTTTTACATTCCTGGTGGGTGAAGATTCCCTTATTATAGACACTATTACTACTATAAAAAATAATTTGTTATGAAACATTTGCTAAATAAGAATACAAAATATAATTTAGAGCTACAAGACTCATTTGTTTCATTGTAAAATGTTAATGCGTTCCCTAAGTACCTTTTATACATTCGGTACTTGAAAAATATAAGCATTATTTACCGTCATTTGGACCAATAAAGAATCAGTTTCCCGTGCGATTTGAAAACATAAGGGACACCGTAACATCTTTATTTATTTTTCACATTCAAAATAAAGTCTATTATTATCAAAACAAACATTAAACTTGAACTTTTAAAACAACATAATTGAGTAATTAAGAATACAGAAAAAAATCTACAAATAGAAGATTCAGTTATGCAACACTAATTTTCAGGTATTTTATTTTATTTTTTTGAAAAACTATACCTACTGAACAGTGTGTATTAGATTACAATGACTGAAACAAAGAACTATTTTGTTTGATATAAATTAGATCATACATGTTAAAAAATCTTGATTTAAATAGGTATAGTCTTTTCAAAAATCAGAAAAATGTTGCATAAAATTTCACTCGGTTAGACAGAAATCCAGCAAGGGCAACCCTCCCCCCTATGTGGGAATTTTCGACACGTATATTTTTGTTCCTATTTGAATCTAGCTTCAGGTCTTGTTTCTCATTTGTCAATTACAGCATATACTCCACGGGACGAGGGGATCATCTAGACACATAGTGTGGTCAAAGTAAAAAACTATTTACTGAAACTTATAGAAGATGTTTTTTAATTCCTATTTCATAAAAATCGGTTCATTGGTTGCCAAGATATAAGCTTTTATTTTTTTTAAAAGAAACGTTTATATCTCAGCAGCTATTGAAGCAGAAAAGGACATTTTTTTAAAGAAAATAATATAATCTTCTCTTTTTTCCGTTTAAGTTTCCGCAATTAGTTTTTTACTCTGATTACTTTTGCCTGGGTGATCCTACCCCCTTAAGTACCAACCTATATGCTGTAGTGGCAAACAAGTGAACCTGAAACTTGATTCCAAAAGCAACCAAAAAATATATGTGTCAAAAATTCCCACGTAGGGGGGAGGGGTTAAGGTCACTTATGGTACAGCAAAGCTTGCCTTTACGATGAGTGTCCTTATGAGGGGTTCCCTATGCTGACTTTCGGTCTATGTAGGTTGTAACACAAATTGCTTTTCGAAAATCACAAGTGTTTTCATGACTGACATAAATAATGACATTCTTGTCAATTGCTGCGAATTAATAGTACATGGCATATATCACTATCTCCCTTCTACTCACGGAAATTATCTTCTCTACTTCATGCGTAAATTGGTGTCGTTTAGGTCCGAGGTTAGAAGAAGATGGGGGAAAAATTACAATAAGAAAAAGAAAGACAGGTAGAGAGAGAGTCTGGTTATTCGGGGTAGATTTCCTATGGTTACCCACCACTAAGGGTTGCATGCTCTTCAATGCAACCCATTCAAAAAAACAAAAAAAAAGATGAAAAACCAAAAAAAAACTGCTTACTTTTAGGACATTAAATATTCTGGAGAGTATAGTATTTCTCGCAATGGATACATTTTGGAAGTAACTAGCAGCTACTCTCCAAAATGTGTCGATTTGCGAGGAACACTATCGAGAGTAAACATTTATATTTTGTTACGAGAACTGTTCAAAGTGACAAAAAAAGTTAAAACAAAAAGAAAAAAACCAGACCTTATTATGAATAGACTATATTTTATTGTTCTTAAAGTTGCTCCTTAATGTTAAGATATTATATGGTCCAATGAAAATATGGATCATTAATTTTTAAGCGATGATGGGTGGGGTCACAAATACAAATGGTCACTAATTGCTTTTAAGTAGGTTTGCTATTCTTTAAGTAATCTGTCACGTACGTCGTAAATATATCTTTTTAAGGAGTGTACGCCATTAATAACAAATTACTGTTAAAGGCGGGCAGCCATAACAACGTATGTCTTGGCTTGATAATAATAGATTTCGGAAGAATGAGTTTATAAATTGAGCCCAACGTATGTCTTTTCTTGATTTTGACAGATGCTTTTAATAAAATTAGAAAGATGGCGCTCTTTAAAGTCGTGTACAATTTATCTCTTTCTATCACTCTCTCTTTCAGGAGTTTACAACTACTTGACGACCGACCAGGAATTATCAATGCATGCATGCAGAAGCGCGCATCTTTGATAAGGGGACAATCACACAGACTCAAAAGTACTAAATATTATAGACCTAACAAGCCGGCCCGCTAAGCACCACCAAGGTATCAAAATTTTATTTTTACCTTCTTAGCCCGCGCAGCAATGGCTAGAAAAGGTATGGTTTTCAACGAAAAATTTTTTTTTATATAACGCCGAAAATGTGTTATTTGAGTGTATTTTGACCTATTCTAGCAATATCTTCGTGATGTATTTCTCTGTGTGTGTGTGTGTGTGTGTTTTTTCCGGTAACACGATAGCTTCTAAACCGCTGAACCGTTTTTTATAAAATTTTCAGATAAAATAGTGTTCGACACCGAGCTGATTAGATTTTGGTCAAAATCCATTAATGCTAATGACAGCTTTTTGGCAATTAATTAATTATATAATATATTTTTATTACCTAATCTTTTAAACATTTGTCTCAAAACAAAAAGTATGTCACCTTAAGCACAATTCCCTTACCCATTTAAGACGTACGGGATTTTTATAGAATTTAATATTATCGTAAACAAAATGTATCAATAAAGGACGTTAGAGGATTGATGAAATAGAGTTTAGAAGACCGAAAATAATTGAGGAACTAAAATCTATATCTAAATCTTATACAGGGTGTCTCTAAAAGGTCTGTACAAAATCTTAGCACATATTCCTGAGGTCAAAATAAGTCGGTTTAAAGCAACTTACCTTAGTCCGAAATTGCCCCGTTTTAGAGATACAGGGTGGTAAATTTAAAAATCGATTTATGAATGAAATTTATGAACATTTCTTAACGCATTACTTTAAAAATTGGTACTCGGGGGTTTTTAGGGATGCGAAACCTAAAAATGGATACCTTTTCACTGTGGCCGTTAGAGGGCGCTTCACAATGCTCTTTTTATGGTTTAAAATGACTATAACTTTTTTCTCAGTGTAACTTTTAACTTTTTTTGTTAAAAAAATATTTTCCTGAATCTTTTCAAGTCAAAAAGGTACTCTTGTTAATATGCGCTAAAGTAAGTCGTTTTCGAGATATTTCCGTTTCTAGTGTTCGATGCCGCAACGGAATACTGAAATTATTTTGAATGACTATTTCACTAGAGTGTTTTACACTGACAAAATGCCATAGCAACGGCCAGTTTTCTACTGACTATTGTTCTCAAAGCTTTATTCAAGTTTGTTGCTTTTCAGCAATTTCTCTCATGAAATTTTTTAATTTAAAAATTTAATTTTTAAATTCACCACCCTGTATCTCTGAAACGGAGCAATTTTGAACTAAGGTAATTTGCATTAAATCGACTTATTTTGACCTCAGGAATATGTGCTAAGATTTTGTACAGACCTTTTAGAGACACCCTGTATAAGTTCGTTTAAAATCGTTAAAAATTAGACTGTACAAGAAATGTGTAAGTAATTGCAAAATATAAATTTGTGCAAAGTTCAATGATCCAAATCTATAAAATAGTTACCGTTGAATATGATTGGATCATAATATAAAAAAAATATGTCTACTAAGTTTTTAGAATTAGTATTCTGTATGAGTTTTAATTATTATGATTGAGTACAAAATTGATAGGTATACCTATAAAGTACGACATGCGTAAAGCGTACTTACGAAATTATACAGTTTTGAATTTTCATGAATGAGGTTATTGGGTCATTTTCTACCCAACTGCGACTAGTAGTTACAAGTAAATTTAGCAGTTGGGTGTTTTTTTCATTAATTTTTTTTTTATTTCCAACTCTTAGGTTTAATTCTTATTCAGCCTTATAAAAACCACTATGCATTTACAATTCATTTAGCTTTATCCAAAAAGTACGTGTAGATTTTCTACGGACGCGAACAGTGTTACCTTCCATTGAGTGAAGGTGGGGGAGGAGAGAGGAAGGAGAAAACTAGTAAAATGGTGCTAAAAAAAATCTTATAGCGTGTGCCAAAAGAATTTTTGAAATCGCTCTAAATTTGTGGAAGATATAGCTACAGCTATTAATAATAAGGAGGGTGGGGAGAAGAGAGGGTGAGGAAGGGGGAAACTAGTAAAATGATGTTGGCAAAAAAGTCTTAAAGCGTGTGCAGAAAGAATTTTTGAAATCGCTCTATATTTGTGAAAGGTAGCTACAACTATTACTAATAAGGAGGGAGGGGAGAAGGGAGGGAGGGGGAAACTAGTAAAATGATGTTGGAAAAAGTCTTCAAGCGTGTGCAGAAAGAACTTTTGACATCGCTTTATATTTGTGAAAGTTATAGCTATAACTATTACTAATAAGGATGGCGGGTGGCGAGAGGGAGAGGCGGGAACTAGTAAAATGGTGTATTGCAAAAAAAATCTGAAAGCGTATGCAGAAAGATTTTCTGAAATCGCTGTATATTTGGTAAAATTATGCCAATATGGTTTTTGAATAGGGTGGGTGGAATGACAGGAGGGGAGATGGGTGGGAACAAGGAGAACTACAAAGTAACTACAGCAAATTAGAGGACATTTGCAATGGGTGAAAGGAATTTCAATAAAATCGCCTAAAATTTAGATACTTTGTATGCCTTAAAGCCTACATCATGTGACAAAATGGCGTCTGAAGACCGCCATGTTGATTCCTGTTTAAAAAAATATAGCCTATAGCACCTTCGGGATCAGTAGCAATTTAACGACACCTTTTTTGTCAAAATCGGTTAAGCCTCTAGCGTGACACAAACATAATAACTTACATACATACAACAATCGAAAAACATTACCCTTCCTTTCGCCGTGCTGCAGTTGGGTAAAAACTAGGCAGTAATTTGTTTTTATATGACAATATTGTATAGTATGACGCTTGCACGCTTTTACCTTTAAAAAATGTAATGAATCATTTGTTTATTAATTATTAAAATAATGCTTTCCATAAGTATGTACGAATACATTGAATATAGATAAATTAGGTAGGTTATTTTCTTACGCATTGTCATTAACATTAATTTTCTTCGATAACGGTTAAAAATTAATTATTTTAGCAAACAACTGTTATTTGGTCTTTCTACAATAAATAACCAGCAAGCTACACAAAATCACTGTTTATAAATATTTTCGATTTCTGATGCATCGGTGATTGATTCTGTATTCTGCTTCTTGGCAACCAATTTCATTTTTTAATTTTAAAGTATTTCAACTTTTTATAATTTTATGTGGATTTAAAAAATGTTACCGAATACTCATTATACTCGTGTTGAGTCCTTGATGTTACACAAACGTAATTAATTAATGTAGGGTATATTTGCTATTTTTAAAAAAGCTATGAGGTAATTTTTTGATAACCAACTAGATTTCGACTAAAAATAACATAATAAATGATTTTTTTTCAAGGTTGACACTTTATTGTTATTTAAATGCGAAAGTTTAGTCATTAGTAATTTTCAAAAATATATTGAGGGCTTAAAATACAACCCGCCATTCCGGGACTACAGAGGTTAAATTTTGCTTAGTTATATTCAAATACAGGGTGTTTCAACGTAAAGGTAACAGGTGTTTTTTAGTATTACTCGTGCAAATTTAAAAAAAACGCTCGAACACGTTGAAAGGGTAAACTTTGCCCCTATATTTCAAATAACGAAAGTTGTTTTGAAAGTTTCTTAATTGTGTCTACAACTGTGCAAAAATATCGAAAATCCATCGATTAGTTTTTGAGATATTAATTTGCCTCCATGAAACAAACGTTTTTATCAACATTTCTAAGAAATTTTTTAAAAAATTGCGACTTATTTCTTTTTTTCTAATTTTTATTTATTTTATTTATTGCTCTATGGTAACCCTGAAGGCAAATATCTTAAAAACTATCTTAAAAGATATAGATAACAAAAGTCATTTGTTCGGGAAGTGTTTTCAAAAAGATGACCGCGACATTTGTCTCAAAAGTAGGTCATGAAGCAACAATTCCTCTGGAAGTTCAAAGGACTGTTACTGCCGATTGGTACATCACCATTTGTTTGCCGAAAGTCATCGCTGACCTTCAAAAAACGAACCCCGAACGACGAATCATCCTTCACCAGGACAATGCAAGTAAACACAAAGCACAAAAAACCATTGAAAAAAACCAACGAATTTAAGAGATCAGTTGGATGACTAGGTCGAGTTAATACCCTGAGAATTTCTCGTTCCTGTATTGCGACACCGCGCACCTGCATAGATGAAAGTTTTCCGAAAAAATTTATGTATGGTCTTCGGTAGTTCAATGCTTAGAACGTTTGCGTACAGAGCAAGAGGTTCCGGGTTCGAGTCCCGGCCAAAGACAGAAAAACTTTTTTCTTATTTTTCTTTCTTTAATTTCACTTGTTGTTTATAGTTTTAGGTCCTTGCATTATTTGCAATTTGGTATTTGAGAATTATATTGGCAATCGCCCATTGCGATCAGAAATTTTAACACACGAAAAGGTGATCTCATGCTTTCAGACGTTGATTCTTTACGTCTAATTTGAGTTAGCATACCTTTGACAGTGGGAAAGAAGAATTTAAGAGATCAGTTGGATGACTAGGTCGAGCTAATACCCTGAGAATTTCTCGTTCCTGTATTAAGACACCGCGCACCTGCATAGATGGAAGTTTTCCGGAAAAAAATTATGTATGGTCTTTGGCAGTTCAATGCTTAGAACGTTTGCGTACAGAGCAAGAGGTTCCGGGTTCAAGTCCTGGCCGGACAGAAAAACTTTTTTCTTATTTTTCCTTCACTTGTTGTATATAGTTTTAGGTCCTTGCATTATTTGCAATTTGGTATTTGAGAAAAACGTCGAATTGTTGGACCATCCTCCATAAAGTCTCGACCTAAGTCCCAACGATTTTTATACTTTTCCGAAAATCAAACAATAGTCTTAAAAGTTATCTATTGTTTTATTCCCGCTGTATATGCAAAACTTAAAGGACAACCCTCGTATAACCTAACCTAACCACAGGTTACTTGGTGATCCGTAATTCCACGTTTGTAAGTGCGTTTTGTCTAAATTAAAAAAAATGTGTTCTATATTTGGTTTCTTTCCTTAATAAAAAATATTGTTAATTTATAAGTTTTAATACAAAGTATTATACTGCCGTCCTTAGTAAGACCCACCTATCTACGTTTTCAATTATTTCGATAAAAGCGAGTTTAAAGTTTAAATGCTTGCTTAAGAGTGACATCGTAATATATTTTTTTGTTGGTAAATGTTTATGGGTTTCTAATAGCAATATCTAAGTAATAAAATAAAAAAAAAGTTACAAAGTATTACCTATTTAAAGGCATTTTCGGTCCTAACTCATTTTTGATTTTTTTGCAGATAGGTGGGTCTTACTTAGGACGGCAGTATAGTTGTGCATTTTTTCGAGACACAGGGATTGAGTGCTAAAACGGAAAATACTGTTTTGTCCGGATTCCTTTCCCGGGATTATAAAATAATTGAATTAAGGTGCAATTTCGTAGAGTCTGCTATAGACTTAATCACTTTGATTGGAATCAGCTTTCTGCCCTATAACATTAAGTTTTCATAAGGATTTCCACAGGGTGTCCCAAATTCAATATTTTTGGGGTGTTTCAGGAATTTCTAGGAGGGATAGAAAAAACTGATCCCACTTTCGAGCATCGATTTTCAAGAGATGATTAAAGATAAAAGCCGCATCTTGACATAACAAGTCGTTTTTAAGCTACGGGGAGTATCACCTAACCACAGGTTACTGGGTGATCCGTGATTCTACGTTTGTAAGTGCGTTTTGTCTAAATAAAAAAAACGGTGTTCTATATTTGTTTCCTTTTCTCTATAAAAAATATAGTTAATTTACAAGTTTTAATACAAAGTAGTTGTGCATTTTTTCGAGACACAGGGATTGAATGCAATTTCGTAGAGTCTGGTCTAGACTTAATCGCTTTGATTGGAATCAGCTTTCTGCCCTATGACATTTTTTTTTGAATTTCCAGTTTTTGTTATACCATGTTTTTCCTGTACAGGGTGTCCCATTTTCGATAGTATGAGTTAAGACCCTCGGTGATTTATATAAATACTCTGGGTAATCAAGCCCACACGATTCTACCCCTACCCTTGTTTTTTGGCTTATGTGTGGTAATTTTATTAATTTTTAAATGGGACCATCTAGAGTCAAAACACAACCTGGGTACCGCATTTCATTAAAATCGGGCAAGTACTTCTTCAGCTGTGCGCGTTGGCCATTACAGACAGACAAACAGACAGACGACAAAAAAGATTTTCTCGAAAACTAATAACTTTTTCAAAAAAACTCAAGAAATAAATAATACGCAGAATCGTTCAGTATATATTATAGAATAAAGAAAAACATAACTTAGCATTATAACACAAATATTTAAATAAATTTGTTTATTAAACTGTTGGGATAGATTTTGTTTCATTATTCAGGGTGCAAGCAAGTAATTTCAGAACCAGTTTTGAAAAAAAATTAATAGCAATAGATTTTGACTCTTAATCAACTGACGATATCAAAAAAGTTTTTGCTGGATCGGAAAGAGTAGTTTTTACAAGGGTGGTTTTTTTTACTCACCTGCAGCACGGCTTCTCCCCACCCTCCTTATTAGTAATAGTTGTAGTTATACTTTTCACAAATTTAGAGCGATTTCAAAAATTCTTTCGGCATACGCTTTAAGATTTTTTTCGATACCATTTTACTAGTTCCCTCCTGCCTCTCTCCTCCCTCTCTTCTGCCCCGCCTTCACTTAATGAAAGGTAATACTGTTCGCGTCCGTAGAAAATCTAAACGTACTTTTTGGACAAAGCTAAATGAATTATAAATGCATAGTGCTTTTTATAAGGCTGAATAAGAATTAAACCTAAAAGTTAGAAAAAAAAAACACCCAACTGCTAAATTTACTTGTAACTACTAGTCGCAGCTAGGTACAAAATTACCCAATAACCTGATTCATGAAAATACAAAACTGTATAATTTCGTAAGTGCGCTTTGGGCATCAAAAATAAAAATTCAAGCATGCCGTACATTATAGGTAATACCTGTCAATGTTGTACTCATCTGCGACTAGTACTTACAAGTAAATTTAGCAGTTGGGTGTTTTTTTTAGTGAAAAATTTTTACAGCTTTTTTTACAATTTATAATTTTTCTTTATTAATTTTGCCCTTTAAACGCCTCTCACACCCTTCATATGCGTTTTTCGACCTATGATTATACAAACTTTTTTATAAAGTTAATTACTAATCGCAAAAAATGGATTTTTATACAACTACCTAATTTGACTGGGCTAATAAGTAGAAGCTTTTTTCTTTCAGATACCAAAAACTTATAAAAGGCACACCAAAAACTGTTCTAGAAGGGCGTTTCAATTGGACATACTGTATAGTAAAATACACCGTGTACCATTATGCAATCAAATATATTAGATATGCAAATCTTAAAATGCATGAAATGTAAAAAAAACTAAATCTGCAGCCTGTACAAGTACTGCAATGACAAAACCAAAAATGGACTTAAGACCAGTCCATTAAAGTGCAGAGTTTATGACCAATTAATTTAATTCATATAGCACACATAGTTTGCGATAATTATACCTAGTCGAGGTGGACATGCCTTGAAAATTCAGTTAATACGTAAAAAAATTGGTATAAAAAACACAGCATTGTGTTTACAAGTTGGAATTATATGAGAAACTTTAAACCTTTTTCCTCGAGGTTACTAGTCACTCGTTTAAGTTACTCGAAATGACGTCACGTTGTATGACGTCAGACAGTCAGCTGTGGATGACATTTCCAATTGACTCACGCTCCCTTGTATTCCATATAAAAAGAAGGTTAGGTGAAATTAATAGCTGAGCACTATTTTTAATTTAACAGGGGGTGATGAGTTTAATTTCTTGACTTGTTCAGGGTGGGTCAAATTCGATGTTTTTTGCTGGTTTTAGGTATTTCTAGCCGAGATACATAAAATCTCCATAAAAAAAACCTGCAAAAAAGCATCTTACACCAAAATGAAATTTTCAGAAATAAAAAAGTTATAGGACACCTCCATAAATGCAGACTTTTCAAAATCCCCTTGTAGCTAAAAAACTACGAGGTTTATCAAGAAGTGGTTTTGATATTTGAAGACGTCTCGAAAATCGAGCCCAGGACATAACCACTCGTATTTGTGTATCTCGGCTAGAAATACCTAAAACCAGCAAAAAACATCGAATTTGGCCCACCCTGTACAAGTTGGAAGACCTGTTATTAATTCATGTGAACCCAGCTTTAAAAAAGATTACCAATTAATAATCTGTTATAATCTGCTTCATTTTCTACCGTTAGCAAACATATTTTGTTGTTAATATATATATTAAAATTAAACATTTTGAAAAAAAAACAAAAAAACGATCTTAACCTCAAAACATTTCAGCAACCACGTCTGCTAGGCTGGTTACACTGTGTGGTTACTCGTGACGTCATAGTGTTACTCAGCCAAGAAAAACAGAAAACGAGTAACCAGGTTACCTGGTAACTTGTAGTTACTGCGAGGAAAAAGGCTTTTTGATGTAGGGTATTAATTTTACGAAAGCTTCTTCTTCACATTACAACCGCTGCGCGGAGGTCAGCTTGTCTAATTTAGAGTGCGTTCGAGTAGAAAACCAGTCGACCGAGCGGGGCGTAGTGACGTCACGGACTGACCGCCCTGGTTTTCGCGGTTCGACTCGAACGGTAAAGGCATTCACCGGTTACAAACACGGATTAGGTTAGGAGGTTAGATAAAGTTAGTAGTGTTACAAATTTTTAACCCTAAATTTTCGGCAGAAAATTTTTGTTTATTTTTGCAATTTAAAACTGTTTGTAAATAAAAAACCCTAAATTAAAATCGCCTTTAAGTTTTTCCTGTACCCTTATTTATAGTCGCCGCTTTGCCATTACCCACCGAATTTGGTGACAGAACCGCCGGCCGATGCACAATGGGTTATATGGCGGAGCTAGCACGACATTAGCCCTGTATATGTTTTTTAAATTATGATAACCAAACTCACCCAAATGTATTGCAGATAGTCCGGTTAATAAAAAAAATGCAACTGATAAAAAAAGTCTTAATGTATTTCTCTGTAACAGAGCCCCAAAGTTGAAAAATATTTTGGGAGCAAAATGTATGTATTTTTACAGTATTTTTAAATAAAAAAAATTACAATACAAACAGCACTTTTTGGGTATATGGGTATAAAGTGGGCATAAGCAGTAACTGCACTTTTAAAAACTACTAGAAATTTCCTAATTCCAATTTTATGGTTCAAATTTTTTAAAATATATTATGTTTATTTTCGTCTCTATTTTTCTTTGTAAAGCTTGCAGAAACAAGCTTAGTAAAATCTCCACCAGAATATTAGAGAGAGGGGTCTATTTGACTGAAAAAACAAAAAATTTGCTGCCTCTCGCTGCCCCTGTTTTTTGGGGGTAGCCCTAAACGCTGCCATGCACGTGGTCTTTATACAATCAGTGTATCAGCCAAATGAAATAAATTCGACAGCGGATTGAATTTAGATTATTCTGAAAAATCCAAAATAACTTCTACTAAGATTTTTAACGAGCAATATTTCTGTTCGAAATTTTTTTGTATAGACCCCCTGCAAAGGGGTTTACTCGCATAAAACGTTTTTTTTCAAAGTAGATAACCCCACTTGTGGCACCTTGCTCGAAAGCTTATCAATAAAGAAAAAAGATAAACTACCTTTTTTTGACACCTGTCAAATATTAAAAAAAGCTAACCTTTACTTTTTTGCCATTTTTAGACAATAAAAAATACCCTTTTCAGTAAAATTTATAATTTAATTAAAAAACTTAAGTAAAAAGTTAGTAACATCCAACCTCTTTTGCAACTGGTAGACCCAATTTGTGAAAACTTGTTCGAAAGCTTATTAAATAAGAATAAATATGGTGCGTGATCCTAAACCCCGAAAACCCCTCCACTATCCTTAAAGGTGGAGTTTCCAACTTTAGAGCTTTATAATATTGTATTGTCGCTGTAACTATAAGTCCATACCAAATTTGATGTTGATCGGATATGTACAAGTTGGTCAAAATTGACTTACAAGAGGGACAAGGGCGGCGCCAGTTTCACAATTTTTAAAATATAATTAAAAATTCGTGATCCCTATACCCAAAAGTCCCTACATACCAATTTTGAATAAAATCGGACATACTTAGATGGTCCCCTTCCACTCTCTTCAAAGGGGTGAGGGGTTGCCAACTTTAAAGCATTATAATATTGTATTGTTTTGGCACTGTAACTTATAATAACTAAGTCCACAACAATTTTTATGTTGATCGGATATGTACAAGATGGTCAAAATTGTCCAAGGGGGAGGGGGGCGTTACTTTCACAATTTTAAAAATGTAATCAAAAATTCTTGATCCCCATCCCCAAAAGTCCCTGCATACCAATTTTGAACAATATCGGACATACTTAGATAGTAGCCTCCCTCCAGCATTTTCAAAGGGTGGGGTGCTGTGAACTTCATCAGTATATTGTATTGTCATCGGAAGTTTAAGTGTGTACCAAATTTGAAGTTGATCCAATGGGCAATTGCGGATAATTCTAAGCCTTCCACGTCGTGGCCAATTTGGAGCACCCTGGTAGTCTTTCTTCTTCATCCTCCTCAGAATCTTGGAAACATAATTCTACAGCAAACTGAACTGCGTCCATGTATTTTATTTGACAAAAAAAACAGTAACAAAACATTCGTAAAATAATGTAAACAAAAGTTTAAAAGTATAAAAAAGTAGGGTTATGTAATATGCCCGCTTTTCTCCATCCTCAAGCTCGGGTCATATCGAGCGTGCCCCGAGGGTTCTCTCGGTGGCATCTCTAACGCAAAAGGGTTCGTCAAGTCGAAGGGAAAAATGGACCTCGGGGTGCCCGGGTTTGCCTACTCGAACGCACTCTTAGACGATCGAAACATCAATATCGAACTATTTTCTATCATAACTAGTCTTAAAAAAGTGCCCAATTACCTTATTAGTAAACCCCAATGCAGAAAATCGATCAACTAACTCGTTGTCACTTGTCACAACGACAAGTCATAGGCCGCTTGATAGCCTGTATAATGATTCGCACTTATACCGCGCGGAAAGGCGATTTTCAAAAGTGCTCCCAGTTAGTTAAACTTACTTTTAAACAATTTTCAAAGTTTCAATTTGCTTATTAAAAAAATTAGATAAAAGTTGTGTATTGAATTATTATAATTTACCATACCGATGTAACTGACTATTTGGAAATTGTAGAGGAGAGACAAAAAACCAAATTAACCAAAGTTTATCAGGCCATGGCGTTGCTATTAAAAACCAAACCATTAATAATGACTTTTGGAAGATCTATAAGAAATATAGATACGCCACTTTGTCATATTAAAAGTCTACCAAAATAATTTATCTGACGACGTAACTCAATTTTTGAATTTTTGGCACTTACGTCAGTATGTCATGAAGGGGACGGTTTGTATCAAGGGTTGTATTTGTGCTACATTCAGCTGCCGGTTCTTGCCGGAGTATTAGGTATAATTTATTATTTCATCGTTGGCGCATTGGAATGGCCGACGTAATAATTTAACGTGTGGCACAAGACAACGGTTTCACAGGATAAAAATCAATCCGATTTGAACTATACTTACTTTAGTCCAAAAGTTCGTACTAACCGAGATACAGGGTGTTTAACTTTAATTGTTCAATTCGATTTTCTTTAATAACTTTTTTACTAATTAATATTTTTGCAAAAAATAACCAGCGTGTAAGTTTTTTTGAAATTGGCAAGACGATTCCGTTAAAAGTTTTGATGTACAGTGTACAGTGTACAGGGTGTTCCCTGGACCACTAGCATTGCATTAAAATCAGTAACTTTTTTTGTGCCGCGGTGTATACCAGTTTTTATGTAAAATAATGGTTTTCCCATCCTTTTTATGTAAAAAAGTTATACTGTTTTAAAGTCGCTCAGAGCAACAGTTTTTGAAATTTTTACATTTAAAGTTTTTATTGCATGTGAGTGATGTGCCTAATTTATGTATGATACTTTCTTCAATTCATTCTACTAATTAATATTTTTGCAAAAACTAACCAGCATGTAGGTTTTTCTAAAATTTGCAAGACGATTCCGTTGAAAAATTTGATGTTCTATGTACAGGGTGTTCTTTGGAGGACCACTACCATTGCATTAAAATCATCATGGTGTATACTTAAGCAGGTTTTTCAACAGAATATTATTTTAATTATTAAATAATTATTATTAACAAAAAAAAATAAAAACCTATTATAAAAATTATATATATTCTATTGCAACAACAAATTTTTAGATAGAAAAACAAAAAAAATCTATAAATGTTCAAAATGGCTACCGTTAACCTGAATACATTTGTTTATTCGCTTATTATACGAACGCCTGATTTTAAAATAAAGATTTGCATTTCTGAACGCCTCTCCAGCATTTTGAACTTTTTGGAATAGTTTTTGTCGGGTATTTCTCTAGCCTACAATAATAAACAGTTTTAAGTTTGATTTACTATTTGTTAATTTAAAAATTTTAACTTTGCTAAGTTGCTGAAGCGACATGCTTAAGAAATCTTATATTTTTTTAAATAAATAATAAAATATTAATTTTATTGATAATTATAATTTTCTTTCAAAACAATAAAAAAATACTTGCATTAATAAAGTATACGTACTTACCATTAAAAAAAAACTAATACCAAGAGGTTTTTGTTCCTCATTAAAAACAAAGCCCTACACAGTTGCAATAACGAACAATGATAACACACTTATGATAATTCAAGAACCACCCTGTATATTTTTTAACCTAATATTTCTTAAGAAAACATCCAATCTTAGAATGCTATAAAAAAGTATTGATTATAGCTAATATGTATGAAGTAGGTAAGAATTTAATCAAAAATCTTTTACGCATACAATAAAAACTTCTAATTTAAATATCTTGAAAACCGTTCCTCTAAGCGACATCTAAACGCTATAACTTTTTAACTTAAATGAAATTAAAAAATTTATGTTTTTAATAGAATCTTGTATACACCGACGAACAAAAAAGTTAGACCTATTTAATGTAACGGTACCGACCCAGAGAACACCCTGTATAATATTTATTTTTTTAACCAAAATTAAGTTGCCCATGCTCAAAAACCACCAAATCGAATTTTTTGTGCAAAATTATTAATTAGTAGAAAGAATTGAAGAAAGTATCATACGTAAATTAGGCATATCACTCACATGCAATAAAAACTTTAAATGCAAAAATCTCAAAAACCGTTGCTCTGAGCGACTTTAAAACAGTATAACTTTTTTACATAAAAAGGATGGGAAAACTATTATTTTACATAAAAATAGGTATACACCGAGGCACAACAAAAATACACTGATTTTTATGCAATGGTAGTGTTCTAAGGAACACCCTGTACATTGTACATCAAATTTTTCAACGAAATCGTCTTGCCAATTTTAAAAAAACTTACACGCTGGTTAGCTTTCGCAAAAATATTAATTATTAAAAAAGTTATTTAAGAAAGTCGAATTGAAAAAATAAAGTTAACACCCTATATCTCGGTTAGTACGAACTTTTGGACTAAGGTAAGTATGGCTAAATCGTAATATTTTGACCCAGGGAATCTACAGTTTAACTATGTACCATTAGTTCTGGGACACCCTGTATATCGCTGTCCCGGCAAAACAATGACCCAACTGCAAAATTTTGATATTTTGACTTAATTATGTCTTTAGTTCCAAAATTAATCCCACTATACGGTAAAACTATTTATATTTAGTTAAAAATCCCACTACTTTCATCCCAATGCATTTTCTTCACTTTATTTAAACGTAATAATAAAGAATTTAATTCCTTTTTTGGCCTCTCCTGAAAAAATCATATTTTTGCATTTGCGTCATTGTTTTGCCGGGTCAGCGATATGTGAAAATAGTGAATATAAAGACTACGATAAAGAATATCAGGGCATGGTAAAAAAACCTTGCAAAATTTATCAATGATTGGATCCATGTTGATATATAGTATAGCAAGATTAATAAATTTTGTTACATTTTTATGAAAACAAAAAGCTTTAAGCTAATTACGTACACACACTCAAAATATCAAGTTATTTGCTTAGGAGGAAAAAACGATATGCGATTTTGGAGGCGACCTAGAGGTGGCTCGATCGCCGATGTTTGTACACCAAAAGGAAATACCGTGGTATTTCCTGAGGTATTTCCCAGTATTTCCTCAAATTTCAATGGTATTTCCTAGTATTTCCCAAGCACTTCCCGGTATTTCCTAGTATATTTCTCAGTACTTCCCAAGTATTTCCCCTAACCTGTACACCAAAAGGAAATACCAAGCGACCCCTCGGAGGCGGCTATACTATCTCCAGAATGCACAGTATATTAAAATCATATTTTTTAAACGCTAGTTGACATTTCCTAACTTTCAGCATAAATTTGTCAAAATTACAACTATAAAATAATTTCGATCGTTCAGAAACAACAAGCTGACCACCGTGCGCTGGTGGGCTTTAGCCTGATTAATCAAAGCCCTCCATTCTGCCCTCTCTGGAACGATTCTTCGCCACCTTCTTAATCCCATATTCTTGATGCCATCTTCGACATTTTATGTCCACCTATTTCGTGACCTCCCTCCCCATCCTTTCAGCAGGTCTCCAGGTCGTTATTTTTCTTGGTGTTCTTGTCTCATCCTTTCTCTTTACATATCCCAACGAAGATATTCTTTTACTTTTAATCAATCTCACGATGTTTACGCCATCTATTAGCTGTTCTAATTCAGAATTCATCTGCCAATAACCATCTTGTGTTTTCACTGGTCCAAAGATATAACAAAGCATTTCAAATATTTTTAGTTCTTTATTCGCTTTTGTAAATGTCCATGATTCGCACCCGTATATTACTATCGGCCCAATTATTGTAGTGTAGATTTTTGGTTGAAAGATTTCGTTAGAATCTTTGACTTCAGCAGTTTTTGATTAGCGAAAAAGTCTTTGTTTTCGTTAATTACTACTACTACTATGTCGGTTTAGAATTTTTTTTTCTACGTTGTCCGACGCCTATTCTCCACCTCCTTCGATCCTGACAATCATCTTCTATCAGGTGTTTTTGACTCGTTGATCTTTGGATTGACTGTTGCCATTCTAGTTTAGGACGCCCTCTTTTTCTGCGCCCTATTGGTTGTTATTCTAGTACCTGCTTTGGTGATCTTTCGTTGTTTATCCGTTGTACCTGGCTGTACCATATCAGTTGTCTTTTAGTGATGTTATCCGTTATACTTCCCTCGGTTCCCATTCTTTCTTTTATTTAACTCATTTCTTATAATGATCTGTTCTAGAAATTCTCATTGATCTTCTTATTGCATCCATTTCGACACTTTACATTTTTATTTTGTATTTTTCTGTTACGGGACAAGTCTCTTCCATACAATAGCGTGCTTTTCACCATTGTTTCATATATGTTAAATTTTACATTCTTTTTTATCCCTTTGCTCCATAAAATACTGTGACACCCAATAACCTTTTTTGCTTTTACTATTCTTTTTTCCAGTTCTTTACAGTCTGTTCCTGTCAAATGACACCCAAGTATACATAATCATTGCATGGAGATATTGTTTGTCCATTGTCTAGTTCTAACTCACTTGATTCGTTTGCAATACGTAAGTACTGTGTTCGTTAATTATCCTCTTGTTTATTTTCTCTGTCTTTGTCTATGCTTGCTCCTAAGTATGTAAACTTTTCCATTTGCTTGAAACTAACCTCTGAAAATTATGAGCATTTCTCTCGTTGTTTTTTGAGAAGTTCATGTATATTTAGTTTTTGACTCATTTATTTTCAGTCCTTGTTTTTTGGCGTCTATATCAAGAACTGTTAAATCTCTACTATGAACACCAATATTATCTGCGTTGATTTGGTGCCAATGTATCCGCTTATATCAATCATCCTAGCTTCAAGAACCACATTAAACAGTAATGAAGATAATGCATCGCCTTGCCTTACACCTCAAGTTCCACAAAATGGCTCTGAGAAGTGGTTATTTATTCTGACTACAGCTTTAGAACCCTGAATACCAGCGTTAATAAGCTTAATGTATTTTGAGGGGATCCCCAAAGTTACTTTACTCTTGATAAAAAGTTCTACATTTTCTAAAACCCAAAGCAAAGCAGTGTGCCAAATTTAAAATTTTGCTAAAACGTAGTTTTTTAAAGTAGCAGTTTTTGAATGATCAAATGAAGAATAAAAATATAAAAAAATAATATAAAATTAATTTTAAGCTGATTTCAAAAGTCGAATAAAAAGAAGGTAATTTCATAAGAAAAAGCCCAACTTTAAGACTAAAAGTGACAGACAAAAAATGTTTTTGACAGTTGGATTCTTTAATAAAACAACTATAAAAAAGCATTTTACACTAAAATGACATTTTGTTAAATAAAAAAGTTATAAGCCCCCGCTACCAAAATGCAGTCTTTTCAAAAACCCCTCGCAGCTTAAAAACGGGTTGAAACCCTCCAAAAACATCGAATTTGGGACACCCTGTACAGTACATACTCAATTTTACGAGAATAATTGCTGAAACACTTGAACTAAGAAATGAACTAAATAAAATTCTCAAATGCAAGACAACTTACAGTGCAAATATCTCAAAGATTAATGATTTTACTGATTTTTTAAATAACTATATTTTTCCAAAAACATTTGAAAGGCCTTCGAAATAAACACTAACCCCCCTATTTAAGCATAAGGGAAAAAACTCACAATTAAGGAAAATTACCAAAAATTCCTATAAATTGTTCCCTTTTTTTAAAAAGTGTTTTAGACAATAAATGACTGAATATACAAACTGATAGCAAAAGTGACAACAAAAAACTACATAAATCAATTTTTTGCATTTAATTAGAATGCTTAATTAGGAATTCTTCTAGCAAATAAAGAAAAGAAAGGTGAAAAATCTCCATAAAAGTTTGATTTAATCTTTTATCTACTTTTACCAGTTCTATTTGCTGAAGAATCTTGCTGTTTGCTATTCTAAGAATGTCTATGTACAGGGTGTCCCAAATTTAATGTTTTGGGGGGATTTAGGTGTTTCTAGGGTGACTGACCCCTACTGAAGAGCCTCGATTTTTAAGAGATAATAAAAGGTGAAAACTACATATTGATATAGCAAACAGTTGTTAAGCTACGAGGGGTTTTTGAAAAGTCTGCATTTGGGGAAAGGACGTATAAGTAGTGATGTAAATGGAAATATATTTCCAACGGAATCCATGGAAATGGAAAATATTGAGAATATTGGAAATATTTTAAAAAATATTATCTTTTATATTTTGTAACCTTAAGGAGCATTCTTAAATTACGCAACACATAAATTCAGGATTTTTGACCCTACATTAAAATAACATTGAGTGTAACGCAAGGCCAAAACCTCCCCTCCCCCCTTGAGCGTTACGTAATTTAAGGATAGGCCCTTATAAGCATTAAACTTACTATAGAACAATTTTTATTTCCGATACTATTGAAGATTTTGAGGAAGTAGACTGGCAAGACAATGTTATTGAGTGTGATGCTGATGACAGCAATGAAGATATGCCTCTTGCTCGACTAGTGAATAGTGTAGTGTGTCAAGAATAAGATTGGTATTGTACAAATTTGACCTTATTTCTGTATATTTGTTTGAAGAATAACTCCTTCTGCGTTTTCCAGTGTTTTGTTATGATTTAATAAATAAATATTCCCTTTTTGCTTTTTTTTTAAATATTTCTTATATTTCCAATGTTTCAGGAAATATTTCCGGAAATATTTCCGAAAATATATTTCTGGAAATTTTACAACACTACCTATAAGTAACTATTTTTTATCAAAATTTCGTTTTGGTGTAAATTGCTTTTTTATAGATTTTTTTAAAAACAATCCAACTGTCAAAGTAAATTTAATCTGTCACTTGTAGTTTTATACATACATATAATCATAAAGTTGGTATCTACTGATATATTGGTTCTTATTTAATTTTAAAAATCAGCTTAAAATTCACTTTTAAATGATGTATCACACTAAATATATTTTTTTACTTTTGTTA
The DNA here is from genome assembly GCA_963576565.1 of Aspidapion aeneum. Classification (NCBI taxonomy): domain Eukaryota; kingdom Metazoa; phylum Arthropoda; class Insecta; order Coleoptera; family Brentidae; genus Aspidapion; species Aspidapion aeneum. The sequence goes on along the minus strand of OY755038.1, from coordinate 32,802,152 downwards.
TTGTGTTTTATATCTTAAGTTTTTAATTACCTCTTTAATTTTGAATAATTTTTTGATTTTATCATAAAATAAAAATAAAAAATATAAAGAATCCAAAAAAATAGAAGAAGGGCTATTATAAACAACAGAAAATACTCTGCCAATATATGGGCCCCTAAGCTCACACTAGGTACTATAGTTATAGTGTACGTGCGAGCTAATAAAACTAAAACCTGAAATATATCTTATTCAACTCCAGACTAAATTACCTTTTGTTTGATACCACACAAGCCATGTTTTGACTTAAACTCAAATTTTTTAAATCTACCCCCACCCTTAAAAAAACAAAAACTAAAATGTATTTTGTTAAACTCCGGACTCAATTACCTTTCGTTTGATATCACACACGCCATATTTTCACTTAAACTCTAATTTTTAAAATATACCCCCACCTTTTTTTTTTTTAATAAATTAAAATGTATTTTGTTTAACTGCAGACTCAATTACCTTTCGTTTGATATCACACACGCCATATTTTCACATAAACTCTAATTTTTGAAATCTACCCCCACCCTTTTATTTGGTTTCTGTTCGGTGGATTTTGTTCATTTTTAAATGGGACCATCTCGACCCAAGACCCAGCCTAGGTACCAAATTTCATTAAAATCGGCCAAGCGGTTTTTGAGTTATGCGCGTTGGTCGTTACAGACATACAGACAGACAGACAGACATACAGACAGACAGACAGACAGACAGACGGCGCAACAAAAAAGTTTCAAAATCATCTGAAACGCAAAGATATATAAAAATTTTTGAAATCGGAGCAACTTTTTTTTTCTCGAAAAAATTAGGATCACCATAGCTCACACTACTATAGTATAGTATATGTGTGAGCTAAAATAAATTACACTCGATCTGAATTAGTAGGGTAAAATCGGGTTTTATGGGTGGATAGTGTTCGTTCACCGTTTTCAGCTAAACTAGGCCTTCTATAATAAAATGTTAATCTTTAATATAATTAAATCTTGTGAAAACCATATTTTTACACTACAACAAAAATTTTCCAAGAAAATTTTTAACTTCCACATTTTTTTTGTTTTTCACGAAATTTGGTAAAAACATATTCTTTTATGTTCTAAGCATGTGGTAATTATTTTAAGTCAATAATTATTTTAATTTTAAAACTAAACAAATATATTTATATAAACTTCTTTATATAGTTTATATAAATGAGACAAAAAGCACTAGGATGATTGTCTGGGGGAAAATCGCCCTGGATTAAAGAACCATTTGTTCTTTGATAGTTTGTTGGTATAGGATAAGATTTATTTACAATTTTAGGCTGTTTATCCACTTATGGCACTGCAGATATTAGTGCAGGCGCTATAGGTAGTTGAGTAAGCAAAATATGAGGACCGCAGTTTGACAATGGATTCTAGCTGAGAATAGGTCACAGATTAGTTAGTCCAATTTTTTTAATCCCCCCTCCTCTTATAGTCATGTTGTTCAAAAGAGAATTTGATTTTCTACAATAAAGTGTAAAATATTTTTTTCCCAAAAAGCTCAGTTTTTCAGAAAATTGAATAAAACTTGGTAAATGATATGGTGAAATATGGTGATTTTTCAAAATTGATGTAATTTACGGACACTCCCAAATTGTTATAAATAAAACTAATCTTGCCTTATTATACATCATTTAAAAGGAAATTTCATTGTCTACAATCGACTTTTGAAAGGCAGCTTGGTTTTTAAGAAAATCGGGTAAAATATGTAAAAAACATGTTTCTTTTTTCCATTTCTTTACATTACCTCAATAAACAGACGCCGCTGGAGAGTTTGTCATTGGTCGTACCCCGCTGACTTCTATATCGTTAAAAAGGAAATTTTATTCTTTACAATAAAAATAATTACATATTTTTCCCTAAAAAGCTTATTTTTTGAGAAAATTTGAAGAAAAGCTAAAGATTTCAGGTTTTGGGGGTTTCTGCACCTAAAATTTAAAAAACTAATATAATTTTATTTTTAGTATAGATTTTAGACATTTCTGATTCATTTCTCTGTCATTGTGGCTTTAGGGCTTGAACTTAGTTAAATTTTCAGAAATTCGAACACGACTAGAAGAGAAGGAGGGATAAAAAAATTGGACCTGGAACACCTGGCTTGGCAAGATCGTTAACTTATGACCTTTTGTCAGCTAGTTTTGTCAAATTGCGGTCCTCATATTTTGAATACTCAACTACCTCCAGCGCCTGCACTATATGATGTCAATAACTGTGCCAATTTAAAAGTAAATAAAGCTTATAAACTTTACACCATATTTTTAAGTCTAGATTAATAATTTAAGATTTTTGAAAATTAATGGAAACCCCTATTAGCTACAAATGGTTATATAATAATTAATTTTGAATTCAAAACTGCAAGCTTGCTCTGGTGGCATTTTTTGCAACTATATGTACCTTAAACGAAATCCGTTACAATCCCTTTAAAATTGTCACTAATTAAAACAAAACTTAAGAAAATATATCTAGCAAAAACCGACTAAATATTTGAAACGACACAAAATGTGCATATGTAACTACACCACTATGCGGGTTAAAAATAGCTGATTTCTATTTTCAAACAGCGACGATAGCATTTGGAGACAACTGCATCTCATAGCGAATTAAAAATAAGGTCCATTTCCCCCAACTTGGACGCACAGTGTTCCACAAGTGGGGTGAATAAACCTCGAGAATAATAAATCACTCACTCTTCAAAAATGTTGATTTTCCAGAAAATATAAGGTGGGCCAAAAAAACCGCAAATTTTTTTTCGGCTGTTGTTTTTTTACCCTTTGTTCGATTTTTGTAATTTTAGTCTCTATCGAAAGCTAAGGCTTGAGATACGATTTTTTTGACAAAATTGACATTTCTGTAAAATCCAAGATGGCGCATGATTTTAAAATTTAGCAATTTTTCAGACCCCCGCCAAATGTTTTTGTGCGCCACTGTACTCGCGTTTAAAAACTTAACAAAAAGCCACGTCTTTGCCATGCACAAAAACGTATCAACTGAAAAAATTGGTTAAGAATTAATAAAGTTGTACCTTAGCCGCAGCCCACGAGAAAGACCGGCCCAGGCGCGGAAATATCACGTGACCGTAGAAGGGTCACAAAACGCCTCCCGGCCAGCTGTCATTATAAAACATGTGTGTTTTCAGTTTTGGTATGTTTGTTTACGTCGATATTTTTTTAATTCGGGCATGAATTTTATGTGAATTTTATCAAAGTTATTAAAATAACGCAGCCCACGAAAAAGACAACAACGCCGCGAACGTGTAGTGTTGTTGGTTGTCGGTGCAACTATAAAACTGAAACCGAATATGTGTCAACTTTTAATTTGCCAGTGGATAAACAAATGCATAAAATTTGGTTGCGAAAAATTCCTAATGATTTAAGAATCTTAAAACGTTCACAAGTTTGCATCAAACATTTTCCTAACGAGCAGGTTATTTGGTTTGATAAGTGTGTTGTAAATGGAGAGTGTTGAAAATGTTCCGAAATATCTAAGTAGACAACCTGTATCTACTGTTCGATTAGCTGATGTCGAGAGGCAACAACTGGAAACTGCAATACAAGAAAGTCTTGAAACACTGAGCTTATAAGAAATCAAAAGTTTTATCAAATATTGAGGACATTTCAAAATTTTATTCTAATACTAAAATAAACAAAAATTGGATTTTTACCCAAGAACGTGACAAAGTTGTCTGTGCCTGATAACATTTTTGAACAACAATCCATCACTGTTAGCATCTCTAGTTGTTGAGGGAAATCTGTCATTTTTGTAAATGTTAACAATGTGTCCATACCAAAAAACAAACTGCCAAAAAAAGTTGGAGTTTTATTTTTGGACAGCACCAATACACTTGAAGAGCTAATGCAGTTTTTTGAAATGAAAGTTGCAAACGGGAAAGAAGTGGTAAAATATAAGATTGATCAAGTGATAGACATCCTTAGTGACATTTTCGATAGTGAGAGTGAAAAATGTGTTCAATTGTCATTTCTTATTGAACAATTAGGTCTCTTGAAAAGGTCACCTGAGAATCGAAGATATTGTGGATACACTTTAATGTTGGCTTCATCTTTGTTTATACATGTCAATTTACAAAACTAAGGTAATATGTCCTCTGCATCCTCGCAATATTAAAAAACTGATTTGTAAAACAGATAGTAATCTCTCCGGTAGTGTGCAATATTTAAAAAGTAAGATACAACTTTTAAAAGAACATGAGTTGGTAGCTAACGTACACATTGATGAAATATATATTAAACTTTGTGCTGGGTAATTTTTCAAAAATTATTGACGACCAATACATTCAGTTTATTGAACGTGAAAACCATCTCACTTATTCCCAAAATCACTTGTTTCTTTTTAATAAATTATTTTGAAATGTTTTATATTAAAAAATTTTCTTTAAATAACTCTAGCGAGTGTTTTTGTGGAGAAAAACTATTGTTAAATCTTGAAAAAATTAGTTTAAGGGCATGTAAAGTTTTTTTAAATAATTTTATTAAAAAGCATAATGATTGACACAGACAAAGATGATGATACTCAAAGAAAAATTAACAAACTTAAAGCTTAGGTTTGTTATGTCCAATTTTAAAAGACTTGTATAGATTTAAAGTAACTAACGATATTATGTACCTAATATACCTGAAGATATTAGAGTGCAAATTTTATATAATTTTTTATTTTATAGATTCAGTTCTTTTAACTATAATAAACACATACAGCAAAATATTTTTTTCAATTTTTGCCTATATGAGAACAAATTTTTTTTGTCAATTTATTTAAATTGTATAAAAACAGATAATATATTAAGCAATACAATAAGAATCCTGGAACTCCTAAGATCACGTGGCCGCCGACTTGCTTATAACGCGCCATGGCCGGTCTTTAGCGTTGGCTGCGATTTCTACCGTAATGGACTTAAAAATTTGGGCCTTGTACTACATATGCTGTATCTTAAATTTGTAGTAGGTATTGGTAAAATCCAAGATGACACAGGCTTTTAAAATTTGAATATTTTTAGCCCACTTGCCAAAAGTTTATGTACGCCAATGACATGATCTTAAATATTGAAAAGAATTTTGCTGTTTGCCAGGACATATCACTTGTAAAAATTGGACAAGAAGTCAGAAAGTTTAATCACATCAAATTAGGTAATGTGATAACCTTTTAAAAGATAGGTCAAAAAAATTAATGAACAATAATATCAAGTAAGCGTACTTTTAAAAAGATTTAAAAAAAATGCAAATATTGTGTTAGACAAATTTTCAAACATTTTCTTTAAATTCTATTATAAAGCAATTCTTTTCAGTTGGCAAGGTTTTAGATACTATATTTTGTTCTAGAATATTTCTCATGTCATGTTTCAGAAGACAGACTAAATTTTACAAGAACTTGTTTGTTATTTTTATAATTCCATTTTTCCCACGTTGTGTTATGCTAGAACAACTCGCCGTAATAGTGTAACACTTTTACGTGTTTATAAACAATTTTTTATTAGCATATTTTATAGCGTGTTTTTACAGCGCTTTGTGTGATACCACACAGACATTTTTTTCATCAAAGAAGAAAACTTTGAAAATTCAATCCATGCATTACGAGCAAAACTGTCGAATTGTGGTATCTTGTACAAAAAACCACACTGTGAGTTAAAATTTGGCAAAACGTCTTCAAACGATTTTTAGGGCATCAAGTCCCATAAAGTATTATCCTGTGTTGAAGTTGAAAGCCCCTACCTTTGAGAATACAATTCCACTTATTGGATATCTGTCAAACTTATGCCAAATAAAATATGGCGGCTCAAAAATGAAAAACAGATTAATTTACCGAATGCTGCCCAGGCCAATCTTACTTGTCTCTTGATTTCAGCTGTTTGGTGTTCTTTTTTAGTTTAATAATTTGTCCCAGGTATACAGGGTGTCCCAGAAAAAAAGCAACTACATGGGGCTTTCGGAAACGTTAAGAGATACGAGTTTGTTTAAATGAGAAAAAAGTTGCGCTATTCTAAGCCCAATCAGGTGCTGTATCAATATTAAAGATATTTACAGGGGTTACTAAAATACCGCGCAAAATTGAAAAGTTGAAATATCGCCGCTATCTTGCAAACAAATTTAATGAAATTTGGTAGTTTTGTATAAGCAACTACGGCCAATCTACTGACGTTAACAAATTTTCTCTAGGCCATCCAGTTTTTTTGAATCCAACTTTGTTATTTTTTATGACCGCCATATTGAATTTATACGTCAATAAATAGAGCCTATCTTTGAATGACAGAAAATGCGAATTTATTTAAAAAACTGTTTTTCACTTGGTTGGCTGTGAAACAAAGGCCGTAGTTGCGTTTGTTGTCATACCTACGTAACTATCTGTCAAAACTTTGTCATTTCTTTGATTTATCTGTTGGAGTTTTAAAGTTTCTAAATTACTTAAGTTTTTTTTTAGTCACATTATCAATCAAATTTAACATGGAAAGGTTTCCAAATTGGGAGAAAGTAGATAAGTACGAATGTTATATTTTGTGTAATAAGAACGCTGGAAGAGCTCGAGATTAAGAGATATCCAAAAAGACGACAACCAGGTTTGTCAATCTTCAGAATACTTTAATTGAATATGGTTCATTTAAAAAACAAAATCGTAATCGACAACCTTATGAAAATATTAAAGCTCAGGTTTTACAAAGTGTCATTGACAATCCTCGCATCTCCCTTCGTGAATTTGAAAATAATGTTGAAGTACCCAAATCCACTGCACAAAGAATTCATAAAAAATTTAAAAGTATCATCCATATGCAACACATATTAATCAAGCACTCCGAGATGGTGACTTAGAAAGAAGAACCTTGTTTTGCAATTGGTTCATACAAAAATCGCAAGAAAACCCTCAATTTCCGCTTAAGGTTATGTGGTCCGATGAAAGCATGTTTACAAACTGCGGGGTGTTTAACAGACATAACTACGTGTACTGGCCCGATGAAAATCCGTTCTTAAATCGTGAGGTGCACCAACAAGTTAGGTGGGGTTTGAATGTATGGCTAGGAGTCATAAACGGATACATAATATTTAACATTTTTCATAATAATTTGACGGCACCTCGATATCTAGAAATTCTACAAAATTTGCCTCTTCAAGATGTAGCAAACATGTGGTTCCAGCAAGATGGAGCACCTCCACATAATGCAAGAATCATCGGAAATCGAGGTCCAGTTGCCTGGCCTGCAAGTTCGCCGGACCTTACGCCTCTTGATTTTTGTATTTGAGGATACTACTACTCATAATACGATAGAACTTGAGCCAGCCGTTGTTCAAGCCATAGAAGAAATTTCTGAACAAATGGTTAAAGATGCAGTCTCTAATTCATCGATGAATGATTTGCATGAATAACAACGGTGGAATTTTGGTTATTTAATTTCGGTTTTTAGTTTTATTTTAAATTAAATAATAAATGCAAACTTTTGTTTCAGAAACAAAAGATAGATTTCAAGAAATTGTATTACTTCGTAGCCAGAAAAAAATTAAAAAATAAGGGCCTTAAAGATTTGCATATAAATCAAATAAATGGAAAAGTTTTGAAAGGTAGTTACGTAGGTATGACAAAAAACACAACTACGGCATTTGTTTCACACCCAACTAAGTCAAAAACTATTTTTTTAATAAATTCACATTTTTTCGTCATCCAAAGATTTATTATACACGGTTGAAAGGCTCCTTTTATGCTCTATTTATTGAAGTATAAATCCAATATGGAGGTCATAAGAAATAACAAAGTTGGCTATGGTTTCAAAAAAACTAGAAGGCCTTGAAAAAAATTGTTAACGTCATTCAATTGGCCGTAGTTGCTTATACCAAACAATTTTTCAAAAAACACAATTTTTAGTTTTTGCTCGATATTTTAAAAACCCCTGTAGATATTTTTAATTTTGACACGGCATCTGATTGGGCTTAAAATAGCGCAACTTTTTTCTCATTTAAACAAATTCGTATCTCTTACCGTTTCCGAAATCCCCATGTAGTTGCTTTTGTTTGGGACACCCTGTATATATTCCTCTACTTGTTCTATTTTTTTGTGGTTTATTCTGATTGTGATATCTTCATCTGTGTTTGTTATGATTTTCTAAGGTTAGTTTGATAAAAAAAGGGATTGATTACAACTTGGTTAAAATTGTGCGCACAATGAACTAAAATTTAAAAAAACATAGTTTTTTTGACAAATAACTATGAACTATACTTGATGTTGTATTAAAGTGCCACCGCGTCATCAAACCCTTGATGGGCGGGAAGGGAGTAGAGGGGTACATACAGTGGCACGCACTTCCTTTAATTTTTTTTATTGATATTGATTCCAAAAATGAGGCACTGCACTAATTAATCATTAGCTTACTATTTTACTTGCTTTTTATTGATGTCTTCTTCTAAGCGATTTCATTAGAAAGGAACATATATACTCCTATCTGTTTGTTATGAACATATTATTGATTTAGCCGGGCTTTGACGTTTTCTATTCGTTGTTTTGACTGTTTATGTCAAACAGATTATGACGGAGCTTTTCACAAAACAAATGACCGTTTTTGCAATATAATCAATGTTTGCGCACGTTTTAATATAATTTTGGATCCTCTTTTATGTTTCGGATCTTTATTTATTAGGTAAGTACCTATTTGATCTCTCCTTTAAAAGGTCTTAGTGTTTTATCATTGGAACATTAAACCCCGAGCGGCACACTGCATATACAAAGTGAAACACTAATTTTTTGAGGCGTCTTTACTTAGATTTTGCCGCAAAATTTGGTTTACCATAGCTATGACGCGGTGCCACTTATATACAACATCAACATAGATGATAATGTTTAACCCATGAAGAAGGGATTAAGCGTATCTTTAAGCCCAAAGAAGCGCGAAAAAGTTTCAAATGCACCTATAAGTTAAAAGGCTTCGCGTCGGGATACCGCCTTTATCTAATCTTGTATTTATGTTTAATTTCCTATTATTTATAAAAACAAAACTAAATTATTATTATTAAGCGCTTAACTGCGCTGTCATATGCCTTTAAATAGACATTCTAACACTTTATATTTACATAAAAACCACTTTAAAGTTAACTGTTTAGTAGCCATACACACATAATTGAATGATTATTGACATTATTATTATGCTTGATCATGCGGAATTATTGTTTTCAAACAGTACCTTTCGACTTACTATAAGAGGTTTGACTGACATACATTTGGTCTTAGAAAAAACATAGAAAATAGTACCTTTAAAATTTTGTCATAGAAGCGCGCGGAAAATTACATTTTTCACACCACTTTTAGTATTGAAAATCCGTTTTTCCGTACCAATATGTCGACTTTTAAAAAACCTGTATAGAATTGAAGTTTATGTTCATCATATTACCTATGAAATGTCTTGCTGTAACTGAAAGATTTTAAATAAAAATATTTAAAACCTATTTTTGTTTGTATGTGGTTTGTGATGTGGTTAGGTTTATCTGGGGGCACGGCAGTTCGCATAAACTGCTGACCATCTTTTCTTGAAACATTTCAGCCCATATTTGACCTATCTGAAAGTCTACTTCGGAATGAGCTACAAAACTCAAACTTTGCACAGCCCCAGATCTTCATAGAGTTAACAACCCCTCCAAGTTACATGGACTTTCTTGAAGTAGTAAAGTTACAAAATTTTAAAAAACGTCAAAATTGTCACTGACTCACTCGCTCACTTATATATAGATCATCAAAATTCTACTGTACTTCCAGACATGCTACAAAGCTGAAATTTGGCTACCCTTAAAAAAAAATCCCAATATTCTAATTTAGTCCCCTCCCCTATACATGTATAGTCATGTAAAAGTAACATTGCCACTTCCAGGAACGCTAGAGAGCTGAGCTTTGGAAGACTGATAGGAATTATGATAAAAATTTAAAATCTTCAAAATTTTCATTTAGTGCCCTCCCCTATAAATGTAAAGTTATGTAAAAGTAACATTGCCCACTTCTAGGAACACTAGAGAGCTGAGCTTTATAAGGCTTATAGGAACTATGATAAAACCATAGGAAAAATTTAAAAACCCTCAAAATTTTTGATAAGGCTACTTTAAAACCTAAATATTATCCAAATCCTTTAAAGCCAAGTACGCGAAAATGGTATTCTGTAAAAACAATGGATATAAAAGTAAAGTCAGGTTCTCCAATAACAAATTTCAAAATGAAAGGTTCTTACTAGTTTAGAAGTGTTTTTCTAAACTTGGCTATTACGGCTGCAAATGACTCTTAGGCACAGTGCTCAATTGAACATAAAGAAGTTTGACTATTACCAAAACATTTCATGTTAAAAAAGCCAAGTACGCGAAAATGATTCCGTAAAAAGAATTGAGATAAAAGTAAAGCCATGTTCTCTAATACAAATTTCAAAATGAAAGGTTCTTACTAGTTTGGAAATGTTTTTTTTAAAACTTTGCTATTACAGCCAAACTTTCTTTATGTTCAATTTAGCACTGTGCCTGAGAGTCATTTGTACCCGTAATAGCCAAGTTTAGAAAAACATTTCTAAACTAGTAAGAACCTTTCATTTAGAAATTTGTATTAGAGAACTTGGCTTTACTTTTATCTCAATTCTTTTTACGGAATACGATACAGCATACTTAGCTTTTTTTACATAAAATGTTTTTGTTATGATTTCACTCCTTTTTTAAAGGATTTAGATAATATTTAAGTTTTAAAGTAGTAAAATATGCGGACTATTGTACCAAACTTTTGCAATGCCAATTTTGAACTATAAACAACAAGTGAAATTAAAGAAAGAAAAATAAGAAAAAAGTTTTCTGCTTCGGCCGGGATCTCTTGCTCTCTAGGCAAACATTCCAAGCATTGAACTACCGAAGCCATACATAAATTTTATCATAGTTCCTATCAGCCTTTCGAAGCTCAGCTCTCTAGAGTTTCTTTAAGTGGGCAATGTTACTTTTACATAACTTTACATTTATAGGAGAGGAAAGTTAATTAAAATTTTGGGTTTTTTTTCTTTTTTTTTTATAGTTTTATCGGCCTTCCAAAGCTCAGCTCTATAGCGTTAATGAAAGTGGGCAATGTTAGTTTCACATAACTTTACATGTATAGGGGAGGGGAGTAAATTAGAATTTTCGGGTTTTTTGATTTTTTAAGAGTTTGGTTACAATTTCTATCAGTCTGCCAAATTTCAGCTTTGTAGCATGTCTGGAAGTACAGTAGAATTTTGATGATTTATACATGAATAAGTGAGTGGCAAATTCGACGTTTTTTGAAATTTCGTAACTACTTTACTACTTTATGGAAGTCTATGAAACTGGGAGGGGTTGTTAACTCTGAAGATCTACGACTGTGCAAAGTTTGAGTTTCGTAACCCATTCCAAAGTAGAGTTTGAGATAGGTCAAATATGGGCTGAAATGTTTCAAGAAAAGATCGTACAGCAGTTTACGCCGCGAACTTGGCCGGGCACTGCCGTGCCCTCAGATAATGGTTTTACAGCCATTTTAGGATAGCATATTATATTTCTATTTTATGTATGTGTGATTCGAAAGTAAAAATGGTGGAGGGCCTCAGGGAGCGCAATGCTGTGTCAGCAATTGGTAAAGTCAGGAACAATCAGTGATTTATACAGGGCTCTCAACAGATAACCAGTAAAATAATATGAAAAATATAAAATCTTTTAATAAAAATAGAAATTATGAAAAAAAAAATTGTCCCTTTCCATATGGCCAGTGAATTTTTTTTTTTTATATATTTACTAACCAAACAGTTTGAAAATGTTGAATTAGGCCTGAATGGGGTATCGCCAAACAAAAATAAGGCACATATTTTAAAAGTACATTTTCTGTGGACTTCACCTCACCTTTTTTTTTCATCCAAACTTATTTTGACTGGTATAGTTTTTAAAATAAGTCATTGTCATAAATTTAGGATTTTGTTCTTTTTGACATTTTAAAAAGTATTTTTTTGTTTTTAAATAAAAGATGCCAAAAAGCAAATTTTTTGTCAAAATTTTGACAATGGCATTTTTTTTCACAAAAAAAGTCGCTATAAAAATGTTTAGCATAATAAAGACTATAAAGTACAGAAAAAATCTAATAACTGAACCGAACCATTTTTAAGAGCTCAAAAAAAGAACACTATAAGGTAAAATCAGCAGATCGCCATCTTTATTAATAAGGGAGTATAAAAATAGGACATACTGTACATTAAGGAAGGAAACAGGCTTAAGAATACTTTAAATGAAAAAGATAATTTTTAATTTGTGTTTCCTTCAACAGTAGTCACTACTGGAGCCAACATTAGCCCCCTCAGTTGATCTTCATTGCAGAAAATATGAAAAATATGAAGGTTTTTTTAAAAACATGAAGTTTTATGAAGGCTGAAATAAAATATGAATATTTTCAGAAAATATGAAGATGCTGAGAGCCATGTTTATACCTTACCCACACTCAATTTGTGATTACACTGTATATTGCTTAGAAATTGTTAAATATTAAAGACTACTGAACTCGTTTTTAACCATCATTAATTGAATAAAAACTTGACTGTCACCATTTAGGTAGCTGTAAATTAAAGACCCAGAAATTAAATCTATTAATTAAATCAACATGTTGTTAGCAGCAGATAAAAACAGATGTTCTCATGGAGTTCCTTAATCATTTATTGATTAGTTATTTCTGAATTAAGGTACAGGGTGATTCAATATAATCAATATATAATTTAATCATCCAAGAACATTAAAAGAACTTAAAACCGAAAACTCCTGCGGTATTGATGGCTTATCCATTAAAATTATAAAGGAGTTTCCCGAAAACTGTTGTGATAAGTTATATTATAAATGATTCATTTAATGTTTAATTTAATTTCCAAACGAATTAAAAACCGCGATAGTAATACCCTTACCCAAAAGTGGAGATCAAACAGATTCTAAAAATTACAGTCCTATTTCGCTTTCGCCAGTGATATCCAAAGTTTTTGAAAAAATAGTAAAATCTAGAATTTTGTAATATTTCAAACAAATTAAACTTCCTTCTCCCAAACTATTTGGCTTCCAAAGTAAAAAGAATACCACAGATGCGGTTTTCAACTTTCTAAATAAAGTTTATACTAAAATTGACAAGTTTTTTGTTGCTTCAGTATTCTGCGACCTCGCAAAGGCGTGCGATTGCGTCGATCATGGTGCACTTCTCCATAAAATGGAGTCGGAGTCACAGTAGTTTCAATCTTATCTTGATAATAGAAAACAAAGTGCTCAAATAGGGGATGTTAGATCCTCTTTTAACCTGGTAACTTATGGAGTTCCACAAGGATCAGTTTTAGGTCCAATTCTCTTTCTCCTTTTTTTAGATGATTGACACAAGTATAACTTGGTTATTAAGAGATGAAAAGGAGCTGGGAAAATGTGGTTTGGTGCAAATAAGGTTGCATTAAAGTTTTAAAAAAAATATATATAGTTTTTAAAAACAAAACTAAATTAAACCTGAAGATGGATGGAAAGTCTATACAAAATGCAGATAAACATAAAGTTTTAGCCATTACAATTGACAATTGCCTGTCACATCAAAAAATTAGCATCAAACCTCTATGCAATAAAAATAACAAGAGAAACTTTAAATCAAGAAGCAGCAGTTGAGGTATATCATTCTCTATTTAAGTCACACATCAGATACTGGATTCCTTTCTGGATACACTACAACTTATAGAATGCAGTTAGTATTTCTATTACAAAAAAGGGTAATTTGCCTTATATCAAAGACTGCACGAACAAATTCATGCCAACCATATTTTAGAAAGTTGAAAATCTTAACATTCTATGATCTAATTTTATATGAATCAGTGGATCCACATTTATAGTAAAACAGGGTTCTTTCAGAAAAGATGCCATGTGAATCAACACAATAAAAGAAATAAAAATAATCAGGTTACTGACAGGCCATTAACTTCATTTTCAAGGAATTCTTTTTTTATATGGGTAAAACTATCTTTAATAAATTGCCTAACACTATAAAAAAATTGTCCCCTAAAAAATTTATTTCAATGTTGAAAAACTATCTGTTCCGTAAATTATTCACTTGAAAATACTATTAATAAAGAAAATATATTTCCTAACCTAAAAGTACCTGTCAGAACCAACTGAATGTAATGGGTTAAATTTTTAAAAAACAAACAAATAACTTTTAACAGTAAACTAATTAGTTTTAAGATTTATAGTTTTAGGAATGTTATATTGTACAGTTCATATCATTATTTTTGAGACAACTTTTTAGGACAGTTGACCAAAGTGGCATATAATAAAATACTTAAATAGGCATTACCGTGCGGTATTCTATTTTTGTTTTAAATTACTGACGCCACTATTGAGCTGGGCAATTTTCTATGACCAATGTGATATTTTATGACTTTACGATTAACTTCAAATTACTTTTTATGATACCTGACCAATGATTAGCTTGAAGTTTTATGACATTTTATGGCCAAATTCAAATTTTGCCACCCTTTTATAATTTAGTGAGCACTTTTTATAACCTTTTAAATTTTAAGAGGAAGATTTTAATACTTTCTTTTATCGAGTTACAAAAAGTATGATTTTTGAGACTCCTGCTCCTTGTACTTTTATGATTATTATGAAAATTTATTATCTTTTATGACACTTGACCACTGATCTTTGTGGCCCCCGTTTATGGAAGATCAAAGTATTTTTTTATGATATCTGTCCTTGTGTGTGTGTGTGTGTGTGTGTATGTCTATCTATAACATGATAGCTCCTAAACCACTGAACCAATTTACATGAAATTTTTAGGTAAGAGCTTCTGTTTCCGAAATATTTACCAAAACTGTTTTCAAGGCTAATATAGAATGGAGTTTACTTGGTGTGTGCCCCAATGGGCTAGGAATTCCATTTATTAGAGCTGTTTTAAATTTTAAAACTTGTAACTTTACTTTTAAATTTTATACTTTGAGACATGTGCACTCACTAGTCTTATCATCTGTGTGTTCACTATATTTTTATTTTATTTTAATTTATTTTTATACATTAAGTTGACTTTACTCCTTTCTAATTCAGTTTAATTAATTACTTGACTCATTAGTTTCTCATCTTAATATTTATTCAATTTTATTTGTCAATCTGCAGTCTGTCTATACCTTACTATAGTTTAAGTATGTATTGTTAGTTTTATTTATCTGTGTACTAATTTTCTTCTTTTTTGGGATTTATTTCCTGTTAGACAATAAAGAATTTGAATTTATTTTTCACTATATTTCACTTCCTAAGTAGGTATTAAATTCCTAGAAATTAAATATAAATTATTTCAATTCGGTATTTCAATTTATCTTCATGTATTTCAGAGGGTTTAAACTCAAAGCATTATCAAATATTTTATTGTATTTCAAAGTACTTTGTACAACTATTTCAAAAGTGTTCCTCATAAGGTCTCAGCCAAGTGGTGAATAGCTCTCACAATCGGTGTACACATTTCTCACAATCTTCCCACAATCCTTCACAATCTTTACATAATCCCTCCCAATCACTCACAATCTTTACCAATCTTACTGTAGTCCGTCACAATCCCTCACAATCTTACCACAGTCCTTCACAAGCCCTCACAAAATCCAGCAAAATTCATTAAGTAAGGAAAATCTCTCTGAAAATCTGAACTAAATCTTACCTTAAAATTACTGTTGTGTATCCATGGCACCAATCCATCCACAAAGAGGCCAATATCTTGACAGGTGATGAGATTGTCTGGGTCAGCCAAGAAGTTTAAAAGGTCTTGTCCCAGTTGCTGTCGGAATCTTACATCTTGCTTGCTGAGGAGTGGGGCAAAACCATCTAGGTCACGAGGACAGGAGTAGGCCATGGTTGGCTAAACTAGAAAGAAAAAATTATTAAGTGTTCATTCATCTCCTAAACTAGCAAAAAATAGGACATTTAGTTAGCCTTTTATCCCTAGAATATAAAAATACATAAGTAAATTATTTTTTAAATTTTACTTGTGAATTAGACCTAATTCTAAAGTTTTTACAAGAAAAGAGATTTTTAATTTTAATTTATTCTTTAAATTGGCATTAGATATTACTGAGGGTATGTCAAAACTCCAAAGAGTCAATGGGTAATCAGCTGAACCAAATTTGTACACCAGCCTACAGGTAGCTTTAATTTATTATAAAAATTTATTTTAACAATCTTAAATCTGACATTTTTTGACACTCTTGCATTTGTAAAAATGATTTGATTGAAACAGAACTTTAAAACATTTTCCTAGATTCTGTAATGTATTGTAGGGTTCTGTATAAGATTTATTTTATTTTATTAAAGTATTTAATCAGTGTAAGGTACAATTTCAAATGAATTAAAATTAAGGTTCTTGTCGACTTTAGAGACACAAAAACTAAACATTTTTCTATCGCGATTTCACTTGCAAACACTAATTTTGATATTTTTAAGCATATTTAGATGCGGATATCAAAAAACACAATTTTTTTTATTAGGTTTTGGTAAAATCTAAACTATACGGAAAATCGTGTGCAAAAACTTGTATTTAATTTTGTTTACATTACAGGTGACATTACCCTGGAATAAATTTTTTTTGTTGGAAAATAGAAAAACAAAAATTGTGCACTGTTGCCAAATTTGCGTATATGTGGGTGAAAGATATTAATTACAGTTCAGTTGTCAATTTCAATTTCAAATATGCTTTATTGTCAGAAAAATACAAAATTTTTATTGACAAAGCGTTAAATATAAATAGATAATTAATAAAGTCTCTTACATAATACTATAGTTGTGGTCAAAAGTTCAAACAATTTCACCAACACTTAATACCTATACTACTTAATATCATTTTGTAAAACTTAATAATTACTGTTAAAATACATATTGATTTAAAAAACACAGATTAAAAGGTATATTACAATCACAAAGTAAAAAAAAAAATTTAATAACAATTAAAAACAGCTACACTAGGACATTCATTAAACATATCATCAATTAAAAAACTCTTGCAAAGTGTAAAATGCCTTTTCAACTAGCCAATTTGTCACGCTAATTCTAAATGAAGTATAAGTTTCCTTTTTTTTAATTTCATTTGGAAGCTTATTATATATTTTAAGGCTACGGTAAATAAGGGAGTTCTTTGTAACAGTAAACTTAGGAATAGGCAGTGGAACACTGTCGTGATTCCTTGTCTGGTATACATGCGTATGGGTAGAGTTTTTATATTTTTTATATATAAGAGAAACGGTTTCCATTATAAATAAACAAGTTAATGTTAAAATTCTTTCTTTTTTAAAAAGAGGTTTACAATGTTCCCGCATACCAGCTTTACAAATGGTTCTTATACATCGCTTTTGTAGTCTGAACACTGACAGAAATAAAGTCCCACTACAATTCCCCCAAAAGGCGATACTGTAGCGCAGGTGAGATTCAACCAAGGCATAATAGGTGGTTTTTGCCATGGTCGAGCCAAGTTCCCAGAATGTCTACCTGACAGCATAGCCATCTGAAGCAACTTTTTTACAGAGACTTACAACATGAGTATCAAATTTAAGATTGTTGTCAATGTGCATTCCCAAAAATTTTGTTTCCTCAGTTGGGTTTGGAATTGTTGGATTAGCTTGGGTTTGGTTAGGTTAGGCTTCATTACAATAAATTATGTTTGATCCGGTTAGGTTAGGTTTCATTACAATAAATTATGTTTGATCCGGTTAGGTTAGGTTTCATTAAAATAAATTATGTTTGATCTGGTTAGGTTAGGTTTCATTACAATAAATTATGTTTGATCTGGTTAGGTTAGGTTTCATTACAATAAATTATGTTTGATCCGGTTAGGTTTCATTACAATAAATTATGTTTGATTAGGTTAGGTTTGATTTATTTAAGTTCTAGTTCAAATATGCTTTTTTGCTTGGGTTAGGTTTAGTTAAAAAGTGTTTAAGTTTTTATGCAGTTTTGATGTTTAAATAATGTTTTTAAAGTAAGTTTTTTAAATAAATCTTATCCACACAGTAAAAGTCTATTTTTCCCCTAATTTTGACGACTTTTGTGGTGATCTGTCAACAGTGCCGTTTTGAAACATATTTCAGGTGCATTTTGGTTGGCAGCCAAGCTTGCTGAAGTTAGTTGTTATTGAATGTTATTGAAAAAAGTGAGGTTAAACAGCTCATTTTATAGGACTTTTTTTCCATTTTTTTCAAAAAATACCGCATAATCTGGAAAAAAAATTTTTGTACATGTTCTTAAAAAGACCCTTTTTAAGAGTAAAAAATTTTTTTCACAAAATTTGTGTGTGTTAAGTTGACAGGCCCCAAAATTAAATATAGTTATTTACAGTCATAACTTATTATTGCACAAGTAATAATCTTTGCAGCTGATTTAAATTTTTCTAAGGTTAAGAAATTAAAATAATCAAGTTTTAAGTAATGTTTATTAACATTAATATTTGGTTTACTGGGCAATGCAGCAAGTAGATCGCTTTACAGTATGGCACATGCAAAAGAGACTGGCTATGAGTGTGATAAGCTCGAACATGGATTTTAAGAGTTTCTAAGCATTCAGGACTCTAGTAATATTATTAAGAATTTTATTTGCAATGCACACATCGTAATACTCCTTTCTACTGGACAAACTGTTCAGATTAAAGTAGGACTGTGTTGTCCCTTGTAGAATGTATGCCAGTTTTTGAAAGAGTGTAACATGCAAACTTGAAACATGTATTTTGGACATTATTTTATCTGTCTATGTGGATTTGATTATAAGGACACCAAACAAGATTGGAAAATTTAAGTAATAATCTGCAATATGAAATATACAGTGTTTTTAGTGCAAAAACATTTGTAAAGTCCTTACACATGTTCTTTTGATAAACCCTATCATATGGTTTGCCTTGTTTATAATATTGTCATAATGAGTGTGAAAGGACAGTTCACTATTCAGATAAAGACCCAAATCTTTTGACAATAACTTCCTCAAGAATAATGTTATCAATAGAGTACTGAACTGGTGATTTTAAGGTTAGCCAGCTGAATCTTAAAAATTTACATTTGTCTAGATGTAAAGACACATTGTTGGCCTGGAACCATGAGAAGACAATGTCAATATCTCTCTGTAGATTGTAATGAAAAGTTTTAAATTGTCAGCAAACATTAAAAAATGACACAAGAGTAATTTTGTCCATTCAGCATTTACGTATAGTGCTTAATTACTAGTAGTTAAGTTAACTTTGTATTTAACTATAAATCTTGCTAGCATTAATGTATATTCTATTCTACTTTGGTAAATGTACACTTTATTAAGTAGCAAGCAGTGCAAAATAAATTGTAACCAGTACCAAGGGCCAATCACCTGCCCACAGAAGATGTTAAAAATTCCTGCACAGGACCTTAAAATACACTATAGCACCAAGAATTTATTTAATTATGGTAAAAAAATAAATCCCTTTTTTGTCAGGACAGTCAGCCAGAAGTTCCAAAACTGAAACTCAAGCATTATTTAAGTTCCAGTATGTAGGTACTCCACTTCATTGACTAGGAATCCCATAAACCCATAACTTGCCTTATATAGATTGTTGCTGATCAATGACTTCTGATCTTTTTTTTCTCATTGAACAGGAAATTTATAGATCAGAGAACAACTTGACTGGAGATATCTCCAGAACTTCACCTGCTGTGTAAACAAACATGCAAAGTAAAAGGAATGTTTGGTTTGATGCAATATTGCATGATTCTGTTTACCTATTTACCGACCACGGTCTGCATCACTTGAGTAAATGCAAAAACGAAAGCGAAAAAAAACTAGATTTATGAAAAAATCCCACTGTTTTCCTTGTAGGGAAGGCATTGAGGTGGTCACCACTCTTACTTAATTTGGCCATATATTGATTGATGTTTTCTTACTTCTTATCAAATTAAAACCATTTAGCCTCACTGTATAGTCAACCGCGTACACGCACTAATCTTGCATACTTTTCTAACAAAAAAATCCAATTGTTTTTAGTAATTTTCGCCAATTTTTTTTCGCACTACTTATAAAGCGGCCATCGTCTTAAACAACAAATGTCACTGTCAAACAGCTGTCAGAATCAACTGTCATTTAGGGCGTTCCGAACAGTGTTGCCAACATGCCGTTTTTGAGTTGCAGTATTGCCAATCACACTTTTTTTCGTTGGTGAAGCAGTGCAACAGTTTTTTTTTGTTGGCCTGCGAAAATCAGGGTTGCCACTCCCGTTTTTTTTCGTTGGTTGGTGCAATTTTGCCAATCTCTAACGGCCATTTGCACCAACCTCCCGCTAAACTAGAATAGCTAGGTGACACGTAAATGTTAGGGGTGCACCTAAGATGAAATGGTTTTGCACCGGCCTTTTTTCCGGCGACACCTCTCTAGGTCAGGATTGCCAGACCCGCCGTAGGGGGGACGGTACCGCTTTTTGAAGCTTGGTCCCGCTTTTTTTAATCCCATGAAAGTTCCGCTTTTTATGCAAATTGTCCCGATTTTCCAGCTTTTTTTTCATTTCTGTCCTATTTTTTACCTTTCTGTATCTTCTTATATATAACTTATAAATTTTATTTTAAAAAAATCAATCAAAGAGGAATGTTTTACTTTTTCATTTAAGTTACTTTTCTCATTTATCTATACATACTTATCTAATGTGTTAATTCATATTTGTTTATTTTAAATAAAAATTACAGATCATATATTTTATTATGTATGGAATTTTGATCATCGAAATATAATGAAGACAACATGGAAGTTTGAAATACAACTTAATTTAAAAGTTTTTCACCTCTTCAATTAAAAAAAAAAACTAGGGGTATTTTCCCAAAAAACTTATGCTCTACACGGAGCTATCGCCTGCATTCACCTGAGGATGGCCCAAAAGGTCGAAACCGGTCCGGTCGTGGATTGGCATGGATCACTTGGTCCTGACTATCAGGACGTGTTCCAGACGGGAATCACTTGTATCATTGTGATCGACGTTGGAGATAGTGAAAACCAAACAGTTTTAACAAGTTCCCAACGAAAGCATTAAGCCATCAGTATAATTCCAATTTTTTTGCAAATACCTATATTGATTTGTATGTACAAAAGATATTAAAGAAAAATGAAATGAAAAATAAAGTTTAACGCTGTGTATCTTGATTAATATAAACTTTTGTACTAAGGCAAGTGAACCGAATTCGTAATATTTTGATCCAAGGAATCTAGAGTTTTATTATGTACAATTAGTTCCGAGACACCATGTATAATATGATAGTCTTATTTTTTATAATTTATACCTACCTGCAATACTAATTGTACCATTATATAAATATATGCAGGCCAGTATTATGTTTAGAATTACATATGAAATGGTATTCCACTAATTATTTACTGCATATCAAGCCATTCTTAAACTTCACAATTTTCGTCAAAGATATCCAAAATATAGTTCACCAACAAAAACCGCACACGAAACTCGAACAGCTGACTTGACAAAAACCTATCACATACAAGTGAAAAGTGAAACCGTTTTGAAAACAGACATGACGGCTCCCTTCTATTCAATCTCGTTGTATTTTATGCATGCCCACCCTAATTCCAGAACCACGAAACTTCCTTAACCTAAATTTAGATAGCACCTGCTGTGCTAGGTGAGCCCTAAAGATGTTGGTGCAAAGGGCTGTAATTTAACTAAATTTAACCAAGGGCCACGATCCTCCACTTTGTTGACGTCACATCCGGGGCTGATTTTTTTTTGATGGTCACGTTACGACACAGCTGATTGTCTTTAAAATTTTGAAGTTGGAATGACGGTTCATGGATATTTGATTTTTTGTTAAATAAAGCCGTTTTTGAGATTGATTTTACTTTATTCTGGCAGAACAATTTTTTTTAAATGTATAGTAAGCCCTAATTTTTCATAGCCGCTTCATTAGCTCACACAAAAATTAAGTTTAAAGCAGAAGCGAATGTGACAATCACATATGACAAAGTCAAATACATGTCAAATATAACAGTTGGCATGTGGTACATGGCGGGTAATTTGAATTCAAAATAAGGAATGCTAAATCTTGAAGATTTTAACCTTTTAATCATGTTGCTTCCTTACAAACCTTTAGTGGAATATCGGGATGGTGTCTGAGAATATTTCACTGAAATTTTGCGGAAATCTGTAGTGCCATTTTGAAAATATCATAAAAAAACGTCTGACCTCCCATAAGACCCAATGTAAAATTCAGCCCCGGGAGAACAGCTGATTTTTTCAGGGTCGTTGCCTCTATTTTTGTGTTGGCCTTGAACCAACGAAGAAAAAAATCAGTGATACCAATATTTATAAATAAACAAAAATCAGCTGACAAAGGAAAATAAAAACATAACCTCACACAACCTCTTTAGTTTTCTTTTTTTATTTTATCTTATTTTGTCTAATCTGTGTATTAAAAAATGCTGTAGTAAATCAACAAGAGAAATCAAACTAAAAAACATGACTAATTTTAGAATATTTCTAGCAGCCCTCACATGTTTTTTCGGATTTTCTGCTTTTCTTGCATTTTCCCTGTTCAAAAATTATTCATGTGCTTCTTTGGGGCTTCTTGCAGGTAGATAATTGTTCAGCATATTGTTTGTGAACTCTTCCCATCTAAACATCTTTATTTATTACATAAAATAAGGTATAATTAATGTACAGCAATTGATTAAATTAATAATAAAATCAAATAAATAAATTAAATTGTAAAACTAAAAAGGAAACATCAACAATAAAAAAGATCTTATTAGCCTTAGCTAACTAAATAATACAGATTATTTTTTATTATAGGTGTGACTGATAGTATCTTGTTATTATTGCACATTCTTGTCAAAAAGAATAAGCTTCAGGACTGGTATACAAAATCTCAACTGCAATGTTTTACAAAGTTTTCTATAGTTTTTTTGGCTGCTGGAGTAGCATCCACCATTTATTTTGCAGCTGTAGAGCTTGTTTACAAGACTCGTAAGTATCAACCTTCTTTAATTACTTTTTTGTGAGGGGTGAACAGCTAACCCAAAATGTGTACACCAATTGTGAAAATCCACAATCTTTTGCTAAGATTGTGTAAAGATTGTGAGGGATTGTGGTAAGATTGTGAAAGATTGTGAGGGATTGTGAAGGACTGTGCAAAGGTGTAGCGTGCTTGAAGGGGCGGGGGGGCGATAGCCCATCCAAAATTCTTGAGACCAAAAAAAAAACAAAAAAAAAGTCATCATGTCTATAGTTTCCTTTGTGAGGGATTGTGAACGACTGTGGACTGTGGTATGATTATGAAAGATTGTGAGGGGTTGTGGTAAGATTGTGACAGCTTGTGAGTCATTGGAACAGACTGTGTCAAGATTGTGAAGGATTGTGGGATGAAGGATTGTGAGTGATTGGGATTGATTGTGTAAAGATTGTGAGGGATTGTGGTAAGATTGTGAGGGATTGTGAAGGATTGTGGTAAGATTGTGGTCAGATTGTGAGTGATTGGGAGGGATTGTGTAAAGATTGTGAGAAATGTGTACACCGATTGTGAGAGCTGTTTACCCCTCGCTTTTTTGCTATGGTGCATTTCAGAATAATCTTTACTATTGCCTAACTTTTTACTTTTAGCTATAATGCCTATTGAATCAAGTAAAATCTTACCACTGATTTGGTGTGTAATTTTGGTCCGGGGAGCAGTTATTTTATTATATTACTCTATTTCATACCAAAAATTATATGATCCAGAGTATCAACGACTTGTAAGTGATAGCAATGAAGTTCCTGAGCAAGTGAGTGCTGACATTAGTTGTGAGCAATGACTTTTTCACACTCATTGGTTATAGCTGAGAACTAATTAATATTTTAATTTTTATTATATGTATGCATAGTATTTTTAAAACTTTACCTTATATAATGTAAAATAGACTTATGTATTATGTATGGTATGCAGTGTATAGTTTTTATTGTGAATATAACTTAATAGGTACTTAAGTATATTAAAATAAATAAGCTTTTATTT
Organism: Aspidapion aeneum; assembly: GCA_963576565.1. NCBI lineage: Eukaryota > Metazoa > Arthropoda > Insecta > Coleoptera > Brentidae > Aspidapion > Aspidapion aeneum. The sequence goes on along the minus strand of OY755038.1, from coordinate 32,778,134 downwards.
ACAAAAAAATATGAAAAAAATAAATAGCTTGAAAAACATAGTTTATCAAATTTAAAACCAAACTAGATTCAATATAGAAAATAAATGTATTTATAATTCATAATAATGTGTAAAGACATTATTTAAATTTAAATATAAATTGACTGCAATCTTTTAAATAATATAATTTTAATTAAATTAATAAAATAATAATTATAATATTAGGTAGTTTTATACATCTATAGGGTTGCCAGATCTGTGTTAGGTCAAAAGGGGAGTTAAGAAGTTAAGAAAAGAAACAAAACAAGCAGAAATAAATGGATTCATGATGGATCTGAAAACATTTTTTTGTAAATATATCGGAAACTAAAGCTACTATCCAGTTTTTCGATATAACACACATTATTGACCAATATGTAATCTACTATATTCCAGAAACCGCATGTTGATGAGATGCTCTGTTAAAAAGTTAACATTTTTGAAATCTTTCGATTGTCAAAAAACTGTCATTAGCATTAATGGTTTTTGACCAAAAACTAATAATCAGCCCCTTAGAGTGTCAAACAACCCTTTCCCTGAAAATTTTTAAAAAATCAGTTCAGCAGTTTAGGAGTTATCATGTTACAGACAGATATACACACACACACACAGAGACATCACGACGCTATTGCTAAGATAGTTCAAATAAATACACCCAAATGACACATTCTCGGCGTTATCTCAAAAAAAAAAAAAAAAAAATTGTCGAAAATAATATCTTCTCTAGCCATTGCTGTGCAGGCTAGGAACATAAAAAACAGGACATGTTTTAAAAATATATACCTTTTCATTATTATATTTTTATTATATTAACTAGACGGTAATAGTTGGAATAGGAATTCATGTAAGATAAATTGCAAATTGATTAAAAGTTAAAACATTTAATAACAGGATAATCCTGCAAACTACGGGACGTCTCACGACCCTATATACATCCTGTGTACGTGTATCGGGGGTATATTTAAACTATTATTTTATAAGGCAACAATAATGACTTGATGGTAAATTTAATTATTTAAAAAAAAAGTTTTCGCCCAACGTGGGGCTCGAACCCACGACCCTGAGATTAAGAGTCTCATGCTCTACCGACTGAGCTAGCCGGGCTTGTGGTTTAAATTGACATTTTCACACACTTGTACAGGGACGGCCAGTAATTTTTCACACATCTAAAGCACAAAGTGATCTAAAGGCGCGTATTCATTTGATGGCAGGAATCGCATGTCTTGCTGCGTAGCCGAACGAGCATACGTTTGTGGCGTGGCCAACAGCAATCGATTGGAGTCGGTACTTCCAACAAACATTTAGTTTATATATAGGTACCTATGGACAAGCGCGGATTTGGGTCAAAATCTAGGGGGGTGGGGTAAAAGTCGACAAAAACATAATAATTTATTTTTGTTTCTTGGGGGGGGGGGGGTAATTCTCCTGTTTGCCCTTTATTATTAACAAAAAGTGCATATTTTTTTTGTCTAGGGGGTAATTACCGTGTTACCCCCCCCATCAATGCGCGTATTCACTTAGACTTAAATCCGAACGAGCCAATCTTTTGGTCTAGCAGCGAGGCATGCGAATTAAATTATAATACCTAGGCGGTTTTAGATCAAGACGAAACTTATTAAAGTTCACCACACACACCCACACAAAATTCAAGTGGTTGGTTCTGGCCTATCCTCTTTTGTTTATGAAAACTGTGATAGGTAAAATAATTCTTTCAATAATGGAAATGTTCCCTTTTTAAACAAATAATATTGACCCACATAGCACAAATCAAAACAACGTTAAAAACACACACTTTTTTAAGTTTAATAGTTCGCTTTTTAACGTTATTTTTAAAACTACGTTAATATCACACCGAAATAACGTGGTTTTGAAAATAACGTTAAAAAGCGACCTACTAAACTTAAAAAAGTGTGTGTGTTTAACGTTGTTTTGATTTGTGCTATGTGCGGAAACTGTTATTTTTTTCCCGGAACAAAACTCTTTAAATCTTACATAGTCTGCGCTAAATACCAGTGATCTTCAAGTTTTTTCCCAACTGATAGTCGGATAGGAATCACAGAAACAAACATTTGGTGATCGGTGGTCACGGAACTATAACGGTTTTGTTTAATCGTTGTTTGATGGAGATTACATCAAACAACAATTTAACTTTCGTGACCGTGGAACAATATTAGGTTAAAGAGCAGTGATCTTCAAGTTTATTACTAGTGTATTACTACGTCTAATTTTATTATTCCATAAATAGAAGGGTTCAGCTTCCCAAATTACATTTACACATGGAAGAAATAACATCTAATTTTATCTGATTTAGATTAATTTTAGTTAACTTTATAAGCCAAATTAGAGTAACTTAAGGAGAAATTCTCTGGTTTTTACAATTTTTTTAACATTATTCACTTGTATTTTCTGTAGATTAATTAGATTATCATTTGGGTGCTTTTAGAATCCTTCCTAAGTAAAAAAACAACACTTTTTGCCTAAACAATTCTCTTAAATTAGTGTAATTTGGCTTAGGGCATAAGACTATAAGTACCGCCCAAACTATCTAATTTTGTATCGAGTTAAAGACAATGCAATTCTATATAAATTCCTTTTCTAGGACGATAAGTTAGCCGGTACGTGGCGTGGAAAATGACCATCTCTATCTTTAGCCTTCTTCGATCCATCTTTGGACAAGGGCTCCCCCAATCTCCACTCTTCTCTGTCTGTCGCCCTGTTTATCCATCTAGTCCCCGCATGTTTTTTCAAATCGTCCGTCCATCTCATTTGGGGTCTTCCCCTACCTACTTCTTTTATTTTCCCAAGGTCTCCAGTTTACAATGCATTTGTTCCATCGATCGTCTTTCTGTGTGATATTATGATCGGCAAATTTTCATTTTATATTGGCTACCTCTCCTCTGACAGCCCTTACTTTTGTTTTATTTCTTATCCATTCATTCCTTTTTCTTTCTGTTAGCTTTACATGTAACATTTGTCTTTCCATTGATCTTTGGGCTTTTGTTACCGCTAATTTATGTTTGATTTTGTAAGCGTCCAGGTCTGGGATCCATATGTGAGCACAGGAAGAATACATTGGTTATATACTTTCGTTTTAAGGTACTGAGGATATTTTTTATTTTTTTAATATGTAGCTTACTTTACCGAATGCTGCCCAGACCAATCTTACTCGTCTCTTGATTTCAGCCGTTTGGTTTTCTTTTTTTAGTTTAATAATTTGTCTCTAATAATTCCTCTACTTGTTCTATTTTTTCTTGGTTTATTCCGATCGTGGTATCTTCATCTGTGTTTGTTATGATTTTAGTTTTAGTGTAGTTCATACTCAAGCCTATATTTTTAGCAGCTGTATCCAGTTCTTTTAGCATTTTCATGAGTTCTTCTTTCTTATCTGTTATTAAGGCGATATCGTCAGCATATCTTAGTTAGTATTATACCCTGTTTCCACCAATGCATGCCCACCCCGATTCAAAAAACGCATCACGTGATGGCCCATGGATTTGCACCGGTTTTAAATGCAGCGTCACCTGATGGGTTTTTTGAATCAGGGTGGGCATGCATTGGTGGAAACAGGGTATTATTGTCTGCTTACTTGGATGCCTATTTTTTTCCCAATCTAAGTTTTTAAAAACATCTTCTAGGGCCTATGATTATTAGGGAATATTATGCCACCTTCTTACACCTCCTCGTATGCGGATTGGCTTGGTTCCTTTTTGGATTTTGATTGATGATGTTGCTTCGCTATACAGTGAAACCTCCTGTAAGCGGACACGGTTTCGTCGATTTTGTCCGCTTATTGGAGGTGTCCGCTTAAGAGAGGGGGAACTACGAAATTTTGATATATATTTGTTAACCATTTCCGCTGCTTGAGATTTTCCGATAATAAATTTTTCGGCGATCTTTCGTCCTGGTAGATGTTCCTTCTCCGAAACGTTAACAACTTTCATTTTTCCACATAAACTAAGAAGTTTTTTTACTAGGCGCCATTTCAAAAAGATCTATTATTACCCAACTGAACAATAAACACAGCAGTCCCGCCGAATAAAATTATTGTATATACGACAGAAGTATTTAGTCTCCGCATTAAAACGGAAAGAGGTAATTCCTCGGCTGCAGAGTGCATTGTTACCAACATACTACATAATATTAATGCCCATGTCGTGCAGAGCTCCATCCCGTTGTCAGAGGTTCGTGTCCGGTTAAAGGAGGTTTGAGATTTTTTTTAACCAAAAAAAATTATCCGCGTCCGGTTATTAGAGTGTTTGGTTATAGGAGGGAATTTGTTTGAAGACATAGGTAAAAGCTTGGTTCCAACAAATTTGTCCGCCTAAAGGGAGTGTCCGCCCAAAGGGAGTGTCCGCTTAATAGAGGTGTCCGTAAGGAGAGGTTTCACTGTATTTATATTGGCTATTAAATCTGTGTATCTGTGATCTATTCAGCTATTAATTATATAAAGATGCTTTTAGTGCCCAGTGTTCAATGCTATCGAAAGGTTTTTCAATAAACGCAACATACAGTGGTATATTGGATTCGTTAGCTCGCTATAACCATAAACCGGTAAAATTTCACTTTTCGCAAAAATCTTTATATATTTGACCACACCCATCTCCGCAACTAATTAACCTAGAGTAAGCTAGGATTGCGCTCAGATTCTAGAGAGTTTGGTTGGTTTCAAAAAAGTGCAGAACATAAATACCCAATTTTTTTTTAACTAAAAAACAAAAAGTCCCACGGGATTAGCAGTAGTTGCATATTATTGCAGGGATGCAAAGTTGGGTATGAACTATTCTCAAGGATCCTAGCAACAACATACCTACACATGCGCATTTGCATTGCTGAATGCTTTTATTTGACTGGTCTAAAGCAGCAGAGTAGCGAGAAGTCATGTCTCCCCAGGGCAAACAATTTTTTGGGGGCTCTCACAAGTCGATAAGAATCCTATACAATGCTGGTCAAGAAAAATTTGTCTTTTGCCATAATAACATAATATAGAAATCTTTATTTCTTGCTTTTCAATTTGCATTTGAGTCATTCTTTCTTCATGGTTTTACTATATACGTAAGCTTTTTTAAAGGAAGCTATTTTATAAAGCTTATGAATATAAAATATAAATTCAGAGTGGCGGATCCAGGATGTCAGCAGGGGAGGAGCAAGAATTTTTTGTTGTTATTTTTATTAAGTCTGAACTCTGAATTTAAGGCGAAAATCGTAATAAAAGTTGAGCAATTTTTGTGAAAAAAAGAATCAAAAAATGTTAGTTTTAAGTTACGATTTTATTGCCGCTTAAAAACGATTTTTTTACTCGGGCCGCCGCCGTGGCCCATTTTACGCGGAGGCCCGGGCACTGACCCGGTTTGCTAAACGATAGCTACGCCACTGGTCTAAAGGGGCTCAGTTTTTCATCCCTGGACTGGAAGCATATAATGTACGTAAATTCCCTCAATTTGGATCACTCTTTATTGCCTCTACCTAAAGTATCTTTAGGTACTTCATTGTGGGTTCTGACTACCTAAAAGTGACCGGTATTAAGAAGTGTCCGACCAATGGACCTTTCACCCTAGTACCATCCGGTACGCGAAGACGCGCGGCACTGAAACAAAGTACCGTAACGAGAACTGTAATATTTGTGCGGTAACAGCGCCGCGTTTCCGTCGTACGAGTCGACAGTGCGCCGCTCGCAAGGCTACTCGGTACGGCCCTTTTGCCTTTTTTTTTAAAGTACGATCGACTTGTTTTAGCAGTGTTTTGTTTTAAGTTATTATAATTTATTGGTAAGTTCGGCCTTTTTTTTAGAAATTATTTTATTGTATATACAGGATCGGCCAAATTGGAGGTTTTCTAGCCGAGATACATAAAAACAAGTAGACTCGATTTTCGAGACGTCTTCAAATATCAATACCGCTTCTTGATAAATATCTCGTATTTTTTCGGCTAAGAGGGGATTTTGAAAAGTCTGCATTTTTGAAAGCTTTTTTTCAAATAGAAATTTCATTTTGTTGATAATTGCTTATTTATCTGGGGGCACGGCAGTGCGCAGTCAAGTTGCGTAAACTGCTGTACCATCTTTTCTTGAAACAGTTTAGCCCATATTTGACCTATCTAAAACTCTACTTCAAACTTTGCACAGTCGTAGATCTTCATAGAGCACACAACAACCCCTCCAAGTTTTATGGACTTCCATAAAGTAGTAAAGTAGTTACGAAATTTTCCAAAAACGTCGAAATTGCCACTCACTTACTCACTCATGTATAAATCATCAAAATTCTACTGTACTTCCAGATATGCTACAAAGCTGAAATTTGGCAGACTGATAGAAATTATGACCAAACCCTTGGAAAAAAAAACCCAAAATTCTGATTTACTTTCCTCCCCTATACATTTTTATGTAAAAGTAACATTATCTTACATATTGGGCCCTGGCGTATTAGTCCTTTTCATATTGGTCTCTCCAGTGGCGTATATAAGGCCCCCCCCCCCCGAAGCTAAGATTTTGCTAGATATTTTTCACATATTTCATGAATACAATCATAAAATAGTATAAAATACGGCCTCATTAAATGTCGCCCCCCCCCCCCCCGAAACTGTCTCGGCCCCCCCGTAACGTTTTTCTATATACGCCACTGGGTCTCTCTTAAAACATTGACTCCGCTCCAATCTGAGTATCGTAGAAAAGTTTAATATTTACTTTTTTCTGATCAGCCTATGTAAATAATGATGATGCTGGTGAGAAAAATGTGAGAGCCATAAAAGTACGGTTTAAAAACGTCCTGCCTAGCGGGTTTTTAAAACGTCTTTTTCGGGACGTTTTAGAAACATATTTTTTTAGAAATGCCAAAGTTAGGCCACTAAGGAGATCCAAAAAGTATGTTTTAAGAACGTCCTGACTAGCTCGTTTTTAAACGTCTTTTTTGAGACGTTTTAAAAACTTTTACTTTTCAGCTACGTAAAAGTTAGGCCCCTAAGGTACCTAAAATGTATATTTTAAAAACGTCCTGACTTGCATGTTTTTAAAACGTCCTTTTTGAGAAGTTGTAAAAATGTACTTTTTAGGTACTGGAATTTTGTAGGCCTAAGAGCCGTAGAAGGTATATTTTAAAAACGTCCAAAGTTGAGGTTTTTTTACGTTTCATTGTGAACGTTTTAAAAACGTGAAAGGTAGGGCCCTAAGAGACCTAAAAAGTATATTTTAAAAAAGTCCTGACTAGCACGGTTTTAGAACGTCCTTTTTGAGATGTTTTAAAAACTTTTACTTTTCAGGTACGTAAAAGTTAGGCCCCTAAGGTACCTAAAATGTATATTTTAAAAACGTCTTGACTTGCATGTTTTTAAAACGTCCTTTTTGAGAAGTTGTAAAAATGTACTTTTTAGGTACTGGAATTTTGTAGACCTAAGAGCCGTAAAAGGTATATTTTAAAAACGTCCAAAATTGAGGTTTTTTTACGTTTCATTGTGAACGTTTTAAAAACGTGAAAGGTAGGGCCCTAAGAGACCTAAAAAGTATATTTTAAAAAAGTCCTGACTAGCACGGTTTATACTAAGCTCCATATCATAATTTTTGAGGTAACTTTTTGACAGTTATCAGCTGTTTACCATAACAAATAGCATAGGCCAACGAAAAAAAGTTGTAAAAAGTTGTCTCAAAAATAATGATATGAACTTTAGATAAGACTAGAGAAAATATGTCATAAATAAATATAAATAAATGTTTATTTTCAATCTTTCAAGGTACAGCAATTTAACTTAACTAAATTGAATTAAAAGAATTGGAAATAGAAAAACAAGTGAAAATAAACAAAAACACATGACGTGGTATTACCCACTTGTTGTGTAAAAGTTATTTGATTTTAAATAATAATCTAGAGTTTTATTTTTAACTGATTGGATTAAATTGTCACTATTGGGTTAGCTGGTCACTATTGGGTTAACTTGTCATTATCGAGTTAAGTTGTCACTATCGGGTTTGAAGAGACACTATCGGGTTTTTAAAGACACTATTTTGAAATTCACACATTTGGTGAAACAGGTATACATAATTAAAATGTTGGTTTTAGTGAAACAAATTTTCAATTTTATTGGTTTTGTATATCCAGTTTTTTATTAAGAACTTATATTTTTTTAATTGTTTTACTTTTTTAATTTCACTAGGTATTAAGTTAAAAAATTTTGGTACAATAGAACTTATGCATTTGGTTCCTATTACCTTATTCGACCTTAAGGTTTTTGTTTTTTGCTTCACACCGCTTCTAGTTCTATGTGGGTGGTGGTAAATCTCAATTTTTTCTTTTCTATTAAAAATTCTAATGGCAATTTTTTGACAAAACAATTGCCTTATGTTTAAAAATCTAGAATCATCAAACAACTTTTCAGTTGGTTATTTTAAGTTTTTATTATAGATTACTTTAATGATCCATTTTTGAGTGGTTTTTATTTTGTTAATGTTAAACTCGTTGACTCCTCCCCACCCACAAATACCATAGGTCAAATGAGATTGAACCAGAGCATAATACAGTGTTCTAAGCTCCGGTAATTTAAGGTGCATTCGGAGACATTTAAATCCAGATATTAGGTATCTCAATTTATTAGTTAAGTGTTTTATTTGCATATTCCAACGTAAATGTTTGTCAATTATAATTCCTAGGTATTTGGCAGACTCTGTGGATTTTACAGTGTGCAAGTCTGATATCTTCAAGCTATCTATTTCGGGAGCTCCAGAGGCATAAGAAGAGAATGTGATAAAATTGGTCTTATTTGTATTTAAAGTTAATGTGTTATAGTCAAACCAATCTTTTAGTTTTTTTAAATCTTCCTCAGCATTGTATTTTGTTTCGCACCAAGATTTAGTTTTTACAAAAAGAAAGGTGTCATCTCCGAAACTTCCAGCAATACCCTTTAAATCCAGCTCAAAGATATCATTCATATAAACAATAAACAACAGTGGACCAAGGACCGTGCTTTGAGGAATGCCGTATTCCATATTTTTCATAGAACTAAAATGTTCTTCAATTTTAACAGATTGTTTTCTATTATTTAAGTAACTTTTTATTAGTTCAAGGCACGAACCCCGAATTCCATGTTGTTCAAGTTTCTCAATAAGCTTTTTATGACACACGGTGTCAAACGCTTTAGCCAGATCAATAAAGACGCAAAGTGAAGCTTCTTTTTTGTCAAGTGCTTCATAAATATTTTTTGTTAAGTACACTATTGCGTCCTCAGTTGATCTACCTGCACGAAAACCGAACTGGTTATCAGAGAGCTGTGTATACTTATCCAAGAACTTTACAATTCTATTTTTTAGTGCCATTTCAAAAATTTTAGCAAGAGTTGAGATAAGTGTTATTGGCCTATAATCGATTATTTCTTGTTTATTGCCCCCTTTAAACAATGGTTTGATGATTCCAATCTTTAAATCCCCCGGAAAGTAACCCATCTCCATGCATTTATTTATTAAAAAACTTAGATGCGGGAAACAATATCCGATATATGTTTTAGTGTCTCTGATTTAATTGTATCATAGCCTGGTGCTTTTTTAAGTTTTAGCTTTTCTATTAATTTTTGTATTTCTTCTGGATTAGTTAGATTTAAAAAAAGTGAATTTTGATTACGGGTTTTCTTAGGGGTGGATTTGCCGGAGGAGTGATTTTGTTTGCAAATTTTTTACCAAGTTCAGTATAATGTGTATTAAATGCCTCTGCAATATCTCCAGATTTGACTAACCTCAATTAAAAAAGTCAGAGACTATTTGACCACTGAGCAGAACTACTTTATAAATTCACGTTTACATCATTTATAATTTTTTGTAAGTTCTTGCAATTTGCAGAGTTTTGCGCAACTTTTTTTTTGTGCGCGAAAAATTGCAACGTTTTTTCATTTAATTTTCCCGAAGTTTTATGGTGTACAGTCAAAATAAACCCCGCAATCGAATTCAGCGCACCGAAGAACTTATATAATAGATAGGTAGGTCTGATCAAAGGTATAGACCACTTTTTTATTCCGTATGCCGGTGTAAGCTTTCATAGATTTTCGAAATTTTAAGTTTTTTAAAACAAATATGTAATTTTTTTTTTCAAATTTTAAAATTTTATGAAAGTTTTAATATAAATACCTACTCTCGTCTTTTTTGTGGCGAAACTGTCTAATAATGTCTAACCTGTTACTTTTTTGCATAGAACATTCAAATTCTAGAAGCTTAACTTTGTTTCATTGTGCACCGGTTTACTATGTGGGTTTTTTTACGTGTGCGCTATTTTCCGTGTGCGCAATTTTCCGTGTGCGCTATTTTCCGTCTGCACTATTTTCCGTATGTGCTTTTTTGTTGTGCGCTTTTTGACGTGTGCGCTCTTTTCCTTAGAGGATCTTTCCTGTGTGCTTTTGTCATACAAGCTTTTTTCCTGTGCCTTAATCTACTGTCACCGCTTGACCATTACCCCCTCCCAGAATTTGACTCCAGAACCGCGCTTGGATCGCTCTGGAGCTGTTTTTGATCGTTGATCGAAAATAAAATGGTATTAAGTTTCTGATTAATTGACTATTTTTTTAAATAAAATGCATGCAGAAATATGACACCTCTTACACGGTGGATGAAAAAGTTTTTTTAAATATCTTTCCGTTCCTATCCTTAAATTACGTAAAGCTCTAGGGATCGGGGGGAGGGGGGGGGGGTTTGACCTTGCGTTACAGTCAATGTTTTTTTAATGTGTTTTTTCTTGAAAATGCGTTACGAAGGGGGGCGTCAAAAATACAAAATTTTTGCGACGTTTTCTTACGTGGCGTAAAACGGCTTTTAATGAATTTAATAGTTCTCCATTCAGTAGCCGAACAATTAGATAATCCGTTGGGTTCATCATTCGGAACACCAGTTTTTTTGTAACAACCAACAATCAGCGTAATTAACAGGCAAAATTAAAAACTAAAAAACTTTCTTCTGTGCATTGTTTAAATCGAAAACGGTAGGTTCGCATCAATTATTGTAAGACTTATTATATATTATTATACTTATGGCAATTACTTTGATTGAAACAGGGAGTCTATTGCATCTGGAGAAACTGTCTTCTTTAAGTGGCTTTTCCTCGTTGAAAATTCGCGACTATCAGCGCTCTTGCCTGGACTTTTCTTAAGAGATATGAAGCATGGTTCGGTTCGGTTCGGTTCGGTTCGGTTCGGTTCGGTTCGGTTCGGTTCGGTTCGGTTGTTAAACATGTCCGGCTTTTTGGGCAAATTGAAAATATCCGGTCGACTTTTTTCTTCGTCCGGCTTTTTGGCGATCCAAGAGACCTTAGGAGGGAGGAATCTTGGGGGGTTAGAGCTCCAAAATTTAAAATTAGCTCCCCCAAACGAAAAGAGCACAATTTATCAGGAACCACAGGAACCAACTGTTCAAGTCACTTAAAAATTTTTCGGCGCGGCGCTTATACTTTTGAAATGAACCAATATTTTTGCATTTTGCCCCGGGCCCCCCAAGCCTAAGACTTTTTTAGATATGTTCCACATATTTCATGAATAAAAAGATAAAATAGCATAAAATACGACATCATCAGGGCTCAGGCCCCCCTCCAAGAGGCATCGGGCCCAAGACATATTCCTGGGTGCGCCACTGATAATAAATAAACCTTTATTCCCCTATAAGACCCAATGTAAAATTAGCCCACGATAACAACTGGTTTTTTCAGGGTCGTAGCTAGTATTTTTTTGTCGGCCTTGGACCAGGATATAGGGGAAGACGGGGAAATTCCGCCACCTTAAGGAAACTAGAAAAATTAAAGCGTTTAAAATAAAGTTTAATTGCAAAATCTTTTTATTTAGTTAGCTTATTAACAAAACTACAATTTTCAGTTAAATACTCTGCCAATATATGGGCACCTTAGCTCACACCAAGTACTCTAGTTATAGTGTTCTTGTGAGCTAATATAACTAAAAACTGAAATATATTTTATTCAACTCCAGACTAAATTACCTTTCCTTTGATACCACACAAGCTATGTTTTGACTTAAACTCTAATTTTTGAAATCTACCCCCATCCTTTTATTTAAAAAAAATAAAAATGTATTTTGTTTAAGTTCAGACTCAATTACCTTTCGTTTGATATCATGCACACACGTCATATTTTCACTTAAACTCTAACTTTTGAAATCTAGCCCCACCCGTTTTTTAAAATAAACTTTCGTTTGATATCACACACGCCATATTTTCAAATAAATCCCAATTTTTGATATCTACCCCCACCCTTTTATTTGGCTTGTGTTTGGTAGATTTTGTTCATTTTTAAATGGGACCATCTCGAACCAAGACCCAGCCTAGGCACCAAATTTAAATTGGGCAAGCGGTTTTTGAGTTATGCGCGTTGTTCGTTACAGACGGATATACAGACAGACAGACGGCGCCACAAAAAAGTTACAAAATCATCTAAAACGCAAAGAAAAATTTGAAATCGGAACAACTTTTTTTTTTCTTGAAAAATTAGGAGCACCATCATAGCGCACACTACTGTGTTTGTGAGAGCTAAAAATGTATATTTTTTGCACAAATATAAAAGAAATATTTCTTTTTTAAAAAAGTTGGCGGAATTCTTCCATGGTCCAGGGCAATACCGCATTATCTTTGGGGTAATACCGCCATATTAGTTTTTGTTTATACCTGATACTTTCTACTGGTTTAGAAAGATTGATAAATAAAAAACACATCAACATATTTTATAAAAATGTATTGGCCAATAGAAAAATGAACTTTTTTCGAACCTTAATCTAAAATTAAAAAAGCGGTAATCTTATCGCCAGACGTAAACAGTAGAAGCAAAAAGTCCTTTCATTTCAAAAAGCCACCAAAAAAACCATAATAAAATTTGAACTGTGAAACCCATTAAGGAATCCTAAACAAATAAAAGAGAATATGGACCGGACTGGAAACTTTTTATAGTATATAGTCAAGTAAAATAAAACGTTTAATAAAAGTTGGTGCTTAATACGTATAATAATCATTAATAGATAGGTACTATACATTTTATTTAAATGTAACATTAGGTACAGGATGAATTGTTATAACAGGTGATATAACCATATGGAAAACTTTTTTATTTTTAATTTAGGAAAAAAAGTTACTCTTTATAAAAAGTTCTGCATGTTTTAAAATTTAAAATACCATCGTCAGATGTCAAATTTTTTCAGTCGCATACGAGGTTTGTCAAAAAATATAAATTTTGACCAAGAGCCTTGTTTAAATATGCTATTACCACCATTTACATTAAAAAGAAAATATTTCAGTTTTTTTTCATAATATGTACATACATATTTCAATAATAACAATGTAAAAACTGTACTTAGACGTAACTTAGTCAACTGGATTATTGTAACCGTCAAAATGCGTTAGAATGTATAAAACACCTAAGAATAGTGGCATTATTACTTTTTCACTGTACAATGTAGAAAAACTAGTCAAAATTAACTAAACATAATTTTTCATTATAAATTCATATAATTGCATATTTAAACATAGTTTTTAGTTCTGATTAACTTTTATTTACAACTATTTTCGATATTGACGAAAATTTACTTTTAAGCAAAATTTATATTTTTTGGCAAACCTTGTATACGACTAAAGACATTTGATATCTGATGATTGGATTTTAGGTTTTAGACCATGCAGAACTTTTTATGAAAAATAACTTTTTTTCCTAAAGTTAAAAGTAAACAAGTTTTCCATATGGTTCCAACTTAGCTAGACATAATTTAGATCAAAAGTTTTTTCTTAAATACCAATGCAATAATGCAAGAACTCAAAATCACCAAGAACGAAAAATTATTTTAAAAAATACTACACTGTGACACTAACGACACATATATGTAGTCAATCTGTTGTTAACCCCTAATTGAAAATAAATAAATAAGGTTTTACCAAATTACACATATGTTGTTTTGGTGGCTCAATGGGGAGAGCGTTTGCGTACAAAGCAAGAGGTTCCAGGTTTGATCCCTAGTCAAAACACAAAAAAAACTTATTTTTAATTTTTTGTTCTTTAACTTTACTTGTTCTTTATAAAAAAGTTTGTAGTGGTACCTTTTCTTTAAGTCACCATATAAAAAATTTACATAGAAAGTTTAAATTCCGCAGACACTAATGGTACCACCACTTCTTCTCCTCCTTGGTCCTCAAATGGTCTCCAAAAATTTGTTTGTGGTGTTTCAAATGGCCGCCAAAACGCCATTATTAATATCACTTATTAGGTCCTCACTTATAAAAACAAACTAAAATGTACAGGTTTATTTATAATTGTTATTATTCACAATAAAAATTCAAATCCCTAATATAAACAGTAACCGCTAACAATTTTAAAATGAGTTTGACCCTGTATTAAAGAATGCAGGTGGTAACTTTCGAAAGCCTTTGATATATTTCGAGAAGGGATTAGGTAGAATGGAATAAGGTACGTTCGAAGCTTAAACTTTAAAGAATAAAGTATAGCTAGCCGTGCTTAAAACACAGAAATTCTTCCCAAAATTTGAAAATAAATTTTCAATTTTTGCACAGACTCCTGGAAACCCCTAAATGGTTATTATGATTAGAGTGGCACGTGCCAATTTTTTGTGAGGCTTTTTGAAATGACAGGACTATAACTGGCAGCTGTCTGGTGTTTCTGGTTGCCTTGATACCTGGGGTGGCGGTATTACCCCGCATGGCGGAATTCCCCGTCTTCCCCTACTATAAGTACAGGCAAATTGATCACATATTGCATACAATACCCACTTATCTGGAAAAAAATCCGCGATGAGGCCAAATGCGACACACTTATCTCACAAATACGCATACCAAATGCCTTTTGTGCTCATTTTCTTAATGTGTGTAATTTATTCAAATCACATACTGACCTAGAGACTGATCAATGCCCAATCACATGCACGAGCAAATGACGTACCTGGTAGAGATAAAATCAACATTAACAAACTAAATAAAAACAGGTATTTAATATAATACATTACATTATGCCATCTGCCATAGGTATGCATAGTAGGTAAACAGGTAAACTTACTCGTTCTTGACCTTGAAGTGGTAATGACCTTTATTTTCTTTGTTCATGACTTCTCTATACGTAAAGTTCAAGTTGTAAAGTGATCATATTTTTTATTTTTGTTTTTCAATCACCTCCGCAGTTTGGTTTGCCGGCAGTGGCGTCTACTACAGGGAGGGCAACGGGGCAGTGCCTTCCCAAAACTAGACAGCAACCAGTATTTTTAATTGATTTATTTAAAAAAAGTTTCTCTTTCCTTACGACATGTCTAGTTCTTTTTTTTTAGTCTGTGGTTAACTGGGTAAACTTTTTTAGCTTAAATATTTACAAGCTGGCAGCACCGCGCGGGACAAGATTTTAGTTTCACCCGCTTTTCAGCGGTGTATGGGTGGCTGCTCTCGCGCGATGGCGGGAAGAATGTTTGTTTTAGTTGACGTCGGCCATATTCATCGTGCCAAACCGTTCGTTGCCCTTCCTGCGTGTTGCCGGTTCTATCCTTAGTGAATTCGTATGAGTTTGTTTTGATTTAGGTACGTCAGGATCAGTAGTTAAAAGCCTTGCCGGTCGCGTGTCCATTGTTTGTTTTTGTTTGTTTCCAAAATGGAAATAAATACCGTCGAATATATAATTAACTGTGCAAATTTAAATACGTTGACATATGAATTTCGATTACAAATAAAATCTTTAGAGCCACATAGACCGAACCTAAAAATCCTAAAAATTTTACAAAATTTCATTGCATGTAATAAAAAATTATACAATGCTGAAAACTGGTTGTGCGGTTGTAAAAAACGAAATGCTTTTTTTTGCTTTATTTGTCTTATTATGAACAATCCACGAAGGGATCCTCCGTGGGTGGCAAAGGAAATGTGTGATATCAAGCACTTTAGTGAAAAGTTAAAGACACAAAGTGAGTGCTACTTATTTAAATAACTACATAGAATTTTCTATGCTAGGCAAGACTGATAGTAGGTGCCAATTGAATAGTGCCTATAGGTGAAACATTACCGGACATAAAAGAAGGGCAAATAGGCGAACTTTATCTATAAACAAATAAAAAACTAAAAATTCAATGTACACGAATATTAATACAATAAACACGTTCATTGATTCAATGATTTTTACATTAAATCAATCAATTTTGTGCATCGGCTGAAAATCAATAAACAAATTCATTATTATTACGTACCTTTTTCGTTCTGTGCAGCTTCGATGCCCTCCTTTATGGTAAACAAATATGGTCGTACCATTTCAAAGTAGATTATTAGTTATTTTGCGTCCTAAATAATCCATTGGCAGGACCCTTCCAGCAGATGGTTAGTACCGAGTTTGCATTCTTTAGAACTACTTCGTCCTTTGCTGTCCATTGTTCGGACCATTGTTTGGTCTGTGGGGTTTTGATGTTCCAGATTTTGCGCGATCTTTTATAGCGAGTTTGTATCAGTGTGCACCATTGCATCAGAGGATAAGTAGCTACAAGCCTCATATTTGTCCTAAAGTCCTAATTTGTAGTAAAAAGGTACTTACTAAATATAAAAACTGCCCTATTTGTCCTAAACGTCATGTCGCGTCATTTACTCATCGCCAAATTATTAAAACCTGCATTTTATGTTTTACCGAATTTTTCGCTTGATTTGTTTAAAAATGGTTCATTGGTTTTGATTTGTTTTCCATAACCATTTAAGACATAAAAGTCAAAAGACTTGCCGTAACTAGAGTCCCTTTCCAAATATGTCAACATACAGGAACTCTAGCCGTAACTAGAGACCGTGTACGTATGACATATTTACGGAAATCTAAAATATCGATGGTCTGTTTCCATATATAGACCAGGCAAATTACACTTTGAGAGAAAGAAAATTATTAACAGGACTAGAAGCATTGGAAATGGTAGAGCGGCGATAATCGAAGTTAAAAAAAATAAATGCGTGACCAGGGGCGTTGCGGGTTAGGTTTGGGGGGGGTTCGGTTCGGGGGGGGGGGGGGGGGGTAAAAAACTGGCAGGGAATCGTATTATTGGGATTTCCGGCGAAAGTTGACCTCGGAGAAAAAAGTCATATACAGACAAGTCATAGGCCATAAAAATATCTAAAAGTTTTGTAAATGTAATTTTTTACATAACCTCAAAATGTTTGAGAAAAATTTTAAAAACCGTAATTTTTTAATTTTTTTGTTTTTTATTTTTTATTTTTGCAAAAATAATGTCAGTTTAACAAAACTTGGTAAGAGTAGAGCCCTTTGGGTGCTAAATATCTACAATATTTTACAAACAAAAAAATTAAGAAATTTCTAAGATATTTGTTTTTTCCTTTTAAAATCACTTTATTTTTAAATAAAATTTCTCCTTCAGAAAATCATCGTATCCAGTTCTGCTGATACTCAGTTTTTGGCACTGAGATGTACTTTTTGGCGAATTAAAAAAAGATAATATGCGTCATTTAAAATTATGTCCAAAAATATAAAAAAACAAAAAAAAATTCACAATATTGTTTTAAGTTATCGGAGTTATTTTATAAGTTTTAAAACATTTTTTAAAACTGACTATATTACTTAATTTCACGCAAGATAAATGGCTATTTTTATGGCTACAAAAAATTAGGCTGGAAAATTAATGTAAATACATACATTATGACAAAAATTTAATTTTTCCTAATAATTTTTTTAATCGCTCTGTATGTTATTTTTAATTTCTTTCTGAGTTTTATCGCCCCCAAAAAGTGCCGCCCAAAGCGAAGCACCCTGTTCTATCTGTGACAATTTTTTTTAGCTTTTTTCTTTTTTGGACATTTTTTTAAATGACGCATATTATCTTTTTTTATTTCGCCAAAAAGTATATCTCAGTGTCAAAAACTGTACCAGCAGAACTGGATACGATGATTTTCTGAAGGAGAAATTTCATTTAAAACTAAAGTGTTTTTGAGCGGAAAAAACAAATATCTTTCAAACAACTTAATTTTTTTGTTTGTAAAATATTGTAGACATTTAGCATCCAAAGAGCTCTACTCTTATCAAGTTTTGTTAAACTGACATTATTTTTGCAAAAATAAAAAATAAAAAACAAAAAATTACGGTGTTTAAAATTTTTCTCGAACATTTTGAGGTTATGTAGAAAATGTCATTTACAAAAGTTTTAGCCAATTTCATGGCCTATGACTTTTCTGCATATGACTTTTTTCTCCGAGGTCAACTTTCGCCGGAAATCGCAATAATACGATTCCCTGCCAGTTTTTACCCCCCCAAACCTAACCCGCAACGTCCCTGCTCACGCATTTATTTTTTTTAACTTCGTTTTTCGCCGGTCTACAATTTCCAATGCTCCAAGTCCTGTTAATAATTTTCATTTTTTTTGCCTTAAAATATGGCAATTCCGCTTGCCTAATATGGCTATCTACAAATAGGAAATCCAAAACTAGATAAATGATTTTAAAGATATTTGGACCAGCGGCGTAGCGAAGGGGGGCGCGGGGGGTTCGTCGCCCCCCCCCCCCCCCGCCACGAGGGTAGTGGCGCCCCATAGGTGGCCGAAGCGCCCTCAGCTTTATTAAGTCGGGCCGGTAATGGCCAATTGAGTAGGTGCCAAAGGAAACTAACGACATGAAGACCTTTTTTTTTTTTTGTTTTTTTTGGTCGCAAGATTTGTGAGAGGCGCCTTTTTAACCTTTTTGTTTTTTTTTGCCACAAGATTTTTCATCAGTTTTCAGAGGCCCCCTTTTTAGCTGTCGCCCCCCCCCCCCCCCCGCCCTTTCGGGCACGCTACGCCGCTGATTTGGACCTAATAACATTATTTTAAAAGTAAATAGACACTTTGTGAAATGCCAATTTTGGCGCCAAGTTCATCCAAATAGCTACCTTTGGAACTAACACACACCCTTATTTTCAACCACTGTGTAAATAGCTCTTTGAACTAGCAAAAAAATTAAATTTTTGTAGATAGACACATTTGGAACCAAACCATCGATATGTCACATACCGGGTGGGGGCGGGTCTCAAGCCCTAACAACACAAGTCCGTTCCGGGAACGACTTACTTACAAGATGTTGCGGAAACGTCCTGTTTGGTCTCAGAAAAATTCCGAAACATTTCAGGAACTAGGAAAATGTTACCAAAAAAAATTATTTAAATTAACTAAATATTTAATTTAGGAAATGTTCTGTCTCAGGACGATCTAGTAGGATAAAAAATAAACATTTTTTTGTGCGGGACCCAACCTAAAGTCGTTTTTAAGCAAATAACTATTAATTACCTCCTACCTACCTTAAAATCAGCTGTTTAGGCCCTTAGCCTATTACCACCGCTTGAATAGCTTTTTTTATAACTTTTTTATAACCGGTTATTGTTTACTGTTACTTTTTAAAATTTGGAACTGAATAAACCATAAAACTCATTTACAAATACTGCTGTGATTTAAAAAAAGCCGTACCTAGAGATGCGAAAAAATCACACCCTAAGTTTAGATTCGAGAAAACGTCATTTAGTGAATTTTAGGGTAGGGAATCCCATAAGACAAAAATGGCGAAATGTTAAAAATTTATATTTCAAAAACTATACAGTTTATCAACAAAAGCACAGAGCTGCAGTCTGGTGGGGCCATAGAGATGCGAAGAAACGACAACCTGAGTTAAGATTCGAAAAAACGTAATTTAGCGAATTGTAGGGTAGGGAATCCCCTGAATTCCATAAGACACAAAATGGCTAAACTCCCATAAGACACAAAATTGCTAAACTAAAGGGCTTACCGGATAATTAGCCCCTAGAAAAAAAAGTACACAAATACTTTTTTTGTCGACAATTACTCCCTCCCTAGATTTATGTCCAGATCCGCGCTTGTTGTTTACACCCTGTATACATAAATAAATAATGTTCTTAATAATAGGTAGGTGCAGAATCTAAATCTTTCTTGGCAGAATGCAGGTTGAAAAATTCTCTAGTCCTGCTATAGAAAGGATCTGATTCACGTAAGTCGTGTAAGAGTAGCGGTACTTGGATACTTAAGTACTTTCCTCGGTACAAAGCTAGGCACTTTCCAAGAAAATTGTATGTTTTATGATCGAGAATAATCATCTAAAGTAGTGCCCGATTGTTGTTGTTACACTTTATCAGTAAAAAATTATATACAGGGTCTTTGTTGAATAAAAATCTGACCATCCTAACTTTTTTCTTTCAGAAAAAAAAATTTTAATCAGAAAGGTATTGCAGATTGCAATAACACCAGTAAAAAGTTTGCGGCTTGTAGAATTTACCTAAAAACCGTTTTAAAATCTGTGGGTAATTCTATAACTAAATATTTATGACATAAATCATATTGACACCATTTATTATATAATATGTTAAAATGGGATTTTAAAACATCCACAATTTCGATGAAATTTTAGTATGTTATAGATCTCGATTTCTTGATCAAAAGTTCTCATGGGCTCAAAACAATCCTATGACTGGTTTCCGAGATACAGTGGCAGGTATGGGCCTCCCCCAAAATACAAACAAAATGAAATTCTTTTGTAAAACTTAAACTGTAATACCAAAAAGTAATAAAAATAATTGACCCTTATAATACAAAGTAAAGTAAAATAGTAAACAATACTGCAAAGAGCTAATTAGCGGTATTCGGAATATAGTAGAAAGTTTTTCTCAAGAATTTATCATACTAAAAAACTTCGTAGGATTTTCTATTTCTGAGATATTTACAAAATCTGTTTTCAAGGCTAATATAACGTGGAGTGTGCTAATGGATCCATTTATTTAAATAAAAGTATGAATTAAATAGAAGTATTGTACTTTTTGAGTACCCCTTGCAGTTATCAAATATAAGAGTCAATTATTTTTTTAACTTTTTTGTATACTTAAACTTTAAGTTTTATAAACAAATTTCAATTTATTCATATTTTGGGGAAGCAGCATTCGTACACCAGTAATAACTAGGATATATTTGAATATTTTTTCCCTAAAACTCTTCCATAATAATTGAAAATCAGATTAATAATCGCTAACATATAAATTATAGCAGACACTGACTTATTGCGTTTGTATTCGTCATCTCCTAGTGGCGTTGAAGGTTTAAATACGGCTGCCATTTTTAAAAAGAAGGTATGTATTATAAATTTTAATATTTAAATTAAAAATTATTATTGTATCCAAGGGAAAAATGAGTTAAACCTTTAACCAAAATCTTTAGACCTTTTAGTAAATATTCGGTGGTAGTGTTTAGACATTTGTAACAAAAGTTAAAGAATATAAAATATTATACTGCCGTCCTAAGCCTAACCCCCGTATTTGAAAAAAATCAAAAAATGCGATTGTTGGTTAAGACAAATTATAATAATATTCTCTATTGTTTATACTAATGTAACAAATCGAAAAACTACAAAAAGTATTTAAAAAGTCACTTAAAATTTTCTTTTTTCCATAAGGCACTATATATTCTCAAACATTCAAACGCGATTTACTCCATTTCATATAAAATTCAAATACGGGTTACGCTTAGAACTGCAGTATAAAGTCTTGACTGGAGATACATGTGACGTGACTGGCTAACTAAAAGTAAAACCACTCTGTATAATAAGCAAACTTGTTTAAAAACACCTTTGAAAACCATTTATTGAAAAGCAATAATTCGAAAACATTTTCTTCAAACTGAAAATTCTTAGGCAACAAATTTCCATTTAAAGAAAAAGTTTTCGAACAAATTGTCGTTTGAAGAAAATGTTTTTGAAGAATTTTCCTTTCTGTTTTTCGAAGAAAATGTTTTCAAATGATTTTTCGTTCGAGCAAAAAAATTCAGCGATCCGTTGCTTAGAAAAAACTTTTATATAATAAAAGCCAAAACTCAATAGGTACAGGGATTCCCCATATATTTTTACACCTTATCTAAAACGTTTATTTCAATAGATATTAAAATATTATAAATACAAAAGTGTCATAATTTTTTACGAAGTTTAAGAATCAAAGGGCCAGAATGTCAAAAAAACTTCTATATGTCAAAATTTGACAGGTCGATGGTATTTTTGAAATTGGACACACTATATATTATTTTAGATTCTTATAGAGTTTTTCTTCCTGATTTCTTCAAAAATATATATATTGGGGTTATTTAGTTATACGCGTTTAAAAGTTTTAAAAACTTATATTGATACTCTTTAAAACATCAAGGCAGCCATGAAAAAAACAATCGCATTGACACAAAAAGTGATGCTGTTGCTTTTGTAAGGTACCTATATAATTAATTAATATTTACCATCTGTGGTGGTTCTGCGCAGTAATGCGTGGCGCCGCAAGCCAGTAAAAACAAAAAATATTACAATTTTGTTTAGAAAAAAATAAATACTAATTTAATACTTGATTGGTAATTTTTTACATAGCCTCCTTGATTTTTCATATAATTTTGATTAACTTTTATAAATTTGCTGTGAATAGCTTAATAGATAGAGTGCGTAAAATTTCCATTGTGATCGACGAATGTGTGTTCTATTTTCTCTTGTAGAATTTGAAGTAATTCCAGCCTGTTCAAATTCTGCAATAGACAATAGACATTCGGCGATCTCATTGGAAATTCTGCGAACTCTATCAAGCTCTTCACAGAAAATTTATAAGAATTATTCAAAATTGTATTAATAATCAAGGAGACTATGTAGAGAATTGCCAATGAAATCTTAAATATTTATTTTTTTTCTAAAAAAAATTGTATTAGGTTTTGTTTTTACCGTCTTACGGCGCCACACATTACTGCGCAGAATCACTACGGATGGTAAATAGTAGCATCACTTTTTGTGTTAATGCTATTGTCTTTTTATGGCTGTCTTGATGTTTTAAAGCGTATCAACTTAGGTATTTAAAACTTTAAACGCATATATCTCCAAAACTAATAAACGAAATAATCCAAATTATATATTTTTCATACCAGCAAAAAAAGATCTAATAAAATATAGGGTGTTCAATTTTAAAAAAACCATCGAACTGTCAAATTTTGACATTTAGATTTTTTCTTTGACATTCTGACCCTAAGATTCTTAAACTTCGTAAAAAATTAGGAAACTTTTGTATTAATCATATCTTGATATCTGTTCAAATTAACGTTTTAGATATTGTGTAAAAATATACGAGAAAACCCTGTACCTGTAGAAAGAAGTAAAAACAGCATGGTGTACCTATGTTTTCCCACACTAAAAAAATTGTTAGATAATATGACTGTTAATGAAGAAGTTTGTGAAAAAACTAAATTAAAAAATTTGCATATGGATTAAATATTGCATTCATCATCCATCGTTTTTCCGGATAAAAAGAAGAAGTAGGTAGACGTCTTATTTAAAACCCACTGCTTAACACATACTGGCATAAATTTAGAATATTTCTCACACAAAAAGTGAAAGACTAAAAAACGTGTGATTTTTAAATTAATGTATACAAGATAGCGACTTTAAATAAAACCTGTCGGTAGCGAGTAAAAATGTTGGGGGAGAGTGGGGCAAGAATGGCGGTTGAGACAAGATGGACACCTATCTCTTAGATACGTACATACGTATAATCGATTATCATTAGAGTAATTACATGCATATGTTATATGGGGCTTTCCATATCAAACCGGCCACCTATAGCACTAAAAAAAAATTTTTTTTTGATTACCCTATGGGTACCGATTACACCGAGATAAAAAATTTGAAAAAATGTTGCGATTCGTTAAATCTACAGGGTGTTTTTCTTAATTGGCCAAAACATATCTATGGTTTGTGATTTTTCCTGAAAAAATACGAACAACATAAAAAAAATGTTTACTACTGTTTAGAAATAAGACAGCAAGATTAGCTAATTCTGGATACTTACTTAAGTTGGGCCCAAAACGGATTGCGAACCCAATCAAGATACACTTCTTGCCTTGGAAAGTATTCTTTGATTGAAACTTGCAGGTTCTGAAGATCGTTGATTGCCTCAAAAGTGGCTCTGGTACAAAATAGCGCAGGACAAAATAGCGCAGGACAGAATGGCGCAGGACAAAATAGCGCAGGACAAAATGGCGCAGGACAAAATAGCGCAGGACAAAATGGTGCAGGACAAAATAGCGCAGGTCAAAATAGCGTACGTCAAAAATCCCAAGTCGATTTGCCCTGTCCAGCCGAAGTGGACCAGGGGCCGAGGATAGGTTAGGTTTTGTATCCCATCCTGACCCGGTTAGGTTTTTTTACAAAAAAAAACTTGCCTGAACAGATCAGGTAAGTTCTTTTTTTGTAAAAAGAACTAACCGGGTCAGGTTGGGATACTAACCTAACCTATCCTTGGCCATTGATCCACTTCGGCTGGGGCAGTTTGAGTGAAAAGGTTAGGCCTTCACTGTATATTAAACTAACCAAGAAAGGTTAGGTTATTTTGTTAGTATCTTTCTGAGATCTGCGCTATTTTGCGCTATTTTGTCCTGCGCTATTTTGTCCTGCGCTATTTTGTCCTGCCCTATTTTGCCCTCCGCTATTTTGTCCCGCGCTATTTTGTCCCGCGCTATTTTGTCCTGCGCTATTTTGTCCTGCGCTATTTTGTCCTGCGCTATTTTGTCCCGCGCTATTTTGTCCGCGCTAATTTGTCCTGCGCTATTTTGTACCAGAGCATCAA
The DNA here is from genome assembly GCA_963576565.1 of Aspidapion aeneum. Lineage (NCBI taxonomy): Eukaryota > Metazoa > Arthropoda > Insecta > Coleoptera > Brentidae > Aspidapion > Aspidapion aeneum. The sequence goes on along the minus strand of OY755038.1, from coordinate 32,753,535 downwards.
AAGTGAGTTCTGCTGGTAGTGGACTGTTTGACTCTGAGGCAAAATCATGCAGTGTTAAAAAGCACTTAGTCACTCCTCTAATTAGACAGATTCCCAAAACTGTATTTTATTTAACATAGATTTTGTCATATAGTGAGATAAATGTGACAGAAGTTCCCTAAGGTAATAAGTTTAATTCAATAAAGCTTGAAAAGGTATCGGCAAGATATGCCAAACATTGAGGCCCCTTGACATCAGTTATTCTTGATGACAATTGAAATGAAGAGTCAATCATTTCGCAGAGTAAGCAGGTGATTGTCCCAATTCGCAAACTTACTTTACTCTGTCTGAACCAACAGAAACAACTACTCCGAGGGAAAATACCCCTACCGGCATTGAATTATACTGATGGCTTGATACGAGTGATCCCCGTCTGGAACACGTCCTGATAGTCAGGAACAAGTGATCCATCCACGACCGGACCGGTTTCGACCTTTTGGGATTGGCATGGATCACTTGTTCCTGACTATCAGGACGTGTTCCAGACGGGGATCACTCGTATCCCTGTGATCGACGTTGGAGATAGTGAAAACCAAACAGTTTTAACAAGTTCCCAACGAAAGCATCAAGCCATCAGTATAATTCAATGCCGGTAGGGGTATTTTCCCTCGGAGTAGTTATTTCTGTTGGTTCACACAAAACTTACGCTCTACACGGAGCTATCGCCTACATTCACCTGAGGATGGCCCAAAAGGTCGAAACCGGTCCGGTCATGGATTGGCATGGATCACTTGTTCCTGACTATTAGGACGTGTTCCAGACGGGGATCACTCGTATCCCTGTGATCGACGTTGGAGATAGTGAAAACCAAACAGTTTTTACTTTACTAAGAATATTTATTTTATTTTCAACATTGACTATCTCATTTTTGGGATACTACAAATATTTTTACCTTCCAAGCCCGCGTAGGAATGGCTAGAAAAAAATATTATTTTCGAAGAAATTAATTTTTTTGAATTAATGCCGAAAATGTGTTATTTGGACGTATTTTGACCCATCCTAGCAATATCGTCGTGATGTCTGTGTGTGTGTGTGTGTGTGTGTGTATATATATTATTTCTGTCCGTAACATGATAGCTCCTGAACCGCTAAACCGATTTTCATAAAATTTTCAGGTAAAATAGTGTTCGATACTCTTACGAGCTAATTAGATTTAACATCGTATCAATACACTGTTTTCGGAATATAGTAGACTATATTTTGCTCATTAATTTGTGTTATAACCAAAAACTTCGTTTTAGTTTCTGAGATATTTACAAAAAACTGTTTTCAAGGCCAATATATTATCATGGCTTCACTTGAACTGTGATAATAGGCTAGCTAGGAAGGTTTTATTTTATTATCTTCTTGCTGAACCCCAATTAGCGCTTTCCGGAACCCCGGGGTTTCGCGAAACCCAGTTTGAGAATCGCTGCCCTAGAGTGTTTCGCTTGCGTTGTTTCAGACCTTTTCAAGCGATAATGTTCATGTTTTTAAATTAACAATAGCATTTTTTAATGGATTTAACGTATGGATTTAAAATTCATATTTTTAATTTAACAATACGATTCAATGAAAAATGGTTTACATTGTTATATATTATCTATTAATACCATATAGAGATAGATGGCGCCACACTACTACATTTGACAGTTTTCACTTTACCAGTTAATCATAGGGAATTATGTTTGCTATAGCAGCGAAACCAGTTGCTGCTTTTTCCAAATAGTAGTCTCTATAGAAATTTGAAAAATTTAAATAATTTTAAAAGTACAGCTTACTAATTTTAACAATATCCATTATTAGGTTAGGCGAATCAGCCTGGCAGGATATAAAATATTTTGTTAATTTAACAATATTTATCAAGCTATAATTAATGTTGCGATATTGTTCGTTTTAACAAACCATTCGTTTGTGTATAATATAACAATATTATTTGGTTAAGTTAACCCAATTTTTTTTTTACTACAACAATTTTATATGTAGGTTCATGCACCTGATTTGAGAGACACACATCGCACAGTGCAGACAAAAATAGGGTTTTTGGACAATAATCAATATCTTTGTTGTTTTTCAAAAAAGTTAATTTTTTTATAGGGTGTGTGAGTGTAGTCTAAAGGTTCAAATAAGTAAAACTTTTTAAATATATATATATATATATATATATATATATATATGTCATTTTATTTAAAATATTTAAAAAATAAATTAAAGTACATTCAGTTTAACCTACAGTTACGTTAAAAATAAAAATCAATTTACTTTTGTGTTAGAAATTAAACTAAAATTATTTGTTTTATTCGGATTCATGGGCGTAGTTAGGAAGGCTTGGGGGGGCTAAGTCCCTTCCAGAATAATTAAATTAGCAACCCCAAAATAATTACTTTTACCATACACACACATTGCACCTTCAGTTTCTTTGTTCTTAAAGATAATTCTCAGAAAGCCGTTTTAGGCCGTCCACGACTCGGTCCGGGTACGGCCTCTGTTTCCAAATCTGTATTTTTTGATTTTTCTGAATCCGTTTTATAAGAAAATTTATCAGATATAATATCTTTATATAACCATTTGAAATAACGGTTTTGAAAATAAATTTTGTTTTGTCCCGATAGCTTCCATTTGAGACGGAGACTTTTGCAAAAATTTCATGATGCCTTATTTAGAATTTGGTGATTTTTGTCAGAACATTCTTCTAAACCCAACAAGAGTTGAATTTTTTTTTAAATATTTAACACCTCCAGATTTTCGTGAGAGGCCACTCATTTAACAAGTCTGAATGTTTTATGTTTATGCGTTCTAAAAGTAAAAAAAAACTGATAAAATGGTATATTATCTTCTTAGGGACTTAAGTGGCACTTTAATCCCGAGAAGAAAAATTGTATGTAGCTACAGTTCGCCGAGTGCTCAAAAGATACTTTAGTCATTTTTGGGCCCCGTTTTTATTAAAATTATTTTACAAGAAAAACAGACTTCCCATTTTTACGTTTTATCTTTGAACGTCACTTTTTCTCCACGGGATAAAAAGTGATACTTTATCCCTAAAATTTGTGATAAAAAGCGCACTTTTGATCTCCAAAGTGCAAGAAAACTATATTTTTTAAATATTCGCCCACACAAACACCAGAATAATTTTTGGCATATATATTTTAAGACTGATAGCAGTATTTTTGTAATTTTATTGACTTCCTCAAATTATTGTTTTTGTGATTTTCCATTTTGCTCACAATAGTATAAAGTGACTTATAGCCCATCGCACCGACTCTTTTTTTCGTTATTTAGCCTTAAGTGTTCCTTATTACGGCATATGATTATATTAAGAAACGCTTTAAGCTAAGTAACGAAAAAAAAGTCGGTGAGATGGACCCTTATAGCCCATCGCACCGACTTTTTTTTTCGTTACTTAGCCTTAAGTATTCCTTATTACATCATATTATGATTATATTAAGAAACGCTTTAAGCTAAGTAACGAAAAAAAAGTCGGTGAGATGGACCCTTAGTACCATAAATATTTTGGGAATTTTTTTTAAATCTATTATCACCTATAACCACTCGCCATCACCGAATAATTAGCCTCATATCTTCTCCAGATTTAGTGCCATTTTTGACACCTTGCTGCCCTCATTTTTGACGTTGATGAGAGCTGTCACAATTTTATATTTGGCCAAATGGCGGCAAGGTTTTAAGGGTATACCTAAACAGGAGATGATGTGAGGCCTCTCAACCGGGGTGGTAACCAATCTGTTATAAATTATTAGGATTGAAATATATTATTTAAAAAAATACAGCACCCTTAGTAGCAGCCAGTAGCAAAAAATATTTATGCTACCTTTTTGCTAATTCATTGGACTAATATTCAGGATATATGCCAGACTTTGCAAATCTTTGCAATTTTTTATAACCTTAATAAAATTTAAAAAATATTTTAGCTCACACATATACTATACTATAGTAGTGTGAGCTATGGTGATCCTAACTTTTTCGAGAAAAAAAAAGTTGCTCCGTTTAAGTTTAAGTGAAAATATAGCGTGTGTGATATCAAACGAAAGGTAATTGAGTCTGGAGTTAAACAAAATACATTTTAATTTATTTAAAAAAAAGGTGGGGGTATATTTCAAAAATTAGAGTTTAAGTGAAAATATGGCGTGTGTGATATCAAACGAAAGGTAATTGAGTCCGGAGTTTAACAAAATACATTTTAGTTTTTGTTTTTTTTAAGGGTAGGGGTAGATTTCAAAAATTTGAGTTTAAGTCAAAACATGGCTTGTGTGGTATCAAACAAAAGGTAATTTAGTCTGGAGTTGAATAAAATATATTTTAGTTTTTAGTTATATTAGCTCACACGTACACTATAACTATAGTACCTAGTGTGAGCTTAGGGGCCCATATATTGGCAGAGTATTTTTTTTTGTAAGCATAACAGTTTTAATTAAATTATTTTAAAAGCGAGACGTCAATTTGACAAAATTTTATTTAAACAAATAGCGTAAATATATATCACTGTAATACTTAAAGAAATTTTTTTTTATATTTATATGCAGAACCAGTAAAATTAATTTTCTGATAGGTATTTTATACGATTTTTTGTACCGACTAACTATTTATTTTGTTCACTTTCGCAAGTGTGACTAAAAAATAGGTTATGATTACAGATAAACTGGACATTTATCTATACTTTTGCAATATTAAAACTTTTAAAAGGTAACCTCAGTTTTTCGAATATTGCCCACAGGAGTCCGCACTGTGCATCGTCCCCTATCTCACGTACCGACGTAACTGACAAAAATCCAAAAAATTAGATACGCTACTAAAATGTTTTCCATAAGTACGACTTTGCTCACGAAGTGGCGTAACCGTAGCGATAGCGCGGCAGTAGAGTTGTTTAAATTTGACTTATTTTTTAATTTTCGCTTTCTTGATAAATTCATTAAATGCTAGTTACGTCGGTACGTGAGAAAATAATGTGGAAGGAGTAAAAAAAAAACAAAAGATTCTATCCAAAGAGCGTTACATAATTGCGTGGTAAAATTCAACCAAAGCAGAACAACTTAAGAAAAAAAACCACAAACATTTAAAACCATCTTCCTTCTAATCATTTACAATATTGTTTCTGTAAAACAATGGTTTTTCAAATCACCAGCAGTAAATAGCAATCAGCGGCGGAACTAGGAGAAGTGCTGACCGGGCCTAATAATTCTTAGAATTCGTCAAAAAACAAACAAAAATATTTTTTTACGTTTAAATAGCAACCCACAAAAACATCGAAAAAAGTTTTGTCGAAACATAAAATGGTCGAATAAAAAATATTGGACCGTTATATTGGTTGAAAATAAAACAACGTAGTTTTGTCCATCCGTAAAATTGTCGAAAATATTATAGTCCAAAATAATTTAGACGACGCGAAATTTCGTTGATCGGTAAAAATGTCGAAAATAATATAGTCGAAACGTAAAGGCATCGAAACGTTGAATGGTCGAACTATAAAAGAGTCGAATCGTATAAAAGCCGAACCGCCAAAAAGTCGAACAATAAAAAAATCGAAAAATAAAAGAGTAGAAAGCAATTCAAGCGAAACATATTTTTGTCAATCCGTAAAATTGTCGAAAGTAATAGTGTCAAAAATAATTTAAACATATCATAATTTTGTCGATCCTTAAAAATGTCGATAATAATGCTACAAATTTAAGTTATTTAAATTTTATAGTTAGAATTTATTTAGGTTTAGTGTAGTATTAGGTTGACTTATCTTCTGTTGGATTATTAGTCTATGTTTTAGTTGCGTTATCTATGACTCAGACTCGTACTTGGACGCGAACCTTCTAGCAGAAACTAGTATACTCGTTCCTGCTTCTAGTATCGAAAAAGGATAGATTGTTCGCGAACGATCGAAGACCCCATATAAAAGCCGGACATCGATGCAACGAAGTTAATAAGCCGATTTTAGTAGTGAGTTATTATTGACGTTTTTGTACATTGAGTTGTCGGAATAAATTGACATATTCTTTTTGTCATTTGCTCGTTTTATTTGTGTTAGTAAACCCGTAACAATAACATAGTCGAAAATTATACGCGCGATACGTAATGGAGAATAGACACAAGATCATCAAAACGTAGTTTTGTCGAAACACAAAAGAAGCCAGCCGTAGAAAAGTCGAAAATAAAGGTCGATGTTGCCATATTTTGCAAAATTCCTTGACTACATTGAATAGGCTCCTAGGTTAGGCTAGTATGATGTAACAGTACACTTGGCAACATGGGGAGCTTTTTGCAGCAGCGTTATAAAATCGACGAGTTTTCGATTCGACATATTTCCGATTCGACAAAAATACATTTCGCTTTTATTATTTGATTCGATTCGATTTTTAATTTTCGTCTTTTTTAAGGTTCGGTCTTTTTGCGATTCGTTTTTTTTTACGGTTCGATATTTCTGCGATTCGACCTAACTCCGTTTTGATGCTTCAGCGTTTCGACATTTTTACGGATCGACATAATTACGCTTTGAAGACGTTTCAAAATCTCTTTTTCGACTGGCATGTTTTTGTTTAAAAATTATAACGGTTGCCAAAGTTGTGGACAGTAGCGGCTGGTGACGTTATAAATTGGGGAAGGGGGGGGGCAGAAATTTAAATTGCATAAAAAATGAGATAAAAACTTACCGAAACAATTTTATTTTATTATTTTCCAAACAAGCAGCTACTTGGTGTAGTTCTTAGTTTATTTGTTTATAGATAAAGTCCATTCGCCTTTCTTTTTTATGGCCCCGTAGAGCAACCTTAAACATCCCACAGAATTTTAAATAGTCTATTAACCTACTAAGTATATATATTTTGTTCGGTAATGTTTTGCCCATAGCCACTATTCAATTGGCACCTAATATCAGTCTTGCCTAGCATAGAAAATGTGGTTATTTAACTTTTACCTAAAGTGCTTGATATCACACATTTTCTTTGGACACAGGATCACTTCGTGGATTGTTCATAACGAGACAAATAAAGCAAAAAAAATCATTTCTTTTTTCACAACCGCGCAGCCAGTTTTCAGCATCGTATAATTTTTTATTAAATTTTCTATTATAAGTTTTTATGGAACCGAGAGGTCATTACTTACATTAAAATTTTGGTTAATTTTTAGGTCCGGTCTATGTGGCCCTAAAGATTTTATTTATAGTCGAGGTATATGTCAATGTATTTAAATTTGCACAGTTAATTATGTAATCGAGGGTATTTATTTCCATTTTATAAACAAAGGATAACAAAAACAATGACACGCGACCGGCAGTGCTTTTTACTACTGACATCCCAGCCCAAATCAAAACAAACTCTACGTCTTTGCCAAGGATAGAACCAACATCGTGTAGAAGGGCAACGGACGTTTACGCACGATGCTAATGGCCGACTTCAACTAAAACACACATTCCTCCCTCCTCCGCTCGATAACATCCACCCATAATACCCCTCTGAAAAACGGGTGAAATTGAAACCTTGCCCCTCGCGGCGCTGCCCGCTTGTAATCATTTACGTTAAAAAAGTAAAAAGTTTACCCAATTAAACGCTTAATGTTAACCACAGATAATAAAAAGAACTAGACAATCATGTCGTAAGGGAAGATTTAACTTTTTTTAAATAAATCAATTAAAAATACTGTTTGTTGTCTAGTTTTGGGAGGGCACTGCCCCGTTGCTCTTCCTGTAGCAGCCGCCACTGCACCCGAGGCCGGCTTGTCCCCTAGTTACGCCGCTGATAACAATAACATCTTCCGGAAATTGGCTGTATTTCTGAAATCCCTTCAATCGTGTAATTTAATGGCAGCTATTTTCGGTTCAATGAGAAGATAACATTGTTTCATCTTGCATTAAGAAGATAAAAATATCTAACTAACATTTTTTATTAGAAAAAATCAAGAAACTTGTTTCCGAAATAGGTAAATTATTTTAAAAGCTCAACCCTTCTTTTCATGTCCTTTTTTGTAATGTGGAATTTAAAAAAAAGACTCTTCATCTCCCTCCCTATTAATTACGTAGGGACTCGTACCTACTAATAAAATACTAACTATACTATGCGACTAGGCAGCCAGATCTAGAGCCTACCCCACACTACTACTACTACTACTACTATAAATTGTGAGTAAAATGAAAGGAAGAACAAGTTGCGGTGTACACTCTCAGCTTGCACAAACCGCTTAATATATACTCTGTCATTGTGGATCTTAATCAAGTTTTAACTCTGGTCAGAGTACAAAAAGATTGTTCTACGGTACTACATGGTAATGCAAGCAAAATATGTAGAGCATTTTTTGTTGAGGAAAATATTTTTCAGAGGCTTTGGCAATAAAGTATTAATAAAAGTTTTTTCCAGTACTCTGGTATGTTATTTGCTAGAATGTTCATACGATTTTTCTGTCGCCTAACTATTCTTGGCACCTGTAACTCTATTCCAAGATTTTCGGCATGTGTGCTCGCTTCAGCTAAGATAGTGGAGCAGATTTGCGATCATGTTTAATTTTATTTTTTTTTTATACTGGGACTTTCCATCCATAGCTAGAATCAATCGCCCAATCTTTTTTAGCCAAATTTTTGCCGAGTTATGCCTTGTTGGGACGTAATAAAAACAACCATATGCCGAGGTGGGACTCACAAGATACGCAGCGCGCCCAGTCTACGCGCGGTCGGTCCAGTCGTATACGCAGCCCACGAGAAAGACCGGCCGGGGCGCGGAAATATCAAGTGACCGTAGGAGGCTCACAAAAAAACGCCTCACGGCCCGCTGTCATTATAAAACATGTGTGTTTTCAGATTTGGTATATTTGTTTACTTCAATTTTTTTTTAATTCGGAAACGAGTTTTATGTGAATTTTATCAAAATTATTAAAATAACGCAGCCCACGAAAAAGACTGTAGTGGGCTGCGTTAAAATAATTAATAATGAGTAAATTATAAAGAAAATACCTATAAGATAAACAATGCCTCGAACGTGTAATTAGTGTTGTTCCTTGTCGGTCCAACTATAAAACTAAAACCTAATATGTTGCAAACGGGAGAGAAGTGGTAAAAGATAAGATCTTGGATAAGATTGATCAAGTAATAGACATCCTTAGTGACATTTTCGATAGTGAGGGTGAAAAATGTGTTCAGTTCATTTCTTATTGAACAATTAGGTCTCTTGAAAAGGTAACCTGAGAATCGAAGATATTGTGGATACACTTTAATGTTGGCTTCATCTTTGTTTATCCAGTCATCCAGTGCATACACATCAATTTACAATTCTAAGGTAATATGTTTTCCGCACCATCGCAATATTAAAAAACTGATTTGTAAAATTTCGTTAACAGATAGTAATCTCTCCGGTAGTGTGCAATATTTAAAAAGTAAGATACAGCTTTTAAAAGAACATGAGTTGGTAGTTAACTTACACATTGATAAAATATATATTAATCTTTGTGACCAGACAAAGAAAAATTTAAAAATTTAAAGCTTAGGTTTGTTATGTCCAATTTTAAAAGACTTGTATAGATTTGAAGTAACTAACGATATTATGTACCTAATATATGTACCTGAAGATATTAGAGTGCAAATTTTATATAATTTTTTATTTTATAGATTCAGTTCTTTTATTCATAATAAACACATACATCAGCAAAATATTTTTAAAATTTTTGCCTATATGAGAACAAATAAATTTGGTCAATTTATTTAAATTGTGGAAAAACAGATAATATATTAAGCAATACAATAAGAATCCTGGAACTCCTAAGATCACGTGACCGCCGACTTGCTTATAACGCGCCATGGCCGGTCTTTATCGTTCGCTGCGGCACGCACCCCCTTCAAGGATTAGGATTTATCTTTATATTTTGAACAGGGAAAGTAATTCGAATGACAACTCTCTGGTGAATGTCTTTAATAATTTGTTGTAATTTCTGTTACCTTTAAAAAAAACATCCTGTATGTAATATATAATATACAAAACTGTACAATTAGTAATTTTTCTTTTTAATTCTTATTTAGTGTATATTTATTTTAATTGATTTTATATTTGGGATTAATAACAAATTAAGGTCTGATAATCCCAGAAATGGCGAAACATGTAACCGGCTATTTTAATGTATTAACATTTTGTGAGACCAGTGACTTTATGTCCTTTTTCTTAAAAGTGTGTATTTAATTATTTTTTCAGATTAAAAGGGGATACCAAATGTAGCTTTCAAGATGGTGCCATACCTAGACCATGTGCTAATTTTACTGGCAGTTTCATCTACAGTATGGTCAGCATTTCCTTCAAATTTAAGGTAATAACGTAAAAGCGGTTAATTTTTACTTTAGGAAAAGTATTTTTTGATACCTTCACATTGTAATATCAGCTGTGATCTTTCAACACACGGCCTTTGTTTACTATATGAACGGGAATAAATAGTGCCTTCTTTTATTAATTGAAAATAAACGACGAAAGTTTTAAATTCGACTTTGGTATGTCAATTTTGAAGGATTGACTGTCAGTTTTCAATGTGAATGTGTCAAAATGGTGCCTGGCACAATTATAGCCTGGCTGTATTTCAATAATTCTCTATTTTTTATTTATTTTTATTAGGAATTGTTAAAAATGGTAATCTTGCTTTTCTTTAGGTATCCTAGTTTGCCAGTAGCCACCAATAAAATCGCCGATCTCAAAACGTCATGTGACTCAAAAAGACTGAATATTACTCTTACTTTGAAAAAACCTTTTAAAGGTATCGCGTTCGCTAAGGATTTTGCATATGAATGCAAGACTTTTGGTAAGAAACATTTAAGAGTTACATCGGTTTCATGCTTGCGAGAACCCGCAGCGACTTCTCGCGTGGACATTTTTGAAATCGGAGATAAAAGCGATTAAAAAAAACAAAAAATATAAAGTGATCCGTTTGAAATAAAGAAATTGATAGTAGTTTTTCGTATACAGGGTATACGGCCAAATAAGAATGGGGTTGTCTTTCTAGGATCAAATATTATTAAACCTAAAAGAGATGCAGTTAAAAAAATCTGCAATTTTATAACACAATTAAAAACTGTTTTCTCACACAAAAAAATATTCAATTCATTTTTTGACAAATAAAAAATCTGTTTATTAAACTGCAATTCTTTTAGGCATGTCAGCAAACCAAATAAACCTGAGTTTACCGACCTCAGGTTGTGGAGTGCGTATGACCACCACCTCAGACCAAAATGGGGCCCCGAAAATGTTCTACACAGTTCCTTTAGTTATACAGCAGGATAAGTACCTTAGACAGGTAACTGCGGGTATAAAGTCCATATCATTATTTTTGGGATAACTTTCTACAATTTTTTTTTGCTGGCCTATGCTATTTGTTATGGTAACAGCTGATTACCAAAAAGTTATCTCAAAAATTATGGAATGAACTATACAGACTTTAATAAATAGTGAGTTCGTGTCCAGAGCTTCGAGAAATTTTTAATTTTCGACAAAAATGGCGTAACTGAAGAAAATTTTTGCATAATAAACAAATTACTAGAAAAAAAAGTTTAGTACTTTTTAAGAAAAATCGCGCCTTTTCGTTAATATAATGGAGGCACATAAATTTTTTTTTAAAGAATTTGTTTTGATAAAAATGGAGCCGCAGAAAGAAATTTTTGGTAAAAACTAAACAGAAATGATGCCGCAAGCAATCTGTTCTTCATTTTACATTTATAAATTCCATATGTGTGTATGAATGACTCATAAGAGCACACAACTTTTCTGCCTTATTAAAAAAATTTAAAAACTCCCTTTTAACCCTTTAAAGAAGTCATTATCTTTATTGTGGTATCTCAAAATACTTTTAATAGTTATTTACTTAACAAGTGCGGAAAGTATTACTTTACCGCACGCGTTGGCAGTTGGCCGAACAACGCGGACATATTTTCTACATATTTCATAATAAAACACAAAAAATATCTTAAAGTTTGACATCATGAGGCTTCGCCCACCCCCCCCCCCCCCAAGAGGCCTCGGGCCCTGGGTGCGCCACTGCAACTATTATATTTGACATGTATTTGACTTTGTCATACCAATTTTCAACATTTTACTGCAAAAAACTTCCGAATTATAGAAAATACCCTAAATCATGTCAAAAATTTATGAAAAACAGAAAAATGGCTATATCCTAGCCAATACATTTTTTTGAAAGCCAATATTTTGGCTTTTGTCTATTCTCCAGGTAGGTAATATTCCCACAAAAATCAAAAAAATCGGAGGGGGTGAGGGACAGGTCCGGCTTTTCTTATATAATTTTGCTCAATCCAAAATTTTGCTTCTACTCAGCCATTTGTTTCAAGCATAAAAATTAAACGTTTCCGGGTGCAGGCACGTATGGACATGTCTAAACCAGAACCGAGTCCATTTTTACAGAAAGATCGACTAAATTTCAGGGGGGGGCGACTAATTTTCAAATGGAGCCTGGGCCCCCTTTGTCCCTACCCCCTTACCTGAAGTCGTGGCTGAAATCTAGGAATGGAGTTTTGTGTGTTATGACAAAATTTGGGTTTGTTTTTAAAGACGCGATAGTTTCTAAAAGAACTATTACTGTTTTTAGATTTCGGATCAAGAAAAAACAGTGTATTGCATATTAGAAGAAGATGCGTTTTTAGTTAAAAGTCAACCTATGTTTATGGCGCTAAAAAAGGACATCAAGTCAAAAAATGTTAAACACAGGTAGGTAAATTTCAACACAAATCATATAAACATTTATAAAGAGGGCAAAATTTTTAAAATATTTGTAAAAAAATTTTTGTGCTCTTTTATCCTTAACACAATTTTTTTTATTTTTTTTATTTTTGGGGAAAAACCCATTGTATACTGTAAAATACTTATTGGGCTAGAAATATATTTTTTAAATAGCCGCCTTGAAATAAAAATAAATGTGTTTGTAGAAATCCTTAAATCAAACAAAAATGTTGAACATTCATGTTTGTAATAACTTACAACCCGCCCTCCTTACATCAGTGGCGCACCCTTTATAGGCATTTAAATAAATTAGAGGTGTGCAAAAAACATTTTTTTTAAATTTTGTTCAATTTGACTGTCGGACATGTCTGGTTTTAAAACTTATTTTTAAAGCAGACGAAATTTCCTTTCCAACGATGTATATCACTCCCCCCTCAACGCATCAATAGATCTTGCATAGACGCTCCAAAAATGGTCAAATTTGATTAACCAAGTAATAAAAAATTTCGAAAAAAACATTTAGGGGGAAAACCACCCCCCCACCAAGAGTGGGCGGATGGTTCGCCCTCATTATATTTTTGGAAGAGTATACTGTATATTCATACCAAGTGTGTTGTTTCTCTCACTAAACGCAGTGTGTGTATTAGTACTGTTCCAACATGGTTTTCTTAAATGAAGATTGAAGTGTATACCAAATTTGATTATTTTTGGTGCGTTTATCCTAGATCTACCGCTACCTTGAGGGGGAAGTTGTATACATCGTTGCAAAGGAAATTTGTTCAGCTTTAAAAATAAGTTTTTAAACAAGACATGTAGGAGATTAGAATTCAAGAAGATTAAAAAAATATTGTTTTTTCCACACCAATTTAAATAAATTCAACCCGAAAAATTAAGTTTTAAGTTAAAACTTATCAAAAATATTTTTTTACTCACCTTGAGTATTATTTACTGAGTTAATTAATTATTAATATTCAAAATTTTTGTTTGATTTGAGGATTTCAAGAAACACATTTATTTTTATTTCAAGGCGGCTACTTTAAAAAGTTATGCCTAACTTATTAAATATTTAAGTGTATACAATGGGTTTTTGAACAAAAATTAATTTAAAAAAAAACAATGTGTTAAGGATACAAAATGCCACAAGAAAAATAAAAATAAAATATTTTAAACATTTTCTCCTTTTTTCGTAGGCCTATGGAACGTGCACCACTGCCTTTAGAGGGTACTAAGGTACATGGAAAATTTTTTCGGCTTGCAAAATGATCTTTAGAATATTTTTAGAAAAATTGACCCTTCGAGTTACTAGCAAAAAACCGTCAAAAAGCTTGTTTAAGGGAGGGGAACCAACCCCCGGCCAGGGTTGGTGGGGTGGTTCCCTTTCGTATATTGTTCGGGCGAGCCTATCCATACCAAGTGTGTTGCTTCTTTCACCAAACGCAGTATCGGAGCCCGTAGGGCCTGAACTATAGGTCGTACTCTTTACGTATTTTGCTTGTAGATCATAATATATTCGTTCGTATAAGCCAAAACTAGTATGATCTAAATAAAGTTAGTGGAGGACAACAAATTAAAAAAACTTTTAAATTAAAAATAAATAATGATAAATCTTTGTAGAACTGGTATCAAATGCAGAAAACTTATATTAAAGGTTATGATAATGCCATGTCATGATAGAACTTGTTACGTGAATGTTAAAAAAGACTATTTTTCGAAAATAATAGGCAGCACAAAAAATTCGTGGCACATTAAGTAGATTGCTACTCGAACTTTCCGAATTTACATTTTTAAATTACTCTTTTCTCTAATTTTAATATATTAATGCTGTGGAAATATTTTTCTAAATTTAAAGCATTTAAATTTAAACATCAGTTCCAGGTTTACTCCGCGCCGGCTTTGAAAATTTACCCTTGCAAAAAATTAATACAATAGTAGAGTATATTTGTAAAATAAAGCTGCAAAAAGGGTATATTTTTTTATATTTGGCATAGTAGTACCTAACAACAAAAGCTAAATTTTCATTCGAGGATCCCCGATTTTCCGGCCTCAGAATCCAAGATGGCGGCTGCCAAATTTAAGAAAAAAAAATGATTTCCTTGTTCTAAGAGGAATTAAATTAAATTTAATAAATTTACTTTAAGTGGGATATACTCAATGTAAAAATGTAAAAAAATTTACACCTGTCACTGCAAAACAAAATGGCGGCTATATTTAAAAAAATCGTTTTTTTTTCGATATTTTCTTTATTTTTTGTGCGATATTTATTTTTGATACCTCATATTGAAGCTACTGACCAGTTATTTAAACCTGCTTAAATGAAATGATAAGTTTCCCAGCCGACACAAAGATGGCGCTTAATTTGTCAAAAATAAAAGAGACCTTTACAACCAGTAGCAAAAATTTTTTTTGGATTTTATCAGTATTAAGCCAGATTTTGTAAAAATTTATAAAAAGTTACAATTTGACATTTAACATTTTAAAATGGCGGCCGAGGTTCAGATAAAAAAGTAATTTTTTTGTTCTTGTTTGACACAACTAGTATTGCCGTGTAATATATTGATTTATACTAAATGGGGGTCGCCGATTGTAAATATTTCATAATAAATGACATATGTCTATTATTATCCAAGATGGCGGCGGTCAAAATATAAATACAACAATATCTTTTTGGTTTAGTAAATCTTTTTACCAAGATATGTAGTTTTATATTAATCTTAATTAGTTTTAAATTGTAATGTACAATGAAAATAGAATTTATTTATTTTTTAAAGATGGCGGCCAAAAAAGTAAAAAAAACATTTTTGTTTATTTTTTCGAAAGTTAACAAAAAAACTGAGAAAACCAAGACTCTCGTTAAACAAAACACAGATGTTTTAAATATGTCAAAAAAGTTGACATATGTCACGTGCCGGTTGATTTGAATAAATTATTTTTTTTTTACGAAGATATGTAGTTTTATATTATTCTTAATTAGCTTTAAGTCATAATGTACAAAAATAATATAATTTATTTATTTTTTAAAGATGGCGGTCAAAAAAGTTTAAAAAAAAATTTTGTTTTTTTTTTCGAAATTTAACAAAAAAAACTGGAAAAAACAAGACATTTCGGTAAACAAAACACAGATATTTAAAAAATGTCAAAAAAGTTGACATATGTCACGTACCAGGTAATTTGATTGAATTTACCATATTTTACTTAATAGCTATCTCCGTTAATATTGATCTAACAGTAACGCTTAAATTAGCAAAGTTAAATAATTTTTTCTAAATCATCAGAATCTTATGTAAAAAATGACATATGTCAAACACTTGTCAAACTATTGACATATAGTTTATTTTTTTAAATAAAACACCCAGAAAAACGAGTCTTATCAACTAAAAAAATTATACAAATTTACTCTCCGCTTGACATGGAGCAATAATATTTTAGTTGCATGCAAGATTAGGATCCCTGACATGACGTTTACTGTGTAAACAAATAATTATGTCTCATTCAGGGACACTAATCTTGCTTTCAACTGCAAGTTTATTGCTCCATGCCAAGCGGCTTTATAAAGCAACATTGAGCAATTTGTTGTTGTAATTTGTTTCTTCGTGCTTCCGTAAATATGAAACTTAAAATTAATTATAAACTTTTTGTTACCATTAAAGCAACCAAAATTGTTGAGTTGTTTACTTATGTTTCCTGTTATTCAAGCAATATTGAGCCATTTTTTATCACAATTTGTTTCTTCTTGTTGGAAACATGAAACTTTCAGAAAGAACTTATGATTTTTTTTCCATTACAAAATCTCAAATATAGTCCGTTTTTTCATCGTTGGATTGTTGTATGCACATTCTAAAGTCTAAAATCTTAGCAATATCGTCGTAATGTCTGTCTGTGTGTGTGTGTGTGTATATATCTGTCCGTAACACGATAGCTCCTAAACCGCTAAACCGATTTTCATTAAATTTTCAGGTAAAATAGTGTACGACACTCTAACGTGCTGATTAGATTTTTGTCAAAATCCATTGATGCTAATGAATAAATTAAGTAGACTGCATTTTGCTTAATAATTTGTGTAATAATCAAAAATTTAGTAGGAGCTTTAGTTTCTAAGATATTTACAAAAAACTGTTTTAAAGGCTGATATAATATCGTGGCTTCACTTAAAGTGTGCTAATAGGCTATCTAGGATGGTATCAGATCCTTCATGAATCCATTTATTAGCTCACACATATGTATACTATGCTATAGTAGTGTGAGCTATGGTGATCCTAATTTTTTCGAGAAAAAAAAAGTTGCTCCGATTTCAAACATTTTTATATATCTTTGCGTTTCAGATGATTTTGAAACTTTTTTGTTGTGCCGTCTGTCTCTCTGTAACGACCAACGCGCATAACTCAAAAACGGCTTGGCCGATTTCAATGAAATTTGGTACCTAGGCTGGGTCTTAGGTCGAGATGCTCCCATTTAAAAATGAACAAAATCCACCGAACACAAACCAAAAAAAGGGTGGGGATAGATTTCAAAAATTAGAGTTTATGTGAAAATATGGGGTGTGTGATATCAAACCAAAGGTAATTGAGTCTGGAGTTAAACAAAATACATTTTAATTTATGTTTAAAAAAGGGTGGGGGTATATTTCAAAAATTAGAGTTTAAATGAAAATATGGCGTGTGTGATATCAAACGAAAGGTAATTGAGTCCGGAGTTTAACAAAATACATTTTAGTTTTTGTTTTTTTAAGGGTGGGGGTGGATTTCAAAAATTTGAGTTTAAGTCAAAAGATGGCTTGTGTGGTATCAAACAAAAGGTAATTTAGTGTGTAGTTGAATAAAATATATTTCAGTTTTTAGTTATATTAGCTCACACGTACACTATAACTATAGTACCTAGTGTGAGCTTAGGGGCCCATATATTGGCAGAGTATTTTTTTTATATATCGATAAGTTGATTACATATCTTATTATTTATTAAGTCGGTAAATACCTATATACTTCTACAAGTATGTACCTACTTTTATCCGACTTGTAGTTCGCATAATAATAAGTAAAGTATGTAACTGTAACTCTCTTTGTCGTAATATAACAGTAATAACAATTATCATTTTTAGATGTTGCTATAGACTAACGAACTCTTATAATAATTTAAACAAATTTTTTAAATCCTAATAATGTTCACATAAAGAAGTGGGTAATATTTTGTTTATTTTAAACATCTGTCACCCCAAAGCTACAACAGCCTTGCCCGAATCTAACGAATCTAGTAGGGTAAATGCGGGAGAGTTGCCGCACTTTTTGAAAAAAGTCTCGAAATTTTTTTCTTTAAAATGAATCAATGCACAGGTACTGCGTTAAACTTTATTAAAATATAAAAATAAAAAATATATGTAAGAAAACATGAACAAAGCAAAAAAAATTTTTTTTAATTAAAGTCGGCATCTCTCCCACACTGCTGGGGGAGATGCCGCGTGAAAATAGAGTATACGCCGCTGTAACCGTTTCTCTAGAATTTTCATTTTTTTTCCTTAATTCGAGTCTGGAACGGATGTTACAAACTTCACCATACATGGTGCAAGTGACATGTAGGCATTTTGAGCATTTAATACATTGTAGCCAATCCACTTTTTTAGTTGTTGTTGCGTAAACTTCGAAGCATTCCACGCAGCGTTCCTGGTTTTCATTTTTCTTTTTGGCTAGAAGTTCATCATCGCTGTCACTCCATTGAATTTTTTCTCGGTCTTCTTGAAAATGCGAAATGAACCGAACCGAACCGAACCGAACTGTCCTTTTTGTTGGGGGAGATGCCGCACCTGATTATCAAGGTCACAGATTTAAAACGCAACAAAATACGGCATGGCACCTGTAAACATAACCCCAAAATACTGAATAAAACACACGAATGTGAAAAAAACAACCACATTGCAAAGAACCACACTTATTAGGACAGAACTTAAAATTTAGTTACTTAAAAAAATTTTACCTTACCGTCGTAAATTCAAGGATTGCAAGCGATATTTTAGAAAACAAACACGTTTGATGTTATAACCGTTCACTGAATGATGACCTCTGAATGTGGGCATACTTGGTTGCCTAGCGTAATCATTGAAATACGTGAAAAGCGGCGTCTCTCCCTCCGCGGCAAATTTACCCTACCATGCCAACCAGTTTTTGCCTTCCTAGCCCGCGCAGGATTGGCTAGAAGTATTTTATTTTATATTGTTGGAGAGACTGGACCTAGGGGCTCTCTTATAGGCGATAGAGAGTCGGCCTTATAGGCCATAAAGATTAACCACTATAGAGGTGGGGTTTTACTTAGGTATGTTTAGTAGGGACCACTTTTTATCAGTGGTTTACTAGTTGATCAGTGATGCCGGTAGATTGCACGGTCCCTAGAATAGACCAGAGATATGAGAAGGTTAGACCGGTCTTCGGATCTTATATACAAGGTGACAATTTAAAAGGGAACCACCTGGATTTTCTCGAAAATTATCAAGAAATTAAAGAAGCGCCGAAATACGTCGATTTTGTTTGCAAGGGGGACACTTTTTGGCTATCTTGAAATTTTTTTAGCACGAACCCTATTCGAGGGGTAGTGATACTTTGTTTTGAAGGCCCTTTGAATGTCCTTCAAAACAACCGTGTAAAAATTTCAAAAATCCGTCCATCAGTTTTTGAGATAATTGCTTTCAAACTTTCAAATTTAACATGGACTTTTTTTATTAGAATTTTATATTTTTTAGATTTAATTTTTATTTTATCATTCCATGTTAAATTTTAAAATTTGAAAGCAAATATCTCAAAAACTAATTGATGGATTTTCGAAATTTGTACACGGTTGTAACGATATTCAAGAGAGATTCAAAACAAGGTATCACTAGACCGACTTTCCCTAGTATACCCCTCGAAGGGGGTTCGTGCTACAAAAATTTCGAGATAGCCAAAAAGTGTCCCCTTTTCTTTTAATTTCCTGATAATTTTCGAGAAAATCCAGGTGGATCCTTCTTAAATTGTCACCTTGTATACTTTTCACGTCACCGGTGGTCCAGCCGATTTTGGTAAACAAAAGTTAGATATGATATGAACAACTAATATTTTTTACATTTTTTGAAAACTAAGGCAATTTTCCTACTGTTTTTTCGTATACCCTTACAAAGTATAATTTTTTAGACGTATTGTCATTATTTTCTTTTTACCCGCTTAATTTTTGTTACACAAAATTCAAAATACAAGTCAAACTGAATGCGATCGTTTAGTATTAAAGATAAACCGAGGACTTGGGAAGTAAACAAATGAAACCAACACATTATTTTTTTCAAATTTTATATAATATATAAGATCCGAAAACCGCTTTAATTCTAGGGACCGTGGGTTCAGCTTATAGACGAAATTAGAGCAAGCGCAATATTTTTTATTGCTACGTTTTTATAGTAGATTGATTAGACTTTCGACTCATTTATGACAATATATAAGATAGTTCAAAATACACAAATAATAAATTTCCGGAGTCACCTGAAAAAAAAATTCCTTGAAAATAATACTTTCTCTAACCATTGCTGCGCGGGATAGGAAGGTAAAAAGTAGGTAAACATTATACAAATAACAAAATCAAAATAGAATATTTTAAGCTACAATACTAAGGGGCGTAAGGGGGCAAAATATCTTTTTAGATTATTAGATACACACATGCTCTCAAGTAAATGGGGTATATTTAACACATGTAGGTACCTGGCTGCGTAGCTGGCTCTAGGTCTTCCTTAATGTCAATGATCTCACAAACGGTGCGTCACCAGTCGCAGCTTAAATGTTTTTGAACGATTTCCGAACAAATTGTGTTTTTTTAGAACTAAACCAAACCAATAACTTACTAGCTTTAACATTTATCGAACTTATTAGGATGAATGAACCTTTTGACAAATATGCTAAATTGCTATAACTTGAACTTGATTTTTTTTCTACTTTTGACCTTTTCACCACCCCTTAAAGTTTCACTGATCGTAGAGTAAGCTCTTGCCTTACGATTGATGTCGTCACCTCTTCCCCTTTTGTAATGGTCCTTAATATCCGAACCCGTTTTTCTAAAAATTTTCACTTTGGCAAAATTTATTATTAATTGATATAATAATAATAATTATTTATTTTAGGGTTGGCCGTCTTATGCGTGAAGGCTGGTCCAAGGACCTTGATGAAAAAGCTCTCGAAGAGGTAAATTGGTTTTAAAGGATTTTTAATAATTAAACAAAGATACTAAATTTAAAATTCCAAAACAATCGACAGCTGGGAACATGTTCAAGACTTGTTTTGTTTGTTACCGATTTGCAAAATGATAAAGATGTATTCTTTTATTTCAAGGAACTTCAAGAGGCAATGTCCGCCGCCCGTGCGTGGATGGAAATCACTCCAGAAAAAAGAAGAGAAGTCAGACCTACAAGGAGAAGTGTGGAAGTGGGGGAGACTGTAATACTAACTGTCAAGTCAACACTACCAGGTAGAGACATGTTAGCAAGTACAGGATAATCCAAATAGAGCACTTTTGCGAGCGGGTCACGTACGTCCTAAATATATCCTTACTGGAAAAGGGCCTGTAAAAATAACAGCTACAAATATGCCGGCATGTTGAATTTCAAATGAACCCAAACGGATGGCTTGGATAAATTCGGGGTGCTGATAATGGCTGCCGCGCTTTCAGCGCCATATCTTTTCTATGCTTAAAAACACCCATTATCAGTTACCTTAGAATAAATAACTTTTAGTTTGTTTAAAAGCAAGCCAAGTAAGCAGCTACTACAACTTAAGATAATATCATTCCAAAAGTACCAAGACACAAAAAACTTTTTTAAATTTAAATAAAATTAAAAATTAACCCCAATTTTGACAACGTCAATCACAAATTGTATTGACAAATTGTCAACGTCATTTAAAAGCAGTCCCTTTCCAATTTTATTGAAAGCGTTTGCTTTTTTAATCCAAGCCATACGTTTGAATTTAATTGAAACCAATATAGCGGAACGCGCTTTTGATACGCTTTAGCAGTACAGATATATTTAAGACGTAACCTGGAGCGGGTCTATAACTTGTTTATTAATGGAAATTCCATTGTTTTGTAAATTTTTTTAAATAGTTTTCTTAAGGAATCCAACACTCATTTTTAGTTGTTTTAATTTAAAAATAGGCGCAAAGTTTTCTATGACATGATACACTCAATATTTAATTTTAATTTTAATATTTATAAAAAAGCAATAGCAACTACCGTACCTTGTAAATGGCTTGGTTTATCAAGATACGGTTTTCACATTTTTAATTTGGGTAAAAGTTGAACGTCGCAAAATAGAATCAGTTTTTTTCTATTTTCCATGAAAAAACTTTAATACCTCCCAAAAGTGCAAAATTAACATAATAGTAATTAATAAATTGCTTAATAGAGCTCTAACTTTCGCTGTCGCCTCCTTTCTTTTCCATTGGGAACGATCTTGCCGCTATTTGTTTAAATATATAATGTGGCAGCTTCCATCAACATCAAAAATGGCGGCAAGGACGGAAAAGGATAATAAATCCAGAGAAGAGGCCTTATCCATTCAGTCTAGAGTTTCTTTTGTAGTTTTTTAGAGAAATAAAATATCTTGATATCTAAAAGAGGAATCAAAAAACTTGTTTAAGTTTCAAAAAACAAACTTAATTTTGAAAATTTCGAAAGCCATAAAACTACACTGTTTGGTGTTTCACTGTTACTTCATTGACAAGTTTAACATCTATAGTAAAATTAAAACCTGAAAATGTTAATTGTTAAGATAGTCATATTATAAAGAGTACATTACGTTTGGATGATAGTCTGAGCTAGGTACCATAAACCCTCTCTAGTTTTGGCAAAAATGTAAATGCGTTATATCTTAGGTAAATGTGTATCATAATATGAAAATATAGTGAAAATTTAAATTTGAAAAAAAAATTGGGATTTTCTATTCTTTTTAGCTGGAATCGGCTGGAAAATCGTGGACTGCTTAGCTCATGATGGATTGGGGGACTCCTCTCAGAAACTCTTGGACGAGTCAGGATGTCCCGTAGATGAATTGCTGCTTCCTTCTCCAAAATTCGGGCCAATCCGACCAATAGGTAAATTATTTTCCAGATTTTTCTCAATAACTACAGGAACCACTATAATTTTTTGTTTAAAACTCGTAGACGCTGATTGAGTACAAATAAAATTTTGGACTTCCATTGTCTTTATTTATTTTAAACATGACGTTTCGGTTAGCAAGTATCTCTAACCGTTTTCAACTGTAAACTAGAGAATCTAGTCTCTATAGGCTACTTATACTACTTGGTGTGCAGTCAGGTATGACGGCCTGCCCCCTTTTTTATCCTAAGATGCTTGTTTTCCTTAAAAAGTGGTTTCCATATGTTTGGTATGTCTAAAAACTTCTTTATTCTGCATTATAAACGCAGCTTTAATCAACTTTCGTTTTTGCCAATGCGACTCCTTATGCAAAACTTTAGCTTCTGACCACTGTCCTGTAATCATTTGACCATGCATGATTCGCTAAAACGGATTTTTCAATATTCCCTAATTGGATCCTTTTTAGATGTTCATTTACTCGAACCTGAAGAGGGCGTTTCGTTTCCCCTACACACGGGATTAGGTAAATACATTCCTTAATTTTCGAGGGATTTTCTGGTTTTGTTTTAGTTACAAAACTCTTTATCGTTTTTCCCGATGAAAATACTGTTTCTAGATTATAGTGGCTATTCGTCTTATGTTTTCTAAAATCCCTTTATTATTATTATTTTAAGAATTTCCTACATTTGGTTTGTTTTTAATTCTAGAGATCGTTGATCTTATTAATTTCTCGGACTATAATGTTTCTCTACCTATAATATTAGTATGACTGTATTCAATAAGTATATTACCCAATTTCCGATTAAGATAGGTAACTTAAAACTAAATTAATAAAGCCAAGTTTGAAACATAATCCCAACCTCCCTGCTTGCTGTTTTGTTTTTCCCTTAAGTGGCATCACTAAAAAGGACTTTGGAATTTGCTGGCCCAAAAATCTATGTACGCCCGCATTCAAAAAGGACATACATAACGTATTTTTTTTTTAAACTTGAAAAAATTATCTCAGCCTTCTTGCCTGCTGTTTTGTTGTTCCCATAAGTGGCACCATTACAGGGGTTTTATACGAAAACCTTGATGGCTCAAAAACTATGGATCTTGCGAGGGGTGAACAGCTCTCACAATCGTTGTACACATTTCTCACAATCTGTTCACAATCCTTCACAATCTTTACACAATCCCTCCCAATCACCCAAAATCTGTCACCATCCCTCACAATCTTTACACTAACCCTCACAATCTTAGCAAAAAATTGAGGATTTTTACAATCGGCGTACACATTTTGGGGTTAGTTGGTCACCCCTCGGTTATTAAGTAGCAGGGCCGACAACGGCAAATTAAGAGGGCGGCCAAGGAAACGATAGACATGATGACCTTTTTTTTTTTTTGGCCGCCAGAATTTTTGATGGGACGGCCCCCCCTTTAGGTACGCAGGTACGCTACGCCGCTGCACAGTCCTCCACAATCCCTCACAATCTTTCACAATCTTGCCACAATCCCTCACAATCTTTCCACAATCCCTCACAATCTTTCCACAATCTTAGCAAAAGATTGTGGATTTTCAATATAAAATAAAATCCAAGTTCAAAACATACAGTAATTATTACTTTTCGTAATGCTGTTTTGTCCCCACTCACTTAACTGTTTGAGCCAGTCCAGTCTCTCAAAAGTTTCATATCATTAAAAGCTCTTGGATGGTCTAAAGAACTACAAAGATCTAGCAAAATCAAGTTTGAAATTGAATCTCAACCTCTTGCTATCTCATGTAAGTTTTGGACGCCTCGCGACACTAAAGAAGGGGACATCTATTAAAAACCACCCAAAACCATGGATCTTTATGGAAGGGATACTGTTTGACAATGGAATGTCCCCAAAGGGATTTATATCTCTTAAAAAATCTTTGATGGGCCACATCTTTCGATGGGCCAAAAAATTATGGATTTGTAAATACCAACCTTTCTTCTTCTTTTTTTCTTCGTACATGACTGCTTGTCCTTGGTAAGCTACTGAAGAACTGTTATATCAGAAAAAATATCTTAAAATAAATGGATCAATGATGGATCTGACACCTTACTAGCCGATTAGTCATATATTTTTTAGTTGAAAACTTTTAGACGGTCCAAAAAACTACAGACCTTGTTTGTGCAATGTTACGTTAGTCTGAATTTTAAAACCCAAGTTTAAAAGATAATGTCAACCTTGCTCCTTCCTCCTTGCTCTTTTTCTCTTTTACGGCACTTTTTGGCTCGGTGACATCATTCAACACTGAAGGGGTTCTAGATCTATAAAGCCTTGGATTGCCCAAACTACTATGGATGGTTTATAAATGGACACATTAATATGAAATAAAAATCTTAACTCCTTTTCTTGATCTTACGCGACTGTTTGGCCTTGAAGCGTCACCGAAACAGTCTAATATTTTTGTATGTCTCAGAAAATTATGGACCCTAGTGTTTCTAAAAGGTAACATAAATAGGAATTTTAAAAGTTTGAATTATAATCCTAATCTATTTTGTGCTAGTTTTTCTCCCGTTCGTGACTTTTTAACCCTGATCTCTCTGAGCAGGTCTTCTTTTTATTGTAAACTCTTTAATTGCTTGATAAACTATGGATCTTATTGTCTGAGAAAGGTCACGTAAATAAGAAAAATAAAATACGTTATTTTTCCTCTCTCACACTGATTTTTTGGCTCTGTAACATAAGTGAAGGTGTTTTGTGTCATTCGAACATCCTGGATGGTCTCAAAAACTATGGATATTTTTTATGAGAGGTCGCCTTAATTTCAAGTAAAGAGTCAAGTTTTAAATATATCCAAATTTTTTCTGTACTTTGAGTTTGTGATTTATGAATAACGAGGTAAATAGGAAATAAAAAAAAGAAGTTTAAGATAATAATGCCGACTTGTGGCCTTCCTAAGTTATGCTTACTAAAACAGTCTTACATCGTTTGAAAATTCTAGTCCGAGAAGTTTTGAATCTTAAAAAAAATCTCAACCTCTTTCCCTAAAGTTTAATAGCCCTGCCTACAGTTTAATACTTGGCATATGTTATTATTTTTACCAAGCAGGATAGTCTCGTGTGACAGTTGTAGGCTTTATAAGCAGAAGGTACCGCAGGTTAAGATAAATTGTGATGTGATGAAATAAAATAGATGCAGGATTCAATTTCAGCGACCCTTAACAAAGTAAATATACTCGGACCTTGGAAGTACTTTTTCGATTTTTTTATGGAGCTGTAAAATAATTAAAAATGGTTTATTTTATTCTTGGCTTTCTATAATTTCAGCCTCTATGCGGCATCAAGAGGCCAGTATGAGATTTTCTGCCTTCAAATTTCCAGACCGGGATAGACTCCATTTTCAATGCAAGTTGCAAATTTGTAGAGAATCATGCGCAAAGGTAAGAACTCCTTATTTAAAGATATTCATAATGTGAATTGCCATAAAGAACACAAAGCCTCTAGATATGATTGGTGAATATATGTAATAGATTTCGCCAAAATATGTCACTTAAAGGAACTCTAGTCACAGCCCTCTCAAATTAACAAGGCTGACATTTCCATTATTTTCTTGTCAGCCTATATTTTTTGCTTTTCAAAATAGTCAAAATGTTAGATCTGTCAGCCTTCGAAACTGTTGCCATTTATAGTAGAATCAGGCTTGATATAAAAGAGGCTGTGCTCTAGTATAAACGACAGACACCAATGAGACCATAGTCTGTTATACAAACGAATAATAATAATAAGGTTGACAGGTACAGGCCCATACGCCGCGTCGTAAGCAAGGGTATTGGCAGGGCTATCAAAACGGACGGGCCACGATCCTCCACTTTGTTGACGTCATATCCGAGGCTGATTTTTTTTTGATGGTCACGTTACGACACAGCTGATTGTCTTTAAAATATTGAAGTTGGAATGACGGTTCATGAATATTTGATTTTTTTGAAAAATAAAGCCGGTTTTGAGATTGTTTTTACTATATTCTCTCAGAACATTTTTTTTTAAATCTATAGTAATCCTTAATTTTTCAGAGCCACTTGATTAGCTCACACAAAAATTAAGTTTAAAGCAGAAGCGAATGTGACAATCACAGATGTCAAAGTCAAATACATGTCAAATATAACAGTTGGCATGTGATACATGGCGGGTAATTTGAATTCAAAATAAGGAATGCTAAATCTTGAAGAGTTTAACCTTTAAATCATGTTGCTTCTTTACAAAACTTTGGTGGAATATCGAGATGGTATCTGAGAATATTTCACTGAAATTTTGCGGAAATCTGTAGTGACATTTTGAAAATATCATAAAAAAAACGCCTGACCTCCCATAAGACCCAATGTAAAATTCAGCCCCGGGAGAACAGCTGATTTTTTCAGGGTCGTGGCCTCTATTTTTGTGTTGGCCTTGGTATTGGAACACGAGGCAAAAATGGCAACACTGCATCAGCAAGCGCACACATATAGTTTAAAAATTTGGCGCGAGAATTTATTACCAAAAAACTGGGGCTATTGTTAATGTCTTCCACTTTCTACATGAATTTTTGTGGATCTTGTTGTAATGAAGGGAATAAGACGGCGGATGGCGAAATCATTGTTAACCTAACGCTGATTAATTTCAGGTCTGTCTGGAAAAGTTAGGATCCGTTGTCGATTAACTGACCAAGGTTAGATTAACGTCGATTTTAATCTCCAAATAGAAGGCCAGTAAAGACAGCTGCAAAGATAACCAAGGCCAACACAAAAACAGAGGCCACGACCCTGAAAAAATCAGCTGTTCTCCCGGGGCTGAATTTTACATTGGGTCTTATGGGAGGTCAGACGTTTTATTATGATATTTTCAAAATGGCACTACAGATTTCCGCGAAAATTCAGCGAAATATTCTCAGACACCATCCCGATATTCCACCAAAGTTTTGTAAGGAAGCAACATGATTAAAAGGTTAAAATCTTCAAGATTTAGCATTCCTTATTTTGAATTCAAATTACCCGCCATCTACCACATCGAAACTGTTATAATTGACATGTATTTGACTTTGGCATCTGTGATTGTCACATTCGCTTCTGCTTTAAACTTAATTTTTGTGTGAGCTAATGAAGCAGCTATGAAAAATTAAGGACTACTATACATTTAAAAAAAAATTATTCTGCCAGAATAAAGTAAAAACAATCTCAAAAATGGCTTTATTAAAAAAAAATCAAATATTCATGAACCGTCATTCCAACTTCAATATTTTATTGACAATCACCTGTGTCGTAACGTGACCATCAAAAAAAAAATCAGCCCCGGATGTGACGTCAACAAAGTGTAGGATCGTGGCCCGTCCGTTTTGATAGCCCTGAGATAACAAATAAATATTTTTCGATACTTTATTCGGCGACTCTGTCCGGTAACAATATAAACCAGTCTAGCTAGATACCATTAATTCTATACTTACATGAAGAACTGACAATATAGTGCCAAGCAAAAACCTCTCGTTACCCAAGAATAAACGATGTATCGTTCTTGTTCGTTAGCACCTCCTATTGAAGGAAGCTACTCGCTGGGTTTTTTCCACGTTATATCCCAATAATTTTCCAGGCCGAGGTGTCGGGATATTGGGATAGCAATGAAACAGAAAAGCGCCTGTGTATCTGTTCGAGCTGCATAGTTGAGCGACAAGGAGGTTTGGTCGAATGATGGAGAGAAAGCTCGTATGGGTTTCAAGCCCAATAAAATCCGAGGAATCGAAAAAGCGAACATATTCTAAAAAATAAAACAGACATTAAATTCTCCCGTTAGTAGTGTAGGGTAATTGTGCCTGAGATGGGATACTTTTTGTTTAAGCCCTTATTTTTTTGCATTGTATATGTAAAAATTTAGCTAGCATCTGTAACCGAAATAAAGTATACATATGCCATTCTCACTCAAGCCAAACTAACACCGCCGTCAGATACTGTATTGACATTAAATTTCATAGAATAACATTGAAATGCAATCAAATTTTGGCAAATTTATGACTACATACTCGTATCAGTATTTTTTTTTTTGAAATAAGGAGTAGATTAGGCGAAGTTGGAAACATTTTATTAATTATTAAAAGTTCGCAGAAAGCAAAATAATTTACAAAATAAACACATACACAAGTAAAACATTTAGTAGTAGGCTATATCTATAAAAAATCGAATATATGTCATCTTGCCACTAAATACATCATTCGCTATAAACATATGCGACAGATGTTTAGAGCTTTTACAACTAAACACTGCTACGTCAGAAAATTTCAGCAGAATTCAAAAAACTTGAAGTAACAAACACATATAAAAACCGGCAGGATACAACATACCATACCGGATCTGTCGGTGCTTCCTGAAAAATTAAATTTACACAGAAAACATGTCCAAGTCAAATACGTTAGAGCATAAATATGAGGCATACCCATGCATTCTCACACGCAATGCTTAAAGCCAGGTAGACAGGATTTCGGTTACTGCGCATGTCAGTTTTGGTGGTGTTGGAACATGCTATGTTACGTCACTACATTATTTGACAATCATTGTCAAAAATTTAGGGTGAAAATTTGTCAAATTGTGGATTTCAATTTTAGTTTCTCTCAAACTAATTGTGCAGATTTATTGTTCACACCATGAAGAGTGTTTAATGGCATCTATAAACCACTCTTAACTTTATTAACAAATTATAAAGAACTCCCTCTTCCGGATATTTTTTCACAAACTGCACATGTTTTACGTGAACAAATTACTTCCCATGTTTCAAAGAAAAAAATACATGATTTTACACGACAAACGCAAAACACTGCAAAATGTAAATAAACAACAAATATGGTGTCCACCAGTAGCGTATATAGAAAAAAGTTTCGGGGTGGGCCCGAGACAGTTCTGGTTCATTATGCTATATGTTTGTATTCATGAAATATGTAGAAAACATCCAAAAAAATCTTAGCTTCGGTTCGGTTCGGTTCTTTTTGTGTCTACATAACAAAACGCACGCATGTGCACTTGAAAGTTCGCGTCTGCGAATTTAAATTTCCCAACGTATTTGGTCCAAGTGCGCATAGTTGTCAAATTATTCGTGTTTTCACAAAAAACGCGAATATGGCGTCTTACCGGGGTATGCAATCTCAGGCACAATTTCCTTCCTTCCTTCCCACAAAAGGAGATGTTTGTAAATTCAATTTTCTTCAATTTCTCCACAGAAGCAGCGGAGTGCCCCTATGTTTGTACTTCAGTGTGTTTATTTTCTTAAACTATTCTTTTATATTTCAGACTGATTGCACCAATAAAACTGAAACTATCATAGACAACCGAATTGGAAGATCCAACTTCTTTAACTCAGACGGAGAAATTCTAGACAAGTTAGAAGTTTTCAACAGCGTAGAAGTTATTGCGCCGGAAATTGATGATGACGGTTTTAGGAGTAGTGGGGATGATATGCAATCCAGCGGTAAGCTAGAAAGGGTACAAAATAGTAGTTGATCTAGGGTAATGCAAATGGATTTATATTTAGCACACTTAAAATAATTATCCAACTATCAGTTTTAAGGATAGCAGTAGGGAGATAACAACAAGTTTTTATAGCGAAGCGGGCATAGAAAGAGTTTGTTTCTCTTGTATTTTTCCGTGGGCAGCTCGAAAGCTGTACACCCACGGGGGCCAAGATCTAATGGACACCTATTAAGTGTTGACAGTTTACTGTTTCGTCCTTAAGGGACTCTTCAGAACACCGCATGGTTAATGTGACACTTCTGTAAAGCTATAGAAACGGTATATGAATTCCATCTTACGATATTGGTAAGAGAAATATATAAATAATGCATGCGATACCGAAAGCTTTCGCATAAGTGGCGACATCTACAAATACAAAAACAAATACCAGAATAAAAATAAAAGGCAGGAAGGTGAAACGAAAAACAGTACCCATGACCGTGAGATAATTTGTTCCTCAGGTCGGGTCAATGCATATTGCATTTTTTCCGCCTTCGCAACTTTTTATGTCGAATCAGAGGGGTGTGAACCAAAAATACTAAAAAACGTGAAGTTTAGTACCCGTGAATAGACAAAAAATTGTTGTTTTCTTTATTTACGAGTACTAAAGTTTACGTTTGTAGTAAGGAGATACTAATAATTTTATATTCAAAACAAAATTTTCCAACTACAAAGAGATTTGTTCAGCTACGTAAATGTATCGAGGGGAGGGCCTCTAGTTATATTGAGTAAAAACTATAATAAACTATACTTTTTTCAACACCAGAACGCGAGAATGAAATTATTGGAAATGATTTGGATATTTGAGTGTGTAAGATGGAATGAAGAGAAAACTGACTTTTTTCTTCTGCATTTGGTTTAATAATGTAAATAAATGTCTTTTGTAAATATTTTTTATTTTTAGTAATTCTACCGTGCAAAGGCAAAAGAATGTTTTATATTTTTTAAATCCTTTTATGTTCTCCCCATAAATATAAGTTTTTATTATCTTGATATCTTTAAAAAGTAGGAAAATTTTCAAATTTTAAAAAGAAGGCATAAAAGGTAAAAAAATGTCCTAAAACATAAATATCTGGAATTTTAATTTGTTCGTGTACTTCTTTTGCCTCTTGTGCAGAGTAGAACTGTATTTAGTATACACTGTTGTCTTTTTCAATATGCACAAATTCCTTTGTTTGTATCCTTTTGTAAATATACAAAATATTTTATTACGCAAAGCATGTTGTTTTCTTTTTACTTATTTAGTTTCCTTTTATTCTTGTTTGTAGGTTTAAAACTAAGTATGCCAAAAATGGTTTTTACTACGAGCGTGCGGAAAATAGTTTTTTACGCATTTATTTGTGTGCAGAAAGTACCACTTTACCGTAATGCGTGCATGCAAAATTTTTTACTGCACGGCGTGCGCCTAAAATGTTTTACCGCACGCTTTTTTTTTGTTTTGGTGTTCTTAAAAGTCAAGACGTGATGATGGTCAACAAGGTTTTTATACTTTTACACAGGGTTCCTACAGAATTGGAGCAGTCATGTGTATTTAACTGGACGACTGTAGCTGTTACATAAAACAAATGGTTTAAGGCAACCAGTGAAGTAGATTTTCAATGACCTTTCAAATTACCTATGAATTTTCAAAATTTGGCCATTTTGGCCTTATGGGATTCCCTACCCTAAAATTTGCTAAATGACGTTTTTTCGAATCTTAACTCAGTGAGTGTTTTATTCATATCTCATATCTTTCAAATTACCTGTGAATTTTCAAAATTTGGCCATTTTGGCTTTATGAGATTCCCTACCCTAAAATTCGCTAAATGACGTTTTTCCGAATCTTAACTTAGAATGTGATTTTCTCTCATCTCGTGGTTTTTTTGTTGATAAGCTATATAGTTTTTGAAAAAAATATGAACTTTCCAAGTTTGGTCAATTTGGTCGTATGGGATTCCCTACCACAAAATTTGCTAAATAACGTTCTTTGGAATCATAACTCAGGGAGTGGTTTTTTTGCATCTCTCTGGCCCCATTATACTGCAACTCGGTGCTTTTCTTTATAAACTGTATAGTTTTTAAAATATGAATTTTCAAAATTTCGTCATTTTGGTCTCCTATGAAATTCCCTACCCTAAAATTCACGAAATGGCGTTTTTTCGAATCTTAACTCAGGGTGTAGTTTTTTTCGCATCTCTATGGCCCTACCATACTGCAACTCAGTGCTTTTGTTGATAAACTTTATAGTTTTTGAAATATGAATTTTCAAAATTTGGCTATTTTGGCCTTATGGGATTCCCTACCCTAAAATTCGCTAAATGACGTTTTTTCGAATCTTAACTCAGTGAGTGTTTTATTCGTATCTCTGTAGCCCCACCATACTGCAACTCGGTGCTTTTCTGAATAAACTGTATAGTTTTTAAAATATGAATTTTAAAAATTTGGCTGTTTTGGCCTTATGGGATTCCTTACCCTAAAATTCGCTAAATGACGTTTTTCTGAATCTTAAATTAGGGTGTGGTTTTTTCGCATCTCTATGGCCCCACCATACTGTAATTCGGTGCTTTTGTTGATAAACTTTATAGTTTTTGAAATATGAATTTTCAAAATTTGGCTATTTTGGCCTTATGGGATTCCCTACCCTAAAATTCGCTAAATGACGTTTTTTCGAATCTTAACTCAGTGAGTGTTTTATTCGTATCTCTGTAGCCCCACCATACTGCAACTCGGTGCTTTTCTGAATAAACTGTATAGTTTTTAAAATATGAATTTTAAAAATTTGGCTGTTTTGGCCTTATGGGATTCCTTACCCTAAAATTCGCTAAATGACGTTTTTTCGAATCCTAATTTAGGGTGTGCTTTTTTTCGCATCTCTATGGCCCAACAGTACGGCAATTCGGCGCTTTTGTTGATAAACTGTATATTGTTTGAAATATGAATTTTCAAACTTGGCCATTTTGGTCTCATGGGATTCCTTACCCTAAAATTCGCTAAATGACGTTTTTTCGAATCTTAACTCAGGGTGTGGTTTTTTGAATAACTGTGGTCCCACCAAGCGCGGATCTGGGCACAAATCTAGGGGGTGGGGGTAATTGTCTACGATAATTGTATACGAGATAAGGCCGGCCAGTCCACAACTTTGTATTAAATGTATGTAAATTTACATTATAATAATAAACAATAAAGATTGAATTGAATTGAACTGAATTCAATTGAACTTTGTATTAATAGAAGGCCGGCTGAACGAACCGGTTACGAGACACTTAACAGAATTTTTGCATTGAAAACCTAATAAAATGGTTAGTCTATGCCACAGAACAAATTCTATGGGGTAAATGCATTTTTTGAAGTTTTTTTAAGAATAAAATGAAACAAAAAAAAATTGCGAGCTTATATTGTTTTTAATTAATAAATAATAATAAAGTCAAAAAGTTAATTTTACCGGTTTTGGCAAACCTGATCCTAAAGCGGTACTTTTCATTAGCTTCCAGTGATATCAGTTATAAGTACGTACTTAGGGGTACTAGTAGTAGCAGTAGTGGGGGTGAGCCGTAGGTGTGGCAAGTAGACCAGATTAGGCTCTTTTTGACGTGCTGCACAAACTACGAAACTACGTAGCTGTAAACTTTATTTGATTTTTTTCAAAGCTTTTTTTGGGAAAGTTCGATGTTTTTCAAATGAGTCAGAGGAACTCATTACTTCTTCTTTATTGCTGAACTCAGTGGTCTCTGTCTAGAGTTTCTAGCTTTATTGTCACTGCACTGTTTGATCTAGCCTGTCTTGTTAATTCCTTTTTCAATTTTAATTTCACTTCCTTCCAACCAAAAAATATGTAACACATTTTTGGCCAATTTTTGACCCTCTCCAATTTTAACACTTTGTCACACGTTTGCAGTCCCCCTCTCTTAAAATAACGTAATACTTTAACAACGCTCCCTAAACTAACCAATCAAAAATAAGTTATTTTTTATGGGGTAAGCGTAATGGTGAACTGCAACCGCAATTTTTTTTTAATACGCGTGTTATATAGCGCTATAAAAAAATACAAGTATTAAGGCCGCTTGACATGGTGCATGACAATAAAATTTGCAGGCAAATGGCATGAAATTTTGCCCAGGTGCATGCGCAGAACAAATCCAACTGATTGTTGCAGTCAATCCATTTTTATCGGTCAGGTGCCATTCTTTTGCATGCAAACTGTACTTGCATGCAAACTGGGGAATTTTTACCTAGATTGCGCAAGCGTTGATAAGTCGCTTCTGCCAACCAATCACCCGAGAGATATTTCAGTATGGTTTTATACAGCAAAACTTTAATAATTCCCAGTTCTTTTTGATGAAAATTTAAATTTGTCAATACTCCCATGGCAAACCAAAATAAACGTGAAATGTATATAGAAGAAATACTGCATATACCTCAAAAAATATTAATAGCAGCACATAGATATTGTATATTTTTGAAATCAGAAAGAAAAGACGAATCTTAAAATGCAAAAATATACAGGGTGTTCAAATTTCAAGAGAAGCCTAAAGGTAAAAACCACATTTAGAAATAGCAAGCCGTTTTTAAGCTACAGAGTGTTTTTGTCTGCATTTTGGGAGGGGGTCTATAACTTTTTTGTTTATGAAAATTTTGTTTTTGTGTTAATAGCTTTCTTATAGATCTTTTCTTGAAGAATTGATAGATGTAAACGGTTTTTATTTATCTCTTTTGGTTTTAGATATTGCATAAAGTTGTTATTTTTCTTACAGAATAACTCTCTTTTTATTCGATTTTTAAAATCAGCTTAAAATTTTCTTTAAAATGATGTATCACACTCAATATTTTAATTTTTTATTTTTTTTTATTGTTTTCTTTATTTTAATTTTTTAATCACCTCTTTATTATTTTTTTATTTTTATAATTTTATAATATCAGAATATTTTAAACCCATTAAGCAAACTAAAATATGTGGTAAAAATAAAAAAATACAAAAATATAAAGAAATAAAGGGATCCTCCCATAAAGAAAAATTAATTTTATGTGATATCTGAAAAACTAAACGTGACAAATGAAATTTAATTTAACAGTTGAATTCCTCTTAAAAAAGTGTCTTAAGAATGTTTTCACAGAAATAAAAAATATTCATAAATAAACAAGTTATAGACCCCTTCCCAAAATGCAGACTTTTTAAAACACCCCGTAGTTTAAAAACGGCTTGCTATATCAAAATGCGATTTTTACCTTTAAGCTTCTTTTAAAATTTGAGTGTCGCAAAGCCTTTATTTTCAATGAAAGTTGCTGAGTGCTCCGGTAGTAGAGTATATATGAGGGTTCTGGCTCACTTTTTCCATGTAAATCCCCATAAGACGAAAACGTGGTAATTTTTTGGATGTCACAGAATATTTCATTCGAGGCAGTAATTTCCCCAGTTATCTTTTTTGTACTACCCATTCTAACCTTCTATAAATTTTTGACCATCAGCTGACCCTTTAGGTCTTGCTGATCATCTTGTACATCGAGCAGACCTGTAACTTGCTATATTGTGCTTGTTGCAGGACTGTAGTTAACTTACCTAAAGGGTGAGTTACTTGAAAGCGATTATAATGTTTTAACGAATGTCTATTAATTCTTTCAGTTTAAATCCCTTAATTTTCACCACTTAAAATGTTTGAATAGATAGTTCGTTTTTTTTTTTATCTTTTATATGTAGTATTACATACTTGGACTAAGTTCATAGTAAACACTTTAGAATAATTTTTATTTGTTTATTTTAAAAAAGTTTTATATACGAATACAACTAAATATATAATCTTATTCATAGCATAAAGAAATATATTATATTCTTCTATGATCATAGTTATCATAGATGCTTATAGCTGGGTAGACTTACAAGTTCTATTAATTATATTTAGATGGTATATTATAATAACATTATAGGTACTATGATTATCATTATATAAATATTTATTTTTACATTAACATATTAGGCGTTACTAGACTTATGCTAATTCTACAGGTTTATAATAAATTATATAGGCAAAACTAAGATTAAATTTAGATTATACTTATATATAGTTCACTATTAAAAATATCTAACCAAACACAATATAAATAAATGCACCATTATTAAAATTACAGTTGGTGAGGTCAGGCCTTCTGTAGAAAATAAAATATACCGAAGGACCACTCGAGATAGCTCGAGAAAAACGTGTGGGAGTTAAGAGGGACTGTATCTTTCCACAGGGCTCCGACAGGGAAAAAAGAGCCTAAAAACTTATTTACTAAAAATAGCGTAGCAATGAAAAATTATCAAGAAACGACTCACCATTAGATGTCTTTCGTAGCTACTTGGCTGGCCAGCCCGATTATACGCGAAGTACCAGACTCTCCATTGTTCTATAGTTCAAAATGTTCCAAACACTAATATCTAATAAACTAAAGCGTAAAATTAATAGTTTCCACAATTTTAATATAAAATAATAGCGGTGCGGTGACTTTAGTTGCACGTGGCGCGTGGTTGAGTTGTTCGCTCAGACCATCGGCGTTTTCGTCTGCTAGGCCGAATTTAGCCGCTTATCTCAAATCCTTCATTGCTGGAAGAAGCGCGCGAAGTTTAAATTTAAAATATGGAAAGATATAGCGTAAAGTAAATCAAAATAATATTCTACAAACGCTTGTAAGCGTAGAAAATGTAACCCAAAAATATTTAAAAACTAAGAGAGATAGCTTCTCTAATTTTAAGTGAAAATTAGAGAATATAATTATTTACAAAAATAAAAACAAGTTGGGAAACTTGTTCATTCGGCCCACCAAAATGAGCATCATTTTTCGGTAGGTGAATCTGAATCAATTGGAAGGGGGCAAAGCTTGACTAAAGGTCGTTTAAAGATACCGGACGCGGTACGAACATTTGCCACCCTAGCGTGCCCATCAGGCCCTTTAAAAATTTCAATAATGCGACCTACCCGCCATTGAAGGGGCGGTGATAACTCGTCTTTGATAAGAACGAGGGTACCTATTTTTGGCTCTGCGCATGGTTCCAACCATTTATTTCGTACTTGAAGGGTATGTAAAAATTCTTGGCTCCAACGACGCCAAAAATCGGCTTGTATTCGTTGGACCAAGTTCCATCGCGATAACCGATTCTCAGGTTTACTTGAAAAATCTTCGTCAGGAACAGAAACTAAAGGTCCATGTGTTAAAAAATGTCCCGGTGTTAAAACCTGTAGATCGTTACAGTCGGTAGATTGCGGGGTCAAGGGGCGAGAATTTAAAATCGCCTCAATTTGACAAAGAACTGTGTACAACTCCTCATAACTTAGAATTTGCGAGCCAATGGTACGAATTAAGTGAGTTTTTACTGATTTTATCCCTGACTCCCAAAGACCGCCGAAGTGGGGAGCTGATGGAGAGATAAAATTCCAGGCGATAGCTTGTTGAGTGCAAGCATTTCTTGCAAGATCAAGCAATTCTTTGCTTGATTTAACGAAATTTGTGCCATTGTCTGAAAAAAGAGTTTTTATGTAACCTCTTCGGGCAACAAAGCGACGTAGCGCAGCTAAAAAAGCGTCCGAAGTTAGGTCTGACACTAACTCGAGATGTAAAGCTTTAGTATTTAGACAAATAAAAAGGCAGATATATGCCTTTTGTGTTTTTACACCTCTGTGTTTACTGAGAGTGATAGGTATAGCACCACTAAAATCTACTCCACTAAAAGTAAAAGGCTTTTGTGGAATCAAGCGGTAGGACGGAATTTGTCCCATGATTTGCTCATAAGAATGCGGTTTGACGCGAAAGCAACGAACACATTTGGATAAAACCGTTTTAATTAAGCGTTTGGCAGATAAAATCCAAAAAATTTGACTAATGAGATATTGGACTGTTTGCACTCCGACATGCAAATATTTTTTGTGCATATATTCAATAAAAATATAAGAAAGTCTACTTTCCTTGGGTAAAAGAAGAGGATGTTTTTGTCCGTAAGAAATAGTCATGGCTTGTTGAATGCGTCCTCCAACTCTTATAAGACCATCCTGGTCTAAAAAGGGATTCAATTTTTGTATGGGTTTTATGCATTTTTTCTGGTTTTGAAGGTTAAGAATTACTTCAGAAAAGTATTTTTGTTGTTCGTGCTTAGCCAAACATTTTAAAGCGTTAAAGAGATCGATATAATCTATATTTGTCTTTTTTCTGACGTCTGCGGATAGTCTACAATTATTTATGAATCGTAAACTGCGGGCTAAAAGTAGTTGAATAGCGTAAAAATCGGATTTATTATTTAAAAGCGAATCTAAAAAATGTTCCGTTGTTCGGTCACAAGAAATCAGAGCAACATTTTTTCGTTCCTCAGTCTCTAAACTGTCATTTATTTTGACTTGCGGGGTTTTTGTTGGCCATTTATCGCAAGATTCTTGTAAAAAACTAGGGGCGGCCCACCATAGGGGATGATTTAAAAGCTCACTCGGCGAGCAGCCGCGGCTGGCTACATCGGCACTATTGAGAAAGGTGGGGGTATATAACCAACATTCTGGATTAATATTATCTTGGATAAGACTAACACGATTTGCGACAAAAGTTTTCCATTTACTTGGATGGGATTTTATCCAGTGTAAAACAACCATTGCGTCCGAAAAAGCGTAAATATTATTTATTGTGAACCTTTTTATGCATATATCATATGTGTATTTTAAGACCTCAGATAAAAGAGTAGCGGCTAGAAGTTCTATTCTCGGAATACTAACAAATTTTTTAAGTGGAGCGATGCGACTTTTCGCAAGAACAAAATATATGTGATATTTAGCGTTTCGTAAGACACGTAAGTATATTACGCATGCGTACCCTCGTTCACTCGCATCACAAAAACCACAGAGATCGATGGATTCGGCGTTGGTGATGTCAATGTGGCGGGGTAAACTAAATTTTTCTAAAACTTGAAATTCAGATTGATAGAGTGTCCACTGACGAACTATTTCTAAAGTAGGCGTGGCGTCCCAGGAAATACCAAGTAACCAAATTTGTTGAATCAAATATTTTAAAGTGAATGTTACTGGGGTAAGATAACCATGGGGGTCATAGCAGCGTGCTAAAAAAGAGAGAAGCGTCCTTTTAGTACAGCTTTGCTGATTAGGTAATATGTTAAATCGAAACTCGTCATAGGAAGGATGCCAGCACAGGCCTAAGACCTTAGTGACGTCATCCGAATCGAGAGATAAAACTGCGGGGTTGACTACGGAGGGATCTAAATGAGAGATCACTTCTGAGCGATTGCTAGACCATTTGTGTAATTTCAAGCCAGCGTTTCCTAATAACTCCGTAAGCTCATGCTGCAAATTTAACGCCTCTTGAACCGTTTTACATGAAGTAGTGACGTCATCAATATAGGTATCGTTAAGTATAACTTTAGCAGCGTGAGGGTAGTTATCATATTCGGACTCAGCTAAGTGCTGAAGGGTGCGTAAAGCGAGATATGGTGAACAGTTCACTCCGTAAGTGACAGTTCGTAGTTTAAAAACGGAAACTTTTTCATTCGGGTTAAACCGCCAAAATATTTTTTGGTATTTTTGATGATCAGGGTTGATATTTATACCCCGATACATTTTTTGAATATCGCAGGTGAGCGTCACAGGTTTAAGGCGAAAATGTAATAATATTTGAATAATATCTTTTTGTAGTTTTGGACCCGATAATAATACTTGATTAAGCGAAATATGCGTAAAAGGGTCAGTAATACTCGCATTAAAAACTACCCTTGTCTTAGTAGTGATAGCTTCATTTTTAACAACAGCGAAATGTGGAATAAAATAGCTGTCTGAATCGTCTTCTTTTTCTGAGTCATAGTCCATATGACCCAATTCCAAATATTCATTCATAAATTTAGAATATTCACAATACAAGTTTTTATCGCGAAGCAGTTTTTTTTCTAAAGATAAGAAACGATTTAGCGCGACTTGTTTTATTCCAGGAAACTGCGGTGGATTTGCAAATGTGCGAAAGGGAAGGGAGACAGTATACCGGCCGTCTTGATTACGCGACACGCTCTGTTTAAAATAATTTTCACAAATTTCATCCTCTGGTTTCAAATGAGTTTTTTGGGGGACGCAGTCGGTTTCCCAAAATTTTGAAATTAATTGCGAAAGCGAGTCATTTTCATTTTGACAAAAAAGAGCATTAATTGGCGGGGTAGAAATTAAGGGTTGATTTATTTGTCCCATCAAAATATAGCCGAAAATAGTTCCCATATCAAAGGGATGATTTGGATCATCGCTAGCGATTTTTTCACCCTGTATAATTAGTGGAAAGAGATCCATACCAATTAGTAAATTTACAGGCGAAGGGTTGTAAAAAGTGGGATCTGCTAAGGGTAAATTTTTTATAAAATGCCAATTTTCTGTATTTATTTTTACTGACGGTAAATCAGTACAAACCTTTTGCAAAATAATCGCTTGCGTGGACACAAAAATATCTGGTTTTTGAAAATTACAAATTTTAATAAAAATCGATCCTAGATCAGAAGTAAGAGAGTTGCCTCCAACCCCCTGTATATTTGAACATAAGGGTTGTCTGGGAAGGCCCAATTGTTGCGCTAATTTTTGAGAACAGAAAGTGTTTTGCGAACCGCTGTCTAAAACGGCTCTAACTGTTTGAAAGTGACCGCGGACATCTTGAATTTTTACTAGGATAGTTGACAATAAAACTTGCGATTGCGCAGAAATAAAACCACAATGCGTGGGGTTAGAACCCGAAGGAGTTGCGATTGGTACTTGTGAATTAGAAGACGTCGAAGTAAAATTTTGATTATTTTGAGAAGAGGCACTTTGAGGGAACTTATTTTGAGTAGAGTAATTTTGAAGCGGACAACCAGTAGCCGGGGATCTAAAACTTGGCTGACTGGCCAAGTAACCACGTGGTGAACTACTTGGAGATGCGTTAAGAGACATATTAGAGAGATTTTGTGAGAAATTCACGTTAGCATCAAAATGTGATCTATTTTGATTTTGAGAATTAGCGCAATTATAATTTCGCTCAAAATGAATTAATGAGTGATGTCTTTGATTACCAGGGCAATAGCGACATGAGCGTAGACTTTGACAAGAATTTGTTAAATGTATTGAGCTTAAACAATTTAAACATAGTTTTTTATTTTTAGCGTAAGAATAGCGTTCGTAGGGAGATTTACCTTTAAATGCGTGACATAAATATATTGAATGTGTGTTAGAATCACAAAAAGCGCATCTATCTTTAGAATGAGTATTTTCCGTACCAAGTAGCGTTTTTGTATAATAAGGCGAAGCGTTATTTTTATAAAACTGTTTATTATTTTTAAATCTATTTTTAGATTGTAGCGAATAAAGCGAATTACATTGAGTTTCAAGGAAATTATAAATTTCTTGATATTTGGGCATTTCATTAGACCTAGAATTAGCTAGTTCAAAGCGCGAAAGTAGTACCTCAGGCAATTTATCTAGTAAAATGTTGGCGAGCGGAAAACACCATTGATCAGTGTCGTAATTTAGAGTTTTTAAAGCCTCAATGTTTTCTGAAAAAACATCAAGCAGCGTGCGCAGCGTTTCTGGATTGTCGTCTTTGAGAGCGGGAAAATTATACACGGAGCGCCAATAAGTTTGAGCCGATAAGCGGGGGTTATGATAGCGTTTTAGAAGCGTATTGTAAGCGATTATATAATTAGCGTCGGTTATTTGTAAATGTTTAACTACGTTTAAAGGCGGTCCTTTTAGGTAGGACAGTAACAAATTAAATTTAGCGTTTGTAGGAATACTAGGATTATTGTGTACAGAACTATTGTACATATCTAGAAAGGTTGGAAACTTAGTGATGTCGCCATGAAATTCGACAATGCGCAGTCTGGGCATTAAAGACGCCATAAAGCGGTCTGGATCAGAAGAGTTTGAAATTTGCGTTAAGTTTTGAGGTTGAGGAGCTTCAATTTTCACCTCAAATAGTTGTTTTTGAATTCTTTTAATATCATAGAAGCTGTCGTCAAACTCAGTGAGGCGTTCATTTTCTTCTTCCAGTCTCTCCGGACTTGCCGAATAAGCCTCTATTATTTGATTTTGATAAATAAAAAATGTTTCTTTCATCTCATCAAGGTCGATAAGTCGAACCTGTAAACACGGTTTTTTTGTATCATCCGTTAGGCATGCATTAGCTAAGTTATGAAGAGTATTAATGCGATTATGTTGCACATTACGGAGTGCTTCTAACTTCTTAAGTTGCGTACTCATGGTAATGTTTTTAAAAAACTCCGTTAACACAGGTGAACGATTAGTTTCCGAAATTTTTAATATTTAAAAATTAAAAGCGTTTAAAAAGAAAAGAGAATAGGCGATAAAAAATGTAAACAAGTCTCATTTACCTCTTAATATCTTTGTGTTGGAAACTTTTCCTACGTGCATTCGACGCCAAGCCAAAAAGAGGTAGGAAATGCGCGAA
This sequence comes from Aspidapion aeneum, assembly GCA_963576565.1. Classification (NCBI taxonomy): domain Eukaryota; kingdom Metazoa; phylum Arthropoda; class Insecta; order Coleoptera; family Brentidae; genus Aspidapion; species Aspidapion aeneum. The sequence continues at coordinate 32,710,851 of OY755038.1, read as the reverse complement.
AACAATGCGCGTTCGGTACTTTTTTACTTGTTATTTTTACTGCGAGCACAGCAAAAAGAGCAAGGTCAGCGTATTTATTAAAAATTTTATATTTAACAAAATGCGATTTAGACTTTAATTTTTCCCGGGGTCCTGTTATCCGGCTCGAAGGACCAAATGGTGAGGTCAGGCCTTCTGTAGAAAATAAAATATACCGAAGGACCACTCGAGATAGCTCGAGAAAAACGTGTGGGAGTTAAGAGGGACTGTATCTTTCCACAGGGCTCCGACAGGGAAAAAAGAGCCTAAAAACTTATTTACTAAAAATAGCGTAGCAATGAAAAATTATCAAGAAACGACTCACCATTAGATGTCTTTCGTAGCTACTTGGCTGGCCAGCCCGATTATACGCGAAGTACCAGACTCTCCATTGTTCTATAGTTCAAAATGTTCCAAACACTAATATCTAATAAACTAAAGCGTAAAATTAATAGTTTCCACAATTTTAATATAAAATAATAGCGGTGCGGTGACTTTAGTTGCACGTGGCGCGTGGTTGAGTTGTTCGCTCAGACCATCGGCGTTTTCGTCTGCTAGGCCGAATTTAGCCGCTTATCTCAAATCCTTCATTGCTGGAAGAAGCGCGCGAAGTTTAAATTTAAAATATGGAAAGATATAGCGTAAAGTAAATCAAAATAATATTCTACAAACGCTTGTAAGCGTAGAAAATGTAACCCAAAAATATTTAAAAACTAAGAGAGATAGCTTCTCTAATTTTAAGTGAAAATTAGAGAATATAATTATTTACAAAAATAAAAACAAGTTGGGAAACTTGTTCAACAGTTAACCTAAGTCATCACTCAATACTGTAGTGCCCCCACGGTAACGTTTCATAAGAGTCCTTTGAAATACATCTTTTATCATCCAAGGGACTTAGTCCAATTTTTGTCTGTTTTACAGAGTATAGTTTATGCTTTTCCGATCTTATAAGATTTTGCGTAAACATTTTTTCTTGAAAGTTATTTAGGCAGTCGACATAGTCCTCAAATAATATTTTCGATTTCACAACGTTTTGCTTTACACCCTTGGCTTTCTTAGTCACTTTTTCAGCTGACATATCATTCAAGCCTATATTGTTTTTAGTCGATTCACCATCAAGAGCTTTAAATGCATACATTTTTGCTCTCAACCCAACAAAATGAGTCATGATTTTTCCGTTATTCTCATCTTTCATCATACCTAACACTTTATTGTTTACCCTTGGTATATGATATATATTGTTTTCAGCATAATCCGAGGTGTCAAAGTACTTGTCACAGTCGCGTCGTATTGATTCATAAATATCATAATGTTTTATGTTATAAACTAAACTATCAGTATCTGTGTATGTAACAGTACAATTCTTTCCAAAAGCCGGCACCATGTAGTTATAGTGAAAATCATATATGGTTGTTTTGGCAATGTCCAAAATACACATACCCACATAAATCGGTTTATTGAAATATATTTCGGTTTTTTGAAGTTCTACGGCAACCAAGATTTCATTGAATATTGTAATGCTTTTGAATTCAGGTCGAGAAATCAGAGCTTCAGCTCCAAATCGTCCATCCCAATTTTTGATTAACTTAACAATACTATGATTTCTAATATTTTCCATGGTTTTACCGAACACGGCGTTGTTCATTAATTTAAAAAGGTTTTTTTCAAATTCATTTTTAGCATTTTGTCTTAATTCAGTATTTAACTCAATGTAGGGTCTCAGCCATGCAGATTGCTTAAAGCATAAAATTCTATGAATCTTTTCGAGTTTTATACCAACTTTTAATGCCTGCTTTAGATTTCTATAATGAATTACGTATTCCTTTTTATTACACAATGTAGCCATCAGTTTTATATTTTTTGAGTTCTTTTCTTTAGGGGAGCAGCGATGTTCAGGACATAAAGGCAAGTCTGAGAAATAGTCATGTAATTTCACGGGAATGCACAAGTCGACTTCTAGGATGTATCCATTAGTCGAGTCATCTTCGATTTTATTAACATCAAAATTAAGTATTTCATCCGTTTCTAACCAATTAAAGTCGCCAAATGGCAAATACTGACTCATGCTAAACCCATATTGGTTATTAATGTCAAAGTACATCAAAAAAGATGTTTCTTTGGTTGAATCGTAGTTGGGCATATATTTATTATTGGCCTCTACATATCTTTTAGAGCACTGGCTTAACCCTCCTCTAATGCCGCGTTCTATAAAAGTTACCATATTATAGTCGGTCAAAAGCTCTAATTTTTGTTGCGTGCAATACAGCATGCAATCCCACGTATAACCAGGAAGCGTATAATAGTTAGCAGGATCCAGACCATACGTTTTATGACAGCTCTCTCTAAATTTCTGAAATACCTGCATTAAAAGTATTATGTCAACTTTCATGTAGAGTTCCATGTAATCTTGTAGAGTTTTACAACCAAAGCTTCTCCATACATTTTGGGCATGATCATAATCAGCAGGAGATATTTCTCTACTTTCGAGCGTGTTAAAGAAATTAAGTTGCTCAGGCAAAGATGTGTCTCTTAATTTTTCCCAACTACTCATATAGTCATAGCAAAAGACTCCTTTTTTAAAAATAAGTTTGTATTGTTCGTCAGACAAGTTTTGAAATTCATTTTTAACCAGTGGGTACTCCTCAAGATATGAAGCTAGCTTTTCCAAGCTACTGGCCATGAAACGGAACGAATCAATAAATCTAAATTCGATTAAATTTTCATTAATTTTTTTGGTAAATGCTATATATTTTTCTTTGTTAATTGGTAGCAAATTTATTGATCCGTCCAAATTGGCGATGTTTTCAATTATCAAATGTCCATCATAGGAGCTAAGATTGTGGAATACTACAGGGACAGTATGACTATCCTGAAAGTTCAGATTACAGCTTTCATGGGCTGGACCACGATACTCCGATGTAAGATGACTATGATCGCGTATTTTCTTTTCACCAACTAAAAAGTCTTGTTCACAAATATGACATTGTTTAGCATTCTTAAAGTCAATTTTTTGCCTTTTACTTAAAGGCTCAAGGGGTAAATCACAGAGAAATACAGTTTCCAAGTTTTCGGCAAAATCCAGTAATTGTTTACTAAACCATTCCATACAGTCAGGCCCCGTATAAGATTTATAAAATGATAAAGAATCATCGTAGGAACATTTTACATAATATCCTACCGAACAAGGCACATGACTTTGATATTTTTGGGTTCTTTTACCACTATTTTCTGCAACAGGAAGCAGTAAGCACTCAATATCCGAATAGATAATGAACGATGCAAATTGTTTATTTTTAAAGTTTTTAAATTCAACAACTTTTTTCTCGTTACTTGGTAATTTCGGAACTACGACACTGCCAATAATTTTGCAATCTTTGATATGCTGAATGAGTCCAGCTTGAGAATAGAAGTAGTGCAGGCATCTGTCACAAACATATTTTGCTTTTTTGCATTTGCTGATTTGATTACTTAGTAGCCTTGAAAGATTTTTTATCCAAACAAAGTGGTAAGTTGGTGGAGAAAGATCGTTAATCTCTTCGTTATCCAAATAATAATTATTTTGTATCATTAACAAATTAACATGTTCTTCGTTCTTTTCTTCAGAAATGTACGCAGGCAATACTTTAAAACTGTCTGTATGAAGTTTTTGCAGGCGATACACGTTTATGGAGACATTATTTTGCTTTTCGAATCGGGCAACTTGGTTTAAAGTAATTGGAAATTTTAGACCTTTTAAATTTAACACTTCTTGAGGATGCGGGTAGGATGAGATTCTATTTGAGTTTTTTTCAACAGGATATAATGCTGACACAATAGCCCAACCAAAACATAAATCGTCATTGTTTTCCACATTTACACAAGCTTTACGCTTAAGAATTTCTTTGGGTAGCTCTAAATAAGATCCGGCTCTCATGCAGTTATATTTATTAACAGCAACAATAAGATTATTAATTTTTGTAAGAGACCATCCAGATTGATTTTGTTCAAATTCTTCCAAGTCAGTCAAAAGCAAAGTTTTTACATTTTTCTCAAACCAGTTTTTTAAATTTGTATTACGGTCAATAACCGCATTAGCGGTATTAAAGTGTTTTGTCTCACTTCCATGTTGTCCTTGTTTAATTATTTGAAAATCTCCACTTAAAATAGTGTTAACTTTTAACATATCCTCTTTTTTTAATGTATTTTCTATTCTTCGTTTAAATAAACTAAAACAATCCTCTAAAAACTTTTTGGGATCCTTATGACGTAAATTTGTAATGACAGCACTTCTTACTCGGCTTTCAAAGGCTGATTTTATGTCTTCCCATTGTACGCGATGTTTGGCTGTTTCCTTGGTGCCAATCGCACCACCAAACTTGAGGCTTTTTTGTTTTAAAATGTGCTTGCACTGTTTAACTTGTCCCAGGCACGCCGTCAAATGAGATTTTTCAGCAACTGAAGAAGCTTTTTTTAAAGCAATGCTTATTTGTCTACTGGCCAAAGCACAATCTTTTAGAATTTTTAAAATTGAAACATTTTTATCCATATCTTCTACCATACCAAGCTGACACATAATTTTATAAACCAATTTCGTTGCAAAACTCATTTTATTTTTTTGAATAGCACCAACTTCACTAAAACACTGTGTTGATAGAACTCAATAATGCACTTTCCTTGAAAAGTTATACCTAACTGACTGCAGTTCAACACGCTCCGCCCTTTTATAAGTGCTTTTCAGATTTACGTTAAGACTTGTCGAAAACAGGTTTATACTTGTTAGAAATGGGTTGCAGCTGTTTTAGCCCAATACATTTACCGCAAAGTTTTTAGTAAATCATGCAAACTTTAGTACCAACAATCATAAAATATATGTTTTTTTGTTAATTAGCAGGCATAGTACAAGTTTCCGTCAATTTTTATTTGTTTTGTTTGCTTCCTTTAGATATTTTCTACAGCCCACCTTGAGTAGTAATACTTTTACCTTCGGGTACATACTTTTAGCCCTTTGAGTACCATCTTTCCCCCTTTGAGTCTCAACTTTCCACCCGTCGAGTATCAACTTTATTCTCTTTGAGTACCATCCAATCGAACCGAACCCCCTTCGAGACTCTACTTTGCCCCCTTCGGATACCAACTTTTTCCCCTTTGAGTAGCAACGTTTATTCCTTCGAGTACCCACTTTACCCCCCTTTGAGTACCAACTTCGTCTTCTTCGGATACCAACTTTCCCCCCTTCGCGTCTCAACTTTCCCCCCTTCGAGTCTCAACTTTTCACCAATCGTGTGTCAAGTTTCTTCTCTTCGAGGCACAACTTTTCCTTCTTCGAGAATCGACTTTCCCTTTTTTAGTACAAACTTCATCTTCTTCGGGTATCAACTTTCCTCCCTTCGCGTCTCAACTTTCGCCCCTTCGAGTCTCAACTTTTCACCAATCGTGTGTCTAGTTTCTTCTCTTCGAGGCACAACTTTCCCCCTTTTGAGTATCAACTTTCCCTTTTTAGTACCAACTTCGTCTTCTTCGGGTATCAACTTTCCCCCCTTCCAGTCTCAACTTTTCACCAATCGTGTGTCAAGTTTCTCCTCTTCGAAGCACAACTTTTCCTTCTTCGAGAATCGGCTTTTCATTTTTTGAGTACCCAACAACTTTCTTGCCTTCAAGTATTAACTTCCCACTTCGAGTCTTAAGTTTCGCCCTTCGTGTCTTAACTTTCCCCCCTTTGAGTTCCAACTTTTTCTTCTTCGAGTATCAACTTTCCCCCCTTCGAGTCATAACTTTCATGCCTTCGAGTGCTAACTCTCTCTGTTTCTTTCTATCATATATATTTTTTATTTTTCGCATGTAAACATCTTTTACTAATGTTTATTATATTTACTATTGGGGTCTTGGCAAGGACAATCATACAATTTTGAGAATATATTTTGTTAGCCAAACTTTACTTGATTATATTATTTACTATTAAGTCCTCTAACTTAAACTGCTTACGCAATTTTCTATTTTTAAAATTTAGAGGAATAAAACTTGTACTAGGCAAAAGATTAAAATTATTCTTGTGACCTATTTTTATTTAATTTTTGCATATCTTTTAAGCACATCATAAAGAATGTGCTGATTTTTCTTTACGCATAGCTATCAAGTTTGTGTATTACTTTACAGTTTGTTTAACTTTTGAGGATTTTAAACAGTACTAGGCGAATAAATCGGTAGGTGGTGTAATAATAAATAATCAATGGCTAAGATCAATCGACGAGTGACATAATGAGCAGCGACCAGTGTCGTTTTTAACAATTTTGTGTTATTATTATTTAGGTTTAATCATTCTACTTTAAATTCTTTTGCGATTTTAAATGTTTTTTAGTAACAGACGATAGATTAGTACTCAACCAGTAACAGATGACGAAACAACCAGTGATTTTTAAGTTAAAACACCCTGATTAATTTTTTCACTAGTTTTGAAACATTTTTAGTAACTAACAAGTAATAACGTCATACGAGGAGGCCTTGGAGAAGTGACATATTTGTTAGATGTTTCTTTTAAAAATCTTTATTATAATGCGTTTTACGATTGATTTAATTTTTAGTATTTTGTCGATAATTTAATACTTTTTTCATTATACATTTTTTTTAAAGAGATATAACTTTTAAGATTTTTTTGCTTTGCGTACTATATTTTAATAATTGACTAAGCAATAGTTGCCTTTTTACGGTATTTTGACAGGTATATAAGATACCAAACTTGGTACTGCAACTTATTCAATATTAATTTAGAATTTATCCATTAGTGTAAAAAACTTAAAAAGATTAAAACATTTTTTAGTTAACAGCTTCATAGTCCTTAGCGTAGCCTTCTAATTTTTCTTTAACAAATCACCTAAAACTTAAAAACTAAAATATTTTTGTTTTATATTTCATTAAGTTATTTAATATCTTTGGTAGTATGTAAGTACGTTATGGTCTATCTAACCAGTAATATATTATGGTTTTGCCTGCGCCTGCGCACTCACTAGTATTTTTTTAAGTCACGATCGTTATAAGTATTTTTTGTATGTATTTTTCGTGGATTCCCAAGTATATAAAATATACATACAATCATGATGATTACAGATAGAAACGAGAGCGAGAATGATCAATGAGTTGCATGTTTGATGTTTCCGCGATCTAGAATTTTTTTATCTTTTGTTATCTTTGACACGTGTTTTTGCGTTTTATCAAAGTAACTGTCAATTCTACAAAAAGTTCACAAGATACAAAAGATATGTAATAACAAGTTGAGCATCCATCTATATGTAGATCGATCACAGTTTTACCACAAGTTGTATGATATTTACAAGAAAGTAGAGGTAGCACATTCGGTAACGCAATTTTGCCATGACAAAGGAATGCTGGCACAAGTTGGAGGAGTGATAGTTTTGGCACCATAATAATTTAAACTGGTCCTTTTTGTCAGTCCATTCATTAAAGAAATCGGATTTAAATAACATGGATATTTATTAATACCATTATAATTAGCATTTATGTCACAAAAGAAAAATATTTAATACTAAGCATACCTACGTAATGTATGTTTATAATTTTAAATACACATAAATCATGCCAAAAATAAGAAATCGTTTGTATTTTAGGCAATGATGTGTTTGTGAAGGATTACTTTACTTTTTTAAATAAGTCTTACACCTAATTTTAATTAGTTTTTAGATAATTTATGAGGAGTTTCTGCGTCTAAACCCGAAATAATTAGACAGATCGACCGACAGAATGACCAACACAACAACTATAACACAGGCGAGGAAGCGATTCAGACAAGTTTCAACAAGTCGTCAGCCTTCAACACCTGTAAAGTTAACAGTTAAAAATAATACATGTTTGATAAAATTTCATTTTTCGCACAACAAAGCCCAAAGCTTTTTTTTAATTTTTTTAACATGCACTAGTTTAATCTGTAAACGTATTTTTTATGAATTTCGTGGATTTGAGGATTAGAGAAGCCTTAAATTAAATTGCCTTAAGTAACCTTAGCTGAACCATATACGTGAACAGGCAAACGCATTTTTCATTATTTTCATCAATTTGATGTTAAAGAAAAGCCCTATGTATCTTAAAGTAACCTTATACAGGTAATTAGTAAGTACCTACATACTTTTAGAGGGGTTTTTTTTTGCCAAATGTGCTTCAACTAGTAAAATTTAATTATTTCTACACCAATAATAATCAATTTCAATAACTATGGAACAAGGTTTGACTCCCCAGCCAAGAAAATAAAAGTGATTAGCGCAAAATAATCTCTAAATGCTTTTACACTATCGTTGTTATTCAAAACTTATATAACAAACTTACAAAAATAACAATGATTTAATAAAAGCTCAATACGCAATTTGGTATCCTATAAATAATGCCCTTCCTAAGCGTTTTAATATGCTTCCAACTGTTAAAAATAGTTAATAATACTGAATAATATATTTCTTCGAATTATGTTTATTTTATACCTCATTTCGTAACAACTATGTCCACCTATTATACCACATCAAAAATAAGATTTCCTTTTAAAGTGTAACTCGAGTTAAAACCCAATTCTACCTACCCAGTAATCGATACCTACCCGCATTCCATTCTTCGTAAATGGCCAGAAACGCGTCAAGATATAGCGTCTCTACGAACCTTTTGTGCGATCAATAAATAATTCACGCTGCAAAACACCTATGTAGGTAACAAAGAGGAAGATAGAGCAAGGGGAATGTAAAAGTAAAGGACGGACGAAAATACCATGTAGTTTATACGGCCTCTTCAAAACCACCCAACCAATGGTCGACGGCCATGTTGACCCCCCCTCCCCCCCCCACCCCCTTCGAGGGGAGCTTGCTTTTCTATTGGTCGACCCTTAAAATAAGGGTCCACCACTTCGTCGATCATCGGCTGACCAATGAGAGACAAGCTTTCTTCTGATTGGCTGGCCGCCATCTTTTTTTTTCCTGCTGCCGCCATTTTGGCTCCTCCCCCCCTTCGGGGGAAGTAGCTTCCTATTGGTCGACCCTTAAAATAAGGGTCGCCCACTTCGCCTATCATTGGCCAGCCAATGAGAGGCAAGCTCTCTTCTGATTGGCCAGCCGCCATTTTGGCTCCTCCCCCTTCGGGGAAGTCGCTTCCTATTGGTCGACCCTTAAAATAAGGGTCCCCCACTTCGCCTATCATTGGCTGGCCGCCATCTTTTTTTACCCCCCTTCGGGGAGAGGGGAGGGGAAGACCACGCCTCCGGGGGGTGAGAGGGGGGAGGGGAGGGGAAGGGGGCGTGGCCACGCCCCCCTGCGGGGAGGGAGGGGGGGAAGTGGGCGGGGCTTATGGTGGCAGGAGTGGGGGTGTTTTAAAGTAGCCGTATAAACTACATGGTATTTTCGTCCGTCCTTTACTTTTACATTCCCCTTGCTCTATCTTCCTCTTTGTTACCTACATAGGTGTTTTGCAGCGTGAATTCTTTATTGATCGCACAAAAGGTTCGTAGAGACGCTATATCTTGACGCGTTTCTGGCCATTTACGAAGAATGGAATGCGGGTAGGTATCGATTACTGGGTAGGTAGAATTGGGTTTTAACTCGAGTTACACTTTAAAAGGAAATCTTATTTTTGATGTGGTATAATAGGTGGACATAGTTGTTACGAAATGAGGTATAAAATAAACATAATTCGAAGAAATATATTATTCAGTATTATTAACTATTTTTAACAGTTGGAAGCATATTAAAACGCTTAGGAAGGGCATTATTTATAGGATACCAAATTGCGTATTGAGCTTTTATTAAATCATTGTTATTTTTGTAAGTTTGTTATATAAGTTTTGAATAACAACGATAGTGTAAAAGCATTTAGAGATTATTTTGCGCTAATCACTTTTATTTTCTTGGCTGGGGAGTCAAACCTTGTTCCATAGTTATTGAAATTGATTATTATTGGTGTAGAAATAATTAAATTTTACTAGTTGAAGCACATTTGGCAAAAAAAAACCCCTCTAAAAGTATGTAGGTACTTACTAATTACCTGTATAAGGTTACTTTAAGATACATAGGGCTTTTCTTTAACATCAAATTGATGAAAATAATGAAAAATGCGTTTGCCTGTTCACGTATATGGTTCAGCTAAGGTTACTTAAGGCAATTTAATTTAAGGCTTCTCTAATCCTCAAATCCACGAAATTCATAAAAAATACGTTTACAGATTAAACTAGTGCATGTTAAAAAAATTTAAAAAAAGCTTTGGGCTTTGTTGTGCGAAAAATGAAATTTTATCAAACATGTATTATTTTTAACTGTTAACTTTACAGGTGTTGAAGGCTGACGACTTGTTGAAACTTGTCTGAATCGCTTCCTCGCCTGTGTTATAGTTGTTGTGTTGGTCATTCTGTCGGTCGATCTGTCTAATTATTTCGGGTTTAGACGCAGAAACTCCTCATAAATTATCTAAAAACTAATTAAAATTAGGTGTAAGACTTATTTAAAAAAGTAAAGTAATCCTTCACAAACACATCATTGCCTAAAATACAAACGATTTCTTATTTTTGGCATGATTTATGTGTATTTAAAATTATAAACATACATTACGTAGGTATGCTTAGTATTAAATATTTTTCTTTTGTGACATAAATGCTAATTATAATGGTATTAATAAATATCCATGTTATTTAAATCCGATTTCTTTAATGAATGGACTGACAAAAAGGACCAGTTTAAATTATTATGGTGCCAAAACTATCACTCCTCCTACTTGTGCCAGCATTCCTTTGTCATGGCAAAATTGCGTTACCGAATGTGCTACCTCTACTTTCTTGTAAATATCATACAACTTGTGGTAAAACTGTGATCGATCTACATATATTTATATACTTGGGAATCCACGAAAAATACATACAAAAAATACTTATAACGATCGTGACTTAAAAAAATACTAGTGAGTGCGCAGGCGCAGGCAAAACCATAATATATTACTGGTTAGATAGACCATAACGTACTTACATACTACCAAAGATATTAAATAACTTAATGAAATATAAAACAAAAATATTTTAGTTTTTAAGTTTTAGGTGATTTGTTAAAGAAAAATTAGAAGGCTACGCTAAGGACTATGAAGCTGTTAACTAAAAAATGTTTTAATCTTTTTAAGTTTTTTACACTAATGGATAAATTCTAAATTAATATTGAATAAGTTGCAGTACCAAGTTTGGTATCTTATATACCTGTCAAAATACCGTAAAAAGGCAACTATTGCTTAGTCAATTATTAAAATATAGTACGCAAAGCAAAAAAATCTTAAAAGTTATATCTCTTTAAAAAAAATGTATAATGAAAAAAGTATTAAATTATCGACAAAATACTAAAAATTAAATCAATCGTAAAACGCATTATAATAAAGATTTTTAAAAGACACATCTAACAAATATGTCACTTCTCCAAGGCCTCCTCGTATGACGTTATTACTTGTTAGTTACTAAAAATGTTTCAAAACTAGTGAAAAAATTAATCAGGGTGTTTTAACTTAAAAATCACTGGTTGTTTCGTCATCTGTTACTGGTTGAGTACTAATCTATCGTCTGTTACTAAAAAACATTTAAAATCGCAAAAAAATTTAAAGTAGAATGATTAAACCTAAATAATAATAACACAAAATTGTTAAAAACGACACTGGTCGCTGCTCATTATGTCACTCGTCGATTGATCTTAGCCATTGATTATTTATTATTACACCACCTACCGATTTATTCGCCTAGTACTGTTTAAAATCCTCAAAAGTTAAACAAACTGTAAAGTAATACACAAACTTGATAGCTATGCGTAAAGAAAAATCAGCACATTCTTTATGATGTGCTTAAAAGATATGCAAAAATTAAATAAAAATAGGTCACAAGAATAATTTTAATCTTTTGCCTAGTACAAGTTTTATTCCTCTAAATTTTAAAAATAGAAAATTGCGTAAGCAGTTTAAGTTAGAGGACTTAATAGTAAATAATATAATCAAGTAAAGTTTGGCTAACAAAATATATTCTCAAAATTGTATTTGTCCTTGCCAAGACCCCAATAGTAAATATAATAAACATTAGTAAAAGATGTTTACATGCGAAAAATAAAAAATATATATGATAGAAAGAAACAGAGAGAGTTAGCACTCGAAGGCATGAAAGTTATGACTCGAAGGGGGGAAAGTTGATACTCGAAGAAGAAAAAGTTGGAACTCAAAGGGGGGAAAGTTAAGACACGAAGGGCGAAACTTAAGACTCGAAGTGGGAAGTTAATACTTGAAGGCAAGAAAGTTGTTGGGTACTCAAAAAATGAAAAGCCGATTCTCGAAGAAGGAAAAGTTGTGCTTCGAAGAGGAGAAACTTGACACACGATTGGTGAAAAGTTGAGACTGGAAGGGGGGAAAGTTGATACCCGAAGAAGACGAAGTTGGTACTAAAAAGGGAAAGTTGATACTCAAAAGGGGGAAAGTTGTGCCTCGAAGAGAAGAAACTAGACACACGATTGGTGAAAAGTTGAGACTCGAAGGGGCGAAAGTTGAGACGCGAAGGGAGGAAAGTTGATACCCGAAGAAGATGAAGTTTGTACTAAAAAAGGGAAAGTCGATTCTCGAAGAAGGAAAAGTTGTGCCTCGAAGAGAAGAAACTTGACACACGATTGGTGAAAAGTTGAGACTCGAAGGGGGGAAAGTTGAGACGCGAAGGGGGGAAAGTTGGTATCCGAAGAAGACGAAGTTGGTACTCAAAGGGGGGTAAAGTGGGTACTCGAAGGAATAAACGTTGCTACTCAAAGGGGAAAAAGTTGGTATCCGAAGGGGGCAAAGTAGAGTCTCGAAGGGGGTTCGGTTCGATTGGATGGTACTCAAAGAGAATAAAGTTGATACTCGACGGGTGGAAAGTTGAGACTCAAAGGGGGAAAGATGGTACTCAAAGGGCTAAAAGTATGTACCCGAAGGTAAAAGTATTACTACTCAAGGTGGGCTGTAGAAAATATCTAAAGGAAGCAAACAAAACAAATAAAAATTGACGGAAACTTGTACTATGCCTGCTAATTAACAAAAAAACATATATTTTATGATTGTTGGTACTAAAGTTTGCATGATTTACTAAAAACTTTGCGGTAAATGTATTGGGCTAAAACAGCTGCAACCCATTTCTAACAAGTATAAACCTGTTTTCGACAAGTCTTAACGTAAATCTGAAAAGCACTTATAAAAGGGCGGAGCGTGTTGAACTGCAGTCAGTTAGGTATAACTTTTCAAGGAAAGTGCATTATTGAGTTCTATCAACACAGTGTTTTAGTGAAGTTGGTGCTATTCAAAAAAATAAAATGAGTTTTGCAACGAAATTGGTTTATAAAATTATGTGTCAGCTTGGTATGGTAGAAGATATGGATAAAAATGTTTCAATTTTAAAAATTCTAAAAGATTGTGCTTTGGCCAGTAGACAAATAAGCATTGCTTTAAAAAAAGCTTCTTCAGTTGCTGAAAAATCTCATTTGACGGCGTGCCTGGGACAAGTTAAACAGTGCAAGCACATTTTAAAACAAAAAAGCCTCAAGTTTGGTGGTGCGATTGGCACCAAGGAAACAGCCAAACATCGCGTACAATGGGAAGACATAAAATCAGCCTTTGAAAGCCGAGTAAGAAGTGCTGTCATTACAAATTTACGTCATAAGGATCCCAAAAAGTTTTTAGAGGATTGTTTTAGTTTATTTAAACGAAGAATAGAAAATACATTAAAAAAAGAGGATATGTTAAAAGTTAACACTATTTTAAGTGGAGATTTTCAAATAATTAAACAAGGACAACATGGAAGTGAGACAAAACACTTTAATACCGCTAATGCGGTTATTGACCGTAATACAAATTTAAAAAACTGGTTTGAGAAAAATGTAAAAACTTTGCTTTTGACTGACTTGGAAGAATTTGAACAAAATCAATCTGGATGGTCTCTTACAAAAATTAATAATCTTATTGTTGCTGTTAATAAATATAACTGCATGAGAGCCGGATCTTATTTAGAGCTACCCAAAGAAATTCTTAAGCGTAAAGCTTGTGTAAATGTGGAAAACAATGACGATTTATGTTTTGGTTGGGCTATTGTGTCAGCATTATATCCTGTTGAAAAAAACTCAAATAGAATCTCATCCTACCCGCATCCTCAAGAAGTGTTAAATTTAAAAGGTCTAAAATTTCCAATTACTTTAAACCAAGTTGCCCGATTCGAAAAGCAAAATAATGTCTCCATAAACGTGTATCGCCTGCAAAAACTTCATACAGACAGTTTTAAAGTATTGCCTGCGTACATTTCTGAAGAAAAGAACGAAGAACATGTTAATTTGTTAATGATACAAAATAATTATTATTTGGATAACGAAGAGATTAACGATCTTTCTCCACCAACTTACCACTTTGTTTGGATAAAAAATCTTTCAAGGCTACTAAGTAATCAAATCAGCAAATGCAAAAAAGCAAAATATGTTTGTGACAGATGCCTGCACTACTTCTATTCTCAAGCTGGACTCATTCAGCATATCAAAGATTGCAAAATTATTGGCAGTGTCGTAGTTCCGAAATTACCAAGTAACGAGAAAAAAGTTGTTGAATTTAAAAACTTTAAAAATAAACAATTTGCATCGTTCATTATCTATTCGGATATTGAGTGCTTACTGCTTCCTGTTGCAGAAAATAGTGGTAAAAGAACCCAAAAATATCAAAGTCATGTGCCTTGTTCGGTAGGATATTATGTAAAATGTTCCTACGATGATTCTTTATCATTTTATAAATCTTATACGGGGCCTGACTGTATGGAATGGTTTAGTAAACAATTACTGGATTTTGCCGAAAACTTGGAAACTGTATTTCTCTGTGATTTACCCCTTGAGCCTTTAAGTAAAAGGCAAAAAATTGACTTTAAGAATGCTAAACAATGTCATATTTGTGAACAAGACTTTTTAGTTGGTGAAAAGAAAATACGCGATCATAGTCATCTTACATCGGAGTATCGTGGTCCAGCCCATGAAAGCTGTAATCTGAACTTTCAGGATAGTCATACTGTCCCTGTAGTATTCCACAATCTTAGCTCCTATGATGGACATTTGATAATTGAAAACATCGCCAATTTGGACGGATCAATAAATTTGCTACCAATTAACAAAGAAAAATATATAGCATTTACCAAAAAAATTAATGAAAATTTAATCGAATTTAGATTTATTGATTCGTTCCGTTTCATGGCCAGTAGCTTGGAAAAGCTAGCTTCATATCTTGAGGAGTACCCACTGGTTAAAAATGAATTTCAAAACTTGTCTGACGAACAATACAAACTTATTTTTAAAAAAGGAGTCTTTTGCTATGACTATATGAGTAGTTGGGAAAAATTAAGAGACACATCTTTGCCTGAGCAACTTAATTTCTTTAACACGCTCGAAAGTAGAGAAATATCTCCTGCTGATTATGATCATGCCCAAAATGTATGGAGAAGCTTTGGTTGTAAAACTCTACAAGATTACATGGAACTCTACATGAAAGTTGACATAATACTTTTAATGCAGGTATTTCAGAAATTTAGAGAGAGCTGTCATAAAACGTATGGTCTGGATCCTGCTAACTATTATACGCTTCCTGGTTATACGTGGGATTGCATGCTGTATTGCACGCAACAAAAATTAGAGCTTTTGACCGACTATAATATGGTAACTTTTATAGAACGCGGCATTAGAGGAGGGTTAAGCCAGTGCTCTAAAAGATATGTAGAGGCCAATAATAAATATATGCCCAACTACGATTCAACCAAAGAAACATCTTTTTTGATGTACTTTGACATTAATAACCAATATGGGTTTAGCATGAGTCAGTATTTGCCATTTGGCGACTTTAATTGGTTAGAAACTGATGAAATACTTAATTTTGATGTTAATAAAATCGAAGATGACTCGACTAATGGATACATCCTAGAAGTCGACTTGTGCATTCCCGTGAAATTACATGACTATTTCTCAGACTTGCCTTTATGTCCTGAACATCGCTGCTCCCCTAAAGAAAAGAACTCAAAAAATATAAAACTGATGGCTACATTGTGTAATAAAAAGGAATACGTAATTCATTATAGAAATCTAAAGCAGGCATTAAAAGTTGGTATAAAACTCGAAAAGATTCATAGAATTTTATGCTTTAAGCAATCTGCATGGCTGAGACCCTACATTGAGTTAAATACTGAATTAAGACAAAATGCTAAAAATGAATTTGAAAAAAACCTTTTTAAATTAATGAACAACGCCGTGTTCGGTAAAACCATGGAAAATATTAGAAATCATAGTATTGTTAAGTTAATCAAAAATTGGGATGGACGATTTGGAGCTGAAGCTCTGATTTCTCGACCTGAATTCAAAAGCATTACAATATTCAATGAAAACTTGGTTGCCGTAGAACTTCAAAAAACCGAAATATATTTCAATAAACCGATTTATGTGGGTATGTGTATTTTGGACATTGCCAAAACAACCATATATGATTTTCACTATAACTACATGGTGCCGGCTTTTGGAAAGAATTGTACTGTTACATACACAGATACTGATAGTTTAGTTTATAACATAAAACATTATGATATTTATGAATCAATACGACGCGACTGTGACAAGTACTTTGACACCTCGGATTATGCTGAAAACAATATATATCATATACCAAGGGTAAACAATAAAGTGTTAGGTATGATGAAAGATGAGAATAACGGAAAAATCATGACTCATTTTGTTGGGTTGAGAGCAAAAATGTATGCATTTAAAGCTCTTGATGGTGAATCGACTAAAAACAATATAGGCTTGAATGATATGTCAGCTGAAAAAGTGACTAAGAAAGCCAAGGGTGTAAAGCAAAACGTTGTGAAATCGAAAATATTATTTGAGGACTATGTCGACTGCCTAAATAACTTTCAAGAAAAAATGTTTACGCAAAATCTTATAAGATCGGAAAAGCATAAACTATACTCTGTAAAACAGACAAAAATTGGACTAAGTCCCTTGGATGATAAAAGATGTATTTCAAAGGACTCTTATGAAACGTTACCGTGGGGGCACTACAGTATTGAGTGATGACTTAGGTTAACTGTAATTTTAATAATGGTGCATTTATTTATATTGTGTTTGGTTAGATATTTTTAATAGTGAACTATATATAAGTATAATCTAAATTTAATCTTAGTTTTGCCTATATAATTTATTATAAACCTGTAGAATTAGCATAAGTCTAGTAACGCCTAATATGTTAATGTAAAAATAAATATTTATATAATGATAATCATAGTACCTATAATGTTATTATAATATACCATCTAAATATAATTAATAGAACTTGTAAGTCTACCCAGCTATAAGCATCTATGATAACTATGATCATAGAAGAATATAATATATTTCTTTATGCTATGAATAAGATTATATATTTAGTTGTATTCGTATATAAAACTTTTTTAAAATAAACAAATAAAAATTATTCTAAAGTTGTTGTACTATGAACTTAGTCCAAGTATGTAATACTACATATAAAAGATAAAAAAAAACGAACTATCTATTCAAACATTTTAAGTGGTGAAAATTAAGGGATTTAAACTGAAAGAATTAATAGACATTCGTTAAAACATTATAATCGCTTTCAAGTAACTCACCCTTTAGGTAAGTTAACTACAGTCCTGCAACAAGCACAATATAGCAAGTTACAGGTCTGCTCGATGTACAAGATGATCAGCAAGACCTAAAGGGTCAGCTGATGGTCAAAAATTTATAGAAGGTTAGAATGGGTAGTACAAAAAAGATAACTGGGGAAATTACTGCCTCGAATGAAATATTCTGTGACATCCAAAAAATTACCACGTTTTCGTCTTATGGGGATTTACATGGAAAAAGTGAGCCAGAACCCTCATATATACTCTTCTTCCGGTTATAAAAAACCACCTACATAAAATCATACCTAAAAATTAGAATTGACCATTATTTTATACCTTGAATTTTTTATTATACGTTAAGCTCTTCGATCACGCGCCAATCCCGGTATTCGCGCCAATAATTTAAATTAGACATTTTGGCGCATGCTCCTTTGATGGAATTCATCTCGGTATTTAACGACTCTTAATCCATGCATGGCCATGCACAATGTCAAACGAAAGAAGATTTTTTCCAGGCAACAATTTGGCCGATATTTTTTGCTTGCAAATTTTTGCAGCACGTTATGCACCATGTCAAGCGGCCTTTAATATTAGCACAAATCATTAACAGCACAACATACAGTTACCGCGAAATTATAAAGGCCGCTTGACATGGTGCATGACAATACAATTTGCAGGCAAATGCATGAAATTTTGCCCAGGTGCATGCGCAGTACAAATCCAGCTGATTGTTGCAGGCAATCAATCCATTTTTATCGGTCCGGTGCCATTTTTTTGCATGCAAACTATACTTGCATGCAAACTGGGGAATTTTTACCTAGAATCTGGGAAATCAATGCATGGCCATGCACAATGTCAAACGAAAAGAAGATTTTTTGCAGGCAACAATTTGACCGAAATTTTTTGCTTGCAAATATTTGCAGCGCGTCATGCATCATGTCAAGCGGCCTTAAACGATTATTTTTTTTATCGCTCAAGACATTGTAACCGCGCAAATTAGGATCCGCGAAAACTTTTTTGCGACGTTTTTTAAGCGCAATAAATTTACCGCTTACGACAATAACCGTTTTGCACTTTCGTCTTAACAGCTTTGCGCTGTTTTTTGTCGTGGTAAAAGTATAGGCGCTTTAAAAAAATTTCGAAGTAAATTCCTGGAGCTGCTAATGCTTGCGCTGGGTAGTCCATTCGCATTGATGTTTTGCGTTACATATAATAGGGACTTATTGGAATAAAACCTGACTTTATTTTGGAGTCGACTTTATTTTGACTGACAGCTGACCTCCCAAATTGACATACCAAAGCCAAATTTTATAATAAAGACTCTAACTTTCATTAATAAATACCGACACTAATAAATCCGGTTTTTAAATACACAAAGGCCGAATTTTGAAGCAGAGCAGCTGCTTTTTATATGTAAATCTGTCACCATAGAGTTGATTTTTAAATAAGGTCAGGTTTTATTCCAATTACCGAATTTGGAAAATATTTAGTAACGCATAGTTTTCTCTCAAAAATATTGGTCACGATGTGCTTCGGCACATCACTGGACTTAATTATTTTAATCTAAGTAGTGCCAAATTCGCCTCATGTCCCTACAAACAGCACTGCCAAATTTCAACGAAGTTGACTAAACGATTATAGGTATTATGATCATTTTTTTATTTTGTCACCCTTAAAAATATAAGTGTCTATTAGCGCGGTAAAAATGTCGATTAGTGGAAAGGTTGTACACCACCCCTCCATCCATGTTAGAATAAAATGTGGAATAAATGATAGCTTATTATATTTTTATGTTGGCTCAAAAATCTTACGTAACATTGTACTAACATCCCCCTTCCCTCCACCCTCGTAACACTTTGTCACATTTTTTGGAAAGCCCCTCCCCCCCAATGGATGCCGGTTTTGTTTTTTTCTTCTGAAAATCCAGTTTTTTTTGGGTATCGACTATGCATTTTAATTTTAAACAAAAAAGGCGTGCTTAATTGATATTGCGGTAAGAAAATAGTTTCAAAAATATTAACGTGCTCATTCCCAATGCACTTTCCACTGCTGTTTTTTTAGTTTCAAGGGCACTTGCTAAACGTCGTCCATCAATTTTTTTTATTCCCTTTTTTCTCTGTTGTCCCGCAGTTGTAAAATGAATTTTACTTAAGGAGCAATATCCTAGGCACCGTTAGGTAGAGTTGGAAAGGATGAATTAATAAAGGTTTTTTAATTTCTTCGGAATTAGTGTTAGAAGTGTGTCTAAACCGGTACCGTCTCGCGAACCGGTTCGTTCACCCTACATAATTTTAATTGAAAAATATAAAAGTATTATAAAACACACCCAGTGGGTAAAGTATTTGCAAAGTCAATTGAAATACCTCCTAATACGGGGTTCTATCCATTTCATGAAATTTTTCTTGTTTCTGTTTCTATAATTTCAACCCTACCGACAGAGAAGAGCCGCGCTTTTCTTGGTCCGACCACAAAGTATTTGTTTTCCGACCGACCGAGCCCAGGTGGATGGACGGCACCTGATTGGCAGATTTTTTTGAGATGCACTTTTAATTGCTTTCGGGTGTGCCTTTCGGGACCTCTTTGTCGGCAGTATGCAGAGTTAGAAAATAAATAAGTGTCGTTTCTGTTATTTGTTTAGTTTACGCCATAAAGAAATTAAATAATGTCACTTTCTATAAAGGATATGCCGATGGTCGGTTTTTATCTTTGTTCAATTTACTTTGCAATAACTATACCCTAATGTGTAAATCCCTCCATGTACGCTACTAGTAGGAGGTCAGATGAAAAAATAGTGGTTTTAATACTTTGT
Source organism: Aspidapion aeneum (assembly GCA_963576565.1). NCBI lineage: Eukaryota > Metazoa > Arthropoda > Insecta > Coleoptera > Brentidae > Aspidapion > Aspidapion aeneum. Next base: position 32,690,386 of record OY755038.1, on the reverse strand, counting down.
GGTGAAGATAAAAAAATATTCTTCTTTGGGGCAAGCAATAAAATAAGCATTGCCCTTTGGCGAAGCAATCTTCACTTTCAATAACTCACCATTACGCTGGCGCTGGCCCTTAAGCAGTTTCATAAGTCTACGTAGGTGGCCCAAATTTCTTATAATTTATTTCATTTCGTGAATTTGCTGCATATTCCGTCTTGTCCAGCAGGTAAGCTAGATAATGTTAGGTGGCAGAAGTTAGGGTCACAACATCAAGAACTAGTCAAACCCAAAATATTTTTGTCGAAATTGTTACTGTACTTTTTGAGATTTGACGTTTTAACCATATACGGATTTTAGGCTAATTGTCTCCTGTAATAGAACTAACATAAGTTATATTCCAACGGGTAGTTTTTATATATGTTTTATATATTATTACTACAAATTACTGCCAGAAACCTCCTATTGGCCTAGAACTTCAGCCTGACACTTTAAAGATGTCGAAAAAATCATAAACTTAGTTTATTTTGTAACGCTTGATTTTCATGTTATTGGGCAGACTATTTCAAAACTATGTGTGCTTAGCGAGACAAATCACACGGGCCAAACGTCCTCTCTGGCAGTAATAGATAGAATATAAGTTAAGTTAGTCTTATTATAAGCCTAATTAAGTTATATTCTAACCCTGCTGTTTATATATGTTTTATACATTATTACTACAAATTGATATTTAATACTGCCAGATTTCTTCCTATGGGCTAGAACTTTAGCCAGACACTTTAAAGATGTCAAAAAAACCCATACTTAACTTATTTGCTAACGCTTGATTTTTATATACAGGGTTCGTCAACGATCGTTTGGTCATTGAAAATATGTGAATTAAAGTAAGATCGCTATTTAAATAAATGGCATTAAGAGAGAAGTTTAGCGCTCTTGTCAAGTTAGAAATTTAAGAAAATGGTTTTCTTTTCGTGATCTAATGACGTTACTCTTACCGGCTGAGTAGGCCAAAGACGGCCATTAGTAAAATCCAAAAAACACCTTGATTTTAATTGCTGTTGCACCATCTCTTAGATATCATTTGAACTGTATGACTAATAATCAATACTGCGAATCCGTAATTCTGCTTTTAGTTCAGACCCTACATCCGAGATTCCAGCCATTTGCTGCGTTTAATGATAGAAGTAACACACTTAGCATGGATGGACATAAGACTCGCCCGAACATTTTACGCAAGGGAACCACCCCCCTCCCCCATGGTGCCTCCCCCTTAAACGTGCTTTTTGATAGTTTTTTGCTAATAACTCGAAAACAGTCAACTTTTTCAAAAATATTCTAGAAATCATTTTTCACGCGGATACAATTTCCTTTTCAACGATGTACCTTAGTACCCTTTAACGGCAGTGGTGCACATTCCATTAGCGCACGAACAAAGGGGAAAATTTTTTAAATATTTTTTTTATCTATTTATTGTGGTATTTTGTATTCTTAATACAATTTTTTTTTCAAAAAAATATTTTTAGTTATAAGCTCATTGTATATAGTTAAATAGTTATTAAGCTACACGTATCTTTTTTTAATAGCCGCCTTGAAATAAAAATAAATGTGTTCATATAAGATGAAATTTCTTCAGCTTTAAAAATAAGTTTTAAAACCAGATATGTGGGACAGTAAAATTTAGGAATTTTTTTTCCACACCTCTCATTTATTTAAATGCCTATAAAAGGTGCGCCACTCATGTAAGGGGGGGCGTGTTATACATCGTTAGAGAGGACTTTTCATCAGCCCTAATAGTTATTACTTAGTTGTTTTTTTCCAAGTTAAAAGTTTGAAAATAATTGGGAAAATACTGTAAGAGAGCACTTTTGAGGGGGATGAGAGGACGGATCCCCACTTTGAAAAAGGTTAACTAGAAAAAGTCAGTTTTAAGTTATTACTAACCAAAAATAATTTTTTACTCACTCTCATTTTTATTTACTCAGTTACAAAAATGAATGATCAACATTTTTGTTTGATTTAAGGATTTCTACAAACACATTTATTTTTATTTCAAGGCGGCTATTTAAAAAAACATGCATATCTTAATAAGTATTTAACTATATACAATGGGCTTTTAAACAAAGTGTTAAGGATAAAAAATACCACAAAAAAAAAGAGAAAAAAATATTTTAAAAATTTTCCCCTTTTTTCATACGCTAATCGAATGTGCACCATTGCCGTCAGAGGGTACTTATGCCTATCCATACCAAGTGGGTTGCTTCTATTATTAAACGCAGTATCGGACCCCGTAGGGCCTGAACTATTTTAGCAACTTGACTTCGTGAGCCGCCGCGAGGAGATCCAACGGAGCGAAGCGCGACTTTAATAAAAGAGCAAGGGTATTGTCAAAAAATTATTAAAAAATAAAATTTTTCTCGATTTAATTTTTCCTCATTAAAGCTAAAATAACGAAATAAATAATAATGACTATTTCTTCGTCTTTTAAAAGTGGAAATCTTACTGTGCTTGCTCCTGTTTAGTAATAAAAAACTATTAATGAATTTTGAGTCACAGCGGCAAACGCTCCTAAATATGCCCGTCTTTGGTCCCTCGCTGACTTCTTGTTTTCCATAAGTCCTTTTTTATACGCTTTTCATAAAGGCTAAACGTTCGATGTCGAGCACTGTATGTTATTAGGCAGACTAGTTTAAAGCTATGTGTGTTCAGCCAGCCAAATCGCATGGGCCAAACGTCCCCTCTAGCAGTGTTAAATTTTAATTTGTAATAATATTATATAACGATGGCCTAACTGCAAAAATGCAACTTTACAGGGGAAGCGAAAAACAATTTAGGTAATACATATAGGGTTATGAGGTATAAAAGAATATTTTTGCTCTATTTGTGATTTCCCACGCATTTATGTCTTATATCATTATACATCATGAAAGTAGCCAGGCCATCGATAATATAAAAATTAGCTGTTATATAATAACTTAAGTTAGTCAAATAATTAGTATACGGTCCTATTTTTTTTCACCTTTGGTATCTGCTTCTGGAAAACTGGCCCACTACTAATTTTAGCCAGTGGCGTACGCAGAAATGAATGCTGGGACGGCTTGGGTGCGGATCGATACTACCTACAGCTTCTATTTTTTTTTATACGGCAGAACTGTGGGTAATTGTATGAGCTACCAAGTTAATAAGACATAGTTGTGCAGGTGCAATAGTTTAGAAGATATAAGGCATAATCTAAAAACACATTTTGCTCCTTTGCGCCCCCTAGAGGCAAAATATAAAACTTTTTTGGCAGTCAAAAAATTAGTACGTGAAGGCCAATATGCTTGCCAAGTTTCATTATTATAGCATAAGCCGTTCAGAATTGAAAAAAATATTTTGACACCCTAACCTTACTTTTTGACTGATACAATTTTGGGTCTGTTAACAGGTTAGGCAGTTGTGGGATTATTAATAATTGATTAAGACATGTGTTATAAAATATTCATCAAAAAGCCCACGGGGGCCTATTATTTCTAGGAATAAGTCAATATGATGTTCTTGAAGTGATACAAATGGCTCTTATAATTGAATGATTTGCCTTCAGTAAATGCAAAATTTCAACAGAAAAATGATCTTTTTTTGAAGGGGATATTGCCTTGGTTCGGTTCGGTTGGGTTTTGTTTTAAACCGATGCAGTTCAAGCGCGGATTTGAAGGGGGGTAACAGGGTAATTACCCCTCCTAGAAAAAAATATCTACTTTTTCCTAATAATTAAAGGAAAAATAGAAGATTACCCCCCTAGAAAAAAAATATATTACAACAAATTTTTTCGTTAAATATTACCCCCCCTAGATTTTGACCCCGATCCGCGTTTGATGCAGTTTGCCTTGATTTGGTATAAATATTTTTTGCGGTGTAGTTAATTTTATGGTTTACAGACAAGAACTACTAAATCTACAAATCTACCTAAATAATCACAGGTAGCAAGGTCACGTTATATAAACGGCAAAAAAGGTCATTTTTAATGACCATTGACGTCTCTAACCTGACGTGTAAATGACCTTTAAATGACGTTTAAAGGACACACCCAAAATGACGTCATTTTTAGACGTTTTAAAGACGTCAGCAATATGACGTATTTGGGACCAAAACAGAACATCAGTGACCTATTTATGACATTTTTTAAACTCGTCTGAATATATGAAATATTCCCTGCAGTTGAGAACACTGAAGGAAACTTAGTCATGGAAGTCCTGGAACAGGTACAGATCAAAATAGACCTAAACCTAGACTTGGACATCTCCACCTGGAAGCGAAAGAAGCCTCGAAGTATGTCATGATTTAATATTTAATTTATTTTATATACATACCCCCACATCTCGTATAAATCCGGTCAAGTACTGTCTGTGGCACCATCTGTGTAAGTATGAGTTTATGTCCCTTGGACAAAGTGCAGTGTGGGTAATGACCAATATATGACGTGTTTAAGACTTCAAAAACTACACGGCGAAAAGACGTCAAATAACTGACGCCTTACAGACAACATTTTTTGGTAGATGACCTGCTGGTCATCCAAATGACCACTTCTCGACGAAAAAAAGACGTCATTTGATGACCCCTTGCTACCTGGGATGTTTCTACATATAGGTACATGAGGCATTATTGAACAGTATAGGTAACTACTGAACCCTAACTATAGTACAGCAACAAAAAAAACAACAATAAATGTAGACGCGTACTAAATTAAAATACAATATTTTTAATTACAGTAGACTCGCGCTAGAGTGAACACGAAAAAAATCTGCATGTTCATACCATGGAGACCGTTCACACTACGGAAGGTCTATTCTAAAACCGAAATATTAGGTTAGATATAATAAATCCATACCTATATACTTTTAAATGTAACAATTCTCATAATTTAGAGGAAATCTATAAGTTTCTGCTGAAAATGACAATTTAAAGTGTCGACAAATACTACAATTTTATGAAACTTCAAAATTTACATATCATTAGGTAAAATACCATGTTATTTTAGTCCGAACTTATCTAGCTGACCAATCAGTGGCTACTACTCGGTCTCAATATTTCTTAGGCTCTCTAGATCACTAACACCTATATTGCTTGGTTCTGACTATAAGTGATTCCAAAACATACTTTACTGCAACTTTTTCAGGTGTCTCCATTTCGTTGTCAGATTTGCCTTCCAAACTTACTTCTGGGAGCAAGAATTTAATACTTCTTGGTTTTTACCATTTTACAAAGCGCAAAATGAAATGGTACTAATATTTACAACAAACAACGAAGTCAAACTAAGTAATTCGCGGTGATTCCCCTAAATCTTACCATTTGAGGAAATGCAGAAGACTAACGCCTTTTTTCCGTTTTCATACGATCGAGACTCGTTACTGTTTATACTACTGGATATATAATGTATTAATCTTTACTGTTCACACTACTGGGAGGTTCACACAAGCGTGTGTTTACACCAGTGGGAGTCTACTGTAAACTATTTAACTGCGTGTAATATTAGCAATAAAATATAAATAGACTTAAGATATTTAATTGGCCATTTTTGAATTTTTCGATAGAAAGTCAATAGATGTATGAACTCTATTGACCATTTTAAGATTTATGCATAGCGCCAACATTGTTTTTGCTTTTTAACAGAAAAATTTTACAATTTATAGCCATTTTTTCCTTACCTGATGGTTGAGCCAGGGCCGTATCCGCGCCTTGGGCAAAGTTAAAAAATGGCCTTCCTTTAAAACTTCATATTAATCAGGTTTGAAGTAGGCCGTTTCCAGCTCCAGCTTGCCCATTTGTGATACAATATTGTGTGAAACGTCAAAATCTTTAGAAAAGAATCGCAGAATACGAATTTCTATGGTAGAGATCTGGTATATAGTGGGGGATGGCATTTTTTCAAAAAATGAAAAATTACGTTAGTTTTACTTTGGTTTTTTAACCCACAATTTTTCAGTATTGTCGAACATAATTTATTCATTTACCCCCTATAGGGGGGTCAGCAACCCCCCAATGAAGTCTAAAAACTTAATTTCTGCAAAAAACCTTGAGAAATGGATAATGATAAATATTAGTAGATGCATTAAAAATCACAGGACTAGAGCTTTAAGTTGGTGTATCGCCTACCTATATGGTCCCAAAAATAACACCCCTACAGGGTGTCGAATTAGGGGAAGTTTCTTGACAGAAAAGTAATTCTTTTTATTAAACAATTTTTTCTCAAAAACCATAAGTCTTTTAAAAAAACTTGTAGAGACCAATCTTATAGAAAATCAAACTACCTACAAAAAACTGTATAAATTAGCTTTCTTGCTTAAATTTGTAGCTGTTCAGGACAGCTTCAATTTGTGACTGTAGGAAAAATCCTTTGTTATATAAAACACAGATTTCTGGACAACCATTATGAGATACATCAAAATTGGTTTATGACATTTTTTATAGCCCGTAAAATTTCCAATTGATTGTTTATAACACAGGTACAAGCTATTAATACGACTAAGAGCAACATTTTTACACATTTTTTTTTCCTTGACATTCAGCGCCCAAATGGTCATCACCCAAATGATAGGCGCCCAAATTGATAGCGTCCAAAAGGTCTGCACCTAAAGGATTAGTATCCAACCAGTAGGTCCTCAAACAATCGGCCGTAAGCGTCGCCATCAAAAGTATACCTACGCAGCACTTGTTTTTTTTTGCATCATATGCAGTGCCGCGTGGTTATCACCGTGCATCAATATTTTAAAGATAGCTATTTACTTATATAAGCCACATAGCTTTAAAGCACATTGTTCTAAAGAGAATTGATATGGCTACAAAATCTACCTATTCGTTTAGGCCTAGAATTCCACGATTATTCAAACAAAAAAATTTCTTTGACTAAAAAGAAATGCAAGTTTAATTTCTGCTATTAGATTATTATCCAAATCCTATAAAAAAGTTCTCCAATAGAAATTTCAAAATGAAAGGATGTAACCAGGTGTGAAATGTTTTTCTAAACTTGGCCATTATGGCTACAAATGTCTCTTATACACAGTGCTAAATTGAACATAAAGAAGTTTGGCTGTAATAGCAAAGTAAAAAAAAAACATTTTCAAACTAGTAAGAACCTTTCATTTTTTAAATTTGTATTGCAGGACTTGGCTTTACTTTTATCTCAATTCTTTTTACGGAATACCATTTTCGCGTATGTTTTTTGTAGGTTGCTTTAGTTTCTACAAGACTGGTTTCGACAAGCTTTTTGATAAAACGGTTTTTAAGAAAAAATTGTTTTATTAACAAAATTACTTTAATTTTAAGAAACTACCCCTAATTTGAAGCACTCTGGGGGTGTTATTTTTGAGACAATATAGATAAGCGATACAACAAAAAAAAGCTCTAATCCTGTACTTCCGAATGCACCTACCAAATTTTACTAGTATCCATCTCTCAATCGTGTTTTTTGCCGAAATTATTTTTTTGCGTTCATTATAATTATTAAAAATATTTCTCATCTTAATTATAAATATATTTCTCATTAGTTACCGTACATTGCAAAATACCCTGTACAGCAGTGGCGTAGGGGATCTGGGTATATTCTGCTCATTTTCGACATCGGTTCGGTTCGGTTCGAAATGGTGTTTTTGTACATTCAGAATGTAAGCAGGTGTAGTCCAGGAGCCAACAACGAAGTCTATCGTCTAGATCCAAGTTCTGCTGGGACGATAGCAGTGTTAGATAGATGCAAGTCTAACATGTAGCAGGATCACCTTACGGAAGGGGTGTAAAAGCGTGGGTCCACTGTGTATATATGCTGCGCAGTATAAATATCCCTGCCCTCGACAAGGAGGTGTCAGGCAACATTAAGTCCTCTTAGAGAAAGAAAACTTGCATCCTAGAGGGTACGTGCATCACTTTGAGATATGATGTACGGACAAATCGGGGTTTGCGAAAAGGGCGTGCCAGGCCGTGTGCCTAGCCGCTAGACAAAAAAATGGTTTCCCCATCACTACTACTAAACTATATGTACAGCAGTGGCCTAGGGAATATTAGTTATACCCTGCCCATTTAATTGATTCTTGATCCGGACCTGTTAATTCACTAACAAAAGAAACCTACAATGCCGGGGAAAGGATGCACTACAAATATCTATAAGAATTTATTGCCCAGTTAGTGATTATGTATCAATTAGGGAAGTAATTTTAGCATACTTGAGACTTGCGTTGGGATACCATAATTTTATGGAAGAATTAGTGTAGACAGGAACAAGTTTTATCGTCACTTCGTGAGGGGTGGTCCATAAACATACCATTGAACAGAAACTCTTGTATAAGAGTACGTAGACACTCTGCCAATTTATGAGCACCTAAGCTCACACGATTATTTCAATTCAATTCAATTCAAAAAGTACTTTATTATCAAGAAAATCAGATTTTCTTTTGACAAAGCTTGCTATATCTAGTCCTGGAAATACATAATGTTCAAAAAATACTTAACTTAGCTAAAGAGCACTTAGATTAGTTTTAGTCTTTGTAATGGAATCACATATTGCACTGTTTGTATAAGTAATTGTATCTTTATAAAACTACAAAAAAAACACAATAAATAAAAATTATAAAACAAAAAAGAAAAGTATATCTTCCCAAGGCAATATCAAGCCTATAAATAATTTAAAAAAATAAATAACAGCAATTAAAAATAAAAGAAGAAGAACAGAGTACCTAACAAAAATAAAACGTAAAAAATGGTTAAAATTAAATTTGTTATAATTAAAAACTAAAAATACATAAAAAATAAGTGCTATTTAGAAAATAATGACAGATAGGTACTTTGGTATGCTGTTAGAATAAATAAAATAATAGTTAAAGCTTAAAAAATCACAATACTATTTAAAAAATATTAAACACAATATTAAAGTTAAAACAAAACAAATCAAAACAATAATAATAATAATAAAACCTATCTGAAATTATCGTTATAAAACTCAGACATAGAGTAGTACGGCCTATCAAAAAGCAGATTTTTTATTCTATAATGTAATTTTTACCCATTCTGGACCGCAAAAATAACCAACTATCTGTCACCCTAGGATGCGTCCGATTGGTAATCCCCCCAGTGTAACACCACTGAACAAAACAAACTATAATGTATTTCAAACAAGTTTTCGTGGCTGATCGGGTAAAAAGAAGTTTTGGTTTCTCTCATATTTTTCCGTGGGTAGCTTACGGGGGTCTAAGATCTAATGGACACCTAATAAGTATTCGCCCTTATAAGACTTCTCAGAACACTGCTTGGTCAATGTGAAACCCTTGCGAAGTTAATCAGACAGTTTTGTTTTTCATCCTATGTCTATAGTAAGAAGACCCTCGCAAGAAGCGCCATCTACCAAGATACCAGAGAAACTAGAACAAGAGCAGGCGAGGATAAACTGCTATATATGCCGACCATTCGTGATCTACGACAGCACTTCCATCTTTCAGGCCAGAGCAACGCTGATTATCGTTTTCCCCCACCATCAGACGTGAGCGTCAATTAGCGAAATTTTTAAGCCAAATAATAATAACAAACGTAAATTTTAGTATGAATTTAAAAATCAAACAAGTTTTCGTGGCTTATCGGGTAACATTAAGTTTTGGTTTCTCTCATATTTTTCCGTGGGTAGCCCTAAAGCTTAACCTCACAAGGGTCCAAGATTTAATGGACACCTAAGAGGTGTTGACAGATAACTGTTTTATCCTTATGGGTCTTCATGAACAATTACCTTTTATATAGTACCACACAAGTCATATTTTGAGCAAAACTATAACTTTTAATATCAATCCCCACCCCTTGTTTTGGTTTATATGCGGTGGCGTTTATTTATTTTTAAGTAGCACCATCTAGGGCCAAAACCCAATCGAGTACTAAATTTAACCTAAAATACAAGTAATATATTTTTACCAAACTCTAATTTTTTTAATCTACCCCCGGTCTTGTGTCCGGTGGAAAACCCAACAGTACCAGACAGATACACAACAGGCGAGGATCTAGGGAAGGGGAAAAAAGAAATTCCCCCCCCCCCCTATATCTGAAACTTTACTTGGTTTTGACACACAGAGTACACCTCCTGGTCACAATGCAAAATAGTTTTGTGTAATAAGTATTATGATATTTCCCCCCCTCCAAATAAAGTTCCTAAATCCGCCCCTGCACACAGGCAGACATACAGGCGTACTTTCAGACAGACATATAGACCGACATACAGATAAACACACAGACAGATAGATAGACAGACAGAGACCAAATTGTTTCAAAATCATCGGAAACGCAAAGATATATAAAACATTTTGAAATCGGAGCAGTTTTTTCTCTTATTTTTGACACGAAAAATAGCATCATACACAGAAAAAAAGAAGTAGTTTTGTTGAAAAAATTATCTTGACCCAAAAGCAAAAGTCTCCGAACATAATGTTTTCTTTTCATCTAAGCAAACCGATCGTTTTGGGAAAAAAATAATTGTCTTGGTAAATTGTTTTGGTTTAAAACAAACTGCCTTTAGCGAAGAAAAAATGGTTTTGTCTTACTAATATCGTCTTAACAAACATAAAGCTTTACTTTACCGAAAGACTTTTAATTTTTTAACTCAAAATATCCGGCATCTCAAAACGGAAATGGCGATTTATTCCATAATACTAGAAAACACAAAACAAGAAGTTTGGCGCTTCCATACAAAACAAATCAATTTTCTTGGATAAAGGCAACTTTTGTTTTCAACGGAAACCACCAGTACAAAAGAATAGTTTTTTTTTGTTAAGAAAATATCGTCTTCGTGCATGGGAAAGCAGATTTTTTCTTGGATCAAAGCAATTTGCATTGACATTTTTATTTCTGTGTAGCATACACTACTATAGTTATCGTATACGTGTGAGCTGAGAATTTGCTCCTTTATGTAATAATTATTTTCAGATTTTGACACCTACCCCTTCCCCCAAATACCAGGCGACAAAACTTTCTGCGTTTCTCCGGACAAAATGGCGATAGCTTTCTGCATATTGGGGCTTATTTTCATTATGGCAGTGGTAAGTATACCTAATTGAGATGCTTAGCTACTTTTATTGCAAATCCAAAATTGGTAAGAATTTATTTTGATTACTCTCTGTCACCACAAAGTAAATACTTGGTGGTATCAATATCATTTTTTCTACAACCCCAAAGTACCTATATCTGCTATACTTTGTGCTACGACTACCCCATTTCAAGATAGGTAGGGGACAATTCGCCGCGGGCCAATTCGCCGCGGGCCAATTGGCCGCGGGTCAATTTGCCGCGTTTTGATTCGTCGCTGTTTGATTCGTCGCGGAGAAAATTCGCCGCAAGATTTATTGTTTTATAATATTACCATTGGCAATTGTTTAAACAGTTTTACTTCTTGACTTGACTTCATATAATATATTTGTTTGGTAATAACTTTTTTTAAACTTTTTCAACTACGTATTTGGTGGTTACTATACAATTCAACATTTTTGTATTGAAAAAATGGCCGATCCAAAATGCCGGATTTTCCCACTTATGAGCCGATGTGCATCAAACTCGGAACTTTGAGATCTTTCAGATCGCTGATTATTATTTTTAACTTAAATTTATAAAAAACAAAATGGCGGACTTTCCCATTTATGAACCAATATGCATCAAATTCGGAAATTTGAGGTGTTTCAGATCGCTAATTATGATGATATGAACTTAAAACTTTAAAGAAATCACAATGGCGGTTCCATAATGGCGCACTTTCTTATTTATTAATCGATTTGCCTCAAACTTGAAACATCGCGGCGCATAAGGTAACCCAATTAAGGACACTCATCGTAAAGGCAGTAATGCTTGCTTTACGATGAGTGACCTAAAAACCAATACAATGTTTGACTCAAATTCAAAAACCTGAAAATGACGGATTTTCCCATTTATGAACCAATATGCATCACATTCGGAACTTTGGGGTGTTTCAGGTCGCTGATTATGATTTCTAACTTAAACTTTAAAAAAATCAAAATGGCTGTTCCACCGCACTTTCTTATTTATAAACCGATTTGCCTCAAACTTGAAACAAATCGGCTGGCGGCTTATTCTCCCATCCCCTTCAAGGGTATTACCAAAATATCACGCCGCTGAAAGGCTGAAACAGGTTAGGATATTTTCGCGATCAGTTGACAAAGGTTAGGAAAATACCGATTCGACTTTCCAAAAGAAGGACAGTGGAGGGGAGATAGAATACAATGTTGCTAAATCACCCATATTATTGATATGGATGAAAAACAGCTTCCAACAATACTGGAAAGGTCGACTAAGTAAAAAGGACCTTTTAGAAAAAGAGCCAGGAACATCATTGAACTTACCAGACAGGAGATCCGTTTAGTGACTGGACTTTTTACGGACCATTGCCTACTAAGATTACCCAGGCACATAATGCGGCTATTAGAAGAGACCGTGCAGACTCTGTCTGGAGAATGATGAAACAGTCAGACACATATTGTGTGAATGTCCGGCTCTTGCACGTTTATGTCAGAACAATTTTGGTAAATCTTAGATTGATTTAGAAGATCTAAACAGTGTCCCGCTGAAACTGATAGCTGGCATTTTTGGAGGACTAGGCATACAGTGGTGAGAAACCACTCAAAAGTAGGCTACAATAGACCCACTGGTGGTCGCAGTGAAAGGGCTGCGATATAGAAATAGCATGTGGCTGCCACCAGTGGAGACTAAAAGTGGATGTGTATGCGACTGGCCTTACTAACTTCAATTTTTTTTAATTTCTACAGGTTGTCACAGCATGCGCAATGTTGAAATCCAGACGGTCACACAGCATCCCGTATACATATCACTCGAGAAGTCTTTTCTCTAGCAGCAGTGGAGCTGGGTCAGCATTCGGCAGCAAACTGTTGCTAACCAATGATAGTCCAGTCAGTGGAAATAGTAGTAGTTCTTCAATGGCCAGAATGCATTATGGTAGAATTATTTAGATAACATACTTGCAGTTTAGAAGATTTTAAGGTGAACTTTTAAGAGTCTGCAAGCGGGTTGAGTATGAACAATCTGGCATATTAATAGTAAAAGATACTCCTTTCGTATCGCGTTGTCGTAATCCTAAATAGCAAAAATCGTTATATCATTGGTAAGGTTTGCAATTTGACATTTTACTACGTCGTTGGTTGTTGCTTGATACCTTTGTATATATTCTTGAAATGGGTGAAAATGAACAGAGTTTACATCTCACTCAGTCAGGACCAATAGAGATACGAACATCTAATGAGATCGCATGCGCAGTACGAGACTCACCCGATTTTGAGGGAGTACTCGTTCTCACCCATTCAAGAATTCATACACTAAACGAGTTGATCAAATTAAAGATGCGATTAAAGCTTGTTTAATGCCGCGTATAAACCAATGTGTGTCGCGTTTGCAGGGCTCGCGCAATGTTTGCGCGCCTTTTGTGCGCTGCTTGCTCAATTCGGACGGCAGTAAGGTGTATACGCACTAGGCTAACCTTATTATCATTGAAATTTTGATTTGCTGAAGTTTCACCTATGACAACACGTTAGAAAGTAGAACTCGCTTTCCCCTTTTACAGCAGTCTATACTAAAGGATGCTTGGTGTTATGTCTATAGAGTTAGCAGGGGCGGATCTAGGAACTTCATTTGGTGGGGGGAAATATCATAATAAATATTGCATAAAACTATTTTATATAGTGACCAGGACGTGTATTCTGTGTTTCAGTTTGATATTTGTGGGGGTGGGGGGAATTTCCCCTTTACCCCTCTCGTAGATCCGCGCCTGGACTTAGTCTCGATCGGTTTACATTTTAGTTGCAGGTTTAAATAATTTTTGCCTTAAATGCAATCATTGAGCCTGGAACAGTATGGACGTCGTTGAATGCAACAGTTTTTAATATTTATATAATTGTTTTGCAATATCAGCCATCTTTTTCCTTTGTTATAGCGGGTCCACACCAAACCAACAAAACAAAAACAAAACAGCAACTCAATGTATTTCAACATTTTTGAAACAAAATGAGAACAATTCGGCAACTTTTTTATTTTGTTGGCGTTTTCAGCAACTTTTTATTTTCCCGTCGCCTGTCGGTAAGGATCAAAGTGTTGATGTTTTGTTTTCGTTTTGGGCAACTTTGTTGGTCTAGTTTGTACGCGAATAAAACAGAAACATCGTGGTTCAGCTTGTGTACTTTCTGTGTGCAAAATTATCATTTCCGGAGAAAAAATTAGATGGGGTCTTGAAAATACATGTAAATTAATTGAGCTTTATCGAGATGCTAGATTGTTATGAGATGCCAGATACCCTGATTATAAAAATCGTTATAACAAGGAGCCTTAAAGGAAATAGGAATATTGTATGATACCTCTCCAGAGAAAGAGGAAACAAAGAGAACACAGAAGTTATCGAGCATGCCACATTTTCTATCGGGGATCATAAAAAGTTTACTATATGTGGACAGCGCAGTTGACAATTTGTTCGTGTTTTCGAATACTTGCAGTTTTGTTGGGTTGATGTTTTGTAGGTTTGATGTGGACCGGGCAGTACAATGATATTATATGCACACAAAACTTGATGATATTAATGAAATTGACTGCGGTATTTAAACCTTAAAAATTACTAGCGACTAAAATCGGAGGAAACCCGTGTATAATCAAAATTTAATTTAACTTTTTTTATGTTAGGTAATTTGAGTTTTCGTGCAATAAAACTATTATTATTATTGTTGTAACTTACCGTAAGCCAAATCTTTACACAGTTATTTGACCTGGAAGTATTAAAAATGTACTTAAACCGACCGGGACTATGTCTATAGGCTTAGTATTTAGACTATCTTAGGAAATACTGGTAACAAGTGGCCTTAGAAAACTCGTTTAATGTTCGAAGCAGGTGGCAAAGGACGATAGTAGGGATTAAGAGAGAAGCTATCCTAATTAAATATTACAAAAATATAAAAATAGAAAACCAGTTTTCTGCAGAAACCAGTTAAGTATTATTATTTCTGCTTTACTTTTCAATTAAATATATTAAAATATATTTAGGAATAAGGACAAAGATTAAAGAAAAAAGTATATTGATCCCCCAATCCTATATTATGGGGATTTTTATACTTTGATATTTTTAGATATGTTAGTATTCGTTCTATACAGGGTGGTCCAGTTCAGTTTTATCCTGTATAATTTAAAATGTGAACTTCATTACACAATTTTAACTCTATATTTTTAAAAAAATATTTATCGATTTTAAAAGATTTTTTAAATTTTGAATAAAGGATTTTTTGTGACAACCCCTTATTATTTTTTGCTTTTGAAGTCAATATAAATACGTTTTTGAAAATGTGACTGTACCTGACTTATATACCATTTTTGAGAAAAGAGTCATCTAATGTAAAGAATCTTTGGATATAAACAACTTGTTTTAGTGCCCTTATTTATCACTTTTTTGACAATGTTAAGTAAATATTGCAAGAAATTACAAAAAAGCGCGCTAAAACATATTTACCACCAAAGATTCTTTACATTAATAAACTATTATTTCAAAAACTATTAAGTTTTGGACAGCGATTGAGTTATAAAAATTTCTGATAAAATTAACCCTATTTACTAAAATTTTAAATTTCTCTTTTACTCCAAACTAATTAGGTTACCTATTTAATAATAAAAGTCCAAATTTTAAATGATGCTGGAAAATACTGGGCTACCCTGTATGCACAATTTTGTACTGAAATTTATTGTTTTAAAATATTGAGTAGATGCAAAGTATTTTTGCATCTTATTCGATTAAAATTTGTGGTTGTGGTTTTTTTATTAAATACTTTTTACGTTAAATACAAAATAGAAATATACATTCTTGTACCAAGTAAAAGTTGTTATTTTTTTCCTTACATTGGATCATTGATCATTCATTCATATTTCAATAAATATTTTTAGGTATGAACAAGTAGAGTAATCTGATTTAGGTGTCTCTTTGTATTAGTGAGAATTAGGTCAATCTCCAAAAATCTAGCTGTTAAGTTTTTTAAGGAAATAATTTAGTAAAGAACTATGTAAATTGATTTGTGGTTATGCACCATTTCTAACAAGGTACCTACCTAACAAATGTAATTTTATGAAGAAATTAGAATGGTTAAAATACATGCTGGCCCGGACTGGCCCCTCTACCAAGAGCCCACCTCCAAAATTAAAAAAAAATTAAATGATGTCTGAAAACCACCTGTTTCCTATTTAACAACAAAAACTTAACTTTTCTGTTGTAGAAATAAAATTTCGGCTTCCATTGTCTTTATTTATTTTAAATACGACGTTTCGGTTGGCAAGTATCTCTAACCGTTTTCAAGTGTAAACTAGACAATCTAGTCTCTATAGGCTACTTATACTACTTGGTGTGCAGTCAGGTGGGACGGACCGCCCCCTTTTTAATCCTAAGACGCCTGTTTTCATTATGGAGTGGTTTCCATATGTTTCGTATGTCCGTGCTTGGTTGACTGAAAACTTCTTTAATCTGCATTATAAACGCAGCTTCAATAAACTTTAGCTTCCGACCGAGATTTTTCAATAACCCCTAATTGGGTACTTTTTAGATGTTCATTTCCTCTAACCTGAAGAGGGCGTTTCGTTTTACCTACACATGATTTACCACACTCACACGGGATTTGGTAAATACATTCCTTATTATTTGAGGGATTTTCTGGTTTTGTTTTAGTTACAAAACTCCTTATCGTATTTCCCGATGAAAATACTGTTTTTATATTATAGTGCTTGGCTATTCGTCTTATGTTTTCTGAAATCCTTTCAACATATGGAATGTTAATAATACCCAACGGATTATTACTTTGAGAATTTGGTACATTTGGTTTCTCAAAGTAATAATCCGTTGGGTGTTATTTAACATTCCATATGTTCAAGGAATTTCAGAAAACATAAGACAAATAGCCAAGCACTATAATATAAAAACAGTATTTTCATTATCTCACGATAAGAAGTTTTGTAACTAAAACAAAACCAGAAAATCCCTCAAATAATAAGGAATGTATTTACCAAATCCCAAATAAATATATTTGCGTTTTTAATAAGTTTGATCTCTGAAGTTTGCTATAATATAACACTTTTTGTAAAAAGGTTTATTTTAAGTAAGGGGGAGCCTGGGCCTCCTGGATTCGCCACTATCTAGCTTTATGTAGATTTTATACACAACACCTTTTTTGGTTCAAAATTGAGAAATTTGATTTCTTTTCACGACCGTCTCATTTAAAAAAATTCAATAACCAAAATTAAATCGGTTCAGTGGTTTTCCCACTTTTTTTGGGATTTCTTCGTGTCCCCAAATACAGACCACTTTTTAAACGCCCCAAAGTACATTTTTTTGCGGCCGCTTCAGGGGCCTCTTGGGACGGGGCCCTCGGCCACGGATCACTTAAGGTGATCCGTGCCTCGGCAATCGCGGGCTAACCGACCTGGCCCGTCCGGGCCTGAATATATCGTATCTAATAATTTAAAAGTTAACATTGACCATATGACATTTTAAAAGACAAACGAATTACGTTTCTATATGAAATCAGTGAATAAAACACCCCATTTCTGACACATTTTTCATCTTTGAAGTGTGAAGTTGGTTTCTGAAAAATATAACTGACATTATAATTTAAGAAAACGCTTTTAATATAGGTCGCAAAAACTTCCCTAAATTTAACTTGACCATAAAATATCACCTCAAATTAAAGTGTTGTACTACAAATTTATTACATAAAGGGAAACTGTAACCATAACGCAACAGAGCCACTTGTTCAACGGTGACCTGTTCAAACCTCAGGTTAAAAGTGTCCTCCCATCCATAAAATTGAATTTGTGGAATATTTTCTTTGTGCGTGTGGTAATCTCCTTTAACATTTTTGCCATGTTGGAAAGCTCTACCTGTACACTTAATTACGGATCCGCAGTATTGATTATTAGTCATACAGTTCATATAATATCTAAGAGATGGCGCTACAGCAATTAAAATCAAGGGGTTTTAAGGATTTAATGCATCGGTGGTCTTTGACCTACTCAGCCGGTAAGAGTAACGGCATTAGATCGCGAAAAGAAAACCATTTTCTTAAAATGCTAACTTGACAACAGCGCTAAACTATTTATCTCTCTTAGTGCCATTTATTTAAATAGCGATCTTACTTCAGTTCACATATTTTTCAATGGCCAAACGATCGTTGACGAACCCTGTATATGTCCGGATTTTGGACATCGAATGGACGTTCGCACAATGGACCTAGAATTTGTCTGTGTATTTGCAAAGAATGTTGAACGATTTATTCATTCGCACAATGAAAACCAAGAACCAATTATTTATTTTTCGATTAGATTTTTAATATGTCTCTTTCGTTAAATATTTTGGGTACCTATAGGCTCATTGTCGCCGAGCTGTCACTAAGATCATTAACATTTTAACAAGCATATAAACGATTTCAAATTGAATTTGAAAATGATTTCAAGCTTGAAGAGTATGGTAATTATTTGCATAGGTACTACCAGTGGCGGCTGCTACAGGGAGCGCAACGGGGCAGTGCCCTCCCAAAACTAGACAACAAACAGTCTTTTTAATTGATTTATTAAAAAAAGTTAAATCTTCTCTTACGACATGATTGTCTAGTTCTTTTTATTATCTGTGGTTAACAGCAAGCGATTAATTGAAGTTTTTTAGCGAAAATAATTACCAGCCGGCAGCGCCGCGCGGGGCAATGTTTCAATTTCTCCCGTTTTTTAGCAAGGTATGGGTGAATATTCTCGAGCGGGGGCGGGAGGAACGTTTATTTTAGAAGTCGGCCATCAACATCGTGTGAAAGACGTCTGTTGCCCTTGCTACGAAGCCGGTTTTATCCTTCGTGAAGACGTATCAGTTTGTTTTGATCGCGTGTCATTATTTGTTTTTGTTATCGTTTGTTTATAAAATGGAAATAAATACCGTCGATTACATAATCAACTGTGCAAATTTAAAGACGTTAACATATGAGCTCCGATCACAAATAAAATGTTTAGGGCTACATAGACCGGGCCTAAAAAGTAACCAAAATTTTAGTGCAACTAATGCCGAGGGGTGTTACAAAAAAACTTGTAATAGAAAATTTAATAAAAAATTATACGAAGCTTAAAACTGGTTGTGCGGGTGTGAAAAAAGAAATGCTTTTTTTTGCTTTATTTGTCTTGTTATGAACAATCCTGCGTAGGTGACAAAGGGAATGTGTGATTCAAGCACTTTAGTGAAGTTAAAAAGACACAAAGTAAGTGGTATTCATTTAAATAACCACATAGAATTTTCTATGCCAGGCAAGACTGATATTAGGTCCCAATTGAATAGTGCCTATAGGCAAAACATTACCGAACATAATGAAAATGTGACAAAAATTAGACATACTTAGTAGGTTAATAGACTGTTTAAAATTCTGTGGGATTTTTGAGGTTGCTCTACGGGGCCAGAAAAAAGAAACGCGAATGGACTTTATCTATAAACAAATAAACTAAAAACTACACCAAGTATACTAAAATAAAATTGTTTCGGTAAGTTTTTTTATGTCATTTTTCATGCAATTTAAATTTCTGACCCCCCTCCCCCCCCGGAACCGAACCAAACCGAACCCCCCCCCCCAATTTATAACGTCACCAGCCGTCACTGGGTAATACTTCCCAGCAAAGTCAAGTCCTTTGGTAGACTTTGCTACAGATTTTTTCCCGAAGAGTTATATAGATTTCTTTATAATAAAAGTTAGTTCTAGCTGTAACAGGGCCTGGCGCAAATTCTAAACAAAAATAAAAGTAGGAAATTACAAACACTAATTGATATTTTATTTGTAATTACTTTAAAATGTAAAAAAAAAACATTTATCATAATAATTAAAAAGAAATAGTTGATATTGAATTAAAAAAAAACTTTAAAAGAAAGTGGTTTATCGTTTTCATTGTAATAAAAAACACTACCAGGTTAATACAACAATCTTTAAAACAAACATGGAATACTCTACCGAAAAAACATATATCAAATCAAATCAAAATAACTCATATGATAGAATAGAAGAAAATTTAAAAAAAAAATTCCAATATACCAAGATAAACAATAAACATCAATAAAGAAACTTTATTACAAATTTATATCATACTTAGGATATTAATGTTATAAAAAAAATTTTAATGTTATGGTGATTCAAATTCAATCGAACAAATTTAAATAGAACAGAAAAAAGTAAATGGAACAAATATCAATAGAATAAATCCAGCCAGATGTATATACACAAAAAAAAAATCTTAGAATAAAACTCCTCCTAGAATATTTCCACAATTTTTCCGAATTTTCTTTTAATTTTCGCAAAAAACAAAAATTTTCCAATTTAAACTTTTTATTTCTCAGATCTTGTTACATATTTTTATTTTAAATTGATTTAGTATAATTTTTAAAATAATCTGTTAGGTTTTTCATTTTCTAAATAGTTTTCAGTTAATTTAATTTAACTTTCTTTTAAATTGTAGGATGATTTTATACAATTTCCTAAAAACTAAGAACAGCAGCAAAACAAAGTATGTTAAAATTGATGTCTTTGTGTATAAATTAGACATCCTTGAGTCAAAATACTTGACTTTAAAATTTAAATGAAAAAATTTTTAAACTTAAACTTGACCAATTTAGATTTTTGCCGATTTTCGAGGCGGTGGACGATTTTCAATAACTCAAAACAAACAAAATAAAAAAAATATACCTAGTTAACAACAAAGTTCTTTAAAAAAAATCTAATTGAAGCGAATGATTAAAAAAACAAAAATTACAGTTGACTATTGCTTCAATTGTCTCTAGTGAGTGTAAAAAAAAGAATTCTTGAGTGAAGAAAATACGTCCTTCTCTTTTACAAAACTACAAAATAAGAACTTAGCGCTTTTGCTGCCGCAAAATATCAAAATTATTTATGCTCTAAAATACATTAAACAAAATTTATTAGGTTGATTAAAAAAAACAAGAAAACGTATATTAAAAAAATCCAGTAGGTTTTTTAGATACTGCAAGACTTAAAAAAAAGTTATAAAAAGAAATGAGGCAATGCTTGCTAGTAAAAATAAACTAGAAATACTAACTTTTTCGTAAAGTTTTCTTTAAAAAAAAAAATTATTCAGTTACTTAAAGAATTTATTTATTTCCATCAAAATTGATATAGGTAGTTTTGTTTACCATAAATACACATTTAAAAAAAAACATCAAGGCATAGTTTTAGTTGGTAACAAAATAATTTAAAGATAACAATAAAAATAAAAATATTTTAGTTATTTATTTTCTTATGTAGTGCTTAAGCCTGTGCACTAGCATATAATTTTATTACTGATGATAGAATGCAAAAAAAAATTAAATCAATAATAAACAAGGAGAGCAAACAAAACAAACATTTAAAAAAAACATCACATTTTTAGAAGAAGATAAAACATTTTTGTAATTTAAATTAAATTTTTATATTTACCTAATGAAAAGTGCAAAAATTTCATTCTCATATAGGTAAGGAAAGGTTCAGATTTTAAAAGTTATTAAGATTTTTATCTAGAAAAAGTACTTATAGAGTTAGAGTACTATAACATATTTTCCATATGGGAAAAATACAAAAAAAAATATTGTTTTATTGATAAACTAACAAAAGATTTGAAATAGTTTTAAAGGGTATTATATTTGAGCCTGGATAATATTGACTTTATCAATTCTCAATATGACAAAAAAAAACAGAAAAAGGTATCTTATCAGCGTTACGATTGCTATGATAATATCCAGTTTAAAAAAAATTACTTTAAAGTGATTAAAAAAAATATGTTTAAATCGAACAAGTAACCATCGATGACGTGGTTATTGTTTGGTTTACTGGAACTTAGAAAAACAAGAGTTCTCAGCAAGAAGGATCATAAAAAAAACTAAGTTATTTTTTAAAATAATGGACTTTACGATTTTACGTTCATATTTTAACCAATAGGTAAATAAAAACAAAACACAAAGGTATGTGAATATTTATCAAAAGTAATTATTTTTTTAAATTAACACAAAAGGTAAAGGATAAATAACTGAAAGTTTACAAAAGATCAAAAATGACTTAGTCATTAAGACAAATGACTATACCAAAAAAATTAAAAAGAGTTAGGTATTGAATTTTCATTGTTTAAGTAAAAAAAATATTAAAGATATCTGATAGATGCAGATATTATCTGAAGAGAAACATAGTATCTCTCTTATAACAAAGTATAAGGAATAAAACAATAAAAAGTTCTTTACACTTAAAGATGGAACTTCAGCCACAACGGGACAGAGACACTGTTTCTAGGCCAACGGCTGTTATGCTGAATACCGATATACAGGATTACTAAAATTTTCCTTACTAGATTTGTGCTTTTGCACTCAGTTTGTTTTTATGCTAATTACGTATTAATATCTGAAAGAGGAAAAAACAAATGTTTGCTGTGCGCCAAAAATTTATAGACTTAGAATTTACTTACTTCATTAATGTTATTAAAACAGACTTTTTAATTATTTTTTTAGGTTTGATAAATAAAATATATATAAATTTATTATTTTAAATAATATCAAAGGTCGTAAAGATTTGAAATAAGCTCTTCAAATTAAAAAGAGTAATGAGTTGGTCACAAAAATATTAAAAGAAAATAAAATACTACGTTATTCTGCTGTTCTTTTCTGTTTTTATAATCTCTAATTTTCCTTGTGTTAAACAGTTTTTAAAATATCACGTATGAGAACCAAACAATTTTATTGATATGACATACAGAGCCGTCTGCTGTTATGGTTGTATCTCCTAGGTTTTTTCCTAACTACACTTATTCCTACATATACCGTTAAATACTAAACATAGTAAAACTTTTAGTTACCATTTAAAATTCTAATATAATCTAATTAACCTATTTTATAACCATGTCAGAAAAATTGCCCAACTGTCTACTATAAAAACCTGTTTTAAAACAAAACCCCATTATTCCAGTACAGGTTCTTGCAAAGCGTATAGTGACATTCGTGTACCAAATCTATAATCATGTTTCGTCATAAAAAAATATAGGCACGCGCACCATTTTTAAATTGAAATATGTATTGTAAAATAAAATAAAATTTATTCAACAACAACGCTTTTGTCTTCCTAATTAGAAAACATAAGACACTGTGGATTCAACACTCCCAGGAAGTGGCCATCTTCACCGAAGTTAGAAAAACACAGGTGTGTAACGAAGAAAGAAACAATTTCAAATCTTCTTGTTAAACAAATTTTTCGGTCTATTAATTATCCATTATGGGGTCAATTCTTTACATTTCAAAAAATCTGGCGAAATTTGACAAAATGTGACATAATCTGGCGCTTAAGATTTCTCGTTTAAAAGGCAATTTTTAAACTTAAAAACTTACCTAAAAGGCCATTTCCCACTTTTTGATAGATGTAGCGTCACGATATAATATTTGTTTTTAATTAAAAACCCGTAATTTGTTGAAAATTTTTAATTTAAAAATTGTAAATAAATTCACTATTAACCACACAAACTGAAATGTCAAATTTCGTCACATTTCGTCACATTTCTTTCAAATTTATGAGTCCTATTCGTTTTCTTTATGAGGTCAGCTAAGTTTACTTTCTTTCTTTGTTTTTCACGGTAAAATTAACAAAGAGGGACTAACTGCATGTCGTGGAAGGGTCGCTACAAAATTAGCTCTACGCTGTTGCCACCGTTATATTTGAACGGATTTTTAAGGGAATGTCAAATTATTTCTTTAAAATCTGCCAGAAAAATCTGACCAAGTGGGATACTGGTCAAATTATTGAAGTGGTTATTATTTTTTTACTTTTAAAAAAAGCTAGGCACGTATATAGTTTTTTATTCTGGGGGGTCCTCCCATATAGAAACTGCTGTTCTTCAGTGACGGCCCATGACACAGGCTTCGTAAACCAGAGAGAAAATAATAAATTGTCTCTGTCGTAAACTAACACGAAGGCTGCCCCATAAGGTTTTGGATAGTGTAATTAGAAATACTAGGGTCACTGCATCCTGGAAGTCTAGCGTCTCCCAGGGGTAGCGACACGAGTGTCAAAACCGTACTCAAAATTCCATAGACGTTCGTGAAAAATACTCATTTTTATACAGTCTGAGAAAAGAAAAATGTTTTAATAGAACTTAAAAAGAACTCGTTTTTATACAGCTTAAGAAATAAAAAATATGTTCCTTGAGTTTTTGGGTTATGAATATTTATTGTAGGTATTATTGTTAAAAATTATTTTCTTTTAAATATTATTTCTGTTTTTGTATAAAAATAATACGTAATAAATAAACAAACAGGACAGAAATACATTTCTATGTTAAAAGTTTATTAATAGTATATAATATATCAAGGGATAAAATGAAAATTTTATCACGATGTTTATACGCTATTTTTCGCACTGTTTAATTTATTTTCCAAGGTTTTTTCCCATTTTTTTTGGGTGTTTTTGGTATTGTGGTTTTTTTTAGTATCTTTTTATTCCGAATTTTACATTTTATCAAAAGACAAAAAATGCCCAAATACAGTTCGAGTTTTCGTAAGGTTCGGCTTAATTATTTATATTTTTATAGTACATTTCATATAAATATCTTAATATTATTGTTCGAAAGCATAAACTTCGAAAATCATTTTCTTTAAACCAAAAATTGTTCTAAAACATATTCTTCGAACAAAAGATTGTTCGAAAACGTTTTCTTCAAACAGAAATTTTTCGAAATCATTTTCTTCGAACAGAAATGTGTTCGAAAACATTTTCTTTGAACGGAAATTTGTTCGAAAATATTTTTTTAAAATGAAAATTTGTTCAAAAACATTTTTTCGAAAACAAATTTTTCGAAAAAAAAATTTGACCTGGCTTGCCAAACTTAACACAACTCATATAGTTCGACTAATGGGGTTTTTTCTAACAATTTTTGGAAATAAAAACTTCCCTGACTTCTTTCCCGGGATCCTAGAGGGTGTGAAACCAAACCGAACCAACCGAGACCTATTGTCGAAAAATGATTTCCCTAAATTAGCTTTCCGGTCCTCATTTTGGAAGGTTGAAATCGGTGTTAGTCTAACCTTTCTTAATTGAGCATATCAGGAGGTATCTGGACCGGTTCGGATACGTTTGCGATCAATTGACAAAGTTTAGGAAAATACCAATTTCGACCTTCCAAAAGGAGGAAAGTAGACAAATTTTCAGAATGTTTAGGATCCCGGGAAAGAAGTCAGGGTTTTTTTGAAAAAATATGTTAAAAAGACCTTGCCGTAGTCAAACTATATGAATTGTGTTAGGTTTGGAAATCCAGGTCTAGAGCGTCTTTTATCGAAAAACTTGCTTTCGAAGAAAATGATTTCTATTCGAAGAAAATGTTTTTGAACAACTATTACTTACGAACAAATTTCCGTTCAAAGAAATGGTGTTCGAATAAATTTCCGTTTAAAAAAAATGTTTTCAAACAAATTTTCATTAGAAGAAATGGTTTTCATAAAAATTTCCGTTCGAAGAAAATGTTTTCGAACAAAGTTCTGCGACCCGTCGTGTTGCTACCTTGAGTTTTTATTGGATGTTGATTTTTTTAAAACTTTTCTATGAGTGTGTGTGTGTACCTGTGTGTCTCTTAATTCTACTTTGTTTTGCAATCATTACAGTGTAGCTACTTTCGATCTTTGTTTGAACCTTTTGTTTTTCAATCTTTTGTATTTTCGACCTTTTGTACTTTCGAACTTTTGTATTTTCGACTTTTTTATTTTCGACCTTTTCTTCGCCGCCCGCTTTTTTTTGAACAATAATAAAAATAATAGTAGGTATATTATAAACCTGGAGCGTGCAGTGTTTACTTTTAATACCACGGCGGGAATTTTCATGTTCGACCGGAAGAAGGGCTATAATTTGCTAAGTGACTAAAAGGGACTTTAATGCCAAGGTTTATTTTTATATACTAAAAATAATAATAATCATAAACTAAATAAATAGGTATTAAACCACTTACCGTACTGTAGTTTTAGCATGTCAAGTATATAAAAAAACAGTGGGCAGTGATAGTTGTCATGGCATTACATTAAACAAAAGTCAGTCAGATGCTAACAAACAAAGGTCACTCATCGTCAAGCAAGGTAAAGCTTGCTTGACGATGAGTGACCTTATAACAAACAATGTGGAAAAATATTATTTATTTCATAACAAACTAATTAAGTTTACTCGAGAAAAAGTTCGAATTACATTTCTCGAAGATGGAAAATAAAGCATATTCTTACTTTGAGATGGGCATGGAAATGATGCAATAAACAGAATTTCCTATGCCTAAGGACACAATAACGATCAAAACGAACCAAGCCATCGGCAAAGTAAAGTAAGCTTACGGCAAGCTGGAACAAAATAATCGGTATCGTGTATATATTCCTTTTTGTTTTTTGTATTATGATAAAATAAAATAATCCAAAAACCTATATTTTGCCTTTATGGTTTTAAAGAAATTACTTTCAATCACTGGGGACAAGAAATACTACCTTAGCCCATGAAAAAAGGGATTAAACGTACACCTTTATTCCGTAGAGAGCATAAAACATTTATTAAATAATACAAAACCCAACATAATAGTTTTCTATATTTTAGAATATATATAAAACATGCAAACTATATTTTTGGTTTCCTTCGCTGTGTGGGTCCTAACACAGGGTCCTAATAAATTTGAAATCATAAAAAACTTAGTTTTTTTAGGTTTGTTTATTTGGACAGTAAAATTTATATACCGGATGTGACGGACAGTTCTTTACGTAACATTTGTAAACCATTTAATTTTTTTAAACATAAAAAAAGCTATGCTCCTGACAGTGTCAGATTTGAGTTTTTCGTAAATGAGGTTATGTTTGGTGTCGCTACCCCTGGGAGAGCGGCTAGTTCACAACTTGCATTCCGTTTGCTATTGGTCGAAATAGTCAGCTGACTTTTTAATGTTGAACGTTGCCGTTTAAGATTATTATTATATTATATTAAGAGATGGTGCCACCAGCGGCGTAGCGTGGGGGGGGCGTGGGGGGTTCGTCGCCCCCCCCGCCCCGAGGGTAGTGGCGCCCTTGTGTCGTATCGGCCGCCCCCTCATACATGATGACCTTTTTTGTGTTTTTTGGTGTTTTTAGTTGCAAGATTTCGTCAGACGCGCCCTTGTGACTTATCGGTCGCCCCCTGACATATGATGACCTTTTTTTTTTTTTGGAGACGGCGCGGTTCTTTTTTTTTTTGCCGTAAGATTTTTCATCAGTTTTCAGAGGCGCCCTTTTTAGCTGTCGCCCCCCCCCGCCCTTTCGGGCACGCTACGCCGCTGGGTGCCACCAGTCAAGCATTTAACAAACTTTATGTTTACAGCTTTCGGCGTAAAATACGAATATATACTAGTTGTAAGTGACTAAAAAGAGTAGTGGTTTGTGTAGTACATACCTATTGAATTTAACTAAATCTATGCATATGCCGATGAGTTTTTTTTTATTGTTTTTTAAAAACATATTATATTTTTTTTTAATTAGCTTCCCTATCCTGTTTTCCTGTCGAAATCGGTGTTAACCTAACCCTGATAAATTATTCGACAACGTATCCTAACCTGTCCAGATACGCCCCGGTCAGGATACGTTTCCCATCAATTGACCACGGTTAGGTTTTGTTTCAGTTTGGTTTAACACCGATTTCAACCTCCCAAAACGAGGACAGGAGAGTTTTAATTTTAAAAATCCCGCCTGACTATGTCAACCAATAGCAAATGGAATGCAAGTTGTGAACTATCCGCTCGTTGGAAGATGCCAGGCTTTCAGGATGCAGTGACCCTAAGAATAGTCGCCACAGTCTCCATCTGACGAAAATAAGTCGAAGGCGGAATTTTTCAGGGGTGCCACGACCACGTGGTCACTTTGTGCAAGGAAAACTTAAGTTTGCGACACGCTCCCTAGAGGGAGCCACACATATAGGCAGGGAACTGCGTACAGCCGACCTGAAAATAGGTTCATAATATGAATAAAATGAACGGGACCCAAGAAACAAACCTTTAAAACATAAATTTCAAACTTTCTATAAATTCGT
Organism: Aspidapion aeneum; assembly: GCA_963576565.1. Taxonomy (NCBI): domain Eukaryota; kingdom Metazoa; phylum Arthropoda; class Insecta; order Coleoptera; family Brentidae; genus Aspidapion; species Aspidapion aeneum. Next base: position 32,662,322 of record OY755038.1, on the reverse strand, counting down.
ATAATTAAAAATAATGTTTGTATAATTATGTAAAATTTCTTGTGTGCCTAATATTATAGATTTGTTAAAAAATTCTAATTTTCTACTTAGCAATAAAAAGTTGAAAATAGCCCTAAAAAACTACTATTTACGGATTAGATCAAATTTTGGTCCAGGAGGTGAGTTACAGGGTGATATCGAAAATAGTAGTAAATCTTAATTAAAATCACATTTTTAAAAAACAACTCTGTCAGGAGTTTTAGTTAGCAAATAAGAGTAAGAAATACATTAAAATATGTATCATGAACTTATTGTATTATTTTTAGATCCAGGACGTGAGAGACCTACAGGGTGATATCGAAATTAGAAGCGTAATTTTCTAAAAAACAAATTTTTAAAAAACAATGTTGTCAAGAGCTTTCGTTAGCAAAAAATTATTTGAAACACGTTACACAATCATACCATTATCAGATTTTATCACCTTCAGGTCCAGGAATTGAGCTACATGGTGATATAGAAATTATTAGTGTGTGTAAATTTTCTAAAAATCACATTTTTAAAAAGCAAGGTTGTCCGAAGCTTTTGTTAGCAAAGTATAGTTAGGAATACGTTAAACAATCATACCATTAACTGACTGTATCACCGTTAGGTCCAGGAAATGAGGTACAGGGTGATATCGAAATTAGTAATAAAATTTCGTAAAAATCACGTTTTTAAAAATCAACGTTGTCAGGAGCGTTTGTTAGCAAAAAATAGTTAGGAACACGTTAAGCAATCATACCACTTACTAAATTTCATTTACTTCCAGTAGGTAAGCTGCAGGGTGATATCTAAATAGCAGTAAAGATTTTGAAAAATCACATTTTTAAAAAACAAGGGAGGTGAGCTACAGGGTGAAATGAATAAATAAATCCAAAAATATTTACATATATTTACGTGAAAAACTTTTACTATTTATTTGACAAATTTACAAGTTAATATGATAAAATTTTGACATTAAAACTTATTAGTTAATATAACCAAATCAACTTAAGCCCCTAACTAACCTTGGTCAAAATAAAAGTTTACAAATACACATGAGAAATCCAAAAATCCCTACATTTATTTACGTAACAACATCTTGGTTCGTTGTTCTTTTACAAATTCACAAGTTAGTTTGAAAAAATCATGGCTTTATAATACATATCAAGCATAACCAAACCGAACCAAACCCATATAAATAAGGTTGGTCAATATAAAAATGTACAATAATTATTTACAGAAAAACCTGCCTGCCTTCGTTGTTAATTCACAAATTTACATGCTTATTTGACAAAAATTTTTCATCCAAAATATACAATTAATAGAATCAAACCGAACCAGTTGGTCAATATAAAAATTAACAAATACAAATAGTAAATCAAAATTTTTTTACAAATATTTTACATTTGTTTGATTTGTTGATTAACAAATTTACAAGATATTTTAGAATCTTGGCCCTAAAATATATATTTAATGTAACAAAACGAAAGCCTTCACTAGGCTTGCCTAATGCAAACATTGACAAACATACACGATAAATATAAAAATCTGCACATTTATTTACAGGAAGAAACTGTCTTCGTTGTTATTTCACAAATTTGCATGTTTTTTAGGCAACAATTTGACACCCAAGTTATCTATTTAACATAACCAAACCGAGCCAAATCAAACCATTATAATTATTAAGCTTGCTCAATATAAAAATGTACAAATACACATAATAAATATTACATTTAATTACATTGACAAACAACAACCTGCACAGAAATATTTTTGTCCCGTACGTCGTTCTTAGTTTTATTTAATTACTTGTATATAGACTTCTTCCAAAGTGAAGCGACTCAACATTTTGCATTTCTTTCAAAAAATCTGTTAATACATGTACCGCTACATAGCTATTTGGTTGTCTGATAAAGGGATATATTTCTTTACTTCTTTAGCTATTTTTACTGAAAACTCCAAATCAACAAAAGCAGTAGTTTCATCCCACTTAAGGTCTTTTACCTTTAAATTTTAAATATCTTTTACATAAATATTTTTTTGTATCGCTTAGGCTTTTAATTGTTTGTACAATAGTTATTTACCTAACAAGTGCGGAAAGAGGTACTTTTCCGCACGTGACGGCAGTTGCACAAACGACGCGGAGCGGAGTTCGGGCAAGCCGTCAAGGATGGAAAAGATAGTTTCCGCAAGAATTAGGTACAATGTTTTTCCTACGAGTGTTTTTGTCCATCTTCTTTATCAAAAAACATGTTTTAATTCGCAAAGATTTTATAATAATGCTAGAAAATGATACGTAAGATAGAATTGTTACATAAATCATTTAATGAGTCCTAAATATCTTCATTTTTAACAAAACAAAAATCGTGCGAAAAAGAAATTTTTCAGCACTAGTGCGGAAAAGTTACTTTTCCGTACGTTTTTTTAATTTTTATTTTTACTTGATTTTTTTTATGCACGGAAAAATAATAAAACAGGATTTTTTTATTATGATATATTAAAAAGAAACTTTATGTAAAGAACATTTAATTAACAATAACGAAAAAGTTAACGATGGTAGATATTGAAATTGAAAGTGAACTTTCTGTTTGTTGATTGGTTGGTGTTTGGCCCACTACAGAAATGCCTTGATCAGTTTGCTGCTTAGAATTACTACTGTAGTGAATGGAGGAAGGTATATTGGTCTGTACAGGCTGTAACACATTACAGGATTCTTCATTCGGTGCTTCTGGTAGCATCGGTTCAGCAGCACTTCTTGAAAATGAAACTTGTGTGTAGGAGGACGGGTTTTCATTTGAAAACGATTGTGGACGGAAAGGTTCTTGCAATTTGGACGTGCGGAAAAAAATCGTGAGGAAAGTAAAAATGATGCGAAAAAGTAAAATTGTGCGGAAAAGTAATTAACGTAATATTCTTTTAATAGATCGCTCAAGAAACCCTAACTTATATGTTCTTGGTTTGTAAACAGTAAGGTGAGGCCAAAAGTTATTTTTAAAAATATGATTTATAAAAAAATTTACTACTAGTATCTTACCTACTGGACCTAAATGTAACGCAGTTAGTGAATAGTATGGTTTGTTTACAATTCCTAACTATTTTTTGCTCACCAAGACTCCTGATAAAGTTGATTTTTGAAATTGTGATTTTTACAAAAGTGTTTTACTAATTTTGATATCACCCTGTACCTTACTCCAAGGACCTAAAGGTAATAGTCAGTTAATGTCATGATTTTTTAACGTGTTCCTAAGCATTTTCTGATAACGAAAGCTCTTGACAACATTGTTTTCTAAAAATGTGATTTTTAGAAAAATACACTAATAATTTCGATATCACCCAGTAGCTAACTTGCTGTCTCTAAAGGTAATACAATATGTTAGTGATATGATTTTTTAAGGTATTTCTAACTCTTGTTTGCTAAGTAAAACTCCTGACAAAGTTGTTTTTAAGAATGTAAATTGTACAACTATTTTTGATATCACCCTGTAACTCACCCCCTGAACCTAAATTTGAAATAATCCGTTAATACATAGTTTAACTTTTTGGGCTATTTTCAACTTTTTATTGTTAAGTAGAGAACTAGAATTTCTAAACAAATCTATAATAAATTTTAAGGTCACCCTGTAGCAGACCTGAACTTAACCTTTATAACCTGGGTTTGGCAGACTTTTTTTCTTTCTCTTCTCATACCTGATAAGAAATATTAGACAAACATTATTTTTAATTATATGATAATAATAATACAACAAGTTTGATATTTATATATTCAAAGGTTATTTTTTGGGCCACGGGTTGCAATAAATCCGGGTATTATTTTTTTTTCATATCATAACTTATCAAGCCTAATAGTTTTTTTTCCTAAGATTCATTTGATTTCGTTAACATAATAATACGTTTGATTTTGTGGTCGGCTGTACTTAGCCATTCGCTTTGGTCGCAGCCTTCGTAGTTACGAAGGCTGTGTTTTGGTTCGCTTTGCATGTTATTTGAATCCAACTTTAACGAAGTCAGAAAAACGTCTCATGGTTTTGTTATTGTTTTTTTCCGGAAAAATACAATTTTTTAAGAACCTGTGCATCATCAACAATCCCGGAAAAATATCGAATTATCAGCAATCGGGTTTAAAGGTAGGTTTTAGATTATATTTTTCCTCATTTTTCGGTTTTAGACGCTGTATAATAACCTGAAATTTACGATGTTGCCATGATTTAGGGGTAAAATTTGAGGCGTCAAATTTTTTCAGATTGTTTCAAATTATTTCAAATTTTAAAGAATTGCCCCCTATAACTCAAAATGAGTTCCCGACATGACGAAATAGAAAATAACCTAGATCTCTTAGTGGTATCTACAAGGTGTGACGTCTACTGACTTCATTGAACTCTCCTGATAAATTATATTTATTGTCGTATCATAGGCAAAGTTTTACCTTTACCTAATAGTTTTCCCAAAACAATTTGACTTGACCCATTTTAACAAAATTACTTGACAACCCCAACCCATATATTTTTCCGCTGTTTTAGTCAGTTCACCTGTACTCCACATAAGCTATGGTTTGACGGTTACCAATTCAGCAATTTTCTTGATAAAGATTGGTTAAAACATTTAACTGACTATACCGTAATTCAAAAATTGAGTTACGATATTAGGAGACACGGCAACAAACAAAACAAATATAGACCAATTAAACATTTTAATTATAGGTATACCATTTGAAGCACCCTCTCGAGTGGAGAAGAATTTCCCAAAATAACCTCCCAGTTTTCTTCTCAATTTGCTGGGAAGTATAAAATCCAGCTAAAACACTCATTCCATAAAAAAACATTTTATAAAATAATCAAATCTATAATGATTCAAACAGCGAGAAAAATAAATTCGCCATCGTCTTACAAAAAAAACAACAAAAGAAAAAAAAACGCGACGAGTTCACTTGGCGAATTATTATTGGTCTATTGTTTTATATCAATCTATATACATAAATGTATAATTCTAGCACAAACATTTGCCATACCATATAATCATATCAAAAAAAACGTTAAAAGAAAAATTCTAGGATGCTTTAACTCCAATATACCTCTCTCTCATATATAATTGCTCAAAAAATAGAAATAGACTCTTCTCATATATAAAACAGAAACTGTCAAAAGTTACTGAACAATTTTATAACAATTAGTGGTTAAAAACTTTGAACTTAATATTTTGGCTATATAGAACTCAATATGAAACAATACAACACAGAACAATAAAATACAATACAATCCTGAAAAAAAAAATATAAACATATTATGTGAGAGAAGTCCAAAATCCAGAAGACTTCATCGTGGTTGTCGTGGTCATCACCTGTAAAAGAAAACGAAGTTAAAACACCTATTTTCTACAACGTTTAGAAAATATAACAAAACTTTTTCTTTAAAATATCATTACATGAACTTATTACGCTGTTGACTCAGTGTTTATAACACTAGTATTTTTCATTAAAATCGGTTTCGTAGTTTACTAAAAATTAAAATACATTTATGCCAAATTAAAATGAGTGCTCGTAATAGATGTATAAAAAATAAAAAAAATTTTAGGCGAATAAAACAATAACAGTTCTACAAACCCAAAATTCAAGCAAAAAGTCATTACTTAATGGATTTATATTATTACATTTTCTTATGTGATGATAGACACGCTTGCTTGTGTAACTCAAAATTTAGCTATACAACAAGGAGGAAAAAAAACTACACCTAGTAATAAAAATTTAAAATATGAGAACAACAAAAATAACTTTTTAGAAAAGATTTTTTTTTCTTTTAACTTTTAGATCCTAGATTAATAACACTAATTTTTTTGAGATTTTCAAAATATGTGTCGTATTATACAAAAATGGTGAAGGTCCGGTAGTTGACCTGTTTAAAAAAAACTAAATTTTTTGGTAAAGATTATGATTGAGATGTTTGTGTTCACCTCAAAATTAAGAAAAATAAAATTGTTTATTTAAATAACTATGTAGAATTAGTTCAACTACCACAAAATACTAATTACGCATCAAAAATACTTTTTGAATGAATATGTAAAACTATGGTCTGATAATAATTGCATGAAAATTATTATTATTTACAAGAAAAAACAAGACAAAAAAAATAAAACAACAGCAAGTGTACAAAGAGTGTTAAATCTTTCGGTTACTGAGATATTTACGCAAGCTTGGTTAATACAATAAAGAATCTTTGTATATAAACCTTGAAACTTTTGAAATGTTATGCTCCCTAAGTATGCTAAGAATATTCTGGACGTACTTATCCAAAACAGTCCCGGCACATAAGGAAAAATAAAACGATACCGTAAATGAAAGAAAAGTTTAATTCTCTGGACACCAACATAATTTGCAGTCAAAACTGTGAAATAGTCTGACTATGCAAAGAAAAATTAATTGAAAAATTATAGAACTTTATTTACAACTAATAAATTTAAAAAAAATACATCCGTTATTTGTAGTTTCTAAAACATACAGTATGAGTAAAAAGATGGAGGCCTTATGCCTGGCAAGTAGGCATTTTCAAGGGCGCTTATTTTCTTTTTAATAAATACAAGTAATTAGTAAAGTAAATCAATAGGGACTTATCAATGATTTACTTGTGGGCTACATTCTGTTGACAATTGATAAAGGCTTACTAGGATCAAAGATGATCTTATAAATTTAAGAAAAAAAAAACATTGATCAATTTTAAAATAAACATTGGATAAAGCGTAAGAAAAATAAAGTAAGGTTTGACTTAAGTGTCAAGAACTTAAGTAGAGTAGTTTATCTCACTTTTCCAAATCTTAACCTCTGATTTTAACAAAACAAAAAGACCAATAGGTTTTACTTGTAGTAGTTGTTTTATAGAAAAGACAAATTAAGTTTAAAATTCAAATAATACGTTTAAAGTTATTAAAAATAGAAACAAAACTCAATAGTTAACTAGGCCTTTAATTACTTTATAGTATAATTTATAAAAAAAAGAAATATAGTTCCATACCTATTAATTGATTAGATTCATAAAGACAAATTTAAGTGAACTGATTTCAGTAGATCGCTTGAACAACGGGTGAGTGCCTTGCTGCTCAATGTGAGTTACTTTCTTAGTGCTAAATGTTTAGTTTTTAGACGGCGAGGTAAAAACCGTCATGATTTTGACAAATAGCCATATTCTAGGTTCTAATTTAGTGGCAACATTTAAATATTTTTCTTAAGATATTATATATTGACTAACTGTAAGAAGTTTTTAAAATCTTATGGTTTCTTTCTAATTCACCCTATAGGACATTTTATATAAACTTTAACCAGCAGATCGTTACTGATTTATCAAGATTATTAAAGATTTATCAAAAATATAAAATTGATGCATGTATGAAGTTTTCGTTGAGCAACTCAAAAATCACTTGACCGACTTGAATGAAATTCAAAACAAACAACTGCACTTTTCTAAATACATTTTTTTGAAAAATATAAAAACAGGGTATAGAGTACTTACACCTAGTTTAATTGATTGATTGATTGATTAATTGATACTGTAGGTAAAATGTTACTTTTCTTATACTATAAAAGAAGGGTTTTTCCCAAATAGTGTTTCATTTTAAAAGCTCTCGTGACTCGATTTACAAAAGGCTCTGGTTGCTACACAAAAAAGGTCTATAGGTACCTGATTTAAACATGTGTTTTAAAAATTCTCAAAACAAGCTTAAAATGCTTTTGTAAGAGGGTACTTTAGACAAAAATGTGTTCCTTTCAGAAGATGGTAGACACATTTTAATTTTGAACGATTTTTTCCCATTTTGAATAAATTGATTTTCTTTACATAATATATTTTTCTAGTGCAGTTAGCGCAGTACCTTAAGCAAAGAAAAAGCTTTGTCTTGTAACGTTAAATATAACCAAAGAGAAATATATACTACGTATTCCTCTATGCTATAATAATGTCTTATCTAATTAATTTAATTGTCTCTATCTAATCTACAAAATATTTAATACCAAATTCTTTGGTTTATTTTAACTTTTATGTCAAAGGGTGTTAGCTATTGCTTCTTCTAATTAAACTAATTAATTATTATCTAATTTCATTAATTAGCTAATTGGTTACGTAGAACCTAATTTAAATTATGTCAATATCTTACTACAAATCTCATTTCCTTTAATAAAGATGGGCATCTTTTGATTAGTAAAAAGTGAAATGGGTCAAATTGTTTAAATTTATTTCAATAATTATTTGTTTAAATAATATAACTTTTAGGACGAATAAGTATAAAATGATTACCTACTAAACTTAAATAAAATACGTGAGTTATTATTTTAGGAAAAACATCAAAAACTTTTAACAACTTTGAAAAGCAAGTCAAATTATAAAACAAAAATATAGATTTATTTATTTATATCATTATCTTTGGTTCAGTTATAGAAACAATTTTAATTGTTTTTACTTTTTTTTCGATTTCACATCACTGATTAGGTCTGGGTTGGTTTATACCTACATATTTCAAACATGGCATGATGTTATCAAATTTATTTATTTTAATTAATTATGTTTTTAACTATTTAAAATTTGCTCTTAATTTTGTCTGTACCTTCTTAAATAAAATTTTACAAAAATAATGTATTTTACAGTAAACTGTGCAATTTCTCCCTTAAAAGAAACTGATGGTCATAAAGATATGTAACACAGGTGACATTAAAATATTTTCAGCTTTATCAAATTAATCAAAATAATTTTTAGTTGGTTGTTAAATCTTCTTAAAAACAAGCAAAAACGGATATCAAAAAAAATCTTTACCGTGTTTATTTGTGGCATTATGAGAATGCTAGGATAGGTCATGTTTTTTTCCAAAACTACTGTGTGGCTTTACAAAATATTATTTCACTTAAGACATGGTCGATAGCACCAATACATTTGTTGAATCGATCGTCTTTCTGTCAAACAAATGTATTGTAAACTGGAGACCTTGGGAAAATAAAAGAAGTAGGGGACGACCACAAATGAGATGGGCGGGCGATTTGAAGAAACATGCGGGAACTGATGGATGAACACGGCGACATACAGAAAAGAGTGAAAGATATTGTAGGAGGCCTATATCCAAAGATGGATCGAAGAAGGCTCAATAGATAGATAGAAAGCACCATTTTTAAAAAAAAATATTTTACGTATTGATGAAATTGCGAGTACAAGAGTTGATTAAATCACAGTTGAATCGAACAAATAAATGACAAACTCAAAATAAGTTTAATTTTTTTTTTCTGTGTACTGTGGTTTGTCGCACTTCGTGGATATCACACACATTGTGCACAAAGGAACGAGATCTTCACCTTGGTTAGTTATGAAGAAAAACTGGCGCTAAGAGTTTTTTCCAAGTACTGTTTACGTACAGCTTGTACTTTTTTTTTTCTCAAATGGCAAAATAAAGTCGTCGTAGGTACGACTAGGACTAGGACGAGGAGATTAAATATTTTTTATCTAAAATATGTATTAAGCAAAAAGTTTGTGGGCAGGTAATTTAGCACTTTTTTTTAGTTTAAATGTGCTTTGATTTTTTTTTTAATTAAAATTATAGAAAACTTTGTTTTTCAGTACCTCTAAGATATTGTTAACATCATCTTCAGTTCAGTACATGCCTCGAACAAAATGAATAGGATGTCACTTTCTCTGAATAAGCTAAGTTATTTTTCCAAATCGGTAACTAGTAAACCGATTAACATGCCATTTTTATTTTTATTACAAAAGGTTTAGTTGCTCTTAAATTTTTAGCGAAAATTTGTTATTTTATTACTTTAAGATTTAAAATATGTTATCATTCATTAATATCCTTTTTCCAGGGAACAATTTCAATTTGTTTTTGACAAAAATACATCTACTAAGTTGGACGCATACCAAATGTATAAGATTGTATTGACATAGGTAAGAATTTCTTGTAAAGAAATAACTGTCATCTTGTGCTGACTTAATGAAGTTTTTGATTTTTTTTAGCATTTATGAAAAAACATACATTATGATTTTTAAATTAAAAATAATATTGTTAGTTTAATTTTTCGATTGTTTTTAGATACAAATTGATGGTCTAATTGGAATAGTTGGTTTAAACATAGCGACAATCTACACTGTGCTTTAAGTTTTCATGTTAAAAAATGTTAAAAATTTATGAGAGACTTATGATTAATAAGTTATTTATTACCTCAAATAGTTATAATTATTTACTTCGCACGTAGACGCTCTAATTTCTCTAAAGGCAAAGATAATGATTTTTCTCTTAATAGAAATTTTACTGTGGTTTTTCCCAAAATGTTCTTATTATAAATTATTATGGTATTACCTACATAATAATTTATTCTAAACCAGAGACAATTAAGATAATTAAGACGGTTAACGAACAAAACACATAATTTTTGTCCGGAGAGTTTAGTACCTGGATCAAAGAAAATTGAAGTTATCGCAGTGGCGTCAATTTAAAATTTTATACTATTTATTTATACCATTTTTCAGAAACGACTTGACAACAAATACTTTTTTACTTTGAACAAAGGTTCATCCACACAATATCTTTCAATTTGATTAAAAATAGTATAAAAATAAATTTACTTAGATATTACCTACATGTTAGTTAAAGAAAAATAAAGTCTCTCTGAAAAAAAAAACAAATATACAAGAGGTTCTTTTTTTGACATTTACCTTTACTGAAAACTTGGGAACTAAGAATAAAGTTATTTTTTATAAAGAATAATATATGTTTAATAAAATTATATAGCAAGAATAATTTGATATGTTTGTTGTTTTTAAAGAAACATAGCTTTCTTGTAACATAAAATGCAAATTCTTAATTTAATGATAATTATATAGAATCGAATAGCTATAGCTACATTTATTCACTTAGTTTATGGTTTTAATTAATAGTGCTCTTAAAATTTTAGAAGATTTGTGCATCTGAAACTTTATGAATTTTTTCTAATCGACAACATAGTTACTGAGAAAAACAGTCACTAACAAAAATATAAAATTTAAAAATCTGTAAAACAAAATAAAACTTGAAATTTTAAAATAGAATACCTCTCATGCTTACCGATAGGTGGATCTAGTAAATCATATATCTATGATTATAGAGAAAAAAAACATCTTATTCATATTTTATATAGGGTACAGCTAGTAGCCAGGTCAGTTTAATAAATTTATTTTGACTAGATACTTAACAATAGCCCTGTAGCACGAATTTATGCAAAATGAAATTGTCATGATGATTGCCAACTATCTGTTGCAGATAGACCATGTAAGCAGAGGTATAGTGTACTACTATGCACACTTGTGTATGAAAAGTAATTAAAAAAAATAGAAAATAAAGTTATAATTTTTAAATTTATGCAATATTCATGAAAAATTACGTTAGGTTAGGTTTATTAATGAAATTTTGTTTTCCATTTTGGAGCATTATGATGATAAAATTATTTGGCGGAATCTATTTGCCATTTCGCTTGGCACAGGTATTAAAAACAATAAAACCATAATAAAGTAGAAAAATCGATATCTACCAAGAAAAATACAAAAATCAAGGATATAAATGACTTATAATACATCTTTGTATTATTAAAACAAATATGTTTTTAAATATTTAGTTAACAAGGTTTTAAGAAATATCTATCAATACTGAAGAACCATAAAAAAACTTGATAGCAGTTTTTTTATGCGATAAATTAATTAGTAAAAATCATATCTTCTTATTTATACTTGACGGTTGTCCTTAAAAATCTCTAGTTTGTCAGAGAAAGGGTTGGTAATTATTATTCCAGCCAGCAGTGCATTTTAATTTTTATGTGTATTCAATAAAAGATTTCTTTAAAATTTTGAATTAGAACAAAAAAATGATCCACAAGTTTCTACAAATAGACTTTAAATAGCAATACAAGAAAATCTTAACCTTAATGAGACTTTATTTTAACAACTGTGTTACAATTAAAAATGATGGACTGTTTTATCCAATTAGTTTAAACAGTTTAGATAGTTACATTGACTATACAATACAAAATAAATAATGATAGTTAGGACAGACTTAGTGTTCAACAACGAGTTAAGAGTGATCACTCAAGTTTAGAATTTAGTTAGGCCTTAATAAGGCAAAATGATTAACTAATCGCGTGCTGGAGTCAGATAGTATTCAAACTCAACTTTTCAATAAAAAACATTCTACCAATTTATCTTTTTTTTTTTAATGTTTAAGACTGATCTTATATCCAACAGAAAAAATATAATTTTTCTCGTGTTTTCTGTCTTAAGTAAAAGATATACAAAAATATTAAAAATTCAAAAAATAATTGGAACACAGATTATAATGTTAGTAATTTAAACAACCAAGATAACATTTATAGCACATCTTCCAACAAATTAGTTTTGGTTTTAAACAAAACTAGGCAAAACTATTTTTTTTTCAAACGAACAATTTTAAAATTTTCCTTTAGTTTTTCCAATAAAATACTACCAATGGCTTAGACATAACTAAAGTACTATGTTTTTCTCAAAATGCAACGTAAAATTTTCACAAATTTTCCAAAAACTAATTTACCCCACACCTGACACCACTTTGTAACAGGGCCTGGCGTATATGACAGTGGTACTGTCAAATAAAGTGGTCAAGGCTTAAATGTTGTTAGCTACCAAATTTGCAACAACTTAAAAATAGTAAATTAAAAGATTAAATATGATACTGATTGACTAATTTAACTCTCGAAAGGGAATTTGACGGTTCTTGAAGGAAGTGCGCTATAGGTGTTTTTCTCAATTAAATCAATCAATGTAGGAAATATATACATACCTGTTCAATTGTTCTTCATCTTCTTTTTCTTCATACACTAGACATTATCACTGCTTATGGACTATATTTTCTCTTTTTTGAGATTGGTTGCAACCGTTTTTATCTTAATATTTTACACTTTCTATTTACCTTTTTATAGGTATATTTTAAATAAATTATTATTTTATAAAATTCATTATGTAAAAATGTTTTTATAAACTAATTAATTCAGATGGTACCGGTTATAGTATGGTACTTAAGGTAAGGAAATTATAAAATTATAAACAAAATGTTTGGCAACAAGAAAGTTTTATTTAAAAAAGTAATTTGATGTTTAATTAAAACAGTGATAAACTGGTATAAACGATAACTCAATTCAGAAATAAATGATGGTAAATAATTAATAAAATATGTTAAGATAGAAATTGAGTTATACTAAGAATTAAATAAAAGATATTTATTCAAAGGAAAAGTATTTTCCCCTGAATAAAACCCCATTTTAAGAAAGAAGTTGACCCAAAGAAACCCAACTAAACTCTGTCCTCAGACCCGTAAAGAAATTTCTAGGTACTCTACCCCTAAGTCCCTTCCACTTCTCTTTGGTGCAATCAGAGACAGAAAACTATGGTATAGAAAAGGATAACACCAAAGTAAGCATGACAGGACTTAAATCCCTTCACAAGCGTTGGAACATGACTTGTTTGTTTATCCAGTTTCACAATTTAAATAACTTGATATAAGATAAAGGCCCTAAGAACGAACTGGCCGTATACATTTAAAAACTAACCACAGTCAGAAAGCTCGCTTGAAAACTAACTGTTTTTATGTTGCCATTTTCTCAATAAATGTCTTAAAGCTAGTTACGATGCAAAACATACTAATTAATGCTTGTTAACTGAGAAAATGTTCCAATACGTATATAGAGTGCCAAATAACAAAATGTTATTAAGGCTTGCCAATGACAGTTGTTGTTTTTAAATATGACAAGTTATATTAAAACGAAGACCCTGGCAAAACGGGTATGGTATATTATGTATAACTATAATTTTAATTAATACTTATATGGTTGCTTTAACATGTCTGAATAGAGCTTTTTAGGTCTAGACCAGCGATAACATAAACAGTCATAAATTAAAAATAATTACTTCCAGATATATTTTCTCTAGGTTTTTGGTTTCACTGAGAAAAGAAATCAAGAAACCGTTAATATTTGAATTGCTTTTAAGAAATAAGTGCAAATCTGCAAAAACCCTATTGTTACATAGCCATCCGTACCGGAGGTATTGAATGCTATTAGTATCGTCAAAAATGGGGTTTTTTATTTTCTAGTTCAGGGCCATAGCGTCTTTTGTGGGCTTTTGGATGAATATTTTCCACAACCTGTTTTAATCGATTACTAATGATCCCACCAACAATACCTGACCTGTTAACAGACCCAAAATTATCGCAGTCAAAAAGTAAGGTTAGGGTGTCCAAATATTTTTTTCAATTCTCAACGGTTTAAGCTAGAATAATGAAATTTGGCACGCACATCGGCCTTCTCGCACTCATTCTTTGGCTGTTAAAAAAGTTATATATATTTTGCCCCTAGGGGGCGCAAGGGGGCGGGGGCAAAATGTGTTTTAAGATTATGCCATATATCTTCTAAAATATTGCACCTGCACAACTATTTCTTATCAAAAGGAGACGGGGGCTAGAGTATAAAGTATATCAAAAAAGAGATTTTTGAGCAATACAAATAAAATAAAAAATTGAACGATACGCAAATTTTTGTTAAAATTTTTCAATCTCTCTTCGAAATTTTTTCCACAACAGTGGCGCCTGGTGACGTTATAAATTGGAGGGGCAGAAATCTATATTGCATGGAAAAGGAGATTAAAAAACTTACCCAAACAATTTTCTTTTAGCATGTCACAATAAAGCAACTACTTGGTGTAGTTTTTAGTTTGTTTCTTTGTAGATAAAGTCTATTCGCCCTTCTTTTACATGCGCAAAGTGCTCGGATTAGCACCAGTTTCAGACTCATCCAGTGTTGCCACCCTCGACCCTGAGGTCTTCGGTAGAAAGCTTCGAGAAAAATCGTTAGATTTCGGTAGATTTTTTAATCATCTCAGCAAGCAGTGCCGGAGAACTATCGATAGTTTGGATTGATTTAGTAGGTAAATTGTATTTCTACGATTTGTTTTTACTGACAAAATACCAAACTTAAGAATTAAATAAAAAAATTAGGTACATACTAGGGACCTATTGCAATAAAGCAAGGCACAAATTGTGCCGGGCACTATATTGACAGTTTCGCATTAAAAACTGACAGTTAGAAATCCAGTCGTTTATTTTCCATTAATTGTGGCATCACTATTAATTCTGGCTCTTATAATACACAATGGCCTTATTTTGAAAGAAGACAGCTGTTCGAGGGGTCATCGGCACCCTAAAATTTTGTACAGCGTCCAACAGGACTTGGGTCCTGTCATGTACTGTTGGGTCCTAGAAATAAAATTTCGGACTTCCATTGTCTTTATTTATTTTAAAACACGACGTTTCGGTTAGTAAGTATCTCTAACCGTTATCAAGTGTGAACTAAACAATCTAGTCACTAGGCTACTACTTATACTACTTGGTGTGCAGTCAGGTGTGACGGCCCGCCCCCTTTTTTAATCCTAAGACGCCTGTTTTCCTTAAGGAGTGGTTTCCATATGTTTGGTATGTCCGTGCTTGGTTGACTGAAAACTTCTTTATTCTGCATTATATACGCAGCTTCAATAAACTTTCGTTTTCGCCAATGCGACTCCTTATGTAAAACTTTAGCTTCTGACCACTGAATCCTGTGATCATTTGACCAAGCATGATCTGCTAAACCGGATTTTTCAATATCCCCTAATTGGGTACTTTTTAGATGTTCATTTACTCTAACCTGAAGAGGGCGTTTCGTTTCACCTACATATGATTTACCACACTCACACGGGATTTGGTAAATACATTCCTTATTATTTGAGGGATTGTCTGGTTTTGTTTGAGTTACAAAACGTCTTATCGTATTTCCCGAAGAAAATACTGTTTTTATATTATAGTGTTTAGCTATTCGTCTTATGTTTTCTGAAATCCCTTGAACATATGGAATGTTAATAACACCTAACGGATTATTATTTTGAGAATTTGGTACATTTAGTTTGTTTTCAATTTTAAATATCGTTGAGTTTATTAATTTCTCGGAATAACCATTCTGTTGTAAGTCCTTTTTAATGTTGTTAATTTCTGTGGTTAATTCTTCATTATTACTACAAATATTTACGGCTCTTAAATACAAACTTCTTATAACTCCTTGTTTTGTTGCAACAGAATGATTAGACTTAAAATTTAGGTACTGTCCCGTGTGTGTAGGTTTCCTATATACAGTGGTTTGAAGTGGAAACCACTCCTTAAGGAAAACAGGCGTCTTAGGATTAAAAAAGGGGGCGGGCCGTCACACCTGACTGCACACCAAGTAGTATAAGTAGTAGCCTAGTGACTAGATTGTTTAGTTCACACTTTATAACGGTTAGAGATACTTACTAACCGAAACGTCGTGTTTTAAAATAAACAAAGACAATGGAAGTCCGAAATTTTATTTCTACACAATCATTGTCTACGAGTTTCAAACAAAAAGCTGGTGGGTCCTGTTGAGTACTGTTGGGTCCTGTTGGGTCCTGTCGTGTACTGTCGAGTACTGTTGGGTCCTGTTGAGTACTGTTGGATCCTGTTGGGTCCTGTCGTGTACTGTCGAGTACTGTTGGGTCCTGTCGAGTACTGTTGGGTCCTGTTGGGTCCTGTCGTGTACTGTCGAGTACTGTTGGGTCCTGTTGGGTACTGTTGGGTCCTGTCGAGTACTGTTGGGTCCTGTCGGGTCCTGTTGAGTACTGTTTAGTCCTGTTGAGTACTGTTGGGTCCTGTTGAGTACTGTCGGGTCCTGTCGAGTACTGTTGGGCCCTGTCAGGTACTGTTGAGTCCTGTCGAGTACTGTTGGGCCTGTCGAGTACTGTTGGGTCCTGTTGAGTACTGTTGAGTACTGTTGAGTCCTGTTGGGTCCTGTCGTGTACTGTTGAGTCCTGTTGGGTACTGTCAAGTACTGTCGTGTCCTGTTGGGTCCTGTAGATTACTGTTAAGTACTGTCGTATTCTGTTGGGTCCTGTCAAGAACTGTCGTGTCCTGTTGGGTCCTGTAGAGTACTGTTAAGTACTGTCGTGTTTTGTATGGAAAAAATTATAAAATTTTAATAATTAGACATAAAAAAGTCGTTTTGGTGCAAAAGCAGTGGCGGTCTGTGGGGTGCAAAGCTGGAGGAGCGAAAATCGACTTGAAGGTGGAAATTATGATTTTATTTAAACTATATTGAGTAATTACACTATTAAGATCTGGTAAGGACCTACCCAGTTTTTAACTTTTTTTTTATCTTTCAAAAACTGTTTTTTTTTTCATAATATTACTGAAGTAGTCGGGATGCAGTTCTAAATAAATTTGAGTGTATGTATGGATAGTATAAGGTGTTGCACGCTCGACTGAAGATCCAAAGGCCATGAGTTCGATTCTCACATAAAACTTTTTTTTTTCAAACAACTTTAAATTAAAATTTGCTAATTAATACGGGTTGCTTACGTGATGGTCATGAATATTTATACAGTGTCTCAAAATCTCTCTGCACTTTATTTGCATTAGAATTAACCTTATTCGTATTAAAAATAACGATATAACAACTATCAAATTTTTTTGTTATTTTAACTGACCCAAAATGCCTCCATTGATCTTTTTTAACTTTTGTTTATTAAAATTAAAAAACATATTAATAAAACAAAAAATGGAAATTATACAAAAATTGGCAAAGGTGGATACACTTTAATCAGCAGGCGTTGAAAAGCAAACGATCCCAGTGTAAAACTATCTCTGCGGGAATTTCAAAATGAGAATATTAGATAAAAGGCGAAATTTTTAAAATTAAAACTTTCCTGTCCTCGTTTTGGGAGGTTGAAATCGTTGTTAAACCAAACCGAAACCAAACCTAACCTTGGTCAATTGATCGGAAACCTATCCTAACCTATTTGAAATCGTTTGCTTTTCAAGCGCTAATCTTTAATCGGTTCCAATACTCTAAAATTAAAATGGAGTGTATAGCAAGTGTAGGGTGAATAGAAACAAAAACAAAATTCTTTAAAATATACTAAATATACACTGCTGTTAAACCAAAACTACCTAGTAGTAATTAATAAATTTTAATTAAAGTTGTTTAAAAGAAAAAAGTCCTAGGTGTGGGCCTCGAACCCATGACCTGCGGATCATCTTAAATAGAATATCTTTTTGAACTACATCTAGATTGCGTCAGTAATATTTAAAAAAAATCCAATCTGGAATATAAAAACAAATAAAAATCTGGGTAGGTCCTTACAAGGTCTAAACTTAAGCATAGACTAATAGTGCAATTACCGAAGGTATTGTAAAATATTTTTGCGTATTTTTGTCTTCTTGCACTTCTGTGTCCCTAAAAAATACTTTGAATACCGAGATGAATATACTTTATCGAGTATTTTGCGAGGGAATTGATCCCTCTTCGTCCCTCCTTTATTGAACTTTTATCAAAAATAAATTTTTATTGGTATGGACAAAAAAGTCCGTTTAGTTTTATATTTTTATATTTTTATAGCATCAAAAAAGTTTTTATGACCTCGTTACGCCTCGTTATGACCAAAATAATTCAGTCCTGTTGGGTCCTGTCAGGCACTGTCGTGGTCCTGTTGGGTCCTGTCGAGTACTGTCGTGTACTGTTGGGTCCTGTCGGGTCCTGTTGAGTACTGTCGTGTACTGTTGGGTCCTGTCGTGTACTGTCGAGTATTGTTGGGTCCTGTTGGGTACTGTTGGGTCCTGTCGGGTCCTGTCGAGTACTGTTGAGTACTGTTGGGTCCTGTCGGGTCCTGTCGCGTACTGTTGGGTCCTGTTGAGTACTGTTGGGTCCTGTTGGGTCCTGTCGTGTACTGTCGAGTACTGTTGGGTCCTGTTGGGTACTGTTGGGTCCTGTCGAGTACTGTTGAGTACTGTTGGGTCCTGTTGAGTACTGTCGAGTCCTGTTGGGTCCTGTCGTGTACTGTCGTGTACTGTCGAGTACTGTTGGGTCCTGTTGGGTACTGTTGGGTCCTGTCGGGTCCTGTCGAGTACTGTTGAGTACTGTTGGGTCCTGTCGGGTCCTGTCGCATACTGTTGGGTCCTGTCGTGGTACTGTCGGGTTCTGTTGTGAAATTTGTACAGTACTGTTGAAAGCTGATGACCCCTCGCAGCTGTTCTTATAATGTGAAACTGTCAATATAGTGCCCGGCACAATTTGTGCCTGGCTTTATTGCAATAGGTCCCTATTAGGTAGATAATATTATTTAAAAAAAACCTCAGGGTTTATAATAGCGTGATCTTTAATGCCGCTTGCGGCTGCCGGCTGAGTATATCGCAAAATCCAAGAGATGGCGCCATAAATACACTTTTAAAAACAATGGCTTGAAATAAAATTTTTATTCTACAAAGGATCTTACATAAAAAGAATATTTTATTTATGGTGTTTTTTTTTTAATCGCGATTACGAGGCGTATCAAAAAAACAAGTTTATATTGAAAAAAAATCGGTAGAAAACTATGGTAATTCGGTATATCGTAAAGTAAAAGGCTAAATCGGTAGATCTACCGAAAAATCGGTAGAGGTGGCAACACTGGACTCATCATGGCCCCGTAGAGCAACCTTAAAAATCCCACAGAATTTTAAACAGTCTATGAACCTACTATAGTTGATATTGTATTAAAGTGACACCGCGTCATCAAAACCTTGATGGGCGGGAAGGTTCATAATATCTAATATCAGTCTTGCCTAGCATAGAAAATTCTATGTGGTTATTTAAATAAGTAGCACTTGCTTTGTGCCTTTAACTTTTCACTAGTGCTATCACAGATTCCCTTTGCCCCCCACGCAGGATCATTTCGTGGATTGTTCATAATAAAACAAATAAAGCATTTCGTTTTTCACAACCGCACAACCAGTTTTCAGCATCCTATACTTACTTGCACTAAAATTTTGGTTAATTTTTAGGAGTTTTAGTTCCGGTCTATGTGGCCCTAAAGAATTTATTTGTAATCAAAGTTCATATGTCAACGTATTTGAATTTGCACAGTTAATGATATAATCAACGGTATTTATTTCCATTTTGAAAACAAAGAAAAACAAAAACAAACAATAGGCACGCGACCGGCAAGGCTTTTAACTACTGACCTACCCCAAATCAAAACAAACTTATACGTCTTCACTAAGGATATAACCGGCAACACGTAGGAAGGGCAACGAACATTTTCGCACAATGAATATGGCCGACGTCAACAAAACAAACATTCCTTCGGCCCCCGCGCGAGAACAGCCACCCATACACCGCTGAAAAACGAGTCAAATTGAAATCTTGTCCTGCGCGATGCTGCCAACTTGTAATTATTTGACATGAGCGGCGGTAGATATACTCATGAAATTTATTTCATTTAATTATGGCGTAAACTATTGGTACACCTACAAGAACGACACTGATTTATTTTTTAACTTTGCGTAGGCGTAGGTGCACACTAAAATGCCGACAAAAGAGGTCCGGAAAGGCACACCCGAAACCAACTAAAAGCGCATCTCAAAAAAATCTGCCAATCAGGTGCCGTCCATACTTGGGCTCGGTCGGTCGGAGAAAAAATACTTTGTGGTCGGACCCGATGCCGCGGCTATTCTCTGTCGGTAGGGTTGAAATTATACCAGGAACATTTTGTATGAATTTTGATAACTTTTGAAGGGCAGACTCAAGCAAAATTCCATGAAATCGATAGAACCCAGTATTATGAGGTATTTCAATTGACTTTGCAAAGACTATACCAAGCTCGAAAAATGTTCGCAAACTATTCCAGAACAGCTCGCAAACGTACTCTGTAGATACGTCGCCATCACGTCTACGAGCCCGCCGAACGACGCGACGCACTTTTGGATCGATTGGCGGTTCTACGAGGGGGTAAAGGGGTTAATTACCTCCAAGAACCCGAACAAATATATAAAGTATTAGGGCGGATAGTTACTGCAGGTAAGTTAACGGCCGTGGTTAACGGATGAAAATTTTATATTTTTGTTGACTTGTTTTATCAGAAAAGCACTTTATCAGAAAAGCACATATAGTCTACATCTCGATGCACCGATCCAAATAAGAGGTTTGTTTTGCTCGTACACTCCCAAAATTTCGAACAAATTGCAAAAAACTTCATCAAAATATTGCCATATTACACGGTGAAGTTGCGAAAACGGTACATTTTTAAAGCCATCAAATCAGTTTACTTCGTAGAGCTTCTTTATAAGGCAACGTGAACATCGTTAAAAAAAATTGCAATGTGTCTATATTATAAGGACACCGGATAAGTAGGTTTGGTCAAATATAGAGATCACTATTTTATTTTATGTGCCGGTAAAAATATTACCTAGGACCTTGGGTATGAAAAAATACCTTACTATAGTCCTACGACCTACCAATAATACTAGCCTAATGGCCCATTTATGCCCTTAAGAAAATTACGAACCTCGACGTGAATCATAAGAGAGGTTTTAATAGAGAGATTTCCAATAATTTTCAAAAATATTAAAATGTTTACAAATAATAAAAGACCTTCAAGTTTTAAATATTTTGATAATTTTTAAAGTTTTTATGAATTTCATTAAAAAAATTAAAAAAATTACAAATATTTTTAATTTTTTTAAAAATTTTGATAGTGTGTCCCCGAGTGGAGAGGAATTTTTTTTATTTTTTATTTTTGACTACGAAAAAAACTCACTTTTTATAAAAAATTCTGCTTGGTAGAAAATTAAGATAATCATTATCAAATTAAGAAACATGTAATTAATAAGACGAGAAAAATCTTTATTTTTAATTTTACGAAAAACATCACCCTATATAATGTGACATTGATATAGATAATTCTTTACAGTCTAAAATATGTTTACAAAAGTCCTCTTCCTCTTCTAATAAAAAATATTAATATCGTTATCTCAGTTTTTTGACAAGCAGAATGTTTTATAAAAAGTAATATTTTTCGTAAAATTAAAAATAAAGATTTTTCTCCTGTTATTAATTACATGTTTCTAATTTGGTAACACCCTTTACAACTAATCAAAGATTTTACTATGGTAATCTTAATTTTTCAACAAGCAGAATTTTTTATAAAGGGCGTTTTTTTCGTAAAATCGAAAATAGAGGATTTTTTCCTCTTGTCAACTCCATCCCATATTATAATCTATAATCTTTGCTCCATCCGGGGACACACGTATATACAGGGTATCCCATAACTTAGGAGTCATAATGCAGCAGGTGATAGTAAGGTTTCGGTTCGGTGCGAAACCGAGGAAAACATGTCAGTTAGCTTCGCTTCCTATAAAGCTTGCCTTTACGATGAGTGTCCTTAGGTGATAGAGGAGGTTATTTCTGATTATAAAGTTTTCATAACATGGTCGATCAACACTGATCTGTTTTAAAGATATAGGATTTTTAAAGTTAGAGGAGCGGGGGAAAAAGTTTTACAAAAACAAAAAATTTGTCACAGTCAAATGACTGATGTATTATTTCCTTTTTGTTAAAAAACAAGTTAAGGAGATATAGGCTAACAAAATAATCTCTACAATGTATAAAAATTAGAAATCTTAAAAAAAATTTAATTTTTGCTTACCAATGATATTTTTATTGATTTTCGCTTGTGGCGAAAATCAATTACTTGAGCCGCCTCGGCCGTAACATTATTTTTTTTTTTTTTTTTATTATTATTCCGTCCCTAGCACCCCTAGTGTATCGCGCTCGAATTTTGACGCTTACTCGGGAACGCTTCGACGTAGAAGGATGAAATTTGGCGCACTGATTAAGAACTTACGGGAGACCAAAAATGTTAATTTTGGGTCAAATCGGAAAATTTCAAGTAGGGGAAATAGGGGAAAAACCGTCAAAAAGTGACTTTTTTTGATGTACCTCCGTTGGCACACCATAAGTGTCGAGGGGATTATTCTAGAAACTTGAGGTTTTGCACAAGTGTATCTTATGTGTGGTCAGGAAGCCTATTGTTTTTCAGCCAGATCGGAAAAAGTCAAGTGCCCCATTTTGGGGCTCTTCTGAATCCCTGCAGTGACGCATTTTCACTGTACAATAAAATTGGTCAGAATTTCACTGTTTATTTGCCGTTTTTTAAAATATATCTGGTCATTACTCCAAAACTGTTTAATGGATTTTAACCAAATTTTAAACATTTGCGGACCTAAGGGAGTGTTCGGTAACCGTATAGTTGGGTTTTAAAATTAGTTTTTGGTTTTTGAGTTTTGAGGATTTTTCAAAAACTATGCAAGATTTTTGCAGTCAAAAATACTGAATCGAGAAATTTTTTTGCCCTTACACTTTTTGACAGTTCTCGAACTGCTATCTTTTTAAGAAAATACCAAAATATTTTTTAAAAAAAGTTCGACTTTTCTAAGTTGTACCGTTTTTGAGTTTGAAAAATAAATACTAAAAAACACACAAAAATCACAACGGGAAATAACACGCATTAACACGCATTTTTACAAAAATCGCGATATCTTTAAAACAGTAGGTCCGAATTGGACAAAAATTTCACTACTCACTTCGCCGAACCTTTCTACATAAAACTTTATTTATAGTTTTAACCTTAATGTAGAGGGCGCTGGTGTAGGGCACTTAACATTTATCAAAACGGTCCAAAATTAATAAAAATCTTATAAAATTAAAGGAATTTGCAAATATTTTTTGAAATATAATTCCAATAATAATAGGATTAATTTCATGTTAAAGAAGAGACAAAAATCTATAAAATGACATATGTCATTTTTAAGTTATGACAAAATTTTAGTTTCTAGGTTTATTTTTTGTTCAAATACCGCGAAAAATATTTGTAAAACGTCAACGAAATAGAATCTTATACACAAATTGGTTGAAATTAAAACTTTTTTTGATGCATTGAGTCTGTAGCATGAGAGGAGCCGGAGCTACAATTCGTTTCATTATAAAATAAATTATCTTGGACCGATAGTTTTTGATATTTATCCCAAAATATTTAAAAAGCTCAATAAATTTCATGTATTTTTATATAAAAAATTACGATATCTTTAAAACCATACGTCAGATTTTGACGGAAGTTACACCATTCGCTTACTCGAACCTTTTTACATAGTAATCAGTCAACAGTTTTATCATTTTTATAGAGCGCGCTTAACAAAGTAACGAAAATTAAAAATTGTCGGTTCATAGATAAGAAATTCGCAAATGCTACATTTAACTATAGTATAGTATACTTTCATTTTAAAGAGCAGAATAAAATTTGCAAAATAGCAGATGTCATTTTTAAGTCACTGTCTATTTTTAAGTTCCTAGGTTAATAATAAAAACTAATATGAACACACCAAATTCAAAGGATAAAAGTGACATTAATATTTTTTTAAAGCAATAAGTTTTTAGCATGAGGGGAGCGAGAGCTACATACTTTAGCGATAAAAAGGCACTTTAATTAAATTACATTATTATTAAAGTCCAGTGATAATAACATCAGTTGTAAGGGGTTGGCAAAGGCAAATAATGAGTAGTTATTAAATGAATTACACTTAGTTGACTAATTAACATTTTATTTTTGAATCAGTGTCCAATTCCAAGGCTAAATATTAAAAAAAAACCAAAAAATTTTCGTGGCTAAACGTATATAAAAAGGTTTTGTTTCTCTTGTATTATTCCATGAGCATAGTTTCTTTTGTATTCGGTAGATGTCGCCACTTGTGCTTAAAGCATACCGTATTGCAGGCATTATTTTTCATTTCTCTTATCAATATCGTAAGATGAAATTTATATACCGTCTCTCCAACTTTACAAAGGTGTTACATTGACCATGCACGGTTCTGAAGGGTTCCTTAAGCACGAAACAGTTAACTGTCAACACTTAATGGGTGGCCATTAGATCTTGAACCCCCGTGGGTGTACAGCATTCGAGCTGCCCACGGAAAAACACAAGAGGAACAAAACCTTTCTACACCCGATTATCCACGAAAAAATTTTGTTTTCTTTATTCACGGGTACCAAACTTTACGTTTTCAATATATTTCGCAAAACATTTAAAAAAACTTTTCGAAACTAGTAAAAACGTTTAATTTTAAAATGTATATTGGAGAACTTGGGTATAATTTTATCTCAATTATTATATAGATTTCTCTTAGTTTCTGTCAGTCTGTCAAATCACAGCTCTCTAGCGTTTCTGGAAATTGGTAATGTTACTTTTACATAACTTTACATGTATAGGGAAGGGGAGTAAATTATAATTTCGGGTTTTTTATTTTTTCCTATAGTTTTGTCATAGTTCCTATCAGTCTGCAAGGCATCTTTTTAGACTATATTGTGTATCCATTTGGATACGCAGTCCTTCAGATTGGATACCCAGTAAACAGGAAATGGATACCTACTTTTGGGCCTTGACCTTTTATAAAATATAATTAAAATATGATACCTAAAATACAGGGTGTAATTTAAATGATGAACCAATCTTTAAGAGATGGCGCGGAAGGTCCAAACCAGACAAAAAGTTCAAATAACTTTTTGCCAAGTTATAGTATTTTTTAAGTTTGGAAAGTAGGGAAAAACGATGAATTTTAAAATATCAAATTGAACAATGTTGCTTTTTTCCAAGAAAATATAGATAGGTTAAGGATACAGTGTGTATTCGAATTAGTTGTCGCAAAGTGTCCATTTTATACTATAGTGTAGAATACGGTTGTTGCTATACCTTGGGTTAAAGTAACGATTATTTTGTGAACAGAAAAAGAACCTTTGGATCTCTTAGTTGATTTCAAGTTAAATCATTAACGTTAAAACAACGACCAACTAAGGCCCATAAAATGATTGATCATATTGGTGCATAATGGAGTCGCAACAACGTTGAGGCATGAGTCGTCCGTGTAACCATAGTTAGTTGCCTGACGAATTTAAATACGTCGGCAAAACGTTAAATTGCTGCTTGGGATTAAATTTACACAAAAGAAATTGAAATAGATTTGTGTACATGTCTAAAGGTCCTTAAAACAAATATAAAATAATAATGTTAGCACTATATTTTAACGATTTTTTAAAATTTGTTGAAGAAAAGAACAGATTTTTGTATGTCGATTTTCTGTTATGATTTTTAAGAAAGTTATAACAAAAAATATAATAATAGCTGTAAAGTTTGGCACCCTTTATCTAAAAAACAAAGAAGTTTGATGAAAAATATAAAAAGAAAAAATCCTTCTTTTGATCCTTTCTACCACGAATTATTACACCCTTATATTATGGCAAAAAAACCAAACAAATATACAATATAGATATTTATTGTGTCAAAAAATAATAATTATATAAAGTAAGTAACTTTATGTTAAATGTTTGTATGTTATGGTAAGAATTTTAAGATATTTGAAAGTATCAAATTGGTCTGAAAAAAAAACAATTTATAAAAGTGAGCGCTTTTCAAATATACCTGGTGGGCAACAAAACCCGACAAAATCTTTTTCGTTATAACTTTCCAACTATATCACCAATTTTATCAAAGCAAAGAGTAGTTGGCAGTGATTGATTGATCGGATATTTGTTTAAAAGTATATTTTTGTTCACCATCTTGACTCTTGAAAGAGGCTTGTTTATTCTTATGTTGGAAATGTGTGGAAATTTTGGATATTTTTTTTTTGTAGAAAACCTCTCTATATCTTTATTTATCTTTATCTGAAGAATACGGTAAATTTGTATTTTTAATATTTTGTTTTGTCGATTTTTTTTCGACCTTTTGTACTTTCGACCTTTTATGGCTTCGTCGGCGGGCCTGATAATAAAAAGTCCTTTTAAACAGTGTGTCACAAAATGTGACCCATACTAAAAAATAACCAAAAACATCTGTGTCAAAGTTACTACTGTTACTTCCTGCACAAAAATATTGCTTAGGGGGGGCCATGGCCCCTATGCCCCCTCCCCTTATAACCACCGGTGTTTTTTTGCTTTAAAAAACTTATTTAGATAAATCAAAATATATAATCTAATCAAAAAACAGTTTATTTTAATTTGGAAACATTTTATTTTAGTAGGTATAAATTACGAACCTTTTTGAAGTATTTATCATAACATTAACCTCACTTTTTAATATATCATTTAAAAAGAAATTGTCTTATCCTCAATAAAGAATAAAGGCACATTTTTTTCTGAAAATCTTAGAAAAGATATTTAAATATGCAAGAGAAACTGATTATTTTAGTTATTTTTGAAAATAAGTTTATATTAGTATGTCCCTGAAGCCTTAAATATGTTAACAACCCGACATTAGTTTTTAAAAGAAAATGTTATGTTGTTGAATAAAGTATACTACATATTTTTTCCTAAAAAGTGTAGTTTTTGAGAAAATTTTGAAAAACCTATAATAAACATGTTTTTTTCTAAATAATCCCAGTTTACGTACGTCAATGAAGAGCTACTTGCTTTTCCTAACCTTATTGACCAATACATTGTTGGAAAGGGAATTTTATTCTCCACAAAAAACTGTTCTTTGCAATTTTTGATAAAAAGGTTAGTTTTCGAGAAAATTGCATAAAACTGAAAAAAAAACAGGTTTTAGGGGGTTTGGGGGGGATTTTCTCCGTCCCTGTCGATTTTTCGAGTTGGTAACCGAGATATTTGGATTCAGCAGGGTCAAATTAGGGGGAATTGGTCTGTTGCCAAAAAGTAATATGATTTGCTTCTAGACCGAAAACGGAAAGCCTTTCAAAATAATATGCTCTGAATATATGTGAGCAGTACTCCATAGTTGGTCGAATCTGGGCTTTGTAGAATGTCAGCAATTGGCTTGCTGTATACAGATCAACGATCCTAAACACACAGGATTGCTTATTTCCATTTAACTCTATGTTAGCGTCGTTCAAGAGAGACAAATACTGCCTGCTTACGTCACCAGCGGACCAGTTCCTTTGTTTGTATTGAGAGTTCGTGTGATTTTAAGGTGTTTTTGACGTTTTTACCTTCGTTTTTCAGCCGATATTTGACCTATTTAAAACTTTACTACGGAGTGAGCTACGAATCTCAAACTTTGCACAGTCGTAGATCTCCTTGGAGTTAACGATCCCTCCAAGTTTTATGGAATTCCAAAAAGTACTAAAGAAGTAACGAAACTTCAAAAAACGTCGAAATTGTCACTCGCTCACTCATTCATGTATAGATCATCAAAATTCTACT
The DNA here is from genome assembly GCA_963576565.1 of Aspidapion aeneum. NCBI lineage: Eukaryota > Metazoa > Arthropoda > Insecta > Coleoptera > Brentidae > Aspidapion > Aspidapion aeneum. The sequence continues at coordinate 32,634,250 of OY755038.1, read as the reverse complement.
GTACTTCCAGACATGCTACAAAGCTGAAATTTGACAGACTGATAGAAATTATGACCAAACCCCTGAAAAAAAAAACCCAAAATTCTAATTTACTCCCTTTCCCTGTACATGTAAAGTTATGTAAAAGTAACATTGCCCACTTCCAGAAATGGCAGACTAATAGGAACTATGTTAAAACTATAGAAAAAAATTAAAAACCCCAAAATTATAATTTACTTTCCTCCCCTATAAATGTAAAGTAATGTAAATGTAATATTGCCCACTTCCGGACACGCTAGAGAGCTGAGCTTTGGAAGGAAAACTATAGAAAAAAATTAAAACACCCCAAAATTCTAATTTACTTCCCTCCCCTATAAATGTAAAGTTGTGTAAAAGTAACGTTGTTCATTTCCAGAAACGCTCGGGAGCTGAAATTTGGAAGGCTGATAGGAACTATGATAAAATTATAAAACCAAATTAAAAAACCCCAAAGTTTAATTAACTTCCCTCCCTTATAAATGTAAAGTTATGTAAATTAGCATTGTCCACTTCCAAAAACGCTAGAGAGCTGAGGTTTGGAAGACTGAGAGGAACTATGATAAAACTATAGGAAAAAATTTAAAAACACTAAGATTTTAATTTACTTTCCGTCCATTAACGTATTAATCGGTACGTTAATGTTTCCGTCCCTATAAATGTAAAATTATGTAAAATTACTATTGCCTACTTCCAGGAACACTAGAGAGCTGAGCTTTAGAAGGCTGATAAGAACTATGATAAAACCATAAAATAAAAAAACTCAACATTTTTAATAAGGCATTGCAAAAGTTTTAAGCAATATCCCGCATATTTTACTACTTTAAAATTTAAATATATCGAAATCCTTTAAAAAAGGAGTGAAATCATAACAAAAACATTTCATGTAAAAAGAAGAAGTACGCGAAAGTGGTATTCTGTAAAAAGAATTAAGATAAAAGTAAAGCCAAGTTCTACAATACAAATTTCAAAATGAATGGTTCTTACTAGTGTGGAAATGTTTTTCTAAACTTGGCTATTACGGCTGCAAATGACTCTTAGGAAACTGAACGTAAAGAAGTTTGGCTGGAATAGCAAAGTTTAAAAAAACATTTTCAAACTAGTAAGAACCATTCATTTTGAAATTTGTATTGTAGAACTTGGCTTAATTTTTATCTCAATTCTTTTTACGGAATACCACTTTCGCGTACTTGGCTTTTTTTTTACATGAAATGTGAATTAAGTCAATTGATATAAAGAAAGCACATTAATTTATTGTTGGAATAAAAGCTTTGTGCTCCCTCTTTCAGTGTAGAAATATAAATATATATACTTTTATATTATTATATTTATATAAACTTTAATTCTTTTTGGATTTTTGGAAACTCCTTGCTCATTAAATTAATCACATTGAAGAAAATTGGTAATTATGCCGCAAATGTACTTCTTTTATTAAACTGATAATTGGAAAGTTTATTTTGTAGACAGTTTATCCAGTTTAGTTTCAGTTTTTTTCCTAAGTTTTTTGAGTCTATAGAAGTTTTCAGAAACATGTTACAAGAGAAAGAGTGAAAACGAGCGCTGGGTGGGATAAAAACAACTTATAACATAAACAATGTAAATCATTTGAAAAAAAAACTTATGAAAATCTATTGATTTAAAGCATAAGACGTTGAAAAACACATCTTATTTGGCTGTTTTTCCAAAAACTGACTGGTTTTTGACATAATAATATAATAAATATTGCAATACAAAATCTGTAATATCAAATAAATAACTTTTTGTTACTACATAATATAAGTGCATTTTATTATATCCGCAAAAAAAACAATACATTATACCTCTAATGATTTAAATTGATTAAACTTTTAGAAAAAATCCTACTTCTATTCTAAAACTTTCAACTTTTTAAAAAAGAAACTCCAACATATCGTCTGGTAGGAAAATTCAGCTCTCAGAACAAACTCTTGATTTATCAAATCATTTGTTTTGAATGAATGAAATTATTAATTATATTTACTAACACGAAACTAAAAAATTTGTTTGCTAATAAGCAAGAAAAAAGCGAGAAAAACTCACGACTGCAATGTGTATTAAATGAAGCGCGCTGAGAAGAGGTCCACTAGTGACGTAAGCAAGGCGCCGCCTACCGCTGAAAGATTCGAACTAATAAATAGGCAATTCTGTGTGTTTATAATTGTTGTATACAGATGTCTTGTACGAAATAGCACCCCAAGCTTTTGGGAGGCCCTTTTAGCTATATCTGTCACGTGACTGTACCAAGACATGTTGGTCTCTGCAGTGACTCCTAAGATGTTCAACTGGTTCTGCAATGTGACAGCACTTCCAGATAGCATATTTGGCTCATCGGTGCTGACCTTTTTTGAAAATAGGGTTGCTTGGGTTTTCTGCGCGTTGAACTGTACAAGGTTTTTGTTGCCTCAGTCCCACGTGCGGAGAAACATGTGGGTGGTATGAATGAGGAAATTACATTGCTATAATCTGCAAAGCATTAAAGTGAATTTACTGTTTTATCTATGAGGTCATTTATGTAAATCAGAAAAAGTGTTGGCGAAAGTATTGCCTCAGAAGTGTGGCTCTTCTGTGGTATTGCTCCCTGTGGTATACCCGCATTTATTTGATAAGAGTTGCAGTTCTGGCCATCCAGTACAATATAAATGGATCTGTCCTTAAGGTAACCTTCAAACCAAGTGCAAAGTTTTGGCGACAATCCCATTGTTTTGAGCTTGTTGAGCAAATTTTCAGACTTTATCAAATACTTTAGATATATCTAAGGCAATTGTTCTTGTTTCACTCCGCAACTCAATCGCTTTTTGCCAGAAGTAAGTGTAGTTTCAATGTTGGAAAAATATTACTACACTCAAAGAATATATACATAAATATGGTTATAAGGCCTGTCTCACAATCCCTAATAGTAAGCTGTTTAATATACCGTATAACCTGTAATTTTTTTGTCTGCTGTGAAAATATTTCTAAAATGTCGATATCTACATTTATATATAAGCACATAAATATTTACTTTTTAAATTAAAAAAATATGTTGTATATGCTACTTTTTTCAACTACTATATTTGCGGGCTAGATTTTTATGGGGGGAGGAGTGCTGCCAAACTCTGAAGGGAGGGGCGGCGTATTTTTGAAAATAGAATAAAATGAAAATTATTATATAATAAATTGATAAAAAAAATTTTTTAAGTCACAAGCTTTTATAAAATGCACTAAAAATTAAAAAATAATTTTCTAACATTCTATTATCATAATAATAAAAGCGATGGCCGACTGATGGAAAGTTTGACGATGTTAGCACGATAAGATATCCGTATCAAATAAATATCACTATTTGCAAGAATCAATCTAGCAGAAAAATGCAGAGGTACCAAACCCACCCAAGATACCCCAGAATTTCTCTGACATAGGTATAGCAATGGTATAACATTGCGGCATATCAAACATATCTTTGATGACCTGCTAGATCACAAATTTAGATTAGCTTATGCTTTGATTTCCGGCCATCGCTTTTATTATTATGATAATATTAGAATGTTAGAAAATTATTTTTTAATTTTTAGTGCATATTATAAAAGCTTGTGACTTAAAAAAAAATTTTACCAATTTATTTTCTACTTTTTAGTCTCAGCTATGTACTCTATTAAATGAAAATATTTGTTCAATAACAGAACAGAAGAGTTTATTCTAGATTATAATGAAATCGCTGATCGTGAGTTGTTTGGAAATTCATTTTTCTATTGGGGAAAGGAGAGGGTGGGGGTAGAAGTAGAAATATATTTCTTGTTTGAGTTGTATTGTCATCGGATTTTTATGCATATACCAAATTTTATAAAAGTCATTTGAAGTGAAGTGTGTCAAAAACGCATTTTTTATGGAAGGGGGTGGGAGGTAGGTGTGGTAGGACATTTTGTCATTATTGTTGTATTGTCATCGGACCACTATATGTATACCAAATTTCATCCAAATCGGATAATGTTATTGTACGATATCAATAGAAATACTGTTAAACATATTTTTATAAATAATTAAACACAAAATCTCGCCGCAGCGAAAATCAATGCTGCAACAGTTTTAAAAGTGTTGGATGTAAAAAATTTGCGAAGCAAATGTGTTAATGAACTAATTTGCGAAGCAAATTTTTCTCAACACAAATTTGCAAAGCAAATTTGTTAATAAACTAATTTGCAAAGCAAATTTTTCTCAACACAAATTTGCGAAGCAAATTTGTTAATAAACTAATTTGCGAAGCAAATTTTTTTCAACACAAATTTGCGAAGCAAATTTGTGATACGGATGTTTTCGCGTAGCGAAAATCATCCGTATGTTATTAATATGTCCCCGTAGAGACTTATTTTAATTAACAAAAAATATCAAGAAAAACATTGCGTTTAATATGGCATTTAAAAACTTTGTTCCAAAAAAAGAGTTTTTCCTGAAAAAAAATTACTGCATAATTTTTTAAAATTATTTTTATCTTCACTTATTGCTTGTATTCTAATATACCAATTTAAAATACTCTGCCAATATATGGGCCCCTAAGCTCACACTAGGTACTATAGTTATAGTGTACGTGTGAGCTAATATAACTAAAAACTAAAATATATTTTATTCAACTCCAGACTAAATTACCTTTTGTTTGATACCACACAACCCATGTTTTGACTTAAACTCAAATTTTTTAAATCAACCGCCACCCTTAAAAAAACAAAAACTAAAATGTATTTTGTTAAACTCCGGACTCAATTACCTTTCGTTTGATATCACACACGCCATATTTTCACTTAAACTCTAATTTTTGAAATCTACCCCCACCCTTTTATTTGGTTTGTGTTCGGTGGATTTTGTTCATTTTTAAATGGGACCATCTCGGCCCAAAACCCAGCCTAGGTACCAAATTTCATTAAAATCGGCCAAGCGGTTTTTGAGTTATGCGCGTTGGTCGTTACAGACATACAGACAGACAGACAGACAGACAGACATACAGACAGACAGACAGACAGACGGCGCAACAAAAAAGTTTTAAAATCTTCTGAAACGCAAAGATATATAAAAAATTTTGAAATCGGAGCAACTTTTTTTTTCTCGAAAAAATTAGGATCACCATAGCTCACACTACTGTAGTATAGTATATGTGTGAGCTAAAAGTTATTATCAAAAAAGTGTTAAAATTTTCAAAATAAGAAACACCCAACTAAATTTACTAGTATACAGTTGAGTAATAAATTGATAGGTATACCTATAATTTAAGACATGTTTCAACTTTTAGTTTTGATGCCCAAAGCGCACTTACGAAATTATACAGTTTTGTATTTTCATAAATCAGGTTATTGGTTCGGTTCGGTTCGGTTTTGTACCCAACTGCGCCTAGTAGTTACAAGTAAATTTAGCAGTTGGGTGTTTTTTTTATTAATTTTTTTTTTATTTCTAACTTTTAGGTTTAATTCTTAATTAGCCTAGTAAATTCTTTCTGCATGCGCTTACAGATTTTTTTTCCAACACCATTTTCTTCCCGCTCTCCTTATTGGTAATAGTTGTAGCTATACCTTTCACAAATATAGAGCGATTTCAAAAATTCTTTCTGCACACGCTTTAAGACTTTTTTTCCAACATCATTTTACTAGTTTCGCCCTCCCTGTCCCTCTCTTGTTCCCACTCGCCTTATTAGTAATAGTTGTAGCTATACCTTTCACAAATATAGAGCTATTTTAAAAATTATTTCTGCACACTTCCCCACCTTTACTTAATGGAAGGTAACACTGTTCGCGTCCGTAGAAAATCTACACGTACTTTTTGGGTAAAGCTAAATGAATGCTAAATGCATAGTGCTTTTTATAAGGCTGAATCAGAATTAAACCTAAAAGTTGGAAATAATTTTTTTTTTCAATAAAAAAAACACCCAACTGCTAAATTTACTTGTAACTACTACTTACCCAATAACCATTAATGAAAATACAAAACTGTATAATTTCGTAAGTGCGCTTTGGGCATAAAAACATAAAAGTTGAAGCTTGTCGTACATTATTATAGGTATACCTGTCATTTTTGTACCCAACTGCGACTAGTAGTTACAAGTAAATTTAGCAGTTGGGTGTTTTTTTTATTTATTTATTTTTTATCTGTGTAGCGTTCTTTACTGTGCGAATATTTATTTTTCGCTTACTGTGCGAATATTTATTTTTCGCTTTTTTCCTAAGCGTTTATTTACGGTCACCATTACCCCCTCCCCCCAGACTCTTGTTCCAGAGCCGACCTTGTTTGGATCCAAGCTTTAAAATATGTTCGAATGGAATTACGGAATTTAATCAGCCCAACCAGGTGGTCCAATCATAAAAAATAAATACTATTTACGATGGAACATTTTTCCGCTTATAAAAACTCCATTCATTTCACATTTTTGGGATGAAGAATCAATGAATGAACATTTTGTATAACCACCGACTTAAAAAGTAATTTTACGAATGATATTTCTCAAATGACCTTAACCTACAATATACAAATTATTATTAGCAATTGATTGATCTAGTTTTACAAAAATGCACCGCATCATTGTTATATACGAAAAAAAAATACCGAAACCATAACTTTATCTGAATTATTTGTCGATATATACAAAACATATACTTATGATATACGGTTACACGTGCAAACCCAGCTGACACGTGTGACACCTGTGTATGAATTCTTTAATGTATGAGAAGAAGTACTTCCTAAAAATCGGGTGAAAGCCGAAATGCGCATGCGATCTCCTTCGATTTGCGCATCTCTTTTGTTCCTGACATAGCGATGCTAATTCTTATTCTCACCTAGTTCAAGAATCCATACACTGGTAGCAAATGTGTTAAAAAAGGCTTCTGCGTACCCTGCACGCCTTGCATGCTCTCAAACATCGGCACTGTAGCCAGTGACGGATCCAGAGGGGGCCAGAGGGGGCCAGAGGGGCCCGCCCCCAGACATATAACTTATTTTTTAGTTTAGCAGCATTACTTATTTAAAAGTTGTCGCAAATTCTACTTAATTATTAAAAATTGGCAATAAATCTTCTTTGAATACTAAATTTCACACCATCTATCAATAACCGCTTATAAAAAATATTTCGAAGTTTGCTGCCACTTTGGTCCTTCTTCACAATGCCTGTAGTCGAATAGTCACACGGAGAGCAAATATTTTCTTATTGAACCGACCCGATCGTATAAAATCTTGTGATAACGAAGTTACTATCTTCACCTAGAGAAAAAGGTAAGTGGTGAGTAATAGCGAACCGTCCAGAGTCTCCATAAAGCTAAAATTATACAACAGTATGTCCTTCTAAAATTCGAGATATTAAAAGATTTTGGTTGAAGGTTTAACTAATCTTTTCTCTTGGATGCAGTAGATTTTAATATTTATATAATTTGCAACACATGCTTTTTTCATTGTAGCCATGACATTATAATGTACACAAAATTTTTAAAAAATAAATAAAGCTAATATTTGGGTTTAAAAATGACAACCTTATTTAAACCTGCAAACGTCACTAGGAGATATCCATTAAAAACGAGTGTTAGCCTGCTGTCCGCTCTATTTTACACGTTAATTATTTTGACAAGTTACCGATGATTAAACCACTTTTCAACTGTTTTTGGACAGTGTTACTGAAAAAGGATTCTGACCTTGCGCTTTTTAGAATATTTAATTATTGATACGTATTTAATGCGGTAATCTGGAGAGAGTTTTAACATATTTATGTAATTATTTGTTATGAGCGAAGTGGAAATCTCAAACTCTACTTTGGTTTTCTGCACTTGAGATGCAATCTTTACATGGCGTGTGAAGTGCCACGATAGGAATTTTTTTAAAACTACAACCTACTCATCTAGTTATTAGTTAGGTCCTAAAATAAGGTTCTAAATTGTCGAGAACGCTAACCACTTCTATGTACTGTATGTACTTACTTCGAAGTTAGATTGAAGCATTATCTTTGTCTTTTACCAGGAGCGGATCCCAACCTGACCCGGTTAGGTTAGTATATCAAAAAAAACTTTCCTGACAAAATCAGTGTAGTTTTTTTTTGTAAACAAACCTAACCTGGTCACGTTGGGTTAGTAACCTAACCTGGTTAACTATGAACTATCCTCCACCTCTGGACTACCTCGGCTGGGCAGGGCAATTGGACTTGGTTAGGTTTCAATCTTTTATTTTCATACTTTCGACCTTTTGTACTTTCGACCCTTTGGTACTTTCGACCTTTTGTACTTGCGACCTTTTGTACTTTCGACCTTTCGATTTTCGTCTTTTTGTATTTTCGACCTTTTGTATTTTCGACCTTTTGTATTTTCAACCTTTTGTTTTTCGACCATTTGTACTTTCGACCTTTTGTAATTTCGACCTTTTGTATTTTCGACCTTTTTTACTTTTGACCTTTTTTACTTTCGTCCTTATATCCGCCGCCCCAAAGTTCCAAATGTAATACGTATCCGTTAATAAAAAGGCCGTCATTTTGAATCCAGTATTTTAATTTTGTTTAGGTTTAAAAATTTACTAAATGTTTTTAAATGAAAAGGTCCGCCATTTTGAATCCGATATTTTGACTTCTATTTTAAGTTTAATTCAAATTTAATAATTAGTGACCTTAAACTGCAACTACATTGTATTTGTACATGTTTTTTATAACTAAAATTTGATATATACCATTTCTAAAAAATAGAAAATTCCACTATTTTGGAGCGCCATTTTGATATTTTAGGTTTAAGTCATAAATTGTATGACGTAGCCTTAGCACCGTACTATGTCAAATTTGAGACAAATTGGTTTATAAATAAAAATATCCGTCAATTTTATGTGTTAAAAAATATTAAATTGCATTCTTACCGGAACTCTATACATCTGTAAAATATAAAATCTGTAACTCTTCCGAAGGTAGTTGAAAAAGCTCTGTCGGAAGATTTTAAACAAAAGCATACATAGACCATTTAATAAACAATATTGCCCGACAGCGAGTTGTCTCGGCAGCTAATTGGGTCGGCGGCTAGTTGGCGAATCGGCCACGGCGACTTGGTGGCGGCAAATCGTCCTAGAACCTGACCAGAAAGTGTATTCTGTGTATTTCTCAAATTATCCCTTCCCCCCGTAGATCCGCGCCTGGTTTTACTATACGTTAAATTTGGTTTGTGTCAGTATGGTAGTTATCTTATGGTTTATTTTAGGTAGGTATATGGCCAGAATCCTAATTTGATTCATGAGACGATGCGATTTATTGTTGTTGTGTTATTAGATTTTATTATTACGGTATGACCTACTAATATACATAATTCATCATTATTCATCATTATGAACGGAAATATCGAAATAGGGATTTTTCAGCCTAATTTTAACCGGTAATTACATAATAGTAAATTAAAGAAGTTTTCGCACTTTGTCGAATTAAAGTGCCCGTATTTTGGAAATAAAAGTCTCACTTTTTAGGCCCGGGATGAAAAGTGACGGATCATGTATCAAAGGTAAAAGTTAGGATAAAAAGTAACATATCAGGGACAAAAGGTAAAAGACAATTTGTAAGTTTACATTGCAGATAAACATGTACCTAAATATGAAAAATGTTTAGTATAAAAACTGCTTAGTACTGTAGAAGAAAAAACTCGTAAAAAAGAGTTCAAAAGTGTGAAAAATAGTGCATATAGTTGAGAAGCACCCTACCTGCCCAGCCCCTGGTCAAAAAGAAAAATCAGTAAAACTACAGAACACTATCAAGCTAGCTCGTGGTGTAGCATATTGGGAAATAATACAAATATTTTTGATGTAGTTACAAAGATTTTACGACAAATACCCACATAACATTGAAGAAACTGCTACTTCTTTTAGACATAGGCATAGCATATTATTTAAATATATACAGATGCTAAGTATATAATTAGTATAAACTTATATGCTGTTAGGAATGGCCATAGCATATTATTAGCCTATACTTTGTGAATATTTCGCTTTAGCATATGCATAATATATACCAAATTTGAACCTGCCAAAAATATCCTTAAAATAACATGCTCAAAATATTCCGACATGGAGTAGAAAAAATGGCGAAAGCAAACCTACATTAGTTTATAGGTTATTTCGTAGATGGCGTTACTTGTCTAAATATTTGAGGATATATACAAAACATAGATGAGATTTATAACCTTCCTGATGGTGTCGCATGTCACATCGAGATTTTAGTGTTTTTATGAACAGTTTGTCTGTTAACAGTGTGAACACATATTGGATTCCATTAGTTCTTGGAGTTTTGCCAGATTTGAAGATTTTCCTTCAATATGAAGGGTTTTGTACAGTACGGCAAACACAAATATTTGGCACACCAGCTTCCGCACGAAAATAAGTACAAGTACAAGCTGGTTTCAATCTTTGGTATGATTGGTTTAAGCATCATAGGTGTAATGGTTTACGGTTTAGTTATAAGTTTAGTGAGTTTAGAATTAAAATATTAAATAATAATAATTGTTAAGATTAACTAAATCAAAAAAAAATAAAAAATTCTGATTACCGGTTTCTTTAACAAAATTTTCTAATTAAATCAAATATTGTCTTGAAAGGAGAATTAAAATATCTTTATGCAAGAAGGTTTTTCCAGAAATAAACCAATATGATAAGAGATGGTTTGCATTCAGTAAATTCAAAAATTCTCTTTTTTGAAGCCCATATTGCTTTGGTGCGTAGGAAAGCAATTTTTGTTTCAAATCGATCCCATTTGCCTTGATAAAAAAAAACCTGTGTAGCAAAAAATGTTCATTTGCTATAAAACTAAATCACATAATATTTTTTCGTTGAAAAAACATAACTATATCAAGGAAAAGAAAAGACCCACATTTAGAATCATGATGCCCAGAGAGTGTTCCCAAGGTCTTAAATTAGCTAGAATCAGTATCACGCACATGCTATAATTGCTATAAGACGAAATTGGCCTTAAGGTCTGTGTCAGAAGTCGGTTCCGCATGTCCAGTTTAATCCCGTCCTTCTCTGTGTTTGACTGTTGTGAGTTTATTCTTATTTTACGCAATAGTTATTTTCCAAACAAGTGCGCAGTAGCGGTCTGTGGTATAAAACTTTGGGGGTGCACACACCCAAAAAAAATTGCAACGCAGGTAAAATTTTTTTTGATTGCCACGCTAAACTTTTAAGGAAATTGAGTAAATGCGAAATCGTCTAAATCAAAACAATACGGCTCGACCGAAAACGCCAAGTTGTCTTACACTGAGAGAAGAATTTTGTAACAATAACAAACATTTTGTAACTGTTACCAAATGCGTTGCCCATATTTGGCTTATTAGATATTTGTTTGCAGGTAACAATTCAGAAATTTCAACAATTGAAACAAATATTTGTTAATAAAAACAAAATCGTCTGGTAATATTTAAAAAAGCTGCATCAAGCACTAATATATTGTTGGTATTTAAAAATATATGTGAGTTTAATTATTAATATACTGTATATTTATTATAAGGATCATTCTTATTTAATATTAAATTAATTAATTATGGGTTATTATATAATTAGTAGCTGTAATTATATTTAGTTATTTTGCATTAATAAGGTATTTGTAGGTTTCACGTTCTGTTTAAAATACAGGGTGTTCATTTTAGAACTTCCCACCCCAGATTTCTCGAAAATGATTTTTTTTAAAAATGCCAAAACACGTCAATTAATTTATTAAGGCGGACACATTAGGGCTATCTTAAAATTTTTGTAGTACACACCCCCCTTGAGGGGTACATTTTACCCCTATATTTTGAATATGGAAAGTGGGTCAATTGACACTTTTTTTTGAAGGTTTCTTAAATATCTTTTCAAAGGTGTACAAATTTTGAAAATCTATCAATTTGTTTTTGACATATTCACTTATTTTTTCAAAGGGGGTGTGTACTACAAAAACTATAAGATTGCCAAAATGTGTCCTCCTTAATAAATTAATTGACATGTCTTTACTTTTTCTAAAAAAAAAAATCATTTTCGAGAAATCTTGGTTGGGAAGTTTTAAAATGAACACCCTGTATATTTCTATAGGGTTAATGGAAATAAGGACACCACTTTTGATCACACACCTGTATTTCTTCGTCTTCCTCAGGCTACACCTTAGCCTTAGGAAGACGAAAATGGATTGTCAAAAAGAAATAAAGTTGTGTGATCAAAATTGTTGTGTCTTTTTTTCCATTAACCCTATAGAAATGAATAAGGTATAGAATAATAAGAGAATTTTAATAATAATAAAAAGCAAGTTGTTTTGATGAAAAATATTTATTTGTATTTATTATAAAAGTGGAGTCAAATTTTTTTATGGTGGCTGGTAATCTTTGTTTTTTTTTGGAAAGGTTGGTTAATGAAATATACACACGTTTGTTCCATGTGAGATGCACACAAAATTTTGTCAAATCTGACATAAACTGATTTTACCTCACTATAAGTTCAGGCACTCCACCATTATGAAAGGCCGCATGGGTAGCCCGTGTTTTTTTAAAATGTTTCTCCTTTGTTCAATTACTTCCCTCACCTTCAAGTCAGTGCTGACCTGAAAAAGAAAATAAATTTTATATATTTGTAAATTTAATACAGAACCAGTGGCGTATATAAGGGGGGGCCTGGGCCCCCCTTTAATGTTAAGTTTTTTTAGATATTTTCCACATATTTTATGAATATAAACATAAAATCGCCTAAAATACTGCCTCATGAGGTCTCGCCCCCCCCCCCCCCCGAAACCGTCTCGCCCCCTCCCCCGAATTTTTTTCTATATACGCCACTGTGCAGAGAATTAAATGTTTGCTTTAAGTTAAAAGGTTTAAACTTCACATTTTCATACTAAAGGCTCTTTGCTTAAAAATCTTTAATAATTAATTCAAAGAATTGAAGCCATGATTCAAATGACATCAAATTTAAAATTATTAAAATCACAAAATACAAATATAAAGCATTCTAAAAAAATAATAAATAACACTTACTATGTTATTGTGGACGACCAAAGCCAGATTGTTTCCATCTTTAAGCGGATATCTGAAACAAAAAAAAAGAGTATGAATTTTATATTAAAAGCAAATAGAGCCTACGCCTGTGGATACTTGTCGACAATTAGCACATAAATCAGTTAATTAAAAATCAATCCTATTTACTGTTTGTTTATAAATCAATCAGTTTCCACAGAACAAGAAGTTTATACAATGAATACGTTTTTATTCTTGAAGCTATATTTCTACCTTTAAGGCGTTATTCCTGAAGACTTTTTGTTCATTTCGACTCTTGCAACCAAAACACCATTATGATCCCATAAAAATACCCGCGTATTTAGGTCTGTATTAGCACAAAAACTATACTTTGTTTGGTCAATGTTCTTCCTAAAACAGATACATTTCTCTATGAGTGTCTGCGACGGTCTGTAATACAATGCTACGTAGGGCGTCGAGTCGGTTCGATCTAGACCGCGGCTCATACGTAGGGGAGAGCGGGGCTCGTTGGGCATAGGGGCACGTTGAGAAACCCCTATTAACTCGACAATTAGACGTCAGCTGCCAGCGCCACTCACGTGGCAAAGTCGCCTTTGCTCATGCATTAGTCCGCAGTGAGAATCTGTGATGTGTGTATCTCCAAGAAACAGATTTTGACCTATTTTTTTTTGCTCTGTAACGAAATAGCGCGTATCAAAATAGCGCGTATCAAAACAGCGCTTTTCAAAACAGCGCGTTTTCAGAATAGCGCGTGTTCAAAATAGCGCGTATCAAAATAGCGCGTGTTCAAAATAGCGCGTATCAAAATAGCGCGTGATCAGAATAGCGCGTATCAAAATAGCGCGCATTAAAAATAGCGCGTATCAGGTCTGCTTAGGTATATTCACGTAAACAGTTTGAGCAAGGTCAGATAAGTTATACTTACTTAACCGTTAAATAAACTGATGGCTTGCTATACTAAAAATGTTTCGGTGTGGTTCGGTTCATTTCAGTTCGGTGCGGTTTGAATCGGTTCGGTTCGGTTCGGTTTGGTTACACCCTATAGTATCCCGGGAAAAAAGTCAGTTTTTTTTTTAAATATGTTAGAAAGAGACCCCTTACTCGAACTATTTTGTAACAGCGAGGTTTGTAATGGCGATCTTTCAAAACGCGGTATTTTTAGACGCGCTATTTTAAGACGCGCTATTTTGAACACACGGTATTTTAAACACGCGCTATTTTGATACGCGCTATTTTGAATACGCGCTATTTTGATACGCGCTATTTTGAATACGCGCTATTTTGATACGCGCTATTTTGAATACGCGCTATTTTGATACGCGCCATTTTGAACACGCGCCATTATGATACGCGCTATTTTGATAACGCGCCGTTGTGATACGCGCTATTTTGATCACGCGCTATTTTGAACACGCGCTCAAATGAGCGCGCTATTTTGATACGCGCTATTTCACTACAGAGGCATTTTTTTTTTTGGACCTCGTAAGTAACTTTTTGTTATTTCGGAAAACATTTTCCAGATTGTTTTATAACACCTGCATGCCCCCATTCGGTTTTTTATAGTTAACTTTACATATTTAGACAGAGTTTAATGAAATTATAACGATGCTAATATTTACGCAAACATGATTGATGTAGGTGTGCCGGCCCAGCTAACCCCATACATTTTCTAAAAACATTTTTTTTTATTTTAAGGTTAAAATCAGCATGCGTACGTATGAAGAACTAAAAATCACGTCATGTAATAATTCTCGCCCTAAACAAATGTTTTAGATTATCCGCCTCTTGAAGACTGCGACGACTTGCTCCTGTAGTTATTTATCAAAGTTACCTTTGGCAACGCTGAAACGGTTTCGACTGGAATCGGGCATATTGCGGTCTCTTATTAATATATGCTATATTCTATCTGTTTTTTACCCTCTTATGGAAATTAGGCCCCCTGGATGTGGACTTGTTCACGCGGTATCTTGATTGGTGTTCTCTTGCAAACAAAAAACGATTAGTTTTTCTGTAAAACTAAGTTATTGGCAGAAGTTATAAGCCAAAAATTGTGAAAAAACAGTAAAAAAGCCGCCATTTATTTCAAACTCAAATTTGATGCAAATACCCGGTGACTTAAAATTGTGTGATCCATTATTACCAATCGAACTAGGGAAATTTTAAAAATTCGTGCTTTTCCGAAAGCTGGCGAAAGAAAGACCAAGAATATCAACCGAGGAAATGGCCAACAGCTATACTAACTGAAACTCCGGTTAAAGAAGAGTTGGAACGTGAAAAAAGTAAAAAAAAAGAAAAATCTGTAACCAAAAATGTTACTTTATATTGTTTGTTTTTTAAGAAATTTACAGTTTAGTATTTTATTATTATTAATAAAAATAATCTAAGAATTTCCTGTTATTTTATGTTGCATATATATACAGTTCCTAATTATTCAACCATGCCCAACTTGCCCCATCGTATGGCCCAACTTACTCCGTGGGTGGGGTTAGTTGGGCCGCTTGCAAGGGTGCTAGAAAAAAGTGTTTTTTAAGTTTGAATGCATAGTTTTAAAAACCAATATTTGCCTTAAACATATTATAATTGTAAAACTGTAAGTAATATAGCAATGCTTTTATTTACAACAAAAATCAGGATTACCAAATATTTGTTAATAATAAAATCGGTTTTTTTTTCTTTGTAATATAGCAATGCTTTTATTTGCATTTATGTAAAAAGTGGCTTAACTAGCCCCGCTCTCCCCTACAAAATATCAACCGAAACGTCACGATCTCGTGCGACAAGGCCTGAGCCGGGACTGGTGTTCTGTGGACGAGACGGTACTAAGTTATATTGCTCGAGAATATCGCTTGTTAATACTAACCAAATTTGTTTGAACTTTACGAAGTAATTAATAGAAACCAATTCAGACCGTTATAATAACAAAATCACGCCATAACATTATACAAAAAAATGTTTGTTGTAATAAACACAAATAAATATTTGCCAATATTAAGAGTATATTTATATTTAGGAAATTTTAAGTATTAATAACAAAGACGTTCTGTTACCTTAAAAGAAATAGTGTTTTGGTTATGGTTAATATAAGGCAATTAATATTTACAAAAACATCAAATTATAAAAGAAACAAATGATATATTATTTATAACTAAACACTTTAAAAAAGGTTTGTTACCAATAATTAATGATATTTGCTTTTAATATTTTTTAATGAGCACAACAAAAATCAGGTTTACCAATTATTTGTTAATAATAAAATCGTTTTTTTTTTCAGTGTAGTGCACTAATTTAAAGTGCACATAAGCTAACTATAATAGCCAACGGTAACCGACGCTGGTTGCATCACGGGGGTGCAGGCGGCATCGATCGCCGCAATTGAATCACAAGACCACGAACCGAAGTAAGGCCCAGATTATGTGTACTGTAAAATTCTATAGGGATATGTTGTCCTCTCTTTCTATATTTCCTTATTAGAATGCGACATAACATCTACGCATCCTTAGTTAGTATTCAAGACTTTGGTAAATTTCTTTTGAGGTTTACTGATACTTTATGATGAAAGTATTAATTAAAGAATGATCGAATTTTAATATATTTTTAAGTAAATTTTGAGTTTACGCCTTTGTTGCATTTGTTTTATTGTGTGTATGTGTGTGTGTATGTTCTCTTTATTATTATTGTTATAATTATTATTATCATTATTTAGTCTCGTAATCTGCAATAGGTCTGTGAATAAATGATTCTGATATTTTAATTAATTTTAATTATGTAAATTAATGTGTGTATGTTTGGTTTTTAAAGTCATAGTTAAAAAATTAATTTAAACATTTTAATTGTGAATTTTATTTAAACATTTTTACAAATTAACGAAAAAATTCATGTGTCATAAGTTTACCAAGATTTTGAAAATTCTTCTTTAACATGACCCCTTCCAACCAATGAACACTAAAAAGAATTTCCTTTTAATTCACTGCGATCTAATGCCACCTCAAAATCGATAAAAACTGATACGAGGGCTACCAAAAATCTCTGCCGAATACAGTGAAAAAGCGACTGCCCATAGGCTCCTGTTTCCAATATGACCCAACTCACCCCTAATTTATTTTTTAAAGAAAACGACAATAATAGCCTTAGTAATAGTAATAATATTATCTTTGTATGGGACACTGGTTTCATGATATTACTTTTGCCTTATTTGGCCGTCTAATTACGGCATGGCTCATTCAAAACCTACCCGAGACGTCAAGAAATTAACTAGGAAAAAAATTGTATCAAATCTTAAGCTTAAATACCCGTCTTTTGACTTTACATAACGGCTCGAATCACGACTTTGAGGTTCGCTTAATGCAGGTTCCCATGATCTAAATAAATTCAACTATAGTTAATTCGCGGACGATTAAAGTTTTAATTTTACGCCCAACTTATAAGGCTTCCATACCTACATCAAATAGGGAAGGGCGACAAAATATCGAAACACGAAATAACGAAAAAACAAAATATCGAATATTCAAAATATCGAAAACACACAAATTATCGAAACTACAAAATATCGAAACTACAAAATATCGAATAACAAAAATAGAAAATTTTGAAACCTTAACCTAACCCGACCCTGACGTAACCTAACCTGATCTAACTAAACCTAATTTGACCTAAACACATGAAAATAGAAAGTTTCAAAAACCTAACCTGACGAAACCTAATCAAATCTAGCCGAACCGAACTGAACCGGACCGAAGCAAACTGAACCAACAATTTTTTCAAAAAAAAAAACTTTCCTGTCTTCTTTCCCGAGATCCTAGAGGGTGTGAAACTGCTACTCATACCTAACCTTCCAAAAAAAAACTAAAACAAATTTTTCATATAATTATTCTGTCTCTATCCTTTAATTTTAACTATACTATTAACAATTACCTACCCAATTTGTGCATTTAACCTACACTCTATGTGTAACCTAGTTGTCCTTTTGTACCTTATATTTTCCTGCTCTATACCCGATCTACTCATAAAATAAAATAGTTAGTTAGCTCTGAATGAATTTTTGTATGTATATATCTTTAATTTTTTTCCTAAACGACACGTTACTTAACTTTTTTATTTCGAACGGGACGTGCAGTCCCGTGCTTTGGAAATGTCAATAATGATTTTGCTCTGACATTAGCTTGTCTAACAAACTGTCACGATCAGCTGTTTTTCGATCCAAGATGGTTGCCATAGGATAAACAAAGCGTTTTCCCATAAGCCGCAATGTTAACAAAAACGTAATTTTTAAAAAAAGTGAAACGATTTAATTTACAACAAAGATGCTGTTTTAAGTATTGACCCTTTGTACACATGGGAAAAATGCGTTTTTCTTAAAAAAAAATCAATTAAAGCCAGTAAATCTCAAATAAAAGGGACCATGTTTTGTTTAAAATGTCAGGTTATGTTTTTATTTACTTTTGTTTTTTTTTACTTTTTTTCTAGTTTTTTACTCAGTTTGAATAATTATTTTTAGTTTATGTGCTGTTATGAATTGTGGCAGCTGGGGAGATCTTGATAATGTTAGTTTTGATGGAATGCCAAGCATTTTGACCTTAAAAAATCATCTTGATTTAAATGAACTAGGTATCAGCTCAAAGAAGGGAAAAGACAGTGGATAAGTGCTCTATTACCCGACTTAAGAGAGGATAAATGAAAATATTCGAAAGGTTTTTGTCAGGTTTGTTTTCGATAAATATGTAACTGCCATTTTGGCAACATTTTCTATTGGGACCTTTTTTTGTGCTCAAGTGGACCTTTTGTAGAAGTGTAACATAGAATTGTGTTAAACTGTAAGAAATACTTCACTATGATTTTTTTACTATTCTAGGCAAGCAACTTTCAAAACTAGAATACAGCAATGATCCTGACTGGGTCTCTCCTGAATGGATTATTGTTTCAAAACGGTTGAAAAATTAAAAAAATTATGGTTGAAAAAAGGGTCTAGAGAAGAAAGAAAAGGAAAACAATATGAGGTTAAAGTGTGGGTAATGAGCTGAACCAAATTTGTACACCATCCTACAGAACTCTTAAATAAACTCTTAGTAGTGTAGCGTCCTGTATAGTGTCCAGTGGAGTCCTGTATCATCAAAGTTTCTTTTTCTTTAATAAATATTTATTTTACAAACCTCAAAACAGTTTAGAATAAACTGGTGAATTTGACAATCTCCCTAACTCAAACCTCTTTTTATCTTAAACTATTTTGGTGCAAATTTTCCTTTATTTCCATGCTTTTTGACACCTGAAACTTGTACACCATAAAATTTGTATAGCATCTGACTGGACCTACTAGGAGTCCTGTTGTGAAATTTCTACGGTACTGTTCTGAGCTTATTACCAAAAAAAAATTTTTATGGCATCAAAAAATAGATGGAAAAAAAATCATTTTTGTTGACTTTGATGACCACAAGAAAAACAAATAAGTTCTCTCAGATTTTTTTTTCAATTTCTCTCAAAAAAACTTGGGTCCTAATGGGTCATATGCTGTTACGCCCAATTGTAGAGTAGAGTGTATATTTATTTGCATAAACTTTTAGATACATAATTGAGCAAATATTGTTACAAAAAAACAGTAATAAAAGTAATAGTAGTAATACAACAGCGAATATTGTACTGTTGAAAAATTTGAACAGTACTGTTGTGAGCTGATGAACCATAGGTTTGACTGTACTTAGGCCCTATGTATTATAGTTCATGGAAAATCATGTACAGTGTGTGAGGCCAATGACAAGGAAAAACTGTATTTTAATTTTGCAAGTTTTTTTTTATATTATGTTTACTTATATTTTTTTAAATAAACATATTTTGTAAAGTACTTATTAGAAGTTTGCTTGACCAACCTCGGTTGGAACTCATATGTGTATATTGATCTGTTGGACTGACCCACCTATAAGTTGTGCCTCTTTTTCATGTCACTACTGGAGGGTTAACATGATTAAACTTTGTCTTAACCGAAAAATCATAGTGAAATATTTTTCACAGTTTAACGCTATAGAAGGCCTATTACTTAGCAAAAGGTTTAGTCAAGTACAACAAAAGATGCTAATAGAAAAGCTGAATCTGATGAGAAAAGTTTAGTCTATTTCAATTTTGTCTCTGTTAAGTGAGCCTTGAAGTGAGCTCTTTGAATAGAACTACTTATCCACTTTCATCTACCTTGGGCTGATAGTTCATTGATTCATTGGTTCAACTTCAAATTCAATGAAAACTAACATTATCATTACTTCCTCTGCTGCCACAATTCACAACAGCAAAAAAAACTTGACATAATAATCAGTGGTGCACCCAGAAATATGTCTTGGGGGGACCCGAAACCTTTGGGGGCCCGATATCTTTGGGGGGCCCCCAGAGGTCCCATGATGTACTTTTTTTGCTATTTTTTCTGTTTATTCATGAAATATATGGAAAATATCTAAAAAAATATGTGGTTTGGGGGGTCCGGGCCCCTAGCCCCCCCCGCCCCTTGGTGCGCCCATGTAATAATTCAAAATAAGTAAAAAAACAAGAAAAAAAGTAAAAAAAAAACAAAATAAACAAAAACATAACCTACTTTTTTGAAGAAAACATGGTCCCTTTTATTTCAGATTTTCTCGCTTTAGTTTAATATTTTTAAGAAAAACGCATTTTTCCTATATGCTCAAAGGATCCGTTCTTAAAACTGATTAATTTCTGAGACTAAAGCTCTTGTCGTTTTTGTGAAATTTACGTTTTTGTTAACATTACGGCTTATGGGAAATCGGTTTGTTTGTCCTATGGAAGACATCTTGGATTTGATCATATGTTTTGTTAGACAGCCCTATTGACACCATGTGCATCCCCTCGCTCCTGCAATTTACACCTTAAGTAAGACGGTATGCCCTTGGATAGCAAATTGTGTACAAAACATGCTAAGTTGGTTTTCCAAATTGAACACATAGGCATCCATCGTAGCTCTTTAAGTTTCTGTGTAACTCTATCATACTTACGTAAACCAAAAACAAACCTATAACAGTAATTTTGTATTTTTTGTACTCTATTCCTGGTAACGCAATCAAGATAGGGGCCGTAAACAATGCTCGCATATTGAAACAAGGACAATACTGATGAAACACAAAGCTTTTTCCGAATATTGAAGCTCAAGGAATGCCGATTTGAGTAAAGGATCTTCAGCCTCGCATAGGCTCTTTGGATCAAGGAGTTAACATGAACAGTGAATTTAAAATTTTTGTCAATGATAAGACCCAAATTCTTTGCTTTGTCTGGTATTGGGATTGTATCATCACCAATGGAAATTTTGGAATTTGGAAATATCGATTCAACTTGTTTTTTGTTTCCAAATAACATAAACTGACATTTTTGAGCATTACGTTTAAGGCTATGCGAAGCTGAAAACTCTGCAATCTTGCTTAGATCATTATTTATTAGGTTCTGAGCTTCCTGAGCTTCCTTTTTGGCAAAACTAAAATAACACTGTTGATCATCAGCAAATCCATGTAGTGAGCAGCTTTTTACGGCTTTAAAGAGATCTGCAGTGTATATCAAGAAGAGGAGCGGACCCAATATTGACCCTTGAGGCACACCAGCCAACACGTTTTTTGTCGATGAAATATTATTGTTTTTGAAAACACACTGCGCTCGACCGCTTAGATATGATGACATAAAGGCAAATGCTTCATTTGAATATCCCAAGTATTTAAGTTTTGCAAGCAACAACCTATGGCACACCATATCAAAAGCTGTAGAAAAATCAAGCAGTACAAGCGCAGTTGTCTTCCGATTGTCCATCGCTGCGATAATATCATCAACAACTGCTAAAAGAGTGGAAACAGTGCTGTGGTTTTTTCTGAATCCGGATTGTCTGACAGGTATCAAATCTTTCTCTTCTATAAATTTTAACATTTGAGAGTACATTATTTTTTCGAAAATAATTACAAGCCGGCAGCACCGCACGGGACAAGATTTCAATTTCACCCGCTTTTCAGCGGTGTATGGGTAGCTGTTCCCGCGCGGAGGTGGGATGGTTTGTTTTAGTTGACGTCGGCCTAATTCATCGTGCGAAAATATTTGTTGCCCTTCCTACGTGTTGCCGGTTCTATCCTTAGTGAAGACGTATAAGTGTGTTTTGATTTGGGGTAGGTTAGTAGTTAAAAACCTTGCCGGTCGCGTGTCCATTGTTTGTTTTTGTTTTTGTTTGATTTCAAAATGGAAATAAATACCGTTGATTATATAATTAACTGTGCAAAATTAAATACGTTGACACGTGAACTTCGATTACAAATAAAATCTTTAGGGCCACATAGACCGGACCTAAAAATCCTAAAAATTAACCAAAATTTTAGTGCAAGTAATAAAAAATTATACGATGCTGAAAACTGGCTGTGCGATTGTGAAAAACGAAACGCTTTTTTTTGTCTTATTGGTATTATTATGAACAATCCACGAAGTGATCCTGCGTGGGTGGCAAAGGGAATGTGTGATATCAAGCAAAAAGTTAAAGACACAAAGAACGTGCTACTTTTTTAAATAACCACATAAAATTTTCTATGCTAGGCAAGACTGGTATTAGGTGCCAATTGAATAGTGCCTATAGGCAAAACATTACCGAACATAATGAAATTGTGGCAAAAAATAGACATATACTTAGTAGGTAAATAGGCTTTAAAATTATGTGGGATTTTTGAGGTTGCTCTATGGGGCAATGATGAGTCTGAAACTCGTGCTAACTCGAGCACTTTGCGCATGTAAAAGAAGGGCGAATAGAGGGGGCAACTCTCTCTTTCATTTTCAGAAATACCGGTTCTGTCTTTCTCCCTCTGATAAAAATTGGTATCATGGAAGTTTAGCGGCAAATGAAAATTGGGAATAAATCCTAAGATCAATATAAAACTGTCAAAATATTTCCTGGCACTATTACTGACTGGCTTTATTGCAATAGTTCCTAACAGTTAAGTTAGCAATGATGAACACTGAATTTGGAACCGCCTGTACATTTAACCATAGACTTTAAAAAGGAAAATGGTGCCGAAAAGCTTCTGCTGAAGTATTTGTGCTTTACGACAAATTTAAATGCACTATACTTAGTATAAGTCCTTTTCTAAAATATGAACTAAAATATTTGTTTATATTCTTGGTTGAACCAAGCTGGGTACGGAGTGCTAGCCGTGCGGTGCTGATTTGGTTTTTTATTCTAATTTAATATTTAATCAACGTTTAAAAATATCCATTTATTTGCGTTTGCTTTGTTATGCGTAGTTTTTATATTTTTTGAGAGCGTAATGGATCGGAAAATGGATATAACGGTTTTCTCATTTAAATAAAATTGTGAAGAATGCTTTACATCTTACCTCCTGTTTAATGTTGGACTTCGAATTTTTTTGATTAAAAAAAACCTGCATTAACTAAATATAAAATTTTTATATTTAAAACTTCTATATCTAAGTTAAGCTTGGGTCGATTTAGTCATATTTGGAGAAGTAGCGGCTGGTGACGTTAAAAATTGGGGGGGCAAAAATTTATATTGCATGGAAAAGTAGATAAAAAAACTTACCTAAACAGTTTTATTTTAGTATTTTACATACAAGCAGCTACTTGGTGTAGCTTAGTTTATTTGTTTATAGATAAAGTCTATTTGCCCTTCTTTTACATGCGCAAAGTGCTTAGATTAGCACCACCCAAGTAACATTTCTTTATTTATAGCAGAAGCTAAAAGGTTGCCAGCGCCTTTTTAAAACCATTAGTTTCAATGTTTGGTCGCTAGCACGTTCCTATTAACCTGATATACCCCTTAGACCTCCTAAATGGGACTTCCCAATTGTTCACCATTAAAAAAGTCTGTTTGGTTTACACAAATCAAAATTAAAGTAAAATTATTGTTAAAAAACACTGCTAAAACGACTAGATAAATATTTTCTCTTTACAATATTTTTTAAATAAATTTTTATACACCATTATGGTTTTATAGTGGTCACTTGGTCTTATTTGTTACTGTATCGCAACAAGGATTTTTGAGTGCCCTTATGAAACCAACAAAAAAGAACAAAGTAAACATAGTCAACATAACCTCACTTACATTTTTTGTATTTGTTTTTAAGTGTTTAAAAGCGTATAATTCAACACTTTTAAATGTTTTTTATTGTGCAATTTCGACACAATCGAGAGGGCCAGTGCAATGATATTCGTTGTCATGGGCGCACCCAGGGGGGGGCCGGGGCCCGAGCCCCCCCAAGCATTAGATTTTTTAAAAATTTTCTACATATTTCATGATAAAACAGACAAAATAGCTTCAAATTTGACATAATGAGGACTCGCCCCCCCCCCCAAGCAGCGGCGTAGTTCGTCGCGTCCCGCGAAAAACAAGAAGACTTTTTCTTTTCTTGGTCGCAAGATTTTTGAGGGGCGTTCTTTTGAGCTGTCGGACCGCTCCAACACACGATTACCTTTTTTTTTGGTTGCACGATTTTTGCGAGGCGCCCGTTTTAGCTGTCGGCCCCCGAGAGGTCTCGGGCCCTCCCCGGGGGGAGGGCAACCTCTTATATTGGCCGTCTAAACAGGCCTTATCTAGGCCTGGCTGTCCTACCCAGGAGGACGGAAACTCAACAATTATTAATTATTGGGCTTTAAATAATCAATCTTGCAATAGGTAGGTACCAATCTGTACCTATAGGTATATCTATTATTTTTACCAGAAATACCTAAAAAAATAAAACACGAAAGTATTTACTTACTTCTGTTAGAACCCTTAAGGAAACAAGGTTTTATATGGCCGCCTATTTAAATAATATTTAATATACAGCTATATGTAACTATAAATACAAAAGAATTTAGTTTACCTTTAAGACTTTCTATAAAACCTTTTTAAAATGCCTAAAAGTAATGGCAAAAACTACCACTCCTAAAAACCTTAAGGAAACTAGGTTCTATATGGCCGCCTATCTAATCATATTTACTTTTAAACTACTGGTAACTATAAAAACATAAGGATATAAGGTAACCTTTTAGCTCTATTATAAAACACTTTTGTGATGACCTAAAGTAATGAAAAAAAGTAAATGACCAAAGTTTATATTTATTTCTTTTTAAAAACTTTGGGTAAAAGGGTTTTATAAGACCATCTTTATAAATCAGAAATCAATACAACCAAAAGTATGTAAAAGGAACAGAAGGAATATCAGTTTTATTATACTCCTTTTATAAATCACTTTTTGGTTGTATAACACCTCTTTAGGTAATTGACAATATAAATTACCTTTATGTAGCCAAATTGATCCTTAAACCCATAACAACCCCCTCTAAATAACCTAGGAACCAAATTAATAAAACCTTGAGTGGTAATAATGTTACTTGGGCAGTTTCAAACTCATCATGGCCCCGTAGAGCAACCTCAAAAATCCCACAGAATTTTATA
This sequence comes from Aspidapion aeneum, assembly GCA_963576565.1. Classification (NCBI taxonomy): domain Eukaryota; kingdom Metazoa; phylum Arthropoda; class Insecta; order Coleoptera; family Brentidae; genus Aspidapion; species Aspidapion aeneum. Next base: position 32,608,867 of record OY755038.1, on the reverse strand, counting down.
CAGTCTATTAACCTACTAAGTATATGTCTATTTTTTGCCACATTTTCATTATGTTCGGTAATGTTTTGCGTATAAGCACTACTCAATTGGCACCTTATATCAGTCTTGCCTAGCATAGAAAATTCTATGTGGGTATTTAAATAAGTAGCACTTACTTTGTGTCTTTAACTTTTGACTAAAGTGCTAGAGATCAGACATTCCTTTTGCCACCAACGCAACCGCACAACCAGTTTTTAGCATTGTATAATTTTTTATTACTTGCACTAAAATTTTAGTTAATTTTTAGGGATTTTTAGATCCGGTCTATGTGGCCCTAAAGATTTTATTTATAATCGAAGTTTATATGTCAACGTATTTAAATTTGCACATTTAATTATGTTAACGACGGTATTTATTCCCATTTTAGAAATAAACGATAACAAAAACAATGACACGCGATCGGAAATGCTTTTTACTACTGACTTAGCCCAAATCAAAACAAACAAACATACTCATACACTAAGGATAGAACCGGCATCGTGTACAAGGGCAACGGAATTGTCCGCACAATGTTAATGGCCCACTTTAACTTTAAACACATTAGATAGTTTAAGTTGTGCTACGTATTTTTACGTAAGCATGAGATTTGACAGATACGCAAGCGCACTTCGTCACACCATCGTCAAGGTCACGTTAGGAGCTTACGTATTTACGTTAGCTTACGGCAGTCTGCGGGCACCTTAACGTTACCAAAGAATAGAATTGGTTGATTTACCGATCGAAAAATGAGACCTAGACGATAATTTCCGCTTCCAGTACAAACGATTCTTCGCAAATATATTCCTACTGTAGTTGAAAAGGCAAAAAACAAAATTTTAACATCAAAAAAACACAGTGCCGCATTTCATATTCTCTGCTATTAGTAGATCTGTTATGGTAACGTAGAAACATTCAACTTAAACTCAAATTTGGAACAAAACGTAGAGCGCTTAACGTGCAGTTTTACGTAAAAATACGTAGCACAACTTAAACTATCTATAATCCTTTCGACCCCGCTCAAGAACAACCATCCATAGCCCGCAGAAAAGCGTGTGAAATTGAAACCTTGCCCCGCGCGACGCTGCCGGCTTGTAATTATTATCACTAAAAAAGTTCACCCAATTAATCGCTTGATTTTAACCACAGATAATAAAGAACTAGACAATCATGTCGTAAGGGAAGATTTAACTTTTTTTAAATAAATCAATTAAAAATACTGTTTGCTGTCTAGTTTTGGGAGAGCACTGCCCCGTTGCCCTCTTTTCTTCTTCATCTTCTTTTTTAAGTAATCTTTTTTGTGACCTTTCTCATACTCTCATACAATTTTGTTGGTGTTCTTTTCCCATCCATACTTTGTACAGGTCCCAACAAAGTGTAGTATGAGTATGCATCGCCCTGTATTTACTTATAAATATTATTATAACAATCATTATAAAATAGTGCTGAATTGATAAACGATATCCAAACAATATTATTTATTTTGTCCTGCGGCATTTTGTCCTGCGCTATTTTGTCCTGCGCCATTTTGTCCTGGGCTATTTTGTCCTGCGCTATTTTGTCCTGCGTCATTTTGTCCTGCGCTATTTTGTCCTGCGCTATTTTGTCCTGTGCTATTTTGTCCTGCGCTATTTTGTCCTGCGCTATTTTGTCCACGCTATTTTGTCAGAGCCCTGCCAGGATGCAAGTGAACAATGTTTCCCATTTTCGGTTATTATTAATTATTATTATTATTATTATTAAGATATCGATTTTATGATTGCACCTTACCGTGCTTTTTTTTTGAGCCCTTAAAAATGGTGTAATCAGATTTTTGCTATACACCGTGGTTTAGCTAATACAGGGAGTTTTTAAAAAAATGCATTTTTAATAATCCCTTATATCTCGCTTATTTTACAAGATATTTTTATTTTGTAAAAACCTTTTTAATATGACGTTGGCAATTTTCGAAAATATTGTTTAGTTTATGAGATATGGTATTTATCATCAAAAAATTAAATACCGACCTGAACTTTTTTTATTACTATTTTGATTGGTTTCATGCTAATATTTTCTTAGAATGATAAAACTTTAATATTTTTTTGATTTAGGGTAAAAAAAATATTTAATATTTAAAAAAAAATTTTAGTCTGAACCTGGAAATTTCCAACGTAAATATAAATTAAAAATTGCAAGACACACCAGTTGAACGATTTTTAGTTTATCTGTTTTATAAATAAAGTAAAAAACTTTAAAAAGTTACAAAAATAATATCATAGTAAACATAAAAACAAAAGCGTGAAATTGACATTGTCATTTTACTTGTCATTTTTGCGAATGGCTCACTCAAAATTTTCCTAAAATCGCTAAATATCGACCATATCCAGATTTTGAAAAATATGATATGTTTGACTGCTTTATTTAAGCAACAAAATCCCAATATTTAAACGGCAGAAATATTTGTATGGTAAATGCGTTAAGAAAAATTACTTAAAAATGCCAACAATGTCTTACACATAATGGTAATCAGTTGAACGTTTATATCATTGAAGAAAAATTCAAATAAATCTTGAAAATAACGTACAACACTTTTAATTTGGTAAATAGTATGATAGTAATCAGCTGTTACCATAACAAATAGCATAGGCCGGCGAAAAATCGTCAAAAATTATCCCAAAAATAATGATATGGACTTTACTTGTGCGCGGTTGATCTTTCCTCTGTGGGACCCTTTACCGAAATGCGATAGCCATTTGTCATTTGGGACACTCTGTACCCAATAGGATTTTTAGCTTCCTTATTACCTTTTCCTTGTAGTTTGACAAGAGATCAAGTTATTGGTTTTCACTTACATTTTCTCCGGTTACAAAATACATCACGCCAATTACACCTGGCATTGAACTGCCGTCATTGAATGATGATTTTCATTTTTCAAAATCACCACGCTCTCGCTCTATCTATACAAACATTATTATTACATAAAATCGCGAATCGTCTTCCGCGAAACCGTGTATACATAAAATCACACTTTTATTTTGCATATTTCCCTCACCCATTTTAAGGGAACCCCCGTAGTTTACCATAAAGGACAAATCAAAAATCGTCTAAGGTCATAAACGAAAATGGCATAACAGTCCTATGTCAAAAACGGAATTATTAATAACCGGACACTATCAAAAACGTCATTCTTCAAAACAAGACAACAGCAAAATCGAAGTTTTTTGTAACGTCTTTTATCAAAACCGGACAAAATCAAAAAGGACAAAATCATAAAAAGTGGTCGGGCCTAGCTTGTGGCGGTCACCTAAAGAAGAGCGGTTCTGCTATTGTTATGCAGCTGAAGCGTCCTTCACTGCAATTTATTTACTGCCATGCCTGTATCACATACGGCATTTTCATCCTTTAAAATGGTTAGGTGTTGGACCGTAGGTTAGGATTTATTTGCAATTAATTAATCAAGAGGTTCGGTTCAGTTCGGTTCGGTTAAGACCGATTTCGACCTCTCAAAAGGATTAATTAGCCAATTAAAGGCAAAAAACAGCTATTTTTATTTTTTTATGTATTTTTGGGTCCAAAAACAACAATATTATTTATATCCGATTTAAATTTGCCTCCAAACTTCCATGAGACCGATTTGTATGAGAGGAAGAGAGATGGAACCAGTATACATGAAAAGAAAGGACACAATAGCTCATGCTAGGCCCGGCCCCTTTTTATGATTGTGTGCTTTTTAATTGTCTCCGGTTTTGTTAAAAGCCTTTATACTAAACTTCGATTTTGCTCTTGTCTTGTTTTGATGAATGACGTTTTTGTATAATCTCCTGTTATTAAGAATTCCGTTTTTGCCATTGGACTATTATACCATTTTCATTTATGATCTTGGACGATTTTTTTTTGTCATTTACGACGATGGATAGAGATTCTTTCAAAGTACCGGCACACTCGGTTGTATTTGATTATGTGTTGTATATTTAAAGGTTATGTTTAAAAACAGCGATCTTTAGGCACGGTAGATAACATAGACCGGTGTTCGGATATGTCGAATTTTCCACGTCACAGGTGGTCCAGCTGATTTTTGTAAACAAAAGTTAGATCTGATATAAACAACGGAACAACTAATATTTTTTTAATTTTTTGAAAACTAAGACAATTTTTCTACTGTTTTCTAGTACATCCTTATAAAATGTAATTTTCTAGACGTATTGTCCTTATTCTTTTTTAGCCCGCTTTATTTTTTAGTACACAAAACTTAAACTACAAGTCAAACTGAATGTGATCGTTTAGTATCAAAGGTGAACCGAGGACTTGGGAAGTAAACAAAGATGTAAGTCAGCGGATTAATTTTTGTGTAAAGAGAAATAAAGCGGGCTAAAAAAAATAACGACTGGTATGTCTGAAAAATATTATTTTATAAGAATATACTAAAAAATAGTAGGAATATTGCCTCAGTTTCCAAAAAATTCCAAATATATTAGTTGTTCTTATCATATCTAACTTTTGTTTACAAAAATCAGCTGAGCCACCAGTGACGGGAAAATTCGGCATATATATATATATATATATATATATATATATATATATATATATATAAGATCCGAACACCGGTCTATTCTATCCACCATCATCTTTAATTTTTTACTTATTCTTTATTTGAGACATGGGCTGTTACCTGGTTCGAACTTTATCTCTCACTAGAGGATAATGTTTGACCTTACTTGTGTAAGTATAAACTATAACGCAGGCTACTAGTTCCTTTATTTAGAGACAGTGTTGCCGCGGATATAACGTTATGAGAAAAAGTAATGTAAAGTTAAAATATTTTTTATACCAGACAATTATTTCAAGAGCTACCAAAACGTGGTAATCCGCAGATTTAATTTTGTGCCGTTTATTGCAAACTATTTTTTATAAAAACTGGTAGATGTGTGTTGTTTGGCAACAGTGTTCACCAACTAACCATAAGTCATTAATGTTCTTTGAAGTGTGGAAAAAAAGAAGAAGTACACAGTGCACAGAGTCTACCTATTTTACTGACCAGAATTTTACTAACTTACCTATTTATCTACCACTTAGGTGCAATAAGTTTTATCTCAAAATCACATTTTTTCATTAAAAAACCACCTATCACCTTTGATTAGCTGCTACTACCAAAAAACCAATTACTACCACATTCACCGGGCTTCTACCGCCAAAAAACCAACAAGTTCCTATTTTAAAAAAACCAACCACTACCACCTTCCCTTAGCTTTTATCAGCAAAACCCAACTTTTACCACCTCCATCAACTACTACATAAAGGGGATGCCCTAGCTTCTACCATCAAAAAACTAATTACTACCATCTGCCCCTGAGTTCTACCACCAAAAAACCACCTTTCCCTAGCTTCTTTCATTAAAAAGCCATCTACCACCACCTTGCCCTAGTTTCGACCAGCAAAAAACCATTTACTACTACCTTCCTCTAGCTTCTACCACCACAAAACCAACTACCACAATCATAATAATGCTTTTGAACACCGTGTAAAAACGAGCTATCAAGCTGATCAATGACCCCGCACTTACCCGTAGCTTGGATAGTCTCGAACATCGAAGAACTGTGGGCGATCTATCTCTCTTCTACAGGTATTATCACGGAAAATGCTCTGAAGAGTTGGCACGTATGATCCCCCCGCGAGTAGCACCTACTAGGCGAACACGTCAAACAGACGGTAAACATCAATTTACTGTCAAAATAGAGGCACCAAGAACCTCATTATATCAGAATTCATATCTCTGGAGAACGGCATCGCTGTGGAATAAACTCCCTGCGACAGTTTTCCCTGCAGGTTGAAACCTGAACCGTTTCAAAACCAACACACACCAACATTTCCGCGCACTGGACGCTTCTCTAGCGTGATAGGGATCTCCTTGCGAGTGCGCTTAACCGTAAAAAAAAATCAAAGGAGGTACTAGTTGTTTTTTTTTTAGTGGTAGAAGATAAGTGCAGGTATTACTAGTTGGTTTTTTGGTGGTAGAGACTAAGCGAAGGGAGTACTAGCTGGTTTTTTTGTGACAGGAGCTAGGGGAAGGTAGTAGTAGTTGGTTTGAAGAAATGAAGCCTCAATCTCGCGATATGTTACATGTCGATCTTCCATGATGAGCATTCGCACAGCATCGATTTTTTCCTGAGTGTCAGCCGTTTTTGGTGAACCTGGCTTTGGATCGTCGCTAAGTCTAATCTGTCCACGCAAGAATTCTCCATACCAACTGTCGACTGATGTGGTGCTTCATTACCGAAAGCAGGAATTAACTCAGCAAGGCATTTTTGCTTGATATAATTTCCTTCGAAATTTGTAAAAAATTATAGCCCAAAAATATTCTCGGTTTAAATCCATTTTTCGACTGATTTTTTAACTTAAAACATTCACTGTAGCTATAAAACTATATGTATCGCACTGACGTTTTAAATTTAGGTTAGGTAAAATCGAGGATAAGTTTTAGTATTCGCCCTCTATGTTCGTATATGCAAAATATAAAAAAACAGCCCTCGTATTTTCGTAAATGTGTTATTATTTGACCTATCTTAGCAATATCGTCGTGGTGTGTATGTGGAGTGTGTGTATGTGTATTTCTGTCCGTAACGCAATGGCTCCTAAACCGCTGAACCGATTTTCATAAAATTTTTAGGTAAGATAGTGTTCGACACTATCGAGCTGATTACATTTTGGTCATCATTATAAATACCCCTCGTGCTTAAAAATTAACCATATAATTTTGATCCTTGTTGCCTAATAATTTTTACCTCGGAAAAAAGTATTGACAATTTATACGCACTTGGTATGTTACCTATGATAATTTACCTCCTGTCATTTTAAGCCAATATAACAACGCATTTTAATGTCAAAAATTGTTTTCAAGTTCACTAATTTAGAATCATTAGATTATGACAAAATAATGACAATGGCAACATGCAGTAGTTTTTGACAAGTAATAATGTTATTGAGTTCCTCAAACTATTTTTTAATTAAAAATTCTCAAAACCACATATTAGTATTTATTTTTTGTTTTGAAAATTAAAAAAAAAATTCAAGGATAAATTTTATGGAGTATTTTTAAACTTAAAGGCCATGCTTATTCCTAATAAATTTTGAAAATATATCTAAACTTTTTTTTGTTTAGATTAGCTAATAATTTAGTTCCGACGAAATATTGGTTTCTGGAGATAGACGGTAAGGAAAATCAATTTGCAAAAATTTTCTGATTTGATATGAAAAGATGAAAAAAGCAATTTAATGAAATACCAGGCATGCCTAGGCATTTGTTAGTGGTGTAACAAGTGGTAATGAATCCATTTTCCAACAAGAAATATGTATTTATATTTTGCAGTAAAAAATATATGTAGAGAGAGTGTTAAAAGAAAGAAATTATTAACTGCTAGACAGGCCCTTTGTTGGATAAACAACTAAAAAAATTTACTTTTCCACGAGCGTGCGGAAGTGGCACCGAACCACACGCATTTCAGATCTAAAGCTACCACTTTTCCAAACTACTTTTTCCGCATCTAAAAAACTAAGAATCCGTACTTTTTTTGGTGTCCTCAACAACACAAGTTTCAAATAGTTGTCAAAGACCGCCCATGTCAAGGCAGTGTCAAGGTTTTAATGCTTTATCCGCATGGCAACGATCTTGGGACTAAAGTGCCCAGGAATAAGATGTTCGATGTGGTGTGGATATTTAGGCATACAAAAAATGTCATTTAATAAATCGTCCCTTATCTCACGTAGAGTCCCTGTATGTTGACATATTTGGATATATTAATATATATCCAAATATGTCAACATACAGGGACTCTAATCTCACGTACCGACGTAACTAGCATTTAATCAATTTCTCAAGAGAGCGAAAATTAAAAATCAAGCTGTATTAAACTTGGTAAATACCTTTTAATTTTTTATTTAGGTTTTCCGCACGCTCGAAAATGATAGCGTTCCTAACTTTTGCGGAAAGGTTTGCTTCCGCATTTGATTGCTGACCTGGCCAAACTCCGCTACGCGTCAGTCTTGCAAAAAAGTGATACGTTCTGCACTATATACAAGGTGTTTCCTAATTAAATGTCAATATTTACGCGGGTGAATAAAAAACTTCATATGAATATATGTCCTAAACGTCTTACCTTTGGAAAATAAAAGAAGTAGGGGAAGACCCCAAATGAGATGAGCGGACGATTTGAAGAGACATGAAGGAGCTTGATGGATGAACACGGCGACAGACAGAGAAGAATGGGAGATATTGGGGGAGGCCTATGTCCAAAGATTGATCGAAGAAGGCTAGATAGATAGAATAATTTAATTCCTACGAATAATTGGTTTCTGGAGATGGACGGTAAGGAAAATCAATTTGCAAAAATTTTCTGATTTGATATGAAAAGATGAAAAAAGCAATTTAATGAAATACCAGGCATGCCTAGGCATTTGTTAGTGGTGTAACAAGTGGATTCCATTTTCCAACAATAAATATGTATTTATATTTTGCAGTAAAAAAATATATGTAAGCCTAAAGAGAGTAATAAAAGAAAGAAATAATTACAACTGCTAGAAAGGCTCTTTATAGAACAAAAAACTAAAAATATACTTTTTCTACAAGCGTGTGAAAAATTTTATTTTCCACACTATTTTTAGTGACGAGAATTCTACTTTGCCGCACTAGTGTGGAAATTTTTTTTATATTTGCCGCACAGAAATGTCAAATTTTGAAAAACCTGTATCGATTTGAAGTTTGTGTTGCTATGGTTTACAGGTACGATGTTGCGTGATGTAGTGTGTATGTGTGTTTTGGTTTATTTTTCTTATAAATAATTTTTTTATTATTTCCTGACGCTTGTAAATAAAAACAATGGTTCCTAACACTTGCAGAAACCTATTTTTTCGCACTATAATGCTTGACAGAACGATTCGTAACGGCATTTGCGTGCGGAAAAATCAATTTTCTGCACTTGTCAAGAATTTTAAACCTAAGGGTGAAATGAAACAACGGTGAAAAGCACACTGTTGTATGGAATAAAGATTTGTCGCATAACAGAAAAGTACAAAACAAATATAGAAAATGTCGAAATGGATACAATAAAAAGATCAATAAGAATAACAAGAACAGATCATATAAGAAATAAGATCATAAAAGAAAGAATGGGAATCGAGGGTTGCATAATGGATGACATCACTAAAAGACAACTGATATGGTACGGCCATGTACAACGGATGAACGACGAAAGATTACCAAAGCAGGTCCTAGAATGGCAACCAATGGGCGCAGAAAAAGAGGGCGTCCTAAACTGGAATGGCAACAGTCAATCCAAAGATCAATGATTCGAACAACGTAGAAAAACGTTCTGAACCGACATAGTAGTAGTAGTAAAACCTAAGAATCGGTGCTTAAATATTTATATTTTGCGGTGTCGAATTTTCAAATAGTTGTCAAAACCCGCCCATGTCAAGGCGGTGTCAAGGCGGTGTCAAGGTTTTAATGCTTTATCCGCATGGCAACAATCTTAGGAATAAATTGTCCAGGAATACGATATTCGTTGTATAGGTATAGAAAACCTACTTAATTTTATAAATGTTTTTTTATAACTTTTTATTTAAGTTTTAACGCACGCTTTCAGGGGCGGCAAAAGGGGGTATAGAGGTAAAATGGTGTACCACAGTTTTAGCTTAACTGCGCAAGAATAAAACCTCTTAATATCAGATGTTTTATCCCAATGACTGGTTCAACTCTCTGCAATATGATTGGTGCCGGTCGGCTGAGTTTAAGTTGGTTTTTGCTCAGCATGAGATGTAGTGCGCTGTTTATTGTAAAAATAGCTTGCACATTTTGTAACGGTAAGTACATTTTTTACAGACCTTCCAAAATTTTGTTTACATTGAACAATTAGTGGGTTTATGAATTATTCATATGAAATCCGTTGCCCGTAAAATTAGCCTTTTACTGTGTATGATTTTTGTTTTAATTTAACTGGTGGTTTGGGGCAAAACGGGATTTTTTCATGGGGGCAAAATGGGGTAGCTTGTTATACCTAGTAACCTACATATAACCCATTTTACCCCAAAACATTTTTTAAATTTTTTTGGTACCATCACTGCAGCGGCGTAGCGTGGGGGGGGCGCAGGGGTTCGTCGCCCCCCCCGCCCCGAGGGTAGTGGCGCCCCATAGGTGGCCGAAGCGCCCTCAGCTTTATTAAGTCGGGCCGGTAACGGCCAATTGAGTGGGTGCCAAAGGAAACTAACGACATGAAGACCTTTTGTTTTTTTTTTGTTTTTTTTGTTGGTCGCAAGATTTGTGAGAGGCGCCCTTTTGACCTTTTTGTTTTTTTTTGTCACAAGATTTTTCATCAGTTTTCAGAGGCGCCCTTTTTAGATGTCGCCCCCCCCCCCCCCGCCCTTTCGGGCACGCTACGCCGCTGCATCACTGATAGTTGTATTTTATGTTGTGTTTTAACAAAATGGGCGCAACATTCGTGTAGGAGAGTCGACGCTGTAATTCTTTATAAATTTTGTAAAGACTAAATTTAATTATTAAAAATTTATTTTTTATTACACCTTTTTATTTTTTAAATAAGTATTTTAATCTTATTAGTTTAGTAAATAAACTGTCTAAAACTGTCTAAAAGCACATTTACCTATATTTGGTATATTTCTTTCATAGACAAAAATCACCTTGATGGCGCTTGGACATCTATATACTGGTTCTTGGGCTCCAATCCCCCCTCTGCATATATCAATGCAGTGGCGTATATACGGGGGGGCTTGGGGTGCCCGGTCCATACACATATTTCATGAATACAAACATAAGATAACATAAAATACAGCCTAATGAGGTCTCGACCCTCCCCCCCCCCCCCCCAAAAACGTCTCGGGCCCACCCCGAAACTTTTTTCTATATACGCCACTGTATCAATGTCTACATTTGACTCGTTAGTGTACCAAAAGGGAGAGAGAAACAAAGTAAAACTAAAGCTATAATATCAATTGTTTAAAAATATTCAGGAAATAATTTGCAAATTACCCCATCGTGATGTCGACGGTCGATACATTGATCCGGGTTATTAACCAGTAATAATGTAGCCTCCAATAATCTTCTCCAAAAGGTTGCGACCTTTACTTTTTAAAAATCGATAGGTACCTATACCGAGCTGTCTATAAATTGCAAGTGATTTGCCATAACTTAAAATAAAGCAAGTCATATTAGAGTCATATTTGGTGGCGTCATATCAAACACGGAGCTGAACATCACTAGAGTCCCTATATCCTGTATATTGACATATTTGGATATAATAATATATCAACATACAGGGACTCTAAACATCACATGCCGAATAATTCTTTAATGGGTGAGAAGGAGTACACCGTTAAAATTGGGTGAAAGTCAAACTGCGCATGCGATCTCACTTCTAGGGGGGAGCGGGTAATTACCACGTAACCCCCTCCCCCACAAATCCGCGCTTGATTTTGACTTATCCTTATCCTTATCCTTCAAGAATTTATACATGCATTGGATATAAACCCGTTATGTTCTCCCGATTTCGTCTAAAATCAAGCAAGCAACGTCCAAAGATTAGATTTCACAAGCAAACATTACTTACACGATGCTGTTGATATTACCAGTGAAAAAGCTGAAAATTTGGCTAAAATATAGGACACTCCGGGCAGCCGAGATTTTTAGTTGTTATATTTGTTGTGTTTTTGTTAAAAAAGAAAGAATTCTCGGACTTTTCTTACCATTGGCGGTTCTACGGGGTGGGTGGAGGGAGGGACAAATAAGGTAATTACTTCCCCCAACACTTGAAAAAATAATGAGCATGAAGTTAGCGAAACACCCATCGCAGATCGAATCGTGACTAGGTGGATAATTTGCCGTTAATTAGTCGTGAATTAGTTGTGGAAAAATTAATTTTTCCTACTTGCGTGCGTAAAAGTGCACTTTTACGCACGCATTTGCGTGCGGAAAATTGAACTTTCCACACACCGTGAATTTTAGGCCTAATTAGACTTATTGACCCATTTATAAACTCAATTAAATTAAAAATGAGGCCTAATTAGACTTATTGACCCATTTATAAACTCAATTAAATTAAAAATGAAAACAGAATTTGTTTTTTGCTGTTTTAATGTTAGCGAAGCACCCTCAAAAACGGTCAAAAATAAGAGCGACAAAATTAATTTTTCCACAACTAATTCACGACTAATTAACGGCAAATTATCCACCTAGTAGCGGTTCGATTTGAGATGGGTGCCAAAATATGAAGTTAGCGAAGCACCCAAAAAAAGGGTCAAAAATAACAGCGGCAAAAATAATTTTTCCACAACTAATTCACGACTAATTAGCGGCAAATTATCCACCATATTCGATTTTGATAAAAGCTATTTTTACGAGGGTGCTTCGCTAACTTCATATGAAGTTAGCGAAGCACCCTCAAAAACGGTCAAAAATAAGAGCGACAAAATTAATTTTTCCACAACTAATTCACGACTAATTAGCGGCAAATTATCCACCATATTCGATTTTGATAAAAGCCATTTTTACAAGGGTGCTTCGCTAACTTCATATGAAGTTAGCGAAGCACCCTAAAAAACGGTCAAAAATAAGAGCGACAAAATTAATTTTTCCACAACTAATTCACGACTAATTAACGGCAAATTATCCACCTAGTCCCGATTCGATCTGCGATGGGTGCTTCGCTAACTTCATGCTCATGAAAAAATATGTAAAGTATAAGGGTGGCTAGCTACTACAGGTAAGTTGAAGGCTGAAAAAATTTAATTTTTGCTGACTCAAGGGCGGATCCAGAGGTGCTTCTCGGGGGGGGGGCACTTTAGGTGTGGTGTTGGTAAAAAACTGTATATATTTTATTGAATTAGTCAGTGGTTATAATTTCGATGATAAAAACAATAGACACTTTCATGCACCGCAGGAAAAAATTTTGAATTTTTATTAGCAAAAACTACTTTTTACTCATTTTTTGTATATTCAAAAAATTCTCGGGGGGGGGGGGGCATGTGCCCCTAGTGTCCCCCCCACTGGATCCGCCACTGTAGCTGACTTGCTTTATCATAAAAGCATTCAAGGAAGAAATATCAAACAAAGTGCATACGAAAAAAGGCGCACAGGGGAAAACTTAACTTAAACAATAATAACTCTCGATGCACCGAATCCAAATACGGGGTTTGTTTTGCCTGTACACCCCCAAAATTTCAAAAAGTGCAAAAAGCTTGATCAAAGTATTGCAATATTACACGGTGAAGTTGCAAAAATGGCACATTTAAAAAAAATTCTATATTTTTTGCATCGGTTTTCGCATTTTTGTGTGTTGCGCGAAAAACTGCAACGTTTTTATATTATAAGAACCCCGGGTAAGAAGGTGTGATCAATTATACATCACTTTTTACCTTCCTAGGCCGCACAGCAATGGCTAGAGAAGGTATTGTTTTCGACGAAATTTTTTTTTTCAGATAACGCCGAAAATGTGTTATTTGGGTGTATTTTGACCTATCCTAGCAATATCGTCGTGATGTCTGTATGTGTGTGTGTGTATTTTTTCTGTCCGTAACACGATAGCTGCAAAACTGCTCAACCGATTTTTATAAAATATTTAGGAAAAATAGTGTTGGACACTCTAACGAGCTGATTAGATTTTGGTTAAAATCCATTATTGCTAATGACAGGTTTTTGACTACATTTGGCTCAATAATTTGTTTTATAACCAAAAACTTCGTAGGAGCTTTAGTTTCTGAGATATTTACAAAAAAACTGTTTTCAAGGCTGATTATCATATTCACTTATTATCATACACACTTCACTTGAAGTGTACTAATAGGCTAGCTAGGAAGGTATCAGATCTGTCATGGATGGGGGGATGGGTAAGAAAAAATATCTTACTATAGGCTACGGCCTACCAATAATAGGTATTATATATAAATTTATTTATAGTTACAAGAATTTCCAAAAATTTGCAAAACTATTAAAATAGTCCACAAATAATAAAAATTCTACAAGTTTTAAATCTTTTGATAATTTTTAAATTTTTTTTAAATTTTGATAGAAGAATTTCAAATATTTTCAAAAATTTTAAAAACATTCAAATATTTTCAAAATAAAAAAAACACATTTAAAAAATTTACAGGGTTTTCCATAAATATTAGCCATAGTGCAGCAGGTGATAGAGGAAGAAGGCTATTTGTAACATTCTTCCGTTTTTATGGTGTAGTATTTATAACGTTAGAGGATTCTAGGAAAAAAGTTTAAAAAAAATTGATATAGTCAAATGAATACTTAGCTAATTGTGATCCAAAAATGTATTATTTCTTTTTTTGATAGAATTACAAGTTAAGGACATATAGGCTGTCATAATAATTTCCACAAATGTATAAAAAATAATAATCTTAAAAAAAATATATTTTTGCTTACTTATTTTTTTCTTTAAATAAAATTAGTTAGTGGTAGGAGAGAAGAGGAATATTCGAAGTAGAGGAGTTAGAATCGGAAGATCTGAAGTTACTGAAGTTAAAAAAATATATTTAAAAAAATTATTAAATAAAAAACAAATGCAATTTTTTAAAATAAAATAGTTTTTTGTTAAAAAATCACTGCTTAAAAAAATATTATTATCAAGAATTATTTTTTGTAAAAAGTTTTCTTTTTGTTTTTTTTAAAATTAGTTTCGTAAAAAACTACGTATTGAAGAAACATTTTCTTTTCGAAAAACCATGTTTTTTCTGAGGACATTTTTTTTTGCAAAATGTTATTGGACCAGACACCTGTTAGCAGTGGCGTATATAGAAAACAGTTTCGGGGGGGAGGGGGGCGCGGGACCTCATGAGGCCGTAATTTATGCTATTTTATGTTTGTATTCATGAAATATGTGGAAAATATCCAAAAAAATCTTAGCTTTGGGGGGGGGGGGGGACACGGGCCCCTCAGGCCCCCCCTTATACATGCCACTGCCTATTACGATATGTTTGCGATCAATTGACCACGGCATGGAATAAATAATTTCTTCGATGACCACGGTTAGATTTAACAGCTGCTCCCAACAGGAGGACAGGGAAGCTATGATTTAAGGAAAAATAAGTTAAGTAAATAAAAACTAAACTAAAATTCTCGCGGCAAATTGTCCCCGCATCAAATTGGACCACGACGAATTATTCCCGAGGCGAATTGGCCCGCGACGAATCGGCAACGGCGAATCGTCCCCTACCCATTAGAAGGACGGAAAGATTTGACCAAGGAGAGGATCAACAGTTGCATGATTTCAGAAATTTGGTTCCGGGTGTTCGAGAAAAAAATACAAAAACCAAGAAAATTGCGTCCATTAAAAATAAAAGATAATTTTTAAAACATAATAAAAAAACTGATTTTGAATTTTGTTAATTTTCTCGTAAAATTTTTAAATTTGAGGTCTTTAACTCTCTTAAAAAGATCCAGATAAATGTTTGGGAGTTCTAATATATTGTAGTTTCATAGCAACGCAATTTTTAGGTGTTGCACGGAGCGGTTGACAGACCTAAATCCGGCCCTGCGTGCGAAAAGTTTCTTTCCATAGGTACTTAGAAGCATCCCTTAACTCCGCTTCGCGTCGTGTCGTCTAACTGCTTGCGGGAAGTTATCACTATATCACGTATTTGTTAGGAAAATAACTAATTTGTTTATCACTTTGTTAATATTTTAAAGACTTTCTTTCTGTTAGAAAATAAGATCTAGACTAAAAACTAATGTTATTTGTTCTCATTTCACGCTCGAATGATCTAATGTCGATTCAAAACACTATCCTTTGTAAACACCATAGTTATTTTAATAAATAAAAATTGACGCCACCAGGCACGTGAAGCCATACATACCAGTGGGGTTAATAAAATGTAGGCAAAAGACTACCCTAGATAAAATCGAAAAAACTTTTTTTTTCATATTATCATATTTTAAATAATTTACCTCATGACATATTCCAGAAAACTATTCATAATAAGCAATTTTTCATTAATTTCTATTCTAATATTGCGTAAGACATATTTTGATTAATTGCATATACTGCAATATCGCGCATTTCTGTTCTAATATTTTCCTAAAATGTGTGGCAACGCAATGTTTGTTTGTCGTGTAGCATACACGATTGATAGAAAAAATTTCTTTCAGCTAATTTGGGTAAAAAGTATAAAATAATTTGGAGGTTTTGCCAGTTACCGTCTTGTTCCATATTCGGGCTGAATTATCTCGATTTTATATATCCCTATAATTAGTTTCTTAAACCCGGTTCGGTTTTAGCTTATTTTTGATATAGAGTTACTGCGGGAGTTTTTTTGGGATCATTTGGACTATCTAAATTAGGGTCACTGCATCACGAAGACGTAGTGTCTTCTTACGCCAGGCTTCCAGGATGCAGTGACCCTAATCTAAATGGCAAAACAATGCAGTGGAAATGTAGTGAAACCGAAAACTGTGTGCAACGTTTAAAAACAATTTCATATTTCTTCGCCTAAAAAATATAATTTTTTAATACTCGCGGTCATCAGCGGTGCATCTAACCCACATTTTTAAAAAGTAAAATGTTTAGACAGTATTATATAAAAAAATTAAAAAAGTACTTTTAAGTACAGTCAGGGACATTTTTAAATGCCGCGCTCGAAAATAAAAAATATTCCTATTTGAAATTAGAAAAAAACCAGTTTAAACCAAACCAAAAAAATTAAACCTTACCTATATATACAGTATGTCCCCCTAAGTTGGAATCACACGGAAAACTTTTTTATTATTAATTTTAGGAAAAAAGGTATTCTTCATAAAAAGTTCTGCATTATCTAAAACCTAGAATACAGTCATTAAATATCATTTTTTTTTCAGTGGTATACGAGATTTGTCAATAAATATGAGCTTTGCTCAATAGGAAAGTACCTTTAAATTTGACAATATCGAAAAACTTTACTAAAAAAAGTTGATCAGAATCAAAAATTACGTTTAAATGTGCAAGTATATCCATTTAAATTAAAACTTCAGATTATTTTATTTTTTATTAATATTTCTATTTTGAATGGACATGTATCTCTTGTGATTACGAAACACATGATTAACCTTTTAGTTTTTAGATGTTTTCTAATAATTTTGCAATTAGAACGCGTAATAAGTGCATATTTATTTATTTTGCAAATTTAAAGGTACTTTACTCTTAAAACTCATACTTTTTAACAAACCTCGTATACCACTGAAGAAATTTGATATTTGATGACTGTATTCTAGGTTTTAGATAATGCAGAACTTTTTATGAAGAATAACTTTATTCCTAAAATTAATAAGAAAAAAGCTTTCCATATGATTCCAACTTAGGGGGTTCGGTTGTATGAACGTACATATTTAAAAAACTCTTTTTCTCTCACTCTGATATCCTTAAATCTAAAACTTTATCAGAAAAAAATATACTGGCAATTTAAAAAGTCCCTGACTGTACAACATAGCATAATAGCGCACAAATAAAATAATTATTAAAATTTAGCCTTTAAAAAATTAGGCCGCAATAAATGTTTAAGATGTTTATATAATTTTTTTATGAATGTAAAATGCTTACTTATATTTCTCTCCTCCATAAGAGTTAGAACACTTATTTTTAAATTTTTGCCTAAAAAACTCTTTATATAGTTTTATACTTAATTAATAATAATATAATTAATAAAAATCGCTAAGAAACGCAACTGTTATACTGAATAGACGTAAAAACAAATAACCTCGCGGTTTAGACATTTCTTATCACATTGCCGTTCACAAAAACCTGAAAAACGTAGCCGCGAATATCATTTTTTGCTACAGGATGGCCCTTTGTGCGACGTTTACTCGACACAAAAAATCTTCCACCAAATTGGTTCAAAACAGGGATGAGCTTGCGTGAAAATGAATGTTTAGAGGCAATGTTCGCACGCGATTTAAGATGTTTAGCCACCGACTAATGGAATGGAATATGGAAATGGAAATATTGGAAATTTCCGAGCGAGTCTTGGAAATATTGGAAATATTGGGAAAATTGGAAATATTAAAAAAAATATCTTTCATATTTTGTAACCCTATAAGCATGAAACTTACTATAGAACGGGTCGCGGAACTTTGTTCGAAAACACGTTGTTCGAAAACCATTTTTTTGAAAGCAATAGTTTGAAAACATTTTCTTCGAATGGAAATTTGTTCGAAAACAGTTTCTTCGAACGGAAATTTGTTCGAAAACAGTTTATTCGAATGGAAATTTGTTCGATAACAGTTTCTTCGAACGGAAATTGGTTCGAAAACATTTTCTTCGAACGGAAATTTGTTCGAAAACATTTTGTTCGAACAGAAATTTGTTCGAAAACATTTTGTTCGAACGGAAATTTGTTCGAAAACATTTTGTTCAAACGAAAATTTGTTCGAAAACATTTCCTGACTTATTTCGCGGGATCCTAGAGGGTGTGAAACCAAACCGAACCGAACGGTATCCTAGAGGTTGTGAAACCCTACCGAACTAAACCGATACTTCGATTCGGTTTGGTTTCACACCCTCTAGGATCCCGCGAAAGAAGTCAGGAATTTTTTTTTTTAATATGTTAGAAAGAGACCCCTTAGTCAAACAGTTGCTGTTTTTAATGAACAAAATGTTTTCGAACGAATTTCGGTTCGAAGAAAACGTTTTCGAACCAATTTCCGTTTGAACACATTTCTTTCGAACAAATTTCCGTTCAAACAAATTTTTTTTGAACAAATGTTCTTTTGAATATATATTTCCAATGTTTCAGGAAATATTTCCGCAAATATTTCCGAAAATATATTCCTGGAAATTTTACAACACTAACAATGAGTATATGACCCATATAGAGTGGCAACCGGCGAGCTTTGCAACATGGAGGGGCAGATGGCGCTGATATAAATTCGTCTAGTGCGCAATATTCAGGGACTACTAGTACGATTTACTTGCATATGCGAGCATAGTACTTGTCTCTAAATATTGCGTACTGGATAAATTTATTTCAGCGCCATCTGCCCCTCAGTGTGGCAAAGCTTGCCGGTTGCCACTCTAGATGGGTCATATACTCATTGGTTGTGGCCTGGCCTTAAAAAATAGAACCGTATAACATGGACTAAAAGTCTTTTTTGTCAATCCGAATAATCCTGCCTATCATTGTGGTATGTATGGCTAAAGTATGTACACTACAACTAACTGATTTGTGCTTCTACTCACCACAGTACCATCTTGTTATAGTTACCTTGTAAGGAAATTTGTACCCGTGAATCGGCAGTTTCATTTTCACTAGAATCAATATATGATTACTAGCAGTCACTTCTACTAAAATCTACATACCTGTAGGGACAGATGTAAGATTTATCAGTCCCTGATACCTGTATAAATAGAACTTTTTAACTTTTCATTTTGTAATCTCTACTTACAACTTACAAGTTGCACCTTACAACTTACAACCTACGAGGATGGGATGAAAAGTTTCCGGCCTAGCCTATAGCAGGCCCGATTTGCTTTGGTGTTCAAACGTGTTTGTGTAGCCTTGCTTGTGATCAGTATACGCTCGAAGTATAAACTGAGTGCGTCAAGTAGTTTGTGTCTTGTTTACTTTGTAATTTTATACAGTGTGTCAATTTTAAAAGATAGAAAAAAACGAGATAAGAGCAGTGATAAAATATTTTCATATCAAAGGGTTATCGCCGACGGAAATAAAATCTGAACTAGGTGCTAGACTAAGGGAATCTGCTTCTTCCTATATCACAGTTAAAACCTGAGTATCGACCTTTAAACGTGGTCATACTAGCACTAATGATGCTCCGCGTTCTGGCAGGCCAAAAACGGCAACTTCTGAAGAAATGGTGCAAACCATTCACAAACTAATTCTAAAACATCGCCGATTAAGACCGGAAGAGGTAGCTGAGGCTGTGGGCATATCAAAAGAGCGAGTTCACCATATTTTATGTGAAGTTTTAGGTAAGAGAAAGCTATCCGCCCGATGGGTGCCGCGTTCGCTCACGCCAGATCAAAAGCTCGTGCGTCTAACCATTTCAGAGAAGAATTTGGCACTCTTAAGACGTGATTCAGGGGACCTTTTGCGTAGATTTATTACGGTTGATGAAACATGGGTTCATCATTATACCCCTGAAACTAAGCAACAGTGCAAACAATGGACGGCAAAGGACGAACCAGTTCCAACGAAGGCCACCGTCTGCTGGAATGGTCATGGCAACGGTCTTTTGGGTCTCATAGATTATCTCGAAAAAGGAAGAACAATAAATTCAGAGTACTACAGCGACTTACTGGACCAGCTCAAGCAGAATATAAACGAAAAACGCCCTGGTTTGGCAAAAAATAAAATTTTGTTTCATCAGGACAATGCACCTTGCCACAACTCCGCTCTTGTAATGGCTAAAATCCATCAGCTAGACTTTGAACTGTTATACCATCCACCTTATTCTCCAGACCTAGCCTCGTCAGACGTTTATTTGTTTCCAAACCTAAAAAAATTTCTTGCTGGAAAAAAATTTTCCGCAGATTTAGAAGTCATTGCAGCTACAATCGCCTATTTTGACGAGTTGGATAAAACAGACTTCAGTGATGGCATCAAATCAGTTGAACATCGTTGGGACAAATGTATTGCCTTACAAGGGTACTATGTAGAAAAATAAATTATTATTTAGTCACTATGGTGTTGCGTTCTATGTTAGGCCGAATACTTATCATCCCATTCTTATAACCTACATCCTCCCACCTAAAATCTAGAACAATTACCTAACAAATAAAAAAACTTTACAATACACCACACAATTTACAACTTACAACTTACATCTTACAACTAAGAAAAGGAGAGAACTAGTAACCGTAAGCATAAAAATCTCGCAAAAAAATATACGGCAACTGGACTGGTGAAGTCATTATAACTATTTTCAAAAAAGGAAATAGGTCAGATCCCAAAAATTACAGACCAATCTCAATCCTACTAGCTGTGTTGGAGATTTTGGAGAGAGCGATTTATACAAGGCTTTTGGAGTTTCTCTCTCGGCGTCTAGTATTTTCCATTCATCAGTATGGCTTCCTACCATCTAGGTCAACGGAACTCGCAATTTACCAAGTGATAACCTTCATAACGGAAAAGCTAGATCGTGGGGAGAGGGTCTCTGGGTTGTTCTTCGATCTCTCCAAGGCCCTGACACAGACCACAATATTGTCCTTGAGAAAATGGAATCATATGGAAATCGGGGAGTGGGTGCCAGTTTGATTTTATCCTGTCTCACATCGAGACAACAAACGGTTTATGTAAGTCAAAAAACTAAGCATGGAAGTCCAACAAGGCTCAATCTTGGGTCCTCTGTTTTTCATTGTCTATGTAAATGATATACCTGAACAGTATTGGCCAGCCTCCTTGCCCAGTTTGCCGAGTGTCTGAGGAGAACTTGTTAAGGAAATGCTGGAAAAAAGCCACAAGAATGCATAACTGGTTTCTAGCATACAATTTGACTTTAATGTCCCATTAAATGGAAAACCGCTAAAACTAAGCGAAATTATCCGATTTCTAGGTGTGTCGCTTGACCCAAGACTTACTTGGGAAACACACATCGCATCGTTAGTATCAAAACTAAATAGGTTTTGTGCCATCATCAGAAGATTGAGGGATATAATGTCACTAAGTTGCCTAAAAACTTTTTATTTTGCCTCAATCCAATCACAAATTACTTACAGTATTTTATTTTGGGGATCAACCTCTGAAGCAAAAAAAAAATCATAACTCAAAAACGAATCATTCAAGCTTCGATTAAACAGAAGGACTTTATGCAATAAGCCATATTTTCAACAATTGAATCTTCTAACAGGGCCTTCTCTATACTTTAGACAACTTCTTATTGTTGGTGGGTGTGCTTTCGGGCTGTTTACAATTTGTACTTATTTTTGTTAAGAAAAACCGGGAAAAATTTCAATCTTATCATGATAACTATTCCAACGATTTTCATATATTCATACCAGAGATATACACACTTTGGCTTTACCCACCCACAGATCTACGTTCTTGAAAATTCGCCTCATTATGTGGCAATAAAAGCATTTAAAAAACTTCCTAATTCCATTAAACAAATCGAAACCTCTTGCACTTGAAAAATGTTATTATGATTCTTCATTTCAACATAATTAATATAAAAATGTTGTTATTTTGTTTTATTTCCAATTTATTAAGTAGGTACTTAGGTATTTACTTTACTTTATTTCCAATTTAACTATTAGCTCACACATAATATACTATAGCATAGTAGTGTGAGCGATGGTGATCCTAATTTTTTCGAGAAAAAAAAGTTGCTCCGATTTCAAAAATTTTGATATATATTTGTGTTTCAGATAATTTTGAAACTTTTTTGGCGCGCCATCTGTCTGTCTGTCTGTATGTCTGTAACGACCAACGCGCATAACTCCAAAACCTACCTAGGGTGGGTCTTAGGCCGAGATGGCCCCATTTAAAAATGAACAAAATCCACCAAACACAAGGCAAATAAAAGGGTGGGGGTAGATTAAAAAAATTGGATTTTACGTGAAAATATGGCGTGTGTGATATCAAACAAAAGGTAATTGAGTTTGGAGTTGCACAAAATACATTTTAGTATAAAAAAAGGGTGGGGGTTAATTTCAAAAATTAGAGTTTACGTGAAAATATGGCATGTGTGATATCAAACGAAAGGTAATTGAGTCCGGAGTTAAACAAAACACATTTAAGTTTTTGTTTTTTTTAAGGGTGGGGGTAGATTTTAAAAATTTGAGTTTAATTTAAAACATGGCTTGTGTGGTATTAAACGAAAGGTAATTTAGTCTGGAGCTGAATAAAATATATTTCAGTTTTTAATTATTTCAGCTCATATTATAGTACATAGTGTGAGCTAAGGGGCCCATATATTGGCAGAGTATTTTTTGTGACGTTTTTTGACAATAAAGTAAAGTTGAAGTTAAAGTTTTAAATAGGCAAATGTGCCGTAGGTTCTAAAATTTTAAAATCATTTTATTAGTATTATTTATTATTGTACATGGATTATTTTTGATTTCAGTAAAGTAAATTGCAATCATCATAAAGTAACTACTTAATATTATTTTTCAAAATTAGCGAGAAAATATTTTAAAATGAACTTTGATGACCCACAACCAGGGTCGTCGCCGTTTTAAATCGTGAAGGATCCGAATACGTTCATATAACCAAGGCCATCAAGGAACTATACGCTTCGACCCTGAAAAAATCAGCTGATATTTCCAGGCGTAGGCCTATTTTTATAAGGGTTTTTTCATGATATTTTAAAAATTGCACTACATATTTTAGTAAAATTTTTGCAAAATATTCTGCGACACCGTTTTGATATTCCACCAAACTTTTGTAGGGATGAAAGGCGATGAAAGGTTAAAATGTTTACAAAGGTGTAGGGGTTCATACAGAAAATCATAGAAAATCGACATTTGAAGAAAAGTAGTCTAATATAGGAGGGTAGATCGATTTTTCGCAAGTACTGATTACAATATCGATTTTATTGTTTACTATCCACCGACTTGCCAGAAAGTCACTCTTTTTGGCAAAAACTTGTTCTTTGTTTTGACGTTTGAGTTGGTTTGAGCAAAATAATTTTGAGTTTTTTGGTCGAGCTGCATTTTGGGTGTTTAGGTTGCCTTAAAATTGAGTTTTGAAAGTTTTGATAATAATATTTTATACAAAATTGTTCCTATTTTTTTAATATAGTTTTGTTTTTTAAACAAAAACACATTTTTTTTGCAAAAAAATCGCTCCTCCCAAAAGTCTAGTATGTTCCTAATCTAATATGGCTGTTATTCTTAGAAAAGTGACGCCTGTTTTACCCGGCAATGTGATGCAAAGTGGACAGATTAAGTGCTTTATTTTATATCATTATATAATAAATAATAGAGTCGGCTATACAACAAAACCTTAAAACATTTTCGTTTTGCATTTCAAAAAAAAATATATATATAAAAATCTTTTCGAAATATTTTTATATATATTATGAATAAAGGGTAATTTGATTTAGAAAGACGTTTTATTTTAACAAAAGTGCTTTTATTAATAGTCATTTAGGGAACTCTAATATACAGTGAAACCTCATATGAGCGGACACTTACCGTTCCGTCGATTTTGTCCGCTTATTAGAGGTGTCCAGCGCCGGTTTAAGGGCCTACCAGGCCCTAGGCACTAGTGGTAAGACGGGCCCCTTCCCCCTTTACAAAGCCGCGCAAAAAAGATACAGCGAGACAACTTGTGTTTTTTATATTTTTTTATCAAAACTTTTTTTTCACTTAATAATTTTAAACTTTCACATGTCAGGACCAAAAATCTTTTAATGTTCACAGGAAAAATTATTACACAGCCTCATAGAAAAAAAATAGGTAATGTCGGTCGAGACAGACCTTAATATTCCTATGTATTTTTTCCTAAGGAAAGACATCTAAATTTTCTCCAGTGAGACAAAGACCTTTTTAACCCCGAATTTGATTTATTTTTTTGTAGAATTTGGTTATAAAAAAATTAAGATAAAGAAAATTTAATTTTTGCTTTGCTATATTAAATAAGTCTTATCCCCGAAAATTTGAACAAAAAGCAACTGAAATCCAAAAACTTGTAAGAAATTGGGGGGCCCTCTTTTTAGAAAATTATTAAATACCTAGATTGAAAAAGAGTTGTTTTTTCAGAAAAAAACCAGTAATAAAAAAAATGTTTTTTTTTTTTATTTAGTTCTTGCACCACAATAAACTTAAAGTCAAATTAAGTTTTTGGACCAGGGCCCTGCGGGCCCCTTGAAGCTCCGGGCCCTAGGCAAGTTCCTAGAGTGCCTATAGGATAAGGCGGCGCTGGAGGTGTCCGCTTAAGAGAGGGAACTACGAAATATTGATATATATTTATTAATAATTTCCGCTGCTTGAGATTTTCCGATATTAAATTTTTCGGAGATCTTTCGTGCTGATAGATGTTCCTTCTCCGAAACGTTAACAACTTCCATTTTTTCACATAAACTAAGAATTTTTTTTACTAGGTACCATTTCAAAGAGATCTATTATTACCCAACTGAACAACAAAAATAAACACAGCAGTCCTGCCGAATAAAAATATTGTTGTAAATTCGACAGTATTTAGTCTCCGCATTAAAACGGAAAGAGGTAATTCCCCGGCTGCAGAGTGCACTGTTGCCAACATACTACATAATATTCATGCCCATCTCGTGCAGCGCTCCGTCCCGTTGTCAGAGGTTCGTGTCCGGTTATAGGAGGGAATTTTACATGTGAAGACATAGACAAAAGCTTGGTTCCAACAAATGTGTCCGTCTAAAGGGAGTGTCCGCTTAATAGAGGTGTCCGCAAGGAGAGGTTTTACTGTACATTAAAAAAAACATTGCATATTTTGGAAATAACATAAACGTCAAAATAATCTGCAATTAAATCCAAATATGTAAATAAATAAAATACATTGTTTAAAAAATTTTATTAAATTTACCCCAAAAAGTACATCTAAACACACTGAGTAATTTCTCTCACTAATTATTACAATCCATATCAAGTTCTGTTAAATTAATGAAATTAGTCATTTTAAAGAAAGTTTAGTTTAGTTCTCCAAATAACATTTTTTTCAGCGTTGTCTATTATAATAGTCGATTATTTGAAAAATGTACCGTTCTAGGCTCTGCCCGGTTATAAATTAATAAATGGGGAGTTGACTCAACATTTAAGCGTAAAAATCTTTTGTAAAGCAAAGTCAAACTTTTAATATTTTGCAAAATGAATTTTTCCACAATGATTTTGACCCTTAAGACCCCTACACCTTCGTCTCGCAACGCCTGTGCAATTCAATGTAAACTTTCAAAATAAACAATGTTTAATTCATATGTTAAAAAACTTTTCAAGACGAAAATTAAACATTTATACAATCCTTTTGAGAGTGATATTTTACAGTTTAATTTTATTTAAAATGCTATATAAAAATATAGTTTTGTGGGTTGCCGTTTATTCGATTTTGGTATTTGGGCCTTCCATAACTAATGGAAAACAGATAAAACACTTTTATGTTGTTAACCATAAGGTGGGTATGTATATTTTTACTTTTAATAGTTATCAAATCAAATCAAATTTATTTATTCCAGAAAGCCTATAGCTGTACAACATTCCATAATTTTAGAAATAAAGTTGAATTTTTTTTTTCTTAAATAGTAAAGTTCGAAAAAGGTTTATCTTTTAGTGAATAGTGTACCGATTCTAGCAAATAATTTTTCAAAGCAAAATTAAATTTGTTTACATTTAAATCTTTTATATTATTTGGTAGTCTATTGTAAATAGTTTTTCCTAGATGAAAAAGGGAGTATTTATTATTATTATTATTGTTCATATCATATCTAACTTTTACAAAAATCAGCTGGACCACCAGTGTCGTGAAAATTCGACATATATTTATAAGATCCGAACACCGGTCTATTCTATCCACCGTGGGTACGATGGGCCCTAAGCAAGGCACAACACCTACTTACCCATAATAAATTTTTTAGACAGATTATTTTCAAGCTTTTAAGGCATGTAGGCAAAATGGAATGCAATTGGCTTCTATAGAATCAGAGGAAGAAGAAAACTATTTGGAAAGCAATCTTAAACATTTGAAATATTTTGGTGAAGATGAAGGTAGGAAATTGAATTCAACTCTTTACAGTGATCTCTATACAGAAAATAAATAGATCCATGATGGATCTGATACCTTCCTAGCTTGCCTATTAGCACACCTCAAGTGATGCCATGATATAATATTACCCTTGAAAAAAGTTTTTTGTAAATATCTTAGAAACTGAATCTTTAACGAAGTTTTTGTTTATTACACAAATTATTGAGAAAAATGTAGTCTACTTACCTCCGAAAACCCCATATTGATAGGATGTTCCGTTATAAAGTTAGCATGTTTAAAATTTGTAAAGTCAATAGCATTCATGGATTTTGATCAAAATCTAATCAGCTCGTTAGAGTGTCGAAGACTATTTTAGCTGAAAACTTTATGACAATCGGTTCAGCGGTTTAGGAGCTATCGTTTTACGGACAGAAATAATATACACATAATCATACACACACACACAGACCTCACGACTATATTGCTAAGATACGTCAAAATACATCCAAATAACACATTTTCGGCGTTATCACAAAAAAAATTTTTTGGTCGGAACTAATACCTTCTCTAGCCATTGCTATGCGGGCTAGGAAGGTATAAAATATATCAAATCATTCAAATCACAGCAAATGGTATT
This sequence comes from Aspidapion aeneum, assembly GCA_963576565.1. Taxonomy (NCBI): domain Eukaryota; kingdom Metazoa; phylum Arthropoda; class Insecta; order Coleoptera; family Brentidae; genus Aspidapion; species Aspidapion aeneum. The sequence continues at coordinate 32,581,593 of OY755038.1, read as the reverse complement.
CATTCAAAACAATAATTGTTTTCCCTATGCACCAAGGAAAAATTAAAGAAGATATTTTTGTGCTTGAAATATTGCATTTATTAAAGACCAGCCATCAAGAAATCATTTTGGCTTATATATGAATTTTTTTAGAATTTTGAAAATATTTGAATTTTTTTTATTAAAATTCATAACAACTTTAAAAAAACAAAATATTAAAACCTGAAGATCTTTTATTATTTGTGAACTATTTTAATATTCTTGAAAATTTTGGTAGGTCGTAGACAATCCGTTAGAGCATAAATCTGCCGTCCTTAAGCTAGAATGCCGTTAACTACCTAAAAATTTTTCCTAGTTTTGATAAAAAAACCCGGAAAATAATAAACAAATGATGCTCCTTGATAACTGGAAGTTATTAGTTTCTTGAAAACCACAAAAGCTTAAGAAGATTTGCTTATTAAAATTGATGTAGAATAATGTTGTGATTAAGAGACCACCAAAACATCAAAAATGTCCAAATGTTGGTTAACGGCATTATAGCTTATGCACGGCAGAAATATGGGGCATACCCATTCATTCTCACACGCGATGCCAGGACCCCTATTTAATTCTTATTGTTCCTTTTTCGGGTAGACAGGATTTCGTTTACTGCACATGCGTTAGTTTTGATGGTTTTTGAACATACTCCGATACGTCACTAGATTATTCGACAATTGTCAAAAGTTTAGGGTTATGTCTATTATTTTTTTCTAAAAACTAGGTGATTGGGTGAAAATTTATTAAATTATGAATTAAAATTGTAGTTTTTCTAAAAATAATTATGCAGATTTATTGTGGAAACCATGAAGAGTGTTTAATGGCATTTAGAAACCACTCGTAACTTTATTAAAAAATTATGAAGAAAAATAGAAGTAGTTAACTATGGAATGGCACTCTCTTACTTCTCCCGGACATTTTTCCACAAACCGCACATGTTTTTTGTAAACTTTTTCCCATTTTTAAAAAAAAACATAATTTTACACGACAAAGAAACAAAGATGGCCTCCATCCCCACGGCATCTGTAACGTAACGCATTTTCAAGAAACAACACATTAAATAAACATTAGGTGTAACGCAAAGTCAAACCCGAAAGTACTTTTCCACACATGTGCGGAAAAAATTTCTGTACGAGGTTGAAACTTAACGTTTTCTGTGGATACAAATCGTGTGAAATCCATCATTTTTATGTAAGGTCGTAGGAAAAAATTATTAGAGGGGAGGGTATAATTATGAGCTAGGCTTGAAATATGGGCTACAGTGTTATTTCCGACACCTGTAGACATCTATGATTGGTAAACGTGTCAGTTACATGTGCTCTATACTTGATGTTGTATTAAAGTGGCACCGCGTCATCAAAACCGTGATGGGCGGGAAGGGAGTAGAGTGGTACATACAGTGGCCCGCACTTCCTGTAATTTTTTTATTTTTTTTTTTTTTTTTTTTTTACGGGTATGCGCACTCGCAAGGAGATCCCTATCACGCTCGAGAAGCGGCAAGTGCGCGAAAATGTTGGTGTGTGTTGGTTTTGAAACGGTTCAGGTTGTAACCTGCAGGGAAAACTGTCGCAGGGAGTTTATTCCACAGCGATGCTGTTCTCCAGAGATATGAATTCTGATATAATGAGGTTCTTGGTGCCTCTATTTTGACAATAAATTGATGGTTACCGTCTGTTTGACGTGTTCGCCTAGTAGGTGCTACTCCCGGGGGGATCATACGTGCCAACTCTTCAGAGCATTTTCCGTGATAATACCTGTAGAAGAGAGATAGATCGCCCACAGTTCTTCGATGTTCGAGACTATCCAAGCTACGGGTAAGTGCGGGGTCATTGATCAGCTTGATAGCTCGTTTTTGCACGGTGTTCAAAAGCATTAAGGTATGTTTGGGCGCCGCACTCCATATATGTGAGCAGTACTCCATAGTTGGTCGAATCTGGGCTTTGTAGAGTGTCAGCAGTTGGCTTGGTGTATACAGATGTCTTGTACGAAATAGCACCCCAAGCTTTTGGGACGCCCTTTTAGCTATATCTGCCACGTGACTGTGCCAAGACATGTTGGTCTCTGCAGTGACTCCTAAGATGTTCAACTGGCTCTGCAATGCGACAGCACTTCCAGATAGCATGATGTTTGGCTCACCGGTGCTGGTCTTTTTTGAAAACAGGGCTGCTTGGGTTTTCTGCGCGTTGAACTGTACAAGGTTTTTGTTGCCCCAGTCATCTATTATCTCCAAGTCGTTATTTATCTGTGATATTTCAGTTACTCTAAGGTAATGGAATTCACGTGCGGAGAGACATGTGGGTGGTATGACTGAGGAGACTACATTGCCATCATCTGCAAAGCAATAAAGTGGATTTACTGTTTTATCTATGAGGTCATTTATGTAAATCAGAAAAAGTGTTGGCGAAAGGATTGCTCCCTGTGGCACACCAGCATTTATTTGGTAAGAGTTGGAGTTCCGGCCATCCAGTGCAATATAAATGGATCTATCCTTAAGGTAACTTTCAAACCAAGTGCAAAGTCTCGGCGACAATCCCGTTGCTTTGAGCTTGTTGAGCAGATTTTCATGCCAGACTTTATCGAATGCTTTAGATATATCTAAGGCAATTGTTCTTGTTTCACCTCGCAACTCAATCGCTTTTTGCCATAAGTGAGTGACGTATGTAAGTAAATCGCCAGTTGACCTATATTTTCGAAATCCGTATTGCTTGTCGTTGATAATTTTGTACTTTTCCAAGTACTTGGTTAGGTGATTGTTCACAACTCTTTCCATTACTTTTGATATCACCGGAAGTAGAGCAATTGGTCTATAGTTTAACGGATCTGTCTTTTTTCCTTTCTTTGGAATGGGTTGTACTGCGGCAGACTTCCATGATGATGGATATACTCCTTGCCTATAAGATAAATTGAATAATTTTGCGAAAGTTGGGGTGAGTTCGCTAGCACAATTTTTCAGCACTATCGCGGGAATGCCATCTGGACCCATTGCTTTGTTTGTATCCAACTTTTTAAGGGATTTTCGTATTTCTCTGTGACAAAAGGGTACCTCTGGCATACTGTGGGAAACCCTTTCAATAAACGGTGGAGTTTTTCCATTTGGCACTGTTAGGTTTGAGTTGGAGGAAAAGATTTTGGCCAGCATATTGGCTTTTTCCTCTGATGTTGTGGCTAAGTGAGTATTTTTATCTGTAAGTGGTGGTATGGATGACTTGGTGAAGTTTGATCCAACGGCTTTTGCAAGAGACCAAAAGGACCTAGAACTACTTGGACAATTCAGCAACCTGTTTTTTATTCTTTGATTGTATGTTTCTTTGGCGGCGTCAATAGTAATTTTGCAACTATTTCTGGCTTCTATAAATTCTGTGTGGTTTTGAGCGGTTTGTTGTCGTTTCCAAAGGTTATATGCTCTGTGTTTTTTCTGTACAGCCGTTTGACACTGGCTGTTGAACCAAGGTTTTGCATTAGCTCTGCGTTTTATTGTATGTGGGATATATGCATCCATTCCAGATAAGATTACTTTTGTTATTTCATTACAGCAAATAGTGGGATCAGCTGTTTTAAAGCAAACCTCTTGCCATGGAAAATCCAGGTAAAACTGTTTAAGGTCATTCCATTTTGCCGATTTATAGTGCCACATTTTACGAGGAAGTGATTGTTGGCTTGGCGGTATGAACATTTCGCATTTTGTTCTTATAAGTTTATGATCGGATGAACCAAGTGGGGGATCTACTTGAATTGTGTACAAGTCAGGATTTGTAGTTAGGAACAAGTCTAAAAGCGCTGAAAATTCACCCCTTTCTGAGATACGGGTAGGTTCATCGACAAGCTGCGTTAGACCACAACTTATGGCAAAAGCTTCTGCTTCCCTGCCTTCATTATCTGTTTTGTTGTGGTGTTTTAGCCAGGGTATATTGTGGACGTTGAAATCGCCTAAAAAAACAATTTCCGCATGTGGATAGTTAGACTGTATACTATCACAGTTTTCGGATAATGTCGCAAAAAAATTTTGATACTCGGTGTTACTTGGCGGTCGGTAGAGGCAGCAAATGAACTTGGTCGATGACTTTGAGGTGAATTTCAGCCATATGATATCGAGGTTCGCTGGTTCTAGCTTCTCCTCTCGATGACATGAAAGGTCATTTTTAATGTACACACAGATCCCAAAATTATGTCGAAATCGGTGGTGTAGGTCATAGCCGGGATAAAGATAGTTCACAGTAGGTGTTGCAGAACTGATTTTAGTTTCAGTGAGAACAAGGATGTCAGGTCTTTGTTCTTCAAGATGTTGGTGAACTGAATTCATGTTGGTACTTAATCCTCTTATATTGCTAAAATCAATTCTGAGTTGAGTTTTTGGTCTTGTTTTAATATCTTTGCATGAAGGACCCCCAAGATCACCCGACGCCCGGAGATCCGAGTGGTCGGGTATTTTACCTCCGGAATATTTTGATCCTGGAGGCGCCATCATGCTATCTGTTACTCATTGTTGGAACCGGACTGCCAGCGCAGTAGCGGAACGTGGTGATACCACTTAGCGCTACTCACTTCTGGCATGGTGGTATCTCACCGGTCGACGCCCAATGAGTAAAAAGCGTCTACCACCTACCTATTGGTATTGATTCCCAAAACGAGGCACTGCACTAATTCTTCTTCTAAACGATTTTATTAGAATGGAACATATATACTCTTGTCTGCTTGTTACGAACATATTGATTTAACCGGGCTATGACGTTTTCTATTCGTTGTTGTTTTGACTGTTTTAATGTCAAACAAATTGGGACCGACTTTTTACAAAACAAATTACCGTTTTTGCAACTAAATCAATATTTGCGCACATTTTAATATAATTTTGGATCCTCTTTTATGTTTCGGATCTTTATTTATTAGGTAAGTACCTATTTTATATCTGGTCTCGGTGTTTTATTATAGACATATAAAGCAGCACACTGCAGGTACAAAGTAAAACAACAATTTTTTGGGGCTTCTTTACAAAGATTTTGCCGCAAAACTTGGTTTACCATAGCTATGACGCGGTGCCACTTATATATATACTCAACTATAGTGTTCGTAACCGCTCATAGGTGACTGGTTTCTTCTTTTCATAAGCGTAGTTTCTGTGTGATTAAGTATCTACGATGTTTATAAATTTTGCAGTGTTGTAGATTTGATTTTTAACAATCAAGATACAGCAAAAGATACTTTTAGATTATATTTTAAAATTTGCACAGATATAAGTTATACAATATTTATGAAGTTATGTACTTTTTATAGTTTATTTCTAATATGGGCCAGTATTATGTTTAATATTCAATATGGGCTAGCCCATATTTGTAGCAATATTTAAAATGATGCGCGTTTTTTAAGAACGCCGCGCAAAAGACTTGGTAACTTCCAATGTGAGTACCAAGAAACGAAATACATGGGATACAGCGGATATGAAAAGGGATGTTCTGCTGTTTAAGCAGTAAGAGCCAATAAAACCACACAAAATATTAAACCAGTTAAAAAAAAGGTTTTTTTTCTCAAAGTAACTTACATGATTTTAAATTTACGGGTACTAAAATTTACGTTTGTTAGTATATTTAACTTAAAAATTCCGCTGATTGACGCTCATGTCTAAAGGTAGGTAAACACATTCATCAGCGTTGATCTGGCCTGAAAGGCAGAAGTGCTATTATTAGGGGTCCAATAGATCTTGGACCCCCGTGAGGTTAAACTTTCGAGCTACCCACGGAAAAATATGAGTGAAAGAAAAACTTTTTTTTGCCCGATTAGCAGAGCTGTCAGGTACTTCAAGTACAGTACTTGAAATTGTATTTCAAGTACTTACAAGTCCTTCAAGTACTGTACTTGAAGTACATCTACAATCCGGTAATTGTACTTGGTACTTAAAGTACTTTTAACAATGTACTTGTAAATGTACTTGATATTGTCAAGTACAGTGCCTTAAGTACATTATAAGTACTCTAAGTACATTCAAAGTACTTCAAGTACATTCAAAGTACTTCAAGTACAATCAAAGTACTTCAAGTACATTCAAAGTACTTCAAGTACATTCGAAGTACGTTTGTTATGCTTAGTTTTTTAAAGCAGTTTTGTGGGCTCTTATAAAAATAGTACTTTCTATGAGTGATTTAAAAATTATTGACGGTAAGAACAGTGCCCCAAATGTTCCAACAAAAAAGAAATAAGGCAAGGTAGGGTACATGCATTCCGGTTTTACAAGAGTTTTTTGTAGGTCTCATTACAAAGTCAAATATATTTGGATTTACACAAATGTGATCTATTTGGAACAACCGTATGCAATTTGATACAGAAAAATTTAATATACAGTCGAACCTCTTTAACTCGAATTTCTATAACTCGAACTCTCCATAACTCGAACTGTTTTGATTGTCCCTTTAAGTTCGAGTTATAGAGGTTTGACTGTATTTTAAAATTTTTGAGTAAAATATTATCTCTTTCCATTACCTTTCTATGGCATTTGTATGTAAAATAATGAAAAAAATAAATAAATGCAATTTAGGTACATAATACATATTTACACACAATATGATTCCAAAAATAAAACCTTTTAGGTTGAAACTTTTGTTAACTTTTTTTACATTTTTGAAATTTTTTGTCATCTTAGATATTTTTTGAAGTTTTTGACGTTTTTTGACATTTTTTACTTTTTTGAAATTTTTTAATTTTTTCTAATTTTTTGACATATTTTAAGTACTTGAAGTACTTTTATTGTAAAAGTAAAAGACTTGAGGAAAATCAAGTACTTTTATAATGTACTTGGTACTTGAAGTACATTTGAAAAGAAAATGTACTTAGTACTTCAAGTACTTTTACAAATTTTAATGTACTTGGTATTTGTACTTAAAGTACTTTCATAATGTACTTGTGACAGCTCTGCCGATTAGCCACGAAAAAAAACTTGTTTGATTTTAAATTCACGGGTACGAAAATTTACGTTTGTTAGAAAAGATCTCGTTGTACACAACATCGAAGAACAATAGAAAACGGCAATCAAAGGAAGATTCTGAAAATGTTATAGGGGTGTATTTTGACCTATCCTAGCAATATCGTCGTGATGTCTGTCTGTTTGTCTGTATGTATTTTTTCTGTCCGTGACACGATAGCTCCTAAATCGCTAAATCGATTTGCATAAAATTTTCAGCTAAAATAGTGTTTGACAGTCTAACTGTACTGATTAGATTTAGGGAAAAATCCATTAATGCTAATGACAGTCTTTTGACAGTTAAATTTTTTAAAAAATGCTAACTCTTTAACGGAGCATCGCATCAATATGCGGTTTTCAGGGTATAGTAGACTTAATAATTTGTTAAATAATCAAAAACCTTGTAAGAGCTTTAGTTTCTGAGATATTTACAAAAAACTGTTTTTAAGGCTGATATATCATGGCTTTACGTAAAGTGTGTGATCCAGAGCAAAAAAAAATCATTCATTTTTTTTGTAAAGACCCTTTGACTCAACCAAAAGCTATAGTATTTCTTTTATATAATAGAAATATTCTTTGAGTTGTATTTTATAGTACAATCCCGATTATCCAAATCGCCATTTTCCGAAATCCGGTTTAGACGACCCAAACTCTTAAAACAAAAATCCCGATTAACCGAAAAAATTCGCATTATACGAAACGCGTCTGGGATTCGACTATACTGCTATAGTCTAAATTATACGCATTTGTAATGACGTCACCAGGTAAGAAAAAAACATATGGCGTTGATATTTTTGCCAATCATTGTTTTTTGATTGACAGTGACGGATACTTCACATAACCAATTACCTGTTAAATCATAGACACTACTTTTTTTAAAAAGTTTAATGTCCGCTGTTTATAATATAGTAAACAAAGATAAACAAAAATGACGTCATTACAAATGGGTATAACTTGAACTATAGGTGGTTCACCTCGGGGTTTCACGGCAATACGACAGTTGCGAATAAAATGCGAATTGTTTTAGTTAGCCGACAGAGTGTTACAAATAATTTTAAGTCGATCTAGGCATCCTAAACTCCTATTTTCCAAAAAAAAAATCGGATCAACCGAACCGAACCGAAATTTCAATTATCCGAAATCACTTTGGTCCACATTATTTCGGATAATCGGGTCTGTACTGTATTACAAAGTATTTAACAAATTAATTTTTGTTAAAATTAAATTAATTATTAATTAATTAAATTAAAACAGTTAAAGGTAATTTTATTTAGTAAGAAAAAATACCTGCAATAAAAACAATTTATATCTGTAAAAGTGGAGGCAATCAAAAAACAAAAAAGAAAATTCTTTAAGTATTATATAAAACTATTAATCTGTGCCAAAGTATAATGTGCTAGTTATAAAATTCGGTAAAACTGTAGATATAAAAAAAATATTTTTTTGACTATCCGCTGTATATTATTTAATAAATTGATAAGAATGACATCATAAGTGACTTTGTCCTTAGACCCTTACTAAGTCTTTTGTATGGTCAATTAATTTTTTTCGGTCAAGATGTAAGAGTTATTATTATTAGAACATACCCAAAAACGACCATTTAACGAACTTTGATCGTTTATATCTCAAAAACTGTACATAGAAAAACTTACCTTTACTTACATTTTTTTTGGTTACATATCCTACTATATCATACTAAAGCTATAGCCAATTCCACCAAGCCAAAAATTTCCCATAAAGCCTGTGTAAACGGGTGCGGTGTTCTTTATAATGTAAAGCGGAAATTTTGTTTGTATAAAGAGGTGGGCTTCACTATTTTTTTGGTTTGGTTCAAACTGGCTTTCCTGATTTCAAGTGTGACCCTTCGTATAAATTATACATCTTTTTAGAAAGATTTTTCTTAAATGGTCGAAGATACTCCGGTCAATCAGGTGCATTTCAGTGGTGGACCGGATACTACTACTTTTCCAGAAATCCATTTAACGAGGATTTTAAATACACGAAATGGCACGAGGGAGAACCGAACAATAGGGATTTGGACGAGAATTGCTTGGTTATTAGTAAAAAAGGTAAACAAATCTCACTAAAACCTGACACACCCACTTTAGGGCCCTCATAGTTTATCACTACTACTACCACTATTTATATGTCGGTTTAGAAGGTTTTTCTACGTTGTCCGACGCCTATTCTCCACCTCCTTCGATCCTGAATCATCTTCTGTCAGGTTTTTTTGACTCATTGATCTTTGGATTGACTGTTGCCATTTTAGTTTAGGACGCCCTCCTTTTATGCGCCCTATTGGATGCCATTCTGGGATCTGCTTTGGGAATCTTTCGTCGTTTATCCATTGTACATGTCATCCGTTATGCTTTCCTCGATTTCCATTCTTTCTTTTATGATCTTATTTCTTATGTGAACTGTTCTAGATATTCTCATTGATCTTCTTATTGCATCCATTTCGATACTCTCCATTTTTGTTTTGTATTTTTCTGTTACGCGACAAGTCTCTATTCCATACAACAGCGTACTTTTCACCATTGTTTCATATATGTTAAATTATACATTATTTTTTATCTCTCTGCTCCATAAAATACTGTTAAGACATCTAATAACCTTTTTTGCTTTTACTATTTTTTTTGCAATTCTTTACAGTCTGTTCCTGTCTTATCAAATGTGACACCCAAGTATACATACTCATTGCATGGAGATATTGTTTGTCCATTGTCTACTGTGTCTTGTCCACTTTCACTGTTAGACCCCACTTTTGGTATTCTTCCGTTAACTTTCTCATCATAAACTCCATTTCTTCTTTATTATTAGCTACAATTACTTGGAGGTCAGCAAACTGTAGTGTGTATATGATAAATCGTCGTTAAGTGTACTTTACGTTTCCAGTTTTTTAGAGCTACTACAACAATATATATTTTAAAAAGAGTTGGAAAGATAGAACATCCCTGTCTTAAGCCTTTCGTAACCAGGAATTCTTTTGAAAGTCGATTTCTAATTTTAATTTTAGATTTTGACCCTTTGGATCCCTTTTATTCAGGGTGTCCCAAATAATAGCAACTACATGGGGATTTCGAACCGAACGGTAAGAGATACGAGTTTGTTTAAATAAGAAAAAAGTTCCGCTATTCTAAGCCCAATCAGATGCCGTATCAAAATTAAAAATATCTACAGGGGTTTTTAAAATATCGAGCAAAAACTTAAAATTGTTTTTTTAAAATTTAATTCAACGCATGACATGTTTACTAATTGTCTACGTAATAGTGTTTTCGTGTTATATGGACAGTGTTAGGGCAGACTAATATCAATCATACATACATAAAAGCGATAAAAGAACTATACAAAGGGTCAAAATCTAAAATTAAAATTGGAAATCGACTTTCAAAAGAATTCCTGGTAACGAAAGGCTTAAGATAGGGATGTTGTATCTCTCCAACTCTTTTTAAAATATATATCGCAGTAGATCTAAAAAACTGGAAACGCAAAGCACACGGCATGGGAATACAACTTAACGATTGATTTACCATATACACACTACAGTTTGCTGACGACCAAGTAATTGTAGCTGATAAAGAAGATATGGAGTATATGATGAGAAAGTTAACGGAAGAATACCAAAAGTGGGGATTAACAGTGAACATGGACAAGACACAGTACTTATGTATTGGAAACGAATCAAGTGAATTAGAACTAGAAAATGGAGAAACAATATCTCCATGTAATGAGTATGTATACTTGGGTGTCACATTTGATACGACGGGAACAGGCTGTAAAGAACTGGAAAAAAGAATAGTAAAAGCAAAAAAGGTTATTGGTTGCCTTAACAGTATTTTATGGAGCAGAGAGATAAAAAAGAATGTAAAATTTAACATATATGAAACAATGGTGAAAAGCACGCTGTTGTATGGAATAGAGACTTGTCGCGTAACAGAAAAATACAAAGCAAAAATGGAAAGTGTCGAAATGGATGCAATAAGAAGATCAATGAGAATATCTAGAACAGATCATATAAGAAATGAGATCATAAAAGAAAGAATGGGAATCGAGGGAAGCATAACGGATGACATCACTAAAAGGCAACTGATATGGTAAGGCCATGTACAACGGATGAGGGACGAAAGATTACCAAAGCAGGTCCTAGAATGGCAACCAATAGGGCGCAGAAAAAGAGGGCGTCCTAAACAGGATTGGCAACAGTCAATCCAAAAATCAATGAGTCAAAAACACCTGACGGAAGATGACTGTCAGGATCGAAGGCGGTGGCGAATAGGCGTCGGACAACGTAGAAAAACGTTCTAAACCGACATAGTAGTAGTAATAGTGTTTATCGGGATGCGTTAAATGAGGTGATTCTATGTTAGGGCCTAAGCTGTCCAAATACTTGTCTTAAAAAATTGGGGGTCATCGGTTTCGTTTTCGAGCTATAATTATTTAAATCCGCGCCACTGGAGTATTGAAAATGTGACTTTTTGTAGTTTTTTTGCTATAAATTCTCGTCAAATAGAAATAAAAAACCAATATTAATTTTATTTAGTTGAAAAAAAAGTATTTTTAAGTATGTTCTCAATTTTTTTATAGTTTTCGTTACATATCTACAAAGTGGCTCAAAATGTGAATAATAGAAATACAGGAATAATAACTGGGTTTTGTTAAATATAAATTAATATAAAGGCATAGTTAAAATAAATTCATTTGCTTCAATGTGAGTCGTTGTGACTATTATAAAGTAACATTTACATACATAATAATTAAACAAATGATACGTGTATGATCTGTCTAGCGGAATAGTGTGTTTACCGGGATGAGTCAGATCAGGTGAAGTTGAGATATGATAGATAAATTAAGGGGGGTGGGGGGGGTCATCGGTTATAGGGAAAAAAGTTGATATTTAATGTTTTGTCAATTAAGTTTGTTCACAGGCTTTCTTTCTGATGCAAAAAAATTTTGGTAGAATCCCTGGAAAGGGGGAGTAGACTATATTCCAGCATTTAAATAAGTGTAACTCGAAAACAAAACCGATCACCACCCACTTTTTCTTGAAACAAGTAATAGGACGGTTTAGACTCTAACATATCTCAAATTCACCGCATCTGACGCATCCCAGTAAACACACTATTACATAGGCTATGCGAATTTAAAAAATGTTTGGAATACCCTTTAAGTTTATTATTATGCCTGTATTTCAATTATTCATAATTTGAGCCACTCTGTAGAAACGTGACGAAAACAAGATATCAAAAATTGAGAACATTCTTAAAAATACTTTTTTCTCAAAAAAAATTTATTAATATTGATTTTGTATTTCTTTTTGACGAGAAGTTATAGCAAAAAACCACAACAACTCACATTTCAAGTATGTGCGTTTTTTCTCCTTATACCATTTCCTGTAAATCCTCCGTCCACCACATCTTTTATAATTTTTATTATCTTGGTATCCAACAGCTTCTTTGCTTCCTTCCTTCTAAACTTTTTACTATGTTTGTATATATTTCTTCAAATGAATGCTGTGTGTTTATTAATTTTTCATCTAATCGTTTGTGATACAATCTTTGCGTACTTTCGATTTCTAGACTTCTAAATTTGTATTTTTGATTTTCTTCGATCCATTCTACAGGTAACTCCACGAAGTATTCGCACATCATACCACTTTAATTCCGAGTGTCAAATGGCATAATAGTCCTATGTTAAAAGCGGAATTATTAATAATCGGACATTATTAATACGTCATTCTTCAAACAAGACAAGAATAAAATCGAAGTTCTGTGTAACGTCTTTTAACAAAACCGGACAAAATCATACTACTTTTGCTCTTATTTTGACGATAGACGTTTTTAGTTATTAAGATTTCGTTTTTGCCATTGGACTGTTATACCATTTTCATTATGAACGGTTTGAGCTACAGTAATGAAATTTGGGACGCACATCGGCCCTTGCGTACTTATTCTTTGGCTGTTAAAAGAAACCTATATATTTTGCTCCCAGGGGGCGCAAGGGGGCAATATGTGTTTCTAGATTATGCTTATATCTTATAAACTATTGCACCTTGCAAATATATGTCTTATCAGATTGGTAGCTCATACAATTACCCACAAGTCTGCTAGATAAAAAAAATTCGAAGCTGTTAACGAACCCTCCTAGGTAAGGGCAAAATTTTTTTCTAATTTACAATAAAAAAGCTTAATTGACTATATACTTTGCCCTATGTCAACAAATTTGCACCGAACCGTTGCGGTTGAGCACAAATATATATTTTTTTTTGGTCAGCTACATAATTAGTACGTGAAGGCCGTGCGTGCGTGCCCAAATTTAATTACTATAGCCAATGTTTACACGACTTATAATCAAAGTTATAGCTTAAAACGTTCAGAATTGAAAAAATATTTTGACACTAACTAGGAAATTGACCTGAAAGTTTTAAAATCGAAAAAAAAATTACTAAGCCTAAAAGTCGATATCATTTCTAATAGCGTAATTGGTTTTTAACCAAAAAAAATGCAGAACGATGGTTGTAGCGCACAAATGTGGCTAAGTGCACTTTCGCAAAAATGAGTTAACTGCAATACCCAATTATTTAAGGTCTATTCTTTCTGCTTCGGCCGGGGATCGAACCCGGGAACTCTTGCTATCTAGGCAAACATTCTGCCACTGAACTACCGAAGCCATACATAAATTTTCGGAAAACTTCTATCTATGCAGGCTGCGGTGTCTCAATACAAGAACGAGAAACTCTCAGAGTATTAACTCGACCAAGTCATCCAACTGATCTCTCTAAATTCTTCTTTCCCACTGTCAAAGGTATTATAACTCAAATTAGACGTAATGAATCAACGCCTGAAAGCATGAGATCACCTTTTCGTGTGTTAAAATTTCTGATCGCAAATGGGCGATTTGCCAATATAATTATCAAATACCAAATTGCAAATAATGCAAGGACCTAAAACTATAAACAACAAGTGAAATTAAAGAATGAAAAATAAGAAAACAGTTTTTTAAAGAAGAATTTAGAGAGATCAGTTGGATGACTTGGTCGAGTTAATACCTTGAGAGTTTCTCGTTCTTGTATTGAGACACCGCAGCCTGCATAGATAGAAGTTTTCCGAAAATGTATGTATGGCTTCGGTAGTTCAGTGGTAGAATGTTTGCCTAGATAACAAGAGATCCCGGGTTCGATCCCCGGCCGAGCAGAAACTTTTTTCTTATTTTTCTTTCTATAATTTCACTTGTTGTTTATAGTTTTAGGTCCTTGCATTATTTGCAATTTGGTATTTGATGTCTAGTCTTTTATTATGCACAAATATGTTGAAGTGAAATTTATGATTTTAATAGCGGTAGCGCCATCTAATGTTATATATCTTTATTTTTTTCTATGTGCATGAACTTTAATTTTGCTTTTTCCCAAAACTACCTATTATGCACTCAACACATGTGTGCGCTACACCATCGAGAATTTCGTTATTTAGATGCAGTTTTTAATTTTTTTACGAAATCTGTATGGGAAACCCATACTCTTAGTAAAATAAATTTTTTGATACTGATCATAGCCTACAAAAGTAAAGCGCCTGAAACGGTTTCCTGTTACATAGACATCTAATATGCAAAAAAATTTTTGAATGGACATATATGAATTGTGAAAATGGAGCAGCCAATTGATATTCCAATCACAGCTGAAGATGCGTTAAATGATATTTTGCGAGGAAAGTCTAAAAAGCTTACCTACAATTATAATAAAACCTATGACTTAGATTGTATTGTCTTGCATTTTATGAGAGATTTTACTTTTCATCCCTAATTTGTAACTATCCCTTATCGGTCTCTTTTATTCCTAAATGCAGGATGAAAAGTGAACGTTACCGGGTGGGCCAAAAAAACCGGACAATTTTTTTTTCATTATAACTTTTGAACTATACGATCTGAGACAAACCGCACTTGACAGTGAATTAATCAGAGTTCTGACCAAATTTATTTTTTGGTCCGCCATCTTAAAATCCAAGATGGCGGACGAAATTAAATTGTACCCTTTAAAGATGCTGGTTTATTCTTGTGTTGCGAACATGTTTTAATTATTTATTTAATTCAGTAAAAAACCTGCATTCTTGCCACGCACAACAGGGTACAAATCAGTAAAATCGGTTAAATGGTTCAAAAAAAAATATTTTTATTCCAATCATTGTTTTGAACATTATACGATTGCCTTGCCAATCATGTCTGCACTTATTTTCTTATAAGTTCATTAGTACTGAACTAATTTTGATGGAATAAAAAACATCCTGGTGAGAATTGATTGCGTTTTATAGATCATGATCAAAATTTATCGTCATCTTAAAATTGAGGATGGCGGGCAGAATTATACTTGTTTCTTCAAAATGGCGTGTTTATTCTTATTTGAAGATGTTTTATTTTTTTGAATCTATAGAAAAGCACTAATTTTCTCCCGCTTAATAAGGTACAAAGTAATAAAATCAGTTAAGTGTTTCTCACAAAATCGGATTTTATTTTAATCATTGTTTTACAAATTTTACGATTGCATTGCCAATCCTGTCTGCATTCAGTTCTTTATAAACTCATTATTACTGAGCCAGTTTTAGTAAAATAAAAAGCATCATAGTGCAAACCAATTGATTTTTTGAGAACCACACCGATCTTACTAATTTATACGTCGTTATGTGAGGGAAAACTATTGATTTTCTATAAATTAAAAAAAAAACTAAAATATTTTCGGAAAATAAGAATAAAGACGCCATTTTGAACAATAAAGTATGATTCTGTCCGTCATCTTAAATCTTAAGATGGCGATAAAGTTTGATCATGATCTTTAAAAAGCAATCATTTCTCATCAGAATGTTTTGTATTTCATCAAAATCGGTTTAGTAGTAATGAATTTATATGTAAAACAATGATAGAAACAAAAATATCTTTTTTTAGATCCATTAAACCGATTTTGCTAATTCGTACCTTGTTGTGCGTGGCAAAAATGCAGTTTTTCACCAAAAATAACTAACACATGTTCGCAACACAAGAATAAACGAACATCTTTGAAGGGTCATTTTAATTTCGTCCGCCATCTTGGATTTTGAGACGGCGGACAAAAAGATATATTTAGTCGAACCTCTGAATAATTCTCTATCAAGTGCAGTTTGTCCGAATAAAATCGATTATATAGTTCAAAAGTTATAATGAAAAAAATATTGTCCGGTTTTTTTTGGCCCACTCGGTATATGCCAAAAGTGCCTAAACGTTTTTTTAATTTTTCTTTTAAGATGGTGTCTACGGCTGGAGCGACGTCTCGTGTATTTATCCTGACTTAAATTTTATATGTATGATGATGACAGACGACGACAAGATGTAACCCCCCAAAATCCCAAACTATATTCTTTAACACACAGAATAAGGAAGATGACGTTGAAGATGACGCGCCTAAAGGAGATTTGCAATATATTTTTTATTTTTTTATAAAATTATTTAAAATCTTACACCAGTATTTACTAAGTCCTTAAGACCTAGCATTGTAGACCGGGTTTAAGTATCAAGTCTATAGACTTGATAACGACCGGTTTAAGTGTATTTTTTTAATACTCACAGGTCAAATAACAAAGATTTGGCTCACCCTAATGTGCATTTCTCAGTGAGTTTCATCTCAAATAAATTCAAATTAACTTTAGAAATAAAGACAAACCACATAAAAATTTTGTAATTTTTTGGAAATTTAGTCCGTGCGGTCATAGGATTCCCGTTAAAAATAGTCTTAAATTGTAGTACCACCCCTGAGGGGTGGTTTAAAGTTCGAAAAACAATAGAAATAATCCATGATTGACAAAAAAACTTATACATATAAAAATATTCAAAGCTAAACAATACATAAATAACTTAAAACTATATCTGTAGATGCATTACCGTATTAAATACGTATCAATATTTAAATACTGTAAAAAGCACAAGATATATTAGAATCCCTTTTCAATTACACATTCACCAAAACAATCCACCATGGGTTTAATCGTGGTCAACTTGTCTAAAAAATTAACATGTAAAATATAGCGGACAGCTGACATTGACTTACATCGTTTTTATTCGACATTTCCTAGTTACGTTTGGAGGTATAAATATGACTACCATTTTTAAACCAAAATATTTTATTCTTTTTATTTATTTATAAACTTTGTGTGAAAATAATGTCTTTGTTACAATGAAAAAAGATGACCCATATCGCAAGGTAATTATGAACAATTTATATAAATATTAAAAACTATTGCATTCACAGGAAAAATAAGTTAAACCTGCAACCAAAATGTAGACTTTTAAACCTAGGATTGTAGCATTTAGCATTGTAGACCCTTTAGTAAATACTGGTGTTAATGATTAGATACTTAAACCTTTGATCTAATGTTTGACTATTATCTTTTGTGCGTATATGTCACAAAATTAAAATTTTGCAACTTTATAGAAAAGGAGTGCACTGAGTCATCTTTCCTTTGTTATTAGGGTAAAGGCTTGACATGGAGCAATAAAATCTGCAATGCATTGCAGCAATAACTATAAGGTCAAAAGATTGCAAGCAGTGATACTTGCAGGTCCATTGCCAGGATGCAAGTCTATTCTAATTGCAAAGGTTTGCCAACCACAGTTAAAATAGGAAAATTTCAGCTTGAAAATGTAAACAAAGAGCATTTTAGTTTGAGACGGTCAGTGCACCATTCTGTCTGTCTGTACAAACTGCTTCAATGGAATACGCTTAAAGTATCTAACCCCAAATATCTTGTTTTGGTTTTACTGTTTCATTTTGATTTCTTTCTCTATGGTTTTAATTTTAAAAATTTTGTCTGTTAAATATAAACATAAAAATAAATAATGCAGCTTGTTTGCTCTGGGATGATGGAAAAGAAAGAGCGCAAAGACGATGGTGGGTCAAATATGTAGGAAAACAAATGTAACTAGATTTGTCATCAGAATTCCCTAGCATTGCAGGCCTTTCAGCAATAGAAATCGCCCCAGACCTATAAATTTGCAACATTTGCAAGCCTTGCACTTTATCAGCTGGGTTAAAAATGCGCATGTCCAAAACAGAGTTTCTTGGAAATTGCAATGCAATGCATGTCAAGTGGGCTTAATTCGACGCATTAAGCCGATTATTGAGAAATGTTTTAAATTTTAGAGGTGACCAAACAAAAACTTTTAAAACGTACACTTTTATATTTTTGTTCTTTATCGCTTGTCTAGGTAGTGAAAAAAAATTGTAGGGGGACCCATTTGGGCAATATTATTGTAAAGGCATTTCGATTCTCTTACAAGCAACCCCTTAACTTTTTTTATTTCAGTCAATTAGTTTCTAAAATATCTACTTTTTAATTTAATTTAAGATTAAAATAGAATTCGGATATATCATTAGAACAAGGAACAGTGATTATCGGTTATAACGACATTAAACGGACCGCTTAATTTTGGTCGTTATAACCGAGTGTTTTATAGAGAAAAAAGGTAACAAACTGGGTTGTATATTTTTATTACGAAAAAGTGATTATATCGCTTTAAATTTTTATTAAAAACTATCTTTTTTTTAAAGTTAAAAACATGGAATATTTTCAGATGTACATACATAATATGTAACTGCGTATATGTAGATATAATGTTATGTGAGTATGTACATTATGTGTATAATGCATTATTATACATTTCTATACAAAATTATGAGCTTTCTCCTCAACTGTAAAAGCTTTTCGTTTAGACATCGCGTTTAATTTATTGATATTCTTAGATTCAGCAGCTTAGATTATGTAAACACAAAAGCACACCACATCAATAGGTTAAATACAATAAAGGTAACAGACGTTTATAATAGACCAAATGCCGATTCATCATACAGTTCATCGTTACATGCGATATCGCTCGTCGTTATAACCGATTACTTGGACCAATTTAAGTTAAATTATTGGTCGCTATATGTAGAAATACGTCGTTATATGCGATGTCGTTTTAGGCCACGTCTTCAATGCATTTAGTATAGAATTCGGTCGGGACCTGTCGTCGCTATAACCGATATGTCGTAATATCCGATATCGTTATAAGCGATATTCACTGTATCACATGACCTTGTCTATTTATTTTAATTCTGCGGGTGGTATTCACCCGATCAATGAAAATTTCAAAATCACTTCTATTTTATGAAAACAAAATCGACGTTTTCGAGAAATAAGTCTTGACATCTAAAAAAAATATACATAAAAACTAGTATTTTAGATATGGTTGTGCGTTATCTTTACGGAATTTGCATTTTAGAAAACTAAACTTCAAAAAATATTAAGATGCATTTTGTAAGTCAATAAGCAAACAGAAACGAAAATAAATATGATAAGGAGAAAATAGGAACCTCGAGAGGAACCTTTTGCTTGTCCCAGTTTTAATTTTAATTTTTTTTGAGGCATGCGCAGTTACCTGGTTTGAACTGTATCCCTTACTAAAGAATAATGTTTTATCTTACTTGTGTTTGAACAATGCATGCTATTAGTTCCTTTATTTAGAGATACCATAATGTGTTGAAAAAACTGAAAAAAATAGTCTAAAAAAACAGAAACTCATGGACCGCCACTGGCTCCAAGAAAGCTGACGTTGCACCATATACACAATATTCCAATACCCACGGTAACTGCCCATTCATGATGCAAACATGAGGGCCTTGCGGTCTTTAAGCAAAAAAGGCCTGATTGGTTGCTTTCAAAGACATATAGTACGTATTATTGCAATACCTACGGTACCTTACGATGCAAAATGCAAACATATTTGAAATAGCAATATCAATGGGTATATCCTTTTTGCGGTCCCTAAGATAAAATGTCCTGATTGGTTATACTTTTACGCATGAATATTATTTTATTCTTGTATTCGTTACGTCATATCATCGGCGTATAGTTGACAAAAACTCTATCTATGTAAATTTGGTATCTGTGTATTTTTCGTACCTTAATTTCTGAATGTTTGCATCAAACACCAACCATTGTGTAAATATGTAACAGGGAGTATTGGAATATTACGTATATGCGTTGCATCTAGAGATATCGAATTTGGTTTGGTGCACTTATAACGGCTATTTATTGGAAATATTTTTTTTCCGAAAACATCTTTAAAGTTGTAATTCCAGAAAAACCTTTAAAGATTAACATGTAGTAGTCAACCAACTTAACATGAAAAGTGGTATATCAGTGCCCTGATGCATAGGCCAATAACGTGTAATAAAATTCGCGTATGGCATAACTTCAGGTCAGTGTCAAGTGTCAGTTATATGGTATTTTTCTTTATTCTCCACTGGTATACTTATTTTGTTTCTTATAATAAAATATTTCTTATAAATTGCTTAGACAGTTCTTTATTAAGGAATTAAACTTTCATCTTCAATATTACTTAAAAGTGCAATTGTTTCTTCAAGGGAAACATACCTATAATTAATATTATTTAGGTATCTCCAAGGTTTCGTGAATGTGACATATTTTACACATCGATGCAATACAATAACAAAGTTTACACAATAAGTTTACACAATTAAAATATAAGTTGCTGCACTTGTCAAAAATCAATGGAAATATAGAGATCAAACGCGTGACGACGTAAGTTGTCCCTGGTCGTACCTGCGAAAGAGGTGTGCGATTCGGCGTTTGATGTCGGCCGCCGGCTTAAAGATCCGCCAGCCATCAATCCACTGCAAAATAGGTGTGCGATTCGGCGTTTTATGTTTAAATGTTCAAACTTTTTTTTATACTGGGTCTTTTTATCCAATCAGGATCAATCGCCCAGTTTCGCAAAGTTTTAGCAAGGTTAAAACATTTTTAAACAAACAGAAACAACCAAGTACCTAGCCTGGAAGCCTGGAGTGTGGGAAACAAACATTGCTACCACTAGACCATGACGGCGACACTAAAATGTGTAAACTTTGACAATAAGTAGTAGCCAAACTAAGAACGTATGCATTAAATTGAAATCCTCATTTCTTGAGACACCCTGTATATATTTTTTTCTATTTTTAGCTTATATTTGTTTTTATAGTTTTGGTATGTACAGCAAAAATTGTGGGTGAAAAACGCTTTTTATGTTGCCGTTCGGTAAATCCAAGAATGGTTTAAAGTATAAAAATTAATATCTTTAAAATTTAACAGATTTTTTTTTTCTAGTATGACACTGAGTTACGAAAGTAAGCAAGCAATTTTTTTTTAATAGACCCTTTGACTACACCAAAATATAACATTTCTTTTATGTATTTAAAATATTCGTTGTGCCGTGTTTTAATGGTTAAAAACATCTGAAGTCAATTTTATTTATTAGGAAAATAAATCTGTAGTAGCCAATCAAAAAATGAAACTAACTTTTTTCTTCTAATATGCTAGTTTTAAAATTCGGTAGTAGTACTGATATAAAAAAGTTTTGAATTGAAATTGAATTGAAAAGAATTACATTATAAGTGACTTTCTCCTTATGCCTTTGCTAAGTAATCTATAGCAACAGTCAATCCAAAGACAGGATGAACAAACTACTGGAAACAAGTAATAAGTGTTCATCTTCTTCAATTTCTTCCTCTAAACGAAACCGCCACATAATAAATCAAAAATCACATCAACTTTAAGGGCTACTACTACTACATGAATATTTGTTTTTTGCAGTGCTGGTTCAGTTTTGTTGCTGATTTGTATTTGTTTTTTTTGTCTCAGTCTTGTAATTTTGTTTCAAAATCGTGTTTCTGTTTTGTCTGCTTGGCTAGACCCTAGACGAATTCTCATTCAAAAATTTTGGAAACAGTGGTTCAATAAATACGTCATCAAAACGTCATCAATACATGACATAGCTTACGTCAATTGGCTAACTTCAAAGGCGTCAACACACGCTACGTCACGTTTCGGCAAAAATGAAAAGGTGGTGCATGTTTTGTTTTTGTTTTTTGAATTGTGTTTTAACTGATTTATGAGAACGGATGGAGCACGTAGTATTCGAAAAAATTATAAGAAGAAACGGAACTATCATTTTAAATGAAGGCAAGGATATTCTTTGTCAGGTCAAAAACACGATAGCCACGAACAAAGTAATGACGTCACCAAATATTGATGAAGTATTTATTGAACCACAGTCAATTGAATAGCTTTTTGTAACACTAAACTTTTTGCACGAGAATTCGTCTCCGGCTTAAGACGACACAATACGTCATTTTGTATGTACTTCGAACGGGCCGCAGGGCCACAGGGCCACCAATTAATACGCTGATGTATACCAGCACCGCCAGAGTACGTACCAACCTAAAGTACGGTAAATGAATTTCCCACGTTTGACCCGTAATGTGCCCATGTAAATTAACGCCGAGGTAAAAGGTGATTCCGTAAAGGCGTTTTGACTACATTACATCGAAACTTTTGTTGTGATGCATAGACTATTGGAATTTCTTGTTAGTCCAGAGTCCAGGACACTGTCTTCTCTTATGAATCGAAAAAAAGTTCTTACCAAAGGGTTTAAAGTCCTAGGTCCTAAATCTAAAATCCTAGATCTAAAACCGGGTGGGCCAAAAATACCGGACAATTTTTTTTTATAACTTTTGAATTATACAATCAAATTTATTGGGACAAACTGTACTTGACAGAAATTTAATCAGAGTTTGGGCTAAATATATTTTTTGGTCCACCGTCGCAAAATCCAAGATGGCGGACGAAATGAAAATGTACCCTTCAAAGATGCTCGTTTATTCTTGTGTTGCAAACACGGTTTAAAAAGCCACAATCTTGCCACGCACAACAAGGTACGAATCGGCAAAATCGGTTCAGTAGTTCTAAAAAAAATATTTTTGTTTTAACGATTGTTTTGCATAAGTATTATACGATTGCCTTGCCACCACTGAACCGATTTTAATGAAATAAAAACATCCTGGTTAAAATTGATTTCTTTTTAAAGATCATTATCAAAGTTTATCGCCATCTTAAAATATAATATGGTGGACAGAATCTTGATTCTTCAAAATGGCGTGTTTATTCTTATTTTCCAAAAAGGTTTCAGTTTTTTTTTAAATTTATAGAAAGGCACTACTTTTCCCTCAAACAACAAGGTACAAATTAGTAAAATTAGTGTAATGGTTCTTAAAAAATCTATTTTTGATTCAGCTATTGTTTTACAGATATACGCTTGCATTGCCAATCCTATCTGCATTCATTTCCTTATAACTTCGTTGTTACCAAACTAATTTTATTGAAATAAAAAAAATCGTGCTGAGTATTGATTGCTCTTTATAAACTATAATCAAAATTTGCCGCCATCTTAGATTTTAAGATGTCGGTCAGAATCATACTTGATTCTTCCAAATGGTGTGTTTATTCTTATTTTCCGAAAATGTTTTAGTCTTTTTTTAATTTATAGAAAAACACTACTTTTCTCTCCCATAAAGAGGAACAAATTAATAAAATCGGTTTAGTGGTTCTCGCAAAATCTGATTTTTAACCATTGTTTTACAAATTATACCTAAGATTGCATTGCCAATCCTGTCTGCATTAATTGCTTTATAAATTCATTATTACTGAACCGATTCAATCAGTTTGCACCATGATGTTTTTTGTTTCACTAAAGTCGGTTCAGATATAATGAATTTATAAAGAACTCAATGCAAACAGGATTGGCAATGCAATCGTATAATTTATAAAATCAGATTTTGTCAGAACCACTTCACCGCTTTTATTACTTTGTACCGTGTTAAGCGGGAGAAGAGTAGTGCTTTTCTATAAATTAAAAAAAAACTAAAACATTTTCGGATAACAAGAATAAACGTGCCTCTTTGAAGGGGCAAGTATGATCCTGTTCGACATGTTAACTTTTAGGATAGCGATAAATTGTGATCGTATCTTTAAAAACCAATCAATTCTCACCAGGATGTTTTTTATTTCATTAAAATCGGTTCAGTATTTTTTTAGAACCACTAAACCGATTTTGCTGATTCATACCTTGTTGTGCACAGGTTTTAATTTAAGTTCAACAAAACTTAGAATGTGACTACCGGCTTGCCTCCTCAAAGTTTTAGTTTTTAATAAAAGTAGGATGGACCTAAGTAATCAATTATCCACTCTTTGAAAAGCTTGGAGGAACCAAGTCAGTGGCGTTGCTGATAATTCTAAAATTTACGTTACATTCTAGCTAATGAGCTAAACAAGTAAACCTAAACGAAAACGTAGATAAAATGACATTTTATAGACAACACTTTCTTATTTTAAAGTTTTTTTTATAGCCAATCACGTTAAAGGGAAAACCCTTTCTCGAACCGAACCGAACCGAACCGAACCGAGCTCTTAACTTTTCAGTGGTTTTTTCGCATCAACCACTTGCTGCGCGTAGGTAGGTGGCAACCAAATTTGGAGGGAGGCGCAACCACATTCTTATCTCGGCAAAAGTGTGTTTTGCGCTTTTCGTTTTTCTAAGTTGGTTTCGTACAGCGGCACAGTCAAAGGTAATTTATATTTCTGACAATATCATACCCATCCCACCTGACAAGTGGCCAACTTGTGCCTATAGTCTAAATTATACGCATTTGTAATGACGTAACCAGATGACAAAAAAACGTATGGCGTAGATATTTTTGCCAATCATTGTTTTTTGATTGACAGTGAAGATACTTCACATAACCAATTACCTACCTATTTAAATCACCGCTGTTTATAATATACTAAACAAAGATAAACAAAAATGACGTCATTACAAATGCGTATAATTTGGACTATAGCACTCCAGACAAATTAAAACAAACCCTTTTTTTACGTTTTTTCTACTTTTTGAATTCTTGGGGAAAAAAACAAGCAAAAGGTTATGTTTTGTCAGGTTCCGAACCAAACACCATAGATTAAAATTTGGATACATTTTGGTCGGTTATCAAGTTAAAGCGGTTAATCTAGTACTACAAATATAATGCTTGAGGAAATTATTGAAATTAAAGGCTAAACCAAGAATAAAGATAATATACATAGTTATGTTACGTATTTGTATGCTCCATATCATAATTTTTAAGATAACTTTTTGACAGTTGTCAGCTGTTTACCATAACAAATAGCATAGGCCAACGGAAAAAAGTTGTAAAAAGTTGTCTCAAAAATAATGATATGAACTTTACCTAAGCATGAAGCATGAGATTTGACTGGTACGCAAGCGCACTTCGTCAAGGTTATTTGAGCAGAATACGGGTCCATGGATGCATCCAGTGGACATGCCACTCGTGCGGCATGGTATGAACTGTGTATAGAGCAGTACAAAAGAGAATTTGAGTCGATATCATGGGCGTAGTCAGGGTGGGGCAGGGTGGGGCACTTGCGCCACCCTGGCGTGTCCCCTGCCCCATCCTCCATCCTGGCTTTAGCTCATTTAGTAATACTAGAGGTTAATCTCAATAAGACAGAGTATATGTGTATCGGTGGAATGAAACAGGATCTAATCCGGGCAGCGAATTCAGTCCTGTGATGAGTATAAATAATTAGGTCTAAAAATTACAGCTGACGGAACACTAGACAAAGCTATAAAAGATCGAAACGTACAAGGAACAAAAGCAATAACTTTATTAAATGGAATAATTTGGGACCAAAGTATATCAAAACATAACAAAAAGCTTATATATAACACCATTGTAAAAAGTATTATTACATACGGCTCAGAAGTATGGCCAATCAAGGATAGAACAGAAAAAATGCTTTCCGCTACGGAGATGGACTATTGGAGAAGAGCAGCAGGGAAATCAAAAAGAGAAAGAGTGAGTGACAGTTGGTGAACGTACTTTAGTGGATGATATAAGAACAAATCAACTGGTGTGGTACAGACATGTACAAAGAATGAATGTTGAAAGATTACCTAAACAAATACTACAATGGAAATCAACTGGCCGAAGAAAACGAGGACGGCCAAGGAGAAGCTGGAGAGAAGGAATAGACAGTGAAATAAGAATAAGAGGCCTAGATGATGAATTATGGGCAAATAGAAACGAGGGGAGATTCGGTATCGGAAGACGTAGAACGTTGTGAAACCGATAAATATATATATATATATATATATATATATATACAGTGTGTCCACGTAAGTTGGCGGCATATGGGAAACTTTTTTATTATTAGCTTTACGAAAAAAAGTTATTCTTCATAAAAAGTTCTGCATGGTCCAAAACCTAAAATGCAACCATCAGATGTTAAATTTTTTCAGTCATATTACGAGGTTTGTCAAAAAATGTGATTTTTGCTCCAGAGTAAAGTACCTTTCTTTTTGACAATATCGAAAATTGTTATAAAGAAAAGATGTTTAGAATTAAAAGTAGCTTTCAAATATTCAACATTGTTTATTTACATTAAAAAAATATTTTTTTCTACATTTTCTGCGATTACGTTGGAAATTTAAGTTTGCACATTAAAGCATAATTAATCTAGGATGCAAATAATAATAATGTAAATAAACAATGTTGAATATTTGAAAGCTATTTTTAATTCTAAACATCTTTTCTTTATAACAATTTTCGATATTGTCAAAAAGAAAGGTACTTTACTCAAGAGCAAAAATCACATTTTTTGACAAACCTCGTAATATGATGAAAAAATTTAACATCAGATGGTTGCATTTTAGGTTTTGGACCATGCAGAACTTTTTATGAAGAATAACTTTTTTTCGTAAAGCTAATAATAAAAAAGTTTCCCATATGCCGCCAACTTACGTGGACACACTTACGTGGACACACTGTACAGTGTACAGTGTGTCCACGTAAGTTGGCGGCATATGGGAAACTTTTTTATTATTAGCTTTACGAAAAAAAGTTATTCTTCATAAAAAGTTCTGCATGGTCCAAAACCTAAAATGCAGCCATCAGATGTTAAATTTTTTCCGTCATATTACGAGGTTTGTCAAAAAATGTGATTTTTGCTCTAGAGTAAAGTACCTTTCTTTTTGACAATATCGAAAATTGTTATAAAGAAAAGATGTTTAGAATTAAAAATAGCTTTCAAATATTCAACATTGTTTATTTACATTAAAAAAATATTTTTTTCTACATTTTCTATGCATGTGCAAACTTAAATTTCCAACGTAATCGCAGAGAAAATATTTTTTTAATGTAATGCAAATAAACAATGTTGAATATTTGAAAGCTATTTTTAATTCTAAACATCTTTTCTTTATAACAATTTTCGATATTGTCAAAAAGAAAGGTACTTTACTCTAGAGCAAAAATCAAATTTTTTGACAAACCTCGTAATATGACTGAAAAAATTTAATATCTGATGGTTGCATTTTAGGTTTTGGACCATGCAGAACTTTTTATGAAGAATAACTTTTTTTCGTAAAGCTAATAATAAAAAAGTTTCCCATATGCCGCCAACTTACGTGGACACACATATATAGTAATACGATAATTAATGTACATTTTTTTGCCCCACCCTGAGCGAGACCCTACGCCCATGGTTGATATGATTATATTCAACCTCCGCTAGGCGATCAAGCTTTTAAAAAGGAATTTTCTTTTTATATTAACTTCATAGCTTCTCTGGGTCCTGCACTACACAATACACAAGTTCAATGTCTTATTAAATAGATTGACTGCTTAAAACGGTAATACGTTAAAAAAGTGACCTTTGGCAAGGAAGCATCTCGTTGCAATCATATATTATACCATAGTGAATCTGAAAAGCGAAATTGCTATTTATTTTCGCTGAATACCTTTATAGAAAATGATATTTTATACATGCTAACTCATTCTGCCAAGAATTTCCTGTATTTCTTATGGGAACTATAAATGTAGCTGAGTTAAAAGCCTATTCCCTAGTAACACCGGGCGGAGACGTACTTTTTAGGTCCGAACCTCTCCTTACCTAAAAAGTACGTTTTAAAAACGTCCACTTTGGACGTTCTTATACGTCTCTTTAGGTCCCCGCTAAAAAGTACGTTTTTCAAACGTCCGAAGTCTCAGTTAAGGGCGTTTTTAAAACTTAGTTTTTTTAAGGTCTCTTACATTTCTCTCACTAGCATCATAATCGTTATCTACATAGGCTGATCAGAAAATAGTAAATTTTAAACTTTGGTACGGTATATATATTGTGGAGTGGAGTAAAGTGTTAAATGGGCCAATATCAAAGGGCTTAATATGAAAGGGGGTCCGAGGCAAAGACTGTGCGGTCGATAAAATTCTTTATCGTAAATGAGAGACGAAGAACCTTTGAATGTTCTAAAGAGTAACTTAAGCATAAATTTGCTCTTGCGACAAAGTTTCAACATCTTATCATCATTAGGACGCGTCAGGGAATTGTGAGTTTTGTCCCTAAAAAGCGTAAGTTCTTCCAGTGTTCTATTCTTTCAGCGTACACAATACCTTGATTTACCAAGCGGCCGAATAACCTTCTGGTTAAACAAAGATTGCGCCAAGGCAATGCAACACAGTGTTCCAAAACCTTGTCTCACTAATATAACTCTTAGATGGGTTTTTGTGTCCTGATATTCCACTGTTATGTTTAGTTCCCTGTGTGATTTCTTATGTGTGTTACAGTGTTCTCCATGAGTTCCTTTATCGTGTATGAGAGACGAAAAATATTGAATTGTTCACATTAGTAAATTATAAAGGATCCCGCCCGGAGCTTATGGGCGGTGGCTTTCGGTTGGATTTCCTTTAAATTTCAGTATGTTGAAGATCTTGATGCCCTGATGAAAAGTTATCATTGCCCCATCGTCATCCGACCTATGGTTTCTAAGATACATGGGTTCAAAGTTTCAGTTTTTAGCTTTTGTGCATTCTACCCAATAAAACTATTTCAAGTCATTTCTACCTATTCTGAAAAATGATATTATTGTTTAGTATATATCAAACGTTAGACCACAAGTAGAGCTTAATATACAAATAAAAAAATTGGACTTATTAACAGTTTGCTACAGTCAGTGACGTTCGAACATAAAAATTATAAAAAAATATTTGTTCAAAAAACGATGCTTTACAGAATTAACTATAAAAAAAACCAAAGGGTGGAATATTTTTTGTTTTCTCCTTTGTTTTAGTAATCTCCTAAAGAAACTAAAATATGTATAAATGGTAAAAATCCGTTTGTAAAGTTTTTCACAAAGTGCTTTAAAACTCTAAGCTTTTTAGGATTTTAATGTTTTTCTTCAGAAATGCAAAATACTTTCGCTTTTTTTTTTAACGATAATGTTTAAACAAATATAATTATGAGGTTAATGAAATGATTTTTGTTGCTCACAGTATTAGCTCACACTACTACTACTAGTGTGAGCTATGGTGATCCTAATTTTTTCGAGAAAAAAAAAGTTGCTCCGATTTCAAAAATTTTTATATATCTTTGCGTTTCAGATGATTTTGAAACTTTTTTGTCTCGCCGTCTGTCTGTCTGTCTGTCTGTCTGTCTGTCTGTCTGTCTGTCTGTCTGTCTGTCTGTCTGTCTGTCTGTCTGTCTGTCTGTATATCTGTATGTCTGTCTGTAACGACCAACCCGCATAACTCAAAAACCGCTCGTCCGATTTAAATCAAATTTGGTACCTAGACTTGGTCTTGGGCAGTAGTAGTCCCATTTAAAAATGAACGAAAACCACCGAACGCAAGCCAAATAAAAGGGTGGGGGTAGATTTCAAAAATGAGAGTTTATGTGAAAATATGGCGTGTGTGATATCAAACGAAAGGTAATTAAGTCTGGCGTTAAACAAAATGAATTTTAAGTTATTTTAAAAAAAGGGTGGGGGTAGATATCAAAAATTAGAGTTTAAGTGAAAATATGGCGTGTGTGATATCAAACAAAAGGTAAATGAGTCTGGAGTTAAACAAAATACATTTTGTTTGGAACTGACCCTTTGTAGAATTTTTATTTTTGTTTTTGATGAATTTTCCGGTTTGCTTAACACAAATCGGGTCGAAATGTAAAATTTTGTTTTGTTTGCAAATTAGCAACATAGTAGGAATTTCGCGTCATTGTCATTGGTCAGAGTTAAAATGACGCGCAAGCCCAAGTGGGGAGAAAATTAATCCTCTACATTCTATCCAACGGTCGAAGTGTGTGCACACAAAAAATTGGGGAGAAAAAACGTGGCTGAACAGGGTAAGTCGTGTCAATTCTGACCATTGTCGTTAATTTTATTCATTGTTTAAATTATTTTGAATTTTGAAAACATTGAGGCTCAACCATTTGGACCTTAGAGCCGTATATGTGGAAAGCTCATTGGAAATACAGTCAAAAACCTTTTTTTTGTGGGATTAATTGGTAGGGAAACTCATAAAATAAAATTTTGGGGGTTTTGTTTCTCATTAATTTGGTATATTGATCAAATATTTGTGTTTGGTAGAAACAAAACTGTGCATTTTATACGTTTTTCCTATTTAATCTTTTTGTCGACATTTTTTGTGAATGATTTTTTGCGACTTTCAGCCTTGATAACGTTTTTTTGCGCACCTGGTCATTTGGTTGGGTAGGAAGTTAGCCACTTTTGTGATTTGACCTTGTGGCGACATTTCAGATTTCAAGAATAGGTGCCCATTTTTTGTCATCAGCTGATTTATTTGGACATAACCTAACATTTTAGAGCGCATTTTAACCTCGCATTTTGCATTTTGTGCATTTGGTTTGTTTTTGGAAATTCGAGTTTTATTTCGATATTTTCGTGATTTTTTGCAAAAGAAATGGCCGGTACTAAATCGAAAGTGCGTCGCCAACGTGATATGCTGTATAAGCGCGTAGAAGCAATTCATACTGCGGCGCAAAGGGCGCTGCAAGATGAAAACTCGGTCGATGAATTCTTTGCGAGATATGAGGACCTGGCCTCTCAGGCAGCCGCGTATGAGGCATGTCATTGGGAATATCTTGGTTTGTGTACCAACGAGGAGGCAGGTAGTGAGGAGGATGAATTATGTAAGTTTGATAATTTAGTCTATTCAATTAAAAGTACTTTTCGACAATTGCAACCTAAACTTGTGCCGCTTAGCCCCACTTCTAAACCAAACTTATTGAATAGTTCTTGTTGTGGAGGTACTTTTCATCGTCGGGTAGAAGTACAGCGAGTAGATATCCCAAAATTTGATGGTGATATTAGGCATTGGCCAATGTTCTTTGACATATTTAACGCTTTAATACATAATAGTGATGGATATCACACAATAGAAAAATTTCATATTTTAGCTTCTTCATTGATAGGTGAAGCTCGGAGTGTTTTGAATAATTTTTTGATGCTAGAGGAAAACTATCAGACAGTGTATGATACTTTGATTTCTCGATATCAAAATAGCCGTTTGCTTTTGAATACATATTGGAGCGCAATATACAATGCTCCATTGATTAAAAATGAGGTTTTAAGTGAAGTTAAAAATTTATTAACAATTTTTAATGAAAATGTATCTGCATTAGAACGCGTACAGGGTCAAGTAGATATGTGGGATTTTACAAAGTTTAATTTGTTGTTTCAAAAATTAAGTCCTCAACTTAAGACAAGATTTGAAATGTCATTTAGTGAAAGAAGGGGTATCAGTGTTCCTACTTTTAATGACCTTAACTCGTTTTTAGAAAAAAATTGCAGAACTTTAGAAAATACCTCACTTTTAAATATTAGTGAGCCTCCAAAAAAGGTAATTGAATTTCAAAAGAAACGCAGCATGTTATCACAAACTTCTACTAGTAAAAATCGAGAAGCTAATAATTCGGAAAAATTAAATGGGTGCTTGTGTTGTAGACAAAATGATTCTCATAGTTTGTTGAGGTGTGACAAGTTTCTACAGTGGGAGGTTCGGGGTAGGCATGCCTTTGTGAAGAGAAATAGACTTTGTGACAATTGCCTTTCACAAAGACATGGGGTAAGTCAATGCCCTGAAAAGCAAGGCTGTGGTGTGTGTGCCAAGTTTCATAGTACGGCTCTGCACTTTCCTAATAATGTAGAAAATAATGAGAGTGTGAGTGGCATTGTTCCGTTGAAATCTAATTTTACTAGTACATTACCGATATCTCAAACTGTTTTATTTGCTACTGCTCAAGTTTCTCTTTGGTGTGAAGATGGTAGCTTGAAAACTTGTCGTGCAGTGTTGGACAGTGCAAGTGAAGCGAGCTTTATAACCTCAGAGTGTGTGTCACGCTTAGGTTTCTCGACTACTCCTTGTGTTGTTCCAGTACAAGGTATTGACAATATGAAGACGTCCTCATCCCTTGGGACTGCCAAGTTTTGCATATCTCCTTTCCAGAAAAGTAGTCCATGTTTTAGTGTGAATGCTGTTGTGATTCCTAGTATTTGTGGGTTGACTCCTTCAGTAAAGGTGGATGCTACAAACTGGAAACATTTGAAGGATCTGAAATTGGCTGATCCGGAGTATTGTAAACCTCGGGAGGCGGACATCCTCTTGGGTGCAGATATATTTTGCCAAGTATTGTTGGATGGTATCCAAAAGGGTGAAAATGGTGGACCATGTGCGATCAATACTGTGTTTGGATATGTATTGTTGGGTGGGGTGAAGGAAAGTAAAGATCAAGTTGTTAGTTGTTGTACATCTTTTGCTCCCTTAAATGATACCTTGAAAAGCTTTTGGGAACTTGAAAATATTCCTGAAAAAATTCTCTCTTCCATTGACGATGAAAAATGTGAGAAATTCTTTGTTGACACTTTTTCCCGTGATTTGAATGGAAGGTATTGTGTGCGCTTACCGTTTAAGGAAGATCCGAGTGTGTTAGGAGACTCCTATAACCAAGCTTTAAGGCGTTTTAAATTGTTAGAAATTCGTCTTCTTAGGAATATCAAGTTACATAAATCTTATGTTGAATTTTTGAGTGATTATTTGCATCAAGGACATATGTTTTTAAATAAGTCACCTGACATTCGTGAAGGGTATTTTATCCCGCACCATTGTGTGGTCAAAAGGGACAGTGAAAACATACGTGTGGTCTTTGATGCCTCGTGCAAAACATCGAATTCCAACAGTCTAAATGACATATTGTATGTTGGACCGAAGTTGCAAAGTGACATCTCATCGTTGTTGTTTTCGTTTCGTCTGTACAGCATTGTTTTTTTGGCAGATATACGTCAAATGTATAGACAAATATTGGTAGCTTCTCCTGATGTGGTTTATCAAAAGATTTTGTGGAGATTTGATAGTTCTGAACCTATTCAAGAATATTGTTTAAACACAGTAACATATGGTGTTACTAGCAGTCCCTATCTATCAATTCGTTGTTTGTTACAATTGGTAGAGAATACCCTCTTGCTTGTGATATTTTGAGGCACGGGACATATGTTGACGACTGTGTGGGAACCGCTGACACTCTTGCTGAAGCTTTGGAGAAGCAAAAACAGCTAATTTCGTTGTTGCAGTGTGGTTGCTTCGAACTCAGGAAGTGGGCAAGTAATCGGTCAGAGTTATTGCTATCAGTACCTGAAGGTCATTAACAGCCTATTGTTTTTTCTGAAAAGGAGTCACAGAACTTGAAAGTATTGGGTTTGCAGTGGAACCCCTCGCTTGACTATTTTTCTTACAGTGTTAAACCCATCGAGAGAGCTTGCACCAAAAGAAATATTTTGAGTGAAATTGCGCGGTTATATGATCCCTTAGGATTTGTCACTCCAGTTGTTCTTGTTGCAAAATTGTTGATGCAACAAATGTGGCGAGATGGCATTTCATGGGATGACCGTCCGTCTGAGGAAATTGTCTTAAAATGGCAAACTTATCTTGAGCAACTTCCGGCTTTGGCATCCATAGAAATTCCTAGATATATTGTTAGGTCAAACGCTGTTCTTACTGAATTGCATGCTTTTAGTGATGCGTCCACTGTGGCATATGGTACATGCATTTATTTAAAGCAAATTGACAAAGATGGAAGTGGGTATGTCTCACTTTTATGTGGAAAAAGCAAGGTTGCACCCCTTAAGAATGTGTCTTTGCCCAGGCTAGAATTGATTGCTGCTTGTTTGTTAGCAGAACTTGTGAGTTTTGCTCTTGAAAATCTGAAAAGCATTAAAATTGATAGGATTTGTGCATGGACTGATTCCACAATTACATTGTATTGGATTCGTTCTTCTCCACAACGTTGGAAATGTTTTGTGGCCAACTGTGTGGCTCAGATACAAGAGAAACTTTCACCTGAATGTTGGCATCATGTTAAGGGTAATGTGAACCCTGCTGACTGTGCTAGTCGTGGTGTTTTTCCGCAAGAGATTGTCTCACATCCATTATGGTGGGCGGGGCCTCCATGGCTCAAAAATTGTGAGTTAAGATCTGATGTTGAGGATTGTGATATAGAAACATCCGAAGCTGTGATTTGTGAAGAAAAGAAAACCGTCTTATTTGCTAGATTGATTTCTCATCCGTTTTTGGACTTACTTGTAAAGTTTTCATGTTTTAGAAAGATTCAAAAACTTGTGGCAATTTGTCTTCGTTTTATAACAAATTGTAAACTTCCTAAAGAAACAAGAAATTTTGATTGCTTTACTCAGATTGAACTTTATCAGGCTTTAGTTGTGCTAGTCAAATTTGTTCAAAGAGTTGAGTTTTTTGAGGATTTGTGTAGAATCGAAAAACAACAAGTATGCTCCAAACCTCTTAGAAAGTTGTGTTGCTTTATAGACAAGGATGGAGTTATCAGAGTGGGCGGTAGATTGCGTCATGCTGATGTTTCCTTTGATTACAAGCATCCGATACTGTTGCCTCGCAACCATAGACTCACAGAGTTAATTATTGAGTGTTTCCACAAAGAAAACTGTCATCCAGGACCTCGTAGTTTGCAATATTTGCTAATGCAGCAATTTTGGATTTTGTCAGTTCGTAGGGCAATCCATCATGTTTTATCGAAATGTATTCGCTGTTTTCGAACAAATCCAACTCCATTGAGTCCTTTGATGTCTGATTTGCCTGCGGCGAGAGTGTCCGCTGTTAAGGCTTTTCGACATACAGGCCTTGATTTTGCGGGTCCTGTGCAAATGACTCTAGGAAAGCGCAGAGGTGTGGTGGCGCAGAAAGCCTATATTTGTTTGTTTATTTGTCTTCCTACGCGTGCCCTACACCTTGAGATGGTGTCTGACATGTCTACTGATGCGTGTTTAGCTGCTTTGCGCAGGTTTATTAGTCGTAGAGGTACTTGTACTGACTTGTACAGCGACCAAGGTTCCAATTTTGTGGGCGTTAACAATCAGCTGTTAACATTTTGTCAGGCGTCGGCAGACGTCATTGGGATAAAATGGCATTTTAATCCCCCTGCCGCTCCACATTTTGGTGGTTCCTGGGAGTCGGGGGTCAAATCGGTGAAAACTCACCTGAAGCGTGTGGTCGGTGATCAGGTACTCACCTATGAAGAATGGCAAACCATTCTTATTCAGATTGAGGCGTTGCTCAATTCACGTCCTCTTTGTAGCATGAGTCCTGACCCGCATGACTTATTGAGTTTAACACCAGCACACTTCTTAACTTTGGAGCCAATAACTGCACCTCCGGATGAGGATTTGGGTAGTATTAATCCTTCACGATTGAGTAGGTGGCAGCTTCTGCAACAGATGCACCAGCATTTCTGGAAGCGGTGGCATGTAGAGTATCTTAATAGTCTTCAACAGAGAAGTAAGTGGACTACTGGCGGTACTCCACCGGAAGTAGGTGCTTTGGTTGTTATTAGAGGGGAGAACACCCCTCCTCTAAAGTGGCTATTAGGGCGGATTATTAAACTATATCCAGGTTCAGATAATGTGCCACGTGTTGCCAGGGTTCGATTAGCAAAGGGAGAGATGGATCGACCATTAGTGAAGCTTTGCGTCTTACCCAACCAATAGGACACATCGTAATAGAGCTTTGTGTTTTGTATATATTATTGTGTTTGTCAAAGAGGTTAAATAGGAAAAGCCTCATTGGGTAAAAATTATGAGTTATTTTTAAGTGGGCGGTGTTTGGAACTGACCCTTTTTAGAATTTTTATTTTTGTTTTTGATGAATTTTCCGGTTTGCTTAACACAAATCGGTCCGAAATGTATAATTTTGTTTTGTTTGCAAATTAGCAACATAGTAGGAATTTCGCGTCATTGTCATTGGTCAGAGTTAAAATGACGCGCAAGCCCAAGTGGGGAGAAAATTAATCCTCTACATTCTATCCAACGGTCGAAGTGTGTGCACACAAAAAATTGGGGAGAAAAAACGTGGCTGAACAGGGTAAGTCGTGTCAATTCTGACCATTGTCGTTAATTTTATTCATTGTTTAAATTATTTTGAATTTTGAAAACATTGAGGCTCAACCACATTTTAGTTTTTAAAAAAAGGGTGGGGGTAGATTTTAAAAATTAGAGTTTAAGTCAAAACATGGCTTGTGTGGTATCAAACGAAAGGTAATTGAGTCTGGAGTTGAATAAAATATATTTCAGTTTTTAGTTAAATTAGCTCACACGTACACCATAACTATGGTACCTAGTGTGAGCTTAGGTGCCCACAGATTGGCAGAGTATTTTTTTAAGCATTTTCATTCAGTGGCGTGCAATTTCTCAAGACAATCGTTCGAAATCCTAACTTTTTTTGACATTGATTTTTTTGAGATATTAAAAGTGAAATAAAAAAGTTTAACAACATGATCTGCCAATTTGACATTGGCAGGTTAGTAAAACGAGCTAAAGGTGAACTCTACACGAAAAAAGTTATACCGGGTGTGCCAAAAAAAACCGAACAATTTTTTTTCATTGTAACTCTAGAATTATAGAATCGATTTTAATATGATAAACTGCACTTGGCAGAGAACTAATTAGAGTTTTAGCTAAATAAATCTTTTTGTCCAATATCTCAAAATCCAAGATAGCGAAGGAAATTAAAATGTACTTTTCAAAAATGCTCGTATATTCTTATGTTGCGATAATGTTTTAATTATTAATAAAAAAGTTTCGCCTTCTTTTCACGCATAACAAGGTATGAATTAGCAAAATCGGTTTAGTGGTTTTAAAAACATATTTTTGTTTCAACTATTGTTTTCGTTATTATACGATTGCATTGCCAATCATGTCTGTATTTATTTCCTTACAAATTCATTACTACTGAATTGATTTCAATGAAATAAAAACATCCTGGCTAGAATTGATAGCTTTTTAAAGATCATGATCAAAGTTTATCGCCATCTCTTAAAATTTAAGTTGGCGGACAGAATAATAGTTGATTCTTCAAAATTGTGTGTTTATTCTTATTTTGCAAAAATATTTTAGTTTTTTATTTTATCAAAATCGGTTCAGTAGTAATGAATTTAAAGAATAGAATGAAATAAAAAAATCTTGTTTTATATTTTTGTCAGCATATTATTTACTTTATATATAAAACTATAAACAGAGAAATGCGTTGCTGATTTCATCGTTCCATAAAGTAAGATAAGAAATTAGAATGGTTCATTTTTCACTTCTTATACTGCTTATAATTTTTACTGTCAGCTATGAAGGATACTAATGACGTTTCAACCAAAAGTTCCTAATCACGAAATCACCGTGACACCACCACCGCGACGCGCGACGTGGACGCGGCACCGGTTTAAGAGAGCGATATTTAAAACGGCGACATTTAAAACGGCTACGTTTAAAAAGCAATTGGCAACAGCGATATTCAAAAATCAGCGACATATCAAATTATTTTCTTACTTCTTCTGGGAGGTCGAAATTGATGTTTCCCTGACCTTTGTCAATTGATCGAAAACGTATCCTAACCGGTCCAGTTACCCACTAACCTGTTTCCACCAAAAAAGATGTCCCCGAGTCACAGGTTTGGATACGTTTGCGTCATTTGACAAAGGTTTGAATAACCCCGATTTCAACCTCTTAAAACGAGAATTGGAAAGCTAATTTAGGAAAATAATTTTTCGAAAAAAATTTTTCTTTTGGTTTCAAATCCTCCAGGATCCCGGGAAAGAAGTCAAGGAAGTTTTTTTTTAAATATGTTAAAAAGAGCCCTATAAGTCGAACTGTTGCCGCTTTTAATTGTCGCTGTTTTTACTAGGTATCGCTCTTTTGAATATCGCTGTTTCGTAAAGAACACACCCAGGGGGGAGGGAACGGAACCCGGGCCCGGACCCCACCCTAAAATAAAATGTAGACATTTTTCATAAATAAAAAGATAAAATAGCATAAAATACGACATCATAAAGCCTCGGTGCCCCTCCCAAAGACCTCGATCCCCCCCCCCCCCAAACACTTTGCCCCCCCAGGACATATTTCTGGGTGCGCCACTGGGTGTTTTAATATGTGGCTGTTTTGATATGTGGCTGTTTTGATATGTCGCTGTTTTAAATACAGTCGAACCTCTCTAACCCGAACCTCTACAACTCGAATCTCTCTATAAATCGAAATTTTAAGTGTTCCCTGCACATTTATCAATTTTTATATGTTCAAAACTGTTTTAGTAAAGCTGGTTCTAGAACCCACAACTTTTTGACGCAGAAGATGAAGTCCCTCTGTCACAATTAAGAACACAAATCATTAGTGAACAGCAAGTTGCTTTAAATGTACAGGATTCTGGACATTTTTCAAATGATAAGATGACTTTTGATGAATTTTTAAATGTAGACGAAGATTAACAAGTGAAAGAAGATAAGATCTTGGAAGGTGTTGCCAAAACAGAGGATAACTTTGAGGAAAACTCTAACGATGAAGATGAAAGTGAACAAACTCCTAGACAAAAACCTTCCAACGCTAAAGAATTGTCCCTTGTCTTTGAAATACGAAAAAAGATTGAGTCCAACTGCGTAAAAAAAGACATATTGTCAAAATTTTATTATTTTTCAAGTTTTTAAGTATGTATACATTTATTTTAAGTTAGTTTTGTACATTTCGACTGATTTAATGAAATAAAAAGATTTATTGGAATATATGATTTTTTCTTTTACTCGAACTGTTTTATTTGTCCCTTTAAGTTCGAGTTTTAGAGGTTCGACTGTATCGCTCTTTTGAACCAGAGCCCGGAGACGCACCTGTTAAATATCACTTAACTGAGACTCACAGAAGGTAAATCCGTTAAAAACAATTAAGATTTAGATTTGGTATCAACTACTGGTGTTAATTACTTGGGTTCTCGTTTAAAGTTGCTTAATATTGCTTCTGCATGAATGTCACTTTCATTAATAATGACCTCTTATAGGCCAATTAGTGCAGGCGCTCTAGGTTGTAGAGCATGCAAAATATGAGGAGCCAGTTTGACAATGGATTCTAGGTGACAAAAGGTCAGAGATTAACGATCTGGATGTTGCCAAGTCAGGTTTTGGTCCAAT
Organism: Aspidapion aeneum; assembly: GCA_963576565.1. Taxonomy (NCBI): domain Eukaryota; kingdom Metazoa; phylum Arthropoda; class Insecta; order Coleoptera; family Brentidae; genus Aspidapion; species Aspidapion aeneum. The sequence goes on along the minus strand of OY755038.1, from coordinate 32,542,437 downwards.
TTTTTTATCCCCTCTTTTCTTATAGTCGTGTTTGAATTTCTGAAAGTTTAACTAAGTTGACGCCTTAAAGCCACAATGACAGAAAAATTAATCAAAAATATCTAAAATCCAACCTTAAAATAAAATTATATTGGATTATTAAATTTTATCTGCAAGAACCTCCAAGAACCCCCCAGGCCCCCCAAAACCTGAGATTTTGAGATTTTCTTCAGATTTTCTCAAAACAAAAACTAAGCTTCTTAGGGAAAAATATAATATATAATATTACCTTTATTATAGACAATAAAATTTCCTTTTTAACCATGGGTGGGGTACGACTTATGAGAAACTCTTCAGCGGCGTCCGTTTATTGAGGTGATAAAAAAGAAACATGTTTATTACATGATTATGAACCCCATTCTCTTGAAAAATAAGCTCTTTATCAAAAATTGTGTCTTATTATTGTATACAATGAGATTTTCTTTAAAATGGTGTACACACCAGGCAAGATTGTTCTTATTTATACAAATTTAGGGTCGTCCGTAAATTACATCAATTTGGAAAATCACTAAACTTAGCAATTTTTTTACAAGTTTTGTCCAATTTTCTTAAAAACTAAGCTTTTTGGGAAAAAGTTATTTTTTTATTGTAGAAAATAAAATTCCCTTTTGACCAATGTATAAGCTGGTGCGGTCAGACTAATAGCAAACTTTCCAGCGGCGTTCGTTTATTGAGAGTGTAAAAATTAAACAACAGGTTTTACCCGATTATCTTAAAAACCAAGGTGTCGTTTTTTATTTTTTTTATATTTTCTCAAAAAAACAGACGCTGCTGGAGAGTTTAGTATCAGTCTGATTACACTGACTTATATATTGTTAAAAAGGGAATTTCCTTTTCCAGAATAAAGTGTAAAATATATATTTTTTCTTTACTAAATTTTTTTACATTACCTCAATAAACAAACGCCACTGGAGAGTGTGACACTGGTCTTATTTTCCCTCAGAAGCTTAGTTTTTGAGAAAATTTGAAGAAAACCTTAAAAATTTACGTTTTGGCGGGTCGGGGGGTTTTTAGGGGTTTTTGCAACTAAAATTTAAAAAACTAATATAATTTTAGTTTTAGGTTAGATTTTACACATTTTTAATGCATTTCTGCGTCATTGTGGCTTTCGGGCATTAACTTTGTTAAATTTTAAGAATATCGAACACGACTATAAGAAGAGAGGGAATAACAAAAATTGGACCAAAATCTGGCTTGCTGCAACATCCAGATCGTTAATCTGTGACCTATTGATATGATGAGACCTTACGATACTAGGAATAAGAAGATTCTATGCAGCGATCAACACTCAACTGCCCTAATCTCCATATCATAATTTTTGAGATAACTTTTTGACAGAGTTGTTTACCATAACAAATAGCATATGTCAACGAAAACAAGTTGTCTCAAAAATAATGATATGAATTGTATATCAAAGGGGTGCTTATTATAATGGCTGTCAGTTTTTTAATGCTCTTCCAAATGACTTGAAAATAACAGCAAATTTAAATTAAATAGTTTTAAAACGAAATCTAAAAAACTTTTAATTGAAATAGGTCCTTATGACATATCAGAGTTTTTTAGTTTTTTTTTAATTAACAGTGTCTTTTTCCAGCGTTTTTTTATTTTTATAATTATTGTATAATCTCATTAAAATATTATTTTATTTGATTGTTTTACGTTTTTTAGTTATTTTTATATTAGTTATGTTTATATTTATTTTATTATGTAACAACTAGACGTTTTATATTTGTTATTTAGATTTTTTATTTAATTTTTTTATGCTAGTTGTAATTTTGACTCAATTTCTATGTATTTGAATGCATATGAAAATAAAGGCAATTTCTATTCTATTCTATTCTATTGTCAGCTAGAATCCATTGTCAATCTGCGGTCCTCATATTTTGCATACTTAACTACCTACAGCGCCTGCACTAAATGTGATAAAAACTGCAGGGGCTCGGTCGGTCGCGGTGTATCAAAGAAGCAACTAAAGAATTAAAGTGCCTTTTAAAATGACTTAGAACCCATAAGTTTGTTCCCTTTTACTTTCTTACACGAAGTTATAATTGCCTCCATGATAGTCTCTGATTAGTCTCATAAAGGGCCCTTATCTTTTTAGTTTATTGCCGAATATAAATCTTTAAGAATAGCAAGATTGCCTTGGTACCTAATAAACTGTTTGATATTAATAGTAGTTCTAACCGCTGACTTAATAGCTAAGTACCCTTTAAAAGATGTTGCGACCACCATGGGAGTTTTAACTGCTGACCGCACCGAGTGGGCCAAGAAAAATGCACTAAAATTGGTTAATAAATCTTTTAGCAGTATTTATCAAAGACACTGCTCTGTCTCAAAACCTAGGTACTAATATGTGGGTGGCTTTGTTACCTTGGGTAAAATTGGTTTTAAAATAGCAAAGTCTCTTTTCATGTAAAAAAAAGCCAAGTACGCGAAAGTGGTATTCCGTAAAAAGAATTGAGATAAAAGTAAAGCCACGTTCTCCAATACAATTCTAGCCAAACTTCTTTATGTTCCATTTAGCACTGTGCCTAAAAGTCATTTGCCGCCGAAATAGCCAAGTTTAGAAAAACAATTTTAAACTAGTAACCTTTCATTCTGAAATTTGTATTGGAGAACTTGGCTTTACTTTTATCTCAATTCTTTTTACGGAATACCACTTTCGCGTACTTGGCTTTTTTTTCATGAAATGTTTTTATTATGATTATACTCCTTTTTTAAAGGATTTGGGTAATATTTAAGTTTTAAAGTAAAAAAATATTCGGAATATTTTTCAAAACTTGCAATTGCAATGCCTTATTAAATATGTTCAGGTTTTTTTTTATATTTTCTTATGGTTTTGTCATACTTCCTTACAAAGCTCAGCTCTCTAGTGTTCCTAGAAGTAGGCAATGTTAATTTTAGGAAAGTAAATTAACATTTTGGTTTTTTGAAAATTTTTCCTATAGTTTTGTCATATTTTCTATCAGTCTTCCAAAGCTCAGCTCTTTAGCGTTTCTGGAAGTGGAGAATATTTCTTTTAGGGGTTTTTAATTTTCTTTTATAGTTTTATCATATTTCCTATCAGTCTGCCAAAGCTCAGCTCTCTAGCGCGTCTGTAAGTGGGCAATGTTACTTTTAAATAACTTTACATGTATGGGGGAGGGGAGTGAATTAGAATTTTTAGGGTTTTTTAGATTTCTTCCAAGGGTTTGGTCACAATTTCTATCAGTGTGCCAAATTTTATCTTTGTAGCATGTCTAGAAGTGAAGTAGAATTTTGATGATCTATACATGAGTGAATAGATGAGTGTGTGAGTGAGGCAATTTCAACGTTTTTTTAAAATTTTGTAAGTACTTTACTACTTTATGGAAGTCCATGTTTCGAAGTAGAGTTTTAGATAGGTCAAACATGGGCTGAAATGTTTACACTGCCGCATGCCGTGCCCTCAGATCAGTCTGCCAAAATAGCTTTGTAGCATGTCTGAAGTAGAGTCCCTGTATGTTGACATATTTGGTAATATATCCAAATATGTCAACATACAGGGACTCTAATGTCAACATACAGGGACTCTAGTCTGAAGGTACAGTAGAATTTTGTTGATCTATACCTAAGTGAGTGAGTGAGTCGCAAATACGACGTTTTTTAAGATTTCGTAACTCTATCAATGTCTACGACTGTCCAAAGTTTGAGTTTCGTAGCTCAGTCCGCAGTAGTTATAGATAGGTGAAATATGGGCTGAATTGTTTTAAGAAAAGGTGGTACAGCAGTGTGCGCAAACTTAACGGGGCCCTGCCGTACCCCCAGACTTTAATTGGAATTTTTTAAATTGATATACACACTCATGGTACAGTTTTTGCAAAGTCAGTTGAACAAAGATAAAAGCCGACCATCGGCATATCCTTTAATGAAACTGACATGGGCGGCGGTAGATATACTCATGAACATTATTTCATTCAATTATGGCGTAAACTAAAGAAATAAAAATTGATAATAAAACTTTCTATTCCTACACCCACAGAAACGACACTGATTTATTTTCTAACTCTGCATACTGCCGACTAAAGGGGTCCCGAAAAGAACACCTGAAAGCCATTAAAAGCGCATCTCAAAAAAATCTGCCAATCAGGTGCCGTCCATCCACCTGGGCTCGGTCGGTCGGAAAACAAATACTTTGCGGACCGCAAAGAGCCGCGCCTTTTCTCTGTCGGTAGGGTTGAAATTATACCAGGAAGATTTTATATGAATTTCGATAACTTTTGAAGGGCAGAATGAAGCAAAATTTTACGAAATCGATAGAACCCCGTATTAGGAGTTATTCAAGTGACTTTGCAAAAACTATACAGCAGTGTGCAAAAATTCTGAAAAAAAAACTTTTGAGCAACGTTTTTCATTAATCCGTCATTTCTTATGTCGATTATCAAGTCGCGGTGCCCCTGATCCACTTTTGATCACCTTGCCCCCATATTTGGAGAAAGGAAAATAATGCAAAACACAAATTATATTGCCCAGAACATATTGCATATATTGTACTTTATCTAACCACACATCGAAAATTATATATGTGCACTAATAAAATATACATGTTAATATGATCATGATTACTATGACTAGAAGCATCTATCTAGTAGTCAAGCAAAATGAGGTCTCCCAATAAAATCGAAATATGCACCTATTTCACTTATTTCTTTGTACTCAGTAAGGTCACGTATGAATAACCTCCTTGCAGAAGCTAAAAATCATAAAATAGTTGTAAGAAACTGTGTGGGTGAAAGGTTCGCCATTAGAGACTTATTGAAAATTTCCAAATAAAAATAGCCGTAATTAGGCATTAACATTATTTACATAGATCTGGGCACCCGTCGCTTATTTGTTAACCTCACTTTTAAATATTTAAACATCAGGCTGTTTAGTTTCAACGATCCTAAACACACAGAATTGCCTATCAGCGCGAATCTTTCAGCGGTAGGCAGAGCCTTGCTTACGTCACTAGTGGGCCTCTGCTCAGCGCGCTTCATTTAATACACATTGCAATCGTGAGTTTTTCCCGTTTTTTTTTTGCTTATTTGCAAACAAATCTTTTATTCGTGTCAGTAAATATAATTAATAATTTCATTCATTCAAAACAAATGATTTGATAAATCAAGAGTTTGCTCTGAGAGATGAATTTCTCTACCAGACGATATGTTGGAGTTTCTTTTTTAAATAGTTGAAAGTTTTAGAATAGAAGCAGAGTTGTCAGGTACTTCAAATACAGTACTTGAAATTGTACTTCAGGTACTTACAAGTACTTCAAGTACTGTACTTGAAGTACATCTACAATCCAGTAATTGTACTTGGTACTTGAAGTACTTTTAACAATTTTGTCAAGTAAAGTACTTCAAGTAAATCATAAGTACTTCAAGTACATTCAAAATACATTCGAAGTACTTCAAGTACATTAAAAGTACTTCAAGTACAATAAAATATTCTTGAATTACAATGTAGATACAGGTGAGATATAACTTTAATGCACTGAAGACAAGTGGTAACCGCAGGGTTGCCAGCTGTCCGGTTTTTTTTATCAACTATTGGCAGGGAAGTCCGGTATTTTAGCAACCTTGATAGGTACATCTTAATTAATTAGGTACACGCTTATCCCAAGAATAATGCCCATAGGCTTTATTATTTGCACGCACCTTCATTATTTTGTTGGTAGTACAGGTATATTGCATTTGCAGCTCGATTTTTGGGGATTCACCTACTCGACTTGCAGCAGACGTAATTTCTACGTTGGCTGGAGGTTGGTTTATAGAACCCGAAAAGTATAGTCTGACTAGATACACCTCAAAAAAATCCTTGGATACATTTGTTATGCTTATTTATTTAGTTTGATTTAAATAAGTTTTTAAGCAGTTTTGTGGGCAATTATAAAAATAATACTTTCTGACTGGGTCAATTTTGCAGCTGTTTGTGTAATAAAATTTTCCAATACCATTCTATGGCATTTGTATGTAAAATGATCAGTGCAGAAAAAATAAATAAATGCAATATAGTAATACATATTTACATATTATAATATTCCAAAAACTAAAACCTTTCAGAAAATTTTGTAAACATTTTTGACAAGTTTTACACTTTTTTACATCTTTGAATTTTTTTTATATTTTTGACGATTTTTGACAATTTTTAAAATTTTTTGTCATCTTAGATATTTTTTGAAGTTTTTTGACATTTTTTTTAACATTTTTTACATTTATTTTGGATATTTTTGGCATTTTCTCATTTTTTAACATCTTTAAAGTACTTAAAGTACTTTTATTGCAAAAGTAAAAGACTTGGGAAAATCAAGTACTTTTATAATGTACTTGGTACTTGAAATAGGTACATTTGAAAAGAAAATGTACTTACTTAGTACTTTTTCAAATCTTAATGTACTTGGTACTTTGTACTTGAACACTTGAAGTAGGTACTTTCATAATGTACTTGTGACAGCTCTGAATAGAAGTATGATTTTTTCTAAAATTTTAATCAATTCAAATTATTAGATGTATAATGTATTGTTTTTGATGCGGATATAATAAAATACACTTGTATTATATAGTAACAAAAAGGTATTTATTTGATGTTACATTTATATTTCTAGACTGAAAGAAAGAACACAAAGCTTTTATTTCAGCAATAAATTAATGTGCTTTCTTGTTATCAATTCACTTAATTCACATTTTTTCTAAAGGTTTATTTACCTCCTAAATGGTCAACCACACCGTCAAATTAATGAAAAAACGCAAAAAAAACGGAGATAAAAACGTCAAAAACACCTTAAAATCACACAAACTCTCAATACAAACAAAGCAACTAGTCTGCTGGTGACGTAAGCAGGCAGTGTTGTCTCGCTTGAGCGACGCTAACATAGAGTTAAATGGAAATAAGCAATCCTGTGTGTTTAGGATCATTGGTTTAGTTTGGCCTGCGATAGGCTATATACTATGTGGTTTGGCGGAAGGCCCACTTAAAAATCTGCATTTTAAGAAGGGTCTATCCCATACCTACCTACAAGTTGCGATGTATAAGGTGGTGGAAGTAGTTCTTTATATTAGATTGCCGGCCGGCTTTGTCCATGTAAGCTTGAAGATTTATGTCACACTGATGTGCTCTGTGGCTGTGGCTAGTCACACCACACCTAACCGGAATTACTATACTTTGGTTAGGTACGTGCGGGCAAATAACAAGCTGATCTCGTAAAGAGTGAAGTTAAAAAAATAACTTTGCAAGAATGTCACATTGACCAAGCAGTGTTCTGAGGAGTCCCATAAGGACGAAACAGTTAACTGTCAACACTTATTATAGGAGTCCATTAGATCTTGGACCCCTGTGAGGTTAAGCTTTGAAGCTACCCATGGAAAAATATGAGAAAAACAAAAACTCCTTTTTACCCGATTAGCCACGAAACTTGTTTGGTTACTTTGTTTGTTTTGCTTTGCAGTCGTTTGATGTGTTGTGCGTGTTAATGGTGTCATGGATAGGGTTACTGCATCACGAAGACGTAGTGATGGAGACGCCAGGCTTCCAGGATGCAGTGACCCTTGTCATGGGTGTGTAAGTTTTTGATTTTCAGTTTTATTTCGTGTATATCTTACGAGTTGCGGCTTGCTGGTGAAATTAATTTTTTCGATGCAGTGTTTTTAATCTATCGGAGAACGGCTGAGAATTTTTCTCCTTGTAAAGTTGCGATTTATAAGGTGGACTTATTTTATTAGATAGCCGGCCAGGATTTGTCCACGTAAGCTTGAAGACTTATGTCACACTGATGTGCTCTTACGAGAGCGAAACACATGCGTCTGTGACTAGTCAGACCACACCTAACCGGAGTTAATAATACTTCGGTTAGGTACGTGCAAACAAAAAACAGCTGATCTCGTAAAGAGTAAGGTTAGTTTGTTTGTTTTGCTTTGCAGTCGTTTGATGTGTTGTGCGTTTTATTTATTTTACGAATCGCGGCTTGCTGATGAAATTAATTTTTTCGATGCAGTGTTTTTAATATATCGGGAACGGCTGAGAGTGTTTTGCTTGTAAACTGGCGAAATAAAATTTAGTATTAGTTTTTGTATATTTGTCAGATGTAGGATGCTTACGTTTAAAAACAAAGCATGAGTTTGATGACTAAATGGAAACGTTCTGATCAATACTGGTTTCCTGCTTCTCATTATTAAAATATTGCAAAGTTTCATCAGATCCGCTTTCTGACAATACCATTTCGAAGAATAGATTCCATCTGCGACTGCGTAACTCTAAAATAAATTTCAATAAAAAAAATTGCGAATATACAAACAATTTTTCTTGAATTAGTATGAGGGAGTTCAAAAAGATCATGTACGGGTACTTGTGGAAAAATTAATTTAGGTACCTACATATACCTATAACAATCTAAATCAAATGTGTTTTGTAGATTATTGATCTTCTCTAAATAAGGGAACAATCATAAATAATAAAAATCAAACAAATTTCGTGGCTAATCGGACAAAAAGGAGTTTTTGTTTCCCTCGTATTTTTCCGTGGGTAGCCTGAAAGCAGAACCTCACGGGGGTCCAAGATCTAATGGACACCTAATAAGTGTTGACAGTTAACTGTTTCGTCCTTATGGGACTCCTCAGAACACTGCTAGTCAATGTGACAAATCATGCGAAGATAATTAGACGGTTTTGTATCTAATCAAATGTAAATAGTGAGAAAACTATCGCAAGAAGCGCCATCTACCGAGATACGAGAGAAACAAAAAAAAACAAAAGCAGGCGAACCACTGCTATGCAATATCGATCAATGAAAAGATCGAATGCAAATAAAAGACTACAGTTGTTTTCTTTTATTTGCATTCACAGACTCTAGGTAGGACAGTATTTTTATGACCAGCAATCAAAATATGTTGAATTATTTATCTCTAAAATTGTAAAAAAGGAAACCTACTTCATCGATAATCATCTGGCCACAATAACATAACAAAAACGTTGCACTCAAATATCCAAAAACCAACAGTACCAAAGTGATAAAAGCAGTTCCCTAAAAGTTAATACAATATGATTCAAATATTAGCGATGGACATATTCATTATTCCTTGTCTTTAAAGATAACCAAACTTCTAAAATCTCCCTGAGATCTGATTCTCAACCAATTTAATTCATTTCACCATGCTGCAGGTCATTTTTTAAATATTAGCTCACACTACTACTATCAGTGGCGTATATAGAAAAAAGTTTCGGGGGGGGCCGAGACTGTTTCGGGGGGTGGCCCTAGAGCTCATGAGGCCGTATTTTATGCTATTTTATGTTTGTATTCATGAAATATGTGGAAAATATCTAAACAAATCTTAGCTTCGGGGGGGCCCGGGCCCCCCAGGCCCCCCCTTATATACGCCACTACTATACTATAGTAGTGTGAGCTATGGTGATCCTAATTTTTTCGAGAAAAAAAAAGTTGCTCCGATTTCAAATTTTTTTATATATCTTTGCGTTTTAGATGATTTTGAAACTTTTTTGTTGCGCCGTCTGTCTGTCTGTATGTCTGTCTGTAACGACCAACCCACATAACTCAAAAACCGCTTGTCTGTTGGTACCTAGGCTGGGGTCTTGGACCGTGATGGTTCCATTTAAAAATGAACGAAATCCACCCAACGCAAGCCAAATAAAAGAGTGGGGGTAGATTTCAAAAATTAGAGTTTATGTAAAAATATGGCGTGTGTGATATCAAACGAAAGGTAATTAAGTCTGGAGTTAAACAAAATGAATTTTAGTTTATTTTAAAAAAAGGGTGGGGGTAGATGTCAAAAATTAGAGTTTAAGTGAAAATATGGTGTGAGTGATATCAAACGAAAGGTAATTGAGTCTGAAGTTAAACAAAATACATTTTAGTTTTTTAAAAAAGGCGCTGGGGGTAGATTTTAAAAAATAGAGTTTAAGTCAAAACATGGCTTGTGTGGTATCAAACGAAAGGTAATTGAGTCTGGAGTTGAATAAAATATATTTCAGTTTTTAGTTATATTAGCTCACACGTACACTATAACTATAGTACCTAGTGTGAGCTTAGGTGCCCATAGATTGGCAGAGTATTTTTTAAAAGTGGCTAGGTAAATTTGATTTACCCTTGCTGACATCTACCATATGTTAAAACTAGCCGGCAATCACGCAAAAAAGTTTCTACTTTTAACTGAAACCGGTATATAAAAACTTGAGTTTAATATCTTCTTTATTTAAAAAATCCATTTTAATTAAGTCTTCGCCACCCGACCTTCAGAGGCGACGTCCTGCCAACGTCTTCTTACTGAATCATATTCGAGCGTAAAGCGGGGTCTACATATAACGTTTTGCCTGACGTTTTACTTGATCAGGTAAAACGGATCAGGCAAAACCTTTTGTGTAGACAATAAAACGTACGTTTTGCCTGAACTGAACAGGACTGAAGTCGGACCTGTTGAACTGATCGGTAGAGGTTTTGTTTCCGGTAAAACGTCAGTTTTAGCGGCATTTCTTGTGGTAGTGCATACAATTTTACTTCCTTTCGAGTGCAACTTAGAAGTTGGTATACAAACCGTCCGACATTAGATAAGATATTTTTTTAGGAAATCAAACAGGTTATTGTCTTCCTCCACTAATTTTTAATTTGTTTTAAACAAATAGTCCCGACATGTTTCGTAAGCAGGAACTTACATCTTCAGGGGACATACCAAACTAAATCAGCACAACATTTTCAAAAACTGGTTAAAAAACTATGTTTAGCTACTGAAACGGTTAAGTCATAGACATTTAATACAAAAAACATTATTGACAAAAGCAGTGCTTCCTCCATGGTGTATCAAAAGCTGATCCAAAAACGTACGTTAAAACTATCAAGTGTGTACGCTAGTCTTTCAACCGTCATACTTGACCCTTTTAACTGACAGGCAAGACGTAAGGTAAAACGTTATGTACAGACCCCGCTTAAGGAAAACCGATCACGTGATTTTACATTTAATCCAATGCAAAATTAAGCGCGCTAGTCGCTGCGGCCCGCGGCTGTAAGTCCGGGGTGTCGCGTCTGAATTACGCAGTGCAGACGCAATCAGTAGGCGTGTAGTTTTATAATAGGGACTTATTGGAATAAAACCTGAGTTTATTTTAAAATCGACTTTATTTTGACACATTTACATAGAAAACTAACAGCTGACCTCTTAAAATTGACATACCAAAGCCAAATTTAATAATAAAGACGCTAACTTTCATTTAATAAATACCGACACTAATAAATCCGGTTTTGAAATACACAAAGGCCGAATTTTGAAAGACAGCAGCTGCTTTTTATATGTAAATCTGTCACCATAGGGTCCATTTTAAAATAAGGTCAGGTTTTATTCCAATAAGTGTCTAATAACTTACTTTTATAACGGAATGTACCGAAAATGCAATAATCCCTGCAGTTGTAAGAGACGCATGGCCCGTAGTTTTAGTTATAACCTTGCCAAAATTTTCTGCGGTACTAAAAGTTAAAATAATGGCAAAAAGCTTAAAATAATAGGAACTTATTGCACTAAAGTCAGGCAGTATCGTCCCTGCGACATTCCTAGAGAGTTTTCTAACAAAAACTTTAATTCGATAATAGAGAATTATTGAAATACAGCTAGGCTATAATTGTACCAGGTACTATTTTGACACATTCACATTGAAAGCTGACAGTTAATCCTTCAAAATTGACATACCAAAGTCGAATTTAAAACTTTTATCTTTTATTTTTAATTAATAAAAGAAGGCACTATTTATTCCGGTTCATATAGTAAACAAAGGCTGTGTGTTGAAAGATCACAGCTGATATTACAATGTGAAGGTGTCAAAATTGTGCCTGGCACTATTACAGCCTGGCTTTATTTCAATAATTCTCTAATGTAAAAAAACGACCGCCGTTTTCTGAAATACTGGCTGCTATATGTTTGTTTAGTGACACAATTGACATAAAAATATGTGTTCTTTCCTGATTCCAAAATTAAGAATTTAAGTTTTTCCAACCTCATTATACTGAGGTGATATCTAATACAGAAATCAAATCGCCTTAATTTCAAATCATGATTATTGAAACCATCAAATAGCTGCTCAAGAAGGCTACTTAAATGTTGAAATTTGGCTTTGAGAAGACTGGTGCATTCCAAGACAATCATACAAACCTACAAAAAAAATTGCCAAAAATCAGCAGTGCTAGCACCGTACAGGGAAAACATAGTAACGTCACTTGAGCGCGGCACCTTCGTCTTTTCAGATCAAAGCTTCTGGTTCGGTTCGGTGCCGACGTGTTTCATGAAATTGTAATAGACCGCGAGGCGGATAGATAAACCATTTAAAAAACAGTAAAGATTTGAATATATCTACTAAAAATTACTAACTACTAATACAAATACTATACATTTTATTGTAAAAAGGTGAGGAGTGTATACATATATGTTTATTTTTTAATTTTGCACCTATTAGCTTGTCTAACGAACTGTCACGATCAGCTGTTTTTCGATCCAAGATGGTTGCCATAGAACAAACAAAGCGTTTTCCTATAAGCCGCAATGTTAACAAAATTTAAAAAAAAAGTGAAACGATTAAATTTACAACAAAGATGCTGTTTTAAGTATTGACCCTTTGTACACATGGGAAAAATGCGTTTTTCTAAAAAAAAATCAATTAAAGCCAGTAAATCTCAAATAAAAGGGACCATGTTTTGTTCAAAAAGTCAAGTTATGTTTTTATTTACTTTTGTTTTTTTTTTTAATTTTTTCCAGTTTTTTACTCAGTTTGAATCATTATGATTAGTTTCGGTGCTGTTATGAATTGTGGCAGCTGGGGAGATCTTGATAATGTTTGTTTTGATGGAATGCCAAGTATTTTGACCTTAAAAAATTATCCTGATGAACTAGGTATCAGCTCAAAGAAGGGAAAAGAAAGTGGATAAGTGCTCTATTACCTTACTTAACAGAGGATAAAATTTGTTTACTATACGAACCGAAATAAAAGACTGTCGACATTAATTATAATAGACGTTGTTTGCCATCAAACAACGTTATAGATAAATAATTCGACTTTGGAATGACAATTTTGAAAGATCAACTGCCAGTCTGATATTTGAGGTTAGTGGAATTTAGCTTTCCACCAAACCCAAAAATAAATTGTGTGGTTTTTTTGGACTACCCTTTCTACATTTTTGTCTTAAAGCGCATGTAGCTTACCATTAAACACCCAATAATTAAACTGACGCATTCGGATAACACAACAATATTTACCAATTGAATAAAGAGTTTGTTTTCTGAAAAAGCCTCTGGGAGCCATATTGGTACAACGGTTCCACAAACTTCATGTAACCCTAGATATAAAAAAAAATTTCTTCTTTACTAGTTTATAACAACTAAGTGAGTTTTTGTCTTGGTAACCATTTTTTCCTGTCTCTTTAACCTTATCGTGAAAAAATAGATAAATACTGCAGATCTACTGATTTTAGGGTCCATCAACTGATTTTGTTAGGAAATCTACTAATTTATGCAAAACAGTTTAGCTAAATAAATAGACAATTAACTAGCCTGTTCCAGAAATGCATTAATGGAGAAATTTTGCCAGAAGAACGGAAAACGATACATAAGAAGAAAATTAGAGGCATGTGATAATTATAGAGGCATCGCTGTGCTTAGTACTATTTCAAGAGTCTATGGTAAGCTAGTGAAAAAGAGAATTTAGGCCGAAGAACAAGCTGGATTTAGAGCTGGTAGATCCACTGTGAATCACTTGTTCACAATAACACAGATAATAGAGAAAATGACAGCACTTAATCAAGAAATACACCTCCTCTACGTAGATGTCAAGAAAGCTTACGACAGTGTAACCCAGCTAAAACTTTGGGAGCTTCTCGAAAAAACCAAGACTAGCAAAATATTAATAAACGCTGGTTAAGAACTCTACACAAGCAAAATAAAGAAACACATATCACTAATGACGATAGTTTAAATGAAGAAATCAAACACAGAAATAACCAAGGAAGACAAGCAATTCGACAACTCAACAGTATTCTCTGGGAAAAGCTGTATCAAAACAGAACAAGCGTAGATTTTACGACAGCATAGTGAAAAGAGTCAGTATCAGTTATGATAGTGAAGTATGGCACCTGAAAGAAAAAACTCGCAAGTCTCTTAAAGTCACTGAAATGCATTAATGGAGACGCGCTGCCAGAAAATCAAAACTGGAAAGGGTGAGAAATTAGAGAATTTAAGAAATTATGGATGATAAACAAAAAATAACGGAAGACATACAAATTAACCAACTTAAGATGGTATGGACACGAAAAAAGCATGGCGGAAGACAGAGTCCCAAAGAAAATACTAAATTAATGAAAACCACGGGGAAAAAGAAAGAGAGGAAGACCCAGACTGAGTTGAAGAGAAGGAATAGACAGAAACAGCAGAGAAGAGGAGTAGATGAGAATCTTTGGACCAACTGAGACCTATTATTATAGACTGATTTATGCGTATATTCTTAGTTTAGCCGAAAAAAATAGTTTAACCGAGCCTATGCTAAAGTCAAAAATATAGCATTGAAACAAATAACCAAAATCTTGTTAATTTTGTTCGCAAAATTCTATTTGTGATTGAAAATCTGGCTCTACTTATATTTTTTTAGCCAATTTAAGTCAATCTACTGCTTTTTTCATCATGGTCTACTGAATTTTTAAAATTTAACCTGTCAAACCTGGCAGGATTGTCAGGTCTATTGATTTTTCAGTAGATCTACCGATTTCAGGGCGTGTCTGCCGATTTACTGATTTTGTTGGGAAATCTACTGATTTTTGTAAAAAAATTAAATTGAAAACAAAGCCCAAGCAAGTGTAAAACCGGAGTGTCTTGTGATGTATTAAAACGAAAAACGATAAAACGGAATTTAGTTTTTGGCCATCAATTTTATAATCTACCTTTTTTTATAAGGATTTACTAGTTATTTAAAATTCGATTTGGCAAGCCTGCATTCTAGGGACATATCAAAAGTAAAATTTTCTAGATATCTAATAAACTTCATAAAATATAAAAATAAGACATGCGGATCTGGGACAAAATCATGGGGGCGGGGGTAATAGTCGACAAAAAATTATTTGTTCTTATTATTTTTCTAGGGGGGGTAATTCTCCTATTTTTCCTTTAATACTTAGCAAAAATTGCATATTTTTTTCTAGGGGGGGATACCTTCCCCACGTTAGAATATCTGATAATTTAACAGGAGATTTACTTTCCGTTTTTGAGATTAGCTTCCTCACAAGGACCTTGCTGAAGCATTGCACCAAGCCAGTAAAACACCGTTGAAATGAGTGCATAAAACAAACTTTTAATTTTTTTCAACACAATAGGAAATTGTTTTGGAAATCCAAATTCAGTAGTACCGACTATTTGCTTCATTTATTTTAAACGCAGTGTTTAAAATAAATAAAGACAATGGAAGTCCGATATTTTATTTCTATCTCTAGGATATTTGGTCACGTATAGGGAGCTTCACTTTCCTTTTTTGAGATTAGCTTCCCTACAAGGGCCTTGCTGAAGCATTGCACCAAGCCAGTAAAACACTGTTGAAATCAGTGCATAAAAGAAACTCCACAGAGAAATGATTTTAATTTTTTTCGGCACAATAGGAAATAGTTTTGAAAATCCAAATTCAGTAGTACTGACTATTTGCTTCATTTATTTTAAGCACAGTGGTTAAAATAAATAAAGACAATGGAAGTCCGAAATTTATTTTTATCTGTAGGATATCTGGTCACTTAAAGGGAGCTCCACTTTTCTTTTTTGAGATTAGCTTCCCTACAAAGCCCTTGCTGAAGCATTGCACCAAGCCAGTAAAACACCGTTGAAATGAGTGCATAAAACAAACTCCACAGGGAAATGCTTTTAATTTTTTTCAACACAATAGGAAATTGTTTTGGAAATCCAAATTTAGTAGTACTGACTATTTGCTTAAACACAGGGGTTAAAATAAATAAAGACAATGGAAGTCCGTCATTTTGTTTCTATCTCTAGGATATCTGGTCACTTAAAGGGAGCTCCACTTTTCTTTTTGAGGTTAGCTTCCCTACAAGGGCCTTGTTGAAGCATTGCACCAAGCCAGTAAAACACCGTTGAAATCAGTGCATAAAACAAACTCCACAAATAGATTTTCATTTGTTTCAGCAGAATAGGAAATTATTTTGGAAATCCAAATTCAGTAGTACTGACTATTTGCTTCATTTATTTTAAACACAGTGTTTAAAATAAATAAAGATAATGGAAGTCCGAAATTTATTTTTATCTCTAGGATATCTGGTCATGTAAAGGGAGCTTCACTTTCCTTTTTTGAGATTAGCTTCCCTACAAGGGCCTTGCTGAAGCATTGCACCAAGCCAGTAAAACACTGTTGAAATCAGTGCATAAAACAAACTCCATAAAGAAATGCTTTCCATTTTTTTCAGCACAATTAGAAATTGTTTTGGAAATCCAAATTCAGTAGTACTGACTATTTGCTTCATTTATTTTAAACATAGTGTTTAAAATAAATAAAGATATTGAAAGTCCGAAATATATTTTTATCTCTAGGATATCTGGTCATGTAAAGGGAGCTTCACTTTCCTTTTTTGAGATTAGCTTCCCCACAAGGGCCTTGCTGAAGCATTGCACCAAGCCATTAAATCACTGTTAAAATAAGTGCAATACGAAATTGTTTTAGAAATCCAAATTCAGTAGTACTGACTATTTGCTTCATTTATTTTAAACACAGTGTTTAAAATAAATAAAGAAAATGGAAGTTCGAAACTTTATTTCTATCTCTAGGATATCTGGTCACGTAAACGGGAGCTTCACTTTCCTTTTTTGAGATTAGCTTCCCTACAAGGGCCTTGCTGAAGCATTGCACCAAGCCAGTAAAACACTGTTGAAATCAGTGCATAAAACAAACTCCACAAAGAAATGCTTTCCATTTTTTTCAGCACAATTGGAAATTGTTTTGGAAATCCAAATTCAGTAATACTGACTATTTGCTTCATTATATCTGACCTAAAAATATATTTAATGTTTCCAATATTAATTAATAACCATAGTGGTTGTCGCGACTTGCCACCCGGTATTTTTAACGTGTTGTGTATTCCAAAAAGTACCAGATTTTCTAAAAGGTAACGTCGATCATCCTCTTTTAATGTTTAGTTTCCTTGTTGTCTTCCGCTTGACAGATAGCTTCACAGGGTTGCTACGACGCAAGTGTAATAAAAGTGCGAAAGTTTGCACGGCTCCCATTTCCCGTACGATTTTATTCAAAAAATGAAACCAATTTGACCTATAGGCACCAAATTTGGAACGAGGCAAGCGAAATGTTGCCTTTTTCAAACATTGTATATCATTGTGCCCTAGATGACCACTGAGCACAATCAGGGGCGTGCAAACACAATTTTTCATAAATTCTCTCTTTTATGACCAAACCTGAGTTTCACCTTCAGTGGGTGATCTGATATCAACTCTAGGTGAGTGCAAAGCACGTTTTATTGAAGTCTGAACATTTATGCCCAGACGGTTTTTTTATTGTTGATAAAATATCACCATTGGCGTCAAAATAATGTTTTGTAAAAATGCCAGTTTAGTTTAAAAAGAATCTTCTGACTCCACTACAGACGAATTTGCTGCTGCCTTTGTAAAAATCAAAAAGCAGAGCTTACGCGACTTGTGAAAAGTGAAATGTAATCTGCGTCGGAATGTTTATGAGAGGTTAACGAGTTGACAGTTCAGGTTTCCTGAAAAATCAAGGGGTTACCCTACTTAACCTTCAATTTATGTTGGAATGCGAGTTAGTTTAACTCAGCGATAACCCGCCATTGGTAAATCGGGTCTTAGGTAGGTAGTATATGGGCCGATCACACAGAATAATTAAAAATTTAAATACTAGATAGGTACTAATACGTACCATGACTTCGAAGTGAGGGTAAATCTATACATATCTAAGAATATTGTCAAACCACAAATCAGCACAAAAACATCCAAGTCAAGGTCCACATCAAGACGATCTACAAAAAGAAAAAATGCACTTTTCTCTCACAAATTAGGGAGAAACGAGAAATGTCCCTCGAATAGATGCATTTGATTGGTCTATGCATGCAATTTCTCTCAGTTTTGACACGAATGGCGTCATTTTTGTTGGAGAATGTTTGATTTAATTTCTCTTACGATATAATACACAGAAATAAGTAAAACTGTAAGAAAAAATGATTAAAAAAATAAAAGAAAGAGCCAAGAAATAAAAATTGAGGAGTGTTATAGAAAATAACAGAAATATGAAATGTCTAAGGCCGAGTCTAGGTAGCTCTGAAATAATTAATATAAAGAATATGAACGGCATAGAAACTTAAGTTAAAGAGGATGTTATAAATATCACACAACTATTCTATACAGAAATATACCAAACAAAAAGGGAACCATGGCGAGAAACCATAAAGACACTTCAAACAAAAAGGAAACCATCGCGAGAAACCATGAAGAAACTCCAAACAAAAATAAAGAACATAAATTCCGAGCTACAACCTGAAATAAGCAAATCGGAAATAAAGAGAGCATGCATGCAGAAATGCTCAAGTACGGTGGCAAAGCTGTAGTTAATATACTCCATATTCTCCTGAATAAAATACTAATAGACAACAACTGGAAAGAATTCATAACCATTATCTAGACAAGAAGGGGGATAGAGCAGACTTAAAATGTTATCGACCATTAAACTCCTGATTGTAGTTTATAAGTTTCCACGAAAATATTAACAGATAGACTAACAACAAAATTTTACCGATATCAACCAAAAGAACAAGCAGGCCTCAGAAAAGGTTTCAGTACAGTTGACGACCTGTTAACCATGAAAAATCTAATAGAACGAGCCAATGAATACAACATTTCACTATATATTGCGTTTATAGACTTTCAAAAAGCTTTTGATAGCATTGAGCACTGGACGGTAAAAGCATCTTTAATTAATAGCTGTATAGATCACAGATACACAGACTTAACAGTCAATATATATAGCGAAGCAACAACATCAAGGTGTGAGACAGGGTGATACAATATTCCCTAAACTATTTAACCAGAAGATGTTTTTAAAAACTTAGATTGGGAAGATGAAGTAAGCGGACAATACTTGAACCACTAATGATCTCGCCTTAATAACAGTCAAGAAAGAAGAACTGATAAAAATGTTGGATGGACTGGAGCAGCTAAAAATATAGGCTTGAGTATGAACTACACTAAAACTAAGATCATAACAAACACATATGAAGATATAACGATCAGAATACACCAAGAAAAAATAGAAAGTAAAGAACAAAAACCAAATAGCTGAAATTAAGAGACGAGTCAGATGGGCCTCGGCATCAGTCGGTAAATTAAGCTACATACTAAAAAATAAAACATATCTTCAGTACCTCAAAACTAAATTGTATAACCAATGTAACCTTTCTGTACTTACCTATGGATCCGAAACCTGGACAAATCAAACATGGATAAGTTACAAAATTCCAATGATCAGTGGAAAGATAAATGTTACATGTAAAGAAAAATCCATGAGTGGAAAAGAAATAAAACAAAAGTAAGGGGTATCACAGGAGAAGTAGCAAAATTAAAATGAAAATTTGCCGGTCATAATATCAGGCAGAAAGACGATCTATGGAACAAATGTATTGTAAACTGGAGATTTTGGAACAATAAAAGAAGTAGGGGAAGACCCTAAATGAGATGGGCGGACAATTTGAAGATACATGCGCGAATTAGATGGATGAACACGACTACCGACAGAGAAGAGTGGAAGATATTGGAAGAGGCCTATGCCCAAAGACAGATCGAAGGAGGCGAAATAGAGATGGAGATAGATGGACTAAGAACCACTAGAACAATTTTTGTCGCGCGTGTCAAGACTGAGAGAAATTAAAAGTGACAACTTCATTTGTCTTTTGTAAAACTGCTTTTGCGTGAAGGAAACAATACTATTCCCACTAATTCGAAAAATAACTATTTACTACTCGCGTGTGAAATGAACTTAACTTTCGCTATATTTTTGAAAAATTATAGTGCGAAAAATAATGTTTTTCCCTAAGGTTTAAAATTTTTAAAAATAAACGTAATTAAATGGTCCCTAACCCGACAAGGGCCTATTTCTAAACTAAACTAAACTTACTTATAAAAACCACATAGACATGAATAATTGTCTGAAATATCCCATAAGAAAGAAAAGCGAACATGAAATGCACCATTAGATAATAATTTTTGGTATTGTAAAAATATCTTTCTCGGGGGTAGTAGCCAAGATAAGTAAGGACCAGAAGAGGGTAGTAAAAGAATTGTCCTTTTCTGAATTTGAAATATGGTTTATTGTTTCGCATATTTATATACAGGGTGCTTATTAAAGCGGCGACTTTGGCCAAATCAAACACAATGCAGTGGCTGTTCGCCCAATGCCAGACACCTCTTTTTTCCAGACTAAATATAATAAACTACGAATCTAAGACAGGACAAAAAATTAAAAATCAGAACCGCGCCGCGTCAGCAAAACCGACACCTTTATACCTATTAATCGATAAAAAATCGCGAGCGTTCCCCGCCGCGGATTATGCGCGGGCCCAGCATACAGACAAGCAATTGTTGAAGCGATTTTAGTTTTTCGTTCCCGTGTCTACTAGATATGCCGCGGGGTGAAGGCGTCCGTTGGTTGTCGTGACAACGTCTCATGCTTTCGCAGGGCAAAGAATTAGGTGTTAAACGTGTGTAAATTAGCAAAATAGTGTCTGGTTACCGCCGTGTTGTTTACATTCGGTTCAGATTCGGGTTTCGTTTTATTTATTTGGCACAATAATTTCTGTGTACGATGCAGTGTGTGTTTTACTGGAAACACCGTTTTTGAGGTGGAACGACTATGACATTTTGAATTCTGAAAAGCCGTCCCCTATACTGTACGTAAATGAAAAATACAAATAGTACATTCTACATTTAAATAATAAAATACAGGGTGTTCCCTTAAAAAGAAATGATTGTTGCAACTTGTACATGGTGGCAACTGTCAAAAAAGTGTCAAACGCCAAAACGATTTATCATTTAATACCGTTTTATGTTACTTATGACGGAGTACGTGTATATAAAATCACCCTTTACAAACATGTCGGTGTGTAGATAAGTGTTTCTTAAAGATCAAAGTAGCCTCTTTAATTCTTTTGTCCCTATTGGATATTTTTGTTAATGCAAAAAATAAAAAGTTATCTCAAAAGTCATGAAATGAATTAACAAAAATTCCAACATTCTTTTTAGGTTTCTTTGGTAAACTACAGAGTTACCCTGGGTCCAATTTTACTCTAAAACTAAAAATCCAAGTTTTTACTTGAAACAAAAATAAAATTGACGTCTTTTAATTTGTTTAAACTATTCACTAAAAGGGTAACTGGAATTTCTTGAACCTAGTACCCTGAAAAGACAAAGATGATATTTTAAAAAATAAACTCGATTTATTTTTAAAACAGTTCAATGAAACAGCTTGAACCGTATTGTAATGTACTGAAAGCACCAAATTAACCGAATTAATCTAATAATTACAATAATAGAGTCCTTAAATGACTTTTTAATGGCATTAGTTTTTGTACCATCTTCATGCAAGTGCAGCCTATTTATTTCTTTCAAATAAAAATTATTAACTTTAATGATCGCGCCCAAGCATAGCCTACGAGAAACATTTACGAGTAAATCCCTAATCCATAACGGTGCGTGATTCGGCGAACCTGGGTCGTGATCAATGAACTTACAAGTTCATTGGTCGTGATTCGCCGAACCACACGTCATCGCACGTCCTGGGAATCTAATGCCGTATTCCATTGGGAAAATGAGTGCAGCACTGGTGGTGAGAAAATGAGTGCAGTTTCAATGGAACACGCGGAAAATGAAAAATCGCACTCGTGTGGTATAAGGTCACTATATCACGAAGTTCCTAACATCGTGATATAGTGACCTTAGTGTGGTATGCCATTATGAGCTGTAGAACTTCTTTTTTATTCTTGCTTTAAGCAACGTTAATATAACATTTTCTTGCAAATAATTTTTTATAGTATATCCATATATATATATATATATATATATATATATATATATATATATGAATAGGGCAAATTGATTATGCAAAAATCTCATTTTTGAAAAAAATGTCACACAACCTGTAGTTTTATCAGGCCAACGACGATATCTATTTTTATTTGTTTCAAAGTTACAGGCCGATAAATATTATCCTAAGATAAATAAAATTCGTCAAATAAATAAATAATTATTTTGTTTAAAAAAAGTTAATAAGAATATTTTAAAAATGCCCACCTCCTTGTTGAATGCAGGCTTGTGCTCGTATACCAACAGATAGAGTAGTTATCTATATTTCGCGCTTGTTTTTCAAAAAACCCTAACCAGAAGTGTACTTTATGCTCCCAAAATTTGAACATAAGTATTCGAAACACCTTGTATACATATATAATAAGTCACAAGTTTCTTTCAACTAAACCTAACTTTCCTGCCTTGCGGAATTTGGTCAAAAACATGTTGTTCAAAATCCATTTGTTCGAAAGTAATATTAATACTTCAATAACATTTTCTTGAAAAGGAAAATTATTTAAAAACATTTCCTTCAAACAAAAAATTGTTTGAAAACATTTTGTTAAAATTTTTTTGTTCAAAAACATTTTCTTTGAAAGTCATTTTTTTTCATAAGGAAAATTGTTCAAAAAAGTTTTTGAAGAAAATATTTTTGAACAAATTTCCATTCAACAAGAACATAACCTAACCTAACAGCTAAACGTAAGGGTGTTTTAACATACCATAAAAATGGCAAGACATGTGCCTCAGCGCTAATGGGGTTTCGTCCCCTTGTTCTTTTTTTGGACAAAATTGAGGCTACTTGAATTTATTTATGAGAAATTCTGCAGTGCTCATCTCGAGCCGAAAGTGTTTCTTGAACTAAAAAATACATTTATTTTTACTTATAATCATAGCTGCCAGAAAACCCCAACTGTCGGAAAATTAGCCCCAGGACCCCAGTCAACCAGATCCATACAAATCTACTTACCTGTTTGTTGTTAAATCGGTAAACCACATTTTCAATAAAGTTTTTTATTTTTGGGGTTTCCGTTCTCATTGTTTTTATTGCACAGAACTGTTCTTCTTCATCTTCATCGCTGCTACTATTTAGCAGCGAAGAAAATAATAAAAAATCGCTAACAACTTTATCTTCACTCATTTTTACGTCCCAAAATTAAGTCCATGTTAAATTTGAAAGTTTGAAGGCAAATATCTCAAAAACTAATCGATGGCTTTTCGAAATTTTTACACGGTTGTAAAGATATTCAAGAGAGCTTTAAAATAAGGTATCACTAGACCCACTTTCCCTATTCAAAATATAGGGGTAAAGTATAACCCTCGAAGGGGGTTCGTGCTACAAAAATTTCAAGATGGTTAAAAAGTGTCCCCCTCAAAAACTAAATCGATGTGTCCGAGGAATTTTTCGAAAAAATATTCTAAGTACCCAAAAACGCATCTGTTTCGTTTTCGTTGGGACACACTGTATATTGTTACTAAGAATAACGGTAACATACAGGGCAAAAAAGATAGATTTGGGAACACTAAAGGTAAGCATAACACAAACGTTAATTTAGTAGTTTCACACTCCTTTAACTTTTTGTTTATTTACATTTATTTATTTATTTTTATTAGATCTATTTCTTTATACAAACCAAGCTAACAAAGTTTATTAAAAAATTCGACTGCATTAAAAAACAGTAGAAAAGTAACTTTAAAAAAAAGGTAACATTAAAGGACGGCCACCGTAAGTACCGGACGCCGTTACCGTAAATAACAAAAAAGGAGCGAGAAGCTGCTGCTGCGCAGACTCACTAATAACAATAACAGTAACAAAGTGTAAAATACGCGACCTAAAATGTCCCTAATTACGGTGATCGCCCTTTAATGTTACCGTTAGTTTTTAAGGTTAGTTTTGTATTTTTTTTTTAATGCAATCGATTTTTTTACTAAAATTCTGTAGTTTGGTTTTTGAAAAGCCATAAATCTAATAAAAATAAATAAAAAAATATAAATAAACAAAATGTTGTAGGAGAGTGAAACTAATAAATTAACGTTTGTGTTATGATTATCTTTATTTCACAATCTATATATTATTGAACATAACGGTAACAGCTGTCAAATTAGCTGTTATTTTGTTTGACCCAAAAACACCCTATTAGTTAAAAATTAGATTTTTTGAAACTATTTAACACCGTGTATCACAAGTTAATATTTTTGGAACTTTATTAGGGACATTGCGAACCAGTCAAATTGTCCTATACAGGATGTCCCATATGCAAGTGGCTATATAGCGCTTTATACAGATTGCAAAAACGGTAAGAGATACATTCAGTTTTGTTTTGATTAAATGAAAGAAAAGTTGCGATCTGCCAGAGAGTTTTTCAAAATATCTAGCCAAAACTAAAAATTATGTTTTTAGAAATATTCACACTAGAAAAAAAAATTGACACCATGTTTAATACTGTGTACGGACTGACATACTCGTAGGCTACAGCCGGAGTTTTAAACAGTTAAAACATTTCTTTTAAATAAAAGTTTTTTATTCTCAATCCTTTGACGTCTCTATGATGTTGTTAATAATGACTAGTGAGCAATTAGTTACAAATTAAATTATATTCAGGTTCATCTCGATAATAATGCATTAATTTCTTTCACTTCTCTCCTTGTTGTACTTTTTTTTCACAGTATTGCCTCTCTGCACCGCAAAACCTACAAAACTACCAAACCTATTTTAATAAAAAATGAATAAATAATAATCGATTCAAGTAGATTCTACAAGCACTTTTATTAAAATTGTTCTAACCCAAGGAAGTTTTTAAAAAATTGAACATTTGAAAGCCAGAACTATCAAGAAGCTGTTTAAAAAGCATTTTTGGGAGGAAGGCTTGTTTTTCTATTTAAATTACTGCTAATAAGACATTTTGTTCCCAGAACGTTCGTCCCCTCTAGGTTCCGAAGTTTTGGAACGGCGCCAAACTCAAATACTACGATTTAGGAACGTCTTGAACTCAGCAGCGGTTTGGAGAACGTTCCGACCGGAACGCCCCACACATGCCACCTGTAACTAGGTCCCATTGCGGGAGAGGGAGAGGGGTAAGTTATTGTTAATGGATTGGGGTGGTTACGGGTAGAAAAGAAGGAGCTATAATCCCTATTACGTTGTTTAACGCAGGCGATTTGGGATACCCTGTACACTTTTTCGATTATCGTTCTTCAACTTTAAACAAAAAAAGTTTCTTTTGTCGTGGGAAATGACTTATCTACTAAGTAACTTATTAAATTAAAACACTTTTAACTTTTGTGGTTGCCAAGGACGGTACTCATTTAAAGACGACAAAAATAAAGAAAACATTGGGTTTTACCTTTTTCTTAAGATCAAAAAAGAAAAAAACAACCTAATAAACTTTAGTGGTAGAAACCAGTGGCGAGTCATTGTCGAGAATAGCAAACACGCAGGCTCTTCTCGGATAAAAGCGCCATAGCCAGCTAAAATTTACCCAGAACTATTCAGTGGCGTACCAATAAGAGTATTTATAGGTACACTCGGTTACACCAATAATGTCTCAAACACTTCCCTAGATCGGTCGCACTTTTAAAGATTTAATACCCAGGCGGGTTCGATGACGATTTTGTATTATATTATAAAATTTTTAAATAGTTAGTATGATGTTCAGAAGGCGGGGCTTCGAACTGGTTGGACCGGTCACTTACTATGAAGTTCTGCCGCATGTTACATGAATACCACTTGGTTAGCCTGAAACGAAATAAATTTGGCTCACCCTACTACAAATGTGTCGCACAAAATATCGGAAATTCTTGTTTCTCGCACAGTAAATCAAACCTTAGAGAAAGATAGACCAAGATAAAAAAAAATAATCCCTTAACAAAGGATACCTGTACATAAACACCGCGCCCAAATTATCGTGAGTCAAGTACAGCAGTGTTAATTGAAAAAGGCCTATGTGACATTTATAATTTTTTATGAAAAAGTTGTTTAATACTTAATTATGCTCATGAATCATGAAATTTATTGATATTTTGTTTTTAATAAAGACATATTTAATTTGTTTCTGCTTTAAATTTAATTTTGATAATTTTGTCATTTTGCTATAGTTAATAGGGAATTATTGCAATAATGCCGGGCACTATTCTGACAGATTCGCATTGAAAGCTGACAGTTGATCTTTCAAAATTGACATACCAAAGTCGAATTTATAAATCCAGTCCTTTATTTTCCATTTATAGTGGCGGCACTATTAATTTTGGCTCTTATAATACACAAAGGCCTAATTTTGAAAGAAGGCAGCTGTTCTTATAATGCGAAATTGTCAGAATAGTGCTCGTCACAATTATTTCCTAGCTTTATTGCAATAGGTCCCTAGTAATGTAACTTGGTCCTACCTAAAATTTTGTAAAATAAGATATTCCCTTTTGAGTTTACGGCAAAGTATGTTTAAAAGACAAAACACAGTAACATTACATTTTTGTGAAATGGGCTTAAATTTTTGTCCCAAACAAGTTTAGTTGCGACATTTATTGTTGAAACCGTCTGAAGATACCATAATGTGTCCTATAAAATGAACGATATTTTTTTTTGGTATTTTCACAAAAAAATTGAAAAAAATTTAAAAATGCGATGAAATTATTTTAAAATGATGACTGAAATTAATGGAGGGATTATGATTTTATAACCAAGAGTAAAAACTGATGCGCGATGATGCATCAAAACTGATTTCTGCGGTCCTTGCAAGGACAAAGTGTCGGCATACCCTGGTGTCTCTTCTCGCGTACCACCTTTTAGCTAAATTATGTCTACCACTGCACTGATGTAAATATCGAGTTGGGAGAAAAGTACCTAATAAGACACTATGTTTAGGCTTTAAATAGTTTAATATATTTATCATTCAAAAGCCCTATCAATAATTGTAGCTTCCATTAGAGAGAAAAATGCGCCTTAGGCAAAAAGTTCAAGTGAAAAAATTACCAAAGCAAAAAGCGAAAATTACTAAATTTAAATTTTTAAAAATTTTTCCACAATATCTAACATTTTTAAAATTAATTTCTTTTTAAAACCGAAATTTTTTTCTGGTATTTGCTGCTTCCTTGGCCCCTCCACCCCAGACATCCTGGATTCAAAGTTATTGATGGATTTACCGGTGGATTTAAGCGTTCTAAAAACGTTTTCCTAGTTACGGTATAATTAATTGTTGCCAGTGATGCTAAATGAGCCTGAGGTTCGCCGGTGAGCATTGTTTTGTGGATCAACGTAACCTCACAAACACATGTTTTACAATAAATAGTCAGTAAAAAAACATAAGATTTGTCTAATTGAAGAACATTTTGTAGTTTGTTATTTTGGTAAGTTAAAGTTTTTATTTTAATATTTTGGGTCTTGTTTGTTTTATAGGTCATAAGAAAAGTCTTGTAACAATTTGTAAATTGCAGCAGAGTTTTATTTTGTATTTATTAAAGTTTGTAACGATTTTAAAACTGTTATATATTTATTTTATACATACAAGAGATCTACTACGGTATCCTCGTTTAAGGGTTCGATTTAAAATAATATTATCAGGATAGAAAATAATGTCCTATTAACTAAATGGCACAAGTTACGTTTATAAGCAAGTGCACATTAACCCTAAACAATCTAAGGAAATATACAGTATACAGAATATTATAAACAAGAAGCGATTAATGGGTCATCGATGACCCCCTCGTGATAATATCGTACCGGACAATATTCCTTTCATAATGTTTACTTTGAAATCCGCTAAATTATGTATATGGCTCACTAGAAGTCTGTGATATATAGCTATATCCCACAAAGAGTCGACAATCGTTGACCCCGTACTTCTGGATAAGCTATTGCATAAACTTTAGTGGATTTTTTTATTTCACAGATGTTGCCGCAGGATACGTCGCATCTGTCGGTACGCCACCATCGGCACTGTAGCGAACAGCGATAGAACCACCACGACGAATGATTCAACGGGTTGGAACGGGCTCAAATTACTTAAATCCTTGCTACCAATTCTTTAAGTATGCTCTGCCCTCTTCGAGTCTTACCAATCATCAGTACTATCTGTACTTTGGCTGTACTGGCCAAGGAAATAACTGAAATGATCCATAGTCCAACGCGTTTTGTAACTGCATTACACTATAATCGCGTTTAAAATCTTTGTGTTATAGAAATATGTAGTTGTTGTCACTGTCATTTTGATCAAAATGTCAAAAGCTCAATTTTCCATTTTTTGGAGCTACGACCATTTCGCTTTGGAGTTAATTTATCGCTGGCTACCAAAATAAAAAAGGCGATACACCTTGGGTTTCAATTGTCGCTATAATATTTTTTTTACAACAGGACACCAAAAAGAAATCTCCACTTTAAAATATTAAAATACATCAAAACATTTAAAAAATATTAACTGAGGTAATCGCGTTTAAAATCTTTGTGTTTTAGAAATATGTAGTTGTTGTCACTGTCATTTTGATCAAAATGTCAAAGGCTCAATTTTCCATTTTTTTGGAGCTATGGCCATTTCGCTTTGAAGTTAATTTATTGCTGGCTACCAAAATAAAAAAGGCGATACACCTTGGGTTTGAATTGTCGCTATATATAATTTTCTTTACAACAGGACACCATAAAGAAATCTCCGCTTTAAAATATTCAAATATATCAAAACATTTAAAAAATATTAACTGAGGCAATCGCGTTTAAGATCTTTTTGTTATAGAAATATGTAGTTGTTGTCACTGTCATTTTGATCAAAATGTCAAAGGCTCAAGTTTCCATTTTTTTGAGCTACGGCCATTTCGCTTTGGAGTTAATTTATTGCTGGCTACCAAAATAAAAAAGGCGATACACCTTGGGTTTCAATTGCCGCTATATATAATTTTCTTTACAACAGGACACTAAAAAGAAATCTCCGCTTTAAAATATTCAAATACATCAAAACATCTAAAAAATATTAACTGAGATAATCGCCTTTAAAATTTTTGTGTTATAGAAATATGAGTTGTTGTCACTGTCATTTTGATCAAAATGTCAAAAGCTCAATTTTCCATTTTTTTGGAGCTACGGCCATTTCGCTTGGGAGTTAATTTATTGCTGGCTACCAAAATCAAAAAGTGGATACACCTTGGGTTTGAATTGTGGCTATATATAATTTTTCTTTACAACAGGACACCAAAAAGAAATCTCCACTTTAAAATATGAAAATGCATCAAAACATTTGAAAAATAGGGTCAAAATGATCAAAACACACCTCGAATCAAATTCGGTGGAAATTCAGGCCTCTTGGGGGAAGGCCCGAAGCCTCATGATGTCGAATTATAAGCTATTGTTTGCGTTTTTCATGAAATATGTGGAAAATATGTAAAAAAATCTAAGGCTTGGGGGGCCCGGGCCCCGAGGCCCCCTTCCTGGGTACGCCCATGCTTTTATACTTACTTTTATTCCAAAAATGTATGGCACTCTATATTTGTTTTCAAAAAGAATATAGCTTTTTTTTTATAAATCGGAATTTTGTATATCTTCATGTAATTCGGTATTCTTTTTTACAGAATTCCGTATTTTTTCACGGAATTCCATAAAACTTTACGAAATTCTTGTTTTAAAAAGGGTGGGATGTGTTGCTTCTACTTTTTCGTAGAATCTAAAACTTCGTTGGTTGTCAAAATGTTTAGGTCTTTTTAAAGCTCAACATCCATCACATTTTAGTTTGAAATCTTCTCTGGTTACGCATTAATAATTTAGGTCGTTTAATTTAAAAAACTAATCAGAACAACATTCAAATAAAATTTGAAATTTAAATTAAATAATTTTTTCCAATACGAATAATAGCATTATCATAACACTTAGCCGATGAAAATTTGTCATGGGATAGCCGTGACTCAAAAAAATAAATGCTAAAATGTAACAGCAACACAGTTACTTCATAGTATGAGAACTGAACTGTTGAGCACCGTTTTAATTGCCAAATTGGCATGATAGCCCGGAAGATAAAGGCGTGCGATAGCCACATTCAGGGTCGAATCTCACATACATGTTGCCAGGGCAATTTCGCTATAGTTCTGTACAAGTCAGATATAGCAATTTGAATGTTTTGAAGTTGTAGTTTTTATATACTCAATCTAAAAAGTTTTACTTTGAACACGCTGTGAGCACGCTGCGCTATGTGCAAAGTTTGTTGTACACAGATATCTGGGTAGCTATTCTGGGTCTTGAACGATGTGACCATCCACATCACACGCTTTGACCAATACCAAACTCTCAGCGGCCGCGTGTTGTGTGAAATGACTTGTCTCGACCAATGGCATAGTCGCCTGCTCCTCAGAGTTAGTAAATTTTACGCGTTTGAAGTGAAATCTGTTCTCCTGCCCCGTACCGTCTGAACGTTTTTGGAGGTCTTTTCCCATAACATGTGACGGCTCCAAGCTAATTTAAAGCTTGCCATTGGCAAAAGCATATGATGGGAACTATCACATCGTTTAAGACTTAGAAGAGCTACCCTGAAGGCACGGCAGTGCCCGACCAAGTTCGCGGCGTAAACTGCTGTACCTACCATCTTCTCTTGAAACATTTCAGCCCATATTTGACCTATCTAAAACTCTACTTCGGAGTGAGCTACGAAACTCAAACTGCACAGTCGTAGATAGATTGACTTCCATAAAGTAGTAAAGCAGTTACGAAACTCATGTATAGCTCATCAAAATTCTACTGTACTTCCAGACATGCTACAAAGCTGAAATTTGGCAGACTGATAAAAATTATGGCCAAACGACCAAACCCTTGGAAAAAATTTTAATTTACTCCTTTCCTCTATACATCTAAAATTATGTAAAAGTAACATTGCCCACTTCCAGTAGCGCTAGAGACCTGAGCTTTGGCAGACTGATTAGAAAGGAAATATGATAAAACTATAGAAAAAAATTTAAAAAAATTTCATTAATATCCCTCCTCAATAAATGTAGTTATGTAATAGTAACATTGCCCAATTCCAGTAACGCTAGACAGCTGAGCTTTGGAACACTGATAGAAACTACGATAAAATTATAGGAAAAATTTTTACATTGCCCACTTCCAAAAATTTAAAAAACTCAAACATCAAAACTCAAAACATAAAGAAATTTGACTGTAATAGCAAGTTTTAAAAAAAGATTTCCAAACTAGTAAGAACCTTTTATTTCGAAATTTGTACTGGAGAACTTGGCTTTACTTTTATCTCAATTCTTTTTACGGAATACCATTTTCCCATAACATAAGTATTTTTTGTTGGCCTTGCATAAACTAGAAGTTCTACTAAACTAACAACTATTATAGTAATTAATATGTATGTATTTAAAAATCACAAAATACATTAATTGATCCAATGCCTAAATATTTGTATGTAATTGGTAGGATTTTTGGTCATTTCGGCGCCCCTTGGAGAGGAACCACGCGTGCCGCGCACGCCCTGCACGCCCGCTTACAGCGCCCCTGGGTTTTGTCTTTTGACTGTTTCCTTGGGATATTTCTATAAATTTTCTGTAATTTTGTATGCGTTGCTCAAATTGATTCATGCATATGCTGCCCAGAAGGTTGATGCGGCCTTGTAAAGTCACGGTGTGCCTAACGCAATTTAAGGCCAGTTTATTTTAGTTGTTTACTTTTGGGGTACACCGGAAAATTTGGAGCCGTAAAAAAGTTATAAAAATAGAGGTCGATGGATGTGCTTGTTACCGCATCGCAAGGTCGGTTTTGGCAATAGCCATAATTTATTTACCTGTATATAGATACCTAGAAGTTGTTTTTGGCATTTATTACATGATAACTGGTTTTGGGGAAATTGCTTTAACGGCATGGACTAAATAAAAGCTGAAATGTGGAGTTATCGATGGATATTGAATTATTCTGGATATGGAGCTTATATTATATACATAATATTCCAATACCCACAGTAACTGCCCATTCATGATGCAAACATGAGGGCCTTGGAGTCTTTAAGCAAAAAAGACCTGTTTGGTTGCTTTCAAAGACATATTATTTCCATATAGTACGTATTATTGCAATACCTACGGTACCTTACGATGCAGAATGCAAACATATTTGAAATAGCAATATCAATGGGTATAAGTCTATCCTTTTTGCGGTCCTTAAGATAAAATGTCCTGATTGGTTATACTTTTACGCATGAATATTATTTTATTCTTGTATTTACGTCAAATCATCGGCGTACAGTTGACAAAAACTCTATTTATGTAAATTGGTATCTGTGCATTTTTCGTACTTTTATTTCTGAATGTTTGCATCAAACGCTAACCATTGTGTAAATAGGTAACAGGGAGTATTGGAACATTACGTATGTGGCTTATATAAGCACAACATAAATATCAATATATCATATTTGAAAAATGATGAAAAATTTTGTAGGCATAAACAGGCACGTCCCCAGAAAATTGACGACTCTAAAAATAAACAACTTAGACAAATTCAACTTGTTTCCAGTGGCGGCTGGTGACGTTATAAATTGGGGGGAGGCGGAAATTTATATTGCATGAAAAAGGAGATAAAAAAACTTACCTAAACAATTTTATTTTAGCATTTTACAAACAAGCAGCTACTTGGTGTAGTTTTTAGTTTATTTGTTTATAGATAAAGTCCATTCGTCTTTCTTTTCTATGGGTCCGTAGAGCAACCTCAAAAATTCCACAGAATTTTAAACAGTCTATTAACCTACTATATAAGTATATGTCTAATTTTTGTCACATTTTCATTATGTTCGGTAATGTTTTCCCAATAGGCACTATTCAGTTGGCACCTAATTTTACTACACTTACTTTGTGTCTTTTTAACTTTTCACTAAAGTGCTTGATATCACATATTCCCTTTGCCACCCACGCATGATCAGTTCATAGATTGTTCATAATACGGCAAATAAAGCAAAAAAAAAAAGCATTTCATTTGTCACAACCGAACAACCAGTTTTTAGAATCGTATAATTTTTTATTAAATGTTCTATTATAAGTATCCCCAGTCCAGAAGTAAGTCAAAAATTGGCATTTTCCAAAACGTCTGCCATCTTTAATTTTAGCAAAATGCCAATTTTGGTATTGGGGTTATATAGCTTAAAGTTTTAGCTCCTCCAACAAGGAAAAAGACTTTGAATTTGGTTCAGTAGTAACGAATTTATACCCAAAGAAAATGAATGCTGCAATTTTATGCGGTTTGAACCACTGTGCTTTGTGTCCTAGTTCAGGCCCTACGGGGTCCGATACTTCGTTTAATGATAGAAGCAACACACTTGGTATGGATAGACATAAGACTCGCCCGAACATTTTACGAAAGGGAACCACCCCCCCACCCCTGGCAGGGGGGTAGTTCCCCTCGTTAAACGTGCTATTTGATAGTTTTTTGTTAATACCTCGAAAACAGTCAACTCTTTCAAAAATCTTCTGGAGATCATTTTTCAAGCGGATACAATTTCCTTTCCAACGATATACCTGAGTACCCTCTGGCGGCAGTGGTGCACATTCTATTAGCGTACGAAAAAAGGGGAAAATTTTTAAAATATTTTTTTATGTATTTTTTGTGGTATTTTTTATCCTTATTACTATTTTTTTTTCAAAAAAATATTTTTGTTTAAAAGCCCATTGTATACAGTTAAGTACTTATTAAGCTAGACATATTTTTTTTAAATAGCCGCCTTGAAATAAAAATAAATGTGTTTGTAGAAATTCTTAAATCAAACAAAAATTTAGAACACTCACTTTTGTAACTGAGTAAATAAAAATTTGTTTTGCCAAGTTAAAAGTTTGCAAATAATTGGGAAAATACTGCAAGATAGCACTTTTGAGGGGGGTGAGAGGGGACATGTCCCCCACCCCCACTTTAAAGAAGGGTAACTAGAAAAAGTCAGTTTTAAGTTATTACTAACCAAAAATAATATTTTACTCACTCTCATTTTTATTTACTCAGTTACAAAAATGAATGTTCAAAATTTTTGTTTAATTTAAGGATTTCTACAAACACATTTATTTTTATTTCAAGGCGGCTATTAAAAAAAATTACGTCTAGCTTAATAATTATCTAACTGCGTATAATGGGCTTTTAACTAAAAATATTTTTTTGAAAAAAAAAAGTGTTAAGGATAAAAAAAACCACAAAAAATAGATAAAAAAATATTTTGAAAATGTTCCCCTTTTTTCGTACGCTAATGGAATGTGCACCACTGCCGTTAAAGGGTACTAGGATACATCGTTGAAAAGGAAATTGTATCCGCTTGAAAAATGATCTCCAGAATATTTTTGAAAAAGTTGACTGTTTTCGAGTTATTAGCAAAAAACTATCAAAAATCACGTTTCAGGGGGGAACCACCCCCCTGCCAGGGGTGGGGGGGTGGTTCTCTTTCGTAAAATGTTCGGGCGAGTCTTATGTCTATCCATGCCAAGTGTGTTGCTTCTATCAATAAACGCAGCATATGGCTTGAATCTCCGATATAGGGCCTGAACTATCCAGCCTTATTATATTTATATACTTATTGGTAACTAGTCTCAGTAGACATCTTCGTGGCTGATCCATGGTTAAGATGCACCAATTTTGATTAGAACTGTGTTCCTATAATATTATAAACATTTAATGCCTGTCGTGTTGTTATATTAAAAGCGAAACCATAATGTCGATGGAGTCACCGTCGATAAGCTATACAGGGTTCCGAAGCCAAGATCTTGGGAAAAACCGTGTGTTCGAGTAGTAGTAGACAGACAGAAAATTTGTGCGGATCAAAGAAAAACAGATATACAGCATGGATAAATGCTTTAGAATTTATTGAAAATTATTACTGTACGTAAGATAAAGACAACTGCATATACATAAAATATGTAGTAAAGTAGAGGGAGGAAATTTACGACACCGATTGTTTCCCTTATCGCGGCGATCTCTTCTATAGACAGTTCGTAAAGAAAATCGATCGGTAGTTGAACATAAAATATCGCAGGAATGATATGGTCCTGCAACAGAGCTAAATAATTCCTCCCTAGTAAATTAGCATTTATCCCAGTCCAGAAATAAAGAAATAAAGTTTTTGAAGATACTGCAGTATGCAAATTTTTATTGTTCCGTGAGCAGTAACAAACAGCGTAAGGATTGTTACGGCCATGAATTGAAGACGACAAATACCCACTTCTCACTTATTTCGCTGCACCCGACGGAATGACGAAAAACTTCGTGAACACGAGAGGTCACGATGTATTCCCCTACTTTTCCACTACCAGGTAAAATAGCGAAAAATATTTCAAGCCACCGCCCAAAATATAAACGAACACGTTCGCTTCTGCTTTAAATTTAATTTTTGTGTGAACTAATGAAACGGGTCTAAAACATTAAGGATTACTATACATATAAAAAAATTGTTTTACAAGAATATAGTAAAAACACATTTTAAACACAATCAGCTGTGACGTGTTGTGTAGATCGTGGCCCGTTCGTTTTGATAGCCCTGCTTAAATTTCATCGATTGGTTATTTTTTGTAATTTCCTTGCCAGAGTTTGGTCAGTTACGTAGTTTGGTGTTTATGTTTTGAAAATGCTGTTTACAATAAAAGAAAAATATTTTATTCTTAAAAATGATTGATGAATGATATTATTGATTATGCAGAATAAGTAACACTTCTGACAGACACACTGGGAACAGCCCCGAACTGATCGTAGTGGCAACATCGCCATATGCCCGTTCCTTTTTACCCAACCGTAGAGTCCCTGTATGTTGACATATTTGGATATTAATACATCCAAATATGTCAACATACAGGGACTCTACCCAACCACAGCACGGCGAAAGGAAGGGTAATGTTTTTCGATTGTTGTATGTATGTAAGTTAATATGTTTGTGTCACGCTAGACGCTAAACGGCTAAACTGATTTCCCCATTCCTCTCCCTGTCTTCTCACCATCCTTCTTCTTAGTAATAGTTGTAGCTATCTCTCTCACTGTTCTCACTGTTCGCGTCCGTAGAAAATCTACACGTACTTTTTGGGTAAACCTAAATGAATTGTAAATGCATAGTGCTTTTTATAAGGCTGAATATGAATTTAACCTAAAAGTTGGAAATAAAAAAAATTAAATAAAAAAAACACCCAACTGCTAAATTTACTTGTAACTACTAGTCGCAGTTGGGTATAAAACTACCCAATAACCTGATTCATGAAAATACAAAACTGTATAATTTCGTAATTACGCTTTGGGCATCAAAACTAAAAGTTGAAGCATGTCGTACATTATAGTTATACCTATCAATTTTATACTCAACTGCGACTGGTACTTACAAGTACATTTAGTAGTTGGGTGTGTTTTTTATTTAATTTTTTTTTATTTTCCTATTTTATTTTCTGTCCACTTGAATAGACGGCCTTCTTCCATGCAAGATCTAGGCTTAATAACCCTGTAGAAGTTTTAAGTCCTATACTTGGGCCGGTTTAGGTTAGGATTAATTCGTTGTGTTTTTCCAGCAGCCACTATGAGTTGAGTTAACAAACCCTGCGTTGGTAGCATTGTTTACTATGTTGCCAGTTTCACCATATTTTTGATTGGTCGAAAGAAGTCACAGGATGGCAAAGGATTCATAACCAACAAGTTTTTGATGTTTTTTCCGGTTCTAATTTTTCTTCCTTTGAAATAAAACATCTCAGAATCTTAAAAATTTTCATCGTACCTTTCAGTAGGGTGCTCCAGGGCTCCTTCAATTTGTTTGCGAATATAAAAGACATTCTCTTAGCTTAATCTAAATCTTGTAAAAAAATCTATTTAATCAAACATTTGAAAAGGATTAAATCTTGGTAGAATTATTTGGTATTTAACAAAGTTACAAATGTCTTCGTCTCCATCGCTTAGTCCCTCGAAAACATCCATTTATAAATTTACAAGAAAAAAATTGAAAACAATAAAAAAATACTCTGCCAATATATGGGCCCCTAAGCTCACACTAGGTACTATAGTTATAGTGTACGTGTGAGCTAATATAACTAAAAACTGAAATATATTTTATTCAACTCCAGACTAAATTACCTTTTGTTTGATACCACACAAGCCATGTTTTTACTTAAACACAAATTTTTGAAATCTACCCCCCTCCCTTACAAAAAAAACAAAAACTAAAATGTATTTTGTTAAAGTCCGGACTCAATTACCTTTCGTTTGATATCACACACGCCATATTTTCACTTAAACTCTAATTTTTAAAATATACCCCCACCCTTTTTTTTAAATAAATTAAAATGTATTTTGTTTAACTGCAGACTCAATTACCTTTCGTTTAATATCACACACGCCATATTTTCACATAAACTCTAATTTTTGAAATCTACCCCCACCCTTTTATTTGGTTTGTGTTCGGTGGATTTTGTTCATTTTTAAATGGGACCATCTCGACCCAAGACCCAGCCTAGGTACCAAATTTCATTAGAATCGGCCAAGCGGTTTTTGAGTTATGCGCGTTGGTCGTTACAGACAGACATACAGACACACAGACAGACAGACAGACAGACAGACAGACAGACAGACAGACAGACAGACAGACGGCGCAACAAAAAAGTTTCAAAATCATCTGAAACGCAAAGATATATAAAAAATTTTGAAATCGGAGCAACTTTTTTTTCTCGAAAAAATTAGGATCACCATAGCTCACACTACTATAGTATAGTATATGTGTGAGCTAATACTCTGCCAATATATGGGCCCCTAAGCTCACACTAGGTACTATAGTTATAGTGTACGTGCGAGCTAATAAAACTAAAACTTGAAATATATCTTATTCAACTCCAGACTAAATTGCCTTTTGTTTGATACCACACAAGCCATGTTTTGATTTAAACTCAAATTTCTGAAATTTACCCCCACCCTTAAAAAAACAAAAACTAAAATGTATTTTGTTTAACTCCGGACTCAATTACCTTTCGTTTGATATCACACACGCCATATTTTCACGTAAACTCTAATTTTTGAAATCTACCCCCACCCTTTTTGAAGAAAAAAAAACTAAAATGTATTTTGTTTAACTCCATACTCAATTACCTTTCGTTTGATATCACATACGCCATATTTTCACATAAACTCTAATTTTTTTAAATCTTCCCCCACCCTTTTACTTGGCTTGTGTTCGGTGGATCTTGTTCATTTTTAAATGGGACCATCTCGACCCAAGACCCAGCCTAGGTAACAAGTTTCGT
Organism: Aspidapion aeneum; assembly: GCA_963576565.1. Lineage (NCBI taxonomy): Eukaryota > Metazoa > Arthropoda > Insecta > Coleoptera > Brentidae > Aspidapion > Aspidapion aeneum. The sequence goes on along the minus strand of OY755038.1, from coordinate 32,504,114 downwards.
TAAAATCGGCCAAGCGGTTTTTGAGTTATGCGCGTTGGTCGTTACAGACAGACATACAGACAGACAGACAGACATACAGACAGACAGACAGACATACAGACAGACAGAATTTGAAATCGGAGCAACTTTTTTTTTCTCGAAAAAATTAGGATCACCATAGCTCACACTACTATAGTATAGTATATGTGTGAGCTAATATAGTATAGTATAGTGAGCTAATATGAAAAAGTATATGTACCTTCTTTTTATAGGTTATACCAACGGTCAAATCGCGAAACCCGCCCTCTCAACGGTGGGTTAATTTAACTCGAGGTTACACAAAGAGTTAGAGCTAACCCGAGGTGGTGAAACGTTTAAGCTCGAGTTATAATTAACAAGTTAGGTGACTCGCTAATAAGAAACCGGCCCTTAGGAACTTTATTTGGACTTCTTTAAGAGTTATTGGGGACTTATTGCAATACGGCCAGGCAATAATTGTGCCGGGCACTATTCTGACATTTTCCCATTGAAAACTGACAGTTCATCTTTCAAAATTGACATACCAAAGTCGAATTTATAAATAAAGTCGTTTATTTTCCATTACTAATAACGGCACTATTAATTTTGGCTCTTATAATACACAAAGGCCTAATTTTGAAAGAAGACAGCTGTTATTATAATGCGAAACTGTCATAATAGTGGCCGGCACAATTACTGCCTGGCTTTATTGCAATAAGTCCCTAATAACCCTGTAGAAGTTCAAGTCCTAGACTTAGGAATTTTATTTGGACCTCTTTAAGAGTTATTAATGTTATCGTGGTTACTTGCGATAGTTTCATTACGTGATTTAACCAATCTCACGCGCAACACCTTGGCGTGGGAGAATACTTGACGATCGCGGCGGTTTCGATTTTAATACTTTACAATCCAATTTCTTAGGCAGCAACCATCTTACTCTCTCATAATCAAAATAGACCAGTGAATATACCTTTTATAAAGGCCAAACATTTTTCAAAAAATATATAACAGCATTGCAAAGGAGAGGACATTTAACCCAGCTACCGGGATAAATGAATTAGACTCGACTTTCGAAACAAGATTTTTTATTGAAAAAAGTTGAATGTAGGCAATAAAAAGTTTACTTATAGAATAGAATAGGGTACATTCGAAGCTTAAACTTTAAAGAATGAAGTATACCTAGCCGTGCTTAAAACACAGAAATTCTTCCCAAAATTTGAAAATAAATTTTCAATTTTTGCACAGACTCCTGGAAACCCTTAAATGGTTATTATGATTAGGGTGGCACGCGCCTGTTTTTTGTGCTGCATTTTGAAATGAAAGGACTTTACTACAATATTTTTTCGTTTACTTTACACTCACAATTTGTTTTGGGTTTCACGAAATTTGGTGAACACTTACCTTTAAATGAAAATATATATTATTTACATTTTATTTTTAGAGTGACCTCATTCTTACCCAAGGTCTTTGTACTTTTACACAGGTTGCCCATTCCATGCACATAGGTCCGCGAACGCGTCGTTACCAATCTACAAAGTGTTTTTTAAATTTGTTTATTGTTTACAACGTTTGCAAAAGTGAACATAAGTATCTTAAAAGTCACCGTAAGTGACCTTAGGGGACCGAAAGTAAGTAAAACTGAACTGGAAGTGACGGGAAGACAATAGAAAGAGACTAAAAATTACAAAAAAACCAGAAGTAAATAAAAATGTACCGGAAGTAACTTAAAGTGAACCAGAAGTGACCTTAAATGACTAAAACTGACCGGAAGTGACCAAAAGTGAACATGAAATGACTGAAAGTAAGTCGTAAGTGTCCGGAAATGGCTAAAATTAGCCGGAAGTGACTGAAATGAAACCTAACCTAATATACGGGAAGACAATCAAAAGTGACCAAAATTGTGAATAGAATTTTACGGGAAATAGCTTTAAAAGAATCTGAAGTAACCGAAAATGACCGAAAACTAACCAGAAGATACTGAAAATGGACCTAAAGTAAACCAGAAGTGAGTTGAAGTGAACCGGAAGCTACTAAAAGTGAACCGTAAGTCTCCGGAAGTGGCTAAAAGTGACTGAAACTAAACCGGATGTTGTCTAAAACTAACTAGAAGTGGCTGAAAGTAGACTATACGTAACAGGATATGACTTAATTGACAGGAAGTGAGTGAAACTGAGCCCTAAGTGAGTGAAACTGAACCGGAAGGGAGTGACACTGAACTTGAAGTGACCCTTATCTAAATACGCACGTGCTACTTTTCTCCCCTATCTTTTGACTACCTGGCCTGCAGGGTGGTTTTACCGCATAGAGCTTTCTGACGAGGCTTCCGTGATAGTAAATAACGGCCAGAGTAATTTTCTCTATAACATGATAGTATAATCTACCATGTAAAAACATTTCAAAACTAAGAAAATAAGGTCCTGATTTTCCAATTTTGAAGACGTTGGTTGGTGTATTTTCCAACTTTGTAAATCAGCCAGAGTTATTTTTAGTTATAGTATATTATAACATCAGTTTATACGTTTAGTTTCAAAACAAGGAAAATAAGGGCACAAATCAACCCACTTTTTGGATATTTTCCACCACTTGAGATAAGCCAGAGTACTTTTCTTATAATGTCCATGATCTCTTCTTCTTAGTGTAAAAGATTTAGAACTAAGAAAATAAGTCGACTCATATCATTCACTGACCTTTTGAACCCATCGGAAAAACATCATAAGAATAAAAAATTGTTGATGATTATTATCATTAACAGAACATACTTATTTAGATTCACCGACTAAGAAAATAAATTGCAAAAAATATCCACGGCCCCCCCTACTAACCGTCAAGTACAAAACTACTTGTGACAAGCAGCTATTCAAATGCTGCGACTGCTTTCATTTCTTTTTAAAAACAGCAGTTTAGCCCATCACTAGTTTAAAGAGCCTATTTGCTCATCAAAAAAGATTGACCTGTACGATGACTACCTTTCTGGATATAGAGTTAAAGAGGTTACCTCTCTATATGGGCCATTAGTTAAAGCAATTAGAACCGATGTGCTCTGTCGCAAACCACCACACCAGTTTCAAAGAAAAAATAGTTGATTAAAAACCTAAAAGAAGTTTATTTTACGGTTCAGTTAATTTTTCTGAGAATAACTATGTATCCAGAACCCTATAAAGTTTAATAGTGAACAAACAAAACGGCCAATACGATACTTAATGTCCGGCCAGAATAAAATAAGTGGCAAAGGAGATGGCATAACTCAATCTATCTCCAGGGCCGTCGTAATAGGTGGAGCGGAGGTGCAGCCGCTCCCGGCGGCCGATTTTAAGGGCCGTTCTACTTTTAAATCAAGATAATTGTCAAGTGGTCAGGCGGTCGCCGCCACACTTACTTTCGGTTTAAAGATGTAATATGTAGTTTAAAGGTCACTAAGTCACCTTAATTTGAGAGGTAATATCTCTAGAACTAATAAAAGATATTTTATGATTTCTTTCGTATTATTTCTAGAATTTGGCAGAATAGAAAAAAATAACTAAAAAGAGCTCGACAAATTTAAGAAAATAAAGGACATAAAAAATTCTTGGTTAATTTTTGGCATGAGGAAAAGGTTTTGTGTCCAAAGAATCTTTAGGCAATCATATTTATATTTCTAAAGTGAGTATCAACATTTTACTTGTTAGTTTTCATCATCTTCATTTCATTCCCTGTACATCCATTTTGGTGGCACCGTACTGATGAACCCTAACAAGGCAGAAACATAATATGTCTGCGGCTTCCATGACCCCTTTCTGAGGACCAGCCCGAAAATTAATTAATTTATTATTTATTTATTTATTTAGATTGACTTTTGCTGTCTCCGTAGTGATGTTAGATTTTTGTCTCAGATCCGAGACTACCCTAGCTGATACTGCAAATTGGCAGTTGGTTTTCTAAAGTCGGTATCCACATTTCATTTTTCCTTTCCAGTTTTCATCATCTTCATTTCATTCCCTATCCATCCATTTTGGTTGCACCGTACTGATGAACAAGAACAAGGCGGCTATTTTATTTGTTTATTCATCATGAAATATGTCAAAAATGCTTAAAATAAAATTAGACTTGGGGTGACCACTGCCGTGAGCCCCCACCCCGTGTGCGCCTATGTTCTGCATTTACTAGCTTGATAAGGTTTGCCAGATTAGTTAGGTATTACTGATTTTGCGTTCTTATATCTCTATTTCGAGATATAGAGCAAAAACCTCGGCAAAAACTGACAATTTTAAAGTGCCGTTTTTTTAAAACACAAGATGGGTTTGCTTGACTTTGTTAAATTATGAATAACTGAAAACAAAAATGAAAAACTTTCTGAGGTATTGCCATTCAAAATTTTTAGGCTAAACACTGGTATTTCGAAAGCCACTAAACCGACTTAAATTTGGCTTTCTTTATTTAATAAGATGGACTTTACTATGACTCCCGTAATAAAAGGTAGGGGGGAGGGGAGTATCTTAAAAACTCAATCATTCTTTTTACAATGACTACTTTGTTTTGATGTAAATCACTATTATTGGGCTTATCATTTATGTAAAAAATAACACAAAAATTTGCAGTAGTGACCAAAAACGCGGGGGGAAGGGCGGCATATTTTCCGTCTTGCTCCAGGCGGCCACTAGTCTAGCGACGGCCCTGCTATCTCCCTCTGTTTACAGCACTTTGTTTTTACTGGGTGGTCTTCATTTTTAGCAAATTTACCATGAACAAAATTTTAATATTACAAGAAAAAACGGTACCGGTCTGGTACGTTTAACGAAATCGACTCCAGTCCGTTCATAATTCATAACCTTTTATTGTGTTTCCATTGTTACCGCTGGCCCAACTCAAACCCGGGCCGTTCACAATTCAAACCCGTTTATTGGGCTTCTATTGTTATCGCTGGGCTCAAACAGGAAGACTTGGCACGTTTCATACGCATTCTAGACCAACAAATAGAAACAGTGGCGTATCATTTACTCTTTTTTAATTTTTAATGAAACTGTGTGGAGTTCCAATTTTAAAATATATGGATATATAAAGTTAATACCTAATAATGATAAATTAAAAAACTATAGCACGCCACTGGACAGATAAAGATAGCGCTCATTTTATTCTGACCGGACAATACTCATAAACACGGTATATACAGGGTGTTCTCAAAGTTGAGTCATTTATTCTAACAGGTTGTAGAACTCGTAAAAATAGGTAATTGTACCAAAAATCATCTATATAAACGTTGCAGAATAAATAAGTTATTAACAATTCTAAAAATGTAAAATTTAAAAACTATTAGACCTGACTTTTTATCAATGTTTTGCTTACTGGTGATACTGGTTATTCCTCATTTTCTTGTAGAATAAAAATTACTCATCATTTATTCATTCATTCTACGGTTTTCAGTGAAAATTGTGATTTGACGAGTAGTAAATAATTCGCTAAAGTTCGTGATATTTTTGTTTTTTGGGCATTTTATGCGATAAAAATGGCATACGCATATAAAACCAATGAACTAGTGGACATAATATTAACTTATGGGGAGTGCCAACAAAATGCAGCCGCAGCATGTCGTTTGTACGCAAAAAGTTTGTAAATTTTACATTTTTTGAATTGTTAATAACTTCATTATTCTGCAACTTTTATATAAATGATTTTTGGTAAAATTACTTATTTTTACGAGTTCTACAACCTGTTAAAATAAATGACTCAACTGTGAGAAGACCCTGTATATTGCACCACAGATTTCTTAAAAAGAAAAAATTCATCCCGCCCGCGTACACAGAAAAATAAAATATCTTAAATAAAGTTATATGCTTATTTTCATAAAAATATCTGAGGGCACGGCAGTGCCTCGCCAAGTTCGCGCGCCGTAACCATCTTTTCTGGAAACATTTCAACCGATATCTGACCTACCTAAAACTCTACTTCGTAATGAGCTACGAATCTCAAACTTTGCACAGTCGTAGATCTCCATGGAGTTAACAACCACTCCAAGTTTCATGGAATTCCATAAAGTAGTAAAGTAGTTACGAAATTTCAAAAAACGTCGAAATTGCCACTCACTGACTCACTCACTCATGTATAGATCATCAATATTCTACTGTACTTCCACATGCTACAAAGCTGAAATTTGGGAGACTGATAAAAATTATGACCAAACCCCTGGGAAAAATCAAAAAACCCCAAAAATTTAATTTACTCCCCTCCCCTATACATTAAAATTATATAAAAGTAACATCGCCCACTTCCAGAAATGCTAGAGAGTTGAGTTTTGGCAGACTGATAGGAACTATAATAAAACTATAGGAAAAAATCAAAAAACCCCAAAATTTTAATTTACTCCCCTCCCCTATACATTTAAAGTTATGTTAAACTAGCATTGCCCACTTCCAGAAATGCTAGAGAGTTGAGCTCTGGTAGACTGATAGGAACTATGATAAAACTATAGGAAAAAATTAAAACACCCCAAACTTCTAATATACTTCCCTCCCCTATAAATGTAAAATTAAGTAAAAGTAACATTGCCTACTTCCAGACATGCTAGAGAGCTGAGCTTTGGAAGACCGATGGTAACTATGATAAAGTTATAGAAAAAAATTAAAACACCTCAAAATTCTAATTTACTTCCTTCCCCTATAAATGTAAAATTATGTAAAAGTAACACTGCCCACTTCCAGAAACGCTAGAGAGCTGAACTTTTTAAGACTGAAAAACAATATGATAAAACTATATAAAAAAATTTAAAAACACCAACATTTTAATTTACTTCCATCTCCTATAAATTTAAATTTATATAAAACTAACATTGCATGCTTCCAGAAACGCTAGAGAGCTGAGCATTGGAATGCTGATAGAAATTATGATAAAACCATGGGAAAAAATTTAAAAAGTCCAATATTTTCATTTACTCTCCTCCCCTATAAATGTAAAGTTATGTAAAAGTAACATTACCCACTTCCAGAAACGCTAGAGAGCTGAGCATTAGAAGACTGATAGGAACTATGATAAAACTATAGGACAAAATTTCAAAACACGACAATTTTAATTTATTTCCCTCTCCGATATAAAACTAACATTGCCCACTTCCAGAACCATGGGAAAAAATTTATAAGTCTAATATTTTCATTTACTCTCCTCCCCTATACATGTAAAGTTATGTAAAAGTAACATTGTGCACTTTCAGAAACGCTAGAGAGCTGAGCTTTGGAAGGCTAATAGGAACTACGATAAAACTATGGAAAAAAATTAAAAAACCTCAAAACAACAAAGTTTTGAACAATATTCCGCATATTTTACCACTTTAAAAATTAAGTATTATCCAATTCCTTTAAAAAAGAAGTGAAATCATAACAAAAACATTTCATGTAAAAAAAGGCCAAGCACGCGAAAATGGCATTCCGTAAAAAGAATTGAGATAAAAGTAAAGCCAAGTTCTCCAATACAAATTTCAAAATGAAAGGTTCTTACTAGTTTGGAAATATTTTTCTAAACTTGGCTATTACGGCTGTAAATGACTCTTAGGCACAGTGCTAAATTGAACATAAAGAAGTTTGGCTGTAATAGCAAAGTTTAAAAAAATATTTCCAGACTAGTAAGAACCTTTCATTTTGAAATTTGTATTGGAGAACTTGGCTTTACTTTTTTCTCAATTCTTTTTACGGAATGCCATTTTCGCGTACTTGGCCTTTTTTACATGAAATGTTTTTGTTAGACTCAAAGCAAGTTGAAGAAAAAACATGTGAATAAATTCAGTAAGGTGAGCCAAAAAAAAAATTCTTGTTTAAATTTTGAAAGCTGTCAAGAAAATCTTTTTTATTTGTTCTTCGAAATGTGAAGGTTGGCAGTAATTGCAGGAGTTTCTCATGAAATGAAAAGATTTCTTTTATGTTCGCAATCCCGCATACTCCCTTTTAAAAGACACGGTAATCATAACTTGGATTTTGTGTAGCCTAAACAAGGCACGCCGGTTGCCACTCTATGTGGGTCAAATACTCATTCAGTGGCGTATATAGAAAAAACTTTCGGGGGGGGGGGCAACACAGTTTCGTGGGGGGCCCAACACAGTTTCGGGGTAGGGCCGAGACCCCATGAGGCGGTATTTTATGCTATTTTATGTTTGTATTCATGAAATATGTGGAAAATATCCTAGCTTCGGAATGAATGGAAAGAAAATTCCGTTTCCTTTAAAACTTCTGCTACTTCCAAACTTTTTAACTTCCATTGGTCCCTGGTAATAAAATAAATTATTGACGAAAATATGTGCTGCTATATTCTAAAAACCGCATATCAATGCGATGCTTACTTAAATTAGCACTATGCCTAAGAGTCATTTGCAGCCGTAATAGCTAAGTTTAGAAAAACATTTCCAAACTAGTAAGAACCTTTCATTTAAAAATTTGCATTGGAGAACCTGGCTTTACTTTTATCTAAATTCTTTTTACGGAATACCATTTTCGTGTAGTTGGCTTTTTTCACCTGAAATGTTTTTGTTATGATTTCATTCCTTTTTTAAAGGTATTTAAGTTTTAAAGTAGTAAAATATGCGGAATATTGTTCAAAACTTTTGTTGCCTTACTCAAAATTTTGAGGTTTTTTAATTTTTTCCCATGGTTTTATCATAGTTCCTATCAGCTGTTCAAAGCTTAGCTCTTTAGCGTTTCTGGAAGTGGGCAATGTTACTTTTACATAACTTTACATTTATAGGGGAGGGAGGTAAAGAAAAATGTTGGTGTTTTGAAATTTTTTCCTACAGTTTCAGCATAATTTCTAGCAGTCTTCCAAAGCTCAGCTCTCCAGCGTTTCTGGAAGTGAACAATGTTAATTTTACATAACTTTACATTTATAGGGGAGGAAAGTAAATTAAAATTTTGGGGTTTTTAAATTTTATATATAGTTTTTTCATGGTTCCTATCGGCCTTTCAAAGCTCAGCTTTCTAGCATTTCTGAAAGTGGACAATGTTAATTTTACATGACTTTACATTTATAGGGGAGGAAAGTAAATTAAAATTTTGGGGTTTTTAAACTTTTTATATAGTTTTATTATACTTCCTATTAGTCTGCCAAAGCTCAGCTCTTTAACGTTTCTGGAAGTGGGCAATGTTACTTTTACATAGTGTAACAAAACGGGATTTGAGCATAAATGGTATTTTTGCCATTTATAAGTTTTTAAAGATTTTTAATTAAATATTGTTTTGACATCAACAAGCATTAATTATATGCAAGACTAGGTTAAGATTAAGTAAAATTTATGGCAACTCGGCGACTTGTTTTTAGGCATGTTTTCAGGTTCGCTGTATTTTAATAAAAGTTGTATTCGGCTAATATGTCCTTTGAGCCACTAACATCAAAATAATTCATATTTTGTAACTGGAAACAAATTTGGTAAACTATTTTCAACTTTTAAGAAACACCCTGTAAGATTTAAACTTTACCGAATTTCTAAATCCACGCATCTTTGAATTGCGGTGGTATTTTGTCTCTGTCTTTCTCGCCAATGCGAGAGAGCTTAAGATTCAGACCACGGCAACCAAGAGTGTCTGTAGAGAAGAGTGGTGGAAGAAGTCCGTTAAAGAAAGCTTAGATTTAGCCCAATCAGCTAGCGACAAACTGAGAATGTCTAGAGAGCGGGGTATTGAAACTTTCGAAAGTCGTCAGGGAGAGTACTTTTTAGTTTGCCTTTGCCTAGTACGGTACACTTTCATTAACACTTCTTAAGGGGGGGTTTTATTTCAACTGGGGAAATTTATCAATTATTTTAACATTGTATAAAACTGTTAACTTTAATATTCATAATTATTTTGGTCTTTTCTTTTAGAGTTTATTGATTTTAAAGTCATTACTTATTACTGTTTCCAGTGCTTTGAAATAATGTGTTTAACTGTTTTATGGTTTTTTAACAACAAAATACAAACCATTCGTTGCCCTAAAATCGGCATTTTTAATTAATAACATATCCCAAACCTAAACAGTAATATTAAGTAAATTAAACAGTTGATTGAATAGTTTCACTCATTCAATCAACGTTTAAGATGTTGATAAATATATATATTTACAACAAATATATAAAAGGTTTATAAAGCCTAAAAGTTTAAGAAGTGTGAATATTTGAATATAAAAGTTCAATGGTAGTAAAAATTTGATATTTAAATAATAAATATTAGAAGTGAAAGTGTGAAGCTGCAAGAAGAAAATTGAAAAGGTATGTATGATTATCCTATTAGTTATACATTTGAGAAAAACGTTTATAGCATACTTTTCCTCCAAGAACCGCCAAATTCCCTTTCGAGATCGTGTAAATTTAATAACATATAGTAACGTTTAATCTTTTTATAATTTATATAAGTTGTAGCCTAAGTTGGTAGCTTACAACCTTTAAGCCTTGGCCACTTGAGGTGACAGTACCACTGTCACACACAGGCCCCTGTTACAAAGTGGTGTCAGTAGTTCAGGGTAATTTAGTTTTTGGAAAATTTGTGAAAAAATTTTGGAAAATTTGTGAAAAAATTTTGGAAAATTTGGGAAAAATTTTGGAAAATTTGTGAAAATTTTATGTTGAAAGTTTGAGAAAAACTCAGTAGTACTTTAGTTAACCCATTGGTAGTATTTTGTTGGAAAAACTAAAGGAAATTTTTGTAAAATTGTTCGTTTAAAAAGAAATAGTCTTGTCTAGTTTTTGAAAACCAAAACTAATTTGTTGGAAGATGTGCCATAACTGTTTTTCGTTGTTTAATTTACTAACGTTATAATCTGTGTTGCAATTATTTTATGAATTTTTTAAATTTTTGAATATTTTTTGTCCACAGTACAGTACAAGGAAAATGTCAATGTCATGACAATTTTTCTATTGATATATGATCATTTTAAATTTTTAAAAGATAAATTGGTAGAATATTTTTTATTGAAAAGTTAAGGTTAAATACTATCCAAATATGCCAGCAAATAAAATGCTCTCCATTTCTATCTGGCGGACGGATTCTCCAGCATGCGAAAGGATCAACCTTTTGCCTTAATAAAGCTTTACTGACCTCTAGATTTGAGTTATAACTCCAAAACTCGTTGGTAAACTTTTAAAATTGTTCCATCAAAACATTATTTAACTAAAATGGATAAAAGAGTCCATTATTTTGTCTTAATTGTAGCACAGTGTTGTTAAAATAAAGTCTCATTAAACTTATAATTCTCTTGCCATTAAAGCCTATTTTGTCTTTCTAGCTGAATTTTTTAAGAATCTTTTATTAAAAACACAAAAAAAGAGTCCATTGCAACTCTTTATTTTTGATTAGTTGGCTGAAACAATAATTGCCAACCCTTCCTCTAACAAACCACTGATTTTTTTTGAAGACACCCGTCAAATATAACGAAGGGAGGATATTTTTTATTTATTTTATTGCATTAATAACAGTTTTTTTTGTTTTTTTTTGAACCATTAAACCTTTTTTATTAATATTTAATAACATTTTTTGTATAAATAATACAAAAAAATTTATGTTAAGTCATTATAACATTGTTTTTATAAGTATTTTTCTTCGTAGATATCGATATTTCAACTTTATTTTGGTTTTATTGTTTGTTTAATACCTAAAACTTCACTTGGCAAAAAGTACCTAAGCCAAATTATTTGACCATCTAAGTATCCAAAATGGTGTAATTAATTAATCTCAAGTAATTTTTCATTGATATTGCATCATAACTTTAAAATTTATAATTTCTAACTACTTTTTCCATGCAAGCGTGGGTAGCATACCTCTGCTATAGTCTATTTGCAATAATTATGGAAATTTCATCTCTCATAAATTTGTGCTACAGGACATTTGTAAAGTATCTGGTCAGGATAAACTCAAAAAACAGACCTAGCTACTAGCAATATATTGTATAGAATATGTGATAGATGTTTTTTTTTTGTCATTTTGTAATTTTTGTACTCTCTATATCATACATATATGATTGAGATTTACCACAAGTTCAAACCAATGAAAAACGAAGTATTTTCAAATTTTATGTTTTTATATTTCCAGATTTTCAAAATGTATTTTATTTTCCAAATTACACACAAGTTTCTTTTTGGAAAATAAACATGACTGACTGATTTCTTTGTATCTCAGTAACAACTTTGTCGATTATGAGAAATTTCTTTATTATAAGGTCTACAAGTAAATCTTTCAAAATTTTAAAAGCACTAATTTGTTAAAACCATGGACTAAATAAATGTAGCCACAGCAAATATCGACTCTATACAATTATTATCAAATTAAAAATAAAAATTTAAGTTTTATGTTACAAAACATAGCATTCAAACATAGCATTCTTTAAAACGACGTACCTGTCGAACTATTTTTGCTTTATAATTTTCGTACGTATTATTCTTTTCATAAAAGAAAATTTGATTTTTTTTTTCTTAAGTTGGATATTATCAGCACTATCTGCAAATTCACAGCTTTTAAGTAAAGTGAGGTAAATGTAAAAATCTCCTGTATATTTTTTTGGTTTTTTCGAGAGAGACTTTATTTTATTTATTTTCTTTCACTAACATGTAGGTAATCAAGTGAATTTCGTTTCATAATATTTTTAATCAAATCAAAAAGTATATTGTCGTTTATTATCCTAAGTTATTGTCAAGCCATTTTTGCATAATGGTATACCTAATTAAATATTATGAAATGGAAAAACCTAGTGTAGAACCCTTCATTCAATTTTCTATGATTCAGGTAGAGCTTACTAAATTGTCCGGACCAAAAACTTTTGAGTTTTGGCCGTTAAAGTCCTAAACTAATTTATGGTCTCTTGTTATTATGTAGATAATAGCATATTAAAAATATTTTGGGAAAAAATCACAATAAAATTATTTTTGCTTTATTTTGTCATTATCTTGGCCCTTAAAGGAATTAATCCGCTACATGCGAAGTAATTAGGTAATTAACTATTTATGTTAATAAATGAACTCATCACACTTAAATATCTTATTAAATATTAACACCTTTGAAATTAAAACCTAAAACGACTTATTACCAAATAGATCATTCTGAGTTAAAACCATGAGGCAGAAAGAGAAAAATTATTAAGGAGTTTGATAAAAAGCTCATATTATGAAAAAAAATGCTGATCTTTGTCAACATTAAATTTGGTACATGTCTAACTTTGAAGACCTATTTTTTTTCGAAAAAAGATCTAAAGTTATATCCTAAGAAAGGATATTAAGAAAATTCGACCTATTTTAAATCAAATCAATAAAATAACCACCTTTAGCGAAAAATGTACGTTATTTTTCATATTTTCAAAAATCAAAACGTTAACCTAACAGAAAACTAAACCTTTTTTTGTAGAAAAAATAAAAATGGCATCCATATCGGTTTACTAGTTACCATCTTAAAACACAACTTAGCCTATTTAGAGAGAGTTTCATCCTATTTTTTTATTCGTATGTCATTGTATTGAATAATAACTTTACTGAAAAAATAAATAAATTATCCATCAATTAACTTAAAAGTCAAAACACGTTAACTAAACTTAAGAAAGGACTATATTACCTATTGAGAACTGCCCATAAGCTTTTATCTCAGTACATATTTTAGATCGAGTCAAAATTTTTATTTATAAAGTCCTTTATTTTATCATCTGTTTTTTTTCTGTAAAATGTCACCTAGAGCAATGATTGACATTGCGCAAGTTGTAATTAAACATTATTTGTTATAAACTACCACTAGTTTTATTGTCTAATAACAAGAGTGAAGATCTCATTTTTCTGTGTATAATGTGTGTGACATTCACAGGTTACCACAGAATACAGTAAACAGAAAACAAGTTTTGCATTGGTAATTTTAACAGTACATTCATTACCCTTTAAAAAGAATGGTGCTATCTATCTATTTATTTAGCCTTCTTCGATCCATCTTTGGATATAGGCCTCCTTCAATATCTTCCACTCTTTTCTGTATGACGCCGTGTTCATCCATCTAGTCCGCATGTTTCTTCAAATCGTGCGCGCATCTCATTTGTGGTCTTCCACTACCTCTTTTATTTTCCCAAGGTCTCCAGTTTACAATGCATTTGTTTGACAGAAAGACGATCGATTTAACAAATGTATTGGTGCTATCGACCATGTCTTAAATGAAATAATATTTTGTAAAGCCATACAGTAATTTAAAAAAAAAAACATAATCTCATAGCATTTTCATTGCATAAGGCTAAAGAAAGCCACAAATCGATGTCCTAACACAGTAAAGATTTTTCTTAACCCTTTTTACTTGTTTTAAAGCGATAATTTGTTATAACAGTGATATCGTTTTGATTAGTTTGAAGCTAGAAGATATTTTCTTGTAATTTTTATTAAAAAGACCAAGTTTACAGGTCATGTTCATGTCTTTATGACTATATAGGTACATTATTGATTTTTATTAAAAAAGATATTCAAAATTAAGTAGCACATTCTAAATAACTAAAAATATAAACAATTTAAATAAATAAATTCGATAAGACCAAAGTACCATGTTTGATGTAATATATAGGTTTACGCCAAAACACCAGATAACCTAAAAGATTGCTTAGCAGTTCCTTTTCCATACTATATAAGAGAAGTACTAATAATTGTTTCTAAAATTTAACCAAGAATAATGATGAAACAGTCTATTTTTCTAAATTTGACTTGACCTTTGAAATTGCATAAAGGTATTTGATATTTTTCCTAAAATAAAAACTCGTTTATTTTGAGTTAGTAATAATTTTATACATAATCTTAAAAATAATATTATTTAGCATAAATAATAATTATTAAAATAAATATATCATAATTCCCATTTAATAATTAAAGACTGGTTAAAGAGAAAACGCAATATGGAAATATGGAAATTTAGGTTATACATAACCAATAAACTAACTTAATTATAAAATTAATTAAAATCAAATAGGATTAGTAGAAAAAAAACGAGACATAAATTAGTTTGAACGACTTAGTCTATTGCTTCAAGCAAATAAACTATTTTGAAAAACTAAATCAACTTTTGAAAATTATTGCAAATACCGTTGCAAAAAGATACCCTGTATATTTGCTTGAATCAATTTAAGTATGGTAAAACTTTTTTTATTTAGGCTGCATTTTTTTTAAATATCCAAGAAAGGTTTCGAAAGGCAAAAACCGTTATTTAATTTCATATTTTTTGATTTTTTATTTCGAAGATTAAAACTTCTTGGCCCATAAATCAATTTACAGGCTATAAAAGTATTCCAGACCACTTGAAACATCTGGCTAAACAAAATTATAAAACATGGTTATTTCCAAAAGGTCTTTTATTTAGAACAGAGAATATAGTATTCTTTGTGTTAATAGGTACCCAAAAATGGTTTGGAATTTTTTAAAATAAACACACATCTGGGAAAAAACCTTTCGTAGCCTACTTCGTTAGTCTGTACGCGTAACAGTGGCGTATCTATTTTATTTGGGGAAGGAAATATTATAATAAATATTGCATAAAATTATTTTGCATATTGTCCAGACCAGTGTATTATGTATGTCCAAAACTAATATATTTTAAGATTTGGGAGGGAAATTTCACCTTTTTTTTACCCTCCTGTAGATCCGCGTCTGACGCATCTATTCACATTTAACTTTACGGTATCTATCAATTAAACTATGATATTATATTTATAGATCAAACAAGCTTTCGTGAAAAAAAAAGTTTTGTTTCTCTCATACTTTTCCGTGGGTAACATGAAACCCGGGTTTGTTTTTTCATTCACGGGTACTATTAAATTTATATTTTTCAAACAAAGATCTATAGTGAGAAATGCAGTTCCTTGATTTAAATTTCATTAAGGTCGGTCGGTAATTTTTGAGTTGCCAGCTAAATCTAGAAAATAATGGCTTATGTACATTATTCCTAATATTCTCGTAACCACATCACATGTGACGATTTTTGTGCGTTAAATTAAAAAAATATATAGGATTTTTATTTACAAACTAAAAAAAAAATTGGTATTTTGATATCTATATAATATAAACTTTTTCATAAAAACTTTTTACTATTATGTACAACGTCGTGTAAAACACAGTGTTACACAATAGACCCGCGTGTACAGTGAGGTACTGAAAACGCTTACATAAATTTCTATCTATCATTTTTTTATAAAACTAGGTTTCATTTTTATAAATTATACCATGAAGTAATTAAGACCTTTTGTTTCTATTTTTGTCAACCTTAAACGTGTCATTTGAGTTTTTAAACCTTCATTTTTGTTTACTTTACTTTTATTATTACTAAAACTTAAACCTGTTGGTTAGTTTTTTTTTTGTTCATGTTAAGATTTAAAAGATATGTGAAAATGTTCGTTCGATAATTTTGATTTGTTTTATCTGTTAATGTAATTTTTTTTGATCATAGTAATCTTTATCAACTGCTAACAAAAAGTAGCCCAAAAGAAAGGTCTATTTGCCAGGCCTACTTCGTACTTCGTACTGTATGTTTTTTTTTTCAAAAGTGCTAATAACACAATGCCTTCTTAGCTAAGCTATTATATGCATAAAGTTCTATAATTTTCCAGTTAAGTTTTCTCTGCACAGTTAATCGAATTACTTCACAGTTTTGACCGCACCTTGTGTTAGTGTCCAACGAATTTAAGTTTTCTTTCTTTTTTTTTAGTATTCATTCGTTTTTTTCTTTATGTTCCAAGAAAATGTTGGATAGATACATACATCCAGGATATTCTTAGCATATGTAAATAATACCGAATCTCAAAAGTTTTAAGTTATTTACACACAGAGATTCTATAATGTAGTCGTAGCAATATAATAACTTGCGTGCGTAAATATCTTGGTAACCAAAGATTTAGTACATTCGTTTCTTTGCTAACTTTTGTAATCTTCTTATCCTGTTTAATAAAAAAATAATTTTTATGCAATTATCATCAGAGCTTACTTTCTTTTTTTTTTAAAGACTGTTTTTTAATGTATTACTATTTTGCTGTAGTTGGACTTACTCTATACAGTAGTTGTTTACTACTAATATGTCGGTTTAGAACGTTTTTCTACGTTGTCCGACGCCTATTTTCCATTTCCTTCGATTCTGACAGTCATCTTCCGTCAGGTTTTTTTTTGACTCATTGATCTTCGGATTGACTGTTGCCATTCCAGTTTAGGACGCCCTCTTTTTCTGCGCCCTATTGGTTGCCATTCTAGGACCTGTTTTGGTAATCTTTTGTCGTTCATCCGTTGTACATGGGCATACCATATCAGTTGCCTTTTAGTGATGTCATCAGTTATGCTTTCCTCGATTCCCATTATTTATTTTATGATCTTATTTCTTGTATGATCGGTTCTGGATATTCTCATTGATCTTCTTATTGCATCCATTTCGACACTTTCCATTGGAATGGAATGGGAAGTGTAGTTGTTTAAATAAACGATTAATTTTTCTGAATTAGAGGTAGTTGACATTTCATCCCCTACCCATTCTTTGCCAAAAAGTTTAATTTTTTTTTCGTAATAGCTCAAGCTACACACGTATTGAAAAACCTATAAAAAAAAATATTAATCTAGATCCTAGATCAATCTGAAAGTCAAAAGGAACAATCTCTCTCTTGAGTTTTTAGATTAGATCGTCGATGTCAAAAAGGACAATCTTTGTCTTGAGTTTTTAAGTTTTTTTTTGTTTCAATATTTGCAATTTTGACACTAAATATATTTTTTCTCTTGCATTGCAAAAGCAAACCTGTCTATCATTACATAGACATATATAACATAAATTAATTAAGTAATGCCTTAGCATTTTAACTTTTTATAAATTTTGCATTTATAGAGGTTTTATTGTTTTATTCGCCTAAAAAGTTTTTAATTATTATCTAATCCTCGTAATTTATGAGCACTCATTTAAATTTTTTATAATTTTATTAAAATTTTTAATAACTACGAGACCGATTTTAATGAAAAGAAAAATAATAGTGTCTAAACACTTTGTCAAAAGCATAATAAATTCATTAAATGATGTTTTAAAGAAAAAGTTTTATTATATTTGTTAAAACCATGTATAAAATTAGTGTTATAACTTCGTTTTCTTTTATAGGTGAAGACCATGACATTCAACAACTGTAGAGGTCTACGATTCTTCGACTTCCCCCAAAAATTTTACTCAATTAATATTTTTTTAAATTTATTTCAGGATTGTATTTTTTGTATTGAGTTGTAAATGACTGACACATCAAGTTGAGAGTTTTTAAAAACTATTTGTTCTAAAATTGTTGATATTTTTATGAATGACAAAAGTCTATTACTATCTGTTGAGTAAATATGTGAGAGGGAAGTATTTTTGAATTAAAGCGTCCTAGAATTTTCTTTTAACGTAACTTTGATATGGCTATATGGTATGGCAAAATGGATCTGTGTTTGTTATATGCATCTTTTGATGTATAAGGAATGTTATAAAACAATAGACCAATAATAATTCGCCAAGTGGAATCGTCGCGTTTTCTTTTTCTTTTGTTGTTTTTTTGTAAGACGAGGGCGAATTAATTTTTTCGCTGTTTGTATCATTATATTATAGATTATTTTATAAAATGTTTTTTTTTGGAATGAGTGTTCTTAGCTGGATTTTAAACTCCCCAGTCATTGAGAAGAAGGCTGAGGAGTAAATTAGGGAATTTTTCTTCTCCACTCGAGAGGGTGTTTCAATGGTATACCTTTAATTAAAATTTTCAATTGGTCTATATTTGTTTTGTTTGTTGCCGTATCTCCTAATATCGTAACTCAATTTTGAAAGATAGGGTTACGGTATAGTCAGTTAAATGTTTTAACCAATCTTTATCAAGAAAACTACTGAATTAATAATCGTCATGTTATAGCTTACATGGTCTACAGGTGAACTGGTCTAAAACAGCGGAAAAATATATGGGTTGGATTTTTGGGTTTCTTTCAAGTCAAGTCATTTTGTAAAAATGGGAATTTAAATTTGGGAAAAACTATTCAAGGTAGAGGTAAAACTTTACCTATGAAACGAATAAAAAGTTATATCAGGGTAGGTTAATGAAGACAGTGACGTCACACCTAGTAGATTTCAGTAAGAGACCAAGGTAATTTTCTATTTCGTCATGTCGGGAACTCATTTTTGAGTTATACTGGATAAACAATAGACCGGAAAATTTATTTAACAAGAAGATTTGGAGTAGTCTCTTTCTTCTGTACACACCTGTGATCTTCTAATTTCAGGAATCTGGCCAGTAACCGGAAATGCTGAGCTCACAGTGTCTTATGTTTTCTAATTAGGGAGACAAAAGCGTTGTCGTTGAATAAATTTTATATTTTACAATACAATTTTCAATTTAAAATGGTAGCTACCTATTTTTTTTATTATGACGAAACATGATTTAGATTTGGTATACAAGAGTCACTATATGTTTTTGGAACCTGTGTTGAAGTGATGATGGGATATTATTTTAAAACAGGTTTTATGGTAGACATTTGGACAATTTTTCTGACTTGGTTAAAAAAATAGGTTAATTAGATAATATTTGAGATAGTAACTAAAAGTTAGGATTTTTAGAAATATAGTGTTTAATACTATAGGAATAGGAAAAACCTAGAAGATACAACCATAAAGAGTAGACGACTCTTGAGTCATGCCATATCAAATGAAAACCGTTATATTTTTATCAGTGATATTTTAAAAAAGATATTAACATCAAGAAATAATCAGAGATCGGAAAAACAGACAAGAACAGCAGAATAAAGAAGTATTTTCTTCTATTACAAAATTTTATGATCAACTTTTTACTCTTTTTACTTTATAGGGTTGATAAGCCATTTGAGCTAATCTTTATGTCATTTGGTAATATTTACATTATGAAATTTATATATTTTCTTTTGTCTTGAAATTTTATAAATAAAACCACTGTCTTTGGCTTTAGCAGTGATAACACCTATAGACTAATGAAAAAAGTCTTATTTGAATTAGTTTTTAATCAAAAACATCTTAATGGAAGAGTATATTTAAAATCATGTTAATGAAATCTTTGTAAAAAAAAAAATTTCTAGTGTACAGCAAACAACTGTTTTTTTTTTCTGTAAAATGTTACCCGTAAAACTAATTGTCATAAAACTAAGTGCATAAGCACAAATTTTATAAAAAAATAACTAATTAGCTGTGGAGATTGGTAGTTGGCATAACAATCGCTGGACTTAGAGACAGTGTCTCTATCGCGTTATGGCCACAGTTCTATCTATAAGTGTACAGAACTTTTGTAATTTTTAATTATGCGTAATAAGTGACAACTATACCGTAATTCTTTAATCTCTTTTGTACTTTGCTTTAGTAGAAGTAAATTGTATCCTTTCAGATAATATCTGCATCAATCGTCTGTCAGATATGTAATTTTAATCTTGTTTTTGTGTTACACGGAAAAAGTGTAATATTTAACTTTTTATTATTTTGGTAAAGTCATTTTTTTTTTCTAGTGACCAGAACATTTTAGATATCTTGTAAACTTTTAATTGTTTTTTTTATTTTTGTTATATTTAAAAAAAAACAAAATATCATTTTATTTTTTGTTAAAATCCACACATTCCTTTTGGTTTTGTTCTTTTATGATGGATATGTGTGTTATAGTAAATCAACGTAACGTATTGGTTAAAGTATTAACGTAAAATCGATTATATATAGTATATTTTAGAGTCCATTATTTCAAAAAGCTTTGTTTTTTTAAATGGGGATCATTTGCTCTTAATCAGTGCTTTTCTAAGATCCCATAAACCGAATAAAAACTACGTCATCAACGGTTAAAATTTTTCGATTTGTGTACATATATATATTTTTTTTTTCCATTTTGAAGTCATTTTTGAATCCAATTGGATATTATCATAGCAATCTTAACATTGCTAAGATACATTTTTCTATTTTTTTTTCTCTTCTCATTATATTATAACTTGATAAAATCAATATTATCCAAATTAATAACATTTGATTGTGTAAAACTATTTTTGAATTTTTGTATTGTTTATCAATAAAACAATATTTTATTTTTTTATGTTTTCTCCTATATGGAAAATATTCGACTATATGAACTTTAAGTACAGTCTGTACCATTTAAACCAAGTAAATTCCATTTTAAGGATAAATTTTGACAATTCTTTTTTATTTTGATATTTTTTAAAATCTACACTATTTTAAACAACTTAAAAAAAATCTCCACTTTTCTTTTACTCTATGAGTACAATTGTTTTTGTAGAACTTTTCTTTTGGTAACTATGTCAAATCACAAAAATGTGTTGTCTTTTCTAAAAATGTTTTTTTGTTAGTTTGTTCCTTTCTGTTTGCTGTCCTAGTTAATCGATAATATAAAAATATTCTCTATAACGTCATTATTAAAATGATATGCTAGTGCACAGGCATAGCACTAATCAAGAACACCTAAATTATTATTTTTGTACTATTTTTATTTCTATTATCATCTTTAAGTAATTTTGTTGTTACTAAGGCCTATACATGAATGGCTCCATTAATGATAAACAAAAAGTAATTTATGTATACTTTTTGTGTAAATAATAAAATCCTTTAAATCACCAGTTGATCGTTTATGGAAAAAACTTATCGTAAAAGTTAGTCTTTCTAAGATCAGTGTTTATTTTTCGTATATTAGCAAGCATTATTTTATTTATTATTGTTTTTATTATTATTTTTTTAAAATATTTGCTCATTTTAAGTCTTGCGTTATCTAAAGAACCTTATCGTTTAAGATACCTTTTGTTTTTTTTGTCAACTTATTAAATTGGAAAAACAGTATGTTATACCAAAAATATTTTAAAGTTTTTTTGTATTATTTTTTCATATTTTCGAAGTAAGCCCTTGCCTGCTTGGACTCTAAATAGTTCTTATTTAGTAGTTTTGGAAAAATAAGAAATGAGTTTGTCACCCAAGAGAGTTTTTTCTTTTCATAACACCATTGAAGCAACCATCAACTGTCATTTTTGTTTAATTTTTTTTTTGTCATTCGCTTCAATTGGAATATAATAAGACATAATTTTATTTAAAATTTTATTATCAACTAGGATTATTTTATTTTGTTTGTTTTGATTCATGCACTTTAAAATCGTCTATCGCCACCTGTGTATGTGTGTATGAAATTCGATAAAAACCTAAATTGATCAAATTTTAAAACATTTGCTTACATTAAGTCAAGTATTTTAAAGCAAAGATGTCTAATTTTTAAACAATGACATCAATATTAACCTGCTTTGTTTTGCTGTTGTTCTTAGTTTTTGAAAATTTTGTAAAACCAGCTTACAATTTATTGGAAAGTAAAATAAAATGAAATGGAAATTAATTAGAAAATGGAAACCCAACCTATCATTTTCAAACATACTAAAATCACACCGAAAATCAATTTGAAAGGAAGAATATTTTTCATGTTTAAAGAAAAATTATTTAGCAAGATCTATGGAAAAGAAAGTTTACATTAAAAAAGATAATATTTCAGGAAAGAAATTTTAAAGAAAATTCGGAAAAAATGTGAAAAATTCTAGGAGGAGCTTTATTCTCAGTAATTTTGAAAAAGTGTATATTCATCTGGCTGGATTTGTTCTATTTTCATTTGTTCATGAATTTTTTTTATTGATTGGTTCTATATTGAATCATTGTATTTGATTTGTTCTAATAAAAAATATTATATTTGGATTTGTTCTACTTAAAAAAAAATCTATGTGGATTTGTTTCATTTGAGATTATTCTATCTGTTCTATTTGATTTTCTTTATAAAATTAATTTTTTTTTTGTATCATTAAAATCTTAACTATGATAAAAACTTGTATTTCAGTTTTTGTATCATTTTGTGTTCGTTTTTGCTAACTTGTATTTATTTTCAGTTATTCTTTCTATCACACGAGTTATTTTTATATGATTTGTTTTTGTTTCGATAGAGTATTCCATGTTTGTTTTAAAGTTTATTGTGTTAACCTGGTAGGGTTGTTTTTTATTACACTGAAAACAATAAACCAACTTAATTTTTTTTTTTCAAATATTGTCAACTAAACGTTTTTTTTTCTCGTAATTGTAAACTAATTTTGTCTTAAGGTATTTGAATTTTTTATAAATTATTGTCAAATAAACTTATTTTTTTTAATTCGGTATAAATATATTTTAAAGTTTTAAAATAATCAATTTTAATATTTCAGTTAGTGTTTGTAATTTCTTACTTGTATCTTTGTTTTAAAATTTGTTTTTTTTATGGAAACACGTTTTTTTGGGTTAGACAACCTTTTGTAGGTTCTTTACTGTCTAACTAGTTTTAGATCACCTAAAACTTATTTATGAGATATAATCATAAAATCAAAAAAATTTAAATTTTTTTTTATTTTTTTTAAATAATATTTTTTTTAAACAAATATTTTTGTTTTACATAAGGTTGGTTTATTGTTATTAAAAACATTGTTTTTCTTGTATTAAAATGATTTTGTTTTTAGGTCAGCTATTGCAAAGTGTTATCAACCAACCAACAAATTTCTTCCACAAACAGTTTAATCAACCAAGCAGCCATTCCACCATTAAAGTCATTAGATCTGCCAAGCAGCCATCATCACTACAA
This sequence comes from Aspidapion aeneum, assembly GCA_963576565.1. Classification (NCBI taxonomy): domain Eukaryota; kingdom Metazoa; phylum Arthropoda; class Insecta; order Coleoptera; family Brentidae; genus Aspidapion; species Aspidapion aeneum. The sequence goes on along the minus strand of OY755038.1, from coordinate 32,480,570 downwards.
TCGACGCCTTCTTACCGTCGCTGTGCAAACCTGCAATTGAACATTTTTTTCCAAATTCAATATAGAGTCTGCTGTTCACCCTTAGTTTCAAAGATGGCCAATGTGGAAACTCAGCTCTTGCTGCGTACCTAGTGTTTGTTTAACACTATGGAGGAAACGGTTTGGTTTGAAGACTCCCTTAATTTATTTACGTTAACTTAAATCACCTTTTTTTTGTCTCCACAAATTTCTGCATAAGCGTGTATATAATATATACCTTAATGTAGTAGTTTTCGAACAATGTGTGTTAAAATTATTTATTTCTATATATTTTTCGGTTTATTTGTCAATTTTATTTTGCCCTCATTTAATTTAAGTTATCGTTGTTATTAAGCTGCACTGATATTCTGATTCTTTCAGTACAGTTTGGAATCTACTGATCATTCACCATGGTTGTTGCTGACTAGCTGATCTAAGATGTTGCACCCGATCCAGTGTTGCTGTTTTGTTCCAGAATGGAACTTCAAGTTTTTTCCAGCCAGAATGTTTATTGACCGTCATCCACAGAAGAAAAATGGAAACGAAGAGCGTTATAGTTTTAGTTTAGATTTGTGTTGTCTGCACTACTTAATGCTTGTTGTTATAAACCATTTTATTTCGACTTGCGTTTAAAAAAAATTGTTTATACTTAATCAGGGGGGAGTAATGTAACAAAACGGGATTTGAGCATAAATGGTATTTTTGCCATTTATAAGTTTTTAAAGATTTTTAATTAAATATTGTTTTGACATCAACAAGCATTAATTATATGCAAGACTAGGTTAAGATTAAGTAAAATTTATGGCAACTCGGCGACTTGTTTTTAGGCATGTTTTCAGGTTCGCTGTATTTTAATAAAAGTTGTATTCGGCTAATATGTCCTTTGAGCCACTAACATCAAAATAATTCATATTTTGTAACTGGAAACAAATTTGGTAAACTATTTTCAACTTTTAAGAAACACCCTGTAAGATTTAAACTTTACCGAATTTCTAAATCCACGCATCTTTGAATTGCGGTGGTATTTTGTCTCTGTCTTTCTCGCCAATGCGAGAGAGCTTAAGATTCAGACCACGGCAACCAAGAGTGTCTGTAGAGAAGAGTGGTGGAAGAAGTCCGTTAAAGAAAGCTTAGATTTAGCCCAATCAGCTAGCGACAAACTGAGAATGTCTAGAGAGCGGGGTATTGAAACTTTCGAAAGTCGTCAGGGAGAGTACTTTTTAGTTTGCCTTTGCCTAGTACGGTACACTTTCATTAACACTTCTTAAGGGGGGGTTTTATTTCAACTGGGGAAATTTATCAATTATTTTAACATTGTATAAAACTGTTAACTTTAATATTCATAATTATTTTGGTCTTTTCTTTTAGAGTTTATTGATTTTAAAGTCATTACTTATTACTGTTTCCAGTGCTTTGAAATAATGTGTTTAACTGTTTTATGGTTTTTTAACAACAAAATACAAACCATTCGTTGCCCTAAAATCGGCATTTTTAATTAATAACATATCCCAAACCTAAACAGTAATATTAAGTAAATTAAACAGTTGATTGAATAGTTTCACTCATTCAATCAACGTTTAAGATGTTGATAAATATATATATTTACAACAAATATATAAAAGGTTTATAAAGCCTAAAAGTTTAAGAAGTGTGAATATTTGAATATAAAAGTTCAATGGTAGTAAAAATTTGATATTTAAATAATAAATATTAGAAGTGAAAGTGTGAAGCTGCAAGAAGAAAATTGAAAAGGTATGTATGATTATCCTATTAGTTATACATTTGAGAAAAACGTTTATAGCATACTTTTCCTCCAAGAACCGCCAAATTCCCTTTCGAGATCGTGTAAATTTAATAACATATAGTAACGTTTAATCTTTTTATAATTTATATAAGTTGTAGCCTAAGTTGGTAGCTTACAACCTTTAAGCCTTGGCCACTTGAGGTGACAGTACCACTGTCACACACAGGCCCCTGTTACAATAACATTATATGTATAGGGGAGGGAAATAAATTAGAATTTTGGGAGTTTTTGATTTTTTCCAAGGGTTTGGTCATAATTTCTATCAGTCTGCCAAATTTCAGCTATGTAGCATGTCTAGAAGTATAGTAGAGTTTTGATGATCTATACATGAGTGAGTGAGTGGAAATTTTAACGTTTTTCTAAATTTCTTAACTACCTTACTACTTTATGGAAGTCCATTAAACTTGGACGGGTTGTTAACTCTATGAAAATCTACGACTGGGCAAAGTTTGAGTTTCGTATCTGATTCCGAAGTAGAGTTTTAGATAGTTTGAATAATAATATGGGCCGAAATGTTTCAAGAAAAGATGGTACAGCAGTTACGCGAACTTGGCGGAGCACTGCCATGCCCTCAGATGTTAGGGCGAGGGAGTGCACCGAAAAATCATATTTCTATCGGCTTCTAAGCATTTTGTTTTGATGACGATGATTGATGATGTTTGTCAGCGGTTTTTCAAATGTTTAATCTTCTTGTTAACTGATATAAAAAGCGTTATAAAGTTGTTTTTTTTTCTCTCCTTCATTTCGATCCCATGACAAAGTGTTACCATTAGCGTCCGGTAATTGGATGGCGTAGGAGCAATTATTGTTTTTCTTCTTCTCTATCAGTGCATGGTTTCTAACAAATGGCCACCAATATGAAAACGGCCGTAATAAGAAAACTTTGAAAAAGCCCTATTAGCCTTTACTAAAGCGCTTAACGATAACAATTGCCATAAATTTGTTTGGCATATTGTACAGGATGATCCGTTTAATTTTTACCCAACGATTGTTGTATGTAAGTAAATATGTATGTTTGTGTCACGCTAGAGGCTAAACGGCTGAACCGATTTTGACAAAAAAGGTGTCGTTGAATTGCTACTGATCCCGAAGGTGCTATAGGCTATATTTTTTTAAACAAGAATCAACATGACGGTCTTCAGACGCCATTTTGTCACATGATGTAGGCTTTAAGGCATACAAATTATCTAAATTTCAGGCGATTTTATTAAAATTTATTTTATTACCTATTGCAAATGTCTTCTATTTTGCTGTAATTCCTTTATAGTCCTCCCTGCTCCCACCCATCTCCCCTCCTGTCATTCCCCTCACCCTATTCAACAACCATATTCGCATAATTTTATCAAATATAGAGCGATCTCCCCGCCATCCTTATTAGTAATAGTTATATATAGCTATAACTTTCACAAATATAAAACGATTTCAAAGGTTCTTTCTGCACACGCTTGAAGACTTTTTCCAACCCAACATCATTTTACTAGTTTTCCCCTCTCTCTCTTCTCCCCTCCCTCCTTATTATTAATAGTTGTAGCTATACCTTTCACAAAAATATAGAGCGATTTCAAAATTCTTTTGGCACACGCTTTAAGATTTTATTCGACACCATTTTACTAGTTCCCTCCTGCCTCTCTCCTCCTCCACCTTCACTCAATAGAAGGTAACACTGTTCGCGTCCGTATAAAATCTACACGTACTTTTTGGGTAAAGCTAAATGAATTGTAAATGCATAGTGCTTTTTATAATGCTAAATAAGAATTAAACCTAAAAGTTGGAAATAAAAAAAAACACCCAACTGCTAAATTTACTTGTAACTACTAGTCGCAGTTGGGTACAAAATTACCAAAACTGCATAATTTCTTAAGTGCGCTTTGGGTATCAAAACTAAAAGTTGAAGCATGTCGTACATTATAGGTAACCTATCAATTTTGTAATCAACTGCGACTAGTACTTACAAGTAAATTTAGCAGTTGGGTTTTTTTTTTAAATATTATTTATTTTATTTTATGCACAATAGCCATTTCCAATCATTTTGTTCTTACTCTATTAGTTTAAATGAGCAAAGTTGTAGAATTTTTCCTGAATTGGCACAATCTGGTGGCAATAAAAATTTGATATGCCTAGTCGTATGTGTTGGTTTTTTAAAAATATAACATCCTGATTTTATTACATTCTTAACTTCTCTTTTTTATAATTAGATGAGTGCCCCAAATTCTCTTTTTTTGGGGGGTTCATGTATTTTTAGAAAAAATAGAAGAAAACTTCCTATACTTGAGAGTTTTGATTTTCAAGCTTCATTTTCTGGTACTTTTATGGATAACCCGAAAGGGTTCCAGATTATTTTTGTCCAATAGGCAAAATGTATGAACGTGAAAGGCAAATAGATGTAGCAGCAATTTTATGTTGCACAAAAAGTAACCACTTCCTCAAAAAAATAAGGATTGCATAAATATTCGAACAGAGGCTTTTAAAACCTTTTCAGTTTTAGATAAGTTGATAGGATTTTTATTTGCTTTTGAATTTTTTTTTATGGAAGAAAACTTTCTATACCTCAGAGTTTTGATTTTCAAGCGTCATTTTCTGGTACTTTTTAAGGAATACCCTAAAGGGTTCCTAAATATCTTTGTCCTATAGAACAAGATCTAAGAATCTGAAAGGCACACAGATGTAGCAGCAATTTTATATTCTACAAAGAGTAACCACTTCCTTAAAAAAATAAAGATTGCATAAATATTCGCACACAGGCATTTAAAACATTTTCAGTTTTAGATAACTTTATAGGATTTTGATCTGCTTTTTAATTTTTTTTATGTAAAGTGTTGTTTTTGAGCTTACGTCATTAAAAGTCTATGGGCTTTGAGTTTTGGCCCCTTTTTTCCTTTCTTAAAACTTTCAGGAAAATGTTAAATTTAGAGGTCTGATGGTATGAACTCCTAGGCCAATCTTGTCGTTTCTTATCATCATTCGAAAACATTTTAACCTATGATAATATCAGTTCCCATTATGAATACAATTTGTTAATACATAATATCATTTTTTATAGAATCGCAAGAAACACGTATAAAATGTGATGTTGGATGTTTAAATAAAGATTAAAAATACAAGTAGATATGATGATAATATGATTTTGTGTTTAAAAAAAAATCGCTTTCGAATCGCTTTCATGTTGTCCGGTATTTGACAGATGTCTAATAGGGGTAGGTACCTAAATCGGGTTACCCCTTACTTTTTCAATACCACTTGCTTTAACTATACGACGTTAATGAAATTATATTATCATAACAAAAACATTTTATGTAAAAAAAGCCAAGTACGCGAAAATGTTATTCCGTAAAAAGAATTGAGATAAAAGTAAAGCCAAGTTCTCAAATAAAAATGTCAAAATGAAAGGTTTTTACTAGTTTGGAAATGTTTTTTTTAAACTTTGCTATTACAGCCAAACTTATTTATGTTCAATTTAGCACTGTGACCGTAATAGCCAAGTTTAGAAAAACATTTCCAAATCAGTAAGTTTGAAATTTTCGCGTACTTGGCTTTTTTTACATAAAATGTTTTTGTTATGATTTCACTCCTTTTTTAAAGGATTTGGATAATATTTAGGTTTTAAAGTAGTAAAATTTGCAGATTATCGTTCTAAACTTTTGCAATGCCTTATTAAAATGTTAAGGTTTTTTAATTTATTCCTATGGTTTTATCATAGTTTCTATCAGCCTTCTAAACTCAGCTCTCTAGCGTTCCTGAAAGTGGGCAATGGTATTTTTACATAACTTTACATTTATAGGAGAGAGAAGTAAATTAAAATTTTGGTCATTCTAATTTGTTTCCTATAGTTTTATCATAGTGCCTATCAGTCTTCCAAAGCTCAGCTCTCTAGCATTTGTGGAAATGGGCAATGTTACTTTTACATATTTTTACATTTATAGGGGAAGGAATTTAATGAAATTTTTTTTTCTATAGTTTTGTTATAGTTCCTTCGGCCTTCCAAAGCTCAGTTCTCTAGCGTTTTTGGAAGTGGACAATGTTAATTTTACATAATTTTAAATTTATAGGGGAGTGAAACAAATTAAAATTTTTGGGTTTTTAAACTTTTTTCTATAGTTTTATCATATTTCCTATCAGTCTGCCAAAGCTCAGCTCTATAGCGCTTCTGGAAGTGGGCAAGGTTACTTTTACATAACTTTACATATATAAGTATAAGGGAGGGGAGTAAATTAGAATTTTGAGGTTTTTTGATTTTTTTCAAGGATTTGGTCATAATTTCTATCAGTCTGCCAAATTTCAGTTTTGTAGCATGTCTGGAAAAACAGTAGAATTTTGATGATCTATACATGAGTGAGTGAGTGGCAATTTCGACGTTTTTTGAAATTTCGTAACTTCTTTACTAATTTATGGTCCATGTCCATGAAACTTCCCCTCCAAGTTGTTGTTGTTTGAGTTTCGCAGCTCATTCCGAAGAAGAGTTTTAGATAGGTCAAATATGGGCCAAGCGCGGAATTAAGGGGGAGGTAACCTGGTAATTACCCCCCCTATAACAAAAAATATGCACTTTTTGTTATTGATTAAAGGGAAAATAGGCGAATTACCCATACATAATTACATAACAAATAATTTTTTTCTCGATTATTAACCTCCCCCCCCCCTACATTTTCACCCAGATCCGCGCTTGATATGGGCTGAAATGTTTCAAGAAAATAAGGTATGGTAAGACAGCAGTTTACGCGAACTTGGCTGGGAACTGCCGTGCCACCACTGTCAGAATTAGCAATATTACACAAAAGAGCCATTGTGCCGATCATTTGGCAGAGTATTTTATAAATAATGTGCAAACCTTTATTTTTCAAAACAAATAAAGCAATTACGTTAATTAGATAGGCCGAAAAGATTTCGAAACACAGGTGAAGCAGATTTCACGGTTTTTGGAATTCACGCGTGAATTTTTTAAACACCAAATTGAATTTATTATTATATTTCGCTCCTTCTTCAACACCATCATTAAGGCGAAGAAAAATCGTATAAAGTAATAAGCAACAATTAAATTGAGACATATACTTATGAGATAATATATTATACTTATATACTTGCAGGTTTGTGTAGACCATCTTTTTCAAAATGGATCCATGACGGATCTGATACCTTCCTAGCTAGCCTATTAGCGCACTTTAAATGAAGTCATGATATATCAGCCTTGAAAACTATTTTTGTAAATATCTCAGAAACTAAAGCTCTTACAAATTTTTTGGTTATAACAGAAATTATTGAGCAAAATGCAGTCAACTATATTCCGAAAACCGCATATTAATACGATGCTCCGTTAAAAAGTTACCATTAAAAAAAAAAAATTAATTGTCAAAAAACTGTTATAAAATCCATTGATTTTGACCAAAATCTAATCAGCTCGTTAGAGTGTCAAACACTATTTTACCTGATGAAAATCGGTTTATCGGTTTAGGAGCTATCATGTTACGGACATAAATAATATACACACACACATACACACACACACTCAGACTGACATCACGACGATATTGCTAGGGTAGGTCAAAATTCACCCAAATACCACATTTTCGGCGTTATTTCAAAAAAAAATTCGTCGAAACTAATACCTTCTTTAGCCATTGCTACGCGGGCTAGAAACGTAATTATACGATGCTGAAAATGCCTTTTTCCTACTTGCGAGCGTAAAACGCGTTTTTCCGCACCAATTTTCATGTGGAAAGTTCAACTTCCCGCATGCCGTGCGTAAAAAAAATTTGTAAATTTTAATTTTAAATAAAAAACTGGTTTGGCGTGCGTGAAAATTTTTTTACGCACGCTGTTTTTTTGTAAGAAATGATAATATTTGGACCAAATAGAAATTATAATAACAATAAGAAATTACATTCTTATAATCGGTATAAATTCGAGCCAAATTTTTTGGTTTTATAACAGTATATAATTATAATTTTATTTAGTAAAAATAACAAATATTAACCTTGGCAGTTAAAAATATTCATTTCCAGCATAAATTCCAAAATCCATTTTGACGCCGCCAAGACAAATCAAACCACAAATTACTAACCACTTGGTATACTGTGAATCAAACTAAAAATCTGACGCCTGACGGTAAATATCAAATAGACTTGTCAGTGTCATAAAAGCAATATATAGAGTGACTGCAATTTATATAAAACTTTAATTATAAATTAGCGTGCGTAAAAGTAATTACTTTTACGCACGCCGTGCGTGAAAAATACTTTTACGCACGCTTAATTTTAAATTGAGTTTAAGGCCTAGGACTTATTGGCCCATTTATAAACTCGATTAAATTAAAAATGAAAACAAAATTTGCTTTTTGCTGTTTTAATGTAAAAAATACCAAATATATAAAAATGTAAAACCAAGCTTCTTATGCAACTAGAAAAATGTTTGTACCTAACTCTTGCGGAAAGTGCCTTTTCCGCCCTTGACGGCGTACCCGAACGACGCTGCCGTCGCGTGCTTAAAAGTATCACTTTCCGCACTAATTAGGTAAAAAACAATTTTTTGCTTTATTTGTCTTATTATGAATCCACGAAGTGATCCTGCGTGGGTGGCAAAGGGAATGCGAGATATCAAGCACTTTAGTGAAAAGTTAAAGTAATTTCTACTTATTTAACTTATAGAATTTTCTGGGCTAGGCAAGACTGATATTAGGTGCCAATTGAATAGTGCCTATAGGCAAAACATTACCGAACATAATGAAAATGTGGCAAAACATAGACATATACTTAATAGGTTAATAGTCTGTTTAAAATTCTGTAGAATTTTTGAAGTTGCTCTATGGGGCCATGATGAGTCTGAAACTGGTGCTAATCCGAGCACTTTGCGCATGTAAAAGAAGGATGAATAGACTTCATTCTTAAACAAATAAACTAAAAACTACACCAAGTAGCTGCTTGTTTGTAAAATGCTAAAATAAAATTGTTTAAATAAGTTTTTTGTCTCCTTTTTCATGCAATATAAATTTCTGCCCCCCCCCCCCCCAATTTATAACGTCACCAGCCGCCACTGGTGCAAAGGTCTACAATATCACAAAGTCTAAGCCGAAAGTGACTGACCATCTAAATGTACGAGGTGCTTTTATTTCGCGAATCTTTTCTCTGCATAAAACGGTCAATATTTAAATATTTTATCTCATAGTTTTATCTCATAATTACCTGAAAAAATGCACACAGTGGGGAAGTAGGTAATACGTATATTTTACTTCCTTTTTCGACACCCTGCTTAGACCTTAGCACACTTTTCGTCACTTTTATCGGGCTCATCAAGAAATGAGCATCCGCCGTTTCTTTTATTCATAAAAAACACGATTTTTAAAGGTTTTTAAAGTCATCATCAATCGCACGCAATTCGTACAATATGGTAATAAACTATAATACGCAAATTTTTAAAAAGATTCAGGGTTAATTAGCAGTGATGAAACCAAATTTATTTTCTATGGAAAAATAAACTAGGTATTTCAAGAACCTTTTAGGCCTCTTTCAGACGAGGATACTGTATGCGGCATGGCCGCACCCATATTTTCCACATATTTCATGAATAAACACAAAAAATAGCATGAAATACGACATCATAAGGCCTCGGCCCCCCCCCCAAGACATATTCCTGGGTGCGCTACTGTATGCGGGATTCTGTATGCAAGATACCGAATCACAGCCGCATACTACCCCGATACTTCTTTGGGATACTTTTTTATTACACGGTGCAATCGTTATCATGAATATTCAACCACGGATCACCTAAGGTGATCCGTGTTTCAACTACTCACTTTCACTTCTGAATAAATACTGGTCGCCTCTGAAATCGAACTTTTTGCATCGCAAAAGTTTGCATGTCTGAACAGGTCCATAAGCCACCATAATTCTGTATCTCGGATACTCCTTCGCTGCCGAGAGGCTGATTTGTCAAGATTCGAAAATTCTGTCGCGCGATACTGTATGCGGCGTCGAATGCCGTGTGTAAGCTACAATTTAAGGCCTCTTTCAGACGAGTTAAATTGTAACTTACACACAGCATTCGACGCCGCATACAGTATCGCGCGACAGAATTTTTGAATCTTGACAAATCAGCCTCCCGGCGGCGAAGGACTATCCGAGATACAGAATTATCATGGTGGCTTATGGACCTGTTCAGACATGCATACTTTTGCGACGCAAAAAGTTCGATTTCAGAGGCGGCCAGTATTTATTCAGAAATGATAGTGAGTAGTTGAATATTCATGATAACGACTGCACCGCACTGAAGCTTGTTAAGAAGTATTTTTCGCTTTTTGAGAAATGTAGGTATGGAAAAAACTAATTTGAATAGACATTGTTTTTGTTAAGAATTCCGTCACTCCTGTCGGATTTCCGGCTCAATGCTTTTTTGTAACCCAAACCCCGCCACCCCCATTTTATTGAAAATAATCAAAAATAGGAAGAAAATTTTTGTTAAAAACCTATCTACGGACATTGGTTTAGAAAAAAATTCAAATATATTAGGTAATAATATAATAAAGTACCTAAACTCTAAGATTAAATGAGTATGTGGCTTTATAATAAAATGCGACGTTCCGCTTCGACACTTAACGCACGACTAAAATAATTTTTCGCGCGCAGCTTCCTTTTAAAACAAGACGCTAGCGCTACCAAGTCCACTTTCAATCCCTGACTTCGCATGCGCAGATCTACCAATATTATTTACCTCATGTATTAGAATAGATGAATACAGGGTGATTTTCACTTGAATGATTCTAACCACATGAAAATAGAAAGTTTCAAAAACCTAACCTAACAAAACCTAATCAAATCTAACCGAACCGAACCAAAGGAAACTGAACCAATAATTTTTTTCAAAAAAAAACTTTCCTGACTTCCTGCCCGGGATCCTAGAGGATGTGAATCCGAACCGAACCAAACCGAACCTAACTAAACTGAACCAAACCTAACCTAACCAAACTAAACTACAACACGTACTGCTAATTAGGTTTAGTTGGGTAGGGTTAGGTTTGGATAGGTTCGGTTCGATACGGTTCTGTCCGGTGCGGATTCACATCCTCTAGGATCCCGGGTAGGAAGTCAAGAAAGTTTTATAGAATAGATATTTTAAAACAATTCAATATTATTGTATTCAATATTATTGTTCAATGAGCCAAAAAGAAAAATGTTAATTCTTTAGTTTCACCTGTTAAATAAACTAACTACTATACAGATGGAATAGATACGAATTGGTTAGTAAAAAAACCGCAAATATTTTTCAAGAGGATCTAAGATCCAATGATTACGAGAATTGGTAAAGTGGTCTCTCTTGACTTTACTCAGTTTTATTTATTTTATATAATTTTAATAAGGGATCCCTGTGATGTAGTGAATCCGTCGTACCGTGTGTGACTAAACTAGGTTGACATCGGCAAAAGTAAAAAATATGATAATTTACATAAAAATATTATAAAAGACACCCTGTGGACCTTAAAAAAATATTCTTTTTTATTGCTATCTGTTTTTTTCTATTGAATTAGAAGTTCCAATTAGGTGATTTGGTGGTTCATATACAATTAAATTTTTTTATTAAAAAAATAAAATTAAACGGCGGATCCAAAATGGTGGATTTTCTTATTTATGAATTGATATGTATCCAATTCGGAACTTTGGGGTGTTTCAGGTCGCTGATTGTGATATTTATCTTAAACTTAAAAAAATCAAAATGGCGAATCCAAAAGGGCGGACGTTCTATTTTTTAAAACGATATACCTCAAATTTTAAACTTTGAGGTGCTTAATGGCACTTAATACAATTTTTATAATAAGAGGCCTAGATGATGAATTATGGGCAAACAGAAACGAGTGGAGATTGGGTATCGGAAGACGTAGAACGTTGTGAAACCGATAAATATATATAATATATATATATATATATATATATATATATATATATATATATATATATATATATATATATATATATATATATATAACTAAGTACACCCTGTATGTTTAAATTAGAAAATTCTAGAAAATAGAGTCCACTTTTACTTAATTTATCAAATTTTATTAAGTTAGGCTTGGTCAGGTATTTTTAATATTCTCTGGCGTAGATCTCAGAACAGGTACATTTAAGGTGTCAGTTTTTGACATATTATGTGAACAGTTTGACGTATTGACTCAATTTATATCTATTTTCGTTTAGAGTACTAAATTACCTAGAAATCGATAGCCCACACGACCACTTTAGATGAAATAAGATTTTAACAATGTATCCTTCTTCCTTTTGATCCCCCCACCCCTCAAAAACCGTTTTTTTAACTTTATTTTTTGTACATTTTTGGACTTACATGCTATAAGGCAAAACAAAAAAAAACTGTACGCGAAATGAGTTTATTATTTAATTTATACATTTTTCCTGTCCCACCTCAAGTACTCTCCTGTATCTGGGCCCTGCATTGGGTTCCATCGTAGCACCACTTCTAAAATGGCATCTGTAGGTGTCTGCTACCTCTGTGCCAAATCTCATTCCCTGTACCCGAAAATGCAGACAAACCTCAAAATTCCCCTCTTAGGCCCCGAACTAATAAGCAAATAAGTTTTAACTTCATAAATTTTGAAGCTTTCGAAAGGTGATCCATGCTTTCGAGTTTCGCAGGTAGTTCAATGAATTATAAGCCTTACAGTCGTTTGACCCTCTACTACCCTAACATAAAATGTATTCGTTATAGTAAAAAAATTGCAATTTCTTACAAATATTACCTGCGGTATCAATTTCTTCACAAAATTTTTGCCTGCCGCATTCTTATAAAGCTTAAACTTATCAAAAATCTTAGAGTAATAAGTACTCTGAGTCAAAAATATTCAAAATAATTTTTTCGCTTTTTGCTGCCATTTTGGCCTTTGACCTCTCAGAAATTATGGATTCGCCACTGCGCATATAGGGGTTTTCATTTCATTGAACCATGATTTTTTTTTTGCATTATGTGAATGTATTTGTGTAAAGCTAGAAAAATCTTTGACAAAGAAAAGAACTTGTTGAAAATATGCTTTATAAAATGTTTGACAGTAGTGAACCCCTTAACAATGAGTAAAGCAATGTTGACAATTTTCGTTTCTTTGATTACCAAAAAAAAAAATGAGTGACATTTCGTTTTTTCCTTCCGAAAAATCAGAGGTAAATGACTGCAAAAAAATTAATTTCTCAATCAAGGCGAAGACAATCGGTTTGTGTGGTTTAATCATTTAAGTATAGAGTTAAAATAATATTTTTTGTCAAAGTGTTATTTTTTTGCTTTGTCATTTTTTTCGACCGCAAAAGGAATCCGAAAGGAATCGGATTTTAGCTTATCATTTTCACACAGGGTGTCTGTTTGGATGAATTGCCCGACGGACGGTCGCATATATGGAAAAATCGCTAGTTAGCGAAACAATATTCGATTTTGTAGCTATTTTTTAAATATATATTTTTTACAAATTTCTATTCTTACATAACCAGGGACTCTACCCTTGTTTCCATTTTTAAAGTAGTTAGTTAGTTTCTTAGTTCTGAAAGTTTATGAGATGATATTAGTGTTTCTTAGACTCACGAACATACCGGGTGGGCCAAAAAAAACAGGACAATTTTTTTTTATTATAACATTTGAAGTATTCCATCGATTTTAATAGGTCAAACTGCATCTTGCAGGGAATTATTCAGAGTTTTGAATAAATTGATTTTTTTGTCCGCCATTTCAAAATCCAAGACGGCGGACGAAATAAATTTGTACCCTTTAAAGAAGCTCGTTTATTCTTGTGTTACGAACATGTTTTATTATTTTTTTAAATCAGTAAGAAAGTTGCATTCTTGCCACGCACAACAAGGTTTGAGTGAGTAAAATCGGTTTGGTGGTTCTAAAAAAATTTTTTTGTTTTAACCATTGTTTTGTTATGTTATACGATTGCCTTGCCAATAATGTCTGCATTTATTTCCTTATAAATTCATTACTACTGAACCGATTTTGATGAAATAAAAACATCCTGGTGAGAATTGATTGCTTTTTAAAAATCATGATCAAAATTTATCGCTATCTTAAAATTCAAGATAACGGACAGAATCATACATGATTCTTCAAAATAGCGTATTTATTCTTATTTCCTGAAAATATTTTAGTTTTATTATTAATTTATAGAAAAGCACTACTTTTCCCCCACACAACGAGGTATACATTTGTCAAATCGGTAAAAATTTTGCCTGCCGCATAGTCTTATAAAGCTTAAACTTATCAAAAATCTTAGAGTAATAAGTACTCTGAGTCAAAAATATTCAAAATTATTTTTTCGCTTTTTGCTGCCATTTTGGCCTTTGACCTCTCAGAAATTATGGATTCGCCACTGCGCATATAGGGGTTTTCATTTCATTGAACCATGATTTTTTTTGCATTATGTGAATGTATTTTGCGTGTAAAGCTAGAAAAATCTTTGACAAAGAAAAGAACTTGTTGAAAATATGCTTTATAAAATTTTTGACAGTAGTGAACCCCTTAACAATGAGTAAAGCAATGTTGACAATTTTCGTTTCTTTGATTACCAAAAAAAAAAAATCAGTGACATTTCGTTTTGTCCTTCCGAAAAATCAGAGGTAAATGACTGCAAAAAAATTAATTTCTCAATCAAGGCGAGGACAATCGGTTTGTGTGGTTTAATCATTTAAGTATAGAGTTAAAATAATATTTTTTGTCAAAGTGTTAATTTTTTGCTTTGTCATTTTTTTCGACCGCAATAGGAATCCGAAAGGAATCAGATTTTAGCTTATCATTTTCACACAGGTTGTCTGTTTGGATGGTTTGCCCGACCGTCGCATATACGGGAAAATCGCTAGTTAGCGAAACAATATTCGATTTTGCATTTTCTTACATAACCAGGGACTCTACCCTTGTTTCCATTTTTAAAGTAGTTAGTTATTTTCTTAGTTCAGAAAGTTTATGAGATGATATTAGTGTTTCTTAGACTCACGTACATACCGGGTGGGCCAAAAAAAACAGGACAATTTCTGTTTATTATATTTTTTGAACTGTTCCATCGATTTTAATAGGTCAAACTGCACCTGGCAGGGAATTATTCAGAGTTTTGAATAAATTGATTTTTTTGCCCACCATTTCAAAATCCAAGACGGCGGACGAAATAAAATTGTACCCTTTAAAGATGCTCGTTTATCCTTGTGTTGCGAACATGTTTTAATTATTTTTTTAAATCAGTAAGAAAGCTGCATTCTTGCCACGCACAACAAGGTATGAGTCAAGAAAATCGGTTTGGTTGTTCTCAAAAATTTTAGCTCACACATATACTATACTATAGTAGTGTGAGCTATGGTGATCCTAATTTTTTCGAGAAAAAAAAAGTTGCTCCGATTTCAAATTTTTTTATATATCTTTGCGTTTCAGATGATTTTGAAACTTTTTTGTTGCGCCGTCTGTCTGTCTGTATGTCTGTCTGTCTGTCTGTCTGTCTGTCTGTCTGTCTGTCTGTCTGTCTGTCTGTCTGTCTGTCTGTCTGTCTGTATGTCTGTATGTCTGTATGTCTGTATGTCTGTATGTCTGTATGTCTGTATGTCTGTATGTCTGTATGTCTGTATGTCTGTATGTCTGTATGTCTGTATGTCTGTATGTCTGTATGTCTGTATGTCTGTCTGTAACGACCAACGCGCATAACTCAAAAACCGCTTGGGCGATTTTAATGAAATTTGGTACCTAGACTGGGCCTTGGGTCGAGATTGTCCCATTTAAAAATGAACAAAATCCACCGAGCACAAACCAAATAAAAGGGTGGGGGTAGATTTCAAAAATTAGAGTTTATGTGAAAATATGGCGCGTGTGATATCAAACGAAAGGTAATTGAGTCTGGAGTTAAACAAAATACATTTTAATTTATTTTAAAAAAGGGTGGGGGTATATTTCAAAAATTAGAGTTTAAGTGAAAATATGGCGTGTGTGATATCGAACGAAAGGTAATTGAGTCCGGAGTTTAACAAAATACATTATAGTTTTTGTTTTCTTTAAGGGTGGGGGTAGATTTCAAAAATTTGAGTTTAAGTCAAAACATGGCTTGTATGGTATCAAACAAATGGTAATTTAGTCTGGAGTTGAATAAAATATATTTCAGTTTTTAGTTGTATTAGCTCACACCTACACTATAACTATAGTACCTAGTGTGAGCTTAGGGGCCCATATATTGGCAGAGTATTTTTTGTTTTAACCATTGTTTTCAATGTTATACGATTGCCTTGCCAATAATTTCTGCAATTATTTCCTTATAAATTCATTACTACTGAACCGATTTTGATGAAATAAAAACATTTATCGCCATCTTAATTAGCACATTTTGTTTATTTTTCGTTTATACCTTTCACAGTTTTTATTATATTCAGCTCAAACCGAAATAAAGCTACAGTATGTAATTCACTAGACACGCCAAATAATAATTTGAATCTAAAAGAATTTATCTTTTCAACAGGAATGCTGCTTTTTCACCTTCCCCTGAACGTGGTACGTCGTTGATAGATTTTAAGATACAGAATAAATTCCCTGTATAATCTAGAAACTTTTTGGCCTCTTGTAGTTATTTGTATCTACGACCGTTAACGAGCCAGAAATTAAATAACTAGTTCATCATCATCTTAATTTTCTCGATGACATTGTACCATGTGAAAAAATTTCAAAACTAAGAAAAAAGTTCCTGATTTTCCAATATGGAAGACACCGCTGAAGTACATTTTCCAACGTTATAAATCAGGCAGGGCTAGTTTTAGTTATAGTGTATTAACTATAACATTCGTTTACTCGTAATTAAACACTAAGAAAATAAGGGCACAAATCGGGCCAATTTTTGGATCCGAAAATCTTCAGCCAGGGATATTTTCCACCACTTGAGGTGACCCAGAGTGTTTTTCCTATAATGCTCATGATCTCTTCTTCTCAGTGTAAAAAATTTTAAACTGAGAAAATAGGTCGACTCATAGCATTTATGACCCATCGGAAACCATAATTAAAAATTGTTGATTATTATCATTAACAGAACATACTTATTCATATATGTACATAGACTAAGAAAATAGGTTCCAAAAACTGTATACGGCCTTTAACAAATTAAAAAATTCTACAATAATTGAAATAACTTAAGAAAATTTAAAACTGTTTTAAGAAATTACCTGTTTGATAAACAATTTCTTAATTAATAATTATTATTGTTGTTTTTTATACATATTTGTGTTAGAATGTAGGAATTTGCTAAATAAAATCCTTATACTAAATAAAACACCAGAGACCTACCCCACTGGAAATAGGCATTAAGGTAGTTACTTAAAAGCTAGATAGCATTTTATAACTACAAGCAAACTAATATTTTACGTTAAAAATCGCTATTTTCCAAATAGGGGTTAATTTTCAAAATTTTCACTTTTAACTTTAGAGTGTTTTAACAGAAATGTCAAATCTATAAAAATAAACCCCATTTAAAACATGAAAAAAACATATGACTGTCTAAATCACATAAGTAAAGACCAACTTCAATAAAAGAAAGACTGTCAAAAAATGTTTGTTTTCGTATCCGTCTGTAAAAAATGTAAATTTAAAAAAATTGAATTGTTTTTCGGTCAGTTAAAGATATTATACAAAAAAAAACTCCATTATTTTAGTTTTCAGAATTCAGGGTTCTTTACCTCTCGCGTCTTAGTGACTCTGCCTTTTCGCCGATTCAACAGTAGATGAAGATTTGATAAGGTTCCAAAAATAAATTATTATTAACATGCAAATTAAATATTTAAAAATTGCGGTAGCGGTAACCAAATAAAAGCAGTTATACCTATTTGAAGACAGGAGCTAAAAATTGTGATAGCCGTAACAATTATATCCATGTAGGAAATTAAAGATTTTGTAGTGCAAGCGTCAAAGAAAGATCCGGCTAAGATATTAATCACCTGACACGACAAAAACTATTTTATACGACTAAAAACCCTATTTTGCACACCGTTGCGTCTTCTTTGCGCCCGCTTCTTTGCTTTTTTATACGACTGTCTTGTCTTTTGCGCACGGAGAACACGATCTAAAAATGGCATTTTGCGCACGCCGTGTGCAAAACGTTCAATATTAAGTTGGATGAGTTCCATAGCAACCGTCACGGCTCCTTTGTTTTGTTGATTAGATAATTCAATAGAACATTATACAATTTATTAATAAAAACGAGTTAAATTGAAATGTGATTTTTTTGGTCTCTGTTATACAAAATGTATTGTTAAAAACTCGTTTGAAAACCTCTTTGCACAGTCCCTCGACTTGTGGTCCTCGCCTTCAGCTCAGTCTTGGTGGTGTGCTAAGAATCGTTTTCAAAACTTGTTGTTTATATGGTATTTTAGAATTTAAGATTAAAAAGTACTATTTTTATTCACATTTAAAAGATGAGGCTGATTGTACGTATTGTAATTATGATAATAAAAACACTATGCAAAATCGGTTCAGTAGTTTAGCGTCCGAGAATAAGGTGGCTCTTCTCGGCTATTGTGTTACGGACAGACATACACACACACACAGACAGACATCACGACGATATTGCTATAGAAGAGTTCAAAATACAAACAAATAACATTTTCGGCTGTATCTCAAAAAAAAATCGTAGAAAACAATACCTTCTCTAGCCATTGCTATGCAGGAAGGTAAAAATGGGCGACCGCCAGTACATCATATGGGTATGGTTTATATCTCGATATAGCACCAGCACTACTCTATAGTTTTAATTTAATGATTTACGTGATTTTGGTAGTTGAGTGGTTTTTGAATGGAGCTACTTGCTCTTGACAATAAACAAAAGAAATCGTTTTTTCTAGTTCAAAATTAGGCAAATTAACAGTTGCTATGATCCTTGAAATTGGAGCCTGAGAATCTTTCAGGAAAATAAATGATCTTGAAAAGTGAGCCTAAATTGCGCATCAAAACTATACTGGGTGAATCGTTACTAATCTGACCAAATTATTAAAACAAGTAGTAGTTATCTTCTTCTTCTTCTTCAAGTAGCATTACAACCTCTGATGGGTTTTAGCCTAATTAACCAGAGACTTACTCTCCTTCCTGCAGGTCTTCAGTTCAATATTTTTTTTTGTTCTTGTTTCATAGATCTCGTTAGAATTCTTGACTTGAGCAGCTTTTGATGATGATGATTTTTTTCTGGTTTATTTCCTCTGAAAAAATTTTTCTATTAAACGTTTTTCTACAAGCGTGCGCAGTGTCACTTTCCGCACGCATTTTACCAAAAATGCCAATTTTCTACGCCGAGTAAGGAGTGAGTATATTTCCTAACAGACGCGATTGCAGTTGGCCTACTGATACGTAGCGGAGTTCGGCCAGCAATTAAGTGTGGAAAAGAACGTTCCGAAAGAGTAAGGAACACTATTTTTTCTTCGAACATGCGGAAAACATAAAAAAATTTAAATTATAGCTAACGACTTTTCTGCAGGGTGCACCCATGACTTATCGCTTTTTGGGCAAGACCACTTTTTGAAGGTTAAAAAATATTTTAAAATAATTTTTATAAATAAAAAACAAAAATTACGTGTTTAGAAATATAGGTACCTATATAGTTACCCATTGGTATTCGCCGTATTAAAAAAGGTCATTAATTTGAAGTATGAAACCCAATGTCAAAGGGTGCAGGTAGTACTTGTCGATAGGCTCTGTTAAGTCATACGAGAAGGTATTACTCTAGTATCAACAGATTAGGTTCGTTCGATACTTTTACTTAAAACATTAGAACACGAAGTCTTGCTTAAAAATACCGAAATGTTTCCCAAAATTTGAAAATTAATTTTTAATCTTTGCACATATTCTAGAAAGTCACAAATGGTTATTAGGATTCCAGTAGCCCGTGCTACTTTTATGGCAGTTTTTATGTGGCAATTTCCAATGGAGGAATTATACTTAACATAAATATTATTTTTTGGTTTTCTTAACCAAAAATCTTTTACAAAAAATTTCTAATAAAGAGGAAAAAATTTCTAATAAAGATGAAACAATAAGGACAACTTTTAGGTGATCACCATTGGAGAAAGTAATAAATAGTTTCATCAAGTTTCCATCAAAGGGCAATAATATGTGCCTGTAGTGTTTGTGTTCCAAACCTTGTGGTAGACGTTGGAGAAAGAGAAAACAACATAGTTTCATTAAGTTCTCAGATGTTTCTGTTCGTTTCACACAACTTATGCCCTACACGGAGCTATAGCTTGCATCCACCTGAGGAGGACCCAATAAGGCCGAAAGTGGTTGTGGATTGGCATGGATCACTGTGCCTGCAGCTTGTCAGGACGTGTTTCAACCAAGGATGATTCCTATCCTCGTGGTAGACGTTGGAGAAAGTGAAAACAACATAGTTTTATTAAGTTCCCAGTTGTTTCTGTTGGTTCTACACCAACTTATGCTCTATATGAACCTATCGCTTGCATCTACCAGAGAAGGACCCAATAAGGCCGAAACTGGTTGTGAATTGGCATGGATCACTGTACCTGCAGCTTGTCAGGACCTGTTTAAAAACAACATAGTTTTATTAAGTTTCCACCAAAAGCATCAAATCATAGGTATAATTCAAATTTCTTTTGTAGTAGTGGCTTCTGTTAATTTTACATCACTTAATTAAAAAATATATAGGTAACTTTTAAAGCAAATAAATAGATCATGACGGCTCTGATACCTTCCTAGCTAGCCTATTAACACCCTTCAAGTGAAGCCATTATAACACTATTTTACTTGAAAGTTTTATGAAAATCGCTTCAGCGGTTGAGGAGCTATCGTGTTACGAATATAAATAATATACACTCACACACACACAGACAGATATCATGACGATATTGCTAAGATAGGCCAAAAGTCACCCAAATAACACATTTTTGGCGTTATCTCAAAAAAATCTAGCCATTGCTCACGGGCTAGGAAGATAAAAATCCAGGGGTCGATCGATACGGTATTTCCTCGTATTTCCCAGTATTTCCTCAAATTTCAATGATATTTCCTAGTATTTTCCAAGCACTTCCCGGTATTTCCTAGTATATTTCTCAGTACTTCCCGAGTATTTCCTGGTATTTCCCCGAACCTGTACACCAAAAGGAAACACCGAGCCACCCCTCGGTAAAAATGTTATATCCGCTTAGAGACATTAAGATTTTTTGGACTTGTCTACATAGAAAATGGTTCACCCTGTTTAGGGAAATGATTACATGGTATGTTATCTCACCATTACATTAGCTTTTTGAATTATTTAACTTTGGATGGCCTCTTGTTATGTAAGGTACCAGATATAATTGTGCCTGGAAAAGTCGTTTTATTCATTATGGTACTTTTAAAGCTTTTAGATTTGATCTTACAAAATGAGTTTTTTTCACGACCGCGACTGTTCGTGTTTGGTATTTTTTTTAATGAATACCTACGAAACGGTTTTGCTCAGCTCACTTTTTGGTTGATTAGGAAATTCAAAGGGCTAACTCAAAAAATTCTACCCTTGAACAAAATAATCGAGGAGCGGAAAAAACCGACCCAACAAATCGCTGCCGCGTTCTAGTTACTGTTCTATGTCTGTGCGCATAGCACTAACCCAGAGTTAAGTTACCCCTAAAATTAAAGTAGGTAACAAGTGTTCTTTCCGCCTTTGTATTCCTAGCCCGCGCAGCAATCACTACAGAAGGTATTAGTTTCGCCGCAAATTTTTTTTTTGAGATAACGCCGAAAATGTCTTAGTTGGGTGTATTTTGACCTACCTTAGCAATATCAGGGACTTATTGAAATAAAACCTGACTTTATTTTAGAGTCGACTTTATTTTGACACATTTACACAGAAAGCTAACAGCTAGCCTCTCAAAATTGACATACCAAAGCCAAATTTAATAATAAAGACGCTAACTTTTGAATTTTGAAAGAAACCAGCTGCCTTTATATGCAAATCTGTCACAATACGGTCGATTTTAAAATAAGGTCAGGTTTTATTCCAATAAGTGTCTATCGTCGTGATGTCTGTCTGTGTGTGTGTGTATATCTGTCCGTACAGGATAGCCCCTAAACCGCTAAACCCATTTTTATAAAATTTTCAGGAAAAACATTGTTCGACACTCTAACGAGCTGATTAGATTTTGGTTAAAATCCATTCATGTTGACCGTTTTTTGACAATTAAAGAATTAATAAATTTAGAAAAAAACTTTTTGAAAACAAGCTTTTATAAAATGGACTAAAATTTACCCGTTTTTCTTTTAGCCTTGTTAACTCGAAGTTTAGTGAAAATCCAAATCCATTATATTATAGCAGAGAAATGTAAGGGTAGATAATTTAACCCAACCCAGCCCTACTCAAGCTACCCTTACATTTTTCTGATATGGATGGACATTATTACGCTTGCTTCATATTAGGCAGATCATCCGCGACCGGCGGTATCGATTTATTTTGTCACATTGAAAAAGAAGAGTCGGCCCATCATCGGTTGTGGACGATCCACCAAATGCGCATGGAAAGGCATTTACCTAATATTAAATATGCCCATCGCTTTTATTATTATGATATTAGAACACTCAAAAAATTATTTTATGCTTTTTAATCCATTTTATAAAAGCTTGTTTTCAAAAAGTTTTTTTTTCTAAATTTATTTTTTAATTTTTAGATTTGTCTAAGTCTATGCATTTCAGCTAGCGCATCAATATTGCAGGGAGTCTTTCCTGTCAATTTTGAAATATATAAGTCTTCGATGAGAGAGTCCAACGATTTGATACTAAACAAAATACAAACTAAAATTTTGCCCCCTCTTCGCCCTCCACGTTAGGGGGGAGGTAGGCAGTCAGTGATACCACATTATTGGATTGTCATCGGAACTATAACGTTATGAGAAATTTAAAGTTAATCGGATACGTGGAAGTCAGTTGAAAGTAATCAGAAAAACTTGACATTAAATCGTCCATTTTGAATCCGCCATATTGAATTTTTGTCACAAATTCGTAATCCTCATCCTCAAAAACCCCCAGATACCAATTTTGGTGGAAATCGGACAAACTAAAGTTTTACCCCCTCTCCACCCCCCACGTTAAGGGGGAGATAGGTACCCGATGAAACCACATTATTGTATTGTCATCGGAACTAAGACGCTATGCGAAATTTGAAGTCAATCGGATGTTTGGAAGTTCTTCAAAAATGAGTTGCAAGATTTGATTACATACATACATACATACATACAGGTGAAGTTAAATAAAAGCTTGTAACTTGCAATAAAATGCTAACTTCTTACCGGAGCATCGCATCAATATGTGGTTCATTCGGAATATAGTAGAATATACTTTGTCCAATAATTTGTGTCATAACCAAAAACTTTGTAGATGCTTTAGTTTCTGAGATATTTATAAAAAACTGTTTTCAAGGCTAATCATGGCTTCAATTGAAGTGTGCTAATAGGCTAGCTAGGAAGGTATCAGATCCGTCATGGATCCATTTAATTGATGTAGGTTTATATAATAAAATCGAATCAATAAATTTTTGAAATAATAAAACAGTGTGGTGACTTTAAATGGAACGCTAGCTCTGGCGGGTTAGTATCTGGTTTTGACAAACAGCAAAAACATGTCAAATAACTTTTTAACCCACTAAGCACAATATCGTAAAAAACGTTAAATAAATGTTAAAAAAAATGTTTTTTTTTCTAGCACAAATTTGTGTTAAAATTAAGTCAACTTTTGACATTAAAAAAACATGTAGAAAGTTTTAACAAAAATTTCATGTAAAAGCAATATTTAAAAAACCATAATTTTATTCATCAATATATGGTTATTTTTATAATGTTTTTCCTGGATCTCATTTCTAACGTTGAATTTAAGATATATGAAGCTAATAAATGTTTTTTAAACATTAAAAAAAAATAATACTATAGAGGGCGCTGCCGCATAGTTCCACTTAGGGTCACTGCATCCTGGAAGCCTGGCGCCACAGCCAGACTTCCAGAATGCAGTGACCCTAGTTCCACTACCAGAACGGGCCATCGCCATTTTTAGTTGCGTTGCGCTGCGAGTTCATACGAGTCGGTAGCAGATACGCTTTTTGCAATTTTCGTTAAAATATTTACCTTTTGTAGAAACAAACATGGTAAATTAAAAGCACAGGTATTAATAATGTTAATGAATATATATTTGGATAGGAATATACAACAGTTGTGTGGAAAAGATGGTATAGTTAAAGAACAATAAATTTGTATGCAGTGATTTAAATGAAGCATCACAAAATTAGGTAAGAAAAGTAAACAAAACTAAAAAAATTGTTTTGTATGGAATATCGCATACCTAACGTTATAGGTAATCAGACAGGCAATGCGATAATTCACCGCGGACGATAAGCCGCCGGACCTTAAGCCGCATATTCATTTGAGGCAGAATTCGCAAGCCTCGCAGTGGGACCAAACGAATGCTTCGTTTGCATTCATGCTAAAGTGAATACGCGCCTTGAAATTGTTTGCCTTGTATTGTCTTGAGCATGAATTGTTTGGCCTCGTAGCGAGGCACTTACTACAAAACTATTGTTTACATAGAATTTTAAATTTTATTTTAAGAAGCTACGGATCCTAATTTCCTTTACTGAGTGTCGAGTTCACGAAAACCTCAACAGACTGTTGCTGCCCTGCATTTCCAAAATAGAAGAATTTTATTTACGTTATTTATGTTACTTTATCTTTAGAGATATTTGAAAAAATATATTTTTTCATTGTTAAAAAAACATTTATTTTTCAATGTTAGAAAAACATTTCTTTTCCACTGTTAAAAATCAATATTTTTTTGAACGTTCGAAAAACACTTTAAAAAACGTTATGAAAACATAAGATTATATTTCTAACGTCAGAAAACGGGTTATTAAGCTTCTTTTTCACTATGAATATGACGTTAGAACTAACATCCAACCTAACGTTATGTTTTTAAATTAAACATTGTTTTGACATTATTAAAATGTTTTTATGTTTAGTGGGAAATAGACTTTCTTTCTGTCATTTTTGTCGGGCCGTCGAAAAGGAGTCTACTAACATACAAAGTTTTTTTCGTATCTAGTGGTACCTAATTCAAAAGCTTAAAAGCAAAATAAGAAAATATTTTTTTGGCAGAATAATTAAAATTCGAATTTTTGTTTTTTGCCATAAATTTAAAAAAATGTATTTTTTGACATTTTTATTGTAGATATATAATTACACTGTTGTTTTTCTTTTGTTTAAAGCTTTTGAATGAGCTATGACAAGTGAAAAATTGAAAAAATCCTTTTGAAAATGATTCCTTTGTTTTCCTCTTTTATAAGCTTTCGAACGAGTTATGGCAAGTGGAGTAATTTCATCTGCAAAAATAAAAAGTTGTGTTTGAGTAAAACCATTTCCAGGGGTCAGAGAAAAAACCCGTCAAACCGCAATTGACGTGATTTAGTTTTTTTCAAAAACAACAATTTATCCGCTGGAGGCAGCGTCTCATTTAAATACGGCACCCTGTATAGGTATGCACTTTTTGTAAAAATGCAATGAAAGCCTTTACCTTTGTATTTAGTATTTGTTATGAGTTTGACAGATGTCCAGTAGGTAGAAGCGTGGATCTGGGTGAAAAAATGATTTGTCATATAATTTTTTTCTAGGGGGGGTCATTCGCCTATTTTCCCTTTAATCTAGGGGGGGGGGGGTTCGGTTTCGCCCCCTCTCAAATTCGCGCTTGAGTAGGTACAGTCAATTAATTGAAATTCTGATCCCAAGGTTTGGAGTACCCTTTTGTGGCCCAGCATTTTGGAGCCGCCTTGCTATTTTTTTTTTGTTTGACTATAAACTCTTCAAAGTTCCAAATTTTATACTTATCGGTTCATAAGTAGGAAACATCACCATTTTGAATCCGCCATTTTCATTCATAGTTGGTATTTGTTGCTAAAAAATGGTTTCGAAAAAATTAAAAATATATTTTATTTATTTTACAACAAAATATCGTCACAATTTTTTTTTTTAATTTTGGCAAAAATTAGGTTTGTGAGCTTACTCTGCCTTAATAAGAACTTCCGCAATAATAATAATAATAATAAATTTTCCTAGTTAAAATTGTTAAAAATAACTTGCAAATGCATGATGCTACAAAGTAATTTTTAATAAATAGAAGCATGTTGATGCTATCTGGATTTACTTGGCAGCACATAAATTTCTTTTACAGAACTCTCGTAGTAATTTTTCTTTTCTTGCAGCCTTCAGCTGACCTTTAAAGAAGTTTAGTTTCGTTGCATTAAAGAGAAATGTTACACAATGATCTACTTTGTCATACCATGACAAATTTAAACCTACCTTATGGGCATTATAACATTACATAGAATTCCATCATTTGGTGCTGTCGGGTGTTCTCTACGGTTTTGCGTGGTAACGCCTACAATTTATTATTTATGAGTACGATATTCCAATAAAGGCTTCTCGGACATGCTAAACAAAACAACATTTTATCAAAACACTTAAAAGTAAAGCCAAGTTCTCCAATACAAATTTCAAAATGAAATGTTTTTTCAAACTTTGCTATTCCAGCCAAACTTCTTTATGTTCAATTTAGCACTGTGCCTAAGAGTCATTTGCAGCCGTAATAGCCAAGTTTAGAAAAACATTTCCAAACGAGTAAGAACCTTTCATTTTGAAATTGGTATTGGAGAACTTGGCTTTACTTTTATCTCAATTCTTTAACGGAATACCACTTTCGCGTGCTTGGCTTTTTTACATAAAATGTTTTTGTTATGATTTCACTCCTTTTTTAAAGGATTTGGATAATATTTAAGTCTTAAAGCAGTAAAATATGCGGAATATTGTTCAAAACAAGTTCCTATCAGCCTTCTAAAGCTCAGCTCTCTAGTGTTTCTGGAAGTAGGCAATGTTAATTTTACACAACTTTACATTTATAGGGGAGGAAAGTAAATTAAAACGTTGGTGTTTTTAAATTTTTTCCTATAGTTTTATCATAGTTTCTATCAGTCTTCCAAAGCTCAGCTCTCTAGCGTTTCTGGAAGTGGAGAATGTTACTTTTACATAATTTTACATTTATAGAAGAGAGAAGTTAATAAAAATTTGAAGTTTTTTATTTTTTTTAATAGTTTTATCATAGTTCCTATCGGCCTTTCAAAGCTCAGCTCTCTACCGCTTCTGGACTTGGGCAATGTTACATTTACATAACTTTACATGTATGGGGAAAGGGGGCAAATTAGAATTTTGGAGTTTTTTGGAGTTTGGTCACAATGTCTATTAGTATGCCAAATTTCAGCTTTCTAGCATGTCTGGAAGTGGGCAATGTTACTTTTATATAAATTTACATTTATAGGAGAGGGAAGTAAATTAAAATATTGGTGTTTTAAAATTTTTTCCTATAGTTTTATCATAGTGTCTTTCAGTCTTAAAAAGCTCAGCTCTCTAGCGTTTCTGGAAGTGGGCAGTGTTACTTTTACATAACTTTACATTTATATGGGAGGGAAGTAAATTAGAATTTTGGGGTGTTTTTTCCTAGAGTTTTATCATAGTTCCTATCAGGCTGTCAAAGCTCAGCTCTCTGGCATTTCTAGATGTGGGTAATGTTACTTTTAAATAATTTTACATGTTTAGGGGAGGGGAGTAAATTAGAATTTTGGGGCTTTTTGATTTTTCCAGGGGTTTGGTCATAATTTCTATCAGTCCGCCAAATTTCAGCTTTATAGCAGGTCTTGAAGTACAGTAGAATTTTGATGATCTATATGAGTGAGTAGATTAAATATTATATTTCGAGCAACATTTGACATTGCTTAAAAATGTATCAAAAACAATATTAAAATATCATATCTAACGAACCACAACAGCTAGCGAAATACGCATGCGGTTTTTAAATTTAGATTAAGAATAATTACATTTAAAAAAAATCGTAACGTGAAAATTTGCCAGACTCATAATTTGTGAGACAGTATATTATATGTATATCAGTAGTGGCTGGTGACGTTATAAATTATGGGGGGGGGCAGAAATTTAAAATGCATGAAAAATGAGATAAAAAATTAGCGAAACAATTATCAGCTTCAAAAATAATGAGCCAGCTAAATAAATAGTTTGAGCATTGCAGTGGCGTATATAAGGGGGGCCTGCCCCCCCCCCCCGAAGCTAAGGTTTTTTAAAGATATTTTCCACATATTTCATCATACAAACATAAAATAGCATAAAATACGGCCTCATGCGGTATCCCCCCCCCCCCCGACCGAACCGAATGAACCGAACCCCCCCCCCCCCCCCCCCAAACGTCTTGTGACTTGTTACACCCGCTATTTCAGGAAACCTTATAGTAACAACGATACACTAAGACATCAGAAATCGTCAAATTACGCCACTGCCAGTCCGTGTTAATCAACGTTAAAAAATGGAATGTTCTTCGCAAAGGAACAAACCGATTCTATACCTCGAGGGCTATATGTTCGGTTCGGTTTGGTTTGGTTCGATTCGGTTCGGTTTGGTGGGGTTCGGTTCACACCCTCTAGGATCCCGGGAAAGAAGTCAGGAAAGTTTTTTTTTTTTGAAAAAATATGTTAGGAAAGAGACCCCTTAATCGAACTGTTGCTATTTTTGAAGAGGCTGTCGCTGTTTTTATTAGATGTCGCTCTTTTGAATATCGCTGTTTTGATATGTCGCTGTTTTAAGTGTCGCTATTTTAAATATCGCTGTTTTAATATGTCGCTCTTTTAATCTGTCGCCCTTTTGATATATCGCTGTTTTAATATATCGCTATTTTAAATGTCGCTGTTTTAAGAGTGCTGTTTTGAATGTCGCTGTTTAAAATATCGCTCTTTTGATCCGGAGCCCTTCATAGAGTTAACAACTCCTCCAAGTTTCATGGACTTCGATAAAGTAACAAAGTAGTTACGAAATTTCAAAAAACGTCGAAATTGTCACTTACTCACTCACTCATGCATAGATCATCAAAATTCTACTATACTTCCAGACATGCTACAAAGCTGAAATTTGGCAGACTGATAGAAATTATGACCAAGCCCTTAGAAAAAATCAAAAAACCTTAAAATTCTAATTTACTACCCTCCCCTATACATGTAAATTTATGTAAAAGTAACATACATTGCCCACTTCCAGAAACGCTAGAGAGCTGAGCTTTGGCAGACTGATAGAAACTATGATAAAACTAAAGGAAAAAATTTAAAAACCCCAAAATTTTAATTTACTTCCCTCACCTATAAATGTAAAAATATGTAAAAGTAACTTTGCCCACTTCCAGAAACGCTAGAGAGCTGAGCTAGGGAAAGCCGATAGGAACTATGACAAAACCATTAAAAAAAAATTTAAAAACACCAACATTGTAATTTACTTTCCTCATCTATGAATGTAAAGTTATGTAAAAGTAACATTGCACACTTCCAGAAACGCGAGAAAGCTGAGCTTTGGAAGGCTGATATGAAATATGATAAAACCATTGAAAAAAATTTAAAAACCTCAAAATTTTAAATAAGACATTGCAAAAGTTTATATTCCGCATATTTTACTACTTCAAAACTTAAATATTATCCAACTCCTTTAAAAAAGGAGTGAAATCATAACAAAAACATGTAAAAAAAAGCCAAATTACTTTACCGCACATTGTGCGGTAAAGTTACTTTACCGCACGCAAGTAGGTAAAAAGCATTTTTAGCATTTCTTAAGAGCTTTTCAACCATGTATTACACATCAATTAATTACATCATATAGGTCTGATTGAAATATTCGCGTTATATGTAGCATTAATGGATGTTGTAACATGGTTGGAAAGCTTTCAAGAAATGCTAAAAATGCTTTCTACCTACTCGCGTGCGGTAAAGTAATTACTTTCCACACTTGTTAGGTAAATTACTACTACAACTTTTTGATGCCATCTTCGGTGGACAAACAGTATGCATTTTATTATTTATATTTGTATTTATTCATCTCCATTGGGGGTGGCAATATTGAAAAATATTTTAACGTTAAATATTTTTACAACAAATCAACGGACTAAGAAATGTAAATTATATGAACAAATCAAGTTACACTTTTTCTTTTGAAATCAGCTTTTATTGAAGACTTTACAGATTTGAGAAGAATTTTATTTTTCTATGCTTGAAAAATCAGGACATTTGCTGTTAAGGGTGTTGTCAGGACGACCTTTTGCTAAAAATTAGGACAGTCCTGAGCAAGGGCGGATCCAAAGGTGCTTCTCGGGGGGGGGGGGGGTGGGGGGGTATAAAACGGTATATATTTTTTTAAGCAGCATTTTATTGAATTAGTCAGTGGTTGTAATTTCGATAATAATAACAATAGACACTTTCATGCGCCGCAAGCAAAAATTTTTAATTTTTATTAGCAAAAACATTACTTTTTACTCATTTTTTGTATATTCAAAAAGTTCTCGGGGGGGCAAGTGCCCCTAGTGCTCCCCCCTGGTTCCGCCACTGGTCCTGAGAAATTAGGACTGGTTGGCAACTCTAGTTTTTTGCCTTCCCTTGGCTATACTCCATTTCATAATTTTTCAGATAACTTTTTGACAGTTATTAGCTGTTTAACCAGGGCTATCAAAACGGACGGGCCACGATCCTTCACTTTGTTGACGTCACATCCGGGGCTGATTTTTTTTTGATGGTCACGTTATTATCTTTAAAATATTGAAGTTGGAATGACGGTTTATGAATATTTGATTTTTTTTTAAATAAAGCCGGTTTTGTTTTTACTATATTTTTTCAGAACAATTTTTTTAAAATCTATAGTAAGTCTTAATTTTTCAGAGCCGCTTCATTAGCTCTCATAAAAATTAAGTTTAAAGCAGAAGCGAATGTGACAAACAAAGATGACAAAGTCAAATACATGTCAAATATAACAGTTGGCATGTGGTACATGGCGGGTAGTTTAAATTCAAAATCAGGAATACTAAATCTTGAGGATTTTAACCTTTTAATCGTGTTGCTTCCTTACAAAACTTTGGTGGAATATCGGGATGGTGTCTGAGAATATTTCACTGAAATTTCGCGGAAATCTGTAGTGCCATTTTGAAAGTATCATAAAAAAACCTCTGACCTCACATAAGACCCAATGTAAAATTCAGCCCCCGGAGAACAGCTGATTTTTTCAGGGTCGTGGCCTCTATTTTTGTGTTGGCCTTGGTTTAACATAACAAATAGCATAGGCCAACGAAAATAAATTGTAAAAAGTTGTCTCAAAATTAATGATATGTACTGTATATGCGGTTGTTGCGATGATAAAACTACTCCTGTAGGTACTGAAGAAAAAGCCACAGAATGACTCTAAAATATAAATCAAAGAAAATGCCGAGTGAACATTATGATCCTAGAGAAACGAAGAAGGTGGGTGGTGGGGCGCAAATATCTATCACAAGTGCAATTTGTACAACGTTATTACGCCGAAAGTACGTCTTCATGCAACAAGTACCGCCACAATTACTCTTTGGCACCATCTACGGTACGGTATATAAGCAGAGAAAAGGTGCTTGGCGTAATTTGAAATTTTCGGTACTTCCCGCATTACTTTAAAACGGCGCGCGTAGTTTTCAACGCCCGAATTTTATAGCAATAATTTATTTTTATTGTTGAATCAAACGGTGAGGAAATTTTGAAAATTAATTTAACTTATTTTTGGTAAAAAGACGTGAAAAACAATGTATTTTTGTACGGGATAGAAAATACTTTTTGTAGTGCTTTTAGTTTCTTAGTTTAGTGATTTGTGGAACTACATTGACATTTTCTACAAAGGGATTTAAAAATTTTTTTGAAGATGGAGGTTTTGTTGGCTAGGTAAGATTTAAGATTTAAACGTATTTTATGACTTAACTTTATATAAATATTGATCAACAAATACTTCTTACATACATTGTTAAAATATTTTTCACCTAAATATTTGTACGATATACCGGTGGTGGATTCTCATATATATATATATATATATATATATATATATATAGCAAAAGGCGTCTTTACACATTACGAACTTTTTGGTACTTCCCGCAATACTTTGAATCAGCGCGCGTAGTTTTAAACGCTCGAATTTTATAGCAATTTATTTTTATTTTTGAATCCAACTGTTTCGAAAATTAATACAATATTTTTTTTTGGTAAAAAGACGTGAAAAACAATGTATTTTTGTACGGGATAGAACATACTTTTTTGTGTTTTAGTTTCTTACAGTTTAGTGATTTGTGCAACTGCATTGACATTTTCTACAAAGGAATTTTAATTTTTTTTAGAAGATGGAGGTTTTGTTGGCTGTGTAAGATTTATGTTTTAAACTTATTTTATGACTGAAGCTTTATATAAACATTGGTTTGGAAACACTTTTTCTATAATTATATTTTTTCACCGTCTTCACATATTACGAACTTTTCGGTACTTCCCGCAATACTCTACGGCGCGCGTAATTTTCAACGCCCGAATTTTATAGAAATTTATTTTTATTGTTCAATCAAACGCTGAGGAAATTTTGAAAATTAATTTTTTTTTTTTTTGGTAAAAAGGCGTAAAAATGTTTTTTTGTACGGGATAGAAAATACTTTTTTACAGTTATGTGATTTGTGCAATTGTATTGATAAATTTATTGACATTTTCTACGAAAGGATTAAAAATTTTTTTTAGAAGATGGAGGTTTTGTTGGCTAGGTAAGATTTGAGTATTAAACTTATTTTTTTACTGAAACTTTATATAAGCATTGATCTTTAAATACTTCTTTTATTTAGTGTTAAAATATTTTTTTTCTTATGTATTTGTACGATAGATGGCTGGTGGATTCTCATATATATCACAAAAGGCGTTTCACATATTCCGAACTTTCCGGTACTTCCCGTAATACTTTTAATCGGCACGCGTAGGTTTGAACGCCCACATTTTACAGCAGTTTATTTTTATTGTCAGTTACTAAATTTTGAAAAAAAGTTTGTAATAAAACACCTAAAAGAAAATGTGTTTTTATACGGGATACAAAATACAGATTAGTGATTTCTGCTAACTGCATTTATAAATGTATTGACATTTTCTACGGAGGGACTTTTAAATTTTTGAGAAAATTGAGATTTTATTGGCTAGCTAGTTTAGGTTTTAAAATTATTTCATGATCAAAAGTTCACATGAACATTGTTCTGGAAACGCTTCGTTACAGATTCAGAATCTGAAAATATCTTTTGCCCAAACTTTTTTGCGGTGCACTGCTGGTGGATCCTTATATACAAAAAAGGCGACTTCACATGTCAATTGAGCATTCATTTCATTTTATAGCAAGTTCTCTTTTATTGGTAAAATACCTAAAATTGCAATAAAATTAGACCAGTACATTTCCTTATAAAAAGGCAAGAAGGGAGAAAGGGAGAAAATTAGTAGTGAAATTATATTGCAGCCCAAATGAAAAATATATTAGACTTAATACAAGTTATTACGGTGAAATGAGGTGAATTATTAGGTATAGTAATGGTTTTTTACGGTTTTCAACGAAATTACGAAAGTTATAGGTAATAAAAAGGTCTACGGCTTTTGATCATAGTTTTTTACATAATTTAAAATCCCAGAAAAATCGAGGAAACCGGTTTTTTTATTTGTATCTGTTTTAACTTACCTAACTTACCTGTTTATATATTTTCATGTGATTTCAAACCTATAAAGACCCTATTTTTACCCGGAAATGGCTAAGTTCTAAAAGCAGTTTTTATAAAAATAGGTTATTTTTAAAAAGTGACACAGTAAAAATCAAAAATAACACAGATGAACTTGATGGATGAGATAGATATTGCTTTAAATTAAATCGGTTATTTTAAAAACGACATGAGTATTTCTCAAAAATTGAGTTTTTGCACGGAAATGACTCTACTAATATAAACACGTTCTGTGCAAAAACAACGCGTGTCCGTTTTAAATCTATGCACCCACGAACATAACCGCCTAATTTGCGAATCTGTGTACGAACGAGGTCGAATCTGTGCAACAAATAAATAACACAAAAAATTTGGGCAAAAACAGCATTAGTCCAAAATTTCAAAATTATTTTTTCAAAAAAAAGACATGTTTTTTAATATGCGTTTTACTATGTTCTGGAGCTTAATGGGGGGGGGGGGGGGGGCACTTGCTTATTAAATCTTTAAGTTATTCAGTTTTTATGCTCTCCTGTAAAATAAGCGAAATGCGAAGAAAATAAAAATAAAAATCAAGTTTTTATTTTTCTCAAGGAATTTTTTGTTACCTATGCAAAGTCTAATTTTATTATTGTATTAGCTACTATAAATTTTCTTTTATTTCCAATAGTTTTTATGAGGTCACTACTTTCCCTTTCAAAATTTGCACTGGTCTAAGTTGGCTTGCGACCAAAAAGATTTTTGGCTATTGTAGCAACATTTTTGACACTTGTCCCCCTAAAAATGTCGGCCCGATTTGCATCAGCTATCAGAGTTGCGCAGTAGTTACTAGTAAAAGTAGTTTACGAGGTTAACTACTTTTTCCGTAAAAGTAGTTGTACTCTGATTACTTTTTTCTCCTAGTAGTTATGCTCGATTATTTTTATTTTGCATAATACAATCGCAAAGAGTACTTCAAAAAGTAGTTAAACTACTTCTGCCGAATTAAAAAAAATTCTAAAAGTAGTTAAAACCATATACTTAGCAACTTTTTGAAGTACTTTTTGCGATTATTTTATGCAGAATAAAAGTAAAAACTCAAATGCTGCCGTGGACTGACTGACCATTTAAATTCCCTACCTACATAGGGCTTATAATCAAAAAAGTAGTTAAATTTTTAACTACTAACTACTAGCAGGTAGTAATTTAACTACTTAAAAAAAGTAGTTTAACTACTTGGTAGTTTACGCAAATATTAGTTAGCAATTTAACTACTTTTTTGATGAAGTATAGTAAGTAGTTTTTTCAAGTAATCTGCCCAACTCTGTTAGGTATGTGCATTTTGTAGATAGATTTCTCAGTGTACGAGGTAACTAAAAACACTAAATACATAAGGTATCCAATAAAATCATTGCAAAATTAATTTTTCTTTAATTCAACACCGTGAAAATACACTTCAAGCTTGTAAACAATTTGCAATATGAATTCATTACAATATTCATTAAAAGAAAATAAAAACAAATAAAACCAACGTTTGGAAACAATGCAGGGTCTTCCAACGAAAATTTGACCGCCACCATTTTAAGCCAATTAGACAATTTTGACACATAACCATGGCAACCTATAAATTAACACATACGTAATAGGCCAAGCCACGGGCAAAGTAATAGCATTTTCGATCTACGATCAAAAACCGATCCAGAGCGATCCGAGATCAATCTCAAAAAGATTGGCCTGTTCGATTTAAGCGTCACGTCGCGCGTCGCTCCCGCTGAGATTTCTTTGTTTGATTAGGTAAAACAATTGCTCCCGAATCTCACGCGGATTGATCTCGCTTGCTCTCAGTTCTGAGACAGATCAACGGTTTTGGATCAAAACCATAAACACCTACTTTTTTAATTGTTTTTTTTTGGCAAGTTTTACCTTTTGTAACAAAATAAACAGAAAACGACGTAGAAAGCCCAATCTAATGGCGTTGGAAGAGGTATTTGCTGCAGACAAACGTTATCACAATTCTTAAAATTCGTTGCTTTGCTTGTTTAAAAATGTTTATAAAAATAAAAACAACAATTTTGAGGGTTTGTGGTAAAAGCACGTTCGATTGGAGATCCCGCTGGGAGCGCCCTATTTAGGATTTGGATCAAGCAGAGATCTGCTCCATCAATGAGCGATTTTTAAGCGGTCGAGAGCAGTGTTGATCGAAAACGGTATACAGGAAAAAGTAATGCACTCACACCTGAAAACAACAAAACATGTCAAACTGAAAATTATTTTTGCAGGTGCGCATGCGGGTTTTCGCGCGCAAGGGACAGTTGTGTGACTGTGACATTATGATTATGATTGATGATAATTTATATGTGAGTGGACCTTGCAACCCTTTCACTGCGAGCACCAGTGGGTCTATTGTGGCTCACTTTTGACTGGTTTCTCACCACTGTATGCCTAGTCTTTCGAAAAGGCCGGCTATCAGTTTGGGTGAGACACTGTTCAGATCTTCTGAGTTAATCTAAGGTTTAAAGAAAGTGTTCTGACGTAAACATGCAATAGCCGGACATTCGCACAGTACATGTCTGACTGTTTCGCAATCCTCCGAACAGAGTCTACATTCGGTCTCTTTTGTTAGTCCCATTGTGTGCATGGGTACTCTCAGTCGACAGTGACCCGTAAAAAGACCAGTCACTAAACGTATCTCCTGTCACTCTTTAGAGTGAGCCAGAATGCCCTGGTATCCATACTAATGACACATTGTTAGCGCTACCAAGCGCGTTTAGCGAATCCTGATGGTTCTCGATGACACCGTATTGGAATCAAGCGCTCTTAAGACTGTTTGACTGTCGGAGAAGATTTTTATTGTCCTGTAGTTCCATTCGTAGTCAGTAATCCACCAGGCACACAATTCAATGGCTACAAGTTCGGCCTAAAATATAGTAGCCAATTGGCCGGAACTTTGTTTAATCTCGACTTTTTCTTGGATACTAACAACTCCAGATACAACGCCTGATGGCATTTTGAATCCGTCGGTATACTAGAGCTATCGTTATTTGAAAAATTGGTCCTGTTCTTTAACTATTCGTCCCTCTCCGGAAGGATAATTTATAGCTTTCTGCTTTACACCGTGTTGGGCATGACGTCGGATATCAATCCTAGAGTTGTGTCCAACTCTTGTTCCCTAATTAGGGCTGTCGATATCACTTCTTCTCCTTCGCGTCTAAGAAAAGGTGAAACGGAGGTAAATTTAGTAAGCATTTAAGCGCAGGCGATGAGCTAGAGCTTATTGCACCACATATGGCAAGACTGGCCTGTCGTTGTGAGCTGGTTAGTTTGGCCCTTGAGGTTCCTTGATGTCCCTTCTCAAACCAGACCACTGCGACGTACGTAATCATTGGTCTGATGACTGTTATATACAGCCAATACATTTGATAGGGGCTAGTGCCCCAGATTTTTCCGCAAATTCTTTTGCACGTGCAGGACAGGTAAGAGTTTTGTCTAAGGTGATGTTAAGCTCCGGAGGAGTCAGGAAATCTAGCTTCCTATTACAGGTGAACGGTATAATAACTGTTTTGCTGGGATTTACAGACATTTGTTCTCTGTCACACCAGTCTTTTACCGTGTTTATTACTTTTTGAATCATTTCAGAGAATTTACTCTTTGGAATGTCTCTAATGATTGCTCCTACGGCATCCGCGTATCCCAATACCTCTACGTCCAGCGTTTCCAAGATGCTAAGAAGATCATCGACCAGTAGAGACCACACGAGGGGAGACAGAGCCCCTCTTTATAGACAACGTCTAGTCGCTCTGAAACTTACCATTTCATCATTAAGGGCTGTTTCAATCACTCGATTCTCGAGTGTGCACCGTGATGGTGGATTGATTCAAAGAGGGAATTGGGTAGTCAATTGTTAAATGCTCCTTCTATATCAAGAAAAATGCCCACTGCCTGCGACGCGTTTTGAATCGAGGGCTACTTTGATTTTTCCAACAAGGTTGTTTAAAGCTAGTTCTGTTAGTTCTTTTAGCTTTACTGCTAATGGCATATTGGCACGGATCACCTAACAAATCCGTGATATTGGTTTGCATTGAGCGGGTGGGCCATTAAGGCTGATATGTGCGTCTATTATCTTTTCCAAGTCTTTCTACGGAAAAGAGGTAAGGCTTATGGGCCGAAGCGATTTTGGAGTATTATCTGCCTGACCCGCCTTAGGTATGTAAACTACCTTCACTTTAGTCCAGCTGGTTGAAATATTATTCCATGCTAGGCTGGCCCTATACAGTATCGCCAGACAAGGTACTAGCGCTTTCAGGCCTTTTTGGGCTAGCACTGGAATATTATACAACAATGAAACGCGCTTTTACCACAAACCCTCAAAATATTTGTTTTTATTTTAAAAAACATTTTAAAACAAGCAAACCAACGAATTTTAAGAATTGTGATAACGTTTGTGCGAAGTAAATAACTCCATTTCTTGATTTAGCAGCAAGAAATCCAGAAAATAATTTTGTTTGCCTTTGGAACATGAACTAAGCGATAAAAACTCTTCCAACGCCATTATTTTGGGCTTTCCACGAGATTTTTTTTATTGCACTAAACAGAAGGGATAAAAGAAAAAACACGGTAACACACAATAAAAAAATTAGGGCTATATTTATTTTTTTATTCAAACCCGCGGATTCATCTCAGGACTAAGAGCAAGCGAGATCGATCCGCTGGAGATCGAAGAGCAAGTGTTTTATTAGGAAATCACAGCGGGAGTGGCGCGATGCTTAAATCGCACTTTTTGAAATTAATCCCGGATCGCTCAAGATCGCTCGGTTTATGATCGTTGATCAAAAACAGTATTAGTATCACCACAGGTATAGTACCCATTTTTTTGAAATTTTGTTGTATTTTTCAATGATTGTTAAAAAAAAAGATTAAGTATAGCAACTGTGATTTCTTTACTTGTGATTTCTCCTAAAAAAACACTGTTTGAGGCACTAGTTGAATAAACTGCTATACTTACTTGCACTACGAGTATTTTAATTTTATAGATACTCTTATTATAGCTATAAGAAAGTGCCTACTTTCGATAGGTATCATAGTTTCATGATTTTCAAGCTATTAAATAATAACAAATGCTAGAACATGGCTAGATAGAGAAGCTTCTATTGTTTTTAAATTAAATTTTGCCTGACTACACAAATATTTAATCATGATAATTTTAATTGACAAAGTTCTCATTACTCTGATGTCGTCGGTCGTCATGTTTTTGTATTATTATTGTTTAGAATTTTGTGTTGTTTTTTAAGATATTTTTTAGGTTTTATTGACTTCTGTGTATATTTAAAATTAGTGTAAATAAGTACTAGGTACTAAGGGGGTGGGATGTGTTGTACTACTACTATGTCGATTTAGAACGTTTTTCTACGTTGTCCAACGCCTATTCTCCACCTCCTTCGATCCTGATTGACTGTTGCCATTCCAGTTTAGGACGCCCTCTTTTTCTGCGCCCTATTGGTTGCCATTCTAGGACCTGCTTTGGTAATCTTTCGTCGCTCATCCGTTGTACATGGCCGTACCATATCAGTTGCCTTTTAGTGATGTCATCAGTTATGCTTCCCTCGATTCCCATGCTTTCTTTTATGATCTCATTTCTTATATGATCTGTTCTGGATATTCTCATTGATCTTCTTATTGCATCCAGTTCGACAATTTCCATTTTTGCTTTGTATTTTTATGTTAGGCGACAAGTCTCTATCCCATACAACAGCGTGCTTTTCACCATTGTTTCATATATGTTAAATTTTACATTCTTTTTTATCTCTCTGCTCCATAAAATACTGTTAAGACAACCAATAACCTTCTTCGCTTTTACTATTCTTTTTTCCAGTTCTTTACAGTCTGTTCCTGTCTTATCAAATGTGACACCCAAGTATACATACTCATTGCATGGAGATATTGTTTGTCAATTTTCTAGTTCTAATTCACTTGATTCGTTTCCGATACATAAGTACTGTGTCGTGTCCACGTTCACTGTTAACCCCCACTTTTGGTATTCTTCCGTTAACTTTCTCATCATATACTCCATGTCTTCTTTATCATTAGCTACAATTACTTGGTCGTCAGCAAACTGTAGTGTGTATATGGTAAATCGGTCGTTAAGTTGTATTCCCATGCCGTGTACTTTGCGTTTCCAGTTTTTTAGAGTTACTGCGATATATATTTTAAAAAGAGTTGGAGAGATACAAAATCCCTGTCTTAAGCCTTTCGTTACCAGGAATTCTTCGATTTCCAACTTTAATTTTAGATTTTGACCGTTTGTGTAGTTCTTTTATCGCTTTTATGTATGTATGATTGATATTAGTCTGCTCTAACACTGTCCATAATTTTTCTACTGGAACGGTATCATATGCTTTTTGTAGGTCCATAAAGGTAACATGAGTCTCTATATTTCTGGCGCTCCTTTTCTCAATTACTTGTTTAAGACAAAACACATTATCAGTACAAGATCTGCCTGCACGAAACCCACTTTTATCTTCTTCTTCTTGTTCATGAAAATCATTCTCTATTAGATCTCTAAGAATCCTACCAATCTACTTAGAGTACTGGTTACTGAAATTCCTCTGTAATTGTGGCAATCCAGCTTGTTTCCTTTTTTATGTATTGTGGATATGAATGTAATTTTCCAATCATCAGGTACTGGATGTCCGTTTATGCATTGATTGATAATATATGTGAGATTTTCGAATAGTTTCACTGATCCATATTTGAGCATTTCAGCATATATTCCCCCAGTTCCGCTAGCTTTTCCGAATTTAAGCTTTTTAATACTATTCTTTATCCCGGGTGTGTTGTAAAGTTCTGAAATTAATATACTTGTTTTATCAAAATTATTAAATAAAATTATTGTTTATCCAGGCAGGCTATGCCAAAAGTTTTGTTAAAATCATTTTTACATTTTAATAGACCACAGTACACCGGTCTACTTTATAAGTGATAAGGAACACTCTGAAATAACGTAAGTGATTCCTAACAGTGCGCGGGCGCAGAAATTTTTCGAGCGTCGTCTGACTGACTAAACATGCGATTTTGAGGCCAATGTTACCATTTACTTTCAAACACATGTTTTAAGTCACAGAAAATCAATTTATCTTTTTCATCTTGCATAATTTTGAGATATTTAGGGACACGGCCTATTTGTAGGAAAATCGTTTTTGATTGTTTGATATCATTAAATCTTTAGATTTAACCAAAAAATTGGTAGTGCACTTTGTTAGGAATCACTTTCAAGAATTTTCGCAAAAATAATGAATTTATAAAGAACTGAATGCAGACAGGATTCGCAATGCAATCGTATCATTTGTGAAACAATGGTTAAAACAACATCAGATTTTGTGAGAACCACTTCACCGATTTTAATACTTTGTACCTTGTTAAGCGGGAAAAAAGTATTGCTTTTCTAACAACTTAAAAAAAAACTAAAACATTTTCCGAAAATAAGAACAAACGTGCCTCTTTGAACGGTCAAGCATGATTCTGTCCGACATCTTAACTTTTAAGATGGCGGCAATTTCGATTATAACCTTTAAAGAACAATCAATTCTCACCATGATTATTTTTATTTTACTAAGATCGGTTCAGTAATAATGAGTAAGGAAATTAATGCAGGATCGGCAATGCAATTGTATAATCTGTAAAATAATGGCCGAAACAAAAATAGATTTTTTGAGAACTATCACACCAATTTTACTAATTTGTACCTTGTTGTGCGGGGGAAAAGTAGTACTTTTCTATAAATTAAAATAAACACTAAAACATTTGCAGAAAATGAGAACAAATACGCCATTTTGAGAATCAAGTCAATGATTCTGTCCGTCATCTTAAATTTTAAAATCAATTCTCACCAGGATGTTTTTTGTTTGATCAAAATCGGTTTAGTGTAATGAATTTATAAGGAACTAAATGCAGACATGATTCGCAAAGCAATCGCATAATAGTCACAACAAAGGTTGAAACAAAAATAATTTTTTTTAGAACCACCGAACCGATGTTGCAGATTCGTACCTTGTTGTGTGTGGCAAGCATGCAGCTTTTTTACAGATTTTAAAAAATAATTAAAACATGTTTGAAACACATTTTATTTCGTCCAACATCTTGGATTTTGAGATGGGGGACAAAAAATATATATTTAGTCAAAATTCTGATTAATTATCTGCCAATCTACATCTGCAGTTTGTCCCATTAAAATCAATGGTATAGTATAGTTTCTCTGTGGAACCTACAATAAAAAAAGTACATTATGCTCACCAAAGGAAAGAGGAACATTCTTCTAACTTCTGATTTACATTTGGTTTTTATTCTCAGTTCAACTAATCTTACAATGCAAACTAATAAATCTTCTGATGCCCACTAATAAGATTATTAAGATTTACCTTCTGTTGATTTATCTTAATTTAGTTGAAGTTAAATTTCTATTTAAATGAATA
This sequence comes from Aspidapion aeneum, assembly GCA_963576565.1. Taxonomy (NCBI): domain Eukaryota; kingdom Metazoa; phylum Arthropoda; class Insecta; order Coleoptera; family Brentidae; genus Aspidapion; species Aspidapion aeneum. Next base: position 32,438,714 of record OY755038.1, on the reverse strand, counting down.
TTATCTTTAAGCACCTGTTACCGATATACCGTAATTTCGAGATGAAGTTATTTTGCGTGCACCTTAATTTATTTTATGTTTTTATTTATTTGCGGCAATTTAAGATTTAGCACGATTTTGAGAAATAAATGGATACATGTTTTATTTGAATAGAACGCGCGAGCTATTAAATGTTTATTCTTGGAAGATTTCCTGCAAGAAGATGAAAAATGAATAAAATAAAATAATGAAAAAAAGAAAGATTGCAATGTTATTGTTTGGAAGATACAAAAGTAGAGCTGTCCGTTACTAAAACAATGCAAGATTCATGTAAAAGGTTTGAATTTCGGGTAATGAGTAGTGTAATAGTTATTTGTCTAATTTCAATTGTTGTACTTTTTGTTATATTTCTTCTAAAGGTAATAATTAGGAATCTGAAAAAGTATATCTGTGTTAGAGATAACAATTTTTACCTTCCTCGTCCGCGCAGCAATGGCTAGAGAAGGTAGGGAAAAAAAGAGATAACGCCGAAAATCTGTTATTTTGGTATATTTTGACCTATCTTAGCAATATGGTAGTAACGTCTGTCCGTGTGTGTGGGTGTATTTCTGTCGGGCCCACGATAGCTCCTAAACCGCTAAGCCGACTTTTAATAAATTTCCAGGTAAAATAGTGGACAATACTGCTGATTAGATTTTGGTCAAAATGACAGTTTTTTGGCAGAAATAAAATAAAACCAAAACAGTTTACACTTGAAAACGGTTAGAAATACTTACTAACCGAAACGTCGTGTTTAAAATAAATAAAGACAATGGAAGTCTGAAATTTTATTTATTTATTTCTACTCAATCATTGTCTACGAGTTTTAAACAAAGAGTTTTTTGGAAGTTAAAAATTAAAAATATGCCAGCTTTTTAATGAAGCATCGCATCAATATGCGGTTCGAAATACAGTAGAACACGTTGAAGTTGAAGACTATTTGACTGCTTCGCAGAAAGCAACCCTTGACATCATTCACAAAATTTAAAAAAAAATTAATTTTAATTTTTTGCGATTTTTAGCGTTTTTGCTTTTGTATGTCTGCACAAAAAATGGCAAAGTTTTTATAATTTACTCAAAATTTTGGTGGTGTTTAGTGAAAAAGGACCCCGGATAAGTAGGGTTGAGATAAAATATACAAATCACTTATTATTTTATGTTCTGCCGCTGTAAATTTTGCCTATGGCCAACGAATAATACTAGTCTAATGGCCCATTTATGCTCCCGATATAATGATGAAACTTAGACGTAAATCATAATAGTTCTGAACAAAATTTAGTTATATGTAGTTAAAATTTTAAAACATATAGAAATATTTTAGAAATAATAAAAGTTTCTATATTTTGATAATTTTTAAAGTTTTAATACCCTCTTCTTTGGTGGGCAATTTTGATCAAGTAATCTAAGCTGTTAATTTTTTACATGAATTATTTTAGTTCTAAATTTATATATAATTTTATCTCATTATGATTTTTTCAAGAGCATTTTATTTTTTTGTATTATTTCCCTGTGCGCTATTTTACTATGGACGCTTTTCACTTTGCGCGCTTTTTTCCGCGTGCGGGTTGTTCTGTGTGGACTTTTCTCCTATGCAAATATTTATTTTTTGCTTTTTCCCTGTGCGCTTATAACGGTCACCGTTTCACCATTCCCCCCGCCCCAGACTTTTGCTTCAGAACCACCCTTAAATGAGCTTACTGGACATCGAATGGAATCCAAATAGTGGGTTAAGAAACAGACGTGGGGCATGGCAAAAAGGGCCTACTCTGGCCTACTTGTCGGACCTGCGAGTCACCACCATTCTACTACTACTAGTAGTAGACTGCTTTTTTAGATCGAAGTTTTTTAGAATAATTGACACAAACCAAAACAAATTCTAATAATCTTTGGTTCTACATGAATGAATAAAAAAAATTTAAGAAAAAAAACCCAACTGCTAAAATTACTTGTAACTACTAGTCGCAGTTGGGTACAAAATTGATAGGTATACCTATAATGTACGACATACTTCAACTTTTCGTTTTGATGCCCAAAGCGCACTTACGAAATTATACAGTCTTGTATGTTCATGAATCCGGATATTGGGTCATTTTGTACCCAACTGCTACTAACAGTTACAAGAAAATTTAGCAGCTGGGTGTTTTTTTTATTTAATTTTTTTATTTTCAACTTTTATGTTTAATTCTTAATCTCATTCATTTAATTTTACCCAAAAAGTACGTAGTAAAATGGTGTCAAAAAAATCTTAAAGGGTGTGCCGAAAGAATTTTTGAAATCGCTCTAAATTTGTGAAAGGTTTAGCTACAACTATTACTAATAAGGAGGGTGGGGACAAGATAGGGAGAGGAAGGGGGAAACTAGTAAAATGATATCGGAAAAAAAGTCTTAAAGCGTGTGCAGATAGAATTTTTGAAATAGCTCTATATTTGTGAAAGGTATAGCTACAACTATTACTAATAAGGAGGGAGGGGAGAAGAGAGGGAGGGGGAAACTAGTAAAATGATGTTGGAACTTTTGAAATCGCTTTATATTTGTGAAAGTTATAGCTATAACTATTGCTAATAAGGATGGCGGGGAGGAGAGAGGGAGAGGGGGGAGACTAGTCAAATCTGAAAGCGTATGCAGAAAGAATTTTTGAAATCGCTCTATATTTTATAAAATTATGCGAATATGGTTTTTGAATAGGGTGGGGGAAATGACAGGAGGGGATATGGGTGGGAGCAAGGAGGACTACAAAGTAACTACAGCTAATTAGAGGTAATTTGCAATGGGTAATCAAAAGAATTTCAATAAAATCGCATGTTTTAAAAAATGTAGCCTATAGCACCTTCGGGACCAGTAGCAATTCAACGATGTCAAAATCGGATCAGCTGTTTAGCCTCTAGCGTGACACAAACATACATATTTTCAAATATACATATCCCAATCGAAACACATTACTTCCTTTCGTCGTGCTGCAGTTGGGTCGTAGCCAACGATAAAGACCGGCCATGGCGCGTTATAAGCAAGTCGGCGGTCACGTGATCTTAGGAGTCCCAGGATTCTTATTGTATTGCTTAATATATTATATGTTTTTACACAATTTAAATAAATTAACAAAAAATTTTTGTTCTTTTATATGCAAAAATTGAAAAAAATATTTTGCTGATATATGTGTTTATTATGGATAAAAGATCTGAATCTATAAAATAAAAAATTATACAAAATTTGCACTCTAATATCTTCAGGTACATATATTAGGTACATAATATCGTTAGTAACTTCAAGTCTTTCAAAATTGGACATATCAAATCTAAGCTTTTAGTTTTTTAATTTTTCTTTGACTGTCATCATCTTTGAGTTCTTATTCAAAGATTTATTAGCAGACACTAAATCATTGTGCTTTTTAATAAAATTATTTTAAAAAACTTTACATGCCCTTAAACTAATTTTTTCAAGCTTTGACAATAGCTTTTCTCAGTGGCGGATCCAGGGGGGGGGGGGGGCACTAGGGGCACTTGCCCCCCCCCCCCCCCGAGAATTTCTTGAATATACAAAAAATAAGTAAAACGTAATGTTTTTGCTAATAAAAATTCAAAATTTTTGCCTGCGGCGCATGAAAGTGTCTATTGTTATTATCATTGAAATTTCAACCACTGACTAATTCAATAAAATGCTGCTTGAAAAAATATATACCGTTTTTTACCAACAGAGAATGTCACCTAAAGTTGAAAAATTACCCAGCACAAAGTTTAATATCTATTTCAATAAAGTGTAAGTTAACTACCAACTCATGTTCTTTTAAAAGCTGTATCTTACTTTTTAAATATTTCACACTACCAGAGAGATTACTATCTGTTAAAAATATTTTACACATCAGTTTTTTAATATTGCGAGGGTGCGGAAGACATATTACCTTAGAATTGTAAATTGACGTGTATGCACTGGATAACTGGATAAACAAAGATGAAGGCAACATTAAAGTGTATCCACCATATCTTCGATTCTCAGGTTACCTTTTCAAGAGACCTAATTGTTCAATAAGAAATGACAACTGAACACATTTTTCACTCTCACTATCGAAAATGTCACTAAGGATGTCTATTACTTGATCAATCTTATCCAAGATCTTATCTTTTACCACTTCTTTCCCGTTTGCAATATATTAGGTTTCAGTTTTACAGTTGGACCGACAAGGAACAACACTAATTACACGTTCGCGGCATTGTTTATCTTATAGGTATTTTCTTTATAATTTACTCATTAGCCATTAATTATTTTAACGCAGCCCACTACAGTCTTTTTCGTGGGCTGCGTTATTTTAATAACTTTGATAAAATTCACATAAAATTCGTGCCCGAATTTAAAAAAAATCTACGTAAACAAACATACCAAAACTGAACACACACATGTTTTATAATGATAGCGGGCCGTGAGGCGTTTTTTTGTGGGACTCCTACGGTCACGTGATATTTCCGCGCCCGGGCCGGTCTTTCTCGTGGGCTGCGAGTTGGGTAAAAAGTCGAAGTGTCATAAAAACTTCATAAAAAATTTCAAAAAGGCCAAATTTTGAAGCTATGACCCCGGACTAATAACCTATTTTTTCATTGTATAGCTATGAGAAATTGAGAACTCAAGAGAAATCGCGTGTGGCCCTACCACATTCCTATTCTTCTAATTACTCTTTTCAAAGCGAATTCCAAAAAAAATGCAAGCTCCTGATTGATGTGGCCAAAATGAGCGGCTATTAGCATTTCAGTCGAGCAACGGCAATTTATTTAGCCAAACTCAAGATTTAACGCATCTTCATTACTTTCGTTTAAAAGGCAAAAGTTTGCTGCCTCTTCCTCTTCCTTGTTATTGCTGGAGACCCTACATCTGACAGCAAAACTGTCATCATTAGAAAATCTGGGAATGAGACAACTCGGCGCCGCCGATTCATCGCGAGCCGATCCGCCTCGGAGACATCTGCCGCCGACCGATTCGCCGCGGGACAATTCGCCGCGAGAATTTTTGTTTAATTTTTATTTTAATGTTTCGTGTTTAGTAAACATATTATTGAAAAAATACTTAAGAATTTTTTTTGCTTTTTTTTATATATATTAGATTTTCAAAAATAATTATTGCAAAGAAAAAATTTGAGTTTTTTTTATAAATTAGTTTGAAAAAGCATTTTTTTTGGAAAAGCAGGTTTTTTTGTAAGGATATCGGCATTGCCCCGCTATGTTCACGCGGAATCTGCTGTACCATCTTGTCTTGAAACATTTCAGCCCATATTTGACCTCATTTTGAACTCAATTTTGCGCAGTCGTAGATCTTTATGGAGTTCACAATCGCTTCAAGTTTCATGGACTTCCATAAAGTAGTAAAGTAATTCCGAAATTTTAAAAAACGTCGAAATTGCCACTCATTCACTCACTCACTCACGCACTCATCTACTCACTCATGTATAGATTATCAAAATTCTATTGTCCTTCCAAACATGCTACGAAGCTTAAATTTGGCACACTGATAGAAATTGTAATCAAACCCTTGGAAAATATCAAAAAACCCCAAAATTCTATTTCACTCCCCTCCCTCATACAAGTAAAGTTATGTAAAAGTAACATTGACCACTTTCCTCCCTTATAAATGTAAAATTATGTAAAAGTAACAGAAGTAACTTGCCCACTTCCAGAAACGCTAGAGAGCTGATCTTTGGAAACCGATAGGAACTATGATAAAACTATAAACGAAAATTAAAAAACCACAAATTTTAATTAACTTCACTCCCCTATAAATGTAAAGTTATGTAAAAGTAATATTCTCCACTTTCAGAAACGGTAGAGAGCTGAGCTTTCGAAGACTAATAGGATCTATGATAAAACTATAGAAAAAAATTTCAAAATACCAAAATTTTATACTTTCCTCCCCTATAAATGTAAAGTTATGTAAAATTAAAATTGCCTACTACCAGTAACACTAGAGAGCTGAGCTTTAGAAGACCGATAGGAACTATGATAAAACCATAAAAAAATATAAAAATATCCTCAAAATTTTTAATAAGGCATTGCAAAAGTTTTGAACAATATCCCGCATATTTTACTACTTTAACTTAAATATTATCCAAAGCCTTTAAACAAGGAGTAAAATCATAACAAAAACATTTCATGTAAAAAGAAGTCAAGTATGCGAAAGCGGACTTCCGTAAAAAGAAATGAGATAAATTTAAAGCCAAGTTCTCCAATATGACTTTCAAAATGAAAGGTTCTTACTAGTTTGAAAATGTTTTGCTAAACTTCGCTATTACGGCTGCAAATGACCCTTAGGCCCAGTGCTTAATTCAACATAAAGAAGTTTCGCTGGAATAGCAAAGTTTAAAAAAACATTTCCAAACTATTGAGAACCTTTCATTTTCAAATTTGTATTGGATATATATGTATGGCTTTTTTTTATAATCATATTATATTATAAACCTAACCTTAGGTTTCACTCAACAGTTCTCCCCACTTTGTTTTAACTATAAATATTATTTTTGTGGTGTTTATGGCATTTTTTTTAGTTTACTAGCTCAAACGGCTCCACTCTTTTTAGTCTTCGAACTAGCATAGTACTGTCTAGAAGCTCAACAACTTCGACATTCACATGTAGTTTAACCGAGAGTTTAACTTCATAGCTTTTTGCGTAAATTTTTATAGTCTCTGCGACAGTTTTCATTAGTTGAGGATGTATATAAGTGGCACCGCGTCATAGCTATGGTAAACCAAATTTTGTGGCAAAATCTAAGTAAAGAAGCCTCAAAAAATTGTTGTTTCACTTTGTATCTGCAGTGTGCCGCTTTATATGTCTATAATAAAACACCGAGACCTTTTAAAGGAGAGACAAAATAGGTACTTACCTAATAAATAAAGATCCGAAACATAAAAGAGGATCCAAAATTATATTAAAATGTGGGCAAATATTGATTTAGTTGCAAAAACGGTAATTTGTTTGGTAAAAAATCGGTCCCAATTTGTTTGGCATCAAAACAGTCAAAACATCAACGAATAGACAATGTCAAATCCCAGCTAAATCAATATGTTTGTAACAACCAGACAAGAGTATATATGTTCCTTTCTAATAAAATCGTTTAGAAGAAGACATAAATAAAAAGCAAGTAAAATAGTAAGCTAATGACTAATTAGTGCAGTGACTCGTTTTGGGAATCAATATCAATAAAAAAATTACAGGAAGTGCGGGCCACTGTATGTACCCCTCTACACCCTTCCCGCCTATCACGGTTTTGATGACGCGGTGCCACCTTAATATAACATCAAGTATGGGTCCCGATAAAGGGAACTTTTTCATACCAAGGTAGTTGCATTAAAAATATTTCTAAGTACTTACTTTATTTTAAATCTCTGATTATAGTGAGAGAAATATCCTGCCTAAAACGTTCATACACTCTTAAATGGAACCAGGGGTGAAAAGTAACTGCCCAGGAAATTTTCCTGTGAATATTCTCACGTGAAAACGTAGTCTGACTAAATTTACCGTAAAATTTGTACAGCGTCCAATAGGATTTGGGTTTTGTCAAAGTCCTGTCTGGTCCCGTCGTGTCCTGTTGAGTCCTGTCGAAGTCCTATCGAGTCCTGTAGAAGCCCTGTTGAGTACTGTCGTGTCCTGCTGAATCCCGTGAAGCTCCTGTCGGGTCCTCTCATTAAATTTGTACAGTACTGTTGTGAGTTAATAACCCACCGGAAGTTGGATAGTTTAGGCGAATAATACAACGCAGTAAAATTTGGGTTTTAGAGACAAAGATAGATATATTTCTTTAGGTACATGGACTCTAATAATTATCGTAGGCGCATAGTCCGCTTGTCCCGTAGTTTGAAATATTTGACAGATTTTTCATCTAGGTACGCTTTGAAAATCAAAAGTTATTGTGCAATATTAACTTCACTTTTTTATGACATGACGCCCCATCCGTAATCATCATTAGGCATTAATTGTTCGTCTTGGATCAGTAAGTCGGTGAGATATGACATGGTAGTCATATAAATCCAGCTAAACATTAGGGAAACTGTAGGCTAAGCTCAGGACCAAACGACCACGTTAGTCGTTAGGTTTTATCAGGGATTATACTATATGTATTGACGGATTGGATTTGACCAAAGTAAAAGCGGCAAATTCAAAATGGCCGCCGTCCCGCCCTTTTAACCATTAACATTTCGTTCCCTGGTTTAGAAATGTTAAGTGCTTGTCAACCGCTGTTTTATTTATTTGTGTTTTTGCCAGTTTTTTTATTAAATTTGGGATAAAATCAAACTGGTTACCCTATCCGGGCGGCGCTCCTTCCCAACTTTTTGGCACACGGACGGGAGTTTATGCAGTGGCAAACAGGCGGCTGTCGTAAATAGACGAGACTATAAAAAAAATTACTCTCTATTAAAAAGTAACTTTAAAATACAAAAACTGAAGATATTTATTTAAATGAAGTTTTTATTGAGCTTAGAGATAAAGTAAACTCAAAAAATCATTTAAAAAAATAGGTACATATTCTTATTATAGCTAGACCACTTATTAAATAAGTATCTTTATTAGAGACAAAGTAAACTTTGCCACGTTGCCGGTTGTCGCTTATAGGCGATTGTGTCGTGAATAGACGACGCTCGTCCATCTGACAAGCAAACACTGTCGTAAACGTTACCACAGCCCGCCCGTGTGCCATTGCAACAAAAAAAGATATCTCCAAGGCAACGGCAGCCGTCCAGAAATAAAATGAACAGGTGTCGTCAATAGGCGACAGCCGTCCGTCTGCCAAAATAGTTACTGTCGTTAAGGGTACGCCAGCCGTCCGGAAAGGGTTTAAAACTGTTCAGGGTCTTGAAACATTAATTTTTCCAATTAGAGTAGGAAAAGTCCGAGAATTCCTTTCTTTTTCAACTAAAATAACAGCTGACAGCATCTGCCTTTTTGACAAGTCCGTGGTAAAATCAAAGTATAGTAGGTTTGGTTAGGCTGCCTGCCAGTGCTCAACTATTTTAACCACGTTTTCAATGGTAATGTCAAACGCATGCTGTACCCACTTTTTCTATTTTGGTTGGTTGTGAAATCCAATGTCTAGCTGTTCCATTATCTCTGCGTTTTATTGATTAATAAATATAAACGGATTGGATTTCGCCAAAGTTAAAGCGGCATATCCAAAATGGCCGCCGCCCGGTAAACGTTTCAGTTTGACATTTTGTTCTCTGGTTTCAAAATGTGTTTGTCCATGGCCATAACTAGAAAAACTGTTTAGGGTCTTAAAATATTACTTTTTCCATTAGAGTAAGGAAAGTCCGAGTATTTATTTCTTTTTCATCAACAACTGACTGACTGGTTGCCTACGGGTGCCCTTCTATTGCAGCCGAATTTTCAGCTTTTTCTATGATAAACTTAAACGCATGGAATAAACTTTCTTTTGTTTTGGTTGTTTATATAATCCAAATAGGTTCTAACATAAATACATGTTCAAAGGATCGAAAAAAGAAGCACTCATAGCGGACTTTGAAAACAATAGTAAATTTAAATTCGTGGATGCGAATTTTCAAGTGCGCATGCGTGTGTTTTGTCATGTAGACACACAGCTGCTATGTGGGTGGAGGCCATATTGAAATTTTGCGTTTGTCGTATAAAATTATGTTTTTTTCTGTGAAAAATGGGAAATATTTCACGTAAAACATGTGCGGTTTGTAGAAAAATGTCCGGAAGAAGTAAGGGAGTGCCACTTCATAGGTAACGACGTGTATTTTTCTTTATAATTTGTTAATAAAGTTAAGAGTGGTTTATAGATGCCATGAAACACTCTTCATGGTGTCCACAATAAATCTACACAATTAGTTCTAGAAAAACTACAAAATTAATCCAATCAATTTGATAAATTTTCACCCAATCAACTAGTTTTTAGAAAAAAATAATAGACATAAACCTAAATATTTGACAATTGTCAAATAATGTAGTGACGTAAAGCTACGTTTACATTTGGAGAGTTTACTGGCGGAAAGTACTGGCAGCCACTAAACTTTTCATGTGTAAACTACAAGAAAGTTACTTGCTACTCTCCCGCAAGTACAGCTAACGTTTACATTTGAAGAGTTTACTGGCGGAAAGTACTGGCAGCCACTAAACTTGCCATGTATAAACTACAAGAAAGTGCACTTGCTACTCTCCCGCAAGTACTCTCCAAAAGTTGACCGGCCGGCTAGTTTAGTGGCTGCCAGTACTTTCCGCCAGTACTCCCCAAATGTAAACACATGTCAACAAGCGTTCTGTGAGAAAGTGTCCACGTTCTTTACAATGAATAAGTGGGATGGAAATCAGATCATTTCCTTTTTAAACATATATCAAAAATATGAAATTTTGTGGAATATCAAGTTCATCATCAACCTAAGTGGGATGGAAATCAGATAATTTCCCGTTTAAACATATATCAAAAATATGAAATTTTGTGAAATATCAAGTTCATCATCAACCTAAGTGGGATGGAAATCAGATAATTTCCTTTTTAAACATATATCAAAAATATGAAATTTTGTGGAATATCAAGTTCATCATCAACCTTCGTTAAAAAAACTGAAATAGTACATTTCGGTAGTCTGTATAAATACTGCAAGGAAGCAAAACTATCACCAGTGGCCAGATAGCGTAATGTGACTTCCAATTTATTTGGGGGAGAAATAGGACTTCTCATACACGTTTCCGATTTGGTCAGTTTATGTTAAACTAGTCTTAACAGTTCTTTAAATTTTTGGAATGATAATCTCATAAAATTCCTATAAGAATCGGGATCTTCAGTTGATATCTCCTTTAAGAGTCGTTCTGCAAGTACTTCTACGTCTGATCCAATCTCTAACCCAAACTCGTTTTTTCCTAGTTTTCTTGCGTTCTAACTTATTTATTAAATTATTGGCAATTTCACACACAACAAATTTAACAGCAGCACGCACTACCGCCATTTTGTTTTTAACTGCTTGGCAACTAAACTTGAAAACGTGTAAACACAAAACAATGAACAAGTTTAGTGGCTGCCCAGACTTTCCGCCAGTAAATTCTCCAACAAAGCAAGTTTAGTGGCTGCCATTACTTTCCGCCAGTAAACTCTCCAAATGTAAACGTAGCTTAACGGAGCATGTTTCAAACCCACCAAAACTGACGCATGGTTATGCCCCATATTTATCATCTAATTTGGTATAATCCAATCTCTAGCTGTTCAATAATCTCTGCTAGGTTTATGGTATCCTCTTGTCGAACGCTAAACGCTGAGCTGCAAGACCTTTTCCTTTAGTAAGTTATTAATACCAAATTATAATATTTTACTGTTTTTTTATACTTTTTGGTCTATGCGTTCAACAGGTGCGCCTGGAAGCAATCTAAAACTACTTATTAACAAATTTATTATTTTTAATGGGCATTACGCCTCAAAGAACAATCAATGGCCCGTTCCAACTGTCCCTGCTATTAGAAACAACTAACAACGGTTTATTTTTTTGTATTTATTTTTTTTTAATTTTATATTAACTTGTTATAAGCAGCTATTTAGTTCATAATCGATAGAAATATATTTTAAATTAGGTACTGACTTAAAAAAATATATTTTCCTATTTCACAACAACAAACTCGTATCTCTTACCGTTTCCGAAATCCTCATGTAGTTGCTTTTATTTGGGACACCCTGTATATCATTAATTTAAAATCACCTAGACTTACTTTTAATATTTTAATTACCAGTTGTTAATTCATAAAAAATATGTCATTGTAGTGCAAATTTTAGAGGCACAACTTAAAAATTTCAAAAATGCGTTGCTGCAACGATAATTTATAAAAAACGTGCATTAGTTTTATTTACCTTATAACTTCGCTTATAAACAAACTATTTTTGGAAGAAGGTAAGTTTTAAAGCATTTTGATTGCTAGTTGAGTGGCTTATGGAGAAAAATCATGTCCCGTGGGATAGTTGGGGAAGATTTTTTTACACTACGCTAAATCGATCGGTAGTAGATCACACAATTTTAAGTCACAGCGTGTTTGCCTCCAATTTGAGTACGGAGGCTGCCATATCATAAATCCAAGATGGCGGCTTTTATTACGTTTTACAAACTTTGGCTTATTAGTTTTACAGAAAAATTGTTAATACGTTTTCTATTTGCAATAAAACAGCATTAAAAAAAAATTAGCTTTATATCTCAAAAATTAACAAAGCTATTATTTTTTTTTAAATACTAAAAAATAGTAACTTTTTCTAGCCAAAAAAAATTGAGAAAGGAATTTAATTTACCTTGGATAGTTGGTTACAGATCACTCAGTTTTAAGTTGCTGGGTGCTTGCCTCAAATTTCAGTGCCTGTGTGACGTCATAAAGCCAAAACGGCGGTTTTTACATGTTTTTTCACAAACTTTTTCTTTAAACTTATGTAACATCAATTTTACAGAAAAATTGTACAGGAAAAGATTTGTTCGGAATAGAACAGCAATTTAATTGTTCTTTAAATTTAAGCTTTATATCTCATAAAACAGATATTGGTATCTTCTTAAATTAAACAAAAAATTTAAAAATCTAAGATTGTGCTAAGTCGCCGGGTGTTTGTCTCAAAACTTAGGTAAGAGGGCCTATATGTAATAAATTATTTAACTGATTCCTAAAAATATTGAGTGCATCTGTTTTAAGTTTTAAGGATGCGATATGTCTATTTATAGTAACTGTTTTACATTCTTTTCTTCTTTTACCTCATTTCTGAATGTAACCATCAAAAGTATATTATTTCTAATTTTTTTACTTTAAAATAATTACATTTGTCGCGGTGCGGAGGTTTTAACGGGTTCCTTTTCCAATGCCTGGCCACCATGGTTAATATAAAGAGACACTAGCATTTTAAAGTGCCGCAAAAAATGTAGCAAATTAAAGAATATTATTATAAAATTTTGTGTTTGGAAGTTTTTTGGGGCAAGCAATTCGAATTTGTTAGCCTTTTAAAATTAGTGTATTTATGTTTTTATTAAAATACCACATTTTTATTTTTACCCAAAAAAATCAAAAATACACAGAAGGGGAAGACAGGAATTTCCTACCTCAAAAATAAAATTCAAAAATCGTTTGGTCATACACGGTAAAAAATTTTGTCTAGAATGAAAACACGTTCTTTTCTTGAATAAATTGTTTTACCTTAAAACAATTTGTTTTGAATTAAAATATTTCTATTTAGTTCAACGCAACGTTTAATCTTAAAATGAGACTTTATTTTTCTTCTTTAATTGTTTTGTTTCAGTATATTCCATTTTGTAACAAAGCAAATTGTCTTCATATAAATAATATTTTGCTTCCTGAGAAAACGGTGCCTTAGATTAACTTGGTTCGGATTTATAATAAAACAATTTCTGTTTCACATTAAAATAAGAGGCAAGACATTTTTTGTGCTATATCAAGAAAATATTCTCTTGGTGAGTAGGAAAGCACAAATTATTTTACCTCAAAGCAATTTGCTTTGATCTAAGACAATTTTTTTTACCGTGTACCCTGTGTCTCGGTTATATCAATTTAAAGCATATTTGATCAAATCCATAAATGTATGCTCAAATCCTAATATTTCTTATTATAAATATACTCCACGTTTTGTTTACAATTAGGATATACGGGAGGGGATGATAAATATAGTAATTTTAAAAACAATATTTGAAAATAGTTATTTACCTAACAAGTGCGTACAGAGACACCGAACCGAACGACGTGGAGCGGGTGGTAAAGACGCTTTCCGCATGTGCTAGGTATAATATTTTACCTATGAGAACCTGTTCTTTCAAAAACTGAATGTAATTTATCATTGGCGCACCCAGGGGTGGGGGTTGCCCGGGACCCAGGCCCCCACCAAACCAAAGATTTTTTTAGATATTTTTCACATATCTCATAAATAAAAATATAAAATAGTATAAAATACTACTTAATAAGGCCTCGGCCCCCTCAAAGGCCATGTGCCCCCCAAGACATATTTCTGGGTGCGCCACTATAATTTATTTAAAAAAAATAATCAAATTAGATAAAATTAAAAATGTAAACAAATATTGCGTTCGGTAAAGTATACTACCTTCTGGTAAGTGAGTGCGGTAAAGTGGGCAGAGTTCTGCAAATTTTTAAAAAATCTTTTTTGCACTGTTAAGAAGAAACTTAAATGGACCGCGCATTTAAAACCCTAATACCTACGATAAATGCAACGGTTCTAGACAAAATAATGTATCAAAAAATGACTAAAAATTAGTTAATCTAGGTACGTTTTTTGAGGGTTAAGGTTTTTTTATTGAGGATTTAAATGTTCGAATTCTTTCCTTTACTAATGTCAAAGTCAAAAAATATTAAATACTTTCCCATAAAAGTGTCAAAGTTGTCGAAGTTTTAGGCGTTTCAAAAACTTCCTAATAAGTCGAAGTTTTGTTAATTGAATTTATTTAATTTCCAAACTAGGGATGGGGTAAAATTGTTGCTTATGATTTTAGTAAAACCTTGGTTCGGGTAGAATTTAAAAATGTATGATTTTATTTTTGTTTCAGGTGGCGAACAGTCTGGATGATAGGAGCTTTAGTGATCTCAATAGTGCCAAATGTAAGTATAAAATTGTCACGCTATCTTAAAAAACTTAAACAAATTGAAAAACTACCATTTACTTTTATATCTCGTTGATCTCGTTTCACTTAGAGAACTAATCCTTGATAAGGTAATTTTGTTTGTTTTCTTGTTTACTTTTTATTTAATTTGGAGGCAAATGAACAATTAAATAAAAAGACTATAAAAATGATTCTTTTTTAAACAAATAGAAAAATTAATGTGCCGTTTTTCAAAAGATTTGGCAGACATGAATCTAGTTTGCCGGAATGATGGTGAAGACAACTTAAAGACAAAAACTAACTCTAAGCTTGGTTTTTAAAAAAATTGACAAAATACATGATAACAATACGTATTTTTTGTGATTAAAAAAAATCACTAAACATGCACACAGATACATATCGTTTTAATTTATTTTATTTTCAACAATATAGAGTTAAACAAGATTTTTTAGAAAGCCGAGTTTAAATTAAATAAAACTTTAAAAAAATTAAAAAAAAAAATTAATTAAAAAAATAACCTCAATATGCGGACGCACCGGCAGTGTCAATACAGCTTTAACGGAACTTTGTGATACGCCGATTGAAAGAACATTTTATTTTCTCTAAAAAAGGTATTTTATTATTTTTCCATAAAACGCTTAGTTTTTTTGAAAACTTACTAAAACCTAAATAAAACATTATTTTTTTCGTGATCTTAAAACAGACACATATATAAATGCCAATGGATGACCTTAGCCCACTTCGGTGATACGTCATTTAAAAGATAATTTAATTTTCTATAATAAACCCAACTAACATTTATAGTAGCGGCTACATGTTCTAAAGGCTTTGCTACTTTCTTATAGTAGAAATGTGGTGATCCCAACCAAAATTTGTTACTTTTTAGTTCTAACTACTATTTAGTATCAGGAAATAGTAGATGTTTCGTAAAAACGACCCTCTAAACTACTTCTTAGGATTGTTTCTTGATAGTCGATTCTCATAGTCTTCTCTATACCACAATAGGACGTTGCTAAAGTTTTACTTTCTTTTTAGTCGTTATTTCGTAGTCGCCCTGACTTTTATATCCTACTTAATTACCACTAGAAAGTTAAGCTTCATTGGAGTCCCAAACAAGTGTATCCGACAACTACATTATAACTTTAATTTTTTACCACAAAAGTTTGTGTCATCATAGTAACATCTGATGTAACAATGTAGACAAAATAACTTATTGGATCAACTTTAAAGCCGCAACTACTTTGACTTTTTTTTAATGTCGATCTTTTAAAGTAATCTCTCCTTCCTGTTTCTACTTTGAAAACGTAGACTTTTTGAAGTCGCATCTTGGTCGCACACATTCTTAACTCTAGTTTTTGTGGCTCCTTTTATAATATGGGAATATTAGGAATAGTTTTGCAAATATTTTTTTAACTACCTTGTGCAGTCCATTTTTTCGAGCTCATTGCTTGACCATTTTGCAAAACAATCAAAATGCAAAATATTGATCCAAAGTATCGAGTACCGCACACGGATTTTAAGAATTCCCTGGTCCATGCTTAATCTCCATCCTTAATCTTTTACGCTACTTGTTGTTGGTATTCTATTCTTGTCGGTCTTACGGTCGTTCGTGGCTTGTGCTGTGGCACCACCCTCTTGTGCCGCCACCCTCTTGTGCTGACGTGTCGTGTTTCACTGTGATTCATTTCATGTGTTGAGCTGGACTTTAACTTTATATATCCCTCTTCCAAAACAAAATATTTTATTCTTAGTTTATTGCTATAATGATAAAGTAAAACACAAATAAATAGGAACAAAATAGTAACAAACTGAGGAACATTAAAAAGAAACCGTAAAACAAATCGGTAAAAAAATTTACGTAACGCTGTCGCAACATCACCTTCGCCACTATATGTAACGTTTCAGCTAACATCTACCCACTTATTAGGGACTTATTGCAGTAGTGTCAGGCACTAATTGTGCCGGGCACTATATTGACAGTTTCGCATTATAAGAACAGCTGTCTTCTTTCAAAATTAGACCATTTTGTATTATAAGAGCCGGAATTAATAGTGACGCCACTATTAATGAAAAATAAACGACTGGATTTCTAAATTCGTCTTTGGTATGTCAATTTTGAAAAATCAACGGTCAGTTTTTAATGCGAAACGTCAATATAGTGCCCGGCACAATTTGTGCCAGGCTTTATTGCAATAGGTCCCTAATATCTAATTTATGCACGGCCCCTAAAATAACCTCTGGGAGATGCTAGACTTCATCTAGGAACTTTTGCGCTGTTTGCGGCTAATAAAAAAACAAGTTAGATATATCGTGGTTACATGCGGATTTCTAAGCGATCTAACAAGTCTCAGAGATTGTTTTTTTACTTATAGGGCTTATATTAATAAAAATTACTTAATATTGAGAAAGCCAAAATATCCAAAAACAATAAAAAATACTACATACGAATTGTGAGAGCAATGTGTAAATAAAAAAAGTAACAATAAGTTGATTTCATTGATGTGACTACGTTCTTTTAGTTCTTTGACCAACACTTCCTAGAAATTCTAGAATAGGGATCATGCTCTCGACTGCAACATACATTTTTAAAAAACACTTTTTATTGGCACTTCATTTATTGTTCTAATGGAATTTAATTTATCTTGTTTTTGTTTTAAAACCTACCACAAATTCACGCTAGTACAAAACCTATAAGCAGTGGTGCTGTTGTTGACAGAAACGGCAAATGACAAGTGGCGACACCCCTATAACTTGAGGGTAGTAGTTATACTTATCGCGTAGTTCCTATCACTCTGTAGACGTTTTCTAGTGGCGAAAGCTAGTTAATAATATGTTTCTGCAACGAAGGAGTAGAAATTCGAGTGTGTTATATAGAACTATAAAGGAAAGCCGACATAAAAGTCGTAAGTGACACGTTACCGTAACTTAGGCTCACTTTCAAGTAACCCTTTCGACTATCAGGGAATATAGTTTGGGACGCCATATTTTTATGTAAGAAAGAAAATTTAATATTTTTGTTGTCGTTTTATGAGCTCATATTAAAGAGCTATACTATTTTATAAACAAATTAGTTGAAGCTTACCAAAAATGCTCTTCTTAAGCACCATTTGTTGGAGTTAACTGTCGATTATGAAAACATAACACAAAAATTCCATCAGCTACCAGAAAACGGCTCAATTTTACGGGCCCACCGGTTTTTTGCAATATATATAATGCATGTTATACAAAAAACCTTGCGTCGCACTCGAATTTTGATCCTCTGCTCGTAAATTCTCACACTTTTGGATAACATAGTACATATTATAACCATCACCAAACAAAAAAACTAAGCGAGTCTGTTTACTGTTGTGTCCACCATATTGTGTAACAATTCTACCAAAAAGAAACGATTATATTATTTGCAACTACATCACAACTTTTATGCCATTACGGAAAAAAACAGCCTCTACCCCATGGTAGATACCTGGCTACGACGTAGTAGTGTAGTTGTTACTACAGTCACTTTAAACACTTGGCCAAGTAGTTATAACCAGAAATTGGTTCCCCACTTAGGGAATTATAACGTCGCTGTGTGGTATACTGAGACGTAACGGGAGTATGTTGCGGTTACTTTTAAATTCTTTCTAGTTGGGGTTTCGTCGTTACAACTTTAAATGTTTGTTGGGAAGTTGATTACATACTTTCTTCACAGGTGTACTGCTTACACTTTAGGGTTCGTATCTCTACAAGGTTACAGCCCAGATAACTCAATGATGATATTTATTTTATACTATTACAGATTTTCTGAAACAAGTAGTTAAAAGGCTACTAAATGAAAAAATTGGTCAAAATCCAAAATGTAGGAAATTTTATTTTCTTCAGCTTTTGTCTAAAACTTTTTTTCTAAAATGTACAGGACCACGTAATTTAAAAAAAAAACCTTTTTGTGCACACTAAATCCAAGATGGCCGGGGGAGCCGGCCTCCCCCCAAGATCGAAAACTCAATTTATTTTTAGAACTCCAATGTGAACAACATTATGTTAAAGTCGCGACTACCCCACCTTTAGCAAGCTCTGTCGTTATTCTTGAAATCTCCCCGAGCGACTACTCCTTGAAATTCGAGCGAGGACCAATGGAGATGCAGAAATCAAGTGAAATCGTATGCGCAGTTTGACTTTCACCCGATTTTAAGGGAGTAATAATTCTCAATCGTTCAAGAATTCACACACACAAGGTATTTTTTTCGTTAGAATGTCTGGCCTATACGTTCCTCGCGTATAAATGTTGATTCCGTTTTTGATTTAGATAACAACAGTAGGTAAGACAGGAAACCTGCAAATATATTGAATTGAAATTTTGCTACTGTATTTGGGTGTAATAAATGCGGGAGAGTTGCCGCACTTTTTAAAAAATAGCTGTAATATCTGGAAGTCTTGAGATTTTTTTCTTCAAAATGAATTAGTGCACAGGTACTGCGTTAAACTTTAATAAAATACAAAAATAAGAAATATATGTGAGAAAACATGAACATAGCAAAAAAAAATTTTTTTTAATTAAAGTCTTTTACACTGCTGGGGAGATGCCGCGTGAAAATAGAAGAGACGCCGCTGTAACCGTTTCTCTAAAAAACCTCTAATTTTAATTTTTTTCCTCAATTCGAGTCTGGAACATATGTTACAAACTTCACAATACATGGTGCAAATGACATGTAGCCATTTTAAGCATTTAATACATTGTAACCAATCCACTTTTTTAGTTGTTATTGCGTAATTTTCGAAGCATTCCACACAGCGTTCCTGGTTTTTATTTTTCTTTTTGGCTAGAGGTTCATCATCGCTGTAACTTCATTGAATTTTTTCTCGGTCTTCTTGAAAATGAGGCATCTGTCCTTTTGGTTGGGGGAGATGCCGCACCTGATTATCAAGGTCACAGATTTAAAACGCAACAAAATACGGCATGGCACCTGTAAACATAGCCCCAAAATATTGAATAAAACACACGAATGTGAAAAAAAACTACCACATTGCAAAGAACCACACTTATTAGGACCGTACTTAAAATTTTGCTAAGAAAATTTTACCTTACCGTCGTAAATTCAAGGATTGCAAGCGATATTTTAGAAAACAAAGACGTCCGATGTCATAACCGTTCACTAAATGATGAACTCTGTATGTGGGCATACTTGGTTGCCTATGTTATAGGCAGTGGCGTATATAGAAAAAAGTTTCGGGGTGGGCCCGAGACAGTTTTGGGGGGGGGGGGGGGGGCCCGAGACCTCATGAGGCTGTATTTTATGCTATTTTATGTTTGTATTCATGAAATATGGAAAATATCCAAATAAATCTTAGCTTCAGTTTGGTGAAGTGAGCCGAAGGCCAGTTGCACAAGTGGAGCGAGTGTGCAAAGAGGTTTTTAAAAGAGTTTTTGTAGTGTAAACTTCTTTAGGCACGTTTAGCACTTTTTGTGGGTACTGAATTGAACTGAGCCGTCACGCTCGGCTATGTAACGCTCATTCGGGTGAAGTCGGCTCGAGTCGACTAACTCTGAGAGGAACAGTCAGCAGAGCGATATGATGATGCAGATGAAGGCCACTCAGAGCAAAATTTACCAGAGTAATTTATACCCAATTATAATTATGTAAATGATATTACATTGTATATTACTTTGTCAATATACAACGCAAAAAATGTTGTATTTCGTATTATTAATTTCGCCTTCTTGAAGTTTATACTTCTGCCGTGTGGTCTTAAGCACACACAATTTTTTTTGTATACTTTTTAAACGACTACAAATAAGAAACACTAGTCCTTCTTTTTCCTAATTTATTATTACACATTTGCGGCCCATTTGCGATATTCCACATTTTGACTTAGGTATGACAGAATCAAAGATACTAGATAAAAGAAGCGTGCGCAAAGACAACCCAACGGTGTGCAAAAAGTTTTGCAGAGTGTGTGCAAATTACCGTTTTAAGTTTAAGTTTGCAGTGCAGTTGGCAAAACCTCATTTTGGCAGTCGTATAAAAAAGGTTTTCCGAAGCACAAGGTGGAGTAATGTGAATACTTATTAAAAAATGGTATTAATTTATGTTTTATCTTTTCAGAAATTAAATTGCGAATCGATAGAGGACACAACGATAGTAGGCTACAAATTAATAAGCAACTCGTCAAGTTTGACAGAAAAACCGGAGAAAATTCCAGTGATAGAAATTTCAAATCAAACCAGGGAAGCCCTCAGACATGAAGACACTGAACATGACTCTGTAAGTTACTAGTAACATTTGGTTTTATTCATTTCAAGGATGGGTTCATCGACCAGTGTTAAATTACAAGAACTATGCAATAACAGTCCACATAGCACAATCACGTGTTTAACACGTAAAAAACGCGTGAGAAAAATAAACCTATATAACAAATCAAAACAGCAATGTTTCGACGTTATTTTCAAGTGAATTCTAAGTATATTTTTATCAACGTTAGGGTCGCGCCTTTTCTATACGAATTTTTTTAAAACGCGACTTACATGGCTTTTCTACCTAAAATTTTTGACATTTTACTAGAAGCAGCTGAATCTAACCGGGAGTGTTTTGGCCTCGATACTCCAAAAAGCTGTTAATGAACTGATCCCTAATCCTTCATGATCACCTGACCTGATAAAGACACATTAATATTCTGTGTTTACTCTTGAAAAAAAAGAAAACCTAATGTCTGTATAGAGATTTTGTCTTGCCTTGAACGCCAGCTTTCAAAATTGTCTCAGTGTTGTAGTCTTAAACTAGTGAACTTGTAGAACTTTCTTTCGCGTCACTTTTAAGTTAAAAAAAGTTATTAACAAAAACGTGACAAAAAAGGACGCAGAAAGTTATTACTTTTAACAAGTCTAAAATTATCTAGAGGGCTTTTAAACTAGTTTTCGCGCCTTTTTTTGATTAAAAACATATACAGAAAAAACATGACAATATAATACTCAAAAAGTTAGTAGATTTCAGAAGTCTTAATCTAGTGGCGTTTTAGAACATGTTGTGGAGGACTTTTCAAGTGTAAATTTGGCACATAAAAATAACAAGGATCTTTAAGCATGTAGATTTAACAAAACAAATATTACATGGTATGAGGTTGTTTTCTAGTAAAAAATAACTTTATTATTTTTGTTTACGTTAATTTAACATGATGATTGATGTGATTTTTGTGCTATTTGTGAGGGTTGTATAAATAGTGTAGGCCCTAGCTCATGTAGCATATGCCCTAATACGTGCGTCAGTTTTGTCGCGGGGCTTTGTTAAGCAACTAGGAGTATAAAAAATATTTGGTCACGTGGTCCAAATCATGGTCGTTTGGTCCGATTTTATCTTTTTAAAGCTTGTTTTACTCCGTTTTTTAAGGCAAATAAATTTTGTATTAACACATTTTTTTATTAAATCAAGTAGTTTTTGAAATACACCAAGATTATTAATATTTTTGCTCACAAAACTGTTTAAATCCTATCCATGCACATATGATTGCAGTTACAGTATACCGGGTGGACCAAAAAAAGCCGGACAATTTTTTTTCATTATAACTGTTGAACTATAGGATCGATTTTAATGGGACAAACTGCACTTGATGCAGAATTAATCAGTTTTGATTAAATGTATTCTTTTGTCCGCCATCTCAAAATCCAAGATGGCGTACGAAATTAAAATGTACCCTTCAAAGGTGCTCGTTTATTGCCACGCACAATAAGGTACGAGTTAGCAAAATCGGTTCATCGGTTCTCAAATAAAATATTTTTGTTTCAACCATTGTTTTGCATATTATACGATTGCCTTGCCAATCATGTCTGCATTTATTTCCTGGCAAATTCATTACTACTGAACCGATTTTAATGAAATAAAAAACATCCTGGTGATAATTGATTGCTTCTCAAAGATCATGATCAAAGTTTATCATTAAGATGGCGATATAAGATGGCAGAAATATTTATACTTGATTCTTCAAAATGGCGTGTTTATTCTTGTTTTCCAAAAATGTTTTAGTTTTTTTTATTTATAGAAAAACTCTACTTTTCTCTCACAGACCGACGTACAAATTAGTAAAATCGGTGTGGTGGTTCTCAAAAAATCTTTTTTTTCAACCATTGTTTTACAGATCCTACGATTATATTGTCAATCCTGTCTGCATACATTTCCTTATAAATTCGTTATTACTAAACCGATTTTAGTGAAATAAAATCGTGCTGATTAATAGCTCTTTAAAGATTGTTATCGAAATTTTCCGCCTTTTTAGAATTTAAGATGTCGGAGAATGTTTCAGTTGTTTTTTTAATTTATAGAAAAACACTACTTTTCTCCCGCATAAATCGGTACAAATTAATAAAATCGGTGTAGTGGTTCTCACAAAATCTGATTTTGTTTTAACCATTGTTTTACAAATTATACGATTTCATTGCCAATCCTCTCTGCATTAATTTCTTCATAACTTCATTATTACTAAACAGATTTGAGTGAAATAAAAAACATCATGATGCAAATTTTAAAAAACAGTCAGTTTACGCCATGATGTTTTTTATTTCACTAAAATCGGCTCAGTAATAATGAATTTATAAAGAACTGAATGCAGACAGGATTGGCAATGTAATTGTATAATTTGTAGAACAACGGTAAAAACAAGATCAGATTTTGTGAGAAGCACTAAGCCGATTTTATTACCTTGTACCTTGTTAGGTGGAAAAAAGTAGTGCTTTTCTATAGATTTAAAAAAAACTAAAACATTTTTGGAAAATAAAGAATAAACGTGCCTCTTTAAAGGTTCAAGTATGACTATGTCCGACATCTTAACTTTTAAGATGATGACAAATTTCGATTATAATCTCTAAAGAACAATCAATTCAGTAAGATCTGTTCAGTAATAATGCGTTTATAAGGAAATCAATGCAGACAGGATTGACAATGCAGTATAATCTGTAAAACAATGGGTGAAACATAAATAGTTTTTTTGCGAAGTACCACACCGATTTTACTAATTTGTACCTTGTTTTGCGGGGGAGAAGTAGTGCGTTTCTATAAATTAAAAAATAAACTATAACATTTTCAGAAAATAACAATAAACACGCCATTTTGAAGAATCAAGTACAATTCTGTCCGCCAGCCTAAATTTTAAAATATTTTTTTTGGAACCACCAAACCGATTTAGCTTATTCGTACCTTGTTGTGCGTGGCAAGAATGCAGCTTTTCTAGTGATTTAAATAAATTATTAAAACGTGTTCGCAACACAAGAATAAACGAGCATCTTTGAAGGTTAAAAATTATTTTTACTTTTGTCCGCCATCTTGGATTTGTAGATAGCGGACAAAAAATTTATTTAGACAAAAGTCTAATTCTCCGTCAAGTGCAGTTTGTCCCATTAAAACATATGGTATAGTTCAAAAGTTATAATGAAAAAAAAATTGTCCGGTTTTTTTTGGGCCACTCGGTATTTCACATTCTTGGTTTCTTTTTTGTTACATAAAAGGCTTTAAATCCTTCATAGAAGAGGATCTCGGTTGTATGTTTTTAAATTTTGATGGATGACACTCCTAAACATTGTTTTTTCGTTTGGTAGAAAGATAAGTATTGACCTTTTCGTTAGAATATATTACTAAGTATTTACTAATGCCTTAAAAACTAGTGTCAGTACATAGACGAAGTGTGTCAGTATCAGTCCTTGGTGTTAAACTTTGTGCAAGATTCACAATATCTCAAAAATTTTAAGTTTATTGGTTTTTAGTGGTTTTGCCATCATATCACTTTCAGTTTGTAATAAAACATCTTATTGACAAGGCAACGTATCTATGATTTGCATAAAATCTAACTTTTCTACAGTTATGTCTATGTCTGATTGTTTGAAGTTGCATTAATTTTGCAAAACATCTTCATTTAGACCGTCATTAGCTTGTTACAAGAATCGCCGGTTTTTATCTTCAATCTTTTTAGTGGCTGAATTGTCAATATCCCTATCAGGTTTTTCTATTGTTCTTTATATAATTAAAGTATCAAAAAAAAGTGTCTTGTAGATTCAAAGGTTTTGCTAATTATATTGCTGAAACGATAGGGATGTTTTTAAAATTTTTACTTGAAGTTGAAAAAAAATCTCAAAGTTGCCTCCTTTAGAAAAAGCTTATTACTTTAGAAGTACTTAACTGATTTGTATGAAATAAAGCCAGAAACACTAAATGAAATATTAATTAACAGAAAAAAAGACCACATCAAAATCGGCTTAATACTACATGCGAACCGACCGACACCCACCGACATCAACACTTCCCACAGAGTTTTAGTGTTGTAATTTAAATTGAACTTTATTACAAAAACAATAATATTTAGATAAACTCTAAAATAGTTCTAAACAGTGATTGAAAGCAAAACAAAATCATAAATATACAAATATCACCGGAAATAAAAATACTCTGCCAATCTATGGGCACCTAAGCTCACACTAGGTGCTATAGTTATAGTGTACGTGTGAGCTAATATAACTAAAAACTGAAATATATTTTAGTCAACTCCAGACTCAATTACTTTTTGTTTGATATCACACACGCCATATTTTCACTTAAACTCTAATTTTTGCCATCTACCCCACCCTTTTCTAAAAATAAACTAAAATTCATTTTGTTTAACTCCAGACTTAATTAACTTTTGTTTGATATCACACACGCCATATTTTCACATAAACTCTAATTTTTGAAATCTACTCCCACCTTTTTATTTGGCTTACGTTTGGTGGATTTTGTTCATTTTTAAATGGGACCATCACGGCCCAAGACCCAGCCTAGGTACCAAATTTCGTTTAAATCGGGCAAGCGGTTTTTGAGTTATGCGGGTTGGTTGTTACAGACAGACATACAGACAGACAGACAGACAGACATACAGACACACAAACAGACAGACAGACGGCGCAACAAAAAAGTTTCAAAATCATTTGAAACGCAATGATATATAAAATTTTTTGAAATCGGAGCAACTTTTTTTTTCTCGAAAAAATTAGGATCACCATAGCTCACACTACTATCATAGTATAGTAGATGTGTGAGCTAATACTATATATAGTATAGTAGTGGTATGAGCTAAACATCACACTAATTGCAACTCACAGAGCAAAACGCAAAAACCCGTGAAAACGTTCAAAATAAGGTTTTGATATTACTTTAACGTTATTTTAAAAATAACGTGAAAAAACGACCTATTAAATTAAAAAGTGTAAACAAACGTGAATTTTAGTACCCGTGAATTTAAAATTCAAACAAATTTTCGTGGCCACTCGGGTAAAAAATTTTTTTGTTTCTCTCATATTTTTCCGTGGGTAGCTTGAAAGCTTAATTTTACGAGGGCCCAAGATTTAATGGACACCTAATAAGTATTGAGAGTTAACTGTTTCGTCTTTATGGGACTCATCAGAACACTGCTTAGTCAATGTGACACTCTTGCAAAGATAATTTCTTTTCTCACCATAAACATAGACAAAACCGTCTAATTAACTTCGCGAGGGTGTCACATTGACCAAGCAGTGTTCTGAGGAGTCCCATAAGGACGAAACAGTTAACTGTCAACACTTATTAGGTGTCCCTTAGATCTTGGACCTCCGGAGCATAAACTTTCGAGTTACACACGGAAAAATATGAGAGAAAGAAAAATCTTTTTACCCGATTAGCCACGAAAATTTTTTTGATTTTTAAAAAGTTTTTGCGCTTTGTGCTGTGTTGGAACTCTATAAAATATTAATGGCCAGACAAGATTATAATTCTGGTTTCCGATGAGCCAGATGACGAATTTGTGCAACTTGACCAGCCCAACAGGATATTTGCATTATAGTTTTTGATATTTTTAAACTAATTGAGATTCATAATTTTAAGGTCGAATGAATTTTATTCAATCATTACATGATCTATTACCTTCGGGTAGTAATTTAAACTAATCCATCTTTAGAGAAGACCTTTGTAAATGCAAATATGTTTTATTAAACCTTTGAAAAAATAGGAAATATTAGTTAAACAAAATATACATTTATAATGAAGATTGATAAAAATCTTAAGCTTTTAAAAAGTCATTTAAATATTTAAACACAATAAGCCCAATGTTGCACTCATGAAGAATAAGAACAAGAGAGTTTTTACTGTAACCAACAAATATTATAAGCACCTAATATTTTTCCCTTAAATTGCATAATAAAAAAAAGTTAAATAAAAAAAATACGTAACTACTAAATTTACTTGTAACTACTAGTCGCAGTTGAGTACAAAATTGATAGGTATACCTATAATGTACGACATGCTTCAACTTTTAGTTTTGATGCCCAAAGCGCACTTACGAAATTATACAGTTTTGTATTTTCATGAATCAAGTTATTGGGTAATTTTGTACCCAACTGCGACTAGTAGTTACAAGTAAATTTAGCAGTTGGGTGTTTTTTTTATTTTAAAAATTTTTTATTTCCAACTTTTAAAAATAATTAAAATTCCCTGAAGTCGTTAAGTCTATGGTGGCGGTGCGGTGTAGAGTTAAATCGAAATAAAAATATGAAAAGACAGTTTTTTGGGCAAGGTTTTACAAATTTAAAAAAATATTTCTTCACTTTGAAAAAGACACTTAAATGCACCACACATTTAAAACCCCACTGTGATAAGTAAAACAGTCTGGACAAAATAATGTATCAGAAATGACGAAAAATTAGGTAATCTAAACACGTTATTTGAGCGTTGAGGTTTTTTTTTATTTAGGATTTAAACGCTCGCTAAGGAATTATTTTCTTTACTAACGCTCAAAAGTTTTATCAAAAAATATTAAATACTTTTCCCAGAAAAGTGTCATTTCAAAACCCTTACACGCACATTAGATGCCATTCGCAGAGCTCCCTTTTAACCAGTGTTTAGGATTGTTAGATAGTTTATTAAATTAGATATAGGTACCTAATTACTTTTAATCATAAAAAAAAGAAAAAGACTACGCTACTTAAGCCATATTTGAGAAATGTGCTAAATTCAAACAGTAATAATTAACAGTGATTTTATTTTAAACAATTTTCCTAGAGAAAAGAGTTCATAATTACCTACTTACGTCCAGTGGCTTACGTAGAGATTGATCTTGGGGGATATTTGGGGGAGACTGGGTGAAGATGGTGCACCTAAGGGAGATTTGCAATGTATTTTTAATTTTTTTATGAAATTATTTAAAATTTTAATTATTAAATTTAAAATTAATAAAAATAAAATTAAAATTGGAATTCGACTTTTAAAAGCATTCCTGGTAACGAAAGCCTTAAGACAGGAATGTTGTATCTCTCCAACTCTTTTTAAAATACATATCGCAGTAGCTCTAAAAAACTGGAAACGTAAAGTACAGGGCATGGGAATACAACTTACCGATTTACCAAATACACAGTACAGTTTGCTGACGATCAAGTTATTGTAGCTAATAATAAAGAAGACATGGAGTATATGGTGATAAAATTAACGGAATACCAGTTAACAGTGAACGTGGATAAGTGGAAACGAATTAAGTGAGTTAGAACTAGACAATGGACGTACAATATCTCCATTCAATGAGTATATATACTTTTATATGTTACATTACATTTGGTAAGACAGGAACAGACTGTAAAGAACTGGAAAAATGAATAGTGAAAGCAAGAAAGGTTATTGGATGTCCTAACAGAATGCAAAATATAACATATATGAAACAATGGTGAAAAGCACGCTCTTGTATGGAATAGAGACTTGTCACGTAACGTAAAAATAGAAAGTGTCGAAATGGATGTAATAATTAGAATATCTAGAATAGATCATATAAGAAATGAGATCATAAAAGAACGAATGGTATTCGAGGGAAGCATAACGGATGGTTCGGTTCGGTTCGGTTCGGTTCGGTTCATTCATCACTAAAAGACAACTGATATGGTACGACCATGTACAACAGATGAACGACGAAGGATTGCCAAACAGGTCCTAGAATGGCATCCAATAATAGGGCGCAGAAAAAGAGGGCGTGCTAAACTAGAATGACAACAGTCAATCCAAAGATCGATGACTCAAAAAAACCTGACAGGAGATGTTTGTCAGGATCGAGGAAGCTGCAGAATAGGCGTCGGACAATGTAGAAAAACGTTTTATAACCGACATAGTTGTAGTAGATAGTTTATCAAATTAGATAGGTACCTATTTTCTTTTAATCATAAAAAAATAAAAAAAACTACCTACTTAGGCTACTTAAGCCACATTTGAGAAATGTGCTAAATTCAAACAGTAATAATAGTGATCTTGTTTTAAACAATTTTCCTAGAGTAAAGAGTTCATAATTACCTACTTACGTTCAGTGGCGGACGTAAAAATTGATCTTGGGGGGATATTTAGGGGAGACTGGGTAAAGATGCTGCACCTAGGGGAAATTTGCAATATATTTTTTTTCTATGAAATTATTTAAAATTTTAATTATTAAATACTTATATTATATTTTGTTTAGCCGTCTCCGATCCATCGTTGGACATAGGCCTCCCCCAATATCTTCCGCTCTTCCCTGTCTGTTCGCCCATCTCATTTGGGGTCTTCCCCTATTTCTTTTATTTTTCCAAGGTCTTCAGTTTACAATACATTTGTTCCATCGATCGTCTTTCTGTCTGATACTATCACCGGGAAATTTTCATTTTAATTTTGCTACTTCTCCTCCGACATCTCTTACTTTTGTTTTATTTCTTATCCATTCATTCCTTTTTAGCTTTACATGTCATTTGTCTTTCCATTGATCTTTGGGCTTTTGTTATTGCCTTATCCATGTTTGATTTTGTCTAGGTCTGAGACCCATAGATAAGTATACAGGAAGGATACATTGGTTATACACTTTCGTTTTGAAGTACTGGGGATATTTTTTATGTTTTAATATGTAGCTTAGTTTACCGAATGCTAACCAGGCCAATCTTACTCGTCTCTTGATTTCAGCAGTTTGGTTTTCTTTTTTTAGTTAATAATTTGTCCCAGGTATATATATCCCTCTATTTGTTCTATGTTCTCTTGGTTTATTCTGATTGTGATACCTTCATCTTTGTTTATTATAATTTTAGTTTTAGTGTAGTTCATACTCAATCCTATATTTTTAGCTGCTGTATCCAGTTGTTCCAGCATTTTTATCAGTTCTTCTTTCCTATCTGTTATTAAGGCGATATCATCAGCATATCTTAAGTGGTTCAAGTATTGTCTGTTTACTTTGATGCCTTCCCAATCTAAGTTTTTCAAAAAATCTTTTAGGGCCTGGTTAAATAGTTTAGGGGATATTGTTTCAACCTGTCTAACACTTCTTCTTGTGCGGATTGGCTTGATTCCTTCGTGTGTGTTGTTGCTAAATAAAATTCCTAAACTAAAAACTAAAGTGATCATTTTATTTTTATGGTCCATGTGGGGGCATATCCTCCTTATCCCCCTATGGTAACGTCCCTGCTGACATCAGGAAATGCCTCTCACTATCGGAAATTAATAATTTGTTAAGTTGCAGGAAAAAGTTCAAGTATATTAAGGACGTATAAATCGTTGAACAATGTTAAAATAATTGAGCCTTGCAGAGTATTTGATACCTACTTTACGGTTGTATAAAAAGGAAAAATCATTAGGAGGTGCTCAATTGGACGCTAATTTGTTGGAAAATGCATCTTAAACTACAGAGTGGTATCAAACAAGAAACAAAATGCCAGTTTTGCAACTTAGTTCAGGCCATACGGGGTCCGATACTGCGTTTAATGATAGAAGCAACACACTTGGATGGGTAGACATAAGACTCGCCCGAACATTTTACGAAAGGGAACCACCCCCCCACCCCTGGCAGGGGGGTTCATTTTTTTGTTAATAACTCGAAAACAGTCAACTCTATCAAAAATCTTCTGGAGATCATTTTTTAAGCAGATACAATTTCCTTTCCAACGATGTACCTTAGTACCCTCTAAAGGCAGTGGTGCGCATTCCATTAGCGTACAAAAAAAGGGAAAAATTTTAAAAATATTTTTTTTATATATTTTTGGTGGTATTTTTTATCTTTCATACTATTGTTTTTTTCAAAAAAATATTTTTGGATTAAAGCCCATTGCATACAGTTAAATAATTATTAAGCTAGACATATTTTTTTTAAATAGCCGCCTTGAAATAAAAATAAATACATGTGTTTGTAGAAATCCTTAAACCAAACAAAAATTTTAATCATTCATTTTTGTAACTGAGTAAATAAAGATGAGAGTAAGTAAAAAATTATTTTTGGTTAGTAATAACTTAAAACTGACTTTTTCTAGTTAACCTTCTTCAAAGTGGGGGTGGGGGGCATACCCCCTCTCACCCCCTCAAAAGTGCTCTCTTACAGTGTTTTCCCAATTATTTGCAAACTTTTAACCTGGCAAACAAAAACTAAGTAACAATTATTAAAGCGAATGAAAAGTCCTTTCTAACGATGTATAACACGCCCCACTTACATCAGTGGTGAAGGGTGGTTCCCTTTCGTAAAATGTTCGGGCGAGACTTATATCTACCCATGCCAAGTGTGTTGCTTCTATCATTAAACGCAGCATATGGCTTGAATCTCGGATGTAGGGCCTGAACTAACTCAAACAATTAATAATCAGAATTATAGAGCCTGTATGTGTGACTAAGGCCAACAAAAAAATACAGGCCACGACCCTGAAAAAATCAGCTGTTATGTTGGGCTGAATTTTACATTGGGTTTTATGGCAAAATAGCGGTTTATTTGTGATATTTTCAAAATTCCACTACAGATTTTCGCGAAATTTCTGTGTATTGTTCTCAGGTACTATCCCAATACGCCAATAGACTTTTGTAAGGATGAAAAATGGTTAAAAGGTTAAAATCTTCAAGATTTAGAATTTGTTTTGCGATGTTTTAATGATTTAGAAATTAACATTTTGTGTAATTTTATCAAAACGCAAATTTTAAACTTCTTATCCTTCCCCCATCAAAACTTTTTCATGGTATGCGGTTTTAGAAGTTAAAAAACTATTAATCATGGAAAAATCAACTCCATTTATTATCGACCATATGAACACCGCCCGTTTGATCCACCTTTCATTGAAATCGGTGGGATATTTTCTTGATGGTTTACGCGTTAAACCTATTATTCCGACACGTTTTATCTGAACTAGATCAATTAATCATAGAGTTTCGGATCAGATCTAAATCGACCTTATCGTTTGCGAAACGATTTCAGTTTTATTTCGTTTATGCACCTGCTTTGGCTCGCGATTGATAGCCATCTTTAATCTTCAAAGATTAATTTCAGAAGATCTTGGAGATATGCCGGCTTTATTTTCTCACTCGTCTTCAATCTTTATGTTTTGACATGAATGACTTTACAACCAACCAACATAAAAAAGAGTGGGTACACCGTTCGTTTGACATTACCATTGAAGAAGGTAAAATAGTAACGGAAGTAGAACAAAGATTATAGAAGAGGTTGGATTTCATAAACAACCAAAATAAAAATAGTGGGTATAACCAGGGCTATCAAAACGGACGGCCCACGATCTACAACTTTCGTGACGTCACAGCGAAATCTGAATTTCGTTTTGATGGTCACGTCACGCCACAACTGATTGTCTTTAAAATGTTGAAGTAGGAATGACGGTTCATGAATATTTGATTTTTAAAATAAAGTCAGTTATGTGATTATTTTTACTATATTCTTGTAAAACATTTTTTTTTAATCCTTAAGTTTTCAAAGCCGCTTGATTAACTCACACAAAAATTAAATTTAAATCAGAAGCGAATGTACTTGTTTCTACGTGGAAAGTAATTAGCTCACCTTGTGCCTTCATCTAAAATTTTGAAGATTTTAACCGTTTAATCATCTTCTATCCTTGGTGGAATATCGAGATTGTCTGGAAATATTTCACTGAAATTTGGCGAAAATCTGTAGTGCCATTTTGAAGATATCACAAACGGCCTTGTGAAAATGACGGAGACAAAAATCTAACATGGAGCGTTTAACCAAGCTACCTTCGGAGCAGAGTTATTATTGATTGATAAAACAACTTACTTTTCTTGAATAAACGCTCTCTGTTACATTCTCGCATTTAAAGGAAGAGAACGAATAACCGGACAGTCTATTGCTAATAATTGGCTTTATCAGTTGTTGTTATTTTTGTTGAAAAATAAAGAAATTCTAAAGTTTTAAGACAGTTTTTAACAGTAAGATTTTCTTCCAAATTTAATAAAAAACACTGGCAAAAACACATAAACTAAAACAGCGGTTGACAAGCACTTGACATTCCTAAACTACCCACATAGTACAATCACGTGTTTAACACGTAAAAAAGGCGTGAGGAAAAAAAAACGTTGATTTTAAAAGCTGCTAGAAAAAAACGTTTATTTCATATATGAAAACAAGCTTAATATGTCATTCATTAACGTTATAAAAAATAACGTTGCTAAAAACTGCGTTTCAATCATGCCCTTATCAAATTAAAACAGCAATATTTTTACGTTAGTTTCAAGTGATTTTTATCAACGTTAGAATCACATTAGATTCACGCCTTTTCGACACGAATTTTAAAACGCGACTTGCATGGCTTTTCTACCGAATATTTTTAAGATTTTACTAGCAGCATCGCCACCATAGTCGGGATTTTTCACTTTGACAAAATCTATCAGGCAGTGCTTTGGCTAAACTAAACTCCAAAAACCTGTTAAGGGACTGATCTCTGATCCACGATCACGACGACACATTAATATTCTGTAAAAGTGTTTACTGTTCATAAATCTTGTATAGCTTTTAAAAAAGACATAAGGTATATAGATAGATACATAGATATTTTGTCTTGCCTTGAGCGCCTTCTTTAAAATTGTCTTGAAGTGTTGTAGTCTTAAACTAGTGAACTTTTATAACTTTCTTTCGCGTCTCTTTTAAGTTAAAAAAATGTTATTAAAAAAACGTGACCAAAAAAGACGCAGAAAGTCAGTAGGTTTGAGAAGTTTTAATCTAGTGGCGTTTTAGAACATGTTTTGGAGGACTTTTCAAGTGTGAATTTGGTACATGAAAATAACGAAGGTAAAAAACACGTTATCTACACAGTTTTTAAGTTATCTTTAAGCATGTAGATTTAACAAAATAAATATTACATGGTATGAAGTTGTTTTCAAGTACAAAAAAACTTTGTTATCGTGAATTTAACGTTGATGTGATTTTTGTGCTATGTGGGTAGAGACTGAAATGTCAAGCCAAAATAGACGGCCATTTTGAATTTTCCTCAAGATGTTCCCTTGATAATGTTCTATAATTCGTGGAGTAGAAGCATAGTAGAAAGGAATTCGTAGGCAATTCGTTAGTAGCCCATGCCCAACCACACTTATCTGAGGGCACGGCAGTGCCTCGCCAAGTTCGCGCGCCGTAACCATCTTTTCTGGAAACATTTCAGCCGATATTTGACCTACCTAAAACTCTACTTCGGAATGAGCTACGAATCTCAAACTTTGCACAGTCGTAGATCTCCATGAAGTTAACAACCCCTCCAAGTTTTATGGAATTCCATAAAGTAGTAAAGTAGTTACGAAATTTCAAAAAACGTCGAAATTGTCACTCACTCACTGACTCACTCACTCACTCATGTATAGATCATCAATATTCTACTGTACTTCCAGACATGCTACAAAGCTGAAATTTGGCAGACTGATAGAAATTATGACCAAACCCCTGGAAAAAATTAAAAAAGCCCAAAATTTTAATTTACTCCCCTCCCCTATACATTTAAATTTATGTAAAATTAGCATCGCCTACTTCCAGAAATGCTAGAGAGTTGAGCTTTGGCAGACTGATAGGAACTATGATAAAACTATAGGAAAAAATTAAAACACCCCAAAATTCAAATTTACTTCCCTCCCCTATAAATGTGAAGTTAAGTAAAAGTAACGTTGCCTACTTCCAGACATACTAGAGAGCTTAGCTTTGGAAGACCGATAGTAACTATGATAAAGTTATAGAAAAAAATTAAAACACCCCAAAATTCTAATTTACTTCCTTCCCCTATTAATGTAAAGTTATGTAAAAGTAACACTGCCCACTTCCAGAAACGCTAGAGAGCTGAACTTTTTAAGACTGAAAGACAATATGATAAAACTGTATGAAAAAATTTAAAAACACCATTATTTTAATTTACTTCCCTCTCCTATAAATGTAAATTTATATAAAAGTAACATTGCCCACTTGCAGAAATGCTAAAGAGCTGAGCATTGGAATGCTGATAGAAATTATGATAAAACCATGGGAAAAAATTTAAAAAGTTCAATATTTTCGTTTACTCTCCTCCCCTATATATGTAAAGTTATGTAAAAGTAACATTACCCACTTCCCGAAACGCTAGAGAGCTGAGCATTGGAAGACTGATAGGAACTATGATAAAACTATAGGACAAAATTTAAAAACACGACAATTTTAATTTATTTCCCTACCCTATACATGTAAAGTTATGTAAAAGTAACATTGTGCACTTTCAGAAACGCTACAGAGCTGAGCTTTGGAAGGCTGATAGGAACTACGATAAAACCATTGAAAAAAATTAAAAAATCTCAAAAATTTAAGTAAGGCATTGCAAAAGTTTTGAACAATATTCCGCATATTTTACTACTTTAAAAATTAAGTATTATCCAATTTTTTAAAAAAAGAAGTGAAATCATAACAAAAAAATTTCATGTAAAAAAAAGCCAAGTACGCGAAAATGGCATTCCGTAAAAAGAATTGAGATAAAAGTAAAGCCAAGTTTTCCAATACAAATTTCAAAATGAAAGGTTCTTACTAAATTGGAAATATTTTTCTAAACTTGGCTATTACGGCTGTAAATGACTCTTAGGCACAGTGCTAAATTGAACATAAATAAGTTTGGCTGTAATAGCAAAGTTTAAAAAAACATTTCCAAACTAGTAAGAACCTTTCATTTTGAAATTTGTATTGGAAAACTTGGCTTTACTTTTATCTCAATTCTTTTTACGGAATGCCATTTTCGCGTACTTGGCTTTTTTTACATGAAATGTTTTTGTTATGATTATATTTTGATTTTATCGTGGCCTTGTCAAAATAACAGGGACTGGCAGTTGTTATTTTTGTTGAAATAGAGAGAACATTTCAGACGTTTCCTACTCTAATGGAAAAAATAATATTTTGAGACCTAATAGTTTTTGTAATTTATATTTTATCCCAAATTTTATTAAAAGAAATGCAAAAACAAAAATAAACAAAAACGGCGGTTGACAAGCACTTGACATTTTTAAATCAGAGAACGGAAATGTCAAACTGAAACAGTAATGGAAAGACGGCCATTTTGGAATTGTTACTTTAACTTTGGTCAAACCGAAACCCAATCCGTTTTTGCGAAAATGAGAAGAACCAAAATCATTTTCTTTGCACGTTATTCCAATAATGACGTAAGCTGTGATCAGAGAAGCCGCTACCTTTTTTTTTATCAAGGTTCCTCAAGCCTTTGATGAGCCAACGTGAACAGCTACAAGTTCTATGTCTATAGTAAATGATAACAAAAACTAAATACAAATATAGTATTTTAGTTTTGAACAAAAAATTAGTTTAGAGCAAACTTAATAAAATTTTAAAGATTTTGGTTTTTGAACCTTTTTAGAATAATTATAAAGAGAGATGCTGGCCAGTTGGCGAGTTCCAGGCCATAAAACTCAACTCACACACACACACACAACCTTTTTAGAAATAATTTAGTTACCGAATGTAAAAAACAAAGCCTTCCGTCAAAATTTTGACACATTATTCTTTCATCTAATAAGTTTGCTGTAAACATATTTTTGTAAAATAAGCAAGATATAAAAGGGTTGGTAAAATTCCAAAAATAATATAAAAACTCCCCTGTATAACGAAGTATGACAAAAATTTAACTATGTTTAAAAAAGAGCACAGTGAGATAAAGATCGCAGATTGTTATCTTTAATTAATAACCGCGTTTCTATTTTTACATTTAGGTACCCACCTATTCTTAAATTCATGATAGGTAAATTTCTCTTTAAAATATTTTTGACAATTTTTGCACTAATAACACACGCAAAAAAATTCTGTGTCAAACACGATGTACAAGAACAATCGCAAACACTTTAATTTAAAATCACGATTCACTTTCATTCATTATGAATATCATTATAATTTCTGATAATCTTTGATGAACAAAGTTAAAAGCTGTAGTTGTTTATAGCTTATCGAAAGTATAGACCCACAACTGCCAAAACTTAAGTAGAATTCTCATATAACACAAAAATCACATCAACGTTAAATTAACGTGAACAAAAATAAAACAAATACACAGTTTACACTTGAAAACGGTTAGAGATATTTACTAACCGAAACGTCGTCTTTAAAATAAATAAAGAGAATGGAAGTCCGAAGTTTTGTTTCTAAAAATAATACACGTATTTTTTACTAGAAAATATTTTACTTACTTTTACTATGTAATATTTGTTTTGTTAAATCTACATGCTTAAAGATAACTTCAAAACAAGGAAGAATCAAGCTATAAAAATTTAATTTTTGCTGAAGTTTCTGGTGCTGTATATATATATATATATATATATATATATATATATATATCGTCTTTTTTACCCTTGTTATTTTCATGTGCCAAATTTACACTTGAAAAGTCCTCCTCAACATGTTCTAAAACGCTACTAGATTAAGACTTTTCAAACCTACTAACTTTTTGTGTATTATTTTGTCCCGTTTTTTTCTCAATATGTTTTTAATAAAAAAACGGCGCGAAAGCCTGTTCAAAAGCCTTCTAGATAAAGATTTGTTAAAAGTAATAACTTTCTGTTTCTTTTTTATCACGTTTTTTTTTTACTTAAAAGAAACGTGAAAGGAAGTTCTAAAAGTTCACTAATTTAAGACTACAACACTTCAAGACAATTTCAATTTTGCACAAGACGCTAGCCCTACCAAGTTCACTTTGGCACCCTGTGGAAATCCAACAAACTAAAATTTTACCCCCTCTCCGCCCTCCAGGATAGGGGTGAGATAGGCAGTCAGTGATACCACATTATTGGATTGTCATCGGAATTATAACGGTATGCGAAATTTGAAGTCAATCGGATACGTGGAAGTTAGTTGAAAGTAATCAGAAAAACTTGACAATAAATCGTCCATTTTGAATCCGCCATATTGAATTTTTGTAATCTGATCAAAAATTCGTAATTCTCATCCTCAAAAACCCCCAAATACCAATTTTTGTGGAAATCGGACAAACTAAATTTTTACTCCCTCTCCACCCCCCCACGTTAGGGGGGAGGTACGTACCCGATGAAACTATATTATTGTATTGTCATCGGAACTAAGACGCTATGCGAAATTTGAAGTCAATCGGATGTTTGGAAGTTCTTCAAAATTGAGTTGCAAGATTTGATTACATATACCCACATACATACATACAGGTGAAGTTAAATAAAAGCTTGTAAAATAAAAGAGGTCTGTCGTCTGTGTTTCTCGTAGGCTATTCATTTTATACGCAGTGCTCTAGATATTGCAAATTTCCAGATGAGAATAAGTCAAAATGTCGTGTTTGCTCGAGTTGTGGTTGAAAGGAAAAACATATTAGTACAGTTAAATATGCACATCGAGGAATGCAAAAAGTAAAAATTTTCTTTGTTACGGGGATTTGTGGTTAAGGCAAGCGGTACATCAAACAATTTAACAGTGTGGTCAAAACAAAAGCAAATTTTCAATAATTTAAAGAATATCACACGAAATGACGAATTCTATCTTGTTCTTATCGTATTTAAGTCTGAGCATCTTACGACCTTTATAAGACATACCCATACGAGAGCTTCAAAAAAATACAACAGTGATTATTGGGACGCCAAAAAACTGCTAACCATTAGCTTGATCCATTTATAGATACTTTATTTAAAAAGTAATTTAATTTTCTGCAATAAAGATTGCTATATATTTTTTTCCTAAATGCTTAGTTTGTAAAAAAATTAGATAACACCAGCACCCAATAAACCAGCGTTGCCACCTCTACCGATTTTTCGGTAGATCTACCGATTTAGCCTTTTACTTTACGATATACCGAATTACCATAGTTTTCTACCGATTTTTTTCTTCGATATAAACTTGTTTTTTTTTTGATACGCCTCAAATCGCGATTAAAAAAAAACACCATAAATAAAATATTCTTTTTATGTAAGATCCTTTGTAGAATAAAAATTTTATTTCTAGCCATTGTTTTTAAAAGTGTATTTATGGCGCCATCTGTTGGATTTTGCGATATACTCAGCCGGCAGCCGCAAGCGGCATTAAAGATCACGCTATTATATACCCTGAGGTTTTAGCTCACACATATACTATACTATAGTAGTGTGAGCTATAGTGATCCTAATTTTTTCGAGAAAAAAAAGTTGCTCTGATTTCAAACATTTTTATATATCTTTGCGTTTCAGATGATTTTGAAACTTTTTTGTTGCGCCGTCTGTCTGTCTGTATGTCTGTCTGTCTGCCTGTATGTCTGTAACGACCAACGCGCATAACTCATAAACCGCTCGGCCGATTTTAATGAAATTTGGTTCCTAGGCTGGGTCTTGGATCGAGATGGTCCCATTTAAAAATGAACAAAATCCACCGAACACAAACCAAATAAAAGGGTGGGGGTAGATTTCAAAAATTAGAGTTTATGTAAAAATATGGCGTGTGTGATATCAAACGAAAGGTAATTGAGTCTGGAGTTAAACAAAATACATTTTAATTTATTTAAAAAAAAGGGTGGGGGTATATTTCAAAAATTCGAGTTTAAGTGAAAATATGGCATGTGTGATATCAAACGAAAGGTAATTGAGTCCGGAGTTTAACAAAATACATTTTAGTTTTTGCTTTTTTTAAGGGTGGGGGTAGATTTTAAAAATTTGAGTTTAAGTCAAAACATGGCTTGTGTAGTATCAAACAAAAGGTAATTTAGTCTGGAGTTGAATAAAATATATTTCAGTTTTTAGTTATATTAGCTCACACGTAAACTATAACTATAGTACCTAGTGTGAGCTTAGGGGCCCATATATTGGCAGAGTATTTTTATAATATTATCTACCTAATATGTACCTAATTTTTTTATTTAATTCTTAATTTTGGTATTTTGTCTGTAAAAATAAATCGTAGAAATACAATTTACCTACTAAATCAATCCAAACTATCGATAGTTCTCCAGCACTGCTTGCTAAGATGATTAAAAAATCTACCGAAATCTACCGATTTTTCTCGAAGCATTCTACCGAAGACCTTAGGGTCGAGGGTGGCAACACAGCAATAACCTCATTTTATTTTGTATATTATGATATAGAAATACGTAGGAAATGAGGGTATCTCTAACATATTAAAGGAAATTTATCTGTCTCTATTTTATGTTATTATAATTTTTTTTCCAAAATAAGCAGTTTTTAAATTAAAAGCCACAAAAGAAGAAAACTGGTTAAAATAAAAAATGGTGCCAAATTAGTTGATCATAGCTCGAAAACTATTAGTCTGACAAGAAACGCATGATAATTCTTTTGGAGAAAATCATGCTGGCTATAATTTTTGTTTAAAACTTTTTTTGATACAACCTATACAAACCAAGTTATTTTAGAAAAACTGAATTTGGACGCCATTTTTCCAAGATGACGGCGCTCTGGGTAGCCAACTTACTGGAATATTAGAAACCATCGACTCTATAATCCTGCCTAGTTTCAAAGCTTTCAAACCTCTTGCACCAAAACGGCATTTTTATGTCTCTAATGAACTATTTATTTTTTTAAAACCTCACTTTTATCTGGGATCCCCTTTACCAAATCTTCTAGATTTTGAAAATTTTTTTACAAAAAAGTATTATGTCCATTTAACTAGTTTTAAACAGTTAGTGCAGGCGCTGGAGGTAGTTGAGTATGCAAAATATGAGGACCGCAGTTTGACAGTGGATTCTAGCTGACAATAGGTTTTGGTCGAATTTTTTTTATCCACCCTCCTCATATAGTCGTTTTCGAATTTCTAAAAATATAACTAAGCTTAGTTTTGTAGAAAATTTGAGGAAAACTTAACATTTTTAGGTTTTGGGAGGTCTGGCGGGTTTTTGGGGTTTTTTGCAGCTAAAATTTAAGAAACTAATATAATTTTTTTTAAGGTTAGATTTTACACATTTTTTATGCATTTCTGTGTCATTGTGGCTTTAGGGCGTCAACTTAGTTAAATTTTCAGAAATTCTATAAGAGGAGGGGAAATTAAAAACTAAGAGACTAAAAACTGGCTTGGCAACATCCAGATCGTTAATCTGTAACCTATCCTCAGCTAAAATCCATTGTCAAACTGCGGTCCTGATATTTTGCATACTCAACTACCACTAGCGCCTGCACTAAGTGTTGCACAAAGTGATCTTCATTCGATAAAAAATTTGTTAATTGTTAGTGTTAATGGTTGACCTTGACCCAAAAAATAATTGGCTGAAAAAAAAGGTGAAGAAATAGGAAACTCTTTAGGTATACACTACCAGTGTTGTAATAATTCAATTTACTTTTTCAAATCGAGATTTTAATCAGTTATTTAATTTCTTAACAAAAATTCATATATGTAAAAGAATGGATTCAAACATTTTTTTATTTATATAAAAAAAAATTCATACCTTTGTCAATAGCTCCTATTTTATGTATTGTCACCAAATTAAAAAAATATTGATTTTCTTGTCACCTCAGGGCTATCAAAATGGACGGGCCACGATCCTCCACTTTGTTGACGTCACATCCGGGGCTGATTTTTTTTTTGATGGTCACGTTATGACACAGCTGATCGTCTTTAAAATTTTGAAGTTGGAATGACGGTTCATATTTGATTTTTTGTTAAATAAAGCCGTTTTTGAGATTGTTTTTCCTTTATTCTGGCAGAACAATTTTTTTAAAATGTATAGTAAGCCCTAATTTTTCATAGCCGCTTCATTAGCTCACACAAAAATTAAGTTTAAAGCAGAAGCGAATGTGACAATCACATATGACAAAGTCAAATACATGTCAAATATAACA
Organism: Aspidapion aeneum; assembly: GCA_963576565.1. Lineage (NCBI taxonomy): Eukaryota > Metazoa > Arthropoda > Insecta > Coleoptera > Brentidae > Aspidapion > Aspidapion aeneum. The sequence continues at coordinate 32,397,124 of OY755038.1, read as the reverse complement.
GTTGGCATGTGGTACATGGCGGGTAATTTGAATTCAAAATAAGGAATGCTAAATCTTGAAGATTTTAACCTTTTAATCATGTTGCTTCCTTACAAACCTTTGGTGGAATATCGGGATGGTGTCTGAGAATATTTCACTGAAATTTTGCGGAAATCTGTAGTGCCATTTTGAAAATATCATAAAAAAACGTCTGACCTCCCATAAGACCCAATGTAAAATTCAGCCCCGGGAGAACAGCTGATTTTTTCAGGGTCGTGGCCTCTATTTTTGTGTTGGCCTTGGTCACCTATGCAAAAATAAATGTATTCGTAAATATCTTTTATACGACTGTCTTGTAAAAGGGGATTTTGTGCACGGAGAACACGATCTGAAAATGGCATTTTGCGCACGCCTATGTCATTTCTGCATACGGGTCTCCCGTCATTGTGATTTTTGTTGTTGTCACCCATCAATATAAGTTGGCTTAGTTCCGTAGCAACCGTCACTGCTCGTATGTTTTATTGATTAGATACGTAAAAAAATTGTTGAATTTTTAAAGTTTTGTTGTAAAAATGTCGGAAATAAAAACAAGTTAAATTAAAATTTGATTTTTCTTTCTTTATTAGCAGTCGTATAAAAAATATTGTAAAATACTCGTTTGAAAACCTCTTTGCACACTCCCTCGACTTGTAGACCTCGCCTCTGTCTCGATCTTGTGCAAAGAGTCGTTTTCAAACCTTGTTGTTTAAATAACTATTTAAATTCTTTTCTTACTAACATATACAGGGTGTTTCAAATTTATTAACATATTTTTTTTTAAATCCTGATATAAACATAGGGTCCCAAACCCGAGAACATGTTTGCTGTTCTCGGGCTAAACCCCTTGTTTTTGAGATATAGGGTGATAAAGTTAATTTTTTTTAGATTTTTGTTTATAGCTCCTGCAGTTTTTGAGATATTTAGCTCAAATTTGGTACGTATATTTAGCTATAGGCGCTACTCTATATGGAGAAAAATATGTTCTACTATATTCCAAAAACCGCATATTGATTCGATGTTCCGTTAAAAAATTAACATTTTGAAAAAACTTTAACGTTCACAAAACTGTCATTAGTAATAATGAATTTTGACCAAAATCTAATCAGCTCGTTTTAGGAACTATCGTGTTACGGACAGACTTATGGATCGTTCATACTCGTCTTTTGTCTAGTCTTTTGTCTTGGTTTAGTCATATGTCTTGTCATAAGAAAGTTAAAACCACTGTTTCTTATGGGAGTGTTCATACAATGTTTTTGCTTTTGTTTTTGATTAGTCTTTGTCTTAAGAGTTGCCAACTTTCAATCCTTAGGACAACGACTAAGACGAGTGACAGACATCAGCTGATATTTGTTGTTTTTTTTACAGGGCGTCCGAAGAGCGCAAGCGCGCGGCCGAAATTTTGAATTTACCGCCATTAATCATGTTTTTAACAGAAAATCTCAACCTAACCTCAAAATTTTATTTGTTTTTATTTTCTTTTTCGCTTTTGTTCTTTCGTGTCTGTGTTTCGTGCACAGATTAGGTTAAATAAGATTGTTTTGTGTAGAAAATGACTTTTGAAAAGGGCCCTTTTTATTGAAATTGAATTTTTTTTTCAGTGGGTTATGACTAAGACTAATCAAAAACAAAAGACGAGTATGAACACCCGATTTTGTTTAAGACAGCTAAGACTAATCAAAGGACAAAGACTAATCAAAAACAAAAGACTAAGACGAGTATGAACAGTACTTTACATACACACACAGGCAGACGTCACGTCGATATTGCTAGGATAGAACCAAGTACACCCACCCCCTTCTTTAGCCATTGCTCCGCAGGCTAGGAAGGTAAAAAAGCTCCAGTATGATATGGCGAGTGTATTAAAATAAATAAATTAAAATTTATTTGGCATGCCTAATAGTGTATTGCCGCCAAATTTGATATAAATATCTCAAAAATTGCAAAAGTTATAAAAAGCAAAATTTTAACACCTTATATCTCGAAAACTAAGCGCTTCTAGACCTATGTTTAAGGACATTATATCTTTAAATCACTTAAAGAATTTATTATTAAAATTATGTTATTGAATTTTGAAACAACACCCTGTATAGATAATAAAAAAAAATAAAGAATGCAAAAAGACATAAAGTGCAATACATCATTTTCAAGGAAATGTTACGCCGATTCCGAAACTCAAGTTAATAAAACGGTCATTCCATAACTTTAAATTATATCTCCAAAACTTTTTCTGCTTTAAAAATATGTTTAAAGCTGCAGTGGGGGGGGGGGGGGTTCAAATACAGGTTTGACATATTTTAAAAATCCCAAAAAATAACCGAAACCTCCCAAGAGTGTCTAATTTGGTACACACTGTCAACCTCTATAACTCATCCATGCTTAGAACGTTTTTCCCTATTTAGATTAGTTTTTAAAAAAATTTTATAAAAATTATGATAGAAATGTTTATTTTTGTAATATAAAATAAATGTATCCATGACGGATCTGATGCCTTCCTAGCTAGCTAGCCTATTAGCACACTTTAAGTGAAGCCATGATATATCGGGCTTGAAAACAGTTTTTTGTAAATATCTCAGAAGTTATTAACCAAAGTACCCTTCAAAGATGTTCGTTTATTCTCATGTTGCGAACATATCTTAACTACTTTTTTAAATTAGTAAAAAAGCTGCACTCTTGTCACGCACAACAAGGTACGAATTAGCAAAATCGGTTCAGTGGTTCTAAAAAATATTTTTGTTTCAACCATTGTTTTGCATATTATATGATTGCCTTGCCAATCATGTCTGCATTTATTCCCTTATAAATTCATTACTACTGAACTGATTTTGATGAAATAAAAAATGTCCTGGTGAGAATATATATATATATATATTCAGTCAAAATTCTGATTAATTCTCTGCCAAGTGCAGTTTATCCCATTAAAATCGATTGTATATTTCAAAAGTTATAATGAAAAAAAATTGTCCGGTTTTTTTGGCCCACCCGGTATACACACACACACACACACACACACACACACGCACAAACAGACATCACGAAGATATTGCTAAGATGGGTCAAAATACACCCAAATAACACATTTTTGGCGTTATCTCAAAAAAAAAATTCGTCGAAATTAATACCTTTGCTACGCTGGCTAGGAAGATAAATACTGGCGACTTCTCTGGAATGTTAAATACCTATACCTTAACCTCAATAAGTTACAAAGTGCTCTTGACCACTTGAAAAAAAAATAGCATTGGTGCAAAGATAAATGAGTAATTCCACGCCAAATCATCCAATGGGAGTAGCTGCCATGTCACGAAAAAAATCCAAATTTTGATAACATGTATTAGTGTCCTTAGGAATACCAAATTAACAAATTTTAATTTTTAATTTTTAATGTCGCCTCCCGTATTTTACAGGCCACTTTAAAAGTTAAAAAAACAAGAAAATCAGTTGTGGCCTTATTTTTTTTTATTTCTATTGTATTAAATCTTATGTAAAAACAAATTTGACGGAAGAAATCTTTATTAATATTGGTTGGATAATCCTATACAGAAAAAAAATTAACCTTACTTTTTTGACAAGGCAAAAATAGTTTTAAAAAAATAGTAAATTTTATGATTTTCTCGATTATTAATTATTTACACCGGTGCGGAATATGGTCCATCAAAAAAAAGTCTATACTATCATACAAGGCAAAAGAAAAATTTCTAGGTCTAGCGCTTTCAGAAAACTAAATTTTTTAAAATTGGAAAAACCGCAAAAACATCAGAATTGGAAACTTTTGACTAAAAAAATTGTCATGTTTATCTGTCTATTAAAACTTCGCTTGTGCGTTGTTTTACGTATCGTCTAAATAAAAGTAAAATAAAAATCTGGGTCTGTCATTTTAACATCAACTTTTAAGCTATTTGGTAAAAGCATGTAAAAAATCTAATTTTTTTATTGAGTCGCAAAAGGAAAAAAATTATCTATAAAAATCATCGTTAGGGGATCTTATTTATAGCCACATACTGTTTTGCGTGAGATCCTAGTTTGTGGGTTCAAGTCCCATCTTCGTACACTGTCGGAATTTTTTTTTAGTTTTAAGAATACATTTTTGGTGAGACACGGACATTAATTAGTTTGTTTCTTTGGTAAATGAAATGGTTCAGGTTTAACAGTGGCGTACGCAGGAGGGAGGGGGGTCGGAGGCCTAATCTTTCCAAAACCATTAAATAACTTCTCCTAAAGATTGAATTTTTGTGAAAGAAGAAATAACTGGTTTAACAGGACTTTGATTTTACTCAAGCCCCCTCTCCCAACCCCCTTGGAAATTTTCTGCATACGCCACTGGGCATTAAAAAAACTAAGTACAAAACTAACGCATGGTAAAAGCCCATTTGATGCGTTTGAAGGTACTGTGAAACAATTTGTTTTACATTAAAACAAACAACAACTGGACACCATTCTTTCACTCCTCTGATATAGATGCTAAATTTACTTCAAGCTCGGAAAAAATCGATTTCTGAAATTATAAAACTCAACTTCTTTTCCGATTTTTTAAATATGACAGTAGGTAACTACTAAAAAAGTAAATAAACTTTAAAAAAATTTGTGTAGTGACCTTATAAAGAGAGTTTAGATCATAATTTATTGAACAGTGCTCATATAAATAAACTTTACCTTTTGATAAACCTTAATTTGCAGGGGCGGATCCAGAAACTTTATTTTGGGGGAAAATATCATAATAAATATTTCACAAAACTATTTTGCATAGTGACCAGGAGGTGTATTCTATGTGTCAAAACTGAGTAAATTTTCAGATTTGGGGGGGCATCCCCCCCTGTAGATCCACGCCTGTAATTTGTGATGCAATTTAACATCACTAAAAATATTAAAATAACAAAAAAATGTGTAGTGACCTTAAGGATTACAGACCCAGATTTTTTATTCTTGTTTTTAAAAGTATATGATACAGTGAAAAATTTACCCTACTTGATTACCACCAGCACCCCGACAGACAGGGTCATTTTTGATGCTGAGTTTGAGGGATTTCCCAGACATTCTTAACTTCTTCGTGGAACTCCAAGGTAACGTCTACTTATTAAATATGTTTTATACAAGGAAGATATAGTCCTTGAGTATAGCTTTCCAACACTGTATCAAAAATTTAAGAAAACATTACATTTATACCCCAAAAAAATATGAAAACTTCGAGAATTTCTGCGTTTTTTGGATATTCTCTAAATTGCTCTAATTAAGCCAGTATAAAAGATTTTGCTAAACATCACATTTTTTTGAAAACTACTTTTATGCATGTTTCCAAATTATAGGTAAATTTTATTTAGGTGCTGTTTACTATGAGCATAATTTTTTTCATTAAAGTCCCTTTTTGCCCGTTTTTAGACTTTTCAAATGCGTGTACAACAGACTAATTTGATAAAAAATCTAAAATTGTGCAAAAGTGGTTAAGCGTAAGCTGTCTCATTTAGTAAGCATGATTAAAGAAAATACTCTGCCAATCTATGGGCACCTAAGCTCACACTAGGTACTATAGTTATAGTGTGAGCTAATATAATCAAAAACTGAAATATATTTTATTCAACTCCAGACTCAATTACCTTTCGTTTGATACCACACAAGCCATGTTTTGACTTAAATTCAAATTTTTTTAATCTACCCCCCACCCTTTAAAAAAAAAACTAAAATGTATTTTGTTTAACTCCAGACTCAATTACCTTTCGTTTGATATCATACACGCCATATTTTCACTTAAACTCTAATTTTTGACATCTACCCCCACCCTTTTTTTAAAAATAAACTAAAATTCATTTTTTTTAACTCCAGACTTAATTACCTTTCGTTTGATATCACACACGCCATATTTTCACATAAATTCTAATTTTTGGAATCTACCCCCACCCTTTTATTTGGTTTGCGTTCGGTGGATTTTGTTCATTTTTAAATGGGACCATCACGGCCCAAGACCCAACTTAGGTACCAAATTTCATTAAAATCGGACAAGCGGTTTTTGAGTTATGCGGGTTGGTCGTTACAGACAGACATACAGACAGACAGACATACAGACAGACAGACAGACAGCAAAACAAAAAAGTTTCAAAATCATCTGAAACGCAAAGATATATAAAAAATTTTGAAATCGGAGCAACTTTTTTTTTCTCGAAAAAATTAGGATCACCATAGCTTACACTACTTATAGTAGTAGTGTGAGCTAAAAATTAAATGTCACGGCAACACTTTTTTTGTAAATTGGATGTTGGCGTGGAATTGCTCAAATCGTTTTTAGGCATAGGCATTTCATAAGTATTGGTCAAGCCTTAGAAAATACTGAGATGCAAAAACGTAAAACACACCCAGCGACTTTTTAGCTCGAGAATAGTGACCAGTGACCACCCCTATATTATTAAAACCAACTCAGCAAATTCCAAATTTCAAAGCAAAAAATGCCGTCCGCAATTTTCGGTCAATATGGGTCAGCAATAGCCATACACATCACATAATTCGTGGGTGCGACCAAAAATTGCATAAAATTACTCTGCGTGATCGACATACCAAAGAATTCAACGCGAGATCCTTAGATGGAGATTTAATAGTTATTGGAATAACCGGAACAACGAGAACAGAGCAGTACTGCTGGCTTTAATCGTTGAATGTTCCAAAGTGTCGTATATGCATTTTTTTTCGTAAATTCATGATGGGTGATTAAAGCTCTGTACACCGATAAAAACGTTTTTGAAAAGTCAAATAAATAGTGTGGAGTTACTTTATTTACATTAAATACCTTAGAGCATAAATACTGGTTCTAAACATCGAAAACTGAAGCATTCATGCTTTGGAAACAATGGCAAATTGAAATTCGCAGACGCAAATTTTCAAGTGCTAATGCGTGTATTTTGGCACGTAGATACTCAGCTGCTCTATGGGTGGAGGCCATATTTGTTGTTTATTTGTATTTTGCGTTGTTTTGCGTGGGTCGTGTAAAAGTGTTTTTTTTTCTGTGAAAAATGGGAAATAACTCAGCTAAAACATGTGTGCTTTGGGGAAAAAAGTCCGGCAGAAGTAAGGGAGTACCATTCCATAGATTAGATTAGATTAGATTATTTTATTTCATACGTTAGCCACAATACAATGGATGTACAAGTTAAATCAACTTACACTAAAAGAAAAGTACTTACAAACTAAAGTGAAACATAGTGTTTAAAAAAAAAGTACAAATGTAAATAAGAATGACAAACATGTTTTTTTTTAAATATAGTTTCTAGAGTTTAAAGTAAATCTGTTAAAAAATCATTGGCAGAATAGTACCCCTTACTATACTAGCAATAGATCCTTGATTTCATGCTTACATTTTTTATAAATTAAAACTTTTATGCGAACCGGTATTTTGTTTTAAATTTTTTTACTCATAAATCCGGGAGCTTGCTCAAATTTTTTTGTTTTGTGTTTATCAAGAACAAGTAGATTTGCATTTCGCGAATTGTATGAATGATAATCGGGGATTTTTTATGCTGTTCTATAGAATTTTATTTGAAACATTATTCTTAATGCCCTTTTTTGCATAACAAAAGCCCTCTAAAAGTGGCTGCTGCAGCCCCATAATATTATATTTTAAGATAAAGGACAGTAAACTATTGAATAATACACTGAAAATAAGCTTTGTTCATTTAATGTTTCTCGAAGTTGTGATAGCGCAAAGCAACTCTTGCTAAGTTTTTTGCATACATAATCTACATGTTCATTCCAACTGATAAATTCATCTAAAATTACTCCCAAAAATTTTGTTTTTTCTGATATGCCTTGACATACTGAAGTATGAAAATTGACTATAACTGTTTTTTCAACATTAAGAATAAGGTTATTTTATGAACACCAGGTGTCAAAACCTTTTATGCATGCTTTTACTTTGCTTAGCGAAAATTGCTAGTAAGTCACAGGTCATACGACAAATATAATGTAAAAAAAGCGGTCCCAGCACTGAGCCCTGTGAAAAGTAAACTCAAGAAAAGAGTTGACTAGGGTTAAAAATTCACCCCTAAAGCTACAACAAAACAGTTTCCTCAATAAAAAACTATGATCTAGACCATCAAAAGCACGCAAAAGATCAATCATAGAAAAGTACTTTTATTTTTCTTTTTAATTTGTTAACAAAGTTAAAGAGTTGTTTATAGATGCCATTAAACACTCTTCATGGTGCCCACAATAAATCTGCACCGGTCTAGGACAACTGGGTGGTAAAATCGGTTAGTAAATAAGAAAATCCGCCATTTTGGATTCGCCATTTTGAATTTTTTAGGTTTGAGGATAAACCTGTATTTAGTGATCTCAGGCACTGCAAACTTTCAAGTTTCAGACAAATCGGTTTAAAAATAAAGAAATCCGACATTTTGGATCCGCCATTGTTGTAATAAAAAACGTAAATTGTAGTGTTACCAGGTTACCAAACACTACAACCACCAGGTTTTTTCAGTCGACATAATGGATTTAACTTTACTTAACAAAAACAAATTTCAAAAAAATTGCGTAAAGGATTTTTTAAAGATGTTTTTATATAAATATTTTTTGTTTTTCATCTACACATTTTATCAACAAAAAAAATTTTAGTCCGGCGCCGAGTTGGCTGCGCCCAGTTGTCCCATTCCGAAATCTGCACACTTAGTTTGAGAAAAACTACAAATTCAATCCGCAGTTTGATAAATTTTCACCCGATCAAATAGTTTTTAGAAAAAAATAATAGATATAACTCTGAATTTTTGACAATTGCCAAATAATGTAGTGACCTAACGGAGTATATTTCAAAACGCATGCGCAGTTACCGAAATCCTGTCTAATTGAAAAAGAAACATTAAGAATTAAAGGGAGTCTTAGCTTCAAACATCGCGTGTAAGAATGCATGGGTATGCCCTGTAAGGTATTTGATTTACCTCAGCGAACAATTAGTTCAGGTTTGAAACTTGTAGACAATGACTGATTAGAAACAAAATTTCGGACTTCCATTTTCTTTATTTATTTTAAACACGAAGTTTTGGTTAGTAAGTAAAGTACCTCTAACCATTTTCAATAAACAATCCATTCTACAGGCTGTTACTACTATACTACTTGGTGTGCGGTCAGGTGTAACGAACTGTCCCTTTTTTGGTCCTAAAACATCTGTTTTCCATAAGAAGTGTTTTCCATATGTCTGATATGTTCGTGTTTGGATGACTAAAAACTTCTGTGAACTGCAATATAAATGAAGTTTCAATAAACTTTGATTTTCGTCAATGCGACTCCTTATGCACAACTTAAGCGTCAGACCATTAAATCCCCATGCATGATTCTCTAAATCAGATTTTTCAATATCCTCTAAATGAGCACTTTTTTATGTTCCTTTACTCTAACTTGACGAGAGCATTTCGTTTCTCCTACATATGATTTAACACCCTCACACTAAATTTTGTCAATGTATTCCTTATTATTTAAGGGATTTTGAGGTTTTGTTACAAAACTTCTTATCTTATTTCCCGATGAGAATACTGCTTTAATATTATAGTGTTTGCCTATTCGTTTATGTTTTCTGTCAAATAACACCCACCGGATTCTTATTCTGATAATTTGCTACGTTTGGGTTATTTCTAATTTTAAGAGAGAAATCTACAACTTTTAAAAGGACTTACAACAGAATGGTTATATGAAACCGTTAGAGATACTTACTAACCGAAACGTTGTGTTTAAAATAAATAAATACAATGAACGTCCAAATTTTTATTTAAATACTTAGTTGATTTAAGCATGTAATTTGTTACTGAAAATAAATTAAACTTTTCTAAATATTTTTACTTATTTGTTCAAGATATTCATTAATTTGAGATTTTGTCATTTAAATTAAGGATTTGGCGTTTTTGGTAACGTTATATTATTATGATAGATTGATAGATATTACTTTTACCAGCAGGGTAAAATCTTTAGGCTTATTCACGGTTTGTCTACAACGAAAACATGTTCTTTTCTTCAATAAATTGTTTTACTTTAAAACAATTTGTTTTGAATTAAAATATTTCTTTTTAGTTCATCGCGGCGTTTAAGCTTTAAATGTGACTTTATTTTTCTTATTTAATTGTTTTGATTCAGTATACTCCATTTTGTAACAAAGCAAATTGTCTTCATATAAGCAATATTTTGATTCCAGAGGAAACGGTGCCTTAGATTAATTCAGTTCCAGTTTATAATAAAACAATTTCTGTTTCACATTAAAATAAAAGGCAAGACTTTTTTGTGCTATATCAAGAAAATATTCTCTTGGTGAATAGGAAAGTACAAATTATTTTACTTCGATTCGATTTTGCCTTGATCTAAGACAATTTTTTTTACATAATTTTGGGATCTGTGTGTACATTAAAAATGACCTTTCATGTCATCGAGAGGAGAAGCTAGAACCAGCGAACCTCGATATCATATGGCTGAAATTCACCTCAAAGTCATCGACCAAGTTCATTTGCTGCCTCTACCGACCGCCAAGTAACACCGAGTATCAAAACTTTTTTGCGACATTATCCGAAAACTGTGATAATATACAGTCTAACTATCCACATGCGGAAATTGTTTTTTTAGGCGATTTCAACGTCCACAATATACCCTGGCTAAAACACCACAACAAAACAGATAATGAAGGCAGGGAAGCAGAAGCTTTTGCCATAAGTTGTGGTCTAACGCAGCTTGTCGATGAACCTACCCGTATCTCAGAAAGGGGTGAATTTGCAGCGCTTTTAGACTTGTTCCTAACTACAAATCCTGACTTGTACACAATTCAAGTAGATCCCCCACTTGGTTCATCCGATCATAAACTTATAAGAACAAAGTGCGAAATGTTCATACCGCCAAGCCAACAATCACTTCCTCGTAAAATGTGGCACTATAAATCGGCAAAATGGAATGACCTTAAACAGTTTTACCTGGATTTTCCATAACAAGAAGTTTGCTTTAAAACAGCTGATCCCACTATTTGCTGTAATGAAATAACAAAAGTAATCTTATCTGGAATGGATGCATATATCCCACATACAATAAAAAGCAGAGCTAATGCAAAACCTTGGTTCAACAGCCAGTGTCAAACGGCTGTACAGAAAAAACACAGAGCATATAACCTTTGGAAACGACAACAAACCGCTCAAAACCAGACAGAATTTATAGAAGCCAGAAATAGTTGCAAAATTACTATTGACGCCGCCAAAGAAACATACAATCAAAGAATAAAAAACAGGTTGCTGAATTGTCCAAGTAGTTCTAGGTCCTTTTGGTCTCTTGCAAAAGCCGTTGGATCAAACTTCACCAAGTTATCCATACCACCACTTAGAGATAAAAATACTCACTCAGCCACAACATCAGAGGAAAAAGCCAATATGCTGGCCAAAATCTTTTCCTCCAACTCAAACCTAACAGTGCCAAATGGAAAAACTCCACCGTTCATTGAAAGGGTTTCCCACAGTATGCCAGAGGTACCCTTTTGTCACAGAGAAATACGAAAATCCCTTAAAAAGTTGGATACAAACAAAGCAATGGGTCCAGATGGCATTCCCGCGATAGTACTCAAAAATTGTGCTAACGAACTCACCCCAACTTTCGCTAAATTATTCAATTTATCTTACAGGCAAGGAGTATATCCATCATCATGGAAGTCTGCCGCAGTACAACCTATTCCAAAGAAAGGAAAAAAGACAGATCCGTTAAACTATAGACCAATTGCTCTACTTCCGGTGATATCAAAAGTAATGGAAAGAGTTGTGAACAATCACCTAACCAAGTACTTGGAAAAGTACAAACTTATCAACGACAAGCAATACGGATTTCGAAAATATAGGTCAACTGGCGATTTACTTACATACGTCACTCATTTATGGCAAAAAGCGATTGAGTTACGGGGCGAAACAAGAACAATTGCCTTAGATATATCAAAAGCATTCGATAAAGTCTGGCATGAAAATCTGCTCAACAAGCTTAAAGCAATGGGATTGTCGCCGAAACTTTACATTTGGTTTGAAAGTTACCTTAAGGATAGATCCATTTATGTTGCACTGGATGGCCGGAACTCCAACTCTTACCAAATAAATGCTGATGTGCCACAGGGAGCAATCCTTTCGCCAACACTTTTTCTGATTTACATAAATGACCTCATAGAAAAAACAGTAAATCCACTTTATTGCTTTGCAGATGATGGCAATGTAGTCTCCTCAGTCATACCACCCACTCAGTGTCTATCCGCACGTGAATTCCATCATCTTAGACAAACTCAAATATCGCAGATAAATAACGACCTGGAGATAATAGAGGACTGGGGCAACAAAAACCTTGTACAGTTCAACGCGCAGAAAACCCAAGCAGCCCTGTTTTCAAAAAAGACCAGCACCGGTGAGCCAAACATCATGCTATCTGGAAGTGCTGTCACATTGCAGAGCCAGTTGAACATCTTAGGAGTCACTGCAGAGACCAACATGTCTTGGCACAGTCACGTGGCAGATATAGCTAAAAGGACGTCCCAAAAGCTTGGGGTGCTATTTCGTACAAGACATCTGTATACACCAAGCCAACTGCTGACACTCTACAAAGCCCAGATTCGACCAACTATGGAGTACTGCTCACATATATGGAGTGCGGCACCCAAACATACCTTAATGCTTTTGAACACCGTGCAAAAACGAGCTATCAAGCTGATCAATGACCCCGCACTTACCCGTAGTTTGGATAGTCTCGAACATCGAAGAACTGTGGGCGATCTATCTCTCTTCTACAGGTATTATCACGGAAAATGCTCTGAAGAGTTGGCACGTATGATCCCCCCGGGAGTAGCACCTACTAGGCGAACACGTCAAACAGACGGTAACCATCAATTTACTGTCAAAATAGAGGCACCAAGAACCTCATTATATCAGAATTCATATCTCTGGAGAACAGCATCGCTGTGGAATAAACTCCCTGCGACAGTTTTCCCTGCAGGTTACAACCTGAACCGTTTCAAAACCAACACACACCAACATTTCCGCGCACTGGCCGCTTCTCGAGCGTGATAGGGACCTCCTTGCGAGTGCGCTTAACCGTAAAAAAAAAAAAAAAAAAAAGATGGATTTTGAGACAAAATGAAGTTCCGCTCGTTTACAAATTTAATAGGTCATAAAAACAATTATTCTTTAAAAAATTGCACATTGATTGATTGAAAGGTTGTTTGGCCATACTGTCCTTAACCTATAACTTTTTAAAAAATATTTTTTGACCATAATGAATCACAATAATTTCCTCCGCTCTCCAAAACTTAAATAAATGGATCCATGACGGATCTGATACCTTCCTAGCTAGCCTATTAACATACTTCAAGTGAAGCTACTTAAAACAGTTTTTTGTAAATATGTCAGAAACTAAAGCTCCTACGAACTTTTTGGTTATAACACAAATTATTGAGGAAAACGTGTTCTACTATATTCATATAACCACATTTTTTTAATTGTCAAAAAACTGTCATATAAAAAATAAATAATTTTCTTTTTAAAAAAAATTGTCGAAAACAATACCTTCTCTAGCCTGCTGCGCGGGCTAGGAAGATAAAAATGGCTGGAAACAAAAATTTTTTTACAAAAAGTTATTTGAAGTGTTTGCCTACTTTTAACCTTTCGTACCACCTCTTCAAGTTTGGTGCATCATTTGTTAAATTTAACCAAGGCTCTGTACATTCGATTAGATTCGTGTCTTCTTCTACCTTAGTTAAATAAAACTTCAGCTTAGATTTTTGAGAAGCAATTGTGGTGAGTTTTATTTAGTTTAGATTCATTAAAATTCATTAAACCCTTTATTCACACATATTAAAAATTTTGCAAATACAGCCTTGTAGTTTTAAAGTCTAATAAGTCTGCCTGCCGTTCTATTGTCTTCTAGCGGGAGCCACAAATTATACGAATTTTTTTCATTAAAAAAATTATTGTTGAACCCGTTGAAGCGCAGTAACCTGGTTTATTTTTTTCTCGACCTGATCATCTGTACCGATTGGACCAATTGGTTTCATTTTTGTTTTTTTTCTTACAAATTGGTTTTGCATTTGTATATTATTATTTTACTTCCGGTAAAAAATTATAGAAGTCAACTTGAACAGTTTGAAAGTGAACCAGTCTGTAAATTGGTATCAAAAAAATTGGAGCATTGATTAATATAGTAAATCACTTTCTTCTGTTTTTATCTTCAATGGATGCCCCTTTAACTTTCTTTCTGATGACGGTGCAGCATTTCTAAATGTGCAGTTTAAACTTGAGGTGTGATTTATTAGGTTTTATTATCAAATGTATGTACAGTGAAACCTCCTATAAGCGGACACTCACGGTTTCGTCGATTTTGTCCGCTTATTGGGGGTGTCCGCTTATGGGAGAGAACTGCGACATTTGAATATATATTTATAAACAATTTCCGCTACTTGATATTAAATTTTTCAGCGATCTTTCGTGCTGATAGATGTTTCTTCTCCGAAACTTTAACAACTTCCATTTTTTCAAGTAAACTAAGAAGTTTTTTACTAGGCACCATTTCAAAGAGATCTATTACTACATTACTACCCAGCTGAACAACAAAAATAAAACACAGCAGTCCCGCCAAATAAAATATGTTGTAAATACAACAGACGTATTTAAGACTCGTTTTCATGTGATAACAATGTCGCGACATTTTTAAACATGCAAACTTTGAACTTGAAGCATATGTGTTGCGATATCAGAATCATGTTGATATTTTTGTGACGAGCCTTTAGTCTCCTCATTAAGGCTCGTTTTCATGTGACAACAATGACACTAAAAGTTGCGACATTTTTTAACATGCAGACTTCAAAGTGACAACGTGTGCGCGGCAACTTGAGCCGTGGCATTAGTGTCGCAATATCAAATTCATGTTGATATTTTTGTGACATTTTGGTAGTTCCATGCAACATACCTCGTGAAAATAGCAGTGGCGCATTGTCGTGAGCACGTGTGAACTAAATGTCATATGGTCATGACTTAAAGTGTCATGATATTATTATGTCGCATGAAAACGAGCCTTTAAAACGGAAAGGGGTAATTCATTGGCTGCATAGTGCGTTGTTGCCAACATACTACATAATATTTGTGCTCATGTCGTGCAGTGGTCCGTGCCGTTGTCATAGGTTCGTGTCTGGTTAAGGGACGTTTCAGAATTCTTTAACCAAAAAAATTGTCCGCGTCCGGTTATTAGAGTGTCGGTTATAGGAGTAAATTTTATATGTAAAGAAATAAGGAAAAGCTTGGTTCCAACATATTTGTCCGCCTGAAGGGAGTATCCGCTTAATAGAGGTGTCTGCAAGAAGAGGTTGCGCTGTATTTATTAATTTATAACAAACCAAAATACCTATGCAAAAATGCGACAAGAAATTTTTAAAACATTAAAATAGGGTGCACTGTTAGGAAAATATCTGTTCTAGTTTTTTTAACCTTCAAGTTGGAACAAGCGCGATTTGAATACAACGGGATACAGGTATAAATAAGAATTTTGTTTTATTTTATCTTAAAAATGAGTTTTCCTACGAGCGTGCAAAAAATTGCATTTTCAACACACTTTTTAGCAGGGGCGGCTCGTGTCAATACAACATGGGTACCAGAATTTTAAGCCAGTAAAAAAAAATTAAAGCCATTAAAATTTTTGGGTTTCTAATTCTATTTTTTTTTTAAATAGGTAACTTCCTCATACCCATCCAAATTCCGCCATGAAATGACTCAAAATTTATCAAAAAATTCTGCTGTAATAATTGAAATGTATTGTAAAGGGCGTAAGTTAAAACATATATGCTTCACTTACAAAAACAATGCGAGTAATACGATTGATGGCTGTTGCCAGGCACAAAATTTCTTTGATTTTTCCTAAAATGCCTGACATTGGCCCTATCACTGTCGCTCATATAGGCTGCAGATGAAATCTATCTCTCTGCCAAGAGTAAATTGGCAGCGTGTTCAACGCTGCTTTGGGTTTCAGTTGATTCATGGCGTCGACGTCGCCTCGAGTCGGAGTATGATCCACTGCATTGCACAGGATCACCGAATTTCATATAATATATAAATTAAAAACAAAATGCATAAAATAAAAAGCAATAGAGATGTTTAGAAAATACAAAAAAGGTGTTTTTGCAGAAAAATACGGTAGTATCATGGCACCGTGGTACTACCTCACGGTCCGAACCGAACCGAACCGAACCGAACCGAACCGAATCGAACCGAACCGAACCGAACCGAACCGAACCGAACCGAACCGAACCGAACCGAACCGAACCGAACCGAACCGAACCGAACCGAACCGATCCGAACCGAACCGAACCGAACCGAACCGAACCGAACGATTTTTAGTGCGGTAAATCTGTTTTTCCGTACGGTGTGGCCAAAATTTTGTAAAACCTATACAGATTTGAAGTTTCTGTTAATAATATTATCTATGAAATGGCTTAGTTGCTATGGTGTAAAGATAAAATGTTATATTTCGTTAAAACACTAGATTTTTTTGGGAAAGTTTCGTGATTTGGTGTTTGGTTTATTTTTATTATAATTTTATTATTTGTTGAAAAACTAGCTATTTTATATTTTATTGTACGGTCGTCATCTTAAAATTGGTTACGCTCATCTGGAAACCCAGGAATTTCAGCGGTCCAAAACTGCTTAAGAAAATCATTTATTAAATCAGGATGTTTATTAATTGAACCATGCGATGTTACCATACAACGCACTGTTTCTTTTTATTCTACAAATGTAACAAAAATAAAAAACGAAAAGGGTCGACATTTTTTGTATGAGCGAAACCGAGCTGCACTGTGACAACAAAGTACTTAGATGACAGTTTAAGGATATTATATTTAGGGCAAGAAGCATTGCGTTGCGTAGTTTTTAATTTTATGTTACTTTTCATACATATATACATACATTTTTTTCAGGACCTAACTCCTAAAGGTTGTACTCAGGAATATTTGTATTAATATGCCTACTTATAGATATCTGCATTGTAACAACTTTGTTGCATGGTGATTTACTCTTTAACCACAACCACAATAGATCGATTTAATATTTATTTTTGATTTATAGAAAATGGCAGGAAACCAACTTTTTATTATTTTAAAGAAGATTTAAACTTGAGACTTTTTTTAAAGTTTAAGTAAAAGTATTGTGGGAGGCAAAAAATAATGACAATTCTGTTTGACCTTGACATCCTTTTCAAAGTTTTTTTAGAGTCAACGTGGTTTTATTCAAATGGAAATTAATTTTCTCTTTCAGTCTTTATTTGCCCTTCTTCGTAAATCTCCCGCCCCCTTAAGCGTTACCTAATTTAAGACTGGTCCCTTATATTGGAGAATCATGAAACTGTGTGTCGAGTAGAAAACGTAATGCATCAACAGGGTGTCCCAGCCTTCCCAGTGTTTATCTTTTTAGAAGACCTAATCAAAGACATTTTTTCCTTGTCCAACAATATTTCACACACTTTGCATTTGAAATTTATAGTCTTGGAGCTATTACTATAAAACTTGTAATATTTATGTTATAGGTCGTGTTTGTTGGAGAAAGCGCAAACTACGTCCCTCTTCCAGCTTTAAGGACAAAGAATGGAGTCCAGATAGATGAAGATCAATCTGATTGGCCCGTAAATGCAGTAGAAACGTGGGATAGAGAGTACCGGAGATTTCGATTCAACAACACAAAAGTTCAACGTAAGTAAATCAATCAATCATTTGAATCATTTACTATAAGTATTTATTATACGGGTACGGGGTAGACCTCGTCAGATGTCTATCAGGGGAAATGAATCGACCCCTGCCCTCCGTAGATTCCAGGTACTCTCTGACCCGGAGAGTTAGCACCTGTTTAGGGTCCCATTCCCAGGGTTACGGGAGAAGACCACATCGGTATGAAAGGCGGAGAGGATGGACCTCGGTACGGTGAGCATAGCGCAGGTGGCAACCCTTTCTTTTAGGGATAGTATAAAAGAAGAAGATGCTGCCTTGTAGTACCGGCGTTGGAATCGTCAAAGGCTAGGGGAAGAAAACCTCGATCAAAAATCACCTGGTCCTCCAGGTTGGGGGTTGGGGCATTAGACTAACTCTCTGATACCCGGAAAAAACGTACACTGTTAAAAAACCCAATCAAACGCCTCGGAAAGAAATGAAAAACCTAAGACGAACCAAGCAAAGAAACAGGAATATGATTTTTGGTACATGGAACGTACAAGGAATGAGTCGAAAAGTGAATGAAATAGTCCATGAGTGCAGCAGAATAAAGGTTGACCTTGCTGTACTAACAGAAACGAAGAAGAAAGGAAAAGGATCTGAAAACCTAGGACAGTATGACCATTTCTATAGCGGAGTGGCAAAAGAAAAACATGCTCAACAAGGAGTATCTATTTTGGTCAACAAAAGATTTAGAAAATATATCACCAACTGGGAAGCAGTAAATGAACGGCTAATAAGAATGAATATAATAATAAAAGGAATGAGACTTACGATTTTTGGAATCTATGCGTATAATGACGATGCAAATGTAGCCGTGAAAGACAATTTTTTTGAAGAAATCCACAATGAAATATCAGCAGTAAGTACATTTAGAGAAATTGTAATATTGGGAGATTTAAATAGTAGAACAGGTAACAGAGTAAATGATCTGACAGTTGGCCAATATAGAGAAGATGTTGTTAATGACAATGGAAACCGGCTTATCACAGTATGTGAGCAATTAGACCTAAAAATCCAAAACGGTTTTTTCCAACATAAGAAAATACACAAATATACCTGGACCAAACCCTCACAAAACCTGAAATCCGTCATTGATTATCTTATCACTAAACAAAAGACAAAACTAAAAATTCAAGATGTCAGAACAAAGCGTGGATCAACATGCGGAAGTGATCACTATTTTCTGGAGACCAAAATTCTCTTTCCTTATCAAGGCCGAAGCCTCCATCAACAAAATCTTGATGATACAGTGAATGAGGAAATTGATCACTGTCAATATAATCTACTAAGCCTAGAACATGACAGCGTAAAAAACTTATACAAAAAGAGACTGAACGAAAAACTTAATTCAAGTTCAGGTGAAACCCCAGATGAGGAATACGAATGTATCACATTAAGCATCCATCAAGCTGCAAAAGAAGCACTAGGATTAGTGGAAGAAACTCCTAAAAGAACAAAACCATACTGGTGGGATGCTGAGATTGAAAGTGAAATAGAGGAAAAAAGGAAATTATATCACACGTACTTATCCCAAAAGACAGATAGAAGCAGAGAAGAATACAAAATCGCGCAATCAAAGGTGAGAAGAATGATCAGTGATAAGAAGAATCAATCATGGATGCAAAAGTGCCAGAAAATAGATTCTTACTTAGGAGGTAGGAGAAGTACTGAAAGCTGGAAAACTATAAGATCGATCAAAAAAGAAACATGCAAAGATATTATTTCACCAATACAAGACAAAGAATGGGATGAGCATTTTAAAAAACTTTTAACTGAAGATAGAGCAGAATTCAAGGAAGACGAAAGAGACAATATCATTAGAACGATGGGATCTCCAGTGCCCCTCACAATATCTGAGGTCAAAAACGTGTGCAAAACCTTAAAAAGCGGTAAATCTGCCGGACCCGGAAATATCCCAGCTGAACTTATTAAATATGGCACTGAAGAATTGTTTTGTAGATTACGGAATCTTTTCCAAAGATATTTAAATGGAGCTGTAGTACCAACTGAGTGGAAAACGTCATATATATCCACAATACACAAAAAAGGAAGGAAAGATATATGTGACAATTATAGAGGTATATCTGTAACTAGTACGCTAAGCAGAATATATGGCAAAATAATAAGAAATAAAGTGGAGAGCGAATATAAAGATATGGAGGCAGAAGAACAAGCTGGTTTCAGGGCGGGTAGATCGACTTCAGATCATCTCTTTTGTATAACCCAAGTTATTGAAAAGAAAATGGCATACGGACAAGAGCTCCATCTGCTTTACGTAGATTTGCAGAAGGCATATGATAGTATACCACTAAATCTACTTTGGAAAGCGTTGGAAAAGACAAACATAAGCGTACAACTAATTAAGGCCATCAAAGAGTTATACCGCAATAGTAAGGCAAAAGTTAAAATAAAAGCAAAACTAACCAAAAGCTTTCAAGTAAATAAAGGTCTTAAACAAGGTTGCTGTATCTCGCCTACGCTCTTCAAGATATATTTGGAACAGGTCCTTAAAGTCTGGAAGACTGATGATCAGATAGTGGTGGCTCAGGATTATGACGACCTCGAATATATGACACGAAAACTAATAGAAGAGTACAATAAGTGGGGACTAGAGGTTAATATCAATAAGACAGAGTATATGTGTATTGGTGGAACGAAACAGGATCTAATCTTAAATACTGGGCAGCGAATTCAGTCCTGTGATGAGTATAAATACTTGGGTCTGAAAATTACAGCTGACGGAACACTAGACAAAGCTATAAAAGATAGAAACCTACAAGGAAGAAGAGCAATAACTTTATTAAATGGAATAATTTGGGACCAAAGTATATCAAAACATAACAAAAAGCTTATATATAACACAATTGTAAAGAGTATTATTACATACGGCTCAGAGGTGTGGCCAATCAAAGATAGAACAGAAAAAATGCTTTCCGCTACGGAGATGGACTATTGGAGAAGAGCAGCAGGGAAATCAAAAAGAGAAAGAGTTACCAATCAAAGAATAAGAGAAATTATGACAGTGGGTGAACGTACTCTAGTGGATGATATAAGAACAAAACAACTGGTGTGGTACGGACATGTACAAAGAATGGATGATGGAAGACTACCTAAACAAATATTACAATGGAAACCAACTGGCCGAAGAAAACGAGGAAGACCAAGGAGAAGCTGGAGAGAAGGAATAGATAGTGAAATAAGAATAAGAGGCCTAGATGATGAATTATTGGCAAACAGAAACGAGTGGAGATTGGGTATCGGAAGACGTAGAACGTTGTGAAACCGATAAATATATATATTTATTATACAGTGTGTTCCAACGAAAACGAAACAAGGGCTTTTTTAATTATTTAGTGCCTGATTTTTGAAAAAAGTATTCGAACAAGTCGATTTCCGTGACTTGTGAACTGAGAACCATTAAAGATTTTAAATGCACCACTAGTTTTTATAGTTGGAGGAACAACAGATTCCCCTACAATATAATGGCATTCTTTTGTAAAATTGGCCAATTTAAAAATAAAATATATCAACCCTTGATTGCATTTCTCGCAACTGGACAAACAAGGAAACATAGCTGTTGTTTGGCCAAACACGGAGTTTGTACTAAGCGCAGCCAACTAGATAAAAATGTGATTTAGGCCCAGTATATCCCCCTCCTATCTATATGACTTTACCCCTTAGAGCATATGCTCTAAGCTTTACCCCAATATTTTCAATATGGAAAGTGGGTCAAATGATACCTCGGTTTGAAGGTCTCTTGAATATCTTTTCAATCATTTAAAAATATTGAAAATGTATTAATTTGTTTGAGATTTTTATCAACAAAGTTACCATGGATAGTTAGAAAACCCTGCATGGAGAGGAACCGCACTTCTGTCGAATGAACAAGTGCAAAGAGTTCAGTGAAGGAGACAAAAATTTTATTCTTTTTTAATCTGAAATTTTTTGCAATGCTGGCAATCATACAAAAAACGATTTTTTTAATAAGTGATCATAGCTCTCATTGAATTAGATAGTGTTGCATATTTCCGCGCGTATTTGTCGATTTAGAATTATTGGTACAGAAAATCGGCGGCTAAACAGTTTTGCGTTTCAAATTTAAATAAAGAGCCCATATAACTGCTCGTTCTGAATAAACCATTATAGTCTATGAAGAATGGGGTTTCCGCAACAAAAACGTATACCATGCTTTTTCGTTAAAATGTTTTAGCGAGTTTCAGACGAAAACGTTAAAATCAAGGAAAAAAAAGTTAAGTTAAAGTTTCCCAATACTTATAGATTTAAAATACCTAGACCAAAATGTTTCTGTCATTGATTTTTCTATTACATACATGTCTTATGATTCTGCTTCATAATTTTGCTCCTTCTTTTAAGTCTAACTTTCATTTTCCACTTTTCCACATAAGTAATTTCTTCTGATTTTTTATGTTTTCTGCTTTACTTTTCTTTTTTAAATTAATTATTATGGAACTTTTGACGCGTTACACAACCGAAAATCTTCAAGTGCTTGGTAACATCTTTTTAGATCTACTTAAGAACGTCACGGTTTGTACCAATATACAGGGTGGGCCAAATTCGATGTTTTTTAACGGTTTTAGGTATCTCTAGCCGAGATACATAAAAACGAGTAGATGTCCTGGGCTCGATATTCGAGAAATATCAAAATCGCTTCTTGATAGACCTCGTAGTTTTTAGCTACAAGGGGATTTTGAAAAGTCTGCATTTATGGCGGTGGCCTATAACCTTTTTAATTTATGAAAATTTCATTTTGGTGTAAGATGCTTTTTTACAGTTTTTTTATGAAGAATCCAAATCTTTACTGTTAGGAGAGTAGCCTTACTCCCTGTTATGGCTTTTCCTATTCCTTTTTAGATGATGCTTCACTGATTTTAATCGCGCCTTCTATATTCCTCCAGAATGTGGTGCTGCTGGTGGAATGAATTGGCATTGAGTCCCCAAATTAAAAATTGTTCTCTGTCAGTTCTCTAATCTCGTCCTTAGTCTTTATGCTCCGACAAAATTAGTTCCATTGTCGCTGTCGATACATATTGGCACAATCATAGCGTCTGGCTGTAAATCGTCAAAGTGTTCCAGATATATTTATTTTAACAGATTATCAAACTTTTTTTCCAGAACAACAATGTTGTGTTATGCTTTTAATTCACTGTTTAGTTTTCCACAAATGTGCAAGAATCCCTTTGAACTTTATGGTGATGATGGATATTTTAAGTACCTAATAGATTTGTTCGTTTAAAGTAATTGAATTTGTTTAATATGGCAGAAAATTGTGAAAACAACTAAAACGGGCTTAATTCTAAATTGCAACCATTGTTTTTGTCAAGATGATAAATGGATGTATCTAGAGGTATGTATGCCATATTTTAAAAGAGAGAGACGCAACAAACTCATCAAAGTTAATGAGTATTTACGTTACTAGACCGGAAACGTAAACTTTGCAGGTCGACCTAGGAAATTTACGGGGTGAGTCCTGTAAACCTGG
Source organism: Aspidapion aeneum (assembly GCA_963576565.1). Lineage (NCBI taxonomy): Eukaryota > Metazoa > Arthropoda > Insecta > Coleoptera > Brentidae > Aspidapion > Aspidapion aeneum. The sequence continues at coordinate 32,373,902 of OY755038.1, read as the reverse complement.
GGAGACCAGTAAAGTCGGTTTCCAGTCGTGTCTCGTAAGTTTATTCACACTGACATAAAACTCCAAAAATACAACATCAAATTAACATGTAAGTAAATATTGATTTTTTTAAACTGACATAAAACACTACAAACATACTCCATATGTAAAAATTAAGGTAGTTTCCCAAAAGATAGCAATTTATACCCAACTATAAGTAAACCAATATTATACGTTATAATCGGCTATTTTCCAAAATTTTCAATATTTTTAATTTATATTTTAGATTGTTTCGCTAGAAATCTTAAACCTACCAAAATGAACACAATTTAAAAACAGTCAAAATTATCACTGTCTAAATGACATAAGTCATGACCAACTTGACTAAAACAGGGACCGGAAGAAATACTTTCCGATCTCTTGATTTTTACCGGTCCCTGTTAAGACCGGATAGTTTTCCAAAAGGATCTGCCTGTAAAATGAAACTTTCTGTACCCAAAATTGTATTTACCAATTGGCTGAAAATTTATTCATTTAAGCCAAAATCAAAGGATTGAAATATTCGTCCCCTATACTCTAGCATTGTTTAGAGAGACACACATTCCGTCTTTGTATTCATAAACGTGGAAAAATTTAAATAAACAATTTTTTAACTCTTTTGATAAATATATACCGGGGATGACAACTTATACTCCATATCATAATTTTTTAGATAACTTTTTGACAGTTATCAGCTGTTTACCATAACAAATACCATAGGCCAACGAAAAAAAGTTATCACAAAAATAATGATATGAACTGTAGATTATTTTAGTGAAAGGCCAATGTACTTGAAAAGAAAGTAACATAACCAAAACATGTCAGTTTCAGTTAATTTGATGGGTTTGGGTTTGCGGCGTCTCCCTTTTTTAAACATATGTCATACATATAGGGTTTTTAGATAAATTTAGGTACATTCCCGATTTTTTAATGATTAACAACAAATTAATTCTAAAATGACTCTTTAACTTATTTAATAGGTGGGTTTTATTATATGATTTTTTGTCCGATTAAAAAAAAGATATTTTTGATATATGGCCAGCTATTAAATAAAACCATTATTTTATGGTAAGGTAAACTCGCCCACTTTTTTTATGTCATCTTAATATTCCTACATTAGTAGAATACAAAAAAACGGTGCACTGTTTGGCAACCCGCATGATTTTAAGTAAGTATACTGATTTAATTAACGATTTCCTTTAGCAGTTTTTAAAGCCCGCTAAAATTCCGGGCTTTCCAGAGGAGTTTAATCAAATTTAAGGTGACATTAAAAAAGTGAGCTACCGTACATAGTTCTTATTAGAGGCCCTCGATAATTTGACAGTTGTTTTACACATTGTCAAATGTATCGAGGGCCTCTAGTTCTTATTAAAGATTTTTTTTTACAGAAATTCAATAACTTTTTTTGTGTAACCTCCACTTTACATTAAGGGGGCTAAATTTTGGAGATTATTCAAAGATTGTATTCTAATAGGAACCAAATTTTTTTAAGCATCGAAAGCGTGTCAATGATTTAGCCCAAATTGACAAAATTGAAAACCTGAAGATATTTCCCGCTTCAATAGTCACAAAGAAGAAAACAATTATTATTACTTATCGAGCAGATGGACATACATTTCACGCCCGATTTTAAAATGAAAATAAAATACGATTTGCATGAAAGTAGTTTAAATAACGCTTATTTCTGATCTTTGAAAAATACCACAAGCCTTGGCCAAAGAATGGAGAGTTAAATTGGCTAGGGGGTTTTCGACCATAATAAGAGAAAGCTTTATTTTAGTAATATACAGCGAATTTACAAAAAAGGTGCTAAAGTCAGCTAAACTAAAACTACCGAGGCATAACACTGCTAAATGTCTTTTAGGTATTGTCAGTAGCTTTATACAACAGACTATTATAGTCAGTAGCGTGTCGTGGATAAAAGAGCGGGGGGCACCATTTGTTTTGCGTTAAATTTAGTTTTTTTTCTCAAAGGACGCCCCCCTGGCCCCCTATACGACAAGCCACTGATTATAGTATTCTGAGCTGGATATCGCAGAATACCATTGTGGATTCTCCGCCCCAACAGATCTACCACAGATCAAATATTTATGTGTATGTCAAATTCTAATTAAAAGCCTATGAAGACAACTTAATATAATATAGCATTTATGTAGATATTAAACAGGCTTTTGACAGCGTTAATCGGGAGAGAATGATGCAAGATTTAGCTACTTTTGGAATCCCCTTAAAATACATTAAGCTTATCAATGCTTCTCTTCAGAGTGTAACAAACCGGGATTGAATATAAATGCTATTTTTGCCATTTATAAGTTTTTAAATATTTTTAATTAAATATTGTTTTAAACATCAACAAGCATTAACTACATGCAAGACTAGGTTAAGACAAGTAAAATTTATGACAACGAAACGACTTCTTTTTAGGCATGGTTTTCAGGATCATTGTATTTTAATAAAAGTTATATTTGGCTTAACAAGTAACGGTTTTCGAAGGCGACGCATCTCTCGTTTACGATCGTGTCTTGTCTCTTTGTCTAGAGTGTTTAAAGCACAGCTCTCGTCTTTCTCTGCATAGTGCTGTAGGCTCAGGTTTGGGCCAATGAACGGCAAGCTGAGTGCCTACAAAGCAGGGTGGTTTTCACTGAGACAAGAAAATCGTTACGACAGTATTCTTGAGTGGTTTTTCGTACGCTTCACTTCGCTTCATTTAGGGGAACGTCAATTATTTTCATTTATATAGAATTATTTGTTTTGTTATTGATAACTATTTTGATCTTTACTATTATATTCGCACCTAGAAGGGGAACCTCGGGGCCTAGCCCCCCACCTAAGCTTAATTTTTGTAAAAATTTTGGATAGACTTGATGAAAAAAAAATAGCATAAAATCATGGCATCATGAGGTCTCGGTCCCCCCCCCCCCTTCCAAGCCTTTTGGGCCCCCCTCCCAAGGCTCTCGGGCCCCCCAAGACATACTCCTGGGTGTATAAATAATATTATAAATATTGGTTCAAAAAATCGAAACATGAAGCAATCTAGCTTGCTTTGGAAACAATGGCAAATTTAAATTCGCTGACGTAAATTTTCAATTGCGGATGCGTATCTTTTGGCATGTAGACACACAAGCTGCTGTGTGGATGTACGCCATATTTGTTTTTATTTACATTTTGCGGTGTTTTGCGTTTGTCGTGTAAACTTGTATTTTTTTTTTCCTTCAAAAATGGGAAATAGTTCACGTAAAACATGTGCGTTTTTGGAAAAATTTCCGGGATAAGTAAGGGAATGCCATTCTATTCTTTATAATTGGTTAATAATGTTAAGAGTGGCTTATAGATGCCACTAATGACTCCTTATGGTGTCCACAATAAATCTGCACAATTAATTTTAGAAGAACAAAAATAAAAAGAACTAAATAAAAGAAATAAAAAGCAATATTCTGCATGTTTGGAAGATCCATTGCCTTCTATTTCACGATCATTTTCAAGTTTATCTGACCATCAGAAAAGAAGGAAAACAGAGCACCTTACAGAATACTCGCAGGACCATATCAAATTTGTCGCAAAATAACAAAAATGACTACAATTATAAAAATTGGACAAAATTTTGAAATGAGCAATTGTCAAAGACTCATTTTTGGTGACCACCCTATATAATAAATTATTAATTTATAAAAAAAAAATCTAATAAAATTTAAAGCTCCTCCTTTCCAAAAAATTTAATTATGTGATATTTAAGTAGTAATGGTAAGTTATGGGCATTTTTAAAAAAATATGTTTTAATAAAACACGCTATAATTTTAGGCCGCCTTATATATGGTTAAAGTTATGCAAAGCAACTATATAAAAAGTGTATAAAAGTTATTCCTAAGTTTTCCAGATTGACAGTACCAAGTAAAAAATCTCATGTCCAAACGTTCCTATTGTAGCAGGCGGCTACAGTGGTTTTGTCAACTCAAGTGGTCAAGGCTTAAATGTTGTGAGCTACCAACTTATGCTACAACTTATATAAATTATAAAAACATTAAATATTATTACTTATTTGTTCTCGAAGGGAAATTATGCTATAAACGTTTTTTCAAATGTAGAAACAATGTAGGAAAATTATACATACCTTTTCAATTTTCTTCCCGAATCAAATTTTTTGTACTAATAAACTTTTGTATTCAAATATTTACACTTCTTAAACTTTTAGGTCTTATAAACCTTTTGTATATTTGTTGTAAATATATTTATTTATCAACATATTAAACGTTGATTGAATAGGTCAAACTATTCAATCAACTGTTTAATTTACTTAATATTACTGTTCAGGTTTGGGATATATTATTGATTAAAAATGCCGATTTTAGGGCAACGAATGGTTTGTATTTTGATGTTAAAAAAAAACATAAAACAGCTAAAAACATTATTTCAAAACACTGGAAACAGTATTAATTAAAAGCTTTAAAATTAATAAACTCCAAAAGAAAAGACTAAAATAATTATGAATAATAAAGTTAACAGTTTTATACAATGTTAAAATAATTGATAAATTTCCCCAGTTGAAATAAAACCCCCCTTAAGAAGTGTGAACGAAAGCAAAGCAAATTAAAGAATTGAAACGAACCAAGCCAAGCCCAACTAAAGAATGTTTGCTCCAACGACTTTCAAAAGTTTCCTGTCTGACTCAAAGCAACCGTACGCTTGCAAGCACAAAAAGCTTGTCGTTGATTGGCTAGAACTATGCTCATCCTCGCTTTGGCGAGAAAGAAATGGCATGCGCTTTAAACGCTCCACTAAGAGACAAAATCCCAACGCAAGCCTAGATGCGTGGAATCAAGACTGGAGAAAATCGACAGTTGTTAAAATTACACAGTGTGTTTTTTAAAAGTTGAAAATAGTTTAACAAATTTGTTTCCAATTTCAAAATATAAATTATTTTGATGTTAGTGGCTCAAAGAAGATATTAGCCGAATACAACTTTTATAAAAATACAGCGGACCTGAAAACATGCCAAAAAACAAGTCGCCGGTGTTGCCATATATTTTACTTAATCTTAACTTAGTCTTGCATATAATTAATGCTTGTTTATGTCAAAAACAATATTTAATTAAAAATATTTAAAAACTTATAAATGGCAAAAATACCATTTATGTTCAAATCCCGTTTTGTTACACTAAAAACCCGTTCAACTGTGCGACGGCGACGGGGATGGGACAATTCGCCTGAGGGCATTGGCGGCTCATGCTCATACAACATGGTAGTGCCCGAATTTTGATAGTCCTTAAAAAAAAATTCGGGGTGCTGCGTCGACTTCGTTAAAAAACATGCCTTGATGAATTTCTTTTTTGGTGGCGCAAAACCTAGGGCGCATACGTTTGTATAATATGTTTACTATTTTAAGAATTTCTAACCCTAGTTTTTTAAAGAAACTAACCCAGACCTACTCAAATTGAATTCTGCTGAATTAATTTAAATAATAACTTACCCATAGGCGGAGCTGTCACAAGTACATTATAAAAGTACTTCAAGTACAAGTACCAAGTACATTAAGATTTGTAAAAGTACTTGAAGTACTAAGTACATTTTCTTTTCAAATGAACTTCAAGTACCAAGTGCATTATAAAACTTGATTTTCCCCAAGTCTTTTACTTTTACAATAAAATTACTTCAAGTACTTTAATGATGTAAAAAAATGAGAAAAATGCCAAAATATCAAGAAAAAGTGTTAAAAATGGTAAAAAATTTCAAAAATTTAAAAAATGTCAAAAAACTTCAAAAAATATCTAAGATGACAAAAAATTTCAAAAAATTTAAAACTTGTTAAAAATGTTTACAAATTTTCCTGAAAGGTTTTATTTTTTGGAATATTAGGTACTTATTGCAATATAGTGCCTAATTGTGTCGGGCACTATATTGAGAGTTTCGCATTATGAGAACAGCTGTCTTCTCTCAAAATTGGCCATTGAGTATTATAAGAGTCGGAATTACTAGTGATGCCACTATACACAATTTGTGCCTGGCTTTATTGCAATAGGTCCCTATTATTGTAGTAAATAATACTACTACTACTAAATTGCATTGATTTATTTTTTCTGAACTGATCATTTTACATATAAATGCCATAGAAAGGTAATGGAAAGTTTACTTACACAAAAAGCTGCAAAATTGACCCAGTCAGAAAGTACTATTTTTATAATAGCCCACAAAACTGCCTAAAACTTGTTTAAATCAAACTAAATAAATAAGCATAACAAATGTATCCAAGGATTTTTTTGAGCTGTATCTAGTCAGACTAAATAAATTTTCGGGTTCATTCAAGTAGGTGAATCCCCAAAAATCGAACTGCAAGTGCAATATACCTGCACTACCGTTCTACTAACAAAATAATGAAGGTGCGTGCAAATAATTAAGCCCATGGGCATTATTCTTTGGATAAGTGTGTACCTAAATAATTAAGATGTACCTATCAAGGTTGCTAAAATATCGGACTTCCCTGCCAAGTTGATAAAAAAACCGGACAGCTGGCAACCCTGAGGTTACCACTTGTCTTCGGTGCATTAAAGTTATATCTCACCTATATCTACATTGTACTTCAAGAATATTTTATTGTACTTGAAGTACTTTTAATGTACTTGAAGTACTTCGAATGTATTTTGAATGTACTTGAAGTACTTATGATGTACTTGAAGTACTTTACTTGACAAAATCAAGTACCAAGTACAATTACTGGATTGTAGATGTACTTCAAGTACAGTACTTAGATAATAGATAATAATAATAGATCTTTATTAGCCCAACAGAACAAAAATTCCAATTACAGAGCTAAATTAAACAAAAAAAAATAATAACTAATCGTTCATGGCACTTAATAAACAAATTGTTAAATAAAATATTGTTCAATATCGAATCAAAAAATAGTAATAAGACACTTCACATGTATCTTTGTTCACAAAAAAATATAAATAAAAAAATAAATAATTATAAGTTTTCTCGCAAATAATTCCGCGCACTTTGGTAGGCCTCACTTGTGGAGCAATTGTGTAAGTCACACTCATTCCTTATTTTATTAGCTAAATTACAAGCAAAATATAAAGGTGATTTAAATATTAAGTTTGTGTTAGCTCTTTCCATATAGAATGTATAATATTGTCTTTGCACTTGAGACCTAGGAACCAAATAACGCAATTTTGAAACAAGGGACATACAATCAACTTTGTTATGCATTAAGTTATATAAAAATTTGACAGCGTAACAGCCCCTACGAACTTCTAGGGAATCTAGTTGAAACATGTTAAGTAGATCTTTATGATCAAATCCCTGGTACGGATAAACGCCTGTTTGTTTAAATACTAAATATTTAAGAAATCTTCTTTGCACACTTTCAATGGTGCTTTAATGAATCTCATAAAATGGATTCCAAACTAAAGAGCAGTATTCCAGTCTAGACCTTACATAAGCAAAATACAGTGTCTTTAAAGCAAAAACATCAGTAAAAGAGCTACAATTTCTTATAATAAGTCGTCATTTTTTTAGCTTTTGCTTGAATTTGATTTATACGTTGATTAAAACTTAATTCACTATCAAATAATACGCCTAAATCTTTTATTTCCGATTTTTTTTCTAGATTGATATTGTTTAATGTATAAGTATAGGGAAAATTATTTTGTTTTCTTGAATAAGTCACTGAATTGCATTTGGCAACATTCAGCTCTAAATGGTTTTGAGTTGACCACAATTCTACTCTATTTAGATTTTCCTGTAGCCTTATGCAATCTCCTATGGTATTAATTATTATATAAAATTTAAAGTCGTCAGCAAAAATCTCCTTTTCACAGTCGACTACCGCCAATAGGTCATTAATAAACACCGAAAAAAGTAGGGGACCCAGGTTAGATCCTTGAGGTACTCCTGAAGTGGAGCAAAATATCCTAGACCTATGACCATTAAAAATTACAAAGTTTTCACGCTCTTGGAGATACGATGCAAATAAAGATACAAGGATATGATCTATGCGATCGAAGGCTTTTGAAATATCCGTATATACTGCCTCCACTCTCCCCTGAGCATCTAGTGCATTAGTGACTTGAAGTACTTGTAAGTACTTGAAGTTCCCCTTTAAGTACTGTATTTGAAGTACCTGACAGCTCTGCCCTTAGGTATAGTTTGTCATAGATTCATGGGGAGTCTTTAGGTATAGGTATTTACAAAACAGTTTATTTGTTTCCTCCTCGGTTTCCTCGCAACCGCACAGCCAATTATTTTTATATTAAATGGTTTTATTAAATTGGCCGGCCTAGTTCTTTAATTTTTAGTTTTCACTCTAGCGAAAAACCACTAAAAGAGTTGTTTAAGACGTTAATTTTATTCATTTTCATTTAAAAAACAGAACAATATGAAGAGTCTACCGGTATCTTTTTTGTTACATAATTTAGAGGGCGTCAATTAAAGCATACATGCTTCACGCGCTAGAACAAGACGACTAATTGGCTGGCCATAGAGAAAGAAGTTGGCAGGCTGCTGGCGTGCCCGACACATAGCTATTCGTTGATTCCTTTCATTAAAAGATTGTAAAAATTGCCCAACTTCGTCGTTCATATAGGCCACTGGTAAAAATCTCTCACTGTTCGACGGCGCCAGCAAGCAAGCGGCACACATTCCACCCCCACACACTCTGCATTTCAACGGCAACCAGCGGGCCCGGCCAGACATTCGTCGCGCATTATCGATTTGGAGTGTGATCCACTGTATTGCACAGGGTTTGCCCTATTTTATATAAAAAAGAAATGCATAAAATAACAAACATTAAGATGTTTTAAAAATAAAAAAATGTGTTTTTGTAGAAAACAATTAGTCAGTTTTCCCAATAAGTTTGTTGTAAAAATAGCCTCTCAAAATTTCAATTTCGCTTTTGAAACTTATTCTTCTTTAAAATTTATGCATGTATGATTATGTTAAATACAATTCCGGTGCGCGGGCCGCAGCGCTTCGCTTGTTTTATTGCTTTGTATTAAGATTTCGTAACTTTTGACCACTTCATTTCTTGGATATTATTGCTGGAAAATTGACCACTGGTCAAGAGATGACCATAATATCCTCTTCTGCTTAGAAGAGGACCCACTCTCCTACTTAGTTGAAATCCCTGGACAAACCTATATTATAAAAAGGGTTCACTTTGAGGCCTACTTGCCAGGCCTAACGCCCTTCGATGTTTTTTTATTTGTAGTCTACATTAGTCTCCGTTCACCCAGGGGCTCTATTCTCGTAGTCGTGAGATATGGTAACTCACATCGTGGATACTCACAATCATGCCTCGTTTTGACCAATAGCAAGCGGGGAATCAGTCGCGGTTCGTGCCGCAGGTGAGGTGAAGGGGTACATTATAAACAACAATAGACAAGTTATTCCCTTTTAAAACTTGCTACGTCATAGAGCATGGTCCACCAGTTAAAAGAGATCAACAACATATTTATAGGCAACAAGTTTTATTTAAAATGTCGTTTTTCTGTTTCAACTGATGATACGTTTGTAAAGTCCTTTCATTTCAAAATGCCCCACAAAAAACTGGCGCGTGTCACCCTAATCATAATAACCATTTAGGGGTTTCCAGGAGTCTGTGCAAAAATTTAAAATTTATTTTCAAATTTTTTGGAAGAATTTCTGTGTTTTAAGCACGGCTAGGTATACTTCATTCTTTAAAGTTTAAGCTTCGAACGTACCCTATTCCATTTTATAAGTACCTAATCCCTTCTCGAAATATAACAAAGGCTTTCGAAAGGTACTACCTGCATTCTTTAATACAGGGTCAAACTCAGTTTAAAATTGTTAGCGGTTAGTGTTTATATTGTTTGAATTTGAATTCAGATTATTATTATTGTGACATTTTCATTATTATTGTGAATAATAACAATTATAAACCTGTATATTTTGTAGTTTATTTTTATAAGTGAGGACTTAATAAGTGATATTAATAATGGCGGTTTGGCGGCCATTTGAAACACCACACACAAATTTTTGGAGACCATTTGAGGAGCAAGGAGGAGAAGAAGTGGTGGTACCTAGTCTGCGGTTTTACAGGAACCAAACGTTAACCCTAAAACAAAATATCCAAAGGGCAAGGCAAAACTTTTAAAAACACATTGTACGAGGAAAACTCAAGATATTATTCTTGATATGTATACGCAACTCTAAGTAGAAAATTACGGAAATCGTTCCAGATTATACGAACGTATTACGCATATTACAGGGGCAAGCAACAGAACCATATGTAGAATAATAACAAGAGGATATGCCAAAACACGAAAAACAAGAAATAGTAGAGGAGTAACCAATATATCAGCGGTGTGTGGTGGTGTACCAGTGTTTATAATATACCCCTTCCTCGCGCCATTGGCACGGACTGCGATTGCGGAATAATTGCGTAAATAACAAAACGCAATTGCCGTTTCTTTAGCGGTTCACAACAAAAACATATATAGCAGGAGTCTCTTTGCTTTGGCCAATAGCGCTTGATATAGAAATCTGTTTTTGGTTCCTTTATACTTCTGTCGCCGTCCCGTTACTTTTTTATTTAACTCGCCTGCTACGCGATTGCGCGGCGGTACCGCAGCACAAAGGGCACCCTTAAGCCTTCATCTTGTTGATCACTAATAACGTGCCTAAATCAGATTTTTGGCTGCTTACAGTGTACCGTCTGTATTTGCCAAGGCGTAAATTGGTATGTTTGATGTAACTGACCAGTTTGTTATGTAGTGAAATTTTGCGTAGGTATTTAACACCGACCGACTTACCATATACACACTACAGTTTTCTGACGACCAAGTAATTGTAGCTAATGATAAAAAATATATGGATTACATGATGATAAAGCTAACGGAAGAATACTAGAAGTGGGGGTTAACGGTAAACGTGGACAAAACCCACAGTACATACAAGACTTATGTATTGGAAACGAAGCAAGTAAGGTAGAACTAGACAATGGACAAACAATATCTTCATGCAATCAGTACGTATGGACAAACAATATCTTCATGCAATGAGTATGTATACTTGGGAGTCACATTTGAGAAGACAGGAATAGGCTATAATGAACTGGAAAAAGAATACTAGAAGCAAAAAAGGTTACTGGATGTCTTAACAGTATTTTATGGAGCAGAGAGATGAAAAAATAATGTAAAATTTAACATAATCTAAAGACCAATGAGTCAAAAAACCCTGACAGCAGATGATTTTCAGAATCGAAGGAGGTGGAGAATAGGTGTCGGACAACGTAGAAAAACGTTCTAAACCGACATAGTATTAGTATTTAAAAAACAGCTGAGTTGCCTTTGCGATAGATGCGGCTGATAAATTTTCTCGAGCATACAGTTTAATAGGAAGGGGCCACTATATCCCCTCGTACCTAATATGTTTGTATTTAAAACTGTGAATGAACCGCCTTTTCTGGCGTTGTCCTCGGGCCTATACCAAAAGCCATTTAAACCATGACGTAACATAACAAACCATAACGTAAATCGTAACAACAAACGGAATTACAACGCGGCGTCGATTATTTAGGCGATAAGGTTCATCACTGACCCAGTTTCGACGTCACGCCGTTTGACAGCTTAATTTATGGCCACTTGTTTTTGACGGTCTGTGTGCGAAATTTCATGGCTTGCTGTGGTTTTTATGGATATAATGGTGACCGTTCAACGCTTCAAGTTCCCACAGTTTGCATATTTATTGACAGCCTAGTTTATGTTTTTATTTCTTTAGTGGTTTTATTAGATATTATTAAAAAAGTCAGAGTAGCAATAAAAATCGCTAAAAAAATGGGAAGACAAATTAAAATAAATTAAAGAAATATACACATTTTTTCTGGTGCCACAAGGGTAAGTGTCGATTTGAGATAAATGCTCATATTTTGGAGAGTAACTGCCAAATGGACAACCTCCCTAAGCGCCGGTACAGACACGCGTTTTTCTGCCGCGCGGTGCCGCAGCGATAACGCAGCGGTTACCGCAAGAATCGATACGGGCCTGTTGCAGCGCGGTGACGCAGCGTTAAGGGGCCTACAGACACGCAAACATTTCTAGAGATTAGTACGCGCGTACAAGTTTGCGCATACTAATCTCTTCGTCTGTAGACAATATCCGCCTAAAATATCTCTCGAAGATTTGTTCGCGCGCTCGATGTACGCGAGCAAATCTCTCGGTGTCTAGGCAAAACGCATTGATAATATCGTGTTTATGTTTAGAACGTTTAATTTTGTCTTCGTGTGTGTAGGCAATTCCACTAAACGTACATGTATGCAGAGATTAGTTCGCGCGTACTAATCTCAAGAAATGCTCGCGTATCTGTAGGCCCCTTTACAGATGCGACACCACGCTGAAGAAAAACGCGTGGGTGTACCGGCGCTAAGACTTTCAAACCACCGGAGCCTTGTTAAATTGGTTTGCAACCTCAGAGTAATAGCATATATTTATTACTCTAAGTTTGCAACCGACTTGAGCAAGCTTGCCGTCCTTTGACTTGCGTAAATTCACCGAAAACACGCGAGAAAGTCCCGAGTTGCGCCAGTGCGATTTGGTGTAGGTACACTCGCCCACTTTTTTAATGTCACCTTATTTTTCCTCCATTTGTAGAATACGAAGAACAGTGCTTGTGGGCAACACCGCATGGCTTAAAATAAGTACCATGATTTAATAAATAATTTTCTTTAGCAATTTTTAAAGCCCGCTGAAATGCCGGGCTTTCCAGATGAGTTAGTAATACTTAAGGTGACATTAAAAAAGCGGGCGATCGTATAAGTGATTTATAAGTAGTGATTTTTTTATTTGAACTGTGGAAGCGGAAATGCTTGCTAAAGTTTTTTACTTGTTTTCTTGTATTCTTTTTAAAAAAGTATTATTTTAAAATAATTTTTTTTCTAAAAGACAATTAATTTTTTGTAAAACTAGGTACTTATTAAAAAAACATTTTTTTTTATTCAAATTCAAAACTATTTTTTTTGTGGGGACATTTTTTTGCAAAATGATGTTGTCTGGACCGGTTAAGATATGTTTGCACTCAATTGACCTGGGTTAGGTTTAACACAGATTTTGATCTTCCAACCAGAGAACATGGGTGATATGAAGTTAGATTAAAAATAAAATTAAACAAAAATTCTAGGGGCGAATCGAACCCGGGCAAATTGTGCCCTACCCCCAGATTTTGACCGAAAATTCCCGCGTTCCCACTAAAATCCCTAATGTCCCCCTAATTTTATTAGTTTGGCAAAATACCCATAACGCTAAACTTTTGCCTTTGTTTGGTTTTTGTTCTAGTTGTTTTACATTTAAGTGATTTTATACTAATTTCGTTTTTACCGTTTATTTTTTGTTAAGCCATGCTTTCTTATTTTTTAGATAAAAAAACATTAGTCTCTATCCGAATGGTATTTTTTTTATTTAAATTTTAAAGACCTATGCACCAGGCTTGTCTCCATTTTTAGATACAAAAGGTTTCAACAATGGTGGCAACGCTCTTTTTCCACTCTCTCAATATCCCATTTGATTTTAAAAAATAAATTGGTAAAAAAAAAATTTTTAAGTCGCAAGCTTTTATAAAATGCACTAAAAATTAAAAAATAATTTTCTAACATTCTAATATTATCATAATAATAAAAGCGATGGCCGACTGATGGAAATGTTGACGATGTTAGCACGATAAGATATCCGTATCAATTAAATATCACTATTTGCAAGAATCAATCTAGCAGAAAAATGCAGAGGTACCAAACCCACCCAACACGACCCAAGATACCCCAGCATTTCTCTGACATAGGTATGGCAATGGCATAACATTGCGGCACATCAAACATATCTTTGATGACCTGCTATGTTGAATATTCTTTAAGTGTTTAGATCACAAATTTAGATTAACTTATGCTTTGATTTCCGGCCATCGCTTTTATTATTATGATAATATTAGAATGTTAGAAAATTATTTTTTAATTTTTAGTGCATTTTATAAAAGCTTGTGACTTAAAAAAATTTTTTTACCAATTTATTTTCTACTTTTTAGTCTCAGCTATCTACTCTATTAAATGAAAATATTTGTTCAATAGCGGAACAGAAGAGTTTATTCTAGATTATAATGAATTCGCTGATCGTGAATTGTTTGGAAACTCATTTTTCTATTGGGGGAAGAAGAGGGTGGGGGTAGAGGTAGAAATATGTTTTTTGTTTGGGCTGTATTGCCATCGGACCTTTAGGCATATACCAAATTTTGTAAAAGTCATTTGAAGTGAAGTGTGTCAAAAACGCATTTTTTATGGAAGGGGGTGGGGGGTAGGGGTGGGAGGACTTTTTTTCATTATTGTTGTATTGTTATCGGACCACTATATGTATACCAAATTTCATCCCAATCGGACAATGGAAAGTGTGTCAAAAACGCATTTTCTATGGAAGGGGGTGGGGGTAGGGGTGGTAAGATATATTTTTTTTAATGTTGTATTGTCATCGGACCACTATGTGAATACTAAATTTCATCCAAATCGGATAATGGGAAGTGTGTCAAAAACTCATTTTTCTATGAAAGGGGGTGGGGGTAGGGGTGGAAGGATATTTTTTTCTTAATATTGTATTGTCGTCGGATCACTATATGTATACCAAATTTCATCCAAATCGGATAACGGGATGTGTGTCAAAAACAAATTTTTCTATGGAAGGGGGTGGGGGTAGGGGTGGGAGGATATTTTTTTCTTATTGTTGTATTATCATCGGACCACTATGTGTATACCAAATTTTATCCAAATCGGATAATGGGAAGTGTGTCAAAAACACATTTTTCTATAGAAGGGGTGGGGGTAGGGGTGGGAGGATATTTTATATATGTTGTATTGTCATGGGGCCACTATATGTGTACCAAATTTCATCCAAATCGGATAATGGGAAGTGTGTCAAAAACGCTTCACAAGATTTGATAGATAGTTAGATAGTTAGATAGTTAGATAGTTAGACAGAACATCTGAAGCTAAATAAAAGCTTGTAATAATAATACCTATACCGAATATCTTTTTTCAGATATCGAGGCAGAATGTCAGGACGACTTTATGAAAATTCGAGTTGGATTCAACGGAACCTTCACTGGATTAATTTACTCAGCAGGTATGACAAAAGAGGTATTGTAGTCCTTGGCATAGTCAGTTACACTTTTGTGACTTTTCCGACCTCCTTATTTATCATATCGCTCATCCGGAAGAATACGGTCAGAATTCAAAAAAGTAGAATTTTCAGGAGAAGCAATTTAAATTTGCAATTAATTTAATTTATCGATTTATTGAAGTTAATCGCTTTTTTTATAAAAGTGGTTATGTATCATTAAACACAGGTTTTTTAATAGTATTTGTTGTCTTATTCTGAATGAATTTAAACTTTTTGCTTTTGTTAATGACACAAAAAATCTAACCACCCTATATACTAGATAAATAACACTAAAGCGGGAAAACCATAGCCCCACCACAGCCTACCTAACAACAGGTAGGCTGTGGCCGCACTCTGCATATTCCCCCTCCAAAAAAAGATACTGTGGATCAAACCTTACACTTCATACAGCAAACCGATCCCCACCCACAAAAAAAAATGAATTGTACACAGTGTGCCTGAATAAAGTATAGGTTACATAAAAATGGTTCCAAAAACTAATTGCACATTTTGAATATGGAATCTTCCCTGACTTCAGAGTCATATTCATATAAATCCTAGCTGATCTTCTTCTCGAAATTTTATCAATTTTTTGCCTTGTTTCTAGTTAGTCTAGGCGCTACTTCCCATAGCACCCATAGGAGTATAAAACAAGTTTGGTCACGTGGTCAAATTCATGGTCGTTTGGCCGCCATTAGTAGGTTTTTTGTCTAGGCGTATCTCTCTACCCAGTAGTCCGATTTTAATTTTTTTAAGCCTCTGTTACTCCCTTTTTAAAAGAAATCTAATTTTGTAATTACTCATTTTTTGATAAATTAAGTAGTTTTTGAGATATACCAAGATTATTATTATTTCCACTCGCAAAATAATTAAAATAATACCCATGCTCATTTTATTGTAGGTACAATACTATTGACATTTGTTTTTTTTTGTTACATAGAAGGCTTTAAGCCTTTCACAGAAGAATATTGACTTTAAGTTTTTAAATTTCGATGGATGGTACCCCTAAAGGCTGCCTTAAAAGGGTGGTTTCTAAAACTGTTCAAAAAATTATAGAAAAATTGAATTTGCAGCGAAACGATGCATCCTAGCGAATAACGATAAAATTTATATATATTTATAGCACTTATAATTCCGCTTCTGTTAATGTATCACTTAGCATCCTAGCTTTGATAGTTACCTGTACACGCCAGCTAAAATATACAATTGTGTTAATATTTCATTTTTTCGCTCCAAAATCGATTTTTTTCTTAAAAAATCTAAAAGATATGACAATGGTCAGAAAAAGCGGAATTAAAAGAACTATAAAAAATTATTCTTAACGTTTTTCGCTAGGATGCATCGGCATCGTTTCGCTCTTTAAGGCAGTCTTTAGGGGTACCATCCATCGAACTTTAAAATCATAAACTCAATATTCTCTTCTGTGAAAGGTTTAAAGCCTTCTATGTAACAAAAAAAAAACAAATGTCAATAATATTGTAGCTACAATAAAATGAGCATGGGTATAATTTTAATTCTTTTCCGGGCGGAAATACTAATAATCTTGGTATATCT
This sequence comes from Aspidapion aeneum, assembly GCA_963576565.1. NCBI lineage: Eukaryota > Metazoa > Arthropoda > Insecta > Coleoptera > Brentidae > Aspidapion > Aspidapion aeneum. Next base: position 32,357,187 of record OY755038.1, on the reverse strand, counting down.
CAAAAACTACTTGATTTATTCAAAAATATGTAATAATAAAATTTATTTGCCTTTAAAAAAGGAGTATAGCAAGCTTTAAAAAATTAAAATCGGATCACTGGGTAGGGAGGTACACTTAAACAAAAAAATCTATCAATTTGTCGGTCACTTTCAAAGATGGCGGTCAAACGACCATGAGTTCGACCACGTGACCACACTTTTTTAATACTCCTAAAGTTCATATCATTATTTTTGAGACAACTTTTTACTACTTTTTTTCGTTGGCCTATGCTATTTGTTATGGTAAACAGCTGATAAGTGTCAAAAAGTTATCTCAAAGATTATGATATGGAGTGTATACTCCTATGGGTGCTTAAAGATGTCCCGCTGTCAAACTGAGCACACATATTAGGTCACACGTGACAGGAGCCAGCGCCTAGACCACAATTCCGAGAAGAGGATCAGCTAGGATTTATATGAATATGGCTGTGAAGTCAGGAAATAGTCCATATTCAAAATGTGCAATTAGTTTTTGGAACCAGTTTTATGTAACCTATACTTCATTCAGGCACACTGTGTGTATTCTTTAATAAAACTTTTGCTTTCTCACCAAATAAAGTTGAATATTCTGGATCTTGTCGACACCTTAGGAAAATTGTTTATATTTTTTTCTTTCAATTGTTATTCAGTTTTGCAGCTGTAATTAAATACCGCATCCCACACTATAATTAAATCGCTATCATTGATGAAAAGAACATGTTAATAAAATTGATAGACTTATATCCGCATAATACCTTCCGAGTTAAATACGATGAGTAAGGTATATAATTACTTAACACATCTTTTATCTTTTTTGTTTTTTCTTAATTGTGCTACTCCTGTTATACAAGAGCATACCTTTATGTATTATACAGGCTTTCCCATGTTCGATACCTCGGTATTAAAGAAAAAATCTTTATAATAGGGACCTATTGCAATAAAGCCAGGCACAAATTGTGCCGGGCACTATATTAACAGTTTCGCATTAAAAACTGACAGTTGATCTTTCAAAATTTACATACCAAAGTCAAATTTAGAAATCCAGTCGTTTATTTTCGATTAATTGTGGCGTCACTATTAATTCCGGCACTTATAATACACAATGGCCTTATTTTGAAAGAAGACAGCTGTTCTTATAATGTAAAACTGTCAATATAGTGCCCGGCACAATTTATGCCTGGCTTTATTGCAATAGGTCCCTAATAACAAGCCGTGGGTTTTTGAAAAGTATGCAGTTTGCATGGTGTGCTTTGGAGTTGATTTTTAAAAGGAATAATTAAAGACATATTACTGATTTTATTAGTTTCAGCGTAAAATTTCGTTCCAAAAGATGTATTACCATCAACATTTTTTTCACCTTTCCAGCGCGCGCATGTGCAGCAATGTTTAGAGAAATTATTGTTTTCGAAAAAAATAAATTCAGAAAAGGCCGAAAATGTGTTATTTTGGTGTATTTTGACTTATCTTAGCAATATCTGCATGGCGTCTCTCCGTGTGTGTGTTTGTATGTCTGTCTGTAACACAATAGCTCCTAAACCGTTGAAGCGGTTTGCATTATTAGGTAAAATAGCGTACAATACTGTAAAAAGCTGATTAGATTTTGGTAAAAATCCATTAATGTTAACAGTGGCGCACCCAGGAATAGGTGTTTGGATTAGCAGGCCTCTAGGGGGCCCAAGGCCTTATAATGTATTTTATGCTATTTTTTGTGTTTATTCATGACGTATGGGGAAAATATACACGGTGTTTCACGAACATCGAAACAGAGGCCTTTTTGGGTATTTAGAGTACAAATTTGGAGAAACGTTTGGACACGTGGATTTTGTTTGCGAGGGGGTTCGTGCTACAAAAATTTCAAGATAGCCAAAAAGTGTCCCCCTTGCAAACAAAATCGACGTGTCCGAGTGTTTCTCCAAATTCGCACTCTAAATAACAAATATAAATATAAATGTACCTAATATACAAAAAGGCCTGTGTTTCGAGGTTCGTGAAACACTGTGTATAAGCAAATCTTAGGCTTGGTTCGGTTCGGTTACTAAAAACTTCGTAGGAGCTCTCATATCTGAGATATTTACAAAAACCGTTTTTAAAACTGATAAAGCATGGAGTTTACTTGGAGTGTGCTAATGGGCTAGGACAGTATCAAATATTAGTCTTAGGAACTATAGGTACCGAGACCGGCCTTGCAAAACAATTTTAACTTGTAAAAATGTATTTTTAATTTATTTTCACTCGAAATAAGTTATGTATTGGTTAAAAAAAAGCCTAACTATCAAATTGTGTATGTGTGTCTATAACACGATAATTTAAAAACCGATTTTAATTCAATTCGGCACAAACAAGGCTAAAGCCGCTCCAGAACGAAGTTTTCCCAAAAATCAAAATTAAAATGTATCGATTCTCACTCAAGCTCAAGCCTCCCCCTCAAAATTAATTTCTGCGTATCGATATACGCGCTCAAGCCCCCCCGCCCACGATCCCTTTCAAACAATTTTCTTGTTTTAAAAATGTAACTGGCAAACTTTGACGTTATGACAAACTGTTAAAAATAAAAAAACCGCGTTTCGCTAGCTACTGTGGGTGGTAAGATAGGATTTTTTAAACATTGTATATTATCCGAGATATTATCTCTAAAACTGTGACTCAGACGAACTTTGACGTTCTTAATATAACTTCAACAACGTCGTTTTGCTAGCTGCTTTTTAAATTATTTGAACGACCCTACCCCTTGTAGCTCCCCATGCCCATCAAAATTTAATTGCCTTATCCATGGGTACCACAAAATTTTGTGCAAAATTTTGTGAAAATTAATGTATCGGTTTTTTAATTATCGTGTCTTAGGCAGACAGACACAAAATAACTTATTTTGAGTGAAAAAAAAATTGATGATCCAAACTACGTTAGAGCATAAATCGTCGTCAATGCCACGAAGGGGCGTACCTGATTTTGTACTATTTTACAGGAGAGCGTTCAAATTTTTTTTTGTTTTCACATAGCAGCTTTGACAGCTGTCAAACTAAAGTACTAGGAATTTAGTTACGCCCCCGTGGATTTGTAGAGCGACTTTTTTTATGATTGTTAGTGAGCTTATCTAAAAATCGCATTTTTGTGTGTTACGCCACTTCGTGGTTTTGGCGACGAAATATGGAGCATGCATTCTCACACAGGACCCTCATTTAATTCTTAATATTCCTTTTTCGGTTAGACAGGATTTCGGTTACTGCGCATTTCACTACATTATTTGACAATTATTGTCAAAAACTTAGAGTTATATCTATTTTTTTTTCTAAAAACTACTGTAAAATTGTAGTATTTCTAAAACTAATTGTCCAGATTTATTGTGGACACCATGAAGAGTGTTTAATGGCATCTATAAACCTCTCTTCACTTTATTAATAAATTATAAAAAGAAATACAAGTACTAACCTATGGAATAGCACTCCCTTACTTCTCCCGGACATTTTTCCATAAACCGCACATATTTTACGTGCATTATTTCCCATTTTTCACAGAAAAAAATATAATTTTACACGGCAAACGCAAGACACCGCAAAATGTAAATAAAAAACAAATATGGCGTCTACCCACATAGCAGCTGTGTGTGTCTATGTGACAAAACAAACGCATGCGCACTTGAAAACTCGCGTCTGCGAATTTAAATTTTCCATTGTTTCCAAAGCAAGCTACGAGTGCATCACTTTTTGATTTTTTGAATATCTATTTATGCTCTAACGTCTTTGGATAATACCAATAGCCAACCTTTCATACCTATGGTATGGATGGCTAAACATATTAATTAATAAGGCAGTTTTTTTTAAACAAAAATTTTTGCTGAAAATAACAAAAGTTTTGGTATCAGCAAAAATTGTAAACTAAACGTGTCAGACTTTAAACTATTATGTGTCACCAATGTTTACAAGACTCAAAGGTCTTATGTGTAGATTGGCACGTTTTATAGGCGGCTGCAAGTTTAAAAAAAAGAACAAATCATTGTTTATCACGATATTGTTAAATTTCAAAAAAAAAATATATTCGTTACCGCAAAAAACTGTCCCGTCCCATTAGTTACTCCCTCCTATAAATTAATACAAAACTATTTTAAAGAAAAAACAGACCTAAACAATATTTTTTGTGTTGCTTTTATGCAGTTTTCCCACAGAGTTGTTAGATCATTAATTTAAATCATAGAAAATCATTAAACATCGAAAGATCAATAGAAAATCGATTAGGTTTTCTTAATGCACCATATTTTATTCGTTCCTCTCAATATCTATGTCCAACCTTAAGCCGCGTCTACACCTGAACATTTCGATGAACATTGAGTCGCGCAACAAGCAGAGCAGCGAGCAAAATAGAGAAATGGGTTTTTCATTTCGACGAGCAGAACCACGAACGGAGCGCTTTTTTTCCTTCAAGATTCAAATGTCTGTTCGCCGTTTTATTTTGTCTCGTCCAAACCAACAAAGCCATTTGCCACGGTTCCTAAATAAACCGGTTGCCTGGTAATTCGGATGTTATGGCGGCCGTTACGTCAGTGTTACATTGCATTCCATAGCGGAATTGGACATTTTGCGAGAATTTTTTTACATTTTGGTTTTATTTTGGCTTTGAACCAGTTCTTGGGCGGCTATATACATTTAATAGACTAACTAAAATGTCTTTTATCATGTGTACTTATTTTTTACTCGTTTTTCTTTTAAACTACAACCAAAAGTAAACAATGGCTCCAAGCTATTTTTATTGCTTAAAGGTTTATCGAATAAACTGAGTTAGGTATTCAACCAATGCTGAAAGTTAATCATAATCTACTAGAGCTGTTTCTATCTCTTCTTCCTAAAATTGGAGAAAGAAGATAATCAATAAGCATTTTCCCAAGGGTCCGACCAAAAATTTTTTGCTGACATGTTTTTACTTATTTCTAAAAAGCCAATTATTAATACGCTAGAAGCAGCGTTTTATTGAAAGTCGCCACCCGTATATACGCTGCTCAACACTCCAACGCTCAAAAAATATTTTTTTAACATCATTTATTTAGATAGAAATATTTTTATTTATATAATAGGTGTTATGCAGTGCAGGTTTATTTAATGTCTAAACCTAAATTTTGTAAGGGCTTGTTGTTAAAAATTGTTTCTAATTATAGGTTGATAGAGCGCATGTATATCGCAAACTGACGTGTGGATAAAAAACTAAAAAGGTGTGTCATGGGTCATTTATTTTTTTATTTTTATTCTTTTGTTCTTTTCCATTTATTTCAAAAACGCAAACACATTAATTTTATTTTTTACCTACAAAAACACTAACGAATACATTTTTTCTCAATACAAATGAAGTGCTGCTAAAGAGTTCGGTCAAAAAAGTTTCATTAAATTGAACAAGAGAATCTATTTAAGTTAGGCAAAGTATTTATAATGGCCAATATTTATTTAATTATTCAAATTTTCATCATAAACCTCGCCGCTCGGCTCATTGCGCGGCTCAATGTTCGTCGAAATGTTCAAGTGTGGACGCGTCTTAAGCTAAAAAGTTATTAGCTTTGTTTGCAATAGAATAAAAATGACGTCTTTGTTCTGCACACAAGCATTTGCCGCCCATGAAGTCAAAGGTTTCAAGGCGATAATTAATAATATTTAAAACATACTAATATTAAAACATTTTTAAAATACTATAAATTTATTTATTTTATCAAAAGAATTCCCTAACGAATAGGAGTGATATTTTACTATTTCTAGTCGCTTAAAGGCCATCAATCACGATGTTAATGCAAATTGGAGTTCAGGGTAGCTATTCTGGGTCTTGAATAATGTCACATCACACGCTTTGACCTATAGCAAAATCTGAGTGGTCTCGTGTTGTGCGAAATGACTAGTCTCGACCAATGACTTAGTCGCCCGCTCTTCAGAGTGAATTTTACGCGTTTGAAGTAAAATCAGTTTTCCTGCTCCGTCAGGGTTGCCAGACGTCCCGCCGTAGGGGGGACGGTCCCGCTTTTTGTAGCTTGGTCCCGCTTTTTTTTAAATCCCATTAAAGTCCCGCTTTTTATGCAAATTGTCCCGATTTTCCCGCTTTTTTTTTTCATTTCTCTCCTTTCTGTATCTTCTTATATATAAATTTTATTTAAAAAAAAACAATCAAAGAGGAATGTTTTACTTTTTCGTTTAAGTTACTTTCTCATTTAAGGGCGGATATTTCTTATCTATACATACTTATCTTATGTGTTGGTTCATATTTGTTTATTTTGAATAAAATTCACAAAAGAAATTACAGATCATATATTTTATTATGCATGGAATTTTGATCATCGGAATAATGAAGACAATGGAAGTTTGAAACACAACTTAATTTAAAAGTTTTTCACCTCATCAATTAAAAAAAAACTCCAGCTTTATGTTAGAATCAATGTAAATTTTTAGTATCTATTTTAAATGTTTGTGTTTAAACATTTACTTAATTTGTCCCGCTTTTTAATTTGAAAAATCTGGCAACCCTGTGCCCCGTACCGAATGAATGTTTTTCGGTCGGATCGTAGGAGAAGCTTGCGCAATGGAGGCCTTTTCGCATAGCACGTGACGGCCCGGAGCTAATTTAAAGCTTGCCATTAGCCAAAGCATGTGATGGGAACTATCACATCGTTCAAGAATAGCTACCACTTATTATATGAGTAGCGCACCCAGAAATACGTCTTGGGAGGGGCCCGAGGCTTCATGATATCGAATTTTATGCTGTTTTATCTTTCTGTTCATGAAATATGTGGAAAATATCTACAGAAATCATAGGTTTGGCGGGGGGACACGGGTCTCGAGGCCCCCCTGTATGTGCTCATGATTATATAAATAATGGATGGCGGCTCAAACATAAAACCTTGCGTTACACTTTATGTTTTTAGTGTATTTTTTCTTAAAAATGCGTTCAAAAACCCTGAATATTTGCGCTACGTCAATTAGGAAGAAGCCCTGAGTTTTTGAGATATTAAGGGGTATTGTTACCCAAAACATATTTCTGTCTCATAATGTCATATTTTTTCACCTAACAAAAGGTGATCCGTGTTATAACTAAACTCAAAGTTTGCGTATCATTTTCACAAAAAAAAAATTTTTGGATGAATGTTCATAGATTAAAGACTGATCATGTTACTTTCATAAAATTTGGTTACAGTGATATTCAACGCAATTATTTGATCTTTTTTCAGGATACGCCTATGATCCGGACTGCATGTATATAAACGGTTCAGGAAGAGATTACTACGAATTCTACATTCAACTAAATCGATGTGGTACGCTAGGAAAAAATACTCATAATGAAGATAATCGAAAAATGCCTACGGTAAGCTTAATAAGAATATTAGGCCAGAGAAGAATTGATTTTTAAAAGCCTTTATTTTGGGAGGGGCGCTATAACTTTTTTTACTTATGAAACTTTAGTTTTAAAGTAAATGGCTTTTTTTTTAAGAATCCAACTATTTCATCTTTTAGTTTTTAAATGACCTTCATCTTATACAATTTTAAAATCGACATCAAATTTGTTTTAAAATGACATAGGGTGAACATACCAGTTACTGGACAGTTAACGATTTTTTCAAATTCAAGTGGCTGTCACTGTATTATTTTTCAACAGACATTGCTCTGCCTATTTCACATCTTAGTAAATATATCCCATTTTATGCAAATGACTTTCAAATATTCCTAATATTACAGTGCTTTTAAAAATTTAGAAAAAAATTGGAAAGGTTTCAAAAAGTTAGGTATTGGACAAAAAGTTTAATTACTGGACACAAAATTTTTAGTTATTGGACACTACAAAAAAATTATTAAAAGCGAATAAAAAACTATTTATTAAAAACGTTTATTTACTTAAATCTATAATCAATTATCTCACTTAAATTTTTTTATTTCATTTTTGTACATATTAAATAGTTCGTCGACGTCCATGTCTTCCTTGGCATTGTCCTTGTTTATTTCAACAAGTTCCTCGCATATTTTGCTGTTGATTTCTATCTGATCATATGTTTGTGTATGTCCTCTTCTACTTTGCATTACTCCCGTGTTTTCACAAATGTTGCTGTTGATTTTATCTCTATTCATATTTCCACCTTCGTTACTTTCTACTTTTTCGATTCAACGTATAAATTGCTGCCAGTTATTTTTTTAACGTTTATTCCATGTTTTTTTATTTTTAGTTTCTTCTGGCTCTTCACTCAGTTTTCTCTCCACCATCTGTCGATCAGCGTTATCCTCATTGACTTCTATTTCTTTCGGTTTGTTATATATTTTGAGGTTGTATTCCTCTTGACAATCTCTTTCTTCTGCATTCTGCGGTCAAGCTCTTTCTCATTATACATCTCCCCGTTTTGTACATTTTCTATTTCTGAAATACCATTATTATCACTTTTCTCTGTGTAACACATGTAGCACAAGAACAAATCCTCATCACCTTCTTCAGGAACACGTTCGATATATTTTTTTGGAATACATCGTCGGTGTATTCCAAATTATTCCACATTATATTCATTTTTCTTTGGCATGATTAAAAACTAAAAACCTGAAAAACCTCATGATTCAGTTATTGGAAAGATTGTAATCAGTTATTGGACAGGCGTCTAATAACTGGTTACACTGTGAATTTTACCACCAAAATCGAATTGCCGAAAATAGCGAAAACGCACTAAAATTTTCCACATAAAACTGTATAAACTTTGCAAAATGCAGTTTTTGAACAGGTGTCCAACAATTAAAAATGATCAGATTTTAGCTTCAGTTATTGGACACACCCTTAAAATATAACCTAACTTAAGTACCTATATTGTAATAAACCTTTAAAATACTTAGTTACTACTACCTTGTTTATTTATGCGGAGCATTTTGGTAAAATTTGACCACCAACTATAACGCTTAAATTCACCTAAGATTTCTTAAGATAATAATAAGAATATCGTTTTTTCATACACGACAATAGAAACGCACATTTTGTGCCAAAACAAAAGCGAAAATCATATGTTCTTTGTATCAATATAGATACTAATAAAACGAAGGCGACATCTCGACAAAACTTAGCGAACTATCGATAATAGAATTCTTATTTTCAGTAGAAACAAGTGTGATGTCCAATAACTAGCGGGTGTCCAACAACTGGTAGGTTCACCCTATCAGTAAAAAATAAATGTTGTGATATTTAATTTTTTTTATTTCTTCTTTATTTTATAATGCTAAACGTTGCTTTTTACGTTAATATAAACAAAAACTGTTTGAAATTTTAGGTTGCCATCTTGAGAATCACTTCTAAAGTCACTTTAGAAACTAAAAAATCTTTGTAAGACCAAAATAGGGCTGTCTAACAAAACATATGATCAAATCCAAGATGTCTTCCATAGGACAAACAAACCGATTTCCCATAAGCCGTAATGTTAACAAAAACGTAAATTTTACAAAAACGACAAGAGCTTTAGTCTCAAAAATTAATCAGTTTTAAGAACAGATCCTTTCTGCATATGGGAAAAATGCGTTTTTCTTAAAAATATTAAACTAAAGTGAGAAAATCTGAAATAAAAGGGACCATGTTTTCATCAAAAAAGTAGGTTATGTTTTTGTTTATTTTGTTTATTTTTTAACTTTTTTTCTAGTTTTTTCACTTATTTTGAATTATTACATGGGCGCACCAAGGGGGCGGGGTGGCTAGGGGCCCGGACCCCCCCAATCCACATATTTTTTTAGATATTTTCCATATATTTCATGAATAAACAGAAAAAATAGCATAAAGTACATCATAAGACCTCTGGGGGCCCCCCTAAGGTATCGGGCCCCCCTAAGGTATCGGGCCCCCAAAGGTTTTTGAAGTTTTTTGACCAATGAATCAATGAACTATCAGCCCAAGGTAGGGGAAAGTAGTTCTATTCAAAGACCTCACTTCAAGGCTCACTTAACAGAGACGAAATTGAAACAGACTAAACTTTTCTCATCAGATTCAGGTTTTCTATTAGGATCTTTTGTTGTACTTGACTAAACCTTTTGCTAAGTAATAGGCCTTCTATAGCGTTAAACTGTTAAAAATATTTCACTATGATTTTTAGGTTTAGACAAAGTTTAATTGTTTTAACCCTCCAGTAGTGACATTGAAAAGAGGCACAACTTATAGGTAGGTCAGTCCAACAGATCAATATGCACATATGAGTTCCAACCGAGGTTGGTCAAGCAAACTTCTAATAAGTACTTTACAAAATATGTTTATTTAAAAAAATATAAGTAAACATTATATAAAAAAAAACTTGCAAAATTAAAATACAGTTTTTCCTTGTCATTGGCCTCACACACCGTACATCACCATATGATTTTCCATGAACTATAATACATAGGGCTTAAGTACGGTCAAACCTAAGGTTCATCAGCTCACAACAGTAAGTACTGTTCAAATTTTACAACAGTACAATATTCGCTGTTGTATTACTACTGTTACTATTACTTTTATTACTGTTTTTTTGTAACAATATTTGCTCAATTATGTATCCAAAAGGTCCACTCAAGCACAAAAAAAGATCCCAATAGAAAATGTTGCCAAAATGGCAGTTGCACATTTATCCAAAACAAACCTGACAAAAAACTTTCGAATATTTCAATTTATCCTCTGTTAAGTCAGGTAATAGAGCACTTATCCACTTTCTTTTCCCTTCTTTGAGCTGATACCTAGTTCATTTAAATCAAGATGATTTTTTAAGGTCAAAATACTTGGCATTCCATCAAAACTAACATTATCAAGCTCTACCCAGCTGCCACAATTCATAACAGCACAGAAACTAATAATAATGATTCAACTGAGTAAAAAACTGGAAAAAAAGTAAAAAAAAAACAAAAGTAAATAAAAACATAACCTGACTTTTGAACAAAACATGGTCCCTTTTATTTGAGATTTACTGGCTTCAATTGATTTTTTTTAAGAAAAACGCATTTTTCCCATGTGTACAAAGGTTCAATACTTAAAACAGCATCTTTGTTGTAAGTTAAATCGGTTCACTTTTTTTAAAAATTACGTTTTTGTTAACATTGCGGCTTATGGGAAAACGCTTTGTTTGTCCTATGGCGACCATCTTGGATCGAAAAACAGCTGATCGTGACAGTTCGTTAGACAAGCTAATAGAACGATGATCGTACTACCACCCCATTTTATTCGCAACTATGTAACCTGTTATGTTTTTTTTTAGAAAAATTTCATGTGGAACACAGTCACCGTCCAATATAACCCGTTGATAGAGGAGGAATTCGATGAGCATTTTAAAGTTACCTGTGAATACGGCTACGATTTTTGGAAAACGGTTACGTTTCCTTTTTTAGACGTGGAGTAAGTACCGGGTGGTCAAATTTTGGGGGTTTAGAGTATTTAATTTCTACTGTGGATATTAATAAAATTACTATTTTTGTTATGTACTGGGCTTATTTTTTAAAGCGACCTTAAATATCCAAGCCAAAAAGCTTATAAGTCCGCTGGTCACTGGTTAGTGATTCACACAAGACCAACGAGACGAGACTTTCATAAAGTCTCGTCTCGTCTCGCCGATGAAATATGAAGTCTTGTCTCGAGTCTCGTCTCGCGTCTCGTACGAGAGTCTCGCAAATGTATCGCAATTTCGTCATGCATAATCTTGTTCCAGTCTAGGACGGGATATTTACCTTTACCTACTTTTTAGGTATAATGTAGAAGTAGGAAGAGAAAATTACAACAAAAATAACATTATTTATTTAAAAGTAAGTACCTAATAGGTACATACTTACATCATACATCTAAAGAAGAAAAAAAACATAGCATTGTTATAAAAATAATATAAAAAGTATTCTAAACAAATAAACAAAACAAAAACTTAAATCCAACATTATTTTACTTATTTAAGAAATAGGTATCTAAGAAAAAAACCTTTATCAGTCAGATCAGCGATGCAACTGCGGCGTCGACGGCCCGTCAAAACAAAGTTATTCTTTATCATTTCGCACAGAAAGACTTATTTATAGATTTTCAGGTAGTCATTCAATTTGCGATCTGTCGTTATTGCAGTATTGCCTTTATGTTCCGCCGCCGTAAAAGAGAGAATACTAGTCCGTTTTCGTTTCACGCATTACGTCGTTTTACAACAATCATGGATTTATAAATGAAATGTTTTGTCTTTCTGTGCTAAATAGTCTAAATTCTTTCTAAATATGTTGTATTATGAATGAAATTCTCAAGTTGGCAGTCGGCACGCAGAAATATTTACCTGCGAGACTCTCGCACGAGACTCGAGACGAGACCAATAAAAGTCTCGTCTTGTCTTGTCCGAGTCTCGTCTCGAGTCTTGTCTCGACAACGAGACGAGACCATGCGAGACTCTCGAAAACGAGACTCTCGCGGACACCACTATCACTGGTACTGCTTTTCGTTTCATCTGCCTATTTTTTTGTTTCGTTTCTGCTAGTTTCATTTGTATTTGGTAGATTTCGCTACTTGTTAAAAGCATACGATTTGCAAGCCTTATTTCTTTTACCTCTCTTATCATTATCGTAAGATGCGATTAACTGTCAACACTTAATAGGTGTCCATTAGATCTTGGACTCTCGTCGGTTCGTACAGCTTTCGAGCTGCCCACGGAAAAAACAAACCAATCTATACCCGAAAAAAAAGCCAGAAAAAAAATTAGTTTTGTTGGCTTTTCTTGATTTTGGAACACCCAAACAGACAACTGACGTTTATTTTTGGGTTTATATAAATAAATCCATGATTCATCACCACTGACAATGCTGTACACGTTTTTCCAGTTTCCTACCTCAAAGCGGTCTAGAGTTTTCTGACACCAATTCACCCTAGCTTTTTTCTGTTCTTCAGTTAGCCGATCCCGTATCCAGTAGGAAACTAATTTTCTGACCATTAATTCTTCATGCAAATATTTTTGAATTGAGGTCTTTGAAATCTCCAATGAAGCCTCAATTTCGCGATATGTCACATGTCGATCTTCCGTGAAGAGCATGTGCACAGCATTCATGTTTTTCTTGGTGACAGCCGTGTTTGGTGCACCTGGCCTTGGATCGTCGCTAAGGCTAATCCGCCCGCTTGAACTCTCCATACCAATGAGAAACAGTCGACTGATGTGGTTCATTCAATAATTGCCATTGAAAGTTGTAAAAAATTATAGCCCGAAAATGTTCTCGGTTTAATTCCATTTTTCGACTGATTTTTATCATAAAAAATTCACTGTAGCTATAAAACTATTTGTATCGCACTGAATTTTTAAATTTAGGTTAAGTAAAGATTGAGGTTAAGTTTTAGTAACGATATTCGATCAGTGTCGCCCTCTATGTTCCGATATCCAAAATATAAAAGACAGTCCTCGTATTAACCATTAATAACCCTGCTCCGGAGGTTTCTTGGTTAAGCGATCTCTGTTTGATTCTCGCATTTAAACAAAGAGAAATAATAACCGGACGGCCCACCGCTTGAAAGGGTCTCGTGTCACCCAGAATTTGAATTAAGTTATTTACTGTTGGACCGCTTAAAGAGAAACTTAGGATAATCAAAAATCAAACAAGTTTCGTGGCTAATCGGGCAAAAAGGAGTTTTTGTTTCTCTCATATTTTTCCGTGGGTAGTTTGAAAGCTTAACCTCACGGGGGTCCAAGATCTAATGGACACCTAATACGTGTTGACAGTTAAATGTTTCGTCCTTATGGGACTCCTCAGAACACTGCTAGGTCGATGTGATAATTCCTGCGAAGTTAATTAGACGGTTTTGTCTCTAATCATAAGTAAATAGTGAGAAAACTATCGCAAGAAGCGCCATCTACCAAGTTACGAGAGAAACAAAAAACAAAAGCAGGCGAAAAACTGCTATTACATATCGATCAATGAAAAGATCGAATAGAAATAAAAGAAAACAAACTATAGTCCGTGACCTACGACAGCTCTTCTGTCTTTCAGGCCGGATCAACACATATTGCATTTTAACCCGTCATCAAGACACGTGAGCGTCAATCAACGGAATTTTTAAGCCAAATAATACTAACAAACGTGGAATTTCGTCACCGTGAATTTAAAAATCAAACAAGTTTCGTGGCTAATCGGGCAAAAAGGAGATTTTGTTTCTCTCATATTTTTGCGTGGGTAGCTTGAAAGCTTAACCTCACGGGGGTCCACGATCTAATGGACATCTAATAAGTGTTGACAGTTGAACTGTTTCGTCCTTATGGGACTCCTCAGAACACTGCTAGGTCGATGTGACAATTCCTGTGAAGTTAATTAGACGGTTCTGTCTCTAATCATAAGTAAATAATGAGAAAACTATCGCAAGAAGCGCCATCTACCGAGATACGAGAGAAACAAAAAACAAAAGCAGGCGAAAAACTGCTATTACATATCGATCAATGAAAAGATCGAATACAAATAAAAGAAAACAAACTATAGTCCGTGACCTACGACAGCTCTTCTTCCGATTAGCCACGAAACTTGTTTGATTTTATATTCACGGGTACGAAATTCCACGTTACTTAGGATAACTTAAACATTTCTGGCAAAGTTACATATATCAAATAAAAATTAAAAATTTTTAGGGTGGCGACCGGTAACCCCGTGGTATTTACACTCACACCACCAGAGTGTTACATGGAGATAAGATACGGATACGGCCTGGAAGGAAACCGGGTAACGGGACCGGTACGAGTTGGAGATCCTTTGACCTTGATCATTTACATGAGAAGCAAATATGGTAAGTGCTCATTTGATCTGCTTGGTGCTTGGAGATAAAAATGGCACCAGAGTATGATGGTAATTTATAATGCTGAAGTTTCCTGCCTTTGATTTAAAGTTCAGTATCTATTTAGCAGATAGTATTTCCATTATTATTGTAGTCGAACACAGTAGCACAACGGGTTAAGTTTGAGGTGGCCTATAGTTGCCATGTCAGTGCCAAGTTTAATGCTTTAAGGGTGCTAACAATCATAAAATAAATCTGGGGGCACGACAGTTCGCGTTAACTGCTGTACCATCTTTTCTTGAAACATTTCAGCCCATATTTGACCTATCTAACACTCTAGTTCGCAATGAGCTACGAAACCTAAACTTTGCACAATCGTAGATCTTCATAGAGTTAAGGACTAAGGTAGTAAAGTAGTTACGAAATTTCAAAAAATGTTCAAGTTGTTAATTAATTAAAGCCACTCACTTACTCACTCATGTATAGATTATCAAAATTCTCTGTACTTCCAGACATGCTACAATGCTATAATTTGGCAGACTGATAGAAATTATGTTAAAACTATAGGAAAAAATATAAAATACCAAAATTTTAATTTACTTCCCTCCCCTATAATTTTAAAGTAACATTGCCCACTTCCAGAAACGCTAAAGAGCTAAATTTTTAATAAGGCATTGCAAAAGTTTCGAACAATATTCCGCATATTTTACTACTTTAAAACTTAAATGTTATCCAAATCCTTTAAAAAGGAGTGAAATCATAACAAAAACATTTCATGTAAAAAAAGCCAAGTACGCGAAAGTGGTATTCCGTAAAAAGAATTGAGGTAAAAGTAAAGCCAAGTTCTCTAATACAAATTTCAAAATGAAAGGTTCTTACCAGTTTGGAAATGTTTTTCTAAACTAGGCTATTACGGCTGCAAATGACTCTTGGCACAGTGGTAAATTGAACATAAAGAAGTTTTTAAATGCAGTTAAAAAAAAACATTTCCAAACTAGTAAGAACCTTTTTTGGAGAACTTTGCTTACTTTTATCTCAATTTTTTTTACAACAGACCATTTTCGCGTACTTGGCTTTTTTTTAATGAAATGTTTTTGTGATAATAGTATATTATATACCAAGGGACAAAATTGGCACTTTTTATCTCGTGGCGAAAGTTTGTAGCCCGACAAAAGGGACTTATCATCCCGATTTTAATTTTTTATCCCTGATGCATCACTTTTCATCCCGGAGATAAAAAGTAACACTTTTATTCCTAAAATGCGGGACAAAGTGTACTTTTCATCCCTAAAGTGAGGAAAAGATAATTTTACAAATATTGAGTTGAGTTCCTTATAAAAAAGTATTATAAGAGTTTTTAAAAGGCCAAAGCTAAAACTTCGATAAAAAGGCAACAACGGGACTGTAAATCCAATCTTGTTTTATTTTTTAGACGGATTTGACATCGTTGTAAACGACTGCTACGCACATAATGGAGCTACAAAGAAAATTCAACTAATAGATGAATATGGGTAAGAAAATTTATAAAACGTCATTCACTTCACTCATGCAATGCAAGATGAATCTATAAAACTAAATACCTTGTATCGACCAATAGCAAGCAGGGATATAATCGCGAGGAGTCCAAAGACAGTGAATTATACTCTTTGCATAATACGTGAACTTGCCATTACCTAACCGAACCAAAGGGTATATTTTTTATATTTGGCAAAGTAGTACCTATGACCCAAACCTAAATTTTCATTCAAGGATCCTCGATTTTCCGGCTTGAGATTCCAAGATGGCGGCTGCCAAATATTTAAAAACAAAATCCTGTTTTGGGAGAAATTTTATTAATTTTGATGGATTCACTTTAAGCGGGACCTACACAATCTAAAAAAAAATTCACTTTAAAACAAAATGGCGGCTATATTTAAAAAAAATCGTTTTATATTTCCTTTAATCTTTGTGCGATATTCATTTTTGACACCTCATTAACCTGTCCATTTCCTTAAACTTACTAAAAAACATTTGTCCCCCAGCCGACACAAAGATGGCATTTCAAATGTCAAAAACAAAAGAGACCTTCATCACTTTTAGACCAAATTTAATTTTTACCAAAACAAATCTGGGTTTCATTAAGAGTAACCCAGCTTTTGTAAGTATTTATAAAAAGTTACAATTTGGCATTTAACATTCAAGATGGCGGCTGAAGTTTAGGTACAAAAGTTATTTTGTTTGACAGATATATCAATTTATACTAAATAAGGGTTGCTGATTTTAGAAATTCCATATTAAATGACATATGTCTAATCAAGGCCAACACAAAAATAGAGGCCACGACCCTGAAAAAATCAGCTGTTCTCCCGGGGCTGAATTTTACATGGGGTCTTATGGGAGGTCAGACGTTTTTTTATGATATTTTCAAAATGGCACTACAGATTTCCGCAAAATTTCAGTGAAATATTCTCAGACACCATCCCGATATTCCACCAAAGGTTTGTAAGGATGCAACATGATTAAAAGCTTAAAATCTTCAAGATTTAGCATTCCTTATTGTGAATTCAAATTACCCGCCATGTACCACATGCCAAACTGTTATATTTGACATTTATTTGACTTTGTCATCTGTGATTGTCACATTCGCTTCTACTTTAAACTTAATTTTTGTATGAGCTAATGAAACGGCTATGAAAAATTAAGGATTACTATACATTTAAAAAAAATTGTTCTGCCAGAATAAAATAAAAAAAAAGTCAAAAACGGCTTTATTTAAAAAAAATCAAATATTCATGAACCGTCATTCCAACGTCAATATTTTAAAGACAATCAGCTGTGTCGTAACGTGACCATCAAAAAAAAAAAATCAGCCCCGGATGTGACGTCAACAAAGTGGAGGATCGTGGCCCGTCCGTCTTGATAGCCCTGGTCTAATATAATGCAAGATACAAAAACAACAGGATCTTTTTGGTTTAGTAAAATTTTTGACCAAAATATTTAATTTTATATTACTTCAAGCTATTTTTAAACTGTAATGTACAAAAAAAAATACAACTCATTAACTTTTCATTTCTCCTAAAACAGGAAATTAATTTTTTTTCATAACTTTGGCAGCCGCCATCTTAGATTCTAAAGCCGGAAAATCGAGAATCCTCGTTCTCCATTTCATAATTTTTGAGATAACTTTTTGACAGTCATCAGCTGGTTATCATAAGAATAATATAAGGCCAACGAATAAAAAGTTGTCCCAAAAATAATGAAATGAACTGTACCACCTTGCCAAATATAAAAAAATATACCCCTTTTGCAGCTTTTTCTTAAAAAACCCTACAAATTTACTCTGTTCTCATGAAATGTTCAATATATTAGAATCAGTAGCTAAACACAAATTTTCTGGTTTTAAGATATTGCAATCTTTAGTTCTATTTTCTTTAATTATAGGTGTCCTGTAGACGACAAACTGATCTCAAGATTCAGAGGTTCATGGTCGGAAGCTGGTGTATTCGAAACACAAGTTTTTGCTTACATGAAAACATTCCGGTTTACAGGGTCGCCGGCACTCTACATCGAGTGTGACGTTAGGATGTGCCACGGAAAATGTCCCGTAAGTATTTTTATTAATTAATAATACAGTTTCAACTGAAAGCTAACGAAGGCTTTTTTGGGTATTTTTTATAGATTTCTCGAAAAACGCTCCGAGACGTTGGTCGTCGATTTTGTTTGCGAGGTGGATATTTTTTGATGCACGCACCCCCTTCCAGGGGTAAACTTTACCCCTATATTTTGAATGGAGTTGAGTGATGCCTTGTTCTGAAGGTCTCTTAAGTGTCTTTACAATCGTGTTAAAATTTCAAAAATCTATCCATTCGTATATGTTAAAACCGAATTAAAGATCCTTATTTTTTAAAACTATTTTAGAATCAACCCTGCCATTGGAGAAACATCAAAAACGTAAAAAAGAGATCCATAGAGGGCAACTCAACCGGCATCAGTTCGCAGAAGATAGCCGCCAATGTCTCGTTGTCGGAGAATGTCAATTTGTTCCAGTCTTTGAGGGTGCTTCAAG
Organism: Aspidapion aeneum; assembly: GCA_963576565.1. Lineage (NCBI taxonomy): Eukaryota > Metazoa > Arthropoda > Insecta > Coleoptera > Brentidae > Aspidapion > Aspidapion aeneum. The sequence goes on along the minus strand of OY755038.1, from coordinate 32,338,427 downwards.
AAGGCGAGGACGAGCAGCAGGCAAACGTTACTATAACAAGTAAGTAACGGTTTTATAAAGTTGGTCCTTTTACGATGAGCGGCTAGTTCACAACTTGCATTCCGTTTGCTATTGGTCGAAATAGTCAGCTGACTTTTTGATGTTGAACGTTGCCGTTTATGATTATTATATTATATTAAGAGATGGTGCCACCAGTCAAGCATTTAACAAACATTATGTTTACAGCTTTCGGCGTAAAATACGAATATATACTAGTTGTAAGTGATTAAAAAGTGTAGTGGTTTGTGCAGTACATACCTATTGATTTTAACTAAATCTATGCATATGCCGATAAGTTTTTTTTATTGTTTTTTAAAAACATATTATATTCTTTTACAGTTCATGTCATTATTTTTGGGACAACTTTTTACAACTTTTTTTTGTTGGCCTATGCTTTTTGTTATGGTAAACAACTGATAACTGTCAAAAAGTTATCTCAAAAATTATGATATATAGTTTAAATTAGCTTCCCTATCCTGTTTTCCTGTCGAAATCGGTGTTAACCTAACCCTGATAAATTATTCGACAACATATCCTAATCTGTCCAGACACGCTCCGGTTAGGATACGTTTCCCATCAATTGACCACGGTTAGGTTTTGTTTCAGTTTGGTTTAACACCGATTTCAACCTCCCAAAACGAGGACAGGAGAGTTTTAATTTTAAAAATCCCGCCTGACTATGTCAACCAATAGCAAATGGAATGAATGAAGTTGTGAACTATCCGCTCGTCTTTTACGAGGGCTGGCTTTTATATTTTGCATATAGGAACATAGAGGGCGACACTGATCGAATGTCGTTACTAAAACTTAACCTCAATTCTTACTATTATGTCGGTTTAGAACGTTTTTCTACGTTGTTCGACGCCTATTCTCCACCTCCTTCGATCCTGACAATCATCTTCTGTCAGATTTTTTTAACTCATTGATCTTTGAATTGACTGTTGCCATTCTAATTTAGTACGCCCTCTTTTTTTGCGCCCTAGTAGTTGCCATTCTAGGACCTGCTTTGGTAATCTTTCGTCGTTCATCCGTTGTACATGGCCGTACCATATCAGTTGCCTTTTAGTGATGTCAGCCGTTATGCTTCCCTCGATTCCCATTCTTTTTTTTATGATCTCATTTCTTATGTGATCTGTTCTAGATATTCTCATTGATCTTCTTATTACGCGACAAGTCTCTACTCCATACAACAGCGTGCTTTTCACCATTGTTTCATATATGTTAAGTTTTACATTCTTTTTTATCTCTTTGCTCCATAAAATACTGTTAAGACATCCGATAACCTTTTTTGCTTTTACTATTCTTTTTTCCAGTTCTTTACAGTCTGTTCCTGTCATGTCAAATGTGACATCCAAGTATACATACTCAATGCATGGAGATATTACTTGTCCATTGTCGAGTTCCAACTCACTGGATTCGTTTCCAATACATAAGTACTGTGTCTTGTCCACGTTCACTGTTAATCCCCACTTTTGGTATTCCTCCATTACGTTTCTCATCATATACTCCATGTCTTTTTTACATTACAACCTCAATTCTTACCTAACCTAAATTGAAAACGTCAGTTTCTTAAGTAACAAATCAGTGAAAAAATGGCATTAAACAAAAATGCCGTATCAAATACCAAATTGCAAATAATGCAAGGACCTAAAACTATAAACAACAAGTGAAATTAAAGAAAAATAAGAAAAAAGTTTTTCTGCTTCGGCCGGGACTCGAACCCGGGATCTCTTGCTCTCTAGGCAAACATTCTAAACATTACACTACCGAAACCATACATAAATTTTCGGAAAACTTCCATCTATGCAGGCTGCGGTGTCTCAATACAAGAACGAGAAATTCTCAGGGTATTAACTCGAACAAGTCATCCAACTGATCTCTTTAATTCTTCTTTCCCACTGTCAAAGGTATGATAACTGAAATTAGACGTAAAGAATCAACGTCTGAAAGCATGAGATCACCTTTTCGTGTGTTAAAATTTCTGATCGCAAATATGCGATTGCCAATATAATTATCAAATACCAAATTGCAAATAATGCAAGGACCTAAAACTATAAACAACAACTGAAATTAAAGAAAGAAAAATAAGAAAAAAGGTTTCTGCTTCGGCCGGGACTCAAACCCGGGATCTCTTGCTCTCTAGGCAACATTTATCAATAAAATAAAAATTGGACAAGCTCCTCAATATTTAGCAAGTAAAATTATTTATATTTCTGAAATTCATGAACACAATACTCGTTATAGAGAAAATTTTTATATTCCAAGGGTTAATCAAGAAAGATCCCGAAATTCGTTATATTTTAAAGGTTTAAATAATTATAACAATTTGCCAATGAACATTAAAGCTATGGAATCTATAAAGTTATTTAAAAAAGCTCTTAAGAATTATTTATTAAACGAGTTAAGCTAATAATGTAGGTTTGTAATGTTATTTTAAATCTTTTTTTTTAAAATTATTTTTGTTAAAATATGGAGGATTGTTTTTATTTTATACTTTTTTTGTTACTGTAAACTTATAATGTAATATTGTAAAACAATAATTAGTCTTGACTAAATAAAGGATTTATATATACATAATAATTCTAAACATTGAACTACCGAAGCCATACATAAATTTTCGGAAAACTTCCATCTATGCAGGCTGCGGTGTCTTAATACAAGAACGAGAAAATCTCAGGGTATTAACTCGACCAAGTCATCCAACTGATCTCTTTAATTTAATTTAGAATGCCTTGCCGAGTTAATCACTGTTTTCGGTAATGAAGCATCACATCAGTCGAGTCGTTGGTATGGAGAATTCAAGCATGTCATCCAGGAAAACATCGATGCTGTACACATGCTCATCGCGGAAGATCGACATGTGACCTATCGCGAAATTGAAACTTCATTGAGGATTAAAGACCTTAATTCAAAAAATTTTGTCTGAAGAATAAGGGGTAAGAAAAGTAGTTTCCCGCTGAATATCGCATCTGTTAACCGAAGAACAAAAATAAGTTAGGGTCAATTGGTGTCAGACAACTCTAGACCGCTTTGCACAGCATTGTCAGTGGTGATGAATATCGTGGTTTTACTCATAGGAACAAAAAAATAAACGTTAGTCGTCTATTTGGGTGTTCCAAGATAAAGAAACGCCAACAAAAGTCATCCGTTCTCGAAGTGGATCCAGAAAGATGGTCGCGACATTTGTCTTGAAAGCAGGTCATGTAGCAACAATTCCTCTGAAAGATCAAAAGACTGTTACTGCCGTTTGGTGCATCATCATTTGTAAGCCGACAGTCATCGCTGAGCTTCGAAAAACTAACCCCTAACGACGAATCATCCTCCACCAAGACAATGCAAGTTCGCACAAAGCACAAAAAACCATTGAATTTTTAACCCAACAAAACGTTGAATTGTTGGAACAACCTCCATACAGCCCCGACCTTAGTTCCAGCGATTTCTATACTTTTCCGAAAATCAAGAATGGATTGCGTGGTCAAAGATTTCTGTCGCCAGAGGAATTAGTCGACGCCTTCAAGAATGCAATTTTAATAGTAGCAATAAACGAGTCAAATTCAAAACTTTATTTTTCCACTGATACAAGGTAACGGAGTGGAATTACAGCTTTGACAACTGGTTTGAGCGCATGTAATGTGTGCATTAATGTTTGTCGAGAATACTTCAAGAAACATAAGGTCTTTAAAAGTTATCTACTCTTTTATTCCAGCTGTATATGCAAAACTTAAAAGACAACCCCCGTATTTCTTGTTGTTGCTCCAGCCGTTAGTCCTCACAAGAATACCTTCCGTGGGTGCATCAAACATCAAACGTGTAATTTATCTAACAACAACAGGATCTGAAAAACCATTTATAGGTATTTGGAATTCTAGAAACTTCGATACGTTGTATCAAGGGATGGATGGATAAACAAAATCAAAACCACTGACATTCAGCAACAACACTACTTCACCAAGGCCAACAAAAAAATAGCCCTACCTGTGAACTCCTGAAGCTAAATAGGAAATAAATCAGGCAGGTGACAGGACTAATAACCGCTCACCGCACACTAAGGCAACATCTAAACAGAATCTACTGAGATAGATGAGCCCACTTGTGGACTATGTGATGAAGCTGACGAGTCAGCCGCTCACATCGTATCTGAGTGCACGGCAGCACTAACTTTTTGCAGAACCAGAAAGTCAGAAAAACCTATTGCACGTCGCGAGGTCTTCAAACTTTCTAAATTGGAAAAAAATACAGCAATAGATAAAGTAAGCTAAGCAGCTGTAGTGTCAGGGTCTGCAAAACTGGACCTTGCTGTGGGAATGAATCAATCAAATCGAAGGGCAAAAGGACAGGATAAAAAAATACCCGGTCTGGGGTTGCGAAGGTAGCGATTAGGTATTCCTAAGGGGTGTCTTTAGTGTCGGCAGTTATCAAAAAAAAATAGTAATCATGTAATTTTCCCAATAGCACATGGTAAAACCGATGAAGCTAACGTCTATGCACTGTGGTGTATCATTCTAACTGCACTGTTTTTAACTACTTTATGTCTAATTTAAACGCCTTAAGACTTGGTGCTGGTGGTTTAAAGTAACTCGCCTTTGTATCTTTTCCAAAACTTCTATGTCTTTGACATAATAGGGATTCCAAACACTTAAACAACTTTTATTTTGTGTAGTATCATCATCATCATTTCTATAGAGTGATCCTTAAATGCTTGCTTAATAATGTATGCAAACGAGTTGGCTTTTTTAGCTATTTTTAAAATGTGGTTTTTCCATCTTAAATCTGTCATCGTTTTGATCGTTGACTGTCTTAAGTATCAAATTATTTAGCTTGTAATTTTCATTGGGAATATTGAGATCGATTCTCAATACAGTACATCTAGACTCATTCAGCTTCATTGCCTAGTTTGTAGAACATACCTCAACAGTTTTTAGTGCGAGTACTAACGGATTTGTTTTCCATCATCTGCAAAGTTTCTACTACACTGCTACGACTAGATCAAACACGTATGATGTAAAAAGTAGTGGGCCTATGACTAAATCTTGAATGACTCTACTAGTCACAAGATGTTGATCTGACGACTAACCCTGAATGACTCTACTAGCCACAAGAAGTTGATCTGACAACCCTCCATTCACGTTAACCTGATAAAATCTCTCATGTAGTATATCTCCTGTCAGTGCCAAGAGTTTTGATCTCAAACATGTTTTCTTATAGTCTAGATATATCACATCTGTGGGCTGCGAATTGTCTGTCCCGCATAAAGACTCCTTTATGCGATGTCCTCAGATAGTCGAGAACTAAGTGTTCACTAATTTGTTACACTACAGTTCTGCAGTACGATCTTAGATCTAAGTCTCAGTTTTGCGATAAAAATTTTAAATCCTGCAGTACGATCTGAGATTCTAGTCTTAATTTTGCGATAAAAATTTTAAATCCTAACTTGAAATTATATTACTTCTTTTCAGGTTCCAACTTGCTCGCAGGTACGATCTGCTTAAAGACCGGGTGGTTCTCGGCACTTATGGCAATGGGAGGAGGGCTGCTGTGCCTCATGGCAGGTGCGCTGCTTGTCACGTGTACAAGGCTTAGAAAGACTGCCCTCGACAAGGTTTTGGGAGGGGCCCATTTCAACGGGTACATGAATCATAGGGGTGCTTTCAAATGAAGGATATTTCGATGAAAATAATGAGGACAGTTGAAAAGTTTCAAAAAGGAGGCTTAATGAAAAGGTGCAATGTTGCATAAAATTTGTTTTCATCTATCAGGCACTCTACGAAAACAGCTGATTTATTTCAATATGGCCGCTGGAGTACGAGTAAATCTTATTACCGTAAGGCGTAATGATAATTTAAAAATTTGGTATAGTGTGAAAAGATATAAACATAGCGATAACGGCAATTAGGGACCTTTTGCTTTTGCACGCACTCCATTAGCTAACTTTATCCTTTATTAATGCGACATTAAACGACAGATGTCACCTGATATTTAGAAGTCCAATTTTTACTTTTGCAGACATTATTTTTATATGCGTTTACTCCTTTATTTTTCTGTCAAAAGCCTGTTTGTGTTCTGTAAACCAATACAAGTAAAAATCTGCCACACTTCACAGAACATTGATGAATTTTGGTTCGTTGGTGACCAGTGTTGCCAAACAACACATATCAACCAGTTTTTATAAAAAATAATTTTTAATAATTGGCATAAAATTAACTCTGCGGATTACCCCGTAGCTCTTAAAATAGCTGTCTGGTGTCAAAAATATATTAAATTTACATTACATTTTGTTATAACGTTATATGCGCGGATACACTCTCTGAATAAAGGAACTAGTATCCTGTGTTATTCCAACACAAGAAACGTAAAACATTATCCTTTAGTAAGGGATAAAGTTGAAACTAGGTAACGGCGCATGGTTCAAATAAAGGATGGGTGTGAAAAATGGAACATGCAACGGTCACTATTGTCTCTTTAATACGGTAGTTAGCTCCATCTCTTATTCAATTAGGCTGAACCAAGAAAGAAAACGCTTATTTACGCTTATGTTAGAGAGAGCTAAAAGAACCGGACATTTGTGTCTTGGGTACTTAGTTTTTTTTGTAAGAATTGATCCATATATTAGCCACTTGGTATCTTATTACACTTTGGCACAATTTGAAATTATATTAGCATTACGCGTTGCAGAAAAACCACATACCTATACAGGGTGTTCTCAAAGTTGAGTCATTTATTTTAATGGGTTGTAGAACTCGTAGAAAAAGTAATTGTACCAAAAATCATTTATATAAAAGTTGCAGAATAAAGAAGTTATTAACAGTTCAAAAAATATATAAATGATTTTTGGTACATATACTTATTTTTACGAGTTATACAACCTGTTAAAATAAATGACTCAACTTTGAGAACACCCTTTATAGATGATAGAGAATGACTGCTACAAGCGTTCCGCAATAGTGGATTTAATTGAACCTCGACGTATGGCTTGGATTAAAGTAGACGCTTTAATAAAATTTGAACGGTAGCGCTTTCAAACCTTTAAATCTCTTTCAAGAAACGCCAAACAGGTCTTTGTCTTCCTAAAGTTCAAAAATCCAAAAAATTTTCTCAAATTAAAAACCAAACATAAAACTGTTTAAAATTGTTACATTGTCAATTCGGTGGTTTGACGTCCTCGAGATTGAGGTTAAGTTTTATGTTTGGTTTTTAATTTAAGAAAATTTTTTGGATGTTTGAACTTTAGGAAGGACCTATTTAGCGTTTCCTAAAAGAAATTTAGAGGTATTTATCATAAAGTAGGTGATAATAAATGTGTTTAGGCGTAGAAAAAATATGGCGCGATCATTTGCCATAATTTATACAAGCCATACGTTCGTTGGGGTCACGTACGTCTTAAATATATCAGTACTGCTAAATCGTATTAATACCTTTAATGAAAAAAGACTGCTACAAGCGTTCCGCCATGTTGGATTCAAATGAACTCAAACGCATGGCTTAGATTAAAAAGTAGACGCTTTTAATAAAATTTGACAAGAACTGCTGTCAATTTTTTTCAATGCGGTAATTTAACGTTGTTAAAATTGGGGTTTAATTTTATTATAATTTAAATTTAAGAAAATTCTTTGAAGTTGACAGCCGCTTACTTGGTATTTTTTTAAACAAATTAAAAGGTATTTATCCTAAGGTAACTGATAATGGGTGTTTTTAAGCTTAGAAAAGAGATGGCGCTGAGAACGCATCACCCATTATCAGTAGTCTGCATTTATCCAAGCCATACATTTGGGTTCATTTGACATCCAACATTGACACGTTTGTAGCAGTCATTTTTTGCGGCCCTTTTCCAGTACTGATACTTAAGACAACTGGCGGCAAGCATGTAGCAGTCATCTTTAGAGGCCCTTTCCTCGTAGAGATATATAAAAGTACGTGAGAAAATTGCATCACTTATACTCCAGCCGCCATTCAACATCTGATTGTGACATAAGCGTAGAGTATCCTATGCAGACAGCGCATTTTTTAAACTAATTTATATTTAGAAATATAAAACCAGATTTGCCTCTTTTAGATATTTTAGAAAATTGATTATTATTTGCAATACCTACCACAAAGTATACACTAGAGGTCCTGGATAAATTGGACGGATATGTTTTCCCAGAGGTGAGCAAGTCATATTGCCCCCCTTTTTTGGCAAAATCCAATCTTAAGCCCATCACACACAAAAATGCATAAGCGCATAGCATGGCACATAGTGGTGCAAAGCCAATCAGCGATCGAATAGCCACGGCCATATTGGATTTGCGTAAGAAAAGTCCATAAGGTTGAACTTCTATGCGCCATGCTATGCGCTATGCATTTTTGTGTGTGATCGGCTTTACATGTAAAACCCATTTTTACTAAGGTCACTAGATCACGAACTTCCTGCTTCGTGATCTAGTGACCTTAATTTTTAGGAGATAAATAGACATACGTACCTTTCTTTGTCTGTGTTATTTCCCTAGACTTTTTTTGACGTTTTTAATATTTTAAGATCGGAAATACAAATTTTGACAACAAAAATAAAAGAAATTTACAGTTTTTACTAAAAACTGCCCACATCTGGTGTAAAATAACTGTTAAAATAAATCAAGGGCCTTTAGTATACACTAGATACTTAATGGCAATAATTACCATATCTTGACAATAAGAATTTTATAGAAATAGGTGTAAGTTAAAGGTGAGGTGCTACAAAAAATTTGGGATATTAATATTTTTGACAGATTTTGCTCCCAAATTATTTGTTTTGATATACGGGGAAATTTACTATAAATCACCGCCTGTAACGTATTAAATTGAAAGAATAAAAGAGCGGTGTCTTCCATTTTTTTCCACCAAAAGACATTTTTTGAGTTCAAAAATGGGCGCACCCAGGGGGGGGGGGGTGCTTAAGCGCCCCCAAACTTAAGATTTTTTTTAGATATTTTCCTTATATTTCGCGAAAAAAAAAGACAAAATAGCATAAAATACCACATCATGAGGCCTCGACCCCCTCCCCCAAAGACATATTCCAGGGTGCGCCACTGGCTCATATTATTATGAAAAAAAAATTATGGCTTAACCCCCAAATTGCGATCCCCCAATTTTTTATCCAAATTTGTGCCACCAAAATATCAACAAATTGTTTCAACACATCCTTTATGGTTTGTGAATCTCAAATCTCACGTGCAAGGAGAATTAGTGTGAACCATTTTATATCGTATAATTTATTTAGTTTTTTTGCACTTCTTCTCCTGGATGTTTGATACACGATAAACCATGCTAACAATATTTTGAGGAATGGTTTTTAAACGAAATATTGTTAAGCAAAAATTAATATTAAATTTAGTTTTAAAAATTTTGTAAATATTGACCTAATAATTTCTAAGAAATAATTGTGTAGTATTTATGTTTAGAAAAATAGAAATTTCCGAATTTAAACTTAAGAAATTATAGATAAAGAGAAGTAGATAAATTGAATTACAATGTGTTCTCATAAATGCCACCCAAAATTTTATTTGTTATTACGCTGGTTACAAAACAAATTGAAACCACTTCATAAATTTTTACAATCTTTTAAAAAGTGTAAGTCAAAGTTGTTAAATGTCAATTTTTCTATATTTTCTTTCAGAATTAAAAAATTTAAAACATTTGTTTTAAATATTTTCCGAAATATTTAAACAAACTAAACTTTTTTTTTGTTTGTACCTAGCCAGGAATCGAACCCGGGCCGCCGGTGTGTGAAGCAAATGTTGCTACCACTACACTACGGAAGAGGACAACAATCAAATAATAGACACATATTTTTTTAATAATATTAAAAATACAAAAACTAGGAGACCTCCTGACAAAATGCGATATTAGCAATGACATTTAACAATTTTGATATATATAATTTAAAACATCGGGAAAAATCCGAGTATTTATTTTTTGTAATTTATGTAATAACGAAGAATGAGGCCGATATTTATAGTAGAACACCCTGTGCTTAGTTTTAAAACATAAGTATTCTTAGTGTTAGTTTGTATTTGTATGCTGCCACAATTTAAATAAAGAAAATAATGCGTCTTATACTTTTTATTATTTTCAAATTTTTCCTGTATGAACTGCAGCCTTCTAGCGAGGAGCAAAAAAACAATTAAACTTTAAACGAAAAATAAATTCGGCATGTGCTTTGTTTGTAAAAAAAAGATCTATAAAATTTAAAGCTATATTTGTGGGCATAATATATATGTTTGCGGGGACTATAAATTTTACTAAATAAATATATCTAATTATTTTAAAATGTACACAACTTTAAAAGATAATTGTCTTTTTAAAGGAGTGAAAAAAAGTCCAAAAATATTCTTTACTTGCACCAAAAATCCACGATAGATTCGTTAATATCAACACCAAAAAACCGTTGGAAAGGCCTTTCTAACCATAAAATACTTTAAAAATGGTTTTTAATTCTGGAAAATTCACATTTAATTTTTATGTAGTAAATAATAAATATTTTTGTAATTAAGCCTTAAGAATTTCTTAAAATGTTGGTGCAAGTCATTGTAAACAAGACACATAATATGACAAAATTACTCGCAGTGTTGTCAGTGCTTATATGTACAGTTATCAAAATTTTCGCAGGCCGTTTTCGAGAAACGCCTTTTGAATTTATTCTTAAAAAATTATATTATGAAGAATTATGTAAAACTTTGTTAAACGCGGCATATGAACTTTCTAAATCGAACAACAGTTGCCTAACCTGTGACTCTGACAGCTCGTCCGAGGCTTGCATTGAGTTCAGCGTTGCCAACCATTCAACTACTTTCTGTTTTCCTTCGAAGTCTGAGGGAAGAATGCTCAATCTGCAATAGAATAAATTGGTTCGCTAATATAAATGAACACATCTATACTTGATGTTATATTAAAGTGGCACCGCGTCATCAAAACCGTGATGGGCGGGAAGGGAATAGAGGGGTATATACAGTGGCCCGCACTTCCTGTAATTTTTTTATTGGTATTGATTCCCAAAACGCACTAATTAGTCATTAGCTTACTATTTTGCTTGCTTTTTATTTATGTCTTCCTCTAAACGATTTTATTAGAAAGGAACATATATACTCTGGTCTGGTTGTTACGAACATATTGATTTAGCTGGGATTTGACGTTGTCTATTCCTTGTTGTTTTGACTGTTTTAATGTCAAACAAATAGGGACCGACTTTTTACAAAACAAATTACCGTTTTTGCAACTAAATCAATATTTGCGCACATTTTAATATAATTTTAGATTCTCTTTTATGTTTCGGATATTTATTTATTAGATAAGTACCTATTTTATCTCTTCTTTAAAAGGTCTCGGTGTTTTATTATAGACATATAAAGCGGCAAACTGCAGGTACAAAGTGAAACAACAATTTTTTGAGGCTTCTTTACTTAGATTTTGCCACAAAATTTGGTTTACCATAGCTATGACACGGTGCCATTTATATACATCCTCAACTGTAGAGGCATACTATTTCCCTAGTTTGATTAGTAATTTGGCAAAATCCGGCAGCACTGCTATTCAAAAGTTGTACCTAAAAATATTCAAGGCACGTACGTCTTAAATCTGAGGGCACGGCAGTGCCTCGCCAAGTTCGCGCGCCGTAACCATCTTTTCTGGAAACATTTCAGCCGATATTTGACCTACCTAAAACTCTACTTCGGAATGAGCTACGAATCACAAACTTTGCAAAGTCGTAGATCTCCATAGAGTTAACAACCCCTCCAAGTTTCATGGAATTCCATAAAGTAGTAAAGTAGTTACGAAATTTCAAAAAACGTCGAAATTGCCACTCACTCATGTATAGATCATCAATATTCTACTGTACTTTCAGACATGCTACAAAGCTTGTTGTAAGAAAGTTTCTTAATTTTGGGACTTTTGGAAGCCAAAGATATTATCTTGAGTTGATTTAGCTGCTTACTTGGCTTGCTTTTAAACAAATTAAAAGGTATTTATCCTAAGGTAACTCATAAATTGGTGTTTTGATGCTTATAAAAGACGTGGCGCTCAGAGCGCGGCACCCATTATCAGTAACCTGAATTTATCCAAGCCATACGTTTGGGTTCATTTGAAATCCGACACGCCGCACGGTGGTCAGCTTGTCGGTTCTGAACGATCGAAATTATTTTCTGATTTTAGTGTTGACAAATTGATGCTGAAAGTTAGGAAATGTCAAATAGGGGTTAAAAATTGTGATTTTAATATAGGTACTGTGCATTCTGGAGATGGTACAGTCGCGTCCAAAAAAAATGTTACATATCGATTTTTTCCTGTTAAGCAAAAAACTTGAAAAATTTATACTTTGAGAGTGTATGTACATACATAACTAGCTTGTAGCTTTTTTTATTTAACATAGCTTTTTTATAAAAATTTAACTAAATTTATTAATCTTGCTATAGTATATATCAATTTTTACCGTGCACTGATATTCTTTATCGTAGTCTTTATATTCACTATTTTCACATACATAGTTTAAAACGGATTGATTTTTATCCTGTGAAACCGGTGTTTTGTGCCAGATTTTAAATACATTACGTCGGCCAATCCCATGCGCCAACGCTGAAACAATAAACCATAGCTAATACAGCGGCAAGAAGCGGCAGCTGAATGTAGCACCTATACAACCCTTGATACATGATTGAAATAATAAAGTCACAAACGCAATCGGTACGTACCGATCCAGACTTTTTCAGTCCAATATATATAATACATATTTGAAAAATTATAATAAATCAATGCACAACTTTTATCTAATATTAATATTATTTAACAAGCAAATTGAAACTTTGCAAATAGTTTAAATTAAATAGTAAAAATTAAAGATACTAACCCAAATTTTAAATATACGTGAAGAAATCACCATATAATCTCTGGTTTACCAACTTGGAGCACTTTTGAAAATCGCCTTTCCGCGCGGAATATGTGCGGATCATTATGCAGGCCTATGACTTGTCGTCGTAACAAGTGACAACGAGTTAGTTGATCGATTTTCTGCATTGGGGTCTACTAATAAGGTAATTGGGCACTTTTTTAAGACTTAGTAGTTATGATAGAAAATAGTTCGATATTGAGGTTTCGATCGTCTAAATTAGACAAGCTGATCTCCGTGCGCCGGCACGCCTATAGCAGTTATTTTTAGAAAGGAGGGAATTTTTTTGATAACCACCAAGTTATGAGCCCTACCCTAACTGCAGACTTTTGAAAAACCTCAGGTGGCTTAAATACTGGCTACATCAAAATGACTTTTCTAAAGTTAGCATACCAACTTTGGAAATATAAAAAATGTATATGCTCATAATTTGCCGTTAATTATCCGTAAAGTAGGTATGTTAAATGTTGTTCTGCTAACTTTATATAAAGTTAGCAAAACACATATAGAAAGAATGGATTTATCTAAAAGAAATTTAGTTCACAATTTACCGTTAATCAGTTGTAAAAACAAAAAATTTGCCACGTTTAAAAAAAATGGTTCCAAAAGACAGTAACCCTACTGCTCTCCGCTAGAAACACCTGAACCCCCCCCCCCCCAAAAAAAAAAACATCAAATTTGAGACACTTACGAATTCATATTATCCACCAAATCTCTTAATTCCGGGTGCAAGTCGTCCATAGCTCTGATTTCCAGTCTTAATTTATCCATAATAGTGATGAATAACGACACGATATCGGCAATGCATTTACTGGTGTTGCCCTTGTCATCTTTTATTGTGATTGGTCTGTCTTCTTTAATTCTTTCAAGGGCCGCAGGACAGTCCAGCTGAATGACGGTGAAAAAAAATTAATGTTAAAAGAACCATCTTGGGTTGTGATGGTATCTGCATGTCTTTATGGGACACAAAAACTAACAAACCAATAAAACTATTTTAACCAAATTTGGAGAAAAAAAAATTGGGGTACCCGAGGATAAGATATGTTGGTGGGGGTGTGGAACAGTATGGGGGTAGAAGGGCGGTTCATAAATTTTAAAAAAATATAATTTGAGAACTACCGCAGCTAGCAAACCTAAATTTTCAAAGTAAGATTAATACTTGAATGCTATGCTGGAACAACGTTGTAACCGCCAATATAGGCACATTCGAGTTTTCCATGTAACAACGTTGTATGTGGTCGAAATAATCAACCTATAAAGTGGTAGGAGAATACGGGGCTTCGTTCCTATTTTATAATGGTAATAAAATTAGTTGACTTGCATACTCCGGTGTAACAACGTTGTATGTGTAAAAAAGAAAATTATTGTCAAAAAACTAACGAGCTGATTAGATTTTGGTTAAAATCCATTAATGCTAATGTTTTTTGACAATAATTTTCTTTTTAAGTGTCAAACCCCGTTTTACCTAAAAATTTTATAAAAATCGGTATAGCAGTACCGGAGCTATCGTGTTACGGACAGACACACACATACACACACACAGACAGACATCACGCCGATATTGCTAAAATTAAAATTGGAAATCGACTTTCAAAAGAATTCCTGGTAACGAAAGGCTTAAGACAGGGATGTTGTATATCTCCAATTCTTTTTAAAATATATATCGCAGTAGCACTAAAAAACTGGAAACGCAAAATACACGGCATGGGAATACAACTTAACGACCGATTTACCATATACACACTACAGTTTGCTGACGACCAAGTAATTGTAGCTAATGATAAAGAAGACATGGAGTATATGATGAGAAAGTTCACTGAAGAATACCAAAAGTGGGGGTTAACAGTGAATGTGGACAAGACACAGTACTTATGTATTGGAAACGAATCAAGTGAATTATAACTAGAAAATGGACAAACTTAGGTGTCACATTTGATAAGACAGGAACAGACTGTAAAGAACTGGAAAAAAGAATAGTAAAAGCAAAAAAGGTTATTGGTTGTCTTAACAGTATTTTATGGAGCAGAGAGATAAAAAAGAATGTAAAATTTAACATATATGAAACAATGGTGAAAAGCACGCTGTTGTATGGAATAGAGACTTGTCGCGTAACAGAAAAATACAAAGCAAGAATGGAAAGTGTCGAAATGGATGCAATAAGATCAATGAGAATATCTAGAACAGATCATATAAGAAATGAGATCATGGGAATCGAGGAAAGCATAACGGATGACATCACTAAAAGCAACTGATATGCGACGGATGAGCGACGATAGATTACCAAAGCAAGTCCTAGAATGGTAACCAATAGGGCGCAGAAAAAAAGAGGGCGTCCTAAACTGGAATGGCAACAGTCAATCCAAAGATCAATGAGTCAAAAAAACCTGAAGGAAGATGACTGCCAGGATCGAAAGAGGTGGAGAATAGGCGTCGGACAACGTAGAAAAACGTTTTAAACCGACATAGTAGTAGTAGAGAAGACAGTGACAAATTTTACACGAGCGCGAATGTTGTGAACGAGGCGCTAGCCTAGAACAGCACGCGAGTGTAAGAAAGTTACTTTCTATTGAGTTGTATACGCTAGTTTAACTACGAACACTGTTGAACTATACTAACTCTTGTCAAAATTGGTCCTTAATTTTGCACAAATCAAATAAAACTGCTTTTTCGCACATGTGTGGAAAAGCACTTTGCAACACATGTGCGGAAAAGTATGGTGAAAGTTAATGTCATCATACACTTTTCAATACATGTGCAAAAAAAATACTATTCCTCACAAATGCAGAAAAATTTCTGCACACAGGTGAAACTTAATGTTTTCTGAGGATGTGGTCTTTAAATTTGACTAACTCTAAAAACTTGAGACAAACAACTCCATTATCAATCATTTAAAAAATCATTCTTACATCCATCATGAATCTTCTCTTTTTTAAGCTATCAATATTGAGTAATTTTTGAAAAGATAAATAATGTGCTGAATTCTCTCTAACATATCTAAATATTTCTTATATTGTGGATTACAAATTTGGCAGGCATATTCAATAATAGAATGCACAAGGGAGTAATATAGAAGTTTAAAACAATAAATATTGACAAATTCTTCAAGTGTATGTGATAAGAAGCCAAGCATTTTTAAACTTTTATAGCAAATATTTTCATTATGCAGGGTAAAGTCTAATTTTTAATCAAATAAAATATCTACCATAGTACCATTTAGTTTTCTAGAATCCAGTATAAAATTGAAAATTATTGGTGTTTGTTTTCTAATTTCTGAATTCACATTTAGAGCAAGCTGATTAGGTATTCAAACACCAATCATTTAACTGATTAATGTCTTGCTGAATCAATCAACATCATCTCAAGTTTTGAATATGAGATATAGGAGCTTCAGATCATCAGCAAAAAACTTACAGTCTTTTATACAATGACACAGATCATTTATAAATAGATTAAACAAGAGTGGGAATAGATGCCATTCCTGAGGAACACCTGAACATGCATCAATTTCAATTGAGAGGGTATTATTTATATTTATTATTTATTTCCTCTTGCTTAGATCACTTTCAGTCTAACTGAGAAAGCACCCCCAAAACCAATCTGTTACAACTTCCTATGACTGACCCTGTCAAAGGCTTTGGAGAAATCAGTGCTGTTTAGATCCAAGGTGACATTTCTAAACCGGTGTTATTTTTTTGTTACTACCTATTTGTTCCAAAACTTTAATAAATTAACTAATTTTGGAAATAGCTCTGTAATTCTCAATTTTGCTTTTAAAAATCAGTGTTACATAATCTTTTATAACCTGATAAGAAATTTTGAATAAATCATATGAAGAACAGGTTGACTGATAACCCTCAAATTTAGTATGTCTATTGTATCAGTCCTAAAGTAGGCTTAGGATAAATTTTTTTAATCTTAGTTTAAAAAAAAATAAAAACCACCATTCAAGGGCGGCAAAGGGGGGGATATATATATTTTTTTAAATCGGTCCCCAATCCAACCATGTAATAAGTGCTTTTTTTTTAAACTAAATAACTTTTTTTTAAATACATATTAAGTTTAGTGAGTTTTACACAGGGAAATATGTTTTTGCATTTCTATCTTAATTTTATTTTGTATGAGCCAAAAAAATCAACAATTCTTGAATTATTTAAACAGTATATTTTTTATTAACTCATGATAGCAAAGTAATGCAAGCAAAAAAATGATCAATTACTGTAATATCTATAAGTGGAAATTCACAAAATTTCCTTATCAATAAGTGACAAAAAAACTTAAAATTTTTATTTCATTATAAAATCTTAAATGTAAATTTTGCAATTCAAATAAGTAATTTTACTTTAAAACAGTGACCACCCTGTTTATTGCTTCATATTATTATTAGCACATATATAATAACTTACCCTATACTTCTTCACAAAAGCATCTACTGTTGGAAATTCATCCCCTTTAACTTGTCTGAATGCAGCCTTGTATTGCACCAACAGTTTACTGCAAGCACCTTTATGAAAAATTAAAATAAGATAAAAAATCTGAAACTAAAAATTTTAATTAATCAAGATTTAAGATTAGACAAATATAAAATAAAGATTTTTTAATCATGGTTTCTAAATTAGGGTAAATTCGAACCAACTCAATTTACTCAGATCTTTTCTTATTGATTAAATAACTCATTGCCATAGACAGTTACAGTTTTGTGACATTTTCAACCTCTGTTTAAAATGGCATGTCTTTGAGTTGTTTTTATCTGTGTGCTTTTTTTGTCAAAATACAGTCAGTATCTTTTTATTTAAGACAATGGCAGTTTTGCCTTTAAATTTGACATGACATAGTTAATTTTTCAGATATTTCTGGTTAGGAAAGGACTATATTTTAATTTGTTTCTCATTCAATGCAGAAAGCTGACAAACCTGTATATTCTTTAGGAGTAACACAATCTCTAATGTAAGCTTTTTCTAATTGTTGCAAAGTATTAATCACAGCATAGAGGTCAGCCAAGTTATCATACCTAAAAAAATAGTATTAGTAGTTTATTCAGTGCAGGTTCGTTACAATAATAATTTAACTAAATTTTATTTTGGTTCAATAATATTATATTAAAGTATATATATATAAATATATAGCATATAAAATAGTGTCACTAGATCCACCAACTCATTCATAAATTGCTTTAAAATGCAATCCATTATATATATATATATATGGTATTATTAACACATATAAGACCAATCAGTCAAAATTTGTGATAGTGATGTGACATAAATTCAGTCTTTTTCTATCTAAATAAAAGAGAAAACCAGAGTTACACAAAATGTATGTTCGCTGCATAAGCAAGCCCTAAAAGTACTTGGATAAGCTCGGCATAACAGCCCCTCAGGCCTCTTAAAAGTATGAAAAACTTGTACAGTTACTAAAACAAACTAGGAAGACTATGTACTTACTTTTCTCTTTCCCTAGAGTTGTGGAAGAGCTTGACTTCTTCATATAGCTCAGGACGATTTTCTAAAATTGAAAACCTGTGTTAGATAATGGATAATTAATCAAAAAAATTAAGACCTTACCTTGATTAGCAGACATTACGTTTTAACAATTAATTAAAAAAACACTCTTTGTTATTGTTTGTTTATGAAATATGAATCACCTGACAATAAAATCAGCTGATTTTACCTATTTTGTTCATGTGGTTGATTCAATTTTGAACACGTGAACATTTTGAAAATATTGACAGTGACGGCACGTGACCAAAAATTTATATAATTTGGTCACATGATCACAATTTATTTTTTTCTGTTTTGTTCACGTGATACTTTTGGTTTTCTAAAGCGGTTGGCAACACTGAACAATTCGGACACCACAGCTGGTGCCATCTATCGGGTGACGATTTCTCTATCAATTTCTTCAGTCCCTTTGTCTCATTTTATTGTATAACATCTGAAAGAGTGAAAGAAAGATAGATGGCGTATGATATCTCTGTCTCAGTTTGACTCAGAACCGTCGTTCACTTGTTAACTTATTCGTATAAAAGAGACAGACAACGTATGTGATCTCACGATACATCGACCGTGAATCGTGATCCTGCGGGCATTTCCGAGAAAAAATTTTCGGCAAGGAAAATCAGCAGGCTGATTGTCGTCGGCCATTGAAAACCAGCTGATTCCTTATCCGCGACAATAAAATGTTCCGGTCTTGTCGGCGGGCCGTAGCGAAAAAAGTGTGTAAAATTCGTGCGTCCCAGTGTAAAAATTTGTAATTCGAAGGGCCCCGGCAGCCGGCCAAGATGGAAAATGAACAATGGCCGGCCGATTTCAACCAGCAATCGGCCGACATGTTGAACCCCAACGCAGAAGAAAGGACACCGGACTGTTTGGGCCACAGCCAACAATTTCCCATTGAAAATCAGAACCTGCTTCTGCTCAAATCCGACATCAAGGAAGACCCGGAAGGCGGCTATGGAGGACTGCAAAATTCCATCATCAGGTTTGTTACCTATTCTTTGTTTCCATTCCAGGGAAATACCTGTATAATCTCCTGTATATTTTGGTAGAAAGACAAGAAAATGCATGGGGGTACTTAAAGAATGCATGTTGAATAGTAACAAGTAAGTATCAGCAGGTCTACCCATCACGAGTAAGAACAACTCAGAACACTCATTGTACAGCAATCTCTACATAGAGTGTCCTTTACCATGAGCGGTAATGTTACCCTTTATTTAAATAATATACATAAATTGATGATGATTTATATGTGCTTAGGCCCTATAGCCCTTCCACAGTGACCACCAGTGGGTCTATTGTGGCTATACATAAGTTAAGTGGTACCTTGTTTAACAGGCTTTTTGTTTTCAATTCAATTCAATGCTTTATTGTACATCGACTTATAAAAGTATATACAATGTCAAATTTTACAGCAGAAAATACTATATAATATTACATTTAACTCTAGTCAATGATCAAAAAGGTCCTATAGAAACATTTATCAATAAGGTAGCTCTGTAGTCTTTTTTTGAACTGTTTTTCTGATGTGACATTATTTATTTCATTAGGAATTTTATTATATACATAACTAGCAAATCATTTTGGACTTTTCCTAAAAGCTAATAGATGAAAATTTGGAATCAAGATTTTACTTGTTTGCCTAGTTTTATAGTTATGACTTGTTGAAACTGTTGGGAATTTGCTTTTGTTTCTCCTTACAAACATAGCCGCCTCAAGTATCAAAATGCCATAAATAGTAAGTAGCTTTTGATTTTTAAATATAGGCCTACATGATTCCACAGGGCTCAAGGAAAAAATCTTCCTTAAGATTCGTATCTGAAGCACAAAAACCCTCCCAATTTGTTTTTGTTACAAGGTTATTTTTTTTTAATTGTTTAAATAATTTGAGATAATTAAGTTGGTATTATCAACTTAGGTAAGTACGAGGAGTGAACAGCTCTCACAATCGGTGTACACATTTCTCACAATCTGTTCACAATCCTTCACAATCTTTACACAATCCCCCACAATCTGTCACCATCTTACCACAATCCTTCACAATCCCTCACAATCTTACCACAATCCCTCACAATCTTTACACAATCCCTCACAATCTTAGCAAAAGATTGTGGATTTTCACATTCGGCGTACACATTTGGGGTTAGCTGGTCACCCCTTGGTTATTAAGTAGCAGGGCTGGTAACGTTAAATACGCCGCTACACAGTCCTACACAATCTTGCCAAAATCCCTCACAATCTTTCCACAATCCCTCATAATCTTTCCACAATCGTTACACAATCCCTCACAATCTTAGCAAAAGATTGTGGATTTTCACAATCGGTGTACACATTTTGGGTTAGCTGTTCACCCCTCGGTTCTTAAGTAGCAGGGCCTGTAACGGTAAATTAAGAGGGCAGACAAGGAAACTATAGACATGATGACCTTGTTTTTTTTTTTTTTTGGTCGCCAGAATTTTTGATGGGATGGCCCCCCCCATTCAGGTTCGCAGGTATGCTACGCCGTTGCACAGTCCTCCACAATCCCTCACAATCTTTACACAATCCCTTCCAATCACCCACAATCTCTCACAATCTTACCACAATCCCTCACAATCTTTACACAATCCCTCACAATCTTAGCAAAAGATTGTGGATTTTCATAATCGGTGTACACATTTTGGGTTAGCTGTTCACCCCTCAGGTAAGTATAAAATGAGGGGTGAACAGCTAACCCAGAATGTGTACACTGATTGTGAAAATCCATAATCTTTGCTAAGATTGTGAGGGATTGTGTAAAGTTTGTGAGGGATTGTGGTAAGATTGTGAAGGATTGTGGCAGATTGGGAGGGATTGTGTAAAGATTGTGATAGATAGATAGATAGATAGATAGATAGATAGATCTTTATTGATGTTGTTCATACATAAAGTATTTACACAAGTCAAAATGGTAATCACAATTTAAAATTATTTAAAACTAAAATTTAAAACTATTTAAGTAGTTTTGCTAAATTGCATGTTAAAAGTCCTTACTTACTAATTTATGATTAAGTTAAAATAAATTACAATAAAAATAACAATTAAAATTACAATCATAGTAGTTCTGACAATTTTACGTACACTAACATTTACTAAATTTTACATTAGGATTAAGCACATTAATTTCAATTTTTAATTTCCCAATAAATAAATTCAAATTTATCATTCAATTCAAAACAAATAAGAATAAAAGCCCCAGAAAATGTCAACATAAATCAATGTTTAACATTGAGTTTACGAGATAAAATTAATTAAGTATGATTATGATGATGTTGTGGATCAGTCTATTAAATCAATAAAGTTGGTTTGAAGAAACTCATTGATTGAGTAAAATGCTTTACTCTTTAAATATAGTTTTATTTTCCCCTTAAATGTTTCTATATTAAGATTTTTTATTTCCCCTGGAAGTGCATTAAACATTTGAATAGCATAATAATTAGGACCGTTTCTTGCTCTGTGAACCCTAAAAAAGTTGGGCAGTAGGTTATCCCTGTTTCTGGTAGGGTAATAATGATTGTCACCATTTGATGCATACTCCTGTATGTTAGACTTCAGATAGGTGAGGCAAGTTAAAATGTAAACACAAGGAAGTGTGAGTATTCCAAGCTTAATAAAAGTACTGCGGCAGCAATCTCGATAACCCAATCCACTCATCACTCTTACACACCTTCTCTGAGTTGCAAATATTTCATCAGCATGGGCTGAATGTCCCCAAACAAGAATTGCATAAGACATATTTGAATGAAAATATGCATAGTACGAACTTAGTAGAGTACAATAAGAGACACGATCCAGCAAGTTTCTTATTAGGTAAATATTTTTGCTAAGTTTCCTATTAAGCTGAATAATATGATCTTCCCATATTAACCCCGAATCCATAGTTACACCTAAAAGTTTTACTGGTTTAGTGTTGTTTTCCTCCGGGATATCACGCAAAGAAAATGTTATATTTTGCGTTTTACTTTCATTCAGGCTTAACCCATTTATCCGAAACCAGTTTTTGGTATTCAACTGTGTCTCCCCAACTACATGACATAGATTATTGTAATCATCAGACACATCCTCAGCCGTTGTATCATCAGCATACACTACACCATCAATAATCTCATCTATATCATTAATAAAAACGATGAACAGGATAGGCCCCAGGGTAGAGCCTTGAGGTACTCCATAACTTAATGTTTGAATGTTAGAGATTGTATCATTGAATTTTGTGTACTGACGTCTGTTGTCTCCTAAGTAAGATTTGATCAGTGAGGCTGAGTCTGCACTAAAGTTGTATTCATATAGCTTGCTCACAAGTAAGTCATGGGAAACACAGTCAAACGCTTTAGTCAAATCAAAAAGAGACGCATGTAGATAGCTTTTATTCAGGAATGATTCCTGCACATGCTTAACCAGCTGGTTAATGGCCAAAGTGGTCGACATTTTTTGACGAAAACCATACTGAGCATGACTGAAAAGATTATTAGTTTCAAAATAGTCTACAATTTGATTCTTAAGAACTGTTTCATATATTTTTGCAAAACATGGTATCAGAGAAATGGGGCGATAGTTGGATACATCCTCTTTGCTTCCTGCCTTGTGCACAGGAACCACCTTTGATAATTTAAAACACGTTGGAAATAATTTTTCGTTTATAGCCAGATTAATTAATGTGGTGAGTGGAACTAATATTAAATTTTTAAGAGTTTTTATAATTTTTACATTCATTTCATAAGCATCCCTGCTTGGGCTATTTTTAAAGCTGTCAATTATCTCCCTAATTTGATTAAAAGAAACAGTCGTGAAATTAAATTTGTTTGTATCTTTTTTATATTGTTTATTTTTTATAGTTTTAAGAGGATCATCACTGGATGGATTAAGATTTTGTACTACTCTTTGTGCTATAGTGGTAAAATGTTTATTAAAATCATTAGCTGTTAGAGTACTAGTGACGTTATTATTTTTTATTAATGGATTGTTACTTTTAATTATGTCCCATGATGCCTTTTGTTTATTTGGTGCATTGTTAATATAGACATCATTGGCATGTTTTTTTGCCATATCTACTTTGGCACGATAACTTTTTCTTTCGCTCCTTAGAGTCTCTGTAGTAACTTGATCCGGCCTCTCTCTATGGATGCGAGTTAGAAACCTAAGTTTGTCGCGACTTTCCCTTAGTCCATCATGAAACCAATTTATTTTTATAGAGGGCTGGTCAATATTAACAACTCTACTTTTGTCTGGAAAACACTTGTTACATTCATTTATTATAATATCTAGAAATTTGTCAAATTTATTTTCAACAGATAAAGTTACTTCATTCATAAATGACCAATCTACTTTTTGAACACTCAGATACAAATAGTGCAGGCCTGTATCAGTTATAGGTTTAAAATTAATTCTCCGATTTAGCGGTTTAGGAGCCTGTATATCACAGTGAAATGATATTGCCAAGTGATCTGACATTCCTAGGTCCACGGCTTGAACCGATAGCACATATTTTTTAACAATGTTTGTAAAAATGTTATCAAGGGAATTATTTCCGCGAGTGTTCTCAAAACATGTTTGATAAAGATTATAGCTATAAAAGAGATTTACAACTGACCTTGTACAATTATTATTGGGTTTGTTAAAATGTACATTAAAATCAGCTGCAATTATGATCTGCATTCCATCAGATAAAGTCTCCAATAAAATAGATAGTCTGTTAAGAAAGTTCTCAAGACTGCCACTGGGTGACCTGTAGAGGGATATTACCTGAATGTTATTTATAATTGCCCCAGCTACCTCGAAGTCCAACTCCAGAGACATGCTCGTAATATCAAATGGGAGTGCTGAGTAAGAAATATTTTTTTTTACATAAATCGCTATCCCACCCTTTCCATGTAATGTCCTGGTGAAACCTGAAATAAGAGTATAGTCAACAATATTGACCGCCTCAAGTTGATTTTTAGTAATGAAATGCTCATTCAAACAAAGCACGCTGCAGTTGGTATCTTTTAATGTTGCCTCTAGTAGAGATATTTTACTAAATAAACCTTGTACATTCAAGTGAATTATCTGAAATGAGTTAGTCTCAGTACTAAGTAGATTGTTTTTAACTTTTTTAGGTATATTTGACCTAGGTTCCACAACATCATTAAGAGAGTGGAAAGAACTAGAATTAAATAAACTATCGAAATTATGATTCATTATTATACCCTTCTTCTTGGACGTATAACATTCTGAAAATGGTTAAACAATACTCCTCTGGGCCACATAGATGCATCAAGAGACTTCTCATACAGATCCACTTGAAGGCCAATTTTAAATGAGCTTTTTATTTTGTCCTTCCTGGTTTGAAGTTTTTCCACAAAACACTCATTTGTTCCCAATTGCCTTTTTACATATGTAGACAATGACTCTGGTGTGGTTTCTGGTATAAATCCCGTAACAAATAGCCAGGAAAGTTCTGTTTCTGGATTATTTTGTGGTTTTGTGTTTCTAAACATTTTTTCTGCTACTTGAAATTCCGCAGAATTCAGACTGGTCCCTTCCTTAGGACTTCGACGTTTAGATGCATGTTGCAGGTTGTCGTTTGCATGTGTTTGTCTGTTATTATTCACAGTTATGTTGTTATCTAAACTGTTACTATTAATATATTTATTTTTATAAATGTTACCATTATTATTGTAATTATTGTTATAGCTGCTTTTAAAAGTTGGCCCTGATTCAGTTCTGTTATTTGCTGTTTTTTGAACTCCTCTGTTTTTATTTGAAGTCCAACTTGTGTTTCTAATTTCCACTGGATTGGATTCAATTTGATTGGATTCAATATGACTCGGGATTTGAATGGGTGCAACAGTCAATAATTTAATCAGTTCTTTATTAGAGTCATTTATACTCTTTGCAACTGTATCCATTTTTACAGCCACTTGCTCAATGGTATTATTTTGGGAACTTTCATAAAAACTTTTAAGTTGCTTTGTCACTTCGACAGTTATTGATCCTTGCATTTCTTGGAGTAAGGGCTGCAGTATTGGCATTATGACATTGCTAACATCATGACACAGTGAATTGAAATTTAAATTTAAACCAGAGGTTATTTCTTGAGTCTCTCTTAGCATTATAATTTCTTTATTCAATTCCTGATTGGAAACATTGAGTTTCTTTGCTGTTTCTTGAGCTATCAGGTGTTGTGCACTTTCTTTATTAAGCTCATTTTGAAGAGATTTGATGTTATTTTCCTCTGTTTCTAATTGTAGCTTCATTTCTTGTATGCTAGTTTCTTGTTGTTTCATTTCTTGCTCCTGTTTTTTGGCTTCTGAACCAAATATTTGATGCTGCAGGTTTTTGTTTTCTTTCTTTAGTTGCTCAATTTCTACCTGAAGATCACTTATTTTTATGGATTCTTGACATTCACATGTCAGTTTAGAATGTACCTCCTGGCTACTTTCGATTATATATGTTTGGCTCAATTGCTCCAGTTCCTGAATTTTGCTTATCATGACTTCATTTTCACCCCTTAGCTTGATTACTTCCCTTTTATCAGTTGATTGTTCCTCCAAAAGCTGCTGACATGCTTTGCTACATGTTACTAGGTGATCTTTGACTTTTTTTGCAGTTTTAAAATCCCTCTCCAGACATGATGGATGGAAGAGAGCATAACACCCAACGCAGACATAGTATCTAAAGGGAGAGCTTTTATGGCATTTTAGTGTCCCTAGAGGCGGCTTAGTTGTATTGGTTTGAGATAGTTCCGCGTCTGCCATTAAGACGGGGTAATTTGTGAACAGTCCCAAATCATGTGAATGTGTACATTTGTTGGGGTCCCCTACTCATCTGAAAGTGTTTTCCAGTGCAGTGTTGATGTAAATCTGCCTGCCTTGAAACAGCTGTTCTTTGTTTTGTTTGTTTGTGTATGTGTAGTACGCTAACTTCACTTTAGTTTCACTTTGTTTTGTTCAAAATTTTTCTTAATTTTTAGAGAAAATAACAGTTATTTCACGATTTTAGTCACTATTTACATATTTTTTTTTTGTCGCTATATAGATTTGTGTTTTCAAAATTATTTAGTGTTTATTTTCACAGTTTATTTCCCAATTTTCGGGAGGTAAAAATTAGCGTCAGTCTGAAAATTTTAGATTAAGTTCTAAAAAGGAAGGATTGTGGGAAGATTGTGAGAAATGTGTACACCGATTGTGAGAGCTGTTCATCCCTTGGTATAAAATTTTTTGTTTGATTTATTTTATTCACTTTTTTACAAGGGGTGATCAGCTGTCCACTGTAGGTGTACAAATTTTGGCTACAGGACTCCACAGGACATTATACAGGATCCTAAGGTACACTACAGGACCAAGATTTTATTATAAAGTCCTGTAGGATGGTGTACAAATTTGGCTCAGCTGATCACCCCTCACTTTTTTTGCTTGCTAGAAGCTTAATAGTTTGTTCCACACAGCTTAGCTAAGTAATTTGCAATATAGTTGATTGTTTATGAGTTGTGTTCATACAGCCCTCCTGCAGTTGCCTACAGGGGGTCCTCACCTTGTCAATCAATTTACAAACCATCTGTCAATACCATGTCAATATTGACAATCAGTGTACAAATTTTTAAGTTATGGACCCCCCTGGGTGTCCCAGCCATCTCTGCTTTTAGCTTTTGTGAGTGTAAGTCATGTTAAGATAAAGCAAAATGTTACTTAAATAGGGTGATCATACACCCAGATAAAGCTGCTTTTTTGGCAAAATGCAGATGTCCAATAGCAGTAGTAAACATGCTTTATTATCCAAAGATACAAGTGATCCTGATTGACAAAGTGAAAGTACCTACTTCTAATCTAACTTAATCTAATCCTATTTCTATTCATTCAGTATTCATTACCTATAAATATGTAATATGAAAAAGTTTAATGAAACAATACTAACTTGTCACAATGTGTTTTAAACAGAATAATATCTAGTCGAGGGGTGATCAGCTGCCCACAGTAGGTGTACAAATTTTTCTACAGGACCCCACAGGACTATACAGGACTTGTACAGGACTCCATAGAACTTCTACAGGACCCTGAGGGTACTGGTGCCTAAGGGGTGCCCTAAGCATGTTTAAATACTAAGGCCGGCAAAGGCAAATCAGCTCTCTAAGAAAAAACGAGAGTTAAGATGTGATGACCTTTTTTTTTTATGGGTGCCTTGTTTAGTCACAGGACTATACAGGATCCCACAGTCAGGACTATACAGGACTTAATACAGGACATGTACAGGATTATACAGGACACTACAGGACCGAAAATTTGTAGGACAGTGTACAAATTTGGTTCAGCTGATCACCCCTCGTATCTAGTAAATAAAATTTAGAAAAAGGAGGTAAAATGACAGCATAATAACTACAAATTTAGTTAAAAAAGGTACATTCTACATACACACACATACTAAGTACACTGATTTTAAAATGGGTAAAACATAATAAAATAAAAGGTTTAAAATAGAAATAAGCTCAGAAATAAGTAAATTTGGTCAATGATAAAATTGAAAAAAAAACAATATTAAACAAACAAAAAATACATAAAAAAACACACAATTTAGGTCAACAATATATAAAATAGATAGTTAATGATTCTTACAAAAAAAGTATAATTATGACAAATAGAAAAACAAAAGAAAATAAATTAACAAAAAAAAAAACAACAAAGAAAATTGGATATGTAACCATTTGTTTGAAGCACCATGAACATCCTCTAATTTAGGTTTTGAAAAGAGAAGTCAAAATTAATCTGTTTTATAAAACACTTGTTCAACCAAGATGTTTTTAAGTTGTTTTTGGAATTTAGAGATCTCTGAAATGGATTTGATATTTTCTGGTACCTAGATGGCTATAAAGTTTCATGCTATAGTATATAATTTTTGCACCAGTGTAGAGTGTGGAATTGGAAGTGGTATATTCTGTCTTCTGCATTTTTCTTTTGCCTGTCTTTTTGGTGGCCACAGTTTTTAAAAATTTTAAAAGAACTAGTTCTGTCTGGCTCTTTTATTTAAAAGCAGGCTTTTTTAGCTCGTCCTTTTTGCCAAGAAATATGATCACCTTGATTTAAATCAGGATTTAAATATTGTACAAATACTTTCTTAGATAGTATCCAATGTGTTGTCAAAATGAAAACCTAAATGATTACAAACAAAAAATGATCCAAAAGTATCTACTTACAAAGTGAATGTAATTTTTCATTTGTAGGAAAAAAACTTAGTATGTATTTTTAGGCCAGTTATTAAAGTGAAAAAAAGATCCCCAGCTTGCAAAAGGTTGTATAGTCGCGATTTTGACATATTTTGTTTACATTGGAGTTCTAAAAAAAAAATTTAATTTTCGACCTTGGGCAGGGCCGGCTCCCCCCACTATCCTGGATTTAATGTGCATGAAAAGGTTTTTTTTTTAATTCTTGGTCTGTGTACAGGGTGTCTCATTATATTTTTTCCCACCCTTTTAGACCATTAATAATTGATATAGGAATATACAAGAAATTGTTTTCGAATACGCGAAATTTTTACTTTTAAATTGCATCTTGACTTTATTCCTGATGCTTACCATATTTGACAGGCGCTCAAATTTATAGTTTTTGTAAATTGGATGCTCCTTACATATTTAATTAATAGATTCGGCTTGGAACATATTTTCAAAAAATACCTGATATGCCATAGTTTAGAGCCATAGTTTCTGAGATATTAGCAATTATAACAGTACCACTCTTGTGTTAATTTTAGTATCCTTATTCCAAATTATGTTAGTCCCCATGTATCAACAGTGACAATGACACAACTTTGTTGTCGTTACCGGTTGTCATTTTGAGTGTCATTAAAAAAAAAATAGTTGTCATTGTCACTGTTTATACATGGGGACTAACATAGTTCGAAATAAGGACACTGAAATTAACACAAAAGTGGTAATGTTATTTTTTTTTATCATTTAAAAATTTATCGCTAATATTTCAGAAGCTATTTATCAAAACTGCGACATATGGGGTATTTAATCTATTAATTAAATAATATAAGGAACATCCAATTTACACAAACTATAAATTTGAGCGCCTGTCAAATACGGTAAGCATCAGGAATAAAGTAAATATGCAATTTAAAAGTAAAAATTTCGCGAATTCCAACACAATTTCTTTTAGCATCAATTAATAATGGTCTAAAAGGGTGGGAAAAAATATAATGAGATACCCTGTACATTTTAGAAAAAAATTTTTAGACAAAAGTTGGACAATAAAATTTCCTACAAAAACGCTATTGTACGTTTTTTTGTCAGATAAACGGTTTTCGAGTTATGACGTTAAAAATTTCACCTTTATTTTGGACCAAAATCCAAAATGGCGGCGAAATGTTTAGCGTCATAATTCAAAAACCATTCGTCTAACAAAAAAGCGTTTTTGTGGGAAATTTTATGGTCTTCAACTTTTGTTTAAAACTTTTTTTTTAAACGTACAGTAACCAAGTAATTTTAACAAATACCGTTTTTGTGCATACGAAATCCAAGATGGCCGGGGGGGGGGGGGGCGGCCCCTCCCCAAGGTCCAAAACTCAAATTTATTTTTAGGACTCCAATGTCAACAACATATGTCAAAATCGCGACTACACCACCTTTTGCAAGCGAAAATTCTATAATGGCTGGACTATTTGGTGATTTTAAAATTTTTACAGACTGATGTGCCAAGAAATCTAGGTATTTTGAAAAAATAACTGCAAAAAAATTCTATTTCTATTTTGCATTGAAATATGTGGCAAAAAATGAAGAAAAGATATGTATTTTGGCATAAAGAATTTACATAAACTTTTTTATTTTATAACTCCTGTTTCCTGCATTGCATAACAAGTACAAACTTTATTTAAGCACTGAAACTCAAAGACATGTTATAAGCGGACCTGATACTTATCTTGTAGGTACCTACTGGAATGTTTACATTAAAACCAAGATTAAAACAATATTGATTGCTCGACAAAAAACAATGGCCGAATTTATTTTAAACATATTTGGAGCCATTTTGAACCTTTCCAGATAAAGTTAATTTTAGAAGTTATAAGTAGGTATATTAAATAATTTATTAATATTCATAATTAGGTTTAGGTCTGATTGATAGATAAATAATTCATATAAACATTCAACACTAACAAGGTAAAGGACCCCTTCGGCACCAGATATATTAAAACCATTTATTAAATAAAGTTAGATTTAAAGATTTCAAAATTCAGTATCAAATTTTGTAATGGTATGACACACACACATTAAAAAACATTTACCAACTTTTTAAATATTTTTAAAAATATTACTGGTTAAAGAGAGATATGACGTAAGAGTTTACCCAAACAGAATATAAAAAAATGTCTCTGTCAGGGTGTGCTTGATTTGATAAAATTTTTTTTTTTGGCTATTTCTCTAAAAATGTTGTCATTTTAAAGCTTTTTTCGTCTTAATATAATTTTTGGTTTGGTTCAAGTTATATCCAAATATACATATGTTATATCTAAGCATACAACATATTGCTAATATTTAAGATATTGGTTCAACAACAAATACAGAGATTAGAATTTTATTACAAAAAATGCAATTTTTATGATAAATTAAGTAAAGTTTTTAGTAAATGTTTTATAAATATTTATATGTCTAAATAGGTATGATTAAAACCACCTTTTTCAGTCGAAACAGCACACTGAAAACGCATTTGCTTCACACTTTGGGAGGTCCAGAGGATCAATTCTTGAAACAAATTTATATACAAATCTCGTTTGAGTTTTCAATAGATTCATATACGAATTTGTTTCAAGAATTGGCTTCCAGGTTCAGCCTCTTTTTATTGCCAATTCTTTTTAAATCAAAATGAAATTTAAATGGATTATGAATTTTCCTTTCCTTAAGGTAAGAAGCCCATTTAACATGCCCCCTTCTATTTTGGGCTGGATATCCCTTGTTAGTGTTGAATGTTGAACAAATATAATTTTTTTGTTTAAAAGAGTTTTTTTAAAGTTTTTCTGTTTTCTCGAGTTTTCTATTAAAAGTTGTTCTAAACTAATTAAAAGTTGTTTCTTTACTAAAAGGCGACCTATACACGCAAAACTGAGAATTTACTTAAATATATATTTTTATTTCATTTCTGGTTTAAAAACAAAAAATTAGATAACATATATATTTAAAGATAATTAAAGTGAAAGCTAAGTTATCTGTGTTTTTTTTAATTGAGATAATGACACTATTTAACTATTTTTTGCTCGCCTAGTCAGTGATAAAAAGTTGGGAGAATTATATTTAATGGTTTTGCCTATGTTTTTTGACAAGGGATTATTACAGCTAACCCAAAATCTGAGGGCATGGCAGTGCCTCGCCAAGTTCGCGCTGCCATACCAAATTTCGGCCCATATTTGACCTATCTAAATCTCTACTTCGGAATGAGCTACGAATCTCAAACTCCTCTATGTTTCATGGACTTCCATGAAATAGTAAAGTAGTTTCATTTCAAAAAACGCCAAAATTGGCACTCACTCACTGACTCACTCATGTATAGATCATCAAAATTCTACTGTACTTCCATACATGCTACAAAGCTGAAATTCTACACACTGATAGAAATTGTGACCAAACCCTTGGAAATTCAAAAAACCCCAACATTCTAATTTACTCCCCTCTTCCATACATGTAAAGTTATGTAAAAGTAACATTGCCCACTTCCAGAGGGGCTAGAGAGCTGAACTTTGGTAGACTGATAGGAAATATGATAAAACTATAGGAAAAAAATTAAAAAACCCAAAATTTTAATTTGCTTCCCTCCCCTATAAATGTAAAGTTATGAAAAAATAACATTGCTTTCTTCCAGAAACGCTAGAGAGCTGAGCTTGGGAAGGCCAATAGGAACTATGATAAAACTATAAAATAAAATTAAAAAACCCAAAATTTTAGTTAACTTCCCTCCCCTATAAATGTAAAGTTAGGTAAAAGTAACATTCTCCTCTTCCAGAAACGCTAGAGAGCTGAGCTTAGGAAGACTGATAGGAATTCTAATAAAATTATAGGAAAAAATTTTAAAACATCAAAATTTTAATTTACTTTCCTCCCCTATAAATGTAAAGTTATGTAAAATTAACATTGCCTACTTCCAGGGACACTAGAGAGCTGAGCTTTAGAAGGCTGATAGGAACTATCATAAAACCATAGGAAAATATTTAAAAAACCTCAAAATTTTTATGAAGGCATTGCAAAAGTTTTCAATATTCCGCATATTTTACTACTTTAAAACTTAAATATTATCCAAATCCTTTAAAAAAATGAGTGAAATCATTACAAAAACAATTCATGTAAAAAAAAGGCAAGTGCGCGAAAGTTGTATTCGGTAAAAAGAATTGAGATAAAAGTAAAGCCAAGTTCTCCACTACAAATTTCAAAATCAAAGTTTCTTACTAGTTTGGAAATGTTTTTCTAAACTTGGCTATTACGGCTGCAAATGACTCTTAGGCACAGTGCTAAATTGAGCATAAAGAAGTTTGGCTGGAATAGCAAAGTTTAAAAAAACGTTTCCAAACTAGTAAGAACCTTTGATTTTGAAATTTGTATTGGAGAACTTGACTTTACATTTATCTCGATTCTTTTTACGGAATACATCTTTCGTGCACTTGGCTTTTTTTTACATGAAATGTTTTTGTTATGATTTTAATGTTAGTTAATTTTTTGATACCTAATTTATTAATAAAACCCAAAAAAATTGGTTGTTTCTTGTATTTTAAATGTAACCCAAAATTTTTATGCAGGTTAACTTTTTTGATATCTAATTTAATAATAAAACGCGAAAAAATTGGTTGTTGTATTTTAAATGTGAAACATTTAATGGGTGGGCCAAAAAAAACTGGACAATTTTTTCAAGTATAACTTTTGAACTATACAATCGATTTCAATTTCACAAACTGCACTGCAGAAAATTAATCAGAGTTTTAACTAAATATTTTCTTGTCCGTTATATCAAAATATAAGATGGCGGATGAAATTATAATGTACCCTTCAAAGATGCTTGTTTACGTTTACGTTTGTACGAATGAGCAAAATCGGCTCAGTGGTTCTAAAACAAATATTTTTGTTTCAACCAGTGTTTTGCATATTATATGATTCCCTTGTCAATCAAGTCTGCATTTATTTCCTTATAAATTCATTACTACTAAACCGATTTTAATAAAATAAAAAACATCCTGGTTAGAATTAATTGCTTTATCATGATCCAAGTTTATCTATATATTCTTATTTTTCAAAAATGTTTTAGTTTTTTGTTTTAATTTATAGAAAAGCACTACTTTTCCTCTACATAACGAGGTACAAATTGGTAAAATCGCTGTGGTGATTTTCAAAAAAATATTTTTTTATTTCAACCATTGTTTTACAGATTATATGACTGCATTGCCAATCCTGTCTGCATTCATTTCCTTATAAATTCGTTATTACTAAACCGATTTTAGTAAAATAAAAAAAAATCTTGGTGAGAATTATATTTATTTTATAGATTATAATAAAAATTTGCCGCCATCTTAAAATTTAAGATGTCGGTCAAAATCATACTTAATTCTTCAAAATGGCGTGTTTCTTTTTATTTTCCAAAAATGTTTTAGTTTTTCTTTTAATTTATAGAAAAATACTACTTTTCTTCCGCATAAAGAGGGACAAATTAATACAATCGGTGTAGTGGTTCTCACAAAATCTGATTTATGAATAATTAAAACAAGTTCGCAACACAAGAATAAACGAGCAGCTTTGAAGGGCACAATTTAATTTCGTCCGCCATCTTGGATTTTGAGATGGCGGACAAATAAATATATTAAGTCAAAACTCTGATTAATTTTCTGCCACTTGCAGTTTGTCCCATTAAAATCGATGGTTTAGTTCAAAAGTTATAATAAAAAAGAAATTGAGCTTTTTTTTGGCCCACCCGGCATAAGAGGAACATTTCAGTCTTGGATTCTACGAGGTGAAATGCTTTTAATTTCCAGAGCTGTAATTTTTGAGGAATTCAGAAATACGCAAAGACTTATTGCCTGCTAAAAATTGCCAAGAAATATTGCAAATGTGTATTTTTTCCAGTTTCGGTTCAATATTTTTTGTTAGACAAGGTACCTATTAAATCCGTTAGTGTCTGTATATTTGTATGTTTAAACTTATTTTCTAATGGCTGAAAAGGTTTGATAAGTTAAATATTGGCCAAATCCGAAATGCAAATTTTTTCATTGTTTATATTCGCGCTGTGCGAGCATTCATTGTGCATAATAAAACTTTACACTAGGCTACACAAAAAAATATTATGCTTATTATTCAAACAACAATTTTTTGTAGTTAAGCCGGTATGGAAAGATTTTTTTTGACTTGTATTTTTCCGTGGGCAGCTCGAAAGCACACTTATTAAGTGTTGACACTTATAGAAGTGTTGACGGTTAACTGTTTCGTCCTTAAGGGACACTGCATGGTCAATGAATCTCATCTTACGATATTGGTAAGAGAAATGAAAAAATAATGCCTGCGATACCATATGATTTTACAAAAGTGGCGACATCTACTAATACACAAGAAACTAGCAGAGCAAAAACAAAAGGCAGGCAGATGAAACGAAAAACAGTACTTATGACCGTGACATAATTTGTTCCTCAGGTCGGGTGAATGCATTTTGCATTTTTACATCGAGTCAGCGGAGTGTGAGCCAAAAATACTACAAACTTAAAGTTTAGTACCTGTGAATAAAGAAACAACAATTTTTTGTGGTTAAACTGGCATGGAA
The DNA here is from genome assembly GCA_963576565.1 of Aspidapion aeneum. Taxonomy (NCBI): domain Eukaryota; kingdom Metazoa; phylum Arthropoda; class Insecta; order Coleoptera; family Brentidae; genus Aspidapion; species Aspidapion aeneum. Next base: position 32,303,235 of record OY755038.1, on the reverse strand, counting down.
AGATTTTGTTTTTCTTGTAGTTTTCTGTGGGCAGCCCGAAAGCTGTACGCCCACGGGGGTCCAAGATCTAATGGACACCTATTAAGTGTTGACGGTTAACTGTTTCGTCCTTAAGGGACTTTTCAGAACACTGCATGGTCAATGTGACGCTTTTGTAAAGCTATAGAGACGGTATATGAATCTCATCTTACGATATTGGTAAGAGAAATGAAAAAATAATGCCTGCGATACCATATGATTTTACAAAAGTGGCGACATCTACAAATACACAAGAAACTAGCAGTGCACCCACAGGGGTCCAAGATCTAATAAACCCCTATTAAGTGTTGACGGTTAACAGTTTCGTCCTTAAGGGAGTCTTCAGAACACTGCATGGTCAATGTGACACTTTTATAAAGCTATAGAGATGGTATATGAATTGCATCTTACGATATTGGTAAGAGAAATTAAAAAATAATGCCTGCGATACCATATGCAATACCAAAACTGGCGACATCTACAAATACATAAATGCAAAATGCATTTTTACGTCGAGTCAGCGGAGTGTGAGCCAAAAATACTACAAACTTAAAGTTTAGTACCCTTGAATAAAGAAGAGATTTTGTTTTTCTTGTAGTTTTCTGTGGGCAGCCCGAAAGCTGTACTCCCACAGGGGTCCAAGATCTAATAAACCCCTATTAAGTGTTGACGGTTAACTGTTTCGTCCTTAAGAGAGTCTTCAGAACACTGCATGGTCAATGTGACACTTTTGTAAAGCTATAGAGACAGTATATGAATCTCATCTTACGATATTGGTAAAAGAAATGAAAAAAGTAATGCCTGCGATACCATATGCTTTTACAAAAGTGGCGACATCTACAAATACACAAGAAACTACCAGAGTAAAAAGAAAAGGCAGGCAGATGAAACGAAAAACAGTACTCATGACCTTGACATAATTTGTCCCTCAGGTCTGGTGAATGCATTTTGCATTTTTACGTCGAGCCAGCGGAGTGTGAGAAAAAATACTACAACTACTGTTTAGTACCCGTGAATAAATAAACAACACTTTTTCGTGGCTTATAAATGGCTTATCTTGACACATTTTTTTCAAAGGTCGATCAAATTTCTTAGAGGATATTCTTGGCCGTCCAGTGTTTCTCAGGAGCAGAACAGATCCTCAAACTTTTTAACTCTTTATTGATCTCGATACTGTAGATCGATGTAATAATAAATTCTTGGCTGTTTCGGTTTGCTTGAAATACTCTGTTTCTATATTTTCATAAATCGATTTTTTAATCTCGATTGTAACTGCTTTTCCACGACTTATATTTAAACATTTTATTAGTTACTATACCACCCATGAATTTAACATAAATAACTAAAACTAAATATCCAAGGGTTTGAAAACATGAGGAGAAAAATGTTTGTATATTATTATATTTTTGTCCAGCAGAATAGTCTAGTAAATTTAATAAAAAGTTTATCTTTGCCAAACCAAAGAAAATATAAACGAGTTCTAATCTTATACGATTTAGAAAATATTATGTGCTCTTTTAATACGTCGAAGATCAATCTTGTAGTCCATGTGAAAATAATGTGTAATGTAATGTTGCTATAATTTTGTATACACTGATTTCATAAGAAAAATACCAACTCTATTTAATATCTCAAAAACTAAAAATGACGGATGAAATGCACTTTGACAGATTATTAAAAATTTATAAAAAAGCAATTTACACCAAAATAAAATTTTTATAAATAAAAAAGTTATAGGCCACCTTCATAAATACAGACTTTTCAAAATTCCTTCGTAGCTAAAAAACTACGAGGTCTATTAAGAAGTGGTTTTGATATTTGAAAACGTCTTCGAAAATCAAGCCCAGAAATATTTAAAACCCCCCAAAAATCGAATTCTTTGTATTTTTGTTAAATTGTGTAGCACAGTATAACCACGTTAAACAGTAATTTTATATGCATGTTTTTCCTATTTGATTTTTCACAGCCTGGAAAATTTTTGATGGTTTGTATATTGTAATTTAAAAAAAATCTCGACAGATATTTATAATAATGCTCTGGCGCGTTGGTTAAGCTTAATTTTTGTTAGCATAAATAATTAGATGAGTAGCTAGTCTAGCATATAAAATGACAACCTAGCCAGTTTAACCATATATTTATTCAAAAACCTATAAATATTGAAAAAAGAATTCTGTTCTTGCCTATATTTGGTATCTATGGTCTTGAAAATATGAGCTTTCTGATAGAGACATTTTTTTCGTTTTTGAAAAATATATACATAATTTTAAATAATAATAATAATAGGTATAATAAAACGGTGTTTATATTTTTTTTGAGTTGTATTATTAAAGATTTAATTTTAATAAAAGACTCGAAAATTTTCAGTGCATAAAATTTTTTTAGTCCAAATATTTGGCTTTTTAAATTTATATAATCACCCCCTTTGTGTTTGAGCTTGATAACATCGGTAAAAACAACAATTTTGAGAGGCACCGCACAAGAACCCTCCATACCAAATGTTTTGTATTACTATGTGATAGCCGACGAAAAAAGTATTTGTAATATAACTGTTTTAAGGGGTTAATTTTTCTATTTTCCCTTTAATTATTAAAAAAAAGGTGCATATTTTTTTTCTAGGGGGGGGGGTAATTACCACGATACTTCCCCCTCAAATCCGCGCTTGGTACCGGGTGGATAAAAAAAACGAACCGAACTTTGTCTATCATCAAATGTAATGGAACAAACTGCATTTTGCGGAAAATTGAGTTTTTTGAGCAAAAATATTTCTTTGTCCGCCATTTTGAATTTTAAGATGGCATGGCAGCCAGAACTTGACCCTTCCACGAAGCTTGTTTGTTCTTATTTTCCATAATTCAAATTTTTAAAATGTGTTTGGATTTCGTAAAAAACCCTATTTTTATCACGCACAACGAGAGGTATTAATCATTCAAATCGGTTTAGTGCTTCCAGAAAAATATTATATTTTTTAAACTATTTTTTTACCAATTATTCGATTGTTTTCTCAATTCTGTTTGCATTCATTTTATCATAAAGTAATTTTTACTGAACCGATTTTAATTAAATAACAAGCATGATAGTAAATATTAAATGCTCTTTGACGATCACAATCGAAATTTGTCGGGATTTGAAAATCCAAGATGGCGGATAGAACCAAACTTGAACTTTCAGAAAGGCTTCGCCTCGGGCAAAAATGTTATTCTTCACGCCCTTGGTATTCCATAACTCAATTCATGGTTTTTTGCTTTAAAACTTAAATAAAACTTTTAGCATTTTATTAGTTCATCAAGATAAGAATGGTGGGTTAAAAAGATTCATCTTGCCTACTTACGAAAATTGCAGTTTTAAAACAATCATAACAATTTAAATATCAAGGTGATATTTAGGTTAATGATTGATAAAAATTTGGTTTTTTTCCAAACGCTTAAAGTGGAAATAGGTAAAAGCTTTTTCTTTGAAATATTTTATTTAATATTTAACTCACCGGTGACTCGAGTCCCTGTGTTCACGCAGCAGGTAGGAAGAGCGGGCTGTATGGTAGGAATTAACTGCGTAACATTGACCGGAAAGGAAAGGTGAACGTTATGCCATAGGTTCGTTTAAGGAAATCTACAACTGCTTACCGAGGCACTTACCGAGTCGATCTTCTTGCTTGTTTTCTGCGGGGCCCTGCTCACATCATCACTATTACCAAGTTGAGTGTAGGTAGCATTAATTAGTCATTAGCTCTAGTTTAAAACACCGGAAAATGTTTGTTGAAGGTAATGAAGAATGGCAAATTATGTCCGTTTTAGAAAGCGGACATGTTGAAAGTCTTTCTGATTCTGCCCATTGCGTTCAATGTGCCCAAATATATTTAGACAGTTGCGGGTAAGAAGGAAATGCGCGGGAGGGAGTCAAAAATAGGAAGAAACTTAAATTTATAGGAAAACGCTTGTAATGGGTTCGACGCCATGCCTGCCACTCAAGCTCGAGTCTACTATCCGTTTGTGAATACAGATCCACCAAAGGTAGGGGAAATGCCTTGGGTGAGGCTTGGTCATTAGCGAAGTAGTGATAAATACAAGGCCGTCATTTGAAAGTGACGTTATGGAGATCGGTCCGTGTTAAATGTGCAGATGGCGCTAGCACAATAAAGAACCTACGGTCACTGCATCACGAAGACGTAGTGTCTTACGCCAGAACCCTGGGATCGACGAAAAAATTATTTGTAATATAATTTTTTTTATAGGGGAAGTTAATTCTCCTATTTTCCCTTTAATTATGAACAAAAAGTGCATATTTTTCTTCTAGGGGGGGTAATTACCACGTTAATCCCCCCTCAAATCCGCGCTTGGTACCGGGTGGACCAAAAAGAGCCGAACCGAACTATACTATTACATTTCGTAAATAACCTTATTTTTATGACGCACAACGAGGTATGAATCATTCAAATCGGTTTCGTGGTTCCAGAAAAGTGTTATATTTTTTAAATCATTGTTTTACCAATTATTCGATTGGCTTCTCAATTTTGTTTGCATTCATTTTCTCATAAAATAATTTTTACTAACCGATTTTAATTAAATAAAAAGCATGATAAATATTAAATGCTTTTTGAATCAAACTTGACCCTTCAGAGAGGCTCAGCCTCGGGCAAAACTGTTGTTCTTCACGCCCTTGGTACAAAAATAACTAATTTGCATGGTAGGGCCTTAAATTTATTGAGTATTCCATAACCCTTGTTTCCAACGATTCATGGTTTTTTGCTTTAAAAATTAAATAAATTTTTTATCATTTTATCATCATTACCAAGATGACAATGGTGGGTTAAAAAGATTCATCCTGCCTACTTACGAAAATTGCAGTTTTAAAACAATAATAACAATTTAAATATCAAGGTGATATTTAGGTTAATGAATGATAAAAAATTTGGTTTTTTTCGAGGGGTGATCAGCTGCCCACAGTAGGTGTACAAATTTTTCTACAGGACCCCACAGGACTTCCACAGGACTATACAGGACTTCCACAGGACTATACAGGACTTCAACAAGACTATACAGGACTCCACAGGACTATTCCGGACCCCGAGGATATTGGCGCCTAAGGGGTGCCCTGAGCATGATTAAGTACTAAGGTCGGCAAAGGCAAATCGGCTCTCTAAGAAGAACGAGAGTTAAGACATGATGACCTTTTTTTATTTTTTTTTTGGTCGCAAAATTTTTGATGGGTGCCTTTTCAGCCACAGGACTATACAGGACCCCACAGGTCGGACTATACAAGACTTGTACAGGACTATACAGGACCAAAAATTTATTAAAGTCCTGTAGGAGTACAAATTTGGTTCAGCTGATTTTTTCCAAAGGCTTAAAGTTAAAAGATTTTTTTAGAAATATTTTAATATTTTTAAAACTCGCCGGTGACTAAGAGTCCCTGTGTTCACGCAGCAGGTAGGAAGAGCGGGCTGTATGTTAACTGCGTAACATTGATCGGAAAGTAAATGTGAAAGTTATGCCTGCCCCAGGTTCGTTTAAGGAAATCTATAACTGCTTATTTCTAGGGTACGTACCGAGTCGATTTTCTTGCTTCTGTTCTGCATCACCATTACCAAGTTGAGTGTAGGTAGCATTAGTTAGTCATTAGCTCTAGTTTAAAGGAAAATGTTGTCATTTTTGTTGAAGGTAATGAAGAATGGAAAATTATGTCCGTTTTAGAAAGCGGACATGTTGGAAGTCTTTCTGATCCTGCGCATTGCGTTCAATGTGCCCAGATATATTTAGACAGTTGCGGGTAAGAAGGAAATGCGCGGAAGGTAGTCAAAAATAGAAAGAAACTTAAATTTATAGGAAAACGCTTGTATAGTAATGGGTTCGACACCATGCCTGCCACTCAAGCTCGAGTCTACTATCCGTTTGTAAATACAGATCCACCAAAGGTAGGGAAAATGCCTTGGGTGAGGCTTGGTCATTAGCGAAGTAGTGATGAATACAAGGTCGTCATTCGAAAGTGACGTTATGGAGATCGGTCCGTGTTAAAAGTGCAGATGGCGCTAGCACGATAAAGAACCTACGGTCACTGCATCACGAAGACGTAGTGTCTTACGCCAGGCTTCCAGGATGCAGTGACCCTAAAAGAACACTGGGATCGACAAAAAAATTATTTATAATATAATTTTTTTTTATAGGGGGAGTTAATTCTCCTATTTTCCCTTTAATTATTAACAAAAAGTGCATATTTTCTAGGGGGGGTAATTACCACGTTACTCCCCCCTCAAATCCGCGCTTGGTACCGGTGGACCAAAAAAAGCCGAACCGAACTATAGTTCATATCATTATCTTTGAGACAATTTTTTACAACTTTTTTTCGTTGGCCTATGCTATTTGTTATGGTAAACAGCTGATAACTGTCAAAAAGTTATCTCAAAAATTATGATATGGAGTTTATACTATTACATTTCGTAAATAACCCTATTTTTATGACGCACAACGAGGTATGAATCATTCAAATCGGTTTCGTGGTTCCAGAAAAGTGTTATATTTTTTAAACCAATGTTTTACCAATTATTCGATTGCCTTCTCAATTTTGTTGGCATTCATTTTGTCATAAAATAATTTTTACTAACCGATTTTAATTAAATAAAAACCATGATAGTAAATATTAAATGCTCTTTGAATCAAACTTGACCCTTCAGAGAGGCTCAGCCTCGGGCAAAACTGTTGTTATTCACGCCCTTAGTACAAAAATAACTATTTTGTATGGTAGGGCCTTAAATTTAATGAGTATTCCATAATTCTTGTTTGCAACGATTCATGGTTTTTCGCTTTAAAAATTAAATGAATTTTTTATTATTTTATCATTATCATCAAGATAAGAATGATGAGTTAAAAAGATTCATCTTGCCTACCTACAAAAATTGCAGTTTTAAAACACTCATAACAATTTAAATATCAAGGTGATATTTAGGTTAATGATTGATAAAAAATTTGGTTTTTTCCAAAGGCTTAAAGTGGAATTAGGTAAAAGATTTTTTTTAGAAATATTAATATTTTTAAATCTAACGTGTGACTAGAGTCCCTGTGTTCACGCAACAGGTAGGAAGAGCGGGCTGTGGAATTAACTGCGTAACATTGATCGGAAAGGAAAGGTGAAAGTTATGCCATAGGTTCGTTTAAAGAAATCGACAACTGCTTATTTATAGGGCATTTACCGAGTCGATATCATCAATACCAGGAGTTTTTACAATTTCTTGCTTATTTTCTGCAGGGCCCTGCTGACAGAATCACTATTACCAAGTGGAGTGTAGGTAGCACTAGTTAGTCATTCGCTTTAGTTTAAAATACCGGTAAATGTTATCACTTTTGTTGAAGGTAATGAAGGACGGAAAATTATGTCCTTTTTAGAAAGCGGACATGTTGGTCTTTCTGATCCTGCGCATTGCGTTTAATGTTCCCAAATATATTTAGATAGTTGCGGATAAAAAGGAAATGCGCGGGAGGGAATTAAAAATAGGAAAAAGCTTCGTCGTATGTCGACATCATACAGAGACTCTACTTGCTGGTGATCTTCACTTTTTTTAAATCGATTGGCATGACATTGCTTTATGCTGGGTGGTTCTGTGGTCGTGCGTTGGCTTGGCGCAAGGGCGGGGGTTCGACTAGGGTCACTGCATCCTGGAAGCCTGGCGTCTCCCACTTCCAGGATGCAGTGACCCTAGGTTCGACGCCTTGCCTGCCACACAAGCTCGAGCCTACTATTCGCAGTGTTGCCAGATCAAAAAAGTGAAAATCACCAGACACTTGCAATAAAAGTTGCCAGATTTGGCAAAAAAACACCAGTTTCAAAGAAAAATCGTATATTTATTCTAGAGACCCTGTATGTAAGTACGACATATTAAATAAAATGTCATCCATACAGGATCTTTAAATTACACGAGATACGGCCATGTATCATTTCATTCCGGATAGTCAAGGAAAACGCATCAATGTGTGTGTGTAGGTACAATACACAAAATATTCTTTAAAAAAGTTATAGTTTTCTGCTATTTATGGGTATGGGCACACACCATTCGTTTTAAAAAAATGTGACGTGGAAAGGGGTGCAAAAAAGGCTTAAATAGTTCATGGGAAATAAGGGATCCGCATGTACGGGTTGTCGCCGGTGGGTCCCATTTGCCGGACATAGCCGAGTAGCCAAGCTCGAGAGTTTACGTTTTCCAACCCGATTCAGCAGACACTGGTAAGCAATAAAGTTTTTCAAGCATTAGACGCTACCGTCGCGTAATACATTAGATACTTTTTGTTTGATATAGGTTACAGAGTTTTTCATAGTCAAGATAGTCAAGAAGAAGAAATATATAATAATATAATTTTTTTCTAATTTTAATTTAAATAGGACAGTGACAAAAAATCACCAGAATTCAGTCTTTTTAAAAAAGTTTTCACCATTTTACCAAATGGATCGAAATATCACCAAATCTAGTGAATTTGGCAACATGGCAAAACTTACTATCCGTTTGTGAATGCAGATCCACCGAAGGTAAGGGAAATGCCTTGGGTGGAGCTTGGTCATTAGCGAAGTAGTGATGATGAATACAAGGCTTGTGACCTTAAGGGAATCGTTCCGTGTTAAAAGCGCAGATGGCGCTAGCACGATAAAAAACCCTAGGGTCACTGCATCCTGGAACCCTGGCGACCCTAAAAGACCCTCGACGAACAGTTCCCGGCAAAATTAAAATCATCATAAAAAAAGAAAGTTGCCTACCGTAGGGAAGCTTAGCGGGCCGGCCCGCTGGGTCTTCATATACGATGAATGTGAAAGTTAATAAGAAATCAAACAAGTTTCATGGCTAATCGGGCAAAAAGGAGTTTTTTGTTTCCCTTATATTTTTCCGTGGGTAGCTTGAAAGCTTAACCTCACGGGGGTCCAAGATCTAATGGACACCTAATAAGTGTTGGCAGTTAACCGTTTCGTCCTTATGGGACTCCTCAGAACACTGCTGGTCAAGTGACAAATCTTGCGAAGTTAATCAGACGGTTTTGTCTCTAATTAAATGTAATTAGTGAGCGAACTATAGCAAGAGGCGCCATCCACCGAGATACGAGAGAAACAAAAATCAAAAGCAGGGAAAACACTGCTATACAATATCGATCAATGAAAAGATCTGATCTCTCGAAATCAGTCAAAAAGATATTAAGTTAAAAAGTACGTTTGGTACAATCGAATCCAACAGTGGCTGATAAATAAATCGGCCAACTGACTAACTCATTTTATTTTTAATTTCAGCGAAAAAGGGAAAGAAATCATCCACCTTATCCTGGCCCAGATCAAGTCGCTCAACCAGAACGAAAAGTATTTTTTATATCTGAAGCTACCCAGCGAAGTGACCAACATCTCCGATCCATTCCGGCAACCTCTCAATCCTCTGGGCAGCCGCTCGGAAATCAGCAGGACCATCGTCTGGATCCAGACCCATCTGGAAGAGGACCAAAACGTTTCTTTGCCCAAGAAAGAAGTCTATTTTGAATATGAGTAAGTTGACACATGCAGCATTAAATATACTGCGTTGGTTCGGTTTAGTTAGATTCGGTTCGGTTCGGTCATCTAGAGTTAGGATTTTTGTATGGGCCATAAGGATTACATGGGAGAACAGACCAACGTTGCCAGTTTAGCGAAAATATCAGTATAATCCGCTATTTGGTTCACGAAAGGTCAACTTTTCAGTTTTATGTAAGTGCATTCATCAAACGGGGTGATAAACAACCAGAATAATACTTTGATATTCTGCTTGTTCCTAAATGTAAATAATTCACTTACTTTTACAAACAAACAGAATTTTGAAGTGTTATTATTCTTGTTACTGATTTTCGTTTCACATTCACTAAAGTCAATTTTTTTCACCACAGTTTACCAATCTATTGGTAAGCTAACTATTATTTAATTTTAGCTTTTTTTTTAAATGCATTTTTAGTTTAACCCTAACAAAGATAATGGTAGACCACAATGAACGCAGCGTGGTTATAGGACGCGGGAGGGTGGTCGAGACCTTAGAGGGGCGACAGCCGCGGAGCTCATTTAGTACTTTTTCAAGACAAATATCATAATTATGAGTAGTAATGCCATTTAAACTTAAAAGGAAAATTTTCAGAAAATATTGAAGTAATGTTACTTTAAGTGCTCGCAGGCGACATACGCCACAGGCAAAAATGTTTTAAATACAAAAGGAACATAATTAATACAACAAGAAAAGTTGATAGTAAAGTTGACTGTTTTAAGGTAAAATTGGTTAAATGATACTTTTAACCGAACCGAACCAAAATCTAATGCCGACATAAAACTTGTGTATCATATTGGGGGAAAATCGTTTGAGGTGTTCTTGAGTTATCGTGTATTGAGACAGACAATTTATTTTATTATCCGATCTAGGTGTTTTAGGAACTAAATAACTCACATTTAATAAAATTTTAAAAATGTTCACGTTTTTAATAGTGTACTTCCTGTATGGTGACAAGTCAAGTAATAATTCTCGCCCTAAAAAAATGTTTCAGATTGTCCGCCCCTTGACGAGTGCGACCGCATGCGCCTGTAGCAATTTATCAAGGTTACCTTTGACAACGTTGCAAAGCTTTCTGCTGGACTCGGGCGTATCGCGGTCTCTTTTTAATAAATGCTATACTCTATCTGTTTTTTATCCTCTTATGGAAATTTATACCCCTAGATGTGAACTTGTTCACGCGGTAGATCAAAAGTAATGAAATTGCTTACCACAAAGTAAAGACATAACTTTGGCTTTTTAAATTAGAAAAGGTCGCATTACATAAGTGACTCCTATAAAAGAATAACAACAACAATTTGCCTCCGAAAATGAGTACCACCAAAAAAGATAATTTTATTGTATTATTAAATAATGCATATTGAAAAAAAGCTGTTTATAAACTAATAACATGTTTTGTACGATATTTTGCTTGTTTATTGATTTTTAAATTATTTGTGGATATTAAAAAAATCAAGCCAAATTTACACAAACAATTTTATTTTTAAAATTTGATTTCATATTTATAACTTTCACATCATTTTACGTATCCTTTACCTATGTCTTACAAACAATGTGACAGTGACTTACTCTTAGATATTAATTTTAATTTCTTAACATTATTAATTAAATAATTTTAAAGTAAAATTTGGAACACAGCGAGATGTTAGAATTAGTTTGCTTTGAGCTCACAAACACACTATAACTATGGCTATGGTGATTGTGTCAAAAAAAAAGTTGCTCCGATTTCCACAAATTTTATACAGGGTGTTCCAAGTTAAGTGTTTTATTAGTTATTATTAAATATAGAAAAAAGTTTAAATTAACAAACGAGTAGAATTTTTGTAGCTCTTTAAGATACATGAATCAAAAAAAAAATAGATCATCGCGTTTTGGAGTTTTCTTCTTTTAATTCTAAACAAAAATTCTTTTTTTCCTATAGTTAAAAATAACGAAGATATTTTTAATTCAAATTACCTACGTATTGAAATTTTAATTGGTACAAAGATCTTTAAGCGTAATTTTGAATTTGGAGTATCTTCGTTATTTTTAACCTAAAAAAATCAAAAGACAATTTTTGTTTAGAATTGAAAGACTTTTCAGAAAAAATTATAAAAAACTCAAAAACGCGATGTTCCATTTTTTTTTATTTAAGCATATTGTTACGGGTTCACAACGACAAATTAAAACGCGCAATTGTTGAAAACGATACGTCAATTTTTTCCGACAAATTATGTACAAAAACACGCACTTAAACTTACTAATAACTTGCTAATAATTCACTACTTTAATACGCCTATTAACTACCATTGGTTATCTCTGACTGACTCGATGCACGACGTCCGGCCCTATATATGAGGGTCTGCCCATATAGAATTTTCCATCCTTGTTCGACTCGGAATCATTCCGCCCTTTTCTAGAACCGGACCGTTCTCATACCAGTTTGTCACAGATAACGCAACTAAAATCTAGATTAAGAATACAACCATAAAATACGTCAACCTAATACTACACTAAACCTAAATAAATTCTAACTATAAAATTTAAATAACTTAAATTTGTAACACTATCCTCCTCTTCAGGTTTGATCGTCTCGATCAACATTTCCCAGGCAAGGTTTTAGTCTGTCTAGATGAACAACTTTCATCTTGGACTTCGGGCTTTTCTGGAGTCGGTAGACTACATCATTAATTCTCTTAACAACTTTATAAGGCCCTTCCCATGGTGGTGTCAAATTAGGTGATCTTCCTTTCTTGCGTTGAGGATTGTATAGCCAGACTTGATCATTCTCTTTGAACCCTGAAGAGTTTGCTTTCAGGTCATACCTCGCTTTCATCACTGGCTATTTCTATTCGCTCTCTAACCACTTCATGGATATCGTGGAGCTTTTGCCTTAAACGTTCGACATAGTCATTAACCTCTAAGTGTCTTCAGGTGAACCAAACATGATATCACATGGTAAACGCAGTTCTCTACCAAACAGGATACTAGATGGAGTAGCTCCTGTCGTATTGTGAATGGCGGTTCTATAGGCCATCAAAAACAATGGAATATATTGGTCCCAATCTGTTTGGTGCTCATCAACAACTTTGCACAGATGTTCTTCTATTGTTTTATTAAATCTTTCAACCATGCCATCTGACTGCGGATGTAAAGCCTTAGTCCGTGTTTTATGTATTCCTAAAAGGTCACAGAGATTCTGGAAGAGCTTCGATTCAAAATTTCTTCCTTGATCTGAATGTAGTTCCAAAGGAATGTCAAATCGGCTAAAAACATCATTTACCAGAACTTCCGCAACGGTAGTGGCCTCTTGGTTAGGCAAAGCAAAAACTTCTGGCCATTTGCTAAAGTAATCCATGACAACAAGGATGTATTTGTTGCCTTTTTTAGTTTCTGGAAATGGTCCGGCCACATCAATAGCAATGCGTTCGAATGGTAGACCTACGTTATATTGTTTCATTTGACCTCTGGACCTTGTTTTGGGACCTTGGCTGGCTGCACAAGTCGAACATCGGCGGCACCAGTTTTTCACATCTTGAAAGTAATTGACCCAATAAAATCGGTTTCGAATTTTGTCCATGGTTTTATTTATGCCTAGGTGCGCGCCTGATTTTCCACCATGGCATTCGGCCATTATATTGTCTACCATGCTCCTAGGAACCACTACTTGATTAATCACAGTAAGGCCATCGGCACTTTCCCAGGCACGTTTAAGGATGTTTTCTTCTACTATTAGTGAATCCCATTGTGCCCACAGTGATTTGAATATCACCCCTTGGTTTGCGATATCTTGCCATGATGGTCGTGGCTTGTTCTCTTCTTTCAATTGCAAGATAGGTCCTACATCTTTGTCGTCAAGTTGTGTGGTTCTAATTGAAGCCGACATCCATTCTTCATCTGGTTCTAATTATCATTATCTGACGCACGTAGTTAATTCCTTCTTTCTGGTCAATTCTCCTGCAATGTTTACAATCTTCAGGGCAAGGTCTTCTGGACAATGCATCTGCATTATTATGCACCCTTCCCTCTCGGTGCTTAATTTGATAATGGTATTGTTGTAGCTTTTCTATCCATCATGCGACATGCCCCTCAGGTTGTTTCATTTTCATGAGCCACTGTAACGCAGCATGATCCGTTCTAATCAGAAACTCTTGTCCGTAGAGATATTTGTGAAAGTGATCTACGGATTTAACTATGGCTAGAAGCTCCTTTCTAGTAACACCATAATTTCTCTCTGGTTTGGATAGCTTCTTGCTGAAAAATTCGATGACCCGTTCTTCTCCATCTTGTACTTGGGAGAGTACTGCTCCTATGCCATCGTTGCTCGCATCAGTATCTAATATGAATTTTCCTTTTGGAATGGGATATGCAAGAATCGGACTAGAACATAATGCTGCTTTTAGTCTTCTAAATGCTTGGTCACATTCGGTATTCCATTTGTAAGAAGCTTTATCTTCTGTAAGTCTATGTAATGGAGACGCTATTTTGGCGAATCCTTCTACAAATCGTCTGTAGTATGTACACAGACCCAAAAAGCTTCTCAATTCATGTTTGTCACGAGGTTGAGGCCATTCTTTTATTGCTTGTAACTTCTTTTCGTCGGTATGGATGCCTTCTCGGGAAACGACGTGACCCAGGAACTCAACTTTTTCTTGGAACAGAAAACATTTCTTTGAGTTCAATTTAAGATTTGCGTTCCTAATTCTTGAGAATACTTCTCGTAAATTATCTAGATGATCTTGAAATGATTTCCCCATTACTATGACATCATCCAAATAGACTAGGCAGGTTTTCCAAGTAAGGCCTCGTAGAACGACTTCCATTAGTCTTTCAAATGTAGCTGGAGCATTGCACAGGCCAAATGGCATCACATTAAACTGATAAAGTCCACTTCCAGCAGAGAATGCAGTCTTCTCTTTATCTCTTTCAGATTCCTACTTGCCAATACCCACTTTTCAGGTCAAGAGTAGAAAACCAATATGATCCTGCCAACGTTGTTAATGTGTCGTCTATTCTTGGCAGTGGGTAACTATCTTTCTTGGTCACGTCGTTAAGTTTCCTGTAGTCGACACAAAATCTAGTACTTCCATCCCTTTTAGTGACCAACACCACAGGAGATGACCAAGGACTTGATGACTCTTCAATAACACCGTCGCTGAGCATTTTATTAATGAGATTGTGAACTTCTTCTTGCTTGGCCATTGGTAGTCTTCTTGGGGGCTGTCTTATCGGTTGGCATCGCCAGTGTTGATAAGCATGTTGAATGAGGTTTGTGCGTCCCGAACTACTTCTAGTTTCGAAGATATTACTTTGTTCTTCTATAAACTCTCGCTTTACTAAATTCTTCTGGAGTGAGATGTTGCCAAGTTGACTCAAATTGCTGAAGTACCTCCATTGGTAACTTGCTTGTATCCTCGGAAGTTGGCTCTTCACATCTTGCTACTTTCTGTACTGGTTCAAATAATGCTACCACCTCCCCCTTATTAATTTTAACACTATTTGAGAAAATATTGGCGACTCTAATCGGGATGTCTTTATCGGTTTTAACTAGCGATTTTGCAACGAGGTAGGTGTTGGGTGTGTTTTGTTGGCTTATGAGTCCGACGCAGCTTGATGTTTTACTTTCTAGCCTCCCAAAAATTATGGTCTCACTGTTACCGACTAGTCTTGTTGTGCATACTGCCACCACCTTTATTGGTTCTTTATTGATGTGACTATTTGACAAAATGAACTCTTCGTTTCCAAATCTAAGGGTATTAAGTTTATTATCAAACGCAAATCCATGTTTACTTATCAGGTCCATTCCCAAAATAAATTCGTCTTCTATGTCTGCAACTAATACCGAGTGGCGAATCTTCAACCTCCCCAGCTGTAGGTCTATGTCTGTCTGCCCCAACACGTCGGCGGATTCTCCAGTCACAGTCTTAAGTGTTAGTTTCTTTTCTGTTGGTCGAATTTTATATCTCGTTGCAATTTTGAACTTAAGCAATGATATGGCAGCACCAGTGTCTACTGTTATATTAACTTTTCTTCCATTAATAAGTCCGTCGATGTTAAGACTGTCAGCAGTATGTTTTAAGCTCTTGATAGAGTAAATTTTGGGGGCTAAATTCCCATTAGCCAACACCCGCCCCTCTGCGTTGACTAGTTTTAGTTTTCCTGATCTCTTCTTCGGTACTATGTCCCACTAGATGGTGAGCGAGACCTCATTTGGACACGACAATCGCGTTGAATATGCCCTGTACGTCCGCAGCTGAAATACTTTACATTTGGAGGGGATCGTCTACTTTCTTTCAAAGAATCAATCTTCTCTATCAGTGATTGAAACACTTGGTTTAGCGTTTTTAAGTTGACCTCATCTCCAGTGCTCATTTCTTCTCCCTCCTGAATTGAAACACCTCTTACTTTTGACCTGGACATATTATTTGATGATTCAATTTCAAGGGCTCGAATCAACACTTCACTGCTGTTATGGAAGCGTTCTCAACGTAGTAATTTTGCTAAGTCCGTGTCTTGCAAGCCGTTAATAAAGCGATCTACCGTGAAGGGATCTCTGTAATTTTCTGGCATTTCTGGGTAAGCCAAGTACATCAGCCTCCTGATATCCGCTTCATACTCTTGTAATGACTCCCCTGCTCTTTGTTGACGAACATTTAATTCTGACCAATGTAAATTTCGCAAGAGTTCGTCTCCATACCTTCTTTCTAGCGCTGCCACTAAAGCGTTATAATTCTGTTTTTGTTCGACTGGAATGGACCGTAAAAGTCCGAGTGCAGGTTCCCGTAGAGCTACTAACAACGCTCTAGCTTTTTCGTCCTCGTCCCAACCATTTGCAGCGGCGGCAGCTTCAAATTGTTGTTTGTAGGTGGACCAGGAGGACGTACCGTCAAAATTTGGAGGCTTAATGTTTTGGTTGGAATTCACAACACATCCCTGAGCTTTTATTTTGTTATGTTCTTTCTGAAGCTGTATAAGCTGTTTTGACACATCCTGGAGCTTTTCTTCCACTGTTTGAAAAACTTCTTCTCTTACATTCTGTAGCTTGGTCTCCACTTTTTCTTCAACATTCTGCAATTTGTTCTGTAACTTTTCTTCTACATTCTGCAATTTGTTTTGTACCTTTTCTTCTACATTCTGCATTCTCTGAGTTATTTCTTCCTTAAGATCTTCGGTTGCTGCCTTGAACTCTCCTCTAAGCTGCTCGGAGTTGCTCTTTATTTGATCGATGGTTTCTTGAATGCCATCTAATCTTTGCTCAAATGTCTGTTTCATATCGTTTTGGTTTTGTTCAATGGAAATTCTGTCATCGACGGACTGAATCTCATCTGATTTTGAGCCATTTGCGCTGCTAGAGCCTGCATCATTTTAGTTAGATCTTCCATCTTTGCCGATCCTTGTCTAGTAAGCATCAACTTCCTGATAAATCACTTAAAATGTTTATTTTTTTAGTCTATAAAGCTAATGTCGTAGTCGGTTTTGTTTTTTTTTTCAATATCTCCTCTGATTCTTAAATAGGACCTAATGGAATGTTCTAGAATATACTAGTAAATGTCACTCTTTCTGCTACTAGGCAAATGTAGAAGCCAGTTTTTGATTATCTCTTTTGGTTCTCGAATAGATCGTCGTAGAATGTTATGGAATATTCTAGAAATTCTTTCTAATTCTCACTATTTAAATATTTAAATACCTTAGCTAATGTCGAAGTCGGTTTTTGTATATCTCTTCTGGTTCTCGAATAGACCGTCGTAGAATGTTTTGGAATCTTCTAGAAATTCTTTTTAGTTCTTACTTTTGAAATTACTAAGCTAATGTCGAAGTCGCTTTTTGGATATTTCTTCTGGTTTTCGAATAGAGCGTCGTAGAAAGTGATGGAATATTCTAGAAATTCTTTCTAATTCTTACTTTTTAACTAACTAAGCTAATATCGAAGTCGATTCTTAAATATCTCTTTTGCTTTTTGAATAAATCAATATCGAACTTCTTCGAATATTCTGGAAAAATCACTTACTGTTTTTCTGTCCAATTGTCCTAGCCGGTGGTACTATGTAAGGATAGTCTTTGCACTATTTATTTCTTTTAATCTCACTTCTGACACCAATTGTTACGGGTTCACAACGACAAATTAAAACTCGCAATTGTTGAAAACGATACGTCAATTTATTCCGACAAATTATGTACAAAAACACGCACTTAAACTTACTAATAACTTGCTAATAATTCACTACTTTAATACGCCTATTAACTATCATTGGTTATCTCTGACTGACTCGATGCACGACGTCCGGCCCTATATATGAGGGTCTGCCCACTATTCGAGAATTTTCCATCCTTGTTCGACTCGGAATCATTCCGCCCTTTTCTAGAACCGGACCGTTCTCATACCAGTTTGTCACAGATAACGCAACTAAAACCTAGATTAAGAATACAACCATAAAATACGTCAACCTAATACTACACTAAACCTAAATAAATTCTAACTATAAAATTTAAATAACTTAAATTTGTAACAATATTAAAGAGCGTCAGAAATTCTACTAGTTTACCTATTTAAACTTTTTTCTATCATTAATAATAACAAAATTAGGAAACGTCCTTAACGCACGCATGCAATGCCAAACAACCCCCTCCCCCCCTAAGCGTTAAGTTTTTTAAGGATAGTCCCTTAGCAATGGTGGAAAAAAGGACTTGCCCGATTTTAATGAAATTTAGTACAAGTACTTTTTGATTTATGCGCGTTGGTCGTTACATACAGACAGACGACGCGACAAAAAAGTTTAAATTCTTCTGAAACGCAAAGATGTATAAAAACTTTTGAAATCGGAGCAACTTTTTTTTTGACACGATCACCATAGGTCACACTACCAAAATTTCTCTTAAAAGTATTTCACGTTTCTTTTTTGTCGACCCCCCTGTATAATATTTTTAATTTTAAAGTATAGCAATGGACCTTTCAAAACTAGCAGACCTATTTATGAAGAGTGACGTTTTGTCGAAAATAAAAATTTTAGTCCAGTTTGTCCGCTAAAAAAATTTGAAGACATCGTAGAAATCACAGAGCACCAATCCCCCATGAAATATGTCATGCAATGAACCCGTCGCAGCATAGCGGTAGACTGACACGGGCATGCTCAGTGCGTAGGTAGCAGAAAAGAAGAAATCGTTGGTACTTAGGTCGGGACTGTATGGAGGATATGTGTGTTCTCGGTTTAATTCCATTGTTCCACTTGTTACCTTAAAAAATTCACTGCATATAGCTATAAAACTATATGTATTACACTGGTGTTTTGAATTTAGTGTAGCCCGCTATGTTCACATATGTAAAACATAAAAGACATCCCTCGTATTTAAATTTTTAGGCGTTTTTGCGAAAAAAACAACATCAAACCGCTGTCGCAGGCGGACTTCGGCAAAGTGATGAAGCAGGTGTTTCCGAAAGTGAGGGCAAGGCGACTGGGCCAGAGGGGCAACTCCAAGTACTGCTATTCGGGTTTAAGCAGAAGGGCCAAACTGAACCCGCCTTTTTTGCCCGATTTGTCAGATCGACCTTTGGTAAGAAAAACAAACAAACACTATTATATAAAAACAGTATTTTCATTGGGAAATACAAAAAGGAGTTTTGTAACTCAATAAAAACTATAAAATCCCTCAAAGAATATGGAATGTATTTATCAAATCCCGTGTGAGTGTGGTAAAACATATGTAGGTGAAACGAAACGCTTTCCTCGGGTAAGAGTAAATGAACAACTAAAAAGTACCCAATTAGGGTATATTAAAAAAAAATCCGGTTTAGCTAATCATGCGTGGTCAAATGATCACAGGATTCGATGGTCTGAAGCTAAAGTTTTGCATAAGGACTCGCATTGGCGAAAATGAAGTTTTATTTATAATGCAGAATAAAGAAGTTTTTAGTCAACCATGCACGGATATACCAAATGTATAAGTAGTAGCCTGTAGATTGGATTGTTTACGCTTGAAAATGAAAACGAAATACTTAATAACCGAAACGTCGCACAGAGGGGCAAAATCAAGAAAACATGCGATTTAGTGCATAACTCATATGGGAGATATTTTTACTGAAAATTATTTATTAATAATCGCTTTACCATAGCAAGTTAGCTTCGGATAGTCAAACGCCAAACAAATTAATAAAACACCTTGTCAAAGTTAGCGTGTTATGAAAACTAACGTTGCATAGTTGTTTTAAGAAAACAAATGAATCAACTTTGCCACAATTTTTAATGTTGATCAAGTTTGCTTAAAATAATTTTAATTATGTCAGATAATCACTATTGTGAGTACATTATTCTCGTATAAAAAAATGCCAAATTTTTTTTTGTTTTTCTTCAAACTGCCATTTTTGTAAAATCTTTCAAAAATGTATTATTTTCTTTAATTTTGAAAATATACGTGGACACAAAGTAACATGTCGTCCGCTGTCGCGGGCGAGTTTTCCCATGTAATTTTTTATTGAACCTTCCTTTTTAAAATGATGCCACATTTAGCTGCTAGTTTTTGCTAATAAGGCCGGAATTAATTTTTAAATATTAACTTTTTTTTCCAAACTAAATGAAATATGTGTTTAAATTGTAGTATAGATATTTAAAATATAACGTACTAAATACATATACATCTACACATACTACAGTCGAACCTCTCTAACTCGAACCTCTATAACTCGAACACCTCTATAACTCGAACCTTTTAAGCGGTCCCTCCACTTTTTACATGTATTTTAACCTATGTAACTCGAGTTTCTATAACTCGAACTCTCCATAACTCGAACTGTTTTGGTTGTCCCTTCAGGTTCGAGTTATAGAGGTTCGACTGTATTATTATAATCATTATATATTAAGGAATAAAAGTCACACCTTATCCCGAGGCAAAAAGTTTGTAGCCTGAGCGTAGCGAGGTATATAATTGGCCAATAGCTAACAAGACACTAATTACGAATTTTAGGAGATATTTTTTAAACTTTTGGATTTTTCTGCCCTAAAATTAAATTATAATTATAATTATGTGGTTTTCAGCTACTTTACTAAAAACATAATGTCTGATAAAAAGTGACAGTTTTATCGCTAAAATATGGATTAAAGAGGGCCCTGTTCTTATAATATATACCAAGGGATAAAAGTGACACTTTTTATTTCAAGGTAAAAAGTTTTTAGCACGAGTGTAGCGAAAGCTACAATTCGTTAAAGGATAAAAATACTCTTTTCTAACGAGGTTTATACGTTAATTTTACGCTTTCAGACCGATCTTTTTTTAAACTTATTTGATTTATTAATATAGTTAAATTATTTTTTGCTCTGTTCAGTATAATATATACACATGATTATTTATAAACAAAGAAAGCTTCCACTGGCGTATATAGAAAAATGTCTCGGGGTGGGCCCGAGACAGTTTGGGGGGGGGGGGGTGGTCGAGACCCCATGAGGCCGTATTTTATGCTGTTTTATGTTTGTATTCATGAAATATCCCTCCCTTATATACGCCACTGAAAGCTTTTGTCAAATCATTTTAAAAATGAGGAAAGTCAGACAGAAGAAAAGTGTGTAAAAATTTAATGTTGGTTCTGTAATGTTTTTTTTGGGGGGGTTTAGGTGTTTTCATTTTCCAGGGGGACGATTAGTTATTGGGGAGGGAGCAAACTTGGCCTTTCCGTTTCTGTAGGGTCAACAACATAATATAACATTTTGTAAACATTGCCGTCGTACATAGTATTTTAGGAAATATTTTGAAGCTTATTTGACCACTTATACCTCGACTAACAGCTCGGGGTCAATTTTTTTTTCACTCACTCACTAAGTAATTAATTTCAAACATTCCTGACTACAAAGGAATACATCCATTGCACTGTGGGACTTTATCGCACCTTTTTGTGCTTCTGCCCCACTGTGCGTCGTGTTTAAAATAAATAAAGTCAAGGGAAATCCAAAATTTTGTTTCTACTCAATCATTGTCTACGAGTTTAAAAGAAAGAGCAAAATCGAAGTTTAGTATAACGCCTTTTAACGAATCCAAAAAGGACAAAATCATACAAAGAAACCGGGCTTAGCATGCGCAACTCGATATTTTCTTTTCATGTATACTGGTTCCGTCTGTCTTCCTCTCATACAAATCGGGATCATGGAAATTTGGCGGCAAATTTAAATAGGAGACAAATAATATTGTTCTTTTTGAACCCAAACATTTCTTTTTTTTTCTTTAATTAGCTCCCCTGTCCTTCTTTCGAGAAATCGGTGTTAACCTATTCTCTTGGTAAATTAATAGCAAACGAATCCTAACCTAGGGTCCGGCACGCCCCGCCTGACCTGAAGACACCTGAAGGTTGGTCCTTGCTTAATACAAATGCAGTATTTGCTTTATCAATCCTTATGCAGATACGGCGTTTTAGTTAAGCATGGCAGTAAAGAGGTTGCAGTGAAAGACGCTTCAATGACATAGCAAGATCAGAAACGTTCTTCTGTGCGTAAACGATAGACATTGGCCTAACCCCTTTTTATGATTTTGTCTTTTTGGATTTTGTCCGGTTTTGATAAAAGACGTTATAACAAACTTCGATTTTGCTCATTCATTGCTTCTTTATTTTCCACACCAACATTGGACTGTTATACCATTTTCCATTATGATCTTGGACGATTTTTTTATTTGTCCTTTATGATAAACTAAACTGCTCAAAAATTGAAGTGAGCCACCTCATTTTTTTGGACATTTTTAAAGTAAATTTTTTCTTTTTTTCTCTGATTTAGGTTATAATATCTCACAAAAGAAAGAGTTGAAAAAAACCGAAATGTGAAATGCGTTGGAACCAGAAATTTTATGCTTTGGTTGCGCTTGTCATCTTAAGCATTTTAATGTATCATACGCAAAAATAGGTTGAGAAATAAAAAAGTAACTACCGATAAAAAATTTTAGTGACCTTATTTACAAAGCAATTTTGCTCCCAGATCTCTCATTTCTTGACCGATTCCTGTAAACGACAAATCAAAATGCTCAAAAGATGGAGGCTGATAAAACGAGACAACCAAAATTATTAGGTACTGTTGGACCACTGTTTAGGAAAATTTAAAAAAATTAAATCAGTTTTTACATAGGTCTACCAACAACCCCTATCATTGCAGTGCTCTTCGGGCCATTAGAATGACAGATAAACCAAACCTCTAGTGTCAGTTTTGTTTTATCCGAAGGGCACTGATATGATATAGTGGTTGTTGGTAGGCCTGTGTAAAAACTGATTCAATTTTTGAGTGAGCCAGCAGTACCTAATAATTTTGGTTGTCTCGTTTCATCACATCTTTCGAGCATTTTGATGTATTATTTACAGAAATCGGTCAATAAATGAGAGTTCTGGAAGCAAAATTGCTTTGTAAATAAGGTTACTAAATTTTTTTATCGGTAGTTACTTTTTTATTCCTCAGCGTATTTTTGTGTATGATACCTTAAAATTAGAAGCACAAACAAAACAAAACATTTCTGGTTCCAACGCATTTCACATTTCAGTTTTTTCAACTCTTAAAACTTTCGTTTGTGAGATATTATATCCTAAATCAGAGGGCACACGTGGCATAAGCTCTGCTCTATGATTTTTACTGAGGCAACAGCAAAATCATCTGTAGTGGAGTGAGAAAATTCGTTTGAATCCATGGACTTTAACAAACAACTGGCATTTTTACAAAAAATCATCCTGACGCCACTGGTGATATTTTAACAAAAATGAGAAAACTGTCTCGGCATAAATGTTCAAACTTCAATAAAACCTGTTTTGCACTTACCTAGAGTTGATATCAGATCACCTACAGAAGGTGAAACTCAGGTTTAGGCACAAAAAGGAAAATTTATGAAAAAAAATTTTTGCACGTCCCTGATTGTGCTCAGTGGTCATCTAGGGTACAATGACGTACAAGGTTTGAAAAGGTCAATACTTGGGTTGCCTCATAGCAAATTTGGTGACTATAGGTTAAACCGGGTAGAAACGTCAAACTAAAAATCAGAGAAAGTACAATTTTATGAAAAAAAAAATCATATCTCGGAAACGAAAGAGAAATTTAAAAAACTGAGAAATAACTTTTTTGCCTTTAGCTGACTGTCATTTTGTGATATTAAAATTTTTTTGAAAAAAATCGTACGGGAAATGGGAACCGTGCAAACTTTCACACTTTAGTTACACTTGCGTTGTAGCCACCATGTGAAGCTATCTGTCAAGCGCAGGACAGCAAAGAAAAAAACATTAAAAGAGGATATCGAAACTATATCATAAATTTACTTTAAAAATGTCCAAAAAAATGGGGTGGCTCACTTCAATTTTTGAGCAGTTTATTTGAGCCCACATTTTCTGATTTTGGTGTTTATATTATTTAAGCCGCGTAATTATTTATGATTGCGCAAATATTCATGGATGAAAACAGACTTACTATAAAATACGTGTATACCTGAAAATGGTCCCTTAACGAGAGGCCGTCCCATGTGACATCACTGCAATGCTGCTTTCTCATAGGTCAGCCGCGCGGCCATATTGCCTAGGTCACTAGCACTTTGTCACGGCGCGGGAAATTTAAACTCGTGTGTTTGTCGTTTCACTAATATGCAAACACTACACAGATGTATATCATGTTTGTTTCTATTCTGTTCAGCGGCGTTCGTGAAGGAATTGCCTTGTATCTCAATACTTCAGACGCTTATTAAGACATATATTCGTATGAAGAGTTTTTCTCAACATACACCTAAGAGTCACCTTAAATATTTGCATATTATATAATAATTATTAATTTATTATTATAATTAATATTGAATTTTTTTAAATACACGAAGCCTTTGCTTTTAATTTTTTTATAGACCCCCCTGGCTGTAAGCGACTTGCAATAAGGGAACCTAATTTTTTTTAAAAACATCCCTCTAAAAAACTAAATTTTTCGATTCAGAAAATCCACTTTAGTTTTCAAGCCCACAATTTAAAAAGTTTTTTAATTTAATCTTGCCCTTTATATTCCAACTCTCATGCATTTCCATGTTTATAGGAACTTTTTTGAATATTTTATGACTATCTATATTTTGATGACCTTGTATAAATTTTTGCCTTTACCATGTTTTTTTCACAGTCCACTGAAGCGCCTTTGACCCAGTCCAGCCTGACTTCCGCTGCGTGGTTCATAGTGAAAGAATGGTCTCAACAGCAACTGGGCTGCCAATTTGCAACTCTGCTCCAATTGGCTCAATATCTGGTCAGGAACTGCTCGATTGGAGTGGGAACTGAAGCTGCAAACAAGCTGACTTTGCTGGGAGATCATTCAGTGAAAGGTAAGCCGACCTCTAACCTATTTCTATTGTGCTCTTACATAATTCTTGTAGTCTATGGGCCAGCTCGCCAGATTAAGGGAAATGACAGGATACATATTAAGCTTCCTCGTTCCCTTACCATAATAGCTGGGTAGCTAGATGTTACATTATTCGAAAGCAGATTAATTGAGCAATGCCATGCAGCTATTTATTTATTCTTTGAGTTTTGTGTTTGGGCAGAATACACCCCTAAACAATTTGTTATAGCGTAATTTAAAAAATCTTTTTACATTCAGTCATTGCTGAGAGGCACATTATTCTAGTTATATAGCTAATTTTAGAAAAATTTATAAATGTTTTATCTATGTATTGTAACCATAGTTTTGGCTTGACTCTTGCTGTGTTGATTGTGGTAAATAAAAACTAAACACCCACTTCGGGTTAGGGTAAAGGTACATCAAAGGGCACCTAATGAGGGGATATTGAAAAATCCGGTTTAGCGGACCTTGCTTAGTCAAATGATTACAGGATTAAATGGTCTAAAGCTAAAGTTTTGCATAAGGAGTGGCATTGCTGAAACGAAATTTTATTTGAGCTGCAAGTTTTTAGCCAACCAAGCACAGACACCAGTCCTTATGGAAAAAAAGCATTTTATGATTAAGGGGACGGGCCATCACACCTGACTGCACACTAAGTAATAGTATGTGGACTAGTTTGTTTAGTTTGCACTTGAAAACGGTTAGAGATACTTGAATGAACCGAACTAACCGAAACGTCGTGTTTAAAATAAATAAAGACAATGCAAGTCCGAAATTTTGTTTCTATTTAATAATAATCTAACCGCGTTTACGAAATGATTATTGGCTTTTCCTCTTGTAAAATAACCCAATAAATTGGAATTTATAACCCGAGAAACACATATCAAATTTTTAAACGACAGATTAGGGGCTTAGAGGGAGATAAATTAACGTAAGCACAAAAATGATGAGCCCATACGCATTTACTTTTAAACACTTGCTTAACCACATTTTTGCCTTTTTAACACTGAACGCATTAATATAGTCATAGATTTGTTTAAAAAGTTTTTTTGTTTACCGCTTATATTGCCTTGGCCAGGTGAAGATTCGCCGGGCAAAAGCTTGATCAGCAAACACCGAGAGACTCAACTTCAACTCCAAAAGAAGTTGCAACAAAAGTCTGAAGGCAAGGAGCGAAAAAGGAAAAATCAGGTAATTTTAACGGGGTTTTTTCACAAAATTTATAATGTTTCTTGTTTAACATAGATATCAAAATATGATAAAAATAAAAATTTATGATTTTATTAACCTTAACAGCAACATTTACTAAAAGATGCTAATTACTAAGTCGATAAACTTAGCTCTGACCTATAAACATTGAACCAGTAGAACGAGCATGCTTTCTCATTGATTGAGTTGAATATTTAACAGGGGGCCCCAGGGGGAAAGGAACCCGACATTGTCACGTTTACATCATGTGAATCTAGTTTCAGGTTTTACTCGTTTGCCACTTATTAATTATAGCTATAACCAAGAAGAAAGGGGGGAGGATTACCTAAACAAAAGTGGTCAAAGCAAAAATTCATTACAAATCGGTTCAATAGCTGCCGAGATACATGCGTTTCTTTGAAAAAAAAGTTTATATCTTGGCCGTTAACTAATTTTTTTAAAAGAAAATGTAATTGTATATAAGTTTTCATAATAAATTTTTGTCTAGGCAATCCTCCCCTTCTACCCGCTAAGTATCTATATGCTGTGGTTAACAAGTAGCAAACAAAACCTGAAACCAGATTCCAATAGCAACCAAAAAATATATGTCACATTATTTTAAATGTATTGTACCTGTACGGTTTTGTATTATTACTAATTCTCATTAGTTAGTCAAAAAATAATATATCATAACAAAAACATTTCATGTAAAAAAAGCCAAGTACGCGAAAATGGTATCCCGTAAAAAGAATTGAGATAAAAGTAAAGTCAAGTTCTCCAATACAAATTTCAAAATGAAAGGTTCTTACTAGTTTCGGAAATGTTTTTTTAAACTTTGCTATTACAGTCAAACTTTCATGTTCATTTAGCACTGTGCCTAAGATTCAGTTTGTAAAATAGTAAGAACCTTTCATAATTTGAAATTTGTATTGGAAGACTTGTTTTTACTTTTATCTCAATTCTTTTTACGCAATACCATTTTCGTATACTTGGCTTTTTTTTATGTAAAATGTTTTTGTTATTTCACTTCTTTTTTGGAATTGGATAATATTTAATTTTTAAAGTAGTAAAATATGCGCAATATTGTTCAAAACTTTTGCAATGCCTTATTTAAAATTTTGAGGTTTTTTAATTTTTCCCTATGGTTTTATCATAGTTCCTATCAGCCTTCCAAAGCTCAGCTCTAGCGTTTCTGGAAGTGTTACTTTTACATAACTTTACATGTATAGGGGAGGGAAGTTGTTTCGCCAATTTGTGCAGCCACACCTGATTCTTAGGATGTTTTTGCAAGGTAGCACGTGGCGCCCAGACTAAACGAAGTTTCTATAAATTCCAATTGGTTCAAGCATAGCTGGAATTTCAGCAAAAAAAAAATAGAGTGTTCAAGATGATTCCCCAGAGACACTGAAGGAAGAGCGGTTAGCCATGCATTACTTTCATAGTTCTGAAGAGCTAGGAGGCACGGTGTGTCTTTTGAGTCTTGACAATCCAGAAGAAGATTTTCATAACAAGCTTGACACAAACTCAAAACAAAACATTTTTGATTTTTTGGTAAATTTGCACAAATCAGGATTTTAAGGCGAAATCATAATCTTTGTCTGTATTTAAAATTGATTGTGAAAAACTGGTTTCAATCAAAGCTTGTACATTTTTACATGATCCTAAAAAGGCTGACAAGCATAATTTAGATGATTCGCGTATTCCTACACCGCCTAATTTTACAGGAAGTGTTGATTGTTGCCATGGTAGATTTTAAAACCTCCAAATATCGCCAGGGGATGTCGAATAAAAGGGGAGTAATTCAGTATACACCATTTGGAAGATGACCACTATTGGTATTTTATATGTTAACTTTTTGGACAAATTGTTCTTGACCGAAACGTGTTTCAATTATTATTTGGGAGAGTGTAACTGAGTTTTTTACGCAATATAAGTTGCGCTTTTTATAATATTCAATTATTTGTTCATATTCAATACGGCACCGGATAAAAACCATATTAAAAAAAAATTCTGAACAATTTTTGCCGTACTTTCTATTTCCGATTCGCTTCAGTTCAAAACCGCCGTCTTTTTAAAACTGGTATTTTTTGATATTTTGGTGTATAATTAGTTTCTGTATCTGTGGTGACAGTTTTTTAAATTAAAAACAATACAGATACGGAATTTTTGTTCCTCTTATGAAGATCCTACTCCTAAACCCAAAGAAATTCAAATGTTTTTGCCTAAACCCGACTAGGAATTCTGTTTATAATATATGCTTTGTTGAACATAGTTTACGATATGGGGACGTAAATTTTTGGAAATAATAACTCAAACATTTTAATTCACCCATAGGATAAAAGATTGTTGTCTCTATAACTATTTTGTTTTTGTGGCAGACTTTGTCGAAAGCCGAACCGAAACCCGCCAGCAAAAAATCACGATCTCAAAGCGTGCCGACTCCCACTGTCACGTCGACCTGTTCCAGCACTGCCCCCTCTCCTCTAGTGGCCGAATCTTCGACAACTGTCAGCGGAGGTAAGTCAATAAAATTGATTTGGTAAAAAAAAATTATTGGACAGATCAGAATTTGTCGTAATCTTCTTGTCTTTGTCGGGTATTTTATTTTAAATCGAGCCCTTAAACGGGGGTTCGTAGAAGATCTCTTGTTTGTATAAAGAAAATATATAACAGTTTTAAAAACGTTCCAAACTTTAATGAGTACAAAATAAAACTCTGTTGCAATTTACAAATTGTTACAAGACTTTTCTTATGACCTATAAAACAAACAAGACCCAAAATATTAAAATAAAAACACTAACTTACCATAATAACAAACTTCAAAATATTCTTTATATAGAAAAATGTTATGTTTATTTTCTGACAATTAATTTAGAGGTTTTAGTTTAAGTTCAACAAAACTTAGAATGTGACGTCTCACTTGTCTCCTCAAAATTTGGGTTTTTATTAACGGTAGGTTGGAGCTAAGTAATCCATTATCCCCTCTTTGAAGACTTTGGAGGAACCAATTCAGTGGCGTTGCTGATAATCCTAAAGTTTACTTTACATTCTAGCTAATGAGCCAAATAAGAAAAGCTAAACAAAAACAGAGATAAAATGACATTTTATATCTCACAGTTTTTCCATAATCACTTTGAAAGGAAAACCCTCTCTCTACTTGATGTATGCTAACCATTACAGCTCCCACTCTTCACTTTTCAGTAGTTTTTCACGCATCAACCACAAACTGTTTACCAATGTAGAGGGAGGCGAAACCACTTTTTTATTTCTGCAAAACCATGTTTTGCGTTTTTCATTTTTCCAAGCTGGTTTCATACAGTGGCACAGTCAAGGGTAATTCACATTCCTGACAATATCTACATTGCTTACGCAGTTATGTAGGCAACAAAGAACATTGATTTTGATTATTTGTCCTTCTGCACATGCTGTGCTTTTATGTATATCAGAAAAATGTCCCTTTAAGTTGAAAAAACCCAAACTCTATTGGCCCACTATCGAAAAGTATTCGCACAACAAACCTGATGATAATATCTTAACAAAATTAGTTTGGTACTTACAATAATTTGCTTTATCCTTCGAGAAACAACTGGATATAGTATGAAAAACATGAGAGAAAGCAGTTCACATTGCAAAATTTGTTTCATCCCTCAGAAAGTAGTAATATGTCAAAAATGGCGACTAGATATGAACCACACAAGACAAGAAAGCTTGGACCAAGATGGATTTCTTACTTGCTTTCTTTCCATCATAAACATTTGAGTTACGACGTTTTTTTAGGAAATAGAGTGTACCTAGTTTAAAAACTTTGTTTTTTGGAAAATATCACCAAACAAAACTAACAAATTTGAATACAAAAATATTGCATGAGTTTAGAAACCATGGCTAAAGTCTGCGATTAGTAATTTCACGGGCTATAGACACGTATGTTTGCACGTGTTTGTGGTGACAAATTGGGTCGATGACCTATTTTGGATAATTTTTTTTGCTTGGAAACAGGTGTGAATAGGCTGTTGCTAGCGTCTCTGTATGTTGCCAAGGAAGGTAGTTATACCCTCTTCTACCTACCTTATACGGGTAAACATGATTTCGGTTACTGCGCATGCGTCAGTTTTGGTGGTTTTGGAACGTACTCCGTTACGTCAGTAGATATATTATTTGACAATTGTGAAAAATGTATTAATTTTTGTTGTGTTTATTATTTTTTTCTAAACTAGTTGATTGACGTCTTTCCCATACAATATAATGCGTTTTTGTCCGTGTTTTTTGCCCTCACTCTCCCCGTCTCACTCTGGAATCACTTCGCCAGCATTGCGCTTATGCGACGTGCTCAGTCCATTCTTATCATAGGTATATGGTTTTCAACCTCTTACCAAGATACGAATTTTGTTAAAGGTGAATGCAGTACATCAAGGTCGAGCAGCAGCGGCACGAACAGCGCCAGCGTCAGTCCAACTACTCAGGGCAAAACTATTATCTGTGATAAACCAGAATTGACTCAGCTACCAGCGATACCTGAATTCAACAGTTTCCAGAAAACTAAGGCGGGGGAAGGAGGCGGCCATGGAACTACTGGCACCATCAAAGATTGTGGAGGGAGTAGCATCATAGCCCGGCTGACGATGAACTGTAGTGGTAAGAATATCAGTATTTTGTTTTTGAATGTACAGGGTAGCCCAAGTACCCAGGTTCGTTTTTTGGGGAGATTTTAAGCATTTCTAGGAAAGGGTGCGAGCCCCGATTTTCCAGATAACCTTGAATGTGAAAATCGCATCTTATTTACACATTTTATAGTTTACAAAAAATAATCTAAACTGTCAAACGTAGTTTCATCTGTCACTTTTACAAATCACATCAGCCTCATGCAAAATATTCGAGGAAAACTATTATTAATAGGAAAATAATGTAAACCAAATGGATAAAACATTTAAAGTAAATTTATCAACAGGTAGTAGTCAAGTCAAACAACATCCGGCCCTACACCAGACACCTCATCTTGTACCGCAAGACAAAGCGATGCAAATGACACGTCTGGTTGGCGTGGAGCAGACGCGTCAGCCCACTCTCTTAGCCAACGATCCGATGCCCGCGCCCACTATCAACCCCTTGACCAAACATCCCCCGCCGCCCTCTAGCCGCAACAAACTGAAGTACAAGCCCAGACTGCAGCAACTATGTGATAATGCGATGTACAACCACACCGCCACGCAGCACCAGCCGTCGGGCAACGTTGTCCCGTTGCCGGCGACGGTTGCCACCGTGGACCCCCGATCTCAGCAAGTACATTGTTTAGACAGTAGTGATAAAGGTGAGTAGTTTCATTATGTTTTATTTACAAAACTACAATATATAAAAATAACACCAAAAAACAATCTTTTTTTATAATAGGCAGTAGCAGAAGTATACTGACGTGGTTGATTTTAAGGCAGTATTCCCCAATATATATATATAGCGAAGCAACAACATCAACCAAAATCCACAAAGGAACCAAGCCAATCCACATTGTCAGAGACAGGGTGACACAATATCCCCTAAATTATTTAACCGGGCCCTAAAAGATGTTTTTAAAAACAGATTGGGAAGGAATAGGCATCAAAGTTAGCGGACAATACTTGAACCAGCTAAGATATGCTGATGATGTTGCCTTAATAACAGATATGAAAGAAGAACTGATAAAAATGCTGGAAGAACTGGTTACAGAAACTAAAAACATAGGCTTGAATAGGAACTACACTAAAACTAAAATCATAACCAACACAGATGAAGATATTATGATCAGAATAAACCAAGAAAAAATAGAACAAGTAGAGGGACATATATACCTGGGACAAGTTATTAAACTAAAAAGAGCTGAAATCAAGAGACAAGTAAGATTGGCCTAGGCAGCATTTTATAAATTAAGCTACATATTAAAAAATAAAAAATATCCTTAGTACCTCAGAACGAAAGTGTATAAAGATCAATGGAAAGACAAATGTTATGTAAACCTAAAAGTAAGGGATGTCATAGGAGAAGTAGCAAAATTAAAATGGAAATTCGGCGGTAATAATATCAGACAAAAAGACGATCGATGGAACAAATGTATTGTTAACTGGAAATCTTGGGAAAATAAAAGAAGTATGGAAAGACCCCAAATGAGATGGGCGGAGGATTTGAAGAAAAGGCGATAGACAAAGAAGAGTAGAAGATATTGGAAAAGGCGGAACCCAAGATGGATCGAAGAAGTCAAAATAGATTCCCAGTGGCGGGCCGGATTGAGTTGTCTTGCCCATAGGCTAAGGGTGTTAATCACTGGGTGCTTGTTACAAATAAATCAGTTCACCATTTTTTATCTTTTTCAAAAACAATGGCAGTTCATGACGTTTTGCTCGAATGCACTGTAACCTTTATAATAAATCAAATTGTCAAAAACAAATTTTTGAAAGTTAGTACCCTTAAACTTTCAAAAATTTAACTAACATATTTAACATAAACAATGACCTTACAGTAAAAACCACTGATCTATATATTAAAAAAGTTAATACTTTGAAGCCGATCTCTGGTTTACTCATAAGGCTCACACGAAAATATTTACATAAAATGCTTGTTTGAAAAAGGAGAATACGCCAGGAATAATGGGCCTAGTGCCATATCCTTTTATTTTAACACTTAAGGAATCTTTTAAACTTTCAGATAATATTAAGGATAAGGGTGAAGATTTAGATGTGTGTGACGACGATGATTTTCCATTGACCAGAGAACGACTTAACAGTGTAAGCAACATTGAAAAGGATGCTATGGACGAATACCTTGGTAAGTAATTAGTTCGAATAATTGATCAAAAGCCCTTTGCTTATATAATGGGTGCTAAATAATTGATTATTACTTTGTTTAAGAAATTACATGTTTAGACTGAATTTGGATAATTACTGTGTTTTTAAGAGTTAATAGGCTTTTATGCAAAAACTGCACATAATGGTGATATATTTCTTTAAACGATGATATCGTCAAGAAATCTTTTTTGAATTATTTATATGTGGCACATCTGTCACTAATGGCTAATAATGCAGAGGCCTTAGTGGTATATCTTTGAGCCAAAGTGTTAAGCCTAAATCATTTATTGTTGTAATCTGCAGAGTTTTTTCTGTACTGGGTAAAAAAAAAATTATGCCTGTTTAGTCAAACTCAGTATGCTCAGTATGTAGGTACGTGGGCACAATAGATCCATTTGTGGTCGCAGTGCATGGAGGTCCAGTAGGGCCTGCCACCACTTTCGAATACATACATACATCTGTCACTAGGAGGGTAGAACGTGCATAAACATTTGATTTCTTAATGCTTTTTGATTAAATTGGAATTTTTATTAGTTTGTTACAATTTGTCTTTCAAAACTTGGCCACTTACGAAATGCCTGCTTTGTTTTATAATCGTCATTAGTCATTATTTTTTTATTGAAAAAAATTTTAAAATAAATATGTGTATAAATAACAACTCTACATTTCCCATCCAATCCAATCCTTGTTTACTCAATCCAGCAGATATTTTGTTAAGAGAAATGTTTGCGGTGTCAAAACATTGAATCAATTAGAAAAAATCAAAGCACATGACTATTATATTGTACTGTTTCTTCCCCTAGTTACTTTAAGATCTTTTTAATTTAGGTACAAACAACAGTCAACATGAAGAAGAACTATCAAAATATTTTACCGAGGCCGAAAAAGCGGCCAATATCATTGACAACACTAGCAAATTGTCAACATTGAGACAACTACTGGAACACAACGGCATATCAGAAAAGAATAAACTAGCGACCAACATTCAGCCGAATTTGGAACCAATTTTGCCTATAGCGAGAAACCTGTACGCCACCCCTCCTAATCCAGAACATCAATCCGAGTTTCCAGGTCAAATTCAGAACATCCCATTGCACAGTTTAAGCAGTAGTGTAAGGAGGCGGGTAAGTTTCGAAACTCCAGATGACTCTGTGCCTTCAAGCCCAAACACCAGAAGCAAAAACTTTAATTTTACACCGATTTCTCCTGGCGCGTTGTCACCGAATGGTGTCCAATCCAAGTGTTCGAGCACCAGCGCCAGTCCTTTCGTCAGTCCGAGAAACACTCCAAATTTACGAAACAAGATGTACAGTATCACAAATAAACTTATCAATGTCAAAAAAGAAATCGATCTGTCAGTTGATATTTCTCCGGACGGGAATTACATCGGTTCCGCTCCCGCGAGTCCTATGTTGCCTACCAACAAGTCTGTGTTGCAAAACTTGCTGAATTCCGACAAAAAAGTATCGTATCGTCCTGGTTACGGGATGGGTACCAATGTTCAATTTAACGAAGTAACCTCGAGGTCTCATTCTATGGGCAACATCCAAGAAGGACTAGTAGGTTTATCAGCTGTCGGAGATTCAACATCTCTTTTGACGCAACTATTAAAAACGTCTCCACCAAATTTTGCGGACGAAGACTTACCTGACGCTGATAAGCTGAACGTAAAAGGGCTCTTGAATTCTTTAGACGAACAAGTATGCGATAATAATAACATTGGTGCTTTCAACATAGATCTGTCAAGTAATAATCAAGCCTTGTCGGAATTCGGTTTGCATTTAAGCAATCCAGCCGCGGTCGAGAACACCGCAAAGCCCAGTTTGTACGGTGTGGGCGCAGGGTTGCCAGCTTTCAATCAACTGCCACTCGCTAGAGGCATAACGCGTTCACAAAGTATCGACGTCAACATGACGTTGGAAAGATGTAATCCTTCTAGATCTGTACCCGTTACTCCATTATCTTTTGCACAAACTCTAAAGTCTGCAACAATGACCAATGACGATACTACTAATAAGGGCTTTCAGAATAGTTCTCGATCATATCCTTCTACTCCTCTTAACGCTAACCAAACATTCGTTTATAATGTCAATAATAGTGATTGCTTGCTGAATGGGCAGCCCATTCGAAGTGATAGTATGGAATATGTAGGTAACCTAGACATAATCAGGGAAAATAACGAAGTTATCGGTAATCAAAACCGAGAGTTTTTGGAAAGTGAATTTGGCGTCATTGAAAGCGAGGATGGTTTAATTGTTGACGAAAGCGGCATTTTGATTCAGGATGATAATTAACGCGTAATTCTATGCAATACCATATTTCCGCAGGTGATTCTTCTGCTTAAAATAAATTGAGGTAGTTAATGTAAAATATTTTCAATTCTTGTTTCTGGATTCGAAGACTTTAAATTGGGGTTAAATATACAATAACTCAGATTAATTTTAAAATAAAAAGTATTAAAACTCTTAGTTATACAGCAGAAATATAATTATCAAATGTTTTGCCTTGTAAGTCTGTAGGATTTATATGTTATATAACAAATACAGGTGGCGAAATTAGGATCGAAAACAAAATTATCAAAAGTACTAATTGAAAAACATAAGATCAAAACAACCTACGATAGAAAATAATAAGAACGATTGCAAAAGTTCGAAAAACATAAGATCGAAAATTTAGGATCGAAAAACATTATTTTCATTCTAACCTATATAGTTTGACTAATGGGTCCTAATTTTTTCAAACATCAGTTTCCCTGTTGTCCTTTTTTGGAGGTCGAAATCTGTACTAACCTAACCTTGGGCAATTGATGGCAAATGTTTTCTAACCTGTTCGTGGATACCCCTTGACCTTTACCCAACAAAAAAAATATCCTTAAACAATGCTTTGTATATCAGAAGTCTTTGACGACAGTTCTCAAAGTTATTTTGGTTGGGTTTTCAATCTTATGTTTCGATATTATAAATATTCCTTCTCAGGTACTTTCGATCTTATGTTTTTCGATCTTAAGTGTTATAAAACGTGGACTTTTTTACTAAAAGAAAATATTTTATTTTAACTATTTATTAAAGTCAAAAAGATCAAATTTTTAATTTTAGATTTTACAAACATTTTCAACATAACATGTTAGGATAACAACTACTACTGCTCTCTCTAGTGGCAAAAATGCTAACCATCATATGATCCTGTTAAACAAGAGTGAATCATTTACTTTCTTAATATTAAAGAATATTAACATTATAAGTATAGTCTTACTAGTGCGATATCTTAGATGCTTTTGATCTTTTGCATTCAATCTTTTTATTGTCGATATCGATACTGGTGAAAGAGAAGTCGAAAATGCTTTATGGATACCCGAAGGACCGCTCTTGCGGGCGAGGTAGTGGAGTGATTTTGGGCACCAAGTGAATTCGAGTCAGACTATCTTGGGGTCCACCGATTTGAGTTTAGCAAATTGTTCATAGTACACAGTGCCAATGAATAAACAAGACGACACACAAATTACCTTTATGAACTTATTTAAGAAATAAATAAAACATAGGAGAACCTCTCAGACTAACAAGTTAAATATAATAATCAAAATATTTCATGTTTGATGAAGCTAATATGGTAGATATGGACTCAAATAAAAAAAAAATCACGAAAAAGTATCAGTTTTTGTAAAATCATATCAAACTTAACTTTCTAAAAATTTTGATTTTTTGTCAAGAATTTTGCCAAAACCTTAAAAACTTAAATTATCAAAACAACAAACAGCTAAATTAAAGCGAAAACAATACAGAGACTATAAAAAAGTACGCAAGAAGCCATGAAAATCGACTCCATTGACATGTAAATGTGGAAGTGATAGGGCTTCTGGACGATACTAGGCTAGTTCAAAGACTAAAAAGAATGAAGCTGTTTAGGCTAGTGAACTAAATAAAATATAGAGAACAAAATTATGCTATATAAGTATAAACACAACAAAATTGTGATTTACAGTTCAGGCAAAGCGAGGAGAACTGTTGAGTAGTCTTACTAACTAGAATGGATTACAATCACAGTGTGTTTGCCAAAAAAATACATATATTTTATCTCAAATCACAAGCTACCTTGGAATTTTATTTCTGCTGTAAAGCAAGATTAAATTTGTTTTAAAATGGTTTTATTTTATTTTAAATCTGTATAAATTCAGACTAATATTAGCTAAAAAAATCCCTTTAAAATTGACAATTTGGCAGCCATTCTAAATATGTCAAAAAATTAATTTTGCCTGTAAAGCCCTATCTTTCTCAAGTATATTGATATACCAAATGTTAAGATCGGTCAAGAACTAAGAATGTTTCTTAGTTGCTAAAATAAATGTTTTTGCTATACTAAATAAGGCATACCTAAGCAACAATTACGAGTTTTGTGGCTTGCTTTATTTTAACGTAGCAGAACACTTTCTTAGTTAAAAGGCTTTGTACACAAAATTAAATTTTGAGTATCAAAAAACCTACTTTTAAAAATTGTCCACCATTTTGGATTTTTAAGTCAGTTTTGACATTACTAAGATCGGACAAAAACCTTGAAGTAATGGGCAATCAACACAGCATTTTTTTTCGGCCTACCCGATATTTTGTTGCAAAGAAAATAAATACTTATAGTTCATATCATTATTTTTGAGACAACTTTTTACTACTTTTTTTCGTTGGCCTATGCTATTTGTTATGGTAAACAGCTGATAAGTGTCAAAAAGTTATCTCAAAGATTATGATATGGAGTGTAGTTGATGTTGTATATAAGTGGCACCGCGTCATAGCTATGGTGAACCAAATTTTGCGGCAAAATCTAAGTAAAAAAGCCTTAAAAAATTAGTGTTTTACTTTGTACATGCAGTGTGCCGCTCGGGGTTTAATGTTCGAAGGATGAAACACTAAGACCTTTTAAAGGAGAGATTAAATAGGTATTTACCTAATAAATAAAGATCCGAAACATAAAAGAGGATCCAAAATTATATTAAAATGTGCGCAAACATTGATTTAGTTGCAAAAACGGTAATTTGTTCTGTGAAAAGCTCCGTCATAATTTGTTTGACATAAACAGTCAAAACAACAACGAATAGAAAACGTCAAAGCCCGGCTAAATCAATAATATGTTCGTAACAACCAGATAAGAGTATATATGTTCCTTTCTAATGAAATTGGTTAGAAAAAGATATCAATAAAAAGCAAGTAAAATAGTAAGCTAATGACTAATTAGTGCAGTGCCTCATTTTGGGAATCACTATCAATAAAAAAATTAAAGGAAGTGTGTGCCACTGTATGTACCTCTCTACTCCCTTCCCGCCCATCAAGGTTTTGATGACGCGGTGTCACTTTAATACAACATCAAGTGTAGTTTATTTTAAGCAGAACTATTGTTTTATATACCACAAGTAGTTTGAATAACTTGGAATAAAAATACAAAAAAATTGGACCAAAAAAAAATTATTGAAAATGTTATTATTAAACGGTTTTTATACTGTTCAGAAATATGGTATTGCATAGCAAAATTGGAAAGTAAATATTTTGTTTTTGTTTCGATTTTCAAAAAATTTAAATCATAAAATTAAAAGTTTAAAATTCTTACAAGGTTATCTGTGATAAATTAAATTTGAATGTATTGTATTGTTTTAAATGTATAAAAAGGAAACAAAAGTTTTTCGAAATTCCAAGTTACGATACGTAAGATGATAATATGGTTGGATAAGTTTTTCTCGGTACCTTTTGACTTCAAGCGTTTTAGTCGTAAAACTGGCTTCTGTTCTAAATTCGTGCCATACATTTTTTTTAATGTTTATGTGGACGTCTTGAATAACACATATAAATTACGTCACGATATTCTTGAAGCAGTTTTGGTGGTTTATTACCCAAGTAGTGACCGGAAATTGTTTTACTTATTTAAATTGTCCAATTTTTTAGAATATACAGGATGTAATTTAAATGATGCACCAAACTTTTAGGGATGATGGGGAACGTCAAAAGTAGGCAAAAAGTTGGAATAACATTTGATCAAAAGTTGTTTGTTTCCAAGTTATAGCATTTGTCAAGTCTTAAGAGTGAAGAAAACTATGAATTTTAAAATTACAAATTTAACAACCTCAAAAATTGTTTTATTGTTTTTTTCCAAAAAAATTCTTTTTGATTTTTCTACCATCCCTTAAGGTTTGGTGCTTTGTTTAAAATACGTCCTGTATAGACCAGTGCAAATAACTTTTGAAAATAAAAATAATAACAGCGGCAAAATTGTTGGAAATGGTGGATATTGGTTTTTCACGATTAACAGCGCAACTAAAACTTCTATCAAAATAAGTAAATAAAAAGTTATAGATAATAAAAAGGACTACAACTTTTACAGCAACAATTTTTTTACATTACCTAATTTTTTACTTGTTAATTTTTCTCCTCCACGTATTTGTTTGTTTTTCATGAGATTTGGTGAAAACATATCCTTTTATATTCGAAACACGTGCTAATTATTGTATATCAAAATATTTATTTTTAAATTTTTTATATATACATATACATTATATAATAGATCAAACCGAGGGGTAAACCACGCTCCAAAATTGTGTACAGTAATACCTCATTTTACCTCTAATACTCGAATTTGTTAAACTAATACCTCTATTACCCTCTAATACCCATAATAATACCCACTAATACCCTCTAATACCCACTAATACCTACTCGAGCCTACTAATACCCACTAATATCTCTGGAAAAAAATCCACTTTTCGCAGTTAAAAAGTTATTAGAGTGTTTTTGGTCAGCACATGTAGACGTCAATTTCGTTATAGTTGTGGTTGTGTTAGTGGTTAATAACCATAACTATTTGTCACGAACAACACAGTTTTTGGACACGCCACATAACGAACTGGCATTTCATAAAACTGCAAGAAAACCATTTTACAAAAAAAATAGTTTGAAACTTTCATTAAAATAATCAAAAATGTTCAAAACATAACAAAAATATGAATTTGGAACACGATTTCAGTTTTGGTTGGTTGAAATGTCAATGTAAAATAACCATACCCACTCACATAAAGTTAGCGCTAAAGATCCGTAATTAACCACGTCCTTTGTGGTAATTAAACAAAACCAAGGGACAGGTCGCTATTGCGCCGACTCAGAATAACCACAACCACGATTTTGGAGACAAATGTGCTGACCAAAAACACTCACATTACTTGCCTTGAATGAGAAAGGGTTATAAACTTACCAATATTTTAAACAATTAAAACTTCTAAATTTTTAATTCAAAATAATGTTTATTTCCAAATAATTTTGAACCGAGTCTTGAACAAATCTTCAACGAGAAATAACAATAAACGTAAATAATATGTACCGAAATATGCTATGAATAAAA
The DNA here is from genome assembly GCA_963576565.1 of Aspidapion aeneum. NCBI lineage: Eukaryota > Metazoa > Arthropoda > Insecta > Coleoptera > Brentidae > Aspidapion > Aspidapion aeneum. Next base: position 32,263,039 of record OY755038.1, on the reverse strand, counting down.
AGAAATGAATTGGAAATAATTTATTACAATTTACAATAAAACTATTCAGCTGTTTCTTTATATTTTTTTTTGTATGGTAATTAGGTCATGCCTCCTTAAATTGAAAGGACCACTTTCTGATAGCTCCAGGGGACCATAAAAATATAGTTTAGCTCAACGATGTCGGTGTCATCTTGCCTGGGCCAGACAAAGTGATTATTGTTTGATTTTAGAAATTTGACCTTGAATTGATTTTCTTTAAGAATATCAGAAACTTTGCCGATAAACCATTGTTTATCATAGGCGACGGCGTAGAATTTTCCTATTGTAATCTCCTTTATGAATTTCTCATCACAGGATTCTGATTGATCAAATTCACCATCAGCCTCATCCATTTCGCTCTCAGTTTCACATATTTCCTTCGCGTTTACACTCCCTTTTTCTAAGTCTGCGAATCTTCCAATGTCCCCTTTTTTTAGTCGTTTTTGCTTACATTTTCTTGGGTTGATTTCGGACTCACCTTCTCGCTCACTTTTTTTTCACTTTTAATCTCGCTTTTAATTTTGTATGGTCACTTGGTGTGATTATAAACTTTTTGAGGCGATCGTTACTGATGCGACCGTTAGATTTACTAAGAAGCCAGCAAAATGAAGATTTTTTAATAACTGCAGATCGATTTGCAGACCCATCCTTCAGTAACACTTCAACGTAGGTAGAATTTCCTTCCACATGTTTCATTTTATCTGAATAATCTTTCAAATCTAATACATTATCTTTATGGACGAATGTTTCCATATCTCCAATGTTCTCTATTAAGGAATTTTCATTTTTATTTTTATCTTCACAAAGATTTTGATCAACCTCATTTAATTTTTTTGGCAGTTCAACCCACCTCTTACCCCCTACCCCTGGGCTGATTTGGCTTAAATACAATCCGAACCATTCTCCTATGGAGCTCTACCTGTGTGCCAAATTTCAAGTCGATAGCTCAATTCATTCAAAAGTTATCGCGTAAACTAACAGACCGACACACCAACAGACTTATAGACCGACAGACACAACAAATTTTTTTGCTGAAAACAGGTTTTCTACTCGTTTTAGGCCATTTTAAGTCGATTTAGGCAATAAAAATTTTTCAAAATTTTTTGCCGATACTATACTTCCACATCATTTAGGACTTTACAAGTAAAAATGAACGGCAGTCAAAAACCAAAAATTTATTTCGACCCCTTGAAAAATTTTAAATTGAATTTGAAAAATCATATTACTACCTGTATTACACTATTATTGGCAATATTGTAAAAAAATAGCAATCGTGCTGCACTCGGTGCTGCATGAAAATATTGGAGTTAACATAACCTAACTTTATTGCTCGCTTTATTGCTTTAGCCGATTGCCAACTTAAATTAAAGTATTACGAAAAATGAATCATATAGACAATTATCAGTCTCACAGACATTTCTACTAAACATAACTTACCTTATTTTTTTTCACTGCCCCCCACAAAAAAACATAAAGTTTACCACTGGATACGCACCTCGATACGCACGGTTTTTTTCACAACAGGTGTAGGCAATGTTGCCAAATCGTTAATATGTATCTACTAATAAGGAGGTTCCCATAAAAAATGCTCATAATCTACTGTAGCATATTGATACGCGTCGAAAGGTACCAGATACCAGGTTACATTGGACTTGTTGGTAAATAGGGAAATAAGTTTGAAAAATCGTATGCTCTTTTATAATTCTAATACAGCTATTACCCAAACTAATTCCTCTAATACCCCGGCTATTACATCTAATACCCTTCTAATACCCTAACAATTCCCCTAATACCCAAGATTTGTACACCAAAATACCCACGCGGTTTACCCCTCGGATCAAACGAACTTTCCTGAAGTGAAGTTCGATCTTAATTATATAAGGACCTCTTCCTCTAGATCATCGTAGTACGTCTACTTGCCGCTAGGTGGAGCACATTTTAAAGCTAAATTCAAGGCTTTCAGCAAAAGTAGCTGCATGGCGAGTGCTATGTGCAGTAAATTTAATGTCAATACCACTTTTATTTAAACAAAACTTAACCCACCAACTCAAAGTCTGAGTTAAAGCTTTTTTATATGGTTTCTCAAAACCTCCAAATAAAAAATTTATATTTTTTCTAAGTGTCCTGATTTTTGCTAGATAACATGACAAAGCCCTGGTCGCACATCGTTGTTCTCTATCGCTCTTAGGAATTCGTAAAAGAGGTTGAAATTGATTTTTACCGGTGGTCTTAATGCGGCCGGGAATATTTTCTAAAGTTTGGGCTCTATGAGTAAGTAGTCAACCCTAAAGACTTTTTCTTTGGATGCAGTACTGCCACCATATCTTAAAAGCTGAGTTGTATTACTTCCATGTAGATTCCGATACTGAGGATGTTATAATTTCTAGTGCCTCTGCAGGCACCCCCTTGATCTTAAATGCCTCGCTGACAAAATTTCCACAGTCAGAGAAAACTTCATGTGCAGCGAGTGTGGGGTCCTATCATAAGAAAGTAAAACATCCTTAGCAGGCGGTATCACCATGATTTCTGACATCAGCATACTCTTAAATTTCGGAAACCAAGCTTGACGTGGCCAATAAGGAACCACTACAATCCCTTAGGCCTGTTCAAAATCAATTTTCCTCAATACTTTTGGAAGTAGGCAAAATCGAGGAAAAGCATAAAAAAATTTTTTTTTTCCAATTTATTGTAAAAGCGTCAACCGCAAACGCCTCGGGGTCACAAAACCATGAAACAAAACACATTTATTTGTTCGACTAGCCAACAAATCTATTTCAGGACAGTCAAATTTTAACATTATCTGATAAAAAACTCTAGTATCTGCTACCACTGTCGTAGACTGTATGTCTGCTTCTTTACTTTCCTTTGAACTTATATAAGAAGCGTAGAGAAAAAAAAATTCTGTAAACTGCACTCTGGCACTTTCTTGTTTATTTCTTTACTTGAATAAAGATATTATTATTATTATTAATTTAAATTCAAATTCAAAAAGTTTATTTCCAAATTATATACAATATGTAAATGGATCGTCATCTTAATTACTAAAATCATGCATACATTTATAGGTATGTAACTCTATATGTAGGTATATAACTTATACTTTATAATTTAAATAATTGTTAAGATATTTTCTACGAAAACCTGTTAAAAGAGCTTTTTTGTCTGGCAAAATAAAATGTAAAATAATAAAAATTTTTATAACTAAAAAAAGTTAAATTTACAGCAGTAAAATAAAATAAAACACTAACCTAAATATAAACATGACTGAAAATAAAAAATGAACTATTACACCACAAATTCATTATAATTTAAAAACTCACTTATACTATAGGGTTCTATATTGCAAATTAATTTGAAGCACAATTTTTTATAAAGTTGGTAGCTTTGGATACATTTTAGCCTGTTGGGAAGTGTGTTAAAAAACTTGATAGCAGCATACTGTGGACTCCTTTCAGTAACACTTAATCTATGTTTTGGGTATATATACATGTTTTCTTTATTTCTGGTATCAAACTTTCTAGTGCATTCATATTTGCTAAAAAGAAGTGAGTTTTTCTTTAAGTACAGCAGGCACTCCAAGGCATAGACACCTACAACAGTTAATATGTTGTTATCCCTAAATTGACCTCTACAAGATGCGTAACCCGTTTTTGTATTATAAATACATCATTTATATGACTGCTATGTCCCCAGTGCAGTATGCAATATTTTAATTGTGAGTAATATATGGCGAAGTAGATAGATTTGATAGAGTTGTGACACCTCAAAGTTCTACACAATACTCTAATCGCATAGCATGCCCCGGATAGTTTTTTGCATAATTCCCTTATATGTGCAAAGAAGTTTAGATCTTTATCAAGAGTCACCCCCAATACCTTGGTGTTATTTTCAAAATTTAGTTTCTCACCTTCAAAGGTAATGTTTGTAGGAATATAAATGTCAATATTAGAGACAACAACTGCCTTTGTCTTTTCTGTGTTCATAATCAGCTGGTTGTGAAAACAGTATTCAGAGACTATCAAGTACTTCGATACATTTTCCATTGATGTTTTCGCCACGATAAATTGGTATTATTGCATTGGCATCATCTGCATAATTAGCCAAGAAATGTGGATCTTTAATAATACCTTGTAAGTCATTTAAATAAACAATGAAAAGCAGTGGACCAAGAATACTTCCCTGTGGTACTCCTGTTTTTATAAAGTTTACATTAGATGAGATTTTATTTTTGTTGTTCTTAATTGTAACTTGTTGTAGTCTTTCCTTTAAATATGAGTGTAATAATTCCAAAGCTTTACCCATAACCCCGTAAGCCGCCAACTTGCGTAACAGAATTACTACTAACATTTTTTTAGTAAAGTTGAGGGAACTTCATCATGGCCCGCCGAATTTTTGTTTTTTAATTTTTTTCCTACATTCAACATTATTATATTATTAAAGACCATCTGTTTAAACTCTTAAAAATAAGGTGTTTACTCTCGCTTGAAACTACCATTCTGCAACTGGAACCTCAATGCTTGTAAAACTCTGGGATTTAAATTTTCTTTCTCATTTAAACCTGTATTCCCTTCTAAAACCAATATTTTTCTTTAAAAAACCATAAACTGGCAATAAATTGGGCAACCATCAGCTGTTAACCTTCAATTAAACATCAAACAAACAACTCGAGGCGTCTTTGAACATCAGGCAACCCACTTTCCTTAAAAATATTAGGCAACCCACAATGCTGAAAATCTGTTTGAATGTTTTGACATGAAGCGGTGTGGAGAGGGCCAAAACCACCGGTTTTGCTTGGAATATTTTCTGAAGCAGGTGCAGGCCAGTAACCGCAATGGACTGGGCCTCATCAGAAGACAAAACCACAGGTTTTGCTTCTGACTGTTTTGTAACTTTTTTAATAAGTTTAAATTTTTCTTCATCTCACGAATTTCCTCCTGTACAGCTTCTTCTCCTTCCGGTGAATCACTTGATTCACTTTCACTATCTAAAAACTTTCTTTTTCTCATATTTTCAAAAAAAAAACTAACTTTTTGTAAAAAAATGTGTGCTTCCACCAAGCACAAACAAAAAAATGAAATGACATTGATATTACTAGGGACTATAGTTGAGGATGTATATAAAAAAAACCGCGTCATAGCTATGCTAAACCTAGTTTTGCGGCAAAATATATGTAAAGAAGCCTCAAAGAATTGTTGTTTCACTTTGTACCTGCAGTGTGCCGCTTTATATGTCTATAATAAAACACAGATACCTTTTAAAGGAGATATAAAATAGGTACTTACCTAATAAATAAAGATCCGAAACATAAAAAAATCCAAAATTATATTAAAATGTGCGCAAATATTGATTTAGTTGCAAAAACGGTAATTTGTTTTGTAAAAAGTCGGTCCCAATTTGTTTGACATTAAAACAGTCAAAACAACAACGAATAGAAAACGCCATGTTCCTTTCTAATAAAATCGTTTAGAAGAAGACATAAATAAAAAGCAAGTAAAATATTAAGCTAATGACTAATTAGTGCAGTGCCTCGTTTTGGGAATCAATACCAATAAAAAAATTACATGAAGTGCGGGCCACTGTATGTACCCCTCTACTCCCTTCTCGCCCATCACGATTTTGATGACGCGATGCGACTTTAATACAATATCAATTATAGTAGATGCTAGTGGAGAGATAAGAAAGCCTTGAACTTAGCTTTAAAATGTGCTACACCTAGCGGCAAGTAGAGGTACTACGTTTGATGATCTAGAGGAAGAGGCCTGTAACATAATAAACACTGTTTTTTCCAAACTTCATCTAGAACTTGGGCATTTTCGTATGAAAATTGGGCCTCTTTTCAGGTTGAAAATCAAAATAAAATGTAAAACATGTTAATGTCCTAAATTAAGTTTTCACCAAATTTTGGTGAAAAGCAACAAAAATTCAGTTAGAATGTTAACTGAATTAGCACCATTTTTTTAGCTTTGTTTTTTAAAAACTCCACAATCAAAACTTAACTAAACTTAGAGTTTAGCTTTTTAACTTTGCGACAAATGTCGTAGGGATTACCATTTAGTCGCTAGCAAGCAATAACCATCTGAAAATTACAACGTTTCGCATTTTTTGCAAGAATCCTTATAATATACAGTTCTCAAACAGTTGATTAGTAAATTTTAATAAAGAAAATTCAGTACTTTGACATTTGTTGACAGGTCAATAGTTATTGAGATATTTTGAAAAATCGGAGACAGCTCCTAAAATATTGTGGTTTTTTAAAATGGCGACGGGGATTTTACGAATTTCTCTAGGTGTATTGTGGCGTAAATTCTGGGTGTTATTTAGTCCAAAAAGTGAATAAAATTCTTATGGCACGAATTTTCCTGTAAAAGTCTAAAACGCCTGGATTATATTTTTTAACAAAAAAGATTAATTTATGTTTTTATATTATTTTATGTCTTAAGCTGCCTCATAGGACAGCCTATTTTTTAATTTAAAAATTTGTTTTAAATAATTTTAACTTTTTTTGGTTTGTTTAAAAAGAAAATTTTGTTATTTTTGTTAATTTATAATGTGACACTGTAGTGTACAAATTTTTTAATTATTCTTTTAATAAATTTATATAGCTTTTTAATAACAAATTTGTGGACAATAATATGTCAGTCAGAAAAATATTAACCCAAGAAATAAATCTTTATCTTTGTTTTTTAAAATCTAGCAATAATGCTTTAGTTGGGTTTGAAAGAATATTATTTCACAGCTCTACAAAAAAAAACTGAAACTTCTTTGCGGGTACCTTAGTTTTTTTTCTTTAACCTTTAAAAATTGGCTAATACTCTTAAAATTCCATAGGGTTATTTTGCCTCCCGAGATTCAGTTTCAGCATGTTACTCGGTTACATAATATACAATAGTGGCCAAAAAGTTAGCAACTTTAATAAAAATTGAAAATAAAACTGTTTAATTTTTGACTAAGAATATATGCGTTATTATTGTAGTTTTATAGAGCTTAAGTCCAGTTAATGTTTATCTAAAAAAATATATTAGTTATTAACTAAAGGGCAAATTAATTTTTTGGGTCGGACAAAAATATAGCAGCTTTATAAAAAATAATATTTGTTTACAAAAGAAAACCTCAAAGTCAAAAAACGATTAATATTTCTTCCATTGCCCTTTGTGCTAATAACCTCCTGACATCTCATATGTAAGCTTCATCAATCGTCATGTTTTATATCATGTCATCAAGATGGTCCCACATGTATTCTATTGTGTTTTGCGTCATTGTTCTGTTGAAATATAACTTTAGCAAGCATTTTTTTTATATAAGGCACAAGATCATCTCTCAGTATGTCTCTGTATACAAATCGTTTCATTATTTCCTCAATTTTATGCAAGGGACCCATTCCTAAAGCTGAGAAACAGCCATAACTGACCCTCTTCCTTGTTTAACTGTTGGTAAAACCTACTTTTTGTTCAACCTTTGGCCCGGAGGATATCTCACATAGGTCACACCACTGCCCGGCAGTCCAACTAATAAATTATCTAGCAAATTCAAGTCGCGTTATGTTTTTATTGAAAACTACGTCCCTTCGTGTTCTACTTACAGTTTCTCCACCGACAGTATTAATCCCAACAGAAATCTTTTTTGAAGACATAAATGGTGATTGCTTTGAGATCCTTACCATTAATTAATTTGTTCCTTGAGACGTCTTTCTGGGCCTTCCTGGACTAGGATCAGCTTTAACAGTTCCATTCCTACGATATTTTTTAACAACCCTTGAAACTATTACTTTATTGAGTTTAAGGGCTAATAATAATTTGTTTTCCCCATCATTAAATCTTTTTGTAATTAATTTTCTGATGTTTTCTACGGTTTTGCCCTTGCCCCTTTTTAAAAATGACTGCACTTTAAAAATAAAACAGTTTATATTTATTTTCAAAGAATTTACGACAAATGGGATTTGTATTAGAAAAAGTTGCTAAAATTTTTGGCCAGCATTAAAATAAAAAGGCAGCCATAAAAAATTATCCAGTTGAAAGAGATAAAATGCTAAGAAAAGGTAGATTGTTTCAACGTACTAGTAACAATAGGCCAATTAAATTTAACTTGAGTTTATTAAAAAACAATAATAAATCAAAAAGCTAACTTTTTGTCCACTAGTGTAGTACTGTTGGTCAGGTTAACGCAAACGATTTTTTTTTTGTAGAGCTGTGTTTCAGAACAAAATTTGTCAATTTAAGAAAACGAAGGGTATGGTTAAGACACAAACAAAAAATAGAAGGCTGAACTTAAGGAAACGAGTGATAGTTTTACAAGTGTTAAAGAATTTTCGGCTAATAAAAAGATAACCTTACATATTTTTACACTTTATACAATGAAGACTTTTAAAAACCGTTTTTTAGGATGCTTTATCAAATTGATTCTTAGTTACACAACAAATTTTATTAAGGAACTAATGTTTACATTGAATGTATGTGCCATGCATATTCAAATATATGCTGTTAACTAATTCAAAAGTTTTAAACTTTTTGTAGTGAATTTGTTTGAGAAAGATAGTGTTCCAGTGACACTATTTTGGAACGCTCTCTCTGCCCTTGGTGCAGTTTCAGTCGAATACGACTTGCTCCAGTGCAACACGAGCTCGGAGATCGCAGCGCTTAGCGCCACTTTCGCATTTTCGTATTCATTTAGGCAAACTAGTGAAAGTATTTGTATTCGATTCAGCAACTGACGATCCTAGTATTGCATTCAGTGCATATTTGCACTGGTGCACTGTCGTATTCGATTGCAATTGCACTGGGGCAATTTTTTGATAGCACTAAAACAATCTCCAGCGAGTGGCATACTAACTTTCTCAAACGAATTCGCTATTAGAAATTCCAGACCAAAACTGCCTTAGTTAAAAAGTCCTAACTAATAATTTAAAATCAAGATAATTGATGATTTCGAAATTCAATTATGCGGTCCACATTGCATGACAAATTATTAATATAAGTCGCTATTTTTGTAATGGCGGTTAGTCATTGGCATTTTATCATTTAAACTAATGAAAATATATCATGACTTAACCGTCAAAATAAAAAAACAAACTTATGTTATTATTTTGTTAAAATATTAGGTTAGGATTTATATCTATTTTGTGAAAAAAATAAAAAAAAGTATATAAAAAAAATAAAACTGAAAAAAATAGGACGTTTTAATAATTTATTTGTAGTTAAAAAAAAATGGGAATCCCTCAGTATCTGTTACAAAAGTTTTGACTACAATAAGGCAATGATCTCTATATATATAACTGGATAGGCCTTTACATATATACAAAGTGAGGCAAAAATATTGATATTTTTTGTAGAGAGAGCACGCTGCGCAGAAGGTGGTACCTTTCCTTTTTTACTTTTACTCTCCGATGATATTCTGTGGTTTTCGCGGACGTTTAATTTTTAATCTATAACTGGATTTTTACTGCGATTAGGTCGATTTTCACTCCTATAAAACTCGTTTTTACAAGCAACGCATCGTGTTCCCATTTTTATTTTTGTTCAACAAAACCAATTTCAAAAATATACTGACAACATTGACAGCACTTTAATGACAAATCACAAATGACAATCTTTTTGAAGTATTAGGTTCACAGAATACCACCGGTGATTAGAAGTATAGAGAGACAGGTTGCAATGCTTAGCATTCATTGTATGTTCTCACTCTAAAAAAACTTTGAATGTTTGCCTCAGTGTCCCATATACGTAATGTATAGCCGTGGCCGTTCCAGGTACTTCGTATATAATTCATTGCAATAAGGTTCTTGGTCTTATCAATTCGGTAAGGTTGTTAACCTAAGCTACCAGGACTATCTGGCAAAATTTATTTTCAGATTCGTATTTACAAAATTTTTTAAATTTATTTAACGCACTGGAGACATTTGTTGTGTTTTTCTACGCTGGCGGATATAGGCCGGAGGCGGGACTTATTTGCAAAAGTTGGAACTTGTTTGTTTGAAATTTCTATCCCGGTTGCAATCAGTCTAAAGTTTTCTACATAAATTAATTTCAAAACAGTATCTAAAACTGTGGAGCTTGGGGAAACTTATCAAATTGCGTTCAGAGTTTAGGAGAAGGGTGAGCGCTAGCCCTGATGGTTCAGTGGGCGCCCGTCCGCTTTACAATCAGAGGGCGGTGGCTTTGATTCCCATTCCTGCCAGTACAAACTCGAACCTACTATCCGTTTGTGAAAACAGATTCACCGGAAGTAGGAGTGAAGCCTGTCTTGGCGGAGTTTGAGCATCAACGAAGTAGGCAAAGTTGATGATCAATACAAGGCCGTGGTTCGGAAGGCACGTATGATCCCGTGTTAAGAGTGCAGATGGCGCTAGCACGATAAAGACACCTGTGCGCGACAAAGAATATGGGTGAGCAGAGTATACTATTTGGCAGGCGCATGCATTTAATTTGAAACATTATTTCCTTATATGCATATAATATGAGATAATATTTGCACCCACAGTGCTTGAAAATATAACGTTTTAGTTGTGATTTAAACCACTGCGGATGTAAAAACTGTAATTTTTAATTAGGTAGGTAGGATTTTAAAAAAATTTCAAATTGAAGGAAATGTTTTTTGTTTTGTAAAGAAAAATGTTAAATGTTCTGTGTACAATCAGCGTTGTAGATTCAAAATTAGGCCGTCATCTCATTGGTAAAGTTTAATTTAAAAATATCCATATTCACCGCAAACTTATTGACACGACTAAGTTTTGCCAACGAACCTAAATATAGTCTATTGAATGAGATACATACAATTAAAGCCTCGTTTGGAATGACATGCTGCTCCATATGCTAATTTCAATTTCAAAAATCCAATTATGTAAATATATTATATGTGCAAGTGTCAAAAGTTTGACATTTATTTATTAAATTATTAACACATGACTAGGTTTTGTCAACAAACTAAAATAAAGTGTGTCGAATCAGATAGATAATTAAAGGCTCATTTCTAAAAACTCACAGCTGCTTACGCTGGTTTTTATTACAGAAAACTATGTCAAAAGTTAGACATTTGCGTTCTTAGTCAAATTTGTTGCTTGCTTGAGTTGCTCCATTAGTATTGCATTTCCGTCAAATAATCTAATAATTACGTCAAACAATAAAATAGTACATGTTTGTAGCAATAAACTTATTCCACCTCCGCGCAACGGCAGTCAAATCACGGGTCGAACCTTGCAGACAATTATGACTAAATGGTCATCCGCAGTGTCAAGATGCGGCCTCCTAACCCTTTGCCCGGTTATAATATCAGCGTACTTTGTACTTTTGATTAAAAGTAACTTTGGCGAACTTTCCCAACAGCTCACTCAAATTGAATTGGCGTTGGATTTACATAGTTTTCCTCCTTGCTGTGGAGCACTTTAAAAATTTTCTAACAGTCTGAATTAATCCTCTTTGTTTTCAAATATTTGTAACCTGCTGTGGGTAGTTTTAATCAGCCAGTAATTTCTCTTTTCAATTTCCATTTGGAAATTATCATCTTTACAAACTTTCGCATGCTTCTTTTTTCTTCTGTGTTGAAAGAATTGAGTATATCAGGCAGTTTTTTAATTTTGAATTACCTCTTCTATGGTTCAATAGCTTCAGTTGAAAAAGCTCCGGGGCGCATTCACAAAATCATGTCATCTGCTACAGACTGGCTTAGTATTTGGACAGCAAGATTGACTCTCACCTTTTTAAAGTTGGCAGGATTTATGTGGGAGGCAGTACATTTTTCTGCTTACTTATTTTTCTGGGTTTTACTGGCTGCCCTTATTTTGCTTACAAATTCGGGTTTGGAAATTAATATAAGGGAATGAAAACTTGATTAAATTATTAACTATAAAGGCAAAAATCCGAAAATATTATTGTATGTTTACATTTGCTTGGGATTGATTGACCTACTGGTTATAAAGTAGGCTGGCTGCCTATCGCATGTGCATGTAATTGCAGTCCCTGCAGGATGTTGCTTTTTTGCTTCTGTTTTTGGGTAATTCTGTGTGTATACTCTTCCTGTGCTGCCTTCATGTGAGTTGACATAACATCGGCATCAATGGGCTTATCGTCGAGGATATCCTGCGCGGCTGTTTTGTGGTCTGATCTTTATAGTTTCAGGCCCAGTTTCATAATTCATTAACTTTGGCAAAAAAGTTTCCTAAAAGCTGGCTCCAACTGAATTTATAGAATTTCCCCCTTACTGTCGGGCTGCTCCAAACAGTCTGAATTGAGCCCCTTTCTTTTCAAATATTTAAAGCGTACTGCAGTTAGTGTTAACGGTAATTTCTTATGACTATTTAACGTAATCAACCAGCATTTTATAAATTTGCTTCTGGAAGTTACATCCTTATTCTTGCTCAATTTCAATATTTTTAAATGCTGAAAAAATTTTATTCTCGTCCAAGTATTCCATTTGGAAACTTTCGCTTACCTTTTTTTCTGCTGTGTTGAAAGAATTGTGTATATTTTTGTTCATTTTGTAAATTACCTCTTCTATGGTTTCAATGGCTTCAGCTGAAAAAGCTCTTAGGCTCATACACACAATCATACCATCTGCTACAGACTGACTAATATTTTTAAAATTGGTAGGATTTATGTGGGAGGAAGTCAATTATTCTGCTGACTTATGGAATTGCTGGGTAACAAGGTTCTACAATTTTTGGCTGCTCTTATTTTATTTTAGTTTCTTAGAAATCCAGAATACAAATTTCAATATATAAACATATCTAAAAATATTATTTATGTTTACATTTGCTTGGGATTGATGAACCTACAGCTATAAAGTGGCTGCCTAGCGTTTGCGCATGTAATTTTAGTCCCTGCAGAATGGTGCTATTTTGCTTTTGTTTGTTTAGATAATTCTGATTCTATATGTATCCTTTGCTTCCCTCATGGCAGGCAGTTGACTCAACATCGGGATCCATGGGCTTGTGGTCAATGATCCGCTACGCTGTGCAGATGTTTTGTGGTATGATCTTCATAGTTTAGGGCGCAGTGTCCGTAATCGTTTCTGGTTATAATATAAGCTTCATACCATCTGCTACGGACTGACTCTAATTTTTTTAAAATTGGTAGGATTTATGTGGGAGGAAGTCAATTGTTCTGCTGACTTATAAAATTGCTGGGTAACAAGGTTCTACAATTTTTGGCTGCTCTTATTTTATTTTAGTTTCTTAGAAATCCAGAATACAAATTTCAATATATAAACATATCTAAAAATATTATTTATGTTTACATTTGCTTGGGATTGATGAACCTACAGTTATAAAGTGGCTGCCTAGCGTTTGCGCATGTAATTTTAGTCCCTGCAGAATGGTGCTATTTTTGGTTTTGTTTCTATACGTATCCTTTGCTGCCCTCATGGCAGTTGACTTAACATCGGGATCCATGGGCTTGTGGTCAATGATCGGCTGCGCTGTGCAGCTGTTTTGTGGTATGATCTTCACAGTTTAAGGCGCAGTGTCCGTAATCGTTTCTGGTTATAATATAAGCTTGTACCTCGGAATACAAGTAATTTTGGCAAAAAGGCTGATTTCATGTGAGGTGACTTAACATTGGCATCCATGGCCTTGTCGAGGATACGCTGGACGCGTTTTGTGCATTGGAAAATTGATTTGTTTGCTTTTGGGTAACAAGCGAAGGATGCTCTTTTATGAACTCCACAAGCATGGATCTTTGCTCCTTGCTCATTGTTTTCTTTTTGACACACAATCATACCATCTGCTACGGAATGACTCTAATTTTTTTAAAATTGGTAGGATTTATGTGGAAGGAAGTCAATTGTTCTGCTGACTTATAAAATTGCTGGGTAACAAGGTTCTACAATTTTTGGCTGCTCTTATTTTATTTTAGTTTCTTAGAAATCCAGAATACAAATTTCAATATATAAACATATCTCAAAATATTATTTATGTTTACATTTGCTTGGGATTGATGAACCTACGGCTATAAAGTGGCTGCCTAGCGCTTGCGCATGTAATTTCAGTCCCTGCAGAATGGTTGGTTCGTCCCGCCTTCCTTTTTGTAAATATGTTCTTTTTACTATAATTTACCAAATTGGTTCGAATTAGGCTATTTGGTGATTCACTAGAGCATTTTCTATTTTTTGTTTATTTAGTATTAATTAACTAATTAAGTACTTAAAATTACTGGGTTATTTGCATTTGAAACTCCCGCGGTTTTAAAGGCAAATATTACAATTTGCTATAATTAATTTACTTTACATAAAATGCATTTTGAATTACTAAGGTTCCTAGTTCCTTTAATATGGACCTTCGTAATCTCATTCCTTCCTACTTATTCCTTTTCTCCTACGCCTATGGATTAACGACGCCACTGGGCGACATGTGGGAGAACGAACGCAGTAGCGATATCTGCTGCAGCAGAGAGAACCGTTTCGCCTTCGAACGATAATACACGCGTGTTAGCGACTCTCCTACCACAGGAATGTGGGGTGCAAAAACTACGGTTTAACAGCGCGTCCTCCCATGAGTTCCACTTCCTGTATAAAAATGGTAAGTGAAAATGCATTATTTTTACCTTACATACATTTGTTTATTGCTACACTAACCTAGAAGGTAAACTAGACCATTTCAGAATCCCTTGTACCAGCTTAGCCTATGACCTTATTCCCTTAACTTTATACAGTCCACACCTGACACCGTTAAATTCCAGACAATCTCCTTTCTGGACCACCAGGGAACCCCATTTTTGATCCTTAGCGACCCGGATTTCTGGAATCGTTTTTTTGCCTTTTTAGGTTAGTTTTTTTTACTGGTTTCAAATGCAAGAAAAACCCTTGTTTTTCCTAAATGCCTTTTTTACTGGTTTCAAATGCAAGAAAAACCCTTGTTTTTCTTACATGCCTACTTTAGAAAACCCCTAGGTTTCTAAAATACATTTTGCGATTTTTTTTTGTGTAAAAACAAATGCAAGAAAAACCCTTGTTTTTCTTACATGCCTACTTTAGAAAACCCCTAGGTTTCTAAAATACATTTTGCGATTTTTTTTGTGTAAAAATTAAATATTTTTAACAATAAATTTAGCCTTTTCATGCGAAAAACCAAACACAGATAAAATCTGTAAACTACTATGCTTTTTTTTTGTTTCGAATAAATCAAGTTTTTTCGTTTCTTTTTTGTAAAAAAAAAACCGTATGGAATTTGGGTGTTTTTTTGTTTGTCACTGGAAATAGTTTAAAATAGTGTCTGCAAAGTGCTATTATTTTAGCCGTTGTGCCTTCACATTTGTGGATTGCTATAATTATATCCAATTTGCTCGAAAAAAATCTCCAAATTGCCATATTCATTTTTGCTTATTGCAAATTGCTATGACTATATCCGATTGCGGATGCTTTACTATATTCGTTTTTGCGTAAAAATTGCTATGAATATATCTATTTCTAATTTACTATTATAATATCTGTCTGCAAATGGCTATGATTGTATCCATTTTTTGCGTGCATAATAAATTTTGAAGGAAATTTAATTCTTAACTTGAGAATTTGTTTTCGTGTAAAGGCAGATAAATAGTTTTACCAAATTAAATGCTTTTGATTTGTAGGTATTTATTTTTAAATTTAATACATAGTAGGTACCTACTTATTTGAATTCGCGAGGCGAAGATAAAAAAACTTATACACAAGTTTTTTTTGTTATCATTAGTTTGCATCGGGTATTTTCTTTACTTTTGTGCGCTTATAGTTTGATTATTGTAATTAAACGTAGGACATTAATATTTATACAGGGTGTCCAAATTTTGATTTTTTTTTCAGTTTACCTAATTTTTGTCAATTATTTTTTGGATTTTTTTTTAATCATGTCTAGTTCGGATAAAATTTTAAAGGCTAAAGCCTTGCGCTATAGTGCGATTTCACAGCTAAATTTGATCATTGAATCCGCGACCCTCGCAAAAAATGACCCTGCCTATCACAGCGGCTTTAAAGTCAAATTTCGGACATTGTCAAAAATCAAAAAAGATTTTGAAAAGCACCATAATACTTTGTTGACGTTGGTAGCCTCTGATGAGGATCGCTTAGTAGTAGAAAACAAGGTGTCTATGGACTTTTGCAAACGCTGTGACGAGATTTCCACTATATTTTACGAACTTTTCGAACTACCCTTTGAAAATGGAGGGCTTTTGAGCAGTACGATAAATCCCATGGGCAGTCCCTGTGCCTCCACAGACCAGCATGGTTTACTGCCTAGGATAAAAATACCTCTTTTTCAAGGGGAATTTAAGGAGTTTCCAACCTTTTTGCAAGCCTTTAATGCTACCGTGCACAATAATAGGTCGCTGGGAAACTTCGAAAAATTCAATTTGCTTTTTTCTAATTTAAAGGGCCCTGCCCTGGATGTCATTTCTGACATTCCTATCCTTGCTGAAAATTATTTAAATGCCTACCACACCTTGGTGGATAGGTATACAAATAAACGATTACAAGCTTACCTTCACTGGAAGGCAATTGAAGGCTTCTCTCCTCTTACTAAAGAGAATGCTACGAATTTGAGGAATTTGCTTGATTGTTTTTCGAAAAACTTAAGTGCTTTAAAAGTCATGGGTTTTAAAACGGAGTTTTGGGATTATATTATGGCACAAATGCTCTTGGATAGGTTGGACCTAACCACGCGCAAGGCATTTGAGCAAAATTATTGCTCCAATGAGATCCCCTCTTATGATAAAATTCGTGCTTTTGTTTCTAGCCATTGCATTGCGTTGGAACAAATACAACAAACTCAAGATTACTTAAAAAATAAAGATTTGTCAATTTCAAGTCAGAAAAATCAAGCAAAGTTTCAAAATCGATCTGCTTTGTTTGCTAATACTCAGAGAGCCTCCAAAAATGCCTCCCAGTCTCCAAATGGCCAAAGTGGCTTAAATAATACTCCAAACCCTCAAAATTTTTGTTTTCTCTGTAAAAGTGGCGATCATATAATATACAGATGTCCTAATTTTTTGGCGAAAACTCCCCAGCAACGTTTTGAGATTGTTAAACAACATAAAGCGTGTGTCAACTGTTTGGCCTCAAAGCATAATTTACCCCAGCAATGCAAATCAGAAAAAAGATGTTTACATTGTGGCCAATTTCATCACAGTCTCTTACATTTTTTTCCTATTAATTCTACACCTAGTTCTGCGAGTAGCCCCTCTACTTCTGCAGTGCAACCCCCGAGGAGCCCCGTGGCTACCGAATTTAATAGAACCACTAACACCATTGTTACTGGTATGTCTTTAAATGATCGCGAAGTACTTCTCTGTACCGCTTTAATACAAATACAGGATGTTTTTCAAAATTGGCACACAGTGCGCGCCATCTGTGACTCTGGTGCTCAATCTTCATTTATATCTAAGTCATGTGCTGATAGTTTGGGCCTTCCTAAATTTAATATCGCCATGACTCTACAAAGCTTAGATCGAATGACAACTTCGGCAAAATCTGGAATTAATTGCAATATATCCTCTTTGCGTGATAATAATTTTGTTTTTAATTTTGATGCGATAATACTCGATAAAATTTGTAGTGATTTACCTCATTCCTCATTTTCGATTAAAAGTTTTCCTTTTCTCGCCAACTTAGAACTAGCTGACCCAGGCTTTAATAAAAGCGATAAAATTGATTTAGTGTTGGGCGGCGATGTGTACCCTTACATTTTGCTAGATGGTCGTTTGTCTACGGGACCCAACAACCCCGTCTGCATTAATACTATTTTTGGTTGGGGAATAATGGGCAATCTTTCACTTTCACCTTCAACTACAAATCAAATTAAAACATTTTTTACTACGTCAATGAACGATTCTTTTGTCAATTTAGACAAAAATCTACAACGATTTTGGCAAATAGATGACATACCTAATGTCAAGGCCATTGACCCCGAAGATGAGTTTTGCGAAAATTATTTTTTGAAAACTACCTCAAAAAATGAGGAGGGGAGATATATTGTATCTTTACCATTTAAAGTTACTGCTCCAGATTTTGGCGACACTCGATCCATTGCCGTACGTCGTTTTTTCTCCCTTGAGAAGAAATTGCTACAAAACCCTGATTTTTATGCTGCCTACAGCTCTGTTTTACAAGATTATTTAGATAATAATCATATGCAACCGGTTTCTGCACCTTTGCCGACCGAAATTTCAAATCATTTTTATATTGCACACCATGCGGTGTTTAAAAAAGATTCTACTAGCACCCCCCTGAGGGTGGTTTTTGATGCGAGCATGCACGCCCCTGGCAAAATCTCGCTCAACAACGCTGTTTATACTGGGCCCCCTTTACAAAGGGACTTACAAAAAATTTTATTACTTTATCGTTTGCATAAATTTTGCTTTTGTTGCGACATCCGTCAAATGTACAGGATGATTTTAGTTGACCCTAGTCAAACTAATTTTCAAAGAATAGTTTGGAGGTTTGATCCTAACCAGCCTATTCAAGACTTCGAAATAAATAGAGTTTTATTCGGGGTCTCTTGTAGCCCCTTTTTGGCTATCAGAACTTTGCTGCAACTTGCTAGAGAGCATGAGGACCTTCCTCTTGCCTCAAAAATCATTGAGGAGGCAGTTTTTGTCGATGATGTGATTTCGGGAAGTGATGACTTTTTTAAGGCCACTGAGATGAAAAATCAATTAATCGAGCTACTTAGCCGAGGTGGATTCGAATTGCGTAAATGGGCGAGCAATTGTCCCGAGTTACTATCCGATCTTCCTGAGTCACACATTTCGATGAAGGCTCTTTCTCTCGATTTAGATGCTGAAAATTCAACTTTGAAAATTCTCGGTTTAAATTGGAACCCTCATACTGATGAATTTTTTTATACTTTCGACTGTTCTCTCCAAACATGCACTAAAAGAACAATTTTAAGTAATTTGGCCCGCATTTACGACCCTCTGTCTTTTTTGGCGCCAATAGTTTTAATTTTAAAATTAATTGTTCAATACTGCTGGGCAGAAGACTTAAACTGGGACGACCCTGTCAGTCCGGAAATTGTTTTTAAATGGGAAAAATTTAAAAATGAATTAAAGTTTTTGCATTCTGTTAAAATTCCTCGTCAAATAATTTTGCCTAATGCTAGTCAAATCCAGCTAGTAGGATTTTGCGATAGTTCAGAACGGGCCTATTGTGCTGTCGCTTATATTCGAATTTTTTATTCTGATGGAAACATTAAAGTTTTTTTTGTTTGTAGTAAATCTAGAGTCGCACCGTTGCGTCGTAAACTAACTTTACCAAGACTAGAGCTTTTAGGAGCTGTTTTGTTGGCTAAATTAATGGATTTTTTACTAGAAACGTTCTCGGAAAAAATTAAATTTGATAAAATTCTTGCTTTTACTGATAGCACAGTGACCTTATCTTGGATTCAGGGATCTCCTCACAAATTTAAAACATTTGTTTCGAATAGAACTGCCTATATACAAGGAAGAATTAGCCCTGAGTTTTGGCATTATGTTCCTACTGAACAAAATCCTGCTGACTGCGGTACTAGGGAAATGTATCCCTCTGATTTACAAAGATTTTATTTTTGGTTAGAAGGGCCTTCTTTTCTAAACCAACCTACAAATACTTGGGATTTTATGACAGTTACTTACGATGGGAATGCAGTTTTGGAAGAACAGCGAAAAAATATTTTTAACGTTTTTACTTGCGAACAAACAGTTGAATATTATGTAAACAACTTGTTTGAAAAATACAGTTCTCTTTTTAAAATTAAGAGAATAGTTGCTTACTTTTTGCGAGGGTTACAAAAGTTTAAAAATCCCTCATACAATTTTGCTACTGATTACCTTACAAATCAGGATTACTACAAAAGCTTACTTTTTATTTCGAAATGCGTACAATCTTTTTCTTTCCAAAAAGAAATTGAATTACTAAAAGATAAGAAACAGCTTCCAAAAGCTTTTCAAAAATTATGTCCATTTTTGCATAATGAAAGCTACGATTTGCTTCGTGTTGGAGGCCGTTTATGCCATTCAAATTTATCATACGATAAAAAATTTCCAATTCTTTTGCCTTCTAGTGCAAAATTCACTGAATTACTGATTTTAGATTTGCATCGCAGCAATCTTCATTGTGGTATACAGACCACAACTTTTTTACTAATGCAAAACTTCTGGGTATTGTCTGCAAAAAAGGTGGTGAGAAAAGTTTTAAGTTCTTGCCATACTTGCTGGAAAACTAAACCTAACTCCCTTCAACCCCCTATGGGTAACCTACCGAAATTTAGAGTTTCCGAAGCAAAGGTGTTCGAAAATGTAGGTATAGATTTTTGTGGTCCGTTCACGATTACTCTTGGTCGGACCAGAGGTGCAAAAACCATGAAAGCATATGTCTGTTTATTTATCTGTTGCGCTGTTAAAGCCGTGCATTTAGAGTTAGTCTCTGATATGACATCAGAAGCCTTTCTGGCTGCTCTGCGCCGCTTCATAGCTAGAAGAGGACTATGCTCAAAGATCTCTTCAGACTGCGGGACCAACTTCGTGGCCTCTGAAAAATACTTGCGACAAATTTTTTCTGATTGCGTGAAGGGGGAAGGTATAGTTTGGTCTTTTAACCCACCTGCTGCTCCCCACATGGGAGGCATTTGGGAATCAAACATTAAATCTTTAAAGACTCATCTTCACAGGGTAGTTGGAAATCAAATACTCACCTATGAGGAATTAAATACGGTTTTAACCCAAGTTGAAGCCATAATGAACTCACGTCCTTTATGTGCCTTAAGCACCGATCCTACTGATCTGGCGGTCTTGACTCCTAATAATTTTTTAAATTTGAGGCCTCCAGGTACAATACTCGATCCAAACTACTGCGATATTGCGTTAAACAGGCTGTCCAGGTGGCAACTGTTGCAAAGAATGCACCGCGATTTTTGGATTCGCTGGCATCGCGAATATTTGCACACTTTGCAACAGCGAGCCAAATGGCACCAACCTCTTGCTTCCATTGATATTGGTACTATGGTACTGATCAAAGATGAAAATTCCACTCCATTGGATTGGCCCCTAGGCCGCATTGAAGACCTTATTAAAGGTTCTGATAATGTTCCACGGGTTGCTATGGTAAAGACTACTAAAGGTACCTACAAACGGCCTTTGGTAAAACTATGCGCCCTGCCTACAAATTAAACTCTCTGAAATGCCCCTGGGCATTCTCAGGGGGGTGGGAAATGGTTCGTCCCGCCTTCCTTTTTGTAAATATGTTCTTTTTACTATAATTTACCAAATTGGTTCGAATTAGGCTATTTGGTGATTCACTAGAGCATTTTCTATTTTTTGTTTATTTAGTATTAATTAACTAATTAAGTACTTAAAATTACTGGGTTATTTGCATTTGAAACTCCCGCGGTTTTAAAGGCAAATATTACAATTTGCTATAATTAATTTACTTTACATAAAATGCATTTTGAATTACTAAGGTTCCTAGTTCCTTTAATATGGACCTTCGTAATCTCATTCCTTCCTACTTATTCCTTTTCTCCTACGCCTATGGATTAACGACGCCACTGGGCGACATGTGGGAGAACGAACGCAGTAGCGATATCTGCTGCAGCAGAGAGAACCGTTTCGCCTTCGAACGATAATACACGCGTGTTAGCGACTCTCCTACCACAGGAATGTGGGGTGCAAAAACTACGGTTTAACAGCGCGTCCTCCCATGAGTTCCACTTCCTGTATAAAAATGGTAAGTGAAAATGCATTATTTTTACCTTACATACATTTGTTTATTGCTACACTAACCTAGAAGGTAAACTAGACCATTTCAGAATCCCTTGTACCAGCTTAGCCTATGACCTTATTCCCTTAACTTTATACAGTCCACACCTGACACCGTTAAATTCCAGACAATCTCCTTTCTGGACCACCAGGGAACCCCAATGGTGCTATTTTTGGTTTTGTTTGTTTAGATAATTCTGTTTCTATACGTATCCTTTGCTGCCCTCATGGCAGTTGACTTAACATCGGGATCCATGGACTTGTGGTCAATGATCGGCTGCGCTGTGCAGCTGTTTTGTGGTATGATCTTCACAGTTTAAGGCGCAGTGTCCGTAATCGTTTCTGGTTATAATACAAGCTTGTACCTCGGAATACAAGTAATTTTGGCAAAAAGGCTGATTTCATGTGAGGTGACTTAATATTGGCATCCATGGCCTTGTCGAGGATACGCTGGGCGGGTTTTGTGCATTGGAAAATTGATTTGTTTGCTTTTGGGTAACAAGCGAAGGATGCTCTTTTATGAACTCCACAAGCATGGATCTTTGCTCCTTGCTCATTGTTTTCTTTTCGACACACAATCATACCATCTGCTACGGACTGACTCTAATATTTTTAAAATTGGTAGGTTTTATGTGGGAGGAAGCCAATTTACGAGAATATCTACCCAGATTTTTAGTTTCAGGCGCAGTGTCATAATTTAGTAATATGATCTAATTTTTGGTCATTAAATCAGCTAACTTTATTCGTTGGAATGCCAGTGATATTTTGAAGTATTTCTCCTTTAGAAATATTTAACTTTTAGTGATTCTTTTCGTGTTTTCTATATATTCATCTTTCTTTTCTCTAAGACGGGGATATTAAAATTAAGCATTAAGTTGGTCCGTTGTTCATGATGTTGCTGGGTAAACCAGCCATTTCTTACTTTTTTTTAAATTGTCCCAGCATTTTCGATTTTGTTTATGCCACACTAACTGCTCTAGGATGAGTGTCCTTAGCTGGGACGTCTAAAAGACGTCAGAGGTGGTGTCTCAGTCATTTTACCATCTCGTTCGCTTCCCCACACGTTCCGCTACTCATACTTCACTCACTTTTTTGCGTGGAAAGCTTTATAACGCTGAGGAAACTCTGAGGATGCCTCGCAAAATGCCGTCCTCGAGGTTTGATTATAAATTCTGCCACTTTTTGACCTGTTATGGGTGCCTGATCTACTAACTAATCACAATTGTTAGTTGTACGAAACCCTATCTATAAAGTACACGACGTTAGGTGTTGATTTTAAAGAAAACAATGTCAGGACACTTAAAATACAAGTATTTAAAAATATCTGCATTTTTTTCACAAACTGATTTTAGTTGGTTTACAAAATGCATGTCCTGTGACAAATAGGTGCGGTGAATATGTTCATATTAAAATTATTTTTAATGTTTTATATTTCCTTCATAAGCTTGTGATACATGTGATTATTTAGTAGCTTAAACGATTATTCTTTTTGCTGCTGATTGGACGATTTCATTATTCATAAATTTTTTAAGCATTGTATTTTTTGTTTTGATTTCCCAAAGTTCGACCTGACTTGAAAGCGTGCATCTTGACAATTTACATTTTTAATTTGGTTTGCTGGGACTTTGGTCCAGATTCTTTGGTTCTAGTTTATAAAAAAAATAAGACTAATAACCTAATATCAAGTTAAGATCACTAAATAGTTTTAAAACTCGCACGTCTTTTTGGTAGAATATTTGAGGTGAAGAGATGCCACATTGATTATTATTATTATACAAAAATACCAAAAAGGGGTGACAAGTTAAGAGTTTTAATAATATATTGTCCTGGCCGACAAATCAGTAAGCACCACAGTTCCATACTATTTTTTTTTTGCTAAATTCAATATAAAACATTTTTTGGGTTAAATAGCCATGTTTTTTTAATGTTCATTAAATAGTATTTTTGATCAAGGTATATTTAAAGATATTTTATTGAATTTCTTCCTGCATTTTTTTCTTACTGGCACTACACTTATATTTCTGTTCGTAGTTGTCAAAAATGCACCCCTTTAAGTAAAGGCCATTTTAGATCGGTTTTGGGTAAAGTTCTTTTTATTAAAGATGTAATTTTTTGACAAGTGAAAGTTATTTTTATTGTTTTAAGTTTAAATTTTTAGCGTGTGCAGTTACGTCAAAGACAAATCATCATAAATTCATTAAGCCAATTCTGAAATTTTTAACCTTTATAAAAAATTCTATAGGAATCTCACTTGAGTTTTCAAAAGAAGTCATTTACAAACTCAGACCCCTGCACCTTTCAGACTGCAAGTTACATCGGGGGATTAAAATTTATGACGTAGCTACATACGCTAAAGACCTGGACTATATATGGGTATATTTTTTACCCAGAAAACATTGTGCCTGAGGCTTTTTTGCTTTTTTAGATTTTAGATTTTAAAAAATCAATTTGTTTCATGTCTTTTTAGTTTCTAAACAATTTTCTTTTATCAATTTTGTAGTTTTTACGTTATTACATGAATGTTTTAAAATTAAATTAGGCTTATCTTTTTTATTTTCGGCCACACCACATTTTTTTGCGCTAAATGGATACATAAAATGAATCTCTTTAGATCTCATTTAGAGCAGTGTTTGTTTAAAATTTTTGATACTTTTTTGTCAAAAACTGAACATTTGTGTTTATCTTAATGTCTATAACCTAAGGTTATGATGATATAACTAATATGATTACATGACCTATAAAGGTGATGGTTATATAACCTAAAGTTAAAATAATCATCTAAGGTTATAAATATATAACCTAAGGTTATGATTATACAGGGTGTCCCAACTAAAAGGTAGCACAGGTGTTTTTTGGTGTTTTTTCGTGCGAATTTGGAGAAACGCTCGGACACGTCGATTTTTTTTGCGAGGGGGACACTCTTTGGCTATCTTGAAATTTTTGTAGCACGCACCATCTTCGAGGTATATACTTTACCCCTATATTTTGAATAGGGAAAGTCGGTCTAGTGATACCTTGTTTTGAAGTTCTCTCGAATATCTTTACAACCGTGTAAAAATTTTGAAAATCCATGGATTAGTTTTTGAGATATTTGCTTTCGAATTTTCAAATTTAACATAAAATGGTAAAATAAAAATTAAATCCGAAAAATATAAAATTCTAATTAAAGTTTTATTTTATCAGTCCATGTTAAATTTAAAAGTTTAAAAGCAATTATCTCAAAAACTAATGGATAGATTTTTTTACAGTCCATGTTAAATTTGAAAGTTTGCAAGGCAATTTCAAAAACTAATCGATAGATTTTTGAAATTGTTACACGGTTGTAAAGATATTCAAGAGAACTTCAAAACAAGGTATTACTAGACCCACTGTCCCTATTCAAAATATAGGGGTAAAGTATACCCCTCGAAGATGGTACGTGCTAGAAAATCGACGTGTCCGAGCGTTTCTCCAAATTCGCACGAAAAATACCCAAAAACACCCTGTATAATGCAGGGTTGTGCACCTATGTTGGTTATTTAAAAAAATTATTATTGCTATTTTCTGTAACAAAAAAAAAATGCGGGATAAAAAGATATATTAAAAACATAATTTACTTAGTGTGAGCTATGGTGATCCTAATTTTTTCGAGAAAAAAAAAGTTGCTCCGATTTCAAAATTTT
Source organism: Aspidapion aeneum (assembly GCA_963576565.1). Classification (NCBI taxonomy): domain Eukaryota; kingdom Metazoa; phylum Arthropoda; class Insecta; order Coleoptera; family Brentidae; genus Aspidapion; species Aspidapion aeneum. Next base: position 32,237,670 of record OY755038.1, on the reverse strand, counting down.
TTATATATCTTTGCGTTTCACATAATTTTGAAACTTTTTTGTCGCGCCGTCTGTCTGTCTGTCTGTAACGGCCAACGCGCATAACTCAAAAACCGCTTGCCCGATTTGAATGAAATTTGGTACCCAAGCTGGGTCTTGGGTCGAGATGGTCCCATTTAAAAATGAACAAAATCCACCGAACGCAAGCCAAATAAAAGGGTGGGGGTAGATGTTAAAAAATTGGAGTTTATGTGTGTGATATCAATCGAAAGGTAATTGAGTCTGCAGTCAAGCAAAATACATTTTAGTTTATTTAAAAAAAAAAGGGTGGGGGTAAATGTCAAAAATTAGAGTTTAAGTGATAATATGGCTTGTGTGATATCAAACGAAAGGTAATTGAGTCTGGAGTTAAACAAAATACATTTTAGTTTTTTTAAAAAGGGTGGGGGTAAATTAAAAAAATTAGAGTTTAGGTCAAAACATGGCTTGTGTGGTATCAAACGAAAGGTAATTGAGTCTGGAGTTGAATAAAATATATTTCAGTTTTTAGTTACATTAGCTAACACGTACACTATAACTATAGTACCTAGTGTGAGCTTAGGTGCCCAGATATTAGCAGAGTATTTCAATGTTTGATCTCTGATTGCAAAAAGTAGGCAGAAGTAGATATCCTATTATTTATAATAGTTTTGTAGGAAGAAAAAGCTACAAAAGAAATTAATGCCACATGATTTTAAAGCCCGTGTCTACATACAAGTAAATTTGCCGTAACTACTCCCACAAGTAGTTAGTGAACCGTAGCTCTGATAAGTAACAGCAGAGCAGGGGTTGGAAAGCGCTCTGCCTATGACCTAGATAAACGAAGATTTTTGCACGAAATACAAAATCCCTTTTTACCCAACTGCAGCACGGCGAAAGGAAGGGTATAGTTCAAATTATACCCATTTGTAATGACGTCATTTTTGTTTAGTATATTATAAACAGCGGTGACAATAAACTTTTAAAAAAAAGTAGTGTCTATGATTTAAATAGGTAGGTAATTGGTTACGTGAAGTATCCGTCACTGCCAATCAAAAAACATTGATTGGCAAAAATATCTACGCCATACGTTTTTTTCTCACCTGGTGACGTCATTACAAATGCGTATAATTTAGACTATAATGTTTTTCGATTGTTGGTTGTATGTATGCATGTTTGTGTCACGGTAGAGGCTAAACGGCTGAACCGATTTTGACAAAAAAGGTGTTGAATTGCTACTGATCCCAAAGATGCTGTAGGCTATATTTTTTTAAGCAGGATTCAACATGGCGGTGTTCAGACGCCATTTTGTCACATGATCTATGCTTTAAGGCATACAAATTATCTAAATGTCAGGATCAGGATTTTATTGAAATTCCTTTTATTACCCATTGAAAAGGTCCTCTAATTTGCTGTAGTTAATCTGTAGTCCTCCCTGCTCCCACCCATCTGCTCTCCTGTCATCCCCCCGCCCCTATTCAAAAACCATATTCGCATAATTTTATCAAATATAGAGCGATTTCAAAAATTCTTTCTGCATACGCTTTCAGATTTTTTTTCAACATTTTACTAGTTCCCCCTTTCTCTCCTCCCCACCATCCTTATTAGTAATAGTTATAGCTATAACTTTCACAAATATAAAGCGATTTCAAAAGTTCTTTCTGCACACGCTTGAAGACTTTTTTCCAACATCATTTTACTAGTTTCCCCGTCCCTCTCTTCTCCCCAACCTCCTTATTGGTAATAGATGTAGCTATACCTTTCACAAATATAGAGCGATTTCAAAAGTTCTTTCTGCACACGCTTTGAGACTTTTTCTCCAACATCATTTTACTAGTTTCCCCCTTCCTTTTCCTCTCTTCTCAAAACCCTCCTTTTTACAAATAGTTGTAGCTATACCTTTCACAAATTTAGAGCGATTTCAAAAATTATTTCGGCACACGCAAATTTTTGTCGACACCATTTTACTAGTTCCCTTCTTCCTCTCTCCTCCCCTACCTTCACTCAATGGAAGGTAACACTGTTTGCGTCCGTAGAAAATTTACACGTACTTTTTGGGTAAAGCTAAATGAATTGTAAATGCATAGTGGTTTTTATAAGGCTAAATAGGAATATGAACCTAAAAGTTGGAAATAAAAAAAAATTAAATAAACAAAACACCAACTGCTAAATTTACTTGTAACTACTAGTCGCAGTTGGGTACAAAATTAGCCAATAACCTGATTCATGAAAATACAAAACTGTATAATTTCGTAAGTGCGCTTTGGGCATCAAAACTAAAGTTGAAGCATGTCGTACATTATAGGTATATCTATCAATTTTGTACTAAACTGCGACTAGTACTTACAAGTAAATTTAGCAGTTGGGTGTTTTTTTTATTTAGTTTTTTTTTGCCTGATAAGTAAGCCTTTTTTGCTATGGCCCAGATCTGTCCCTTAACCGACTTTCTGTAGTTTTATTTGATGTCAACGTAGCTTACTGAGTTTTCCTGTTCCTTTAAGTCCAGTATGTCAGCACATTGGAGCAAGTACAGCTCTTCCTCGCCCAGGGTTGATGCCTGTTGTCTTATCCTTGCGTAGGCTTTACATTCTGCCAGGAGATGCTTTTTTCTCCTGTCCTATTACTAACTTTTACAGCTCGTGTAAACAACGTTTTAAGTGACTTGTGAGAATAGTCAAGGCAATTTGATTTAGAACACATGACTTGTTTGACATTAAAAAATATTTTAATCCTACATTTAAAGTAGGCAGTTTGAGAAAATAGATAGGGACATTTTGGGTCGCGTATTTTACGCTTTGTTACCGTTATTGTTATTACTGAGTCTGCGCATTAGCAGCTTCTCGCTCCTTGTTATGTACGGTAACGGCGCCCGGTACTTACGGTGGCCGGCCTTTAATGTTACCGCTATTTTTTAAGGTTAGTTTTGTATTGTTTTGTTTAATGCAGTCGAATTTTTTACTTTAATTCGTTAGTTTGGTTTGTAAAAAGCCAGAAATCTAATAAAAATAAATTAACAAATATAAATAAACAAAAAGTTGAAGGTGTGTGAAACTACTAAATAAACGTTTGTGTTGTGTTATCTTAAGTGTTCCAAAATCTATCTTTTTTGCCCTGAATATTGCCGTTATTCTTAGTAACAATAACGGTAAAATTTTCTGTTATTTTACCTGACCCAAAATGTGCCTGATATTAAAGTTTGACTTTTACAAAACTGTTATTAAATATTAGCGTTTCTATGTAGGAGCTTACTACAGGCAGCACTAATTTTTAATAAAATATGTTTCTTAAAAAATTTCTTTGGTTAATACCCAGGGCCTCAAAAATTACGTATACAATATGTTAAAAAAATATATAATAAATATGCGTATTCTTGATGGCATTAAATGGGAAACTGTGCTATTAATAAAGATATCATTCTGCAGCTTTCACTTTTTTAAGGATTCAACAAAAGAACACAATAAACTGAAAACCACGGATCGCTATCTTATTGATAACTGAGTTTCCCATTTAATCCCGTTGGGGTGCATCTGTCTAGAAAAGGTCAGTACCCAGAGAGCTCGAAGGGATCTCCTTTCATAATGGTGCGTGTCCATTTGAGAGTACTACTGTGGATTTGTGCTCTACTAAGAGTAGATCCGCACGGTAGCAGGTTTCTATGCTTTACGACTTTCGCACTGACTCGATCGGAAGCTCGAGAGCTGCTCTCCGACATTAAATTCAATTGAAGTTTGACCGCTTCATTTTAGAATCGGAAAGTTAATCGAGGTATAGCTCTCTAGAATAGTTTTTACATGGCTTTACAGTACTGATATTATTTTAAAAAATTATCGATTAGTTTTAGAGATACAGTAGACTCGCGCTAACGTGAACTGGCGTTTATATGAACAACCCAATAATGTGAACAGTAAAATATTTCCATGTTGATTATGTAGTGAAAACATTTTTCGATAATGTGAATTATTTACAAATATCTAAATAGACCAGTTAAGACTTAATTTTGAGCACCTGAACTTGTTTGTTGTTTTTTTTTTGCTTGCCTTATTGTTGCAGTTTGCTTAAAGAGCTAAGAGGTTGAAGAACTAGCAGCGTGTCTTGCAAAATGGTTAAAAATAAGAAATGTTTAAGGTCTTTATGACAAATCTAAAACTTTAGAAGAACATAAAAATGGTATGAGCGTTACCGCATTATATGTGCCATTATCAATAAGGAAAAACAATTCTAAAAGTTGTTGGAAAAAAATTAACGTCCGATAAAATTTAAAATATTAAACTGTATTTTACTGAGAGTAGATCCGCACGGTAGCAGGTCTCTATGCTTTACGACTTTCGCACTGACTCGTTTGGAAGCTTGAGAGCTGCTCTCCGACATTAAATTCAATTGAAGTTTGACCCCTTCATTTTAGAATCGGAAAGTTGATCGAGGTATATCTCTCTAGAATAGTTTTTACATGGCTTTACAGTACAGATATTATTTCAAAAAATTATCATCGATTAGTTTTAGAGATATTTCCATTTGAAAAACGTAAAATGATTATTCTACATTTAAATATCTTAAAAACAGTGCGACAAAAATAAAATACATAATTAGAAAAATTACTAAAAGTTAATACTTGGCCTTGGTACCTTATTTAAATGTTAGGGGAAACTCATCCTTAAAATTAAAATAGAGAACAAGTGTAAAGCTGCACATCGTTGGAAAGGTATTTTAAAGGGCTTTCAACTACTGTACTTTTTGAATTTTTAGCAACGTGCTTTTAAAATATCTGGATTTAAAATGTTTATTTAAAAAAATTTCAATACGAAGATATAAAGAACTAATCGAGATTTTTTTAAAATTCAAACCAGGTATCAAACTTTTTTGATCTAAAGGTAAGTGTTTTAAATAAAAGAATTGCAAAAAAGTTTGTCAAATAAAATCGACGTGTCCGAATATTTTTGAAAACTTTAATTTATTTGATATAGCTAGTCTCTATTTCTTTAAAATATGTCATACATACAGGGTCTCTAGATATGGCCTCTGATATGTTTTAGCTGGGCACCCTGTAGGTATTGTTTTGAAAATTCATGTATGTTTTTAAAAAATGCAATGAAAAAGGCATTTAGGGTAATAGGAAATGTTTTGTCAACATTTAAGACTGAATGTCAGTTTACAACAAACTAATATTTTTTAATGCGTTGTGGATACTCTTGTTTGGGAAACAAAGTTGCATCGAAAAAAATATGTAAATTCTAAGTATGAATTTTTGCAACTTATTAAATAAGAAGTGTTACTATTTTAATAAGAGCCGGTATTTTGAATAGTACAAATTTATTTTAAAGATAACTTTAACTAGAGTCCGTGTATGTTGACATATTTGGATATATTATATCCAAATATGTCAACATATAGGGACTCTAACTTTAACCAGTCATAGACAGTAGTTTTTGATGTACTATTTGAATCTAAAATCATCTAAACAATAAAATATATTCATTGATACTCACGTGGCATTATTTCAACTTGATAAATCCGAAATTCTTATGTACAGGATATTGTATTATAAATGCGACCCTCGTTAATACTTTATTATGCCCGTTATAAGAAAGTCTTATATGCAAAGTTTGCATATTTTTAGCTATTTATTAAATTGTGCCAAAGTTGTGAAATGTCAAATTTTGACAGAAAATTTCGTATTTTTAAGGCTGAAGGTACAGTTAAAAACACAAGCAACTAAATACAGAAGTTTGAAGTTGATAAAAGACCTTAAATATATTTTGAGTTGTTTCACACCAGACGTCAGTCAAATGGATCCAGGGCGTCTAGCACCGGCCGCTTGTATTTTTAATTGTGCTTGGACCTTTACGGAACATCCTGTAGTTTTTTTAATTTCTCGTTTTGTACCATTATTACAAAATGGTGGGGCTAAAAAAATAAATTATATTTTTGAAACAATGTTTTATTAATCATTATTTATGCCTAATTTCATAATTTTTTACACCTAGCACCGATAGGAACAGAAAATGGATTAAACTGAAGAAAATAGCACAATTTTAACATCTAATTTTTTAATTCAAACTCGCATTTTTTAATTTAAACTATTGATAGCCACACATAACTAATAAACTATCCATATGAAATTTGGTTGATTTTATTTCAAAGGAGATAGGAATTTTATTATTTATTCTATTCAACTAATAAAATTTATTTATTTACCATTGACAGCTGTATTGACATATTTGATGTATTTTGTTAGTTATAATTTAGTTGATTCAAAAATAAAAAGTACTTTCGGGTATCCTTGTTTTTAGAAGAATAACCCTACTTAATGCGACCCTTAATTTTCAAGAGATGATAAAAGGTGGAAACTACATATAGCAAACCGTTTATATTCTTTTTTATAGATTTTGTTTAAATAAACAATCCAACTGTCAAATTGAATTTTATTATTTTATTTTTTAAATGTTTTTATTTTTAAATACCACTTGATTTTGGATTATAGTTTCTTAATTTGATCATTTTAAAATATTTGAAACTTAATGGACAAATTAAATCATAAATATAAAACAAATAAAATATCTCAAAAACTTAAAATGACGGGAGAAATTTAATTTGATAGTTGGATTCTTTATAAATTTTTTTATTAAAAAATCAATTCACACTAAATCTAAATTTTAATAAATATATTTTTTTAAACCCTCTTCCTAAGTGCAGACTTAAAAAAACCCGTAACTTAAAAGCGGCTTGCGATATAAAAATGCAGTTGTTACATTTAAGTAGCTCTTGAAAATTGAGCCTCGTACGTGGGGTCAGTCTTTTCTATATGAAACACCTGAAATCTCCAAAAACTTCGATTTTGTACCTGTACTGTACTTCCTATTAAATTTTAGGGTTCTGGGGGTTTCGAAAGATTTTTTTGTTCATTCATTAAATTAGCAGTTCTTTTGCAGTAGGCACTTATCACTATATGATGTAAATGATAAAAAGGTAAGTGTAGAAATGTAGACACATTTCACACATATCTCGAAAAGGAAAGGCTTTATTTTAAAAAGTGGCAGAGAGTGAAGGCTAGTAAAGAACTTTTTAATGATGATGATGCGTTCACGTTAATTGAACCATCAAATATAATAAGACTACTGTCACAAAAATCTTTTGCTTCTTGAATGATCTTAATGTTTTGGTTTTAGCTATCTACATCCTCTTGATGATTCCTATTTCTATCACTATTTGAATTTTCACTAATTTGGCTACAGCTATTGTTACCTTCCTGACAAATAGGTAGGTTACTATTGGCACTAGTACTAGGCCTAACTATAGTACTACTAGCGCTACTAACACTAGGTCTGACTACAGTGCTAGGTTTCGCTTGGTTGCCGCTAGGTGGCCAGTTTTTGTTTATAGAAGCAGCGTGCTCGGCTTCGTCTACTCGGATTGTTGTAAATCTAGGATGTTTGGAAACCTAAAAAAATTGTTATTTACCCAATCAGTGCGAAAAGTAGCACTTCCACACGCAACGACGCGAACCAAAGTGCCATTTTTCTAAAGCTTTTCATTCTGGTTTTTACGTGGAATTATTGATTACACAGAGTGTTTGTTTCGCGAAGTTGTAGCTGTAGTAGTTTCTGAGAAAAATCTGGCTGTCATTCTTAATGAGACTTCCTGTAAATATTTAACCCCTGCCGGATTGACCGATTTTGTCTCCCCTTATGTCCGATTTTTGACGACCATTAAGTTATTATTCCTAAAAAAGTCGTCGAAATTGGTTTAGTAGTTTCGAAGCTTTTACATTACAAAAAGATATGATGATATGAATTTTGTGGCAAATACTTAAAATCACTCCCAAGGTTATTTTGAGTGTCTTCTCGAACATTGTTCACAGAAAAAATTACTTGTAAGCTTCCTATTTGGATGGTCCTGATCAGGGAGACATGACTTGAGCTGCAGACTATGCTATCAGGAACCAGAAACCGTAAAACATGTAATATGCCATTGCGAGACACTGTATCGCAAAAAACACCTACACCAGTATTTACTAAAGGGTCTACAGTGCTAAGTGCTACAATCCTAGGTTTAAAAGTCTACATTTTGGTTGAAGGTTTAACTTATTTTTCCCGTGAATGCAATAGTTTTTAATATTTATATAAATTGTTCATAAATACCTTGGGGATATGGGTCATCTTTTTTCGTTGTAACAAAGACATTATTTCCACAGAAAGGTTATAAATAAAAAAAAATAATCAAATATTTTGGTTTTACAATGGTAGCCATATTTAAACCTCCAAATGTCACTAGGAAATGTCGAATAAAAACGGTATAAGTCAGTGTCAGCTGTCCGCTATATTTTACATGTTAATTTTTTAGACAAGTTAGCGACGATTAAACCGATGGTCGGTTGTTTTAGTGAATGAGTAATTAAAAGGAATTCTAATATATCTTGTGCTTTTTACAGTATTTAAATATTGATACGTATTTAATACGGTAATGCATCTACAGATATAGTTTTAAGTTATTTATGTATTATTTAGCTTTGAATATTTTTGTATGTAAGTTTTTTTGTCAATCATGGATTATTTCTATTGTTTTTCGAACTTTAAACCACCCCTCAGGGAATCCTACGACTGCACGGACTGTTTCCAAAAAATGACATTTGGTTACAACATTTTTATGTGGTTTTTCTTTATTTCTAAAGTTAATTTGAATTTATATGAGATGAAACTCACTGAGAAATGCTTACTCTACAATTTGAGACTATTTTTAACGGGAATCCTACGACTGCACGGACTAAGTTTCCAAAAAATGACATTTGGTTACAACATTTTTATGTGGTTTTTCTTTATTTCTAAAGTTAATTTGAATTTATATGAGATGAAACTCACTGAGAAATGCTTACTATCATATTGCACATTAGGGTGAACCAAATTTTTGCAGTTATTTGACCTGTGAGTATTAAAAAAATACACTTAAACCGGTCGGTATCAAGTCTGTAGACTTGATACTTAAACCCGGTCTACAATGCTAAGTCTTAAGGTCTTAGCACGGATCACCTTTTGTTAGGTGATCCGTGGTCTTAGTAAATACTGGTGCTAATATTTGGGGTTAAACTAGATCCAATAGAGACTGGGGACTACTCTATTAAAGACCTGTACAAACTCGTTCAGGGAACGCAATTAATCGAGTGGTTAGCCTCGGAATCAAGAGGGTGCACAAAGGGCCAGTAATGGCTGCAATGCAGTTGCTGTAGCTAGCCTAGGCACGCTGAAGTCGCAGTCGAGGGGTTTTAGCCGGTAAGAATCTCAACACTACTCGGCCTCTCCTAGCAGAGGAGAAGTGACTGGTAGGAAAGTAGGCTGGGTGTTTTATGCAAGATTTCCCCTTGATACCCTTAAAAAAAAAGCTTACCATTTCTGACGTCAAAGATGTCTTCCTATGCAACCCGCTCGACCACTTCATGCTATCATCGGATGGTTGCGACATCTGTGTAACAAATTGTGGTCGGCTTTTGGTTGTTTCATTGCTTTTTTTCGGCCTAGGCGGTCCGCACAGTTGAGATTCTTGCTTATAGCCATGAGTGTCCATATTTTGAGATGTTCGACCTACGAAAAAAATATTAGAAAGTCACACTTGACTGCCTCCTCGGTACAAACAAGTGATTCTTATTATGCCCAATATAAATAATAAAACTGCAAAAGCTATGAGGGAAAAAACTGGAAAAAAATTAAATGCTATGTAGATCTGTAAAAAGCTATAGTTCAAATCATACCCATTTGTAATGACGTCATTTTTGTTTATCTTTGTTTGGTATATTATAAACAGCGGTGACAATAAACTTTTAAAAAAAAGTACTGTCTATGATTTAAATAGGTAGGTAATTGGTTATGTGAAGTATCCGTCACTGTCAATCAAAAAACATTGATTGACAAAAATCTACGCCATACGTTTTTTTCTAACCTGGTGACGTCATTACAAATCCGTATAATTTAGACTATATATCTCGTCGTTTGTAGAGTCGGGGACTTTTTAAATTGCCGCCCTAGAAAGTAAAAAAAATTCCTATTTGAAATTCGGAAAAGTAGTTTGAACCAAAATAAAAAAATTTTGAACCTTACCTCTGTATACATACATATTTAAAAAAAAAAAATTTTCAGTTCTTTAATTGATTAATTTTGACAGAAAAAAAATAAAACGGCAATTTATAAAGTCCCCGACTGTACAGGACATTAAGGAACACCCTGTGCATACAATCTTCTCCCGCTTTACAACCCTTTCGGGTTGCCTTCGCGGCCTTTTTTGAATTCAAAATTAATTTATTACCCAACAGACTAAATCCATTTACAAGACAATTTAACAAAAATAATGTGAATAATTTACACTGCCTAATTCAAATCATTACATTAATTACATAGAGAGGAAAAAATATCTACTTTTTTTATTGAAAAACAAAGGCTAACTTAACATAAAGGCATTAATTTTCCCAATAAAAACAGAAAGTGTGTCAAAAATTCAACCCTATGCGAAATTTCATTATGCTCTCTGCACACTCTACTTATAACACTGTTCTGACCCAGGTTGGACAAGGATCGCGCGCAATAAAATGTTTCCACGCCCCTTGCCCCTAGACGTGGTATTCTAAAACTTAGTTTAGAAAGCAGAAAAGGACAATCGATGAAATAGTTTATTAATTTATTTAAGAACATTTCTCCAAAATTATGCCTTCGAGTTTCTAAAGATTGAATGTCAAATCTAATTAACAGTATTTCGTTTGGAAATCCTCTAGCAGGATACGCGTTATCAACTTTTAACGCCAATAGTTTTAAGAAACGCCTTTGAACAACTTCAAGTGAGTTTTTGTGAGTGGCATAAACAGGGTTCCAAATAACAGACGCATATTCCAACCTAGATCGAACTAGGGCAAAAGAAAGTAGCTTTAGCGGTTCAATTGACGTAAACGCCCTTGTCTTTCTAGTTATAAAACCCAACGTTTTCGCAGCTGATGAAAGTGTTAAATTAATATGATTAAAGCTTAGTTTGGGATCAAAAACAACACCTAAATATTTTGTACTCTGTACCCTTTCCCAGGAAATTCCATTAATTGAATAATTATAAGCAATAAAGTTAGTTTTCCTTGTAAGGGTTAGAACTTTACACTTAGCCACGTTTAAAGGAAGTTTATGCTTATGTTTAGTTGCGCTTGCAATGTCCCAAGTAACATTTCTTTATTTATAGCAGAAGCTAAAAGGTTGCCAGCGCCTTTCCTTAAAACCATTAGTTTCAATGTTTGGTCGCTAGCACGTTCCCATTACGCTTATATACCCCTTAGACCTCCTAAATGGGACTCCCCAATTGGTGGTGGCAACCTATGTATTAAACTCATTATAAAACCATAAGAAATAAACGCTAGCTTCGCCCTCTAGCGGTTCCATCAGTATAGAACCTTTTAGAGCCTAAAGCTATTATGCCAGGTTCTAAAAGCAACTCAGAAACGTCCTCTATCCTGTTATAAAACTAGATTTGGTAATTTGGTATCCTGGCAATTCTGTTGAATACCATAATACCTTTAGAGTAAAAAATTTTTCCTATAAAAGCTTTAGCGATATTTTAGATTCACAATGGCTATATAAAATAATTTAGGTCATAAAATTGCCAAACATGTCAGAGTCCCAAAATTATTGTATCACATAAAAATATACCTATATATGAGGAGTTTGTCGTTTTGTGGATCATCAAATTGCCTGCCAGACTTATTTTTCTGATAAAATCGTATCTGAAAAGCTCTCAAAACAAGCGCGCCAGCTCACAAATGTTTTTTAATAGTTTTTTGATAACTGAATAACAAATATTTAAAATAAAAAAAATTACACTATTCACCATTAAAAAAGTCTGTTTGGTTTACATAAATCAAAATTAAAGTAAAATTATTGTTAAAAAACACTGCTAAAACGACTAGATAAATATTTTCTGTTTACAATATTTTTAAAATAATTCTATATACGCCATTATCGTTTTATAGTGGTCACTTGGTTTTATTTGTTACTCTATCGCAACAAGGATTTTTGAGTGCGCTTATGAAACCAATAAAAAAGAGAAGGTAAACATACTGAACATAACCTCACTTAAATTTTTTGTATTTGTTTTTTAAAGTGTTGTGTTAAATTTAAATGTTTTTTATCGTGCAATTTGCACACAATCAGGAGGGCCAGTGCAATGATATCCATTGTGCTTGCAGGTTGGAGGGAAACCTCTTATATTGGCCGTTTAAACAGGCCTTATCTAGGCTTGGGTGCCCTACCCAGGAGGATAATAAATAATCACTAGGCTTGGGTGCCCTACCCAGGAGGATAATAAATAATCAATCTTGCAATAGGTAGGTACCAATCTGTACTAGTACTAGTAAAAACTAAAATACGAAAGTATTTATTTACTTCTGTTAGAACCCTTAAGGAAACAAAGTTTTATATGACCGCCTATTTAAATAATATTTAATATGCAGCTATGGGTAACCATAAATACAAAAGAATTAAGTTTACCTTTAAGCCTTCCAATAAAACCTGTTTAAAATGCCTAAAAGTAATGGCAAAAACCAAAAGTCTAAAGTTTATATTTACCACTCTTAAAAACCTTAAGGAAACTAGGTTCTATATGGCCGCCTATATAATCATATTTACTATTAAACTACTGGTAACTACAAAAACAAAAGGATATAAGGTAACCTTTTGGCTCTATTATAAAACACTTTTGTTATGACCTAAAGTAATGAAAAAAACTAAAAGACCAAAGTTAATATTTATTTATTTTTAAAAACTTTAGGTAAAAGGGTTTTATAAGACCATCTTTATAAATCAGAAATCAATAGAACCAAAAGTATCTAAAAGGAACAGAAGAACACTTTTTGGTTGTATAACACCTCTTTAGGTAATTGGCAATATAAATTACCTTTTTGTAGCCAAATTGATCCTAAAAGCCATAACAGCACCCTCTAAATAACCTTGGAACCAAATTAATAAAACCTTGAGTGGTAATAATGTTACTTGGGGTAACACAGTCTTCCATAAAAAAAATCTATTTTAAAGAATTTCTTAACATCATCTGCGAAAACTAGGTGATCTGGATCAATGTACCCGGTTAGGTCGTTAATAAATACTGAATAAATGAATCAAATAAAAGAGGCCCCAAATTTGACCCCTGAGGTACGCCGGATATTGAAATATACGAATTCGATTCAAAACCATTATAAAAAACAGACTGCGGTCGGAAATCCAAATAGGAAGCAAAAAGTATGTTCAGTTGATTAATGAAACCTATTTTCTCTAGCTTTTTTAAAAGTATATTGAAGTTGCTGACCGTTGTTATTTATATATAAAAATGGCAAAACACGTGAACACGAGATGATGTCAAGCATATTTAGGAAAGTTACGATTTATAATAATTGAGAAATGATCATGCAAAGGTCGATCAATCCATATGTGTTCAATATGGATTTATCCAGTTTTACATGGTCTCTTCTTAATTATGACATATACGGGATCTGACTCTTATTTAAAAAAACTTTTATCTTAAAAAATAAGTGTTAAACTTCACAAAACCATATGAGTACCTGTAATATTTTCGCTGTCGCTTGCTCTTCTCGGCCCAGTTGAGATTTCTAAATTGCTGCTACTTGCAGGTGAGTGTCCATGAAAGCTTTTTGAGACCCTGAAAACAATAATTGTCTTAAAAATATTAACAAAAACAAATTATTCTGTTTTGTGTTTCTTGAAAAAATATTACGAACAAATGTGGCCTTGCATTATTGGCGCTTATTAATATACCTGTTAATTTTCGGCGGATCAATATAGCTTTCCTTAACCAAAATTGCCCCTGGAAGTAATTCTTTTTCCTTATCCACTTTCGTTGTTATGCTGGTATTTAGATTTTTGCCAAAGTCGATGTTGTCAGTTTTGCTTTCTCTTGGCTCCAAAAACTTTTCCTAAAAGCAAACAAACTTTAAACCGATTGTCTCTGAATGTCAAAAAAACTATTAGATCTCGGTTTGATTTCCTTTTTGCTTAACATTCCCACGGCAGTAATAAAAAAGAAACACTCTTTAATTAATAATAAAAATAACTGATACTACAATAGGTAATTTTTATTTCAGTTTTTATCATCAGTTCATCATCATCGCTTTTTTATTTTGGTTGTGCCGTATGAAGAAGTCTAATAAGGCCGAAACAACGATCGAAAAATTAATTTCTTAAGTTTTTGACTGCAGCTTAAAAAATGCCTTCGAAAGTGGAGCAGAAAAAAATACCTAACTTACCTTGCTAGTATTCCACTTTGAATAACCCCCACTTGAAATGTTCTTGAAAGTTGAACTCGGCGCATCCTTTTCAATGCCAAAATCTTTGATAAAGTTCTTGATATCCAGCTTACTCGAAGAGCTCAGTTTACTAGATGAAGGCTCTTTAAAAATATTATCCCTCAGGAGGTTGTCAATTGGCTTCAAGCTGTAAGTGCTCAAGTCGTTCGAGCAAATATTAATGTTTGAACTCAAAGGAGAAATGAGTCGGGGTGTATTTGAATTGGATGGTTGATTGGAGTTAAGGTTATTTGCTAACATACTGGCTTTCAAGTCGTTTTTCAGTTGTCTGAAATAAAAAAATCAAACTGAGAAAAAGGAGTGCTATCATCAAAATTTTAATTTTCAGTATTAAATAAACATGCTTTTAAGTAATGACTCATCCTCATTCACTACTGTCACACCTTTTTTTGGAAGTTGTTAATTGTCGAGAATGCCTTTTGGAGTATTTTCTGGCCCAGGAGTTTTTCAGAATAGAAGTTACCAAAACACATGGTTTAGATTGAAGGAAGTCAGCATAAGATGACATTTTCCAAAAAACATTTCAGGATTCAAGAGAATTTAAAAGCTAGTTAAACCTTATTAAGCAGAAACCACTAAAAAGTAATGACTCATCCACAAACAGCACTCATCGTTTCTTTTAACGGGTACACATTTTCGAGGATGCCGTTTGAACCCGAAGGGAGAAATACCGAAATATTTAAAGTGCAAGCATACTGGCTTTCAAATCGTTTTTCAGTTAAGAGAAAATAAAACAGAAAAAGAAGTGCTATCATCAAAATTTTAATTCACAGTATTAAATTAACATACTTTAAGTAATGTCTCATCCTCATTCACTACTTTCGTACCATTTTTTTGGAAGTTGTAAATTGTCGAGAATGCCCTTTGGAATATCTTTTTTTCAAAGATAAAAGTTACCAAAAGAAATGATTTAGATTGAAGAAGGTCAGCATAAGATGACATTTTTCATAAAACATTTCAGGATTCAGGAGACAGAAACGATTTAAAAGAAATGACTCATCCACAAACAGCACACCACTAGTTTTGGCGGGTACACATTTTCGAGGATGCCATTTGGAATATCTGTTGCACCTGAAGATTTACAGACGAGAAATACCAAAATATTTAAAGATCAACCTGGTTGATGACATTATTGTTTTTGGAATCGATCAAAATAAACAAACTTCACAAAACTAGGAAATAGTCACGAAATGTAACTTTTGAGAAGATAACTAACGGGTTTTTGGGAAATTGTTTAAACAAAAATAGAAATATGCTGGACTCTAAAACTAAAGCAATGTTAAATCTAATCTTGAATCATTACCAACTAGATACGTAAGCAAATGTTTGCAATGCAAGTATAACTGAACTCCTTTAGAAACTGTTACGATCAAGCAAGGAATGCGAATGAGAATAATGTCCGCTGCTAGAAGTATTAAACATTTGTTTTACATTTAGTTTCCATTATCATGTATTTTTGAATACGGAACTTGGTGTCAAATCGAAAGCATCTTTAGTTAATGACTAATCCAATCTCATCAACTCTGACCTTTTGAATGATACACCTTTTTGAGGAGGCCTTTTGGAATACTTTTTACGCTAGAAGATTTTTAGAAAAGAAATACCGAAAATGGTGAAATGTTATATTGATGACAATCGTTTTTTAAAATCGATCAATCTGAAGATGGTTTCAGATTGGGTTGTTCCAATAAAACTAAAAAACGAGACCTTAAATAAAAGTAAATATAACTTTAGAGAAGATTATCAAGTTTTTGGGAAATTGTTTAAAGAAGCACAGAATGGTAATGGAAATGGTCTTTGAAGAATGTCTGCTGCTAATTTTATTAAACATATATATTTTAGATCTTTCCATTCGATTACTCAACTTTTGATAATTGTTATTACAACTTGGTGTCAAATAAAAACGTGCTTTGAGTAATGAGTAATCCAATCTGATCAACTGTAACCTTTTTGAATAATACACATTTTTGAGAATGCCTTTTGGAATATTTCCTACGCGAGAAGATTCTCAAGTGCTGTATTCTGTAAAGGTTCTCCCGGGAGTAAATGTTCACATCAAATCACGGTTTCCATTGGTCAGTCAGTGTAGTATCTGGCTTTAAACTGACAAGAAAGAGATCGTTTTTTGTGTGAATGTTTGACACAACTGCTCTGTGAGGAGAACTTTGAAATGAAATTTCCATTGAAAACACTTACAAAAACATGTCATTACTATCAAATTAATGTCAAATGTCTATTTCGACCAATGGTAACCGTGGATTGATGTGAAAATT
Organism: Aspidapion aeneum; assembly: GCA_963576565.1. Classification (NCBI taxonomy): domain Eukaryota; kingdom Metazoa; phylum Arthropoda; class Insecta; order Coleoptera; family Brentidae; genus Aspidapion; species Aspidapion aeneum. The sequence goes on along the minus strand of OY755038.1, from coordinate 32,221,071 downwards.
CACTCCTGGTAGATACTTTACAGAATAAAGCACTAGAAGAGACTTAACGGAACACTTAAAGTGAACACTAAATATGAACCTTGAGTAAAATGTTATATTGATGATATTGTGGTTGTCCCAACAGAGAAACCTAAATAATATTTCAGGTTGAAGGAAGTAATGACTACACTAGATAAAGATGGTTGGACCTTAAATAAAAGTAAATAAGAGTTTCAAAACTACACTATAAAGTTATTGGGGCATTTTATAAATAAAAACAGAAAATTTCCTAAAAATACCAATTTGTATTTCGTCTTATTTTACCTGAAACTTTCATGCGTCAAAGTTGACTCGTTGTTGTCGATAGCGTCACCGTCTTGGTCCATCTCTTCGGTCACGGTCGTATCGTATTCGGGTGCTGAAGATGACGAACCAGCAGTAGCATCATTCGTGTTAAAATCATATTCTGAACCACAAGATATCGGGGTTAATTCTCCGCTTTCAGGACCTTAAAAATAGACAGCGTTATAAGTCAAGGTTAACCCACGAGCAAGGAAACTTTTGTGGGGTTTTTGTTTGTTTCTGTGCGGAGGTCTTGAGTTTGTGTATTTAGCATGATTTATTTATTTATTAGGTTTATCTATTGTATAGCTTTCGTACATTAATAAACTATTATTATTATTATTATTATTATTATTATTATTATTATTATTATTATTATTATTATTATTATTATTATTATTATTATTATTAACCGGTCGCACTCAGCCAACTGCGAGATAACGATTGTCTGCCAAAGAAACAACCGCAGATGCAGTTATATAATTAAGGCTCACTCAGAGTCAGTCACTAACCTAATCTCTGAGGGATTGGTGGCTGTTAAGTGTTGTTTGGTTATACATTTTATTGACTCTTTGACTTGACATGAGGGTTAAAAGTTTTTGCTGTAGGTCGTAAATTAAATAAAGGAATCAGATATATTTTAATTATAGCAACAAAAGAAGCCTCACAGAATATAAGCAAGAATATTAATCATCACTTACCATGTGGCTTGTGTAAACTGGCATAATATTCAGAAAACTCGATTGACCCGGAAATTTTATCCATGCGGTCCAACGTCATTGCCACTCTTCCCAAGTCATTGTCCAAACCCGGGGCAGTAGGGAAAATCTTTGACAATTCATCCAGGTGTATTCTAAAAACAACGTTACTTTACAAATTCATTAAAAGTACGATTTAGTACATTTCCATACGTTTAAGTTGAAACAAAAGCATAGTTGCGTAAACTCTGTGCGATGAATTTGGGATCAAATTAGGAACAAACTAAGACGTTATTATGTCATCAACTAATATTGAGTATATGCATGCTCAAAATAATATAAAATTTATATTGATTTTTTTTTTGTAAATGAACTATTTGTAAATTCATTTTACTTTTCTTGGCATGTCATTTTAAATTTCTTTTGCCAAAACAACTATACACACTTTGTAGCTTGTTTGTTCCATTACACAGGCTGTCTCATAGTAGTAGTAGTAGTGGGGTAGGCTCTAGGAACATAAATCGCCCTTTTCGCCAGCTCCTGGTCATCGCCCCCTATGTATCCTTCCTTTCCCGAGGAATCTGCCAGTCTTCTGTACAAAGACCAGAATATCGGTCCACCTCAAATTCCGAAGGTCTTCCGTCTCATAGGCTTCCTCTTCGAATACCTCTATTCTACCCTCTTTATTTGCTTCACGTGTGAGTAAATGTGCCGAGGTCTCGTCCTCGACGCAACAGATCGCACGTCACGTTTTCCTTCACTTTCATCTTCGCCAACTGTCTTTGTAGGACGCAGTGTGCGTTGTAGACTCCCGCTATGGCTCCTACCTCTCTTAGCGTTCTACAGAGTAGCCAGTCCCTACCAGATTTACTGTATCCGGTCGCACACTCCTTCGCCTGTCTAGTATTTTCTGTCTTTTTGTATCTCTTTCTGGGCCCACTCTTTAGGCGCTTTCCTAATTTCTTTCTCCAATATTACCGCTTCTATAGCGTAAACATCCGCCTGGAAAACTGTTGCGATGGATCCCAGCGAGTAGCTTTTTCCAATGCCTTGCTTTTTGCGTCTGTCTGTATAGCAGAGCGTGGCATCATCAGAAAATTCAATCCCGTCCGTTGTCCTTCGTGAAATGGTCACACAGTATCTCCTTCTCTGCCTTAACCGCTTCTCTGGCATCTCTAACCTGTACGTTAATTGAGGAATCTCCTTTTCTGCCACGGCTGTCTTATAAGTCATGGTCCAAACTGAAGGAGGCGATGAAGGCCTTTCTGATGAAAAAAGTTCATAAATAACATGGTCAACAGTTCCCTGTTTGGAAGACATAGGATTTTTAAAGTTAGAGGAGAGAAGGGAAAAGAGAACAGAGGAAAAAGAAAATCTGCCCCCGTCCAATGTTTATTTGTCTAATTATAATCCAAAAATCTGATATTCCCTTTTTTTCATAACATAGTAAGTTGACGAAAGCTGTCAAAATAGCTTTCAAAAACTGTATTTTTTTTACTTTAGCTTATTTATCCTAATTATCAATAATATGTTAATATTGTCTTCCTTTATTAACAGAAAACATTAACCCTCGACAACAATAGTTGACCCATGTGTTCATCAGAAATGACTTCCTATATCCTTCAGTTTAGACCATGACTTATGAGACAGCTTGTGTAAGTTTTTGTGTGAACAATAATGAAAGAAATTCGTCGCACAAAGTAGAAAAAAATAGGTTAGTGAGGCAAACAAAGACAAAAAAGCGCAGAGTAAGTGCAAACATAAAAAATTTTAAACTTGTGTATGTATTACCTTAAAAGAACGCAAACTATAACATCTATAGCAAATGAAACACCAACCACCATTCATCTTTTCTATGTGTAAAAACAAAGTTTAATTTTAAAAATAAATAAACCCAAATAACGTATTTTAATAATAAAATAAAAAAATAGTGTTTATTATTATATTTTACTTTTTATTTATAATTATTTAAATTTGTATATTTTGTACCTAAAAATAAACGTATACTCAAAAAAAGATTTAAATTAAATAAAGTGACTGTTAAGTTTTAAAGAAATCTCTAAAGGATATTTTCAATTCAAATTCAAAATAATTTTTAAGGTTTTTAAATATAATAATATATCTTTTTTTGTTTTTTGAGACATCCATTTTACTATTGCAAAATTTACGAAGTGGTTGCCATGGATGTTTTTAGAATTCACTTGTTGTTTATAGTTTTAGGTCCTTGCATTATTTTCAATTTGGTATTTGAGAATTATATTGGTAATCGCCCATTGCGATCAGAAATTTTAACACACGAAAAGGTGATCTCATGTTTTTTTTCAGACGTTGATACTTTACGTCTAACTTTTGAGTTTTCATATTTTTGACAGTGGGAAGGAAGAATTATAGAAATCAGTTTGATGACTTGGTCGAGTTAATACCCTGAGAGTCTCTCGTTCTTGTATTGAGGCACCGCAGACCTGCATAGATGAAAGTTTTCCGAAAATTTATGTATGGCTTCGGTAGTTCAATGTTTAGAATGTTTGCGTACAGAGCAAGAGATCCTGGGTTCGAGTCCCGGCCGAAGCAGAAAAAACTTTTTTCTTATTTTTCTTTCTTTAATTTCACTTGTTGTTTTTAGTTTCTTATTAAGAACCTGATGAAGTTTAGACTCAAATAAAGACAATTTTGGCCAAATATTAGATTTCTGATTTACTGTCCTAGAACCGAAAATCAACGACAATAATTTGTTTATTTTGGTTAATAAAATTAAAGTTTAAAATTATGTGAACATATTTTGGTAGCATCCAAATTTTAACGGCCTATTTATACTCATTTTTCAGAATTAATTTTGTTTTTAGGATTCTTATCTGTGTTTTAGCACATATTGGTTGTTTTTTATTACATGCTCTGATTTTAAGCCCTTAAAAAGGATTTTTAATAACACAGAATATTTTTAGAGAGATATATGTATAAAACTTATATATTATAGGCTGGAAAAAGATAAAAAAGAAACCTATTTTTACAAAACAGGGCTGCCAAATTTTTATGGAATATTTTTCCCCATCACAGATAACTCTTTTGTCGAATCACTTTATAAATGAACGAAAAACAGTGTTATTAATAGTACACTTAGTTCAAAAGTTGATTTAGAGTTCGAGTTATTTGAGTTTGATACCCTAAATTAAAACCGACCTTAAAAAATAAAATTTTATGTTGCCCTGGAAACAATGTAAATTTTTTTTGAGTTCCTATTTTATTTATGTTTAGAAGATAAAAGTGAAAAAGATAGGGCGATTTTTGCAATAATATGTTGAAGAACCTAATGTAATATTTATTAGATCTTGAAGGTAGGAAAAGCTTTGAGCTCTAAAAAAAACAGAAAAAGCAAAATGCACACCTAAATAAATATCCAGGCTTTTTAACGTGAAAGATCTTCATAAACTAAACAGAACACTATATAGAATTTAGTCAAAGAAAAACAGATCTGTTTTTCTTTGATATAATCTGCAATGCTGCCAGTTCTCTACTCCGAATTGCATTCAAAATTATTATTACTCGATAAGCAAGTATCTGACTTACGATACTTTGGAAAAAAAACGAATCAGATTTTCAGCGACATCTTTACGAATAGCTTCGAACTGATCGAGTGAATATGGTAAAACCAAATACCGTGTCGTGGACATTTTTTACTACCATCTGCGATCAGATTCGAATTGGAAGAACGTAAAGCAATCAATTCAATTTTTTCGACCGTTACTCGGTGTAATAAGAATTGGTTAGAAAAAGAATATTTCTAATAGGTTTCGTCATTTTCAAAGAAAACACTTTTCTTTCATTTAAACCTAAAACGTGTAAAAGTAAAAAATCTACTACTTTTAAACTGTAGTGGCAACCCTGGCCTATGTCTGTCCCTTTTTTTCTTGTGTCATTTTCTGTCTATCTATACTCGAACACACGACTTTTTGCCACCCAAGATCTAGCTTTCAGAACCTAGTATATTTCTAGAACTCGCAAAAACGAGTATGACAAGCGTGGCGCTGATTGGTTCAGTGGGGGTGCGTTCGCTTTACAATCAGAGGGAAATGGGTTCGAATCCCATGCCTGCCACTACAAACGCGAACCTACTATCCAAGTCTGAATACAGATTCACCGAAGGTAGGGATAAAGTCTAGCTTGTCTTGGGCGAAATTTGGGCATCAACGAAGTGGGCAATACAAGGCCGTGGTTCGGAAGTCACGTTAAGCCGGTGGTCTCGTGTTAAAAGCGTAGATAGCGCTAGCGCGATAAAGACCCCTGTGTTCGACAAGGAGCATCAGGCAAAATTAAATCATCCTTGAGAAAAGAAATTTTCCTACCGTGGGGGTGCTTGACGGGCCGGCCCGCTATGTCTTCATGTAGTATGAATGTGAGAGAGAATGAGCTGTGTTTGTCTCGGTCACCAAGTGACTTCGAGTCAGATGGTCTTGATGTCCACCGAATTATGCTGGCAAATTTTCTGCAATAAGCGGGCTGAGCCAATAAGTAAAAACGAAAAAAAAACGAGTATGAGAGGCTATTAATTCCTCATTTTCAATAAAGAAACGAGATACAATTAAGACTTATTGATTTATTAAGATAAATAGACCGATTTTTGACGTATTTTGAATTTGAAGAAAATTTCCTTCGTGATAACCGAAAAAAAATTATTTAACCTAACAAAAAATTCGACTAGATGGCAATTCTAAAAGTTAAGCTACGCATTCGCCTAGTTATGACATATACATATTATATACACAATAAAATTAGTGGTGACAGAGTTTATACCCGTCAGAACTGACGATACTCGATGACATTTCGCTGCTTTCTTTGGAGTAGGTGTCCGAAAGGCCCGGCGATGATGGGCCACTCGACATGAAGCTAGGTGGGCCGCTCCAGCCTATACCTAAAAATAAGTTGAAAGATACAGGGTGTTTTAGAAATAATGATACAGAGTACAAGGTGTCCCAAAGGTAATGTTTTTGAGTCGCTTCAGGTATTGCCAGGGGAGAAAAAATCTGACACACACTTGCGGGTTTGCGGGCCTGCTTTTATTCTAGTTTCTCTCGTATCTCGGTAGAGGGCGCTTCTTGCGAAGCTTTTCTCACTATAGACATAGGATGGGAGGCAAAACGGCCTGATTAACTTCGCAAGGGTGTCACATTGACAACGTTGCCAGGTCTACTGATTTTTCAGTAGATCTACTGCTTTTGGGTGTTTGTCTACTGCTTTTGGGTGTTTGTCTACTGAATACTGTTTTTACGTCGAAATCTACTGCTTTTTTGGGTTTTCAGGAAATATGAGCCGTAGATCTACTGTTTTTGTTTTACAAGAAAATTTATCAGGTACCTAGTGTACATACTTAGTTACGTATTCAAAGTATTTATAATTTTTGCCTGTGAAAAAATTATATGAAAACGCTCACTTCCGTTGAAACATCTCCATGATTTACAGAAGCCAGAAATAGTTGCAAAATTACTATTGACGCCGCCAAAGAAACATACAATCAAAGAATAAAAAACAGGTTGCTGAATTGTCCAAGTAGTTCTAGGTCCTTTTGGTCTCTTGCAAAAGCTGTTGGATCAAACTTCACCAAGTCATCCATACCACCACTTACAGATAAAAATACTCACTTAGCCACAACATCAGAGGAAAAAGCCAATATGCTGGCCAAAATTTTTTCCTACACTCAAACCTAACAGTGCCAAATGGAAAAACTCCACCATTCATTGAAAGGGTTTCCCACAGTATGCCAGAGGTACCCTTTTGTCACAGAGAAATACGAAAATCTCTTCAAAAGTTGGATACAAACAAAGCAATGGGTTAAGATGGCATTCCCGCGATAGTACTCAAAAATTGTGCTAACGAACTCACCCCAACTTTCGCTAAATTATTTAATTTATCTTACAGGCAGTAAGGCAGTACAACCTATTCCAAAGAAAGGAAAAAAGACAGATCCGTTAAACTATAGACCAATTGCTATACTTCCGGTGATATCAAAAGTAATGGAAAGAGTTGTGAACAATTACCTAACCAAGTACTTGGAAAAGTACAAAATTATCAACGACAAGCAATACGGATTTTGAAAATATAGGTCAACTGGCGATTTACTTACATACGTCACTCACTTATGGCAAAAAGCGTTTGAGTTACGGGGCGAAACAAGAACAATTGCCTTAGATATATCTAAAGCATTCGATAAAGTCTGGCATGAGAATCTGCTCAACAAGCTCAAAGCAATGGGATTGTCGCCGAAACTTTGCACTTGGTTTGAAAGTTACCTTAAGGATAGATCCATTTATGTTGCACTGGATGGCCGGAACTCCAACTCTTACCAAATAAATGCTGGTGTGCCACAGGGAGCAATCCTTTCGCCAACACTTTTTCTGATTTATATAAATAACCTCATAGATAAAACAGTAAATCCACTTTATTGCTTTGCAGATGATGGCAATGTAGTCTCCTCAGTCATACCACCCACTCAGTGTCTATCCGCACGTGAATTCCATCATCTTAGACTAACTCAAATATCGCAGATAAATAACGACCTGGAGATAATAGAGGACTGGGGCAACAAAAACCTTGTACAGTTCAACGCGCAGAAAACCCAAGCAGCCCTGTTTTCAAAAAAGACCAGCACCGATGAGCCAAACATCATGCTATCTGGAAGTGCTGTCACATTGCAGAGCCAGTTGAACATCTTAGGAGTCACTGCAGAGACCAACATGTCTTGGCACAGTCACGTGGCAGATATAGCTAAAAGGGCATCCCAAAAGCTTGGGGTGCTATTTCGTACAAGACATCTGTATACACCAAGCCAACTGCTGATACTCTACAAAGCCCAGATTCGACCAACTATGGAGTACTGCTCACATATATGGAGTGCGGCACCCAAACATAACTTAATGCTTTTGAACACCGTGCAAAAACGAGCTATCAAGCTAATCAATGACCCCGCACTTAGCCGTAGCTTGGATGGTCTCGAACATCGAAGAACTGTGGGCGATCTATCTCTCTTCTACAGGTATTATCACGGAAAATGCTCTGAAGAGTTGGCACGTATGATCCCCCCGGGAGTAGCACCTACTAGGCGAACACGTCAAACAGACGGTAACCATCAATTTACTGTCATAATAGAGGCACCAAGATCCTCATTATATCAGAATTCATATCTCTGGAGAACAGCATCGCCGTGGAATAAACTCCCTGCGACAGTTTTCCCTGCAGGTTACAACCTGAACCGTTTCAAAACCAACACACACCAACATTTCCGCGCACTGGCCGCTTCTCGAGCGTGATAGGAATCTCCTTGCGAGTGCCCTTAACCGTAAAAAAAAATGATTTATTTTATGTCTGTGGTCAATTTTGAATTTCGCGCCTCTTCGTGGAATGTAAAAAAAGCCTAGTTACCACCTATGCGTGACCGCTCAAAAGACGCATCACGTGATGGGACATGGATTTGCACCGGTTTTAAATGCGGCGTCACCTGATGGATTTTTTGAATCAGGGTGGGCATGCATAGGTGGAAACCGGATATAAGTGTGCATCTGGTGATATCCGCGTCGGTTGTCGTTGTCGTCATGCTGCGTTCGAGGGTTGAATCAACTCTTTTTGAAGTGTAAACTTCTTTAGGCGCGTTTAGCACTTTTTGTGGGTATTGAATTGAACTGAGCTGTTACGCTCGGCTATGTAACGCTCATTCGGGTGAAGTCGGCTCGAGTCGACTAACTGTGAGAGGAATAGTCAGCAGAGCGATATGGTGATGCAGATGAAGGCCACTCACAGCAAAATTTACCAGAGTAATTTATACCCATTTATAATTATGTAAATGTTATTACTTTGTATATTACTTTGTCAATATACAACGCAAAAAATCTTGTATTTCGTATTATTAATTTTGCCTTGTTGAAGTTTACACTTCTGCCGTGTGGTCTTAAGCAAACACAATTTTTTTTCTTTGTTTATCACTAAAAGAATCATTAAATGCTTTTTTGGACTGAAAAAAGTCTACTGTTTTTTTACAAAATCTACTTTTTTCATCTATGATCTACTGCTTTCTTAAAATTCGACCTGGCAACGCTGCACATTGACCAAGCAGTGTTCTGAGGAGTCCCATAAGGACGAAACAGTTAATTGTCAACACTTGTTAGGATCCAATAGATCTTAGACCCCCGTGAGGTCAAGCTTTCGAGCTACCCACGAAAAAATATGAGAGAAACAAAGAAGTTTTTGTTTTACCCGATTAGCCACGAAAACTTGTTTGATTGCCAGTTTATATTTTAAATTATTTTGATAGAAATGTCAAACATAAGCACTGTTTAAATTACATTGACTAAACGAGGAACCGAAAATAAGTTTTTCGGTATCTTGGTTCTTTACCAGTCCCTGTTGAGAACGGAAAATTTAAAAAAAAAACCTTTCTGTACAAAAAGTTGTACGAAAATTCTGGTTTTCCGGTCGGTTTAAAAGTATTATATTACTACTTACTATTGCAAGGCGACTGGAGTTTTTGATGTTCCGATTTTCCCGACAGCAAACCGTACCCACCCGAAGTACTGCTGGTAGGAGTCGGCAACGGCGTACTCGGATAATTTGGAGGTGTCGAAGTCGGCGTTCTGTACAGTGGTGCCGTCGTCATCTTTTCCAAAAAGTAGTCGATTTGTTTAAGCGATAGGGCGTTGTGAAGAGTTTCCAGAGGACGAATCGGAGGTACCCCACCAAAACCTTCAATAGCTAAATAAAAAATGCTTAGTTTGGCTTATAGTTAGGGATAGTTGTGGAAGATTTTTAAAAACTGTCTTAGGTCGATTGGTATTAGATCACACAATTTTAAGTCAACGTGTGTTTACCTCCAATTTGAGTGAGATGGCCTGTGTGACGTCATAAATATAAGATAGCAGTTTTTATAATGTTTTTTCACAAACTTTGGCTTATAACTTTCGCTAAATTAGTTAAAAAAAAACTGCTAATACGTTTTTTGATGGCAAAAGAACAGAAATTAATATTAAGTTAGCTTAATATCTTGAAAACGAACAACGATTTTTTTTTAATACAAAAAAATAGTATCTTTTCTTTGTCGAAAAAAAAATTAAAGAAGTTTTAGGATCTTAAATCTATTGGTTATGGATCACTCAATTTTAAGTCACCGCGTGTTAAGCTTTATATAACAAAAACTAAAAAAAATATTGTTATTTTTTAAAACTTTAAAAAAATTCTAGTTTGAGCAAGAATCGATCGATCGATTTTCATATGTTTTCACAAAGTTTGGCTTATAACTTTTGCTAGATTAGTTTTACAGAAGAACTGTAAATACGTTTTTTTCCAAAAGAGCGTTAATTAATGTAGTATAGAATTTAGCTTTGAAATTAAAAACTAACAAAGATATATTTTTTTTTTAATGATACTATACTTTTTATTATTTTTAAGAAATTTTATATATTTGTGAGTCTGTAAGATATCAAAACACTCGGCGACTTACCATTAAGTGATTCATCACCAATTGATCGAGAGTACTCTTAAACTTTTTGCTCAATCTTGAATTAAAAAAAAAATTAATATTTGAAAAAATAACAATATCTTTTATAGTTCTTAAGATATAAACCTTACTAAAACAAGAATTCAATTATTGTTCTATAATTTTAATCATTTTTATTATTTTTAATTTTTAAAACAATTATATCTTTGTTAAATTTTAAGATCTGAAGCTCATTTCTTTACCATTTTATTTGTTGTTCTATTGCAAACAAAAAACGTATTAAGTATTAAAGAAAAAGTTATAAGCCAAAGTTTGTGAAAGAACATGAAAAAATCCGCTGTCCTGGATTTATGATAGACACCGGACCTCCTACTAAAATTGGAGGCAAACACCCGGTGACTTAAAATTGTGTGATTTATTAGGGCAGTTTAAAAAAATCTGCCACAACTATTCCACGGGATACCAAAAGCTGCTCAACAAGTATGTAAAATAGTTTTCAAGCAGAATTTGACGCGTAAGATGCCGAACCAATGTAACGCGAATTCACAAATGTAATTTAATACAAATTTCATCAAACTTCACTATAATTCCATCAGAATAATAATTTAATAATTTTCTAAATAAAAGTTATATAATAAATACAAGATTTTAAGATCATTTTGCTTCATCGTTTGTAAATTCATCTCGAGGTCTATGCAACTGATTTTTAGGTCATAGTATTTACTAGTAAAAAAGTTTTTACTTACCGCTAGCACTAGCTGTGCTGGGTATCATATCCCTCAGATTGGGCGCGCTCGAGCTTCCAGAAATGACCGCCGTTGAGAACAAACTGTTAGCGCTGCTGTCCATCATCAGTTTCTTAAAACCCGCGCTGCCGCCACAGCTGAACCCCAGCATCTTGAAATAGCTCATCTGTCCGGCGATACTATGGCGATGGCGTTTGATGGCTTGGCCGCACTCTGAACAGGGTGAAAGGGTCGTAACGCAAGAACAAGGATCGGAAGAGGGGTGCGAGAAAGAGCGCGCCGCTGTAATGGCGTTGTATCGCCGCCGCGATGTTACTTGATTGTTGTTAGGCAACCCCGCAGGTGTTAAAGTAAGCGGAGCGTTGTTAGGGGAACGTTTTGGTGGAGGTTCCGGGAAAAGCAGACGGGGGTAACATAACAGACATTTAGCATTGGAATCATGCTCGGGATAGACGCTGTAAGGTACGCGGGATGTTTCGCAAGGAAATAAACTATTAGGGTTAGCTTCTCTTAAGCTCTGGTTATATTTATCGAGAAGGAAATATTTGTCAGCGCAACTAATCAACTCGCTGTCGAGTATATTTGGATCAGAGAACGATCTGTGCTTTTTAAGCAGCTTTACGTCATCCTCTGTTACATCCGTATCCAAATTAGCTTGTACCGATACATCATCTAGCAAAGTATCGATAGTGTTTTGTCTTAAGAGTCTCCAAGATCCAGTTCTTGTTTTAAATTTTAAGTCAGACAGAGGTAACTCGTTTGTGGCGTTACTCAATCGCTTTAACTCGATTTCTGACGTAAACAATGCCAGATTTAGTTCGGTCAAAGGTAACTCGTTGGTGCACTGGATCGGTTTTAAATCTGCTTTAATATCGGCAACGTCAGAATTCTCTGAATCGTCCAACTCTAAAGATCCAGAAATTGGAGTCAAACTCATTCTCTTAGCAAACTGATATCTTTTAGCCTCGACAGGAGCTAAATCATTTACGCAGCTAATGTTAATGTTGGGCAGTGGAGTAAAGTTTTCGGAGTTTAATTCTGGTGTTATATGTAAATGTTATGTGTAACAAAAAAATAAATGCAATAGTTAATTCATTCAAGATTATTACACCAAAGGAGGCGAGCGTAAGGGAAAAAAAGGGAGAAAAGAAAAAAAGAAAATGATTCAGTAAAATGTACAACCATTACCAAATGAAAATAAAACGTATAATGCAATCATATACTTTGATACCTTCTTAATCCAAATGTCCTTTACCAAACTTTACTATGACAACGTTAAACTTTATGTTTGTGATATTCTTTTATTTAAATATAAATGTTGGTTCGGATCGATTTATTAATGTGAATATAATAGTTTTTTTTGTAAACACGGGTTGAATAATGCAAAAAACAGTCATTTTTCAAAATTTTATGTCGATTTCTGACAAGAGTTGCGGAAAATAGATTGAGAAGGTAAAAAAAGTTCATTTAAGAAATGCATACAAAAATTTAAACCCTGAACAAATGAATAGCAACAAGAAATAAACACTACTAAAGGAAAAGTCATGCAACAGAATAGATAGATAGATATATCTTTCATTCTAGGGACAGAAAAGGCGGCGCAATACCACAAAAAAAGGAATAGACCAACTCTTATTACTTTTAGAAGTTAAAAAAGTTGATCTATACCTCGTTTATAAAAACTTTGAAACACCACTGACATGGGGGTCACCGGACAGATGAGGTTTAAAAATAGTATTACTTTTTACAACTTGATTTGTTTTTATGCATTATTTTGCAAGTATAGGAGCCTGTACGTCAACCCCTCTTTTTATATTAAACGAGCCCTCTTCCGACCCCATCTAAAAGTTATGGCATTCATCATTCGACGGCGTATTCAGTGCAAAAGTTTTTAGCCGTTGACGTCAATAGTGCGGTGTTCACGGTATCCAAGTTACGCACATGCTGTAAATTTTTCCTTGAAAGTGGGTGTTAACTTCAAGCCACAGTTATCACTGGTCAGTCTATATTATCTGACTTTCAACTGACGCGGAAGAGATTATTTTTGAAAAAACGTTTGACGTAACTGCTCTTGTGCTTTGCAATGCCATAACTAACCAATGGTAACTGTGGACATTAACTCCCAGGAAAGAATTTAGAAAATAAGTGTCCTGAAGGGCTAAAGGTACTTACAGGAAATATAGAAAAAAAAACTAACCCACCTTTAAAAAGCTCAAATTTCAAAAGAAGTAAAAGATAAAAACCATCTCTTGATACATCAAGCCGCTAATGAGCTACAGGGTGTTTTTTAAAAGTTTACGTTCTGTGAGGGGGTATGACGCTAGCTGAATCTCATCTGTCACTATGAATTTTTAGAATATTACATAAACTTAGTAATTTTTGGCAATATTTTTTTTACAATAAAAAAATATAATTCAAATAAAACAAAAAATTTCCCTATGTATTGCTAAGCCAATTTGTTGAGTGATGAGGCTTTTTGCGTTAAAATCATTTGTTTTTTTACTAATATCCAAAATTAATTTTGTAGCTCATCACCCCATACTCCTAAAGTTTCAACTGCAAATGGAACGAAAACATATAGCTTTAGTAGTTCCACAGAACACCAATTAGTTCAGCATATTTTGGTTTTTTCATCTCTTCAAAAAACAGCTTTACAATGTCTCTTACAAAAAGGAAGATGCCAAAGTGTGGCTGCATGTTGCATCCCAGATTAATTCCTTTCCACTTCTCCAGGAAGCCAACGTCATTAGATCTGCTTGCTTTCCATCTCCCCGACATACCCCAGACGGCTCCAGAACAGAAGGAAATCATGCAGTTCTAAGCGCTCGTTTAATGATATTGTTAATCTGCCCATGTCTGTACAAGCGACCTGCACTTTTAACACATATCGACTATTTCGTTGCAAGTGCAGTTATGTTGTATTATATTTTTTCCCACCCTTTTAGACCATTAATAATTGATATAGGAATATACAAGAAACTGTGTTCGAACTCGCGAAATTTTTACTTTTAAATTGCATCTTGACTTTATTCCTGATGCTTACCGTATTTGACAGGCGCTCAAATTTATAGTTTTTGTAAATTGGATGCTCTTATATAGTATTTAATAGATTAGCCTTGGAACATATTTTCCAAAAATACCCGCTATGCCATAGTTTAGAGCCATAGTTTCTGAGATATTAGCAATTATTTTTTAAAACGATAACAGTACTGCTTTTGTGTCAATTTTAGTATCCTCATTCCAATTTATGACAATACATATGAACTTTGTTGCCGTTACCGTCACTTAAAAAAATACTCTGCCTATCTATGGGCACCTAAGCTCACACTGGGTACTATAGTTATAGTGTATCTACGTGAAAGCCAATATAACTAAAAACTGAAGTATATTTTATTGAACTCCAGACTCAATTACCTTTGGTTTGATACCACACAAGCCATGTTTTGACTTAAACTCTAATTTTTCAAATCTACCCCCACCCTTTTTATAAAAACTAAAATGTATTTTGTTTAACTCCAGACTCAATTACCTTTCGTTTGATATCACACACGCCATATTTCCACTTAAACACTAATTTTTGAAATTTACCCTCACCCTTTTTTTTTAAAATAAACTAAACTGTATTTTGTTTAACTCCAGACTCAATTACCTTTCGTTTGATATCACACACGCCATATTTTTACATAAACTCTAACTTTTTAAATCTACCCCCACCCTTTTATTTGGCTTGTGTTCGGTAGATTTTGTTCATTTTTAAATGGGACCATCTAGACCCAAAACCCAGCCTGGTTACCAAATTTCATTAAAATCGGGCAAGCCGTTTTTGAGTTATGCGCGTTGGTCGTTACAGACAGACATACAGACAGACACAGACAGACAGACAGACATACAGACAGACAGACAGACAGACAGACAGACAGACAGACGGCGCAACAAAAAAGTTTCAAAATCATCTGAAACGCAAAGATATATAAAAATTTTTGAAATCGGAGCAACTTTTTTTTTCTCGAAAAAATTAGGATCACCATAGCTCACACTACTTAGTATAGTAGTAGTGTGAGCTAATATATTTGTCATTATCACTCTTTATACATGGGGACTAACATAGTTTGAAATAAGGACACTGAAATTAACACAAAAGTGGTAATGTTATTTTTTTATCATTTAAAAACTTATCGCTAATATTTCAGAAACTATTTATCAAAACTGCAAAATATTGGGTATTTTTGGAAACTATATTCCAAGCACAATCCATTAATTAAATAATATAAGGAGCATCTAATTTACAAAAACTATAAATTTGAGCGCCTGTCAAATATGGTAAGCATCAGGAATAAAGTCAAGATGTAATTTAAAACTAAAAATTTCGCAAATCCGAACACAATTTCTTTTATATTCCTATATCAATTATTAATGGTCTAAATGGGTGGGAAAAATATAATGAGACACCCTGTACAGACCCTGTATGTATGAAATATTTTAAAGAAATAGAAACGCGACAAACTTATCAAAGTCAAATTTATTTAAATCATAATCAACGGAGGGAAATATCGGTTACTTCCGTCCTTGTTAATCATAAGCGTCGGAAAATAAAAATAAATGATTTTTGACAAACATTTACAAAGGGTGACGACAAACGTGTTTGTTTATATGTTGCCTATACATAGGGAAACCAAGTCTAAAGGCACCGAAATAAAAAAATATGTTTCATTCAGAAAAAATCCTACAGAAGTCAAGGGCAGTGAATTAAGCCATGCTGAGCTTTCTGGAAATTGTAAGGTCAATAAACGAGCTCTTTCTAGATCATTAGACTTTATCTGATATTAATAGCCCATCGCACCGACCTTTTTTTTCGTTACTTAGCCTTAAGTGTTCCTTATTACGTCATATTATGATTATATTAAGAAACGCTTTAAGCTAAGTAAAGAAAAAAAAGTCGGTGAGATGGACCCTTATAATATTATAACATTAAATTTTTATAAATAATAAAGGTCATAAAGTTTTGAAAATCCCCTCAGTATAGAGCTCGACGATGGTTGGATGTATCATGAGACGGATTTAACCTTGTAAGCGTCTCAAACGGCGGTTAGTGTTTGTCTAGCTCCTCTGGAAATAACTTAAACCACCCAAAAGTTTCCAGTTGGGATTACCCTGTACAAAGACTTTTACGGATAAAACCTCACTTCTGTATTGAGTTCCGAGAAAACTGAGATATGGGGGGGTGTATTTGTTCAAGTTAGGAAGAAGGATAGTGATTGAAAAACTAGTCTAGCTAATTTTCAAAGATGGGTGCCAGGAGGAGTAAATAAATATTATCTACGTTAAATATTCAAATAATACTCTAAAGTTGCTGTCAAACATATCAAGTTGCCAAAAGTAAAAAGTGGCGAGTTAAAAATAATCCTGAAAATTTGTAAACTTAAAAAGTGATTAAGCCAAACTGCAAATCGTCGATAAACTTGCAAAAACGACTCAAAAAGTCCATTTTCGGAAATAATATTTTAAGAGCCATAAAAATAGTTTTTGTAATTTTGTAGTTACTTTAATTATCGCTATTTTGCCCGTAGAAATAAGGATATATGTATGGGTGATTGGTTATATTTTACTCCATAGCTCTCTCCAGCCAGTAACATTTATCACACTTTATAGTTCAAATGGGAAAAGTTGCATGATTTTTTCGGATGCGCCGTAATCTGATGCCAAAGTAGCATATATGAATCCCTTGTCAAATGTTTGACATATGTTTTAATTCGTCTTTCAGATTTAAAAAAATATATGTCTAAACTGCGATAAACAATTCTTGAGATTTAGTAAAATAAATGGAGTGCATGGGATTCTTAATGGAGAAATAATACGTTATGTCTCAAAAAATGTTTATCAAAGCATTTCCAAGCAACAAGGCTGCACTTCAACTGATCAATCAAAAATATTTTAAAAGAATTGGACAACAATGTAATCCTTGTGGTATCCCAGAGACAGATTGTTTTTTTTTACCATAACTTTGTTGCCACCATCGTAATTAGCGGAAAAAAATATCACAACCATTTAACTTTGGACACCTGTATAACCAATAACGCGTACCCATTCATAAGCCGGGATCAAACAAGTCGTGTACTTGGCGAATAATTGTTACTTGCGTATACTTGCCATGTCGTGTGAGTGGGTTATTTGTACAATTATTTGTCATTCGTTGGTTTTCCATTTGTGGTCGGTAAAAGTGGGCCGAGTCAAAAGGCTCACGATTATTCGTAGACTTGCGAAGTACATTCTTGTCTATACTTGTAGAGGCGCTCAAATGAAATGCACAAATAATTGGCTTTTACTGCGCCTATTTATTTAGTTTCATGAGCTCTACAGAAATGTTTGCGCACTCGTACTTGTAAATTGTACACGTCGTGTGAGCGCCCTGCGTGCTATCGCAATTCGCAAAGCTTTTGAATAGGGAAAGTGGGTAAAGTATACCCCTCAAAGGGGGTTCGTGCTACAAAAATTTCAAAATAGCCAAAAACTGTCTCCTTCGCAAACAAAATCGACGTATCCGAGCGTTTCTCCAAATTCGCACTCTAAATACCCAAAAGAGCTCTGTTTCGATGTTTGTGAAACACTGTGTATGTGTTTATTTCTACTAGCAAAATAGCCATAATTAAAAAAACTTTACAAAATCATAAAAATTCATCACCTGTACGTGATTTTTTTTTAAGTGACTGTTTTTGCAAGCATATTAATGATTTATACAAATACAGAGTTAAATAGTAAATCAGCTTCCAAAAACTACAAACTGAAAAGAAAAATTGTATTTTTTTTAGGCAGTTTTGGTTGAATATTTCAAAAGTGTAGATAGGTAGAAAATTTTATAGTTGTTTTGCATTATACACTTTGGTTTAAAGACTGAAAAGTTTTAGCC
This sequence comes from Aspidapion aeneum, assembly GCA_963576565.1. Lineage (NCBI taxonomy): Eukaryota > Metazoa > Arthropoda > Insecta > Coleoptera > Brentidae > Aspidapion > Aspidapion aeneum. Next base: position 32,202,927 of record OY755038.1, on the reverse strand, counting down.
GTTTTGTGTAGTTTCCAGAAAAATATTTGTAGTTGTTTCGCGTTCCTTACGTAAAGGGTTGCTTATTTTGTAGTTTACTAAATGTAAAATTACAAATTATTCTAGAGGCCTCCGTGAATTTTGCGTATTAATGCAAATTTGGCTCATACCCATACCCTTGGAATTAGAATTTATTTTATTAGACATCTGCCAAACTTATACCAAATTCAGGATGGCGGCTCAAACATGACCAAATATTTTTTATATTTTGCAAAATTCTTAACTTTTTTATTGGCAACTTAATCCATTTTATTTTGTTTGTATCCTGGCACACTTTTAGTAAAACTGTCTGTAAAATAAAAAATCAGTATAACTTTTTTATTTGCTTTTTTTCCAAATCTGACATCAATCTGACTAAAAACTACTCATGACAAATATTATCCAAACATTATAACAATTAAAAACTTAACATTTCTTCGCCTTAAACAAATTTTTCCTTTGCAAAAAATTCAGGACGTAAAAAACTTTTCGGTTTACTAACGGGCGCATTTTGATTCGTCTCTTAATTTTTTTGGTTTATTTTCATCTATTTTTAACATTTGTTTAGTATCAATTTTGTGTCAGCTAAATTTATAGTTCTGTCATTAGTGACTATTTCTGTAGCAATGATTGGTTGTATTGTCATTTTGCAATACATTTTGATTTAAAATATTTCCTTCCACTTTCATTTCTGGCATTTTCACATCAGAATTTAAAACAATTTCTATGTCAACGTCAGTTTCAGTAACGTTTGCCTCATTTAAGTTTATAGTTGTGTGATTGGCGTTTGCGTCAATAGAAATTATTGGTGGTGGCGTGGTGACAGTCCCATTATCATTACAGTGTTGTTTTTTTATTAATTTCAGCTACTTCATATGCGTCTTTGTAATTTAATTATTTTACTATTTTGTTGAATATCACCATTGTTGAACTCAACTTTTTTCTCAAATGCGTCTATATGTTCTTCTTTATTGCGTTTTACCGGCTTTACTTCTTCCATGGATATTTTTTCCTTTTCTACTATTTCTTTGTATTCCTTTTCTATCTTTTTAATAAGAGATTTATTTTCATTAACCTTTTTTGCACAAACTTCTTCATTACATTATTTGCTTTTGTCTTCTCTTTTAATAATTTTTAAACATTGAATTTCTTCAATCAGTATTTTTTTTGCATTATTTTCATCTAGCTCTTTTTTTCTGCAACACACATTGAATTTTCTTCACTTGGCCTAATAATAAGCGCTGTATTACTTGTTTCAACTTTATTCTCAATCATAATAATACAGATGTCATCGACAATCATGTTAAAATCGGTTTCATTTTGTTTTTTAATTTCGTCTCTATTTTCTTTAGCTTGGATTATATTTGACTCGTGTAGTAATGCTTGTCGACTGGAAAAAACCTGTTGATTTTCAATTGGCTGTACTAAAATTTTTTTTTGAAGTATGTTAAGTGTTTTTTACGTCCTGAATGAAAAGAAGAAGAAATGTTAAGTGTTTTATTGTTATATGTTTTGATAATATTTGTTATGAAGAGTTTCTAGTCTGTCAGAATGATGTCTGATTTGGAAATAAAAAATAGTAAATAAAAAGTCAGACAGATTTTTTATTTTACACTATCAATCACTTTCATTCTGATATTTTCAGGCACAGAAACATAAAAACTGCAAGTGATTGATTGTTTCACTAAAAGTGCACCGTGATTGAATGTTTAACTACAAGTGCACCAAGATCCAACAAAATAAAATTTGTAAAAAAAAACAGTGGTATGAGAAACGGTATTTTGAAAGTTTACCAGATCGCATACCGTTGGATTGTGGCTTAAATTAAATTTCAGCGGTAAGGTTTTAAACATCATGGAGTCCAATTCCATTGTCCCGCAAATTGTATGGCGACCAAAGTAATAATAATTTTTATAAATAATGCGCAGAAATTGTAATTAAATCTTACTAAAAAGGGCAGAAGCATTTCGTTAAATGCTTTAAAGGTCGATAAACCAAAGTGGAAAGAGGTATTAAAATGCTCGGGCGATGGGTGTTAAAAACAGAAAAAGTAAAAAATATTATTTTACCTGAACTGTTAACCGCGTCCAAACTTTGATGAAGTTTATCATCGGCTGCTTAAATCCAAACGTTTTACTTAAAATTATCTTTAAAATTTTACCAACTTAAATAAAATTTAAAAATTAAATTTTACCATTTTTATTTCTGTTTAAAAATACATATTACGCACCACGTGTTTGAGAGGTTTCTTGACCAACTTTACTGAGAAATTATAGTCCCTTGTCATTCGTTTTATAAAGACTTTTTTCTGTTATTATAATTTTAATAACATTTCCACAGTGAAACCAAAAGACGAAAAACGATAAGAATTATAACAACTTTACTTTTGGAGCTCTTGACAATCTTGCCATTCGGGTACTTGGAGGCGAGATAAAAAAACTGACTTCAGCTTACTCTCCTTAAATTTTAAGAAAATAACGACAAAAAAAGAGGTCTATAAATTTTTTTATTTAAGACTATTTGGTATAAATAACTTTTTTTTAGTATTTTATAAAGCGTCATGCTGTCAGACTGAATTTTATCTGTCACTTTTAGTTTTTGAGCTATCTTACTAATATAAGCAGTTTAGATTAAAAAATATTGAATTTTCGCTTTTTTAATATGTCTCTTTTAAATATCACTCTTTTGAATGTCGCTGTTTTAATATGTCGCTCTTGTGAATGTCACTGTTTTAAATAGTGCTGTTTTGAACCGGAGCCTCATTTTGTATGGATAGACCATCTCTTATTTCTGATTTTTAAAATCAGCGCAAAATTTTATTTATTTTGTTTTTATTACTTAAATTGTATGCTGTTTTAAAAATAACTAACTGAACAAAATATAAAATTAAAACAAACCAATTAAAAATAATAAAGAAATAAAGGGGTCATTACATAAAAAAGGGATTTAGTATCTCAAAACCTAAAAGCAACAAATAAAATTCAGATCAACTGTTGAATTGCTCACAAAATATCTATAAAAAAGCAGATTCCATCAAATAAGAATCAAACCCCTTAAAGTAAAGACCTTCCTTGAAATGTAGACTTTACAGAAACTTCCATAACTTGAAGATTGGTCCATGATATCAAAATACGGTTTTTTCATTATGCATTCAATAAAATATGAAAAAAGTGAAGTCACTCCCCTCGAAGTACCCAACACTCCCCAACATTGTCCAAAATGGAAAGAAAGTTTACTTGTTACTTGTTACTTCAAATAATTATCATTGAAAGCCCCCTCTAAGTAAAAATAAACTTTCCATCATGACATACCAAAATGACTATATGCGACAAAATATTAAACGTTAAACCAATCATGCAGGGATACATATCAAACACACAAAATCATTACTTCTTATAATCTTATTTGCACAACTTATTATACTGGGCTTTTATTGAAAAAAATGCTTTATGATGGAAAGCGTTATAGAAAGGCCAAAAAAGCAAAAAAGTTTAAATAGCTTTTTGACAAAAAACTTGGCAAAAACGTTTTTGTTTTCTAGGTTTATAATCTATTAAATTCGAGAATAAGGAAAAACTAATACATTTAAAAATAAATTTGACAGGATAATATCTTTATTAATTGAAATGTCCTCTTCTTAAAAAAAAAAAAAAAAAATAGAAGTTAGACTTCAAGATAGAGGTATCACTCGTGGATTTGCAATCATACAAATGCAACATAATAATATATTATTTTAATGCTAGTCACTATTTACATAGTGACTAGCATTCAATTTTTTAAATTTAAAAAAAATATCTTCCAAGGAACATTGACAATTTAACAAATAAATGTAATACGTAACATTTTAATAAAATAAAAATATATGAATAGATAAAAATTGTTAATTTTAAATTTTGAAAACAATTAAGTTTTGACAAAAATTTATTTGAATTCAATTTCTTCTTTTGGCCTCTCGTATTTCCCATTTAAAATAAATATACTATTTTCAGTACACCCTGTACAGTGGCGGCCGAAAATATAAGAACACTCTAAAATTGTATGAAATTTCATAGAATTTTAGTGTGTTCGTATATTTTTTGGCCACCCCTGTATATATTTATATATAAAGAAGAAATCAATCGTTTTGTTGTGCTTACCTTTACTTTTATGCGGAGCTTTGTGATCGTAACTCCTGGACCTCGGCTCTGGCTCGGGACTGGCGTGCCGGTTACCGAAACTTCTACTATTTTGTTGAGTGGCTTGATTGGCCAGCTCCTCTGTCAGACATTTAGCCAGTTGAAGGGCTTCGTGACCACAGACTGTGTGGGCATTTCTGAAAAAGTTTAAGATAGCAATGTAAATAGACGGTCTAACTACAGCGGATGTTAAAAATAAAATAAAAACAATAAGAACCATGTACAGGGTGTCTCATTATATTTTTTCCCACCCTTATAGACCATTAATAATTGATATAGGAATATAAAAGAAATTGTGTTCGAATTCGCGAAATTTTTACTTTTAAATTGCATCTTGACTTTATTCCTGATGCTTACCGTATTTGACAGGCGCTCAAATTTATAGTTTTTGTAAATTGGCTGCTCTTTATATTATTTAATTAATAGATTAGGCTTGGAATATACTTTCCAAAAATACCCCATATGTCGCAGTTTTGATAAATAGTTTCTGAAATATTAGCGATAAATTTTTAAATGATAAAAAAATAACATTACCACTTTTGTGTTAATTTCAGTATCCTTATTTCGAACTATGTTAGTCCCCATGTATAAACAGTGACAATGACAACTATTTTTTTTTAAATGACAACAAAGTCACTGTTGATACATGGGGACTAACATAATTTGGGAATAAGGATACTAAAATTAACACAAGAGCGGTACTGTTATGATTGGTAATATCTGAGAAACTATGGCTCTAAACTACGTCATATCGGGTATTTTTGGAAAATATGTTCCAAGCCTAATCTATTAATTAAATAATATAAGGAGCATCCAATTCACAAAAACTATAAATTTGAGCGCCTGTCAAATATTGTAAGCATCAGGAATAAAGTCAAGATGCAATTTAAAAGTAAAAATTTCGCGAATTCGAACACAATTTCTTGTATATTCCTATATCAATTATTAATGTTCTAAAAGGGTGGGAAAAATATAATGAGACACCCTGTACAAACAAATGTACAACATTGACAGTTACCCGTATTACTGCCGCTTAGCGCCATTTTTATTTAACTAATTTGATCGATTTTTTGGCTGTGGTCAGAATAAAAAACTTGACCGATTTTAGTTGATCCACTAAAACCGGTCAAGTTTTATTCAGACCACAACCAAAAAATCGATCAAATTAGTTGAATAAAAATGGCACCAACGGCAGTAATACGTGCAAGTGTCAATGTTGTACATTTGTTTGTACGTGGTTCGGTTTCGACTCGTCTGAAAAATATTGAAGACTCATAACTTGAACGATAAAGTTTGAATGGATCAAACTTTTGTGAAATCGACAAAAGTTGACCGATTAAAGTTGAAACATATGTTCTCACAGTTCTTTTTATTCGATCAACCAAAGTTGATCAACTAAAATCGATTTGTGAGAACGCGCCTTTAGTTTCTCTCTTATTTTGTTAAATGACGCTTCTTGCGGATTCGAGGGTTTTGTCCGCCGTAAAGTCGGTATCGTCAGCGAAGTTATAATATTTGGGACACATATTAATTGAAAGTATCTGTGAATTACATATCGAAAGTTTTGTGACTATCGGTTAATTTCAACAAAATTCGGACATTTTGGTTATTTCTATAATAAAAACCTAAAAAATGTCTTACCCAATCGGAATAGGAGAAACTAGTCTTCAAAAAGTTTTTATTGTTTAAAGGAATGTCCACAGGCACAACAACAACGGTGATACATTTTCACTACTCGGTGCATCAACCCATTATTCTTTCTTCTTCCAGGGCTGACTCGGCTTCCTCTTCAATCTTCGATTGTCCGATGGTTTCTTCGGGAGTGGCTGTAGATGAAGTGTTGAGACTCTAAAAAGGGAAATCAGGAAAATGTCACTACAGCCGTATACAAGTACATTAAAAGCCTTACTGTTAATTACTGTTTTTCCAATTTTGACCGTTTTATTCGACATTTGCTAGTGATGTTTGGAGGTTTAAATGTGGCTGCCATTTTTAAACCAAAATATTATAGATTTTCTATCTATTTCTAAGTTTTGTGTGGATATATCATTGCTGCCATGACAAAAAGATGACCTATATTACGAGGTTGTTAATTGTCTGTCTCAATACACGATAACTGAAGAACACCTCGATTTTAACCCAATATGATACACAAGTTTTATGTTGGCATTAGATTTCGGTTAAAAAAAGTTTTATTTAACCAATTTTACCTTAAAACTATCAACTTTACTATCAATTTTTCTTGTTGTATTGATTTTGGTTTAAAAATGTTCCTTTTTATATTTAAAACATTTTTGCCTGTGGCGCATGTCGCCTGCGAGCATTTACAGTAAATCACTTCAATATTTTCTAAACATTTTCGTTTTTGGTTTTAAATGAATTACTACTCATAATTTTGATACTTGACTTGAAAAAAGTACTAAATGAGCTCCGCGGAACTACTTTTAAGGCTCAATAACACCTCTGCCGCCCCCCTAAGGTCTCGACCACTCTCCCGCGACCATAACCACGCTGTGGTCCACTATTACCTTTATTATGGTTGAATTAAAAATGCATTAAAAAAACCCTAAAATTTCATAACAGTTAGTTTACCAATAGATTAGAAAAGTGTGGTGTAAAAAATTGACTTTAGTGAATGTGAAACGAAAATCAATAACAAGAATAACACTTTAAAATTCGGTTTGTTTGTAAAAGTAAGTGAATTATTTACATTTAGGAACAAGCAGAATTTTAAGGTATTATTCTAATTGTTTATCACCCAGTTTGATGAATGCACAAAACTGAAAAGTTGACCTTTCGCGAACCAAGTAGCGGCTTATACTGATATTGTCGCTAAACTGGCAACGTTTTCTTTTACGCTTTTCTGCTCTGCCATGCAATCCTTATGGTTCATTCATACAAAAATCTTACCCCTAGATAGAAGGCTGGCCACGCGGTATAAAACAAATTATTTATACAATTTGTTTTTAAAAATTATTGCATCCAAGAGAAAAAATGAGTTAAACCTTCAACCAAAATCTAGACTTTTAGATCTAAACTTTAGAACCTAGGACTTAGTAAATACTGGGGCTAGCATTTTATTTAGTCCACGTTACTTTGGTCCAATCCAATTCGTTAATGCTCTATAATCCGTGCTCGCCTTGGAAATAAAAGTGTCACTCCTTTTACAATTTTTTATAAAAAACAAACTAAACCATTTTAGAGAGTGTGATAGTCACGGAATATCTGTTATCCTACTTACCGAATTCTTACTGGCAGCACTCTCATTTCTCGAATGCGGTCTAAAGCCAGGACCCGGTGGCAAGTTTTTTCTGCACGCAACAGTTGACGCCCGGACTAAAGTGTAGTTCGATATGGAATCGTTCCTCGCTGCAAGGATCCTTTGTCGGATCTTCGTACAGCATTATGACTATTTGGGACATGTAGTTCAGTTCGGAGACCATCGAAACGTATTCCATTGCGCGACGCCATTGTTCGTCTTTTATAACCTAAAAATTTTTTTTTCTTTTGTGATATTAAATTAAGCTAATAGGGCTGTCTAACAAAACATATGATCAAATCCAAGATGTCTTCCATAGGACAAACAAACCGATTTCCCATAAGCCGTAATGTTAACAAAAACGTAAATTTCACAAAACGACAAGAGCTTTAGTCTCAAAAATTAATCAGTTTTAAGAACGGATCCTTTGTGCATATGGGAAAAATGCGTTTTTCTTAAAAATATTAAACTAAAGCGAGAAAATCTGAAATAAAAGGGACCATGTTTTTTTTCTAGTTTTTTTACTTATTTTGAATTATTACATGGGCGCACCAAGGGGGCGGGAGGCTAGGGGCCCGGACCCCCCAAACCACATATTTTTTTAGATATTTTCCATATATTTCATGAATAAACAGAAAAAATAGCATAAAGTCCAAAGATATCAGGCCCCCAAAGGTTTCGGGTCCCCCCAAGACATATTTCAGGGTGCACCACTGATTATTGTCAAGTTTTTTTGCTGTTGTGAATTGTGGCAGCGGAGGAAGTAATAATAAAGTTAGTTTTCATTAAATTTGAAGTTTTTTGACCAATGAATCAATGAACTATCAGCCCAAGGTGGGGAAAAGTGGATATGTAGTTCTATTCAAAGAGCTCACTTCAAGGCTCACTTCACAGAGACGAAATGGAAATAGACTAAACTTTTCTCATCAGATTCAGGTTTTCTATTAGGATCTTTTGTTGTACTTGACTAAACCTTTTGCTAAGTAATAGGCCTTCTATAGCGTTTAACTGTGAAAAATATTTCACTATGATTTTTCGTTTTAGACAAAATTTAATTGTGTTAACTCTCCAGTAGTGACATGAAAAAGAGGCACAACTTATAAGTAGGTCAGTCCAACAGATCAATATGCACATATGAGTTCCAACCGAGGTTGGTCAAGCAAACTTCTAGTAAGTACTTTACAAAATATGTTTATTTAAAAAGTAAACATTATATAAAAACAAAACTTGCAAAATTAAAATACAGTTTTTCCTTGTCATTGGCCTCACACACTGTACTGGCCTAAGTACAGTCAAACCTAAGGTTCATCAGCTCACAACAGTACTGTTCAAATTTTACAACAGTACAATATTCGCTGTTGTATTACTACTGTTACTATTACTTTTATTACTGTTTTTTTGTAACAATATTTGCTCAATTATGTATCACAATTGGGCGTAACAGCATATGACCCATTAGGACCCAAGTTTTTTTGAGAGAAATTGAAAAAAAAATCTGAGAGAACTTATTTGTTTTTCTTATGGTCATCAAAGTCAACAAAGATGACTTTTTTTTTCAGTCTATTTTTTGATGCCATAAAAAATTTTTTTTGCTAATAAGCTCAGAACAGTACCGTAGAAATTTCACAACAGGACTCATAGTAGGTCCAGTCAGATGCTATACAAATTTTACGGTGTATGAGTTTCAGGTGTCAAAAAGCATGGAAATAAAGGAAAATTTGCACCAAAATAGTTTAAGATAAAAAGAGGTTTGAGTTAGGGAGATTGTCAAATTCACCAGTTTATTCTAAACTGTTTTGAGGTCTGTAAAATAAATATTTATTAAAGAAAACGCTACACTACCAAGAGTTTATTTAAGAGTTCTGTATGATGGTGTACAAATTTGGTTCAGCTCATTACCCACACTTAATCATATTGTTTTCCTTTTCTTTCTTCTCTAGACCCTTTTTTCAACCATATTTTTTTTAATTTTTCAACTGTTTTGAAACAATAATCCATTCAGGAGAGACCCAGTCAGGATCATTGCTGTATTCTAGTTTTGAAAGTTGCTTGCCTAGAATAGCAGAAAAATCATAGTGAAGTATTTCTTACAGTTTAACACAATTCTATGTTACACTTCTGCAAAAGGTCCACTCGAGCACAAAAAAAGATCCCAATAGAAAATGTTGCCAAAATGGCAGTTACATATTTATCCAAAACAAACCTGACAAAAAACTTTCGAATATTTCAATTTATCCTCTGTTAAGTCAGGTAATAGAGCACTTATCTACTTTCTTTTCCCTTCTTTGAGCTGATACCTAGTTCATTTAAATCAAGATGATTTTTTAAGGTCAAAATACTTGGCATTCCATCAAAACGAACATTATCAAGATCTCCCCAGCTGCCACAATTCATAACAGCACAGAAACTAATAATAATTATTCAAACTGAGTAAAAAACTAGAAAAAAAGTTAAAAAAAACAAAAGTAAATAAAAACATAACCTGACTTTTTGAACAAAACATGGTCCCTTTTATTTGAGATTTACTGGCTTTAATTGTTTTTTGAAGAAAAACGCATTTTTCCCATGTGTACAAACGATCAATACTTAAAACAGCATCTTTGTTGTAAATTAAATCGTTTCACTTTTTTTTTTAATTACGTTTTTGTTAACATTGCGGCTTATGGGAAAACGCTTTGTTTGTCCTATGGCAACCATCTTGGATCGAAAAACAGCTGATCGTGACAGTTCGTTAGACAAGCTAATACCTAGTAGCTAAGACTGGTAAACTTAACCCATAACTGGTGACTTCGGGTTTCTCAATTCCCACTAATTCTAAAAAGACTGATGGAAGGTCCACTACCGCCTATCTTGAATTAAAAAAAAAACTTATTTACCAACATGTTTCAAATTTGAAACTTTGGCGTGTCTAAAGGGCGGATCAAAAAGGGCAGAATTTTCTTTTATAAACCGATATGAATCAAAATTGGAACTTTGGGGTGTATAAAGTCGATAATTAAGATTTCTGACTCGAATCTAAAAAAAATATCATGGCGGATCCGAAAAGGAGAAGGTTTAAATTTATGATATGTAAAAGAGTTAAACGGCATTATTTATTGGCTGTATCAAAAACTAGAAAATAATATGGGCGCAAACTTGACTTCGTAGCGGATAAGAACCTGCAAGTTTAACGACTGGATTATCAAATAAGAATGATTTTTCTAGAAAAATGTGTTTTGAAGTCTACTAAAATAAATATTTTTAAAGCGCCCACGTTCTTGTATTAGTTTGTTAAAAGTCAGGTTTGGTACTGCTGATGATTCAAAATAGAACCGTTTATCATAAAAGTTTTTTACCTATGTTTTCTGTAATTTTTGTTTTTTAGATATTTCAGTTGGTATTTTATAGACTGACCTTATTTTTATTTGACTTTTAAAATTAGTATAAAATTCTCTTTAAAATGACGTGCACACTGAACATTAATTTTTTTTTATTTTTAAATTTTTACTTTTTGAATATTCTTTACATTATTTATTTTAAAAATAGCTTTAGTTAAGACGGAGATGCTTTGTTGTGTATGATTAATATATAACTCGTTTTTCTCGAAGACATATATACATGTACACTTTAAGAAAATAAAATTTTTATGAAACCGGTTAATGGCGGAAGCAAAATTATTTATTCAACATTTATAAGAAATCTATATCTTTAAAGAATGCCCTGTCTACACAACAAAATTGGAATCAAAATCTACTTACCTCCATCTACAAGATTTATTTTATGTGAATTTTATACACCACAAAAAATTGACGCAAAATGGCTTTAAATCTGGATCAATTTACCATAAAAATATGGTACTTTTAATGCGTTCCGTTAAAAGGAAAAAAAGACACTTCTAAAAAATAACTGAAAGTTGAGTCAATCAAATCATAGTTTTTTCAAGGCCTACTGAACTATCCACTCTTGTTTAGTAAAGTTGTTCGGGAGTTTCAGTATGGTTGTAATTTAACCCTTTTCGGCGAAAAATTAGGTCCCCGAGCCTTTGCGCTGATGGAAGAAAGGCGATTGACAATGATTGTCAAAATGGCATATTATAAACACTTCTCTTTGCAAAATAATCCCATGACTGTTTTAAATTGGTGTACGCCCATCTTACGAGAGTACCACTATTTAGTTATTAAACTCATGTGTGTTTAAGTTTAAGTTTGACGTCATTTTATTGGCAGAATCAACTTTCTGTAAAGAAGTTTTAACAGAACTAAAATATCTGCTCTAAAAATAAATTTCTCGTAGCTTCAAAACTACAGGGGCTAGAAAAAAACGTTTGACATATTTATAATTGTCTCAAAATTTGAGGACAATAAGTAAGTAAAATCCCCAATCCTCTTAAGTGAGTTTTCGATTTATTACCATCAAAAATGGGACACCCTGTACATGTTCGAGCAAAATTGACATAAAAAGTAAAATTGGCTTTTTCAACAGGTGAATTTGGTTCTTCATTTTTTTGATTAGTTTGATATGCCCTGGTTTTATCTAGTCTATTAACTTACGTCAAGCAATCCACCAAACCTAAGCACAGTAATCAAAGAATGAATATGGCTTTCGCTGGTGAAGTAAAGTCTAGTCCTAACGTGTCTTCCCGGGCTGGATACTCCATGTGAATACCTACAAAATTACCGAATATTAATTTTAAAATAAATTAAATTATTTTGAATTTTTTGCTAAAACGTAAAGCGAACTATCCAATTTAGAAATTAACAGAGTTGCCAAGTTTTTATGCAAGTTGGCAACAACGCAACATATACCGACTTTTACTAATTAGAAGTATGCAATGAAAAAGAGAACAAATTTTTTGACAAAATTTTTTATTCGGATATTCTACTTAAAGTCAAAATATTGATATACCTTGGGTTTAATCTATTGACCGTCTCTTCAGATTCTTCAATATTTCTCTGTAGGTCGGCTTTTATCTTCTTTAAAAGAGGTGTACAAATTCCTTGGCCAATCGTCAATTTTTCTTGAGATGTCAAACCATACTCCTGCAAAAAATTAGGAATGCATTAACACAAACCGAACATATTCGGTGTCTAGAACTAGAACTAAAGGGCCTAGATACATTTGACGGATGTTTCTTTGGAGGTGAGCAAGTTTTTTTTTTAGGAAATAGATCGACATACTGTTTTTATCTGTAGTGTTTTTGACGTTTTTAATACTTTAGGTTAGAAAAAACTTTAGCATCATTGTTGATCACCTGCCGGCACAAACTCTCTTGGAAACTTTAGAAAATAAGGAGTAAAACTCATAGCTTCATGTACTGAAGACCTAATAGCCCAACTTATTTTCGGTAAACAACTGACTACGGAATTGTATTCCATTGTCTGTAATCAGAAAGTTCGGTACACCGAAGACAACAAATACTTAAGAATCTTAGTGCATGGGAAATAATAACGGAAAACTTGTCCAAAATTACTAATATAGTCCTTGTCATGGTCAGTCACACTTTTGCGACATTTCCAAATCCTTTGGTATTACCATGTGCATAATATTTTTGTCAAAATACAGTCAACATCTTTTTATTTATTACAATTTTGCCTTTAATTTTATACCAGCGTGACATATTTAAATTTTCAAATATTTCTGGCTATGAAATATGTTTATATCATGTCAAAGTCACAAAAGTGTAACTGCGTATGGCAAGGACTATACATACTTATAACCAAACGAAGTAGTCAAGAGACCAAAACACTTATAATTTTCGAAGATTTATCTGGTATGGGAAATCTACCCATAACACCAGCAGGTGCAATATAACTCGATTTATTCGCAATATACACAGGACAATGACGGATATAACGTGCAACGTCTTGACGAATTCTCGGCCAATAATACTTACTCTTTATTCGCTGAAAAGTTTTCATTACCCCAGAGAGACCTGCAGATATCTTATCATGATTTTCAGTCAGAACTGAATACTCATTATCATCTCGCAAGTCAAGCTCTTAAAACAATTTATGGAATTTAAGCAGCGCCATCTATCGCATAGCTTGTGAGTTGAACTTTGGCGCTCTGCGTGTTGTATATTCTTATACTTTTAGTTTATTGTTCATTTTTAAATTGACGGGTAAATTAGTACACTTTTATTATTTATTTACCTACACACTTTTGTAACATAAAACTTTGTCAAAAACATAGTTGATCCTTTTCTAGAATATAACTTGTCCTTCCTAATAATGGATTAGGTCGTGTGGAAGTTGCGGCAAAGTGATAACTTCAAATTTTGACACTAATATTTTGGAGATCTCACCAAGGTAACTGACAATAAATGTTTCTGCAGCACTCATTATCAGTTACCTTAGGCTCATTTCAAAGAAAACAATAATAAATTTTGCCTCAGTCGGGCATAAACCAAATGCATTGTCATGTTCCTTTCAATTACTTTGTACAATAATTCGATAAAGTAGTATATTTGACTCACCTGAGGTATGACAATATCTGCCAAATATTTGGCGTATATGTACAATTCCTCGGCCTGTTCAAATTGGATTGTGTGTTGATTATGTTGCAGATCGTATTTAATACAATCGTAAATATCTGGGATTTTGCTAATATCGAAGGTCTTGTTTTTTGTGTAGAAATCTTTTTCGATCTTGCCCCATCGTCTGTACATTAGGTCCCAGGTTTCTCCGTGATACAAAATGGCTTCTGCAAATTGTAAAAAATGTCAATTTACTGTTAAAAAATCGTTATTTATTTCTTTGTGTTTGAGTCTCCCAAATTACTTGCCTAAGTTCACTTGCAATATCCCAAAGCCCGAAAATTAGTCAATTAAAAACATTTGCCCATGATACCGGTCTATTGACGATAAAAAATGTATTAAAGAATCAATAGAAAATATTCAACGCAGTGATTCAAAAAATGGCGAATAAAATTAAATAAAACCGAATGAATTCATGCTGATTTTACAATCAAAAGTGTGAATCCAATTACCATACGTAAAAATGTTTTCGAGGTAAGCTTTAAAAACAACGAAATTAACGTGGGAGTATCCCTAGACTCCAAAATTTTAGTTTTTATAAGAGTTAAATGTGAAAAAAACCAATAAAACAGATAACTTTTAAAAAAAGAAGGGCATTATTCGGTCAAATATGACGAATATAGATTTTTTCTCATAAAATTACAGCTTTCGTAACAAAAAATTTAAGCTTCCTTTATTGCAATATTATTACACATTAATACAAATTTGACTCCAGAGTTTGAAAGCCCGTATCTTAAATATTATAGTTTCACTTATTGGTCATCTGTCAAACTCATAACAAATAAAATATGGCGTGGCAGCTTAAATATAAAAACAGGCCAATTTCGTAGTTTTTTAGCATTACTCGAACGTTTTAATTTTTTATTGTTTGAAATCTTTAATTTTTTGAGAAAAATGGATAAGTAGTTTTTTGTGGAGCCTCAAATTGTCTTTTCAAGCATGTGTCTTTTTTAAAAATGGAATCGATTTTTAGTTTAAGCAGCTTTTTTTCCGCTTTTGAAACTTTCATAAAAATGTGAAAGTTTGCTGACTGGAGGTACCGCTAGGCCAGTTTTCTAGTTTTTTAAGTATAACTCGAACATATGGTAAAAATTGTGCCTATTATGGATAAAACTTGTTAACATTTAACTTCTTTGTATTTTGTAATTTTTTTGTAGAATCATCAGATGCTCTATAAGAAAACGTAAAAAATATATTTATTTTCAGACACAGAAACATTAAAAATAATAGTTTCACTAAAAGTGCAATATGATTTAAATAAACGGCGCCGCGGCTTCTGCTATGATTTATGTTATTAATAAGTAAAACCATTATTTTCTATATAGGTTATTCAAGATAAACAAATAGGTACCTTTTATTATTTTCCTATGGTATCTTTTGAATCGTCCCTCGTATTGTACAAGTAAAATAAAACCAAGCCCATCTTTTGTCTCTGTGTAAGCCCTTGCGGTTTCAATATTTCCCTCTCTGTCAGACTCTGTCTATAAAACCATACGGAAATAACACGCAAAAGAACGGCAACGTTCGTTAAATTTTCGATTTTCCCGGTCCACCCAATACATGAATTACGCTGCCCCGGTATAGGAATCAGCTGTTTTTTATTTACCTAGTGTCTGAAAAACCATTTACAGCTTGTTTGAGATTTTTATTTTAGTTTTATGTAGTTAAAAACTTGTAATAATTGTAAATTTTGTGTTATCACCTCGGATGTCTCAAACAAGAAATCCGTGATTAGCACAGCTGTTTTTTATTTACCTAGTGAGATTTTCTTTTTTAGTTTTATGTAGTTAAAAACTTATAATAACTGTAAATGTTGTGTTATCATCCGTGATTAGCACATGTGTAAATAGTTTTATGGTGTGTGTGGTGCAAAAAATCAAAGACTTAAAACTATTTAAAAACAAGTCACAATAGGACAATATTTTATAGAAGTTTAATGTGTTTTGGTCCAGAAGGTGGGCAGTTACATCTTAAAAGGTGTGCTATTCCCAGAGAATTGAACGACGCGCGCCTGCGCGTCGATGGTGCGTGGATAGGGGCGTGCGAAAAACGCCAATGGCGAAAGGACGCAAGGAGCAAGAGGTGCTCAAGATTTTGTGTCGTGTTGTGCTCGTTAATTTGGTGTATGCACGTGGATTGTGTTTTATCTTTATTATTATCCGGATCCTGGACGGCTTATCTGCGAGACCATAAAGTCGTCATTTGGTGGCCGTATCCTCCTCTGGACCTTATCGGAAGCTGAATAATTGATGAGAAACAAATTCCCATTTTTTATGTCCTGTTCAGACACTACAAAAGGTAGGATGTACGTAGTTTTATGCCGTTTTTCGTGTATAATTTTATCTCAAGCCTAAACCATGCTGTCATAATTAGTGTTTTGTGAGTGATGACCGAGAATGAACCCTCCTATATTAACATCCACGAGCGCCTCTGATTCACACTTAAGGCAATTCAAGGCCAACACAAAAATAGAGGCCACGACCCTGAAAAAATCAGCTGTTCTCCGGGGGCTGAATTTTACATTGGGTCTTATGGGAGGTCAGACGTTTTTTTATGATATTTTCAAAATGGCACTACAGATTCCCGCGAAATTTCAGTGAAATATTCTCAGACACCATCCCGATCTTCCACCAAACTTTTGTAAGGAAGCAACATGATTAAAAGGTTAAAATCTTCAAGATTTAGCATTTCTTATTTTGAATTCAAATTACCCGCCATGTACAACATGCCAACTGTTATATTTGACTTTGTCATCTGTGATTGTCACATTCGCTTCTGCTTTAAACTTACATTTTGTGTGAGCAAATGAAGCAGCTCTGAAAAATTAAGGATTACTATAGATTTAAAAAAAATTGTTCTAAAAGAATATACTAAAAACAATCTCAAAACCGGCTTTATTTAAAAAAAGAAAATATTCATGAACCGTCATTCCAACTTGAATATTTTAATGACAATCAGCTGTGTCGTAACGTGACCATCAAAAAAAATCAGCCCCGGATGTGACGTCAACAAAGTGGAGGATCGTGGCCCGTCCGTTTTGATAGCCCTGGGCAATTATAAGCGACGGATCGTTCGGTTATTTGTTCTCTTCGTTTAAATTCGAGAATCAAACAGAAGGCGTTTAACCAAGAAACGTCAAAATATCATGTGTTTTCATTGTTCTTTTAACAAAAGATAACCTACCTCCAGAGTAGGATTATTATTGGTTAATTATTAAACAATGAAAATGCATGATCCTTTGACGTTTCTTGGCTAAACGCTCTCTGTTTGATTGTCACATTTAAAGGAAGAGAACGAATAACTGAACGGCCCGTCGCTAATATTTGCCTTTAGTTAAGAAAAAATCGGTTACTGAACCCAACCAACCTCTAGTTTTGGCTTCCTCCTTTTTGACCTGAACAATTTCCATCAAGGACTTAATTAATCCGTGGACATGAATACAACACTTGTAGGGATTCTTGACGAAATCCAAAGCTTCTTTAATACTGACTGAATTGCACGGATTGATTTTTTCGTAGTCCGCTTGGCTGAAGTCCTGGTCGACTTGAAGCATATCGTGAAGTTTAGATTTTACCCTAGAGGGAGCCAAAAACATTGTATTATTACATCCACCAGCAAAGGACATGATTTGAAATTCGAATGAAATGACTATGGTTAATTTTTTTCCAATACTTGAACAGGCACAGAGACTTTATTTTGCTTCATAATTCCGCGTGTAATCCACATTTAAATGGCTGTACCTTGGTGTATATTTTGATTTATTTCTAAAATGGAACGTTCACGGGGATTATGTTAGCAAAAAAATTAGAAAATTAACTTACAAGTCCTCGCGGCTAAGACATATTTTTCCATTTAAATTAACAAAGTTGGTTTATTTAGCTTTGGCTGAATCGACTGTCGGAGATATGTGATATTGTGTTGGGCTGCTACTTGCGACTTTATCTTATCGCCTCTTAAAATAGCTCAGAAATGTGTACTCAAGATACTATTGTTTAAACCGAAATTATATTCTACAAAGCCTTTATTTTCTGAAATAGAGTTTTTACATTTAATGTATGAAAGTCTTGCAATTCTCGTTAAATTATAAGATATATCAAAACTTTGTTTCACAAGATATACAAACAAGAGCAGGATCTAGGCTAAACTATTGCACTTCTTTACAAAACTTTTCAGGGACTCAGCGAACGATCTTATTTACAGGTCATAGACTCTTTAATGTGTTGCCACTAAACATAAGAAATAAGTCGTTAAATAAGGTAACAAAAAGGATTATAAAAATTTGGATTAAAAATAACTACCAACGAATTATGTCTGAAATAATCTGGTTTTTAGAAAATTAACACATTTCTGTTAGAATATTATGCTTTGCCTGTTTGTGTATTTTGTTAAAAATGTCTATTAATTTATACAATAATAGTATGTTAAAACAACTTCTCTAAAGTCTAAGCCTGTACAAAGTTTGAGTTTCGCAGCTCATTCCAAAGTAGAGTAATAGGTCAAATGTGGGCTAAACTGTTCCAAAACAAGGTGGAACAGTAGTTTGCGCGAACCTGGCGGGGCACCTCATATTTCTCATATAAAAACATTTAGATATTAGAAACTTTTTGAAACGCAGTATTTTACTTTCTTTCATTTCCATGGGCAATACGTTATAGATAGAAACTTAAGACGAACAAGATTGCTTTTCCTATAATGTTCATAATTACTCCTACATATTGTAAAAGATCTAGAATTAAGAAAATAAGTCAACTAATGTAATTGTTTAAACTAAAAAAAAATTGTGCTGTGACCACACGGCAGAAGTGTAAACTTCAACAAGGCAAAATTAATAATACTGGCCTCCACCTGCATCATCATATCGCTCGCTAAATGTTCCTCTCACAGTTAGTCGACTCGAGCCGACTTCACCCGAATGAGCGTTACATAGCTCAGTTCAATTCAGTACCCACAAAAACTGCTAAACGCGCCCAAAGAAGTTTACACATCAAAAATTGTTGAATGTAATCAGTAAAAGAACATGCTTATTCATAATATACATTGACTAAGAAAAAAAAATCACTGCCTCCCCGATTACCATTTTACGAGAATACTGGTCCAAACCGCGTATTTAATGTTCTAAGGTAAAAATCGATATTGATGTAACTTACATGTTTTGGTACTTGCTACTATCACAATCGTTATCCAACAGTCCATTGGTGTTGGCGCTCTTGACCATCTGCACTAAGATGGGCGTCAGCTCCCCCTCAAGCGCGAGCAGTCCTTTCGCAAAAGCCGCCGCCGTCATTTGAACTCTGCCCTCATCCGAAGCGTAGATTTTCAGATCGTGTCGGAAGGTCGAGTGCAACCGAAGCAAGCCGAGTCCCTGGGCGCCTGCGTATTCACCTGAGATATGAGATAACGGGCTTCGTATCTAGGGGGTGACAGGGGTTGGGGTATATATTGCAATAAAATTGAACCATATCAGTGCAAGAACACTTAATACTTTATGTATTGTGTATTAAAAGCTAAAACGTACATACTAAAAATTAAACTAATGTAACAATACTTCTGATATAGTTCATTGAGTAGAAACAGCTTCGTATGGACAGGACAACACAGTAAATGTCTTAAAACACAATTATCACAAAACACAACACTAACAAAACACAAACTAATCACTAGACGATACGCCTTGTCATGAATCACATTTTATTACTTGTATATAATATCAAGCTCTGATAGAAATGACACACAACATTTCCCTTAAAATTTGCGTTTAAAAGGTGGTAATTTTTGAAATGAGTACATGTACTGATGTATTTTTCAAACTGATTTTTCAAAAATAGCTTCATTTTGCTGAGAAGGTCCTTTTAAACCTGCGAAAATTCTAAAAAATGATTCTTAACAGAGGGCTCAGGCTCAAACATTTGTAGGACAATGTGGAAAAAATTTGTCGGTTACTAATTATTTACTGTTATTTTTTTCATCTGGTTAATGAAACGTTTTTTCATGTTTGAAATCATAAAATCTTTAATTTAGAGCAAAGCATTAAATTTTATTACTTAATAATTTTTTTACAACTATTAAATTTTACGCTATTTAGAAAAAAATCAGCCTGTTACACATCACTTGAAAAATAGACCGGTGTACTGTGGATTAATTACTACCAATTAATTTTTATAAATGTTGTATTATTTGATAGTTTTTTAATGTACAAGGTGTCGATGTTGTTAAGAGGTTTTGCAATTGGGGGTCAGGTTCTTTCTATGACCACTGGAAATACGTCAACCCCCCCCCCAAAATATTGAAAATGGGACACCCTGTACAAAAAAAAAGGGGAGAACATTTAAACCCAACTTAGGAAATAACTAAATCATATGCGATTCATACTATACGTAGTGGCACCGACAACGACACGTTAAATATTCTTACATTAAAAGCAATAGTAGTAGAAAGGTTTTTCGTAGGTTACGGAAGAAAGCAATAAAAACTATTAGTATTCTTTGGGACGTTTCGTCTATAATCAATGTTTACGAGTTATATAATCAAAGCTATAATCTAGACTTTGTCAACCGTCAGAATTTTTCTATAGTTTTCTGACGGTTGAGTAAGTCTAGATTATAGACGACACCTTCCAAAGAATGCTTAGAGTTTCTATTGCCTTATCCGGTAACCCACGAAACCCCTTTTCATTATGATCCAGGGATACGAACAGCATTACGGTGTAGTATGAATTCATACATTAGTTTGAATGTAAGAATCTATGACGTGACGTTGACGGTACGGTGACGCGATGGTGCCGGTAAGTATAGTATGAATTGCTCCTAAAATACTAGCCAAACGAAATAAAAAAGTGAAACAATCGTAGTGTGCACTGAAAACACAAATTAAATTAAAAATACTCATATAGTGCGCATGCGTGTTTGCGCACTAGGGCAGCTGTTTGACAGTTGTCATGTGTACGTCATTTTTTTATTTATTTACATTTTGCATAATATTCTCAAAAGATAGGGAAACTTGAGAAACTTTAGGAAATCTATACCTTTGATAGCCCAGTGCCTTTGGGTTTAATTTGAGGTAAGAAAGTTAAGTGGCCCCTTGTAGTATTTGAAATGGGAAGTTTCCGCCACCTTGGATTTTTTGACAATTTTTACCAATATTTTTCAATTTTCCAAAAAAATAGAAAAACGAAATTTGTAGAGAGTTTAAAAATATTTATTGCTAATAAGCAAAAAGTGTAACAAATTAGAACACTAACGCAGTTTTTCTTAAGGACACTCATCGTTAAACAAAGCTTGCTTTACGATGAGTGTCCTTGGTTTTAGTTGTATAATCAAAGGTACTAGTTTCTAGGTTTCATAGTGAAAATATTTCTTCTTTAATATCAATATATTTCTTCTATATTTTTGTTTAAATATAAAATGATTAACAATGTTATACGAAATGTAAACAAACAGAAACTCGCTTACACACAGCTAACGGCCACACAGCTGTCTTTTGCGCGCTAAACTCATGCGCTTTTTGAAAAAAATCATTGGGTTGAAATGTCTCATTGATTTCAGAGCACACCATGATAGCTGCACTCTTTTATTTCCTACGGCAAGTATTTTAAACTATTAGGGATAGGGTCTAACAGAGCTTCACCTTCCGTATTAAAAAGCGCGCTTATTATGGCCCTGCAAAAAAATGAGGCGCTTACCTTGCGTTTTGAACGTAAGCGAACACACACGAACGTTGTACGAAGTACCAAAAAAAACGTGAAGAACACGAAAATACCAAAAACGTAAAACTGTAAACCAAGACAAATCATTATCAATAATAAAATCATCAACCATTTCTACAAAGCAAATAATTCATAAATTAACAATAAACAAAAAAGGTGCAAAAGAAAAATGTAAAGGGGATAAGTATTGGTACAATTTATGGGTGAGTCCGCGAAAGTTGTTCCTTTTTCGTAAAATTTCAGGTCAATATTTTTTTTCACTTGTTATGATATCAATGAACAAGGTCAATCTTACATTTGGTGGCACTTGTTACCCAAAATGAGAACTTTTAGAGTATTTTTAATTTTATCAAACAATAAAATGACTTGTAAAATTTTTTGCTTACTCGCCAAAGTCTTAGCACCAGTATTTACTAAAGGGTCTACAGTGCTAAGTGCTACAATCCTAGGTCTAGAAGTCTAAATTTTGGTCGAAGGTTGAACTTAATTTTCCAGTGAATGCAATAGTTTTTAATATTTATATAAGTTGTTCATAAATACCTTGCGATATGAGTCATCTTTTTTCGTTGTAACAAAGAAATTATTTCCACATAAAGGTTAGAAATAAATAAAAATAATATAATATTTTGGTTTCAAAATGGTAGCCATATTTAAACCGCCAAACGTCACTAGGAGATTTCCAATAAAAACGGTGTAAGTTAACAATGATGATTAATGTTCAATTGTTTTGGTGGGTGTGTAATTGAAAACGGATTCTAATAATATATCTTGTGTTTTTTACAATATTTAAATATTGATACGTATTTAATGCGGTAATGCTCGGACGTCATAGCAACTATATCTAACGAATAGAATGTATATCCATAAGGTAAAATAATGTCCGATTTACTTTTTATTCAAAATATTGTAAATACAAAATCACACTCTTAAGTTTTTTGATGCTGGTCTTTCCTAATTAACCGCAATAAGTGCCAATTGGAACACAAAAAAAAACAAAATAATCCTAGCAATCGGTTGTTATGGTAATAAATAAAACAAGTTAGGTTAGTGATTTGACGTTGTAGTTGTTGAAAACAAAAAATAAAACCTATATATCTAGTTCAAAACGTAATTTGTACTTCTAAGCATCAACTTTCTCAATAAAAGTATTTCTAACCCACAATAATTACGATGTGTTCGTTCTTTAAAGTCTAGTCAAGCTAAAAATACAAAATAAAATTCTTTTAGTATTTTATAACTTTGATTTGTCGTGCGTTTATACTGTGTTTATTGATTTTAAGTTGTTGATTGCTATAAAACAATCAAGCCAAATCCAAGAAAAATTGCTGGCAACGTTTACCGAAATAATAGTTTATTTTCAACTTCAACAGTTAGGAAGCCACAATGTCTCCGACAAAACCTGTTTTACCCAAGTTTACGCAATACGTTTTTTTTGTGATTAAAAACATGCTAGTCTTTGAGTGTTCCCCGTTAACAAAAACCCACTAGATACATATGGTTTTAAAGATAATTTTATTTTCAACAAAATAGAGTAAAACAAGATTTTTCGGAAATCTTAGTTTTTAAGAAAATTAAATACAACAAATAAAAAAAAGTAATTAGAAAAAAATAGCCTCAATGTGCGGACGTTCCTGGAGTGTCAATAATAGCTTTAACACAACTTTGTGATACGCCGTTTAAAAGATCATTTTATTTCCTCTAAAAAGGGTATTTTAACATTTTTCCCTAAAATGCTTAGTTTTTTTGAGAACTGAATTAAACCTAAAAAAACATGATTTTTTTTGTGATCCTAAGAAATAACCCCAATTTAGTAATGCCAATTAAGTGCTAACCGTAGACTTGGCCCACTTATGTGATACACCGTTTAAAAGACAATTTAATTTTCTACAATAAAGTTAATTAAACATTTTCTGTAAAATGCTTACCTTTTGAGAAAATGACATAAAACTGAATAATTTCTGTTTATTTTGCATATTTTATGGAAATAGCATAGTATAGCATAGAAAACGAGTGTACTGCCAACACTTCAGGGTACGTATCTTCGCATGAGAGAACTCAATGATGTCTCATTTTATAAGCTATTAGATGGTCTTATTTCAGATTTTCTTAAAAATTAGCAGTTTCGAAGTTAAAGGCCACTAAAAAAAATACTCTGCCAATTTCTGGGCACCTAAGCTCACAGTAGGTACTATAGTTATCGTGTACGTGTAAGCTAATATAACTAAAATCTGAAATATGTTTTATTCAACTCCAGACTCAATTACCTTTCGTTTGATACCACACAAGCCATGTTTTGACTTAAACTCTAATTTTCGAAATCTACCCCCACCCTTTTTTTTTAAATCACCTAAAATGTATTTTGTTTCACTCCAGACTCACTTACCTTTTATTTGATATCACACAAGCCATATTTTCACATAAACTCTACCCCCACCCTTTTATTGGACTTGCGTTCGGTGGATTTTGTTCATTTTTAAATGGGATCAAAAGAAAACTAAAATGTAATTTGTTTTACTCCAGACTCAATTACCTATCGTTTGATATCACACACGCCATATTTTCACTTAAACTCTAATTTTTGAAATCTACCCCCACTCTTTTTTTTTAAATCACCTAAAATGTATTTTGTTTAACTCCAGACTCAATTATCTTTCATTTGATATCACACACGCTATATTTTCACATAAACTCTAATTTTTGAAATCTACCCCCACCCTTTTATTGGACTTGCGTTCGGTGGATTTTGTTCATTTTTAAATGGGACTATCTCGACCCAAGACCCAGCCTAGGTACCAAATTTCATTCAAATCGGGCAAGCGGTTTTTGAGTTATGCGCGTTGGTCGTTACAGACAGACATAAGTTTCAAAATCATCCGAAACGCAATGATATATAAAAAATTTTGAAATCGGAGTAACTTTTTTTTCTGGAAAAAATTACGATCACAAGTATAGTAGTAGTGTGAGCTAAAATTGGTCAAAATTCAAAATGAAACCATTTGTCTGACAAAAAAAACGTATAAAAGCATTTTTGTAGGAAATTTTATTGTCTTTAACTCTTGTTTTAAACTTTTTTTTCTAGAACGTACAATAACCAAGTAATTTTAAAAAATCATTTTCGTGCATACTAAATCAAACTTGTTTAGGACTCAATGTCAACAATGTCATAATCGCGACTACACCACCTTTTGCAAGCTAAAATTCTATAATGACTGGACTACTGTGTGGTCGCTTTATGAGCACTACAATGTCCAAAACTAAAATTTGAGAACATCTTGCAGACTCACCCATATTTAAATACTTCCAAAATATAAAAAATTTTGATAAGACAAAATTATTGGAAAATCAGAATTTTAAAGAAAATCAATGCAAACTTTTTAAAAATTAGAAAAAAAATGGTTTAAAAGTGCTTGTTCATACCAATCGTAGTCTTAATTTAAGTCTTAACTCGTATACCTGTTAATCACTTTGACAAAGAGAGTAACATAACATAGAGTTAAGATAAAATTAAGCAACGAATTAAGACTAGTTTGAACAAAGCTCCAAAGCTTAAGTATGTTGCTCGGGACGTGAAAAGCACCGCACGCAACCATCTGTAAGTTTGGATCTCGGTAGAATTTGATAATATTCTAATATTTTGTAGGGTAAGTCAATATTAGAAAATTATGTAAGTTCAAATCAGTTTGTATAACTAATTTCCGAGACACAGTTTTCTAATATGGACTTTTCCTACAATAACTCAGGGTCATATGAAATCAACCAGGGGTTTGGCAGACACCCTCTCCGATTTTGATAATTTTTGGTACACCTATTTTGTTCAAAGAGTAGATAAAAAATCTAAATTTTTAAAATTTTTGGTCCAGTAGTTTTTTTGTTATTAATTTTTAAAAATCATAAAATTACCAAATTTTGATCTTACATAAGTATAGAAAAATAAGGAGATCTCTAAAACTACTTATTAGAAATGCATGGGCGATATCTTGTTTAAAAGGTCTTTCAAAGACCTTTAAAATGGTGTGTAGCATAATACATTTTAAAAATATTTATATTTTTTTTAAAATTGAAAAAAATGTTT
Organism: Aspidapion aeneum; assembly: GCA_963576565.1. Lineage (NCBI taxonomy): Eukaryota > Metazoa > Arthropoda > Insecta > Coleoptera > Brentidae > Aspidapion > Aspidapion aeneum. Next base: position 32,177,187 of record OY755038.1, on the reverse strand, counting down.
TTTATTTTTTTTTTGAAAAAACACAATTTTTAATTTTTTTCAAAAAAAGATATAATTTTTTTCAATGGTTTACTAAGACACTCACCAAATTTTAAGATGGAGAAATGATGGGTTCCATATGAAAAAAAATAAAACAATAATCAAACATGCAAAAAATACTAGATTTTTGAATTAAAACACATAAGAATTAAAGACAAATGCTATAATATAGGAAAAAAAACAATATTTTATAAGTAATAAACACATTTCTTAAAATTTTAAGTAAAATAAATATTTTGTAAATTATTTTTCGTTCCAAAATTTGGGTAGAATCTCACATTTCCGCCTTTGTCAATGTGTAGGCCGACCTCTAGCAGTAATGTGTTGAACTTTTCTTAAAATCATTCTTCTTTAAATAATTAAAATTTCTGATTTAGGTTTAGGGTAATAAAGAGAGGGGGCTGACACCCTCCCCCCCGAAATCACTATTTTCCAAAAAAACTCTTTTATACAAATTTAAAATTTTTAAAGTTTTAAACACATATTCACATACCAAAGTAGATACACAAACGTCTACTTGTTGAGCTCAAATAAATTAAAAATAAGATTCTTCTTATGCAGGATTTTTCCTGCATAAACATGCATATTTCTAAGACTGGACCAATCAGATAAAATGAGGTGTGGCCTAGGTTAAACATGAACATGTTGGTTTTTGTAAAGTTTAGTACCCGTGAATAAAGAAAACAACAATTTTTCGTTGCTAAGCCGGCATAGAAAGATTTTGTTTCTCCTGTATTTTTCCGTGGGTAGCTTGAAAGCTGTACACCTACGGTGGTCCAAGATCTAATGGACACCTATTAAGTGTTGACAGTTAACTGTTTTGTCCTTAAGGGACTCTTTAGCACACTGCATGGTCAATGTTTACATATACCATCGCTATAGCTTTACAAAAGTGTCACATTGACCATTCAGTGTTCTGAAGAGTCCCTTAAGGACGAACAGTTAACTGTCAACACTTAATAGGTGTCCATTAGATCTTGGACCCCCGTGGGTGTACAGCTTTTGGGCTGCCCACGGAAAACTACAAGAAAAACAAAATCTTTCCATGTCCGCTTAGGCACGAAAAATAGTTGTTTCTTTATTCACGGGTACTAAACTTTAAGTTTGTAGTATTTTTGGCTCACACTCCGCTGACTCGACGTAAAAATGCAAAATGCATGCTAATTATGTCACGGTCATGGGTACTGTTTTTCCTTTCATCTGCCTGCCTTTTATTTTTACTCTGATAGTTTCTTGTGTATTTGTAGATGTCGCCACTTTTGTAAAAGCATATGGTATCGCACGCATTAATTTTTCATTTCTCTTACCAATATCGTTAGATGAGATTCATATACCGTTCTATAGCATCTGAAGAGTCCCTTAAGGACGAACAGTTAACTGTCAACACTTAATATGTGTCAATTAGATCTTGAACCCCCGTGGGTGTACAGCTTTCGAGTTGCCCACGGAAGAGAAACAAAATCTTTCTAGGGCCGCTTAGCCAGAAACAATGGTTGTGAACCAAATAAGTTTTACAAAAACCAAGAGAAACCAAATAGCTCTAATAAAAAGCAAATTTTTGGAAGGCAAAATCATGTGTCATAAAATTTTAATTTTTTTTTTAACCTAAACCCATGATTTATCCATCTTGAAATTTGTTCAGTATCTCACTGAAATATTGACAAAAAATATTTTTTTGAAAAAAATAAAAATGTTTTTAAAAAAAAATTATAATTTTTTTTAAATTTTTTTTTAAAAATTTTATTTTTAAAATGTGTCATGTAATACATCATTTTTTTTTATTTTTTATTACAAGGCGCATCGACCACTTGAGTCATTAGCGCACAAAGAGAATAAAGTTTACATTATATTATTTCCTTAAATACAATTGTATAACTTAGAGTCCTTCAAAAAGTTAATAAGGCTGTTCGTGGTTTGTTCACAGTTATTTAGGAGGTCTTTTAAGTTGTTTTTAATTTTGTGTTTGTCTCTTTGATTATTGTAGTTTGGACAGTCAATTAAAATATGTTTTACCGTAATTATTTCGCGGCACGTAACATACATCATTTAAAAGGTCTTTAAAATACCTTTTCCACAAGGTATCACTCATAGATTTCTGTAAAGTAGTTTTACAGATATTCCTATTTTTCTATACCTATATAAGAGCAAAACTTAGTAATTTTTAAATTTTCAAAAATTATTTAAAAAAAACTACTGGCCAAAAGTTGTCAAAACTTAGATTTTTCATCTACTTTATGATTAGAATCAGTGTACCAAAAATTATTAAAATCGGGAAGATGATCCAAAGTCACTATTATATTGGTTGATTTCATTTAAAATGACCCATCAGATTATTATCAAAATCGACCGAGATCCAAATTTATAGGTGGTTGTGAACGGGGTTCTTTAGCTTAAAAGATACACCAGACAAATTACACAACACTGTGTACATAGACTTCTTCCCCTTTACGCTAATTTCTAATGAAACTAAAGCACACAGAATAAGAAGCGTAATACCAACCGGCAAAATGTCTACCTTGGCCGCCCGGGTACATGCAACGGAAGATCCTGCCCAGCTCCTCGGCCTGGATGCGCCCGGCAGGAGTCAATTCACCGCCCCATTTCAAGATCAGGACCAGGGACGGATCGGTCGGTTTATCTACTGAAACAGGATACGATACAATTATAAATAGAACAAATAACTTTTTGATATTTTTTAAATATGGATCTGATCTCATAAAAAAACTTTTGAATTTATATATATATTTATCGGTTTCACAACGTTCTACGTCTTCCGATACCCAATCTCCAGTCGTTTCTGTTTGCCCATAATTCATCATCTAGGCCTCTTATTCTTATTTCACTGTCTATGCCTTCTCTCCAGCTTCTCCTTGGCCGTCCTCGTTTTCTTCGGCCAGTTGGTTTCCATTGTAGTATTTGTTTAGGTAGTCTTTCATCATTCATTCTTTGTACATGTCCGTACCACACCAGTAATAATACTTTTTACAATGGTGTTATATATAAGCTTTTTGTTATGTTTGGATATACTTTGGTCCCAAATTATTCCATTAAATAAAGTTATTGCTTTTCTCCCTTGTACGTTTCGATCTTTTATAGCTTTGTCTAGTGTTCCGTCAGCTGTAAATTTTAGACCTAGGTATTTATACTCATCACAGGACTGAATTCGCTGCCCGGTATTTAAGATTAGATCCTGTTTAATTCCACCGATACACATATACTCTGTCTTATTGAGATTAACCTCTAGTCCCCACTTATTGTACTCTTCTATTAGTTTTCGTGTCATATATTCGAAATCGTCATAATCCTGAGCCACTACTATCTGATCATCGGCGAAACATAAAGTATACAAGGTGATTTCGTCCAACGGAATTCTTATGTTTTGGCATTTTCTCTTCCATACTTTAAGGACTTGTTCCAAGTATATCTTGAAGAACGTCGGCGAGATACAGCAACATTGTTTAACACCTTTATTTACTTGAAAGCCTTTGGTTAGTTTTGCTTTTATTTTAACTTTTGCCTTACTATTGCGGTATAACTCTTTGATGGCCTTAATTAGTTGTACGCTTATGTTTGTGTTTTCCAACGCTTTCCAAAGTAGATTTAGTGGTATACTATCATATGCCTTATGCAAATCGACGTAAAGCAGTTGCAGCTCTTGTCCGTATGCCATTTTCTTTTCAATAACTTGGGTTATACAAAACAGAAGTCGATCTACCCGCCCTGAAACCGGCTTGTTCTGCCTCCATGTCTTTATATTCGCTCTCCACTTTATTTCTTATTATTTTACCGTATATTCTGCTTAGCGTACTCTATAATTGTCACATTCCTTTTTTGAATTTATTTGCATGGCCTTTTTCATGGGTTAATATAGGTGATAGTGTTCAGTGCCCTTTTTGTATAAAATTTGTGGGTTTGTTATTAGAAATCTATTTTTTTAGTTTTACTTGTTTTACAGTTATAGTCGCGTCGCCCTGTAAATTACCTTTTACTGCATATCAATGCATCATTTTTTGTTTCTCTTCTCCAAAAGAAAGAATCTCAAATAAAAACCTAATCAGTGAAAAATAAAAACCTAATCAGTGAAAAATAAAACGTTGATCGTAGCATACTCACACGACCTACATAAACACATACATACAGCGCGAACAATACAAAATACTACTACTTTTTTTACTTTTTTTATTTTTAATTTTAAATATAATTTACGCGAGTGTAAATTATCCTTCTTCAAACCTCTTCTTAATCGCTTGTTGGATTAATGGAACGTCGAGGACGGTCATCAAGCTGATAAGAAGAAACACAACCATAAGTTTTCCTATTTACCTATGAAAATACATTCCATTTTCTCTCCTGAGAATCTACCCCCAACATATTGGTCCTTCAACCCCGATCCTTTTGAACCTTTAACCCTTTTTATCGAACGTAGTCGTTAGATGGTTTTGAATTTTAACATAAAATAATAATCTAAAATTTTAGTTAGAATATAAAAAAATCACACAAAAATATTTGTGCAAAAAGCGCTGTTCGAAAAAACAGTTTTTGTGGCAATTTACTTACAGTGAACTTGTCTCGTTCGCTTTTATGCTCGTTAATATATCGCTTCGCGCGCGCTATGCTGTCTCATTTGCACTCATACAGGATCTCAATAGATAACAATTTTCACTCCACAGCCAAGGCTGCTGCCTGCCGACTCTCGCTTAACACAGCGAGGCAAATTCTCATCTTAGTTGGCTCATATTGCGGTCGCACCTTAACTCGCACGCGGTTGCTTTGTTTCACTTTAAATAAACATACGCGCAGCTTAGGATTTGGTTCTCTAGTAGAAGAAGCATATTTGCATTTGCCCAAATATTTAGCCAATATCCAATATATTAGCTCGGTATTTAGGTGGCCAATTAAATTTACAGTGCGACTCAAAAGTCAATGAAGCAGAAGTTTGATATTTTTCAACTTTTTTCATTATAACATAATAAAAGGTCATTCCTAATTTGAATTATTAATAGTAATTAGTTGCTTTTGATTAAGAGATCACCTCTAATCATGTCAATTGGTAAAAAATTAGTAGATTTTTAGTAGTTTTTTTTGTAGTTTATCATCCATTGAAACTCTAATGGCTCCTTGATATTGTATGCAAGCAGATTGTCGAAACAATGGTAGTTGTCAACATCCTTTAATTTAGTTTTATGTTTTTCTTTGTAATGTGCTTTGTCTGTGAGAAAGGACTAATATCCGTCTCCTCCCAACCCTTCCTCAAACTAATGTTATATGAATAAATTAAAACATGAACATCGACGGATAAGAAAAAACGCCACAAAACCGGAAGAAAGAACCTGAACTTAGAATCTACAAAGACGAGGAAAGAGCATCAGATTCCAAGTGACCAAGGTGTCAGACATTCTTGGAGTCTACCGTTGAGACCTTGCAAATGGTCCCCTAGAAGAGACCGTGCCAAGAACTAAAACGTGAAAACCTGAATGGAAAAAATTATGCAACTTTTGTATTTGATGCTTCTTTCTATTGGTGTCCCCGTATGTTGACATATTTCGATTATCCAAATATGTCAACATACAGGGACTCTACTTCTATCACCTACATTAACTAAGGTCACTCATCGTCAAGCAAGCTTGCCTTTACGATGAGTGTCCTTAACATTAACCCCTGAAAAAGGCCACGCAAATATAACCAATGTCCCTGTATGTCTGAGTATGTTAAGATAATTAAACCAAATTTGGAACATGTTTTTAACTGGTAACTTTTTGCAACAAACCTTTTCTACATAGTTTTATCAGAACAATTAGTATTGTAAACATTTTGTATGATGCCGTTAGGACAATATTCCTAATGATAAATTCCAAATATTGATAGTGTTACTAGCATATTTTTTGTAAAACGGCGGTAAAAATGTAGTGTTTCTTCGGGGTCTATGCGTAGGATAAACTATGCCTACAAGACATGTTGTGCCCACGCTAGGAAGTAATCTTGTTTTATTGCGATTCCTTTTGGAACACAGCCAAATCGAAATTTGTTAACTAAAACTTCGTAAAATGAATGAAAATAAGTTTACCATCATCGGAACTAGAGCCTCTTGGTCGTCCTTTTGGTTGATACTTCATTTGTACTTTTCTATTTATACCGGAAAAGTGTCCATACCTAAAAAAATAGTAAAAATCGTTTAATATTCTGCTATATGTAAGCAAAAGTGCAGTAAGTATAGTTTGTTTAAAATTAAGTTACCAATAGTTTCGGTCGGTGATTTTTCCCTTGTAAGAAAAAGAGCAGTCGTGATTTTTCCAAAATGAGGTAAAAAATAGGGTCATGATCAGCAAAGAAATTTTTGTTTCTGTTTATGTTTAGCCGCTCAGTGTGGTCCGTAAATAAAATTTTCGTTAATGAAAAAAGTAGGATAATTTTGTAGAAATTAATAAAATACTTCCCTTGAAACTCGATTTATTACTTTTCTCTAAAAAGCACTTTAGCTAGTTACTGCCCTTTTGTTTTTCTTCTTTGACAAAAAAAACATAGCTTTCAACACTGCGACTTTCAACAAAGGAATCTACATTTTACGCCACCAAATCTATGTTAATAGAATTATGGTTCAAATAAGATTGTCTAACAATTTCCACTGTCATTTTACGTTCAATTCTATTTCATACAACCTCAAACCACAAGAATTATGATCAGTGTGCAATAGATATGAACCTGAAACTCTAGAACATGTCTTATTTTCTTCTCCACAATATGCTTCTGTAAGAACACAACTGTTTACAAACGGCACCATGTTTCCAAACCATAGCTAAACTCCCCGAAATTAGAATTATTGTTAATTACTTTTTATTTTATTTTTCTCACTTAAAGCCAATTAGGTCTTGAAATAATAATTAAGTTTATTCTTAACTAAAATAGTAACTATTTAATAAGTGTACAGCAGAATTCTTGCTATGGAAAATTGTAATATTTTCTTTAAAGCAATAAATAAAAAGTAAAAAAAAATATTTGCTTTAGCCCCCGACGTTTTTCCTCTCTTATGTAGCACTCTCTCTCTCTCTCTCTTTCTCTGGAGGGGACTGTATTTCGGTTTTCGATTCTTTTTAATAAACTAAAACCAAAAAATATAAATGTTTATAACTTTAAAGCAAAACCCACCTTAACTTATTACCGGGTTGCTCATAAAATATTGGAATAAATGTATTTGTTGACACGCAAAACACAGACACCCTCCAGAACAAGATAGTTAATCGTGCCATCCGGGTAATAACAAAAACTGTGCAATGTAATTTTGAAGTTCTGCCACTTGCGTTAATAGTTAAATCAAGTAATATGCTTACATTTCAAGCACAGACTTTAGCTGTTCCAGTTTACCCTGTTTTTCTTCGATCTCGGGATCTGCTTCGTGTTGCTGGATCTCTGCCAACAGTGATCTGGCGATGTCCAGGATTTCTTGTAACTGTTTTGGTCGTTTTAGCTTCACGTGACCATGTTTGTAGCCGTCATATTTTTCAAAAATTTCAAAAAATCTAGAAAAAAAAAGATTTTTTGCAAACAAATCCAGACCGGTGTTTTTGTGAAAAAATTGATATATTAAAAATAATGCGATATTTTGGTATGTTACATTTGTAGGTTAACGTTTTTCGTGTTACTGAATTGCGAAAAAATATATATTATAATTCGAAATCTATAGACATAAAAAAGTAATGGAAGTTCGAAATGTCAAAATTTAATTAAACAGATGCAAAAAATGGTATTAATGTGATTTTAAACAAAAGTTTACCTCAGAAAGAAATTAGTACCTTTTAGACCACAAAAAAACTTTAGAATAAGTCAAATAATGCTATTTTATCAAAACATTATAAAATTGTCCTAAATAACCGGAATCTTTCAAGATAAAAATCAAGAGGTTTCCGACATATTTGTTTTCTCCCTAAAAAACGTGAAATTTGTCCTTGGTATAGAATTCTGCCGATACTCAGTTTTTTGCATTGACATACTTTTACGTGAAATAAAGAAAAATATAAATTTCCAGTAGTTCGTACTGTTAATAATTTTAAAAAATGTTGATTATGATAATGATAATTCTACTGGCCTAAGAGAACAAGAGTAAGAGGCCACCAATATCTGTCACATACAGGGACTAAAGAGCAGACAGAAAATTCATAAAACGGTTTTCCTAAAATCTTATTTAAATAAAAAAAATATCGACTAAACGTGAATTTTTATCTAAAATAAAATACATCGTCTTTATTAACGGAAACTAAAATACATACTTGGGATGTCTGACTTCCACCTTCATTTTCTGTTTAGGCGTTCTGTCTCCATGCCTGATCACAGCCGTAACACATCGTAGTTCCATCATTTTACCAAATGTGGTCGGTACTATCGGCGGGTCGTCCAGCTGAAAAGGTACTGACCTGACAACGACAATAATAAAGAAGATAACATTTTGCATTACAACGCGCGTTCTTTCGAGAATGGCAGCATTTTAGGCCACCATACCTAGGATGAGATGATATATAATTTATTTGTAGTAATTTTATTATGAATCTGTGTACGGTTTTATTCAATAAACTTTAGTTGAAACTTATGTGTATTATTTTTTAAAGCATTTTAACTCACGTAGACTATCCTATGTCCAATTAATGTAAAATTTGTATTTTGATCTTTTTGACAAAATATTAATTTTAGGCGATTTCTCCTTTTTTGGTCGGTACTGTAGGTATTTATAACTATTATTATATAATCTCAGAAATGTGCAACATTTGGAGTAATAAAAAACTATTTTTTTCAATTTTAACAAATTCGTTAAATTCATTTCTGAGACAGGTTCATATAAAAATCGATTTTTTCTTCCAATTTTATCATTTTTTATTTTATAGCATTTACACCACTGATGCCACTTTTCTAAATGTGTGCTTTATTTCAAAAGAAAATATTATTATACTGGGTGTTCCCAAAGTTGAGTCATTTATTTTAACAGGTTGTAGAACTCTTAAAAATAAGTAATTGTACCAAAAATCATTTATATAAAAGTTGCGGGAATAAAGAAGTTATTAACAATTCGAAAAATATAAAATTTAAAAACAGTAAAACCTGACTTTTTAATATTCTTGACCACTGCGTTATCAATGTTTTGTTTACTGGTGATACTGGGTATAGCTTTTTTTGTAGAATACAACTTACTCCTCATTTATTCATTCACTGTACGGTTTTCAGTGAGAATTTCGATTTGACCAGTTGTAAATAGGTGCGTGATATTTTTATTTTTTGGGCATTTTGTGCTATAAAAATTGCACACGTATATGAAAACAATAAACTAGTGGATATAATATTAATTGAAATAAAAATTAAACGCAGTAGTCGAGAATATCAAGTCAGACTTACAGTTTTAAAATGATTAATTTTTGGTACAATTACTTATTTTTATGAGTTGTACAACCTGTTAAAATAAATGACTGAACTTTGAGAACACCCTGTATAAGGAAATTATTTTATTATGCAACAAGTACATCGAACTTAAAGTTATTCAGGGTGTTCCAAGTTAAGTGGCCACCCTTGCTAACTTTTTTTTTAGTTTTTTCAAAAAACATTTAAAAAAAAATTAATAAGACTTTCAATTCTAAACAAAAATTGTCTTTTTTTTTTAAGTTAAAAACAACGAAGACATTTTTAATCCAAAATTACTTATTGAAATTTTATTTGGTGAAAAGAGGTCTAAGCATAATTTTAAATTTGGAATATCTTCGTTATTTTTAACTTCAGAAAAGAAAATCAAAAGACAATTTTTGTTTAGAATTAAAAGACCTACCAGAAAAAAGTAAAAAATACAGGGTGTTCAAATAAAATTTGATTTATGTTTTTTGAAAAAACTCGAAAACGCAATGTTCATTTATTTTTTGATTTGACCATCTTAACGAGCGTCAAAAATTCTACTAGTATGCCAATTTAAACTTTTTTTCTATCTTTAAAAATAACAGAGTAAGCAATGGTGGAAAGTTAACTTGGAACACCCTGTATACTCAAGAAACTCATCCTGGTAACTTGGTAACTCAAATAACAGTAAATCATCACAATCACTCTAGTGTTTAAGTGTACGAGGATGGGATGAAAAGTTTCAAGCCTAACATAGAACGAAACACCATAGTGACTAAATAATAATTTATTTTTCTGAGGAGTATCCCTACGCCCTTTGCCGTCCATTGTTTGGGCTGTTGCTTACTTTCAGGGGTATAATGATGAAACCATGTTTCATCAACCGTAATAAATCTATGCAAAAAGTCCCCTGAATCATGTCTAAACAGTGCCAAATTCTCCTCTGAAATGGTAGACGCACGAGCTTTTGATCTGACGTGAGCAAACGCGGCACCCATCGGGCGGATAGCTTTCTCGTACCTAAAACTTCACATACAATATGGTGAACTCGCTCTTTTGATATGCCCACAGCCTCAGCTACCTCTTCCAGTCTTAATCTGCGATCTTTTAGAATTAGTTTGTGAATGGTTTGCACCATTTCTTCAGAAGTTGCCGTTTCTGGCCTGCCAGGACGCGGAACATCATCAGTGCTAGTACGACCAAGTTTAAAGTCCGATACCCAGGTTTTAACTGTGGTATAGGAAGGAGCGGATTTCCCTAGTGTAGCATCTAGTTCAGCTTGTATTTCCGTCGGCGATAACCCTTTGATATGAAAATATTTTATTAGGGCTCTTATCCCGTTTTTTTTTCCATTTTATTAAATTGACACACTATAAACTTTGAAAATAAGCTGGACACAAACTACTTGACAAGGCTACACAAACACGTTGGAAAAGGAAAGCAAATCGGGCCTGCTATAGGCTAGGCCGGAAACTTTTCATCCCATCCTCGTATAAGTACACAAGTTACTTTTAGCGATCCAAATTGTACTTGCTTATCAAAACAAAATCCTAACCCAAACATCGCGTAGACACATATCACTGGGGTAGACAAATGTGATTTATTGAAAGCCAAAGGCGGCGGTAAAGCATAATACTCAAAAGTTCTTAACATAAAAAGCGATTACATCATATGTGATAATTTTGGAGAATGACTCAAATATATAATGTCAGGTATGGACGCCTGTATGTGTTTCAAATAAACATATTGTTTGTTTTGTCTTTCAATTATCTGTATTACCAGAATATAAAACGATCCAATAACTAGTAAATAAAGCACAATAATAATTTTTTTGTTTACTAAGCAAAAAATTTTAAAATGTTTTTCCGGGTCTATAAAAATTTTCACTTTATCATCCTTTCTCTTTCTATATCCTCTTATCTGTATGTTTATCTCTCGTTCCCTTTCTTTCCCTCGCCCTCACCCATAGCATTGAGTAAATAACCCATATAGAGGTGCCACCGGCGAGCTTTACCATATTGAGGGGCAGATGGCGCTGAAATAAATTCGTCCAGTACGCAATGTTCAGAGACAACTACTATGATCTAATGGCATTTGTATGATAGACATGAACCTCGGAACTCGCACGTGTAACTAAATCGTACTCGCAGTTCCTGAATATTGCGTACTAGACGAATATATTTCAGCGCCATCTGCCCCTCAATATGATAAAGCTCGACGGTTACACCGATGGGTCATATACTCAAAGCCCATAGTCACTCACTAGACAAAAAATATAAGACAAAATGATAACTTGCTAACAGTGGCGGCTCCTGTAAGTATAAAACTGGGGAAATAAAATTTCGGACTTGTCTTTATTTATTTTAAAACACGACGTTTCGGTTAGTAAGTATCTCTTGAATGAACCGTTATCAAGTGTAAACTAAACAATCTAGTCTTTAGGCTACTACTTATACTACTTGGTGTGCAGTCAACCAAGCACGGACATACCAAACATATGGAAACCACTCCTTAAGGGAAACAGGCGTCTTAGGATTAAAAAAGGGTGCGGGCCGTCACACCTGACTGCACACCAAGTAGTATAAGTAGTAGCCTAAAGACTAGATTGTTTAGTTTACACTTGATAACGGTTAGAGATACTTACTAACCGAAACGTCGTGTTTTAAAATAAATAAAGACAATGGAAGTCCGAAATTTTATTTCTACACAATCATTGTCTACGAGTTTCAAACAAAGAGTATAAAACTGGGTGTGCGCAATCGAAAATTGAGGTTGCTAACAAAAAAGAAAACTTTTTATACTACTACCATAGAAAATAAGGTTTTTCGCACGGCAAACTCGATCTGAAAATGGTTTTTTGCACATTGTGTGCAAAACTTTGTGAACGTCATCTTCGCGCACGCTTCTTTGATTTACAATTACTTTTTTTGGGTGGCGGAACAAAGATCGAAAGACAAAACATCGAATACAAAAGATCGAAATACAAAAGGTCGAAAAGACAAAAGATCGAAATCACAAAAGATCTAAAAACAAAAGATCAAAAGTACAAAAGATCAAAAAACAAATGATCGAAAAACAAAAGATCGAAAATGCAAAAGATCGAAAATACAAAAGATCGAAAAATAAAAGATCGAAAGTACAAAAGATCAAAAATAGCGCATTTCAAAATATCGCTATTACATAGTTTAAAAAAAAAAAAAAACTTTCTTGATTTCTTTTTCGGGGTCCTAGAAGGTGTGTAACTAAACCGAACCGGTTCGACTATGGGGTCTCTTTCTAACATATATTAAAAAAAAACTTTCCTGAAATGTTTCCCGGGATCCTACAGGGTGTAAAACCATTTTCGTTCGGTTCGGTTTAGTTACACACCCTCTAGGATCCCGGGAAAGAAATCAGGAAAGTTTGTTTTATGAAAAAATATGATTCAAAAGAGACCCCTTTATCGAACTATATGATTCGTGTTAAGTATGACAAACCATTGGTTTATTTAACGGTTGGGTAATTTTACCTTACCTGACCTTGCTTAAACTGTTTATGTGAATATACCTAAGCGAACATGATACGCGTCATTTTGTATATTTCGATCTTATTTACTTGCGATTTTTTTTCGATCTTTTGTCTTCTGATATTTTGTTTTTCGATCTTTTGCCTTTCGATCTTTTGTCTTTCGATCTTTTGTACTTTCGATCTTCTGTATTTTTGATCTTTTGTTTTTCGATTTTTTGTTTTTTGATCTTTTGCCTTTTCGATCTTTTGTTTTTCGATCTTTTGTATTTTCGATCTTTTATCTTTCGATATTTGTTTATCGATTTTTTGTATTTTCGGTCTTTTGCCTTTTCGATCTTTTGTTTTTCGATCTTTTGTATTCGATCTTTTGTCTTTCGATCTTTGTTTGTTGTTTATTTTGTTTCTGTCGTACCTAAGTCAAGATGGCGAATATCGCAGGTGGGCTAAGCTCCACAGCACCCGTTATCGCTTTGTGGTTTTGCTAACTATATAGATCGATACTATTTGTCTTTATCTCCATTTTTGTCATTATAATAAAAAAAAAGTACGATTAGTGTTCCTTATTTGTAGTCGTATAAAAAGTATAGTAAAAAACCCATTTGAACACCTTTTTGCACACTCGCCCGACTTGTGACACCAATTTGTCTAGGTCGCGTGCAGAGTCGTTTTCAAAACCATTTTTTAATATACTATTCAATTGAAACAACAAGGCGAAATTAATAATACTGGCCTTCATCTGCATCATCATATCGCTCACTGAATGTTCCTTTCACAGTTAGTCGACTCGACCCGAATGAGCGTTACATAGCCAAGCCTGACGGCTCAGTTCAATTCACTACCCACAAAAACTGCTAAACGCGCCTAAAGAAGTTTACACTTCAAAAAAATGGCTACTTGGTCGCATAAATAAAAATATACCTAAAGTTGTTAGTCTTTAAATAAAAAGTCGGCGATTTTTAGGTATAACAAATATAGGTATCCAACACTTTTTTATCAAGATTGAATAATAATAATTAACCCAAAACTGATAAACAAAATGCCAAAAACAAGATATACCCCTAAACTAGAAAACAAAAAAGAACTAATGAATGTGTGTATCCAAAAAGCGCACGTCTTAGCCTTCTTAGTGGCCGATATTTCGAATAGTTCCGGTTGAAATAGATTGTATATCTTGAAGACTAATCATACTGTATATTTTGTTGTAGTATTTATTTGTTGTTGATGGACCTTTGACGGTTTGAATAAAATTGTCAGTTAAGTTGTTATATAAAAAAAGATTAATGTCAAGTTTCTAAATTTATTGTTTTTCTTTAATTCTGGAGTCAACCAAAATAAAAACTTCAACATGGTACCAGAGCGTGGAGTTAAAAGAAAAGAAAGGCTGTGTCTAGAAAGTTTGCGATGGATTCCAGCAAGGAGCAAATCGGATATCTTGAAGGGAAGGCAAATTGGACGAAATGGAGATACAAGATATATTCTCTTGAGGGGAATTCCTAATGCAGATGTTGTGGAAGGTAAACTTGTTGTACCAGTTCTTACAGACAATGCGTCAGCTAAGGAAAAGGCAACGTATGAAAAGAACCTGGCTAGTTTTAACACAGCTGATTGTAATGCACTTGTAGCCTTAGCAATGAATATAACGCAAGAAACTTTGCAGAAAATGATGCGATTTACAACTGCCAGACAAGTGTGGGCTGAGCTGCATAAATTGTTCGACGGAAATGTAGATAAAACATACGAAATATGTATGCAATTTTTCAACTACAAAAAGGAAGAATTTGATGATATGGCTACACACACTTCTAAACTGAAAAAGAGAAATCAAAGGCAGGTAATAACTGTGCTTGTCATTTACCAGATTTGCTTCTAAATTGTAAAATCTTAGAAACTTTGCCCCAACACTATTTTTCTTTTAAATCAAGCTGGATGACAAAAAGCGACAGAACAATCGATAATTTGACTAACCAGTTCTGTTCGTATGAAAAAGCATTGCCCTGCAAGAATAGCACAGCAAGCCAGCCAGAGGCATTGGCGATTGAAAAGAAAAGAAGCAACTACAAAGGCAAAAAGAAATTAATCTGCAACTATTGCAAAAGAGAAGGTCATAAAGTGAGACAATGTTCAAAATGGATTGATGATGGTAGACCTCCAAAACCAGAAACCTCCAATAACACCAAACAACAGCAGAATGAAAAAGCAAACGTTCTTCTAGTTGCTCAGACAAGTGTGGTTCTGGAGAGTGAGTGTGATAAAAGCAATTGGTTTGTTGATAATGGACCTAGTAGTCATATCACAAACAGAATTAACATTTTTGAAACATTTGAGCACTTAAATGATACTCACACTATCACCACTGCGAACGGAGATTCAGTAAAAGCAGTAGGCAAAGGTAATGTCCATGTAAAGACAAAAATTCAAGGCAAAGAGATTTTAAAATTTATCGATGTATGGAATGTTCCTTAGATAAAGAATAATCTATTTTCTGTACTGCTTGCCCAAGATAGACAGCATACTAGCAAGTTTACTTCAAGTGCGGAAGAATGTAAGTTAACTGTAAGTTCATTTCAGGAAAAAGAAGTAGATATGGTGGACTGTATCAATTAGCACAACAGATTATACAACCAAAAGTAAGAGCTCAAATAAATACGGTTTCATATGATAATTTGTTGCAGCTTTACCATGAACGCTTTGGTCATCAGAATAAAAGACACGTATTCTCTATATCATAATTTTTGAGATAACTTTTTGACAGTTATCAGCTTTTTACCATAACAAATAGAATAGCCAACGAAAAAAAGTTGTAAAAAGTTGTCTCAAAAATAATGATATGAACTTTAAGAGATATTCTGAATCGTGAACTTAATGTCAGTCACGTTCGACAGCGAAATCTGTGAAGGCTGTATATACGGTAAAATGCACAGGCAAAAATTTGGAATTAGAGAAAGAGCTGACCTGCCAGGAAAACTAATACATTTTGATGTCTGTGAACCGTTTGAAAAATCTCAAAGTGACAATCCAAAGATGATTTAAATTTAAAGATGATTTTAGTCGTTTTCGCTATGTCTATTTTATGACAGAAAAATCGGAAGTGGCTGATAAACTAAAAATCATGTTGGCTGAAGCAAGAAATGCAGGACATGATGTAAAAGTACTTTTGTCAGATAATGGTGGTAAATTTGACACTGATAGAGTCAGAATGATTTTACAGGCTCATGGAATTAGACAGAGACTGACGAAGCCCTACACACTAGAGCAAAATGGGTGTTCAGAAAGGGACAATCGCACCATTGTCGAGATTGCAAGATCCATAATGCATGCACACGAAAATCTGCCACAGTACACACATACTAAACAGAACAGGCATCTCAGGTGTAAAAGGTACCAAAGCAACGAAGAAAGAAAATGGACAAAAAGGCAGTCAAAGGTATTTTGATAGGTTATAACAACAATGATGGATATCGTATTTGGTGTAGAGAAACTAGAAAACTAATAAGATCGAGAGATGTAATATTTGATGAAAAATTGCTTACCTCATCAATGTTCCTATAAAAGTTGATTCCGAAACTGAAAAGAAGAAAACCAGTTTAAAACAAAATTTAACAGATAATAGAACACCAATAAGTGCATTAGATGAAACTAGCCTAAAAAGTCACAGTTTTACTGATTTGTTTGAAGGGGTCCCAAATGAAGAAAGACCAGAAGTTATCATTCCTATTCCCGATACAGACATATCTGAAAAAGACATTCTACAAAACCATACAGAAGACTCATCAGATTTATTAGAATGGAGACACCTAAGAGACCGAAGTCAGTTACAGAGACCATCTAGATTTAAAGATTATGCTCTGGTGGTTGCGGCTAATATTTTAGATATAAAAGAACCAAATTCCTATCAAGAAGCTATTCATAGCATGAGACAAAATGAATGGAAAGATGCAATGGAAAGAGAAATGCAGTCCTTGAGAGAAAATGAGACCTAGAATTTATCAAAATTAGAGAAAGGGAGGAAACCAATTCCTAGTAAATGGATATCCACAACTGAGGCAGAAATCGTTGCAGCGAGTGAAGCTTCCAAAGAGCTTGTTTGGCTAAAACGACTTTTTGAAGCTATACGATTGTCTCAGAATCGACAGAACACGTATTGAAGAAATTGTTAATTTGAAAGAAATTCCTACTCTCTTGGTTGACAATGAAGCAGCTATACGATTGTCTCAGAATCCAGAGAACCACAGAAGTACAAAACATCCAAACTAGACATTTCTTTGTCAGAGAAAATGCGTCATGGAGGGACTTCTGAAAGTGGAAAAGACTTCTATAGGAACTCAAGTTGCAGATATCATGACAAAAGCTCTTTTTAAAACAAGACATAATGAGAGTATGGGTCTAAGATTTCGAATGAGAGAAGGTGTTAAAGTAGTATATTTTGTTGTAGTATTTATTTGTTGTTGATGGACCTTTGACGGTTTGAATAAAATTGTCAGTTAAGTTGTTAAATAAAAAAGATTATTGTCAAGTTTCTAAATGAATTGTTTTTCTTTAATTCTGGAGTAAACCATAATAAAAACTTCAACAGTTCCGAGCAATTTCTATAGCCCAAAATGCATTTGACTAGAGAGACATGCGAAAGCGCAAAGCAGCAGCCAGGGGGTTTATTCTGTAAATGCTCCCCTGGGAGTAAATTTTCTTAAACTGACGTGCAAGGAATCATTTTCAAGAGAACATTTGACATATCCTGCTCTCCTGCATTGCAATAGGAGAACTTTGAAGTGAGATTTATTAGTGAAAATATTCACCAAAAATGTCAATACTGTCAAATCTATGTCATATAACTGATACTGACCAATGGTAATCGCGAATTTAAGAGAACATTTACTTCCTAGGGAGCATTTAAAGAATAAACTCCCTGATCGCTATGCAGTCAAGAGAATTCAAGGTTTCCACCAATGATCAATAGATACGATTATTTTTGACTTTTGTTTATTGGGGTTGTAAGCATTTAAAAAAAGACAAGATGTTCTGAAACCTAATAAAATACATTTTTTTACATTTTAAAATTTAATTTTTATTGTTGCCTTGTTTTAGCTAGCCAGTGCGCGCACACGAGCGCACCTATTGATAAACCCCTCCTGCTTGCTGATCTATTACACATTTGTTTAAAAACGTACCAGGGTATATGAAGCGTAGGTGCCAGTTCTCTTAATATCATGTTGCCTAAAATCTTCGCCGAATCATCATAATACTTGTTGGAGTTTTTAACAAAACTAAAGCCGTTTACATCACAGACAAAGGATTTTCCTAAAAAAGTAAAAATAATTAAATCAACAGGCGGACTGAAAATAAAAGTAAAATAAAATTCAGGCTTCAATATGAATACACAAGTAATTGAGGTTTTTGGGTGTAAGTTGAGTTTTTTATAGTTCTTTTTAATAAAGAATCCAACAGTCAAATGAAATTTTATCTGCAATTTTAAGTGTTTTAGATATTGAATAAATTTGGTATTTTCTTATCAAATGACCCTCTTTCTAATCGGTTTAAAAATCAGCGTAAAATTTCCTTTAAAATCATACTCAATTCATTTTATTATTTAAATGCTTTAATTGTTTTTATAGTTTTTACCTCTTTATTTATGATTATTATGTTAATTTAATTATTTTAACATATTTAAAACCCAGTAAACACATCAAAATGTAAAATAAAAACTAACAATGTACAAAAATTCGCAGAATAGAAAGTCATTCCATAACAAAATAACAATTTCCAACAATCAAAAATGATAGTTCCTAGAATTTTGTTTGTCATTTAATGAATTTTAACTCTGCTCCCTTCATGTTACAAACTTCTCGGTTCAACAAAAATTGCAATTTAATCAGTTTGTATATAATATTCAATTTTGTTAATATTTTGCCATTTATTTTGCGTGGTAACTCTGTCAGTCCATGAAATTCTTAGCAATGAATTTACACCAATGTCACAAACAGCAGCTTGTGAGTAATAAAAAGTAGTTTTTTTTTGGAAATAGAATTTTTAAAAAAGAAGCATATTTTTGAAGAGGATCTTTTTATTTTTCTTTTAACTTTTTTTCAAGGTAAAGTTATAAAACGTCCATTGTAAAACTGCTTTTCGTAAAAAGCTGCGACTGCTTTCACTGATTTTTAGAAAACGCCCAAAAACATCGAATTTGCGACACATAGCCGCCTTTTTATGGATTTTTTAATAAAGAATCAAACTGTCAAATTGAATTTTATCCATCACTTTGAGTTTTAAAGATATTACATAAAATTTCTTGACAATGAACATATTTTGCGCGATATGCAATTTTGAATGGTCGGCGTGACGAAAACAACGGGAGTTGCAACCGCTGTCTGACGTCAGAGCAAGACGACTTGACGAATTCTCCATGAATTGAATAGGTATGCTGCACTTGTGAGTATTAAGAAGATGCCACTGCATGGAAATAAGAAGAAGATTATCTATTTTAACCTAGTAATATTTACCATTAGCTCTCAACAAATCAAATCCACACACAGCTTGGTTAAAAGCCAGGCAAACTTTTCGAGAGATCAACTTTTCGGCGTTGCTTAATATCACAGGGTATCTAATCTCTTTTCCGTCTCTGTCACGTTCTACTTTTCCATCCAAGGCCGGCGATTTTCTAGCTTCCGCATGCGCATAATCGGGCCCCACTGTGTAAACCTGCAAACGAAAAATAATAAAATTACGGAGGATTTTCGCTATAAGAAATATTAATAAAAATTTTAGCAGTAACATTTAAAGAATTATTTTGGGAATTTATAAGAATTTTGTACAAATATTGAAGAATTTACCTTAT
Source organism: Aspidapion aeneum (assembly GCA_963576565.1). Lineage (NCBI taxonomy): Eukaryota > Metazoa > Arthropoda > Insecta > Coleoptera > Brentidae > Aspidapion > Aspidapion aeneum. The sequence continues at coordinate 32,157,449 of OY755038.1, read as the reverse complement.
TGTTTTAAGTTTAGTATTAAGTAAAAAGTAAAATACGTTATCAATTACTAAACTAAAGTGCAAAGCTTTATTCGTATAGGCTAGAGTGACATATTTGGATATATTAATATATCCAAATATGTCAACATACAGGGACTGTAGTATAGGCCAGCCCCTTAAAACTAATGGAATTATCACTTTACCGATAAAAAGTTTTTTATCACTACTAATTCTAAATCTCGCTTAGCTTATAATAAAAACCAATTTTATCATAAAAAGTGTCACTCTATTAAATGATTTGTAATATATCTACTATTGGTTAATGTTGTGCCGGTCTTCTGGTAAAGCTAAACTGTTAATTTATCATTATATAAAAAGTTTCGGGACTATTACTTGCTATGAGGTAAGTTTGAATTTTTTTCTTAATTTGTCAAACACACTGTATTTATTATATTACAATCTACTCAGTAAGACTAATTAGTATTTTAATTATAACTTAATTTAATAGAAAAGTTAACCTTAATCTTTAGGTTTGTAAAAAAAATCTGGCCTACCTTAACATCAGTACCATCTGTTGGCATAAAGTCCTCGTAGATAAAGCTGCCGGTTTTTCTTACCCTGGATTCAGGAGAATAGACACTACTTCTGCTGCCGATCTGAAAAAAAAAACCAAATTAGGATAAATGTAGTGTTTGCATATTATGAGTTAAACGATAAACACGCGAATTTGAATTTCCCGCGCTGTGACAAATAGGCGGCCGGCCAATGATGTACGCAATATGGCCGTGCACAGCTGAAAAATGAGATACCAGCCTGAGAGTGACGTCACATGGGACTGTGTCTCGCTCCGGCACCATTTTCATGGAAACATAGTAATTATCATAACTTCGTTTTATCCCTAAATATTTGCACAATCCTAATTGATTACGCGGGTCAAATAACTTAAATATAACAGTGACGACGAGGATGGGATACGGGCGTACATATTTTTTGCATTCCTGCGTTAATTTCTCGTAAAATCGTGAAAAACTTTCCGGCGATAGATCGGCAAAATCGACGGCGGCCATAACCTAAAAATAAAAAAATACCAATTTTTTTTCCTCAAAATTATTAGTGCCCACCAAAGAAATTATTGTAAATGAAACAAAGAAAAAAATGATAAACGAAGCAAAATTCAATAAAATAAAACCTAACAAAAACATAAGTGCGGCGTAAATTCACGTAACCTAAAATGGAAATAGGGCCTTTAATACGTACAATTGAGACGTTCGACCGTGCAAATGATTTTTGGGAAATCTATTATGAGCGCATGGATCAATATTTTAAGGCCAACAAAATAACTGAAGAGGGACGATGGAATATCCACCCATTAACCCCCCGCAGTTTGACTTCTTGCCGCTCACTTCTATTTGTCTCTTTCTCTAATAGAAAAAGAGGGCGAGATAAATTGTATTTTTACCTCTTTCTAATAGAGAAAGCGGGAAATAGAAGTGAGCGGTAAGAAGTGAAAGTGCGGATCAGGCCTTACAAGTTATTATGAGATTTGACGCACCCGGTTCTACCGGGCAAAAAAATCCTACCAAGAACCCTCTGGCCCTCTAGTAAGTACGTGGCGAGAGCGAATAAAACTACACTTGGCAAATCAAAACCAAAACAAAATTGCCGCTTACTTGTTATAGTCCATTTAACTTATAGTTGAGGGCTTAATTTTTAGCTAAAAAGCTACAGGACTTGCCAAAACAGTAAGAAAATACTACCACATTTCATGATATTGTCTGTATGTCTGTCTGTAACACACTAATGCACAAACCGATTTGAACCAAATTTGAGACAAAAATTTGCGGTACCCGTGTTGTGTGTTTTTGGTGCGGGTGGAGGGCAGAGATTAGCTGGCCATACACACAGAGGTTGATCCGCCGATTTGGAACGGCGCGATTCAAACTGGCGGATTTGTCTTTCAATTAGTGGACATTCCACGCGCCAGTTATAGCCGGTTCAGAACGACGGACAAAACTTGTGGGTTCCGCGCTCGATATTTTAATCGGCGCAGACTTGTCTGTCGGTTTACACTGTGCCAGGGATAACAGACCGTTCATATAGTCTCTCTTTAATTTATTGAATATTATGGCACATGTTTCCGGAATGAAATAACCAAGTGCAGAAATTCCCACTGAAAATTTCAGATCTTCATATGATCCTCCCGTGGCAAGGAAACGAAGGGCAGCATTTAATCGCTATTCTTGTTCAATGGCTTCTCTCATTTGGGTATCTTGTTTCGTAAGATCCTGTCTTGCCAAATTTAATAAAAGTTCATAGGTGTTAATATCCATTCTTAAATAATTTTTAAAATCGTCTGTATCATTTCTCTTAACTCTTTTAATAGAAGTTCATGGCTAAAGAGTTTCCTCTTAAGCAAATAACTTTTAACCCACTTGGAACGTCTCTTTTTTACACCACTATGCATTATTTCCATATTAATAATCATTCCCATACACAGACCTGCTTCTTTTCAGCACGAAACATTTTATGCTTAAAATACCGTGCCGCATAAAACTTTCGACTTGACAAAATTCCACAGTTTTGGTTTAACTGGCAGATAAATCTTGAGTTTTTGCCCACTAACGCCCGGTTATGTCTGCCACAGACCGATATGAAGGATCGATTCGAAAGATTTTTTTTGTGTTAGTGGACTGCAGCAGTTTTAAACCGTTGCGGACAAAACGGTCAGATTTATCTGTGCCGTTCCAAACCGACGGATCAACCTCTGTGTGTATGGCCAGCTATTATAGAACAAATAGAGATTGGATTTCACAACCCAAGGACTATAGACATAAAGGACTGCTTATTTCCATTTAACCGGTGTTAGCAAATTGTGCGGGGTGAGGAGAGCGGCGTGACGTCACCACTTGTGCTAAGTCCTATGTTTACGTTCGTTGTATATGATGTTATTCGTATTTTCAAGAGAGTTTTGTTGATATTTCGCTGAATAGTTTGTGTTTTTTGGATTGTTTCAGTGCAGTGCTACTAAGAAAAGACATATAAATAAACATTTTCACGTTTGGTTTGTTAACAGTGTGCAAAAATTCGATTCAGGACAGAGAAGAACGTTTGTTTACAGGGTAAAAAAATGGCCACGATTTTCTCAGCAAATGGGCTTCTTGTTTAATATTATCTCTCAAGAAAATTACAAAAGATTGTGAATTACAAAGGAATATTTTTCTAAATTAAATATATTTATTTATTGTATGTATCTGTACTTTTCTGTTTTTTTGTAAAAATGTAATAATAAATACTTTTTTATGTTCTATATTCCGTTTTTTAATTATCTAATTAATAATCTCTTAAACTGCTTTAAAAAGCGGTTGTAATAATTAAACTATACATTATGTGCATTTTTTGTTTGTTATTTGTTAAGAACAATATTTGTGCTTTTCCTTTTTTAAGTAAATCAATACATTTTTCGTCTACCTATATTTCCGTTTTTAATTATTTTCGCAAAATAATTTCTTTACATACTTTTAAAACAATTGGACAAATTATGAGTGTCGCATAACTTGGGGGCCATAGTGCAGCAGGCGATAGAGGAGGTTATTTCCGAAAAAAAAGTTTATATAACATGGGGTCAATACACATCTGTTTTTAAGATATAGGATTTTTAATGTTAGAGGAGTGGGGGAAAAAGGGTTTTGCAAAAAAAAGAAAATCTATCACCGACAGCTGAATACTCAGCTAATTGTGATTTAAAAATGTGATACTCCTTTTTTTAATAAAATTACACGTTAAGAAGATACAGGCTATCAAAATTACCTCCAAAAATGTATAAAAAATTATATATTTTTTTTTAATTAATTTTTGCTTACTTATTCTTTTTAAAAATATCAATAATATTTTATTTATTATTATGTGTCGCTAAAGGCTTGTTTTTATTAACAAAAAATATAAAAAAAAACATTGCGTGTAATATGGCATTTATAAAAGTTTATACCAAAAAAATAGTTTTTTCTAAAAAAAATTGACCGATTAATTTTTTTTTTAATAAGTTTTATTTCAATTTATTGCTCTTCTTCTGATACACGACTTTACCCAATTTTATGTTTTTACTGCGTTTTTTGAAAAAGTTATTATCAAAAAAGTTAAAAAAATTGCCAACTTTGATGCTCTGTATCTCTACAAAGAAAGAGTTTTGACCCATGCATTATAGAAACTTTTTTATCAGACATGACCTCCTCTATCACCTGTTGGCCTATGGCTCCTAAGTTATGGGACACCCTGTATAGGTACTACGACATTATGTGTAGCTTTTTTTTTCACTTTAAGTACTTAAATTTAAGTTATTTAACAGATATTTCAAATATAAAATCATTTATCATCCCTGTAAAGACAATATTTTTAAATGTACAATGCCTCAATTTTGCATAAAATTTAATTTGCATAAAGAAAATAGCTCTAAAAGCACAAAATCCAATATAACGATAGGAGCACTTTCTGCCAAGCACAAGTGGTGACGTAACAGCGAGTTTGACCTTGAACATCGATTGCAGACAGATTGGGCAACTGAACAATCCTGTCTAGTGTATAATCGTTGGTCACAACCAACCAAAATAAACCATACGTTTGACATTTGTTTAGACAGCCTAATCAACCTCGCTAAACTTTGATTTTATCGCGGCCTTGTCAAAATGGTAGAGACTCAGTTGTTGTTGTGTTTTTGTAGGAAAAAAAGCAAATCTAGGACTATCTCTACTCTAATAGAAAGAGTAACATTTTAAGACCCTGAACAATTTCTGACAGTTAGATTTTATCACAAATTTAATTTAAAAAAAAAACTGACAAAAACACAAATAAACAAAAACAGCGGTTGACAGGACTTGACATTTCTAAACCAGATAACGAAATGTCAATGGTTAAAAAGACAGGACGGCGGCCATTTTGGATTTACCGCTTTAACTTTGGCCAAATTCAATAATCCGTGGTGGAGGGCGGAGATAGGTTGAAATATTTTAAAAAATCATAATTCGAGAACCGCAGCAGCAAGCAAAACTTGTCATATGTTGATTAAGAAATATAGTTACAACAAAATTTTTAATAACCTCAAAATTTGTCAAGAGTTGCAATTTTTGAGATATAAAAAGAAGTTCAAAAAAATAATAGCTTACAAAGCACAGCAGCTAGCGAAACGCTATATTCAGATTGAGAAAAAGTTTGACAGTCACAGTTTTTGAAAAAAGAAAATCGTATTTATCTCAAAAACGATAGCTTGCTTACCTTTCTGAACAGTCTTTGGCTCCCTCCTCCCGCCGATGTTGGATAATAAATATAAATGTTGTGATCTTCGGCGGAAACCGGTTTTTCCACGAAAGGTTTGTTGAAAGTGATTCCGTTAACTTCGACGTGGTCTTCTGATTCCACCAATTCATGATCTACAAAAAAAGAAAATATTGGCCAACAAAAAAAAGGCAAATTCACATTAAATAACTAAGGTCAACGCAGTAGCTCTGGGTCAAACAAAAAACAAAGAAGAATACAGGTCGATCCTGGAAAAATCAGTTGTTTTTTTCACGATCAATTTTACTATTATGAAAGGATTAGGCATTCAATTTATAAATACCTTGCAATGTACGTCATTTTTTTCGCTTGTTTTAATGACATTATATCACATACGTCTTAAATATATCTGTACCCCGGTCAGGTCGTCTCCAGACTCCAGAGACAGACAGATGCCATACCAGACTGGTGCGATACATGGAAACTCAAAATAAATGCAGACAAGACAGAGGCTGTAATGTTCACTAAATGCAACCCACGGCGACCGCACAACCGAATAAGAGTCCACCAATATCAGATTCCATGGAAAACTAAATTCAAATACCTGGGCCTTATTTTCGACAAACGACTGACTTAGTCCGAGCATGTCAGAACAAAGCTAACAGCAGCCAGAGCCAAAGCCGCCTACCTATCTCCACTACTATGCCAGAAGAGTAAGCTATCAATAAAAAACAAAGTCAAGCTCTACAAAACCATCATACGTCCTACACTGACATATGCCAGCCCAGCATGGAACAAGGCATGCAAGACAACAAAGGCAAAGCTGCTCAGCTTCGAAAACAACATGCTCAGACGGGCCTGCTCAGCCCCATATTACATCAGAAACAACCAAATAAGACGTGAACTAAACCAAGAAACAAACATCCTCGACCATATCAAAACAGCCAAAGTAACATTTTTCGAAAAATGCGATGCCAGCCAAAAGCAAATTATAAGGACCGCCTTCCAACAAAATCAGAGACGCCACGCCCACTTGCACCCTCATCCAAGTAAGTAAGTAAGTAAGTAAGTAAGACGTTTATTATTCTTCTCAACAGTTTTACACATATAGTACATTATATAGAAAAATATTACAAGCTAGTGTTGAGGGAATAATGCGCTGGTTTGCAGCATCTTAACCCAGAAGGTCAAGCGCTGTTGGAGCGCTTAGTTTTTACATTTCTTATAAGCCCTTAACACTAAAGATTCTTAAGACTAGTGAATTAAATGATAAAAGTAACCTAATAATTTCAGAGAAATGTGGGGGGGGAGACACGAAAAGAAAAAATAATAATAAGAAAAAGAAGAAATGCTAAGCGGGTTGAGCAAATATTAATAAATAATTAATGTTCATTTTTATAGTTGATTTGGCAAAAGGTGACTGGTAATAGCTTTTCTTGCAAATTTTTTAAAGGTAGTGATGGATTGCGTTAGGTCAAAAATTTTAAAATGTTGGTTAACGGTAGAAGCGATACCATAAGAAAAACTTTTCTTAAAAATTTGTTTATTATGCTTTGGTATTTCTAACAGGTTTCTATGGCGAGAGTTGCGATTATGAATTTGATTGCGGCGGATCGCTTTGTTGCTAAGATAGTTTTTTATTTTTTAGAATTTTAAAGTAAAAACAAAGTGAGTGAAAGGTGCGACGATCGAACATATTTAGCCAGCCGAGGTCAAAGAGTTTATGAGAAATTCTCTGTCTACGTCTTATACCGAATATAAATCGAATACAAGAGTTCTGAACTTTCTGGACTCGTTTTTTTGTGATACAATCAAGAAAAGGGCCATAGACCGTATCGGAAAAATTAAAAAAAGATAAGACAAGAGAATCGCACAAGAGTTTTTTAGTTTTTTGGCATAAGTAGTGCCTATGAGGATACATAGACTTTAATACAGAGTAGGCTTTCTGAAGGCAAGCATTAATGTGGTTGGTAAATTTTAATTTTTCGTCAAAGATCAAACCAAGGTTTCTAGCGGTACTCTTGTATTCGACAGGAGAGTCTCCGATGATAAGCTGTACAGTCTGTTTTAGGTTTTCTCGCACCTCATCAGTACAGAAAACCATGGCTACACTTTTACTTGGGTTTATTTTAAGAAGATGATCATTTGATGCTGACAATATGTTTCTAAGGTCGGTATTGATTTTGGCTTGTGCTGTCAATGCCTGAGACGGTTTAAAAGAAAATTTTAATTGCACGTCGTCACAGTATAAATAACATTTGCAGTGTTCAAGATTTTTTACTATGTTTACGGTATAGACACTGAACAGAAGGGGACCAAGAATGCTACCCTGGGGACAACCTGAGGTCACATTAACCGGCTCCGATCTTTTGTCTTCAAGAACCACTCTCTGTTGTCTATCGGTAAAATATGATTTTATGAATTGACATGCGGAGTTATCAAAGCCTATGTATTTCAAGATAGCGAGTAGAGTTGTAGGATTTACCATATCAAAGGCTTTGGAGTAGTCCAGTAAAACGAGAATCGAGGCTTCTCCCTTGTCAAATGAACTAACAATGTCATCAGTTACATCAGCAAGGGCTGTTGCGCAACTGTAACCAGAGCGGAATCCAGATTGTCTAGCGGGTAAAATGTCGTACTTGTCCAGAAATTGGCGCATCTGTAGTTCCATTGTCTTTTCAAGAATTTTAGAGAGTGGGTAGAATTGAAATTGAACGCAGTTGGCCAAACTCAGTAGGTTTTTTAATTTTTGGAATGGACAAGACATTTGCGAATTTCCATTGACATGGAAAGTAGGATTGACGAATGCAACAGTTCACTATATGCAATATAAATTGAATTACAAAAGGGCAGCATAGCTGAATAAGTGTTATATTTAAATTATCAGTGCCTATAGCTTTACTTTTAGCTTTCAGTATAATGCTAGCAATGAGCTCCTCTGAGACCTCTTCGAATCTAAATTGTTGTTCCGTGTTTAGAGAATTATTATTATAGAAATTTATTAGATTATCAGATGGGATATTATTACTAGCTGCGAGAGAAGAAAAAAATTGGCTCAATTCGTCAACAATTTTCAAATTATCTGGAATAGATTTGTACGGTTTATTAATGATATTCATTTTATTCAACTCTTTCCATTTATCTTTATCGCTACATGTTTGAAATTTGTTATTAAGATAAATTTTCTTCTCTCTCCTGATGGCTGTAGTTGTTAAATTTCGTAGCTCCTTGTAATAATTATAATGCTGCTGACTCTTGGTGCGGCGATATCTGTTTAAGGCCTTATTTCGGAGTTTTTGAAATTGCTTTATGTTATCTGTGATCCATGGCGCATATGGCCTCGTTTTTTTTGTGCAAGTTATTATTGGCGCATGTTTATCAAAAAGGTTAAGTAAGGTTGTATTTAAAAAAACACCTTGTCGTCAATGGAATTTATAGTAAAAACTGACTGCCAGGGGGCATTTTCCAGATCTGACTGAAACTCAACAGTGTTAATTTTATTTAATGCCCGGTAACTGAAGGTGGTTTTTTCAAGAGGCTCCACATTAAAGCTTAATTTACACCAGACTAAAGAATGATCAGATATATCTAGATGTGTTACACCAGAGTCTACCACCAAGTCGCAGCTGCCACATACAAGATCCAGCAGGGTCTCCGAATTCTGTGTTATTCTCGTGGGTTCGGTAATAAACTGTTTTGAGTTGAAAGCATCTAAAATATTTATTAGTTGTTTAGTGTGTGTAAGGTCTTTTAGCTGATCAATGTTAAAATCACCAAAACAGACAATATTGCTAGAATGGGCATATAGTTGAGGAAGTAAATCCTCGAAATAGCTCAAAAAGTTTTTTTTACTAGCAGATGGCGGTCTGTAAATATTACCCACGATCAAAATATTGCTCCCCTGTTGTATTTTGACCCAAATATGCTCGACCACATCCAAACACTCTTGGAGTAGAACCGTGTATTTTAAATTATTTTTTAAATAGATAGCAACCCCGCCGCGATCACTTGCTACCCTATCTTCTCTTATTAATGAATAGCTATGAATAGTAATTGCATGATCATCGATATGGGGCTTAAGCCAGCTTTCAGATATACCAACAATATCATAATTTTCACCTTGTAAATGATCTTTAAATATATCAAGGGACTAAGCCCTGCTCAATGCAAAGAACTGCGATGACATAACCTCCGGCGTTCAGATAGACCATTCCCGACTACAATTGTAAGAGGCTGAGCCTAGCAAGAAAGAAAAAGTCACGATCCCAGAATATATCTTTAGTGCTAAAGCGTATTAAAACTATTAATGGAAAATGCCTGCTACACGCGTTCAGCCATATTCGATTCAATTGATACGTTTGGGGTATGGCTTGGATTAAAAAAGTAGACGCATTTAATAAAATTTGAAACGGAATGCTTTCAAATTCTTTGTATTTTGGAACTTTTGGATGACAAAGCCATTATCTTGTGTTGACGTAGCAGATTACATGGCAAAGAAGAAGAAACCAAGTATTTATCCTAAGGTAACTGATGATGGGTGTTTTTAAGCTTAGAAAAGAGATTGCGCTGAGAGCGCAGCACCCATTATCAGTAGCCTGAATGTGTCCAAGCCATACGTTTGGGTTCATTTGAAATCAAACATACCGGCACGCTGGTAGCAGTTAATTTTAAAGGCTCTTTCCCAGAACAGATGTATTTAAGACGTACGTACATTATATCCACACAAAACTTACAAATAAATAAAAAAAAACAACATTTTGAATTTGATCTGAAAAAAGTGTGACCCCTTTTTGAAGATCCGACCAAAAATTTCTGGTGGCAGGAAACAAGCTAGTGAAAAAACTCAATTGACGTGTCTTAGATGTTTTCCAACAAACCAAATATTAACCCATTAGAAGCACCGTTCCATTAAAAGTCGCCACCGTGTATATTTGGATATATAGTCTAGGTAGGGTGTGAAAATATAAAAAAAAAGACTGATGAAGTCTCATGCAACCTGGCACCATTAAAATAACGAATCAATAGTTTACGTTGCTAGCAGGGAAATTAATTTTGTTTCCCTTGCACTTTTTCGAGGGTATTACCTAGTACGGTTAGTGTTGACAGACAAGTATTTCATCGCGGGACATATTAGGGGTAGGTAGGCAACCACGTAAGCTAGTTCAATGAATGTGTTGTTATTTTTAAATCACGCCATCCCCAGTCGTATTGGAAACTAAAGAAAAGTAAGAAAGAACGGCAATAAGGATGTTTTACGAATAAAAATAGAAAAAAGGCACTTACCTGTGGGGTTCGGACTGTCTCTATCCAGCACGGCATACCGCGGTATCTCTATGCCCTCGTTACTCAGGATAGAGTACACCTGCCGCCTGTCCTGGATGTTGTATTGCATGGGAAGATTGTTGATGACGTATGGTTTGTACAGCTGCGCATATTGGATGGCTTTGTCGAGGGGAAATCCCTTAGAGTGAAAGGAGATCAAGCAGTCGCAGGCTGGCCACTCTTCGACTGGTTTCTGCAAATCCAGGAAAGTTGCGCTTATATACAGGGTGTTTCCTAATTGAATGTCAATATTTATGGGGGTGATTTTTAAGCCCAACATATGTCCTAAACGTCTTACCTTTTGAGATACATGGTGGTAAAGTTTTTAAAAATAAATCATTTATTATTAATATCTATAATACCACGTGATCTGTATTCAATTATTTTTTATGATCATGCAGAGAAACGGTTTTTATTTTTATAAGCGAAAACCGTGCATAGGATTGAAAAAAATCAAGTGATGAACTTTGGTTAGAAATGATTGGGGATTTTAAAAATAATTTTTATTTCAGGAAAAATCAGTGGCGTGTCATCAATGTCTGCCAAAATAAGCAGGTCAAATTACGTACGAACGCCACTGATGGAAATTAAAAAAAAAGTGATATCTCTTGATTCATAGTACATGTATGACAAATTTCATTAAAATATCTGAAGTGGTATTGTAGACATTAATAATAGATGATTTATTTTTGAAAACTTTACCACCCTGTATCTCAAAAGGTAAGACGTTTCGGACATAGTTCATATGAAGTTTTTTCTTAAAATGGGCCCAAAAATCACCCCCATAAATAATGACATTCAATTAGGACACACCTTGTATAGTACGGGGTCAGAGTGTCAAAATATGTTTTCAATTCTGAACTGTTTAGGCTAGAGTAATGAAATTTGGCACGCTTATCAACTTTGAAATACTGATTCTTCAGCTGTGTTTTTAGATTATCCCTTATATCTTCTCCACTATTGGACCTGCACATCTAGGTCTTAGTAAATTGTAAGTAAATTTTCCAATTAACCACAGGTTTGCTATATAAAAAAAAAATCGAAGCTGTTAACAAGGGACAAAAAAGGTTGGCTTCATTATTACACCCTTGCAAAGCACATTCACCATGCGATGAGTCCCTTTAGGACGAAACAGTGAACTGTCAACACTTAATAGTTGCCCATTAGATCTTGGACCCCCATGGGTTCGGTTCGGTTCGGTATTAAAATCGTTTTGCAACTTCTTTTAATACTACCGTCATCGCACAGAGCTGTATTTGTTTAATAATAAAAACGGTTTGTTTTTTACATGTAAAAAATTATTATTTTTACACATTTTTATTGTTTTACGTATTTATGGAAATATGGAAAGCATTAAGTAACTTAAAAATAATCAACACTCGGATAACAATCCTCTAATATGGTTATTCTAATAGCAAGTGGCCTTCCCGATCACCTCACTCCTTTAGATCCATGACTTTTGTAAGCTTATGTATATATTTTTTAAATAAAAAGCCTATTATCATCAATCTTTGTCTTTCATTAAAAGAAATTGCAAAAAAATATAACAAATAATTTTGACCCGTTATATTATACAAATACTCCTATCCAGTTTACACTTGATAACGGTTAGAGATACTTACTAACCGAAAGGTCGTGTTTTAAAATAAATAAAGACAATGGAAGTCCGAAATTTTATTTCCACACAATCATTGTCTACGAGTTTCAAACGAAAAAATACTCCTATGTGGGTCAAAGAAATGGCAAAAAAACACAACAAATAATTTTCACCTGCTTTATTGCACAAATACTCCTATGTGCATCGGACGATAGGGTCCGTTCACAAGCTAAAATTTTTGTTTTTTACCTTAAAAAAACTATCCCTAGAGACATTCTGAAAATATATAAAATATACCACATAGGAAAAAGCTATACTGGCCATAGGGAAGCCTGCTTATTAAAATAAAAACTAATTAGGGAGGTCTTTAGAATCGAAAAATAAGTTTTGTCCCGATCTCAGCAAATCCTGGCGTCCTGGAACTAAAAGTTAAAAGAAGATAGGGATTACCGGAGGAGTAACTGTACACCAGAGTTGGCGGGACAACAAACTCGCGTTACAATATTGACATTTTCTTTTATATCGGCGTAGTAAACAGTGCAATGAAATTCATTCGACTCGGCATGGCAGGCGGACCAAGAATCGGCAGGGGTTGAAGTGAAAAATTTGCTTCTACTTATATCTAAACACCAGCTACATTAAATATTTCTTGCTACACAGGCCTCGCTATGGCGAGTATAGCTTTTCCTATATGGTATATACAGGGTGACCCACCGAAAACGTACCGGAGGTCATTTCGAGTATTTAAAGTAAGTTTTTGAAAAAGCCTGAGACCCGTCGATTTAGTTTTCGAGGGGGACACTTTTTGGCTATCTTGAAATTTTTGTAGCACGAACCGCCTTCGAGGGGTATGCTTTACCCCTATATTTTGAATAGGGAAAGTGAGTCTAGTGATACCTTGTTTTAAAGCTCTCTTAAATATCTTTACAACCGTGTAAAAATTTCGGAAATCCATCGATTAGTTCTTGAGATATTTCCTTTCAAATTTTCAAGTTTAACATGGAATGATAAAATAAAAATTAAATCCGAAAAATAATAAAATTCTAATTAAATTTTTATTTTATCAGTCCATGTTAAATTTGAAAGTTCGAAGGCAATTATCTCAAAAACTAATGGATAGATTTTTGAAATTTTTACACGGTTGTAAGGACATTCAAAACAAGGTATCACGAGACCCACTTTCCCTATTAAAAATATAGGGGTAACGTATACCCCTCGAAGAGGGTTCGTGCTACAAAAATTTCAAGGTCGAGCCAAAACCGAACCGAACCAAAACTTACTTTAAATACTCAAAATCGCCTCCGGTACGTTTTCGCTGGGCCACCATGTACATATAGAAAATCAGACACACTGAGAGGAGAAACGGACTTCTCTTTAGTGTGTTAATTTTAAAGGTAAAAATCGCATCTGAACGTACTCAAAATCCCCAAAAAATGCAAAAATGGGACGACCTGTACTTACATATAAAATGACATCCTCCTGGAACACGACGATCTTGATGTACTCAAAGTCCTGCAACCGCGTCAGGATCTCTTTCATGGGCTTGCTCTGCGTCTTTTTCTCCATGGCGCATACGCCCACAATGACCACTTTGCCCCCTCCATCCTCCATGTCTTGGGGGTCGCCGGTCTGGTTGGGGTCGCATAGCTCCAAATCGCCCTGAAAAAATATACAGGGTTTAAATTTTTTTAAAAATAATTTTAGTAAATAATATAATTTTCAGAGAGAACATATTTCTACGTTTCTTTTGCTCAATGTATATCTGATAATGTGTGTTTCTATCAGTTACCCTACTTTCCGCAAGATGGAAGTGTAAAATAAAAACTGTCTTCGCCAGGCTTCAGGATGCTGTGACACTATGTAAAAGAAAACAATCTAACAGAAGGTAATGTGACTGATAGAGACAGTCACTTGACACTCATTATCAGTTACCGTAAACAGAAGAAAGGTATTGACACAATATCGGCATGATCTCTGTCTCACTGTTGAACAAAACATATACAGGGTGGCGATTTTCAATTGCTGCCTCTAGCGGGTTAATATTTGATTAAAAAAAAAACAAAAACACGTCAACTATAGTATATATGATATTGTATTAAAGTGGCACCGCGTCATAGCTATGGTAAACCAAATTTTGCGGCAAAATCTAAGTAAAGAAGCCTTAAAAAATTAGTGTTTTACTTTGTACATGCAGTGTGCCGCTCGGGGTTTAATGTTCGAAGGATAAAACACTAAGACCTTTTAAAGGAGAGATCAAATAGGTACTTACCTAATAAATAAAGATCCGAAACATAAAAGAGGATCCAAAATTATATTAAAATGTGCGCAAATATTGATTTAGTTGCAAAAACGGTAATTTGTTTTGTAAAAAGCTCCATCGTAATTTGTTTGACATAAACAGTCAAAACAACAACGAATAGAAAACGTCAAAGCCCGGCTAAACCAATATGTTCGTAACAACCAGATAAGAGTATATATGTTCCTTTCTAATAAAATCGTTTAGAAGAAGACATCAATAGAAAGCAAGTAAAATAGTAAGCTAATGACTAATTAGCGCAGTGCTTCATTTATATTTATTTATTTATTTATATCAATATCAATAAAAAAATTAAAGGAAATGCGTGCCACTGTATGTACCCCTCTACTCCCTTCCCACCTTTCAAGGTTTTGATAACGCGGTGTCACTTTAATACTAATGTTATTATATAATTATTTTTGACCTACACGTCAATAAAAATGTCAAAAAAATAATTTTAAACATTTTTCACATGTGATACTTCATTCGAAAGCTTATCTAGAAAGAAAATCAATCGTAAACGTCAAAAAATAATTCAAACAAAAACTTTTGGTTTTTTGGAAAAAAATACATCATTACTTTTTGCCTTTTTGAAGTGTTGCATAAAAATTATATAATTTTTATTCATTTTAAATGAAGTATGACAAAAAAATTATTCCGTTGTTTTTATTTTTTCATCAGCTTTCCAATGTGGTATCAAAAATAATCTGAAAAAAAGGTTATATGTGAGTAGACCCCTTCACAAGGGTCCGAAAAAAAATGCGTTAGGAAGAAAACCTGTGTGAGAACTCAGTCGACATGTTTTTGTTTTTTTTTCCTAAAAAAACAAGTTCTAACCCCTGATGATGAAAGGATATTCCTTACTTATTTAATGCCTAAACTCATAAAAACATAATTCGACCCGACCCACTTATCAATCTAAAGGGTGTGAATAATAATTTGATTTTTCGAATTTTTACCTTCCTAGCACGCGCGGCAATGGTATTACTACTGACCTATCTTAGCAATATCGATATGATGTCTGTGTGTGTGTATTTCTGTCGGCAACACAATAGCGCCTAAACCGCTGAACCGATTTTCATAAAACTTTCAGGTAAAATAGTGTTCAACACTCTAACGAGATGATAAGATTTTGGTTAAGATTAGTGCTAATGACAAAGTTTTTTGACAATTAAAATTTTTTAAAAATGCTAACTTTTTAACGGAGCATCGCATCAATATGCGTTTTTCGGAATAGAGTAGACTACATTTTGCTCAATAATTTGGAGGACTTCATAGGAACTTTAGTTTTAGAGATATTTACAAAAAACTGTTTTCTAGGCTGATATATCAGGGTTTCACTTGATGTGTGCTAATATGCTGGCTAGGAAGGTATCAGATCCGTCATGGATCCATTTATAATCTGTAGTTCAATTCCAAATTGTTCTTTTTTCTTCTCTATACAGTTTTTTAGCTTTTAATGCTCACCTACTAATTTTTTACTGTCACTTGTTTCATCTTATAAATTACGAGACGAAAAAAGTAGCAGGAAAAAGTAAGTAAATGATAACATTTTCTCCAAAATCGCATGCTGGTTTAATCAGTCCGAAGCTCGAAATATTTTTGTGCTCAAGTAGTCTGTTAGGAATCACTTTTAAGGATTTTCGCAGAGGAAAAAGTTGAAAACCTCGGCAAACTAAAGCTATTTACAAAAATACAGCCTATTGACTATGAATTATTAGTTTTGACGGCAGAAAAATCTCGTAACTCTACAAAAAACAGAAAAAACAAAATGCAGGGGACAAATAAAGTATTTTTATTGTCCTCCAAAACCAACAATTAAGTATTAGGTACTATTTTTTTTTCAATCATTACCTCGGCCATAACCCAGTCATCGTAACTGACATTCTCAAAAAAGTCAAACTCCATCGATTCGTCAGCAAAATTTTGGCCAATATAGAACATATTTATTTATGTATTTATTTATTTATTTGTTAAATCATTCACAAATAATTGACACACCAAATTATTTTAATAATACTACCGGAAAAAAAACGCATAAAAAAAATAATCACGTGGTTACTTTATACAATGTATACATTATGGATGTTGTATTATATTGGTATTATTATCACTAGTGTGTTAATCAAACCTCATAAAATATAAACAAAACACGCTGATTAAACTTGAAACGTGGCGGTGTTTACGTAAATAAAGCTCGGTTTAGATACACCAAATCAAATTGAAAATAAAAGTGAAAGTTTTTGTGTATATTTACACTCGGATATAACAATCAAAATTATAAAAGTTAGTTCATTTTTAACGTTTAATACATTATTTATAGTTGGGCTATTCATTTAAGAAACGTTTTTATATATGTACATACTTAGGAAAGTAGGTATATATTGTTGTTGTTGTTGATTTAAATCTTTTAGTCCGAGAGGAAAACAGAGTACAAACTTTTTTGCGGAACTTACCCACATAGCACAAAAATCACATCAACGTTAAATTAACGTGAACAAGTTTTTTTTAACAACCTCATACCATGTAATATTTATTTTGTTAAATCTACACGCTTAAAGATAACTTAAAAACAAGGAGAAATCAAGCTGTAAAAATGTACTTTTTGCTGAAGTTTCTGGTGCTGTGTATTTTTTATCCTCGTTATTTTCATGTACCAAATTCACACTTGAAAAGCCCTCCACATGTTCTAAAACGCCACTAGATTAAGACTTCTCAAACCTACTAACTTTCTGCGTCTTTTTTGGTCACGATTTTTTTATAACATTTTTTTAACTTAAAAGTGACGCGAAAGGAAGTTATAAAAGTTCACTAGTTTAAGACTACAACACTTCAAGACAATTTTAAAGATGGCGCTCAAAGCAAAATAAAATATCTATATATCTATCTATATACATTATGTTTTTTTTTAAAGCTAAACAAGATTTTTTAACAATAAACACTTTCACAGAATATTAATGTGTCTTTATCAAGTTAACAGATGCGTCGTGATCGTGGATCAGGGATCAGTTCCTTAACAGGTTTTTGAAGTTTAGAGGCCAAAGCACTACCTGATAGATTTCGTCAAAGTGAAAAATCCCGATAATAGGTGGCGCTGCTGCTAGTAAAATCTCAAAAATATTCGGTAGAAAAGCCATGCAAGACGCGTTTTAAAATTCGTGTAGAAAAGGCGTGAATCTAATGTGATTTTAACGTTTATAAAAATCACTTAAAACTAACGTAAAAACATGGCTGTTTTAATTTGATAATGGCGATATTAAAACGCAGTTTTTAGCAACGTTATTTTTTATAACGTTAATGAATGACCTATTAAGCTTGTTTTCATATATGAAATAAACGTTTTTTTCTAGTAGCTTTTAAAATCAACGTTTTTTTTCTCACGCGTTTTTTACGTGTTAAACACGTGATTGTGCTATGTGGGTATAACAGATGTTGTCAAATGTGATTCTGTAAGTCAAAATTTTACATCAACTTTCTTATATTAAATAGAGCACCCTGTATATTATTTTATTTCGCCTTTTTTTTCTGATTTTAATAATGTATAATCTGCACATACTGCGATAAACATTTGCTGAGATATAATGTTTCCTTTAAGATCCTATACACTTCACATTTATTTGATTTTACCCATCTTAGAAAATATTTATTTAAGAAAATGTGGATTTAAAAATGAAATAAAAAACAGGGTGCTTCATATTATAAGCTTCGTTCGGTATTTGCATCTCAGACGCGACGGATTTTTGGTCACTTGATTACAGATTAGTCTGAGCAATTTGGAATTACCGAACGATCCGGATGAAATCGATCAAATTTTTATAAATGGTTATAACCCTAAATATAACCAAAAATATTATGTACATATTGCAACTTACGCCCAGCTATAGCTTTTATAAAATTTTCCTTACATAATTTGTTGTCTTCAACATCAAATAATTCAATTTCAATGTTTTTACATAAAAAATATTTTTGTAAACAAAACAAATATCCAACATGACGTCACAATCTCGGATCAATCTGTTTCGTCGGTCAAAATCCACGGAGCAACCAGATTTACGTCCAACTAGTCTGCGCAGAATTACCGAACGATTCAGATCTACCTCCCCTAGATCTAGATGGAATTAACGAAAGATTTCGATCAAAAAGATTAATCTGACGTAAATACCGAACGCAGCTGTAGCAGCGTTCGGTATTTCCATCTCAAGCGGCGTTCTGTATTTGCATCTCAGACGTGACGGATTTTTGGTCATGTGATTACAGATTAGTCTGAGCAAATTGGAATTAACGAACGATCGAGATCAAATCGATCAAATTTTTCTAAATTGCTATAACCTTAAATATAACCAAAAATATTATGTACATATTGCAACTCACGCCCAGCTATAATTTGGACAAAATTTTCGTGTGATGTCGGAAATTCGATTTCAATCTTTTTACCTAAAAAATTAAATGAACAAAACAAATACACAACATACGTCACAATCTCAGATTAATCTGTTTCGTCGATCAAAATGTACGGAGCAACCAGATTTACGTCCGACTAGTCTGAGCAGAATTACCGAACGATTGAGATCTACCTCCTCTAGATCTAGATGGAATTAACGAACGATTTCGATCAAAAAGATTAATCCGACGTAAATACCGAACGCAGCTTGTATAAGAAAGTTTGATATCAAATTTTGACACATAGAATGATATTTGACAGCATATGTCAAATAGGTTAAAAGGCTTTTAGCAAACTTAAAACTGTTGCATATAAACTTTTTGTAACCGGGGGTTCAAAATATGGAGAATCACCCTGTACCTATTAAAAAAAAACCCAAACATAAAATAATTTTTAAACCGCACAAAATTTTTCGGCATTTAACAACATTTTTGTTTTTCAACAAAAATTGCAATAAATAAAAATGTTGCCAGTTTTGAGATATTCGAGATTTAAGCGGTATAGCCTATAGGTTTCTTCGTTGCAAAACAACATACGTTGATACAAGGGCGGATCCAGAGGTGCTTCTCGGGGGGGGCACTTTAGGGGACATTCTCTCTTGGTAAAAAACGGTATATATTTTTTTAAGCAGCATTTTATTAAATTAGTCAGAACTTGAAAGTACAATATCCCATAGACACTTTCATGCGCCGCAAGCAAAAATTTTGAATTTTTATTAGCAAAAACCTTACTTTTTACTCATTTTTTGTATATTGAAAAAATTCTCGGGGGGGGGGGGGCAAGTGCCCCTAGTGCCCCCCCCCCCTGGATCCGCCACTGCGTTCATACGAAAAAGTAATCCGTACCAGTGATTCAATGGATTGAAAATACTATGGGTTTCAAAGAAGACTCACTCATCACGGCTGAAAGCTAGTTAGATGCTGCTATAACAATTTTGTAAAATATTTTAAATTAAATATACTCGTATAACTCTAATATTCTGGCCCTGAGGATGAAGTGGAAGGCGTCGAAATTGGTTGAATTTGTAATTTAAAATAAAAGTCCAAAAAAGCTGAAAACTACCTCTTATCACTGAAATCCTGGACGAAAACCTAACGCATAAATTCCGTAGATATTTTCGTATTACGAACCAAATGATTTATTTTTCTTTGTTTTAAATTAAAATGTTGTTTGCGACATAAACCTAGCTTAACCGTCATATCAAAGCCTGATAGCAAAGTCAAACAAAAAACCAAAAAAGAATTAATTAGGTTCCTTTTATTTACCAATTTAATTAAGTTAGTGTATCGACGTCAGAAAGCAAAAAAATCTAAATTGTAATTTCTATTTTTAACACAAAAACAATCGGAATGAGATTCACGTAACTTCCCAGTAATTGGGATTTATTCTCTATCTCAATCCGAAAGCCGCAGATTAATTGGTGCTGGTACTAAAGTAATGATTTTGTTCACATTTTTACCTTCTTAGTCCGCGTAGCAATGGCTAGAGAAGGTATTATTTTCCACGATAAAATGTTTTTCATATAACACGGAAAATGTGTTATTTGGGTGTATCTGGACCTATCTTAGCAAGATCGTGTGGGTGTGCGGGTTTGTGTAGGTGATGGTGTGTGTGTATGTCTTATTTCTGTCCCTAACACGACAGCTCCTAAACCGCTGAACCGATTTTCATAAAATTTTCAGGTAAAATAGTGTTCGACACTTTAACGAGCTGATGGTCAAAATCCATTATTGCTTATGCTAATGACAAAATGAAATTTTTAAAAATGCTAACTTTTTAAAGGAGCATCGTATAAATATGCGGTTTTCGGTATATAGTAAATTATATTTTGCTCAATAATTTGTGTTATAACCAAAAACTTCGTAAGAGCTTTAGTTTCTGAGATATAGCAGATAAATATAACTGTTTTCAAGACTGATATATCATGACTTCACTTGAAGTGTGCTAATAGGCTAGCTAGGAAGGTATAATATCCGTCATGGATATAATCAATCAGCCTGTACATACATGGAAAAAATTGTTCTGGCTGTTATTTACAATCACAAAAGCCTGACCCGAGGCCTGACCTGACTCTCCATGATCCAATATAAAATAGTCAATTAATTTTTTAGTCGTTAACGGTCACAAATCCAGATAAAACAAGAAATCTTAGAATATATCAATGACGCACCAGGTTCAGGGAAAGAGGAAAAAAAAGCATTCTCGTTGAAAAAATTATTTCTTGTAGATTCTAAGTATTATTCGGCATGTCTGATGACGTAGACTCTGTAGCTTAATTTAGGTTTGAGCTAAATATCTTAAAAACTGCGAGAGCTATCAACGAAAAAAAATAATTATGATGCAAATCGGCAACGAGGCCTTTGCAGACCTATGCGCATGGGAGCTTTTAGTCTTAAAATAAGCCAAATAATCACTTCTCATTTGAACGTGGGTCTAAAAAACACTACCTCAGGTCTGGCAAGGCTCTGGGGCTTTTAAATAACAGCCAGATTGTATTTTATTCTTTTTTTATAATACAACCTATCATTTCATAAGCTTTCATAACTAAGAAAATAAGGGCACTCATTTCATATCCTTTTTCACTGACCAGACATATTGGCCATCCTTAAAGATTAGCCAGTTTATATTTTTTAGTTAACTTAAGTATACTATTATTACTAAGAAAATAACTTCCTCGTATTCTTATCTTCTTTTGCATTTGGTACCTAAACCCATCACAAAACCCCCTAGCCCTATTCAAATAAGAAATTTTGCTTAAAATTTATCAATGAACAATTCTATCCATGTTTTTTCCTTAAGAAAATAAGTTCCAAAAATATTCATTGCTATAATTTACTAATCGTAAAAAAAATACCTATACCAAGATGAATTTTTAAAAAACTTTTAATTCATGAATGGATCGCGCACTATTTTTCTTGCAAATTTCACAAAAATCGGTTTAGCAGTTTAGGAGCTATCTCCATGGACAGACAGATTTCCCAACATGGTATTTTCTTGACGTTTCCTCCTTGGGTGGTTTTCGTTTTTAACAATTTTTAGGAAAGAAAAAGATAAATAGGGTTTTTTTTTAAGAATATTATGGAGAACCCAGTAGAATATGTATATTACTTCTCAGTTTTTAATGGCAGAAAAATCTCCTAACCCAAAAAAAAAACAGAAAAAAAAGCAAAATGCCTTTATTGCTATCCGATCAAAACAAGTATAAATGGGCCATTCAACTTTTCTGTGGCGTATAATTTAACTTACGATTTTCAACATAATTGTCAAAAAATTTTGAAATCTGGTAGCACACGAAAATCGCAAAAATATAAAAAATAATTTAGTCACTTAATAATCCATGCAATTTTTTGGCAGATTGTAGCACTACAGCAAACTGTACTGTACTGTTAAAAAAGTGTGGAGGATTGTAAAAAAATTGTCTCAAATATTAGCGCACATTGCAAATATTTGTCACAACTTCCTGCAAACCTTATTTGCGCCAAACGGTTGGAAAATCATGTAATAAATTTAAATTTAAAATTGGTAAAAACAGCCAACTATTTTCATATTTGGTTGAAGCCCTTATGATTCAAGTTGACAGTAATTTAATCAGACTTTTTAAGGTGAATAAACATGCAAATTGAAATTAATTAAACAGACTCAACCGTCAACTGAAAAACCTGCATCAACATGGTTTGAGTGGATCAAGTGATATATGAAGCGGGCTACTCACGTAACAATTTCCAGGGGCAATTTAGCGTCCCAGACATCGGCGAACGCCACGGTGGATAGAATAGACCGGTGTTCGGATCTTATATATATATATATATATATATATATATATATATATATATATATATATATATATATATATATTCATTTACTGACCTTTTGAACACATCGGAAAATCATCATATGAATAAAAAAATTTTGATTAATAGAGAATTATTGAAATAAAGCCAGGCTATAATAGTGTCAGGCACAATTTTGACACATACTTTCAACACACGGCCTTTGTTTACTATTAGTTCAGGCAAGATTCGGAAAAACCCACTTTCTAGAAGCATTTTATATTACTTTTTGGCAAATGGGCAATTCCCCCTATTTTGACCCCGCTGAATCCGAATATCCCTGTTGCCAACTCAAAATATTGACAGGGGCTGAGATATTCAAGATGGCGGCCAAAATGGCGGCGGAATTTTAAATTGCCGCTGGAAAGCCCAAATTGTCACAGGTGTACATTTAAAATATATATTTGTATAATTAATAAAATAATAACATATTATTTTTTTTTAAATGGCTGCAAAAACCTCCAAAAACCTCCCCAGACCCCCCAAAATCTGAAAGTTTGAGGTTTTTTCAAATTTTCTTAAAAACTAAGCTTCTAAGAGAAAAATGTACAATATACTTTATTGTAGACAATAAAATTCCCTTTTCAACATGGTATAACTTAATAAATTTAGACTATTAACAAGCTCTCCAGCGGCGTCCGTTAATTGAAGTAATTAAAAAAAGTTGAAAAAATACCTATGTTTTTTCCAAGATTTATTTAATTCTTTTAAAAACTAATATCTACAGAAAACCATGTATTACATTTTGGTATACTCAATAAAATTTCCTTCAAAATGACGTATAACATGATTAAATCGGTTTTATAAATAAAACTTCAGGGGCATCCGTAAATTAAATTAATTTTGAAAAAACAGAAAATAATCCATTTTTGTTACACGTTTTATCTAATTTTCTCAAAAACTAAGGTTAACATGAAAATACTTGTTCTACACTTTTTTGTAGACAGGGAAATTCCCTTTTTAAAAATGTGAAACTCGGTGGGGTTTGACTTATAGCAAACTCTCCAGCGACGTCCTTCAATGGGGGTGATTTCAACAAATCATTAAAAAAAACATGTTTTTCATACGTTTTATTCAATTTTCTTAAAAACCAAGCTCTTTATCAAAAAATTTGTTCTATACTTCGTCATAGCCAATAAAATTTCCTTTCAAACGATGTATAACAAAGTAGAAGTTATTTTATATTTACCGTTCCAGTGGTGTTCTTAATTTAAAGAAATTATTTAAGATCAATCCAAACTAATCAATTTTGTGTCTTACTAGCTTTTCGGTGGATAATAAAGAGCGGCGGATAAAAGGTCGAAAGTACAAAAGGTCGAAAAAATAAGGTCAAAAGTACAAAAGATCAAAAAACAAAAGGTCAAAAGGTCGAAAGTACAAAAGGTCGAAAGTACAAAAGATCGACAGTACAAAAGATCGAAAGTACAAAAGATCGAAGGTACGGCCGCGGGTCCACATCGACTGGACAGGTCAATTCGACTTGATACGGTAAATTTCTATTTTTAATATTTTGTTTTGTCGATTTTTTTTCGACCTTTTGTACTTTCGACCTTTTATGGCTTCGGAGGCGGGCCAGATAATAAAATGTCCTTTTAAACAGTGTGTCACAAAATGTGAGCCATAGTATAGAAAACTCACCAGGGGCGTCCGTAAATTGCAAAAATTTATATATTTATGAGTACCTAATTATGATTATGCCCCCCCCCCAAACCGTTGCATAAAATTCACCACTTTATTTTTAGTTCCATATGCTTAAAAATATAACCAAAAACACCTGTGTCAAAGTTACTACTGTTACTTTCTGCACAAAAATATTGCTTAGGGGGGGCCATGGCCCCTATGCCCCCTCTCCTTATAACCACCGGTGTTTTTTTGCTTTAAAGAACTTATTTAGATAAATCAAAATATCTAATCTAATCAAAAGACAGTTTATTTTAATTTGGAAACATTTTATTTTAGTAGGTATAAATAACGAACCTTTTTGAAGTATTTATTATTAAAGAAATTGTCTTATCCTCAATAAAGAATAAAGGTAAATTTTTTTCTGAAAATCTTTGTTAGAAAAGATATTTAAATATGCAAGAGAAACTGATTATTTCAGTTATTTTTGAAAATAAGTTTATAGTAGTACGCCATTTTAATAAAGTTTTTAAAAGAAAATGTTATGTTCTACAATAAAGTATACTACATATTTTTTCCTAAAAAGTGTAGTTTTTGAGAAAATTTGTGAAAAACCTATAATAAACATGTTTTTTCTAAATAATCCCAATTTACGTCCGCCACTGAAGAGCTACTTGCTTTTCCTAACCTTATTGACCAATACATCATTGGAAAGGGAATTTTATTCTCCACAAAAAACTGTTCTTTGCAATTCTTGATAAAAAGGTTAGTTTTCGAAAAAATTGCATAAAACTGAAAAAAAAACAGGTTTTTGGGGGTTTGGGGGGATTTTCTCCGTCCCTGTCGATTTTTCGAGTTGGCAACAGAGATATTCGGATTCAGCGGGGTCAAATTAGGGGGAAATGGTATGTTGCCAAAAAATTATATGATTTGCTTCTAGACCGAAAACGGAAAGCCTTTTAAAATAATAAGCTCTGACTATATAAACCGGAATAAATAGTGCCTTCTTTTATTAATTGAAAATAAACGACAAAAGTTTTAAATTCGACTTTGGTATGTCAATTTTAAAGGATTAACTGTCAGTTTTCAATGTGAATGTGTCAAAATAGTGCCTGGCACAATTATAGCCTAGCTATATTTCAATAATTCTCTATTATCATTAACAGAACATACTTATTTAGATACGCCGTAAATAAGTTCCAATAAATATTCACGGCCCCCTCTACTAAAAAGCAGCGGTTGACAAGCCCTTGACATTTCTAAACTAAAGAACGAAATGTCAATGGTTAAAAAGGACGAGACGGCGGCGATGTTGGATTTGCCACTTACACCGTGGTGTAAATTGGCTAGAGAATAGGCCACTTTACAGACACAAAGTTTAAACTTATAACACCCCTATTTTTTGCTTATTTTTGTGTTTAGGGTAAAGTCACTCATCGTAAAGCAAGCTTTATTATAAAGCTTGCCTTTACGATTAGTGTCCTTAGTTCCGGTGGCTAAAAATAAACGTGACTCTTGACTTCTTACGTACGTCACCAGGTATATCCTTCAAACACTCATCGCAATAGCACACCGAATTCGCAGATTCAATATCTATTTCACTAGGACGACGATTTTTTCTCCACTTTTTTAATCGCCACCAGTCTCTGAAATGTTGCCAGTCCATTTTTCGTTTGCAGTTAACTTTAAATTTTGATTATTTCACTGTCTTGCAATATTGTGCTGTGTATTTGTCGTAGTCATCGGTTGTAAACAAGATTTCAAACAAAAATTTTAAATGTCAAAAAAGTCATAGTTTATTGATTACTTCCTTAAACTAGGTGGAAATCATTGAAACGTTTGTGATGAATTGATTATTTTGTAATAAACTGTTTATTGCATTTTAAAGAATAATCAAACAATTTTCCAGGTATATAGGGTGGTCAAAAAAACATAAATTTTGGTAGAGATTATAGTTTGCCTTTGCCAATCATATCAATTATAGAAAATAGAACAACCAAAATATCAATAATTCTCAAGATATTTTTAGAGCTTTTTCATACTTGGTTATGACGTTTCCAACAAGGTTATTGGACCTCTTTCCGGGAGTCCGTCCAAAAGATTGCCTGTTGAAAATCTTAGTTGTATGTTTTTAGAATTGTCCAAAAAGCTTAAATTTATACTCCATGCCGTAATTTTTGCGATAACTTCTTGACAGTTATCAGCTGTTTACCATAACAAATAGCACTGTAACACCATAGCGAATTTATTCCAACCAGCTCGTTCTCCTCCCTGGTTACTAAGTTCATATCATTATTTTTGAGACAACTTTTTACAACTTCTTCGTATGCTATTTGTTGTGGTAAATAGCTGATAACTGTCAAAAAGTTATCTCAAAAATTATGATATGGAGTGTAATTTTATTAATTATTCGTTGGCGTATGCTATTTGTTGTGGTAAATAGCTGATAACTGTCAAAAAGTTATCTCAAAAATTATGATATGGAGTGTAATTTTATTAATTATTTAAAATTTTTGATGACAACCTCATTTTTTTTGGACCACTCTATGCAATTTGTTTTTTTTCTTACTATATAACTCATTAAATATGTAATTAATGATTTCATTATTAACTAAACCTCGCGGATAATTCTAAAAATAGTATTTCACAAAATTATTGTAACATAGGTACTTTAGATTTTTGTTTCTAATGCAAACAGACTTTTCACAAAACAAACGAAACTGAACGAAAAAGTCTGTAAAAATTGTAAGCGGAAAATTTATTGAGATTAAAATAAAAATTAATTTTGTGTGTACTTGGCCTCTCGTTTCGTTTTTGTTGTTAAAAATAGTTAACCTATAATAAAAAAGGAAATTTTATCCTTATATCAATAAAACAAGTAATAAATTATTTTTACCCAAAGTGCGAAAAAATTGGAGAATAAAAACTAAGAAATTCAATAAAGAAATAAAAAGTATCACACTTTCCGAGTAATACCGTTGTCCCTAAGACAGAGGGGAAAAAGTGCAAAAAAACATTGTGAGAAGATCTTGAGGTAGGTATAAAGATATAATATTTAAATATGATTTAAACTTTTTTTTATAATCACAGTTTTGGGTGTCCCGTTCACATTGTTAACATTTTTCTACACTGACACACTAAATAATTAACGATTTTTCGTCGCGAGACGGCCCGCGCCCAAGATGACATGACAACTTAAATTAAAACAATTTAAAATGGCGTTATCATGACAGTTTGTAACAAAAACTATGTAAATAAGACACCCGATAATATCCTGAAACAACGCAAATGTGATTTATTAGATATAGCCCAGTTATATTAGGAATTCCCCTGGAAAAGAATAGGTGAAAGTTGGATTTTTGTACAATTATTATTCCTTCGCATCCTTCGGGGGGGGGGGGGGGAATTATCCGTCAAAATCCTCCCTGAGCTTCGCTAGATATAAGGCCCCAAATCAGTTTTTTGTGATTTTCTCGAAAACTAATAACTTTTTTTTAAAAAGTCAGGAGTGAAAAATACGTAAAATCATTCTGCCTATACTATAAAATTAAGAGAACAACCTAACCTAACATTTAAAAAAATATATTAAAAAAAAATAAAAATAATTGTTACTGCAATTTTCTTTAGCTTTATTTTATTTATAATTTATATATTTCGCCTCAAAAATAATCAGCCATACAAATTCAAATTGTGGCACCTTGCGCCGTCGAAACAACGCGGGTGCTAAGGACATGCGCAAAAGGCGCATGAGATGACATTCTGTCAAGCGAAAAACACGTGAACTCGTGAAAAATCATTCTCTTCTTTCGAAGATTAATTTTCTTTCGAAAATTAACTATTAAACATAAAAACCTTAGTTATTAAGTGCTACCATCCTCAATCCAATGACTGAACGTGAGACGACTTCGAGAGCGGGCCCGCAAGCAGAGTAATAGCCATCAAAGGTAGGTGCCATTTTTTCTATTGCTTTTGTATGGTTGCGCGATCAAGAAATATTAAATTAGAAAATTACACCTAAAGAAAGTTACAGTCCACTATGAATTGAAGAAGAAAATCTATTCACCCTATCCATTACATTTTATGGACCTCCGAGCCGCATCTAGGCTATGAAAAAGCGTTTTTAAAAATATTCTAATTTTTCTTGAACGCCATATTGGGCTTCATTCTTATCAAACGGAGCACAGTTTACGGTCAGTATTGTTTACTACCTACTATCGATAAATTTAATGCATTTATTTATTCGGGAATTTTGTGTTTTCAAAATTTGATTTAATGCAAAAATAAAATACAAATCTTCTATCAAATATCGCCTTTCGGTTTCGCGTTTCCGCGATTTTAAACATATTTAGTGCGCTAAAGTGCAAAAAAATAAAAGTGTTTAAATAAATCAAAATCCAAGTAACCAATTACAAAAAATCAAAAACTCAAAAACTGTTTTAAAATAGATACCTTTTTTTTTCAATAATTTAAAACCAAGTAAAAAAAAAAATACTTAACAATCAAAATGGGGGATGCAGAATTAAAAACATTTACTAGAAAAAGAAAAATCGCTTTGACTAGGATCACTGAAATCTATACTTTGGCGGTAAAAGCCAAGGATGATGAAGCCGAGCGCCCTATCTTTCAAATTGCTTTTGAAACTTTGGAAGATCAATATTTTGAGTTTAAACATCTCCATAACGAATTGATTGGGTTGCTGACCGACGATAAAGATTTCGATACGGAAGATACAATTCGAAAAAATTGTGACACTTTTTATTTTCAAGCAAAAGCAATATTTTGTAAGTTATTTCCAATTCCAGGCACTTCTAGGCCGCAGTCCTCTGCGCCTACTCCCACCAGTCATAGTTTTGAAAGTTTTAAACCTTCAATTCCGGTTTTTACGGGCTCAATGCTAAAATGGCCGACTTTTCTAGATCTTTTTTCAAGTATAATAGACAAAAATCCTGCACTATCGAATGCCTCAAAATTTCGGTATTTAATTACTTTATTGCAGGGTGAACCATTAAATTTGGTAAAGTCGTTACCAGTTACTGATAGTAACTATTTAATTGCCTTTTCAAATCTACAAAAAAGGTACAACAATAAGCGCCTTTTAGCTACGTCATATTGGAATTCCATTGTGCATGTTTCCTCCATGAAATCAAATCAGAGCTCTAAAGATCTTAGAAATATTTTGGACACGTTTACTGAAAATCTAGAGGCCCTGAATGCCTTAGAATTTAATACAAAAGATTGGCAGTTTCCGTTGTTTAATTTATTGCTGGGAAAAATAGATACTCCCACTAGATCAGCCTTTGAGGTTTGCCATACTGAAAAGGAAATTCCTAGTTACACCGATCTATATGAGTTTTTAGAAAAACAGTGCCAAGCACTAGAATCGGTTCAGTACTTTCAGCCTTCAGTATCAAATATGGAAAAAAAATCTAAAAGTTTTGGATCTGGTAACTACAATAGTTCAAAACCAAATTCATATAATAACAATAATTTCAAAAACTCCTTTATGACAGGCATACCACAAAAACAACAAATTTTACCAAACTTTAATAATCATAATCAAAGCAACTTTCAAACAAAAATATCAAAACAATGCAAGTTATGTAACCTTTCGGTACATCCTTTTTCTCAATGCCAAGTTTTTTTACAAAAAACTCCAGCTGATCGTCTCGCTTTCGTGAGACAAAATAATATATGTGGCAACTGTTTAAGATCAAATCATTTTCTTTTAAAAGATTGCTTATCGCCTTTTAATTGCAAATCCTGCGGGTTACGTCACCATAGTTTATTATGTGACGTCACAACTCGATTTAACCCAGCCCAACCTAACATGCAAACTTCTTCATTTATTTCAAGTATTCAGTCACCAACGCAAAATCAACAATCAAATTATAGTTTATATCCTAATAATATCGATTCAAATCAAATACCTTTCTATGATAAAAATATTCAGCAGAATATTAACCCAACCTTAACTAGCATGCAGCATTCTAATCAATCTAATTTTAAGTCACAAATGCAACCAATTCAAGATCAATCTCAACAACAAATCAATCAAAGTCAATATCCTTCTACTTCGCAACAAAATCAACAATTAACGCAAAATACATCTCGACAACAACCTAACCAAACCAACTGTTATACCTCATTCACCCCAAACTGTCAAAGCACAGTACTATTGTCTACCACTATTGTAGAAATCCTCGATGCACGCGGGAACTATCAAGTAGTGAGAGCCGTCCTAGACAACGCCAGCGAAGCCTCTTTTATCAGCGAAAACTGCTTAAATAGGTTAGGTTTATCTAGGAAAAAATTATCTGTTCCTATTCTAGGAATAAATCAATCTTCTTCTTCAACAAAAGGTATGACGCAATGCACTATTCGTCCAGTTGGAAAAATTGATCCCACATTTTCCTTTAACGGTTTAGTCGTTCAAAGATTATGCTCTTCTTTACCTAGTGTCCAAATTAATCCAAGAAATTGGAATTATCTTTCAAACATTAAACTAGGCGACCCCTTCTTCTACAAACCAGCCCCTGTTGATCTACTTCTAGGCGCCGAGATTTATTCCCAAATTATTAAATCAGGTCGTATTTCTGGGTGTCAAGGTCAACCAGTCGCCCTAGAGACGGAGCTGGGATGGGTGTTGTTAGGCAGGGTCGAACAAAACATATCTTATCAATCCAATCCCTTAAAAATCGAAAACTACTTTACCGCTTTCGATAACTCTCTAGACTTGACTCTTATGAAGTTCTGGGAGCTTGAATCGATTCCTCAAAAAAGCTATTTATCCCCAGATGAGAAAAAAGCTGAGGAAATTTATCAAAATACGGTATCACGTGATAGCACGGGACGATTCATGGTAGCTTTACCTTTTAGGCACTCTGAACCCGACTTAGGTGACACGTTTTCTAGAGCTTACCGTTGTTTCATTTCATTAGAATCTAGACTTCTTAAAAATCCTGAAATGTATTCCATGTATTCAGATTTTATGCTAGAATATTTAAAAAACGGACCATGAGCCTTATTTCAAATAATGAACCGAAATCAATGAATGTTTCATATTTACCACATCACGGGGTACTAAAACCCGATAGTACAAGCACGCGTTTGAGAATTGTATTTAATGGATCTTCAATTGGAAGTAAGAATTATAGCTTAAATGAGACCCTTTTACCAGGCCCTAAACTTCATGCAGATATTACAACTATTTTATTAAGGTTTCGTTTTCATTCTATAGCAATTCTTAGTGATGTTCAAAAAATGTTTTTGCAAATCAATTTAGTACCCGAACATAGAGATTATCAGCGTTTATTGTGGCGTTTCCACCCCAATGAACCCCTAAAAGAATATCGTTTAAATACTGTTGTTTTCGGACTCACTTCAAGCCCTTTCTTAGCAATCAGAACCTTACGAGAGTTAGCCTTTCAAGAGAAAAATAAGTATCCAAATGCTGCAAAAGTAGTTCTTCAAGACGTTTTCATGGACGATGTCTGTACGGGCAGTTCTGATTTGTCTTCTGCGCAAGCGCTACAAAAAGAGCTGATTGGCTTGCTAAAATCCGGTGGGTTTGAACTACGTAAGTGGGCAAGCAATGACCCAAGATTGCTATCATCATTGTCTCCTTCAGATTGTCAAGTTCCAATATCTTTCGATAAGGAACAACCTTCTAGTATTAAGGTCTTAGGGCTGCAGTGGAACCCTTCGTCAGACACATTTTCATATAAATGCAATCAAGATAATAGTCCGTTAACAAAACGTAAAATCCTCTCTGTAATTGCTAAAATATACGATCCTTGCGGATACATATCGCCAGTAACTCTTCTCGCAAAATCAATAATGCAAGAACTCTGGAAGCAAAAAATCAATTGGGATGATCAACCCCCACCCCACATCTGCGAAACTTGGTTACAATTTAACTCACAGTTTTCTAGTTTATCGGAGATTTCTCTCCCTAGATACATTTTTTCATCTAACATACAACGTTGCCAAATTTTAGCATTTTGCGACGCTTCAGAGCGCGGCTACGCATGCGCTATATATCTACGTATCGAATTATTAAACGAAAAAATCTTCCCTTGTTATTGCAAAAAGCAAGGTAGCCCCACTCAAAACAGTTTCGATTCCTCGACTGGAGCTATTGGGAGCTACGCTCCTTGCTGATCTGCTTCGATTTGTCCTTGACATTTATTCGCCAATGATAACAATCGATGAGATCTTAGCATTTTCTGACTCAGAGGTAGTCCTGGCTTGGATTTCTAACTCTCCGCATAGGTGGAAAACTTTTGTGGCTAATAGAGTCAGTCACATCCAGGAAACCATTCCAGATATTCCCTGGTATCATATCCGAACTCTGGAGAACCCAGCCGACTGCGCCAGTCGCGGCCTAACTCCAGATAATTTACTTAATCATTGTTTATGGTTTACCGGTCCCCCCTGGATATGTTCTCCTCGCTCTGAATGGAATTTAGCTTCCCTGTCAGAATCAAATATTACTAGTTCTGTTTTAGAGGAAGAGAAAATACAGGTTTTGGCCACAATTCTGAATAATGATATTTTAAACGATCTTTTACATAATTATTCATCTATTTTACAAATTCAACGTATTATTGCTATTTGGCACAGATACTTTTTCAACATTAAGCATCAGGAAACTAAACGCACTGGTTTTATTACGCTTTTTGAACTACAAGAATCTTTACTTGTACTTGTCAAGTACGTGCAAAATCAACATTTTTCTGATATCTTCTTAAAAATTCAAAATAATGAACTTTTACCAAAACCATATCGCAAATTAGCGCCTTTTCTCGACCCCCAAAATCGTATTAGAGTTGGCGGGCGGATTAAAAATTCAATCACATTATCATATGATGTAAAACACCCCCTACTATTACCAAGTGATAGCACACTTACCAAGCTGATCATTCAAAATATTCATTCAACCTACTTGCACCCAGGATTTAATACAACTATGTATTTACTTAGACAACAGTTTTGGGTACTTTCAGCACGTAGAGTTATTCAAAAGGTTTTATCATCTTGCGTTAAGTGCTATCGCACTCAACCCAAAGCTCTTACCCCCTACATGGGTGACCTTCCAAGCTTCAGAATATCACAGCTGAAATGTTTTTCAAATGTTTGCATTGACTACGCTGGACCTATAAAATTAGCTCAAGGGCGTAAATTAGTCATTCATAAGGCTTACATTTTAGTGATTGTGTGCACAGCTTCTAGAGCTATTCATCTAGAACTAGTTTCTAACCTAACTTCAGAGGCTTTCATTGCTGCTTTTCGGAGATTTGTCAATCGAAGAGGAGTTTGCACCAATATTTATTCTGACTGCGCAACTACATACAAGGGAGCTTACAAGGAGCTTACCGAGCTTTCAAAGCACGCCGCAGATCATTTAAAAATTTCTTGGTTTTTCAATGTACCTGCTGCCCCACATTTCAATGGGCTTGCGGAAGCTGGTGTAAAATCCGTTAAAAGCCATTTACTTCGTGTTATCGGTGATCAAATCTTAAACTTTGAGGAGTACTATACTCTTTTAACCGATGTTGAAGCATTGCTAAACAGCAGACCCTTATGGGCGCAAAGCTCTGACCCGAACGACTTAGCTCCTTTGACTGCAGGGCATTTTCTTACGTTATCTGCACTAAATTCAGTTCCTGATCCAGATCCTTCTCATTTAAAACTAAATTCCTTATCTCGTTGGCAACTTATACAAAGGTTGAACACAGATTTCTGGAAGAGATGGAAATCAGAATATTTGAACACCCTGCAACAAAGGTCAAAATGGCACGAGCCAAACCCCAACATTGAATTGAATACATTGGTACTCATTAAAAATGAAAATGAGCCACCAATTCATTGGTTACTTGGACGCATAGTCGAGTTACACCCCGGCCGAGATGGGCATGTAAGGGTTGTTACGGTGAAAACTAAAATCGGGTTATTTAAGCGACCTATAGTTAAACTGTGCCCTTTGCCTATGGCTTCAGATTAAAATTAAAATATTAAATTTTAATTTCTTTAGTTTAATTGTAAATATAAATTTCTTTTCAAAATAGGAAAAAAATTATTATTTTTTTTTTGTTCAAACAATGTTTGGAATTATCTTTTGTTTTTCTATTTTTTACTTAAAAAATGCATAAACGCGTTTTTTTTTCTACTAAATTACTATAATTGAAAACATTCGTTTTCGGTGGCGGGAAATGTTACTGCAATTTTCTTTAGCTTTATTTTATTTATAATTTATATATTTCGCCTCAAAAATAATCAGCCATACAAATTCAAATTGTGGCACCTTGCGCCGTCGAAACAACGCGGGTGCTAAGGACATGCGCAAAAGGCGCATGAGATGACATTCTGTCAAGCGAAAAACACGTGAACTCGTGAAAAATCATTCTCTTCTTTCGAAGATTAATTTTCTTTCGAAAATTAACTATTAAACATAAAAACCTTAGTTATTAAGTGCTACCATCCTCAATCCAAAGACTGAACGTGAGACGACTTCGAGAGCGGGCCCGCAAGCAGAGTAATAGCCATCAAAAGGTAGGTGCCATTTTTTCTATTGCTTTTGTATGGTTGCGCGATCAAGAAATATTAAATTAGAAAATTACACCTAAAGAAAGTTACAGTCCACTATGAATTGAAATAAATCCATTACAATAATTTTATTTTTTCCCACTCTATAGATAACTTGTTTTCAAATGTTAATGCTTTACAATATTAAGCTTGATCCCCACCTGTATTAAACACCATTTACTAAAATTTAGTTTTTGTTTTTTAAAGTTTGTTTACTTTAAGTAAAGGTTAGGAAAGTAGTTAATACTAGCCGGACCACCATTGGGATTTTGAAAATTTAACTTTTATAGGCCGCTTGACATGGTGCATGACAATAAAATTTGCAGGCAAATGCATGAAATTTTGCCCAGGTGCATGCGCAGTACAAATCCAGCTGATTGTTGCAGGCAATCCATTTTTATCGGTCCGGTGCCATTTTTTTTGCATGCAAACTGTACTTGCATGCAAACTGGGGAATTTTTACCTAGATTCTGGGGAATCAATGCATGGCCATGCACAATGTCAAACGAAAAGGAGATTTTTTGCAGGCAACAATTTGACCGAAATTTTTTGCTTGCAAATATTTGCAGCGCGTCATGCACCATGTCAAGCGGCCTTATGCAATTGGGAACTGTACGACACAAAAAAGCGTAATATTAGATATTTAACTTCTGGTTAGAAACAGTGTCAAAATACGCTCAAATGTGCACACTTTTATTTTATTTGAAATTCCAACTTAACAGATATTAAAATAATTTTTATAAAATTTTAGAAAAAATAGTGTTTGACTAAACTTAAATATGACAAAGGGGTTTGGACAAAATAAATGAAACATAAGGGCAATTATCTCTATCATAAGAGTGGTTTATGAAGGGTTGAAAATTATAAACAGAGGTACTTACATAACGTTTTAACAAATACTCGTATTAATATGCAATTTTCAGTTTTTCATGTCAAGAGTTTTCGCCAAGGCTGTCAAAAACCACGCTATATGTACATGGATTAATTATTTTTGTAGATATCTTAGAAACTAAAGCCTTTAGTATACATATATATTTGGGGAAAAATCAAAATAAAACGACTATTCGGTATAACTTTATGTACTCATATTTATAATTTTAAACCCTTAAAAAACCACCCTTAGGATACATTTATTTTAATTGAACCCTTTTGTCCCATTAAAGTTTAGTTAAACACTATTTTTGCTATCAATAGCAGTTTGGCTGGAATTTCAAATATAATAAAAGTGTGCACATTTGCGCATATTTTTAAAGCTGTTCCTACCCAAAACTTTTTTATTTACGCTTTATTTTCTCATACATTGCTTAATTGTATTTTCCTTGTCCCATTGGCGGTCCGGATATTACTGACCAGTGGCCTAAGCCTTATAGTGGGTTTACACATGCATGAATTTAGTGGCGCCAGTGTTCGCGCCAGTTCTATTGGCATGCCAGTAAAGGTTTACACTATTGTGCGAAAATTAAAAAGACTGGCACGCCAGTTTCATTTTTAAAGTGTACACGATACGCGATATGTCGGCTGAACTCTCGGAAGCCTGCAAAATAGTCGCTAAACTTTTATTGAAAAAAAAAATAAAAGAGATTCAGGAAAAGGAACAACGAAAAGGCCGTATCTGCATGGGTTAAAGCATGGATTGCTAGTCGATCTACTTTGGGTGCTTCCGAAAAACTTTTAGGAGAACTTGCAGCAGAAGATCCTGCGAGCTATAAAAACCATCTTCGAATGACAAAGCAACATTTTGATATTCTTCTAGAGTTTCTCTTATTTAAACAACATTCTTTAAAATTCGGTCTGCTACTTTAAACCATGGTACTTTTGGGGTGTATACTTCATTTGCACCGGCTCCGGAACGTTGGCTTTTTTTAATTTTTGTCGATTCCAAAGCATATGTGTTTCTTATGGATCATATTTTTGCTTTTACTTCTGCAACTTCAAAGCCTTCAATAGTCATTATTTTACTAATTTTTTGGGAAGCATTATCTCGACTATCTTTGTTTTTATACGAACTACTGTGTACATCCCATAAACAAGGAAAACATTCATAGCCTTCAAGAAACTGTATGGTCAGTTCTGCTGACCACTTTTTTTAGCCATATTAAGCTATAAAAACAAAAATAAACAAAATTTTTAAGCTCAAACACAGAAAATAAAGAATAATATAAAATAATGAACTTAAAACTGGCGAGCCGACGTGCAAGCACTTGTATACACATGAAAATTTTCCTTTTCTGCGCGCATGCGTCACCACTGGCGCCAGCAAATTCAGTCAGCTGCAGACTTTATTGATACATGCATGCAAAAAAATAACTTGTGTGCAAGTCGGTGTTTACACTTGCAAATTTAACATACTGGCGTGCCAGTTTTTATTGGCGCCAGCAAATCCATGCATGTGTAAACTCTCCTTTACTTAAAGTTGTTTAACGTTTAAGAAACAAAAACTAAAATTAAGTACATGGTGTTTGGTACATCCAAATGGGGATCAAGCTTAATGTTATAAAGTATTAAAATTTTAAAACAAGTTAACTACAGAGTAGAAAAAAAAGAAATTTTTTTTTTTTATATGATTTTTAAAATGCTAGGTTAGGTTTTTTTCTTAATTTTACATTATAGACCGAATGATTTTGCGTATTTTTTCTCTCTTCACTTTTTTTTTAAGTTCTTAGTATATTATAGTTATATCTAGCAAATCTCGAGGGTGATTTTGGCGAAGAATGTGTGGGGATGTGTCCCAGATGCTAATAAGGAATAATTATGTAATTATGTGCACCTATTTTTTTCCAAGTTTCAGGGTTTTTTCACCTAATATGACTCAGCTAAGAGTACTGGACTGTTTTTCGAGTTTAATATTAAAATATCAACATTTCCATACCTACATACATATTAATCTATTGGGCATTCGGAGAAGTTAAATGCCAAAATTAACTACATTAATGTTTAAATAGACGGTGGCTATTCTGGGTCTTGAAAGATGTGATAGTTCCCATTACATGCTTTGCCCAATTGCAAGCTTTAAATTAGCTCCGAGCGGTCACGTGCTATGCGAAAAGACCATCTCTGCGTAAGCTTCACCTACGATCCGACCGAGAATCGTTCGGTACCGGGCAGGAGAACAGATTTGACTTCAAACGCGTAAAATTCACTAACTCTGAAGAACGGGCGACTATGCCATTGGTTAAGACAAGTTATTTCGCACAACACGCGACCGCTCAGAGTTGGCTATTGGTCAAAGCGTGTGATGTGGATGGTCACATCATTCAATAGCTGACAGAGTGCAAACACAACACGCCTGCTAGGCATATAGTAATCATTTTTAATGCCAACACTCATGCCAGCACGGTCCGAGGTATTTGCAAGCAGCAAGCTTTTCAGACCGTGCAGCCACCTGTGTACCAGATATGCGCAATACCATTGTTTACATCTCTTGTGACTTTTGTCCATAGACCTATAATAAGAATGGACTCAGCATGTCGCGCAATGCTGGCGAAGTGATTCCAGAGTGAGATGGGGCTAGTTGAGGGCAAAACACGGACAAAAACGCATTATATTGTATGGGAAAGACCTCCTTTTTGAATTAATTCGAAGCTTTGAGTTAGAAAAACGACTTAATTGAAAGTTATGATGTTTTTGCAAATGCTCTAGAATCTAGAAAGGGAGGTATAAAGTTTAATATGAATTTTCATTTAAATATAACTAGGACATTGAATTAAGTTTACTGAAATGCCTTGAGACCTGTTCACCACCTATAAGGTACCCACAAAACCGGTCTAGGACAACTGGGCGCCGCCAACTCGGCGCCGCCAACTGGGCGCCGGGCCAACTGGGCGCCGGGCCAACTCGGCGCCGCCAACTGGGCGCCGGCCAACTCGGCGCCGGACTAAAATTTTTTTTTTGGATAAAATGTGTAGATGAAAAATAAAATATTTTATTTATATAAAAACATCTTTAAAAAATCCTTTGCTAACTAACTATCTATCAAATCTTGTGAAGCGTTTTTAACACACTTATCATTATCCGATTTGGATGAAATTTGGTACACACGTAGTGGTCCCATGACAATACAACATTAAGAAAAAAATATCCTTCCACCCCTACCCCCACCCCTTCTATAGAAAAATGTGTTTTTGACACACTTCCCGTTATCCGATTTGGATAAAATTTGGTATACACATAGTGGTCCGATGATAATACAACAATAAGAAAAAAATATCCTCCCACCCCTACCCCCACCCCCTTCCATAGAAAAATGAGTTTTTGACACACTTCCCATTATCCGATTTGGATAAAATTTGGTATTCGCATAGTGGTCCGATGACAATACAACATTTAAAAAAAAATATCCTCTCACCCCTACCCCCACCCCCTTCCATAGAAAAATTTGTTTTTGACACCCTTCCCATTATCCGATTTGGATGAAATTTGGTATACATATAGTGGTCCGATGACAATACATTGAAAAAAAATCCTACCACTCCTACCCCCACCCTCATCTATAGAAAAATGCGTTTTTGATACACTTCCCATTATCCGATTTGGATTAAATTTGGTATACATATAGTGATCCGATGACAATACAATATTAAGAAAAAATATCCTCCCACCTCTACCCCCACCCCCTTTCATAGAAAAATGAGTTTTTGATACACTTCCCATTATCCGATTTGGATGAAATTTGGTATACATATAGTGATCCGATGACAATACAATATTAAGAAAAAATATCCTCCCACCTCTACCCCCACCCCCTTTCATAGAAAAATGAGTTTTTGACACACTTCCCATTATCCGATTTAGATGATTTTTTTAAAAAGAGTAAAAAATCATGTTCAGCCACGTTAATCACCACAAAGTTCTAAATTTATTATAAATCGATCCCTAAGCACTGCAATCTTTCAAGTTTGAGACAAGTCGGTTAGTAAATAAAAAATCTGCCAATTTCGATCCGCCATTTTGATTTTTTTAAGTTTGAGTAAAAAATTTTGTTAAATGACTTCAAGTAATGTAATATTTCAAGTTTGAGACAAATCGGTTAGTAAATAAAAAATCTGCCATTTTGGATCCGCCATTTTGATTTTTTTAAGTTTGAGTAAAAAATTTTCGTAAATGACCTCATTTTGATTTTTCGATCCGCCATTGTTGTAATTAAAAACGTAAATTGTAGTATTACCCGGTTACCAAACACTACAACTACCAAGATTCAACAGTCGACTTAATGGATTTAACTTTACTTAACAAAAACAAATTTCAAATAAATTAGTAAAAATTTTTTTTTAAGTCACAAGCTTTTATAAAATGCACTAAAAATTAAAAAATAATTTTCTAGCAGTCTAATATTATCATAATAATAAAAGCGATGGCCGACTGATGGAAATTTTGAAGATGTTAGCACGATAAGATATCCGTATCAATTAAATATTACTATTTGCAAGAATCAATCTAGCAGAAAAATGCAGAGGTAAATAAATAAAGAAGAGTTTATTCTAGATTATAATGAAATCGCTGATCGTAAGTTGTTTGGAAACTCATTTTTCTATTGGGGGAAGGAGAGGGTGGGGGTAGAGGTAGAAATATACTTTTTGTTTGGGCTGTATTGCCATCGGACCTTTATGCATATACCAAATTTTATAAAAGTCATTTGAAGTGAAGTGTGTCAAAAACGCATTTTTTATGGAAGGGGTGGGGGGGTAGGGGTGGGAGGATATTTTTTCTTATTGTATTATCATCGGACCACTATGTGTATACCAAATTTTATCCAAATCGGATAACGGGAAGTGTGTCAAAAACACATTTTTCTATAGAAGGGGTGGTGGTAGGGGTGGTAGGATATTTTTTTCTTAATGTTGTATTGTCATCAGACCACTATGTGAATACCAAGTTTCATCCAAATCGGATAATGGGAAGTGTCAAAAACTCATTTTTCTATGAAAGGGGGTGGGGGTAGAGGTAGGAGGATATTTTTTTCTTAATAATATATTGTCATCGGATCACTATATGTATACCAAATTTCATACAAATCGGATAACGGGATGTGTGTCAAAAACATTTTTCTATGGAAGGGGGTGGGGGTAGGGGTGGGAGGATATTTTTTTCTTATTGTTGTATTATCATCGGACCACTATGTGTATACCAAATTTTATCCAAATCGGATAACGGGAAGTGTGTCAAAAACACATTTTTCTATAGAAGGGGTGGGGGTAGGGGTGGTAGGATATTTTTTTCTTATTGTTGTATTATCATCGGACCACTATGTGTATACAAAATTTTATTCAAATCGGATAACGGGAAGTTTGTCAAAAACACATTTTTCTATAGAAGGGGTGGAGGTAGGGGTTGTTTGGATATTTTTTTCTTAATGTTGTATTGTCATCAGACCACTATGTGAATACCAAGTTTCATCCAAATCGGATAATGGGAAGTGTGTCAAAAACTCATTTTTCTATGAAAGGGGGTGGGGGTAGAGGTGGGAGGATATTTTTTTCTTAATAATATATTGTCATCGGATCACTATATGTATACCAAATTTCATACAAATCGGATAACGGGATGTGTGTCAAAAACATTTTTCTATGGAAGGGGGTGGGGGTAGGGGTGGAAGGATATTTTTTTCTTATTGTTGTATTATCATCGGACCACTATGTGTATACCAAATTTTATCCAAATCGGATAACGGGAAGTGTGTCAAAAACACATTTTTCTATAGAAGGGGTGGGGGTAGGGGTGGGAGGATATTTTTTTCTTATTGTTGTATTATCATCAGACCACTATGTGTATACCAAATTTTATTCAAATCGGATAACGGGAAGTTTGTCAAAAACACATTTTTCTATAGAAGGGGTGGGGGTAGGGGTTGTTTGGATATTTTTTTCTTAATGTTGTATTGTCATGGGACCACTACGTTTGTACCAAATTTCATCCAAATCGGATAATGGGAAGTGTGTCAAAAACGCTTCACAAGATTTGATAGATAGTTAGTTAGAACATCTGAAGCTAAATAAAGGTTGTAAAAAATTGCGTAGGATTTTTTAAAGATGTTTTGTATAAATAATATATTTTATTTTTCATCTACACATTTTGTCAAAAAAATTTTTTTTAGTCCGGCGCCGAGTTGGCCGGCGCCCAGTTGGCCCGGCGCCCAGTTGGCCCGGCGCCCAGTTGGCGGCGCCGAGTTGGCGGCGCCCAGTTGGCGGCGCCGAGTTGGCGGCGCCCAGTTGTCCCATTCCGCCACAAAACACCAAAAGGTATTATAAATAATATACAGGGTGACTCACGAAAATTTTGCACCATTGCAAACTTTATATAAAAAAAATCCTATAAAGCTTGTAATGGTAGGTCAAATTTTAAAAAAAATAGATATTTTCGTACTGGCCTATATACAGGGTGTTCCAAGTTAAGTGTCCACCATTGCTAACTTTGTTATTATTAATGATAGAAAAAATTTTCCCTACAATATAATTTTTTTCATTGTTTTGCCTTCACTAGCCCCATCTCACTCTGGAAACAATTTTTGAGAATAAGGCCCAGTCCATTCGTATAATGAGTCTATGCTTTTGTCATAAAGGCTGAGAATTAAGGTCACCCATCGTCAAGCAAGCCTTTACGATGAGTGTATTTTAATATTTGTCTTTTCAGAGCACAGAGTAATCCAAGATATCTTAGTGCCTTGAACTCACAATAGATGTGGTAAGGAAACGTCTTTTTCGCTGGATTTTCAACTAGTATTAGCAACTTTTTGAACCCTCGCATTAGCTCGCTGGAGTCTTTTGAAAGTTTTTGAAAGGTATGGTTAAGGGTGTTTTATGGGTAATGCTGTTTGAGTATTGGTTAAAAATGATGGAGGTGGAATAGTCAGTTTCAGAGTACCTGAGTGCACCTGAATGTGATTATTTGATCCCTTTCAATATATTTTTATGATTCCAGTTTGAATTTTTTTGAAAATTGCATCGGATGTAATTACACTTCTTTGTCTACCTTGTTTAAGCTGCTGATGAGTCTCTTTAGACTCGAAACAATAAAAACTTTAGTGTAGAAGATGTTGAGTTTTTTCTTTGAAGTTTGCAAACTGCACTTTGAGAAATGGACTATTTTTTTAATTTAAAAAATTTAGTACCCCCTTCCTACAATAAGGAAGCTAGGCCAAAAAAATGACATTAACGAATTAGTTTATCTAAAGGACCTTGCACTTTCGTGAGGTAAATGCAACCATACAGTAAAAATTTTAGCCCCCCCTCAATAAAAAAAAGGACCACACACTTCTAATAATGTGATTGTAATGAAATTTGGCATACAAGTTTGTG
Source organism: Aspidapion aeneum (assembly GCA_963576565.1). Taxonomy (NCBI): domain Eukaryota; kingdom Metazoa; phylum Arthropoda; class Insecta; order Coleoptera; family Brentidae; genus Aspidapion; species Aspidapion aeneum. Next base: position 32,114,224 of record OY755038.1, on the reverse strand, counting down.
AGGTAAATGACACCATTCAGTTAAAATTTTAGTGTCCCCCGCCCGCCCATAAGGAAGCTAGGGCAAAAAAATCACACTGACAATAGTTTTTCTGAAGAACCACACACTTCTAATATGTAATATGATTGTAATAAAATTTTAAAAACAAGTTTGTGTGGTAAAACGTTGGTCCCCCCCGCCCCAAAATTGATTGAAATGAAATTTGACATTCTTGAAGTAAATGCAACCATTCAGTAAAAATTTTAGTTCCCCATGCCCCCAATAAGGGAGTGTGGTCTTTAATTAAGTGACCAGGCAATATTTTAGAACCCTCCAATTTTCATAAAAAAACTTATAAAACTTAAACCTCTCAAAATGCATTATATATAGGGTCGACCAGGGTAAATGTAAACGGTCCTAATAAAGAATTTAAATTTGCCTCTAAATTCGATATTGGGACCAATTCTAATACCACGCTTCCTTAACAGTTAGCGGCAATGAGACTTAGCTTCCAGATCAGTTTCGTTTAGTGTCGTGATAAGTTTAGATGCACCTCTGCAAATAAACTGTATTTAATTTTTTCAGACACTGAAATCTTTCAGTATTTTTTTTGTCAGCAAGCTATTTTTATAGCTTTTTATTTATCACATAATGTAAATCACAGATTTTTATATAAATAATTACAACACAAACAGAAAAGAAAAAAATCCAAAATCGTAGAGTGCCGACTGGCCAGGGCAAGATATCCGTGCGAGAAAGATGAGCTAAAATACCAGTTTACATTTACCCCTGTTGGGGTAACAAATATATGACAGTTTTTTAAACAATTTTTTTTAAAGCGCTTTTGTTTTTTTGTTAATTTTATTCTTAGAACAAAAGATAATGTCCAAATATTACCACAAAATTTTTGTATAATTTTTTATAAACGGCAGTGTCTATTTTTTATTTCAAATCTGAAATTTCCCAAAATGGTCAAAATCGATTACATTTACCCCGGTCGACCCTACTCCTGTATAGTGTCATCAATTTTTTTTCCTTAAAATATCTGAAACCCTCAAGACACAACTTGTCATTGTTTTAGTCAAAAATAAAAAAATTGTGAGTTGCTGGTGACATTTCTGTGTGTCTGTCTATCTGTGTGAAATAAAAAAGCTCTTGAACACTAGTGACATTAGCTCTATTTTAAAAATAAAGATATTTTATGCAAATATTATATTATTAGTAGGTACATACATTATTTATTATCGAGTCTATGGTACACCAAGGGATATGCTACATTTTTTATGTAGCACTAGATAGTAGCAAGGGCTACAATTCGTCAATAGAATCCATGAAAGTAGAAAAGACATTTTGCAGAATTATAAAAATGAAAATTTTTCACATACAATTATTTTTCATATAGGTAAGTAAGTTTTTGACAGTTTACTAATATCTTATTTATTAAAAACCAAAAATGACCTAAATGTCATGTAGAATAGTTCTGCTCTCATCTTTCAGCTGGCAATTTGTGTCAGAAAGTTTGTACACTATTTTTTTTTAAAGGCTTTCTTATTGCATAGTTATTCACATAAAAACAAAACAACAAATTGGTTACTATGGACAATAAGATTAAAGGTAAAAAAACATAGCCTTTTAAAGAATTACCATGGGCATATGACAAAAAGCAACAAAAAAGATAAAAAGTCTCTCTCTATTATCCCTAAAATAAGAGATAAAAACTGCACTTCTCAAAATTAAGGACAGGGGTGTTAAATTCATAAACTTTTTATCCCTGTACAGCAAGGGGTAAAAAGCTTATATACAGTACCAGCCAAAAGTGGAGACACCACCTAAAATAAAAAATAAAATCCTGTAGCAACTGTCAAAGAATAAGTGGTACATTTAAAAACTTCTGTCTAATCTCCATATCATAATTTTTGAGATAACTTTTTGACAGTTAGCAGCTGTTTACCATAGTAAATAGCATAGACCAACGAAAAAAAGTTGTCAAAAGTTGTCTCAAAGATAATGATATGGAGTTTAGTTCTCAGTTTATGCATTTTGGCGATTTTCCACAAAAAATGATTTAGTGCCTTTTTGTCAATTTTTAAAAAAAGTTTTTTGTGTAATTTTATGAAAAAATGTTCCATTCAGAAGAGACATAAAAGTAATGTGTCCTAAAATTATTGTCAAATTTTTAGGACATATATAACTTTTGTCTTTTTCGAACAGTACTTACCATTATTGTGAAACTTCAGAAAAGTTTTATTTTTAGCTTTTTATTAAACATGACAAAAAGGTTCGGTTCGGACCAAATAATTTTGTATCGAAAATTGCCAAATCATGTGAACTGAAAACTGAAAGTTTTCAAATTAATAGCTTGTTTTTTGATAGGTGATACAAAATCATATTTATGTTCAATTTTAGGTGGTTTTATCACTTTTGGCCACTACTGTAGATACCAAATATTATATTTATTGATAGTTTTGATATGTTAATTTTTTGCAACTTAATTTGTTTAAATCTGTAATAAGAATGTTTGCTTTGTCAATGATTTTTGTAAAAAAAATCGGACAATAAAGCTTAGTTGAATTGAATTGAATATTTGGTGTGTTACTTGGCATTACCTAAAATGGCATTATGGAATTACATACAGAAATTTCTTGGCTTTACCCCAAGATTCACATTGACATTACAAATTTTAAGTCAGCTGTTGTGCATAGGTAGTAGTAAATTTACACATCTGACATCATCCATTACATTTGTTGCATAAACTCACTCTTAAACCGTCCATCAGGTGAGGTTAAAATTAAAGAAAAAAAAACAAAAAAATCATGCAAACTGAAAGCAATACCATGTGCCAGTAAGATGGTGCAGGTGAGGGGCCATCTATATCTTGAACAACTACTGATGGAACAGTCTGGTGCTGTGTGCCATACATCTTTTGTGCTTGTTAATTATTAAGGACTTCAGCTCAGCACTTACCCTCTGGTGGTAAAAAATTTGAATTTTTATTGTACCCATCAAAATAATATTTTAAAACTATTAAATTTAACTTCTTTTATAATTGGATTCTACAAATTTTATTACCTCAAACTACTTCAAATCTACAGTAAAAATAATAACAGAAAAACTAACTTACCGCTCCTACATAGAACTGTGTGGGTCTGTGTGTTGCCTTACGCAAACCTTGGTACCCTTGCTCCAGTTCTGTATAAGACATGACCTCTTCGATACATGCCTATAAGTCCTTGTTGTATCTGCAACAAATTGAACATGTAAATACCAAGCTATCTCCTTGTTTTTAAAGCAATATATTAAGATAAAATAAAATCATAAATAATTTTGATAGTTCAATCAAATGGCACCTTTATAAATTAGAAATTTAAAAATAGCATGCCTAAAATTATTTCTGATTGAAAACCTGGGAGCAGGGTCAAGGAATATTGATCAAAATCCAAAAAAAACAGGTCATATAACTACCAATATTGTTCCAAATATCCAGCTTTCCTCTTGAAAATTTTACACTGAAAATGAGTGCGATTACTTATGACCTCGGCTCAGCAATGTAGAGGAAAAATTTTCCTGTTGAGTAACGGTGATATTGACGACTTCCTAATTAAATTAATTAAATAAATTTAAAAATTCTTAGATATAAAAATAAAACACAAAACCATTTTTGTCAATACCATAAACAGCTGATTGCCAAAAAAGCGGCTGACAGCGCCAGCTTGACGAGACTAATTAAACTATAGCCCTGATTTATTATTTTGTTCTGTCGTATTTGCGTTGTAGCAATAGCTCTGTCCTTGTTTGCGGCACAAAATTTCGTGAACCAAGGTGTACTGTGCTGTTTACGAATTGGTGGTTTAAATTCAGAATTATTATGACGTCATCTCTTATGTTGGCAGTCCTGGGGCCGGGAGGCCAACAAAAAAAAATATATTTAGCGCCAATTTTTTATTGTTAAATTGTTCAAGAAGGCTGCCGGTGTCATGCAATAAACAAAAACGTCTGGCACACGGTAACTAAGGTAAACATCTGCCAGAACTTTGGAAATTTACTTCAAAAATTTGTCACGCAAAAACTAAGAAAAAATGCGAGAGATTGTACATATCCAGGCGGGCCAATGCGGAAACCAAATCGGCGCGAAGGTAAGCACCATATTTTTAATCGAAAGAGTTTATTTTCTTTAAAATATGATTTGGTGTGGACTGGCCGTTTCAAGTTGGAGAGCTACAGCCACTTAAATAAGCTTGTGTGAAAGCTTTTCATATTATCTTATTTTTACAGTTTTGGGAGGTGATCTCAGACGAACACGGCATCGACCCCACGGGAACATATCATGGAGACTCTGATCTCCAACTCGAAAGAATAAACGTCTACTACAATGAAGCCACGGGCGGCAAGTATGTCCCGCGAGCCGTGCTGGTCGATCTGGAGCCAGGCACCATGGACTCAGTCCGGTCTGGACCTTTTGGGCAGATATTCCGGCCGGACAATTTTGTGTTTGGACAAAGTGGGGCAGGAAATAATTGGGCTAAAGGTGAGAGAGAGTAAGGCCCACGCACATTGAACCGGCCACACCGCGGTTGGTCGAGACGGCAATATTTTTTGGCTGCCCGACATTAAAACAAAGTAACTGCAGATTTATCAAAACCGAGAAAATCAATATAAACTTTTTAAAAAGCATAGGAGTAAATGAGATAACGTGGTCTAAATCATATAATAACTTCGATATTTCTGAACCGATTTAGAAAATTCTTATACTAAAATGTGCGTAAGATTATTGTTATGTAAATTTACAAAAAACTCGATTTTTCCAAAAATGTCAGATACTTTGTTTTAATTTCGGGCAGCCGATTTGCTTGACATTAAATTGAATAATGTAGATTTTTGAGGTAGCTTTATTTTTGAATTCACTCACATTAGTTACATGTCTTTGTGTCATTGTTTATTATATTTTTGAACATTTTATGTCATACCCTCACTGAAAAATCTGACTTGATATAAGTTTTTCTAAGGGGGCAATTTTTCCCAATTGGCAAGATCTAATGGAAACAATTCCTCAGGATTTGTCTACAAATGTGACAAAGCCGCGCGCGTATAGGAAAAGAGCACATAACAAAAGATCATTGTTAAGAGCGCGCTAACAAAAAGGCTTTGTGAAAAAAAAAATGTTACATTAAAAGAGTGCTGTAATACAAGAGCACTGAAACTGCCTGGTTAAGTTAGTATACTAACCAAATCAGGTCAATTAGCGCTCTTTTGTTAGTGCGTTCTTTTGTTATAGCACTTATTTGTAGAGCGTTATTTTTGTCATCGCTGTTTTGTGGAGCGCTCCTTTATTACAAAGACAAAAAATTGCCCCCATTGTCTGAGGTCTTGTTTATTAATTCAAATGTCTATATGATAACCAAGGTAAATTACAATGAAATAAAATACAATTTTCGGCGCGGATGGTTATAATTTCATTTCACCTTAGCAGCTAAATAATTATCAATCATATCCTATCCTGCTATAATTGATGTTGTATATAAGCGGCACCGCGTCATAGCTATGGTAAACCACATTTTGCGGCAAAATCTAAGTAAAGAAGCCTTAAAAAATTAGTGTTTCACTTTGTACATGCAGTGTGCCGCTCGGGGTTTAATGTTCGAATGACAAAACACTAAGACCTTTTAAAGGAAAGATCAAATAGGTATAGGTAAGTATAAATAAAGATCCGAAACATAAAAGAGGATCCAAAACTATATTAAAATGTGCGCAAACATTCATTTAGTTGCAAAAACGGTAATTTGTTTTGTGAAAAGCTCCGTCATAATTTGTTTGACATAAACAGTCAAAACAACGAATAGAAAACGTGAAAGCCCGGCTAAATTAATAATATGTTCGGAACAGCCAGATAAGAGTATATATGTTCCTTTTTAATGAAATCGTTTAGAAGAAGACATCAATAAAACGCAAGTAAAATAGTAAGCTAATGACTAATTAGTGCAGTGGCTTATTTTGGGAATCAATATCAATAAAAAAATTAAAAGAAGTGCGTGCCACTGTATGTACCCCTCTACTCCCTTCCCGCCCATCAAGGTGCCCTAACTATTCAGTATGTGACTTAACTTTAGTCAATTTTCATAGTGTATTGGTTATCACTTTAGTTGACCTTTGACAGCAAAAAAATTTTTTAGCTGTCAAAGTTGTCAATCGAAATGATAACTAATCTACGCGGAAAATCGGCTAAACTTTGGTTACATACAGGGTAGTTATGGCACAACACCACCTAGCGGGATTGTAAGGGCAATAAACAATCGTTTATATCAGTGCAGCGTTGCCAGAACTATTAAAATTAATTTAAAAATATATTTTTTTTGCAGGTCATTACACAGAGGGCGCAGAACTAGTTGACTCTGTTCTCGATGTGGTACGAAAAGAAGCCGAGGGGTGCGACTGCATGCAGGGCTTTCAACTTACACATTCTTTAGGGGGCGGAACAGGATCTGGATTAGGTAACTATTATTTGCTACTAGAGTAGGTGTACCGGAGGTACGGTAAACACCCGCCTTGGACGGAGTTTGAGCATCATCGAAGTAGGCAAAGTTGATGATAAATACAAGGCCGTGGTTCGGGAACAAAATTGCATATCGTGACGGTGCTTGGCGGTTCGGTTCATTTGTGCTTTATGTAGTATGAATGTGAGATAATGAATGGCCCATTGGAAGTTAGAAATGACAACAGACGCCAGTTCAATGAATTTAGCCAAGACCTTTGCTTTGTTTCGACATAACTGGGATTCGCTCCTTTTACGGTTCGACTATATATTTTCGACATTTTTACCGATTGACAAAATAATGATTCGTCTAAATTGTTTTCTACTTTATAATTTTTGACATTTTTATGGCTCATATAACTTAGTTGCTAGGTCCAAATTTTTCTTTCAATCTAGCAATGTTTGGACCAAAAATCAAAGTAAAAAAAAATTAATTGTCAAAAACTATAAATATTTTTATTTTATACATCTATTTAGGCTTCTTCGATCCATCTTTGGACACAGGCCTCCCCCAATATATGTATCCGTTATTAGGGCAATATCATCAGCATATCTTAGGTGGTTGAAGTATTGTCAGCCTACTTTAATGCCTATTTCTTCCCTATCTAAGTTTTTAAAAACATCTAGGGACTGGCTAAATAGTTTAGGAAATATTGTGTCATTCTGGCTGACACCTCTTCCTATGCGGATTGGCTTGGTTACTTCATGGATTTTGATTGATGTTGTTGCTTCGCTATATATATTGGCTAATTAATTAAAGATGCTTTTACTGCCCAGTGCTCAATGCTATTGAAAACTTTTTTCTCTATAAATGCAACATATTATTATAGTGGAATGTTGTATTCGTTGGGTTGTTCTATAAGGATTTTCATGGTTAATATGTGGTCAGAATTAAAGAGTATGTTGAATATGTGAGAGTAAGTTGGTGGGGCTCGTTTTACTTTGAAGTAATAACACCTTTGCATAAAACATCAATACAGATAAAAACTGTTTAGCTGCACCCTCTACAATACCTATTTTAAAAGCAGATATAGTCTAAATTATACGCATTTGTAATGACGTCACCAGATGAGAAAAAAACGTATGGCGTAGATATTTTTGCCAATCAATGTTTTTTGATAGACAGTGACGGATACTTTTAAAAAAGTTTATTGTCACCGCTGTTTATAATATACTAAACAAAGATAAACAAAAATGACGTTATTACAAATGGGTATAATTTGAACTATACCTTAGAATCAACATCAAAACTATGTTTTTAGCTCACACATATACTATACTATAGTAGTGTGAGCTATGGTGATCCTAATTTTTTCGAGAAAAAAAAGTTGCTCCGATTTCAAAAATTTTTATATATCTTTGCGTTTCAGATGATTTTGAAACTTTTTTGTTGCGCCGTCTGTCTGTCTGTCTGTATGTCTGTCTGTCTATCTGTCTGTCTGTCTGTATGTCTGTAACGACCAACGCGCATAACTCAAAAACCGCTTGGCCGATTTTAATGAAATTTGGTACCTAGGCTGGGTCTTGGGTCGAGATGGTCCCATTTAAAAATGAACAAAATCCACCGAACAGAAACCAAATAAAAGGGTGGGGGTAGATTTCAAAAATTAGAGTTTATGTGAAAATATGGCGTGTGTGATATCAAACGAAAGGTAATTGAGTCCGGAGTTTAACAAAATACATTTTAGTTTTTTGTTTTTTTTTAAGGGTGGGGTAGATTTCAAAAATTTGAGTTTAAGTCAAAACATGGCTTGTGTGGTATCAAACAAAAGGTAATTTAGTCTGGAGTTAAATAAAATATATTTCAGTTTTTAGTTATATTAGCTCACACGTACACTATAACTATAGTACCTAGTGTGAGCTTAGGGGCCCATATATTGGCAGAGTATTTTTTTGGTTTCAGGAACCCTATTAATTTCAAAAATAAGAGAAGAGTACCCCGACCGAATTATGAACACGTTCTCCGTGGTCCCGTCGCCAAAAGTATCCGACACCGTCGTAGAACCCTATAACGCCACCCTATCTGTTCATCAGCTGGTAGAAAACACCGACGAGACTTACTGCATCGACAACGAAGCCCTTTACGATATCTGCTTTAGGACACTTAAACTGACTACGCCCACTTATGGTGACTTGAACCATTTGGTCTCTGCCACGATGTCTGGTGTAACTACTTGTCTAAGATTCCCTGGTCAGTATAATTCAATTTTTTGCGGATTACAAAATAATTTTAAAATTTTGCAAACTCTTAACGCCACTCGCATAGCGTTTGCCTTTGAGACGGTCAGTTGTCAGTGCAGCACTTGGTTATTTCTGTCCCCTGCGGTTTGAGTAACAAAATGAGAGATTGCACTTAATGGAATACGCTATCACTCCCCAAGCAGCATTTGGACGTCATATTACGTTACCCATACGTTGCTTGCGATAAACGCGACGTCGGGTGCCGACGTCGTTTCGACCGCCTGACGACCCTCGTTTGCACATAAATGGGGAATACAAATTCGGGTCGCTACGACGTCAGCATCTGACCTTATAGGTAATAGAGTTTACCAATTAACAACGTAATTGTACGTTGGATTTCCGTCACTTAAATTTAGTCGCAAACAGGTAAGTTGCGTTTGGTTTCGTTTCCATTGCCTAGAATACATATAGTTTTTGCTAAAAAGAATTCCTGTCGAGTAACTAAAATTATACCTGATAAGTAAATATTTTACACTTATTATAACAAGTCTCATAAAAAGGGGTGCATTTTACAAATGACAATTATAGTCATGCATGAAAGGGGGTATTACAATATTAATAATTTATATTTTAAAACAGGAATCCAACAAAAATTTTACAACGAAGACATGTTTATTGATAAATGTGATTAAAATACTTTCAAAAAAAGCAAGCGCTCCTGAAATATGCAAGATTTACTAAAATATATATTTGTTAAATAGATCTAATTTTTATTATTTTTTTTTATTTTTGTAAAAAAAATATTTTGCTGCCTCACTAAATTCAAATTTGTTAATAATTTTGCAATTATTCTTTCATTTCTACTTAAAATTAGAAAAGGAAAAAATATTTTATAATGGCCGACAGACGCTAACCTTTCTAGAATGGCGGATTACTGTGTCTGACTTAATGTGAACTAATAATATACCAATTCGGACCGGGTCTCCACTTTTGGTTGTGAAAGATAACCAAAGAGTCGCAGTCCGACGTCCGGCAAACGTATTTCGTCCCATTAAATTCGGACGTTCCCCCCGCATGATTTTGCTTTTGCGTCGGCCTACCAAGGGATTGGAACTCAACGTCCGCTCTTTTTGTACGATAATAGGTAAAGCCCACGGTCCCAAAGTTAACTACCCACCGAAATCATTGTTTTTTTTTATTTTTTAGAAATGTTTGTTTTAATATCAAAAATCTAAAGGGAAATAAAACCCATACCCCACGTGTGGGAAGAGGATGGGGTATTATGGTTTCCAAAATCCAAAAAAGATATAAAACTGCGTCATGTCCTGAAACGTAGCCACAGTAAACAGACCGCAGGTCGGTAGTACGGAAACTGCCTTGTAAATTTTTTATAACTGTTTTTAGTTTTGGTCAGCGCCCTCTAATAGCTGGCCGGTCGAACTACACTTAGTGCGGGAGTTGAGCGTAATTTTTTGGAGCACTTTTAGTGCAGGGGATGAGCGTTATTTCCATGAGTCTTTTAAACCGGCTGTCCAGAGAGTATATTATCCGCGCGGATTTTTTTTTCTCGGGCTTTGATTGGTTGAAATTTTTAAATCAACCAACCAGAGCCTGGGAAAGGATAAATCCGCGCCGCTTATACGCTCTATGGACAACCAGCATTTATGCGTGAGCTAATGGGGACGAACTCAAACCGATCAACTGCGCATGTGTCACTCGCTTCTTTTGGAAATTCGTTTCTCTTGGGCCGAAAGGAACAATAAAGAGAATAAAGTAAAAAAGAGAGTAGCACATGCGTAGTTGAAAAAACCGGTTTCAGTTCCGAAATTTTTCCACCAGTAAGCTGATTGTCATTAAAAATATAAAGGGTGCAAGCCTAGTTATTCTGTGATTAAACTTACTAACTTAAAAGAGTCATTAAATAATATTAAAACATTAATATAATCTTGATATTTAAAATAACCTAGAAAGCCGTGGCGTAGCCAGGGGGGGGGGGTTTGGTGGTCAAAACTCCCCCCGTTGGCCAATGAGAGTACTAATAGCAATAGAAAAATATAACTTTTCAATTGGAGAAAATAATATAAGTACTTATAGATACAATTTATGAAAAAAAACTTGGGTTGAAGACAATTTGAATTACCAAGTTTTACCCTATTATACCTATTGGTGAAGGCGCAAGAAAGTTATAAGGAAAAGCTTTTCACAGAGAGGCCAATTTAACTATTTTTAATTTTTTACCAAAATATTAGTTTAATAATACATAAAATCTGTCTTTTTCCTTTCATGAAAAGTTATAACAAAAATAACAAAATGTTCTGAAAAACTCGGAAAATTTTCGGAAAACTCGGAAAAACTCTGGAAATATTCGGAAAAACCCGTGATAAACCCGGAAAATTTTTAAAAAGCTCAGGAAATGATCGGGAAAACTCGGAAAATATTCGGAAAACTCTGGAAATATTCAGAAAAAACTCGGGAAATAATCGGAAAAACTAGGAAAAAGTGTTTATCGGAAAATTTTAAAAAAATTTAGGAAAACTCGGGAGATGTTTGGGAAACCTAGTTAAAAACTGGGAAAATTTTTGGAAAAACTCGGAAAATGGTTGAGGTGGCATGGCAAAACCCCCCATTGCCAGTTTCTAGCTACGCCACTGAAAAAAGTAGTGCTCATTTGATCCCAATGCAAAAAAAAATATAAAATTTGTTAAGGGATTTAAATCACACTTCTTTTGTAACAAAGAAATTGTTGACATTACATCATACCTTCTGTTTGAATAAACAGTTATACTTAAACAAAAGAGTCTTATAAAACTAAAAAAGTCCAAAAAAAGTCTATAAAATCACTGAAAAAACACAAATTAACAAAAAAAGCTTCGAAGAGAACTTCCACACAAGAACAAAGAGTACGAAAAATGAAAATGGCGATAGGTCGCTAGGCGGCTGACACCCTGTCAAAAATGTCAAAGTACAGAAATCTGTAATTTTGCACGCCCTCTAATAGCTGGCCCTTTTTTCAATAGTTTTTGGCGGGAAAGTCCGAGTGTCTATACTACCGCTTTGCGGTCCGTGTACTGTGAACGTAGCAGTCCTGACCAAAATATCTCTTGACCAAACAAATGCACTTGTTGTTAGGTTATGGGCGTCTATAAATGGCAGTAGGCTGTACATGTGACGCGTAGGCCATATGAACGGACGTGGAATAGGTCAAGTAAAAGTTACGGAAAATACACCAACCAAACTAAACGCTAGTTTAGGTCTGAGGTTAGGGTCTTCACCGGACGTACCCGACGCCGACGTCTGTTGGTCGTTGGGCTGGTCAGAGTTTTTGTACGTCGCACAAACGAACGTAAGACCGACGTTGGGAAATTAATGGTATATTGCGTTGCATTATTTGACGTCGCGAGATCGTTAAAAAAACGGACGTATATTTGATAACGTCGGTTTTGATATGAATGCGACGTCGCTTAACGCATAATCAATCTTGCAACTTAGAATTCCACTAAATCCGACGTCGGTTCAGGTAACATTAGGTTGTAAGTCATATAAATGTTTCTTGGGTCTGTTGATCGATTGGGTTTTTATAAAGCGCCATCTTTTCGGAATTATCGCAACGGAAATTAAAATTTAATTACATAAGTTTTCAAAACCGGAATAAATAGATTTTTGACGAGATCTAACATCTTAGGGCGATTTTGTTTTTAACAACTCTTCTTCGTCAGGTGGCATTAAAACCCCTCGTGGGTTTAAGCCTAATTAACCAGAGCCATCCATTCAGCCCTCTCTGGTACGATTCTCTCTCTGAATGGACTTTTTCAACATCATCTATTCAACTTTTCCGTGGCCTCCCTCTTAATCTCCTTCCTGAGGTCACCAGTTCATTTTCATGGTGTTCTTGCCTCAACCCAGCAAATCTCTCCCTTTTGATGAATTCTCACGATGGCTGCGCCATCTATTATGTCAATCAATAATTGTAGGCTTTAAAATACTTTGAAAAAGAATTTTAGAACATTTTCTCATTTATTTTCAATAAAATGTGCAAGAATAATATGGATGGCTAAGGGTATATACGTATCTTTGCAAGGGTGGTACTAAGGTAGTTCGCAGATATCTCGTTTGATAGGTTTCATAATGAGCTTTAAATTTTCTCTCCACAGATTTTCACAAAAAATAAGTACTTTCTGAGTAAAAGGCTAATAAAGAAAAAATATTCAAAAATCCAAGATGACGCACAGTGGGGCAGAAGCACAAAAAGATGCGATAAAGTCCCACAGTGCTATGGATGTATTCTTTTGTAGTTAAGAATGTTTAAAATGAATTACTTAGTGATCCAAAATAAAAAAGTGACCCCGAGCTATTAGTCAAGGTATATAAGTGGTCGAATAAGCTTCAAAATATTTCCTAAAATACTATGTACGACGGCAATGTTTAATATATATTCAGTGGCGTGTCGTATAGGGGGCCAGAAGGGGGCGAACGCCCCCCGCCCCTCTGCGCTTGGCGCCTCTGGCGTCCTTTGAGAAAAAAACAGAAAAACTAAATTTAACGCAAAAACAAAGGGGGCCCCCCCGCCTTTTTATCCACGACGCGCTACTGTATATATTATATTATGTTGTCGACCCTACAGAAACGGAAAGGCCAGGTTTGCCCCCTCCCCAATAACTAATCGTCCCCCTGAAAAATGAAAACACCTAACCCCCGCCCAAAAAAAACTTTACAGAACCGACATAAAATTTTGCACAATTTCCTTCTGACTGACTTTGGCCATTTTTAAAACGACTTGACATAAGCTTTCAATGCAATAAATCTGATATTTAAACTATTTTGTTTATAAATAATCATATTTATATATTATACCAAACAGAACAAAAAGTAATTTAACTATATTAAAAAATCAAATAATAAGTTAAAAAAAAGATCGGCCTCAAAGTGTAAAATTAACGTATAAACCTCGTTATAAAAGAGTATTTTTATCCTTTAACGAATTGTAACTTTCGCTACGCTCGTGCTAAAAACTTTTTAGCTTGAAATAAAGTGTCACTTTTATCCCTTGGTATATAGTATAAGAATAGGGCCACCCTTAATCCTTATTTTAGCGATAAAACTCCCAAGTAACATTTCTTTATTTATAGCAGAAGCTAAAAGGTTGCCAGCGCCTTTCCCTAAAACCATTAGTTTCAATGTTTGGTCGCTAGCACGTTCCCATTACCCTTATATACCCCTTAGACCTCCTAAATGGGACTCCCCAATTGGTAGTGGCAACCTATGTATTAAACTCACTATAAAACCATAAGAAATAAACTCCAGCTTCGCCCTCTAGCGGTTCCACCAGTATAGAACCTTTTAGAGCCTAAAGCTATTATGCCAGGTTCTTAAAGCAACTCAGAAACGTCCTCTATCCTGTTATAAAACTAGATTTGGTAATTTGGTATCCTGGCGATTCTGTTGAATACCATAATACCTTTAGAGTAAGTTTTCCTATACCTTTAGAGTAAGTTTTCCTATAAAAGCTATGGCGATATTTTAGATTCACAATGGCTATATAAAATAATTTAGGTCACAAAATTGCCAAAAATGTCAAAGTCCCAAAATTATTTTATCACATAAAAATATACCGAGTTTGTCGTTTTGTTGATGATCAAATTGCTTGCCAGATTTATTTTTGATAAAATCGTATCTGAAAAGCCCTCAAAACAAGCGCGCCAGTTCAAGAATGCTTTTTAATAGTTTTTTGATATCAATATAACAAATATTTAAATAAATTAATAAATCACTTTTTGGTTGTATAACACCCCTTTAGGTAATTGGCAATATAAATTACCTTTATGTAGCTAAATTGATCCTAAAACCCATAACAGCACCCGCTAAATAACCCAGGAACCAAATTAATAAAACCTTGAGTGGTAATAATGTTACTTGGGCTGTCACTTTTTATCCTTCAAATTCAAATTAAAAGGCTCTCTCAGACATTATGTTTCTAGTAAAGTAGCTGAAAACCCCATAATTATAATTATAATTTAATTTTAGGGCAGAAAAATCCAAAAGTTCAAAAAGTATCCTAAAATTCGTATTAGTGTCTTGTTAGCTGACTTTTTATTCCTTAATATATAATAAGTCTAGTAATAATATGTTTAGATGTATTTAGTACTTTATATTTTAAATATCTATACTACAATATAAACACATATTTCGCTAAGTTTGGAGAAAAATGTTGATATTTAAAAATTCATTCCGGCCTTATGGGCAAAAATTAGCAGCTAAATGTGGCATCAATTAAAAAGGAAGGTTCAAGGAAGGTTCAGTAAAAAATGACATGTTAAAACTGGCCCGCGACAAGTTACTTTTTGTCCATGTATATTTTTAAGATTAAAGAAAATAAAAATTTTTTTAAAGATTTTACAAAAATGCCAGTTTTAAGAAAAACAACAAAAAGTTTCGCATTTTTTTAAACGAGAATAATGTACTTATCATAGTGATTATCTCACATAATTAAAATTATTTTAACCAAACTTGATCAAAATTAAAAATTGTGGCAAAGTTGATTCATTTGTATTCTTAAAACAACTACGCAACGTCAGTTTCCAAAATACGCTAACTTTGACAAGGTCTTTTATTCATTTGTTTGACGTTTTAGCCGAAGCTAACTTGCTATGGTAAAGCGATTATTAATAAATAGTTTTCAGTAAAAATATCTTCCATATTAGATAAATGAGTTCTGCACTAAATCGCATGGTTTCTTGATTTTGCCCCTCTGTGTAAAGGCGCCATTTTGACTACGTTCCTAAAGGTACAGGGGTCGGGGCTTTTGCTATGTTTAATGGGATCCAAATAGCTATTGGCAGTGTTAGTTTTATATTTTTAAAAACATTTTTTTAAAAATGTTAAACCCTTATCGGCCGACATCTTGAATACCTCAAAATGCTCAAGGTTGACAGCTTGTCATCACTCTGATATCAAAACTAGGGGTCCTAGAGATATCAAATCCATAAAAATAAATGAAGACCTTATTTTGTGGTTAACCCCCGCCGCCAACAGACTTCTATAAAAGATAACCCTGTACCAACGAAACCAGTTTTTAACGATCTGATTGATTTAATCAAAGATACCAAAAGACCCTTGAAGGATTTATTTTTATGTTATAAAGTATATAATAAAAGTTCTTTTACAATAGGTCAGTTGAACTCAGATTTAAGAAAACTAGCCGTCAACATGGTACCATTCCCTCGATTGCATTTTTTCATGCCCGGATTCGCCCCACTAACTTCCCGCGGCAGCCAGCAATACAGAGCTCTAACCGTGCCCGAATTGGTCTTGCAAATGTTTGACGCTAAAAACATGATGGCCGCCTGCGATCCTCGTCACGGGAGATATTTAACGGTAATTTTTCAGCTTTAATTATGTTAATTACCCTTTGAAAGCAGGCAAATCCATTAGTTACACCAAAAGAAATCCTAGCGAAATTCCATCTGCTTTAGAAGCTGTCTTCTTTTCATCTTCGCGTATTGGTACCTGATGAAAAGCCCTTTTTAAATCTCCTACTGAAAACTGTATACTTGATAACCTTGTGAACAACACTTCGACATTGGAAGTGGATAGGCATCCAAATAACATAATAAACATAAATAAATAACTTATTAATGGTCCGCTAATAGTCCACTACCATTCTCTTTTTGTGATTTTCGTTTTTTGTAATCCAAACATGTGCAAGCCATGGTGAACGCCTTTCTTCTATAATCTCATCACTCAATAGATTTCAAATTTCATCAATGAATTTAGAATCTTCATTTTAAAATCTACGCGTTTTTGTAGCTTATATTCTTCAGATAAATTGGAGAACAATGTAGGTGGTTTAATGTTAATGTGAGCCAAGCTAATTTTGTGACAAGATTCGATGACTAGGTGGTTTTGGACCATTCAATTTTAATAGCGGAATAAAGTTTTAGTATCAGTAGTAAGTCATGACCAATAACAATATCTGCTAAAGTCTTCAAGAATAGATATACAAATTTTCGGTATGAGTGTTCCTTGATACCTAAATCGACAACACAGTGTTTGTACTCTTTATTCATTTATGTTTGTGAACTGCCACTATCTACAAGTGCTTCGGCATTAATTCCGTTAATTTTTATGTCTACTAGACTTTAAAAAAAAATTTTGGAGCAGCAGGTAAGCATTTTGAATTGGGGTTCAGGATAACATCTGATAAAGATAAGATAAGATAAGATTGAAGTAGGAAGACTATAGACTATTTTGCTGAGAAGGGCGGGAACTACATTAATGTCTTTTACTAAATCCACAAGAGAAACATTTCGATATTTTTATTAAGGCAGAAGTAACAGAATTAATATTTTGAGGATTTCCAGATGGTATGGAAATAACAATTTGGTTTTGTAAATAACACATTTCTGAATGATTTTGTGTACATTCTCAAGATTGTGCATGTGATATAGCTTCTTGTAAGATTAAGATATTATTTTCCCTAATACGCCGACGAATGGAACCAGAATTTGTTCCCGTAATAAACGCATCTCTGATATAATCTTCGCGGTTTCTATCAGGATTTATTACTTTAAAATTGCAGTCTTAGCCTTGACTTGCTTTTGAACGAACTGATCAGTAGTTTCCCCGAGCTGCTGTTGTTTACTTCTGGCTAAAATGTGTCTTGAAAACATTTCGTTAACAGGTTATACGAAAGCAGATTCAAGAGATTCCATTGCCTTAAGTATTGTTCATACTCGTCTTAGTCTTTTGTTTTTGATTAGTCTTTGTCCTTTGATTAGTCTTAGCTGTCTTAAACAAAATCGGCTGTTCATACTCGTTTTTTGTTTTTGATTAGTCTTAGTCATAACCCACTGAAAAAAAAATCAATTTCAATAAAAAGGCCCCTTTTCAAAAGTAATT
Source organism: Aspidapion aeneum (assembly GCA_963576565.1). Lineage (NCBI taxonomy): Eukaryota > Metazoa > Arthropoda > Insecta > Coleoptera > Brentidae > Aspidapion > Aspidapion aeneum. The sequence goes on along the minus strand of OY755038.1, from coordinate 32,096,643 downwards.
TTCTACACAAAACAATCTTATTTAACCTAATCTGTGCACGAAAGACAGACACGAAAGAACAAAAGCGAAAAAGAAAATAAAAACAAATAAAATTTTGAGGTTATGTTGAGATTTTCTGTTAAAAACATGATTAATGGCGGTGAATTCAAAATTTCGGCCGCGCGCTTGCGCCTTTCGGACGCCCTATAAAAAAAAACAACAAATATCAGCTGATGTCTGTCACTCGTCTAAGTCGTTGTCCTAAGGATTGAAAGTTGGCAACTCTTAAGACAAATACTAATCAAAACCAAAAGCATTGTATGAACACTCCCATAAGAAACAGTGGTTTTAACTTTCTTATGACAAGACATATGACTAAACCAAGACAAAAGACGAGTATGAACGATCTATTAGAGTATTCTTTAGTGTCAGAAATAATTTCATATATGGAATGACTTACATAATCTACAAGGAGCTTCAGTTTTTCATAATTTTTTGCATCTTTTAAATGTAGCCTTTAAAATTGTCAACTGACAAAACACTAACAATATAAACTTTAGTATACAGGTAGTATACAACAAACTTGAAAACTAAAAAAATTTTCTTTCTAAATAAATAAATAGCGTGATTTCTAGTGAATAAATATATCAGGGCTTCTAGTACATTATATGTATTTGAAGCTTCAAGATATTATAGAGAATTATTGAAATACAGACAGGCTATAATTGTGCCAGGCACTATTTTGACACATTCACATTGAAAACTGACAGTTAATCCTTCAAAATTGACATAGCAAAGTCGAATTTAAAACTCATCGTTTATTTTCAATTAATAAAAGAAGGCACTATTTATTTCGGTTCATATAGTAAACAAAGGCCGTGTGTTGAAAGATCACAGCTGATATTACAATGTGAAGGTGTTAAAATTGTGCCTGGCACTATTATAGCCTGGCTTTATTTCAATAATTCTCTTATATATTTGTTCTTTTCGTTTACCCTAACATTGTAACCATAACGTATGATACGTTATTAAATTTTCTCTGGTGCTTAAAATAATTTAAAAAAAATTAAATTCTCTTTGTACATAAGTTGGGTATAAAATTATCTTTAAATAGTTGTAAAACACTTATTTTTTTGTAAACTTTTGTCAATCTTTTTATATTTAGAACATCCTTTGGGTTTTTGTTAGGTTGCAGCCATTTTCCGCGGTAGAATGTCAATGAAAGAAGTCGACGAACAAATGTTAAATATTCAGAACAAAAACAGCAGTTACTTCGTTGAATGGATCCCGAATAATGTCAAAACGGCCGTTTGTGACATTCCTCCAAGAGGTAAGTACTACCTTAAACAAACTATATTTATCAAAAATTAGTCAAAATGTATATAACTAGAGGCTAAAGCCGTTTTGCCATTAGTTGCACACAATATTTTTGTGATACCTATTATTAAAAAAAAATTACGAAGGACACTAATTTCATCCAACCTAATATGTGCCACTGACAGTTTGACAAGAAGTTTAACCAGTTTTATTAGCACGGTCCCTAGCGGGACCATGAGTAAGTAATGCAACTTAAATTTAAATCAATAAACAAAGCGCATTAATACGATTAGGCCTTGAAAGATGGCGCCTCAAAAATGGTCACAAATGCATACAAAACAGGTACACAGAAATATGAAAATAATAGAATGCTTGTCAAACCTGCGCCGACTGGAGGAAATGGGATGAAATTGAAATCCGCCATTTTTTAAACTCGTGGTAAAATATCATATGAGAGCGTCACTACGTATGTTCCACGGCAACCTCTCGGGAAGGTGACTTATAGTTCATTCCATAATTTTTGAGGTAACTTTTTGAAAGTAATCAGCTGTTACCATAACAAATAGCATAGGCCAGCGAAAAAAAATCGTCAAAAGTTATCCTAAAAATAATGACATGATACCATGCTTGTAATGACTATATGCTTTTTCACCATAACGACCTCTAGAGGTAACCGCCTGTACTTAAAATCTGTGATAAAATGCCGGCCAACGTTCAGTCGCCCCTATTTGAGGATGCGCAGTAGTCAAGGCGCTATCTAATTATTTTTCTGTATCTATGAACTCTCTATCTCTATTATTACAGGTTTAAAAATGTCATCCACCTTCATCGGCAACTCCACGTGCATTCAAGAGTTGTTCAAAAGAATATCGGAACAGTTCACAGCCATGTTCAGAAGAAAAGCTTTCTTGCATTGGTACACTGGGGAAGGTACGTCTAGCTTTTTTATGCCATTGCAAAAAAGAGGGGTGTTTGTTTCAAGTCTGTGTGTGTAAATGTTTGTGCATGTACCTCGGGTACCAGTAAATTTGTATTACACTGCGTGTCCTACGACAGCTCAGACAACATTTATCTCTAGGCTTGAATGTATGAATCTTAGAAGATTTATTTTATCTCAGAAAATATTTATCGCAGACATATCGAGCATATATTTTTAGAATCATAAAGAAACGAGAAATCTAAAAATGTAAATGTATAAAAAACAAGATGTTACATTTAAAATAAGAAATTTGTAATTTACTAATTTTATTGCTTAAAAATTCTTAAAGATCATACAAAAACCTTGAACTTTTTTATTTATCACATTTTGATACAAAAACTTTCCACTTTCCACTCTTGTAAGGTTAATGCCTATTTTACACCTACAGGTATGGATGAGATGGAGTTCACAGAGGCGGAAAGCAACATGAACGATTTGGTATCAGAGTACCAACAGTACCAGGATGCCACTGCTGAAGAGGAAGGAGAGTTCGATGAAGAGGAAGAGGCCGAAGAGGGCGAAAATTAGGATTGTCACTTTTTTCGTACTTTAAGCATTGCACTGTTTTCAAATCTTCCAGTATTTTAGTAATTGTTTTTGAGGTATAATGTGCAATAAATATCTCTGGTAAATAAAGATTAATTATATTTGAAGGATTCTTAGTTAATTCAAAATGGCGACTGTTATGTCAGTGGGCACGCAGATAGATGTAATTTGGTAGGTATTATACAAGTCGCTGTGAAGATAAAAAAACTCCGCAGTGTCTTTAGTTTTACGTGTCAGTATAGAATAGGATGTTTCTCATTGCTCCCGTCAGATTTTTTTCGAAAACCTGTATTTATAGAGGTGGCGGTGAATTAGCATTTGTCCCGCCCCAGCCATCTTCAAATCAAGCCTGATTCTATTTTGAACGGCAACAGTTTCGAAGGCTAACAGATCTAAAATTTTGACTATTTTAAAAACATAAAAATATAGGCTGACAAAAAAATAATGGAAATGTCAGCCTTCGACAGTGTTGTATTTCAAAGAAGGATCAGGCTTGTTAATTTGCTTGTGAAAGCTAGAGGAAATGTTCTCAAGGCCTTGGCAACTGACGTCATCTCTTAAAGATATTTGCAATCCGTGATGACCATTCACGCAGTGTTGATAGTTCATTTCATTATTTTTGGAAAAACTTTTTTTTCGTTGGTCGATGTTATTCTTGTGGTATCCAGGGCTTTGATGGGCGTGTAAAAACCCTTGCTTGGCGACTCGTGCTTTTCTTTACAAGTCGCAGGCGTTCAACGCTTTGTTTAGCATCTTGATACATAAATTGCTATAAAAACGTTAAATTGTTAAACCTCTTTAAGCCCTGATACGCAGTCGTACAGGGAAAAGATATTTGCAATCAAGTTCATTTCATTATTTTTGGGACAACTTTTTTTTCGTTGGCCTGCCATTCTTGTGGTATCCAGCTGATAACTGTCCAAAGATTATCTTAAAAATTATGAAATGGACTGCAGAGTCTTTCTCTCCACAGGGCTTTGATGGGCTTGTAAAAACCCTTGCTTGGCGACTCGTGCTTTTCTTTACAAGTCACAGGCGTTCAACGCTTTGTTTAGCATATTGATACATAAATTGCTATAAAAACGTTAAACCGTTAAAACCTCTTTAAGCCCTGATACGCAGTCGTACAGGGAAAAGATATTTGCAATCCGTAATGACGCGATAGCCCTGGTGATAGTTCATTTCATTATTTTTGGGACAACTCTTTTTTCGTTGTCCGATGTTATTCTTGTGGTATCCAGCTGATAACTGTCAAAAGATTATCTCTAAAATTATGAAATGGACTGCAGTATTTTTCTCTCCACAGGGCTTGGATGGGCGTGTAAAAACCCTTGCTTGGCGACTCGTGCTTTTCTTTACAAGTCGCGAGCGTTCAACGCTTTGTTTAGCACCTTGATACATAAATTGCTATAAAAACGATAAACCGTTAAACCTCTAAGCCCTGATACGCAGTCGTACAGGATAAAGATATATGCAATCCGTGATGACGCTTCACGCAGTGGTGATAGTTCATTTCATTATTTTTGGGACAACTTTTTTTTCGTTGGCCGATGTTATTCTTGTGGTCTCCAGCTGATAACTGTCAAAAGATTATATCAAAAATTATGAAATGGACTGCAGTTTTTCTCTGCACAGGGCTTTGATGGGAGCGTAGCAAAAACCCTCGCTTGGCGACTTGTGCTTTTCTTTGCAAGCCGCAGGCGTTCAACGCTATAAAAACGTTAAACCTCTTTAAGCCCTGATACGCAGTTGTACAGGGTCATTGATTATATTTGCGTGGCCTTTATTATGGGTTAAAGGTAATAAAAAAAAACCTAACTTCCATATTATCTTTTGGGCTAGGTCAGAAGTGTCAGATGTCATTCCTTATGTCAAATTTTGGCAGCAACTTTCTTAAGTTAAAGGGACGGTCTTTCCCTGATTTAAAAAATATATAGTTGGTTAATATAGTTAAGCCGTTTTTGAGTTATTTAAGTTACAAGTTTATTAGTATTGAAGTATACGGAACCTTGGGTCAAGTGGATTATCATAAGTACACTTTAACAGTAAATTAAAACTAATATAACTTAAAAACCGCTTACCTAAATGTCAAAAACCTCTATATTTTTTAAAATCAGAGCAAAGATATATTTAGTTCTGACAAATAAAATACAGGGTGCTCCCTTTAATTTAAGAAAGTTGCTGTCAAAATTTGATACAAGGCATGACACTTCTGACTTCTAATATGGTCCAAAATATAATATGGAAAAAATTATGCACCTTTTCTAAAAAAAGCCACGCAAATATAATCAATGGCCCTATACATAAAAGATATTCAAATCAATACTTTTATTAAGCAAAAAGCGTTTAATTACCAAGATTAAAAAGTTTGACAGGCTAATAAGAAGCTACTAAGTATTTAGATAAGAAAACATGTTAAACTTTACCAACAAAATCTTTGCAGTTAGTCCATTTCCATTTGCTCGTCATCGCCATCCTTCCCTTTCTTGTCATCTTCTTTAGTTTCCTTCTTTTCTTTGTCGTCTTTGTCTGTAAAATAAAGGTACAATAAGTATTTGGGGGGTTTCAGGTGTTATTGGAGAGATAGAAAAAATATGACTCCCATTTTCGAGGCTCGATTTTGTTTCGAAACGGCTTGCGATACCAAGATGAGGCTTTTACCTTTAAACTTTTCTTGAATATCGAGCTTTGCAAGACGGCGTCGCTTTTTTATCTCCCCGAGAAATACTGGGAACCCCGTAAAAACATCGAAATTGGAACACCCTGTACAGGGTTACCCAGCCTTCTCTGCGTTTGACTTTTGTGAGTTTAATATTCGTGATAGAACAAAAGTGTTTTATTTAATTTTGTAGGAAAAAAATATTAAATTAAAAAGTATTTTAGTAATTTTATTATTTTTATATTGGACCAAAACCAAAAAAGCTATCTAATTTGCACCAAAAAAAAAAACTGATGTTATGCTTGTTGGCCTTGGGAAACGGAAATTTGTACGAAATCATTTTCTTAGAACGGAAAATTATTTCTCATCAGCTCTTCGGTCTTCTTTTTGGGAGGTCAAAATCGGTGTTATCCTAACCTTTGTCAGTTGATCGCAAAGGTATCCTAACCTGTCCATTGGGTGCATTTTTTTACAGGTTAGGATACCTTTCAAAGGTTAGGATAACAACGATTTCGATCTTTCAAAAGGAGAATTTAAGAAAATAATTTTTCGAAAAAATGTATTGAATTCGTTTATTCGAAAAAAATGCTTTCCTAAATAATGTTTTCTTAGGAACAAAAAACTCTAAGATATTTTTGCGAAGAAATTTTCACGACCAAAAAATCCCACTGGCAACTTAAATTTTGCAAATTTTAAAAATGTACATAAACTTTTGAATTTTTTTACTTATCCTATAAATTTTCTAACATTATTAACTTATCTATAGTTGTAAGTTTCAAATAATTGGTTGCTTTTCTGTGGAGTGGTGCAAATAAAGTAAATTAAGCAAAAATATACAAATGAAAGGTACCCAATAATCTCTATAAGTTATATCAAAATATAAAAAGGAAAGGGTCCTCTGTTCGGCGGACTATGAACTACTGCTTTTACTCACCACCAGATGGGGTTGTTTGTTCCAGGGCTTTGATAAAGTCTTGCATGCTACCGGAAGCTGCCGCCGCCACAGCTTCGGGATTGACAGCTAACTGAGAAACAATAGGACCTAACTGACCGGATTCAAGGGCGCTCGAGAATTGAGAAACCGCCTATAAAAAACGAGATATTCATTTTGTTTATTTTATGACGATAGATAAATTTCCGAAATAAGCCATGCCCCAAGCAACAATGTTACGAGCTTAATAATTTTTGCCTTTTCTTATTAAAGTTTTATAACGGTTGTGTGTTTTTATAACTAAGTCGTTAAACTAAAAACAAATTTATACATTTCATGTAATAGTCGTGTGATATTTATCATTACCATTTTTACAAAACCCTTGCTCAGTTTGGAGAAACTTTTTATAAAACCTCCCTCTTTTATAAAACGGATGGTTTAGTTTTATTAGAGCTCCCCTATAAAACATTTGGCATAAAGAAAAGTTTTAAAACATGTTTTTGTCAAAACACAATTTCGGACTTCCATTGTCTTTTTCTTTGAAACTCGTAGACAATGATTGTGTAGAAATAAAATTTCGGACTTCCATTGTCTTTATTTTAAATTAGTAAGTATCTCTAACCGTTTTTAAGTGTAAACTAAACAATCCAGTCTACAGGCTACTAGTTATACTACTTGATGTGCAGTCAGGTGTGACGGTCCACCCCCTTTTTAATCACTTGTTTTCCTTAAGGAGTGGTTTCCATAAGTTTGGTATGTCCGTGCTTGGTTGGCTGAAAACTTCTGTATTCTGCATTATAAACGCAACTTCAATAAACTCGTTTTCGCCAATGCGACTCCTTATGCAAAACGTTAGCGTCTTACCATTGAATCATGTAATCATTTGGCCACGCATGATCCGCTAAACAGGATTTTTTAATATCCCCTAATTGGGTACTCTTTAGATGTTCACTTATTCTAACCTGAAGAGTTCGTGACGTTTCACCTACATATGATTTACCACACTTACACGGGATTTGGTAAATACATTCCTTATTATTTGAGGGATTTTCTGGTTTTGTTTTAGTTACAAAACTCCTTATCGTATTTCTCGATCAAAATACTGTTTTTATATTATGGTGTTTGGCTATTCATCTTATGTTTTCTGAAATCCCTTAAACATATGAAATGTTAATAACACGCAACGGATTATTATTTTGAGAATTTGTTTTGTTTTTAATTTTAGAGATCGTTGGGCTTTTTAATTTCACGGAATAACCATTCTGTTGTAAGTCCTTTTTAATGTTGTTAATTTCTGTGGATAATTCTTCATTATTACTACAAATATTTACGCCTCTTAAAACTTCTTATAACTCCCTGTTTTTTAGCAACAGAATGATTAGACTTAAAATTTAGGTACTGTCCCGTGTGTGTAAGTTTCCTGTATGTTTCTGTCTATTCGTGTGACAAGAACATCTAAAAAAGGTAAGGCCGAATCGTTTTCAATTTCCATTGTGCATTTGATTGTTGGTCGAATACCGGTCAGGTGGTGTAGAAAATTCTGCAGTTCGTTTCATTTACCCACCATATAATAAATGTGTCATCCATGTATCGCAGCCATAATTTTGGCTTGACTCTTGCTGTGTTGATCGCATGGTTCTCGAACCACTTCATGTAGATGTTTGCTACTACTGGCCAAAGAGACGAACCCATAGGAAGTCCATCATTTTGGGCGTAAAACTTATCTTTTACTTGAAAGTAAGAGTTACGGAGACAGAGCTCCAACAGATCCATCACCGATAGCGTTGTTCTCTCGTGAAGTGTATTATCAGTTTTTTGTTTTTAATGATACTGAGTGACTCATTTATTGGCACGTTAGTGGAAAGACTTTCTACTTCGTGTTTAAAATAAAGACAATGGTAGTCCGAAATTGTATTCCTATTGAATCATTGTCTACGAGTTTTAAACAAAGATGTTTTTTGTCTTTTATAATAGTTTTTAAAAAATCATGAAAACCATTATAAAATCTGACATTAAGGGCTTGTAATGCATGGATTATTGTGGATTTGAGCAAAGTTAAAGTGGCAAATCAAAAATGGCCGACATTTTGTTCCCTGGTTTAGAAATGTCCAATGCTTGTCAACCGCTGTTTATGTTTATTTGGGTGTTTGGCATTCTTTTTTTAAGGTCTTTAAACATTACTTTTTTATTAGAGAAGGGAAGGTCTGAGAATTTATTTCTTTTTCAGCAAAAAGACAACAAAAATAAGGACTGGCAGTTTCCGCCATTTTGATAAGGCCGCGATAAAATCGAAGTATAGTAAGTACTGTTAGGCTGCCTGACGAGTTGCCTACGTTTGCTCTTCTATTTCAGCTTTTTCAATGGTAATGTCAAACGCATGGTGTACCCGCTTTTTTATTTTGATTGGTTGTGAAAAAAATCTCTAGCTGTTCTATAAAACAGTACATTTCATTATTTTTGGAAAAACTCTTTTTTCGTTCGCCTATGTTATTCTTCCGGTATCCAACTGATAACTATCAAAAGGTTATCGCAAAAATTATGAAATGGACTGTATCTGTTGTAATGCCGCGTTTTCACTACAGCGAGTTTGACCGAACGAATTAAAGTTCATTTAATTATTTTTGGGACAACTTTTGACGATTTTTTTTTCGTTGGCCTATGCTATTTGTTATTGTAAACAGCTGATTACTGTCAAAAAGTTAACTTAAAAATGTCAAAATGAACTATAGCTTCTTGTGCTTTGCAAATAAACCAAGAGATGTGTGACCAACGTATAAGCAGGGCTATCAAAACGGACGGGCCACGGCCCTCCACTTTGTTGACGTCACATCCGGGGCTGATCTTTTTTTGATGGGCACGTTACGACACAGCTGAGCAAATACATGTCAAATATAACAGTTGGCATGTGGTACATGGCGGGTAATTTGAATTCAAAATAAGGAATTCTAAATCTTGAAGATTTTAACCTTTTAATCATGTTGCTTCCTTACAAAACTTTGGTGGAATATCGGGATGGTGTCTGAGAATATTTCACTGAAATTTCGCGGAAATCTGTAGTGCCATTTTGAAAATATCATAAAAAAACGTCTGACCTCCCATAAGACGCAATGTAAAATTCAGCCCCCGGAGAACAGCTGATGTTTTCAGGGTCGTGGCCTCTATTTTTGTGTTGGCCAACCAAGATACAATTGTTTTGGAAAGGTTGGGCATACTGTATTCGCAAAGAACAGGAAGCGAATTCGTTCGGTCGTGTTCGATGCAATAAAAAAGCGGATAAGGGTTTTTTTAAGAGTTGCTATTGTTACAAGTTTTAGAAGACAAAAAATGTTACTTGGGGCATTTGTAAATGTTATAAAAAACGTGAATTATAACATCGTTACTAATATGGACACAAGTAAGCTGTATTTTGATAATCTATTTTATAGCTCACACCTACCTGTTGAAATTGGGGTGAAGCTAAAGTAGACTTGAGCGCTTCCTGCGTATTGTTATCAACAGGAGGCAGGTGTTCCTGAAGTTGCTGCAGAGCATCAGGACTATTCAGGATTCCCGACAAGGCTTCAGCCCCCAGAGCTGTCGACAGGTCGACTGCAAATGGGAAACATTAGAACACAAGGTGTTTAAAAATAAATCTTGAAAACTACCATTTTTTGACATTGGATCATTAAATAAATTAAATGGAAGAGGCACGGCCAACTGAGGCAAACACGCAAATGTTTTAAAAAATGGGTCCTTTCTCTCTGTAGTTCTATTCACTGATTATGTTCTCTGTATTTGTAACTGTGTTTTTAAAATACGCGCTGATTTTTTTCCAACAAATAAACACGTTTTACTCTATCTCCAATATTATACTCACAAAAATCAAACGCAGGTAAAACCACACATTCCACCCGGACCTTTTGTCTTAGTGGTATTGCCTACCTATTCCCGTCCCACGTTTCTGGCTATAACTCAAAATTTTATATAATTTTAGCAATGAAACTTAAACAAACACAAAAAATGTTTCTCGAATCGAATCGTACTCGACATTACAAAGTTTCTGGTTAATTTTTATTACTTCTATAATTAATCCTTGATAATGAGAATACACGCTAGAAACCGGTCAAAATTTGTTTAAAAGCGGTTTTTTACTTGTTTAAAACAACCTTTGGCGTATGTTCGAGGGAAGCTTCAAACAAATGTCTTTTTTAACACTCACTATATCGTAGAAATGCCTTGAGCCCCGTAAAATTCAATTCTGGACACTAGCGTACAGATTGTCCCAAATTTAAGGCTTTTGAGGGGTCTGAGTCCCTCGGTCTGAGTTTTCAGGCAGTTCTAGAGGAAGTAGCAAAAAAACTGCATGCAAAAAGCTTCGGTATATTAAGCCGTTAACAGTTGGTGGCCCGTGGCATAGTTGTGTTTTCAAACTACCCTAGATCGATTGGCAATACATCACACAATTTTAAGTCACGGGTGTTTGCCTCCAATTTGAGTAGAAGGGCTTCTGTGACGTCATAAATCCAAGATAGCGGCTTTTTTGTTTTTTGTTTCATGGATATATTTTTATATTAATTACCTAAAAAACATTAATAAAGGAAGTTTTCGACTACCCCAAATCGATTGGTTATGAATCACTCAATATAAGCGCCGGTGTGACGTCATAAATCGCCACATCAACGTCGCATTAAAACAGCAATCTAATTGTCGATTAAATGAGCTTTATACATCAAGAACTAAAAATAGATATTATTTTTTTAAATAAGCTCATTGAAACGACAAATAAATTGTTGTTCTATTATGAACAAATCATCACCTATACAATTTTCCTGTAAAGTTGATGTAGCAAAAGTTAAAAGCAAGTTAGAATTTATGACATCACACAGATGCTCTTAAATTTGAGGAAAACACTCGGCAAATTAGTTTTACATTAATTTTTTACTTATAATAATCATTGTGTGGATATGTGTTAATTATTTATTTATTTTAGATTTTACAATTTTATATTTTAATTTTAAATAGTACTTATTAATTTACATTAAAAAAACATTTGATAGAAATTATTCCTGATATAAAATTACAAAGATATATTTTTTTTTTAAATAATACAAAATATAGCTACATGTTTTTACCCAAAAAATTCATATCTTTGTTAGTTTTTAACATATAAAACTAAATTAATGCTCTCTTGCAAACAAAAAACGTATTTACTATTTTTTCTGTAAAACCAATTTGGCGAAAGTTATAAGCCAAAGTTTGTGAAAAAATATGAAAAGCCGCCATCTTGGATTTATGACGTCACACAGGCCTTTACTCAAATTGAAGGTAAACATACAGCGACTTAACTTTTCTTACTCAATCTAGAATTTTTATAATTTTTTTAATATTTAAAAAAGTAACAATATTTTTTTTAGTTCTTGAGATATAAAGCTTGTTCTATTGCAAACAAATCATAACCCCTACATTTTTTTTTAAAGTTGATGTGGCAAAAGTTAAAAGCCAAAGTTTGTAAAAACATGGAAGAAATACAATCTTGGATTTATGACGTCACACAGGCGCCCTTACTCAGATTTGAGGCAAACATCTGGCGACTTAAAATTGAGTGATCCATAACGAATCGGTTTGAGATAGTCTTAAACATCCTTGTTCAAATTTTTTTTTGAGGCAAAAAAAATGTGTTTTGTATTATTTTTTAAAAATCATATTTTTGTTAGTTTTTAGATACAAATCTAATTTCACTATATTAATCAGTGTTCTCTTGCAAACAAAAAACGTATTGACAGTTTTTCTGTAAAACTAATTTATCAAGAGGTATAAGCCAAAATTTGTGAAAAAACATGAAAAAAAACCGCCATATTGGATTTATGACGTCCCACAGGCCTCCCCACTCAAATGGAAGGCAAACACCCGGGGACTTACAATTGTGTGATCTATTATCAATAGGGGACGCCATGTTTGACGATAATAAATAAATAATAAATAAATTAATAAATGTTTATTTTCAATCTTGTACAACAATTACAAAGTTAAATGTATACAAAAATGTAGAACAAAAGAAAAAAGAAAAACAGAAATGAAAATAAACATAAACACTTGAAGTGGAGTTACCCACTTGTTGTGAAGAACTAATTTGGTTTTATAGTCCTAATTTTGAGTTTAATTTTGTCTAATTTGGTTAATAAGTCACTATCGGGGTTTTGAAGACACTTTTGAGATTAATATCACTTTCTTTAGTAATACACTATAGTAATTATTTAATGTTTTATTTTATTATTTTTTTTTTAAACACTAATGAAACAATTTTTCAATTTGTTTGTTAGACCCAAGTATCCAGTTCTTCACCAAAAATGTATACCTTTTTAATTGTTCGACCTTTTTAATTTCACTTGGTATTAAGTAATTTTGGTGCAATAGCACTAATACACTTGGTCCCTATAACCTTATTTCTCCTCACTGTCTTTGTTTTTTGTTTGAAGATGCTTCTAGTTTCTTTATTTTTTAAAATTCTTACAGCAATCTTTTCACAAAATAATTGCCTAATATTTAAAAACCTAGAATCACCAAACAATTTTTCGGTGGAATATTTTAAATTTTTATTGTAAATGACTTTAATTATCCACTTTTGAATAATTTTTAGTTTCTTTATGTTAAAATCATTTACTCCTCCCCACCCACATATCCCATAGCTCAAATGAGATTGGACAAGTGCATAGTATAGTGTTTTAAGTTCAGGTAACTTAAGGTACATTCTGAGACATTTAAATCTAGATACCAAGTATCTCAATTTGTTTGTTAAGTTATTTATGTGTAAATTCCAACGTAAATGTTGGTCGATTACTATTCTCAAATATTTGGCAGATTCTGTTGACATGATAGTTTGTGAGTCTGACACCTTTAAGCTTTCTATATTTGGACTTTTAGTGGCATAGGATGAAAATGTAATAAAGTTAGTTTTTGTAGTATTTAAGGTTAGTTTATTGTAATCAAACCAGTCTTTTAGTCTCAATTAATTAAAATAAAAGTATAAAAAAATTAGGTGTATGTAATAAATCAATTTAAAGGAAATTTTACGATGACGAGACATATAAAATTCAGTTTAACAGTTGAATTTTTTTTTGAAAATTCTATCAAAAGCAATTTACACATAAATTTGCATAAATAAAAAAAGTTATACCCTCTTTAACTATTTAACCAGACCCTAGATGTTTTAAAAACTTAGATTGGGAAGAAATAGGCATCAAAGTAAGCGGACAATACTTCAACTACGATATTTTAATGATATCGCCTTAATAACAGATAAGAAAGAAGAACTGATAAAAATGCTGGAAGAACTGGATATAGCAGCTAAAAATATAGGTTTGAGTATGAACTACACTAAAACTAAAATCATAACAAACACAAGATATCACAGTCAGAATAAACCAAGAAAAAATAGAACCAAAACAAATTATTAAACTTAAAAAAGAAAACCAAACAGCTAAAATCAAGAGACAAGTAAGATTGAAGCATTCGGTAAATTAAGCTACATATTAAAAAATTCAAAATATCCTCAGTACCTCAAAAACGAAAGTATATAACCTTCATGTACTTACCTATGGATCCCAGACCTGGACACTTCAAACAAAATCAAACATGGATAAGGTAAAAAAAAGCGCAAACATCAATGGAAAGACAGATGTTATATGTAAAGCTAATAGACAGAAAAAGGAATTAATGATTAAGAAATAAAACAAAGGTAAGGGATGTAAGAGAAGTAGCAAAATTAAAATGGAAATTTGCCGGTCATAATATCAAACAGAAAGACGATCGATGGAACAAATGTATTGTAAACTGGAGACCTCGGGGAAATAAAAGAAGTAGGGGAAGACCTCAAATGAGATGGGTGGACGATTTAAAGAAACATGCGGAAACTAGATGGAGGAGGCCTGTGTCGAAAGATGGATCGAAGAAGGATAAATAGAGATAGATAGATAACCTCTTTTGAACTGCAATCTTTTGAAAAACCCCCGGAAGCTTGAAAACGGCTGGATGTATCAAGATACGGTTTCCACCTTATAACTTCTCTCACTATTTGAGCCTCGCAAATGATGGTTTCTTTCTGAACACTTACCCGACTGCTGCTGTCCAGCCTGACCAGATGATCCTTGGGCGCCAGCGGCAGTGGCGGCGGGGGCGATCCCCTGCAAGAAGTTCTGCAAGTCGGCCAAATGAATCGGGTTGGAGTTTGGCGAAGGGGAGCCAGCATCGGCCCCTGCACCACTGAACAACTTGGACGAAGCCGGAGCTTTGGGAGCTACTGCTGGAATCGGAGCCTAAAATTAACGTATGAGTGTGATGGATCTTCCAATATTCCCAATCAGAAAAAGTTAGTTTAAAAACCATTCTAACGTACCCGACGCTATACTATGTACGAGTTTAATCATTAAAGAACTTGAATTTTTTAAACATTATAAATAAAAATAAATATAGCTTATTTTGCTTCAATAAATTAAAAGTAATGCACACTATAGTCAGAGCATATTATTTTAAAAGGCTTTCCATTTTCGGTCTAGAAGCAAATCATATTACTTTTTGGTAACAGACCATTTCCCCCTAATTTGACCCGGCTGAATCCGAATATCTCTGTTGCCAACTCAAAAAATCGACAGGGACGGAGAAAATCCCTCCCAAACCCCCAAAATCCTGTTTTTTTTTTCAGTTTTATGCAATTTTCTCGAAAACTAACCTTTTTATTAAAAATTGCAAAGAACAGTTTTTTGTGGAGAATAAAATTCCCTTTCCAACGATGTATTGGTTAATAAGGTTAGGAAAAGCAAGTAGCTCTTCAGTGGCGTACGTAAATTGGGATTATTTAGAAAAAACATGTTTATTATAGGTTTTTCAAAATTTTTTCAAAAACTACACTTTTTAGGAAAAAATATGTAGTATACTTTATTCTAAAACATAACATTTTCTTTTAAAAACTTTATTAAAATGTCGGGTTGTTGCCATATTTAAGGCTTCAGGGGCGTACTAATATAAACTTATTTTCAAAAATAACTGAAATAATCAGTTTCTCTTGCATATTTAAATATCTTTTCTAAGATTTTCAGAAAAAAATGTGTCTTTATTTTTTATTGAGAATAAGACAATTTCTTTTTAAATGAAATATTACAAAGTGAGGTTAATGTTATGATAAATACTTCAAAAAGGTTCCTAATTTCTACCTACTAAAATAAAAAGTTTCCAAATTAAAATAAACTGTTTTTTGATTAGATATTTTGATTTATCTAAATAAGTTCTTTAAAGCAAAAAAACACCGGTGGTTATAAGGGGAGGGGGCATAGGGGCCATGGCCCCCCCTAAGCAATATTTTTGTGCAGAAAGTAACAGTAGTAACTTTGACACAGGTGTTTTTGGTTATTTTTTTAAGCATATGGTACTAAAAATAAAGTGGCCGTACTTTCGATCTTTTGTACTTTCGATCTTTTGTACTTTCCACCTTTTGTACTTTCGACCTTTTGAACTTTCGACCTTTTGTTTTTTGATCTTTTGTACTTTCGACCTTTTGTTCTTTCGACCTTTTGTATTTTCGACCTTTTGTACTTTCGACCTTATTTTTTCGACCTTTTGTCCTTTCGACCTTTTGTACTTTCGACCTTTTGTGCTTTCGACCTTTTGTACTTTCGACCTTTTATCCGCCGCTCTTTATTATCCACCGAAAAGCTAATAAGACACAAAATTTGATTAGTTTGGATTGATCTTAAATAATTTCTTTAAATTAAGAACACTACTGGGGCGGTAAATATAAAATAACTTCCACTTTGTTATACATCGTTTGAAAGGAAATTTTATTGGCTATGACGAAGTATAGAACACATTTTTTAATAAAGAGCTTGGTTTTTAAGAAAATTGAATAAAACGTATGAAAAACATGTTTTTTTTAATGACTTGTTGAAATCACCCCCATTGACGGACGTCGCTGGAGAGTTTGCTATAAGTCAAACCCCACCGAGTTTCACATTTTTAAAAAGGGAATTTCCATGTCTATAAAAAAGTGTTTTACAAGTTTTTTCATGTTAGGCGTAGTTTTTGAGAAAATTAGATAAAACGTGTAACAAAAATGGTTTATTTTCTGCTTTTTCAAAATTAATTTAATTTACGGATGCCCCTGAAGTTTTATTTATAAAACCGATTTAATCATGGTATACATACATTTTGAAGGAAATTTTATTGAGTATACCAAAACGTAATACATGGTTTTCTGTAGATATTTGTTTTTAAAAAAAAATTATAAATCTTGGAAAAAACATAGGTATTTTTTCAACTTTTTTTAATTACTTCAATTAACGGACGCCGCTGGAGAGCTTGTTATTAGTCTAACTTTATTAAGTTATACCACATTAAAAAGGGAATTTTATTGTTTACAATAAAGTATATTATACATTTTTCTCTTAGAAGCTTAGTTTTTAAGAAAATTTGAAAAAACCTTAAACTTTCAGATTTTGGGGGGTCTGGGGGGTTTTTGGAGGTTTTTGCAGTCATTTAAAAAAAAATAATATGTTAATATTTTTTAATTTTCCAAAATATATTTTGAATGTACACCTGTGACAATTTGGGCTTTCCAGCGGCAATTTAAAATTCCGCCGCCATTTTGGCCGCCATCTTGAATATCTCAGCCCCTGTCAATATTTCGAGTTGGCAACAGGGATATTCGGATTCAGCGGGGTCAAAATAGGGGGAATTGCCCATTTGCCAAAAAGTAATATAAAATGCTTCTAGTAAGTGGATTTTCCCGAATCTTGCCTGAACTACTACCTGTATGTTTGGGTTTGTTTATATTACTTAGCGGACGCTACAAAAAAGAAGACGTGCTATTTTCTAAAAACGACAGGGTCTTTCAAGGAAACCTTAACAAAGGATTTTTTGGGTTTTATTCATGAAAATTGTAAAAATCTTGGGACACGTCGATTTTGTTGGCGAGAGGGACACTTAGGTAAATTTGGAGGCAAATATCTCACAAACGGATCAACAGATTTTTTGAATTTTGACACGGTTGAAAAGGCAATCACGAGATCTTCAAAACAAGGTATCACTAGACCTACTTTCGCTATTCAAAATACAGTGCTAAAGTATACTCTTTTAAAGTGATGCGTGCTACAAACAGTTCAAGACAAAAACCGCCCCTCTCGCAAACAAAATTGACATGTCCGAGGTTTTTTTTTAATTCTATGAAAAATACCCGAAAAGGCAACTGTTAAGTTTTTGTTGAAACACTGTATTATGATTTTATCACGAATTGAAATAAAGTAACATAAAAATTGTTTTTTTGGACAGAGAGAATGATAATAAAAAATTAAGAAAAGCTTTTATTTGTTAATGGCCGTTTATGTAACAAAAAAATTTGGCTTAAAGGACGCTACAAATTTTTTAGATACAATTTTTACATTATAAATAACAATACTGAACGCAATTGTTCACTAAACATTTATTTATTGCTAAAATTCACAAAAAATCCCAAACCCTCATAATCCCATTCTCCCTATTCTATGCCCTACAAAAAGTGCTAAACTCATCTACTATCCATCTCTCTGCTGGTCAAAGATAGAAAGGGATGAATATCTCGCCTTTTTTAGTGTTTTTGACGTATGTCACGTCAACACATGACACAGGGCATAGAATCAAAATAGGTAAAGCTTTTTACAACAATTTCAATTTGAACCCCATATTCCTGAGAAATCTATGACCCACACTTTCTTTGAACACACATTCTTAAAATTAAGATCCAACAAATACTATTAAGAAAAATTAAGAAATTCAATGCAAGTTTAATTAACGGGAAATTACATTAGAAAGACCGTGAGACAAGTTGACAGTTAGTGATAAATAAAAGCTCTGCAAAAAACACGGGAATGGCAAAAGATTTAGCACCTGACTTTTTTTCTGTTACCTGTGTATGAATTTTTGAACTCTATCAGAATGACAATTACCATATCCATACGTCAGGACCAATAGAGACGCGAATATTAAGTGAGATCGCATATTAGAACTAAGGTCACTCATCGTCAAGCAAGCTTTACAGGTAGCGAAGCCTGACTGATTTTTTATTTTTTGGTTATAATTTTTGACATGTTTTCCTCGGTTTCGCACTGACGGCTCGTTGTTATTTTAAAATGTGGTTTTAACACAGCCTAAAGATCTATTTAATAATGATACAGTTTCAAGATAGTTTGCAGCATAACTTTTTAATTCTAATTACATAAATATATATAGTATAAAGCTTGCCTTTACGATGAGTGTCCTTAATTAGAACAGCTAGAGATTGGCCTTGCTAGAAATTGGATTTCCCAACCAACCAAAATAGAAAGAGTGGGTACAACATTTGGTTGACATTATCATTGAAAACGTGGTAAAATAGTTGGACACTAGTCAAGGTTTGTAGAGGGTAGGTTGCCTGGTAACTCTATGGTCGAAGCGATGTGAGAGGTGACAGCGCGTCATTTGGAGTGCCAAGATTTGATTAGAGCGCTATCTTTACATGTGTATTTTTAATATTCGATGGTTTATTTTTTACATTTGTAATGTTTTTCGCACTATATTTATTTAAAAACTGTAAATACTTGTTCTAGTTTACTTATAGTTTCTACTTGTAGTTATTTTAACGAACTTATGAAGCTAAAAGCTTACTAAGACATTGTGCATTTGGGATATTTGGTATAAGGTAAGTTTTATATTTGAGTTGATGTATTTTTATAAATATTGTTACAAGAGACAGTTTAAGAAAAATAACAAAACATATTTACATTTAAATAAATAAAGGAACACAAGAAACTTGAAGATTTCCTACTATATTAAATACTTTTTAATAAAACATCATTCCCCGCGTTCAACAACTGGCTCTGATTAATTATAAAGTTACCAGGTAACCTATCCTCTACATACCTTGGATACTGCTAGACAGCCTAACCAAACCTTGTTATACTTTGATTTTATCACGGCCTTGTCAAAATGGCGGAGACTGTCAGTTGTTGTTACTTTTTGTTGTGTTTTTGTTGAAAAAGAAGTACGAGGAAGTACTGCTTTCGCCCATTTCAGGAAGTCATACACAATAAATTATATACCAAGTAACTAGATCAGCCTTGGCTATACCTTACATACAGTGTGTCCACGGATTGAGTTCGGGTAAGGTATAAATGACAACTGCTTGGTCTCAAACTAAGAAGTTAAGAAAATGAGCCAAATCAATTAATATACAGGGTGGTTTAGTAAGCTGATTTGATAAAAAATGTTAAGAGTAAAGTACCGTTGTTTTAGATGATATCGGAGAAACTTATAAAAAGCAGTTGTTTAGAATCAAAAGTTACGGCAGATTCTCAATTTTCAGAAAAATCAGCCTACTTTAGATTTTGTCGTTTATGAAAATTTTTCTTTAGATGATTTTTACCTGATTTTTCTGATAATTGAGAATCAGCTGTAACTTTTAATTCTGAACAACTTTTCTTAAAAAACTTTTCTGATACCTCTTAAAACAAAGGGACTTTACTTTTAACACTTTATCGAATCAACCTAATAAACCACCCTATGTATATTGATTGATTTGGCTTACTTTTTTAACATGTTAGTTTAAGATCCAGCAGGAGCGATCCCCAGAAAATCAGAATCTAAATCGAAAATTTGTTGTTATTTATACCTTACCCGAACTCAATCCGTGGACACACTGCATAAGGGACACTGAGGCAAAAATTTAACGAGTTTTTTAGAGTGAAAACATACATAAATGGTAACCTTGCAAGCTTTCTCTCTCTAGTTCTATCCACCTGTGGTTCAAATAATAATTACTTTTTAAAAAAACGCAATAAAAATATGAAATTGGGTAGAGTCGTGTATTAGGACAAGTAAAATAAATTGAAATAAAAATTATAAAAAAAAAATTAGTCAGTCAATTTTTTTTTGGGAAAAAACAATTTTTTTGGTATAAACCTTTATAAATGCCATATTAAACGCATGTTTTTTTTTTTTTGTTAATAAAAACAAGTCTCTAGCAAGACATAATAATTAAATATTATTGATATTTTTTAAAAGAATAAGAAAGCAAAAATTAATTTTTGATTAAAATTATTTTTTATACGTTTTTGGAGGTTAATTTGACAGCCTGTATCTCCTCAACTTGTAAGTTTAACAAAAAAGAAATACCACATTTTTGAATCACAATTAGCTGAGTATTCAGCAGGCTGCGACAGATTTTCTTTTTTTTTTTAAACCCTTTTCCCCCCACTTATCTAACTTTAAACATCCTATCTTAAAAACAAATGTATGCTGCACTATGGCCTTTAAGTTATAGGACACCCTGTATGTAAAGGCCTATCTAGTTACATATATATATATAGAGATCATTTTTGTCATACATTGATGAGTCAGTGCCTTATTTACCTGTGGTGTAACCGGAGTCGCCGGAGCCGCAGTACTAGCAGGGGTACTAGAAGGTGTGCTAGTTTGAGTAGTGGGGGTGCTTGCTTGGGTACGATGGGTGATGGCAGGTGTAGTTGTTCGGGCACTGCCGCCGCTTCCTGGACCCCTATAATTACATAAATTCTTTGAATTCTCCCTCATATAGAATAATTTGTAAATTTAATTGTAAAAAATCGTCATTTCGTGTTACGTTCTTCTTTGAAATTTGCACCAAATATTAACATCATCATAGACATCGAAAAAATATCAGCAAACCTTGACGACACCGATTTAAGAGAGAGGGAGTAAGTAGAAAAAAGAAGTGTATGCGATAGATTATATTAAGGTCACTCTCGCTAAAACTAAAGCTAACTTCTGATCATAAAAACAACAAACTATAAAGAAAAATACAAGTACTTATCTATGGAATGACACTCCCTTACTTTTCCCGGATATTTTTCCATAAACTGCACGTCTTTAGGGAATGGTGTCCCATTTTTTACAGAATAAAATACAATCTTACACGACAAACGCAAAATACCGCAAAATGTAAATAAACAATAAATATGGCATCGATCCAGACAGCAGCTGTGTATGTCTATGTGCCAAAACACACGCATGCGCACTTAAAAAAATTGTTTCCAAGGCAAGCTATGATTGCTTCATTTTTCGATTTTTGAACTAGTACTTGATACACATACACACACACACGGACAACGTCACGACGATATTGCTAAATAAAATACACCCAAATAACACATTTTCGCCATTATATGAACAAAAAATGTCCGGAAACTTACCGGATAGTTCCCAACAAACTGG
Organism: Aspidapion aeneum; assembly: GCA_963576565.1. Lineage (NCBI taxonomy): Eukaryota > Metazoa > Arthropoda > Insecta > Coleoptera > Brentidae > Aspidapion > Aspidapion aeneum. The sequence goes on along the minus strand of OY755038.1, from coordinate 32,075,004 downwards.
ACAACCCCCCGATCTGCCCGGCACCTCCAAACAACTGCATCAGCTGACTCTGAGACATGTTGTTCAGCAGCGACTGCAAATCTTGATCGGCCCCTGGACTCGACTGGACCGCGCTTGAAGGGTTGTTCAGCAGTTCGTTGATACGTTTGCAGTTATCCTCGTCTTTGTCTGCACGGGGTTCCTACGTAGAAGTAAGTAGGGGTAAATTTTAAGTTAAAGCATTAAGAGGGTGATCAGAGCAAAATTCCTTTTATAGTTGCTCTCAGAATTTCACATAAAGAATGACTTCCAAGGAGTTTCCTCAAAAATATTGCCCACAATAAAATAAAATTTTTAAAAAAGCATTACTGTTTTCTAATTAAAATTAAGTTCTAGATAAAACAGCAATTTTTACAATTTTCAGTATTTTTATGTGTATTTTTTGGCTCCTCTGTGATCTGTTATAACGACATAAAGAATGATATTTTTTAACACTTCTGACCTAGGCAACTTTTCCTTAAGAAGTGGTTTCCATATGTTTGTCCATGCTTGGTTGACTAAAAACTTCTTTGTTCTGCATTATAAATGCAGCTTCAGCAAAGTTTCGTTTTCGCCAATGCGACTCCTTATGCAAAACTTTAGCTTCAGACCAGTGAATCCTGTGATTATTTGACCATGCATGATCCGCTATACCGAATTTTTCAATATTCCCTAATTGGGTACCTTTTTAGAAGTTCATTTACTCTAACCTGAAGAGGGCGTTTCATTTTACCTACATATGAATGACTACACTTACACGGGATTTGGTAAATGCATTCCTTAATAATTGAAGGATTTTCTGGCTTTGTTTTAGTTACAAAACGCCTTATCGTATTTCCTGATGAAAATACTGTTTTAATGTTATAGTGTTTCGCTATTCGTCTTATGTTTTGTGAAATCGCTTGAACATATTTTGAGAATCTGCTACATTTGGTTTGTTTTTATTTTTAGAGATCGTTGAGTTTGTTAACTTTTCTGAATAACCATTCTGTTGTAATTCCTTTTTAATGTTGTGGATATCTGTGGTTATTTCTTCATTATTACTACAAATATTTACGGCTCTTATATACAAAACTCCTTGTTTTGTAACAACAGAATGAGGACATAAAAATTTAGGTACTGTCTAGTGTGTAGGTTTTTTATATACAGTGGCTTGAATGTTTCTGTCTATTTGTTTGACAAGAACATGTGGAGTCAGGCGGGATCTAACGGAATCCGGGATATTGTCAGCATTCTTCTTCAACATTCTGTAGATGCGTTCTTCTATGGTGTTGGTAGGATCTTTTGGTAGTTTATAGTCTCCTTTCTCCAGAACTTCTTCAATCTTTTTCGCGTTTCCTTTGTCGGCAGGTAGAATCTTGATTGATTTGTCATTCTGCAGGTTTTTGATTGACTGTTGTTCTTGACTGGTGTTGGTTTGCATTTTGCCAGCCCCCATGCAAGTACCCCCCTGCTTACGCCATTGATTTTTCCCATATTATCTTTTGGACTACGTCAGATGTCATTCCTTATGTCGTTATAACAGATCAGATTAGTGAAAATGGTAGAAATTGTTGTTTTATCTAGAACTTAATTTCAATTGGAAAATAATAATCCATCAATTAATATTTTTCAGGAAAGCTTTTGCCTGTATAAGGACAGAATCAGCCAAAAAACACGCTTGAAAATACCTGAGATTACAAACTCGCTGTTGTGTAAGTGGTAAGTCGCAGAAATATAATATTTTAAAATGTAATTTATAGCCTAAGGCAAGGCCAACAACTTTGAACAAAAAATATTTGCTAGAATTTCTATAGCGAGAGCCAAAAATGCTGAACATAATGAAACCATTGCATAAAAAAGGGGATAAAACACTAATAGAAAATAAATTTAGAAAAAAAAACTTTTTGAAAACAAGCTTTTGTAAATGGACTAAAAAGCATAAAATAATATTTTCAGTGTTCTGATATCATAATAATAAAAGCGATGGGCATATTAAAGGAAATTTACCCGTTTTTGTTTTAGTTGTTGTTAACTCGAAGTTTAGTGAAAATTCATTATATTATAGCAGAGAAATGTAAGGGTAGACAATTTAACCCAACCCTACTCAAGCTACTCTTACATTTTTCTGATATGGATGGACATTATTACGCCTGCTTCATATTAGGCAGATCATCCGCGACCGGCTGTGTGTCGATTTATTTTGTCACATTGAAAAAGAAGAGTGGGCCCATCATCGGTTGTGGACGATCCACCAAATGCGCATGGAAAGGCATTTACCTAATATTAAATACGCCCATCGCTTTTATTATTATGATATCAGAACACTCAAAATATTATTTTATGCTTTTTAGTCCATTTTATAAAAGCTTGTTTTCAAAAAGTTTTTTTTTCTAAATTTATTTTTTAATGTTTAGATTTGTCTAAGTCTATGCATTTCAGCTTGCGCATCGATATTGAAGGGAGTCTTTCCTGTCAATTTTAAAATATCTAAGTCTTCGATGCGAAGGCCGTCCAACAAAGGCGACATATGCTAAAACTGTCGTTATTATTATGATCATTATACGCAAGGATTAATTAATTTTGGTCGAGATCGAACAAACTAAAGCCTTACCTCTTCTACGCCCCCCCTCCTTTTTAGTGAGAGAGCATGTGAATTTTGAAATTAATCAGATACCTACGTGGAAGTCAGTTGAAAGTAATAAAAAAAATCGTCATTAAATCGTCCATTTTGAATCCGCCATATTGAATTTTTGTAATCAGATCAAAAATTCGTAATCCTCATTCTCAAAAACCCCCAGATACCAATTTCGATGAAAATTCGACAAACTAAAATTTTACCCCCTCTCCGCCCGCCACGTTAGGGGGGAGGTAGGCAGTCAGTGATCCCACATTATTGGATTTTCATCGGAACTATAACGGTATGCGAAATTTGAAATCAATCGGATATGTGGAAGTCAGCTGAAAGTAATCAGAAAAACTTGACATTAAATCGTCCATTTTGAATCCGCCATATTGAATTTTTGTAATCTGATTAAAAATTCGTAATTGTCATCCTCAAAAACCCCCAGATACCAATTTTGGTGGAAATCCAACAAACTAAAATTTTACCCCCTCTCCGCCCACCAGGTTAGGGGTGAGGTAGGCAGTCAGTTATACCACATTATTGAATTGTCATCGGAACTATAACGGTATGCGAAATTTGAAGTTAGTCGGATACGTGGAAGTCAGTTGAAAGTAATCAGAAAAACTTGACATTAAATCGTCCAATTTGAATCCGCCATATTGAATTTTTATAATCTGATCAAAAACTCGTAATTCTCATACTCAAAAACCCCCAGATACCAATGTTGGATGAAATCGGACAAACTAAAGTTTTACCCTCTCTCCACCCTCTGTTAGGGGGGTGGTAGGTACCGGATGAAACCATATTATTCTATTATCAAGACGCTATGCGAAATTTGAAGTTAATCGGATGTTTGGAAGTTCTTCAAAAATGAGTTGCAAGATTTGATTACATAAATACCCACATACATACATACAGGTGAAGTTAAATAAAAGCTTGTAATTACAGACCCATCAGTTTAATTTCTACTTTTTGAAAATTTTTTGAAATAGCAATGTGCACAAGGCTTCTGGGGTTTTTTTACGCTCAACATTTGATAAGTAAATCTCGACATGGCTATCTCAGTGGCAGGTCGGTTGAGACAGCAACATTTTAAATGGCTGGGAGGATGGAAACATTTCTATGGGGGTGTTTTTAGATCTTTCCAAGGCGTTCGACAGTCTTAACCACACTATTCTCTTGGAGAAACTACAGAGATATGGTGTTCGAGGTCCCGCTCTAGAATGGCTGCAGTCCTAACAAACAGTAGGCAAAAAGTCACTATCAGCAGAGAAGGCAAACAGTACTTTTCAGATGGAGAAAAAGTGCCCCTTGACTTAGCAGGCGAAATACTGAACACCAGATCTCATCTGGTAAACTTTGCAGATGATACAAACAAATTGATAGTGGGGTTGAGGCTGTCGAAGCTTGTGGACATGTGCGCAGGGCGCATCAATGCGGTCAGGGAGTGATAAAACTAATTATTTGTGCTTCCGCTCATCGCAAAAAACAATATCATTTCTGATGAAGTGGCGTTTGAGGGCCATAATCTCACTTTGGCAAAACAACAAAGTTCCTGGGTCTTCACATAGATCAAAATCTGGACTGGGTGGAGCAACTGGTGAATGTTTGCTGAAGGGTCAGCAATGCGTGCTATTCTTTAAGAATAACATCAAACTATCTTACCTTAGAGCATCTCAGGGTTGTCTACTTTGCGAATATTCTCCGGTATGGGGTAATTTTTGGGGGGGGGGAGCATTGACGCGGGCCGTGCTTTTATTGCACAAAAAAGAGCTATTCGTATCATGCTCAACTTAAAAAAACAGCACACGTGTAGGGGCAGATTCAGGGAGTTGGGTCTTCTAACATTGCCGGGAATTTACATATATGAGTGTCTACTGTTCCTGCACAAAAATAGATAGTCATTTTCACCATTTGAGCCACAACATAACTTTCCCACAAGGTTTAATGGTCTCAATTTTCCAAATCACAGGCTCACTGCAACTGAAAGAGGTCCTACTTCTTCGGGTATTAAGTTCTTCAATAAAATGCCAGAGGGGTTAAGTGTGAAGGAAATTTTAACTGTTATTAAATTATCAAAAATTTCTTAATAGACTGGGACTGTATACACTACAAGAATTTTTAAATTTTTTTATTAGCAAATTTTAACAATATTTTTAATGTTTAATAGTGATTTTAAATATCTAGGTAGTTTTAGGAGGCTTTTTATGCTTAGACAGACTTTTTTTTTGACGCTTATTGTTCAATTGTGACAAATATTTTTTTCTTTGTATGCATTTTTTTAATAAAAGATATATTTTGAATCGAATTGAATTGAGTTACCTGAAGCCAAAAAAAGAACTTCCTAGTATTTGACTTAAATTTCAGCAAGTAGACCCGACCAGTGGTACATTGCGGCACTTTGACATATTCACAGTCATCAGGAAAAATGATGAGGTCATCTTCAACAACACCTGCAAGAAAAATACATATTGCGGCGGATATTGCAACTACTGAATGTTTAAGAAAAAGCTAGCAAAGAGTGATTCTTTTGTAATGATTTTATGTTTTTCAATCAAAATTAGCTATTTGTATTAAAGTACTTTACATATACAGGGTGTTCGGCACAAGAACCGTCAAAATATTTTGGGATATTGTTGGGGTCATTTGCTACCTTTTCAACCTTGGAACTTGGGTCCTTAGAGTCACGGCTGAAGAGATATGAATTTTTTTTCTCAAATTACCCAAAATTCCACCTTTAAACCCTTGTAAACTTTTTATTAATGTCTCGAAAAGTACCATTTTTTTTATAATTCTGTAATCTTATGCTTCTTCAACTAATTAATAGATTTGTTAAAATTTATGTACCAAAGGGACATACGAGGTTTTTTATTAAAGAACATTAGTGATTTTGTGACAGAAAATCAATTTCAAAATTAAAAAATGTATCGACACTTGAGAACTTCATTTTCTTTTAAAAACTTCTCTAGTTGATTACCTTTCTAACGGTATGCTACACATTGATTAAAAAAAACAATTCTGCTTTATAATACGGATATTCCGTGAGACGGGCAATAAGCGTTCGGACTTTATAAGAAAAACAATTTGATGTTTATGATCGTTTCGAACAAAATTTATAAATAAAGAACACAATACATTATTGTTAAAAGTTTAACTTTTGTTTCTCGCTCTTCTGACGGAATATCCGTATTTTAAGGCAGAAATGTTCTTTTTTACCAATGTGTAGCATACCGTTAGAAAGGTAATCAACTAAAGAAGTTTTTAAAAGAAAATGAAGTTCTCAAAACCTCGTATGTCCCTTTGGTACATCAATTTTAACAAATCTATTAATTAGTTAATGAAGCATAAGATTACAGAATTATAAAAAAAATGGTGCTTTTCCAGACATTAATAAAAAGCTTAAGAGGGTTTAAAGGTGGGATTTTGGGTAATTTGAAAAAAAAAATTAAAATTTATATCTCTTTAGCCGTGACTCTTAGGACCCAAGTGCCAATATTGAAAAGGTAGCAAATGACCCAAACAATATCCCAAAAAATTTTGACGGTTCATGGACCGAACAACCTGTATATAAGAAAAACTTTATGTTACACATGAAACTTAGGCAAATAAAAAATAACTACATTTTAAGTTTTATCTTTTTAGCATAATCAGAAATTTTTTATTTAAACAATAAATTCCAGGTCTATATTTAACTTTCTTATTTTAAATGACATTTGTCAAAAATTACATAATTTTTTCCACCAAATAAGTTACCAAAATTATGTTTAATTAGAACTGAAATATTTTGTAAGATATATAGAGATAAAGGTTTGTTAAAATGACAATATTTCCATAAAGTTCCTGTATATAAGGTGTCTGCAGATGACTATCTTTAACAAGAAACGCGTTTTTCATTTATTCCTGTTACAAATGAGACACACTGTGCAATTGCTCAAAAGGCAAAACTAACCTGTTGTACGATCTTGCCAACAGAAATGCATTAGAGAGTCTTCACTTTGGTAGACATAGAGAAGTCCCTTCCGTTTATCAGGGAGAACGGTGCGACCTGAAACAAAAATACAATGCTACATATTAATATTAAGCTTATAACATTAATATTAAATTATTTAATTAATGCTTTACCTCTAAGTGACATTTTTTACAGCTTATTAAAATTTAAAAATCACTCTTTTTTAAAGTTGAAATATGTTCTAGAAAATCCTAAAGCCATAAATTGGAAAAGTCATGTTTCTTCTATAAGAATGTAAGAGGTTGTTAAGTATTATAAAATTATTGGGAGATGATAACAGAAAGAGTACTTGTGACAGTACATTGTGAAAGTACTTTTAGTACAAGTACCAAGTACATTAATATTTGTAAAAGTACTTGAAGTACTAAGTACATTTTCTTTTCAAATGTACTTTCAGTACAGTTAAAATTTCAAAAAAGTCAAAAAACTTCAAAAAATATCTAAGATGACAAAAAATTTCAAAAAATTTAAAAATATGTCAAAAAATGTAAAAAAATTTCAAAGATGTAAAAACATGTTTTCAACTTGAAAGGTTTTATTTTTTGGAATATTATTGTATGTAAATATATATTACTTATATACCGAAATGGCATGTATTTATTTCTTCTGAACTCATTATTTTACATATAAATGCCATAGAATGGTAATGGAAAGAGATAATTTTATTACACAAAAAGCTGTAAAACTGATCCAGTCGCATCAAAATGTTTTTAACGTTTTATAGTTTTGCAATAGGGGTGTCACAGTTACTCCGAACTCCGAGGTAAATGGGACCTACCCCAAAAGACGAAAATTTTAAAATATATTAAGTTTTTCTGTGTCAAATCTAGTTAGATAAATAAATTTGCGGGTTCTTTAAACCAACCTCCATCAAACGTAGAAATTACGACTGCTGCAAGGCGAGTAGGTTGATTCCCAAAAATCGAGCTGCAAGTGCAATATACCTGCACTACCGTACTACCGACACCCCTCAATAGATAACATGACTGCTGTAGTAGTTTCTCACACTGAATTTGAATTTCACGTTCAAGGTTACCACTTATCTTCGGCGCATTAAAGTAATATCTACATTTTACTTCAAGAATATTTTATTGTACCATTAATGGACTTGAAGTAATTCGAATGTACTTAAAGTACTAAGAATGTACTTCAAGTACTTTAAATGTACTTGAAGTACTTTGAATGTACTTGAAGTACTTATAATGTACTTGAAGTAATTTACTTGACAAAATCAAGTACATTTCCGAGTACATTGTTAAAAGTACTTCAAGTACCAAGTACAATTACCTGATTGTAGATGTACTTCAAGTACAGTACTTGAAGGACTTGTAAGTACTTGAAGTACAATTTCAAGTACTGTACTTGAAGTATCTGACAGCTCTGGATGATAATTTTACCTTTTAAACTCATTTTACCAGCTCTCATCTCAACCAAATGCTTGTTGCCTCCAGTGGATCCAGGACCAGCAGCAGCACTTCCAAATAAGGCACCACCAGCAGGCATTTTGATTCTTTAAAAAATATATATAATTATTTTTCATTCCAGACTCAATAACCATTCATGTGATGCCCTACAAGTCATCTTTTAAATAAAATATATTTTGAAAATGTCTACCCTCCTCCCTCGCCATTGTATCAGCAACTGAAAAAGAACTAACAGGTTTCCAGACTCAATTACTTTTGATAGTGATGATGATTCATATATGAGTAGGTCTTGCAGCCCTTCCACTGCGACCACTAGTGGGTCTATTGTGGCTCACTTTTGAGTGGTTTCTCACCACTGTATGCCTAATCCTCCAAAAAGGTTAGCTATCAGTTTGGGTGAGACACTGTTCAGATCTTCTGAATCAATCTGAGGTTTACCGAAAGTGTTTTGACGTAAACGTGCAATAGCCGGACATTCGCACAGTATATGTCTAACTGTTTCATCATCCTCCATACAGAGTCTACATTTGGTCTCTTCTGTTATTCCCATTCATGCATGGGTACTCTTAGTCGGCAGTGACCCGTAAAAAGTCCTGTCACTATACGGATCTCATGTCTGGTAAGTCCAATGATATTTCTGGCTCTCTTCTGACAAGGTCCTTTAATGAACTCTTTAGAGTGAGCCAGTTCTGGTGTATTCATCCAGTATTGTTGGAAGCTGTCCTCCATCCATCCCAATATGGTTAATTTAGCAGCATTGTATGATATGCCCAGGGCTGGTTCGGGGCCGAAAAATTCGGCAGATGCCGCTTCCCTCGCTGCCTGGTCCGCGGCCTCATTTCCCTCGTGCCCAGAATGCCCTGGTATCCATACTAATGACACCTTATTAGCGCTACCAAGCGTATTTAGCGAGTCTCTGCAGTTCCTCACGGTTTTACTTTTGATAGTACACAAGACATACAGAATCAACCAAAAAATTTGTAACCACCTAAAACTGTATGAAAATCTGATTCTACACTTACAATAAAGAAATAAATGGATCCATCTGACACCTTCCTAGCTAGCCTATTATCACACTTCAAATGAAGCCATAATAATATATTAGCCTTGAAAACAGTTTTTTTGTAAATATCTCTGAAACTAAAGCTCCTATGAAGTTTTTGGTTATAACACGAATTATTGAGCAAATTATAGTCTACTATATTCCGAAAACAGTGTATTGATGCGATGCTCCGTTAAAAAGTTAGCAAGTTTTTAATTGTCAAAAAACTGTCATTAGCATTAATGAATTTTGGCTAAAATTTAATCAGCTCGTATGAGTGTCGAACACTATTTTACCTAAAATTTTTATAAAAATCGGTTCAGCGGTTTAGGAGCTATCGTGTTACGGACAGAAATAATATACACACAGACCGAAATCACGACGATATTGCTAGGATAGGTCACAATACATCCAAATAACACATTTTTGGCGTTATCTGAAAAAAAAAATTTCGTCCAAAATAATACCTTCTCTAGCCATTGCTACGTGGGCTAGGAAGGTAAATAGTATACAGCGGCATAGCTAGAAGTCCCGTGGCTCTAGGCCAAACAATTTTTTGGGGCCCTCATAAGTCAATTTGCATCGTTTTACTACATGTTGTAAAGCTAGCTTTTTTAAAGCAGGCTATTTTATAAACCTTATGAATATAAAATATCCAACCACCAAAAAGGCAGTAAAAATTAAAACAAAAATTGTTATTTTTAATAGATAGTTTAAGTTGTGCTACGTATTTTTACGTAAGCATGAGATTTGAGAGTTACGCAAGCGCACTTCGTCACACCGTCGTCAAGGTCACGTTAGGAGCTTACGTATTTACGTTAGCTTACGGCAGTCTGCGGGCACCTTAACGTTACCAAAGAATAGAATTGGTTGATTGACCGATCGAAAAATAAGGCTGATAATTTCCGCTTACAGTACAAACCATTCTTTGCAAATATATTCCTACTGAAAAGACAAAACACAAAATTGTAACATCAAAAAAACACAGTGCCGAATTCCATATTCTCTGCTATTAGTACACTTGTTATGGTAACGTAAAAACATTCAACTTAAACTCAAATTTGGAACAAAACGTAGATCGCTTAACGTGCAGTTTTACGTAAAAATACGTAGCACAACTTAAACTATCTAGTAAGTCAGAACCCTGAATTAAGAACCAAATAAAAATAAAATGCGCTACAGGCGAAAATTTTAATAAAAGTTAAGTTTTTTTTGTAAAAAAAAATCAAAAAATATTGATTTTTAAGTTAAAATTTAGTTTAACAACAAGTTTTTTGTTACATTTAAGTTACGAATTTATTGCCGTTTAAAACCGATGTTTTTACTAGAGTCGCTGGAACTCGTTTTACGCCGGGGCCCCGGGTATTGCCACAGTTTGCCCAACGATAGCTACGCCACTGCTAGTACAATGTATTTAAAAACTTAAACTATTTCTCAGCTCACGTGCTATGACGATTTTTTTTTAATTTGTAGTGCCCTTTTGGCATCTTTAAAAGAAAGCTTGAAAAAAATATGTTTTATGTGTAGCTTTAGGCAAAACTGCCTGAAACTATTCGAAAGAGGGTTAAACATTTTATACATCCTGAAAATTCCATAATAATTGGACTAATCTAAAGATTGTATGTATTTACTGTAGATTTTTTGTAAATATGTTTCTGACTTTTGGGAGGTAATGGGGAAACAAGTGTGTACTGTGTTAAATCCTAATATATGGAAACTTCTCTGTGTAAGTACAGCCAAATCACTATGCAGGTAAATTTAAGAGTTCTATTCTATTCTATTCATTTAAAAATATTATAAAAAGCTACAGTAAGTTGCATAAAAACTTATTTGAATTTACACCTAGATTGTGTGTGTGTGTGTGTGTATGTGCAAGGGAAAACACTTTTTCATAAAAATCATTTTAAGTTTTTTATAGAATTACCTAAACTTAAAACTTAACATGATCTAGGGAGACTCTGTAATACTGTAGATTTACAAATAATTTCTGTGTGGAGTTTGTTGGTTTTTCCCATATATTAACTTTAAATTTTTTAATAATGAATAATAATTAACCTATGAAACTCTCCACTGTACTAAATCTCATTCCTTTGTCAAGAAAAAGAGAACACCATCTCCTTTTCAAAACATAAACTCTTTAGTGACTGCCTCAAGCCTTACAAGTACAATAACTTTAAATGCTCCTCAAGTAAATAAGTACTTGAAATCATTCTTTTTCACTGTTCCAACTATGGCAAAAACTTATTCTTCTCCAGAAATGTCATTAGCAAATCCAAGTCACTTTCTTGATTTCTTTGGGTCAAAAAAAAATAGTTTCTGAATCAGCTGCATCTTATTTTTGTTTTGTTTGGTTTATTTATGTTATGTACTAAGTACAATTTTTTTCTGTGCCTTTTTCAGAAATGGGCATTTTGTCGGTCAATAAATGCAAAAAAGTTAGCATCAAGCCTCTATGCATTAAAAATTACAAGAGTTACCCTTGATCAGGAGGTCGCAGTTGAGGCCTACCATTCTCTATTTGAGTCTCACATCAGAGACTGTATTCTTTTTTGGGGATACACCACTACTTATAAAATGCAGATGGTATTTCTACTGCAAAAAAAGGCAATTTGCATAATATCAAAGATTGCTAAAACAAATTCATGCCAGCCATATTTCAAAGAGTTAAAAATTTTTATGTTCTATGATCTCATTTTATTTGAGTCACTGACAATGATTCATGAATAAAACAAAACTGGTTACTTTCAGAAAAGATCTGATGTGCACCAACACAATACTACAAATAAAAATCAGCTAGTTACTGACAACTGCACTTTCAAGAAACTCTTTTTTTTACATGGGTAAAACTATTTATAACAAACTGCCTGAAAATATAAAAGAATTACCCCTTAAAAAATTTTATTGGATACTAAAAACCTACCTGTTGGAATTAGCAAATTATTCATTTGAACATGTTATTGAAAATGAAAACATAACCTAAAAGTGCCTGTCAATACCAATGTAATTTAAATTTAAATAAAATAATTAAACCTATCAGTAAACTACATTCTTAGTTTTAAGTTTTAGGAACATTAAATTGTACACCTTTAGGCTTTTGCAATAAATAAAAATTTGTTGTATATTTATTTTGAGACATGTTTTTTTTAAATAAACATACTTTTGAAATATTGTCGGTTTGTTTTTTTTTTTTTTGAAAACTTTATTAATAAAAAAAATCAACATTACATTCATAAGGTACAGTTTCCCTAATCAGTGCTTATAGCTCTGGCCTCGAGAATTTGCGTTTAAAACATTTGGTTTGTTGGTGGTAAAAAACATAAACTTAAGGCAAAAAATACTTATAGAAACATTAGCATTAAATTTTAACTAAGCTAATCTATAATGTTATTTTTGGTATATGTTATGAGATCAAATCTAACTCGTAAATACTACAAAAACTTAAAACAGGTTAATAAATCACTTGCAATGTCCAGTAATTAAAAATACACAGCATTAAAATACATAAGTACTTTAAATAATACACTTAAATATAAAATATTAAAATTTGTTCTTTTCATTTGTTTTAATATAAATCTTAACTAAATATTAAACATTGCTAACAAAAGCATTCATTTTTACTTATATCTTCTGTCTTAACTAAATATTAAAGGATGCTAACAAAAGTATTAATTTTACTTATATCTACATAAATGTCCTCTAATTTGTACTATTTAAAAAATATTCTTTAATTTTGGTTACAAACAGGTCTAATTTGTTTATTGATTTTATTTTTTGTGGTAAACTGTTAAAGGTTTTCGATGCATTTACTATGGGATTAAATAGGCCACAGTTAGTTCTGGTGTAGTTACAATAAATGTCATTATTGGATCTTGTTTGATGGTTATGAATTTGTCGAGAAAATGTGAGTTCAATGTTAGATTTTTGAAGATCATTTATAATTTTATAAATTAATTTACATTGTTCAATTTTTAGTAAAATGTCTAATTTATACATATGTAATTCATTATAAAGGCTTTCAGTATGTGTTAATCTCTCAAAATTGTATAAAGTTTTTAAAATTTTGTTTTGTAAAATTTGCATTTTTGAAAAGTTAGTCTTATTACACATCCCCCAGATTGGTATTAAATATCGTAATTGTGTTTGATTATTGGGATAATAAGATATTCTAAATTCATAATTTAAATAATTGTTGGAATCTCAGTTGAAACCTATTAATAATAGAATAAAAAAAAATCCATTGTGGCCTCTTAAGTTGTGGTTCTTTTTCATGTCACCACTGGAGGGTTACCCAAATTATAAATTATTTGTTGTATGTATTTTTATAATTTTTTTTTGTCAGTGCCTATTGTATTGTTAAGTGTTTTGAGCTTTGTCTATAAAAACCACTGTATTTTTTTTGATAATAAAGCATATTTGAAATTGAAAATACCTAATAGAGAGTGACAAATAGAATAAAGTCCAGTTTACCCAGCAATGTCATGGGCAATGGGCAAACTTTACCATTGCTACCCTGCTTAGCATAGTTAAACATGTAATGAATGTACTGGGCAGAAGTGCCTTGCATCACAGTAATAGTGGATAAATTTATTATTTAATTGAATTTTTATAATATATCTTGCATGAGGCAATACTGAGGGGAAATTCTTGGGTGGAAATTTATCATCATAACAAAAAAGTGGAAATCACTGTACACATATCATTTTTTGGGGTAAAAAATTTCCAGTGTATGAATTCTTGAATGAGTGAGAAGGAGTACTCCCCCAAAATCGGGTGAAAGTCAAAGTGCACATGCAATTTAAGTAAGTTGATTTCTGCATCTCTATTGGTCCTCGCTCGAATTTCAAGGAATACTTGCTCGGGGAGATTTCAAGAATACTGACACAGCAATATGCTGCGCTACATGGCAATGCACTATAAACTAAAATGGTAGTGTTGTGTCGCTCTGCAGCAGTGGACATTATTTTTAATTTCTGCCTAGTGCAATCCAAGCCTAGATGGAAATATAAAATTGTTGTTTGATGGACCATTAAACAATGATAGAATGAAGCAGCAAATTTGTCAAGACAACTTATGGATCGTTCATACTCGTCTTTTGTCTAGTCTTTTGTCTTGGTTTAGTCATATGTCTTGTCATAAGAAAGTTAAAACCACTGTTTCTTATGGGAGTGTTCATACAATGCTTTTGCTTTTGTTTTTGATTAGTCTTTGTCTTAAGAGTTGCCAACTTTCAATCCTTAGGACAAGGACTAAGACGAGTGACAGACATCAGCTGATATTTGTTGTTTTTTTTTACAGGACGTCCGAAGAGCGCAAGCGCTCGGCTGAAATTTTGAATTTACCGCCATTAATCATGTTTTTAACAGAAAATCTCAACATAACCTTAAAATTTTATTTCTTTTTTTTTCTTTTTCGCTCTTGTTCTTTCGTGTCTGTGTTTCGTGCACAGATTAGGTTAAATAAGATTGTTTTGTGTAGAAAATGACTTTTAAAGTGGGCCTTTTTATTGGAATGAATTTTTTTTTTCAGTGGGTTATGACTAAGACTAATCAAAAACAAAAGACGAGTATGAACAGCCGATTTTGTTTAAGACAGCTAAGACTAATCAAAGGACAAAGACTAATCAAAAACAAAAGACTAAGACGAGTATGAACAATACTTTAATTAATCTAACATAATTTGTAGACCAATGTCATAATTTTTTTCCTTTTGAAGGATTTATCAATAACGACACAAATAAAATTACGACTAAATTTATATGCTTAATAGATTTAGACAGATAAAGACAAAATTAACAATATAAAACGGAATTTACCTTTATTTTCTACAAATAAACACGAAAAACCGAAAATTAAAATTTGGAAATGACGAAGTGGAAAATCGGAAATTTTGACAAAAAACAACTGTTAACACAGATTAGGTTATCGTATAAGATTATTGGTAACTCTAAGTTTAACCGTTAGATGGCGCGTACTATAAGGTCTCTAGCACAGTAGAGAGAGAACACTTTATTGCTACAAAGTGGGTACAACAAAGAACAAAAATATAAAAATGTGACCAAGGAAAAAAATTGAATTCACCTCACTTGTCGTCGCGCCTTGCCTCTCTATCTAGGGACTTTTGCTCGGCGGTTTCCAAAGAAACCAGAGATATGAGAAGAAACCGCGATTTTAAAAACAACGAATTTTTTCTAACCTCAATTTTTTGTTATTTTTCTGCAAACATGCACAAGTGACAAATATTTTGGCATTAATTATGGGTTTTTTTAAATTTAGGGCTTTTGTGGTGATTCTAATCAATTTTCTGTTATTTCCCGATATTAGGGCATCCAGATTGAATGTGCCCAGAATTCTTTTGCCAATTTTTAATGATTTTTCGACACAATTTGTTTTGGAGGCTACAGAAGGAGGCTGCTACAAGTGGTAAGTTTCTTTTTTGTGTAACTACAGTAATGCTTTAATTTTGTTCTTGATAAATTGTTGAAGCATGACTTCTAACTCTTCTTCTGGCATAGATTTTTTCGTGTATGGGACTACTTATGTAGTTCTAATTAATTCCACTTTATTCAGGGCTACAACAAGAACTGACATAATCCAACTATCCCCCATTGATGAAGACAGGGAATTAAAATGTTCAACAAAAGTCATTGTTACCACAATTACTCGAGAGGCTGCAAGAAATATTGCTGTAGTTTTGGCAGAAGAAATCCAAACAAAACAGAATTTAAGGTAAGGGCCTCAGTAAGGGCCAAACCATATCAGTTTTACCATAGAAAAAGGTAATTTTTATTTTGTCTGTCTTTGATTTTGATGATTTTTGGTACACTTATTCTACACTTATACTTTCTTTGGGTGGTAGATTCTAACATCCTGTATAGTATATTCTGGAGTCCTGTGAAGTCCTGTAGACAAATTTTGTACACCCACTGTGGGCAGCTGATCACCCCAAAGTGGTAGTTGGAAAATTGGTCAACACAATACTTTATTGTCAAAATGATTAGATAAGAAATGTTGGCAATTTGGATCAGTTCATGTAAAGCTTAAATAGTATTTAAAAAAATAAACATACCTATACATATAAGGCCTTTGTATTCTAAATGACAATTTATTTTATTGTCTTGTAATTATTTTTATTTTATTGTTTTCTTTTTACCACCATTTTATGATTTGATTATAAAAAAGTTTTTTCTTTTAAGTTTTAACAATTTCAAATTGCCTTTTACTATCCATTCATATCAAGAGCAATAAACCTTATCTCTCTTTAAATTGTATTTTTTGATTACTCAGTAAATCGTACTTGCCAAGCCAACCCATTTTCAAATTTTATTTAAAATATGTTTGTGAATTACATTTTTGTGTTTTATTATTGTTATTAAGTCAATCTATTATGTGTTTTCACTACTTTTCAAATTTGACAATGAAAAAAATGTTTTAAAGTTGTTGTTGTAACTGTAACTGTGCTTTTGAAAATTTACATTTTAGTACAATGTAGTCAAAATGTCTCCCATTCTTTAATTTTTGTTTTACTGTTATTAGAAAATTATGTTAATTTTATGTAGTTGTCCATAGGTGTATTCGAAAGTGGTGGCGGGCCCTACTGGAGGGTGATTCCACCGTTACATGTGTGACATTCAGACTTATTTTTTTTAGAATTGTTGCTTTTGAACCCAACAAAAACACATAGTAAGTAATTATTAAATATAATTTTGCTGGGTTAAGTTGTTAGTTTTGCTTATGTTAATGCCAAAAAAATCACTGATTGAAAAATATTAATTTACTTATAAGATTATAAAAATTTGTTATGTGTGTGACATTTATTTCTTAACAAAATAATGTTATTTTACAAATTTTCTGTGAACTGCCAAATACTTTTATTTTTTAATTAATATTTGGTAATATTTTGTACAATATGATTTATATTTAAATGCCCCTTTATGCATTTTATTATTTTATTTATAAACTTAAAAAAGAGTTATGTGTGTGACAACAACATGTTACATGTGTGAGTAATGAAAAAATACAGAAAGTAACAGCTAATAGTATTTTATTTTTACAAAGAACTATAACTATACAACTAAAAAGGATATTTTTTTAAAAACTTCATAATTACTTGACCAAATAACTTCTTACTCAATTTTTTTGGGTTAGGCCTATAAATGGTAATCTGCTGTTGTTGTCTTCATAAACAAGTTGATTTTAAACACTTGATGCAGCTTTATAAAAGTGAAGCAAATTTTGGACCACCAATTTTTTATCTTTAGATTGAGATAGTTGCCAAACCAAAGATTCTATGCATCCTCCTATACCATCTACTACATCTTTGTTGTGGTTTGTGCAAAAATACTTCCATGTAAAATTAACATAAAATTTGTCTTTTAAAATTTCAATTTCAAATATGCTTTATTGTCAGAAAAATACAAAATTTTTATTGACAAAGTGTTAAATAAAAATAAATAATTAATAAAGTCTTTTACATAATACCATAGTTGTGGTCAAAAGTTCAAACAATTTTACCAACACTTAATACCTATACTACTTAATATCATTCTGTAAAACTTAATAATTACTGTTAAAATACATATTGATTTAAAAAACAAAGATTAAAAGGTATATTACAATCACATAGTAAAAAAAAATTAAAAAACAATTGAAAAACAGCTACACTAGGACATTCATTAAACATATCATCAATTAAAAAACTCTTGCAAAGTGTAAAATGCCTTTTCAACTAGCCAATTTTTTACGCTAATTCTAAATGAAGTATAAGTTTCCTTTTTTTTAATTTCATTTGGAAGCTTATTATATATTTTAAGGCTACAGTAAATAAGGGAGTTTTTTGTAACAGTAAACTTAGGAATAGGCAGTGGAACACTGTTGTGATTCCTTGTCTGGTATACATGCATATGGGTAGAGTTTTTATATTTTTTATATATAAGAGTTAAAATTCTTCCTTTTTTAAAAAGAGGTTTACAATGTTCCCGCATACCAGCTTTACAAATGGTTCTTATACGTCGCTTTTGCAGTCTGAACACTGACAGAAATAAAGTCCCACTACAATTCCCCCAAAAGGCAATACCGTAGCGCAGGTGAGATTCGACCAAGGCATAATAGGTGGTTTTTGCCATGGTCGAGCCAAGTTCCCAGAATGTCTGCCTGACAGCATAGCCACCTGACGCAACTTTTTTACAGAGACTTACAAAATGAGTATCAAATTTAAGATTGTTGTCAATGTGCATTCCCAAAAATTTTGTTTCCTCACACTGCATAATAGTTTTGTCTGCAAGTTTAAGGTCTTGAAAGGTAAATTTAAAACTCAAAATTTTTGTTTTTTCAATATTGAAGCACATATTATTAACTTCGCACCATGATTTAATTTTTATTAAGGTCTGCAGCAACAATTTCTCTCAAAAGGTCTGGGTCTTTATTATGCCAAGTTATTGTGTTATCATCAGCAAATGTTGTACAAACACCATTTATAACTATCCTCAACAAATCTTCAATATATAATGAGAACAAAATTGGTCCTAACACAGATCCCTGTGGAACCCCTGTATCAACCGGCATTAAACATGACTCGGCATCCCCAGTTCTGACTAATTGAGACCTATTTGACAAATAAGATTCAAAAACCAAAGATGAATGTCCTCTAAACCCATATTTGCGAAGCTTTTTCAAAAGCAGTGAGTGATTAACACAATCGAATGCTTTTGAGAAATCGCAAAAGACCGCCACCGCATACTCTTTATCATTTAGTTTAAGATAAAGGTGTTCCAAAAATGAATATATGGCATGATTTGTACCTTTCGAACTTTGAAACCCAAACTGATATGAACTTATTATTTGATTGTGTTTGATAAAACTTAACATTTGTTTTTTAATAACTTTTTCGACGATTTTTGATAATGTCGGCAATAAGGAAATAGGTCTGAAGTTGGAAGGTTCTGTGTAGGATCCCGACTTGTGCAGTGGGATCACTACAGCTGTCTTCAGTGCATCAGGAAATCTACCAATTTCAAAACACCTGTTTATAGCCTGAGCCAAATAATGCAACACTACATAATTTAAATAGTAAAAAAATTTTATTGGCATATCATCTCCTTTATTATTGTTTGAAGTTCCTCCGGAGTTGTACTTCCTAAAACGAATGTTTCAGAGATATTTATGTTTTCCAGGTAGACTAATGGGTCATTTTCAGAAACCAAATTTTCTGTAAGCCTTTTTCCAAAAGTGCAATAAAATGTGTTTAAAGTGTTTGGATCTATATTTGTGTACTGGTTAATTTTGTTGTACTTACCTCGAAAAGAGTTTACAATAGACTAAGCTTCTTTTGATTTGTTTTTAGCATTTTCCATTTTTTCCTTATAATACAAGTACTTGGCTTTTTTAATAACTTTTTTGTAAATAGAACGATATCGGTTATAGTATATAATTATCAACTGAACTTTTGTAAATTTACGAATATTATGTAAAGCTCTTAAATTTTTTGCTGATGTTTTAATTCCTACAGTAAGTCAACCTTTCTTGGGTTTTTTTTTTCTTAACTTACGGATTGGAAAACTGTTATTAAATACATTATAAAGAAGTGAGTGAAACGTATCTACTGGTGTGTCAGAAAGTAAAGCAGAGCCCCAATCAACACATATTAAATTATCTCTAAACAACATAAAAATTTTTTTGGAAAATATACGTCCCATTTTTGATGGAAGTTTTTTATATAAATTCCCCACGGGAAAAGTTGCCAATATCGCCTCATGATCAGACATATCTGTTGTTAGAATTTTACAGTCGACCGCTTCGTGCTTAAAATTAGTACAAAAGTAATCAATAGTAGATGAAGATTCATTTGTGATTCTAGTTGGGGACGTCACAAAGATTTTAAGACCGTATGATAAAAACAGATCATTTAACTCGTGAGTAACTGATCGCTGCTGTCATAATCTATGTTCAAATCGCCACCCAGAATCAAACCACTACTTTTTGGTAATTCTAATAATACTAATTCTAAATTTTGAAAGAAAATTACCGTGCTAGACTTTGGCGGTCTATAAATACAAAGGAAATAAAGATTGTGTTCTCTGCAAAACGCTATGGAAAGCTCAAACTCACCCTCAATACACAGATGGTTAAATTTTTCAAAAGGCTCTATTAAAAGATCTGTCAAATTATTTATAAGAATAATTGTACCCCCATTATCACCTCGCTACGGTAAAATCCTGTAATGACTTTATAACCAGGTAAATTAAATGAATCAGAATTCTCTAACCAGTGCTCAGTCAACATAACTATTTTTGGTTTACTGTTACACTCCAAAAATACAAAAAGTTCATCAACCTTATTACGTACTGAACGAATATTCAAAGTTAAAACAGAAAATATATTATTAGACTCAAATTCTAGGTTACAACTCTGTTTGGCATAGTGTGGTCTATAAATATTGTTGCTTGTTCTTAATATGTAAGGACTGTTCTTCTAAAACGGAATCAGAGTCATTCCCAGAAATTTTCTACACACAGTTCAGCGAACGATCCGCTAACAAATTATTAAGCCTGACCGACAGTTTGCTTGTAACCTTATCACTCTCTATAATTTCAGCTTCAAGTACGCCTTTTACTGTTTCTGGTAGTATGTCATTTACCAGTGGAAAGGCTCTCACTATCAGTTGACCAATTAGTGTAGCCATTTGGATCCTGCCTGCTCTATTGAGAAGAAATTTTGAACAATAGCTGCCATCAACCAGGAAGGAAGAGATATCCATCACACGTGTTCTGGATTTCGCATATCCGACATCCTTTTTGATTAACATAATAATCTTATTATTCTTGTTTATTCTCCCTATTTGAAAATGGTTCGCCCTTACTGGGACCGTGCAAAGAATGACGTTGTGTCATTGATTCAACAAGCCCTTGAAGATCTTCAAGTAAAATAGTCCCATTGACACCAGCCAATATCACTAAAAAATCATTCGTTCCAAACTCTTTGGTAAGCTCTCTAGCATTTTCAGTAACCTGCAAAAAGTTCGCGTTTGGTTTGCTAATTACCTGAACGCTGGCGTTTGTCTTATCTAGAATGTTCGATAAATTATCGGACAACCTATAACCGTAGCTGTCAGTGAGCACAAGTATTTTATTTTTATTTTTAGGGCTCGGCTTTTCGGATGATCTAATATTAATATCCCCGGTTTTGACTAATCTTTCTCAAACCGTCATTAATTTCATATAATAAATTAGAATTCATAACCTGTACCTCATTGGCCTTCTTTGCAAGTGCCCTTAATCCGGACTCTAATCCAAAGCATCTACAATCACGCAAATTATCTGTAGGAACATTTAATATTAGCTGATCTAACAAATCAGTTGTATGCCCGCAATTAGAAAAACGATAACTGCAGTGGACTGTATATATTTTATTAAATGAAATCACGAAATAATCAAAAGGTCCATAGTTAATTGCTGTTACCACACAACGGAAATCAGAAACAAAGCACTCACCGGTTTGCAGCCAATTTCTCCACGTTCCAGGGGCCCGTTTCTGGATCTAATGATGGCACCACGTAGCTGAAGGGCTGAAGTTTCTAGTTCTATGCTTCAGTACACCAAAATCGAGCACTTTCAAGTGTAGAAATTTGTAATAGTTGGAGAAAGTAAATTAACACGCCATTTTCTCGAGGCGGTAGAAAAGGATCTGACTGATTCTTGGTGCGCATGTCCAATGCGCGGAAAATGTACTCTGTCCGTCATCCAATTGTGTGGTTTTAAAATTTTAAAAACAACCGCGAAATTTAGCGGGAGCTAACATCAGTATTTTCTATCTCTAGGTTTCTAATCATCGTCGTTTGTTCGCTGTTTAAATGATGTAATCTAGTGATTTGTTTTCTAAACTTTTGCTCCTGCTCCTTACATTTATTGTCCAATTGACGTTTCACATCCATAGCATCTTCTAACAGCATATTTTGTAGTTTTTGTTTGAGATCAGTAATTTCTTTGCTTTGTTTTTCATACGTATTTTTTACTAGTAGATCTTGATCCGATATATGAGTGTTAGATTTATTGTTTCCGTCTTGAATTTGTTTTTCTAGCGTCGCAATTGAAGCTACCATGCTTGAGTTTACAAATTTTAGGTCAATAACATTCCCCTCACTAATTTCCAGGCTCCCTTGTAGGTGCACAATTTTTTACTCCAAATTCTTTTTGTGATTTTCTAAAATATTTATCGAAGAGCTGCTGTCAATTAACTTAGTTTGCAATCTTTCTAATTGGGCCTCTAGTTTTAAAATTCTATCATTTTTAAAAGAAATGTCATTATTTTCTTTAGTTATTTTTTCTTCATAGGACTTTTGCGACTCTAAAGCTTTTTTCTTCCACTCATTATATTTTTCCCTAAGGATACCATTTTCTTCCTTAAGATTTTTTATTTCATTCTCCAAGTCTTCCTCCCGCGCAAAAACTTCGTCTTGAAAATCTATCGTATTCCTTCTAAGCTTTTCTATTTGTACATCTTTTTCTTTTATGCTATCACTAAGAGAGTTTATTTGTTTTCTAAAATTTGCATTTATTGTCCCATTTTCCGCTTCGACCTCAAGAATCCTTTCACTAAGCGACCGGTTTTCTCGAAAAACTTTATCAATGTGTATATCATTCTGAATAATGTTTAGTGATGCAATGCAGTTTTTACAGAGATAAGGGACTTTTTTTGATCGGAGTGAAATAAACCGCACTTCAGTGGTGCACCATTTTGCACAATGTCTGCAGATTATATTACTGCATCTGTTACAAATTCCACCGAATAGCTCATTGCCTTTCGGTTCCTTGAAAACGCACGAAAGATTACATTCTGAACAATTATTTGCCATTGGTTTTATTTTGCTAAAATGCAATTTAATTTAGTTGTTTGAAAATTGTGGGTAGACCCCAAGGAAATTGTAAAAATCATATATATTAATATTTCAATATTCTCAGCTACAAAAGGAAGTTTTTTAGTTTTATTCTCGGTTTTATCACTGTTTATATGCGATAAAAGTTTATAAAATTAAAGTCGGCAAAAAAGTATACTCATCCGAGGTGACCTAAAATAGGATCAGTAAAGTCATCTTTATTCCAAGTGAACACACATGTTTTAAGAAAAACTTATTTGATTTTTGTTTTACAAAAAATGGAAGTAATTATTTATTTTTGAATTCCGATGATGGTCCATCACTAAAAAGTATCACATCTTTCTTTTGACCTTCTGTAAAAAATATCTCAAAAAACTTATTAACAAATACAAATATGGTATTTTTAGTCTGTTTAAAACATATCCGCTTAGGACCACTTTCTGTGGAATCGCCCTGGACCTCCATGCACTGCGACCACAAATGGATCTATTGTGCCCACGTACCTACATACTGAGTTTGACTAAAGTGGCATATTTTTTTTTCCACCCAGTACATGAAAAAACTCTGCAGATTACAACAATAAATGATTTAGGCTTAACACTTTGGCTCAAAGATATACCACTAAGGCCTCTGCATTATTAGCCATTGTCCATAGTGTACTTAGTGGTAGCAATAATTGCTTTACACACCTGCAGTCCAGGTTCGATTCCTGGCTAGGTACTTGGATGTTTGTGACTGCTTAAAATGCTTTAACTTTGTGAAACATTGATCCTGATTGGATTTTTAATTTTATATTTTTACTTACTTACTAAAATGCTATTTGACAGCTTTTTTTTCTTGTCTATTTTGAACATCTGTAATTTAACAAAAAGTTTTTCTGAAAAACCTGACCCTTAACCAACCAATTTTTACACTATTAAACTAGAAGGGTCACTAGCCAAATCATATATAAATGACTAAACTTTAATAATAAGAAATATGATATTTTTATATTAGATTGATATGGGGTTTCACCTTAAAAATTTCAAAGTTATTTTCTGAAGGTATATACTCAGTTGGCCGATAACAATATTGGGCAACTGAGTAGTTTAGTACATTTGGGAAAAAGTGATATCAAACAAAAATTGTGTGTGCTTAAGACCACATGACAGAAGTGTAAACTTCAACAAGACGAAATTAATAATACTGGCCCATAACATATTCTGCAAAGCGGACCGAACCGAACTCTTCTGTGTATTAGCCTTCACCTGTATCATCATATCGCTCGCTCAATGTTTCTCACAGTTAGTCGGCTTGAACCGATTTCACCCGAATGAGCGTTACATAGCCGAGCCTGACGGCTCAGTTCAATTCACTACCCACAAAAACTGCTAAATGCGCCTAAAGAAGTTTACACTTTAAAAACTAGGTACCAGTCAAGAAATTCAGAAATGTTCAATTTTTCCTTTTTTTGTACAAAGAACAACTTAATTTGATATGGTTTGACTCATAAATGTGATTGTATATTGGCTTCAATCTATTTAACTTTTTGTAGTTTTCATTTTGGTATACTTTTAAGTAAGTAATATAATATAGGGGAAGCTGTTGTATAATGGGACAATTTTTTTTAATTGATATTGCATATAAAGCTGATTAATTTGGTAAGTGATTTTTTTCGAGATCCATGCATTAGAATCAAGTGCAGATATAGTAAACATAATATGCAAACAAAAAAGAAGAATGACAGAATAATGAGCTAGTCCCAGTATACATCAGATTCCCACTATACAACCACCCCGTGTTGCATAGTGGGAATAGGCGTAGTGCATACTGGGACAACAGAGAAAAAATATGTTTTTATTACTAAAAATACTATAAAACAACAATAATAAAACATATTTCATAAATGAAAATAATCTTTATTGGTGAAAATAAAAAAAAGCAAAATAAAACTCTAAAACTCGGTTATTAAAGACCGTAAATGGTCAGAAAAAACTGTAAAAAAGCCGTGCTTTCTTTTAAAATCAAAATTGGCTTTATCATCGCCATTGGCATTTTTGTATTTCATAACAAACCTCTGCAAAGCTGATTTGCTAACGACTTGCGGCATCTCTTAATTTCAAGTGCTCTTCTGTAACTGTGAGCACTGCTGTCTGCAATTGTTCAGCATTTTCAATATGAGCGTGCTTGCTTTCCTCATATCTCTTAGCGTTTTTTCTGAGTCTTTTTTGGTACTATTAGGGTTATTCATTTTCTGAAAATAAAAATAAAATCATAAATAACGTTTTAGCAAAAGAGTCCTACTCTACACCCTTTTTTTTTTTAAATAAAGATAAAATTGTAAGTAAAGTTTTAATTAAACTAAAACCTCCCTCATTGCAATATTTAATCAAGTTCTTAATATATTTGAAGCTTTATCTTGCATGAAGAATAAAATAATAGCATTAGCAAAATAGTCCCACTATACACCCTTTAAAGCTTCTTTAAAACTATGTCCCACTATACAACATGTTTTAAAATTCCCACTATACAACAGGGTACGCCATTCAAATTAGGTTCAATTTTTTTTAGCACTGTAGAAATTAACGCTACTATTACATAAACTTACCTTCTATACACCTTAAGTAACAAGTTGAACCGCTATTTACTAAAAAAATCACATGTATAAATGCGTTATAGCGTCGGACACGTGAAGTCAGAAAAAAAATTGACATGTGTTGTACTTGCTATGGACGATATTAAACAGAAGCAATACTTCAGGGCGCCGTAATTGCGGTTTTTAGTAGATGTCGCTACGCGTAGATGACGCTGTAATTTATTCAAAATTTTAACGGGGAACCGTGACGGGAAATTTGATTTGTCCCACTATGAAACCTGTCCCAGTATACAACAGTTTCCCCTACATATAATAATATATAAAAGCTTGTTTATTTAGTATTTCTATAGCCAAGTAATTTGTGCTTAAATTTTAGGTGTGATGTTATAGTCGATGTCATTCATTCATTAGCTATTACAACAACTACCAGAGAGCTGTTCATGGAAGAAGCTCCTGAAGATTTTGAGGTTAAGGCTTTTGATGACCAAGGTAAAGATTTTCTATTTATTTACATTCACATTTTTTAACAATATATATTATCTTTTTAAATAACAGAATGCAATATTGCAAGGTTTTAAGTACTTAAACCCATAAACCACAATTCAAACCAAGCCATTCAGTTGATTGTTTAATTCTTCTTTCCCACTGTTAATGTATGAACTCAAGTTAGACATTCATGAGTTCATGCCTTAACAGTGGCAATTAAGATCATGTGAATGGCTTGGTTGAGTGAATACCCTGATGACCCCTCATGTGTTTGGTAGCTCAATTGGTAGGGCGTTGGCGTACATAGCCAGAGGTCCTGGGTTCGAGTCCCGGCTGAGCACTTGAAAAAGTAATCTTTTTTATTTATAAAAAAAAATGGAATTAAAAAAAAGTTAAATATTTAATAATTAAAATTATTTATATATTAAATTTTTTAGATAAATAGCAGGTAGTAGTTTTAAAAAAGGTTAAAAGTTTAATTTTTTTTTTATTTGAAGCTGATGTAATATGAGATAAACAGTCATATCATGCACAAGCACAGCAGTGCTTCTGTGATTATTGTTTGTTTGCATAGGAATCAGTTTTAGGAGAAATATTTTTGTTATTTTTTGTATATATGTACTTTTCTTTGCAAATAAACTGCTTATATATAAAATATATATATATATATATATATATATATATATGGCTAATAATGCAGTGGTATATCTTTGAGCCAAAGTGTTAAGCCTAAATCATTTATTGTTGTAATCTGCAGAGTTTTTTCATGTACTGGGTGGAAAAAAAAATATGCCACTTTAGTCAAACTCAGTATGTAGGTATGTGGGCACAATAAATCCATTTGTGGTCGCAGTGCATGGAGGTCCAGTAGGGCCTGCCACCACTTTCGAATACATACATACATACATATATAAAATATACAAAAACATCGTTTTAATTTTTTTTCAAAATTTAGGATTTTTTTTTGTAGTTGATATGAGTTGTTAGCTCTACCCCTAATTATTTTCCAGGAAACGAATTCTCCTCATTAGAAGGCATAGAATTTGACTGGAATATTGTTCCGTTGGGACAGAATAAGGACGTCGTTATAAGGTATAACATTTATGTCTTTTTTTCTTTTAAGTAAAAATATTTTTCCAACAAATTTTTTTCGTTTGGTTTTATGTAGGTGCTTGTGTATATAATAGGGTAATTCATACACAAGTTTTGCAACCGTGCGCTACCCTCGTAATTTTTATGATATAAAAAAATTACTGTAGAGTTAGTAATTGAATTTTTATTTTCTGTGGCCTATAAAATGTATTTGAAAGTAAATGGCCCCAAAATCGCTTGCTTGGTTTAGTCATTTCGAAGCCTTGTCGTAAACTGACTTGATCTAACCTAACCTAACCTGAAAACCCCACCTAACCTAACTTCGTTTTGCAAGCACTATAACGCGTTGCCTGCAACGCAATCCACAAACAAAGCGAGGTTAGGTTGAGTTAACAGGTTAGGTTTTCTTTTTTTTTATAATCTTGAAACAGCGCTATTTTATTATGCCCTATTTTAAACCAGCGCTATTTTGATACGCCCTATTTTAAAACAGCGCTATTTAGGTAAGCCCTGTTTTAAAACAGCGCCATTTTTAACTAGCGCTATTTTTAACCAGTGCTATTTTTAACCAGCGCTATTTTTAACCAGCGCTATTTTTACCCTGCGCTATATTTAAACAGCGCTATTTTTAACCAGCGCTATTTTTAACCAGCGCTATTTTTAACCAGCGCTATTTTTAACCAGCGCTATTTTAAACCAGTGCTATTTTTAACTAGAGCTATTTATAAACCAGTGCTATTTTTAACCAGCGCTATTTTTAACCAGCGCTATTTTTAACCAACGCTATTTTAAACCAGCGCTATTTTTAACCAGCGCTATTTTTAACGAGCGCTAATTTTAACCAGCGCTATTTTTAACCAGCGCTATTTTTAACCAGCGCTATTTTTAACCAGCGCTATTTTTAACCAACGCTATTTTAAACCAGCGCTATTTTTAACCAGCGCTATTTTTAACCAGCGCTATTTTTAACCAGCGCTATTTTTAATCAGCGTTATTTTTAACCAGCGCTATTTTTAACCACTGCTCTTTTTAACCAGCGCCCTTTTTAACCAGCGCTATTTTAAACCAGCGCTATTTTTAACGAGCGCTAATTTTAACCAGCGCTATTTTTAACCAGCGCTATTTTTAACCAGCGCCCTTTTTAACCAGCGCTATTTTAAACCGGCGCTATTTTAAACCAGCGCTATTTATAACCACCGCTATTTTTAACCAGCGCTATTTTTAATTAGAGCGATTTTAAATCTGCGCTGTTTTAAACAATAGATAAGCTATTTCGAACCACAGTTAATATTTAAAGAGGTAATTCTTGGTTTCATTTTGAGGAAGTTTATATGACCATATTTCCAAAACGTCTTAACGAATTGTCCTCGGTATTTTCGAAGAATATAATGTTACGTCTACGTCACTGTGTTTCTTAATAAAAATGTTTTTTAAATTATCATTTGTTGCTGACCAAATGTCGTCTCTTGATTTAAAGGTTTTTTGCTTGGCATGTAGTTTTCGTATAAAAAAAAGCATCTCGCTAGACCCCTTACAGGAAAAACAATAATAATTATTAATTTAAAGTACCATACCGGGAGCACTTCCTGCACGAACGCAACTGGTCTAAAGCCTTGTCCGCACCAAGGGTAACATTGTTAGAAACATGTGTTTCTAACAATGTTACCAACAAAGTTTGAAAATTTAATTGGAAAAGTTAATAACATTTGTTCCTAACTTTTGTTGAGTAACTTTGTTGGTAACAAATGTAGAAAACAACACGACAATGTTGCTGACAATATGTTTCTAACAATGTTATCAACAAGATTTTGCTTCCCATCACTTGTCGGTAAAGATCAAAGAAATGTAAGATGTTAGAAACTTTTACCAATTTTATTCAAAGTCGGCACTTGACATCCGCATAAAATTTTTAAAACTTCCATTACATCGAACCTCCCGAGTCAATAACTCATCACACTTTAGGTCTTCCAGTAAATCACTACCGCTGTATCTCTTTCTACGTTTTAAAAATGGACGTATCCACATCTTTTTTCTCTTTCCTTTATTTGTTTCACATATTACTACACATGCTGCTGCCGCAATGATAATATCAATATCACCGTCATCCGTTTCTGCTGTACTCTTACTTTCAACTGTCGAAATCAGTATGGACGAATGCATTTGCACAAGAATAACAAAACAATGTCAGCAACATTTTGATGGAGACAAATTTCGCAACAATGTTTTTGTGAATGTTTGGTTTGAAAATTTGTTGAAAAAAACTGTCATTAACTTTTTTGTGACTAACTTTGTTTTCAACTATGTTTCTTGGTGTGGACAAGGCTTAAAGAAAAAACAAAAATGGTATACATTAGAAAATGCCTCTTGATGAATAGAAAGTGTGTTAAGACCACATGTTACTAAAAGAATTTTTTTTTTAAATCTTTTACACAAAAAAGTCTATATGAAGTTTTTTTTTTCGCAAAATGAATCCCAGATTTATCACATGTTATTCAAAAACAAACACCCTGTATTTTATGAATTGGATTTTGTTAAGTAAAGTTTCTGTTATTCGGTACATTTTTGTTGGCTCTCACAAAACTAAACAACTGCAGAAAACTATTAATTTCTTGTTTCTCAATAGATACATCACTTTTCAAGAATCGCCCTATGAAACGCCACCAGCTATTGAAGCCTTGGAAATGCAGAACAAAAAAGGTTACTCCATTTTGTTGGAGGGCGTAAAAAGTGGCTCTGCTAAGGTACTAATCCTGCATTCATTATTCCTATACTTTCTTGCATTTTCTTAGAAGGTTTCCAATAGAATTTTTTTTATTTAGAATAACACTTGAAATTTCTGATACACATGTCACACTGTATATTTTAACATTTCTTGTAAAATTTTCTTCACAATTTTAGATAAGTGTTAGACTGCCATACCCAGAATACAAGCACGTAGAAACCAAGGAAGTGCAACTTATGATTGTCGCAAACCTGTTGATTTTGCCAGCCGAGATTCATGTTATGCCTGGAGATCTTGTGCCTTTTAAAATTTACTTCGTAAGTAATGAAATGTAAAAAAATGCCTTGTGATGAATAGAACGTGTGTACCAAATTTTACACAAATATCTAGAGCAGTGTCATAGATATAAATAGAAATGGAAGTAACCCTGTACAGCGGCGGCTCGTGTCAGTAAAAAAAAATTCGGGATGTTGCGCCTAAATGTTATGTTCCGCTATGAAATGACTCAACATTTATCAAAAAATTGTACTGAAATCATTGAAATGTATTGTAAAGGGCTGAAATTAAAACATCCATGCTCCAAAACAATGCGAGTAATACGACTAACTGATGGCCTGTTCCAGGCACAAAACTTTTTTTATTTTTCCTACTTAAACAACGCTAAAATGCCCAACATTGGCCCTATCACTGTCGATCACATAGGCTAAAGATAAAATCTATCTCTATTCGAAGGGGCCAAGAGAAAAGTAGCAGCGTATTCGACGCTGCTTTGGGTTTTAGTGACCCATTCATGGCGTCGCCGCGCCGTTGCATCGAGTCGGAGTGTGATCCACTGCATTGCACAGGGCTACCGAATTTTATATAATATATAAATAAAAACGAAATGCATAAAATAAAATAAAAACCAATAAGATGTTTTATAAATAAAAAAACCTGTTTTTGCAGAAAAATACGGTGGTGCCATGGCTCCGTAGCACTATCTCACGAGCCGCCACTGACCCTGTATCTTAAAAGTTAAGAAGTTTAGGACTTCATTATTAGCATCTTATTCAATAACGAGGTTATGTATACGGGGTTCCTAAAATAGGGCTTTGTGCGGGTAAAAAAAATGAAATATTGTGCAATGCTGTCAGTTATTTCTCCTAGTTGTATTGCATTTTCCATCATTTACAAAGGAAACTGGAAACTGTAATAGCAACCCCGGCCTATATTTGTCTATTTCTTGCTCATGTTATTTTCTGTCTGTCTGTACTCAACACAGGACTTTTGGGCAACCTAAGGCTTTGTTTAAGAACGGTGCATATCATTGAGTTGTATAAGGCATAGAAGTCAATATTGCATATATTAATTTAGACAATTTATTTTCAGTTAAATAACGGCCGTATGGAAGAAATCAACCTACCGAACTCTCAGTACTACATCGTCCCAGAAGACGACAGTATTGCCGAACCTCAGGGTAAAACCGGCAATGTCTTGGCTCTGAAGGAAGGCAAGACTCGCATAGTTTTGCGAGACAGAAACGTCGGCAAAGATGATCCAAATCTAAAGTTGCCCGCAGCCACTTTGAATGTCGTGGACGCCGAATATATTGTTTTGAATATTTTGCCTGATAAAAACTGGGCAGTCTTGGTTGGACAACATCATGAAATTGTAAGTAGAGGTAGTAATTTTCAAACATATACCCGAAGACCAAAGTTTTATTGTTTTACATAAAGCTTTTTAAAAAACTCTAATATTGAGAGGTTATTAGTTCAGACCTAGTCACTTAACACTTGATATTTTTGCTCCTAATAACACCTACCCTCAACATAAAAACAAACGAACGCTGGGCTGTGACTATGTTGCCAATTCTACGTGCAAGTGTAGAATTATAAGATGTCAAAATATCAGTAGATAGGTTTCTAATAGCTACAAGCAAAATATTTTTTTGAAACACGATATTTCGAAACGCTTGTCTTTATTTTGGAAGCTTGTTGTTAATCTAACTGGAGGGATGAAATAATTAAGATGATTTGTGGATATTTGGTGTATAATTATGCACTTTAAATTTTACATTAAACACATTTAAAACCACTAAAAGTAACATCTTCTGAATACTTAAACTTAATTAAAAAAGAGAGCGGGTTGAAAAAACAATATTTTTCAAACCGATAGAGCGAACAAAAGCGAAAGTAAAATACGGAGCCGAGAGACGTACGGACGCATTGAGAGTTCTCTTACAACTACCCTGGTCGATGCAACAACCTATCTTTTTCGCATTTCTACCCTTCTAACAGGCTACGACCTGAATTACGCAGGTACCCTTTTTTCTAATTATAATATTTGAAAGTTTTAAGCCATAGATTTCTTAAAATGTGAAGAGAAATCTGAACACTAACCTTGACTAATTAATCCTGATAGTTCAGTGGGCGCAACCCCGCTTTACAATCAGAGGGCCATGGGTTCGATTCCCATGCCTGCCAGAACAAACTCGTACTTACTATCCGTTTATACAGATTCACCGGAGGAGTAACGTCAGTCTTGGGCGAAGTTTGGGCTTCAACGATGTAGGCAAAGTTGATGATCAGTACAAGGCCGTGGTTTGGAACTCACTTTAAGTGGATAGTCGCGTGTTACGAGCATAGATGGCGCTAGCACGATAAAGACCCCTGTGCTTGACAAAAGAGTATCAGGCAAAATTAAATCCTCCTTGATAAAAGAAACTTGCCTACCGTGGGGGTGCTTGGCAGGCCGGCCCGTTTGTGGTCTTCACCAACTTGCTTCGAGTCAGATTATCTTGGTGTCCACGGAATTGAGCTGGAAAATTGTCTACAATAAGCAGACAGAGCCAATAAGTTAAAACGAAACGAATTACCAAGGTTAGGTTAACAGACCCATTTGGCTGTTCCAAAAAGGAAGTTAATTTACACAGATTAGGTTAGAAAAGTAAAATATTATGTGCTGCCGATACAGCTACACTGCTCTGATACAAGTATAACATGAAGTTGTTTTGCGCTAAAAGCGACGAAGAAAAGTTAAAGAAAAATGTTTTCAAGGATTTAACAACTGACGCCTTCTCTTGCAATAGCTTGCAATCCGTGCTGACACCTAAAGCAGTGTTGTCATTTGTGCGAGTATTTCTTCAATCACCTCGTAAAACAACGCCACTTAACCTTAAAACATCTGGACCAATAGAAAACACGTAGGTCTGTGGAAAGGGTCGGCTCTTTTGTTTGTTGCCAGTTTTACGTGTTTAGTATGAAATTATAGGATGTAAACAATAAATATATTTAGGCGGAATTTTCAAAATGATATCTCCCTGTCCTGATATCTTTTGGGGGGTTAAAATTGGTGTTAACATAAAGTAAGTATAACCTAACCGTCAATTGATCGCAAACGTTTCCTAACCGGGGCGTGTCTGGACAGGACAGAATCCGTTTACGATCATTTGACGGTTAGGCTGACACCGATCTCGACCTTCCATAAAGAGGAAAGGAGAGCTATAATTTTTAAAAAATAAAATTATTTCCAAAAAATTATTATTTAAAAAAATTATTTCCAAACCGTTAACGGAGTATACAGTGCGGACGTAAAACTCCCCCCCCCCTGTTAACTTTTGAACGGAATTAGATATCAACTTAAAACAAAAAACATGTTAAATGGTTTCAATTTTA
The DNA here is from genome assembly GCA_963576565.1 of Aspidapion aeneum. NCBI lineage: Eukaryota > Metazoa > Arthropoda > Insecta > Coleoptera > Brentidae > Aspidapion > Aspidapion aeneum. The sequence goes on along the minus strand of OY755038.1, from coordinate 32,041,512 downwards.
CTACTTTCTGACCTATTGCTTTAAACCATCGTGTGAGCTCGTCACAACATTTTTAAATTTAATTATTATTATTTATAATCGAGAATAATTAATAACTCGGTAAGTATAAAACTTTTTTTCTTAAAATTAGCTGTATTAAATAGGGAATAAAAATACCTTTTAAACAAGGTATCACTCGACCACTTTTCATTATGTCTTATAGTCTTAAAGGCAACATTACGGTAATGAGGGGTGCACTGAAAAGTAGTTGCAATGTTACCATTAATTATAGGTTTTACTTCAATTCAATATCTGAAACTGCTGAAGACTAAGAGGAGTTGCAAGCACTATAAACATAAACACACATAACTCCGTGAGTATTGAACCGATTTTATAACTTTTTATTTTTTTGATTAGATAATTAAAATACCTTTTAAACAATGTATACCGAACCGAACCCTCCTTCTCATTTAATAATTTAAAGTTGTTAGTGACCTTATGATCTTACGCTCACACCACGATTCAAAGCAATACGTCAGAAAGTAGTACAGTTGATACCATTTAACATGCTTTTTGTTTGAAGTTGATATCTAATTCCGTTCAAAAGTTAACAGGGGGGGGGATTTTTACGTCCGCACTGTATATATATATATAAAAAAACCTAAAACCCCCGTTTAAGTTACATTAGACTAACCGTGGTCAACTGATCGTAAACGTATCATAACCGGGCTGTGCCTGGGCACGACAGTATCCGTTTGCAATCATTTGACGGTTAGGCTAGCATCCATTTTGAGGGGGTAACTAAGGCCACAGCAAAAGGGTTATGTTACATCAGACAGGTACGTATCTACTGCAGATACCGTTACAAATTTCGATTACCACTTACAACAAGTATATGGAGTTATTTTGCACCGAAAAGTAACGAAGAAATATTTAAAGGCTTGGCAACTGGCGCCATCTTTTGGAAACCCTGGCAACTCATGCTGGCGCCTGATGAAAAGAAGAAAACTTAGTACAAGTTGCGAATTATCCGCTTCTAGTAAAACCGAATATACTTTTAAAGCATAAACCACGTTTCAGTTTAACCTTAAACCTTTTTTCATTAGTTTTGGTTCTGTAATTTCACTCCCTTGAAATTATTGTTGATGGTTTTGACTAAAACCTTGGATTATAGAGGGTGATGACAATTGCATTGGCATTTTAAAAAAACATCACTATTTGTTATTTATTTTTTTAGGTAGCAGACGTGTATTCTGTCACAGACCACAAACTGTATTTGGGTGAATCTGTCAAAGTGTTGTTAGAAGTTACGCCTGAGTTTCACGTATCCGGCAGAAGCAACAATGGCAGTTGGGTGACAGGACACGGTGTTAAACCAGGTAAGTAGAACAAGACCCATTATATATTGGTTTTTAGTACGTGTCGAGTAGAGGCCCTGGATCTATTTGATGGACGTGTTTACCCAGAGGTGGATAAGTCCAGTTTTACATGTAAAACCGATTTTAGGAGGCAGACACATTTTTTTGCCTGTGTCCTTTCTCTAGATATTCTTTAGCCGTTTTTAATATTTTAGGTAAGGAAATATTTAAAATTTTGACAACAAAAACAAAGCATATTTGACGTTTTTAATATTTTAGCTTAGGAAATACCTCAAATTTTGAAAACAAAACAGCTTAACTTCCGCAGAAATAAAAGTCAAGTCAAGCTCTTAAAACAATTTATGACTTAAGCAGCACCATCTATCGCTTATCTCACGCCCTGCGCATTGTATATTCTTACGCTCTTAGTTTGTTTTTAATGTTTGATATTATTTATTTGTCTACACACTTTTGACATATTAACAATTTGTCAAAAACATAGTTGATCTTTTTTCTAGAATAAAAATACAATTTATTCTGACTAATTTGGTTTACTGTGAAACTTGCAGCAAAGTGACAACATCAAATTTTGACAATCGAGAGCTTCTAGTGTTGACTATACACTAGGGTCACTGCATCACGAAGACGTAGTGTCTTCTTTGGGTAGCGACACGACAGCTAAATATTTTTGGTTATATGACGAATCTGACACTGTCACGAGCGTAGCTTTTTTTGTATTTAAAAAAATAAAATGGTTTACAAATGTTACGTAAATAACTGTCCGTCACACTCGGTATATTTATTTAGACTGTCCAAATAAACAAACCATTCAAATAATGCTTTTCAGATTGTCGAATAAAAACGATGTTTTTTATGATTTCAATATTTACCCACATAGCGCAAAAAACCAAAAATTATTTGACATGTTTTATAAAATATAGAACACTATTGTTGAATTTATTCTAGGGCATAAAAGTATACGTTTAATCCCTTTTTTCATGGACTAAAAGTAATTTCTTTAAAACTATAAAGTAAAAATTATAGGTTTTTTGGATCATTTTATTTTATTAATATACAAAAAACAAAAAACTATCATAATACACGATAACGGTTATTCTGTTGCTTCCAGCTTGGCAGAAGTTACTGTACTTTGCTGATGACTTGGTTGGTTTCGATTATTATTGTGTCCTTTGGCATAGCCTTCATATAAAGGAAGCATTTAACTTTCTAGACTTCTCCAGGATAAAAAACAGGAATACCTTTTCAGTGAAATTTTTGACATTCTTTTTATTGCATCATTTTCGGTACTCTGAAAGCTGCTTTCTTTGGCGGCGTTTTCAAAATCCATCTCAAAGTAGGAATTATTCTTTGGTCCCTCGTTTGTTCAATCTTTAAGAAATTTAATTCAAACTTGTTCTTATTTAGCTTGTTATGAAATAAAAATTATTTTTTGCACATTTTTTTCTATGTTTGTTAGCGTCTGACTGACTTTTGTTTAATATCTACCATAGCAACGCGCCCAAAGCTCACCAAAAAAATGAAAACTATCACTGCCCGCTGTATTATTATATACCGGGGGTTGGCATACTAAAACTAGAGTACCGGAGTAAGTGGTTTAATATTTATTTATTTTATGATTATTATTATTTTTAGTATATAAACATTGGGATTAAAGTCCCTTTTAATCACTTAACAAATTATAGCCGTTCTTCCGGTCGGACTTAAAAAATCTTGCCGCGGAATTAAAAGTAAACACAGCATATACCTACTATTATTTTATTACGGTGTCCAAACAAAAGCGGGCGGCGAAGAAAACGTCGAAAGAACAAAATGTCAAAGACACGAAAGGTCGAAAGTACAAAAGGTCAAAAACATAAGGTCGAAACTACAAAAGGCCGAAAATGCAAAAGGTCGAAAGTACAAAAGATCGAAAAACAAAAGGCCAAAACTTCAAAAGGTCAAGAATACACAAGGTCGAAAGTACATAAGATCGAAAATAGAAACGGTCGAAAGTACAAAAGGTCGGAAGTACAAAAGGTCGAAAATACAAAAGATCGAAAAACAAAAGATTGAAAAACAAAAAGTCCAAAATCGAAAGTAGCTATACTGTAACGATTGCAAAAAAAGGCTTTACAATAGACACAGAGGCACACACACACACACACACACACACACACACACACACACACACACACACACACACACACACACACACACACACACCTAACGCACACACACACAAACACATACACGCACACACACAGACGTCACGACGATATTGCGAAGATAAGTCAAAATACACCCAAATAAACACATTTTCGGCGTCATCTCAAAAACATTTTTTTTCTTCGAAAGCAATACCTTTTCTAGCCATTATTGCACGGGCTAGGACGGTAAAAAAAATTCAACAATCTAAAAATTGAAGGTCTAAAATTTTTTTTGTACCATCTCTAGGTATTTTTTGGGTAGCAATACGACGGGTCGCGGAACTTTGTTCAAAAACATTTTCCTCGAACGGAAAATTGTCAAAAACGGTTGTTTCGAATGGAAATTTCTATGAAACAAAAATTTGCGATCAATCGGTGTTTTCCTAACCTTTCTCAATTGATCGCAAACGTATTCTAACCGGTACAGACACTCTCTGACCTTTTTCCACCAAAACACTGTCTTCAAATCACAGGTTTGCTATCAATTGAGAAATGTTAGAATAATAGAAAATATGTTTCGGTCGTAAAAACTCGTACATGGTACATCCAATTAAACGTAAAATGTACGTACTCTAGACGTACATGGTACTAACATGGGACATCAAATTAAAATAACAGAAGTGTAGAATTAAGACTAGGTACCATTAAAAACTATTCTGGCTTCCTGAACAGTCCTACTTTAGAGTGATCGTCCAGGTTTAAGGCTCGAAGTCTCGATAGTTTTGAAGTTTGTTTTACTTGATTTAATATTTAAGTAATGTATCTCTCTAACAATGCCGTTAAATGTTATAATTTAAGGACACTGTATGGTATTTTAAAAACAAATTAAGACTTACTGATCGATGTAAAATACAAAAATAAAAGTTTTGGAATATTTTTCAAAAAACCATGTTTTTGCACAAAGTCTACCTGATTGGAAGCACGGCAGAACCACAGAAATGACTTTAGAAACTATAAGAAATTTACAAAAGAGGCAAAATTTAGGGTAACCCCACAGAAATTATATTTTTTATGATTGTAGTTAAGTACCATAACTACTATTATATCTAATAGTAAAAGTCTATGAATTAAATTGTTGTAGTATTTTTTGTATTAATTTATATCATAAAAATAAAAAGTTGGTCAAAAACTTAAAATATAAGTATGGCCTTTAATTTTTTAAAAAATATTTTACGGTAGGTACTCTAAAAATTCTGAGATCGCTTTACAAACTTTTACAAAAATTGTAGGTACTCTAAAAATTCCGAGGTTAATTTACAATATTGTATAGAAATTGCGTGTAGGTACTCTAATTATTCCGAGGTAAGTTGACGAGTCGCCCATGGAAATTCCGAGGCAGGTCACGTGGGCTTGTCGCTACCCATGGAGACGCCAGGCTTCCAGGATCCAGTGACCCTACTATACACAGGGCAGGGACACCCACTGGTCTTAAATATGAGGGAGTTATATTCACATAATTTATTTTTATTATATTAGATAAGCATTTTTATAACCACACGTGTTTGCTAACTTTGCACTTTTTTACTATTATATGAATTGTTAGGAGAAAATTAAACCATTCCCAGCAAAGCTTCTGTAGACTTAAGATCGTACTATTGTTACTTTAAAGTTATTACGCAAAATAAAATTTTTTAAAAACAATTAACTCTAAAGTTAATACTTAACTGGCGCAGTCGTGCTGTAACGTGTCATTTTTACGTTTAAGACAACGTTACATATTTGTTTATTTAGGTAAATAATCAAGGCTCTTTGATTCGTCTTTCTGTACACAAATATATAGTATTTTATAGAGCTAGGTTTGGAGGTTATATAGTGTCCAAAAAGTTACCTTATAAAGGAGACATTCCATCGAATTACTGTGGACACTACGCACATCGCATTATCTGGACATCGTAATTGGAATTTAAGATCACAGGCTTCGGGAAAAATCACATAAAAATTTTGATTGTTTTGTTTTTATCTGTGGAATTTTGTGATTCACTTGACGTTCATAAAGTTAAACAGCTGTTATGCTGGGGAATGGCGGCGTTGCCGCATCACAAATGGTTTCAGTAACAGGAAGGAAACATTTAGATGAACATTTCATTCCCTTACGTTTATTTCGAGGATTTTGGGACAATCCGAACCTCATATCCTTCACGGATTAGCTAGTTCTGATAGCACGAAAACATATTTAGGTTCACGGTTTGACCAGTAACAACCGAGGCTCCGCCACTTTGATATCTTTATTAATTTGATAGGGAAAGGATAAAATAAATACGAGTTATGCACTGTTGTAAATGGGAGATAAACGAGGGATAAAAACCAAGACTAAAAGAATAAACGAAATCGTGTGAGTTAACATCTGAACACTCTTGTGCCTTTAAGCAATAGTTCAGTGTGTATTTTTGGGTTCAGGTTCAGAAACAACTTTATTGCTGTAGAAATGTTTTACAAAAATGGCGTTAAACCATATGAATATTAGAGAAAACATTTATAAAGAGCGAAGGAAACTTTTGACGAAGACTGTAACTGGAGTGCAACTAAATTCTGCGCTCAGTATAGCTTTACTCATATGGGAATTGGTTGAGTGTTCGAATATTAATAATGTGTATGGAGGGTGTCTCGACGTCCTTGTTATAAAAATTTCAACCGTGGAAATAGATCCGACAACACCTCAAGGTTTGTTTTACGTACTTCCTATCCCCTTGGTCGGTGCTGCCCCCTATATACCTGTATAGAACTTTTGCTGTATGTGAATGAATCATTGGTTACTTTGAAAACCCCGGGTTTTCCTTCCAGGCTTGCCACTGAATGTAGAGATTTATTTTTGGCGGAAAAGTTTTTTATAAATAGGTTTGCATCCTTTATTTGAATTTCACCGGGAAGATTAGGTTGGTACTATTGCGTTTTACCGTCCCCACTCCCCACCAAATTTACAAAACGGTTTCCGGCCACTGCATTATTCTGGTATTCTCGACGAAGTGCTTGGTCTCTCTTTGCTAACAAATTTGGTTGGGTCGACAACAGGCTCTGGGATCGCCATTGTTTTTGGTTTGGCACTGCAGCGAACTGTAGGAGATATCCCAGAGGCTGTGAGGAGTGAGTCCGTCGTGTCCAGGCGTAATTTGGAGTGACGCTCGCACCCTTTTGAGGGGAATTTAAGTCGGCCCACGCCATTTTGTACGGGGAAGAGCATTGCCCGTCCATTCCACCGACATTTGGGGCTGGACGCTGGTGTGAAGCCAGGTGTAGCCAGTTGTACCCTGGGAAAGGGTTTTATGCTCGGGCAAGGATCCAGCAACAGATTGAAGACCCTGTAATGCCCAGCATGATGTGCTAAGCGAGCACTAGGGGAGGCGCGGGCAGAACGAGACCCGAAGTAGCAGGAGAACACCATGTTTTAGAGGAATGTCTGGACAGCAGAACTCCAGGTTTACAAAATAAAATATATTTTTTTTTATTTACCCATACAATAATCAAGGACCAAGGTAGGAGCAAGCCTTAACTATAATTTTTTTTTTATAACAATATAATTTAGACGTAATCTTTTCATATATAATTTTTTTCACAGTATAATTTCAACATTTCTTGTAAACGCAAGATAAGGTATGACGTCATAACCCTGGTTTTGCGGCATATTTACTACATTGACTTGTTTTCCTTCATTTCATTTATTTAAGATAATTTTACTGTCATATTTAAAGTGCCTTGCTATTTTGGCCCTTGTTTTCATCCATTTCATTTATTTTTTTATGCTTCCGGCAATTTTATCTGATTTTACCATTAAAATAAACAAGATGAACTAATTTTTCTTGTGTTATTTGTACAACCCGATGACCAACTTTGCGGAGACAAAAGAGAGATGAGATTATATTTTTTTTTTTAGCAGTTTCTTTACACTGTTTTACCTCATGGGGTAGATCTCGGACTGGGTTGCTGTCTGTCTCATTCGACCTAGCGTAGAATGATGACAGCGGATGTTTGGTCCAGATCTCCCCTATGACAGAATAACTTTGGAAGTATATTTATTTTTTTTCAATCATTTATATAACCGAGTCTCACACTACTGACTCAGGTGTAGGTACACTATGACCTGTTAAAGGAGTCCATCTACCTGTAAAGCGCTTCTAGTTTTGTCATCTTAATTCAATCTTTTAGAATTTTATTCTGTTTATTTTTTTTTTGGTTATTCTCAATTACATAAATATTCTGGAAGCCTCGGAAGTAAGTAGAATTTCATTGTTTGGCTGCAACGTTTGGGTTGAACTGTATTTTATTTAAGATCTTCTTTGTAAAACATTGATATTAAATAATGTGGCGCACTTAAAATTTTCTTATTTCTGAACCCCCCCCTTCTCCACTGTATAAAAGTTACCGGGCATATCAATGTTTTACCTAGCTGGAAAATACAGTTCTGCTTCCAGATATTTGTTTAATTATTCAGTGGGTTTCGGTGTCACAAAATGGCGGCGACGTCTTTAAGCTGCCACAAATGTCACACAACTTTTTTTTTAAGGCCACAAATTGGCGCCCACATTTTTTTTTAACTTTTTTTAAGGCCACAAATTGGCGCCCTACGTGTGTTTTGGCTAGTTTTTTTAACATCTGATGTAATTTTTTTATTTTATTTTTTAAATTTGGAAAAAGGAAAAAAAGTTTTTTGAATTTTTTTTGAATTTTTTTTGTTTTTTCTGTGTTACAGCCAAAGCCAGGTTAAAAGCTTTCAGTGGCTGTCGGTGGTTTTTTGACACCCAATCATTTTTTTTTACTATAAAACAGGATTTTCCATCATCATTGGTTTTTTTTTGAAAAAAAACACTTTTTAAATATTTTTTTTTATAATATTTTATTTTAAGAAAAATAAATACAACAATGTAAATTTACTTCAATTTTATTTAATTTATAGGTGGATCGATTTCCAGACATGGTCTTTTTATGTTTTAAATAGATGACATAGGTAGTGTGTTTTCTTCTAACAATTTTTTTCTGCAGGTTCATTTATTTATATTTTATTATTTCCTGCTTGTGATAAGATAGAAATTGTTTCACAGATTATTTTTTAGTGCAATCAATTTATTTAGGTCAACAAGTTAATTTTTTTTTGGCGATTTTAATTTTTTGTGGGATATCACCACTTGGTATTTGGAATATTTTTACAGGGTTTCACACAAATTTTTCTTGGCTGAGTTGTTTTAAAGTAAATATAGCTTAACAGCTGGTAGCTTTGTTTAGTTGAAAGTATTAATTAGTAATGAAAGAAAAGGAAAATGAGTTTATTTTGCTTTGTCATTTTCTTTTCTTGTTTTTTTTTGGTGGTAACTGTTGGATGACAATTAAGATCTTACGTCACTCAGTTACATCGGGTCAGAGGAGGGTACTACACTACTAGTGTCGGCTCGGGAAGTTAGGAAACACAAGGCTAAAACCCTAGAGCGACATATTGGCTGAAGATCAACGCCAGAGGTCCAGTTAACATTTTTTTTTTGAGGTATTTTTTTTTTGGAGCAGTTTTTTTTTAGGTCTTTGGTTGCCAGTTTAGTTGTCTAGTTGTGTTTTTGTGACTGGTCAATTTTTTTGGTAGAAAATACAGCGTTGGGCTTTGGAGTGCATTTTTAAAAAAAAATGACCTACGGGTATTTCTATCAATTAAAGTTTTCTGGTACACATTTATTTTTTTTTTCTGTATTTTTTCTGCGTTCAGGTCATAGCTTGGTCATGGCCATTGGAGAGCAAACATTTATGTTTGAGCCTTGAGAAGTTTTGCCTGCTCCAGATTGAATACAGAGAAAATGAATTTGAAGCCCAACTAGATATAATACCACAAAAGAAATGTTTAACTGAGACAGATATAGAGATAAGTTTTTTGATTTTTTTTAGTTCATTTGTAGAGTTCATTTGTAAAGTTCAGTAATTTTTTTTAAGTAATGTCATTTTGAGTCAGTGAATTTAAGAGAGACTTTCAACTAAATATAAATGCTAGGCGGGGGTAATTGGTAAAAATATTTCAAAATTTTACTTTTTTTTAAATAATTGAATTTTTCGTAAAAAATTATTTCCTTTCTGTTAACATAACTTCTCGAATTCTTGTTTTGGTCAAAACGGTTTGTATAGGGGTCGTAGTTTTAAAGGGTGAGCAGACAGGTTATATTTTTTTTAGGGGACCAAACGGGAACTTCTTGAGTTACAAAAAGGTGAACTTTTTTTGTCTTAGTTGATCAGGCAGGAATAAATAAATCTTTTACTTCCAAATCATAATTTTAAATAACAAAATTAATTGGTTAAGTGTTTGGGTCTTATATAATGAAAAACGTTTTGTTTTTGAGGATACTGGTATGATATGAAATTATTTTAATTTCATGCCAAATGTTAGTTGACGGCAGATATGCTAGTCTTCAGTTTTTTCGTTAGTTTGCATTTCAGGACAGTGGCGTGTACTTAAAGGGGCCTTAGATCTGCGCCCATTGTAAAGCAACTTCCAACATACTTGCTTAGCTTTTCACTTAATCTTCGTTTTGTTGCTTCTGAAATTAAAGCGTTATGTTGGATAACGATGGATGGTGTTAGACTGAGAAAGTACCTAGGTATTTAGGGATGAAAACTTGGAAGTTGTGGACAATTGGGAAATAATTTTTTTTTATTTCATTTTTTTTAATTTTAAAATAATTTCATACTGGTGACCTCAAATAATGAAGCAAATTTTAAATTACAATACACTTTTGTGGAATAAATGGGAAAATGTTCGGGTTAAACATTAAATTTAAGATCATTGATTTTTGGAAAAGATTTCAACCTAAAAATAAATTTAAAAACAATAGGTTTTCTTTGATGCGACTAAACAATGAAGAGGGCATATATTTTTTTTTTGTTATGCATAATATGATAGTAGTACCTTTTGTATTGCCATAATTAGGGGTTTTCCTCCCGCGAGCTGGGTGGAAATGGAAGAAATGTTTGGTTCGGAGTGTAGAAATCGAGGAACGAGGACTTCCTGCTAATCTTTTTAGGATTTCGCAACTTCGGTTTTCGCTAAATTAAAATACATCCAAATTTGGCCTACAGGCTGAATCTCGCATTTTCCAGGACCTTGCAGATTCGCGGAGAAAGACAATTTTTGTGATCTGTTTAGTTGTGATAGGAATTAAAATAGTAACATGCACATGAGGGAACTAGATATATTTAGGTTAAAAAGTATTAAGAACACTGATCTGAACAATTTTCCATAATAGTGTCCTATTTTCACAGGGTGCTTCAAAATATCTTCACCCTTTCCTTGAAATAAGATATTGTTTCGCCTGTGGGGGTTTAACCGTTTGAAAAATATATAGGGTACAGATGGGATTGGAATGGAAATCACAAGTTTTTGGGTTTTATTGACATTATACTTAGGGAATAGGGGAAATGTCTAATAAAAAGTTTTTGGGTTTAGGCCGAGTTTTGTTGAGATAACAAAAGTTTAATTGGGGCCGGGAGTTTTATTATGCTCTTTTAAAATTAATGTACTAGTTTTTGGTTCTTGATTTTGTTCTCTGGTTTTTACGCAGGATTATTCCCAACTGTTTCATTTCAAAATATTATTTGTAGGTGATGGGGTCTCATTAGCCCTTGGACATTTGGTAGTTTTGCTTTGACTGATAGTTGCGGAAAGGGCCCAACTTAATTTTATATCTCGTGAACACCAGGAATAAGGATCTGAGAATGCATTAAGCAGTAAAAATTTTTTTTTGATTAGATGTTGTGTGTAAAGACACTTAAGTAGGCAGATTTAGTTTTACAACGTTATAGGTGAACCTTGGAATTGTTTTCATATTTGGTTTTTTGAAAGTGCACACAAGATAATTCTTTACGGAGTTGGGTGCAAAGGTTCTTCACATTATAGTGGTACAGTAAATAAGTACTAACGTTGCTTATTTCCTTAAGTAATAATTTTAAACAAATACACTAACATCGGTTGGTTTTTGGAACATAAATATTTTTTTTAAACTTTTCCTAAACTGATTGGTTTTTTTTTCCATTACGATTTTTATACCTTATGATTCTTAAGTAAATTTAATTTTCAACATTTTTTTTTGTATAGTAAATTAATTTTTCTAGCTCATTTACTTTTCACATTGCCACAGTTTTGGGAGAGGAAAGGGAATTGACAACTGTTTTTTTAAAGGAAAAGAACAAAAACTGTTGCATGACAACTCGAATAAGATTTTTCTGGTGTTGGTTTTATTTAATTTTTTTTAAGGTTCACTAATAGGAGCTGCAACCCCACTTAAACATTTTTAATTTTTTTTTAATATTTTTTTTAAATATTTTTCTTTAAATATTTTTTTTTGAAAGGGTAACTTGATTTTCTTATTGGACATTTTTTCCTTGGTGCATAGTAGTACCTTGCCCCTACAATGGTTTGACCAGTTTATTTAAATATTTTTTTTGCTGAATTAAATATAATTTTATTTCGATTCCTCACGTTTTAACAACCTATCATCATTTGTTTTAATTTTTTTTCTCCCTACTCCAAACCACCTATTAGGGTAGAGTAATATTTTGAACATTGTAGTGAGCCACTATTTAATTTTTTTTTATTATTGGGCTACTGTGGTCGCCACCAAAAAATTTTTAAAAATTTTTTTGCGCACCTTTCGGTACGATCCTAAGGTCTTCTTGACCATGGTTTGCATCAATTTAGTTAAAATTTTGGGAATTTCATTTTAACGATTATTAGAGAGTTGCAGTCCTACCAAGACGTTATTTGTGTAAATTTTTTTTTACCATCGGTAATTTTTTTTTACACACATCATCCTCACTAGTCTAATTCAACGCAATTTCAGCGAGCGGATTTTTTTTTAATTGAGCATATTTTACGATTTCTATAACATGAACATCTGTTCCGACGTTTATTGCGTTCACTTATATATTAAGGGATGATGTGACCTTAAGCAATGCATGTTTCGTGTAAACTCAGAGTAGGTAAGCAGGTTAAAGTGGGTTTTGATTTTTTCTTTTTAGAAAAATCATTGTATACGGCGATTTGGTTTTTTTGAGTAGTTTATTAGTGGAGCCGTTCTGCAATAGCAGGAGTATACCCTAGCTTTAACTGTGTACAACAGCTTTGGGATTTTTGTTATAGGTAGTCTGTTGTACGTTCCATTTAGGGATAAATATACCTATTCGGTTGCTGAGGTAAACAAACATCACTTAACTTTAATTTTAATCCAGTTCAGCTAGGATAAGCGCAATTATTTTTTTTTTGGTTTTACTCACGCAGGAGTGGAACATAAGACCTGAACACTGCCAAAACTCTTGTCTCTCTTTTATTTTTTAACTTTTTCTCTGCAAGGTTGGACGTCATAGTTGGTTGTACAAATACTTAACATAAATTATGATTACATTTTTAAATGCAAATAAATTTTATTTTCTTACTGCTCCGGTGTTTTTCGGTTTTGTTCGCGTCTGCCCGTATTTAAGTTTTATATTTTCTACAGTTGTGAGAAAATTTATAGTGATTTTCACTAGTGAATTGAATGTGAACTTTGTGTTTGTTATTGCGTGGTTCAGTTTTTATAATTGGGAGGTATAATTAACAGTTTTAATTAAAGTTTAAAGTTTTAATATATATAAAAGGCACTATGGCTATTTCTTTGAGTCGGTTGTCCGACGTAAGGTACTTAGTCAAGGACGAATTAATCTATGAGTTAACATGGAGAGGCATAGCTGTTGGATCGGTGGAAGAGATGAAACAACAGCTTATGTTGATCAAACAAAGAGAAAAGACTGATGCAAGTATGAGATACCCTCCGTATCCCTTTAAATTTGGCCAAGATGCTTTTAGCTGCATGAAGAAGCTTGATAGTCTGGTACCGCTGGTAGAGAAGTTCTCTGGTACGAGCAAAGGGGGAGAGTTTAGGAAAATCGCTGTAAGGTTGGAACATGTGTTAGCCAGGATAAATAACATGAATCCGTCTAACTTTGAAGAAAGTCAAACCAAAGGCATACTGGTTGCGGAAACCTTGAGTTTGATTGGGAGGTTGCAGAGCCAAGCAACAGATTTATTAAGAGTTGGCGTGAACTCAGATGATGATGAAGCATCTGAAACCCAATCAACGAGTCGAAGTTCAGATCACTCGACAAATGTTGGCAACATTCCCAGCCAGTCTCAACTCCCGCAACCACAGCACTCGAGCACACAAAGACCAGCTCAACAGCCCACAAATCAACCGTCGGTCATTGCTCCATTGCAAATGCAAGTGCTTACAAACCCAACTCAAACATCAGTACAAGCACCACTCCCTATGCCGATTGAGAATTACGGTACAACAGCTTTTCAGTATCAACAACCGTCTACCGTTCCTTTGAGTTTAGCTGCCCTCCAAAGTAGCATAGCACCAATTGCTCAGTCACGACCATTTTCATGTTCGTCGCCAGTACCAATGTCAAGTGATCCTGGTACCTCATATCACGTTGCACCTGTACCTCCGCATAAGTGGAACTTAAAGTTTACAGGCGAGAGGGGTACAATCTCCGTCACCGCATTTTTTGAGAGAGTGGACGAGTTGAGTCAGGCTAGAGGAGTCAGCAAAAAGGTTTTACTGAACTCAGGCATTGATCTTTTTGAAAAGTCAGCCTATACTTTTTATAAAGATGTTCGAAGAGAAGTCCATACATGGGAACAGCTGGAACAGAGGTTCATGGCAGAGTATCTTCCTTCTTCATATGGCGAGAAGCTATTGAAGGAGATTCAAAAACGTAAACAAGGCCCTGGAGAGTCTATAGGGACCTATATTGCTGTCATGAACACATATTTCCAAAGACTTGGCTGTCCTGTTTCCGAAGAGGCGAAATTAGCTATCGTCTTCAGAAATATCGCGGACATCTATAAAAATGGGTTAATTGCTACTGAGGTCAATAGCCTATCACATTTAAAGGATCTGTGTCGTAGAATAGATCAGAGATATGGTTTAGAAGAGGAGAATTTTACACCTAGGAAAAACCAATCTATTGAACCTGACTTGGCCTACGTTGACGTAGAGAGCGACAGTGACGATTTTTCAACAGGGGTTGATGCAATTCAAATATCAAGTGCCGCGACATCTAACCAACGGAATTCAAATCATCATGCTGATAGATTTGACAGAGATAGGCAACAGCCAGCAAGCAATTTCGCTGTTAGGGCTGATAGAGATAGACAGCAACCAGCTAGTGGTCAGTCTAGTGTAAATGACAGAGATGAACAACCACCACAAGGTGTTAGACCTGGTAGGGCGAATAGGGACGTGGTATGTTATAGATGCAACCAAACAGGGCACATGGCAATCGGGTGCGCATTACCTAGAGGCAAACAGTGCTATTCGTGTGGTCAGGCAGGGGTAACAATCAGAGAATGTCGAAATTGTAATCGTCAGGGAAACGGACCCAGGCGCTCGTAGGTGGTCGACCTTCGAGTCAGCCTGAACAAACATCGACCGATAGGCTAACGTACGTCTTAGATTATGTGATAAGTCATGCTCGTAAAGATGAGAGGCCTTATTTAGAAGTGGATGTGCTCGGAAATAAGTTATTAGGTTTGTTGGATTCCGGGGCTTCACGTACCTTTTTAGGGAATCATGGTTGGTCGATCATCGAGAGGTTTGGTTTTTCACTTGATACGACAAAGAAGACGAGTTGTATTGTGGCAAATGGTCAAAGCACGAGTAGTATTGGGACAGTGCAGCTTCCTATGCGAGTTCAGGATAAATTTAGGTTAATAGAGGTCGTCGTCGTTCCTGAATTGCCGCACACTTTGATTTTGGGATTAGATTTTTGGATTTCGATGGGTATAGTACCGAACTTAAGTACTAATGAGTGGCATTTTGCCGATAATAAAGATGTGATTTGTTCTTTAGAAACATCAGACCAACAAACAACTCTTACACCTTATGAATCAGAACGACTAGAGGAATTGGTCGTTAAATATAAGAATATGATGGGTGACTCACTGGGATGTACAGACAGAGTAGAACATAAGATTACAACAAATGCAACACCGATAAGACAACGTTCATATAAGGTCTCACCGGTCATTCAGAAACTTATTGATGACGAAATCGACGAAATGCTGAAAATGGATGTGATAGAACGTAGTAGTAGTTCATGGGCTTCACCAGTGGTAATGGTACAAAAGAAAAACACAAAGAAATATCGTTTCTGTGTAGACTACCGCAAATTGAACTCAGTGACGGCGCGTGATAGTTATCCTTTACCACTCGTATCCGAGACTCTTGACAAATTGAAAGATGCTAAGTACTTGTCAACTTTAGATATTAAGAGTGCTTATTGGCAAGTACCAATGGAAGAATCATCGAAGCCACTAACAGCATTCATCTGTCGACGAGGTCTCTTCCAATTTAAGCGGTTACCATTTGGTCTTCATAATGCACCTGCAACTTGGCAGAGACTCATAGATAGCATCATAGGAAACGATTTAGACCCTTACGTGTACGTATATCTCGATGACCTCGTAATTGTCACACAGAGCTTTTCTGAACATCTTAGAATTCTTGAGGAAGTCCTACGAAGATTGCAGAATGCAAAGATAACGGTAAGTTGGGAGAAATGCCAACTGTGTAGACCAGAAATGACTTATTTAGGTTTCGTAGTGGACCGTCGAGGCATTCGAGTTGACCCTAATAAAATTAGAGCCATGTTAGAGCTCCAGAGGCCAAGAACTGTCAGAGAAGTTCGTAGAGTTGTAGGTACAATATCCTGGTATAGACGTTTCATAGAGAATTTTTCAGCGATAATAGCTCCAATTACAGCTCTAACTAAGAAAAATCAAAAGTTCGATTGGACTCCAGACTGCGAAAGAGCATTTATTAAGATTAAGGAACTTTTAGTGACTGCACCGATTCTTACATGTCCAGATTATACCAAAGAATTTGTCATTCAAACAGACGCATCAGGCTATGGAATAGGAGCATGTTTAACGCAACCTTATCCTGAAGGAGACAAAGTCATTTGCTATTTGAGTCGATCTTTGACTAAGCAAGAACGTGTTTACACGACCACCGAGCGAGAATGTTTGGCATTGGTTTGGGCGATAGAGAAGCTCCGGCCTTATATTGAGGGGATCTCATTTAAGGTCATAACAGATCATTTTAGTTTAAAATGGCTTCATAGCTTAAAAGAGCCCAGTGGGAGACTTGCTCGTTGGTCTGTAAAACTGCAGCAATATGATTTTGAAGTAATCCATCGGAAAGGGAAAGATTTAGTTGTCCCGGACATGTTGTCTCGTGCAGTACCTATGATTGATACAATTTCGCAGCCCAGAGATGTTTCAACAACAATAAAAGATCGATGGTACCAAAAGATGGTAAAGAGGGTCGTAGAATCACCATTAAAATTTATGAATTGGAGATACACTGATAATAAGTTGTATAAATATGTCAAACAAGAATACCCTCAACTTTCACCATCTAATGAATATTGGAAAGAGGTAGTCCCCAAAGATCATAGGCGTAGAATTATTGGAGAAGCTCACGATCCTCCTACCGCAGGACATATGGGTGTGTATAAAACCTTCCACAGACTGGCAGAAAAATATTATTGGCCAAAAATGCGCCAGGACGTGGCAACTTTTGTAAAGAAATGCTTTGTCTGTGCAGCTCATAAAGGTGATACACAAGGTGTATCTGATCAGATGATATCTCACCCAAAACCAACTCGTCCTTGGGAAATTATTTCGACTGATTTATGTGGACCTCTACCTCGTTCAACAAAGGGTAATTGCTGGATTCTCGTCGTTACGGACTATTTGAGTAAGTTTTCCTTAGTTTTTCCAATGCGAACAGCCCCTACTCAAGCTGTTGTCAAGCACCTTGAGGAACAAGTATTTATGGTCTTCGGAGTACCCCGTTTGATACTTTGTGATAATGGCCCTCAGTACAAAAGTAATGAGTTTAAGCGTTTTGCTGAGAGTTATCAGGTTAAAATTCAGTATAATCCGTATTATCACCCCAGAGCAAATCCAACAGAAAGGACGAATCGCACGTTAAAAACCATGTTATGTTGCTATGTGAAAGACAACCACAGGAAGTGGGACGAACAAATACATAAACTTGCCTGCGCGATTCGTACTGCAACCCATGAGACAACCAGGATGTCTCCTTTCTTTGTTAATTTTGGTAGGAATATGTGTTTATCAGGTAAAGATTACTCCAACCCAGTTTTGTTATCTGAAGAGAATGGTGTACAATCCGCAGCTGAAAGTAAGAACGAAGGTTTCCGGAAGCTCTATGCTGATGTTAAGAGAAGGTTAGAGGTGGCTGGAGAGAAAAACGTAGTTCAGTATAATTTGCGTACAAGGGTACCCAACTTTGCTGTGGGTCAGCGTGTTTGGAAGAAAAATTATGTTTTGTCAGATGCTGCGAAGTTTTTCTCGAAGAAGTTAGCACCGAAATTCGTTGGTCCTTATGTGATTAGGAATAAAATTTCTCCATGGATATTTGAGCTTCAGGAACCATCGGGTAAAGTACTACCAGGGAGTTGGCATGCCAAAGACCTTAAGTCGGCAGCGGACCTCTCCGATTAACCTTTTTAGGTTAATCGTCTTGAAGTTGGGGGGGGATTATGTAACGTGTCATTTTTACGTTTAAGACAACGTTACATATTTGTTTATTTAGGTAAATAATCAAGGCTCTTTGATTCGTCTTTCTGTACACAAATATATAGTATTTTATAGAGCTAGGTTTGGAGGTTATATAGTGTCCAAAAAGTTACCTTATAAAGGAGACATTCCATCGAATTACTGTGGACACTACGCACATCGCATTATCTGGACATCGTAATTGGAATTTAAGATCACAGGCTTCGGGAAAAATCACATAAAAATTTTGATTGTTTTGTTTTTATCTGTGGAATTTTGTGATTCACTTGACGTTCATAAAGTTAAACAGCTGTTATGCTGGGGAATGGCGGCGTTGCCGCATCACAAATGGTTTCAGTAACAGGAAGGAAACATTTAGATGAACATTTCATTCCCTTACGTTTATTTCGAGGATTTTGGGACAATCCGAACCTCATATCCTTCACGGATTAGCTAGTTCTGATAGCACGAAAACATATTTAGGTTCACGGTTTGACCAGTAACAACCGAGGCTCCGCCACTTTGATATCTTTATTAATTTGATAGGGAAAGGATAAAATAAATACGAGTTATGCACTGTTGTAAATGGGAGATAAACGAGGGATAAAAACCAAGACTAAAAGAATAAACGAAATCGTGTGAGTTAACATCTGAACACTCTTGTGCCTTTAAGCAATAGTTCAGTGTGTATTTTTGGGTTCAGGTTCAGAAACAACTTTATTGCTGTAGAAATGTTTTACAAAAATGGCGTTAAACCATATGAATATTAGAGAAAACATTTATAAAGAGCGAAGGAAACTTTTGACGAAGACTGTAACTGGAGTGCAACTAAATTCTGCGCTCAGTATAGCTTTACTCATATGGGAATTGGTTGAGTGTTCGAATATTAATAATGTGTATGGAGGGTGTCTCGACGTCCTTGTTATAAAAATTTCAACCGTGGAAATAGATCCGACAACACCTCAAGGTTTGTTTTACGTACTTCCTATCCCCTTGGTCGGTGCTGCCCCCTATATACCTGTATAGAACTTTTGCTGTATGTGAATGAATCATTGGTTACTTTGAAAACCCCGGGTTTTCCTTCCAGGCTTGCCACTGAATGTAGAGATTTATTTTTGGCGGAAAAGTTTTTTATAAATAGGTTTGCATCCTTTATTTGAATTTCACCGGGAAGATTAGGTTGGTACTATTGCGTTTTACCGTCCCCACTCCCCACCAAATTTACAAAACGGTTTCCGGCCACTGCATTATTCTGGTATTCTCGACGAAGTGCTTGGTCTCTCTTTGCTAACAAATTTGGTTGGGTCGACAACAGGCTCTGGGATCGCCATTGTTTTTGGTTTGGCACTGCAGCGAACTGTAGGAGATATCCCAGAGGCTGTGAGGAGTGAGTCCGTCGTGTCCAGGCGTAATTTGGAGTGACGCTCGCACCCTTTTGAGGGGAATTTAAGTCGGCCCACGCCATTTTGTACGGGGAAGAGCATTGCCCGTCCATTCCACCGACATTTGGGGCTGGACGCTGGTGTGAAGCCAGGTGTAGCCAGTTGTACCCTGGGAAAGGGTTTTATGCTCGGGCAAGGATCCAGCAACAGATTGAAGACCCTGTAATGCCCAGCATGATGTGCTAAGCGAGCACTAGGGGAGGCGCGGGCAGAACGAGACCCGAAGTAGCAGGAGAACACCATGTTTTAGAGGAATGTCTGGACAGCAGAACTCCAGGTTTACAAAATAAAATATATTTTTTTTTATTTACCCATACAATAATCAAGGACCAAGGTAGGAGCAAGCCTTAACTATAATTTTTTTTTTATAACAATATAATTTAGACGTAATCTTTTCATATATAATTTTTTTCACAGTATAATTTCAACATTTCTTGTAAACGCAAGATAAGGTATGACGTCATAACCCTGGTTTTGCGGCATATTTACTACATTGACTTGTTTTCCTTCATTTCATTTATTTAAGATAATTTTACTGTCATATTTAAAGTGCCTTGCTATTTTGGCCCTTGTTTTCATCCATTTCATTTATTTTTTTATGCTTCCGGCAATTTTATCTGATTTTACCATTAAAATAAACAAGATGAACTAATTTTTCTTGTGTTATTTGTACAACCCGATGACCAACTTTGCGGAGACAAAAGAGAGATGAGATTATATTTTTTTTTTTAGCAGTTTCTTTACACTGTTTTACCTCATGGGGTAGATCTCGGACTGGGTTGCTGTCTGTCTCATTCGACCTAGCGTAGAATGATGACAGCGGATGTTTGGTCCAGATCTCCCCTATGACAGAATAACTTTGGAAGTATATTTATTTTTTTTCAATCATTTATATAACCGAGTCTCACACTACTGACTCAGGTGTAGGTACACTATGACCTGTTAAAGGAGTCCATCTACCTGTAAAGCGCTTCTAGTTTTGTCATCTTAATTCAATCTTTTAGAATTTTATTCTGTTTATTTTTTTTTTGGTTATTCTCAATTACATAAATATTCTGGAAGCCTCGGAAGTAAGTAGAATTTCATTGTTTGGCTGCAACGTTTGGGTTGAACTGTATTTTATTTAAGATCTTCTTTGTAAAACATTGATATTAAATAATGTGGCGCACTTAAAATTTTCTTATTTCTGAACCCCCCCCTTCTCCACTGTATAAAAGTTACCGGGCATATCAATGTTTTACCTAGCTGGAAAATACAGTTCTGCTTCCAGATATTTGTTTAATTATTCAGTGGGTTTCGGTGTCACAAAATGGCGGCGACGTCTTTAAGCTGCCACAAATGTCACACAACTTTTTTTTTAAGGCCACAAATTGGCGCCCACATTTTTTTTTAACTTTTTTTAAGGCCACAGTGCGGATGCGTTTAGTATCGGTTAAAAAACAAAAACTTTAATCGGTTCGTGAGTTTCAACTCTTTAAAACGCAAAAAGAACTTTAACAGTGACAAGTCGCAGTTCTCTGTTGGTGAATCGGGGAAGGATTAATTTGGGCCACAGCGATAAAGCAACCACGACGCAAGAAGACCACAAAAATCGTAAGTGCCAAATATTCCTTTTCGCCTCTTCCTAGATCGTGTAAGATTTCGGTAGAGATAATTTTAGGGCGTGATTAATTGCAATCAATTAATTTTAGGCAAGATTAATTGGGATCATTAGTTTAGGCAAGATCAATTGGGATCACTAATTTTAGGCAAGATCAATTGGGATCACTATATTTAGGCAAGATCAATTGGGATCAATAGATTTAGGGCAAGATCAATTGCGATCAACTAGGTTAATAATAGAATAGGAAAAACAAAAATAAATAAAATTCAACAAAAATCGAAAACTGAATTTTAAAATTTTGAAAAAAGAAATTAGTATTAAAAAACATTTAAAAATTTATTTTTTGTAATTTTTATGAGCTCAGACAGTGATTCTGATTCGGATTCTTTAAGTAGTTTATTTTCGAATCAGTTTAAATCAAAAACAGAGAAAAAACAACCGAAACATTTTGAATATCGGTTTCAAAATTTTGCAAACGTTATAAGACCGTCAAAAATGGCAAATCAAGAAGGTAATGTTATGCCACTACCTCAACCACCACGTATAGAATGGGATTTATTAAGGGCAAGGTTAAATACTTTAAGACCTTATGATGGTAGTTATGAAACTCTTAATATTTTCTTAAACAAATGCGATAGGTTAGTACAAGACTATTCAGTTGCACGAAATGAGACACTTAATGCATTAATTTTTGATCACATCCAAAGTAAATTGACAGGTAATGCCGAAAAATTGGTAGGCAATAGAAGTGATATACAAAATTATTTCGAATTAAAGGAAGCTCTAAAACAATGCTTTTCTGATCGAAGAGATAAAGAATGCTTAATTCAAGATTTAGCTCGCACCAAACCTTTTAAAAACGAAGATCTTTTTTCTTTTGGTACACGGCTTAAGCACCTTACAAACGCAATCAATCAAATGGTTCGACAAGAAAATCTACCCCTCGAAACATTTGCTATTTTGAAAAATGAATATGAAAAAACTGCATTAAATACTTTTATCGCAAATTGCACAGGTAAAATCCGTGACAATATGTTTTTCAATAAACCCGATTCGTTAGAAGAAGCCATGACTAAAGTCAACGAATTCGAAAATTTCGAAAAATTATACGGTTCTCAAAATAATCACAATTTCCCTTCAAGTTCAAAACAAGTACCTAATAGAAACATTTTTAGCTCACCAAATCAACCGTTTAATAATTTCCAAAGACAACCTCAAAATTATTTTAGTCAAAACTCAAACTTCTTTCAGCAGCGACCTCAAAATCAACATTTCTCTAATCAAAATTTTGCTAACCAAAATAGGTTTCCTACTGGTCCAATAAATATTCAACCACGACCAATGCCACCAAAAAAGTTTTTCACAGGTGAACAAGTTTTCGGTCCCAAACCAGACGTATTTAAACCAAAAAATACACCACAAGATCAATTTCCAAAACCTACCCCAATGTCCGTGACATCTAATAATACATTTAGACGCGTACATAGCCAACAAAGTCAACTACCACAACACTGGCAACGTTATCCTAAACCACCTCAATTTCATTTCGAAGAATTACACATGAATGATGTATCTTCTCAAAATAATTATAGCCATGATTATAACCAATACAATGACTATGATTATACCCAATACGATGACCATGATTACAACCAATATAATAGCTATGATTATAATCAGTACGATAGCCATGATTATAACCAGTACCATAGCGATGATTATAACCCATACACCGATCAGTCATATGAAACTAATGTTTATTACCAAAATCAAGGAAATGAAATGCAAAATCCCGGAACTTCAACTCAAAATTTAAATATCTCGGAAACTAAAAATAAAACCGAAAATTTTCAAGAGGTCAGCTCCAAACAAAATCAAACCTAGTAGAAATAAATAGCTCTGGCAACAGCGCACTTCCTTATATCGAAATTAAACATCCAAAATGTAAATTATTAATCGATACAGGAAGTTGTCGTTCGGTTCTTCGACCATCAATCGCTGAAGAATTTTTTCCAAATTGTATTTTTAGAAAACAAAATAAAATTAAAACGGCAACAGGTTGCACCGAAACACAGTTTGAAGCAGAAATCCCTGCGTTCGCAGAATTTAATTGTAACACATATATTAAGTTCGTTTTATTCGACTTCCACGATTTTTTCGACGGTGTAATAGGTATAAACGACCTTAGACAACTTGAAATCAACCTGGACATCATTAACCAACAATTGATTGGATCGAATGTAAAAATACCATTCATATATCGACAAAGTTTTGATACAAGCTCAACAGTAGCATTAGGACCCAAGGAAAAGGCTTTAAAATTAATACCCGTTTCTATAGACGAGGGCGAAATATTAACGAATGGAAATAAAATTGGTAATTTTTTAATACCGCCAATAATAACAAATGCCAAAGATGGATGGGCATGCGTAGAGATTCAAAACCCCACTGATCGAAATTTATCCCTTACTTTCGAACAACCCCTAAGAGTTCAACCCTTCGAAGAAAATTATTTTGAAATGTTTACATTTGAATCGGTCATTAAAAATTATAGTCAATCAGATCAATCAATGCCAATATCAAACCAATCAATAAAAAAGGAAATAGATCACTTGATTAGAACAGATCACATGAATATAGAAGAAAAAAGAGAAATTACCAAATTATGTCGAGAATTTTCGGACATCTTTTATAAAGAAGGAGAAAAACTATCTTTCACCTCCGCTGTAAAACATGAAATAAAAACCAACGATGAAATACCGGTACATACAAAGTCATATCGCTACCCATACATACACAAAGAAGAGGTCAGACGACAAATTCAAGAAATGCTTGACAAAAATATTATTAGACCATCATGCAGTCCTTGGTCATCTCCAATATGGATTGTTCCAAAGAAAATGGACGCCTCTGGAAGACAAAAATGGAGAATTGTAGTAGACTACCGCAAAATCAATGAGAAAACATTTACAGATCGATATCCAATTCCCAATATATCAGATATACTCGATAAATTAGGTAGAGCTCAATATTTCACCACTTTAGACCTCGCTAGTGGTTTTCATCAAATAGAAATGCAATCAGACTCTATTCAGAAGACAGCCTTTAACGTAGAAAATGGCCATTACGAGTATTTGAGAATGCCTTTCGGACTTAAAAATGCACCCTCTACTTTCCAACGAGCCATGGATGAAGTCCTCAAAGACCTCCAGAACAAAATTTGCATGATTTACATGGATGACTGTATTTGCTTCAGTACAAGCCTCACCGAACATATAAATAACCTAAAATTAATTTTTCAAAAATTCCGAGACGCAAACTTAAAAATTCAGTTGGATAAATCAGAATTTTTACAGAAAGAATGCGAATTTTTAGGTCACGTTGTAACAACAGAAGGAATTAAACCAAATAAAAAGAAACTAGAGGCAATAGCAACATTTCCAATACCAAAAACCCAAAAACAAATCAAATCATTCCTAGGTTTATTAGGCTATTATCGAAAATTTATTAAAAATTTCGCGAAAATCACAAAACCAATGACTAATTGCTTAAAGAAAAATAATAAAGTGGAACACACAAAAGAATTTGTAGACTGCTTTAATATTTGCAAAACTATTTTATGTTCAGAACCAGTACTTGCATATCCCGATTTTACTAAACCGTTTGAAATGACGACCGATGCCTCGAATTATGCGATTTCGGCCATTTTGTCACAAAATGGACACCCAATTTGTTATGCATCAAGAACATTAAACCCTGCAGAGATTAATTTTGCAACGATCGAAAAAGAATGTTTAGCAATAGTATGGGGATGTAAATATTTTCGACCATACTTATTTGGTAGAGAATTCACCGTGTATACCGACCATCAACCACTTACTTGGCTTATGAACTTAAAAGAACCAAATTCGAGACTCGTACGCTGGAGATTAAAATTAGACGAATATACCTTCTCAATAAAATATATAAAAGGTAAATCCAATAACGCAGCCGACGCATTGTCTAGAAACCCAGTAGACCTCAATGCCTTGGAAACGGCTTCAGTACAAAATAATGCGGGAGATTCCGATGATGTCATACAAGAATTTTTAGACAGACCAGAAAGCTTTGTAACACCGCTAGAACCTGAAAACCAAACAGAAGAATCACCCAATACCAATAATAATGACAATAATCAATCAATATCAAATCAATCAAAGAGAATATCAAAAAATCAATCAAATCAATCAAATAATCAATCCCAGGATGAAAATTCAGATGGAGAAACTGTTCACTCATCAGCTGAAGAACCAATATTGGCAATACCAATATCGGAAAGACCTCTAAATCAATATAAAAATCAAATAATAATGACTATTAGCGATACAGATAAGATGCAATGTAAATTTGACAAAGTCTTTGAAAATACGAGATATTACGTCACACTAACTGCCAATGATGCACAGCAGGACATAATTAAATTTATAAAAGAATTTTTAGAACCAAAACAACGATACGGTATTTTCTTTAGAACCTCAATTTTGGCCCCATTATTTACAACAACTGTCCAAAATATCTTTAAAAATGCATCTTACAAAATAATACATTGCCCAAAATTATTAGTAGACGTAGAGATAAGAGAAGAACAAAAAGAAAAACTCACCCTGTATCATACCACAAAAACATGTCATAGAGGCATTAACGAAATGAAAACTTCAATATCTTCAAATTTTTATTGGCCTAAAATGATCGAAGACATTACTGAATATGTCAACAACTGTGAAACATGCCAAAGGAATAAATACGATAGGGATCCTCCAGTGATTAAATTTAACTTGACGCCCACGAGTTCAAAACCTTTTGATCATGTACATGTTGATTCATTTCGCATATCAAAAGAAATATTTTTAACGTTGTACGACACATTTTCTCGATACGGCCAGGCGTACCTTTTAAAGACCTTGACCGGTACATCAGTCACAGATGCATTACTGACCTTCTCAAGCCACCACGGCTTACCTTTAAAAATAACCGTTGACCCAGGAACTGAATTTAAAAATAAGGACGTTCAAGATTTTTGCAAATTACATAAAATCCAACTTCACATAGGAACCGCCAAAAATTCGAATTCAAATAGCCCCGTGGAAAGATTCCATTCTTCCATTATTGAAGCATTTAGATGTTTAAAGGAAGATAATCCAAAATCAAGCGCAGAGCAACTCATGCAACGCGCATGCCTTGGTTATAATAATTCGATTCACTCTGTACATAAATTTACCCCCTTTGAAGTGGTAAAAGGGCACATAAGTAATATCGACCCCTTTAGCATATCGGACGCAGCCATTGTTTCAGACTATGTCCAAAAACACAAAGAAACAACTCAAAAGTTATACGAAAAAATAAAAGAAACAAACCAGCAAGTTAAAGAGAAAAATATAAACAAGTTAAACGAAAAACGATCGGACCCCCCAGATTTCTTAAATCATTCTGACGCCTACATACAAACGAAATCGAGATCAAAAGATGCCCCCAAATTTACAAAAACCGCAGTAAAGAGACAAACTCCTAAAAAGATTTTCACCACAAAAGGCACTTATCATAAATCGAGTGCGCGAAAACCAAAAACTAAAAAGAAATCTTCTTTACAGGTTCAAAATGACACTCCCGAGGAACGCCCTCATAGTAGCAGTCATAATGACGTCACTAATAGTAGTCAGCAGCAATGATGACGTGCAAATTACGACCTTAAATAACCCCCTTCTTCCTATCCAACTAGGTAGCTCAAAACAAATTTATACAAAACACACTTTTTTGCATTATATTGATCTTCAATCAATAATCGATCAATTTTCAAAAATTAAAAAATATTTCTCAATGATTAAACAAAACTTTTTAAAAGACAATAATACAAATCCGATATCTTTAAACAGTCTTTCCGAAAGCTCACTTTTGAGAACGGAATATTTAATACAAACCACTCAAAATAAAATTTTAAATTTGCTCCCTGTTATCAGGAATAAACGAGGTTTAATTAATGTTGTCGGAAACATTAATAAATGGCTTTTTGGAACCCTCGACTCCGAAGATGGTGAACGTTACGAACAAGCAATATCTCACTTACAGAAAAATCAAAAAACCATTGTTCAAGAAATGAATTTACAAATCTCGTTATCAAAAACCTTAATTCGAGATTATAACAAAACCTTAACAGTTCTTAGTAGTAACCAAAATAAATTAGAAAACAGTTTAAAAAGATTACAAAATTATATGGGAACAACAATTCGAGATTTAAATATCTATTTGACTTTCCAAAATTTGTTATCACAAATCAATTTAGATTGCCAAAATCTTATTACTTTTGTCGATAATTTAGGAGATGCAATAATGTTTGCAAAATTAAACACTTTGCATAACTCAATTATTTCAGGCACTGAACTGATTCGAATGATGGAATATTTAAAGAAAATTTACAAACCTAGTCAAATTCCAAGTTTTAATAATGTCTTAACTTACTATCAATTTTTGGGTACACAAATAACTTTTTCAAACTTAAAATTAATTTTTGCAATTCATGTCCCAATTATTGAACCCGAAACATATACATTTTACCAATTAATACCTACTATCCAAAATAACCAAATTTTCGTACCTCGATACCCCTTTTTGGCACGAAGCTTACAGAAAAATCAGTTCCATGAAGAAGCCTGCCCACAATTAGAAGAAACGTACTACTGCCAAGAACGATTCACCACCGATGACAATTGCACCCTTAGACTCACAGAGGGCTTTCAACCACAAAACTGCCCTGTGTTTAACATCAATCTGCAAGAATCAATAATCGAACAAATCGCACAAGACCAACTACTGGTGATGCCAGCCAAAACTGAAATGGTCCACACAAAATGCCGCACTAGTCAATATATTGGAACTAGTAAACCGATTTTAATTAGAATTCCACAGTCATGTGAAGTAACAGTTGCAAATCGAAAATACAGAAACGAAAACCAATTAATAAAAGGAAGACCACTGATCTTACCAAATATTGAATTCCAAAAATTTAAGCAACCAGAAATTTTGGAATCAACAAATTTAACAAAAATCGATATTGCCAATATCTATAAATTAAATGATATTGCCAATAAATTAAAACCAATCAAGATTCAAAATGAATTTCATGCCAGCCACATCACGTCTTACGTTACTTCAGTTATCATTATGATTGCCATAGCCATGATGATATTTTACTTTTGGAAAAATGGAGTTTCACTGAAGTCTTGCCGACACAAAACGTCAAGAAAAACAGTGGTAAAGCAACCACCTGATGAAGAAGCAAAATCCAGCCGCAACTCTGAAGTTGAGCCTGAAAACAACTCCGTCTTCAACTCCGTGATTTTCAGACCTAAGGAGGGAGGAGTTATATTCACATAATTTATTTTTATTATATTAGATAAGCATTTTTATAACCACACGTGTTTGCTAACTTTGCACTTTTTTACTATTATATGAATTGTTAGGAGAAAATTAAACCATTCCCAGCAAAGCTTCTGTAGACTTAAGATCGTACTATTGTTACTTTAAAGTTATTACGCAAAATAAAATTTTTTAAAAACAATTAACTCTAAAGTTAATACTTAACTAGGGGCACAAAAGAGCTTCACCTTCAAAAAATTATTATGAAGAAATAATAAAAAATACAAAAATGTTAAATTTCTATTTCAATTCTCAAAGTTAAATACAAAATAAGAATATTCATTTATTACAAAGAAGACACTTACAAGAAGTAAGTTAACCTTAAATTCTAAACTGCATTATTTAGTCTATAAAATCTGTCTTTATGCGTCTATGTAAAGTTGTGGAAAAGTCTGAAAATGTCTTGCAAAAGTCTTGAAATGTTTTAAAAAAGTCGGGAAACCTTCGGGAATACTCTGAAAATAATCAGGAAAGGTCTGGAAATCTTTAAGAAAAGACTGGAAATGTCCTGAAAAAGGCTGCAAATGTTTAAGAATAATCTTGAATTTTGAGATAGAACAGAAGAAGTGATTAAAAGGAGATTCAGCCAAAGGTGAAAGAAAGGGAACTAAAAGTGACTGAAAGTGAACCGCCGAGCGGAAGTGATTAAAAGTAAACCGGTAGGAAGTTATTGAAAGTGAACCGGAATAGATGAAAAGTAAACCGAAAGTGACCGGAAATTACTTAAAATAACTGAAAATGACTAAAAGTAAACCAGAACTGATCATAAATTCTTTAAAAGTGATTGGAAGTGACTAAAAGTAAACCTGAAATATCTAAAGTAAACCGAAATATACCTGTAGTGAACCGGAAGTGACTGAAAGAAAGCAAAAGTGGCCACAAATTTCTAAAAAGTTACCGGAAGTAACTGAAAGTAAAGTGCCTAAAAAAAACAACTTTCAAAACGATTTTACAGGGGAAACATTAACCATGTTCACCTTTTTTTTTATTTTGCTAAATGTTTTTTTTTAAATAACTTTTTGACACACCTGATTTTTGTTTACGGACGTTATGACTAGTTCAGAGATATAAGAACAAATATAGATCGGATTTCACAACCCACTAAAATAAATAAGAAGAAAAATTTGAAGAACTGAAATTGTATACTATTATACTTTGATTTTGTTGCGTCTTTATTAAAATGGTGTTGTTATTTGTTATTAAAATGTTGTTATTTTTGTTGTGTTTTTTGTTGGCAAAGATAGAAAATGTCGAACTTTATCTTTTACTATAATGGAAAAAGTTAGATTTTGAGAGCCTTATCAGTTTTTGACAGATTTTATCCCAAATTCAATTTAAAAAACCGGCAAAAATGCAAATAAAAAGTGACCTTGACAAGCACTTGTTATTTTTAGACCAGAGAACGGTAATGTTAGCTGGACAGCGGCTATTTTAAATTTCTCACTTAAACTTTGGTCAAATCCAATCCTTTAATCTATAACCCGTGGCTTAGATTTAATTTTTTTTACAGGCATTGCTGCGGTTCTAGCAACATTGGAAGGGGTTCAAAAGGGTCGTGATCTGGTCAAGCCCTTAAAACCGATTCAGACTAGAAGTGATCTTATGATTTATCCTCCTATTCAGATCGAACCCTCGGAAGTAATTTTGCCCTGGGATCCTGTGACCCGCCCCAAATATGACATTGACTTAGTAGCAAAGGTAAAGAAGACTCAGTAGCTTTAGCTTAAAGAAAAAGTTGATACCCTATATCATGCAGAGTAGCTCATAAAACTTATTTGCCAAATTTCATTAAAATCGGTAAAGTCGTTTCTCAGATTATCTGTAACAAAAATATATGATGAATATTTAATTGATATATCTTGTTTTCTTTTTTCTTCAAAAAAACTTTTACGTTTTGTGTAAACGCACGGTGAGGCCAAATAGAATAATGTTACGGGTTCACAACGACAAATTAAAAACTCGCAATTGTTGAAAACGATACGTCAATTTATTTCCACAAATTATGTACAAAAACACGCACTCCACTTTACTAATAATTCACCACTAATATCTCACGACCACTACAGTATGTTATCTGTGACTGACTGACAGATGCACGACGTCCGGCCTTATATATGAGGATCGTCCATCTCTCTCGAACTTTCCGGCAGCCTTCGACGTCCGGAAAGTTCTCGTATTATTTGGACCGCAAGTCACAGATAACGCAACTAAAACCTAGACTAAGAATACAACCTTAAGATAAATCAACCTAATACTACACTAAACCTAAATAAATTCCAATTATAAAATTTAAATAAATTAAATTTGTAACACTATCCTCCTCTTCAGGTTTGATCGTCCCGATCAACATTTCCCAGGTAAGGTTTTAGTCTGTCTAGATGAACAACTTTCATCTTGGACTTCGGGCTTCTCTGGATTCGGTAGACTACATCATTAATTCTCTTAACAACTTTATAAGGCCCTTCCCATGGTGGTGTCAACTTAGGTGATCTTCCTTTCCTGCGTTGAGGATTGTATAGCCAGACTTGATCATTCTCTTTGAACCCTGAAGAGTTTGCTTTCAGGTCATATCTCGCTTTCATGCGGTCACTGGCTATTTCTATTCGCTCTCTAACCACTTCATGGATATCGTGCAGCTTTTGCCTTAAACGTTCGACATAGTCATTAACCTCTAAGTGTTCTTCTTCAGGTGAACCAAACATGATATCACATGGTAAACGCAGTTCTCTACCAAACAGGATACTAGATGGAGTAGCTCCTGTCGTATTGTGAATGGCGGTTCTATAGGCCATCAAAAACAATGGAATATATTGGTCCCAATCTGTTTGGTGCTCATCAACAACTTTGCACAGATGTTCTTCTATTGTTTTATTAAATCTTTCAACCATGCCATCTGACTGCGGGTGTAAAGCCGTAGTCCGTGTTTTATGTATCCCTAAAAGGTCACAGAGATTCTGGAAGAGCTTCGGTTCAAAGTTTCTTCCTTGATCTGAATGAAGTTCCAAAGGAATGCCAAATCGGCTGAAAACATCATTTACCAGAACTTCCGCAACTGTAGTGGCCTCTTGGTTAGGCAAAGCAAAAACTTCTGGCCATTTGCTAAAATAATCCATGACAACAAGGATGTATTTGTTGCCCTTTTTAGTTTCTGGAAATGGTCCGGCCACATCAATAGCAATGCGTTCGAATGGTAGACCTACGTTATATTGTTTCATTTGACCTCTGGACCTTGTTTTGGGACCTTGGCTGGCTGCACAAGTCGAACATCGGCGGCACCAGTTTTTCACATCTTGAAAGTAATTGACCCAATAAAATCGGTTTCGAATTTTGTCCATGGTTTTATTTATGCCTAGGTGCGCGCCTGATTTTCCACCATGGCATTCGGCCATTATATTGTCTACCATGCTCCTAGGAACCACTACTTGATTAACCACAGTAAGGCCATCGGCACTTTCCCAGGCACGTTTAAGGATGTTTTCCTCTACTATCAGTGAATCCCATTGTGCCCACAGTGATTTGAATATCACCCCTTGGTTTGCGATATCTTGCCATGATGGTCGTGGCTTGTTCTCTTCTTTCAATCGCAAGATAGGTCCTACATCTTTGTCGTTAAGTTGTGTGGTTCTAATCGAAGCCGACATCCATTCTTCATCTGGTTCTAACATTATCTGGCGCACGTAGGTAATTCCTTCTTTCTGGTCAATTTTCCTGCAATGTTTACAATCCTCAGGGCAAGGTCTTCTGGACAATGCATCTGCATTATTATGCACCCTTCCCGCTCGGTGCTTAATTTGATAATGGTATTGTTGTAGCTTTTCTATCCATCTCGCGACTTGCCCCTCAGGTTGTTTCATTTTCATGAGCCACTGTAACGCAGCATGATCCGTTCTAATCAGAAACTCTTGTCCGTAGAGATATTTGTGAAAGTGATCTACGGATTTAACTATGGCTAGGAGCTCCTTTCTAGTAACACAATAATTTTTCTCTGGTTTGGATAGCTTCTTGCTGAAAAATTCGATGACCCGTTCTTCTCCATCTTGTACTTGGGAGAGTACTGCTCCTATGCCATCGTTGCTTGCATCAGTATCTAATATGAATTTTCCTTTTGGAATGGGATATGCAAGAATCGGACTAGAACATAATGCTGCTTTTAGTCTTCTAAATGCTTGGTCACATTCGGTATTCCATTTGTAAGAAGCTTTATCTTCTGTAAGTCTATGTAATGGAGACGCTATTTTGGCGAATCCTTCTACAAATCGTTTGTAGTATGTACACAGACCCAAAAAGCTTCTCAATTCATGTTTGTCACGAGGTTGAGGCCATTCTTTTATTGCTTGTAACTTCTTTTCGTCGGTATGGATGCCTTCTCGGTAAACGACGTGACCCAGGAACTCAACTTTTTCTTGGAACAGAAAACATTTCTTTGAGTTCAATTTAAGATTTGCGTTCCTGATTCTTGAGAATACTTCTCGTAAATTATCTAGATGATCTTGAAATGATTTCCCCATTACTATGACATCATCCAAATAGACTAGGCAGGTTTTCCAAGTAAGGCCTCGTAGAACGACTTCCATTAGTCTTTCAAATGTAGCTGGGGCATTGCACAGGCCAAATGGCATCACATTAAACTGATAAAGTCCACTTCCTGCAGAGAATGCAGTCTTTTCTTTATCTCTTTCAAAGATTCCTACTTGCCAATACCCACTTTTCAGGTCAAGAGTAGAAAACCAATATGATCCTGCCAACGTTGTCAATGTGTCGTCTATTCTTGGCAGTGGGTAACTATCTTTCTTGGTCACATCGTTAAGTTTCCTGTAGTCGACACAAAATCTAGTACTTCCATCCTTTTTAGTGACCAACACCACAGGAGATGACCAAGGACTTGATGACTCTTCAATAACACCGTCGCTGAGCATTTTATTAATGAGATTGTGAACTTCTTCTTGCTTGGCCATTGGTAGTCTTCTTGGGGGTTGTCTTATCGGTTGGGCATCGCCAGTGTTGATAGCATGTTGAATAAGGTTTGTGCGTCCCGAACTACTCCTAGTTTCGAAGATATTACTTTGTTCTTCTATAAACTCTCTCGCTTTACTAAATTCTTCTGGAGTGAGATGTTGCCAAGTTGACTCAAATTGCTGAAGTACCTCCATTGGTAACTTGCTTGTATCCTCGGAAGTTGGCTCTTCACATCTTGTTACTTTCTGTACTGGTTCAAATAATGCTACCACCTCCCCCTTAATAATTTTGACACTATTTGGGAAAATATTGGCGACTCTAATCGGGATGTCTTTATTGGTTTTAACTAGTGATTTTGCAACGAGGTAGGTGTTGGGTGTGTTTTGTTGGCTTATGAGTCCGACGCAGCTTGATGTTTTACTTTCCAGCCTCCCAAAAATTATGGTCTCACTGTTACCGACTAGTCTTGTTGTGCATACTGCCACCACCTTAATTGGTTCTTTATTGATGTGACTATTTGACAAAATGAACTCTTCGTTCCCAAATCTTAGGGTATTAAGTTTATTATCAAACGCAAATCCATGTTTACTTATCAAGTCCATTCCCAAAATAAATTCATCTTCTATTTCGGCAACCAATACAGTGTGGCGAATCTTTAATCTTCCCAGCTGTAGGTCTATGTCTGTCTGCCCCAACACGTCTGCGGATTCTCCAGTCACAGTCTTAAGTGTTATTTTCTTTTCTGTTGGTCGAATTTTATATCTCGTTGCAATTTTGAACTTAAGCAATGATATGGCAGCACCAGTGTCTACTGTTATGTTAACTTGTCTTCCATTTATAAGTCCGTCGATGTTAAGACTGTCAGCAGTATGTTTTAAGCTCTTAATTGAATAAATTTTGGGGGCTACATTCCCTTTAGCCAACACCCGCCCCTCTGCGTTGACTAGTTTTAGTTTTCCTGATCTCTTCTTCGGTACTCTGTCCCGCTAGATGGCGAGCGAGACCTTATGTGGACGCGACAATGGCGTTGGATATGCCCTGTACGTCCGCATCTGAAACACTTTACATTTGGAGGGGATCGTCTGCTTTCTTTCAAAGAGTCAATCTTCTCTATCAGTGATTGAAACATTTGGTTTAGCGTTTTTGAGTTGACCTCATGTCCATTGCTCATTTCTTCTCCCTCCTGAATTGAAACAGCTCTTACTTTTGGCCTGGACATATACCGTGAAGGGATCTCTGTAATTTTCTGGCATTTCTGGGTAAGCTAAATACATCAGCCTCCTGATATCTGCTTCATACTCTTGTAATGATTCTCCTGGCCTTTGTTGACGGATATTTAATTCTGACCAATGTAAATTTCGCAAGTGTTCGTCTCCATACCTTCTTTCTAACGCTGCCACTAGAGCGTTATAATTCTGTTTTTGCTCGACTGGAATGGACCGTAAAAGTCCCAGAGCAGGTTCTCGTAGAGCTACTAACAATGCTCTAGCTTTTTCCTCATCATCCCAACCATTTGCAGCAGCGGCAGCTTCAAACTGTTGTTTATAAGTAGACCAGGAAGACGTACCATCGAAATTTGGAGGCTTAATGTTTTGGTTGGAATTCACAACACATCCCTGAGTTTTCATTTTGTTGTGTTCTTTTAGGAGCTGTATAAGCTGTTTTGACACATCCTGGAGCTTTTCTTCCACTGTTTGAAAAACTTCTTCTCTTACATTCTGTAGCTTGGTCTCCACTTTTTCTTCAACATTCTGCAATTTGTTTTGTACCGTTTCTTCTACATTCTGCAATTGGTTTTGTACCTTTTCTTCTACATTCTGCATTCTTTGAGTTATTTCTTCCTTAAGATCTTCAGTTGCTGCTTTGAACTCTTCTCTCAGCTGTTCGGAGTTGCTCTTTATCTGATCGAAGTTTTCTTGCATGCCATCTAATGTCTGTCTCATATGGTTCTGGTTTTGTTCAATAGTGTGTTTCATGTCGTCCATGGTGTGTTTCATATCGTTCTGGTTTTGAGCCATTTGAGCTGCTAGAGCCTGCATCATTTTAGTTAAATCTTCCATCTTGGCCGATCTTTGTCTAGTAAGCATTAACTTCGTGATAAATCACTTAAAACGTCTATTTTATCTACAAAGCGAATGTCGAAGTCTATAAAGCGAATGTCGAAGTCGGTTTTTCAATGTCTCTTCCAATTCTTAAATAGAACCTAATGGAATGTTCTGGAATATACTGGTAAATGCTACTCTTTCTGCTACTAGGCAAATGTAGAAGTCACTTTTTGATTATCTATTTTGGTTCTCGAATAGACCGTCGTAGAATGTTATGGAATATTCTAGAAATAATTTCTAGTTCTTACTTTTAAAATAACTAAGCTACTATCGAAGTCGGTATTTGTATATCTCTTCTAGTTTTTTGAATAGAACGTCGTAGAATGTTATGGAATCTTCTAGAAATTCTTTCTAATTCTTACTTTTGAAATAACTAAACTAATGTCGAAATCGGTATTTGTATATCTCTTCTAGTTTTTGAATAGAACGTCGTAGAATGTTATGAAATCTTCTAGAAATTCTTTTTAGTTCTTAATTTTGAAATTACTAAGCTTTTGTCGAAGTCTCTTTTTGGATATTTCTTCTGGTTTTCGAATAGAGCGTCGTAGAAAGTGATGGAATGTTCTAGAAATTATTTCTGATTTTTACTTTTAAAATTACTAATCTAATGTCGAAGTCGGTATTTGTATATCTCTTCTAGTTTTTGAATAGAACGTCGTAGAATGTTATAGAATATTCTAGAAAATCTCTCTAATTATCAATTTTTGGACTGTAAAGTTAATGTCAAAGTCGGTTCTTAAATATCTCTTTTAGTTTTTGAATAAAACAATATCGAACTTCTTCGAATATTCTGGAAAAATCACTTACTGTTTTTCTGTCCAATTGTCCTATCCGGTGGTAATATGTAAGGGTAGTCTTTGCACTATTCAGTTCCGAATATTCTGGCAAAATCACTTACTGTTCTTCTTTTTAATTGTCCTAGCCGGTGGTACTATGTAAGGATAGTCTTTGCACTATTTATTTCTTTTAATCCCACTTCTGACACCAATTGTTACGGGTTCACAACGACAAATTAAAAACTCGCAATTGTTGAAAACGATACGTCAATTTATTTCCACAAATTATGTACAAAAACACGCACTCCACTTTACTAATAATTCACCACTAATATCTCACGACCACTACAGTATGTTATCTGTGACTGACTGACTGATGCACGACGTCCGGCCTTATATATGAGGATCGTCCATCTCTCTCGAACTTTCCGGCAGCCTTCGACGTCCGGAAAGTTCTCGTATTATTTGGACCGCAAGTCACAGATAACGCAACTAAAACCTAGACTAAGAATACAACCTTAAGATAAATCAACCTAATACTACACTAAACCTAAATAAATTCCAATTATAAAATTTAAATAACTTAAATTTGTAACAATAAAATAGGTGATAATGTGTTAGTTTAGGTTGTAAATTGGTTTTTAGGGTGGTGATGGCAGATTCCTATGGACCAGCAGCGATCACAACATAGGTACTGTCAGTCAATCTGGTCATGTGCATACATACGAAAATGGCTTTTTCGAAGTGTCAGCTGTCATGCAACGTAACCATCATAACAGGCGAGTCTTAAAATACACAACAACCTTCTTGCTTGCTTCACTGTCTTACTTTTCCGAGTGCAGTATTTAGGGAGAACATTTTTTGAATAATAAAAAATGTCTTTCTTTGTTATTCTGTGATAATGACACGGAACCGTAGAATTTTCGGGAGTGCCTAAAAATTACCCATAACTTTTATGAAAGCTTGTTCTTAATAATTTCACGAGTTGGAAACTACTGAAATTAGACAACTAGGTTGACTAGAAAATATCCTGTTAATTTTTAAAAACGAGAAGTATTTTAAGTTTTTGTTTACTTTCCCGTGTTTTGCGTATACTTCTAATTAGATTAACGTTTATTTTTTATTCTGTTCTATTCCCAAATTGATTTATAACAAAGAAATTTAAGTATTTATAACGTCAAGAAACTTGAGAGCTTTTATTAAGGTGTCAGATATGTATAATATCATGACAACATGGAATATCCGATGTAATTTTTAAATATCCAATTAATAATAAGTGAAATATTCGCTTTATTTGTTGAGTGTCCATTTATTAATTCAATGCCTGTTACTACGACTAAAAAGTATAAATAAATTGATTTACTAAACTTTCGTGATAACAGGCAGTCGGCAAAATTCATCATCTTACCCCCGTCGAAGTTGGAAATCGTCGAATTTGTGATGGAAGCTGAGATTGGTTTCCCGGTTCGCCTTCATGTGGCGCTGTACGCAGAACAGGAAGATGCTTATGGAAAACCAACACTAGTACCATTTACAAGGTATGAAAGTACAGAGTGGTCGCATACAGTCAAGCTATATAAATATTTTTTAAAATGTTATATTTATTGACTTTACTTTTATGACCGTTTATTTTTTTAATTTAAATTAACTAGCTTTAATTTTTTCGTATAGTTGTCAAGAACTGCCTCTTACAATTAAGCAGTCTGATGTAAAATTCAAACAGAACAAGTCTGACATTATGCCGCCCGTTGGAATTTCATGTGGCAACATTGCAATGGTAAGTATAAAGAGGTTAGGCACAAACTTGACTATTAGAATTATATTTATTGGTAAATATTTTTTAAAACAAATGTAGACCAGTGAAGATACCTTGAAAAATGGGAAAAAACTGCATGAACACTATTGGAAATTAAATTAAATTAAATTAAAGAACATATGTGGCAGCAGGTACTCTCTGACCCGGAGGATTAGTACCTGTCTACCCAAGTAACATTTCTTTATTTATAGCAGAGGCTAAAAGGTTGTTAGCGCCTTTCCTTAAAACCAGTTTCAATGTTTGGTCGCTAGCACGTTCCCATTACCCTTATATCCTAAATGGGACTCCCCAATTGGTGGTGGCAACCTATGACTTAAACTCACTATAAAACCATAAGAAATAAACTCCAGCTTCGCCTCTAGCGGTGCCACCAGTATAGAACCTTTTAGAGCCTAAAGCTATTATGCCAGGTTCTAAAAGCAACTCAGAAACGTCCTCTATCCTATTATAAAACTAGATTTGGTAATTTGGTATCCTGGCGATTCTGTTGAATACCAAAATACCTTTAGAGTAAAGAAGTTTTCGTATAAAAGCTATGGCTATATAAAATAATTTATGTCACAAAATTGCCAAAAATGTCAGAGTCCCAAAATTATTTTATCACATAAAAATATACCTATATATGAGGAGTTTGTCGTTTTGTTGATGATCAAATTATCTGCCAGATTTATTTTTCTGATAAAATCGTATCTGAAAAGCTCTTAAAACAAGCGCACCAGCCCAAAAATGCTTTTTAATCGTTTTTTGATAACAAAATAACAAATATTTCGAGTAAAATAAAAATAATTTACACTATATACCATTAAAAAAGTCTGTTTGGTTTACGTAAATCAAAATTATAGTAAAATTATTGTTAAAAACAATGCTAAAACGACTAGATAAATATTTTCTCTTTACAATATTTTTTGAATAATTTTATATACGCCATTATGGTTTTATAGTGGTCACTTGGTTTTATTTGTTACTGTATCGCAACAAGGATTTTTGTTTGCCCTTATGAAACCAACAAAAAAGAGCAAAGTAAACATAGTCAACATAACCTCTTAAATTTTTTGTATTTGTTTTTTTAAAGTGTTAAAAACGTATAATTCAACACTTTTAAATGTTTTTTATCGTGCAATTTGCACACAATCGATAAGGCCAGTGCAATAATATCCATGGTCCCTGCAGGTTGGAGGACAACCTCTTATATTGGCCGTCTAAACAGGTCTTATCTAGGCCTTGGTGTCCTACCCAGGAGGACTGAAACTCAACAATTATTAATTATTGGGCTTTAAATAATCAATCTTGCAAAAGGTAGGTACCAATCTGTACCTATGTTATTTTTACCAGAAATACCTAAAAAACACGAAAGTATTTACTTACTTCTGTTAGAACCCTTAAGGAAACAAGGTTTTATATAGCCGCCTATTTAAATAATATTTAATATGCAGTTATGGGTAACTATAAATACAAAAGAATTAAGTTAAGCCTTCCTATAAACCTTTTTAAAATGCCTAAAAGTAATGGCAAAAACCAAATGTCTAAAGTTTATATTTAGTACTCTAAAAATCCTTAAGGAAACTAGGTTCTATTTGGCCGCCTTTATAATCATATTTACTATTAAACTACTGGTAACTATAAAAACAAAAGGATATAAGGTAACCTTTTAGCTCTATTATAAAACACTTTTGTGATGACCTAAAGTAATGAAAAAAACTAAAGTATCTAAAAGGAACAGAAGGAATATCAGTTTTATTATACTCCCTTTATAAATCACTTTTTGGTTGTATAATACCCCTTTGGTGGTAATAATGTTACTTGGGTGGGGTTCCTTTCCCAGGCATACGGGAGAAGACCACACTGGTATGAAAGGCGGACAGGAAGGTACCCTTCTGTTTGGGGAAAACATAAAAGAAAAAAACATTTGGTAAAATTATCACGTCCTTGCAATTTAACTACACGTAGATTTAGTGAAAATAAGGACACTGTTGTTCTGGTATACGCTTTAATCCATCAGTAACGTTTCGATAATGGTTCGGTTTTTGTCTTCATTAGACCTTCAGGCTAAATCGTATATTAAAAACATCAAAAACAAGAATTTAAGCAGGAATACAAAAGGCACAAAATTGAAAACGAAGCCCAATATTAATTTGCTAAATATTTTAAAAAAAAATTGAATATAAATATTATAATATATATAAATTTGATAGAAAATGCAAACCATTATGGATATGCAAGCTCTGCTTGACAATTACGCTTGCTTTACTCGGCTTGGTTAAGCAGCGAGATTAAAGTAACGAGTTTACTGTCAGAGAGCAGCCTTACACCCTGCAATGACCAATAAAGCTTATGGTACAGTAAACTAAGTAATAGTGAGTATAGTGAGAACAACTATTAAATGTTGTATCTGGTTTATTAACATGAATCTTCCTTCTCTTTTTATATTAAAATGTTTTCATAGTTAGTGACAAATGATAAAATATAAAATGTTATATTTCGTGCTGTTTTATAGACTAAATAATTTATATAATTAAAATAGGTAAACTTGAAAAGGCTAATTTACGTCTTTAAAACCTAATTTCTGAAGATCACCTGAATGTTTAAATAATAACTAACT
Source organism: Aspidapion aeneum (assembly GCA_963576565.1). Lineage (NCBI taxonomy): Eukaryota > Metazoa > Arthropoda > Insecta > Coleoptera > Brentidae > Aspidapion > Aspidapion aeneum. The sequence continues at coordinate 32,000,632 of OY755038.1, read as the reverse complement.
AAAAAAATGTAGATTTATGTAAAATATTAAAAGAGAAAAATCTGTTTAATTTTGTGATTAAACAATGGACCAGACGAAATTTGATTTAAATTTTATTGCAGTCATTTTATTTTGCTATTTCCTAAATTGCTTAAGTTCTGTTTTTTTTTTTCAAAAAAACCGCTTCCAGAACTTGGGTATTTGGAGGAAAATGTAGCTTTAAAACTAAAATAAAATGTAAAAACAAATATTTTAATTTCAAATAATTATAACGTGTTAAGGACATAATAGGCCAGTCGATAAAAGCATTCAACATTGCAAATGCGCATGTATCTACAATTTTTTTATATGTTGCTAGGATCCTTGACGTTAATTTATATCCAAGTTTGCAACCGTGATATCCGTGTGGTACTCCCGTGGGACTCAGAAATCTTGAATTTTTTTATATTTTTTTCAAAAAAACTACCTTGAGGAAGAATTTTTTGGTTATTTACTTTCTGTACTTTGTAAATCTAACCAAATTCTCTATAACCTGAGCGCAACACTAGTTGCGGAGATACTTGTGGTCAAATTTAATATGTGAAGATTTTTACAAACATTGAAATTTTACTGATAGTGTCATTTTCCAAGCCACAGCCACATTTTCCCCCATACGCCTCCTAGAGGCCATATATGTAATTTTTTTTGACATCTGAAAATTCAGTCATTGAAGGCTATTTTGCATGTCAAGTTTCATTACTCTTGCTTAAACCATTCAGAATTTAAAAAATATTTTAATCTACCTTTTTAGCATTTTTGTGTCTGCTAACAGGTTGTGTTGGTTCCCATCAATTAGTAATTGACTAAGATGTTACAAAATCTTTATCAAAATTCCGACGAAAGACGCTATGTCGTTCTAGTAAGATTCATTTGTGACTGGGCCTTGCAGCCCTTCCACTACGACCACTAGTGGGTCTATTGTGGCTCACTTTTGAGTGGTTTCTCGCCACTGAATGCCTAATCCAACAAAAGGGTTAGCTATCAGTTTGGGTGAGACATTGTTCAGATCTTCTGAATCAATCTGAGGTTTACCGAAAGTGTTTTGACGTAAACGTGCAATAGTCGCGCACAGTTCATGTATAACTGTTTCGTCATCCTTCATACAGAGTCTAGATTCGGTCTCTTCTGTTATTCCCATTCTGTGCATGGGTACTCTTAGTCGATAGTAACCCGTAAAAAGTCCAGTCACTATACGGATCTCCTGTCTGGTATATTTATCCGATAGTTTTGGAAGCTCTTCTCCATCCATTTCAAAATGGTTAATTGAGCAGCATTGTATGATATTCTCAGGGCTGTTTCGGAGCCGAAAAATTCGGCAGATGCGGCTTCACTCATTTCTTGGTCTACGGCCTCATTTCTCTTGTGCCCAGAATGCCGTAGTATCCATACCAATGACACATTGTTAACGCTACCAAGCGCATTCAGCGAATCCCCGCAGCTCCTCACGGTTCTCAATGCGACCGTATAGGAATCAAGGGCTCTTAAGGTTGTTTGACTGTCGGAGAAGATTTTTATTGTCCCGTTGGTCCATTCGTGGTCAGTAATCCACCGGGCACACAGTTCAATGGCTACGAGTTCGACCTGAAATATAGTAGCCAACTTTCTTTAATGAAACCTTTGCTAAAAAGCGTGAGAAACTAGCACCCACCTTTAAAAGTTCAAACCGTTTTACCCTAACAACTCGAATAGAATCTAATATATATTTTATGGTGACTGCGATATATTTATGCTGTTATTATTGTTTTTAATTTCAAAATGTATTACACTGGTCTAATTGAAATTCTGAAAGAAATGTTTAAATTTATCTTCTTTTTCCCTTACAAGGTTGGTCTAAATGTTGGCACCAGCAAAGTCACTGTGACGTATTACCAAGATGGCGCCGCCTTAGAGGATTCTGTTACCATCAGCGCCTACAGAAAGCTAGAGCTAATATATCCGAAGAAAGATATCGTTATCGCCGTCGGATCGAGTATCAATCTGGTTTATACAGGTACAAAAATTAAAAACATTTTCACCAGTATTTACTAAGATCTTAAAACTTAGCACTTAGACCAGGGTCTAAGTACTAGGTAAGTACTAAGTCTATAGACTTGACCCCGACCGGTATAAGTGTATTTTTTAATACTTACATGTCAATTATTGCATAGATTTGGTTCACGTTAACGTGCAATAGCGATTTTATTTTAAATCGAAGCCTTTAACGAGGATACCGTAGTAGATCCTTTGTGTGTATAAAATAAAACCAGTTTTAAAAACGATTGCGATTTACAAATTGTAACAAGAATTTTATCATTAACTATAAAACAAACAAGACCCAAAATATTAAAATTAAAAACTTTAACATACCATAATAACAAACTGCAAAATATTATTTAAATAGAAAAATATTATGTATTGACAATTAATTTAGATGTTTTAGTTTAAGTTCAACAAAACTTAGAATGTGACTACCGACTTGTCTCCTCAAAGTTTTTATTGAAGGTAAGTTGGACGCAAGTAATCCATTATCCCCTTTTTGATGAGCTTGGAGGAACCAAGTCAGTGGCGTTGTTGATAATCCTAAAGTTTAGTTTACATTCTAGCTAATGAGCTAAACAAGAAAACCTAAACGAAAACAGAGATAAAATGACATTTTATATACAACACCTTCTTATTTCACAGTTTTTCCATAGCCAATCACGTTGAATGAAAAACCCTCTCTCTACTTGAGGTTACCTCTCACTTAACCATTACAAATCCTACTCTTAACTTTTTAGCAGTTTTTTCTCGCATCCAAGTGACGTTTGTAAACCAAAATATTATATTTTTGTTATTTATAATTAAATTATATAAATATTAAAAATTATTGCATCCAAGGGAAAAAGTGAGTTAAACCTTAAACCAAAACCTAAACGAAAAGTCTAGTTTAGAATTTTAGAGCCTTGGACTTTAGACCCTTTAGAAAATATTGGCGTTTGTGTCTCATTACTACAAGTTATTACACTATAAGGGCATGGTATAACAAGACAAGATATGATTTCGCGCATGCACTGCGCTTCGCGATCAGCTGGGGTGACGTCACGCCGAGAGTCAACGACCTTGATTTAGGTTGCAGTTTGCATTGTTGAATACGTTTCTGTCGATTAGATTTATGTTTTGATTTAAAACTGGTAAAAATGAGATGTGCAGTGTATGGTTGTGATTAGTGAAAGGCTTTGCACACGAAAATTTTTTTACCTTTCCATAAGACAAAAAAATGGCACAGGAGTGGATCTGTTTGTCTAGACGTGACGATAAATTTAATGTGAATGCAAGGATTTGCTCAAAACATTTTAAATTAAAATTTTGTATTTTGTTATTACCAATTTAAAAATAAATTATACTATTATTATTATAATTAACAAACGTGAAATTTAGTTCCCGTAAATTTAAAAAATCAAACAAGTTTCGTTCGCCAATCGGTTAAAAGGGAGTTTTTGTTTCTCTCATATTTTTCCGTGGCTCGAAAACTTAACCTCACGGGGGTCTAAGATCTAATGGACACCTTTTTTAATTTTTTTTAATTCACGGGTACTAAATTTCACGTTTGTTAGTATTATTTTGCTTAAAAATTCCGTTGACTGACGCTCACGTGTTTGATAGCGGGTAAAAACACAATAAGCGTAAAAAGTAGGTCACGGATTAGTTTGTTTCTTTTTATTTGTTTTCGATCTTTTCATTGATCGATATTTATAAATAGCAAGCAGTTTATTTTACCAGCTCTTGTTCCTGTTTCTCTCGTATCTCGGTACATGGCGCTTCTTGCGGAAGTTTTCTCACTATTTACATAGGATTAGAAACAAAACCGTCCAATTAACTTTGCAAGAGTGTCACATTGACTAAGCAGTGGAGTCCCATAAGGACAAAACAGTTAACTGTCAACACTTATTAGGTGTCCATTATATCTTAGACCCCCGTGAGGTTAAGCTTTCAAGCTACCCACGGAAAAATATGAGAGAAACAAAAACTCCTTTTTACCCTATTGGCCAGGAAACTTGTTTGATTATTATAATTATTTTAAAAACGCTCCACAGAACCTGAGTTGTAACTGTAGTATACTTATTTTGAAAATAAACAACCGATTAAAAATTGACTTTTGGTTTTATTCTTTATATTTAGTTAGAAACTAAAGCCATGTTAAGAAAATCTAAAAGGTAAAATAATACATGATTTTTGTATCAATAGAGTAAATTTTTACTTTACGGAGTGATCAAACAGATTTTAATCAGATTTTAGAATTATTGTTTTGCTCTGATCGGCTCTCCGACTTCAAATAAAACTTTTACATTATCTTATCTTTGCATTTATAATACTAATAATATCACATTTATTCTGAACTACCCTAATTTTCATTGAAAACGCATTAGCGACGCAACATAGCCAAGTTCTATTACATCAAATGTATTAGCGCATGAGGGCATGTTTTTAAATTTCACTCTCGGCATGACGTCGTGCAAACGCTATTTGAAACGGCTAGAGATCATATCTTGTCTTGTTGTATCATGCTATAAGGGATAATTTTCTTTTACCTTTACTTTCACTCTGCTAGGTGGTCCAAGACCGATCATGGGCCGTTCCAGCGAACATAACAGAATCGTAGTCAGCAACAACGAAAGCATTGCGCAAGCCCAAGATCTTACGGAGTTTCATACTATACCTGGTGAAGATTTTACTGTGGTTCAGGTCAGTTTTTCACGTAAAAATTAAATCTAAATCAATTATTTTCTTTTGATGTTTCTATATTTAAGTTTATCCATTTTTCATAGATTTTAAAAGGGCTTATGATAGCATAATATTTTTTCTTATTTTGATTGTAGCCTATTTTTTTATAATGATTGTTAATAATTAAAAAAAACATCTGTTTAGGCTTTAGCGAACGGACACTCAGTTTTTTCTTAGGAGAGCTGGGTCGTAGGTTTTTTATCACTGAGTTGAAGTACCTGTATATATTATATGTTTTTGGACGCCACTCATTTTTAATCATGTGTAAAATGAGAAACACAAATTAAATACCTTAAATAGTGAATTATTAATAAAGACAAATTATTACAAATTAATAAGACCTTACTGATTATTTTTGATGAAAGTAAAAACACCAGTTTAAAGTAGAAAACAACAATAGATTTATTAAAAAATCTTCATGGAAATTTATAACAAAAGAAGTAGGTGATTCATACCTACTAAAAACTGATACCTAATTAATTTAAAAAAAAGGAAAAGGTTATAAAAAGTAATACCTAATTATTTATTTAAAGGATTATTACCCTTTGGCAATCACACTACATATTTACCTGGGTGTTATGGCCATAATATACCAGGGAGGTTATAGTTTTAAGCAAATTGCCATCAAGTGTACATCAGGGTAAAATTAAAATTTTAGAATAAAAGTTTATTTTCTTTATCCTTAGGAATTTATGTTTATGTTTTATTATTTTAGTAGGTTTAGAGTACCCATTAATTTATTTTAAAATAAATTAATATTAGCTCACACATATACTATACTATAGTAGTGTGAGCTATGGTGATCCTAATTTTTTCGAGAAAAAAAATGTTGCTCCGATTTCAAAAATTTTTATATATCTTTGCGTTTCAGATGATTTTGAAACTTTTTTGTTGCGCCGTCTGTCTGTCTGTCTGTCTGTATGTATGTCTGTCTGTCTGTATGTCTGTAACGACCAACGCGCATAACTCAAAAACCGCTTGACCGATTTTAATCAAATTTGGTTCCTAGGCTGGGTCTTGGGTCGAGATGGTCCCATTTAAAAATGAACAAAATCCACCGAACACAAACCCAATAAAAGGGTGGGGGTAGATTTCAAAAATTAGAGTTTATGTGAAAATATGGCGTGTGTGATATCAAACGAAAGGTAATTGAGTCTGCAGTTAAACAAAATACATTTTAGTTTTTGTTTTTTTAAGGGTGGGGGTAGATTTAAAAAATGTTGAGTTTAAGTCAAAACATGGCTTGTGTGGTATCAAACAAAAGGTAATTTAGTCTGGAGTTGAATAAAATATATTTCAGTTTTTAGTTATATTAGCTCACACGTACACTATAACTATAGTACCTAGTTTGAGCTTAGGGGCCCATATATTGGCAGAGTATTTTTATAATGGACGTTATATGATGAATTTTCTCAAAATAAAAGATCTTGCCTGATATTCATGGAAATGGAAACTATGGACTGCCTGCGACTATGGAAACCATGGGCTGCCTGAGACAATGGAGACTATGGAGTGCCTGCGACCATGGAAATGCAGATTTCAGATGGATTTTTCGTAACCAAAAACAGGATGGAAATTGTAGCGGGATAATCACGCGGTCTTCCCAAGGATCCTGTTTTTAACAAAAAAACTAGCATAAACATTCTGTCCACATCGTGGAAATAGCAAAAGAAATGACTTACCTCAATAAGGGAAACTCTCCACACATTCTACAGACCCTGCACAGCAAATCAATAGTTGGGGGCTCACTAAGAACGTGGTTTTAATGGAAAATTGAGGGTCAGTCCACGTCATTCGACGTGACTCTCGGGACCGGAAACCACTAAGAGGCCAATCGCAATATTACCAGAGAACAGGATATTCTCCGACCAAAATATCAAGTGGGGCTATTCACAGCTATGTACAGGGTGATTTTTTATAATTGCAAGATCGCTATAACTCGGTTATTATTGGGAGTAGAAAGTTCAAGCAAAAACTATTAGGTTTGGTAAATTATGGCCACTTTAGACCCACCATTAGTATTTTTTTATAGGTTATAATATACAGGGGGCGACAATCAGATCAATTTTTTTAAAGGGAACATCCTATATATTTTTGTATTTTTAAGTTCCGCAAAAAATTAGCTTTACAGATATATGTAACACTATGGCTCTATCTTTGTTAGTTTTCGACATATTGACGATTGAAATTCCGAAAATTAGCAAATTTTAAATACGGTGCGGAGTATTTCCTGTGACAAGTCACAAACAATATTATGATGTGTGGATACCTAATGATATTGTCAGTGCCAAATTTTAAATATTTATCAACAATGTTGCTTTATTCCAATGCAGAAAAGGAAGAGATACTTTTATTATATGCGAAAAATAATAAAAATGTCACTGCTACTGCGAGAGAATATCGAGAACTGTATCCAGCCCGACAATGTCCTAATATATCCACAATTCTTAGGATATATAGAAAATTTCGTGAAACATCGTCTGTGGAACGAAAAAAACGAGTTGTTCGTCCAAACGAAGAGGCTAATTTAAATATTTTACTACATTTTCAAGAAAGCCCACAAATTTCTATAAGAAAAGTATCTTCCGCATTAGTGCAAGGACAGGAACGCTTGACGTCTTTTACCAAAGTAAGAAGTGTCCTAAGAACAAATTCTTATTGGGCATATAAACAACAAGGACTTCAAGGCCTAACACCCGATCAGAAAAGAAAAAGGGTAGAGTTTTGTCACTTTATGCATGAAAGACTAAACGCAGAACCCCGTTTTTTAAATCACATTTTGTGGTCGGATGAGTCGACGTTTACAACTTGTGGCCTACCAAATAGACAGAATAGCAGACTATGGTCCACGACTAACCCTAATTTTGTAAAAGAAATTAAAAGACAGGGAAGACAATCCGCGAATGTCTGGTGTGCCATACTGAACGACCGTGTTGTTGGGCCATTTTTTTTTGAGCACTCTTTAACGGGACAAATTTATTTAAATTTTTTACAAAATTACTTAGAAAATTTTTTGGATGACTTGCCACTAAATCAAAGAAGAAGATTGATTTTTCAGCAGGATGGGGCTCCTCCTCATAATGTTCATGAGGTTCGAGAATTCTTAAATAATAATTTTAATGAATGGGTTGGGAAAAACGGCACAATACGCTGGCCACCCAACAGTTTTGATTTAACTCCTTTAGACATTTTTTTATGGGGTCACCTTAAAGATAAAGTTTACAGATTAGAAGCGAGGAATACTCGAGAGCTCAGAGAATTAATATCACTGTCTGTCAATGAGCTTAATGAAAATTTTTCTAATTTAATAACCAGAACAATAAATAATTGAAGAGACCGGTTTCAAAAATGTATTGAAGTCAATGGTGATAGGTTTGAACATTTTATTTAGAATTTGCTAATTTTCGGAATTTCAGTCGTCAATATCTCGAAAACTAACAAAGATAGAGCCATAGTGTTACATATATCTGTAAAGCTAATTTTTTGCGAAACTTAAAAATACAAAAATATATAGGGTGTTCCCTTTAAAAAAAGTGATCTGATTGTCGGCCCCTGTATATTATAACCTATAAAAAAATACTAATGGTGGGTCTAAAGTGGCCATAATTTACCAAACCGAACAGTTTTTGTTTGAACTTTCTACTCCCAATAATAACCGAGTTATAGCGATCTTGCAATTATAAAAAATCACCCTGTACACTGACAGTGCAAGCAAAAACTTAAGCGTTTTTTTACGAGCGAACCATGCTTATATTTACGTAGCGTTTTGTTGTTCCATAAATAAAAATGCTACATGATTTTATTTCCACATACAGTAAATATCGGTTAAAACGACATTAAACGGACCGCTTAATTTCGGTTATTAAAACCGAGCGTCGTTATAGCGAAAAAATTTAACAAAAGGGACCTTAATATGTCGTCGCTATAACCGATATGTCGTAATATCCTATATCGTTATAAGCGATATTCACTGTGTCTTCTTTTTTATTACTTTATCTCTTTTTCCTTCCTATTTAAATCTTAATTTTTCTATTTTTACTCTTTCTTAATTTTTCTTATGAGCGGTTCTTATTTTAGGTGATATGTAGAAAATTAGGAGAAACAGACATCAAATTGATGATTTCAAATACGCCGACTCAGACTAATTGTCAAGGTAAGTGATTTTAAAACGCCAAGTAGGTAATTTTATTGGGTCTAGTACTATTCAACGTTCAACGCGGCCGATTTGGCCTGAGCGTTTAACAGTACAGTATACAGTACACTAACCAAAACTCCACCAAACCTAACCAAATCATAGCTAGTCTAACAAAACCTAAACAGTCCCAGCCTAATCTCCGCCGGTCATTTGGCGCCGAACCGGCTCGCGCAAAACCGTTCCCCCTTGCCAAGTCGCCCGCGCCGAATAGTACCTTTTCCTTTTTAGTTGATATAAATTATTTTTTCATGTTATGCGATTAATGAGTATTATTTGTTCAAAAATTTATCAAAAAAAGTCCCCAATGCAAACCGCGTGCATTTTGGGGCGGAAATTTTGACATTCCAATTTCTAAATTGTTAAATTACGCAAAAAATCATTTTAAGTCAAAAATAAGCCTCATAATATATTTTCCTGTAGATATAGAAGAAAGTTTTGATTTACACTCAGATCATTCACCTATAATTCTAACTCTTAGTAAAAACATAATAAGGAAAGAAGCAAATATTTCACTAGTTAATAAACTGACTGACTGGCTTAGTTTTAAACAAAGTCTGTCAGAAAAAATACACTTATCAGTACCATTGCAAACGCCAGAATAAATCGATAAAAAAGTTGAATATTTTGTTACAAATATTCAACAAGCAGCTTGGGAAAACAGTCCAAAACCAAAGAGAATTTTTAAGGGAAAAAACTATCCAAAGGAAATTAGAGACCTTATATTGGAAAAAAGGAAACTAAGAAGAAAGAGGCAGCAAAGCCGTGATCCTCGGGACAAAACAAATCTCAACAACATGACGCAGCGCATTAGGCGAGAAATTCTAGTAATAAAAAATGAATCTATTAACCATTTTCTTAATGAACTTACACATGATAAAAATACCGACTATTCCCTTTGGAAAGCAACCAAAGATTTTAAACGACCAATTATCCAGATTCTACCCATACGAAAATCTAGCAACCAGTGGGCAAGGAGTAACGAAGAAAAAGCAGATATTTTTGCAAGTCATTTAGAAAAAACATTTTAGCCCCACAAAGCACCAGATGAAAACTTTCATTTAAATGAACCCCATCAAATCGAAGACCATATTAAGCTTACATCACCAAAAGAAATATTAACAGAAATCAAAAATATTAATTCGAAAAAAGCCCCAGTGTATAATCTTATTAACGGGGTAGTCCTAAACAACTCTCCAGAAGAGCTATCGTAAAACTATGCAACCTAATTAATGCGTCCTTTAGGCTTAGGTGTGTACCTAAACTGTGGAAAGTTGCAGAAGTTATCATGATTCCAAAACCGGGAAAACCACTCCATGACGTGTCATCTTACAGGCCAATATCTTTGCTGCCAATTATATCCAAGCTCTATGAAAAATTAATGCTTAAAAGAATAAAACCCATCATAGAAAGACAAGAAATTATTCCATCTCATCAATTTGGTTTTCGAGGCAATCATTCCACGATAGATTAAATACCACAGAATTACTAATATAATAGAAAAAGCACTAGAAGAGGAAAAAGTTTGTTCTGCAGTTTTTCTAGATGTAGCACAAGCATTTGACAATGTGTTGCATGAAGGCCTTAATTTTAAACTAAAACGGTTTCTGCCAAAACAATATTCGGATATTTTGGAATCATACATATCTGATAGACATTTTAGAGTAAAACAGGAAGACTCGTACTCAAATTTAGGAGAAATTCAAGCAGGCGTGCCCCAGGGTAGCGTACTAGGCCCTTATCTATACTTATTATTCACTTGCGATATCCCAAAGCCACTTAGCAACATGTGCCTGGTTTATTGATGGTAGAAAAACCAGTCACCGAAGTTCACAGTTGGACCACAAAGTGGCAAATAAAATTAAATTAAACCAAATCAATTCATGTTGATTTTACAAACAAAAATATAAATCACATACAAATAACAATTAACATCATTCCCGTACCATATTCAAATCAGGAAAAATATCTCGGTATAACATTTGATGCCAAATTGTGCTGGAAAGCACATGTTAAGAAAAAAAAAGAAGAACTTGAGATAAGGTATAGAAAATGAACTGGCTAATTGGAAGGAAGTCCAATTTAACAATTCATAATAAGTTACTGCTTTATAGACAAATACTGAAACCAGTATGGACATATGGTATTCAACTATGGGGTTGTGCTAAAGAGAGTAACATTCTAGTTTTACAGAGATTTCAAAATAAAGTATTAAGAAACATGGTGATTGCACCTTGGTACGTTCGAAATAGTGACCTTCATCGGGATCTAAAAATCGAAACTGTAGCAGAGACTATAAAAAAGTACGCAAAAAGCCATGAAGATCGACTCCATCGGCATGTGAATGTGGAAGCAATTCAGCTTCTAGACAATACTATGCTAGTTCGAAGACTAAAAAGAGTGAACCCGTTTGAGCTAGTAAACTAAGTGAATTACATAAAACAAAATAATGCTATAAACACAACACAATTGTGAGTTACAGACTAAACAAAGCGGGGAGAACTGTTGAGTGAACCCTAAGTTTAAATCTAACTTTTCTAGTAAATTAAGTGAAAACAAAATTGCTACAATAAACACAGTGTTTGACAAATAAAAAAAAATTATAATAATATATTTTCCTGCGGTTGAAGATTTTTTCATTTATTTAAGGTCAAACAAGTTCAGTGACAACCCGCGTGACTTGCGGTAAGCCGCGCAAAATAACACTGCAGCCCGAACTTAAAATCGCCGACACGTCAAATTGCCCAATGGATCTCAGTTCCGGCAACGTTGTAGTTCAAAGCACGACTGTCATTGACATGACCGTGACCATGTACGACGATATGGGCAACAAGTTCTTGAATATTTCGAGCTTTGATTTGAACTGGTCGGTAAGTTGTCGTAATACTTTCAATCTGATTTTATAATTTTTCCCGAAATTCAAGTAAAATATTAAAGACTTAATGGAATAATGCTAGGCACTAATAGTGGCAGGCAGTATTTTGACAGAAAATTATATGAATTATGAACAGGTTTATAAGTTAATGGTTCACGTAAAGTTTTTCCTCAAGTTTTCAATAAGTATATACTTTAATATTTTTCGTAATTGTTATTTGTTTTCTTTTTAATCTAGGTGCAGCCTTTTGCTTCAGGGACCTTGCTAAGTAAAGACAGCATTTTTCCCAAAAATTTGACACTTGGTACTATTGATATCGCTGACGGAGCGTACCAGTCGTTCATTGCCGCATGTCGATCTAGGAAACTTGGAAATAAATGTCACATGCATTGGCTATAGAAAAAGTAAGTTAATAGGCTTTTTTTTTGTCATGTAAATAGATCATCACAAGTCTTTTTGAGGAAGTCTTTTATTTAAAATAGTGAAAGATTTTTCTTTTTTTTAATGCTTATTTATTAGAAATGCATCTCTAGCTTAGACCCGGGTTTTTATCTCACTGTTTTTTTCGCTAAATTTAACATTTTTAATTTTTAAATTAAAAAAAATAAATTGATTTTCTAGCAAAAAATTTTATATATACTTTTTTATAAAACTTATAGTTTCCTTGCAATAAATAAAAGTAAACGATGTTTGATTTTTTCCTTAAAAAACACCAAAAGTTTCACTGAGTATAAATTCCTTAAAAATAATTTAAAATTTAAATGTTTTTGTGTTGAAAAAGTAAACCTTAGATTGTATATTTTCTATGTCAGAAGCCATTTCTGTACAAAACTCAAAATGGCGGACTACTTTAAATCAGATATTTACTGTATATATATATATATATATATATATATATATATATATATATATATATAATACGGTAATAAAACCTAAACACCAGAAAAAATGTCTAATCTTTACCACATACGGTAGTATACTACTTAATAAAATGAATCAAGAAATAAAAATTATATTGTAAAATAAATGTATTGTAGTTTCGATTTACAACCAAACCTGGGTAATTTAAAAAATTGTAAACAGGCAAAAACGGGCAAAAGATATTTATAAATTCTTGAACTAGAGGGATGATATTTTTATGCCTATGTGGAGTCATGACATTCTGGGACATTCCACTAATTTTTTCAGTTTTGTGAAAAGTGGTATTTTTTAAAACATTTTTGTTTGGTAACAAATACTTTTAAAAATTATAAAACAAATACTACAAAAAATAAAAAGAACTACTGAATTCGGATATTTTAAATAAAGGACTTGGTTTTATTTTAATTCACTTTGAATAAGTTAAACGTAAGAATTACACCTAAGAATACCCAAATTCAAACTATCATAACTTAGTGAAAAAGATACCTATTGATCTAAGGTTGAAAGGCACCCATATTTGCCAGCTTTGGAGCTGCCCACGGAAAAAATATGAGAGAAACAAAAACTTTTTTTACCCGATTAGCCACGAAAACTTGTTTAATTTTTTAAATTCACGTGTACTAAATTTCACGTTTAATAAACTTTATTGTAGGAAACTAAATTATATCTTAAACGATGTAATAAGGTCAAGTTCATGGTTAGCACTCCATTGGCGTCGATAAATTGTGGATACTTTTCAAAATCGCAAAAAAAAACGTTTTATTTTATAGTTAAGGATGTATATAAGTGGGACGTCATAGCTATGGTAAACCAAGTTTTTCGGCAAAATCTATTTAAAGAAGTCCCAAAAAATTGTTGTTTCACTTTGTACCTGCAGTGTGCCGCTTTATATGTCTATAATAAAACACCGAGACCTTTTAAAGGAGATATAAAATAGGTACTTCCTAATAAATAAAGATCCGAAACATAAAAGAGTATCCAAAATTATATTAAAATGTGCGCAAATATTGATTTAGTTGCAAAAACGGTAATTTGTTTTGTAAAAAGTCTGTCCCAATTTGTTTGACATTAAAACAGTCAAAACAACAACGAATAGAAAACGTCATAGCCCGGCTAAACCAATATGTTCGTGGTAAAGCTAATGACTAATTAGTGCAGTGCCTCGTTTTGGGAATCAATACCAATAAAAAAATTACAGGAAGTGCGGGCTACTGTATGTTCCCCTCTACTCCCTTCCCGCCCATCACGGTTTTGATGACGCGGTGCCACTTTAATACAACATCAAGTATAGAGATTTTTTTTTTTAATTTTAATTTGAACTTTATTTTTTTTTATTAGGCTTCTGGTATGATTTATGTTTTATTATCTAGGTGTACTAAAACCCAACAGCATAACTGCAGAATGGCCCCTATTCGCCAACGCGGAAGACGGGGACACCGAACAGCCTCCACCGATAACCGCCACTTTGGCCATGTATTTAGTTGAAGATACGGCATTGTCGGAATCCTCGGTCACTATTTTCAACCATCCCGGAAATAAAAAGACTGTTTCTGTCTTACAGGGGTAAGTTTTCGAGTTTTTCTCAAATTTAAGTGTTAAATTTATTTAAAAGAAACTTTGGAGATGAAAAGTCACTAAATTTTTATCCCCAAAAGAATAGATAAAGGGTGTACTGTTTTCCCTTAAAGTGCAAAATTTCTCAAATCTAAGTGTTAAATTTATTTAAAAGAAATTTTGGAGATGAACATTTACACACTAAACTAAATTTTTATCCCCAAAAGAATAGATAAAGGGTGTATTATTTTCCCTTAAAGTGCAAAAAATATATTTTGCTCAATTTTACCCATAATATTACGTATCTGTATAGTATGTCCAATTAAGGATGGCTGCTACGACTTTGGGGGAAAATGCAAAATCGTGCCTTGCGTATTATCCTAAAATATTTTTGTTTCTGTAGCTCCCTGCTAGGGGGCAGTAATCACATATCCAGACTTGAACAATTGCATTTTTTGACCAAACACTATGAATAACAGTAACTTGTGGGCGCGTGGCCACTTGTGTAATACTCCTGCTTCGAATGTATCGCTGCTATGCTAGCCGCATTTCGTTTGAATTCCACTTTTCACAATGTTGTATTGTTATGTCCAAAAAATATTTTTCTAAGCTAAAACTTTGGCTAGAAACTGACCGTTTAATCCTAGTATGGATACAAAAGTACCAGTATAAAAAACAGAAACAAATTACACCATATTCATATTTCTTGAATGAAAAATGCTGCACTATATTATGTCACTTCCTCACAGGGAGAAAATGGAAATGTCAGTTTTTAATAAATAAATATAAAATTAATAAGTCTCATTAGTTATCACATAACACAATTTAAATAGATGTATAGTTTTTTGAGATATTACTTTAAGATACCATAACCCTTATTCGATTTCTAAAATCATCGTTTTAGCTCACACATATACTATAGTAGTGTGAGCTATGGTGATCCTAATTTTTTCGAGAAAAAAAAGTTGCTCCGATTTCAAAATTTTTTATATATCTTTGCGTTTCAGATGATTTTGAAATTTTTTTGTTGCGCCGTCTGTCTGTCTGTCTGTCTATCTGTCTGTAACGACCAACGCGAATAGCTCAAAAACCGCTTGCCCGATTTTAATGAAATTTGGTACATAGGTTGGGTCTTGGGTCGAAATGGTCCCATTTAAAAATAAACAAAATCCACCGAACGCAAGCCAAATAAAAGGGTGGGGGTAGATTTCAAAAACAAGAGCTTATGTAAAAATATGGCGTGTGTGATATTAAACAAAAGGCAATTGAGTCTGGAGTTAAACACAATAAATTTTAGTTTAAAAAAAGGGGTGGGGGTAAATTTCAAAAATTAGAGTTTAATGAAAATATGGCGTGTGTGCTATCAAACGAAAGGTAATTGAGTCTGGAGTTTAAAAAAATATATTTAAGTTTAAAAAAAGGGTGGGGGTAGATTTCAAAAATTAGAATTTAAGACAAAACATGACTTGTGTGGTATCAAACGAAAGGTAATTGAGTCTGGAGTTGAATAAAATATATTTAAGTTTTAGTTATATTAGCTCACGCGTACTCTATAACTATTGTACCTAGTGTGAGCTTAGGTGCTCATATATTGGCAGAGTATTTAATGACGTGTTACACTTAATATTAATTTGTTTATTATTTTCCTGTTTTATTTGTATTTCATTTCTATATTTTATTTTAATGTTTATACATTTTTTAAACTTATTTAGTTAGTTAAAAATATTTTTAAAACGTTTCAAGAATGTTTCAAACTTTTTCATAGCATTTTTCTATGCACTACGTTCTCAATGTTTTTATGAAATCAGAATTTTTCAGAAACATTTTCTGGTAGGTATTCGTGGGTAGAGGACAGGCCAAAAAGAAACTAAGGTACCTTTGGCAACGTTTCGGATTTAATTAATCCTTTTTCAAGCCCTAAAAACAATGAACAGGTTCTATATTTTTACATGGAAGAGAAATGTAACAAAATCTAATAACATTTTTTTGTCTTGAATTTTTTTTTATGTTTATATGTTCAACATAGGATTATTCTCTATTATCAATCTATAGTCCAAAGTAAACTTACTCAGATAGAAATGTTTCTTGGGTCCATAAGTACAGCGAACAGGGGTGAGTGTTGATCGATCGATCGATCGATCGATCAACACTCACCCCTGTTCGCTGTACTTATGGACCCAAGAAACATTTCTATCTGAGTAAGTTTACTTTGGACTATAGATTGATAATAGAGAATAATCCTAGGTTGAACATATAAACATAAAAAAAAAAATTCAAGATAAAAAAATGTTATTAGATTTTGTTACATTTCTCTTCCATGTAAAAATATAGAACCTGTTCATTATTTTTAGGGCTTGAAAAAGGATTAATTAAATCCGAAACGTTGCCAAAGGTACCTTAGTTTCTTTTTGGTCTGTCCTCTACCCACGAATACCTACCTGATTCTATAATAGGACACAAAATGCACTAAAAGAAACATTTTCTGATACAAATATTTGAATAAAAAATAAATAAAATTAGTTTTCTAGATTCAAAAAGTAAAATATACATTTTTGGAAACACTAAAATAAGAACTTTTTATAATTGTTATAATTTAATATTTATTTATTGTTTTTAATAATTTATACTTTTTATTATATCTAGTTACTTATTTCCCTTGAAACTCTAGTTGCAGTTGGTTGGGATAAAACAAAATATTTTCCGTCTTCTTCAGCTTTTTGATTAAACTTTTTCAGGACATATTTAGACTATTATCCAAAACATGTTTAGACTATTACAGACTTTTTTAAAATATCTCTAGTCTATTTAATAAAAATATTGTGTTCCTGCGTTTACCTACACCTTTACACGTCGGCGAAGTGAGGCAAAAATATTGCAAATTTTTTTAAGAGGAGGAAAAGGAGCCTTTTATGCGAAACGTGCACTGTTTCGCATAAAAGGCTCCTTTTCCTTTTCTAATTCTACTTTCCAAGTAAATTCTATAATTTACGGACGTCTGATTTTTCGCAACGCTTAAAGAGTGTTAAATAATCAAAGCAAATAAAACTTACGTTTGAAGTTACTTTATGTCAAATAAGGGGCATACCCATGCCAGAGCCCCCATTTAATTTGTAATGTTCCTTTTTCGGTTAGACAGGATTTCGGTTACTGCGCATGCGTCAGTTTTGGTGGTTTTGGAACATACACCGTTACGTCACTACATTAAAAATTAAGGTTATGTCTATTTTGTTTTTCTAAAAACTAGTTGATAGGGTGAAAATTTACCAAATTGTTGAATAAAATGCTAGTTTTTGTAAAATTAATTGTTCAGATTTATTGTGGACACCATGAAGTGTTTACTGGCATCTATAAACCACTCTTAACTTTATTAACAAATTATAAAGAAAAATACAAGTACTTACCTATGGAATGGCACTCCCTTACTTCTCCCTGATATTTTTCCACAAACCGCACATGTTTTACGTGAATTATTTTCCATTTTTCACAGAAAAAAAAACATAATTTTACACGACAGACGCAAAACACCGCAAAATACAAACAAACAACAAATATGGCGTCGACCCACACAGCAGCTGTCTATCCACTTAACAAAACACATGCATGCGCACTTGAAAATTCGCGTCTGCGAATTAAAATTTGTCATTGTTTCCCAAGCAAGCTATGAGTGCTTCACTTTTCGATTTTTTGAACATGTATTTATGCTTTAACGTATTTGCTTTATGTAATAACTCGATGGTAACGGCAGGCACAAGACCCGAACCCACCGCCATCTGGTCGCAAAACGAGCACTAGCTCACTGAGCCACCAGGGCCGCTTGGGATTTTCTTTAAAAATTTTTTTATTGACTTTGCTATTTATTTCTCATTTTAATGTAGGTCGGGCTATTTCGAACTGGCCCTAAGCTCCGACAGCGTAGCCGATGTCAGATACGTCGAAAGCACCAAAGAACTCGAAATTTTCCCACTAAGTTCGGGAGAATTAACCGTACAACTTATGGATTTATGCCTTATGTCAAAACCTGCCACTTTGAGGGTTACTGTCGTGTCAGTTGGTTTTATCAGAATTGATATGGTGGATAAGGTAAGTTAGATACAGAACACTGATGAAACCTTTGGATCGGACGAAATGGGAAGACATTGAAATGCGCCATTTTTTTACATTTGTGACTCACGCTTCATTTTTCACTTTTGGCGAATGCGAGTTAACCATTGGTTATACTCCGTGTCTCACTGCAATTCTTTCATCGACAAGTCGCGAGTGCGAGAGATAAGGTATACAATTTAAAAGTATATGAAAAGGATAGCTAGTCCCCTACGCTTTGGATACACACCGTTTGCTTTCTTTGCCTTGCACACCTAGATCATATAATTTGTCTTACGCACTCGTGATCTTTGAAATAAAGAATTGAATTGGAAAACCCTGTCTAACATTAACTGATTCCTGTCTAACATTAACTGATTGAATTTGACCAAAGGTAAGGCGGTTATTTTTGTTTATCAAAATCATTCTTATAACCTCAAACAATCGCCTCAACAGTATTAATCCAACTGTTGAATATTAATTTTTCTATTAGAGTAGGGAAAGCACGAGATTTTCTCTAATTAAAGTCTTTTTATCAACATGAACACAGCACAAATAACAACAGCTGACAGTCTCAATCAAAATCAGAGGATAGTAAGCTTGGATGGGCTGCCTACGAGTGCCGTTTAATACCCGTTTCAATTTCGTTGTTTTCAATGATAATGTCAAATGCATGGTGTACTCATTTTTAAAAAAAATTTAGTTGGTTGTGAATCCTAATCACTAGTGATTCTAGTATCTCTGGTATTGACGCATTCGCTGCCTAGCAAAATACAGTGCCACAGTATCACTCTCGACAACTAGATATTGGATCTCAGAACCAACCAAAATAAAACACAGTGGAAACACCATGCTTTGACATTACAGTGGAAAAAGCTGAAATAGACACGAAAGTAGATCACTCATAGGCAACCCGTTTGGTAGCCCAACCACACTCTATATACTTTGATTTTATCGAGACTTTATCAAAATGGCGGAAACTGTCAGTTGTTAAGTTATTTATGTTGGTGTTCAAAGAAAATCTCCCACACTGGAAAAAGTACACCAGTATTTACTAAAACCTTCAAACTTAGCCTTTTAGACCGGGTGAAGTATCAAGTCTATAGACTTGTACAATATGATAGTTAGCATTTCTCAGTGAGTTTAACTTTATAAATTAAGAAAAACCACATCAAAAATTTGTAACGAAATGTCCTTTTCTGAAAGTTTAGTCCGTGAAGACTTAGGATTCCCGTTAAAAATACTCTTAAATTATAGTACCACCCCTGAGGGTGGTTTAAAGTTCCAAAAACAAAAATAATCCATGATTGATCAAAAAACTTATATACAAAAATTTTCAAAGCTAAATAATACCCAAATAGCTTAAAACTATGCCTGAAGATGTAATAACGTATTAAATACGTATCAATATTTAAATATAATATAAATATTGTAAAAAGCATAAGATATATTAGAATACGTTTTCAATTACACATCCACCAAAACAATTATTGAACATCGTTTTAATCATCGCTAACAGCAGACAGCTGTCACTGATTTACACCTTTTTATTGGACATCTTAGTGACGAATTGAGGTTTAAATGTGGCTACCATTTTCAAACCAAAATATTATATTCTTTTTATGTATCTCTAACCTTTGTGTGGAAAGAATGTCTTTGTTACAACGAAAATATTAAAAACTATTGCATTCACGGGAAAAATAAGTTAAACCTTCAACCAGAATCTAGACTTGTAGACCTAGGATTGTAGCATACACTGTAGACAAAAACAGCGGTTGACTAAAGATTATAGCACTTGACGTTTCTAAATCAGAACACTAAATATCAAATTGAAACAAGGAAGGGACGGTCAATTTTTTTTTTCAATGGCAACGAATTTCTAGGTGGAAATAGGCAAATGCATACCTTGCACAGTACGCCTGTACGATGAAAATGACAACTTAATGGACATACCGGATATTAACATGGTGGATCTAAGGCCGGAGTGGGAGAACAAGATTACGAACATCCAGAGGAGCGAGGAAGACAAACAGAATCCATGGGGAGTGGGAGAAATTCATTATACTTTGACAGGTAAATAAGAACATCAAGCGAAGTTAGTTCCTTTCTTTTTAAAAATACTCTTTTGTTTAAATAGATTTTTTCTTCTCAATATTTCTTCTATGTAGTCCAAATATAGAGGTTTTAAAAAGGTGTTTGATTTTGAAACTTGGCATGCTTAAAGGGTTGTGTTCGCTCGCACCGCTATCTAGGAAAAATGGCGCCCAAAATTAGTGGTTCGGTTTTTTTAGTAGCCTTTAACTATAAAATTATCAATTGAAAATGTTTGTCTTATTTTTATTATAGGAGTGGAAACAGGCGACACAAAACTAACGTTCGTAGCTGCTACCAATGACGAGGACGTAAGCAGCCCTCCAGCCGACCTCCAAGTGTTTAATCCATTAAAGTTGCATCCTCGAAACGGCACCATTCTGATTGGTTCCAGTTTGCAATTGGTTGTCAAAGGAGGACCACAACCTGACACTGAGATTGTTTTTACTTCGGCTACTAAAAAAACTGCAAGTATGTTTTACTAAAATACCTTACAGCATTAATTCTTAATATTTCGTTTTCGTGTAGAAGTTGTTCTAGAACATACTCTGTTCCGGTTCATATGACATGACTTAACAAATTGTCAAAAATACCCGGGTAGCTATTCTGGTTCTTGAATGATGTGACCATCCACATCACACGCTTTGGCCAAGGCAAGTTTTAAATTAGCTCTGAGCCGTCACGTGCTATGCGAAAAGACCTCCATTGCGCAGGCTTCTCCTACGATCCGACCGAGAAACGTTCAGTCCGTACGGGGCAGGAAAACAGATTTCACTTCAAACGCGTAAAATTTACCAACTCTGAAGAGCGACCGACTATGCAATTGGACGAGACAAGTCATTTCGCACAACACGCGACCATTCAGAGTTTGCTATTGATTAAAGCGTTTGATGTGGATGGTCAAATCGTTAGACCCAGAATAGCTACCCAGGTGGTTAGAGTGGGTGGCGGAACAAAGATTGAAAGATAAAAGATCGAAAGACAAAAGATCGAATACAAAAGATCGAAACTACAAAAGATTGAAAAACAAAAGATCGAAAATGCAAAAGATCGAAAATACAGAAGATCGAAAGTACAAAAGATCAAAATAGGGCGAATCAAAATAGCGCGTTTCAAAATATAGCTATTACATAGTTTTAAAAAAAAACTCCTGATTTCTTTTCTGGGATCCTAGAGGGTGTGTAACCAAACCGAACCAAATCGAACCGGTTCGACTATGGGGTCTCCTTCTAACATATTTAAAAAAAAAACTTTCTTGACATGTTTTCCGGGATACTTCACGGTGTAAAACCAAACCGAACCAAGGCGGTTCGGTTCAGTTTGGTTCGGTTCGGGTCGGTTTGGTTACACAGGATCCCGAGAAAGAAATCAGGAAAGTTTTTTTTTTGAAAAAATATGATTGAACTATAGGATTTGTGTTAAGTATGGCATGCCATTGGTTTATGTAACAGTTAGGTAATTTTACCTTACCTAACCTTGCCTAAACTGTTTATGTGAATATACCTAAGCAAACATGATACGCGTCATTTTGTATATTTCGATCTTATTTACTTGCGATTTTTTTTCGATCTTTTGTCTTCTGATATTTTGTTTTTCGATCTTTTGTCTGTCGATCTTTTGTACTTTCGATCCTCTGTATTTTCGATCTTTTGTTTTTCGATCTTTTGTTTTTCGATCTTTTGTTTTTCGATCATTTGCCTTTTCGATCTTTTGTATTTTCGATCTTTTGTTTTTCTATCTTTTGTATTTTCGATCTTTTGCCTTTTCGATCTTTTGGTTTTCGATCTTTTTTATTCGATCTTTTGTCTTTCGATCTTTTGTCTTTCGATCTTTGTTCCGCCACCCGGTTAGAGTAGAGTTCGAAAACGGTTTCTTGAAAAAAACCCTGTAGGTATAGGTGTAAAAAAAACAGACGAATGTGGATTGAGACTTAACAGGCAATATTTTTAACATAACCACAAAGAGTTCTAGTCATGTACTACTATTTTTTACCCAACTGCAGCACGGCGAGAGGAAGGGTAATGTTTTTCGGCTTTAAGGCATACAAGTTATCTAAATTTCAGGCGATTTTATTGAAATTCCTTTGATTACCCATTGCAAATGTCCTCCAATTTGCTGTAGTTACTCCCTGCTCCCACCCATCTCCCCTCCTGTTATTCCCTCCAGCCTATTCAAAAACCATATTCGCAAATATAGAGCGATTTCAAAAATTCTGCATATATACGCTTTCAGATTTTTTTCCAACACCATTTTACTAGTTCTTCCCCCCCTCCTCCGCTCACTCACTCCACCCCGCTATCCTTATTAGTAATATTTATAGCTATAACTTTCACAAATATAAAGCGATTTAAAAAGTTCTTTTTGCACACGCTTGAAGACTTTTTTCCAACATCATTTTACTAGTTTCCTCCTCCCTCTCTTCTCCTCTTCCTCCTTTAGTAATAGTTGTAGCTATACCTTTCACAAATATACAGCAATTTCAAAAATTCTTTCTGTACACGCTTTAAGACTTTTTTTCCAACATCATTTCACTAGTTTCTCTTCTCGCCACCCTCCTTATTAGTAATAGTTGTAGCTATACCTTTCAAAAATTTAGAGCGATTTTAAAAATTATTTTGGCACACGCTTTAAGATTTTTTTCGACACCATTTTACTAGTTCCCTCCTCCCTCTCTCCTCCCCCACCGTCACTTAATTGAAGGTAACAATTTTCGCGTCCGTAGAAAATTTACACATACTTTTTGGGTAAAGCTAAATAAATTGTAAATGCATAGTGCTTTTTATAAGGCTGAATAAGAATTAAACCTAAAAGTTGGAAATAAAAAAAAAATAAATAAAACACTCAGCTGCCAAATTTACTTGTAACTACTAGACGCAGTTGGGTACAAAATTACCCAATAACCTGATTCATGAAAATACAAAACTGTATAATTTCGTAAGTGCGCTTTGGGCATCAAAACTAAAAGTTGAAGCATGTCATACATTATAGGTATACCTATTAATTTTGTACTCAACTGCGACTAGTAGAAGTAAATTTAGCAGTTGGGTTTTTTTTATTTAAATAAATAAAATAGTTGTTTTCTTGACTAAATTTATGATTTCTTATTTAATTTTTAACAGTTATCAATGACAAAGGAATTGTTTTGGGTAAATCGATGGGCAAGACGAAAATCACAGCTCAGGCAATTGGTGTGCATCCCACAACTGGACAGCGTATCATCTATTCAACGGTAAGGGGTAATTATGATCTAGTAATCTGAAGCTAAAGTTTTGCATAAGGAGTCGCACTAGCTAAAACGGAAATTTATTAAACCTTTATTTAAAATGGAGAATAAATAAATTTTTAGTCAAACAAGCGCGGACATACCAAAAATATCTTATCCTCTTAAAGCCGGTTCAGACGCAGCCAGTAGTTTAGTAGAGTAAAGTAATTTAGTCAAGTATGTCTTCTGTTCACACAAGTGAAGTAAATCAGTAGAGTTTATTTAATTAAGTCGAGTAAAAATTGCGTCTACATGAAGCCAGTGCTTTAGACGAGGTAATTAGTCACAGTCGAGTGTCGCCGTTTGCAGCTGAAAATAACCTTGAAATAAACATTGTATATTTTCTATTGAAAATAGTGCTATGAATCGAAAAGTGCAAGTGAAAAAAAAAGTCCTTCTTCGTTCAATTCAAAAAAAACTTGTGATTCATGAAACAGAAAACATATGTTCAGAAATAATGCAAAAGCCTAAACGAGTTTGGGTAAAAAGCTGGATTCTTAGAAGAAAAGACCTTGGAGCATATAACTGTCTTTTAAAAGAACTAGCTTTAGAAGATCCAAAAGAATATTTTCTGGCCCTCAGAATGTCGAAGGAATCAGTTGATATTTTACTAAATAAAATAGAATTATCTATTGAATGAAGTTTAAATTATTTCCTTCAACCAGTCTTCAACTAAACCAAAACGACTACACTAAACTCGCGACGGCCTGTCCAGACGTGTCTAGTCCGCGTGCTAATCGGTTTTTCTGTGTGGTGGGGGCTGCTACTCGACCAGAAAAATAGAATAGAGTTCTATTTCCAAAACTCGACCGTATACTCGACTTCCAGTGGGCTCGACTAAAACGAATGTGTTCAAATGGGTCAAGTCACTAAACTACTCGACCACTTGACTATACTACTGGCTGCGTCTGAACCGCACTTTAGAATTAAGGAAGATTGCTGTCCAGCCTTCTATCTAGGGGTAGGATTTTTGTATGGACCATAAGGATTGCATGGGAAAGCGTAAAACGAACGTTGCCGGTTTAGCGAAAATATCAGTATAAGCCGCTACTCAAATCGCGAAAGGTCAATTTAGTTAGTTCTATGTAGTTAGTTTTATGTAAGTAACGGGGTGATACATAACCAGAATAATACATTAAAATTCTGCTTGTTCCTAAAAGTAAATAATTCACTTACTGTGTGAAACCAATAGAAACAACTACTCCGAGGGCAAATACCCCTACCGGCATTGAATTATACTGATGGTCTGATGCTTTCGTTGGGAACTTGCTACAACTGTTTGGTTTTCACTCTCTCCAATGTTGATCACACGGATACGAATGATCCCCGTCTGGAACACGTCCTGACAATCTGCAGGAACAGTGATCCATGCCAATCCAGGCGATAGCTCCGTGTAGAGCATAAGTTGTGTAAAACCAACAGAAACAACTACTCCGAGGGAAAATTTAGTTTTAGCAAGTTGAGGTGTTGATTTATCGTGTATTGAAACAGACAATTTATTTTATTTGCCGATTTCGGTGTTTTAGGAACCAAAACTCACATTTAATAAAAGTAAAAAATTTAATTTTTTCGTTTATTAGTCCACCTTTTGTATATTAGACTAAAAAACAAGTCATGAAAACCTAAACCTTCAGGTTGTCCTCCCTTTGACGACTGCGGCCACTCACTAACTGTAGTATTTATCAAGGTTATTTTTGGCAACGCTGAAATGGTTTCTACGGGAATCGGGCGTATCGCGGTCTCTCATTAATGCATCCTATACTCTATCTGTGTTTTATTCTCTTACGGAAATTAAGCCCCCTAGATTTGAACTTGTTCACGCGGTATAAGTAGTAGCTTGTAGATTGGATATACACTTAAAACCGATTGGAGATACTTACTAATCGAAATAATGTTTTTGTTGTTTTGGTAACCTTTGTTGTTATGGTAACTAAAAATTGTTTTTTTTAAGGATTCCGTGGAAATCACAGTAGCAGCCCTCACTGGCGTCAAAATCCAAGCACCACTAACCCGGTTCCGCGTTGGGGCCGCACTTCCCTTCTGGTGCTTTGGCGTACCAGATATTTCTCCTTTGGTCTTGGGTACCGTGCAAGATCCTCCTTTGAGTTTTCGTTGGAAGGTCGACGATAAATTGCTGGCCGATTTAACTGGGCCGTTCCATCCTTTAGGTAAGAACAGATATACGGTATGATTCACTGATAGAGGAGGCTAAAATATAAAATAATCATATACCGAGTGGGCCAAAAAAAACCGGACCAAATTTTTGACATTTGCTCATACCCCGAGAACTTTACCAGTGATTCAGAGTCTCAGGATTCACACCGCAACCTGTGTTGTGAAAAATGAGATAGATACATGTAAGTGTAATGATAAAATAGAAAGGATTAAGTTCATAAAATACTTGGGCATCCTACTTGATGAAAAGTTAAATTGGAAAACATATATATAGAATATGTCACAAAAAAGTAAGGAAGCTTATACATAAATTTTATCAACTATTTTACTATATTTTGTCTCTAAAAATTATTAAAATAATATATTTCTCATTGGTTGATAATAAATTATGCTATAGTAACTTGGGGTGGAGCAAGCAAAACGTCAATGTCCTGCCTTCTTACTTACATGATGTTTAAAAATAAAAGATTCTCAGCAGAGCTACTTTTTCAGGAAAGTGAATTATTTACTTTAGAACAATGGTCTATAGATAGATAGATAGATATTTATTTCATTCCGAGCACCACAATACAGTAGAAAGGAACAAGTCAAAAAATAGTACATTAAAAAAAAAATTACTAAGTAAAAAAAATATTTAAAAAAATCACTATTTAAAATGACTTAAAACAAACAATAATATGACTTATAAAATCACAAAAAAAAACTAAAAAAAAACAAAAATAATAAAACGATCGAGAGACCACAACCCAAAACGTTCGGTATATTAGCCAATAGCTTCTAGGAACTCTGTTATAAAATAAAATGCATTATTGCTCAAAAATGTTTTTAACTGGGATTAAAATTTTTTATTGGACAGACTTTTTAGCTCCTCTGGAAGAGGATTATATAGGCGCAGACCAGCGAAAATTGGTGAGCTCTTAAAATACTCATGATTATGTCTTTGAATCACGGAACTGTAACATAAACTGGAATGCTAATGACGTAGAAAGAAAGTGACCGCTACATGTACTTGACAGTTGGGATGCTAAATGGGTTGGTATTGCCAAAATATCCCCAAATCGGCACCAACCTTTAGAAATTCCCCAAAAACACATTAAGAAAAGCTATGAAGGAAACATGGGACTGTTTAAAAATTATGTAAGAAACATAATCGGATAGAGGTTGGTAAATCATTCATACAAAAATGTGCCCCTAACCGAATAACAAAATGGTAAATCTGTTATCGTGACTGTTATCGTTTTTCTTAGCACTTTTGAAGCTAACTTTAGTAACTAGTATCCACTGTTTATTTTTCGGTTGAACTGGGTAACACATTTTTGATTGGCTCACTTTTTTTATAGGGACTGTGTACCGATTGTGAGAGTCTTTAGGAGTAACATTCACAATATTGAAATACATTTTATCGAATATCAAAATCTTGAACTCTTTATAATGAAAATTTAAAGTTATTAAAATGTCAAATATCTAAACTATAGATAATTAAAATGTCAGAAATCAAAATATTGAACAATAAATCATTTAAAATCAAAATATCAAAATTACAAAATATTGAAAATCGAAATGTTGAAACTGCCTAACCAACCTAAATAAATAACATAATCAACCAACCAAACCAATCAACCTAACCAATGCACCTAACCTAACCAATTTTGAATATTTCAGCTTTTGATTTTGCGATATTTTCGAGATTTTGATTATTTGAGATTTTTATTATTCAAGATTTTAATTATCAATAAAATGTATTTTGATATTTTAAATGTTACCATTTAGCATACTCAGTTATATGTTCGATGATGTTACCCAGTTTTGAGGAATGTATAATACTTACTGACCATTCTCAAATGATATACTACTTAGGGGGGGATGGGGGTGTAGCCTTGCATTACACTTTCTTTTTTAAAATTCCGGAAACTGTGTTACGAATTGGAATAATCTGGTTACGAAACAGCTATTTCTGCCTTAAGTGGGAAATTAATGGTATAAGAATTTTTTGTTACAGATTTGGAAGTCAGGGTGCTTTATATTGTTAATACGAGTGATGCCACTCTGGCACCCTTAAAGATTTTTACAAATCCGTATAGCGGCCATTTTAAAGTGAAAAAATTAAAGAAAAAAATATCTAAATCAAGCATAGGTGTGTGGTACATTATTTCAGTCGGCCTTTGGTCGCCAGAATTGAAATTCGACACTATTTTTTCTGGATGGTACCCCAACGGAGGGAGAATGATTTTATGAAAAAAATCGACTTGTTAACACAGCAAGCGATACTCGGATTCTAGGGTATTTGGGTCCGCTGAATCCAGTTACAGCAAAAAGGAGTAATTTAAAGAAACAGAGGATAGCCGGGAATTTATGGTATTACGGTAAAACTGTTTATGTGGAGACTTAGCGAACAAACTTTAATTAAGTTTTTTTTTCATATTTTGAAAGCTTTGGCTAACCCTGTTACAAAGCTTACCAGTGACTTTTGGCCATCAGCCACCATTTTGAAATATTCAAGATGGCGACGGTGGGAAAAATTCAGAAAAGATGCATATGCATGTGTTACCTTACTTATAGTGTTCTTGGGTACGCTATATTCATTTAAATATTATGTTAAAAAAAAGATTCGGGGGTAATCTGGTTTATGTTATAAACAATAAAACCGTTTATGTGGAGATTTAACGAACAAACTTTATCAAATATTTTCAGGGAGTTTGACAGCTCTGCTCAGCCCTATTATAAAACTAACCAATTAATTTTTTGCATCAGCCATCATTTTGAAATCTTAAAATATTCAAGATGGTGGCCGTGAAAAAATACAAAAGAACAGCATATGTATGCGATACATCAATTATAGAGAACCTGGTTTTAAAAGTAGATTTTGTGATATGCCGGAGGAGTGGGGGTATTTTTGGGTTAAACCGTACGCGAAGTCTTAACGAAAATACTTTAATAATGATTTTTCTTACAGATTTTGACAGCTCTGCTCAACCCCATTATAAAAGTAAAGTAAAATAAAATCTTTTTTTAACAACATATTTGGATTTAGCGAACCCAAAAACTTGCATGTGTATGCTTTGCTTTTACTTTTTTTCACAGGCATCATCTTGAATATTTCAAAATGGTGGCTGATGCATAAAAGTCCTTAGAAAATTTATAATAGGGTTACTCAAAGCTGCCAAAATCTGCAAAAAAACTTGATTAAAGTTTGTTAGTTAAGACTCCTCATAAACATAAACAGTTCTATCCTAATACATTAATTCCCCCCCCCCCCCCACTTCTTTATATTACGCCAAATTTGTTTTAACTGCAGATTTGGATTCGGCGGACCCTCTTCTTTATATTAAACCTGATAATTATCACTATATATATATGTATAACCCAGTCGAAGTCCAAGAGTGAAGGCTAGGGGGCCATGCCCCCCTTTTTCCAAAGAATTTCAAATAATATAGGCACATTCTGGTGTATTACACACCGGAAGAAAATTTGATTTTTAAACTGTTCTAATTTTTAAAAGTCTGGGACCAGTCCTGTATATCCCCTGATAAAAATCCTGACTGACAGAGAGATTTAATAAAATTTAATTAAAAAACCACAAAACGTGTGTGAACTAATGCCTGATTTACGTTGCAACTAATTACTAATTTACCCAGCAACATAAAGCACAATGGATACATTTGGTGCTTAGTGCATCATACCATACTAAGCAGGAAGCAAAAAGACAGTCATTATGCAAGAATTAGGTTTGTCCATTGTGCAATATGTTGGATACAATAATAACCCACAACAAAACAGATAATCATGTGTAAAAGGCACTTGTATTTGCTCTAAAAAAAAATTACGCACTATTTAACAAATTAAACGAACTCGACCCGGTAGAACTTCCCAAAAATAATCTGGGAATTTTTGTGTTTGTTACATAGGGCGTTATACAACTCAATGGTTTGTTACATTCACTTCTAACCCTTTCAGGGCGTTATACAACTCAATGGTTTGTTATCATTTCTGTCAATCAAGTAAGAAATCTTACTTATTTATATGCTGATTTTAAACCAATCTCAAAAGTTTAGAACTTGAATTTTTTACATAAAATAGCAAATATTACAAAATGTTATACTATGGCAAACATGAAAGTAATAAATATTATGGAAAACATATAACTTGCGGGTTATACAGGCAATACTTAAAATTTTTTTAAAAGTTAAGTTGATTTGATTTACGTGACTACGTTCTTTTAACATCCAAACTGTCACCTACATCTAGCGGTCATATTTGTAAGATTTTCCGGGGCCAATTAGCATTCCAGTTTATGTTACAGTTCCGTGCTTTGAATACAAAAGTTGTTTCGATTTCTGGTGGCATATTGATGATAGGTTCCATTAATTGCAAAATTTGATTTATTTTTATGAATATATGTTAAAATATTAAGTAAATAAATTGATATTACAGTTAGTATTTTATGCTTTTTAAAGATTTCTCTGCAACTGGAATTATAGGGTAGATCAAACATCAGACGAAGGATTCTTTTCTGAGCGATAAGAATCCTCGTAACATCGCTAGCCTGACCCCACACAACAATGTTGTACGATATGGTCGAAAAAGCTAGAGCGTAGTAGACGCCGAGTAAGGCATTTTTAGTGAGAGAATTTTTTAAGGAGCTCAACATATAAAAGTTTTTGTTAAGTTTAGAGCATACTGAGTCAATATGCTGGCTCCAATTCAGTTGACAATCGATTATAACACCAAGAAATTTTGCAGTTTTCTCAGTTTTAACAATATGGCCATTAAAATCAAAAGACCAGTTCAGCGTTGGTTGTCTGATTGTTGTAATTTCAAGACATACGGTTTTACTGCAATTGATCATTATATTGTTTTTCTTGCACCACTCTGTTAGTTCTGAAAGCATTATTTTAATATCTTGAAGAACCGCGATACTGCATTTACCTGATATAACTATAGTAGTGTCGTCACAATATTGAAAAACTAAGCCCTTAAAGGCTGTAATAAGGTTTACGCTAAACAACACTTGAGGTAGAAATAAACTAGCACTAAATTATAATGTTCGTAATGCTTTAAATCAAAACTTAACAATATCATTTGTCAAAAACTCTTTGCAACTAAAAGACATCTCAGTTACAGGGGTCCTACAGTGTATAATGCTTTACCTCTTTTTATAAGTATACCATTTAAAAAAGTTAGCAACTATTCCCTAAATTTTTAAATTTCGATTAGCAAAAAGTTAATAAATAAATAAAAATAGAATAAAAGCAAAAAATAATTTCAAACCATGATTTTTTTATTTTTAAGGGTTTTTTTTTTCTCTAGTAATCTCAAATAAAATTTAAAATTAAATTAATACATGACCATCACACACATATTTCCAAAATCCATCATGCTGGTGAAACATTAGTGTAGGATAGAATCTTGTGGAACAGATAATTAAGTTATTTTAAAAATTTTGGTGACATGATATATTTATTTGTAAGAGCAATTTGTACCTCACAAAACTAATAAATAAATAAATAAATAAATAAATAAATAAATAAATAAATAAATAAATAAATAAATAAATAAATAAATAAATAAATAAATAAATAAATAAATAAATAAATAAATAAATAAATAAATAAATAAATAAATAAATAAATAAATAAATAAATAAATAAATAAATAAATAAATAAATAAATAAATAAATAAATAAATAAATAAATAAATAAATAAATAAATAAATAAATAAATAAATAAATAAATAAATAAATAAATAAATAAATAAATAAATAAATAAATAAATAAATAAATAAATAAATAAATAAATAAATAAATAAATAAATAAATAAATAAATAAATAAATAAATAAATAAATAAATAAATAAATAAATAAATAAATATATAAATAAATAAATAAATAAATAAATAAATAAATAAATAAATAAATAAATAAATAAATAAATAAATAAATAAATAAATAAATAAATAAATAAATAAATAAATAAATAAATAAATATATAAATAAATAAATAAATAAATAAATAAATAAATAAATAAATAAATAAATAAATAAAATATGCAATCGATTTTAATGGGACGAACTGCACTTGGAAGAGAATTAGTCAGAGTTTTTCTAAATATATTTTTTTGTCCGCCATCTCAAAATTCAAGATGGCGGACGAAATTAAAATATACCCTTCAAAGATGCTAGTTTATTCTTGTGTGACATTAGTAAAAAAGCTGCATTCTTGCCACGCACAACAAGGTACGAGTTAGCAGACTCGGTTTAGTGGTGGTAAAAAAAAAGTATTTTTGTTTCAACCATTCTTTTGCATATTATAGGATTGCCTTGCCAATCATGTCTGCATTTATGTCCTTATAAATTCGTTACTACTAAACCGATTTTAATAAAATAAAAAACATCCTGGTGAGAATTGTTTGCTTTTTAAAGAGCATGATCATAGTTTATCGCTATCTTAAAATTTAAGATGGCCGACAGAATCATACTTGATTCTTCAAAATGGCGTGTTTATTCTTATTTCCGAAAATCTTTTAGTTTTTTTTCAATTTATAGAAAAGCACTATTCTTCGTCCATACAACGAGGTACAAATTAGTAAAATCGGTGTGGTTGTTTTAAAAAGTCTATTTTTGTTATTGGTTTTATAGTGAAATAAAAAAATCATGGTGAGAATTGATTGCTCGATGGCGACAAATTTCGATTATAACCTTTAAAAAACAGTCAATTCTCATCATGATTTTTTTTATTTCACTAAGATCGGTTCAGTAATAATGAGTTTATAAGGAAACAAATGCAGACAGGATATATAATCTGTAAAACAATGGCTGAAACGAGAATAGATTTTTTGAGAACCACCCCACCGATTTGACTAATTTGTACCTCGTTGTGCGGGGGAAAACTAGTAGTGCTTTACTATAAATAAAAAAAAAACATTTTCAGAAAATAAGAATAAACACGCTATTTTGAAGAATCAAGTATCGGCTATCTTAAATTTTAAGATGGCGATAAATTTTGCTCATGATCTTTAGAAAGCCATCAATTTCCAGAATTGATTGGCAATGCAATCGTATAATATACAAAACAATGGCCGAAACAAAAATATTTTTATTTTAGAACCACTGAACCGATTTTGCTGATTCGTACCTTGTTGTGCGTGGCAAGGAAACAGCTATTTCACTTATTTAAAAAAATAATTAAAACATGTTCACAGCACAAGAATAAACGAGCATCTTTGAAGGGTACAATTTTATTTTGGTTCGTTCTTGAATTTTGAAATGGCGAACAAAAAAATATATTTACTCGAAACTATGATTAACTATCTGTCAAGTGTAGTTTGTCCCACTAACATCGATGGGATAGTTCAAAAG
Source organism: Aspidapion aeneum (assembly GCA_963576565.1). NCBI lineage: Eukaryota > Metazoa > Arthropoda > Insecta > Coleoptera > Brentidae > Aspidapion > Aspidapion aeneum. The sequence goes on along the minus strand of OY755038.1, from coordinate 31,967,366 downwards.
ATATAATTTTAAAAAAAAATACGGTTTTTTTTGGCCCACCCGGTACATGGGCCAAAAATCTTTATTGTCGAGTTGCATAGCTTCAAAGTATTTTTTTTTTATAAAGCAGAAAGCTATACAACATACTCCCACAGAGGGTGGACTGGTTAAAGAACAGGACCAATTTTTCAAATAACAATAGCTTCTGGTATACCGACGGATCCAAAATGCCATCAGGCGTTGGATCTGGAGATGTTTGTATCCAAGAAAAAGTCGAGATTCAACATAGTCTCGGCCAATTGGCTACTATATTTCAGGCCGAACGCGTAGCCATTGAACTGTGTGCCCGGTGGATTACTGACCACGAATGGGCCAACAGGACAATAAAAATCTTCTCCGACAGTCAAGCAGCTTTAAAAGCGCTTGATTCCTATACGATCTTATCGAAAACTGTGAGAAGCTGCAGGGACTGAATGCGCTTGGTAGCGCTAATAAGGTGTCATTAGTATAGATACCACGGCATTCTGGGCACGAAGGAAATAAGGCCGCAGCCCAGGCAGCAAGGGAAGCGGCATCTGCCGAATTTTTCGGTCCCGAACCAACCCTGCCGATATCATACAATGCTGCTAAATTAATCATATTGAGATGGATGGAGAACACCTTCCAACAATACTGGATGAATATACCAGAACTGGCATTGGACTTACCAGCCAGGAGATCCGTATAGAGACTGGACTTTTTACGGGTCACTGTCGACTAAGACCATGCACAGAATGGGAATAATAGAAGAGACCGAATGTAGACTCTGTATGGCGGATGACGAAACAGATAGACATGTACTGTGCGAATGTCCGGCTATAGACCTCATATTGATTCAGAAGATCTGAATAGTGTCTCAACCAAACTGATAGCTAACCTTTTTGGAGGATTAGGCATACAGTGGTAAGAAACCACTTAAAAGTGGAGCCACAATAGACCCACTAGTGGTCGCGGTGGAATGGCTGCAAGGCCCACTCACATATGAATCATCTTCAACATTCACTGATTTCAAGCTCTATTTTCGTCATTTACTGACTTTATAAGAAACAAAATTGAAAATCGAATAATGTGAGTTAATAAACTTTTGTACAGGTATCAACGTAGCCCGCCCCGACCGTGTAGCCCTAAGATTAACAGGCCTTCAAGCAGGTCAAACCCGGGTATACGTCAACGTCACAACGCCAGGAGTAGTAGCCGACAAACCAAACCTTTTAAATATCATGTTCTCTGCCTTTATTGACATTGAAATTATCAACGAGCTCATTTTGACACAACCCAGCAACATCCACGGGTCTTCGTTGTTGATGGCGCCCTATTCTAAAGTTCAATTGGAGACCAATTTGGACTCGGTTACCAAAGTTACATACAGGTATGTACACACCTTACTTTTCTTAAATTTTAGGAAAATAATAATTGTAGAATCCGCATTTTGTTATTATTATTATTTGCGGTTAGACGGTAGTCCGATTTACTGCTTTTCTTTAGTTCGCTACCCCCATCCGCCCAAGCACCAGTTGTCTAACAACACAGCAGACATTTGACAAAGGTCAGTCTTTACTGCCTATTCAACCACGGCGAACCCTACCGGTGGCCACGGTCCATAAATAAACCGGTTGTCTGGTAATTCCCAGCCAATAAGAACTCGGCAGCCTATGACGCGGCAATATGCCTGCTCCACGATCAATAAAGATAGACCTATACGTTATATTATGAGAGAAATAAAGATGGATGCCGCAAAAATTCCATAATAATTAAAAAATTAAATAATTTGAAAAATTATGATAAAAATTCCAACAGTTTTATAAATATCAGATTCAGGACACGATTATAAATACTTTTCCTACGTTAATTCGACTCTCTTGTTCATATTAATTTAACTTTTTTCGCCGAACACTAAAGGAATATTGATTTTTTTTGGAGAAATTTTATTAAAAAAATTAAAGGAAAGGAAATTGAAATGACTTTAAGTCAATGGCAGTAAGTCCACCATGCCCACCCCGATTCAAAAAACGCATCAGGTGAGGCTGCATTTAAAACCGGTGCAAATCCATGGCCCATCACGTGATGCGTTTTTTGAATCGGGGTGGGCATGCATTGGTGGAAACAGGGTATTAAGGAACATTCATAAATTACATAACGCAAAGATTCAGGATTTTTGATCCCCCCTTGACGCATTTCAAGAAAAATTATAATAAAATACATTGGTTGTAACGCTAATATTCCGTCTCTCCTGCTTGAGCCATATACAGGGTGTTCCAAGTTGAGTGTCCACCATTGTTTAAATTGGCAAACTAGTAGAAGTTTTGATGCTCTTTAAGATGCTCAAATAAAAAAAAATCGAACATTGAGTTTTCGAGTTTTTTTCAAAAAACATAAAACCAATTTTAATTTAAACATCCTGCATTTTATAATTTTCAAAAATTTCACCAGTTTGCCAATAAATTTTTTTTCTATTTTTGATAATAACAAAGTTAGCAATGGTGGACTTTTCACTTGAAACACCCAGTATATAATTTAAGACTGGCCCTCATCAGTTTTGTTTTTAAATCTTATTGCAAGTAACAAAAAATTATACCTATCTAATTATAGAATAGTTACAAAATAATTTTCTTTAACTTTTTTACTGTTTTTCATCAGTCCCTGTATTATCAAACTTTCGTTTCATTGTGGATTCATTTTGCTTTTTGGTATTTATAAATTTGATTCTTATCATCACTCTTTGTTTAACAAATAAATTTACTAATTTATATAGAATAGAAATATTTGTTTTAAATTTAAAATTGGCACCATGCAATTTTATGCACCATGGTAAAGGCTCAGTTAAGCCTCCAAAAGAAACGCTTTGCACCCAAGAAGACATATGACATATGAATGTATGTTGAGGGAACTCATTGTGAAGCTTTCGTGCTAAAATCCTGCAATATAAACTAAACCATCTTTTTCTAAAACCTCTTTTAGTTAGTCTTTAAAACATTTATAGCAAGCACGGAACAGCTATAAACACGACTTACAAGACGACGAGACCCAAAATGTACAAAATTTCCTGGCAAAAGACGAAATTACGCTATAAACAGCGTTTGACTGCTGTTTCCTAGGAAAACTGTGACGTAGCTCTGACGTCACGGCCGTCATGACACCGAGTTACCAGACAACCGGTTTATTTAATGACCGTGAGCGGTGGCGGCTTGTACTACGATTGTTCACCATAGCGACCTCTCAGGGTGGCGACTTGCACTCTGAGGCTGCGCAGTGGTGGAAGCAAGTTCAATTTTCACCATGATTTTATTGTGTGTACTTTAGCCTACTTTCATAATATTATTTTGTCTCTTTCAGCCTTCCTGGAGATCATGTTCCCTCGACAGAGCTTCTCGTAGAGAACGTCTCCATCGACGATGGAGGCTCATCAAGTACAGTTGTGTCGTTAAGTTCAACTGGCTTATTGGAGTGTTACGGTACTTTGGGTCATGCATTGCTGATTATCACTTCTACGGACCACAACGGATTAAAACAGAAAATCAACATTGTTGTGGAGGTGAGTTAGGCTGGATCAAATACCTTTTAGGATATTACAGGCCATTTTTATTTATTCTTATATGCGACGGTTCAATCTAAGACCTTTATTTCTTAATGTTCCTTTTTCGGGTAGACAAAACCTAGGTGACCTCACGATACACGGTATGTCAGCGCGCATTCATATATACCAGGGATGACGCTGGATTGTCACTTCCCGCTTTCCGTGAGGTAGATGACAACATAGAGAAATAGCCATTTCGATAAATGTCCAAAGAATAAACATATAAACTTGAAATTTTGCACAAATGTACCCTTGAGTATGCTTCAGAAGCATGGTGAAATCAGGCCACATGAGTTTAAGGCTTTTCTCAACTTCACAACGTTTAAAGTTACTACTACTATTTCGGTTTAGAACGTTTTTCTACGTTGTCCGACGCCTATTCTCCACCTCCTTCGATCCTGACAATCATCTTCTATCAGGTTCTTTTGACTCATTGATCTTTGGATTGACTGTTGCCATTCTAGTTTGGGACGCCTTGTTTTTTTGCGCCTTATTGGTTTCTTTGGTTGGTAAATTTTGCTGGGAATCATATAGACATAATTGGGAAAAAATTTCAATTACGTTACAGGATGTCCCGTTTTCCATTGTCGTCATAGTTTCGGAAATTGAAAAAAAAAAACATACTTCACGCCGTGTGCTCAAAATTTAAGAAAAGAATAATGGTCAAAACCATATTACGGAGGCTTTTTCAAAATTATTTATTTTCGGAACATTTCTAAACATTTTTTTAATCAATTTATTGAAACAATGAAAACAATAAAAAATAGTGTCAGTATTTTATTCATTTTTAAATGGGACCATCTAGAGACAAAACCCAACCTAGGTACCAAATTTCATTAAAATCGGGCAAGCATTTTTTGAGTTATACGCGTTGTTCGTTACAGACAGACAGCCATACAGACAGACTTTTGCACCTGAATGCACACTTTTCAAAAAGCCCAAAAAAAAGGGGAAATTATTATTCTCTTGAACACACTGAAGTAAAGTTCGTTTTTTTATCTCTTCTAGAGGTACCTGAAACCTACCAAAAGAAAATCACCCTGTACGTTTTTTAGGGTAGCGAGTTTTCCCTCGAATATACCCCATATTTTTCCTACAATTTTTACGATAGAAAAATAAGCTCTGTAACGTTAAATTTGACTTTTTTAAATGTCTTACAATGCTTTTCGGTTTCGCGGGAATTGACCTCAATTTTTTATTTTTAACTAAAACACCCTGTGTATTTTAAAATTTTTGCAACGGTATCCCATAAAATCACACTAAATCTGCGGGTATTTAATCTTCAACCACGTGAAAGATGTATTTTTATTTTCGTAGCCCGCGCAGCAATGGCTAGAGAAAGTATTGTTTTTGACAAAAAAAAATTTTTCAGATAATGGCGAAAATGTGTTATTTGGGTGTATTTTGACCTATCCTAGCAATATCGTCGTGAGGTTTGTCTGTGTGTGTGAATTTTTCTGTCCGTAACACGATAGCTCCTACACCTCTAAACTGATTTTCATAAAATTTTCAGGTAAAATAGTGTTCGACACTCTAACGAGCTAATTAGATTTTGGTCAAAATACATTAATGCTAATGACAGGTTTTTGACAATTAAAAAATTTAATGGGTTTTCGGAATATAGTAGACTACAGTTTGCTTATACCCAAAAACTTCATAGGAGCCTTAGTTTCTGAGATATTTACAAAAAACTGTTTTCAAGACTGATTATCATAGCTTCACTTGAAGTGTCAGATCTGTCATGGATCCATTTATTTTTAGCTAGTTCGCCATGATAGACAAAATAATAATGTTTTTATCCTAATCAATTAATTAGAACTAAAAACCACTTTCTGGATGCTTTATGCTTAATGATATCATGTTTTGAAATTTTAATTCGTAAATACTCAATTAGGATATGAGTTCACCCTGCTTAGTTTTATCAGGTAGCCTTTTACATTTATTAAGTTTTTGAATTTGAAAATTAACATACAGTAAAAAGATGTTTCCTTTAAATGAAAATTTGGTAAGTTTTGGTTTCAAAAAATCATTAAAGTGGGTTTTGTAATAAACAGCCTGTATAAAACCTTATATTTATAGGTAAAACCCATCCAGTACATGAGCCTCCAAGTCATAGCACCCTGGCGCATCAGTTTTAACAACCCAGTAACAATTGTCCCGCTAGGAGCCGATTTTCTATTGGTCGCTCTGTATCATGACAATATTGGAAATACGTTCAATGCTGGACCTACCGAACTTAAACTTAGGACCAGCAGGTAATTACTCAATATACAGGTAGATTAAATTCTATACTGATTTCATCAGTTGGTCCAAGGCCAACACAAAAATAGAGGCTACGACCCTGAAAAAATCAGCTGTTCTCCTGGGGCTGAATTTTACATTGGGTCTTATGGGAGGTCAAACGTTTTTTTATGATATTTTCAAAATGGCACTACAGATTTCCGCAAAATTTCAGTGAAATATTCTCAGACACCATCCCGATATTCCACCAAAGGTTTGTAAGAAAGCAAGATGATTAAAAGGTTAAAATCTTAAAGATTTAGCATTCCTTATTTTAAATTCAAATTACCCGCCATGTACCACATGCCAACTGTTTGTTTGAAACTCGTTGACAATGATTGTGTAGAAATAAAATTTCGGACTTCCATTGTCTTTATTTATTTTAAAACACGACGTTTCGGTTAGTAAGTATCTCTAACCGTTATCAAGTGTAAACTTGATAACGGTTAGAGATACTTACTAACCGAAACGTCGTGTTTTAAAATAAATAAAGACAATGGAAGTCCGAAATTTTATGCCAACTGTTATATTTGACATGTATTTGACTTTGGCATCTGTGATTGTCACATTCGCTTCTGCTTTAAACTTAATTTTTGTGTGAGCTAATGAAGCGGCTATGAAAAATTAGGGATTACTATACATTTAAAAAAAATTGTTCTGCCAGAATAAAGTAAAAACAATCTCAAAAACGGCTTTATTTTTAAAAAAAATCAAGTATTCATGAACCGTCATTCCAACTTCAATATTTTAAAGACAATCAGCTGTGTCGTAACATGACCATAAAAAAAAATCAGCCCCGGATGTGACGTCAACAAAGTGGAGGATCGTGGCCCGTCCATTTTGATAGCCCTGGTTGGTCCAGAGAAAATTACATTTCTTGACTTATTAAATTGCAAAAAATCGCCAGAGGTATTTAATTTTAATGAATTGAGAAGATTCAATGTCAAACTCATATTAAAAACATAAACAACTAATTGCAATAAGATCACTACATCACAAAAAAATACTTCATACAATAACAAAGGAAATTCAAGATTATTTAGCTTAAAAATTAATAAAAATAAAATTATTTTTTGCTGTTTTTGTCTTATAATATAGACTTTTATTGTGATAAGATATCTGTAATTTGGATTTACACCAGGTTCCCTCAGTTCGTCTTAGATGGCATCCTATATACGTAAAACTTGGGGTCACTGCATCCTGGAAGCCCGTTTTCCAGGATGCAGTGACCCTAGTAAAACTGATAATGGTGGCATTATAATAAGTGTTTGTTTGTTTTCCAAAATTTTGGTTGTAGAAACTTCTATGTAAGTCGAAAAATTTTGCTTGTTATTTAACCCTTTTAACTTGTATTTGTATTTCAAAGAAAATTTATAGTAATTTTTTAGTTTGCTATGTATTTTTTAACATAAATTGTTATTATTATTAACATTTTATTCCAACCTTAAAAATAAAACTACAAAAATTTATTTTAATTATTTTAAACTTTTCTTTCCTTATATTATTTTATTGAAAATTGGTTTGTTAAAATTGCTTATAATGTAATTTTATATTTATATTATTTTTGATAATTTTTTTGTTTTTTATACTTTTAGAACCCTTGAAAATGGCTAGTAAAACCGGAACGCGTCGGGTTGATGGTTTTTAGAAATAAATTAAGCATAGTTTAATCCGAACTACGCTTTTTATTTCTCAACCTATCAGAAATTTGTGGAGTGAGGACGTTTTTCCTTAAGATTCATTTCAAATAAATCAAAAAGTTTCATTTTGACTTTTGATACAAATGTCTACATAAACGTAGATTTTTGTACTCGACCAACTAACGACATCAAATCTAAATTTCTAAACTTGACCTTGAAATAACCTGTAAATCATGATTCAAGGTCAACACACAAACACAATTTTTGCCTCAGGTGGTCGTGTAGATAATACATTGCCGTGGCCTTTCCAGTTACTTTCTAGATAATTTATTGGTTTGGTTAGTTCATATTAGTTTAGTTTAATTTACTCTATGTCAGCTCAGGTTGATGTACGATGGTAAGTTAGTTTAGGTATGCACATAACATGCTTTTCTGTAGGTGTGACCTGATAAAAGTAACTCCGTTCCCAGAGAATGGTTCAATATGGATAAGTACCAGAAAACCAGGGCATACTATGATGAAAGTCTGGGCTGATGGTATCCAGAAGACAGCCGAGTACATCAAGATCAACGTGGAGCAGACTGTCAAACCAGAATTAGTAAGAAATAGCTTTTTCTAAAAAAAGTACATTAATTGTTTCCAAAGCAGATCAGTAAGGTCTTGGGAGACAGAAAATCACTTTTCAAATTCTACCCTAACAACTATTAAAGAGGGTTTTAGTGTAAAATCTGGTTAAATACATCGAGGGCCTCTAATTATAACCTTTTCGCATATTACGTTTGTCAACAAAACTCCTAGATTATGCTTGTGTGCTGCTTTGATACTATAACTGTCAAATCAAGTGGCCAAGGCTCGCATGTTGCATGATACCAATTTGTGCAAAAATTTAAAATTATTGATGAAAGAATTAAACATGATTAAATTTATAAATTATTTAGATCTCGAAAGGGAATTGGCGGTTCTTGAAGGAAGTACTACTAGAAATGGTTTTCTCAATTATATAAACAATGTAGGAAAACTATACAAACCTGTTCAATTTTTCTCCTCAAAACTTCCCATACTCACTTCATCATATATATAATTTTATTATTATTAAACTTTTTACTATTTCAATAATATTCAAACTCTTTAACTTTTAGGTTTTGGGAACCTTTTTGAACTTTTTTGTGAATATATTTAGTTGACAACTTTCAAACGGTATTTGAGAAAATGTTTAATTTTCTTAATATTAATATTTAGGATTGGGATGTATTTTATAATTAAAAATGCCGATTTTTAGGTAACGAAGGGTTGGTATTGAATGTTAAGAAAACCAGAAAAAAATACTCTGCCAATATATGGGCCCCTAAGCTCACACTAGGTACTATAGTTATAGTGTACGTGTGAGCTAATATAACTAAAAACTGAAATATATTTTATTTAACTCCAGACTAAATTACCTTTTGTTTGATACCACACAAGCCATGTTTTGACTTAAACTCAAATTTTTGAAATCTACCCCCTCCCTTAAAAAAAAACAAAAAAACTAAAATGTATTTTGTTAAACTCCGGACTCAATTACCTTTCGTTTGATATCACACACGCCATATTTTCACATAAGCTCTAATTTTTGAAATCTACCCCCACCCTTTTATTTGGTTTCTGTGCGGTGGATTTTGTTCATTTTTAAATGGGACCATCTCGACCCAAGACCCAGCCTAGGTACCAAATTTCATTGAAATCGGCCAAGCGGTTTTTGAGTTATGCGCGTTGGTCGTTACAGACATACAGACAGACAGACATACAGACAGACAGACGGCGCAACAAAAAAGTTTTAAAATCATCTGAAACGCAAAGATATATAAAAATTTTTGAAATCGGAGCAACTTTTTTTTTCTCGAAAAAATTAGGATCACCATAGCTCACACTACTATAGTATAGTATATGTGTGAGCTAATAATGTTAAAGCACTGGAAAATAATAATCAAACAAAAAGCGTTAAAATTAAAATCAAATCTAAAATATCAAAATTATTAAAAACAAATTTACAAATTGACAAAAAGTTATATTTCCACAGTTGAAACTCCCCCCCCCCCCCTTAAATCAAATGAAGTGAAGCGTACCAAACCCTACTACAGACTAAATTATAGCTTTCAATGGTTTTTCGTATTTGGCTGAAAACCACCCTTTGCGTCTTCATTCTGCCGTTAATTGGCTCGAACTCTAAGCCGTAGTGCTTTCCAGAAAAATACAAAAACACTCTGAACAAAGACACAAGACACCAGATATGCGTCGACATTGAAATCCTTCACAAGTCAAAATTTGTTAAGTTTGTTACCATCGCAGTTACAAAATTTAGGTTAATAAGATGTTAGTCGCTCAAGGACAGATTAGTCGATCAAAACTTTAATAAAAATACAGCAAATCCTGAAAACTTGTCTAAAAATAATGCTTGATGTTCCCGAAAACAATTTAAAAAAACATATGAATGACTAAAGCACCATTTATCTTTAAATCCCGTTTTGGTACATTTTCGACGTTCATTTCGGGTACCAAATTTTTACAATGCCTGATTTTTATAGGAGCACCTCACTTTCGGAGACACAGTCTGCCTATGGACACCAGTAATGTCGCAGTACAACACACTGGGAATTTGGAGCACCAGCGATACTAATTTGATGGAAATCAATCCGGCCGTGGACATCGGTTTCGTCGGAAACAAAGTCGGAACTGTCACTTTGTCTCACTCGTTGTTGAGTTCGGCACCAATATCTGTTCCTATTTTTCCAGGTAATATTCCGGGTGGGCCAAAAAAAAACTTGTACAGCGTGTCCCATTTTCGATGGGATTAAATGAGAAACTCGGGTATTATTAAAGATATAGATTTTCTGATTGCACCTTACCGTGCTCTTTTTTGGAGCCCTTAAAAATGGTGTAATCAGATTTTTGCTATACCTCGTGGTTTCGCCAATACAGGGAGTTTTTGAAAATATTGCATTTTTATTAATTCCTTGTATCTCGCTTATTTTGCAAGATATTTTTATTCTGTAAAAACTTTTCTATGGCGACTTTTTTAGAGCAAAATATATGGTATTTATCATAAAAAAATTAAATACAGACCTGGATTTTTTTTATTACTATTTTGATTGGTTTCATGCTATTATTATCTTAAAATGATAGAACTTTAATATTTTTTTGATTTAAGGTTAAAAAACTCTTTAATATTAAAAAAAAAATTATAGTCCGAACCTGAAAATTTCCAACGTAATTATAAATTAAAAATTGCAAGACACTTAGTTAAACGATTTTTAGTTTATCTGTTTTAAAAAGTTAATTAAAAGGTTTATAAATAAAGTAAAAAACGTGAAAAAGTTACAAAAATAATATCAGACTAATTATTTGATGGTAGCACAGCAGGTTATGAAATTTACAAAACAAAAGCGTGGAATTGAGATTGTCATTTTACTTATTATTTTTGTGAATGGCTTACAATTATTCTAAAATGGCTAGAAATCGACTATATCCAGATTTTGGAAAATGTAATATGTTTGGTTGACTGCTTTATTCAAGCAACAAAATCCCAATATTTAAACGGCAGAAATATTTTTATGCAAAATGCGTTAACAAAAATTACTCAAAAATGCCAACAATGTCTTACACATAATGGCAATCAGTTTGAATATATATATATATATATATATATATATATATATATATATATATATATATATATATAGATATATATATATATATATATATATATATATATATATCATTACAGAAAAATTAGTTATTTTTTTGTATTTTTCCTAGACTTTGTTTCAAATAAATCTGTAAATTAACGTAAAACAATTTTCATATGCTAAGTATCAAAACAGGTAATCTAAAAATCGTTTAACTTGCAATTTTTAATTTATATTTATATTGGAAATATCCAGATCCTTTTTTTTTAATATTAAATATTTTTTTTTACCTTAAAACAATTTTTTTTTTAATTTTTATTATTTTGTGATAATACTAGCATGAAACCAATCAAAATGATAATAAAAAAAATTCAGGTCCGTATTTAATTTTTTCAGGATAAATACCATATCTCAAAAACTAAACAATATTTTAAAATTATTTGCTTGTAAAAAAGTTGCCATAAAAAGGTTTTTAGAGAATAAAAATATCTCGCAAAATAAGCGAGATATAAGGGATTATTAAAAATACAATTTTTTCAAAAACTCCCTGTATTAGCGAAACTACGGGGTATAGCAACAATTTGATTACACCATTTTTAAGGGCTCAAAAAAAGAGCCCGGTAAGGTGCAATCAGAAAATCAATATCTTTAATAATAACCGAGTTTCTCATTTAATCCCATCGAGAATGGGACACGCTGTACTATATTTATTTTTTAATACATTTTCAATTCTTTGATCAAATTTGATGGAGTCTAACTTTATGACTTTTTGCCACCAAGGTGCATTCACAATGTTTCTTTGTACTTTATTTTGCAATTTCTGTATATTAGTATATTAATCTCTTTGAGCAACCTCATAGTTAAATACCACATGTTCATATTAGTTTTAGTATTTGTTTAAAAATGGTGTTACGATAAAAAAAAACAATAGATTTACTATTTTTTGTGGTTTATTTTGTTTATTATTATTATTATCGTTTTTAAGTTCAAAAATATTTTCAAAATGTAGAATGTTGGTTTAATTATAGTACATTCAATTGACGTCGTAATGGACCAAAATGGTGCTGTGACAAATGGACAAGACGGGTCTGTCATCAACTTTCCAATTGTGCTGCAAAGTACGAAAAGTCAAGGAGTTAAAACGAATAATTTGGTAAGATATTGATTAGAAAAACAACCTGAAAAAGTAAAAAAGCCCTTTCTTTTTTTTTAATGAATAAACGAAATTCTTTAATGTTATCTAGAGATCATTGGTTACCTCTAGTTTGCAATTGAAGAGCTTGCGGGAAAAAAGATGAGAGTCCATTCTTTGCAAATTTTAGATTTTAATAAATTTGGATTCCCTGATTGTTCTACTTATTATAAATACAAATTATTGGATTACTAGACTTTGTTATATTAAAAAAATCAAAAAAACTTAAATTTGGCGAGAAAAAATATGATAGTCCACAAGAGGAACACCTTTGTGAGTTTTTTGGGAAAAAAGAGAAGTCCATTTACGATAAGGTGAGTTTAATTCAGAAAAATAAGATTAAGTGAATGCTCGGTTCTTATCAGAGTTAAACAAAAAATAGTACCTTAGCATTCCTATAGATTTAGTTTAGTCAGAAGCTTGACTTAAGTAGCGCTGCGGTCAGTTAGTGAAACTATTTGAAATGGATGAAAAAAAAAATTAAAATCGTATGGAAGAATAAGGGATGTGGCTAAGAAACTGAAACTGGCAAGCCATACAGTGGGCGAGGGCTATAAGTGCAAAAAGTACAAATGTTGTTTGCATTTAAACGATAAAGATAAAACTCAAATAATAAAAAATTTCAACCTGATACCAAGTTACGATGCTCAAAATCTTTATTTAGCTGGGCTCATTACAGTACATGATATAATACGTAGGAGGCCTAGAAGAGAGAGAATAAAAACAACAAAAAATGAAGCTGTGTAGCTATAGAATTTGACGTACAAACATACAAAACCGTCAGTGAACAGAACATTAAGCAGTATCTTCTAAGCAAATTATTTAGTAGAAAAACAGTTATTGCTATTTTAAACTAACTTCTTCAGCCTTATTAAAATAATGTGTTCAAACTACCAACATTTTGGAAAAAAAGTATTATAAAATTTCAAAAGGGGTTTTTCGTACTTTTCGCTTTTTGGACTCTCATCTTTTTTCCTGCAAGCTCTTCAATTGTTGTTTACGGTTTTAAGTAAATCCTTACTCAGAAGTGAGCCACATATGAATCATCATCATCATAACTTTGCATTATTGCACTTTGCCCAAGTAACATTTCTTTATTTATAGCAGAAGCTAAAAGGTTGCCAGCGCATCTCCTTAAAACCATTAGTTTCAATGTTTGGTCGCTAGCACGTTCCCATTACCCTTATATACCCCTTAGACCTCCTAAATGGGACTCCCCAATTGGTGGTGGCAACCTATGTATTAAACTCACTACAAACCATAAGAAATAAACTCCAGCTTCGCCCTCTAGCGGTTCCACCAGTAGAGAACCTTTTAGAGCCTAAAGCTATTATGCCAGGTTCTAAAAGCAACTCAGAAACGTCCTCTATCCTATTATAAAACTAGATTTTGTAATTTGGTATCCTGGCGATTCTGTTGAATACCATAACACCTTTAGAGTAAAGAAGTTTTCCTATAAAAGCTATGGCGATATTTTAGATTCACAATGGCCATATAAAATAATTTAGGTCACAAAATTGCCAAAAATGTCAGAGTCCCAAAATTATTTTATCACAAAAAAATAAACCGAGTTTGTCGTTTTGTTGATGATCAAATTGCCTGCCAGATTTATTTTTCTGATAAAATCGTATCTGAAAAGCTCTCAAAACAAGCGCGCTAGCTCAAGAATGCTTTTTAATAGTTTTTTGATAACAAAATAACAAATATTTAAAATTAAAAATAATCATTTACACTATTCACCATTAAAAAAGTCTGTTTGGTTTACATAAATCAAAATTAAAGTTAAATTATTGTTAAAAACACTGCTAAAACGACTAGATAAATATTTTCTCTTTACAATATTTTTTAAATAAATTTATATACGCCATTATGGTTTTATAGTGGTCACTTGGTTTTATTTGTTACTGTATCGCAACAAGGATTTTTGAGTGCCCTTATGAAACCAACAAAAAAGAACAATGTAAACATAGTCAACATAACCTCACTTAAATTTTTTGTATTTGTTTTTAAAGTGTTTCAAAGCGTATAATTCAACACTTAAATATTTTTATCGTGCAATTTCGACACAATCGAGAGGGCCAGTGCAATGATATTCGTTGTGCCTGCAGGTTGGAGGGCAACCTCTTATATTGGCCGCCTAAACAGGCCTTATCTAGGCCTGGGTGTCCTACCCAGAAGGACGGAAACTCAACAATTATTAATTATTGGGCTTTAAATAATCAATCTTGCAATAGGTAGGTACCAATCTGTACCTAGGTATATCTATTATTTTTACAAGAAATACCTAAAAAAAATAAAACACGAAAGTATTTACTTACTTCTGTTAGAACCCTTAAGGAAACAAGGTTTTATATGGCCGCCTATTTAAATAATATTTAATATACAGCTATGGGTAACTATAAATAGAAAAGAATTAAGTTTACCGTTAAGCCTTCCTATAAAACCTTTTTAAAATGCCTAAAAGTAATGGCAAAAACCAAAAGTCTAAAGTTTATATTTACCACTTTTAAAAACCTTAAGGAAACTAGGTTCTATATCGCCGCCTATCTAATCATATTTACTTTTAAACTACTGGTAACTATAAAAACAAAAGGATATAAGATAACCTTTTAGCTCTATTATAAAACACTTTTGTGATGACCTAAAGTAATGAAAAAAACTAAATGACCAAAGTTTATATTTATTTCTTTTTAAAAACTTTAGCTAAAATGGTTTTGTAAACCATCTTTATAAATCAGAAATCAATAAAACGAAAAGTATCTAAAAGGAACAGAAGGAATATCAGTTTTATTATACTCCCTTTATAAATCACTTTTTGGTTGTATAACACCCCTTTAGGTAATTGGCAATATAAATTACCTTTATGTAGCCAAATTGATCCTAAAACCCATAACAGCACCCTCTAAATAACCTAGGAACCAAATTAATAAAACCTTGAGTGGTAATAATGTTACTTGGGTGGTAAATAAAAATTATTATGGGCAATCGCCCATTGGGATTAGAAATTTTAACACAGAAAGGTGATGTCGTGCTTTCAGACGTTAAGTTTTACGTCTAATTTGAGTTCACATTTGAATTGCTTAGTCAAGTGAATACCCTGAGAACTAGCGCTCCTATGCTGTGCCACGAACCATGATCGCAAGTTTTTAAAATATATAATCATGTCTTTCGGTGGCCCAATTGGTAGTACGTTTGGTGTACAAAGCCAAAAATTCCTAGTTCGAAGCCCGATTGATGCACAGGAAACTTTTTTTTATAAATCTTCGTTCTTTAATTTTACCTCTGGTTTTGGATCTAAACTAAATGTTATTTTATAGTCAAAAGACGTCACATCTATAGCAGGCTGCTATTGGTTAGGTTTTTTCCAGTCCAGTTGCCTTTATATTTATTCTGCGCGAGCGCAGCAGCCCTCTGACATGTTGTTAGTATTAGTTCGGTAATTTGCGAATAGACGGCAAGGCGTTTTTTTTTCTATAGCAATGGAGATTAAGGCCACTAAATTCTCAGCGTCATCTATTCGTAAACAACTGAAGTACAGAAAGCCTGACCAAGAGTACTAACAATAAATAGAAAACGCTATACATTAATTTAATCCACGCATATACCATTTGTTCCAAATAAAATTCACTACATGGGACATTTGAAACGACATACAACTTTGGTTAAATGGAAAAAAGTGACGCTCTCAAAATTAAAAATATCCACAAAAACTAAAAGTTGTATTTGTGTTTTCTTGTTCACAAATTTAATAAAAGTTGGGTGCTTTGTGTTAGATGACCAATCGGATGACGCTGAAGTATATTTTCTAGGCTTTCTGCTTTTTTCAGAAACCGTTTTTAAAATCGCCATGTAGTTACTTTTTTCTTGGACACCCTGTATACCCCTTATTTAAACTCACTCTTTTGTATTTTGTATATTTTATTTAGTTGGTTTAGAACGTTTTTCTACGTTGTCCGACGCCTATTCTCCACCTCCTTCGATCCTGACAATCATCTTCTGTCAGATTTTTTTGACTCATTGATCTTTGCATTAACTGTTGCCATTCTAGTTTAGGACGCCCTCTTTTGCTGCGCCCTATTGGTTGCCATTCTGGGACCTGCTTTGGTAATCTTTCGTCGTTCATCCGTTGTACATGGCCGTACCATATCAGTTGTCTTTTAGTGATGTCATCCGTTATGCTCCCTTCGATTCCCATGTAAAAAAAAAAATAATCCACTACTTTTTTTTACCTTATTTCTGCCGTCATTTCAGATTCAAGGTTGGAGATGCAGATCGGACGTCAGAAAAATGGTCAGACCTCGTGGCTTCCTGTGCTACATGGAGTTCTCAAACAAATCGTTAGATGTCTTTGCTCACCAGCTGTTTTCTTTAAGCAATGGTTACGTTCTTGAAACTGGTAAGGCTCTTTTTATCTTTTATCTCCTTAAAACATTTCAGCCCATATTTGACCTATCTAAAACTGAAATGAGCTACGAAACCCAAACTTGTGATAGAGTTAACAACCCCTTCAATTTTCATGGACTTCCATAAGGTAGTAAAGTACTTACGAAATTTCAAACATTGCCACTCACTCATGTATAGATCATCAGAATTCTACTATACTGATAGAAACTATAACCAAACCCTTGGAAAAAATCAAAAAACCCCAAATTTCTAATTTACTCCTCTCCGCTATACATGTAAAATAATGCAAAAGTAACATTTCCCACTTGCAGAAGCGCTAGAGAGCTGAGCTTTAGAAGGCTAATAGGAATTCTGATAAAACCATAGAAAAAAATTAGAAAAATCTTAAATTTTTAATGAAGCATTGCAAAAGTTTTGAACAATATGGATTCAATCCAAATCCTTTAAAAAAGCAGTGAAATCATAACAAAAACATTTCATGTAAAAAAGCCAAGTACGCAAAAATGGTATTCCATAAAAAAATTTGAGATAAACTTAAAGCCAAGTTCTCCAATACAAATTTAAAAATGAAAGGTTCTTACTAGTTTGGAAATGTTTTTCTAAACTTGGCTATTACGGCTGCAAACGATTCTGAGGCACAGTGCTAAATTGAACATAAAGGTTGGCTGTAATAGCAAAGTAAAAAAAAACATTTCCAAACTAGTAAGAATCTTTCATTTTAGAATTTGTGTTGGAAAACTTGGCTTTACTTTCATCTCCATTCTTTTTACGGAGTACCATTTTCGCGTACTTTTTGTTATAATGGGTTTTTATGTTTTAATCAATGAACTTGTAAAAAGCGGGAGAATAGGCGTCAACCTGCGCGAATAATGTAATCGTAATTGCAGCCATCTTGGCGGCCATTTTGAGGGAAACCTTGGAATACCGGTTATACTCACAATTCAAACTTACTTAAATTAGTATAATGTAGCCTACCTTTTTATAATTTTTTTAATTTTGCATCTACCAATAAAAATGTATTAAAACAAAGCCAATAATATTTCAAAAAGAAAACGAAAATCACAAAAAAGTCTTCAAAACTAAACACATTTTTGATCCACATAATTTAAGTTCATTTTAAAATTCATATGTAAACATATTTTCAAATAGATAAAGATAAAAAGAAAAGAAAAAGACAGAAATAAGTTAAAATGGGCTAAAGGACAATTGGCCATTTTTATGTTCGAGGGGCCGCTTAAAAACTAGGAGATAGTTGTAGTAAGAGCAAAATCAGTTTATATCAGAAATGGCCTACTTAAAATAAAATTATGCCAATACATTTTTCGCACTTTAAAAATAAAAAGTGCCTTTAATCCCTTAATGAAGAGACAAAAGTGTCACTTTCTATTATTACAAAAAAGTTGAGAAAGTTAAAATGATGATGAAAAGTTAAAAAAAATCGATACTTATATTGCTTAATAGTAATAGCTATAATCAAATTAATTTACATCATAAAATTGTTGAATTCGGTACCTAAAAAAAACCCTACCGTAAACCGGGTTAAGTTTGTAACTTGGGTATAACTTCGGGACACCCTGAATTTTTTTACATTTTATTTTTGTACAAATTCATAAGGTAATATTCTGTGAAATTTTTAGGTTTTGGAATTCCTCATTTGTTTGGACTGCAGTTATAGTGTGATTTCAAAGATTATGGTATAGCAGGTGTTTTTGAAAAGTCATAAATAACATTTTACTTGTGTGGCCCAAACCACTAAATATATTTGGTTTTTGGTAAAGACATTTTAGTTAAAGTAATATTTTGGCCTGCTGTTAATAAAATAGTTAAAAAGATTATTCGCATCTAAAAATAAATATTTACAATTAAACAAAAAATGGTAACATGCGGAGGTACGATACAGACATACTTTTAAAATATTCATTAAAAAAAGTCAGCGTACCAAAGTTACCCCAACTGGCATGGTAACTTTGGGACACTTTTGGAGCTCATTTTCTTAGGTTACACTATAAACAAATCATTTCCCTGTACTTTTGTTTACATTTACAAGTGTCGGAACTTTAATTATTGAAGTGCAGTAATTTTTTAAAGTTTAAGAAAAATCATGCCAAAGTTACCACGGTTTACGGTAGACAATATGACAACAAAAGTTAATTGTTAGTTATTATTATACTTCTAAAGTTCCACCAGTTCCACGGAATAGTTTTTAATTTTATTATCAATGAATAGAGTTTAGAACATAGACGGTTTAGAACTTGGTACTGATAGCTCTGATCTGTCCACTGTCAGGTAGTACTGTACAATTTTCACCTTCTCTACCAATTCTGGAAAGACATTTTCGTGTTAGAACTACCTGATTGTAGCTTATTTTGGGGTCTAATTTAGAAAATATTATAGTGGGAATATTATTTTTAGGAAATCTTTTAGTGTATGGCTCGGGCTATTTTGCGTATGATTAGAGCAGCTGCAAAATATTTTTAAAAAAACGTTTTTTGTATGATTTGTAAGGGCTATTAAGCGGCGATCTCAGCATTATTTAGCATTTGGTTTTTAAGTTATCCTAAAACAAAAGAACCATTATAATTTATGTAGATTTTTTTAAAACTAATTTCAGTTTAACAGTTTTTGGGCAACATTTTATTAAAAATGTTTAAAAAGGCAAACCTCCGTTTTTTTTTTCAGCTTGAAAATAATTTGTTGCTAAAAGCACTGTTTTGTCAAGTAGTGCTTTGCAATACCCCCCTTCTTCACTAATTCTGGACAGACAACTTTGCGTTAAAACTTTTATGTCTGTATGATTGTCACCTATTTCGGCGTCAATTTGGCAAACATCCTGCAGTGAATAATTTTTGAAAAAACTATTAGTGTGTGGTTTGTAAGGCTATTTTACAGTAATCGCAGCATTGTTTAGCATTTGGTTTTTATGATATCCTGAAACAAAAAAAAACCGTTATAACTTATGTATATAGATTTTTTAAAACTATTTTAGCCCTACAAGTTTTTAGGAAACTTTTACTAAAATATTTTAAAAAGACAAACCTTGGTTTCTCTTTGTACTAGCTTAAACAAAACTTGGTGCTTCTCTACTCATTCTGGAAAGAAAACTTTGCTTTAAAACTTTACATCAGAGCTTTAGTGGTGCCAATGCTATAGCTAAATTCTATCTGATTGTCACTTATTTCGGCGTCACTTTTGCAAACATCCTGCTGTAAATTTTTGAAAAAACTATTAGTGTGTGATTCGTAAGGCTATTTTACAGTAATCACAGCATTGTTTAGCATTTCGTTTTATAGTATCCTGAAACCAAAAAAACTCTTATAATTTATGTATGTAGATTTTTTAAACTATTTTAACTCATCAAGTATTTAGGAAACTTTTACTAAAAATATTTTAAAAAGACAAACCTTGGTTTCCCTTTGTACTAGCTTAAACATAACTTGGTGCTTCTCTACTAATTCTGGAGAGACAACTTTGCTTTAAAACTTTACATCAAACAGAACTTTTGTGGTGCCAATGCTATAGCTAAATTCTATCTGATTGTAACTTATTTCGGCGTCACTTTTGCAAACATCCTGCTGTAAATTTTTGAAAAAAACTATTAGTGTGTGATTCGTAAGGCTATTTTGCAGTAATCGCAGCATTCTTTAGCATTTGGGTTTTATAGTATCCTGAAACAAAAAAAATCACTTATAATTTATGTATGTAGATTTTTTAAACTATTTTAACTCTACAAGTTTTTAGGAAACTTTTACTAAAAATATTTTTAAAAGACAAACCTTGGTTTCCCTTTGTACTATCTTAAACAAAACTTGTTGCTTCTCTACTAATTCTGGAGAGACAATTTTGCGTTACAACTTTTACATCAAACAGAGGGTTTGTGGTGCCAATGCTATAGCTAAATTCTATCTGATTGTCACTTATTTCGGCGTCAATTTAGCAAATTTCCTGCTGTGAATAATTTTTGAAAAGACTATTAGTGTGTGGTTTGTAAGGCTATTTTGCAGTAATCACAGCATTCTTTAGCATATGGGTTTTATAGTATTCTAAAACAAAAAAGTCCCTTTTAATTAATAATTTTTTTAACTATTTTAACTCAACAAGTTTTTAGGAAACTTTTTCTAAAAATATTTTAAAAAGACAAACCTTGGTTTCCCTTTGTACTAGCTTAAACATAACTTGGTGCTTCTCTACTAATTCTGGAGAGACAACTTTGCTTTAAAACTTTACATCAAACAGAACTTTTGTGGTGCCAATGCTATAGCTAAATTCTATCTGATTGTCACTTATTTCGGCGTCAATTTAGCAAATTTCCTACTGTGAATATTTTTTGAAAACACTATTAGTGTGTGGTTTGTAAGGCTATTTTGCAGTAATCACAGCATTCTTTAGCATATGGGTTTTATAGTATTCTAAAACAAAAAAGTCCCTTTTAATTAATAATTTTTTTAACTATTTTAACTCAACAAGTTTTTAGGAAACTTTTTCTAAAAATATTTTAAAAAGACAAACCTTGGTTTCCCTTTGTACTATCTTAAACAAAACTTGTTGCTTCTCTACTAATTCTGGAGAGACAATTTTGCGTTACAACTTTTATATCAAACAGAGGGTTTGTGGTGCCAATGCTATAGCTAAATTCTATCTGATTGTCACTTATTTCGACGTCACTTTAGCAAATATCCTGCTGTAAATAATTTTTTTTAAAGATTATTAGTGTGTGAATCGTAAGGCTATTTTACAGTAATCACAGCATTGCTTAGCATTTGGTTTTAATGGTATCCTGAAACAAAAAAAACCGTTATAATTTATGTATGTAGATTTTTTTAACTATTTTAACTCAACAAGTTTTTAGGAAACTTTTACTAAAAATATTTTAAAAGGCAAACCTTGGTTTCCCTTTGTACTAGTTTAAACAAAACTTGGAGCTTCTCTACTAATTCTGGAAAGACAACTTTGCGGTAAAACTTCTATGTCAAACAGAGCTTTTGTGGTGCCAATGCTTTAGGTGAATTCTATTCGATTGTCACTTATTTCCATATACGTAATATTACGTAAATGCTTATTTCGGCGTCAATTTAGCAAATATCCTGCTGTGAATAATTTTTCAAAAAACTATTAGTGTGTGATTCGTAAGGCTACTTTGCAGTAATCACAGCATACTTTTTTAGCATTTGGTTTTTATAATATCCTGAAACAAAAAAAAATGGTTATATTTTATATATGTAGATTTTTTTTAACCATTTTAACTCTACAAGTTTTTAGGAAAGTTTTATTAATAAAAAGACAAACCTCGGGTTCCCTTTGTACTAGCTTAAAGAAAACTTGATGCTTCTCCACTACTTCTGGAAAGACAATTGCGAGTTAAAACTTTTACGTAAAACAAGACTTTTCTGGTGTCAATGCTATTTCTAAACTTTTACTGATTGTCTCTTATTTCGGCGTCTAATTTAGATAACATTCTGCTGTGAATATTTAAGAAAACTATTAGTTTGGGGTTCATTAAGCCTAAGCCTAACAAATGTGGATTGAAGCCATTGTTGTCCTATTGTCCTACTACTCAGATCTGCATTATTTTCATTGTTTGATGGCGATTATTGGTGGCTAAATAAAATCAGTTTTGTAAGCCGTCTTCTCAGATTTTTACCTTGCGCAGTTGTTGAAAATTTTTTAGCCAGATTAAAAAATCTTATTCGCACATAAGCTGCCACAATGTTTTTTATTAACATGAAACAATGATTTTCTTGCAATGGATGGGTCTCTCTAAAATGAGCCTCAAGTTTATAAAATAGGTTTTGTCCAGTGGAATAAAACTGCTGGCTAATATTAATGACAAATACTTGCTGGAAACCAGTGTCGGCAGGGATTTGGTTATCAGTAATTGCCATTAATTTCCGAATCATTTTTTCTACTTCAACACAAATTTTAATGACTCCTTGTGAAGGTCGCTGCAATCCTCCTAAAACAAAATAAATCAATAAAATTAATCTTTCATAAAAAACTTTTAATTTTTTTTAAACAAACCTCGGTTTTTTCTCTGTATTAGCTTAAAGTTTTGGTGCTGTTCATCAATGAATTCAGATTCAAGTCCTTCAAAACACTGTCCTCCTTTTGAGCATCTTTAAGACATATCCAGACATGTATGCCCCTATGTCTTCTGATATTTCACTTAAAGGGATAAATGATTCAGTTACATCAAAGTCATCATCTTGTAATCTAATTTCATCAATGTTCAGGTCATATCTTCTGAGAAGTGACATATCTATCACTTCATGTGATTTGCCAGAAGAACTTGGTACTGAAAGCACAGTTGTGTCATCTAGTACTCTACAATTTCCACCTTGTCCACTAATTCTGGTATGTAAAAGCATTCTTCTAAATGCATATTTGAACAAAAGTGGAGATGGGTTGTTGTTCCATCCATTGCGAGCCCTGATTCCACAAAAAAAGGTTTCCAAATGATCTTGACTCATTTTAAAAGTTAACAGATACTTCAAAATGTTCAACTCCTTTACATATAGATCGAATATTCCCATTACTGATTTTATTGTAATAGCGAAGCCTTTGAATGGGGTTTTGTTAGTCATGTATAATGGTCTTCCATTTATATTGCTACATTTTAACAGATATACCACCATTTCCTCTAAAAATGGTCTCCATGTTTGCTCTGTTGACTGGCGTAAGGCGCTGCAATCACCCCAGGCAAAAGGGCTCTTGGAATTTAAAATATCAAAGAGTCTGTTTATCTTTAAAATGAATGCCTCAGTTGCTTCACTATCTTCAAAATCAGGATGTTTGATATCGATACGCAAATATTTTAAAGCATCTGCCACACTTCTTGACAAGGTCTGAACTGCCAAAGACACCTGAAAATACAAAGGTAAAAAAACAATAAGAAAAAATTGTGATTTAGTCGTGACCAGTTACATTAAAATATTTAATTTTTGACCGCCTCTCATATTACAAAAAAACCAATGAAATTTAATAAAGAAATAACTTACTTTCATTTTATTGTTAGCAAACTCTATGTGCCTCTTCCTTAGCTTATTTCCTAAATTTAAAGTTTCCTCTTCTTGCAGCTGCTGAAGTTTTACCAAGTATTCCCATTTTATCAATTTCCCATCAGGGTCCTTAAAAACCTTTAGAGCTGCTAGGTTGTTTCTAGCCAACTTTGCCATATGACACGCATCCAATATAGCAAAAACTTTTTGCCCAATGTCATTTTCAAAACTAGTTATTAAGTTTCTTCCTCCATCAGATGCATCAAAATTGCACCCTAGCTTTTCAAACATGGCAAAATGGGCATTTGGACCATCGCATGTCACTGAAGTCACTAATATTTTTATCTCTGCCAGTCTTTTCAGTGCTTCATGAACAATATTCTCTTTTTCTGAAGCATTTAAGGCTTTAATTAAAAAGTAAGCTATAGGAAGCTTCCATGCAGCTTGGTGGCATACAACTGTCATAACCAAAGCTTCTCCAGCAACATCTAATTGGTCATTTTCCACTGGAACACCAACATCTACATACCCTTCTTAAACAATCTTTCCATCATACTCTATTTGTTTCCTTAATGACATTTCATCAAACATTAAAGCCACAACAAGTGGTCTACCAGACTTTAAACTTTCTTCTGACTGTTTTTTTAAAATCTCAAAAGAAGTATCGAGGAAACCTGGATCACAATCTACATTTGCATACCACTTTCTTACTGTAGACTGATCAGGTAAAGCCAAGGCAAACTCCTTCCTGACAGCCTCATAAGCTTTGCTTGAATAAAATTGAAGAGTGGCTGCAAATTTTCTTAGAGGTTCTGGGTATTTTTCATGTGTTGTGGTACCACTTTTTACATTTTTAAGGTATCTTGACATAAGTAAATGAGGCACATCACTTATGGTTTTGTCAATGTGATCCACACCATCATTCGAAATGTCTTGATTTTTTAAAAATTGTATCACATTTTTCATTTCAAAAACTTTTTTGGTTAAAGTAGCCACTTGTTGGTTTTTTCGGTAAAGTTGCTTCCTATACCTCTCATTTGATTTAAATAATTCCTGTTTGTGCCTCAATATATGACTTGGCGATTTGCTACAAAAAGAAATAACATGAAAACAATATTGTTCACAATTTAGCTTTTTCAATATATTTTAATAATGAAAATTTTATTAAATGTCAAAAAAACTTGTGTGCAAACAGCTAATTAGGTTTTTGATATATAGTATATATAGTCTAGCTAAATTGGAACCATATAGAAAAGTTTTTTATTATTAATTTTGGGAAAAAATGCTATTCTTTATTATATATTATATTGTCAAAAAATATTAATTTTGCCCAAGAGCAATGGCTTCATTTTTGACATTATTAAAGATTGTGTAAAGAAAAATGAATCAGAACTAATAACTACGTTTAAATACATCCATTTATAATAACAAATTATATTTAGGTATTTTTTACTAACTTTTCTACATTATAAATTGAAAAGTTATTAATTATAATAAAATTAAATCATTTTTATGTATTTTATAAATTCTAACCCGCTTTGACATTGTAGAAAAATAACATTTCAAAAATATAAAAACTATAATAATTATATAATATAGAATTATTTTTTAATGTAAATAAGCGTAATTTAAAGATAGTTTTAGTTTTAATCAATTTTTTTTATCAATTTTTAATATTGTCAAAATTAAAAAGTTATCATTTATATTTTCACCATCTTTTGATGCTTATCTCTCAATAAGTATTTGGGATAGAAGAATGATTCTGGTGCCCATAGGTACATTTTAGTATATGTAATTAAGTCCAGTCTACACAGCAACTAAATATACTTTTTTGACACTAGTTGTCTTTTTTTAAATTAGACCCTATGCTTTGAATACATTTTCTAAATGACTTCAAAAATCCTCTTTTTAAATATATATTGGTTTCCGTTAAAACTTTCTGAGACTCTAAAATAGACTAAATTAATAAAAATCGACGCCAATGTCACGAATACCTATACCTAGTAAGCAGATGTGGCACAAACGCATTTTTTCTAATCAATACAACTGATTGACATGTTTTGACAAATAAATGGGTATGACTTTTTTCATAGTCACAGTACATGAGTGTCTCATACAAATATCTTGCAAACTATCAATGAAAACCCATTAATGCAATATATTTTTGGGAAGTGTATCGAAGCAATTTAAAAAATGATTAGAGTCAAAAAACTATACTTAGGTGCTGCATAGACTGGAATCAATAACATAATTATACTAAAATCATTCTTCTATCCTAAATACTTATTTAGATGTATGTAAGAATTTAAACATGGTCAAAATATAAATAATCTTGAGCAAGATTCGTATTTTTTGAAAAACCTTGTATATGACTAAAAAAACTTGATATCTGATCAATTTATTTTAGGTTTTAGAGCATGCAGAAGTTTTTATGAACAATATTCAAATATACAGTGTGATCACAAACAGTTTTTTAAAAATTACTTTTTGTCATGAAATCAATATTAAAGATTTCTATCAAAATCAACTTAATACACTTTGTTAGAATTTTAGTAATTAATTTAGATTTCTTTTTTAAGTTATCTTTTTACCATTTCTGAAAATCTCAAAACTAAAAAGAACATAAACTAAAATGTCACAAAGTACATAGCGAACAATCAAAAAAACAATCAAACCAACCTGTAATTATGATATGTCTTTATGTGCCCAATGACGACTCTCCTTCTTTTGGTACTGCTGCTAGTGCTGCTACTAGATTCAGATTGTTTTTGAAGATCTTCATTTAATCTAAAAAGTTAAGTTGTGCTTAGTTCTTACCTTTTTTTGATAGCGAGACCTCAGGATAGCTTTAAGTTTATTGTAGGATGGTAAAATATGTTAAAGGAAGCAATAAAACTAAAAAAATTGGGATCAACATCAAAACTATAGGCATTTTTTAATGAGATTTTTATTAGAAAAGTGAGAACTGTGTTTTGCTAAATGTTATGGTTTGCAAGTTTTGTTTTGTTTCTTATAATTCAAGCAGACTTCCCCATTTTCTGCAGCAAATTATGTTAAAAATGTAATTATAAATATAAATTTGAAACCAAATTTTCCTGGCTACTGTAGTATTTGTGTTTCTTTATAAATGAAACCCCCTCTACCACCTCACAAATCATCTTAAAAAAATGGTGTTATCTGCAGGTACCAAAAAATTTTTACACTATTTGTAAATTTGTTAATTTTTATCAGAATACCTGACTCATTTTGAGTGAAAATAAAAACACCTACTTACTGTATAATATATAAAAATAGTATTAAAAAGGCAAACTTACTTTCTTTTTCTTTTAATCCTAAGTAAAGATGTGTCTCTTGACATATTACTTGATGAGGAGGATTGTATTATTGAGACTATGTTGGTTTTTTCAATACTACTTGACGAGGAAGAAATAACTGCCAAGCTAGAACTTGTCTCTGTACCTGCTTCATTGGAATGTTCTAGGTCTGCTGAAGAGCTTGGTCCCAATTCTGTAGTTTGGGTAGAACTTAAAAAGCTAACATTCGCCTTGTTGCTGGTATCTTGATTATTGTTATACAATAATGATGGCACAGCAGTTTTTGTAATAAATTTTTTGCCATTTTTAAAAAACACATCTTCTCTCTTAAAATGTTGGGAGCATATAAGTTTATGTTTAGTCCATTGCCATTTGTCTGCATCAACACCTATAGCTTCTAACCATATCCTACGTCTCGGATATTTTTTTGGAATTCTATAAATAAAACCAACAAGTTCTACTTTTTCTAGATTATGTTTTAAACACTTGTTAATAGCCATTTACAATGAGTGTAGGTAGGTAGGTAATGTATGAATAATGTATAGGTACTAATACAAAGTAATATGTAAATCCCTCACCCAAAAAATTTGATTAACACACTCTAACAACAAGGGGCTGATCAATCTGTAAGGACTTGTACAAAATCTTAACAGAACTTTTACTCGTAAGGACTTCGCAGGACACATAAGGATTTGACAGGGTCCTTAAGGACCAAACATGACCCATAAAGACTGACAGGACACAAAAAATATGGATATAATCTTGGGTGTACCTGTAAAAAGTTTTTGCTATTTATCAGCCCCTTGCAACATAAAATCTTGGTACTTATAGTATATATAACACAGCCCCTATGTAAGAAACTAATTTTCTTAACATACCTGCAGATGCACTTTAAGCACATTTCTTGGATTAGACCCTTAATCGCGATTAAGTCTTTGTTGATCACATACAAAACAACAGAGAGAGATTGGATAAGCTAAGCTGTGTTACAGTCCATCTAGGGGATAGGGTCTTTAAACACTACATTTTTATATGATATATAACAGGCCTCTTAAAAGGGGGCTGTGGATATATTTCTCAGGTTTATAAATTAGGCTTTATACTTACAAATGGAACGATATATTCCTATTCTGGTTAAGCCGCGCACTTAAATGGCAGCCTTTTGCCTGACACGTCATTGTCTATGAAAATAGTTCACAAAATGTTTTCAGCACTATTATCAATATTTATGTCACTAGAAACACAGCGAAACGCACGTGAAAATATGATAAAAATCACAAAAAATCGAAAAAAGGAAATAAACGACCGTTCACTTTCCAAATCGAAAAAGTAGGGTTAGATCTACAGAACACAACAGAGACGTTTGATCAAGGCCTTTTGGCCATCAAATCACGCCCAAACAAAGTTTAAAGCCGGCTGTCCATGAAACTCATTTTCCGCGCCGATTTTTTTTCTCAGTCAAATCAACCAATCAGAGCCCAAGAAAAGATAAACCCAGGGGTATAATAAGGATTATGGACACCCTGCCTTATATCTATCCTCCCTCAAAATGGCGACTGAATGACACTAATGACAGATAAATGGCGGACCCATTGCGTCGCACGAAATTAGGCTGCGCAGTGGTTTTCACCTGTTCTCAGCTTTTTACAAGTTCATTGGTTTTAATACAAGTTTATCAACCGAACCGAACCGAACCTAGTGACTAAACTCATTTAGCCAAGAGTTGTATAGGTGGTCAACAATATGACTGGGTCCACAATGAAAATTCTCAATTTAAAATTATTCCTAAGAGATCTGGCAACTTTGTTTCAAGAAACTGTTAGATTACACGTGACACGCTTCTGCAAGTTAGTTGCTGTTTTTTGTTACTTGCTTTTAGAATGCTTTTTTCCACTAATTATTAATAAAACATTGTTAAGTGGGCTTTAAATATTTAGAGTTTAAAATTTTGTCGATTTTTGTAATGCTTGAATAAAAAGTTTGTCTTATTTTAAATCTAGTACCTTGAGTAGTTCCACTAGATAAGAAATTATCATCATCATATAAGCATATAGGTCACATACAAATAGAATACAGTTTTGAGCTAAAAAATGTCTTATTGTATATGAACCGGACCACCCTACTACACTATTTTTTTATACCTTCATTAAAAAACACAAAAAATTCCGATAAAAATTACCAAAAGCAAGTGACACTAAGTATATTTAGGGATCCTATATCTATGACATATTTTTAAAGCAGATATAGACGCGACAAACCCATCAAATAAGTCACGAAAACTGACATTTTTTGGTTGTGATTTTCTCATCAAGTGCATAGCTTTTAGCGGTGAGTACATGAATCAACATTTAAGTAAACACGTCTGTTTGTCAACCCCGGTATATGTTTGTCAAAAGAGTAAAAAATTATTTTATTTATTTTTATTTTCCGACGCCACGTACGTCCTAAATATATCTGTACTGTTAAAGCGTATTTAAACTATCAATGAAAAATGACTGCTACAAGCGTTCCGCCATATTGGATTCAATTGAACCCAAACATATGGCTTGGACTAAAAAAGTAGACGCTTTTAATAAAATTTACTGATTCAATTAACGTTGATAATTTGTCATATCGTGATTTAACGTTGGCAAAATTTGGGTTAATTTTTATTTATAAATTTAAGAAAATTCTTTGTATTTTGGAACTTTGGGTTGACGTAGCCGCTACTTGGCATTTTTTTAACAAATTAAAACGTATTTATCCTAAGGTAACTGATAAAGGGTGTTTTAAGCTAAGAAAAGGGATCGCGCTGAGAGCGCAGCACCCATTATCAGTAGCCTGCATTTATCCAAGCCATGCGTTTTGGTTCATTTGAAATCCAACAGGCCGGCACGCTTGTAGCAGTTATTTTAACAGGCCTTTCCCAGTACAGATATATTTAAGATGTACGCGTCCGACGCTTATGAAGAAATAAAGACCATGGATTATAGAACCTTAGCGGATTGGATTTAACCAAAGGTCAAGTCCAAAATGGCTGCCTTCCAGTTACTGTTTTAGTTTGACATTTTCCTTCTCTGGTTTAGAAACCGCCGTTTTTATTTAATTAGTTGCTTTGCTCGTTTTTTAAAATTAAATTTAGGATAAAATCTAACTGTCAAAAATCTGTTGACGGTCTCAAAATATTAATTTTGCCATTAAAATAGAGGAAGTCTGAGATTTTCTTTTTTTTCCACAAAAATATCAACTGACAGTCTCCGCTATTTTGATAAGGCTGCGATAGGATGAAAATAGTAAGTTTGGGTGGGGTGCCTAACGAGCACGGTGGATAGAATAGACCGGTGTTCGGATCTTATATATATATTATGTCGAATTTTTATGTTACTGGTGGTCCAGCTGATTTTTGTAAACAAAAGTTAGATATGATATGAACAACTAATATTTTTTGAATTTTTTGAAAACTAAGGCAATTTTCCTACTATTTTTTAGTATAGTCTTATAAAATAGTATTTTTTAGACATACCGGTCGTTATTTTTTTTAGCCCGCTTTATTCCTCTATACACAAAAATTAAAATTCGAAGAAAATAATGTGTTCGTTTCAGCTTCAAAAATCATCCGCTGACCTACATCTTTGTTTACTTCCCAAGTCCTCGGTTCACCTTTGATACTAAACGATCACATTCAGTTTCACTTGTAGTTTAAGTTTTGTGTAATAAAAAATAAAGCGGGCTAAAAAAAAAAAATAACGACAATACGTCTAGAAAATTACATTTTATAAGGATGTACTAGAAAACAGTAGGAAAATTGCCTTAGTTTTCAAAAAATTCAAAAAATATTAGTTGTTCCGTTGTTCATCAGATCTAACTTTTGTTTACAAAAATCAGCTGGATCACCAGTGACGTGGAAAATTCGACAAGATCCGAACACCGGTCTATTCTATCCACCGTGCCTAACGAGTGCCCATCTACTTTCAAATTAAAACTTTATTTGATTAAGCTACTAAGCTAGAAGGAATAGCATTTTTATCTATTAGCCTATTAAGTATTGTAGTAAAACAATATCTATTTTTTTAGGACAATACGCTTGTAAGCTGACTAATTTAAACTACAACAGCACCAATGTTTCAACGCTAAAGTCTAACTTGATTCTTTGGGTTGTGACTGAAGATGGAAAGGTAAATATATTTTACTAGGAGTGACCGCCAAGAAGCTACTTTGCGCACACTTTTGCATATGCAAAGTAGCATTTTTCCGCACACTACGGTGCGGAAACATTATATCCCACACACTGATTAAATTAAATTAAACAACTTTCTGTGATCGGACCTAATTGGTTTTGTTTGTTTACTTGTACCACTTTGTTCTTTTTTGTATGTAGTTTTACATGTGTATGTTAGTTATAATTAGTTGTGTGGGTATTTTGAATTTATTTTTTAAAGATGTCTTCTATTAGACGAACCATTACATCAGTTGAGAAAATAATTTTTGATGTCTTTTCTTCCAAAAAAAATAAATAAATTAATTGTCTTTCAATTTCAAAAATATCATGAAAAACAGTAAAACCATATCAAAACGAGATACCCTGTATGTATGACATTTTTTATAGAAATAAATACACGAAAAAACCTTCATTGTGACTGAAACTCACATTTTTTTGGTTATCTTTCCTGTTCAAGTTCTTTGGCATTTTACTAGAATAATTTAGTTTTCCGTTGTGAGTGACATTGACAACACAAATACGTTTGTCCGTCACCTCTGGTATATGTTTTGTCTTTCTTTAAATAATACTAAAGTATAGAGAACCGATATTTCCCCTTTTGATTTTGACCTAAATAAATTTGACTTTCATAAGTTTGTCGCGTCTATTTCCTTAAAATATATCATATTATATACTGGGTCTAGTCAAGAACACTGCAGCACCATGCAGTGAATAGACCTGTAACGGCGAATTTGCCAAAAAGTTAAGTTTATCGTTTTGGTCTGACCCGCTGTATCTCTTTTGCGAGATACGATGGTTGAAGATATGCAACCTATCCGCGACATTCTGAGATGATATATAAATATATGATATATTCAGTCTATAAAAAGGTTCTTATCGCATTTAATCGAACGGATCCCTTTCGCTCTAGAAGGGTTTGACAGAGATGCAAGGGATTCCGACGTATTAAGATAAGTTATAAAAGAAGTATTAATCAATGCATAAACGGCAGTACCCGATGATTGGAAAATAGCATTCATATCCTCAATACATAAAAAAGGAAACAAGCTAAATTGCAATAATTACAGAGGAATTTCAGTAAACAATACTCTAAGTAGATTGTATAGTAGGATTCTTAGAGATCTAATAGAGAAGGATTGTCATGAACATGAAGAAGACGAGCGAAGTGGGTTTTGTGCAGGCAGATCTTGCAGTGTTTTTTGTCTTAAGCAAGTAATTAAAAAAAGGAGTGCCAGAAATATAGAGACTCATGTTACCTTTGTGGACCTACAAAAACCATATGATACCAGTTCCAGTAGAAAAATTATAGACAGTGTTAGAACAAACTAATATCAATCATACATATACAGGGTGTCCCAGAACTAATGGTACATGGTTAAACTGTAGATTCCTTGGGTCAAAATATTACGATTTAGCCATACTTAGCTTAGTCCAAAAGTTCGTATTAACCGAGATATAGGGTGTTAAACTTTATTTTTTCAATTCGATTTTCTTTAATAACTTTTTTACTGATTAATATTTTTGCAAAAACTAACAAGCGCGTAAGTTTTTTTAAAATTGGCAAGACGATTCCGTTGAAAAATTTGATGTACAGTGTACAGGGTGTTCCTTGGACCACTACCATTGCATAAAAATCATTATATTTTTTTTGTGCCTCAGTGTATACCAGTTTTTATGTAAAATAATGGTTTTCCCATCCTTTTTGTGTAAAAAAGTTATACTGTTTTAAAGTCGCTCAGAGCAACGGTTTTTGAGTTTTTTGCATTTAAAGTTTATATTGCATGTGAGTGATTTGCCTAATTTATGTATGATACTTTCTTCAATTCTTTCTACTAATTAATAATTTTGCACAAAAAATTGGGTTTGGTGATTTTTGGCCATAGACAATTTAATTTTGATTAAAAAAAATAAAAATAATATACAGGGTGTTCTCTGGCTCGGTACCGTTACATTAAAAATAGGTCTAACTTTTTTGTTCCTCGGTGTATACAAGATTCTATAAAAACATTAATTTTTAAAAAATTTTTAAGTTAAAAAGTTATAGTGTTTAGATGTCGCTTAGTGCAACGGTTTTTAAGATATTTAAATTATAAGTTTTTATTGTATGCATAAAAGATTTTTGATTAAATTCTTACCTACTTCATACATATTAGCTATAATCAATAACTTTTATAGCATTTTAAGATTGGATGTTTTCTTAAGAAATATTAAGTTAAAAAATATACAGGATGGTTCTTGAATTATCATAACTGTGTTAAAACAATTGTAAGTTATTGTCCGTTATTACAACTGTGTAGGGCGATGTTTTTAATGAGGAACAAAAACTTCTTCGTATTAATGTTTTTAAAAATGGTAAGCACGTATACTTTATTAATTCAACTATTTTTTTATTGTTTTGAAAGAAAATTATAATTATTAATAAAAGTAATATTTTATTATTTATTAAAAAAAATATAAAATTTCTTAACCATGGCAACAAAGTTCAAATTTTAAAATTGACAAATAGTAAATCAAACTTAAAATTGTTTATTATAGTAGGCTTTGAAAATAAAAAACAA
The DNA here is from genome assembly GCA_963576565.1 of Aspidapion aeneum. Classification (NCBI taxonomy): domain Eukaryota; kingdom Metazoa; phylum Arthropoda; class Insecta; order Coleoptera; family Brentidae; genus Aspidapion; species Aspidapion aeneum. The sequence continues at coordinate 31,933,534 of OY755038.1, read as the reverse complement.
TAAAATCCAATAAAGTTGCTGTCTGCGTCTATTCTGTCAAACTTTCTTAAAACTACAGAACTGTTTGTAAAATTACTTAATAATTAAAATCATATTCTGTTTAAAAACCTGCTTAAGTATACCCCGAGGCACCAAAAAGATACAGTGATGATTTTAATGCAATGGTAGTGGTCCAAAGAGCACCCTGTACATTGTACATCAACTTTTTCAACGGAATCGTCTTGCAAATTTCAGAAAAACCTACTTGCTGGTTAGTTTTTGCGCAAATATTAATTAGTAGAAAGAATTGAAGAAAGTATCATACATAAATTAGGCATTTCACTCACATGCAATAAAAACTTTAAATGACAAAATCTCAAAAACCGTTGCTCTGAGCGACTTTAAAACAGTATAACTTTTTTACATAAAAAGGATGCAAAAACCATTATTTTACATAAAAACTGGTATACACCGAGGCACAAAAAAAAATACAATGATTTTAATGCAATGGTAGTGCTCCAAGGCACACCCTGTACATTGTACATCAAAATTTTCAACGGAATCGTCTTGCCAATTTCAAAAAAAATTACACGCAGGCTATTTTTTGCAAAAATATTAATTAGTAAAAAAGTTATTAAAGAAAATCGAATTGAAAAAATAAAGTTTAACACCCTGTATCTCGGTTAGTACGAACTTTTGGACTAAGCTAAGTGTGGCTAAATCGTAATATTTTGATCCAGGGAATCTACAGTTTAACTATGTACCATTAGTTCTGGGACACCCTGTATAAAAGCGATAAAAGAACTATACAAAGGGTCAAAATTAAAATTGACTTTCAAAAGAATTCCTGGTAACGAAAGGCTTAAGACAGGATGTTGTATATCTCCAACTCTTTTTTAAGTATATATCGCAGTAGCTCTAAAAAACTGGAGACATAAAGTACACGGAATGAGAATACAAGTTAACAACCGATTTACCATATACACGGTACAGTTTGCTGACGACCAAGTCATTGTAGCTAATGATAAAAAACACATGGAGTATATGATATGAAAGTTAACGGAAGAATACCAAAAGTGGGGGTTAACAGTAAACGTGGACAAGACACAGAACTAGACAATAGACAAACAATATCTCCATGTACTGTATGTATAGTTAAGGTCACATTTGATAAGACAGAAACAGACTGTAAAAAACTGAAAAAGAATAGTAAAAGCAATAAAAGGTTATTTTATGTCTTAACAGTATCTTATGGAGCAGAGATTAAAAAAAATAATGTAAAATTTAACATATACGAAACAATGGTGAAAAGCACGCTGTTCTATGGAATAGAGACTTATCGCGTAACAGAAAATTACAAAACAAAAATGGAAAATGTCGAAATGGATGAAATACGAAGATCAATGAGAATATCTAGAACAGATCATTTAAGAAATGAGATTATAAAAGAAAGAATGGGAATAAAAGACAACTGATATGATATAGCCATGTAGAACGGATGAACGATGAAAGATCACCAAAGGAGATCCTAGAATGGCAACCAATAGGGCGCAGAAAAAGAGGGTGTCGTAAACTGGAATGGCAACAGTCAATCCAAAGATCAATGAGTGAAAAAAAACCTGACAGAAGATGATTGTCAGGAGCGAAGAAGGTGGGAATAGGCGTCGGACAACATAGAGAAACGTTCTAAACCCACATAGTAGTAGTATAAAATAAGTATACTTCGATCTATATCACTCTATATCTAAATAATAATAAGATGTGGTGGACAGAGGAAATACAGGAAACGGTCAAGGAGAAAAAACGCACATACTTGAAATGGCTCAGTACTAAAGAGCAAAGAGACCTAGAAATCTACAGGGGTACCAGAAGACAGCTAAGATATTTGATACGCACAGAAAAGAATGAAATGTTCGAGCGCAAATGCCACGATATAAATACACACGTAGGAGGTAGGAAGAGTTCTGAAGTATGGAAATTCATCGTTTTCTATCCTGCTTGCAAAGGGTCGTGTTTCCATCTTCGTTCCTGCTTCAAAGGAGATACGTCACATAACACGGAAGATTAGATCTTGCCTTAGCCTCTTCTCTCTCATTCCCTGTCTCAAATACTTTTTTCTCATTGACTTCTATACCCTACGGGTAGACCCGGCATGGGCCAAAATTGCCATTATATCAAGCTTTTATCGCAATTGACCAAATACAAGTAAGAATTTAATGAGCAAAATAGGGATGAAAATAGAATTTCGGTTTGGTGAGTCCGGAAACATGCAACATCGCAAAAATATTCTATTTGCTTGTCTTGGATAAAAAAGGGCAGTGGCGGCGCAAAATAAAAATTTTGAATTCCACTAGAATTTTTTTATCAACAATTTTCTGTTTGAATAATAAATAATTCATGAATACTTACTTGTGTGTGTTTACAAAATTCTCTTCAGTAAAAAAAAGAGTAAAAAGAATTTCTAAGCATGCTAAGTGCAGTGGATGTATTACAATTATTGTTTTCATCTTAGAACTTTACAAATGTTGTACCTTCCAGGTAAAATATTTTCTTTCTTTGAACAAGGGTCTTCTTCAACTCTTCTTTTCTTGGGTGGACTACAAGTTATGCTCGTGTCAGATGAAATTTCGGAACTAAAAATTTCAATTCGGAATGGGACAACCGGGCGCCGGGCCAACTCGGCGCCGCCAACAGGGCGCCACGCCGGGCCTAATGGGCGCCGGGCCAACTCAGCGCCGGACTATTTTTTTTTCGATAAAATGTGCAGATAAAAACAAAATAAATATGTTATTTATACAAAACTTTCAACATCTATTAAGTCGAGTGTTGAAATTTGGTAGGTGTAGTGTTCTGCGACTTGAAACACCGCCAAGTTCCATATTCGATACATATCGATGCATAAATAAGAAAGTCCGCCATTTTGGATGCGCCATTTTAATTTTTTTAAGTTTGTTTTTCATCTGCACATTTTATCAAGAAAAAATATTTTAGTCCGGCGCCCAGTTGGCTCGGCGTCAAGTTGGCCCGGCGCCCAGTTGGCCTGCCGCCCAGTTGGTGGCGCCGAGTTGGCGGCGCCCAGTTGTCCTAGACTGCAACACATTTCAGGGGTCTGGTACGTTTTACCACCTTTCTTAAAACTACGAAGTTTTTTGAAAAATGATAATTTTAGACCATTTTATAGTGATTTCTAAAAAAAAAATTGCGGACTATCGTTGATTTTGTTAAAAAAATTGAAATTGAAACATTCTTAATACCCCATTAAAACCCATACAAATTGCTACAAAAGAAGCATTTTCTCATTTCAAACTGAAACAAAACGGTCCCTGACGTCTATCAGCTGTCAACAAAAACTTGAAATAACTAAGGTCACTGATCGAAATCGGGTCAGTTTTTTTCGTCCTTTTATGAAAATGCACAATTTTTAAAAAAGCATGAAATTCAAAACAAAATCAAGAAAACTATGATTCCTACATTTTTACAAATAAAAATTAGTTTAATTGAACATTATATCAATTTTTATTCCTTAAAACACTAAAAATTAATAATTATTTACTTTTTTAAAATTTATCGAAGGTCTAACTGAACAAAAGCAAACTGAACCCATCCGTATCGAAATGAACCAAATCAAACCGAATCTAACGGTTCGGTTTGGTTCGGTTCGATTTGCTTAAACTGAACCGATCTAACCGAATATAGCTAAACCTAACCTAAACAATCCTAGCGGAACCTAACCGAACAAACTCAAACTGAACCAACCTAACCCAATCTAACCCAACCTAACCCAACCTAACCCAACCTAACCCAACCTAACCCAACCTAACCCAACCTAACCCAACCCAACCCAACCTAACCCAACCTAACCCAACCTAACCCAACCTAACCCAACCTAACCCAACCTAACCTAACCCAACCTAACCCAACCTAACCCAACCTAACCCAACCTAACCCAACCTAACCCAACCTAACCCAACCTAACCAAACCTAACCTACCTATTGTTAATAAATATAGTAAAAGTTGTTAGGTTTATGTCCAGGGGGTAACCATTGTCCATAATCGTCGGAAATCGAGTTAGGATTAGTGTATGCGACCATAAACATTGAGTGGCGAGTGAGTGTTTGGTCTTCAATTTTTTTAGGGAAATTTTTCAAAATCTTTTTTTGGGCATTCTGGGCACCCTAATAAACCGTAATCTGGTCACTCTAATCCATCGCAATCAAAGAAAATGGGTAATCGAAGTGTCACAAATTTTTTGTTGGTTTCTATTCTTCTTTTATATTATGTAGGACAAAATTATTAATTAAACTAAGTGACCTTATTAAGTAAGACAGCATGATAGTCAAATGACATTAGAAGGACATAAACATATGATACCGGCCTGTAGACCGGTCGCGGTGGTCATATAATAATAAATATATACTTTCGCGATGAAAGACCAAAATTTAACTTAAAATTACTGTAAAGTCCGCAAAAAACATTAAATTTATCGAAATTTATAAAAACATAGATCAGTGTGTGTAACAATTCATCAAGATGTATGAAACTCGACCGTGACATCTCAAAAGTTTGGTTCGAAAAAACAAAAACAACTGGATAAAAATCGGTATGTAAGCATTTAAAAAGAAATCATTTTTAAGAAAATCAAATACTTTTTTTTAATTTTTATGCAATGCAAAAAAAAGTGCGGGGAAGTGACACTTTCTGAATCAAAATGTGTGAGGGTAAAATCGCACGGTCGCAGAAAAAACTATCTATCGTGACGCTACTGAACTTTCTCGTGTTTTAGGAAAAACTATCCGTCAAGACGACTTACCCATGAAATGTTGTTTTTTTTATGGATTTTTTTTCTTCTTTTGCACAAAAAACAATTTTGGACCATGTTTAAACTCAAATAGTTACTTCTAAACTTGTTTTTAAACGTTTTAAGATTTATTTTTGTAATATTCCCGCACAAAATTCAAAAAAAAATCATTTCCGTACTTAGACAACATTGTCTATCAGTTTTCCCTGTATACACGGACTAACAGGTAGAATCACTCAAAATACGGCAGGTGGATTAAAGGTAGCCAGCTGCTTTTCTGTCGCACTTATGCCGTCAGTGTGAAAGAAATAAAAGTACCCTTATATTATCTAGGGTATTATTAGCATGCAAAATCACCCTATCTTTGTCCGTTTCACATGTTCAATAATGTCTATCTCTGTTTTTATTGTAAAAGAAATACCCGACCATAGGAACCAAATTGGATAGGGTCAATAAAAAATGCCTTGTCTTTCCGTCTCTAACGCCCTTTTAGGGCGTTATACAACTCAATGTTTTTTCTTTTTTTAGGTTCAATCTGAAAGACATGAAATTAAATTTCTGCCTGGCGTTAACGTTAAAGAAATCTTGGATCTCACAGAAGACAGCAACACTGGAGAGTTGGTTATCAAAGGGCTGCCAGAGGTTCTTAAAGAACTCACTGTAAGTTTAATGAACACGCCCTTACGGAGTGATTTATATTGGGCACCTTTTGAGGGTTTAAGGTGTTTAAGGTAAGGCAAGCTTTATAGGAAGCTAAGCCTGACATTGATTTTTCTATTTTTTGGTTATTATTTTTGACAGGTTTTCCTCGGTTTTGCATTGGCGGCTCGGTTTAATTTTAAAGATGTTGTTTTACACAGCCTGAAGTTACCTAAACTATATAAATTTATGTATTTAGAAATAAAGTTATGCTGCAACAAAGTATCTTGAAACACTGTTATTATTAAATAGACTTTTAGACTGTGTTAAAAGCACATTCTTAAATGCGAAACCGAGGAAAACGTGTCAAGAATCATAACCCAAAAAATAGAAAATCAAAGTCAGGCTTTGCTATCTGTAAAGCTTGCTTTGCGATGAGTGGCCTTAGTTTAAGGGACTTCCTGGGCAGATAAAGAAAAACCACGAATTATTAAACATTAATGGATTGGATATTGGATTTGACCAAAGTTAAGGTGGCAAATCAATGAACAATTTTTTTGGGTGACATTTTGTTCTCTGGTTTATAAATGTCAAGTGCTTGTCAACCGCTGTTTTTGTTTAAGTTTTTTTAAATTAAATTTTAGATAAAATCTACTACTATCAAGGTCTTAAAACGTTAACTTTTTTCATTAGAGTAGAGAAAGTTTGTGAATTTCTCTTTCAACAGAAATATAACAAAAATAACAACAACAGGTCTCGATAATATCATAGTATAGTAGTCCAGTCGTCATTGGAGTCCTAATAACATATCTTAGTTTTCGACCTTGGGAGGTGGGGGCTTCCCCCACGCCATCTTGTATTTAGTGTGCACAAAAGAGTTTTTATTAAATTGGTTGGCTACTGTATATTTTAGAAAAAAAGTTTTAAACAAAAGTTGAATACAATAAAATTTTCTACAAAAACGCTTTTGTACTATTTTTGGATTTTGACAAATATTTTTTTAGTGGCCTTCGAAACTGCTTATTTTTGAGAAAATCTGCAATAACATAAAATGAAGACCAACAAAAGCCTATAAAATGAGACATTACCGAGTTCTCTGGGTAGTACTCTTGCTAAGATACGAACCCTGAAGTGTTAGCAGTACACTTGTTTTCTAGGTATTTCATCAGTAAATGCAAGATAAACCGAAATTATTCAGTTTTGAAATTATTCAGTTTTATGTCATTTTCTCAAAAGGTAAGCATTTTTCAGAAGGTGTGTCAACAACTTTATTGTCGAATAATAGGGTTAATAAATAGGGTTCGTATCTCAGCAAGAGTACTACCCAGAGAACTAAATGATGTCTCATTTTATAGGCTATTAGTTGGTCTTTATTTTATGTTATTACAGATTTTCTCAAAAATAAGCAGTTTCGAAGTTAAAGGCCACGAAAAAAAAATTTGGTCAAAATCCAAAATGGCGGCGAAATGTTTAGCGTCATAACTCGAAAACTATTCGTCTGACAAAAAAACGTACAACGTTTTTGAAGAAAATTTTATTGTCTTTAACTTTTCTCTAAAATGTACGGTAACCAAGTAATTAAAAAAGAACCTTTTCGTGCACACTAAATCCAAGATGGTGAGGGAGAGCCGCACACTGGTCTGTCCTGTGTAATCTGGGAGGACATGGGATAATTTTTCACATTTTTTCTACAGATAACATATCTTGTCACTTTTACTAACAGACTTGCTACAACCTGTCAAAGTCTATCCAATTTTGCAGTTTTATGTGTATTTTTTTGTGGCGAAACATCTTTATATTATATTTTTTTTGTATCTTTATTTCAAGTGACAAATTTTTGTTCTTGCAATGGGTGGTAAGTACGAAGATTACTCTTTATAAAACAATATAGTTTTTAAAATTTACTTGGCTAATCACAGTACAGGGTGTTTGTAAATTTGAAGAAGAATATAAAAAATATATATCGATGTCATGTCTCAATTTTCTTAAAGAACATAGCTCAAACCTTTGTCTTTACAGAACCGCTTTTGCCTTTTTGCGCTAGGTTGCGCTCGCTTCTCAAAAGAGCTTTAAAACATGCAGAACATAAAAATCAGAAAGAGACCCTCAGGTTCATGTAACGCCGACACCAACCGATTTCGCTAAAATTTTAATATGTTCTAGGGCCATGTAAGAGCATCATTAAAATCCCGGTTAGAATGTGGTGCCCACCCCCCGTCCCGTTTTGACACAGAGACGGATCAAAGAAGCACAAAAATACATCTTAAATTTAATATTTAGTCATAAAACGGCAATTTTTTTTTTTTTTTAATGCAGTGGCGTGTCCTGTTCTTGTACCATTTTTTTAAACTGCTTATTATATTATAACTGGCACTTAAATCACTTCACACATTCTTATGTCGGATTTTAACATATAGCTAATAAAATACCCATTTCTTAAAATACTTTTGATACATGGGTGTAAATATATAATATAATAAGTAAAATATACTTAAAACCCAACAACTTCTGTTTAGATATTTTTCTAACATAACACATCTTTTGACATAAGGTACAGGATCATCTTATTTCGGACACCCTGTACATAATAATAATTATTTCGTAGGATGTATTTAAATAATTTTCAAACCATTTGGTTGAATTTAAGGCAAAGATCTATGAACTGATAAGCAAAAACAGGCGTGTCCTCCCAGATGTCGAATCCGTAGCACTGTGAGCCGGCCCGCCCCCCAAGGTGGAAAACTCAATTTTGTTTTTAGGACTCCAATGTGTCAACATGTCAAAAACCACCTTTTGCGGGAGGTCTTTTTTTCGCTCTAATGACTGGCGTATAGTAAGTTTAACCGAACCAGCCTAACGGGTTGCGTACGAGTGACCTTGTATTTTAACCCAATTTGCAGCTTTTTCAATAGTAATGTCAAACGCATAGTGTAACCACTTTTTTACTTTGGTTAGTTGTGAAATCCAATCTCTAGCTGGTTCAAGAATTTAAAAGGTGAAAACCGTATCTTAATACATCAATCCGTTTTTAAGATACGAGGACTTTTGGATAATATCTTTATGATATACTATTATAGAAATCAGTTTGATGACTTGGTCGAGTTAATACCCTGAGAGTCTCTCGTTCTTGTATTGAGACACCGCAGCCTGCATAGATGAAAGTTTTCCGAAAATTTATGTATGGCTTCGGTAGTTTAATGTTTAGAATGTTTGCGTACAGAGCAAGAGATCCCGGGTTCGAGTCCCGGCCAAAGCAGAAAAACTTTTTTCTTATTTTTCTTTCTTTAATTTCACTTGTTGTTTATAGTTTTAAAAGTGTTTGATATAAAATCAAATTTGCGAAGAAAATTTAATACTAGGTAAAATTTGGAAACAAAATTTCCGAAATTTTGTGATACGAAAACTCGTTAGCTAAAATCATCCGTATGTTTATTGAGTTCGCTTATTTCTTATTTTGTCCTATAATATTGACACTGATACCGTATAAACCGTGTATCATTAGCTTACCTTGCTTTACCCTACTGTTTCATCCAGTATTTTAAATCTACACTTGTTTTCAGGTTGAGGCAGCAGATAGCGGCATCATTTACATCAGTGAACTGACGTCAGATGACGAAAACCTCAGACGATATGAAGTCACATTGCTTGACTACCATTGGAGATTGGCTAATCTGAAAGATGCCATGGGCATCGTTGTCAATTCGCCGAGTACTAAGCAGTTAATCAAGGTACGGCAATATACCTACAGGGTTTATGGTTATCATAAACTAGGCTCATCAGAAATAGATAAAATTATCCGCCGGTTTTAAATTTAAGATGGCGGGCACGATTTATATTTTAGGCTTTGTTTACCTTTATTTTTTCATTGAAGCCACCATCTTGGATTTTAAAAATGGCAGACAATTTTATCTATTTCCGAAAAATTTAGTTTCCTCCAATAATTATCGTTTTATAATGTGATGCCACTTTTAGACAGCGCTACAGTATAAATACTAACTACGTAATATTTAATCTCTACCCTGGCGCCATCTGCCACAGTTTATGAAAAGTTTCTAGCTCTCGATATTTTTAATATTTTTCAGGTTATAGTTAGAGTGTCAGGAGAAGGTAAGGCGCAGATGTGTGGAGTTCCAAGATCGCCAATACTCAACTTTTTCAAAAACTACAAGTACTACATTATGCTCTTCACCTCTATGATTATTGTTTACTTCATGACATTCTATTGTAAGTAGTTATTTTCTTGAATCTTTATTTTTCATACAAAATTTTGATTTCTCCACGTAAGCCTTTTAAGCCTTATTTTCGGTTGCAAAGAAGTTTGCCAAAATCGCCAAAGGTTTTTTGGGCGAAGTATTTGCCGACTTTCGTTTCGGTGTTTCGTATCGTTATGTGGACCTACAAAAAGCATATGGTACCGTTCCAGTAGAAAAATTATTGACAGTGTTAGAGCAAACTAATATCAATCATACATACTTAAAAGCGATAAAAGAAAGGGTCAAAATTTAAAATTAAAATTGGAAATCGACTTTCAAAAGAATTCCTGGTAACCAAAGGCTTAAGACAGGGATTTCGTATCTCTCCAACTCTTTTTAACATATATATTGCAGTAGCTCTAAAAAACGTGTGGCATGGGAATACAACTTACCGATCGATTTACCATATATACACTACAGTTTGCTAATGATAAAGAAGACATGGAGTATATGATGAGAATGTTAACAAAAGAATGCCAGAAGTGGGGTTTAACAGTAAAGGTGAACAAGACACAGGACTTATGTATTGGAAACGAATCAAGTGAGTTATAACTAGACAATGGATAAACAATATCTCCATGCAATGAGTATGTATACTTGGGTGTCACATTTGATAAGACAGGAACAGACTGTAAAGAACTGGAAAAAAGAATAGTAAAAGCAAAAAAAAATTTTTGGATGTCTTGACAGTATTTTAAGGAGCAGAGAGATAAAAAATAATGTAAAATTTAACATATATGAAACTATGGTGAAAATCACGCTGTTGTATGTAATAAAGACTTGTCGCGTAACAGAAAAATACAAAACAAAAATGGAGAGTATCGAAATGGATGCAATAAGATCAATGAGAATATCTAGAACAGTTCACATAAGAAATGAGATCATAAAAGAAAGAATGGGAATCGAGGGAAGCATAACGGATGACATCTAAAAGACAACTGATATGGTACGGCCATGTATAACGGATGAACGATGAAAGATTAATAAAGCAGGTCCTAGAGTGGCAACCAATAGGGCGCAGAAAAAGAGAGCGTCCTAAACTGGACTGGCAACAGTCAATCCAAAGATCAATGAGTTATAAAAACCTTACAGAAGATGATTGTCAGGATCAAAGGAGGTGGACAATAGACGTCGGACAACGCAGAAATACGTTCTAAACCGATATGGTAGTAGTAGTTATGTATACAGGGCGTAATATATTGGGTAAACAAAATGTGAATTTTATCAAAAATTCAGTTATTGGTCCCCTTTCACACCCGATTCCTATGGTTATGGGGTATGTAAGTATTTACCATACCTTTTTTGTCTTTTTTTCAGTCTACAACAACTACATGCAACCAATTGTCAACGTAAACGTGCAACCGCGGTCTCCGCCGACTGGATCGCCGATGGGCGGCTCTCCGCGCATGTGCGCGGCGAACTTAGCGGCCGGACTGAATCGCACGTTGACAGGCAACTTATCCACGTCAATGAATTCGTCCACTCAGAGCCCGTGCAAGTTCAACTGCAACTGTTCGAGACACGGAGCAAGAGAGCCGATATACGGTGACGCTTCGACATTTTACTCGTCATCACCCGACTGTGTCAGACGAAATCGCAAGTATATGTAAAGTTTTCACTGACTTTAACGAACCACATTGAAAAAAAGTGAAAGTGAAGGTACCTAGTATCTACCCACAAAATGAATCACCTTTTTGGCGCAATATAGCAAAAGCGCGCTGAATATAAAAGAAATATTTTAAGGGTATTTTTGTATATTGGTGATATAAAAACAGTAAAAAACATCTTAAAAATGTTTAGTTATTACTAGTTATTACATGAATGTCAACAAAATGATGATGCACAACTTTAAACTACAATTGATATGACGCAGCTGAATGTTTTACTTAGATTTGTAACCTTAATTTTACAAAGCCATTTTTTATAGAACTATTGATATATTTATGTTGTTTAAGCCGCGTAATTATTTATGATTGCGCAAATATTTATGGAATAAAACTGACTTACGATAAAATACGTGTAGACCTGAAAATGGTTCCGTAACGAGAGGGCGTCCCATGTGACGTCACTCCAATTCTGCTTTCTCATAGGTCAGCCACGCGGCCATATTGCCTACGTCACTAGCACTTTGTCACGGCGCAGGAAATTTAAATTTGTGTGTTTGTCGTTTCACTAATATGCAAACACTACAACTATTTATCATTATTATTAAGATCAGAGGTTAATTCTCAGAATAAGAAGGCAACTTAATGGGAGGGGTGAAATAGTTGTCAAAATTGACAAGGAAATGACACATCTTAAACGACAAAAAGTTGTATTCTTATATGTACTTGCCTTTTTTTTCAGAAATCATTTTTCTTCTATAGTAGTTTTCTTGGGTTGAGTTGAAGATCCACGAATTTTTTTTTGCTTCAATTGTGGATTTTTTATCCATCATTGTGCATGTACAGCTAATTTCAAAAAATCTGATACGACTGGAAAAACAAAAAAAGTTTTGTGAAATTCTGGTTAATCTCAGACTTCAATTTAAAAGTCTGTGGGGTAATGGTTTACAAATTATATAAATTACCAAATCTAAGTAAAAGAATCGGGTTCGTCACATCAACTGCAGTTTAGTAATAAAGATGCAAAAATAAAAATTTTACGATTTTTATCAATCGATATGTTGTAGATCTTGTAAGTCTGATCAACGGTTATAAAAAATCGTATGGGACATCGAACAGGGGCGAATTTGGAGAATTGTACAATTTCTGTAAAACTGTGAAATAATGTTCATAAAAACAGCAAATATCAGTTTTTGGTTCCACAATCCAAAATTATGAGACTTCCAAAAAAAAACACTGTGTCTTGGTTTTTCCACGGTAATAAAACTAAATGACATTAGGGAGTGAAATCCACGTACTGAAAAGAACTTTAAATTCTTAGGGTGCCATTTTGAAATATTTATTTCTTATATTAGTATATTGGCAAAAACTACATAAAACATTTTTTACTTTCAAAAGCTATGCAAATTTTTTGAAATCACAGTAAGAACTGAAAATTTTTATTACCTACTTCTTACTTTAAGGTTCAAAATCAAATAAAGTCAATCAAATCAAATCACCTGATTTATGTACCGGGTGGGCCAAAAAAAACTCGACAATTTTTTTTTCATTATAACTTTTGAACTATACAATCGATTTTAATGGGACAACTGCACTTGACAGAGAATTAATCAGAGTTGTGACTAAATATATTTTTTTGTCCGTCATCTCAAAATCCAAGATGGAGGACGAAATTAAAATGTACCCTTTAAAGGTGCTCGTTTATTCTTGCGTTGGGAACATGTTTTAATCATTTTTTTAAAATTAGCAAAAAAGCTGCGTTCTGGCTACGCACAACAAGGAACGATTCAGCAAAGTCGGTTCAGTAATTCTAAAAAAATATATTTTTGTTTCAACCATTGTTTTACATCTTATACGATTGCCTTGCCAATCATGCCTGCATTTATTTCCTTATAAATTCATTAATACTGAACCAATTTTAATGATTTTTTAAAGATCGTGATCAAAGTTTATCGCCATCTTAAAGTTGGAGATGGTGAACAGAATCATACTTGATTCTTCAAAATGGCGTGTTTATTCTTATTTATAGAAAAGCACTACTTTTTCCCCATACATCGAGGTAAAAATTAGTAAAATCGGTGTAATGGTTCTCAAAAAATCTATTTTTGTTGCAACCATTGTTTTGCAGATTATCTGATTGCATTGCCAATCCTGTCTTTATTCATTTCCTTGCGGGGAAACAGTAGTGTTTTTCTATAAATTAAAATAAAAACTAAAACATTTTCAGAAAATAAGACTAAACACGACATTCTTAAATTTTAAGAGGGCGATAAATTTTGATCACGGTCTTTAAAAAACAATCAAGTCTCACCACGATGTTTTTTATTTCATTAAAATCGGTTCAGTAGTAATAAATTTATAAGGAAATAAATGCAGACATGATTGGCCAGGCACTCGTATAATATTCAAAACAATGGTTAAAACAAAAAATATTTTTTTTAGAACCACCGCACCGATTTTTCTGATTCGTACCTTATTTTGCGTGGTAGAAATGCAGCTTTTTTATTGATTTAAAAAAATAATTAAAACATGTTCGCAACACAAGAATAAACGAGCATCTTTGACATGTACAATTTAATTTCGTCCGCCATCTTGCATTTTGAGATGGCGGACAAAAAAATATATTTAGTCAAAACTCTGATTAATTCTCTGTCAAGTACAGTTGTCCCATTAAAATCGATTGTATAGTTCAAAAGTTATAATGAAAAAAAAAAAAAACGAGTTTTTTTGGCCCACCCGGTAGTCTGATATGGTTACAGTTTTTCTTATGTTGTTCCTTGTTTACTTATCAAACCGTTAAATCTTTACAAGCAGTTTGTGTAAAAAAATTGCACATTTTAATTAATTTTTTTTTTATATGCATGTAAAATCGACTGTGAATGTACTAATCGTTGTAAACTTTCTTTTGTTACGGTTGGGAACGTAAAAACTACTGTAGAAATGACTAAAAATTTAGTGTGTGTCTGATATAAGTATGCTAATATTTTTGTTTAGGTTGTGAGAAAGAGAATTTTTGTTTGTAATATTGTAAATAAATTATCTCAGGAAATTTTGTGTTCTTTAAGGCCAATAAAATAAAATAAAAATTTATAAAAATGAAATTTTTTTAGTTTTTCTTATTATTTATAGACCAAAATATTTTATGGAAAATAGATTAAGAGCACGGGTTGATCAGCTAGGCGAAATTTGTACCCCATCCTACAGGACTTTACAATAAAATCTTGGGCCTGTAGTGTATTTTAGGGTCCTGTGGAGTCCTGTAGGCAAAACTTGTACAATCCTTGAGTAAGAGTTTAAAAATGTACCCACAAATATTAAAAAATTATTTATTTTGATAATTAAACCATATGCTGTAACAACGTTGTAAGCGCCAAATACTGTTTTTTTGGAAAATAAAAAAAAAACATTTTATTTTTGATTGCTTAAACATGTAAAGTGTTTATAAGTCTAATATGGTTGACTTTAGGTTGTATATTAATTTAGGTATTATTGCCTTAGATGTATAAAGGATAGAGTTTTATGAACTTAGTTGCTATATTTTAATAAAATAATGTTGTATATCCACGTCGGTTACAACGTAGTTTTGCGGATATAGGGCGTTTAGAACGTTGTTTTATGTTTAAAAATAAAGCTGAATGACAGTAAAAAAACGTGTTTATTAACTTAGTTTAAAACCATCTTTGGGTTTAGTCGGTGCCTAAAAGCTGTAATTATACACTCTTAAGATTTTCATAAAAAGTTACATATTTTAATGGAATATATATGGCACATACAACATTGTTACACTGGAGTATGCAAGTCAACTAATTTTATAACCATTATAAAATAGGAATAGAAGCCCTGTATTCTCCTAACACTTTATACAACGTTGTTGCAGCATAGCATTAAATTTTTGGTGCATTTATTCTCTCCATAGAGTGGATGAAAAATCCCAAATTTCAAATTTATCTGAGAAGTAATTTTTTTAAATTATCTTTTAATAATTAAAAAAGCTGTCAATTTGGCTCAAACATTTACTTTAAAAAGTTTAGATATACATACACCTGGGTAGTGATATATTTTTTATAGAAAAACAGAATTAAAATTACAAAAAAATGTGCTTTGTTTAATGTTTTTTTGACGGGAAATTCGCTACTGCAAATAACGTAGTGATTTAAATTTTTCGTGATAATTCCTAGTGTTTCTCAGTGATTTTCTGGTAATTTACAGCGATTTTCATGTAATTTCCAGCGATTGTACAGTGATTACCACCCGCGAATTTTCCCTAGGTTTTTTAGTACACATATAAGGTAAATTGGCAGATTTTTGATTTTCAAAATTTAATTAATTTAATAAAAACTACTAATCAGAAAAAAAAATATATTGTTTGAATTCTCGTCGTGGAGCATCTTTGTCATTTTGGAAAAAGAGTGAAAAACTCCACACAATTTTTCAACAGATTATTTATTTCTATTCTAGAAAATCTGTACACTAACTAGTGACTTTTTTAAGAGAAAAAGAATACTTTAGATAGATTTTTGATCCCCTTTATGGGTAGAATGAATGTACCAAAAATGATATAACCCGCGAGATGGTGTGCCTGGTTGATTGATGTAAAATGACACAGTATAAACAAAAAAAAACTTGATAATTTTGAATCTCATATACCTAATAATATTTTTTATTTGTTTTTCATTATAAATATTTTGCCTTTCCAGTAGAAAACCTATCATCTAATAACTCAGCCTTTTTTAAAACAGCTTTTTTCTGTGCATCATCAAACTTATTTACTTGAAGATCAATTTCTCTACTAAATGGTCTTCTTTCTGCAGGACCCTCCTCTTTTTTCTTTTCTTTAAGCTTGTCTTGATGAGATTCTAACAAACTTTTTTCTTTCTTTTTGTGTTTTTTAGCCATTTTTTCTTGTTCTTTGTCTCTCTTTCGAAGTTCTCTTAATTCTGCTTCTTTTTTAACATCCAACTTTGTTTCTTTTTCTGTGATTTTTGGTTTTCCTGCTACTTTTGTCCATGATGACCGATCTGACATGTCTGGTCCTTCCTTGCTCCTAAACTGTCTTGGTCCCAAACCAAACTTGGCTGCCTTTACTTCAGGTAGTTCTAACATCCATTCTTCTCGTTCTGGTGCTTTGTCTCGGTTTGGGTCCAGCCGATCTATTTTCATGTGTAGAGCTCTTTCTTCTAAGGCAATATGAGCCTCAGTCAGATTTGCTTCAGGTGGTAAAGGCCCAAAGGTGTCTTCATTGTCACTTTCTTCTGAATCAGAATGGTTTTGGTTTATCACTTTGTTTATTAGATGAGGTGGTAAACTGGGACCCAAAATTCTTTGTGATTCTTGTTTATCTGGGTTCTGAGTGTTAAAGTTAGGTGGTAAAGTTGAACCAAACGAGTCAGACTTGGGACTGGATGGGAATGAGGGTACATTTGAGTATGATTTTAAATTTGTCTCAGTCTTGTCATTAACCATATGCAGAGGAAGAACAGGACCAATAACATTGGATTTGTCCACACTTTCTATTTCTAAATTACTTTCATGTTGACTAGTACTATTACTAGATGTTTTTGAAAGTTGTGGAGGCAATATTGGGCCAATAACTTTAGAACTGACTTCTATTTCCTCACTTACTTGTTTCTTACGCAAATGAGGGGGTAAAGCAGGTCCGTAGCTATTTGCTTGTGCCTCTTCATCCTCTGTTGATACTTTTCTTTTCGAGTAACTCATTTTTTTCAATTAAAAATGTCAGTTTTGAAAAAATTTGTTATTTGTAAACATAACTTACAAAAAAAAGAAAAAAATGCCTTAGTCAGCTGTTTTCAATTCTGTCTTTATCTTATTCGTTTTGTAGTCATAACGTTGTCTCTTTCTGTTTGGCATTTCAGTGGCCTTGGTACACGGTCGTGGGGCCGTTCCTAAGTTACAACTAAAGTTATTTAATGCTTTCCATTTTGATAGCCCTGAATGGTTGTATGTACAAATCATGGTACAGTCAGGGACTTTTTAAATTGCCGTTGTATTTTTTCTGTCAAAATTAATCATTTAAAGAAATCAAATAAAATTTTAAATATGTATGTATAAGTAGATACCTAGATAATTAGTGCAATTTATTGTAAAAATATATTAAAAGTGTATAGCATTTAATTTAAGCAGTTCAGTACAAATTTTAAATTTAAGGAACTGCTTTTTGTAAAATATTGATGTGCAATAACAAAACTATAATGTAGAATTTATATCCTTTTGAAATAAAATCTTTAATCTTGAATCTTATCTTGAAATAAGTAAATAGTTATTAGTCTCATGTTTGGAATTATTATGTTTTATTTTTTTATTATTATTATACAGACAGATGTATCGTTTACAATTTTTTTGTTTTGGTTCAAAATACTTTTCCAATTTTCAAATAGAAATAATTTTTATTATCGAGGGCGGCGGGCGACTGTCCAAAGAAAGTTCATCAGGAGTTTTTAAAACGTACGTTTTAGGTCCCTTAGGGCCCTAATAACCTATAAGTACCTAAAAAGTACGTTTTTAAAACGTCCCAAGAATAAGCAGGTTTTCTTAAGGTACTTTTAACGTCCCTCACATTTATCCCACCAGCATCATAATCATTATCTACATAGGCTGATCAGAAAAAGTAAATTTCAAACTTTTTTGCGGTACTCAAATTGGTTCAAGTTTTAATAGGGCTCAATATCAAAGGACCCAATTTGAAAGAGCCCGATACGTAAAGGACCATAAAAGGGGGCCAGGGGCCTTAACTTTATGGGAACGTATTTAAAACATCCCCTGAAAAGTTTTTTAAACGTCCGCTGAAACGTTTTTTAAACGTCCCCTGAAACGTTTTTTAAATGTCCCCTGAAACGTTTTTTAAACGTCCCCTGAAACGATTTTTAAAACGTCTCCCAAAATGTTTTTAGACGTCCTCTAAAACGTTTTTAGACGTCCTTGGAACGTTTTTTGTACGTCCTCGGAACACTTCTGAACGTCACTTTGAAACGTTTCCGAACGTCACTCTGGAACGTTAATTAAACCTACTCAAATTTTGCAGAAGGTCTTTGTAAAGGTAAATTTTGCGGGGACGTTTTAAAAACGTAAAAAAAAACGTTCCAGCCTAGGGATCTCTAACGAACACTGACGGACCTAGGTGTACATTTTTAAATAGTCCCCTAGGTCCGAAATGGACGTTTTAACAACGTACCTGCCTTACTAGGATTGTATAAAAAGTACGTTTTATTTAATTATAATATTTATTTACAAAAAAATTAATATTTTTGCGTGGTGGGTATTATTTTCAATTATTTGGTTTTCTTTTATATGAATTTTTAATCATATCTGGTTTTGCAGTATCTATCTAAACTAAATCTGTTTTTTCGTCACTTTAAAATTGTTAGGGCAACTGAATACTTTTTCAGTTATTTGTCTCTGGAAGACTGATTTTCATCTAGCAAAAGATTTACCTGTCGGGAAAAATTTCCAACAAAAAAACATTGCCAGATAAAAAAATTAAAATAATTTTCATTTAAAGGTTTTATATTTTAGCTAATAGTTTATCACATTTTAAGCAGGTAGTTCCTAAATATATCAGTAGTAATAATCAATTAACACATAAATCTTACAGAATAACTTAAGTACCATTCTTAAAATAATAATTATAACAAGAAATTCTGACTAGATAAAAGATTCAAGTATAAACAACAAGTTACTATTAGATATATTTAATATTTCTTAATTAATTAATTTACAATTTATTTTTCCTAAATTCTAAATAAATGCAACACCTAATTTTTTTAAAGTATTCAAAAATTTTAAATATAAAGGAGTAGGAGGTACCTTCAAAGCAGGTAAGTAGTTTTTAAGAAATATTTTTGATTCTTAAAATTTTGGACTTAAAATACTGCAAAAACGCCATGCCTCATCAAGCGCGGATCTGGGTCAAAATCTAGGAGGGGGTAATAGTCGATTTTTTGTAACATAATTTTTTTCTAGGGGGGGGGGGTAATCCTCCTATTTGCCCTTTAATTATGGACAAAAAGTGCATATTTTATTTTCTAGGGAAAGTCATTACCACGTTACCCCCCTCAAATCCGCGCTTGTGCCTGATATGCCACCTCTGACAGGGGCGGATCTAGGAACTTTATTTGTGGGGGGGGGGAGATATAATAAATAATGTATAAAGCTATTTTGCATAGTCAAAAGAAGGTGTATTCTGTGTGTCAATTCTAAATATAGTTTCAGATTTGGGGGGGAGAATTTCCCCTTTTTTCCCTCCCGTAGATCCGCGCCTGCCTCTGATATATACCTTCAATATATAGTGTGTCTAATACTGGAAAGCATCATGTGGGAAACTTTTTTATTATTAATTTTGCAAAAAGAATATTTTTATTTTAAAAATACTATTTTTTATAAAAAATTCGGCATGTTTTAAATCCACTAGTAACAAAATTATAAAACAATATCAAAATGTTGTTGTTTTAGACGATGCGGAATGTTTTATAAGAAATAACTTTTTTTCAAAAAATTATAATAAAGATTCTCTTATATAATTTTCGAAAAAGCATTGGTATTTAATCGTAGTATTTAATTCTGATCAACTTTTATCAACATTTTTCGATATTGTCAAAAACTTTGTTTTATAAAATTAATAATAAAAAATTAGATACTACCGACAAAAGTGGCGCCTGGAAATATGCGCTGTTGAGCATAATACCTCCAAAATGTCTCTATTTTCATACTTGTCAAAATTTGAAAGAAACAGCTGAAAACTTAACGATGTTTAATAAATATTAAAGATACATTACTATAATCTATGGATCGATAAAAAGACACCTTTTTTCCTACTGTTTATATTTATTATAAATTTTCTTTCTAATGCTCTATTTATTTATTTTTCAAAATTTTTAATTATTAGGTCTCGACTTTAGAGGAAAGTTAATAAAAAAATTGAAAATATGTTTTTCTGGTAGGACTCGATATTCTGCTAGATTAGCAAGCCAAGCACCGTCCATGTTTATTACACTGTGAAGTATGATTGAGCCTGCTGACGTAGATCGCAGCATGCCGGCATGCCGCGGGTGTTGCCGGTTCGAGTCCCACAATTAACTAACGAAGAACTAAATTAGCAATATACAGGGTGATGCATACATTTTACACGGGAACTGGTTATGTAAATAAAACGCAAACATATATCGATTGCTAATACTGAGACCGAGGATCCAATACGGATCCATAGTCTGGTGGCCGGCAGTGGAGAAAACGACCACATCCCTAAAACTCAGAAGCCTACAGGGGCTGATGTGTAGAGGGATAACCGGAGCTATGAGAACTACCCCGATCCTGGCCCTAGAGACAATTCTGGGACTATCATAGCTACCAACTTGGATCAAGAGGGAGGCGATGGGGACCTACCTACGTCTAAGGGACACGGGTCAGTGGAGAGGAAGGGGGAAAACAGCTGGTCATCTAGCTATAGAAAAGCTGACAATTAAAGAAATCCCCCTCACTTCAATGACGGTCAGCAGAGCACACGCACCTTGGAGGCTCGAGAAGAGGTACAAAATCCACATCCCAGACAGGGAAGCGTGGCAGAGAGACGAAATGATGTTTGAGGAGAGCGCTTTAGTTTGCTACACTGATGGATCCAAACTATCATAGAGACAAACCACAGGAGCGGGAGTATACGTGGAAAAACTAGAAGTTCAGAAGAGCTACTCGCTCGGTGAGCAGGCTACTGTTTTTCAAGCAGAAGTTTACGCCATAATAATGTTGGCAACCCTAGAAGAGGTTCGGAACAGCGAAGAGGAGCTTATATATATATGCTTTGATAGTCAAGCCACCCTGAAGGCGCTAAACGCACCCAAGGTTGCTGACCGGTTGGTGGAAGAATGCGCAGAGGCGCTGGAGACCCTAAGCGATGGCAAACGGGTGACGCTGGTTTGGGTTCCGGGACATACGGGGGTACCAGGCAACGAGAAGGCGGACAACTCGCACGACTCGGGGCAGGAACCGCCTATGTAGGACCGGAGCCACTTTTGGGCGTGACACAAAGACAAGTGCAAAGCGGACTCAACAAATGGGCCCAGGACGCGCTATTAAACTCCTGGGAAACAGGAACGGGTTGCAGACAGACCAGAGAATTCGTAGACCGTCCAAAAGCGACCAGAATTAGATGGATGCTGGGACGGACACGAAAAGACCTCGAAATTGCTGATAGGTACTCTAACCGGACATAACCGGTTGAGGAGGCACATGACACGTATAGGAGTCGAGAATGACCCTACCTGCCCAGCCTGTGGACAGGAAGAAGAGACATCAAGACACCTCGTGACAGAATGCGAGGCCTACGCAAGGATGAGACAACAGGCACTCGGAGCGCCAACTCTGAGCGAGGAAGAACTGCACATGCTCAAATGGGCAGACTTACTGGACTTTGTAAAGAGAACAGGAAGGCCCAATGAGTTACCCGACCATCAAAGGGAAGTGCAGAGAGTGGGTTAAGGGACAGACTTGAGGCATGGCAAAAAGAGCCTACTCTGGCCTACTTGTCAGACCTGCGGGTCAACCCCCCCACTACTACACTAAACACTATCGATTGCAATTTTATGTTACTTTTCAAGTCATATTAAAAAATCGCCTTTTTTAAGGAGTGAAACGTAACCCCACTTCATTTTTTAACTTGGTATATCATACATATCTGGAAAAACAAAAAATTATTACCAAAGTTATCTAAATATTTTTAAATTTTTTGACATCCCATATTACCCATTTCAGTATAGTAAATTATTACCAGAACACCCTGTATTATGTGTCATTAAGTTTGAATTGAGACTAGTTAAAACATACTGAACCATAAAAACCCAAAACGTACTAACAGATTTGAAAAAACGGATTGACTTCCCTCATTTGTGTAGACCTTAAGCAATAAAACTATAAAGGGTCACATTTCTAAAACATTTTCTAATCTAGCACCCTACAAAAACTTTGTTTTCCTTTTATTTATATTTTAAATTTAAATTAGTTACGTCCTAAATATATTGGTGCCAGGAAAAAACAGTTGTTTTCTTTGTAAGATCCCAATTATCAATAAAGCAAGTTGAAAGCCTAAAACGGCATTTCTTGACAATCGCATAAGCGAACTTGATCCTATCTTGTAATTGAAAATTGATATTGTAAAAGCGTACGTTCATATAATAATGTTAGAGATATGATGACAGAGAATATCGAATAATAAAGTTCTGCTTTAAGAAAAATACGAAGTTGTAAGAGTAGAAAAGTCATAAAAAGAAAAATCCAAAAAATTAGATGTGGGTAGACGGCGAAAATCCAGCGGTAAAAGGCTGCTCGTCAACAAAAGAACTGCTCCAGTTATAATTAGGACGTACATTCTAAATTTATATGCCTAAATATTTATTTAAAAATTGTTTTTTTTAGAGCACTATATCGAATGTTTTCCCAGGGTTTTTTAAAGATACAATTTTGAAGACAAAAAAGTCAAACCAGATAACGTTTAATTTGAAATGTTTTGATAGTTTACATAATATATAACCCATTTATAAAAAAATCAGGCATATTTTCATTTTGACACTTTAAAAAAATTTAGAGAGTCGTTTTGAATCTTAATTAATTGTTTAACTAAAAAGATTTGTCTTTTGGAAGCTGTCATCATCTTCCAAGGAATTTAAAATTTTCAAAAAATACATATATGGTGTTCCATTTAAAAATTAAAATGATGAGAGAAGTTACTGGTAGTCACGTGTCCTTCCAAAAAAAACGTTATATTTCATACCTTATATGGTTTGGCTTATTTTTATTTTTCTACCTTAAAAATGTAGACAAAAAAAACCTGAACGACCTTGCAGAAACACTCCGATATAGTCAGAGGCCATTTACAATTTGTCCAGTAGAATACCCGCTAATTTCTTAATAACTATTTTATTGTAATAAATGCTTAAAAAATTAATTATATTAATGAGGAAAATGGTAGGTTAGGTTTGGTTTGGTGTAGGTATTAGGTATGCATTTTAATGTTCAACTTACGAACATGATTTTGAGAGGTTAGAAGAATGTAAAAATTGATTCTAAACATACTCTTGTATCTTTGCAAAATGTTCTTTTATATTCACCTACTGTGTGCTTAATTTTTCTCAGTTAAAAATTTTTAATAGTATTAAACAGTTAAGACTCAAACGTAAAGAATATCGAGTAGGTAATATTTCAGAGAAAAACTGAGAAAATGATTTTTATAAAAATAGTCTAAGTTAATCGCTAAATCATTTTCATCTTATAGGTGAACCTAACCTAACCTACGAGTATAAGGATTATTTTAGAACATGTTTTAAATTTGTCCTGTTTATCGTAATATGAATTATTTGTACAAAAGAATGAGATTAGGTCTAGGGCACAGGGAAAACAAATATTAAACGCTTAAGACCAATTTACACCGGGCATGGCTGTTAGCCCCATAAATAATTTTAATATCATTGGTCAGAATTGGAAGCCCTGGTTTTATTCTTTATCAGGGAGGAAAAGAACTAATCAATGAGATTGGCTTCATTAGTTTCCAAGATAAGTTGTGTATACTCGCATTAAGCGTTTAACATTTTATTAATCGAGAGTTTTGGCACCACAAAATTATGCGTTCCCACGTTGCTGACAAAACGTTTGACACTACGGAATACGGATTTATGACACATCTGCGCATGCCCAACAATCATTCTTTACGGGCATAATGGGGAGTTTACACGGCTTAATTTATTTTTGTGGCACGACTAAGGCCGTTATTAGACTTTAAAAGGTCTAATAAAACAAATTTTTAAATAAAAGATTTCACATTGCCAAATATTTGATAAAATATATTTTAAGTAAAAAAGTTTTGGTTCAGTATCAAATTATATTTGATACAGTGGTGACTCGATAATCCGTACATGCGATAATCCGGAAAGATAGCCTCAGCAGTTCATGGAGGTATTCGGTAATCTGGATTTTACTTTACTCAATAATCTGGAGTCGCGCTTTTTTTGGAAAATGCCGTTTAATGCAGGTTTTAACCTATCATTTGGTTTGGTTGGTTTAATGAGGCTTGTGGTGTCAAAGGCCACAGTTCTCGTCTAGCCTCTCGGGCGAGGGTAAAGTTAAAGGTCACGGTCGTGTCGAGAGTGGCTTAAATCAAAAGGAAACAACAAGGAAACTTTGACCATAAAAGAGAAGTCAGAGATTATTGATGCATTAAAGTGGAAGTGTTCCTGGAACAGCTTTAGCTCTGAAGTATGGAGTGGGTACATAAACAATCAGCGATATCCGGAAAAAATTAAAGGGTTTGTATTCAATTCTTTGCAAATTCATATAAATATACATTTCTACTCGCGTGCGAAAAGTACTCATTTCATTTTTTGCACTAAAAATGGGTGTGAAAAGTGGATGAGTGCAGAAATAGATAATTATTAAAATTTTGGCCTAATTTGGACATTTTAGTGACTTATTGAACGAGCCACTGTACATCTATACTGCATATAAGTGAAACTACATTGTTTTTGTTTTAATATTTTAAAAAATTCTAAAAGAAGTTGTAAATATGCTTTTTGGTAATATTTATGAAAAAAAATTTATTGGAATATAACCTCAATAATCCAAATTCCTGGATTATTCGGATTGGTCCGGTTTTAACTGATCCAGATTATCGAGTCACCATTGTAGGTAATACCGGCCTTGTGCTAAAGGAACTCCTCATTATTCTTAGAAATGCTAAAGAATGGCGTCACAAATAGTGATTAGCCTTATTACAGTTTTTGTCGTAAACTCGTTTATCTGAGAACTCCAAATATATGTGAAAATCGACTTTGCCAACAACTGATATAAATATGACGCGTGAAACGCAAAATAAGGACCTTTTTCGTGTAACTGGCGCAATTCAAATTATTCTACTTTTTTCTACAATAACATTCTGCAACAGGTATTTTTTACCGTTATGTGACGGAAGGTCGGTCAAGTTCTCCACCCACTAGTGTCCCTGTATGTTGACATATTTGGATATTATCTAAATATGTCAGCATACAGGGACTCTACCTCCCAGTAGTTCAGTTTGATCACGTTCGATCAGACCCTCTCCTCTTGTGACGTGACATTTTTTTAAACAGATTTTTAGTATACTTTATAACCCGCTTTTAAATCGTAAAAACACCCAAACTGTTCAAAATAATGCATATTTAAACGCATGGATTTTTTTTATTTAGGTTTGGTACTGGTTAACATTATTTTGACAGGATTTCTCGAATATTATCATTTTTTCATTCAGAAAAACTTGCAAAAAAAAACATAATTTAAATTAAATATGGTAAAACCAAATGCCGCGTCGTGCAGATTTTGTACTTCTAGCACCATCTTTACGATTAGCTATGAATTAAAAATAACGAAGGCAGATTCCCGTAAAAGCAATCAATTAGATTTTTTCGACCGTTACTCCGAGTTGAAACAGTATTAACAATGGATACTATTAAACTGTACTGGCAACCCCGGCTTATTGCGATCTCTTTTTCTCGTGTAATATTCTCTCTGTCGAACTCACGGCTTCTTGCCACCCTAGATGTAGCTATATTCGGCGTGCTGTACTGTTAATTTCTAATTTATGCAGGTTCATCCCCAAAAAGATAAGAGATAGAAAGAGGTCGATAACATAAATGTTACTAAAAAAATATCCAAAATACCTGCAACATTTTTTAAATGGTGTGAACTGTGAACAGGGTGTTACAAAAATAGCTGTTGCAAAATGTTAATTGAACGTTAAGTACTATAACTATAAATTCACAATTTTTTCGGTACTTTAATGGTTATGTTTCCTACTTGTCTTTAACTAAACTAACCTTATACCTATTGATTTTGAGGGAGACTCGACCTTGCGCAGTCTTAAGGATGGTGCTGGCCTCTTCGGCGGTTGCCTCTTCCAAACTAGAACCGTTTACTGACACTATTATGTCACCGACTGACAGTCGAGCATCGGTCTCCGCTATACCACCGCTAAGCTGCAAAAAAAAAGAGAATAAGTTAAACATTTTTCTTCCAAGGTGTGTCCCGCTGTAGTACATAGTGTTGAGCTGTAAAACTAAGGTATAAACGTGTGTCAAATTCGATGTTATTTTAGGGTTTAAAGCATTTCTAGTCGAGATTGATAAAAACGAGTCCGAGGCTCAATTTTCGAGACGTCTTTAAATATCAAAACCGCTTATGTTGATAGGCCACGTAGATTTTCAGCTACGAGAGGATTTTAAGATAATACAAAAAAAAATGATTATTTTCTCATGACCTTTTTTTTTCTTTAAGTTTTGAAATCAGCACTCAATATTTTATTATTTGAATTTTTTTTACGGTTTTTTATATTTTTTTATAACTATTATTAAAATTACTTCTTTATTTTTAATTCATTTGTTCAAGAAATAAAAATAAAAATAATTTTATGTAATATCTCAAAAACCAAAATTCAACGGTTATTCAACTTTTAGTTTTTGAGATACTACATAAAGTTGGTATTTTTTTATGAAATTACCCAATTTTTATTCGTTTTTTTTTAATTAGTGTAGTTTTGTGTTTTTTATATTTTTTGTTTCTATGTTATGATTTAACTTGTTAAATCAGTAAAAAATATTTTTAAAACAACAAATTATCAAATTGTTAAAAAATAAAGCCGCAAAAAAGAAAAATTGCTACAAAATAATTTCAAAACTCAATCTTGAGTGTGACAAGTCATTTATAAAGAAAACTATATGCTGATTTAGAAAATCGAATAAAAAGAGGGTTATGTTGAAATCAGAAATACTTACAATATCAGCAATGAAGACTCCTTTCAAAGCTTTCCTAGGCATCAAACTCAACCCAAGACCTTTTCCGGATTTCTTGACTAATTCTACTTCGAGTGGCGTAAATTCTACCCTGGAAGGCCTGTAGATTCGGATTCTCATCTAAAACAAAAAGACGGAATACCTAAGTAACGTAAATTCAGATTCCCATCTAAACCAAAAAACAAATTTCTTAAAGTATATTATCGCAATGAAAATTAAAGATCAGTTTAAATAAGTATATATTCGTAGACAAAAACATGCCCCCCTTTGTTTTCATGAACAAAGAAAGATGACTCGATAGGTGTTTTTTTTTTAAAATCAATTACCCTTGTAGATAAGGACATTATAATTTACGCAGGATTTTTGAAGTCATTTTTTTTTTAATATAAGCAAAACGAGACATGAATTTTAAATATTTTTTTTAGGATGTGATAATTTTTTATGCCTTTTTTGTTGATTATCATTTATAATGACCTCCCTCTATTGACTTTCGCACTGTAATTGGTTTTATATAGGATCACTGCATCATGACAACTTCGTCTTACGCCAGGTTTCCAGGATGCATTGACCTTAGTTTTATATGGTTGCCTACGTCATCTCACGTAATATACAAGAGAAATAAAAGTATTTTTCCGGGTCTCGAAATTATTTTTTGGTAATTTTACGGGGCCTATAGTAGTCTCTTTTATCATATGTAAAAATTTTTTTTAAAAAAATAAAATAATCTTTTGACGTTTATTTAGCTTACCCTTGGCAGTGTTTGTCTCAGGGCTTGTGAGGCAGCAAAGTTCGAGACGTCCCTTAGCGACGTTCCGTTCGCATCGAGAATCTGGTCGCCCGGCTGCAGTCTTCCGTCCTTCTCTGCTGCGCCGCCGGGAAGGATGTCGGAGATCACGATGCCTTGCTATAAATAAGAAGGAAACATTAGAATCCCTGGTCTTTAACCATTGACATTGACAATTCGCTAGCTCAAATAGATGGACAGTGATACAGAGGGCGGTGGGTTCGATCCCCATGCCTGCCACACAAGCCCGAACTTACTATTCGTTTGTTACTGAAGGTGAGGGAAATGTTTATCGTGGGCGTGGCTTGGTCGTCAGCGAAGTAGGCAAATCTGATGACTAATCCTGTAATTATCCAATAGCAGGCTGTAAAACCGATGGAGCTATTGTTTAATTGTATTTAGAGTTTTTGTTTATTTTTAAGCACTATAATAAACCATTATCATTGCACTTTGTTTTAACTCTTTGGCCAATCGGTTTTTAAATGAGTTTACACTTGTTGCTATAAGTGTATTTTCTTCTAGGGCATTCCATATGTAAACAACGCGAAAATTATTTCTTGGTAGCTTTGCAGCTTTTTCTTTCTCAAGTTTTTTTGGGTGCCCTCTGAGTTGATGGTTTTGATTTTGGTGAAATATTTCTATAATATTGCAATTGTAGTAACCACTTGTAATATTGTATGTTTTGATTAAATCTCCCCTATGTCTTCTTTCTTTTAATGTTGTTATTTTGAATCTTGTCAACCTCTCCAGGTAAGATAAGTTGCGTAGTTCGAGTGATATTTTCGTGACTCATTCTTTCCAGAATTTCTATATCTTTGATGTAGTAGGGACTCCACACTGTAAAAGCGTACTCCAGCTTTGGTCTAATGTAGCTTCTGTACAATTTGTTTATCATTGCAACTGATTTGTCTTGAAAAGCGTGTTTAATAAGATAAACAAATCAGTTACCTTTCTTGGCTATATTTAAAGTGTGGTTTTCCCATTTAAGGTCTGACATCATGGTAACTCCAAGATCATTTTGTTTTTTTTAGTTGTTTGTTAGTGTTACATTATTAAGTACATAATCTCTGTTCGAATTATTTGGACCAATTCTGATAATGGTGCATTTAACCTCGTTTAGTTTCATACCCCATGTTTTTACCCATTCTTCAACCATTTTTAAATCTTTTTGGAGTTTTTCGGCCTTTAACAGAGGGTTGGCATAGAGCATATACCATCATCAGCAAAATTTTTCAGCCTTGTTTCAATAAGATTGACAAGATCAAACAGATAAGAGGTGAAGAGCAATGTACCTAGTACAGACCCTCGGACAACTCCACTACTAACAGGACGTTGATTTCATAGTACACTTTTGACTTTCACTTGATAGAATCTTCTATATAATACATCTTTTATTAACATCAACAGTTGTCCACATACTCCTAAATGTTCTAATTTGCTTACCAGTAGATTGTGGGGGGCTTTGTTTGTTGTAATACAAGGTCGTCATTCGAAAGTGACGTTAAGATGATGGTTTCATGTCAACTTACATCGAGTGATTTTCAACTTTTACCAAAAATATTTTGAAAGTAATTGGTAACAAAGTGAAAAATACATTATTTTTAATGCAATTAGGAGTACAGCGTGTCCCATTTTCGATGGGATTAAATGGGAAACTCGGTTATTATTAAAGATATCGATTTTCTGATTGCACCTTACCGTGCTCTTTTTTTGAGCCCTTAAAAATGGCGTAATCAGATTTTTGCTATACCCCGTAGTTTCGCTAATACAGGGAGTTTTTGAAAAAATTGTATTTTTAATAATCCCTTGTATCTCGCTTATTTTGCGAGATATTTTTATTCTGTAAAAACCTTTTCATGGCAACTTTTTTAGAAGAAAATAATGACGTTGTCAACTTTTTAAAATATTGTTTAGTTTTTGAGATATCGTATTTATCATAAAAAAATTAAATACGGACCTGGATTTTTTTTATTACTATTTTGATTGATTTCATGCTAGTATTTTCATAAAATAATAAAAATTTAAAAAAATTTTGTTTTAAGGTAAAAAAAAATATTTAATATTTAAAAAAAAGTTAGTCCGAACCTGGATATTTTCAACATAAATATAAATTAAAAATTGCTAGATAAACAATTTTTAGTTTAACTGTTTTGATACTTAGCATATTAAAATGGTTTTACGTTAATTTACAGATTTATTTGAAACAAAGTCTACGAAAAATACAAAAAAAACAAATTATAAAAAATAACTAATTTTTCTGATTACCATTATGTGTAAGACATTGTTGGCATTTTTGAGTAATTTTTCTTAACGCATTTTGCATAAAAATAGTTCTGCCATTTAAATATTGGGATTTTGTTGCTTGAATGAAGTAGTCAAACATATCACATTTTTCAAAATCTGGGTATGGTCGATTTCTAGCCAGTTTAAAATAATTGTAAGCCATTCACAAAAATGACAAGTCAAATGACAATGTCAATTCCGCGCTTTTGTTTTGTAAATTTCACGACCTGCTGTGCTACCATCAAATAATTAGTATGATATTATTTTTGTAACTTTTTAACGTTGTTTACTTTATTTATAAATCTTTTAATTATCATTTCAAAACAGATAAACTAAAAATCGTTCAACTAGTGTGTCTTGCAATTTTTAATTTATAATTACGTTGGAAATTTCCAGGTTCGGACTATAATTTTTTTTTCAAATATTAAATAGTTTTTTTAACCTTAAATCAAAAAAATATTAAAGTTTTATCATTTTAGGGTAATAATAGCATGGAACCAATCAAAGTAGTAATAAAAAAAATCCAGGTCCGTATTTAATTTTTTTATGATAAATACCATATCTCAAGAACTAAACAATATTTTAAAAAATTGACAACGTCATTATTTTGCTCTAAAAAGGTTTTTACAGAATAAAAATATCTTGCAAAATAAGCGAGATACAAGGAATTAATTAAAATGCAATTTTTTCAAAAACTCCCTGTATTAGCGAAACCACGGGGTATAGCAAAAATCTGATTACACCATTTTTAAGAGCTCCAAAAAAGAGCACGGTAAGGTGCAATCAGAAAATCGATATCTTTAATAATAACCGAGTTTCCCATTTAATCCCATCGAAAATGGGACACGCTGTACAGAACTGGTAGCATTGTGTAGTATCTCTGTTTAAGGTCTAGGTTTGGAAATCCTGTATAAACAATTACTTACACTAATGGTGGTGTCCTTCCCGCCCACGAAAAGTAAGCCTAGAGTCTTGTTCTCAGTAGTGAATTCTATGGTGGTCTCCTGGCCTGGTATGATGGAACAGGTGTAGGGGTCGGGGGCGGGTTCTAAAAGTAAAAACATAATTATTAAAACGGCAGTTACGACAGCCATAGGCACTATTTTTTGGCACTATTTTTTTTAGTTAATAATAGGGACTTATTGCAATAAGGCCAGGCTGTAATAGTGCCAAACAGGACTTTTGGCAGTTTCACATTTTTACTATAAAGACCAAAATAAAAACTACCTTTTTTTAAAGAAAAAAACGACTTATTTTTTAAATTCGACTTTGGTATGTCAATTTTGTGTGTTAGAATACTACCTGGATCCCCTTACCGCCGGGCTATATTGCAATAAGTCCCTATTATCAAGTTATTATTATTTAAAATGTGGTGTACCTCAGGGTTCGGTATTAGGTCCCATTTTATTTTTACTATACATAAATTCGATTTTTAAATTAAAATTAATAGGTAAAATTAAATTGTTTGCGGATGATACTAGGAACATTAATTTATTTTGGAAACAATTTTTCTCAAATAAAATTAAACATTTTGCAAGATATGAAAATTCTAAAGAAGTTAACAATTAATTTTGACAAATCATTTTACATGTTTTTGTTGAAACTCGTATTTTTACTCTTACATGTTTCTAGGTAAAAGTCAAATAACATATCAATCAATTAAGTTTGAATTCAACTTTATAAAATATACTAAATGCACAAAATTTTTAGAACTGTTTATAGATGAAGACTTGACTTGAAAAATCACATAGAATATTTAATAAAATCTTTATTTTCCCTTGTAGGAGTTTTGTATAAAACTCGATATCTTATTCCTTTATCTCATCTTAAAAAAAATGACTTTGCCTTATTTTATTCAAAAATACAATATTTAATAATAATATGGGGTTGTAAAAATTTTTCTAATACATATCCTTTAAAAAAATTACAAAACAAAATCATAAAATGTATACATAAATTTCCATTTTTATATATAGTAAAGACATGTATTTTTAATCACTCTTTATTAATTAATAAAAAAAAATCAAAAATTAAACTTATTAAAATTAATAATTTGCATACACATGAAACAAGACAATCCAATATGTACCAAGCAATACAATTTAAAAGTAATATTGGCAAAAAATTACTTTTACAGTTCATATCATTATTTTTGAGACAACTTTTTACAACTTTTTTTCGTTGGCCTATGCTATTTGTGATGGTAAACAGCTGGTAACTGTCAAAAAGTTATCTCAAAAATTATGATATGGAGTTTATATGATGGGATATTATATTACTTACAACAACTTACCAGAATCATTTAAAAATATACCAACAATCCAAATAATTAAAACAAATATAAAGAAACATTTTTTGGAAGAATAATTAAAAAAATAATAACATTGACATTAATATTTATTTATATCTACTATATGATTTTTTTATACTGTTTAATGTATATATAAATCTTACTTCTTTTTTAATATCTTTTTTTGAGTTAAATAGTTTCCCTGTAATAAATAATTTAGGTTTGGTGGGAAATAAAAAGTTATTAAATTCCTGTTCTTATAATAATAAAATATAAGTAAGGTTTTGGCTCCACTTTAAAATATAAGTGAAGAGACCTCACTACTAACGGGCCACGTTCTTCCACTTATATAAGATTTGAATTCGTACGACGCCGCGCCGGCGGTGTTTTAATAATTTTTTACTATTTTTCAATAGTTTTTACCTTAAAATTGATTTTTAAATGTTACTTAATAATTGCTTAAAGTTGAATGTAAAAACCGACATTTCTTAGAACATTAGATTACAAAAAAATTGAATATTTTACAAAAAAAAAAGATCTCGTGCAATGATTTCTACGTGGCATAACAGCTATTTCGAGGGTCGTGAAGAAGTTAAAGATGATGAACGAGAAGGGCGCTCCAACACATCCAAAACAGCGATGCTCATTGTTTTTCTTTTCGATATCAGGGGTGTTATTCTTATTAAATGGGCGCGTGAGGGTCAAACAGTTAACCAACATTTATATTTGGAAGTATTGATGCAGCTAAGGGAACGTCCAAGGAAAAACCGTCCAGATTTGTGGAAGAACAACACGTGGCTGCTCTACCAAGACAATGCACCGGCCCACAATGCCCTATCCATTAAGCAGTTTTTAGCTAATAAGAAGATCCCCGTCGTTAACCAACCACCATATTCACCAGACTTAGCCCCTTGCGACTTCTACCCGTTTCCGAAAGTGAAGAAATCGTTAAAAGGAACCCGTTTTAAAATATTAGAACATGTCAAGGAAAAAACGGCAAGACCTCTTAACACCCTCTCTTCTAATCATTTCCAAAATTGCTTCCAATATTGGAAAAAAAACGCATGCAACGCTGCGTCGATAGTGAAGGGGACTACATTGATGGGGAACATCATTAAGTTGTATTAAGTGTCCAACTAGCAAACAAAATAGGCATGTTCAAGGGTTTTTCTAAAAACGAACAAAAAAACCCAAAAAACCTTTAAAAAAAAACCCTGTATATAAACAAGGGGATTTTTCTAGAATCAAGACCTATTTTTCTGTGATCAAGGGCCTGTATTTTTCTGTTTGCCTTGGATGGGGATAACTGGCTTTACTATACTTACGTCTTCTAGTTAACGGCATCGTAATGTGTAGTAAAAACAACAACAACAACAACTGAACTAAATTTCACTGATATGACGAGAAATCCAAAACATTACAAATATGATTTCACTGTCAGGAAATGCAGAATTTTTAAAGACTTATTTTAAAATTATATCTTGATGTAAAACACGTGCGCGCTATTGCTTTGGGTACTAAATACTACATTTGTTAAAAATCTCACAAAAAGTGTATACCTACCAATACTTAAAAAAGTCTTAAAAAATGTGTTTAAATTTTTATCTACTTATTTTAAATTTCATTGGTAAAAAGGCAAATAACCTCTATTTAACTTCTATTGGATATTCTTTTGTATAGCATGTTTTAAATTTTATCGAAATAAATGTACAGAGTGATTCACCATATTTTGAACCCTCGGTCAGCGTCTTTAATATCAATGATAGAAAAAAAATTTAATATAAAAGTTTTATAGTTTATATCAAAGATTATAGATTATAATATTTATATACTTTCAACCCATATGACAGATCTTGTCAAATGTCATTCTAAAAGTCAAAATTTGACATCAATTTTCTTATATTAAATGGAACACCATATTATTTCATTTTTAAATCCGCTTTTTCTTTCTCAAGCAGGAAAGTCAACTAGAACAGCTTTAATCAATCTTGTTGGAAAAATCAAGGAAACCCTCGAGGCAAGAGACGTCGCATGCAGTGGGCATTTTTCTTGATATAGAAGGAGTATTTAACAATAGAATAGAATCCACCATCAGGTGCACACTCGAAAATCGAGTGATTGAAACAACTCTTAACGATAAGATGGTAAGTTTCAGAGCTGCTATAGGTTGTCCACAAGACGGAGTTCTGTCTCCCCTCCTGTGATCTCTACTGGTCGATGATCTTCTTGCCATCTTGGAATCGCTGGACGTAGATGCATTTGGATACGCGGGTGACGTAGGAGCAATAATTAGAGACATTCCAGAGAACTTGAGCTTCACGGTGAAAGAATCCCATTTGCATCAGAGGGGTAATACCTAGGGGTTACCTAGATAAAACTAAAGGTAACCCGCAAAGCCATACTCTCCTTATGGACGTGCAAAAGAATTTACGGAAAACCTGGGGCACTAGCCCCAAACAAATGTATTGGCTGTATATAACAGTCATCAGACCAATAATTGCGTACGGCGCAATAGTCTGATCATATCATTGCAATGAGCTCTGGCCCATCGACTGTGCTTAAATGGTTACTAAACTTACCTCCGCTTCACATTTTATTAGAGGCAGAGGCACGAAGAGCAACACACAGTATACGGGCCAACCACCAGGATGGCAGGGCAAACAAAGTGATATCAACAGCCCTAACTTCAGGAAACAAGGGTTGGACGCAACTCTAGGAATGATATCCGACGTCATGTCCGAGACGGTGTACAGTAAAAAGCTATACAACATTGTCAACCCGGAGAGGGAGGACTGGTTAAAGAATAGGACCAATTTTTCAAATAACGATAGCTTCTTCTATCTATTTAGCCTTCTTGGATCCATCTTTGGATATAGGCCTCCCTCAATATCTTCCACTACTCTCTGTCAGTCGCCGTGTTCACTCATCTAGCTCCCGCATGTTTCTTCAAATCGTTCGTCCATCTCATTTGGGGTCTTATCCTTCTTCTTTTATTTTTCCAAGGAATTAATACAAAGAAATGTATGTCTCTGGGGAAAGGCATCCGTCCATGAAGCCAGAGGCTCTATTGCAAACAAGGTCTAAAAGGAATTTTAATAAAATTGTTGAAACAAGGTCACTTTTTCAAGGGCTAAAATAATTAAAGCTTGTGTCATTTTTAATAAGAACTAGACTAGTGAAATTTACTTACCAGGTACGGGGGTGGGAGACCGGCTCGGTCCTTGGGGGGTTTTAAGTCCCGAGCGGGGGGCGTGGTTCGAGGTGGCAATGTTGTTCGGCTGGGGAGTGGACGCACGCGCGTCCTTGTTTTTGGTGGGGCTGGACACTACTAGGGTTACTAGGCCTTCGGTACGTTTCAGTAGGCCGGCCGCCTAAAATAAAAACAAAACAAAGTTAAATCTTTATTAGAGAGAAAGAGAGAGAGAGAGAGAGAGAGAGAGAGAGAGAGAGTACAAGTCATTGGTTGTATTTTCGGATTTATCGTTCTTGGTATTAGGGGTTAATGTAAGTCATAAAAAAAGTGTAAATTCAAAAATTGCATAATTTTTTCCATATTATCTTCTGGATTGTCAGAACTGTCAGGTGTCATTCGTTATATAAAATTATGACAGCAACTCTCTGAGGTTAAAGGGAACATCATCTTAAATTTTCAGTCACAAAGGGCTTATGTTACTTGGGGGTGGGGGTGAGGGTTCGGTTTGTTGTTGTTTCGGGGAATAGAGGGAGGTATCTGGCCCCGGCTAGTAACGCCTATGTTGACGACAGATCATGTATTACACGTTTTAGGAAAATTACAAGTGGTCACAAAAACATGGTACCAAAAAAATCCTTGTAATTCATAAGCGTCGGCAAAAAGTGTCATAATATTAAATGGTTACTGCGGAGGGCCCCCCTCCTTTAATTATGTACTTTACTTAATTTACTATTATTACTATAACATGAGTAATTTCACAATAACACGTTTTATATTTGCAAATTATTGTCCAGAGGGAATCTTGCTCCACGGAATAAAAATTGAAACAGAAAGTCAGCGGTGTAAGTTATTCTCTCTCTACGTATGTCTAGGCGCGGCTCGTGAGGTCAAGTACAGCCATATACACGAGTGTGATTCGAAACAAAATTTCAAGTGTAAAGAATGATTACACAATTTGTATACAGATAGGCAACCCAACAAGCTTCACAACAACAGCGGACAGATGGCTCTGATGGTAGTTCCAATGACGACACGGTAGAGTCATCTGTCCGCTTCTGTTATGAAGCTTGTCTTAACTTTTGAGATACAGGATGTTTAAGATCTCTCGGCCTCCGAGAAAACTTGATGACCACCAAAAAAAGGTCATCATCGCTCAAACTGAGTGGAAGAACGCTGCTATCCGTTTTCCTGAAGAACAGATATTGCGAACTGTGACTTTTGTCGTAAGAATTTAGTATCTTAGGTTATATACTTTTGTAAAATGTATCAATCTTTCGACAATAAAAGCCTTAATAATAATAATAAAAATAAACTTCTAACTGTCTACGAAATTTTTGCGCTTTGGAAATCTGCCATGGGAAAAGTTGGACGATCAAAAAAAAACAAAAGGTCCCCAACCTAAATTTAAATTTTCCAACTGCTTTTAATTTATTGCAGAAAAGAGGGCTTTGTCTACGTTCAGTCCTTTTAAATAATAATATAAAATAAAATTCAGTGAAAGAGCACTTCAGTGATTCATCGTTTCTCAGTTTTAAATGAATGGACTATAGGCTGCCAGTAGAGACGTCTTTAAATTTAAAAATTGACGCCCAAGGAGGCAGGGTGATCTACTCCACTGTTATGTCTCTGTTTCCCGTCAACATTGAAAGGCAACGATCCCCCCCTTCGCGCCGCCGATGTCAAAAGACAGCGGAAAGAGAAGTATCTGTATTTTTTAATAAACTGTGACCTCACCTTGAGCTCGCGAGCCAGTGGAATATTTCTTTAAAAAAGTTTTTTTTTAAATTTTAATACACAATAATTGCCGCCGATGAAATTATACAATTTGGAATATTATTTGCCATTATAAATAAACATTAGTAGGCTTGAATATAGAATAACAGAATACATTTTTCGATTGAGACAACAAAATTTTTTTCGAATTTTCTACAAAGGTCGTTTGAGAATTGGCGCCACAAACTTTGTGCGACTTACAAAATGTCGCTTAACAATTTCTTTTCTGTAATAAATATTATTTATATTGATAATTTTTTTATTCGACGACGAAAGAACTTTAAAAAGTACCTACTTCCTACTTTAAACTTAAGACTGTTATAGCTTTTTCGCACTTTAAGGTGCATGTCTTTAACTCTTTCTCTCTCTATTCGACAGTACTGTCGTGAATTTGTGCTGTTCTGAGAGTTGCTGAGAGTATACTCGCATAGTAGTTGTTCTCCGACATTAAATTTAATATGCCAGTAGCACCCAGCTATCTACTCGTGCGCTATATGACAGTAACTCTTTAAAATGTGTCCATTTGCAATAAATACTTTTTAGAGCAGTTGTAGAGAGAATTTCTCTTACATGGACACGCACCCTTAACAAGCGCGGATTTGAGGGGGGTAACGTGGTAATTACCCCCCCGCCACCCCCCTAAAACAAAAAATATGCACTTTTTGTTATTGATTAAAGGGAAAATTACCCCCCTCCCCCATAGAAAAAAAATTATATTACAAATAATTTTTTTGTCAACTATTACGCCCCCCCTAGATTTTCATCCAGATCCGCGCTTGCCCTTAAGTATAAAAAGATAAGTAATTTTACCAAGTTTTAGAAAGGGGTCTAGTTTTAATAGCCCATAAAGAAGTTTATTAACTTTAAACTCGCGTGGGGCCGTTTCCTCTTTCTAAAAAGTTAAACATTAGATGCCACTCTTAGCCCATTTATATTAGGTAAAAAAAGCCTAAAACTTGAAAAAAAAAATGGTGCAAGCTGGATTTTCCTCCTTAAAGTATGGAAAAGAAAATGCCAAAACATGGGAATTCCGTTGCACGAAACCACGTTGTATACTTTATGTTTCGCTGATGATCAGATAGTAGTGGCTCAGGATTATGACGACCTCGAATATATGACACGAAAACTAATAGAAGAGTACAATAAGTGGGGACTAGAGGTTAATCTCAATAAGACAGAGTATATGTGTATCGGTGGAACGAAACAGGATCTAATCTTAACAACCGGGCAGCGAATTCAGTCCTGTGATGAGTATAAATACTTAGGTGTAAAAATTACAGCTGACGGAACACTAGACAAAGCTATAAAAGAAGAAAAGCAATAACTTTATTAAATTGAATAATTTGGGACCAAAGTATATCAAAACATAACAAGAAGCTTATATATAACACCATTGTAAAAAGTATTATTACATACAGCTCAGAAGTATGGTCAATCAAGGATAGAACAGAAAAAATGCTTTCCGCTACGGAGATGGACTATTGGAGAAGAGCAGCAGGGAAATCAAAAAGAGAAAGAGTTATAGATCAAAGAATAAGAGAAATTATGATAGTGGGTGAACGTACTTTAGTGGATGATGTAAGAACAAAACAACTGGTGTGGTACGGACATGTACAAAGAATGAATGATGAAAGACTACCCCGAAGAAAACGAGGACGGCCAAGGAGAAGCTGGAGAGAAGGAATAGACAGTGAAATAAGAATAAGAGGCCTAGATGATGAATTATGGGCAAACAGAAACGAGTGGAGATTGGGTATCGGAAGACGTAGAACGTTGTGAAACCGATATATATATATATATATATATATATATATATATATATATATATATATATATGGATTTTCGTATAATTATTCCTTAGCATCTGGGACACACCCCCACATATTCTTCGCTAAAATCACCCTTGAGCTTCGCCGGATACAAGGCCCCAAAGGTCCCAAAAATCAGTATTTTGCAATTTTCTCAAAAACTAATAACTTTTTTAATAAAAGTGAATGGAATAAAATATACAAAATCATTCGGTCTATAATGTAAAATTACGAAAAAACCCAACATTTTAAAAATATATTTAAAAAAAATGTTTTTTTGATTTTTTTTCCTACCCTTTAGTCATAGTTAACTAGTTTCAATATTAAGCTTGATCCACACTTGTACAAAACACCATGTACTAATAGCGATTTCGGCTTCACTGCTCTGAAGTCACTCGCGGGTAGAGCAGTAACGTCACGAATCTCTCTCCGAGCACTCCGGGATTGATCTGAAATCGAGCAGGATTGCTCGCCTTTAGAGCAAGGCCAAACACGATTTTTCACACACTGCTC
Source organism: Aspidapion aeneum (assembly GCA_963576565.1). Classification (NCBI taxonomy): domain Eukaryota; kingdom Metazoa; phylum Arthropoda; class Insecta; order Coleoptera; family Brentidae; genus Aspidapion; species Aspidapion aeneum. The sequence goes on along the minus strand of OY755038.1, from coordinate 31,893,798 downwards.
GAAATTTCCTGGGTTTTATAACGTCAACAAATAAAAAATATTATTGTTTTATAATTTTTTTATTTAAAATTTTTGGGTGCAATTAAGTATATAGATGTAAATTTTCCAGATGTAAAACACGGAAAAGACTTATAAAAATACAAACACACCAAAATTAGAAACAAATTAATCAGATCTAAAAAACGGGGAAATGTTTTGATCTGACATGTTGCTCCTGTTGCTCCGTCAAAAGAGATGGAGCAATTCAGAGCACTTGCTCAGAGATTTTCGGGCAATAGTCGAGCACGGAAATCTTTTGTAGAGCACTGCTTGTTTTGAAGTCGAACGCGTGCATCCGTTTCAGATCAATTTTCGAGCACTCGAGGGCAGTTTTCGAGCAGAAGCCGAAATCGCTATTAAATTTAGTTTTCGTTTCTTAAAAGCTAACAACTTTAAGTAAACCTTAGGCCAATGGTCAATAATATCCGGACCGCCAATGGGACATGGAAAAAAATATTTTTATACAATTAAACACTGTATGAGAAAAAAAAGCGTACATAAAAAAGTTCAACTTCTGGATAGAAATAGCCTTAAAATATGCGCAAATATGCACACTTTTATTATATTTGAAATTCCAGCCAAACTGCTATTGATAGCAAAAATAGTTTTCTTTAATGGAACAAAGGGGTTTAAACAAAATAAATGTGACCTAAGGGTGGTTTCTTAAGGGTTTAAAATTATAAACATGTACATGAGTACATAAAGTTTTACCGAATATTGTTTTATGATTTTCCCCCAAATATATAAGTAGACTAAAAGCTTTAGTTTCTAAGATATCTACAAAAATAATTTATCCATGTACATATAGCCTGATTTTTGACAAGCCTGGCGAAAAATCGTGACATAAAAAACTGAAAATGGCGAACTATTATGAGTATTTGTTAAACTTTACGTTAAAACGATATGTAAGTAAGTATCTCTGTTTATAATTTTCAACCCTTAATAAACCACCTTTATAATAGAGATCATTGCCCATATGTTCATAGAGATCATTGCCCATATGTTCCATTTATTTTGTCTAAACCGCTTTGTCCCATTCAAGTTTAGTCAAACATCATTTTTTCCAAAATTTAAAAAAAATTACTTTAATATCTGTTAAGCTGGAATTTCAAATAAAATAAAAGTGCGTATTTTAACACTGGTTCTAACCACAAGTTAAATATTTTCAATATTACGCTTTTTTGTGTCGTACAGTTCCTAATTGTATAAACATTAAAAAAAAATTCAAAATCCCAATGAACCTTTACTTAGTTGTTTAAATTTAAAAAAAATAAAAACTAAATTTTAGAAAATGGTGTTTAATACAAGTGGAGATCAAGCTTAATAATATAAAGTATTAACATTTTAAAAGAAGTTACCTACAGAGTGGGAAAAATTAAAATAAAAAAAAAATATTTTTTTATAATTTATTTTTTTAAATATTAGGTTAGGTTTTTTAAAAAATTTTATAGTATAGACCGAATGATTTTGCGTATTTTTTCACACTTGACTTTTTTTGAAAAAGTTATTAGTTTTCGAAAAAATCACAAAAACTGATTTTTAGAACATTTGGGCCTTATATCTTGCGAAGCTCAAGGATGATTTGTGGAGATGTTTCCTGGAAGCTAAGTAATAATTATACAAAAATCCAGCCAAGGCCAACACAAAAATAAAGGCCACGACCCCGAAAAAATCAGCTGTTCTCCGGGGGCTGATTTTTAAATTGGGTCTTATGGGAGGTCAGAAGTTTTTTTTATGATATTTTCAAAATGGCACTACAGATTTCGGCGAAATTTCAGTGAAATATTCTCAGACACCAGCCCCATATTCCACCAAACTTTTGTAAGGATGCAAGATGATTAAAAGGTTAAAATCTTCAAATTTTGAATTCAAATTACCCGCCATGTACCGCATGCCAACTGTTATATTTGACATGTATTTGACTTTGTCATCTGTGTTTGTCACATTTGCTTCTGCTTTAATTTTAGTGGGAGCTAATGAAGCGGCTCTGAAAAATTAGGGATTACTATAAATTTAAAAAAAAATTGTTCTTCAAGAATATAGTAAAAACAATCTTAAAACTGGCTCTATTTTAAAAAAAATTTAATATTGATAAACCGTCATTCCAACTTCAATATTTTAAAGACAATCTGCTGTGTCGTGACGCAACCAAAAAAAAATCAGCCCCGGATGTGACGTCAACAAAGTGGATAAGTTTTGATAGCCCTGATCCAGCTTGCAACTATTTTTTTCCAGGTGAATTCCTAATGTGACTAAAAAACAATGGTTGAACACTAACTTTTAAAAGGATATTTTGTGACATAATACCAGCACTAAACTATTAACCACTTGTTTTTAGTTTCTAAACTTCATTTAAGAGATATCAAGAGAAATAGACAAAACTAGGAAATTCTAGCATCACTCTTTGACGCTAAAAGTAAACTTTTCAACAATCTATTGTTAAATGTTAGTGTATTACATACACCACGCTTATCTCCTTGTGTAGAGTAAACATAAAGTTTGTTTGAATTTTTATTGTTATCACTGCACAAAAGGATAACTATAAGGACACTGGTTTGTATGTTATTGCAAGGCCAACAAAAAAAATACAGGCCACGACCCTGAAAAAATCAGCTGTTCTCGGGAGGCTGATGTTTACATTGGGTCTTATGGTAGGTTAGACGTTTTTTATGATATTTTCAAAATGGCACAACAGATTTCCGCGAAATTTCAGTGAAATATTCTCAGACGCCATCCCGATATTCCACCAAACTTTTGTAAGGATGCAAGACTAAAAAGTTAAAATCTTGAATATTTTGCATTTCTGATTTTGAATTCAAATTAAATGCCATGTACAGCATGCCAACTGTTATATTTGACATGTATTTGACTTTTTCATCTGTGTTTGTCACGGCATTTCTTTGTATTGTAAAACTTTTTCGATTTTTTAATGATTTTTTACAATAAAGTTCATTTAGAATCCAAAAATACCAGCGGTAATCTTTTTAAAACAAAATTACGCTACAAAAAATCCTTGTTTGATGTTGTAATTTTTGTAAGACATGTAAATAACTTAAGTTTTAAAAGTCTGCCGAGTGCCGAATATAAACAAATAGATGTAGGTAATCCGATTACTTTCCAGGCAGAAACGAACACATTCGGTTCTGCTTTAAATTAAATTTTTGTGTGAGCTAATAAAGCGGCTCTGACAAATTAAGGATTACCATACATTTAAAAAAAATTGTTCTGCAAGAATATAGTAAAAACAATCTCAAAACCGGCTTTATTCTAAAAAAAATCAAATATTCATGAACCGTCATTCCAACTTCAATATTTTAAAGACAAGCTGTGTCGTGACGTGACCATCAAAAAAAAATCAGCCTCCGATGTGACGTCAACAACAAAGTGGAGGATCGTGGCCCGTCCATTTTGATAGCCCTGGTTATTGTTATGGTCTCACCATTCCATTGTCGCATAGACCCCTTGTAGTCCAATAGATTTGACTCATCGATGTCACGCAAACGCCCAATGGGCACTTCTACCAAAGAACTTCTACTTTTTCACAAGCGCTCTAAAAGTCGGCCGGGCACTTTTCAACCGACTAGTCAAAAATCGACATAACAAGGTCACTGCCCGCAGGTTGCCACCTCCGGTTAATAAGCCTTACATCGTCTCTCGATTTAGTGTCCTTTTTGACCTACTCTGCCTCCCTTCTTGGCGTTAATGAAAGCTGTGACACTATTTATTTGCTATTTTCTGTTGGCCTTGATTTGCTCAAAAGGCGGTAAGACTGGTTTTAAGGGTACTTATAGTACCAAAACAGGATAAGATGTAATATTAAGGCCTACTAACCGGGGGTAAAGTGCTGATTTTTACGATTAAAACCGATATCTCGTATAAATTTAGTCAAAAAGTTTATTTTCGAAAACCAAAATTCCTATTTAAAAAAAAATTGAAAAACGATTTTTTAAATTAGATAGCTTTCCGGTCCTCCTTTTGGGAAATCGGAGTTACCTATATTTGGTCAATTGATAGCAAACCAAGGCCAACACAAAAATAGAGGCCACGACCCTGAAAAAATCAGCTGTTCTCCCGGGGCTGAATTTTACATTGGGTTTTATGGGAGGTCAGACGTTTTTTTATGATATTTTCAAAATGGCACTACAGATTTCCGCAAAATTTCAGTGAATTATTCTCAGACACCATCCCGATATTCCACCAAAGGTTTGTAAGGAAGCAACATGATTAAAAGGTTAAAATCTTCAAGATTTAGCATTCCTTATTTTGAATTCAAATTACCCGCCATGTACCACATGCCAACTGTTATATTTGACATGTATTTGACTTTGTCATATGAGATTGTCACATTCGCTTCTGCTTTAAACTTAATTATTGTGTGAGCTAATGAAGCGGCTATAAAAAATTAGGGCTTACTATACATTTTAAAAAAATTGTTCTGCCAGAATAAAGTAAAAACAATCTCAAAAACGGCTTTATTTAACAAAAAATCAAATATCCATGAACCGTCATTCCAACTTCAAAATTTTAAAGACAATCAGCTGTGTCGTAACGTGACCATCAAAAAAAAATCAGCCGCCCCGGATGTGACGTCAACAAAGTGGAGGATCGTGGCCCGTCCATTTTGATAGCCCTGAGCAAACATATCCTAACCCTGCGATCAATTGGCCAAGGTTAATAAGTTCACACCGATTTCGACCACCCAAAAGAAGGATAAAAAAAATGCGTTTTAGAACACAGTCTTTCAAAAAAATGTTTTTAGAAAATCATTGACGGATCTGATACCTTCCTAGCTAGCATATTTGCACACTTCAAGTGAAGCCATGAAAACAGTTTTTGTAAATATCTCAGAAACTAAAGCTCTTACGAAGTTCGTTTACACAAATTATTGAGCAAACTGTAGTCTACTATAAACCGCATATTGATACGATGCTCCGTTAAAAAGTTAGCATTTTTAAAATTCTTTAATTGTCAAAACTGTCATTAGCATTAATGGATTTTGACCAAAATCTAATCAGCTGGTAAGAGTGTCGAACACTATTTTACCTGAAAATTTTATAAAAATCGGTTCAGCGGTTTAGCAGCTATTGTGTTACGGACAGAAATAATATACACACCCAGACGACGATATTGCTAAGATAAGTCAAAATACACCCAAAAAACACATTTTCGGCGTTTTGTAAAAAAAAAATCGTCGATAATAATACCTCTCTAGCCATTGCTACGCGGGCTAGGAAGGTAAAAAATTGTTTAAAGAGAGAGTTTTAATTGGTCGGATGAAAAGTCCGCGGCCGCCCAGTAGGCCCTTGTCAAATTCACGACACATTAGCTAACTCAAGGCCAACACAAAAATAGAGGCCACGACCCTGAAAAAATCAGCTGTTCTCCGGGGGCTGAATTTTACATTGGGTCTTATGGGAGGTCAGACGTTTTTTTGTGATATTTTCAAAATGGCACTACAGATTTCCGCGAAATTTCAGAGAAATATTCTCAGACACCATCCCGATATTCCACTAAAGTTTTGTAAGGAAGCAACATGATTAAAAGGTTAAAATCTTCAAGATTTAGCATTCCTTATTTTAAATTCAAATTACCCGCCATGATCCACATGCCAACTGTTATATTTGACATGTATTTGACTTTTTCATCTGTGATTGTCACTATCGCTTCTGCTTTAAACCTAATTTTTTTGTGAGCTAATGAAACGGCTCTGAAAAATTATGGATTACTATAGATTTTAAAAAAATTGTTCTAAAAGAATATAGTAAAAACAATCTCAAAACCGGTTTTATTTTAAATACTCTGCCAATATATGGGCCCCTAAGCTCACACTAGGTACTATAGTTATAGTGTACGTGTGAGCTAATATAAATAAAAACTAAAATATATTTTATTCAACTCCGGACTAAATTACCTTTTGTTTGATACCACACAAGCCATGTTTTGACTTAAACTCAAATTTTTGAAATCTACCCCCACCCTTAAAAAAAACAAAAACTAAAATGTATTTTGTTAAACTCCGGACTCAATTACCTTTCGTTTGATATCACACACGCCATTTTTTCACTTAAACTCTAATTTTTGAAATATACACCCACCCTTTTTTTTTTAAATAAATTAAAATGTATTTTGTTGAACTCCAGACTCAATTACCTTTCGTTTGATGTCACACACGCCATATTTTTCCATAAACTCTAATTTTTGAAATCAACCCCCACCCTTTTATTTGGTTTGTGCTCGGTGAATTTTGTTCATTTTTAAATGGGACCATCTCGGCCCAAAACCCAGCCTAGGTACCAAATTTACCATTAAAATCGGCCAAGCGGTTTTTGAGTTATGCGCGTTGGTCGTTACAGATATACAGACAGACAGACATACAGACAGACAGACAGACGGCCCAACAAAAAAGTTTCAAAATCATCTGAAACGCAAAGATATATAAAAAATTTTGAAATCGGAGCAACTTTTTTTTTCTCGAAAAAATTAGGATCACCAAAGGCTCACACTACTATAGTATAGTATATGTGTGACCAAAAAAAATTAAATATTCATGAACCGTCATTCAATATTTTAATGACAATCAGCTGTGTCGTAACGTGACCAAAAAAAATCAGCCCCGGATGTGACGTCAACAAAGTGGAGGATCATGGCCCGTCCATTTTGATAGCCCTGGCTAACTTTATCCTTTAATCCTATTAATGCGACGTTATACGACAGATGTCACTTGATATTTAGAAGTCCAATTTTTACGTTTTGCAAACACAATTTTTATTTGGGTTATTTTTTTTATCCTTTATTTATCTGTCAAAAGCCTATTTTGTGTTCTGTTATCTTTGCATATAATAAAAAAAATCCGAAAACAACTAGGGAAAAACTCAAAAAACCAATTCCAGTGAAAATATAGGATCAGGTTTGTGTACTTTGTCCTACTTCTTCTTTTTTTTACACACTTTACAGAACATTAATGACTTTGGGCATAGAAAATATACAGTTCTATTTTCTCTGCTTTTTGTTAGTTGGTGAACACTGTTGCCAAACAACACATTTTTCATAAAAAATGAGGCATAAATATATAATGTCATAAAATTAAATCTGTCGATTACTCCGCATTGGTAGCTCTTGGAGTAATTGTCTGTCTGGTAGATTTTGCCATACCGTGAGGGATAAATTTCAAACCAGGTAATGCGCATACCTCAAATAAAAATAAAGGATAATGTGAAAAATAAGACACACAAAAGTACCCTATTAGTAACATAAGAGGGATAGAGGAACAAGGGACAGAGGAGCAAAGATAATGACATATCATAGATCCTATAATGACGTCATGGTTCAATATTAGTGATGAGTTGCTTTTCAAGGAAATTAAAAAATACTCTGCCAATCTATGGGCACCTAAGCTCACACTAGGTACTATAGTTATAGTGTGAGCTAATATAATCAAAAACTGAAATATATTTTATTCAACTCCAGACTCAATTACCTTTCGTTTGATACCACACAAGCCATGTTTTGACTTAAACTTAAATTTTTTTAATCTACCCCCCACCCTTTTAAAAAAAACTAAAATGTATTTTGTTTAACTCCAGACTCAATTACCTTTCGTTTGATATCACACACGCCATATTTTCACTTAAACTCTAATTTTTGACATCTACCCTCACCCTTTTTTTAAAAATAAACTAAAATTCATTTTTTTTAACTCCAGACTTAATTACCTTTGGTTTGATATCACACACGCCATATTTTCACATAAACTCTAATTTTTGGAATCTACCCCCACCCTTTTATTTGGCTTGCGTTCGGTGGATTTTGTTCATTTTTAAATGGGACCATCACGGCCCAAGACCCAACTTAGGTACCAAATTTCATTAAAATCGGACAAGCGGTTTTTGAGTTATGCGGGTTGGTCGTTACAGACAGACATACAGACAGAGAGACAGACAGACAGACAGACAGACAGACAGACAGCAAAACAAAAAAGTTTCAAAATCATCTGAAACGCAAAGATATATAAAAATTTTTGAAATCGGAGCAACTTTTTTTTTCTCGAAAAAATTAGGATCACCATAGCTCACACTACTTATAGTAGTAGTGTGAGCTAAAAACATTGAATGAGGATCTTTTTTTTTGTTATCAGGTATAATCTCGGGTAAAATTATAAAATGTCCATTACAAAATTGCTTTTAAAGAGCACCCTCTTACTTTCCTAGCCCGCGTAGCAATGGAGAGAAAGTATTATTTTCGACAAAAAATTTTTTTGTAGATAACGCCGAAAATGTGTTAGTTGGGTGTATTTTGACCTATCCGAGCAATATCGTCGTGATGTCTGCCTTTCTCTCTGTGTGTGTGTGTATTATTTCTGTCCGTAACACGATAGCTCCTAAACCGCTGAACCGATTTTCATAAAATTTTCAGCTAAAATAGTACTCGGAACTCTTACAAGACTGTGTAATGGAGCATCAATATAGTTTTCGGAATATAGTAACTATATTTTGCTCAATAATTTGTGATATAACCAAAAACTTCGTAAGAGCTTTAGTTTTTGAGATATTTATAAAAAACTGTTTTCAAGGCTGATATATTATCTAGAAGTGTGCTAATAGACTAGCTAGAGAGGTATCAGATCCGTCATGGATCCATTTATTTTATGACTACGAGACAATGTAGATTAATGTGGAGTGACTGATCCCCTAAAATAAGAAAACAAGCCACTGTGCGTCGCCAGGGCCGTGACTAGGAAAAAGTTTAGTGGGGGAGGGGGTAAAAATTTCCAATAAATTTTTGGAAATTTGCATATTTGATAAGACTGGAACAGACTGTAAAGAACTTGACAAAAGAATAGTAATAGCAAAAAAAGGTTATTGGATGTCTTAACAGTATTTTATGGAGCAGGGAGATAAAAAAGAATGTAAAATTTAACATATATGAAACAATGGTGAAAAGCACGCTGTTGTATGCAATAGAGACTTGTTGCGTAACAGAAAAATACAAAACAAAAATGGAAAGTGTCGAAATGGATGCAATAAAAAGATCAATGAGAATAGACCACATAAGAAATGAGATCATAAAAGAACGAATTGGAATCAAGGGAAGCATAACGGATGACATCAGTAAAAGACAACTCATATGGTACGGCCATGTACAACGGATGAACGATAAAAGATTGCCAAAGTAGGTCCTAGAATGGCAACCAATAGGGCGCAGAAAAAGAGGGCGTCCTAAACTAGAATGGCAACAGTCAATCCAAAGATCAATGAGTCAAAAAAACCTGACAGAAGATGATTGTCAGGATCGAAGGAGGTGGAGAATAGGTGTCGGACAACGTAGAAAAACGTTCTAAACCGACATAGTAGTAGTAAATTTGCGTATTGAACATTTTTTTTCTTATTTTTGTAGCCGAGAAATCTCTTTAAACACTTTTTTGATTATTTCGGGGATGGGAGGGCGGAGGTGGGTTAATCTACCCTAGGTATGACTTTTGGGCGCCGGTACATGGGTGTAACCACCCCGTGGTGCGCTACTGGCCGATATGAAAATACATATTCAAAAACCGTTTAATTAGCGAATAGATAAAAAATTATAAATTCCGCCATCGATAATAATTTGTAATACAATGTTTGGCATTGATAGAGTATATTTGTAATGTCATGCACCAAACAAATGCATAGATAAGCGCGAAAATGCTAATCTATATCTATTGAACACGCCGGAAGGGATACATATTTTTTGTTAAACAAAATTAAGGAAATATATAAGTAAAAATTAGCTTTCTTATAGGTGAAGAAAGAACCTTTAAAAAATATCCAAGCTTTATTTTTGTGTCTTTTTGATAGTCGTTTCGCCGACACTAACACCAGTATTTACTAAGAACTTAAAACTTAGCACTTAGACCAGAGTCTATAAACTTGATTCCGATCGGTTTAAGTGTATTTGTTTATTATTTACAGGTCAAATAACTGCAAAGATTTGGTTAACGCTAACGTGCAATATCATAATAAGCATTTTTCAGTGAGCTTTATCTAAAAAAAATTAACTTTAAAAATAAAAATACCAAATAAACATTTTGTATCAATATGTAATTTTTTGAAAATCTAGTCCATGCAGTAATAGAATTTCCGTTAAAAATAGTCTGTAGTACCACCCCTGATATAATCCATGATCGATAAAATAATTACTTACAAAAATTTTTTTTAGAGACCGTGTTGCCGCGTGGGTGTTTGGCACATGAACCGTCAAAATTTTTTGGGATATTGTGGGGTCATTTGCTTCCTTTTCAACCTTGGAATTTTTTTTCTCAAATTACCCAAAATCCCACCTTTAAACCCTTGTAAGCTTTTTATTAATGTCTGGAAAAGCACCATTTTTTTTTATAATTCTATTTTATGCTTCTTCAACTAATTAATAGATTTGTTAAAATTGATGTACCAAAGGGACAAACAACGTTTTTTATTGAAGAACATTAGTGATTTTGTGAAAGAAAATCAAATTAAAAATCAAAAAAAGTATCGACAATTGCGAACTTCATTTTCTTTTAAAAACTTCTTTAGTTGACTACCTTTCTAACGGTATGCTACGCATTGATAAAAAAAACATTTCTGCTTTAAAATACGGATATTCCGTCAGAAGGGCGAGACTCGTTCGGAATTGGTAAGAAAAACAATTTGATGTTTATGATCGTTTACCTACTTAAACAAAAGTTAAACTTTTAACAATAATGTATTGTGTTCTTTATTTATAAATTTTGTTCGAAACGATCATAAACATCAAATTGTTTTTCTTATCAAGTCCGAACGATTATTGCCGGTCTCACGGAATATCCGTATTTTAAAGCAGAATTGTTTTTTTTATGAATGTGTAGCATACCGTTAGAAAGGTAATCAACTAGAGAAGTTTTTAAAAGAAAATGAAGTTCTCAAGTGTCGATACTTTTTTTAATTTTTAATTTTGAAATTGATTTTCTTTCACAAAATCATGTTCTTCAATAAAAAACCTCGTATGTCCTTTGGTACATAAATTTTAACAAATCTATTAATTAGTTGAAGTAGCATAAGATTACAGAATTATAAAAAAAATGGTGCTTTTCCAGACATTAATAAAAAGCTTACGAGGGTTTAAAGGTGGGATTTTGGGTAATTTGAGAAAAAAAATTAAAAAATTCATATCTCTAAGGATCCAAGTTCCAAGATTGAAAAGGTAGCAAATGACCCCAAGAATATCCCAAAAGATTTTGAAGGTTCATGTGCCGAACACCCTGTATTTAAAATATTTTTGATACCAGACAATTATTTCGAGAGCTATCAATGCAGGGTAATTCGCAGATTTAATTTTACACTAATTATTGAAAATTATTTTTTATAAAGACTGGTAGGTGTTGTTTGGCAACAGTGTTCACCAACTAACCAAAAGTCACCAATGTTCTGCGAAGTGCGTAAAAAAAATAAGAAGTACACAGTAAACACAGATCTAATCCTATATTTTCCTGCCAGTTTCACACTTGTATTGCTCTTTCAGTTTTTTCCTAGTTGTTTTCCGAACTTTTTTAATAATTTTGCCTCCAGATCAGGTCAATATTATTATTTTAAGTGAGCATAGGAGATAATATGACCAGGTCAGGTTCGGATATTAACCTAACCAGATCATGTTCCGTCATTAACCTAACGAGGTCAGGTCAGGTCAGGTTAGATTTTATTTTTTTTTCCTTTTTTTTGTCTTTTATCATTCAATAAAAACGTTTTTGATTAAAAAAAATGTGATCGATATAAATATAATTCGATAAAAAAAAGGTTTTGATAAAAATATAATTTGATAAAACGGTTTTTGATAAAAATGATTTCGATAAAAACGTTATTTGATAAAAATGTCAATCGATAAAAGTGTTTTCGATCAATAAACCGTGACACATAAAAAGTGTTTTAACGAAATGTCCGTGAGTATAAGAATAATTCGTGCAACTACTTACTATATAACTACACTACGGTGCGATAACTCAAAAACTACTTACCTGGTCGTAATTAGCGCCGACTAACGAGTCTTTATTGACAGCCAGGATCATTTCGCCGATTTCAAGGCCAGCCTTTAAAAAAGAAACAAAAAAGAACACATATATAAAGGCATCTCACAACAAAATAATACCATTTTTAAGGTAACCAATAATAATACAGTGCGAGTCTGTAATTTGGAATAAATTCAGTAAATCAAAAACCAATTTTTTTTTTCAAAAAATTGCTCTGCAACATAATCTCAATTTTTAGTTTTAACGGTATGTTTTAAAACATTTTTTTTAAATAAATTCTGTAAAAAATTTTCAGATTAAAAAAGTACGCGCGAATTTTTTTTCAACAAATGTTAATTCAACACTTTTGCTCATTGGCCGAGATACCCTGTACACAATTGTTTAAGTTTTCTCTTGAAGCCGGAATAAAAAATTGGTTACCTTAAAAATAACTAATAAAATAAAAAAATTAAAAAAAAAAAACAAAAAAAAGCACATTCGGCTTTTTAAAAGCTTTCGATCAAACAGCAAGATTCATTCCAAAAGCACACTAACATTCGAATAATACGCAAAGCTCCATTTTAAAGTTTGTTTCAACTTGAATCACTTCTGGCACTGGCGCACCCAGGAATGGTATCGGTTTAGCCCCCCCCCCCCCGGACTCTAAAATTCGAAATCAAAAATTATAATTTTTACTACACACACTATGTTGGGCCTCATCAAACATATTTTTTGGGTGCGCCACTGACTTCTGGATACACATGGTCATCAGCAAAAAAAACGGTATTGTCCGTTTTTGTGCTTCGCCGTGTTTAGACCATAATAGGGAACTTGCCCAAAAAATCGAATCCTTTAAAAACAATTAAAATCGTAAGGTATTATCATAAGAAACTTCCTAGAAAAAGAAAAATTCCAATAACAATTAAATTACCTGAGAAATAAAGGTTTGAAATTTGTATAACTTGACCTGTTCTTAAAACGCGCTGCCATTTGTTGTGACGTCACGTCTTTGGATCTCGATCCATGCGACCGTTAACCGACATTGAAACAACACGTAAATAATTGATATTGTACTTATTGGAGCTTTGAACGTGGTGTTCAGTTATTTCCGGACGTAGTTTTGTCTAAATTTTCTTAATTTAGTGTTTTGTGATTCTGTTAAAGACTGAAAATGGTTGATGCGGGGTTTATAAAAGGACAATCAGACAATTTACCTAGAGTTGATATGCTTATGACTGCATTATACATTAAAATTCGGAGGATTTTTCTCAAGCTGAAGTTCGTGGTGTAAAAGCTCGCACGTAAGTATAAATACATAAGTACTGTAAGTACTATAATATAATAATTATATATATATATATATATATATATATATATATATATATATATATATATATATATATATATATATTTATATATTTATATATATAACCATACTAATAAGTCTTATTAAAAATAAGTATATTAATTAAGTAGGTACCCACCTGTTTAAAACACTGTTTAGAATGAGCTCTATAAACACCAGTGCTGATTTATTTTCATTTATACCTACCCACATAGGTACAGAGTGGTCCAAATTGGACCCTTTTGATAGGAAACGTCCATTTCTAGAGGAGATAGAAAAAAACTAACCGACATGTTACGACCTCGATTTTTGTTAAAACATTAATGCCGAAAACCGCACATCAATATCTTAAACTACTTTCAAGATATATATTTTCAATTTGGTGCATTTTCGACCCACCCCCGTAACTTTTTTATTTATGAATATTTTTTATTACTGTAAAAAGATTCCTGAGGCACTTTTTTAAGAACAATTCAACTGTCAAATTAAATTTTATCTGTCACTTTTACTTTTTGAGATATTACATAAGGTTTGTATTTTTCTTATGGAATGACATTTTTTATTCGATTTTTGAAATCAGCGTAATTTTTTTGTTGTCACACTTAATATTTTACTTTTTATTTTTTTATTGTTTTTTATATTTTTAGTTTTTAGTTACCTCTTCACTTTTTTTTTTAGTTTGCTGAATAAGAATTGGTTTAAAATATTTTTAAATTATTTAAAAAAATTTTAAAAAATAAGAAGTAATAAAAAAATAAAAAAATATAAAAAAATAAAAAAATAAAAAAAATAAATATTAAGTGTGAAACATCATTTTAAAGGAAATTTTAAGCTAACTTTAAAAATCGAATAAATTAATATCAATCCATAAGTAAAATATAAACTTTATGTAATATCTCAAAAACTAAAAGTGACAAATAAACTTTAATTTGACAGTTGAAGTGCTCTTAAAAAAGTGCCTAAAGAATGTTTTTACAGAAAAAAAAATATTCATAAATAAAAAAGTTATGAACCGAATGGCCGTTATACTCATAAGGGGCCCGGGATTTTTCTAAGGAGTGACGTCACAGCGGCTGCCGCGCATTTTGCTGTGTTTGAATATACCAGTCAGCGATTCCAACTTTAGTTATTTATTGTAAAATAAGTATTGCGATTTAAGGGCTGATATTTGGTATAATGCGTTTTCATACAGAAACACACATTTAAATAAAAAAAATGGGCACGTTCCCTATTGATAGGTCAATACACCTAAGGTCACTAGATCACGAAGTTACTGAATCCACCCGGTTAGTAACCAATATTACCTACAGGTCGGGTTAGTTAACCTCACATTTGCTCACCAAGGTGAGTACAGTAATTTGAAAAAACAGTATTATTCGCAGCAAGCTTTACGACGAGTGTCCTTAATTATTCGTGTACCTACGGATATTACAATTTCGGATTTGGTACTTTGACTGTTTATTTGTTTGTCTTACGGATTGGATGTCCATTCAAAATTTGAACAACGTTGCAGTATGGTGAGTTTTTATAAAAAAGTTATGTGTAATGTTATCCGTAACAATATAAACCTATCTATTTAGATATATTTACTCACACACAAGCTGGCAACATCGTAAGGACTAAAACCCTCTCCTTACCGCCTCGTTACACTATTCGTCTTTTTTTATATCATCACATTTTAATAACCCATAACAAGCATTTTTTAAATAATTTTTATTTTAGACATTGCCTAAAACAAATTTCCATTAATTGCATATACCACAATATCGCGCATTTAATATTTTCCTAATAGGTCCTCCTTATGACTTTCGTGAAGGCGGAATGATTTAGTTTCTATTACCGCTAATGGTATTTTACAGTATGCGCCTTTTCGATTCTCGAAAAACGTTTTATTCTGCAGGCCGCTGGCGCTGTAAGAAAGAGAGAGACAGAACAAGGAGGCATCGCGTGGTGTGTTCGCGTCTCTGGCACACGAATATTCTTGTGCATTGCTTGGTTTAGTATGATTTAGTTTCTAACGCTAATGGCATTTTACAGTCTGCGCTTTTCTCTAAGAACGTTTCATTCTGCAAGCCGCAGGCGCTGTAAGAATGAGAAACACAGAACAGGGAGGCATCACGTGGTTTGTTGCTTGGTTAAAACCTTCGAACATTAATTTTTCAAGGTTAAAACGAATTCTGCTCACTATAGAGAGAGGTGGAATCTTCAAATTAGCAAATTTGTAAAAAATCGACTTTAACAAGCAAAGGTTTTTCCAGAAAGCAGTAATATTTATCGAATGTTTATAACAAATAAAGTAAATTACTTCCTTTTAGATTGAATTTGGGCGAAAAATTTTATATTAAAATTTTTAAGTTAACGAATTTTTATTTTTTTACTAGGCTTTTTCCATATTTGATTTTGTTTGATTTTTTAGGGGATTTGATGTTTTATGTTAGCTTTTTTGATTTTTGATATTTGATAATAGAGTTTTCAGGGAGTTTTTTTCGGAAATGTTTAACTTGTAGTCTAGTATGTGTGTGCGGTAAGCGTGTAATTGACAAAACAGTGTCAAATGTTGAAAAAATAGTCCATTTCTCAAAGTGGAGTTTGCAAATTACAAAGAAAAACTGTATGTCTTCTCCACTAAAGTCTTTATTGTTTCGGGTTTTATTTAGGACATGTTTCGAGTCTAAAAAGACCCATCATCAGCTAAAACAAGTTAAACAAAGAAGTGTAACTACATCCGAAGCAACTTTAGTGCATATTAAATAGATTAAACCGATACCCCCTTAAAATGTAACATACCTTTCAAAAACCTTCAAAAGACTCTCGTACCCCCAGCAAGCGAATGCCCCCTCGCATTAGCAGCATTAATCTCAGTGGATTAAAAAATTTACTATAAAATACAAATATGAATGTTTCACATTGTTTTTACGAAAAAATATATGTACTGCCAGAAAAAATAAAAACCTTAAAATAGTTTTGTACTGCTCTTAAAAATGGGTACTAAAATTAAATTTAAGTCTCGGTCGCGTAAAAAATTATATGTTGTCCTTTGTAGAGGACTATGGAAATAAAGTGTGTTTTTTTGGCTTAAGATTAATGTGATGTAAAAAATTGCCAATAATAATCACAAAATACCATTTTGAATTTAAACACGTTTAGTTACACGTTAATTTTCTATTTATTTGCAGGTCGTAAGTTACGGTCGACGGTTTTAACATTATACTTAATTTTATTATTATACAATTATATTTAAATTCCAAGTAAGAGCGATATTTGTTTTTACAGTAAATATAATTTTCAACCCTTTAGCAACAAGGCCTTTGTACCTGCTCTTAAGACTTATAGAAGTGATGATATAAGATTTACCTACAGGGTTTTTCAGTACATTTTTACCAACCAACCTAAGACTTTTTCGTTGAGTAAGTTTTGTTTTAATTTTCTTTAAAGATTTTGCGGGCCAAAATATCTAACCCTTTTGGTAAATATCAAATTTGGATAGGAGGAAAACACCCTACATTTTTAGATTTACGTTTCCTTCTTATTTTAAAAAATATTTATAGCATTTTCAGATGTAACGCATGAATAACATAAATAATGAATTTATCAGAGCATACATGTTAACAACGAAGGAATATAGGACAATTTAAAAAAAAAATAGAGTATGTACATAAATATCAGTTTAACTCTGTAATAGGTCAATACGAACAGATGGTAAATTATAAAAATTTATAAAACCAATCTTTTTTGATCGACAGAACGAGAGAAACGACAATCTCTGGACAAGAGGGTCTTTCTCTCCCTCTCTCGACGAGACGAGAATCTCTCCTCTTGGCGTCAACACTAATTGGAACTCTGCATACTTTAATTTGTTCAAATAAAGCCGGGATTGCGTTCTAGCAGATTTCGCATTTCCGATTTAAGAATTACTAAACAAATGTCTAGGACACAAACTCAATCATGGACACATATAAATTTTCAATAAATTTTGATTGTCAGATCGCAGGTCAAAACAACTATTCAACCTATTTAGACTCAGAATTAAGAAAATAATATGGTAATTTGTTTTATTTTTTACATTTTGTTATTTAAATTAGTTTATAACATAGTTGTTTGTCGTAATCCTTAAATCATTATGTTAAATGTTTTTAAGATTTGCCGATGAAAAGTAAATAAATCAAAATGATAATAAAACTTAATAATCTTAGGATTTCCTAATATTTAATTAATTAAAGAATAATATATTTGAAAACAAATTTAAGATTTTGGCGATAATAAAGTCAATGGTGGCCCGTAGACCCCGGTGTTTCGTTTTTATCAAATACGTTATAGCATAAATAGATATAAGTAAAGCTTGGCTTCCTATTCTCAGACAAGATTTGCAAAAAGGTTTTTTCAAAATTAATTAATACTGTAATGAAATTCTGATTACTGTTTTTTAAATAGATTTTGATATAATAGTAATATAATCCCACAATGATCATAATTTTGTAAAAATTTCTAAATGGTTATAAAAAAGAGACCTTATTGATTCTAGTTTTAATGAGTCACCCTGTTCTGTTTATTTTTAAATTTGAAAACAACATTGACTGGCATAATGTCTTGAAATAGTATCATGTTACCTTGTGTTTTGTTTAGATTGGTCAATTGTTTTTAATAAACTTCAGAATATTGACAATTTGTCAACGATATAATAATAAAAAATATATTTGAACAAGAAACATTTAAGATTTTGAGACAAAATATAAATAAAAAGCTTGAAAACGATTGTAGATTGGCAATCGAAACGTAGCGTATTCAAATTCAATTAAAAGATAAGTGGTTTAGGTTTTACTAGGCAACTATTTATTTTTATAGAAAGCCACTGACAAATTAGTGATTTTTATTTTTCTAGGAGAAACGCAGTGGTTTTTTATAATTTTTTAAAGTAATTTTTCCTTACTAGTGGCGTAATACCCAGAAAAAGTTGTGTTTGTAACATAAATAGGGTGGTGTACATATTATCAACAGTGTACATATTATCGACAGTTTTTCGGTTTGTTGTAAATAATAAGATCCGGGTACCTTGCACTGTTACCCATGAACAAAATGTCGACATTACCGTGGATAATAAGGTTCTTACACAGAAATTTTGAAACTTATTTTTTTATTTACATAAGTCGGTGGTTTTTTTTTAAATTTTGTTAAAAAAAAAGAAAAGCTTTTTTAATGTACTGATATAATATCGACACATACTTTTTTGCATAGTTTTTGTGTTATATTAAAGAAAATTTGTGTGTCGATAAAAGGTTCATCCGTATGTCGATAGATTGTGCAAATTTGTGTTGATATTACATCCTAAGGTGTGGTTACAAAAATTTACTTTTTAAACTTTATATTTCTAATAAAAAAATATTAAAAATATTTTTTATTATAGCAAAATCTTTCTGAGGTCTTTAGTTGTAACCGACAATGTGTTTATTTTTATAGCATTAACAGTATGTTAAATTAAACTAAAGTGTCGATATAACCCTCTGTTGTGTCGATATTAAGGATCTCTTTATTTTTAGAAAAATTAAAGAACCACAAATTAAAAACAAGAGAGGTTTATATACAGTCGATGAAGTTTCTGTTTTTGTGTAAATCCTCTATCCTACTTACAGAAATGACTTTTGTTTTGATAAGAAGGTACAAAATAAATATCAAATGTTTATTAAAATTGTTTGTATAAAGTAGGTATTTCCCGATTTTTTTTATTTTCTTTAAAAATTAATGTAAAAAGTTCGAAACAAATGTTTATTTTTGTTATTGTTAATTAGGAAAGTAGTCTGATATTATATATTTATAAACTTACTAAAAGTATTTTCAAAATTAGTTTAAAGTAAATGGGTAGCTAATGACATTCTTATATATATACATCTAGATACTTCAAATTTTGTTAGGCAGATTCGTATCTACTTTCTAAAATAAGATGTTAACTTAAAAAATCTATAATTGTACGATATTTTCGGCAACATTTTTTTTTATTTAATATAGGTACTTGTTGATTATATTTAAAAAAATAAAAATATTCAGTAAAAAAAAATTGTCGGTAATAAGTTTTGTGTGGACATGGATCCTTTATTTTAAAAAGTGTCGATATAAGGGACATTTTGACTTTTAAAATTTTTTTATTTTTTTCTATTACGATTAAAAATAAACATAAAAAACATAATTTTGGTAGAATAGACCCTTGATTTTATCCAAGACAAAAAATAAGCTCGTTAGTAGTACAGAATAATTTTTTATTGCCTGCGAAAGTCAATATTTCCCTTACACTGTCGATAATATGTACACTCACCCTACATGTTCAAAGAATCGAAGTGAAGCGCTCATAGCTGGCTTTGGAAACCATGGCAAATTTAAATTCGCGGATGCAAATTTTCAAGTGCGCATGCGTGTGTTTTGTCATGTAGACACACAGCTGCTATGTGGGTGGAGGCCATATTGAAATTTTGCGGTGTTTTGCGTTTGTCATGTATGTTTCTTTCTGTGAAAAATGGGAAATAATTCACGTAAAACATGTGCGGTTTGTGGAAATGCCATTAAACACTCTTCATGGTGTCCACAATAAATCTGCACAATTTTATTAGTTTTGGAAAAACTACAAAATTAATCCACAATTGGATAAATTTTCAGCCAATCAACTAGTTTTTAGAAAAAAATAATAGATATAACTCTAACTTTTTCACAATTGTCAAATAATGTAGTGACGTAACGGAGTAGGGGAAAACCGATATGAAACGGACGGGTTTTGAAACGGACAGTTGTCGTATTTCCAGCATGATTGTATGACCGAAAATTTCACATTTACATATGGCAACCCTGTGCCCAGTGTGATCGACCGAAGTTGTTCAGTAAACAACTTCACCGCGTGTCGACGGCATTTTATTATTATTATTCGTTGAAAAAGTAAATTATTTAAGAAAATATCGAACTATGTCACAGGTATTCGACATTATTATTGCAACAACTGTTCTTAAGAGTTTCTGTTTGAATAAAAGTTATTTTTGAAGCAATTAATGTCTTTTAATGCGAAAGAAATTTTCAAAACCACTACTGTCCATTTGAAAACCATCACTGTCCGTTTCAATACATCGATGTTTTGAAATGGACAAATGCTACTTTTTCCAAATTTGAATATTACTCAGACCATAAGCTTGCCTATTTTCTTTAATTAGTTCATTTTACAAGTATATTAGTTAAGCTTTCCCCTTACATACTTTTGAATATTTACATTGTCTATAAAATGTGAATTTTACTATTTTTGATAAAGTATCCACTTCATAGCGGTTCTCCCCTATGTTCCAAAACCACCAATACTGACGCATGCGCAGTGACCGAAATCCTGTCTACCCGAAAAAGGAACATTAAGAATTAAATAGGGTTCTGGCTTCAAGCATCGCATGTGAGAATGCATAGGTATGCCCTATATTTATGCTTTAACGTATTTGGTTTTTATTAAGAATTATGGGTACGGACATAACCAATGGGAAGGAGAATGAACTATTATGGTGTACCAATGGATGAAGTTAGGAATAGGAAAATAGTAGTTTACACAACAAGTGGCTATAACAGAGTTTTTTGACAAGCGGTGTTATAATGCACGAATCTAGCAAGTGCTTGATAGACCTCGACTAAAACAACCATCTAACGGCGAAGCCACAAAAATGAGTACGAGGTCTGGCTACTAAATCCTAGATGGCGCCCTAGACGGGTGGGGTAAAAAACGAATAGTGCGTGGGGTATCTAGATATCTTGTCTATGCACGTCCCAAAACACGTTTCCGTCACTATTATAGTATTTGTGCAGTAGCCGTTTGAAACAAACGTGTTTTTTTCTCGTGCCAAAAACCATCTGAGACGAAAAACAGGAGCAACGTATCTACTCAAATTTCTAGTTAAATTGGAGAAAACTCCGACTGAGTGCTATAAATTGCTGCAAGAGGCTTATGGGGACAATTCTCTATCTCGTGCGCGTGTTTTTGAGTGGTATAAGCGCTTTAGTGAGGGCCGAGAGACCACTGAAGATGACCAGCGCCCAGGTCGCCCTGTGACTGTTTTAACTCCGGAAACAGTGACCAAAATCAACCAAATTGTGCGTGCAGATGACTGAATGGGTTCTAGAGGGTCAGACTGTCAACCAGACTTACTATTGTCAGTTTTGGCAACACTACGAGAACGACTTCGTAAAAAATGGCCCGTGTTGTGGAAGAACAACTCGTGGATTTTGCACCAGGATAACGCACCTGCCCATAACGCACTCTGTAAAGCAGTTTTTGGCCAGTAAGTGCACTCCAGTGCTCGAACACCCGCCCTATTCACCAGATTTGGTACCGTGCGACTTTTTTTTGTTTCCGAAGATAAAATCTGCTTTGAAAGAGACCCGGTTTGAGTCGATGGAAGCGGTAAAGCAAAAAACGGCAGAGCTCATAAAGACTCTCACCAAAGAAGACTGCTTCGATCAATGGAAAAAACGTATGGAAAGGTGTGTGGCGAGTAAAGGGGAGTATATTGAAGAGGAGCATTCAAATGTAGAATAATTTTTATAATAAAACCCTTTTTCGTAACCAGTCTCGTTATTTAATAGAATTATGGGTACGGACTCAACTCATATTTTGATGTCCCCGCTCAAGCAGAAAATGTTTGCAGTAAATTCGAAGGTTGTGTTTCTTCCTCGGTTTCTTCTTATTTAATAGTAACTAGTTTTTTTTTAATGTGCTAAAAAACATGTAAAATCGTGCCAAAACAAAAGTTTGGACCTTAAAATTCAAATAATTTTTTTCCCTATTCTTAAAAATAAAAACCATGCAAAATCGTACTCTTAATGTAGGGTTTCAAATTTTTTTATTTTTTAAATTTATTTATACTGGGACTTTCCATCCACTCAGGATCAATCGCCCAGTTTCGCAAAGTTCTAGCAAGTGAAAGCATTTTTAAACAAACACAAACAACCAAGTCCCAAGCCAGGAATCGAACCCGGGCCGCCGGTGTGGGAAACAAACATTGCTACCTCTACACCACGACGGCGACGGCGGTTTTCAAATTTAAAACAAAAGTTTTGACCTAAAAAGTAAAATTAAAAAAATATTTGTTTTCCCTATTGGTAAGAAAACCCTTTTCGGGCAACATATCCTTAACAAGTTCTTTCTCGCTCTAAATGAGCATAGCTAAACATGAAAAAAATGCACATTTCTGCATCAACAACCCGTCATCTTTGTTTAAAGGGGGTTGAACCAAATTTACGTAACTTTTTGAAGTGTAAACTTCTTTAGGCGCGTTTAGCAGTTTTTGTGGGTAGTGAATTGAACTGAGCCGTCAGGCTCGGCTATGTAACCCTCATTCGGGTGAAGTCGGCTCGAGTCGACTATCTGTGAGAGGAACATTCAGCGAGCGATATGATGATGCAGATGAAGGCCAGTGTTATTAATTTCGCCTTGTTGAAGTTTACACTTCTGCCGTGTGGTCTTAAGCACACACAATTTTTTTTATTATAACATCGATTTTTCTCGTATAAATTGTGTTAACGACGCAGTTTTTTATGAGTTTTTTGAGTTTTCAAGAAAACTTCTTGTTTTACGAAAACAACATTTAATACAAAAAATATTTGCATTTCCAAGGTGTATTTATAGTGGTAACTATTATTTCCCTGGGATCAGCGGTTCCCGAGTTATACTAAAAAAATCGCAAAATCAGCCTATACCAGAGAAAGTATGGTTATTTTTTCAATGCTTATACCTACCCCTAGGTAGAAAAATTTCACTCTTTAACCAAGTGGACATGTATGTATGTACAGTTTAAAATAAAAATAAAATCTAAATAATTAAATGTTGTGTATGTTACCTATTTTTTCATATTTTTTGCAAAATATCCGTTCCCATGGTTCTTCGAAATCAAAAGGTAAAAGCAAAATTTTAATATTTTAATAAACATAACCTTAGATTTTGCAAATTAGAAAAAGGTCAGCCATATTGAATAATCGCCCATAGTTTAACATAGCATTTTAAAAAATTATCTAATAGTTAATTTAATCAATAAATAATTAACTAGCTATTTTTTTGTTGTACTACATTGTGTTTGGATTCACCTTTCTGCTCTTTTATTGTGGAATATCATTTTTAGTCATAAAGATGCTTTCAAAACAGACAGATCTTATTCGGGTAATTAGTTGCAAAATTAGAATTAGTTTCAGTGGTATAGTTTTTGCAAAGTCACTTGAATAACTCCTAATACAGGGTTCTATCGATTTCATGAAATTTTGCTTCATTCTGCCCTTCAAAAGTTATCCAAATTCATATAAAATCTTCCTGGTATAATTTCAACCCTACCAGCAGAGAAAAGGCGGGGCTCTTTGCGGTCCGACCACAAAGTATTTGTTTTCCAACCGACCGAGCCCAGTTGGATGGACGGCACCTGATTGGCAGATTTTTTTGAGATGCGCTTTTATTGCTTTCAGGTGTTCTTTTCGGGACCCCTTTAGTCGGCAGTATGCAGAGTTAGAAAATAAATCAGTGTCGTTTCTGTAGGTGTAGGAATAGAAAGTTTTTTTTATCTATTTTTATTTCTTTAGTTTACTCCATAATTAAATGAAATAATTTTCATGAGTATATCTACCGCCGCCCTTGTCACTTTCTTTAAAGGATATGCCGATGGTCGGCTTTTATCTTTGTTCAACTGACTTTGCAAAAACTATAGTTCTATAGGTAGTACTAAACAATACAAATGATGTTGTTTTTTATACTAGGACTCTTCATAGTTAGAAGTTTTCGGTATATAAAAGCAAATATTACTTTTTGGCAACAGACCATTTCCCCCTAATTCAACCCCGCTGAATCCGAATATTCCTGTTGCCAACTCAAAATATCGACAGGGACGGAGAAAATCCCGCCAAGCCCCCAAAAACGATTTTTTTTTCAGTTTTATTCAATGTTTTCGAAAACTAAACTTGTTATCGAAAATTGCAAAGAACAGTTTTTTGTGGAGAACAAAATTCCCTTTCCAACGATGTATTGGTCGATGAGGTTAGGAAAAGCAAGTAGCTAGACAGTGGCGCCCGTAAATTGGGATTATTAAAAAAAATACTCTGCCAATCTATGAGCACCTAAGCTCACACTGGGTACTATAGTTATAGTGTATCTACGTGAAAGCTAATATAACTAAAAACTGAAGTATGTTTTATTGAACTCCAGACTCAATTACCTTTCGTTTGATACCACACAAGCCATGTTTTGACTTATACTCTAATTTTTCAAATCTACCCCCACCCTTTTTTTTAAAACTAAAATGTATTTTGTTTAACTCCAGACTCAATTACCTTTCGTTTGATATCACACACGCCATATTTACACTTAAACACTAATTTTTGAAATTTACCCCCCCCCCCTGTTTTTAAATAAACTAAAATGTATTTTGTTTAACTCCAGACTCAATTACCTTTCGTTTGATATCACACACGCCATATTTCCACTTAAACACTAATTTTTGAAATTTACCCCCCACCGTCCCCCCTTTTTTTTAAATAAACTGAAATGTATTTTGTTTAACTCCAGACTCAATTACCTTTCGTTTGATAGCACACACGCCATATTTTTTCATAAACTAATTTTTGAAATCTACCCCCACCCTTTTATTTGGCTTGTGTTCGGTGGATTTTGTTCATTTTTAAATGGGACCATCTCGACCCAAAACCCAGCCTGGGTACCAAATTTCATTAAAATCGGGCAAGCGGTTTTTGAGTTATGCGCGTTGGTCGTTACAGACAGACATACAGACACACAGACAGACAGACAGACAGACAGACATACATACAGACAGACAGACAGACAGACAGACGGCGCAACAAAAAAGTTTCAAAATCATCTGAAACGCAAAGATATATAAAAAATTTTGAAATCGGAGCAACTTTTTTTTTCTCGAAAAAATTAGGATCACCATAGCTCACACTACTATAGTATAGTATATGTGTGAGCTAAAACATGTTTATTATAGGTTTTATAAAATGTTCTCAAAAACTACACTTCATAGAAAAAAATGTGTAGTATACTTTATTGTAGACAATAAAATTTTATTTTAAACGCTGCAATATAAATTGGGGCTTATGTTACATATAAGTCTCCAGGGGCGTACTTATATAAATACAGTCGAACCTCTATAACTCGAACCTGAAGGGACAACCAAAACAGTTCGAGTTATGGAGAGTTCGAGTTATAGAAATTCGAGTTACATAGGTTAAAATACATGTAAAAAGTGCAGGGACCGCTTAAAAGGTTCGAGTTATAGAGGTTCGAGTTAGAGGGGTTCGACTGTAGAGTCGGGGACTTTTTAAATTGCCGCCCTCGAAAATAAAAAATATTCCTATTTGAAATTCAGAAAAGTAGTTTGAACCAAAACAAAAAAACTGTAAACGTTACCGCTGCCCGTATACATACATATTTAAACATTTACTTTTTTTGATGTCTTTAAAAGATTAATTTTGATAGAAAAAAAATACAACGCCAATTTAAAAAGTCCCCGACTGTACATAAAATACAGGGTGTGTCAAAAAGGTCTGTACAAAATCTTAGCACATATTCCTGAGGTCAAAATAAGTCGATTTAAAGCAACTTACCATAGTCCGAAATTGCTCCGTTTCAGAGATACAGGGTGGTAAATTTAAAAATTAAAAATCGATTGTCTTAAAATTTATGAACATTTCTCAACGCAACTTTTAAAATTGGTACTCGGGGGTTTTTTGGGGTGCGAAATTTAAATATGGATACCTTTTCAATGTGGCCGTTAGAGGGCGCTTCACAATGCTCTTTTTATAGTTTAAAATGACTATAACTTTTTTCTCAGTGTAACTTTTAACTGTTTTTGTTAAGAAAATATTTTCCTGAATCTTTTTAAGCCAAAAAGGTACTTTTGTTAACATGCGCTCCGGTTTTAGTGTTATTTAGGATTATTTTGAATAACTATTTCACTAGAGTGTTTTACACTGGCAAAATGTCATAGCAACGGCCAGTTTTCTACTAACTATTGTTCTCAAAGATTTATTCAAGTTTGTTGCTTTTCGGCAATTTCGCTCATGACATTTTTAAATAAATTTTTAAATTCACTACCCTGTATCTCTGAAACGCAGCAATTTCGGACTAAGGTAAGTTGCTTTATATCGACTTATTTTGACCTCAGGAATATGTGCTAAGATTTTGTAAAGACCTTTTAGAGACACCCTGTATATAAAAATAACCAAAACAATTAATTTTTTTACATATTTTACAACAAATTTCTTACGAAAAAAATTAACTCTTTATTTTATTCTATTCTACTGACGTTAGTTTTTAAGAAAATTTGAGTGAAATGTTTTTTTGATAATTTTTGAGTGACCCCAATGTACAGACGCCTCTGGAGAGATAGTCATATTTTGTGATACACCGTTTAAAAGGAAATTTTATTATCCTTTCCAAAGTAAATAACTTATATTGTTCTAAGAAGCTTAGTTCTTAAGAAAATTGGATAAAACCTATAAAAAATTGATTAGTTTGTTGATTTTAAATAATTAATTAAAATAATTATTTAAAATTAAGGACACCACTGGAGCGGTAACTATGGAATTACTTTCACTTTATTCTACGGCGTTTGAAAGGAAATTTTATTTTCTATGACGAAGTATGAAACATATTTTTTAATTAAGAGCTTGGTTTTTAAGAAAATTGAATAACACGTGTGAAAAACATTTTTTTTTTTTGATTTTTCTAAATCAGCCCCATTTACGGACGTCGCTGGAGAGTTTGTTATAAGTCAACACCGAGTTTCACATTGTTGAAAAGGGAATACTAAGCATAGTTTCTGAGAAAATTAGATAAAACGTGTAACTCTATTTTCTGTTTTTTTTTAATTGATTTATTTTACGGATGTCCCTAAAGTTTTAATTATGAAACCAATCCGATCATGTTATACACCATTATTTTAAAGGAAATTTTATTGACTATAATAAAATATAACACATGTTTTCCCGTAGACATTAGTTTTAAAAAAATCGAATAAATCTTGGGAAAAACATGGGTATTTTTTCAACGTTTTTAAAATTACTTCAATTAACGGACGCCGCTGGAGAGTTTATCAATTTCCATTGGATTATTTATACCTTGTTAAAAAGGGAATTTTATTGTCTACAATAAAGTATATTATAAGTTTTTCTCTTAGAAGCTTAGTTTTTAAGAAAATTTGAAAAAACCTCAAACTTTCAAATTTTGGGGGGTCTGGGGAGGTATTTGGAGCCAATTAAAAAAAAAGCTAGTATGATATTTTTTAGTTATATAAATATATATTTTGAATGTACACCTGTGTCAATTTGGGATTTACAGCGCCAATTTAAAATTTCGCCGCCATGTTGACCGCCATCTTGAATATCTCAGCCATTGTCAACATTTCGAGGTGGAACAGGGATATTCGGATTCAGCGGGGTCAAAGTAGGGGGAATTGACCATTTGCCAAAGAGTAATATAAAAAGCTAGGATCCGACGATAAAAATATTTATGTTTTCATTAAAAGCAATATGCTTTTTTTTTTCGGTTTTTGTGTCGGGTTTGGACTTGAAAGGAACTTTTTCTACATTTACAAAATTAGGAATATTAAATTTTTTATAATTCTTCAACATATTGTTTTAAAACACATATCTGGCTTTTCCCTTCTAAAAATGAAGTCAAGAATTTTTCACAGTACTAAAATTTTATCCCCGATATTTGTTTAATTTTATGTGTGAATTTAGGCCATCGAACTTAAGTGATTCGAAATTTAAATATAATTTTGGAATAAATTTATAATTATTATTAAATTCGAAGAAAAATGACAAAAAGTCAATGGTCTCAGTCAAAAAATGTTACTAAGGTAAAATGGGTGATTACCGCCTTTGTAGTTCAGGCCCTACGGGGTCCGATACTGCGTTTAATGATAGAAGAAGCACACTTGCTATGGATAGACATAAGACTCGCCCGAACATTTTACGAAAGGGAACTACACCCCAAACCCTGGCAGGAGGGTGGTTCCCCCCCTTAAACGTGCTTTTTGACGGTTTTTTGCTAATAACTCGAAAATGGTCAACTTTTCTAAAAATATTCTAGAGATCATATTGCAAGCGGATAAAATTTCCTTTTTACCCATGTACCTTAGTACCGCAGCCCACGAGAAAGACCGGCCCGGGCGCGGAAATATCACGTGACCGTAGGAGGCTCACAAAAAAACGCCTCACGGCCCGCTGTCATTATAAAACATGTGTGTTTTCAGTTTTGGTATGTTTGTTTACTTCGAGTTTTTTTTTAATTCGGGCACGAATTTTATGTGAATTCTATCAAAGTTATTAAAATAGCGCAGCCCACGAAAAAGACTGTAGTGGGCTGCGTTAAAATAATCAATGGCTAATGAGTAAATTATAAAGAAAATACCTATAAGACAAACAATGCCGCGAACGTGTAATTAGTGTTGTTCCTTGTCGGTCCAACTATAAAACTGAAACCTAATATGTTGCAAACGGGAAAGAAGTGGTAAAAGATAAGATCTTGGATAAGATTGATCAAGTAATAGACATCCTTAGTGACATTTTCGATAGTGAGAGTGAAAAATGTGTTCAGTTGTCATTTCTTATTGAACAATTAGGTCTCTTGAAAAGGTAACCTGAGAATCGAAGATATTGTGGGTACTACTTGATCTTTGTTTATCCAGTCATCCAGTGAATACACGTCAATTTACAATTCTAAGGTAATATGTCTTCCGCACCGTCGCAATATTAAAAAACTTTTGTAAAATATTGTTAACAGATAGTAATCTCTCTGGTACTGTGAAATATTTAAAAAGTAAGATACAGCTTTTAAAAGAACATGAGTGGGTAGTTAACTTACACTTTAATGAAATATATATTAAACTTTGTGCTGGGTAATTTGTCAAAAAATTATTGACGACCACTACATTTAGTTCATTGAGTGTGAAAACCATCTCACTTATTCACAAAATCACTTGTTTCTTTTTAATAAATTATTGTGAAATGTTTTATATTTAAAATTTTTCTTCAGATAACTTTAGCGAGTGTTTTTGTGAACAAAAACTATTGTCAAAGCTTGAAAAAATTAGTTTAAGGGCATGTAAAGTTTTTTAAAACAATTTTATTAAAAAGCACAATGATTTAGTGTCTGCTAATAAATCTTTGAATAAGAACTCAGACAAAGATGATGACACTCAAAAAAAAATTAAAAAACTAAAAGCTTTTGATATGTCCAATTTTGAAAGACTTGTATAGATTTGAAGTTACTAACAATATTATGTACCTAATATATGTACCTGAAGATGAGAGTGCAAATTTTGTATAATTTTTTATTTTATAGATTCAGTTCTTTTATTCATAATAAACACATATATCAGCAAAATATTTTTTAAAATTTTTGCCTATAAAAGAACAAAAATTTTTTGTTAATTTATTTAAATTGTGTAAAAACATATAATATATTAAGCAATACAATAAGAATCCTGGGACTCCTAAGATCACGTGACCGCCGACTTGCTTATAACGCGCCATGGCCGGTCTTTATCGTTGGGTGCGCTTAGTACCCTCTAAAGGCAGTAGTGCACGTTTCATAGGCCTACGAAAAAAGGGGAAAATGTTTAAAATATGTCTTTTTTAGTTTTCTTGTGGCATTTTGTATCCTTAACACATTGTTTTTTTTTTAAGTATTTTTGTTCAAAAATCCATTGTATACAGGTAAATATTTAACAAGTCAGACATAACTTTTTAAAGTAGCAGCCTTGAAATAAAAATAAATGTGTTTGTAGAAATCCTCAAATCAAACAAAAACTTTGAACATTCATGTTTGTAACTCAGTAAATAATAGTCAAGGATAGTATTAACTTAAAATTTAATTTTTCGAGTTGAATTTATTTAAATCGGGGGTGGGGCATTCCCCCTCTCGCCCCCTCAATAGTGATATTTTACAGTATTTTTCTAATTATTTGCAAACTCTTAACTTGGCCAAATACAACTAAGTATGGCTTTTATAGACGTAAATGAGAGGTGTGGAAAAAACTATTTCTTTTTAAATTTTCTTAAATTTTACTGTCCCACATGTCTGGTTTTGAAACTTAAAATATAAAAAATCATTGCGTTTAATATGGCATTTATAAAAATTTATACCAAAAAAATAGTTTTTCAAAAAAAAAATAGAGAGACTAATTTGTTTCAAAATAATTGTTCTAATACACGACTTTACCCAATTTCATATTTTTACTGCGTTTTTTTTAAAAGTTATTATCAAAAAAGTTAAAAAAATTGCCAACTTTGATGCTCTGTATCTCGACAAAGAAAGAGTTTTATCCCATGCAATATAGGAACTTTTTTATCAGACATGACCTCCTCTATCACCTGTTGGCCTGTGGCCCCTAAGTTCTATCTACGGTTTCTTAAACCGGAATTTCAATATTGCTATTATTGTATAAAATATATTTTTATCAACTTTATGACAAACAAAAAATGTTGTTTTGCAATTCTTATGTCAAACACTAATATAAACAAAAAATTCCGGCCCACAAGTTTCTCGATAAGAAATAGGAAAAATTATCTTATATTATTCTGTTTTTAACAGGATTTACAAAAAAATCCGGCAATAAAAACTTTTTTGAAGGTGAACGTTTATATACTATAAATAATTTAAAAAAAAAAAATAACCATTAAAATTTGCTCACATATTTACGTTTAATTAAAAGTTTAAAAAAATTGTTTATTTCAAGTATGGACTAAAAAGCTCAATTTATCGCTTTCTGAAATTTCCCACGCTTTATATTCAAAGGTTCCGTCAAACGAATCAAAAGACTGACGGTTTTTTTGCAAGCGGTGTTCAGTAATAGTTCAAATTAACTAGAACACATTTTTCCCCCCGCCTAGGGGGGCTACCCAGAGGGCCTCGTTAACACCTCCGATTTTTTTTATATAGCAGACCTGTGGTTAAGTGTATGAACTACCACTTTGATAAGACCTAGTTGTGCAGGTGCAATAGTTTAAAAGATATAACGCATAATTTAAAACACACATTTTGCCCCCTTGTGCCCCCTAGGGGCAAAATATATATTTTAACAGACGAAGTATAAGTACGTGAACGCCGATGTGCGTGCCAAGTTTCACTACTCTAGCTTTAACCGTTCAGAATTGAAAATATATTTTGACACCCTAATCTTACTTTTTGACTGATACAATTTTGGGTCTGTTAACAGGTCAGGATGTGTTGTTGGAATCATTAGTAATCGATTAAAACAGGTGTTGTAAAATCTTCATCAAAAAGGCCACGAAACACGCCATGGCCTCGGACTAGGACAGCAGTTTATCAGATAAAATTATTGATGAGAGACAATGAGGACAACAAGTTTATTGATTTTTGTGTAGTTTATTACTTTTTAGTTGATTTTTGTTTATTAAAAAAAAAATTTTAGTTAGATAAGTTTAGTTACATGTGCCTTTGCAACTAGCAGTCAACTAGGGACTATAAAATATGGCAGGGGACTTCTTAATAGATCTCGGTGTCAACCCAAAAAATGGTGTGGTTTATGATTAAACATTTTTTTATAAAAAAAAAATACATTTTTTGAATAAAAAATCAATTAAATTATTTAACACATTGATATACAAATTTATTAGTGTTCCTAACCGATACTGCTAAAAAAAAGAAACTTCAGCAACCTTGCCAGATCTCAGAGTATCTTAGCTGAGCACACTTTAAAATCGAATGTTGCAAATCAAGATCAGTTTTTAAGAATACTTAAATTTCCTATTATTTAAGGTTGCTCTGGCCTGAAAGAAAGAAGAGCCCTTGTAGGTCACGGATAGTTTATTTTTCTTTGCAATCGATCTTTTTATTGATCGATTTGTATAGCAGTTTATTTTCGCCTGCTCTTGTTCTAGTTTCTCTCGTATCTCGGCAGATGGCGCTTCTTGCGAGGGTTTTCTTACTATATACATAGGATTAGAGACCGTCTAATTAACTTTGCAAGAGTGTCACATTTAGGGTTACCAGATGAAAACGTCTCTAACCAGGACCAGCCGTCAAGAAAATCCGGACAAAATCCGGACGTCAAAATTTTTTCGATGCCACACACAAAAAATGTACTTTTTTTTTTATTGAAACAATAACTAATAAATAACATAATATACCTACTATTTTATAGGTACTTTTCACTGCTTTGTATTTTATTCAACAGCGTTGAATTTTTAGGGAGAACTACAAAATCGTAAAATTCTGAGCAGCTCATATTTCTTAAATTGTATGAAGTCATGAGTATTCCTTTTGCAAAAGATAAAAGCAGCCTATTTCTTTCTTTGGTCCACTGGGTAGAAATACTTGCATTAAAATATTTTGCCCATTTTTCGTGGGTAGGCAGATTGTGGTCATCAGAAGTAAAATTCTCTGATATGTACTTTTTTAGATTACAAACTTCATCAAAAATACTCTGCCAATATATGGGCCCCTAAGCTCACACTAGCTACTATAGTTATAGTGTACGTGTGAGCTAATATAACTAAAAACTGAAATATATTTTATTCAACTCCAGACTAAATTACCTTTTGTTTGATACCACATAAGCCATGTTTTGACTTAAACTCAAATTCTTTAAATCTACCCCCACCCTTAAAAAAAACAAAAACTAAAATGTATTTTGTTAAACTCCGGACTCAATTACCTTTCGTTTGATATCACACACGCCATATTTTCACTTAAACTCTAATTTTTAAAATATAACCCCACCCTTTTTTTAAAATAAATTAAAATGTATTTTGTTTAACTGCAGACTTAATTACCTTTCGTTTGATATCACACACGCCATATTTTCACATAAACTCTAATTTTTGAAATTTACCCCCACCCTTTTATTTGGTTTGTGTTCGGTGGATTTTGTTTATTTTTAAATGGGACCATCTCGACCCAAGACAAAGCCTAGGTACCAAATTTCACTGAAATCGGCCAAGCGGTTTTTGAGTTATGCGCGTTGGTCGTTACAGACAGACATACAGACAGACAGACAGACAGACAGACAGACAGACAGACAGACAGACAGACATACAGACAGACAGACAGACAGACAGACAGACAGACGGCGCAACAAAAAAGTTTCAAAATTATCTGAAACGCAAAGATATATAAAAAATTTTGAAATCGGAGCAACTTTTTTTTCTCGAAAAAATTAGGATCACCATAGCTCACACAACTATAGTATAGTATATGTGTGAGCTAAAATTGTGTGTGCTTAAGACCACACGGCAGAGGTGTAAACTTCAACAAGGCGAAATTAATAATACTACTTTAGGCGGGGTCTTCACATAAGGTTTTACCTTACGTCT
Source organism: Aspidapion aeneum (assembly GCA_963576565.1). Lineage (NCBI taxonomy): Eukaryota > Metazoa > Arthropoda > Insecta > Coleoptera > Brentidae > Aspidapion > Aspidapion aeneum. The sequence continues at coordinate 31,860,076 of OY755038.1, read as the reverse complement.
TGCCTGTCAGTCAAAAGGGTCAAGTATGACAGTTGAAAGACTAGCGTAGACACTTGATAGTTTTAACGTCCGTTTTTAGATCAGTTTTTGATACAAAACGATGGTTTTATTGGAAAACAATGCTTGATCCGGTCAGTTCTCTACGCGGTCTTCCGTCTTAAATCAGTTCAAGTAAAACGTCCGTTTTTCCGTCTACACACAAAGTTTTACTTGATGCGTTTTGACTGAACAGGCAAGACGTAAGGTAAAACGTTATGTGAAGACCCCGCTTAAAGATGAATTCACACTGCTAAATTTATCGACGATTATTGTTTAATTACATTTTTTGAAACTAGTTTATTTTGCATTATTTGATGTTTATAAAGGCGGTTACTTTATTATCCGGACGTTTATGAAAAATCCGCCCGGACCCACCCGGACGTAGTAAAAATCCGGACATGTCCGGATTAATCCGGACGTCTGGTAACCCTAGTCACATTGACCAAACTGTCATCACTTATTAGGTGTCCATTAGATCTTGGACCTCCGTGAGGTTAAGCTTTTAAGATACCCACGGAAAAATATGCGAGAAACAAGAACTTCTTTTTACCCGATTAGCCACGAAAACTTGTTTGATTTTTAAATTCACGGGTACTAAATTTCACGTTTGATTGACGTTCGCGTCTGATTGCGGGCAAAAACGCTAATCAGCGTTACTCTGGCCTGAAAAACAGAAGAGCTGTCGTAGGTCACGGATGGTTTCTTTCTCTTTGCAATCCATTTTTTCATTGATCGATATGTATAGCAGTTTATTTTCGCCTGCTCTTGTTCTAGTTTTTCTTGTATCTCGGCAGATGGCGCTTCTTGCGAGGGTTTTTTCACTATATACATAGGATTAGAGACAAAAACGTCTCATTAACTTCGCAAGGGTGTCCCATTGACCAAGCAGTGTTCTAAGGAGTCCCAAAAGGACGAAACAGTTAACTGTCAACACTTATTATGTGTCCATTAGATCGTGGACCTCCGTGAGGTTAAGCTTTCAAACTACCCACGGAAAAATATGAGAGAAGCAAAAATTATTTTTACCTGATTGGCCATGAAAGCTTGTTTGATTCTTAAATTTAAGGTTCCTTTCTTATTCTTTCCTCAAGTAAATGTTGCTGCAAATGGCTGTAATAATTATAAAAGCTAAGCTGACCTATGTATATTTACATTTAAATCAAACACTCATATTTAACACGAATTTAATAAATAACAAACATTCCTGATGTTTGGCATGCCACAATTAACACCCAGTCAACATCGAGTTCAATCATAACAATCAGCAAAAATGCCTTCAAAACTCAAAACAACAAAACATTACTTTCAACATTAATTTTATTATGTTTAGGGTAAATGAATGCGTTTTATTTTTATAGTGTCTGGTCAATGAGTTTTTATCACAGCTATTTCCAAAAATAAAAATATTGTCGAACTTTTTATAATGGTAACTATGCAGAGTGTACCAAATTTGATGTTTTTGAGGGGTTTCAAGTGTTGCTAGGGGAGATCTGACTTCACTTGCGTGGTTCAATTTTCAAGAGATGATTAAAGGTAAAAACCGTATCTTGATATAGCAACCAATGAACTTGTAATTTTTACAAGTTCATTGATAGCAACCCGTTTTTAAGCTATAGAGGGCTTTTTTTTGTACTGGGACTTTCCATCCATAGCTAGGATCAATCGCCCAGTCTGTTTAGCCAAATTTTTGCCGAGATATGCCTTGTTGGGACTTTACAAAAACAATCATATGACGAGGTGGGACTCGAACCCACAAGACACGCAGCGCGCCCACCCTACGCGCGGTCGGTTCAGTTAAGGTCACAACGAAGTTCCTTAACTTCGTTATATAGTGACCTTAGGTTCAGTCATATAGCAAGAACTGCAGCCATATGCATGAACCAATGCGCTAAGCCGGTCGGCCACGGTTCCCATCTAGAGGGCTTTTAAAAGGTCTGCATTTCGGGGGGGAGCCTAACTTTTTTATTTATGAAAATTTAATTTTGGTCTAAATTGATTTTTTATAGATTTGTTAATAAATAATGTAACTGTAAGATTTAAATGCCTCTGTCACTTTTAGTTTTTGAAATAGATATTTCATAAAATTGTTATGTCTTAATACTCCTTGTACTTTTTTGTCAGAGATTAAAAAGAAATATAATAAAAATATAAAAATAATAAAATTAAAGCAATAAAATATTGAGTGCGATACATCATTTTAAAGGAAATTTTACGCTGATTTTAAAAATAAAAACAAGTCATTCTATGAAAACCATCTCAAATTTATGTAACATCTCAGAAACTAAAAGGGAAAAATTCAGTATTTAATTAAAAAATTATAAAAAAGGATATTAAATTTTTATAAATAAAAAAGTTATAGGCCCCTTCCCGAAATAGTTTTCAATGAGTTTTCAAAAACCCCGTAGCCTAAAAAGGCTTGCTCTATATCGAAGATTTTATTTAAAAATAAATGGATCCATGACGGATCTGGTACTTTCCTAGCTAGCCTATTAGCACACATCGAGATGATGGCTTCACCATGATATTTCAGCCTTGAAAACAGTTTTTTGTAAATATCGAAGAAACTAAAGCTTTTACGAAGTTTTTGGTTATAACACAAATTATTGAGCGAAATATAGTCTACTATATTCTAAAAACCGCATATTGATGCGATACTCCGTTAAAAAGTTTGCATTTTTGTGGATGCTGACCATAATCTAATCAGCTCGTAAGAGTGTCGGTTTAACGGTTTAGGAGTTATCGTGTTACGAACAGACATACACGCAAACACACAGACAGACATCACGACGATATTGCTCAGATAGGTCAAAATACACCCAAATAACACATTTTTGGCGTTATCTGAAAAAAAAATTTTTTGTCGAAAATAATACCTTCTCTAGCCATTGCTGCGCGGGCTAGGAAGGTAAAAATAATTTAAAAATTGAGGCTCGCAAGTAAGTTTTTTCTATCTCTTCTAAAAATACTCTCCCCCCCCCAAAAAAAATCGAATTTAGTGCTATCTGATTATAAATGAAACCTCCTTTATGCATGTATGCTACAAAAATGTTATACTTATACCTGAAAAATTCCTTATATTTTTGCGATTTTTTAGTAAAAAAAGATGTATCAGTATTATCAAGTGTCAATTGATGTATTTTATTACATTTTCGATTCCTCGTTTCTTTCTCATTTTAAAAATATATAACATATTGGCTATGCTTTGTAAATATGTATGAGATATAACACATTATTTCTTGTTCTTTTATTTTTTGATATAATCCATATAAGCTATGTATATCTCAAAAAATACTTTTCACTTATTAGCAAAATACTGGGTGTTACCATTTTGAGGTCTCTGGACAAACCTGGGTGCCGCTTTGTTTGATTGTAGCAGTCGTGCGTGAAACAAGCTGTGATAAAACTTTTTTACATGACACTACAAATTTTTTTAAATAATAATTTGTCAAAAACAGTTAATTACCTTTTCAGCGCTGCTGCCCTCCTGAATGTCCGATATGAAGATTCCTTGACCGACCTCGGCATGTTTGCCCTCTATTATCATAATACCCAGACTTTGGTTCGATGGCTGAAAAACAAAAAAAAATATATAAATAAACAAGATTGCGTGGGTTTCGTTGATCTGCTTTTGGACAAAGAAGCAGGGGGTCGTCTGGAAATTATTTATAAAAAATTAATTTTGGTGTTAATTGATTTTTCACAACAATTCAACTGTCAAAGTCAAATGAGTGCAATGCTATAGGATTAATTGAAATTATTACTGTATGTAAAATGTAAAATAAGTACAACTGCACATGTATAAAATATGTAGTATGTAAGAAAAAAGAATAGTTTACACGTTGCCCATTGTTTCAGTATAGCTACACCCACAGCCAATACCAGTGCTATGCGCCCCGGTAAAAAAAAAAACTTAAGTATAAATTTTACTTAAAAATTAAGCATCATTCAATGATTCCTCTTTTCCACATTGCAGAACAATGGTTAGAGGAGTACAATGGTACTGTTCGAGCTGGGTTTTTTTATGCTATTTCGTGTATAAAAGTCTACATTAGAAAAACTGGAGAAAGCCATTGGAAGGGTTGATGAAACAAAAATTTTTAGCAAGACAATATAGACGAGGCCATCACTTTGTAGAATCAAAACTACAAATTATAATTTTTGCATTTTATGTGGACACACAAGAAATATTATTTGCAATCGGAAAACGATTTAAAGCTTCTACTGAAACTGTCCACAACATAGTTAACAGAATTCTGTACTTAATTTTACTATTAAAGAAACAATATATTAGATTTCCACAAACTGATGAAGAATTGGAGGAAATTGCAAGTGACTTTGAAAAATATATAGGTAAAAGATTTCATATTTGAGGCACACACGATAAATTTTACTCATTGCAAAAATTCACGCAAAATTTTTTCGAAAAAGAAACAAAACAAATGACTGTGAGGTTAGAAAACCCAATAACCTTCCTCGAAAGTGTGTTAATTACCGGTAACGTTGACGTACAAAGGGCTCATTCGTGCCGTCACTCTTCAAAGAGTGGTATTTACCAAGGCCGTTTGAACGCCAGTGGTAAATACTAGTAATTACTAGTTATTCGGTTAAAAACGGCTATAGATGCTTTTAATCAAATTTGATTTATTTTAAGTGCTTTCAAGGAGGTATCACTTAATTCACTTTTCTTACCTCAAAATCCACCTCATCGCAACATTTTTCAACAGTATACGTGAGTCAAAAATGATAAATTTTACTTATAATCATATTCCTTTTTGGCTGCTTATTTTGATACCATAATATATAACCTTAGAGTACTAATATTTTTGATTACTCTAAGCATATAACTAATTGCTTAGGTTTGATGCAAAATGTCAATAAAAAAGAAACACACGCATGCGCACTTTATAATGTAATCGGCAATGGAATTTTCGATTGTTTGCTTCACTTTTCTATTTACTTTGCTCGGTATTTAGGCCTATTAATTCGCTAATAGCTACCTATATGGTAGATACAGACAGAGAACTATAAACAGATAAGCATCTTTGGCCTAAATTCAAACCACTAATTCATTTTGAATTTCCCTCAGTTTCAATCTAATGAGTTTTCCGCTAATTCCAACTATAATTAAAACGAGAGACGAAGCATGATGTCGCGGTGTCACTGGCTTTTGTTTTAATATTAAAGGGCTTTAGGTTAAGCTTTTACTTTACTCTAGAGTAGACGTCACAAGACAGCTATTATTAATTAAAAAAACATTACCTAAACAATTAATAAAATATGTATTCCGTTAAAAAAACGGGGGTTGGAATAGCTGTTAATAGAAAAAAGACTCATCAGACAATGATATGACTCAATACTTGTACGTGTGCTTCATTGATTTCGAGATAGAGTTTAATATAAGAATCAAACAAGTTTAGTGGCTAATCGGGTAAAAAGGAGTTTTTGTTTATCTCATATTTTTTAGTGGGTAGCTTGAAAGCTTAACCTCACGCGGGTCCAAGATCTAATGGACACCTAATAAGTATTGACAGTTAACTGTTTCGTCCTTATGGGACTCCTCAGAACACTGCTTGGTCAATGTGACAGCCTAGCGAAGTTAGGTTTTGTCTCTAATTCTATGTAAATAGTGAGAAAACTCAAGCAATCTACCGAGATACGAGAGAAACTAGAACAAGAGCAGGCGAAAAAAAACTGCTATACATATCGATCAATAAAAACATCGATTGCAAATAAAAAGAAACAAACCATCCGTGACCTACGAGAGCTCTTCTGTCTTTCAGCCATCAGACACGTGAACGTCAATCAGCGGAATTTTTAAGCCAAATATACTAATATAAGGTTTATCACGAAACACTTATAAGGTTCATGAGGAAAATCTCTGAAGATACAGACATTAGTAAATCTTTATTGGAATTATACAATTAAAGAACAGTTATCAGAAGAAGTAAAAATACTAAGGGGTATACTTTCTCCACTACTTTTCAGTATCTAAATTATAAGCTCCCTTAAATTTGAGGGGGCTGTGCTATAGTAAATAAAATAGTATTTATTTTACTTAAAAAATTCCGCTGACTGACTCTGACGTTATGAAGGTAGGTAAAAACGCTAATCAGCGTTCATCTGACCTAAAAGACAATGTGCTGTCGAAGGTCACGGACGAATAATTTTTGTTTTCAATCGATCTTTTCATCCATCGATATATAGCAGTTTCTGACTCGCCTGCTCTTGTATTTTGGCAGATATGGCGCTTCTTGCGGATTATTCTGTTTAGTTTTCTCACTATAAACGTAGAATGAGAGACAAAACGGTCTAATTAACTCCGCAAGGGTGCTATATCGACCAAGCAGTGTTCTGAGGAGTCTCATAAGGACGAAATAGTTAACTGTTAACAGTAGGCGTCCATTAGTTCATGTACCCTCGAGCTAACTACAGGAAAATACGAAAAAAACAAAACGTTATTATTAACTGATTAGCTACGAAAACTTTTTTGATAGAGTCAAATATTAAACCACAGAATAAAATAAAGGAAAAGTCCATGAAAAGGAACTCCTGAATTTACACAGACAAGATTATATACAAGTACATCAACATTCTAGTAAATTTTTATTAGAATTATACAGCTATAGTCAAATTGAAGAACAGGTGTCAGAAGAGGTAAAAATACTACAAGGTATTCGTTAAGGTTGTATTCTACCATTCTTTACTGAAGCTTTCTGTGACAACTATTACTCGTGAAGTTTTTAAAATACTACTACAAATACTCTACACGACATTCCAGAATAATGGACTCAAGATGAATGTAAAGAAACCTAAGAATGTGATTAAAATGGAGAATCCAAACGTCATTTTGTCGTTGGAAATCTGACTATCGAAAACAGACCTATAGAAAGAGTGCAGTTTGGAAAAACAAAAGAAGTAGGAGGAGACCCCAAATGAGATGGCGGCCGATTTGAAGAAACACGCGGGAACTAGATGGATGGACACGCCGACAGACAGAGGGGAGGCCTATGTCCAAAGATGGATTGAAGAAGGCTAAATAGATAGATAGAGAAAGAGTGTCACACTACAAATATACACGCACACAAGAAGTGCCTCTTGGCTAAAGAATTTAAGATACTGGTGCGGCATGGCGTGGATCAACTGTTTAGAGCAGTAGCAAACCAGACTCAAATTGCAGCACAGCATCCTCACCATCACCTTTAAATTATTGTGCCTGGTACTGCAGATGAATTTTTGATTTTTACAAAAATGATTTCTTGTTAGTGCCTACATATATTTACTGTGTTTACTGTGATTTCTATTGGTTTGTTATTTATAGTTTGATCTTTACGACGCGAAGGTGACGTTTGACGTTATTCATAGATTTAGTTTTGACCTGGAGTCTAGAATTTTGTTTTTGTCCTTGTAATAAAATCTTGTCAGTTGTAGCGAAGCATTGGCGTATATAGAAAAAAGTTTCAGGGGGGGCCCGAGACAGTTTCGGGGGGGGGGGGGGGCGAGACCTCATAAGGCCGTATTTTATGCTATTTTATGTTTGTATTCATGAAATATGTGGAAAATATCCAAAAAAATCTTAGCTTCGGGGGGGGCCCCCAGGCCCCCCCTTATACACGCCACTGTAGCGAAGCTATGATCGGCTTATTATAGGTTGTCCAGAACTCATCATTTATACCCTTTTCCAGTCACTTAAAGCTTCAATAAAGATTGCTTCACTTTTGAAATGAACCTCTTACCAGAAATTTCAAAAATGATAAATTTTACTTATAATCATATTCCTTTTTGGCTGCTTATTTTGATACCATAATATATAACCTTAGAGTACTAATATTTTTGATTACTCTAAGCATATAACTAATTGCTTAGGTTTGATGCAAAATGTCAATAAAAAAGAAACACACGCATGCGCACTTTATAATGTAATCGGCAATGGAATTTTCGATTGTTTGCTTCACTTTTCTATTTACTTTGCTCGGTATTTAGGCCTATTAATTCGCTAATAGCTACCTATATGGTAGATACAGACAGAGAACTATAAACAGATAAGCATCTTTGGCCTAAATTCAAACCACTAATTCATTTTGAATTTCCCTCAGTTTCAATCTAATGAGTTTTCCGCTAATTCCAACTATAATTAAAACGAGAGACGAAGCATGATGTCGCGGTGTCACTGGCTTTTGTTTTAATATTAAAGGGCTTTAGGTTAAGCTTTTACTTTACTCTAGAGTAGACGTCACAAGACAGCTATTATTAATTAAAAAAACATTACCTAAACAATTAATAAAATATGTATTCCGTTAAAAAAACGGGGGTTGGAATAGCTGTTAATAGAAAAAAGACTCATCAGACAATGATATGACTCAATACTTGTACGTGTGCTTCATTGATTTCGAGATAGAGTTTAATATAAGAATCAAACAAGTTTAGTGGCTAATCGGGTAAAAAGGAGTTTTTGTTTATCTCATATTTTTTAGTGGGTAGCTTGAAAGCTTAACCTCACGCGGGTCCAAGATCTAATGGACACCTAATAAGTATTGACAGTTAACTGTTTCGTCCTTATGGGACTCCTCAGAACACTGCTTGGTCAATGTGACAGCCTAGCGAAGTTAGGTTTTGTCTCTAATTCTATGTAAATAGTGAGAAAACTCAAGCAATCTACCGAGATACGAGAGAAACTAGAACAAGAGCAGGCGAAAAAAAACTGCTATACATATCGATCAATAAAAACATCGATTGCAAATAAAAAGAAACAAACCATCCGTGACCTACGAGAGCTCTTCTGTCTTTCAGCCATCAGACACGTGAACGTCAATCAGCGGAATTTTTAAGCCAAATATACTAATATAAGGTTTATCACGAAACACTTATAAGGTTCATGAGGAAAATCTCTGAAGATACAGACATTAGTAAATCTTTATTGGAATTATACAATTAAAGAACAGTTATCAGAAGAAGTAAAAATACTAAGGGGTATACTTTCTCCACTACTTTTCAGTATCTAAATTATAAGCTCCCTTAAATTTGAGGGGGCTGTGCTATAGTAAATAAAATAGTATTTATTTTACTTAAAAAATTCCGCTGACTGACTCTGACGTTATGAAGGTAGGTAAAAACGCTAATCAGCGTTCATCTGACCTAAAAGACAATGTGCTGTCGAAGGTCACGGACGAATAATTTTTGTTTTCAATCGATCTTTTCATCCATCGATATATAGCAGTTTCTGACTCGCCTGCTCTTGTATTTTGGCAGATATGGCGCTTCTTGCGGATTATTCTGTTTAGTTTTCTCACTATAAACGTAGAATGAGAGACAAAACGGTCTAATTAACTCCGCAAGGGTGCTATATCGACCAAGCAGTGTTCTGAGGAGTCTCATAAGGACGAAATAGTTAACTGTTAACAGTAGGCGTCCATTAGTTCATGTACCCTCGAGCTAACTACAGGAAAATACGAAAAAAACAAAACGTTATTATTAACTGATTAGCTACGAAAACTTTTTTGATAGAGTCAAATATTAAACCACAGAATAAAATAAAGGAAAAGTCCATGAAAAGGAACTCCTGAATTTACACAGACAAGATTATATACAAGTACATCAACATTCTAGTAAATTTTTATTAGAATTATACAGCTATAGTCAAATTGAAGAACAGGTGTCAGAAGAGGTAAAAATACTACAAGGTATTCGTTAAGGTTGTATTCTACCATTCTTTACTGAAGCTTTCTGTGACAACTATTACTCGTGAAGTTTTTAAAATACTACTACAAATACTCTACACGACATTCCAGAATAATGGACTCAAGATGAATGTAAAGAAACCTAAGAATGTGATTAAAATGGAGAATCCAAACGTCATTTTGTCGTTGGAAATCTGACTATCGAAAACAGACCTATAGAAAGAGTGCAGTTTGGAAAAACAAAAGAAGTAGGAGGAGACCCCAAATGAGATGGCGGCCGATTTGAAGAAACACGCGGGAACTAGATGGATGGACACGCCGACAGACAGAGGGGAGGCCTATGTCCAAAGATGGATTGAAGAAGGCTAAATAGATAGATAGAGAAAGAGTGTCACACTACAAATATACACGCACACAAGAAGTGCCTCTTGGCTAAAGAATTTAAGATACTGGTGCGGCATGGCGTGGATCAACTGTTTAGAGCAGTAGCAAACCAGACTCAAATTGCAGCACAGCATCCTCACCATCACCTTTAAATTATTGTGCCTGGTACTGCAGATGAATTTTTGATTTTTACAAAAATGATTTCTTGTTAGTGCCTACATATATTTACTGTGTTTACTGTGATTTCTATTGGTTTGTTATTTATAGTTTGATCTTTACGACGCGAAGGTGACGTTTGACGTTATTCATAGATTTAGTTTTGACCTGGAGTCTAGAATTTTGTTTTTGTCCTTGTAATAAAATCTTGTCAGTTGTAGCGAAGCATTGGCGTATATAGAAAAAAGTTTCAGGGGGGGCCCGAGACAGTTTCGGGGGGGGGGGGGCGAGACCTCATAAGGCCGTATTTTATGCTATTTTATGTTTGTATTCATGAAATATGTGGAAAATATCCAAAAAAATCTTAGCTTCGGGGGGGGGCCCCCAGGCCCCCCCTTATACACGCCACTGTAGCGAAGCTATGATCGGCTTATTATAGGTTGTCCAGAACTCATCATTTATACCCTTTTCCAGTCACTTAAAGCTTCAATAAAGATTGCTTCACTTTTGAAATGAACCTCTTACCAGAAATTTCAAAAATGATAAATTTTACTTATAATCATATTCCTTTTTGGCTGCTTATTTTGATACTGGGGCTCCCTGGTGGTCCAGAAAGGAGAGTTGTCTGGAATTTAACGGTGTTAGGTGTGGACTGTATAAAGTTAAGGGAATAAGGTCATAGGCTAAGCTGGTACAAGGGATTCTGAAATGGTCTAGTTTACCTTCTAGGTTAGTGTAGCAATAAACAAATGTATGTAAGGTAAAAATAATGCATTTTCACTTACCATTTTTATACAGGAAGTGGAACTCATGGGAGGACGCGCTGTTAAACCGTAGTTTTTGCACCCCACATTCCTGTGGTAGGAGAGTCGCTAACACGCGTGTATTATCGTTCGAAGGCGAAACGGTTCTCTGTGATGCTGCAGCAGGTCTCGCTGCTGCGTTCGTTCTCCCACATGTCGCCCAGTGGCGTCGTTAATCCATAGGCGTAGGAGAAAAGGAATAAGTAGGAAGGAATGAGATTACGAAGGTCCATATTAAAGGAACTAGGAACCTTAGTAATTCAAAATGCATTTTATGTAAAGTAAATTAATTATAGCAAATTGTAATATTTGCCTTTAAAACCGCGGGAGTTTCAAATGCAAATAACCCAGTAATTTTAAGTACTTAATTAGTTAATTAATACTAAATAAACAAAAAATAGAAAATGCTCTAGTGAATCACCAAATAGCCTAATTCGAACCAATTTGGTAAATTATAGTAAAAAGAACATATTTACAAAAAGGAAGGCGGGACGAACCATTTCCCACCCCCCTGAGAATGCCCAGGGGCATTTCAGAGAGTTTAATTTGTAGGCAGGGTGCATAGTTTTACCAAAGGCCGTTTGTAGGTACCTTTAGTAGTCTTTACAATAGCAACCCGTGGAACATTATCAGAACCTTTAATAAGGTCTTCAATGCGGCCTAGGGGCCAATCCAATGGAGTGGAATTTTCATCTTTGATCAGTACCATAGTACCAATATCAATGGAAGCAAGAGGTTGGTGCCATTTGGCTCGCTGTTGCAAAGTGTGCAAATATTCGCGATGCCAGCGAATCCAAAAATCGCGGTGCATTCTTTGCAACAGTTGCCACCTGGACAGCCTGTTTAACGCAATATCGCAGTAGTTTGGATCGGGTATTGTACCTGGAGGCCTCAAATTTAAAAAATTATTAGGAGTCAAGACCGCCAGATCAGTAGGATCGGTGCTTAAGGCACATAAAGGACGTGAGTTCATTATGGCTTCAACTTGGGTTAAAACCGTATTTAATTCCTCATAGGTGAGTATTTGATTTCCAACTACCCTGTGAAGATGAGTCTTTAAAGATTTAATGTTTGATTCCCAAATGCCTCCCATGTGGGGAGCAGCAGGTGGGTTAAAAGACCAAACTATACCTTCCCCCTTCACGCAATCAGAAAAAATTTGTCGCAAGTATTTTTCAGAGGCCACGAAGTTGGTCCCGCAGTCTGAAGAGATCTTTGAGCATAGTCCTCTTCTAGCTATGAAGCGGCGCAGAGCAGCCAGAAAGGCTTCTGATGTCATATCAGAGACTAACTCTAAATGCACGGCTTTAACAGCGCAACAGATAAATAAACAGACATATGCTTTCATGGTTTTTGCACCTCTGGTCCGACCAAGAGTAATCGTGAACGGACCACAAAAATCTATACCTACATTTTCGAACACCTTTGCTTCGGAAACTCTAAATTTCGGTAGGTGACCCATAGGGGGTTGAAGGGAGTTAGGTTTAGTTTTCCAGCAAGTATGGCAAGAACTTAAAACTTTTCTCACTACCTTTTTAGCAGACAATACCCAGAAGTTTTGCATTAGTAAAAAAGTTGTGGTCTGTATACCACAATGAAGATTGCTGCGATGCAAATCTAAAATCAGTAATTCAGTGAATTTTGCACTAGAAGGCAAAAGAATTGGAAATTTTTTATCGTATGATAAATTTGAATGGCATAAACGGCCTCCAACACGAAGCAAATCGTAGCTTTCATTATGCAAAAATGGACATAATTTTTGAAAAGCTTTTGGAAGCTGTTTCTTATCTTTTAGTAATTCAATTTCTTTTTGGAAAGAAAAAGATTGTACGCATTTCGAAATAAAAAGTAAGCTTTTGTAGTAATCCTGATTTGTAAGGTAATCAGTAGCAAAATTGTATGAGGGATTTTTAAACTTTTGTAACCCTCGCAAAAAGTAAGCAACTATTCTCTTAATTTTAAAAAGAGAACTGTATTTTTCAAACAAGTTGTTTACATAATATTCAACTGTTTGTTCGCAAGTAAAAACGTTAAAAATATTTTTTCGCTGTTCTTCCAAAACTGCATTCCCATCGTAAGTAACTGTCATAAAATCCCAAGTATTTGTAGGTTGGTTTAGAAAAGAAGGCCCTTCTAACCAAAAATAAAATCTTTGTAAATCAGAGGGATACATTTCCCTAGTACCGCAGTCAGCAGGATTTTGTTCAGTAGGAACATAATGCCAAAACTCAGGGCTAATTCTTCCTTGTATATAGGCAGTTCTATTCGAAACAAATGTTTTAAATTTGTGAGGAGATCCCTGAATCCAAGATAAGGTCACTGTGCTATCAGTAAAAGCAAGAATTTTATCAAATTTAATTTTTTCCGAGAACGTTTCTAGTAAAAAATCCATTAATTTAGCCAACAAAACAGCTCCTAAAAGCTCTAGTCTTGGTAAAGTTAGTTTACGACGCAACGGTGCGACTCTAGATTTACTACAAACAAAAAAAACTTTAATGTTTCCATCAGAATAAAAAATTCGAATATAAGCGACAGCACAATAGGCCCGTTCTGAACTATCGCAAAATCCTACTAGCTGGATTTGACTAGCATTAGGCAAAATTATTTGACGAGGAATTTTAACAGAATGCAAAAACTTTAATTCATTTTTAAATTTTTCCCATTTAAAAACAATTTCCGGACTGACAGGGTCGTCCCAGTTTAAGTCTTCTGCCCAGCAGTATTGAACAATTAATTTTAAAATTAGAACTATTGGCGCCAAAAAAGACAGAGGGTCGTAAATGCGGGCCAAATTACTTAAAATTGTTCTTTTAGTGCATGTTTGGAGAGAACAGTCGAAAGTATAAAAAAATTCATCAGTATGAGGGTTCCAATTTAAACCGAGAATTTTCAAAGTTGAATTTTCAGCATCTAAATCGAGAGAAAGAGCCTTCATCGAAATGTGTGACTCAGGAAGATCGGATAGTAACTCGGGACAATTGCTCGCCCATTTACGCAATTCGAATCCACCTCGGCTAAGTAGCTCGATTAATTGATTTTTCATCTCAGTGGCCTTAAAAAAGTCATCACTTCCCGAAATCACATCATCGACAAAAACTGCCTCCTCAATGATTTTTGAGGCAAGAGGAAGGTCCTCATGCTCTCTAGCAAGTTGCAGCAAAGTTCTGATAGCCAAAAAGGGGCTACAAGAGACCCCGAATAAAACTCTATTTATTTCGAAGTCTTGAATAGGCTGGTTAGGATCAAACCTCCAAACTATTCTTTGAAAATTAGTTTGACTAGGGTCAACTAAAATCATCCTGTACATTTGACGGATGTCGCAACAAAAGCAAAATTTATGCAAACGATAAAGTAATAAAATTTTTTGTAAGTCCCTTTGTAAAGGGGGCCCAGTATAAACAGCGTTGTTGAGCGAGATTTTGCCAGGGGCGTGCATGCTCGCATCAAAAACCACCCTCAGGGGGGTGCTAGTAGAATCTTTTTTAAACACCGCATGGTGTGCAATATAAAAATGATTTGAAATTTCGGTCGGCAAAGGTGCAGAAACCGGTTGCATATGATTATTATCTAAATAATCTTGTAAAACAGAGCTGTAGGCAGCATAAAAATCAGGGTTTTGTAGCAATTTCTTCTCAAGGGAGAAAAAACGACGTACGGCAATGGATCGAGTGTCGCCAAAATCTGGAGCAGTAACTTTAAATGGTAAAGATACAATATATCTCCCCTCCTCATTTTTTGAGGTAGTTTTCAAAAAATAATTTTCGCAAAACTCATCTTCGGGGTCAATGGCCTTGACATTAGGTATGTCATCTATTTGCCAAAATCGTTGTAGATTTTTATCTAAATTGACAAAAGAATCGTTCATTGACGTAGTAAAAAATGTTTTAATTTGATTTGTAGTTGAAGGTGAAAGTGAAAGATTGCCCATTATTCCCCAACCAAAAATAGTATTAATGCAGACGGGGTTGTTGGGTCCCGTAGACAAACGACCATCTAGCAAAATGTAAGGGTACACATCGCCGCCCAACAATAAATCAATTTTATCGCTTTTATTAAAGCCTGGGTCCGCTAGTTCTAAGTTGGCGAGAAAAGGAAAACTTTTAATCGAAAATGAGGAATGAGGTAAATCACTACAAATTTTATCGAGTATTATCGCATCAAAATTAAAAACAAAATTATTATCACGCAAAGAGGATATATTGCAATTAATTCCAGATTTTGCCGAAGTTGTCATTCGATCTAAGCTTTGTAGAGTCATGGCGATATTAAATTTAGGAAGGCCCAAACTATCAGCACATGACTTAGATATAAATGAAGATTGAGCACCAGAGTCACAGATGGCGCGCACTGTGTGCCAATTTTGAAAAACATCCTGTATTTGTATTAAAGCGGTACAGAGAAGTACTTCGCGATCATTTAAAGACATACCAGTAACAATGGTGTTAGTGGTTCTATTAAATTCGGTAGCCACGGGGCTCCTCGGGGGTTGCACTGCAGAAGTAGAGGGGCTACTCGCAGAACTAGGTGTAGAATTAATAGGAAAAAAATGTAAGAGACTGTGATGAAATTGGCCACAATGTAAACATCTTTTTTCTGATTTGCATTGCTGGGGTAAATTATGCTTTGAGGCCAAACAGTTGACACACGCTTTATGTTGTTTAACAATCTCAAAACGTTGCTGGGGAGTTTTCGCCAAAAAATTAGGACATCTGTATATTATATGATCGCCACTTTTACAGAGAAAACAAAATTTTTGAGGGTTTGGAGTATTATTTAAGCCACTTTGGCCATTTGGAGACTGGGAGGCATTTTTGGAGGCTCTCTGAGTATTAGCAAACAAAGCAGATCGATTTTGAAACTTTGCTTGATTTTTCTGACTTGAAATTGACAAATCTTTATTTTTTAAGTAATCTTGAGTTTGTTGTATTTGTTCCAACGCAATGCAATGGCTAGAAACAAAAGCACGAATTTTATCATAAGAGGGGATCTCATTGGAGCAATAATTTTGCTCAAATGCCTTGCGCGTGGTTGGGTCCAACCTATCCAAGAGCATTTGTGCCATAATATAATCCCAAAACTCCGTTTTAAAACCCATGACTTTTAAAGCACTTAAGTTTTTCGAAAAACAATCAAGCAAATTCCTCAAATTCGTAGCATTCTCTTTAGTAAGAGGAGAGAAGCCTTCAATTGCCTTCCAGTGAAGGTAAGCTTGTAATCGTTTATTTGTATACCTATCCACCAAGGTGTGGTAGGCATTTAAATAATTTTCAGCAAGGATAGGAATGTCAGAAATGACATCCAGGGCAGGGCCCTTTAAATTAGAAAAAAGCAAATTGAATTTTTCAAAGTTTCCCAGCGACCTATTATTGTGCACGGTAGCATTAAAGGCTTGCAAAAAGGTTGGAAACTCCTTAAATTCCCCTTGAAAAAGAGGTATTTTTATCCTAGGCAGTAAACCATGCTGGTTTGTGGAGGCACAGGGACTGCCCATGGGATTTATCGTACTGCTCAAAAGCCCTCCATCTTCAAAGGGTAGTTCGAAAAGTTCGTAAAATATAGTGGAAATCTCGTCACAGCGTTTGCAAAAGTCCATAGACACTTTGGTTTCTACTACTAAGCGATCCTCATCAGAGGCTACCAACGTCAACAAAGTATTATGGTGCTTTTCAAAATCTTTTTTGATTTTTGACAATGTCCGAAATTTGACTTTAAAGCCGCTGTGATAGGCAGGGTCATTTTTTGCGAGGGTCGCGGATTCAATGATCAAATTTAGCTGTGAAATCGCACTATAGCGCAAGGCTTTAGCCTTTAAAATTTTATCCGAACTAGACATGATTTTAAAAAAAATCCAAAAAATAATTGACAAAAATTAGGTAAACTGAAAAAAAAATCAAAATTTGGACACCCTGTATAAATATTAATGTCCTACGTTTAATTACAATAATCAAACTATAAGCGCACAAAAGTAAAGAAAATACCCGATGCAAACTAATGATAACAAAAAACTTGTGTATAAGTTTTTTTATCTTCGCCTCGCGAATTCAAATAAGTAGGTACCTACTATGTATTAAATTTAAAAATAAATACCTACAAATCAAAAGCATTTAATTTGGTAAAACTATTTATCTGCCTTTACACGAAAACAAATTCTCAAGTTAAGAATTAAATTTCCTTCAAAATTTATTATGCACGCAAAAAATGGATACAATCATAGCCATTTGCAGACAGATATTATAATAGTAAATTAGAAATAGATATATTCATAGCAATTTTTACGCAAAAACGAATATAGTAAAGCATCCGCAATCGGATATAGTCATAGCAATTTGCAATAAGCAAAAATGAATATGGCAATTTGGAGATTTTTTTCGAGCAAATTGGATATAATTATAGCAATCCACAAATGTGAAGGCACAACGGCTAAAATAATAGCACTTTGCAGACACTATTTTAAACTATTTCCAGTGACAAACAAAAAAACACCCAAATTCCATACGGTTTTTTTTTTACAAAAAAGAAACGAAAAAACTTGATTTATTCGAAACAAAAAAAAGCATAGTAGTTTACAGATTTTATCTGTGTTTGGTTTTTCGCATGAAAAGGCTAAATTTATTGTTAAAAATATTTAATTTTTACACAAAAAAAATCGCAAAATGTATTTTAGAAACCTAGGGGTTTTCTAAAGTAGGCATGTAAGAAAAACAAGGGTTTTTCTTGCATTTGTTTTTACACAAAAAAAAAATCGCAAAATGTATTTTAGAAACCTAGGGGTTTTCTAAAGTAGGCATGTAAGAAAAACAAGGGTTTTTCTTGCATTTGAAACCAGTAAAAAAGGCATTTAGGAAAAACAAGGGTTTTTCTTGCATTTGAAACCAGTAAAAAAGGCATTTAGGAAAAACAAGGGTTTTTCTTGCATTTGAAACCAGTAAAAAAAACTAACCTAAAAAGGCAAAAAAACGATTCCAGAAATCCGGGTCGCTAAGGATCAAAAATGGGGCTCCCTGGTGGTCCAGAAAGGAGAGTTGTCTGGAATTTAACGGTGTTAGGTGTGGACTGTATAAAGTTAAGGGAATAAGGTCATAGGCTAAGCTGGTACAAGGGATTCTGAAATGGTCTAGTTTACCTTCTAGGTTAGTGTAGCAATAAACAAATGTATGTAAGGTAAAAATAATGCATTTTCACTTACCATTTTTATACAGGAAGTGGAACTCATGGGAGGACGCGCTGTTAAACCGTAGTTTTTGCACCCCACATTCCTGTGGTAGGAGAGTCGCTAACACGCGTGTATTATCGTTCGAAGGCGAAACGGTTCTCTGTGATGCTGCAGCAGGTCTCGCTGCTGCGTTCGTTCTCCCACATGTCGCCCAGTGGCGTCGTTAATCCATAGGCGTAGGAGAAAAGGAATAAGTAGGAAGGAATGAGATTACGAAGGTCCATATTAAAGGAACTAGGAACCTTAGTAATTCAAAATGCATTTTATGTAAAGTAAATTAATTATAGCAAATTGTAATATTTGCCTTTAAAACCGCGGGAGTTTCAAATGCAAATAACCCAGTAATTTTAAGTACTTAATTAGTTAATTAATACTAAATAAACAAAAAATAGAAAATGCTCTAGTGAATCACCAAATAGCCTAATTCGAACCAATTTGGTAAATTATAGTAAAAAGAACATATTTACAAAAAGGAAGGCGGGACGAACCAGATACCATAATATATAACCTTAGAGTACTAATATTTTTGATTACTCTAAGCATATAACTAATTGCTTAGGTTTGATGCAAAATGTCAATAAAAAAGAAACACACGCATGCGCACTTTATAATGTAATCGGCAATGGAATTTTCGATTGTTTGCTTCACTTTTCTATTTACTTTGCTCGGTATTTAGGCCTATTAATTCGCTAATAGCTACCTATATGGTAGATACAGACAGAGAACTATAAACAGATAAGCATCTTTGGCCTAAATTCAAAACACTAATTCATTTTGAATTTCCCTCAGTTTCAATCTAATGAGTTTTCCGCTAATTCCAACTATAATTAAAACGAGAGACGAAGCATGATGTCGCGGTGTCACTTGCTTTTGTTTTAATATTAAAGGGCTTTAGGTTAAGCTTTTACTTTACTCTAGAGTAGACGTCACAAGACAGCTATTATTAATTAAAAAAACATTACCTAAACAATTAATAAAATATGTATTCCGTTAAAAAAACGGGGGTTGGAATAGCTGTTAATAGAAAAAAGACTCATCAGACAATGATATGACTCAATACTTGTACGTGTGCTTCATTGATTTCGAGATAGAGTTTAATATAAGAATCAAACAAGTTTAGTGGCTAATCGGGTAAAAAGGAGTTTTTGTTTATCTCATATTTTTTAGTGGGTAGCTTGAAAGCTTAACCTCACGCGGGTCCAAGATCTAATGGACACCTAATAAGTATTGACAGTAAACTGTTTCGTCCTTATGGGACTCCTCAGAACACTGCTTGGTCAATGTGACAGCCTAGCGAAGTTAGGTTTTGTCTCTAATTCTATGTAAATAGTGAGAAAACTCAAGCAATCTACCGAGATACGAGAGAAACTAGAACAAGAGCAGGCGAAAAAAAACTGCTATACATATCGATCAATAAAAACATCGATTGCAAATAAAAAGAAACAAACCATCCGTGACCTACGAGAGCTCTTCTGTCTTTCAGCCATCAGACACGTGAACGTCAATCAGCGGAATTTTTAAGCCAAATATACTAATATAATGTTTATCACGAAACACTTATAAGGTTCATGAGGAAAATCTCTGAAGATACAGACATTAGTAAATCTTTATTGGAATTATACAATTAAAGAACAGTTATCAGAAGAAGTAAAAATACTAAGGGGTATACTTTCTCCACTACTTTTCAGTATCTAAATTATAAGCTCCCTTAAATTTGAGGGGGCTGTGCTATAGTAAATAAAATAGTATTTATTTTACTTAAAAAAATCCGCTGACTGACTCTGACGTTATGAAGGTAGGTAAAAACGCTAATCAGCGTTCATCTGACCTAAAAGACAATGTGCTGTCGAAGGTCACGGACGAATAATTTTTGTTTTCAATCGATCTTTTCATCCATCGATATATAGCAGTTTCTGACTCGCCTGCTCTTGTATTTTGGCAGATGTGGCGCTTCTTGCGGATTATTCTGTTTAGTTTTCTCACTATAAACGTAGAATGAGAGACAAAACGGTCTAATTAACTCCGCAAGGGTGCTATATCGACCAAGCAGTGTTCTGAGGAGTCTCATAAGGACGAAATAGTTAACTGTTAACAGTAGGCGTCCATTAGTTCATGTACCCTCGAGCTAACTACAGGAAAATACGAAAAAAACAAAACGTTATTATTAACTGATTAGCTACGAAAACTTTTTTGATAGAGTCAAATATTAAACCACAGAATAAAATAAAGGAAAAGTCCATGAAAAGGAACTCCTGAATTTACACAGACAAGATTATATACAAGTACATCAACATTCTAGTAAATTTTTATTAGAATTATACAGCTATAGTCAAATTGAAGAACAGGTGGCAGAAGAGGTAAAAATACTACAAGGTATTCGTTAAGGTTGTATTCTACCATTCTTTACTGAAGCTTTCTGTGACAACTATTACTCGTGAAGTTTTTAAAATACTACTACAAATACTCTACACGACATTCCAGAATAATGGACTCAAGATGAATGTAAAGAAACCTAAGAATGTGATTAAAATGGAGAATCCAAACGTCATTTTGTCGTTGGAAATCTGACTATCGAAAACAGACCTATAGAAAGAGTGCAGTTTGGAAAAACAAAAGAAGTAGGAGGAGACCCCAAATGAGATGGCGGCCGATTTGAAGAAACACGCGGGAACTAGATGGATGGACACTCCGACAGACAGAGGGAAGGCCTATGTCCAAAGATGGATTGAAGAAGGCTAAATAGATAGATAGAGAAAGAGTGTCACACTACAAATATACACGCACACAAGAAGAGCCTCTTGGCTAAAGAATTTAAGATACTGGTGCGGCATGGCGTGGATCAACTGTTTAGAGCAGTAGCAAACCAGACTCAAATTACAGCACAGCATCCTCACCATCACCTTTAAATTATTATGCCTGGTACTGCAGATGAATTTTTGATTTTTACAAAAATGATTTCTCGTTAGTGCCTACATATATTTACTGTGTTTACTGTGATTTCTATTGGTTTGTTATTTATAGTTTGATCTTTACGACGCGAAGGTGACGTTTGACGTTATTCATAGATTTAGTTTTGACCTGGAGTCTAGAATTTTGTTTTTGTCCTTGTAATAAAATCTTGTCAGTTGTAGTGAAGCAGTGGCGTATATAGAAAAAAGTTTCAGGGGGGGCCCGAGACAGTTTCGGGGGGGGCGAGACCTCATAAGGCCGTATTTTATGCTATTTTATGTTTGTATTCATGAAATATGTGGAAAATATCCAAAAAAGTCTTAGCTTCGGGGGGGGGCCCGGGCCCCCCCCCCTTATATACGCCACTGTAGCAAAGCTATGATCGGCTTATTATAGGTTGTCCAGAACTCACCATTTATACCCTTTTCCAGTCACTTAAAGCTTCAATAAAGATTGCTTCACTTTTGAAATGAACCTCTTACCAGAAATTTTAGTTTCTGTAATGCTTGTTCTTCAATTTTAACAGCTTCATTATCCACGTCACACAAGTTGACCAAAATAAATCATTCATATTTTTTTTTTGATGGTTCGATATACTTAATAGATTCTTATAATTATTATTATTATAATTTCAGTTTGAGCTAAGGGATAAATCCCTATAAAGCCCTTAATTTACAAAAAAATAATTCAAACTGTACAAAGAAACTTATTTGTCTTTTAGCTTAGTCCAAGATAACGATATTGTTTTTGAATTCATTTACGGTTTCGGCATTAATAACATTTTCCGGCAGATTGTTCCATGTAGAAAACACTCGTTTTCGTTTTAAAGTTTTCTCTTTTTAGTTTTAGTTGGTGACCTCTTAAGCGAGTGTCATGGTTTATAGTAAATAAGTTCTTTAGATCACCGTAGTTAAAACGTAGAATTTTAAAGGTTTTAATTAGACCTCCGCGCTTTGTTTAAACGTAATCATATGAACCTGAGACAGTCTCTCTCTTCATAACTAGGTCTTACTCTACCGAATGTTAATCTAGTTGCCCTACGTTAAACGTTCTCAAGAAGAGTTTAATCAAGAATTAATTCCGCACACCACACATCACCCGCGTATTCTAAGTTTATTAAAGTTTTCAAAATTGATGCGTTGAAAAGATTTTCTATAATAAATAAAGTAAATTGTTCGCTTTTTTACACGCACTCACATTAAGTCAGAATTTACTATAAGTCCAAGATCGGTGTGAGATTTAACGGTTGATAACTGTGTATTGTTCAAAATATACGGCAGGTTTGGATTATTTTTTCCAATATGAAGAACCACAAACTTGTCTATATTTAAAGGAAGAAGCCATTGTGTACTCCACAAAAATATGTTATCAAGGTCCAGCTGAAGGTTGGCATGATCTTTGTTTGGATTTGCATGACATTTGAAATCATCAGCGACCGCGGCTTTTTTAGATTTGATGCGATGTAGTACATCAGCTGAAAATACGAGAAATAGAAGAGGGCCTAAAACTAACCCCTGAGGCACTCCACTGATGACATCCCGAAGTGTTCAATGTGCCTCACCAATCAGATAGAAATGAAGAGCACAAATTTTGCCATTTTCCTCTGAGCCCAGTGTGATCTAGTTTATGTAACAGTCTATTTTTTTTACTTTATTAAAAGCCTTATAAAAATCCCTTGTTAATGTTATTGACTTTTCGTTGAGTTCCTTGGTGTCTTCGGATGCTTTAATCTGTTAACATTAATTAATGATTACACAACTTGTACACAGATTGGCAACCCAACAAGCTTAATAACAACAGCGGACAGATGGCTCTGCCGTGTCATCATTGGAATTACATGAATATACGGCAGAACCATCTGTCCGCTGCTGTTATTAAGCTTGTTGGGTTGCCTATCTGTGTACAAGTTGTGTAATCGTTGCATTAATCCTTAACTTCTTTTTCGGCATTTTAATTCATAAATGAATATCACCCGATGTTCTAATGTCCTTTGTTAGCTCCCGCTAAATTTCGCGGTTGTTTATATATATTTTTAAAAACACACAACTGTATGAAAGGCAAAGCGCATTCAGCGTATTTGGACATGCGCACCAACAACCGGTGAGATCATTGTCAATCGCCAAGAGAAAAAGGCGTGTTAATTTCGTTCTCCAACTATTTTCAAATATCTACACCTGAAAGTGCTCGATTTTTGTGTACTGAAGCATAGAACTAGAAACTCCAACCCTTCAGCTACGTGGTGACATCATTAGATCCAATCGGGGGCCCCTGGGAACGAGGATAACTTGAAGCAAAGGAGGTGAGTGCTTGTCTTTGATTACCGTTGTGTGGTTTCAACCATTTTACCTATGGACATTTTGATTATTTCGTAATTTCATATCAATCTTTATGTTTGCTCGCGATATCATTAATTAATAATATTTACAGTCCATTCATTGCCTTTAACGTTTTTCTATCCGCGAGTTAACATAAGTGTTCCGTTCGAGCCGAATTATTTTTAAATAATAAATCCATACGACGGTATTAATAAAATTGCAAGTCGAATAATAACAGGGCGGTTCAAGGCCGCATCGTCGAGAGAGAAAGTCGGCGGCGCAGTACGTGTTTTTGGTCCGCTGCCATAGTAACGGGTCTACTCCGCGTGGTGTAAACAAAACGAGTAGGATCAAAACAAAACAAAACAAAAGTTCAGTGGTGTATCATATCATTTCGATATTTAAAACAATTTTTATCAATTGGCGATAAATTAGTGCATATTTTCGACAATTCGTCATTTTTCTATTTCAGAAGCATTAATTTAGCGTTAATTGTATATTTACCGACAATTTCGTCATTTCAAAGGTAAAATCATGTCTGTCAAAAAAGCCGTACAAAAACGCAAGGGTTTTTTATCTGCGATCACCGAGTGTTATGTGTTGTCGCAGACTGCGGAAAAAGATGAAAGAGCGAGAAACGAGTTTCAAGTGAGGTATGCCGATTTGGATGAAACCTTCGATAAATGCATGCTGGCACATAATGACGTCATTATGTTGCTAGACGACTCGGACGATGAGGAATTTAAAACGCAGGATGCGATCCTTTCAGAAGCTCGTAAATATTTTTATGCGTGTAAGGGGGTTTACTCTAAAATATTTCCGGTTGAGGCCCCATCTTTTTCGGGATCATATGTTCGACAAAACGAATACGAAACTCCAAAACTCAAAGAGTTAGGTATTCCCATATTTCGAGGTGATAAAAAATTATGGCCAAGCTTTTTCGATCTTTTTAATAACATTATAGATCAAAATCAAAGTCTAAGTAACGTTCGAAAACTTCAATATTTATTTTCATATCTCGAGGATGAGCCTTTAAAATTGATATCAGGGATTAGCTTATCTGATCAAAATTATAAAATTGCTTATGACAAATTAGTCAATAGATATCAAAACAAGCGAGATCTCGCAAATGATGCTTTAAGCTCAATTATGAACTCCACCTTAAAAAACGAGTCAGCTAAAGAATTGCGTAATTTAATTGACACCTTTTCTGAATCCCTAGAAATTTTAAAATCACTTAGCTTTGACGTTGACAGTTGGGATTTTATTATTTTTTTCATTTTATTAGAAAAATTGGATATTCCAACGCGTTCAAATTTCGAAATGAGTCACGCCAATACTAATACCGAAATTCCCACTTTTCAGTCACTTTTTCAATTTCTAGAAAAAAGATGTAAAGTTTTGGAATCACTTCCTCAATCAACAGCACCCAAAAAGGTGCCTATCTATCAAAAATCAAATTCTATGCAAAATCAGTCTGGGCAAAAGCCTACCTATCAAAATTCAAATTCTATGCGAAATCAGTTTGGGCAAAAGCCTACCTATAAATCATCCAACTCGCCTTTTATAGGACTGGCTGGCACCTCAACTAATTCGAGTACGGGAATAAAATGTTTCCGGTGTAATCAAGGTCACGTGCTTTCGAAATGTCAAACATTTCTTGATCTCTCACCTATCGATCGCCTATCTTTCGTAAAACAGAAAAAATTATGTCTAGCGTGTTTTCATCCCTTGCATGATGTAGATACGTGCAAATCAAAATATTCATGCAGGACTTGCAATAGTAAAAGGCACCACACTTTAACTCATATCTTAGAAACTAATCAAGCGTCTGGAAGCCAAGATACTAGTCCTGTCATTCACACACCACCTGTCAATAATCTTCATGTGTCATTAAATGCCTCAGGACCTTCAGGTACCTTTCTTTTATGCACCGCCATAATAGATGTTATGGACGGTTGCGGAAATTTTCAACCTGTAAGGGCACTGCTTGATTCTGGATCACAGACTGGATTCATCAGTGAAAAGTGTATTCAGCGTCTTAATCTTCCTAGGCGAAGTTACACCACTGAAATATTCGGATTAAATCAGATGTCTTCTTTTACTTCCAAAGGGCTCGTTCAATGTCACATTAAGCCACAAGGACAAGTCACTCCTTTACTTAATTTCGAAGCAATTGTTGTTCCACAACTATGTTCCAATATGCCTACATTCTCCTTGAACGATAATCAGTGGAAACACTTGGGAAACCTTAAACTTGCCGACCCATCTTATTTCAAATCTAGACCTGTGGACCTGGTTATTGGTTGCGAGCTATTCGCACAGATTTTCAAGGAGGGCAGGGTTCTTGGACAGGTAGGGCAGCCTTCAGCCCTTGAAACTATCTTTGGCTGGGTCGTCATGGGAAAGGTTGACGAAGTAGGTAGTCTTACGGAACGAACCAGTTGTTTTTTAACGAGTCATTCACCTCCTTTAGAGGTCATTCTCCCTAGGTTTTGGGAAATCGAACATTTGCCTAAAAAACAAATCTTATCAAAGGAAGAAAAACAGGCAGAATCAATTTTTACTGCTAGTGTATTACGGCAACCGAGCGGTAGATTCATGGTAGATCTTCCGTTTAAAGATAAAATAAACCCTGACCTAGGAAATACTTATCCGCAAGCTTATCGTAGATTTTTACTTCTAGAAAATAGATTAATCAAAATTCCTGATTTGTACACTGCCTATTCAAATTTCATGCAAGACTATATCGATTCTAATCATATGAGTTTAGTTTTATCTAGTCAACCAAAGGTCGACGTATCGTGTTTTTTAGCACATCATTGCGTATTAAAGCCGGAAAGCTTGAGTACAAAATTAAGGGTGGTCTGGGATTGTTCAGCAGTCACCCCAAAAAATATTAGTCTCAATGACACATTGTTATCTGAACCGAAACTTCAAAAAGATATTGCTTCTTTACTCCTTACATTTCGTCTTAATCCTATTGCCTACATTGCTGATATCAAACAGATGTTCCGTCAAGTCCTTATCAGTCCTTATCACCGTCCTTATCAAAGGATATTGTGGAGGTTTTCTCCACAGGACCCACTTTCAGTGTGGGAACTTTCTACTGTCACTTTTGGCATGACATGCTCACCTTTTCTAGCCATGCGTACCTTAAATGAGCTGGCAGAGAGAGAAAAGGAACGTTTTCCTATGGCTAGTACTGTTCTAAAAACGTCAATCTATATCGACGATATCTTGGGAACTAGCCCTTCGCTTTCTGAAGCTCTCTCCCTTCAAACAGAACTCAATGATTTGTTGAAGTCGGGAGGATTTGAACTTAAAAAATGGGCAAGCAATTGTCCTGAGTTATTGGCAACATTGCCAGAGTCCGATCGTCAAATGCCTCTCTCTTTCGACAAGGAGGAACCCCACTTTATCAAAGTTTTAGGACTTCAATGGCATCCAAAAAACGACATTTTTTCTTATCAATGCCGAATGAAGGACAAACCCCCAACCAAACGTTCTATTTTATCTATCATAGGAACAATCTTCGACCCTTTAGGTTTTCTTTGTCCCTTGTTGCTACAAGCAAAATTTATTTTGCAACAGTTGTGGATATCGAAAGTAGGCTGGGACGAAGAACCAGATTCTTCTATCATCGACTCTTGGAACAAACTTCGTTCTGAATTCCCGCTTCTTTCCAATTTTCAATTACCCCGACAAATCAAACTGTCAAAAACCAATACCTGTCAAATCATCGGCTTCTGTGACGCTTCAATTCGAGGCTACGCAGGCGTCGTATATTTTCGTGTAGAAGAGGAAAACAATATATCTGTTTCTCTCATATCTGCAAAATCTAGGGTCGCGCCTATAAAGTCACAAACTTTGGCTAGGCTAGAACTCCTAGGCGCATTTCTTTTAAGCGAATTAATTGACTTCGTTTTATCTAGCTATGAAGGAAAAATAACTTTTACAAATATCGTTACTTTCTGCGATTCGCAAGTCGTATTGCACTGGCTTTCATCCCCTCCTAATCGCTGGCAAACCTTTGTTGGAAATCGCGTCAGTAGAATCCAAGAAATCATTCCCTCAAACTCGTGGCGCTACATTCCTTCTGCTTTGAATGCAGCCGATATTGCGTCACGAGGGGCCACCCCTTCACAGCTCATGTCACATGACATGTGGTGGAACGCACCGTCGTTTTTGCGGTCTCCCGAAAACGAATGGCCCGATTTTCATAAATCAAAAATGCCGATTGATTTCGGAGATATTAATCTGGAGGAAAAGCCAAAAGTCTGTTGCAATGCGATAATTGATGTCAACTTCTTAGATCAGCTTCTTATCAAATATTCATCTATATCCAAAATTCAACGTATCATTTGTTATGTCCTTCGAATAGTTAACTTTTTTCAAAACCATTCCTATCAAAAACCCACTAAGCCGCCGGACCAAAAAGTTATTTTTGAGAATATTGTTTTTCCTACCACCGGTGAGATGCAAAGTGCGTTACACCTTCTTATCAAACGCGTTCAAGGTTCTTGTTTTTCTGAGCTTTTTTCTGCGTTATCTAAGGATAAACCAATACCGAAACCTTTGCGAAAACTTTCACCTTTTCTTGATGAGAATAATATCATTAGAGTCGGTGGCAGATTACAAAAATCTGACCTTTTGTCTTATTCTGCAAAACACCCCGTCTTACTTTCGAGTGACCATCGTTTAACTACACTTCTTATCGAGTCCGCTCATCGACAATATCTTCATCCTGGGTTTAAAACATTACATAATCTGCTTTTACAGCAATTTT
Organism: Aspidapion aeneum; assembly: GCA_963576565.1. Classification (NCBI taxonomy): domain Eukaryota; kingdom Metazoa; phylum Arthropoda; class Insecta; order Coleoptera; family Brentidae; genus Aspidapion; species Aspidapion aeneum. The sequence continues at coordinate 31,831,754 of OY755038.1, read as the reverse complement.
GGATATTATCTGCCAGACGGGCAATTCAAAGAACCATATCCAAGTGCTTGCAATGTTTTAGAATCAACCCTAAACCCTATAGACCGCCCATAATGAGTTCACTTCCCGCTCATCGAATCAATCAGCTTAAACCTTTTTCGAGTGTAGCTATCGACTTTTGTGGACCTTTCTTTGTGATTCCTCATCGTTACCGTGGTTGTAGAGCTTTCAAATCGTATGTCTGTGTGTTTGTCTGTACGGCCACACATTGCGTGCATTTGGAATTGACCATGGAACTGTCCACCGAAGGGTTCGTAGGTGCATTCCATCGATTCATTTCTAGACGCGGAAGCGTGACGCAATGCTGGTCAGATCAAGGCAGTAATTTTATAGGGTTTCGTAACCAATTACTGGATTACGCAAGAAGTGCTGCCACCAGACTTTCTATTCGTTGGCATCTGGGACCTCCTCTCAGTCCACATTTCAATGGCCTGGCAGAAGCTGGCGTCAAAAGTTTTAAAACTCACTTTGTTCGAGTTGTCGGCGACCAGAAGTTGTCTATCATGGAGATGTCCACCCTTACCTGTCGCATAGAAGCCGTACTTAATAGTCGCCCTTTATCTCCTGCCTCTTCAGACCCACACGATCTTCAACCTCTTACCCCTGGGCATTTTTTGACACTTGAACCCCTTAACTCTGAAATTCCGGAGTCAGATTTGTCCGAGGTTCCCCTAAATCGGCTCTCGAGATGGCAACTAATCCAAAAACTACATAATGATTTTTGGAAACGGTATTCTATAGAGTATTTGCATACGCTACAACAGCGACACAAGTGGGCTGATTTGTCCCCAAATATCAAATTAAATGATTTGGTTATCATAACAAGTGATCACATTCAAACGCCTTTGAAATGGCCGGTCGGTCGGGTCATCGAACTGCATCCCGGCGGGGACGGTCAGGTGCGTGTTGCGACGGTAAAAACGGTTACCGGTGTTTATAAGCGGCCAGTTGTAAAACTGTGCCTCTTGCCAAATTAAAAGTAATTTTAATTTTCTACCTTTTACCGGGTATTACAATAGGTTTTTTATTTTTAATTTTTTTTTTTGAATTTTTTGTTTGTTTGTTTTGCCTTTTTTCGGGATTTCGTTATCTCTAAATAAACTTACGATACTTATCTATTTTCATTCATTTATATTTATCGGTCGATTCTTTTTCTTATATCTATATCTGTCCGGTTGAGATTCTAAATTTGTGTGTTTTGGAGGGCAGTTATGTTAGCTCCCGCTAAATTTCGCGGTTGTTTATATATATTTTTAAAAACACACAACTGTATGAAAGGCAAAGCGCATTCAGCGTATTTGGACATGCGCACCAACAACCGGTGAGATCATTGTCAATCGCCAAGAGAAAAAGGCGTGTTAATTTCGTTCTCCAACTATTTTCAAATATCTACACCTGAAAGTGCTCGATTTTTGTGTACTGAAGCATAGAACTAGAAACTCCAACCCTTCAGCTACGTGGTGACATCATTAGATCCAATCGGGGGCCCCTGGGAACGAGGATAACTTGAAGCAAAGGAGGTGAGTGCTTGTCTTTGATTACCGTTGTGTGGTTTCAACCATTTTACCTATGGACATTTTGATTATTTCGTAATTTCATATCAATCTTTATGTTTGCTCGCGATATCATTAATTAATAATATTTACAGTCCATTCATTGCCTTTAACGTTTTTCTATCCGCGAGTTAACAGTCCTTTCCTGTGTGTTTTTTAAACTAATAACTGGTTTCAGTATACTCGTGTTAACAAAAAATTAGCAGTTGGGAAGGTAACAGTTTATTTAACGTGAAATGCAAATACCCTAAATAAATAATAGACTTGGCTTTCGCTAACATTCAAATTTAATTAATTGTCAATAAAATTGCCACTTTAAAATACATTTATCATAATTTGGCCTATTTAATTTTAATATCCATTCTACGAATCCTTTTTTTTCGTGGTCTTAAATATACAAGGTTGCCCAACAAAAATTTGACTTTAACAACTGTCTAGTAATGATGTTAGGAAAAAAACATTATTTTTCTTTGCGAGATTGTCCATTTCTGCACACTTTGACTTGTTTGTACACCTTGGAAAAAATTTATCCTTACACTTAAGCACGGATCACCTTTGTTAGATGATCCGTGATTGAAGCTAATATATTGCGTACTCTTAGACGCCTATCTGCGGACTCTTAGCTGGGCGGTCTTCTAAGAGTCCGCACTTGCAGCGTCTTTTAATTTTTGTCATGTTTTTTAGTTTAGAGTTATTTGTTTTTCTTTTGTACGTGTTTTTGTTACCAATAGAGTAAATAATATTAATTTAATAAAGCAGTTTTGAAATTTTGTTTTTATTATTTTTGGCCAGCGATTTTCTACTAAATGCGTGCTCTTACCCGCTTTTACCTGTTATAATATAACTGTAGCTACCATATTATGGTAGCTTGTAACTGCTTCTAGTCAAATTTCATTTAGTACGAAACTAGCCACCAAAAGAAATTGGCAATACTTTTATCAGTGTGACTTAATTTACTGAATGTCTCGGTTTTCCTAAGACAAAAGTCTGTGAAAAAACGCAGTTCTTGTTTCTATTTTTGGTTAAAAAATCAAATATTAACGAGCTGGATGCCGCGTTTCATTTAAAGTCGCCACTATCATCTTAAAACAAATCTTATTTAGTCATAAGGTTATACTTTTAAAAATCACACAAAATGCAAATTAAAGATTTATTTCGCGAATTCTAACACAATTTATATTATATTCCTATATTAATTATTAATAGTCTAAAAGGGTGGGAAAAAATATAATGATACACCCTGTCCCTGTACATTCAGTTTCACCAATAATATCACAAAAATTTCCCCAGATCTGACGCAATTTTAACGATTTGGCAACAAGGCGGGTTCATTGGCCATTTTGTATTAAATTATAAAAAGGGGGGCTTTTATAAATAGTTGATGAGAGGTAGGAAGGCGAGGCTTCGACCTGGTTGGTTTGAATATTGGAACGACCCAAATTTGGAAAAGTCCAACAACAAAAATATCGGAAGTTCTTTTTACTCGCACAGTAAACCGAATATTAGAGAAAGATAGACCGATATAAAAAAAAATCTTCCCATAACAAACGATACCGACAGGCAAACACCTTGAATCATCGCGTGCAAAATACGGCCGTGTTAATTCAAAAGGGCTTATGTGACTTTTATAGCTTTTCATGAAAAAGAAGTTTAATACTTATTTTCTATGCTATCCTGAAATTTATTTATATGTTGTTTTTAAAAAAGACATTGAGACATTACTTTGATGTGTTCATGAAGTTAATTTTGTTTTGGTTTATCTGATAAATGAGGTGTACCTTACTAATATAACTAGATCGTACCTAAAATATTGTAAAACCAGATACGCCCTTTTGAGTTAACACGGCAGAGTAGGTGCAAACGACAAAAGACAAGGAAGGATGGGTCCATAATGTCAACTTTGCATTGTTGTCAAGTCAGCCTAATTTGTTTTTGCGATATTATTGGTGAAACCATCTGTACCACTACTCAAAGGTGTATCCAAGAAGTAGCAAACGAGATCCAAATTCCAAACTGACTAAAATGGAAAGGAAATTAAACTATATTTCCGACAAAAGAAATGAGTAAGTTGAGTGATAACGATCTGTACTTTCTTACCTTTTTGACAGCCACACTTCGAACATTGGGGTACTGAGCGGCGAAAAACTCTTCAGATGACTAAAAAAAAAATCGTAAAATTAAAAAAAATCCTAGTTTTATAAATGCTAAAAAAGTTCCAGGCACATTAGATCGATGGCGTCACGGCTCTCGATGGCTCGGAAATTTTAAACTAAAAGCAATTATTAGCGATAGACCGTCCGGTTATTCGTCCTCTTCGTTTAAATGCGAAAATCTAACAGAGAGAGAGATAACCTACCTTGGGAGCAGGGTTATAATCGGTTAATAGAACAATGAAAATGCATGTTTTTTTGACGTTTCTTGGCTAAACGCTCTCTGTTTATTTCTCGCATTTAAACGAAGAGAACGAACTGGACGGTCCGTCGCAGGCTTCTTAAATGGGTAAAATGGCAAAAGTCATACCTTGCAAACTGCAAGACTAAAATTAAAAATTTTAGTACCGATATTGTTAGTAAGCCATAGTTTCCAATTCGAATTTTATAGCTAGGCAGTGACGGATCCAGGATGTCGGGAGGCGAGGGAAGAACCAAAACATTTTTTTGCTGTTTTTCATAAATGTGAACTCTGAATCAAGCAATACATGCAAATAAAATGCGCCTCAAGTGAACATTTTTGGAAAATAAAGTAATTTTTGTGAAAATTAAAAAATAATAACCGAGAAAGCGGGCGGCCATGGACTTTTTTAAAGAACAAAGAAAAATTGTTTAGTAAGTATTACCTAAATTTTTACCCTCAAAGCCGAGGCAGGAAAGCTAATTTACTGACCTGACCTAACCCATATAGTTCAAAATATCAAACGCAGCTTTTTATGCGACAGTCTGTTTAAACCTTTGAGCGTGTATTCATTTTGTCGCAGAATCCGCATGTCTCGCTAAGAGGCCGTTCGCATCCATGCTTAACTGAATACGCGCACTGAGACGAACAAATACAACCATGAAAAACCGACTCCGATTGGATATCGTCGCATGCCGCAGGTTCATGTGTCGCACAAACGAATGCTGTTTGCCGCATCTCAAGGCACGTGCACATACTTCTGCTCGTTAGGCCTCGCAGCGAAGCTGCAAGACCGTTCGCATCCGTGCTCAAGTGAATACAAGCATTATTGAGACAAACAAATACAACAATACAATACAATACAATAACTTTATTTGTCAAAAAAAAATACATTGTTCTATACACAATTTTTCCTTATGCTAAGCACTTAATTAACAAAAAGGATCCACTCTCGATTATAAAACCGTTTACATTAAACTCTCTTACTAGAAGATAATTCTTGCGAAAAGATCCTAGATAATTTTAATTTAAATTCTTTTATCGATTAGCTGATTGCATGCATCAAATCCACAAAAGTAATTAACAAAATACTACTGGTGAGAGCCTATATTTCAGTGTAGTTTTTTCCGACCGGAGAGGGGCAAGGGGACAATCGGGAAGGGAGCGAACAAATCGACGGTGAAGTTAATATATAGAAGTTCAAAAAGCAACAATCATTAAAATTAAAATTGTTTTTAAAAAAAAGCAAGATAATATAAAATTACTATATAGTAAACTTTGGTCTGCAATTAATTTCGATTTTATTATTTTGGTGTATGTAGACATTGATGAGTTTTTTGTTTGACTAGTAAGACTATTTCAAATCTTGATGGCAGTAAATGTAAAAGACCTTTGAAATGCTGCAGTTCTATAACGAGGGATGCATATGCAATCTCCTTCGGTTATTCATGTTTAAGATTTTGTTACTATTTAGGATGGGTGTTATAGGATTACGGTGGGGTATTTTAAAGGCTAAATGTTGTACATGAGTTCTGCAATTTTGGAAACGACTTTTTAGTTTGCCAAGAAAGACAGTCTCCGCACACCACATCTGCATAATCAAATAAAGAAAGAATTAATGTGTTGCAAAGAAAATATTTTTGCTTGGGATTTAGATATTCTTTTAATCTTTAAATATTTTTAAGCAGCTGATGACTGGCTATAAGTTTGTTTTTAACATGATAGTTAAAAGAAAGAGCGTTGTCGAAAATTAAACCAAAATTTTTTGCTTTAGAAACCACTGACCTTTTTATTTTCAATATGAATATTAATATTCTCTTCAAGGTTTTTTCGGTTTGCTTTATTTTTATAAATGATAAAAATTTGTGATTTTTGAGGAATTAAGTTATGATTTTTCGTAAATAAATTGTTGAGATTTGAGTTTAGGTTTTGCTGAACTTCTTCAATGGCTCGATTATTTATTGGAAGATACAGTTCCGAGTGCTGAACTTCTTCAATGGATCGATCATTTATTGGAAGATACAGTTCCGAGTCCTCCTTCCTTCGATTTTATTATTTTGGTGTATGTAGACATTGATGAGTTTTTTGTTTGGCTAGTAAGACTATTCCAAATTTTGATGGCAGTAAATGTAAAAGACATTTGAAATGCGGCAGTTCTATAACGAGAAACGATGTACGTTAAGTTATTCCTTGTTCGTTGATTCTGAGGGAAGAAATTGAACTCATGATTTAAATAAGCTGGTTTACCTGATTTTATTATTTTATAAACAAATCTATGCATAGGCAATCTCCTTCGGTTATTCATGTTTAAAATTTTGTTACTATTTAAGATGGGTGTTATATGATTACGGTGGGGTATGTTGAAGGCTAAACGCATGAGATGAGTTCTGCAATTGAAACGACTTTTTAGTTTGCCAAAAATGAATTAATGTGTTGCAAAGAAAATAGTTTTGCTTGGGGTTTAGATATTTTGTTAATCTGTAAATGTTTTTAAGAACCACTGGAATGGTATTTTTTTCAATATGAATATTAAGATTCTGTTCAAGTTTTTATCGGTTTGCTTTATTTTTATAAATGATTAAAATTTGTGATATTTGAGGTTTGAAGTTATGATTTTTTGTAAATAAATTTAAGTTGTTGAGATCTGAGTTTAGGTTTTGCTGAACTTCTTCAATGGATCGACCATTTATTGGAAGATACAGTTCCAAGTCCTCAGCAAATTGCTTAATCTTGGCGTGATTAACACTTTCATGCATATCAGAAACATATAAAGAAAAGCAAATTGGTGAGAGGACTGAACCCTGGGACTCACCTTGTCTAATAAGTTTAAAATCGGAGGACTGTACTGAAAATTGTCTTTCAACCCGATTGTATCTACTCGTCATAAGAGTTAAAGAAGTGTTTGAGAATCCAAAATGGTTCATTTTTGCAAACAACAAATTATGACTTAAGGCCTCGAATGCCTTACCAAAGTCAACAAGCATTGCCATGCAAGTACCATTTCCCTGTTCTTTATTGTGTCTTATATCGTTTACTATGCTGACAAGAGCTGTGGTAGTGGCAAAATGTTTCCTGAACCCAGATTGACAGTCTGGTATAAAATTGTTCTTTTCTAGAAACTCGGTGATTTGTTTACATAAGTGTTTTTCAAATATCTTGGAAACAACAGGAAGAACCTTGAAGTACCGACTACAATCGAATATCGTCGCATGCCGCGGGTTAATGTGTCGCACAAAAAATGTTGTATGCCGCATCTCGAAGGCACGTGCACATACTTCTACTCGTTAGGGCTCGCATCGAAGCATACGAGTTCTGCCTCAAGTGCATACGCGTCTTTAGACTGTGATAGAATTTGCATGTCTCGCTGCGAGGCCGTCCGAATCCGTCCTCCAGTGAATACACGCATTATTGAGACGAACAAATACAACAATACAATACAATAACTTTATTTGTCAAAAAAAATAAATGGTTGTATACACAATTTTAGCTCACACATATACTATAGTAGTGTGAGCTATGGTGATCCTAATTTTTTCGAGAAAAAAAAAGTTGCTCCGATTTCAAAAATTTTTATATATCTTTGCGTTTCAGATGATTTTGAAACTTTTTTGTTGCGCCGTCTGTCTGTCTGTCTGTCTGTCTGTATGTCTGTCTGTCTAGGTGTCTGTGTGTCTGTATGTCTGTCTGTAACGACCAACGCGCATAACTCAAAAACCACTTGGCCGATTTTAATGAAATTTGGTACCTAGGCTGGGTCTTGGGTCGAGATGGTCCCATTTAAAAATGAACAAAATCCACCGAACACAAACCAAATAAAAGGGTGGGGGTAGATTTCAAAAATTAGAGTTTATGTGAAAATAATGGCGTGTGTGATATTAAACGAAAGGTAATTGAGTTTGCAGTTAAACAAAATACATTTTAATTTATTTAAAAAAAACGGGTGGGGGTATATTTTAAAAATTAGAGTTTAAGTGAAAATATGGCGTGTGTGATATCAAACGAAAGGTAATTGAGTCCGGACTTTAACAAAATACATTTTAGTTTTTGTTTTTTTTGTAAGGGTGGGGGTAGATTTCAAAAATTTGAGTTTAAGTCAAAACATGGCTTGTGTGGTATCAAACAAAAGGTAATTTAGTCTGGAGTTGAATAAAATATATTTCAGTTTTTAGTTATATTAGCTCACACGTACACTATAACTATAGTACCTAGTGTGAGCTTAGGGGCCCATATATTGGCAGAGTATTTCTATATTCTTGCAGAACAATTTTTAGCTCACACATATACTATACTATAGTAGTATGAGCTATGGTGATCCTAATTTTTTCGAGAAAAAAAAAGTTGCTCCGATTTCAAAAATGTTTATATATCTTTGCGTTTCAGATGATTTTGAAACTTTTTTGTTGCGCCGTCTGTCTGTCTGTATGTCTGTCTGTCTGTCTGTCTGTAACGACCAACGCGCATAACTCAAAAACCGCTTGACCGATTTCAATGAAATTTGGTACCTAGGCTGCGTCTTGGGTCGAGATGGTCCCATTTAAAAATGAACAAAATCCACTGAACACAAGCCAAATAAAAGGGTGGGGGTAGATTTTAAAAATTAGAGTTTATGTGAAAATATGGCGTGTGTGATATCAAACGAAAGGTAATTGAGTTTGGAGTTAAACAAAATATATTTTAGTTTTAGCTCACACATATACTATAGTAGTGTGAGCTATGGGGATCCTAATTTTTTCGAGAAAAAAAAAGTTGCTCCGATTTCAAAATTTTTTATATATCTTTGCGTTTCAGATGATTTTGAAACTTTTTTGTTGCGCCGTCTGTCTGTCTGTCTGTCTGTCTGTATGTCTGTCTGTCTGTCTGTCTGTCTGTCTGTCTAGGTGTCTGTATGTCTGTCTGTAACGACCAACGCGCATAACTCAAAAACCACTTGGCCGATTTTAATGAAATTTGGTACCTAGGCTGGGTCTTGGGTCGAGATGGTCCCATTTAAAAATGAACAAAATCCACCGAACACAAACCAAATAAAAGGGTGGGGGTAGATTTCAAAAATTAGAGTTTATGTGAAAATATGGCGTGTGTGATATTAAACGAAAGGTAATTGAGTTTGCAGTTAAACAAAATACATTTTAATTTATTTTAAAAAAAAGGGTGGGGGTATATTTTAAAAATTAGAGTTTAAGTGAAAATATGGCGTGTGTGATATCAAACGAAAGGTAATTGAGTCCGGACTTTAACAAAATACATTTTAGTTTTTGTTTTTTTTGTAAGGGTGGGGGTAGATTTCAAAAATTTGAGTTTAAGTCAAAACATGGCTTGTGTGGTATCAAACAAAAGGTAATTTAGTCTGGAGTTGAATAAAATATATTTCAGTTTTTAGTTATATTAGCTCACACGTACACTATAACTATAGAACCTAGTGTGAGCTTAGGGACCCATATATTGGCAGAGTATTTTTTAAGGGTGGGGGTAGATTTCAAAAATTACAGTTTACGTAAAAATATGGCGTGTGTGATATCAAACGAAAGGTAATTGAGTCCGGAGTTAAACAAAATATATTTTAGTTTTTGTTTTTTTAAGGGTGGGGGTAAATTTCAAAAATTTGAGTTTAAGTCAAAACATGGCTTGTGTTCATATATATAAAATTTATTTTAGTTTTTAGTTATATCAGCTCACACGTACGCTATAACTATAGTAGATACCTAGTGTGAGCTTAGGGGCCCATATATTGGCAGAGTATTTTTTTCTTATGCTAAGCACTTAATTGACAAAAAGGATCCACTCTTGATTATAAAAACCGTTTACAGTAAACTCTTACTAGAAGATAATTCTTGCGAGAAGACCCTAGTTAATTTTAATTTAAATTATTTTATCGATTACCTGATTGCATGCATCAAATCCACAAAAGTAGAATACTACAACTAGTGAGAGCCTATATTTCAGTGCAATTTTTTTTATAGTGTTAAATATATCTTTGCTATCATCCGACCGGAGAGTGGCAAGGGGACAATCGGGAAGGGAGCGAACAACATTCCAATATACGGCGGAGTTAATATATAGGAGTTCAAAAAGCAACAATCATTAAAATTAAAATTGTTTAAAAAAAAACAAGATAATATAAAAATTGCTATAGTAAACTTTGGCCTGCAATTAATTTCGATTTTATTATTTTAGTGTATGTAGATATTCATGAGTTTTTTGTTTGACTAGTAAGACTATTCCAAATCTTGATAACAGTAAATGTAAAAGACCTTTGAAATGCTGCAGTTCTATAACCAGGGACGATGTACAAGTTAAGCTATTCCTTGTTCGTTGATTCTGAGGGAAGAAATTGAACTCATGAAAATCTACGCATATGCAATTTCCTTCGGTTATTCATGTTTAAAATTTTGTTACTATTTAGGATAGGTGTTATATGATTACGGTAAGGTATGTTAAAGGCTAAACGCATACATGAGTTCTGCAATTAAAACGACTTTTAGCTCACACATATACTATACTATAGTAGTGTGAGCTATGGTGATCCTAATTTTTTCGAGAAAAAATAAGTTGATCCGATTTCAAAATTTTTTATATATCTTTGCGTCTGTCTGTCTGTATGTATGTCTGTCTGTCTGTATGTCTGTCTCTAACGACCAACGCGCATAACTCAAAAACCGCTTGGCCGATTTTAATGAAATTTGGTACCTGGGCTAGGTCTTGGGTCGAAATGTTCCCATTTAAAAATGAACAAAATCCACCGAACACAAACCAAATAAAAGGGTGGGGATAGATTTCAAAAATTAGAGTTTATGTGAAAATATGGCTTGTGTGATATCAAACGAAAGGTAATTGAGTCTGGAGTTAAACAAAATACATTTTAATTTATTTTAAAAAAAGGGTGGGGGTATATTTCAAAAATTAGAGTTAAGGTGAAAATATGGCGTGTGTGATATCAAGCGAAAGGTAATTGAGTCCGGAGTTTAACAAAATACATTTTAGTTTTTGTTTTTTTTAAGGGTGGGTGGGGGTGGATTTCAAAAATTTGAGTTTAAGTTAAAACATGGCTTGTGTGATATCAAACAAAAGGTAATTTGGTGTGGCGTTGAATAAAATATATTTCAGTTTTTAGTTATATTAGCTCACACGTACACCATAACTATAGTACCTAGTGTGAGCTTAGGGGCCCATATATTGGCAGAGTATTTAGTTTGCCAAGAAAGAATTAATGTGTTGCAAAGAAAATAGTTTTGCTTGGGATTTAGATATTTTGTTAATCTGTAAATGTTTTTAAGAACCACTGGAATGGTATTTTTTTCAATATGAATATTAAGATTCTGTTCAAGTTTTTATCGGTTTGTTTTATTTTTATAAATTATTAAAATTTGTGATTTTTAAGAATTTAAGTTATGATTTTTCGCAAATAAATTTAAGTTATTCAGATCTGAGTTTAGGTTTTGCTGAAATTCTGAAATGGATCCATCACTAATAATGGAAGATGCAGTTCCGAGTCGTCAGCAAATTGCTTAATCTTGGCGTGTTTAACACTTTTATCCATATCAGAAACATATAAAGAAAAACAAAATGGTGAGAGGACTGAACCCTGGGGCACACCTTGTCTAATAAGTTTAAAATCGGAGGACTGTACTGAAAATTGTGTTTCTGTATTGTTCCCAATTTCAACCCGATTGTATCTACCCGTTAAAAAATCATCATCTTCATAAGAGTTAAAGAAGTGTTTGAGAATCTAAAATAGTTCATTTTTGCCAACAACAAATTATGGCTTAAGGTGTCGAACGCCTTACTAAAGTCAAGCATTGCCATGCAAGTACCATTTCCCTGTTCTTTATTGTGTCTTATATCGTTTACTATGTTAACATTTCCTGAACCTAGATTGACAGTCTCAAGTCTCCCTCAAATGCATACGCGGCTTTAGACTGTGATATAATAGGTATACATTATACATAATACCTGTCAAGTCGAACTGGTAATTGTGCCATAATCGGATAATTATCCATACATAATATGTAGGCAATACAAAAAACAAATTTCGCATGATATTACACGGTTTTTTACCATGGCAGCTCACAAAACAATGACTAGGATAAGTATTTTAAAAAAATTGCGATAGGTAACGTCAAAAATGGTAATAAACTGTGGCGGATCCAGGATTTTAGAGAAGGAGGAGCCAAGGAGGCAGAAAAAACAGAAACCGATTTTTCTTTCGGTTTGTAATAAGTCTAAGCTCTGAAGTTTGGCGCCATATACAACACTGTAAATTTTTTTATTTTTTGTGATTTCTTAAAAAAATTTCAAATTGCGTTTTATGCATTGGTTATCTTTTGCTAATGGCTAATAATGCTGAGGCCTTAGTGGTATATCTTTGAGCCAAAGTGTTAAGCCCAAATCATCTACTGTTGTAATCTATAAGCGAGACATGTAATCACTTTAGTCAAACTCAGTATGTAGGTACGTGGGCACAATAGATCCATTTGTGGTCGCAGTGCATGGAGGTCCAGTAGGGCCTGCCACCACTTTCGAATACATACATACATCTTTTGCTAAAACTAAAGATTATAAGCTCAACCAAGCTGTATGTAAAGGAGGGTGGGGAGGCCCGGACCCCTTGAACCGAACCAAACCCACGACCAACCAATAAAACTGGTTTTATTTCGTAGCACTACTGTACATCTCTTACCTAAAGCCGCGTATTAATTTGAGGTAGAATTCGCTGCGAGGCCGAACGAGCATACATAGTATACGTGTATTCGGTGGTGCCACGCACGGACCCGCGGCATGCAACGCCATCCGATCGGAGTGGTTACTTCAAACCAACATTCAGTTGAATATGGACGATTTGTTCGTCTTAAGGAGCGTATTCATTTGGTCATAATCTTTCCAAAGGGCAACACTGATTTAACAAATAATAAGTGGTGAACAAAACTAACATGCCAAGATAAATTCGGCTTGCATCAATAACAACGATATCTCCGGAACAGCAGAACCGATTTTTATGAGATATTCAGGCAAAATGGCGACTCTACAGTAACCCTTTTCTAAATGCTGATTTTTAAGTAAATAAAAAACTTTTGCCTTCTTCAACCTTCCTTTACAAAAATAGTATTTATGTCCTATTTTACTTATTCTTTCAAATATACTAGTTATGCTTTGTTTTAAAGGGGTTTGAGACAAAAATCAGAATTCTTGTCGCTTGCATCCAAATGTTTTGGTGTTTCGGACGGGGACAAAAAACCCGAACACATTTAAATAATCATCAAATAAAAGCAAACTGGCAAAGATTTTTTGAAATAAATATAATTTTAATAAAGTAGCAACTTTATTAGGGATTCTAAATTTAACAAATTTTTATTAATACTACTATGTCGGTGAACAAGTTTCCCAACTTGTTTTTATTTTTGTAAATAATTATATTCTCTAATTTTCACTTAAAATTAGAGAAGCTATCTCTCTTAGTTTTTAAATATTTTTGGGTTACATTTTCTACGCTTACAAGCGTTTTTAGAATATTATTTTGATTTACTTTACGCTATATCTTTCCATATTTTAAATTTAAACTTCGCGCGCTTCTCCCAGCAATGAAGGATTTGAGATAAGCGGCTAAATTCGGCCTAGCAGACGAAAACGCCGATTGTCTGAGCGAACAACTCAACCACGCGCCACGTGCAACTAAAGTCACCGCACCGCTATTATTTTATATTAAAATTGTGGAAACTATTAATTTTACGCTTTAGTTTATTAGATATTAGTGTTTGGAACATTTTGAACTATAGAACAATGGAGAGTCTGGTACTTCGCGTATAATCGGGCTGGCCAGCCAAGTAGCTACGAAAGACATCTAATGGTAAGTCGTTTCTTGATAATTTTTCATTGCTACGCTATTTTTAGTAAATAAGTTTTTAGGCTCTTTTTTCCCTGTCGGAGCCCTGTGGAAAGATACAGTCCCTCTTAACTCCCACACGTTTTTCTCGAGCTATCTCGAGTGGTCCTTCGGTATATTTTATTTTCTACAGAAGGCCTGACCTCACCATTTGGTCCAGGTTCGAGCCTGATAACAGGACCCCGGGAAAAATTAAAGTCTAAATCGCATTTTGTTAAAAATAAAATTTTTAATAAATACGCATGACCTTGATCTGTTTGCTGTGCTAGCAGTGAAAATAACAAGTAAAAAAGTACCGAACGCGCATTGTTTTCGCGCATTTCCTACCTCTTTTTGGCTTGGCGTCACCTGCACGTAGGAAAAGTTTCCACCACATCGCTGTAAAAGATCTTAGAGAGGTAAATGAGACTTGTTTACATTGTTTATCGCCTATTTTCTTTTCTTTTTAAACGCTTTTAATTTTTAAATATTAAAAATTTCGGAAACTAATCGTTCACCTGTGTTAACGGAGTTTTTTAAAAACATTACAATGAGTACGCAACTTAAGAAGTTAGAAGCACTCCGTAATGTGCAACATAATCGCATTAATACTCTTCATAACTTAGCTAATGCTTGCCTAACGGATGATACAAAAAAACCGTGTTTACAGGTTCGACTTATCGACCTTGATGAAATGAAAGAAACATTTTTTATTTATCAAAATCAAATAATAGAGGCTTATTCGGCAAGTCCGGAGAGACTGGAAGAAGAAAATGAACGCCTTACTGAGTTTGACGACAGCTTCTATGATATTAAAAGAATTCAAAAACAACTATTTGAGGTGAAAATTGAAGCTCCTCAACCTCAAAACTTAACGCAAATTTCAAATTCTTCTGATCCAGACCGCTTTATGGCGTCTTTAATGCCAAGACTGCGCATTGTCGAATTTCATGGCGACATCACTAAGTTTCCAACCTTTCTAGATATGTACAATAGTTCTGTACACAATAATCCTAGTATTCCTACAAACGCTAAATTTAATTTGTTACTGTCCTACCTAAAAGGACCGCCTTTAAACGTAGTTAAACACTTACAAATAACCGACGCTAATTATATAATCGCTTACAATACGCTTCTAAAACGCTATCATAACCCCCGCTTATCGGCTCAAACTTATTGGCGCTCCGTGTATAATTTTCCCGCTCTCAAAGACGACAATCCCGAAACGCTGCGCACGCTGCTTGATGTTTTTTCAGAAAATATTGAGGCTTTAAAAACTCTAAATTACGACACTGATCAATGGTGTTTTCCGCTCGCCAACATTTTACTAGATAAATTGCCTGAGGTACTACTTTCACGCTTTGAACTAGCTAATTCTAGGTCTAATGAAATGCCCAAATATCAAGAAATTTATAATTTCCTTGAAAGTCAATGTAATTCGCTTTATTCGCTACAATCTAAAAATAGATTTAAAAATAATAAACAGTTTTATAAAAATAACGCCTCGCCTTATTATACAAAAACGCTACTTGGTACGGAAAATACTCATTCTAAAGATAGATGCGCTTTTTGTGATTCTAACCCACATTCAATATATTTATGTCACGCATTTAAAGGTAAATCTCCCTACGAACGAAGCTAAAAATAAAAAACTATGTTTAAATTGTTTAAGCTCAATACATTTCACAAATTCTTGTCAAAGTCTACGCTCATGTCGCTATTGCCCTGGTAATCAAAGACATCACTCATTAATTCATTTTGAGCGAAATTTTAATTACTCTAGTTCCCAAAATCAAAATAGATCACATTTTGATGCTAACGTGAATTTCTCACAAAATCTCTCTAATATTTCTTCCAACGCATCTCCAAGTAGCTCACCACGTGGTTACTTCGCCAGTCAGCAAAGTTTTAGATCCCCGGCTACTGGTTGTCCGCTTCAAAATTACTCTACTCAAAATAAGTTCCCTCAAAGTGCCTCTTCTCAAAATAATCAAAATTTTACTTCGACGTCTTCTAATTCACACGTACCAATCGCAACTCCTTCGGGTTCTAACCCCACGCATTGTGGTTTTATTTCTGCGCAATCGCAAGTTTTATTGTCAACTATCCTAGTAAAAATTCAAGATGTCCGCGGTAACTTTCAAACAGTTAGAGCCGTTTTAGACAGCGGTTCGCAAAACAGTTTTTGTTCTCAAAAATTAGCGCAACAATTGGGCCTTCCCAGACAACCCTTATGTTCAAATATACAGGGGGTTGGAGGCAACTCTCTTACTTCTGATCTAGGATCGATTTTTATTAAAATTTGTAATTTTCAAAAACCAGATATTTTTGTGTCTACGCAAGCGATTATTTTGCAAAAGGTTTGTACTGATTTACCGTCAGTAAAAATAAATACAGAAAATTGGCATTTTATAAAAAATTTACCCTTAGCAGATCCCACTTTTTACAACCCTTCGCCTATAAATTTACTAATTGGTATGGATCTATTTCCACTAATTATACAGGGTGAAAAAATCGCTAGCGATGATCCAAATCATCCCTTTGCTATGGGAACTATTTTCGGCTATATTTTGATGGGACAAATAAATCAACCCTTAATTTCTACCCCGCCAATTAATGCTCTTTTTTGTCAAAATGAAAATGACTCGCTTTCGCAATTAATTTCAAAATTTTGGGAAACCGACTGCGTCCCCCAAAAAACTCATTTGAAACCAGAGGATGAAATTTGTGAAAATTATTTTAAACAGAGCGTGTCGCGTAATCAAGAAGGCCGGTATACTGTCTCCCTTCCCTTTCGCACATTTGAGAAACCACCGCAGTTTCCTACAATAAAACAAGTCGCGCTAAATCGTTTCTTATCTTTAGAAAAAAAACTGCTTCGCGATAAAAACTTGTATTGTGAATATTCTAAATTTATGAATGAATATTTGGAATTGGGTCATATGGACTATGACTCAGAAAAAGAAGACGATTCAGACAGCTATTTTATTCCACATTTCGCTGTTGTTAAAAATGAAGCTATCACTACTAAGACAAGGGTAGTTTTTAATGCGAGTGTTACCGACCCTTTTACGCATATTTCGCTTAATCAAGTCTTATTATCGGGTCCCAAACTACAAAAAGATATTATTCAAATATTATTACATTTTCGCCTTAACCCTGTGACGCTCACCTGCGATATTCAAAAAATGTATCGTGGTATAAATATCAACCCTGATCATCAAAAATACCAAAAAATATTTTGGCGGTTTAACCCTAATGAAAAAGTTTCCGTTTTTAAACTACGAACTGTCACTTACGGAGTGAACTGTTCACCATATCTCGCTTTACGCACCCTTCAGCACTTAGCTGAGTCCGAATATGATAACTACCCTCACGCTGCTAAAGTTATACTTAACGATACCTATATTGATGACGTCACTACTTCATGTAAAACGGTTCAAGAGGCGTTAAATTTGCAGCAAGAGCTTACGGAGTTATTAGGAAACGCTGGCTTGAAATTACACAAATGGTCTAGCAATCGCTCAGAAGTGATCTCTCATTTAGATCCCTCCTTAGTCAACCCCGCAGTTTTATCTCTCGATTCGGATGACGTCACTAAGGTCTTAGGCCTGTGCTGGCATCCTTCATACGACGAGTTTCGATTTAACATATTACCTAATCAGCAAAGCTGTACTAAAAGGACGCTTCTCTCTTTTTTAGCACGCTGCTATGACCCCCATGGTTATCTTACCCCAGTAACATTCACTTTAAAATATTTGATTCAACAAATTTGGTTACTTGGTATTTCCTGGGACGCCACGCCTACTTTAGAAATAGTTCGTCAGTGGACACTCTATCAATCTGAATTTCAAGTTTTAGAAAAATTTAGTTTACCCCGCCACATTGACATCACCAACGCCGAATCCATCGATCTCTGTGGTTTTTGTGATGCGAGTGAACGAGGGTACGCATGCGTAATATACTTACGTGTCTTACGAAACGCTAAATATCACATATATTTTGTTCTTGCGAAAAGTCGCATCGCTCCACTTAAAAAATTTGTTAGTATTCCGAGAATAGAACTTCTAGCCGCTACTCTTTTATCTGAGGTCTTAAAATACACATATGATATCTTTATAAAAAGGTTCACAATAAATAATATTTACGCTTTTTCGGACGCAATGGTTGTTTTACACTGGATAAAATCCCATCCAAGTAAATGGAAAACTTTTGTCGCAAATCGTGTTAGTCTTATCCAAGATAATATTAATCCAGAATGTTGGTTATATACCCCCACCTTTCTCAATAGTGCCGATGTAGCCAGCCGCGGCTGCTCGCCGAGTGAGCTTTTAAATCATCCCCTATGGTGGGCCGCCCCTAGTTTTTTACAAGAATCTTTCGATAAATGGCCAACAAAAACCCCGCAAGTCAAAATAAATGACAGTTTAGAGACTGAGGAACGAAAAAATGTTGCTCTGATTTCTTGTGACCGAATAACGGAAAACTTTTTAGATTCGCTTTTAAATAAGAAATCCGATTTTTACGCTATTCAACTACTTTTAGCCCGCAGTTTGCGATTCATAAATAATTGTAGACTATCCGCAGACGTCAGAAAAAAGACAAATATAGATTATATCGATCTCTTTAACGCTTTAAAATGTTTGGCTAAGCACGAACAACAAAAATACTTTTCTGAAGTAATTCTTAACCTTCAAAACCAGAAAAAATGCATAAAACCCATACAAAAATTGAATCCCTTTTTAGACCAGGATGGTCTTATAAGAGTTGGAGGACGCATTCAACAAGCCATGACTATTTCTTACGGACAAAAACATCCTCTTCTTTTACCCAAGGAAAGTAGACTTTCTTATATTTTTATTGAATATATGCACAAAAAATATTTGCATGTCGGAGTGCAAACAGTCCAATATCTCATTAGTCAAATTTTTTGGATTCTATCTGCCAAACGCTTAATTAAAACGGTTTTATCCAAATGTGTTCGTTGCTTTCGCGTCAAACCGCATTCTTATGAGCAAATCATGGGACAAATTCCGTCCTACCGCTTGATTCCACAAAAGCCTTTTACTTTTAGTGGAGTAGATTTTAGTAGTGCTATACCTATCACTCTCAGTAAACACAGAGGTGTAAAAACACAAAAAGCATATATCTGCCTTTTTATTTGTCTAAATACTAAAGCTTTACATCTCGAGTTAGTGTCAGATCTAACTTCGGACGCTTTTTTAGCTGCGCTACGTCGCTTTGTTGCCCGAAGAGGTTACATAAAAACTCTTTTTTCAGACAATGGCACAAATTTCGTTAAATCAAGCAAAGAATTGCTTGATCTTGCAAGAAATGCTTGCACGCAACAAGCTATCGCCTGGAATTTTATCCCTCCATCAGCTCCCCACTTCGGCGGTCTTTGGGAGTCAGGGATAAAATCAGTAAAAACTCACTTAATTCGTACCATTGGCTCGCAAATTCTAAGTTATGAGGAGTTGTACACGGTTCTTTGTCAAATTGAGGCGATTTTGAATTCTCGCCCCTTGACCCCGCAATCTGCCGACTGTAACGATCTACAGGTTTTAACACCGGGACATTTTTTAACACATGGACCTTTAGTTTCTGTTCCTGATGAAGATTTTTCAAGTAAACCTGAGAATCGGTTATCGCGATGGAACTTGGTCCAACGAATACAAGCCGATTTTTGGCGTCGTTGGAGCCAAGAATTTTTACATACCCTTCAAGTACGACATAAATGGTTGGAACCATGCGCAGAGCCAAAAATAGGTACCCTCGTTCTTATCAAAGACGAGTTATCACCGCCCCTTCAATGGCGGGTAGGTCGCATTATTGAAATTTTTAAAGGGCCTGATGGGCACGCTAGGGTGGCAAATGTTCGTACCGCGTCCGGTATCTTTAAACGACCTTTAGTCAAGCTTTGCCCCCTTCCAATTGATTCAGATTCACCTACCGAAAAATGATGCTCATTTTGGTGGGCCGAATGAACAAGTTTCCCAACTTGTTTTTATTTTTGTAAATAATTATATTCTCTAATTTTCACTTAAAATTAGAGAAGCTATCTCTCTTAGTTTTTAAATATTTTTGGGTTACATTTTCTACGCTTACAAGCGTTTTTAGAATATTATTTTGATTTACTTTACGCTATATCTTTCCATATTTTAAATTTAAACTTCGCGCGCTTCTCCCAGCAATGAAGGATTTGAGATAAGCGGCTAAATTCGGCCTAGCAGACGAAAACGCCGATTGTCTGAGCGAACAACTCAACCACGCGCCACGTGCAACTAAAGTCACCGCACCGCTATTATTTTATATTAAAATTGTGGAAACTATTAATTTTACGCTTTAGTTTATTAGATATTAGTGTTTGGAACATTTTGAACTATAGAACAATGGAGAGTCTGGTACTTCGCGTATAATCGGGCTGGCCAGCCAAGTAGCTACGAAAGACATCTAATGGTAAGTCGTTTCTTGATAATTTTTCATTGCTACGCTATTTTTAGTAAATAAGTTTTTAGGCTCTTTTTTCCCTGTCGGAGCCCTGTGGAAAGATACAGTCCCTCTTAACTCCCACACGTTTTTCTCGAGCTATCTCGAGTGGTCCTTCGGTATATTTTATTTTCTACAGAAGGCCTGACCTCACCAGTCGGTTTAGAATGTTTTTCTATGTTTTCCGCCGCCTATTCTCTCCCTCCTTCGATCCTGACAATCAGCTTCTGTCATGTTTTTTGACTCATTGATCTTTGGATTGACAGTTGCCATTTTAGTTTAGGACACCCTCTTTTTGTGCGCTCTTTTGCTGCTGTGGTAATCTCTCGTCGTTTATGCTTCCCTCGATTCCTATTTTTTCTTTTATGATCTCATTTCTTATGTGATCTGTTCTAGATATTCTCAGTGATCTTCTTATTGCATCCATTTCGACACTTTTCATTTTTGTTTTGTATTTTTCTGTTACGCGACAAGTCTCTATTCCATACAATAGCGTGCTTTTCACCATTGTTTCATATATGTTACATTACATTTACATTCTTTTTTATCTCTCAGCTCCATAAAATACTGTTAAGACATCCATACAATACTGTTAAGACATCCAATAACCTTTTTTGCTTTTACTATTCTTTCTTCCAGTTCTTTACAGTCTGTTCCTGTCTAGTTCTAACTCACCGGATTAATCCCCACTTTTGGTATTCTTGATCGTCAGCAAACTGTAGTGTGTATATGGTAAATCGGTCGTTAAGTTGTATTCCCATGCCGTGCACTTTACGTTTCCAGTTTTTAGAGCTACTGCGATATATATTTTAAAAAGAGTTGAAAAGATATAACAATCCTGTCTTAAGCCTTTCGTTACCAGGAATTCTTTTGAAAGTCGATTTCCAATTTTAATTTTAAATTTTGACCCTTTGTATAGTTATTTTATCGCTTTTATGAATGTATAATCTAGTTTGTTCTAACACTGTCCATAATTTTTCTACTGAAACGGTATATGCTTTTCGTAGGTCCACAAAGGTAACATGAGTCTCTATATTTCTGGCGCTCCTTTTTTCAATTACTTGTTTAAGATAAAAAGCATTATCACTACAAATTGTTATTCATCCTAAAGAAAAAAAAAATAAGTTCAATTTTTGAGTTTATTGATTACAAGGCTAACTATCTAGTTTTTTGTAAAATACCTTTTTACAATTAATTATTTAAGTAGGTAAGTTGGATATTTGTTTATAAAAAATGTCCTTGTAAATTTTAAAAAAAGTTACAGGTAATTATAATTTTAAAAACTGCACAAAAATTGGTGAAATAACATTAAGGCAAAAAAAATTAATTATGTCTAGGCGTATGTTGTAGGTACATATATTTCTGTTATCAGTAAAAAAACTTTTACTAGGAATCGTGTAAAATACTGCCACTAAAATTACTAGCATTTTTTAACGATAACCGCGCGGAAATCATTAGAATTACTTTGTGTAATTAAAAATGTAATGTTAGCTAAAACATTACCTATCCCAATCGGGGTTTTCCACCAATTTTCAAAAATTCAAACTGTTAATCTAGACAAAAAAAATAATTGATGGGTTTTTTCCTTTTTAAAAAAATGAACGAAGGTAATCGTAAAACTTAAAAGAGTTAAAAAACAATCAAAATTTCAGGGTGTTTTAATACTGGGTGGACCAAAACAAACCAGACAAAATATTTTTCATTACAACTTTCGAACTATACCAACGATTTTAATAAGCAATCTGCAGGGAACTGATCAGGGTTTTCAGAAAAAATATTTCTTGTCTACCATCCTAAATTCCGACAAAATCAAACTAAACTCAAAGAGGCTCGTTTATTCTTATGTTCCGAAAACTTTTTAGCTTTTCTATGGCTTAAAAAAGTTTCCACAAAAAAATATTTTCTTTTATTACCCCCTATACCCAAGAAAAAAACTACAAAAAAAGTAAAAAAGATTTTTGAAACATAAGAATAAACGTACCCCTTAAAGGGTCAAGTTTGATTCTGTCCGCCATCTTGGATTGTAATTTGGCAAATTTTGATTGTGATTTATAAAGGGCAATTATTGATCTTTACCATGATGCTTTTTATTTAATTAAAAATAGGTTTCGTAGAAATTATTTTATTTGGAAATCAATGCTGACAAAATTGAGAAGGCAAATGTAGATATACCGGAATAAATAAAAAATTTTGTCCGTCATTTCAAAATCCAAGATGGCAGACGAAATAAAATTGTACCCTTCAAAGATGCTCGTTTATTCTTGTGTTGCGAACATGTTTTAATAAGTTTTTTAAATCTCTAAAAAAGCAGCATTCTTGCCACGCACAATAAGGTATGAATCAGCAAAATCGGTTTAATGGTTCTAAAGAAAAATATTTTTCTTTTAACCATTGTTTTGAATATTATACGATTGCCTTGCCAATCATATTATTATATATATATTTATCGGTTTCACAACGTTCTACATCTTCCGATACCCAATCTCCACTCGTTTCTGTTTGCCCATAATTCATCATCTAGGCCTCTTAATCTTATTTCACTATCTATTCCTTCTCTCCAGCTTCTCCTTGGTCTTCCTCGTTTTCTTCGGCCAGTTGGTTTCCATTGTAATATTTGTTTAGGTAGTCTTCCATCATCCATTCTTTGTACATGTCCGTACCACACCAGTTGTTTTGTTCTTATATCATCCACTAGAGTACGTTCACCCACTGTCATAATTTCTCTTATTCTTTGATTGGTAACTCTTTCTCTTTTTGATTTCCCTGCTGCTCTTCTCCAATAGTCCATCTCCGTAGCGGAAAGCATTTTTTCTGTTCTATCTTTGATTGGCCATACTTCTGAGCCGTATGTAATAATACTTTTTACAATGGTGTTATATATAAGCTTTTTGTTATGTTTTGATATACTTTGGTCCCAAATTATTCCATTTAATAAAGCTATTGCTTTTCTTCCTTGTACGTTTCTATCTTTTATAGCTTTGTCTAGTGTTCCGTCAGCTGTAATTTTTAGACCCAAGTATTTATACTCATCACAGGACTGAATTCGCTGCCCAGTATTTAAGATTAGATCCTGTTTCGTTCCACCAATACACATATACTCTGTCTTATTGATATTAACCTCTAGTCCCCACTTATTGTACTCTTCTATTAGTTTTCGTGTCATATATTCGAGGTCGTCATAATCCTGAGCCACCACTATCTGATCATCGGCGAAACATAAAGTATACAAGGTGGTTTCATTCAACGGAATTCCCATGTTTTGGCATTTTCTCTTCCAGACTTTAAGGACCTGTTCCAAATATATCTTGAAGAGCGTAGGCGAGATACAGCAACCTTGTTTAAGACCTTTATTTACTTGAAAGCCTTTGGTTAGTTTTGCTTTTATTTTAACTTTTGCCTTACTATTGCGGTATAACTCTTTGATGGCCTTAATTAGTTGTACGCTTATGTTTGTCTTTTCCAACGCTTTCCAAAGTAGATTTAGTGGTATACTATCATATGCCTTCTGCAAGTCTACGTAAAGCAGATGGAGCTCTTGTCCGTATGCCATTTTCTTTTCAATAACTTGGGTTATACAAAAGAGATGATCTGAAGTCGATCTACCCGCCCTGAAACCAGCTTGTTCTTCTGCCTCCATATCTTTATATTCGCTCTCCACTTTATTTCTTATTATTTTGCCATATATTCTGCTTAGCGTACTAGTTACAGATATACCTCTATAATTGTCACATATATCTTTCCTTCCTTTTTTGTGTATTGTGGATATATATGACGTTTTCCACTCAGTTGGTACTACAGCTCCATTTAAATATCTTTGGAAAAGATTCCGTAATCTACAAAACAATTCTTCAGTGCCATATTTAATAAGTTCAGCTGGGATATTTCCGGGTCCGGCAGATTTACCGCTTTTTAAGGTTTTGCACACGTTTTTGACCTCAGATATTGTGAGGGGTACTGGAGATCCCATCGTTCTAATGATATTGTCTCTTTCGTCTTCCTTGAATTCTGCTCTATCTTCAGTTAAAAGTTTTTTAAAATGCTCATCCCATTCTTTGTCTGGTATTGGTGAAATAATATCTCTGCATGTTTCTTTTTTGATCGATCTTATAGTTTTCCAGCTTTCGGTACTTCTCCTACCTCCTAAGTAAGAATCTATTTTCTGGCACTTTTGCATCCATGATTGATTCTTCTTATCACTGATCATTCTTCTCACCTTTGATTGCGCGATTTTGTATTCTTCTCTGCTTCTATCTGTCTTTTGGGATAAGTACGTGTGATATAATTTCCTTTTTTCCTCTATTTCACTTTCAATCTCAGCATCCCACCAGTATGGTTTTGTTCTTTTAAGAGTTTCTTCCACTAATCCTAGTGCTTCTTTTGCAGCTTGATGGATGCTTAATGTGATACATTCGTATTCCTCATCTGGGGTTTCACCTGAACTTGAATTAAGTTTTTCGTTCAGTCTCTTTTTGTATAAGTTTTTTACGCTGTCATGTTCTAGGCTTAGTAGATTATATTGACAGTGATCAATTTCCTCATTCACTGTATCATCAAGATTTTGTTGATGGAGGCTTCGGCCTTGATAAGGAAAGAGAATTTTGGTCTCCAGAAAATAGTGATCACTTCCGCATGTTGATCCACGCTTTGTTCTGACATCTTGAATTTTTAGTTTTGTCTTTTGTTTAGTGATAAGATAATCAATGACGGATTTCAGGTTTTGTGAGGGTTTGGTCCAGGTATATTTGTGTATTATGTTGTTAAAAAACCGTTTTGGATTTTTAGGTCTAATTGCTCACATACTGTGATAAGCCGGTTTCCATTGTCATTAACAACATCTTCTCCATATTGGCCAACTGTCAGATCATTTACTCTGTTACCTGTTCTACTATTTAAATCTCCCAATATTACAATTTCTCTAGATGTACTTACTGCTGATATTTCATTGTGGATTTCTTCAAAAAAATTGTCTTTCACGGCTACATTTGCATCGTCATTATACGCATAGATTCCAAAAATCGTAAGTCTCATTCCTTTTATTGTTATATTCATTCTTATTAGCCGTTTATTTACTGCTTCCCAGTTGGTGATATATTTTCTAAATCTTTTGTTGACCAAAATAGATACTCCTTGTTGCGCATGTTTTTCTTTTGCCACTCCGCTATAGAAATGGTCATACTGTCCTAGGTTTTCAGATCCTTTTCCTTTCTTCTTCGTTTCTGTTAGTACAGCAAGGTCAACCTTCATTCTGCTGCACTCATGGACTATATCATTCACTTTTCGACTCATTCCTTGTACGTTCCATGTACCAAAAATCATATTCCTGTTTCTTTGCTTGGTTCGTCTTAGGTTTTTCATTTCTTTCCGAGGCGTTTGATTGGGTTTTTTAACAGTGTACGTTTTTTTCCGGGTATCAGAGAGTTAGTCTAATGCCCCAACCCCCAACCTGGAGGACCAGGTGATTTTTGATCGAGGTTTTCTTCCCCTAGCCTTTGACGATTCCAACGCCGGTACTACAAGGCAGCATCTTCTTCTTTTATACTATCATGTCGGCATTTATTTCCTTATAAATTCATTACTACTAAACCGATTTTAATGAAATAAAAAATATCCTGGTGAGAATTGATTGCTTTTTAAAGATCATGATCAAAATTTATCTTATCTTAACATTTAACATGGTGGACAGAATCATAATTGATTTTTTAAAATGGATGTTTTTTATTTCATTAAAATCGGTTTAGTAGTAATGACTTTATAAGGAAATAAATGCAGACATGATTGGCAAGGCAATCGTATAATATGCAAAACAATGGTTGAAACAAAAATATTTTTTTTAGAACCACTAAACCGATTTTGCTAACTCGTACCTTGTTGTGCGTGGCAAGAATGCGGCTTTTTTACTAATTTAAAAAAATAATTAGGACATGTTCGCAACACCAGAATAAACGAGCATCTTTAAAGGGTACATTTTAATTTCGTCCGCCATCTTGGATTTTAAGATGATGGACAAAAAAATACATTCAGTTAAAACTCTGATTAATTCTCTGCCAAGTGCAGTTTGGCCCATTAAAATCGATGGTATAGTTTAAAAGTTACAATAAAAAAAAAAAATCCGATTTCTTTTGGCCCACCCGGCAACTGGTAAGTTTGAAAAAAAATCGGGATTTTTCAAATATTTGAAATGTACTTATATTTTTTTAATTTTCAAAAATGTCAAAATTTTTTTAGAATTTAAAAAGTTTTTTCTTATAAATTTTTTAAAATTTTGATTTTTATTTATAATTTTTAAAAATTTAATTTTTTTTGCATTTTTTAAAATTTTCAATTTTTTTGGAATTTTTTTTTTTTAGGTACATATCATGAATAAAGGGTAATTTGATTTAGAAAGATGTCTTACTCTAATAAAAGTGCAAAATAATAACTTATATTATTTTAGGCACAAAATAGTCATTTAGGAAACCCTAATAAATATGCAGTGAAAAAAAATCATATTTTGGAAATTATATAAGCATTGAAATAATGTGCCAGTGAAGCCAAATATATAGATAAATAAAATAAATAATTAACACCTTTAAAACTTGAAAATATCTTAAATTTTTGAGATAAAAATAAAGTGTTATTAAAATTAGCCACAAAAATTTACACTAATTATCACAATCTATCAAGTTTTACTAAATTAATGGAAATCTTACTTAAGTACTTTTGAAAAAAGTTTAGAATTATCTGTAAAGTTTTGAAAAACGGTCCCCAAATGACGTTTTTTTAAATGTAGGCTTTACGTTTGCCGATAATTTGAAAAATGTATCGTTCTATGCGTTGCCCGCTTATAAATTAATAAATGAGGAGTTGACCCCACATTTAAGCATAAAAAATATTTTGTAAAGCCAAGTCAAACTTTTACCGGACAAAATCAAAAAGGACAAAATCATAAAAAGCATGAGCAACTCTGTCCTTTCTTTTCATGTATACTGGTTTCGTCTTTCTTCCTCTCATAGAAATGGGTATCATTGAAGTTTAGCGGCAAATTTATATCGGGAACAAAAAATATTGTTGTTTTTATATGATAAAAAGAAACATAAAAAAAATTAAAATGTCTGTTTTTTCCTTTAATGAGCTCTCCTGTCCGTCTTTTGGGAGGTGGATATTGGTGTTAACCGAACCGAACGAACCTCTTGGTCAATTACTTGCAAATGATTGCTAGCCTAGGGTCCCACACTTGACCTTTTATAAGGATGGGCCTTGCTTAATGAAAATGCCGTATGTACTACTCATATGTAGATACAGTGTTTTTATTATTTTTTTATAACAGTAAAGAAATTTCAGTAAAGGACGCTTTAATTGCATAGCAATATCAGAGCCGCTCTTCTTTAGGTGAACGCCACAAGGTAGGCCCGACCCCTTTTTATAATTTTGTCTTTTTGATTTTGACCGGTTTTAATAAAAGACGTTATACAGAACTTTGAATTTGCTCTTGTCTTGTTTTGAAGAATGCCATTTTCCTTTATGATCTTAGACGATCTTCGATTTGTCCTTTATGATAAACTATGGGGGCCCAACTCAAGACACAAGAATTACCTTTTTTATTATTCTTACAAAATCTTATTCAGTTACACCCGGTACAATTAAAGGTAAGATTTGACTCATCATGTTTATGCAGAAATTAATAAGTTACATAAAAAAACAAAAACGAAAAATTTCCGGGAAATAAAAACTTGTAACAAATTGATACATTAACACATTAACAGCTAACTAATGTTTGGTCATTCTTAAAATTTTTTGAATGAAAAACAAATAAATTAAGTCATTAAACATCTTATACAAGGCAAACTTAACTGGAAACAAATTCGCTAGCAGCTACATTTTGATTTTGGTAAGATACCTTTTGAACAAGTCGGTTCGTTTCACAAGGGCACTGTTCCATTTAGTTGAGGTGCTTTGAAAGATGTACTTTTCCGAACGTCCAAAAATGCAAGAATCCTCGTGTTCACAATTGTTTCCAAATAAAAACCCGTCCTCCTACACACAAGTTTCATTTTCATGAAGTGCTGCTATACCGATGCTACCAGAAGCACCGAAGGAAGAATCCTGTAATGTGTTACAGCCTGTACAACCAATATACCTTCTACCATTCACTACTACACTCTAATTCTCAGCAGCAAACTGATCAAGGCATTTCTGTAGTGGGCCAAACACCAACCAATCAAATTCAAAAAGGAAACGACGTTCTTCAAGATGTTGCGGCATCTGCTATATTGCAGCATGCAACAAACACAAGTGCACTTTCAATTTCAATATTTACCATCGTTAGCTTTTTCATTATTGTTAATTAAATGTTCTTTACATAAAGTTTCTTATTAATATATCATGATAAAAAAATCCTGTTTCATAATTTTGTGCTGAAAAGTTACTTTTCCGCACGATTTTTGTTTTGTTAAAAATAAAGATATTTAGGACTAATTAAATGATTTATGTAACTATACTATCTTATGTATCATTTTCTAGCATTATTATAAAATCTTTGCGAATTAAAACATGTTTTTTTGATAAAGAAGATGGACAAAAACACTCGCAGGAAAAACATTGTACCTAACTCTTGCGGAAACTATCTTTTCCACCCTTGACGGCTTGCCCGAACTCCGCTCCACGTCGTTCGTTCAGCTGCCGTTGCGTGCGGAAAAGTACTTAGAACAATATATGGTAAAAAAATAGCTTTATATCTTAAAAACAAACAAAGATATAATATTTGTTTGGGTAACAAAAATTGCTATATATCTTAATTGGTGTTCTCTTGCAAAAGAAACCGTATTTACAGTTTTTCAGTAAAACTAATTTACCATCTTGGATTTATGACGTCACAACGGCCCTCCTACTCAAATTGTAGGCAAACACCCGGTGATTAAAATTATGTGATCCATTACCAATTGATCTAGGGTAGTTTTAAAAAAATCTTCCACAACTATCCTACGGGAAGTGGTGCCCGCGAGAGTCTCGAGTCAAAAACGAGACTCTCGCGGGCGCCACTGGCGCGATACCGTAGGCTACTAAACTAATTGGCAAATTCCACATTTCCTGAGGAACGCGACGGACGGAGCTAGGAGGCAGAAAAAACCAAAATATTGTTTTTCTTGCTGCCTGAGCTTATTTTTGAAAAATAAAGTAATTTTTGGGGAAAAACTGAAAAAAACAGTAAGAAGGTCAATTTTGTAAGAAATTACAATTTAGGCATTTGTTTTTTTTTCACTTAAATTTAAAAATAAGTAGGTAGTTATGTGAGGAGACGGGAAGCGTATCCTCTAGACCCCCTGGATGCCCCACTTCCTAAAGAAGTTTAAAAACAAAGACTAGCCGACTGGAAAATAGAAACCCTGTTTGAGATATCTTATTTTATGTGAAATAACCCTGTGTGGTATATCTGATTCTTTTTTTTAATATTATTTTTGAAATGTTAAATCTGTGATCGTTAAAGCGAATTTGTTTTAATCTAAGTTCTCACCCTGTATATCGCTTATATAGGTTCTTTCAGGGAATTAAACGTAAAAACAAATAAAACCGTTAGATTCCATTAAAGGGCAATTTGGCAAATTACCGTTTTAATTTTTATTGGGAAATTTTGAATGAAAAACAAACAGTTTATTTTCTATTCATTCATTAGAAACCGGGCAACAACTGCACTAAATCTATTTGTAAATCGAGTTTTCCTCCAAGCGTACGGAAAATAGCTTTTTACGCACTCATTTGCGTGCGGAAGGTACTACTTTACCGCACTGTTTTTTAACACACGCTTTTTTACATTCCTAGCCCGCGAAGCAATGGCTAGAGAAGGTATTATTAGTTTGGACGAAAATTAGCTCACACATACTATAGTAGTGTGAGCTATGGTGATCCTAATTTTTTCGAGAAAAAAAAGTTGCTCTGATTTCAAAAAATTTTATATATCATTGCGTTTCAGATGATTTTGAAACTTTTTTGTCGCGCCGTCTGTCTGTCTGTCTGTATGTCTGTAACGACCAACGCGCATAACTCAAAAACCGCTTGCCCGATTTTAATGAAATTTGGTACCTAGGCTGTGTCTTGGGACGAGATGGTCCCATTTAAAAATGGACAAAATCCACCAAACACAAGCGAAATAAAAGGGTGGGGGTAGATTTCAAACATTAGAGTTTATGTGAAAATATGGCGTGTGTGATATCAAACGAAAGGTAATTGAGTCCGGAGTTGAACAAAATACATTTTAGTTTAAAAAAAAAGGATGGGGGTAGATTTAAAGTTTCCGTGAAAATATGGCGTGTTTGTTACCAAACGAAAGGTAAATGTGTCCGGAGTTAAATACATTTTAGTTTTTGTTTTTTTTTAAGGGTGGGGGCTCGGGTGGGGGTAGATTTCAAAAATTTGAGTTTAAGTCAAAACATGGCTTGTGTGGTATCAAACGAAAAGTAATTTGGACTGAATAAAATATATTTCAGTTTTTAGTTGTATTAGCCCACACGTACACTATAACTATAATAACTAGTGTGAGCTTAGGGGCCCTTATATTGGAGTAGTTTTTTTGAGATATCGCCGAAAATGTGTTATTTGGGTGTATTTTATTGACCTATGTTAGCAATATCGTCGTGGTGAGTGTTTGTGTGTCCGTAACAAAGTGGCGTATATAGAAAAAAGTTTTAGGGTGAGCCCCAGACAGTATGGGGGGGGGCGAGACCCCATGAGGCCGTATTTAATGCTATTTTATGTTTGTATGCATGAAATATCTGGAAAATATCAAAAAAAATTTCACTTCGGGGGAGGGGGGGGTGTCGGGCCGAACCGAACCCCCTTATATACGCCACTGCCGTAACACGATAGCTCCTAAACAGCTGAACCGATTTTCATTATATTTTCAGGTAAAATAGTGTTCGGCACTGTAATAAGCTGATTAGATCTTGGTAAATATCCTTTAATGCTAATGACAGTTTTTTGGCAAATAAATATTTTTAAAAGTGCTAACTTTTTAAAGGAGCATCGCATCGCATGCCGTTTTGGAATATAGTGGATCACATTTTTCTCCAGAATTTGTGATATAACTAAAAACTTCGTATAAGCTTTTGTTTCTGAGATATTTACAAAAAACTGTTTTTAAGGCTGATATATCATGATGTTCACTTGAAGTGTGCTAATAGGCTACCTAGAAAGGTATCAGATCCATCATGGATCCATTTATTTTAAAAGAAATCCGTGGTAAGCGTGTATGTTTTACCTTTCAATTAACAGGCTTCTAATTTCTAAGGGGGGGGGGGCAGCGGCCCCCCCTGCCAGTCACAGGCGACGCCGTTGTAGCCAATGGTCAAGTTTGTTTGTAAAATATTTTGTGTTGGTGACTTGAGTTCACTCTCAATTTATGACAAAAATAATTGAAACCTTGATCTAAATAATTATAACAATTTCGTAAGCTAGCTCAAATTAAAAATTTTGCAAAATTTCAGAAACGTGACCGCAAATAAATCAGATAATTAAATAATGTTAAATCCTGTTTATGATTTATTAATAAACGCTCTTATCAAATTAATATTCTATTGAATAAATAAAAATATCGCTGAGATAAAAACTTTTTAGAAAAATAAGTCTAGAATATGACCTCTCCAAACTATACAAGGTAATCCAAGTTGGCAGCCATTCCACTCAGGATGTAACCCTTTACACAAAAAATTTAATTGGATTTATAGTAATAATTTAGATATTAGAATAAATATTTTCCACATATTTTATAAATACAAATATAAAATAGCATAAAACACCCCTCAAAACTGTCTCGCCATCCCCAAAACTTTTTTCTAAATACGCCACTGACCAAAAGAAAGTAATAATTTTGGTGTTAGTGTTCTGTGGTATAATAATTATAAAAAGAGTGATTAATCGAGCTTTTAGGCTACCTCCCCTCTTTATACAAACCTTGTGTTTTTAAACAAACGTCATTTTTTTAAATTTATTAAGTTTTAGCTCTATATATCAAAATAGATGCCAGAGAAAGCAAAATCATTCATATCGAAACAATTTGGAAATCCTATTAAGCTACCAAATGCAAAAGAAAGAACTAAAATCGGTTCATTAAAATCCTATTAAGCTACCAAATGCAAAAGAAAGAACTAAAATCGGTTCATTAATTTTTGCGTGCTTGAGAAAAAAACCTCGGAAAAAAACCTTCAAAATTTGGCAAAAAGTGGTGCTAAGTTAAAAAGTTACATTTTATAGTCATTATAGTATTGAAGTGCTTGACACTTGAAGAGATCTTCCACTAAGCTTACAAATCGTGTCAAAAAATTTTAGATCGTAAATTGCGTCTTTAAATTGTCAAAAACCTACGACATATTTGACCTATCTAACTTCTAACTCTAACTCTAACTTCGGAATGAGCTTCGAGACTCAAACTTTGCAACAGTCGTAGATCTTCATAGAGCTAACAACCCCTTCAAGTTTCATGGACTTTCATAAAGTAGTAGTTTCGAAATTTCAAAAAACGTCGAAATTGCGACTTACTCAGTCACTCATGTATAGATCATCAAAATTCTACTACATGCTACAAAGCTGAAATTTGGCAGACTGATAGAAACTATGACCAAACCCTTGGAAAAAAAACCCCAAAAATTCTAATTTATTTCCCTTCTCTATACATGTAAAGTTATGTGCCCACTTCCAGAAACGCTAGAGAGCTGAGCTTTCGCAGACTGATAGGAACTATGATAAAACTATAGGAAAAAATTTAAAACTCCAAGATTTTAATTTACTTCGCTCCCCTATAAATTTAAAGGTTTGTAAAAATAACATTGCCCACTTCCATAAACGCTAGAAAGCTAAGCTTTGGAAGGCCGATAGGAACTATAATAAAACTATAGGAAAAAAATTAAAAACCTCAAGATGTTAAATAAGGCATTGCAAAAGTTTTGAACAATACTCCGCATATTTTACTACTTCAAAACTTAAATATTATCCAAATCCTTTAAAAAAGGAGTGAAATCATAACAAAAACATTTTACGTAAAAAAAGCCAAGTACGCGAAAATGATATTCCGTAAAAAGAATTGAGATAAAAGTATAGCCAAGTTCTCCAATACAAATTAAAAAAGTTTCTCTCGTACTTCGATAGATGGCGCTTCTTGTGGGGGTATATAGTTTTGTTTTTTCACTAGAAATGTAAGGTGAGAGACAAAACCGTATACTTAATTCATCCAGGGTGTCACATTGACCAAGCAGTGTACTGAGGAGTCCCATAAGGACGAAACAGTTAACTGTCAACACTTATTAGGTGTCCAATAGATCTTGGGCCCCCGTGAGGTAAAGCTTTCGAGCTACCAACGGAAATATACGAGAAAAACAAAAAACCCTTTTTTTTACCCGATTAGCCACGAAAACTTGTTTAAAATAAATTAGTAGAGTAAAGTAAGTTTGGGAATTGGGACAGGCACCTGCTTACTCTGCGAAATGAGGTGATGGTATTAGCTCACACATATACTATACTATAGTAGTGTGAGCTATGGTGATCCTAATTTTTTCGAGAAAAAAAAAGTTGCTCCGATTTCAAAAATTTTTATATATCTTTGCGTTTCAGATGATTTTGAAACTTTTTTGTTGCGCCGTCTGTCTGTCTGTATGTCTGTCTGTAACGACCAACGCGCATAACTCAAAAACCGCTTGGCCGATTTTAATGAAATTTGGTACCTAGGCTGGGTTTTGAACCGAGATGGTCCCATTTAAAAATGAACAAAATCCACCGAACACAAACCAAATAAAAGGGTGGGGGTAGATTTCAAAAATTAGAGTTTAAGTGAAAATATGGCGTGTGTGATATCAAACGAAAGGTAATTGAGTCTGGAGTTAAACAAAATACATTTTAATTTATTTAAAAAAAAGGGTGGGGGTATATTTCAAAAATTAGAGTTTAAGTGAAAATATGGCGTGTGTGATATCAAACGAAATGTAATTGAGTCCGGAGTTTAACAAAATACAGTTTTTGTTTTTTTAAGAGTGGGGGTAGATTTCAAAAATTTGAGTTTAAGTCAAAACATGGCTTGTGTGGTATCAAACAAAAGGTAATTTAGTCTGGAGTTGAATAAAATATATTTTAGTTTTTAGTTATATTAACTCACATGTACACTATAACTATAGTACCTAGTGTGAGCTTAGGGGCCCATACATTGGCAGAGTATTTTTTAATGAATAACTGATATCAAGTGGTTACAATGTTTGACATATCTTGCCGATATCTGTTCAGCTTTAATGAATTAAAATCCAGGCTATGTTAAATAAAATACAGTTTTGGTAATCTTGTCTAAATAGAGGAGTGATGATATTTTGTGCGAGTCAAAGAGTCCATTATCAGCAGAAATCTCTTCTGAGAAAACCATCTTCAGAACCTACAATTCAATCAAAGAATATTTTTCAGGGAAGAAGAGGATCTTGATTGGGTTCGCAATCCGTTCTCAGCCTCAGTCAAAAAAGCTCACCAAACTCCTACTGTAAAACAAACTGAACAGCTAATTGATGTTGCAGCCGATGAAAACCTTAAAACTATATACTTTTAATTTAGCTACTTTGTTGGAGTTTTGGGCCCAGCTTAGAAGTGAATATACAGAATTAGCTAATTTTGCTGTTAAAAAATTGTTGCCTTTTGCTATATGACCGTTGTGAAGTAGGGTTTTTAAAGTATGCTTTTACAAAAACCGACTTAAGACTAAACTAAATCCTAAAGCAGATATGCGCATGTAACAAACATTAAACCCGATATTGAGAAACTTGTCTCAAACAAACAGGGCCATCTATCGCATTAAATTTAAAAAAATAATAATAACAACATGTTTTTAATACTTATTTACGTACCTACTTTGTTCTTTTTTTATTTACTCTTTATTTGGAAGCTTAAAAAGTAGTGTTAATAGAGAATTAATGAAATAAAGCCAGGCTATAATAGTACCAGGCACAATTTTGACACCTTCACATTGTAATATCAGCTGTGATCTTTCCACACACGGCCTTTGTTTACTATATGAACCGGAATAAATAGTGCCTTCTTTTATTAATTAAAAATAAACGACGAAAGTTTTAAGTTCGACTTTGGTATGTCAATTTTGAAGAATCAACTGTCAGTTTTCAATGTGAATGTGTCAAAATAGTGCCTGGCACAATTATAGCCTGGCTGTATTTGAATAATTCTCTAATATCGATTTTTTTAAACAAACATTATGTCTTATACTTAGGTCCTTAGAGTAGGGGTTCCCTAGAAAAAAAAAACAAAGTTTAGAGTTCTCCACTCTACAAAAGTTTGAGAACCACTGTATTATAGCCATAAAACAATATTTTTCCAAAAAAAATGCCCCATTTTTCTTGAGGCACCATTTTAATTTTATACTAATAAGCATGTTAACGATATGAGTTTCTGGAAAATTATAATTTGCAACACTTTAACTTAACTTTATCAAATTTTGCCTTCACTGTAAAATGATTGCTTGCTTGTTCAATAATAAATAATAGTTTATTATTTATTTATTGAAATTATACACTTTATAATGGTCTTAGATCGGTATTACCTGGAAACAGAATTACTTTTTTTTATTACAATGTAATTTTAATCGTTTCTCAAATGTTAAGTACTCCGGTAAATATCATAATTTTTTGTGGTGGCATGGCGCCATGTTTCTTTTCCGAATCAAAATACAGGCATTATATACAGGGTGTCCCATTTTCGACACTTTTAGGGTGTTTAGGGTAGGTACCTCTAGAGGAGAAAAAACGGCCTCCCTAAAAAAAAAAAAGTTTAAAAAATAAAAACTTTTTAAAAAACCTGACGTTACGACGAAAATTTTTTCCTGGTTTCAATTTTTACCTTCTTAGCCCGCGGAGCAATGGCTAAAGAAGGTATTATTTTCGACGAAATTTTTTTTTTTGAGATAACGCCCAAAATTTGTTATTTGGATTTATTTTGACCTGTCCTAGCAATATCGTCGTGATGTGTATATTATTTCTGTCCGTAACACGATAGCTCCTAAACCGCTGAACCGATTTTCATAAAATTTTTAGGTAAAATAGTGTTCGACACTCTTACGAGCTGATTAGATTTTGGTCAAAATCCATTAATGCAAATAACAGTTTTCTGACAATTAAAAACTTTAAAAAATGCTAGCTTTTTAACGGAGCATCGTATCAATACAATGTTTTCGGTATATAGTAGACTATATTTTGCTCAATAGTTCGTGTTATAACCAAAAACTTCGTAGGAGCTTTAGTTTCTGTGATATTTACAAAAAACTGTTTTCAAGTCTGATGGATCCATTTATTTTAAATTATTATTTGTCAAACACACTGTATTTATTGTGTTACAATCTAGTCAATAATACTAATTAGCAATTTTAGTTTAACTTAATTTACCAGAAAAATTAAATAGTAACAGAAACATTTCATGTAAAAAAAAGCCTAGTACGCGAAAATATCATTCCGTAAAAAGAATTGTGATAAAAGTAAAACCAACCAATACAAATTCCAAAATAAAAGTTTCTTGCTAGTTTGGATTTTTTTTTTAATTATTAAAGTTTTTTCGCAAAAATACCAAATTTGTGTAATATTTCAAAAAAACTAAAAGTAGTCAGCTTGACAGATGGGTTGTTTATCCTTTTTGTAAAGGGTTTATCCTTTGTCAAGGTAAATTATTATAAATAATGTCGTTTGTATGAGAAGTCAGTATTCTCAAAATTTTTGTTGCAATTTCGCGAGATTCCTAAAAAAGATATGTAAGGTAATTCTTTTTTTCAAGACCATCTTCACATTATGCAAAAAAAATCAGGTGGATTAAAATCCGAATACTAACTTTTTGACCTCCAAAAATCCACATCGGAATTTTTATGTGTGTGTATATTTCTGGTTTATGTTATTACCGCGTAGCCTACAGTGAAAAACAGGCCATAATCTCAAAGAAGTAAATGCAAATGGGAAACGAATATCATAGTGTAACAAAATGGGATTTGAATATATATGGTATTTTTGCCATTAATAAGTTTTTAAATACTTTTAATTAAATATTATTTTGCCCATCAACAACCATTAATTACATGCAAGACTAGGTTAAGAATAAGTTAAATTTATGGCAACACCAACGAGTTGTTTTTAGGCAAATTTTCAGGATCGCTGTATTTTAATAAAAGTTGTATTCGGCTAATCTCCTTTGAGCCACTAACATCACAATAATTTATAATTTGTAACTGTAACTGTCTGTAACTGGAAACCAATAAAACAAATTATTTTCAATTAAAAAAATCACACTGCGTAATTTTGATTTGTATCGGTTTCCTAAGTCTACACATCTCTGGCTTGCGCTGTTGTTTTGTCTCTTTGTCTGGAGCATTTAATTCACTGTCTATCTATTTCTGTGCAGAGCGCTTTAGCCTTAAAGTTCAAACCAATCAAGGGCAAGTGGGGAGTACAAGCAGGGTGGTTTAAACCGAGACAAAGAAAGCCGTTAGAAAGCATTCTTGAGTGGTTTCTCGTACGCTTCACTTCGCTCCATTTAGCAGTTTTTTTTTAAACTGGCGAAATGTTAAATTTAATAATTATTTTAACTTTGTATATTATTATTCTTTTTGTTATTCTTAACTATTTTGGTCTTTACTTTGAGAGTTTATTGTAATTTTAAACCTTTTCATTATTGTTGTTTCCAGTATTTTACAATATTGATTTTATCTTCTTCTGGTTTTCTTAGCATCAAATAAATCATTAGTTGCCCTAAAATCGGCATTTTTAGGCAATATAATATCCCAAACCTAAACAGTTATAATTAGTAAATTAAATAACTTTATTCAGTCAACCTTTAAAATCTTGCTAAATAAATATATTTATAACAAACATACAAAAGGTTTCTAACACCCAAAAGTTTAAAGAGGTAAATATAAAGAAGTGAATATGTGAAGTTTCAAAGAAGGAAATTGAACAGGTATGTATGATTTTCCAACATTATTTATATAATCGAGAAAAACACTTATAGAAGTAGTTCCTCCAAGAACCGCCAAATTTCCTTTCGAGATCGTAATAAATAATAAATTTAAAACCTTTTTAATACTTTTATCAGTCATTTAAATTGATGCACAAATTGGTTGCTTGCAACATTCAAGCCTTAGCCACTCGATTTGACAGTACCACTGTCAAAAAGTCACCTGCTACAATAGTAGTGGTAATTTATCACACTAAGTCGAATCACATTACATCTAAACACTGTATGCTAGTTACGCAATTGGTCATTTCCGCACATCTCGTCACGAGGTGAATAGGTTTTAATTTTGCTCATGACCCTCGTAGAAGAAGTAATCCTTTGACTGTTAAAAGTGACCCGACTATACACTTTGATCTTACCCCAAAGAGACCACAAGGGATTAAATTTCGCTTTGAGAATTTAGCTAAAAACAAATATATGTGGAAAACGGAAGAAAAAGTTTCAGCTCGCAACAGTGCGTTCATAACTTCACGTTGTGTTAGAATAAATGGATATTTTTATTGTTTGGCGATAAGAAAATCACAAAAAATTATGGATACTCGAATGTATTCCAGCATTATTTACTTATGTTGTTCAGAATAAGATTTTGCATACCAGACTATCATATTCTTATGCGGAATATTTTTTGTTTTACTTGGAAACTATATATTCTAGAAGAAAAATATCTAATGAAGCATTCGAGGATTCTTGTGCCAAAGCATATTACTCATTTACTTGAAACAACTAAATATATTGATAATACCATTTTCTAGTATTAAGAAAATAATTATTTAAGAATAATTTCTTGTTTGGAGAATAGGATTCTTGATTGAAAAATTGATTTTCAAGAATTTAATTTTTTTATTTTAAGAATTTTAACACGGATTATGGCCTAATTTTTTGTAAGCCCCGTAGTTGCATATATAAATTTTGCTGGCTGGATAATATAAACAAAACCAGAAACTTCTGGAAAATTTAGGAATGCACCTAATTAATTTATCAATTTAATAATAAATCAATTAATAAATTGTTTTTCTCAGGTCGTACAGTTAATTAATAAATCTACTAATAATAAAAGTATCTTTAGTTTTGTTTCAAAATTACGAATATATTAAATTATTATTGTTATTGTTTGTTTAAAACATTATTCATAATTTCCATATTTTTAAATATCTAGGGATTTTCGCAAGGAACATTCGCCATAACAAATGAACTGTCATGTTATTTGACCAACATAAAAAAATTTAAATCTCCAGAAAACCATGGAAGCACCTTGGGGAATTTTTGAGTGACACTTACATTAACAACCTAAAAATTTATGGTAACCAACCCGTAAACATCATCAATTAAAACTATAGCACACAAACAATACACAATTGAAACAAAGAATAAACAAAAAAGCGGGGGATCTGTGATTTTGAGCTTTATTTATTATGGTCAGAATTAGAAGTAACATTTATAGTTGCAACAAAAAGACGTGTGAATCTGATGCATGACTTGAACAGGCAACTATGCAAATCAGTTTGTTGGAGAAGAATAGATATTTTTTTAATATTCTTAAATACCTTTTGCTTATCAATCAACCACCGCTTGCTCAGTTTTCGAACAAGCCTTATTGACATTCCAGATATCACCATCATCGATGATTTGCGTGCAACTTTAAACGGAAAAAAAATCAAAAAACTTTGTTCATTCTACAAAGAGTAGAAAAATTAAGTGTCAAAAACACCACTAGCAACCAGTTCTCATTTAGAACTGTTTGCAAACTAAATTTTTGTTTTAAATCACTACCACAAATTGTCTTTGTTTTGTCATAATATTGCAAAAAAGCAGGGATTCACGAAACCTGAAATTAACATTTAGAATATTTAGCTTCAAAGTTGTTACTGTGAGCTTCGTCTAATAAAACCGAAATCGATACAGCAGATAGTGTTTTTTTGCTTTTTTATCAAAATTGCTATATAAATATGTGATAATTAATGTTCAAAGTTTTTCAAAAAAAATCTCATTAACACCATAGAAAAAACCACGTTTACCGGTAAACCAGACAATCAACTACTTTAGTCACAAATGTTCGCGGTATAGTAACAAAATTCAAACTAAAACCGTCCACTGCTTAGTATACTGATATAAAATTAACGAAACCGGCGAGTTTGTAAACGATAAAGTTGTAACTAATATTTTCTGATTTACAGACCACATTTATTAAAATAATTTATGAACAAAAGCTGTATTTACTTCATCAACATCTACAGAGAGCTTGTAATAGTGTGGACACGAAAAATTATTCAATAGAGCAAAACATGGGGCCTTGCAAAGAGCTAAAGAAAGCTAAAAACTTTAAATGAATTGACACAGTTAACAAAATAATTTAAGAACAAAAGCTACATTTGTCTTATCTATAGACACAAAAATTGATTCAATAAAGAAAAAAATGGGGCTGGAAACAATCTGCAGAAAGTTTGTGATATTGTAGCCACGAAAACTAATTCACTAAATGGAAAAATGGGTGGAAAAGATCTACAGAAAGGTTGTGACAAAGTGGTCACATAAACAAATTTAATAAACCAAAAAATGAAACTGGAAAGGATATACAGAAAGCTTGTGTTGTGATAGTAATAAAGCAAAAAATGAGACTGGAAAGGATATACAGATATAGGCTTGTAATAGTGTTGCTAAGAAAACTAAACATTTCAATAAGCTAGAAAATAGGAATGGAAAGTATCTATAGAAAGCTTGTGATGAAATGAAAACTAATTCAATAAAGGACAAAATGGGACTGGAAAGAATGTACAGGAAGCTTGTGGTAGCGAAAACTAATTTAATAAAGGAAAAATGGATGGAAAAGATCAGCATAAATTTTGTGATAGTGTAGACGTGAAAAAGACTTCAATAAAGCAAAAAATGGTACTGGAAAGTATCTACAGAAAGCTGGCGATAGCGCAGCCACAAAAACTAATTCAATAAAAGGAAAATTGGGTGGAAATATCCAGAGAAAGCTGGTGACGGTACAATAAAACAAAAAATGGTACTGGAAAGTATCTACAGAAAACTTACGATAGTGTAGCCGCGAAAACTAATTCAATAAACGAAAAAATGAGCGGAAGAGATCAACAGAAAGCTTGTGACAGTGTGGGCATAAAAAGAAATCAATAAAGCAAAAAGTGGGACTGGAAACGATCTACAGAAAGTTTGTGATAGTATAGCAATAAAAACTAATTTAGCAAAGGAAAAAATAGATGCAAAGGTTTACAGAAATTTTGGATAGATAAAGATGAATATGAAAAATAATTCAATAAAGAAAAAAATGGGACTGGAAAATATCTACAGAAATTGGTGTTGAAAACTAATTCAATAAAGAAAAAAATGGGTGGAAAAGATTTACAGTAAGCTTGTGATAACGTAAAACGACAACAATATTAAAGCAAAAAATTTGGACTAATCTCAAGAAAACAAAAACACAATTAAAGTAGAATAGACTTATCTAGACCGCCAGTCGTTAAAAATTTGGGAGAGCGGGTTAAAAGGGCTACCGCATTCACTGGCGTAAAATTAAAGAGCCGTTAATGGGCTAATGCCGACTAAATAAACATATGAACAGATTAAGCGTGTAGTTTCTGTGATCCTAAGGAGAGAAGCACTTTAAAAAATCTGCCACAGCACAGCACAACGGCTAGAACACTAATAAAAAAATTTGATGGCTGTCTGAATATTTTTACAATTGTAAGAGCTTCTTGTTTTCACCCCTTTTTACTTTGTATAGCATACCTATAGCGACCAGTCATTTGTTTAAGATTTTTCTATTCACACCTACTTCAAGCTTTCCGTTTGTCTCTTTCAAAAACCTATTAACTGTGTTTTCTTTTTTCTCTTCAGTTCGTCGTGTTTCATAAAGTTCTTTTGTCAATTATTTATTAAACAATATTTTTCCTATTTTTTTCTTATTTTCATTCATATGATGTTAAAACTGGAATGCATACATTTCAAAATACCCTTCCGACTAAAATAGGGACTAAAGGAGAAGAAACTAAGGGAATAAGAAAATTTACCAAAAGCCCTGAATGTGAGTTAACACAAGGACAAAGAAATAAAAGTTAAAGTGGTAACCAAGAACACTGTACAAATGCAGATACAAGTTTATCGTTTACCTCGATACAGATAGATCCTAACCACGGTGAAACTAGCAGGGTGATAATATAATAATTATACACCTAAATCAAAAAAATGTGTTTGGTAAGCGTTTTATTTGCATTGTTATTTCTCGCGAAAAATTTATTATGCCATGATATTACAAAAATTTGCAAAGAGTTTTCAAAAAATGCTAAAGTTGACCCAAAAAAATATCTTGTTTGGGTAAATAACAATCGTAAAATTTTACATTATTATGATTTTTATAATATTTTTGGAGGTAATCGCACCCCAATATTACCTTACAAAACTTTGTGACCAGCTTTAGCTCTTCAATAAATAGTCCTTTCTTCTCCTGGAGTATTTTGTAACATTTAAGGCCATTTTGTTGTTCATTTAATTTTCCTCTTCGATTTTTTTGACGGTTCATAATCATGAGAACATATCAGAAAAAGCCAGTATTCCAGAAATATCAGAAATATAGTAATAAAGGACTTGTCAAAAAACGATCTGTATAGAATTGTGCAAAATCTCAAGGATAAACAAAAACAGAGATCAATCTCAGGAAATTAGAACAAGAATTGAAAATGAGGCAGGCATTAAAAATACAAAAATATCTGTAGCAAGAACATAATTTATAACTGAGGGTGAAAATGCTGCGCTGCTATGTTTTTTAACCTTTTTTATAGAAAAAAAAAGAGAAAAACAGAATTGTAGCTTTTTAAAGAAGCATATTATGGTCTAACAGACTTTGCATCTGTCGCAGCCAGCAGAAAAATAAAATTAGACTCGATACGAGTTATTGGGAATAGATCTTTATTAGTTTTTAGTAAAACTAGCAAAATATATATTTGTTTGCTTTTATTTTGATTTGAAACTTTAAATAAGAACCCCAATTTCATCACAGTTCCCAAGTACTGGAAACAGTTTTTTTTTTTAATACAGGGTATTTGTTTTGTCAAGACGTCTATTTTAGATGGTGTAAAAATAAACATCACTATGGAAATACTCTGCTAATATATGGGCACCTAACCTCACACTAGATACTATAGTTATAGTGTACGTGTAAGCTAATATAACTAAAAACTGGAATATACTCTATTTAACTCCAGACTCAATTACCTTTCGTTTGATACCACTCAAGCCATGTTTTGACCTAAGCTCTAATTTTTTTTATTTACCCCCACCCTTTTTTTTAAACTAAAAAGCATTTTGTTTAACTCCAGACTCAATTACCTTTCGTTTGTTA
This sequence comes from Aspidapion aeneum, assembly GCA_963576565.1. Classification (NCBI taxonomy): domain Eukaryota; kingdom Metazoa; phylum Arthropoda; class Insecta; order Coleoptera; family Brentidae; genus Aspidapion; species Aspidapion aeneum. The sequence continues at coordinate 31,788,073 of OY755038.1, read as the reverse complement.
CCACACAAGCCATACTTTCACTTAAACTCTAATTTTTGACATTTATCGCCACCCTTTTTTTAAAATAAACTAAAATGTATTTTCTTTAACTGCAGACTCAATTACCTGTCGTTTGATATCACACACGCCATATTTTCACGTAAACTCCAATTTTTAAAATCTACCCCCACCCTTTTATTTGGCTGGCGTTCGGCGGATTTTGTTCATTTTTAAGTGGGACCATCTCGACTTAAGACCCAGCCTAGGTACCAGATTTCATTTAAATCGGGCAAGCGGTTTTTGAGTTATGCGCGTTGGTCGTTACAGACAGGCAGACATACAGACAGACGGCGCGACAAAAAAGTTTCAAAATCATCTGAAACGCAAAGATATATAAAAATTTTTGAAAACGGAGCAACTTTTTTTTTCGAGAAAAAATTAGGATCACCATAGCTCACACTACTATAGTATAGTAGTAGTGTGAGTTAAAATGTAAGCAGTTTAAAATATAGCAAAATAAAATTACTGCAATATCACTGTGTGAAACTTCTTCGTATTTCTTGGAAAATTTTTTCATAGTGATAGTTAATAGATAGATATCACATGCCACAAAAAATAAGCACGGTTTTAAATATTCTGCTAATATGTATATGGGCACCTAAGCTCACACTAGGTACTATAGTTACAGTGTACGTTTGAACTAAAAACTGAAATATATTTTATTCAACTCCAGACTCAATTACCTTTCGTTTGATATGACACACGCCATTTTCACTTAAACTCTAATTTTTGAAATCTACCCCACCCTTTTTTTAAAATTAACTCCAGACTCAATAACCTTTCGTTTAATATCACACACGTCATAAACTCTAATTTTTGAAATCTGCCTTTTATTTGCCTTGTGTTTGGTGGATTTTGTTCATTTTTAAATGGGACCATCTCGACCCAAGCCTAGATACCAAATTTTATTCAAATCGGGCAAGCGGTTTTTGATTTATGCGCGTTGGTTGTTACAGAGAGACAGACAGACGGCGCGACAAAAAAATTATTTTCCGAAAATGTTATAGTTTTTAGCTCACACTACTACTATACTATAGTAGTGTGAGTTATAATGATCCTAATTTTTTCGAGAAAAAAAAAGTTGCTCCGATTTCAAAAATTTTTATATATCTTTGCGTTTCAGATGATTTTGAAACTTTTTTGTTGCGCCGTCTGTCTGTCTGTATGTCTGTCTGTCTGTAACGACCAACGCGCATAATTCAAAAACCGCTTGCCCGATTTTAATGAAATTTGGTACTTACGCTGGGTTTTGGGTCGAGATGGTCCCATTTAAAAATGAACAAAATCCACCGAACACAAGCCAAATAAAGGGGTTGGGGGTATATTTCAAAAATTAGAGTTTATGTAAAAATATGGCGTGTGTGATATCAAACGAAAGGTAATTGCGTCTGGAGTTAAATTAAATACATTTTACTTTAAAAAAAGGGTGGGGGTAATATAATAAAAATTAGTGTTTATGTGGAAATATGGCGTGTGTGATATCAAACGAAATGCAATTGAGATTGGAGTTAAAAAAAATACATTTTAGTTTAACAAAAAAGGTGGGGGTAGATTTGAAAAATTAAAGTTTAAGTCAAAACATGGCTTGTGTGGTATCAAACGAAAGGTAATTGAGTCTGGAGTTCAATAAAATATATTTCAGTTTTTAGTTATATTAGCTCACACGTACACTATAACTATAGTACCTAGTGTGAGCTTAGGTGCCCATAGATTGGCAGAGTATTTTTATAATTTATAGAAAAGCAATACTTTTCCCCCACACGAGGTACAAATTAGTAATATCGGTGTAGTGGTCTATTTTAGTTTCAGCCATTATTTTACAGATTATAAGATTGCATTGCCAATCCTGTCGGCATTCATTTGGTTAGAAATTCGTTACTACTAAACCGATTTTAGTGAACTCATGGTGAGAATTGACTGCTTTTTAAAGATTATAAACAAAATTTGCCGGAATCATATTTGATTCTTCAAAACGACATATTTATTCTTATTTTCTGAAAATGTTTTAGTTTTTTTTTAATTTATAGAAAAACATATAAACATGAATTTATAAAAAACTGAATGAAGACTTTTTTATTATTTTGTACCTTGTTAAGCGGGAGAAAAGTAGATAGTGCTTTTCTATAAATTTAAAAAAGCTAATAAATTTTCAGAATATAAGAATAAACGTGCCTCTTTGAAGGATCAAGTACGATTCTGTCCGACATCTTAACTTTTAAGATGGCGGCAAATTTTGATTATAATCTTTAAAAAATAATCAATTCTCACTATGTTTTTTTTTATTGCACTAAGATCGTTTCAGTAATAATGAGTTTATAAGGAAATTAATGCAGACAGGATTGGCAATGCAATCGTATGATCTGTAAAACAATGGCTGGAACAAAAATAGACTTTTTAAGAACCACCACACCGATTTTACTAATATGTACCTATGTGCGGGGGAAAAGTAGTGCTTTTCTATAAATTAAAAAAAAAACTAAAACATTTTCAGAAAATAAAAATAAATACGCCATTTTTAAGAATTAAGTATGATTCTGTCCGCCATCTTACATTTTAAGACAGCGATAAATTTTGATCATGATCTTTCAAAACAATCAATTTTCGTTGTGATGTTTTTTTTAATCAAAATCGGTTCAGTAGTAAAGAATTTATAAGGAAATAAATGCAGACATGATTGGCAAGGCAAACGTATAATATTCAAAACAATGGTTGAAACAAAAATATTTTTTTTAGAACCAACAAACCGATTTTGCTGATTCATACTTTGTTGGGAGTGGCAAGACTGCAGCTTTTTTACTGATTTAAAAAAATAATTAAAACATGTTCGCAACCCAAGAATAAACGAGCATCTTTGAAGGGTACAATTTAATTTCGTCCGCCATCTTGGATTTTGAGATGGCGGACAAAAAAATGCATTTAGTTAAAGCTCTGATTAATTTTCTGCCAAGTACAATTTGTCCCATTGAAATCGATAGTATATTTCAAAAGTTAAAAAAATGTCCGGTTTTTTTTGGCCTACCGGGTATTTTATTGTGTTTTCAATAGTTTTCAAGCTGTTACTAATTTTTTCCCAATTTACAATCTGCTTTGTTCTATAGTATGTATCTACACTGTTTAGAGCAGCAGCATTTTTAATTCCCGCCAGGAGATAGAACTTTTGGTTTAAAGTTAGCCGTTTGGTGACCATTTTCAATTAATGGAAGGCCGATAATTATAACTTTCTTATTTACACAGTGGCGGATCCAGGGGGGGGGGCACTAGGGGCAATTGCCCCCCCCCGAGAATTTTTTAAATATACAAAAAATGAGTAAAAAGTAATGTTTTTGCTAATAAAGATTCAAAATTTTTGCTTGCGGCGCGGCGCAAGAAAGTGTCTATTGTTATTATCATCGAAATTACAACCACTGCCTAATTCAATAAAATGCTGCTTAATGTACCATTTTTTACCAACAGAGAATGTTACCTAAAGTGCACCCCCCCCCCCCCCGAGAAGCACCTCTGGATCCGCCCTTGTATTTACAAACCGTTTTTGTCTAAAGTAATTTAACTTTTGTTGTGTCTTTATCTTGATCTAAGTAACAAAATGTTATTAAAACTTTTCTAATAATAAAATACTAAAAGATATATTTTTTATTGTCTCTAAGGAAAAAAGGGGATTTTCCAAAATATGTCTTGGTTCCGCAATTAAATGATAAAAATTAATCAAATTATGACTTTGGTTTAGTTTAATTAGTTTAATCATCTTTCTTGTTTATTCAGACATACGCTAATCAGAATTATGTAAGGTGTCAGTTGCGGATCCAGGGGGGGGAGAGCCCCCCCCCCCTCCTTTACATAAAGCCCATATAACCTTTAGTTCCAATTAAAAAATACCCAATCCATAAACCACAATTTTTTTACCAAATTTAACGAAAAATTTCCACCAAAATTAGCATTTTTTAACATGTTTACACAAAAATTACTATATTTTCCAAAAGTTTTATTTTTTATTGGTATGTTGTGGCAAAATTCAGGGCTCAGATCACTAGAACACGTAGTTCAACTTCGTAAAAATTAAAAAATACCCAGTACATAAACCGCAATGTTTTTAGCAAATTTAACTTTTTTAAAAAATTTCCACCAAAATTAGCATTTTTTAAAATGTTTACACAAAAATTACTTCATTTTCCAAAAGTTTTATTTTTTATTGGTATGTTGTGGCAAAATTCAGGGCTCAGATCACTAGAACACGTAGTTCAACCGTGATCTAGTGACCTTAGTCCCCCGCACCCTAGATATTCTAGATCCGCGATTGCAGGGGGTTATTGAATAATAAAGCAGTTAATTCTTACGTCCTAAATGTCTTAACTTTTGAGATACGTACAGGGCGTTTTTTTTTATCTACGTTTTTATTAATATCTGTGATATTGCTCTAGATATTTTCGTGTATAACATGTTTTTTTTAATTTAACCAGTGGAGTTCGTGCTGGAATTGCCCTCGATATTTTTTAAAAAAATTATGGTACGCCACGGTTTTTTTTGTTTAAATAAAAATTATTTCTAATATTCTTATTGTTAGTTTGGGCAAATGTCGCAAAATGATTATTTTTTCGTTTAATGTACAGTTTTTGTATAAAAAATTTAATTAATTTATTTACATCTCGCTATACCCCTCATAAGAAAATCACTTTATTTACCAATGAAACAAGCCGAGTGCGTAATAGCTTCTTTGCTATTGCTATTTGCACCTACTCTAACCAATAGGAAGCGCGTAGTAGTAGAAGTAGTAGTAGTGGGGGGTTGACCCGCAGGTCTGACAAGTAGGCCAGAGTAGGCCCTTTTTGCCATGCCCCAAGTCTGTCCCTTAACCCACTCTCTGCACTTCCCTTTGGTGGTCGGGTAACTCATTGGGCCTTACTGTTCTCTTTACAAAGTCCAGTAAGTCTGCCCTTCTTCGCTCAGAGTTGGCGCTCCGTGCCTGTTGTCGCATCCTTGCGTAGGCCTCGCATTCTGCCACGAGGTGTCTTGATGTCTCTTCTTCCTGTCCACAGGCTGGGCAGGTAGGGTCATTCTCGACTCCTATACGTGTCATGTGCCTCCTCAACCGGTTAAGTCCGGTTAGAGTACCTATCAGCAGTCCGAGGTCTTTTCGTGTCCGTCCCAGCATCCATCTAATTCTGGTCGCTTTTGGACGGTCTACGAATTCTCTGGTCTGTCTGCAACCCGTTCCTGTTTCCCAGGAGTTTAATAGCGCGTCCCGGGCCCATTTGTTGAGTCCGCTTTGCACTTGTCTTTTTGTCACGCCCAAAAGTGGCTCCGGTCCTACATAGGCGGTTCCTGCCTCGAGTCGTGCGAGTTCGTCCGCCTTCTCATTGCCTGGTACCCCCGTATGTCCCGGAACCCAAACCAGCGTCACCCGTTTGCCATTGCTTAGGGTCTCCAGCGCCTCTGCGCATTCTTCCACCAAGCCGTCAGCAATCTTGGGTGCGTTTAGCGCCTTCAGGGTGGCTTGACTGTCAGAGCATATATATATATATATATATATATATATATAAGCTCCTCTTCGCTGTTCCGAACCTCTTCTATGGTTGCCGCCATTATTATGGCGTAAACTTCTGCTTGAAAAACAGTAGCCTGCTCACCGAGCGAGTAGCTCTTCTGAACTTCTAGTTTTTCCACGTATACTCCCGCTCCTGTGGTTTGCGTCTCTGATAGTTTGGATCCATCAGTGTAGCACACTAAAGCGCTCTCCTCAAACATCATTTCGTCTCTCTGCCACGCTTCCCTGTCTGGGGTGTGGATTTTGTACCTCTTCTAGGAATAGGAAGCGCGAGAACAGCAGTACGTAATTTCAGTAGTCGCAGTAAGGTGGGGGAACGACCCTTAATGGGTATTATAACGAAAAAAAGGAGCTAAATAGAGTTATGGTTGAAAGTAAGACTTATCGGAGTAAGTCTTCTTTGGCCGGTCTTAAGTCTTTTTTAGCTTAACTTAATTTTTATGTTTTAACCGCACTTGGTTATTTTTAAGGCACTGTTAAGTTTTGCGCGATCGCGGCTTAATAATTGAAGACTCTGGTGCAAGAAAGGGTCTGTAACGAAAAAATAGTATTTTCCAACATAGGTCTTGGTGCCGCAATTAAATGATAAAAATTAATCAAATTACGACTTTGGTTTAGTTTAGTTAGTTTAATTTTCTCTTGTTTAACCAGACATACGCTAATCAGAACTATACAAGGTGTCAGTGGCGGATCCAGGGAGGGGGGGAAGAGGGTCTTCCCCTCTTTCACGTAAAGCCTATATAATCATTAGTTCCAGTTAAAAAATACCCAATGCATAAACAATTTTTTTTTTGCCAAATTTAACTTTTTTTAAAAAATTTCCACCAAAATTAGCATTTTTTAAAATGTTTACACAAAAATTACTTTATTTTCCAAATTCGTATGTTGTGGCAAAATTCAGGGCTCAGATCACTAGAACACGTAGTTCTACTTCGAGATCTAGTGACCCTAGTCCCTCCCTCTAGATATCCTTAACCCGCGACTGAAGGGTGTTATTGAATAATAAAGGAGGTAATTCTTACGTCCTAAATGTCAACTTTTGAGATACAGTGTATTATTTTTACCTGCCTAGCCCGCGCAGCAATGACTAGAGAAGATATTATTTTCGATGAAATTTTTTTTTTCAGATACGCCGAAAATGTTTTATTTAGGTGTATTTTGACCTATCTTAGCAATATCGTCGTGATGTCTGTCTGTGTGAGTGTGTGTGTGTGTGTCAGTAATACGATAACTCCTAAACCGCTAAACCGATTTTAATAAAATTGTCAGGTAAAATAGTGTTCGACAGTCTAACGAGCTGATTACTCTGCCAATATATGGGCCCCTAAGCTCACACTAAGACTATAGTTATAGTGTACGTGTGAGCTAATATAACTAAAAACTGTAATATATGTTATTCAACTCCAGACTAAATTACCTCTCGTTTGATACCACACAAACAATGTTTTGACTTAAACTCAAATTTTTGAAATCTCCCTTTAAAAAAACAAAAATGTATTTTCTTCAACTCCAGACTCAATACCTTTCGTTTGATATCACACACGCCATATTTTCACGTAAATTCTAATTTTTGAAATTTACTCCCACCCTTTTATTTGGCTTGTGTTCGGTAGATTTTGTTCATTTTTAAATGGGACCATCTCGGCTCAAGACACAGGCTAGGTACCAAATTTCATTGAAATCGGGCAAGCGGTTTTTGAGTTATGCGCGTTGGTCGTTACAGACAGACATACAGACAGATAGACAGACAGACGGCGCGACAAAAAAGTTTCAAAATCATCTGAAACGCAAAGATATATAAAAAATTAGGATCACTATAGCTCACACTACTATAAGTATAGTATATGTGTAAGCTAATTTTTGAAAAAGATAACTTTTTAACATAGCATCGCATCAATATGCGGTTTTCGGAATATAGCAGACTGCATTTCACTCAATAATTTGTGTTATAACCACAAACTTCGTAGGAGCTTTAGTTTTTGAGATATATATAAATAACTGTAGACTGCATAGATGAAAGTTTTCCGAAAATTTATGTATGGCTTCGGTAGTTCAATTTTTAGAATGTTTGCCGAGAGAGCAAGAGATCCCGGGTTCGAGTCCCGGGCGAAGCAAAAACTTTTTTCTTATTTTTCTTTCTTTAATTTCACTTGTTGTTTATAGTTTTAGGTCCTTGCATTATTTGCAATTTGGTATTTGAGAACTGGATTGTGTAGTTACACACTTGAAAACGGTTGGATATACTTACTAACCAAAACGTCGTGTTTAAAACAAATAAAGACAATGGAAATCCGTAATTTTGTTTCTGGAGCAGTTAATAGTAGATATGATTTTAGCCTTTGAAAAAACATTATATTGTATAGGTAGTACCACTTGAAGTAATAAAATGTTCATCCAAAACGCAATGCCAGTTAAAAATATCGAATGCATTTTCGAAAAATATTTTATTTGATTTTAATGTGTATGTAGGTGTATATGATCGTAATCCATAAATAATAAAAAATTGTTTATTTAAAATTTTCCAGTAATATTCCACTAATTTTTAGGGTCAATTTTAATCTTTATTCTAGAAAAAAAAGATTCACCGTTTATTCATCGATAGCTTATTATCTACTTGAATAACTGTGATAATAAAAGGCCTTCAAAAACTTTGTTTTTAATTCTTGTTTTTTATCAAATTTTAGTGGATACAGGGTGTTTCAACGAAAACTTAACACAGATTATTTTTCGAGTATTTCTTGATGGAATTCGGAAAAACCTTCGGACAGGTCGATTTTGTTTGGGAGGTACTCTTAGAGGCCTTTTTGCACTTTTCGTGGTAATGTAAAGTTGACTCCAGGGGTTGAAAGCCCTTACCTTTGGGAACACAATTTAACTTATTGGGCATCTGTCAAACTCACGTCAAATAAAATATGGCGCCTCAAAAATGAAAAACAGAAGAATTTTGGAACATTCACAACTTTTTTATTTTTCAACCGATTTTTTTCAAACTAATTTTATTTTATTTGGAACTATAGTGCACTTTTTACAAAAACTATTAATCACTTGCATTTTTAATAGTTCTGAGTCTGAAAAAAATATATTCCTCAACATTATGTTTTTTTTTAGCGTTTTTTAGAGAAACTGCTGATCTTACAAAAATATCATAAGATAATAAAACGATGTGCGATGTGCATTGACAAGTTGTATTCACAGTCGGTTTCAGTTTTGCCATAAGTTAAAAAGTTTTCGAGTTATGCTCAAAACACTACGAAATGACCACAATATTTGACAATAGTCAAACATTTAAGGTTATCCCTATTATTTTTCTTTTTAAAAACTAGTTGATCGGGTGAAAATTTAACAAATTGCGGATTAACTAACTAACCAATTTATTGTGGACACGAAGAAAAGTATTTTTTGGCATCTATAAAAAAATAAAATATAAATAAAGTACTATAGAATGGCAATCCCTTACTTCTCCCAGACATTTTTCCACAAACCGCACATGTTTTGTGTGAATTATTTCTCATTTTTCACAGAAAAAAATACAATTTTACACGACAAACGCAAAACACCGCAAAATGCAAATAAACAACAAATATGGCGTCCACTCACACAGCAGCTGTATGTCTACATGACAAAACACACGCATGCGCACTTAAAAACTTGCGTCTACGATTTTAAATTTGCCATTGTTTTCAAAGCAAGCTATTTATGCTTTAAAGAATTTGGTCGAACCAAACTTAATATAACAAACGTGAAATTTAGTACCCGTAAATTTAAAAATCAATTAAGTTTCGTGGCTAATCGGGTAAAAAGGAGTTTTTGTTTCTCTCATATTTTTCCGTGGGTAGCTGAAAGCTTAACCTCACGGGGGTTCCGAGATCTAATAAACACCTAATAAGTGTTGACAGTTAACTGTCTCATCCTTATGGGACTCCTCAGAACACTGCTTGGTCAATGTATTATTTGTAATCGATCTTTTCATTGCTCGATATGTATAGGTTTATTTTCACCTGCTCTTGTTTTGGTTTCTCTCATATCACGATAGATGGCGCTTCTTGCGAAAGTTTTCTCACTAGTTACATAGGATAGGATACATAGGAAACCGTCTAATTAACTTCGCAAGAGTGTCACATTGACCAAGCAGTGTTCTGAGGAGTCCCATAAGGACGAAACAGTTAACTGTCAACACTTATTAGGTGTCCATTAGATCTTGGACCCTCGTGAGGTTAAGCTTTCAGCCACCCACGGAAAAATATGAGAGACACAAAAACTTCTTTTTACCCGATTAGCCACAAAACTTGTTGGATTTTCAAACTTAATATACTTTGATTTTATCGCGGCCTTGTCAAAATGGCGGAAATTGTCAGTTGTTGTTTTTGTTAAAAAAGAAAGAAATCTTGGACTTTCCCAATTCTAATAAAAAACCAAGGCCAACAAAAAAATAGAGGCCACGACCCTGAAAAAATTAGCTGTTCTCGGGGGGCTCACTTTTACATTGGGCCTTATGGGAGGTCAGAGATTTTTTTATGATATTTTCAAAATGGCACTACAGAGAGAGCAAGATGATTAAAAGGTTAAAATCTTCAAGATTTAGCATTCCTTATTTTGAATTTAAATTACCCGGCATGTACCGCATGCCAACTGTAATATTTGACATGTATTTGACTTTGTCATATCTGTATGTCACATTCGCTTCTGTTTTAAATTTAATTTTTGTGTGAGCTAATAAAGCGGCTCTGAGAAAATAAGGATTACTATACATTTAAAAAAAAATTGTTGTGCAAGAATATAGTAAAAACAATCTCAAAACTGGCTTTATTTTTAAAAAATTCAAATATTCATGAACCGTCATTCCAACTTCAATATTTTAAAGACAATCAGCTGTGTCGTGACTTGACATCAAAAAAAATCAGCCCCCGATGTGACGTCAACAAAGTGGAGGATGGTGCCCGTCCGTTTTGATGCCCTGTAAAAAACTAACATTTTAAGACCCTATAAAATCTAACTCTTAAAAACGAGTTAGATTTTATTTCAAATTTAATTAAAAAAGACAACTGACAAACAAAAACAGCCGTTGAGAAGCAATTGACATTTATAAACCAGAGAACAAAATGTCAAACTGACACGTTTGCCTGGTGGCGGCCATTTTGGATTGGCTCCCTTAACTTTAAATAATCCGTTAAAAATCAATAATCCGTGTCCTAAATCCCAGGATTGATCGCATTGAGAATGTTTGCGTTAGGATTCTTAGGACTGTTTTATAACTAGTTTTTCTTGGGCAAAGTGGAACAAACCTGATATTTATTGACACGCATGCTAAGTGAGGCAAAACAGCATGCTGCGCAGAACCTTCTACCTACCGATTAAGTTCCGTGAATTTGATAGGTCGTGGACGTTTGACTTTTCGACAATTTAGTACTTTTAAAGACTGTTAAATATAATCAAAGCCTTTTCCTAAGAAATGACATCTGCTTTTAAATATCTTATTGTTTATATTTAAAAGAAATGGTAGTAGCTATTTTGACTTTTGGATAAATGGACCTGAATTTCTACGAGAAGAAGAATCGAAATGGCCAAAGCAAGACGTTGTGCAAATTAGAGCCAAGACCGAAATGACACTATTGTCTAAGAAAATCACAAAATGTTTAGTGGACTACAAAAAATTTTCAAATTGGACAAATTTATTGATGTATACAGCCAGACTCTACAAGTACGTACATTTGAATCATACACAACATTTGAAGACCTTGAAAAAGACAAAGTATATCTAATAAAACACTGTCAAATAGAAGCATCCGGCTCGAAGGACCAATAAAAGAAATGGTCTTAGGTCTGAGTTTAATGTCGGGGTCATCAAAACCCGGACTTGAAATCCTCGATTGAAACCCCGACATTAAATTCAGACCTAAGACCATTTCTTTTAGTATTTTTGCCAAAAAAACACGCTGATACGCCAAGCATTAAATATGAAATTATAATACATAAAATATATATAATATATAAAACCTTTCAAATTTTTGTCTTAGTTGGCCATACACCTAATGCAACAAATAAAGTATTTTTAAAAATAAATTTTTACTAACTAAATAAGTTTTATTTGAAAAGCTCTATCTGCCTTCCCCTTGCCTAAATTACAGAAATGATTATAGTTTCATCCGCATATCTTATCTTGCTTATTGTTGTTAAGCACTCACAAAAGGTCAATTGTTCTATATTATTCTAAAACATTTTTTTTAACATACATTCGTTTTAATCCAACAATCACTTTATTGAGGGCTTAGCGTGTTATCACTGTCACGTGCTGATCAGCCATTTGTATGATTAATATTATAACAAATGACATGTCATGGTCCTTCCTCAGGTTTAACCAGGGCTATCAAAACGGACGGGCCACGATCCGCCACTTTGTTGACGTCACATCCGGGGCTGATTTTTTTTGATGGTCACGTTACGACACAGCTGATTGTCTTTAAAATTTTGAAATTGGAATGACGGTTTATGAATATTTGATTTTTTTTAAATAAAGTCGATTTTGAGATTGTTTTTACTATATTCTTTCAGAACAATTTTTTTTAAATCTATAGTAATGCTTAATTTTTTAAAGCCGCTATTAGCTCACACAAAAATTAAGTTTAAACATTGACTTCTATACCCTCCTTTTAGGGCGTTATACAACTCAATGAGTTTAAAGCAGAAGCGAATGTGACAATCACAGATGACAAAGTCAAATACATGTCAAATATAACAGTTGGCATGTAGTACATGGCGGGTAATTTGAATTCAAAATAAGGAATGCTAAATCTTGAAGATTTTAAACTTTTAATCAGGTTGCTTCCTTACAAAACTTTGGTGGAATATCGGGATGGTGTCTGAGAATATTTCACTGAAATTTCGCGGAAATGTGTAGTGACATTTTGAAAATATCGTAAAAAACGTCTGACCTGCCATAAGACCCTATGTAAAATTCAGCCCCCGGAGAACAGCTGATTTTTTCAGGGTCGTGGCCTCTATTTTTGTGTTGACCTTGGTTTAACTTAGCCCCAGGCTTTATACTTTTACACAGGTTATCAACTGAATTTGAAAGGTCATTAAACCTGACTGGCCAACTGTAATCCTCATTAAAAAATCTACGTCACTGGTTGCCTTAAACCATTTGTTTTATGAAACAGCTACAGTCGTCCAGTTAAATACACATGACTGATCAAATTCTGGACGTTTATTCTTGACTGCCCTTGAGGTGACGTGAGCCAAAAGTTCACGGATGGACTTTAAATACTTTCACCACCTTTTTGCACGGGACAAGAATCCACCGGTGTGAGGGCTCACCTCAAAATCTGGCTTAAAACCATAGACCTATAAACAAATGGACTGGCCCTCATTCCCGAAATATATATATATTTATCGGTTTCACAACGTTCTACGTCTTCCGATACCCAATCTCCACTCGTTTCTGTTTGCCCATAATTCATCATCTAGACCTCTTATTCTGATTTCACTGTCTATTCCTTCTCTCCAGCTTCTCCTTGGCCGTCCTCGTTTTCTTCGGCCAGTTGGTTTCCATTGTAGTATTTGTTTAGGTAGTCTTTCATCATACATGTCCGTACCACACCAGTTGTTTTGTTCTTATATCATCCACTAAAGTACGTTCACTCACTGTCATAATTTATCTTATTCTTTGATTTGTAACTCTTTCTCTTTTTGATTTCCCTGCTGCCCTTCTCCAATAGTCCATCCCTGTAGCGGAAAGCATTTTTTCTGTTCTATCTTTGATTGGCCATACTTCTGAGCCGTATGTAATAATACTTTTTACAATGGTATTACAATAAGCTTTTTGTTATGTTTTGATATACTTTGGCCCCAAATTATTCCATTTAATAAAGTTATTGCTTTTCTTCGTTGTACGTCTCGATCTTTTATAGCTTTGTCTAGTGTTCCGTCAGCTATAATTTGTAGACCTAAGTATTTATACTCATCACAGGACTGAATTCGCTGCCCAGTATTTAAGATTAGATCCTTTTTCGTGCCACCAATACACATATACTCTGTCTTATTGATATTAACCTCTAGTCCCCACTTATTGAACTCTTCTATTAGTTTTCGTGTCATATATTTGAGGTCGTCATAACCCTGAACCACCACTATCTGATCATCGGCGAAACATAAAGTATACAAGGTGGTTTCATCCAACGGAATTCCCATATTTTGGCATTTTCTCTTCCAGACTTTAAGGACCTGTTCCAAATATATCTTGAATAGTGTAGGCGGGATACAGCAACCTTGTTTAAGACCTTTATTTATTTGAAAGCCTTTAGTTAGTTTTGCTTTTATTTTAACTTTTGCCTTACTATTGCGGTATAACTCTTTGATGGCCTTAATTAGTTGTACGCTTATGTTTGCCTTTTCCAAAGCTTTCCAAAGTAGGTTTAGTGGTATACTATCATATGCCTTCTGCAAATCTACGTAAAGCAGATGCAGCTCTTGTCCGTATGTCATTTTTTTTTCAATAACTTGGGTTATACACAAGAGATGATCTGAAGTCGATCTACTCGCCCTGAAAACGGCTTGTTCTTCTGCCTCCATATCTTTATATTCGCTCTCCACTTTATTTCTTATTATTTTGCCATATATTCTGCTTAGCGTACTAGTTACAGATATACCTCTATAATTGTCACATATATCTTTCCTTCCTTTTTTGTGTATTGTGGATATATATGACGTTTTCCACTCAGTTGGTACTACAGCTTCATTTATATATTTTTGGAAAAGATTCCGTAATCTCCAAAACAGTTCTTCAGTGCCATATTTAATAAGTTCAGCTGGGGTATTTCCGGGTCCGGAGGGGTACTGGAGATCCCATCGTTCTAATGATATTGTCTCTTTTAATTCTTAAGTAAATTAATTTTTAACTATCTAATAATTTAGTCAAAAAGTGTTGGAAAATGGGAAAAAAGCCGGTACTCCGAGCCCAATACAGGGGTTTTAAAGATTTAAAACTGGAATGGGCACATTCTTAAACTTCGTAACGCATTTTCAAGAAAAAATAAATAAAAAATCAAGAGCAAGGCTAAAACCCCCCCCTTCTCCTAGAGCGTTGCGTAATTTCATAATGGTCCCAATGTCGTCGCCCTCTCGTAAACAAATTAATACAATTTTATAATTTTGGTAAGTGACTAGGGCCAATCGAATGATGTCAGGCTTTTTATAGGCTAAGTACTTTCAATTTTTAGAAGAAAAAGTATTTCTCGCGCAATATTTCATAACCTCTGTAGGTATATAATAAAATTATTTTAGTTTCGATACAGCATCTGTTCGGGCTCGGAATAGCGCCACTTTTTCTCTGCACCATTTTCAAACTGTAATATATATATATATATATATATATATATATATATATATATATATATATATATATATATATATATATATATATATATATAATATGCCAGTACGAAAATATCTGTAGCTACCTATTTTTTCCTGTAATTTAACCTACCATTACAAGCTTTTCTTTTGGTGGGCTGTGGGTACTTTATAGGTGGTGACCTAAACAAGGTTCTTGACATATGCATTTCAGACTTGTAAACTTAATGTTCTAGCTATATTTTATTTAAAAATAAATGCATCCATGACGGATCTGATACCATCTAGCCTATTAGCACACTTCAAGTAAAGCCATGATATACCAGCATTGAAAACCGTTTTTTGTAATATCTCAGAAACTAAAGCTTCTACAAAGTTTTTGGTTATTACACAAATTATTGAACAAAATGTAATCTACTATATTCCAAAAACCATATTAATGCGGTTCGGTTCGGTTCATTTTTTATGAAAATCGGTTTAGTGGTTTGGGAGCTATCGTGTTACGGACAGAAATACACATACACACACACATACACAGACATACATCACGACGATATTGCTAATATACACAAAACATTATTTTTGTCGAAAATAATACCTTCTCTAGCCATTGCTGCGCGGGCTAGGAAGGTAAAAAAGACTGACTGGATTCAAAATGATGTCAATTTTTTTATGTAATTTTTTTATGTGAAAATTCGTATTAAAATTTGCCTTTCTAGATTCTAGAGTAATTAATTAATAAATTCTGTACTTTTAATAAAGTCGTTTTGCTTACTCAAACCTTCAAAATATTTAAAAGCAGTGGCGTAGCGTGGGGGGGGGGGCACGTGGGGTTTGTCGCCCCCCCCCCCCCCGCCCCGAGGGAACTGTCGCCCCATGGATGCCCGAAGCGCCCCTTTAGTATTAAGGAGCAGGGCCGGTAACGGCAAATGAAGAGGGCGGCAAAGAAAACTAAAGTCATGATGACCTTTTTTTTTTTGGTCGCAAGGTAGTTTTTTGATGAGCGCCCTTTTTAGCTGTCGGCCCCCCCACCCCTACAGGCACGCTACTCCGCTGATTAAAAGGTAGGTAGGAGGTATTTTCCATACAATTTTATACGCTTTTGTACGTGTTTTGCCCTGACTAGCCCCATCTCACTTTGGAATCACCCAACCAGCATTGCGTTTATGGGACGGGGCCAGTCCATTCGTTCATATAGACATATAACTATGCTAAAAACACACTCATAACCACTTAAATATTAAATCATGGCAACAAAATAATACAGGCCACGACCCTGAAAAACCACCTATTCTCGGGGGGCTGACTTTTACATTGGATCTTATGGGAGGGCAGACGTTTTTTATGATATTTTTAAAATGGCACTACAGATTTCCGCGAAATTTCAGTGAAATATTCTTAGACACCATCGCGATATTCTACCAAACTTCTGTAAGGATGCAAGATGATTAAAAGGGTAAACACTTCAAGATTTAGCATTCCTTATTTTCAATTCAAATTACCCGCCATGTACCGCATGCCAACTGTAATATTTGACACGTATTTGACTTTGTCATCTGTGTTGGTTACATTTGCTTCTGCTTTAAATTTAATTTTAGTGTGAGCTTATGAAGCGGCTCTGAAAAATTAAGGATTACTATACATTAAAAAAAAATGTTCTGCAAGAATATAGTAAAATCAATCTCAAAACCGGCTTTATTTAAAAAAAAATCAAATAGTCATGAACCGTCATTCCAACTTCAATATTTTAAAGACAATCAGTTGTGTCGAGAAGTGACCATCAAAAAAAAAAAAAAAATCAGCCCCCGATGTGACGTCAACAACGTGGAGGATCGTGGCACATCCGTTTTGATAGCCCTGATTAAATAAATTAAAACAGTTCTTTAAAAACTTTTAAAAACGACCTTTTTCAACTAGGCCATACAGCTTGTTCGACCGAGCCGTAGTTGAGCGAGTTGTGAAAAAAAGTTTCAAACGAGTTTGTTGCAATAAAGCAAGTTAGGTAAAAACATAAACAATCGCATTTAATGTTCGAGAAACTCCATTTTTAGAGGTTTTCAAGCGTGTGAAAAACTTCATTTTCAGAAGTAGTTGTAGCAAAAATCTTTAGAAATATGCGTGGTGCTTTTGTGCGAATTACAAATATGTATGGAAACCTCCTTGTGTCTTGATAACACAAGGAGCACCATGGTTTTTTTATTGTTTGTTTTTCAGGGGAAACCCAACATTAATTCAAATAATGACCGTTGCAAAAGTCAAAATAAAGGAGGGAAAAAAACCGTGAACAAAGGTGTGGTGGACTGTATCTAATTAGTAAATTATAGAACAGTATAAAAACAAAAGAATACCTAATTGCTAGGTTGTAATTAAATGGATATTTGGAAAATCATTGAATTTGATGTGCCACATGACCAAAGAAAATATACTCTGCCAATATAAGGGCACCTATGCTCAAACGATTTTTATTTTAGTCATTTTTAAATGGGACCATTTAGAGCCGCAACCCAACCTAGGTACCAAATTTCACTAAAATCGGGCAAGCACTACCTATTTGAGTTATGTGGGTTCGTCGTTACAGACAGACATACAGACAGACAGACGACGAGACCGGAACGTTTCAAAATGATCTAAACCGCGAGGATTTTTTTTTAATCGGAGTAACTTCTTTTTCTTATTTTTGACACGATCACAATAGCTCAGAGCACAAAAAAAGCTTTGTATGGCGTAAACATCAGAGACCTGAGTGTATCAAAGATCTCGTGAAAGCCTTTGACAAGGTTCAACACGAAACTTATAGTCCACAGTACACCGGTATATTTTTTAACTGATAAATTTTGATTCCTAACAGTGTGCGCGTACGCAGAAATCTTTCGAGTGTCCCAAGCATACGATTTTGGGGACAATGTTGCCATTTATTTTAATATAAAAATATATGTACATTGTGTAGTCTTTATTGGTTTATCTGCTTTTATTTCAATCACAAAGAAATGTCCATATACGAGGTGTGACAATAAAATTATTAGACTGTTGTGAAAAATGTACTTTATTTAAATACTAATACAACTTAATGATGATCCCCATCAATATTGTCCCCTTCTCTATCGACGCAGCGTTGTATGCGTTTTTATCCTATGTTGGAAGCAATTTTAGAAATCATCAGAAGAGAGGCTGTTAAGAAGTCTTGCCGTTTTTTTCCTTGACGTGTTCTAATATTTCAAAACGGGTTCCTTTTAACGATTTTTTCACTTTCGGAAACAGGTTGAGGTCGCAGGGGCCAAGTCTGTTGAATATGGTGGGTGGTTAACGACGGGGATCTTCTTATTAGCAAAAAACTGCTTAATGGATAGGGAATTGTGGGCCGGTGCATTGTCCTGGTAGAACAGCCACGCGTTGTTCTTCCAGAAATCTGGACGTTTTTTCCTTACACGTTGCCGTAGCTACATAATTACTTCCAAATATAAATGTTGGTTCACTGTTTGACCCTCACGCACCCATTCAATAAGAATAACACCCCTAATATCGAAAAAAAAAAACAATGATCATTGCTGTTATGGATGTGCTGGAGCGCCCTTCTCTCTAGTACTCTAGTTGGCCTTAAAAAAAGCAAATGATATATTTTCATTTGTTTGCAGCATCCTGTCAAACTTAGGTTATACTTTCTTATGAGTGTTCTTAATTAATTCACCGAATAAATATTTTGATGAGGTTTGAATTTATCTGGCTGTTTTAAAAATCTACTGATGTTTTTAATTAGTTATGGATAACAATACCTAGCGCTGGTGAATAAATACTCTGCCAATATATGGGCACCTAAGTTCACACTAGATACTATAGTTATAGTGTACGTGTGAGCTAATATAACTAAAAACTGAAATATATTTTATTCAAAAAGCCATGTTTTGACTCTAATTTTTGAAATCTACGTTTATTTAAAAAAAAACTAAAATGTATTTTGTTTAACTCCAGACTCAATTACCTTTTGTTTGATATCACACACGCCATATTTTCACATAAACTCTAATTTTTGAAATCTACCGTTTTATTTACATTGTGTTCGGTGGATTTTGCTCGTTTGGGACAATCTCGACCCAAGACCCAGCCTACGTACCAAATTTCATTCAAATCGAGCAAGCGGTTTTTCACTTATGCGCGTTGGTCGGTACAGACAGACAGACATACAGATAGACAGACGGCGCGACAAAAAAAGTTTCAAAATCATCTCAAACAAAAAATAATATAAAAAAATTTAAAATTGGAACTTTTTTTTGTCGAAAAAATTAGCTCACACTACTATAATAGTATAGTAGTAGTATGGGCTAAAATGTAAAAGATTGATATTTAGTCAAATCATAATTACAAATTCGTAATATAATAATATTATTGATGATGATTTCATCTTATTCCTGACTACAAATATACATTAAAATATTCAGTACGATTCTGAAAAAAGATATCGAGAAAAAAAACTTGAATTCGGAATATTTTTTATATTTCATTTTTGAAATTTTTACGTTTAGGATTATATTTAAAATTGTTTTAAGGTTTTGCACAATATTTTTACTGTATATCTCTTAAAACGCCTATTTTATATTTGTATAAACTAATTTAAAAAGTTTAGAACTATCTAGTTTGATTAAAAGCACTTCATATTTATTTGTGTAAAAAAATAATAAAAAATTAAATAAAACTAATAAAAATAACTAAAAAATAATAATAATCAAAATCAAAAAATTTTACAAATAATAAACCCAGTCGCCGCACAGTGGAACGTTTTGAAGATCTAGGTGGACAACCCCTGAGCAACATTAACACTCTTTAATGCTTGATTTTTTTAGCTTTAAAATAACATAAAATATTTAAAAGCATTTAGTATTTGCAATATTACCTACCTCTTATATAGGGTGATTCAGATTTTAACGATTTTAAGATTTGTAGTCATACTGTATGTTTTTAACGAAAATTGTTTCAACAAATTTTATAACAATGAAGTAACGGTATATATTTTTTTTAGTTTTTCAAAGAAGGAATTTAAATAAAACAGTTTTGCAATATACAAGGTGTTTCAGAAAAATTTAAATAAAGACGTTTTAGGCGGTAAGGGACGATCAAGAAAAAAATTCCGCTCTCATCTGTCACTATATGGAAAATAAATGCATTAAAAATTTTAAACCTCTCACCCCTTGCCCGGGGTGAAACCAACCCCTAAAATTATAATAGAAAATGTTCATCGGATGGCATTATCTTTAAAGTGGTTTAATGTGAGAAAATTTAAGAGATATTTGGATTTTAATTTTATATAACTAAGAAAGTTTAAAAAATATTTATTCAATTGAAAAATTCCATTTTTATTTGAAAAATATCATTACTTAACATAGCAAATAATAGAATAATTAACACAAGTCCATTTTACTATTATCTTGCAAACTAACCTTTGTTAATTAATTTCTCAATCTGACACAAAAAAGACAAGAAAAATATATTCATATCATATTTCTAAAACCGCATAATAATAACTCGCTCCGTTTGAAACTTAATTTTTTGGATTTTTTTAACCTCAAAAAACTTCCCTTGGGGTTTGGTGCAGATGCACTTTTATTAAGCTTGGTTAAGCTTGTGACAGAGTGAAAAGTTACTGTTTACAAAAATTCGTGAAAGTCGAGAGTTTCAAAAACCCATCCTACAGACATACATAGGGCATATTCTTAAATTACGTAACCCCTCCTCCCCCCTCCGTAATGCATTTTTAAGAAAAAATATATTCAAGAATCATGACAGTGTAACGCAAGGTTAATAACCCCCCTTCCCCCTTGAGCGTTACGTACTTTAGGAATCGGCCCATAAACTACAAGGGGGTTTATGAGGATTTAGGAGACGAAGACATACCAATTTTGGTAAAAAAGTGACGCTATTCCGAGCTGTATCAAAGAAAACATTTATATGCGTTTTCGAAATATTGAGAAATAAATGGATCCATGAGAGATCTGATACCTTCCTAGCTAGCCTATTAGCACACTTCAAGTGAAGCCATGATAATATATCAGCTTTGAAAAGTTTTTTGTATATATCTGAGAAACTGAAGCTCTTACGAAGTTTTTAGTTATAACACGAATTATTGAGCAAAATATAGTCTACTATATTACGAAAACTGTATATTGATACGATGCTCCGTTAAAAAGACAGATTTTTTTTAAATTTTAATTGTCGAAAAACTGTCATTAGCATTGATAGATTTTGACCAAAATCTTATCAGCTCGTAATAGTGTCGAGCACTATTATACCTGAAAATTTTATGAAAATCGGTTCAGCGGTTTAGAAGCTATCGAGTTACGGACAGAAATAATAAACACAGACACACAGACAGACATCACGACGATATTGCTAGATAGGTCAAAATACACCCAAATAACACATTTTCGGCGTTATCTAAAAAAAGAATATAATACCTATTAATAATACCATTGCTATGCGGGCTAGGAAGGCAAAAACAAAAAATTGTGACTTTTTGAAAAAAATAAAGTCCTAAAAAATTGTTCATTTTATTGGCCTAGTCATATTTATATAGTTTTATTCAATTTGTTTAAAAGAAGGCGACAATATTTTAGTTTTTCGAATAACACAATTTAAGTTTTTAAGCATTATTTTGAAACCCCCTGTTGATATTTTTAACTTCGACACTGCATCCGATTAAGCTCGCAATAGCGCCACTTTTTACCTTTTGAACGAATATCGTAAGTGTTACCGTTTCTAAAAATCCCACAAAGCCCTATGTACTTACTTTTATCTGGAGACAAACAGACACATTGACTCATCGTGATATAGAAAAATGCACGAAGATTGACTAATTTAGGTTAGAAAATCCCCAAAGGGCACATTTGTGAAGGTATCAAAAAGAAAATGTCATTAAACACAAATAATACGTTTTCTATTTTAGAGTTGCAGGCTAACAAAATAATTAAGTACAAGTTTACCGCAAAAAAAGGACAAAATTTCAATGCTGCGTCAGAAAGTAGAGATTTCGGTTAATTAGAAAATAATTAAACTAACATGAACAAATTCTAACAAACTAAAGTTTCAGTCCAACAAAAACTATATAAAAATAAAATTTTCCTTACCAAAACACCAGCGAATTCATAAAATCATAGCAAGTAAAACACTGCAACAATGACAGTCAAAATGCTTCCCTAGTCTTAAGGACATGTCACTCTAAAGATGCCTGGCACTTGTTTTACTCCAGCGCCTACTACGCGGGAAAAAACAATATTGTTTTAAAGCATTGCCCATACATAAGATTAAAATGTCTAAGCAGAAAATTTTTAAGATGCAACTTTCAATGCAAATATCTTGACAACCAGAGGGGATAAAAAAATAATATTTTGGATCTAGGATGTATGGAATATGCTCTTTAATTGTAGGTAGCTGAAATGTTAATTTATAGTACTTAACCATGTCCACCTAGATTAGTCAAACGTTCCACTGTGCGCCGTCCTGGTGTAGTGGTAGCAGTGTTTGTTTCCCACACCAGCGGCCCGGGTTCGATTCCTGCCTAGGTACTTGGTTGTTTGTGTTTGTTTAAAAATGCTTTAACTTTGCTAAAACTTTGCGAAACTGGGCGATTGATCCTGATTGGATGGAAAGTCCCAGTATAAATAAAAAAAAATAAAAATAAATAACAATAAACCTCATCTAGAGCACGATCTGCTGGTATAGTTCCCAATACTAAAGCCATGTTTCCTCTTTGCATTGCGAGGCTGATCCTTTGGGTAATGAAGCTATGTATTTTTTGATGTTTAATTTTATTTGATCCGTCCGAAACAAGTTTTTTCGCTTCATTACCCAAAGGACCAAAGGATTCTATGCTAAAAGGAACAAAAACGAAACAGCTGTCTAACTCTTTGTATTTAGCTCTTTTTAAAATTAATTTTTAAAAACTATAGGAGTATTTTTCTTTTTTTAACGAAATACTGCCGGAAATGAATGTGATTTTTAATTTTAATGATTAAGTAAAAGTTAGCCCAACAAAATGTCGAATTGTTGGACCATCTCACAGTCCCGACCTAAGTCCCAACGATTTATATACTTTTCCGAAAATCAAGAGTGATCAAAGATTTCAGTTGCCAAAGGAAGCAGTCGACGCCATCAAGAATGCAATTTTGACAAAACCAACAAACGAGTGGAATTACAGCTCTGACAACTGGTTTGAGCGCATGCAAAAGGGCATTAATTTTTGTGGAGAATACTTCGAGAAACAATAGTCTTTAAAAGTTATCTATTGTTTTATTCCAGCTGTATATACAGTGGCGCATATAAGGGGGGCTGGGGGCCCGGCCGCCCCCCCCCCCCCCACGAATATGTTTTTATATATTTTCCACATTTTTCATGAATACAAACATAAAATAGCATAAAATACGGCCTCATGGGGTCTCGCAACCCCCCCCCCCCCCCCAAAACTGTCCCGGGCCCACCCCAAAACTATTGTGTATATGCAAAACCTAAAGAAAACAACCCTCGTAGTATTTTTAGGAGCACTGGGATTGTAGTCAATTTCCACAATATATCCCAAACTAAGAAAATATCAATGTAAGAATGTTTAAAATTAAGGATATTTTTTAAACATATAAATATTTCTCGAGGAAGTAGACAATTTCTTTTGAAAAAACCATGGCAAACAAATTGAGACAAGCTTTTTCAATTCATCCGGTCATTTAGATAATGAGTTTAGCCTTTTTTTTTTCAATTTCTTACAACAAAACCCAAGTACTAAAATTACCTTGCCGATTACACGAGCAATTAGTGGAATTTAGTGCACATTTGTAGGCGGGAATAATAAGTGAATTTTTCTAATTACTTTTTATGTTTTTAAGGAAAAAAAATGATAATGCACATATGATACCTAATTTATGCATGTACAGTCAGGGACTTTTTAAATTGCCGACATATTTTTTTTCAGTCAAAATTTATCACTTAGATATATTGTCAGCTTAGAAAAACAAAAAGTGCAAAGATAAGAGTGAGAATAAGTGGTTCGGCCTCCCTCCACTATGGTAAACGTCTAGGTGCCGACTACCACACAGCAGGTTTTTGATGCGAGAAAAACTACTGAAAAGTTAACAGAGGAAGTTGTAATGGTTAAGCGAGAGGAAACCTTAAGTAAATAGAGGGTTTTTCCTTCAACGTGATTGGCTATGAAAAACTGTGAGATAAAAAAGTTTTGTCTATAAAATATAATTTTATCTGTGTTTTTGTTTAGGTTTTCTTGTTTAGCTCATTAGCTAGAATGTAAAGTAAACTTTAAGATTATCAGCAACGGCACTGACTTGGTTCTTCCAAGCTCTTCAAAGAGGGGATAATGGATTACTTAGGTCCAACCTACCGTTGATAAAAACCCAAACTTTAAGGAGACAAGTCACATTCTAAGTATTGGCATTTTGGAAAACTTGGACAAACAACAAGATTACTAATCACAGAAATAGATAGGACACCCCCATGTTAAACTCTTAATACAATTAATGACATTTGAACAGCGCCATCCCATAGCTGTTTGTTTGAACTATTTTTTAATTGGTATACTGTGAACAAGAACCGACAATGCCATGTTTTTGGCAAATAATATAATATTTGTTTAATACGGGCACTGAAATGTAAAGCCTAAATTTTACCAGGTTCATTTTATGTGGTGCCATATATAGACAGGTTAGGTTTATTACTTTTTTTGGGGTGGTTTAAATTGGTTCTCCTAATTTCAAATAGAGACACTTTTTATTTTCTAGCGCGTCAATTTAAAAAGTCCCTGAATGTACACAAGGCGCCACATAAAATGCATACGCCCATTTCACGTGGTAAAATTTAGGCTTTACATTTCAGTATCCTTATTAATCAAAGATTATGTTATTTGCCAATAACATAACATTGTCGGTTTTTGTTGCTTGTCCTGTCTAAGTTTTCGAAAATGCAACCTTTTTCCATAATTTAAATCAAAATGGACATGAACCAACCTTCCCAGGTAGCAAGGGGTCATCAAATGACGTCTTTTTTTCGTCGAAAAGTGGTCATTTGGATGACCAGCAGGTCATCTACCAAAAAATGTTGTCTTTAAGGCGTCAGTAGTTTTTGACGTCTTAAACACGTCATATATTGGTCAGTACCCACACTGCACACTTTGTCCAAGGGACATACTCTCATACTTACATAGATGGTGCCCCAGTCAGTACTTGACTGGGTTTATACGAGATGTGGGGGTATGTATGTAAAATAAATTAAATATTAAATCAAGACTAACTTCGAGGCTTCTTTCGCTTCCAGGTGGAGATCTCTAAGTCTAGGTTGATCTGTATCTGTTCTTGGACTTCCAGGTCTAAGTTTCCTTCAGTGTTCTCAACTGCAGGAAATATTTCATATTTCGGACGAGTTTAAACAAAGTCATAAATGGTCACTAATGATCTGCTTTGGTCCCAAATAAGTCATATTGCTGACGTCTTTAAAACGTCTAAAAATGACGTCATTTTGGGTGTGTCTTTTGAACGTCATTAAAAGGTCATTTACACGTCAGGTTAGAGACGTCAATGGTCATTAAAAAATACCTTTTTTTGACGTTTAAAAAACGTGACCTTGCCACCTGGGTTGGTGCCAAATCGTTAAAACTGCCTCAGATCTAAGGACATTTTTACGACATTATTGAAACTGAGTACACAAATGTGTGTGTGTGCCAAATTATAATTTGGCACCATGGCGGGTTGCCCATTTTGTATTAATAAATTGAATGAAAAGAGTATTGGCCGTCCTTATCCCTCTTGTAGCTCAAACGTCAGCACTTCAAGTAGGTCATTTTCCTCACACAGTGAACCAGATGGCACAATCTCAACAAACTCTGTTTGATACTTAATCCGCTTCATATTTAGAGAAACAGATGCATATATTATGAAACCCATAAGAGAAGGATATCAATATCAGTTTACCTTCCTTGCAAAATTCGTGTCATCCCTTACAAAGTAAAAATATATCAAAGATGGCGAGTAAGTATGAACTTTCAAGATATGACTTATAAAAATGCATTGTTGTCAAATTTCTCTCCCCAAAAATTTGAGTTACGACATTATTTATAAATCCGAGTGTACCTACATATTGATACTTAATTTTGGTAAATAAAATAAGCCTGGTATTTCCAATTAGATTATTGGTCAAAAACAAAAATACCAAATTAAAGTAAAGATCCACCAAGCCATCCATAAATTGATCCAACATTCCATGGGTTTGGTTATTTATAAAAGCGATACAAAAACCAACCTCTACTTGCGATCCTTGCAACAACAAAAAATACAGTGATGTACCATTATTTTCTTCAAAAATACCAAGGGAAATCCCAGCGCGAAAGCCACTGGACGAAATAAAAAATAAATGCCTGATGAATATAAAGAGTATACCAAATTTCACAATAATATCTAGAAAAGTATCACAGATATTAGGTACTTATAGCAATAAACCCAGGCAGTAATAGTGCCGGGCACTATTCTGGCAGTTTTTTTAAAAACTGATACAGAAAGTTGAAATTATAAATACAGTCGTTTATTTTCCATTAATAATGGCGGTACTATTAATTCCGGCTCTTATATTACACAAAGGCCTAATTTCGAAAAAAGACAACTGTTCTTATAATGCAAAACTGTCAAAATAGTGCCTGGCACAATTACTGCCTAGCTTTATTGCAATAAGTCCCTATTAATTAATAAGGAACTGTTCTTAAATTATATAACACTGAAGGGGTGCAGAGGAGGTGGTGTTTTAGCATTGTGTTACAAAAAATATTTTTTGTATGTGTTTTTTCTTAAAAACGCGTTACAAAAGGGTGAAGGGGGGGAGGTCAAAATCCTGAATTTTTGCATTACATAATTTATGAATGTTCTCTAAGAAGGTTTTAACAAAAATATTTAACACCCCATATCTCAAAAGTTAAGAGGTTTATGACCAGGACAAAGAAAATAAACTATATTGTGACAATATGATAAACTCTGATTAAATATCTATAGCCCAATCTTTATAGAGTCAAAAATTCTGTATAGAGTCATAAAAATTCTGTTTTGGTTCAAAATGTCCTAGTTTTAAAACTCAGCACAATTATAGGGTTGATGGTCCCTAATATTTCAGTTTACGACCCAGAACAATGTGCGCTTGCGTCGCCATCTTCGAAAAAATGGCGCTTAAATTCAGTTTTTTTAAAATAACTTGGTTTCTGTAGGTTTAAAAAACAAGTTTTTTGACAAAAATGATAGCCAACAAAATTAACAGACTAATACTTTTTGAGTTATGATATCAACCATTTTGCCGCCATATTGGATTTTGACCATTTTTTTCTTTTGTGGCCTTTAACTGATTAGAGGATGTGTGGATGTATTTGTATTTGAATTTTTATACTAAATATAAAACTTAAAAAAAAGAAATCTTAAAAAATAGATTTATGAGAATAATTGTAATGACAAAAAAAGGATTACTAAATTGCCTAGAAAATCTCAAAATTTTAATTTACAAATACAGTCGAACCTCTCTAACTCGAACCCCTCTATAACTCGAACCTTTTAAGCGGTCCCTGCAGTTTTTACATGTATTTTAACCTATATAACTCGAGTTTCTATAACTCGAACTCTCCATAACTCGAACTGTTTTGGTTGTCCCTTCAGGTTCGAGTTATAGAGGTTCGACTGTATAACAACTAAAACCATAATTTTTTTTTTTTTTATTTATACTGGGATTTTCCATCCAATCAGGATCAATTGCCCAGTTTCGCAAAGTTCTAGCAAAGTTAAAGCATTTTTTTAAACAAACACAAACAACCAAGTACCTAGCCAGGAATCGAACCCAGACTGCCAGTGTGGGAAACAAATATTGCTACCACTACACCACGACGGCGACAAACCTAATAATAATACCACCAATGCATGCCCACCCCGGTTTGAAAAATGCATGACATGATGACCCATGTATTTGCACCAGTTTTAAATACAGCATCACTTGATGCATTTTTTGAATCAGGGTGGGCATGCATAGGTGGAAATCGGGTGTAAGATAGAAACATCAACAAAGCATTTGTTTGTGGCTAATTTGTTTTGATAGCCCTAGTTTTGTTAACATGCATAAAAAAAATCTTACCTCTTCTGCCAAAGACACTGGGAACTGAGTTATAGGCTTAACGGCAATGTCATCTATTGCTGTTTTCCTCCTAAAATCCAAAATTAAAAAGCATGAGACACATTAGTCCAGTCAGAATCATTAATTTAATCCAGCCAGACACTTTTATATGTGACCTTTCAGCTGAATGACTGAAAATAGGACAACATAAAAATAATGCACTCAAAAATTCTAAGAGTCTCAGGATTGACCTATGAGAAATCTGAAACCACCCGGTTTTAATATATTATTAATAATAATCAGCGTTTAATAAAGGTCAAACAAAATCAAATCCCACAAAATAAGAAATAAACACTAAAATAAACAAAAAGCTGAAAAAAATTATACCTTGGTATTCATGCTGCACTATTCGTAGATTTTATTACCTAGTTTTTAGGCGCATCAGCAAATTGATCATTCCAGTGTGAGGCTACAGGTTCGCGTACGATTCCATCGAAATATTTCCCGGAAAATGCGTGAAATCAACGAAGGAATTCAACAGAAAAGCGCAAAAACACCAGACGAAAATCGTTTCAGGGAAAATCGACTGAAATCATGCGTATTGTTGGCTGCCTAGACTCTCTTCGATCACTTGGTCCGCCCATATACATATTTGAATCTCGTCAATATTCAATATGTTATTTCTTCGATGATATCGTATAACCACATGAATTTGATTGGTGATGGATAATATAAAATAAATCGGATTAATGTCACAAAACTACGGATGTGTTACAAAACGCAGATACAAAATAAATAATGCCGAAGGATCTAATTCACTGACGGATCCAGAGGCAAATTGGAACCCCGCAGCACATTATTTATTGCCTTGCTTCTAAAAAAAAAATTTTTTGCTTATTTGCGTTTTGACAGGCGTGGACTGACTCCTTTGGTTCGGTCCGGCTACAGAAAATTTTAAAAAAAATTAAATGTTTGAACACCATCTTTATCCCGTTTTGCCGTTCTTTATGAAAAACTTAACTTTTCTATTGTACTTTACTTATACGTTTATTTTCATATATTTTTGCAAAATTTTTTACATCGTCGGTCCAATGCCAATGTCACGAATGTGCATTTGCAAAGCCAAAACAACAAATGTGCATTTTTTGAAAAACATTACAAAAATTTAAAATTTTCAGCCGACATTATTTGTAGTTTTACAAAAGTAAACCTTTCAATAGTGGTTAAGTACCACAAAATTAAATCTCTATTTTTCGCAATGTCTTCAATGTTTAAAACGCGTTTTTCTCAAAACATCAATCATGCACATTTTTTACTTTGGCATTGGACCGACGATATTATGCACAGGCAATAGTGCTCAGAGATAGTATACAATAAACAATTTTAAACAAATGTTCATAGTTTTAGGTCCTTGCATTATTTGCAATTTGAGGAACAAGCTTAACTTACCTAAAATTAGAATGTTCCATGTAAAAAAGCATCAGATTAGGTTACTTCACCATCATAATTTTGTATAATTTTAAAATGTATATTTAAACCTTTTGAAATGTTTTTTTTTTAATTTTTATGAAACTTTAAAAAATGTTTGGAAATATTCATAACTCTAAATATGTAAATTTTTCTTCAGGATATCTTATAATTTAGCAAACTTATATTTTTTTCAATAAAATGCCAGACAGGGTACATCATGGGCGTAGTCAGGGTCTCGCTCAGGGTAGGGCATAAAAGCAAAAGAATGTACAATCAAATAATCTAAACTTAATTTAATATTAACTTGCGAGGATTGCTAATAAACCTTGATAAAACGTCTTACTAATTGAGGTAAAGCCAAGATGGGGCAGGTGACAAGCCATGGGGTACATGGAGTGTGAAGGAAAAAAATTTCTTAATAGACTTGGAGCCGTATACAGTACAAGTATTTTTAAATTATTAGTTTTAGATTTTATTGGAAAATTTTAACAATATTTTAAATGTTTAATCGTGATTTTAAATATCTAGGTAGTTTTAGGAAGCTTTTTATGCTAGACAGACATTTTTGACGCTTATTGTTCAATTGTGACAAATATTTTTTTCTGTATACAATTTTTTAATAAAAGATATTTTGAATTTGAATTTGAATTTTAATATTATTGGTTGATCTAAGGTAAAAATTGAAGTAAAAAAAATGTCTTCACCATATAAAATTACAATACTTTAATCAAGTTTTTCGCAATTTACTCGAAATTTCGGGAATGTAAGGGCAAAGCAGACCCCATTTTGAATTTGGCGCCCTGAAAGACATGTATAATTAGATGGTCTGGTAAAATATACAGACCGTTTCTTTTATTTTTTGTGCCGGTGTTATAATTGTAAATTTTTCGTCTGTGCGCTTTTTCCGTACGAACTATTTCTTCGCGTGTGATTTTTTCCGTGTGCGATTATTTCGGGGATACAATAAAAAAATTTTCACCTTTTAACTTAATCGGCACTATAAACCTTATACACTTTGTTGAGCTGTGGGTGACGAACGAAGTCAGTTAGTAATAAAAAAATTCAAATACTTTTTTTTAAAATTTAGTTTCATTGGCGGATCCAGGATGTCGGGGGGGGGGGGGGGGTGGCAAGGAGGCAGCAAAAACCAAAAATATATTTTTGCGGTTTTTGGAAAGGAATCATATTTGTGTAATTTTTGTGAAGATGGGCCTTGCTTTAGGGAACGTCCTTAAATTACGTAACGCAGAAATTCAGGTTTTTGGACTCCCCTCCCCCCTCGTAACGCATTTTTAAGAAAAAACACATTAAAAAACATTGAGTATAACGCAAAGCCAAACCTTGTCTCCCCCCCCCCCCTTGAACTTTATGTAATTTAAGGATGAACCCTTGAGAATAGAATAGAATAAAAATGTCGTATGTGCTATAGCAATCCCTATGTAGATACGGCATACTCTTTATAGGCATAGCAGTAAAGAAATTGCAGTGAAAAATGCTTTAATGGCATAGCAATATCAGAACCGCCCTTCTTTAGGTGAACGTCAGAAGCTAGTCCCGACCCCTTATAATCTTGTCCTTTTTGATTTAGTCCGGTTTTGATAGAAGACGTTAAGATCTTCGATTTTGCTCTTGTCTTGTTTTGAAGAATGGCGTTTTTGATAATGTCCGGTTATTAATAATTCCGTTTTTAATATAGGACTGTTGATGTTGATGCCATTTTCCTGATCTTAGACGATTTTTTATTTGTCCTTTATGATAAACTATGAGAGTCACTTTAAGTCGATTAAAAGAAAATTAATATTAACATGTTAAATGCGTTTGTGCCGTTTTGATCGGATTAAGAATACGTGTAGAGTGCCCAGGCTTAATGATCAAAGTGCCAAAATATACAAATTTTAGATTTTCCATCCAAAATGATGTATGTGTCAAGGCTAATACGGGGCTATAAGATCTAAATGCAATTTCCCCACCTTATGCTCATGTTTAAAATCACGTCATTGGTAAGTATGTATGTATTGTACAGTTTTTTTTAGTTTCCCACAAAAACGCTATTTGGCACTTAGATCACTTAGCTTTTCCACTCTACACGTATAAACTCGTGTGAACTAATGAACTTTTCTAATGCGCACTTAGGCTAAACACCACGCCACTAAAATCCAAATGTCAAGTTTAAAAACTTGACAACAAAAAATAAATAACTAACTTTACCCGTTGTTTGATGGAGATCCATCAAACCGCAAAGTATATAGCCTATACATCGCTTTACCTAATGAGAAACATTTATCCGTATACAGGAATCTACTATATGTATATGTTTTATTTCTGGGAGTTTTCAATAGTCAGGGTGCGTGCGTGCTTGTTAAAGGTTTAATTATTTTATTAGTGTAGGTGCCGGAGCACGTTTTGCAAATAAATAAATTTATTTTTGTGTGTAGAGGCATTAAAAAAACTTCATAGTAACTTACTTCTCTAAATAATATCTTACCTTAGGATAATCACCTTAAACACTGGTCCCGATAAGCCTTTGATAATGGCTGAGGCGTTTAAGTGACACCTTCCATGCAAAACGACGCCATTCACCTGTAAAAATATGTAAGCCTTAAAAAAAATTGAACATAAACCTTAATGTATAAATAAGTAGGTACCGATCTTCAAATTTTCTATACAAAAATTTTCTAACAATTTCTAAGATTCGTTTTTTAAAGAGTATAGATACTTTAATTTTTTTTAAATAAAAAGAAATTACTTAAAAAACTTAAGAACTTACACGATCTTGCGCACTTTTTTAATACAGTGTGTTCCTTGCTAAAGATAATTAGCCTTAAATCTCATTATGACTTGCATATAATCTTATACATATTTTAAGAAAATCTGAAGAGATTTTAAAAAGGTTAGAGATACTTACTAACCGAAACGTCGTGTTTAAAATAAATAAAGACAATGGAAGTCCGAAATTGTATTTCTACTTAATTATTGTCTACTATAGTATCAAATAAAGACTCGATTTTTTACCTTCATTGCCCGCGCATGCAATGGCTAGAAAAGGTAGGGGAAAGGAGGGCAACATGGGGTACGGGGATAAAGCCAGGTAGCGCAGTTTTAGGTAAACTGCGCACGAATAAAACCTCTTAGTATCAGATGTTTTATCCCCGATCAGCTTAAATTTAAGTTGCTCAACATGTTGTGCGCTGTTTATTGTAAAAATAGTTTGCGCATTCTGTGACGATAAGTACATTTTTTACAGATTTTTTAAAATTTTGTTTGAATTGAACAATTAGTGGGTTTATGTCTTATTCATAATTAAACGCGTTCCCGTAAAAGTTAGCCTTTTACTGTGTCTGATTTTTGTTTGAATTTAACTGCACGGTAAAAAAATTTGTCCACAATTAAAACACGTTCTTTTCTTGAATAAATTGATTTACCTTAAAACAATTTGTTTTGAATTAAAATATTTCTTTTTAGTTTAACGCAGCGTTTAATCTTGAAATGAGACTTTATTTTTCTTCTTTAATTGTTTTGTTTCAATATACTCCATTTTGTAACAAAGCAAATTGTCTTCATATAAGCGTTGTTTGATGTAATCTCCTCAAACAACGATATAAATAATATTATGCTTCCAGAAAAAACGGTGCCTTAGATTAATTCAGTTTCAACTTATAATAAAACAATTTCTGTTTCACATTAAAATAAAGAGGCAAGACCTTTTTTATGCTATATCAAGAAAATATTATCTTGGTGAATAGGAAAGCACAAAGTATTTTACTTCAAAGCAATTTGCTTTGATCTAAGACAATTTTTTTTACCGTGTGCTGGTTTGGGGCACAACGGAATTATTTCATGGGGGTAAAATGGGGTACCTTGTTTTACCTAGTAACCTAGACCCCATTTTGTCCCAAAAAAAAATTTTTTTTTTGGTACCGTCACAGACAGAGTTGACAGCAATGACTAGATCGCTGTTTTTCTTTAAACATTTTGTAAATACTAATGTAACAAAACGGGATTTGAATATAAATGGTATTTTTGCCATTTAAAAGTTTTTAAATATTTTTAATTAAATATTGTTTTTGACATCAACAAACATTAATTATATGCAAGACTAGGTTAAGATTAAGTAAAATTTATGGCAACTCCGGCGACTTGTTTTTTGGCATATTTTCAGGTTCGCTGTATTTTAATAAAAGTTGTATTTGGCTAATATGTCCTTTGAGCCACTAACATCAAAATAATTCATATTTTGTAACTGGAAACAAATTAGCTAAACTATTTTCAACTTTTAAAAAACACACTGTGTAATTTTAACTTTATCGATTTTCTGAGTCCACGCATGTTTGAATTGCGGTCGTATTTTGTCTCTTTGTCTTTCTCGCCAATGCGAGAGAGCTTAAGTTTCAAACCACGGCAACGGCAAGCAGGGTGGCTTGTCTTGGACAAGAAAACCGTTAAAGAAAGCTTAGATTTTAGACCAATCAGCTAGCGGCAAGCTAAGAACGCCTAGAGAGCAGAGTGACTGAAACTTTCGAAAGTCGTTGGAGCAAACACTCTTTAGTTGCGCTTCGCTTGGTTCGTTTGCTTTCGTTCACACTTCTTAAGGGGGGCTTTATTTCAACTGGGGAAATTTATCAATTATTTTAACATTGTATAAAACTGTTAACTTTATTATTCACAATTATTTTAGTCTTTTCTTTTAGAGTTTATTAATTTTAAAGCTTTTAATTATTAGTGTTTCCAGTGTTTTGAAATAATGTTTTTAACTGTTTTATGGTACAAAATACAAACCATTCGTTGCCCTAAAATCGGCATTTTTAATCAACAATATATCCCAAACCTAAACAGTAATATTAAGTAAATTATAATATTTTCCACATATTTCATGAAAAAACACGAAAAATAGCTTAAAATCGATATTATGAGTCTTCGCCCCCCCCCCCCCAAGAGGCCTCGCCCCCCCCCAAGACAGACTCCTGGGTGCGCCACTGCAAAAGGTTTATAAAACCTAAAAGTTTAAGAAGTGTAAATATTTGAATACAAAAGTTCAATAGTACAAAAAAAATTGATATTTAAATAATAAATATTAGAAGTAAAAG
Organism: Aspidapion aeneum; assembly: GCA_963576565.1. NCBI lineage: Eukaryota > Metazoa > Arthropoda > Insecta > Coleoptera > Brentidae > Aspidapion > Aspidapion aeneum. The sequence goes on along the minus strand of OY755038.1, from coordinate 31,753,477 downwards.
TGTGAAGCTACAAGAAGAAAATTGAAAAGGTATGTATGATTTTCCTACATTGGTTATACATTTGAGAAAAACGTTTATAGCATTTATTTCCTCCAAGAACTGTCAAATTCCCTTTCGAGAACGTGTAAATTTAATAATATATAGCAACTTTTAATAATTATATCAATTTACAAATCGTTCTACAAATTGGTAGCTCGCAACGTTTAAGCCTTGGCCACTTGAGGTGACAGTACCACTGTCACAGAGCCGCCTGTTACACTAAATTTAATTATCATAAATGTATTTTTTGTATATTTTATTTTTTTAATTATTTTATTTTTATTTTAATCTTGATTAGTATTTTAATAAATAAAACTTGTCTTACTATTGATTCTAAATTACACAACCGCCCGCCCGTTTTGCCACATATAGGTACTCCATTTTACCCCGTATGCGGGACAAAATGGAGCTTTCTACAAAAATAAAAATAAACGTATGATGGAGTTCTAAATGGATAGAATTGAAAATTAAAACATAAAGATAATATATCTAGTCAACTTAATTTAAAATGACGAACGCAATGGTGATCATTTAATAGGAGAAATAAGCCTATAAAACTAAGTACCCCATATTGCCACCTTTCCCCCTAAATTGTTTTCGAAAAAAAAATTGAGATAATGCCGATAATGTGTTATTTCGGTGTATATGAACCTCTATTTTAGCAATCTCTTCGTGACGTCTGTGTCCATCCGTGTTTGTGTTTGTCTGTATGTCTGTCCGGCCCACGATGGCTCTGGAACGAAATAGCCAAAAACATTCAACTAAAAATAGCGATGTACAAAACAGCAATTATTAAAATAGCGGCATCGAAACAGCGATGTAATGAAAGGGCGACTATTAAAATAGCGATGTAACAAAATGGCGATGTAACAAAATACGACTATTAAAATAGCGATGTAACAAAATAGCGACTATCAAAATAGCGATGTAACATAATAGCGATATTTTGGTTCGGTTTTGGCATATAGTTCGACAAAGGAGTTTCTTTCTAAGAAATTTTTTCAAAAAAAAACTTCCCTGACTTCTTTCTCGGGATCCTAGAGGGTGTGAATATGAACCGAACCGAACCGAACCAGCATATTTACAAAAAAACTCTCCAGACTTCTTTTCCGGGATCCTAGAAAATGTGAATCCGAACCGAACCAAACTGAACCGAATTCGGTTCATTTTGGTTTGGTTCGGTTTGGATGCACACCCTCTAGGATCCTGGAAAAGAAGTCAGGCAAGTTTTTTTTTGAAAAAAATTGTTAGAAAGAAAAGGTGGTATAATCAAAATACCGCTAGGATATAATAGCGCGGTTTGGATTGGTTTGAATTGATTCGGTTTGGTTTGATTCGGTATTTTGATACATCGCTCTTTTGATACATCGCTATTTTGATACATCGCTATTTTGACTGTCGCTATTTTGATACATCGCTATTTTGATATGTCGCTGTTTCGTTACAAACGCTATTTTGATACATCGCTATTTTGATAGTCGCTGTTTCATTACATCGCTATTCTGATAGTCGCTATTTCATTACTCGATATTTCGTACGTCGCTATTTTTTACATCGCTATTTCGTTCCAAGCCGCCCACGATAACTCCGGAACCGCTGGATCTATTTTTATCAGATTTTCATTAAAAATAGTGTTTGACATTGTAACGAGTTGAGCTATTACTGCTAATAACAGTTTCTAACAGAAACTTCGTAGGAGCTTTCGAGATATTTACAAAAAACTGTTTTCAGGGCTGATATCCCTCATAGCACAAAAATCACAACAACGTTAAATTCACGTGAACAAAAATAACAAAGTTTTTTTTACTTGAAAACAACCTCATATCATGTCATATTTATTTTGTTAAATCTACATGCTTAAAGATAACATAAAAACAAGGAGAAATCAAGCTATAAAAATGTACTTTTTGCTGAAGTTTCTGGTGCTGTGTATATAACGTGTTTTTTACCCTCGTTATTTTCATGTACCAAATTCACACTTAAAAAGTCCTCCACAACATGTTCTAAAACGCCACTAGATTAAGACTTCTCAAACCTACTGACTTTCTGCGTCTTTTTTGGTCACGTTTTTTTAATAACATTTTTTTAACTTAAAAGAGACGCGAAAGAAAGTTATAAAAGTTTACTAGTTTAAGACCACAACACTTCAAGACAATTTTAAAGATGGCGCTCAAGGCAAGACAAAATATTTATGTATCTATCTATATACATTAAGTTTTTTTTAAAAGCTAAACAAGATTTATGAACAGTAAACACTTTCACAGAATATTAATGTGTCTTTATCAGGTTAATAACAGATGCGTCGTGATCGTGGGTCAGGGATTAGTCCCTTAACAGGTTTTTGGAGTTTAGAGGCCAAAGCACTGCCTGATAAATTTTGTCAAAGTGAAAAATCCTGACTATAGGTGACAATGCTGCTAGTAAAATCTCAAAAATATTCGGCAGAAAAGCCATGCAAGTCGCGTTTTAAAATTCGTGTAAAAAAGGCGTGAATCTAATGTGATTTTAATGTTGATAAAAATCACTTGAAACTAACGTAAAAACGTTGCTGTTTTAATTTGATAAAGGCGTTATTAAAACGCAGTTTTTAGCAACGTTATTTTTTATAACGTTAATGAATGAGCTATTAAGCTTGTTTTCGTATATAAAATAAACGCTTTTTGCTAGCAGCTTTTAAAATCAACGTTTTTTTTCTCACGCCTTTTTTACGTGTTAAACACGTGATTGTGCTCTGTGGGATATAGCATGAAGTTAACTTGGAATGTGCTAATGAGCTAGGAAGGTATCAGATTCGTCATAGATCCATTTATTTTATTTAGTTTTTTTTATTCTCTTTTCTTAAAAACGATGTTAAAAATGCCACTACTTTGCTCATTTTTAAACTTGGAAGAGCCGTGGATAAGTAATTATTTTAAGCTTTAAACTCTTAAACGTACACAGTTTTTCAAGCAAAACTTGGGAAACTCAATTTTTATTTAAAAACTTTTGCCCCTAGGCTCGTTCGTCAATGCCGTTGCGACCTTTCGCAATATTTTATAAATTTTTTATCTGTCTGTCTGTTGCTTCGGCGAGACAAGTAGGTATGTTTTAAAACTTTGGAGATGACTACCACTTTATGGATGAGGGTGAGAATAGTTATTTATCTAACTAGTGCGGACAGTGATACTTTTACGCACGCGACGGCAGTTCTACGAACGAAGCTTAGCGGAGTTCGGGCACACCGCCAAGAGTCAGAAGTTTAAGCCCCATGACTAGTTCAACTCTCTGCAATATGATTGGTGCCGGTCGGCTTAGCTTAAGTTGGTTTTTGCTCAACATGTGATGTTGTGCGCTGCTTATTGCGTATTTTGTGATAGTAAGTACATTTTTTAAAGACTTCAAAATTTTGTTTACATTGAATAATTAGTGGGTTTATGTATTATTCATAATCAAACGCGTGCCGCGTAAAACTAGCCTTTTACTGTGTATGATTTTTGTTTGAATTTAACCGGTGGTTTGGGACAAAACGGGGCTATTTCATGGGGGCAAAACGGGGTACCTTGTTTTACCTAGTAAACTAGACCCCATTTTGACCTCAAAATTTATTTTCTTTTGGTTCCATCACTGAAAGTTGTTTGTCTAAAAATGTTGTCTTTGCAACTAAGCGTCGTTCGGACAACTGCCGTCGCATGCATAAAAGTATCTCTTTCGGCACTAGTTATGAATCTAGAACAGAAATGTAATCTGAATGCGACCACATACGTAACACAGGAAAACGCGACTCCTCCCATGTTAAGAACGACTTGTCTAGAAAAATGCGTTTCCCTTCCCACCAAGAGAAATATATATTTCAACCGTTATCGCAGCCAACGATAAAAACCGGCCATGGCGCGTTATAAGCAAGTCGGCGGTCACGTGATCTTAGGAGTTCCAGGATTCTTATTGTATTGCTTAATATATTATCTGTTTTTACACAATTTAAATGAAGTGAAAAAAAATTGTTCTCATATAGGCAAAAATTGAAAAAAATATTTTGCTGATGTATGTGTTTATTATAGATAAAAGAACTGAATCTATAAAATAAAAAATTATATAAAATTTGCACTCTAATATCTTCAGGTATATTAGGTACATAATAGTCTTTTAAAATTGGACATAACAAACCTAAGCTTTAAGTTTTTTAATTTTTCTTTGAGAGTCATCTTCTTGGTCTGTGTTTTTATTCAAAGATTTATTAGCAGACACTAAATCATTATGCTTTTTAATAAAATTATTTTAAAAAACTTTACATGCCCTTAAACTAATTTTTTCAAGATTTGACAATAGTTTTTCTCCACACTACCGGAGAGATTACTATCTGTTAGTGATATTTTACAAATCAGTTTTTTAATATTGCGAGGGTGCAGAAGACATATTACCTTAGTTTTGTAAATGGACATGTATGCACTGGATGACTGGACAAACAAAGATGAAGCCAACAATAAAGTGTATCCACAATATCTTCGATTCTTAGGTGAACTTTTTCAAGAGACCTAATTGTAAATGACAATTGAACACATTTTTCACTCTCACTATCGAAAATGTCACTAAGGATGTCTATTATTTGATCAATCTTATCTTTTACCACTTCTTTCCCGTTTGCAACTTTCATTTCAATAAACTGCATAAGCTCATCAAGTGTATCGGTGCTGTCCAAAAATAAAACTCCAACTTTTTTTGGCAGTTTGTTTTTTGGTATGGACACATTGTTAACATTTACAAAAAATGACAACAACAAAAAATGACAACCTCAACCACTAGAGATACTAACAGTGATGGATTGTTGTTCAAAAATGTCATCAGGCACAGGCAGACTGTGTCACGTTCTTGGGTAAAAATCCTTAGTATTAGAACAATAAAATTTTGAAATGTCCTCAATATTTGATAAAACTTTTGATTTCTTATGAGCTCAAAGTGTTTCCAGACTTTCTTGTATTGCAGTTTCCAGTTGTTGCCTCTCGACATCAGCTAATCAATCAGTAGATACAGGTGGTCTACTTAGGTATTTCGGAACATTTTCAACACTCTCCATTTACAACACACTTATCAAACCAAGTAACCTGCTCGTTAGGAAAATGTTTGATGCAAACTTGTGGACGTTTTAGGATACTTAAATCAGTAGGAATTTTTCACAACCAAATTTTATGCATTTGTTTACCCACTGGCAAATTAAAAGTTGACACATATTCGGTTTTAGTTTTATAGTTGGACCGACAACCAACAACACTACACGTTCGCGGCATGGTTGTCTTTTTCATAGGCTGCGTTATTTTAATAACTTTGATAAAATTCACATAAAATTCATGCCCGAATTAAAAAAAAATCGACGTAAACAAACATACCAAAACTGAAAACACACATGTTTTATAATGACAGCTGGCCGGGAGGCGTTCTTTTGTGACCCTCCTACGGTCACGTGATATTTCCGCGCCCGGGCCGGTCTTTCTCGTGGGCTGCGAACCGTTATTATAATTTAGGCATTTTATATTTCAACGTTTATTATATTTTGGTAATTTTTTTCCAGTTTTTGATGCAGCTCATGACCGCTTTACTCAAAACAAAACTATTTTTTTTTCGTTCTTTATTCTTATTACTTTTTCAATTGTGTTTTCCAGCAATTTTCACAGCAGATTTCCCAAAATAAATCGTTTGATAGGTATCGACAGAAGTATATTTTTATAGAATCTATTTTTGGTTTGTTTGTTGTGGTGTAAAAACGTGTGGGTCGTGAATGTTTTTTAATTACATCTACAGGGTAGTAGTTAGATTTCGGAAAATCCACTTTCTAGAAGCATTTTATATTACTTTTTGGCAAACGGTCGATTCCCTCAATTTTGACCTCGCTGAATCCGAATATCCCTGTTGCCACCAAATTGAAACAGGCGTATACTAAAAATATATATTTATATAACAAAAAATCATATTAATTTTTTTTTAATGGCTGCAAAAACCTTCAAAAACCCCTTCAGACCTCTCAAAATCTAAAAGTTTGAGGTTTTTTAAAAATTTCCTAAAAACTACGCTTCTAAGAAAAAAATTTCAAATATACTTTATTGTTGACAGTAAAATTCCCTTTTTAACAAGATGTAACTCAATGGTGTTATAACAAACTCTCCAGCGGCGTCCGTTAATTGAAGTAATTTAAAAAAGTTGAAAAAATACCCATGTTTTACTCAAGATTTATTCAATTTTGTTTAAAACTAATGTCTATAGGAAACCATGTGTTATGTTTTATTATAATAACTAAAATTTTCTTTAAAACGATGTATAACATGATCGGATTGGTTTTATAATTAAAACTTTGGGGGCATCCGTTATTTAAATCAATTTTAAAAAAATTCAAAATAAACTATTTTTGTTACAGGTTTTATCTCATTTTCTCAGAAACTAAGCTTAATATGAAAAAATTAATACTATACTTTATTGTAGACAGTAAAATTGCTATTTAAAAATGAAAAATAGGTGCGGTTTGAATTATAACAAACTCTCCAGCGACGTCTGTAAATGGGGGTGATTTAAAAAAATCATTAAAAAAAACTAATTTTTATAAATTTAAAAATATTTCAAAGAAAATTTTTTAAATTCTAGAAAGTTTCCAAAATTTAAATGTTTTTAAATTTTAAGATTCGAGTTAATGGATCTAACTTTACCAAGTAGGTATGAAAAAATCCAAACCAAAACTCATGAATAGGTTTTAAAGATTTTTTTTCTCATCTTTATATTTTATGGATATAAAATAGTTTGATTTTTTTATTTTACGGTTACGTCAGGACATATTTTTATTAGTTTAAATGATAAAATGCCAATGACGAACCATCATTATAAAAAAACGGAGTATAAATATTTCGTCAAGATGGCCCTGTACCCAGTTGGCCGCGCCCAGCTGACCCAGTTGTCGCCATTCAGTTAACTTCGCCCAGTTGTCCTAAACCGGGTATTATGTGAGACGTGTCCTAACCTACCTCCAAAATTTCGTCTCCGATCTCGATCGATCCCGACTTGTGGGCCGCTCCACTAGGATTTAATCCACAGACAAAGACGGCCATACAGTTTCGGTCCTTGTGTCCAGCTAGACTGAGTCCCAATCCACTGGTGCCACGTTCGAGTTGAACCATCTGGATGCTGTGGCCGAGATTACTGTACTTTTTCTTTACTTTATCTGAAAGAAAATTTAAAAATTAGTAATTTGTCATGTTTTCAAAACCCAAAGTTTTAATAAAATCAATTCTTCAAAGTTTTAATTCTCTCATAAAAATCGTCTAGGTGACAAACTGATTAACTAACAATTAATTGCTAATTTAATAAAATATTTTAAAAATATTAAAACTAAATAAATTTGAAGGTTTTGTAAAAACCCACAATTCTAAAAACTTAAAAAACTCGTCGTTTTAGTAAAAACTATTACTTTTTACAAATGCATAAAACCTGATTTTTTTTACAAACGTTTAGATTCTTGAATATTATTTTACCGTTTTTTATTTTTTACCCAACTGCAGCATGGCGAAAGGAAGGGTAATGTTTTTCGCTTGGGATATTTATGTCCGTATGTATGTATGTACATATGTATATATGTATGTATGTATGTAAATATGTATGTTTGTGTCGCGCAAGAGGCTAAACGGCTAAACCGATTTTGACAGGTGTCCTTGAATCGCTACTGATCCCGAAGGAGCTATAGGCTATAATTTTTTAAACAGGAATCAACATGGCGGTCGTCAGACGTCATTTTGTCACATGATGTATGCTTTAAGGCATACAAATTACCTACATTTCAGACGATTTTAATGAAATTTCTTTGATGACCCACTGCAAATGTCCTCTAATTTGATGTAGTTACTTTGTAGCTCTCCCTGCTTCCATACATCTCCCTTCCTGTCATTCTCCCTCACCCTCTCCAAAAACCATATTCGCATAATTTTATCAAATATAGGGGGCGATTTTATAACTTCTTTCTGCACACGCTTTAGGATTATTTACTAGTTCCCCCCTTTCTCTCCCTTTCTCCTTTCCGCCCTCATTATTAGAAATAGTTGTAGCTAGAACTTTCACAAATATAGAGCGATTTCAAACATTCTTTCTGCACACGCTTTAAGATTTTTTTTCAACACAATTTTACTAGGGAGGGAGGAACCCTTCTTCTCCCCTTCCCCACCTTCACTCAATGATTGTAGAAACACACCCATCTACGCTTTGGGCATAGTTCAATGTTTGACACAAATAGTGCTTTCTATAAAGCTGAATAAAAATTAAACCTAAAAGTAAAAAAAAAATAAATAAATAAAAAGCACCCAACTGCTAAATCTACTTCTACCTACTAGTCGCAGTTGGGTACAAAATTGCCCATTAACCTGATTCATGAAAATACAAAACTGTATAATTTCGTAACTGCCCTGCGGGAATCAAAACTAAAAGTTGAAGCATGTCGTACATAATAGGTACATCTATCAATTTTGTACCCAACGCGACTAACTAGTCGCGTTAACAAGGATTTAGCAGGTTGTTTTTTTATTAATTTTTTTTAATGTATACCTCTGTATAATCAAAGTTGTTTTTGAGTTTTTTATAGTTTATGCTAAAAATCCGTCATCATTCGTCGAATATGTTAGGTCTGTACGAAGCTTTTAAAGCGAGGGTAAAAGCACAGCCTACCTATGGTAGGCTGTGGTAAAAGTGAGTCACATTTATGGGAATTAGCACAAACGATTTGTACGTTTTTCTTTGTTGGTCTCTGTTCGTCGTAATGTTTAGGTCTGTAATGTATTAGTCTGAAATGTATTAGTCTTCATTGGTGCACTGTCACTTTGGAATTTGAGAAAACTGACCACCTAGCTCCTTTGCTAAATCCGCCACTGCAATCGGTTATAAATAAAAAATTTGATTTTAAAAAAACAAACGAGATTCGATTTAGCGAAACAAATGCCATTTAATTTAGCAAAACTAATAACAATGCATGGAAATTGCAATTCGGTGTCTGTTGATGCTTATTTGCGAATTTTGCATTTCCCTGAAGCAGATTTAATTAGAAATTTTGGTGTAAAATTAAATGGATTGATACACAAAAACGATGTGAAAATTAACAGAGAATTTGTCGAAGATTTTTTAAAACTACCGTTGATCGATTGGTAATAGCTTACACAATTTTAGGTCACCGTGTTGGGTTCGGTTTATATATTACTCCAATTTGAGCGAGAGGGCCTGAATGACGTCATAAATTTAAGCGGCTTTTTTCATGTTTTTTGACAAACTTTGGCTTATAACTTTGGCTAAAGTAGTTTTACAGAAAAACTCTTAATACGTTTTTTGTTTTGAAAAGAACACCAATTATTATAGTAGGGAAATATGGCTTCATATCTCAAAAACTAAAAAATTTAATTAAATTTTTTAAAAATACCAAAAAAAATTGTCAATAAGCTACCCCAAATCGATTGGCTATGGATCACTTAATTTTAGGTCGCCGGGTGTTTGCCTTAAATTTGTGTCAGAGCGTATGTGTAATGTCATAAATTCAAGAATGTCATTTATTCCATGTTTTTTAACAAACTTTTGCTTGCTTAAGGAGCGTATTCACTTGAGCATAAATGCGAACGAGCTGTTCGTTTGGTCTCGCAGCGAGACATGAGAATTCTGCCTGTTTTACATGAGACCGATAATCCGCCAGCCATAATGATGAAATTGTAATTAAAAACTTGGTCATTAGGTACCGATTTTGGTACCGATCATCCATGCGGATCATTGGTCTCTGTGAAACGGATCTTAAAACATTACAAAAATGTTACCAATTTCGCAATCCGACTCCTGGTCCTCCAAAATGGGTTCCATTGTGCCATGATCGTTCGGAGCCGCGCATCGCCAACCACGAACCACTCCGGCACTACCGTTCGCTACCGGCGCAAACGGCACCGGTGGCGCAGGCGCGGCACGAGTAGCTACCGCTGAAGCTATCTTTGTTACTTTTCAGAGTGCTATTGTCTTTAAACGGACACATCAAACACTTTTTCTAAATCTTTAACTCTGGAGATTGGGGTTAATAGAATAATTATTATGTTTTTATTTTTGTTTTCTTATAGTATTATCTAGTAGTAGGTATCTTTCTATTTTTTGAATAATCCGGCTGGTTTTTATTTTTTATAAAGCCATATTTAAAGTTTAATGATAAGTTTCACAAATTCAAAGGAGGGAGGTAACTCTACCTCGAATGCCCTTATTGTTCTAGTAAAAAAAAAGGCCGTTACTTTTTGAATCTTTAATTGATATTGATTCCCGCATCGCTATTCTTTAAACAAGGGAAATAAGAGAAATATCCCTCGAGTACATCATAATTGCAATTTTTATCACTTTTGACAATACCTAATAACATAATTTTTTATGGAAAATGTTTGTTTTTATTTCTTTTACGAGAACCAATAGAACAAATTTTATCAAAAATAATGTCATATAATGTTAAAAGAGCTGCGTCAACCCATCAGTTGCGTCTATTTGAGGGAGATTTTTTCCCTTTTCCCTTATTAGAAGAATAGCGATACCGAAAGTAAGATTTTAGGGGTTAAATTTTTGATGGACCCTGTATAAAATACAGCACGAAAATTAATTAATTTAGTATAACCCACAGCTTTTAAACAAGTTTAGCAACCGTTACAAAGGTTTAATGCAACTGAGTACTGCCTAACTGATTCTGCAGTAGGTACCACAAATATGTTCATCCTTTTTTCTGGGTCAGTATATCAAAATAAGGTCCTTTTTTGGTTCGTGCTTTTTCGTGCGCAACCATCAAACATTGTGCTTAATCTTTTTGAGAAGATTGTAGGTAGAAAAAAACTGGACATTTAAAAAAACCTGGGTACTTTTATTTGGGATAATAGGACTACGAAGATACGGTGATGAATTCAGGGGGGCAGGGGGACCAGAGGGGAAAGCCCTCCCCTCCCAGACATATAACTTATTTTTTAATGTAGCAGCATTACTTATTTAAAATTTGTCACAAATTCTCCTTAATTGCGCCTGTGGCTCCATCAATCTCCTTTAGATATTAAATTTTGCACCTCGGATCTAACTAAAATCGCTTATAACAAATATTTTGATGTTTGCTGCCACTCTTCTCTCCCCCCCCCGGAAATCCTGGATCCGCCACTGCCAAGATAGATCACACACACAACATTGATATATTATATTCAGCTCAGATGGTTTCGATTAGTTCATGATATCCGATCAGTTAATTTCACCCCCACTTATAATATAGTATAGTACTTAATTGAATTTAAGCATAAAAAATAACTCATAAATATTTGCGATGGTTTGTAGTACATATTTCAGTTTTTGTTCCTTGGGAAGCACTAAAAGAGAGCAATAAACGCTTTATTCCAAAAATTCATGAAATAATTCAAGGCCAACAAAAAAATACAGGCCTCGACCCTGAAAAAATCAGCTGCTATCGTGGGCTCAATTTTACATTGGAGGCGAATTTTCGTGCTATATATTTTGAAACAGTGTGGTTCAATAAATACGTCATCAATTGGTGACGTTTCATATATATCTTTTCGAATTTATGGGCGTTATAGGATGAAATACCGTTCACAGGGGTGTAAATTGTGAATTTATTGCCAATATTTTGGTAAAAACTAAATAAAATTAAAAAACAATGTCTCAATTAAAAAAACAAAATTTTAACATTGATTTTTTAATATTGATTTTTCAGCTAAACGTCAAAAAATGACATAACATGTGTCATTCAATGTCATGTTTTAAAACGAGGTAAAAGCTCGTTTTGAAACTATTGCTACATTAGCTGCGTTTGGTATTTGCATCTCAGACGTGACGGATTTTCGGTCACGTGATTACAGATTAGTCTGAGCAAATTGGAATTAATGAACGATCCAGATCAAATCGATCAAATTTTTATAAATGGTTATAACCTTAAATATAACCAAAAATATTATGTACATATTGCAACTCACGCCCCGCCATAATTTTGACAAAATTTTCCTGTGATGTCGGAAATTTATATAATTTGTTGTCTTCAACATCGAATAATTCGATTTCAATCTTTTTACATAAAAAAATTATTTTTCTAAACAAAACAAACACACAACATACGTCACAATCTCAGATTAATCTGTTTCGTCGATCAAAATGTACGGAGCAACCAGATTTACGTCCGACTAGCCTGAGCAGAGAGAATTAACGAACGATTTCGATCAAAAAGATTAATCCAACGTAAATACCGAACGCAGCTATTGAATGACACATGTTATGTAATTTTGACGTTTAGCTGAAAAATTAATATTAAAAAATCAACGAACACATTCGCTTCTGCTTTAAATTTAATTTTTGTGTAAGCTAATCAAGCGGCTCTGAAAAATTAAGGATTACCTACTATACATTTAGAAACAATTGTCTTAAAAGAATATAGTAAAAACAATCTCAAAACCGGCTTTATTTTAAAAAAAATCAAATATTCATGAATCGTCATTCTAACTTCAGTATTTTAAAGCTGTGGCGTGACGTGACCATCAAAAAGAAATTCAGCCTTCGCTGTGACGTCAACAAAGTTGTAGATCGTGGCCAGTCCGTTTTGATAGCACTGATTGAATAAAATGGCCTTTTTTTACGGTTAAGCGCACTCGCAAGGAGATCCCTATTACGCTCGAGAAGCGGCCAGTGCGCGAAAATGTTGGTGTGTGTTGGTTTGAAACGGTTCAGGTTGTAACCTGCAGGGATAACTGTCGCAGGAAGTTTATTCCACAGCGATGCTGTTCTCTAGAGATATGAATTCTGATATAATGAGGTTCTTGGTGCCTCTATTTTGACAGTAAATTGATGGTTACCGGCTGTTTGACGTGTTCGTCTAGTAGGTGCTACTCCCGGGGGGATCATACGTGCCAACTCTTCAGAGCATTTTCCGTGATAATACCTGTAGAAGAGAGATATATCGCCCACAGTTCTTCGATGTTCGAGACTATCCAAGCTACGGGTAAGTGCGGGGTCATTCATCAGCTTGATAGCTCGTTTTTGCACGGTAGCATTAAGGTATGTTTGGGTGCCGCACTCCATATATGTGAGCAGTACTCCATAGTTGGTCGAATCTGGGCTTTGTACAGTGTCAGCAGTTGGCTTGGTGTATACAGATGTCTTGCACGAAACAGCACCCCAAGCTTTTGGGACGCCCTTTTAGCTATATCTGCCACGTGACTGTGCCAAGACATGTTGGTCTCTGCAGTGACTCCTAAGATGTTTAACTGGCTCTGCAATGTGACAGCACTTCCAGATAGCATGATGTTTGGCTCACCGGTGCTGGTCTTTTTTGAAAACAGGGCTGCTTGGGTTTTCTGCGTGTTGAACTGTACAAGGTTTTTGTTGCCCCAGTCCTCTATTATCTCCACGTCGTTATTTATCTGCGATACGTCGAGAACGAATTTCCAACGACGACGGCCGAACAGCCCGAAAGCACACCCACCATTGGACGATGGCCGCGAAAGCCTTTCACAATTTGTACGAAGCCTCTACGGGGAGGAAGTTTCCACTCTTCATCTACGCTTGGTCGCACTACGCAAGAAGAAAGCGCAACTACTGTCTTCGCTGACTTTCTTATTACGCTGTCGCGATGAGAAGGTCACGCCGAAATTCCTGAGATTTAAGCATACCATGAAAACACCTCAAGCCTACAGAATCTATAGAAGAACTGAAGATGCCCTTTTAAGAGAACGGATCCATTCAACTAGATCGCAACTCGCACGCACAGACAAGGAACTACTCTCAATTTTCTATCACCTAGCCAACACCATGCACAAATCAGACTGGGACAAAATTGATGCTATTTCCTACAGATCCATGGAAAACGAACACCACAGAAGTACGGAGAGGCAGAAAACCAAATACCAGAGACTAACTGACGACAACAATAAACGGGAAAACCAGTAGCCCATCCTTGATTCTACAAAAACTGAAATCAACCTATCGGACCGCCCGCTTTCTCAAAATGAAGTCTCGGTACTCTCTAAAGGGGGGAACTTTGCTGTTGCACCTAGGGAGGTTCCCAAGGAGGAAATAATTGCCAACTTAGAATCTGCTATTAGAAAGTTGCCCGAAGATCAGGCAGAAGAAATACGCACGGAGTGTTCACAGATTTTGCGTAAAGCCAAACCACCAAAACGCAACATTACAAGGATGGAAGAAAAAGCCATTAAGGATCTCAACAAAGACGAAAACATTCTGATACTGCCTGCCGACAAAGGAAACGCCACTGTAGTATTGAACAGGGATGACTACAGCAGAAAGATGGTCGATCTTTTAGAACCCTCAACATACAAGAAGCTAAAAAGAGATCCTACACAACCCGCAATTAGAAAAGTGAATCACTTAATTAAGATTTCTTCATTGGAGGACCAGTCAAGAAGATGCTATGCCAAAGTGAAGCCCTGACTCCGAGATTGTAAGGACTACCAAAAATCCACAAAAACGATGTGCCTCTTCGTCCCATTGTCAGTACTATAGGCTCACCAACAAACAAACTTGCGAAACATCTTGCTTCCCTCTTGCAACCCCACATCGGACTAACGGATTCGTATGTAAGAGACTCCACCCACTTTATTGAGAAGATCAAAAACATGGTCATGGACGAGAAAGACATCTTAGTTAGCTTTGATGTTGTGTCTTTGTTCACGAAGGTACCTTTGGCCGAGGCAATGAGGGAAGTGGAACACATTTTTCCGAAGGACATCACCGACCTGTTTAAAATCTGCCTAACGACATCATATTTCACCTTCAATGAACAAATTTATGAACAGAACGATGGAGTATCAATGGGTAGCCCTTTATCGCCAGTGATTGCGAATTTTTTCATGGAGAAACTAGAAGAGAAGGCGTTGAATAATGCCCCTCATAAACCCAAAGTCTGGTTTCGATATGTAGATGACACTTTTGTCGTTTGGCCTTATGGTAGAGACAGCCTTAATGAATTTCTCAACCACATTAACAGCATACACCCCAGTATACAATTTACAATGGAAACAGAGAACAACAGAGAATTAGCATTCCTTGACGTACTAGTAACGAGGAAAGAGGGACGACTAGGACATACCGTATACAGAAAACCTACTTACACAGACCGCTACCTAAACAACACATCTAACCATCACCCGTGCCAACGAAAAGGGGTAATAAGAACATTGGTAGAGAGGGCGAAAAGAATCTGCGAACCAGAACATCTAGACAAAGAATTAAAATCTTAAAAACGCCCTCGTAGCAAATGGATACACTCAAAGCGACATAGATAAATGTATACGACCAAAGCCGAGCACTAGAAGTAACAGTAGCGGTGGACTGAGCAGCCGCGAAGTTACTTCAAGAGCCTTTCTGCCCTATATCCCTAGAGTGACAGATAGGATCGGACGTATTCTGGGAAAACACAACATAAAAACGATCTTCAAGCCATCTAAGAAGATCGAGAACCACCTCAGATCTGCGAAGGATATAAGGAACCCACTAAGTTCTTCGGGAGTATACCGCATTCCCTGTACCTGTGGAAGTGTCTACATCGGAACAACCAAACGGTCCGTAAACACAAGAATCAAAGAACACAAAGCCAACTGTCGACTCGGACATACGGAAAAATCCGCAGTTGCAGACCACACACTAAACAATGAAGACCACCGAATAAAATTCGAAGACACACAAGTTCTCTGCGCCTCCTCTTCATACTATCCAAGACTCTATAGAGAAGCAATCGAAATTCATAAACACCAGCAGAACTTCAACAGATCTGAAGAAACTCTTAAAATTAACAGAACATGGGTACCGGTTCTGAAAAACACTAAACGGCTCGCTTACAATAACAAAACTGAATCAAGGGAATGTGACCAATCACCGACCAGCTCTGATATACGCCCCGCCCACCATAGCGTATATAACCTGCGCCCGCGACAGACTAACCACCAGTCTTCGAGAAGCCGACAAACAGTCAACATCTCCTGAAGAAGCCATCCACTCGAGATGGCGAATTTCCAACGACGACGGCCGAACAGCCCGAAAGCACACCCACCAGTGGGATCAGCTGTTTTAAAGCAAACCTCTTGCCATGGAAAATCCAGGTAAAACTGTTTAAGGTCATTCCATTTTACCGATTTATAGTGCCACATTTTACGAGGAACTGATTGTTAGCTTGGTGGTATGAGCATTTCGCATTTTGTTGTTTTATGTTTATGTTTATGATCGGATAAATCAAGTGGGGGATCTACTTGAGTTGTGTACGAGTCAGGATTTGTAGTTAGGAACAAGTCTAAAAGCGTTGCAAATTCACCCCTTTCACGGGTAGGTTCATCGACAAGCTGCGTTAGACTACAACTTATGGCAAAAGCTTCTGCTTCCCTGCCTTCATTATCTGTTTTGTTGTGGTGTTTTAGCCAGAGTATATTGTGGACGTTGAAATCGCCTAAAAAAACAATTTCCGCATGTGGATAGTTAGACTGTATACTATAACAGTTTACGGATAATGTCGCGAAAAAGTTTTGGTACACGGTGGTGGAAATGTCGCTTAATTAACCCATTAACTGCCAACTTTTTTTCTTGATAGTTCCGGTTTTTAAAACAGTTACGTATGTCTTATTAAGAAAATGAGCTTAATTGACATACATTTCCAAAACCTGTAATTTTTTGACCTTTTTTATTGTGGATCCCCAATTGGGGACCGTGGTATATACCATGCTTAAAAATAACACAAATATAAAGGAAATATAAGTAAATCCCCAAATGGCGACCGTGGCAGCCAACGGGTTAAGCTGAACGCCCCGATCTAACAAAACTCATGGGGCCTGAACAAGTTTTAAGTAGCTTATGCAAGTTCCCAAAGGAAGTTAATAGTTACTTGTAGTGTAGACAAGTCAATTCAGTTAATATTATAGTTGAGTAGCTTATAGTCAAAACCCGTGTCCTGGCGGATAGTTGCGGAAGATTTTTGAAGTGTAAACTTCTTTAGGCGCGTTTAGCAGTTTTTGTGGGTAGTGAATTGAACTGAGCCGTCAGGCTCGGCTATGTATCGCTTATTTGGGTCGACTCTGCTCGAGTCGACTAACTGTGATATGAACATTCAGCGAGCGATATGATGATGCAGATGAAGGCCAGTATTATTAATTTCGCCTTGTTGAAGTTTACACTCCTGCCGTGTGGTCTTAAGCACACAAAATTTTTATTTTACCCTAGAACGATTGGTAATAGATCACACAATTTTAATTCAGCGGGTGTTTGCTTCCAGTTTGGGTAGGAGGGCCTGTGTGATGTCATAAATCCAAGATGGCGGCTTTTTTCCTGTTTTTTTCACTTTCACTTATAACTTTTACTAAAGTAGTATGACAGAAAAACTGTAAATTTTTCTTGTTTGCAATAGAACACCAATTAAGATAGTGAAGAAATTAGCTCAATCCATTAAAAACTAAAAAAAATATAATTTTTTTTACAAATAGTGTTAAAAAAATAGTTTTTACCCAAACAAAAATTGAAGAAAGAAGTTTTAGACTACCCCAAATCGTTTGGTTAGAGATCATTTAATTTTAAGTCGCTGGGTGCGAGTGTGACGTCATAATTCCAACGATTCTTACGATGTTTCTTCAAAAATTTTTGCCATATTAACTTTACAGAAAAATGAACAGATTGTGATTTGTTTGCAATAGAACAACAATTGAACTGTCGTTTTAATAAGCTTTGTATCTCAAGATCTAAAAAAAATATTGTTATTTTTTTAAGTATTAAAAAAAATCATAGCAAAAACATTTCATGTAAAAAAAGCCAAGTACGCGAAAGTGGTATTCCGTAAAAAAAATTGAGATAAAAGTAAAGCCAAGTTCTCCAATACAAATTTCAAAATGAATGGTTCTTACTAGTTTGAAAATGTTTTGTTAAACTTTTAAGAAACTCAGCGAGTTTAAGCCTGGACTAGTTTATAATTTCGGAGAGCGAAATAGACATCTTTTCAACCACGAAAAAAATTTCGGGGGGGGGGGGGGGGTTAAATTTCAATAAAAAATTACGTATTGCAAAAAATTATTATAAACTCAAATGAAGATGATCATAATAATCCAAGAGAAAATAGAACAAGTAGAGGAATATATATATATATATATATATATATATAAACCTGGGACAAATTATTAAACTAAAACTAGATAACCAAACGGCTGAAATCCAGAGACGAGTAAGAATGGCCTAGGTAGCATTCGTTAAATTAAGCTACATATTAAAAAATTAAAAATATCCCCAATACCTCAAAACGAAAGTGTATAACTAATGTATCCTTCCTGTACTTACCTATGGATCCTAGACCTGGACACTTACAAAATCAAACATGGGTAAGGTAACAAAAGCCCAAAGATAAATGGAAAGACAAATGTTACATGTAAAGCTCCCAGATAGAAAAAGGAATGAATGGATAATAAATAAAACAAAAGTTAGGGATGTCAGAGGAGAAGTAGCAAAATTAAGCCCGTCATAATATCAGACAGAAAGACGATCGATGGAACAAATGTATTGTAAACTGGAGACCTTGAGAAAATAAAGGAAGACTCCAAATGAGATGAGCGGACGATTTGAAGAGACATGCGGAAGCTAGCTGGTGGAACACGGCGATAGACAGAGAATAGTGGATGATATTGGATATTGGGGGAGGCCTATGTCGAAAGATGGATCGAAGAAGGCTAAATAGATACAGTAACAAGACACTAGCGCTACCAAGTCCACTTTCAATCCCTGACTTCGCATGCGCAGATCTACCAACATTATTTACCTCATGTATTAGAATAGATGAATACAGGGTGATTTTCACTTGAATGATTCTAACCACATGAAAATAGAAAGTTTCAAAAACCTAACCTAACATAACCTAATCAAATCTAACCGAACCGAACCAAAGAAAACTGAACCTATAATTTAAAAAAAAATAAAAAATTTCCTGACTTCCTGCCCGGGATCCTAGAGGATGTGAATCCGAACCGAACCAAACCGAACCTAACTAAACTGAACCAAACCTAACCTAACCAAACTAAACTACAACACGTACTGCTAATTAGGTTTAGTTGGGTAGGGTTAGGTTTGGATAGGTTCGGATTCACATCCTCTAGGATCCCGGGTAGGAAGCCAGGAAAGTTTTTTTTTTGAAAAAAAATATTGGTTTGGTTTGCTTTGGTTCCGTTCGGTTAGATCTGATTAGGTTTCGTTAGGTTAGGTTTTTGAAACTTTCTATTTTCATGTGGTTAGAATCATTCAAGTGAAAATCACCCTGTACATCTATTCTAATACATATATATTTATCGGTTTCACAACGTTCTACGTCTACCGATACCCAATCTCCACTCGTTTCTGTTTGCCCATAATTCATCATCTAGGCCTCTTATTCTTATTTCACTATCTATTCCTTCTCTCCAGCTTCTCCTCGGCCTTTCTCGTTTTCTTCGGCCAGTTGGTTTCCATTGTAATATTTGTTTAGGTAGTCTTCCATCATCCATTCTTTGTACATGTCCGTACCACACCAGTTGTTTTGTTCTTATATCATCCACTAGAGTACGTTCACCCACTGTCATAATTTCTCTTATTCTTTGATTGGTAACTCTTTCTCTTTTTGATTTCCCTGCTGCTCTTCTCCAATAGTCCATCTCCGTAGCGGAAAGCATTTTTTCTGTTCTATCTTTGATTGGCCATACTTCTGAGCCGTATGTAATAATACTTTTTACAATGGTGTTATATATAAGCTTTTTGTTATGTTTTGATATACTTTGGTCCCAAATTATTCCATTTAATAAAGTTATTGCTTTTCTTCCTTGTACGTTTCTATCTTTTATAGCTTTGTCTAGTGTTCCGTCAGCTGTAATTTTTAGACCCAAGTATTTATACTCATCACAGGACTGAATTCGCTGCCCAGTATTTAAGATTAGATCCTGTTTCGTTCCACCAATACACATATACTCTGTCTTATTGATATTAACCTCTAGTCCCCACTTATTGTACTCTTCTATTAGTTTTCGTGTCATATATTTGAGGTCGTCATAATCCTGAGCCACCACTATCTGATCATCGGTGAAACATAAAGTATACAAGGTGGTTTCCTCCAACGGAATTCCCATGTTTTGGCATTTTCTCTTCCAGACTTTCAGGACCTGTTCCAAATATATCTTGAAGAGCGTAGGCGAGATACAGCAACCTTGTTTAAGACCTTTATTTACTTGAAAGCCTTTGGTTAGTTTTGCTTTTATTTTAACTTTTGCCTTACTATTGCGGTATAACTCTTTGATGGCCTTACTTAGTTGTACGCTTATGTTTGTCTTTTCCAACGCTTTCCAAAGTAGATTTAGTGGTATACTATCATATGCCTTCTGCAAATCTACATAAAGCAGATGGAGCTCTTGTCCGTATGCCATTTTCTTTTCAATAACTTGGGTTATACAAAAGAGATGATCTGAAGTCGATCTACCCGCCCTGAAACCAGCTTGTTCTTCTGCCTCCATATCTTTATATTCGCTCTCCAGTTTATTTCTTATTATTTTGCCATATATTCTGCTTAGCGTACTAGTTACAGATATACCTCTATAATTGTCACATATATCTTTCCTTCCTTTTTTGTGTATTGTGGATATATATGACGTTTTCCACTCAGTTGGTACTACAGCTCCATTTAAATATCTTTGGAAAAGATTCCGTAATCTCCAAAACAATTCTTCAGTGCCATATTTAATAAATTCAGCTGGGATATTTCCGGGTCCGGCAGATTTACCGCTTTTTAAGGTTTTGCACACGTTTTTGACCTCAGATATTGTGAGGGGTACTGGAGATCCCATCGTTCTAATGATATTGTCTCTTTCGTCTTCCTTGAATTCTGCTCTATCTTCAGTTAAAAGTTTTTTAAAATGCTCAACCCATTCTTTGTCTGGTATTGGTGAAATAATATCTCTGCATGTTTCTTTTTTGATCAATCCTATAGTTTTCCAGCTTTCGGTACTTCTCCTACCTCCTAAGTAAGAATCTATTTTCTGGCACTTTTGCATCCATGATTGATTTTTCTTATCACTGATCATTCTTCTCAGCTTTGATTGCGCGATTTTGTATTCTTCTCTGCTTCTATCTGTCTTTTGGGATAAGTATGTGTGATATAATTTCCTTTTTTCCTCTATTTCACTTTCAATCTCAGCATCCCACCAATATGGTTTTGTTCTTTTAGGAGTTTCTTCCACTAATCCTAGTGCTTCTTTTGCAGCTTGATGGATGCTTAATGTGATACATTCGTATTCCTCATCTGGGGTTTCACCTGAACTTGAATTAAGTTTTTCGTTCAGTCTCTTTTTGTAAGTTTTTTACGCTGTCATGTTCTAGGCTTAGTAGATTATATTGACAGTGATCAATTTCCTCATTCACTGTATCATCAAGATTTTGTTGATGGAGGCTCCGGCCTTGATACGGAAAGAGAATTTTGGTCTCCAGACAATAGTGATCACTTCCGCATGTTGATCCACGCTTTGTTCTGACATCTTGAATTTTTAGTTTTGTCTTTTGTTTAGTGATAAGATAATGGAGGATTTCAGGTTTTGTGAGGGTTTGGTCCAGGTATATTTGTGTATTTTCTTATGTTGGAAAAAACCGTTTTGGATTTTTAGGTCTAATTGCTCACATACTGTGATAAGCCGGTTTCCGTTGTCATTAACAACATCTTCTCCATATTGGCCAACTGTCAGATCATTTACTCTGTTACCTGTTCTACTATTTAAATCTCCCAATATTACAATTTCTCTAGATGTACTTACTGCTGATATTTCATTGTGGATTTCTTCAAAAAAATTGTCTTTCACGGCTACATTTGCATCGTCATTATACGCATAGATTCCAAAAATCGTAAGTCTCATTCCTTTTATTGTTATATTCATTCTTATTAGCCGTTCATTTACTGCTTCCCAGTTGGTGATAAATTTTTCAAATCTTTTGTTGACCAAAATAGATACTCCTTGTTGAGCATGTTTTTCTTTTGCCACTCCGCTATAGAAATGGTCATACTGTCCTAGGTTTTCAGATCATTTTCCTTTCTTCTTCGTTTCTGTTAGTACAGCAAGGTCAACCTTCATTCTGCTGCACTCACGTACTATTTCATTCACTTTTCGACTCATTCCTTGTACGTTCCATGTACCAAAAATCATATTCTTGTTTCTTTGCTTGGTTCGTCTTAGGTTTTTCATTTCTTTCCGAGGCGTTTGATTGGGTTTTTTAACAGTGTACGTTTTTTCCGGGTATCAGAGTTAGTCTAATGCCCCAACCCCCAACCTGGAGGACCAGGTGATTTTTGATCGAGGTTTTCTTCCCCTAGCCTTTGACGATTCCAACGCCGGTACTACAAGGCAGCATCTTCTTCTTTTATACTATCCCTAAAAGAAAGGGTACGGTGATCATAGCGCAGGTGGCAAGCGCTATGGTCACCGTACCGAGGTCCATCCTCTCCGCCTTTCATACCGATGTGGTCTTCTCCCTTAACCCTGGGAATGGGACCCTAAACAGGTGCTAACTCTCCAGGTCAGAGAGTACCTGGAATCTACGGAGGGCAGGGGTCGATTCATTTCCCCTGATAGACATCTGACGAGGTCTACCCCGTACCCCTTATTCTAATACATGAGGTATATAATATTGGTAGATCTACGCATGCGAAGTCAGGGATTGGAAGTGGACTTGGTAGGGCTAGCGACTTGTGATACAGTAGCCTCGCGCTGGTGTGAACACACGCTTGTGTGAACCTCCCAGTAGTGTGAACAGTGAGGATCAATGTATTATAGTAGTATATAAAGTCTCGATCGTATGAAAACGGAAAAGAGGTGTTAATCAAATGGTAAGATTTAGGGGAATTACCGATAATTACTTAGTTTTAATTCGTTTTTTGTGGTAAAGTTCATTTCATGTTTTGCTTTGTAAAATGGTAAAAATCAAGAAGTTTTTAATTCTTGCTCCCAGAGGTAAGTCTGGAAGGCGAATCTGAGAACGAAATCAAGACACCTGAAAAAGTTGCATTAAAGTAAGTTTTGGACATTGAGCTGTATAAAGCCCTGAAAGGGCTTTAGAGAGGGAAAGACAAGGCATTTTTTATTGACCCTATCCAAATGGGTTTCTAAGGGCGGATATTTCTTTTACAATAAAAACAGAGATAGACATTATTGAACATCTGAAACGGACAAAGATAGCCTGATTTTGCATGCTAATAATACCCTAGATAATATATGGGTACTTTTATCTCTTTCACACTGACGGCATAAGTGCGACAGAAAAGCAGCTGGCTACCTTTAATCCACCTGCCGTATTTTGAGTGATTCTACCTGTTAGTGTGTTAGTGTGTTTATATAGGGAAAACTGATAGACAATGTTGTCTAAGTACGGAATTGAATTTTTTTGAATTTTGTGCGGGAATATTACAAAAAGAAATCTTAAAACGTTTAAAAATAAGTTTAGAAGTAACTATTTGAGTT
Organism: Aspidapion aeneum; assembly: GCA_963576565.1. Classification (NCBI taxonomy): domain Eukaryota; kingdom Metazoa; phylum Arthropoda; class Insecta; order Coleoptera; family Brentidae; genus Aspidapion; species Aspidapion aeneum. The sequence continues at coordinate 31,729,952 of OY755038.1, read as the reverse complement.
CAAACATGGTCCGAAATTGTTTTTTGTGCAAAAGAAGAAAAAAAATCGATAAAAAACAACATTTCATGGGTAAGTCGTCTTGACGTATAGTTTTTGCTAAAACACGAGAAAGTTCAGTAGCGTCACGATAGATAGTTTTTTCTGCGACAGTGCGATTTTACCCTCACACATTTTGATTCAAAAAGTGTCACTTCCCCGCACTTATAAGATTATTTTTTAATAATAATTTATCCTGAAATGGGTTCTGGTACCTTTTACCACCCTACTCAAAACTTATTACAACAAGGTTTTTTTGCATTGCATGAAAATTAACAGAAAGTATTTGATTTTCTTAAAAATGATTTTTTTTAAATGCTTACATACCGATTTTTATCCAGTTGTTTTTGTTTTTTCGAACCAAACTTTTGACATGTCACGGTCGAGTTTCATAGACCTTGATGAATTGTTACACACACTGATCTATGTTTTTATAAATTTCGATAAATTTTATGTTTTTTGCGGACTTTACAGTAATTTTAAGTTAAATTTTGGTCTTTCATCGCGAAAGTATATATTTATTATTATATGACGCCACCGCGACCGGTCTACAGGCCGGTATCATATGTGTATGTCCTTCTAATGTCATTTGACCATCATGCTGTCTTACTTAATAAGGTCACTTAGTTTAATTAATAATTTTTTCCTGCATAATATAAAAGAAGAATAGAAACCAACAAAAAATTTGTGACACTTCGATTACCGATTTTCTTTAATTGCGATGGATTAGGGTGACCATATTACGGTTTATTAGGGTGCCCCTAATGCGGAAAAAAGATTTAGAAAAATTTCCCTAAAAAAATTTGAAGACCAAACACTCACGCGCCACTCAATGTTTATGGTCGCATACACTAATCCTAACTCGATCTCCGACGATTATGGACAATGGTTACCCCCTGGACATAAACCTAACAACTTTTACTATATTTATTAACAACTAGGTAGGTTAGGTTGGGTTAGGTTGGGTTAGGTTGGATTAGGTTGGGTTAGGTTGGGTTAGGTTGGGTTAGGTTAGGTTGGGTTAGGTTTTGTTAGGTTGGGTTAGGTTGGGTTAGGTTGGGTTAGGTTGGGTTAGGTTGGGTTAGGTTGGGTTAGGTTGGGTTAGGTTGGGTTAGGTTGGGTTAGGTTGGGTTAGGTTGGGTTAGGTTGGGTTAGGTTGGGTTAGGTTGGGTTAGGTTGGGTTAGGTTGGGTTAGGTTGGGTTAGGTTGGGTTAGGTTGGGTTAGGTTGGGTTAGGTTGGGTTAGGTTGGGTTAGGTTGGGTTAGGTTGGGTTGGGTTGGGTTGGGTTGGGTTAGGTTGGGTTAGGTTGGGTTAGGTTGGGTTAGGTTGGGTTGGGTTAGGTTGGGTTAGGTTGGGTTAGGTTGGGTTAGGTTGGGTTAGGTTGGGTTAGGTTGGGTTAGGTTGGGTTAGGTTGGGTTAGGTTGGGTTAGGTTGGGTTAGGTTGGGTTAGGTTGGGTTAGGTTGGGTTAGGTTGGGTTAGGTTGGGTTAGGTTGGGTTAGGTTGGGTTAGGTTGGGTTAGGTTGGGTTAGGTTGGGTTAGGTTGGGTTAGGTTGGGTTAGGTTGGGTTAGGTTGGGTTAGGTTGGGTTAGGTTGGGTTAGGTTGGGTTGGGTTGGGTTGGTTTGGGTTAGGTTGGGTTAGGTTGGGTTAGGTTGGGTTAGGTTGGGTTGGGTTAGGTTGGGTTAGGTTGGGTTAGGTTGGGTTAGGTTGGGTTAGGTTGGGTTAGGTTGGGTTAGGTTGGGTTAGGTTGGGTTAGGTTGGGTTAGGTTGGGTTAGGTTGGGTTAGGTTGGGTTAGGTTGGGTTAGGTTGGGTTAGGTTGGGTTAGGTTGGGTTAGGTTGGGTTAGGTTGGGTTAGGTTGGGTTAGGTTGGGTTAGGTTGGGTTAGGTTGGGTTAGGTTGGGTTAGGTTGGGTTAGGTTGGGTTAGGTTGGGTTAGGTTGGGTTAGGTTGGGTTAGGTTGGGTTAGGTTGGGTTAGGTTGGGTTAGGTTGGGTTAGGTTGGGTTAGGTTGGGTTAGGTTGGGTTAGGTTGGGTTAGGTTGGGTTAGGTTGGGTTAGGTTGGGTTAGGTTGGGTTAGGTTGGGTTAGGTTGGGTTAGGTTGGGTTAGGTTGGGTTAGGTTGGGTTAGGTTGGGTTAGGTTGGGTTAGGTTGGGTTAGGTTGGGTTAGGTTGGGTTAGGTTGGGTTAGGTTGGGTTAGGTTGGGTTAGGTTGGGTTAGGTTGGGTTAGGTTGGGTTAGGTTGGGTTAGGTTGGGTTAGGTTGGGTTAGGTTGGGTTAGGTTGGGTTAGGTTGGGTTGGGTTAGGTTGGGTTAGGTTGGGTTAGGTTGGGTTAGGTTGGGTTAGGTTGGGTTAGGTTGGGTTAGGTTGGGTTAGGTTGGGTTAGGTTGGGTTAGGTTGGGTTAGGTTGGGTTAGGTTGGGTTAGGTTGGGTTAGGTTGGGTTAGGTTGGGTTGGGTTGGGTTAGGTTGGGTTAGGTTGGGTTAGGTTGGGTTAGGTTGGTTAGGTGGGTTAGGTTGGTTCAGTTTGATTATGTTCCGCTAGGATTGTTTAGGTTAGGTTTAGCTACATTCGGTTAGGTTCGGTTTAGTTTAACCAAATCGAACCGAACCAAACCGAATCTAACGGTTCGGTTTGGTTTGGTTTGATTGGTTCGACTCGGTTCGGTTCGGTTCGGTTCGGGTAGGTTCGGGTAGGTTTGGTTCAGTTTGATTATGTTTGGTTAGGTTCGGCTAGGTTTAATTTGTTTTGGTTAGGTTCAGCCAGATTCGGTCTGGTTCGGTTCGGTTCGTTTCGAATCGGTTCGGTTAGGTTCACTTTTGTTCGGCTAGGTTTAGTTCAGTTTGATTATGTTTGGTTAGGTTTCGCTAGGTTCAGTTTGTTTCGGTTAGGTTTAGCAACATTCAGTTAGGTACGGTTTAGTTTAACCAAATCGAACCGAACCAAACCGAACCGTTAGATTCGATTTGATTTGGTTCATTTCGATACGGATCGGTTCAGTTTGGTTTTGTTTGGTTAGACCTTCGATAAATTTAAAAAAAGTAAATAATTATTAATTTTGAGTGTTTAAAGGAATAAAAATTAATATAATGTTCAATTAAACTAATTTTTAATTGTAAAAATGTAGGAATTATAATTTTCTTGATTTTGTTTTGAATTTCATACTTCTTTAAAAATTGTGCATTTTCATAAAATGACCAAAAAAACTGACCCGATTTCGATCAGTGACCTTAGTTATTTCAAGTTTTTGTTAACAGCTGATAGACGTCAGGGACCGTTTTGTTTCAGTTTGAAATGAGAAAATGCTTCTTTTGTAGCAATTTGTATGGGTTTTAATGAGTTTTAGAAATTTTTCAATTTGAATTTTTTTACAAAATATACGATTCTCCGCAATTTTTTTTTTAGAAATCACTATAAAATGGTCTAGAATTATCATTTTTCAAAAAACTTCGTGGTTTTAAGAAAAGTGGTAAAACGTACCAGACCCCTGAAATGTGTTGCAGTCTAGGACAACAGGGCGCCGCCAACTCGGCGCCACTAACTGGGCGGCGGGCCAACGGGGCGGCAGACCAACTGGGCGCCGGGCCAACTGGACGCCGAGCCAACTGGGCGCCGGACTAAAATATTTTTTCTTGATAAAATGTGCAGATGAAAAACAAAATAGATATATTATTATTTATGAAAAACATCTTTAAAAAATCCTTTACGTAATATTCTTGAAATTTGGTTTTGTTAGAGTTAAATCCATTAAGTCGAGTGTTGAAATTTTGGTAGGTCTAGAGTTCTGGTAACCTGACAAGAATGGCGAATCCAAAATGGAGGATTTTTTTATTTTTAAACCGATTTGTCTCAAACTTGAAAGTTTGAAGTGTTTGGGATCACTTAATACAGTTTTACCCTCAAACTTAAAAAAATTAAAATGGCGGATCCAAAATGGCGGACTTTCTTATTTATGCATCGATATGTATCGAATATGGAACTTGGCGGTGTTTCAAGTCGCAGAACACTACACCTACCAAATTTCAACACTCGACTTAATAGATGTTGAAATTTTTGTATAAATAACATATTTATTTTGTTTTTTATCTGCACATTTTATCGAAAAAAAAATAGTCCAGCGCTGAGTTGGCCCGGCGTCCATTAGGCCCGGCGTGGCACCCTGTTGGCGGCGCCGAGTTGGCCCGGGGCCCAGTTGTCCCATTCCGAATTAAAATTTTTAGTTCCGAAATTTCATCTGACTCGAGCACAACATGTGTGGACTACAATGAACCAAGAAGAGAAGAGTTGAAGAAGACTCTTGTTCAAAGAAAGAAAATATTTTACCTGGAAGGTACAACATTTGTAAAGTTCTAAGATGAAAACAATAATTTTAATACATCCATTGCACTTAGCATGCTTAGAAATTATTTTTACTCTTTTTTTTTACTGAAGAGAATTTTGTAAACACAGTATACACAAGTAAGTATTCATGAATTATTTATTATTCAAACAGAAAATTGTTGATAAAAAAATTCTAGTGGAATTCAAAATTTTTATTTTGCGCCGCCACTGCCCTTTTTTATCCAAGACAAGCAAATAGAATATGTTTGCGATGTTGCATGTGTCCGGACTTACCAAACCGAAATTCTATTTTTATCCCTATCTTGCTCATTAAATTCTTACTTGTATTTGGTCAATTGCGATAAAAGCTTGATATAATGGCAATTTAGACCCATGCCGGGTCTACCCGTAGGGTATAGAAGTCAATGGTTTTGGAATTACTTAAAGTGGTTACATTATAGTCAGAAACAAACAACATAGGTGTTAGAGCCTGAGAAATATTGAGACCGAGCAGTAGCCACAGATTGGTCAGCTAGCTAAGTTCGGACTAAAATAACATCGTATTTTACATAATGATTTTGATTAAGATTTTGAAATTTGAAAAATCATAATTGTAGTATTTGTCGATACATTAAAATGTCATTTTCAGCAGAAACTTATAGATTTGCTCTAAATTATAAGAATAGTTACATTTAAATGTTGATAGGTATGGATTTATTATATCTTACCAATAATATATCGGTTTTAGAATAGACCTTCCGTAGTGTGAACAGTCTCCATGGTATGAACGTGCAGATTTTTTTCGTGTTCACACTAGCGCGAGTCTACTGTAGATAGATTGTTGCTATTCTGATGCACGACTTCACCAAATTTCAAATTTTTACTTTGTTTTAAAAAAAAGTTATGTTATTTTATATTAACTTTTTTTCATATTTTAACCTCCTTTATTACTTATTAAAATATTGTGATTTATACTATATATACCCTGCATATACCCTGTATTATGTACACATTTTCTTTAACGCCCACTATTTTTTATTTATATTATTTTATCATATATAAGTTATGTTAAAAAGTTTTATAAAGGCTCGAAAAATCATGAATTTTATCATACTCGCAAGTACATTTTTCGCATATTTTGACACTTCTTGGCAGCAAACTCCTAAGAAAGTTTTTAGGGCCTTGGCAAAATAAATTACAACTTCCTCTTTACAGCCGCCTAGGGAAGCATATTAAGTGATTTAAATTTTATACTTTTATTTCTAAAAAAAATGCTACAAATACATACGGAAATAGCGAAATTTGCAATATTTTCTGTTTTAGAAAGGTGCATATTTGACACGCATATTAATTTTTATTTTCGTCTCTAGAGACAAAAAAATAAAAGAAATGGATCAATGACGAATCTGATACCTTTCTAGCTAGCCTACAAGCATACACCATGATATATTAGCCTTGAAAACAGTTTTTTCTAAATATCTCAGAAACTAAAGCTCCTACGAAGTTTTTGCACACACAAATTATTGAGCAAAATGTAGTCCACTGTATTCCGAAAACGGCATATTGATAAGATGCTCCTTTAAAAGTTAGCATTTTTAAAAAAAAATTATTGTCATTAGCATTAATGAATTTTGACCAAAATCTAATCAGCTCGAGTATAGAAGACTATTTTACTTGAAAATTTTATGAAAATCGGTAGAGCAGTTTAGAAGCTATCGTGTTATGCACAGAAATAATATACACACACATGCACACATACAGACATCACGAAGGTGTTGCGAAGATAGGTCAAAATACACCTAAATAACACACACACATGAAACTTTTTGGTTAAGACTTTTTACCTCGTGAACTACCTTCAAATTCAAAAAGTTATCTCAAAAATTCTGATATGGAACCTTTGGAACTAACAGAAACCCTTATTTTCAACCAAACTGTGTAAATAGTTAAAAAGTAATTTTTTTTTAGATAGACACATTGGACCGCACCATCGATATGTAAACTTTTAAATTTTAAATCAATTTTCTTTATTTCCTTTTTTGAATATTCTATAGATTCTCATAATTTTGGACTTTTTCCGGGTGTATTTAAATTTTTTTCGAGTTTTTACTTTTTGCCTTTTTTACAATTTTTTAGATTTTAGTCTTGATATTTGCCAGTTTTTATCCCGAGTTTTATTTTTTTCCCTGATATGTAACTTTTTATATTATTCCTAAAGTGCGAAAAAACAATGAAATTATCTTTTTAGAGCTGTTTGCTTGTGGAATTTTCAGTCTAACATTAATATCCCTTCTTAATGTTTTTTCAACGTATAGGCTTTCAGTCAGCAGGGCGCCAGGAAATTGGTCTTACTTATCGTGTTGGAGGTGGAGAACTGTCTTCAGGCATTTCCCGGTCGAATTAGTTTTCAAGTTGGCTTTGAAACTTAACTTTATTAGAGACTTATTGAAAATTTCAAAATAAGGCTAGCAGTAATAAGGCAACAACTTTATTAGCTCACAAGTATACTGTAACTATAACTAGTAGTGTGAGTTATGGTGCTCGTGTCAAAAAGAAGAAACAAAAATTGCTCCGATTTCATTAACATTTCTATTGCTTGGCGTTTCAGATTGCATTTTGAAACTTTTTTGTGGTGCCGTCTATCTGTATGTCCGAATGCTTGTCCGATTTTAATTAAATTTGGTACTTAGGTTAAGTTTTGCCTCCGGATCGTCCAAATGAAAAAAAAATTGGCTGTGAAACATGCTTTTTCCAAAAATATCCTACTTTTCTTAAAATCCAAAGTATGAAAAATAAAATAATATTCCATGGAGCGGTGCAGTCGAAAATTTTTAGGAAAGTTTTGCAAAATTGGTCAGATTTCGTCCTTAATACTTTATTTTTATTTAGTATATGATGAGAAAGTTAACAGAAGAATACCAAAATTGGGGATTAACAGTGAAGGTGGACAAGACACAGTAGTAGTAGTAGAAAATGGACAAACAATATCTCCATGCAATGAGTATGTATACTTGGGTGTCACATTTGATAAGACAGGTACAGACTGTAAAGAATTGGAAAAAAGAATAGTAAAAGCAAAAAAAGTTATTGGATGTCTTAACAGTATTTTATGGAACAGAGAAATAAAAAAGAATGTAAAATTTAACATATATGAAACAATGGTCAAAAGCACGCTGTTGTATGGAAAAGAGACTTGTCGCGTAACAGAAAAATACAAAACAAAAATGGAAAGTGTCGAAATGGATGCAATAAGAAGATCAATGAGAATATCTAGAATAGATCACATAAGAAATCAGATCATAAAAGAAAGAATGTGAATCGAGGGAAGCATAACGGATGACATCGCTAAAAGGCAACTGATATGGTACGGCCATGTACAACAGATGAACGACGAAAGATTACCAAAGCAGGTCCTAGAATGGCAACCAATAGGGCGCAGAAAAAGAGGGCGTCCTAAACTAGAATGGCAATAGTCAATCCAAAGATCAATGAGTCAAAAAAATCTGACGGAGGATGATTGCCAGGATCGAAGGAGGTGGAGAATAAGCGTCGGACAACGTAGAAATACGTTCTAAACCGACATAGTAGTACAGTGGCGTATATAGAAAAAAGTTTCGGGGTGGGTCCGAGGCAGTTTTGGGGGGGGGGGGCCCGAGACCCCATGAGGGCGTATTTTATGCTATTTTATGTTTGTCTTCATGAGATATGTCGAAAATATCTAAAAAAATCTTAGCTTCGGGGGGGCCCGGGCCCGGGCCCGGGTCCCCCAGTCCCCCCCCATATATACGCCAGTATAGTAGTAGTACTTTTTATCAATCCCATTTCAAAGATGCGACCAACAGATACTACTCTAGCGCCCCGCCTCTTTTCTCAATATTGCTTTTGGCAAATTTTGTATTTGGTTTACAACAAGTTTACAAGTGATTTTTGAAAGCAAATCTTAAAAAATCAGCTATCCAGGAGAATATTTTGTAGGTAAAAATCGGGAATTTCTCGGGACAGCCTTATGAAAATCAAAACAGTTCCCAACATGTAAAACATTTATTTTGTAAAATAAAGTTAAAAACAAAGCTAAGGTTTTAATATTTTGACCTACAAGAGACATTTTTAGGTGTGTTCTAAAAACTCTGAGAAGAGTAGCTGTCCGTGGTAGTTCACGGATAATGGAAGATTGACGGATTGGTTTTGACCAAAGTAAAAGCGGCAAATCAAAAATGGCCGCCGTCCCGGTCTTTTTAACCATTGACATTTTGTTCTCTGGTTTAGAAATGTCAACAGCGTGTCAACCGTTGTTTTTATTTAGTTGTTTTTTGTCAGTCTTTTGATTAAATTTGGGATGAAATCTAACTGTTAAAAATTGTTTATGATCTTAAAACATTACTTTTTCCACTAGAGTAGGAAAAGTTCGAGAATTTCTTTTTTTTAACAAAAATAACAACAATAGACCGTCTCCGCCATTTTGACAAGGCCGTGATAAAATTAAAGTATACGTAGGTTTGGTTAGGCTCCCTACTTTCTATTTTGGTTGGTTGTGAAATTCAATCTCTAGCTGTTCTAATATCTCTGTGGTAGTGATCGATTAAAGAACATTGATGGATTGGATTTGACCAAAGTAAAAGCGGCAAATCCAAAATGGCCGCTATCTCGTCCTCTTTAATCCTAGACATTTTGTTCTTTGGTTTAGAAATGTACTGTACTTGTTTTTGTTTATTTCTGTTTTTGCTAGTCTTTTTAATTAAATTTGGGATAAAATCTAACTGTTAAAAATTGTTCATGGTCTTAAAACATTACTTTTTCCACTAGAGTAGGAAAAGTCCGTGCATTTCGTTTTTTTAACAAAAATAACAACAATAGACCGTCTCCGCCATTTTGACAAGGCCTTGATAAAATTAAAGTATAGTAGGTTTGGTTAGGCTGCCTACTTTCTATTTTGGTTGTAACGGTTTTTTGTTACAAACTAAAATGCTCTCGGTAGCTCAGTTGGGACTGAGGTCGTGGTGTTCACCTCAAAAAAAAACTCAACAATATTCATGTGAAATAAATTAACTTTCTTTTGCCTAAAGGGCGCCAATACAAGTTTAAAAGTAAAATAGAAAGAATGTATCGAGATCTTAGTGAACCTTGTATTATTCACTACGTATTAATAAAGATGGTGAATGTTTGATTAAAACGCAAAAGGTTTAAAAAAAATAGTCTCTAATTATTTTTATCAGCAAACGACTTGCAAGAAGGAAATTTACAAAAAAATAAATATATAAGGATCTTTTAACCTAAATACTTAATTATATAGCTATCGATAAAAAATATTATTTTATATCCTTGTTTCTTATCACAGAATGTTCGTTACTATTTATTTTTATTATCTCAAGAATGTAATTTAATTTCTATTTATAAAGAGTTGGTTTTTTATTTCAATAAAAGAATTTATCTTATTATTTTATGTTAATAAAAAGTAAGAAAACACACGGACGATAAAATCAAGCCACAACAAAAAAATTATCGAAGTACCTAAATAAAAAGTATGTACCTATTTGGCTAAAAACAAAAAATATAATATATTTTTGGGACCTAAGAAAAATTAATACCTTGGGAGGGTAAATGCGCATCTACTCAACAAGGGTGCATTGTTGCCAGATCTTAACAAGGGCAATAAATAGGTTTACCAAAAATATTAACAAATAATAACCAGTGCTATAAAAAGGAAATATATCACAGTTAAATAAAATGGTTAGTAAAAATAAGTATTAAATCTTATCTGCCAAATCCCACGCTGGAGGTTGAGTCCTCAAGAGATTTGAGTAGGTAGTGTGGTTGGTACTTCAACAAAACAGATTTCAAAACGGGACAGCAAAACAAAAAGAAAGCTAGTACAACATGGCTTTTACTTCAGTAAACAATTACGGGCTTCTGCTCAAAGTATGTGTGATGTACGGGCTTCAAAACATATACGGATCCTCGAAAACGAGCTCCATAAAATGGAATGGGCTTCAAAACATATACGGGTCCACGAAAACGAGCTCCATAAAATGGAATGGGCTTCATAAAATGGAATGGCCTAAAAAGGTCATTGTTGTCTTAGAAATGCGTTTAAGTTTAATCAATTTTCAGAATAGTATTTTATGTTTCTATAGAATTAAAAGTTTATGTTCTCAGCAAAAAGTCTAATAAAAAAATTAGGCAAACTCACCAGTAATGAACAATGGTCCACCTTTTTAATCACACCAGCATTTTTCACGAAACTAACTCTGTTACAAAACACTGTACAATTTCTGTAAGTTTTACAACATTTTGAGTAGCAGTTATGCTTGGTTAAAATAAGTTTTTAATATATTTTATTAGCACATATTATAACGGTGTTAAAATGCTCTCTGAAACACACAAAATCTGCAAGAAACCGAGTATTAGCTATCACAAAAACTAAAGTAGTTCGGTTACCATATAGAAGTTAAACTGCATCGAGAATCCGCATGTAGCTGACTCTCTCGGCTACGTGCATTTGAAAAGAGACGGCGGGTTTCCCTGACCGAACAAAGCAGCTTGGATCAGTCTGAATACAGCCGCGCGACGACGGTGGGGAACGTGCCGTAAAGCGACTCTAAACAACGCTTATTGAAACAAATTTTATCATGAAGTACTGTGGTCCAGTGGACAAGGCGACCAAGGAAAACGCCCGACACGCAGACACCGGAGGATCGCTCCCTCGACGATACTGTTTTTTTTTATATGTGGATAATTCTTTGATTTATTTTTATTTGTACAGGGTCTTACAAGTATTTTAATTTTTTTTGTTAAAAACGTTACTTGCTATTAGGGTTAAAAGAAAAAAATCGTTACACCACCCCTCTCCTAAAAGAATAAAATTTGGGGAAAAACAAATTTTATTTATGCAGTATGGATACTACTAGTTAAAAATGGGAAGTTAGAAACAAGAATATTTCCATAGGATTAAATTGTACATCTATACTAACAAACTATTAACCTAAGTGGTAAAAAATATTAACTTAAGAGAAAGTTGCTATGAAACAAATACTGGCCAGGTATTCATTACCAAAGGCATTTATGAGCATACACAAATTCATTTTATGTGCAAATAGGGGTTCCTTGGAATGATTCTTTATAGAAGCTTGATATCTTTCGTGTATCACCCGCCAAAATTGGAGTCACTATCGGTCAGTCTAAATTAGGAAAGGGACAAAATAAGTAGGGACTAATCTACAAAGACTTCATAAGGCAACTAAAACATGATAACCAAATTGCTCATACTCAAAAATCGAAGATATCGAAAATATATACCTTAAACAATATCAATAAGCTAATGGGGAATCGACTGCAGTCCTACACAGGGGAAATTCGCAAATGACTAGGGTACCCAAATACACTTCCTCACGACGAAACTTATTTGTATCTTTACTCAAAATTCTGGTCACTCTAAAACATGTAACTCGGTACTTAATTTTCAATTTTTCCTTTCAAAAATAACACTCAACTGCCTACAAAATACTCAAAACTAATTATCTGAGCCTACGGAAACGTCAGAATTCGAACCAAGATAAGGTTTCAAATCCTTAATGTGCCATTCGCCTGCATCAGAACCGTCAATATGAACTAGCCGATATATTAATCGAGAAATCTTTTTAGAAATCTTACATAGAACATATTTCTTTGCCAATTTGGCAGCAAATTGATTTGATGCGTCAGACAACACCTTATTACGCTTCCATACTTTATCTCCGACATTAAACTGAACATCACGTTTTCTCAAATTATATTGGCGTTTATTTCTCTCATATGCTTGATGAAGCTTTTTCTTAACATTTTCATAAATCTCCGAAAGTCCTTTTAAATTATCACAAAACTCAACGCGCTCTCTGGACAAAAGTTCAAGATCTTCAGTATCTATAATTTCACCATAATACTTTCCAGTAATAGGAACATTGCGACCAAAATTCATAAAATTAGGGCTAAACTGTGTAACTTCATGAACCGATGAATTAATAGCAAATTGTATCTCTGACAAGTGTTGATCCCAATCTCTATGCTCTTTAATACAGCTACGTATAGCTGTACCAACTACTCTATTTGACCTTTCAACAAAATTAGTCTGGGGATGATAACGAGCATTAAACCAAATTTTCTGAACTTCATATTTTTCGTCCATTTTCTTAAAAACCTTTCCAGCGAACTGGCTGCCATTGTCGCAGATAATAAATTGGGGTACTCCATGTACCAAAAATATTTCCTTTTCCATGAACTGACAAATCTTACTTGCATCAGCTTTTCTTAAAGGATGTAGTATTGTATACTTAGAAAACCAATCGCCCACAACTAACAAGTGACTAAAACCAGAACGACTTCTAGGCAGAGGACCGATAATATCTACTGCAATAATTTGAAATGGAAAGTTACAAGACTTCTCAGCACCCATTAAACCCATTCTAGCTTCATTTGATGCCTTTTGTTCTCCACATACTACACAAGATCTGATATATTTAGCTACATCTTTTCTGATTTCTTTCCAATAATAAGTTTCCTGAATTCTACTAATGGTCTTAAAAAATCCAAAGTGACCTGCTACAACAGGGTCATGATGTTTTCTAATTATTTCTTGAACTTGACTTTTTGGAACTAAAATTTTCCAGGGGGTCAAATTAGATTTAAATTTAGTTTTTAAGGGAACGTGCTTGTAAACAAAATTATTTTTAACGCACCAATTAGGAAATTTTTCAGGTTTTGATAAAATATCTTGATGCATCTTTAAATAAAAAGGGTCAAGGTTTTCTAAACGGATATCTAATTTCTGTGTCTCAAAATTAGTCAAAGCTAAAACATCAACATTCTCTGGTCGTTATTAACTAGATTATCAGAAGGGATCCTGGACAAACAATCTGGAACTACATTTAATGATCCTTTTCTATGAGTAATAGTATAATCATACTGTTGCAATTGAACGGCCCATCTGGCTAATCTTCCAGTTGGTTCTTTCATATTATTTAACCATAAAAGTGAATAGTGATCGGTAATAATTTTTAGATTTGCAGTACCCTCCACATAGGGCCTAAATTTTGATAAGGAAAAAATTACAGCAAGACATTCTCTTTCAGTCACAGTATAATTACGTTCTGTTCGAGATAAAGATCTACTAGCGTAAGCTATAACTCTTTCTGAGCCATCTATTTCTTGCAAAAGCACACCGCCCAAACCGGTATTAGAAGCATCAGCCTGAATAATAAAAGGAATATCAAAATCGGGGCTGCATAAAATTGGAGCAGAGCCTCTTTTAACTTAAACTTTTAACTTAATAAAAGCACTATCCGCGTCAGGAGTCCATTTCACAGTTTGACCTTTCTTTTTACCTTTCAACAAATCGTTCAACGGTGAAACAAGAGTAGAAAAGCCTTTAATAAACTTTCTATACCAAGAAGCCATACCAACAAAACGTTTGATTTCAGTAGTAGTTTTACACTGAGGAAAATTCACTATAGCAGCAACCTTGTCACTGTCGGTACGTAATCCCGAGCAGTCCACTACGTAACCAAGGTACTTGAGACTTGACTTAAAAAGTTGACATTTCTCAAGGTTAACAGTTAAATTTGCATTTTTCAATTTTTCTAACACTTCATATAACAGTGAAATATGTTCAGAAAAACTACTGGAAGTAACAATTATGTCATCTAAATAGCAAAACACCTTAGGAGAAAGCTTCGGGGTTAAAACTTTATCCATTAAACCTTTGCTGACATTGAGCAGAGTTACGTAAACCGAACGGAACAACATTAAAATGGAATAGACCACGACCTGGTACAGAGAAAGCAGTTTTTTCTTTACAATCAGGGTTCAGGGGTATCTGCCAAAAAGCTTTTCTAAGATCAATGGAAGAGATATAACGCGCATCACGCAAAGTGTTTAAAATAGTATCTACTCTAGGCAGAGGATATGCATAATGCTTTGTTATTTTATTTAGACGACGTCCGTCAAAACAGAAACGGTATTCATCGTTTGCTTTCTTAACTAACAAGACTGGAGAATTATAAGAGCTATGTGATGGTTCAACTACATTTAAGGCGAGCATTTCATCTAGTTCTTTATTTAGTATGTTCATCATAAAAGGTGACAAAGGATATTGTCGTTCTCTGAATGGTGGAGCATCTCCAGTATCAATATTAAATACAAGTTTATCTGTGCGTCCTAGTTTATCTTTACAACTGATAGCTTCATAAGCCAATTTAATTTTTTCGATGTCTCGCAACTCACTTTCTGAAAAGTTTTGACTTTCAATGCCCAGAGACGTATCTTTGTCCTCCGAAGAAACAGAGAAAACAAAATTACTGACAGAACTACAAACTGTCCAAGAATTATCCTCAAAATCAATCTTAACGTTAAAGTTTCGACAAAAGTCACTTCCCAAAATTAATCCATGCGATAATGAAGGTACAACTAAAACTTTTGTAATCTTACATAGATTATCAGCACATATCGGCAAATAGATAACACCCACAACTTCTTGTGGTTGTCCACTAGCTGTGTACACCGGGTTATTTTTTCCAAAACTGTCAACTTCAAGTTCAAATTTTGCTATTAAGTCTAAAGATTTCTTGCCAAGCACACTGTGATTTGCACCACTATCTAAAAGTGCAGTAACTAATGTATCAAAAATATTTATCTCAATATAAGGCCTATTATCATGAGGTAAACTAACAAATAATGGAGCTAAAGAACTATCATTAGAAACCAAATTCGATTCAACGGTACTTAAATTTGCTTTATTACCAAATTCCGATACTTTAACTTTCTTATAAAAATCATAAACAAATTTCTTCCAATTGTCCCATTCAAACTGACAAAAAAATTTTCTTTTATTATTCTCGGCCTTAAAATTACAAGGAGTTCGTCGACCGTTACCAAACTTCCTCGAAACTAGTTTTTTGAACAATTGCAATCACGAGTTGTTATATTGGATTTTCCACATCGGTAACAAAATTTATTTTTCGGAGCTTTACATGACGAGAACACATGATTGGGTAATCCACAATTCCAACACACTATTTTAGAAGAGTCACTAGATTGAACTGTATTAGGATTGTTATTAGTATCTGAAGTATTTATAGAAGTCACATTATTACTCGGATTTAAATTATCTTGAAGATTTCTACTCGAATTTCTATTTTTAAAATTACCTCGAAAACTACCACGATGATTACTAAAATTATTACGTTGACTGTTAGACTGCGAATGATGATTGCTACTCGAATAGTCATGATGATTTCCATAAGATCTGCCACGATTCGAATTAAATTTATTGTACTGGTTACTGTAATTTAAATTATGATTGGTATTCAGATAGCCATGCTGATTGCCACGACCTCGATTGTTTTTAAAATTGCCTCGATAATTTCCAGATAAAAAGGATGTATTTTTAAAATTATTTTTATGGTTTTGGTTTTGGTTATAACCAGACGTTGATGGTTCACAAAAATTGTCTCGATCATTTGAGTGGAAAGAAGAAACGAGAAGAGAAGAGCCATCTGTCGTTTTTGAATTTTCTATTTTTCGGCAGTTTTCCAATAAGGAAAGGATTGAGTCAATGCTGACTAAAGCTAGAGGAGATTTATAAAAATCACACATATTTTTCCTTAAGTATTTTAACTTTGTGGCTTCGCAGGGTTGTCTATCTAAATGTCTAAATAATGACTCCATATTAGCAACAAAAAGATGAAAAGGTTCTGTTTTATATTGTTTTCTTGCTTTAATATCCTCCCAAATTAAATCGTCTAAATCTTCAGGCAAAAAATCGGTTTTTAAAATTTTAACTAATGATTCCCAATTAGTAGCTCTATTAACAGCAGATTTAAACCAGTTATGCGCAGGTCCTGAAAATAACTCTCCAGCACTCTCGAATAACTCTATTTTTGAAACACGACGGGACTTACAATATTCCTCAACTTTATCTAGAACAACATGATAATCTGCTTCGCCAGAAAATGACAAATTCCACTGATGAACAGGTATTGACTTGCTTTGAGTAAAAACAGGGGTAACGATAGGGGTTGGAGCAGGAAGAACGGTTTGGTTCAACGTTAGGTTCGAGTCGCTGTTGTTTTGTTCAAAAATATCAGCTTTTTCAAAAAGGTTAGCTTCTAGCTCTAAATATTTTGCATAAGCTTCTTGCTTAAAATTAATAACGACAGAGTCTTGGTCTATAAGAGGGATTATAATCCGACAAATACGATTCGAAATATGAATTAATCGCGATCGATAGCGCTGAAAAGCAGAGTCTGTTTGTGGTCCTTCAAATTCCGAAATTAAAACTTCTAAAGCTACTAAGGTTTCCTCGATAACCTTTTTTTCGTTTTCGAATTCATACTGCGGATCCGAATAAGAAAGATTTCGATTTTTATCCGCTTGTATTCTGCGATTTAACATTTTTCGTTTTTGTGCTGCATCTTGATGTCTCGTAGCAATAACTCCACGAATTCTTAATTCATAAGATAACTCCGGTTGAGTTAAATGAATAGGCCTCATTAAATCGATATCACGGATATTCATTTTAAAATTTAAAAAAAAAATCTAGCAACAGAAAAATTTAAAAAAAAAGAATGCAAAAAAAATTATTTATATATATTTTTTTTTAAGTCGCAATCGTCGTACAATTAACAAAGAAAACTTTAAAATCGAACTGCAGTATCTTTAAATACCATCGAGCGCCCTGCATAAAAAATACAAAAAAATAAAAATCTCAAAATATAGTTTTCATAACTCGCTCTTAATTTAGTGGAACGTACGCAAAAACATTATAATGAATAATCGGTCCCCGCACAGACTGATCAAAACGTACTCAAGATTCAATCACAAAAATACCCAACACCAAAATTGTTAGTAAAAAAATTCAATATATAAAAAAATTATATGGCCGATAAAACTATAGGTAGGTACCATCTATATATAGTTCAATACTGGCCACGTAGAATAAAAAAATAAAAAAACAAAAAAATTATTAAAAATATTTTTGGGTAAAACTCTATCTAGATTTAGCCTTTGTTTTGCTGAGCCCCTAAATAACAATTATAAATATTCAATTCAAAACAATCTAAAAAGAAAAAACACAAATAATTTTATTTGTATGTTTAAACTGTACTAGATGCCATATAAGAAGAAGAAACCGCCTTAATACTTCTAACATTAAAATTTACCTCCATAAATGCAAAAATTATTTTTATATCAATCTTATTAGGTTATATTTGTTCTCATTTATTTTAATTAAATAATATTTGACTTTATTTATCTTTATTTAAATATCTTAGATTTATCTTGATTTATTTTTAAGTATTTAATTTTTTAACTAGTTATGAACCAAGGATATAAAATTTAAAAAAAACTCAAAAAAAATTATCTTTATTTATAGGCAAAAGAAATTTAAACAACAATAAAAAACTCAGGCCCCGCGTTGGTCGCGCCGCTTAATCTGTAACGGTTTTTTGTTACAAACTAAAATGCTCTCGGTAGCTCAGTTGGGACTGAGGTCGTGGTGTTCACCTCAAAAAAAAACTCAACAATATTCATGTGAAATAAATTAACTTTCTTTTGCCTAAAGGGCGCCAATACAAGTTTAAAAGTAAAATAGAAAGAATGTATCGAGATCTTAGTGAACCTTGTATTATTCACTACGTATTAATAAAGATGGTGAATGTTTGATTAAAACGCAAAAGGTTTAAAAAAAATAGTCTCTAATTATTTTTATCAGCAAACGACTTGCAAGAAGGAAATTTACAAAAAATAAAAATATCTAGATCTTTTAACCTAAATACTTAATTATATAGCTATCGATAAAAAATATTATTTTATATCCTTGTTTCTTATCACAGAATGTTCGTTACTATTTATTTTTATTATCTCAAGAATGTAATTTAATTTCTATTTATAAAGAGTTGGTGTTTTATTTCAATAAAAGAATTTATCTTATTATTTTATGTTAATAAAAAGTAAGAAAACACACGGACGATAAAATCAAGCCACAACAAAAAAATTATCGAAGTACCTAAATAAAAAGTATGTACCTATTTGGCTAAAAACAAAAAATATAATATATTTTTGGGACCTAAGAAAAATTAATACCTTGGGAGGGTAAATGCGCATCTACTCAACAAGGGTGCATTGTTGCCAGATCTTAACAAGGGCAATAAATAGGTTTACCAAAAATATTAACAAATAATAACCAGTGCTATAAAAAGGAAATATATCACAGTTAAATAAAATGGTTAGTAAAAATAAGTATTAAATCTTATCTGCCAAATCCCACGCTGGAGGTTGAGTCCTCAAGAGATTTGAGTAGGTAGTGTGGTTGGTACTTCAACAAAACAGATTTCAAAACGGGACAGCAAAACAAAAAGAAAGCTAGTACAACATGGCTTTTACTTCAGTAAACAATTACGGGCTTCTGCTCAAAGTATGTGTGATGTACGGGCTTCAAAACATATACGGATCCTCGAAAACGAGCTCCATAAAATGGAATGGGCTTCAAAACATATACGGGTCCACGAAAACGAGCTCCATAAAATGGAATGGGCTTCATAAAATGGAATGGCCTAAAAAGGTCATTGTTGTCTTAGAAATGCGTTTAAGTTTAATCAATTTTCAGAATAGTATTTTATGTTTCTATAGAATTAAAAGTTTATGTTCTCAGCAAAAAGTCTAATAAAAAAATTAGGCAAACTCACCAGTAATGAACAATGGTCCACCTTTTTAATCACACCAGCATTTTTCACGAAACTAACTCTGTTACAAAACACTGTACAATTTCTGTAAGTTTTACAACATTTTGAGTAGCAGTTATGCTTGGTTAAAATAAGTTTTTAATATATTTTATTAGCACATATTATAACGGTGTTAAAATGCTCTCTGAAACACACAAAATCTGCAAGAAACCGAGTATTAGCTATCACAAAAACTAAAGTAGTTCGGTTACCATATAGAAGTTAAACTGCATCGAGAATCCGCATGTAGCTGACTCTCTCGGCTACGTGCATTTGAAAAGAGACGGCGGGTTTCCCTGACCGAACAAAGCAGCTTGGATCAGTCTGAATACAGCCGCGCGACGACGGTGGGGAACGTGCCGTAAAGCGACTCTAAACAACGCTTGTTGAAACAAATTTTATCATGAAGTACCGTGGTCCAGTGGACAAGGCGACCAAGGAAAACGCCCGACACGCAGACACCGGAGGATCGCTCCCTCGACGATACTGTTTTTTTTTATATGTGGATAATTCTTTGATTTATTTTTATTTGTACAGGGTCTTACAAGTATTTTAATTTTTTTTGTTAAAAACGTTACTTGCTATTAGGGTTAAAAGAAAAAAATCGTTACATGGTTGGTTGTGAAATTCAAACTCTTGGTGTTTTAATATCTCTGTGGTAGCATGGATTATAGAACATTGACGGATTGGATTTGACCAAAGTAAAAGCGGCAAATCCAAAATAGCCGCTATCCCGTCCTCTTTAACCATAGACATTTTGTTCTTTGAGTAGGAAAAGTCCGAGAATTTATTTATTTTTTACCAAAAACAAAACAAAAATAACAACATCTGACAGTCTCCGCCATTTTGACAAGGCCGTGACAAAATCAAAGAATAAGTAGGTTTGATTAGGCACCCTTCTTTCTATTTTGGTTGGTTGTGAAATTCAATCTCTAGCTGTTCTAATATCTCTGTGGTAGTCATGGATTATAGAACATTGACGGATTGGATTTGACCAAAGTAAGAGCGGCAAATCCAAAATGGCCGCTATCCCGTCCTCTTTAACCATAGACATTTTGTCCTTTGGGTTAGAAATGTACTGTGTTTGTTTTTGTTTATTTGTGTTTTTGCTATTCTTTTTAATAAAATTAAATTTGGGATGAAATCTAACTGTTAAAAAATGTTCGTGGTCTTAAAGCATTACTTTTTCCACTAGAGTAGGAAAAGTCCGAGAATTTCTTTCTTTTTTAACAAAAATAACAACAATAGACCGTCTCCGCCATTTTGAAAAGGCCGTGATAAAATCATTGTATAGTAGGTTTGGTTAGGCTGCCTGGCGGGCATATCAGTGCCCACCTATTTTTTCATGTGGGAGTCGTTAAAACGGCTATTAAAGTTGTCAAACTTTAGAGTTGCAAAAGCTCCCTAATAAAGGCATGATTGTCGATACAGTCGAAGTAAAATGGATGGATCATCCAAAATTAGCACATTTTAAAAATTTGGTTTAAGTACAGTTGTGACTTTATGCAAAAACTTTAATTAAAAAATAATGTGGACTTATTTTAATAGGATTAAGCCTGTTATAATCTTCGCTGCGTTTTTTACAAAAATAAAAATGGACGACCTACAAACAAATGAGAAAAAATAAACCCTTTTTCTGTTTTAATTTTTAATATTCTCTTCTAATTGGGTTTGCCCTGCGTTTGTTAAAAATTTAAACAAGACCTTCGTTAAAATAGAAACTAAACCAAAATCAAGTAACTTCTACACTTCTGCAAGAACGTGTCACGAAGTGCAAAAAGGTGTCACAAAGACAAAAATTGACCAAAAACTCATTTAAACGATTTTATAAAAACTGCAAATTTAAGAAACAGCATATGTAGTAGAAAGTGTAAGCTTTCGGTTGTGCCCAATACCGCAGATATTAAATAGTCTTTGATAAGTCCACTACCGTAAATTTCTTGGACCCAAGTGCGGCTTTCAGGAAGGGAGTAACGGGGTAATTACCATCCCCCCGTAGAAATAAAAAGTTTAAAAAGAATGCACAGTTAAATATTATTAACCGCCCTAGAAAAAATAAATCTCCAACATATCGTCTGGTAGGAAAATTCAGCTCTCAGAGCAAACTCTTGATTTATCAAATCATTTGTTTTGAATAAATGAAATTATTAATTATATTTACTAACACGAATAAAAAATTTGTTTGCAAATAAGCAAGAAAAAAGCGGGAAAAACTCACGATTGCAATGTGTATTATATGAAGCGCGCTGAGCAGAGGTCCACTAGTGACGTAAGCAAGGCGCCGCCTACCGCTAAAAGATTCGAGCAAATAGGCAATCCTGTGTGTTTATAATCGTTGTATTCTATCCACCGTGGACAATTACCCTCACGCATCTGACGGTCTCCGCCATTTTGACAAGGCCGTGATAAAATCAAAGTATAAGTAGGTTTGGTTAGGCTCCCTACCAGTGCTCATCTATTTTTACCACTCTTTCTATTTTGGTTGGTTGCGAAATTCAATCTCTAGCTGTTCTAATATCTCTGTGGTAGTCACCACAGAAATTTTGAGTCAAATCCACTCGTAGTACAAGGTCATGTCCAAAATACCATTTTGGTTCTATCGAAATAATCTGGACCACATGATTTGTATCATGATTAATAGTAGAGGTAAATGGTAAAGTCCTTGCCATAGGCAGTTACAGTTTTGTGACACTTGCAACTTCTTTATTTATCATCTGCATAATGACAGCAACAAAAAAAAAAGAAACATGGCATGTCTTTGAGTTGTTTTTATCTGTGCGTTTTTTTTGTCAACCTACAGTTAGCATCTTTTTATCCAGACACAATGGCAGTTACCTTTTGTTTTATTTATACCGGCTCTGCTACAGAATAGCGCCTTACAATATAGCGCTGCTTCAAAATGGCGCTGCCACAAAATAGCGCTGCTACAAAATAGCGTGCATCAAAATAGCGCCAACAAAATAGTGTTGCCAAAATATTGCACGCATCAAAAGAGCGCTGCTACAAAATAGCGCCTTAAAAATAGCGCTGCTACAAAATCGCGTGCATCAAAATGGCGCTGCATCAAAATAGCGCTGCTACAAAATAGCGCAGCTACAAAATAGCGCGCATCAATAAAGCGCCTTTCATAATAGCGCGCATCACAATGGGGCTGCTTCAAAATAGCGTCTTATGCCCTGCCACTCCCGAAAACCTCATTCTAACATATATTTTCAAAAAAAAAACTTTACTGACTTTTTCCAGGGATCCTAGAGGGTGTAAAACCAAACCGAACCGAACCGAACCGGCATCCTAGAGGTTGTGAAACCAAACCGAACTGAACCGACACTTCGATTCGGTTTAGTTTTGTTTCACACCCGCTAGGATCCCGCGAAAGAAGTCAGGGAAGTTTTTTTAAGTATGTTAGAAAGAGACCCTTTAGTCAAACAGTTGCTGTTTTTAACGATGCTTTTTTAATTTCGCTATTTTTATTAGATGTCGCTATTTTGAAGCAGCGTGTTTTTGATGCGCGCTATTTTGTGATTGCGCTATTTTGTAGCAGAGCTGTTTCGATGCGCGCTATTTTGTAGCAGCGCTATTTTGTAAGGCGCTATTTTGATGCGCGCTATTCTGTAGCAGAGCCATTTATACCACTCTGACATATTTATTTTTTAATATATTTCTGGTTATGTTTATTTTATGTCAAAAAAACACAAAATTCTATTATAAGTACGTACGTTTTATGTTATCCGTACGTGGATAAACTAATTATTTAAAAAAAGGTTAACGCTACAAATGGCAAATGCGGACGCAACTTTTAAAGAAGTTTTTTCTCTATTACAAGTTCTGGCTCTGCATAAAAAAAGCTGTTGTCAAAAAAAAGTTTATTAAAAGATTTTTATCTAGGAATAATTTTTATTGACAAAAAATGAGTAAATAAAAAAATATAAAATATCTGATAAAAAGTAGATTATAACGAACAATCCAATTACTGTTGGAAATCTGACTATTGATAACACCAGGGTATAGGTATTCTGGGACTTAAACGATATGATTGTTCCCATCACATACTTTGGCCTATGAAAAGATTTAAATTAACTCCGAGCCGTCACGTGCTATGCGAAAAGACGTCCTACGATCCGACCGAGAAACGTTTAGTCGGTACGGGGCAGTAGAACAGATTTCACTTCAAACGCGTAAAATTCACTTACTCTTAAGAGCGGGGACTATGCCATTGGTTGAGAAAAGTCATTACGCACAACACGCGACCGCTCAGACTTTTCTATTGGTCAAAGCGTGTGATGTGTAGAAGGTACTGTGTCGTCCACACTAGAGACATCTAAAGGTAAATATAACACGCGCTTGTCGAGGTAATCGCGGTGGTGGCACACGGTATGACCACATCGAATCAACTGCTTAGAGAAGCAGCACAAGATGCTAAGCTAACAGGGTGTTTGACAGTAGTAAAAAATAAATATATATTTATTTTTAGATATCTCTTTAGGTCTTGGGAATGCTAAAAACAAACTTTTTTGTTTAATTTTTTCTCAAATTCATAGTTCTTTTAATTAAATAAATTCATTGAATTAAAACAATAAGCCACGTGATTTAAAACAGGCAGTCTACCATTCAGCTGCGAGTGACGTCACAAAACAGTAAACGCCTTGAACGAACCTATTTTATGTGTTATTTTCTTATGGATGGTAATGTTTGCTTTGGTTTAAAGTGCGAATTATCGTCTTTAATAGATTTTATTTTGTGTTTTGCTCATAAAAAACATTTTCAATGGAAAACGGATTCTCCAAAGCCGATAGCTCCAACTTGGTAGGCTTCTTTGCCAACAACAGCGATTTTTGTTCTGCGGAATTCAGAAACGTTAAAATGTTGATGTTAGTATTCGATGAGTTGTTTTGTATATAACTGAAAGTTTTTTACGATATTCTTCGCCTACTTTTATTCATTTAGATTTTGAGGTCAGGTTATATGTTTTGCTTTTTTGTTTAATATGCCACTTACAATAGATTCAATTAAATACCCAATCATTATTATTTTAAGCACTAAGAAACAATCAAAAATTGCAGGATAGGTAGGCAAAAAGTATACAACGACCAGCGATACTTGAAGTACTGCATACTCCTGCGTAGGTACTGCCTATGCACTGCCTAGTCTTGCATATGCACTGCTCAGTCCTACATTAGGCTGCATGTACACTGCCTAATCCTGAATTTAGAGGTACTCCCTAGTCCTGCCTAATAACTGCCTAGCACCGCCTAAAAATTTGTACACCTTTCTGCCTATTGTAATAAACATAACCTCAAAAATGTCATCGTCATTTACGAAATAGTTATATATATTATAGACAACGTGAGAAAAATTAATAGAAACAATTTAGTTATACTCACATCAAAGTGGTCTTCACAAATATAAAGTGAAGATGTATTAGATAAGGCCCTTGGGTCTCTTCGAGCAAGTTCTAGCCACTTTTTCCGTTCTTTTACTGCTGTAGACACATACATAAATAGTTTTTCAAGTGTTTTTATGCTAGTATTCGAACACTGAGGCACCACACGCCACTTATAGGACATTTTTTTACATAAAAAACAGTAAAAACACAGAACAAAAACAAATAAACACTTGAATGCCGTGTATCTGTCCGCGAGTTTACTGCGCTGTGACGTCATTGCAACGCCATGCTTGAAATTAGCATTTTAGCGGCAAATTCAAATCAGAAATTAGAAAACTTGATTTTACTCTTTTAATAATTTTGCGTAGCAAATTAGGGATCTATGTATCATTCTAAACACTTGTCTAAAATTTCTCAAATACCCTATTGCCATGATAAGTTCGAACCGAGAAGATTTAAAAATTATAGGTCCTTAATTTTTTTAAAGCTCGGACCGCCACTGCTCTTTGAGATGTCAAGAATATGAATTCTTTGGATCGGCATAGAAAAACTAATAAAAGTCAAGTTATGATTCACGCGCTTAGCGCATTTTTGAGAAAAACAAAGTTAAACATTTGTTATTCTTTTAGAACAATGCGTTTGTTTATGTAATCTTTGATGTATCATTTTGCAAAGATATTTTTGGCATCGATAGTAAAAATTAAAACTCGAATTTTGTCAGTATATCGGTTTACATTAGTTTATTAGCTATAAAACGCATGAGCTATAAAACGCAAAATCAGCCTCTATAAATCACGGATTATAGAGCATTGACGGATTGGATTTGACCAAAGTAAAAGCGGAAAATCGAAATCGTTCTCTGGTTTGGAAATGTCAGGTGCTTGTCAACCGCTGTTTTTGTTTATTTGTGTTTTTACTAGTTTTGTTTTAATAAATTTGGGATAAAATCTAATTGTCAAGCACTGTTCAGAGTCATAAAATATTACTCTTTTCATTAGAGTAGGATAAGTCCCAGATTGACTTTATTTTTCAACAAAACAACAACAAAAATAACAGCCTCCGCCATTTTGACAAGGCCACAATAAATCCAAAAAACATTTTCAAGCGGTGGACCGTTCGGTTATTAGTTATCTTTGTTTAAATACGAGAATCAGACAGAGAGCGTTAAACCAAAAAACGTCAAAACAACATCCATTTTCGAAGGTAGGTTATCTTTGGTTAAAGAAGCAATGAAAATGCATGATTTTTTGACGTCTGGTTAAGTGCTATCGCATTTAAACGACGAGAACTAATAACCGAACGGTCGACCGCAGTGGACCGCTTGAAAAGGTCTAAAGTATAGCGAGTTTGACGGAGATTAGTTAGGCTACCTAAACCAATTATCCGCTTTTTCAATGATAATAGGGACCTATTGCAATAGTGCCAGGCACAAATTGTGCCGGGCACTATATTGACAGTTTCGCATTACAAACTGACAGTTGATATTTCAAAATTCACATACCAAAGTCGAATTTAGAAATCCCGTCGTTTATTTTCCATTATTAGTGGCGTCACTATTAAATCCGGCTCGTATAATACACAAAGGCCTAATTTTGAAAGGACACTTATAATGATATACTGCCAATATAGTTCCCAGCACAATTTGATTTCTATTTTGATTGGTTGTGAAATCATATGCTATAAAAGTGCGACATTAGATTAATCGCAAAAAAGTTCTTTCGACGGGTATTTTTTAACACTTTTTTCGTTTAAGAGTACTCTCATGAATTTCTAGTCTCCTGAGAGTTCTTGATAGCAGACTCCACGACTTCTGCTATAGTATTGTCGCAATTCAATTGGAAATTCGAGGGATGTTCTCGGACATGAAATCCAATATGTCAAATATTAGGTAGCTTGTGTCATAGGCGATGATTGCCGATTGAAGTTTTTTTTTCAAGATATCATTTACGTATTTTAAAGTTGTGAACTTTCTAAGAATATTTTGTAATTTTTTTAAAATTTTATCTAGCTGCGAATTTTTTTTTACATATATGGTTTTGGCCTTAAAAATAATGTCATATAAAAGGACAGGCTTGGGCGAGTGCTGGGTAGTCAGGTGAAAGGTTCTTTACCAAAAAAAAGTTTATTTAGGAAAATTTTTAAAAATATACTATAAATATATAATTGAAGGCCGTCTTGAACTTTCAACACTTTGTCTTTCAAAAACTGGATATTAATTTAAGTTGGGAACATGAGAACTTCTTATGAGCAAGCAAGGTTTAGTCTACAACATACTAAGGCTTGTTATTTATCAAAACATTCGACTAATATTCACTTAAACACCCTGTAGATAATGTCTTAATGGTTCAGGTTAAAAATTATAAATAAACCGTACATATATGTTATAGTAACTTTTTCTTCGACATTATTACTTTCAACACCCTGTATTTCAAAAACTAGTAATTAATTTAAGTTGGGCCCATGAGAACTTCTGATTAGCAAGGTTTAATCTACAACATACAAAAGCTTGTTTCTCATGAAAACTTTCGACTAATTTTTACACCCTATAGATAATGTTTTAAAGGTACAGATTAAAAATAATAAATAAATCGTAAACATATGTAATAACGTACTCAACCCGTATTCCGTCACCCACCTGAATTCCGTCACTTTTTAGAAATGATTTCAATTTTTAAGCTAATCCTACAATGGAATTCCAAAAAAATACTTTTCAGTTCGCCTATATCTATATCTTTCAATACTGTGCGCAAATTTCAGCTGTATTGTTTAAAAAGAAGCTGCGCGCGTGCGTCAAGTGTCGAAGCGGAACATCGCATTTTATTATAAGGTAAGCCACTTGCACGTACTCATTTAATCTAAGATTTTAGGAACTTTATTAAATTATTACCTAATACCTATATTTGTATTTTTTACTAAACTTATGTCCGTAGATAAGTTTTTAACCAAAATTTCCTTCCTTTTTTCGATTATTTTCAAAAGAAAAGGGATGGCGGACTTTGGGTTACAAAAAAGCATGGAGCCGGAAATCCGACAGGAGTGACGGAATTCCCAACAAAAACAATGTCTATTCAAATTAGTTTTTTTTCATACCTACATACGAAAAATACATCTAAATCAGAATAACATTTGATTATATTTTCTAAATCCCAAATTCCGTCACAGGCTTTTTGAGCTATTTTCTCTAAAAAGGTGTGGTGTGGGGCTATGACGGCTTTCCGATTATTTTATTTTTGTGAAAAATAAAGGTGACGGAGTTCTGGTGGGCAACAATTTTTTTAAAGTTCAGTTTTTTCGACATCAACAACCATCTAAAGTCAAAAAATCCAAGATGATAAAACCTACAATAAATCAAATTTTTTAAATTTCAAATTCCGTCGTATGTTTTTTTAAACTCTACTCATTTAAAATCTGTGATGAATTTGGGTGTCGGAATTCAGGTTACGATAATGACAGCTTTCAGGTTGTGAATTTCACGTTTGCTGAATTATGAAGAAGGCTTTTCATATCTTACGAAAAATACCTACCTATCCCAAATTTTTGCTCCAAATATTCTGTTTACTGTAAGAAATAAATACCATACAAGGCTCCATCCCACTAACAACTATTAATTATCAATTCGAATACCATAGCTATAGGTTAAGCGAATTTTTAGTTATGTTACAGTCAGACAGATAGACCGACAGATAATCCTAGAACAGTTATACTCACACACAGACATATACTACCATAAAATTTGGTAATTAGTTTTTTTTTTGGGTTTTTAAAGAACTCATTTGAAGTGGTATTAAAAATATTTTAATGACAAACTTATTAGGCTTTCACGTCTAATGGTATATGCATGAAGAACTAAAAATTCTATATTTTTTCGTGTGCGTACTGAGGTCCTCCTAAAAATATTTGATGAATTTATGTAAACACAGTTAATTAGTATTTGTTATAAATTGTTTTTAGCATCAATTTTATCATATGACGGAATTCAGGTCAAAACTATGTCGGAGTTCAGGTAAGCACTATGACGAAACTAGAAATTTCGGATCTCTTTTTAATTACTAAAAAATATAGTTAGATTTAAATTCTCAAAATAGAATACACTGTTTAATCAAATGTCCAAAGTCTCAGCACAAGTAAAAATAATTCAATATACAACACACAATACTAATGGGCTTAAGGTGACGGAATTCGGGACGACTACGGTAGTTACATTGCGTATAGTATAGGTTTGGAAAATCTGTCTAGAGAGCGATTATGCTTCTTGGACATTATCACTTTCAACCCCTGTATTTCATAAACTGGTGATTAATTTAAGTTGGGCCCATGAGAACTTTGAAAAGAAAGGTTCAGTCTATAAAATACCAAAATTTCATGAATTTTGACGGATAACAAAAATTCCATAAGAAGTGTGCCTTATCCTTTTCGCCATTTAGGTCTCTACTAGCTCTTCTCCATTTCCCCATAATTTGTACCTTATACTATTCCTTTGACGTCTCCCGATTCTTAAACTTCTTGTCAGCGCATTTTTCGGGGCTTTTGTTTTTCCTTTGCTTTGCTTTTATCACATCATCCTATTGTTTGGTCGTTTGAGCACAACAAAAATCAATATATCTATACAATGATGGATAAGCATTTTCCTCGATTTTTATCCAGGAAGCTATATCTAGTCCTTTGTATTTTAATTGGACTGAAGCCTGAGGAATCGCAGTTTCGTTATGGGCTGCTGACTTTGAAACATAAACAAAGTTCAGTAGCAATTCAGTTTTGGGCACTATCCCTGAAGATACTGGTCTGGAAGAGATTTTTATTGGTTGTCATTTTTGTGTGGTTCGTGTTTTCTTTTAGTATAATTGTTTTACCATTTTACTATTATACAGGGTGTCCCATTTAAAACGTTCCACCCGGGATTTCTCGAGAGCTGCTGAAAGTTTTAAATAATTCCGGGACATGTAGATTTTGTTTGTGATTTTGCGACAACCCTAGCGGGGGCGCGGGGGAAAGTGGATCGAGTGTTTTCTCCTTGGAAAGGTCTTTCAATTCTTTATTCAGAATTATATTTTTTTGGGCGGCGGACAAAAGGTCGAAAGTACAGAAGGTCGAAAGTACAAAAGGTCGAAAAAATAAGATCGAAAATACAAATGGTCGAAAGTACAAAAGGTCGAAAGTACAAAAGGTCGAAACTACAAAAGATTGAAAGTACAAAAGATCGAAAAACAAAAGGTCAAAAGTACAAAAGATCGAAAGTACAAAAGATCGAAAGTACAAAAGGTGGAAAGTATAAAAGGTCGAAAAAAATCGACAATACAAAATATTAAAAATACCAATTTACCGTATCAAGTCGAATTGACCTGTCCAGTCGATGTGGACCCGGGGCCGAGGATAGGTTAGGTTACTATCCCAACCTGACCCGTTTAGGTTAGTATAACCTGGTCAGGTTGGGTTAGTAACCTAACCGGGTTAACTATGAACTATCCTCGACCTCTGGACTACCGCGGCTGGGCAGGGCAATTGGACTTGGTTAGGTTTCAGTCTTTTATTTTTATACATTCGACCATTTGTACTTTCGACCTTTTGTACTTTCGACCTTTTGTACTTTCGACGTTTTGTATTTTCGACCTTTTGTATTTTCGACCTTTTGCATTTTCGACCTTTTGTTTTTCGACCTTTTGTACTTTCGACCTTTTGTACTTTCGACCTTTTGTATTTTCGACCTTATTTTTTCGACCTTTTGTACCTTCGACCTTTTGTATTTTCGGCGCTTTGTACTTTCGAACTTTCATCCCCCGCCCGCATAACACTTAGACCTGCAGAAGTGAATTATTATCTTAATAAGGACTACGTAATTCATAAAATCATACCCTCTCCCCGCTCTTGCCTTCAAATTTGCCCATAACCTTGGTGAAAAAATTGGTTTTTTCCGGGGTGCAAAAATCTGTCAAGTCGGTCCTGTAAAATACAATTTATTTTGTAAAATAAGGCTAAGGTTTTAATATTTTGACTTTACCAAGTGACAGTTTTAAATGTGTTCCAAAAAACCCTAAAATGTGCGACCCGTGGTAGTAGTTATTATTCACTACCACAAGGGCTGTCAAAGTTGTCAAATCTTAACATGTAGTAACGTGATTATGTTCCTCAATTTTGGAGTCTCTTTTCAGAAAGGTGTTCCAATTTATAAAGCGTCTCACGAACTTTCCGATTTTTACATATAATCTATCCTGCTTTTCAAGATTTATTTTCGAAAATCAGCTACTATCAAACATTTATCATTAATGAACATACCCCAAAACATGACATAAGAGATATTAGAACATTGAAGAGATTGGATTTCACAACCGACCAAAATAGAAAAAGTGGGGACGCCATGCGTTTGACATATCGAAAACAATAGTTGGGCACTTGGTGTTCTGTGGGTCATGGCCTGTCGGCAGCCCAAACCAAACTGTTTTATACTTTGATTTTATCGTGACGGGCCCGTGCAAAATGGTGGAATATTCATCCAAATTCAATTAAGAAAACTCGCAAAAACTTTCAAAAAAATAAACAAAAACAGCGGTTGACAACAATTTGACATTTTGTCTTTTGTTCTCTGGGTTTTTTTGGTTGGGACGCGGCCATTTTGGATTTGCCGGTTTTACTTTGGTCAAACCAATCCGCTAATGTTCTAGTATCCGTGCATAAAACGCGCCGAATTGATGATCATGTCGGTTGCCAGGTTTAAAGTAGAAAGCAAGAATTTGCTTAAAGGCAGAAGAGTTGTTACATTTTTTGTTAAACATATTCAGAACATTTTTTTTGGACACAACTCTTAATAATACCAGTGGCGGTTTCTCCATAAGTGCACATGTACACGTGCACTCCGAAATTTTACTTAAAAAAATATTAAAACTTGATCATTCTTTAATTTAATTAATATTTACCCCAAAAGGAACTAAGGACTGAAATATTTTCTAGAAATTAATACCCGGTATGTATCTATTTGTATTTGTGTTCAAACCAGCCTGCGGCGAATGGCGGATGCGCTATATAGTTCCTTCGAATCTAATTCTTTACTTTTATATACTGGAACCAAATTCTATGCACCGTAGATGTTATGTAGCATTTTAATTACGAAATATAGAAAGAGAGGACGAAATATCCCAATAGAATCTTACAGTACATAGAATCTGAGCCTTCCTTCGGTCGTGCTCTAAGACAAAAACTAGCCTCGATGTCGCCCACCCCCCGTGATGCCCCCCGCTTCCAGGGTTAAGGCTCGTTTTTATGCGACATAATAATGTCATGACGCTTTAAGTCATTACACTATGACATTTAGTTCACATATGGTTACGGCAATGCGGCACTGCTATTTTTACGAGGTATGTTGCCCAATGCCACGGCTTCAAATTGTTGCCGCGACAACGTGACTTTGAAGTTTG
This sequence comes from Aspidapion aeneum, assembly GCA_963576565.1. Lineage (NCBI taxonomy): Eukaryota > Metazoa > Arthropoda > Insecta > Coleoptera > Brentidae > Aspidapion > Aspidapion aeneum. Next base: position 31,698,067 of record OY755038.1, on the reverse strand, counting down.
CATGTTTAAAAATGTCGCGATTTTTAGTGTCATGGCACTAAAGTCGCGACATTGTTGTCACATGAAAACGAGCCTTTAGTGTTGCATGTTACAGCAGCTCACGTGCACTTTTAATTAGTGCGCTTAGACCACTTGGCATTATAGGTCGGGCGTGGGAGGTTTGTTTTGATTTTGACGATTTGGTGTTTACGATAATGGCGAAAGTTTCTAATTCTAATAGCATTAGCGTGCAATATTTAAAGAATTAAATTTTCATCTATGCCATTAGAAGAGAAAATAGATACATTTATTATTTATTTATAAAACCAATAATAATAGGTAGGTAACTAATATCTAACTAAATATCTCATTTAATAATTACTTGTTCTAAATTATATGATATGACGGCCCACTAGATGGCCCAAAAAGTTGGGCGTGGCACCCAAAAAAAAAGTTTGCCTGCGCTGCAATTTTTTTTTTGGTGTGCACCCTCAAAGCTTTTTACCACGCGTCGCCACTGAATAATACTATTAAAAATTGAACAAAATTTCTACTAATTAGTTTTTTTTTTAATTTTAGTTTTCCTTGATTAGTACCCGAAATATTAATACCTATGTAGGTGTTTTTTTGCTGTTTATATATTTTTTTAAAGTTCAAAACCCGCAAACGAATTCGTTCGCCTTTGCTTCCATTCGAACCAATACATTCAGCTGAATTTGTGTGCTTTTGTTCGCCGTATGAATACACACCCTTAGTATAATAAACGCTGTTTAAACGTCCGATATGCTTATATGGGTTCATTTCCAACCATAATTTCAATCTTAATAATAATCAAAAAAAGTGCTTACTTTAAAAATAGGTTTATCTATTAAAAAACACATTAATACGTACAAACCTTTTGCAAAAAAAAAAATGTATAAAAACAAAGTAGGGTGTTACAATTTTTCTTCAATTCTAAATGGTTTAAGCTGAAGTAATAAAATTTGGCACGCATATCGGCCTTCAAGTAATGATTCTTCAACCGTTACAAAAAATTATAAGTGTTTAACACATGTACTAGGACGCGCTGATACCTTCGTAGTGCGTCGGCGATTTAAACTTAGTTTATCTTGGTAATCGGTCTTACAGACCGTACGTCACCACTCGAGGGTTCAATGGATAAATCTCGAAAACAGTTTCTCAAAGCGACAATAACAAGTATATATTTTAAAATATAAGAGAAAAATAGTTTTCTTTAAAAGAACCTATGTACACAATGCCATGGAAAAGTTACTTTTAAGTTATTTTTAGAGCGATGAAAAGAGCGCGCTGTAAATCTCTATCAAAATTAACAACAAATTCGAATTCCTCACCTACAAAAAATTAAGTAAGTTAATTGAGAAAATTGAAAATAAAAAAGAAACTTGAGTTACTTTCTTGAATAAACCTGTATCTCCGTCCTTAAATCAAATTTTAAACTAAGGTAAGTTTTGTCACATATTTTTTAAATATTTTAATCCAAGGAATCTACAACTTAGCTTTGCACTACTAGTTTGGAGACACTCTGTATACTAGAGATATTCCGTCGGGGGGCCAACCCTTAATAAAAACGCCTTAATCCGCTTTAAAAAAGATGAAATCTTTCAATTTCACATAAGAAGATTCCGCGGCTAATTGGTTTTCTAAATTGAATTTCTTTATATACTTGCCTACCTACAAAAAAGGAAAAGGATAAATTTATAAAATTAGACTGAATTTTAGGAAAAAACAAACGCAAATTATTTTGGTAATCCTTAGAAGTTAAGCGGTATAAAGTGAAAAATCGTGTCCTGTTGGATATACTCAAATACCAAATTGCAAATAATGCAAGCACCTAAAACTATAAACAACAAGTGAAATTAAAGAAAGAAAAATAAGAAAAAAGTTTCCTGCTTCGACCGGGACTCGAACCTGGGATCTCTTGCTCTCTAGGCAAATATTCTAAGCATTGAACTACCGAAGCCATACATAAATTTTCGGAAAACTTTTATCCATGCAGGCTGCGATGTCTCAATACAAGAACGAGAGACTCTCAGGGTATTAACTCGACCAAGTCATCAAGCTGATTTCTATAATTCTTCCTTCCCACTGTCAAAGGTATGAAAACTCAAAAGTTAGACGTAAACTATCAACGTCTGAAAACATGAGATCACCTTTGCGTGTGAAATTTTTTTTTCTGATCACAATGGGTGATTGCCAATATAATTCTCAAATATCAAATAGAATATTTGCCTAGAGAGCAAGAGATCCCGGGATCGAGTCCCGGCCGAAGCAAGAAACTTTTTTCTTATTTTTCTTTCTTTAATTTCACTTGTTGTTTATAGAACTGTTGGATATAGTTGTGAAAGATTTTTTTAAACTATCCTAGATCGATTGGTAATAGACCAAAAAATTTTATATCACTGGGTGTTCGCCTCCAATTTGAGTAGGAGGGCCTGTCATAAATCCAAGATAGCGGCTTTTTTCATGTTTTTTTTTCAGCAACTTTGGCTTATAACTCTTGCTACATTAGTTTAACAGAAAAAACTGTAAATATTTTTTGTTTGCAATAGAACACCAATTAAAACGGTGTAGAAGTTGGCTCTGGAACGAAATAGCGATGTACAAAATAGCGACGTATCTACGAAATAGCGAGTAATGAAATAGCGACTATCAAAATAGCGATGTAATGAAAGAGCGACTATCAAAATAGCGATGTATCAAAATAGCGTTTGTAACACCACAGAGACATATCAAAATAACGATGTATCAAAATAGCGACAATCAAAATAGCGATATATCAAAATAGCGACAACCAAAGCTATATGCCAAAACGGAAACAAAATATCGCTATTTTGATAGTAGCTATTTCGTTACATCGCTATTTTGATAGTCGCTATTTTGTTACATCGCTATTTTGATATTCGCTATTTTCTACATCGCTATTTTAATAGTCGCTATTTTGTTACATCGATATTTTGTTACATCGCTATTTCGTTACAATTGCTATTTTGTTACATCGGTGTTTTGTTACATCGCTATTTTGATAGTCGCCCTTTCATTACATCGCTATTCTGATTGTCGCTATTTCGATACCGCTATTTTAATACTCGCTATTTTGAACATCGCTTTTTTGTTCCAGAGCCGTAGAAGTTAGCTCGATATCTATAAAACTAATATAATATTTTTTTAAAAATACCAAACAGTAGAAACTTATTTTTACAGAAAAAAAAATTAAGGAAAGAAGTTTTAGACTAATCTAAATCGACTGGCTAGGAATCACTTAGTTTTATCCGGGTGTTTGCCTTAAATTTAAGTAAGAGCGCCTGTTCGGTTAAATAAATAAATCCAAGATTGCGATTTTTTAAATTTTTTTACAAACTTTGGCTTTTAACTTTTGCCACATTAACTTTACAGAAAAATTGTATAAGTTATGATTTCTTTGCAACAGAACGGCAATTTAAATGTCGGTTAACTGACTTTTATATCGCAAAAACTGAAAAAGATATTGTTATTTTTTAAATATTAAAAAATTATCAAAATTGAAGATTGAGCAAGAAAGTTTAAGACTACCCTTAGGGATTGGTGGATCACTTACTGTTAAATAGCCGGGTGTTTGCCTCAAATTTGAGTAGGAGGGTATATAAAATGCCATAAATCCAAAATGGCGGCATTTTCCATCTTTGGCTTGTAACTTTCGCTAAATTAGTTTTACAAAAAAACTGTAAGAGGTTTTTGTTTGCAAAAAATCAACAATTAATATGGTAAGGAAATATCTAAAAAACTAACACAGATATGATTTTTTTTTAAATACAAAGAAGTAGTAACTTTTTTTACCCAAAATAATAAATAATATCTTTGTTAGTTCTCAAATACCTTTGATAGTGGGAAGGAAGAATTATAGAGATCAGTTGGATGACTTGGTCGAGTTAATACCCTGAGAGTTTCTCGTTCTTGTATTGAAACACCGCAGACATGCGTAGATAAAAGTTTTCCAAAAATTTATGTATAGTCTTCGGTGGCTTAATGTAGAGAGCGTTTGCATACAGAGCAAGAGATTCCGCGTTCGAGCCCCGGCCGAAGACAGAAATCTTTTTTCTTATTTTTCTTTCTTTAATTTCACTTGTTAGTTGTTAAGATATAAAGCTCAATTCTTTACTATATTAATTGGTGTTCTTTTGAAAACACAAACCTTTTTTACACTGTTTCTGTAAGACTAATTCAGCGAAAGTTGGTAAAAAATGGAAAATGCCGCCATTTTGGATTTAATGATGTTACGGTGTATTTTTCGACGATGAATCTGAATTCGAGGTCAAAAAATTCCCTAGAAGTCAGAAATTTTTTTCAGTGCAGGGATTCAGTGAGTTTATATAAAATTACCGAAAACAAATAGGGTTTTTTCTAGCGCTAAATGAAGAATCTCAAATTCAAAATATTTCTGCTTAGCATTTTTCTTTTAATTAGTTTTTGCAGGTCAAAACACTGTCAATTTGGCTCAAACATGTAATAAAATAAATTCAGATATCTTGAGAACTACTAACATCATGGTAGTGATATATGGCTTGTTTGAAAGCTCTTTTAAATAATTTTATTTTTATTAGAATTATATTTATTATTATCACATAATGTAATTTTTCGCAAAAAATAAATTCAAAATTAAAAGAAGAAAAAATTCCCATATAGCTAGGGTGACCATATGGGTTTCGCGTAGAAGGAGGACGTCAGAGACAAAAAAGCCGGATTTTCGATAAAAAAGTCGGACAAAACAGTCATTTTATAAAATTTGATGAACAAAAAAAAGTCTCTTGTGACCAAAAGGCTTGAAAAACATGGCTTAACACACAAGATTTTTAGAAAAAAGAATGGCATCGCAGGCGAAAATTAAAAATATTAAGCCCCAAAAGCACCAAAAAGTGCCGCTGTAGAAGCATCGAAGAAATGTTTTCTGGTAGAAGACAGTTTCTGGGCAAAAATTGCGGAAAAATTTTACACTTTTCTGATATAGTCGCGAGAAAATTTTTAAAAAATGCGCCGAGGGCGAAATAAATTCCACCGCAGAAAAATGAAGTATCTTTCGCAAAATGACGCAGAAAATTTTTGGTTTAAACAGAAAAAAAGATGCAGCAAGCAAAAATTAAAAAAAAAATTAAGAAATAATTTAAAAAATAAATGGTACCAAAAATTTGGGAAAAAGTTGCCAAAATGCACTGCGCCGAAAATTTTTAAGTGACTTGAACAGTTTGTTCCTGAGGTTTCTGTTGTGCTCTCTTTGTTTGGGGGAGCTAATTTTAAGCTTGGAGCTCTAACCCCCCTAGATTCCTCTCTCCTAAGGTCTCTGTTCGTCAAAAAGCCGGATGAAGAAAAAAGCCGGCCGGACATTTTCATTTTTCCCAAAAAGCCGGACAAGTCCGGCTTTATCAAGAACATCCTAATTTAGCGTCATAAGAATATCATTGTCTGTGTTATGGATCTCGAAATTTTTTTCTTGTGAAGTTGTGTTAATATTATTGGTTACGTGATTTTACATGGGAAAAGATTCATCCCATGTCAAATAAATAATGGTTTTTAAGTGCTTTGCATTGTTGTTTGTTTCGTGTGAAATTTCCCAAAGGCTAACCCTTATAATCTGTCAAATAAAAGCCGTCTACATAAATCAGTTAGTTCGCCGCGTGTAAGAGTTACTAGGGTAAAGTGCCTCTGTTTAAAAGTTTGGTTAGAACCATAGGAAAAAGAATAATTATTTTTTTATGTGTAAACCAAGAGTTTTTAAAAATTTATAAAAAACAAAGCCAGTGCCTTTCCAACCAAAATATTCCTTTACCTACTCGCGTGCGGTAAAGTGATTACTTTACCGCACGCGCACCACTTAGAAAAGTCCGGAAAGCGTCTTCACCGCCCTTGACGGCTTGACCGAACTTCGCTTCGCGTCGTTCGGTCAACTGCCGTGGCGTGCGCTAAAGTATTACTAGTAAGTATAGCTAAGTTGTTATAGGTAAATAACTATTACGTCGTTCACCTGCCTGCTTTTGCGTGCGGAAAAGTATCGTTGGCGGCTTTTCTCTGGTATTACTTTGCGCAATTGTAAGGAAAAATAACTATTATGCTTCCTCTGATACTTATTCTTTAATTCGGATTCTAGCTTTGTGACCCCAAAAATGATTTTTACTCTTCTTATCTTTGAGTGTGTTTATGAGTTTATCATATTAAACTTTATCAACCGCTTTCTTAAAATCAACGAAACAGACGCGTCGTGGTTCATATCAAGACATCTTTGAAGGTTAGGTTAGGTTAGGTTCAGCGGCGTAGCGTGCCCGAAAGGGCGGGGGGGGGGGGGGGGGGGGGGAGGGGGGGGGCGACAGCTAAAAAGGGCGCCTCTAAAAACTGATAAAAACTCTTGCGACAAAAAAAAAAAAATCTTCAGATCGTTAGTTTCCTTTGGCGCCCACTCAATTGGCCGTTGCCGGTCCGACTTAATAAAGCTGAGGGCGCTTCGGCCACCAATGGAGCGCCACTACCCTCGGGGCGGGGGGGGGCGACGAACCCCCCGCGCACCCCCCACGGTACGCCGCTGGTTAGGTTAGGTACGGTGGCAAACCACTAACGAGCAACGTCAGCTAAATTTTTAATGTACAGGGTGTCTCATTATATTTTTCCCACCATTTTAGACCATTAATAATTGATATAGGAATATAAAAGAAATTGTGTTCGAATTCGCGAAATTTTTACTTTCAAATTGCATCTTGACTTTATTCCTGATGCTTACCGTATTTGACAGGCGTTTAAATTTATAGTTTTTGTAAATTGTATGCTCCTTATATTATTTAATTAATAGATTAGGCTTGGAATATACTTTCCAAAAATACCTCATTTGTCGCAGTTTTGATAAATTGTTTCTGAAATATTAGGGATAATTTTTTTAATAATAAAAAAATAACATTATCACTTACTTTGGTGTTAATTTCAGTGTCCTTATTTCGAACTACGTTAGTCCCCATCTATAAAAAGTGACAATGACAAATATATTTTTTTTTAATGACGTTCAAAATGACAACCGGTAACTACAACAAAGTTTATTATGTCGTGTCACATCATGTCACTGTTGATACATGAGGACTAACATAATTTGAAATAAGGATACTAAAATTAACACAAGAGCGGTACTGTTATCTTTTTATCATTTAAAAAAAGAATTGCTTATATCTCAGAAACTATGGCTCTAAACTACCTACGGCATATGGGTTATTTTTGGAAAATATGTTCCAAGCCTAATCTATTAATTAAATAATATAAGGAGCATCCAATTTACAAAAACTATAAATTTGACCGCCTGTCAAATATGGTAAGCATCAGTGATAAAGTCAAGATGCAATTTAAAAGTAAAAATTTCTTGAATTCGAACACAATTTCTTTTATTTTTCTATATCAACTATTAATTGTCTAAAAGGGTGGGAAAAATATAATGAGACATCCTGTACATGAAAATAATTTCACGAAATTATTTGTGTCTGTTCTCGGAATATATTCATCGCTGTTCTCTTGCAAACAAAAACCTTATGTATAGTTTTTCTGTAAAACTAATTTAGCGAAAGTTATAAGCGATAGTTTGTGAAAAAATATGAAAAAAACCGCCATCTTGGATTTTTGACTGATGATTTAGGCATAGTTTGTAAAAAAAATTCAAAATGCCGCCATTTTGGATTTATAATGTCATATAGACCCTCCTACTCAAATTTGAGGCAAACACCTGGCGACTTAACTTTAAGTGATCTATCACCAATAATTTCTTTTATGGTTCTTGAATTATAAAGCTTAATAATTAATAAATACCCTTCGTGGCGGGTTTCGCCGAGAAATAAAAAAAGTTTTAAATTCTAAACGGTCAGGAGCAGGAACAGATGATGTCTAAGTACCAACTGTGTGGTACTACGACCTTTTTCTGTTCCTTAACCGTTTTTTTTAATACGCATACGCCACTGCCAAAAGATAGAACTCTTCTTCACTACTTGAAGCCATTTTTACAACTAGGGAAATACACAAACATGTCTCTCTGTGTGTTGGCATCAGGCACGTTCATTCAATGAACGGGCGTTTTGGAACGAGCGTTTTGGAACGCGCGTACTTGCCCGGGAACATGTACATTATCTGTGTCTGTGGCCGGCTTTAGGGTTTAAGCCCTACCTACATACAAAGCGAGGTTAGGGAGACATCAGGGGTATCTTCTCCTTCATTTTCTACAATGAAAAAATGGGTTGCAGAGTTTAAGCGTCGATACAAGATAATGAGCGTTCAGGACGACCAAAAACGGCTACATCAGATGAAAACGTGGCAAAAATTCACAATGCTGTACTGATTGACCGCCTGCGCCGATTAAAGGTGCGTAAACTTGCCCAATATTTAATTAACTTTCCTCTCCTATAAATGTAAAGATATGTAAAAGTAACATTCTCCACTTCCAGAAACGCTAGAGAGCTGAGCTTTGGAAGACTGATAGGAACTATGATAAAACTATAGAAAATTTAAAAAAAAAAACAAAATTATAATTTACTTTCCTCCCCTATAAATGTAAAGTTGTGTAAAATTTACATTGCCTACTTCCGGGAACACTAGAGACCTAAGCTTTAGAAGACTGATAAAACCATAGGAAAATATAAAAAAAGCCTCAACATTTTTAATAAGGCATTGCAAAAGGTTTGAACAATATTTCGCATATTTTACTACTCTAAAACTTAAATATTATCCAAATCCTTTAAAAAAGAGTGAAATCATAACAAAAACATTTTATGTAAAAAAAAGCCAAGTATAGTTTTTGCAAAGTCACCTGAAATGCCGCCATTTTGGATTTATAATGTCATATAGGCCCTCCTACTCAAATTTGAGGCAAACACCTGGCGACTTAACTTTGAGTGATCTATCACCAATAATTTCTTTTGAATTTATTTAATATTTAAAAAAATGACAATATTTTTTATGGTTCTTGAAATATAAAGCTTACTTAAACGTTAATTCAATTGCTGTTCTATTGCAAACTAATCACAACTCCTACAATTTTTTTGTAAAGTTGATATGACAAAAGTTAAAACCAAAGTTTTTTTGCTCAAATTTGAGGCAAACGCCAGACGACTTTTTATTGAGTGATCCATAACCAATCGATTTGGGCTGGTCTAAAATTTTCTTCCTCAGTTTTGTTTTTTTGGGTAAAAAAAAGTTGCTTTTAGTAGAGGAAAGGTGCTTCGGAGACTTTTTCTTTTGGCCTATAATTTTTTTTTCAGCATTGTATCAGAAGTACGTGTTGGCAAACAATTACATAACCTATATTTTTCAAAGCTCTCAAATGCCAAATGTCAAACTTAATGTTTTCTGAGACAGACAAAAATATATTTTGGAATACAAAAATCACCATTTTAAAAATGGTCTCCTAATATCGGATAGGAGGTAGTCCCAATATCGCAAATGTGCGATATTTGAAACCCATAGTAAAGTTAGAGCTTTTTTATTATACTTTTTTGCAATACAAAAATAATTTGTCAACGCTTTAAACTAAAAACCAAATTGGGAAACCCATAGTGTTCGATAATAGGGCATACATTAAATGTGAGGTTATCAACCTTTTCGAAAAGACAAAACTGCACTAAACCTAATAAATTATACATCAAATAAAACCTTACAATATGCTTAATCAAATGATAAATTAATAATTTGTCTTACCTTCTAAGAATAGATTGCCTATAATCAGCAGCCAATAAAAACTTGCCGCAGAAATCTGTAATTTATGTAGAATCTGTACAGCTTGGTGTAGCATCGGTACACGCACACGCAGGTAGATCGGATCAGTAGTTTAGGAACTTGACTATCCGATATTAGGAACCTATGCGATAATAGGCACCTTTCCTCTAATTATAAAAAAATGAATATCTTTGTCAGTTTTTAAGATATAAAGCTATTTTTATTACCATATTACTTAATGTTCTCTTGCAAACAAAAAACGTATTAACAGTTTTTCTGTAAAACTAATTTATAAAAACTTATAAGTCAGTTTGTGAAAAAACATAAAAAAGCTGCCTTCTTGGATTTATGACGTCATGTCACACCGACACTCCTACTAAAATTGGAGGCAAACACCCGGTGACTTAAAATTATGTGATCTATTACGAATCGATCTAGAGTAGTTTAAATAAATCTTCCAGAACTATCCCACGAGATACCACAGGCCACTCAACTAATATGAAAAAATCATTAATAATTATGATGTAAAATCCTTAAGGAGTAGAGGGTTGTTTCCCTGAAGGATTAACCTATCATGAGATTATCGAGCAATGGGGGTAATTGGGGTAAAATTTAATTTCTTTTGTATTTAACCATGCAACGAAAAATTTTCCGCTCCTTGAACAAAAGGTTGAACCCATCTAACTCCCTTTTCGCAATAAAAGTTATTAAAGGGGGTGCCATACATGCTTGGAGTTATCCCAGTTCTACCTTTACACTACGAATTATTAAGTCGGGTTATCTGGTAAAAGAGACAGATCTCTCCACACAGGCCAACCTCCTATTCATAATATTTTGATTTAAAATGAGCAAGATACAGTTTAAATATTTTGGAAACCATTTTGTTAGGAAGAAAATAGTAATTATGAATCAAAATAGCGGATCCAAAATGGCGAAGTTTCCTAGTTTTGAACCGATAAGTATTAAATTTAGAACCTTGGGATCCTAATAGTTGCTAATTCTAATTTTTACTACAACTTAAAAAAAAATTGTGTGTGCTTAAGACCACACGGCTGAAGTGTAAACTTAAACAAGGCGAAATTTATAATACGAAATACAAGATTTTTTGCGTTGTATATTGACAAAGTAATGTACAAAGTAATAACATTTACATATCATCATCATCATATCGCTCTGCTTACTGTTCCTTTCACAGTTAGTCGACTCGAGCCGACTTTAGCCGAATGAGCGTTACATATCCGAGCGTGACGGCTCAGTTCAATTTAATACCCACAAAAAGTGCTAAAGGCGCCTTAAGTACACTTCAAAAACTTAATACGGCGCCGGCGGTTTCAAAGTGGCGGACTTTCCCATTAATTTGCCCATGTGTATCAAATTTGGAAGTTTGACGTGTCCAAAGTCGATTATGATATTATGGACTCAAACTTTAAAAAAATTACATGGAGGATCCAAAATCTCTCATCATATTATAGACTATCCTATTTATAAGCCAATTTGCATTAAACTTGGTACTTGGGATTATTTAAGGTTAAATTGCGCTCACCGTGTTATGTGTAAAAAGGCTGTGTTGAAAAGGATGAGGAGTTTGAGTAATAATGTAAGCTAAACACCAAACTAAAAATTAAAAATATTAAAAGTTAAACGGTATTATTCTTTGGCAAACCTGACTCTGTAGCGGATAAGAATCTGCAAGTTTAACGACTGCGTAAACAAACAAAAATGATTTGTTTAGAAAAATGTGTTTCTAAGTTTGCTATCCCACTTGTTTGTTGGTACTGTCAAAATTGCATTCTTAAAGGCGTCTACTGCTTCCCCTGTCGACTGAAATTTTTGACCACGTAATCCATTCTTAAGTTTCGGAAAACTACAGAAATCGTTGGGACTTGGGTCCAGACTGTACAGAGAATGGTCCAACAATTCGATAGCAGTAACAGTTCTTTGAGGAATGTTTGGATACACTTCGAGAATGGATGACTGGCTTTTCTTCATCTTGAAACACTCAAAATAACCAGTGACAATAATGTACACATTTTTTGAGTTTCCTGCCTCAAAGCGGTCTAGAGATTTCTGATACCAATAGCTTTTTTCTGTTCTTTGGTTAACAGATGCAGTATTCAGCGGGAAACTAATTTACGTAGCCCTATCTTTTAAGCATCAATCTTGCGAAATGTCACATATCGATCTGACGTGATGAACATGCGCACAGAATCGATGTTTTCCTGGGTGACACCCTTTTTGATGCACCAGGCCTTGGATGATCGCTAAGGTTAATTCGTCCACGCTTGAATTCTCCGTGCCAGCGAAAAATTGTCGACTGATGTGGTGCTTCATTACCAAAATCAGAAATTTTCGCGGCAAGACATTCTTGTTGAGATAGTTGCCTTCGAAAGTTGTAAAAAATTATGGCATAAAAAATGTTCTCGGTTTATTTCTATTGTTCGATTGATATGTTAGCTTAAAAAATTTACTGTAGCTATAAAATTATATGAATCGCACTGACGTTTTGAATTTAGATTAAGTAAAGATTGAGGTTAAGTTTTAGGAACCACATTAGATCAGTGTCGTCCTCTATGTTCCTATATTCAAAACAAAAAAGACAGCCCTTATTAGTTCTTGATCTAATTTCCTGAGATTGGTCTTCCCCTTTCAGGTATCCACGTGCTTAGTTTTCTTATAAGATTTACAATTCAGTCCATGGTACCATCAATACAGTAAGTTGACCCCATTTTAGTTTCACTGTTTTAAAATGGCGACCCTGCTTCTATAAATAAGATTATCTAAAACTTTCTTCCTTAATCATTTGCCATTATTTTGTTTTAATTCTGTTTTCAACTTGATTCCGTATTTTTTTACTTAACTTTTTTCCAAGAAAATAGAAAAATAAACCCCGAAAAACAAACTGTTTGTTGAGCTGTTATTATTATTATTTCTTCTTCCAGGGAACTTTTAACCAACGCCGTTTTATCAAATAAATTTTGTTCCTTTATGGACGGAGCCACATGTGACTTACGTTGTTTGTTTGTGCAGGGTTATCAAAATAAAGGGGCCACGATAGGCTAAATCTGGAGTAATATTGTTTTTGCTTATCCGAGGGCTGTTCGAAAAGTTCTCGGTCGAAAGCCGGCCACAGACACAGATACATGTTCGCGGGCAAGAACGCGCGTTCCAAAACGCCCGTTCATTCAATGAACGTGCCAATCCCAACACACAGAGAGACATGTTTGTGTATTTCCCTAGTTGTAAAAATGGCTTCAAGTAGTGAGTAGTAGTTCTATCTTTTGGCAGTGGCGTATGCGTATTTAAAACAAAAACAATTACATTTTCATCTAAAAAAAAGAAAACCGAAGACCAAATGGGTTAAGGAATGGCTTTTAAAGAGAAATCTTTATTGTCGCTGAGTGTTTGTATATTTGTTACTGATTTTCAAGGAATTTCTTGGTCTTTTACGAACAGCAAAAGGTCGTAATACTACAAAGTTGGTACGTAGACATCATCTGTTCCTGCTCCTGAATGTTTAGAATTTAAAACTCTTTTCATTTCTCGGCGAAACCCGCCACGAAGGGTATTTATTTTAGTTCTCACTTTCTTTTGTAGCATTTTCTTCCACTTCTTTTAATTTATCCGTTAAAATTTTATAAGCATCATTTTTTTTATTTCGGTCCATGTACTCTTTTGATTTAGTCTTCCATACACATGGAAAAGATTGATATAGTTGTATGAATTCCGTTAGAAATTCTTTGGAAACACCTCTTAAATCGCTCATTGTTATCGATTTGTTTATGTATAATATACTAGTTTTAAAGACCAAATTTAAGAAATGCCAAGCACAACACGGCTTAATACAGAGATGGCGTTGTTACCACTAAAATTTTCTGACGCTTTTCAAGCTGAAATTTGTAGTTAGTCGGCTGCAGTGTTTCGAGTGCGTACGGTGTTTTTATAATTTTTGGCGATTAAAAACGCAACTGTGTTTTGGACAATTAATAACAATGGATAAAATTGAAGTTCGTGCAATAGTTAAATATTTTGTGTTAGGGTTTAAGCCCTACAGATATACAAAGTTAGTTTAGGTAGCGAATATAGTTGCTAAAACTTAGATGTACACTGTACACTTGTCGTCCATTTCAAAATACAGCAGAATTAAAATCTGATTGCTGAAAAATAGCTGCCATTTTAGCATGGTTGGATTAAAATATAGCTAAAAAAATGCTAAACAATAGTTACAGTACAAATAGTGTGTAACCTGGTCACCCTTTTCAAAGTATAACAAAAAATATGAACAGCCCCGTTGGCATCTGGTTTAATATTTGTTATATAAGTATACAGAAAACACGGAAAAGTAAACATAAAAGTGCTCAGACAGCACAAGTACGTACTATGTACGTACATGGTACGTAACTCTGCAACGTATTGTACGTACATAGTACGTACATTTCTGGACTTACGTCCACATATGTACGTCGCAGGGACGTAACTTTAGCCGTTATTTTCCTTCGATTTGTACGTACTATATGGACGCTCCGAAAAACGTACTATGTACTATGTCTTATTATATTTTTTTCCACCCTTTTACACCATTAGTAATTGATATAGGAATATACAAGAAATTGTGTTAGAAATCGCGAAATTTTTACTTTTAAATTGCATCTTGACTTTATTCCTGATGCTTACCATATTTGACAGGCGCTCAAATTTATAGTTTTGTAAATTGGATGCTCCTTATATTATTTGATTAATAGACTAGGCTTGGAAAATACTTTCCAAAAATACTCCATATGCCGTAAAAAACATTTCCAAATCAAACCTTTCATTTTGAAATTTGTAATGGAGAGCTTGGCTTTACTTTTATCTTAATTCTTTTTACGGAATACCACTTTCGCGTACTTCGGCTTTTTTTACATGAAATGTTTTTGTTATGATATAATTTAGAGCAAATAATTAAAAAATTAGATATTTAGTTAGATATTAGTTATCTATTATTATTGTTTTTATTATTATCGAACCTAGTTTTTATATTGCACGTTTTGTATTGAAAATAAAGGCGTCTGTCCTTTTTTCAAATAAATTGTTCAATACCTAATTCATTGAACTTTGGAATTTCTTAATATACAGGGTGTCAGGAACCTCTTGTTTCGTTCGGTATAATTTAAAAAATAATTTTTCTTCGGCAGCCATTACTAGTAAGTAAGGTCAAAATTGATTATTTTTTAATATTTAGATTTTATTATTTTAAGATATTATTAGTTATTTAGATTTACGTACGTTTTGATTCAGTGTAGTGATTCACGCGAGACCAACGAGACGAGACTTTCATAAAGTGTCGTCTCGTCTCGCCGTTGAAATATGAAGTCTTGTCTCGAGTCTCGTCTCGCAGCCTCGTCTCGTCTCGCGTCTCATACGAGAGTCTCGTTAATGTATCGCAATTTCGTCATGCATAATCTTCTTCCAGTCTACTACGGGATATTTACCTTTACGTACTTTTTAGGTATAATGTAGAAGTAGGAAGAGAAAATTACAACAAAAATAACATTATTTATTGAAAAGTAAGTACCTAATAGGTACATACTTACATCATACATCTAAACAAGAAAAAAAACATACCATTGTATATTCGAAAGTTAAAAAAATAATATAAAAAGTAACACGTATATTCTAAACAAATAAACAAAACAAAAACTTTAATCCAATATTATTTTACTTATTTAAAAAATAGATATCTAAGAAAAAAACCTTTATCCTGTCTGCTACGCCCCTGGTTTGCTGGGTATCAAATTAATGGTAATTTCACTTAGAAAATATAAACTGTAATTCCAGTGAAATCGTAAACCACGACAGATGTTTAAACCCAAATATTAAGTGCTTTTTTCGCAAGACAACAGAAATAGCCGGTTTTAAGTTTTTGGGTAATTTATGATTTAATGGGAAAATAAAAAGGAAATGTGTAGTTAGGCTAAGAGCATTAAGAAATTTCGTAAATTAACTTTGCGATAATAATAGATAAAATTGTAGAAAATATAATATATACGTTTTTTTAACAATTTTTGAAAATGTTAAATTGATTGTTTTATAAGAGCGCCTTTTCTCATTAGAATTGATGAAAAATAATTTTAATTTACTTTTTAATACACCTCACTTGTCGCCTTTCTTCCAATTTAACGTGCTCGCTTGTCAAAAAAATGTTTATTTTAATAAGGATGCCATACAAAAAAGCTCATTTTACAACACTGAATGGGCTTGACGCTTTTCTGAAAATGCTTGGCTTGTTATATTTTTCCTTTCAGATTTTTCTTTCGTGGTAAAGAACGATTCTTGACCTAAATACCTTGGCGTACACAAGAAAAGGGTCTTTGGGGCTTAAGCCCCTTTCCCAGAGCCATTAAACATTGACCCCCGAAAATTGGATTGTTTCAAAAAATCAAATGCTAAATGTGATTACCGTGGATGTTCTATATTTGACGCCCGAGTAGTTCAACCACATCTAACCTCACCTAACCTAATCCCAAGTAACATTTCTTTATTTATAGCAGAAGCTAAAAGGTTGCCAGCGCCTTTCCTTAAAACCATTAGTTTCAATGTTTGGTCGCTAGCACGTTCCCATTACTCTTATATACCCCTTAGACCTCCTAAATTGCCTGCCAGATTTATTTTTCTGATAAAATCGTATCTGAAAGGCTCTCAAAACAAGCGCGCCAGCTCAAAAATGCTTTTTAATAGTTTTTTGATAACAAAATAACAAATATTTAAAATAAAAATAAAATAATTTACACTATTCACCATTAAAAAAGTCTGTTTGGTTTACATAAATCAAAATTAAAGTAAAATTATTGTTAAAAAACACTGCTAAAAAGACTAGATAAATATTTTCTCTTTACAATATTTTTTAAATAAATTTATATACGCCATTATGGTTTTATAGTGGTCACTTGGTTTTATTTGTTACTGTATCGCAACAAGGATTTTTGAGTGCCCTTATGAAACCAACAAAAAAGAACAAAATAAACATAGTCAACATAACCTCACTTAAATTTTTTGTATTTATTTTTTAAAAGCCTATAATTCAACACTTAAATATTTTTTATCGTGCAATTTCGACACAATCGAGAGGGCCAGTTCAATGATATTCGTTGTGCCTGCAGGTTGGAGAGCAACCTCTTATATTGGCCGTCTAAACCGGCCTTATCTAGGCCTGGGTGTCCTACCCAGGAGGACGGAAACTCAACAATTATTAATTATTGGGCTTTAAATAATCAATCTTGCAATAAGTAGGTACCAATCTGTACCTAGGTATATCTATTATTTTTACCAGAAATACCTAAAAAAAATAAAACACGAAAGTATTTACTTACCTACTTCCGTTAGAACCCTGAAGGTTTTATATGGCCGCCTATTTAAATAATATTTAATATACAGCTATGGCTAACTATAGGTAAATACAAAATAATTAAGTTTACCTTTAAACCTTCCTATAAAACCTTTTTAAAATGCCTAAAAGTAATGGCAAAAACCAAAAGTCTAAAGTTTATATTTACCATACTTAAAAACCTTAAGGAAACTAGGTTCTATATGGCCACCTATTTAATCATATTTACTTTTAAACTACTGGTAACTATAAAAACAAAATGATATAAGATAACCTTTATTATTATAATTATATTATTATTAATTATAAAACACTTTTGTGATGACCTAAATTAATGAAAAAAACTAAATGACCAAAGTTTATATTTATTTATTTTTAAAAACTTTAGATAAAAGGGTTTTATAAGACCATCTTTATAAATCAGAAATCAATAAAACCAAAAGTATCTAAAAGGAACAGAAAGAATATCAGTTTTATTATACTCCCTTTATAAATCACTCTTTGGTTGTATAACACCTCTTTAGGTAATTAGCAATATAAATTACCCTTATGTAGCCATGATCCTAAAACCCATAACAGCACACTCTAAATAACCTAGGAACCAAATTAATAAAACCTTGAGTGGTAATAATGTTACTTGGGATCTAATCTTAATATTTAAAAATATTTTTTGCAGGCCGGGATGCATTTTTCTATCTAGCATATCAATCTATTCTATCTATTTAGCCTTTTTCGATCCATCTTTGGACATAGGCCTCCCATAATATCTTCGAATCTTCTCTGTCTGTCGCCGTGTTCATCCATCTAGTTCCCGCATGTTTCTTCAAATCGTCCGCGCATCTTATTTGGGGTATTTCCCTACTTCTTTTATTTTCCCAACGTCTCCATTTTACAATACATTCATCTTTCTGTCTGATATTATGACCGGCAAATTTCCATTTTAATTTTGCTACTTCTTCTCTGACATCCCTTACTTTTGTTTTATTTCTTATCCATTCATTCCTTTTTCTATATATTAGCTTTACATGTAACATTTGTCTTTTTATTGATCTTTGGACTTTTGTTACCTTATCCATGTTTGATTTTGTAAGTGTCCAGGTCTGGGATCCATAGGTAAGTACAAGAACGATAAATTGGTTATAAACTTTCGTTTTGAGGTACTAGTGATATTTCTTAATATGTAGCTTAATTTATTAATTTTTATTTTTAATTTCAGCTGTTTGGTTTTTTTTAGTTTAATAATTGGTCCCAGGTGTACAGAGTGTTCCAAGTTAAGTGTCCATCATTGCTAACTTTGTTATTATTAAAGATAAAAAAAAATTAAATTGACAAACTAGTAGAATTTTTGACGCTCTATAAGATGCTCAAATCAAAAAAAAATCGAACATCGCGTTTTCGGGTTTTTTCAAAAACCTTAAAACAAATTTTTTTTGAACACCCTGTATTTTATAATTTTTTCCGATTGATCTTTTAAGTCTAACCAAAAGATATCTTTTGATTTCTTTCTTAAAGTTAAAAATAACGAAGATATTTTAAATTTAAAATTACGTATTGAAATTTTATTTAGTAGAAAGAAGTCTAAGCGTAATTTTGAATTTAGAATATCTTCGTTAATTTTAACTTTAGGAAAAAAAAATGAAAAGACAATTTTTCTTTAGAGCTAAAAGACCCATTAGAAAACATTATCAAATACAGGGTGTTCAATTAAAGTTTATTTGTTTTATATTTTTTGAAAAAACTCGAAAGCTTGAAAACGATATATTTGATTTTTTTTCTTGATTTAAGAGTCTTAAAGAGCGTCAAAAATTCTACTAGTTTGCCAGTTTATTTTTTTCTATTTTTAATAATAACAAAGTTAGCAATGGTGGACACCAGCGTTGCCAGGTCTACTGATTTTTCAGTAGATCTACTGCTTTTGGGTGTTTGTCTACTGAATACTGTTTTTACGGCGGAATCTACTGCTTTTTTCGGTTTTCAAGAAATATGAGCAGTAGATTCACTGTTTCTGTTTTTCCAGAAAATTTATCAGGTACCTAGTGTACCTACTTAGTTACGTATTCAAAGTATTTATAATTTTTGCCTGTGAAAAAATTATATGAAAGCGCCCACTTCCGTTAAAACATCTCCATCTTTATGTCTGTGGTCAATTTTAAATTTCGCGCTTCCTCGTGGAATGTAAAAAAGCCTAGTTACCACCTATGCGTGACCCAACGATTATACATTAGACAGGATTGCTCAGTTGCCGAATCTGTCTGCAATCGATGTTGAAGGTCAAACTCGCTGTTACGTCACCACTTGTGCTGGGCAGAAAGCGCGCCTATCCTTATATTGGATTTTATGTGCTTTTAGAGCTATTTTCTTTATGCAAATTAAATTTTATGCAAAATTGAGGCATTGTACATTTAAAAATATTGTCTTTACAGGGATGATAAATGATTTTATATTTGAAATATCTGTTAAATAAATTAAATTTAAATACTTAAAGTGAAAAAAAAACTACACATAATGTAGTACCGATACAGAGTGTCCCATAACTTAGGGGCCATAGGCCAACAGGTGATAGATGAGGTCATGTCTGATAGAAAAGTTCCTATAATGCATGGGTCAAAACTTTGTAAAGATACAGAGCATCAAAGTTGGCAATTTTTTAAACTTTTTTGATAATAACTTTTTCAAAAAACGCAGTAAAAACATGAAATTGGGTAAAGTCGTGTATCAGAACAAGAGCAATAAATTGAAATAAAACTTATTTTGAAAAAAAAATTGTCGGTCAATTTTTTTTAGAAAAAACTATTTTTTGGGAATAAACTTTTATAAATGCCATATTAAACACAATATTTTTTTTATATTTTTTGTTAATAAAAACAAGCCTTTAGCGACACATAATAATAAATAAAATATTATTGATATTTTTTAAAAGAATAAGTAGGTAAGCAAAAATTAATTTAAAAAAAAATTATTATTTTTTATACATTTTTGGAGG
Source organism: Aspidapion aeneum (assembly GCA_963576565.1). Taxonomy (NCBI): domain Eukaryota; kingdom Metazoa; phylum Arthropoda; class Insecta; order Coleoptera; family Brentidae; genus Aspidapion; species Aspidapion aeneum. The sequence goes on along the minus strand of OY755038.1, from coordinate 31,678,025 downwards.
TAATTTTGACAGCCTGTATCTTCTTAACTTGTAACTTTATTAAAAAAAGGAGTATCAAATTTTTGATTCACAATTAGCTGAGTATTCAGCTGTCTGTGATAGATTTTCTTTTTTTTGCAAAAGCCTTTTTCCCCTACTCTAACATTAAAAATCCTATATCTTAAAAACAGATATGTGTTGACCCCATGTTATATAAACTTTTTTTTCGGAAATAATCTCTCTCACCTCTATCACCTGCTGCACTATGGCCCCCAAGTTATGGGACACCCTGTATAATTTGTCCAATTGTTTTAAAAGTATGTAAAGAAATTATTTTGCGATAATAATTAAAAACGGAAATATAGGTAAACGAAAAGTTTATTGATTTATTTAAAAAAAGAAAAGCACAAATATTGTTCTTAACAAATAGACAAAAAACAAAGAGAAAAAAAAATGCACATAATGTATAGTTTAATTATTACAACCGCTTTTTAAAGCATGTTAAAAGATTATTAATTAGATAATTAAAAAACGGGAATATAGAACATAAAAAAGTATTTATTATTACATTTTTACAAAAAAACAGAAAAGTATAGATACATACAATAAATTAAAAATATTAACATAAATAATAATATTCAATTTAGAAAAATATTCCATTTCAATTCACAACCTTTTGTAATGTTCTTGATAGATATTATTAAACAAGAAGCCCATTTTCTGAGAAAATCGTGGCCGTTTTTTTTACCCTGTAAACAAACGTTCTTCTCTGTCCTGAATCGAATTTTTACACACTGTTAACAAACCAAACGTGAAAATGTTTATTTATATGTCTTTTCTAAGTAGCACTGCACTGAAACAAGCCAAAAAACAGAAACTATTTAGCGAAATATCAACAAAACTCTTTTGAAAATACGAATAACATCATATACAACGAACGCAAACAAAGGATTTAGCACCAAGTGGTGACGTCACGCCGCTCTCCTCACCCCGCACAATTTGTTAACACAGGTTAAATGGAACTAAGCAGTCCTTTATGTCTATAGTCCTTGTGCGTGACCACCATGATTCAATAGACGCATCACATGACGGGAAATGGATTTCCGGTTTTAAATGCAGCGTCACCTGATGGATTTTTTGAATCAAGATGGGCATGCATAGGTGGAAACCGGGTATAAGTGCCCGTCTGGTGATATCCGCGTCAGTTGTCGTTGTGCTGCGTTTGAGAAGTGGTTGAATCAATTCTTTTTTTCTTTGTTTATCATTAAAAGAATCATGAAACGCTTTTTTGGACTGCAAAAAAAATCTACTGTTTTTTTACAAAATCTACTGCTTTTTTCATCTATAACCTACTGCTTTCTTAAAACTCGACCTGGCAACGCTGGTGAACACTTAACTTGGAATACCCTGTGTTTAATTTTCAAGGTCATGTAGATGTCATAATGATATTTTTAGAAATAAACAATTTTTTCTTTTTTTTGTTGGTGCCAGAAGTTAAAAATTACTCAGGCAGTTTATAGACACCTAAGCTCACACGATTCTACCCCCACCCTTTCTTTTTCGCTTATGTAATAGTAGATTTTATTCATTTTTAAATATGATCATTTAGAGCCAAAACCCAACTTAGGTACCGCATTTCATTAAAATCGGGTAAGCAGTTTTTGAGTTATGCGCGTTGGTCATTACAGAAGGCCAGCCAGATATACAGACAGACGATGCGACAAACAAATTTAAAATTCATCTAAAACGCAAAGATATAGAATTTTTTTTGATATCGGAGCAATTTTTATTTTTTTAGAAGATTACAATAGCTTACACACACATCGACTGGCTTTCTGAGGCCAGGTTGCGATCCCTTGCATAAGCGGACCCAGGGGAGGCTTCGGGGCCCGCCCCCCTCAAAGCGAAGATTTTTTTAGATATTTTTCCTGCCCCCGCCCCGATTTGCTTTTCATAAAGTTATATTAGTTTGAATTCTTATGATTTCAAATTAAGCCTTTGTCTTGACGAAGTGTTCAACTTATTCAAAGTCAATTAAAATAAAAGCAAGTCCTTAGGCTCTTTACTTAAAATAACTAAATTCAATTGGCCTTTTTATTTCTTGTTATATTTACAGTCGAACCTCTATAACTCGAACTCAAAGGGACAACCAAATCAGTTCGAGTTATGGAGAGTTCGAGTTATAGAAATTCCAATTAAAGGGGTTAAAATACATATAAAAAGTGCAGGGACCACTGAAAAGGTTCGAGTTATAGAGAGGTTCGAGTTATAGAGGTTCGAGATAGAGAGGTTCCACTGTATTTTATAATTTTTAAAAATGTTCGTCAAATCAAACAAAAAGAAATAATTAAATACCAGTTTTATGCAACGGAAAGTTTACTGGAATGTCCCAGAATGTCAATACTCCATATATACATAAAAAATATTGTCACGAGGGGGTTTTATCGTGACGTAACACAGTTTAAGTTATGTTTTATGGTTTTATTTTACAATACTTATAATTACTACTACTACTATGTCGGTTTAGAAGGTTTTTCTACGTTGTCCGACGCCTATTCTCCACCTCCTTCGATCCTGACAGTCATCTTCTGTCAGATTTTTTTGACTCATTGATCTTTGGATTGACTGTTGCCATTCTAGTTTAGGACGCCCTCTTTTTCTGCGCCCTATTGGTTGCCATTCTAGGACCTGCTTTGGTAATCTTTCGTCGTTCATCCGTTGTACATGACCGTACCATATCAGTTGCCTTTTAGTGATGTCATCCGTTATGATTTCCTCGATTCCCATTCTTTCTTTTATGATCTCATTTCTTATCTGATCTATTCTAGATATTCCCATTGATCTTCTTATTGCATCCATTTCGTCATTTTCCATTTTTGTTTTGTATTTTTCTGTTTTGCGACAAGTCTCTATTCCATACAACAGCGTGCTTTTCACCATTGTTTCATATATTAAATTTTACATTATTTTTTATCTCTCTGCTCCATAAAATACTGTTAAGACATCCAATAACCTTTTTTGCTTTTACTGTTCTTTTTTCCAATTCTTTACAGTCTGTTCCTGTCCCTGTCTTATCAAAGTTGACACCCAAGTATACATACTCATTGCATGGAGATATTGTTTGACCATTTTTTAGTAATCTCACTGGATTCGTTTCCAATACTGTGTCTTGTCCACGTTTACTGTTAATCCCCACTTTTCGTATTCTTCTGCTAACTTTCTCATAATATACTCCATGTCTTCTTTATCATTAGCCACAATTACTTGGTCGTCAGCAAACTGTAGTGTGTATATGGTAAATCGGTCGTGAAGTTGTATTCCCATGCCGTGCACTTTACGTTTCCAGTTTTTTAGAGCTACTGCGATATATATTTTAAAAAGAGTTGGAAAGATACAACATCCATGTCTTAAGCCTTTTGTTACCAGGAATTCTTTTGAAGTCGATTTCCAATTTTAATTTTAGATTTTGACCCTTTGTATAGTTCGTTTATCGCTTTTATATATGTATGATTGATATTAGTTTGCTCTAACACTGTCCATAATTTTTCTATTGGAACGATATCATATGCTTTTTGTACGTCCACAAAGGTAACATGAGTAACTTATAATTACTACTTACATTAAATACATCTTGTCTACAAAATGTGTATCTTCTAGATACGCTCGACTTTTGACTACTGTACTTGTATTCACTGTTAACTACGCGTGGGACGTTACGTTCTCAGCTTACAACTAACTGCTAAACTCTTTTGGAGATGCTTTTATTAAAAACCGTTTGCCATTGATAGGATATCGAGATGTGTTTTGTTTCCTGTATAAACATCATCGATGCCCGGTCAGTCGCTTATGATTTTTATTCTGTATACAATTTATTACACGTTTTAATACAATTTGAACTATATACAGATTTCCTTAGATTGGTTAGGGTTAGTGTGAACTTGCTTATAAACGTGCCATTTAGTTAATTGGACATTATTTTCTATCCTGACAATATCTTGTCATTTTGGAATTTAATTTTTTTGGACTATTTTTAAGGAATTTGTACTCAGTTAAACTTTTTTTAAGGTAAAAATCAAACTTAGTACATTTTTATTTATTGGAAGGAAACTAAAAGTTTTATAAAATAGTTAATATGATATTTTTTGTTAGAAAATAAATGTTCTATTTAAGATCTTATTAGTTAGCGAGAAAAAAGTGACATTTATTTGATGGATTTTTCAAGCGACAAACCCGAGTATAAGTTAGAGACTTGTGGCCGGCTATTTTATAAAATTTTCCTGTGTGCAATAAAGCTAATGCCCCTGTTCTCTTCGCCACTGTCAATCGAAAAGAAACTTGACATGGCTATAATCATTTTACAGATCATCCCTCCTAGGAATAGTTTTTGAGTACGCCACTGTTAAATAAGATGATTTCTCGACAGATATAAAAAATGTTAAATTAAAACAGAACTCTACGAGTGATGGAATGGTATGCAAATGACACCGAGTTCACAGTCGATTTTATTTTATGCCTCCTACGCAAATGCAAAAAAGGGAAGGTTTTTTGTATCAAGCCCTCATTCCACCAAGTCTGGTGTGGCCACGGATTTCTTGAAATGAAAATGGATTGCCAGCCGGAGATATAAAACAGCCAGAGATTGAATTTCACGGCCAACCAAAATAAAGGTAGGTAGCCTAACCAAACTCCGTCAAACTTGGTATACTTTGGTTTTATCGCGGCCTTGTCAAAATGAAGGAGGCTGTTGTTATTTTTGTTGTTTTTTTGTTAGAAAAAAAATAAATCTTGGACTTTTTGATAGTAAGATTTTATCCCCAATTAAATTGAAAGAATGAGCAAAAACACAAATAAACCAAAAAAGCGGTTGACAAGCATCTAATATTTCTAAACCAGAGAACGAAATGTCAATGACTCAAATAAGCGCTTTTACTTTGGTCAAATTAAATCCGTCAATGTTCTATAATCCGTGTCGCTAGCCCATATGAAAATAAGGCACTGACCCCTGACGTAACTTTTAATTTGTGTCCGATATAAATGTGAGTTTTTGAACATTTGCATCTCTTTTTAATCTACAGCTAATTTTTTATTGCTGTCCAACTCATAGCGCTGCACAGTGGACTCTCGGACCTGATTTCGTGACATTTTGTTTTGAAATGAGCAAGATATACTTTAAATACTTTTGGAACCCATTTATTAGAAAGAAATTGAAACCAAAATGTACAGCTATAAAATCTACTTACGTCCCTCTACGAGATTCATTTTACGCGAATTTTACACACAAAATACTGTCGCAAAATGGCTTTAAATCTGGATCAAATCGCCATACAAATATGGTACTTTTAACGCGTTCCTCAGAAACAACTTGGAGAGGAAAAATTACACTTCTAAAAATAACTGAAACCTGCGTCAATCAAATCATAGTTTGTTTCAAGGCCTACTGGACTATCTCCTCCTGTTTAGTTAATGGCACTACAGATTTTCATATCAGTGAAGTATTCCCAGACAGTACCTTGATATTCTATCAAACTTTTGTAAGATTGAAAGACGATTAAAAAGTTAAAATCTTCAAGATTCAGCATTCTTTATTTTGAATTCAAATTTTTTGCCTTGCACCGCACGCCAACTGTTATATTTAACATAGATTTGACTTTGTGATCTGTGTTTGTCATCACACTTGTTTATTTGTTTGTGTTCTAAAACTTTTTTGATTTTTTACAATAACGTTCATTTAAAATTCAAAAATACGGTTCAGTACGGTCCAATTCGGATTCACATCCTCTAGGATCCCGGGTAGAAAGTCAGGAAAGTTTTTTTTTGAAAAAAATTATTGGTTTAGTTTGCTTTCGTTCGGTTCGGTTAGATTTGATTAGGTTTCGTTAGGTTAGGTTTTTGAAACTTTCTATTTTCATGTGGTTAGAATCATTCAAGTGAAAATCACCCTTCATCTCTTTTAATACATGACGTAAATAATATTGGTAGATCTGCGCATGCGAAGTCAAGGATTGAAAGTGAACTTTGTAGGGCTAGCGTCTTGTCACAGACACTGTTCAAATGTCATGAATTGCAAAATTGTCTTAAGCTTGATTAGAGACCCTGTATGTATGACATATTTTATAGAAATATTTCTTAAAGAAAATATGACATACATACAGGGCCACTAAGCTTGACTTGCTCTACATGTCTCATCTATTTTTATAGTTAGTAATTTTTTTTGTTTATTGTTTTGTTTTCGTTCTTAAAATTTGAAGTATTTTCTAGCCTAAAATATTGAAAATGTCAAAAAATGTTGAGGAAAACTACACAAGCTGCGTTCGGTATTTGCATCTCAGACGCGACGGATTTTTGGTCACCTGATTAAAGATTAGTCTGAGCAAATTGGAATTAACGAACGATCCGGATCAAATTGATCAAATTTTTATAAATGGTTATAACCTTAACTATAACCAAAAATATTATGTACATATTGCAACTCACGCCCAGCTATAATTTTCACAAAATTTTCCTGTGATGTCGGAAATTTATATAATTTATTGTCTTCAACATCAAATAATTCGGTTTCAATCTTTTTACATAAAATTATTTTTGTAAACAAAACAAATAAACAACATAACGTCACAATCTCGGATTAATCTGTTTCGCCGAACAAAATGTACAGAGCAACCAGATTTACGTCCGACTAATCTGAGCGTAATTACCGAACGATTCAGATCTACCTCCCCGACATCTGACGTAAATACCGAACGCAGCTACAGACAAAAAAGGGCGAGTCTATTTAGTTTCCAAAAACGGTTTTAGATAAATGTAATAATGGAAAATTTAAGAAAAAGAGGGCAAGATGAGTTGCTTTTGTGTCAGGAAAAATATCAGTTAAATGAGTCGAGGGTCTCTAATTAGTACTATAGCTTCCTCTTTAACAAACAATACCATTCGAGCCCGTCTTTAAACATTTACAATAACTACATATCAGTGGCGTATATAGAAAAAAGTTTCGGGGTGGGCCCGAGGCAGTTTGGGGGGGGGGGCGAGACCCCATGAGGCCGTATTTTATGCTATTTTATGTTTGTGTTTAGGAAATTTGTGGAAAATATCTAAAAAAATCTTAGTTTCGGGGGGTCCCCCAGGCCCCCCCCTTATATACGCCACTGCTACATATTATCTACAATAATGTTTTTAAAATACGAAAAATTTTGATAAACTTCGAAATAAGTCGATTTAGTTTTAAAACGAGAAGGTTTTTTTGATCTTGAGATATCTCTATCAACCCTTTGAACAACCTCTAGCCAGGGTAGATTTTCATTCTTGATTTTAAACCTGGGGAAATAGGGTCCTAGCTGGAAAGGTTTTTCAAATTTCATTTAAAAATATGTTGGATTGTAAATAGGTTAGTTAATTATAGGAAAATTAAGGTCCTTGGATGATATATGATATACGTATCCAACAGCTTAAAAGTGGAACGCGCTACCATAATTATGACATTTTGGAATTTTCATTAGTCAGCCAAAATTGAAATTTTATTTTTAAATTTGGGGAAACATTTCAGTAATTTAAATACCTCTAGCTAAGTATCGAACGCCCTAATGTGGTGATACGTGCCTTCTTGTAAGGTTTAACAGTGGCTATTGAGAGGTACCACCTGCTCCCTTTAACGATGAGTTTCACACTTCAAATTAAATGATTTTTTTATCTGGCAAAGATCAATGGGGCAACTATACCATTTAATTTTCTACTTAAAACACTGATAGAATGGTAACATGGTAAATTTTATAAGCCGCACACAGTGTGCCCGAACGAAGTATAGGTTACATAAAAATTGTTCCAAAAACTAATTGCACATTTTGAATATGGACTCTTTCCTGACTTCAGAGCGATATTCATATAAATCCTAGCTGATCCTCTTCTCGAAATTTTATGAACTTTTTGCCATTTTTCTAGTTATATCTATGCGCTGGCTCCTGTCACGTGCGACCTAATATGTGCGCTCAGTTTGACTACGGGGAATTGTTAAGCACCCATAGATGTATAAAAAAAAGTTTGGTCAGGTGGTCGAACTCATGGTCGTTTGGCCGCCATCTTTGAAAATGGCCGCCAAATTGATAGATCTCTCGACCCAGTTATCCGATTTAACTTTTTTGTTATTATACATTTTTTATTAAATCAAGTAATTTTTGAGATATAAAGCCTTCTAATTTGTTTGCCTTTCAAAAAGGAGTAAAACATGCTTTAAAAAATTAAAATAGGACCACTGGGTAGGTAATAAACAAAAAATCTTTTAATTTGACGGCCATTTTCAAAGATGGCGGGTAAACGACCATGAGATCGACCACGTGACTAAAGTTTTTTTGTACTGCTATGGGTGCTTAACAATTCCCCGTAGTCAAACTGAGCGCACATATTAGGTCACACGTGACAGGAGCCAGCGCCTAGACTAACTAGAAAAAAGGCAAAAAATTGATAAAATTTCGAGAAGAGGATCAGCTAGGATTTATATGAATATGGCTCTGAAGTCAGGAAAGAGTCCATATTCATTGTGCGCAGAAACTACACTTAAATTATAACTAACGATAGTAGTTATTTACCTAACAAATGCAAAATTTAATATCTTTCCTTACGCATAGACGTTTGTTAGGCAAACCGTAAGTGTGGAAAAGATACTTTCCGCATCTACCTGGTGCGGAAAGTATCTTGTCATAATAAAATCAACTGACAAAACAGCGTGAGACAAAAACTTTTGCATGCAAACGAGTGCATGAAAATCTGTTTTCCGTACGCTTGAGCTTGTAGGAAAAAAATTGTAGATTATTTGTCTAGAAATCCTGAGATATACCAAAACTTATTTTAGTTTAAAAGTTAATAAAAATATAAACTAATAGTTTGTTTTTATTTTTGATTTTCCTGATTATTTCTTTTTAAACCAATATTTTTGGATAAAATTTTAAGTATGAAAGTTCTTTGAGGCGATAAATTAAAATTTGTTGATAATTTCAATTTAAATTGTTTAAGTACCTAACACAAACTTAAAACAATTTTACCTTTTTTATGCTTTACACTTATGTTTTTAATAATAAAATACCTTTTTACGTATTTTCAAGCAAAAACGTATACCTTATAATAGCTCAGTCATTTAAGTTAAAAAATCCATTTTTTTTTAAATTTTCTCCAAAATTAGTAACTTAATAAAAAAAACAAAGAGATTTAAAATACGTGGAATCGCTTAATATGTGTTATCTAATAAATAACAAAATTATAATCAAGCATTTTACAAAAATATTGAAAAAAATTATTTTTATATCTCACCCTGTAGGTAGCTTATGGTAGAGATGTGTTAGAGTATTGGTAGTTTATAATATTAAACTTATTCTCCGCTTACGCAAAAAAACTAAACACGTTAGGACAATGGCAGAGATATGTCAAATAAATCCATGATAATGATTATTTCAAATGGGATTTTGAAAAACATATTTTTTATATAATTCAGCTCTGTATGAGAAAAAAAGTGTACATAAAAAATTTGTACTACTAGGTAAAAACATGATCAAAATAAGCGCAAATGGGTACAATTATATTAAATTTAAAACTGCAACCAAATTCCTATTAAATTCAAAATAAATCAAACCTAAAAGTAGATTTTTAATAGTAAAAAATTTAAAAAAAAAATTTTTAACCAAAAAATCAGTTGCTAAACTAAATTTTATGCAAACTCCATTTAATTCGGAAGTTAAAAAATATTCAAAACATTACAAGTAACAATAACAAAAGTTGTCCGCGTATTCTTTTTATTAAAATTCTCCGCTGATTTATTTGCGTAATTAATTTAATTTGCCTAAATTGCATGTGTTACAGTTTTATACTAAGTGTGTTTGATTAAAAACAATAAATCATCAAACCCGTTAACATCTAGGAAATTAACCTTAAGGAACTTTTTATAGTCTCATTTTCACGCACGAAACCTCGAACGCATCGATCTTTTTCGGCAAAAACTCGAGAGCGAAAATCCCCCGCGACAAGCAGGATCTCCTGCAAGGATCCGTTCGGGTCATAAACACCGCACGATACTGCGAAAATCTGCGGAAAAGCTCTCTGAATTGCCGCCACGATGCGATGAGTGAAAACTCTCTGAGCTCCGTAGGACCACGAGGCGCGCATATCTTAAATAAACCGAAAAGATACTCATGAAAACGATACCGCTCTCTTATTGTAATATCAGTCTTATTATAATTTACTAAGGTCTAAATTAATAAGAATCTCACTATTTGACTGATAATTACTACGAAAAAACTGCGGAAGACTTCTCTGGATTCTCGCCATGGTGCAATGCACATATCTTAAATAAAGATACTCATGGAAACGACATACTGCTGTCTTATTGTAATATTAATCTAATTCTAATACGCCAAGGGTCTAAATCAATAAGAATCTCCTTATTTGAGTGAAAATATGTGGAAAATCTCTCTGGACTTTCGTCAAGATGCAAGGCGATCATTCAGAACTCGCTAGACTCGGTTGGACCACGAGGCGCGCATATCGCAAATAAAAATCATTATGGAAACAATATACCGCTGTCTTATTGTAATATCAGTCTTATTTTAATACACTAAGGTCTAAATTAATAAGATTCTCACTATTTCACTGATAATTTCTGCGAAAAAACTGCGGAAAACCTCTCTGGATTTCGCCATGGTGCAATGCGCATATCTTAAATAAAGATACTCATGGAAACGATATACTGCTGCCTTATTGTCATATTAATCTAATTCTAATACGCCAAGGGTCTAAATCAACAAGAATCTCCTTATTTGACTGATAATATGTGGAAAATCTCTCTGGACTTTCGTCAAGATGCAAGGCGATCATTCAGAACTCGCTAGACTCGGTTGGAAAACAAGGCGCGCATATCGCAAATAAAAATACTCTGCCAATATATGGGCCCCTAAGCTCACACTAGCTACTATAGTTATAGTGTACGTGTGAGCTAATATAACTAAAAACTGAAATATATTTTATTCAACTCCAAACTAAATTACCTTTTGTTTGATACCACAGGCCATGTTTTGCCTTAATCTCAAATTTTTGAAATCTACCCCCACCCTTAAAAAAAACAAAAACTAAAATGTATTTTGTTAAACTCCGGACTCAATTACTTTTCGTTTGATATCACACAGGCCATATTTTCACTTAAACTCTAATTTTTGAAATATACCCCCACCCTTTTTTTAAAATAAATTAAAATGTATTTTGTTTAATTCCAGACTCAATTACCTTTCGTTTGATATCACACACGCCATATTTTCACATAAACTCTAATTTTTTAAATCTACCCCCACCCTTTTATTTGGTTTGTGTTCGGTGGATTTTGTTCATTTTTAAATGGGACCATCTCAACCCAAGACCCAGCCTAAGTACCAAATTTTATTACAATCGGCCAAGTGGTTTTTGAGTTATGCGCGTTGGTCGTTACAGACATACAGACAGACAGACAGACATACAGACAGACAGACAGACAGACGGCGCAACAAAAAAGTTTCAAAATCATCTGAAACGCAAAGATATATAAAAATTTTTGAAATCGGAGCAACTTTTTTTTCCTCGAAAAAATTAGGATCACCATAGCTCACACTACTATAGTATAGTATATGTGTGAGCTAATTATCATGGAAACAATATACCGCTGTCTTATTGTAATATCAGTATTATTTTAATACACTAAGGTCTAAATTAATAAGATTCTCACTATTTTACTGATAATTTCTGCGAAAAAACTGCGGAAAACCTCTCTGGATTCTCGCCATGGTGCAATGCGCATATCTTAAATAAAGATACTCATGGAAACGATATACTGCTGATTTATTGTAATATTAGTCTAATTGTAATACGCCAAGGGTCTAAATCAATAAGAATCTCATTATTTGACTGATAATTTGTGGAAATCCTCTCTGGACTTTCGACAAGATGCAAGGCGATCATTCAGAACTCCCTAGACTCGGTTGGACCACGAGGCGCGCATATCGTAAATAAACCGAAAAGATACTCCTGAAAACGATACCGCTCTCTTATTGTAATATCAGTCTTATTATAATACACAAAGGTCTAAATTAATAAGAATCTCCTTATTTGACTGCTAATATGTGGAAAATCTCTCTGGACTTTCGTCAAGATGCAAGGCGATCATTCAGAACTCGCTAGACTCGGTTGGGCCACGAGGCGCGTATATCGCAAATAAAAATCATTATGGAAACAATATACCGCTGTCTTATTGTAATATCGGCCTTATTTTAATACACTAAGGTCTAAATTAATAATTTTCACTATTGTACTGAAAATTTCTGCGAAACAACTGCGGAAAACCTCTCTAGAATCTCGCCATGGTGCAATGCGCATATCTTAAATAAAGATACTCATGGAAACGATATACCGCTGTAATATTAGTCTAATTATAATACGCCAAGGCTTAAATCAATAAAAATCTCACTATTTGACTGATAGTATACGGAAAATCTCTCTGGATTTTCGATAAGATGCAAGGCGATCAGTCAGAACTCTCTAGACTCGGTTGGACGACGAGGCACGCATATCGTAAATAAAAATAATCATGGTATACCGCTGAAATATTGTAATATCAGTATTATAGTAAATTCTGCGGAAAATCTTTCTGGATTATATGAAGATACTAAAGGAAACGATATACCGCCGTCCTATTGTAATATTAGTTTAATTATAATACGCCAAGGTCTAAATTAATATGAATCTCACTTAGGCCTAACTCTATAAGAATCTCACTATTTGACTGATAATTTCTGCGTAAACCTGCGGAAAATCTCTCTGGCCTTTCACTGATGACTCTCTAGATTCTTGGACCACGAAACGCGCATACCTTCAATATACAGTGTCAACGGATTGAGTGCCGGTAAGTTATAAATGTCAAAAAAATTTCGATTTAGAATCAGATTTTCGAAAAATTGCTCCTGCTTGGTCTGAAACTAAGATAATAAAAAAAGTGAGCCAAATACATTAATATACAGGGTGGTTTAGTAGGCTGATTTAATAAAAAGTGTTAAGAGTAAAATACCTTTGTTTTAAAAGATATCGTAAAATGTTATAGAGTTGATTTGATTCAAAAGTTACGGCAGATTCTCAATTTTCAGAAAAATCAATCGACTCCGATTTTATCCGTCCATTATAAGAATTTTGTTTAGACGATTTTAAGCTGATTTTTCTAAAAATTGAAAATCGGTCATAACTATTAATTCTAAACAACTTTTCTTTATAACATTTTTTGATATCTCTTAAAACAAACATACTTTAGTCTCAACACTTTTTATCAAATCAACCTACTTACCACCCTGAATATTAATTGATTTAGCTCATTTTTTAACATGTTAGTTTGAGACCAAGCAGGAGCGATTCCCAGAAAATCAGAGTCTAAATCGAATTTTTTTAGTCATTTATACCTTACCGTAACTCAATCCGTGGACACACACACTGTAGATATTCATGAAAACGATATACCGCGGTCTTATTGTAATAAGTATAAAATTCTTATCATAAAACGCCAAGGTCTAAATTAATAAGAATCTTACTATTTGACGAAAATTTCTGCACAAATCTCTGGAAAATCCTTCTGGATTTCCGCTACGATGCGATGAGTGAAAACTCTTTAGGTACAATTGAACCAAGAGACGCGCATATCTTAGATAACCCGAAATAAACTCATAGAATCGATATACCGCTGTCTTATTGTAATATCAGTCTTATTATAATACGTTAACCAAGTATAAAAGGCAACTTCAGACGGTGACAGCATGGTCTGGTTGAACATGAAGTTGCCTTTTATACTTGGTTAACTCATTGTTTTCGGTTCCGAACCGATACCGTGGAGACGGTGACAGCATAGTGTGATTGAACTGTGACGAAAAGTCTTTCTTCCTTGTAGACCGGTGGACGTTTTCGTCCCGCCATGGACTAAGTTTTCTTGGTTCGCTGTCGTTTACTCGTAGAATGAAAAATAGGTTTCACCTATTTTTCCATTCTTTTTGATTTATTATAATACGTCAAGGTCTAAATTAACACGAATTTTAATATTTTACTGATAATTTTTGCGAAAATTTGCTGAAAATCTCGCTGGATTTTCGCCACGATGCGCGATCAATCTAAATCAATATGAATCTCACTATCTAAGTGATAAATTCTGCCAAAATCTGTGGATAATCTCTCTGCTCTGGATTTGCCGGGCCTTTCTTGAGGCTCACAAGAGGGCAGATTAGGTTGGCCTTGGTAGTGTCACTGCATCCTGGAAGCCTGGCGAAAGAAAACGTAGTTTTCGTGATCCAGTGACCTTAGGCCTGGGCAGAGTGGACCAAGCCGGAGCTTCAAAAGGAATCAGTCAACACAGAAAACATCATAGTGGGTATCCTTACTGAACACCGCATCCTACAAGGACACTTGGCGATGCGAAGGAGTACCCTATGTATCATGAAGACCCTTCTAGGGCGGGAGAGACAGGGTAGGCTTCTCTAGAGTCCCTGTATGTTGACATATTTGGATATATTTATCCAAATATGTCAACATACAGGGACTCTAGGCTTCTCGACGAAGGTAGTTCGTCTTCAGTTTAAATAAATTAACCTTAGCTAACATAAACTAAGCTGATTTCACATAAACTAACCTGAATTAGGAAACTAACCTTAAGTAACGTGGTTTACTAAAAAATAACTTTGACCTAATAAACAAGAATTACAATTATTTCGTAATTTTTGAGACAACTTTTTTTCGTTGGCGTATACTGTATATGATACGATATGATAACCCTATTTTAACTATAAGATTAACAAATGACACGCGTATTATAATGTACCTGAAATAATCAGTCAAATAGTGAGATTCTTCAAAAACCTCTCTATACCATTACATAACTTTTCGTCAGTCTCCTCTCGTAGCGACATATCTAAAAAACTAACAATTTGCCCTTTTTCTGGTAATAAGTTTAACATAATGCACTTCTTTACCTAAATAAATATATAAAATAATAATAAAAAATCGGCATAAAATTAAAACGTTTTCTGTATAGTTTAGCTTTTTTTCGTTGGTACTATTGTGGTAATGCATTGTAGCATAATAGCAGTCTACGCACCATCAGATGACGAAAAAGTAGCTACAAAACAACTGTTCTTTGACCAACTTGATGAGACTATCACCAAAATCGGTAATATCAGAGAAATAATTATATAGGTAAATTTAGTGGGAATAAGGACACTGTTGTTCTGGTAAATATACGTTTTAATCCATCGGTAACGTTTCGACAATGGTTTTTGTCTTCATCAGACTAAAAAGGTTACAACTCATTAGTAAGATAATACAAAATACGGCACATTAATACATCACCAATTAAAAATTATTATTCTTTTCCCAATAAACAACATTTAAAATGACCTTATTGGCAATATAATATTTTTTTCCTAAATATTTTTTCCCTTTTAATGTATATGTAACTGATTTTTTTATTTATTTTTATAAAGAAATAATTATGGTTTATTTTTCTTCTTTTTTTTTTAATATACATATATAAAATTTTTTATACAAAGGTTCAAAAAATTTTTTGTCACTATAGTAACTGATGGGTGGCTCAATAAAATATGCACAAAGAGATCAATCAGCTATTCATATAAAAACAATAATAACAAATAAAACCTGTAGCAAGCCATAATACCATGTAGAAAATAACAACAATGTACACATTATAAACCTATATTAAAATTTAAAACAAAATTAAAAAGGACTGTTAAAATATTTAAAATTCCGTACTCACCCTTCACACTAGATCGTACATTGGAACAACAAAAAACAAGAATTCAAGCACATCAGCAAAACAAACGGCACAAAATTGAAAAGAAAACCCAACACTAATCTGCTAATTATTGCACCCATCAGTTACTATAGTGACAAAAAATTTTTTGAACCTTTGTATAAAAAATTTTATATATGTATATTAAAAAAAAAAGAAGAAAAATAAACCATAATTATTTCTTTATATAAATAAATAAAAAAATCAGTTACATATACATTAAAAGGGAAAAAAATATTTAGGAAAAAAATAATATATTGTCAATAAGGTCATTTTAAATGTTGTTTATTGGGAAAAGAATAATAATTTTTAATTGGTGATGTATTAATGTGCCGTATTTTGTATTATCTTACTAATGAGTTGTAACCTTTTTAGTCTGATGAAGACAAAAACCATTGTCGAAACGTTACCGATGGATTATATTTACCAGAACAACAGTGTCCTTATTCCCACTAAATTTACCTATAGTTGCATTGCAAGGACGTGATAAGTTTACCAAATAAGAAATAATTATGCTTGGCGATTTTAATAGCCGAACTGGTAGACAAACCCAGAGCAAAGTGATAGGACCATTTGGAGAAGAAGTAACAAATGATACTGGCTTGAGACTGATGCAATTGTGTGAAACCCACAACCTAAAAATAAATATTGGTTTTTTTAGGCATAAGGATATTTATCGATATACCTGGATTCAGCAAACAAGAAATCTTAAATCAATCAATGATTATGCTATAGGTGGACAACACTCGCAATTAAAGTGGTATGATGTGCGAGCACTTCTCGGAGCACTTCGTGGTGTTACCTGTGGATCTGACTAGTGATAAAGAAGACATGGAGTATATGATAGAAAGTTAACGGAAGAATACCAGAAGTGGGGGTTAACAGTAAACGTGGACAAGACACGGTACTTATTTATTGGAAACTAGACAAATGAGTTAGACAATGGACAAACAATATCTCCATGCAATGAGTATGTATACTTGGGTGTCACATTTGATAAGACAGGAACAAACTGTAAAGAACTGGAAAAAAGAATAGTAAAAGCAAAAAAGGTTATTGGATGTCTTAACAAAATTTTATGGAGCAGAGAGATAAAAAATAATGTAAAATTTAACATATATGAAACAATGGTGAAAACCACGCTGTTGTATGGAATAGAGACTTGTCGCGTAACGGAAAAATACAAAACAAAACAAAAAGAACAGATCATAAAAGAAAGAATGGGAATCGAAGGAAGCATAACGGATGACATCACTAAAAGACAACTGATATGGTACGGCCATGTACAACGGATGAACGACGAAAGATTACGATAGCAGGTCCTAGAATGGCAACCAAAAGGGCGCAGAAAAAGAGGGCGTCCTAAACTAGAATGGCAGCAGTCAATCCAAAGATCAATGAGTAAAAAAAATCTGACAGAAGATGATTGTCACGATCGAAGGAGGTGGAGAATAGGCGTCGGACAACGTAGAAAAACGTTCTAAGCCGACTAAATAAAAAAAAAACTATTGTGGTTTTTTTTCATCTCCTGTAAAATTTAAAAAAACAGTTACGCCACATGTGAGGAGACCGACCGGGTTTTAATTTGCATGTTTACAGATTTATTTTAATTAAAAATTTTAATTGAAAATAACATTTTAAATGAAAAATATGTTGATGTATTTACCCATAGTTCGGCGCCGCCGGCGGCAATTTGGGATTAGGGGTGGTTTTAATTTAATTCTTTTTAGAAGAGTTTCAGGTCAAATTGATAAATCAATTGAATAGACTAGGAATGTTATTTTCGAAAAGAACCTTTGTTCGTGCACACCACGACAAACCTAAGCACGGTGTGTCCTGGTTTCTGCTCGACCTATTTCCCTAAAATGTCGCTGAAGATCGCACGTCACGCGGTGAAAAAAAAGAAACGAACTATGATAGGGTCAAAGTAAATCTAAACCTAACTTAATGTAAGTAAAACATTGCATTATACTGATGGTTTCATGTTTTTATTGGACAAGCTGCAGGAACAGTCATATGCGATATGCCGCGGGGGAAGGCGTCCGTTGGTTCTCATGACAACGTCGCATGCTCTGGTAGGGCAAAGAATCAGGTGTTGCACCTGCGTACATTATCAATTAGGTTTTTATTTCAGTTATTTTGCAAAATGTTTCCGATGTGTACGATGCAGTATGTGTTTTACTGGAAAAACCGTTTTGGGGATGTAACGACGATGACAAAAATACTTTTTAAAATCCGTCCCCTATATTGAACGTAAATAAACCAGCTAAAGTTAAAGATAAAATATACATTCGACATTTTAAAGAATCGTGGTACAAAAATTTAAAGGATAGACGAATTTGCGCCTCATAAACAAGCATTAAAATTTATATTAAAATAATACTACCTACCTAATTTTACTGAATTTAGGTATTTATTATTATTATTATTTACATTTTATTGTTTATATGTATGTATAAACAATGAGGGGAGCGAAATCCCGCGTCATCTATTGCGAAAGTCACGAGCCTCCACTGATCTTGGTAGCAGCGTGTCGGCTCCTGGACTACACTCCATATCATAATTTTTGAGATGACTTTTTGACAGTTATCAGCTGTTTACCTAAGGCCAACACAAAAATAGAGGCCACGACCCTGAAAAAATCAGCTGTTCTCCGGGGGCTGAATTTTACATTGGGTCTTATGGGAGGTCGGATGTTTCAGAGAAATATTCCCAGACACCATCCCGATATTCCACCAAAGTTTTGTAAAGAAGCAACATGATTAAAAGGTCAAAATCTTCAAGATTTAGCATTCGGTATTTTCAATTCAAATTACCCGCCATGTACCACATGCCAACTGTTATATTTGACATGTATTTGACTTTGTCATCTGTGATTGTCACATTCGCTTCTGCTTTAAACTTAATTTTTGTGTGAGCTAATGAAGCGACTCTGAAAAATTAAGGATTACTATAGATTTAAAAAAAAATTGTTCTGAAAGAATATAGTAAAAGCAATCTCAAAACCGGCTTTATTTAAAAAAAAATCAAATATTCATGAACCGTCATTCCAACTTCAATATTTTAAAGACAATCAGCTGAGCCGTAACGTGACCATCAAAAAAAATCAGCCCCAGATGTGACGTCAACAAAGTGGAGGATCGTGGCCCGTCCGTCTTGATAGCCCAGGTTTACCATAACAAATAGCATAGGCCAACGAAAAAAAGTTGACTCAAAAATAATGATATGAACTTTACACCTTCATATATTCTCGCAGTACAAGTCAAACTTATGTATGACAATATGCCATATGACAATATGTCATACATACAGGGTCTCTAGTCAAACTATGTTTTTGTATGCATCCCACGTCATTTCAATGACGATTGTTGAACACTGAAAAGGAAGTGAGAGGTAAACCCTATATCATTATTTTTGAGACAACTTTTTTAGACTTTTTTTCGTTGGCCTATGCTATTTGTAATGGTAAACAGTTGATAACTTTCAAAAAATTATCTTAAAAATTATGATATGGAGTGTAGGGCGATAAGATTTTTTTTCTTTTTGCGTCGTTCGAGACGCGAACCTGCTACGAACCACCACGAGACTACCCTGCCACCTTAGGTTTATTATTTATCAAAGTAGATCAGAGAAACTACAAGAAAATCTCACATATGTTATCAGTCAATGAATAAACGGACATCCAGTACCTGATGATTGGAGAGTTGCATTTATATCCTCAATATATTAATATCAATATAATATATAATATGAAGTATATGAAGTTAACAGTGAACATGACAAGACAGAGTACTTATGTATTGGAAACGAATCAAGTGAGTTAGAACTAGACGATGGACAAAAAATATCTCACTGCAATCAGTACGTATACTTGGGTGTCACATTTGATAAGACAGGAACAGACTTTAGCTATCTTTAAAAAGAATAGTAAAAGCAAAAAACTTTATTGGATGTCTGAACAGTATTTTATGGATCAGAGAGGGAAAAAATAATGTAAAAATTAACATATGTGGCGTAAGAGAAAAACACAAAAGAAAAATGGAAAGTATCGAAATGGATGCAATAAGAAGATCAATAAGAATATCTACAACAGATCATATAAGAACTGAGACCATAAAAGATAGAATGGAAATCGAGGGAAGCATAACGGATGACATCACTTAAAAATAACTATGGTACGGCCATGCACAACAGATGAACGACAAAAGATTACCAAAGCAAGTCCTAAAAATGGCAACCAATAAGGCGCAAAGAAGGCATCGTAAACTTGAATGGCAACAATCATTCCAAAAATCAATGAGTCAAAAAAGCTGACAGAAGATGACTGTCAGGATCGAAGGGGGTGGAGAATAGGGATCGCAAAACGGAGAAAAACGTTCTAAACTGACATAGTAGTAGTATGGTGGGTGTGCTTCGGGCTGTTCGGCCGTCGTCGTTGAAAATTCGTTCTCGACGTTTCTCCGTCTCAAGTGGATGGCATCTTCAGGAGATGTTGACTGTTAGTCGGCTTCTCGAAGACTTTCGAACCGAACCGAACCAGCCCGAAAGCACACCCACCATTGGACGATGGCAGCGAAAACCTTTCATAATTTGTATAGTAGTGGTATGTTTAAAGTTCCTAGTCTAAATAGTAATCATTTTGCGGGCGCGGTAGAGCATTTCCCGAGAGCGTCCTTCCTTTGAAATTGGCCCGAATTGATTGTTTCTGTATCATTGCTTATTGAAAATGTATCTATTACCAATATTCTGTCTGCGTGTCCATATGTATACTTGTACCTGCGATATTGCATTACGTAATTTTGTCCGCAATGCATACCTGTATAGGGTGTACCATTTTTTATGGTACCGAGTGGTATTATAAAAGATAGAGACCTGGGGATTTTACATCTCATAATATTTTTAGACGAGAAGAAATATATGTCAAAAGTACCGCTACTACTATGTCGGTTTAGAACGTTTTTCTATGTTGTCCGACGCCTATTTTCCACCTCCTTCGATCCTGACAATCATCTGTCAGGTTTTTTGGCTCATTAGTCTTTGGATTGACTGCTGCCACTCCAGTTTAGGACGTCATCTTTTTCTGCGCACTATTGGTTGTTATTATTGGACCTGCTTTCGTAATCTTTCGACGTTTATCCGTTGTACATGGCCGTAACATATCACTTGTCTTTTAGTGATGTCAACTGTTATAATTCCCTCGTAATTATTTGGATTATGGATTTGGACAATATTTAAGTTTTAAAGTAGTAAAATATGCGGAATTTTGTTCAGAACTTAGTTTGACTGCGGGGATTTATTAAGCACCCATAGGAGTATAAAAAAAGTTTAGTCACGTTGTCGAACTCATGTTCGTTTGGCCGCTATCTTTGAAAATGGCCGCCAAATTGATACATTTTTTGTCTAGGCGTATCTCGCTACCCAGTAATCCGATTTTAATTTTTTAAAGCCCTTTTTGCTCCTTTTTTAAAAGCAAACTAATTTTGTTATTACACATTTTGTGATAAATCAAGTAGTTTTTGAGATATACCAAAATTATTAATATTTCCGCTCGCAAAATAATTAAAATAATACCCATGTTCATTTTATTTTAGCTACAATATTATTGACATTTCTTTTTTTTTTAGTTACATAGAAGGCTTTAAATCTTTTACAGAAAAGGATATTGACTACTTTATGTTTTTAAAGTTCGATGTATGGTACACCCAAATACCTTAAAGCATAAATACGGGGCATACCTATGCATTGTCACACGCGATTTTTGAGGCCAGCACCCCCGTTAATTCTTAATGTTCCTTTTTCGGCTAGACTGGATATCGGTTACTGCGCTTGCGTCAGTTTTGGTGGTTTTGGAACATACTCCCCGACGTCACTACATTACTTGACAATTGTCAAAAATTTAAGGTTATGTCTTTTATTTTTTTTCTAAAAACTAGTTGATCAGGTGAAAATTTATTAAATTGCCGATTAAATTTGTAGTTTTTCTAAAATTAATTGTGCAGATTTATTGTGGACACCATGAAGAGTGTTCTGGTATACCATGTGTTCCTGTTCCGAGATTAATTTCGAGCGTTTGTGGTGTTGTTTATGGTGTTTTTGATGTAAGAAATTTTTAGCCTGCACCTAATTGCAAAAATTAATTATGGCCGGGAATATTTGGAATCAGAATTAGGTAAGAATCAGTTTTTTTAAAAGTCATAGCTAGATTGCCAACAGTTTCTAGACATTCTCTATCTTTTGAAGATGCTTTTTTAAGGTTGATTTATGGCTATGCCAATATTTGTTCTAGTTCTCATTTTTTGTTTAATTCATCTCTGTAACTCTTTTACAGTAACAGGTATAAAACAGTAAAAGTCGGTTCAGCCTCGTAAATTACATTAGATTAAATTAAATTAACTTACCCTAAACCAAATTAGACTAAATTAAGAGAAAATTTTTCTCGATTTTCACAGTTTTTTGGATTTTTTTCGCTTGTATTTTCTGTAAACACCTTATTTTATGCCTTTAGGAACCTTCCTATGTAAAAAAAACAACACTTTCACAAAAGAACCTCTTAAGTTAGTCTAATTTAATCTAATGTAATTTATGAGGCTGAACTGACCTTAACAGTTGGTCATCTTACCTATGCAGCTTAACTACTTCAAGGCAGCCAAGTTGTGTATGTATCGCTGTGTGGCTAGAGAGTAACCTTAACCCCAGTTTTAAATTTGTGGAAAAGATATAAACAAAAACAGAAAGTCTATAAAAAAAAACAATAATTGACAATGATAAATGCCAATTCTTTTTGTGGTTGAAAAGCTATAGTCCTTGCTATAATAGGCAGTTACACTTTTGTGACATTTCCAACCTCTTTATTTATCATATCCATACTGACTAACAATTTAAAAAAAATGGCATGTCTCTGAGTTTTATGTGTGCATTTTTTTATCAACCTACAGTCAGCATCTTTTTATCCAGACACAATGACAGTTTTACTCTTTAATTTTGTTCCAACATGACTTACTTTTTAATATATTTCGGATTAGGAAATATGTTTATTTCATGTCAAAGAACAAAAGTGTAACTGCATATGGCAAGGACTATAAAGCCATCTGGGTTCACATTTAATTTACAAGTTCAGTGAAAGTGTGCAATATACTTTTACATTTTAAGGTACTTTTTTGAGTATTGTTCATACTCGTCCTAGTCAAAATTTTTTGTTTAATTTTATTCTTAACTTATTTGTCTCTCTCTTTTTTTGTCAAAGTAACAGTAGAAGGCAAGGGGCTGATCAATAGCAAAAATTTTGTACAGGTACTAACATAATTCATATTTTTGTTGTTCCTGTCCATTCAGATTGGCATGAACTGATGACCAAAAAAGAAAAATGCCAAGACCTAATTTTAACTGATCCTTAGTAGTCCTTAGGGCCTGTCCTTAAATTATGTAACACTCTAGGGGGGGAGATGGTGTTTGGCCTTGTGTTACACTCAATGTTTTTTTAATGTGTTTTTTTTTCTGGAAAATGCGTTACAAGGGAGGGGGGGATATTTGAGATTAGACTAGAATATAGCAAAAAATTAAGTCTAGGACAAGTTTAAGAACTTAGTTTAAAATGTTCAAAAAACTGCTTAAAATATAATTCCAAAAACATACAAACAAACGAGTATCATGGAAAATGTTATATCAATTCATTTATAAAAGCCTTTATCTTGTTAAATAAACTTACATACCTATTTGTCAAGTTTCTCTGACAATAATTTAAGTAATAATTTAATTTGAAAAGAAGGGAGGATTAAGTAAAACTACTCCACAGTAAAATTGCTTGTTTTTGTAGGGAGAAGAAATCAACCTAATGAGCCCATTCTGAAAAAAAAATGCAGCTTGATAGGTAGAGATCTTAAGAGATTAATCTACATTGGTGGAAACTAAAAATAAAACAAATAGACATTCAGGAAAATTATGCCTCTGTTTCAAGACATAACAGAATATCTAAAGAATTTCACAATGTAACAGAAACAGAGCTTATAGTAAGTATAAGTAGCCATAACATATTTTTTTCTGTGTATTGGGCTTTATCCGAGGGGTGGATTGGTGAGTGTAATTTGGTGTACACCCTACGCTAATTGCACTTTGCTGCTATTACTGCTTGGGTATTGCAATGTCTTATATGGTGTACAAAAATTGGCAACCAATCCTCCCTTCAGTTTTATCAGCACAAATATTACTGTAGTAATTTCAAAATTTTTCCACCAGATGTATTGGGGGTGGGGGTGATTTTCTTTCTTGGAATGGGGTAAATCAGGAAATGAAAAAACACAAGCTGTAATATAGTACAATTTTAGTTTGCAATTTATTACATACTCTTGGGGGAAAACTACCCCCATTGCACCCCCTTATCGACGCCCTTAGTTGGCACAATATTTTGTGTTTTCTAATTTTATGTTAAAAATTTTATTCACTACTTCATTATCAAAAACAGGAACTACTCTAGGTTCAGCAAAAAATCCAAAACATCACATTTTCTGCAACATAAAAAATAAGTTTAGTTTAGTCTGTTTAGTGTGAGTTTTGGGTTTGGTTTAATCACATTGTAATTTTTTTATTTGTGAAACACCTGGCATGCCACTTTGAAAGGTCTCCCTGTGGCACGCGGGTTGGCCACCCCTGGTTTAGATAGATGGTAGAAAAGGTCAAAAGAAGTATTTTTTCCTATTACATTTTCCATCAACTCTTTTTAAGGTATAAGTTGTTAAACTTAACATTTGTTTTTGATTTCTTGTAATAACTTCCCTAAAAATTATAACATAATCGAAATTTTGTAAAATTAGGCATCACAATAAAGGTCATAATTAAGTATTATAACTATTTAAAAAACATAGAAATACTTAAAATTATTACCAAAATTATGTTTTTTTTTTTTTAATTTTAAAAAATGTGGTGTTAATATTACTATGCTCTATTTTTATTAAGGATCCTCTAGATATGTGCAAAAACCTATTTCCAATTTTTTTGTAAATTTAATAGTTTATAATCAGGTTAATTCCTAAAAAAAATTGACAAATTTATACCTATTGCAAAGGTTATTTGATCACAATGCATCTCCTTAACCAATAATTTTTTGTAAAAAAGCAATAAAACATTTTTTGATCATAATGAATCACAAAATTATTTGACCGTCAAATTTAACATTTTTAAAATTCACAGTTTTCCTCACCCTTAAAACTGGATAAATAAGTTGGAAACAGAAAGAAAGAAAAAACTTTTGACAATGATATTTAAACTTTTTGTCTACTTTTGACTATACCTTAAAGGTTGGTGCATAATTTAAATTACATCAATATTGCCACGAAAGTCTTAGCCCTTTTGGCTTGAAGTTTATATGTGCTTACAGATATTTAATTTTGCGACATAAACGCAAACAAAAATAATTTTTAATTTTTTCATTAAACTACTAGTATTTTTACCCAAGAAAGGAAAACCAATTAAAAGTATCTAGTTAAAAAAACTATTCAGTTTATCATTAGCCAAGGCAGTACTCAGAGTCAGGGATTTGGTGGTTAAAATTTTGTAAAGTATGGTAATTTTTTTATTTTTAGATTCAAAGGTTCAGTAATGTTTGATGTTACAAATAACAGCATATATGGAATGACCTTCGAACACTGAAAATTTCTAAGGGAAGGAAATACCATATACTGAAAAGGATTTTAGGTACATGAAATGGAGTGGCTAATGACACAAATAATGTATTACCCTGTTAGGGAAGGCTGGACGTGTATCTGACACAATCTGTCAGGTTAGGTTAGATGATACATTAAAGGTTAGATCACTAATTAAAAACCCCCAAGTTGTTCTGTTGCAAATTCTGTACTTAAAATTTAAAAAAAACGATAAAAAGTCAAGCATTCATACGATTGTAGGTATATTTGATGCTTTCTTTTACTGCTATTGGAGGTAGTATTAGTACAATATAGTATGTCGGTTCCTTACCTTTTTTTTGTAAAATTAGGGATAGATATAGAATTTAAAAGTTGAGCAAATACAAAAACTGAGCAAATAATGACTAGATGTTTTTTTAGAACATCATCTACGCCATCAACGAAGACCACTGATCAAAAAATAAGGTATAAAAAGTTGACATAAAAATTACATATAATTTTAAAATATTTCTTTTGGTTTTTTTATAAACGTTTTACTGGTAGTTATCACACCCATGAATATATTTTTAATTGTAAATGATTAGCTTTTCTAATTGTTAGATATTACTGAACGCCACTAGAAAACCAATTTCAATAAGTATGAGTTTATGGAAAATTAATGGTATCTGTTAATGAAAATTATTTGCCTTTTACCTTGATTTCAAGAAGATTTATGAATTAAAAAAATTATAACCCAACTTTTTATAGCTCAGAAACTGATAGATATCATGTTATACAGTAATGTTTATAGTATAAGTAGACAAAAAATAATGTTAAACTAATTCAATTTTTTCCAAGCTTGCCAAACACTAGAGCTGATACAGCTGAAAACGTGGAGATTGTCATTCTAAGAAAAATATCCTACAAATTAAAGTTTATCAAAAAATTGTTGGTTTATTTAAAATTAATGTAGATATTTTTATGTTAAAAATTACAAATATACCAACCTAGGAGATATTAAGGTTCCCTTCAACGCTTATACAGGGCGTTATTTAAGTATGGTCCGCCAAACTGAACTGCTTCTTTGAGTGATTTTAGGAATAGTTTTTAAGATACAGGGTGTCAAAAAAAATTTAAGAAACACCTTGGAGTTTGGCTTCATAGTTAAATATTATCCTGTATAATGGCCACAAAAACATCAATATAATTCAATTTATTGGCGGTACAGACATTCTCGATTAATTTCTGACAGTATGTTGCGAATTTTTTAATTATAAAAATGATAAATTAAAAGTAATATAATAAAGAATAGTCTTTAGCCTTATTGAGTCTTGTTCAGCATGAACATAACCAAGATGTAAATAGAATTAAATCTATAAATAAAAATATTTAATTCAAAAAGATTAACATCCCAGTGTCTGTTTTTTTGTAAGGGTATGAAAGGTCTTAAATTTTCATTATAGCCCAAAATAAGCCAAACTATCAAGTACCTAACAAAAATTGTGATAGAAAAACAAAATGTTGTAGGCCTGATAATCGTCATTATTTTCAAGCTATTGGATATATGCATAGAGAATTCATATATAGATAGTCTTTGATGGATAAGTCGCGGAATTTTGTTCGAAAATCTTGCTTTGAAAGCATTGCTTTCAAAAACACTAGTGTGAACCCATAGTTTTAAACTAAATACATCTCGAACTAATATATTTTAAACTAATGGTTTTCGAAGCAATAGTTTTTACGGTAACGTTTTCGAACCAAATTACGCGATTCATAGGCAATGCTTATATCATTTAAAATAATTAACAAACTTTGGATGAGTATAATTCTTTTTATTGATGTCTAATTTCCTAAAAACTTTATTCTACAACTATGCACTAGTAATTAATAAACAAGAAATTTCAAAACACTATTTTTCGACGCAACACTGTCCTGTAAATAACAAATCTGTATTAATAAATACATCACATCTTTGTTTAATTAGTACTCTAAAGTATTATGTTAGGGTAGTATATCTACAAATATAATATGCATGCAAAATATTTAACATTTTGTCTGGCTGTTGTCTATCTTGAAAAAAAATTGAATTATTTAAAAAAATTATCTTTTACATCAAATCACTAAAATATTTGATTTCAAGAACAAAAAAATGTACACACGTAAATATATTTACTAGATACAAGTTTCTGTTTCAGTTTTATAAGGATAGACATATTAGCGAGTCAAAATGCAGTGTTAGATGCCGGCAAAAATTTTAACTACACAATAAATGTTAGAGCTTTATTACGACTACCAAATGCTACACTATAGAGTCATTATTATTATTACATACATTATGTTTACTAAATTTACCCAGTTTTGTAAGTTTTCTAAAATAGTCACCTTCAAGGTATCTAGGGGTCCCAAAACTTATTGCACACGATGCTAATAGTTAAACAAGAAACGTTACAGATTTTGTCATGTTAGATGGTGACCACCAAATGCTACTACTTATTATGCTATACAGATTATTTCTGTAAATATAAAGAGGTAATTCCTTAGAGGAAGAAAAAATATATTTTTTCTTACTCTAAGTGTGATTATGTGGCTTATTTTAGGACTAACATTTTCTAGAAACATAGATCCGCAAACGATTCGTTGACACTATATTGTGTTAATTATTTATTTTTTCATTTTGTAGGTCTTTTAGTTTAGAGATATTTAGTTGAAAATTGAAACCTAAATTAAGCTATAGGGCGCTAGTAAAATCTTTAGGGAGATATTTTTCAGAGGTCTTCCCTCCTTTCCTTCCCCCTAAACATTTTTGCGGCTTCCGACCTCTAGATTCGAAAATACAAACTTAATTTCTTGTTTTATTTAGAAACATTTTTTTTTCTTTCAGTTTTTTCATATCTGACATGAGTAAAAAAGAGAGTGGTGCATACGCAGTTTAAACTTTTGGTTTGCGTTTCTTTAATATGCTGCTAGTTTTTGTATACACAAAACCTTTTAGTAATACATTTACTACTACCACAACTACCTATTACTACTACTAAAAACGATCATGCTATTATAGTTTTTTGTAACTATATAGTTTTAATACTTTGCGAACTTATGGGAAGTTGCCAGAAAAATAGAGAAGCGTTAGTTATAATAAAATATTAAGGGGATTTTCAAGGATAGTCAAAATACTAAAAGAAAAAGGTTTGAAGGCAACTCGACAAAAGAAAAATTGGTCACTTTTAGTTAGTGGAGGACAAGAGCATTAATAAGACAATCGAATTTTTCTCAGGTTTCGAGTATATTTTTAGTTTTAACCAAAAGTTGAAATTTTATATTGTGTTATTATCGTTTTTTTATATCATTTTTTTGCTGGTGTTTAGTACCATACTCGTATGCTTTAACTATCAAAAAATTTGACATAAATATTTTTTTTATACATAAAAAACTGTAAAATATTATTAATATTTTTTGCTAGTACCTCCTACCTGAAGAAAAGTCAAATTATACTTGAAACTTAAGCAAAATTCAACTGCTTTTTGTCTTGACTCCAACTACCTACTTCTGCACCTGTAAAAAAATCTACCTCTGCACCTGTAAAAAACCTACCTTTGCACCTGTGAAAAATCTTAAGGACAATAATAAGCCTTTGTTATAAATGATTTCGACTGAAAAGTTTTCAAAAATTGTGATATCAATCTAGAATCTGTGAATTTGACGACTCGACGATTTTACATTACTTTAATAAAATTATAGTACACAACAAAATAGAAAACTTTTTTAAAATCTAGTTTGTAGTAAGAATTGTAATTTACGTCCATTACTACCGAATAGCTATTAATAAACTGGACAAGAAAAGCTAAGATTCATTACAAAAACTACCATCATAGATATGATGTATCACTACTGCTGTCATTTTGTACTTGAAAACACATTTTTATTGTTATTTAAACAAAATCAAGTTTATCAGTTACATGGATTATTATATTGTAGAGATTCAGAAATTAAAATAAATGAATCAATGACGGATCTGATACCTTCTTAGCACACTTTAAGTGAACCCAATGATAATGTATTAGACTTAAAAACAGTTTTTTTGTAAATATCTTAGAAACAAAGCTCTTACGAAGTTTGTGGTTATAACACAAATTATTGAGAAAAATATAGTCTACTATATTCCGAAAACAGTGCATTAATACGATACTCCGTTAAAAAGTTTGCATTTTTTAAAAGTTTTTAATTGTCAAAAAACTGTCATTAGCATTAATGGATTTTGATCAAAATCTAATCAGCTCGTAAGAGTGTCCAACACTATTTCACCTGAAAATTTTATGAAAATCGGTTTAGCGGTTTAGGAGCTATCGTGTCACGGACAGAAATAAGATACACACACACACAGACAGACATCACGACGATATTGCTAGGATAGGTCAAAATACATCCATATAACACATTTTTGGCGTTATCTCACAAAAAAAAATTCCATCAAAAATAATACCTTTTCTAGCCAGTGCTACGCGGGTATAAGAAGGTAAAAATAAAAAAGTTTATTACTTTTACATTGAACGTAACTGAGGTAGCTATGGCGCCATTTTCGTAAAGCAATATTAAGCACTGTTTTAGTAAACTGGCTCGTTTTTCGCCAGATAAACTTTTGACTAAAAAATAGCCTAAGGGAACCTTAAAATGACTATTTATTCCTACAGCCATTATAACAAGGGCATATGCAGCCTTTTGCCCATTTTCGTCTCGGCTTTTCATCTCAGTCCCTAAATCCACTTGCCCGACAAACTCGCTTCCATCCCAATGAATATCCTCTGTTAATTTCATCTCATCCATTACAATGTTGCACAAAAACGGCTTATTTTTGTCCTTTAATTTTTTTTTTATTGCAGCAAAGGACTGCAACGTAAAACCCACATTCCCGTTGATGGCATAGTACCATTTTCTAATGGTACGGGAATGAGGTAGCAAGTTGCCGAAAAATTTTCGCAGGTGCTGGTAGGCTTTTTCAGAGTAAAATTGTATAGTCAGAGCAAAGGATCGTAGCTCTTCATTATATTTTTTGTCGCCCTTTCTTTGTTCTTTGTTAAGTTTTCTTTTAACAATTTCTTGAAGAACAGGTGGTGCTCCATCCTAAGAAAATAAACTCGTTTAATATGATTAATAAAATATTTAGATAATGCAGGTTTATCTGAAAAAGAAAACAGAAATATTATATTTATTTACTAGTAGTAGTACGAAGGCCAAGGCCTAGCCGCGAGCATTTTTGTCTACATATAACTCCTTCTTCTGTCCTTCAGTATGATCCAATTCCTCCTACAATTTTAACTTCTCGAGTTCAAATACTCCTCATCTTCCTCCTTGATGTCTTTCAGATTATGCCGGGAAGTAAAACGCGGTTTTATCTTTCGCTTCACAATTGACGCATGTCCTCCATGTTTTATTATGAGAGTAGTTGTATCCGTAGAGTACACAGCGTCTTCTTTGCATGTCCAGCAGCCAATTACTCCGCGCAATCGATCTTACTTTATTACCATCACGTTTAAATTGAGTTGTAAGAACACTAGGCATTAATCCAACAAGATCGAAGTCTCAGAATAAAAAAATTACTTTTTTTAGTAATAAATCGATTTTAGGTGAATCTACTCTGACACTTCCCTCGCTCATAACTTAAACATTTCCAGGCTTATTTAGAACATTTTTGAACTTTTCCTAAATATTACCAGATTTTCCCGAATATTTCCTCAGTTTTTCCGAACATTTTCCTTGTTTTCCGAATATTTTATATATATTTTTTGAACATTTTCCGAGTTTTACCGAATAATTCTCGATTTTTTCGAATATTTTCCGAGTTTTTCAAACATTTTCCGAGTTTTCCGAACATTTCTCGCGTGTTTCCGAACATTTCCCTAGTTTTCCGAGATTTCCAAACATTTGCGGAGTTTTTACGAACATCTCCCTAGTTTTGCCGAGTTTACCGAACATTTTCCGAGTTTTTCTGAACATTTTCCGAATTTTTCTGAAGATTTTTCGAGTTTTCCGAGCATTTTCTGTGTTTTTACGAATATTTTTCGAGTTTTCCGAACATTTTCCGATTTAGACTTGACATATGCTTAGACTTGGAGTTTTCCTGGACATTTTCAGAGTTTTCCATAACGTTTCATGAAGACAAAAAGACAGATTTTATATATCAAAGAATTTAAAACTAATATAGGGCCTGGTTAAATAATTTAGGAGATATTGTGTCACCCTGTGTAACACCCCTTCTTATACGGATTGGCTTGGTTCCTTCGTGGATTTTGATTGATGTTGTTCCTTCGCTCTATATATTGGTTATTAAGTCTGTATATCTGTGATCTATTCGGCTATTAATTAAAGATGCCTTTACAGCCCAGTGCTCAATGCTATCGAAAGCTTTTTCGAAGAATATAAACGCAATATATAGTGGAATGTTATATTCGTTGGCTCGTTCTATTAGGATTTTCATAGTTAATAACTGATCAACTAGACTGAAACCCTTTTTAAAGCCTGCTTGTGCCTTTTATTGATATCGGTCAAATTTTGTTGTTACTCTATCTGTTAATATTTTCGTGAAAAGCTTATAAATTACATTGAGGAGTGTTATAGGTCGATAGTTTTTTAGGTCTGCTCTATCGCCTTTCTTGTGTAGAATAATGGTTATGGATTATTTCCAGTTGTTTGGGATTATTTTTTCTTTTAATATTTTATTTAGGAGAATATAGAGGGTATCAACTACAGCTTTACCACTGTACTTGAGCATTTCTGCCGTTACTCCGTCTTTTCCAGGTGATTTGTTATTTTTTATTTTCTTTAATGCTCTCTGTATTTCCGCTTTGCTTATTTCAGGTTGTAGCTCCGAGTTTATGTTCTTTATGTTTGTTTGGAGTTTCTTCATGGTCTCTCGTGATGGTTCCCTTTTTGTTTGGTATAATTCTTTAATGTTAGATTCTATACCGTTAATATTCTTTATTTTAATAATTTCGTATCTACCGTATTTTCGATAACTCTCTCAACTTTAATTTCTTGGCTCTTTCTTTTATCATTTTTCTTATAGTTTTATTTATTTCTGTGTATTCTATAGATGTTCTTTTTCCTTCTCTCTCGAGGGTCCGTCTTTTTTCCATCAGTGTCTTTATTAATTCTGATATACAATTTTCCCTCTTTTTATCTTCTTGTGCGATGTCTTTTCCTACTTTGGTCATAGCTCTTGTTAGCGTAACATTTATTTCATCAATTTTTTTATTTTCGCATCCTAAGTTTTGGGTTAGCTGTTCCTTTAGCCTTTCTTTGTATATAGCTTTATTTTGTGTAAGTTTATTCATGTCAAGTTGTTCATTGTTATTATTAATTTTTCTTTTCATTTCGAAATTGCTATCAATGCAGATTTTTGTTCTGACCATCCTGTGATCACTGCCTGTTGTAAAGCTGTTTAGGACTGTTACATCTCTCGATATTTTTATCAGTAGTCAGTATGTAATCAATTTCGTTTTTCGTTATTCCATTAGGGCTGAGCCATGTCCACTTTGGTTGCGGTTTCTTTCTATAGAATGAGTTCATTGCATAAAGCTGTTTTTCCTCTAGATAATTCATTAAGGTTGTGCCCCTGTCTGTCATTCCTTTCTCCTTATCCAAAATCTCCTATTTTAGTCTCTTCGATGTTCATCCTCTTACCTAATTTGGCATTGAAATCTCCCATTACTAGTATCAGATGGGTTTTGTGTTCTTCCATGGCTTTTGAGATGTCTTCATAGAATGCTTCGATATGCTCGTCATCGTAGGTAGAGGTGGGGGCATATACCTGAATTACTTTAAGTGATGTTCTTTTCATTTTGAGTGTAAGATAGGCAACGCGATCTGAGATTCCTTTAATAGTATGGATGTGCTTACTTATTGCTTTATTGATTATGAATCCTACTCCGAAGGTGCTATTATCTTCATTACCTTTATGATATAGTAGATTTCAGTTTTATCCGATTTTCTGATTTCCGTCGGGTTTCTGACAGGCTTACAATGTCCCGTTTTATCCTTGTCAGTTCTTCCTCCAATTCATCTATATTTTCATCGGTATTCATTGACCTTCCAAATACTATTTGACTGTATATTAGCCTAGAAGATAATTGCTAAAATTGTCCCTAAAAAAATCTTACCATAATCTGCTCTACAGCATTACTTGTTAGCAAGTTGCGGTTTTGCAGATGCTTCATAAGCGACTTTAACGATTTAACTCCTGTTGTCAGTCGTCGATTTCTTTGATGTAAAATCCTGGCCCTTTTACAATGACTTGTATTAGTTTTCATAGCAAGTTTTCTGAATTTCCTGGCCAGTTCAGGATTGTCCATGTCCCCGCTCTTAAAATCATTAAGATAAAATGTTCTTCCTAAAACAGATATTTTAAACGGAAAATATTAGGCAGCTTTTCCCTACCCACATAGCACAAAAATCACATCAACGTTAAATTAACGTGAACAAAAATAACAAAGTTATTTTTTACTTGAAAACAACCTCAAACCATGTAATATTTATTTTGTTAAATCTACATGCTTAAAGATAACTTAAAAACAAGGAGAAATCAAGCTATAAAAATGTACTGTTTCTGGTGCTGTCTATATAACGTGTTTTTTAGCCTAGGTATGTTCATGTACCAAATTCACACTTCCTCCACAACATGTTATAAAAGGCCACTAGATTAAGACTTCTCAAACCTACTAACTTTCTGCGTCTTTTTTGGTCACGTTATTTTAATAACATTTTTTTAACTTAAAAGAGACGCGAAAGGAAGTTATAAAAGTTCACTAGTTTAAGACTACAACACTTCAAGACAATTTTAAAGATGGCGCTCAAGGCAATACAAAATATCTATATATCTATCTATATACTTTATGTTTTTTTTTAAAAGCTAAACAAGATGTTTTAACAGTAAACACTTTCACAGAATATTAATGTGTCTTGATCAGGTTAATAGGGACATTTTGGGTCGCGTATTTTACACTTTGTTACCGTTATTGTCATTACTGAGTCTGCACATTAGCAGCTTCTCGCTCCTCTTTTGTTATTTACGGTAACTGCGACCGGTACTTACGGTGGCCGTCCTTATACTAATAATAAAGGAAGTAATTCTTGGATCCATATTAAGAAAAAAACAATACATAAAAATATGTCGTACATACTTTTGAGATACATGGTGTTAAAGATTGTGAAAAATCTAATTTTTTATTAATATCTATGATACTGCTCTAGGTATTTTTGTGAAATTTGATACACTCTTTCTATTCATCAAGTGGCATTTTTTAATATGTAACATGTTTTTTATTTTGACCAGTGGCATTCGTGCAAGAATTTTCCTCAGTATTTTTGAAGAAAATAATGATGAGCCACTGTTTTTTTTTTCTAAATAAAAATTATTTGTAAATTCTTATTGTTTGATAAGAAAATGTTGCATCTTAAATTTTTTCGTTAGACGTACAGTTTTTGTATAACAAAAATAAATTTATTCATCTCAACAAGACCAAGACCACTTACGAGAAAAACAATTTATTTAAATAATGAAAGCAATTCTTGCACGAACGCCACTGGTTAAAATAAATAAATAAATATATACATCAGAAAATGCCTCTTGTACATAACATTTTTCGAAATTTCACAAAAATATCTGAAGAATTTTTTAAAATCTTAAAAGTTGAGGTTTATGACATATCTGGAAAGATTTTTTTCTCAAAATGGACATTATTAAAGGAACTAGTAGTTTTTGTTTTTATGGAAGATAGAAACCGATTTTTTTACTTACCCTCATGTTCCAAAATGTGAGGTTCAACCATTGGTTCTGCAAAAGACTCTGCCACTACATTTAATGAGAATTTGGATAAATCTAAAAAAAAAATGTTAATAGATTTCAATGATAGACATTTTAGTTTTTATTTCTAGTATAACCTAACTGACCTTTCTGTTCCACACTGGCAGGTTTAATATTTACCCATCCTGTGGGCTGCACCAGCATCTCTAATGAATAATCTAACGATTCTAAAAAAAAATATTATTTTAGAACAGTTACAATATAATTAATGAGAAACAGGTAATTATTGATTACTTATGTCTACACTTTAGTTGCCTTTATGTAGAAGGTAATGAAGGAAATAGTATTTTTATTTTACTTACTTCTTTGTTCCAAAATAGCAGGATTAACAGCTGCCTCTACATAGGGCTCCACCGTTGCCTCTAATGGAAGTTCTAATGAATCTGAAAAATAATTCGCTAATATAATGAAGGAAATAATATTCTAATTTTTATTGAAAATGGAATACAAACATTTTTTATTTACCTTTATGTTGCAAAATGGTAGGTTCAACCATTGTCTCTGCATAGGGCTACATCACTGCCTCTAACGAGCATTCTGATAAATCTGAAAAACAGTAAGTGTAATGAAAAAATAGTATTTTAATTTTTTATTGAGAATAGAATAAAACCCTTTTTTACTTACATCTTTGTTGCAAAATGGTAGGTTCAATCATTGCCTCTACATAGGACTCCTCCACTGCCTTTAAAGAAAATTCTGATAATTCTAAAAAACAATTAGCTGATGCAATGAAGGAAATACTATTTTTATTGAGAGTAGACTAAAAACCATTTTTTGCCTACCCCTTAGTTCCAAAATTGCAGGTTTAACCATTGCCTCTACATGAGGCTCAACCATTGCCTCTACATGGGGCTCCGCCACTGCCTCGCATGGGAACCCTGATAAATCTGAAAAACAGTGAACTTTTAGCTAGAGGTAGTAGTATGGTAGAGATGATATTTTTTTATTAAAAACCTTTCTTCTCACTAACCTCTCTGTGCCACATTGACAGACTGAAGATTTTCTAGTAGTGTGGGCTCCACCACCACCTCTATTGAGAATCCCGCGAAATCTGAAAAAATATACTTGATTATGTTTTAGTTAGGTATAATTCTTTTGTTTTGCAGGTATAAGTTATTTATAATCATTCAAGTGGTGATTGAAGTAATGCCAACAAAAACTCCTGTCTCCAACATGGTGTTTATTCTGGGGATTTAGTACAGAGTATGTACTGCAAAATTTGAAGACATTTAAACAGGCTACTAATTATTATTATTAGCATAATATTATTATTCACTTTAAATTAAATGAAAAATTATTTTATTACAAAAAATATCTCAATTACCAACAGAATTTTTGATAGTCTAGGCTTTAGTTGGGTTGCGAAACAACTATGTTTGCCTTAAGTGGGAAATGAATGCTATAAGAAATTTTTTTGGGCATTTTGAAAAATCCAAGATGACGAACATTTAACTGAAAAAATTAGAAAAAAAAATATCTGACACAAACATAGTTGTGTGGCACATTATTTCAGTCGCCTTTCTGCAGTTAAAAATTGGTGGTAATTTCAAGATGGGGTGGGGGATTTTATTATATTAGGGTAAAACTGTTTATATTGGGACTTACAAACAAACTTTAATGTAGTTTTTTTGCAGAATTTACCAAAGACGTTTGCCTAAGTTAACAGGTCGATTTTTTTCATAAAATCATCCACCCTCGGCTGGGGTACCCCCAGAAAAAAAATAGTGACAAATTTCGATTCCAGTGGCCAAAAATCGACTAAAAAAAATGTCCGCCATCTTGAATTTTTCAAAATGCCTATGGGTGCCAGAGTGGCAACAAAATCGGAAAAAAAATTCTTATACCATTTATTTCTACCTTTTTTCGTTTTCCACCAGACTATTAAACCAGTTTATAATTAAACTTACCCAAAATTGAAGGGACCGCCCATTTTCTCAAGTGTTTTTGATTGCTTCTTTAACACAATGGAGTAAAATGTTTTCCACAGATGTATGTGTTATGGAAACAATCCCCCTCTCTGGCTGCACAATTTTCGATCATCCAAGCTATCCATTTATTTCTAAACACCTCATTATTTGGAAATCTAAAATATGCAGAATAAAATAGCAATTGGTTAAATGTTGCAAAAGGAGTTGAACATTGCTAAGAACTGATCTACAATTACTTTCGTTTTTTACTACAAAATGAAGTTCAAATAGATAATACAAAAGAAACTCTAATACGCTCTAATACCTCTGGATAGAAAAACAAAAAAAACAGTGAGAGTTAAACTTACAAATAATTTTAAACAAACTACAAAATTTAGGTAACCAGAGATTAATTAATGATTAAAAATCCTCCTAACAAAAAAGAAGTAAATTTTCAAAATCTAAGCCTCTTGTGTGCCATACTTACAGCTCTCTATAAATAAACAAGCAAACAGTAATTTGATATTTCAAAAATTTATAGGTTGAAAATTAAAATCCTGTAATTTTTTTTTTAATAGACCAAATAAATTAAGTGTAAACAAGAAAAATCTGTTTGCAGTCTGTTAATTAAGTAGAGCAAAGTGAAAAAAAAATGAGGTTATAGTAAATTGCACAAGGGGCTGATATGAACCGAACCAATAGCAAAAATTTTATACAGGTCATTATGTAATCCATATTTTTGTTGATCATGTCAGTCCTTATTGGTCCTGTCTAGATGTGAACTGATGACCAAAAAAATAAAAAAAAGCAAAGCAAACCATAAAGGTCCTACCAGGACCTAATTTTTACTAATCCTTAAGAGTCCTGAGTGGTACTTATAAATCCTGTCAAGATTTTGTACAGGTAATTTCACTTTATGTTCTGGCTCACACAGATAGAAAAACATACTAATGTATCCTAATATTTATTACATAAACCTATGATACCACTATAGGAACTAGTAAATAATCCAAGTTAAGAAGGTATAATATAAACCAAGTAAAACTGTAGTTACAGTAGAAAATGCAATCTTGCAATAGGTAGATAAATTAATAAATAAGACCAACTTTGCTGCTTGCTTGCTTGGCCAGTCTTCCTACTTTTGCCGGTTTTGCAAAATAGATTTCTTTTTATGGCACTGTTATTCTATCAAAGATTTTTTTAATATTCAAACACCTTATTATCAAAATTCGGTTAGAGCATCAAATTAATTTTAATATGGCATCTATAAACCACTCTTATCCTTATTTACAAATTATAAGTAAAAATAGAAGTACTTACCTATGAAATGGAACTCCCTCACTTCTCCCGGACATTTTTCCACACACTGCACATGTTTTACGTCCGTTTTTTCCCATTTTTAACAGAAAAAAAATAAAAAATTTACACGACAAACGAAGACACCATAAAATGTAAACAAACAACAAAATATGGCTGCTGCCATACGAGAGCTGTCTGCGTCGTGGCGTACGTGCAAAAACTCACGCATGCGCACTTGAAAATGGTAGTCTGCAAATTTAAATTTGCAATTGTTTCCAAAGCAAGCTATGAGGGCTTCAATTTTTGATTTCTTGAACCAGTATTTATGCTTTAAGGTATTTGGGTACACCTAAAGACTGCATTAAAAGGGTGGTTTCTAAAACTGTTCACAAGATTATAGAAAAAGTAAAATTGCAGCGAACGATGCATCGGATGCATCCCAGCAAAAAACGATAACATTAATTTTTATAGCACTTTTTAGTCCTCTTCTTTTAATGTGATAAAGGCTTAGAGGTACCATCCATCGAACTTTAAAATCATAAAGTCAATATCCTCTTATGTGAAAGGTTTAAAGCCTTCTATGTAACAAAAAAACAAATGTCATTATTGTAGCTACAATAAAATGAGCATGGGTATAATTTTAATTCTTTTGCGAGCGGAAATACTAATAATCTTGGTATATCTGAAAAACTACTTGATTTATGCAAAAATGTGTAATGACAAAATTTATTTGCCTTTAAAAAAGGAGTATAGCAAGCTTTAAAAAATTAAAAGCGGATCACTGGGTAGGGAGGTACGCTTAAATATAAAAATATATCAATTTGGCAGCCATTTTCAAAGATGGCGGCCAAACGCGGATGATAATCAGTTACACCAAATCTTATAAAAATCTGTGTATCGCTGTCAATCAGATAAATAGAGACTTAAACTCGGTATCTAATTTTTGCATGGCCCATAGGCTTAAACTCAATGAAAAAAAGACAGAGCTTCTTATTTTTGGTCCTCAGAGTAATCTTTTATTAGAGAATCCGATCCGAATTGCAGGAATTTGGGTATCTATTTTGATAATGATATGAGATTCAAAAGTCATGTAGATTATCTTGTCAAAAAGTCATATGGTAAATTAAAACTATGCGATTCATTGATTCTCCCACTACTTGGATATTGTGATACCGTGTTCTGGCCTTGCTTAGTCCAGAAAGATAAAAATACCTTACAAAAAATCCAAAATGTTTGTCTCAGATTTTGTTATTAGCTTAGAAAATTTGATCATATTAGTGAAAAATTCCTTGAAAGTGGGTGGCTTAATCTACAAGAACGCTGAGAGTTGCATATTCTAACTATAGTAGCCAAAATTGCTGTCACAATAAAACCTTCATATTTGTTTAAAAAACTAGTAAAGGGCTCACAGCTGCATAATCGACCAACTCGTGGTCGTGATCTGTACACTGTCCTAAGCACAAAACCGCTAGATTTCAGGGAGCTTTTTCCTATATTGGCCCTCATTTATATAATAAAATTCCAAATGATGATAAAGAAAAGTACAACCATAATTAATTTTAAGGCTAAAATTAAACGGTATATTTTTAATAAAAGAATGGAGTAATTTAATAGCAAAGCCTTGGAGCGTGTGATGAGTAGTGTAATGTTATTTGTAGATGGAAACTAATCTATGAAAAATTAAATTTCTTTTAAATATTATTTTTTATGATATTTAGTATAACTTATTATACTGTTGTAAATTCTAATCATTTATACTGTGTTCCGCTATTTTTCTCGTGGTTGCGTGGAAGAGCGACGAAAGTCGAACGTCACCACATTTCCAAAATTATTTTTGCATTGTACTTCTATTTCTAAATAAAGGCATTTGTATTTATTTATTTATATTTAAACGACCATGAGTTCGACTACGTGACCAAACTTTTTTAATACTACTATGGGTGCTTGAAAATTCCCCGCTGTCAAACTGAACACACATATTAGGTTACGCGTGACAGGAGCCAGCGCCTAGACTAACTAGAAAAATGACAAAAAATTGATAAAATTTCGAGAAGAGGATCAGCTAGGATTTTTATAAATATGGCTCTGAAGTCAGGAAATAGTCCATATTCAAAATATGCAATTAGTTTTTGGAACCATTTTTATGTAACCTATACTTCATTCAGGCACACTGTGACTATTCCATGTCGGCCTATTATTATTATTGCTGTCATGGCGACCTACCCTTAAGGTAAATTATATAAGCCGTAAGTTGCCGTAAGTCATTTTCAAGAAACTCTATATCAAAGCCACAATTATTGATACAAATGTTACAATGTTCATTTGTTGTTCTCCCATTATTCCTGTTATTTGAGTACTAGTCAGCAGTTCAAACAGTTGAGTGGAACACTGAACCTTTTGTTATAATTGGATTCGACGAATTTTGATGATTAATTAATTTTGTCGATTTTAATGGTATGGTTTGACTTTAACAAATCGAATCAATCAGGGCTTAATTTTCTTGTTATAAATTCATGTATTCGAAGAACGAGTGAAATTAGATAAAAAGCTTGAATACAAATTATCTGATTAATTTTTAAGAACGACAAATTTAATTTGAATATTTCTCGAATACAAAAAAAGCGGTTAGGACACTTTACTTTCACCAGTATTTACTAAGACCTTAAGACTTAGCATTGTAAACCGGGTTCAGGTATCAAGTCTATAGACACGATACCGACCAGTTTAAGTGTATTTTTTTAATACTTACAGGTCAAATAACTGAAAAGATTTGGTTCACCCTAATTTGCAATATGATAGTGGGCATTTCTCAGTGAGTTTCATCTCATATAAATTCAGATTAGCTTTAGAAATAAAGAAAAACCATATAAAAATTTTGTAACGAAATGTAATTTTTTGGAAATTTAGTCCGTGCAGTTAAGTAGGATTCTCGTTAAAAATAGTCTCAAATTGTAGTACCACCCCTGAGGGGTGGTTTAAAGTTCGAAAAACAATAGAAATAATCCATGATTAACAAAAAACTTATATGCAAAAATATTCAAAGCTAAATAATACATAAATAACTTAAAACTATATCTGTAGATGCATTACAGTATTAAATACGTATCAATATTTAAATACTGTAAAAAGCACAAGAGTTATTAAAATCCCTATTCAATTACACATTCACCAAAACAATCGACCATCGGTTTAATCGTCGCTAACTTGTCTAAAAAATTAACATGTAAAATATAGCGGACAGCTGACACTGACTTTTATTCGACATTTCCTAGTGACGTTTGGAGGTTTAATATGGCTGACCTTTTTAAACCAAAATATTTTATTCTTTTTATTTATTTATATCCTAAAAAGTATTGCATTCACGGGTAAAATAAGTTAAACCTTCACCCAACATGTAGTCTTTTAAACCTAGGATTGTAGCACTTAGCACTGTAGACCCTTTAGTAAATACTGGTGTTTTTGTTTATTTGTTTTGTGTATACCATTTAGTTATATTAGGCCCTTGGTGTATATTGATTTATCTCTACTGCAATATGAAATCAAAACAAACACCGTATATTTTTCAAAACTAATAAATATTTTTAAAATAGCACCTACAGTAATTATATTTGGTTCAAAATAGTTTAATAACTCGGATCGAATTTAAAATTTAGTTTTTAGTGCCTGTTTGCCAATTTTTTTATGATCGAAATTTAATTTCAACAAAAAAATGTGTTATTACACTAAGATTATATTTTTCAATATTTAATGTCAAGATATTCATTTTGCTAGTTCATAATAAAGACCATCGTAAAATGGGGTGAATAGCAACGGAGGGTGAATAAAAATAAAAAAGGAGGTTTCTTTAAAATATATACCGGGTGGGCCAAAAAAAGCCGGACAATTTTTTTTTCATTATAACTTTTGAACTAGACCATAGATGTTAACGGGACAAACTGCACTTGGCAGAGAATTAATCAGAGTTTTGAATAAATAAACTTTTTTGTCCGCCGTTTCAAAATCCAAGATGGCGGACGAAATAAAATTGTACCCTTCAAAGATGCTCGTTTATTCTTGTGTTGCGAACATGTTTTAATATTTTTTTTAAATCACTAAAAACGCAGTATTCTTGCCACAAACAACAAGGTATGAATCAGTAAAATCGGTTCGGTGGTTCTAAAAAATATTTTTGTTTTAACCATTGTTTTGAATATTATACGATTGCCTTGCCAATCATGTGTGTATTTATTTCCTTATAAATTCATTACTACTGAACCGGTTTTGATGATATAAAAATATCCTGGTGAGAATTAATCGCTTTTTAAAGATTATGATCAAAATTTATTAACATCTTAAAATTTAAGATGGTGGACAGAATCATAATTGATTCTTCAAAATGGCGTGTTTAGTCTTATTTTCAAAAAATGTTTTAGTTTTTTTTTAATTTATAGAAAAGCACTTATGGTTCGTCCCGCCTTCCTTTTTGTAAATATGTTCTTTTTACTATAATTTACCAAATTGGTTCGAATTAGGCTATTTGGTGATTCACTAGAGCATTTTCTATTTTTTGTTTATTTAGTATTAATTAACTAATTAAGTACTTAAAATTACTGGGTTATTTGCATTTGAAACTCCCGCGGTTTTAAAGGCAAATATTACAATTTGCTATAATTAATTTACTTTACATAAAATGCATTTTGAATTACTAAGGTTCCTAGTTCCTTTAATATGGACCTTCGTAATCTCATTCCTTCCTACTTATTCCTTTTCTCCTACGCCTATGGATTAACGACGCCACTGGGCGCCATGTGGGAGAATGAACGCAGCAGCGATACCTGCTGCCGCATCATAGAGAACCGTTTCGCCTTCGAACGATAATACACGCGTGTTAGCGACTCTCCTACCACAGAAATGTGGGGTGCAAAAACTACGGTTTAACAGCGCGTCCTCCCATGAGTTCCACTTCCTGTATAAAAATGGTAAGTGAAAATGCATTATTTTTACCTTACATACATTTGTTTATTGCTACACTAACCTAGAAGGTAAACTAGACCATTTCAGAATCCCTTGTACCAGCTTAGCCTATGACCTTATTCCCTTAACTTTATACAGTCCACACCTGACACCGTTAAATTCCAGACAATCTCCTTTCTGGACCACCAGGGAACCCCATTTTTGGTCCTTCGAGCCGGATTTCTGGAATCGTTTTTTTGCCTTTTTAGGTTAGTTTTTTTTACTGGTTTCAAATGCAAGAAAAACCCTTGTTTTTCCTAAATGCCTTTTTTACTGGTTTCAAATGCAAGAAAAACCCTTGTTTTTCTTACATGCCTACTTTAGAAAACCCCTAGGTTTCTAAAATACATTTTGCGATTTTTTTTTGTGTAAAAACAAATGCAAGAAAAACCCTTGTTTTTCTTACATGCCTACTTTAGAAAACCCCTAGGTTTCTAAAATACATTTTGCGATTTTTTTTGTGTAAAAATTAAATATTTTTAACAATAAATTTAGCCTTTTCATGCGAAAAACCAAACACAGATAAAATCTGTAAACTACTATGCTTTTTTTTTGTTTCGAATAAATCAAGTTTTTTCGTTTCTTTTTTGTAAAAAAAAAACCGTATGGAATTTGGGTGTTTTTTTGTTTGTCACTGGAAATAGTTTAAAATAGTGTCTGCAAAGTGCTATTATTTTAGCCGTTGTGCCTTCACATTTGTGGATTGCTATAATTATATCCAATTTGCTC
Organism: Aspidapion aeneum; assembly: GCA_963576565.1. NCBI lineage: Eukaryota > Metazoa > Arthropoda > Insecta > Coleoptera > Brentidae > Aspidapion > Aspidapion aeneum. Next base: position 31,633,817 of record OY755038.1, on the reverse strand, counting down.
GAAAAAAATCTCCAAATTGCCATATTCATTTTTGCTTATTGCAAATTGCTATGACTATATCCGATTGCGGATGCTTTACTATATTCGTTTTTGCGTAAAAATTGCTATGAATATATCTATTTCTAATTTACTATTATAATATCTGTCTGCAAATGGCTATGATTGTATCCATTTTTTGCGTGCATAATAAATTTTGAAGGAAATTTAATTCTTAACTTGAGAATTTGTTTTCGTGTAAAGGCAGATAAATAGTTTTACCAAATTAAATGCTTTTGATTTGTAGGTATTTATTTTTAAATTTAATACATAGTAGGTACCTACTTATTTGAATTCGCGAGGCGAAGATAAAAAAACTTATACACAAGTTTTTTTGTTATCATTAGTTTGCATCGGGTATTTTCTTTACTTTTGTGCGCTTATAGTTTGATTATTGTAATTAAACGTAGGACATTAATATTTATACAGGGTGTCCAAATTTTGATTTTTTTTTCAGTTTACCTAATTTTTGTCAATTATTTTTTGGATTTTTTTTTAAATCATGTCTAGTTCGGATAAAATTTTAAAGGCTAAAGCCTTGCGCTATAGTGCGATTTCACAGCTAAATTTGATCATTGAATCCGCGACCCTCGCAAAAAATGACCCTGCCTATCACAGCGGCTTTAAAGTCAAATTTCGGACATTGTCAAAAATCAAAAAAGATTTTGAAAAGCACCATAATACTTTGTTGACGTTGGTAGCCTCTGATGAGGATCGCTTAGTAGTAGAAAACAAAGTGTTTATGGACTTTTGCAAACGCTGTGACGAGATTTCCACTATATTTTACGAACTTTTCGAACTACCCTTTGAAGATGGAGGGCTTTTGAGCAGTACGATAAATCCCATGGGCAGTCCCTGTGCCTCCACAGACCAGCATGGTTTACTGCCTAGGATAAAAATACCTCTTTTTCAAGGGGAATTTAAGGAGTTTCCAACCTTTTTGCAAGCCTTTAATGCTACCGTGCACAATAATAGGTCGCTGGGAAACTTTGAAAAATTCAATTTGCTTTTTTCTAATTTAAAGGGCCCTGCCCTGGATGTCATTTCTGACATTCCTATCCTTGCTGAAAATTATTTAAATGCCTACCACACCTTGGTGGATAGGTATACAAATAAACGATTACAAGCTTACCTTCACTGGAAGGCAATTGAAGGCTTCTCTCCTCTTACTAAAGAGAATGCTACGAATTTGAGGAATTTGCTTGATTGTTTTTCGAAAAACTTAAGTGCTTTAAAAGTCATGGGTTTTAAAACGGAGTTTTGGGATTATATTATGGCACAAATGCTCTTGGATAGGGTGGACCTAACCACGCGCAAGGCATTTGAGCAAAATTATTGCTCCAATGAGATCCCCTCTTATGATAAAATTCGTGCTTTTGTTTCTAGCCATTGCATTGCGTTGGAACAAATACAACAAACTCAAGATTACTTAAAAAATAAAGATTTGTCAATTTCAAGTCAGAAAAATCAAGCAAAGTTTCAAAATCGATCTGCTTTGTTTGCTAATACTCAGAGAGCCTCCAAAAATGCCTCCCAGTCTCCAAATGGCCAAAGTGGCTTAAATAATACTCCAAACCCTCAAAATTTTTGTTTTCTCTGTAAAAGTGGCGATCATATAATATACAGATGTCCTAATTTTTTGGCGAAAACTCCCCAGCAACGTTTTGAGATTGTTAAACAACATAAAGCGTGTGTCAACTGTTTGGCCTCAAAGCATAATTTACCCCAGCAATGCAAATCAGAAAAAAGATGTTTACATTGTGGCCAATTTCATCACAGTCTCTTACATTTTTTTCCTATTAATTCTACACCTAGTTCTGCGAGTAGCCCCTCTACTTCTGCAGTGCAACCCCCGAGGAGCCCCGTGGCTACCGAATTTAATAGAACCACTAACACCATTGTTACTGGTATGTCTTTAAATGATCGCGAAGTACTTCTCTGTACCGCTTTAATACAAATACAGGATGTTTTTCAAAATTGGCACACAGTGCGCGCCATCTGTGACTCTGGTGCTCAATCTTCATTTATATCTAAGTCATGTGCTGATAGTTTGGGCCTTCCTAAATTTAATATCGCCATGACTCTACAAAGCTTAGATCGAATGACAACTTCGGCAAAATCTGGAATTAATTGCAATATATCCTCTTTGCGTGATAATAATTTTGTTTTTAATTTTGATGCGATAATACTCGATAAAATTTGTAGTGATTTACCTCATTCCTCATTTTCGATTAAAAGTTTTCCTTTTCTCGCCAACTTAAAACTAGCTGACCCAGGCTTTAATAAAAGCGATAAAATTGATTTATTGTTGGGCGGCGATGTGTACCCTTACATTTTGCTAGATGGTCGTTTGTCTACGGGACCCAACAACCCCGTCTGCATTAATACTATTTTTGGTTGGGGAATAATGGGCAATCTTTCACTTTCACCTTCAACTACAAATCAAATTAAAACATTTTTTACTACGTCAATGAACGATTCTTTTGTCAATTTAGATAAAAATCTACAACGATTTTGGCAAATAGATGACATACCTAATGTCAAGGCCATTGACCCCGTAGATGAGTTTTGCGAAAATTATTTTTTGAAAACTACCTCAAAAAATGAGGAGGGGAGATATATTGTATCTTTACCATTTAAAGTTACTGCTCCAGATTTTGGCGACACTCGATCCATTGCCGTACGTCGTTTTTTCTCCCTTGAGAAGAAGTTGCTACAAAACCCTGATTTTTATGCTGCCTACAGCTCTGTTTTACAAGATTATTTAGATAATAATCATATGCAACCGGTTTCTGCACCTTTGCCGACCGAAATTTCAAATCATTTTTATATTGCACACCATGCGGTGTTTAAAAAAGATTCTACTAGCACCCCCCTGAGGGTGGTTTTTGATGCGAGCATGCACGCCCCTGGCAAAATCTCGCTCAACAACGCTGTTTATACTGGGCCCCCTTTACAAAGGGACTTACAAAAAATTTTATTACTTTATCGTTTGCATAAATTTTGCTTTTGTTGCGACATCCGTCAAATGTACAGGATGATTTTAGTTGACCCTAGTCAAACTAATTTTCAAAGAATAGTTTGGAGGTTTGATCCTAACCAGCCTATTCAAGACTTCGAAATAAATAGAGTTTTATTCGGGGTCTCTTGTAGCCCCTTTTTGGCTATCAGAACTTTGCTGCAACTTGCTAGAGAGCATGAGGACCTTCCTCTTGCCTCAAAAATCATTGAGGAGGCAGTTTTTGTCGATGATGTGATTTCGGGAAGTGATGACTTTTTTAAGGCCACTGAGATGAAAAATCAATTAATCGAGCTACTTAGCCGAGGTGGATTCGAATTGCGTAAATGGGCGAGCAATTGTCCCGAGTTACTATCCGATCTTCCTGAGTCACACATTTCGATGAAGGCTCTTTCTCTCGATTTAGATGCTGAAAATTCAACTTTGAAAATTCTCGGTTTAAATTGGAACCCTCATACTGATGAATTTTTTTATACTTTCGACTGTTCTCTCCAAACATGCACTAAAAGAACAATTTTAAGTAATTTGGCGCCAATAGTTTTAATTTTAAAATTAATTGTTCAATACTGCTGGGCAGAAGACTTAAACTGGGACGACCCTGTCAGTCCGGAAATTGTTTTTAAATGGGAAAAATTTAAAAATGAATTAAAGTTTTTGCATTCTGTTAAAATTCCTCGTCAAATAATTTTGCCTAATGCTAGTCAAATCCAGCTAGTAGGATTTTGCGATAGTTCAGAACGGGCCTATTGTGCTGTCGCTTATATTCGAATTTTTTATTCTGATGGAAACATTAAAGTTTTTTTTGTTTGTAGTAAATCTAGAGTCGCACCGTTGCGTCGTAAACTAACTTTACCAAGACTAGAGCTTTTAGGAGCTGTTTTGTTGGCTAAATTAATGGATTTTTTACTAGAAACGTTCTCGGAAAAAATTAAATTTGATAAAATTCTTGCTTTTACTGATAGCACAGTGACCTTATCTTGGATTCAGGGATCTCCTCACAAATTTAAAACATTTGTTTCGAATAGAACTGCCTATATACAAGGAAGAATTAGCCCTGAGTTTTGGCATTATGTTCCTACTGAACAAAATCCTGCTGACTGCGGTACTAGGGAAATGTATCCCTCTGATTTACAAGGATTTTATTTTTGGTTAGAAGGGCCTTCTTTTCTAAACCAACCTACAAATACTTGGGATTTTATGACAGTTACTTACGATGGGAATGCAGTTTTGGAAGAACAGCGAAAAAATATTTTTAACGTTTTTACTTGCGAACAAACAGTTGAATATTATGTAAACAACTTGTTTGAAAAATACAGTTCTCTTTTTAAAATTAAGAGAATAGTTGCTTACTTTTTGCGAGGGTTACAAAAGTTTAAAAATCCCTCATACAATTTTGCTACTGATTACCTTACAAATCAGGATTACTACAAAAGCTTACTTTTTATTTCGAAATGCGTACAATCTTTTTCTTTCCAAAAAGAAATTGAATTACTAAAAGATAAGAAACAGCTTCCAAAAGCTTTTCAAAAATTATGTCCATTTTTGCATAATGAAAGCTACGATTTGCTTCGTGTTGGAGGCCGTTTATGCCATTCAAATTTATCATACGATAAAAAATTTCCAATTCTTTTGCCTTCTAGTGCAAAATTCACTGAATTACTGATTTTAGATTTGCATCGCAGCAATCTTCATTGTGGTATACAGACCACAACTTTTTTACTAATGCAAAACTTCTGGGTATTGTCTGCTAAAAAGGTAGTGAGAAAAGTTTTAAGTTCTTGCCATACTTGCTGGAAAACTAAACCTAACTCCCTTCAACCCCCTATGGGTCACCTACCGAAATTTAGAGTTTCCGAAGCAAAGGTGTTCGAAAATGTAGGTATAGATTTTTGTGGTCCGTTCACGATTACTCTTGGTCGGACCAGAGGTGCAAAAACCATGAAAGCATATGTCTGTTTATTTATCTGTTGCGCTGTTAAAGCCGTGCATTTAGAGTTAGTCTCTGATATGACATCAGAAGCCTTTCTGGCTGCTCTGCGCCGCTTCATAGCTAGAAGAGGACTATGCTCAAAGATCTCTTCAGACTGCGGGACCAACTTCGTGGCCTCTGAAAAATACTTGCGACAAATTTTTTCTGATTGCGTGAAGGGGGAAGGTATAGTTTGGTCTTTTAACCCACCTGCTGCTCCCCACATGGGAGGCATTTGGGAATCAAACATTAAATCTTTAAAGACTCATCTTCACAGGGTAGTTGGAAATCAAATACTCACCTATGAGGAATTAAATACGGTTTTAACCCAAGTTGAAGCCATAATGAACTCACGTCCTTTATGTGCCTTAAGCACCGATCCTACTGATCTGGCGGTCTTGACTCCTAATAATTTTTTAAATTTGAGGCCTCCAGGTACAATACCCGATCCAAACTACTGCGATATTGCGTTAAACAGGCTGTCCAGGTGGCAACTGTTGCAAAGAATGCACCGTGATTTTTGGATTCGCTGGCACCGCGAATATTTGCACACTTTGCAACAGCGAGCCAAATGGCACCAACCTCTTGCTTCCATTGATATTGGTACTATGGTACTGATCAAAGATGAAAATTCCACTCCATTGGATTGGCCCCTAGGCCGCATTGAAGACCTTATTAAAGGTTCTGATAATGTTCCACGGGTTGCTATTGTAAAGACTACTAAAGGTACCTACAAACGGCCTTTGGTAAAACTATGCGCCCTGCCTACAAATTAAACTCTCTGAAATGCCCCTGGGCATTCTCAGGGGGGTGGGAAATGGTTCGTCCCGCCTTCCTTTTTGTAAATATGTTCTTTTTACTATAATTTACCAAATTGGTTCGAATTAGGCTATTTGGTGATTCACTAGAGCATTTTCTATTTTTTGTTTATTTAGTATTAATTAACTAATTAAGTACTTAAAATTACTGGGTTATTTGCATTTGAAACTCCCGCGGTTTTAAAGGCAAATATTACAATTTGCTATAATTAATTTACTTTACATAAAATGCATTTTGAATTACTAAGGTTCCTAGTTCCTTTAATATGGACCTTCGTAATCTCATTCCTTCCTACTTATTCCTTTTCTCCTACGCCTATGGATTAACGACGCCACTGGGCGCCATGTGGGAGAATGAACGCAGCAGCGATACCTGCTGCCGCATCATAGAGAACCGTTTCGCCTTCGAACGATAATACACGCGTGTTAGCGACTCTCCTACCACAGAAATGTGGGGTGCAAAAACTACGGTTTAACAGCGCGTCCTCCCATGAGTTCCACTTCCTGTATAAAAATGGTAAGTGAAAATGCATTATTTTTACCTTACATACATTTGTTTATTGCTACACTAACCTAGAAGGTAAACTAGACCATTTCAGAATCCCTTGTACCAGCTTAGCCTATGACCTTATTCCCTTAACTTTATACAGTCCACACCTGACACCGTTAAATTCCAGACAATCTCCTTTCTGGACCACCAGGGAACCCCAACTTAAATAATTTTTATCTGTTTACGCGAGAGAAAAGTAATGTTTTCCTATAAATTAAAAAAAAACTAAAACAATTTCAGAAAATAAGAATAAGCACGCCATTTTGAAGAATCAAGTATGATTCTGTCCGACATCTTAAATTTTAAGATGGCGATAAACTTTGATCATGTTCTTTAAAAAGCACTCAATTCTCACAAGGATGTTTTTTTATTTCTTTAAAATCGGTTCAGTAGTAATGAAATTAAAGGCAATCGTATAATATGCAAAACAATGGTTCAAACAAAAATATTTTTTTTAGAACCACTTACCTTGTTGTACGTGTCAAGAATGCAGCTTTTTTACTAATTTAAAAAAATAATTAAGACATCTTCGCAACACGAGAATAAACGAGCATATTTGAAGGGTACATTCTAATTTCGTTCGCCATCTTGGATTTTGAGATAGAGGACAAAAAAATACATTCAGTCAAAACTCTGATTATTTCTCTACCAAGTGGAGTTTGTCCCATTAAAATCGATAGTATAGTTCAAAAGTTACAATGAAAAAAAATTGTCTGGTTTTTTCTGGCCCACCCGGTATATAACTGAGCTAGACAAATTTTTCATTTTATTTTTATTTTTTGGTGACATTTTTGTGGGGATACCATCAGAGGAAAATCTACGGAAGGAGGGGGGTTGTTGGGACTTCTTTCAATTAAATGGAAACTCGTGTTTATTATACTAGTTTCTGAGTTAAGTATTAAACCAGACTAGTGTCTGATTAAACGTTAGTACATAACTATAATGCAAAAGACTAAAACAATTTTATTTTGGGCCATCCCATTTTTGGGACCTACATTTGCCACTGGATACCAGTAAATTATGCAAAAGATAAGTTATAAAAAAAAGCAATTTTTACTGTTCAAACTAAAATGATAATTTTTTTCTAGGACGATGCATAAATCTTTCACTTTTAAAAATGAAATTTCGAGGTAATAATGGAAGATATTTCAGCCGTCAAATAAATCATGTTTTGCGGGAAACTTGTGAGGAAAAAAATGACAGTGATTTGGGTCAGAAACCGGTTTAAAGGCGAATTTTCTGGGTAAATAACTCATAGGACGAAGAACCCAGGAAACCTAGAGACCCTGTATGTATGACATATTTTAAAGGAATAGAGACGCGATAAGCCCATTAAAATAACTGAAACTCACGTTTTGTGGTTGTCATTTTCTTGTTAAGTTCATTGCCGTTTTGCTAAAATAATTTTAAGTTGTCGGATGTGATTGGCATCTCATATATAAACAACTAGAGACCCTGTATCTTGGATTTATAACGTCACACCGGCCTTCCCTTCTACTCAAATTGGAGGCAAACACCCGGTAACTTAAAATTGTATAATCTATTATTTGACTAAGTTTGTCGCATGTCTATTTCCTTTAAATATGTCATATTGTCACGAGGGGGTTTTATCGTGACGAACACAGTTTAAGTTAGGTGTAATGGTTTTATTATAATACTTATATTTACTACTTACATTGTACTTAAATACATCTTGTCTACAAATCTTCTTTTATAGGCTTAACTTCTTATACTTGACTAACGTACTACTTGTTCACTATTAACTAAGCCTGGGCGTTAGGTTCTCAGCGTACAACTAACTGCTAAACTCTTTTGGAGTTGCTTTTATTACAAACCGTTTGCCATTGATAGGATATCGAGATGTGTTTTGTTTCCTGTATAAACATCATCGAAATCCCATTAGCCACGTTGTTTGTAATAAATCTGTATACAATTTATTACTTTTAATACAATTTGAACTATATACAGAAGTTCATTTCCTTAGAATGTTTAGGGTTAATGTGCACATGCTTATAAACGTAACTTGTGTCATTCACTTAATAGGACATTATTTTCTATCCTGACACATCCCCCTTGCTTTTAAAAAAAATCTCTCCCCACAGATTGTCTACTAAACTATTTTTCACAAAAAAAAATATAATAACAGTCGTCTGTACCTAATAAATTATAAAACTAATTAACTAAAATAATTGTCTATCCATTCCCATCTACTCGTTCCGATTGTTTTGCATTCTTCAGGTGACGCAACCTAGTCCAATGTAGGTTTATAAAGAAGTATCAACAGCAGTGTTGCCGTGACGAATTTGTGGGTCTTGCACGCTGCCTTGAAAATGTTCAGATCTCGCTTTGTTGCCAACTATCCTTATCTCGTTTTGACTTGTGCGGTCCATTCCCTCAGGAAGACCTGGATGGTAGGTCCTTTTTTCTGTTCGTAGTGTTTGATTTGGCGGCACGACTGGCGGGGGTTTAGAGTTGGCTCCCCCCGGTTTTTTCATGCTGCGCTCTGGGTAGCTGTCTTGCCTTGTGGTATCGACTGTTGCCTTGTGGTATCGGCTGTTGCCTTGTGCTATCGGCTGTTGCCTTGTGGTATCGGCTGTTGCCTTGTGTTATCGGCTGTTGCCTTGTGGTATCGGCTGTTGCCTTGTGTTATCGGCTGTTGCCTTGTGCTATCGGCTGTTGCCTTGTGGTATCGGCTGTTGCCTTGTGTTATCGGCTGTTGCCTTGTGGTATCGGCTGTTAGCTCTGTCTGGGTTGACTACATGGTGGGTTGGCTCTATGGCGATTTGTCTGCTGTACACCAGTGCTAATCGGCCCTGCTCACCACTTTTTCGTCTTTTGCATTACTTTGGTTGATCTTTTTGGCCGCTTTGCTAGGCCTTTTGTGACGTCTTGGTTATGTCAGGTTGACATCGTTCTTCCATGTCTTCTTTCTTCATGTTGGGAACGAGTAGAATAGGTGGATCTAAAAAATTAATGTACAGACGATGTTAGGACATAATAAATATTTACATATGTTTACATTGAAAAGAGACAAAAATTATAAAAATGAGAAAAAATTATGTAATTGTTCTCGGTTCATTTTAGAATTATTTATACCCTGGCAACCCTGCTTATTTAGCCTGCTTATACTTATATCATTTGATAACATTCGAAAAAATATGTTTAATTTAATACACCTTTGTTTATACATTCCACAATTTGTTTTATTATACATTCAAAACAATGTGTGCGTTTTGCACCTTTTAAGACATTATAGAAATTATTAAGTTTAAAATATGTATGTCATACATTTATTTTTTCTATGGTATACGCCCTTCATTATAATTTATTCCCCTTACATCTCTCAATCTCACTCCTGTGATTCATAAAAATTATTAACATTGTAATAATATACAATTATACTTGGCGATCTCTTCTATGTGGCAATTAGCTTGTCGGCAAATGGGTTAGCTCCTATCATTCACTATAATATTTCTTCAATAATCTTTTCGCGTAGACTTTGACATGAAATATCACGGTAAAAATGAGTTCTTCCATTTGCGGACTACGACGCGCAGTGCAGGTCGTAAACATTTATAAAAATTATTTATTATACAAAACTACCGGCATAGTATACGGTTATGTAATCTATGCGGTTTTTATAATTACATTGAGCACGTGTATAAATAAAATATACCGGCATTTAATTATACGACGAATTTTTTATTCGCCGGAGCCACAATTGACAATGTTTGCATTAACTTTTTCGCCGATTTGAAGGGAGAATAAATCTTTTTGTTCTTTCAATTCGATTTGAAACTTTGTGTGACCGTAGTTGATTACGATTTCGGGTGTATTTTCTTTTAAATTTAGTGACGCCGATTTTTTTGAATGTTTTTTGAGAAGTTTTATACTTACATAGGTTAAAAACAAAAGCAGGGCAAGGCACGTGACACCGAATAATATGTCATATTCGTAGTGTATCTGTGTTGTGTTTAAAATATTTTGTGCGTTAGCAACTTGAACTGGTGATGCTGCCAGACTTACAATCGGATGATGAAAAAATAGGTATGCAGTCGACACTGAGAGCAGAAAATTCCATAGCAGAAAAATTCCGTGACTTCCCATACCGTATTTATCGCTGAAACCGTATGTTTGCGGTATGATAGTGTCTACTGAATTTTCAATTTGTTTTAATGTTGTCTCTGATGACGTCAAATTTAAATGAGGTATATTTAGTGTCCAATTTGAGTTAAGGCACTCTTGCATATCTTTATATGTGGGTTGCATGTGTTGCATTTTTGGTCTTAAAATAAATGATTTTAGATTTGACCAAACTGCAGGTATAATGTGAACTATGCTCGCTGTCTCGATTTTATTGTTACATGGGAATTTTTGTGGGATAATAATTTCTCCGGATGACTCTAACTGGCAATTGCATGGGATTTTAATTTTTAAAGCTCCTTTTTTGTTATAAACGTTTTTTAGCTCGGTTTTTTCACTACCGCATGAGAGATAGGTTTTTTCTTGCAGATGTGTAAGTATGTATGTTATGTCATTTATTTCTGAGATTATCAACGAGTTACCCGAGTGGCAATTCATCGGGCAGTATGAACTTATTTCTTCTACAGACGCGCCGTGATACAATTTTTTGGCGCACTCTGGTCCCTGTATATTATTAGCAGAAAACCTAGGAATAAAACATAATTTGTCGTGATAAGGTCTACATAAAAGTAGCCCTGTACCTGAAATTTGTCTAATCTCTTCTTTTCCGTAATTATTTTTTGAGACAGCGATGTACAATGCCGGGTGTGGTATTGTACATGTTTGATTGAACCATGCGAAGGGTGTGGTGGTCAGTTCATAAAGGTCCCACTTTTGTCTGTGTTGTATAATCGGTATTTTAATGTGAATAAAAATTTTATTTTCCGTGATGCTGCAGTCGCATATTGGAAGTTCGTAAAATTTTGAAATTTTTTCTTTTGAAATTGCCAAACCTTGATTTGACGAATAGATTTGTTTTTCCAGATTATCTAAATCCTTTCGTAGAACCTCGGAATTGACTATTTCAATAGGGATTTTTCCTGCTTTGCATGATTCAATAATTTTTTGTTTTCTTAGTGCGCGAGTTAGAGATATTATTCGCCTTAAATTTTGATACTGATTGACCAGAGACGTGCTAGCAAAACTTTCTTCATCCCTCAGGATTACTTTAACCTCTTTATTTAAAGTTGAAACTTTTGAGTCGATAAATTTTATTTTACGTTCTGTATCTTTAAAAGTATCGCCAATTTTTGTAGTGTAATCGGAAAAATGTTTTGACTGTTCCCCGATACTGTGAAGGGTTTCGCCTAGCCCTTTACTGATTGTGTTAAGTTGCCTTTTTACTGTTTCGTCATCCTCAGAAATTATATCGAGTTTTTCTTCGGTCGCGACCCCACAACACCAATTTAGAGCGTCTCCGATGAAGCCTAGTGCCCTTTTTGGCCTTAAATTTTGTTTAGATTTTTATGTCCTCATCGAAGATGCGCCCCAGTTACCGTTTAACAAATCGAATTCTTTTTTAAATGCCTTCCCTAACTCATGTGTGTGTGATACCAAATTACAATTGTCGCCATATGACTCGCAGATATATCTTGGTAACTCTGGTTCTGTCATGATCTCTTCTGACCAGTCCATTTTATATGTAATCGGAATCGTAGCTTCGTATGCTACAGTTTGCGGTAGTGCCTTCCAAAATGCTCCGGCACTGACTTCTACTAGGTAGGATTGGTTGTTTTCGGCTTCTGTGACCTTAATTGCTATGATGCACAATATGAAGTTCCATCTAAAAAAATTCTTTGCAAATATATGTTATTTACATGCCATTAGATGTGTTTTTAAAAAATTAAATGTCTCTTTTTAAAATTAAAATTTACTTTAATAAAATAATAAATAATAGCATTCATAGTGTTTGGCTACGATATTTATTTTGCATTTTATTTGTTTTATTGCCGTCTGTTCCTTGTTAGCAAAATATTAAAAGTTATCAAAATAAAGTTGTGGTTTATTTCCACAACATCTTAATTTATTAAAAAAAAATACTTTAATTATTTATAAAGTTTTGATCGTTAATATAAATGTTTAACGAAAAATGTTAAACTTCTAAGTGTTTTTAAAACAACCGGCTTGGATATTATTAATATCAAAATATTAAAAGTTATCAAAATAAAGTTGTGGTTTATTTCCACAACATCTTAATTTATTAAAAAAAAAAATACTTTAATTATTTATAAAGTTTTGATCGTTAATATAAATGTTTAACGAAAAATATTAAACTTCTAAGTGTTTTTAAAACAACCGGCTTGGATATTATTAAACAAACTCCGAGTTGTCTCAACAAATTTAATCAAAAAATTTTTATATTCCCTAAATGTTTTTAAAATAATTTATCTAATTAGTTGATACTTATAAGTTAAATATTTCAATAATTTTTAACTTATTTTTAAACTTTGCGGGAGTGTTATCCCAACATTTAATTTAATTTATTATTATTACTACCTAATTGTTTTCTAAACTTAGATTGGTGAACACTAATTAGTCGGTCGTTTACCATTGATATTATATTTCCTACAAACAGTTTATATTTATGTAGGTAAAGATTCCAAAGCGGTCGTTGCTTGACACTTTGTTATATTATCTGGTGTAGTGTTTTAATAACATGATACCGTACACCTCCTAATCGGTTTTTAATTGTTTTATTTATACTTGCACTGAAAATAAAAATAAAAATCTAATTTAATTATAGGTAGGTATCTTTTTTAAAATTTAAATTTTGCATTGAACAAAAATGTCTTTTTCACTTCACTAAAATAGCGTCCTTTATTTTATTTCACTTCACTTTAAATAGTGTCTTTATATACAGGGGAATATTTGTGACACAAGGTCTTGTTATAAGGGCTTTGCCCTAAGGGCCTTGCCATAAGGGCCTTAAAAAAAAATTTTTGGGCAGCTTAATTTTCTGTCGCTGGGACTACTTCCGGTGTCCATGGGTCATAGTAAGGTAGCATCCTGCTGACATGAACCACTTCTTTTTTCATTTGTTTGATGGTCCTTTTCTTATTTCGTAATCCACATCCGACATTCTGCGTGTAACGTAATATGGGCCGAACCATCTGAGCAATAATTTTTCACTTCTTCCTACTTTTCTGACGGGAGTAAAAACTTTCACTTTCTCGCCTTCTTCATATTCTACGTGTCTGTGTTTTGCGTCATAGTGAATTTTGTCTTTTTGCTGCTGATTTTTTATATTTTCCGCTGCGGCATTTCGCACTGCGAGTGCCCGGTATCGGATTTCTTCCGTGTTACTTGGTGGTGGACTCATCATGATATTTGCTTCTATAGGTAATATTGGTTCCCTACCATAGACCAGCATAAATGGCGAGTACTGGGTCGTTGCTTGTTTTGAACAATTATAGGTTGATGTCACTAAAGGTAAAAATGTATCCCAGTCTGTATGTGACGTGTTTGTGTACATTGATAACATATCTGCGATAGTTTTATTCATTCTTTCTACTAGTCCGTTGCACTGTGGATGGTATGACGTAGTAAACTGGCTTGTGACGCACATCATTTTTAACATCTCTCTTATTACTTCGGATCTAAAAATTTGACCTCTGTCACTCAGCAGGTACTTGGGCGATCCGTGTCTTGTGATTATTTTTTCGACCATAAATTTTGCGACAGAATTTGCTTTTCCGTCCGGCAATGGCGCTGTTTCGGCTCATCTTGTCGCATAATCTGTCGCGACTACAATCATTGTATTTTTTAGTTTTGATAATGGGAATGGCCCGAGAAGGTCTATAGACACTCTCTCAAAAGGAACGCCTATCGGCATATGTTGTAATAGCCCTATGGGAATTCTATTCTGTTGTCCTTTTCTGGCTTGGCAGTCGGGGCATCTTTTAATAAAATCTTCGATATGTTTTTGTTGATGGTCCCAAAAATATCGATTTTTATTTTTTTCTGTTGTTTTGGCCACTCCTAGGTGGGCGCCTCCTAGCGGCTCGTTATGATATGCAAATAAAATCTCTCCAATTAAATTTTTTGGTATGGTTAGTAAAAATTCTCGCCCTTCTGGCCTAGGATTTATTTTGTGTAAAACTGTGTCTATAAGCCTAAAATTTTTTATTCTTTTTCTTAGTCCAATACTGCCAATTTTGTCAGGATCTTGTAAACCGTCTATGATCTCTCGCAAACTTTCGTCTTCTCTCTGTAATTTTCCCATATCTTCGGGTTCAATGATGAACGTTGGTATCTCCTCTAATTGTTCCTCTTCATTTTCGCTCGGTTTTAGCACGAGATTTCTACTCATGCAGTCGGCATCTCTGTGTTTTGCTCCACTTTTGTGTTCTATTGTGTAGTCAAATTCTGACAATTTTATTGCCCATCTGGCTAATCTTCCTACGGGATCTTTAACTGATTTTAACCAGCGCAGTGCGTGATGATCGGTTACGATTCGCACATGCTTACCATATACCAATGTTCTAAAATAGCCTAAACTGTATATTATTCCTGCTAGCTCTAATTCTGAGATTGACATATTTTTTTCTGCGTTTGTTAAACTTCGACTGGCATAGGCAACAGGGTGAAGATGGGTGTCTTCCCCCTCTTGCAAAAGTATGGCGCCTAGGCCTTGCCTGCTTGCATCGACGTGTAAAACGCATTCTTTTTCGGGTTGATAATGCGCTAAAACTGGTGATGTGATCAGCCTTCGTTTTAGCTCCTCAAATGCTTTTTGATGTTTTTCTTCCCAAAAGAAAGGTGTGTCTTTTTTGGTTAAATCGTGAAGCGGTCTGGCTATAGCAGAAAAGTTTTTTATGAATTTTCGATAAAAATTTGCAAGGCCTAAAAATTGCATGATATTTTTTTGTGTTTTAATTTTTGGAAAATTTTCAATACAAACTAATTTCTTTTTGGCGGGTTTTAATTATGGTTTGACTTTTTTCGTCTTGCAACGTTTCTTCGGTCGAAGGAATTTCCGTTTTATTGGAAATGACCGTTAAATTATTTGAATCTTCAAAAGATAAATTTTGCCCAAGGGATAATTTAAAATCTTGTTTTGAAATTTGTAAAACTTTTTTAGGGGTTGAGTGATTTTCGGCACTCGGATCGACGAAGGATTAGTCGAAATTTACTGTCTTTCTGACAGGACTTCTTGAGAGTTTGGTGCTTTTTAAAAAGGGACTGCTCGCAGATTGCGAACTAGAGGCGAAGACGTTATTTTTATCGTCTTCACTAAGACTTTTTGTGACGCTTCTAGTGACTCTGGCTGGGGTACCCATTAATTATAGAAACCATCTTTTTAAGGGAAAAAAAACGTATGAAAATACCGAATTGAAAATGTCGAGACAAAATGAATTAAACTAATATGCGAAAAAATATACACTAATAATAGGTAACATGTCACCACACTTAAACTGCGTTTTTTGATTTAAAAAAAAATATATTATTTTTTCTGTCCATCTAGTTTGAAAATTTTATGAAAATGGTATTTATAATTCAAATAATTCTAATGACAGAAAAATAATTGAAAAAAAAATTATAAAAAATAAATAAATGTAATATTCAATATTTAGTAAATGCATGCCGGAATCGATTGTTTCGGCTGGAGCGTCATAATAATTTCGATACTCCTTAAAATAATTTAAAAAAATAAAAATAAAATAACAAATAGTGAAAGGAGTGAAATTAAGAAAAATAAAAAAAATTAAAAATAATTTGAAAAATACATTTTTTCACTATATGCCTATATGTCTTTCAAAAAAGATAGCGGCGCCTCCACCATATGTCACGAGGGGGTTTTATCGTGACGAACACAGTTTAAGTTAGGTGTAATGGTTTTATTATAATACTTATATTTACTACTTACATTGTACTTAAATACATCTTGTCTACAAATCTTCTTTTATAGGCTTAACTTCTTATACTTGACTAACGTACTACTTGTTCACTATTAACTATGCCTGGGCGTTAGGTTCTCAGCGTACAACTAACTGCTAAACTCTTTTGGAGATGCTTTTATTACAAACCGTTTGCCATTGATAGGATATCGAGATGTGTTTTGTTTCCTGTATAAACATCATCGACATCCCATTAGCCACGTTGTTTATAATAAATCTGTATACAATTTATTACTTTTAATACAATTTGAACTATATACAGTAGTTCATTTCCTTAGAATGTTTAGGGTTAATGTGCACTTGCTTATAAACGTAACTTGTGTCATTCACTTAATAGGACATTATTTTCTATCCTGACACAATATACAACGTCTCCAAGTAAACACACATAGAAGCTCAAGTAAGGACACTCATCGTAAAGGCAAGTAAAGCTTGCTTGACGATGAGTGACCTTAAGCTCAAGGCCAACAAAAAAAAAACAGGCCACGACCCTGAAAAAATCAGCTGTTATCGTGGGCTGAATTTTAAATTGAGTCTTATGGGAGAATACAGGTTTATTTGAGATATTTTCAAAATGGCCCTACAGAATTTCGCAAAATATCAGTGAAATATTCCCAGGCACCATATTTAACCAAACTTTTGTAAGGATGAAAGATGATTAAAAACTTAAAATCTTCAAGATTTTGCATTCCTTATTTAAATTCAAATTTACTTTGACTTTGTCAACTGTGAATGTCATGGCATTTGTTTACTTGTTTGTATTGTCAAACTTTCGATTTTTTATTGATTTTTACCGTTATTTTATTTTATTATTTTAGCTTTAATGAGGACACATTAAATCGAGAAAAATTCAATTTTGCTCTTTTATTAGAGTCACATTTAAATGCCGCTCAAGTATTCGATCTCCTGGCGGCGGCTCACGAAGTCAAGTTGCTAAAAGTCACCATACACTACCCAGAAACAGAATAGGGGACAATATTTTTGGAGGTTGGGATGTACGACAGCCCTAAACCTTTTGCCCCTCTACTGGTTTCAGTCTGCAGAAAAAAAATGTTTGTCACGTTTTACTACTCCTTTTAAAATTTTAGTTTTGCCCCTAAAATGGAGGGGCCATTCCTCTTGAAAAAAAAGACAATAAGTTGAAATGCGTGTTATGGAAATTGCAATTATTTAAGTTTTTAAAATAATTGAAAAATTATTTTAAAATTATAATGAAATTACAAAAATGCAATTGAATTACTAAAGTGATTCTTATTATTTGTAAAAAGCTTTTATTATTTAAAGCCATCCACGTTTCGTACTGAATTTAAGGGGTAAGTTCGGAATGTACTACGAAGGAAGAGGGCTCCTAAATTAAGCATTTCCACATTTTGTAAATTATGAAAAAGTGAAATAAATAAATAAAAAATATTTGTCAACTACTTTTTTTTATTTTGCAAGTACGAAATTTATAATTAAGTACATTCCTGTAAAGTAATTTGTAATGTAATAGTTACTTTTTAAAGTTTTGGTTTCTAACTCTGGTTGAGAATAAATCGGTACACATAAAGACCAAGAAATTTGTTATCCATAAAGTTGAATTTGTGGAATATTTTGTTTGTGCGTGCAATAACATCCTTTAACAATTTTGCCATGTTAGAAATCTCTAGCTGTACACTTAATTACGGATTTGCAGTATTGATTATTAGTCATACAGTTCAAATGGTATCTAAGAGATGGCGCTACCGCAATTAAAATCAACCGGTTTTAAGGATTTTATGCATCGCCGTCTTTCGCCTACTCAGACGGTAAGAGTAACGTCATTAGATCGCGAAAAGAAAACCATTTTCTTGATTGTTAACTTGACAACCGCGCTAAACTATTTATCTCTCCTAGTGCCATTTATTTAAATATCGATCTTACTTCAGTTCACATATTTTTCAATGGCCAAACGATTATTGACGAACCCTGTATGTAATATGTAAAGAATTATGTAACTTTTCATTTCATAGCTATTAGGTAGTTAAAGTCCACGTGCCTGTTTTTAGTCAGCCAATAAAAATTTAGGTTAATTAACTTTAAAGTAATGGATTTAATACTGGCGGACGTTTTAAGTTTATTGGTTTTATTCACCAGACGGCCCCAAAGCTATTGCTATAGTCTCTGTAGAGTAATAAAATTTTTATACAATGCCCTCGAAAAACAATCGTCACAAGGACGTCGTTGCTTTTGTCTCTTTTAAGAAGGAACTTCATTAAAACAAATTTTACAAAATTAATTTTATAGCTAGTAGGGACTAGAGACCCTGTATGTATGACATATTTGTACAAAAGAGAGACGCGACAAACCCATCAAAGTCACTGAAATTAACATTTTTTGGTTATGTTATTTCCTTGCCAAGTTCATTGGCGTTTCACTAAAATAATTTAAATTGTCAGCGGTGAGTGGCATCAATCATCATGCAATATATAAACAAACATGTTTGTCCATACCCCCTGTATGAGTTTTGTTAAAAATCGTTTATTTTTATTTTCCGACGCTTATGAATTGACAAGGACAGAAGGTGCGTCTTTCTTTAAACATTGCTAGAGTATAGAGGACCGGTATTTTCATCCTTTGATTTTGACTTAAATAAATTTGACTTTGAAGAGTTTGTCGCGTCTCTTTATCATTAAAATATGTCATACATACAGGGTCTCTAGTAGGGACTATTGCAATAAAGCCAGGCAGTAATAGTGCCGGGCAGTATTCTGGCAGTTTTCCATTGAAAACTGACAGTTGATTTTTCAAATTTGACATACCAAAATAGAATTATAAATTCAGTCGTTTATTTCCATTAATAATGGCGGCACTATGAATTCCAGCTCTTAAGTAATACACATTATTAAACTAAAAAAAGAAAACCGCAAAACAGCTGAAATCAAGAGATGAGTAAGATTGGCGTGGGCAGCATTCGGTAAATTAAGCTACATATCAAAAAATAAAAATTAACGTCAGTTCCTCACAACAAAAGTGTATAACCAATGTATCCTTCCTGTACTTACGTATGGATCCCAGACCTGGACATTTACAAAATCAAACATGGATAAGGCAACCAAAGCCTGAAGATCAATGGATCGACAATTGTTACATGTAAAGTTAACAGATGGAAAGAGGAATGAATGGATAAGAAATATTAAAATGGAAATTTGCCGGTTATAATATCAGACAGAAAGACGATCGATGGAACAAATGTATTGAAAAGTGGAGTCCTTGGGAAAACTAAAGAAGTAGGGGATGACCCCCAAATAAGATTGGCGACGATTTCAGGAAACATGCGGGAACTAGATGGATGAACACGGAGTCCGACAGAGAAGAGTAGAAGATATTGGAGGACGCCCATGTTCAAAAATGTTGCGTTCTTACGCAATTTAATGAATTTTATTTTATTTTTAAGTTTAATTTTTTAAATTTTTGTTTATTTTTGGGTAATATCCAGGGAAGACCTTACTGCTTTGATAATATAAGAATAGTTTTGGTAATTTTAAGGGGTATTCTTTTTTTGGGTTTGGTTTAATAATGTACTTGTAATTCTACTATACTAAAGTCTGTTCTGCCAGACTATTTATAAATGCCTTATATTTTGTTTCTTTTAAAAACACATCTATGTATAAAAAGTGTGTAGAGATTTTTTGCGAATTGACATAAATAGAAGAAGGCTAAACAGATAGATAGATGGTAGGTTTAAACACTTTGGACCAAATATTTTCGCATTTGATATGCCCAAATACGTTATAGCATAAATACATGTTCAAAGAATCGAAAAGGGAAGCGCTCATAGCTGGCTTTGGAAACAATGGCAAATTTAAATTCGCGGATGCGAATTTTTAAGAGCGCATGCGTCTGTTTTATCATGTAGACAGACAGCTGCTATGTGGCTGGAAGCCATATTGAAATTTTTTTGCAGTGTTTTGCATTTGTCGTGTACAATTATGTTCTTTTGTGTGAAAAATGGAAAATACTTCACGTAAAACATGTGCGTTATGTGGAAACATGTCCGGAACAAGTAATGGAGTGCCATTCCATGGGTAACTAAGTGTATTTTTCTTTATAATTTGTTAATACCGTTAACAGTGGTTTATAGATGCCATTAAACACTCTTAATGGTGTCCACAATAAATCTGCACAATTAGGTTTAGAAAAACTACAATTTTAATCGACAATTTGATAAATGTTCACCTTATCAACTAGTTTTTAAACATTTGACAATGGTCAAATATCGTAGTGACGTAACGGAGTATGTTCCAAACCCACTAAAACTGACGCATGCGTAGTAATCGAAATCCTATCTGTCCAAAAAAGGAACATTAAGAATTAAATAGGGGTCCTGGCTTCAAGCATCGCGTGTGGGAATGCATGGGTATGCCCCATTCAGCGGCGTATTCAGGCCCTGATCTTGGGAGGGGTAATTTAGTCAAACAACATATAGTTGCTAAATAAGAGAACATATCGTCGTTGATACTCCAATAGGTCGTATGTCATAAATTTTTCAATATCATATTTTTGGTGGCTACGCACTCAAATATACTACTTTATATCCCAGAAAAACCGCTTCTGTCTCCGACCAGTTAGAAACGCAATATTTCAATATGGAAATTTCTCACATGTCGTTAACGTCGTGAAATTGGCTATAACCAATTAGTCCACTTGTTTTCATTTTTGTAGAAGTGATTTCGATTATTTTTTAGTTCATTAGTGTAGAAAAATTATTTTTGTTAGCCTTAAGAAGGTACATAACACCTTAAATGCTTGAATTAAACATGTTTATAGGAAAATTTTTAAACTAGAAGTCGTATGTCGCTATGATGTGGCACATAGCGTAGTACCAATATGTCCTAAGTGTTAAGAAATTGATCCTATGTCATAAAATTGTGACCAGAAAATAATTCCTATAGGTTGTATGTCACACAAAAACCTAAAATAATAATACAAAATCAAAAAACAGTTGGTAATGTGATACTACAGTATAACATAATTCTATAAACAAAACTTTAGATTCAAAAGTTACTAATCAACCCATTAGTGTCAATTTTTAATTTCCGCACAATATTTCCAATCTTTTTTCCTACCTAGTGAAATTTTTATACTTGCTGACATAGGACCTTTTGGAGTATCAACGACGATATTATCTGTGTTACTCTACAAATTTAAGCCATTTAGTTAATTTTAAACAAATATCACTAAGGGTGGTCCGAGTTCGTCAATAATAAAGAAAGTTTAATGCGTCGCAGGCAAAAACTTTGAATTTTTGTGGAAAAAATCATTACTTTTTACCAATCTTGGGGGGGTAATTACCCACAGTACCCCCCCCCCCCCCCTTGTATACGCCGGTGGCCCCATATTTATGCTCTAACGTATTTGAGTATTCTTAAATGCATAGGAAGTAAGTATGACTAAATCTTGATATTTTTACTGAAAGACAAGTTTTATTTTGTGACATTGTTTAAAGGACAACTTGCATTGATAGTATAGAGATACCTAATTTTTACGAGACGATCCCATTTTATTACGTGTCTAGAAAAATCCGATTTGTCTGCACGAAATGTGGACTTTTCAAAAGAATAAAAATAAAATGTCAAGGGTGTCTTATCAAACCAAAAACCTAGAGAGCGCTCCCTTTTTTTACGTACAGGGTGATTTAAATTGGGCAATTTTAAGGTAGGTATTTTCTTGTAGAAAAGATAAAGAGAGAGAGAGAGAAAAAAAACTATACTATAACACTCGGTTTATAACTTTTTTATAAATAAAAATTTCATTTTGATGTCAACTGCTTTTCTATAGCGTTTTATAATAAAGAATTCTCCTGAAAAACTGAATTTCAACTCTCACCAGTGGCAGACTTATGCCCTAAAAATTTGGCTGGCCCAAAAGCTAAATTATGTATTTATTGCAAGTGTATTATGTATTAAACGCATTACTCAGTGAGTTTCGTCTTATAGGTATAAATTCAAATTAACTTTAGAAATAAAAAAAACCACATAAAAAATTTGTTACGAAATGTCATTTTTTTAAAATTTAGTCCGTGCAGTCGTAGGATTCTCGTTAAAATAAATCTCAAATTGTAGTACCATCCCTGAGGGGTAGTTTAAAGTTCGAAAAACAATAGAAATAATCCAGGATTGATAAAACACTTATATACAAAAATTTTAAAAGCTAACTAATACATAAATAACTTAAAACTATATTTGTAGAAACATTACCGTATTAAATACGTATTAATATTTAAATATTGTAAAAAGCACAAGATATATTAGAACCCCTTTTTCAATTACACACATATCATCGCTAAAAATTAACATGTAAAATATAGCGAACAGCTGGCACTGACTTACACCGTTTTTTTGGACATCTCCTAGTGACGTTTAGAAGTTTAAATATGGCTACCATTTTTAAACCAAAATATTATATTCTTTTTATTTATTTCTAACCTTTGTCTGGAAATAATGTCTTTGTTACAAGGAAAAAAGATGACCGATATCGCAAGGTATTTATGAACAGTTTATATAAATATTAAAAATTATTGCATTTACGGGAAAAATAAGTTAAATCTTCAACCAAAATCTAAACTTCTAGACCTAGGATTGTAGCACTTAGCACTGTAGGCCCTTTAGTAAATACTGGTGTTAGAGTTTTGGAATAAATTTGTGTTTTTTTTTAAGGAAATCTTTAAAAAGTGCCAAACATAAGAACTTAAATTGCTTAAAAAATCCAGATACAAACCTATTCATATTTTTACCTGAAGTTGTTAAGTAGTAGTTATTTAATAATTTACTGAAACCCGCATTTTAAGATTTAACTTAGTTTGCAAGAT
The DNA here is from genome assembly GCA_963576565.1 of Aspidapion aeneum. Classification (NCBI taxonomy): domain Eukaryota; kingdom Metazoa; phylum Arthropoda; class Insecta; order Coleoptera; family Brentidae; genus Aspidapion; species Aspidapion aeneum. The sequence goes on along the minus strand of OY755038.1, from coordinate 31,610,676 downwards.
AGGAATGGAACTAAAAAAAATGTTTTTGGTGAATTCATAAGGGTTCATTTTGCTATAACAATTTTTTCGTCGTAGCGATAATAGTTTTTGAGATAAATCCGACAGCCATCCTTAACGGGACACCCTGTGTGTGTTAGGTACTAGTAAATTGGAGATTAAATTATTTTTAATTTCAAGAAGCTAAGGGAGAGGGGCCGGGCCCCCCAGGCCTTCACGTAGATTCGCCCCTGACAGCCATATTATTTGAGAATGGCACTACTTTATTTGATTTTTGAAACCAGCGTCTCTCTATTTTAACGTATCTTATGGCATATTTAATTATTTTATTAAATATTTCTTTAAAAATTGTTTGTATTGACCTATTTAATATTATAATTCTTCTTGTTGAGTTGAAAATACTTTTAAAAGTGTAAATCAAAAAATCAATTTAAAATCCATGACGGATCTGATACCTTCCTAGCTAGCCTATTAGCACACTTCAATTGAGCTATGATAATCAGCCTTAAAACAGTTTTTTGTAAATATCTCGAAAACTAAAGCTCCTACGAAATTTTTGGTTATAATAAAAATTATTGAGCAAAATGTGGTCTACTATATTCCGAAAACAGCATATTGTTAGCATTTTTAAAATGGATTTTGCCTAAAATCTAATCAGTTCGTGTCGATGACTGTTTTATCTGAAAATTTTATGAAAGTCGGTTCAGCCGTTTTTAAGCTATCGTGTTACGGACAGAAAAAAAATACACACACAGACAGACATTATGACGATACTGCTAGGATAGGTCAAAATAGACCCAAATAACACATTTTCGGCGTTATGTGAAAAAAATTTTTTCGTCGGAAACAATACCTTCTCTAGCCATTGCTGCGCGGGCTAGGAAGGTAAAAATGTAGAAGGGGTCACTTTTTCTCTAGAACACGCTGCCAAATAATTATGTGCCGCAGTTCTGTTGGCTTCCTCGAATAGAGATAGATTTTTTCCACAGTATAGTTCGGTTCAGTCCGCTTTGCAGACCAATATGTTATGATTTTATCTGCACCCTAGATGAGCGATAGTAATAAAAGCAATGTTGGACATTTTAGCGTTGTTTAAATAGGAAAAATCAGTTAGTCGTATATCTCGTATTGTTTATGTGAATGGAGCATGGCTGTTTTAATTTACGCCCTTTACAATAGATTTTCATTATTTCAGCGGATTTTTTTGATAAATTTTGATGTCGTGGCGCAATTCGGGTGGGCATGGGTTGTTACCGCAAACATATTATAGTTCAGGCAAGATTCGGGAAAATCCACTTTCTAGAAGCATTTTATATTACTTTTTGGCAAATGGGCAATTCCCCCTATTTTGACCCCGCTGAATCCGAATATCCGTGTTGCCAACTCGAAATATTGACAGGGGCTGAGATATTCAAGATGGCGGCCAAAATGGCGGCGGAATTTCAAATTGCCGCTGGAAAGCCCAAATTGTCACAGGTGTACATTCAAAATATATATTTGTATAATTAAAAAATAATACCATATAATTTTTTTTTAATGGTTGCAAAAACCTCCAAAAACCCCCCCAGACCCCCCAAAACCTAAAAGTTTGAGGTTTTTTCAAATTTTCTTAAAAACTAAGCTTCTAAGAGAAAAATGTATAATATACTTTATTGTAGACAATAAAATTCTCTTTTCAACATGGTATAACCTAATAAAGTTAGACTAATAACAAGCTCTCCAGCGGCGTCCGTTAATTAAAGATTTATTTAATTTTTTTAAAAACTAATATCTACAGAAAACCATGTATTACATTTTGGTATACTCAATAAAATTTCCTTCAAAATGACGTATAACATGATTAAATCGGTTTGATAAATAAAACTTCAGGGGCATCCGTAAATTAAATTAATTTTGAAAAAACGGAAAATAAACCATTTTTGTTACACGTTTTATCTAATTTTCTCAAAAACTAAGCTTAAGATAAAAAAACTTGTTTTACACTTTTTTGTTTGACTTATAACAAACTCTTCAGCGACGTCCGTCAATGGGGGTGATTTCAAGAAATCATTAAAAAAACATGTTTTTCATACGTTTTATTCAATTTTCTTAAAAACCAAGCTCTTTATCTTTTTCTAAATAATCCCAATTTACGTACGCCACTGAAGAGCTACTTGCTTTTCCTAACCTTATTGACCAATACATCGTTGGAAAGGGAATTTTATTCTCCATAAAAAACCGTTCTTTACAATTTTTGATAAAAAGGTTAGTTTTCTAGAAAATTGCATAAAACTGAAAAAAAACAGGTTTTTGGGGGTTTGGGGAGGATTTCCTCCGTCCCTGTCGATTTTTCGAGTTGGCAACAGAGATATTCGGATTCAGCGGGGTCAAATTAGGGGGAAATGGTCTGTTGCCAAAGAGTAATATGATTTGCTTCTAGACCGAAAACGGAAAGCCTTTTAAAATAATATGCTCTGACTATTAGTCGTAGTTATGTTTTTTAATGACTTGGCAAACATTTGGGCGCAACACCCCGATTTTTTTTTTGACTGCCTCAAAATTCTGGCCAAAAGTGCCCAATTCGGATCACTCTGTACACTGTGTATTAAGCAGTTTTGTCTTATTCCATTTTTATTCATCATGATTGCACGGTTAAAATGACTTTGATTTTCCATTAGATTGTTATAGCCATCCACATGGCAAAGATAAAGTAAATAACCAACTTTTATGTCTCACAAAAAGTAAAAAATAATGCAATAAAAATAAGATCCCATTATGGCGTTAGGTTGCGGCTAGTCGTGTTAAAGTGTTCTTTAGATCTCAAATAATAACTGAAGGGTAAAAGAGGCCAGGAAAGTAAACTACGCACAAAGCCATTTATATCACCCTCTAGAACGCGATTGGTTGGTCAATAATATGGAAAGCCGCCCTTCAGGACGCGATTGGTTAACCACTAACTTTATTTAGTTGCCTTAACATTTAAACCGTCTGCAAACAAAGACAGCGAAAGAATGCAGTGAATTGTCGGCGCTTCGCATGGATTTTTGCTCTGTATTTTACCTCCACCAAGCCCTTTTGGCACTTTTTTGGCACAGTCTACTAAAGAATGTTTTTTTATTACAAAACTCACAAATCTACAATTTTCTGATCTGGATAGGCCGCCCCGACACACATCGGGACGGACACCGGGTTTTTTTCAAGACTATAAAATATAGTTTTATATGCTGCACAGCGTTGCCAAATTTTATTTTCGTCCAACAATCAATATGACAAAAACACTGTCAAACACTTTTTTTACTGCCATACAAATACCTATATAGAATATAATCGGTAAGTAAAATTAAAGAGAGACAGTATGATGATGATCCGCACTTATTCCGCGAGGAAAAGCGATTTCCGAAAGTGCACCAAATTGGTAAACCAGAGTGTATATGGTAATTTCTTCACGTATATTATAAATATGGGTTAGTATCTTTAATGTTTAATATTAAACCATTTGCAAAGTTTCAATTTGCTTATTAAAAAAATTAGATAAAAGTTATGTATTGAATTATTATAATTTTTCAAATATGCAGTATATATATTGGACTGAAAAAGTCGGTATCATTACGTATCAATTGCGTTTGTGACTTTATTATTTCAAACATGTATCAAGGATTGTATTTGTGTTACATTCAGCTGCCGGTTCTTGCCGGTTCTTGCCGGAGTATTAGCTATGATTTATTGTTTTAGCGTTGGCGCATGGGATTGACCGACGTAATTTATTTAACGTCTGACATAAGACACCGGTTTCACAGGATAAAAATCAATTCGTTTTGAACTATATGTAAAAATAGTGGATTTAAAGACTACGATAAAAAATATCACTGCATGGTAAAACAACCTTGCAAAATTTGATAGTGATTGATCTATATTGATAAATAGTATAGCAAGATTATTAAATTTAGTAAAATTTTTATGAAAAAATTATATTAAATTTTAAAAAGCTTTAATCTAATTACGTACACACACTCTCAAAATATTATTTTTTCAAGTTATTTGCTTAAGAGGAAAAACGATATGCGACATTATTTTTGGAGGCGACTGTACCATCTCCGGAATGCACAGTATATTTAAATCACATTTTTTAAACGCTAGTTGATATTTACTAACTTTCAGCATCAATTTGTCAAAATTACAACCATAAAATAATTTCGATCGTTCAGAACCGACAACCTGACCACCGTGCGCCGCGCCGCGTGTGCTGTCAATTTGCTGTTACATTAGCAATACACAAACTTCCCCTTGCACGCTACAGTGATTTTTGTAAAAATAAGTAAATTCAGAAACTTTTAGTCGCATGTCTCGCTACAAGGCTGAACGAGGATGCGTATGTGACCGTGCATTTGAGGGTAGCCAATAGCAATCTAGTGTGCGACGCATAGACCAGAGGCATGCGATGCTATCCGATCGGAGTCGATATTTTAAATGTTGTATTTGTTCGCCTCAATGCACGTTTTTCACTTAAGCACGAATGCAAGACATTCATTGAGCCTCGCAGCGAAGCATGCGAATCTTGCCTCAAATAAATAAGCGCCTTTATAAAACTCATTCCGCAATAGCACACACCTTTTGGGATTAAGGTTGACGTTACAGTTAGTTTGGAAACAAATTTACTTACTTGTGGTGTAACCAAAGTCGTCCTCTGCTTCTGAATCAGCCGCGATTTCATCTTTACTTCGTTTTATGTTGGCAGCACTGGCCCGATCAATCTATAAAAGAAATCAATTTTTTAGCAGTGCACTTTTAACTTATAGCAAAAATGGTACCCAGGATTATAGGTTATAAGCTGTATGGTTCATAGATTGCTTGCTGTGCTTAATGTGTGTAAGAGAAAATAAAAGGGATAAAAATATATTTTGGGCAGATTCTTGAAATAATTTTCGCTGTTTTAGACCCGTATTCGGGCTGGTAGTGAGTAAGTAGGGGAATACGTCGTGACTTCTCGACGTTTTTCGTCATTCCGTCGTGTGCAGAAAAACAGGTGAGAAGTGGGTATTTGTTTTTTACGCAAGTTCTAACACAAGCCAAGATGTACCAAATTTATTTTTATTGTCGCGTTTGAGGGAAGAGATATTCCAAGCCGTAGCTTGGTCCAAAAAATAGTGACTTATTTCCAACGAACAGTAAGGCAATTGCCAATGATGTGGGCGATGATATTTCATACATAACCGTGCAAAACATTTTAAAGCGACATGGGTACGGGAGTTTAAGGTAACGAAAACGCTAGTAGTTTTCCCAGATGCAGTTTCGAAAAATGAAGGATTGTGAATGCATGATTAAAAAAGCGAATCAGGATGAAAATTTTATTAAAAATATTTTTTTTACAGACTAAAGTTCGTTTTCAATTTATAACCGTCACAATCCTTTCGTTGTTTGTTACTGGTCACGGAAAAATAAACATTTGCATATTGCAGAACGGACCCAGTATCCTGAAAAACTTACACCAGTATTTACTAAAGGGTCTACAGTGCTAAGTGCTACAATCCTAGATTTAAAAGTCTACCTTTTGGTTGAAGGTTTAACTTATTTTTCCCTTAAATGCAATAGTTTTTAATATTTATATAAATTGTTTATAAATACCATGCGATATGGGTCAACTTTTTTCGTTGTAACAAAGACATTATTTCCACACAAAGGTTATAAATAAATAAAAAGAATAAAATATTTTGGTTTAAAAAGGTCAGCCATATTTAAACCTCCAAACGTCACTAGGAAATGTCGATTAAAAACAGTGTCAGCTGTCCGCTATATTTTACATGTTAATTTTTTAGACAAGTTAGCGACGATTAAACCGATGGTCGATTGTTTTGGTGAATGTGTAAATGAAAAGGGATTCTAATATATCTTGTGCTTTTTACAGTATTTACATATTGATACGTATTTAATACGGTAATGCATCTACAGATATAGTTTTAAGTTATTCATGTATTATTTAGCTTTGAATATTTTTGTATATAAGTTTTTTTGTCAATCATGAATTATTTCTATTGTTTTTTAAACCACCCCTCAGGTGTGGTACTACAATTTGAGACTAGTTTTAACGGGAATCCTACGACTGCACGGACTAAGTTTCCCAAAAATGACATTTCGTTACAAAATTTTTATGTGGTTTTTCTTTATTTCTAAAGTTAATTTGAATATATATGAGATGAAATTTACTGAGAAATGCACATTAATGCACATTAGGGTGAACCAAATCTTTGCAGTTATTTGACCTATGAGTATTAAAAAAATACACTTAAACCGGTCGGTATCAAGTCTATAGACTTGATACTTAAACCCGGTCTACAATGCTAAGTCTTAAGATCTTAGTAAATACTGGTGTTAAAGTAAAAAACGCAATTAATTTTTCTAGATCAGTTTCGAAAAATTGAGTTTTATAAATGCATAATTGAAAAAGCGAATCAAAATGAAAATTTTATTAAAAATATTTGTTTTACAGACAAAAGTTCGTTTTCGATTCAAAAAGTTCGTTTTCAATTCATAACCGTCACAATCATTCCGTTGTTCGTTACTGGTCTCTGAAAAATAAATAAACATGTTATATACTGCAGAACGGACCCAGTATCCTGAAAAACCTAATGTCTGGACTGGGATTTTGGGTGACAATGTCATTGGTCCTTTTTTTTATCAATGATAATTTACCAGGGATAAATTATTTAGCTTATTTAGCTCTATCATTCCTGCGGTGCCAAATGTGGTTTGTGCAAGATGATTGCCCAGCTCATGACACTTTGCCTGTGAGAGTGTTTTTAAATAAATTGTTTTAAGGCAACTTATTACAAGCAGGCAAGGTACAGCCAGCCAGCTGGCCTCCGAGATCACCAGATTTGGCAACCAATGATTTTTTATGGGGCTATGCAAATAGCCAAATTTATTCGTATGGCCATTAAATGGCTCTTCATCCAAAGTGGTATAGCTCTTAAATTTTAAGAGCTATACCACTTTGGATGAACTTCGGGTAAAAATAATCTCAACACTCTACAATCAGTGACACCTAAAATGCTAAGTAATATCCGAACTGAATTTTATACTAGGCTCGGATACTGTTTAGCACGGAGCGGTGGTATTTTTGTGAATTTAATTCGTTAGATAGTTCTTAAATTGATATGAAAGAATTTGCTTTTAAAACAGACCCTTCTCTTAGTTAATTCGCTGGGGAAGCCATAAACTTTAGTTTGTGGTAGACACAGCAATAAATATTATAAAAATGAACAAGCTTAAAAAACGGATTATAAGTTACGTAGCTATCGTCTAAATTTCCGATATTTTATGTAAAACTACCCCGATCGACTTTCCTTACGAACTGAAAGAAAAGATCGCCGCGCTAGGGGAAACAGTCGGTGCCAAAAATTTCCGTCGTCTACTTTACCGGGGCGCACAGAGGACAGGTATTGGCTATGAGTCTGGTTATCTTAAAACCATGGGCGTAACTACGTGTAAACTTCTATCCTTTTTCCTTACATACCACATATTTTATACATATGCAGTTGTTCTTATCTTACGTAAAGTAATAATTTCCCATCATCTGTGGCTAAAAATTAACGTATAGTTGTTCTACTACTTTACATAACACACATAAAAGTGGCTCGCGCTACCCTAAATAGAGCCATTATGAGATTTTCAGGATTAGGCGCAAAAATTAAAAATTAATTTTCAAATTTTGGGAAATATTTTAGTATTTTCAGTACGACTACGTATTTCAATGTCTTTAAGTAAAAGTACCGAACAATCCTAATCTGGCGATACGTGACTAAGCCCTTCTTGTAAGACATAACAGAGGCAATCGAAAAGTACTACCTGCAACCTTGAACAATGGGTTTCAAAGTATACCTCAAATACCAATGGGGCAAACTTTACCTGATGTCCTTTAGCAGATACCGTCCTCCCCTCCAGTTCGGCTGTATCGTCTTCCTCATCGTCTTCACTTCCCGAATCTATCCTCTCACTGCCCACGGGTGTAGGAGTTCTGGGAGTAACGGGTCGACTGTCATCTCGATCCGAATCGGATCTTGTAGTGGATTGGCCAAAAGTTACTGACAAACATAAATAAAAATAAGTAAACATACACAAAGTAAACCAGTGTTGTAGTACCACGTACCAAAGATAGAGAGTGCAAAAGGTCGAAAATCAGAAGATCGAAATTACACGTCGAAATTACATAGGATCGAAAATACAAAAGGATCAAATTACGCAAGGCCAAAAGTACAAAAGATCGAAATCACATAAGGTCGAAATATTTAAATTCTACACAATCAAAAAGAGCATTGTTACAATTGGATACAATAAGCGTCAAATAACAAAAGATCAAATGTAGAAAGGTCAAAATTACAAAACATCGAAAATACAAGAGGTCAAAAGACGAAAAGGTCGACAAATAAAAAAAAATATAAATAACCAAACCAATATATGTTGATTGATGATAGTTGCCTTGGTTTGGTCAGTATCCTAACCTGACTTGGTTGGGTTATTATTATCCACTGCAGATGGGCGGTGGACAAAAGGTCGAATTATCAGAAGATCGAAAATACAAAACGACGAAATCACATAAGATGGAAAGTACAAAAGATCAAAAGTAAAAAAGGTCAATATTACAAAAAATCGAAAAAACAAGAGGTAAAAAGGTCGAAAAATTTAAAAAAATATATAAATAACCGCACCATGTTGAATTGGCCTGTCCACCCAAGGTGGACCAGGGGCCGACGCTTGTTTGTAGTTGCCCTGGTTTGGTCAGTACCCTAACCTGACTTGGTTAGGTAATTACATATCCAGTGCACATTGGCGCCGCGCCGGACAAAAGGTCGAAAATCAGAAGATCGAAAATACAAAACGACGAAATTACGTAAGGTCGAAAGTCAAAAACTCAAAATTACATCAGCTCCAATGTAAAAAGGTCGAAATTAAAAAAGATCAAAAGTAAAAAAGGTCAAAATCACAAGAAATCGAAAATACAACAGGTCAAAAGACGAAAAGGTCGAAATTACAAAAGATCAAAAACAAAAAATCGAAAATACAAGAGGTGTCGAAAAATAAAAAAAAATATCTAAATAACCATAAATGCCCTAGTTTGGTCAGTATCCTAGCCTAAGTTGGTTAGTTTATTATATAACCAGTGCAGATGGGCGACGAATAGGTCGAAAGTACAAAAGATCGAAAGTGCAAAAGGTCGAAAATCAGAAGATCGAAAGTACAAAAGGACGAAATTACGTAAGGTCAAAAGTACAAATAGTCGGAATTACATAAAGTCGAATGTAACAAGGCAGAAATTACAAAAGATCAAAAGTAAAAAAGGTCAAAATTACAAAAGATCGAAAAGACAAGAGGTCAAAAAACAAAAAGTTCACTCCACGTTATATCAGCGTTGAAAACAGTTTTTTGTAAATATCTCAGAAACACCTATGTGTGTTGTGTGTTCTACTATATTCTGAAACCGCAGATTGATGCGATGCTCCGTTAAAAAGTTAGCATATTTTCAACTTTTAAACTGTAAAAAAACTGTAATTAGCATTAATGGATTTTAACCAAAATCTAATAAGCTTGTTACGATATCGAACACTTTTTTTCCTAAAAATCTCATGAAAATCGTTTCAGCGGTTTAGGAGCTACCGTGTTACGGACAGACATACACACACACGTACACACACAGACAGACATCACGTCGATGTTACTAAGATAGGTCGAAATAGACGCAAATAACACATTTTTGACGTTACCTGAAAAAAAAAATTCGTCGAAAATAATACTTCCTTGTTTAATTGCTCTGTCCAGCCGAGGTGGACCAGCTTCCCCTCCCCCCGTGCAGGTACTTGTACAGAAATTAAATTTTAATTATTTAATAAAAACTTGAGAAAAATGTCAAATTACCTTTAACGGAGTCTTTCCTCCACCCACTATTAACATCATTATATTGTTGGTAATTCGTGCTAGAATCTTCATGATTTTCGATTATTTCTTTCGAAAATTGCGGCGAAGTTTGATGGCTCTGCAGGCGTGGCTTATTATTGACTATAGAATTGACGTTTTCAGAGCTTTCCTGTAAAAATAAAAAATAATAAAGAGTTAATTAAACTGAGATATTAAAAAAAAACTTTAGAAATAATGTAGAGATAATAAAATAGAAACTCCTTCCTTCGTGGGTTTTTACATTTCTAAAAATGTTCAGGATATTTTTTCCTGCCTACATCTTCGTTAATAAGTGCTTTTTGTGGCGTCAGACTTTTTGCATAGAAAATCTCTCTCTCAAAAAGTAATTGTATAATTTTTTTTTCCAATTTGATGTTGGCCATTAGTTTTAAAGAAATTTATTCGTGTATGCATCTTAGAAGCTAGATTCTTTTAATAATCATTTGGGGATAACAAAGTTTTAGCCTACGCATTGCCACAGCCAAGCTAAGGTCGCCCTTTGCTTTATTTTTTTTTGTATTATGTAGAAATTATTAACATAGAGCAAACAATAAAGAACAAACTATTTAAAAAATAATTTTGCAAGGCTTGTTTTAGTATATATGCATTACTGATAACGTGCGGTAGGATTTAAGGAATACTATCTTTTGGATAACTCAAAGTTCTTTAGTGAGTTTTGCTTAAATTTATCTACAGTGTCTTTTAAAAGAAGCCTTGTTGTAGACTTGACTACGAGTCGCTACTAATTGTCATAACGTTAAAAATTTTCAGAGCCTTATGCTCTCTCTATTCGCTTAGAGGCCTTTTTGCACTTAATGCAAAGTTGACTCCAGGGTAGGTATTCTGGGTCTTGAACGATGTGATAGTCCCCATCACATGCTTTCGCCAATGGCAAGATTTAAATTAGCCCGAAGCCGTCACGTGCTATGCGAAAAGCTTCTCCTACTATCCGATCGAGGAACGTTCAGTCGATACTAGGGCAGGAGAACAGATTTCACTTCAAACGCGTAAAATCCACTAACTCTAAAGAGCGGGCGACTATGCCATTGGTTGAGACAAGTCATTTCGCACAACACGCGACCACTTAGAGTTTGCTATTGGTCAAAGCGTGTGATGTGAATAATCACATCGTTCAAGACCCAGAATAGATACCAGGGGTGCTCCAACTGTTGAAAGCTCTTACCTTTGGGAACACAATTCCACTTATTATTTATCCGTCAAACTCAAACTAATTCTGTTTTATTTGGATTACAGTGCATTTTTATAAAAAGTACTATTCACTTGCATTTTTAATATTAATATCTATTAAAACAAATATACTGCGTATACTTTTTGTTCGTGTTTTTTGCTTTTTTTAGAGAAGCTGCTGATATTACAAAAAAATCATATGAAACAAAAAATATGCGCATTGACAAGTTGTATTGATTTTACCCTAAGTTAAGTTTTCAAGTTATGCTCAAAAAACTAAGAAATTGTCCTGAGGGTACATACTCTTAGACACCAAAATTTAACTTTTTCATGAAAGTTTCAAAAGTGGAAAAAATGCTTTAAAAATTAAAAGACTACTACCATTTTAAACAATGTAAGCTAATTTTTTATTTTTTGTAGTTTATAATCTGTCAAATATGGCGGTTTAAATATGGCCTACCTACGATTTTGCACCAATGTGTTCCCGACTATTTTTTATACCTTAGGGCATCCTCTAGGAACCTATAGGGCACATCGGTCGAAAGGTAAGTTAAAGCTTTACAAAAAACTACTAACCATTTTCTCTTAAAATTACAGCTTTCGTGAAAAATATTGAAAACTCGCTCGCTTGGTGACCTCCGTTATTTTTGCGTTTAAATGCAAATTTGACATCAAAGGTTGAAAGCCCTTGTTTTTTGTAACACAACTCGACTTATTGGACATCTTTCAAACTCATACCAAATACAAGATCAAAAATGAAAAAAAGAACAAATTTGGAAAATTCATAAATTTGTCATTTGTGAAGCGATTTTTTAAATTTTTGTTCGTGTTTTTTGCTTTTTTTAGAGAAGCTGCTGATATTACAAAAAAATCATATGAAACAAAAAATATGCGCATTGACAAGTTGTATTGATTTTACCCTAAGTTAAGTTTTCAAGTTATGCTCAAAAAACTAAGAAATTGTCCTGAGGGTACATACTCTTAGACACCAAAATTTAACTTTTTCATGAAAGTTTCAAAAGTGGAAAAAATGCTTTAAAAATTAAAAGACTACTACCATTTTAAACAATGTAAGCTAATTTTTTATTTTTTGTAGTTTATAATCTGTCAAATATGGCGGTTTAAATATGGCCTACCTACGATTTTGCACCAATGTGTTCCCGACTATTTTTTATACCTTAGGGCATCCTCTAGGAACCTATAGGGCACATCGGTCGAAAGGTAAGTTAAAGCTTTACAAAAAACTACTAACCATTTTCTCTTAAAATTACAGCTTTCGTGAAAAATATTGAAAACTCGCTCGCTTGGTGACCTCCGTTATTTTTGCGTTTAAATGCAAATTTGACATCAAAGGTTGAAAGCCCTTGTTTTTTGTAACACAACTCGACTTATTGGACATCTTTCAAACTCATACCAAATACAAGATCAAAAATGAAAAAAAGAACAAATTTGGAAAATTCATAAATTTGTCATTTGTGAAGCGATTTTTTAAATTTTTGACGAAAGCTGTAATTTTAAGAGAAAAATAGTTTTGTAGTTTTTTGTAGAGTTTTAAGCCTTTTTACTGATGTGCCGCCTTTTAGGTTTCTAGAGGATGCCCTAAGGTATAAAAAATAGTCGGGAAAACATTGGTGCAAAATCGTAGGTCGGCAATATTAAAACCGTCATAAAATACAAACGACAAAAAATAAAAAATTAGCTTGCATTGTTTAGAATGGTAGAGCCTTTTTGAAACATTTTTCCACTTTTGAAACATTTATGAAAAATTAAAATTTTGTTGTCTGGGGCTACCGTTAGGCCAATTTCGTAGTTTTTTTAGCATAACTTTTTAACTTATGGTAAAAATGAAACCCACTATGAATATGAATGAATGTCAATGCACATTTTTCTTGTATCTTATGATTTTTTTCAAATCAGCAGTTTCTCTAAAAAACGCAAAAAACACGAAAAAAAACAATATTGAGGAATATATATTTTTTCAGACACAGAAATATTAAAAATGCAAGTGATTAATAGTTTTTATATTAGGTGCACTATAATCCAAATAAAATAAAATAAGTTTGAAAAAAAATCGGTGAAAAAATAAAAAAGTTCTGAATTTTCAAAAATGCTTCTATTTTTCATTTTTGAGCCGCCATGTTTTAAACAAACGAAAGAAATGATTGTATTAACACGCTGTATGTATGGCTATGCGAGTGCCTGATGGCGCCGACTTTTATGTTATGAGCTTGTCCAAAAACCCCAACATAACATAATCCGCCTTAAAAAAACCCTCTTTTTTGCTTTTATACCCACAAAAAAATGTATTAAAGCTTTTCGGCTGGTTGCTTTATGTGGCAAAATAGGTTTATGACAGAAAAATGAGTTTTTAGGTCAATTAGTTTAGTGCAGGCAGAGACCCTGTATGTATGACATATTTGTAATACAAACAAAATTTCTTTGCCTTTATTTATTTTAAACACAACATTCTTCTTCCGAAAAATTCATAAACTCAACGGTCTCTAAAATTATTACATTATCATACTCCACGCTAAATCAGCCTTGAAAACTATTTTTTATAAATATCTCAGAAACGAAAGCCCCCACGAAGTTTTTGGTTATAAGAAAAATTATTGAGAAAAATGTGTTCTACTATAAACCACATATTGACGCAATGCTCCGTTCTCAAACTGCTGTCTTTTTAAGAGAAAACCAAAATATTTTTTTTTAATTTTATCAAAGTTATTTTAAGCATGAGTTACAACAAACCACCCACATAGCACAAAAATCACATCAACATTAAATTAACGTGAACAAAAATAACAAATATTTTTTTTACTTGAAAACAACCTTATACCATGTAATATTTATTTTGTTAAATCTACATGCTTAAAAAGAAGGAGAAAACAAGCTATAAAAATTAACTTTTTCCTGAAGTTTCTGGTGCTGTGTATATAACGTGTTTTTTACCCTTTAATAACATTTTTTTAACTTAAAAGAGACGCGAAATCAAGTTATAAAATTCACTAGTTTAAGACTACAACACTTCAAGACAATTTTAAAGATGGCGCTCAAGGCAAGACAAAATATCTATAGATCTATCTATATACATTATGTTTTTTTTAAAAGCTAAACAAGATTTTTTAACAGTAAACAGTTTCATAGAGTATTAATGTGTCTTTATCAGGTTAATAACAGATGCGTCGTGATCTTGAAGGATCAGGGATCAGTTTCTTAACAGGTTTTTGGAGTATAGAGGCCAAAGCACTGCCTGATAGATTTCGTCAAAGTGAAAAGTGCCGACAATAGGTGGCGCTGCTGCTACTAAAATCTCAAAATTATTCGGTAGAAAAGTCATGCAAGTCGCGTTTTAAAATTCGTGTAGAAAAGGCGTGAATCTAATGTGATTTTAACGTTGATAAAAATCACTTGAAACTAACGTAAAAACAGTGCTGTTTTAGTTTGACAATGGCGTTATTACAACGCAGTTTTTAGCAACGTTATTTTTTATAACGTTAATGAATGACCTATTAAGCTTTTCATATATAAAATAAACGTTTTTTTCTAGCATCTTTTAAAATCAAAGTTTTTTTTTCTCACGCCTTTTTTACGTGTTAAACACGTGATTGTGCTATGTGATCATTCAATATAAGGCCTTTGTTTATTAGAAGAACCGAAACAAATACTGCCATTTTTAAATAAAGATAAATAAACGATATATTTTTAAATTCGACTTTATGTCAATTTTGAAAGATCGACAGTCAGCTTACAATGAAAATCTGTCAAAATATTACCTGACAATTTTACAACCTTAGAGTAAGAAAAAATATTTTTTCTTCCTCTAAGTTTATAACGTACTATTACTTTATACAAGATGAAATTCTAAACTTTAAAAACTTTACATAAAATCGGTGTAAAATCCCAAAATAATGTCTATATTATTATACGAGAAATTAGACTTCCTTTTATAAATTATTAAAAACTAAAAAAATCTTGCCGCAGGAGAGTAGCTTAGCGAAAATCAATGCTTCAACAGTTTTAAAAGAGTTCAATATTAAAAATTTGTTATCAATTTAAATTTGCGAAACAAATTTTTAATGTTCTTTTTATCTGTGATGTTTGACTAACAACATAATTTAAACTTACCCAAGGGACCAAACTCTGCACAACAAACACCACTGGATTGGCGGAGTTTTTAATGGCTTCCACGGCTTTGTTGTGGCTCGCATGCCGCAGGTCAACTCCGCTCACTTCCAATATCCGGTCCCCTGTCTGCAAATACAGGAAATTCAAAAGTGCGACGTGCCAACGATTTATATTGCGAATTGCGATTTATTTAACGTATCGGCCAAAGGTATAGGGACTTTCTAAAATTGCATGCAGGGTCGCCTGGCGAAAAGGTATACTAGAGGAGAGATTATAGGAAAGCTAGAGACTGGATTTTAGAGCCAACCAAAATAAAAAGAGTTGGTACACCATGCGTTTGACATTAGACCTTGAAAAATCTGAAACCTTGCACGTTAGGCAGCCTCAGAGCTATCAAAACAGACGGGCGACATAAAAATAGAGGCCACGACCCTGAAAAAATCAGCTGTTCTCCGGGGGCTGAATTTTACATTGGGTCTTATAGGAGGTCAGACGTTTTTCTATGATATTTTCAAAATGGCACTTCAGATTTCCGCGAAATTTCAGTGAAATATTCTCAGACACCATCCCGATATTCCACCAAAGTTTTGTAAGGAGGCAACACGATTAAAAGGTTAAAATCTTCAAGATTTAGCATCCCTTATTTTGAATTCAAATTACCCGCCATGTACCACATGCCAACTGTTATATTAGACATGTATTTGACTTTGTCATCTGTGATTGTCACATTCGCTTCTGCTTTAAACTTAATTTTTGTGTGAGCTAATGAAGCGGCTGTGAAAAACTAAGGATACAATAGATTTAAAAAATACTCTGCCAATCTATGGGCACCTAAGCTCACACTAGGTACTATAGTTATAGTGTGAGCTAATATAATCAAAAACTGAAATATATTTTATTCAACTCCAGACTCAATTTCCTTTCGTTTGATACCACACAAGCCATGTTTTGACTTAAACTCAAATTTTTTTAATCTACCCCCCCACCCTTTAAAAAAAACTAAAATGTATTTTGTTTAACTCCAGACTCAATTACCTTTCGTTTGATATCACACACGCCATATTTTCACTTAAACTCTAATTTTTGACATCTACCCCCACCCTTTTTTAAAAATAAACTGAAATTCATTTTTTTTAACTCCAGACTTAATTACCTTTCGTTTGATATCACACACGCCATATTTTCACATAAACTCTAATTTTTGGAATCTACCCCCACCCTTTTATTTGGCTTGCGTTTGGTGGATTTTGTTCATTTTTAAATGGGACCATCACGGCCCAAGACCCAACTTAGGTACCAAATTTCATTAAAATCGGACAAGCGGTTTTTGAGTTATGCGGGTTGGTCGTCAGACAGACAGACAGACAGACAGACAGACAGACAGACAGACAGACAGACAGACAGACAGACAGACAGACAGACAGACAGACAGACAGACAGACAGACAGACAGACAGACAGACAGACAGACAGACAGACAGACAGACAGACAGACAGACAGACAGACAGACAGACAGACAGACAGACAGACAGACAGACAGACAGACAGACAGACAGACAGACAGACAGACAGACAGACAGACAGACAGACAGACAGACAGACAGACAGACAGACAGACAGACAGACAGACAGACAGACAGACAGACAGACAGACAGACAGACAGACAGACAGACAGACAGACAGACAGACAGACAGACAGACAGACAGACAGACAGACAGACAGACAGACAGACAGACAGACAGACAGACAGACAGACAGACAGACAGACAGACAGACAGACAGACAGACAGACAGACAGACAGACAGACAGACAGACAGACAGACAGACAGACAGACAGACAGACAGACAGACAGACAGACAGACAGACAGACAGACAGACAGACAGACAGACAGACAGACAGACAGACAGACAGACAGACAGACAGACAGACAGACAGACAGACAGACAGACAGACAGACAGACAGACAGACAGACAGACAGACAGACAGACAGACAGACAGACAGACAGACAGACAGACAGACAGACAGACAGACAGACAGACAGACAGACAGACAGACAGACAGACAGACAGACAGACAGACAGACAGACAGACAGACAGACAGACAGACAGACAGACAGACAGACAGACAGACAGACAGACAGACAGACAGACAGACAGACAGACAGACAGACAGACAGACAGACAGACAGACAGACAGACAGACAGACAGACAGACAGACAGACAGACAGACAGACAGACAGACAGACAGACAGACAGACAGACAGACAGACAGACAGACAGACAGACAGACAGACAGACAGACAGACAGACAGACAGACAGACAGACAGACAGACAGACAGACAGACAGACAGACAGACAGACAGACAGACAGACAGACAGACAGACAGACAGACAGACAGACAGACAGACAGACAGACAGACAGACAGACAGACAGACAGACAGACAGACAGACAGACAGACAGACAGACAGACAGACAGACAGACAGACAGACAGACAGACAGACAGACAGACAGACAGACAGACAGACAGACAGACAGACAGACAGACAGACAGACAGACAGACAGACAGACAGACAGACAGACAGACAGACAGACAGACAGACAGACAGACAGACAGACAGACAGACAGACAGACAGACAGACAGACAGACAGACAGACAGACAGACAGACAGACAGACAGACAGACAGACAGACAGACAGACAGACAGACAGACAGACAGACAGACAGACAGACAGACAGACAGACAGACAGACAGACAGACAGACAGACAGACAGACAGACAGACAGACAGACAGACAGACAGACAGACAGACAGACAGACAGACAGACAGACAGACAGACAGACAGACAGACAGACAGACAGACAGACAGACAGACAGACAGACAGACAGACAGACAGACAGACAGACAGACAGACAGACAGACAGACAGACAGACAGACAGACAGACAGACAGACAGACAGACAGACAGACAGACAGACAGACAGACAGACAGACAGACAGACAGACAGACAGACAGACAGACAGACAGACAGACAGACAGACAGACAGACAGACAGACAGACAGACAGACAGACAGACAGACAGACAGACAGACAGACAGACAGACAGACAGACAGACAGACAGACAGACAGACAGACAGACAGACAGACAGACAGACAGACAGACAGACAGACAGACAGACAGACAGACAGACAGACAGACAGACAGACAGACAGACAGACAGACAGACAGACAGACAGACAGACAGACAGACAGACAGACAGACAGACAGACAGACAGACAGACAGACAGACAGACAGACAGACAGACAGACAGACAGACAGACAGACAGACAGACAGACAGACAGACAGACAGACAGACAGACAGACAGACAGACAGACAGACAGACAGACAGACAGACAGACAGACAGACAGACAGACAGACAGACAGACAGACAGACAGACAGACAGACAGCAAAACAAAAAAGTTTCAAAATCATCTGAAACGCAAAGATATAGAAAAAATTTTGAAATCGGAGCAACTTTTTTTTTCTCGAAAAAATTAGGATCACCATAGCTCACACTACTTATAGTAGTAGTGTGAGCTAAAATTGTTCTGAAAGAATATAGTAAAAACAATCTCAAAACCGGCTTTATTTTTATTTAAAAATCAAATATTCATGAACCGTCTTTTCAACTTCAATATTTTAATTACAATCAGCTGTGGCCATCAAAAAAATTAGCCCCGGATGTGACGTCAACAAAGTGGAGGATCGTGGCCCGTCCGTTTTGATAGCCCTGTGTTGAAGTCACAGCGAAGGCTGAATTTCTTTTTGATGGTCACGTCACGCCACAGCTGATTGTCTTTAAAATATTGAAGTTGGAATGACGGTTCATGAATATATGATTTTTTTTAATAAAGCCGGTTTTGAGATTGTTTTTACTATATACTTGTAAAACAATTTTTTTGCATGTATAATAATTCTTAATTTTTCAGAGCCGCTTTATTAGCTCACACAAAAATAATTAAATTTAAAGCAGAAGCGAATCTGTTCGTTTCTGCGTAAAAAGTAATCGCATCACCGACACCTATTTGTTTATATTCGGATACTTTTTAAACTTAATATTGTTTTTATGACTTGGTATTTTTTGATTTTATATTAACTTTATTTTAAAAAATCATTAAAAAATCGCAAAAGTTTCACAATACCAACAAATAAACAAATGCCATAATAAACACATATGACAATGTAAAATCCATGTGAAATATCACAGTTACGGTGCATGGCGAGAAATTTGAATTCAAAATAAGAAATGATAAAAATCTTAAAGATTTTAACCTTTTAATCATCTTTCGCCTTTACAAAAGTTTGATGGAATGTCGGGATAGTGTCTAGAAATATTTTACTGATATTTTGCAAAAATCTGTGGTGCCATTTTGAAAATATCACAAATAAACCTCTATTCTCCCATAAGACCCAATGTAAAATTCAGCTCACGATAACAGCTGATTTTTTCAGGGTTGTGGCCTGTATTTTTTTGTTGGCTTTGGCCAGCCTAAGTTTGATTTTATCGCGGCCTTGTTAAAACGGCGGAGTCTGTCAGTTGTTGTTATTTTGTAATGTTAAAAGTCATCTTTAAAGACACTGAACATTTTTTGACAGTTAGATTTTATTCCAAATTTATAAATTAAATAATATAAAAAACTGGCAAAAAATACGAATAAACCAAATCAGCGGCATAGACAAGCACCTGACGTTTCTAAACCAGAGAACGAAATGTCAAACTAAAATTACATTAATGGCTTTCACGGTTTCGTTGGGGCTCGCATGCCACAGGTCAAATCTGCACACTTCCAATATCCGGTACCCTGACTGCAAATACAAGAAATTCAAAAGTGCGACGTGCCATCGATTTATATTGTGAATTGCGATTTATATAAGTAGTATAAAGTAGAGCGAATTCCTTAGATTGTATAATTGTTGCCAGACTTTTCTGAAACCTTTCCTTCAACTAAGTGACAAAAACATATCCTTCAAAACAGGAAGGGCTGGGTGGTCGGCAGCATACCAAAAAAACTTGAACAAATTTTTTTTTGATAAAAATGGAAGAAGAAAACAAATAGATAAAGAATGTTTAACTTAAATCATAATCATTAAGTATTAAAAATTACCTATATAAATTAAGTTTCGCAAAATTATTGGAATATTTGCCTCAAAATAGTAAAAATCCTTCAAATTAGAATAAACATTTTCAATCACGTACGTCATAAATATATCAGTACTACTAAACCGTATTAAAACCACTAATGGAAAATTACTGCTACAAGCGTTCCGCCATATTGGATTTCAATGAACCCAAACGTATAGCTTGGATAAAAATGGAGACGCTTTTAATAAAATTTGACAGGATGACGTTGACAATTTGTCAATGCGATGATTTGACGTTGACGTCAAAATTGGGGTTAAATTTTATTATAATTTAAATTTAAGAAAATTCTTTGTAATTTGAAACTTTTGGAAGACAAAGTCATTATCTTGAGTTGACGTAGCCGCTTATTTGGTATTTTTTAAAACAAATCAAAAGGTATTTATCCTAAGGTAACTAATAATGGGTGTTTTCAAGCTTAGAACAGAGATGGCGCTGAGAGCGCAGCACCCATTATCAGTAGCCTGAACTTATCCAAGCCATAGGTTTGGGTTAATTTAAAATCCAACATGTCGGCATGCTTGTAGCAGTAATTTTTTAAGACCATTTCTCATTACTGATATATTTAAGACGTACGTGCATTCAATCCTTTAATAGTAAAAATATTTGTTCAAAACTATATTGAAAAAAATCCTTCAAATCTGGCAACACTGGATTGTATACAAATCTGATCCTCTACCAACTATAAAGCCTCCCATAACGCGGGTCTACACTTTGCCTGTCGTTTTACCTGTAAGGCAAAACTTATGGTAAACCGGTTCGGTTCGGTTCTAAGCGCTCTTCAGTTTTTTAATTAAATAGGGAACAAGCACCTCTTAGTGATTATATCAGATTGTCTAATAAAATTCAGGAAACCAAAAAAAGTGTTCTTAAGTAACACGTCGTATATCTGTTTGTTTTTGTCACGATCGCTGCCGATTTGATTTTTTACATTTCACAAACATATATATATATATATATATATATATATATATATATATATTTATCGGTTTCACAACGTTCTACGTCTTCCGATACCCAATCTCCACTCGTTTCTGTTTGCCCATAATTCATCATCTAGGCCTCTTATTCTTATTTCACTGTCTATTCCTTATCTCCAGCTTCTCCTCGGCCTTCCTCGTTTTCTTCGGCCAGTTGGTTTCCATTGTAATATTTGTTTAGGTAGTCTTCCATCATCCATTCTTTGTATATGTCCGTACCACACCAGTTGTTTTGTTCTTATATCATCCACTAAAGTACGTTCACCCACTGTCATAATTTTTCTTATTCTTTGATTTGTAACTCTTTCTCTTTTTGATATCCCAGCTGCTCTTCTCCAATAGTTCATCTCCGTAGCGGAAAGCATTTTTTATGTTCTATCTTTGATTGGCCATACTTCTGAGCCGTATGTAATAATACTTTTTACAAAGGTGTTATATATAAGCTTTTTGTTATCTTTTGATATACTTTGGTCCCAAATTATTCCATTTAATAAAGTTATTGCTTTTCTTCCTTTAAAGCTTTGTCTAGTGTTTCGTCAGCTGTAATTTTTAGACCTAAGTATTTATACTCATCACAGGACTGAATTCGTTGCCCAGTATTTAAGATTAGATCCTGTTTCGTTCCACCAATACACATATACTCTGTCTTATTGATATTAACCTCTAGTCCCCACTTGTACTCTTCTATTAGTTTTCGTGTCATATATTCGAGATCGCCATAATCCTGAGCCACCACTATCTGATCATCGGCGAAACATGAAGTATACAAGGTGGTTTCATCCAACGGAATTCCCATGTTTTGGCATTTTCTCTTCCAGACTTTAAGGACTTATTCCAAATATAGCTTGAAGAGCGTAGGCGAGATACAGCAACCTTCTTTAAGACCTTTATTTACTTGAAATCCTTTGGTTAGTTTTGCTTTTATTTTAACTTTTGTCTTACTATTGTGGTATAACTCTTTGATGGCCTTAATTAGCTGTACGCTTATGTTTGTCTTTTCCAACGCTTTCCAAAGTAGATTTAGTTGTATACTATCATATGCCTTCTGCAAATCTACGTAAAGCAGATGCAACTCTTGTCGGTATGCCATTTTCTTTTCAATAACTTGGGTTATACAAAAGAGATGATCTGAAGTCGATCTACCCGCCCTGAAACCGGCTTGTTCTTCTGCCTCCATATCTTTATATTCGCTCTCCACTTTATTTCTTATTATTTTGCCACATATTCTGCTTAGCGTACTAGTTACAGATATACCTCTATAATTGTCACATGTCACATATATCTTTCCTTCCTTTTTTGTGTATTGTGGATATATATGACGTTTTCCACTCAGTTGGTACTACAGCTCCATTTAAATATTTTTGGAAAAGATTCCGTAATCTCCAAAACAGTTCTTCAGTGCCATATTTAATAAGTTCAGCTGGGGTATTTCCGGGTCCGGCAGACTTACCGCTTTTTAAGGTTGTGCACACGTTTTTGACCTCAGAGATTGTGAGGGGTACTGGAGATCCCATCGTTCTAATGATGTTGTCTCTTTCGTCTCCCTTGAATTCTGCTCTATCTTCAGTTAAAAGTTTTTTAAAATGCTCATCCCATTCTTTTTCTGGTATTGGTGAAATAATATCTCTGCATGTTTCTTTTTTGATCGATCTTATAGTTTTCCAGCTTTCGGTACTTCTTCTAATTTTCATAATTTTCAGTTGTTTTCGCAACTTATTTTGTGTGTGTGAAAAATCGCAACTTTTTTTGTTTAATTTTCTCAAAGGTTCATAGTGTACGGTCAAAATGAACCCCGCATTTGGATTCAGCGTACCGAAGAACTTATAGGTAGGCCTGATCAGAGGTATAGACCACTTTCTTATTTCGTGTGCCAGTGTAAGTTTTCATAGATTTTCAAAATTTTAAGTTTTTTAAAACAGAAAATTTTATGAAAGTTTTAATATAAATACCTACTCTCGTCTTTTATGTGGTGAAATGGTCTAACAACCTAACCTGTTACTTTTTTACAAGGAGCATTCGAATTCTAGAAGCTTAACTTTATTTCATTATGCACTGTTTTACTATGTGCGCTATTTTCCGTGTGCGCCATTTCGGTGTGCGCGTTTATCAACGTGCGCTTTTTGACGTGTGCGCTCTTCCCTTATGAGGATCTTTTCTGTGTGCTTTTGTCATATGAGCTTTTTTTCCTGTGCCCTAATTTACAGTCACCGCTTGACCATTGCCCCCCCCCCCCCCCCCAGAATTTGGTTCCAGAACCGCCCTTGCTTTATCGGGATACTAAATTTAAAACTGCAGACTATTAAAAAGTACGCAAAAAGCCAAAAAAGTAGACTCCATCGATCTGTAAATGTGGAAGCGTTTGAGGTTCTGGACAATACTATGCTAGGTTAAAAATAAAAAGAGTAAAGACGTTTGCTTTGAAACCAACCAAAAACCAAATAAATTAAATAAAACAAAATAATGCGATAAACAAAACAAAATTGCGATTTACTGTCAAAACAAATCAGACAGCGGACTTAGTTAAAACAAAATTACTAATTGTAACGTGTCATTTTTACGTTTAAGACAACGTTACATATTTGTTTATTTAGGTAAATAATCAAGGCTCTTTGATTCGTCTTTGTGTACACAAAGTAAGGGTATTTTATAGAGCTAGGTTTGGAGGTTATATAGTGTCTAGGAAGTTACCTTAAAAGGAGGCATTCCATCGAATTACTGTGGACACTACGCACATCGCATTATCTGGACATCGTAATTGGAATTTAAGATCACAGGCTTCGGGAAAAATCACATAAAAATTTTGATTGTTTTGTTTTTATCTGTGGAATTTTGTGATTCACTTGACGTTCATAAAGTTAAACAGCTGTTATGCTGGGGAATGGCGGCGTTGCCGCATCACAAATGGTTTCAGTAACAGGAAGGAAACATTTAGATGAACATTTCATTCCCTTACGTTTATTTCGAGGATATTGGGACAATCCGAACCTCATATCCTTCACGGATTAACTAGTTTTGATAGTACAAAAACATATTTGGGTCGACCAGGAACAACCGAGGCTCCGCCACTTTGATATCTTTATTAATTTGATAGGGAAAGGATAAAATAAATACGAGTTATGCACTTTGGTAAAGGGGAGATAAACGAGGGATAAAAACCAAGACTAAAAGAATAAACGAAATCGTGTGAGTTAACATCTGAACACTCTTGTGCCGAGCTTCTTAGCAGTAGTTCAGTGTGTATTTTTGGGTTCAGGTTCAGAAACAACTTTATTACAGTAGAAATGTTTTACAAGAATGGCGTCAAACCATATGAATCTTAGAGAAAACATATATAAAGAGCAAAGGAAACTTGTGACTGAAACTGTAGCTAAAATACAACTAAATTCTACACTTAGTATAGCTTTACTCATATGGGAATTGGTTGAGTGTTCGAATATTCCTGGGTTTGCTGCATGCCCTGATCTCCAGTAATTGATTTTACAGTTGATGGTTTCAATGCTGAGCTTCTTCTAGTCCGTCGGGTTATTCTTCTTCTACTTGATATGTTGGTGGGGGTCCGGTAGGCAAATGTTCGGTCAAATGTATGGAGGGTGTCTCGACGTCCTTGTTATAAAAATTTCAACCGTGGAAATAGATCCGACAACACCTCAAGGTTTGTTTTACGTACTTCCTATCCCCTTGGTCGGTGCTGCCCCTATATACCTGTATAAAACTATTGCTGTATTTTATTGGTTAGTTTGAAAATCGCGGGTTTTTCTGGTTGGTTGGTATTGCATTTTACTGTCCCCACTCCCCACCAAATTTACAAAACGGTTTCCGGCCACTTCGTTTTTTTGTGTTCTGCCTGGTCTCTCTTTGCTAACAAATTTTGGCTGGGTCGGCAACAGGCTCTGGGATCGCCATTGTTTTTGGTTTGGCACTGCAGCGAATTGTAGGAGATATCCCAGAGACTGTGAGGAGTGAGCCGTCGTGTTTTCGGCGTAATCGGAAGTGACGCTCGCACCCTGTTTTGAGGGGAATGTAAGTCGGCCTACGCCATTTGTACGGAAAGAGCAGCGGTAAGTTCGATTTTATTTTTTTTTCATTTTTTTTTATTATTTGAGTACTCTTCAAGATAATATTTGCCTCCCAAATTGTAATTATTTTTCGTGGGAAATGTATTTTTTTTTGACAAAGGACGTGGGGAATTGTTGGCGTTTTTATATTTTTCTTTTAACCACGTGTTGGATAAAAACTATATATTGTTTTTCTCCTTTGTCTACAGCCCTGTCAATTCCAGCGACGGGACAGTTGGGCTGGACGCTGGTGTGAAGCCAGGTGTAGCCAGTTATAACCCTGGGAGAGGTACGTTAGGATTATTTTAGTTCATCTGTTTAAATCTACTTTGTTTTATTGAGTCGACATGGGGTCCTCGATTTAAGTTACTGTGTAGGGGAACTTCGTGCAAAATTGACGAATTCCAGGAAACATTTCATTTTCCACAGGGTTTTACGCTCGGGCAAGAATCCCACAACCTTTTTACGCTCGGGGCAAGGAACCATCAACACTTGAGACCATGTGCTGCCCTAGCGTGATGTGCTAAGCGGCAGTAGGGGAGGAGCGGGCAAGCCGGAACAGCAGGAGTATGTCGGGAAACCTACAACACTTCCAGGTTTACCAAATAAACACCAATAATTATTAAATAATTCAAGGACCAAGGTAGGAGCGAGCCTTAACTATAATTTTTTTCTCATATATAAATTTTTAATATAACTTAGACGTAATCTTTTCATATATAAGTTTCACAGTATAATTTCAACATTTCTTGTAAACGCAAGATAAGGTATGACGTCATAGCCCTGGTTTTGCGGTGTATTTACTAAGTTTTCCTTCATTTCATTTATTTAAGACAATTTCTCTTGTGAAATTTGGATTGTCTTGCTACTTAGGCCCTGACTTGTTCCACTACATTTCATTAATTTTTTTTCCTATTTCATGTTTTTGGTAATACTCCAGTTTTACCTTTTAAAATAAACAAGATGAACTAATTTTTCTTGTGTTATTTGTACAACCCGATGACCAACTTTGCGGAGACAAAAGAGAGATGAGATTATATTTTTTTTTTAGCGGTTTCGTTACACATTTTTACCTCATGGGGTAGATCTCGGACTGGGTTGCTGTCTGTCTCATTCGACCTAGCGTAGAATGATGACAGCGGATATTTGGTCCAGATCTCCCCTATGACAGAATAATTTTGGAAGTATATTTATTTTTTTTCAATCATTTATGTAACCGAGTCTCACGCTACTGACTCAGATGTAGGTACACTATGACCTGTTAAAGGAGTCCGTCTACCTGTAAAGTGCTTCTAGTTATGTCATCTTAATTCAATCTTTCAGAGTTTTATTCTGTTTATTTTTTTTTTTTGGCTTTTTAATTACACAAATATTCTGGAAGCCTCGGAAGTATAGAATTTCATTGTTTGGCTACAACGTTTGGGTTGAACTGTATTTTATTTAAGATCTTCTTTGTAAAACATTGGTATTAAATAATGTGGCGCACTTAAAATTTTCTTATTTCTGAACCCCCCTTCTCCACTGTATAAAAGTTACCGGGCATATCAATGTTTTACCTAGCTGGAAAATACAGTTCTGCTTCCAGATATTTGTTTAATTATTCAGTGGGTTTCAGTGTCACAAAATGGCGGCAACGTCTTTAAGCTGCCACAAATGTCATACAACGCATTTTAATAGGCCACAAATTGGCGCCCAAATTATTTTTTAACTTTTTTTTAAGGCCACAAATTGGCGCCCTACGTGTGTTTTGGCTAGTTTTTTTAACATCTGATGTAATTTTTTTATTTTATTTTTTAAATTTGGAAAAGGAAAAAAAGTTTCTTGAATTTTTTTTGTTTTTTCTGTGTTACAGCCAAAGCCAGGTTAAAAGCTTTCAGTGGCTGTGGGTGGTTTTGACACTCACTCATTTTTTTTTTCATAAAAAACAAGATCATTGGTTTTTGGAAATAACATTTTTTTAAATATTTTTTTTAGTAATATTTGAACGTTGATTTGGAACTCGGTTTGTTGTTTTAGTAATCCTCTTAGTTTTTTATTAGCTTATCTTCACAAGTTTTTTCTTGGAAAATAAAAGATTCATTTTTATTTATTAAGGAAGAATAAGTGGATAAAAAAACATAGGAGTTTTTATTGAACAGAGTCCAACTCATGTTCTTAATTCTTTAAAGTTTTTTTGTATGAAAAACATGTTTTAATTTTTTTGGGAAAAATAAATACAACAGTGTAAATTTACTTCAATTTTATTTAATTTATAGGTGGATGGATTTCCAGACATGGTCTTTTTATGTTTTAAATATATGACATAGGTAGTGTGTTTTTTCTAACAATTTTTTTTTGCAGGTTCATTTATTTATATGTTATTATTTCCTGCTTGTGATAAGATAGAAATTGTTTCACCGATTATTTTTTAGTGCAGTCAATTTATTTAGGTCAACAAGTTATTTTTTTTTTTGTGATTTTAATTTTTGTGGGATATCACTACTTGGTATTTGGAATATTTTTACAGGGTTTCACACAAATTTTTCTTGGCTGAGTTGTTTTAAAGTAAATATAGCTTAACAGCTAGTAGATTTGTTTAGTTGAAAGTATTAATTAGTAATGAAAGAAAAGGAAAATGAGTTTATTTTGCTTTGTCATTTTCTTTTCTTGTTTTTTTTGGAGGTAACTGTTGATGACAATTAAGAACTTATGTCACTCAGTTACATCGGGTCAGAGGAGGGTACTACTACTAGTGTCGGCTCGGGAAGTTAGGAAACACAAGGCTAAAACCCTAGAGCGACATATTGGCTGAAGATCAACGCCAGAGGTCCAGTTAACATTTTTTTTTGAGGTATTTTTTTTTGGAGCAGTTTTTTTTAGGTCTTTGGTTGCCAGTTTAGTTGTCTAGTTGTGTTTTTGTGACTGGTCAATTTTTTTTGGTGGAAAATACAGCGTTGGGCTTTGGAGTGCATTTTTTTTTAAAAATGACCTACGGGTATTTCTACCAATTAAAGTTTTCTGGTTCACAATTATTTTTTTTTTCTGTATTTTTTTCTGCGTTCAGGTCATAGCTTGGTCATGGCCATTGGAGAGCAAACATTTATGTTTGAGCCTTGAGAAGTTTTGCCTGCTCGGATTGAATACAGGGAAAATGAATTTGAAGCCCAACTAGATATAATACCACAAAAGAAATGTTTAGCTGAGACAGATATAGATATAAGTTTTGATTTTTTTTTAGTTCATTTGTAAAATTCAGTAATTTTTTTTAAGTAATATCATTGTGAGGCCGTGAAATTGGTCAGTGAATTTAAGAGAGACTTTCAACTAAATATAAATGCTAGGCGGGGGTAATTGGTAAAAATATTTCCAAATTTTACTTTTTTTTAAATAATTTAATTTTTCGTAAAAAATTATTTCCTTTCTGTTAACATAACTTCTCGAATTCTTGTTTTGGTCAAAACGGTTTGTATAGTGGTCGTAGTTTTAAAGGGTGACCAGACAGGTTATATTTTTTTTAGGGGACCAAACGGGAACTTCTTGAGTTACAAAAAGGTGAACTTTTTTGTCTTAGTTGATCAGGCAGGAATAAATAAATCTTTTTACTCCCGAATCATAATTTTAAATAACAAGATTTATTGGTTAAGTGTTTGGGTCTTAGAGAAAAAAAAAACGTTTTGTTTTGAGGATACTGGTATGATATTGAATTATTTTAATTTCATGCCAAATGTTGTTTGACGGCAGATATGCTAGTCTTCAGTTTTTTGTTAGTTTGCAGTTCAGGACAGTGGCGTGTACTTAAAGGGGCCTTACATCTGCGCCCATTGTAAAGCAACTTCCAACATACTTGCTTAGCTTTTCACTTAATCTTCGTTTTGTTGCTTCTGAAATTAAAGCGTTATGTTGGATAACGATGGATGGTGTTAGACTAAGAAAGTACCTAGGTATTTAGGGATGAAAACTTGGAAGTTGTGGACAATCGGGAAATAATTTTTTTTTATTTCATTTTTTTTAATTTTAAAATAGTTTCATACTGGTGACCTCAAATAATGAAGCAAATTTTTAAATTACAATACACTTTTGTGGAATAAATGGGAAAGTGTTCAGGTTAAACAATAAATTTAAGATGATTGATTTTTAAAAAAAAGATTTCAACCTAAGAATAAATTTAAAAACAATAGGTTTTCTTTGATGTGACTAAACAATGATGAGGCCATATATTTTTTTTTGTTATGCATATGATAGTAGTACCTTTTGTATTGCCATAATTAGGGGTTTTCCTCCCGCGAGCTGGGTGGAAATGGAAGAAATGTTTGGTTCGGAGTGTGGAAATCGAGGAACGAGGACTTCCTGCTAATCTTTTTAGGATTTCGCAACTTCGGTTTTCGCTAAATTAAAATACATCCAAATTTGGCCTACAGGCTGAATCTCGCATTTTCCAGGACCTTGCAGATTCGCGGAGAAAGACAATTTTTGTGATCTGTTTAGTTATGATAGGAATTAAAATAGTAACATGCACATGAGGGAACTAGATATATTTAGGTTAAAAAGTAGTAAGAACACTGATCTGAACAGTTTTCCATAATAGTGTCCTATTTTCACAGGGTGCTTCAAAATATCTTCACCCTTTCTTTGAAATAAGATATTGTTTCGCCTGTGGGTGTTTGGCCGGTTAAAAATATATAGGGTCCAGATGGGATTGGAATGGAAATCACAAGTTTTTGGGTTTTATTGACATTATACTTAGGGAATAGGGGAAATGTCTAATAAAAAGTTTTTTGGTTTTAGGCCGAGTTTTGTTGAGATAACAAAAGTTTAATTGGGGCCGGGAGTTTTATTATGCTCTTTTAAAATTAATGTAATAGTTTTTGGTTCTTGATTTTGTTCTCTGGTTTTTACGCAGGATTATTCCCAACTGTTTCATTTCAAAATATTATTTGTAGGTGATGGGGTCTCATTAGCCCTTGGACATTTGGTAGTTTTGCTTTGACTGATAGTTGTGGAAAGGGCCCAACTTAATTTTATATCTCGTGAACACCAGGAATAAGGATCTGAGAATGCATTAAGCAGTAAAATTTTTTTTGATTAGATGTTGTGTGTAAAGACACTTGAGTAGGCAGATTTAGTTTTACAACGTTATAGGTGAGCCTTGGAATTGTTTTCATATTTGGTTTTTTTAAAGTGCACACAGGATAATTCTTTACGGAGTTGAGTGCAAAGGTTCTTCACATTATAGTGGTACAGTAAATAAGTACTAACGTTGCTTATTTCCTTAAGTAATAATTTTAAACAAATACACTAACATCGGTTGGTTTTTGGAACATAAATATTTTTTTTAACTTTTCCTAAACTGATTGGTTTTTTTTTGCAATTACGATTTTTATACCTTATGATTCTTAAGTAAATCTAATTTTCAACATTTTTTTTTTATAGTAAATTAATTTTTCTAGCTCATTTACTTTCCACATTGCCACAGTTTTGGGAGAGGAAAGGGAATTGACAACTGTTTGTTTTTAAAGGAAAAGAACAAAAACTGTTGCATGACAACTCGAATAAGATTTTTCTGGTGTTGATTTTATTAAATTTTTTTTAAGGTTCACTAATAGGAGCTGCAACCCCACTTAAACATTTTGCATTTTTTTTGAAAATATTTTTTTAATATTTTTTCTTTTTAATATTTTTTTTTAAGGAAGGAAACTTGATTTTCTTGTTGAAAATTTTTTTTGTTGCATAGTAGTACCTGGCCTTACAATGATTTTACCAGTTTATTTAAATATTTTTTTTTGTGAATTAAAATATAATTTCATTTCGAAACCTCGCCTTTTAACAACCTATCATCATTTGTTTTAATTTTTTTTTCTCCCTACTCCAAACCACCTATTAGGGTAGAGTAATATTTTGAACATTGTAGTGAGCCACTATTTAATTTTTTTCTTATTATTGGGCTACTGTGGGCTTCACCAAAAAAATTTTTTGAAATTTTTTTTTTGGACACCTTTCGGTACGATCCTAGGGTCTTTTTGACCATGACCATGGTTTGCATCAATTTAGTTTAAGTTTTGGGAATTTCATTTTAATGAAGATTAGAGAGTTGCAGTCCTACCAAGACGTTATTTCTGTAAATTTTTTAATAACATCGGTAATTTTTTTTTAACTTTTTTAATTACACACAACATCCTTACTAGTCTAATTCGACGCAATTTCAGCGAGCGGATTTTTTTTTAATTGAGCATATTTTACGATTTCTATAACATGAACATCTGTTCCGACGTTTATTGCGTTCACTTATATATTAAGGGATGATGTGACCTTAAGCAATGCATGTTTCGTGTAAACTCAGAGTAGGTAAGCAGGTTAAAGTGGGTTTTGATTCTTTCTTTTTAGAAAAATCATTGTATACGGCGATTTGGGTTTTTTTGAGGAGTTTATTAGTGGAGCCGTTCTGCAATAGCAGGAGTATACCCTAGCTTTAACTGTGTACAACAGCTTTGGGATTTTTGTTATAGGTAGTCTGTTGTACGTTCCATTTAGGGATAAATTTACCTATTCGGTTGCTGAGGTAAACAAACATCACTTAACTTTAATTTTAATCCAGTTCAGCTAGGATAAGCGCAATTATTTTTTTTTGTGTTTTACTCACGCAGGAGTGAAACATAAGACCTAAACACTGCCAAAACTCTTGTCTCTCTTTTATTTTTTTAAACTTTTTTATGGCTACTTGTTAATTCTAATTTAGGATTTAAGTAGTTATTTCTCTCTGCAAGGTTGGACGTCATAGTTGGTTGTACAAATACTTAATATAAATTATGATTACATTTTTAAATGCAAATAAATTTTATTTTCTTACTGCTCCGGTGTTTTTCGGGTTTGTTCGCGTCTGCCCGTATTTAAGTTTTATATTTTCTACATTTGTGAGAAAATTTATAGTGATTTTCACTAGTGAGTTTAAAGTGAACTTTGTGTTTGTTATTGCGTGGTTTAGTTTTTATAATTGGGAGGTATATTTTACAAGAGTTTTAAAGTTTTAATATAAGAGGCACCATGGCTATTTCTTTGAGTCGGTTGTCTGACATAAGGTACTTAGTCAAGGACGAGTTAATCTATGAATTAACATGGAGAGGCATAGCCATTGGATCGGTGGAAGAGATGAAGCAACAGCTCATATTGATTAGACAGAGAGAAAGGACTGATGGAAGTATGAGATACCCTCCGTATCCCTTTAAGTTTGGCCAAGATGCGTTTAGCTGCATGAAGAAGCTTGATAGTCTGGTACCGCTGGTAGAGAAGTTCTCTGGTACGAGTAAAGGGGGAGAGTTTAGAAAAATCGCTGTGAGGTTGGAACACGTGTTAGCCAGGATAAATAACATGAATCCGTCAAACTTTGAAGAAAGTCAAACAAAAGGCATACTGGTTGCGGAAACATTGAGTTTGATTGGGAGGTTGCAGAGCCAAGCAACAGATTTATTAAGAGTTGGCGTGAACTCAGATGATGATGAAGCATCTGAAACCCAATCAACGAGTCGAAGCTCAGATCACTCGACAAATGTTGGCAACTTTCCCAGCCAGTCTCAACTACCACAACCACAGCACTCGAGCACAGCCTACGAACCAACCGTCGGTGCAAATGCAAGTGCTAGCGAACCCAACTCAAGCACCAATACAGGCACCACCCCCAATGCTAATTCAGAATGACCGTGCATCAGCTTTTCATTATCAACAACCGTCTACCGTTCCTTTGAGTTTAGCTGCCCTCCAAAGTAGCATAGCACCAATTGCTCAGTCACGACCATTTTCATGTTCGTCGCCAGTACCAATGTCAAGTGATCCTGGTACCTCATATCACGTTGCACCTGTACCTCCGCATAAGTGGAACTTAAAGTTTACAGGCGAGAGGGGTACGATCTCCGTCACCGCATTTTTTGAGAGAGTGGACGAGTTAAGTCAGGCGAGAGGAGTCAGCAAAAAGGTTTTACTGAATTCGGGCATTGATCTTTTTGAAAAGTCAGCTTATACTTTTTACAAAGATGTTCGAAGAGAAGTCCATACGTGGGAACAGCTGGAACAGAGGTTCATGGCAGAATATCTTCCTTCTTCATATGGCGAGAAGCTATTGAAGGAGATTCAAAAACGTAAACAAGGCCCTGGAGAGTCTATAGGGACCTATATT
The DNA here is from genome assembly GCA_963576565.1 of Aspidapion aeneum. Taxonomy (NCBI): domain Eukaryota; kingdom Metazoa; phylum Arthropoda; class Insecta; order Coleoptera; family Brentidae; genus Aspidapion; species Aspidapion aeneum. The sequence goes on along the minus strand of OY755038.1, from coordinate 31,577,059 downwards.
GCTGTCATGAACACATATTTCCAAAGACTTGGCTGTCCTGTTTCCGAAGAGGCAAAATTAGCTATCGTCTTCAGAAATATCGCGGACATCTATAAAAATGGGTTAATTGCTACTGAGGTCAATAGCCTATCACATTTAAAGGATCTGTGTCGTAGAATAGACCAGAGATATGGTTTAGAGGAGGAAAATTTTACACCTAGGAAAAACCAATCTATTGAACCTGACTTGGCCTACGTTGACGTAGAGAGCGACAGTGACGATTTTTCAACAGGGGTTGATGCAATTCAAATATCAGGTGCTGGGACATCGAACCAGCAGAATTTAAATCATCTTGCTAATAGATTCGACAGAAATAGGCAGCAGCCAGCAAGCAGTTTCGCTGCTAGAGCTGATAGAGATAGACAACAACCAGCTAGTGGTCAGTCTAGTGTAAATGACAGAGATGAACAACCACCACAAGGTGTTAGACCTGGTAGGGCGAATAGGGACGTGGTATGTTATAGATGCAACCAAACAGGGCACATGGCAATCGGGTGCGCATTACCTAGAGGCAAACAATGCTATTCGTGTGGTCAGGCAGGGGTTACAGTAAGAGAATGTCGTAATTGTAATCGTCAGGGAAACGGACCCAGGCGCTCGTAGGTGGTCGACCTTCGAGTCAGCCTGAACAAGCATCGACCGATAGGCTAACGTACGTTTTAGATTATGTGATAAGTCATGCTCGTAAAGATGAGAGGCCTTATTTAGAAGTGGATGTGCTCGGAAATAAGTTATTAGGTTTGTTTGATTCCGGGGCTTCACGTACCTTTTTAGGGAATCATGGTTGGTCAATCATCGAGAGGTTTGGTTTTTCACTTGATACGACGAAGAAGACGAGTTGTATTGTGGCAAATGGTCAAAGCACGAGTAGTATTGGAACAGTGCAGCTTCCTATGCGAGTTCAGGACAAATTTAGGTTAATAGAGGTCGTCGTCGTTCCTGAGTTGCCGCACACTTTGATTTTGGGATTAGATTTTTGGATTTCGATGGGGATAGTACCGAACTTAAGTACTAATGAGTGGCACTTTGCCGATAATAAAGATGTGATTTGTTCTTTAGAAACACCAGACCAACAAACTACTCTTTCGCCTTATGAATCAGAACGACTAGAGGAATTGGTCGATAAATATAAGACTATTATGGGTGACTCACTAGGATGTACAGACAGGGTAGAGCATAAGATTACAACAGATGCAGCACCGATAAGACAACGTTCATATAAGGTCTCACCGGTCATTCAAAAACTTATTGATGACGAAATCGACGAAATGCTGAAAATGGATGTGATAGAACGTAGTAGTAGTTCATGGGCTTCACCAGTGGTAATGGTTCAAAAGAAAAACACAAAGAAATATCGTTTCTGTGTAGACTACCGCAAATTGAACTCAGTGACGGCGCGTGATAGTTATCCTTTACCACTCGTATCCGAGACTCTTGACAAGTTGAAAGATGCTAAATACTTGTCAACTTTAGATATCAAAAGTGCTTATTGGCAAGTACCAATGGAAGAATCATCGAAGCCACTAACAGCATTCATCTGTCGACGAGGTCTCTTCCAATTTAAGCGGTTACCATTTGGTCTTCATAATGCACCTGCAACTTGGCAAAGACTCATAGATAGCATCATAGGAAACGATTTAGACCCCTACGTGTACGTATATCTCGATGACCTCGTAATTGTCACACAGAGCTTTTCTGAACACCTTAGAATTCTTGAGGAAGTCCTACGAAGATTGCAGAATGCAAAGATAACGGTAAGTTGGGAAAAATGCCAACTGTGTAGGCCAGAAATGACTTATTTAGGTTTCGTAGTGGACCGTCGAGGCATCCGAGTTGACCCTAATAAAATTAGAGCCATGTTAGAGCTCCAGAGGCCAAGAACTGTCAGAGAAGTTCGTAGAGTTGTAGGTACAATATCCTGGTACAGACGTTTCATAGAGAATTTTTCAGCGATAATAGCTCCGATTACAGCTCTAACTAAGAAAAATCAAAAGTTCGATTGGACTCCAGACTGCGAAAAAGCATTTATTAAGATTAAGGAACTTTTAGTGACTGCACCGATTCTTACATGTCCAGATTATAGCAAGGAATTTGTCATTCAAACAGACGCATCAGGATATGGAATAGGAGCATGTTTAACGCAGCCTTATCCTGAAGGAGACAAAGTCATATGCTATTTGAGTCGATCTTTGACTAAGCAAGAACGTGTTTACACGACCACCGAGCGAGAATGTTTGGCATTGGTTTGGGCGATAGAGAAGCTCCGGCCTTATATTGAGGGGATCTCATTTAAGGTCATAACAGATCATTTTAGCTTAAAATGGCTTCATAGCTTGAAAGAGCCCAGTGGAAGACTTGCTCGTTGGTCTGTAAAATTGCAGCAATATGATTTTGAAGTAATCCATCGGAAAGGGAAAGATTTAGTTGTCCCGGACATGTTGTCTCGCGCAGTACCTATGATTGATACAATTTCGCAGCCCAGAGATGTTTCAACAGCAATTAAAGATCGATGGTACCAGAAGATGGTAAAGAGGGTCGTAGAATCACCGTTAAAATTTATGAACTGGAGATACACTGATAATAAGTTGTATAAATATGTCAAACAAGAATACCCTCAACTTTCACCATCTAACGAATATTGGAAAGAGGTAGTCCCCAAAGATCATAGGCGTAGGATTATTGGAGAAGCTCACGATCCTCCTACCGCAGGACATATGGGTGTGTATAAAACCTTCCACAGACTGGCAGAAAAATATTATTGGCCAAAAATGCGCCAGGACGTGGCTACTTTTGTAAAGAAATGTTTTGTCTGTGCAGCTCATAAAGGTGATACACAAGGTGTATCTGGTCAGATGATATCTCACCCAAAACCAACTCGTCCTTGGGAAATTATTTCGACTGATTTATGTGGACCTCTACCTCGTTCAACAAAGGGTAATTGCTGGATTCTCGTCGTTACGGACTATTTGAGTAAGTTTTCCTTAGTTTTTCCAATGCGAGCAGCCCCTAATCAAGCTGTTGTTAAGCATCTTGAGGAGCAAGTATTTATGGTCTTCGGAGTGCCCCGTTTGATACTTTGTGATAATGGCCCTCAGTACAAAAGTAATGAGTTTAAGCGTTTTGCTGAGAGTTATCAGGTTAAAATTCAGTATAATCCGTATTATCACCCCAGAGCAAATCCAACAGAAAGGACGAATCGCACGTTAAAAACCATGTTATGTTGTTATGTGAAAGACAACCACAGGAAGTGGGACGAACAAATACATAAACTTGCCTGCGCGATTCGTACTGCAACCCATGAGACAACCAGGATGTCTCCTTTCTTTGTTAATTTTGGTAGGAATATGTGTTTATCAGGTAAAGATTACTCCAACCCAGTTTTGTTATCTGAAGAGAATGGTGTACAATCCGCAGCTGGAAGTAAGAACGAAGGTTTCCGGAAGCTCTATGCTGATGTTAAGAGAAGGTTAGAGGTGGCTGGAGAGAAAAACGTAGTTCAGTATAATTTGCGTACAAGGGTACCCAACTTTGCTGTGGGTCAGCGTGTTTGGAAGAAAAATTATGTTTTGTCAGATGCTGCGAAGTTTTTCTCGAAGAAGTTAGCACCGAAATTCGTTGGTCCTTATGTGATTAGGAATAAAATTTCTCCATGGATATTTGAGCTTCAGGAACCATCGGGTAAAGTACTGCCAGGGAGTTGGCATGCCAAAGACCTTAAGTCGGCAGCGGACCTCTCCGATTAACCTTTTTAGGTTAATCGTCTTGAAGTTGGGGGGGGATTATGTAACGTGTCATTTTTACGTTTAAGACAACGTTACATATTTGTTTATTTAGGTAAATAATCAAGGCTCTTTGATTCGTCTTTCTGTACACAAAGTAAGGGTATTTTATAGAGCTAGGTTTGGAGGTTATATAGTGTCTAGGAAGTTACCTTAAAAGGAGGCATTCCATCGAATTACTGTGGACACTACGCACATCGCATTATCTGGACATCGTAATTGGAATTTAAGATCACAGGCTTCGGGAAAAATCACATAAAAATTTTGATTGTTTTGTTTTTATCTGTGGAATTTTGTGATTCACTTGACGTTCATAAAGTTAAACAGCTGTTATGCTGGGGAATGGCGGCGTTGCCGCATCACAAATGGTTTCAGTAACAGGAAGGAAACATTTAGATGAACATTTCATTCCCTTACGTTTATTTCGAGGATATTGGGACAATCCGAACCTCATATCCTTCACGGATTAACTAGTTTTGATAGTACAAAAACATATTTGGGTCGACCAGGAACAACCGAGGCTCCGCCACTTTGATATCTTTATTAATTTGATAGGGAAAGGATAAAATAAATACGAGTTATGCACTTTGGTAAAGGGGAGATAAACGAGGGATAACAACCAAGACTAAAAGAATAAACGAAATCGTGTGAGTTAACATCTGAACACTCTTGTGCCTTTAAGCAATAGTTCAGTGTGTATTTTTGGGTTCAGGTTCAGAAACAACTTTATTACAGTAGAAATGTTTTACAAGAATGGCGTCAAACCATATGAATCTTAGAGAAAACATATATAAAGAGCAAAGGAAACTTGTGACTAAAACTGTAGCTAAAATACAACTAAATTCTACACTTAGTATAGCTTTACTCATATGGGAATTGGTTGAGTGTTCGAATATTCCTGGGTTTGCTGCATGCCCTGATCTCCAGTAATTGATTTTACAGTTGATGATTTCAATGCTGAGCTTCTTCTAGTCCGTCGGGTTATTCTTCTTCTACTTGATATGTTGGTGGGGGTCCGGTAGGCAAATGTTCGGTCAAATGTATGGAAGGTGTCTCGACGTCCTTGTTATAAAAATTTCAACCGTGGAAATAGATCCGACAACACCTCAAGGTTTGTTTTACGTACTTCCTATCCCCTTGGTCGGTGCTGCCCCCTATATACCTGTATAGAACTATCGCTGTATCTCCTCATTGGTTACTTTGAAAACCCCGGGTTTTTTCTTCCAAGCTTGCCACTGAATGTAGAGATTTATTTTTGGCGGAAAAGTTTTTTATAAATAGGTTTGCATCCTTTATTTGAATTTAACCGGGAAGATTAGGTTGGTACTATTGCGTTTTACCGTCCCCACTCCCCACCAAATTTACAAAACGGTTTCCGGCCACTGCATTATTCTGGTATTCTCGACGAAGTGCTTTGTCTCTCTTTGCTAACGAATTTTGGCTGGGTCGGCAACAGGCTCTGGGATCGCCATTGTTTTTGGTTTGGCACTGCAGCGAATTGTAGGAGATATCCCAGAGACTGTGAGGAGTGAGCCGTCGTGTTTTAGGCGTAATCGGAAGTGACGCTCGCACCCTTTTGAGGGGAAATTAAGTCGGCCTACGCCATTTGTACGGAAAGAGCATTGGTAAGTTCGATTTTATTTTTTTTCATTTTTTTTATTATTTGAGGACTCTTCAAGATAATATTTGCCTCCCAAATTGTAATTATTTTTCGTGGGAAATGTACTTTTTTTTGACAAAGGACGTGGGGAATTGTTGGCGTTTTTATATTTTTCTTTTAACCACGTGTTGGATAAAAACTATATATTGTTTTTCTCCTTTGTCTACAGCCCTGTCAATTCCAGCGACGGGACAGTTGGGCTGGACGCTGGTGGGAAGCCGGACGGGCCAGTTATAACCCTGGGAGAGGGTTTTACGCTCGGCCAAGAACCTACAACATTTTGACCACCATGTGCTGCCCTAGCGTGATGTGCTAAGCGGGCATTAGGGGAGGCGCGGGCAAACCAGGAGCAGCAGTAGCAGTGAGGAGGTGTCTGGACAACTCTAGGTTTACAAACTAGAACACACATTTATACACAAAATAATCAAGGACCAAGGTAGGAGCAAGCCTTAACTATAATTTTTTCCTCATATACAAATTTTTAATATAATTTAGACGTAATCTTTTCATATATAAGTTTTCACAGTATAATTTCAACATTTCTTGTAAACGCAAGATAAGGTATGACGTCATAACCCTGGTTTTGCGGCATATTTACTACATTGACCTGTTTCCTTCATTTCATTTATTTAAGATAATTTTACTGTCAAATTTAAAGTGCCTTGCTATTTTGGCCCTGACTTGTTTGGTATTTTTCTCAAGTTTTACAATCTAATTATACAAGATGAACTAAATATTTGTATTATTTGTACAACCCAATGACCAACTTTGCGGAGACAAAAGAGAGATGAGATTATATGTTTTAACGGTTTCCTTACACATTTTTACCTCATGGGGTGGATCTCGGACTGGGTTGCTGTCTGTCTCATTCTACCCAACGTAGAATGATGACAGCAGATATTTGGTCCGGATCTCCCCTATGACAGAATAATTTTGGAAGTATATCTTATTTTTAACCATCATTTATACAACTGAGTCTCACACTACTGATTCAGATGTAGATAACTATGACCTGTTAAAGGAGTCCATCTACCTGTAAAGTGCTTCTAGTTTGGTCATCTTAATTCAATCTTTTAGAATTTTATTCTGTTTATTTTTTTGGTTATTCTTAATTACACAAATACTCTGGAAGCCTCGGAAGTAAGTAGAATTTCATTGTTTGGCTGCAACGTTTGGGTTGAACTGTATTTTATTTAAGATCTTCTTTGTAAAACATTGGTATTAAATAATGTGGCGCACTTAAAATTTTCTTATTTCTGAACCCCCCCTTCTCCACTGTATAAAAGTTACCGGGCATATTGTTAGCTCCCGCTAAATTTCGCGGTTGTTTATATATATTTTTAAAAACACACAACTGTATGAAAGGCAAAGCGCATTCCGCGTATTTGGACATGCGCACCAACAACCAGAGAGATCATTGTCAATCGCCAAGAGAAAAAGGCGTGTTAATTTCGTTCTCCAACTATTTTAAATATCTACACCTGAAAGTGCTCGATTTTTGTGTACTGAAGCATAGAACTGGAAACTTCAACCCTTCAGCTACGTGGTGACATCATTAGATCCATTCGGGGGCCCCTGGGAACGAGGATAACTTGAAGCAAAGGAGGTGAGTGCTTGTCTATGATTACCGTTGTGTGATATCAATATTTTACCTATGGACATTTTGATTATTTCGTAAAATCATATCAATATATTTCGAGGGGTATTTCGGTGGTGTAATTTGGTGTACAGGCAAGTTGTAATCAGGTGTAATCAGGTGTAATCAGGCGTAATCAGTTGTAATCAGTTGTAATCAGTTGTAATCAGTTGTAATCAAGTTGCAATCAGGTGTAATCAGGTGTAATCAGGTGTAATCAGGTGTAATCAGGTGTAATCAGGTGTAATCAGGTGTAATCAAGTTGTAATCATGTTGTAATCAAGTGGCAATTTTTGAAAATTTTGGTTATTGCGCATGCGTACAGTCATGCGCAATTAAAGTGTTTATTTTAAGATTTATTTTTTATGTGTGAACCTTAGCCGACGCGACGGTAGGGTCAAAGAGTGAAATGTTTATTGAAGGGTAAGTAACATTCGAATAAAACAATAGAAGAAACTTGCATGCAATTATTTGCTTTTGTATGTAAAACTAATCTAGAAATTTCATAACACCCTTAGGGTCAATTCATACTCATAAGACAGCAAGCCGAGATTTTTTATGCGGTAAAAAATCTGCGCACTTTGTATTAAGTTGATCTAAGTTGCGAGCATGATTTGACCTTTAAGCATGTGTGCTCTGCTCCTAGCTATGCTACCCAGACAGCACAAAAACGTCCAATGGACGTCCAATTACCGTCCATGTCTGGACATTCTGGACGTCCATTGTTAGTCCATAACACAGCAGTGGACGTCCAATGGACGTCCAATGGACGATACATATTGGACACTTTTGTCCGTTCAATGGACGTCCATTTCTGGACATAAAGGGACGTCCATTGGACGTCCATTGGACATCCACTGGACATCCTTTGTATTGTAGTTTTACATTACTGCAGCAATCCATGGATTGTAAAAATGCATATCTGCCATCCTAAAAGAACCAAGAGTCCAATAGGTATTTACGTTACTAGACCGGAAAATGGAACTTTACAGGTAGACACAGAATGTTTACAGGGCTTGCCGCAGGCGAGACCTGTAAATCTGTGGAGACCTGTAAAGTGAGTTTCCGGTCATGTACATCGAACTTTATTTTTTTTTTCAACCCACAAACCTGTTAACAGGTTTGTGTTTCAACCAAAATATTAATGCTGGTGGGTGGTAGGGGAAGTTTAAAATGTTTCAAGGGCGAGGGGGGTCAAAATTTGATAGAAATAATGTTTCATAAATAAAAGTAAAAAAAAAATTGAGACGAAAATTTAAAAACCCCTAAACGTAATCTCTGCTTTTAATGAAGGTCTACATATTATTTTCGATAGAAAAAACAGATATATTAAAAAAAAACAGTTGACTAAATTATAATGGACGTCCATTGTACGATCATACCATGTCCATTGGTTTGTCCGAATTTGGACGTCCAATGGACGTCCATTTAATGTCCTGGACGTCCTGGACCTGGGATGGACTTAAACTGGACGTCCATTGGACGACGTGTGCTGTCTGGGTATGATGTCAATCGGTTTTTGCCAGATTAAAAATGCGGAGAGATTAAGTACCCTGATCCTAGAGCAAGCTCGTTCATTTTTGACTTTTTTTTCCTCGCTCTTATCATTGGCGGCTCGTTATTATTTTCAATAGTTTGTTTTCTTGTCAAACGATTTAAATTAACCTTTTGTTTAAATAGTCCTATGGTAGTGGTAAAGAAAGTGGAAGTTTAAATTCGATTCCTTGTGTGTTTGCTTGCCTGGGTGTGTCACATTGTACTTGTGTGTCCCATTTTATATCCGAAATTAGTAAAAAAATATAGGACAAGTCAAGTCGCCGATGACCAAATCGAGGAAAACAAATCAAAAATGACAACTCAAACTTTTAAAGTAATGTCAGGCTTTGCTTCTTTTAGAGCTTGCCTCAGGATCAGGGTCCTTAGTAGAGATCCACAGATAATAACTAAAGGAATGCGTTGAAGTATGCCGGTTTTTGCTCATTATCCAGTCAGTGGCGGCTCGTGAGGTAGTGCCACGGTGCCATGGCACTACCTTATTTTTCTGCAAAAAAAAAATACTTTTTGGTCTTTAAAATTTTGTTTCCCTTTATTTTGTAATTTTCTTTTTATCTTCATCATTACATTACCATGGTTATCCCGACTTAGGCGATCGTGTATTTCCGATTCAAAGCGACGGACCTGCGAACGACTAACTCTGTGCCAATTTCAGGCTGGCTCGGCTAAAAAGAGATAGGTTTTACCCGCAGCCAATGTAAACGACAAAGATGGGGCGAAAAGCGCGCCTTTAACATTGCGTATATAGGAAAATTAGAGCAAAATTTGTGCCAGGCACGGCGGCTCATTATTTGTATTGTTTGGGTGGCGGAAGAGTGGACTCGCACTTTTAATCCAGTCATCTTTAGTGCCAAAATTAATTGAAATTTGATTTTTATAAATTATAGTTGAAAAACATAGAAAGAAGTTTTTTTTAAATAATATAATTTAAAAAGACGATTTGTCTTTAAAATATAAGGTGTAACTATCAACAATAAATCAGTAGTAGTAGTAGTAGTAGTAGTAGTAGTAGTAGTGGTAGTGGTAGTAGTAGTAGTAGTAGTAGTAGTACTGCCGTCCAAAGGAAGAATGCAGTAAGTCGAGAAACCTCGTTTTGAGAAAAACAAAACAAAAAACGATTTTTGGTTTTGCAGTTTTTATGATTAACACTTAAGTATCAACTGAAAAAAAGCAAACTTTTTGGTATAAGCAGTGGCGGTCACAGGGGGCCCCCCCCTTTTCAAGCCACTTAATACCGCGATCGCCCCCCCCCCCCTTTTCAAGCCACTTAATACCAAGTTAACAAATAACACAACAACTGTCCGCCCAAATTGCAAAAATTTTCGCCTGCGGCGCTATTGAAAACCATTCTGTATACAATTTTAATTATGAAACATTTAAAAAATGCAATTTTTAGTATAATTTTATCAAAATTTTCGCCTGCGGCGCATTTAGCACGTATTTTTATTCACAAATTTAAGATAAACGGACAACTCAAAATCTGATTAGGTACTATTAGATCTGCATTGACCGAGCCTGTACCATTTTTAAACCGCCCCCCCCCCCCTTTCACAAAAGCTGTGACCGACACTGGTATAAGTTTTGACCAATTTTGACAAGTACGCATTTTATTTACATTACTGCATTCTACCTCAGTTTTTCATACATTTTTTGGAAAGAATTTACGACTTACAGCAAACTAAAAAGTTGTTTTTTTTTGCAAAAAAAACAAATTTCTTTAAAAACGTTTTTTTGATAGATGCAAAATTTAAAACTGCATCAAAAAATCTTAAAAATGCAAGTCGACTTACTGCGTTCTTCCTTTGGACGGCAGAGTAGCCATGAGAACATGACAACATACCAGCAAAGATTACCTTAACAACTTCGGCACTCTATGATACCAGCCCACATTCCGGAAAGTGTCGAAAAAAAACGAGGCTTATTTGAATACCGAACTAGGTATTTTAGTGCAGTGCAGATCAAGTCATTTATTGTGCATGTCACAACATAAATGGATGTTATAGGTGTTTAATATAAACAACGGTCAAAGGAAGGGCCGCTTGTGTAACTTTGTGGAAGGTAAAAGCCAATGTTAAATACACTTAATAACTCGCTTAATAAGAAATAATATTTTTACTTACCTGTAAAAGAGCTAGGTAATTTTTCCACAGTAGAATATTTATTGTTGGTATGTTATATCGAATTGAATCTATAAAAAAAACCGGCAAGAAAACCCCCGAAAAAAAAACAAGAAAAAGTTATTATAGCTAACCCAAACTCTACCCAACCCAACATTTTCAGATTTTGATGTATTTTAACTTATTTTTTACCAGATGAATACTCCGCAGCTTCGCCTGCGGTTTTACCCATTTTTCCCCTTTTCTTTGATTTAAATGATGATAACTTTTGTTACTGTAAACCGATTTTAATGAAATAAAGCCTATGTCCTGCCCAGGTGCCCAAGGAATCCAGTAGTAAAAGTCTGATTTTAATCGATCCAGTAGTTTTTGCACAAACAAAAGTTCTAAAAATTGTATTTTTGGTATCTATATGGTCGGTCTGTTTAGAAGCCCACAACAAAAATTAAAAAAAAAATATATTTAATGTACAGAACTGACCCCTCTAGAGATTTATTATATGTATAGATTATAATAATTATGCAACAATAGATTATTCCATGGGTTTTTTTTCGGTAGTTTTATCCGGGTTTTTTCTCCCTGGGTTTTTTTGCTAGATTCAGTATAGTTAGTGTGACCATTTATACTTTCGTGAGTACAGTATTCTTTTTTAAAGCAGAGTACTTCATACTCTACTACATTAGAACTATAGGTACTTTTATTTTCCTCATATCATCGCAACAGTATCAAAAATAATTATTTTCTTATATTTAAAATATACAAAAATGCAAAATTTTAAGGAATTTGATCAAATTGTAAGTATTTTTGCCTGCGGCACAATAAATCATTTTTATATAAAGGGCACAGAACCAAAACGGCCTAACCCACAAATTGACCAAAATTCAGTTTTTCTCTTCACTTTTATATGCTTTAAGATGTAATAAATTGTTAGAGAATGCCAAAAGAATATCATGATATTTAATATCAAATTTACAAAATAATAAAAAAAAAGTTCTTATGGGTGGTATTACACGCGAAAAAAAAAACAAATTATTATTTTCGTTATTTTTTTTATTTCTCCATTTGGTACTGTGCCCTTCATATATGATTTTTGTTTAATTTTACATAAATTTTTATCAGCAGGATCTTTAAAAAAATTATCTACTTTTAGTTTTATTTAACCCTTTTAAAAAAAAGCTTGCAGCTAAAAATGCTAGTTTTAGTGTCAATTTTTGAATGGCATTTTAAAAGTGTAAAATATAACATTTTTAGAATAATTTTTTCGAATCTTTTGCTGCGGCGTAGCTATTGCATGGTTTTGGCAACACTAAATCCCTAAAATGTCTCCCCAACCCTGCAGCCCTCCTTGGCAGCTAACCCAATCAACTTTTTTTAAAATATTTCACAAAAAATGTAAAAGAGCTATATAAAATCATTTATTGTTAGCTCAAAAAAATCTGGTAGGCCTAATGTATGTATGTGTGTAAGTGTCCCTTAATCAGGCAAAAACGAAGGTAAAGTGTAAACTGTATTAAAACATAAACTCCATTTCAAATTCATCCGGACCAATTTTTTGACACTGACAGTGACATTTCCATTTAACTTCTGTGTTTAAAAGTCAGCTGACATATTGAAATTGACCCTGAGAATTTGGGATAAACAGTAGACTACATTTTAGTTAACATTTCAGTCAGTGGCAGTTGTAAATGAAACTTGTTTGGAAATTGCAGGCAACGCCGCGGGTCGACCGCTATTATCAAATATAGAATAGATAGATTTACAGATAGAGGAAAATTTTTAGTGCCCTTATAAATTTACAGAAAAATGATTTGTGACATAAGAATAAGGGAATAAATAGGAAATAATTTTTTTTTACCATTACAATTTGTACTAGCAAATCACACAGTCGATATCAAGCAAACCATAATAACTAGCTGGTATAGCCTTTGACTAATATTTTGCTTTTACTTTTAGATGGAGCCCTCCGATACTCTCTTTCCGAAACTGGAGGAAGCTCTGGGAACACAAGTACCTGGTTATATCAAAAATCTGTTAACTGTAACAGGATTCGGAACAACCGCAACACTTAAAAATATTACGAATGACGATATCAAGACAATTGAATGTTATGCTAAAGATACACTGCACCATATTATTCCCGAAACTGATTACGGAATGTATTATGGACCGCTTTACAAGAAAAAACCGGGTATGTTTGCTTTAAATATAGGCTTTCGCAATCTTATTTTTCTTATGAAAGATGCTTTAAAGCCTGTCAATGATCAAATACCAAAGGATTGTTGGACCATGACTGATTCGGTTATAATCGAAGATCGCTGGACCATGACTGACTCGGTTTTAGTTCAAGATTGTAAAAACTCCCAAGAACGAACCGCGAACGACACGGACACATTAACCAAAGAAAACGCTGAAATATCGAAATTGGTACGTGTTTGGGTCAAAAATCGCTTGGGAAATGAATGGGAAAAGCATAAACCCAGTATGGAATTATTATTTAACAACATAAAATATGCCGCGACACAAAAAAATGAACAAACAATATGCAAAATTACCTGTCAGTGTTCAAAAACTTTTATTATCCGAAAATTTTCTAAAAAAACAAATAGGTCATCGAGGTGGATTCTTTCAAATTTTAACAGACATTTACTTAAAACACATCTTAAGGGGTTTATCTTGGAAAACCAAACTGATTCAAATGACGAATCTCAATCCACAAGGGACAACAGCATATCTGAAGAAGAGCAAGCCAAATTAGTGGTGCAAAGCAAAATAACTTCTTTTACAGAAAAAACTCGAGAAAAACCAAGAATTCTACAATGTTTGACAATAAAAAAATTTCAGCCGATCCAAAATTTGCACTTGGATTCGCCCCCGGATTTGTCACATGATACCGAACATGATACAAATGATTTGTTCTATACCACAGGGTACCTCAAAAATAACTCTGATAATGCTGATTTAAAACTACCAGAAAATATTTTTGATGATGGTATACCTGATAAAGAGAACCTAGATCCAATGCCGGATTATTTAGAAAATCAAAATTTAATGGACTCAGACAATACGACTTTAGAAAATCACGTGGTCAATCTCAACCTAGATTTTAATAAACCTTTGTCTGGTGTGACAGTTGAAAATATGTTAAATACAAGCCTACTCGATAATGTAGCCCCAGATTTGAGTACAGATTCCATTACTGAAAATATGGAAAAAATATCCAAAGGTTATAATCATGACAACCAAAATTTGACAGTTTTAACAAATAGCATTTTACAAGATCAACTGAATAATGAAGAGGAGGATTTAGAAAGCGTCCACGATGAAAATACAACCTGTTTAACTGCCACAAAATGGAGTTCACTTAAATATTCACGGTCAGAACGCGAAAGAAGAAAACGAGAAAATTTAACAAGCCAAAATCAAAAATTGATAACTTCGTATTTTCCGATCATCACTCAGATAGCCGAATTAATTAACCAAAATTCATCACGTAAGTTTTATGAAACTGCGGATTTAAGAACTTCAGATGTAGAAATAACCAACGATTTTCTACATAAATTAATCGAACATGCGACTCAAAATCAGAACTCTAATAAAAAAAATTCCTTTGAGCCCGATTTCAAACGATTTAGCGTATATCTATATTATATTGGAGGAAAATTATTATACGAAACCTTACATGCAAACTTAAGTAGCGTTATTCCTTCTTTATCTTCATTAAATAGGTTTATAAAACAGGACAAATTAAGATACGAATTGGGTAAAATTAACATGTCTGCTTTGAATCAATATTTGGAACAACGCAATTTAAAAAAGATTGTCTGGGTGGCGGAAGATTGCACGCGTATAACGGGCTCAATAGAATACGACACTTTCTCAAACAATATTGTGGGTTTCTCTTCTCCATTGGAGCGTGGAATTCCAAAGATTGATGCTTTTCCAGCAACGTCTGTTGCAAGTGTAAAAAATTACTACGAAAATTCAACTAAAGCAGAATACGCACTAGTTATTGTGGCAGAAGCACTTGAAAAGTCGCCTCCATTTATTTTATCGGTCTTTGGAACCGACAATAAATTTAATGCCACCGATGTATCTCAAAGATGGAACTATCTTAAAACAGAAGCTGCAGCATACAATATAAGGATTTTGGGATTCTCATCTGATGGAGACCCTCGTTTACTAAAAGCTATGAAATCCTATGCAGGGTTTACGACAGAGCCTCAAAATTTTAATCACTTGGACTATAATAAAACTGATATTTGTTTTATGCAAGATCCCATTCACATTATGGTTAAACTAAAAAATAAGTTTTTTGACCCCAAAACAACCCTGGTACTAGGAAAATATAATGCCAAAGTCGATGACATAAAAGCTGTAATTGAAACCTTTCAAAAAGATAAACATTTACTAACTCTTTATAATTTAAGCAGGGAAGACCGCATGAACTACGAGAGTGCTCGAAAAATTTGCGACATAAAAATTCAAAACTTACTTTTAAATGTAGAGAACAGTAACGGAACAAGAAGTTTCCTTAAAATTATGAATTTTGTTAATTTTGGTTTTGTTGAAAAAAGTCACGATATCCAAGAAATTATTTACAGAACCTTTTTTTCGATCTTTTTTTTGCGTCTTTGGCGTAATTCTGTTAAAAAAAATCCAAATCTGACTTTACAAAAAAATTTTATTACATCTAACGCTTATTCCTGCATCGAATTAAATGGACAAACACTTTTGAAACTTGTGTATTTATTCCAAAACGATAAAAGCCTATCTCCAGATATGTTTTCCTTATTAGTAATGAACAGCCAGAAATGTGAAATAACGTTTAGACACGCAAGATCTATGAGTAGTACAGAATCAACGGTAGTAAACTTTAGTCTAAATGAATTTGTACACAAACTTGATCGAATTCAATACATAAACGCCTTAAAACACGACCTAAAGGATTCGTTTGTTTTTCCACGAGACCTAAGAAAAGAAACTAAAAATAAAGTGGAAGCCGAACAAAAATCGCTTTTACTTTTTGACAATATAGATGTTACCTCTATATTGGAAAAATGTAAAAATGATGCCATAAAAGAAGCAGAAGAATTAAGAATTGAAGTTGATGAGGGGGCTTTATACATTTTGGATATACAGATAGATAACATAGACAACATAGATACGGATATAGACGATGGAATATTGTTTCAGGAGGATGAAAACAATCAACAATTGATGAAAGAACTATATCAAAATGACAAAGAGTTGCCAACAGAACACAATATTTTTGATAAAGATTTAGACCTCAAAGACTACAGTAACAGTAACGTAGATTTATCTAAAAAAAGTCCTTATTTAAAAATAAATGTTGGGAATAACAAATCTAAAGTTATTAAAAAGAGTTCACTATGTTGGTTATTAAACGAGGGTAGAGGAAGGATTAGTCCAGACAGATTAAGACGTTTTCTATCTAACTCAAAGAAAAGAGTAGCAGAAGAAAGTAAACCAAAAAATTCTAAAAAAAGAAAAACGTCAATAAAAGATTTAGAAGTGGACAAAAATCTCGATGAAATCGATAGTACATCAGAATCCGACAGCGAAGAAAATATTATTTTAAATGATTCCTCAGATATGGAAACTTTTTCTTCATTTGAAGAGGAAAACCTGGAAGAAAAGCTTGGAACCGAAAATAAAATTGAAGAAATGCAGCCTAAAATTTCAGTAGATAACTTTTACTGTGTTTATTATGATAAAGACTGGTTTGTGGGAAAAATAATGAAAGAAATCAAGGAGTCAAAATTTAAAGTAAAATTTCTTCAGGCAAATGGCGAATCTTTTGCGTGGCCCCCAAAAAATGATGTACAAAATGTTGATGTGAAATATATTTTTCATGGTCCTTTAAATGTGGGTCACGAGTCACCGTTCAAACTTAAAAGATCGGATAAAGTAAAAATTATTAAAAAATACAATGAAATGAAGAAAAATCTCGAGAAAAATGTACCTTTTTAAATTTGACAAGTTTTTATTTGTGGGCATTTTTGGTTTAGTTTTAAGTTTTAGCATAGAAGAAGCTAAGAAAATATTTTCCGAGACACAAAACAAAAAATATTCTGGTTAATTTAATCATTAAATTCTTTGGAATGGGCCTTATTATAATGACACAAGGATCGCAAAATGTGTAACAATAACTTTGAAACTTTGAAAAAAAAAAGAAAATACATTTAAAATCAGAGATGGAAAAATCTACTTATGCCTCTGCATTTTTTCAGGGGATAACTTGATTAGGAAAGTTATTACCGGTATGGCTTTTTTTCAGAGAATGCAAGGGCAAGGCCGTTATAGTATCTCATCACTATAACGGCCCTGGGTGCATCTGCGTCAGGCATGCGCTTGATGTTTACATTAATTTATTTGTTTTTCAAAGTTATTATTGCTACATATTTTGCGATCCTAGGGCTATTATCGTATTTCATAGTTATATGTGTTACCAAATAAAAATCGTAATAACAAAATAGCCCATTCTAAACACCAATTAGCATTTAATCGTGATTAAAGCTTAATTGGGAAATTTTTTGGTTTTTGCATACGGGAACTTGTATTTTATTAGGGCGGTATGCATAGTCGTTCCACAAGGCTCCTTCCTTCCTTTGCCAGAAGAATTTGCGTTGCCCAAAGGAAGAAGTCTTTGGAATGACTATGAATACGGCCCTTAGTGAGGTAAGGAACTAAGTTATTAAATAATTTATTACGCAATCAGATAAGTATTATTAGATATAAACTTAAAGCCTGGGATTTAGATGATAATAATGATTTTTTTAGAGCTTGATACGCCAGAATAATTTAAATGTGAAAGCGACAAAAATCGATGAGCTTTCCAATTGTTCCCTCTTGCTCCAGAAATAGGGTGCTTTGATATTTTGTACTTTAACAAATGTAATGTAAGAATGAAAGATTATTTAGTTTTTAATTCGAACTTAAACCAAATGACCTTTTGTGTTTAAGTCTAAGTCAGTTTTTAACCTAATAAGCTTTGTTGTAGACTTAATTTCTTTAAGGCTAGTTACTATATTAAAAAGTATTACCTAGTTACCTATAAGAAAAAAAAATGTGTTCCTAATGTTAGGTAATTTAACAAATTTATTAGTTAAAGAAGCAGTTCACCAAAATAACAAGTTGGGCGTAATCGATCGCAAAAAAAACTTTACGAATGCTGGTGATCTTCATTTTTCTTTATGAAGCCTTGTTAATGGGATATAAGCACATTTGTGCCACGTGCCCTGCTCATTCATTCCTCTCAATTTTAAAATTTAACTACTTGGTATATTTTCCTGTTTTTTAGTTTACCGTCTTTCAGTTTACCGTCTGACACTTGAAAGACTCGGTCTATGGAAAAAAATCACTGTAATTTTTTAGGCTATATCTTTTGACAAAATATCTACACAGATACTTGGATTAAGTGTGCACTTCACGTAGTACAAACGTACTTGTATCTCATTCACGAGGCTTCGTAGGAAAAAATAAACTCACCATTAACCGTAAACATTTGTTTGACATCTATTAAGCCCAACTTGTAATATTGGTGAACTGCCCTTTAAGATTTTATTTTGTTTTAAGCTTAAGCCCATCACACAGAGAAACGCATAGTGCATAGCATAGCATAGCATAAGCTCTAGCCAATCAGCGATCTCCCTGAAGACGCCATATTGGTTTTACATAGGAATTTCCAGAACGTTGAACTTTTTGATTGGCTAGAGCTTATGCTATGCTATGCTATGCACTATGCGTTTCTCTGTGTGATGGGCTTTATAGTTACTGTAGAAAAGTTTTATATAGGTATCTTTAAGGAAAAATGTACTCCTAAATGTTTTGTACTATACAAAAATGTATTAGTTTAATGGCCAATTGCACCAACCAGATAAGTTGCTGCTCAGTTAAGTCGAGCGAATAGAATGTGACTTTCCAAATTTGGGCGAGTTGCGGCAAGCCACATTCTAACCGCTTGACCAAACTGGGCCGCGACTTAACTGGTTGGTGCATTTGACAATAAGTTTTTTACTCGATTTTTAAGCAAATGAGCTTTGACATAGGATGAATTTCCTTATTAAAAGTTTTATCTAGATAAGAAAAAAAGGTTTTCTACCTCGTTTTCTACTCAGTTTTCTTGGATGTTATTTACCTTGACAAATTTTATAATAAGATTTAATGTTTTTTTTTTCAGGTTTAGGAAATAAATGTTTGTATTTTTAACAGTACCTATATGTTGTTTTTCTTAAGATCCCAAGAGAACATTGAAACTGAGACTTGATGAATACCTTTGACAGTTTGTTGGAATGTCCAATGGTTAAAATGTGAATTTTAATATATTTGTTTTTTTCACGATAACCCATAAAAAATCAAGAAACACTAAGAAAGGTTTGCTAACAAAAGATATTCAATTTCCCTTTTCCAAAATGAAGTGATTCAGGAATGAATGAAGAAACTCAAATTATTCTCGAAACTCGCTTTATGCGTACTCAAACAATTGTGTAAATATAATATGAAAACCTTAAAAAAACGTTTAATATGTTAATAGATTCCAACAAAGCAACGCAAAGCAAACTAAAGTATACCATTTACCTCAGCAACTTTTTTCCTACTGATAGTGTCTTGTTAAAAAAAATAGTAGTCACAGTCAACCAATGTCACGATGCGACAGAACTGCATACCATTTTTTTTTTGGTCGTCACAATATCGGGTCTGACCCATATCACTAGGTCAAAGGCCGACATAAATTCCTGGGCGCGCCGCTGCAAATAATGTGGTTAACATTTTATAAACATGTGTAATTAGTTGTACTCATGTGCAATCATGTTGTAATCATGTATAATCATGTGTAATCATGTTGTAATCATGTATAATCATGTTGTAATCATGTGAAATCATGTGCAATCATGTGTAATCATGTTGTAATCAGGTGTAATCAGGAGTAATCAGGTGTAATCAGGGGAAATTAGGTGTAATAGTTGTAATCCGAAGTGTAAAATATTGTAATCATGTGTAATCTTTGGCATGAAAGTGTAATCGGTGTACAAAAAATGAGTACCGAAATACCCCTCGATATATTTATGTTTGCTCGCGATATCATTAATTAATAATATTTACAGTCCATTCATTGCCTTTAACGTTTTTCTATCCGTGGGCTAACATAAAAGTGTTCCGTTCGAGCCGAATTATTTTTAAATAATAAATCCATACGACGGTATTAATAAAATTGCAAGTCGAATAATAACAGGGCGGTTCAAGGCCGCATCGTCGAGAGAGAAAGTCGGCGGGCGCAGTACGTGTTTTGGTCCGCTGCCATGGTAACGGGTCTACTCCGCGTGGTGTAAACAAAACGAGTAGGATCAAAACAAAACAAAGCAAAAGTTCAGTGGTGTATCATATCATTTCGATATTTAAAACAATTTTTATCAATTGGCGATAAATTGGTGCATATTTTCGACAATTCGTCATTTTTCTATTTCAGAAGCATTAATTTAGCGTTAATTGTATATTTACCGACAATTTCGTCATTTCAAAGGTAAAATCATGTCTGTCAAAAAAGCCGTACAAAAACGCAAGGGTTTTTTATCTGCGATCACCGAGTGTTATGTGTTGTCGCAGACTGCGGAAAAAGATGAAAGAGCGAGAAACGAGTTTCAAGTGAGGTATGCCGATTTGGATGAAACCTTCGATAAATGCATGCTGGCACATAATGACGTCATTATGTTGCTAGACGACACGGACGACGAGGAATTTACAACGCAGGATGCGATCCTTTCAGAAGCTCGTAAATATTTTTATGCGTGTAAGGGGGTTTACTCAAAAATATTTCCGGTTGAGGCCCCATCCTTTTCGGGATCATATGTTCGACAAAACGAAACTCCAAAACTCAAAGAGTTAGGTATTCCCATATTTCGAGGTGATAAAAAATTATGGCCAAGCTTTTTCGATCTTTTTAATAACATTATAGATCAAAATCAAAGTCTAAGTAACGTTCGAAAACTTCAATATTTATTTTCATATCTCGAGGATGAGCCTTTAAAATTGATATCAGGGATTAGCTTATCTGATCAAAATTATAAAATTGCTTATGACAAATTAGTCAATAGATATCAAAACAAGCGAGATCTCGCAAATGATGCTTTAAGCTCAATTATGAACTCCACCTTAAAAAACGAGTCAGCTAAAGAATTGCGTAATTTAATTGACACCTTTTCTGAATCCCTAGAAATTTTAAAATCACTTAGCTTTGACGTTGACAGTTGGGATTTTATTATTTTTTTCATTTTATTAGAAAAATTGGATATTCCAACGCGTTCAAATTTCGAAATGAGTCACGCCAATACTAATACCGAAATTCCCACTTTTCAGTCACTTTTTCAATTTCTAGAAAAAAGATGTAAAGTTTTGGAATCACTTCCTCAATCAACAGCACCCAAAAAGGTGCCTACCTATCAAAATTCAAATTCTATGCGAAATCAGTTTGGGCAAAAGCCTACCTATAAATCATCCAACTCGCCTTTTATAGGACTGGCTGGCACCTCAACTAATTCGAGTACGGGAATAAAATGTTTCCGATGTAATCAAGGTCACGTGCTTTCGAAATGTCAAACATTTCTTGATCTCTCACCTATCGATCGCCTATCTTTCGTCAAACAGAAAAAATTATGTTTAGCGTGTTTTCATCCCTTGCATGATGTAGATACGTGCAAATCAAAATATTCATGCAGGACTTGCAATAGTAAAAGGCACCACACTTTAACTCATATCTTAGAAACTAATCAAGCGTCTGGAAGCCAAGATACTAGTCCTGTCATTCACACACCACCTGTCAATAATCTTCATGTGTCATTAAATGCCTCAGGACCTTCGGGTACCTTTCTTTTATGCACCGCCATAATAGATGTTATGGACGGTTGCGGAAATTTTCAACCTGTAAGGGCATTGCTTGATTCTGGATCACAGACTGGATTCATCAGTGAAAAGTGTATTCAGCGTCTTAATCTTCCTAGGCGAAGTTACACCACTGAAATATTCGGATTAAATCAGATGTCTTCTTTTACTTCCAAAGGGCTCGTTCAATGTCACATTAAGCCACAAGGACAAGTCACTCCTTTACTTAATTTCGAAGCAATTGTTGTTCCACAACTATGTTCCAATATGCCTACATTCTCCTTGAACGATAATCAGTGGAAACACTTGGGAAACCTTAAACTTGCCGACCCATCTTATTTCAAATCTAGACCTGTGGACCTGGTTATTGGTTGCGAGCTATTCGCACAGATTTTCAAGGAGGGCAGGGTTCTTGGACAGGTAGGGCAGCCTTCAGCCCTTGAAACTATCTTTGGCTGGGTCGTCATGGGAAAGGTTGACGAAGTAGGTAGTCTTACGGAACGAACCAGTTGTTTTTTAACGAGTCATTCACCTCCTTTAGAGGTCATTCTCCCTAGGTTTTGGGAAATCGAACATTTGCCTAAAAAACAAATCTTATCAAAGGAAGAAAAACAGGCAGAATCAATTTTTACTGCTAGTGTAGTACGGCAACCGAGCGGTAGATTCATGGTAGATCTTCCGTTTAAAGACAAAATAAACCCTGACCTAGGAAATACTTATCCGCAAGCTTATCGTAGATTTTTACTTCTAGAAAATAGATTAATCAAAAATCCTGATCTGTACACTGCCTATTCAAATTTCATGCAAGACTATATCGATTCTAATCATATGAGTTTGGTTTTATCTAGTCAACCAAAGGTCGACGTATCGTGTTTTTTAGCACATCATTGCGTTTTAAAGCCGGAAAGCTTGAGTACAAAATTAAGGGTGGTCTGGGATTGTTCAGCAGTCACCCCAAAAAATATTAGTCTCAATGACACATTGTTATCTGGACCGAAACTTCAAAAAGATATTGCTTCTTTACTCCTTACATTTCGTCTTAATCCTATTGCCTACATTGCTGATATCAAACAGATGTTCCGTCAAGTCCTTATCAATCCTTATCACCGTCCTTATCAAAGGATATTGTGGAGGTTTTCTCCACAGGACCCACTTTCAGTGTGGGAACTTTCTACTGTCACTTTTGGCATGACATGCTCGCCTTTTCTAGCCATGCGTACCTTAAATGAGCTGGCAGAGAGAGAAAAGGAACGTTTTCCTATGGCTAGTACTGTTCTAAAAACGTCAATCTATATCGACGATATCTTGGGAACTAGCCCTTCGCTTTCTGAAGCTCTCTCCCTTCAAACAGAACTCAATGATTTGTTGAAGTCGGGAGGATTTGAACTTAAAAAATGGGCAAGCAATTGTCCTGAGTTATTGGCAACATTGCCAGAGTCCGATCGTCAAATGCCTCTCTCTTTCGACAAGGAGGAACCCCACTTTATCAAAGTTTTAGGACTTCAATGGCATCCAAAAAACGACATTTTTTCTTATCAATGCCGAATGAAGGACAAACCCCCAACCAAACGTTCTATTTTATCTATCATAGGAACAATCTTCGACCCCTTAGGTTTTCTTTGTCCCTTGTTGCTACAAGCAAAATTTATTTTGCAACAGTTGTGGATATCGAAAGTAGGCTGGGACGAAGAACCAGATTCTTCTATCATCGACTCTTGGAACAAACTTCGTTCTGAATTCCCGCTTCTTTCCAATTTTCAATTACCCCGACAAATCAAACTGTCAAAAACCAATACCTGTCAAATCATCGGCTTCTGTGACGCTTCAATTCGAGGCTACGCAGGCGTCGTATATTTTCGTGTAGAAGAGGAAAACAATATATCTGTTTCTCTCATATCTGCAAAATCTAGGGTCGCGCCTATAAAGTCACAAACTTTGGCTAGGCTAGAACTCCTAGGCGCATTTCTTTTAAGCGAATTAATTGACTTCGTTTTATCTAGCTATGAAGGAAAAATAACTTTTACAAATATCGTTACTTTCTGCGATTCGCAAGTCGTATTGCACTGGCTTTCATCCCCTCCTAATCGCTGGCAAACCTTTGTTGGAAATCGCGTCAGTAGAATCCAAGAAATCATCCCCTCAAACTCGTGGCGCTACATTCCTTCTGCTTTGAATGCAGCCGATATTGCGTCACGAGGGGCCACCCCTTCACAGCTCATGTCACATGACATGTGGTGGAACGCACCGTCGTTTTTGTGGTCTCCCGAAAACGAATGGCCCGATTTTCATAAACCAAAAATGCCGATTGATTTCGGAGATATTAATCTGGAGGAAAAGCCAAAAGTCTGTTGCAATGCGATAATTGATGTCAACTTCTTAGATCAGCTTCTTATCAAATATTCATCTATATCCAAAATTCAACGTATCATTTGTTATGTCCTTCGAATAGTTAACCTTTTTCAAAACCATTCCTATCAAAAACCCACTAAGCCGCCGGACCAAAAAGTTATTTTTGAGAATATTGTTTTTCCTACCACCGGTGAGATGCAAAGTGCGTTACACCTTCTTATCAAACGCGTTCAAGGTTCTTGTTTTTCTGAGCTTTTTTCTGCGTTATCTAAGGATAAACCAATACCGAAACCTTTGCGAAAACTTTCACCTTTTCTTGATGAGAATAATATGACCGTCTTACTTTCGAGTGACCATCGTTTAACTACACTTCTTATCGAATCCGCTCATCGACAATATCTTCATCCTGGGTTTAAAACATTACATAATCTGCTTTTACAGCAATTTTGGATATTATCTGCCAGACGGGCAATTCAAAGAACCATATCCAAGTGCTTGCAATGTTTTAGAATCAACCCTAAACCCTATAGACCGCCCATAATGAGTTCACTTCCCGCTCATCGAATCAATCAGCTTAAACCTTTTTTGAGTGTAGCTATCGACTTTTGTGGACCTTTCTTTGTGATTCCTCATCGTTACCGTGGTTGTAGAGCTTTCAAATCGTATGTCTGTGTGTTTGTCTGTACGGCCACACATTGCGTGCATTTGGAATTAACCATGGATCTGTCCACCGAAGGGTTCGTAGGTGCATTCCATCGATTCATTTCTAGACGCGGAAGCGTGACGCAATGCTGGTCAGATCAAGGCAGTAATTTTATAGGGTTTCGTAACCAATTACTGGATTACGCAAGAAGTGCTGCCACCAGACTTTCTATTCGTTGGCATCTGGGACCTCCTCTCAGTCCACATTTCAATGGCCTGGCAGAAGCTGGCGTCAAAAGTTTTAAAACTCACTTTGTTCGAGTTGTCGGCGACCAGAAGTTGTCTATCATGGAGATGTCCACCCTTACCTGTCGCATAGAAGCCGTACTTAATAGTCGCCCTTTATCTCCTGCCTCTTCAGACCCACACGATCTTCAACCTCTTACCCCTGGGCATTTTTTGACACTTGAACCCCTTAACTCTGAAATTCCGGAGTCAGATTTGTCCGAGGTTCCCCTAAATCGGCTCTCGAGATGGCAACTAATCCAAAAACTACATAATGATTTTTGGAAACGGTATTCTATAGAGTATTTGCATACGCTACAACAGCGACACAAGTGGGCTGATTTGTCCCCAAATATCAAATTAAATGATTTGGTTATCATAACAAGTGATCACATTCAAACGCCTTTGAAATGGCCGGTCGGTCGGGTCATCGAACTGCATCCCGGCGGGGACGGTCAGGTGCGTGTTGCGACGGTAAAAACGGTTACCGGTGTTTATAAGCGGCCAGTTGTAAAACTGTGCCTCTTGCCAAATTAAAAATAATTTTAATTTTCTACCTTTTACCGGGTATTACAATAGGTTTTTTATTTTTAATTTTTTTTTGAATTTTTTGTTTGTTTGTTTTGCCTTTTTTCGGGATTTCGTTATCTCTAAATAAACTTACGATACTTATCTATTTTCATTCATTTATATTTATCGGTCGATTCTTTTCTTATATCTATATCTGTCCGGTTGAGATTCTAAATTTGTGTGTTTTGGAGGGCAGTTATGTTAGCTCCCGCTAAATTTCGCGGTTGTTTATATATATTTTTAAAAACACACAACTGTATGAAAGGCAAAGCGCATTCCGCGTATTTGGACATGCGCACCAACAACCAGAGAGATCATTGTCAATCGCCAAGAGAAAAAGGCGTGTTAATTTCGTTCTCCAACTATTTTAAATATCTACACCTGAAAGTGCTCGATTTTTGTGTACTGAAGCATAGAACTGGAAACTTCAACCCTTCAGCTACGTGGTGACATCATTAGATCCATTCGGGGGCCCCTGGGAACGAGGATAACTTGAAGCAAAGGAGGTGAGTGCTTGTCTATGATTACCGTTGTGTGATATCAATATTTTACCTATGGACATTTTGATTATTTCGTAAAATCATATCAATATATTTATGTTTGCTCGCGATATCATTAATTAATAATATTTACAGTCCATTCATTGCCTTTAACGTTTTTCTATCCGTGGGCTAACACATATCAATGTTTTACCTAGCTGGAAAATACAGTTCTGCTTCCAGATATTTGTTTAATTATTCAGTGGGTTGCAGTGTCACAAAATGGCGGCAACGTCTTTAAGCTGCCACAAATGTCATACAACGCATTTTAATAGGCCACAAATTGGCGCCCAAATTTTTTTTAAACTTTTTTTAAGGCCACATAATTAGGCTTACTGACTAGACTGTAATACAAAACAACAGCGTGTTTAAAAAAAACAAAATTAAAGTTACCTTGAGTAATCCGGTTTTGCCAGCGGAACTGTTTGGTACGACATTTTTGATAAAGATGCCCAATACTGAATCGGCTTTCTTTTCCGACGAGTCGACATCTACCTTTAAAAAATGAAATTATAGAAAGACCAACGAAAAGTGAATACAGGGTTGTCAGCAATTTAGACAAGTAACACTGCTTTCCAAACACAATGTTTTATAGTCCTTGTGATATTTCCAAAATTTTTATTTTGGTTTATCATGTGCATCATGACAGCAATTGTTTTTATCTTTGCCTTTTTTTTTGTCAAAATATAGTCAGCATCTTTTTATTGAAGACAATGACAGCTTTGACTTTAATTTTATACCATCTTGACATAATTAATTATTCAATTATTTTTGGTTAGGAAATATGTTTAAATCATCCAGGGCTATCAAAACGGACGGGTCACGATACTCCACTTTGTTGACGTCACATCCGGGGCTGATTTTTTTTTGATGGTCACGTCATGACGCAGCTGATTGTCTTTAAAATATTGAAGTTGGAATGACAGTTCATGAATATTTCATTTTTTCAAAAATAAAGCCGGTTTTGAGATTGTTTTTACTATATTCTTGCAGAACAATTTTTTTTAATGTATGGTAATCCTTAATATTTCGGAGCCGCTTCATTAGCTCACACTAAAATTAAATTTAAAACACAAGCAAATGTGGCAAACCCAGATGACAAAGTCAAATGCATGTCAAATATAACAGTTGGCATGCGGTACATGGCGGGTAATTTGAATTCAAAATAAGGAATGCTAAATTTTGAAGATTTTGAGAATATTTCACTGAAATTTCGGGGAAATCTGTAGTGCCATTTTGAAAATATCATAAAAAACGTCTGACCTCCCATAAGACCCAATGTAAAAGTCAGCCCCCGGAGAACAGCTGATTTTTTTAGGGTCGTGGCTTGTATTTTTTTGTCGGCCATGAATCATCATGTAAAAGTCACAAAAGTCTAACTGCGTATGGCAAGGACTTTACTAGAGTCCCTGTATTTTGACATATTTGGATATTCCAAATATGTCAACATACAGGGACACAAGGAATATCATAAATCTTTGGAAAAACATTAAGTCCGGCTTTGCAAATGTGCCTTTGTGACAAAATGCACTAGTGGCCAATAATAACACTAGTCGGCATGAAAATCGGCCCTGACACCATTCTTGCCGATTCTTATGTAAAATGACCTCCTGAATCCAAATATGAACTCCGTTTTTCTCCATCACCCCTCATTTTCGGGGGAGACCCCCTACCTATTTTTACTGCTTTTCGATAGTTTGGTGGGACGGAAAGGATTTTTTTTGGCCTTCATTATTTCTGAGAGACTGGAGAGTTTAGTGTTCTCAAACATGAATATTTATAGTAAGGTGGTAAGCCATTTGTTTTGGGGGGAGGGTGTTTTGAATAAATGGTAAATGGACATTTATATATCGAGTTTTACCGTTTTATATGCATTTTCTAATTATTTTTATAAAATTTTAGCTGCCAGCAGCTTAACGGTAAAGGTAATAAACGTTATAGCAAAGTATAAAGCAACATATTAGTATATCAAAGTATTTATATATATATATATATATATATATATATATATATACAGAAACCACTGGCGTATACAAAAAATCGCCTTGGAGGGGCTTGGAAATTTTTTCCACTTTTATTTATTAACATATTAAAAAGTAGGAAAATAAATAGTTTTAACATAATCTATTTTTAGATTCTTGGAGGGGCTTTTATCCCTAAGCCCCCCTCCCCCTTTGTATACGCTCATGCAGAAACTATATTAAAAAAAGTTTGTTGCTTTATTTGTGAATGGGACAGCCGAGCACGGGACAAACTTTACATTGTACGGAACTGGTCTTTGCTAGAAAGATTTACTCCCGGTCAGAAAAATTTCGCCACCGATCCTTATTAGTCCCGCAAGATAATATTTACTTGCCGCCTTTGCACTCCAAACTTGGATTGATCAAACAGTTTGTAAAAGCACTGTACAAAATAGGCGATGCATTCATATATTTGAAAACTAAATTTCCTCGTCTTAGTGAGGCTAAAATCAAGGAAGGTGTGTTTGTGGGGCCCCAGATTAGACAACTTTTTTCAAGATTCGACGTTTATTGAACACCTTAGCGCAGAAGGCCATGGGATGTAACATGTCCCTTAAAGTGCACTTCCTCCACTCGCATCTGGACTTCTTTCCTAAAAATTTAGGAGCAGTCTCGGATGAATACGGGGAACGGTTTTATTAAGACATCGCTAAGTTGGAAAAGGTTTTCAGGGAAGTGAAATGCAAGCATGTTGGCGGAGTACTGCTGGTTTTTGAAACGAGAGGGTTGTACCTCAGGGTATAAAAGAAAAGCAAGCACCAAGTGAAGGTACGAAAGTTCTTATTTATCAGTGGCGCACTCAGGAATATGTCTTGGGGGGCCCGACGCCTCTATAGCCTCATGATGTCGAATTTTAAGCTATTTTTTTGTGTTTTTTTTTAAATGAAATATGTGGAATATATGTAAAAAAATCTAAGGCTTGGGGGGCGGGCCCCAAGCCCCCCTCCCTGGGTGCGCCCATTTATTTATTATTGTTTTAAACTAAAATAACTCTCTTTATACTTAAAAATTTAAATTTGAGTCGATAATATTATTAAAAAAATGATAAAAATAGGTAAAAGGGCTGCTCCCTCAAAAATGGTGGGTGGTAGAAGAAAACGCAAGCTATATTTGAATTCAGGGCGTCGTCTTACATAAGAATCAGCGGAAATAATGGCAGGGCTCAAGATTTTTTTTTTGCAGACCAGTGTAATTTTAAAATTTATGAAAGTCTAATCCTACTAGGCGACTGCTCTTTAAGGCCGAATGACCGATCGGCCCCCTCAGATAATTAAAAAAATATATATTCCTAATTAAAATATTATTTATTAAATATTTTGCATATTCTATAATTTTTCCTTTCGCCTCGACGTATACCATAAATAAAGTTCATCTCCGAGTGCCGACACGATTAAGTACAAATCGATAATTGCTAGCCGCTCGGGCTTCTCGGGGCTCAAGCAAGATAAATTTTAATGATTTAAATGATTTTCACTTGATTTCTAACCACATGAAAATAGAAGGTTTCAAAAACCTAACCTAACGAAAGCTAATCAATCAAATCTAACCGAACCGAACCAAAGCAAACTGAACCACAAATTTTTTTCAAAAAAAAAACTTTCCTGAGTTCCTACCTGGGATACTAGAGGATGTGAATCAGAACCGAACCGATCCTAAACCGAACCAAACCTAACCTAACCAAACTAAACTACAACACTATTCACACCCTCTAGGATCCCGGGAAAGAAGTCAGGAAGTTTTTTTTAAATTGTTGGTTCAGTTTGCTTTGGTTCGGTTCGGTTTGATTCATTTCGGTTCGTTTCGGTTCAGATTCACATCCTCTAGGATCCCGGGTAGGAAGTCAGGAAAGTTTTTTTTTGAAAAAAATTATTGGTTCAGTTTGCTTTGGTTCGGTTCGGTTAGATTTGATTGATTAGCTTTCGTTATGTTAGCATTTTAACCTGACAGTTGAATACGCTTTTGTAATAGTTTAATGAGCGATGTTCTCTTACAGATCCGTGCTCAATTTGAGATCAAAACTCTTAAAATCAACACGTATTTGAACCCAAATATATTGTAACATTTCCGTGTCTATTTCAAAACCGCGCCGACGCGAAATGAGCACGGAAACGTAAATACGCGCCCGGGTTACTATGGAAATGGGGTGGGGAGGTAGGGGTTTCAGACCGCTGTTTTAATGCAACGAAGGACTCACTTATTTTGCGGCCAGTCTGATTAATATAATATGATTTAAGACGATTTTTTGAGCAGTACGAAAGTAAAAAGGAAAATTAAAAACAAAGTAAGCAGGATATACTATGTTGATTTTCATTTCGGTTTTTTAAGTGTAATATTTTCATGATAAGAAATATATCTTAGTTTTTTTAACACTTGTGGTGTTTTTTTCTATGTTAACAAAAAAAATCCAGAACCTTTCTTAGCTCATTTTCTACAGTGCGGTGTGGCGCTGGCGTTTTTTTTCATACAGTTGTATAATGTATTTTTATCACGCTAAAAAAAATAGATGGAAAAAACTTTTTCTGGACACCTAAATTTGAGAAAAATTATTAAACAACCGTCTTTACAAATTTAAAAATTAATTTCTAGACCATCCTTTCCCAATTGTTATGAAATTTATAAGGAGGTATAAAATTTTTACCCCTTTTTTAAATGATGTCAGTCAGTTTTGCTTAAAGCTACACAAAAATCAGTGTTTTAGACTTTTTAGACACAATTTTGCGCCTTTCATGAAAAGAACCTTTTTCTTAGTTTTTTTACGGTCATAATTCTTGATAACACTTTCTCGAAATCATTTGCATAAGTATATACCAGGTGGGCCAAAAAAACCCGGACAATTTCTTTTTCATTATAACTTTTGAACTATACAATCGATTTTAATGGGACAAATTGCACTTAGCAGGGAATTAATCAGAGTTTCGACTAAATATATTTTTTTGTCCGTCATCTCAAAATTCAAGATAGCGGACGATATTATAACGTACCCTTCAAAGATGCTCGTTTATTCTGGTGTTGCAAACATGTTACAAAATCGATGGTATAGTTAAGTTATAAGTTATAATGAAAAAAAATTGTCCGGTTTTTTTGCCCACCCGATGTAATAATGATAAAATAGCATTCATCAAAATTAGAAGACTAACTTGGCTGGGAAATACAAATAAATACGCTTAATAAAGCCAGTCGTTAATAGCGCCAGGCAGTATTTGGACAGTGACAGTTGTACATTATGAGACGGTAGCTAGTTTTTTAACACTAGGCATTTGTTTACTATAAGAACCAGAATAAATAGTTCCATTTTTTATTAAAGTTAAATAAACCAACCATATTTTAAATGGACTATGTTTGAAAAACTGTCAGTCTACAATGTAAAACTGTTGTCAAAATACTGCCTGGCAGTATTACTGCCTGCTTATCCTTATTGACAGCAGAACTATGAACTACCAAAACAGCAGGTAGAAATAAATGCCAAAATCGTTCTTACCTTGCCCCCGACTATGCTAATACCAAGACTCTTCTGGGGTTCCTTGTAGACCCTAACCACATGAGTCGAACCCCAATGGTTGTGGAGCTGACTGCTTTGATGATCTTTCATGCTATCCAGGTCCGACTCTGTATGGTAGATCACGGTCATTTCACTGCAAAAGAAAAATATTTATTGATGTTTTTTACCTTCCTAGCTCGCACATCAACGGCTGGAGAAGGTATTTTTTTACGACAATTTTTGTTTGAGATGACGTCGAAAATTTGTTATTTGGGTGTACTTTGACCTATCTTAGCAATATCGTCGTGAGGTCTGTCCGCGTGTGTGTGTATGTGTTGGTCTGTCCGGCCCGCATATTTGTATACAACACCCAGGATCGCCAGTCGGCTTTCGCCCGAACATCTCTGGTAAATAGCAGACGATATGGTAAATCGCTTGGGTAACTAACCCCCGTGATCGCGAAAATGTTCGTTAAAAATCAGTCTGGATTTCAGAACCACAATCTTTCTTAAGAAAGAATTCGTAAATTTCTAACATACATATATTTTTTTAAAACATACTCTCCTGACCTCTTTCCCGGGATCCTAGAGAATGTGAAACCTAACCGTTGTCAATCGATCGCCAACGTAACCGAACTGTGTCAATGTAGAATAGGGGCTTCATTGGCATGGTTACGGCAGCGTTCGGTCTACAACCGAATCGCAATCATGGACGTCGTTTACAAATATGCGTCCGGCCCACGATAGCTCCTAACCCGCTACTCCGATTTTCATGAAATTTTCAGATAAAATAGTGAACAATACTGTAGAGAGCTCATTAGATCTTGGTCAAAATCCAATAATGTTAATGGCAGTTAAAAAATCGAAAAACTGCTAACTTTTTAACGGGACATCGCGTCAAAAAACTTTGTAGGGGATTTCGTTTTTGAGATATTTACAAAAAACTGTTTTCAAGGCTTATATAGCATGGAGTTGACTTGGAGTGTCTTAATGGACTAATTCTACCTATTCCAACTTAACAATCGCGACGGAAGATAGTAAATCGTCAAAGAAAATGAAAAACAAAAAGCTTGGGACATGTGGTATTATTCAAACTCCTAAAAAAGTTATTGCGGTAATCGCTAAAACACTTTCTTATAGTTTATTTAAATCTAAAGTGTTTATTTATCTACCCAATTTTAAAACAAATAGTACCTTTGGTCTCATTTTTATTAGTTATATTTGGTGTTTTTGATGTTTTCTTAGTCGTTTTCGTTAATTTACTTGTTTTTTTTTAATCCTACAAACTTTTGCACTACAATTTGTAAGTAAGTACCTTTATTGACTGTTATTAGTTTAAAGATCTTTTTATTTTCGTTCAGTAGGTTAGTATAATTAAGTCTGACGAAACGTATCGTCGTCGTTCTGACAGAACTCATTAAGTCCAAATTCACGGTTTTGCAAAAAAAATTTACTTTATGATTTTTGTCAATGTTAGGCCACCAGTTAATTATAATGCTAGATTGTAAAATGTTGTTGTAACTTAAAAATGGCCAAATTGGACTTAGCAGCACGACGAGGATATCTACTCTATTAAATACATTGTAATCAATAAACTAACTAACTACCTCACTAATCTAACTATTTTTATTTAAAACATACAGCGTGACTATTTAAAAAAAAATAGTTTTTGGGTATTTATCGTTTGTTTTTGATTTTGTTTGCGAAGAAGTTTAGGTTGGCTGCAGATGGTTCCGTTTAAAAATATAAAAAAAATTACCAAACATAAGCCAAAAAAATGGTGTAAATAATCGTGTGAACTTAGGTGCCCATAATTGCCAGTGTATTTTTATAAGTTCCCCTTATCATCTGTCCTACCAGTATCAAGCGTTACGTAATTAATGGATGGCTCCAATTTGTTGTTTTGATACGACGCTCTTTTGTTGCTGCTTCCTATTGTTGTAGCGTTGTTTCAGTCACGGAAATATTTAAAAGCAACAGTTAAAAATAAATTTGTTTAAAAATATTTAGGATACTTCTGCAATCAATTGATATAGGAAAGCTAATTAAGAAAAATCTTTTTTCGGAAAATGCCATTAAAAAAATGTCATTTGAAAACAATGGTTTTAAACACATTTCTGTTCAAAAA
The DNA here is from genome assembly GCA_963576565.1 of Aspidapion aeneum. Taxonomy (NCBI): domain Eukaryota; kingdom Metazoa; phylum Arthropoda; class Insecta; order Coleoptera; family Brentidae; genus Aspidapion; species Aspidapion aeneum. Next base: position 31,543,367 of record OY755038.1, on the reverse strand, counting down.
AAATATTTTTAAAGAAGTTTTCGTTCGCAGAAAATGTTTCTAAACAATTTTCCTTTCGAAAAAAATAATTTCGAACAATTTATACGGCGCTTGTCCATTAACACTCTAACTCACTTTTTTAAAAATCTTCTCTTTTTTACAAACGTGCCACAAAACCAGATCAACCAATGTCATTTTAATATTTCAAAATAATTTAAGCACTGTTTTTGAATTATCCAATCCGTACCGTAGTCTCACCACTAAACAGGTATACCCAAACGATAAACGTATACATAAACGTATAACGTAAGCGTAGACATAAATTTAGCGTAAACGTAAAAACGCGACGTAAAATAATTGACGGTTATATATTTTTTTAAAGTTTCGCCGCGGACGCGGGACTTTACGTGGCTTACGAAACACTAGATTATTTTTTTTGCTTCCATTGAAAAGTCTAATCTCATTTGGAGAGATTATTATTAGTTTATTGGCGTAAAGAAAGAGGGGGAATAGAAGTGATTTTTTCTACTTAGGATTGGCAAAATATATGCATAACATTATAAAGAAATGTAAGGGAGGTCGCGTTGGTTTTGGTTTTGAAAAAACAAACGGTAAAATACATTTTTATTTTTAGCTGCATTTTAATTTGTTTCTATTAATGAAATTATTGGACATAGAAAAGTCAGTTTAAGTTTAATCTGAAAAAATGTCCCATCATGAATAAGTAAATTAATTTATAACAATTTTGTGCGCAGAGTATCTCATTTTAAATATTTTTGGGAGGTTCGGAAAAACTGACTTCACTTCATTGTACTTAAATTTCAAGAAAATAATAATGGCAACAACCAAATTTCGATATGAAGATCCGTCTTCATGTTACGGGGGCTTTTTAAATAATTTAGTTATGCTGTTTGTTTAAGAAAAAGGTCGTTGAAGTTTTAATAATTTTCCATTAAAGCACAGAAAACTACTATGGCGGTTCAGAACGTTTTTCTACGTTGTCCGAAACCAATTCTCCACCTCCTTTGATCCTGACAATCATCTTCTGTCAGGTTTTTTTGAATTATTGATCTTTGGATCTGTTGTACATGGCCGTACCATATCAGTTGTCTTTTAGTGTTGTCATCCGTTATGCTTCCCTCGATTCCCTTATTTTCTTTTATGGTGTCATTTCTTATATGATCTGATTTAAATATTCTCATTGATCCTCTTATTGCATCCATTTCGACACTTTTAATTTTTGTTTTGCATTTTTCTAGAACTTACCCCAGATGTCTCTACAACTTGCGTCTATCCCGGCGTAAGTTATCGGTAACAAAAAAATGTATGGACAAAAATCTTCTTCCCGGCATTAATAAAATCTTTACAAATATAAGTATATCATTCCATAGTCAAAAAAAAATACCCAAAATTAAAAGTAATTAGAGTGAAGGAGGGCTTTTGTCTTGCGTTACATTTGTTGTGTTTTTTCTTAACAATGCGTTACATTGGGGGGGGGGGGTTAGAAAATTCTGAATTTTTGCGTCACGTAAATTAAGAACACTGTGGGAGAGGAAGGTAAAATTACGACCCCCCCTCAAGATCTAAGGCTAAATACGCCACTGTATCAGTTATGGCGCATGCGACCAATCGATTTTGAAATAGTGATTTTACAAATAGATCTCTTATTTTTTGGGATACATGTTTCTTCTGTTTTGAAATTGCTTATATTGATCCAAAAACTAATACGGAAAAAAAGATTAAACATTTAGTTTATTTCAAAATGAAAAACACAAAATGTAATTTTAAAATCCTGTAAAAGGACCAAACCTACAGCAAAAGAATAAATAATAACTTGTTATACCCAGATAAATTAACTAAATGTGGATTTTTGAAACGGTTTCTAAATAAAAGTAAAAAGGCTACAAAAAATTTGTTATAAACATAAAACCACCAAATTAAATAATAAATTTGTTTAAAAAGTAATGAAATTAGTGCATTTTTTGCTCGATTTTTTGAAAACCCCTGTATATATTTTTCGCTTTACACGGCGATCTATCCGGGTGAAAATCCTACCTAGGTACTTACTTGGTTTCAGTTTTTAAACATTATTCAAAGATTTTGCTAGGACGAATAATTGTCCAAAATTATTTTCAACCGAACCACTTAAAACTGTAAAAAACCCAAAAGAAACAAAACTTGGCAGCATAGTAGGTATGCTTTCCAGCAACAATTTTATATTATATACATAGATAACAATGAGTCCTAGATTAAGTCGGTACTATTGCTAACTTCTTGAGCTAGCTACGAGTTCGGTTGAATTAACAAGCTAGTAGCATTTTTTGGGCCGATTAAGTTGTGAAAACAGATAAACAATTAAACTGCGCGTTTGTAAGAAAAAAAATTTGAACATATTTTTTTAAGGGAACCCCCAGTACAATTTTACAAGCCAATAGCTAATAATTTTCAAAATAAAAAGATTCCTATTCACCACTGGCCTAAACTGAAAAATGATAAAGTTATCACAAGGATTAAAAAAAAGCTTAATAATTGTCTTTAAGTTTTAATTATTTTAATCAACGGAAAAATGCATACTACTAATTTGAGCTACCTCGTAGCTCAAATAATAGAAAAATAAAAATTAGCAATATAATGCCGACTTCATCTGGGATACCCTGTATGAACAGACCTGAAAATTCTTACACAATCAAATATCCAAAGAGAACTGGTTAGAAATAAAAGTTAAAAAGAGTAATATCTTGGAAGTGATACCAGAGAACCAATGTTTTACTTTAATTTATCGAGCAATATATACCCCATATCATTATCTTTGAGACATATTTTTACAACTTTTTTTCGTTGGCCTATGCTATTTATTATGGTAAACAGCTGCTAACTGTCAAAAAGTTATCTCAAAAATTATGATATGGAGTTTAGGGCAGTCATTGGAGCGAAAAAAAGACATATTGGAGTCCTAAAAAACAACGTCTTCGACATTGGGGAGGGGGAAAGGTTACCGCCCCCTCCATCTTTGATTTAGTGTGCACGAAGGTTTTTTTCAATTACTTGGTTCCTGTACATTTTAGAAAAAAAAGTTTTAGACAAAAGTTAAAGACAATAAAATTTCCTACAAAAACACTGTTGCACGTTTTTATGTCAGACGAAAGGTTTTCGAGTTATGACGCTAAACATTTCGCCACCATTTTGGATTTTGACGAATTTATTAAAAATTTAAGTAAATGTTAATCATAAAAAATTACTTACATTTAACTCTTTGGCAATATCATTATTCGATTCTCCACTTTCAAAACGCCAATGAGCTTTTTTCTCAACTGTAAAAGCTTTTCGTTTAGACATCCCGTTTAATTTATACATATTCTTAGATGCAGCAGCTTAGATTATGTAAACACAAAAGCACACCATATAGCTTTAATACAATAAAGGTAACAGGCGTTTATAATAGACCAAATGCCGATTCGCATGAACCGGGGATTTACCGCATACAATAAAAGGGATTCCCCGAACTTCGTCACACACTCGTCGTTATAACCGATTACTTGGACCAATTTAAGTTAAATTATTGGTCGCTATATAAGTACGTGGTTATATGCGATCTCGTTATAGGCAACACGTCTTCAATGCATTTAGCATAGAACTCGGTCGGGACCTTAATGTGTCGTCGCTAGAACCGAACCTTCTCTAGCCATTGCTGCGCGGGCTAGAAAGGTAAAAATTGGTCAAAATCAAAAATGGCGGCGAAATATTTAGCGTTATAACTTGAAAACTATTCGTCTGACGTAAAAACGTTCAACAGCGTTTCTGTAGGAAATTTTGTCATCTTTAACTTTTGTTTATAACTTTTTTTCTAAAACGTACAGTAACCAAGAAATGTCGAAAATCCCTTTTTGTGCACACTAAATCCAAGATGGCGTGAGGAGCCGGCCCTCCAGAGGGTCGAAAACTCAAATTTGTTTTTAGGACACCTATGTCAAAAACAAATGTCAAAATCGGGATTACACCACCTTTTGCAAGCTAAAATTCTATAATGACTGGACTACAAGTCAAAATTCAAGGAACCCGAAATATGGGAAAAAGAACTATATTAAACCGCAGCCCGCATCCAAGATTAAAATTTCCATGATGATGGCCAACCCTCGTTGTTTCGCACTTTGAAAGAGAGAGAAACAAAGAGAGAGAGAATGAAAGAGAGAGGTAGATTAAAAGTACTCACCCAATAGTTTCTTCCACTTTATCTGCTATTTATGTCAACAAACTCGTTATATTTATATAAACCTAATAAATGTATTAGCATAAAGCAATTTTCAAAAGTGCTAATAATGTTTAATGTCGTATGCATAATAACAAACTGATGCTTTTATAACTTCAGCAATCGGAAATAGAGGTGTTTAAATATTTACTCTGGGATAAAAATAGGTTATAAGTATTTACTCCCAATTACCATTAAACCATATTTCATCAAACATTTTTATAGAAACGCAGTGCGATTAAACAATTTAAAATTTTTCAATCTGTTTTGAAAACAATTAAGTCATTAAAAAAGATGTTTTTTAGTTAGTATTGGTATAGGTACAGCTGGTTTGGAAAAACTCTGGTACCCCACATAGCACAAAAATCATATAAACGTTAAATTAACGTAAACAAAAATAACAAAGTTTTTTTTTTACTTGAAAACAACCTCATACCATGTAATATTTATTTTGTTAAATCTACATGCTTAAAGATAACTTAAAAACAAGGAGAAATCAAGCTATAAAAATGTACTTTTTGCTGAAGTTTCTGGTGCTGTGTATATAACTTGTTTTTTACCCTCGTTATTTTCATGTACCAAATTCAGACTTGAAAAGTCCTCCACAACATGTTCTAAAACGCCACTAGATTAAGACTTCTCAAACCTACTAACTTTCTGCGTCTTTTTTGGTCACGTTTTTTTAATAACATTTTTTTAACTTAAAAGAGACGCGAAAGGAAGTTATAAAAGTTCACTAGTTGGAGACTACACAAGAACACTTCAAGACAATTTTAAAGATGGCGCTCAAGGCAAGACAAAATGTCTATATATCTATCTATATACATTATGTTTTTTTTAAAGCTAAACAAGATTTTTTAACAGTAGACACTTTCACAGAATATTACTGTGTCTTTATCAGGTTAATGCGTCGTAATCGTGAAGGATCAGGGATCAGTTCCTTAAAAGGTTTTTGGAGTTTAGAGGCAAAAGCACTGCCTGATAGATTTCGTCAAAGTGAAAAATTCCGACAATAGGTGGCGCTGCTACTAGTAAAATCTCAAAAATATTCAGTAGAAAAGCCTACATGGCTCGTTTTAAAATTCGTGTAGAAAAGGCGTGAATCTAATGTGATTTTAACGTAAAAATCACTTGAAACTAACGTAAAAACATTGCTGTTTTAATTTTATAATGGCGTTATTACAACGCAGTTTTTAGCAACGTTATTTTTTATAACGTTAATGAATGACCTATTAAGCTTGTTTTCATATATGAAAAAAACGTTTTTTTCTAGCAGCTTTTAAAATCAACGTTTTTTTTCTCACGCCTTTTTTACGTGTTAAACACGTGATTGTGCTATGTGGGACGAGTCTTGGAGAATTTCTTTAATAATTGAGCAGTGTAGTACTAGGGGAAAGCGGGGCAAGTTGGCGATGTTAAGGATTAAAGCCCTCTAGAAAATACACAAACCCGGTTTTGATTAAAAAACTTCGTTTAATTGCTAGATTTAGGTTTTGGTGTATAAACAAATTTAAAACAAAACACAAAAATTTAAACCTTAAAAATCTACACAGCAAAAACTTAAAAATGCATTTTTGTCATCTTGCTCCACTAGCGGAGTAATTTGACGAGCCTATTGGGGCAAAATGACGACTAGGCGGATTGGTTACAAATGAACCTCCCCTTCTTTTCATATGAGGTGCACGCCTCATGCCACCAGCCCTTACCCCTTCACATTTAATCCAGTCCTCTATTAGAGGTACAATCCATGGTTCCTAACATCCTGGACGGAAAATATTTTCATTGTTCTTTTTTGTTGCTGGTAGGTTTTGATTAACATCATTAAAAACTTTCTTTTTAACTTTTAAGACTTGATTATCGGTTTTACTTTTATTTTCTTGTTCAATTTTTCCAAGTTCTTTCTTGTGAGCTCTTTTTTATTTGAAGTCGACGTTTTAATGGACGCTCTCTGCTCTAACGAATTCGTCAGTTTTCCCCCGCCCACTTGCCCCACGGTACAATATTTTAGTAAAAAATAAAAAATAAAAACAAAAAAATAACCAAAGATGGTCATTTATATTTTCTTGTATTAAAAACATAATAAATAATTTCCTAGTTACTAACAAAGATTATTTTTATATTAGATTTGTTCGCAAAAGCTTATTTTTCAGCAACCAAATTTTATAAGCGACCACTCGGAATATAGATGCTGAGCCACAGTACTATTATTATTCTTACGAGGTCCATCAATCTTTAATCCATAAAACTTTGACTTTAAAGGCTTCTAACAGCACAATAAGAAACTCGTTGCCAATTATAATGTTTGTTTTAAATTGAGTTCGTTAACTTGCTCCCTTCGTCATCTTGCCCCGCTCTCCCCGTTATAACTTCCGTATTTATGAAAAATTTGGATTACCTTGTATAACAAAGATGAGCACAACTTACTTTTTATTACTAATTTTAATAAAAACATCACATAAGATCTGTTTTTTATCTTATTAGCTCACATGTCAAAGGTATAGTTCATTGATTTTTTAAGAAGATACATATAAAACGCAATTTTTGGGTTTTTCTTGACTTTATCTTTGCTATTAGGGCACTTTCTAACGTTGTATAAAATTAAGACCCTATTAAAATACTTTTTCGCACTATTTGGCATATAAAGTTCACTTTTTTTCTCGATTCTTAGGGATAAAGGTGTCACTTTTTATTCCCGGGTGACATGTACATATAAAAAGTAACTGACCAGACATAAAAACTAAAAATCCAAAAAAAAAACGTCAAAACTTAAAAACACCAAAAAAACTCAAATACGGTAGAATTTCCTCAAATACGTTAGAGCATAAATATGGGGTATACCCATGCTTTCTCACACGCGAATGTTTGAAGCCAGGACCCCCATTTGATTTTCCGTTTTCGGGTAGACAGGATTTCAGTTACTGCGCATGCGTCAGTTTTGGTGGTTTTGGAACATACTCAGTTATGTCACTACAGTATTTGACAATTGTCATATTTTTTTTCTCAAAACTAGTTGATGGGGTGAAAATTTATTAAATTGTGGTTTAGAATTGTAGTTTTTCCAAAATTAATTGTGCAGACTTATTGCGGACGCCATGAAGAATGTTAAATATCACCTATAAACCACTCACAACTTGATTAACAAATTATAAAGAAAAATTCAAGTATTTACCTATGGAATGTCACTCACTTACTTCTCCCAAACATTTTTCACAAACAGCAAATATTTTACGTGGATTATTTCCCATTTTTGACAGAAAAAAACATAAATTTACACGACAAATGTAAAACACCGCCGAATGTAAATAAACAACAAATATAGCGTCTACCCACACAACAGCTGGCTGCCTACGTGACAAAACACATGCATGCGCACTTGAAAATTCGTGTCTACGAATTTAAATTTGCCATTGTTTCCAAAGCAAGCTATGAGAGCTTTACTTTTCGATTTCTTCAAGATGTATTTATGCTCTAGGTATTTGGCTTACCTATAATATTTAACTGAGAATCAAATTCCCGATTAAAGTATTAAAACAAAAAACTTTTAAGTGACGCTGAAGATACTCTGGTTTTTAGTTTACTACTAAACAAAATATGTATTTTCCGCAAAGATCAAATAATTTAAAACAGTTAGTTTAAAAGCTCAATAATCTTGCTGTATTTTTAGAAAAAATTGGAGCTAATAGGCACAGTCCAACTGTTTATAACAATTATTTGTTATTTTTTTTTAAAAAGCATATATTGGCCTTCCTTATACACCGGAAAGTTTATATTAATAATATATTACATACGGACAATTTTTGAACTATACCATCGATTTTAATGAGACAGACTGCACTTTGCAGAAAGATAATCAGAATTTTGATGTTTTATTTAATTTTTTAAATTGGCGAAAAATTTGCATTCTTGCCACGTACAACAAGGTACGAATCAACAAAATCAGTTTGGTGGTTCTAAAAAAACTATTTTTGTTTGTTTATACATTGTCTAGAATATTATACAAATGCCTTGCCAATCATGTCTGCATTTATTTCCTTATAAACACATTACTACCAAACCGATTTTTATGAAATAAAAAACATCCTAGTGGGAATTGATTGCTTTTTAAAGATCATGATCAAAATTTTGTCGCGATCCCAAAATAGACAGCGGACAGAGTCATACTTAATTCTTCAAAATGGCGTGTTTATTCCTATTTTCTGAAAATGTTTTAATTTTATTTTAATTTATAAAAAGCACTGCTTTTCCGCCGCACAAATAAGTACAAATTAGTAAAAAGAAAATGAATGCAGACAGGAGTGGCAATATCTATAAAACAAGAAAAGTAGTGCTTTTCTATAAATAAAAAAAACTAAAACATTTTTGAAAAATAACAATAAACACACTATTTTGAAGAATCAAGTATGATGCTGTCCACCATCTTAAATTTTAGGACGGCGATAAACTTTGAACATTATATTTAAAAAAAATCAAATCTAAACAGTTTTTTATTTCATTAAAATCAGTTCAGTAGTAATAATTTTATAAGAAAACAAATTCAGACATGATTGGCATGGCAATTGTATAATATGTAAAAAAACGGTTAAAACAAAAATATTTTTTTAGAACCACTAAACCGATTTTGCTGATTCATACCTTGTTGTGCGTGGCAAGAATGCAGCTTTTTTACTAATTAAAAAAATAATTAAAACATGTTCGCCATCTTGGATTTTGAGATGCCGAACAAAACAATATATTTAATCAAAACTCTGATTTATTCTCTGGCAAATGCACTTTGTCCCATTAAAATTGATTGTATAGTTTAAAAGTTATAATGAAAAAAAATTGTCCGGTTTTTTGTGCCCACCCGGTACACCTACCAAATTTCAAGTGTCTAGCTCCTCGGGAAGTAGTTAGCTATCGTAGGGTTTGAACGAAAGCGCAAAAAAAGTCAAGCTTAATGAAACCGTTTAAAACTTAGTTACCTTTTAACAAAAATGTAGACTATATTTTAAGACTCAGAAAAGAGGAATCTTTTGCATCATATTATGGAGGGCTTACAAATCGCAGAATTTTCTTGAATTGCTCGTAAGTAAATAAACAAGCAGGTGCTACATTTCAAATTTACTCGTTAGCAGAGATATTTCAAGTTCAAAACGTCAAAATATTGAGAATAATAAAGTAGTATTTTGCTTTTAACCAGTTACTATAAATACTTATTTTTGTACCAATGGCGGAAATAATACGAACAGAAAATACGTAACTAAACAAATTGTAATTAATATTTTATTATTATGACCACCTCTTAGCCATGAAAATCCTAATAGAACGAGTTAACGAATACAACTTTCCACTATTTTTATAGACTTTGGAAAGGCTTTCGATAGCATTGAGCAATGGGCAGTAAAAGCATATTTATTCAATAGCTGATTAGATCACAGATACACAGATATAATATAATAGCCAATATATATAGCAAAGCAACAACATCAATTAAAATCCACGAAGGAACCAAGAAGAGATGTGAGACAGGGTGAAACAATATCCCCTAAACTACCAGGCCCTAGAAGATGTTAAACCACCTAAGATATGCTGATGATATCGCATTAAAACAGATAAGAAAGAAGAACTGATAAAAATGCTGGAAGAACTGGATACAGCAGCTAAAAATATAACGCAGGCTACTAGTTCCTTTATTTAGAGAAAGTGTTGCCGCGAATATAACGTTATATCAACATGAAATGTAAATTTAAAATATTTTTGAAACCAGACAATTATTTAAAAAGCTATAATGCGGGGTAATCCGCAGATTTAATTTTATTCCAGTTATAAAAATTTATTTTTTATAAAAACTGGTAGGTACCTATGTGTTGTTTGACAACACTAACCAAAAGTCATCAATGTTCTGTGAAAGGCGTAAAAAAAATAAGAAGCAAACACAGACCTTATCCTATAATTTCCTGGCAGTTTTTCGCTGGTATTGCTCTTTCAGTTTTGACATAGTTGTTTTCGGAATTTTTTAATTAATTTTGCCTACAGAACACAAAACAGGCTTTTGGCAGGTAACGTCAAACAAATGAATAAAACACCTTGTCAAAGTTAGCGTATTTTGGAAACTGACGTTGCGTAGTTGTCTTAAGAACACAAATGAATCAACTTTGCCACTATTTTTTATGTTGATCAAGTTTGGTTAAAATAATTTTAAATATGTAAGATAATCACTATGAGAACATTATTCTCGTATAAAAAAAAATGTGAAATTTTTTGTTGTTTTTCTTAAAACTGCCATTTTTGTAAAATCTTTCAAAAATTTATTATTTTCTTTAATCTTAAAAATATACGTGGACAAAAAGTAACTTGTCGCCCGCTGTCGCGGGCCAATTTTAACATGTCATTTTTTACTGAACCTTCCTTTTTAAAATGATGCCACATTTAGCTGCTAATTTTTGCTAATAAGGCCGGAATTAATTTTTAAATATCAACATTTTTCTCCAAACTTAGCGAAATATGTGTTTAAATTGTAGTATAGATATTTAAAATATAGAGTACTAAATACATATACATCTACACATATTATTATTATACTCATTATATATTAAGGAATAAAAGTCACACCTTACCCCGAGGCAAAAAGTTTGTAGCCTGAGCGTAGCGAGGTATATAATTGGCCAATACCTAACAAGACACTAATTACGAATTTTAGGAGATACTTTATGAACTTTTGGATTTTTCTGCCCTAAAATTAAATTATAATTATGTGGTTTTCAGCTACTTTACTAGAAACATAATGTCTGATAGAGCCTTTTAATTTGAATTTTAAGGACAAACAGTTACAGTTTTATCGCTAAAATAAGGATTAAGAAGGGTCCTATTCTTATACTATATACCAAGGGATAAAAGTGACTCAATCTCAAGCTAAAAAGTTTTTAGCACGAGCGTAGCGAAAGCTACAATTCGTTAAAGGATAAAAATACTCTTTGATAACGAGGTTTATACGTTAATTTTACACTTTCAGACCGATCTTTTTTTTAACTTATTATTTGATTTATTAATATAGTTAAATTATTTTTTGTTCTGTTTGGTATAATATATAAATATGATTATTTATAAACAAAATAGTTTCAATATCAGATTCATTGCATTGAAAGCTTCTGTCAAGTCGTTTTAAAAATGGCGAAAGTCAATCAGAAGGAAATTGTGAAAAATTTTATGTCGGTTCTGTAAAGTTTTTTTTGGGCGGGGGTTAGGTGTTTTCATTTTTCAGGGGGACGATTAGTTATTGGGGAGGGGGAAAACTTGGCTTTTCCGTTTCTGTAGGGTCGACAACATAATATAATATATACGTGGCGTGTCGTGGATAAAAGGGCGGGGGGGGGGGGGTTTGCGTTAAGTTTAGTTTTTCTATTTTTTTCTCAAAGGACGCCAGGGGCGCCAAGCGCAGAGAGCGGGGAGGGGGGGGGCATTCGCCCCCCCCCCCTCGCTTCCTATACGACACGCCACTGAATATATATTAAACATTGTCGTCGTACATAGTCTTTTAGGAAATATTTTAAAGCTTATTCGACCACTCTCGACTCGACTAAACAGCTCGGGGTCACTTTTTTTTTTATTTTGGATCACTAAGTAACTCATTTTAAACATTCCTGACTACAAAAGAATACATCCATAGCACTGTGGGACTTTATCGCATCTTTTTGTGCTTCTGCCCCACTGTGCGTCGCCAAAGGCCGCATTTCAGAGTCGGTCAAATGAAGTTATTGGAATTGTTGCGCTGCTAAATTGCAACACAACGTAGCTGGGCGGCTAACGAGATCTGTGCTCGGCTAGGAACCCTTTCCTTCGCCCCGCACCGCACTTGCTCATGGGTTTAGATAGCGAAATCTAGGCAAAAATAGAGATGCAAAACTTGCAGTTCCAGTACAATCCCGGGCGTGCGGGCTCAGCGTTGCGTGTTTGCGGGAGCATTTATTTATTTAGAAGACGCCAAACGCATGAGCGGGAGGTTATGGTCGTGTTTGTTGTTTGTTTTTGTACAATTGTGTTACAATGAATGAAATTTAAATACATTTAAGTATACAAACTTATTCGAGTACTGCCCAAAAGTGTACGAGTTCTCAAATGTCTAGAAAATACTAGCAGGCAAAACATTGGTGAGTACATATTATGCTAAGGTAGTGAATGTGAATTAAATCTTTTGTAAAAACGCTATTTTTTCCTAGGCATTGTAATTTTTGAGAAACCAAACTTGGCAATTTTTTACTTTTTATAATAGACACGTGATCTGGAGACTGTAAAAAAATAGCATTTTTTATACCCTATCGGCAGAACTCACAAACTTTACTGTCACGAGCCGCCACTGGTCAAACAGTGACGTTGCGTTAAGGTCTTTGGGCAACTGTAGTAAAATCTACACGTTAATTTAACGACCTTTCGACCGCAATTAGTAACTAATTTCTGACCGTTAATAAAACGTTCACTTTTTAGTCGGCCAAGGCTACTATGGACCGAAGTGGGTAATATTTTCGTTAAATGGGCAACCCAAGTATATGTTTATGTCAATATTTTAGACACCTTACGACTACGCCATTTTTCCTTTCTACATGATTTTGCCATTGATGCATTTGGAACGTAAACAAACGAAAAACATTTTTTTTAGTCTTTTATTCTCTTTTTTTATGCATATAAAATGGTTATTATGATGAATTTTTAACGCTCGATCGATTCTGCATGAAATTTTTCAAGTTTGAGAAATTCTGTTTTTTTACAAAAAATTTCATTTCATCGAAAAACACAACGGATTTGTGACGCGTGTGTTTTTTAGGACCAAGTCTATATATATAATTATCAATAAACTTGACAGCGTTCTTGTTTTACACCCCAAGAAGAAATTTTTTCAAATATATTTTAAGTTATTTTTGTTAGCGGTGCTCCATTCCTTGTTTTTATTTGTTGGTATTCGAATTAGTTTTCGCAAAGTGTCTATTTTATACTATAGTGTAGAATACGTTTTATGCTTTACCTTGAGTTAAAGTAACGACTATTTTGTGAACAGAAAAATAACCTTTAGTGGACCTCTTAGTTGATTTCAAGTTAAACCATTAACGTTAAAAGAACGACCAACTAAGGCCCATCGTTAAATGGATAACGTTGTACAGGGTGTCCCAAATTGGGCACTTTTAGGGGGTTTAAGGTACTTCTAGGGGAGACAGAGAAAAACTGACCACGCATTGCGAGGCTCAAATTAAAAGAGAAGACTATAGTGAAAACCGCATTTTGAAATATCGTTTCGTCTTTAAGCTACAGGGGCTTTTTGAAAAGTCTGCATTTTGGAAGGGGGTCTATAACTTCGTCATTAGTGGAAATTTTGATTTAGAGTAAATTGCAATTTTATAGACTTTGTCACGAGGAATTCACCCGCTAAATTAAATTTTAACTGTCACTTTTAGTTTTTGAGATATGACATAAAGTTGCATTTTTTCTTATAGAATGGCCTATATTTTAATTAATTTTCGAATTTGTCATTGAATTCTCTTCAAAATGATGTCATGGTTTGATTGAGCGATTTAGGAGATATTCAGCTTTTTCACTTATTTCTAGTGTGCTATGATTCCCTGCTGAGGCAGGTCAAGGCACTCCAGTATTTTTATTATTTTACACAGTCAAAAATATTGTAAGCCTGGTTTGGAAAAATTATAATAAAGCTGACGGCCCTCAAAGCGTAGTTATAAAAAGAAACAAAAATTACAGACTCAATAGAAATTCGAAATTATTAAAAATTATCAATAATCATTGCGTCATAGATCAACAGAAAAAATAACAACCAACCTAGTAACTAATAATGCCTATCTCCTCTAACTGACTGTCCCTCCTAACGTCATATATTTTGGCCCGCTGTTTTGAAAAAGAGCCATACTGAATAAGTTTCCTTTTCAACTTTGGAAATATATCCATATACGGTTGTCTTCGTTCGTGATACCTTTAAAGATATAAGTTTCCAGCGTCCTGTCGATTATCATTACTTTCCCAGTAACATTTTAACATGTCATACTTTTCATCGTTTTGACTTATTTCAAAATAAAATTAAAACGCTTTTGTGCAAAATAATTTCATATCAAAGCGTAATGTCAAATTGTTTAAACAATTGAAAACAATGACAAAATGCCAAAACGCAAGGCCAACTTGATTTGCATAGTATAAGACAACAAAACTATAGGAGCAATAAAGTAGGATTTACCGCAAGGCTTTCATGTCAATGGCGCATGACGTCATTCAACGCATACTAGACAAAAATAAAAACTTTAATTTTCTCCGAAACTGCTCAATCAATATGTGACATATGATACATCATTTTAAAAAGAATTCAATGACGAATTCGATCTCAAAAACTAAAAGTGACAGTTAAAATTTAATTTAGCGGGTGAATTCCTCGTGACGAAGTCTATAAAATTGCAATTTACTCTAAATCAAAATTTCCACTAATAACGAAGTTATAGACCCCCTTCCAAAATGCAGATTTTTCAAAAAGCCCCCGTAGCTCAAAGACGAGACAATATTTCAAAATGCGGTTTTCACTATAAGTCTTCTCTTGAAATTTGAGCCTCGTAATGCGTGGTCAGTTTTTCTCTGTCTCCCCTAGAAGTACCTTAAACCCCCTAAAAGTGCCCAATTTGGGACACCCTGTAAAAACCCTAAAATGATTGATATTGGTGCATAATGGAGTCGTAACAACGTTGAGGCATGAGTCGCCCGTGTAACCATAGTTGCTGCTTGGGTAAAATATCCAAAAATTACTGTTTATACAAAACTGTTATTTATTTTAATTTTAAATAGGTAGTGTCGCGATGCCGATATTAAACTTGTCTCGTCTACGTCTGTAAACCTTGGGAACGAAATCCCAAAAATGCTAACTAATTTTCCACCACAAACTGAAAACATAATTCGCAAAAAAAATGGAGCAAGTGGCTAATTTAAAAATCGATAAATCAATAGCCTATATTACACCGCAAAAGTAAGCTTTTTAGGTTTTCTGAAGATTGCAATAACATGATCTTATTACTTTTTGAACTAAATTATTGTAACGAGCTAATAGGATCGACTCAGTTTTTCTACGGATTCTTTTTACCCTTCGAACCGTATTTCGCTTTTTTGTTCGCACGATACAATGTTAGCCTATTTTTATGACCTTTTTTAACGATTTAGATTTTTACCTCCCTAGCCCGCGCAGCAATAGATAGAAAATGTATTATTTTTGACAAAAAAAAATTTTTTTTTGAGGTAACGCCGAAAATTTGGGTGTATTTTGACCTATCTTACCAATATCGTCGTGATGTCTGTGTGTGATTGATGGTGTGTGTGTATGTGTATTTCTGTTCGTAACATGATAGCTCCTAAACCGCTGAACCGATTTTTATAAAATTTGCAGGTAAAATATTGTTCGACACTGTAACGAGCTGATTAGATTTTGGTCATCATGGCTAATCGGGTAAAAGGAAGTTTTTTAATAGACGCCTAATAAGTGTTGACAGTTAACTGTTTCGTCCTTATAGGACTCCTCAGAACAGTGCTTGGTCAATTTGACACCATAAGGACGAAACAGTTTTAGATCTTGGACCCCATGGAAGTACAGCTTACGAGCTGCCCACAGAAAAATACAAGAGAAACAAAATCTTTCTATGCCCGCTTAGCCACTAAAAATTGTTGGTAAAACTTACCTTTTAGGCAAATCCAAATTAGCCTCCATAAAGACAGACTTTCTTCTTATTTCTAACAGATCCGGTCCTGGGTCGTACGTCATAGTCACGAATGACTTATCCATAACGTCAGGGGCGGACTTGCTTTTAAAAGGTAACAGGATATCGTTAAAGATCTGGGAATCATTTAGTTCCATTTTTGATTTTGGTATTTCATTAATTTGATTGGTTGCGTTTGATGTTAAACAGTCTCGGTCGTGTGATTGATCGATTTGGGTCATTCTAAAATATTCGAAAAATTTAAGAATTTGCTAGACTTTTTGGTTGAATACAAAAAACTTTTTTAATAACAGTGATAGTGGATGAGAGGGTATGAATAAATATAAACTGAGTTTCTATAGTTTTTCTAAAATAGTGATGATGATGATTCATATGTGAGTGGGGTTTGTAGTCCTTCCACTGTGACCACTAGTGAGTCTAATGTTTATCCCCCAAAAAAGTTAGCCATCAGTTTGGGTAAGACACTGTTCTGACGTAAACGTGCAATAGCCGGACATTCAATATGACTGTTTTGTCATCTTCGTATAGAGTCTACATTCGGTCTCTTCTGTTAGAACCATTATGTGCATTTAGTCGACAGTGGCTCGTAAAAATCCAGTCACTATACGGATTTCCTATCTGGTAAGTCCAAAGATGTTCCTGGCTCTCTTTCTGCAAGGTCCTCTAATGAACTCTTTAGAGTGAGCCAATTCTGGTATATTTACTTATGGTATATTTATCCAGCATTGTTGGCAGCTGGCCTCTATCCATTTTAATATTTAACATAATGGCTGGCAGGGCTGGTTCGCGACCATGGGCAGATGCCGCTTCCCTTGCTGCATGGTTTGCTTGCTTTCCCTCGTGCTTAGAATGCCCTGGTATCCATACTAATGACACATTGTTAGCACATTCGGCGAATCCCTGCAGCTGCGAAATTATTAAAGATACCCATCAATTTTAAGTTCGATATAAAATCGTGGTTCGTATACATCCCCATTTAATTAGTTCCAATCTTTAATAAATTGCACAACCATTTTATATCGAACTAAAAATATATAAGGTGCCATTAACGTTATTTTTAAATCTAGACTGTAGTAAAGAAAAGTCTTCCGAATTATTTTTTACTATTTAGTGCAATTTTCTAATAACATCGTTTTAATTCTTCTAAATAATTTTTTACTATTTAGTGCCATTTTCTAATAAAATCATTTTAATTTAAAAAATATTTTTATTTTTTTTACTTTTTAGCCTTAATCAAAATGAAGCAAGATGCAGGATGTTTCAGTGCGGCTTTCGCAACCTTTAAATTTCGAGTAATGCCTCATTATTACAAGGTTTTTTTCCTGTCAATTTTGTACACTCCAATTTTTCAATCGTAAGTCCTGATACCCCCGTTATTTTTTTCGTAAAATTCAATTGTCACCAGATCAAATAATCTGAAAACCGCGTGTTTGTATGTGTTTTGGTTCCATAGTTATAAATTTATCCCGTTCACACCCCTCACCTACTCCCTACCTACGTTTTTTTTTCATAAAATGTATTGTCACTAGATCAAATCATAAATTTAAGAACTGCATGTTTATATCTGTTTTCATTACAAAGTTCTGATTTTACCCCTTTTACACCCTTTACCCACCCCTACTACTGACTTTTATTTCTAAAATTCTATTGTTTTGTTTTTGGTGTTCCCGCTTACCTAGAAAACATATCCAATTCATTTAAACAACTATCATAATCATTGTAGTACTCTTTAAGCTTGTAGGCGACAAGATCGTTGGGAATTTTGCATGTCTCCAATACATTTGGTTCGCTAATACTTTTCGTTACTTCTTGAGCTTTATCGGCCGGACATTCGATAAGGAAGAATTCATCTTCTTCAGAAGTATTACCTAAAAGTATCACTTTAAATTATCTGCATGCCATTCACAGTCAACTTAATATGAAATTAAATTAGCAAAATACGAATGTCTACACAAACTGAGATTAAATGAAGCAATCTCCATAAAAAATTATAACAAACTGCTGCGATAAGTAACAAAAAAGTACATAGTGAAATCATCACGGATTAAAATTTAAGAAACAAAATGAATCTCTGACCTTGCAATGACAAGAAAAGAAGGGGACTTGCAGGAAAGATTGTAATAACAGGGTATTAATAACAAAAGGAGGTAATTCATTTAACAACATAAGGCCAATGGGTATAATTAAGTTTTTTTGACTTGCTAAAACTAATTCAAGATTATTATATGGACATTTTAGCTAACCGTCTGAAATGACACTTTGTATGTCTGCTCTATTGGTTATGGGGTGACAAACTTCAATACGAAAGAAACACTTATAAAAATACCTACTCAAAGTTATGAATATATTTAAATACTAGAGACAACAATCAATCCAAGAACTTTACATAAAGCCCAGGGCGTTCTACTTTTAATAGCTCTATCTAATCCAAATTTGCAACGTCATGCGTTACTATTTAAATGTGATTAACAACTTTATTCCATGCTTTCAATTTGTCACGGAGGCAAAACCTGAGAGATTTTGCGATTTAGAACATCCTAATTGTTTAGTTTGGAATTCTGAGAAAAAATTGTAGATTTTAATGTTTTTTTTAACATTTGGCTCTAAAATCATGGTAACACGGTACAAAACAAGATGCAAAACAGGCGGAGAAGCTCCAAATAAAGTCGTGAAAGGAGGGGAAAGTCGATCAGGTGCAATAGGAGACACTAGAACCTGTACTGTAGATGGTTCAGTGAAAGATGGTTTGAGGTGCAATCTATCGGTGAGACCATTCCAATTGTTATTAAACTTAGATAGTTTTAGGGGCTTTAGAGAAACTGAAAATAATATTTTTAAAAGCAATAGGAATAGTCAAAAGTCAATCGAAAAAAAAAGTTACGCATAAAGTACATATGTAGAATAATGTAGCAAGATAAGTAGGTTTCACGTTATCGTAAACATTCTCAACAGCTCAAAGTTATAGACGAAACTGAGGAGATTTTACGAGAAATAGAAGATAAAGAAGAACTAAAACAACAGCTAATAAAAGTTTTTGTAATATTAGACGAAGGTTGCACAGTTTAACTGATAGATGAAAACTCAGCAAATCATATAAACTTGGAGGCTCCATCACAGTTTTTGAGATTACGATGAGCAGATAAAGAAACCTCAAAAAACTAATAGTAAAAGAGTTTCCTTTGAAAAACATTATCACAAAATGCAAGCGTTTACTGTCAAAGATCTCATCACAAACAATTAATATAAAAAATTTAGGAAATCGGTAATGTTTTATTTTGATGTATAGAGTTGACATTGAAATAAAGAGATTCTGAAAGAACATTGTAGATGTTATTGATTTTTTAACACTATTTTGTGTAGTCCTTGGTTATTACCTACCATCCAAAGAGGTCATGTGATCCAATCGCGAATCCAAACAAATATGTTGACAACAGCGCAAGAACTTGGTGTTTAAACAAGGCTCTGACGCTACAATAGGCAAGTTTACTTGTACACCTACTGGCCTTAGCTCTGGCTTTCTTACTGGCAAGGGACGTTGTTCATCAGACGATTTAATGATTTGCATTAGACTGCTTTGAACTTCCATTATAGTATCATCAGCTTGCAATGTGCTAATTTTAGCTGATGATGGACTATTTTGTGCCACTGTTAATGGGCTTTTGATTACTGGCTCTGTTTCCATTGATTTTATTATAGAATTTGGCAAATCTGGTACAATGAATATGCTAGAGTCAATCTTTGGCAAATCTGGTACAATGAATATGCTAGAGTCAATCGGTGATGAACTGTTTTTAACTCCTGTTATTACGCTGTCGTTAGCTATTTCTTGGTCAATTGATTTTATCCTAAAACGTGGCAACTCTGGTACAATGAAATTTGATATTGGAGATTCAATATTTGGCACTGCTATTACTGAACTTGGCACATTTCTCGAGTCAGGTACTATTTGGAGGTCTTGGGAATCTTTGGCACTTGAATCAGAGGAGCTTCTTAATTTGCCCTAAAAGAACAGTAAGAACAGTAAGAAAAACATCTATTATGTAATAAAATTAAAACATTTTGAAAATTTGCTAATTGCCTAAAGACATTATATAAAATATCGATTAATTTTGATTGAGGGTTTCTATAACTTCCCGCGCGGTTTTTTCAAGCTAGAAAAAGCATTTTTTTTTGTATGCCAATTTTTTAAAGTCGTGCAGTCGATGTGCCTATCATAAATTTTAAGATCACTGAAATCAAACTTCGAAAAGTAAATAGATTATCAGAACAAATCCAGCTGGAAGGAATTTATTTGTATTTGCTGTTATTATGATGGTTTTAAGTATTTAATTTTCTAATAAAATAAAGAGTTAATTAGGTATATCTTATGATGTCAAGAATTACATTTCAAAAAATGATCAGAGTCTATAGCCTCTGCAAAATCAAGCACAAAAGTTAAAAGCAGCAACAATCAAAAAAGTCGATATGGCTATATACATTTAAAAACAATGAAAGTGAACAAACATAGAAAACAATTAATGATTAATATAGTATATATGATATATAAAATTTTGATTTTTAATCTGAAGAAATAAAACGCATGGCTAAGCCAGAATCACTTACCCTAGAATTTGTCCTGGTCAAATCACTCCATTTGGTCGGCTTGATTCTGTCCACTTTCAATTCAGTTTTTACTTCAACAATTACTAATTTCTGATCACTATCGCTTTTAAATACTTTTTCGCTAATACTTTCTAGTGAATTACTTTTGAAAGCATCTACATTTTTAGTTTTGTCGAAAATAATATAGTCTTTGGATGTATTTCTTTCTTTGAGAAACTCATTTTTGGAATCTTCATTCGTAAAGTTTTTTTGTACGTTAGAATTTTTTCCAGTAATAGTAGATATTTTGTCTTTTATTTCAATTAAACTTTCTGATTCTTCTTCTATACACGTTTCATAAATTTCATCTTTTTCTTTATCAAAATGAATTTCGACAGTATCTGGAAGCTCAGTCTTTTCTATATTACGAGTAATATTTGGTACAATGTTTTTATTATCTATACTAGGTAAAGGAGATTCTAAATCGGCTGTATGATTACTGTTTTCTAAACAATTATCATTCGTACTTTTAAAACTATATTCGGCGTCACTTAAGCTATCACAAAAGCTGTCTTTGGATGTGTCTTTTTGATTTAGAAAATAACTATTTTTTAAAAAATGGTTGTGGTCGCCCAAAAGATGATTAGCGACGGTTAAGGGCTTACTGTCCCCAAAAAAATGGTTGTCTGTCAAGTGGTTTCTTTCTGAAAAAAAAATATGTCTATGATTATTCAGATATGAGTGCAATAATAAAAAAACTCTCTAGAATAGGTATGAATTTCCAAATGGTTGCATTAATACCAATATATTATATTATATTATTTTTTTAAGATAGAAGGGTCTAATTTGATTAGCTTACCTAAAAAATTATTCACCACATGGTTTGGCACATGATTTTGATTAATTTTTCCGAAATCCTCGACTTGTGAAGAGCATGGTGAGTGATTAAATGATTGGTCATCTTCCATCGAGATATGCACGGCGTCCAAATAGTCCTGGAACTCTTCAACACATTCTTGAAATTCATCCAGGCAAGTCGTATTGTCTTCTGTTGTGTCCTGAAATAAAGAATCCCTTGGGTTAAATTAAAGAAAACTACATTTACAAGTTATTTCATAATTTTTGAGACAAGTTTTTTTTTGTTGGCTCATGTTATGATAACCAACCAGCTTATAACTCTCAAAAATGTATATTATCAAAAATTATGAAATGAACTTTCCTTTTATCAAAATCGATGGTCTATAGCATTGCGAATAGCCTAGCTTGTGTGCCGTGTACCTACTATCCCCTTAAATACATTAAATTCGCTCTTAAATAAATTAGTAGATAATTATATATGTACAGGGTCATTGGTTATATTTACGCGGGCTTTATAAGGAGTTAATTTAGCTGAGAGAAATACAAAAGTTACATAGTTCTTTTTTAAGCATCTGATGTCATTCCTTAACTTTTGAATCAAGTTTCTTTAATTAAAGGGAACACCCTGTATCTATATTTTCTGCCAGAACGAAAAACCTATTTTCCCTAATTTTGAAAACATATGGTTTTCAAATAGGTATACAGGGTGTCCCAGATAAAAGCAACTACATGGGGATTTCGGAAACGGTAAGAGATACGAGTTTGTTTAAATGAGAAAAAAGTTGCGCTATTCTAAACTCAATCAGGTGCTGTATCAATATTAAAGATATCTACAGGGGTTACTAAAATATCGAGCAAAAACTAAAAATTGTGTTTTTTAAAAAATTTAAATATCGCCGCCATCTTGCAAACAAATTTAATAAAATTTGGTAGTTTTGTATAAATAACTACGGCCAATCTAGTTCTTTTGAAACCATAGCCAACTTTAATATTTCTTATGACCGCCATATTGAATTTATACGTCAATAAATAGAGCATTAAAAGAGTTTTTCAACCATGTATAAAAAGCCTATCTTTGAATGACGGAAAATGTGAATTTATCTAAAAAACTGTTTTTCACTTGGTTGGCTGTGAAACAAAGGCTGTAGTTGCGTTTGTTGTCCTACCTACGCAACTACCTGTCAAAACTTTGTCATTTATTTGATTTATCTGTTGGAGTTTTAAAGTTTCTAAATTACTTAACATATTTTTTTGAGTCACATTATCAATCAAATTTAACATGGAAAGGTTTCCAAATTGGGAGAAAGTAGATATGTATGAATATTATATTTTGTGTAATGAGAATTCTGAAAGAGCTCGAGATATGTACTTTCAGAGATATTCAGAAAGACGACAACCAGGTTTGTCAATCTTCAGAATACTTAAAAATAATTTAATTGAATATGGTTCCGTTAAAAACAAAATCGTAATCGACAACCTGATGAAAATTTTGAAGCTCTGGTTTTACAGAGTGTCGTTGACAATCCTCGCATCTCCCTTCGTGAACTGGCAAATAATGTTGAAGTACCCAAATCAACTGCACAAAGAATTCTTAAAAAATTTAAGTATCATCCATATGCAACACATATTAGTCAAGCACTCCGAGATGGTGACTTAGAAAGAAGAACCTTGTTTTGCAATTGGTTCATACAAAAATCGCAAGAAAACCCTCATTTTCCGCTTAAGATTCTGTGGTCCAATGAAATCAGGTTTATAAACTGCGGCGTGTTTCACAGACATAACTACGTGTACTGGGCCGATGAAAATCCGTTCTTAAATCGTAAGGTGCACCATCAAGTTAGGTGTGGTTTGAATGTATGGCTAGGAGTCATAAACACACACATACTATTTAACATTTTTCATAATAATTTGACGGCACCTCGATATCTAGAAATTCTACAAAATTACGTTGACCAAATTTTAGAAAATTTGCCTCTTCAAGATGTAGTTTTTCCATCAAGACGGAACACCTCCACATAATGCAAGAATCATAATTGACTATTTGAATAAGCAACATGGAAATAACTGGATCGGAAATCGAGGTCCAGTTACCTGGACTTTCGCCGGACCTTACGCCTCTTGATTATTCTACTACTCATAATACGATAGAAGAACTTGAGGTAGCCGTTGTTCAAGCCATAAAAGAAACTTCTGAACACATGGTTAAAGATGCATGCATATCTCTAATTCATCGATGCAGGATTTGCATGAATAACAACGGTGGAACATTTGCCTATTCAATTCAATGCTTTGTTATCGGTTTTAAGTTTTACTTTAATTTAAATAATAAATGCAAACTTTTGTTTCAGATATAAAAGATAGATTTTAAGAAATTGTATTATTTCTTAGCCAAAGAAAAATTTTTAAATAAGGGCCTTAAAGATTTGCATATAAATCAAATAAATGGAAAAGTTTTGAAAGGTAGTTACGTAGGTATGACAACAAACACAACTACGGCATTTGTTTCACAGCGAAGTAAGTGAAAACCATTTTTTAAATAAATTCACATTTTCCGTCATCCAGATAGGCTTATTATACACGCTTGAAAAGCTCCTTTTCTGCTCTATTTATTAAAGTATAAATCCAATATGGCGGTCATAAGAAATAACAAAGTTGGCAATGGTTTCAAAAAAACTAGAAGGCATAGAAAAAAATTGTTAACGTCATTCAATACAAAACTACCAAATTTCATTATTTTGCAAGATGGCGGCGATATTTCAATTTTTCAAAAAACACAATTTTTAGTTTTTGCCCGATATTTTAAAAACCCCTGTAGATATTTTTAATTTTGATACGGTATCTGATTGGGCTTAGAATATTGCAACTTTTTTCTCATTAAAATAAACTCGTATCTCTTACCGTTTCCGAAATCCCCATATAGTTGCTTTTATTTGGGACACCCTGTATAGTGGCTTTTAAGTTTATTAAGTTACACATTTATATTGAAGTAAACGGAACCCTGGGCCAAACCATAGATATAGAAAAATAATTAGATAGCGCCTCGACTACTGCGCCATCTCCAAGAGGGGAGACAGAACGTTGGCCGCCATTTTTTCACAGATTTTTAGTACAAACTGTTACCACTAGAGGTCGTTATGTTAAACAAGCATATAGGGTCACTGCATCCTGGAAGCCTGGCGTCTCCAGAAGACACTACGTCTTCGTGATGGAGTGACCCTACAAGCATATAGGGTCACTGGATTATGAAAACTGCGTCGCCAGGCTTCAGACCGCAGTGAAATTCTGCCAAAATTTGACTTGATGAACGACAGCTAACACTTAGACGTTATCCAAAAGAAAATATGAAATAATTGTGTTTAAAGTTTTTTTCTATTACCTACATTAACACCTGATATATATAGCAAATGACCCTGTAGTAAACTTAATTTTTTGGTAAGTTTTTCTGTGTATAAAATAAACTTAAAAATTGTGTAAAAACTCCATGTAAAATAACATTCCCTACTTTGTGCATTTCTAGCTTTGGAATTTCATGAATTTGAATACAACTTGTTTCCAGCGCACATTCTGTTAACAATTTTAGACATAATTTATGCAATATAGGGTTCCTAAAATAAATTTAAATTAAGATATGAAAGAGGAGGAGACAGGGATCATCTATTATAACAAATATGGGATGGTTAAGGCAGGACTTTTGGTCTGGCACTCTTAAATATTTAGAGTATTCAGGACAGCGGCCGATTGAGGGTAAAAAATAGAAGAATAGTTTTTAAAAAGAAAACTAAAACTATGCGCAATCAATTACCGTTGAAGATAGTAAAACCTCACATTCCTTCAGGATAACTTTTTTATCAGCCCTATATTCTGAACGTACTTTTTTCTCTAGAAACTATGTAAAAATAATATCTATCCCAAACATGACAGTTATTAACATACTATGAGTTTTTCTCGCGTAACTTATTTTCAACATAACACATTAGTACCATGAATTTAAATCCCCTTAAAAGACCTAACGAGCTATCTACGAGCATACGTAATTAAACCACCTACCCTTTCATAACTTTAGTCCTTCCCAATCATATACGTATTATTCCAATACGCCCTGTTACCTATTTACACAATGGCTGGCGTTTGATGCAAACATTCAGAAATAAATGTACGAAAAATGCACAGATACCAAATTTACATAGACAGAGTTTTTGTCAACTGTACGCCGATGATTTGACGTAACGAATACAAGAATAAAATAATATTCATGCGTAAAAGTATAACCAATCAGGACATTTTATCTTAAGGCCCGCAAAAAAGATAGACTTATACCCATTGATATTGCTATTTCAAATATGTTTGCATTCTGCATCGTAAGGTACCGTAGGTATTGCAATAATACGTACCAATCAGGTCTTTTTTGCTTAAAGACCCCAAGGCCCTCATGTTTGCATCATGAATGGGCAGTTACCCTGGGTATTGCAATTTTATGTATATGTTCCCAATATGCTTGATTTCTTGCATATTTCAATCGAAATAAATACAACAAATTAATAAGTTTAAAAATTGTTTAGTCTTCTTCTACATCTGTATATGCCATAGCGTTTGTATAACGTGTAAAAACACGGTTTTCGAAGATTTGAATCGTTTTAGCTGATATTTATTTTAATCTATTTGTCCATTTATTTCTTAAAGGCCATCAAATACTGAAATTTCTCTCGGTGTGTGTTCTCAGTGTAAAACCAAAACCTAGAGAAACTATATAAGTATTTGTGAAAGTAATTATTTGTGATTTACGACAATCTATAACATCCCTGGGGTAGACAAGACTAGTTCTTTTAATAAAACATAGTGCACATGTAAAACTTTTACCACATAAGTATTATTTAAAATTATGTTTATACCCATTTTACCAGGGTTTTCACTTTAACCTTAAAGACTTACCTTGTCATATTAATAAATAACAATTGTTATTGGCAAGCTTTAATAATATTTTAATATTTATGTAAATAGCTTTAGGATTTAGGATTAGCGAACTTTCTGACTGATTAAATAAGTTTGAAATGTATTGTGGGAGTCCGTTCATAGGGCCGCTATCTTATCTCTTAATTGTATTGTAAAACTGGATTAAAAAATTACTAACAACATTCTTGGTATAAGTCAATTAATATCTTAATATGTTTTATTAATTACTTAATATCGTTTAACGTTTATGCCAGTTTATCACTGTTATATTTTAACACCTAAATATTTCTTTAAATAAAACTTTCATGTTGCCAAATATTTTGTTTGTAACTTTATAGTTTCCTTACCTTGAGTTCCGTCCTAAGATAGGTGCCATTTAAACTGATACAGCAGCATTAAATTCATTAGTTTATAAAAAAACATTTTCTAATAATAAATTTTATACAACCGGTTTTTTAAAAAGAACATTAAAAATGTCTAACTTTACTACTATATAAGAAGGGATAATGAAATTCAATGTGTCGAGTATAGGAAGACAAAGAAAATTTGAACAGGTATGTTCCTATAAAATTGAAAAAAGCACTTATAGCAGTACTTCCTCCAACAACCACAAAATTATAATAAATTTCATAATTTATATAGACTAAATTACCTTTCGTTTGATACCACACAAGCCATGTTTTGACTTAAACTCAAATTTTTGAAATCTACCCCCACCCTTAAAAAACAAAACTAAAATATATTTTATTTAACTCCAGACTCAATTACCTTTCGTTTGATATCACACACGCCATATTTTCACATAAACTCAAATTTTTGAAATATACCCCCACCCTTTTATTTGGCTTGTGCTGGGTGGATTTTATTCATTTTTAAACGAGACCATCTCGATGCAAGGCCCAGTCCAGTTGCTAAATTTTATTAAAATCGGGCAAGCGGTTTTTAAGTTATGCGCGTTGGTCGTTACAGACAGACATACAGACAGACAGACAGACAGACATACAGAAAGACAGACAGACAGACGGCGCGACAAAAAAGTTTCAAAATCATCCGAAACGCAAAGATATATAAAAAATTTTGAAATCAAAGCAACTTTGTTTTTCTCGAAAAAATTAGGATCACCATAGATCAGACTACTATAGTATATGTGTGAGCTAATTAGATTTTACCTCAGGATAGATTTGAACCAGCGACCTTTCGCTAATCAGGCTGACGCTCTTCCAACTGAGCTACCGAGGCACTGATTCAAAATCCGCCTATTCGGAAACCGTTTCGTTATCTATAATTTTTTCTCATGCCATTAAATTCTCCCCGTTATATAATTTATACCTAGGGCGATAAAACTAACCTTTAAAATTTAATAACGTTTAATGCTTTTTATCATTTAAGTTGGTAGCTTACCACATTCAAGCCTTGGCCATTCGATATGACAGTACCACTGTCAAAGCGCTCGCCATTTCAGCAAAGCACATAATAAATCTTTGTTAAAATTAATAGATTCATGACGGATTTGATACCTTCATAGCACAATTAACACACTCCGAGTCAGCCAATCCAGAACAGTTTTGTGTAAATCTCTCAGAAACGAAAGCTTCTACAAAGTTTTTGGTTAGAACACAAATTATTGAGAAAAATGTGTTCTACTATATTCCAAAAACCCCATATTGATGCGATGTTCCGTTACAAAGCTAGCATATTTTTAAAGTATCAAAAAAACTGTTATTAGCATTAATAGATTTTTATCACAATCTAACTACCTAACAGTGTCGAACACTATTTTACATAAAAACTTTATGAAAATCGGTTTAGCGGTTTAGGAGCCACACACAAACACACACACGTCATGACGATATTGTTAAAATACACGGTAAAAAAAATTGTCATAGATCAAAGCAAATTGCTTTGAAGTAAAATAATTTGTGCTTTCCTATTCACCAAGAGAATATTTTCTTGATATTGCAGAAAAAATGTCTTGCCTCTTTATTTTAATGTGAAACAGAAATTGTTCTCTGGAAGCAAAATATTACTTATTTGAAGACATTTTGCAACAAAGCAATTGTTGCAAAATGTAGTATACTGAAACAAAGCAATCAAAGAAAAATAAAGTCCCATTTCAACGTTAAACGCTGAGTTGAACTAAAAAGAAATATTTTAATTTAAAACAAATTGTTTTAAGTTAAAACAATTTATTCAAGAAAATAATATATTTTCATTGTAGAAATTTTTTTTTACCGTGTAGGTCATAATACAAATAAAACATTTTTGGCGTCATGTCAAAAAAAAAATTCTCGAAAATAATACCTGTAATAATATTGTCTTGGATTAAAGCGAAGTGCTTTAAAGTAAAATAATTTGTGCTTTCCTATTCACCAAGAGAATATTTTCTTGATATAGCACAAAAAATGTCTTGCCTCTTTATTTTGATAAATTGATTGAGATATATATATATATATATATATATATATATATATATATATATATATATATATAAATTGGAACTGAATTAATATAATGCATCGTTTTCTATGGAAGCAAAATATTACTTATATAAAGACAATTTGCTTTCTTACAAAACGGAGAATACTGAAACAAAACAATTAAAGAAGAAAAATAAAGTCTCATTTCAAGATTAAACGCTGCGTTGAACTAAAGTGAAATATTTTATTTTAAAACAAATTGTTTTAAGATAAAACAATTTATTCAAGAAAAAAACGTGTTTTCATTGCAGACAAAATTTTTTACCGTGTAGTTTGTCATTTCCGTTCTTTGGTTTGGAAATGTCAAGTGCTTGTTAACCGTCGTTTCTGTTTATTTCTGTTTTGGCCAGTTTTTTTACCTTCCTAGCCCACATAGCAATGGCTAGAAAAGATATTAGTTTCGACACCAAAAAATTTTTTTGAGATAACGCCGAAAATATGTTACTTGGGTGTATTTTAACCTATCTTAGCAATATCGTCGTTATGTCTGTCTGTGTGTGTGTGTGTGTGTATAATGAGCTGATTAGATTTTGGTCGAAATCATTAATGCTAATGATAGTTTTTTTACCTTCCTAGCCCGCATAGCAATGTCTAGAAAAGATAGGGGAAAACCGCTATGAAACGGACGGGTTTTGAAACTGACAGTTGTCGTAGTTCCAGCATGATTGTATGACCGAGAATTTCACATTTACATATGGCAACCCTGTGCCCGGATCACACTTCGACCGAAGTTGTTCAGTAAACAACTTCACCGCGTGTCGACAGCAAGCATTTTATTATTATTCGTTGTAAATGTAAATTATTTACAAACTATCGAACTATGTCACAGGAAAGCTAATGAAATTAAGTTAATTTCAGATTAGTAAGGTTATAACTAAGTTACTATAGTACGTAAATATAGCTGTAGATCTTGGAAAATATTTCTCTGTTTATATTTTGCATTGTCATTTTGAGGTTAAGTAGATGTCGCTTTGAAGTGGACATGATTAGACATGATACGTTGTATCGTTGTTCTTAAGATGTTTGAATAAAAGATATTTTTGAAGCAATTAATGTCTTTTAATGCGAAAGAAATTTTCAAAACCACTACTGTCCATTTCAAAACCATCACTGTCCGTTTCAATACATCGATGTTTTGAAACGGACAAATGCTACTTTTTCCAAATTTGAATATTACTTAGACCATAAGTTTGCCTATTTTCTTTTAATAGTTCATTTTACAAGTATATTAATTAAGCTTTCCCCTCAAATAATTACGTTGTCTATAAAATGTCAATTTTAATATTTTTGATAAAGTGTCCACTTCATAGCGGTTCTCCCCTATTAGTTTCGAATAAAAAAATTTTTTTGGGATAACGCCGAAAATGTGTTACTTGGGTGTATTTTGACCTATCTTGGCAATATCGTCGTTATGTCTGTCTGTGTGTGTGTGTGTGTGTGTGTGTATTTTCCGATTTTCATAAAATGTTTAGGTAAAATAGTGTTTGACACTCTAACGAGCTGATAAGATTTTGGTCGAAATCCATTAATGCTAATGACAGTTTTTTGACAATTAAAAAATCAAAAAAATTCTACCTAACTTTCAATGAAGCATCATATCAATATTATTATTATAGGTATAACCAAAAACTTTACAAGAGCTTTAGTTTCTAAGATATTAGGCTAGCGATAGGCTAGCTAGGAAGGTATTAGATCATAATATGTTAAGGGTCTCAAAATATTACTTTTTCCGCTGGAGTCCGAGATTGTATTTCTTTGCGAACAAAAATAACAACAGACAGTCTTCACCAGTGGCGGTTATTCAATAAGGGCTGCGGGGCTGCAGCACCGGCTAGTTTTGAGTACATACAGTTATATTTTTTTTACTACAGAATATTTTTGTCAGCTCACATCACTTATTAAAAAGGTACATGCCTACATTTGTACCATTGGTACGAAGTGCAAGCCTGCGTTTTTAATATCCTTGTTTGCTATTGTCGTGGTGTGGTGGCCCTTGTACGCTGTGTAGAAGCGCAGTGGATTTTGTCGGATCTGTTAATCAAACTTCATCGAATAAAGGACGGATGAATACAGATTGTACCACATATTAAAAAGGATAGAACTATTTAAGTAACGTCACAGCTATGCAAAATCTTAGAAAATCGGGGTAGTTTCCCGGTTATATTAAAAACAGTTGGGAACTGCAAATTTGTTCCCAGTTGAGTGTTTACACAACATACGGTATTACGGTACTTTTATGAGTAAATATTTATTTTATTTTTTGCCAAGGCAAAGGCATTTTTAATTTTGTAATATTTAGTGATAGAAAGTGATTAAATGTTTTGCCAATAAAAAAGACAGACGCATTAAAGAACTCAAAAAAGTGACTGTTATCAAAGACCATCTATTACCTAGGGAGGTATATAGTATATGTACAAAGTGTTAATATAATAAACCTCAATAATTAAAAGTGTAATAATAAACAAATTGTTCGACCGCTTTAAAAATAAGACTTGAAAATCTGAGTTTTACGCTCGATTAATGCGACTTTACAAAATCTAAAAATTGACTTTTTTATTATTTTTAACACTTTTTTTTAAATTTGTCTTTGTTCCCCACTTTACAAAACCGCCACTTTTAAACCTCACGCGCCGCCACTGACTCCACCATTTTGATAAGGCCGCGATAAAATTAAAGTATGCTTAGTTCCGTTGGGTTAACTTAACCTACCAAGTGTCCTACTACGGTTTCAGATTTTCTAAAATTTTTAATGATAATGTCATACGTCAAGTGGATAGTGCACTCATTTTTTTTATTTTGGTTGGTTGAGAAATCCAATATCTAGTTGTCCCAGAATTTTTGTGCAAACCGAAACAGGCTCCCTAAGTAAATAGCTATATTCAGAATATTTTGTGGCAAACTGCGCCCCGCTATTATAGCATCCTGTGCATGCAAATTTCAACAAGCCTTCAACAAAATGTGCAAATGAACTGTGATATCTGCGACTCAACCGCTTTTAATGTGAATTTAATCAACATAGACCCCGTCAAACGTTTGGTTTAATGGTAAATATTACATTTATTTGTAATAGAGTGGTTTTATAAATGCACGTACCTCTCAATGTCTTAAAAAATAAATGATAAATAGTTACAAGACAAGTTTTGAAAATGATTTTTTCTACAAGCGTGCGGAAAATGTGATTTGCTACACTGTTTTTAGTGAGGAAAATTCTACTTTTCCGGACTAGTTCCAGACAGAAATGTAAAAATTTTGTAAATTGCATTGGTCGCTATGGACGATAATTGCTCATTTATTCTCAAAGTGACACGTCTTCGTTTCTTCTTAATTTGCCCTTTTTTTTATCAAAAACGTAACAAAAAATAAAAATGAGCTTGAAAGTGGTAGAAAATGATCTGGAAAATATGGAAAATATTCCAGAAGACATCTTAACCGCAGGTGAAGGGGTCAAAGCGGATTTTCTACCTGAAAAGCCGAAGAAAAAGTATGAGAAAGAGTTTGAGCACTTCTGTAAATGGAGTATCGAAAAAGGTAACAGAAATTTTGAAAAAGAAGAGGTTTTTTTTATCATACCTTACAAAGCTCTCGACAAGATGCGCACCACCCACTTTATGGTCATCGGATTCCTTGCTGATATGAGTAAAATGTTCAAACTAATTTTATTTCTTAAAAAGAACATGGTCAGGTATAGATTAAAAATATTAAAAATTCTTAGTGCAGATCAAGTCTTTTTAACTACAGCACAAAATCATAGCCGGCGTATGTAGACGGGAAGAGTTGACAAATTTAATAGTCGAAAACGTAAAAATAGAACAGTGTTTGATTTTGATCAAAATATCAGACAATAAAACGCACAGCAGCAGAAGTTTGGCAATCATTGGCGAGAAAAACCCAAAAATTATCCAAAAGTACGTTGCTTTATGACCAAAAGATACTACACATTAAAGATTTTTTGTTAATTATCAAAATAAACGATGCATTGCCCAGTGTGTGGGAATTTATGAATTTGGAAAAATGCCCTCCGGTGTCGCAGCTTTCTTGAGACTGCCAAATCCTGAGCAATATACTGGACATTGCTACAGAAGATCTTCTGCGACTATGCTTGCAGATGCTGGTGTAGACATCACAAATCTCAAACGTCATGGGGGATGGCTTTCAACCAAAGTTGCTAAGGGGTACGTGGAAGACTCCATTGAAAGCAAAAAAGATATAGCTGGCAAGGTTCTAAAATGGTACATCAGTAAGTTTACGTTGCCTCTGGCGATTTTGTCCTAACTCCCCTACAGCAAGAATTCAACGTGACTTCTCAATCTCTGGTTTCGGAAAAGCAACAACAGATCCTGCCGATGTCATCAGGAAGCCAAATGGCATCTGCCA
Organism: Aspidapion aeneum; assembly: GCA_963576565.1. Classification (NCBI taxonomy): domain Eukaryota; kingdom Metazoa; phylum Arthropoda; class Insecta; order Coleoptera; family Brentidae; genus Aspidapion; species Aspidapion aeneum. The sequence continues at coordinate 31,510,176 of OY755038.1, read as the reverse complement.
TTAATTTTAGTGCAAATAATTGTACATTTACTATTAATTACAATATTAATAAAATTTAAATTTTCAAGTAAATAAATTACTAGTATTAATTAAAACAACGTTTCTGAATGTGTTTTTATTTCCTCACGCTTGTAGAAAAACAATTCTTCCTAACGCTTGAAAATCGTTTTCCACACTCGACTGCTTTGACCGAAAGTGGATTTTCCACACTTGATAGGAAAATAGCTATTTGTCAAACAGGCGAGAGTTTGTTGAACCGGGTCGTAGGCGAGTGAACATTTTTCCCGAGCACCATTTATAAATTTTTAAATTTTCAAAATGCATTATGTTTACGCTGTAGAAATATTTTTTGAGATATTAGACATTTAAATGTGGACGTCCCGTCGGTCTTCAAGTCCATAAACATAATATAAAGATTAAGTCCGGCTTTGAAAATGTACCCTTGAATTTTGCTTTAATAGAATAGTTGTCATTCTTGCATTTAAATGTGGACGTCGCATCGGTCTTCAAGTCGATAAACACAATATCGTCGCTGTAAAGTCAAAACCTCGTAAGTCTGAAAACGTGTTTTTACAAGAAACGCTAAAAACTTTGCTATTTCGATTTTTCTAGAAACATTTTCTAGCTATCAATTTATTTGTTACCTAATCGGTATTTTGGTTAAATAACGTATGGGTCAAATATCATTTCTTAACATTTTATTCAATTTTGCTAAAAAACGTGAGATACGAGGAAATCAAGTAAGTAATAAAATTAACAATAATAATAAAAATAATTTTTTTATTTATGGCAGAATTACAAAGGAATCGTAATGATAAAGGGAATCATAAAAACCATGATAATCAGAAGGCACAACAGGTTTTAACGCTTGAAGATGGTTGTATTTATCTCCTTTTATGTTTAGCGGAGTTTTTTTACTTCGCCAGTAATATAGTTATTGCGTTGGGGAAGGGACTTCCAGTCTTCATCAAAATCTAACTTGAACTCAATATTTCCGACAGGACAATACTTGAGAGCTCTTAAATCATTAACAGTAGAGTCACCCACTCTTTTCCCTGGACGAAGAGAAGAATAATATTTTATTTGGAAATAGTCCTGGAAAAATTCATTGTTGATGTATTTAACCTGATATTGACTTTTCTTTTGCCGTGCCTCTCTGATGATCTCTGCATAGTTGGAGGGAAAATAGATATCTCGGTTTTTCATACGTCGCTCGATTGTTGAATGGACATTGTCGCATTCCATCTGCGAGTGTCCCTTAACCAAAATTTTTGAATTATTGTAATCTGGTTAGTGACCGCAAAGTGTAGAGAGTGTATTCCGGGCACAAACTGGTCAATTTAACTTATATTGTGTACACAATATTAAATACTTACCATAATTAGCAAAAACAAGACATATAACTTAATAAATGCAGAATAACAAATTAATAAATTCAGAATAAAAAAGTTCCAAAATGCACTCCACGTTAGACCGCTAGCCTGTATTGAGATACAAGGTTTTGCATCTTCGTAATGAGATACGAGTAAACAACATAATTAAATGCTACTGACTCATCACGGATATTGACATAAAAGGTTTTGCTACTTGTGTGATTTAAAATGTACCAGTAGATGTCACTGAAAACTCAAAACGGCCAAATTTCGAGATACGAGGTTTTGACTTTACAGCGACGATATATAGATTTAGTTCGGCTTCGGAAAATGTACCCTTGAATTTTGTTATAATAGAATAAAATTGTCAGTCTTGGTGACTAAAAACACTAGAAACGGTTGCATAAAAATAACGGTTTTTTTGTTTAATTTTATAAGTCCACCTAAGCGATCTAAACCCACGATGGGTTGGGGGGGGGGGCTAACTTTGCCTCCACTCAAAGATTTTTTAATGTAATTTTTCTTTAAAATGTTTGACGCAGGGGCTGAGGTAGAGGGGGTCAAAAGTATTTAATAATTAATGGAAGGTTCGGTTCGGTTCGGTTCGGTTCAGACCACTGCTGTTTTATCTTTGCCACCGCTAATTAGTTTCCCCAAGAAAGGGAAGAACTGGATGTCTTTTAAATCTAGTTTTAATTTATTTACAAAAAAAAATACATAAAATATTAAAATACATAATTGACAAATTTACAACAATAATTATTCATTTAAAAGAAAATGACCCATCATCAGGTTATAGTACGGGACAAATATGTTGTTTTATTTTCACTCAGCCATCTAAAAAACAATAAAACAAAATTATTATTAACCTGTACGTAACGTAACATAAAATTGTGCATTTATTTTAAAGCTGTGCAAAGAAGAATGGTTTTAAATAAAACATTATAGTGAGTACTCGCTGCCGTCAAATATTGGGCGGGTTTGTAAAGTCACCAGTAAGCGTACCGGTAAAATTAATCAAGTTTTTAAAATAATTTATACATTTCGATGATGTCCTGTTTCTTAAAATTTTTGATGATTGGGCGAGATATCCATCTGACATTTTTATTCGGTAAATCCGATGACAACAAAAATTAAAACAAAAAAGATGAAATCAGATTTCTTAACCTCGCAAATTTCAAATTTTATTTCTTTGCTAAATAAGTACATGAGTACATAGGAAATACATTTTCAACGTAACCTCCAATCCTGAGATGTCGCGGTCTGGTGATACCAAAATGAACTGCAGATTTCCATCATCTGAGTATTACGTCACTGTCTATAGCTTTCGTAGCGTTGTCGTCCGTAGTGTAGTGGTAGCAATTTTGCTTCGCACACCGGCAGTCTGGGTTCGATTCCCGGCTAAGTACTTGGAGATGTTTGTAATTGTTTAAAATGCTTTGACATTGCTCTAACTTTGCGAAACGGCGATTGAAATTCATAGGATGGAAAGTTCTAGTATAAAAAAATATAGCTTTTAAGATGTCCATCGCAACTTCAGTTACTTAATTAAAAATGATAAACCTGAACAAAAAAAAACAAAAAACAGCTTATTTAACGTTATTAATAGTTTATGAACTCGATCTATTTCAACGAATGGCATGGATTTATTTAACAACTTGAGTGTATCATCGGTGAATTTATGAACTCGCCCAATTTCACCATTTAACGAATTAAGTACGTTGAGCTGTTCTTTGTTTTGATGTTTGCGTTTGAATATAAAAAAAAAGTTAAAAATATATTGTTTCTACAAGCGTGTGGAACATGTGATTTTCCACGGTATTCTTAGTGCAGAAAATTCTACTTTGCTTCACTAGTGGAGAAAAATTGTCCGCATAGAAATATCAAATGTTGCTATTAAATACCATGTGCGCACCCAAGGGAAGCCCTAGGGGCCCGGGTCCGCCCAAACCCTAGATTGTTTTAGATATTAATCGCTATCGCTACACATTACTCTCATCTGCATTAGCGTGTGAAAAAATCGATTTTCTGCACTTGCTAGAAATTTTTTTTTTTTTTTATGGTTTATCGAACTCAACGACAAGGGAATGTCAGATGAAAGTCATATGTTATAAGTCAACAAACCTATGTAATCGGTGAACAAAATTTGATAACATTACAAACTCGCCCACTCTAAAGCGCGTTTAGGATACGCCCTCATGGAAGAAAGAAGAAAATTATCGTGACGTCAGCGAGTTCCACTGTAAAACTAGTGCAGAAAAAAGAAAAAACATGAAGAAAGTGCCTAAAAAGTTTTTTTATTTTACAAATTATTTTCTAAATGCGTGTAGTGTAATACATTTTATTAATTTTTTGAAAACACATCAAACTTACCGACATCAAAAATCCAATTTCGTCGGACCACTGACATAACATTTTGCGCATCAACTAAAAACACACAATATTTAAAACGAAAACAGGAGGCACCGACGCAGGGAAGAGCAAAATAATATCAGCCATGGAGATATAATTTCGGCCATCAGTGTATAAATTATTTAAAACGGTGATAGTAAGAATGAGCATCTCCCCATGTCAGGACCATCAGAGATGCAGAAATAAAGTGCAGTTTGACTTTCACCTAATTTGGAGGGAATACTCCTTCCCACCCATTAAAGAATTAATATTAGCTCTTAAGCGTTTCCTATATATTTTTCTTTCGCTTAGTTTATTTAAGACAGTGAACACATTTAGAATATATGTTTTTTTAAACAATATTTCTAATTATTATGCCTTTTAGTATCTTTTATAAAACGAACGTTATTTAAAATCTTATATTTCATTGCCACTAAGTTAAGCAGTAAAATTAACAACTATTGAGATTGGTGTTACTTATTGATAAATATGTATAAAACTGGGACAGCAATAGCTTAGCTGTAGCAACGGGAAGGCTTAAAACCTTGTGAGCTTGTACCCAATTATAAATCAAAAGACCATGTAGCAAAACGGGATTTAAATATAATTGGTATTTTTGCCATTTATAAGTTTTTAAATATTTTTAATTAAATGCTGTTTTCGACATCAACAACTATTAATTACATGCAAGACTAGGTTAATAGTTCAGGCCCTACATTTTACGAAAGGGAACCACCCAACCCTGGTGGTTCCCCCCCTTAAACGTGCTTTTTGATAGTTTTTTGCTAATAACTCGACAGTGAACTTTTCCAAAAATCTTCTGGAGATCATTTTTCAAGCGGATACAATTTCCTTTTCAACGATGTACCCTAGTACCCTCTGACGGCAGTGGTGCACGTTTCATTAGCGTATGAAAAAAGGAGAAAATTTTTAAAATATTTTTATAATATTTTTTTGGTGTTATTTCCCTTTTTTCGTAGGCCTATGAAACATGTATCACTGCCTTAAGATTGCACAAGGTACAAGGTGTCTCATTATATTTTTTCTCGCCCTTTTAGACCATTAATAGTTGATATAGAAATATAAAAGAAATTGTGTGCGAATTCGCGAAATTTTTACTTTTAATTTGCATCTTGACTTTATTCCTGATGCTTACCGTATTTGACAGGCGCTCAAATTTGTAGTTTTTGTAAATTGGATGCTCCTTATCAGTGGCGTATATAGAAAAAAGTTTCGGGGTGGGCCCGAGGCAGTTTGGGGGGGGGGGCCCGAGGCAGTTTGGGGGGGCCCGAGACCCCATGAGGCCGTATTTTATGCTATTTTATGTTTGTATTCAGGAAATATGTGGAAAATATCTAAAAAAATCTTAGCTTCGGGGGGGGGGGGGGGCCCGGGCCCCCAGGCCCCCCCTTATATACGCCACTGCTCCTTATATTATTTAATTAATACTGTACATGGTTAAAAAGGAAAATTTTATCAGCTTGCAAAATGATCTTTACAATATTTTTAGAAAAGTTGACCGTTTTCGAGTTATTAGCAAAAAACCGTAAAAAAGTACGTTTAAGAACGGGTGGTTCCCTTTCGTAAAATGTTCGAACAAGTCTTTATGTATATCCATACCAAGTGTGTTGCTTCTATCATTAAACGCAGTATCGGACACGGTAGGGCCTGAACTATAAGAACAAGTAAAATTTATGGCAACGCAGCGATTTGTTTTTAGGCACTGATTTTCAGGATCGCTGTATTTTAATAAAAGTTGTATTTGGCTAATCTGTCCTTTGAGCCACTAACAACAAAATAATTTATATTTTGTGACTAAAAACAAATTTAACAAACTATTTTCAAATTTTAAAAAACACAGTGTAATTTTAATTTGTAACGGTTTTCTAAGTCGACGCATCTCTGGTTTACGCTAGTGTCTTTTCTCTTTGTCTAGAGCGTTTAAAGCACAGATTTTTTCTTTCTTTGTGGAGCGAGCGCTTTACCATTAGAGTTTGGGCGAATCAACGGCAAGCTATCAGTGGCTACAGAGCATGGTGGTTTTTACTGAGACAAGAAAAGCGTAACAAAGCATTCTTTAGTTGGTTTTCGTACACTTCACTTAGTTTAAGGGCTTTTTTAACAATGTTAAATTTTGTCAATTATTTTAACTAATATAAAACTATTATCTTTGTTATTTATAACTATTTTGATTTTCAATTTTAGAGTTTATTTTAAATTAAAACCTTTTTTATTGCTGTTTCCAGTGTTTTAAATATTGTTTCTATCTTTTTCTGGTTTTCTTAACATCAAGCATTTAAAATACTAATAAATTAGTATATTTACAACAAACCTACAAAAGGTTCCTTAAACCTAAAAGTTTAAAAAGCTTAAATATTAGAATAGAAAAGTTAAATAGTAATAAAGATTGACATGTGTTTAATAAATATAAAGAAGTTAAAATGTGAAGTTTAAAGAAGCAAATTACACAGGTATGTATGATTTTCCTACAATGTTTACATTGTTGAGAAAAACACTTTCAAGAATCACCAAATTATCTCTAAATGAATTAAATGGTAATTTAAAGCTTAAAGCGGCGAGAGCTGTCATTTGCAAACAACATTAGTGACCGCACATTTTAACACAGTTAACTCGGGGCGAAGTGCGATAATTTGTTAGACATCAATTTGGCTACACATACATGCATATGGATATACGAGCGTGTATTTATGTCCGTTTTGAACATTCGGACATTATTGCCGCCCTAGACACATTTTTTTCCCGCCCTATCACTAATAAATATTATTACAATTGTATCCTATAAAAAAAACGATGCTGTGACAAACCTGCCCTCTTTAAATTTTTTGTCTGATCTTGTAAAATATTTTTGGCTTCCTACTCATAAATTCCCCAATCGTTTTTTATTAAGTTTACATATTTTATAAGTCCCAAGGCGTGTCATACGTGAAACAGATAACACTAGTTAAGTATACTTTGTGATATTAGGGCGGATGTTGATTCCAAAAGGACCAATCCAATAAGCCTAAAATTAAAAACAATTCCAAAAGGGCAGTAAAAGTTTTTACCTATGTTTTCACTTTCCAAAATCGTTTTAACTATTTTCGAATAAAAATAAAATAAAAACCTTGCAGCCTCCCATTAGCCTGCTGCCCTAGGCAGCTGAAGAAAGGCAGCCTAATGGATAAATCGATCTTGAAAAACTGTATATTTCTAGGTTTAATAAATAGATTTCATTTTAACGAAATCAGAATTTCCCTGGAATAATAAAAATACGCGTTAAATTCACAATTTAAAATTCTGCCTTTTAGCTCTCTCCTGTACAGGGTGTCCCATTTTTACTGGTATTAAATGGGATACTTAGGTATTATAAAAGATAGAGACACACGTCACATTACTGTCGTCAAATTTCGAGACAAAAATATATGACAAAAGTTTTTTCCAGACCTTGTAGTTTTGGAGTTATGAGACAAAATTCAAGAATTGGGAATTCTAAAAATCGGTCATATCTTTGCTATTAGTATTCTGTTAATAAAAGGACTTTGTCAAATTTTTGGTCCGTCGAGATTTCAAAAAAAAAATTATAAGTTAAATACGGACCTAGATTTTTTTTTTCAATGTTTTGTTTCACATTGGGTCCCCAATAAACCCCTAAACATAAAAAAAATTAATAAAAAAACCCAGCTCCGTATTTTTTCTCTTAAGTTTTTTCTGAAATCTCGAATTCGACTTGACGGACCAAAAATTTGACAACGTCATTTTATTGACAAAATCAACTTTCTGTAGAGCAGTTTTAATCGAATTGAAATATCTGCCCTAATAATGAATTTCTGGGATTCCGAATTTTTCATTTTTCCGTAGTAATATCAAACCTACAAGGGCTAGAAAAAACTGTTGACATATTGTTTCTGGTCTCAAACTTTGAGGACAGTAACGTGAAATCTACAGTCCTCTATCTTTTATAATAACTGAGTTCCCATTTCATACCATCAAAAATGGGACACCCTGTACGTCTTAGAGATTGGATTTCACAACCAAGAGTGGGTACAGCGTGTCCCATTTTCGATGGGATTAAATGGGAAACTCGGTTATTATTAAAGATATTGATTTTCTGATTGCACCTTACCGTGCTCTTTTTTGAGCCCTTAAAAATGGTGTAATCAGATTTTTGCTATACCCCGTAGTTTCGCTAATACAGGGAGTTTTTGAAAAAATTGTATTTTTAATAATCCCTTATATCTCGCTTATTTTGCGAGATATTTTTATTCTCTAAAAACCTTTTTATGGCAACTTTTTTACAAGAAAATAATGATGATGATGATGAATTTTTTAAAATATTGTTTAGTTTTTGAGATATGTTATTTATCATGAAAAAATTAAATACGCACCTGAATTTTTTTTATTATCATTTTGATCGGTTTTATGCTAGTATTATCACAAAATATAAAAAATTTCAAAAAATTTTGTTTTAAGGTAAAAAAAAATTATATTAAAAAAAAAATTAGTCCGAACCTGGATATTTCCAACATAATTATAAATTAAAAATTGCAAGTTAAACGATTTTTAGTTTAACTGTTTTGATACTTAGCATATTAAAATGGTTTTACGTTAATTTACAAATTTATTTGAAACAGAGTCTAGGAAAAATACAAAAAAATAACAAATTTTTCTTTAATGATATAAATGTTGAAACTGAGCCATTCTGTGTAAGCCATTGTTGACATTTTTGAGTAATTTTTATTAACGCATTTTGCATAAAAATATTTCTGTCGTTTAAATATTGGGATTTTGTTGCTTGAATAAAGCAGTCAAACAAACATATCCCATTTTCCAAAATCTGGATATGGTCGATTTCTAGCCATTTTAGAATAATTGTAAGCCATTCACAAAAATGATAAGTAAAATGACAATGTCAATTCCACGCTTTTGTTTTGTAAATTTCATAACCTGCTGTGCTACCATCAAATAATTAGTATGATATTATTTTTGTAACTTTTTCACCTTATTTATAAATCTTTTAATTAACTTTTCAAAACAGATAAACTAAAAATCGTTCAACTAGTGTGTCTTGCAATTTTTAATTTATAATTACATTGGAAATTTTCAGGTTCGGACTATAATTTTTTTAAAAAATATTAAATAGTTTTTTTGACCTTAAAAAAATTATAAAGTTTTATCATTTTAAGATAATAATAGCATGAAACCAATCAAAATAGTAATAAAAAAATCCAGGTCCGTATTTAATTTTTTTATGATAATTATCATATCTCAAAAACTAAACAATATTTTAAAAAATTGACAACGCCATTATTTTGCTCTAAAAAAGTTGCCATAGAAAGGTTATTACAGAATAAAAATATCTTGCAAAATAAGCGAGATACAAGGAATTAATAAAAATGCAATATTTTCAAAAACTCCCTTTATTAGCGAAACCACGAGGTATAGCAAAAATCTGATTACACCATTTTTAAGGGCTCCAAAAAAGAGCACGGTAAGGTGCAATCAGAAAATCGATATCTTTAATAATAACCGAGTTTCCCATTTAATCCCATCGAAAATGGGACACGCTGTACACCACGCGTTTGATATTATATTGAAAAAGCTTAAGCAGAGACAAGAGTAGATAAGTACTCGTGGGCAACTCGTTAGACAGCCAAACCAAATTTACTATAATTTGATTTCATCATGGCCTTCGTAAGTTTGTGTTATTTTTGTTGAAAAAGAAATAAAATCTTGGGCTTTTCCTGCTCGAATAAAAAGGTAATATTTTGAGACCCTGAAGAGTTTTTGATGATTAGATTTTATCCCAAATTTAATAAAAAATCTGTCAAAAATAGGTGCCACTTTCACACATTCTATAATAGAGGTGTTGATTTTCGTTACTTTTGAATACTTAGAAATAAACACTTGATAACGGTTAGAGATACTTACTAACCGAAACGTCGTGTTTTTAAAATAAATAAAGACAATGGAAGTCCGAAATTTTATTTCTACACAATCATTGTCTACGAGTTTCAAACAAAGTTTTGAATACTTGTTACTAATCGTTACTCGACTACTAAGTACTACTACTATGTCGATTAAGAACGTTTTTCTACGTTGTCCGACGCCTGTTCTCCACCCTCTTCAACCCTGACAATCATCTTCCGTCAGGTTTTTTTGCCTCATTGATCTTTGAATTGACTGTTGCCATTCCAGTTTAAGACGCCCTCTTTTTCTGCGCCCTATGGGTTGCCATTCTAGGACCTGCTTTGGTAATCTTTCGTCGTTCATCCGTTGTACATGGCCGTATCATATCAGTTGTCTTTTAGTGATGTCATCCGTTATGCTTCCCTCGATTTCCATTCTTTCTTTTATAATCTCATTTCTTATATGATCTGTTCTAGATATTCTCATTGATCTTCTTATTGCATCCATTTAGCCTTGTATTTTTCTGTTACGCGACAAGTCTCTATTCCATACAGCAGCATGCTTTTCACCATTGTTTCATATATGTTAAGTTTTACATTCTTTTTTATCTCTCGGCTCCACAAAATACTGTTAAGACAACCAATTACCTTTTTTGCTTTTACTATTCTTTTTTCTAGTTCTTTACAGTCTGTTCCTGTCTTATCACATGTGACACCCAAGTATACATACTCATTGCATGGAGATATTGTTTGTCCATTGTCTAGTTCTAACTCACTTGATTCGTTTCTAATACATAAGTACTGTGTCTTCTCCACGTTCACTGTTAACCCCCACTTTTGGTATTCTTCCGTTAACTTTCTTATCATATACTCCATGTCTTCTTTATCATTAGCTACAATTACTTGGTCGTCAGCAAACTGTAGTGTGTATATGATAAATCGGTCGTTAAGTTGTATTCCCATGCCGTGTACTTTACGTTTCCAACTTTTTAGAGCTACTGCGATATATATTTTAAAAAGAGTTGGAGAAATACAACATCCTTGTCTTAAGCCTTTCGTTACCTGGAATTCTTTTGAACGTCGATTTCCAATTTTAATTTTAGATTTTGACCCTTGGTAAAGTTCTTTTATCGCTTTTATATATGTATGATTGATATTAGTTTGTTCCAACACTGTCCATAATTTTCCTACTGGAACGTTATCATATGCTTTTTGTAGGTCCACAAAGGTAACATGAGTCTCTACATTTCTGGCACTCTTCTCAATTACATGTTTAAGACAAAAAACATTATCACTACTACTACTACTACTAAGTAATCATTTTATATATTCGTTACTATTGTTACTTTGATTACTGTCACTGTATTCAATTCAATACTACACTTAGTGCAAAATTCTCGGACTGTCATTAATTGGAAGACCATTTACTTGTAGGTATGTATATTTTTGTTATTGATATTATAAAAATATTCAATTGAAATTTTCAAAATGCGGGCTAAAATTTATTAATTACGTAGGAACTGTTCTGTGTACAACTTTGTTTTAAAAATCTAATGCCTTACATACAAAGAAATACATGCCTAAAATCTAAAAGTAAATAAAAATAGAGACAAAAATAACAATCTTAGACGAAAACTCAAAAATTTTCAAAAAAATAAACTTTGACAAATACAATTTAAATGCGTTAGTTACTTAAGTTATCATAGTACTCCCTGATTTTGGATTACCGACTTTTGATTGATTACTGAATACTAAAATAATCGAATTTTAAACATTTAATTTTCGGCTTGGTATTCTTTACTCCGTTATTTGTCGAGTAACGAGTACTCGAGTAACAATTACTTTTTCAACACCTCTTCTCCATAATCTATCAATTAACCTTGAATGTTTTTGGGTCAAGCCCACTTCGCTATTTTTTTATCATATTTTAATGTCGGAAACTTACTTGACTTGCATGAGACACGGCATCACCACTACCATTTATGGGCTTGGCTACTAGAATGCTTACTGTACCCCTTGAAACCCCTTTTAAAGCTTGCACTGCGACATCCAGGGATACATGTTCCAAGTTGATGTCATTCACTTGAAGCAGCCGGTCCCCTGGTATTAATCTAAAATATTTTATACAAAATTTAGAATTACCTATTAAGATTGTATCAGAAACGATTAGATGAAAAATTAATAGACACAGAAAACTCATTTGAAGAGAAATATACAAACATAGTAAAAAGCTTAAAGGAAGTGATTCCAAGATAATAGAAATAGTAATAAGACGTGGTGGACGGAGAAAATACAGAAAATGGTCAAGGAGAAAAAGCACACATACTTGAATTGGCTCAGTACTAAAAAGCAAAGAGAAATCCACAGGGAAACCAGAAGACAGCTAAGAAATTTGATACGCACGAAAAAAAATTGTTTTTGAACATGTTTGAATATTGAATGTCACCATATAAATACACACGTAGGAATTAGGCAGAGGTTTGAAGTATGGAAATTTATTTCTACGGTAAAAATCCGGACAAAAGAAAAAGTAAACATTCAGATTATCAGACCAGAAGAATGGACAGAACACTACAAGGGACTGTTGCTGGAAACGCGACCAGAATATCTGTGAGCCTCTCCGAGAAGAGACATAAAAAAACATGGAGAGGAAGTAAAAACAGAAAAGATATGATAAAGAATAGTATTAAAAAACTTAAATCCGGAAAAGCTAGCGGACCTGGGGGAATGTACGCTGAAATGCTCAATTATGAATCAGAGAAACTACTAGAAAATCTCACATATATTATTAATGAATGCATAAACGGACATCTAGTACCCGATGATTGGAAATTAGCATTTATATACTCAATACATAAAAAAGGAAACAAGTTGGATTGCAACAATTACAGAGGAATTTCACTAACCAGTACTGTAAGTAGATTGTACGGTAAGATTCTTAGAGATCTAATAGAGAATGATTTTCATGAACAAGAAGAAGAGCAAAGTGAGTTTTGTGCAGGCAGATATTGTAGAGATAAAACATTTATCTTAAACAAATCAATGAGAAAAGCAGTGTTAGAAATATACAGACTCATGTTACCTTTGTGGACCTACAAAAAGCATATGATACCGTTCCAGTAGAAAAAATATGGGCAGTGTTAGAACAAACTAATATCAATCATATATACACAAAAGCGATAAAAAAAACTATAAAAAGGGTCAAAATCTAAAACTAAAATTATAAATCGACTTTTAAAAGAATTCCTGGTAACGAAAGGCTCAAGATGAACATGTTGTATCTCTCCAACTCTTTTTAAAATATATATATCGCAGTAGCTCTAGAAAACTGGAAACGTAAAGTACACGGTTTGGGAATACAACTTAGTGTTAAGTTAACGGAAGAATACCAAAAGTAGGGGTTAACAGTGAATGTAAACAAGACACAGTACTTATACATTGGAAACGAATCAAGTAAGTTAGAACTAGACAATGGACAAACAATATCTCCGTGCAATAAGCATGTATACTTGAGTGTCACATTTGATAAGACGGACTGTAAAGAACTGGCAACAAGAATAGTAAAAGCAAAAAAGGTTATTGGATATCTTAACAGTATGTTATGTTAAGAATGTAAAATTTTACAAATATGAAACAATGGTGAAAAGCACGCTGTTGTATGGAATAGAGACATGTCGCGTAACAGAAAAACACAAAACAAAAATGGAAACAATATGGGAATCGAGGACGCATAATGGATGACATCACTAAAAGACAACTGATATGGTACTGCCATGTACAACGGATGAACGAAGAAAGATTACCAAAGCAGCTCCTAGAATGGCAACCAATAGGGCGTAGAAAAAGAAGGCTAAACTGGAATGGCTACTTAATCCAAAGATCAATGAGTCAAAGAAACTGATAGAAGATGATTGTCAGGATTGAAGGTGGTGGAAAATAGGCGTCGGACAAGGTAGAAAAACGTTCTACACCGAGATAGAAGTAGTAGTAGAATCATCTATACCAAGAAATAAAATACATTCGTGATATTTCATCCATACCTCGACGTCGTCTATCTTAAATCAGTAAAAAGATCGCGTAATTGTAGTTGTTTGGTCAGACAAAGAAAAATATATTTGCTGCATGATGAAGAGAGACAATATAATATACTAACCTGCCATCAGTTTGTGCAACACCGCCTGGTACCAGTGATCTAATTACTATCACAGTTTCTTGGGGATCCAGAGGATCCTAAAAATAGAAAAAAAATATTAAATAATAATGCTATCCATCACAAATAGAATTTATAAATTTGGTGACCACAGAAATAAGAGTTAACAAAGCAAGTATTTTAAGTTTTATACTTATAAATGGATGATTCTACCAAAAGTGGGCTATATGGATATCATTTTTGGTCATTGCCTTTAAATAACAGTACAGCACAGTAAATAATTATGTTTTTTTAAATTTATGTAACTAATTAGGTGTAAGCTAAGAAACATTTATTTTCCCGAATTTTGGGAATTATTGCATAAAAATTCCAGAGGGATGAGTACCAGAGGAATGAGTTTTTTAATGGTTTTCCAATTTAAATCAAAATCTATTTGGACTACTTAACTTAAGTTTTGTATAAACAAAGTGCCTATACTTATAATTTTAAAACAATCAACAAAAAAATTATACTATTGATATCAGTCGAATATTTACTTAACAGAGGGATGATAATTGAAGCGTTCCTTTTCGATTTCTCCGAAAAAAACTAATTTTCTGCCGAAAATAAAAAGATCTATTCCTTAAGCCAAACTAAAGTTGACATTATCTGTCACAACTTGTCACCCTCACAAGTAAATTAGATATCCAGGGCCGTCTCTTTCTCTAGAAATTAACCGGTGGTATTCACAAATATTGTGTCACTAAAAATGGAGCACGTTTCAAATTGTAAAATTTTACGGAGAAGTTGTAAATTCGGATTTTCAAAAATATGACTGCAAACTTAAGTTTTATCAATTTTTTGATAAATAGTTGAGACTTGGTTAAATATTATTTATTAGGATATTTTTTTCAATTTGAGTTTTTAATATTTGGTTTGGGACTACACCAGAGGAATGAGGTATTTGCTTTGTAATAAAAAAAATTATAAACTTGAAATTTTTTTTATACATTATACTCAAATGCTCCATAAAGAAAACATTTCGTGTTAAATCTTATAACTAAAACTATGCTTCATTTGCAGTCTGTGTTTGAAAAATATGCATTCCCACTCCACAGCACCATTTTTGTAGAATCATCCAAATACGTTATTTGTTTGTCTACAAATTAGTTGACTTTATCGCATTATGAACAGTGCAAAGAGTCTACATTACGGTCAAATGAGCGCGCTAATAGGGACCTATTGCCATGCAATGACACTATTATTGCAGTATTTTAACAGATTAGCTGTCATATTCTATTGCAAAACTCTCAAAATACGGCCCGACACTATTATTGCATGACTTTATTCCAATAAGTATATACAGTGTGAAAGGAGGGTATATAACGGAGGGGCCCGGGCCCCCCCCTGAAGCTAAGATTTTTTTAGATATTTTCCACATATTTCATGAATACAAATATAAAATAGCATAAAATACGGCCTCATAAGATTTCGAACCCCCCCTCCCTCCCGAAACTGTCTCGGGCCCCCCCCGAAAGTTTTTTCTATATACGCATGTCCTTATCCTTATTTTTAATTATCTATCCATTGACATCAACCGCGACCACACAAAATCAGAAATTCCGGTTGACATTGAAAAAGTGTAGCGCATGACCAGATAAGAGCCATGCCACGTCTGTGCTCTTAAATAACACTACTCTTTTAACGTTTGCCTTTATTTTATATTATAATTCATTTACCTGATAATCTAGTATCGAAAACCCTAACCCATGCTCTCCTTTGTAAAGTTCCACAAGGGTGGGTTCTTCTGCCCACATTGGCAAGCCAGCTATCATCTCTAGCGATCTTGATCTACTGTTTGCCGTGTCGTCACCTAACCAACAAAAAAATCAATTAATTGTGATACTTCATTTAAAAGAAATTTTTTGGATGATTTAAGAAAAAAGTTCACAAAGGAGTGTAAACGGATGCAATGTATTTTGACTGTTGCATACTTTCTAAAAAATAAACTAGATATACAAATAGTCAATTTACAAAAATGTAAGGAAAAAGAAGCCAGAGGGCCCAGGTCCTTTCTGAAATTAAGTTGCCCCCCCTGAAAATTCTTCCTTTTTATGACCAATAACTTTCACATTTAACTATTTTCGATAAGAGGCTTGGTATTTTTAATTGATTTATTTAAAAAAAGTTAAATCTTTCCCTACGACATGTCTAGTTCTTTTTTTTAGTCTGTGGTTAACTGAGTAAATTTTTTTAGGGTAAATAATTACAAGCCGGCAGCACCACCCGGGACAAGATTTCAATTTCTGTTCTTGCGCGGGGGAGGCAGGAACGTTTGTTTTAGTTAACGTCGGCCATATTCATCGTGCCAAACCGTTCCTTGCCCTTCCTACATGTTGCCGGTTCTATCTTTAGTGAAGACGTATAAGTTTGTTTTGATTTGGGGTACGTCAGGGTCAATAGTTAAAAGCCTTGCCGGTCGCCTGTCCATTGTTTGTTATTGTCTTTGTTTGTTTTCAAAATGGAAGTAAATACCGTCGATTATATAATTAACTGTGCAAATTTAAATACGTTGAAATATGAACTTCGATTACAAATAAAATCTTTAGGGCCATAGACCGGACCTAAAAATCCTAAAAAGTAACCAATATTTTAGAGCAAGTAATAAATTATAGGATGCGGAAAACTGGTTGTGATGTTGTGATAAACGAAATGCTTTTTTGCTTTATTTGTCTTATTATGAACAATCCACGAAGTGATCCTGCGTGGGTGGCAAAGGGAATGTGTGTAAGCACTTTAGTGAAAAGTTAAAGACACGAAGTAAGTGCTACTTATTTAAATAACCACATAGAATTTTCTATGCGAGGCAAGACTTATATTAGGTGCCAATTGAATAGTGTCTATAGGCAAAACATCACCGAACATAATGAAAATGTGACAAAAAATAGACATATACTTAGTAGGTTAATATACTGTTGGATTTTTGAGGTTGCTCTACAGGGCCATGATTAGTCTGTAACTGGTGCTAATCCGAGCACTTTGACCATGTAAAAGAATGGCGAATAGAGTTTATCTATAAACAAATAAACTAAAAACTACACTAAGTAGTTGCTTGTTTGTAAAATGCTAAAATCAAATTGTTTAGGTAAGTTTTTTTATCTCATTTTCCATGCAATATAAATTTCTGGCCCCCCTCCCCCCCCCTAATTTATAACGTCACCAGCCGCCACTGGTCTATAACCAAATTACTTAAATAGTCGTTCAAAATGTATTGGCCGGAAAACACCAATTTACTAATGGATTGTGTCAGAACGTGTTAAGCATGTTTAACAAAATTTAATTTAGTCAAGTTATTTTAACCTGCCGGGGCCAGGGGTTAGAAATTCCCCCGAACCGAAACTTTCTAAGTGCGGAAGGCGAATCGCTTTAAACTCAAAAGATTTCCTAAATAAAACCTTTAACATTAAAGCCTTGAGTGGAGAAGACGTTTAAATCTTCTTCGTAATTTTGCAAGCTCCACTTTGAGTATTTTTGTTCCAGAATGTTAAAATCGAAGTGTACAGGGAAAACACCAGACATGTCATTTACAATTATAAACTGAGTCACAGCCCCCTTTAATTAACAAGCCCGATCCTTCTTTTAAATACAACACTGTCAAAACAGAGGCAAAGAAGATATACTATTTTCTTTGCCAGAGGTTAAAAATAGTCAAAATTATAGATCTGTTAGCCTTCGAAACTGTTGTCATTCAAAGGAGAATCACGCTTGGTATAAAGGGGGCTGTGACTAAGTAAATACCATTCTTTCGTCTCTCCGCATGTAGATTTTTTACGTATTGAGTTATTAATATTTTCAGATTTTATTGACAAAAACCCAGTAAAAAATCTTTATCTTTATAAAAATAAAAAATATAAAAATTTTTATAAAGAAAATTAATGTTGAAAATTAGTGGTTTTGGACAGCTTTAAATTTTTACTCAGTCTTCCTAGACTTAAAAGCCGTATGTTATACTATGACATTCAGTTTGATAGTTGGATTCTTTATAAAAAAATGTACAAAAATAAATCTTTAAAAAAATCAAATCACACCAAAATTTTAATAAATATAAATGTTATAGGCCCCCTTCCAAAATGTAAACTGTTAAAAAACCCACTATAGCTTAAAAACGGCTTAATGTATGATACGGTTTCTACCTTTAAATTTATGTAATAACTTAAAAAGTGAACAAATGAGATTTATTTTGACTATTGCATACTATCTAAAAATCAACTATACAAATAGTCAAAATAATTTGAAAAAAAGGGGCCAGAGGGCCCAGGCCTTTTCTGAAATTAAGTCGCCCCCCTGAAAATTCTTTCTTTTTATTACCAATAACTTTCACATTTAACTATTATCGATAAGAGGCTTGGTTTCGTTGGAAGTATTGAAAAACCATTTTCCACCCCTAATAGTGTCTCCCATTTCACCCTAATAACCGGGATCAACTCTAATTTATTTTTCCCATTGACAGCGCTATATGTTTGTCCTTTTTCCATAGTGTTTTTTCTGCTGTTTATAACCATAATGATTAAATAGACGATAAAAATCTTCGAGCATATATATCCTCTTCTCAGATCTTTCATAAAAATGTATTGGCCGAAAAACACCAATTTACTAATGAAGTTTGTCAGAACGTGTTAAACACAATTTAATTTAGTCATGGAATAAATAACTTATTTCTTCGATGATTTCTTTGATGATTTAGTCAAGTTATTTTAACTTGCCAGGGCCAGGGGTTAGAAATTCCCCCGAATGAAACTTTCTAAGTGCGGAAGGCGAATCGCTTTAAACTCAAAACATTTTCTAAATAAAACCTTAAACATTAAAGCCTTGAGTGGAGAAGACGTTTAGATCTTTTCGTAATTTTGCAAGCTCCACTTTGAGTATTTTTGTTCCAGAATGTTAAAATCGAAGTGTCCAGGGAAAACACCAGACATGTCATTATTACAAACTAAGTAAATACCATTCTGCTGTCTGCATGTACATTTTTTACACATTAAGTTATTAGTATTTTTAGATTTTGTGGACAAAAACCCATAAAATAAATGGATCCATGACGGATCGGATCTAATAGCTAGCCTATTAGCACACTTTAAGTGAAGCCATGATATTATATCAGCCTTGAAAACAGTTTTTGTAAATATCTCAAAAACTAAAGCTCTTACGAAGTTTTTGGTTATAACACAAATTATTAAGAAAAATGTATTCTACCATATTCCAAAAATTGTCAAAAAACTGTAATTAGAATAAATGGATTTAGACCAAAATCTAATCAGCTCGTAGGAGCTATCGTGTTACGGACGGAAATATTATACATATACACACACACACAGACATACATCACGACGATATTGCTAAAATAGGTCAAAATACAATCAAATAACACATTTTCCTTGTCCACGTTCACTGTTAACCCCCACTTTTGGTATTCTTCCGTTAACTTTCTCATCATATACTCCATGTCTTCTTTATCATTAGCTACAATTACTTGGTCGTCAGCAAACTGTAGTGTGTATATGGTAAATCGATCGTTAAGTTGTATTCCCATGCCGTGTACTTTGCGTTTCCAGTTTTTTAGAGCTACTGCGATATATATTTTAAAAAGAGTTGGAGAGATACAACATCCCGGTTTTAAGCCTTTCGTTACCAGGAATTCTTTTGATGAAGATTTCCAATTTTAATTTTAGATTTTGACCCTTTGTATAGTTCTTTTATTGCTTTTATGTATGTATCATTAATATTAGTCTGCTCTAGCACTATCCATACTTTTTCTACTGGAACAGTATCATATGCTTTTTGTAGGTCCACAAAGGTAACATGAGTTTTTATATTTCTGGCGCTCCTTTTCTCAATTACTTGTTTAAGACAAAAACATTATCACTACAAGATCTGCCTGCACGAAACCCACTTTGCTCTTCTGCTTCTTGTTCATGAAAATCATTCTCTATTAAATCTCTAAGAATTCTACTCTACAATCTACTTAGAGTACTGGTTACCGAAATTCCTCTGTAATTGTTGCAATCCAGCTTGTTTCCTTTTTTATGTATTGAGGATATGAATGCAATTTTCCAATCATCAGGTACTGGATGTCCGTTTATGCATTGATTGATAATATATGTGAGATTTTCGAGTAGTTTTTCCGATCCATATTTGAGTATTTCAGCATATATTCCCCCAGGTCCGCTAGCTTTTCCGGATTTAAGCTTTTTAATAATATTCTTTACCATTTCTTTTTCGATAATTACTTCCTCTCCATGTACTTCTATGTCTCTCCTCGGAGAGGCTGCCAGATATTCGGGTCTCGTCTCCTGCAGCAGTCCCTTATAGGGTTCTGTCCATTGTTCTGGTTTTTTTTAAATTATTAAAATAAATCTAAAAAAAATAATTTACACCAAAATCTTAATAAATAAAAATGTTATAGGCCCCTTTCCAAAATGTAAACTTTTAAAAACTAGCTTCAAAAAGACTTTGTTGTATCAAGATAGGGTTTTCACGTTTAAATTTCTCATGAAACTTCGCTCAAAGTCGCGGAGTTGGGTCTGATTTTCTTTTTTCCCTTAATTATTAATTCAGGTAGGTACTTAAACACCCTCGAAAGTTCTGAATTTTATCACCCTGTACTGATAAAATACATTAAAATGTAATAAATTGATCTTATTTACAAAAATTCAGCACACAGACAAATGCGCCCTAAGTTGAATTTTGAAAATAATTGACATGTCAAACTTGACTTCAAATTTACTGGTTCGTGCTAGATACTCTAAATAGTAATCTTACCTAGACTTGATGCTATCGATAACTCCGATTTGGCTTTCAGGAGAAAATTTTGCTCGCCTGGCTGAATTAAATTCCGAAAACTTTCTGCCAGTATGTTCTAAAAAAAATGTAAAAAAGTATCATTATAAAATACATCTTGTTTAGACATTTAGGAAGAAAACCTAGTTAAACTAAATTGATTTATCCAAAATAATATACTCAACTCAAAGATTATAGATTATAATATATATTACTCAAATTATAAAATTAGACAAATTTTTTTATGCTATGACAGTTCTTCTTCCATCAGTCAAGAAATATGTCTATTTATGAGAAAAATAGGATTATTTTGCTGAAAAGAATAAAATTATGTCCGGTAAAGTAAAGGGAGGAAATGTCGGACACCGATTGTTTCCTCTTGCGCGGCGATCTTTTATTTCACTTCGCAAACAAAATCGATTCATGGTAGTTGTACATAAAATATCGGACATTTAGACGGTACTACGTAACGTATAATCCTTTTCTTCAAGCTTTTTTATAATATTTAATGCCGTGTCTACCAAACTAAAGTTTCTGGCTTCCCCAGCAAAACAAATAAGAGAAGGGTCTGTTTTAAAAGCAAATTATTCAATCTTGATTTCAGAACGACTCAACGCGTAAAATTCTAAAAGTACCACCGCTCTATGCTAAACAGTATCCAAGCCTGTTATAAAATTCAGTTCAGATATTACTTAGCATTTCAGATGTCAATGATTGTAGAGTGCTGATTATTTTTGCCCGAAGTTTATCCAATTTTAATGAAATTTTCATCCTAATTCGCTTTTTCAACTATGGTTTCACAAAACTCCATTCTTCGACACTGATGATCTTGAAAAATTTCTTGTGTTTTCTTAATAGTCTATGGACAAATCAAGTTTTGTGTGCAAGTCGTGCCAACTTTCTGCCGATAAGCTAACTTTGTTAAGGGCATCCCATATATCAGGTTTTGGCTTGTTGTCATTCTGGTAAATGCGTTTTTTGAAAGATATGGAGGATTTAAAATGGCGGGAAGGCGTATCTTTAAAAAAATTGTAACTTTTTTATTTCCTATCCGATTTTCATGGAACAAAATTTAAAAATACTTGCTTTGTAATTTATTTAAAAACGTATTGGTCAGAAAATATGTATTTTTTTGTATTTGTCAAAAAAATTAAAAAATTTTAAAAAATAGGTAAAATTTTTTAATTTTTTTTATTTTATTTATAAAACTATTAGAGCTAGAAAAAAAAAGATAACTATTTTAATTCTTTATTCAAATCTGGTTTAAGTGTTCCAATGCGTTTATTAGTTTTTAAGTTATTTCCAAATAACTGGAAAAAAATAGGGGTCTTTGGGGTATATTTAAAAATTATGCTTTTAATGAAAACCATCAGAACTTTTTGAAAGTAACTTAAATTTATTTAACATACCTAGCAGATCAGGTTTTGACTTATTGTCATTGTGACAATCGTGCCTTTTTTTTAATATGACGGATTCAATATGGCGGAAAAGCATATTTAAAAACAAATTGTATCTTTTTTATTTTTTATCCGATTTTAATACAACAAAGTTTAAATTACTTGATTTGAAATGTATTAAAAAAATACTTTTTAAAAAATGTTTTTTTTTAATATGCGAAAAAAAAAATCGGGTGAAACATGTGACAAAAATGATTTTATTTATTTTATTTTATAATTGACCCCCATATACTGACGTCGCTGAAGTATTTGTCATTAATTAGACCTCACTGACTACACATTGTTAAAAAGAAAATTTTATTTTCTACAATAAAGTATAAAACTCATTTTTGTCAATTGAGCTTAGTTTCTGAGAAAATTGGAAAACACTAACACAGTAACAGAAATAATTTGTTTGGTTATTTGTAAAAATTGATTTAAGTTGCACAGGCCTGTGAAGTTTTAAACTGAAGGTAAATCTTACACTATTATACACGTTTAAAAGGACATTTTATTGTCTTTAATCGACTATAGGTCACAATTTTTTGATAAAGAGCTTGGTTTTTAAGATAATCGGGTAAAACCTATGTGGTTTCTTTAATTTTTTTATATTTTCTTAATAAACGGACTTCGCTGGAGAGTTTGTCATTAGCCTGACCCGACTGACTAATACATTGTTAAAAAGGACACACTACTACAATAAACGGCAAAATATTTTTTTTTTCCAAAAAGCTTAATTTTTCAGAAAATTGGATAAAGCTTGTAAAAAGCTGATAAATTTAGTGATTTTTCAAAATTCATTTTATTTACGTACGACCCTAAATTTTTATAGATAAAACTACCATTGTCCTATTATACATCATTTAAAAGGCAATTTTATTGTCTATAACGAAGTGTGTATTATATTTTTTGATATAGAGCTCGGTTTTTAAGAAAATCGGGTAAAACCTGTAATAAACAGGAAATTTTATGGTCTACAATAAAGATTAGTACATAGTTTTATGTAAGCTTGGTTTTTAAGAAAATTTGAAAAAAATCAAAAAATTTCAGGATTTGGGGAGTCTGGGGGGTTTTGGCAGATTTGCAGCTAAAATTTAAAAAACTAATATAATTTTGATTTTAAATTAGATTTTACACATTTTTGATCCTTTCCTATGTCATTGTCTCTAAAGGCGTCAACTAAGTTACATTTTTAGAAATTCGAACACGACTGTATAAGGAAGGGGGATAAAAAAAATCGGACCAAAAACTTGCCCGGCAACATCCAAATCGTTAGTCTGTGACCTATTCTCAGCTAGGATCCATTGTCAAACTGCGGTCTTAATATTTTGCATACTCAACTACCTCTAGCACCTGCACTATATTGTAAAAACTTTCGTCGATTGATATTCACTTTCAAAAATAACAATAACAACGTTGTTTGATGATCCATCAAACAACAATAACAATAATAATAGAAATCACCTGTTTTACTAGACGCCTCAGCTGCGTATAGGCGTCCGCGTAAGGTAATACACCTTCGGTAGTCGTTTTGGTGACAACAAATTGTTTTTTTATTAAAACAAATATAAAATATACATTTATATAAGACTTATATACACCAAATTAAAGAAAAATGTTCATTCTATAACTTTTATTAAAACTTTAAAAATTTTGCTTTGGTGTTATTAAAAATGTAGGTTAAACTTTACTAGCTATACAAAAAAAGTAAAAATTCATTTTATTTTTTATGAAAAAAACGTAGCAAAATTTTAAAGAATATAATAGAAAGTTATTTTATTGCCGGTGTTAACTGATTAATTTGCCATTTTTTGTAACCCTCTACGACTATTTTTAAGAAAGATACATCGTTTTAAAAAGTATCGTGCAAAAGAAAGTGGTGGGGGACATATCTTTAAAAAAACGCATTTACCAGAATGACAACAAGACAAAACCTGATCTATGGAGTGCCCTTAACAAACTTGGCTTATCAGCGAAAAGTTGGCACGACTTGCACACGAAACCCCCTTTTAGGCCGATTTGTCCATAGACTATAATTTTAAAACTCCGGTCCCATGTCGTTTCAAAATTTTTCGAACGGTTAAGGGTGAAATATCATCGCCCACATCATTGCTAATTGCCTTACTGGGACAGGATAGGACAAATCATAGTTTTGCGTGGTTCCTTTGACTCTCCTATTTCACGAACAGGAGGTGCCTCTCCACTACTGCATTTGTGGCAAAAACTGAGACACCCTGTTCGTTGGAAATGGGTCACTATTTTTTAAACCGTACTATGTCTTGGAATATCCCTTCCCTTAAACGCAACAACAAATAAATTTGCCAAATCTTGACAGTCATTTCCCTCCAAATTACCATTAAATCATTTGTACTTTTTTCTGAACGCTAAATGTAATACGCGGTATGGCTTGAGCTAGAATTTGCGCTAAAAGCAAATACCTACATCCCACCTGTTTCGCTGCACATGACGGAACCACGTAAAACTTCGTGAAGACGAGAGGTCACAATGTATTCCCCTATTTTCGCACTGCCAGCTAGAATAGCGAAAAATATTTTTAGCCTCCGCCCAAAATATATTTTTCTCTCTTTCTACTTCTCTCTTACACACATTAAGCACAGCAATAAAGTACCTACTTAATATTATAAGCTTAGAGTAATAATATAATTTTATGAGATATCTACCAAACTTATGCGTTTATCTGTAACAAATCATAAAAAAGGTATGTACGCAGTATGACAGGTAAGTCTGATTTTTTTAATGGTTTTTGTGTATGTGGATCTGGGTCACTTGCAAAACTAACGGTATTGTCAAATACTTTAGAACAAAAGAGTCATCAACTTGAAGAGGGAGCATTTCAGTTTTAGTTCGAGTATTTTAGTAACCCCCATGTTCAATTTCTCAATTTTGGCAAAACAATTAAAATTTTCCAAGAACTCATTTTTTTACTTAATACCACGGCTCTACACATGCATTATTCTAGAGGAGAAAAATAATGAGTTAGATTAAAATAAAAATTCAATAAAAATTCTTGCGGCCAATTATTGTCCTGCGGCGCATTGTCCTCGTGGCAAATCGGCCCGCGGCGAATCAACCGTGGCGAATTATCCCCTACTCGAACATTTGACATTCGTAGCACGTACGATCAAAGATTGCAAACACGATTCATCAAATCAGCAAGCTCCGTTATTGGACGGTAATTAATAGTAGTATCATTTTGACCTGCTTTTGCATATTTTTCAGAACTCCGGCTCCACACCATGGGTTATTCGTTCATGAATAAAATCGAGAAAATTACTGCATGTTTGTGTTTATAAAATATTTCTGTGAATTGAAAAATTGTAACATAGTATTCAAACTTTAAATCTCTCGCAAAATTACAAAAACAACAATTAAAAAAATCGAAGCTTTAAAAAAAATCGATTAAATTTTAATATGTTTTTTTTTTGGACGCGGGTGTTTTTCCACAAAGTTTTCATTTCCATTACGTCAGCTTTATTGGAAAAGTATTTTCACGTTGCCGCTTCGTTGAACAAAATGACAATGGCGATGCCAGCTTTTTTTCCTCCCTTTTATCTTTCAAGAAGACCTCTTATTCGGTCACGGTTAAGTTACTTAGCGCAGCATCAGCAAATGACAAAAACCCGATTTTTGGGCCACCGATGTAAAAAAATACACACACGGGAGGACAAAAAAATTCTCTGAATTTATCAATTTTGTAAAGGCATCATTATTCGGTCGCGATTAACCTCTCACAAAGGTCGGAGGGTCCGTACACGACAAAAAGCGGATTTTTTTGCGACCGATGCAAAAAAAATTACGTACACCGCACCGACAACCATCAGTGGCGTGTTTTCAATTTAGGCGGAAAGGCTTTGCTTATTCTAGAAAAAATTCCACACACTTTTTTCATATTATCATATTTTAAAAAAGTTACCTCATAGGTCAGTCATTAGAGCGAAAAAAAGACCCCCACCTTGCAAAAAGTGGTGTGTCGCGATTTTGACATATGGTTCGCATTGGGGTCCGAAGAGTTTTCGACCTTGGGGGGGGGGGGCGGCTCCCCGCTGGATTTAGTGTGCATGAAAAAGTTTTCTTTTAATTACTTCATCCCTGTACATTTTCTAAAAAAATGTTTTGAACAAAAGTTGAAGACAATAAAATTTTCTACAAAAACTTTATACATAAATAGTGTTTAAGTTATGACGCTAAACATTTTGCCGCCATTTTGGATTTTAACCAATTTCTTTACTTAGTGGCCTTTGACTTCGAAACCGCTTATTTTTGAGAAAATCTGTAATAACATAAAATAAAAACCAACTAATTGCCTATAAAATGAGACATCACTGTGTCCTCTGGGTAGTACCTTTGCTGAGATACGAACCCTGAAGTGTTAGCAGTACACCTATGTACCTATTTTCATAGTATTGTGTTTAAGCTATTTTGGACACTCCAGAGGCGTCCGCATATTGAGGCTAATTTTTTTAAATCAAATTTTTATTTATTTTATTCAATTTTCCTAAAAACTAAGCTTTCTAAAAAAATCTTGTTTAACTCTATATTGTTTAGAATAACACACTTAAAGAAGTGATTTAGATTTTAAGTGATTTTTTTTTAATTAAAATTTTTTTTTTTTATAAAAACGTATACCCAACAGGGTTTTTGTAGGAAATTTAATTGTTCAAGACCATCTTCAACTTTAACTTTTGTCTAAAATTTTTTTTACTAAAATGTACAGAGACTAAGCAATTAAAAAAAACCTTTTCCTGCACACTAACTCAAAGATGGCGGGGGAAGCCGGGCCCCTCAAAGTCGAAAATTGAAAAAAAATTATATTAGGGCTCACACAACAACATATGTCAAAATGGCGACTGCACCACATTTTGCAAGCTAAAATTCTATGAAAAAACAACAAAGATTGCGGGCAATTCCTCAAAAAGGGATATTAGTAGCTCGCATACTAGTTTCGGTCTTCTTGGACATCTTCGGTACGAGCGTAAAGATTGCGTAAGACATTATTACTAATGGAATATTTGGGCAAAATCATCTCGATTTCATAACAGCTATACAAAATGTGTTGGTTTATTTTATTTTGACATTTAATAATAGAGGTTTTAAAGAAGTTTTTACTGGAAATTTTTAACTTGTAGTCTAGTATGCGTGTGCAGTAAGCTACACGCTGACAAAACAATGCTACAGTGGCGGATCCAGGGAGGGAGGCACTAGGGGCACTTGCCCCCCCCCCCCCCGAGAATTTTTTGAATATACAAAAATGAGTAAAAAGTAAGTATTTGCTAATAAAATTCAAAATTTGAAAGTGTCTATTGTTAGTATCATCGAGATTACAACCACTTTTATTAATATATTATCCTGAATTTGTAGCCGTTTTTTACCAATAGAGAATGTCACCTAAAGTGCCCCCCCCCGAACCGAACCCCCCCCCCACCCCCGAGAAGCACCTCTGGATCCACCCTTGCAATGCAAATGCGCTTTACCGCGCACCTAAACGGAAATGACGGAGCACAAATTCCTTCATGTTTGCCTACCGACCAGTGGCGTATATAAGGGGGGGCCTGGGGGGAGCGCCCCCCCCCCGAAGCTAAGATTTTTTAGCTGTTTTCTACATATTTCATGAATACAAACATAAAATAGCATAAAATACGGCCTCATGAGGGCTCGGCCCCCCCTGAAACTGTCTCGGGCCCCCTCCGAAACTTTTTTCTATATACGCCACTGCTACCGACTAACCCTACCGAAAGTATGTTCAAAATTAAATTTCAAGTGCGGTATTTGCCTGCGAAGCCGACGTCATGTTTATGAGTTTTTTTTCTTATTCTACCATTATTTCCAGATTTGAAGGTTTTTCTTCAATATGAAGGTTTTTAAACAAAAATTTGGACTATTGAAGGATTGAAGGTTTTTATCCGAATTTGAAGGACTTTGACTATTTTGAGGCAAAGTTATATATTTTGCAAATATTCCAATAATTTTACTAAACTTAACTTATGTAAGTAAATTTAAAGACTTTATTTTTAATCAAGCAAGTTTCGTAGCTAATCGGGTAAAAAGGAGTTTTTGTTTCTCTCATATTTTCCCGTGGGTAGCTTGAAGGCTTAACCTCACGGGGGTCCAAGATCTAATAACTGTTTCGTCCTTATGGGACTCCTCAGAACACTGCTTGGTCAATGTGACACTCTTGCGAAGTTAATACTCACACAAACCTATAGGTTCATTAGTATGGCCAAGGGATTTATTATTTTCTAATTGCAGTTTATTGCAGAGCATCTTTTAGTGACTTTTTACTGCGTATCCAAATTTCTCAAAAGACCCGCCGCCGTTTGGTGTGCCCCGCCCGATTTAAGCCAAAACTAGTTAAAAATTAGTCTTGAAAAAATTTTAGGGGTATTATAGGGTGTGTTTGTATAACTAATCAAAATGAAAAGAAACTGTAATTAAACCTGGTACTCATATTATCTACCGGGTAAAAAACACGGACAAAATGCTTTTTGTTATAACTTTTGAGCTATACTACCAATGTTATCGTTAATGGAACAGACCGAACTTTGCAGAAAATTGATTAGGCTTTCGAGTCAAAAGATTTTTTTTAAATTATAAAATCTAAGGTGATTGACAGAATCAATCTTGCCCTTTTCAAAGAGACTTATTTATTCTTGCATTCTGGAAATTTTTTGGAATTCTTAAAAACGCTCTGTTTTCGCCACCCTCATGCAACTAGTTGCGATTCCGAAACATTAATTTTAACTAGTTACGAATCATTAAAATCGGTTTCGTGGTTCCCGAAAAATTAATCCTGATCAATTCTGTATACATTAATTTCCTCATAAATTAATTAATACTGAACATATTCTATAAATTCTATAAAATCGGTTTAGTGGTTTTTTAAGTAATAATTGTTATAGCAACTGTTATTTTAATTTCTCTCTGCAATAATTTCCTTGAAAACTCACTAAACCGATTTCATTGAAAAAAAAAAGAATTATGGTGATACTCGATTGCTTGCAATTGAACAAAACTATTGAAATTTTCCGACATTTTTAAATTCAAAATGATGGAATTTTCATAGGGAAGGGTCATAGTGGCAGAAAACATCAAAATATTTTTTATTAGCGGTTTTTGATAGGTCTAAGGTGTGAAATTTAGTATCTAAAGGATATTTAAGCCGCGGCGAAAATTTTTTAAAAATTGAGTAGAATTTGTGACAAATTTTAAATAAGAGATACTGCTAAACTAAAAAATAAGTTATATGTTTAAAAGGGGGGGGGCCTCTGGACCTAGATCTTTTAAATAAATTCAAAAAAGGGTCGAGAAATAAACGAGCGTTTTTAGAAATTAAAGTTTTTTATATCCGCCATCTTGGATTTTACAAGGACTGCAAATTTTGATTGTGATCTTTTAAAAGCAATCAATCTGTTCCATGTCGCTTTATATTTTATTAAAATCGGTTCTGCAAAAATTTATTTATGAGGAAAGAATCGTTAACCTGTAAAACAATATCGCTGAAGCAAAATTAATTTTTAGGGACCTAAACCGATTTAAACGATTCATATCTCGTTGTGCGTAGCAAAGATAGAGCTTTTCTATAAACAAATGTAGTATTGTTAGTATTATTTGGCAAAAGAATTCCGTTGACTGACGCTCACATGTCTGATAGCGGGTAAAAACGCAATAAGCGTTGATCTGGCCTGAAAGGCAGAAAAAGCTGTCTTAGGTCACGGATTAGTTTGCTTCTTTTTATTTGTTTTCGATCTTTTCATTGATCGATATGTATAGCAGTTTATTCGCCTGCTCTTGTTTTTGTTTCTTCTTGCGAAAGCTTTCTCACTATTTATATCGGATTCGAGACAAAACTGTCTAATTTTATTTATTTTTATTTATTTATTATTTTATTTATTTATTTACTTTACAATAAACTGCAATTACAAAATAATAAATCTCTTGGCCATACTAATGAACCCAGTGGCGTATATAGAAAAAAGTTTCGGGGGGGGCCCGAGACAGTTTCGGAAGGGGCCGAGACCTCATAAGGCCGTATTTTATGCTATTTTATGTTTGTATTCATGAAATATGTGGAAAATATCTAAAAAAATCATAGCTTCGGGGGGGGGGGGGCACCCCGGGCCCCCCGTGTATACGTCACTGAATGAACCTATAGGTTTGTGTGAGTATTAACTTCGCAAGAGTGTCACATTGACCAAGCAGTGTTCTGAGGAGTCTAATAAGGAGGAACTGTCAACACTTATTCGGTGTCCATTAGATCTTGGACCCCCGTGAGGTCCGAACCCACGGAAAAATATGAGAGAAACAAAAACTCCTTTTTACCCGATTAGCCACGAAACTTGTTTGATTTTTTTTTTAATTCACGGGTGCCAAATTTCACGTTTAAATTTAATTTTGGTTTTTTTAATTTATGTTTTCAGTTATAGATCTTTAATTTGTTTGGTTTTTCTTCCATTTTTATTTAAAAAAATTGTTTATGGTATAAAGTTTTTTTTGGTTTGGTGTCGACCACCCACCCCTTACTGCTTTAAAGGATATGCAGGGTTTTTGTCACTTCGTTGAAGGAAAGTGAACAGAAAAGTCTGGCAACACTGTATTCTACTTACCCGAGCTTGAAAGGCCTGAGAATCATGTGACGTATCTATTATTCGCATAGGAAAGGCATAACGAGCGCAGACTAAACAAACAAAAGATGGCAGTTGTTTCAAGATGGCGACCACTTCCAGATGGTTGAGTCCCAAAAGCTGAATACCATTCACCTAAATTAAGGCAATAAAAACAGTCAAATAAAGAACTAACAGTAACGCCAGTGGCTGATTCATGACGCGCCATGTGACATACTTAGCATAGGGCCAAAAAAATTGAAGGTCTAGGATCTAGGAACTTTATTTGGAGGTGAGGGGGGGGATATCATAATAAAGTAGTTTCAGATTTGTTGGGTTCCCGTTTTTTCCCTCCCGTAGATCCGCGCATAATCCGCTAGTTATTATTAATTTTAATTTAAATCCAGTTGAAAGGAATGAAACCAGTTTAATTTAAATCCAGTTTAAACAAAATTAAAATAACTTTCTCTAACCTAAGCTGAGCTAATCTGACATAACCTGCCCCAGCCTTAATCTTGAGGTCAACTGAGGCTAAATTAAGAACCCTTAGTACTTAGTCCCGTTAGTATGGTGTATGGTGTTGGTGGAGAATATTATAAATAAAATCTTATCATTATATTGACATATTTTAAAGAAATTGAGAGGGGACAAATTTCTCAAAGAAAATTTATTTAAGTCAAAAACAAAGAAGGGAAGCATTAGTTCACTACACTCTAGCATTGTCTATAGTCTGCCCTAGAGTCCCTGTATGTTGACATATTTGGAAATAAATATGTCAACATACATGGACTCTATAGTCTGCCCTTGCTAACTATAGCATCGGAAAATAAAAATTATCCATTTTTGACTAAACATGTACCGGGGGTGACGGACAAACATGTTTCTATATGTTGCATTATGATTGATATCACTTACCGCTGACAACTTAATTAAATTATTTTAGTGAAACTCCAATGAACTTGACAAGAAAATAACATCACCAAAAAATGTGATCTTCAGTGACTTTGATTAGAGACCCTGTATGTATGACAAGGTCTATAGAGGATAGGTTACCTGGTAACTTTCTGACCAATCAGAGCCAGTTGTTGAAGCGGGAAATGACGTCACCCGGAGTGCCCATTTAAATAAAAAGCATTTAATATAGTAGCAAATCTTCAAGTTTCTTGTGTTCCTTTATTGATTTAAATGTAAATATCTTGTTATTTTTCTTAAAGTGTCTCTAATAACAATATTCATAAAATACATTAACTAATTCAAATAAAAAACTTACCTGATACCAAATATCCCAAAGGCAAAATGTCTTGGGAAGCTTTTAGCCCATTGAAATAACTACAAGTAGAAAGTATAAGTAATTTAGAACAAGTATTTATGGTTTTTAAATAAATATAGCCCGAAAAAAACACCACAAATTCAAAAAATAAACCATCGAAGAATTAAAATACTTAAAAACACATGTAAACAATGGGCTCTAATCAAATAGTGGCACTCCAAATGACGCGCTGTTACCTCTCCAGCCGCTTCGACCATGGAGTTACCAGGCAACCTATCCTCTACAGACATTGCGACAAACCCATCAAAGTTACTCATGCAACATATAAGCAAACACGTTCGTCCGTCACTCCCTGTAAATGTTTGTCAAAAATCGTTTATTTTTATTTTCCGACACTTATAAATTAACAAGGACGGAAGGTTCGTCTCTCTCTAAACAAGGCTAGAGTATAGAGGACCGGGCTCCTCCTTTGATTTTGACTTAAATAAATTTAACTTTGATAAGTTTATCACGTCTCTATTTTTTTTTAAATATGTCATACATACAGGGTCTCTAACTTTGAGTGTTGCACCTCTATTTCTTTAAAATATATCATACATACAGGGTCTCTGATAGTTCTACCTCTAATAGTTCATCTCCGGTCTGCAGAACTGCATTAAGGCCTACTGGTCCATCTGGCAATATATTTCTAATGTAATGGTGAGGTCGTACCTCCTTGCCGTCCTCCACATCAACCGTCCCTTCGAGGCTTATGCCTAAGCCGCTGTTGGCTTTATGCATTTGAGCTATCTAAAATTAATAAATGAGAGGAGGTTAACACAAGAATACGAAAAAAAGTTTTTGTACAAACAGTTATCTTTCGATATTTTAGTTTCTAATACAGGGTAAATTATTTAAATTTTAAAATTCTTTAAATATTTCAAATTTTTTACCTTCCTCGCCCGCGTAGCAATGACTAGAGAGAGAAGAAGATGACGCCGAAAATGTCTTGTTTGGGTGTATTTTGACCTAGCTTAGCAATATCATCGTGATGTCTGTGTGTGTGTGTGTATTATTTCTATCCGTAACACGATAGCTCCTAAACCGCTGAACCGATTTTCATAAAATTTTTAGGAAAAATATTGTTCGAGACTCTAACGAGCTGATTAGATTTTTGTCAAAATTTATTAATCCAACAGTTTTTTGACAAATAAAATTTTTTAAAAATGCTAACTTTTCGACGGAGCATCGTATCAATATGCGGTTTTTGGAATATAGTAAACTACATTTTGCTCAATAATTTGTGTTATAACCAAAAACTTAGTAAGAGCTTTTATTTCTGAGAAATTTACAAAAAACTTTTTTCTAGGATATATCATGGCTTTACTGGAAATGTGCTAATAGACTAGCTAGGAAGGTATCAGATCCGTCATGGATCCATTTATTTAAAATATTTAAAAAAATAAAATTTTTAATTTTACGATATTTTCAAAAATTTAATTTTATTATAGCAATTTTGTCTTGATCCCTTTCAAAACATGTTTCGGCTTATGTCTTAAAGCTTGTTAAATAACCTACTGTTATTGTTGCCTTGCTCAAGGCTGCTTCACAAACAGCTAAACATGACAGGGCCGTAACTGAAAAAAGATTTCGGGGGCGGCCGGAAGCAAAAAGTTTCAGATTAAATTTTGGATAATTTGCGTAAGTATTGTGCATTTTTACCTTTCTAGCCCGCACAACAATGGTTAGAGAAGGTAATGTTTTCGATAAAACAAAAATTGAAATAACGCCGAAACTACAGTCGAACCTCTCAAACTCGAACCTCTATAACTCGAACCTCTCCATAACTCGAACCTTTTAAGTGGTCCCTGCACTTTATACATATATTTAAACCTCTTTAACTCGAGTCTGTATAACTCAAACTCTCAAAATGTTTTGGTTATTTTTTCAGGTTCGAGTTATAGAGGTTCGGGTGTATGTTATTTGGGTGTATTCGGACCGAAGCCCACGAGAAAGACCGGCCCGGGCGCGGAAATATCACGTGACCATAGGAGGCTCACAAAAAAACGCCTCACGGCCCGCTGTCATTATAAAACATGTGTGTTTTCAGTTTTGGTATGTTTGTTTACGTCGATTCTTTTTTAATTCGGGCACGAATTTTATGTAAATTTTACCAAAGTTATTAAAATAATGCAGCCCACGAAAAAGACTGTAGTGGGCTGCGTTAAAATAATTATTGGCTAATGAGTAAATTATAAAGAAAATACCTATAAGATAAACAATGCCGCGAACATGTAATTAGTGTTGTTCCTTGTCGGTCCAACTATAAAACTGAAACCTAATATGTTGCAAACGGGAAAGAAGTCGTAAAAGATAAGATCTTGGATAAGATTGATCAAGTAATAGACATCCTTAGTGACATTTTCGATAGTGAGAGTGAAAAATGTGTTCAGTTGTCATTTCTTATTGAACAATTAAGTCTCTTGAAAAGGTAACCTGAGAATCGAAGGTATGGTGGATACACTTTAATGTTGGCTTCATCTTTGTTTATCCAGTCATCCAGTGCATACACGTCAATTTACAATTCTAAGGTAATATGTCTTCCGCACCCTCGCAATATTAAAAAACTGATTTGTAAAATATTGTTAACAGACAGTAATCTCTCTGGTCCTGTGAAATATTTAAAAAGTAAGATACAGCTTTTAAAAAAACATGAGTTGGTAGTTAACTTACACTTGAATGAAATATATATTTAACTTTGTGCTGGGTAATTTTTCAAAAAATTATTGACGACCACTACATTCAGTTCATTGAATGTGAAAACCATCTCACTTATTCACAAAATTACTTTTTCTTTTTAATAAATTATTGTGAAATGTTTTATATTGAAAATTTTTCTTCAGATAACTCTAGCGAGTGTTTCTGTGGAGAAAAACTATTGTCAAAGCTTGAAAAAATTAGTTTAAGGGCATGTAAAGTTTTTTTAAATAATTTTATTAAAAAGCACAATGATTTAGTGTCTGCTAATAAATCTTTGAATAAGAACTCAAAGATGATGACAGTCGAAGAAAAATTAAAAAACTAAAAGCTTAGGTTTGATATGTCCAATTTTGATAGACTATTGTATTGTTGTATAGATTTGAAGTTACTAACGATATTATGTACCTTATATATGTACCTGAAGATATTAGAGTGCAAATTTTGTATAATTTTTTATTTTATAGATTCAGTTCTTTTATCCATAATAAACACATATATCAGCAAAATATTTTTTTCAATTTTTGCCTATGAAAGAACAAAAATTTTTTGTTAATTTATTTAGATTGTGTAAAAACATATAATATATTAAGCAATACAATAAGAATCCTGGGACTCCTAAGATCACGTGACCGCCGACTTGCTTATAACGCGCCATGGCCGGTCTTTATCGTTGGCTGTGTGTTCAGCCCACGATAGCTCCCAAACCGTTGGACCAGTTTTCATTAATTTTAATAAAAAACAGTATTCGACACTGTAACGAGCTAATAGATTTTGGTCAAACTCTACTATTGCCAATAAAAGTTTTTTGACAGATACAAAATGAAAAATATTTAACTTTTTAACGGAGCACCGCATGTGCAGGTTTTCAAATATAGTAGAAAACGTTTTTTTCACTAATTTCTGTTAAAACCTTTTCGGAGTTTTTGCTTCTGAGATATTTACAAAAACTGTTTTCCAAAGCCGATATAACGTGGAGTTCACTTGGAGTCTGCTAATGGACAGGAAAGGTATGGGATCCGTCATGGATCCATTTATTACCTTCCTAGGCCGCGTGGCAATGGCTAGAGAAGGTATTATTTTCGACGAAAAAATATTTTTTCAGATAACGCCAAAAATGTGTTATTTGTGCGTATTTTGAACTATCTTAGCAATATCATCGTGATGTCTATCTGTGTGTGTGTGTCGCTGAACCGATTTTAATAAAATTTTTGGGTAAAATAATGTTTGACACTCTAACAAGCTGATTAGATTTTGGTCAAAATCGATTAATGCTAATGATAGTTTTTGACAATTAAAATTTTTTAAAAATGCTAACTTTTTAACGGAGCATCGTATCAATATGCGGTTGTCGGAGTACAGTAACAACATTTTGCTCAATAATTTGTGTTATAACCAAAAACTTCGTAAGAGGTTTAGTTTCTGAGATATTTACAAAAAACTGTTTTCAAGGCTTGGAAGGTATCAGATCCGTCGTGGATTTACCATAGACATACAAAAATAAATAGATAGCTTCTCAAACATGCGTATACTGGAGGAAACGGAAAGAAATTAAAATCCAAATTTTTTCACAGATTGAGCCAAGGCCAACACAAATATAGAGGCCACGACCCTGAAAAAATCAGCTGTTCTCCCGGGGCTGAATTTTACATTGGGTCTTATGGGAGGTCAGACGTTTTTTTACGATATTTTTAAAATGGCACTACAGATTTCCGCGAAATTTCAGTGAAATATTCTCAGACACCGTCCCGATATTCCACCAAAGTTTTGTAAGGAATCAACATGATTAAAAGGTTAAAATCTTCAAAATTTAGCATTCTTTATTTTGAATTCAAATTACCCGCCATGAACCACATGCCAACTGATATATTTGACATGTATTTGACTTTGTCATCTGTGATTGTCACATTCGCTTCTGCTTTAAACTTAATTTTTGTGTAAGCTAATGAAGCGGCTCTGAAAAATTAAGGATTACTATAGATTTAAAAAAAAAAGATCTAAAAGAATATAGTAAAAACAATCTCAAAACCGGGTTTATTTAAAAATAAATCAAATATTCATGAACCGTCATTCCAACTTCAATATTTTAATAACAATCAGCTGTGTCGCAACATGACCATCAAAAAAAAATCAGCCCCGGATGTGACGTCAACAAAGTGGAGGATCGTGGCCCGTCCGTTTTGATAGCCCTGATTGAGCAAAGCCAACTTTGACACGCACGCTTTCAAAGGCGGCGGTATTGAACTAAACTCGTGGTAAAACATCCTGTGGAGCCACTGATCTCAAGTCAAGATATTTGACAGAGTGTCACTGTTTATTTTCCACGGCAACCTCTAGGCACGGTGGATAGGATAGAATACACCGGTGTTCGGATCTTATAGATATATGTCGAATTTTTCACGTCACTGGTGGTCCAGCTGATTTTTGTAAACAAAAGTTAGATATGATATGAACAACGGAACTGCTAATATTTTTTGAATTTTTTGAAAACTAAGGCAATTTTCCCACTGTTTTCGGGTACATCCTTAGAAAATGTAATTTTCTATACTTATTGTCGGTATTTTTTTTAGCCCGCTTTATTTTTTATTACACAAAACTTACACTACAAGTCAAACTGAATGTGATCGTTTCGTATCAAAGGTGAACCGATGACTATTGGGTAGTAAACAAAAAGGTAGGTCAGCGGATGATTTTTGACGCTGAAACGAACACATTATTTTCTTTGAATTTTAATTTTTGTGTAAAGAGAAATGAAGCGGGCTAAAAAAATAACGACTGGTATGGTACAATCACGGTAACAGCTGTCAAATTTTCTGTTATTTGACCTGACCCAAAATGTCCCTAATGTAGCGCCTCCCTCGCCTGCGGCACGAGCCGCCGCTGGCGCTATCTATTTATTTTTAATATCTATGGATTGATCCCTCTTGATGCCCCCTAGGGACGGCCTTGAAACATGATGTTTGCATACAAAACATGTATTAAATCCTGTGCACATAGTTTACAAGCACACAATTTTATAGCTTTGCTTATTCATTCTTGCTGAGCGCTGAGAAATTGAACAGATGTTTAACTGTTCGCGGAAAAGATTTACGACATAACTTATAGCCATCTTATCGCATTTAATACGAGCAAGATAGATAAGGTATTTCATTACCCATCGTGCTGTCATATATGACGTTTAATCTTTTACTTTCCTATATATACAGGGTGCTTTAAATTTGGAAAGTTTGAGAATTTCGGGTACTTCCAGGTAGATAAAAACTGAATAACTTTGCGATGCCGACGATTTTGATAAGACAAGCCGTTTTTGAGCTATGGGGTTTTTTGTAAGGTTTGCATTTTGAAAGGGAATCCATACCTTTTTTGTTTCGACCATTGGTGGTTCTACAGGGGGGGGTGTTAAAGGGGGTAAGTACCCCTTCCCCAAAACCCAAAAAAATATATAAAGTATAAGGGCGGCTGGCTACTACAGTGTAGGTTAGAGGCTAATTATATTTTTGTTGACTTGCTTTATAGAAAAGCACTTAATTCAAGCAAAAAATCTCCTGTGGAAAAAAGTGCACACGAAAAAAAGCGCACATAGGACCCTCGAATTGCAAAAAACTTGATCATAGTATTGCAATATTACACGGCGAAGTTGCGAAAATGGTTTATTTTCAAAGCCAGTAAATAAATTTATTTTAAGCAACGTTGACATCAATCAAAAAATATATTTTTTTCGGAGGTTTTTACTTTTTTGTGTCTGCGCGAAAAATTGCAACGTTTTTACATTATAAGGTACACGGATAAGTAGGTTTGATCAAATATAAGAATCACTTTTTTATTTCATGTTTATTGCCGGTGTGAATTTTACCTACGATCTTAGGGTAAAAAAAATATCTAACTCTAGGCCTACGACTTACCAATAATACTAATCTAATAGCCCATTTATCATAGGATAATTATAAGAGTTTTTAAACAAAATTTATTTATTGTTACGAACATTTATAGTTATAAAAATTTTAATATAGTTCAAGAATAATAAAAGATCTTCAAGTTTTAAATATTTTAATATGTTCTAAAGTTTTTAAAAATTTCAATAAAAAAAATTCAAATGTTTTCAAAATTCTACATATTTTCAAAATTCTAAATTTTTAAAAATATTTAGTGTAGTGCAGCAGGTGATAGAGGAGGTTATTTCTAATAAAAAAGTTTATATAACATGGGGCTCGATTAACATTCATCTGTTTTTAAGATACAGGTTTTTCAATGTTAGAGGAGTGGATGAAAAAGGTTTAATAAAAAAAATACAAACTACAAGTTAAGGAGATAAAAAATAAAAACCATAAAAAAAAATTTCCTGACTTATTTTTTTTTAAATATAATAAAAATTGATATTTTATTAATATGTCACCGTAAAGACCTATTTTTATTAACAAAAAATATCAAGAAAAACATTACGTTTAATATTGCATTAAAAAAGTTTGTTTCAAAAAAATAGTTTTTCCTGAAAAAAATTGAACGCATATTTTTTTAAATATTTTTATCTCCACTTATTGCTCTTGTTCTAATACACGGCTTTTAAAAAAGTTATTATCAAAAAAGTGTAAAAATCGCCAACTTTGATGTCTATCTCGAGAATGTTGCCCTATGGCCCCTAAAGTTACACACCTTGTAACCGAACCCTATTTTTGTGAGCCAAATTAAGATGATCAAGTAACCTGTAACAGTAGGTACCATTCTAAATATAAAGATATTTATTTCATGATGAAATTTCAAGTCAAAATTTTTCTTTGTTTGATTTCCCTGTGCGATGTGTTACTATGTGCGGTTTTTTCTTGGCGCGCTTTTTTAGTGTGCGCTTTACTACGCGTGCGCTTTTTTCTGTGTCCTTATAAAAAATGTTATATGTTACATCTGAAAAAATAAAATTAGAAACAAAGGCTTTAAAATGTAACAAGGTATTAAACCTTAAATTGTGTTAAAATTAATATCTGTAATGTCACTTGACAACCTAGACGCATAATTTTTTAAAAATCGTAAATATTTAAGCATTTTTTATATATTTTAAACATTTATTGTAGCAGTAGCAGGAAAATGAGAGGAGATATAGGAATCCCATTTAAATGCATTTAGCCCAGGCAAGTAGATAAAGGGGTGCACTGTTGGACAGTACCTCCCCCCCCCCTGAGAAAGTTTGTATTTTGATCTATTTTTTTTTTACGTCTTTTGGACGTAGCAACCCTAAAATCTTTTTTTACAACTTGTAAATTATCCGCTTAAAAACCAGAACGTAGAAATCTATTTAAGTTGGTATGCACTATTTAGTCACGTACTCTATTAACACTTTGTATGTAGACAAAGCTGTTTTTATTCAATTACGATCCAGCAGGGGATGCAAAAACAAACAAAAAAAAGAACCTTTAATCTGTGACTGACATTTTGTGATATATCCCGATATTTTTTGGACGCATTCCAAAAATAATCCAGTTACGCTTGCCTTTTTTCACAAACAAAAGGGATTTTAACCTAATTGTGCAGAAGGCAAATGTTTGCGAATAGAGGCCAAGTATTATAACTGCAAAAATTAGATAGATCTTTAAAACAGAAAATCTCATTAATAGTTCAGTTCACTGGTTCAAAATGTAGAATGGTAACCAGTGGCAGATCCAGGATTTTTAAAGAGGAGGGGCCAACGATGAAGCAAAAACCAAAACATTTCTTTTCCTTGCTGTTTTTAATAATAGTTCAGGCCCTACAGATTCAGATAGTCCGTTTCATGAGAGAAGCAACACACTTGTATGGATAGACATAAGACTTCCCCAAATATTCTACGAAGTGGACCACCCTCGTTCCAGTCATCAAATTAAATTATAAAATAAAAACAAAAAATCTTTAAAAACAACAAAAAAATTTTAAAAATTAAATATTATATGTGTCAGTTTAAAGGAAATTGATAATTTAAAAAATCAATGATGGTAATTCCACAAAAAAATAACAACTTTATGCAATATCTCAAAAATTAAAAGAGATAGGATAAAAATTGTTTAAATCT
Source organism: Aspidapion aeneum (assembly GCA_963576565.1). NCBI lineage: Eukaryota > Metazoa > Arthropoda > Insecta > Coleoptera > Brentidae > Aspidapion > Aspidapion aeneum. The sequence goes on along the minus strand of OY755038.1, from coordinate 31,469,449 downwards.
GTCAATTCTTCAAGAAAAGATCTGTAAAAAAGCTCTTTACATGAAAGAAAAATTTTCATTAATAAAAAAGTTAGACCCCCTCCCAAAATGTAGGCTTTTGAAAAACACCCCGTAGCTGAAAAACGACTTGCTATATCATAATGCGGTTTTCATCTTTAAGTTTCTCTTTAAATTTCAACGTCGCAAAGGGAGGTCAGTTTTTTTCTATCTTCCCTAGAAATACCCAAAACCCACCAAAAAACATCGAATTTGTGACACCCTGTACATTATCCGCTTAAAAACCAAACTGTAGAAATCTATTTAAGTTGGTATGCACTATTTAGTCACGTACTCTATTAACACTTTGTATATAGACAAAGCTGTTTTTATTCAATTACGATCCAGCAGGGGATGCAAAAACAAACAAAAAAAGAACCTTTAATCTGTGACTGACATTTTGTGATATATCCTGATATTTTTTGGACGCATTCCAAAAATAATCCAGTTACGCTTGCCTTTTTTCACAAACAAAAGGGATTTTAACCTAATTGTGCAGAAGGCAAATGTTTGCGAATAGAGGCCGAGTATTATAACTGCAAAAATTAGATAGACCTTTAAAACAGAAAACCTCATTAACAGTCGGTTCACTGGTCTAAAATGTAGAATGTTAACCAGTGGCAGATCCAGGATTTCCAAGGAGGAGGGGCCAACGATGAAGAAAAACCAAAACATTTCTTTTCCTTGCTGTTTTTAGTAATAGTTCAGGCCCCACAGATTCAGATACTGTGTTTAATGAGAGAAACCACACACTTGGTATGGATAGACATAAGACTCCCTCAAATATTTTACGAAGTGGAACCACCCCCCTACCCCAGGGCAGGGGGTGGTTCCCATCCCTTAAACGTGCTTTTTTTTATTAATAACTCGAAAACTGTTAACTTTTTAAAAAATCGTCTAGAGATGATTTTTTGAGCACGCAATTTCCTTTCCAACCATATACATAAGTCCCCTCTGAAAGCTTTGGTGCCATAGGCGTACCAAAAATAGGGAATTTTTTGTTCTTTCTAGTGTTTTGTTTTTCCTTTTCTCAAAAAAGTATGTGTGGTTAAAAATGCATTGTATACAGTTACATATTTTATAAGTTATAGTTGATGTTGTATTAATAAGTGGCACCGCGTCATAGCTATGGTAAACCAAATTTTGCGGCAAAATCTTAGTAAAGAAGCCTTAAAGCATTAGTGTTTCACTTTGTACATGCAGTGTGCCGCTCGGGGTTTAATTTTCGAAGGATAAAACACTAAGACCTTTTAAAGGAGAGATCAAATAGGTACTTACCTAATAAATACAGATCCGAAACATAAAAAAGGATCCAAAATTATATTAAAATGTGCGCAAATATTGATTTAGTTGCAAAAAGGGTAATTTGTTTTGTAAAAAGCTCCGTCATAATTTGTTTGAGATAAACAGTCAAAACAACAACGAATAGAAAACGTCAAAGCCCGGCTAAATCAATAATATGTTCGTAACAACCAGATAAGAGTATATATGTTCCTTTCTAATGAAATCGTTTAGAAGAAGACATAAATAAAATGCAAGTAAAATAGTAAGCTAATGACTAATTAGTGCAGTGTCTCATTTTGGGAATCAATATCAATAAAAAAAATTAAAGGAAGTGCGTGCCACTGTATGTAGCCCTCTACTCCCCTCCCACCCATCAAGGTTTTGATGACGCGGTGTCACTTTAATACAATATCAAGTATAGATATATAGACCTGGCCCTTAAATTACATAACGCTCTAGGGGGAGGGGGAGTTTGGCCTTGCGTTACACTCAATGTTTTTAATTGTGTTTTTCCTTGAAAATGCGTTACGAGGGGGGGGGAGGGGGGATCAAAAATCCTGAATTTTTGCATTACGTAATTTAAGGACGTTCCCTATCTTTCAAAAACAGCCGCCTTGATCAATCAAAAATTAAACATTCATTTTTGTAACTCATTAAATTATAAATTAAGGTAAGCAAAAATTTATTTCTCGTTAATATTAACTTAAAACTCAATCTTTTCAGTTGGTCTTATGTAAAGTAAGGGCGGGAAGCAATAACCCCCTCACAACCTCAAAAGTGCTGTTTGACTGTATTTTCCTAATTATTTGCAAACTTTTAACTTGGTGGAAAACAACTACGCAATAGTTATTAATGGTGATCAAAATTTCTCTCTTATGACGTTCTGGAGTGGAGGGGGGAGTACTTACATCCTTTACCCCCTTGAACCCCTTTAGTCCCCACGTAGAACCAAACCGAATCCCTCCCCCCCTTGTAGACCTCCATCTGGCAGTGATTTTCAGATACAATTCTCAAGACATCCGTGTTTGACGTAGCTAGTCACTATATCCAGCAGAATTCTTTCGCATTCATTCCCTGTATGAAAACGCGCCTTTAGAAGACTGTAGGCTCACTGCATCGTGGAAGCCTGAGACGCCAGGCTTCCAGGATGCAGTGACCCTAAAAGACTGTCTACTTTTGCGCCATCTATAATGTTTATTAACTTACAACAATCTGGACCTCATTTGGAAATCTCTCCCTCCATTTGTCATAGATAGACTCGTGGCTTGCTACGCTAAACTCCAAGGACCTTCTAACGCCCCCAATCACGATCTCCTCTTCCTCGTTGACTGGGGACGAGTCAAGTAGCACGGCCGAGTCGAAGTCGAAGCTTGTCCGCGAGATGTCCTCTGGTTCTATGCCCAGATGGCTCATATGCTAAAAGAAAAAAAAACTGAAGATTTTCCAGTATGTTATAATTAAAAGTAAAATAAGGGTGTTCGGCACATGAAGCGTCAAAATGTTTTGGGATATTGTTCGGGTCATTTGCTACCTTTTCAACCTTGGAACTTGAGTCCTAAGAGTCACGGCTAAAGAAATATGATTTTTTTTTCTAAAATTATCCAAAATCCCACCTTTAAGCCCTCGTAAGCTTTTTATTAATATCTGGAAAAGCACCATTTTTTTGTATAATTCTGTTATTTTATGCTTCTTCAATTAATTAATAGATTTGTTAAAATTGATGTACCAAAGGGACAAACGAGGTTTTTTATTGAAGAACATTAGTGATTTTGTGAAAGAAAATCAAATTAAAAATCAAAAAAAGTATTGACAATTGAGAACTTCATTTTCTTTTAAAAACTTCTTTAGTTGAACCTTTCTAACGGTATGCTACACATTTATAAAAAAAACATTTCTGCTTTAAATTACGGATATTCCGTCAGAAGGGCGAGACTCGTTCGGAATTGGTAAGAAAAACAATTTGATGTTTATGATCGTTTACCTACTTAAACAAAAGTTAAACTTTTAACAATAATGTATTGTGTTCTTTATTTATAAATTTTGTTCGAAACGATCATAAACATCAAATTGTTTTTCTTATCAAGTCCGAACGATAATTGTCCGTCTCACGGAATATCCGTATTTTAAAGCAGAATTGTTTTTTTATGAATGTGTAGCATACCGTTAGAAAGGTAATCCACTGGAGAAGTTTTTAAAAGAAAATGAAGTTCTCAAGTGTCGATACTTTTTTTAATTTTTAATTTTGAAATTGATTTTCTTTCACAAAATCACTAATGTTCTTTAATAAAAAACCTCGTATGTCCCTTTGGTACATAAATTTTAACAAATCTATTAATTAGTTGAAGTAGCATAAGATTAGAGAATTATAAAAAAAATGGTGCTTTTCCAGACATTAATAAAAAGCTTACAAGGGTTTAAAGGTAGGATTTTGGGTAATTTGAGAAAAAAAATAAAAAAATTCATCTCTTTAGCCGTGACTCTCTCAGGACCCAAGTTTCAAAATTGAAAAGGTAGCAAATGACTCCAGCAATATCCCAAAAAATGTTGACGGTTCATGTGTCGAACACCCTGTATATACACGTTTTACAGTTTGGACACGATTATACATTAACGACATTTAAAATTTTTATTTATTTATCTGGGGGCACGGCCGGGCCCCGCCAAGTTTGCGTAAACTGCTGTACCATCTTTTCTTGAAACATTTCAGCCCATATTTGGCATATCTAAAACTCTACTTCGTAATGAGCTACGAAACTTAAGCATTGCACCCTTTCAGGTTTCATGGACATCCACAAAGTAGTTACAAAAATTCAAAAAACGTCGAAATTCCCACTCACACAATCATTCACTCATGTATAGATCATCAAAATTCTACTGTACTTCCAGACATGTTACAAAGCTGAAATTTGGCAAACTGATAGAAATTATGACTAAACCCTTGGAAAAAAATCGAAAAACCCAAAAATTCTAATTTACTCCCTTCCCCTATACATGTAAAGTTATGTAAATGTAACATTGCCCACTTCCAGAAGCGCTAGAGAGCTGAGCTTTGGCAGACTGATAGGAAATATGATAAAACTATAGAAAAAAATTTAGAAACCCCAAAATTTGAATTTGCTTCCCTCCCCTGTAAGTATAAAGTTATGTAAAAGTAACATTGCCCAGAAAGGTTAGAGAGCTGAGCTTTGGAAGGCCGATAGGAACTGTGATAAAACTATACAAAAAAATTAAAAAGCCTCAAAATGTTAGTTAACTTTTCTCCCCCATAAATGTAAAATTTTGTAAAAGTAACATTGCCCACTTCCAGAAACGCTATAGAGAGATTTGGAAGACTTAATTAAAACTATAGGAAAAAATTAAAAATCATCAAAATTTTTGATAAGGCATTACAAAAGTGTTGAACAATATTTAAATTAAATATAATCCAAATCTTTTAAAAAAGGAGTGAAATCATAACAAAAACAGTTTATGTAAAAAAAGCCAAGTACGCGAAAATGGTATTCCGTAAAAAGAATTGAGATAAAAGTAAAGTCAAGTTCTCGAATGCAAATTTCAAAATGAAAGGTTCTTACTAGTTTGAAAATGTTTTTCTAAACTTGGCTATTACGGCTGCAAATGACTCTTAGGCACATTGCTAAATTGAGCATAAAAAAGTTTGGCTGTAATAGCAAAGTTTAGAAAAACATTTTCAAACTAAAAGGAACCTTTCATTTTGAAATTTGTATTGGAGAAATTGGCTTTACTTTTATCTCAACTCTCTTTACAGAATACTATTTTCGCGTAGCTTTTTTTTACATGAAATGTTTTTGTTATGATTCAATGTTCGTCAAACACTTAAACAGTAAAATTAATATTACTGTCTACTATACCATTTATAAACCCACTTTATCCCCAATTACATCCTGAAATAGCGAAAATGTAATTTCGACAATAGTAAAGCTCCCTCGCGGAAAATAAACTTTTACAACACCAATTTGGAAGAGCTTTTAACAACGGTGGCTGTGGCGTTAAAACATCTCTTTAAAAGCTCCGACAGTTGATTTTTGAATTCGAAAACGATCACTTCTAGTCAGGCACCGTAGGTTTTTTTAAAGAAACCACTTTAACTTTTATGTTGATGGAAAACAAAAAATCGTCTTTATGTGCTTAAACTTTTTCCAATGTTTGCCATCATATGGTAAAAGTGCCTATATGGATTTCGGAAAAGGTTTCTAAAAAAGGCCTAAAAAATGTTTGTTAACGTCATTTCATTATACTAGAGCTGTCTTTTATATTTTGCATATGGGAACATAGAGGGTGACACTGATCAAATGTCGTTACTAAAAAAACTTAACCTTTCTAATCTTTACCTAACCTAAATTCAGACTGACGTTCTGCGATACCTATAGTTTCATAGCTACAGTGAATTTTTAAAGTGAAGAAATCAGACGAAAAATTAAATTAAACCGAGAACATTTTCGGGTTATTATTTTTTACAACTTTTGAAATAAATTATCTCAACAAGCATGCCTCGCAGAGTTGATTTCTGTTTTGGGTAACGAAGCACCATATCAGGCAATAGTTTCTTGTTGGTATGGAGAATCCAAGCGTGGGCGGATTAGCCTTATTGACGATCCAAGGCCAGGTGCACCAAAAACGGCTGTCACCCAGGAAAACATCGATGCTGTCCGCATGCTTAATACGGAAGATCGGCATGTGACATATTGCGAGATTGAGGGTTTATTGGGGACTTTAGAGTGAGGGGTGGCTCGGTATTTCCTTTTGGTGTACAGGTTAGGGGAAATACCAGGAAATACTTGGGAAGTACTGGGAAATAAACTAGGAAATACCGGGAAGTCCTTGGGAAATACTAGGAAATACCATTGAAATTTGAGGAAATACTGGCAAATACCAGAAAATACCGTAGGTAGGTATACCTAGAGTCCCTGTATGTTGACATATTTGTATAAATATGTCAACATACAGGGACTCTAGGTATACCTAAATTAAAAATTTGGATGAAGAATTAGGGGTAAGTTAATTGCGCTGGATACCGCATCTGTTAACCGAAAAACGGAAAGAAGCTAGGGTCAATTGGTGTCAGAAAACTCTAGACAGCTTTGAGACAGGAAACTCGAAAAACGTGTACAGCATTGTCAGTGGTGATGAATCGTGGATTTACTCATATGATCCCGAAAATAAACGTCTGATTGAGTGTTCCAAGATGCTAAAAAGCCAACAAAAGTCATCCGTTCTTGAAATGAATCCAAAAAGATGGTCGCGACATTGGTCTCAAATGCAGGTCATGTAGCAACAATTCCTCTGGAATATCAAAGGACTGTTACTGTAGATTGAAACATCACCATTTGTTTGCCGAAAGTCATCGCTAAGCTTCGAAAAACGAACCCCGAACGACGAATTATCCTCCATCAAGAAAATGCAAGTTCGCACAAAGCACAAAAAACCATTAAATTTTAAACCCAACAAAAAGTCGAATTGTTGGACCATCCTCCATACAGTCCCGACCTAAGCCCCAACGATATCTATACTTTTCCGAAAATCAAGAATGGACTGCGTGGTCAAAGATTTCAGTCGCCAGAGAAAGCAGTCGACGCCTTCAAGAGCGCAATTTTGACAGTACCAACAAGCGAGAGGACTTACATCTTTGACAACTGATTTGAGCGCATGCAAAAGTGCATTAGGGGAGAGTGGGGCAAAATGATCCCCGCGGGTTCAAATGAACCCCCGATTTCTAGCGAACCTAGCGGCTCCATCTATCAACCGAAGACTAAAAACAGTACTACTCGAGAAGTCTAGTGATTGCTGACACTTTAAAACACATGTTAGTTGCATTCCGTACTTTGATGAGTAAAAAAAGTTTTTTTGTGCTTTTGATCTAAGGTAAGGTATATCTGGCAGAGAATATTTTTAATAGGTGCATAGTTTTCTTAAATCTTCTACGTGTAATTTATAAAGTCCTGATATAACCAAATTTCATCATAGATAGTTCTTTTATGTCAGTCGTTTTATGGAAATAGTATTTTAGGTTATGTGTTAAAAGTACAGTTCGGGGTAAGATGATTCCACATATGCGGGGTAAAATGATCCTGGGATCGTTTTGCGCCGCTAAGTTAATTTTTTAGGCTGCTATTTATAACAACGGTAGATTATGCTCTAAATGTGGCAAATATAGGCACTGCGCAGCCCCTTTTTGTCATTTTTAGTATAAGAGAGTTGGTTTTATGCAGTGAAACACTACAAAAAGAAAGTCCATAAGCGGGAGGGAATGTTGGATCAGATGCATGTAATGCTTGGGGTGGGCACACGACCAATGCGCAGGTGTCGAAGAAGATGAAGAAATGTTTATATGCGACTTGTGCTCCGAGTGTCCGTTAAGCAAAATCAAAAAGAGAATTAGTTTATAATAATGTTGTATTTTATTTGATATTCACAAGTTAAGTTTTTGTGGGGATCATTTTACCCCTACCTGTGGGGTAGAATGATCCTTTTGACATTTTGTATTTTTTGAAGTTTTTTAAAGTTATTAAAGATCATGGAAAAATAGCGCGCATTGTTTTTGGTGGGCAAAGGATTAATCAATACTCTAATAAATAAAAGATTTGAAAAAATATATATCTGACGTTACAAAATATCATAAAGCCTTAGGTGGATCATTTTGCCCCACTCTCCCCTAATTTTCGTGGAGCCAACCCTCGTCTTACCTACTATTAATTTTATTAAATTTGTTTACAAGTTGACGAACATTTCAACCACCGCTCGTTCGGTTACGCTGACGCGGCGCGGAACCGATTTTGAATTTTTTGTCGTGTCTTAGATTCTTACATTATTATATTCAGTATGGAAAAAAGAGATTCGGTTGCTGGCTTTGGTGCGCACACCGGAAGGCGAAATGACGGTTAACACACGGCGAACAACCATTTATCTACCTCGATTAGTTGGGTAAAATTTAACTTGTCGCGCATGCGCATAGCGAAGATGAAACATATAAGAGCAAACTCTAACCCAACTTTACTTTTTTTTTAATTCCACGAAAGTGTTTTGGCACTTAAAGCCTAGTTTCCACCTATGCGTGCCCACCCTGATTCAAAAAACACATCATGTGACGGGACAAGGATTTTCACCGGTTTAAATTTAGCGTCACCTGATGCGTTTTTTGAATCAAGGTGGGCACGCATAGGTGGAAACCGGCTATAAAAACAATACGAAATTCTAGTACAATTTTTGGTGCCTTCAAAGAATAACATAAAATGGGTTCATCTTTTAAATCTGTGTTATTGGCGGGAAAATCGTTTCGATTCAAATCCGCCAATAAAAAGATAAAAAATTGACAAATGACAGACAAAAGACGTCCGGTGAACGCCCGGCGCGTCTGTGTAAAATTCACACGGTAAATTTTAACTCGAATCATGAACGCAACCCTGTACTTTTTTCTAAAACGTATTCGCTCTTAAAAGACTCGCTATACCACATCCTTGTGTAATCGTTACCGTTACGTTTTACTGCCAAAATTTATAGCAACGTAATTAAACGTCTTAACGGCTAGCCACCTAGAACGATATATTAAAGAGTTTTCGACAAGAATCCTTTTGCTCGAACGACGTAAAGTAAAGATAAAGTTGTTTTTTATACTGGAACTTCCATCCTATTGGAAAAATGCCAAGTGTTCCTACAAATCAATCCAAACGTAATGATGATAGCGGAGTAATCTGATCGGCATATTCTAGTTAAGCACGTATAGGTCATCCTTTTTCTTTAGATATTATTTTTCATGATCTTAGTCTAGTAAGGTACTAGCTATAAGCTATACGACTTTTTGTCAACTAGCTATACTCGATTATAAACATTTACCAAAAAGTCACGTCTTTGCCGTGCAAAAAGAAGTAAAAAATAAAAAAATTGGTTAAGAAATAATAAAGTAGTACCGAACCGAACCGCACCGTCTAATTAACTTCGCAAGAATTGTCACATTGACCAAGCAGTGTTCTGAGTAGTCCCATAAGGACGAAACAGTCTAACTATCAACACTTAATAGGTGTCCATTAGATCTTGGACCCCCGTGAGGTTAAGCTTTCAAGCTACCCACGGAAAAATATATGAAAGAAACAAAAAACTCCTTTTTGCCCGATTAGCCACGAAACTTGTTTGATTTTTAAATTCAAGGGTACGAAATTCCACGTTTGTTAGTATTATTTGGCTTAAAAATTCCGTTGATTGACACTTACGTGTCTAGATGACGGGTAAAAATGCAATAAGCGTTGATCCGGCCTGAAAGACAGAAGAGCTGTCGTAGTTCACGGACTATAGTTTGTTTTCTTTTATTTTTATTCGATCTTTTCATTGATCGATATGTATAGCAGTTTTTCGCCTGCTTTTGTTTTTTGTTTCTCTCGTATCTCGGTAGATGGTGCTTCTTGCGATAGTTTTCTCACTATTTACTTATGATTAGAGACAAAACCGTCTAATTAGCTTCGCAAGAATTGTCACATTGAACAAGCAGTGTTCTGAGGAGTCCCATAAGGGCGAAACAGTTAACTGTCAACACTTATTAGGTGTCCATTAGATCTTGGACTCCCGTGAGATTAAGCTTTTAAGCTACCCACGGAAAAATATATGAGAGAAACAAAAAACTCCTTTTTGCCCGATTAGTCACGAAACTTGTTTGATTTTTAAATTCACGGGTACAAAATTCCACGTTTGTTAGTATTATTTGGCTTAAAAATTCCCTTGATTGACGCTCACATGTCTTAATGACGGGTAAAAATGCAATATGCGTTGATCCGGCCTGAAAGATAGAAGAGCTGTCGTAGGTCACGGACTATAGTTTTTCTTTTATTTGTATTCGATTTTTTCATTGATCGATATGTATAGCAGTTTTTCGCCTGCTTTTGTTTTTTGTTTTTCTCGTATCTCGGTAGATGGCGCTTCTTGCGATAGTTTTCTTACTATTTACTTATGATTAGAGAAAAAACCGTCTAATTAACTTCGCAAGAATTGTCACATTGACCAAGCAGTTTTCTGAGGAGTCCCATAAGGACAAAAGAGTTAACTGTCAACACTTATTAGGTGTCCATTAGATCTTGGACCCCCGTGAGGTTAAGCTTTCAAGCTACCCACGGAAAAATGTATGAGAGAAACAAAAAACTCCTTTTTCCCCGATTAGCCACGAAACTTGTTTGATTAATAAAGTTGTACCTTAACGAATTAAATGCTGATTTAACCCTTTGTTTGACGTAGGTCAAATAAACGGTTGTTTTTGTTCGACTGTGGATTTATCAAAGATTATACAGTTTCTACGGTAATGGAGAAAAATTTTGTTAAAATCCAAGATGGCGCATGCTTTTCAAATTTTAATATTTATAACCCACTTAACAAAAGTTTATGTACGTCATGATTTTAAATATTAACAAGAAAGCTATGTTTTGCCGTTTAGAACGATATATCACTTGTAAAAATTGAATAAGAAGTAAGAAAGTTTAACCAAATCAAAATACAGTTTTAACCTTTTAAAAGGTAGGTGAAGGAAACTAAGGAAAAATAACCTCAAGTTGCTGCTGGTGCCATTCGTTGACATTTACCTATCAATATATCAATATCAAATTAGAAACAATTTTCTTGTCATAACATTTTTCCTAAAAAGTACTGTTGAACATAAACAAAGCGCTTAAAAGCAAGCGCAAATTTGATTTATGTTCCGTAAAGGTTTGGTATAATTTAATTATGTTAGTTCTTGCAAAATTTTTACGAGTGATTTCGGGGGCGTCATAATGTCGCGAAAATCATAATCAGTAACCTGAAACACCCCAAAGTTCCAAATTTGATGCATATCGATTCATAAATGGGAAAATGCGCCATTTTCGATCCGCCATGTTCATGTTTTTAAATTTAAGTAAAAAATTGTATCAAGTTACTTTAAGCACCGCGATGTTCCAACTTTGAATCAAATCGTTATATAAATAACAAAGTGCGCCATTGTGAATCCGCCATTTTGAATACGCCATTTTCATGTTTTTAAATTTAAATCAAAATTTGTATTGAATTACCTTAAGTGCAATGTTTCAAGATTTACGCAAATCGGTATATAAAATAAATTTGATTTTTTAAAAATTTAAGTTAGAAATCATAATCAGCGACTTGAAACACCCTAAAGTTCTGAATTTGATGCATATTGGTTCATAAATGGGAAAGTCCGCCATTTTCAATCCGCCATTTTGATTTTTTTTAGTTTAGGATTAAAATAATAATCAGCGACCTGAAAGATCTCAAAGTTCCGAGTTTGATGCAAATCGGTTCATAAATGGGAAAATCCGTCATTTTGGATCCGCCATTTTGGTTTTTTTTTAGTTTAAGTTAGAAATCTTAATCAGCGACCTGGAACACCCCAAAGTTCCGAATTTGATGCATATTGGCTCATAAATGGGAAAATCCGCCGTTTTGGATACGCCATTTTGATTTTTTAAAAGTTTGTCTAAAATCATAATTAGCGACCTGAAACCCCCCAAAGTTCCGAGTTTGATGTATATCGGTTCATAAATGGGAAAATCGGCCATTTTGGATCCGCTATTTTCATGTTTTTAAATTTGAGTAAAAAATTGTGTTAAGTTACCTGAAGCGCCGCGACGTTTTAAGTTTGAAGCAAATCGGTTCATAAATAGAAAGGTGCACCATTGTGGACAGCCATTTTGTTTTTTTTTTTTAAATTTAAGTTAGACATCATAGTCAACGACCTGAAACACCCCAAAGTTCCGAATTTGATGCATATTGGTTCATAAATGAAAACGTTCGCCATTTTTGATCCGCCAATTTGTTTTCTTTTAGTTTAAGTTAAAAATAATAATCAGCGTCCTGAACTGAAAGATCAAAGATCGCAAAGTTCCGAGTTTGATTCCTATCGGTTCATAAATGGGGAAATCCACCATTTTGGATCCGTCATTTTATTTATTTTTCTAATAAAAAAAATATTGAATTGTATACTAACCACCAAATAAATAGTTGGAAAAGTTTGAAAAAAGTTATGATCAAACAAATAAACAAATATATGAAGTCAAGCTAAATAAAACTGTTTAAACAAGTGTCAATGGTAATATCATAAAACAAAAAATCTCGCAAATAATACGTTTTTTGTTTACAATAGAGCACCAAGTAAGAAATGAGCTCTGTTAGAAACTAACAAAGGTATACATATCTCAAGAACTATAAAAGATATTGTTATTTTTTTAAATAAGATAAAAATTGCAAAAATTTAAGAATGAGCAATAAAGTTTGACTACCCTCGATCAATTGGTGATGGATCACTTAATCTTAAGTCACGAGGTGTTTGCCTCAAAACCTGTTAGAAATACTATTAAATTACCGTTCTATTGCGAACAAATCATAACCTATACAATTTTTCTCTAAAGTTGATGTGGCAAAAGATTCTGAAAAAAACATGGAAGAAATGGCAGTCTTGGATTTATGACGTCACACAGGCGCTCTTGCTCAAATTTGAGGCAAACAACCGGTGACTTAAAATTGAGTTATCCATAGCCAATCGATTTGAGATAGTCTTAAATTTCATTCTTCAATTTTTTTTCCGGGTAAAAAAAGTTACTATTTTCTTTATATACTACTTATCAAAAAAATTTGTACACCTGCAATATAAAGACCCATGATAGGTGTACAATTTTTTTTCAAAAGCAGTATGTTTTTTAAAAAGTTTATATCTTTGTTAGTTTTTATGATATCAAGGTACCTAATAATTTCTTCATTATATTAATTGATGTTCTCTTACAAACAAAAAATACAAAGCCAGTTTTTCTGTAAAACTAATTCACCGAAAGTTATAAGCCAAAATTTGTGAAGAAACATTTAAAAAAGTCGCCATCTTAGATTAATGACGTCACACCGGCCGTCCCATTCAAACGGGAGGCAAACTCCCGGTGACTTACAATTGTGTAATCAATTACCAATCGATTTAAGACAGTTTTAAAAAATCTTCCACAACTATCCCACGGGCAGTGAAGTACTAAGTACATTTTCTTTTCAAATGTACTTCAAGCACCAAGTACATTATAAAAGTACTTGATTTTCCCCAAGTCTTTTACTTTTACAATAAAAGTACTTCACGTATTTTAAATATGTCAAAAAATTTTAAAGAATGCCAAAAATATCAAACAAAATGTCAAAGTTGTTTAAAAAATTCAAAAAAGTAAAAAATGTCAAAAATCGTCAAAAATGTTTACAAAATTTTCCACCTGAAAGGTTTTATTTTTTTGGAATATTACTGTATGTAAATATGTATTACTTATATACTTAAATTGCATTTATTTTTTTTTTGAACTCATCATTTTACATACAAATGCCATAAATGGAAAGATAATTTTATTACACAAAAAGCTGCAAAATTGACCCAGTCGTATCAAAATGTTTTTAACATTTTATAGTTTTGCAATAAGGGTGTCACAGTTACCCCGAACTCCGGGGTAAATGGGACCTACCCCAAAAGACAAAAATTTTAAAATATATTAAGTTTTTCTGTCTCAACTTGCATACTGTTGTTCGATTTTGCAATGAGACTTACAACAAACTCTTGTAAAACCGGGATGCGCGTACTTTACTTTGCTTTATTTCTTTTTTGGTAGAGCATAACCAACGTAAATATCCAAGACATTTTTTGAGGTGTATCTAGTCAGACTAAATAAATTTTCAGGTTTTTTAAACCAACCTCTATCAAACGTAGAAATTACGTCTGCTGCAAGGTGAGTAGGTGGATCCCCAAAAATCGAGGTGCAAGTGCAATATACCTGCATTACCGTACTACAGATACCCTTCAATGGCTGCTGTAGTAGTTTCTCACACTGAATTTGAATATCACGTTTCACGAAATAATGGTGATATGACTGCTGCAGTAGTTTCTCTCACTAATTTTGAATTTCACGTTCCACGAAATAGTGGTGTTTTTTTGGGCGATTATTTAAGACGTAACTCAAGATTGCTAAAATACCAGACTTCCCTGCCTATATCTACATTGTACTTCAAGAATATTTTATTTTACTTGAAGTACTTTTAATGTACTTGAAGTACTTTGAATGGAATTAAAATACTTTGAATGTACTTGATGTACTTTGAATGTACTTGAAGTACCTAGAATTTTCTTGAAGTAATTTACTTGACATAATCAAGTATATTTCCAAGTACATTATTAAAAGTACTTCAAGTACCAAGTACAATTACCGGATTGTTGTAAGTACTTGAAGTACAATTTCAGGTACTGTACTTGAAGTACAATTTCAGGTACTGTACTTGAAGTACATGACAGCTCTGCCCACGGGACACGATTTTTGACGATAAGCCTCTCTCTGATCCTACTTCTAAATCCCGGGAATTCTGTAGATCGGTAACTAGAGCTCGGGCTACTTTATAGATAATTTATAATCGTACTGAATAATTCATATACTCGTTTACTAGACACAAAGGCTCGTTCAAACCAAGGCAAATATTAACACGCCTAAAACAAACCCCAATAACCGCTCTTGCTCTTTATACGGCATACTCCAAGAAAGCTTTTAGGCTCATAGATATTGCAATAAAAAATCGTGTTCATTTATCATTATCTTAAAGTTTTATTTAGAGCAATGAATTAGTATTAGTAGTAGTGGTGTGGACACCATTTTTGGTCTAGCGACTAGGCACACGGCGCGCCCTTTTCTCAAACCCCGATTTGTCCGTACATCATATCACAAAATCATATATCAAACTGATGCATGTGCAACTTAGGATGCAAGTTTTCTTTCTCTTAGACGACTTAATTTTGCCTGACACCTCTTTGTCGAGGGCAGGGATCTTTATATTGCGTAGATAGTATACACAGTGGACCCACGCTTTTACACACCCCTTCCGAAAGGTGGTCCTGCTACATGTTAGACTTGCATCTATCTAACACCGCTATTGTCCCAGCAGAACTTGGATAGACTTTTTTCTTTTTCAGCGCAACAGTCGTGGTCGTCGTGAGTTGACGGGCGCCATACTGATTCCGACTATATAGCACTTATAGCAGGCTCCTGGGTTATTATCCCTGGCTCCTCGGCTGGCTGCTTGTCGGCTCCTGGACTACACCTGCGCATATTCTCGATGTTCAAGGTCAACTTCTAGCATTGAATTAACTAGAGAAAGCATTGTCTGTGGTATTGTTTAACATTTGCACAGGGGTAAGAGGGTATTTGTTTATTAATTTTCTACAATCAATAAACACGAGAATTCTTGTTGCCAAGTTTCGCGGTATTAAAATAGAATATCAGGATGCACGGCTGTGCCCTGTCAAGTTCACGCAAATTGCTGTACCACCTTTTCTTGACACATTTTAGCCAATATTTGACCTATCAATAATTCTACTTCGGAATAAGCTACGCAACTAAAACTTTGCTTAGTCGTAGACCTTGATAAAGTTAACAATTCCTTTAAGTTTCATGAACTTCCATAAAGCAGTAACGGACTTTTAAAAAACGTCGAATTTGCCACTCACTCACTCATGTAGGGTTTCTATCTCCCCGGATTTGCCCGGATATGTTTGGGTTTTTAAGGCGTCCGGGGACGTCCGGGCGGATTTCGAAAAAATGTATGGGTTATTGTTGAAAATTATTCTTTTAATAAAATAACATTACATCAGCAAATTTCATAAATTTATTTTCAGCGCTAGGTAGAATTTACCCACTGACCAACGGATGCGCTAGCTAGGGCTGTTCCGATTTTTTAAATGCAAAATGTCGCAACATTTCATTTCTAGAAAGCGCGTTTTCGTTTTGTTTCGCGCATCTCTATGGAGTGTTTTTGGTTTGCATTTTACTTGGGGATTCCCCTCTATAACCGAACGCCTTTTATAAAGGGAAAGTCGAGTTTGGTGCTGTATTCTTGAATCATGTGCCCGTGAATGAATAGCTTCTTACTTACTTTAACCCAGGTCATTGTGAGAGAGGATAGCTGCACTTACCCTGCACTCGAATCACGGACCGTCAAGAATACGGCCTCTGAAGTAATGTGTAAGATATGCAGTATTGTATATTTTCCGTTAATTTGTAGTTTTATTGATTTACTTAAAAATGTATACTACTTTATCACTTTTTTAAAAGAGTCCGGATTTCGTCCGGGTTTTAGGTCTTAAATGTCCTGGGTTTCAAAAAACTGATATGGAAACCCTACACTCATGTATAGATCATCAAAATTTTATTGAACTTCCAGACATGCTACAAAGCTGAAATTTCGCAGACTGATAAACCTTATGACAAAATTCTTGAAAATAATGCCTATGGTTTGGTATTAAACATTCTATATTAATTCAATGCTCTAAGGCTGCGTGTCTTATTGCCGATGGAGAAAAATGGGGAACTAGGTTAATAATAAAGATAGTGCGGATTTCACCGTGGGCATTTCTTTTTTTACCCTCTTTTTATTATTTTTGATAACCATGACTTTTTCGTCGACATTAAAGAACTTTTAATTTTTGTTATAAGGAAATATTAAACGAAATCTTAGAATAATCCATATGGCACTGTTATTTGACTAAGCGAATTAATCTTTAGAGAAAAAAAATTAGTTGTTTTCAAATAATTTGAATATTGCCGAGCGCGGCGAAATATCTCTAATACTTCTTCTTTCATTGTAAAAAAATATAAAAAAATTACACTGACACGAAGTTATGGCCCTTTTAAATCATCAGCAGTGGTGCAATGTTAAGCACCCTCTAACGACCCGATTTCTTATCTTAAAAAACCTCCGAGCACCAATTTTAAAAGTATTATATTAAGAATTGTTCGTAGTATTTAAAAATATCAATTTTTACTTTTTACCTTAAACACCCTGTACCACGTAGGTTCTTATATAGATCTGTACTGGGTAAGGGCCTCCAAAAATGAGTTCTACAAGCGTGCCGGCCGGAATGGGACAACTGGGCGCCGCCAACTCGGCGCCGCCAACTGGGCTCCGGGCCAACTCGACGCCGCCAACTGGGCGCCGGGCCAACTCGGCGCCGGACTTGTGTTACCAGGTTACCAAACACTACACCTACCAAATTTCAACACTCGACTTAATGGATTTAACTATACTTAACAAAACCAAATTTCAAGAAAATTGCGTAAAAAAATTTTTAAAGCTTTTTTGTATAAATAATATACCTATTTTGTTTTTCATCTGCACATTTTATAGAAAAAAAAATGTTTAGTCCGGCGCCGATTTGGCTCGGCGCCCAGTTGGCGGCGCCGAGTTGGCGTCGCCCAGTTGTCCTAGACCGAATTTTCTTATATTTACATAAAAAATAAAAATTAACCCCAAAATTAAAAACGTCAAATCACCGCATTGACAAATTGTCAACGTTATTTGAAAGCAGTCCCCTTTTAATTTTATTAAAAGCGTCTACTTTCCAACCAAGTCATACGTGTTGGAGTTCAGTAATTTTCTAATAATAGAGACTTATTGGAATAAAGCCATGCAATCCTAGAGTCAGGCCACATTTTGACAGTTTTGCATTGGAATATGACAGCTAATCTTGCAACATAAGGATTTTGTTTACTATACGAATCGAAATAAATATTGCCGACTTTAATTATAGATAAATAAACGACTTTGGTATGTCAATTTTGAAAGATCAACTTTCAGCCTGCAGTGTAAATCTGTCAAAATACTACGTGACACTATTATTGCATGGCTTTATGCCAATAAGTCCCTAGTGGATTTAATATGCTTTAGTAGTGCATCTATACAGGGTGTCCCAGATAAAAGTAACTAGATGGGTGTTTCGGTTTCGCAAAAAAACCTTTTTCTTTTATTCTAATTTTTATTATTTTTTCAGAACATTTTATTTTTATTTTTAAAACTCATATTTTGGGTTACAATTGGGTATAATTGGGTTGTAGTTTTACTCAATAGGTTAAGTTAAACTTAAAGCTTACAAACTAGCTATAAACTATCAATTTGGCATAGTTTAATATTTAAATTCCAAACGCATTTAATAATATATTTCTAATTTTAATTCAATCCTCATATTACTACCGCCCTCTGCATATTTTAATTTAAATCGCGTTTTTATTCTTTTTAATAAAATTAGAATTCTAAATTCTTTTTATCAGAAGTGATGCGGTTTTCCTATAGAGGGCGAAGAAACACGCCGCAAAAACCAAACAGAACCAAAAAGTCTGTCGCCATTCACACACGCTCTCGATCGGAATATTTTGAACGATCAACGCTTTTATAACAAATGGTGAACTCTAAAAACCATTAAATTCCTCTAAAACTCCAAACATTGAAACTCGGGAGTGTTGGACCGCTATAGAAGACTTCTGGCGAATCTGGTGCACCAGTTGGAAGAGATCAAGACATCACCGGTAAGTCCCTCTCCTATAAGATCGCATCATTAATATTAGCTCACACTACTGCTATAAGTAGTGTGAGCTATCTATGGTGATCGTAATTTTTTCGAAAAAAAAAAGTTGCTCCGATTTCAAAAATTTTTATATATCTTTGCGTTTCAGATGATTTTGAAACTTTTTTGTTTTGCTGTCTGTCTGTCTGTCTGTCTGTCTGTCTGTCTGTCTGTCTGTCTGTCTGTCTGTATGTCTGTCTGTAACGACCAACCCGCATAACTCAAAAACCGCTTGTCCGATTTTAATGAAATTTGGTACCTAAGTTGGGTCTTGGGCCGTGATGGTCCCATTTAAAAATGAACAAAATCCACCGAACGCAAGCCAAATAAAAGGGTGGGGGTTGATTCCAAAAATTAGAGTTTATGTGAAAATATGGCGTGTGTGATATTAAACGAAAGGTAATTAAGTCTGGAGTTAAAAAAATGAATTTTAGTTTATTTTTAAAAAAAGGGTGGGGTTAGATGTCAAAAATTAGAGTTTAAGTGAAAATATGGCGTGTGTGATATCAAACGAAAGGTAATTGAGTCTGGAGTTAAACAAAATACATTTTAGTTTTTTTTTAAAGGGTGGGGGGTAGATTGAAAAAATTTGAGTTTAAGTCAAAACATGGCTTGTGTGGTATCAAACGAAAGGTAATTGAGTCTGGAGTTGAAAAAAATATATTTCAGTTTTTGATTATATTAGCTCACACTATAACTATAGTACCTAGTGTGAGCTTAGGTGCCCATAGATTGGCAGAGTATTTTTCTATTATTTCGCTCTTAAATAGTCATCATATACCAATATTATTTTTATGTCTCAATTAAATTTCACTTCAGAAAGGTACGATTTCGCGTGCGTTCGTATACCCTTCAAATGAAAGCGGAGGACTTGTATAAATACAGTCCGCTAGGTAAACCAATTTTTTGAGCTATCGGAGTGAGACATATTTTTGATCACTTCGATCGCCGGATTTTGATTTTTATTAATTTGAAATAAAAAAAATCATCCTTTCTAAAGTGAAACGCAGGTAATATTGGTAATAACATGAGGACTGTTTTTTACAAGAATTTTTAAATTTTAAAATATCGAGGATCGATTTAATTAAATTTAATGGAGAATTGAATCAATTTCCAGCTTTTTATGATTTGTTTAAAAGCTTGATTCACGACAATCCAAATATTCCAAATATGCAAAAATACTCTTTGCTTGTTACAAATTTGGAAGGTCCTCCAAAAGAATTGGTCACTCAATTACCCCTCTCAGACGCGAATTATCCTATTGCTTTTGAACAATTAGTAAAACGATATAAAAATGATCGCCTCTTAGCCCAAACATATTGGAATGCCATTGAAAACGCTCCAAAAGTTAATTCTGAAGACCCTTGAGCTCTCAGAAATCTACTTGATATTTTTACAAAAAATCTCGAGGCTCTTAAAACAGTTGGTTTAGAACCTGATTTTTGGGATTTTATTTTAGCGCAAAAACTGCTTAAATCGGTTGACCATAATATTCAAACCCGCTTTGAAGTTTTCCACGGAAAACCTACGGAAATTCCTTCCTATAGGAGTATCTACAATTTCTTTGATCAACATTGCAACGCTCTTTTTACTGTAAACGCTAGTTCCTCATTTAATATGCAAGTTTCTCTTAGAAATAAACCCGCAAAATCGCAAAATAATAATTTTAAAACGCAATCCACGCATCAATATAACACGCGACAATCTCCACGTGCCTTTTTTGGTACAAATAATTCGCCGCAAAATCAAACCCCTCAAAAATTAAAATGCCCTATTTGCTCAAGCGATCACGCTTTAAGTTTATGTCCAAATTACGTTTCTAAGTCTCCTCAAGAAAGATTAAATTTTCTGAAGGATAAAAAGTGGTGCATAAATTGTACTTCTAATATGCATCGCACTTTCCAATGCAAAAGCACACATTCATGTCGATTTTGCCGGAAACGACATCACAGTTCTTGTCACTTTAATACTCTCGATATAAACGCACCCACTGCCACTGAAACAATTTCAGGCGTCGCGACGTCCAGCAGCGAAGCAGCAACAACCAACGGTCGAAAATTCCCAAAATAACGGTGGTGCATGCTATTCGTCTTATATGAATAATTCCGCTGTACTTTTATCAACCGCGATTTTTGAAATCAAAGATGTTAGGGGAAATTTTTAGACTGTTAGGGGAGTTTTGGATACTGGGTCGCAGCTCTCATTTTTATCCTTGAAATGTGCAAATAAATTAGGGTTACCCCGCATATACGTGACTACTGAAGTCCAGGGGATTGGTGACACGCATTTACAGTCAAAATTGGGTTCTGTAAATTTAATTATCAGGCCTTGTAATGACACGCAAACTTTATCGGTTAATACTATAATTTTGCCGCAAATATGCTCTTCAGTTCCTAGCAGTGAGATTAAAATAAACAACTGGAAAATAGTTAAAAATTTGAATCTCGCGGACCCGAACTTTTATAGACCAGACCATTTTAATCGGAGCTGATTTGTTTCCTTATATAATTCAAGATGGACGAATTTTTGGAAATAATCAGGAACCGATTGCGCTAAATACCATTTTTGGATATATTTTAATGGGAAAAGTTAATTCTCTCGCTACGCAGCAAATTTCACAATCATTTTTTTGTCAAATTTCAAATAAAATGCTAAATGATTCGCTTATAAAATTTTGGGAAATAGAAAATATCCCTGAAACGAAACGTATTCTTTCACCTCAAGATGATATGTGTGAAAAAATTTTTCAAAATACGGTATCTCGTAATGATGAAGGACGCTATATTGTAACTTTTCCTTTTCGCGATAATATTGAACCGATTTTTCCAAATAGTCGTGATCTTGCGCTAAAGAGGTTTCTCTCGCTAGAAAGAAGGTTAATAAAAATGCCGGAAACTTATAAAAAAATATTCCGATTTTATGGAAGAATATTTAACACTTGATCACATGGAATTAATCGAAAACCGGAAGTTACAGAAAAAAGTTATTACATTCCTCATTATCATATTGAACGCCCTGAAAGCTTATCAACTAAGCTTCGAGTCGTTTTTAATGCGAGTACAGTTATGCAATCAAATAACCAAAACCTCTCCTTAAATGATACTCTTTACGCTGGTCCTAAATTGCAAAAGGACATTTGCAGCATTTTACTTAATTTTCGATTACACGAAGTAGCTCTTTGTTGCGACATTTCTAAAATGTTTCGTGGAATCTTAATTGCACCTCAGCACCAGGATTATCAAAGAATCCTGTGGCGTTCTAATAACTCTGAACCTATTCGCGATTATCGTTTAAAAACTGTGACATACGGTACTACCCCCGCTCCTTATTTAGCTCTTAGAGTTTTACAGCAATTGGCTGAAGATGAAAAACTAAATTTTCCTCGCGCTTCTCAAGTCTTAAGGTCTGACAATTTTGTCGATGACTTTGTAACTGGCGCTAGCTCCGTACAAGTGGCTATTTCGCTTCAAAAAGAGCTATCTTGTTTGCTTAACTCTGGAGGCTTTAAGCTTCATAAATGGGCTAGTAATAACAAAAAAGTTTTAGAACACTTGTCTGTACCCGATATAAACCCAACCGCGCTTTCTTTAGATACGGACGAGACCACTAAAATTTTAGGTCTTAAAGTGGGTATTGACTTGCAACAAAACACTACAAACACTCCAAACATTTTCGCCGAAAATGTTCGCTCAGTGAGTACGTGTCTATGCAATGCTTATGTGATTTTGCAATCTGGGAACACAGCGCGCATCAAACACTACAAACAGGACAAACATTTTCGGCGAAAATGCGCGGAGTGTGTGTGAGTGAATACGTGTACTTCAAAAGCATAGACCGCGCTGCAACAAATTTTGCAAGTCAATACGTCACGGCGAACGCGCAAAACATTTTCCGAGGCTTGTCGGTAAATCGGAATACCACAAAGAGATTTATTCCTTCTTGTTTGTTCAGTGGGTGCGGTGGTTTTTTTTTTACTTGGCAATTAAAAAATGGAATGGACCATCCATCTCCCGCACAACGCTCAAAAAGTATTGAACCTTCATATCCTTAATTTCAATACGCATCTGATTATTCAGCTGACAAAACATATGTAAACTACGACATTGAGGAAATTTTTTTAAATTAATTTATGCGGTTCGGTTCATTTAGTTTAGTTATTAAGTAAAAAAAACTTTACCTTTAGTTAATATGTTTGAATAATAATAAATAAATATTAAACTTATTTATAAAAAAAATAAATAAAAAAAACACCAAACTGCTAGTTCTACTTGTGCCTACTATAGTCGCAGTTGAGTATAAAATTGATAGGTATCACAAACTGTAATAGATATACTTATAATGTACGATATGCTTCAATTTTTAGTTTTGATGCCCAAAGCGCACTTACAAAATTATACAGTTTTGTATTTTCATGAATTAGGTTATTGGGTAATTTTGTACCCAACTACGACTAGTAGTTACAAGTAGATTTAGCAGTTGGGTGTTTTCTGTTAATTTATTTTTTACATCCATTTTAGCTCACACATATACTATACTATAGTAGTGTGAGCTATGGTGATCCTAATTTTTTCGAGAAAAAAAAAGTTGCTCCGATTTCAAAAATTTTTATATATCTTTGCGTTTCAGATGATTTTGAAACTTTTTTGTTGCGCCGTCTGTCTGTCTGTCTGTCTGTCTGTATGTCTGTCTGTCTGTCTGTCTGTCTGTCTGTCTGTCTGTCTGTCTGTATGTCTGTAACGACCAACGCGCATAACTCAAAAACCGCTTGGCCGATTTCAATGAAATTTAATACCTAGGCTGGGTCTTGGGTCGAGATGGTCCCATTTAAAAATGAACAAAATCCAGTGAACAGAAACCAAATAAATGGGTGGGGGTAGATTTCAAAAATTAGAGTTTATGTGAAAATATGGCGTGTGTGATATCAAACGAAAGGTAATTGAGTCTGCAGTTAAACAAAATACATTTTAATTTATTTTTAAAAAAAGGGTGGGGGTATATTTTAAAAATTAGAGTTTAAGTGAAAATATGGCGTGTGTGATATCAAACGAAAGGTAATTGAGTCCGGAGTTTAACAAAATACATTTTAGTTTTTTGTTTTTTTTAAGGGTGGGGGTAGATTTCAAAAATTTGAGTTTAAGTCAAAACATGGCTTGTGTGGTATCAAACAAAAGGTAATTTAGTCTGGAGTTAAATAAAATATATTTCAGTTTTTAGTTATATTAGCTCACACGTACACTATAACTATAGTACCTAGTGTGAGCTTAGGGGCCCATATATTGGCAGAGTATTTTAATTCTTATTCAGCCTTATAGAAAGAATGCATTTATCATTCATTTAGCGTTACTCGGAGATAGGTGCGTTTCTACAAACATTGAGTCAAGGTGGGGGAGGGAGAGGGAGAGGGAAGAAGTAAAATGCTGTTGAAAAATTCTTAAACCGTGTGCAGAAAGAAGTTTTGAAATCGCTTCATATTTGGGAAATTTATGCGAATATGGTTTTTGAAGAGGGTGAGGGGGAATGACAGGCGGCGAGATGGCTAGGACATGACATATTTTAAATAGAGACCCTGTATGTATGACATATTTAAAATATGTCATACATAGATTGTCTCTAGCTAGGACCAGGGAGGACTACAAAGTAATTACAGCAAATTTTGTATGCCTTAACGCCTACATTATGTGACAAAATACCTCGTATATATGTTGATTAATAGTACTGTTTACAAACAACCAAAAGTTTTTTTTAATTTTAGGGATTTGTGTCATATTGTTTTTGTAAGTCTAAAGTTGTAGCTATTGACAGAACAAAAAAGAAAACAATTGAATCAGCTTAATATTTTTTAGTAGCACATTTATAAGAAGTGGGCACTACCCGGTCTACCCTACCTTTGATTCTGTGTGCCATCTTGGAATTTGATAGCGGACAAAAAATATTTTTGGTCAAAACCCAGACCAATTCGTTCAAAAGTGATAATAAAAATCATTTCATGCCTTTTTTTTGGGCCACCCGGTATATTTACCTTTATTTCATGTTTCAATTTTTCAATAAGGGCATTGCAGGTCTCTATAAATATAAAACCAACTCGTTGTTTTGATACTTTAAATAGGTATTGTAGACTAGTGAAAGAGTCCACTGTTGCTAAAAAACGTAGAGTAATAGCTAAGCTATCTTGAACAGGTATAGCATGTCGAAGTTGGGTATCTTTCTTGAATATTTTAGGACCCACTAGACAAATTAAGTTTTCAAAATCATCTGCAGATATTCTGGTAAAATTTTTGAAATGGAAATAGTCCATATCTCTCAGTAAACTTAAATTTTGTCTTTGTAAATACAGACGTCTAGACCATTCTTTTCGCTGCTCTTTTTTATTTTTGAATAATCAGAAGAGCGCCGGCCGCTACTACCGGGTCGTCTTCGTCCATCACGGTTGACGGTGATACTGACTTAAAATAGCGAGAATACAGGACGCAGAGCAAATGCTATATACCAATTAAAACCGTAAGTTCAGAAAAATGAGCCAATCACATTGCATCTGTACACCTGGTGCCTTGCAGATTTTCACTCCACGTGGACTACGATAACCTACTATCTATTAGGGAAGTGATGAATTGATTAATAATCACTTTTTCCTACTTGCGTGCGTAAAAGTGCACTTTTACGCACGCATTTGCGTGCGGAAAGTTGAACATTCCGCACGCCGTGAATTTTAGGCCTAATTAGACTTATTGACCCATTTATAAACTCAATTAAATTAAAAATGAAAACAGAATTTGTTTTTTGCTGTTTTAATGTAAAAAATACCAAATATATTAAAATGTAAAACCAAGCTTTTTATGCAACTAGGAAAAATTGTGTACCTAACTCTTGCGGAAAGTGCCTTTTCCGCCCTTGACGGCGTGCCCGAACTCCGCAAAGCGTCGTTCGGGCAACTGCCGTCGCGTGCGTAAAAGTATCACTTTCCGCACTAGTTAGGTAAATAACTATTCCTAATTTCTACTAAATTTGACTTGTGCAGCGTTAAAAATCAATCGGTGTGTGGGTAAGTTGAAATATTGTTTGCCCACAAGTTTCAAATTTTTCGACTTTTCAAAATTCAAAATGACGTCATTTAAGAAAAGTAAACTACTAATCCGATTAAAATGAGAATTTAAAAAATAGTAAATAAAGAAAAAGAATCAAAAATAATTTGCAAATAAAATACTCTCCCAATTTTTGGGCACCTAAGCTAACACAATTAATGTATGTATAATATAATTTTAACTAATTTTGGTCCACAAAAAAAAAACCTCTTTGCGATACCCGGGGACCCGACCAATGGACCAGTTTAATACCAAGTATAATGTATTAGCTCACACGTATACTATAAGTAGGATGAGCTATGGTGTCTGTCTGTCCATCTGTCCGTCTGTCCGACTGTCCGTCTGACTGTCTGTCCGTCCGTCCGTCCGTCTGTCTGTACCTACAGTTTTATTCTAAATGACTCTAAATATTGAATAAACTTACTTAATTTAGATATATATATATAATATATATATATATATATATATATATATATATATATATATATATATATATATATATATATATATATGTATATATATATGTATATATATGTATATATATATATATATATATATATATATATATATATATATATATTATATGTATGTTCGTCTGTATGTCTGTATGTCTGTATGTCTGTATGTCGGTATGTCTGTATGTCTGTATGTCTGTATGTCTGTATGTCTGTATGTCTGTATGTCTGTATGTCTGTATCCATACATGTGAGCTAAAAATTAAAAAATATCCAAGTGCGAAAAATTATTTTTTTAAATTTTACGCAATTTCAAAAATCATATCGAAAAAAGTTTATTAAAGATTAACTTTATGTAAATCATCATTTCATATTCTACAGAAGCGCACCTTTTGAGGATATGCCCACATACAAGGATCCTGGAACTTCTGTTCGATTTATATTTACCTGTAGTTTATGTGATTTCCGCGAGGGAAGTGTTGGAAATCTTGTTCTCATTTCTTTTTAGTGACGTCGCGGCCTAGAAATACTTTGGTCGGACCCGAAAAGGGCCGCGGCTGTTTTGTGTCGGTAGGGTTGAAATTATACCAGGAAGATTTTATATGAATTTAGATAACTTTTGAAGGGCAGAATCAAGCAAAATTTCACGAAATCGATAGAACCCCGTATTAGGAGGTATTTCAAATGACTTTGAAAACACGACGATCTTTTGCGCGCGAATGTTTGTTGCATTCGGAGGAAAAAGATCGGAATGTTCGTAGTGTTTTGCGCGTTTGGAGTGATTTGTTGCAAGTCAGTACGCACCTTTAGATGGCAGCCTTGTTCTGATTATTTTTCTTACTCGGTAGAACCCTTGAGTCGCGAATGTACCAAACGCAATATACTTTCTGAAATTTTTAAAATATATGACCCTTTAGGTCGGCTCGCGCCAGTAACCATTTTAATAAAATGTCTAATTCAAGAATTTTGGAAACTTAAATTAGACTGGGATTCCGAAGCACCTGTTGAAATTATTCGACTTTGGGAACATTATAAATCGGAACTACCCTTACTCAAAGATTTTCGCTTGCCTAGATTTATAAATATTTTTTCTGGTAATGCACGCATTGAAATAATCGCATTTTCGGACGCTAGTAATAAAGCTTATGCCGGAATAGTATATTTACGCGTTATTTACAAAAATGAAATATCAGTTTACCTTTTATGCTCTAAAACTAGAGTTGCTCGTCTCAAATTTACAAGTATTGCAAGACTTGAGTTAGCCGCTTGTAATCTTTTAGCTGATTTAGTTCACTTTGTTTTAACCACTTTTGAGTCCCGCTTGAAAATACATCAAGTTTTTGCTTTTAGTGACTCACAAGTAGCACTTTTTTGGATAAGAGCGCACCCTTCTAGGTGGAAAACGTTCGTTCAAAATCGTGTTACACAAATTCAAGATAAAGTACCACCCAAAAATTGGTCATGCATCTCAACGTCACAAAACCCCGCAGATGTTGCTTCAAGAGGAGTTTATCCCAGTGAATTAATTAATCACAAATTATTTTTTAACGGCCCTGATTTTTTGAGACAATCTTATGAATACTGGCCTAAAGACTGTGAACTAGATGACTCTCCTGAAACTCTTTTAGAGGAGAAATCATTGCTTAATTTAACTTTAATTGCAACGCAAAATACAGCTCCTAATTTTTTGCACACGCTTTTAATGGAAAACTCTAATTTTTCTAAAATGAGTTTTAGCCTATATTTTACGCTTTTTAATAGGACATCAAATATTAATAGGACATCAAATATTAACTTTCGAAGAACTATACACTGTAACTTGTCAAATCGAAGCTATTTTAAACTCGCGTCCTCTCACTGAAATTTCTAGCAATACAAATGATATTTCCGCGCTGACCCCAGGTCACTTTTTATCTCTGGAACCGCTAAGTGCCGTTCCTGACGCAAACTTTATTGATATTAAAATAAATCGTCTCACGCGTTGGCAGCTCCTCCAACGAATCCACCAAGATTTTTGGAGACGCTGGCAACAAGAGTATCTCCATACTCTACAACAAAGGAGTAAATGGTTGGAACCCACTTCAACTCCTGAAGTTGGACGCTTAGTTATAATTAAAAACGATTTATTACCGCCCCTTCAGTGGCAACTCGGCAGAGTGGTTGAAATTTTTCGCGGTAAGGATGGGATAAATTGAGTAGCCTCTGTCAAAACCAAGGATAGTTTGTTAAAGAGACCAATCTCTAAACTGTGTCCTTTACCTATTGGCCCCTTGGAAAATGCATAGCATTTTCGGCCGCCAGTATGTATCGGTTTCGCAAAAAACCTTTTTCTTTTATTCTAATTTTTATTATTTTTTCAGAACATTTTATTTTTATTTTTAAAACTCATATTTTGGGTTACAATTGGGTATAATTGGGTTGTAGTTTTACTCAATAGGTTAAGTTAAACTTAAAGCTTACAAACTAGCTATAAACTATCAATTTGGCATAGTTTAATATTTAAATTCCAAACGCATTTAATAATATATTTCTAATTTTAATTCAATCCTCATATTACTACCGCCCTCTGCATATTTTAATTTAAATCGCGTTTTTATTCTTTTTAATAAAATTAGAATTCTAAATTCTTTTTATCAGAAGTGATGCGATTTTCCTATAGAGGGCGAAGAAACACGCCGCAAAAACAAAACAGAACCAAAGAGTCTGTCGCCATTCACACACGCTCTCGATCGGAATATTTTGAACGATCAACGCTTTTATAACAAATGGTGAACTCTAAAAACCATTAAATTCCTCTAAAACTCCAAACATTGAAACTCGGGAATGCTGGACCGCTATAGAAGACTTCTGGCGAATCTGGTGCACCAGTTGGAAGAGATCAAGACATCACCGGTAAGTCCCTCTCCTATAAGATCGCATCATTAATATTTTTCTATTATTTCGCTCTTAAATAGTCATCATATACCAATATTATTTTTATGTCTCAATTAAATTTCACTTCAGAAAGGTACGATTTCGCGTGCGTTCGTATACCCTTCAAATGAAAGCGGAGGACTTGTATAAATACAGTCCGCTAGGTAAACCAATTTTTTGAGCTATCGGAGTGAGACAATGGGTATTTCAGAAACGGTAAGAGATACAATTTTGGTTAAATTAAATTAAAAATGTCTATAGCGGTTCTCAAAATATCGAGAAAAAAAATAAAATTTGTGTTTTTCAAAAATTTGAAATATCTGCCCCATCTTGTTAACAAACTATAAAATTAGGTGATTTTTTATTAGCAACTATCGCCAATCGAATGACAAAACAAAAACAAAGTTTTTCTAGGCGTTTTAGTTTTTTGTAACTATAGCCAACTTTGTTATTTCTTATTGCCGATATATTGTGTTTATATGTCATTAAATAGAGCTTAAAAAGAGCTGTTTATTGACGAAAGTTGGCTATGGTTAAAAAAAACTAGAAGGCAAAGAAAAAAATCGTCATTTGTTTAATAGTAGTTGCCAATTTAAAACTTATTTTATAAAATTTATTACCAAGAAGGCAGAGATATTTAAATTTTTCGAAAAAGAACTTTAAATTTTTATTCGATATTTTGAGAACCGCTGTAGATATTTTTATTTTAATAGAGCATCTGATTGGGCTTGGAATAGTTCAACTTTTTTCTCATTTAACCAAAATTTTATTTTTTACCGATTCCGAAATCCCCATATAGTTACTTTTATCTGGGACACCCTGTATAAGTAGGTGCCCTGTACCTATCTCGGAAACGGAGCAATTTCGGACTAAGGTAAGATCTTTTAAATCCGCTTATTTTGACCTCAGGAATATGTGAACTTACCACAAGACTTAGTGGCACCTTTGGCAAAGAGGAAACCGTGGGTGAAGGAGGCGAAGGTGCTCTTAGTTCGTTTGCTTTAATGGCTTGCTGCAATCTTTCATACTTTGGTCCTCGCAGATATCTTTCAAATTTGATTTTCACCAAATGTCCGGTGTTTCTCAGTTTTTCCACAGCTTGGTGATTGGTAAAGCCGACAACTGATGTGCCATCCACCTTGGAAAGTAAGAAAAATTATTCCACGCAGAAACGGACACACTTGCTTCGGCTTTAAATTTAATTTTTGCCTGAGCTTATGAAGTGGTTCTAAAAAATTAAGGATTACTATACCTTTAAAAAAATATTTTTACTAGAATATGGTAAAAACAATCTCAAAACCGGCTGTTTAAAAAAAAAACCAAATCTTCATGAACCGTCATTTCAACTAGGGATGGGCTCTCGGAGCAGTACCTGTTCTTTTCGGAACAGGTTTTTACTCGGAACATGTCGGAACAGGTTTGTCAAGTTGTTCCGTTTTGTCGGAACAGCACTTTTTTCTTAGTGGGCAGTAAATCGGCTTTCGAAGACCAAAAAGAGAAAAGTAAAGACCTGATGACCTTTTTTTTTTGGTCGCAAAATTTTTATGGACACCCTTTGTTCGACCCCCCGCGCCGTAAGGCACGCCACGCTATTTTGACCAGTCCAGTTCGGAACAGGAGCAGAATTTTCGGAACAGGTTTTTTTCTGGAACCGGAACAATTTGTACCTGTTCCTAAAAATACGCTGTTCCGCCCATCCCTAATTCCAACTCCAATATTCAAGGCCAACAAAAAAATACAGGCCACGACCCTGAAAAAAATCAGCTGTTGTTGGGGAGCTAAATTTTACATTGGTTCTTATGGGCGGATAGAGGTTTATTTGTAATATTATCAAAATAGCACTACAGATTTTCGCGAAATTTTAGTGAAATAATCCCAGACACTAACCGATATTCTACCAAACTTTTGTAAGGACGAAAGATTATTAAAAGGTTAAAATCTTCAAGATTTAGCCCTGCAACATTCTAAAGACAATCAACTGTGGTGTGAAGTGACCATAAAAAATAAAGGATCCCGCCCGGAGCTTATGGGCGGTGGCTTTCAGTTGGATTTCTTTTAAATTTCATCCGACCTATGGTTTTTAAGATACAGGGGTTCAAAGTTCAAAAAGGGTGCAATATCCCAAGACAATCGTTCGAAATCATAACTTTTTTGACATTGATTTTTTTGCGACATTAAAAATAAAATAAAAAAGTTTACATTAATGGTAAAATAAAAAAGTTTAACAACATGATCTGTCAACTTGACATTGGCAGGTTAGTAAAACGAGCTAAAGGTGAGCTCTACACGAAAAAAACTTATACCGGGTGGGCCGAAAAAAAAATGCACACATGATTGGCAAGGCAATCATATACTATTCAAAATAATGTTTGAAACACAAATATTTTTTTTCAGAACCATTTTGCTGAGTGATTTAAAAAAATTATTAAAACATGTTCACAACATAAGAATATACGAACATTTTTGAAAGGTACATTTTAATTTCCTCTGCCATCTTGAATTTTGAGATATCGGACAAAAAGATTTATTTAGCTAAAACTCTGATTAATTCTCTGCCAAGTGCAGTTTATCATATTAAAATCGATTATATAATTCAAGAGTTATAATGAAAAAAAATTGTTTGGTTATTTTTGGCCCACCTGGTACAATCTCTTATCAAGTAGAGCTCACCTTTAGCTCGTTTTACTAACCTGCCAATGTCAAATTAACAGATCATGTTACTTACTTTTTTATTTTACTTTTAAAATCGCAAACAAATCAATGTAAAAAAAAGTTTGGATTTCGAACAATTGCCTTGGGAAATTGCACGCCATTGAATGAATAAATTATTAAAAAAGTACTGTGAGCAACAAAACTAATTTTATTAGCCTTATAATTATATTTGTTTAAATATTATCGTTAAAAAAAAGCGAAAGTATTTTGCATTTCGGAAGAAAAACATTAAAATCCTAAAAAGAGTTTTACAGCATCTTGTGAAAAACTTTACAAACGGATTTTTACCATTTATACATATTTTAGTTTCTTTGGGAGATTCCTAAAACACAGAAGAAAACAAAAAAAAATTCCACCGTTTGACTTTTTTTATAGTTAAATATGTAAAGCATCGTTTTTTGAATAAATATTTTTTAATAATTTTTATGTTTGGAACGCCACTGAGTGTAGCAAACTGTTATTAAGTCCAATTTTTTTATTTGTATATTGAATTCTACTTGTGATCTAAGGTTTGATACATACCAAACAATAATATCATTTTTCAGAATAGGTAGAAACGACTTGAAATAGTTTTTTGGGAAAATGCACAAAAGCTAAAAACTGAAACTTTGAACCCCTGTATCTTCGAAACCATAGGTCGGACGACGATGGGACAACGATAACTTTTCATCAGGGCATCAAGATCTACAACATACTGCAATTTAAAGGAAATCCAACCGAAAGCCACCGCCCATAAGCTCCGGGCGGGATCCTTTAGCCTATTCTGTGACGTCAACAAAGTTGTAGATCGCGGCCCATCCGTTTTGATAGCCCTAATTTATCTTATATTTTCTAGTTGAAGCTGCAGTTTCATATTAAACAAAATATTCACCTACCTCAATTATCCTGTCATTGGTTTTGATTCGCTTATTAAGGTCGGCGGCCCCGCCCTTGCTGATGCTCTTCACGAATATTCCAGATATTTCTTCTGCAAAAAAAATCAATCAAAACGTTAGAAATTATAACCGTTACAATTTTTGGGTTTTATTTTAAATGCGAAACCGGCTTTGACCTGGCTTTTTGCTTTATATTGCGTGTCAGCTTTTTGGGACCCAAGAATAAAGAAATTCTTCGCCTCGAAAAAATAGTTCAGTTATATTTTCTTTGTTATTGCAGGTATAGGGCGACAGTCTCTCATCCTCAAAATGCTCCTAGTATAGATTTACAAACTTTAAAGTGCTTCTCGCAGCGTCCAAATAATCCTATAGCCCGCTAAAACTAAGTTTGACTCCAAAGTAAACCAAACCAAAAGTCCGCCCCTTAAGATCGTTTATGCATAGAGGAACTACTTTATTCTCCTTTTAGGAAGCCAAAATCGGCCTTAACTTAACCTTGCAATAATAAAAAAACCTAATTTTTAATCAAATAAATGAAAATTGGCGATTCCGAAAATCTGTGCGCCCTCTGGACGGAAAAATGTGAACCTAGAAAGCGAGTAATCATTTGTCGATCGGCCATGTGTTTACATTGCGTTTCTTGATTTTACGGCGTCATTCTGTTAAATTCGTGGTGTTTGTGAGATTGTTTCCTGTTAAAAGATAAATATTGTGGATTTTTTACATAAATAATATATAAGTAACATGGGTTCAAAACCAGAACCATCAACGTCTGGAACTACGAAGCATAATACCAATAGTTGTGTCTATGGGGGCCACTCAAGGAAAGGCAGGGAACCACATGTTCATTTTCATTATTTTCCGAAGAAAAATAGTGAGATTCGTGTGAAAATCGTTAATGCATTAGGACATGAGGAATATGTTGATAAAAGGAGGGCTTGGGAAAATGCATTATTGATGGGGAAGCCTGTCACTGAAAATATGCGTGTATAGTATTTATATTATATATGTATTTATATTCGGATTATGTGAAATAAAATAAATAAATATATAACCTAGTACATTTTAAAAGAACTGCAGCAATATGCTCAAGGGCGGATCCAGAGGTGCTTCTCGGGGGGGGGGGGGGGGGTTCGGTTCTTCTTCTTCGGGGGGGGGGGGGGGTGCACTTTAGGTGACATTCTCTTTGGTAAAAAACGGTATATATATTTTTTTAAGCAGCATTTTATTGAATTAGTCAGTGGTTGTAATTTCGATGATAACAACAATAGACACTTTCAAATTTTGAGTTTTTATTAGCAAAAACATTACTTTTTACTCATTTTTTGTATATTCAAAAAATTCTCGGGGGGGGGGGCAAGCGCCCCTAGTGCCCCCCCTGGATCCGCCACTGAATATGCTTGCAAGTCCCAGATAAACCTGCTTTACAGGTGCATGTAAACTTTGAAATGCATATTTTCCTGTTGTTTATCAGTAGTTTTCCTTTAATTTCATGAGGGTTACTTTTGATGGCACTAGTTTGACGACAAAGTGCTCCACGTAACTGTCTGTTTTATTTAATTTACCAATCAAAATAACATGGTGGGCATTTAATAATTCTTCTCCTTCTACAATGCATCTGTTATCGGCAGTCGATTGAAGATATGAAAAGACTGAAGCCAAAGTAACAAAAATTTCGTCACTCATATTGGTAAATAAAGCACTGATTTACTCAATAAAATAGTCTCTAACCGCTGTAATCCACACCGAACCACATGCTGGTTTCAAACCGTCAACAAGAAATGTTACTAGCTTTCCTCCATGTTTGTTTACGCACCGCAGCGCCCTCATCGGTAGTTGAAATCGCCAATAGCGAAAAATTGGCCGATTTCAACCGGCTAATAGTACATACAATCGGGTTTAATTGTGGAGACAAAAAAAACTAACGAAACAAAATTATTATTTTTGTTTAGACAACCCCAATAAAATCGTAAACAATTTTGTGATGAAATGATAATGAAAAGGGTAAAGAGAAAACTGATAATCAATTTATTTTGCCATTCGTTTGTTTAGAAAAGTTTTAATTAAAAGTTTCAGTTTATACTTTGGTTGACGCGTTGGCTATGTGTAGCCTACTAAGTATTATAGGCCGCAAATTATATAGGTACATAGAAGGGGGATATACCGAGACGACTACTCAACCAAGAACATTGGATCTTGTCGCCAGCGTTGCCAGGTCTACTGATTTTTCAGTAGATCTACTGCTTTTGGGTGTTTGTCTACTGAATACTGTTTTTACGGCGGAATCTACTGCTTTTTTCGGTTTTCAAAAAATATGAGCAGTAGATCTACTGTTTTTGTTTTTCAAGTACGTATTCAAAGTATTTATAATTTTTGCCTATGAAAAAATTATATGAAAACGCCCACTTTCGTTAAAACATCTCCATGATGTATTTTATGTCTGTGGTCAATTTTGAATTTTGTGCTTCTTCGTGGAATGTAAAAAAAAGCCTAGTTACCACCTATGTGTGACCGCTATAATTCAAAAGACGCATCACGTGACGGGACATGGATTTGCACCGGTTTTAAATGCAGCGTCACCTGATGGATTTTTTGAATCAGGGTGGGCATGCATAGGTGGAAACCGGGTATAAGTGCGCGTCTGGGGATTTCCGCATCGGTTGTCGTTGTCGTCACGCTGCGTTCGAGAATTGGTTGAATCAACTCTTTTTTATTTGTTTATCACTAAAAGAATCATGAAACCCTTTTTTGGACTGCAAAAAAAAGCTACTGTTTTTTACAAAATCTACTGCTTTTTTCATTTATAACGTACTGCCTTCTTAAAATTCGACCTGGCAACGCTGCTTGTCGCCCTATTCAAAATCGATTGATAAGCACACGGGGAACTATCTTATGGCCAGCGAGATCGCCCGATCTTGGTTCCAATGATTTATTTTTGTGGAGTTACATTAGAAATAAAGTTTACGAGCATGATAGCCCTTGGACCTGATTTTTGGCCAAAATAAGAAAAAAAGGTTTTGAGACAATATTTTGTTTTGAAATAAGCAAGATAGATTTTTAAAATATTTTCAAAACTATTTTATTAGCAAGAAAATAGTAATTATAAATCAAAATGATGGATCCAAAATGGCCATAAATATAAAATTTGAAACTTTAGGGGTTTATATTATAGTGGGTAATTATAATTTTTGACTTAAACTTAAAATAATTTAACATGGCGGTTCTAAAATGGCGGATTTTCCAATTTCTTTGTCGGTACCTATGTATTAATTTTGGAACTTTGGCTTGTTTGTCGGTAAGTCGCTGATTATAATTATGGACTCAAACTTAAAAAAAAAATTAATAGCAAATCCAAAAGGGTGAAGTTTTTTATTTATGAACTGGAACGTATCAAAATTAGAACTTTCAGTTGTATAAAGTCGATAATTGTGATTTCTGACTCAAACCTAAAAAAACACATGGGGACACTGTGGTGTTTAAATTGCTGATTATGAATTTTGAAAAAAAAACTAGCATGGCGAACCTAAAATCTCTATCCTATAGACTATCATATTTATAAACCGATTTCTGTCAGACTTGGTACTTCGGGTTGTTTAAGGTTAAATTGCGCGTAACAAAGATGCTTTGAAAAGGATGTCCTCATTGAGTAAATTTACCACGAAAGTTGTATTATTTATTTTTATTCATAAATAATCCCTCTGTCAAAGTTAACTTTATTTGTAGTTTTTGGTTTCTGAGATATTACAGTTGGTATTTTATATTGAATGACCCTCTTTTTATTTGGTTGTTGAAATCAGTACCAAATTTTCTTTAAAATGACGTATCACAATGAACATTTAACTTTTTTTATTTTTCACTTTTTTGATATTTTTTAAACTATTTGTATTTTTTATCATTGCTAATTTTTTTGATATTTTTATTTATTTTAGTTAGCCTAAAGTGCCTAAAAAACAATTGGCAAGCCATTTTGTTAATACTGACATGCTTTGTTGTATACGATTAATATAACCCTCGTTTTTCTCGAATAAATCCCTTTTTAGTAAATCATTATTATCAATGAGTATGTGACCTATATAGAGTGGCAACCGGCGAGCCTTGAAACATTGAGGGGCAGATGGCGCTGAAATAAATTCGTCTAGTACGCAATGCGGCACTTGCGGCAGTAATTATACCAGCATCTCGTCCTTCAGGTCATAGATAACTTACTATGTAGTATACTCTGATGCTACTAGATGACGCCACATATTTTAAAGGTCGGAATTTCGGAACTGACCCTTTCTATCCGACCCAACCAGTATCCGATCTCTGTCCTCCATCTTACTTTTTTGTGCACTGGAAGCACGCCGCATATTTTTTTTATGAGTAAGTATTTTGTCTATTTAACCCTTGTCTGCTTTATTTTAGAATGGATAAAGCTCGCAAAAGTGATGATGCAAGCCCGGATATTAGGGGAGGCCATACCCCGCAATCCAAGGCCAGCAAAAAACGAGACTATTCGTCTTCATCAGACTCGGATGGGCGATCCTCGCACTCGAGATCACTGCCCCGGAAAAGAGTAAGAGAGTCCACAAGATCTCACTCTTCTGATAAACATCGCTTATCTTCAAGATCTAGCTCTCGGAACAGAAAGAGAGAGTACACCAGATCTCGTTATACAAAAAAGAGGTCCTTGCACTCAAGGTCTCGTTCATATGAGAAAAAACTGGAGAGGCCCCATTACTCCAGGAAAAGGGATAGGTCTGCGCACTCGAGATCTTATTCCCCAAAGAATAGAGATAGGCATCACATGTCTCGATCACGGTCATCAACATATTCTCAAGACATTAAAAACCTTGAGGAGAAATACAAAAGTCTAGAACGACTAATGATGAGGGCAAACAAACAACCTTCTAGGTCTCCTTCTCCGGATCCCCATGCTAGATCAAAATCTAGACCCCCTATCATTCACATAGAGGCAGTAGATAAAGAAAATGCAAAGGACACAGATACAGGGGTTGATAAAGACATTCTGACTCTGACAAGTGAACTGGACAATGACACATTGGAAGCTCTAGGAGTAGATTCCTCCGACAAAAATCCTAAGGGTGCCAACATACACCAAGCTCTTCAGCCTTCATGGTTAAGTCAACTACGGGGGGGGCTCACTAAGGAGGAAAGGAAAGTTCTGGCAGAAAAGCATGCCTACCCTGAAAATCTTCCAGCTCTCCGAGCACCTGTTCTAAATCCAGAAATAAAAAAAAGCTATATCTAGCTACCTTTGTAGGAGAGACATGTTTGCTGAAAGAAATCAAAACTTCTTGGGTCAGGGCATAACAGCAGTGGCAAGAACACTGTCTGATGTTCTAGCAGGTCATGTGGATAAAAAACAAATTATAACCAACCTGGGAGAGGGGTGTCGAATCCTAAATGATGTTCACTATAATGAGTCCCTTAGCAGGAGATCATCAATTTTAAGTGGACTAAATAAGGAAGTAAAAGAGTTAGCTTCATCCACTGAAATTGGTGATATGTTGTTCGGTCCCAATTTACCCGAAAAACTAAAGGAAGCTAAAGCTGTGGAGAAGTATGTAGCTGAACTCAAACCAGGGCCCTTAAAACAGGTTAATCGCACCACTGTGCCCAACACTAAAAAACCAGAGACTTCTTATAAACCAAAAAACTTCCACAGCCCAGCCCACCAGAAGAGGGAAGTGGGCTACAAACGGGCACATTACTCCACCAACCAGAGCAAAACCTCATACCAGAACCGTCGTCCCAACAGGAACTACAGGAAATAAATGAGAAGGTAACCTGCATTGGCGGTAGACTGGGGCTGTTTAGTAAAGAGTGGCAACATATCTTGCCTAACAACTCACGTCTTCTAGATTGGGTGTCAGGCTATAAGATTCCCTTTTCAGGAAAACCCTTCCAAGAAGCAAAAGATATCCCACCCCCACAGTCTAACAATGAACTTTTACAAAAAGAGATAAAAGATCTTTTAGACTTAGGCGCTATTGAAAGATGTGCAGAGTCTCAAGAGCAGTTCTTATCTGGAATTTTCTTAAGGAAAAAACCAGATGGGACATTAAGACTCATATTAAACTTAAAAAAATTAAATAATTTTGTTGTAGCACCCCATTTCAAAATGGAGGACACAAGGACAGTCACAAAACTTTTAGAAAAAAAAAGATTTTATGGGAAAAATAGATCTAAAAAGTGCTTATTACTTAATTCCAATTCACAAAGAACACAAGAAGTATCTTAGATTCCAGATAGACGGTATAACTTACCAATTCCGGGTAGTCCCTTTTGGCCTGTCAATGGCCCCCTTTGTCTTCACAAAAATTATAAGACCTATACTTAAACTTTTTAGAGAACAAGGAATTATATGCGTGGGATACCTTGATGATTTTCTGTTTATTAATAACTCATTTGACATATGCAAACAACACATTTACTATGCATTACAAATTCTCCAAAAACTGGGCTTTATAATTAACCGGGAAAAAAGTTGTCTCAGACCAAAGCAAACATGTCAGTTTCTTGGAATGGTCTTTGACTCCTTACAAATGAAAATATTCTTACCTGAAGATAAACAGGTTAAAATTTACAATTTCTTAAAAGAAATTTTGTCTCTCAAACAATGTAAAATTCGCTACTTTGCAAAATTTGTGGGCTCTCTGGTATCTGCAAGCCCAGCTCTAAAATATTCAAAACTGTATACAAAAAGTTTTGAGCGACTAAAATTCCTTGCTTTAAAAGAATCAAATCTAAACTATAACAAGAACATGCTACTGTCATCAGCAGATATTAAAGAAGACCTATATTGGTGGTTGGCTAACATTTTCTCTGGGTCGAATGACATAAGGAAAGACAATTTTCACTTAGAACTTTTTACCGATGCTAGTAGAACAGGTTGGGGCATTTCTTGCAATGGTGAAGAGTCCTATGGGTGGTGGAACGCAGACGATGCAAAAAGACATATCAATTATTTAGAATTAAAATGCATCTATTTTGCACTAAAATGCTATGCAAAGAATCTTGCATCCTGCAATATTCTTGTAAGAGTAGATAATACCACTGCTATAGCATATGTTAATAAAATGGGTAGCATTCAACACCCATACTTGCATAAACTAACAAAACAGATCTGGCAACTCTGCGAATCTAAGAATATTTGGATTCATGCCAGTTATGTTAACACAAAAAGTAATAAAGCAGATGGCCCTTCAAGAAAAATATCTCTTGAGACCGAGTGGGAATTATCTACTCTTGCTTTTAATAAAATAACAAAGGTGCTAGGTTGTCCTGAGGTAGATCTTTTTGCATCTAACATAAACACAAAAGTACCCAAATATGTGTCCTGGCACAGGGACCCAAATGCATGGGCAGTAGATGCATTTACCATACCTTGGAATTCTTATTTTTATGCATTTCCCCCATTTTCACTAATATTAAAAGCATTGAGAAAAATTGTAACTGACAAAGCTGAAGGTATAATTGTAGTCCCTATGTGGCAAAGTCAATCTTGGTATCCCCTGTTTAAAAAACTTCTTAAGGGAACTGTAGTGGTACTAAAACCATCAAGTAATCTGCTTTCTTCTCCTTTCAGCACCAAACACCCACTAAGCCGAAGCCTTACCCTGGTGGCAGGGAGAGTATCAGGGAAGCTCTACTAAGAAGGGGATGTCCGGAGGACCCTAGTCATACTTCTATGGAATCTTGGGCAGATAACACAATAAAACAGTATGACTCCTCGCTAAAAATTTGGTGGAATTACTGTGTAAGTGAAAACCTTGATCCCTTTAATCCAACCACTGCAAATATATTGAACTTTTTTCAAAGGGAACTTAAAAATGGCCAACACCTTTATGGCACCTTCAACCAACATCGAACAGCTCTGTCACACATTACTGGCCAAGATCTGGCAAATGACCTTTTGATCAGGCGATTCCTAAAAGGAGTTCGTCGGATCAGACCCACCAAACCCAAATATGAGGTCTCATGGGACCCAAATATAGTTTTAGAATATATTAAAAAACTACCACCAAATGAAAATCTAAGTCTTTTACAATTAAGTCAAAAATTAGCAATGCTCCTTGCTTTGGCTACAGGGCAGAGGCTCCAAACCTTACATTTGATAAGGGTTCAAAATATATTATTTACACCAGATGGAGCACAAATACATGTCCCAGATCCTATTAAAACAACCACTTATAATAGGGGAACTCAACCCTTCTTTGAGCTCCCACTGTTAAGTGACAAACAACTATGTGTTACAAACACCCTTATGCATTATATTGAAGAGACTGCCAGCAAAAGATCTAGTACGGAAGACTTTCTATTTCTTTGCTCAAAAGAACCATTCTCCAGAGCGTCCAAAGATACCTTGGCAAGATGGATCAAAACTATTATGAAAAAAGCTGGCATTAATACTGAGATATTCTCCGCTCATTCCACAAGGCATGCAGCAACATCATCTGCTAACAGATCAGGCGTATCTTATGATATAATAAGAAGGACAGCAGGATGGACTGCAAAGTCAAAAGTTTTTGCCAATCATTACAACCGACCTTTAGTCAATGAAAACAATTTTGTAAAAAGTGTTTTTAAAGACTGATAAGTATCTACCTATTAAATAGGATATATTTATCTGTCATTAGTTGTTCTTACTTCCTAGGCTAATTTATTATGTTTACTTTTACATAACAAAAAAAAAAAAAAAAAAAAATATGTCTGAAGAATTAATTTGAATAA
Source organism: Aspidapion aeneum (assembly GCA_963576565.1). NCBI lineage: Eukaryota > Metazoa > Arthropoda > Insecta > Coleoptera > Brentidae > Aspidapion > Aspidapion aeneum. Next base: position 31,427,973 of record OY755038.1, on the reverse strand, counting down.
ATTTTCTTCTTTCTTTAAAAAACTACATAGTAAGTTATCTATGACCTGAAGGACGAGATGCTGGTATAATTAAACGATCAAACGAACTTACCTGAAGTTCGATCGTAGTTATACCAGCATCTCGTCCGAAAGGTCATTCCCACCCGTCCCTTTAAACATTTGTTCTAGTGACCTAGATTCCATTCTGGAGGTCATTACCCCTAAAACGAAAACAGAAGAAAATTTTGAGAACCGCTTTAAAATAAGATGGAGGACAGAGATCGGATACTGGTTGGGTCGGATAGAAAGGGTCAGTTCCGAAATTCCGACCTTTAAAATATGTGGCGTCATCTAGTAGCATCAGAGTATACTACATAGTAAGTTATCTATGACCTTTCGGACGAGATGCTGGTATAACTACGATCGAACTTCAGGTAAGTTCGTTTGATCGTTTAAATTTTAAAGTATTATTTTTGGAAGATATGGACTCTTTAAGAAAATAAAAATTTTAAGAAAACGATTGATGACAGAAGCAAAGTTTTTGTCCAACATTTATAAGAAATCTATATTTTTTTAAAATTTTAGACATGCCAAAGAAAAACCATCGTCTGACTTATCTACACATCAAAATTTGAATCAAAATCTACATGTGTAAAATCTACTGACCAAGCAGTGTTCTGAGGAGCCCCATAAGGACGAAACAGTTAACTGTCAACACTTATAAGGTATCCATTAGATCTTAGACCTTTGTGAGGTTAAGATTTCGAGCTACCCACGGAAAAATATGAGAGAAACAAAAACTTATTTTTACCCGATTAGCCACGAAAACTTGTTTGATATTAAATTTATACTTTTTAATCCTTTGGAGATTAAAAGCAACCGCAAAAATTCAGTAAATAAACAAAACTATACTTTGAGAAGACATACGCTCGGGCTAAAATATTTTCGCCTTGGGATTAAATGTTCCATTCTTTAGATTTTTAAAGCAATGTACTATTCGTGGTCGTCATATAATGATTTATCTAAAATTAATTAATTAAAAAGCCCTTTTTTCTTGTACGCTTTTTTGCTGTGCGCTTATTTCGGGGTTTTTAATAAAGTCAGTCATAAAAATTTATTTTTTTTACCCTTTATTTTATTTGAGTATCTTTATACTTTGTAGCCTTTACACTCTACATATTTTTTAGTAAATATTAAACATTTTTTTGGGTTAAATGGTTTTTTATTTACAACGAAAACTACTTAAAGGAGCTATCATAGATCACCTTCCTCTAAGTGCCGAACAAGTTGTTTTTAAGCCTAAATATGCCGGCCTTTATATTTTGTAGGCTATGGCTTTGCCTTGGGGTATTGCTCGCCCACTCAGCTATTGCGTGCCTGAAGGGGCAATAGAGCTGTATTGCAGGCACAGCTACCGATCTTAATTAAAGGAAATTCAAGTCGATTTTGTGGGGCACACGATTTCTTTGACAAAACGAATTCCTAATTTCTATGGAAAATCTTCAGTTAATGTATTTTTATGGGTTACCGTCGTCTATTTAATTACTTTTTTGGGGCCAGAGGGCCTTACCCCCTGTTTATGTAAAAGGCGGGAGTACTGGGGGACAGTATCTTTACTGGGGAAGTTTGCATCATGAAATAATACTTAAGTTTCTATGACTAATATTTGCAGTAAATAAAATGTATAAAAAACTTATGAACCACAGTGTGCGGTAAAGTTACTTTACCGCACGCGCACCACCTAGAAACCTTAATAATGCATCAATAAGACAGCTTCAATATTTGTTTACATTTCAATTCCATCGAATTTGACATGCTTATTTATAAATTACATTCAATTTTTTGAAAGAAAAGGTACTCATAGGTAAAATATTGTGCCTGACACATGCGGAAAGTGTCCCCTTGACGGCTTGACTGCCGTCGCGTGCGGTAAAGTATCACTTTCCGCATTGGTTAGGTAAATAACTATTTTACTAATTTAAAACTGTACGATGACGTTAACTGTCCCCATACTTTTCCACACGGGTGCGGAAAAGCAGTTTCATTTAATTTATGCAAAATTAAGAAACAATTTTTACAAAAATTAGTATAGTTCAACAGTGTTCGTATGAAAAATAGCCAAGTACGTTAAAGCATAAATACATGTTCAAAAAATCGAAAAGTAAAACCGAACCGAACCACTCATAGCTTGCTTTGGAAACAATGGCATATTTAAATTCGAGACGCGAATTTTTAAGTGCGCATACGTGTGTTTTGTCAAGTAGACAAACAGCTGATGTGTGGGTAGACGCCATATTTCAGTTTATTTACATTTTGGAGTTTTTGCGTTTGTCGTATAAAATTAGGTCTTTTTCTGTGAAAAATGGGAAATAATTCACGTAAAAACGAGTTTTTAGAAAAAAAATAATAGACATAACTCTAAATTTTTGACAACTGTCAAATAATATAGTGACTTAACGGAGTAAGTTCAAAAACCACTAAAACTGACGCATGTGCAGTAACCAAAATCCTGTCTACCCGAAAAAGGAACATTAAGAATTAAATGGGGGTTCTGGCTTCAAGCATCGCGTATGAGAATGCATGGGTATGCCCCGTATTTGTGTTCTGACGTATTTAAAAATAACGTACACAACTCCATAGAAAGTGACTTTCTTACACTCGCGTGTTGTTTCACTCGGCTAGCGACTCGTTCACAGCATTCACGCTCGTGTGAAATGTATCACTTTCATGTCATGGATGTCTTTTCCGTTTTGCATACAGATGGAATGAAGCAGTACATAACGTAAGTTTTATCGCTCGCAAACAGGCTTCAGAATGCACTAGGAAACTGGAACAGATTGCAGGCAGAACAGATAACGGACACGAAAGACGTTGGTTTGCCGATAGCTATAGGTAGGGACACAACCAGTTTAGGGAGCATACGATACATAAAGGAGTCTGGAACGACCCTACCCTGTCCAGCGTGTGGACAGGAAGAAAAGTCATCAAGCACGTGGCAGAATGTGAAGGCTACGCAAGTATGGGATAAAAGGCACTTCTGTCGCCAACCTTGAATAAAAATTAGCTGCTGCTGCTCAAATATGCTGACACAGTATCGCAATCAGAAATTTGTCTTGGGGGGACGAGACCGTGGAAAATATATAAAAAATCTAAGGTTGGGACAGAGGCAGGCCCCGAGGCCCCTCCTTGGGTGCGCCCTTGGCTGACATATTATTTGTAGTGATGTGCAACGACTACTTTTCCAAGTATCGAGTAGATACTGATACTTCCTATTCGAGTATCAGATAGTTTGTATTCGGTACTAAGTAATTATATTATCGGTAAATCAATAAATACTAAGATTTTCTATGTTGTCAATCGTATACGTATACGTAATAGTTCATTTAATAATTTAAGTAAATAAATATCGGTCCAAATGATTACAAGTACTCCAAACTCGTTACTCATACGGCCGATGCCGATACGATTGATACGAAAGTAACACCTTGGCTTCGGTCCCATTCGGGATTCGGGTAACAGGTATTTGGCGTCGAAGGATTCGATTACTTCGAATCCGCCCATGTATCAGATAATAAAGTATCGAGTAGATACTATTTGCACACCACTAGAACTTTGTAAAGAGAACAGGAAGGCCCAATGAGCTAATGTGCTAAACTTAAAATTCTAGATTCCATGTAAGTATTGCGTAGTATTGAATTTAAGCTAGGTAAAAAGAATAATATACAGGGTATCATCGAAGTGGGGTAAAATATTTTAATTGGTATAAAAAATCCTATAACCATGGGTCGAAAAATGCATAATATGAGAGTTATAAGCGTGTAATGGGCAAAAATAAAAAAATTATACGCTTGCAAATCGAATCGAAAAGGGTAAGGGAGAGGAGGATGTTATCTAGGAAAACAGTAATTTTTATTAGGAAAAACTTAAAAGTAAAACTTACAACTTGGTCAACGCAAAGTTTGATTGTATAATACTTAAGTAAACATCAGTCTTTAAATATACTAAAAATATAAATTCTTCACCTTAAAATAGGGGTTGACAAAAAGTTGCATTTTCCCAATTACCCGACACTGTCGGGTAACTGAAAATAAAACGCGGGTAATAAAGTACGATAAAAAATACTAACAAAACTAAACATATATACCATCAGAACGACAACTTACAACCAACTTACAACCCAAAAATACAGATTACAAGGTGTAGTTATTAGGCTTGTCTACACATGACTGTATACTTTGTGAACCCGTCTATCAAAATTGATGTAGCGAAGCCATTTTGCGTTTTTTCAAATTTACAGCAAATCATACATGATTCCTCATCATTATCTTCCACTAAAGCATTTGATCGATATTATATGTATGTAATATATTACCATTAATTTTATTTTAGGGTAATTGGGAACATTCTAACGGGTTATCATACAGGAACAAGTGTTCTTCAATACCCGATTTTGCAATTTAACTTTTTTTTATCGCTGACATATTTTGTTTTATTTAATTCTGGAAATAGTCATTTCAGGTTAGAGCTGACATGTAATAGTAGGAGTAAAGCATATAAAATGTATTTAAATACAGTTACCTTTGTCTGCATACCTTATTTTATGCACATTACATCACAGTTGCCGCAAACAAAAATCTGTTCATAGAAGGCTTGGATTTCGACTAAAGTCAAACAGCTTGCTTTCTGTTAACAGTTTTGCACATGGTAAAATTTGTTAAATACACATGCACTTCTTTTAAAGATGCTACGAGTGGTTTAAATTGCGTGTTCCCCATTACACGCTGTTCCTGATTACCCCTAGTATTTGCATTTAGGTATTGTTAAAACATTGTTTTGGATATTTTTTAAAAACTTGCATTGGTTTTTCGTAAACGAATTATTTTTTCCCATAAAAAAGGTAACCTTGTTGCAAGTCGCTTAGAGCAAGGGTGCTCGAAAAAGAAACAAGTATGTGAGAAAACTTAAATAATTATCATTATAATAATAAATTATTGATTTGTTATATTATTGTACAGAGAGTTTCATCGAAAAAAGCTCCTTAAATCGTTAAAAAAAATCAAGCTTCAACCTAACCAACTACCTACTTTGACCTAACCTAACTTATGTTGCCGTTAACATGCACTTTTCGACCTATATTTATTAGAATTATCAGATTTAAGGAGTAATACTTTCCACTAAAATATTTCACCCTACTTCGATGACATCTTGCATGTTTCCGTGTTTTTCTTATTCCCCTAAGATCCATCACTGAGCTCGCGTCTGTTGAAACTGCATTTTCTACTCTAAAATTCCTTCATGTACATTTCTTATTAATCATTCCGCATATATGGGCACTTTTATATAAAAGAGAAACATGAATTTTTTACATGCTTGAATACAGCACTCTGGGAGATATAAATAGCATCCACAATTCAACTATAAAACCGACGGTAAAAATAAAACAAATAAAGCTTTACAGCTTGGGTATACTTAATGGCAGTGGCGGTTCCTTTATAAGTGCACGTGCACTCCCAAATTTTACTTAAAAAAATATAAAAATTTGATCATTAATGATTTCATCATAAAGTATTAATAAACTTCCAAAGGAGTTAACCAAAAACCTGAGTACTAACTAGAAATTAATACCCGGTATGTATGTGTTTGTATTCGTGTTTAAACAAGGATGGGTGGGTGGATGCGCGCTTAACTCGACCCAAATTCTGTGCACCGTAGATGTTATGTAACATTCTAATTACGAAATATAGAAAGAGAAGATGACATGTTCCTATAGAATTTTACAGTCATGGGCGCACCCAGGGGGGGGCCTCGGGACCCGGCCCCCCCAAGCCTTAGATTTTTTACATATTTTCGACATATTTCATGAAAAACAAAAAAATAGCTTAAAATTCGACATTATGAGGCTTCGGGCCCCCCCCCCCCCCCAAGAAGCCTCGGGCCCCCCCAAGACATATTCCTGGGTGCGCCACTGTTACAGTACACAGGATCTGGTCCTTACTGCGGTCGTGCTCTTGTGAATCAATTGCGGCGATCGATGCCGCCCGCGTCCCCTGTTAGCTGTTAAAGCTAGCTTATGAGCACCTTAAATTAGTGCACTAACAATCTGGCGTTGTCGGTGGAGCCATATTGTTTTAATTTTAACGGTTTCGTAGTTACGAGAATGGCGGACGTTTCTAATTCTGATAGCATTAGCGTGATATATTTAAAGACATGTAAAGTTTCTTCTAACCTAATATCTAATTTTTTTATTATTTGCTCCAAATTATATGATATAATTCATAGGCGCAACCCACGGGGGGAGGGGGCTTCGAAACACACATTTTATGAATAAAAAAAAATAAACTAGTATAAAATACGGCATTATGGGGTCTCGAGCCTCCCAAGACATTCCTGGGTGCGCCAATGATATAATAGCGCACTCGATGGCCCAAAAAGTTGGGCGTGGCACTCAAATATAATTTTCCCTGGCGCCTCAGTTTTTTGCTGGGTGGTCTGCAAAAAAAGCAGTCTTTTTATTTTTCTGTATGAGTGTCGACTACTTGCACCAAATCAAATACGTTAGACCATAAATATGGGGCATACCCATGCATTCTCACACGCGATGCTTGAAGCCAGAACCCCTATTTAATTCTTAATGTTCCTTTTTCGGCTAGACAGGATATCGGTTACTGCGCATGCGTCAGTTTTGGTGGTTTTGGAACATACTCCGTTACGTCACTACATTATTTGACAATTATCAAATATTTAGGGTTATGTCTATTATTTTTTTCTAAGAACTAGTTGATTGGGTAAAAATTTATCAAATTGTGGATTAACTTTGTCGTTTTTCTAAAACTACTTGTGCAGATTTATTGTGGACAACATGAAGACTGTTTAATGGCATCTATAAACCACTCCTAACTTTATTAACAAATTATAAAGAAAAATACACGTAGTTACCTATGGAATTGCACTCCCCTACTTCTTCCGGACATTTTTCCACGAACCTCACATTTTACGTGAAATATTTCCCATTTTTCACAGAAAAAACATAATTTGACACGACAAACACAAAACACCGCAAAACTTCAAGATGGCCTCCACTCACATAGCAGCTGTGTGTCTACATGACAAAACACACGCATGCGCACTTGAAAATTCGCATCCGCGAATTTAAATTTGCCATTGTTTTCAAAGCCAGCTATGAGGGCTTCACTTTTCGATTTTTTGAAGATGTATTTATGCCATGATACAACAAGTCTTGTTATACTATGTATTTATGCTAGAACGTATTTGGTTTTCATAAAAAAGACGAAAGATCCTTGACCAAAACTGTGAAACCCGGTCTAGACATAACATTTTACCTTACGTCTTGCCTGTCAGTCAAAAGGGTCAAGTATGACGGTTGAAAGACTAGCGTACACACTTGATAGTTTTAACGTACGTTTTTAGATCAGTTTTTGATACACCATGGAGGAAGCACTGCTTTTGTCAATAATGTTTTTTGTTTTAAATGTCTATGACAACCATTTCAGTAGCTAAACATAGTTTTTAACCAGTTTTTCAAAATGTTGTGCTGATTTAGTTTGGTAATGTCCCCTGAAGATGTAAGTTTCTACTTACGAAACATGTCGGGACTATTTGTTTAAAACAAATTAAAAATTAGTGGAGGAAGACAATAACCTATTTGATTTCCTAAAAAATTATCTTATCTATTGTCGGACGTTTCGTATACCAACTTCTAAGTTGCACTCGAAAGGAATGAAATTGTATGCACTACCACAAGAAATGCCGCTAAAACTGACGTTTTACCGGAAACAAAGCCTCTACCGATCAGTTCAACAGGTCCGACTTCAGTCCTGTTCAGTTCAGGCAAAACGTACGTTTTATTGTCTACACAAAAGGTTTTGCCTGATCCGTTTTACCTGATCAAGTAAAACGTCAGGCAAAACGTTATGTGTAAACCGCGCTTAACAGTGCTTGATATAGAAGCCAAAAAACAAGGACTGAAAATTAACTTAACTTCTCAAAAAACAACCAACGAGATAATATGCTCATAATTTTCAGGTACTTTGTTATAGTTTTGAGCAAGTGGAAAAGTTTGCATACTTGGGAGCGAACAAACAAAACATAAGAAACTTTATCACAAAGAAAATAAACTAGAGAATAATTAATGGAAACAATAAAGTCTTTTATGCTCATCAAAAACTGCTCAAGATTCTAACGAGATTTCACAATCAAAAAATCTACACTACAATAATAATTAGACTAGTAGTGACAAATAGGTGCGAATCATGGACAAAAGCGAATGAAGAACAACTAAAAATATTTAAAAGAAAGATCTTTGAACCAGTGCAAACAGAGATTGTTATAGGTGCATATACAGATGAATTATGAATTAGAATAACAGCTCATCATAGATAGCGTAAACAGCGTGAATTATGAATTAAAATAACACCTCATAGATAGCGCAAACGGCGTAAGATTCATCAAAAGAAGAAGATTAGCTTGGTTGAGACATGTACACAGAATGGAAGAGGCAAGAACATTAAGAAAAATAAATAAGACATGCAGGAAGGAGAGTAAGAGTGAGACCACAAAAAAGGTGAATAGACAATGTCGAAGATGAGATCACAAACATTAGAATAACAAGGTGGCGAAGAATCGTACCAAAAAGGGCAGAATAATTCAAGGTTTTGAAAGAAATTATTTGCGTAACTTACGTAACAATAACTTTCCTTTGCCTATCGCAAAATATAGAAAATCAAACAAGTTTCGTGGCTAATCGGGTACAAAGGAGTTTTTGTGTCCCTCATATTTTTCCGTGGGTAGCTTGAAAGCTTAACTTCACGGGGGTCCAAGATCTAATGGACACCTAATAAGGGTTGATAGTTAACTGTTTCGTCCTTATGGGACTCCACAGAACACTGCTTAGTCAATATGACATCCTTGCGAAGTTAATTATACGGTTTTTTCTCTAATCCTATGTAAATAGTGAGAAAACTGTCGCAAGAAGCTCCATCTACTGAGATACAAGAGAAACTAGAACAAGAGTAGGTGAAAATGAACTGCCATACATATCGATGAATGAAAAGATCGATTACAATTAAAAAAAAGAAACTAACAATCCGTGACCTACGACAGCTCTTCTGCTTCTCAGGCTAGATCAACGCTGGTTTGTGTTTTTACTCGCCATCAGACACGCGAGCGTCAATCAGCGGAATTTTTAAGTCAAATACTAACAAACGTGAAATTTAGTACCCGTGAATTTAAAAAATCAAACAAGTTTCGTAGCTAATCGGGTAAAAAGGAGTTTTTCGTTTCTCTCATATTTTTCCGTGGGTAGCTTAACCTCACGGGGGTCCAAGATCTAATGAACACCTAATAAGTGTTGAAAGTTAATTGTTTCGTCCTTATAGGACTCCCCAGAACTTAAGTTGTTATTTTTTATATTATTTTAATATGTTTTTAATGATGTTTTTTCTACTTTATTTTATGTACTCTATTTGATGTCGTGATATGTTTTGATCTCTCGAAGTACCTAATGCTTAACTTTTTGTTGAAATTTCGATTCCTTTAAAACTACAAGGGCTAGAAAAGAATTTTTAACATTTTTTTTATTTTCTCCAAATTTGATGACAGTAATGCGTAATCTACAGGTCTCTCTCTTTTGTAATAACTGAGTTTCCCATTCAATATCATCAAAAATGTGACACCCTGTACATTATTTTTATTTAATGTTTAATCGAAAGTCAGGAATTTCAGCGGGCTTAAAAGCTGCTAAAGTATATCGTTTTATAAGTAGAGATGTTTATTTTAAACTGTGTTGCCCAACAACTCACTGTTTCTTTGTAGTCTACAAATGTAGGAAAAATATAATGACATTAAAAAAGTGGTCGAGTGTACATTAGGGTGGAGCGAAAAATTAAATTTTTGAAATTCGAAATGGGGTAGGGTGCAAAAGTTGTCTGTCGGTACTCAAAATAACGTGTTAAAAGCATAATTAAATTGAAAATATTTTAGAGGTTCCCCAAAGGCCGTGATGTTTCACCATAATAAGCATATTATACTAACTACGATTTTTCCCACTTGAGTGCTATAGGATGTGACCGAACAGTTGTGAACACTGGGAATAAAAAAGGTGCCATACGAATGTTGGAACCAGTGGCGTATATAGAAAAAAGTTTCAAGGGGGAAAGGGCGAGACAGTTTCGGAGGGGTGGGGGGCGACACCTTAAGAGGCCGTATTTTGCGCTATTTTATGTTTGTGTTCATGAAATATATGGAAAATATCTAAAAAAATCTTAGCTTCGGGGGGCTTATATACGCCACTGATTGAAACTATATCTTAAGCGTCCCGTTTAGTGGTCAATTTGCCTTTTTCATGCGAACGAATGACCTCCAAGGCACTAAATTCAAAATTTAGACGGACCATCAACTGGGCCTCGTGGATATTCAGGCATTATTCGAAAAGCTTTAGAAACCTGTGAAAATTTGGCAGTTGTCTCATTTCATTCCATACAGACTGAAAATTTACCAAAGCTTATTCCCGATGATTTAAGTACGGATAAAAAGTATTTGTGGGATATATGTCTATAACTTCTGGCGTTTGCACAAAGAGCCTCGCAAATAGAAACACGTGCAAATTATCTTATTCTAAGACTTTATATTTCCTCATATAAAGTCTTAAGAAACTTTCAAGTACTGAGCGAATACGTAGTTAAGGTTTACGCACCTTTATGGTGCCGTATCAAACTTAAGTCGTCATGTAGAAAAGGGCCTCGTCACCTGTTAAATATGATTAAATGGTCCAGAAATTTTAAAGAGGATATTTTAAAAAATATTAATCCAGTCATTCAAAAAAATGGGTTTCATGCCCATCCAGAAAATATGTTAATTGCCATGGTAACAGATGAATCCAAATCTATAAGAGTTTATTTATTTATTTATTTATTTATTTACACTTCCCAACAGGTAATACCTGTATAGGTTATCGTCGCCTACTGCAAATTCGCCAGCAAATGCAAAATAAGACAAATATAAGATTTTTTACTGTGCCAAAAATTAATTTTAAAACTTTGTGGAGCTCATTAAATGGCAGTCCTGTAAGCTGACGGAACCTCCATTACTAACTAATATTTCCAATAAAGATTTTAGCTATGATGGAAGTTCCGGATAAAATGGAAATAGTTAAACATCCATGTAACACTTAAGCAGTTGAACGATGTAAAACTTGTTACCGAAGTTTCAATGGCGGTCTGTGGGAGGACAATAATAGGGATGGATTTATTAAATCAAAGTTAGACTCACGACAACAAATGCCGCACTTTAACACAAAACTTGAGTATTATCTAGACCCTACATAATACAATACCATATATATATATATATATATATATATATATATATATATACGATGAGTAATGTGATGGGGAGGGATGTGGTGGAGGAAGAAGGTAATGGAGTGAGGTGGTGGTGGAACTCGCTTACCAGCCACCTCATTGTGGTGAGTTCTGGGTTGTGTTTTATGTTTAAAATCATAAAATGCCTGCGAAGAGCTGCTATTTTTATGTAAAAAGTTATATGCAGTTTACGGGGGAACCTCTAAATTTAGAGCCAGGGGGTTGAAATTTTTTTTCTATATTATACTACCCAATAGACAACTTTCCGGGACTAGCCCATTTCAAAAATACAAAAATAAAAAAAATTGACCAATTTCGCTCCATCCTTGTGTACATAGTTCAAGAAAATATATCTGTGTTTGTAGATCCCTTATTACTAACCTTTCTCGCACACATAGCCAGCGACAGTGATGCCCAAACCCAAGTCATCCTTTTCTAAAAGAACCGTAAAAATTTCTGTCTCTGGGAGGTTGTTTTCTTGGTGTTTTTTTGTGTTGGGGATAATCTCTTTTGGACTCTCTGGAACAACCTAATAGATAAAATCAAATTGATTACTAACCCGAGATAATAGAAAAGCCAACAATAGTAAAAAAAGTGGTTACATCATGCGTTTGACACGATCATTGAAAAAGCTAAAAAGTTGACTGAAATAGAAGGGCACATAGGCAACCCCTTAGACAACCTAACTAAAATTAATATACTTTGAGTTTGACTTTCTTGTTTTTGTTTTTAAAAAAAATTCTCTGGCTTCCCGACTGTAATGGAAAAAGTAATTTTTTTAAGATCTTAGGCAAATTTTGATAGTTAGATTTTATCCCAAATTTAATTTTAAAAAATCGGCAAAAACACAAATAAACGAGTAGTTGACGTTTCCAAACCAGAGGGCGAAAAGTCGACTGAAACTATTTGCTACCGAACCGACCATTTTGAATTTATCTTTTTATTTTGGTCAGATCCAATCCATTAATATTTAGTAAACTGTGTCACTAACCGAAAGTAGTAAATATAGCAAATTGGCCATTTTTGGAATAAAAGAAAGAAAGATAAAAAATGCGTTTTCTGTTTTATTTTTAGGAAGTAGTACTTTAATCTTTGACCTAAATACTATGGAATCGTAGATTTCTGCAGGGAAAGCCGTTAAGACATCGTAAAAGATCAGAAGAACAGTCCTGGGCAGGTATTCTCGTAATCAAAAACGCATAGCGTTTGCATAGCGTTTTTAAAACGCTCACCGTTTTATGACGTCAAATTCGCTAAGCACCTGACTAAAACTGCAAAAATGGTATTTAGTATTTACGTACGATTGCACTAAGCATTTTTTTAAAACGGTAACCGTGTTTCAAAACATCTACCAATTGCCATCTGTTTCTGGAACTCGCTTGGCATTTTGAAAAAATTTAAAGTATTATGCACACAGTTTTTAATTTTTTTGGCCAATTTTGTATTTATAGTGGTTAAAGGAGGCCTTCAGCTTATACTTTAAGTTCAATAAGGTACCAAAATAGCTACCATTCTTATTCTTCAAGGTAGAAATTAAGGACTTTAAGGAGTTTGTGATTAAAGATTTACTGTATTTCTCTCCCCTCTGGAATCTATTTAAGTGGTACAGATAAATGAATAATTATTGTTTATGGGAAAGTTTTCTACACTTCTATATGTAAAGGTACCCTGTAGAGTAGGTACCCGAGCATTTGAGCCTTATTGGAAAGACCCTAGTATGAGCGAGTGTAGTCATTTCTAACAGAGAAATGGTGGTGGTCCCAAGGAAAAGGAGCTTGCTCTGGGTGGTCGAAGGATACCCTGGCAAAGAAGGAACGTGAAATACCTGGGGTTAGTTTTCGACAAGAAACTAACCTGGAACGATCAGGTATCGAACGCACTTCAAAAAGCAAGGGGAGCCCACAGTATGCTATACCCCTTGTTAAATGCCAGGAGCACTCTTCATAGGAGAGTAAAATTACAAATATGGAGGCAAGTCGTTCGTCCCATACTAACGTATGCAGCCCCATGCTGGAATAAGGTATGCAAAACAGAAATGGGAAGGCTACCAAGCTTTCAAATCAGAGTCGTAAGACAAATAGCGGGAGCCCCTTGGTTTGTGCGTAACGTACAAATGAAGAGCGAACTCAACATTGAGGATATCTCAGAAACGATCCAGGAGCAGAAGGATCGTTTCATGAGACGGGTCGAGGGGCATCAAAACCCCGTGGTACAGGATGCGTTCCTGTACCGGCCCGGAGACAGGTCCGGGACCTACAAAAGGCCCCTAGATGTCTAACAAATTTGCGCCACAAGGGCGCCAAATTGTGGTTTTAAAGCTCAGGTAAATCCACATGGAAAAGTACAGACTAAAAATGAAAGAGGTACATACCTATCGTGCACAAGCATTATTATATCTTAGTAGTTAGTGGTGGTCCCAAAGCTTAAATAATTTAAATTTTAATAATTATTGAAGATTTTAAACGAAATTTTCTTCTAAAACTTTATTTTATTTATTAGAATATGATGAAAATTTATGGTTTATCTTTACTATTATACCCTAGGGGTGTAGGGGTCATTACAATCATGTTAAGACACCGCTAGCCCAACCTTTCTCATTAAAACCATTTCTAACCATCACCTTCTCTAGATTTTCGATGTTTTTATCAATAAATACCAAAAATTACTAACTGGGGTAAAAAAAATCTATGCCACAAATGTGAAAGAACATAAACAAAGGCGCGTTTACCATCGTGAATACCAAATTCGATCGGTCAGCGTAAATGCCATGCGAGAAGGTACTGTGCGTTTCGCGTAGCGTTTTCAAAACGTAACGTTTTTAACCCAATTTATGAGAATACCAGTCCTGCTTGGTTTACAAATTATTTTGTGAAACTTTTTTTTAAAATATTATATTTATAAGGTCACACTTTTAACATAATTATATATACAAACATAACTTATAATTAATTTGCATAAAATGGTCAAACAACAATAATATACTTCCAAAAACCAATAATTAATTATTTAAAAGCGAAAATCTGTAACCTACACATTAAATAACTAATTAATTAAAAAGGTCTTTATATAAAAGTTTAATCAAAGTTAAGTAATTAATTAAAATTAAGCACATATCAACACAAACATTTAATGTGTCCGAAAAATTCGGGGATATATATTTTGAAAACAAGGGGTTTTAGAGATTTAATCCTTCAACCCAATCGTGATTTTTATCCCACTGACTTGTATTTAATTCGAAATTGACTTCTTCGACACAAATTTCAAAGCGAATTTTCACTCAAGAGCAACCACCCAGACAATTTTTTTTATTCGGGCCTATCTTCGGCACAAAAATTTTACGGTAAAGAAAACGAAGCCATATTGTGTTATTTTTGTTTTTGATATTATGGAGGTTTTGTCATTAAATAACATGCTAATTTTAAAGGATGTAATTTGCATTTTGAGAAAAAAAACTTCATATAAACATATGTTATGCATGTCCTAAACATTATAACTTGTGAGATACAAGGTGTTTAAAGACATTCAGAAAATCTCCTTTTTTATTAATATCTGTGATACTGCTCTAGATATTTTTGTAAAGTTTTATATTGTGTATGCCTATATTAAATACTAAATACCTATTAACATAATTAATATCTAATTTTTTCACAAAATGAAAACTCAAAAAAAAAAAATAAAAAACGTACAAAATTTTGACATACAAGAGTACTGCCCCCATTAGTTAAAAGGCTGAAAGGCATATTTTTTTCGAATTTAGGTTTTTGGTCTCGACGGATTTTCCATCATGTCCTATGTAATAAAATAAAAAAAAACAAATAGCAGTAACTGTAGTACTGCCTTATGAACAATTAAAACTTTGAAGTCGTTTTTTTCCGAACCACACTTTCGTCACTTGCCCACTTCTAACTAACGGGGGCAGTGTAGGTATGCTAATTTTTCATATGGTAACGACTTTTTTAATAATCAACTTGATGCTGCAATTTGAATTGGACCCAATACCGATTTTTCAATCGGTTAATCGATTTCTTAGATTTTTTATGTATTTTAGCACCAAAAATGATCTTTCGCAATTAAGATATGAAATATTGGCAAGGCCGTACCGAAGGGGGAGATCAAGGAGATCAATCCCCACCAAAATAGTCAACAAAGTGTGTTAAAAGAGATTTCACAACAGCAACAAAAATAAGAAAAAATTGGAAAATATTTTTATTACATTTTTTTAATCTCCCGATTTTTTCTTCTATACTAATACATTATACCTACTTATTTCAATATAAAAGTAACTGTAACAATCAAACGAGTAACGCAGGCCTGGAGTTACTACATACAGATTTTTTTAATTTAAATGTTTAAAGTTTTAATTAGTTCGTTTGTCCAATATACAAAAATAAATATTAATGATTTGGAATAGGTACATCGGGCCTGCGGCCCAACCGGCCCTAAATTGTACCGGCCAACTGGGCATTTGCCCGGTTGCCCGCCTGTCCCATCCTCAGAGTAATAACATATAAAGAGAAGTAGTAACCCCGGTTTCGGCGGTCATTCATTCATTTATTGGTAAACAATGTAGCTTTTCCGCTGTTGCCGGCTCCTCTGCCTCTGTAAATTTTTATAAATAATAAGTAAGGTTCAACTTCTTACCTTACCAAAATATATAGTGCTTTGAGTTGGTTAGGCTATTCAAACCGTGCGATAATTTGTCATGCGCTTATTAGTCCGCGTCGCGTCGTTTTATGCTGTGTATTTCTTATTACAATCTGCGATAAAAACTCATTTAAACAACATAATTTATGAACGGTCCCTTTTCCCACAATTTTTTCAGGACGTGGCAACAGGTGTATGACATCATATTACGGATTTCGTGTTAGCAGGGCCGGGTTTCGTTTTGAGCTACTTGGACTATATCCCCGCGCTACTATTTTCCGAAAACCGCATATTGATGCGACGTTCCATTAAAAAGTTAGCATTTTTAAAACTTTTTAACTGTCAAAAAACTGTCATTAGCATTCACGAATTTTGACTAAAATCTAATCAGCTCGTTGCAGTATCGAGTACTATTTTACCTGAAAATTTCATGTAAATCGGTTAAGCGGTTTAGGAGCTATCGCGTTACGGACAGATATACATACACACACAACACAGACAGACATCACGACGATATTACTAGGGTAGGTCAAAATACACCCAAATAACACATTTTCGGTGTTATCTCAAAAAAAAATTTTTGTCGAAAACAATACCTTCTCTAGCCGTTGCTGTGCGGGCTAGGAAGGTAAAAAAGGGGCGGGCCGACTGCACAACAAGTAGTATAAGTAGTAGCCTTTAGACTGGACTGTTTAGTTTACACTTGAAAACGGTTAGATATACTTACTTACTGAAACGTCCTGTTTAAAATAAACCAACACAAGAACATTTCATGAAAAAAAGAGCTAAGTACGCGAAAATGGCATTCCGTAAAAAGAATTGAGATAAAAGTAAGGCCAAGTTCTCCAATACGAATTTCATAATGAAAGATTTTTACTAGTTGGAAATGTTTTTCTAAACTTTGCTATTACAGCCAATCTTCTTTATGTTCAATTAAGCACTGTGCCTGAGTCATTTACAGCCGTAATAGCCAAGTTTAGAAAAACATTTCCAAACTAGTTTCTTACTTTCATTTTGAAATTTGTATTGAAGAACTTGACTTTATTTTTATCTCAATTCTTTTTACGGAATGCCGCGTACTTGGTTATTTTTACATGAAATGTTTTTGTTATGATTTCAATTCTTTTTTAAAGGAATGGGATAATATTTAATTTTTAAAATAGTAAAATATGCGGAATATTGTTCAAAACTTTTGCAATGCCTTACTTAAAATTTTGAGGTCTTTTAATTTTTTCCTATGGTTTTATCATAGCTGCCATCAGCCTTCCAAAGCTCAGCTCTCTAGCGTTTCTGAAAGTGGACAATGTTACTTTTGCATAACTTTACATGTATAGGGGAGGAGAGTAAATGAAAATTTTTGGGGTTTTTAAATTTTTTCCCATGGTTTTATCATAGTTTCTATCAGCCTTCCAAAGCTCAGCTCTCTAGCGTTTCTGGAAGTGGGCAATGTTACTTTTATATAAATTTGCATTTATAGGAGAGGGAAGTAAATTTGAAATTTCGTAACTACTTTACTACTCTATAGAAGTCCATGAAACTTGGAGGGGTTGTTAACTCTATGAAGTTCTACGACTGTGCAAAGTATGAGATTCGTAGCTCTTTCCGAAGTACAGCTTTTCATAGGTCAAATATGGGCTGAAATGTTTCAAGAAAAGATGGTACGGCAGCGCGAACTTTGCGAGACACTGCCGTGCCCTCAGATAAAGACAATGGAAGTGCAAAGTTTTTTTTCGACTCAATCATTGTCTACGAGTTTTAAACAAAAGATTATTTTTTCACTTATATAATGGCAACAAGTTTAATTAGGTGGGTCCTCAAGTCGTGAACAGTTAGCCCAGATATTCCTAAGCTCTAAGGTCGACACTGACAGTAACATGTGTTTGTATTAAATGCAGTGTAGTCTTGGCCGTCGGCTCGGTATATTGAATTTTTGGTGTTTTTTTTCTGTGTGCTGAGTTTTATTTTTGTAAAAAAGAACTTAGTTGGACGTAAAAATAAACAAGAAGTGCTATGTTTCTGAAAATACTGTGAAAATTCAGCCCAGTGTGATTTTTTCGAGATGATTCCAGTGACGCAGCTATGTTGCCATCGCCGGGGATTCTGCAAATTCTAAGTTTTCAGGAATGACCGCCACGAATAGGGAAAATTTACACGGGGCCGCGGTTTACTTCTTCTCTTTATATTATTATTACTCTAAGGTCCCATCCAACCCTGATCACAAGGTTTTCTAAACCCGGCGACCCATACTTTTTTAGTAACAACAGTGTAGCCATCATTACTCAACTTGTTCTTGCGGATGCTTGCCACAAGAAATCACTTTTATGCTTGGTTGGACACTTTTGTGGTTTTCATGAGTCTACATCAGTCTTAAGAAATATGAAAAAAGTATCTTAAAGTTGCTCGAGTTAGTCTCCAATTTGTTTATGGTCAGGAAACCATTCAAAAAATACAAATCTGAATTAGGCTTTTTTGCAAAGGCTCGCTTTCCCAGGAGTGCGTTCAGATTGAAACCCCGGCCGGTGTGTGACGGTGCGTGGTCGGATTGGTGCTTCAATCTGAACGATTTTCATCTTGCAGCTGATCCAGCGGCGTAGCGTGGGGGGGCGCGGGGGGTTCGTCGCCCCCCCCGCCCCGAGGGTAGTGGCGCCCTATAAGTGGCCGAAGCGCCCTCAGCTTTATTAAGTCGGGCCGGTAACGGCCAATTGAGTGGGTGCCAAAGGAAACTAACGACGAAGACCTTTTTTTTTTTTTGGTCGCAAGATTTGTGAGAGGCGCCCTTGTGACCTATCGGCCGCCCCCTCACACATGATGACCTTTTTTTTTTTTGGTCGTCGCAAGATTTGTGAGAGGCGCCCTTTTTGACCTTTTTTTTTTGTCACAAGATTTTTCATCAGTTTTCAGAGGCGCCCTTTTTAGCTGTCGCACGCTACGCCGCTGAGCTGATCAATTGATAACTGTCATATGCAATGCATTATACTTCCAAAGTGATTTTTTTTCTTGTGCTTTTTTAAAAACGACCGAACGTTTTTGTTGAACCACTCTCGTGGTTTCGTCCAACACCAAACTCATACAAAATGAGGTTATGAGAATGAGTACTAATTTGGTTATTCATTACTACCTAGTAAGTACCTAGTCAAAATTTTAGCACTGATTTTAAGGCCGAAAAAAAATTAAAGCAAATAATAAACAATACACATAATATGTTGTAAAGGTTAGAAATCAAAGGATTGATCAAATGCGCATGCGGGTTAAATTTAGTGGTCCTATTTCGAAGGGTGCGAAAGTGTGCATCCCTCAGAGTAATAACATATTATTACTCTAAGGTGCATCCGATAAGAATTCACCAGCAATCTGAACGCCAGAGTAAAGTCCAAATGCACACCGGATGCAATCTGAACGGCAAGGACGCGCCCGGGCCGCGACCGACGTCCAATCTGAACGCGCTTCAGGGTAAATGAGACTGCACCAAGGGGTGATCAGCTGTCCAGAGTAGGTGTATAAATTTGTCTACAGGACTATACAGGAATTCCACAGGACCAAAAATTTAATAAAGTCCTGTAGGACGGTGTACAAATTTGCTTCAGCTGATCACCCCCCAGACTGCACAAACATCAGAATACAAGTGGTTCAAAGCAAATTCCAGAAAAATTAACAGCTGTTTTCTGTCACAAACATCATAGATTGACGTTTCAAATGTGATTTTTGAAGCGTTACCACAGATTTTGCAACTTCAGGAAAAGAAAAAAGATCAGAACATAAATTTATAACTTAAGTCTAATTACTGCTTAAGTTAAAACTTAAGATAAGCCGAAGTGAGAAAATGGCCCACGATCTTAAAACATAATTTAGAGGTCATTTCGAGATAAGGTTTAAACATTTTAATTGAAATGGCCACATTTTATTTGATCGGTTGGTCGATTATAAAAATCTGACTGACATTTCATAATTAAAATGCAAAAAAATGGCCAGAGGTAATTATTTAATTTTAACCAATTTAGGCCAAACAGTTGAAGTTTCAATCTTTAATATCCTGAAAATATGTATATATGTATAGTGTCAAACTTATTACAAACAACAAATCGCAATAACGCACTAAATTACAAAAGAAAAACACTTTATAAAACGACAAGGAATTACAGGATGGAGAATCTTAGACTATCCACCTCTTAAATTAATAAAAACTAAATACCTTTTTGCAGTATTTTGTTCTATAATAATTCAGTTTTATCTTGACGTTTAATACCATTGTCTACCTAAATGTAGAATTTTGTACTCGACCAACCAATGAAATCAAATGAAGCCAGTTTCATCTAAATTTCTAAACTTAACCTTTATATAACCTCTAAATCAGGATTCAAGGTCATAATCAAAATCACAATTAGAAAAATTTGAATCCGAGTATAAAAATTTTAAAATTCTCTAAGAGGTTTAATTTTTTTCCCTTTTTGTTTGGGAATCACGTAACCCTTTAAAGTTGTTATCCGGACTCAAAGAATATCTTTCGCAAATGTATGCAGAATGCAGAGCGTTTATCTGTGAGAGAGTCTTGTGAATTTAAATATTTCCGGACGCTTGCACATAACTGCGTCCCATTTGACCAACATCAGGGACTGATAATAACTTCCATCTGTCTCTGCCAACATGTTTATCTGAATAATCTCCAGAGATATAACTCATTTTTTCTTTTATGCTGCAAAAAGACTTTTAAGATTTAAAAGTAGTGTGTATTTGTATTTTAATATAGTAGGTATATTTTTAGTATAAGCACAATAAATAACCTAACAAAAAATAAATTAAATTAAAACAAAAAAACCCAAAAATTTTACAAGCAATTCTTTAAATCAAGCAAAAATTAATGAGATTAGAATTATGAGTGTAGCAGCTGCACGAGGTGATTTTGAAGTTTTGTGATATAAGAGTTTGCCAATGGATGTGTGCAAGTTGTATCGGATAGCAGTTGTTTCCCAACTTACCACTACATTAAGGTCAATAAATTGCGTCTAAATGAATTTTCTAACCTAACAATCATTTGTTTTGTTTCTTTTTGCGTAAATTTTTGCAATGAGTTTTGCCAAAATTTTTTCCGTTTTATCAACCATTGGCTTTCTCTAATTTTTTTAATGTAGACTTTGATACACGAAATATTATTTAAGAAAAAACAGTATCGTTGTACTCCTCTAACCACTATTTATTATATTTAAGCGTTTTTTTTCCAAATTAAACTAAACTTTTTAAAAAAACGCAAAAACAGCAACAAACAACATTCGATCCCCGGCCGAAGCAGAAAACTTTTTTCTTATTTTTCTTTCTTTAATTTCACTTGTTGTTTATAGTTTTAGGTCCTTGCATTATTTGCAATTTGGTATTTAAACAATATCCGGTTATAAAAAAAGCTATTCAAGCGGTGTTTCTGTGTGTGTGTTTCTAAGGGCCTAAACAGCTGATTTTAAATGACAACCAAGAAATAACCAGACGTAATTACTAGTTATTCGCTTGAAAACGGCTTTAGTGGTTATGATATAAAATAGTTCGATATTGAGGTTTTGATCGTCTAAATTAGACAAGCTGACCTCCGTGCGTCGCGTCCCTTTTCACCATTGGCATTCCTTTCTCTGCTTTAGGGATGTGAAGTTCTTGACAACTGCTGTTTTTGTCGGCTTTTTTAATTAAATTTGGGATAAAATCTAACTGTCAAAAACTGTTCACAGGGTCTTAAAACATTACTCTTTATATTAGAGTAGAGAAAGTCCAAGATTTGCTTTCTTTTCCAACAAAAATAACAACGATAATATCTCTGCCATTTTGACAAGGCCGCGATAAAATCAAAGTATAGCGAGTTTAAATGTTAAACGCATGGTGTACCCACTCTTTTGGTTAGTTGTAGCTGTGTTCGGTATTTACGTCAGATTAATCTTTTTGATCGAAATCTTTCGTTAATTCCATCTAGATCTAGGGGAGGTAGATCTGAATCGTTCGGTAATTCTGCTCAGACTAGTCGGACGTCTATCTGGTTCTCCGTACAGCGGCGTAGCGTGCCCGAAAGGGCGGGGGGGGGGGGCGACAGCTAAAAAGGGCGCCTCTGAAAACTGATGAAAAATCTTATGGCAAAAAAAAAGAAACCAAAAGGTCAAAAAGGCGCCTCTCACAAATCTTGCGACCAAAAAAAAAAAAAAAAAAAAAAAAAGCGGTCATCATATGTCAGGGGGCGGCCGATAAGTCACAAGGACACCTCTGACGAATCTTGCAACTAAAAAAAAAAAAAAAGGTCATCATGTATGAGGGGGCGGCCAATACGTCACAAGGGCACCTCTCCCCCTATGGGGCGCCACTACCCTCGGGGCGGGGGGGGGGCGACGAACCCCCCGCGCCCCCCCCACGCTACGCCGCTGTCTCCGTACATTTTGATCGACGAAACCGATTAATCTGAGATTGTGACGTATGTTGTGTATTTGTTTTGTTTACAAAAATAATTTTTTTGTGTAAAAAGATTATTTAATGTTGAAGATAACAAATTATATAAATTTTCGATATCACAGGAAAAGGTTGTCAAAATTATAGCTGGGCGTGGGTTGCAATATATACATAATATTTTTGGTTATATTTAAGGTTATAACCATTTATAAAAATTTGGGGTGGCGGAACAAAGATCGAAAGACAAAAGATCGAAAATGCAAAAGATCGAAAATACAAAAGATCGAAAAACAAAAGATCGAAAGAAAAAAGATCGAAAATACAGAAGATCGAAAAAAAAATTATCGAAAAGGCAAAAGATCGAAAATACAAAAGATCGAAAAACAAAAGATGGAAAAACAAAAGATCGAAAATACAGAAGATCGAAAGTTCAAAAGATCGAAAGACAAAAGATCAAAAAACAAATTATCAGACACAAAATGACGCGTATCATGTTTGCTTAGGTATATTTACATAAACAGTTTAGGCAAGGTCAGGTAAGGTAAAATTACCCAACCGCTAAATAAACTAATGGCTTGCCATACTTAACACAAATAATATAGTTCGATAAAAGGGCTTATTCAATCATATTTAAAAAAAAACTTTCCTGATTTCTTTCCCGGGATCCTAGAGGGTGTGTAACCAAACCGAACCGAATCGAACCGAACCGAACCGAACCGGGTTGGTTTGGTTCGGTTTGGTTTTACACCCTGTAGGATCCCTGGAAACATGTCAGGAAAGTTTTTTTTTGAAAAAATATGTTAGAAAGAGACCCCCTAGTCGAACCGGTTCGGTTCGGTTCGGTTTAGTTAGACACCCTCTAGGATCCCGGAAAAGATATCAGAAAAGTTTTTTTTGTTAAACTATGTAATAGCGATTTTTTGAAACGCGCTCGTTTGATACGTGCTATTTTGATCGTTTGTCTGTCGATCTTTTATACTTTCGATCTTCTGTACTTTCGATCTTTTGTCTTTCGATCTTTTGTTTTTCGATCTTTTGTATTTTCGATCTTTTGCATTTTGGATCTTTTGTTTTTCGATCTTTTGATTTTCGATCTTTTGTAGTTTCGATCTTTTGTTTTTCGATCTTTTGTCTTTTCGACCTTTTGTATTTCGTTCTTTTGTCTTTTCGATCTTTTGTTTTTCGATATTTTGTCTTTTGATCTTTTGTCTTTCGATCTTTGTTCCACCACCCAAAGATTTGATCGATTTGATCTAGATCATTCGTTAATTCTAATTTGCTCAGACTAATCTGTAATCACGTCACCAAAAATCCGTCACGTCTGAGATGCAAATACCGAACGCAGCTTGTGAAATCCAATCTCAATAGGGACCTATTGCAATAGTGCCAGGCACAAATTGTGCCGGGCACTATATTGCCAGTTTCTCATTATAAGAACAGCTGTGTCCTTTCAAAATAAGGACTTTGTGTATTATACGAGCCGGATTTAATAGTGACGCCACTATTAATGGAAAATAAACGACGGTATTTATAAATTCGACTTTGGTATGTCAATTTTGAAAGATCAACTGTCAGTTTGCAATGCGAAACTGTCAATATAGTGCCCGGCACAATTTGTGCCTGGCACTATTGCAATAGGTCCCTAATATCAGATCAAGGACCTTTTAATTACGTCATTGTCTTGACGCACGATCTGAACTTTTACTGCAGCTAAGCCCATAAAAGCCGTAAATCTCTCAATTTCTACCGCAAACACAGAGGTATTATTCAGCTAATCACCCCTCCGAAGCAAGCAAGATATTTAATTTTCTTACCTTTTTCCCTTTATAAAAATCACCACTTTATTTCCTAATTCTAGTCGTTTTATGATAAAATAATTTACCTGTGCAGCAGGAGAACATTTTTCAGCAATAGGAATCACAGGTACTTTGCCTATTGGCAGTGGATTCTTGCAGACGTCCACCATTCCAGAAATTGCCTAAAACAATAGAGTCCTTAAACTACACAGGGTGTATTTTAATGAAGTGGTAAAAATAAAAGGAGGAATTATTTAGTTAATAATGGCTCTATTGTCAAATTCACTTAAGGTTTTATTAACAATATACAAGGTAAATATTAAACAAATTATAAAAAAATATATATTTTTTTAAATTTTGCGTCTAAAACTGCCAAATTTTTTTTGTAATCTTTTGGTAGACGTCTACATAGAAAATCGTCAGTTACTGCTCAACTACTAACATTTTGGAAAGAACGTAGAAGGCTTGCAGTAAAATTGCCGATTAAACGAAATCATAAAATTTTGCTTTTACTGGACCGTATTGATTTTGTGTGTTTGTATACAGGGAGTCTAACACCTAAGTCGCTTGTATTTTTAATAGGGTATTTGACAAATTTTAGAAAAGAGTTTAAAATGATATATGAACATATAGATCCCTAGTTTGCTACGCAAAATTATTAAAATAGTATATTTTATCATGACTCCATTTAGAATCAAATTTTCTAATGTCCGATTTGAATTTGCCGCTAAAACGCTCATTTCTAGCATTGCATTGCAATGACGTCACAGCGCAGTAAACTCGCGGACAGATACACGGCATTCAAGTGTTTTGTTTTTGGTGTGTGTTTTTACTGTTTTTTATATAAAAAAATGTCCTATAAGT
The DNA here is from genome assembly GCA_963576565.1 of Aspidapion aeneum. Taxonomy (NCBI): domain Eukaryota; kingdom Metazoa; phylum Arthropoda; class Insecta; order Coleoptera; family Brentidae; genus Aspidapion; species Aspidapion aeneum. Next base: position 31,402,901 of record OY755038.1, on the reverse strand, counting down.
GGTGTGCAGTGCCTCAGTGTTCGAATACTAGCATAAAAACACTTGAAAAACTATTTATTTATGTGCCTACAGCAGTAAAAGAACGAAAAAAGTGGCTAGAACTTGCTCACTTTACATTTGTGATTCACTTTGATGTGAGTATAACTAAATTGTTTGTTTTACAAGGGGTGAACAACTATAATAGGCAGAAAGGTGTACACATTTTTAGGCGGTGCTAGGCAGTTATTAGGAGAGACTAGGGAGTACCTCTAAATGCAGGATTGGGCAGTGCACAGGCAGGCTAAATGTAGGACTGAGCAGTGCATATGCAACACTAGGCAGTGCATAGGCAGGACTAGGCAGTACCTACGCAGGACTATTCAGTGTAACCTATACAGTACTTCAAGTATTGCTGGTCGTTGTATACTTTTTTCCTACCTGCCCCCTCCCCCCCCCCATTTTAATGTTTCTAAATTCCGCAGAACAAAAATCACTGTGGCAAAGAAGTCTGCTACCATAAAGGAATTCCGCATTGGCAAGTTGGAGCTATCGGCTTTGGAGAATCCGTTTTCCATTGAAAATGTTTTTTATAAGCAAAACACAAAATAAAATCTAATTTAGGACGATATTTCGCACTTTAAACCAAAGCAACCATTACCATCCATAAGAAAATAACACAGAAAATAGGTTCGTTCAAGGCGTTTACTGTTTTGTGACGTCACTCGCAGCTGATTGGTAGACCGCCGGTTTTGAATCACGTGGTTAATTGTTTTAATTCAATGAATTTATTTAATTAAAAGAACTATGAATTTGAGAAAAAATTAAACAAAAAAGTTTGTTTTTAGCATTCCCAAGACCTAAACAGATATCTAAAAATAAATATATATTTATTTTTTACTACTTAAGTCAACTACTTACTGTCATGGTTCAAACTGTCAATTGCTGTCTTTTAGCTGTTATTCTTATAAGTAAACTCCATATCATAATTTTTGAGATGACTTTTTGACAGTTATTAGCTGTTTACCATAACAAATAGCATAGGCCAACGAAAAAAATTTGTGAAAAGTTGTCTCAAAATGAATGATATGAACTATAAGTTACCTTTTGCCCATGTCCCATTTATTACTTTTTTATATGAGGCATGCGCAGTTACCTGGTTTGAACTTTATGCCTTAGTAAAGGATAATACCTTGTGTTCGATTAATGCAGGGTACTAGTTCCTTTATTTAGAGACAGTTTCGCTGCGCATATAACGTTATGACAAAATAATAACGATAATAACGTTTGATACCAGATAATTATTTCAAGAGCAACTTGAGCCAATTAATAAAAATTATTTTTTATAAAAACTGGTAGATACTAGATATGTGTTGTTTGGCAACAGTGTTCATCAACTAACCAAAAATCATAAATGTTCTGTGAAGTGTGTAAAAAAAGAAGAAAAGTACACAATACACATACCTACTCCTATATTTTCCTGGCGGTTTTTCACTGGTATTGGTTTTCAGTTTTTCCCTAGTTGTTTTCGGAACTTTTTAATTAATTTTGCCTACAGAACACAAAACAGGCTTTTGACAGATAAAAAAAGGATAACAAAAATAACGCTAATAACAATTGTGCCTGTAAAAGGTAAAAAAAATGGACTTAAATATCACATCTGTCGTTTAGGGTCACATTAATAAAAGATAAAGTTAGCTAATGGAGTGTCTGCAAAAGATCCCCATTATCATCGTGCTTTTGTTTTTTAGTCTTTAGTGTAAATAAAAAAAAAATAGTACTTGGCACACCCTGTAGTTACTGAAAACAAGCAAGGAGTTAAAACGACCTACAAAGAGCAGCAAACAAAAGTTAATGCTATTTTTTGTTGCCCCGAAAAAGCAAAATTGTTTTAGAAAGCCTTTCATACAATTGATAATATTTATTTAATGCCAATTTCTTTATCCTTAAAAAAAACGATTAAAATAAATTGATCCATGACGAATCTGAAACCTTCCTAACTAATTATAAGGACACTTTTGTTTTAAGCGCTAAAAAAAATATATTTATTTATTTTCTTCCAAGAAATAAAAAATTATTATTATTATTTTTTTTTTGATAAATTTATGTTGTGGGCGTTGGGTAGAAAAAAAAAATCCAGGAGCTTTGTTATGCAAGATACGACAATAAAATTTAATATGGTCAAAAACAGATTGTTTGTCTTTAAAATAAAAATTGCTGGATGGGTGTGACGTATACAGGGTCGGAGTACAGGGGGGTTTTATTTATTAATTCAAAATTAAAAAAAGTATGTGAATTTCTTAGACGTAACGAGTTTTTAAAAAAATATATACCAAATAAAAGATAATTAGCTTCTATTAATATTTTGTGGAACGAAAACAAAATAGGTTTAAACTGTTAAAAACACAGGGTGTTTTTAAAAATAATTAAAAATTTTATGACCCTTTTAAGTAATTTTTTTTTATGGCGACGTTACAAATTCCTATAGAAAACTCAAAGTCGGTACAATACAACAATACTAGCACGGATCACCTTAACAAACAGATAAATAAGCCGGCTGGCGGTCTTTGATCTCGGAGAATTCAACGATGGCTGAGCATTGGGAATCAAACTCAGAGCCGAACTAAAATAAATTTATCATAAAATATGAATGTTTCAGATTGTTGATGCGAAAAAATATTTTTACTGTCAGAAACAATAAAAACATTGAAATAGTTTTGTACTGCTAAAAATGGGAGATAAAATGAATTTCAGAGACTGGGCCGCGTAAAAAAATTATATGTTGTCCTCTGCAGGGGACTTTGGAAATAATGTGTTCTATTGAATGAGAGATAGGGGAAGCACACAATTCTTCATCCACAATACGTTAGCATGTTGTCGTTTACAGCGTACAGCCAAATACAAAAATAAAAAAATTGATTGCTTTTTTTGTTTTATTGGGATAACATTTATTAAGTTTCTAGAGGAGTAAATTTGCGAATTTTAAATACAAGAAGTTTGACATTGTAGAGTAATTTCTTAATTTACTGGAATCAGATATTATTTATTAGTTTTTTCGAAAAATTTAAAGTTTAGGGAGATACAGGGTGACCAAATAATCTTTACAATTCGCAGAAAATTGCTTCACGGTAAACTATTATTTTAAAATTTAGTAAAATCTAATTTTTAACAAAAATAGTTGTTTTATATGTATTCTTAAAAGTGTAAATAGTAATATAATAAAAAATTATAACAAATTTGTGTCAAAAACTCTTGACCAAATGTTATATAATAGTTTAATATACAGGCTGTAATTTAAATGATGCATGAAACTTTAAGGGGTTGTGGAAATGGTCAAAACAAACATTTTTTTCACATTAAACTTTATTAGACCTCTTTGTTTTTACAGGGTGTTAAACTTAGCATTTTTTTTTCGATGTTTTTTTTTATTTTTTAAAAATTATATTAAAAATACCTAAAAATATTGAAAGCTATTACCCAAAAATCTGTTTTAAAAATTTTAATAAATTTAGTGCTAAAATTACTATTTTCTGTTTTTACTAATGGTAGGGGACAACTCGCCGCGGCCAATTCGCTGCGGTCCAATTCGCCGCGGAGACAATTCACCGTAAGATTTTTTGTTTTATGATATTACCATTGAGAATTGTTTAAACAGTTGTATTTAGCTTGACTTCATATATATTTGTTTGACTATAACTTTTTTCAAACCTTTCCAACTACATATTTGGTGGTTAGTATACATTCAATATTTTTTTTATTAGAAAAATAAATAAAATGGCGGATTTTCCCGTTTATGAACGGATTTGTATCTAACTCGGACTGATAAGATTTTTAGGGTCGCCGATCATTATTTTTGTCCTAAATTTAAAAAAATCAAAATGGCGATACAAAATGGCGGATTTTTCCATTTATGAACCGATATGCATCAAATTCGAAACTTGAAGGTGTTTCAGGTCGGTTGCTATTTTGATTTTTTTTTTGTTAAAGTTAAAAATAATAATCAGCGCCCGGAAAGATCTTAAAGTTTCTAGTTTGATGCATATCGGTTCATAAATGGCAAAAACTGCCATTCTACATTCGCCATTTTATTTATTTTTTCCAATTAAAAAAATGCTGAATTGTATACCACCAAATACCTAGTTGGAAAGTTTTAAAACATTATTTTTATAAAAAAATATTATATAAAGTCAAGGTAAATAAAACAATGGTAATATCATGAAACAAAAATCTCGCAGCGAATTGTTCCCGCGGCAAATTGTCCCCGTGGCAATTCGATTAGCAGCAAATTGTCCCCGCGGCAAAACGGGCCGCGGACAATCAGCCGCGGCGAATCGGCCGCGGTGAATCGGCTGCGGCGAATTGTCCCCTAACCTTTTAATTTGTGAACCTGAGCTTAATTTAAGGATCAAAATACCAATCTACAAACTTCCCTTTTCTACAACTGAGCTTACGCTGTTTTATACAAAACACCAAAAATTTTCTAAACAAAGCATAGGTTATATGTTGTTTTTTAGGATCTAATAGCGGCTCATTTTCAAATTTGAGATAAATAAAACAAATCCTGCAAAAGCATAAAAAAAATAAAAAAACAAAATCAAAAGGGTTGCAGATCCATATGTCCCTAAGAACTCTTTGTACTTAAATCATTTACAGATTCATCTCATAGGACAATTAATTATTGAACACCCTGTATAGGATAAGACAAAAGTTTTTAAAAAATCGAGAGATAAAATAATGTATAAGCTTACCTTATAGGATCCTGCGGAAATCGAAAATAACCTCGATTAAGGGTATACCGTCGCGTGGATTTACAGTCTCTTACGGCACAAACCATTCCCATTGTTTAAAATCAAAAATTACATATATCAACCACAAAAATTACATCTACCCGCCACTAATGCTCAACATTACTACTAAAAGTACTAAAAGTTTAAAAAATATTGAATTACAGAATGCGCCTCTGGAGTGGTTGACCCCAACATGGCAGGCTGCGTGAAAGATGCGCGTAGCACCCCCCAACACCTGAGTTCCCTATCTGTTTGTTAGGTGATCCGTGATACTAGTACAGCTTGCATTTTTTTAAATAAAAAAATTTGTACAAAGTGTTAAAAAGTAACTACAGATTAAAGTTTTTTCGTAATTTTTTAGGTTAGTGCTAAAAATTCAAATAGCTCTAGATATGTCAAATAAACATGTCATTGAAATTACTACATTGTCCTTTATAAACCATTCATCGCACTCTATTCTTGTAATAAGCGCTACATTATTGCCGTTTTCTAAACGTATATACTGGGCATCAAATACTTTGCTATCATTTTAGTATTTTTTTACATTATTTATTGTAGCTACAGCGTAAATAGGAATTTTGCAACAATACTAGGTTCAATTTGTCGGTTTATTACAGGCTGTAAGAAACAAATTTAGATTCGCGTAATTTTGTAATGTGCTGAAAGACACAGGGTGATATTAAAAAAATCATGTAAAAAGTAGTAGTCTCAAACTTTTGTTCATATCGGTTACGCAGTTTAAGATACCTTCTTAATTTTACTACTTATTATAACTAGAGGAGCGTCTTTTAAATCTGGTGTACACTATTTTACTTAGCTTTGTCACTATACAAAAATACAGGGTGTTTCTTTTGACAATATATAAAAAATTTTAAACACGTAAAATTTATAATTTTTTTTCTTTGACACCATTTAAATGCACTAAGATATGAAAAAAAATTAATTCCACTAAATCATACAATTTTGGAAACAAAAGAAAAGTCGAAAAACGCGTACATGAGTTACAGTAAAAAGTAAAATTTTAAAGATTTTTTTTCGCTTTAACACATAGTACCGTTACATAGTACCTTCAATCGATAGAAAATTTAACTTTAAACAAAAGTTGTCCTTGGACTTTGTCTCCTAAAGGTAAAAATGCAAAAATATTACTGATTTTCTAAATAAAGACAGCTTACGATAGATTTAAATACCACAGCCTATATCCCCTATGATTGGGAAAGTTTTTAATAACTTCGTTAATTTTGACTTTGAGAGAAAAAGTCATAAAAAAACTTTTGTTTAAAGCCAAATGTTCTTTCTATTGGCTTAAATGTATACCCACCCACTCGTCATTTGATTTTCTTTCGTTCATCATCATCGTAATCAGGAAATAATACCACAATTTTGTCTATTTAACCGACCTGTATCTCTAATATGAACGAAGTAAGTAATAGTGCCGACTTAACTTTAAACACCCTGTATATTAAAATTCAAAAATTCCAGACACTCCACTTTTATACTTAATTTATAAAATTTTATTAAGTTAGGCTTGGTTAGGTGTTTTTAATATTCTCTGGCGTAGATCTCAGAACAGGTACATTTAAGGTGTCAATTTTTGACAGTTTGACGTATTGACTTAATTTATATCTATTTTCGTTTAGAATACGAAATTATTTAGAAATCGATACCCCACACGACCACTTTAGATGAAATAAGATTTTAACAATGTCTGTCCTCCTTCCTTTTGCCCCCCCCCTCAAAAAGACCGTTTTCTCAACTTTACTTTTTCTAAATTTTGTGGATTTACAAGCTATAAAGTAAAACAAACAAAAAACTGTACGCGAAATGAGTTTCATATTTAATTTATACATTTTTTCTGCCCCACCTCAAGCCCCTGTATCTGGGCCCTGCACTGGGTTCTATCGGAGCACCACTTCTAAAATTGCATCCCTAGGTGTCTACTACCACTGTGCCAAATTTCATTAGGGTACGCGAAAATGCAGACAAACCCCAAAATGTCCCTCTTAGGCTGGGGCTATGATTTTTAACACAATTTCAATTTTTCCGTTTTTTTCCGTTTTTGTCCGGAAAAAAAACCGGTTTTTTTATGACTCAATTTTTCCGGAAATTTTAAATCTCTAGCCTTGAAAACAGTTTTTTGTAAATATTTCAGAAACTAAAGCTCCTACGAAATTTTTGGTTATGGATATATATTAAAACCGAAACCGAAACCGCGATGCTCCGCTAAAAAGTTAGCATTTTTAAAAAACTGTCATCAGCATTAGTGAATTTTGATCAGCTCGTCAGGGTGTCGAGCATTATTTTACCTAAAAATTTTATGAAAATCGGTTCAGCGGTTTAGCAGCTATCGTGTTACGATATAAGATATCGACATACACACAGACAGACATCACGACGATATTGCTAAGATAGTTCAAATTACACCCATATCAAAATATTATCGGGGTTATCTCAAAAAAAACTTTTCCTCGAAAATAGTACCTAGGAAGGTAAAAAAAACCAAGCAACGTCGGAATTTTACGGAAGGCGTATTATACCTTTTCCCTCACCTTCAAAAATTCTTTAATTGCCAAACATAAGTGTTTCACTAGACAAAACAAAACAATTTTATGTTTTTTTACTTAAATTCGATGTACAACCAGTATGCGCAATTTTTTTATTCATTGGTGCCATCCAAAAAAAACATGTTTTGTTGACAGTGTGTAAAATAGTGTTTTTGACAAAGGTGAAAAAAAATAAATTTTTATCTGTACAGGACCGAGTATGGAACGTTACTGCAAAAATCTCCACAGCAGACATACGAGCTCAGGAATCAGGAAACTCGATTACAAAGCTGCTTTTGTTATTTCATTTATTTGAAATAAACACGGCTTTAGGCTTGAACAATATATTTTGCAGGAAGAGCTATTTGTCTTGTCTATTATATGTATAGAGCACGATATATAGAGCCGACTCAAAGGCTACCTCAAACCAATTCACTTTATAAAAGGATATACAAGGGTGAAGTATTTTATTGGTTGGTAATTTTGTATACAGTGAAAGCTATAAGCGGACACTCACGGTTTCGTCGATTTTGGAAGTGTCCGCTCATGAGAGAGAACTGCGACATTTTAATTTCCGCTCCTTGAGTTTTCCAATAGTAAATTTTTCAGCAATCTTTCGTGCTAATAGATGTTCCTTCTCCGAAACGTTAACAACTTCCATTTTTTCACGCATACTAAGAAATTTTTTATTAGGCGCCATTTCAAAGAGATCTATTACTATATAACTGAACAATACAATACGACAGAAGTATTTAGTATCCGCATTAAAACGGAAAGAGGTAATTTCTCGGCTGCAGAGTGCGTTGTCGCCAACATACTACATAATATTTATGTCCATGTCGTGTCAAAAGATAGTTTTTGGTCATGCCAAAAACGACCGACGACTAACGCAACTTGACACTATTGACATTTGAACGTCACATGTACTGTGGACTGTTTGCGTTAGATGCCATTTAATGTTTCTGCAACTTGCCATTTTTAGAGCTTTACATAAGGCACTTTAGTGAAATTTTAACACTACTCAAATCAAAGTGCAACAAGAAACATTATATTTCTTATTACCCAATTACGATGTTTCCTATTACCCCACGATAGTCAAAACGGAGAGGTAATACGAAACATTTCCATGCTAAACTTGTTTATAACAAGAAAAACCACAAACAAAGTATTAAAACTGCAAATAAAGTTTTCCTTTAGACAAAAACTCCCCCATCTTCCCCTAATGAATATCACGATTTTAATAGTCTTGCACCCCAAACGACAGATAACCGCACCGTCGGCGTCGACTAACACCGGTACCAAAAATGCTATTTCGAACTGTCAAATATTATTAAAGTTCATTGACGTTGAAGTTATCGGGCCTAAATTTGGCACGACCAAAAACTATCTAAAGGTTCGCGTTCGGTTAAGGGAGATTTTAGAATTTTTTAACCAAAAAAAAACTGTCCGCGTCTGGTTATTAATGTGTCCGGTTATAGGAGTGAATTTTACATGTAAAGAAATAGGGAAAAGATTGGTTCCAACAAATTTGTCCGCCTAAAGGAAGTGTCTGCTTAATAGAGGTTTCACTGTATATTATAGGGGCGAAATTGGATCTAAAGAGCTATTACGAACGTAAATTTTACAGCTTTCGAGCTGCCCACGGAAAAATACAAGAGAAGACGAGAGAGAAACAAACCTTTCTTTACCCGCTTAGCTACGAAAAATAATTTTTGTTTTCTTTATTTAAGGGTACTAAAATTTACGATAGTTGTATTTTTGGCCCATACTGCCCTCCTAAGCAAGAAGGTATCTGACAATTTTGCCAAAAATTATTTTTTTCCAGTTTAAGTATTTCTGCGTCATTTTACACCTATCGTACTAGAAATTAATGTCGTAAGATGAAAATTAGGTGTATAAATTAGCTTATAAAATATATCATATCTGCAAAATTGCCACTGGTCCCAATGAAATATGTCGTATGTAGCATGTCGATGGCCTAACTGCCGTATCTAACATTTTGATAATTTTTAGATTATTTGTGATTTAGGCAAAATAAGCTGGCTACTTTCATGGTGTATAGTGATATAAGACATATATGCGTGGGAAATCACAAATATAGCAAATATATTTTTTTATACCCCATAACCCTATATGTGTTACCTAAACTGTTTTTCGCTTCCCCTGTAAAGTTGCATTTTTTCAAATACGGGATATTGCAGTTACGCCATCGATATGCTAAGAAAAAGTGTCGTATATATGACACATACGACTAATTCTTTTCATGTGATCACTGAAAAAGTTGTGTCTGATTCCAATACAATTTGTCGTATCTACTTGTTCTAAGAAGAATTGTCGTATGTTACAATTTTTTTTTGGCAAAATCTTAAAGAAAACAAAATTTCAAGCTAATTTTATTTTTACCTCACTAACCATGTTTAATTTGCATTATATTTTGAGAGTTAAATACATTACTTTGACAGATATGACGATTTTTATTAGCATAAGAATAAACAAAACTAAAGAGAAATGTCGTATCTGCATGTATTCGGCTAGCTTAGAGTCCCTGTATGTTGACATATTTGGATGTATTAATATATCCAAATATGTCAACATACAGGGACTCTAGGCTAGCTCTGTGACGTTGAAAATACTCAAACACATAAAAAAAAATAATTTCAAACTATTTCCGTCTTGCGTTATACACACATGGTGCTAACTGCAGTTTTACAGAAAAAAACTCTATTTTTCTCAGATAAACAAAATATGCAGATACGACCTTCTTGCTTAGCACGGCAGTATAAGTTAGAGCCAAAAAATTGACAAAGCTCTTCGTTTTTTTTTCGGTCTGAAAGCAATTCATATTAGAACATATATGGTAACAGACCATTTTTTTCTAATTTAACCCTGCTGAATCCGAATATCCCTGTTGCCAACTCGAAATATCGTCGGGGACGGAGAAAATTCTCTCCAAACCCCCAAAATCCTGTTTTTTTTTTCAGTTTTATTCACTTTTCTCGAAAACTAACCTTTTTATCGAAAGTTACAAAGAACAGTTTTTTGTGTAGAACAGAATTCCCTTTCCAACAATGTATGGGTTATTAAGGTTTAAAATAAAATTTCATTATCCATTGAAAAGTTAGAAAGACATTTTGTCGAAGAAGTTTAGTTTTTAAGAAAATTGAATAAAACCTGTAAAAAAATTGATTAGTTTGGTGATTTTAAATAATTACTTTAAATTAAGGACACCACTGGAATGGTAACTATGAAATAACTATCACTTTGTTCTACATCGTTTAAACGGAAATTTTATTACTTATGACGAAGTATGGAATACATTTTTTGATAAAAAGCTTGGTTTTTAAGAAAATTGAATAAAACGTGTAAAAAACATGTTTTTTATGATTTTTTTAAATTACCCCCATTTGCAGAAGTCTCTGGAGAGTTTGTTATAGGTCTATTATTTTTGAGGGGTGATCAGCTGCCCACAGAAGGTGTACAGGACTGTTTATACAGGACCCCGCAGGACTATACAGGACTTCCACAGGACTCCACAGGACCCCACATGACTATACAGGACTTCTATAGAACTTCACAGGACTATACAGGACTTCCACAGGACTATACAGGCCTTGCACAGGACTTCGACAGGACTCTACAGGACTATACAGGACCCCGATGGTACTGGCGCCTAAGGGGTGCCCTAAGATGTAACAAAAATGGTTTCTTTTCTGTTTTTTTTAATTGATTTAATTTACGGATGTCCCTAAAGTTTTAATTATGAAACCAATTATTTTAAAGGAATTTTTATTGACTATAATAAAATATAACATGTGTTTTCCCATAGACATTAGTTTAAAAAAAAATCAATTAAATCTTGGGAAAAACATAGTTGTTTTTTAAAAAAAATTTAATTACTTCAATTAACGGACGCCGCTGGAGAATTTGTTATTGGTCTAACTCCATTGAATTATACTTGCTAAAAAAGGAAGTTTATTGTCTATAATAAAGTATATAATAAATTTTTCTCTTAGAAGCTTACTTTTTAAGAAAATTTTTAAAAAACTTAAGTTTTTAGATTTTGGGGGGCTTTTGGAGGTTTTTGCAGCCATTAAAAAATCTAATATAATATTATTTTTTAGTTATATAAATATATATCGATTGTTTAAAATATAAAAATATATTTTGAATGTACAACTGTGTCAATTTGGGCTTTACAGCGGCCATTTAAAATTGTTCGCCAAAACATATCGAAGTGGCAACAGGGATATTCGGATTCAGCGGGGTAATATAAAATGCTGCTAGAAAGTGGATTTACCGAAAACTTGCCTCATTATAATAACACATTTTCGGCAGTATTTAAACAAAAAATTCGTCAAAAATAATACCTTCTCTAGCAATTGCTGCGCGGGCTAGGAAGGTAAAAAACTCTTTAATATACGAGCAACGACTCTGTATGGTTTTCAAAAGAAGAATAATTCTGTATTGAAATTAAAAATATCTAGTTACGTGGGTTTTTAAAATATTGAGCAAAAACTAAAAATTGTTTTTTTTTCGAAAAATTAAAGTATTGTATACTTTACTAATTCTTTTAATCTAAATAACTTACGTGAAGATGCAGCTCCGGTGTCGCTCCCCCGTAAATCAAGGGCGAAAAGGGGACAGCGGGGGGTGGCGCAAACGCCCCTTCGTATCCGTTCTCGATGAGATATCGGTCAAGCTCGACGGGATCCCCCAGGAACTTGGTCGGGACGATTGGAGCGTGACTTCCTAATGCCTGAAAATATGGAGAAAAGTTTTGGAGATTTGTCGGATTAGGTATTGCAAATCTAGGCTTAACATGTAAGATGTACCGGGCGGCCCTTAATATTTTGGAATAAATATATCATAACAAAAACATTTAATGTAAAAAACAGCCAAGTACGCGAAAATAGTATTCCGTAAAAAGAATTAATAATAATAATAATAAATAATTTATTCAATAATTAATAATAATTTCCTACATGTTTACTTAATTTTGAAATAATTGAATAAATTAAAATGCCAACTAAAGTTTATTTATATAAGCTTGTGCGGCTCTAGTTTTAGTAATATATTATCGTAAGCCAATATAAAAATGAACAAAGTTTATAAACATATTAAACATACAAATTAAATAAAAATAAATAAATAAAATCAAAATTTAAACAATAATAATAGACCCCTTCTATGTAATACATTAAACAATTAAACAATTCTTGGGTTGTTCTTTAGGTCAAAGTAAACCCAAGTTCTCAGCGGCGTAGCGTGGGGGGGCGCGGAGGGTTCGTCGCCCCCCCCGCCCCGAGGGTAGTGGCGCCCCATAGGTGGCCGAAGCGCTCTCAGCTTTATTAAGTCGGGCCGGTAATGGCCAATTGAGTGGGTGCCAAAGGAAACTAACGACATGAAGACCGTTTTTTTTTTTTTTTTTGGGCGCAAGATTCGTGAGAGGCGCCGGTGTGACTTATTGGCCGCCCCCTCACACATGATCCTCTTTTTTTTTTATTTTTTTTTATTTTGGTCGCAAGATTTGTGAGAGGCGCCTTTTTGATCTTTGTTTTTTTTTGTCACAAGATTTTTCATCAGTTTTCAAAGGCGCCCTTTTTAGCTGTCGCCCCCCCCCGCCCTTTCGGGCACGCTACGCCGCTGCAAGTTCTCTAATACAAATTTTAAAATGAAAGGTTTTTACTAGTTTAAAAATATTTTTTTAAAACTTTGCTATTATAGTACTATAGTCGACGAAAAAATTACTTTTAATAAAATTTGAAAGCAAATATCTTAAAAACTAATCAATGGATTTTCGAAGTTTTTACACGGTTGTAAAGATATTCAAGAGAGCTTCAAAACAAGGTATCACTAGACCCACATTCCCTATTCAAAATATAGGGGTAAAGTATACCCCTCGAAGGGGGTTCGAGCTACAAATATTTTAAGGTAGCCAAAAAGTGTCCCACTCGCAAACAAAATCGACGTGTCCGAGCGTTTCTCCAAATTCGCCCTCTAAATACCCAAAAACGCCTCTGTTTCGATTTTCGTGAAACAACCTGTATAATAAATTGTGGGAAATCTTTAGCAGTGTTCCATCAGGCCGTTCGACAGACATAAAGCCGTCCGAAAAATCCCAAAGCGCGCGCAATGCAGTACGAGGACTGTTTTAAAATGGTTTTGGTTAGATGGAATGACCAAAAAACTTTCCAAAAAATGAATCCTGTTGGCGTAGTTATCGATTTACTTTAGGCATGTGATCATATGCGAGAAAGTTAAATTGAAAGTAAAGTAACTAAAAGAAAGGGTAGGTTTCGGCGTCTCGCGTAAAGGTAGATCGAAGGCAACATATGAATTCGAGAGCTCTAAATTAAAGCACACAGAAAAAAGAGATTTGTGAATTACTTTGCAAAAATTTAATTTATAATCACAAACTATAAACCACTTATAGACTGCCTAATAAAATAAAAAATCATAACAAAAAAATTTCATGTAAAAAAAAGCCAAGTACGCGAAAATGGCATTTCGTAAAAAAAATTGAGATAAAAGTAAGGCCAAGTTCTCCAATACAAATTTCAAAATGAAAGGTTCTTACTAGTTTGGAAATGTTTTTTTAAACTTTGCTATTACAGCCAAATTCTTTATGTTCAATTTAGCTCTGTGCCTCAGTGTCATTTACAGCCGTAATAGCCAAGTTTAGAAAAACATTTTTCAAACTAGTAAGAACCTTTCATTTTGAAATTTGTATTGTAGAACTTGGCTTTACTTTTCTCTCTTTTTACGGAATGCCATTTTCGTGTACTTGACTTTTTTTTACATGAAATGTTTTTGGTATAATTTCACATCTTTTTTAAAGGAATTGGATAATTTTTAAAGTAGTAAAATATGCGGAATATTGTTCAAAAGTTTTGCAATGCCTTACTTAAAATTTTGAGGTTTTTTAAATTTTTTCCCATGGTTTTATCATAGTTCCTATCAGCCTTGCAAAGCTCAGCTCTCTCGCGTTTCTGAAAGTAGACAATGTTACTTTTACATAACTTTACATGTATAGGGGAGGGAAGTAGATTAAAATTTTCGTGTTTTTAAATTTTTTTCTATAGTTTTATCACAGTTAGTTCCTATCAGTCTGCCAAAGCACAGCTCTCTAGCATTTCTGGAAGTGGGCAATGTTACTTTTATATAACGTTACATGTATAGGGGAGGGGCATAAATTAGAATTTTGGGGTTTTTCATCTTTGTAGCATGTCTCGATGTACAGTAGAATTTTGATGATCTATACATGAGTGAGTCAGTGAGTGACAATTTCGACGTTTTTTGAAATTTCGTAACTACTTCACTACTTTATGTAATTCCATGAAACTTGGAAGGGTTGTTAACTCTATGAAGGTCTACGACTGCTTAAAGTTTGAGATTCGTAGCTTATTCAGAAGTAGAGTTTTAGATAGGTCAAATATGGGCTGAAATGTTTCAAGAAAAGGTGGTACGGCAGCGCGAACTTGGCGAGGTACTGCCGTGCCCTCAGATATACCAAAAATTAAAACAAACTTGCCTTAGCACAATGTTTGAGCGAAACTTGTTTTATGTGAAGTTTATTTATTTATTTATTTGTATTTTGTAATTTGATTTTTACAAAATATTTGTGAAATTACCTACATATAATAGAAAGCCTTAATATTCACAAACTTTTTGTGATTTTATTCATTTTTAGGAAATAGACATCATGGTACTTCTAAGAAGTTAGGTAAATCACATTTTGTAGCTTGTACTTGTGTATATAGTTAATGACCTTAATGTGGATGCCTTAAATTGAAGTCGTTTGTTCTTTCGCCAAATCTGGTGTAAAATTTCACATCCATTTCACACTTCTTTTAACTTTTAGGTCACAGGTCACCGGGATTTGCTGCGATCGGAGTAAGCCCTTATGTTTCTATTCCTATCCAATCACCTGCTAAACTAGTTTTTCTTTTTCTAAGCAGGCTTACGTAATACCCTATGGTCAGTATATCCTTTTTCCATGTGGTTTACCAGCAACATGCCGCAGTCCCGTAGAAATAAAAATTGAGAGGCTCTTGCAAAAAAATTAACCGATGATGACTTACCCACTGTTTTTTTTAATCTTCTCAGACAAATGTAAATTTAATGTAATTTTATGGTATATTATGTGTTTTCACGAAGTGGATGAGAATATACATACAATTTTTCCAGTGCAACATATGATAAACACAAAGAAAACAGAGAGAGAGCAAACATTTCTAATGCGCCTGTCTTCAATCCTTGTATTTCAGAAGAGTCCGAAACCGGTTTAAGTGGCTTTGATGGAACGGAAAACTGACTGTCCGATAACAGTACAATGTCGACCTGGAACGCAAATAGTATTTTTCGGGCGGTTTTATGATTTTATGTCGAACGGCCTGGTGTAGCGAAGCTACTGTTGTATCGCTGGCTGCTGTGCTTTGTAAGACATGATTTTTTTAGAAAGAAAAAAATGCATTTCTCATGTCTAATTTTAACTTTTTGTAAAAACAAAAAAGGACCTAAAACCTTGCCGCTGGTCTAATACGTTTTTTGTCTGATGGAATACGAAACGAGTCCACTTCTTTTGATAAATGTGGGTTGACCTCATTAAGTTAATAAAGAAGCAAGGGAGTATCCAACTTAAAACAGAAGGGGCACATTTTTAAATTCCATGGCTTCTTAAGGGCGGTAAATGTACCTTGCACCCAGAATGGGGTGATCTGGTATACCGACGGTTTGAAAATGGGGAGAGGTCTGGAGCAGGGGTATATTGCAGAACCATAGTAGCAAAATTTAATTTTGCCCTGGGGATGTATGCCACTGTTTTCCAGGCAGAAGTGTCTTTGTCAGGAAAAGACATCTACATATGCACTTTTAGCTGAGAGTACTAAAAACCAGGCAGGACACGACTAGAGACCCTGTATGTATGACATATTTTTAAAATAGAGAGACGCGACAAACCCATCAAAGTCACTGAAATTAACATTTGTTGGTTATGTTATTATCTTGCCAAGTTCATTGGCGTTTCACTAAAATAATTTAATTTGTCAGCGGTGAATGACATCAATCAGCATGTAACACCAGGGCTATCAAAACGGACGGGCCACGATCCTCCACTTTGTTGACGTCACATCCGGGGCTGATTTTTTTTTGATGGTCAGGTTACGACACAGCTGATTGTCTTTAAAATATTGAAGTTGGAATGACGGTTCATGAATATTTGATTTTTTTTTAAATAAAGCCATTTTTGAGATTGTTTTTACTTTATTCTGGCAGAACAATTTTTTTAAAATGTATAGTAATCCTTAATTTTTCATAGCCGCTTCATTAGTTCACACAAAAAATAAGTTTAAAGCAGAAGCGAATGTGACAATCACAGATGACAAAGTCAAATACATGTCAAATATAACAGTTGGCATGTGGTACATGGCGGGTAATTTGAATTCAAAATAAGGAATGCTAAATCTTGAAGATTTTAACGTTTTAATCATGATGCTTCCTTACAAACCTTTGGTGGAATATCGGGATGGTGTCTGAGAATATTTCACTGAAATTTTGCGAAAATCTGTAGTGCCATTTTGAAAATATCATAAAAAAACGTCTGACCTCCCATAAGACCCAATGTAAAATTCAGCCCCGGGAGAACAGCTGATTTTTTCAGGGTCGTGGCCTCTATTTTTGTGTTGGCCTTGGTAACACATAAACAAACACGCTTGTCCGCACCCCCTGTATAGGGTTTGTTAATAGTTATTTAAACAACAAGGTTTGAAAACGACTCTTTGCACACGATCGAGACAGTTTGGTAGACCGAGCCGAAGGCGAGGTCTACAAGTCGAGGGAGTGTCCAAAGAGGTTTTCAAACGAGTTTTTTACAATATTTTTTATACGACTGCTAATAAAGAAAGAAAAATCAAATTTTAATTTAACTTGTTTTTATTTCAGACATTTTTACAACAAAACTTTAAAAATTTAACAATTTTTTGACGTATCTAATCAACAAAACATACGAGCAGTGACGGTTGCTACGGAACTAAGCCAACTTATATTGATGGGTGACAACAACAAAAATCACAATGACGGGAGTCCCGTATGCAGAAATAACATAGGCGTGCGCAAAAATGACATAAGCGTGTGCAAAACGTTTTGCATACAGCGTGCGCAAAATGCCATTTTCAGATCGTGTTCTCCGTGCGCAAAATCCCCTTTTACAAGACAGTCGTATAAAAAAATCGTTTATTTTTATTTTCCGATGCTTATGAAATAACAAGGACAGAAGGTGCGTCTCCCTCTAAACATAGCTAGAGTATAGAGGACCGATATTTTCATCCTTTGATTTTGACTTAAATAAATTTGACTTTAAAGAGTTTGTCGCGTCTCTCTATTGTAAGAATATGTCATACATACAAAGAATATGAGTAGTGTAGTAGTGGAGGTTCTATATATATTGGTAACATGCCATCCAGTTCTGTCTGTCTGTATGTCTGTCTGTCTGTTGCTGAAGAAGTGAACTTGGTATGACCTTGGGACTAAAAGAAGTGTGTAAGAAGTTGTGAGCAATGACGTAACAACCAGAGGCTGTTGAAAGGCTCTATTGGTCAATGAGTTAGGTGCCAATGCGCGAGTAGGTAAAACGGGGTGTTTTTTTAGTTTGAGCTTCACTGGGTTAGCCTGGTCTAGGTAAGTCTTAATGTGAAAAAGGCCTTGGTTGTTGGTTAAAAAATAAAATGTCATATGTCAATCTGTCATGTGTCAATCTGTCATGTATCAATCAGTCAATTGCAATAATAAGCTGGCATTTGGAAATTTTTAATGGCTTCGTTTACAAAATGGGTGTCCTAAGTTTACGGTCGATATCAGTTAATATTTGTAAGAGAGAGAGAGAGTAAGAGAGAGAGAGTAAGAGAGAGAGAGTAAGAGAGAGAGAAAGAGAGAGAGAGAGAAAGAGAAAAAGTGTGTGCAAGGGTCTTACTAACTGTTAAAGCTCTGGCTGAACGAATGAACGAAGTGTTGGTTAAAAAGATATAAGGCGAAAGTTGTTTGTGGTGTAAACAGGTGACCAATGCAAGATATAATAGTGATGTGTGTGTACTGTGTCACCTATTCTGCTACGTAACCCGTGGCTGTAGTTCAAGTTGGGGACCTATATGAAATGTATACCTATTGTGTTACCTAACAAGGTGTAAAATTGACAGAATAGTCAAAAAAAGACTGCACTAGCTTATCCTGATATGTTTTAATACAAAAAAGTTGATTAATCCCTGTTTGTTAAAAATAAAATCATTTTTAAAAATATTTCTTTAAATTTTTCCATATGCATTTTCCTATATGTATCCCTTTGCACTGTTTATGTAGTTAAATGATAACCTTATGACCCCTCACATGTTTTTGTTTTATCTACTTAGCAAGGAGGAAAAGTAATATGATGCAATACGTAATGCAGTTGGTTATTTATATGGTGTGCAATTGTCGTAATATTTGAAAAAAATTGCAATTTTTAATTTTTTATTTTATAAAAATGGTCGTAATGATCGTCAAGAAAATTGCAAAAACGTATTGAATGTTAATATTTCAGAACCACTAAAACCGCATCAAAATAATTATTGATTTTAGGATCTATTGGAAAAAACCCACAAGCAAAGGCTAAAAGCCTCCCTCAAAAAGTGCCAAACGGCATATTAAAATAAATTAATAATAAGGGCATATAATGAAAGATCGCTATCAGCTGGGGGTAGCAAAGCTACTTTTTACGCTATGTGCGCATGTTTTGCATTGATAGTTTCCAAGAAAGACGCATTTCGGTGTACTGCGCAAATCTCATTTGGTCCTTAATAGTTTTTCACTAATTTCTCAGCACCTAATGAACCGATTCGAGAAATTCTTTTTGTATTAGATTGATATGTTTAACTTGTATTAAATTTAAAGAAGCAATAGATCACCCAAAAGGGCCTTAATAGTTTTTGACTACTTTCTCAGCACCTAATAAACCGATTCAAGAAATTCTTTTTGTATTGCATTGGTGTGGCTTAACTTGTACTAATTCTTAAGGAGATCTAGATCAATGAAAAGGGTCTTTATATTTTCCACTAATTTCTCAACATCTATTGAACCGATTCGAGAAATTCTTTTTTTATATTGGATTGATATGTCTAACTTGTATGCATTTTTAGAAAGACAAAGGTCGATCAAAATGGTTTTGTATGCTTTGCAGGACAGATTTCAAAAATTGTTCTTTTATTAGATTCACAAAAATAAATGAGAAAATAGGAATGTAGTTTAGCAGGCAATCTAATTTCTCAACATCTATTGAACCGATTCGAGAAATTCTTTGTTTATATTTGATTGATATGTCTAACTTGTATGTATTTTTAGAAAGACAAAGGTCGATCAAAATGTTTTTGTTTTGTTTTGCAGGACAGATTTCAAAAATTGTTCTTTTATTAGATTCACAAAAATAAATGAGAAAATAGGACTGTAGTTTAGCAGGCAATCAAAAGGATATTAATAAATAAACACACACACACTAACCTACTATAAGTATTATAATGCATTACGTTTTTCATATACAATTGTAGAAATTTAATAAACAAGCAGTTGTTAAGATAAAAGTAGGAATCCTCTAACCTTAGTATTAAAGGTTAGTTATGAAACAAAAAATTGATCTTGTTTAATTTTATTCTTACCCATTTAAACTTTTGTGACTTTGCACAATAGGAATCAAACAGATTATTGTTTTTTTTTTACAATATTTATAAAAATGGTAACAGAACTAGCTACTTAAATAACTTAAAATGTAGACCCAATAAGCATTTAAAAATAGTCTATTTTGTTAACAGTAAATTTTAAATAGTTCACACAAAATTAAGATTTACAATAATTATTAACATTTTCTGATTTGTTTGTTTTAACCTTACCCAGCACTCTCTAAGATCACATCTGAGTCCGAAGATGTCCGAAAGCTAGCGAAGACTTACAAATAACGAATAGAGTAGGTACAACAACTAAGACGTGTGCTGTATAAATTATCGCAATGGACTGAATAAACATCGTAGATTTTTGGTCTAACAAAATGTATAGACAAAAGTAATTTAGGTTTTTTGATAGCTATTGAGTAAGTACATTAATATCTATACATATGTGAAATATGTTTGTGGTGTTTTATGCTAGATTAAATGTCATATAAACGGCAGGAAACTAACTTTACAGGTCTCCTCAGGGTAGTGTCAAAAGGGCCTTATTACCTAAAAATAGTCATTTTTAACGTAAATTATGGGTTGTCTGATAGAAATGAATATACTAGTCATTGAGTAGGTACATTAATATTTATATATATTTTATGCTAGATTAAATACCATATGAACGACAGGAAACTAACTTTACAGGTCGGTCTCCTCAGGTTAGTGTAAAAAGGGTCTGGTTAAATGGTTAGATTAACAAAATGTTGGTTAAAAAAGCATTAAGACTAATACTAGGCTAGTGTGGTCTGGTGTGACACACCTCTTTGTTAAACAAGTTTAGTAAATTTTTGGTATTTGGTAAGAAGAGTTATCTATATCTATTACAAATAGAATGATACAAACACGAAAAAGCCAATTTAATAATTTTTTTTCCTAATTTCTCAACATATATTGAACCGATTTAAGAAATTATTTTTGTATGTGATTGGTGCTGGATTCACATGGACTTTATTTTTTAGGAAGATAACTCTCGGTCACTAGGATCTTGTTAGGTTTTTGTTGATGTCACAACTTTAAATAGACCGATTTGAAAAATTATTTTTGTATTGAATTAGGGGATCCAAATTAAATTTATTTTTATCAAGGCAAAGCTCAACCAAAAATAAATGAGAAGAGAAAATTTTATTTTAATATGCAATCCAAAGGACATTATTATATAAACACACCCTAGGAAAAGTTGTTTACCTATAAGTTTAATTCTTGTTTGTTACCTATTTATTATTATGTTAGATTTGATTTTAAAAATTGAATTCGAACTAACACTTTAATTTAAAATAAAGCAAAGAAACTTTAATTTAAAATAAAGCAAAAAACTTTAATTTAAAATAAAGCAAAATCATTTTTGTCAATGAGATAATTTAACTAACTACCTATGTAACTGCTAAAGAAATTATTATTAACATTTTCTTCTTTGTTTAAACTTTAGACAAAATCCTTCAAGATTTAACATCCGAAGATGCCTGAATGTTAACGAAGATTTACGATTACCTTAGGAAATCTGGTTTAATGTTTGAAGTTAGGTGCAAAAACTCTGTCATGTGTCATATAAATTATCGGTTTGGTGTAACGTAATGGATAAACGAAGAAGGCTGAACTTCTAAAGATAGTAAGTGGTTGCCACAAATCTCTCATATAAGCTTTTCAGTACAGCATTAAACAGAATGGTAAAAAATTGATAAAATGTGCACGCGCTTGCAGATAGAACAACAATCTATGAAAAAAAATATGGATATGTTTCTGTTGATAGCGTTATATTTTTTAAAATCATTTGGCATATATATTAAAGCGAAAAACAGAATTAAAATATCATATACAAACAAGTGTTCCTTTATGGAACAATATTTGGCATTTGGTAACAAACCAGTGTTTCTTTATTAAACAACTGTTTTTGATTTATTTTTTCTTTATTAATACCATAGACTATAGTAGAAGACTAGCAAATAAATAAAGAACTTTAAAATTTATTTTAAAAAACGTACTTACTTAATAAAGAAGTTTAAAATCTTTGTTTGGCCCATCGATAACTCAATTTCCTTTCTCTTTAAGAATCACCAAAATTGTATTCTCCTTTAACCTTTATTTTTTCTTTTTAAAATCAATGCGAGGGAAAACTAAAACAGTGCTTCTTTAGAAACCCTTATAATGATCATAGAACACCAAATATTGCAAGCCTTTCTTAAACCAATTGTAGAGAAAGAGATAAAACTGTTACTATGATACCAAAATATAAAGGACTGAATCTTTAAGATTTGCCTATAAATTCTGAATGGTAAAATGCGACGTTGAAAAATTTTTTTTGGTAGTTTTAAGTTGTTTTGATGTTATTTTTAAAGTCAAAGAACATTAAAAATATATTAAAATGATGCGAGAGTCACTTATACAACAAAACTGAACAAAATTGTTCAGAAATTTCGTTTCTCAGGTAAATCTTTTGAAACTGCTTGACCTTCAAACACCTTTTAAATCAAAATCATAAGTACAAATAAGTCAAAGACATTTTGAGAATAATTAAGTGTAACTTTTTTAGCACATACCAATATAGTACATTTTTTAATCCTGTCATTCAAAAAATGTAAAAAATGTTTGGTGGTTTAATACTTCTAGGTCTAGGGGATATGATAGGGTCACTGCATCCTGAAAGCCTGGCGTCTCCATAAGAAGACACTACGTCTTTGTGATGCAGTGACCCTAGGATATGAAAATCATCAGAGCCTCATATTTTTAAGCTTCGGCATCCGTATTTGAGAATATAACCTCAAAAATGTTATTATTGTTTATTTTTATTGTAAATATGTCTATTCAGACGCCGATACTGGTAAATCGATAGATGAACTCGATGTATAAAGAATAAATATACGTATGTCGTGTTTCATACAGCGTTGTTATACACTTTCTTAAAAATATTTCTCTTTTTCTAACTTATAGGCGCATGTTGGTGGTAAAAGCGAATTGTTTTTATGAATTAATTTTTATCGCTGTTCCGGGTCTTTTGGTCTGGTTGGTCTCTTAAAACGTTAATAATTAATACTATCTACCTACCTAACAAATAAATATTAAAAAAAAAATTAAATAAAATATAAGAAAAATGTATTTATTTATATTATGGGCGATACTTATTTTTCAAGTTATAACAGAGTTCACCTCGAATTTTGTTGCGCTTATAGCAGTTTAACACATAATCAAACTAACTAAAGTTTATAATTATATACTTTCTTCCGAAAAAAACTAAAATCTTAACCATATTGAATTGATAAGTGCGGTAAGTGAGTGGCAGAATAGATTTGTCCTGTAAATGTCACTTATGTCCCGCTACCTTCTTCTTTCACTTTCCAAAATATAGTACTAATTTTATTAACAGTTGTTTTTTAAATGATCTCACTTGATTTGACTGCAAATTTTTTCCATGACTTAAGCAGTTGCGGAAAAATATTTTACTTGTGTTTTTTTTCTTGTAGTTTTAAACTTTTTTGTATTTTTTAGTAATGGAAGCACAAACATAGAAACAAGTTTTGACGAGGGACACGAGTGACTCAGAACCTGGTTATAAAATGTATATTTTTTTAAATGCAAATAACTTGATGTTTTTAGTAAGGTTTAATAATTCCTATACTCCAAAAACATGTCTAAAATAATTATATCTTATGCTGTTTTATTTTATAAAAAAATTACATTGTTATTTATAAAAATTATACTGAAGATAGAGACACCACAAACTATAACTGATTACATTTAGTCTGCCTCAGATTAATTTCTTTAGTGATTTTTGAACAAGATCATACATGAGTACTAATTATGGGGATATGATTTTAAACAAATGAGAATTGCTTCACAATAATATCGGGCACTTCCGAAGGCTACAATTTAGACAATGTGTTCAGCTATATACATAGATAGTTAAATAAGCAAATTCCTAAGCAAACCTGGAAACCATATTTAAATAGTAAAATTCTTCCCCCCAAATTTTCGGTATCCTCATGTTCTAAGACATTATTCTAAAGTTGTCAGACACCTTTATACAACATTATATAGTAACTACTGGCCGTAATTTAAACAAGTAGTATGTTCTCAAGACTAGGCACTAGTTTTCTTTTTAATAAAAATATGCTGCCTGCAAATTTATATTTTTATCATATGTAGGTTTTGTCTTGTTTTTAAATAAAGGCCAATTTTTTTTTAGTCTTACAAGCTTGCATTCTTTAACGCCCTCTAGAATCTCGATGGACACCGCTCAGCTCTAATATTTGTTTGTAGATCTGATGCTCTAGATGTGAAAACTTCTTTGCTTCTTTAAACAATATTAAGTTTTCAAGCCCGGAAGTGTTCTTGAAAATGTGATCATCTAAAGCAATATTCTCATAATCCATTGATATTTTCCTATTACCTTACATCCACTTATTGTTATAATATCGGGGACCAAAGACCTTACCATACACATCTTCCTTATTGGAATCATTATCGTCTTGAACAAAACTTAATACAGTTTGTTTTTGGGGTTCGAAGAATAGCTTTAAAAAGTTTTCTGTTTGCTCTGCCTTGTCTAATTCCACTCTTTCTAATACGGAGCACCTATCATTTACACCGTCCAACAACATATTGGTAAGTTAATTACGTTTAAACTACACCTGAGGATAGCTGAATTACGTCTGCAGTACATCTGAAGTACAGCTGAAGTACATCTGAAGTACAGCTGAAGTACATCTGAAGTACGTCAGAAGTACATCTGAAGTACAGTTGAAGTACATCTAAACTACAGCTGAATTATGTCTGAAGTACGTCTGGATTATATGTGTTAAGTTTTCAATTTTTTGCTTACAATATGTATAGAATTGCTGATCTCCCCACAAACCGTCTTCTTCTCCAAATGATGTTGGCATTTTCCAAACATTTAAATTGTTCTTATCATTTAATAAAGATATTAATATAGTTTATCTTTATTTAACCCACCTTTTGCCTTTTATATTGCTAATAAATAATCATTTGTATTATATTTTACAGATGGTACAAGGCCCTTGCAAACATAGTCAAGAACTGACTGTTATTTAAGTTTTATTAATCTATTTGTTTATTATTTTGCTTACAGTTTGATGAATATTTTCACGTACTTTAATTAAGTTATTTGGAGCCTTATCGAAGTAAACAGCTGTTGACTTGGTCTTCTCAAATTCATGGAACATTTCCAACATTTTAAAATGTTCCATTATTTTGCATACTAATTCACCTTTTCTATGAGTAACAGCAAAATTTTGCGGTAGATAATGTTGCGTTATCACAATAGTAGGATCGTATATTAAATTATTAAGCTCAAGCCAGAAATGCGGTTAAATTTTAATTCCATTTGAATATAACTTACTACTCACTTGTACCTTGGTTTTTATTCCATATTTCTCAGCTAATTCGTGGAAAACTAAACTTGCAGCTAAGCAAGCATACACCACAGTAATTTGCCCGAATAAATGCCTTTTCACTACCATATTTGATTATATTATTTAATCTGATGTACTCTCGCATAATATCAGACATAACTGGTCACATCAAGAGCTTGATGATAAATAGTTCTTATTTGTTTTAGTATTTGAAATTATACAATCTTGTAAACAGTATGTTCTAATTAGTTTAATAATTTTTGAAGATGTCTTTCTCATTGACATATTAATAACTTTTAAGTTGGTAACACTGGTAACAGTGAAATTTGGTTGGTATCATTGACTGGTTGGTAATTTCTATTAAGTTGGTAGCCATGGGATATTGTTGGTCACAATGTCTGTTTGGTTTTGCATTTTGTTAATATATTTTGATTTTTATCATTTTATTCATTATGATTTAATTCATTGAAGAGAAAATATTTAGTGGTTTTTGAAAAAGACGCGAGGTAGAGTCAATAAGTAGGTAGGTAGATAGCTTATATTTTGCAAGCGTCGTGTTATTTTATTATTTATATCGCCTAATTTTAGCCTCACGACATCAGTAAAGAGAGACATTTTCTGTAACTATTAAAAGTTTAATTAAAATTAGGCGATATAAATAATAAAATAACACGACGCTTGCAAAATATAAGCTATCTACCTACCTACTTATTGACTCTACCTCGCGTCTTTTTCAAAAACCACTAAATATTTTCTCTTCAATGAATTAAATCATAATGAATAAAATGATAAAAATCAAAATATATTAACAAAATGCAAAACCAAACAGACATTGTGACCAACAATATCCCATGGCTACCAACTTAATAGAAATTACCAACCAGTCAATGATACCAACCAAATTTCACTGTTACCAGTGTTACCAACTTAAAAGTTATCAATATGTCAATGAGAAAGACATCTTCAAAAATTATTAAACTAATTAGAACATACTGTTTACAAGATTGGATAATTTCAAATACTAAAACAAATAAGAACTATTTATCATCAAGCTCTTGATGTGACCAGTTATGTCTGATATTATGCGAGAGTACATCAGATTAAATAATATAATCAAATATGGTAGTGAAAAGGCATTTATTCGGGCAAATTACTGTGGTGTATGCTTGCTTAGCTGCAAGTTTAGTTTTCCACGAATTGGCTGAGAAATATGGAATAAAAACCAAGGTACAAGTGAGTAGTAAGTTATATTCAAATGGAATTAAAATTTAACCGCATTTCTGGCTTGAGCTTAATAATTTAATATACGATCCTACTATTGTGATAACGCAACATTATCTACCGCAAAATTTTGCTGTTACTCATAGAAAAGGTGAATTAGTATGCAAAATAATGGAACATTTTAAAATGTTGGAAATGTTCCATGAATTTGAGAAGACCAAGTCAACAGCTGTTTACTTCGATAAGGCTCCAAATAACTTAATTAAAGTACGTGAAAATATTCATCAAACTGTAAGCAAAATAATAAACAAATAGATTAATAAAACTTAAATAACAGTCAGTTCTTGACTATGTTTGCAAGGGCCTTGTACCATCTGTAAAATATAATACAAATGATTATTTATTAGCAATATAAAAGGCAAAAGGTGGGTTAAATAAAGATAAACTATATTAATATCTTTATTAAATGATAAGAACAATTTAAATGTTTGGAAAATGCCAACATCATTTGGAGAAGAAGACGGTTTGTGGGGAGATCAGCAATTCTATACATATTGTAAGCAAAAAATTGAAAACTTAACACATATAATCCAGACGTACTTCAGACATAATTCAGCTGTAGTTTAGATGTACTTCAACTGTACTTCAGATGTACTTCTGACGTACTTCAGATGTACTTCAGCTGTACTTCAGATGTACTTCAGCTGTACTTCAGATGTACTGCAGACGTAATTCAGCTATCCTCAGGTGTAGTTTAAACGTAATTAACTTACCAATATGTTGTTGGACGGTGTAAATGATAGGTGCTCCGTATTAGAAAGAGTGGAATTAGACAAGGCAGAGCAAACAGAAAACTTTTTAAAGCTATTCTTCGAACCCCAAAAACAAACTGTATTAAGTTTTGTTCAAGACGATAATGATTCCAATAAGGAAGATGTGTATGGTAAGGTCTTTGGTCCCCGATATTATAACAATAAGTGGATGTAAGGTAATAGGAAAATATCAATGGATTATGAGAATATTGCTTTAGATGATCACATTTTCAAGAACACTTCCGGGCTTGAAAACTTAATATTGTTTAAAGAAGCAAAGAAGTTTTCACATCTAGAGCATCAGATCTACAAACAAATATTAGAGCTGAGCGGTGTCCATCGAGATTCTAGAGGGCGTTAAAGAATGCAAGCTTGTAAGACTAAAAAAAAATTGGCCTTTATTTAAAAACAAGACAAAACCTACATATGATAAAAATATAAATTTGCAGGCAGCATATTTTTATTAAAAAGAAAACTAGTGCCTAGTCTTGAGAACATACTACTTGTTTAAATTACGGCCAGTAGTTACTATATAATGTTGTATAAAGGTGTCTGACAACTTTAGAATAATGTCTTAGAACATGAGGATACCGAAAATTTGGGGGGAAGAATTTTACTATTTAAATATGGTTTCCAGGTTTGCTTAGGAATTTGCTTATTTAACTATCTATGTATATAGCTGAACACATTGTCTAAATTGTAGCCTTCGGAAGTGCCCGATATTATTGTGAAGCAATTCTCATTTGTTTAAAATCATATCCCCATAATTAGTACTCATGTATGATCTTGTTCAAAAATCACTAAAGAAATTAATCTGAGGCAGACTAAATGTAATCAGTTATAGTTTGTGGTGTCTCTATCTTCAGTATAATTTTTATAAATAACAATGTAATTTTTTTATAAAATAAAACAGCATAAGATATAATTATTTTAGACATGTTTTTGGAGTATAGGAATTATTAAACCTTACTAAAAACATCAAGTTATTTGCATTTAAAAAAATATACATTTTATAACCAGGTTCTGAGTCACTCGTGTCCCTCGTCAAAACTTGTTTCTATGTTTGTGCTTCCATTACTAAAAAATACAAAAAAGTTTAAAACTACAAGAAAAAAACACAAGTAAAATATTTTTCCGCAACTGCTTAAGTCATGGAAAAAATTTGCAGTCAAATCAAGTGAGATCATTTAAAAAACAACTGTTAATAAAATTAGTACTATATTTTGGAAAGTGAAAGAAGAAGGTAGCGGGACATAAGTGACATTTACAGGACAAATCTATTCTGCCACTCACTTACCGCACTTATCAATTCAATATGGTTAAGATTTTAGTTTTTTTCGGAAGAAAGTATATAATTATAAACTTTAGTTAGTTTGATTATGTGTTAAACTGCTATAAGCGCAACAAAATTCGAGGTGAACTCTGTTATAACTTGAAAAATAAGTATCGCCCATAATATAAATAAATACATTTTTCTTATATTTTATTTAATTTTTTTTTAAATATTTATTTGTTAGGTAGGTAGATAGTATTAATTATTAACGTTTTAAGAGACCAACCAGACCAAAAGACCCGGAACAGCGATAAAAATTAATTCATGAAAACAATTCGCTTTTACCACCAACATGCGCCTATAAGTAAAAGAGAAATATTTTTAAGAAAGTGTATAACAACGCTGTATGAAACACGACATACGTATATTTATTCTTTATACATCGAGTTCATCTATCGATTTACCAGTATCGGCGTCTGAATAGACATATTTACAATAAAAATAAACAATAATAACATTTTTGAGGTTATATTCTCAAATACGGATGCCGAAGTTTAAAAATATGAGGCTCTGATGATTTTCATATCCTAGGGTCACTGCATCACAAAGACGTAGTGTCTTCTTATGGAGACGCCAGGCTTTCAGGATGCAGTGACCCTATCATATCCCCTAGACCTAGAAGTATTAAACCACCAAACATTTTTTACATTTTTTGAATGACAGGATTAAAAAATGTACTATATTGGTATGTGCTAAAAAAGTTACACTTAATTATTCTCAAAATGTCTTTGACTTATTTGTACTTATGATTTTGATTTAAAAGGTGTTTGAAGGTCAAGCAGTTTCAAAAGATTTACCTGAGAAACGAAATTTCTGAACAATTTTGTTCAGTTTTGTTGTATAAGTGACTCTCGCATCATTTTAATATATTTTTAATGTTCTTTGACTTTAAAAATAACATCAAAACAACTTAAAACTACCAAAAAAAATTTTTCAACGTCGCATTTTACCATTCAGAATTTATAGGCAAATCTTAAAGATTCAGTCCTTTATATTTTGGTATCATAGTAACAGTTTTATCTCTTTCTCTACAATTGGTTTAAGAAAGGCTTGCAATATTTGGTGTTCTATGATCATTATAAGGGTTTCTAAAGAAGCACTGTTTTAGTTTTCCCTCGCATTGATTTTAAAAAGAAAAAATAAAGGTTAAAGGAGAATACAATTTTGGTGATTCTTAAAGAGAAAGGAAATTGAGTTATCGATGGGCCAAACAAAGATTTTAAACTTCTTTATTAAGTAAGTACGTTTTTTAAAATAAATTTTAAAGTTCTTTATTTATTTGCTAGTCTTCTACTATAGTCTATGGTATTAATAAAGAAAAAATAAATCAAAAACAGTTGTTTAATAAAGAAACACTGGTTTGTTACCAAATGCCAAATATTGTTCCATAAAGGAACACTTGTTTGTATATGATATTTTAATTCTGTTTTTCGCTTTAATATATATGCCAAATGATTTTAAAAAATATAACGCTATCAACAGAAACATATCCATATTTTTTTTCATAGATTGTTGTTCTATCTGCAAGCGCGTGCACATTTTATCAATTTTTTACCATTCTGTTTAATGCTGTACTGAAAAGCTTATATGAGAGATTTGTGGCAACCACTTACTATCTTTAGAAGTTCAGCCTTCTTCGTTTATCCATTACGTTACACCAAACCGATAATTTATATGACACATGACAGAGTTTTTGCACCTAACTTCAAACATTAAACCAGATTTCCTAAGGTAATCGTAAATCTTCGTTAACATTCAGGCATCTTCGGATGTTAAATCTTGAAGGATTTTGTCTAAAGTTTAAACAAAGAAGAAAATGTTAATAATAATTTCTTTAGCAGTTACATAGGTAGTTAGTTAAATTATCTCATTGACAAAAATGATTTTGCTTTATTTTAAATTAAAGTTTTTTGCTTTATTTTAAATTAAAGTTTCTTTGCTTTATTTTAAATTAAAGTGTTAGTTCGAATTCAATTTTTAAAATCAAATCTAACATAATAATAAATAGGTAACAAACAAGAATTAAACTTATAGGTAAACAACTTTTCCTAGGGTGTGTTTATATAATAATGTCCTTTGGATTGCATATTAAAATAAAATTTTCTCTTCTCATTTATTTTTGGTTGAGCTTTGCCTTGATAAAAATAAATTTAATTTGGATCCCCTAATTCAATACAAAAATAATTTTTCAAATCGGTCTATTTAAAGTTGTGACATCAACAAAAACCTAACAAGATCCTAGTGACCGAGAGTTATCTTCCTAAAAAATAAAGTCCATGTGAATCCAGCACCAATCACATACAAAAATAATTTCTTAAATCGGTTCAATATATGTTGAGAAATTAGGAAAAAAAATTATTAAATTGGCTTTTTCGTGTTTGTATCATTCTATTTGTAATAGATATAGATAACTCTTCTTACCAAATACCAAAAATTTACTAAACTTGTTTAACAAAGAGGTGTGTCACACCAGACCACACTAGCCTAGTATTAGTCTTAATGCTTTTTTAACCAACATTTTGTTAATCTAACCATTTAACCAGACCCTTTTTACACTAACCTGAGGAGACCGACCTGTAAAGTTAGTTTCCTGTCGTTCATATGGTATTTAATCTAGCATAAAATATATATAAATATTAATGTACCTACTCAATGACTAGTATATTCATTTCTATCAGACAACCCATAATTTACGTTAAAAATGACTATTTTTAGGTAATAAGGCCCTTTTGACACTACCCTGAGGAGACCTGTAAAGTTAGTTTCCTGCCGTTTATATGACATTTAATCTAGCATAAAACACCACAAACATATTTCACATATGTATAGATATTAATGTACTTACTCAATAGCTATCAAAAAACCTAAATTACTTTTGTCTATACATTTTGTTAGACCAAAAATCTACGATGTTTATTCAGTCCATTGCGATAATTTATACAGCACACGTCTTAGTTGTTGTACCTACTCTATTCGTTATTTGTAAGTCTTCGCTAGCTTTCGGACATCTTCGGACTCAGATGTGATCTTAGAGAGTGCTGGGTAAGGTTAAAACAAACAAATCAGAAAATGTTAATAATTATTGTAAATCTTAATTTTGTGTGAACTATTTAAAATTTACTGTTAACAAAATAGACTATTTTTAAATGCTTATTGGGTCTACATTTTAAGTTATTTAAGTAGCTAGTTCTGTTACCATTTTTATAAATATTGTAAAAAAAAAACAATAATCTGTTTGATTCCTATTGTGCAAAGTCACAAAAGTTTAAATGGGTAAGAATAAAATTAAACAAGATCAATTTTTTGTTTCATAACTAACCTTTAATACTAAGGTTAGAGGATTCCTACTTTTATCTTAACAACTGCTTGTTTATTAAATTTCTACAATTGTATATGAAAAACGTAATGCATTATAATACTTATAGTAGGTTAGTGTGTGTGTGTTTATTTATTAATATCCTTTTGATTGCCTGCTAAACTACATTCCTATTTTCTCATTTATTTTTGTGAATCTAATAAAAGAACAATTTTTGAAATCTGTCCTGCAAAACAAAACAAAAACATTTTGATCGACCTTTGTCTTTCTAAAAATACATACAAGTTAGACATATCAATCAAATATAAACAAAGAATTTCTCGAATCGGTTCAATAGATGTTGAGAAATTAGATTGCCTGCTAAACTACATTCCTATTTTCTCATTTATTTTTGTGAATCTAATAAAAGAACAATTTTTGAAATCTGTCCTGCAAAGCATACAAAACCATTTTGATCGACCTTTGTCTTTCTAAAAATGCATACAAGTTAGACATATCAATCCAATATAAAAAAAGAATTTCTCGAATCGGTTCAATAGATGTTGAGAAATTAGTGGAAAATATAAAGACCCTTTTCATTGATCTAGATCTCCTTAAGAATTAGTACAAGTTAAGCCACACCAATGCAATACAAAAAGAATTTCTTGAATCGGTTTATTAGGTGCTGAGAAAGTAGTCAAAAACTATTAAGGCCCTTTTGGGTGATCTATTGCTTCTTTAAATTTAATACAAGTTAAACATATCAATCTAATACAAAAAGAATTTCTCGAATCGGTTCATTAGGTGCTGAGAAATTAGTGAAAAACTATTAAGGACCAAATGAGATTTGCGCAGTACACCGAAATGCGTCTTTCTTGGAAACTATCAATGCAAAACATGCGCACATAGCGTAAAAAGTAGCTTTGCTACCCCCAGCTGATAGCGATCTTTCATTATATGCCCTTATTATTAATTTATTTTAATATGCCGTTTGGCACTTTTTGAGGGAGGCTTTTAGCCTTTGCTTGTGGGTTTTTTCCAATAGATCCTAAAATCAATAATTATTTTGATGCGGTTTTAGTGGTTCTGAAATATTAACATTCAATACGTTTTTGCAATTTTCTTGACGATCATTACGACCATTTTTATAAAATAAAAAATTAAAAATTGCAATTTTTTTCAAATATTACGACAATTGCACACCATATAAATAACCAACTGCATTACGTATTGCATCATATTACTTTTCCTCCTTGCTAAGTAGATAAAACAAAAACATGTGAGGGGTCATAAGGTTATCATTTAACTACATAAACAGTGCAAAGGGATACATATAGGAAAATGCATATGGAAAAATTTAAAGAAATATTTTTAAAAATGATTTTATTTTTAACAAACAGGGATTAATCAACTTTTTTGTATTAAAACATATCAGGATAAGCTAGTGCAGTCTTTTTTTGACTATTCTGTCAATTTTACACCTTGTTAGGTAACACAATAGGTATACATTTCATATAGGTCCCCAACTTGAACTACAGCCACGGGTTACGTAGCAGAATAGGTGACACAGTACACACACATCACTATTATATCTTGCATTGGTCACCTGTTTACACCACAAACAACTTTCGCCTTATATCTTTTTAACCAACACTTCGTTCATTCGTTCAGCCAGAGCTTTAACAGTTAGTAAGACCCTTGCACACACTTTTTCTCTTTCTCTCTCTCTCTCTTTCTCTCTCTCTTACTCTCTCTCTCTTACTCTCTCTCTCTTACTCTCTCTCTCTTACTCTCTCTCTCTCTTACAAATATTAACTGATATCGACCGTAAACTTAGGACACCCATTTTGTAAACGAAGCCATTAAAAATTTCCAAATGCCAGCTTATTATTGCAATTGACTGATTGATACATGACAGATTGACACATGACAGATTGACATATGACATTTTATTTTTTAACCAACAACCAAGGCCTTTTTCACATTAAGACTTACCTAGACCAGGCTAACCCAGTGAAGCTCAAACTAAAAAAACACCCCGTTTTACCTACTCGCGCATTGGCACCTAACTCATTGACCAATAGAGCCTTTCAACAGCCTCTGGTTGTTACGTCATTGCTCACAACTTCTTACACACTTCTTTTAGTCCCAAGGTCATACCAAGTTCACTTCTTCAGCAACAGACAGACAGACATACAGACAGACAGAACTGGATGGCATGTTACCAATATATATAGAACCTCCACTACTACACTACTAATATGTCATACATACAGGGTCTCTAGACACGACAAGGTTGATCTTCTCGGGGTTCCAGGACATGAGGGCGTTTCTCGGAAACGAGGAGGCTGACCAACTAGCTAGAATGAGGTCATCGACTGATCCAGTAGGGCCGGAGCCCATGGTGGGCATCGCAGAGTGTCTTGTCATGATGACCCTAAAATGTGACTTGAGCAGGCGCTCTGGGAGGACCCGGACGGAATGAGGCAACCAAATTCCTTATCTAGGAGAGGTGGGTGCCTCCAGAGTGAGGTCTCTCTCACTTCAAGTGGCCGAGGCCAGAAAAATCGAGAGGACGACAAGTTTTCCTAAAGAATAAGTTCCACAAAGTGCAGTGCCGGTACAACCGTAATGTAAGTAATTACCCTTATTATTATTGTGTTTATTCCCAAAGCAAGCATAATAACCATTTGTACTACCAATATCCTGTTTTCTCTGGACAGCGTTTTCGGTCCCTGGATCTTTCGCTTTTAAGGGAACGATCCCGAAGGACCCGGAAACCGTCGCGGCTTGTGCCAACCCTTAGCGATATCAGAAAGTTTCAACTCAGAAAAATCTGCTCCTTTGCCAAGGCGGCGAGTTTTCAGGGCTGACACAGTGGATAGTGGGGTACAACGGGCCTCGCAAGGTAGTCTAAGTGCATGTGACTTTTCCCGCCCACATAACATTCAGTCATTTATTTAAGGGGGTAAATTCATAATCTATGTACATTTCATTGTCTAATTTTAAAAATCTAGTAAGAAAGGGAGACTGTTCCTCCCCCCCTCCCCCCCCCCGTGCCTACCCTAGATACTCCCTTTTAAAGGAGAGTTTATTTTAAGCTCTTTCTTTTTTCTCTAGCCCGAATAGCAGTTGGGTGAGTTTTGCTGGGCATAAATTAGTCTGTGCTAATTATTCCACGTCCCAAATTTTGTCCATTTATGTCAGAGATGTTTATGCAGGAAGTAAGTATATAGGGTGTTTGTTTACTGCGGAAAAATTCGTTCAATAAATGGAATAATGACGGATCTAATACCATCCTAGTCCATTAGCACACTTTAACTGAACTCCATGCTATATCAGCCTTAAAAACAGTTTTTTGTAAATATATATCATGGCTTCACTTGAAATGTGCTAATAGGCTAGCTAGGAAGGTATCAGATCCGTTATGGATCCATTTATTTTTAAAAATAAATTTGGGATAAAATCTTAAGCATTCAAAGCTGTTCAAGGTCTTAAAACATAAGATTTTTCGATTAAGGTAGGGAAAGTCGAAGATTTTCTTTCTTTCCTAAAAAAACTATAAACAGTGACAGAGGAGTGGAGAATACGAATGTTTTTTTTGTAATTTTACAAATCTCCACTGTGAGAAATGGATTATTTTCAATTTTAATTTGGACATGCTGGTCAGGCGTTTTAGTCCGCTTTTGACTTATGCCACACTGAGGAGATCCTAGCTAGTTCGAAACACGGTTAGTAAATAAGAAAATCTGCCATTTTGGATCCGCCATTTTCATTTTTTTAAGTTTGAGTAAAAAATTTTGTTAATGACCTCAAGCAATGTAATGTTTTAAGTTTGAAACAAATAGGTTAGTAAATAAGAAAATCCGCCATTTTGGATTCGCCATTTTGAATTTTTTAAGTTTGAGGATAAAACTGTATTTAGTGAACTCAGGCACTGCAAACTTTCAAGTTTCAGACAAATTTGTTTAAAAATAAAGAAATCTGCCATTTTGGATCCGTCATTGTTGTAATAAAAAACGTAAATTGTAGTGTTACCAGGTTACCAAACACTACAACTACCAAGATTCAACAGTCGACTTAATGGATTTAACTTTACTTAACAAAAACAAATTTCAAAAAAATTGCGTAAAGGATTTTTAAAGATGTTTTTATATAAATAATATATTTTGTTTTTCATCTACACATTTTATCAAAAAAAAATTTTCTCCGGCGCCGAGTTGGCCCGGCACGCAGTTGGCGGCGCCGAGTTTGCGGCGCCCAGTTGTCCTAGACCGTTCGAAACACGTATCTGTTGCTAGTCAGGTTTTAGCTCCTTGTCGCACATGAAGGCCCCTCTGCTGATAAAACTTTATAGGTTCGATGCATGAAGAGAGGGTGAAGCACTAGTGGAGAAGACGAAAGTTTCCTTCTTTACAATTTTACAAAGCTTTACTGTTAGAATTGGATTATTTTTCAATTTTAATTTGGATATGCTGGTCAGGAGTTTTATTCCGCTTTTGACTTATGCCACACTGAGGACATCCTAATTAGTTCGAAACACGTGTCTGTGGCTAGTCAGTTTTTAGCTTCTTGTCGCACATGCGAGGCCCCTCTGCTGATGAAACTTTATAGGTCCGATGCATGAAGAGAGGGTGGAGCACTAGTGGAGAAGACAAATGTTTTCTTTTTTATAATTTTACAAATCTCCACTGTGAGAAATGGATTACTTTTCAATTTTAATTTGGATATGCTGGTCAGGCGTCTTAGTCCGCTTTTGACTAATGCCACACTGAGAAGTTCACAACAAGTTCGAAACACGTATCAGAGGGTAGTCAGTTTTTAGCTACTCGTCGCATATGCGACACCCCCCTCCCCCTGCTGATAAAACTTTAAAGGTTTAATGCATGAAGAGAGGCTAGAGCACTAGTGGAGAATACAAATGTTTTTTTTTGTAATTTTACAAATCTCCACTATGAGAAATGGATTATTTTTCAATTTTAATTTGGACAAACTGGTCAGGCGTTTTAATCTGCTTTTGACTTATGCCACACTGAGGAGATCCCAGCTAGTTCGAAACACGTATCTGTTGCTAGTCAGGTTTTAGCTCCTTGTCGCACATGCAAGGCCCCACTTCTGATAAAACTTTATAGGTTCGATGCATGAAGAGAGAGAGGGTGAAGCACTAGTGGAGAAAACGAAAGTTTTCTTTTTTACAATTTTACAAAGCTTCACTGTGAGAAATGGATTATTTTTCAATTTTAATTTGGATATGCTGGTCAGGAGTTTTATTCCGCTTTTGACTTATACCACACTGAGAACATCCTAACTAGTTCGAAACACGTGTCTGTGGCTAGTCAGTTTTTAGCTTCTTGTCGCACATGCGAGGCTCCCCTGCTGATGAAACTTTATAGGTCCGATGCATGAAGAGAGGGTGAATCACTAGTGGAGAAGACGAAAGTTTTCTTTTTTGTAATTTTACAAAGCTTCACTGTGAGGAATGGATTATTTTTCAATTTCAATTTGGATATGCTGGTCAGGCGTTTTATTCCGCTTTTGACTAGTTCGAAACACATGTCTGTGGCTAGTCAGTTTTTAGCTCCTTGTCGCACATGCGAGACACGCCTGCTA
Organism: Aspidapion aeneum; assembly: GCA_963576565.1. Lineage (NCBI taxonomy): Eukaryota > Metazoa > Arthropoda > Insecta > Coleoptera > Brentidae > Aspidapion > Aspidapion aeneum. Next base: position 31,365,230 of record OY755038.1, on the reverse strand, counting down.
ATAATATCAAAGTATAGTAATTTTAGTTTGGCTGCCTAACGGGTTACCTACAAGTGCCCTTCTATTCCAGCAAAATTTTCAGCATTTTCAATGGTAGTATCAAACGGATGGTGTACCCATTTTTTTCAGTTTGGTTCCAATCCCTAGGTCTTATATAATCGCTGGGATTTATAAAAATTTGCAAATATGTCTTTTTAAAATGGCCTAATTTAAAACACTCTATAGGACCTACCTACTGTACTATTAGAGTAAAACGCGCGTAAATATACTGGATGCCTAATCTGATTAACCCTTGTTTGAAGTTTCCAAGAGTTTCCAGATTAGCGAAGTGATATCGAGCATGAATAATACAAGGCCCAAATGAACTCCATGTCTAATTTTGTTCAGTTTAAAACTCGACGAGAACAGGAAATTAAACTGTATAACTAGATGATATAAACAAAATATTATTAAGTATACAGGGTGCTACTCAAATGTGTGCGAGTGGTGAATCGGTAAGGCTAATTATTATCAAGATTTTTTCAATACATCATGGCGGATATGCAAGGCGATACGTCGGAAACAGTGTTGGAAAAGGAATTGGTACATCATACACACCATCACCGAATTGAATATAAACGGATTGGATTGGACCAAAGTTAAAATGGCAAATCCAAAATGGCAGTATTTTTAGTTAGACATTTCATTCTCTGTTTTTTTCAGTTTTTTTTAAATAAATTTGGGATAAAATCCAACTGTCTACAATTGTTCAGGTTCTTAAAACATTACTTTTTTCATTAGAGTAGGGAAAGTCTGAGAATTTATTTATATTTCAACTAAAACACAACAAAAATAATAATAACTGACAGTAAACCATTTTGACAAGGCTACGATAAAATCAAAGTATAGTAAGCTTGGTTAGGTTACCTTATGGGATGCCTTCGAGTATCTTTCTCAGGTTTTAGGTCCTTGCCGCACATGCAAGGCCGCCCTGCTGATAAAACATTATAGGTTCGATGCATGAAGAGAGGGTGAAGCACTAGTGGAGAAGACAAAAGTTTTCTTTTTTACAATTTTACAAAGCTTCACTGTGAGAAATGGATTATTTTTCAATTGTAATTTGGATATGCTGGTCAGGAGTTTTATTCTGCTTTTGCCTTATGCCACACTGAGAACATCCTAATTAGTTTGAAACACGTGTCTGTGGCTAGTCAGTTTTTAGCTCCTTGTCGCACATGCGAAGCCCCCCTGCTGATGAAACTTTATAGGTCCGATGCATAAAGAGAGGGTGGAGCACTAGTGAAGAAGACGAGTTTTTTTTTGTAATTTTACAAATCTCCACTGTGAGAAATGGATTATTTTTCAATTTTAATTTGGATATGCTGGTCAGGAGTTTTATTCCGCTTTTGACTTATGCCACACTGAGGACATCCTAATTAGTTCGAAACACGTGTCTGTGGCTAGTCAGTTTTTAGCTTCTTGTCGCACATGCGAGGCCCCCCCTGCTGTTGAAACTTTATAGGTCCGATGCATAAAGAGAGGGTGGAGCACTAGTGAAGAAGACGAGTTTTCTTTTTTGTAATTTTACAAATCTCCACTGTGAGAAATTGATTACTTTTCAATTTTAATTTGGATATGCTGGTCAGGCGTTTTAGTCCGCTTTTGACTTTGCCACACTGAGAAGTTCACAACAAGTTCGAAACACGTGTCAGAGGGTAGTCAGTTTTTAGCATGCGACACCCCCCTCCCCCTGCTGATAAAGCTTTAAAAGTGATAAAGAGAGGCTAGAGCACTAGTAGAGAACACGAATGTTTTTTTTTGTAATTTTACAAATCTCCACTGTGAAAAATTGATTATTTTTCAATTTTAATTTAGACAAACTGGTCAGGCGTTTTAGTCCGCTTTTGACTTATGCCACACTGAGGAGATCCTAACTAGTTCGAAACACGTATCTGTTGCTAGTCAGGTTTTAGCTCCTTGCCGCACATGCAAGGCCCCCCTGCTGATAAAACATTATAGGTTCGATGCATGAAGAGAGGGTGAAGCACTAGTTGAGAAGAGTTGAGATGGGATGCCTTCGAGTATCTTTCTCAGGTTTTAGGTCCTTGCCGCACATGCAAGGCCCCCCTGCTGATAAAACATTATAGGTTCGATGCATGAAGAGAGGGCGAAGCACTAGTGGAGAAGACAAAAGTTTTCTTTTTTACAATTTTACAAAGCTTCACTGTGAGAAATTGATTATTTTTCAATTTTAATTTGGATATGCTGGTTAGGAGTTTTATTCTGCTTTTGAATTATGTCACACAGGACATCCTAATTAGTTTGAAATACTTGTCTGTGGCTAGTCAGTTTTTAGCTTCTTGTCGCACATGCGAAGCCCCCCTGCTGATGAAACTTTACAGGTCCGATGCATGAAGAGAGGGTAGAGCACTAGTGGAGAAGACGAAGGTTTTCTTTTTTGTAATTTTACAAAGCTTTACTGTGAGGAATGGATTATTTTTCAATTTCAATTTGGATATGCTGGTCAGGCGTTTTATTCCGCTTTTGACTTATGCCACACTAAGGACATCCTAACTAGTTCGAAACACGTGTCTGTGGCTAGTCAGTGTTTAGCTCCTTGTCGCACATGCAAGACCCGCCTGCTGATAATATCAAAGTATAGTAATTTTAGTTTGGCTGCCTAACGGGTTACCTACAAGTGCCCTTCTAGTCCAGCAAAATTTTCAGCTTTTTCAATGGTAGTATCAAACGGATGGTGTACCCATTTTTGTCAGTTTGGTTCTAATCCCTAGGTCTTATATAATCTCTGGGATTTATAAAAATTTGCAAATATGTCTTCTTAAAATGGCCTAATTTAAAACACTCTATAGGACCTACCTACTGTACTATTAGAGTAAAACGCGCGTAAATACACTGGATGCTTAATCTGATTAACCCTTGTTTAAAGTTTCCAAGAGTTTCCAGATTAGCGAAGTGATATCGAGCATGAATAATACAAGGCCCAAATGAACTCCACGTCTAATTTTGTTCAGTTTAAAACTCGACGAGACCTGGAAATTAAACTGTACAACTAGATGATACAAACAAAATATTATTAAGTATACAGGTTGCTACTTAAGTGTGCGAGAGGGGTGGATCGGTAAGGGTGATTATTCTCAAGATTTTTTCTCTACACCATGGCGGAAATGCATGCCGATACGTCTAAAACAGTGTTGGAAAAGGAATTGATTGAATGGATAGTTGGTGCTGCCGCCGGCGCCGAGGCGAGAGATTCTTGCCTCTCGTCTCGTCTTGCCCTCTCTCGACGCGATGAGAGGGATATTTTCTCTCGAATGAAAGCTCGAGACGAGAGAGACCCTCTCGTCGAGAGATTCTCGTTTCTCTCGAGCAAAAAAGGTTGGTTTTATAAATTTTTACGATTTACCATCTGTGCGTATTGACCTGTTATAAAGTTAAGCGGATAATTATTTACTGTTTGTTTTAAATAATAGGTATGCAAAAATTGTCATATATTCCATCCTCGACAACATGTATGCCTTGATAAATTGCGTTATATTCTAAAAATGTAGGGTGTTTCGATTAAAAAAAGATCCATCCTATCAAAATTTGACATTTACCAAAAGGGTTAGATATTTTGCCCAGCAAATTCTTTATTTTTATTATTATTTTCTTTATAAATTAAGACATAAAACTTAGAACTTATTTTTTAGTATATATATTTGAAAAACTCTTAGGTTGGTTGGTAAAAATGTACGGAAAAATTCTGTAGATCCCTTGTTGCTAAAGGGTTGAAAATTAAATTTACTGGAAAAACACATTTCGCTCTTACTTGGTTGTTAAATATAATTGCATTATAAAATTAAGTATAATGTTAAAATTGGAGATCCATGGTTCCCTACGTGACCCAGATTTAAATTTTATTTTAGCACCCATTTTTAAGAGCAGTACAAAACTATTTAAAGGTTTTTATTTTTCTGGCAGTACAAATATTTTTGTGGTAAGAACAATGTGAAACATTCATATTTTATAGTAAATTTATTTTAATCCGGTCCTAAGATTTACTCCGAATGACCAGCCGTCGTTGATTTCACCGAGATCAAAGAGGGCCAGCCGGCTTATTTATCTGTTTGTTGGGTAACCTGTGGTAAAAATATCCCTACATTTTTATTTGCAATTTAATATTTCAATTGATTTGCTACCTCGGCCGTCGGCATGCATCAAAGGGCTATTTAATGGTTTTACCCAAGAACTTACCTAAATACAATGATTTATTGCTTTATTTTTAAGGATTTATATTATGGGCAAAACACAAAATAATCTTTTATCACCGAACACTTGGGATTTTAGGTACAGTTTTAAATAAATAAAGCGAGGGAAAACTTTTAAACAGCTTGTATTTCATCGGCATTAACGAGGTATTTTAGTACATGTATTGTATTTACTTCTTTATTTATTGTATGTATACATATACAGTGAAACCTCCCATAAGCGGACACTCACGGTTCCGTCGATTTTGTCAGCTTATTGGAGGTGTCCGCTTAAGAGAGGGAACTGCGAAATCTTGATATATATTTATTAACAATTTCCGCTGCTTCAGATTTTCCGATAGTAAATTTTTCGGCGATCTTTCCTGCTGATTGATGTTCCTTCCCCCAAACGTTAACAACATCCATTTTTCCACATAAACTAAGAAGTTTTTTTACTAGGCGCCATATCAAAGAGATCTATTTTTACCCAACTGAACAATAAACACAGAAGTCCCGCACAATAAAATAATATTGCAAATACGACAGATGTATTTCGTCTCCGCATTAAAACGGAAAGAGGTAATTCCCCGGCTGCAGAGTGCATTGTTGCCAACATACTACATAATATTTATGCCCATGTCGTGCAGCGCCCCGTTGTCAGAGGTTCGCGTTTAAGGAAGGTTTCAGAATTTTTTAACCAGAAAAAATTGTCCGCGTCCGGTTATTAGAGTGTCCGGTTAGAATTTCCGGAGAGAATTTTGCATCTAAAAACATAGGCAAAAGCTTGGTTCCAACAAATTTTTCCGCCTAAAGGGAGTGTCCGCTTAATAGAGGTGTCCGCAAGGAGAGGTTTCACTGTATAGAGTATATCCTAGAATGGAGACTTTATTTTGGAAAAAAGTAAATACCATAAATAATAAGATTCACCTTGAAAAACATTTTATACAGGGTGTCTCAAAAACTTTTAATAGCTGATATAAATCACGAGACACGAGAGGCGAGACGAAACAAGAAGAGCGATAGAAGAGTCCTATCGTCGAGACGAGAGACCCATTTTATTTCGCATAACAAGATGAGACGAGAGAAGGCCTTCTCTCGTCTCGTCTTGCGGCAACACTAGCAGCAACTAAAAACTATTTACTCAGCTAAAATAAATACTTCGATGTACCTAATCAATTAAACCAAACCAAATACAAAAAATATGATGTTATTGACTTGGATATACCATTGGGGTAATAGCTATAGTAACCATGAAGATTCTGCTTAGAAAGAGACAAACTAATATAGCAGGTGTTTAGATAAAAAAAGAAACATAAGGGTGCACCCCGATCTCACCAAAACGCGACAGTCCACCCGTTCAAGTATGAGAACAGTGATATTGCTTGCAAAACTACCATTTTAAATATATTTAACCATTTTGGGTGCTTTAAACTATGCAGAAAATTTGAAACATTTTAAAAAGTCATGGATACAAAGCCTACAAGTTAAAAAAATCTCAGGAACTGTCTCCTAAGGACAATATTTTAAGGATGCAATTTTGTAAAAAAATGATGAATCGTGCAAATCAGGATGAAAATTTTGTCAGCTGTTGAATCGGCTATGCTGTGATAACAGCAGTGAAAAAAATCAATTTTATTCGTAGGATATGGCAGCCTAATTTAACGCGATTTTTAGAGACAATAATAAACGAAAATCTTCAAAGAACTGAATCATAGACACCCAAACTAGGCAATTACATCTTTATCCCTACCAAACAATGCAATAAAATGCATTCGACGTGGCTTATGGAAGGCGGCGCATGACTCAAGAAGGATGAAGAGGGGAAATTAGATTTTCTCTTTCTAAGCAGAATCTTCGTGGACACTATAGCTATAACCCTAATGATAGTGTGATTTTGCCTGTTCCCGTGTTCTATTGAATTTGCACCATGTGTAAATCTTTGACAGCACCGAGCCAGTGTAAGTGTACTACCAGCCCTGCACAAAAGCAGGACAAAAGAGCACAAAACAAAATAACGCGGAACAAGCAGCGTCTTTTCGTATATCGTTCTTCTGACACAGAGCCGTTTGTTAGGATTACCTTGTAGATTAAAAGGCTATAAAGGAACATAAAATAAAAATTTTATCTTCTTTTCTCGTAAATTCAACGCCTCGCCTTTGAGTACTTCTGTATGCTTATTAAAAAATTTATAGCCGCCATGAAAAAGAATTATGTCGCGGAGCCCGCAAAGAGCCTTTATAAAATTGTTTAATTTAAAAGTACATTTACAAGCAATTTCAAACAAGAATTGAAAATGGCCAATTTTTAGGTTATGATAGTCCGGTGTATCTTTTTGAAAAAACGTGAAAAGTAATGAGTTTTGTAAGAATAGTAGTTTTTTTGACAGAGATTCGTGAGAACAAAATACTGCGAGACGAGACGTTGCCTCGCTGAACAAAAGTTTCGGGTTTTTTCCCTATAACGAACTTTAAGACCGGGTGAGTGCGGGCCACGTCGAGTTACGTAACAACCCAGAAAAACTAACGACGATTTGAGTGTAAACTGGGGTTTGTGGTAACCAGTGGTGGAGCAAATCCTGTTGATTTCAGGTAAGTCCGGGTGTTGCCCCTCGTAGCCAACTCACCAACCTTTGTAATATCAGTTACCGGTTCTTATCTTTTATAATACATCTTTTAATCCCCTACAGGTGTTATTTAATCTGCATCCCTTAGTTTTTAAACAAAGATCTCCGTCGCACAGTGCGGACAAAAATAGGGTTTTTGGACAATAATCAATATCTTTGTTCTTTTGCAAAAAAGTTAACTTTTTTATAGGGTATGTGATAAAGTGTAGTCTAAAGGTTAAAATAAGTAAAACTTTTTAAAGTATATATATGTCATTTTATTTAAAATATTAAAAAAATAAATTAAAGTACATTCAGTTTAACCTACAGTTACGTTAAAAATAAAAATTAATTTACTTTTGTGTTAGAAATTAAACTAAATTTTTTTTTATTCGGATTTATGGGCGTAGTTAGGAAGGCTTGGGGGGGCTAAGTCCCTTCCAGAAAAATTAAATTAGCAACCCCAAAATAATTATTTTTACCATTGCACCCTCAGTTTCTTTGTTCTTAAAGATGATTCTAAGAAAGCCGTTTTAGGCCGTTCACGACTCGGTCCGGGTACGGCCTCTGTTTCCGAATCTGTATTTTTTGATTTTTCTGAATCCGCTTTATAACAAAATTTCTCAGATATAATATATTTTTTATTAACCATTCGAAATAACGGTTTTGAAAATAAATTTTGTTTCGTCCCGACAGCTTCCATTTAAGACTGAGACTTTTGCAAAAATTTAATGAAGCCTTATTTAGAATTTGGTTATTTTTGTCAGAACATTCTTATAAACCCAACAAGGGTTGAATTTTTTTGAAAATATTTAACACCTTCAGATTTTCGTGAGAGGCCACTCATTTAACAAGTCTGAATGTTTTATGCTCATGCGTTCTAAAAGTAAAAAAAAGTGATAAAATTGTATATTATCTTCTTAGGGACTTAAGTGGTACTTTTATTCCGAGAAGAAAAAATTGTATGTAGCTACAGTTCGCCGAGTGCTCAAAAGATACTTTAGTCATTTTTGGGCCCCGTTTTTATTAAAATTATTTTGCAAGAAAAACAGACTTCCCATTTTACGTTTTATCTTTAAACGTCACTTTTTATCCACGGGATAAAAAGTGATACTTTATCTCTAAAATTTGTGATAAAAAGCGCACTTTTGATCTCCAAAGTGCAAAAAAAATATCTTTTTTTTAATATTCGCCTTCACAAACACCAGAATAATTTTTGGCATATATATTTTGAGACTAATAGCAGTATTTTTATAATTTTATTGACTACCTTAAATTATTGTTTTGGTGCGTTCCCATAAAATATTTAATTTTGCATTTTGATCACAGTAGTATAATGTGACTTATCACTTATAACCACTCGCCATCTTCTCCAGATTTAGTGCCATTTTTGACACCTTGCTGCCGCTATTTTTGACGTTGATGAGAGCTGTCACAATTTTATATTTGGCCAAATGGCGGCAAGACTGGTTTTAAGGGTATACATGGGGTATACCTAAACAGGAGATGATGTGAGGCCTCTCAACCGGGCTGGTAACCAATGTGTTATAAATTATTAGGATTGAAAAATATTATTTAAAAAAATACAGCACCCTTGGTAGCAGCCAGTAGCAAAAAATATTTATGCTACCTTTTTACTAATTCATTGGACTAATATTTAGGATATATGCCAGACCTTGAAAATCTTTGCAATTTTTTATAACCTTAATAAAATTTAAAAAATATTTTTTTTTGTAAGCAGTAACAGTTTTAATTAAATTATTTTAAAAGCGAGACGTCAATTTGACAAAATATTATTTAAACAAATAGCGTAAAAATATATCACTGTAATACTTAAAGAAAATTTTTTTATATTTAAATGCAGAAACAGTAATATTAATTTTCTGATAGGTATTTTATACGATTTTTTTGAACCTGTTTTAAAATAACGACTTCAACTATTTATTTTGTTCACTTTCGCAAGTAGGTTATGATTACAGATAAACTGGACATTTATCTATACTTTTGCAATATTAAAACTTTTAAAATGTAACCTCAGTTATTCGAATATTGCCCACAGGAGTCCGCACTGTACGTCGGCTCGAATCGAAATAAGCCCGTTAGATCGATTCGACCGGCGCGGTATCAATTAAATAATTGTTAAATAACGAATAAGTCTTGGGGTTGTAAGGTAGTGACTGGTAATTAACGACCTGCCAATACCTATAACCAACCCTACGGCCCCTCTTATTCGTGACATGGTTTTAACCACCGACCGTAGCCGAACAATATTCGAGTAATTTTATCCAAAGCGACCAAAAATCAAAAGTTATTTTTCTCTAACCTTTCACTAATTCCAAACCAAATTTTGTCAAAGCGTACAATTCCTAAGGTGCTTGATACAATTCCAATCCCGCTTTGTCTTAAGTCAACGTCAAATTGGCAATGTAAATTATCCTGAACAAATCCTGATGTCAAGCTTACAGTAAGCCAAATACTGGTTCAAAAAAGTTCGAAAAGTGAAGGAATCATATCTTGCTTTGGAAACAATGGGATATTTAAATCAGCAGAAGCAAATTTTCAAGCGCGCATGCGTGTGTTTTGGCATGCAGACACACAGCTATTGTTTGTGTTGTAGACATTTTGAGGTGTTTTACGTTTGTCGTGTAAAATTATGTTTTTTCTCTGAAAAATGGGAAAAAATTCACGTAAAAATGTGCGTCTTGTGGAAAAATGTTCGGTTCAAGTAAGGGAGTGCCATTCCTTAGGTAAGTACTTGTATTTTTCTTTATAATTTGTTAATAAAGTTAGGAGTATTTTATAGATCCCATTAAAGACTCTTCATGGTGTCTACAAATCTGGACAATTAGTTTCAGAAAAACTACAAATTTCATCCGCAATTTCATAATTTGATAAATAAATTAAAATTTCACCCGATCAATTAGTTTTTATAAAAAAAATAGACATAACCTTAAATTTTCGACAGTTGTCCAATAATGTAGTGACGTAACGGAGTATGTTCCAAAGCCACCAAAACTGACGCATACGCCGTTACCGAAATCCTGTCTACCCGAAAAAGGAACATTAAGAATTAAAGTGGTTCCTCGCTTCAAGCATTGCGTATAAAAATGCATGGGTATGCCTTATATTTATGCTGAAGATATCTTATTGCAGGAAGCAGGTTCGAAATTGATTGTAAATGTAGCTTAAAAAAGACTTAAAATTCAATTAAGGTTTTAGTAGAGATAGGGGTAAAAGCACGTTTTACTCAAATCGCTAATTTTTAACTGTTTAATCGGTACTAAATTTGGCATATAAGTACAGTGTAATTGAAATTGGCTACTTTTTATTTTGGGTGGGTACTTCCAGGGGAGATAGAGGAAAGCCAACCTATGTAAGCCTCAAATTTTAAGACAAGAATTTTGGTGAAAACCGAGGGGTGGCTCGATTGCCGACTTTTGTACACCAGAAGGAAATACCTACGGTATTTCCTGGTATTTCCTTAAATTTCCCGGTATTTTCTAATATATTTTCCAAGTATTTCCTGGTATTTCCCCTAACCTGTACACCAAAAGGAAATACCGAGCCACCGCTCGTTGAAAACTCAATTCATTAAGTAAAAATTCCATCATTCCATAAGAAAAAATAAAACTTTGTGTTTTGCATAAGGAGTCACATTTGCAAAAACTGAAAGTTTATTGAATTATGTTCAAACACTCCAAGCGTCTTAGGATTAAAAACTAAGGTAACTGATGATGAGTGCTGCGCTAATGAAACATGACAGAGAGGACGACATTGTTTACCCCAAAAAATCATTGTCGGTACGTAAGTATCTCAATTCCACTCAGTCAGATTATAATAAATCTATGCTTTAGTACAGGGGTTTTTCCTACGTTGTTAAAACAAGCATACGTCTTCTTCACAAGAAAGGAAAAAAATTTATGGATCCCTGACGGATCTGATACCTTCCTAGCTAGCCTAGTAACCTACTTCAACTAAAGTTTTATGTAAATATCTCAGAAACTAAAGCTCCTATGAAGTTACAAATTATTGAGCAAAATACAATCTACTATATTCCGAAAACCGCATATTGATGCGATGCTCCTGTTAAAAAGTTAGCATTTTTAAATTTTTTAAGTGTCAAAAACCTGTCATTAGCATTAATGGCTTTGGACCAAAATCTTATCAGCTCGTAAGAGTCACGAACACACGAAAATTTTATGAAAATCGATTCAGCGATTTAGGAGCTATCGTGTTACAGACAGAAAAAAAATACACACAGACAGACGTCCCGACGATATTGCTAGGTCAAAATACACCCAAATAACACATATTCGGCGTCATCTCAAAAAAAAATTTTCGTCGAAAACAATACCTTCTCTAGCCATTGCTGTGCAGTGTAGGAAGGTAAAAATATCAAGTTAACTATTATAGACCTCTTTCGCTACCACCAAATATTAGTAAAACATTTGAAAAAGCAAGTGAAAGACTGACAATTTTTTTTGAAATAAACAACTTATTAAGTGACACTCAAACCGGTTTTAGAAAAGGCAAAGCCACAATAAGGGCGGTATGTCAAGCATTAAATTAAATTTTAAATGGTTCAAATTCAAATAAAAAAACCGTGGCCTTGTGTTTAGATTTGCCAAAAGCCTTGGATAGCGTGTACCATGAAATATTGTGTCAAAATCTTAATAATTATGGAATATGGCATTAAGAACTAATGTTGCATAAAACATTATTAAGCAATAAAAGTTAATATGTCAAAATATCTGAGTGACTGGTTAAGGCTTCACCAAAGTCGATTCACTGATGTATACAATATACACAAATAACACCAATTCATTAATCAAAAATTGACTTTGAAAATTTTGCGATGATGTCACTGTTGTTGTGCAAGAGGACACACTTGAATTATGTAGGATTTGAACAGGTCAATCAATAGAGTCATTAAATAATTATTTCAAAGAAAATAACTTGCAACTGAATACTAATAAAACGCAAATAATTAATTTTAGATACAACAAAGCGGAAATTAAAATTAATGATATTGGGTTGATGAATCTTGAATCGGTTTTGGTTCGAGGACTGATATTTAGTAACAAAGGCCTATTATTCCGTTAAAGATTTATTTTGAAATGATAATTCCCTTTGTGTTTGTTTTGAATGTACTATTTTGTTTTTTTCAAATATGTATATACTACTTTTGGCAAAAAAAATTGCTATAAAACAGCAATTTATAATAATTATTATTATTGATTTTAATTTTAACAACATATTTATAATTGTATTGTAAATTTTACTTACTGACATTTTGTGAAATTTTTTATCAAAAAATAAAACCGCAAAGGGATTTTTCCTGATTTTTAAATTTTTACTTTTACTATGACTGCTTAAAAACTGTGTATGTGGTTGGGCATTGTCCACCTTCAACTTTTAAAAGTGATCTCAAAATGTTAAAATAAACAAAACATCAGTAGACCATACAAATAAATCAAATTAAAGAGACTTGGATCGTCTGATTATTAAAGTGACAGTCTGTACATTTAATCTGATATTTGACTGACTATGTTTCCATCCTGACTCGGATAACCAATCAATTTACGTGTGTGTAGGCCTTAATTGGAAATCGCATCCATGGGGTTAGGCAGTCAATCACATATGCCAAGGTTATTAATTTACCGATTTTTAAAAATAACTGAAATGCATGAAATGATACAAAGTGACGTAAGACCAAGCATAACATTTAAGTTACAAAAGTCGTTTTAAATAGCAAAAAAAAAATTTTTTCTACGTGTGTGCGAAAAGTGCACTTGTGCGGTTACTTTTTCGCACGCAAAAAAAGTGTGTAGTAAAGTAACTTTTCCGCACTAGTATAAAAAATCCATTTTTAAAAATTAACAAACCAATTAATTTTGGTTCGATTTTTTTAAGATACTCAAAATTTGAATCAGTGGACGTACTAGGCTATACACCACCCCGCATTTACCATCTATCCGTACCTACAAAATTCAAACTGGCGCAGGGTGTGAAGGATAGGTGAGTAGAAGGGATCACCTTTGTGGCCAGGGCCGTACCTAGAATCTATTTTCGATGGGGGGGATTTCATATTTTTTCGAGCCGGGGGGATGGGGAGGTCAGGTTAGGTGATTCATTTGGTGATTTTAAAAAAAATTTTTTTTACGGACGTCCTTGAAGTTTAAAAAATGAAATTAAGCTTACCTTATTATACATAATTTAAACAAAAATGTTATTTTCTACAATCAGTTATAAGGCACATTTTTTAAAAAGAGCTTGGTTTTTAGAAAAATCGGGTGAAACGTGTGACAAAAATATTTTTATTTATATTATTTTTTAAAGTCGCTGAACAGTTTATTATTTCAGCCCCACGAAACTATACATTGTTAAAAGGGGAATTTAATTTTCTACAATAAAGTATAGTAAACACATTTTTGTCAATTGAGCTTAGTTTCTGAGAAGATTGGAAGAAATCTGTAAGAAAATTGTGTTTGGTGATTTTAATTCAATTTGCGGACCCCTGTAAAGTTTTAATCTAACAATAAATCTTACTTTGTCATACAGCGTTTAAAGGAATATTTCATTGTCTACAATCGACTATGGGACACAATATTGGTTGTTTAATTTTTTTTACATTTTCCTAATAAACGGACGCCGCTGGAGATTTTGTTATTAGTCTGACCTTACTGTCTTACACACTGTTGAAAAGGTAATTTCTTTTTCTACAATAAAGTGTAAAATAATTTTTTTTCCAAATTGCTTTGCTTCTGAGAAAATTGGATAAAACTTGTAAAAAAAAGTTTTGTGATTTTTCAAAGTTGATTTAATTTTCGGACGCCCCTACATTGTTATAAACAAAACTGCATTATAGATCGTTTAAAAAAAAATATTTCCTATATAAAGTATATAACTAATTTTTTGATGAAGTGCTTGGTTTTTAAGAAAACCGAGTAAAACATGTGATAAACATGTTTCCTTTTTACATTTTTTTATATTACGTCAATAAGCGGACGCGCGGGCGCCGCTGTAAAGTTTGTCATTAGTCGAACCTAACTGACTTACATATTGTTAAAAAGATAATTTTATAGTTTCAAATAAAAATACTTAGTTTTATATTTTTCCCTAAAAAGCTTAGTTTTTGAGAAAATTTTAAAAATACCTAAAACTTTCAGGTTTTTCGGGGGTCTCGGGGGTTCTTTAGGATTTTTGCAGCTAAAATTTAAAAAACTAATATAATTTTATTGTTACATTAGATTTTATACATTTTTTATGCATTTGGGTGTTATTGTGGGTGTAGGGCGTCAACTTTAGTTAAATTTTCAGAAATTAGAACAAGGCCATAAGGGAAGGGAGAATAAAAAAAATTGGACCAAACACTCGCCCAGCAACATCCGGATTGTTAATATCTGACCTATTCTCAGCTAGAATCCGTTGTCAAACTGCGGTCCTCATATTTTGTATACTCAACTACCTGTAGCGCCTGCACTAATTGTACGAATGTGCTATAAGGTACCTGTAAATCTGCTGAGGTACTTTCCACAGCTCGGGCGACCACCATTCGCACATGAACTCCACATTGTCTGAGGACGGAAGCAACTTGTTCCGAACCGAGTCCTCTGAGGTTGACTTCACCAATTTGAAGAATGTGGTCGCCGCTTTGAAGCCGTCCATCCTGTGAAAAAGGTGTATCAATAAAAAAGATAATGCTATCAGTATCAGTGTAATTGGATGGTAATTTTTATAAACGACCAACAAGTTCAAGTTAAATAATCAAACAAGTTTTGGTGGATATTCGGGTAAAAAGAAGTTTTTGTTTCTCTCATATTTTTCCGTGGATAACTCGAAAGCCTAACCTCACGGGGGTCCAAGATCTAATGGACACCTAAGTGTTGACTGTTAACTGTTATGTCCTTATGGGACCCCTAAGAACACTGCTTGGTTAATGTGACACCCTTGCGAAGTTAATTAGACGGTTTTGTCTCTAATACTATGTCTATAGTGAGAAAACTCTCGCAAGAAGCGCCATCTGCCGAGATACAAGAGCAGGCGAGTATAAACCATATTGATCGATAAAAAGATCGATTGCAAAGAAAAAATAAACCATCCGTGACCTACGACAGCTCTTCTGTCTTTCAGGCCAGAGCAGCGCTGATTAGCATTTTTACCCACCATCAGACGCGAGCGGCAATCAGCGGAACTTTTAAGCCAAATAATACTAACAAACGTAAATTTTAGTACTTGTGAACTTAAAAATCTAACGAGTTTTCGTGGCTAATCGGGTAAAAAGAAGTTTTTGTTTCTCTTATATTTTTCCGTGGGTAGTTTGAAAGCCTAACCTCACAGGGGTCCAAGATCGAATGGACGCCTAATAAGTGTTGACAGTTAACTGTTCTTATGGGACTCCTTAGAAAACTGCTTAGTCAAATCGTTTATTTAATTTTAGATATATTGGTCAGTCAATAAATAAAAGTTTTTCAACTGGTAACTTTACTGAATGTTTAAAGACATCTTTAGTAATTCCGTTGTATAAATCAGTTGCTCATGACAATCCAGCTAATTTCAGACCTATTTCTCTTTTACCTACGCTGTCCAAAATAATTGAAAAAATTGTTAAGAAGCGTATGCTACAATTTCTAAATAAACATAAAATTTTAAACAAGTTTCAGTTTGGCTTTCAAGAAAATACAAGTACAAATGACACCGTCTTTTCATTTTTAGAGGAACTTTATTTAAAGCTAAATAATCAGAAATATGCTGCAGCTATTTTTTGTGACTTTAGTAAAGCCTTCGACTCTGTTAACCATGAATCGCTTTTAAAAAAATTATATGTGTATGGCTTTAGGGGTAGTGTCTTGGAATTTTTCAGATCATATTTAAATTGGAGAAGGCAAATGGTCAAGAATGGATGCCAAACTTCTGATCCAAAACCAATAGGTTCCACAGGGTTCTGTTCTTGGTCCGGTTCTTTTTCTTTTATATATCAATGATTTGATCAAAACAAATATTCAGGGTTTCATCACAATTTTCGCTGACGACACAACTATTTTATGGCATCATAAAGACCCGAAAACTTTGAGGCAGATTATTTCTCGATAGGCAAGATCAAAGAGTGGTGCAATAGCAACTTTCTTTGTTTTAATATAGAAAAAACAAGGGTTTTAGGTTCTCCATTAGTGACATTCCTTTCGGTGACAAGACAATAAAAGGTTCTAATGGTTCAAAGTTTTTGGGAATTTATATAGATGATAAATTAAAATTTATTGAGCAAATCAAAAATTTAAATAAAAAACTCGCCTCTGGATATTTTGCCGTCCGTAGGACATTTTCTGAATTGGATACAATATGGCAAAAACAACATATTTTGCTTTGATTGAATCGTTTGTACGTTATGTACTACTCCATTCTGGGGTTGTTGTAGCAAAACCCTTTTGGAGTCAGTCTTCATTCTGCAGAAACGCGCAGTAAGATATCTATGTGGTGCTGATGCAAGAGAACACTGCAAACGTCTATTTCTAAAGCATCAGATTTTAACTCTTACATGTATTTTTATATTGGAAACAGTTAATTTTTAAAAAGTACAAGGGTGTAGTTTTTTCATAAAGCTATAACTTTCGGAACCAAGAAAATAATCCTCTTCCAATTCCCAAATCAGCCCTCACAAAACAATCTTTGATATATGATAGCATTAAAATATTTAATAAATTACCAAATAACTGTAAAAAACATGATAATGTACAAACTTTTAGAAAAACAGTCAAAGAATTGTTAGTTGGTAAAGCCTATTATTCACTGGAAGAATATTTTGATGACAGGTTTTAAATATATACTAAGATCTATATAGTTAAGATTTTGTTAGGCTAAGTGATTGTGTATTTGTTATTTTTTGTTGTTTGTGAATTCCTTGGTACGCTTATGTATTTTATTATTTCGCGCGTTTTAAAAAAAAAATTACTTGGGTACTTTATGTTCTTTACTTCTTAAGTAAACGTAAACGCAGATGTGGCGTCTTTTTGACCCCGCAATAACATCAAAATTAAATTACAACACTAAAACTGCCAATAATCAACAGTGCTTTGAAACTCAACCAGCTTGGCTTGATAGAATATAATAGGTAGGGTAAGAAACCGACTGATCAGATTGGTCAGGAAGTCAAATTGACTCCGCGTCTGTAGTTACAAGTTAAATTTAACTTTTATAGATATAACTTTGATTTTTGACTTAAGTCACAAAATTTTTGTTTTCTGAGTTTTATATAATTTTATGTCTAAACGTAAGTTTTTCACTTTGTCTATAAAGATTTACTGTATTTTTACGACAATAAAGCATATTGAAATTGAAAAAATTGAAAAATTGAAAATTTTAATGAGTTTTTTGACATTTTAAAAATTGAAAATATGCTAACTTCTAGACGGAGCATCGCATTAACATGGGGTTTCCGGGATCTAGTGGAACACGTTTTTCTCAATAATTTGTTATTATAAAAACTTCGTAGGAGCTTCCGTTTCTAAGATATTTCCAAAAAACTGTTTTTAAGGCTGATATAGCGTAGAGTTCACTTGGAGTGAGCTAATGGGCATTTATTTTTCTTTATTTGTGTTGTGCTGAGACATCTCTTTAAATATACTTTATAAAACATTTTGAGAGGAGGGGGGATTGATACCCCTTTATCCCCCGTAGGTTCGTCCTTGATTGATGGCCCTGGACAACACGTTCCTAAACGACCTACTCTTTTGAAACTTATCCTCTTTATTTTTCTTTTACTTTTAACTTAACTTCCGGTTTAAAAAAATAAACTAACGCTTTAAGCGTTTTTTTAATTAAGTAGGATTTTAAAACAATTTCAAAATGTTTTTATGGAAATTATAGAAGAGCAGCTATACTGTAGCCTGTAGCTACCTACGTAATTAAAACAAAATTAAAAACGTTCTATTGGCATGTTGCGCAGGCATAAGCCGTATTTTATAATTACGAGAATTTGTAAAGAAAAAAAACTACTTCAGTGCAATTTTACACAGAAATTTAACGAATAAGCCTTTTTTGATAGTAAAAAATATACAATAATATATTTTTTGTTCGTAATAGAAAGGCAAATGTTTACAATGATTTTACAGTTACTTGAGAAATGTACAATTTTAATTACGAAACTAAAGGACAATGTGACAAATGACATTACATAGTTTAAGTTGTGCTACGTATTTTTACGTAAGCATGAGATTTGATAGATACGCAAGCGCACTTCGTCACACCGTCGTCAAGGTCACGTTAGGAGCTTACGTATTTACGTTAGTTTACGGCAGTCTGCGGGCACATTAACGTTACCAAGGAATAGAATTGGTTGATTGACCGATTGAAAAATGAGGCCTACAGTTCATATCATTATTTTTGTGACAACTTTTTATAACTTTTTTTCGTTGGCCTATGGTATTTGTTATGGTAAACAGCTGATAACTGTTAAAAAGTTATCTCAAAAATTATGATATGGAGTATAGACGATAATTTCCGCTTCCAGTACAAACGATTCTTTGCAAATATATTCCTACTGTAGTTGAAAAGACAAAAAACAAAATTGTAACATCAAAAAAACACAGTGCCGCATTCCATATTCTCTGCTATTAGTAGATTTGTTATGGTGACCTAAAAACATTCAACTTAAACTCAAATTTGGAACAAAACGTAGAGCACTTAACGTGCAGTTTTACGTAAAAATACGTAGCACAACTTAAACTATCTACTGAAATAACAATTGGTAGAGTACCACAGGGTTCAGTACTAGAGCTATTGCTGGAAGAAATAGTATATTTAGAAAACTATCCAATGACAAACAATTATAAACATACTTACCGTAAATCTAAAGCATTTTTAAAAATATAGAAATTTTGACATTTTTAAAACTGTATTGCATAAAAATTTGTAAAGAAATAAAAATGACAAATTATTTTATGTCAGAAAAATATCTGTTCTTAAAAATATTCAAACTTTTAACATGTCTATAATCTGAAAGTTATAATTGACAAAATAATTATTTTTAAAAAATTCTATATCTAATCAGTGGCGGTCCCAGGGGAGGCAACGGCAATTGCCCGCTCTTTTGTCCAGAGAACTACAAATATAAGTGGCACATTCTGGTGTATTACAAACTTGAGCAAAAAATGTGTGCATATTATTAACTGAGATGATACATCCTCTGGTTTGAAAGCTAAAGGATTTAAGAAAAATATCGCAACGGTTGAATTTATCGTGATACCTTATTGTCTAACTGACCTACTATCAATCACAAAACCGTTAACGAAGATTCTCAATATAACTCTGGTATCTCTAGAAAAGGAAATATTGGACTGAAAATGTTCCCTTGGTGAAATTTTAGGAACCGTTAGCAAAATTTTGGTCGATTTTAACCTTGAGTTGGCCATACCAAGAATAAACAAAAGGATGAACAATCGCAAGAACTATGATATTGAGTCTCCTGAGCAATATTATAGACTTTCCATGTGTAATCAAATTCTGGAGGAAATAATTTCAGATAAAAAATCAAGACTTAACAACTAGAATTTCAGCAATTATGATTTAAACGTATTTATTACAAGCTTTATAATACGGTACAGCAAAATAAGTAACAAATGTTGTGTCCAAATATGCTAGCCTGTTCGATCAGGCAAAATCTTAAACAGTTGATTTGGTTTTGGGTAAAGTCGTTATACGGAACCAATATTAGTGACAAGAAAGTAAAAAAACCTGAGTCCGATGTATCTAAAAATGTTTTAGAGGCTCTAGAAAAATGCCATGATGTTTTTTTAAATTGGATTCTTTCTAAGGATACTAGGATGACTCCCTTTAAGTAGCGCTTCCTCCGAGAAAAGTTTCTGGTACCTTAAAGGGCTAAAATCGTACTTACGAAACATGATGACGGTAATTCGCCTTTGTGGCTTAGCGTTACCTAACATTAACATATTCATATAAACAATGAAAGTCTTATAGACCGTTTTGCTAACGGAAACCGTAGAGTAGAATTTACTCTATTAGATTAAGTTCTCTGAGTTTGATTTTGCATAAGATTATATAAGTAGGTATGTATAAAGTTACGTTTCTACTAAAATTTGTATTTGCGCGCAAACAATCATAAATAATATTTTTGAATTTTTTATATTATTATACTACTACTATTATACTATGTCGGTTTAGAGCGTTTTTCTACGTTGTACGACGCCTATTCTCCACCTCCTTCGATCCTGATAATCATCTTCTGTCAGGTTTTTTGACTCATTGATCTTTGAATTGACTGTTGCCATTCTAGTTTAGGACGTCCTCTTTTTCTGCGCCCTATTGGTTGCCATTCTAGGACCCGCTTTGGTAATATTTCGTCGTTCATCCGTCGCACATAGTCGTACCATATCAGTTGCCTTTTAGTGATGTCATCCGTTATGCTTCCCTCGCTTACAATTATTTTTATGATCTTATGTCTTGTATGATCTGTTTTAGATATTCTCATTAATCTTCTTTACGCCACACGTCTCTATTCCATACAACAGCGTGCTTTCTGCCGTTGTTTCATATATATTAACTTCTACATTCTTTTTTATCTCTCTGCTTCATAAAATACCTGTCTTATCACATGTGACACCCAAGTATACATACTTGCATGCAGATATTGTTTGTCCATTGTCTAGTTCTAACTCACTTGATTCGTTTCCAATACATAAGTACTGTGTCTTGTCCACGTTCACTGTTAACCCCCACTTTTGGTATTCTTTCGTTAACTTTCTCATCATATGCATCTATCTTAAGCCTTTCGTTACTAGAAATTCTTTTGAAAGTCGATTTCCAATTTAAATTTTATATTTTGATGTATGTATGATGATATTAGTTTGCTTTAACACTGTCCATAATTTTTCTACTGGAACAGTATCATATGCTTTTTGTAGGTCCACAAAGGTAACATGGGTCTCTTATATTTCTGGCACTCCTTTTCTCAATTACTTGTTTAAGACCAAGGATATTATCACTACAAGATCCCACTTTGCTGTTCTTCTTCTTGTTCATGTTCATGAAAATCATTCTCTATTAGATCTCTAACAATCCTACCGTACAATCTACTTAGAGTACTGGTTACTGAAATTCCTTTGTAATTGTTGCAATCCAGCTTGTTTCCTTTTTTATGTATTGAGGATATGAGTCCAATTATCCAATCATCAGGTACTGGATGGATATTCTTATATACAAAAAATCCAAATTGCCGTCCCCCTCTTTTTTAAGTGCCTGTGACCGCCCCGGATCTAGTTGGTGGTATTTTATAAATAAAAAGCCATCATTATTTTCATAAAAAAAGAGTAAATAATAAGATTATTTTGAATAAATTATTATTGTTTTATTTTACAGATTCCTTAGTATGTGCGCTTAGGAACCCTCCAAATGACAAGACATTCTTCTCAACACAAAAACGAATTTCAAAACAAAATTTACTGTTACAAAGTATAACTTTAAAACAGTTTTTAAAACTTTAAAAATTAATTAGGGAAAATGTAAAATATGTAAGGAAAAGTTTTAACTAACAAAACTTTTTTAACTTTCTCAGTTCTGCTTGTGTAAATTTTAGCAATCTAATTAGCATAATAACCTCTTTAGACCAAACCACTGGCATACCAAAGAAAAACTTTATTTGTCTTCTTGCCACTCACCCTATCTGCAACTCCCCCAGGTAGAATGGTTTTGACCACTACGCCAGTACTCCTTCCTCCAATGATGCCAAAAGCTAAACCATTGCCATCGTTGACCAAATCGATAACCTCTACTTGGGCCCATTCTGTGTTTAACTGAAAAAAATTTAGTTGGTAAAATAAATAAATAAAATAGGAAATCAAACAGGTTATTGTCTTCCTCCACTAATTTTTAATTTGTTTTAAACAAATAGTCCCGACATGTTTCGTAAGCAAAAACTTACATCTTCAGGGGACATTACCAAACTAAATTAGCACAACATTTTGAAAAACTGGTTAAAAAAACTATGCCTAGCTACTGAAACGGGCAGATAAAGAGCTGATCTCGTTAAAAATGAGGTTGGGTTGTTTGTTTTGCTTTGCAGTCGTTTATGTGTTGTGCATTTTAGTGTTGTGGTAAGTGTTTATTTGATTTTCAGTTTTATTTCGTGTACATCTTACGAATTGCGGCTTGCTGATAAAATTAATTTTTTTCGATGCAAGTGCAGTGTTTTTAATCTAACGGAGAACGGCTGTGAGTTTTTTCATTGTAAAGTTGCGATTTATAAGGTGGACTTGTTCTTTTTTTTTATTATTTTTACATTGCCGGCCAGGCTTTGTCCACGTAAGCTTAAAGACTTTTGTCACACTGATGTGCTCTAATGAGAGCGAAACACATGTGTCTGTGGCTAGTCAGACCACACCTAACCGGAGTTATTAATACTTTGGTTAGGTACGTGCGGGCAGATAAACAGCTGATCTCGTTAAAAGTGAGGTTGGTTTGTTTGTTTTGCTTTGCAGTCATTTATGTGTTGTGCATTTTAGTATTGTGGTAAGTGTTTAAGTTTTGATTTTCAGTTTTATTTCGTGTACATCTTACGAATCGCGGCTTGCTGATGAAATTAATTTTTTCGATGCAAGTGCAGTATTTTTAATCTAATGGAGAACGGCTGTGAGTTTTTTCCTTGTAAAGTTGCGATTTATAAGGCTCCGTGGACTTCCTCTTATTTTTATTATTTTCATTCATATTCATATTTTTTCATTTTTCAACATAATGTTTTTTAAAATGTCTATGACTAAACCGTTTTAGTAGCTAGGCATAGTTGAAAATTAGCAAAACATGAAGTTTTGATCATGTGCATTTTTATTATTTATGTATCCTAAAATACCTGCTATGTGTAACATAAGCATAATATTATGCTTTGTGTTACTGATAGGAGGTGTTTTAAAATACGTGTATAAAATAATACACATGATTTAGGACTAAAACTTTATGTTTTGCCATATTGTCACATAGGAGGTATTAAAATGACAACGACACTCCTTATAGAAAATAAGGATCTTAGGGTTAGGCCACAGTATACTAATTCTTTTCGTCTATGGGTTAGGCTGTAGAATGATTTTTTTAGATTTCACTTGAAAACGGTTAGAGATATTTACGACACGACGTGTTTAAATAAATAAAGTTAACGAATCTCCCAAATCTGGTTTCGACTAAATCATTGTCTAGAAGTTTTAAACAAAAAATACAATTATCATTACGAATAGGTAGTAGTAGTGATAGTAGTGGGGAGACCATTTTTGATCTAGCGACTAGGTACAACGCGCGCCTAATAATAAGACATTATTTTTTGTTTTTGCATCGTTGTTCGAGACGCGAACCTGGCACCTCCTGCTTCACACGACGACCGTACCACGGTACTACCCTGCCGCCTATTACGAATAGGTAAGTAACCTAAACTAAACTTTTTTTTCGTTATTTCGTTACAAGCGGTTCAGTGCTTTTCGTGTAGTGTTGCCAGATTTGCAGGTTTTCCTTCAATATGAAGGGTTTTGACAGTAGCGTGTCGTGGATAAAAGGGCGGGGGGGGGGGGGGGTCACCATTTGTTTTTGCGTTAAATTTAGTTTTTCCATTTTTTCTCAAAGGATGCCTGGGGCGCCACGCGCAGAGCTTTCGCCCCCGCTGGCCCCCTATACGACACGCCACTGAATTTTAAATAAAAATTTTGACTATTCAAGTATTGACGGTTTTTATCTGAATTTAAAGGATTTTGACTATTTTGAGGCAAAGTTATTTGACTTTTCTGCTTATTTTATTTTTTTTTAAATTCATGGTGTAGTTTTTTTTGGTTTGGTGTCCACCATCCACCCGTTACGGTTGTGAAGGATATGAAGTAGGGATAGGCTCTCGGAGCAGTACCTGTTAAGTTCGGAACAGGTTTTTACTCGGAACAGGTCGGAACAGGTTTTTCAAGTTGTTCCATTTCGTCGGAACAGTTTTGTTTTAAATTTAAACGATCCTTGGATAACAGAAAATATCATCAAAGTTCGGGACCGGCAAAGGCAAATCGGCTGTATAAAAACAAAGAGAACAAAATAAAAACGTGATGACCCTTTTTTTTCGCAAATTTTGATATGGTTGATTCCCCGCCACGTGACTAGCCCACTTCGGAACAGGAGCAGAATTTTCGGAACAGGTTTTTCCTGGAACTGGAACAATGTGTACCTGTTCCTAAAAAAACGCTGTTTCGCCCATCCCTAATTTGAAGGGTTTTTGTCACTTGGTTGAAGCGTTGAAGAAAGGAAAGTCGTCAGAAAAGTCTGGCAACACTGGTTCAGTGTATTTACCTGCCAGACACGAACAGAAACTCGTTAAATTACGCAAGCATAAAATAAATGAAGTTTTTAACGTCATCTTCAGCGGTTATTAATGTGATTACCAAAGTTTCGGACTGCATAATGCATTTTGCATTCGTAGTTCTACATCGCTAACCAGATAAGTAGTTTGAACCTGTAACACGTTGATTAAAGTCAGTGTTGCCAAGTATTGGAAAGCGAAAATCCGTAGCGTGAACGCGAAAAATCTGTAGAAATCCGTAGGTTCAAAGAAGACTAAAAACAAAAAAAGGTGCTTTTTTACAATTAAAAAGTTTATATTGGTTTGATTTTTTTCTTTTTTTGACAGTGACAGGAATGCACAACTTTTTTGGTTCGGAATTGCACGAGAACGGTACGGTACCTACTGCTCCGTTCCAACGGATCCAAATAAACTTTTTTGCAGTGCCGCCAATTTTTTAAACAGATAAACCGTTATAATTAGAAGAAATAAAAAGTACGTACTTTTCTAACCTTTTTGATTTAGTTAATAAGGTACGTACAAACACTAATATTTTCTAGTGCAACATACATAACGTAAAACATAGTTTAACTTTCGTGGCGCGAAGCGTTGTTTGACTCCCCATCAAACAACGCGCGAAGTAATACAATTCGTTCTAAATAATGTTGCAACGACCGTCCGCTAGATGTCTAGAAAAATAAGGTCACTGATCCAAGCAAAACCTTTTTACAAAATGATTAAAATGTAGGAAAAAAGATATGAGGACTGATAAGGAGGAATGAGGCGCGGCCGCCTTTGTGTTTCGATGTTTATCGTTTTTTAGTAAAATTGTCAAAAATGTGTAGATTTGGATCCAAAATCGGATATCGGAGATCGAAATCCAAACACTGATTAAAGTTTGGATGCAGCCCTGCGGCATTGTTGGCCATTCTATTAACCGGCATGTAATAATGAAAGCAGCACAAACTTTTGCTCGCTCATTTTAAATAGCTTTTGATGTGCTTACTCACACAATCAGGCCGCGTAAATTTGACGAAATTTATGTAAAATTCAGGAGTTGTTTTTGGGACAAACACTCAGACACGGCTTTTTTATGTTTTTGTGGTAAATGCATGACTTAAAAATAAGTGTTTATCAACTTCATTGTTGTTTAACACCAATGGCGCATCCAGTGGAGGCCTAGAGAGACCCGGACCCCCTGACCTCCCAGACAACATTTTTTAGTTCTGCAATGTAAGGTACCTATTTAATTTGTTTCACAGTCAACCTCATTTTTTAAAACTTTTTAGCTGCGGCGCCACTGATCTCCTTGAGCACAGTGTAGAATACACTGTGCCTTTAGATATCACTATATTTCACTGTTTAAACCTTAGAGTAATAAAGATCATAAACCACAAAGCAAAAATATTTTGGCGTTTGCAGCCACGTTGGCCCCTCTATCGGGAAATCCTGGATTTACCGCTGTTTAACACCCTGTATAAATACAGGGTGTAACATTAAAAATGCAAAGTAAAGTTTCAAAAAAGATTTCCAAACCAGTAAGAACCTTTCATTTTGAAATTTGTATTGGAGAACTTGGCTTTACTTTTATCTCAATTCGTTTTACGAAATGCCATTTTCGCGTACTTGGCTTTTTTTTACATAAAATGTAATGATGTTAAAATTTTTTGAAAAAAAAAACTTTTTTGAAAGCAAATTTTTGGACATTTTTCACAAAAAAAATGCTTTTCAAAATAAGTGGTTAGCACCAATTATATTCCAGGCAGTTAAATTAGTCATGACAGTAAAATGTCTGATATTGAAAGGTTTAATTTTTGCGCAGTCTACGGTACACCGTGTTTCCTCAAGACCCCGTTTTGCCTAGGGTCACTGCATCATGGCAGTGACCCTAGTTTTGCGTTCCTTTCCCCTATATCCACACTGTACAGAACATTTTACACAATTAAAAATAAGCTTATATCTCGCCGAGCTTCGTACTTGTAGTATAGCGATAACAAACGCAATTATCTCCATTTCCATTATGGTTATGGAGCCAAAGTCCGAGGGAACAACTTGAGTAATCGGGCTAAATTGCATTACTTACACAGACCGTTAGAAACAGCTTTTGTTCATTAAGGCCGTTCTGGCATTTAATCATTTAAGTAGAATATCAACTATATACGAGTTAATCGATAAAAGTATAAACGGTCTATCTATCTATCTATCTATTTTTTATACGGTTATGTGCACTTGCAAGGAGATCCCTATCACGCTCGAGAAGCGGCAAGTGCGCGGAAATGTTGGTGTATGTTGGTTTTGAAACGGTTCAGGTTGTAACCTGCAGGGAAAACTGTCGCAGGGAGTTTATTTTACAACGATGCTGTTCTCCAGAGATATGAATTCTGATATAATGAGGTTCTTGGTGCCTCTATTTTGACAGTAAATTGATGGTTACCGTCTGTTTGACGTGTTCGCCTAGCAGGTGCTACTCCCGACGGGATCATACGTGCGAACTCTTCAGAGCATTTTCCGTGATTATACCTGTAATATTTATAATAATATAATACAGTTCTTCGATGTTCGAGACTATCCAAACTACGGGTATGTGCGGGGTCATCAACTTGATAGCTCGTTTTTGCACGGTGTTCAAAACCATTAAGGTATGTTTGGGTGTCGCACTCCATATATGTGAGCAGTACTCCATAGTTGGTCGAATATGGGCTTTGTAGAGTGTCAGCAGTTGGCTTGGTGTATACAGATGTCTTGTACGAAATAGCACCCCAGGCTTTTGGGACGCCCTTTGAGCTATATCTGCCACGTGACTGGCTCTGCAATGTGACACTTCCAGATAGCATGATGTTTGGCTCACCGGTGCTGGTCTTTTTTGAAAACAGGGTTGTAAGGGTTTTAGTAGTGGTGTTGAAACAGTCACCATTTGCTACTCGAGTACTCGTTACCCGCCAAATAACGGAGTAACGAATTAACATCTGTCTTTCCATTGATCTTTGGGTTTTTGTTACCTTATCTATGTCTGATTTTGTAAGTGTACAGGTCAGGGATTCATGAGTAAATACCAGCGGAGTAGCGTACCTTAAAAAAATTTGCGAGCAAAAAAAAAGGTCATTATGTCTTTAGTTTACTCTCCTTTTTATTAGACAGCCGATTTGCCCGCCAGTTCACTCAGGGCGGGGGGAGCGACGAACCCCCCGCCCCCCTACATGCTACGCCGCTAGTAAGTACAGGAAGGATACATTGGTTTCACACACAAACTTTCATTTTGAGGTCCTGAGGATATTATTTAATTTTTTATATGTAGCTTAATTTACCGAAGGTTGCCCAGGCCAGGTTTATATATTCCTCTACTTGTTCTATTTTTCTTGGTTTATTCTGATCGTAATATCTTCGTCTTGGTTTATTATGATTTTGGTTTTAATGTAATTCAAACTTAAGCCTATATTGTTAAAGGAGAAGAAACGATTACAATTTATTAAGCCTATATTTTAGCTGCTGTATCGAGCTCTTCCAGCATTTTTATCAGTTCTTTTTTCATATTTGTTATTAAGACCATATCATCAGCATATCTTAGGTCGTTCAAGTATTGCCCTTTTAGTTTGTTTCCAATTTCTTCCCAATCTAAGTTTTTAAAAACATCTTCTAGCGCCTGGTTAAACAGTTTTGGGGATATTGTGTCACCCTTCTGACACCTCTTCTTATGGGGATTGGCTTGGTTTCTTCATGGATTTTGATTGATGTTGTTGCTTGGCTATTAAGTTTGTATATCTGTGATCTATTGTACTATTAATTAAAGATACTTTTACTGCCCAGTGCTCAATGCTATCGAAAGCTTTCTCACAGTCTATAAACACAATATATAGTTAATAGGGGGTCAACTGTACTGCAACATTTTCTGAAGCCTGCTTGTTCTTTTGATTGATCTCCGTTAAATTTTGTCTATCTGTTTATCTATCTACATAATATATAGGATTTCTAAAGTGTAAAATAAAAACAAACTTTAGTTTGAGCATGTTTTCAGCTGTTATAAGCAAAAATCTAAATATTAGAGTCAATTGTGCCATAAACAACTGCGAATTGCCCATATCTTTATTACGTGTCAATACTAAATATCTTAATATATGTTAGTCCTAAAAATTTTGGAACGCCCATTGGACATCCAAAATCGGACACGTTATGGAAGTTTGTCGGTCTTCACTAACTAATTACCTTCCTAGCCCGCATAGCAACGGCTAGAAAAGAATTATTTTTTTCAGATAACGCCGAAAATGTGTTATTTGGGTGTATTTTGATCTATCCTAGCAATATCGTCGTGATGTCTGTCTAGGTGTGTGTGTGTATATTATTTCTGTCCCTAACACGATAGCTCCTAAGCCGCTGAACCGATTTTCATAAAATTTTCAGGTGAAATAGTGTTCGACACTCTTACGAGCTGATTGGTCAAAATCCATTAATTCTAAGAACAGTTTTTTGACAATCAAAAGTTTTTTCAAATGCTAACTTTTTAAGGGAGCTTCGTATCAATATACGATTTTCGGTATATTGTAGAATGCATTTTGCTCAATAATTTGTGCTTCATAAGAGCTTTAGTTTCTGAGATATTTGCAAAAAACTGTTTTAAAAAGCTAATATATTATCATGGCTTCACTTGAAGTGTGCTAATAAGCTAGCTAAGAAGGTAACAGATCCGTCGTGGATCTATTTATTTTTTTCGTGGGACGTCAATTACCCTAGGTACGCCGCACGTTGGTCAGCTTGTCGGTTCTAAATGATCGAAATTATTTTATAGTTTTAATTTTGACAAATAATTGATGCTGAAAGTTAGGAAATGTCAACTAGCGTTTAAAAAATGTGATTTTAATACACTGTGCATTCTGGAGATGGTACAGTCGCCTCCAAAAATAATGTTGCATATCGTATTTTTCCTCTTAATTTTTATATTCACTATTTTCAATACATAGTTCAAAACGGATTGATTTTTATCCTCTGAAACCGGGGTTTTGTGCCACATTTTAACAAGGGCGGATCCAGAGGTGCCTCTCGGGGGGGCACTTTAGGTGACATTCTCTGTTGGTAAAAAACGGTATATATTTTTTTAAGCAGCATTTTATTGAATTAGTAATGCGCCGCAGGCAAAAATTTTGAATTTTTATTAGCAAAAACATTACTTTTTATCATTTTTTGTATATTCAAAAAATTCTCGGGGGGGGCAAGTGCCCCTAGTGCCCCCTTCCTGGATCCGCCACTGCATTTTAAATAAATTACGTCGACCAATCCTATGCACAAAGGCTGAAACAATAAATCATAGCTAATACAGCGGCAAGAAGCGGCAGCTGAATGTAGCACCTATACAACCCTTGATACATGAATGAAATATTAAAGTCACAAACGTAATTGATACGTGACGATCCAGACTTTTTCAGTACAATATATATAATACATATTTGAAAAATTATAATAAATCAATACACAGCTTTTATCTAATTTTTTTAATAAGCCAATTGAAACTATGCAAATGGTTTAATAGTAAAAATTAAAGATACTAACCAATATTTTAAATATACGTGAAGAAATCACCATATAATCTCTGGTTTACCAACTTGGACCACTTTTGAAAATCGCCTTTCCGCGCGGAATAAGTGCGGATCATTATGCAGCCTATCAAACGGCCAATGACTTGTTGTCTTAACCAGTGACAACCAGTTAGTTGATCGATTTTCTGCATTGGGGTCTATATATACTAATAAGGTAATTGGGCACTTTTTTAAGACTTAGTGGTTATGATAAAAAATAGTTCGATATTGAGGTTTCGATCGTCTAAATTAGACAAGCTGACATCCGTGCGCCGCTGCTGGTAGAAAAAAACTATTAAATTAATCGAACAAAGGCCTTGTAATGTTTTATACTGGCTGATTAAGTTACCGTGATCGATATCAAGAGGTTAATTAGGAGATGCTCCGGAGGGACAAATGACTCTACAAGATTAATGAAAAACCAGTATCGAGGTCAGTTCAAATCATGTACCTACGTACTCAATAAATATAAGGGCATCCTTGTCAGAAATGCCGCGTCAAATCTCGTAAAAAAACTCGTGAAAGTTTCAGCGGCGTAGCGTGGGGGGGGGGGGGGCGGGGGGTTCGTCGCCCCCCCCCCGCCCCGAGGGAAGTGGCGCCCCATAGGTGGGAGAGGCGCCCTTGTGACTCATCGGCCGCCCCCTCACACATGATGACCTTTTTTTTTGTTGGCCGCAAGATGCGTGAGTGAGAGGCGCCCTTGTGACTTATCGGCCGCCCCTGACACATGATGACCTTTTTGTTTTTTTTTTTTTGGTCGCAAGATTTGTGAGATGCGCCTTTTTGACCTTTTTGTTTTTTTTGTCACACGATTTGTCATCATCAGTTTTCAGATTTCCAGAGGCGCCCTTTTTAGCTGTCGCCCCCCCGCCCTTTCGGGCACGCTACGCCGCTGGAAAGTTTATGAGATATCGTAGATATTTTCTGCGGATTATGAAACACCACTTTCAAGTAAAATCTTATAAACGTTCATCAGTTTAAAAATTTAAACTAATCAAAAAATCTTTTAAATCCCTATATAAAAATTTGCTTGTAAAATCTTACCAAGCAAAACTGGTCATTATTTTGCGCTTTTATTCTTATTAAATCTTTTAAACTGTTATAAAAAAAATTGGCTAGTCAAAACTGCTTGAAACTGGATACTTATATATTCTTTTAAATTCCTATAGAAAAACTTAATGTTGCTCAATTCCTATAGAAAAACTTGCTCAAAACAAATCATAACTGGTCACCACTCAACTCGTAAAATCTTGTCATATCTCGACAAACATGCTTGTTTTTGATGAAACTTGATAGAATCTTTTAAAGTGAAATTTCTTGTACAGGGTTTCTCATTATATTTTTGCCACCCTATTAGATCATTAATAATTTATATAGGAATATACAAGAAATTGCGTTTGAACTCGCGAAATTTTCACTTTTAAATTGCATCTTGACTTTATTCCCGATGCTTACCATATTTGACAGGCGCTCAAATTTATAGTTTTTGTAAATTGGATGCTCCTTATATTATTTAATTAATAGATTAGGCTTGGAACATATTTTCCAAAAATACCCGATATGCCTTCGTTTACAGCCATAGTTTCTGAAATATTAGCAATTATAACAGTACCGCTCTTGTAATAATTTTAGTATCCTTATTCCAAATTATGTTAGTCCCCATGTATCAACAGTGACTTTGTTGTCGTTACCGGTTGTCATTTTAAGCGTCATTTAAAAAAAGTAGTTGTCATCGTCACTGTTTATACATGGGGACTAACATAGTTCGAAATAAGGACACTGAAATTAACACAAAAGTGGTAATTTTATTTTTTTATCATTTAAAAATTTATCGCTAATATTTCAGAAACTATTTATCAAAACTGCGACATATGGGGTATTTTTGAAAAGTATATTCCAAGCCTAATCTATTAATTAAATAATATAAGGAGCATCCAATTTACAAAAACTATACATTTGAGCGCCTCTGTCAAATACGGTAAGCAACAGGAATAAAGTCAAGATGCAATTTAAAAGTAAAAATTTCGCGAATTCGAACACAATTTCTTTTATATTCCTTGATTAATTATTAATGGTCTGAAATGGTGGAAAAAAAATATAATGAGACACCCTGTACAGTCTCTGAAAATCTTATAGAAATCCTGCTGATCAAACCTACCGAAAACTGCTTAAAATGTATGCCTCATGCCAGTGGCGTATATAAGGGGGGCCGCCCCCCCCCCGAAGCTAAGATTTACTTTACTTTAGATTTCTTACAAATGTTAGATAAACATTTTGCTTTAGGCATGAACCGTTTTTAAACACCGCAGAGTTCCAGATTTAATACATTGGTTCATAAATGTAAAAGTTCCCCATTTCCGATCCGCCATGAAATGTTTTTCAGTCAGAAATCTTAATTATCGACTTCCAATAGTGATACATATCGGTTCATAAATAGAAAACTCTGCCCTTTTGAATCTGCCATGTAATTTTTCTAAAGTTTGAGTTCATAGTTATAATCAGCGACTTTAGACACGCCAAAGTTCTGAATTTCATACTTATTGGTTTATAAATAGGAAACTTCGCCATTTTGTATCCGCATTTTGATTGATAATTACTTTTTTCTCATTTTAAAACAAAATATTGTTACAAAACCTATTTTTCTAATTTTGGCCAAAAATTAGGTCCGGGAGCCCATTGTGCAGCGCTATGAGTTGGACAGCAATAAAAAATTAGCTATGCTTTAAAAAGAGATGCAAATGAGTATGTTCCAAAATTACAATTTATGTCGGGGCGCAAATTTAAAGCTACGTCACGAGTCAGCGCCTTATTATTGTTCCAAATTGGTAAAAACCAAACGCGTTCGAGTGGTAACTATGACCACTCTCTGGTTCAACTATATGACGTCATCGATGACGTCGAAACACGTCATTGGTTTGAACCGAAATTTACCCAAGTATGGAGCTATTTCAAATCTGGGTTATCCCCACTCCTCCTAAATATTTTGAGGTTATGCTGGGTATGGGACCATAAGGTAAAAATACATTATAATTTGTTTTTTTTTTTAATTTTGTAAATAACTTACCACCATGTCTCCTGATTATCAACTCAAAATTTTAGAGTTTTTGTCTAACGGGACGTTATTTTCATGTATGGGTGTCTACTACATCATTGATTAGTTCGAATCTAAAATCATAAAACAAACATAATGTAAAATTAAAGAAGTATAAAATATATACCGGGTGGGCCAAAAAAACCGGAGAAATTTTTTTTATTATAACTTTTAAACTGTACAATCGATTTTAATAAAACAAACTGCACTTTGGAGATAATTAATCAGAGTTTTAACTGAATATATTTTTTGTCCGCCATCTGAAAATTTAAGATGGCGGACGAAATTAAATTGTACCCTTCAAAGATGATCGTTTATTCTTGTGTTGCAAGCATGTTTTAGTTATTTTTTTAAATCAGAAAAAAGATGCGTTCAGGCCACGCACAATAAGGTACGAACCAGCAAAATCGGTTTGGTGGTTCTAAAAAAAATATTTTTGTTCCAACCATTGTTTTGAATATTATACGATTGCCTTGCCAATCATGTCTGCACTTATTTCCTTATAAATTCATTACTACCGAACCGATTTTGATGAAATAAAAAAACCCGTTTAGAATTGATTGCTTTTTAAAGATCATAATTAAAATTAATCACTATCTTAAAATTTAAGATGGCGGACAGTTTTTTTCCCCCGCAGAACGTGGTACAAATTGGTGGTTCTCAAAAAACTATTTTTGTTTCAGTCATTATTTACAGATTATACGATTGCATTGCCAATCCTGTCTGCATTCATTTCCTAATAAACTAATTATTACTGAACCGACCTTAGTGAAGTAAAAAAAAAATATGGTGAGAATGGATTGAACAATCAATTATACTTGACCCTTTAAAGAGGAACGTTTATTCTTATTTTCCGAAAATGTTTTAGTTTTTTTTAAAATCTATTTACAAGAACTACTTTTCTTTCGCTTAACAAGGTACAAAATAATAAAATCGGTTAAGTGGTTCTCACAAAATCTGATTTTGTTTTAACCATTGTTTTACAAATTATACGATTGCATTGCCAATCCTGTCTGCATTCAGTTTTTTATAAACTGATTATTACTGAGCCAATTTTAGTAAAATAAAAAACATCATAGTGCAAACCGATTGATCTCTTTAAAGTTTGCAACATGATTTTTTTTATTTCACTAAAATCGGTTCAGTAATAATGAATTTATAAAAAAATTAATGCAGACAGGATTGGCAATGCATAATTTGTAAAACAATGATTAAAACAAAATCAGATTTCGTGAGAACCACTACACCTATATATTTAATTTGTACCTCTTTATGCGAGGGAAAGGTAGTGTTTTTCAATAAATTAAAAAAACTAAGACATTTTCGAAAAATAAGAATAAACACAGAACACACAATTTTAAAGAATCAAGTATGATTCTGTTCGATATCTTAAATTCTAAGATGGCGGAAAATTTCAATTACAATCTTTAAAGAACAATCAATTCACACCATGATTTTTTTAATTCACTAAAATCGGTTTAGTAGTAACGAATTTATAAAAGAAATGAATGCAGACAGGATTGGCATTGCAATCGTAGAATCTCTAAGACAATGGTTGAAACAAAAATAGATTTTTTTTAAGAACCATTACACCGATTTAACTAGTGCGTACGTGGTTGTATGGGGAAAAAGTAGTGGTTTTCTACAAATTAAAAAAAAAACAAAAACATTTTCGGAAAGTAATAAAGACGGCTTTTTTAAGAATCAAGTATGATTCTGTCCGCCATCTTAAATTTTAAGATGGCGATAAACTTTGATGATGTTCTTTAAAAAGCAATCAATTCTCACCGGGATGTTTTTTATTTCATTAAAATCGGTTCAGTAGTAATGAATTTATCAGGAAATGAATGCAGACATGATTGGCAAGGCAATCGTATAATATGCAAAACAATGGTTGAAACAAAAATATATTTTTTTAGAACATCTGAATCGATTTTTGCTGATTCATACCTTGTTATGCGTGGCAAGAATGCAGCTTTTTCGCTAATTTAAAAAAA
The DNA here is from genome assembly GCA_963576565.1 of Aspidapion aeneum. Lineage (NCBI taxonomy): Eukaryota > Metazoa > Arthropoda > Insecta > Coleoptera > Brentidae > Aspidapion > Aspidapion aeneum. The sequence continues at coordinate 31,330,445 of OY755038.1, read as the reverse complement.
ATAATTATAACATGATCGCGACACAAGAATAAACGAGCATCTTTAAAGGGCACTTTTTAATTTTGTCCGCCATCTTGGATTTTAAGATGGCGGACAAATAAATATATTTAGTCAAAACTCTGATTAATTCTCTGCCAAGTGCATTTTGTCCCATTAAAATCGGTTGTAGGTCCTGACCAGCACGTTTTTAAAACGTCTTTTTTGGAATGTTTTAAAAACGTACTTTTCAGTTACGCAAAAGTTAGCCCCTAAGGGAACTAAAAAGTACATTTAAAAAACGTCCAGATTTGCATGTTTTTAAAACGTCCTTTTTGGGAAGTTTTCACACATAGCACAATCACGTGTTTAACACGTAAAAAAGGCGTGAGAAAAAAAACATTGATTTTAAAAGCTGCTAGAAAACGTTTATTTCAGATATGAAAACAAGCTTAATAGGTCATTCATTAACGTTATAAAAAATAACGTTGCTAAAAACTGCGTTGTGATAACGCCATTATAAAATTAAAACAACAATGTTTTTACGTTAGTTTCAAGTGATTTTTACGTTAAATTCTCATTCAGTGGCGTATATAAGGGGGGGGCCCGGGCCTCCCCCCGAAGCTAAGATTTTTTTAGATATTTTCCACATATTTCCTGAATACAAACATAAAATACGGCCTCATGGGGTCTCGCCCCCCCCCCCCCAAACTGCCTCGGGCCTACCCCAAAACTTTTTTCTATATACGCCACTGTTCTCATTAGATTCACGCCTTTTCTACACGAATTTTAAAACGCAACTTGCATGGCTTGTCTACTGTATATTTTTGAGATTTTACTAGCAGCCGCGCCACCTATTGTCGGGATTTTTCACTTTGACGAAATCTATCAGGCAGTGATTTGGCCTCTAAACTCCAAAAACCTTTTACATGACACATCTGTTATTAACCTGATAAAGACACATTAGTATTCTGTGAAAATCTTGTTTAGCTTTTAAAAAAAACTTAATGTATATAGATAGATGAATAGATATTTTGTCTTGCCTTAAGCGCCATCTTTAAAATTGTCTTGAAGTGTTGTAGTCTTAAACTAGTGAACTTTTAAACTTTCTTTCGCGTCTCTTTTAAGTTAAAAAAACGTGACCAAAAAAAAAACGCAGAAAGTTAGTAGGTTTGAGAAGTCTTAATCTAATGGCGTTTTAGAACATGTTGTGGAGAACTTTTCAAGTGTGAATTTGGTACATGAAAATAACGAGGCTAAAATGCACGTTATATACACAGCATCAGAAACTTCAGCAAAAAGTACATTTTTCTAGCTTGATTTCTCCTCCTCCTTCCTCCTGTAAGTTATCTTTAAACATGTAGATTTAACAAAATAAATATTACATGTTATGAGGTTGTTTTCAAGTAAAAAAACTTTGTTATTTTTGTTCACGTTAATTTAACGTTGATGTGATTTTCGTGCTATGTGGGTTAAAAATGCGCTTTTTAGGTACAGGAATATTGTGGACCAAGAGACGTAAAAAGTATGTTTTAAAATGTTCAAAGTTGACGTTTTTTATACGTTTCATTTTGAACGTTTTAAAAACGTACTTGTTAGCTATGAGGACGCTGGGACCTAAAAAGTACGTCCCTGCGAGATCCGGTGTTGGTTTTACTAAGGAGGCTAAGATACATGAACCGCAAGGCACCCCTGGCCTGTAACTTGAAACTGGCTTACATACCAAGATTATGTTTTTCACCTTTAATTATCTGTTATTAAGCGAGGCTCGCAAATTTGGGTGAGATTTTCCATATCTCTCCTGTTTCTTTTTTTTTACGGTTAAGCGCACTTGCAAGGAGATCCCTATCACGCTCGAGAAGCGGCCAGTGCGCGGAAATGTTGGTGTGTGTTGGTTTTGAAACGGTTCAGGTTGTAATCTGCAGGGAAAACTGTCTCCAGAGATATGAATTCTGATATAATGAGGTTCTTGGTGCCTCTATTTTGACAGTAAATTGATGGTTACCGTCTGTTTGACGTGTTCGCCTAGTAGGTGCTACTCCCGGGGGGATCATACGTGCCAACTCTTCAGAGCATTTTCCGTGATAATACCTGTAGAAGAGAGATAGATCGCCCACAGTTCTTCGATGTTCGAGACTATCCAAGCTACGGGTAAGTGCGGGGTCATTGATCAGCTTGATAGCTCGTTTTTGCACGGTGTTCAAAAGCATTAAGGTATGTTTGGGTGCCGCACTCCATATATGTGAGCATACCTGGAAATACCTAAAACTTGAACCCCCCAAAAATGTCGAATTTGAGACCCACTATGTACGTAAAATAGACGAAAATATAAAGCGTGAAAAAGAAAACTAAACTATTTTAAATTTGTGGGAAACTTTGTCGCCGAATAGGAATTTCGTATCTCCCGCTTAGGCACTCAGGTATTACTCAACTTTTATGTTTTTCCTCTAAAAAGTTAAAAAGTTTCTGGTGTAGCATCTTGAAGAAGCGTAACCTATTTAAAAGGCAGGCCTCAAATACGGAACCTTTTAGAAAAAATGTCTTAAAGCTCATTTTAAATAGCATGCCGCTCGAAAAGCGACTAACTCTAACTCTCTTTACTTAATCTGCAAATTCTTTCTCTTTTGAAGTTAGTTTAGATAAGGAAAAAAGAGAAAGAAACATTGACGTCGCCAGTGCCGCTAGCATATTTGTATACAACACCCAGGATCGCCAGTCGGCTTTCGCCCGAACATCTCTGGTAAATAGCAGACGATATGGTAAATCGCTTGGGTAACTAACACCCGTGATCGCAAAAATGTTCGTTAAAAATCAGTCTGGAACAATGTTTCTTAAGAAAGAATTCGTAAATTTCTAACATACATATATTTTTTTACAACATACTCTCCTAACTTCTTTCCCGGGATCCTAGAGAATGTGAAACCTAACCGTTGTCAATCGATCGCCAACGTAACCGAACCGTGACAATGTAGAATAGGGCTTCATTGATACGGTTACGGCAGCGTTCGGGCTACAACCGAATCGCAATCATGGACGTCGTTTACAAATATGCGTGCCGCTAGCGCAAGAGACAAGTGTGAAAATTACGACATTTGTATAATTAATGAAATATCACTTCCGCTCTTGCCTATAAGCAGCAGCGTGTGTTATTCAATTTTGAAAAAAGTCCGGCTAGAATAAAATGAGGCGCAAAAGATATGGCTCAACTCAATCTATCTCCCTCTGTTTACAGCACTTTGGTCTTACTGGGTGGTCTTCACCCACATAGCACAAAAATCACATCATTGTTAAATTAACGTGAACAAAAAGTGAAAAAAGTTTTTTTTTTACTTGAAAACAACCTTATACCATGTAATATTTATTTTGTTAAATCTACATGCTTCAAGATAACTTAAAAACAAGGAGAAATCGAGCCATAAAAATGTAGTTTTTGCTGAAGTTTCTGGTGATGTGTATATAACGTGTTTTTTACCCTCGTTATTTTCACGTGCCAAATTCACACTTGAAAAGTCCTCCACAACATGTTCTTAAACTCCACTAGATTAAGACTTCTCAAACTTACTAACTTTCTGCGTCTTTTTTGGTCACGTTTTTTAATAACATTTTTTTAAGTTAAAAGAGACGCGAAAAGAAGTTATCGAAGTTCACTAATTTAAGACTACAACATTTCAAGACAATTTTAAAGATAGCGCAAGTCAAGACAAAATATCTATCATATACATTATGTTTTTTTAAAAGTTAAACAAGATTTTTCTACCGTAAACATTTTCAAAGAATATTAATGTGTCTTTATCAGGTTAATAACAGATGCGTCGTGATCGTGAATCAGAGATCAGTTCCTTAACAGGTTTTTGGAATTTAAAGGCCAAAGAACTGCGCCTGATAGATTAGGTCAAAGTGAAAAATCCCGACAATAGGTGGCGCTGCTGCTAGTAAAATCTCAAAAATATTCGGTAGAAAACCCATGCAAGGCGCGTTTTAAAATTCGTGTAGAAAAGTCTTGAATCTAATGTGCTTTTAACGTTGATAAAAATCACTTGAAACTAACGTAAAAACATTGCTGTTTTAATTTGATAATAATTTTTTAGCAACGTTATTTTTTATAACGGGTATAAATGACCTATTAAGCGTGTTTTCATATATGAAATAAACGTTTTTTTTCTAGCAGCTTTTAAAATCAAGGTTTTTTCTTAAAAACGTGATTGTGCTATGTGGGAAGCCCATCAAACACAAAAATACATAGCGCATAGTGGTGCATAGCATAGCATGGCTGCTCACAGCACAAAAATCACATCAAGTCATTTTTTACTAGAAAACAACCTCATAACATGTCATATTTGTATTGTTAAATCTACATGCTTAAAGATGACTTAAAAACAAGGAGGAATTAAGCTATAAAAAAAAATGTAATTTTTTCGGAAGTTTCTGGTGCTGTGCTATAGATTGAGAACCGAACCTACTTTTTGCGTATTATTTTATAACGTTTTTTCTCTATATGTTTTTTAATCAAAAAAAGGCGCGAAAGCCTGTTGTAAAATCCCTCTAGAAAAAAACTTGTTAAAAGTAATAACTTTTTGCGTCTTTTTTGTCACGTTTTTTTAATAACTTTTTTAAATTTATAGTGACGCGAAGGAAGTTTTAAAAGTTTAAGACAAAATCTCTATACATACATTAGGGACCTATTGCAATAGTGCCAGGCACAAATTTTGCCGGAAACTATATTGACAGTTTCTCATTATATGAACAGCTGTGTCCTTTCAAAATTAGGCCTTTATGTATTATACGAGCCGGATTTAATAGTGACGCCACTATTAATGGAAAATAAACGACGGGATTTATAAATTCGACTTTGGTATGTCAATTTTAAAAGATCAACTGTCAGTTTGTAATGCGAAACTGTCAATACAGTGCCCGGCACAATTTGTGCCTGGCACTATTGCAATAGGTCCCTATTATGATTTATTTAAAAGCTAAACAAGATTGTGTCTTTATCAGGTCAATAACAGATGCGTCGTGATCGTGAAGGATCAAGGATCAGTTAACTGGTGTTTAGAGGTCAAAGCACTCCCGGATAGATTTCGTCGAAGTGAAAAAATGTCGCCAATAGGTGGTGCTGCTTTTAGCAAAGTCCCAAAAATATTTAGTAAAAAATCCATGCAAGTCGCGTTTTAAAATTTGTGTAAAAAAGGCGAGAACCGAATGTGATTTTGACGTTAATAAAAATCTACTTCTCTTGAAAATAACGTAAAAACATTGCTGTTTTGATTTGATAATGGCGTTATTACAACGCTATTTTTTATATATGAAATAAACGTTTATTTCTAGCAGCTTTTAAACGTTTCTTTTTTCTCACGCGTTTTTTACTTTTACGTCTTATGGAAATGTCCATTACACACGAATATATATACTTTGTAATTCTTGAGATGGATAAGGATGAAATATTTTTGGGGTGGATAACGATGAGATCTATCCAGAGAATTCAATTTACACACCACTAGACTACTAAAAAATATAAATACTTCTTTAAAAAAATCGTTTTCCTTTCCTTTCTTCTTCTCTGTTTAGTTGATCACATGATTTATTTTCGATACATTCTATTGGCTGACCATAACATATAAATTATCCATAAAGACTTCAACCTTGTTGAAATTCCTATACAAAACCAATATGCCGTCTTCTGGGCGATAGCTTATGCTATGTCATGCTATTTTTGTGTGTAATGGACTTGATTACACAAATATGTCAACTGCAAGTGTGAAAAGTATGACATTTGTCTTCACTTGCGCTCTTGCATATAAGCAGCAGCGTGTGTTATCGAATATTATTATCTTATCGCAAGAAACTTTTTTGTATTACTTAAAATGAAGTAAAAAAATTCACTATCACTATTAGGCCAGTCAATATATTCCTACATTTGCTGTGGCAAAAGTTATAAAAGTTTTGAAACTTGGCACAATTATAGGATTTATGGTATCTAATATTGAAGTAAGTTAGTGACCTCAAGCAATGTCCACTCGTGCCGCAATCGTGGAAAATGACGCCCAAATTCAGTTTTTTTAAAATAACTTGGTTCTTGTAGGTTGTAGAAAAGACAAGTTTAAAACAAAAAGTTTAAAACAAAAATAGCCAATAAAATTTCCTACAAAAATTATAAAATGTTCATTTTGCCGCCATTTTGATTGGACATTGCTCGAGATCGCAAACTTCCTGGAATATTAGGGCCCATCAGCCCTATAAACGTGCAAAGTTCAAAAACTTTCGGACCTTCTGCACCAAAACAGCATTTTAATGTCTCTAAGAAATAATAATTTTTGAGTAACTTACTCTAGAAAATATATCCTTAAACCTCAATCTTTTTAAAATGTTTTTTACTATTAAGCAGATAATAATAATTTTATTTTCTTGTTTTGAGTCAACCTCAAAGAACAGGGGTGAGGGTGGTTTTTAAAATTTTAAATCTTAGTAAAAATGTGGTTTGTACGTGATATTAAACAGTGGCCTACGAAGGAGGAGGGCGGAGGTCCCCAACAGAGCCACTAAGTATTGATCCTAAAAACATGATTTTTCTTCAAAAATCAAGAGTAAGATGTATACCAATTTAATCTTTAAAGTATTATTTATTTTGGGTTTTAACCCTTCATTCTTCACTGTTTTCATTTCAAACATTCAACTAAACGGTTTTCATGAAGAAACTCTGCCCATGTTAGTTAGCGGCTTCCCCACAGAAATATAAGTCGGTTAGGTTTGCTTCTCTGTGGAGTAAATAATTTTAATAACATACAAAAATACAGGACAATCCCGTAAAAAAGGGACGGTTGGCAACCCTGATGTAGGACCTTATACATTATTGTCGATCCAATTTGTTTAAGGCAGCTTGACATGGAGCAATAAGCTTGTAGTTGCAGGCAAGATTAGGGTCCCTGACATGATATTACATGTATAAACAAACAAATATGTCTCATATAGAGACACTAATCTTGCTTGCAACTGCAAGTGTATTGCTCCATGTCAAGCGGCCTTAAGAATGCTTTTTTAAAAGGCTAATTGATGTAAATGCAGTATAAAAAAGTGTCTTAATATTATCGTTTCTAACTTAAATCAACAGCGCAATATACACATTCTTGGCCAAAATGGAGACAAAAGGCTCTGTGACTGATTATGCACGCTTAACAAAGTAGCATGTGGACAAAATTAAAAATTACAAATTATCAGAATTAGCTAACATGACCCGATCTAACCTAACTGAACACGACCTTTGCGCTACTCTTTACAAACTATTTTGTTACAGAAAGCTGGAGAAATTCAAAGAATTTTTTAGTGAGTTGAGTTCATAAGTAGGAACCTACCTTTGTTTGTGGTATTTACTTATACGTCTTGGATTCTTTTGTTAATGGAGAAAAACTTTTTTACTTAATTAACACTTTTTGAAGCTAGGTGTAACAACCACTGATTTGTAGCCTTTTTTTAATTATTTTGGTTAGCCAGGCATAAAATCTATCAGGCCAAGGGCGGATCCAGAGGTGCTTCTCGGGGGGGGGGGCACTTTAGGTGACATTCTTTGTTGGTAAAAAACGGTAAGTAAGTATATATTTTTTTAAGTAGCATTTTATTGAATTAGTCAATGGTTGTAATTTCGATAATAATAATAGATACTTTCATGCGCCGCAGGCAAAAATTTTGAATTTTTATTAGCAAAAACATTACTTTTTACTCATTTTTTGTATATTCAAAAAATTCTCGGGAGGGGCAAGTGCCCCTAGTGCCCCCCCCCCCTGGATCCGCCACTGTATCAGGCTCTTAACATCCTACCTACCTTGACATTTTTTTTTACATTCCTTGAAATTCACAACATCGTAATTTGACATTTAAATCACAACCTCATTTTCCTTTTGAACGAATTTGAGGTCATGAAAAGAAAGAAACCACTTTACAAAATTCAACAGTTTTCTCATAAATAATTCAAAAATACTCTCCTAAAAATAAGTAAAGGTAAAAAGCATCTGTATGGACTGGTTTGTGTTAGAAAATCTAAAAAAAGCTTGGTTGAGGCTTTGGAAAAACCTAGTTTTAACGCAAACTAAACAAAAATATTGTTTGTAAGATGTTAAATAGCATTAACATGATTTTGTTTACATATAGTCCAAACATCTTACACGGTAAAATCTAGTGTTACACGCGCCGATCGACGCGAAGCCTGCGTCGCAATGACGCAAAAAAACAACTGGACGGCCACGGGAAAGCCTGCTTGATAACTGGAAAATTGTTGGAAAACGGCGTTTCGCAGTGTGCTGGTTCCACAAAGATGCTTCTCTTGTTTACATGCATTGGGTTGAGATCGATCTAAAATCTGGATTTAAAATTATAGATCAGTGCAGATTTGTGCCTTTAAAAAAAGGCAAGAAGATTGACAAAATTAATAAATTATTGATTAAATGAAAGAAAATACAAGGTGTCCCAACTAAAAGGTAACAGAGAAGTTTTTGGGTATTTTTCGTGCGAATTTGGAGAAACGCTCGAACACGTCGATTTTGTTTGCGAGGGGGACACTTTTTGGTTATCTTGAAATTTTTGTAGCACGCACCATCTTTCAGGGGTATACTTTACTCCTATATTTTGAATAGGGTAAGTGGGTCTAGTGATACCTTGTTTTGAAGTTCCCTTGAATATCTTTACAACCGTGTAAAAACTTCAAAAATCCATAGATTAGTTTTTGAGATATTTGCTTCCAAATTTTACATGAAAAAGTGCGGAAAAGTACTTTTTCATACATGTGCGGAAAAATGTCTGCACACGGGTGAACTTTAAAGTTTTCTGGGGATGCAAATTGTGTGAAATCCATCATTTTCATATGTGGTCGTAGAAAAATTAAATTTAAGAAAACAAAAACTTTTTTTTTGAGTAAAATATGAATTCTTTGCGAGCGCACTTCTAATCGGCGCAATTAAGATTTTAAAACCAACAATCTTCTAGGTTTTTATAATAGGGTAACTAATAACTTTGATTATATAACTAAAGGTCTTGTAATCATTGCTAATAATAAGTTTGTACAATGTTTAGTTATATAATCAAAGGTTTGTACCACTCACTTACACATGTTTTCCTCCAAAAAATGTGTTTATTTTTGGGGTACAAGGCCTGACTCCATTTTTTAGGGTTTTGAGGGCCAAAATGACATGCTGTTGTTCCGTTACCCATGAAATACGAACTCATTATTCGTGACCTTATTTTAGAGGCAAAGACAGGTCGTTTTAAACATGAGTACAAGAAGTTTTGTAATTATTTATGTGGAAATTAAATTGTAATCGATTTGATATTTAATGGAAATGTCGTTATGGATTTCTGTAGTGGCCGGAGCGCGCGCAAATATCAGTACGGAAGACCATTCCTGAACTTAACAGAAAAACCATGGAAAACCCCAACAACCATTGACTATTGAGGTATATATACCTTTCAGGGCCTTATACAACTCAATGAGAGGTCCGATATTTCCCTGTCTTTGTCTTAAATAAATTTGACTTTAACAAGTTTATCGCATTCTTTAAAATATGTCATACATACTAAGGTCACTCATCGTCAAGCAAGCTTTACAGGTAGCGAAGCCTAACTCTGGTTTTCTATTTTTTGGTTATAATTTTTGACATGTTTTCCTCGTTTTCGCATTGGCGGTTCGTTGTTATTTTAAAAATGTGGTTTTAACACAGTCTAAAGATCTATTTAATAATGATACAGTTTCAAGATAGTTTGCAGCAGAACTTTTTAATTCTAATTACATAAATATATTATAGTTTACGTACCTTCATAATGTGTAAAACAACATCATCAAAATAAAACAGAACCGCCGCCCCAATGCGAAACCGAGGAAAACATGTCAAAAATAATAAGGTAAAGCTTGCTTGACGATGAGTGACCTTAATACATACCTCCTAGATATGACCTTAATTAAAAAAAAATCAGAGACTATTTGACCGCTACCATGGAATAAATAACATATAGCGGCATCGAAGAAATAACCTTAACAATTTATAGATATTGAATTAAATGCAATGTTTTGAATTTTGTTATAATTTCTCAGTATAAGATTTTATTTTTATTTTTCAGTGTAAGAGAAGGTGAATAGCGACGAATTAAAGTATTAAAAAAAAGATTTTTGAAATATAGTCTCTTAATTCTACTTAAAGTATTTACAAAAAAATATGGATTTTGCAAAAGTAAATAAGCACTTAAAGGCACAAAACACCAATGATCCGTAGTTTTTCTCTTTTCGCACCCCATTTCTAAATACTATTATCATTTTTTGTGAACGGAATATGTTCGGATATGGTTTAAACTTGATTATGTTCAAAGATTGGTATTTGTCGAGGGAATGAGAAGCGGGTGGATGGGGCATCTTTGATGCCTTGGAAAGCAGGCAGGGCACTTCGGTGGGACGCTACATGTAGGGACACGATGGTTGATACATATATTAAAAAAACATCTATTAAAGCCGGTGAAGCTGCATGTAGTGGTCAAGAAGGCAAGACACAAAAAATATGAGGAGTTAAAGGACCGCTTTATTTTTATACCTTTTAGTGTTGAGACATTTGGTCCTTGGCGTGATGAAGCTAAAAACCTAATTTTTGAAATTAGTAAAAAATTAAAAGTAAAATGGCTAAAAGCTTCATCACCCAAAGGATCAGCCTAGCAATACAGAGAGGCAATGCTGCCTCAATTCTCGGTACCGTTCCGAAAGAATCCGGTCTGGAAGAAATTTTTTATTTATAGAGTTCTTTTTATTTATTAATTATTTATTTATTTGCTTTTTTTTATAAATTTTTATTACTTTTGTTAGTTTTATTATTTTATTTACTGTTTTATTAATTTTATACACAAATATACCAATTTACGTCGAAAAAAAAAGATGGATAAAAGAACAGTCACTTGAAAGGAAACAAGGATGATCTGGCAGGTCAAAAGTAAATCAAGTTGTGGATAATCTATAATCTTTGTTCTGGAAGATCAGGCACTACTTCGAGTTCTCTAAAATGTCCCCTTCGAGAGAGCGAAGAATTGAAGAATTTTTTCTCAGTTTCCAGGCAGCCAAGTACCCATTTGCCATTATTAATTAAATCATCAAACCTAAGATGCCGAACTGCAGCCAAAAAGACCGAACTTACTTTTTAAAAGTACTATTTAGCAAAGCTATAGTAAAGATATTTAATCCAATATTAAATTCAATTTAACAGAAAAAAGCAGGTTATTTCTAAAAACAACCAAAAATATATTGTTAGCTGTTTTTTATCAAGTTTTATTTTGTTTATTTTATAACAATGTATAAGTAGAGACTCTGTATGTATGACATATTTTAATGATAAGAGACGTGACAAACTCTTCAAAGTCAAATTTATTTAGGTCAAAATCAAAGGATGAAAATATTGGTTCTCTATACTCTAGCGATGTTTAGAGAGAGACGCACCTTCTGTCCTTGTCAATTCATACGCGTCGGAAAATAAAAATAAACGATTTTTAACAAAACTCATACAGGGGGTGTGGACAAACATGTTTGTTTATACAGGTTTATATGTTGCATGATGATTGATGCCACTCACCGCTGACAATTTAAATTATTTTAGTGAAACGCCAATGAACTTGGCAAGGAAATAACATAACCAAGAAATGTTAACTTCAGTGATTTTGATGGGTTTGTCGCGTCTCTCTTTTGTACAAATATGTCATATATACAGGGTCTCTACTTATACGTTGTTATAAAATAAACAAAATAAAACTTGATAAAAAAACAAGACGCTAGCCCTACCAAGTCCACTTTCAATCCCTGACTTCGCATGCACAGATCTACCAATATTATTTACCTCATGTATTAGAATAGATGAACAGGGTGATTTTCACTTTAATCATTCTAACCACATGAAAATAGAAAGTTTCAAAAACCTAACCGAATCAAATCTAACCGAACCGAACCAAAGCAAACTGAACCAATAATTTTTTTCTCCTAGAAGATGTGAATCCGAACTGAACCGAACTAAACTGAACCAAATCTAACCTAACTAAACTACAACACTGCTAATTAGGTTTAGTTGGGTATAGTTAGGTTTGGATAGGTTCGATTCGGTACGGTCCGGTTCGGATTCACATCCTCTGGGTAGGAAGTCAGGAAAGTTTTTTTTTTTTTGGTTTAGTTTGCTTTCTTCGGTTCAGTTAGATTTGATTAGGTTTCGTTAGGTTAGGTTTTTGAGACTTTCTATTTTCATGTGGTTAGAATGATTAAAGTGAAAATCACCCTGTTCATCTATTCTAATACATGAGGTAAATAATATTGGTAGATCTGTGCATGCGAAGTCAGGGATTGAAAGTGGACTTGGTAGGGCTAGCGTCTTGTGATAAAAAACAGCTAACAATATATTTTTGGTTGTTTTTAGAAATAACCTGCTATATATGTATATGTAAGGTCCATATCATTATTTTTGGGATAACTTTTTAATTTTTTTTTCGCTGGCCTATGCTATTTGTTATGGTAACAGCTGATTACTATCAAAAAGTTATCTCAAAAATTATGGAATGAACTATATAAGCAGGCAAATGGAAAGGAAGAGTCCTAGTATTCGACGTCATAACACTAATGCATGTACAATGTGAATGTCAACCCGATATAATTTACATACAGCGTGTTCCAACTAAAAGGTAACAGACGTGTTTTTTGGTATTTTTTGTGTAAATTTGGAGAAACGCTCGGACACGTCGATTTTGTTTGCGAGGGGGACACCTTTTGGCTATCTTGAAATTTTTGTAGCACTCACCATCTTCGAGGGGTATACTTTACCCCTATATTTTGAATAGGGAAAGTGGGTCTAGGGATACCTTGTTTTGAAGGCATCTTGAATGTCTTTACACCGTGTAAAAATTTCAAAAAAATAATATAATATAATAATTGCCTTCAAACTTTCAAATTTAACTTGCCTTCAAACTTTCAAATTTAACATGGACTGATAAAATAAAAATTTAATCAGAATTTTATATTTTTCGGATTTGATTTTTATTTTATCATTCCATGTAAAATTTGAAAATTGGAAGCAAATATCTCAAACACTAATCTATTGATTTTCGAAATTTTTACACGGTTTTAAAGATATTCAAGAGAACTTCAAAAGAAGGTATCACTAGACCCACTTTCCCTATTCAAAATATAGGGGTAAAGTATACCCCTCGAAGATGGTGCGCGCTACAAAAATTTCAAGATAGCCAAAAGGTGTCCCCCTCGCAAACAAAATCGACGAAATACCAAAAAATACGTCTGTTACCTTTTAGTTGGAACACCCTGTATACTGCTTAAAATAGAAAACAAGTTTTTCCGGTCGTATCAGATTTTTTTGAAATTAGCTGTAGCTAATAAAAATATACAGGGTGTCCCGAAATTAGTCAATATTTTAACCACGTATTCTGCGGGTCAAAATATAGATAAAAGCCTCATTTAAACTAGGGTCCAAAACGGCTTAGTTTCTAAGTGAATATGTGGTGGCGGTTTTTTGTAAATACCTTCGAAACATGTAAAGATATTTAAATGAAATTTTGTACAGTTGCTAAACTCAGTGGTGGGTAAAATTTGCCCCAAATTTAGAATATGAAGTTAGTGAGTTGGGACACCCTATTTGGCCACTCCAAGAGCAGGTAAATCAATAAGGATATAAAATACAAAGTATTTCCTAAGTAAACGCAAAACAAATTAAAAGACTAGGTAAGATTGGTCAGATTAGGAAAAAGTTTGGGATCGTGATCAAATGAAATAGAACAGTATATTTACGACCAAGCCAATTTACAGAATACAAATTATGCGGTAAACAAAAAAATATATATATCGAATAAAATAAATAAAGAATTAAAAACCACAAAAACTCAAACAAATTCCAGCAAAAGAGTTTTTGCCATTTTTAATAAAATATTGTACGAGTAGCAGTACAAAACGAAATTTTAATTATAGTTAAATAATACCTATTTCGTGCAAAAAAGCAAAAAAAGATTTTGTTAAAAACTACAGTTTCGGGCGGTTGGTGGACTTGTGCCTATAAGTGTACCTAATAGTAACAAAAACTGCGAAAAACCTTTTGTTGAAATTTGTTTGAGGTCAAAACTTATTTTGCATGATATACGACACGTTTGACAGAAGTGGAGATCTTGTAAGTATAATATAAACTGCTCAAAAATTGTGTGTGAGTGTGTGAGCCACCCCATTTTTTTGGACATTTTTAAAGTAAATTTATTCCTAAACGAAACGGTTAATTCCAATACAATTTTCCAGGTAGCTTCGATTATCCTCTTTTAATGTTTGGTTTCCTTGTTGTCCTGCGCTTGACAGATAGCTTCACAGGGTGGCTACAACGCAAGTGTAACAAAAATGCGAAAGTTTGCACAAATTCCATTTCCCGTACGATTTTTTTTTTCAAAAAAATTTTAATGACACAAAATGAGTCAGCTAAAGCCAAAAAAGTTATTTCTCAGTTTTTTTAATTTCACTTTAGCTTCCGAGATATGATTTTTTTTCCATAAAATTGTACTTTTTCTGATTTTTAGTTTGACGTTTCTACCCGGTTTGACCTATAACCAACAAATTTGCTACGAGGCAACCCAAATATTGGCCTTTTCAAACCACAATCAGGGAGGGGCGTGCAAAAATAATTTTTCATAAATTATCCTTTTTATGACTAATCCTGAAATGTTTTTGTTATGATTTCACTCCTTTTTTTAAAGGATTTGGATAATATTTAAGTTTTAAAGTAGTAAAATATGCGCAATATTGTTCAAAACTTTTACAATGCCATATTAAAAATTTTGAGGTTTTTTTATATTTTCCTATAGTTTTATCATAGTTCCCATCAGCCTTCTAAAGCTTAGCTCTCTAGCGTTCCTGGAAGTAGGCAATGTTAATTTTACATAACTTTACATGTATAGGGGAGGAAAATAAATTAAAATTTTGATGTTTTTAAATTTTTTTCTATAGTTTTATTATAGTTCCAATCAGATCCCTAACACTTTTGTATTAAAGTGACACCGCGTCATCAAAACCTTGATGGGCGGGAAGGGAGTAGTGGTGTACATACAGTGGCACGCACGTCCTTTAATTTTTTCATTGATATTGATTCCCAAAATGAGGCACTGCACTAATTAGTCATTAGCTTACTATTTTACTTGCTTTTTATAAATGTCTTCTTCTAAACGATTTTATTAGAAAGGAACATATATACTCTTATCTGGTTGTTACAAACATATTATTAATTTAGCCGGGCTTTGACGTTTTCTATTCGTTGTTGTTTTGACTGTTTATATCAAACAAATTATGACGGAGCTTTTTACAAAACAAATTACCGTGTTTGCAACTAAATCAATGCTTGTGCACATTTTAATAGATATAATTTTGGATCCTCTTTTATGTTTTGGATCTTTATTTCTCAGGTAAGTACCTATTTGATCTCTCCTTTAAAAGGTCTTAGTGTTTTATCCTTCGAACATTAAACCCCGAGCTGCATGTACAAAGTGAAACACTAATTTTTTAAGGCTTCTTAGATTTTGCCGCAAAATTTGGATTCCAACAACATAGGTTTATAATGTACTACTTTACAAATGCAAAATTTAATTTTAAAGCATAATAGAAGAATATCTCAAAATAAAAAAAAAGACACTTTTGCGTCTTTTCTTTGGGCGGCAGTATTGTTGGTCAGCCATAGTTAAAAGCAGATGAAAGTTGTTTTTTTATTACAAAAATACTTCCTTGAATTTTTTGTACTTACGTAGAAAATAGAACACAATCGAGTGCGTATAAGCAGTTAGTTCTAGAATAATTTTATTTACAACTATTAAAGCAATGGTTAATAAAAAATCAAATCTTACTGTACTATAACATCGGATTCCGAAATGCGCAGAACTACAATTGTTTATTGAATAATCCCTATGAACAGCAACGAAAAATAATATAGAGGGTGTCTCATTAAGAACGGCTTCCGGATTTATCACAGAAAGTATTTTAAAAATAAAACAAAAAATATCATAAATAATTTGTCCAAATCGTGTGGAATATAATTTGAGTAAATAGTTAAGTGTTTTGTCTAAAAACGTATTTATTTTTCCAGATAAAAGATGTCATTGCTGCCTTCCAATAGGAAGTCACAAGAACATTATAATGAGACACCTTGTAGTTTTATTTATATCCTCATGGCACACTTATTTAGCAGATTTAAAGCCAGGTACGGTGGCCACACAATCCATATCAAATCAACCAGTCAATTGTTTCGACCATCTCCGATTTTAATGATTTTTGGTACACTTATTCCGCCCCTAGAAAAACTCAGAAATCCAAAATTTTTTGGATCATTAGTTTTTGTGTTTGTGTTTTTGAAAATTGAAAAATTGGTAAATTTGGCTCTTACAGGTACTTACGTAAATAGTAATATCTTGAAAACTACTAAATTTAGAAAGAAGCGTGGTAGCTTAATTTAAAGGTATTTTTAAGACCTTTCCAACGATGTATCACTCGGCATACGTTTTTATTTAAAATTTTGAAAAAAAAATTTTTTTTCAACTTTCGAAAAAACCGTATTTTGGATTTTTTTATTTTTTGATATTTTTTACCATATGGTATTTCCAACATATATTCCAAATTTTAGGATGGAGAAATCATGGGTTCCTGTTAAAAAAATAATATAATAATAATTAAAATAAAAAGCAGCTTTTATTGTTTTTTTTTTTTTAATTTTGAACAATTTTCCAGATTTCCCCTCACTTTTTGCATAAAATTACCGAAAGCTCCCCGCCTTGCTGACCTCCCCCACCCTTCTATGATAGGTGATGTTATTTTACCCTAAACTTCTTTTAATACACTAGAAAAACAGGTTGTGGCATGTTAAATTCATGCCGTCTCATTACAGAAAGTTGTTCAATCCTGAAAGTTTTGAACAAAGGTTTTGTTCACCTGAAATAAGTTGCGAAAATCAAGTATATTCCTGTTAAAAATGTATCTTATTTTTGTGTATATTTTCCATGTAATAAAAGTTTCATTTTGTTTTTAACTTAGAACCCGTTATTTCTCCATCCTAAAATTTGGAATATATTTTGCGAAACCTTAAAGAAAAAAATATCAAAAAAGAAAAAAAATCAAAAACACTTTTGAAAAAATTAAAAAAAATTTTTTTTTTCAAAATTTTTGAATTTTTTTTTACAAAAAAGTATGTTGTGTGATACATCGTTAAAAAGGTCTTTGATGTACCTTTAAAAAGTCAAAAAATCTAAAATTTTGAATTTTTAAGTTTTTTTATAGGGAAAATAAGTGTACCAAAAATCATCAAAATCGGAGATGGTCAAAACGAAAATCACCATTTTCGTGGTTGATTTGATATGGATTTACCCATGAGCGAAAAAAATTGTACCAGTAATTATTCGCCCCGCCCAAATGGAAAGTGGAGATTGTATATATCCAAGCAAGACCCGTCGGCGGTAGAGTGTCGATAACATATCATAAAAATTTACAATATTATTTCGGAACCCTAACACTATTAGTTCAGGTCCTACATCTGAGATTCAACCGATATGCTGCGTTTAATGATAGAAGCAACACAGTTGATATGGATAGACATAAGACTCGCCCGAACATTTTACGAAAGGGAACCACCCCCCAACCCTGTCGCCCCCCCTTAAACGTACTTTTTGATAGTTTTTTGCAAATAACTCGAAAACAGTCAACTTGAAGGACAATAAAATTCAAGAATATTTAAAAAAATATTGTTTTTTCCACATCTCTCATTTATTTAAATGCCTATAAAAGGTGCGACACTGATGTAAGGGGGCGTGTTATACATCGTTAAAGAGAACTTTTGGTCAGCCTCAATAATTATTACTTAGTTGTTTATCGCCAAGTTAACCGTTGGCAAATAATTAGAAAAATACTGTAAAATATCACTTTTGATGGGGGCGAGAGTGGGGATACCCCCTTCCCCCAATTTTAATAAATTCATCTTAAAATATTAAGTTTTAAGTTAATACTAATCAAAAATATTTTTTTACTCCCGTGAGTATTATTTACTGTGTTACAAAAAAGAATGTTCAAAATGTTTGTTTGATTTGACAATTTCACACATTCATTTTTATTTCAAGACGGCTACTTTAAAAAATTATGTCTGACTTATTAAATATTAAACTGTATACAATGGGTTTTTGAACAAAAATACTTTTTTGGAAAAAACAATGTGTTAAGGATACAAAATGCCACAAGAAAAATAAACAAAAACATATTTTAAAAATTTTCCCCTTTTTTCGTAGGCCTATGAAACGTGCATCACTGTCTTTAGAGGCTACTCTATCGCTTGCAAAATGACCTTTACAATATTTTTAGAAAAGTTGACCGTTTTCGAGTTATTAGCAAAAAACCGTCAAAAAGCACGTTTAAGGAGGGGACCACCCCCCTGCTAAGGTTGGGGGGGTTGTTCCCATTCGTAAAATGTTCGGGCGAGTTTTATGTCTATCCATACCAAGTGTATTGCTTCTATCATTAAACGCAGTATCGGACCCCGTAGGGCCTGAACTGTATTGAGAAGTTTCACTATAAAATATTAAATTGTTTAAAAAAAAAACACTATATTCACACCCGTTCTGAGCGAACGTAAAAAAGAACCAGATCGGAGTTGACTGTATTTTCGATAGAATATTCCACTCCTAAAAAAAAATAAAAAGGAGATTAGTTGTTATTTGTTAAATTATAAAAAATAAAAAATGTCTTTCCACTAAAATTTGACCTTCCTAAGAGCTTTATTCCAGCCTTAACAAGCTTCTCTTAGGTTGTTTATTTACCACATTAATGCAGTTAGTTGAATCTGGCGGTTTCCACACAGATGGCGCTACAGGTAGAAAGTCGTCTTATCTTAAAACCAGACTTGAAGTCGATATCACATTTACAGGATTAAAGAATTGGCAGCATTACACAATATATCTATCCTTTTTTTCGGCCCATACAAAATGTATATAGCATTTGTTTTTGGCTCACGAATATCCTCCTAGATGTGTTTTTTTAGATGTGAGCAACGCATATTGCCCCCTCTTTCTTGCATAATCCCGTTTTACACGTACAACAAGTCAATCTCATGAGACATGAACACCGCCACTGCGCAGTTCGAACTGTTTTCGGCGCTTTTAGTCTTGTAAACTATTATAATTTTAGTTTATTTTGAATTGTCTTGTTAAAAATATAGTTGCCATTTTTCTAGAATGAATTTGTCCTTACTTATACTGGGTGTATTCCGCAAATGCTTAGCTTTCAAGATACAAGTTACACTGGTCGGCATGAAAATCGGCCCTGACACCATTCTTGCCGATTGTTATGTAAAATTACCTCCTGAATCCAAATATGAACTCTGTTTTCCCCATCACCCCCCATTTTCGGGGGAGACCCCCCTACCTATTTTTACTGCTTTTCGATAGTTTGGTGCGACGGAAAGGATTTTTTTTGGCCTTAACATCATTATTTCTAAGAGACTGAAGGGTTTAGTGGACTCAAACATTAATATTTATAGCAAGGTGGTAAGCCATTTGTTTGGGGAGGGGGGGGGGGTGTTTTGCATAAATGGTAAATGGACATTGTCGATTTTACCGTTTTATATGCATTTTCTAATTATTTTTAGAAAATTTTAGCTGCCAGCAGCTTAACGGTAATGGTAATAAACGTTATATCAAAGTATAACGTAAAATATATTCGTATATAAAAGTATATATATACAGAAAGCACTTGCGTATACAAAAAATCGCCTTGGAGAGGCTTGGAAATTTTTTCCACTTTTATTTATTAACATATTAAAAAGTAGGAAAATAAATAGTTTTAACAAAATCTATTTTTAGATTGTGGGGGGGAACTTTTGCAAAATAAAATATTTTTGCTTTATTTGTGAATGGGACAGCCGAGCATTACATTTTACGGAACTGGCCTTTGCGAGAAAGATTTACTCCCGGTCAGAAAAATGTCGCCAACGACCCTTATTAGTCCCGCAAGATAATATTTACTTGCCGCCTTTGCACATCAAACTTGGATTGATCAAACAGTTTATAAAAGCACTGGACAAAACAGGCGACGCATTCATATTTTTGAAAACTAAATTTCATCGTCTTAGTGAGACTAAAATCAAGGAAGGTGTTTTTGTGGGGCCCCAGAATATACAACTTTTTCAAGATTCGACATTTATTGAACACCTGAATCAAAAAGAAAAACGAGCCTGGTTTGCATTCCAAAACGTGTGAACTTTTTGGGTAACCATAAAATTGATGATTATGTCGCTCAGGTCGAGGAATTGCTCTTAGCGTACAAGGCCATGGGATGTAACATGTCCCTTAAAGTGTCATTCTCTCGCATCTGGACTTCTTCCTTGAAAATTTAGGAGCAGTCTCGGATGAATACGGGGAACGGTTTCATCAAGAAATCGCTAAGTTGGAAAAGAGGTTTTCAGGGAAGTGAAATGCAAGCATGTTGGCGGAGTACTGCTGGTTTTTGAAACGAGAGGGTTGTACCTCAGGGTATAAAACGAAAGCAAGCACCAAGTAAAGGTATAAAAGTTCTTATTTATCAATGGCGCACCCAGGAATATGTCTCAGAAAAGAATCAGCGAAAATAATGCCAGGGCTCAAGAATGTTTTATGTGTTATTAGAGATTTAATTTTTTGTTTGTTTTTTTTCTCTCGCCTTGGGTCATGCCCCTTTTTTCCGAATCAAAAATATATAAAACACAAAATGAAGAACCCCCAACTAAGGTTAAAAAAGCTCCATTACCTCCACCGTTTATGGTAAATGGCGTAAATAATTTTAATGATATTTATGAAAAGTTAAATATCATACAAGGAGTTAAAATAAAAGTTTTAAATAACGAAAATATTAAAATAAATGTACAAGACGCAGACAGCTATCGGCTGGTTACTAAAATGCTTAATGAAATAAAGCATCAATGGCACTCATACGAAAACAAACAAATAAGGCCAATTAGAGTAATAGCGAATAGGCTACACTTCTCATGTGACCCACAAAAAATTGTAGCTAATCTACAAAAAAAAAGGTTTTAAGGCACTGGAGGCCAGCAACAAACTTAAATGGAGAACAAGACGACCTCTTAACATGTTTATGCTCACATTTAGCCACGATGAAGATATCAACAAAATTTTTGAAATTTCCAGTATCCTTGGGATTTAAGTGGAAATAAAAGCACTAAAAACCTCAAAGTTAGTCCCTCAATGCAAAAGATGCCAATCTTATGGACACACGCAAAAATATTGCGCTAAAGAACCACGTTGCGTAAAATGCACGGGGAAACATCTTACTGTAGAATGCCCCAAACCAAAAGAATCTGAGCCAAAATGCATCCACTGTGGAGGCAAGCATCCTGCTAACTACAGAGGATGCCTTGTTGCTAAGGAAATACAAAAATTTAAAAATAAACCTAAGAAACCGAATCTCATACCAAACGTGAGTACAAATAGACAAAACCAACAGACAAGAAACACAGTCACACAAAACTCTGTGACAAGGACATACAGCCAAGTAGCAGCAACAGCTACTATACCTGATATTAATATCAGTAGTCAAAATACTATGGAACAAACACTACAATTAATTTTGGAGAAATTGAACAAACTTGATGAGCGATTAACTAAACTAGAAAGCAATAACGGAGCTACCAATATGCCTCAAAATGGTCAGTAATCTTAGAATCTTAGCTTGGAAGGCCAATGGTCTCTTGCAACATCAGCAAGACTTGCAAGTCATTCTAGACATAGAAAAAATTGACGTCTGTCTTGTGTCAGAAACGCATTTCACTAACCAGTCTCACATTAAATTTAAAGGTTATAAAGTGTATCATACAACTCACCCTAGCAATACTGCACATGGGGGAAGTGCTGTAATAATTAAAGAAAATATATCACACTATGAGGAGATGGGATATAAAACCATAGAGATTCAAGCTACATTAGTAAGTGTAAAAACCAAAACATATACATTAGTCATAAGTGCTGTCTATATACCACCAAGGCACTTACTAAAGAAAAATCAATATCTTAATTTTCTCAGAAAATTAGGAAACCGTTTTATAATTGGAGGTGACTTTAATGCAAAAAATACCTACTGGGGATCTAGACTGACGAATTCTAAAGGAAAAGAACTTTTGCAAGCTATTAGTGAATATCAATGTGAGCCGATATCAACTGGTAAGCCCACATACTATCCAACAGATCCAGGAAAAATTCCAGATCTAATTGATTTTTTTATAGTAAAAAATATATCTTTAAGTTTTGTAGATATAGAAGAAAGTTTTGATTTACACTCAGATCATTCACCTATTATTCTCTTAGTAAAAACATAATAAAGAAAGAAGCAAATATCTCACTAGTTAATAAACTGACTGACTGGATTAGTTTTAAACAAAGTCTGTCAGAAAAAATAAACCTATCAGTACCATTGCAAACGCCAGAACAAATCGATAAAGAAGTTGATTATTTTGTTACAAATATTCAACAAGCAGCTTGGGAAAACAGTCCAAAACCAAAGAGAATTTTTAAGGGAAAAAACTATCCAAAGGAAATTAGAGACCTTATATTGGAAAAAAGGAAACTAAGAAGAAAGTGGCAACAAAGCCGTGATCCTCGGGACAAAACAAATTTCAACAACATGACGCAGCGCATTAGGCGAGAAATTCTAGTAATAAAAAATGAATCTATTAACCATTTTCTTAATAAACTTACAGATGATAAAAATACCGACTATTCCCTTTGGAAAGCAACCAAAGATTTTAAAAGACCAATTATCCAAATTCCACCCATACGAAAATCTAACAACCAGTGGGCAAGGAGTAACGAAGAAAAAGCAGATATTTTTGCAAGTCATTTAGAAAAAACATTTCAGCCCCACGAAGCACCAGATGAACACTTTCATTTAAATGAACCCCATCAAATCGAGGACCATATTAAGCTTACATCACCAAAAGAAATATTAACAGAAATCAAAAATATTAATTCGAAAAAAGCCCCAGGGTATGATCTTATTAACGGGGTAGTCATAAAACAACTCCCCAGAAAAGCTATCGTAAAACTATGCAACCTAATTAATGCGTCTTTTAGGCTTAGGTACGTACCTAAACTGTGGAAAGTTGCAGAAGTTATCATGATTCCAAAACCGGGAAAACCACTCCATGACGTGTCATCTTACAGGCCAATATCTTTGCTGCCAATTATATCCAAGCTCTATGAAAAATTATTGCTTAAAAGAATAAAACCCATCATAGAAAGACAAGAAATTATTCCATCTCATCAATTTGGTTTTCGAGACAAGCATTCCACGATAGATCAAGTACACAGAATTACTAATATAATAGAAAAAGCACTAGAAGAGGGAAAAGTTTGTTCTGCAGTTTTTCTAGATGTAGCACAAGCATTTGACAAAGTGTGGCATGAAGGCCTTAATTTTAAACTAAAAAGGTTTCTGCCAAAACAGTATTCGGATATTTTGGAATCATACATATCTGATAGACATTTTAGAGTAAAACAGGAAGACTCATACTCAAATTTAAGAGAAATTCAAGCAGGCGTGCCCCAGGGTAGCGTACTAGGCCCTTATCTATACTTATTATTCACTTGTGATATCCCAAAGCCAGAAAATTGTCACTTAGCAACATTTGCCGATGATACTGGTTTATTGACGGTAGAAAAATCTATTGAAAAATGCATAGAGAAACTTCAGGATGCAGTCACCCAAATTCACAGTTGGACCACAAAGTGGCGAATAAAATTAAATGAAACCAAATCAATTCATGTTGATTTTACAAACAAAAATATAAATCACATACAAATAACAATTAACAACATTCCAGTACCATATTCGAATCAGGCAAAATATCTAGGTATGACACTTGATACCAAATTGCGCTGGAAAGCACATGTTAAGAAAAAAAAAGAAGAACTTGAAATAAGGTATAGAAAAATGAACTGGCTAATTGGAAGGAAGTCCAATTTAACAATTCATAATAAGTTACTGCTTTATAGACAAATACTGAAACCAGTATGGACATGTGGTATTCAACTATGGGGTTGTGCTAAAGAGAGTAACATTCTAGTTGTACAGAGATTTCAAAATAAAGTATTAAGAAACATTGTGAATGCACCTTGGTACGTTCGAAATAGTGACCTTCATCGAGATCTAAAAATCGAAACTGTAGCAGAGACTATAAAAAAGTACGCAAAAAGCCATGAAGATAGACTCCATCGGCATGTGAATGTGGAAGCAATTCAGCTTCTAGACAATACTATGCTAGTTCGACGACTAAAAAGAGTGAAGCCGTTTGAGCTAGTAAACTAAGTGAATTACACATAAAACAAAATAATGCTATAAACACAACACAATTGTGAGTTACAGACTAAACAAAGCGGGGAGAACTGTTGAGTGAACCCTAAGTTTAAATCTGACTTTTCTAGTAAATTAAGTTAAAACAAAATTGCTAATTAGTCTTACTGACTAGATTGTAATAAAAAAAAACACAGTGTGTTTGACAAATAAAAATAAAAAAAAATATATATATATATATATATATAATAAATTCCTTGTTTTTATTAAGAAAGTTTTTGATCTCTCGCAATTTTTTGTGTCTCTAACTGTTTTTAAGAATAAAAAAAATTTTAAACAAAAAAAAACACCCTGGTACTGGTACAAAAGGATAATAACGTACGACATGCTTCAACTTTTAGTTTTGATGCCCAAAGCGCACTTACGAAACTATACAGTTTTGTATTTTCATGAATCAGGTTATTGGGTAATTTTGCACCCAACTGCGACTAGTAGGTTCATTTTTCAATTAATTTTTGTTTATTTCCAACTTTTAGGTTTAATTCATATTCAGCCTTATAAAAAGCACTATGCATTTACCATTCATTTAGCTTTGACCAAAAAGTACGTGTAGATTTTCTACGGACGCGAACAGTGTTACCTTCCATTGAGTGAAGGTGGGGGAGGAGAGAGGGAGGAGGAACTAGTAAAATGGCGTCGAAAAAAATCCTAAAGCGTGGGCAGAAAATTTTTTTTGAAAATAATAAAAGGTATAGCTAAAACTATTACTAATAAGGAGGGTGGGGAGAAGAGATGGGGAGAGCGAGGGGAAAACTAGTTGGAAAAAAGTCTTAAAGCGTGTGCAGACAGAATTTTTGAAATCGCTCTATATTTGTGAAAGGTATAGCTACAACTATTACTAATAAGGAAGGTGGGGAGAAGAGGGGGGAGACTAGTAAAATGATGTTGGAAAAAAATCTTAAAAAAGAAAGAACTTTTGAAATCGGTTTATATTTGTGAAAGTTATAGCTACTACTATTACTAATAAGGAGGGCGAAGAGGATAGAGCGAGAGACGGGGGGGGGGGGGACTAGTAAAATGGTGTTGCAAAATCTGAAAGCGTATGCAGAAAAATTTTTTGAAATCGCTCTATATTTGATAAAATTATGAGAATATGGTTTTTTGAATAGGGTGGGGGGAATGACAGGAGGGGAGATGGGTTGAAATTTAGATAATTTGTATGCCTTATAAAGCCTACATCATGAGACAAAATGGCGTCTAAAGACCGTCATGTTGATTCCTGTTTAAAAAAATATAGCCTATAGCACCTTCGAAATCAGTAGCAATTTAACGACACCTTTTTTGTCAAAATCGGTACAGCCGTTTAGCCTCTAGCGTGACACAAACATACATATTTACTTACAAACATATCCCAATCAAAAAACATTACCCTTCCTTTCGCCGTGCTGCAGTTAGGTAAAAAAAGACAAAAAATATAATTTGTATCTTCGATTCCTATTCAGATATTACATAAAACTTGCAGAAAATAAAATAATGTAATGTAGTGATTATTTTAAATTTTAATGTACAAATTTACCTCTTTTGTCTTTTTTCTCGAAAACGGAAATTGCAAAAGATCAAAAAGTTTCTGCATAAAACAAAGAATCCATTTTATATTTTTGAATTTGCCATTGGCTTACTGCAAAAAAGTTCTGGGGGAAAATAAGGGCCATAACCCCTAAAAAAATATCACCCTGTAGTTTTTTCCTGATATTTGGCATGCTTATTGATGTATGTCTTGTAGCTAAATACACGTTCCAAATTTAAGCCAAACATCTCAAAAACTGCACGAGCTATAAACGAAAAACAAAAAAAAAATTGCACTTTGACACCTTATATCTCAAAAACTAAGCATTTAAGGAACCATGATTGTTTAAAGTTTTTTTCTTAAAATCATTCAACTCAAAAAATCATCCTCTGAAGATTGGCCACATACTTTATTAACACCCTGTATATTGGTTTACTGTGGAAGTTGCGGCAAATTGATAACTTCAAATTTATACAATAAATTGTTGATGAAGTAATGCCAAGGTACCAATCATTTTTTTATTTAAAACAAAATTTCCTGTCAAAAAGAGTTGCTAACCTCTCGTGTAAACATCTGTCAAAATATATCGAGGGAGGTATCGGTTTAAAAGAGCGATATTTAAAACAGCGACATTCAAAAGAGCGACATATCCAAACGGCGATATTCAAAAGAGCGACATCTAATAAAAACAGCGACATTTAAAAGAGCGACAATTCAAAACAGCGATTTTTTAAATAATCAATATCAAGCAACATTAAACTCCCGCTATTTCAGTAACCCCTTTCTAACATATATTTAAAAAAAACTTCCCTGACTTCTTTCCCTTGATCCTAGAGGTCCTTTTTTTCCACAAAAAAATGTCCATGAGTCAGGTTAGGATACGTTTGCGCTCAATTGACAAAGGTAAGAATAACCCCGATTTCAACCTCCCAAAATGCGGATCAGAAAGCTAATTAAGGGAAATAATTTTTCAAAAAATGTTTCGTTTTGGGTCGGTTCGGTTTGGATTTACTCCAAAAAAAAAAGTCAGGGAAGTTTTTTTTTTGAAAAAATAAGTTAGAAAGAGACCCCTTAACTGTTGCTGTTTTTAATGACGCTTTTTTAAATATCACTGTTTTTATTAGTTGTCGTTCTTCTGAATATCGCTGTTTTGATATGTCGCTTTTTTAAATGAAGCTGTTTTAAACTGTCGCTCTTCTGATATGTCGCTGTTTTAATATGTCGCTGTTTTAAATGTCGCTTAAACGAGACCGTTGTTTTAAACGTCGCCGTTTTAAATATGGCTTTATTTATTTATCCTACCCCTAGATCCCATCTTAGGAAACCTAAATATTTTTCACACAAACTTGCTTGATACCCTGTAGGTATGACATATTTAAAAAAAAATAGAAACGCGACCAACTCATCAAAGTCACTGAAACTCAATTTATTTGCCAACAAACTTAACGTCTATTACAGGGAAAATATAAAACAAATTCATATATAAAAAACTCGAAAAACTAGGTATCCAAAACCCCCTTAATAACTGCATTAAATCTTTTCTTACAGATAGAAAATTTAAAATCAAAATAGGAAGCACATATTCAGAATCTACAGAATCAAACATAGGCACGCCCCAAGGCAGTGTGCTTGCACCTTTAATATTTTTGCTGTTTATTAACGATCTTCCCGAATATATCACGTGGGGACTTGTGTTTATGTTCGCCGATGATACGTCCATCGTTGTATCCGCAAAAGACACAAATTTTCATGAAAAAATCAACTTAACCCTAAATGAATTTTCGATCTGGTGCAAGCAAAACAATTTGATTATAAATGTCTCTAAAACTGTCTTTATGGAATTTAGAACAAAGTCCCGTAAACCTACCGACCTCAATATAATCTTTAATGACATCCCTTTGCCAGTTAGCGATAGCTCAAAATTTTTGGGAACTATTGTCGATACTCATTTCGAGTGGAGTTTACACATAAGTACTGCATGCTCAAAACTTAATACATGCTACTTCATGATTAAGTCACTTAAAAACTCTCTCAGTATAAAAAATCTCATTACTGTGTATTATGCTAATGCATACTCGGCTCTGGCCTATGGTGTGGCAGTATGGGGTAGTGCTCAGGATGTGGAAAGAGTATTGGTAGGTCAAAAGAGACTTATAAGATTGATTTTCAATATACCTTACAACGGTACTTGTCGCTCTGCATTTAAGGATAATAACATTATGACAATAACAAGTATTTACATATATAAACTACTCATTTTAATTTTTCAACACCAAAATATTTTTACATTAAATAGTTCTTATCACAACTATCCAACTAGAAGTCGTAACCACTTCAGCATCCATAAACACAACCATGAGTATATAAAAAAAAGTACTCATTATCTTGGATGCAAATTCTTTAACTTGTTGCCAAACAAAATCAAACAAACTACGTCGCTGCCAAGATTCAAAAAAGAAATCAAAAATCTTTTATTAAAAGAAACTTTTTATAGTTTAATTGAATTTGAAAACTACATGTTGGGCAGAAGGTAAATTTTTGTTCTCAATATTTATATACATATATATACAAATTTTGTAAATGTGTTTTCGTTTTTACTTTTTTAAATATTTACACTATTATTATTTACACTTAATGTTATATTTTTTGTATTTGACGTATCTTATCTACATTATTGTAGCTAAAAAGATTAATAAAGTTGTCTATTGTCTATTGTCATTAAAAATAATAATAATAAAAATAATTTCATAATAGAAACAATATAAACAACTGAATCAAAATGAAACGCAGTGGTCAAATTATCATGTTATTTTATTTTAATTGAATCGGTGAATGGAAGAAGGGTCCAAGCGCAGAAATACACATTTTACAGAAAACGAAAAAAATGTATTATTTCAAAAAGGAAGAAAAATTTTGCTTTTGTTGTGCACAGGAAACTTATTCCATATGCTAGTGGGAGTTGTTTTATAGAAAAATAAGGTTTATTATCTAACCGGAAATGTGACTTTTTGCCAAAAAAAAAACGATTTTGGACCCTTCTTTCACTCACCGATTCAATTTAAGAAAATATTGTTTGTATATTTTTTAAATAAATGAAGAGGTTTAATGTATTTGATGCTTTGTGGTAAATTACTCCCAAATAACATTATTACCGCTCAAGGTTTTATTAATTTGGTTCCAAGGTTATTTAGAGGGTGCTGTTATGGCTTTTAGGATCAATTTGGCTACAAAAAGGTAATTTATATTGCCAATTACTTAAAGAGGTGTTATACAACCAAAAAGTGTTCTTCTGTTACTTTTAGATACTTTTGGTTTTATTGATTTCTGATTTATAAAGATGGTCTTATAAAACCCTTTTACCTAAAGTTTTTAAAAATAAATAAATATAAACTTTGGTCTTTTAGTTTTTTTCATTACTTTAGGTCATAACAAAAGTGTTTTATAATAGAGCTAAAAGGTTACCTTATATCCTTTTGTTTTTGTAGTTACCAGTAGTTTAATAGTAAATATGATTATATAGGCGGCCATATAGAACCTAGTTTCCTTAAGGTTTTTAAGAGTGGTAAATATAAACTTTAGACTTTTGGTTTTTGCCATTACTTTTAGGCATTTTAAACCGGTTTTATTGGAAGGCTTAAAGGTAAACTTAATTCTTTTGTATTTATGGTTACCAATAGCTACATATTAAATATTATTTAAATAGGAGGTCATATAAAACTTTGTTTCCTTAAGGGTTCTAACAGAAGTAAATA
Source organism: Aspidapion aeneum (assembly GCA_963576565.1). Taxonomy (NCBI): domain Eukaryota; kingdom Metazoa; phylum Arthropoda; class Insecta; order Coleoptera; family Brentidae; genus Aspidapion; species Aspidapion aeneum. The sequence goes on along the minus strand of OY755038.1, from coordinate 31,300,810 downwards.
AATACTTTCGTATTTTAGTTTTTACTAGTACTAGTACAGATTGGTACCTACCTATTGCAAGATTGATTATTTATTATCCTCCTGGGTAGGGCACCCAAGCCTAGATAAGGCCTGTTTAAACGGCCAATATAAGAGGTTTCCCTCCAACCTGCAGGCACAACGGATATCATTGCATTGGCCCTCCTGATTGTGTGCAAATTGCACGATAAAAAATATTTAAATTTAACACAACACTTTAAAAAACAAATACAAAAAATTTAAGTGAGGTTACGTTCACTATGTTTACCTTCTCTTTTTTATTGGTTTCATAAGCGCACTCAAAAATCCTTGTTGCGATGGAGTAACAAATAAAACCAAGTGACCACTATAAAACGATAATGGCGTATATAGAATTATTTTAAAAATATTGTAAACAGAAAATATTTATCTAGTCGTTTTAGCAGTGTTTTTTAACAATAATTTTACTTTAATTTTGATTTATGTAAACCAAACAGGCTTTTTTAATGGTGAATAGTGTAAATAATTTTTTTTTTAATTTTAAATATTTGTTATTTAGTTATCAGAAAACTATTAAAAAGCATTTGTGAGCTGGCGCGCTTGTTTTGAGAGCTTTTCAGATACGATTTTATCAGAAAAATAAGTCTGGCAGGCAATTTGATGATCCACAAAACGACAAACTCCTCATATATAGGTATATTTTTATGTGATACAATAATTTTGGGACTCTGATATTTTTGGCAATTTTATGACCTAAATTATTTTATATAGCCATTGTGAATCTAAAATATCGCTAAAGCTTTTATAGGAAAAATTATTTACTCTAAAGGTATTATGGTATTCAACAGAATTGCCAGGATACCAAATTACCAAATCTAGTATTATAACAGGATAGAGGAGTTGCTTTTAGAACCTGGCATAATAGCTTTAGGTTCTATACTGGTGGAACCGCTAGAGGGCGAAGCTAGCGTTTATTTCTTATGGTTTTATAATGAGTTTAATACATAGGTTGCCACCACCAATTGGGGAGTCCCATTTAGGAGGTCTAAGGGGTATATAAGCGTAATGGGAACGTGCTAGCGATCAAACATTGAAACTAATGGTTTTAAGGAAAGGCGCTGGCAACCTTTTAGCTTCTGCTATAAATAAAGAAATGTTACTTGGGCTGTAAATAGTAATATCGGAATATAATAAACATTGTTTGCCAATATTAGTTTTAAACTGTCTTGATTTCAAATTTTCGTTTTTGCGAGTTGTATGATCATGACAGTTATCATTTCTTTGAATATTTAAACTTGATGAGTGAATTGATAGTTTTAAATTACATAATTTATATAACTTTGGATAACCAAGTGGTTTATATAAATTAACTGTTGTTATTTACTTGTCAAGTTTATTGTCTTTTCATAAAAAATAATTTAAATTCTCAGCGGTTTATTTTATTTTTCATCCTTTGATATTGACCTAAATAAATTTAACTTTGAAGGGTTTGTCGCGTCTCCCTTTTTTTTAAATATGTTATACTTTGATACACTAATTCTGATACGTCATAACTCACAAAATACTCTGCCAATATATGGGCACCTAAGCTCACACTAGGTACTATAATTATAGTGTACGTGTGACCTAATATAACTAAAAACTAAAATATATTTTATTCAATTCCAGACTCAATTACCTTTCGTTTGATACCACACAAGCCATGTTTTGACTTAAACTCTAATTTCTGAAATCTACCCCCACCCTTTAAAAAAAAAACTAAAATGTATTTTGCTTAACTCCAGACTCAATTACCTTTCGTTTGATATCACACCCGCCAAATTCTCTTAAACTCTAATTTCTGAAATCCACCCTCACCCTTTTATTTGTCTTGTGTTTGATGAATTTTGTTAATTTTTAAATGGGCCCATCTCGACCCAAGACAGCCTACGTACCAAATTTCATTCAAATCGGGCAAGCGGTTTTTGAGTTATGCGCCTTGGTCGTTACAGACAGACATACAGACGGCGCAACAAAAAAGTTTCAAAATCATCTGAAATGCAAAGATATAAAAAAATTTGAAAACGAAGCAACATTTTTTTTCTCGAAAAAATTAGGATCACTATAGCTCACACTACTATAGTATAGTGTGAGCTAAAAATGAAAAAATTTTTGCGTCAAAGGTTAGTAATTATGCATAGCTATATGCTGCTGAATCCTCACAGCCAACAAAAAAACTAAAACAGTAATTCCCGCAATTTGTAACGATACGACGTATCAGAATTAGGGTATCGACATGCAGGTAGACCCAATTGGCCTTATCCTTTCAAAAAATTCTATGTATAGCATGTTCACTTCCGATTTCTGTATTAGAAAAGCAGAACTCACCTAGAGGTATGATCACATGTCCTCGCTCGGTTAAATCCCATTCTTTTCCTTGAAACCTAATAATCGCATGTCCTTCACTCACGTAGTAAACCTGAAATAGACAAGCAAATGCTAATAAAATTAAACCGACTTCTAGTCCACAGTACACCGGTCTATTTTTTAGGTAATGAGTAACATGCTGAATATTTGAATGAAACTAGCTTGATTTTGCTAAGAAACTTTTTCTTTTCAAACAGTATAGCGTTTTCCCCACACAGTGTGGCTGAATGAAGTATAGGTTACATAAAAATGGTTCCAAAAACTAATTGCATATTTTGAATATTGACTCTTTCCTGAGTTCAGAGCCATATTCATATAAATCCCAGCTGATCCTCTTCTCGAAATTTTATCAATTTTTTGCCATTTTTCTAGTTAGCCTAGGCGCTGGCTTCTGTCACATGTGACCTAATATGTGCGCTCAGTTTGACTGTGGGGCATTGTTAAGCACCCATAGGAGTATAAAAAAAGTTTGGTCGCGTGATCGAACTCATGGTCGTTTGGCCGCCATTTTTGAAAATGGCCGCCAAGTGGATAGATTTTTTTGTTTAAGCGTATCTCCCTACCCAGTCGACCGATTTTAATTTTTCAAAGCACGTTATACTCCTTTTTTAAAGGCAAATAAATTTTGTTATTATAAATTTTTTGATAAATCAAATAGTTCTTGAGATATACCAAGTTATTAGTATTTCCGCTCGCAAAAGAATTAAAATAATACCCACGCGTATTTTATTTTAGCTTTAATATTATTAACATTTGTTTTTTTTTACAGAGAAGGCTTTAAACTTTTCACAGAAGAGGAAATTGACTTAATGTTTTTAGAGTTCGATGAATGGTACCCCTAAAGACTGCCTTAAAGAGGGTGGTTTCTAAAACCGTTCACAAGTTTATAGAAAAAGTGAATTTGCAACAAAACGATGCATCCTAGGGAAAAACGTTAAGAATAGTACTTTTAATTCCGCTTTTTCTGATCATTGTCATATCTTTTACAATTTTTAAGAAAAAAATCGATTTTGGAGCGAAAACAGGAAATTTTTACAAAATTGTATATTTTAGCTGGCTTGTCTAGCTAACTATCAAAGCTAGGATGCTAAGTGATACATCAAAAGAAGCGGAATTAAAAGTACTATAAAAAATTAATTTTATCGTTTTTCGCTAGAATGCATCGTTTCGCTGCAAATTTATTTATTCTATAATCTTGTGAACAGTTTTAGAAACCACCCTCATTAAGGCAGTCTTTAGGGGTACCATTAATCGAACTTTAAAAACATTAAGTCAATATCCTCTTCTGTGAAAGGCTTAAAGCTTCTAGTAACAAAAAAAAAAACAAATGTCAATAATATTGTAGCTACAATAAAATGAGCACGGGTATTATTTTAATTCTTTTGCGAGCGGAAATACTAATAATCTTGGTATATCTCAAAAACTACTTGATTTATCCAAAAATATGTAATGGCATAATTTGTTTGTCTTTTAAAAAGGAGTTAAACAGGCTTTAAGAAATTAAAATCGGACCACTGGGTAGGGAGATACGCTTAAACAAAAAATCTATCAATTTGGCGGCCATTTTCAAAGATGGCGGCCAAACGACCATGAGTTCGACCACGTGACCAACCTTTTTTTATACTCCTATGGGTGCTTAACAAAGCCCCGTAGTCAAACTGAGCGCACATATTAGGTTACACGTGACAGGAGCCAGCGCCTAGACTAACTAGAAAAATGTCAAAAATTTCGAGAAGAGGATCAGCTAGGATTTATATGAATATGGCTCTGAACTCAGGAAAGAGTCCATATTCAAAATGTGCAATTAGTGTTTGGAACCATTTTTATGTAACCTATACTTCATTCAGGCACACAGTGCCCAATAGAGCTTAATTTTTAAGATAATGAAATAGAAAATAAGATAAAGAATGATGAGAATAAATTAAAAAATTACCCTGACTTACGGACTCCCTAAATGTAACCCTTATAAGACAATTTTATTGCCTATAACACAGTATTTTGCGTTTTTTCCAGAAAGCTTAGTTTTAAAAATAATTAAATAAAACGAAAAATGTCTGTTCTTTTCTTAAGTTTATTAATGTGCCGACGCCTCTGAAGTGTTAGCTTTAGCTACAGCATCACTATTTAATACATATTTAAAAAAATAATTTTGAATTTTTTACCAAAAGTGTTTTTGACATTTTTCTCTAAATTGCTTATTTCAGAAAATTTAATAAAATCTTTAAAAATAATTATTCTTTCAATGTTATAGCATCAACGAAACGGTTTTTTTTTCATTTTGATATAAAATAAATGGATCCATATCTATGGTATTGTTTTCAAATTTAATTGTATTTTTCTATTCATTTAAAATTTTGGTTTTACAATAAACAATGATTTTTTAAAATTATTGGTTATCATCATATATCATTTGAAATATTCATTTTTATTTCATTAAATTTTTTTCTTTGTATATGAGTGTTAAACATTGAGTTGTATAACGCCCTAAAAGGGCGTTAGAGACGGAAAGACAAGGCATTTTTTATTGACCCTATCCAATTTGGTTCCTATGGTCGGGTATTTCTTTTACAATAAAAACAGAAATAGACATTATTGAACATGTGAAACGGACAAAGATAGGGTGATTTTGCATGCTAATAATACCCTAGATAATATAAGGGTACTTTTATCTCTTTCACACTGACGGCATAAGTGCGACAGAAAAGCAGCTGGCTACCTTTAATCCACCTGCCGTATTTTGAGTGATTCTACCTGTTAGTCCGTGTATACAGGGAAAACTGATAGACAATGTTGTCTAAGTACGGAAATGATTTTTTTTGAATTTTGTGCGGGAATATTACAAAAAGAAATCTTAAAACGTTTAAAAACAAGTTTAGAAGTAACTATTTGAGTTTAAACATGGTCCAAAATTGTTTTTTGTGCAAAAGAAGAAAAAAATCCATAAAAAAACAACATTTCATGGGTAAGTCGTCTTGACAGATAGTTTTTCCTAAAACACGAGAAAGTTCAGTAGCGTCACGATAGATAGTTTTTTCTGCGACCGTGCGATTTTACCCTCACACATTTTGATTCAGAAAGTGTCACTTCCCCGCACTTTTTTTTGCATTGCATGAAAATTAACAAAAAGTATTTGATTTTCTTAAAAATGATTTCTTTTTAAATTCTTACATACCGATTTTTATCCAGTTGTTTTTGTTTTTTCGAACCAAACTTTTGACATGTCACGGTCGAGTTTCATACATCTTGATGAATTGTTACACACACTGATCTATGTTTTTATAAATTTCGATAAATTTAATGTTTTTTGCGGACTTTACAGTAATTTTAAGTTAAATTTTGATCTTTCATCGCGAAAGTATATATTTATTATTATATTACCACCGCGACCGGTCTACAGGCCGGTATCATATGTTTATGCCCTTCTAATGTCATTTGACTATCATGCTGTCTTACTTAATAAGGTCACTTAGTTTAATTAATAATTTTGTCCTACATAATATAAAAGAAAAATAGAAACCAACAAAAAATTTGTGACACTTCGATTACCCATTTTCTTTGATTGCGATGGATTAGGGTGACCAGATTACGGTTTATTAGGGTGCCCAGAGTGCGCAAAAAAAGATTTTGAAAAATTTCCCTAAAAAAATTGAAGACCAAACACTCACTCGCCACTCAATGTTTATGGTCGCATACACTAATCCTAACTCGATTTCCGACGATTATGGACAATGGTTACCCCCTGGACATAAACCTAACAACTTTTACTATATTTATTAACAATAGGTAGGTTAGGTTTGGTTAGGTTGGGTTAGGTTATGTTAGGTTGGGTTAGGTTGGGTTAGGTTGGGTTAGGTTGGGTTAGGTTGGGTAAGGTTGGGTTAGGTTGGGTTAGGTTATGTTAGGTTGGGTTAGGTTGGGTTAGGTTGGGTTAGGTTGGGTTAGGTTGGGTAAGGTTGGGTTAGGTTGGGTTAGGTTGGGTTAGGTTGGGTTAGGTTGGGTTAGGTTGGGTTAGGTTGGGTTAGGTTGGGTTAGGTTGGGTTAGGTTGGGTTAGGTTGGGTTAGGTTGGGTTAGGTTGGGATAGCTTGGGTTAGGTTGGGTTAGGTTGGGTTAGGTTGGGTTAGGTTGGGTTAGGTTGGGTTAGGTTGGTTCAGTTTGAGTATGTTCGGTTAGGTTCCGCTAGGATTGTTTAGGTTAGGTTTAGCTATATTCGGTTAGGTTCGGTTCAGTTTAAGCAAATCGAACCGAACCAAACCGAACCGTTAGATTCGGTTTGATTTGGTTCATTTCGATACGGATGGGTTCAGTTTGCTTTTGTTCAGTTAGACCTTCGATAAATTTTAAAAAAGTAAATAATTATTAATTTTTAGTGTTTTAAGGAATAAAAATTGATATAATGTTCAATTAAACTAATTTTTATTTGTAAAAATGTAGGAATCATAATTTTCTTGATTTTGTTTTGAATTTCATGCTTTTTAAAAAATTGTGCATTTTCATAAAAGGACCAAAAAAACTGACCCGATTTGGATCAGTGACCTTAGTTATTTTAAGTTTTTGTTGACAGCTGATAGACGTCAGGGACCGTTTTGTTTCAGTTTGAAATGAGAAAATGCTTCTTTTGTAGCAATTTGTATGGGTTTTAATGGGGTTTTAAGAATGTTTCAATTTCAATTTTTTTAACAAAATCAACGATAGTCCGCAATTTTTTTTTTAGAAATGACTATAAAATGGTCTAAAATTATCATTTTTCAAAAAACTTCGTAGTTTTAAGAAAGGTGGTAAAACGTACCAGACCCCTGAAATGTGTTGCAGTCTAGGACAACTGGGCGCCGCCAACTCGGCGCCACCAACTGGGCGGCAGGCCAACTGGGCGCCGGGCCAACTTGACGCCGAGCCAACTGGGCGCCGGACTAAAATATTTTTTCTTGATAAAATGTGCAGATGAAAAACAACCTTAAAAAAATTAAAGTGGCGGATCCAAAATGGCGGACTTTCTTATTTATGCATCGATATGTATCGAATATGGAACTTGGCGGTGTTTCAAGTCGCAGAACACTAAACCTACCAAATTTCAACACTCGACTTAATAGATGTTGAAAGTTTTGTATAAATAACATATTTATTTTGTTTTTATCTGCACATTTTATCGAAAAAAAAATAGTTCGGCGCTGAGTTGGCCCGGCGCCCATTAGGCCCGGCGTGGCGCCCTGTTGGCGGCGCCGAGTTGGCCCGGCGCCCGGTTGTCCCATTTCGAATTGAAATTTTTAGTTCCGAAATTTCATCTGACTCGAGCATAACTTGTAGACCACCCAAGAAAAGAAGAGTTGAAGAAGACCCTTGTTCAAAGAAAGAAAATATTTTACCTGGAAGGTACAACATTTGTAAAGTTCCAAGATGAAAACAATAATTTTAATACATCCACTGCACTTAGCATGCTTAGAAATTCTTTTTACTCTTTTTTTTTCTGAAGAGAATTTTGTAAACACACACAAGTAAGTATTCATGAATTATTTATTATTCAAACAGAAAATTGTTGATAAAAAAATTCTAGTGGAATTCAAAATTTTTATTTTGCGCCGCCACTGCCCTTTTTTATCCAAGACAAGCAAATAGAATATTTTTGCGATGTTGCATGTTTCCGGACTCACCAAACCGAAATTCTATTTTCATCCCTATTTTGCTCATTAAATTCTTACTTGTATTTGGTCAATTGCGATAAAAGCTTGATATAATGGCAATTTTGGCCCATGCCGGGTCTACCCGTAGGGTATAGAAGTCAATGGTGTTAAATCATCTGCAAATAACACTGTTCGGCATGAAAATCGGCCCATTCTTGCCGATCCTTATGTAAAATGACCTCCTGAATCCAAATATGAACTCCGTTTTTCCCCATCACCCCCCATTTTCGGGGGAGACCCCCCCTACCAGTTTTTACTGCTTTTCGATAGTTTGGTGGGAAGGAAAGGATTTTTTTTGCCCTTAACATCATTATTTCTGAGAGATCGGAGAGTTTAGAGTTCTCGAACATTAATATTTATAGCAAGGTGGTAAGCCATTTGTTTTGGGGTTCGGTTCGGTTCGGTTCGGTTCATGGACATTGTCAATTTTACCGTTTTATATGCATTTTCTAATTATTTTTACAAAATTTTAGCTGCCAGCAGCTTAACGGTAAAGGTAATAAACGTTACAGCAAAGTATAAAGCAACATATTAGTATATAAAAGTATATATATATATATATATATATATATATATATATACAGAAACCACTGGCGTATACCAAAAATCGCCTTGGAGGGGCTTGGAAATTTTTTCCACTTTTATTTATTAACATATTAAAAAGTAGGAAAATAAATAGTTTTAACATAATCTATCTTTAGATTGTTGGGGGGGGCTTTCGCCCCCAAGCCCTCCTCCCCCCTTCTATACGCTCATGCAAAAATAAAATGTTGTTGCTCTATTTGTGAATGGGACAGCCGAGCACGGGACAATCATTACATTGTACGGAACTGGCCTTGGCGAGAAAGATTTACTCCCGGTCAGAAAAATGTCGCCAACGATCCTTATTAGTCCCGCAAGATAATATTTGCTTGCCGCTTTTGCACATCTAACTTGGATTGAACAGTTTGTAGAAACACTGGACAAAACAGGCGACGCATTCATATTTTTGAAAACTAAATTTCCTCGTCTTAGTAAGGCTAAAATTAAGGAAGGTGTTTTTGTGGGGCCCCAGATTAGACAACTTTTTCAAGATTCGACGTTTATTGAACACCTGATTTAAAAAAAAACGAGCTTGGTTTGCATTCCAAAAGGTGTGTAAGAACTTTTTGGGTAACCATAAAAGTGATGATTATGTCGCTCAGGTCGAGGAATTGCTCTTAGCGTAAAAGGTCATGGGATGTAACATGTCCCTTAAAGTGCACTTCCTTCACTCGCATCTGGAATTTTTTCCTGAAAATTTATCTCAAGGCCCCCCCCCTGGGTTCGCCCATGTATTTATTATTATTTGAAACTAAAATAACTCTCTTCGATAATATTATAATTATTATCGAAGAATGATCAATATAGGTAAACAGGCTGCTCCCTCAAAAATGGTGGGTGGTAGAAGAAAACGCAAGCTATATTTGGATTCAGGGCGTCGTCTTACATAAGAATCAGCGGAATTAATTCCAGGGCTCAAGAATTTTTTTTTTGCAGACCAGTGTAATCTAATATTTGCATTTAATTTTGTACACACTGTATATGTATACAGTGTGTCACTGTATATGTATAGAATGTGTCCCCAGATGGAGTTGACAAGAGGAAAAAATTAGGGTCACTGCATCCTGGAAAAAATCCTTTATCTTTGATTTGACTTTTTGATTTGATGGGACTATCACAAAAATCGGTAATACCAGAGAAATAATTATGCTTGGCGATTTTAATAGCCGAACTGGTAGGCAAACCCAGAGCAAAGTGATAGGACCATTTGGAGAGGAAGTAACAAATGATAATGGCTTAAGACTGATGCAATTGTGTGAAACCCACAACCTAAAAATAAATAATGGTTTTTTTAAACATAAGGATATTCATCGATATACCTGGATTCAGCCAACAAGAAATCTTAAATCAATTATTGATTATGCTATAGGTGGACAACACTCGCAATTAAAGTGGTATGATGTGCGAGCACTTCGTGGTGTTACCTGTGGATCTGACCACCATCTGGTAAAAGCAAAAATATTATTCCTAGAATGCATCGAAGACAATCAAAAATACAACTTTAGAAGTCTAGAAATCGAAAGTACTCAAAAATTGTATCAGAACAAACATAATAAAAAGGAAGGAAGCTGTTGGGTACCAAGATAATAAAAATAACAGGAAGATGTGGTGGACGGACAAAATACAGGAAATGGTCAAAGAGAAAAAACGCACATACTTGAAATGTCTCAGTACTAAGGAACAAAGAGACGTAGAAATCTACAGGGAAACCAGAAGACAGCTAAGAAATTTGATACGCACACAAAAAAATTAATTGTTCGAGCGCAACTGCCACGACATAAACACACACGTAGGAGGCAGGCAGAATTCTGAAGTATGGAAATTCATTTCTACAGTAAAAAACCCAACAAAAGAAAAAGTAAACATCCAGATAATCAAACCAGAACAATGGACAGAACAGTACAAGGGACTGCTGCAGGAGACGAGACCCGAATATCTGGCAGCCTCTCCGAGAAGAGACATAGAAGTACATGGAGAGGAAGTAATCATCGAAAAAGAAATGATAAAGAATAATATTAAAAAACTTAAATCCGGAAAAGCTAGCGGACCTGGGGGAATATATGCTGAAATGCTCAAATATGGATCAGAGAAACTATTCGAAAATCTCACATATATTATTAATCAATGCATAAAGGACATCCAGTACCTAATGATTGGAAAATTGCATTCATATCCTCAATACATAAAAAAGGAAACAAGCTGGATTGCAACAATTACAGAGGAATTTCAGTAACCAGTACTCTAAGTAGATTGTACGGTAGGATTCTTAGATATCTAATAGAGAATGATTTTCATGAACAAGAAGAAGAAGAGCAAAGTGGGTTTCGCGCAGGCAGATCTTGTAGTGATAATGTTTTTTGTCTTAAACAAGTAATGGAGAAAAGGAGCGCCAGAAATATAGAGACTCATGTTACCTTTGTGGACCTACAAAAAGCATATGATACCGTTCCAGTAGAAAAATTATGGACAGTTTTAGAGCAAACTAATATCAATCATACATACATAAAAGCGATAAAAGAACTATGCAAAGGGTCAAAATCTAAAATTAAAATTGGAAATCGACTTTCAAAAGAATTCCTGGTAACAAAAGGCTTAAGACAGGGATATTGTATCTCTCCAACTCTTTTTAAAATATATATCGCAGTAGCTCTAAAAAACTGGAAACGTAAAGTGCACGGCATGGGAATACAACTAAACGACCGATTTACCATATACACACTACAGTTTGCTGACGACCAAGTAATTGTGGCTAATGATAAAGAAGACATGGAGTATATGATGAGAAAGTTAACAGAAGAATACCAAAAGTGGGGATTAACAGTGAACGTGGACAAGACACAGTACTTATGTATTGGAAACGAATCCAGTGAGTTAGTACTAGAAAATGGACAAACAATATCTCCATGCAATGAGTATGTATACTTGGGTGTCACATTTGATAAGACAAGAACAGACTGTAAAGAATTGGAAAAAAGAATAGTAAAAGCAAAAAAAATTATTGGATGTCTTAACAGTATTTTATGGAGCAGAGAGATAAAAAGGAATGTAAAATTTTACATATATGAAACAATGGTCAAAAGCACGCTGTTGTATGCAATAGAGACTTGTCGCGTAACAGAAAAATACAAAACAAAAATGGAAAGTGTCGAAATGGATGCAATAAGAAGATCAATGAGAATATCTAGAATAGATCACATAAGAAATGAGATCATAAAAGAAAGAATGGGAATCGAGGGAAGCATAACGGATGACATCACTAAAAGGCAACTGATATGGTACGGCCATGTACAACAGATGAACGACGAAAGATTACCAAAGCAGGTCCTAGAATGGCAACCAATAGGGCGCAGAAAAAGAGGGCGTCCTAAACTAGAATGGCAACAGTCAATGCAAAGATCAATGAGTCAAAAGAATCTGATAGAGGTTGATTGTCAGGACCAAAGGAGGTGGAGAATAGGCGTCGGACAACGTAGAAAAACGTTCTAAACCGACATAGTAGTAGTATCTTTGATTTTACGAAAAAAACTTTTTTTTATAAAAAGTTCTGCTTGTTGAAAAATTAAGATTACCATAATAAAATGTTTGATTAGATATACAGTAATTAATAAGAGAGAAAAATCTTTATTTTTAATTTCACGAAAAACATCACTGTTTATAAAAAATTCTGCTTGTTAAAAAACTGAGATAACTATATTAATATCTTTGATTAGAAGTACAGGGTGTTATCGAATTAAGGGCCCATCGCACCGACTTTTTTTCCGTATCTTAGCCTAAAGAATAGCTTATTTCATAAAATTGCGTTGCACCGAACTTAAAGGCAGACTTATTCCTTCCTTAGTGTTGTTAAAATTAAGTCAGCTTTTTTCCTGACTTTACTGTTCCTTAAGAGCTGCTTAAAAATAAGATGCTGGTCACATAATGTTACCGGTCTGGCATAGCCATAGCAATTGACAATACCTACAAATGAGCAAAATGTTGTGATTAAAGTGAATTTTGTGTTTTTAAGTAAATAATGCTTTTTTTAATAAATAAAAATGATTTTGAAAAACTTTATTGCACAAGATAACGGCTAGAATTTCGTTCTTTTGGCACAATGTTATTGTGAAAAAATATACCTATGTATCAATTACAAAAAGATTTGTAAGGAAAAATAATTTAAATAAAGTTGAATCTAGTTTTTATTAGTGTTTTCGTCCGATTTTTAGGTTAATTGTTCACAGCCTGGGGGGTGCAGCGGTAAGGGTAGGATCGGACTGACCAGTGTTAGAAAACCCTTGCATTTAAATTAAACTGTAGTGCATGAAGTAACAAGACGATTTTCCTTTCTGCCTTTACATTTTACCCTAATTTCTAATAATAAAAAAAATGTCGGTGGGCCGGCGTGCTTCTTGGGCCGGTTAATTATGGGCCGGAACCGTATGGGCCGGAACCGTATGGGCCGCTGCCTTATGGGCAGGTGCCTGCCTTATGGGCAGGTGCCTTATCGGCCTGTGTCGTATGAGCAGTAGATTTTTGGGCCGGGCGCGGATTTTGTCCCGGGCTGGATGGGGAACCGTAAACCAGCCCGGGAAAAAATACGCGACTGAACCAACAAGGCGGCAAGGACACCTAAATTCCAAAAAATCGAGTAGCATCATCTCAATTTCATCATCTTCCAAATATTTTTCCAAAAATTCAAGATCTTTTATTTTTGTAAATAAATTTTTAAAGGCGACTTGACACAGAAAATCAATGGGTTTTGACAAAACTATTTTGGGACGTACTGGTTGTTGTTTTTTCATAGTTTAAAAATTTTGTTGGTTGAAACGGCGGCGTTGCCTGATTGGGTCACAAGGGGTCTCCGCATCCTAACAAAGAAGAGATTTTTGCTCGGTGCAACAATTTTAAAAGTCGGTGCGATGGGCCCTTAGAAACATAAAATAATCCAAGAGGAAGAAGACCGTATTTAGTCAGTAAAGCAAAATGTTATGTAAACAAAATTGTTTGTATCACAACATAAAATAAAAGTAGGAAATGTAGGAAAACAAAATCTATCCAGGTTTTAATTTGATGAAAAAACAAGATAACATAATATGGAACAAAATGTAAAACCAATTACTTAAAAATCAATATGACTATCAACAAAATAAATCTATTATTGTCACATTAAAAATGTTTTTAGTGAAATTAAAAATAAAGATTTGTCTCCTCTTATTAATTACATGTTTCTTAATTTGATAACTCCCTGCGTTTATTATGGTAATCTTAATTAATCGACAAGCAGAGTTTTTTATAAAGAGTGAGTTTTTTTCATAAAATCAAAAATAAAGGATTTTTTCCTCTTGTCATCCAACATGTATATAAAGTTTGAAATCATAAAAAACACCCTAAATTAAAGAAATCTACTTACGGTTTCGTGATGCAACGAGGCGGCTACAGGTTTGGTTGTTCCTCGTTTTAACTTGAAGAAACCCGTCGAACAACCTGCCCGCAAAGTCTCATTAATCTCCAAATTGCTCACTTGACGAAGCGTCGAAGTGCCCCCTAAAAGAGAAACAATTGGGACCTGTAAAGCAGTGGCGGCTCGTGGGGTAGTGCCAAGGAGCCATGACACTACCTTGTTTTTCTACAAAAACATGTTTTTTTATTTTTAAAACTGATAAACCCTATGCAATGCAGTTGATCACACTCCGAATCGATAATGCACGACGACTCGCCTGGCTGGCCCGCTAACTGTCATTGAAATGCAGAGTAAGTGGGGGATGCAATGTGTGCGGCTCTTCTGCTGGCGCCGTCGAATAGAGATGGACAATTTTTACATTGTATAACGAAAATTTGTGCCCGGTTCGCCAGCCAGTTAGTGTGCTTGTTCTTGGAGCATGTATGCTTTATTTGCGCCCTCTAAATTACGCAATAAAAAATATATCCGTATCCTATGCATATTATTCTATCAATGTAAACCATACACCTTTTGCAAAATTCAATAACGACTACCATACTATACATACGATTGCGATCCGAAACATAACCTCCATCAGTGAGCTCCATTTGCGACTGAGTCTGACTCAATATAGATAAAGTGAATATCGGATTGTTTTCGGTATTATAACTATTCGCCGCGTTGTTGGACATGGTGCTTTCCTGGTTTGGCAATCTTTCTCCTACTTCCTGATGCGGTTCGACTTCTTTGAACTTGATAGTTCTACGTGTGTTTCTGGTAGCTGTCAAAGTTATTAAGAATTAGTGCAACATTTTATAACTTGTAATTTTATGCACAATTCTTGGATTCATTTTGAGATATAAACTTTCTATAAACATAATCGATTGTTGAAAGGCAAAAGGGCATAAGCGACACATTATTTGAAATAGAGTTTTAAGCGCCAAAGTTTTTTATTTTTTTTTATGCGTCGAATGAGCTATTATTCAGGCTTCTACGATTTTTTTTTGTCGCTTAAGTCTATGAAAAAAAAATGGATCCTGGTTTTTGTTTTAACTAAGCGACAAATAATACTTTAAGTGGCCCTGCTGTAAAGTTTGAAAACTGTCGCTTATGACCTTTTACCTTTCAACCATCGTATGTCCTAAACGTCTTAACTTTTGAGATACAGGGTGTTAGTGTTTTTTAACAATCTGCATTTTTATTAATATCTGTGATACTGGTTTAGACATTTTGGTGAAATTTGGGGCCCTCATAGTTTATCATAAAGGAGAAATAAAAAATCGTCTAAGATCATAAAGGAAAATGGCACAAAAAACGGAATTATTAATAACCGGGCATTATCAAAAACGTTATTCTTTAAAATAAGACAAGAGCAAAATCGAAGTTCTGTATAACAATCTAGAGTCCCTGTATGTTGACATATTTGGATTTATTAGAGTCGCGACATTGAGAGGGTATAGAAGTCAATGAGTCGCGACAAGCCCATCAATGTCTTTTAAAATAAAAGGACAAAACATCGGAAGTCTATACTCTAACAATTGTTAGAAAGAGAACGTATACGCGCTCTTTATCTTACAACGAACGGCGGTAATTTTATTATTAGGAAAAATCGAAAGTAACTCAAAATCGTTGCGCTGATTAAGCGACCTTAAATGAACTGACAAAGCATGTCATGTTTGTTTTTATTTGTCAAAAAGTTTCAAATAAAAGTCAGGGAAATTACACAACAGAAAAGCAAGTTTTTATTTCGAAACCATAAATTTTTAATAAAATAAATATGTACCTATCCCTGTTTCCTAATTAGCTTTTGTAATACATCAGAATCTCAAACAATTTTGGTAAAAAAGTTATGGGTTCATCAGCAAAAGTTCGATCTAATACCAAAATTTGAGAGGTAAGTGTAGCTTTTCAAAATTAACAATAGGATTTGAAATAAAAGGAGCACTTTGACCGGTTTGAAATTTATAAAGTTTAGTACATCCGCATATGTAAAACATAAAGCATCCTATTATATAACAAAAGTGTTCCGCTCGCTGTTATAAAGGGTTTTTTTTTAACTTTTAAAATGAAACGAGCATTTTTTGCAACTTTTGAGAAAAAATATTGGTCACGTCGATTTTCTTTGAGAGAGGGACATCTTTTGATATAGGGAATATGATTCGAGTCTCGCCTTGTTTTGATGGGTTTTTGAAAATCGGTCATTGGTTTTTTTTATTATAGATAAATTGATGGATTTTTGAAAAACAAAGCGCCTTAAAGCGATAGATATATAAGAGCCCTAGTAAGGTGCCACTTGACTGATCTTCTTATCCAGTGGCGTACGCAAGGGGGGTGGGCAAAGACTTACCCACCCCTAAAACATGAATTTTCCCACCCCCCATAATCCATCTCTGCGTATCGATCTGCCTTCGAGTCCCCCCTCTCAGGATTCATTACTGCATACGCAACTGCCTATATAATATATGGTAACTATAAATATAAATATTTTAAAAATGTATCAAATAATTTCAGAAAATTTCCTCTAGCAAACAAAATTGACGTTTTCAAGCGTTTTTTATTTCATTTGCTAAAAATTCCTACAAATCTCTGTATATACAAGTTCTTTTTATAATGTTATATAAAAACATAAATTTTTTTAGGGCCACTTTGCACAAGAAGGGTTTACGTGTCACTGAAGCAGCAAGTTGTTTCTATAATATTTATTCCAGAAAAAAAGGAACCCTGCTTTTACAAAAAAACGACGAACATATAGAAAAAACTGAACTGTACAAAAAAGAAAACGACAATTTAGTTTTAAAGTGGAACATTTTTGGCCTCTTATCATCAACAGGAAGAATTTCTCATTTTACTACTTTTTATCTGTTTTAAACGAGGGGTATTTCGGTGGTGTAATTTGGTGTACAGGCAAGTTGTAATCAGGTGTAATCAGGTGTAATCAGGCGTAATCAGTTGTAATCAGTTGTAATCAGTTGTAATCAGTTGTAATCAAGTTGCAATCAGGTGTAATCAGGTGTAATCAGGTGTAATCAGGTGTAATCAGGTGTAATCAGGTGTAATCAGGTGTAATCAAGTTGTAATCATGTTGTAATCAAGTGGCAATTTTTGAAAATTTTGGTTATTGCGCATGCGTACAGTCATGCGCAATTAAAGTGTTTATTTTAAGATTTATTTTTTATGTGTGAACCTTAGCCGACGCGACGGTAGGGTCAAAGAGTGAAATGTTTATTGAAGGGTAAGTAACATTCGAATAAAACAATAGAAGAAACTTGCATGCAATTATTTGCTTTTGTATGTAAAACTAATCTAGAAATTTCATAACACCCTTAGGGTCAATTCATACTCATAAGACAGCAAGCCGAGATTTTTTATGCGGTAAAAAATCTGCGCACTTTGTATTAAGTTGATCTAAGTTGCGAGCATGATTTGACCTTTAAGCATGTGTGCTCTGCTCCTAGCTATGCTACCCAGACAGCACAAAAACGTCCAATGGACGTCCAATTACCGTCCATGTCTGGACATTCTGGACGTCCATTGTTAGTCCATAACACAGCAGTGGACGTCCAATGGACGTCCAATGGACGATACATATTGGACACTTTTGTCCGTTCAATGGACGTCCATTTCTGGACATAAAGGGACGTCCATTGGACGTCCATTGGACATCCACTGGACATCCTTTGTATTGTAGTTTTACATTACTGCAGCAATCCATGGATTGTAAAAATGCATATCTGCCATCCTAAAAGAACCAAGAGTCCAATAGGTATTTACGTTACTAGACCGGAAAATGGAACTTTACAGGTAGACACAGAATGTTTACAGGGCTTGCCGCAGGCGAGACCTGTAAATCTGTGGAGACCTGTAAAGTGAGTTTCCGGTCATGTACATCGAACTTTATTTTTTTTTTCAACCCACAAACCTGTTAACAGGTTTGTGTTTCAACCAAAATATTAATGCTGGTGGGTGGTAGGGGAAGTTTAAAATGTTTCAAGGGCGAGGGGGGTCAAAATTTGATAGAAATAATGTTTCATAAATAAAAGTAAAAAAAAAATTGAGACGAAAATTTAAAAACCCCTAAACGTAATCTCTGCTTTTAATGAAGGTCTACATATTATTTTCGATAGAAAAAACAGATATATTAAAAAAAAACAGTTGACTAAATTATAATGGACGTCCATTGTACGATCATACCATGTCCATTGGTTTGTCCGAATTTGGACGTCCAATGGACGTCCATTTAATGTCCTGGACGTCCTGGACCTGGGATGGACTTAAACTGGACGTCCATTGGACGACGTGTGCTGTCTGGGTATGATGTCAATCGGTTTTTGCCAGATTAAAAATGCGGAGAGATTAAGTACCCTGATCCTAGAGCAAGCTCGTTCATTTTTGACTTTTTTTTCCTCGCTCTTATCATTGGCGGCTCGTTATTATTTTCAATAGTTTGTTTTCTTGTCAAACGATTTAAATTAACCTTTTGTTTAAATAGTCCTATGGTAGTGGTAAAGAAAGTGGAAGTTTAAATTCGATTCCTTGTGTGTTTGCTTGCCTGGGTGTGTCACATTGTACTTGTGTGTCCCATTTTATATCCGAAATTAGTAAAAAATGTGTTCCTAATGTTAGGTAATTTAACAAATTTATTAGTTAAAGAAGCAGTTCACCAAAATAACAAGTTGGGCGTAATCGATCGCAAAAAAAACTTTACGAATGCTGGTGATCTTCATTTTTCTTTATGAAGCCTTGTTAATGGGATATAAGCACATTTGTGCCACGTGCCCTGCTCATTCATTCCTCTCAATTTTAAAATTTAACTACTTGGTATATTTTCCTGTTTTTTAGTTTACCGTCTTTCAGTTTACCGTCTGACACTTGAAAGACTCGGTCTATGGAAAAAAATCACTGTAATTTTTTAGGCTATATCTTTTGACAAAATATCTACACAGATACTTGGATTAAGTGTGCACTTCACGTAGTACAAACGTACTTGTATCTCATTCACGAGGCTTCGTAGGAAAAAATAAACTCACCATTAACCGTAAACATTTGTTTGACATCTATTAAGCCCAACTTGTAATATTGGTGAACTGCCCTTTAAGATTTTATTTTGTTTTAAGCTTAAGCCCATCACACAGAGAAACGCATAGTGCATAGCATAGCATAGCATAAGCTCTAGCCAATCAGCGATCTCCCTGAAGACGCCATATTGGTTTTACATAGGAATTTCCAGAACGTTGAACTTTTTGATTGGCTAGAGCTTATGCTATGCTATGCTATGCACTATGCGTTTCTCTGTGTGATGGGCTTTATAGTTACTGTATAAAAGTTTTATATAGGTATCTTTAAGGAAAAATGTACTCCTAAATGTTTTGTACTATACAAAAATGTATTAGTTTAATGGCCAATTGCACCAACCAGATAAGTTGCTGCTCAGTTAAGTCGAGCGAATAGAATGTGACTTTCCAAATTTGGGCGAGTTGCGGCAAGCCACATTCTAACCGCTTGACCAAACTGGGCCGCGACTTAACTGGTTGGTGCATTTGACAATAAGTTTTTTACTCGATTTTTAAGCAAATGAGCTTTGACATAGGATGAATTTCCTTATTAAAAGTTTTATCTAGATAAGAAAAAAAGGTTTTCTACCTCGTTTTCTACTCAGTTTTCTTGGATGTTATTTACCTTGACAAATTTTATAATAAGATTTAATGTTTTTTTTTCAGGTTTAGGAAATAAATGTTTGTATTTTTAACAGTACCTATATGTTGTTTTTCTTAAGATCCCAAGAGAACATTGAAACTGAGACTTGATGAATACCTTTGACAGTTTGTTGGAATGTCCAATGGTTAAAATGTGAATTTTAATATATTTGTTTTTTTCACGATAACCCATAAAAAATCAAGAAACACTAAGAAAGGTTTGCTAACAAAAGATATTCAATTTCCCTTTTCCAAAATGAAGTGATTCAGGAATGAATGAAGAAACTCAAATTATTCTCGAAACTCGCTTTATGCGTACTCAAACAATTGTGTAAATATAATATGAAAACCTTAAAAAAACGTTTAATATGTTAATAGATTCCAACAAAGCAACGCAAAGCAAACTAAAGTATACCATTTACCTCAGCAACTTTTTTCCTACTGATAGTGTCTTGTTAAAAAAAATAGTAGTCACAGTCAACCAATGTCACGATGCGACAGAACTGCATACCATTTTTTTTTTGGTCGTCACAATATCGGGTCTGACCCATATCACTAGGTCAAAGGCCGACATAAATTCCTGGGCGCGCCGCTGCAAATAATGTGGTTAACATTTTATAAACATGTGTAATTAGTTGTACTCATGTGCAATCATGTTGTAATCATGTATAATCATGTGTAATCATGTTGTAATCATGTATAATCATGTTGTAATCATGTGAAATCATGTGCAATCATGTGTAATCATGTTGTAATCAGGTGTAATCAGGAGTAATCAGGTGTAATCAGGGGAAATTAGGTGTAATAGTTGTAATCCGAAGTGTAAAATATTGTAATCATGTGTAATCTTTGGCATGAAAGTGTAATCGGTGTACAAAAAATGAGTACCGAAATACCCCTCGGTTTTAAAACTATTTCCATCAGAAAATATTGACAAATTGATGTAACTCTCAAGTTCTCGCCGAATAAGAACCAAAATTCACGAATAATTTGCACTGGAGAGAACTAATATTTTCTTATAAATTATCATCATTATATTTATTATAATTAGAATGAACGAAATCATCGTTAAACAATTTCTTTTTATTAAAAAAAAGTCAATATAAAAACATAGTCACTGTATATCGGTCTATATTTTAAGTAATGGGTAACAGGCTGAATTTTTTTGCCGAGACCTAAAACTTTTCCCTTATGCGAAAATTTAAATTTTAACAAAGCAATGTTGCCATTTACTTTTAACATTACTATAACTTTTTGCATCTCGTAATTATGACGTTTGGTCTGGGAGACACGGTGCGGCCGGTAAAGTATCTAATTTGTAAGACGAACGTTTTTTCATGTTTAATATCATAAAATCTTTGGATACAGCTTCTGTTAAGAATCACCCTCAATAATTTTCACACATGGAAAAGTTGAACGTTTAGTAAAAGAATGCTACCTACGAAAATTCTGCCTGTTAATCATCAATTAAAAAATAGACCGGTGTAATTTGGACTAAAATCTTCCAAAGCAGTTATTATAATAATAAAAAAATCATAAACGACTTTATTTAGGGAATAGTAAAAAAATTATTGACAATGTGATATGCACTTTGGATGTTACCTAAGTATATGTTATTTTATAATTAAACATATACATAAATTCGGACTTTCTTCTTTAGGAAAAAAACCTAAAATAATGAAATGATAAACATTCACATAAAATCAAAATGTTGATTTTAATACTGGATTTATTTTACTAGACCGCTCCACCGGTATACATACAGATCGAATACTCAGGTGGTTTTGCTTGGGCCCTCTGTATTGGGAGGCCTTAATAATTTTCCGTTGCTAATTTTCAATAGAGTAATATACTCATACCACGCCAATGAAAATAACATAACCTAGACACAAATTCAAGAATGACATTGATGGGCTTGTCGCGACTCTAATATAGCCAAATATGTCAACATACAGGGACTCTATATAACAATCAAAACAAATTTTATACTTCACACAAAGGTGTGTGTGCTAAGTCGCGAGTGTAAGAAAGAGAGGGAAGAGTTGGTTTTGGTTTCCAACTTACACAAGGTAGCATCTCCAGACGTACGTTTCTGTGTGTTTCACGTCATCAGCGCTGCCAGGTCGAATTTTAAGAAAGCAGTAGGTCATAAATGAAAAAAGCAGTAGATTTTGTAAAAAAACAGTGATTTTTTTTGCAGTCCAAAAAAAGCGTTTCATGATTCCTTGAGTGATAAACAAGGAAAAAACCAACCAACCAATTCTCGAACGCAGCGTGACAACAACGACAACACGCGGATATCACAAGACGCGCACTTATACCCGGTTTCCACCTATGCATGCCTACCCTGATTCAAAAAACCCATCAGGTGACGGTCTAGTGATTTTATCGCAAATTCTCATGCTTTTTAGCTTACAAAGACAAAAATAAATTAAACTTAAAAATTAATTATTATAGAGGTAACTATGAACTACAAATACCAAAGTAATCATAAGAGAATTCTGCTAAAGTCACGAAGTGCCGCGAAAAATTTGCAACCAGGCATTTGGCATCATTGGATCGTGTTTCATAATCGCAAATTGCAACCTCGCGGCTAGTTGAGAGTATGTGTGGTATTTCCCGAAATCGATAATCGATTATTCTGTTCTATGCCACACATTTACGTCGCACGCATCCTATTAAGTGATAGTGCTACTAGCAGTGGTAGTGAAACTGACCAAAATCAGCCCGGACCTAGTTCTGCTAAGATTTACCAACAACATTTTAAAAAAGCCTGGACAAAGTTACCTTGGTTTCATTGGGTAGAATGCAGTAGGAAGGAAACAATGTATGCGTGGTAAGAAGTGCCTGCAATAATGAATGAGCACCATGCTAGATACAACAGCGCCAATTTCGCCATATCATGCTTTTTTTTTTGAAATCTCATGCTTTCTCAAAATATTTCTCATGCAATATTTCTGTGGGACCTGGCAACACTGCATGGCGGTCACGCATAGCTGGTAACTAGGCTTTATTTTACATTTCACGAAGAAGCGCGAAATTCAAAATTGACCACAGACATAAAATACATCATGGAGATGTTTTAACGGAAGTGGGCATTTTCATATAATTTATTCACAGGCAAAAATTATAAATACTTTGAATACGTAACTAAGTAGGTAGACTAGGTACCTGATAAATTTTCTTGAAAAACAAAAACAGTAGATCTATTGCTCATATTTCTTGAAAACCGAAAAAAGCAGTAGATTCCGCCGTAAAAACAGTATTCAGTAGACAAACACCCAAAAGCAGTAGATCTACTGAAAAATCAGTAGACCTGGCAACGCTGCACGTCATCAGTGGAGAACAGCATACCTAGGTAAGCCTATTTTATCCAAAACCAACTCCTACATATGAATTACTCGCATCCGTGGAATACGAGTAAACTCAAAGGTGTCGCGCCATCTAGCGATCTGGCTCAAGCACTCAAAAATTCAAGCAAACTGGCATCGTCTTGTCTGAGACGCAGCTGTGCCATCTATAGACAAGTTTCGTCCATTGAATGTGGTTTTAAAACCACGTAATCACGTGGCAACTAAAAGGCCGTACTGCCCAAAGCATATGCAAGGAAAAACGATGGAAAAGGTGCTGTGTATGTATCGATAAAAATCAAAATGAATTTTATACTTCACACAAAGGTGTGTGTGCTTCACTCGACGTAAAATTTAAAGATCTTAAAACGTAGCACTTAGACCAGGGTCTAAGTACTAAATCTATAGACTTGACCCAGACAGGTTTAAGTGTATACATACTGTGGACAATTTGTATATAATAATTCGATGCCACTTACAGCTTCTAGTCTTTTTAAGGACAGCGCTCTCTGATGCCACCTTCTTAAGCTGTATATCGCTTTCGTTCACCTTCGCTATTCTTCGGGAGCGTTTCGGGGGTTGGGGCTGCATATTTTCCGCTGCGTCAGTGACAGATTGGCTACCCAGCCGGCTGGATAGGTCGACGTCTTGTTCACTGTTGTTTGGAACTGAAAGTATAAGTGTGAAGGGAGTGTCACTTACCTAATAAAAAAAACCTCAACGGAGACTCACAAACACACATTTTTATTTTAGCAAGCCACATCGTATATTTATACTAAAAAAAAATCAATACTAAATTATTTTTGCAACACGAATTAGCATAGGTATTAAAAATTTATCTAAACCGGTTACTATATATATATATATATATATATATATATATATATATATATTAGAGAATTATTGAAATAAAGCCAGGCTATAATAGTGCCAGGCACAATTTTGACACCTTCACATTGTAATATCAGCTGTGATCTTTCAACACACGGCCTTTGTTTACTATATGAACCGGAATAAACAGTGCCATCTTTTATTAATTGAAAATAAACGACGACAGTTTGGGCGAGTTTGTAAAGTAATCTAATTTTGCTCACCGATTACATCGGTTTTTTGACGTATGACGTTTGACGTTCATTTGACATTTTAATTCGGTGAGTCCGATGAACACCAGAAAATAAAAAAGAACGCGATGAATCAGATCAGAAACTTCGCTTTTTTCGATTTTGATTTATTTTCTAAAAGATTCTCTGCATTAATACATGGAAATAACATTTTCAACGTAACCCTCAATCCTGGCATGCCGCGGTCTGATGATATCAAAATTTTAAAAACAAAATAAAAACAGGATTTGTTTTTTCATATTTTATAAGTGTTTTAATGTTATTTAAAGTTTTTTAAGCTTTTGTTAAGGTAGGCTTTTGTGCCTTTGTATAGATTAGGTTATGATTAAGATGAGGAATTTTACTTGAAAAATTTACTCTAATTTAAAACAACTAAAACTCATTTATTTTAAAAATTCATATTAGCATATAAACTTAGCATAAAATAATAATGGTAAAGGGCTCTCGAGATTAAGTTCTTCTGCTCTTTAGAATAAATTAATAATAAGTTTGTAAAATGTAAATGATTTTATAACAATTTTAACTCGTATATAAATAAAGAAATTGAAATTGAAATTAACGCCAGATCTTCATCATCCGAGTCTTGAGTCACTATTTATATCTTTTAAAATAACCATTGAAACTTTGTTTACCACACTGTGAAGCATTTAACAAAAAAAACAACAAAAAAGATAAAATTACACAGCCGAAAAAAAAAACGCAAAAAACAGCTGATTTTGACGTAATTGACATTCATCGAAGATTGCTCACCGACTCTCAGGGTCGGTGAGCATTGATGCCATCAATTGGTGCCTTGGTGAAATTTATCAGATAATTTACGAACCCGATGGATTTCAACGAATTGCACTGATTAATTTAAAAACTTGATTGTTGTCATCGATGAGCTCATCGATGCCTTTAGGAACTCGCCCTTTTAAATTGGACTTTGGTATGTCAATTTTGAAGGATTAACTGTCAGTTTTCAATGTGAATGTGTCAAAATAGTGCCTGGCACAATTATAGCCTGGCTGTATTTCAATAATTCTCTATTACTGTTATTTATTGTTATGATTTTGCGCCATCTACAAAATCTATCAAAAATAACACCAGATCCGTATTTATCGACCCAAAAAACCCTCATACACCAACTTTTGTTCCAAAACACTCAAAAAACAATTTGCTAGGGACAAAATTTTAAAAATAACTTTAACACCCTGTATCTTCTAAACAAACAACTTTCGAACAAAGGCAAATATGAACCAATAGTAATATTTTGAGCTCCTAAATTGATCCTGCAATTTCGGTCTATTACCTAGAACTCACCCTTTATATACTTTTAACGAGGTATAGTCTAAATTTTACGCATTTGTAATGACGTCACCAGGTGACAAAAAAACGTATGGCGTAGATATTTTTGTCAATCAATGTTTTTTGATTGACAGTGACTGATACTTCACATAACCAATTACCTACCCATTTAAGGCTCTGGAACGAAATAGCGATGTACAAAATAGCGACGTACGAAATAGCGAGTAATGAAATAGCGACTATCAAAATAGCGATGTAATGAAAGAGCGACTATCAACATAGCGATATATCAATATAGCGTTTGTAACAAAACAGCGACATATCAAAATAGCAGTATTTGTTCGATCGCAGTTGGGTACGGTTGTATTGCATCGTACCTGCAAGATAGTACTAACGAGGTCAAAGTCGAAGTTTGTTTTGTTTATAATAAACCTCGCGCGCGAAAAATCTGTGTTAAAAATCTATAAACAATGTTTATTATAAATAATATATCATGTTTAAAAGCAAAAAAAGTGTACCATCACCTGTGAAGCTTAGTATCCTTGGATTGAAGTGGAAATAAAAGCACTAAAAACCTCAAAGTTAGTCCCTCAATGCAAAAGATGCCAATCTTATGGACACACGCAAAAATATTGCGCTAAAGAACCACGTTGCGTAAAATGCACGGGGAAACATCTTACTGTAGAATGCCCCAAACCAAAAGAATCTGAGCCAAAATGCATCCATTGTGGAGGCAAGCATCCTGCTAACTACAGAGGATGCCTTGTTGCTAAGGAAATACAAAAATTGAAAAATAAACCTAAGAAACCGAATCTCATACCAAACGTGAGTACAAATAGACAAAACCAACAGACAAGAAACACAGTCACACAAAACTCTGTGACAAGGACATACAGCCAAGTAGCAGCAACAGCTACTATACCTGATATTAATATCAGTAGTCAAAATACTATGGAACAAACACTACAATTAATTTTGGAGAAATTGAACAAACTTGATGAGCGATTAATTAAACTAGAAAGTAGCAATAAAGGAGCTACCAATATGCCTCAAAATGGTCAGTAATCTTAGAATCCTAGCTTGGAATGCCAATGGTCTCTTGCAACATCAGCAAGACTTGCAAGTTATTCTAGACATAGAAAAAATTGACGTCTGTCTTGTGTCAGAAACGCATTTCACTAACCAGTCTCACATTAAATTTAAAGGTTATAAAGTGTATCATACAACTCACCCTAGCAATACTGCACATGAGGGAAGTGCTGTAATAATTAAAGAAAATATATCACACTATGAGGAGATGGGATATAAAACCATAGAGATTCAAGCTACATTAGTAAGTGTAAAAACCAAAACATATACATTAGTCATAAGTGCTGTCTATATACCACCAAGGCACTTACTAAAGAAAAATCAATATCTTAATTTTCTCAGAAAATTAGGAAACCGTTTTATAATTGGAGGTGACTTTAATGCAAAAAATACCTACTGGGGATCTAGACTGACGAATTCGAAAGGAAAAGAACTTTTGCAAGCTATTAGTGAATATCAATGTGAGCCGATATCAACTGGTAAGCCCACATACTATCCAACAGATCCAGGAAAAATTCCAGATCTAATTGATTTTTTTATAGTAAAAAATATATCTTTAAGTTTTGTAGATATAGAAGAAAGTTTTGATTTACACTCAGATCATTCACCTATTATTCTAACTCTTAGTAAAAACATAATAAAGAAAGAAGCAAATATCTCACTAGTTAATAAACTGACTGACTGGATTAGTTTTAAACAAAGTCTGTCAGAAAAAATAAACCTATCAGTACCATTGCAAACGCCAGAACAAATCGATAAAGAAGTTGATTATTTTGTTACAAATATTCAACAAGCAGCTTGGGAAAACAGTCCAAAACCAAAGATAATTTTTAAGGGAAAAAACTATCCAAAGGAAATTAGAGACCTTATATTGGAAAAAAGGAAACTAAGAAGAAAGTGGCAACAAAGCCGTGATCCTCGGGACAAAACAAATCTCAACAACATGACGCAGCTCATTAGGCGAGAAATTCTAGTAATAAAAAATGAATCTATTAACCATTTTCTTAATGAACTTACAGATGATAAAAATACCGACTATTCCCTTTGGAAAGCAACCAAAGATTTTAAAAGACCAATTATCCAAATTCCACCCATACGAAAATCTAACAACCAGTGGGCAAGGAGTAACGAAGAAAAAGCAGATATTTTTGCAAGTCATTTAGAAAAAACATTTCAGCCCCACGAAGCACCAGATCGAGGACCATATTAAGCTTACATCACCAAAAGAAATATTAACAGAAATCAAGAATATTAATTCGAAAAAAGCCCCAGGGTATGATCTTATTAACGGGGTAGTCATAAAACAACTCCCCAGAAAAGCTATCGTAAAACTATGCAACCTAATTAATGCGTCTTTTAGGCTTAGGTATGTACCTAAACTGTGGAAAGTTGCAGAAGTTATCATGATTCCAAAACCGGGAAAACCACTCCATGACGTGTCATCTTACAGGCCAATATCTTTGCTGCCAATTATATCCAAGCTCTATGAAAAATTATTGCTTAAAAGAATAAAACCCATCATAGAAAGACAAGAAATTATTCCATCTCATCAATTTGGTTTTCGAGACAAGCATTCCACGATAGATCAAGTACACATAATTACTAATATAATAGAAAAAGCACTAGAAGAGGGAAAAGTTTGTTCTGCAGTTTTTCTAGATCCAGTACAAGCATTTGACAAAGTGTGGCATGAAGGTCTTAATTTTAAACTAAAAAGGTTTCTGCCAAAACAATATTCGGATATTTTGGAATCATACATATCTGATAGACATTTTAGAGTAAAACAGGAAGACTCATACTCAAATTTAAGAGAAATTCAAGCAGGCGTGCCCCAGGGTAGCGTACTAGGCCCTTATCTATACTTATTATTCACTTGTGATATCCCAAAGCCAGAAAATTGTCACTTAGCAACATTTGCCGATGATACTGGTTTATTGACGGTAGAAAAATCTATTGAAAAATGCATAGAAAAACTTCAGGATGCAGTCACCCAAATTCACAGTTGGACCACAAAGTGGCGAATAAAATTAAATGAAACCAAATCAATTCATGTTGATTTTACAAACAAAAATATAAATCACATACAAATAACAATTAACAACATTCCAGTACCATATTCGAATCAGGCAAAATATCTAGGTATGACACTTGATGCCAAATTGCGCTGGAAAGCACATGTTAAGAAAAAAAAAGAAGAACTTGAGATAAGGTATAGAAAAATGAACTGGCTAATTGGAAGGAAGTCCAATTTAACAATTCATAATAAGTTACTGCTTTATAGACAAATACTGAAACCAGTATGGACATATGGTATTCAACTATGGGGTTGTGCTAAAGAGAGTGGTCGGTCGAGACGTCTTTCGCATGAAAAAGTCAACAAACCAACCGAACTGTAGCAATAGGGATCTCCAGTCCAATAGTTCCCACTCTTAGGTTACACTTTTGTGTTCTTAGTTAGGAATAGTAGCATAGGGAATAAGTAAAAACTGTAAAGAAACGCAGCTCAAAAACACTTTGACTTACCCTTGGATGAAAGGAACTTGGTACATGGACAACTGCACAGTCGAATCCAAATAATTCCAATCAAAGTAGTAGCAGTAGCACTTCAAAGCAATCCATAAATGTTTATACACGACCGCTGTCTTAAAAAAGCACGCATGTGATTTCACTTGGCGATCAATATATATCACTGGTATGGAGAGTACCCCAAATATTCGCATGAAGCTCCGTATAGCAAGACGGACGTTGGAGCACTGCTATATATGAGCAATACAGCAGTAAAAAGGTATGTATAAAATTAGGGAAAACTTAAATTAAAAAAGGATGGAAAATGGATATACTCAAGGTAAAAAAAGCAAAAATAATAAAGTAAAGTCAATGCATTCTTGAGCATATAATTCACCGCGCAAATTCAAATTTTTACCCTTTTTGTAGGCAAGGCATATCTTAGTAACTAAATTAGTTTAAACCAAGAAATAAAGTAACTTTAAGTATAAAGTTTTAGCATAACTCTAGCAAAAAAAAAAAGAAAATAAAAGCATTCTAATTTAGATAAATGTCTCTAAATTTTATATCTTAAAACTAAACGCCGGGACGAAGCATTCCGGCCCCCCTGAAAATACCCAGGGCATGGTATTTTCTGAACTAAGCATTAGGGAGAGGGCACAATTTCACCAAAGGCCTCTTGAATAAACCTTTGGAGGTTTTAACTGTAGCAACTCTTACTACATTATCAGTACCAGGGTGCAATCCTACTACTCGTCCCAATACCCAATTTAAGGGAGTGGTTTGATCATCTTTGATCAAAACCATCGTATCAATCGCAATGGGATCAATTTTGTCTTGATTCACTTTAGCGTGCTGTTGCAATGTATGTAAGTAATCTCTGTGCCATCTACGCCAAAAATCGCGATGCAGTTTTTGCAGCAACTGCCACCGAGAAAGCCTATTTAAAGGCACTTGGTCAAAATCGAGGTCTGGAACAGTCGTAAGTGGTTCCAGGCTAAGGAAATGACCGGGCGTCAGTGCAGTCAAATCATTTGGATCTGTGCTGACTGGACACAAAGGCCTAGAGTTGAGGATAGCTTCTACTTGAGTAACCACAGTATAAAGCTCCTTAAAAGTAAGCACCTGTTCTCCAATTACTCGTAGTAAATGAGACTTTGCACTTTTGATGTTACTTTCCCACAAACCGCCCATGTGGGGTGCGGATGGAGGGTTGAAGTGCCAACGAATTGATTCGCGATTAGCAACTTCAGCAAACATCTGGTTAAGCATTTTAGCAGAAAGCGTAAAATTTGACGCGTTATCCGAGTAGACTACTTCCACGCGTCCTCTTCTGGCAATAAAACGTCTGAATGCTGCCATAAAAGCGTCTGCCGATAAGTCTGACACAATTTCTAAGTGTACCGCCTTCGTACAACCGCAAATAAATAGAACGACATATGCCTTAAGTCGTTTTGCACCGCGCATGCGGCTCATTGTAATAGCAAAACTTCCCGTAAGATCAACGCCAACGTGTTGAAAAGCTTTTGCTTGTGAAACGCGAAATTTTGGCAAATTACCAACAGGGGGTTGATAATTACTGGGGCGCGTGCGCCAGCATGTAGAACAACGCGAAATTATTTTTCTTATATGCCTTTTAGCTGCAAAAATCCAATAATTTTGAAAAAGTAAAAATAAAGTCGTGTTTATGCCGGTATGCATATGTTTCTCGTGAGTATGCGCAATCAATAGCGTTGTAAATTGAGAATCACCGGGTAAAAGTATAGGAAATTTTTTGTCATAATCTAATTCCGAATTGCACAATCTTCCGCCAATGCGTAAAATATTATTTTGATCCAAAAACGGATTTAATTTTCTAAAAACCTTTGGCAACGGTTTATTATCGACAAGTAAAGAAATCTCGTTTTGAAAATATTTATTTTGCACGTGTTTTATAAGCACAAATATTGCATTTTGTAACTCATATTGTATTAACCACGTAGAATTAATAATAATTTTCTCATTATTAAATTTACGCGCGCGAAGATTGTGAATAAAACGTAGTATAAAAGCAACAAGTCTAATTAAACGCAAAAAATTTGAAAATTTGTTAAGCAGACAATCCAAAAAATTTGGTTCAATTGTTGCAGCAAACACCAATTTTCGCTCCTCTTCCAGAGCTTCTTTGGGTGTTGTAATATTATTTTTAGTAAAATCCCATGTCTCTTGGGGCTTGCAAAGGAACTCGGGTCCTTGCCACCAAAGGGAACAATTAATTAAATCTGCAGGCAATAGACCACGTGACCCGGGGTCCGCGGCATTTAATTCAGAAGGAACATGGTTCCAATCGCAAGGCTGAATTCTTTCTTGTATGTATGTGACTCGGTTGGATACAAAAGTGCGCCACGCATGTGGTGATCCTTTGATCCAAGAGAGCGCTACCATACTATCCGTAAAAGCAATAGTATTTTGAAAAGCAATTTTATTAGCAAAAGTATTTTGAATAAATTGAATGAGTTTAGCTAGCAAAACTGCCGCACAGAGCTCCAAACGGGGAATACTGATTCTTTTTATGGGAGCGACTTTCGATTTTGCGCACACAAAATACGTTTTAATATCTCCGTTTTGATAAACAATACGAAAATAAACCGTCGCACACATACCGCGCTCGGATGCATCGCTAAATCCAACAATTTGACAAAATTGAAAATTAGAGAGATCAATCATTCTTGGGATATAAAAATCAGAAAATAATTTGAGTTCTTCCTCGAATTTTTTCCACTTGGAAATTATTTCCGGGGGTGCTAACTGATCCCAATCTAACTTTATAAACCATAAGTACTGGATTAAATTTTTTGCAAAAAACGTAACCGGTGTAAGAAAACCTAAAGGGTCAAAGCATTTCGCAAGGGTACTAAGCAAATTACGCTTAGTGCAAATTTTTGTATTATAATTAAAAGAATAAAAAAAGTTATCACTTTGAGGGTTCCACCTCAAGCCTAAAATTTTTAGAGAGTTTGCATCCTCTCGATCCAAAGAAAAGTCTTTGGTTTGTATGTGGGTTGCAGGCAAGTCTGCAAGCAATTTGGGTTCGTTTGATGCCCATTTTTTCAGTTCAAATCCGCCTCGCCCTAATAACTCAATTAATTGATTTTTCATAAGCATGATTTGATCAAAATCATTGCAACTTACTACGCAGTCGTCTATATAGACGCTGTCCTTTAAAATCGCAGAAGCCAACGGTAAGTCTTGATAATCATCGGCTAATTTAAGCAAGGTTCGAATTGCTAAATATGGAGAACAGTTTACCCCGAAAGTCAAAGGTTTTAATTCGTAATCTTGCACCGATTCTTCAGAATTAAAACGCCATAATATTCGTTGGTATTTGTGTTGATTTTCCTCCACATTTATCATTCTGTACATTTTAGAAATATCGCTAACAAAACAATATTTATGTAGCCGAAAATTAAGCAAAATTTTAACTAAATCTCCTTGTAGTTTAGGACCCGTGTGAAGGGCTTGATTTAGGCTAGACTTATTTAAAGAATGACTCGATGCGTCAAAGACAGGACGAACAGGCGTGCTACTCGAGCTTTCTTTTATAACCGCATGGTGAGCAATATAAAAATATTCATGAATTTCTGAGTTATTAGGGGGTGAAACTGCACGCATGTGACCCATATCCAAGTATTCTTGCATTACTTGTGAGTAAAAAGTAAATAATTTTTTATCATTTAGTAAACGTTTTTCAAGCGAGTACAACCGACGCAAAGCAAGGGTTCGGGTATCGCCGAAATCAACGGGATTCATTTTAAAAGGCAACGAAACGGTGTATCTACCGTCCACATCGCGTATAGTAGTTTTTTCAAAATATTTTTCGCAAAAAATATCTGAAGGTGAATTTTTCTCCACCGTAGGAACCTCTTCCAACTCCCAGAATTTTTGCAAGGTATTATTTAAATCAGGAGTGGAAATAGTTGCCATAAAAGTAGAAATATTTTTTGATGCAAAAGCAGCATTTTGCAGAGGCATTTTTCCGAGCAAAGTCCATCCGAAGACTGTATTAATACAAGAGGGGGTGTTTGGACCAAAATAAAGTCTACCTTCTTCTAAAAGTGATCCATAAAGGTCCGCGCCAATAAGAAGTTGAATTCCAGCTTGATTATACCAACTGGGATCAGCTAATTTTAGACCAGTTAAGTAGTGCAAAGAATTTTGGTTAAAAGATACACTTGGCATTTTATCGCAAACTTGGTCTATTAATACAGGTTCTAGACTAAAAATTTTCGATTTATTATCGATAGCAGCAATTTTACAGTGCACCGCATGGCGCGCAGTAGTAGACATATCTCCTAAACCGTTTACATTAAGCGAAATGTTGGATTTAGGAAGTCCGAGTGCATTCGCACATTTTTTCGTTATAAAGGAGCACATGGCGCCATTATCCAGGATGGCGCGTATTTCGTGCCAATTTCCGTATGCATCACGGATGTGCAGCAAAGCAGTGCAAAGCAACGTGTCATAGTCGCCAAGCACAGTACCCGCGTGAATAGATTTATTTTCAGTAATCTGATTTTCTACGGGGTTAGTTTGTGATCCACTAGACGTCACAGAAGAAGAAGCAATCACCGAAGCCGGGGAGTTATTTTTTAGGCATAAAAGACTGTGGTGATTTAAAAAACAAAATCTACATCTTTTTTGTGAAGTGCACGAGTTTACTTGATGAAAACTAGCCATGCAGTTGGTGCATCCCTTATTATTTCTAATAAAATCAATGCGTTCTTGAATTGGTTTCACTAAAAAAGATTCACAGCTAAAAATCAGATGTGTATTTTTTGCTTTGCAGTAGAAACACGTGTTTTGTTTGGAATTTGGAGTTTTTTGTGACTGTCTGTTTGCAAGTAAAACTGTTTTATTTCGTGGATTACGGGGGGATCTCGAGAAGTTCCCTGGTCGTGAGTTTTGAACAATATCTTGTTTCATAGACAAAGATAAAGATTCAAGAGCCGTGCAATGTTGCTCTAAAAATTTGTAAATATCTTCGTATTTTGGCATTAACTTAGAAGCGTGATTTAGTTCAAATAACTTACGCGTTTCGGGATCTAATCGATCCAAAAGCATGTTCGCAGTAATAAAGCACCAACTATGGGTCGCATATCCCATATTTTTTAAGCAATCAAGGTTTTCCTTGAACGTATCTAGCATTTTGCGCAATTCTAAAACGTCATCATTGGATAGCCGAGGTGAGTTTTCGATAGATTTCCAGTAAGAAACCGCACGCAAGCGCTTATTGTCATATCTGGAAATCAGCGTATCGTAGCAAAGTAAATAATTATTTCCTTCAAGAGGTATATTTTTAATTAAATTTAAAGCAGGGCCTCTTAAAATCGTACGTAAATATTTAAACTTCTCAATGTCCGAGCTCTTACGCGTATGTACAACCGCATTGTAAATCTCAATAAAGCTTGGAAACTCCTCAACATCGCCCGAAAAAGGAGGGACATTTAACTTGGGAAGAGAAAATTCTGGTTCCGGAAAAATAATCGTTTGATTATTTACCTCGTTGTGGCTTCGATTTATTTCTTCAGCCTCCACCTCAAATAAATCATAGTGCAAAGCCTCAACCTCTACGCATCTATCCAAAAAATCTTTTTGTATTTTATTCTGAGCTTCCAGAGCTTCAGAATCGTCTGAAATCAAGATCAGTAAAGCATTATGATGCTTTTCAAAGCTCTTACAACAAGAAGAAAGTTTTTTAAAGTTAACTTTAAACCTTGTGTGAGCAGCTGGATTTGTTTTCGCCTGATTGGCATAGTGTTCAAGCACACTCAACTGATTGATTGCAGTCTGACGCAAGGCCTTAGCCGAGCTTACCTTTTTTTCGGTATCGTTTACCATTTTAAAAGGTTAAAGTGTAAAATAAAGCAATAGTTAATAAGGGAAGCAAATTTAAAAAATATATCGTACTACTTTTCAAATTCCCTCGTAAACCAAGATTCAAAGCAATATTAAAAGGCCAGCGGCTTTTAGCAAATATTGAGTAAAGAACAGCAAGTTTTTAGCAAAAAGTATAAATGCTAAAAAATATGCACAAAAAATTTAGCAACTGATAAGAGTTTCTATATTTGTGTAGGTACGCAAGGAAATGCAAGCCTTACATACATCGACAGCGCAATAATTTTTAATTTTGAAAAAAAAATAAATTTTTCAAAATTTTTATGCAATTTGTATATTGCACAATTAAAAAATGCAATGCAAGTTGGTACGTGCAACGTACAATAGACACACCGTAGATAAAATATAAAACCTAAGATATGCCTTGTCTCAAAAAGACGCAAAGTAAAGTCCTAACTTCAAACACAATTATGCAACTCTGAGAGCACCTACTACGCAGAACGGGAAATCCGGCTCGAAGGACCAAAAAATGGTCGGTCGAGACGTCTTTCGCATGAAAAAGTCAACAAACCAACCGAACTGTAGCAATAGGGATCTCCAGTCCAATAGTTCCCACTCTTAGGTTACACTTTTGTGTTCTTAGTTAGGAATAGTAGCATAGGGAATAAGTAAAAACTGTAAAGAAACGCAGCTCAAAAACACTTTGACTTACCCTTGGATGAAAGGAACTTGGTACATGGACAACTGCACAGTCGAATCCAAATAATTCCAATCAAAGTAGTAGCAGTAGCACTTCAAAGCAATCCATAAATGTTTATACACGACCGCTGTCTTAAAAAAGCACGCATGTGATTTCACTTGGCGATCAATATATATCACTGGTATGGAGAGTACCCCAAATATTCGCATGAAGCTCCGTATAGCAAGACGGACGTTGGAGCACTGCTATATATGAGCAATACAGCAGTAAAAAGGTATGTATAAAATTAGGGAAAACTTAAATTAAAAAAGGATGGAAAATGGATATACTCAAGGTAAAAAAAGCAAAAATAATAAAGTAAAGTCAATGCATTCTTGAGCATATAATTCACCGCGCAAATTCAAATTTTTACCCTTTTTGTAGGCAAGGCATATCTTAGTAACTAAATTAGTTTAAACCAAGAAATAAAGTAACTTTAAGTATAAAGTTTTAGCATAACTCTAGCAAAAAAAAAAAGAAAATAAAAGCATTCTAATTTAGATAAATGTCTCTAAATTTTATATCTTAAAACTAAACGCCGGGACGAAGCAGAGAGTAACATTCTAGTTGTACAGAGATTTCAAAATAAAGTATTAAGAAACATTGTGAATGCACCTTGGTACGTTCGAAATAGTGACCTTCATCGAGATCTAAAAATCGAAACTGTAGCAGAGACTATAAAAAAGTACGCAAAAAGCCATGAAGATAGACTCCATCGGCATGTGAATGTGGAAGCAATTCAGCTTCTAGACAATACTATGCTAGTTCGAAGACTAAAAAGAGTGAAGCCGTTTGAGCTAGTAAACTAAGTGAATTACACATAAAACAAAATAATGCTATAAACACAACACAATTGTGAGTTACAGACTAAACAAAGCGGGGAGAACTGTTGAGTGAACCCTAAGTTTAAATCTGACTTTTCTAGTAAATTAAGTTAAAACAAAATTGCTAATTAGTCTTACTGACTAGATTGTAACACAATAAACACAGTGTGTTTGACAAAAAAAAATCAAAATAGCGATGTATCAAAATAGCGACAATCAAAATAGCGATATATCAAAATAGCGACAATCAAAATAGCGATGTATCAAAATAGCGATGTATCAAAATAGCGATGTATCAAAATAGCGATGTACCAAAATACCGAAAGAAGTCAGGAAAGCTTTTTTTTTTTTTTTTAAATTTCTAAGAATGAAACTATTTAGTCGAACTATATGCCAAAACGGAATCGAAATATCGCTATTTTGATAGTCGCTATTTTGCTACATCGCTATTTTGTTACATCGCTATTTTGATAGTCGCTATTTTGATAGTCGCTATTTTGTTACATCGCTAATTTGTTACATCGCTATTTTGTTACAATCGCTATTTTGTTACATCGCTATTTTGTTACATCGCTATTTTGATAGTCGCCCTTTCATTACATCGCTATTTTGATTGTCACTATTTCGATACCGCTATTTTAATACTCGCTATTTTGTTCATCGCTATTTCGTTCCAGAGCTATTTAAATCATAGACACTACTTTTTTTTAAAAGTTTTTTGTCACCGCTGTTTATAATATACTAAACAAAGATAAACAAAAATGACGTCATTACAAATGGGTATAATTTGAACTATATCACTTGACTCACACCCCTAAAATAAGGGGTTAATAGATATGTACACTGTACAGCGTGTCCCATTTTCGATGGGATTAAATGGGAAACTCGGTTATTATTAAAGATATCGATTTTCTAATTACACCTTACCGTGCTCTTTTTTTGAGCCCTAAAAAATTGTGTAATCAGATTTTTGCTGTACCCCGTAGTTTTGCTAATACAGGGAGTTTCTGAAAAAATGGCCTTTTTTGAATAATCCCTTATATCTCGCTTATTTTGGAACATATTTTTATTCTGTAAAAACCTTTTTATGGCAACTTTTTAAGAAGCAAATAATGACTGTCAATTTTTTAAATTATTGTTTAGTTTTTGATATATGGTATTTGTCATAAAACAATTAAATACAGACCTGGATTTTTTAATTACTATTTTGATTGGTCTTATGCTATTATTATTACAAAATATTAAAAAGTTTATATTTTCTTGTTTTATGGTTTAAAAAAAAATTATATTAAAAAAAAAAATTAGTCCGAACCTGGAAATTTTCAACCAAAATATGAATTAAAAATTGCTAGTTGAGCGATTTTTAGCTTAACTGTTTTAATACTTGGCAAATTAAAATGGTTTTGTGTGAAAAAAAGTAATAAGTAAAAATAACGAATTACAAAAATTAATTACAAATTTTTCTTTAATGATATAAACGTTCAAACTGATTGCCATTATATGTAAGTTATTGTTGGCATTTTTTGAGTAATTTTTCTTAACGCATTTTGCATAAAAATATTTCTGCTGTTTAAATATTGGGATTTTTGTTGCTTGAATGAAGCAGTCAAACTAAGATCACTCATCGACAAGCAAGCTTTACGATGAGTGTCCTTAAGTCAAACATATCCCATTTTTTGGATGTGGTAGATTCCTAGCCATTTGAAAATAATTGAGAGTGAGACATTCAAAAAAATGACAAGTAAAATAACAATGTCAATTCCACGCTTTGATTTTCAATGTTGAAGTAAATTTCATGAGTTGCTGTGCTACCATCAAATAATTACTATGATATAATTTTTGTAACTTTTTAACGTTTTTTACTTTATTTATAAATTTTTTAATTAACGTTTTAAAACAGATAAACTAAAAATCGTTTAACTTGCAATTTTTAATTTATATTTACGTTGGAAAATTCCAGGTTCGGACTAAAGTTTTTTTTCAAATATTAAGTATATTTTTTTTACCCTAAACAAAAAAATATTAAAGATTTATCATTTTAAGATAATACTAACATGAAACCAATCAAAATCGTAATAAAAAAAATCCAGGTCCGTATTTAATTTTCGTATGATAATATACCATATCCCAAACACTAAACAATATTTTAAAAAATTAACAACGTCATTATTTTGCTCTAAGAAAGTTGCCATTATAAGGTGTTTACAGAATGAAAATATCTTGCAAAATAAGCGAGATCGAAAATGGGACACGCTGTACAGCTACCTAGAGGCCTTGAATACATATTTTGATGATTGATTTTCCCAGAGGTGGGCTGGAGACTCTGTATGTATGACAAATTTTAAATTAAAGTACATACAGGGTCTCTAAAGTGGGCAAGGCATAGTGCCCTTTCTTTCTAGCATAATTTAGCAAGTATAAAATCGATTTTTTAAAAACAAAACAATTTATGACATTTAAGCGTAGCTAACGAGATAAACTGGTTTAAAAATTTTTATTCTCTTTGTTTTTAATTTTTGAAATGACAGGTTATTTAGCACACTTTTATTTGCTTATTTAAACATTTTTGAAACATAATAAAACTTTTTAAAAATATAGTTGATCTTTTTCTAGAATACAATTTTTCATTACTATTACTGGTTTTCTGTGGTACTTGCGGCAGTGACAATTACAAATTTTGATAATAAAATATAACTTAAAAATAGTAGATATTAATAATTGTTTTATTTAAAACAAAATTACCTAACAACGTCAAAGAGAGTTGCCACCTCTGGTGTAAAACAATTGTCAAAAGATAGTGAAGGCCTCTAGAGCTACCTAAAGTTCACAAAAGGGTATTCTCCATTAAAACGAAATCGACGTGCCTGGGGTGTTTTCTAAATTTGTTGTAGTTCTCCACAATTCCTGCTTGGTATGTATTAAATGTAATAATGACATGTTGGATTTTTCTAGACTAGAAATCGAATAAACAATTTTTAGGCTATAATGAGGACAAGACGTTG
Organism: Aspidapion aeneum; assembly: GCA_963576565.1. Taxonomy (NCBI): domain Eukaryota; kingdom Metazoa; phylum Arthropoda; class Insecta; order Coleoptera; family Brentidae; genus Aspidapion; species Aspidapion aeneum. Next base: position 31,261,246 of record OY755038.1, on the reverse strand, counting down.
CAAGTGACTTGTGTGAGTAGTCTAAGGAAATCTAGGGACCCTGGATATATTTTGACAGTTGTTTTACGCTAGAGGTAAGCAACTTCTTTAACAGTTAAAGCCGAATCAGAAAAATTAAAGTGCCTAATTTTGGGACTTTTCCGAGTGGGGAACTCGCTACCCCAAAAAACGTACAGTGATTTCCATTTTTAACGGTATTCCCAATGATTCCCAGCTGATTACCAGTGATCCTCAGGTGATTGCCAGTGTGCCAAAAATGTACAGTGAGTACCACACGCGAGTTCCCCCATAGTTTAGGAAAAGTCGGAAGAACGCGGTAAATGTTTTGGAAAACTCTGAAAAAGTTCAGGAACAGTCCAGAAATGTTCAGGAAAAAAATGGAACATTTTAGGAAAAGTCTGTAAATGTTTAGGAAAAGCCTCAAAAACTCGGGAAATGTTCAGGAAGGCTATGCTAAAATTTAGAAAAAGTCTAGACAACTCATAAAATGTTCTGGAAAACTCTGGAAATATTTAGAATAAGTATGGCAAACTTGGGAAATGTTCTGAAAATCTTCAGGAAAATTCTTGAAAAACTTGGAAAATATTCTGAAAAACTCTGGAATGTCCATGAAAAATCTAGAAATGTTCAGCAAAAGTATGAAAAATACTAGACATTTTTTAAGTCCGAAAAGTTCTAGAATAGTTTAGAAAAAATATGAAAATGTCTGGAAATATCCTGCAAAAAATTGGAAAATTTCTGGAAAAATTTGGAAATGATAGGAAATATCCGGAAATGTTAAAAAATCTGATAATTTTCACGAAATATATGGAAAACTCTGGAAAAGTTCAGGAAACATCTGGAAATTTTGGGGAAAATGTCCAGGAAAAGTCTGGAAACCTCTGGAAATGTATGGAAAAATTTTGAAATGCGTTGGAAAAGTTTAAAGAATTTCAGGAAAGGCAGAAAATAATTAGTAAAATTCTTATATTTATGAATACGACCCTGAAGATAAGTTTATTTCACAACTTTTTTTATGAATACCAAAAATCTAAAATATATACAATATTGCGATTAAAATAAAACTTATTCTATGTTTATTTCTAATTTAGTTCGTTTAATTTATAATATGTTCCATTACTTACCGTTCACAAAATATTTTAAGACTGGTGTAAAAAATCTACTTTATTTAAATACTAATACAACTTAATCATGTTCCCCATCAATGTAGTCCCCTTCTCTATCGACGCAGCGTTGCATGCGTTTTTTTCCAATGTTAGAAGCAATTTTGGAAATCCTCAGAAGAGAGACTGTTAAGAAGTCTTGCCGTTTTTTCCTTGACATGTTCTAATATTTTAAAACGGGTTCCTTTTAACGATTTCTTCACTGTCGTAAACAGGTAGAAGTCGCAAGGGGCCAAGTCTGGTGGGTGGTTAACGACGGGGATATTCTTAATAGCTAAAAACTGCTTAATGGATAGGGCATTGTGGGCCCGTGCATTGTCCTGGTAGAGCAGCCACGCGTTATTCTTCCACAAATCTGGACGGTTTTTCCTTGGACGTTACTACTACTAAACATAAATGTTGGTTAACTGTTTGACCCTCACGCGCCCATTCAATAAGAATAACACCCCTAATATCGAAAAGAAATAAAATAAGCATCGCTGTTTTGGATGTGTTGGAGCGCCCTTCTCGTTCATCATCTTTAACTTCTTCACGACCCTCGAAAAAGCTTTTATGAAACATAAAAATCATTGCACGAGACATACACTGCTCCCTGTAGACATCCTTTAGCATTCAAAAGGATTCAGTAGCCGTTTTTTTGAGTTTTACTTTAAATTAATACGTTGCTCAATTTTTTTGTTTGTCGTAATTCCGGCAAATGAGCTATGCACGATCCGCTTCAAACCACTGGGTCAAACTAGCAGAGGAAAGATGACAAGATTGCGCGCGGTAGTAGAACGCACATCAAGGTGAATAACTCCAACCGCCCGAGGCGTAGAGATTTAAAACCTGTTAGCACGGTGGCCAGTCTTAAAACATAATTGTCAGCTCGTATATATTGGCTATTAAGTCTGTGTATCTGTGATCTATTCGGCTATTAATTAAAGATGCTTTTACTTCCCAGTGCTCAATGCTATCAAAAACTTTTTCGAAGTCTATAAACGCAATATTATATAGTGGAATGTTGTATTCGTTGTCACGTTCTATTAGGATTTTCATGGTTAATAGGTTGTCAACTGTACTGAAACCTTTCATGAATCCTGCTTATTCTTTTGATTGATATCCGTCAAATTTTGTTGTTAATCTATCTGTTAATATTTTCGTGGAAAGCTTATAAATTACATTGAGGGGTGTTATAGGTCAATAGTTTTTTAGGTCCGATCTATCGCCTTTCTTGTGTAGAATAATGGTTATGAATTTTTTTCAGTTGTGTGGGATTATTTTTTCTTTTCTTTATTTAGGAGAATATGGAGGGTATTAACTACAGCTTTATTACCGTAGTTAAGCATTACTGTCGTTACTTTGTCTTTACCAGGTGATTTGTTATTTTTCAATTTCTTTAATGCTCTCTTTATTTCCGCTTTGCTTATTTTAGGTTGTAGCTCTGAGTTTATGTTCTTTATTTTTGTTTGGAGTTTCTTTATGGTTTCTCGCGATGGTTTCCTTTCTGTTTCGTATAATTCTGTATAGAATAGTTTTTTGATATTTATGATATCCTCTTTAACGTTAGTTTCTATGCCGTCCATATCCTTAATTTTAATTATTTCATATTTACCTGGAGTCATCCTTGGACATTTCATTTTTGACGATTTTTTAAGCAAAATTTTAGCATCTTCACGTTTGTAAAATTCCTAAACAACATTTTAGCACATCACATGGATAATAATGGCTGGAGCCGAAAAGAACATTTTTTTTACACTTCAGAAACTAAAAACTAATTTTATCCCCTTGTTTCACAGACTAAAATAAATCTGCCGACTAAAATAAAAAGGAAGGAACTAGAAACATTTTTATAGTCCCTAATGTGTAAGAAATGGTATATCGACCACGTGACTTTTTATGCCTTGGCGTATAGCTTTCACTAGGCTCGAGCTATAAATTTTTCATTTCTAGATAAAAAGGGGGATTTTAGTCCCTGGGTAAATAATGTACTATTTCACACTTGTGGAATAACAAGTGCACTTTTGATTCCATATTGAAAGTGACGGATCAGGGATAAAAAGTAAAAATTGGGGACAAAAAGTAATAGCCCAGGGATAAAGAGTAAAATTGGGATAAAAGGTGACAGATTAGGCATAAAAACTTTTCAAAATAAGTAAAATTGAAAAACTCGGAATTAGAGTCTCAAAGTGCAAAAAAAGCATGTAACCTCGTAATTAAAGTTTATTTTTTCTTGATGAATTGTAACCCTAGCTTTGCTCATCCTAAAAACTTTTCGCCTCAGAAGTAAAAGTGCTACTTTTATCTCGTGGTATAAATAGGCATAATATACAAATTCTATTCAGGCGTGTCCATGTTATGTGTGTGTTACTTTTACTCCCAAAGGCAGTATCTATATCGCCAAATTAAACCTATAGCACCTGAACTATTTATACACCTAAAAAGGAGAAATTAAAAAACATATTGCTCCGTAAATTATTAGCCATAAAAATTCAAAAATATATATTTTTGGCTTCTGAACCAAGGACAAACCAGTAGAGGAAAGGTGCCTATTATCGCATAGGTTCCTAATATCGGATAGTCAAGTATTTCCTAAACTAGTGGCCCCATTTACCTGCGTGTGCATGTACCGATGCTACACCAAGCTGTACAGATTCTACATAAATTACAGATTTATGCGGCAAGTTTTTATTTGCTGTTCAGTTGTTTACGTGAAAATTTTACCGCTGCTGATTATAGGCAATCTATTCTCAGAAGGTTAGACAAATTATTAATTTGATATACATCATTTGATTAAGCATATTGTAAGGTTTTATTTGATGTATAATTTATTAGGTTTAGTGCAGTTTTGTCTTTTCAAAAAGGTTGATAACCTCACATATAATGTATGCCCTAATATCGGACACTATGGGTTTCCCAATTTGGTTTTTAGTTTTAGGCGTTGACTAATTCCAAAAATAATATGCTAACTGATTAAAAAGTAAAATAAAAGAGGTCTAACATTACTATGGGTTCCAAATATCTGACATTTGCGATATTGGGACTACCTCCTATCCGATATAAGGACACATTTTTAAAATGGTGATTTTTATATTCCAAAATATATTTTTATCTGTCTCAGAAAGAAATTTAGTTTGACATTTCAGAATATTGAAAAATATAGGTTACGTAATTGTTTGCCAACACGTACTTCTGATATATAGCAAATTTTTTTTATAGGCTAAAACAAAAAAGTATCCGATAATAGGCACCTTTCCTCTACCCTTTAAATCTTTCAGTTAAAGAAATTATCAAATTTGTAATTTATCGGTAGAGAAATCACTCTGTTGTATTAAAACTAGTATTTTAAGAATAGATGTTACGTTTTTGCTCGCCAGTATGACGTCATTACAAGTGCGTGTTAACAAGATAGTATATCAATCCTCTAGAAATCGATTTGACTCGATTATGCTAAAAAGAGAGGGCACTGAGGAAACTCATCAGTCAAATATATCAAGGGCCTTTAGGCAATCTACTTGCAAAGTCCGGAATAAAGCGTTAAGATCATTCTTTAGTTTTTTCTTTAATTTTACTACTACTATTCTTACCAATAAGCAACGGTTCTAAAGATTCAGCTGAGACATCGGGGACTAGTCGTTTTTTCTTCGGCCTGCCCTTACCTAAATAAGATTTTTGAAGAATTTTTAGTGATACCAAAGGCTGAAACTTAACGAATGACACGCACACGCACCCCCGCCCTTACACCCACAAATCTACGTTAACGCGCGTGCACACACGCATAAGAAAGTAATATTTTCGCAGCTTTGCAGAACTACTATTTCTTTAAAAAACAGAACCCTTAAGTTGGTAAAGAATGCAAAAATGTTGGTAAAACTAATTTATAATTTTTTCTAAGTTAACCTTTTTGCAAAGTAAAATTCCCTGACTTTTCCCGGTTTTCAGACAATTTTTAAACGTTTTCCTTACCCTCTTCCCCAACAAAATCAAAAAATACTCTGCTACTTAGGTATTTTTTTAAACTGCCAAAATAACAAACATTTTAATATATTTTTATGCTTTGAATAATTTTGGAATTATGTCAAAATTGTTAAAATGCAGTAAACTGGTCATTAAAAAACTTCAGCAGGTATTTTTATTTCAATGTAAAAAAATTAAAAAGGTATTTAGAAAGCAAAAATTTAATAAGAAGTGCTTTTATAATGTGCTCTACTTATAATTATTTTGTCTATTGAACGTTTTTCTTTTTTTTTTGGAAAATTTGTATTGTTTAATGTTGAAGTATGTTTGTTCATTTTATTTCGGTAGGAAGTGGAATTTCGGTGGCGGACGTAGTACCTGGTTTTTTAAAAACTTCTTTAGGACATTCAGGATCTACAACATACATAAATTTAATTAGTTTTGTCCAAAATACAATAATACACAGTATGTCAGCAACGCGGATAAAAACATTACGTAATTTAGTTGACAAAATAGCGAAATTATAATGTTAAAGGTTGCCTCCGCGATCGGCAATAAGTGTCCAGAGAAAATTTTAAGTTGAAATTTTGCACAAATCTACGTTTGAGTATGTTGTAAATTCTCAATAGTTAAGTATAGAAACAGTAAAGAGATTCTGGTCGAGAGCTGAACCCGACCTACACGTGAATAATAATTGTATCAGGAAACTAGGCCAGACAGTAGCGATTAGTGTGTACGTATCTTTGTACTTAGTATTAAATAAATCCTTAAACTATCTTACGATCCTCTTTATTTGTGCGCAACACGTACACAAATAGTCACGACAACCCCCACTTGACAATATTAGAATAGTTTATAAGTCATTTTCCAGTTTAAAAACATATTTTAGTAGACTAAAAGACCATGTTCCGACTTTAGATAAGAGCGAAGTTTATCTGTTGTCATGTGGTTCATGCCCTCCTAAATATGTAGGACAGACGGGACGTACTTTTAAAGTTAACACCTTAACTTTCAAAAATCGCCGTCTGATAAACTTTCGCCATTCGGTATGTATTTGAGAGAGTTAGGTCATACTTTTAGTATAGGTAATAACTTTAAAATGTTACATGATGCACATAAGGGTAGAAAACTTAATTTTTTGGGAGAATTTGAAATTGGAGAATGATAGTAATGTTCTAAGCTTGAACGAACCTTCCAGCGCCCACTGTAAAGAGGTAGCGAAAGTTATCAATTATTATTTTAAATAAATGTTTTAAAAACTGCGTCTTGTCCCGATCGATTTTATTTTATATTTTATTGATTTTTAACATGTTGTATTTAACTTTAAACCTTTATTCTTTTAAACTAATTTTAGTATTTTAAACTTTTGTAAGATGTCGTTAGTTGTACCAACTTTTAATTTATTTTATCGATTTTGTTTTTAATATTGCTGTTTGTATTTAAATTTGAAGGTTAAGATGTTTGTTTAATTGTGTGGTTTTTATATTTTTGACTTGTGTTCCAGACTTTGTCCTTAAAAGAGACATTTTTATTTTCTGTAAGTAATGTTTTTGATACTTTTTTTAACCTAAGTTCCGGTTTTATTTTGCTTGCAGATCACACTTGATAATGATATTTATCGCAGCCTTCGTAAACTAACGAGCCACGAACCAAAAGAAACGGCAACAAAGCGTGGAGGCCGGTCATTTTCGTCCACGTGCGTCGCCCACCACGCTAGTTACTGGCCGTTTCCGCGCAGAAAATGTTTTTTTAAACTTTTAGTATATTTCAAATAACTCTTCTGAGATTTCAAATCGCGTTACCAAATAAAACAACTGTTCTGGTTTTAGTGAGATGTGTGGTGAACTTAAAATTATATTACCTACTTAGTAAAAGCTGTGTAAAAAAGACCTTTTGTACACCGGTAATGGTGTGATGTTTGTTTTTGTTTGGAATTTTTGGTCTGTTTTTTCTTTTTAAAATTTTAAACATGCCGCGAAAGTGTACCCGGTTGCAAAAGTAACGATGCATTTATGATTAATGAAAAGGGTCACGAAACAACTTTTAGCTTCCCAAAAGAAAATGACCTAAAAAATGCTTGGCTGCACGCCATACACAGAGAAGATTATGTTGCGACAGCATCTTCAGTGGTTTGTTGGAAACATTTTGACATAAGTGACGTTGTTAAAACCGAGATAATTAGGGATAAAGAGGGAGTACAAAAGGAGGTGTCACTAACATTCCCTAAGTTAAACAATGGGGCAATACCTCGGCTATTTGAATCTCAACCCGAGTATATGTCAAACCACAAACCTCCAGTAAGAGAAAATCCTGACGACAGGCGAAAAAAAATTGAAGAAAGGGAGGGTATGAAAATATATATAAATATATATTGCGTTTATAGACTTCGAAAAAGCTTTCGATAGCATTGAGCACTGGGCAGTAAAAGATCTTTAATTAATAGCCGAATAGATCACAGATACCTATACAGACTTAATAGCCAATATATATAGTGAAGCAACATCAATCAAAATCCACAGAGGAACCAAGTCAAGAAGAGGTGTCAGGGGTAACACAATATTCCCTAAATTATTTAACCAGGCCCTAGAAGATGTTTTTAAAAGCTTAGATTGGGAGGAAATAGGCATCAAAGTAAACGGACAATTCTGAACGACCAAGATATGCTGATAATATCAATCAATCTAAAAGAAAATAGAACAAGTAGAGGAATATATGGGACCTGGGACAAATTATTAAACTGAAAAAAGAAAAGCAAACAGCTGAAATCAAGAGACAAGTAAGATTGGCCTGAGCAGCATTCGGTAAATTAAGCTACATATTAAGAAATAAAAAATATCCTCAGTACCTCAAAACGGAAGTGTATAACAAAAGCCCAAAGATCAATGGAAAGACAAATGTTACATGTAAAGCTAACAGATAAAAAAAGGAATGAATTGATAAGAAATAAAACAAAAGTAAGGGATGTCAGAGCAGAGGTAGAAAAATTAAAATGGAAATTTGCCGGTCATATTATCAGACAGAAAGACGATTGATGGAACAAATGTATTGTATACTGGAGAACTTGGCCAAAGATGGATTGACGAAGGCTAAATAGAATAGATAGATAGAAAAAAGGCTAAGTTCATTTAAAGTTTAAATTAACATGTTACCACTTAAACTAAATTCATAGTTCTGTAAAGTAAGCACTCAGACATAAGAAACTATCCCACAAACATCCTGTTGTTCAAACTTGACAGTAATAACTTAGCAGTAAGAAAGGAACCATTTTTATTTCTTACTGCTCACTTCATACTGCTTACTTCACGGTACTATAAATCAAACTTTAGGGTTATTCTCACAAATTGTTTAAAAGTAATTTCTCTTCTATCTGTTTATTCCAGGTTTTGTTAAATATTTTTTAACATGATTAATGGCCACTGATATTTATTTCCAAATGTTTTGTTTGTTTTAAAAATTAAATGTAACATATCTCCCCATGTATATATCGGCCCACTAGCCGGCCAATTTGCGATGTTGCCTTTTCTGGTTCGTGGCTCGTTAGTTTACGAAGGCTGTGTATTTATATATCGAAACGCGTGGTGTGTTTTGAAGATTGTGAAGTATTTTGAACTTTCCCGTCAATCCTTTCATCCTAATAGAGAATTATTAAAATAAAGCCAGGCTATAATAGTGCCATGCACAATTTTGACACGTTCACATTGTAATATCAGTTGTGATCTTTTAAGACACGGCCTTTGTTTACTATATGAACCGGAATAAATAGTGCTTTCTTTTATTAATTGAAAATAAACGACGAACGTTTTAAATTCGACTTTGGAATGTCAATTTTGAAGGATCAACTGTCAGTTTTTAATGTGAATGTGTCAAAATAGTGCCTGGCACAATTATAGCTTGGCTGTATTTCAATAATTCTCTAATATGTTAATTCCTTAGAAACTAATGGCCGGTCTCGGAAGCATCATTTAACATTAGCTGCATGCCAAATTCGCTATTTTGTCATCTACTTGACGTCACGGAAAGCGAGAAGTGACAATCAAGCGTCATCCCTAGTAAATATGGACGCGCGATCAGATACCGTGTCTTAGTCGGAGCTGTCAGGTCCTTCAAGTGCAGTACTTGAAATTGTACTTCAAGTACTTAAAGTATTGTACTTGAAGTACATCTAGAATTCGGTAATTGTACTGGGTTCTTTTAACAATGTACTTGAAAATGTACTTGATTTTATGAAGTAAAGTACTTCAAGTACATTATAAGTACTTCAAGTACATATAAAGTACTTCAAGTTCATTCAAAGTACTGGAAGTACATTCAAAGTACTTCAAGTACATTCAAAGTACCTCAAGTACATTCAAAGTACTTCAAGTACATTCAAGTTGATTAAAAGTACTTCAAGTACAATAAAATATTCTTGAAGTACAATGTAGATATAGGTGAGATAACTTTAATGCGCCGAAGAAACCTCAGGGTTGCCACCTGTCCGGTTTTTTATCAACTTGGCAGGAAAGTCCGGTATTTTAGCAACCTTGATAGGTACGTCTTAATTAATCGCCCAAAAACTTGTAAGATTAGGTACACACTTATCCAAAGAATAATGCCTATAGGTTTAATTATTTGCAGGCACCTTCATTATTTCGTGGAAATTCAAATTTAGTTTAAGAAACTACTACAGCAGTCATGTCATCTATTGAGGGGTGTCGGTAGTACGGTAGTGCAGGTATATTGCACTTGCAGCTCGATTTTTGAGGATACATCTACAAGCAGCAGACGTAATTTCTACGTTTGATGGAGGTTGGTTTATAGAACCCGAAAATTTATTTAGTCTGACTAGATACCCCTCAAAAAATTCCTTGGATATTTACGTTTGTTATGCTTATTTATTTAGTTTGATTTAAACAAGTTTTTAAGCAGTTTTGTGGGCTATTATAAAAATAGTACTTTCTATGAGTGATTTAGAAATTATTGACGGCAAGAACAGTGCCCCAAGTGCTCCACCAAAAAAGAAATAAGGCAAGGTAGGGTACGTGCTCCCGGTTTTACAAGAGTTTGTAGGTCTCATTACAAAGTTAAATACATTTGGATTGTGAAAGGCTTTCGCGGCCATCGTCCAATGGTGGGTGTGCTTTCGGGCTGTTCGGCCGTCGTCGTTGGAAATTCGTTCTCGACGTTTCGCCATCTCGAGTGGATGGCATCTTCAGGAGATGTTGACTGTTTGTCGGCTTCTCGAAGACTGGTGGTTAGTCTGTCGCGGTCGCAGGTTATATACGCTATGATGGGCGGGGCGTATATCAGAGCTGGTCGGTGATTGGTCACTTTCCCCAGATTGAGTTTTGTTGCTATAAGCGAGCCGTTTAGTGTTTTTAAGAACCGGTACCCATGTTCTGTTAATTTTAAGAGTTTCTTCAGATCTGTTGAAGTTCTGCTGGTGTTTATGAATTTCGATTGCTTCTCTATAGAGTCTTGGATAGTATGAAGAGGAGGCGCAGAGAACTTGTGTGTCTTCGAATTTTATTCGGTGGTCTTCATTGTTTAGTGTGTGGTCTGCAACTGCGGATTTTTCCGTATGTCCGAGTCGACAGTTGGCTTTGTGTTCTTTGATTCTTGTGTTTACGGACCGTTTGGTTGTTCCGATGTAGACACTTCCACAGGTACAGGGAATGCGGTATACCCCCGAAGAACTTAGTGGGTTCCTTATATCCTTCGCAGATCTGAGGTGGTTCTCGATCTTCTTAGATGGCTTGAAGATCGTTTTTATGTTGTGTTTTCCCAGAATACGTCCGATCCTATCCGTCACTCTAGGGATGTAGGGCAGAAAGGCTCTTGAAGTAACTTCGCGGCTGCTCAGTCCACCGCTACTGTTACTTCTAGTGCTCGGCTTTGGTCGTATACATCTATCTATGTCGCTTTGAGTGTATCCATTTGCTACGAGGGCGTTTTTAAGATGGTTTAATTCTTTGTCTAGATGTTCTGGTTCGCAGATTCTTTTCGCCCTCTCTACCAATGTTCTTATTATTTTCGTTGGCACGGGTGGTGGTTAGATGTGTTGTTTAGGTAGCGGTCTGTGTGAGTAGGTTTTCTGTATACGGTATGTCCTAGTCGTCCCTCTTTCCTCGTTACTAGTACGTCAAGGAATGCTAATTCTCTGTTGTTCTCTGTTTCCATTGTAAATTGTATACTGGGGTGTATGCTGTTAATGTGGTTGAGAAATTCATTAAGGCTGTCTCTACCATAAGGCCAAACGACAAAAGTGTCATCTACATATCGAAACCAGACTTTGGGTTTATGAGGGGCATTATTCAACGCCTTCTCTTCCAGTTTCTCCATGAAAAAGTTCGCAATCACTGGCGATAAAGGGCTACCCATTGATACTCCATCGATCTGTTCATAAATTTGTTCATTAAAGGTGAAATATGATGTCGTTAGGCAGATTTTAAACAGGTCGGTGATGTCCTTTGGAAATATGTGTTCCACTTCCCTCATTGCCTCGGCCAAAGGTACCTTCGTGAACAAAGACACAACATCAAAGCTAACTAAGATGTCTTTCTCGTCCATGACGATGTTTTTGATCTTCTCAATGAAGTGGGTGGAGTCTCTTACATACGAATCCGTTAGTCCGATGTGGGGTTGCAAGAGGGAAGCAAGATGTTTCGCAAGTTTGTATGTTGGTGAGCCTATAGTACTGACAATGGGACGAAGAGGCACATCGTTTTTGTGGATTTTCGGTAGTCCATACAATCTCGGAGTCAGGGCTTCACTTTGGCATAGCATCTTCTTGACTGGGTCCTCCAATGAAGAAATCTTAATTAAGTGATTCACTTTTTTAATTGCGGGTTGTGTAGGATCTCTTTTTAGCTTCTTGTATGTTGAGGGTTCTAAAAGATCGACCATCTTTCTATTGTAGTCATCCCTGTTCAATACTACAGTGGCGTTTCCTTTGTCGGCAGGCAGTATTAGAATGTTTTCGTCCTTGTAATGTTGCGTTTCGGTGGTTTGGCTTTTCGCAAAATCTGTGAACACTCCGTGCGTATTTCTTCTGCCTGATCTTCGGGCAACTTTCTAATAGCAGATTCTAAGTTGGCAATTATTTCCTCCTTGGGAACCTCCCTAGGTGCAACAGCAAAGTTTCCCCCCTTAGAGAGTACTGAGACTTCATTTTGAGAAAGCGGGCGGTCCAATAGGTTGATGACAGTTTTTGTAGAATCAAGGATGGGCTGCTGGTTATCCCGTTTATTGTTGTCGTCAGTTAGTCTCTGGTATTTGGTTTTCTGCCTCTCCGTACTTCTGTGGTGTTCATTTTCCATGGATCTGTAGGAAATAGCATCGATTTTGTCCCAGTCTGATTTGTGCATGGTGTTGGCTAAGTGATAGAAAATTGAGAGTAGTTCCTTGTCTGTGCGTGCGAGTTGTGATCTAGTTGAATGGATCCGTTCTCTTAAAAGAGCATCTTCAGTTCTTCTATAGATTCTGTAGGCTTGAGGTGTTTTCATGGTATGCTTAAATCTCAGGAATTTCGGCGTGACCTTCTCATCGCGACAGCGTAATAAGAAAGTCAGCGAAGACAGTAGTTGCGCTTTCTTCTTGCGTAGTGCGATCAAGCGTAGATGAATAGTGGAAACTTAACTTTAAGGATCTCAACAAGGACGAAAACATTCTAATACTGCCTGCCGACAAAGGAAACGCCACTGTAGTATTGAACAGGGATGACTACAATAGAAAGATGGTCGATCTTTTAGAACCCTCAACATACAAGAAGCTAAAGAGAGATCCTACACAACCCGCAATTAAAAAAGTGAATCACTTAATTAAGATTTCTTCATTGGAGGACCCAGTCAAGAAGATGCTATGCCAAAGTGAAGCCCTGACTCCGAGATTGTATGGACTACCGAAAATCCACAAAAACGATGTGCCTCTTCGTCCCATTGTCAGTACTATAGGCTCACCAACATACAAACTTGCGAAACATCTTGCTTCCCTCTTGCAACCCCACATCGGACTAACGGATTCGTATGTAAGAGACTCCACCCACTTCATTGAGAAGATCAAAAACATCGTCATGGACGAGAAAGACATCTTAGTTAGCTTTGATGTTGTGTCTTTGTTCACGAAGGTACCTTTGGCCGAGGCAATGAGGGAAGTGGAACACATATTTCCAAAGGACATCACCGACCTGTTTAAAATCTGCCTAACGACATCATATTTCACCTTTAATGAACAAATTTATGAACAGATCGATGGAGTATCAATGGGTAGCCCTTTATCGCCAGTGATTGCGAACTTTTTCATGGAGAAACTGGAAGAGAAGGCGTTGAATAATGCCCCTCATAAACCCAAAGTCTGGTTTCGATATGTAGATGACACTTTTGTCGTTTGGCCTTATGGTAGAGACAGCCTTAATGAATTTCTCAACCACATTAACAGCATACACCCCAGTATACAATTTACAATGGAAACAGAGAACAACAGAGAATTAGCATTCCTTGACGTACTAGTAACGAGGAAAGAGGGACGACTAGGACATACCGTATACAGAAAACCTACTCACACAGACCGCTACCTAAACAACACATCTAACCACCACCCGTGCCAACGAAAAGGGGTAATAAGAACATTGGTAGAGAGGGCGAAAAGAATCTGCGAACCAGAACATCTAGACAAAGAATTAAACCATCTTAAAAACGCCCTCGTAGCAAATGGATACACTCAAAGCGACATAGATAGATGTATACGACCAAAGCCGAGCACTAGAAGTAACAGTAGCGGTGGACTGAGCAGCCGCGAAGTTACTTCAAGAGCCTTTCTGCCCTACATCCCTAGAGTGACGGATAGGATCGGACGTATTCTGGGAAAACACAACATAAAAACGATCTTCAAGCCATCTAAGAAGATCGAGAACCACCTCAGATCTGCGAAGGATATAAGGAACCCACTAAGTTCTTCGGGGGTATACCGCATTCCCTGTACCTGTGGAAGTGTCTACATCGGAACAACCAAACGGTCCGTAAACACAAGAATCAAAGAACACAAAGCCAACTGTCGACTCGGACATACGGAAAAATCCGCAGTTGCAGACCACACACTAAACAATGAAGACCACCGAATAAAATTCGAAGACACACAAGTTCTCTGCGCCTCCTCTTCATACTATCCAAGACTCTATAGAGAAGCAATCGAAATTCATAAACACCAGCAGAACTTCAACAGATCTGAAGAAACTCTTAAAATTAACAGAACATGGGTACCGGTTCTTAAAAACACTAAACGGCTCGCTTATAGCAACAAAACTCAATCTGGGGAAAGTGACCAATCACCGACCAGCTCTGATATACGCCCCGCCCATCATAGCGTATATAACCTGCGACCGCGACAGACTAACCACCAGTCTTCGAGAAGCCGACAAACAGTCAACATCTCCTGAAGATGCCATCCACTCGAGATGGCGAAACGTCGAGAACGAATTTCCAACGACGACGGCCGAACAGACCGAAAGCACACCCACCATTACATTTGGATTTACACAAATGTGATCTATTTGGAACAACCGTATGCAATTTGTGACAAAAAACTTAATATATTTAAAAAAAAAATCCTTTGGGGTAGGTCCCATTTACCCCGGTAACTGTGACACCCCTATTGCAAAACTAGAAAACGTTAAAAACATTTTGATGCGACTGCTTCAATTTTGCAGCTTTTTGTTTAATAAAATTATCTCTTTCCATTACCTTTCTATGGCATTTGTATGTAAAATGATAATATTCCAAAAAATAAAACCTTTCAGGTTGAAAATTTTGTAATCATATTTGACCTGTTTTACATTTTTGTACATTTGTGACGGTTTTTAAATTTTTTTGAAATTTTTTGTCATCTTAGATATTTTTTGAAGTTTTTGACGTTTTTTGAACTTTTTTTAAAATTTTTTAACATTTTTGATATTTTTGGAATTTTTCTTATTTTTTGACATATTTAAAGTACTTGAAGTACTTTTATTGTAAAAGTAAAAGACTTGGGGAAAATCAAGTACTTTTATAATGTACTAGGTACTTGAAGTACATCTGAAAAGAAAATGTACTTAGTACTTCAAGTACTTTTACAAATCTTAATGTACTTGGTACTTGTACTTGAAGTACTTTCATAATGTACTTGTGACAGCTCTGGTCTTAGTGTATCGTCATTAAGTCCTTAGTTACGTGAACTAAAATTTTCATTTCTGTATGTAGGAGACCGCTCCATTCGATTTATTTTGGTAGGAAGTAGAATTTCGGTGGCGGATGTATTACCTGGTTTTTTAAAAACTTCTATAGGATTTTCAGGAAGATCTAGAACAACATTACCCAGCTCCACTTCCGAATTAAGATCCTCCAGTGGTACAAAAACGGGTTCTGATTCGGAGGGTGCTGCGATCCTACTGGACCCGGCTGGATGCTCTTCAGCTACCTGTGGTAGAAAAAATAATCTTTAAGGCCAAATTTATGCTGTGAAGTAATGTGGGTTCTTGCTTATACATATATAAATTCAAAATAAATTAAAACATATTAAATTAACGGGTATTGTTATTACCTTTTTCTTAAAAACGATTGCACAATTTTGATATCCGTTTCATAAAGTAAGAAACTAAACCCTTCTCGATAAAACCATTTGGAACCGAACCGAACCGAACCGAATAAAAAATTTAATATTTTTATAAGGAAGCATAAAAAACCTTTATCCAACATATGACAGTTATAATAGACTTTATTTAATTTTAGACAAGTAAACTATTAAATAACACACTAGTGTACTAAATCTGACTGTAACGTGAGGTTTTACGTACAAATACGAAGAGCAAATTAAGTTTTCTATTAATATATTTTGGTTTTTACTACGTACCGTTTCTAGTTCTTGCTTCTTCTTTGATTGTAGTGTAACTCTAGACTTTTTCGAAAGGCGGGTCTTTTTGGGAGAAGGGCTATTAAAAAAAAAACATAATGTTTTATATTTAGATCATCTTACCGAGTTTAATGATTTTGGTACATTACTCCGGTAAAAAGGATGAAAAATCACAAATTTTATGATAAGGAGTTTCTTTTTAAATATTTTTTAAAAATAAAAAAGTTTCCTTATTTGGCTCAAACATGTACTAAAAGAAATTAAGATATCTCGGGAATTACTTACACAAGGGTAGTGGTATATGGCTTAGCTAAAAGGTATTTAAAAAACCCGACGAATGGGGAATCACATTATATATTTTTTAATAAAAAAAAAGAAAAAAACATTGTTTCTCAAAATAGCTACTTTCCTAACAAGTGCAAAACGATGCGTAGCGAGAGTTTCAGGAAGTTTGAGTTAAAATAATTCAAATTTACTTTAAAAATAAAGAAAAACCAAATAAAATTTTTGTAGCGAGATATTATTTTTTCGATATTTAGTCCGTGCTGCCATAGGATTGCCGTTAAAAATAGTCTTAAATTGTAGTATCTTCTCTGACTCCATGATCGATAAAAAAAATTATATATAAAATTTTCAAAGCTAAATAATACATAAAAATCTTGAAACTGTCTCTGTAGATGCACTACTGTATTAAATATGTATCAATATTTAAATATTGTAACGAGCGCAAAATAGAATTCTTGTACATTAACTTCTACAAAAACCATACAAATCGGTTTAATCATAGCTAACTAACTAAATAATTAAAATATAGAGGACAGCTGACACTGACATACTCCCTTTATATTTGACATCTCCTAGTGACATTTGGAGGTTTGAATAACTCCATATCCTAATTTTTGAGATAACTTTTAACAGTTATCAGCTGTTTACCACAACAAATAGCATAGGCCAACGAAAAAAAGTTGTAAAAAGTTATCTAAAAAATAATGATATGAACTGTAGCGGACATTTTTTAAACCAAAATATTATATATTTTAATTTAGTTTTAAGTTTTGTGTGAATATGTCATTGTTAAAATGAAAAAAGCTGGCCTGGGTTACAAGGTCTTTATTTTATTTTAAAAACTATTGGATCCAAGGAAAAAAAATGAGTTAAACCAAAATCTAGACTTTTAGATCTTCTAAATAGATTTCAATAGTTTTTGCTGTAATTTATATACAAATATCCAAGAATGTACAAAATATATCCTTCACTTTTCAAAAATCTTTTTTGAAACACGCAACTCCAAATTAACTGAGTTAAGGCGGTATTTTCGAAAAGTTGACGACATACCCTTCTGCATTATGCGCCGTATTTCTGGTTTTCCTAGATGCTGCTGGCCCTGCATCCATAATGGTACTACTTTTTGAAGACTTCGTGCTTACTGATGTTACACTAGATCTTCGGCTGTTTGTCGTTTTCTTTTTATGTCCTTCTAGAATAATAAAACAACAACTTGTGATCTGCAGTTTAGTGTTTAGCTACTGACAGCTATTTCCATCTTTCTCAAAATGAGAATTTAAAAAAGCCCGCATATCGGTCCATGTAACCTTGACTGGTTTGGTTTGTTGTTGTTCTAATAAAATTTTAGTCTGCCTTTGCCACGCCACTGTAGCCAACCAAATGCCCCACCAACTGTTAAGATACATTTGTCTAAAGCATTTATCCACGACTTAAAAACTTATACAAGAAAACTTTGAAAGCACAGAAGATCAATATGAGTATCTTAAAAGCTGCTTGAAAAACGCAGCTCCTAAAGCTCTGGGAGAATACGAAAAGCCCAATCGAAGTATCGGTGGGATGAAGAAATAATAAAAACAAAGAGAGATACATACAACACATTCCTCAACACAAAGTCAGATCAAGACAAAAACGATTACAGAATAGCCCAAAGAATGGTACACACAGCTATAACGAAGAAGAAGATCGAAAACTGGAAAAGAAACTGCACAAGAATTAATACATACTTAGGAGGTAGTAGAAGTACCGAAAGCTGGAAAATGTTAAGATCTCTTTGTCAAACAAAGACTAAAGATATCATCCCACCAATATTTTTATAAGAGTGGTATAAATACTTCTCGAAACTGCTGACTGAGCAACGGACAGAATATCAACAACCACAACAGCTACAATCCGACATTAAGTACGAACAGCAGCATCCCCACTTAGAATCAATACCAAAGAAATTAAGTAATTTGTCAATCACTGAAAAACAGAAAATCTCCAGGCCCCGGTAACATTCCGTCAGCATAACATTAATAAAAGCTGTTCAAGAACTCTATAAAGACAGCATAAGCAAACTAAAGAAAGGACATACATTAGGGACTTATTGGAATAAAACCTGACTTCATTTTAGAGTCGACTTTATTTTGACACATTTACACAGAAAACTAACAGATGACCTCTCAAAATTGACATACCAAAGCCAAATTTAATAATAAAGACGCTAACTTTCATTTAATAAATACCGACACTAATAAATCCGGCTTTTAAATACACAAAGGTCGAATTTTGAAGCAGAGCAGCTGCTTCTTATATGTAAATCTGTCACCATAGAGTGTATTTTTAAATAAGGTCAGGTTTTATTCCAATAAGTGTCTATTATTAAAGGGGTTTAACATCAACAAGGGACTTCTGGGAGTCCTGGCTCACGATTACGACGATTTAGAATATATGACCCGTAAATTAATTGAAGAATACAAATATGTGCATTGGTGGCGGAGCAACAGGACCTTAGCTTGGAACAACAACATCAGATAAAACAATGCAAAAAGTACAAATATCTGGAAATGCAGAAAAAAAGAAGAAAAAGAAAAATAAATCAAACACAGAAATAAACAAGGAACACAAGCAATTAGACAACTCAACAGTATTCTCTGAGATAAGGTTGTATCACAACAAAACAAACATATAATTTACAACAGCATAGTGAAAAGTGTCAGAAAATCAAACTGGAAAGAGTGAGAAATAAGAGAAATCGAGAAATTATGGATGTTAAACGCAAAATAACGGAAGATATACAAATTAACTAACACAGATGGTGTCTCACTCCGATAGCTCAGAAAAATTGGATTACCTATACTTGATGTTGTATTAAAGTGACACCGCGTCATCAAAACCTTGATGTGCGGGAGGGGAGTAGAGGGGTACATACAGTGGCACGCACTTCCTTTAATTTTTTTATTAAGATTGATTCCCAAAATGAGGCACTGCACTAATTAGTCATTAGCTTACTATTTTACTTGCTTTTTATTGATGTCTTTTTCTAAACGATTTCATTAGAAAGGAACATATATACTCTTATCTGGTTGTTACGAACATATTATTGATTTAGCCGGGCTTTGACGTTTTCTATTCGTTGTTGTTTTGACTATTTATGTCAAACAAATTATGACGGAGCTTTTAACAAAACAAATTACCGTTTTTGCAACTAAATCAATGTTTGCGCACATTTTAATATAATTTTGAATCCTCTTTTATGTTTCGGATCTTTATTTATTAGGTAAGTACCTATTTGATCTCTCCTTTAACAGGTCTTAGTGTTTTATCCTTCAAATATTAAACCCCGAGCGGCACACTGCATGTACAAAGTGAAACACTAATTTTTTAAGGCTTCTTTACTTAGATTTTGCCGCAAAAATTTGGTTTACCATAGCTATGACGCGGTGCCACTTATATACAACATCAACTATAATGGACTGTATTCAGACAAGTCCTTCGCTGTTATTTGAAGGGTATAAGAACGCACGCAAAATCGTACCTTTCTAAAGTGAAAAATTAATTAAGACATAACGATAATATTGAAATATGATGATTATTTAGGAGCGAAATAATAGAAAACATTTTAATGATGCGATCTTATAGGAGAGGGAATTACCGGTGATGTCTTGATCTCTTTCAACTGGTGCACCAGATTCGCCAGAAGTCTTCTATAGCGGTCCAGCACTCCCGAGCTTCAATGTTTTAAGTTTTAGAGGAATTTTGAGGTTTTAGAGTTCACCATTTATATATATATATATATATATATATATATATATATATATATATATATATATATATATATATATATATATATATATCTTTCTATCATTGTTGCGTCCGTGTTAACGAAAATCCATATCATTATTGCTTCACCGACATTGTTGCGTCCGAATACCGGACGCAATAGTGCAATCCCATGTTATTTGCGAACAGAGAAGATTTTTACAATGACAATCAGACAGATTTTTAGCTCTTTTAGAGAGCTATAATATGCTATGTCTTATTTTTCTCTACTTCAAAATTTAAAGCATTGGCGCCAAAAAAACCCGCAAAAAATCGGACGCAATAATGATAACTAAATAAAATCCGGTGTATAATTTTAGTTTGAGATAATTCCGGTAGAGGCGACACTCCTTTTTGTATATTTTTTTTGGTTTTACTTCTCTATCATTCTTGCTTCCACAGATTTGGCAACATTGCGTTTATTATTATTTAATATATTCCTGCATTTTAGGAGTTTGCAATATCTAAATTCCTTGACCAGGATTGAAATTGTTTTCTTATTTTCATTTAACGCCAATATACAAAAAAATTATGTTTAATGTTTAAACTTTGAGTTTTCTGTCTATCTATATATTTGCTCGGTACATTTTTGATACCGGATTGGCCAACATTATTTTTGCGCCATTTCTTGGATATATACAGATATTTTGCGCCAAAATAATCAGTCGGATGTGTGAGTTCAAAGTGTCTACATACTGATGGATAGAGACGACCCAGTGAAGATGGTAAACTGGTAGAGGATTACCTGTCACTTAGCATGAAACTATCTGTGTCATCGTGTGCTTAGAAAATGCATACCTATACATAAATACAATCCTCTTCCTGTTTCCGCAATAAACTGTCGCGATCATGGGATTGACAACTTGTGGAATGGAAGGCAAACCAAGCGATTTTGTAATGCTAACTCAAATAAAAAAAATTGCAATGTGGAAACGATCTACCTTTCTGAATAAGAAAGAACTAATTTCGCTAAGATGTTAATAGTGACGTATGTCTAAGTTATTTATCGTAGACAGCCTAGGATTAATTAGATAATAAAATAGAACTCCACTTAGTTTTTTCTTTAAAACATATCTAACTACAATGAACCTTCTGGAGTTTTTAAATAAAGCCCAGGATTAAGTTGCCATTGGAAACAAAATTAGTAAATAACTCAAAGTATGTTATTAAATAAAATAAATAAAACCCCAAACAAAGCCTCCGAGCAATGGCCTGATATTCTCCAAGACAAAAAAGTAAAACCAAAGGACTATAGCTAAATGGAACGTACAGGGGGTCTCATTATAGTTTTCGCACCCTTTTACACCATTAATAATTGATATAGGAATATAAAAGAAATTGTGTTCGAATTCGCGAAATTTTTACTTTTAAATTGCATCTTGACCTTATTCCTGATGCTTACCATATTTGACAGGCGCTCAAATTTATAGTTTTTGTAAATTGGATGCTCCTTATATTATTTAATTGATAGATTAGGCTTGGAACATATTTTCCAAAAATTCCCGATATGCCGTAGTTTAAGCCATAGTTTCTGAGATATTAGCAATTATTTTTTTAAATGATAAAAAGATAACAGTACCGCTTTTGTGTTAATTTTAGTATCTTTATTCCAAATTATGTTAGTCCCCATGTATCAACAGTGACAATGACATTATGTGACACGACATATAAACTTTGTTGTCGTTACCGGTTGTCATTTTGAGCGTCATTTAAAAAAAACATTTGTCATTGTCACTGTTTATACATGGAGGATTTCAGAAACTATTTATCAAAACTGCGCTAATCTATTAATTAAACATTATCAGGAGCTTCCAATTCACAAAAACTATAAATTTCAGCGCCTGTCAAATACGGTAAGCATCAAGAATAAAGTCAAGATGCAATTTAAAAGTCAAAATTTCGCGAATTCGAACACAATTTCTTTTATATTCCTATATCAATTATTAATGGTGTAAAAGGGTGGGAAAAAATATAATGAGACACCCTGTACAGGGAGTGAACCAAAGGTTGGACATTATTGCAACCGAAGTGCAGAATAGTAAGATAGACATTATGGCACTCACAGAGATAAAAAAGAAAGGAACATGTACAAGTAGTGTCGGTAACTTTGTTCACAAAATAAAGGAGAGCAGCCAAAGAGGTATCTTTATTAATCAAGAAAAATCTCAAAAATAAGATTACCGACTACGAGTGCATTAATGCTGAAGATGCTTGGACATAATATAAGCATAATAATAGCCTACGCACCATCAGATGACGAAAGATTAGCTACAAAACAAATGTTCTTCGACCAACTTGCTGAGACTATCACCAAAATCGGCACTACCAGGGAAATAATTATGGTTGGTGATTTTAATAATCGAACTGATAGACAAACCCAAAGCAAAATTGTAACACCATTTGGAGAGGAAGTAAACGCTTCAGACTGATGCAATTGTGTGAACCTACAACTTAAAAATAAATAGTGGTTTTTTAAAAATATATGGGCATTCAGGCATCAAGAAATCTTAAGTCTAATTATGCTATAGGTGGACAACACTCGGAATGAAAGTGGTATGATGTGCGATTACTTCGTGGTGATACCGGTGGATCTGACGACCATTTGGTAAAAGCAAAAATATTATTCCCGTTCAGAAAAAATAAATAGAGGTGAGAGTAGTAAGAGTAAAGAAAATCAAAAATACAACTTTAGAAGTCTAGAAATCGAACTCGTACGCAAATATTGTATCAGAAGCGATTAGATGAAAAATTAATAAATACAGAACACTTATTTGAAGAAACATATACAAACATAGTAAAAAGCTTAATAGAAGCAAGCAAACAAGCTGTTGTGTACCAAGATAAAAGAAATAGCAATAAGATGTGGTGGACGGAGAAAATACAGGAAATGGTCAAGGAGGAAAAACGCCCATACTCGGAATGGACCAAAGAGACCTAGGAATCTACAGGGAAATCAGAAGACAGCTAATAAAGCGAGGAAGGGTTAGCGGGAAATAAGGACAACGTTAGAGATTTAACCCTCTTTATTTTCTGGCGACGTTTCGACGGTTGTTTTCCGTCTTTTTCAAGCTATAAAACAAACACAATAAAAATGTAGAATGACGTTAGAAGACAATATAGCAGTATTATTATACATTCATAAATATTATAATTATATAAAGCTAATAGGTTTTTTTTTTAATTCAATTAATAAATAACATTAATTAATATTCTTCTGTTGTTTTTAAGTTTTTTTATCCATTTTATTTGTTATTACCATTTTTTTTTAGAATTTTTTTAAATTTTATTTTATAACTATTTTTATAGATTTTATCTATTTAAATTCTTATTATAATTTTTTTAATAGCACCATCACATTAAAATCAATTCGATTGTAATAGTTTGTTAGGTAATATTGACATTAATTAGTTTTATTTTTTATTTATGGATCTACTGGTATGGATTTTAATTTTAATAACTTACCCTTAAAATTAATGGGTTAACACGTAGATCTTAATAAATAGGCACAGAATTTAAATAGATAAAATCTATAAAAATAGTTATAAAATAAAATAAAATAAAAAATTATTAAAAAAATGGTAATAACAAATAAAATAGATAAAAAAACTTAAAACAACAGAAAAATATATCCTAATATAAACCTATTAGCTTTATATAATTATAATATTTATGAATGTATAATAATACTGCTATATTGTCTTCTAACGTCATTCTACATTTTTATTGTGTTTGTTTTATGCTTGAGAAAGACGGAAAACAACCGTCGAAACGTCGCCAGAAAATAAAGAGGGTTAAATCTTTAACGTTGTCCTTATTTCCCGCTAACCCTTCCTCACTGTAAATTCTAAGGACGTCAACTTTCTTCAAACAGCTAATAAATTTGATACGCACGGAAAAAAATGCCACGATACAAATATACACGTAGGAGGTAGGCAAAGTATGGAAATTAATTTCTACGGTAAAAACCCAACCAAAGAAAAAGTAAATCAGATCATCAAATCAGAACAATGGACGGAACACTACAAGAGACTGCTGCAGGAAACGAGACCGAAATATCTGTCAGCCTTCCCGATGAGAGACATAGAAGTACATGGAGAGGAAGTAATCATCAAAAAAGAAATGATAAAGAATAGTATTAAAAAGCTTAAATCCGGAAAAGCTAGCGGACCCGCGGGAATATACTGATTGGAAAATTGCATTGCCGAAAATATTGGGAGATTTAAATAGTAGAACAGGTAACAGAGTAAATGATCTGACAGTTGGCCAATATGGAGAAGATGTTGTTAATGACAATGGAAACCGGCTTATCACAGTATGTGAGCAATTAGACCTAAAAATCCAAAACGGTTTTTTCCAACATAAGAAAATACACAAATATACCTGGACCAAACCCTCACAAAACCTGAAATCCGTAATTGATTATCTTATCACTAAACAAAAGACAAAACTAAAAATTCAAGATGTCAGAACAAAGCGTGAATCAACATGCGGAAGTGATCACTATTTTCTGGAGACCAAAATTCTCTTTCCTTATCAAGGCCGAAGCCTCCATCAACAAAATCTTGATGATACAGTGAATGAGGAAATTGATCACTGTCAATATAATCTACTAAGCCTAGAACATGACAGCGTAAAAAACTTATACAAAAAGAGACTGAACGAAAAACTTAATTCAAGTTCAGGTGAAACCCCAGATGAGGAATACGAATGTATCACATTAAGCATCCATCAAGCTGCAAAAGAAGCACTAGGATTAGTGGAAGAAACTCCTAAAAGAACAAAACCATACTGGTGGGATGCTGAGATTGAAAGTGAAATAGAGGAAAAAAGAAAATTATATCACACGTACTTATCCCAAAAGACAGATAGAAGCAGAGAAGAATACAAAATCGCGCAATCAAAGGTGAGAAGAATGATCAGTGATAAGAAGAATCAATCATGGATGCAAAAGTGCCAGAAAATAGATTCTTACTTAGGAGGTAGGAGAAGTACCGAAAGCTGGAAAACTATAAGATCGATCAAAAAAGAAACATGCAGAGATATTATTTCACCAATACCAGACAAAGAATGGGATGAGCATTTTAAAAAACTTTTAACTGAAGATAGAGCAGAATTCAAGGAAGACGAAAGAGACAATATCATTAGAACGATGGGATCTCCAGTACCCCTCACAATATCTGAGGTCAAAAACGTGTGCAAAACCTTAAAAAGCGGTAAATCTGCCGGACCCGGAAATATCCCAGCTGAACTTATTAAATATGGCACTGAAGAATTGTTTTGTAGATTACGGAATCTTTTCCAAAGATATTTAAATGGAGTACCAACTGAGTGGAAAACGTCATATATATCCACAATACACAAAAAAGGAAGGAAAGATATATGTGACAATTATAGAGGTATATCTGTAACTAGTACGCTAAGCAGAATATATGGCAAAATAATAAGAAATAAAGTGGAGAGCGAATATAAAGATATGGAGGCAGAAGAACAAGCTGGTTTCAGGGCGGGTAGATCGACTTCAGATCATCTCTTTTGTATAACCCAAGTTATTGAAAAGAAAATGGCATACGGACAAGAGCTCCATCTGCTTTACGTAGATTTGCAGAAGGCATATGATAGTATACCACTAAATCTACTTTGGAAAGCGTTGGAAAAGACAAACATAAGCGTACAACTAATTAAGGCCATCAAAGAGTTATACCGCAATAGTAAGGCAAAAGTTAAAATAAAAGCAAAACTAACCAAAGGCTTTCAAGTAAATAATGGTCTTAAACAAGGTTGCTGTATCTCGCCTACGCTCTTCAAGATATATTTGGAACAGGTCCTTAAAGTCTGGAAGAGAAAATGCCAAAACATGGGAATTCCGTTGAATGAAACCACCTTGTATACTTTATGTTTCGCCGATGATCAGATAGTGGTGGCTCAGGATTATGACGACCTCGAATATATGACACGAAAACTAATAGACGAGTACAATAAGTGGGGACTAGAGGTTAATATCAATAAGACAGAGTATATGTGTATTGGTGGAACGAAACAGGATCTAATCTTAAATACTGGGCAGCGAATTCAGTCCTGTGATGAGTGCTTGTGATGGGTGAATAAGTACTTGGGTCTAAAAATTACAGCTGACGGAACACTAGACAAAGCTATAAAAGATAGAAACGTACAAGGAAGAAAAGCAATAACTTTATTAAATGGAATAATTTGGGACCAAAGTATATCAAAACATAACAAAAAGCTTATATATAACACCATTGTAAAAAGTATTATTACATACGGCTCAGAAGTATGGCCAATCAAAGATAGAACAGAAAAAATGCTTTCCGCTACGGAGATGGACTATTGGAGAAGAGCAGCAGGGAAATCAAAAAGAAAAAGAGTTACCAATCAAAGAATAAGAGAAATTATGACAGTGGGTGAACGTACTCTAGTGGATGATATAAGAACAAAACAACTGGTGTGGTACGGACATGTACAAAGAATGGATGATGGAAGACTACCTAAACAAATATTACAATGGAAACCAACTGGCCGAAGAAAACGAGGAAGACCAAGGAGAAGCTGGAGAGAAGGAATAGATAGTGAAATAAGAATAAGAGGCCTAGATGATGAATTATGGGCAAACAGAAACGAGTGGAGATTGGGTATCGGAAGACGTAGAACGTTGTGAAACCGATAAATATATATATATATATATATAAAATTGCATTCATATCCTCAATACATAAAAAAGGAAACAAGCTGGATTCCAACAATTACAGATAAATTTCCGTAACCATTATACTAAGTAGATTGTAGAGTAGGATTCTTAAGAATCTAACAGAGAATGATTTTCATGAACAAGAAGAAGAGCAAGGTGGGTTTCGTGCAGGCAGATCTTCTAGTGATAAATGTTTTTGTCTTACACAGGTAATTGGGAAAAGAAGTGCCAGAAACATAAAGACTCATGTTACCTTTGTGGACCTACAAAAAGCATATGATACCGTTCCAGTGGAAAAATTATGGACAGTGTAAGAGCAAACTAATATCCATCATACATACATAAAAGCAATAAAAGAACTATATAAAGGGTCAAAATCTAAAAAAAATTGGAAATCAACTTTCAAAAGAATTCCTGGTAACGAAAGGTTCAAGTAGTAGTAGTAGTAGCTCTAAAAAACTGGAAACGTAAAGTACACGGTATGGGAATACCACTTAACGACCAATTTACCAAATACACACTACAGTTTGCTGACGACCAAGTAATTGTGGCTAATGATAAAGAAGACATGGAGTATATGATGAGAAAGTTAACGGAAAAATAACAAAAGTGTGGGTTAACCGTGAACGTAGACAAGACTCAGTATTTATGTATTAGAAACGAATCAAGTGAGACTAGAGCAGAAAGATAAAAAATATTGTAAAATTTTACATTGATCGAAGGAGGTGGAGAATAGGCGTCGGACAACGTAGAAAAACGTTCTAAACCGACATAGTAGTAGTAAAATTTTACATACATGAAACAATGGTGAAAAGCATGCTGCTGTATGGAATAGACTTGACGCGTAACAGAAAAATACAAAACAAAAATGGAAAGTGCCGAAATGGATGCAATAAGAAGATAAATTAAAATATCTAGAACAGATCATATAAGAAATGAGACCATAAAAGAATGGGAATCGAGGGAAGATGACATCACTAAAAGACAACTGATAAGGTACGGCAATGTACAACGGATGAATGACGAAAGACTACCAAAGCAGGTTCTAAAATGGCAACCAATAGGGCGCAGAAAAGGAGGGCGTCCTAAAGTGGAATGGCAACAGTCAATACAAAGATCAATGAGTCAAAAGAACCTGACATATTGTCAGGATCGAAGGAGGTGTAGAATAGGCGTCGGACAACGTAGAAAAACGTTCTAGTATGTTATTAAATGTCAGTTTTGGCTAATAGTGTTTGTCAAGATGTATACGCTTAATATTCGGCAAATTATTTTACAACTTTTATATCAAAATTTTAACAAATTTCATGGAAACCATTTTTACCATCCATTTATATAGTGCCTTTAAGCCAAATAAAAAAAAACAAAATAAATTCAATAAATATACACACTGTATATAGGAAACATACACACACGGGACAGTACCTAAATTTGAAGTCTAATCAGTCTGTTGCTACAAAACAAGGAGTTATAAGAAGTTTGTATTTAAGAGTCGTGAATATTTGTAGTAATAATGAAGAATTAACGCACAGAACTCTACAACATTTAAAAGGACTTAAAACAGAATGGTTATTCCGAGAAATTAATAAACTCAACGATCTCTAAATTTAAGAACAAACCAAATGTGGGAAATTCTCAAAATAATAATCTGTTGAGTGTTATTAACATTCCATATTATTATGTTCAAGGGATTTCAGTAAACATAAGACGAAAGCCAAACACTATAATATAAAAACAGTTTTTTCATCGGGAAATATGATAAGGCAGTGGCGAGGCGTAAGGATTTTTTTAAGGTTGACAGAAGAAATGAAAAAAAAAATTACAAAAAAAAAATATATTTTTATTTTGCATAAAAAGTACAACAAATATTTATTTTAATAGTGTACAGT
Source organism: Aspidapion aeneum (assembly GCA_963576565.1). NCBI lineage: Eukaryota > Metazoa > Arthropoda > Insecta > Coleoptera > Brentidae > Aspidapion > Aspidapion aeneum. The sequence goes on along the minus strand of OY755038.1, from coordinate 31,232,609 downwards.
AACTCTCAAACTGTCTTAAAAATACTAGTCTGCGTATTTTACTAGTAGTAAAATGGTCAATAACACTTTCCTTAAAATTTGGATATTAGAAATTTTATGTACACAAAAGTATGGAAATTAAACAATTAATTTTGTCTGACGTCGACACCGACACATACGTATGGAAACCATATACGTAGTATTTCCATACTCCCTGTTACCCATTTACACAATGGCTGGCATTTGATGCAAACATTCAGAAATAAAGATACGAAAAATGCACAGACACAAAATTTACATAGATAGAGTTTTTGTCAACTCTGAGCCGATGATTTGACGTGACGAATACAAGAATAAAATATGTATTCGTAAAAGTATAACCAATTGGGACATTTTATCTTAAGGACCGGAAAAAGGATAGACTTATACCCACTGACATTGCTATTTCAAATATGTTTGCATTATGCATCATAAGGTACCGGAGGTATTGTATAAGGAAATAATATGCATATATGTTTGAAAGCAACCAATCAGGTCATTTTTGCTTAAGGACCGCAACGACTCATATTTGCATCATGAATTGGAATTACCGTGGGTATTGGAATATTATGTATATGATGGAAACCCTAACTGCAAAAAAAGACGTCGATTTAAATCAAAACAAAATATACACGCAGAGTCGAGTATACTTACGCTCAGCAAAATATTGCGCTTCGATATAAATTAATTATATGCGAAATGCACGCACTATCTAGCTGGCCGACTACAGTAGACAAATAGCCGAATGTCTTTTCCACTCGATTATTTGTTAACAAGGTGCTTATCAAACAAGGAAATTAATATTTTTAAAATAATACTTAAGCATTTGAAATGAAAATGTCGATTATAGCCTGGAATTCTTAGTTGTTATTTGGAATTTTAGCTTTAAATTAAAACATTTGAAAGCAAAAATTGATTGAATTGAATTCTACGTAGCTCGAATTTCTAGAACTAACAAAACTAAAACTGATTTGTAATAAATATCTGGCCGTTGCGTTGACTCACACAATTTCCTTTGTTTCCTTATTAACATAAAATTTGGCAAACGCGCTGACGCATCAATGATACCAAGCTAAGCGAAAATTATACGATGTGGACGCAATTATGATAAGAAAGTGTCAAAAATTATACAAGGGACGCAACATTGAATGGCAAATAATTGGAAGCAATAATGTTTGTTTGTACAGTTTTTCGTATATTGCTATTTTTAGCCCAAAAATTACGAAAAATAGACGACTAATCTAGAAATTTCAAAAACTGAAATATATATGATTAAAACCTTTAAAGAACAGACGTTTTCTTGGAGACGCAATAACGATGCGTTTTAAATGGAAGCAATAATGATATAAGAATCTATATATATATATATATATATATATATATATATATATATATATATTGATATTTCTTCGCCCTCTATAGGAAAATCGCATCACTTCTGATAAAAATAATTTAGAATTCTAATTTTATTAAAAATAATAATTTAAATAAAAATATGCTGAGCACGGTGTAGTCTAAATTATACGCATTTGTAATGACGTCACCAGGTGAGAAAAAGCGTATGGCGTAGATTATCCAAAATCTCACCTCTAAACCCTCGTAAGCTTTGTATTAATGTCTGGAAAAGCACCATTTTTTTAAATATAATTCTGTAATCTTATGCTTCTTCAACTAATTAATAGATTTGTTAAAATTGATGTACCAAAGGGACATACAAGGTTTTTTATTGAAGAACATTAGTGATTTTGTGAAAGAAAATCAACTTCAAAATTAAAAATCAAAAAAAGTATCGACAATTGAGAACTTCGTTTTCTTTTAAAAACTTCTTTAGTTGATTACCTTTCTAACGGTATGCTACACATTGATAAAAAAAACATTTCTGCTTTAAAATACGGATATTCCGTCAGAAAGGCGGGACTCGTTCGGAATTGGTAAGAAAAACAATTTGATGTTTATGATCGTTTACCTACTTAAACAAAAGTTAAACTTTTAACAATAATGTATTGTGTTCTTTATTTTGTTTAAAAGGATCATAAACATAAAATTGTTTTTCTTATCAAGTCCGAACGATTATTTCCCGTCTCACGGAATATCCGTATTTTAAAGCAGAATTGTTTTTTTTAAATCAATGTGTAGCATACCGTTAGAAAGGTAATCAAGTAGAGAAGTTTTTAAAAGAAAATGAAGTTCTCAAGTATCGATACTTTTTTTAATTTTTAATTTTGAAATTGATTTTCTTTCACAAAATCACTAATGTTCTTCAATAAAAAACCTCGTATGTCCCTTTGGTACATAAATTTTAACAAATCTATTAATTAGTTGAAGTAGCATAAGATTACAGAATTATAAAAAAAAATGGAGCTTTTCCAGACATTAATAAAAAGCTTACGAGGGTTTAGAGGTGAGATTTTGGATAATTTAAAAAAAATAAAAAATTCATATCTCTTTAGCCGTGACTCTAAGGACCCAAGTTCCAAGGTTGAAAAGGTAGCAAATGACCCCAGCAATATCCCAAAAAATTTTGACGGATCATGTGCCTAACACCCTTTATTATTATGTTTCTCTTTTCATACGCATGGAGCTATGTTGGGGCCACAGCGAATTGTTTTTATGATTTTTTTTGCCGTGATGTCGGGTTTCCTCCGGTTTATACATTAATGGTAATGGATAATATTACTCTGGTCCCGGCTGTTAAGAAGAAAATCAGTAGACGACAGTTTCACATCAAAATGTGGGTCGTGGGCAATTTTGGTTGTGTTTTTTTACCTTCCTAGCCCGCGCAGCAATGGCTAGAGAAGGTATTGTTTTTGACGAAATTTTTTTTTCAGATAAGGCCGAAAATGTTTTTTTTTGGGTGTATTTTGACCGATCCTAGCAATATCGTCTGTCTATGTTATGTGTGTGTGTATATTTTTTTCTGTCCGTATCACGATAGCTCCTAAACCGCTGAACCGATTTTCATAAAATTTTCAGGTAAAATAGTGTTCGACACTCTAACGAGCTGATTAGATGTTGGTGAAAATCCATTAATGCTAATGACAGTTTTTTAACAATTAAAATTTTTTAAAAATGCTAACTTTTTAACGGAGCATCGCATCAATATGCGGTTTTCGGAATCTCTACTTGATATTGTATTAAAGTGACACCGCGTCATCAAAACCTTGATGGGCGGAAGGGAGTAGAGGGGTACATACAGTGGCACGCACTTCCTTTAATTTTTTTATTGATATTGATTCCTAAAATGAGGCACTGCACTAATTAGTCATTAGCTTACTATTTTACTTGCTTTTTATTGATGTCTTCTTCTAAACGATTTCATTAGAAAGGAACATATATACGCTTATCTGGCTTTGACGTTTTCTTTGTTGTTTTGACTGTTTATGTCAAACAAATTATGACGGAGCTTCTTACAAAACAAATTACCGTTTTTGCAACTAAATCAATATTTGCTTACATTTTAATATAATTTTGGATTCTCTTTTATGTTTCGGAGCTTTATTTATTAGGTAAGTACCTATTTGATCTCTCCTTTAAAAGGTCTTAGTGTTTTATCCTTCGAACATTAAACCCCGAGCGGCACACTGCATGTACAAAGTGAAACAATAATTTTTTAAGGCTTCTTTACTTAGATTTTGCCGCAAAATTTGGTTTACCATATCTATGATGCGGTGTCACTTTAATACAACATAAACTATAGTAGACCACATTTTGCTCAATAGTTTGTGTCATAGGTAACTAAAAAATGAGCTTTAGTTTCTGAGATATTTACAAAAAACTGTTTTTAAGGCTGATTATCATAGCTTTACTTGAAGTGTGCTAATAGGCTAGCTAGGAAGGTATCAGATCTGTCATGGATCCATTAGTTTTTTGTACTTTTTCAACATTTTTAAAAAAGCGGCAGTCTACTTCTTTGCGACATATGCTATAAAAAATAGTCCACTAACCGGCCCATGTAACTTAGAAGTCTATAACGTTTTCCGCCATCTTCTGATTTCCAGTCTCCATTGGTCTCGGTTGGTCCAGAGATTCTTATCTACTCCTCTTTCTCTGATATCTCTGTCTATTCCTTCTCTCCAACTCAGTCTCTCTCTTTCTTTTTCCCTGTGGTGTCCACTTTAGTATTTTCTTTGGGATTCTGTTTTCCGCCATTACGTGTCCATACCCTCTGTTTCGGTTTCGCGAAAAAACCTCTTTTTCTTTTAATCTAATTTTTATTATTATAGTTTTACTTAATAGGTTAAATTTAAGGTATACAAACTAGCTATAAACTATCAATTTGGCATAGTTTAATATTTAAATTCTAAACGCATATAATAATTTATTTCTAATTTTAATTCAATCCTCATATTATAGTCCAAATTATATGCATTTGTAATGACGTCATTTTTGTTTATCTTTGTTTATCTTTGTATGTACCCCTCTACTCCCTTCCGCCCATCAAGGTTTTGATGACGCGGTGTCACTTTAATACAATATCAAGTAGAGATTCCGAAAACCGCATATTGATGCGATGCTCCGTTAAAAAGTTAGCATTTTTAAAAAATTTTAATTGTTAAAAAACTGTCATTAGCATTAATGGATTTTCACCAACATCTAATCAGCTCGTTAGAGTGTCGAACACTATTTTACCTGAAAATTTTATGAAAATCGGTTCAGCGGTTTAGGAGCTATCGTGATACGGACAGAAAAAAATATACACACACACATAACATAGACAGACGATATTGCTAGGATCGGTCAAAATACACCCAAAAAAAAACATTTTCGGCCTTATCTGAAAAAAAAATTTCGTCAAAAACAATACCTTCTCTAGCCATTGCTGCGCGGGCTAGGAAGGTAAAAAAACACAACCAAAATTGCCCACGACCCACATTTTGATGTGAAACTGTCGTCTACTGATTTTCTTCTTAACAGCCGGGACCAGAGTAATATTATCCATTACCATTAATGTATAAACCGGAGGAAACCCGACATCACGGCAAAAAAAATCATAAAAACAATTCGCTGTGGCCCCAACATAGCTCCATGCGTATGAAAAGAGAAACATAATAATAAAGGGTGTTAGGCACATGATCCGTCAAAATTTTTTGGGATATTGCTGGGGTCATTTGCTACCTTTTCAACCTTGGAACTTGGGTCCTTAGAGTCACGGCTAAAGAGATATGAATTTTTTATTTTTTTTAAATTATCCAAAATCTCACCTCTAAACCCTCGTAAGCTTTTTATTAATGTCTGGAAAAGCTCCATTTTTTTTTATAATTCTGTAATCTTATGCTACTTCAACTAATTAATAGATTTGTTAAAATTTATGTACCAAAGGGACATACGAGGTTTTTTATTGAAGAACATTAGTGATTTTGTGAAAGAAAATCAATTTCAAAATTAAAAATTAAAAAAAGTATCGATACTTGAGAACTTCATTTTCTTTTAAAAACTTCTCTACTTGATTACCTTTCTAACGGTATGCTACACATTGATTTAAAAAAAAACAATTCTGCTTTAAAATACGGATATTCCGTGAGACGGGAAATAATCGTTCGGACTTGATAAGAAAAACAATTTTATGTTTATGATCCTTTTAAACAAAATAAAGAACACAATACATTATTGTTAAAAGTTTAACTTTTGTTTAAGTAGGTAAACGATCATAAACATCAAATTGTTTTTCTTACCAATTCCGAACGAGTCCCGCCTTTCTGACGGAATATCCGTATTTTAAAGCAGAAATGTTTTTTTTATCAATGTGTAGCATACCGTTAGAAAGGTAATCAACTAAAGAAGTTTTTAAAAGAAAACGAAGTTCTCAATTGTAGATACTTTTTTTGATTTTTAATTTTGAAGTTGATTTTCTTTCACAAAATCACTAATGTTCTTCAATAAAAAACCTTGTATGTCCCTTTGGTACATCAATTTTAACAAATCTATTAATTAGTTGAAGAAGCATAAGATTACAGAATTATATTTAAAAAAATGGTGCTTTTCCAGACATTAATACAAAGCTTACGAGGGTTTAGAGGTGAGATTTTGGATAATTTAAGAAAAAAAAAATAAAAAATTCATATCTCTTTAGCCGTGACTCTAAGGACCCAAGTTCCAAAGTTGAAAAGGTAGCAAATGACCCCAGCAATATCCCAAAAAATTTTGGATAATTTGAGAAATTTTTAAAAAAAATTCATATCTTTTTAGCCGTGACTCTTACGTCTCAAGTTCCAAGGTTGAAAAGGTAGCAAATGACCCCAACAATATCCCAAAAAACGATGACGGTTCATGTGCCGAACACCCTATATATAAAGACTATGGCAGCGCTGTACCGCGCACAACATATATTTGTTTATTCTTTATATATAATACATCGATAAATTTACCAGTGACGGCGGCAAAATATTAATAAGACATAGTAAATACCTAACTAATTAAAACAAGCAATTTAAGATAGTTTACGTCTGAAAAATAATAACATTTTCTACTGTAAAAAAATTATATTTACCTCCTATCCTTGGCATTTGCTGTAAGCGTTCTTTTACATTAATGTAATTAATGTTCCTTGGAGGTTTTCTGTCTCGTTTTGGTCTACTACTAGATGTTACTGTATCGTCCGATTCCGTCTGACGATTTAAGGTGACTACTGGCTTCCTGTAAAAAATACATATCGTGTCTCATTTAAAACGTACCATCCAGATCAGTGGCGTACATATAATGTAGGCAGAAAGGCATGGCCTAACCTTAATAAAAACCAAGAACTTTTCTCCATCACATTTTAAAGTTAACCTATGAGATATCAGAAATAATATAAGATGCATAACAACCATTTTTTTAAACCACAATGGTTCTTGGAGACTGATTAAGTGGCCAATATTCGAAACTTAAAGGCTTTGAGTCACACATAAAATGGCACTCAAAAATCTAGAAAATGTTTTAGACTTGGTATGGGGTAGTTTAGGGGATGAAAAGGTGGTGAAACAAGAATTAGGCGCTTTTAGTACCTAATGGTAAAAAAAAGCTTAGGCAAAATAATATTTAGCTATTACTTAACTATACTTTTTTATTTAAATTGTCTCTTCACATGTTCGCGTATAATCCTGCCCCCGTTAGTCAAAAGACCGCAATAACATATTCAATTCAATTTAATTCAATATATCGCGCATGCGGAAGAAAACTGTTACAACTCAAAAAACTAGAATTTTCAGGAGAATCAATTTAAATTTAATTTATCGATTTATTGAAGTGATTGCTTTTTTTGTATAGAAGTGGTTATGTATCATAAAATAGAGGTTTTTTAAAAGTATTTGTCTTATTCTGAATGAATTTAAACTTTTTGCTTTTTTTAATGACACAAAAAATTCTTTTAGTAACAGAGATGTGTCACTTTTTTACTAAATGTGGTGCAAATACTGTTCTCTTGCCAGCTAGTAGTGTCGCAAGTGCCAACTCTCGCGTAATAATGAAAGATTACATGTGACAGTTTCCTACAACATATAGAACATAATGTTTGGAATTCATTGCGATTAAAAAATGAATTTTAGAATTTTTTGAATTGTAACAGTTTTCTTCCGAATGAGCGATATATTTATTTACAGTATTCATTTACATGAATATAAGTTGATTTTTTTCCCGTTGACCGCAAACAAATATATTTTCTATGCATACTTTTTTGCAGACAAAAATATAATATTTAATGGTTGGCGGATTTGTCTATGTTACACAATAACTAACTTTATTTTCTACTTAATTTTCTGTCCTTATACAGTGTCTTACTTACTATAGTACCTAATGTAATAATGTCATCAAAATTTTATACCAAGACAAGAAATGTCCAATCTAATGGAAAAAAAAGTACCTGAATTTTTAGATTTTTTAAGAAAGTTATGGTTTTGTCTTTTTGAACAGTTTTAATTTTAGTTGAGTAATTATCTTATTAGGGGTTTTATTTAACGAAAATTGAGATACACTGTCAAAATCGGGATATTTGTCTAGTTAGGGAGGTTTTGTTTATTTTATTTATTATATTTTTGTTAAAATTTTTATTATATATTTTTTTATTTTTAACTCATATATTCTTCAGTTTTTTTTATATTACTTTCTATTTATACGTTAATATGTTTATTTTATTTATTTTATATTTTATGTATTTTTTTGGTAAATCCAGCTATGTGCCCTTTTTCCATAGGGAAATAATATATTTTTGCCGCCTTTTAACTAACGGGGGCAGAATCGGTCGACCGATATAATGAAAAAAATGCACCGGACCGATCTTTAAATCTTCGGTCCCATGTGAAACCGATGATTTGCCACGGCTGATCAGTCCGATTCATTTTTTTCATTATATCAGAAGACCGATGATACGCGAAGATGTGAAGACAAGATTTAAATCAATGGCCTCTGCTGATAGTAGTAGCAACTAGGGGTATGCGGTTAATGTAACCGATGGAAGCTTTGCTTCCCCTAACAAATCTTAAATATCATATACATATTAAATTGTATTTATGTATATTTTAAAAATCAAACTCGATGTATTTAACGTCTGCCTTGTTTGTTATTTAGAAGCAGACACATTTTAATTGTAAAGATAAATGGTTATGTGGTGGCCCATGAAACAGTACAGTTGTATACATATATCTTAGTATGCTTTTTATTGAAAAAAAGTTTGGACCATGGATAGATTTAGTGCTTAATCTATCCATTCTACTGTACTAAGGACACACTTGCTAGTTAGGTGTATAACAGCCCTTAGTTATTAAGAAAAAACTACGTTTCCCCTCGAACGCCACTGGAACGAAAACAAACGAAGAAAGAAGAAGTAGCAAGTTTCTTGAATCTTCACTTTCATTAATTTTTCATTCATATTTTTATATTAAAATTTTTGGTATATTGAAGTATCGAGAAGCCACTGTTTAACAAACTCCACTTTTTTATTTGGGACATTTATAAAAAAAAACTAAAAAAATCTTCTAAATCTCTTTTAAACATAAAAAGAACAAAAGAAAAATAAAATATATTGTTTTCAATATCCCCAATGTATCTTCTGTCCATGCCATTAAAAAAATCCCAATATTGTGCATGTTAATATATGGTATAATGGCCACTAAATATACGTCTTGAAACCATTGTGTGTGATCGCACATTTCTCATTTAATACTTTACAAATTCGTGAAGGAGGCATGATTTAGTTTCTATTATCACTAATGACATTTTATAGGCTGCGACTATTCGATTCTCGAAAGACGTTGTATTCTACAGTCCGCTAGCGCAGTAAGAATGAGAGATCCTGAACAAGGAGGAATCGCGTAATTTGTTCGCTTGTCGTGTTGGTCGTGCCAGTCCCATTATATTGTTGGCAGGAGTGGAGAGTGTAACAAATAAGCAACCCTAATCCCTTTATGGAATCTTGACAGATTTATGGTTCCCGGATTAGAACTACATCGATTTTGCACTGTCTTAGAAGCAGTGTCAGGTGTGTGTCAGTCCCATGCTTGCGTGTGCGTGTGGCTAAAAGAAAGTCTGAAAAGGTGGAATCTGCAAATCTGTGGAAAATCGTCTTTAACTTGCAAATGTTTAGTTTTTCCAGAGAGCAGTAAATGATTTATCGCATATTTACAACAAATTAAGTAAATTACTGCTTTTTTAGGAGTAATTGGTAAAACAAAACGCAGTCCGAAGTACTCTATAATCCGAACGCCATAATTTCGTAAAATGATATCCATAAATCGAATCCCTTGGATTCTACAATTTGAACTATCGCTTCTAAAGGTAATAAACATGCCTGATTAACCTTTAAGAAATGTATCTATAAACCGAACGTGCTTGGATCAGTGACGGGTCGTGAGTTTTAATACAGGAGGGCAGTGGCGTATATAAGGGGGTCCGCCCCCCCCTCCCCCGAAGCTAAGGCTTTTTGGATATTTTCCACATATTTCATGAATACAAACTGTTCGCCCCCCCCCGAAACATTTTTCTATACCCGCCACTGCAGGAGGGTCATTTTCGGTCATCGTAAGCTTCGATCAAAACTATACGCAAAAAAGGCTTAACTACGTATATTATACCTTTTAAGATGTAACATTTTATTTATTTATTGAAGTGTAAACTTCTTTAGGCGCGTTTAGCACTTTTTGTGGGTACTAAATTGAACTGAGCCGTCACGCTCGGCTATGTAACGCTCATTCGGGTAAAGTCGGCTCGAGTCGACTAACTGTGAGAGTAACAGTCAGCAGAGCGATATGATGATGCAGATGAAGGCCACTCAGAGCAAAATTTACTAGAGTAATTTATACCCAATTATAATTATGTAAATGTTATTACATTGTATATTACTTTGTGAATATACAACGCAAAAAATCTTGTATTTCGTATTATTAATTTCCCCTTGTTGAAGTTTACACTTCTGCCGTGTGGTCTTACTTAAATATTTGACTAAAAAATATTGACTTATTTACAGAAACATTAACACAACAATTCATTAAAAAATCTGCACAAAAACTCTAGTTTAACTAAATTTAAATGACTAGATTTGCAATTTTTCTCTAGTATAATAAATATTTTTTAATTGACTTTGACGGATAAATGTTCTATTTGAAAAAAGTTACGATTATAGCTCGGCAACTAATGAACCGATTTTTATGAAAACAATTTATTTTCTATAAGTTTCAGTAATGAGATTTTTGATTTGACCACTTTTGTCTAGGTGATCCTCTCCAACATTTATTCTGGGTATATGCTGTACATAACAAGTGGCAAACAGCAACAAAAAAATATACGTGTCGAAAATTTCCATGTAGTGGAAGGGTTATCCTTTGCTGGCTTTTGGTGTAAAAACTTACTTCTTAGGTTTTCGACCAGGTTTATTTACAGGAGGATCTACCACTTCAACATTGGTACTGGTGGATACCAGGTCGTCTTGCAACGCTTGTTCTGATTGGGAAAGCTCGGCTGGTACAGAAGAAAGTTAAAAAAACAAAAAAAAAACAAATTAGATTGGTTAAGTTTAGAACGGTCATCATTTCTTCAACCCATATACTGCTGCCAAAAAGATGCATCTCAATATTTTTTCAATTTGTATATTATGGAACTTAAGGACACCAGATACTATGTTTAACTTATTCCCTTGGCAAAAAAGACTCATTTCAGCTTCATAGTGCCTAAAACTTGCTAATAAAATTAGAAGCATCTTAAAAAAAAAAAAATAAAGTAACTGTAACAAAAAATCGATAAATCGTAATAACTAAAAAAGTTGAAATAATGAGATGCGTCTTTTTGGCTGAGAACGGCAGTATGGTACTATTAGGGTAACTACTAAACCTAAATCAGTCTGCCAAAGCTCAGCTCTCTATCGTTTCTGGAAGTGGGCAATGTTACTCTTACATAACTTTATATTTACAGGGGACGGAAGTTAATTATAATGGTGTTTTTGAATTTTTTCCTATAGTTTTATCAGTTCCTATGAGTCTTCCAAAGCTGAGCTCTCTAGCGTTTCTGGAAATGGGCGGTTCAAATATGGTGTACTGATCGACGACTTACAGTACAACTTCGATAATCTGGCCAGATATCGGCACAGCTACCGCCGAATTATCGAGGTATCCGGACTACTGGAATATATTTTTTTATTGTTTTTTTTATATTTTTATTTAGTTAATTAAAAAAAAAACGTTGCAAAATACTATCAAGAACAGAAAAAGGAGATACTGAGAGCATTACCTACCTGGCAAAACTCAAAAGATAATAAAAGTAAATAATGTATATGTTCTACAAAATAATAATAAAACGCTGATATGTCAAAAATTACTGAACCGATCCAAATTTGTTTCTTTTTTAATAAGACAAACTTTGTTATGATTTCTGTAATTTTTTTTTTTTTTAATTCCTTAGTTTTGGAAAAAAAGGAGGTTTTGTTTAGCAACACGACTTTGTTTTCGGTATAAACAACAAGTGAAATTAAAAAAAGAAAAATAAGAAAAAAGTTTTCTGCTTCGACCGGGGATCGAACCCGGGATCTCTTGCTATCTAGGCAAACATTCTACCACTGTTTGCCTAGATAGCAAGAGATCCCGGGTTCGATCCCCGGCCGAAGCAGAAAACTTTTTTCTTATTTTTCTTTCTTTAATTTCACTTGTTGTTTATAGTTTTAGGTCCTTGCATTATTTGAAATTTGGTATTTGATCATTTGTTTTTGGTGTAAATTTATTTTTTCGGAACACTGGATTTTGCCATTTTTTAACGTCATGCCACACTCTCGCACGACTACAAAGCCGTCAATGATGACAGTCGCACTAGATTTTGTTTGCCTCAAGTAGAAATAAATTGGATTTATTTTTATTTGTTTCAATATTTAGTTAGGTTACGGATTACAGAGTTGAAAAATTGTAAATTGGCCAGTTGGTAAAAGGTGCCGGATTACGGGAGTGTCCGATTTAGCGCGTGTCCGGAGTATCGAAGTTGTACTGTAATTTAAAAAATATTTGCTAACGTAAAATATTAAAAACATGTGTAGGGAAATAAAATAGACAAAGAGAGGTATCTCCTAAAATCGGATTTACACATTAAACTGGATTTTATCAAAAAGAGAGGGCAATGTGACTTGTCCACTCCTGTGGAAAAACAGTCAAGTGTATTAGGTACTTACCGCCATCAGCTCTATTTGGTGAATTTGGCAAACTGTCTCTTGAGTTAGTTTCAGTTTTCGATGAAGTTCTAGTCGCATTTTTAGTCTCTTTCGGCGGCCTACCAGGTCTTCTTCTTACCGGCGAACTTACATGATTAGTGGGGGCCTCCTCGGGTGCCTCGTGTATGCTACGCTGAGGACTCCTATGAGGTTGTGATGGAAATAAATTTTTGGCATTTCGACCTAAAATAAAGTTAGACATTGCTTTAAAATTTGTCTCTCTGCAACATAGAAGTGGGAAATAACTAAAATAGTTATAGTTTGAGGTCCTTGCATTATTTGCAATTTGGTATTTGAGAATTATATTGGCAATCGCCCATTACGATCAGAAATTTTAACACACGAAAAGGTGATCTCATGTTTTCAGACGTTAATACTTTACGTCTGAGTTTTCATACCTTTGACAGTGGGAAGGAAGACTTATAGAGATCAGTTTGATGACTTAATCGAGTTAATACCCTGAGAGTTTCTTGTTCTAGTATTAAGACACCGCACACCTGCATAGATGAAAGTTTTCCGAAAATTTATGTATGGCTTCGATGGTTCAATGTTTAGAGCGTTTGCGTACAGAGCAAGAGATTCCGGGTTCGAGTCCCGGCCGAAGCAGAAAAACTTTTTTCTTATTTTTCTTTCTTTAATTTCACTTGTAACTCACAGGGTGTTGAGAGAACATCAAACTGGGAAAATATCAAAGTCAAACGAAACGAAGTTGTAAATATTATGAAACCGAAAAAGAAAATGTACTATCATGACAAAATAGACAGGTATAGGAATAACCCGCAGCGCATGTCAACCTTAGTAAAATGTAAGGCTAATGACTTTTCGGAAAAAAAATCAGTTTGATATTAATGGAAACTCAATAGTGGTTACTGATAAAGTTCAAATAGTAGAAAAACTTAATTTGTACTTTAAGGAGAGCATTGAAAACATAACCCCAACAACATAACACCGAACAATGAACAATGGTATAGCACTAACTATAAACTTCGTAAAATTGTTTTATCACTACATAATAAGATCAGTTTACATGATTAATGCCAAATGTTAAAAACAATATTTGACGTTGCTGGACACTATATTAAACATGTATGTATGATGTGAAATGTATCACTTGAAACGGCGGTAGTACCTGATGCTCTGAAGACTAGTACAAAGAACAAGTGTTAGAGACAGCAGTTTATATTTGTTCACTTGATACAACATTCTTATGAAACATTAATCCGGATTTAGACCCAGCACTTTTGCGAGACAGCACGGTAGCAATAAATAAAATAAAAACAGACCTTGATGAAGATCTAAAGCTAAAGCGTGCATTCGAGACAGTCAATAGAAAGGTATTGATGGAAAAGTTGTTAAAGTATGGCTTTGGTGGGAAGGTGTATGAATGGTTTGAGGATTATATGAGAAATAGAAAACATAAAGGAAGTGGCTTGGACCGCCTTTTTTTAGATGTTAAGATGTTATACAAAATGTAGACAAATAAAAAACAGTCGACACAGCTCGGCTGCCCGACATTAAAACAAAGTAACTTCCGATTTATCAAAACCGAGAAAAATCAATATAAAGTTTTTAAAAAGCATAGGAGTAAATGGGTCTAAATCATATAATAACTTGGGTATTTCTTAACCGATTTAGAAAATTTTTATACTAAAATGTGCGTAAGATTACGATTATGTAAATTAAAAAAAAACTCGATTTTTCCAAAAATGTCAGTTACTTTGTTTTAATTTCGGGCAGCCGAGCTGTTCCTTTCCTCCAAAACACAAGCATGCGCACTTGGAAGTTTGCGTCTGCAAGTTTAAATTTGCCATTGTTTCCAAAGCAAGCTTGGATAGCTTCACTTTTCGATTTCTTGGACCAGTATTTTTGCTTATATGGGTTTTTGATAGTTGTCAACAAAATAGTTTAATCTGTCATATTTTGTTTGCTTAAAATGCTGTTTTAAATCAAATAGAGCTGTCGAAGACATTAGTATTAGTACAGAACCATGATCACACTTGCATACCTTTTTTAGGGTTGTCAGTATTTTTGATAGGGCTACCATGTCTATCATCCGTCTGTACTCTTAGGACTGTAGTTACTGAAGGAATGGTTAATCTAAAAATAAAAAAATAATAATACCACTAATTAATGTATTTATTTGAGATACTACAAGAGCTACAATTTCTGGAAAAAAGCTTGTAAACCGAACCAAACCGAATCCTTCACAAAATAATTATTTTTTTGACTTCCCGCTAGATTGCAGCAATCAAATCTACCTTAGTTGAGGATCTATGAAAGTGCACCGTGCCAAGCTGTAGAAAACCAAATTAGGCGGCAAAAATTTTAAAAAGGCACAACGTTCCCTAAAAAAATATAGGTATATGATAAAACTAAAAACCGCAGAAATCTTTTAAAGTATGCATTAATCAGTGGCGGCTGGTATATAAGAGCAGCAGCACTGGTTGGTTCCCTGATTCTGATAATAAAATTCAATTTGAAATAATGTAATCATTGCACAAAAAAATATATAATTTATTATATTTCTATGTCTATACCTATATACAGGGCTCGACTTTATGAAAAGCGTATAAAAAAGGATGAACTTACGGAAAGCAAGAAGTCAGTGAGGGACTAAAGACGCGCATATTCAGGAGCGTTTGCCGCTGTGACTCAAAATTCATTAAGAGTTTTTTATTACTAAACAGGAGCAATCAAAGTAAGATTTCCACTTTTAAAAGACGAAGAAATAGTCATTATTAGTTATTTCGTTATCTTAGCTTTAATCAGGAAACCTTAAATCGAGAAAAAATCAATTTTTTAATAGATTTTTCTTCCACAATAACCTTGCTCTTTTATTAAAGTCGTGCTTAAATGCCGCTCAAATGTTCGATCTTCTGGCGGCGGCTCACGAAGTCAAGTTGCTAAAAGTCACCATACACTATCCAGGAAACAGAATAGGGGACAACATTTTTGGGGGTAGGGATGTACGACAGCCCTAAACCCCTTGCCCCTCTACTGGTTTCAGTCTGCAGAAAAAAATGTTTGTTACGTTTTACTACTCCTTTTAAAATTTTATTTTTGCCCCTTAAATAAAAGGGCCAATCCTCTTGAAAAAAAAAAAACAATAAGTTAAAAATGCGGTGTTATGGTAGTTGCAATTATTTAAGTTTTTAAAATAATTGAAAAATTATTTTACAATTATAATGAAATTACAAAAATGCAATTGAATTACTAAAGTGATTGTTATTATTTGTAAGAAGCTATTTTACTTTTATTATTTAAAGCAATAATGCAATTATTATGGAAATTAATGGGTAAGTTCGAAATGTATTACGAAGGAAGAGGGCTCCCAAATTAAGCATTTTCACATTTAGTAAATTATGAAAAAGTGAAAAAAATAAATAAAAAATAATTTTCAACTCCTTTTTTATTTTGCAAGTAGGAAATTTATAATAAGGTTAATTTTTTTTGTTGTAATTAATTACACAGTTTTCTAAGTACAGTCCTGTAAAGTAATTTGCAATGTAATAGTTACTTTTCAAATCATTGGTTTCTAACTCTGGTTGAGAATAAGTCGGTACACATAAAGACCAAGAAATTTGTTATCCATAAAGTTGAATTTGTGGAATATTTTGTTTGTGCGTGTAGTAACCTCCTTTAACATTTTTGCCATGTTAGAAAGCTCTACCTGTTCACTTAATTACGGATGCAAAGTATTGATTATTAGTCATACAGTTCAAATGATATCTAAGAGATGGTGCTACAGCAATTAAAATCAAGGGGTTTTAGGGATTTTATGCATCGCCGTTTGGCCTACTTAGCCGGTAAGAGTAACGTCAATAGATCGCGAAAAGAAAACCATTTAAATTAAGGGTGAGTTTATTTCCGATTAAAAATATAAAGTATAGAAGATGTACAGTACATTTTAAATTTATTTTATTGGAAAACGTATTTTTTTTTGTATTTTTGACATTTTTATTTTTCTTACCTATCAAATACCTATTATCGCTTTGCAGCAATACCCCTTTAACAGGTCATGAGCCACCACTGGCATTAATAAATCACTTATTTATTAAATAAACATCTGTAAAATAAATAAAAAATTGCCAATGAATCTCAAAATTGTTTCATAAAACGATCGGCCATAATTTGTGTGAAATACAACGTCAAAACAACAACGGACAGAAAACGCGATCAAACCGGGTCGCGGTTTTTTATCGAAAACACTTTATCAAATCAAATTTATCGAAAACATTTTTATCTAAAACTTTTTCATCAAATGACGTTTTTATCGATTTTTTTTATCGACATTTATATCGAATAACATTTTTATCGAAAATCGTTTTATCGAATTACATTTTTATCGACCTTTTTTTAGCCACTGCAGCAATATACCTTAAAATAGAATATTCGATAAAACGGCGTTCGATGAAAATGTAATTCGATAAAAGTGTTGGTGGGTGTGCTTTCGGGCTGTTCGGCCGTCGTCGTTGAAAATTCGTTCTCGACGTTTCGCCATCTCGAGTGGATGGCATCTTCAGGAGATGTTGACTGTTTGTCGGCTTATCGAAGACTGTCTTCGAGAAGCCGACAAACAGTCAACATCTCCTGAAGATGCCATCCACTCGAGATGACGAAACGTCGAGAACGAATTTTCAACGACGACGGCCCAACAGCTCAAAAGCACACGCACCATTGGACGACGGCCGCGAAAGCCTTTCACGATAAAAGTGTTGTCGATAAAATTGTCTTTGATCAAAATTTTATTTGATAAAAAATGTTTTCGATCAAAATTTCATTCGACAAAAAAAGTTTTCAATAGAAACGTTTTGTATAAAAAATATTCGAGAAAAATATCATTCGATAAAAAAGTTTTAGATAAAAATGTCTTCGATAAACTCGATTCGATAAAAAACCACGACCCATCAAATCAAAATGTATGACGTAAACAAAAAGCAAGTAAAATATTAAACTAAAAAACAATTAGTGCCGTGCAGCGTATCTTGGGATCACTAAGTGCGTGCCACTGTCTGTAAAACTCTACTACCTTCTTGGCCACTGCAGCTTTGATGATGCCGTGTCACATTCATAGATTATCAACTATATATAGGGTGGGTTGGATGTATTAGCGACTACGTCCAATCGAATACGTTAACGAATTTTTTCTAGCGGGGTACGTATTTTTAGAAACCCTTTACGATATCCAAATGAAGTTACTTTTATCAGGGACACCCTGTATATAGTAACATTAATCAAATGCAACTAACTTACCCGCTTCCGATGCTAGACAAATGTCTAAGAGTGTCATTTTCCGGAACATTTTCAGAAGAAATTTCGGTAGTTTCCTGCACCAAAACTTTTTTGGCACTTTGTTGCGAGCCTAAAATTAAATTCATAAAATGGTGGTGGTGGTGTTGATTTTGTAAAAAAGTATGTGACCCATCATTGGTGTATGCCACAACCATGTGGCTAAAATAAGTTTAGTAATTTCCATTTACATTATTTTTAAGTTGACAACAGAAATGGACATTATTACAATTTTTGTAATTTTGTTTTCATACGTTAACATCCCGAAAGATTTTCACAGGCTACAAGACTTCTACCCATAGATAAAATAAGGTGTTTGTTCAAAAAAATAAAGTAAAAATTAACAATCTTAAATTCTAAAAAAAGTGGATTAGCAAGAATCTAGCTATAACAAAATCTTACAGTTTCTCCAAATTTAAAAATAAAGCAAAATTACACACACAACCTGAACTTGGCAACAGCATGTATATCCTGCTTAGCCAGCTAGGAAGGTAAATATAATACCTTGAGCTTTTCCTCCGGGTTTCCAGGGGGGTAGCTCGGTGACTCTTGAAACAGGACTTCTTTTGATTGGGCTTTTGGGAAGACTATTTTTCCGCCCCGATGCTGGATAAAGAACTATAAAATACAATAGCTGATTAGTTTTGTGATTAAGGTGCTACAATATATTGAAATCGGCAAAAGAGCGTTCGTTTTAAGCTGTCGGACATATTATTGAGTTCCGTTATGTTAAATCAAATACCTTAGAGCATAAATACTGGTTCAAAAAACCGAAAAGTGAAGCAATCATATCTTGCTTTGGAAACAATGGCAAATTTAAACTCGCAGTCGCGTGTTTAAGTGCGCATGCGTGTGTTTTAGCACGTAGATACACAGCTGCTGCGTGGATGGACGACATATTTGTTGTTTATTTACATTTTGCGGTGTTTTGCGTTTGTCGTGTCAAATTGTATTTTTCTGTAAAAAATGGAAACAATTCCGGTAAAACAGGTGCGGTTTGTGGAAAAATGCCCGGGAGAAGTATGGGAGTGCCATTCCATAGGTATATTCTTGTATTTTTCTTTATAATTTGTTTCTAGAAGCGATTAAACGCTCTTCATTGATTGATACATTTTTACCAACTAGTTTTTAAAAAATAATAGACAACCTCAAATTTTTGACCACCTAAACTGAAGCATGCGCAGTTACCGAAATCCTGTCTACTTGAAAAAGGAACATTAAGAATTCGATGGGGTCCTAACTTCAAGCATCGCGTGTAAAAAGGTATTTGTGAAATATATACAAATAACTATTTAATACGTTTACCGCCCGTGCCGAAACAATGTACAGGGTGTCTCATTATATTTTTTCCCACCCTTTTAGACCATTAATAATTGATATAGGAATATAAAAGAAATTGTGTTCGAATTCGCGAAATTTTTACTTTTAAATTGCATCTTGACTTTATTCCTGATGCTTACCGTATTTGACAGGCGCTCAAATTTATAGTTTTTGTAAATTGGATGCTCCTTATATTATTTAATTAATAGATTAGGCAGTTTTCATAAATAGTTTCTGAAATATTAGCGATAATTTTTTTAATTATAAAAAAATAACATCACTTTTGTGTTAATTTCAGTGTCCTTATTTCGAACTATGTTAGTCCCCATGTATAAACAGATCCAATGACAAATATATTTTTTTTAAATGACGCTCAAAATGACAGCCGGTAACGACAACAAAGGTTATATGTCGTGTCACATCATGTCATTGTCACTTTGATACATGGGGACTAACATAATTTGGAATAAGGATACTAAAATTAACGTAAGAGCGGTACTGTTATCTTTTTATCATTTTAAAAAATAATTGCTAATATCTCAGACACTATAACTCCAAACTACGGCATATGGGGTATTTTTGGAAAATATGTTCCAATCCTAATCTAATAATTAAATAATATAAGGAGCATCCAATTTACAAAAACTATAAATTTGAGCGCCTGTCAAATACGGTAAGCATCAGGAATAAAGTCAAGATGCAATTTAAAAGTAAAAATTTCGTGAATTCGAACACAATTTCTTTTATATTTCTATATCAATTATGAATGGTCTAAAAGGGTGGGAAAAAATATAATGAGACACCCTGTGCACGTAGGCTATAGGTATTGAAAAAGTAACTATTCGTTACTCGAGTACTCGTTACTCGATAAATAACGGAGTAACGAATACCGATCATAAAATTAAATGATTATTTTTGTTACTTTGATTCCTTCGATTATTTTAGTATTCAGTAATCACTCGAAAGTCGGTAATCCAAAATCAGGAAGTAACTATGATAACGTAAGTAACTAACTAAATATTTTTTGACTAAGATTGTTATTTTTGTCTCTATTTTTACTTACTTTTAGATTTTAAGTATTTATTTCTTTGTATGTAAGGCATTAGATTTTTAAAACAAAGTTGTACACAGAACAGTTCCTATGTATTTGCTACCTTTATATTTTTAATTTTAGCCCGCATTTTCAAAATTCAATTGAATATTTCCATAATATCAAGAACAAAAATTACCTACAAGTAAATGATCTTCGAATTAACGACAGTCCGAGAATTTTGCACTAACTGTATGATCTAAGTAACGATGGTAACGAATATATAAAATAATTACTTAGTAATCAAAACGAATTTTATACTTTACACAAAGGTATGTGTGCCTAACTTGCGAGTGTCAGAAGGAGAGGGAAGAGTTGATTTTGGTTGTTTTCCTACTTACACAAGGTTGCATCTCTAGACGTACGTTTCTGTGTGTTTCACGTCATCAGTAGAGAACAGCAAACCCAGGTAAGCCAATTTTAACCAAAACCAACTCCTATATATGAATTACTCGCGGCAGTGCAATGCGAGTGAATTACAAGTTGTTGCGCCATCTAGCGGACTGGCTCGAGCACTCGAAAGTTTAAACACAGTGGCATCGTCTTGTCTGAGACGCACTGCCGCGAGTAATTCATATATAGGAGTTGGTTTTGGTTAAAATTGGCTTACCTGGGTTTGCTGTTCTCTACTGATGACGTGAAACACACAGAAACGTACGTCTAGAGATGCAACCTTGTGTAAGTAGGAAAACAACCAAAATCAACTCTTCCCTCTCCTTCTGACACTCGCAAGTTAGGCACACATACCTTTGTGTGAAGTATAAAATTCGTTTTGATTTTTATCGATCCACACACAGCACGTTTTCCATCTTTCTTCTTTGCATATGCTTCGGGCAGTACGGCCTTTTAGTTGCTACGTGATTACGTGGTTTTAATACCACATTAATGGACGAAACTTGTCATAGATGGCGCTTCGGCGTCTCAGACAAGACGATGCCACTGTGTTTAAACTTTCGAGTGCTCGAGCCAGTCCGCTAGATGGCGCAACAACTTGTAATTCACTCGCATTGCACTGCCGCGAGTAATTCATATATAGGAGTTGGTTTTGGTTAAAATTGGCTTACCTGGGTTTGCTGTTCTCTACTGATGACGTGAAACACACAGAAACGTACGTCTAGAGATGCAACCTTGTGTAAGTAGGAAAACAACCAAAATCAACTCTTCCCTCTCCTTCTGACACTCGCAAGTTAGGCACACATACCTTTGTGTGAAGTATAAAATTCGTTTTGATTTTTATCGATCCACACACAGCACGTTTTCCATCTTTCTTCTTTGCAATTACTTAGTAGTCGAGTAACGATTAGTAACCAGTATTCAAAAGTAATGAAAATCAACACCTCTAAGCGTGCCTATAGAAGTGCCCGCATCGCATATACGGGTGTTAATAAAGTATGTCGTCAAACTTTAGAGGACGATCTTTTAAGAAAAAAACTTCAAATAAGCATGATACTGCAAATGCTTACTATTGAAAATACAGGGTGTCAAAGTTTCAACTCTTTGTTTTTTCTTTATACCTCGTGCATTTTTTAAAATGTTTGGCTCAAATTTGAAACGTGTATTTACCTACAAGACATACATCATTAAGCATGTTAAATATCAGGAAAAAACTACAGGATGATATTTTTTCAGGGGTCATGTCCCCTTTTTTCCCCCAGAACTTTTTTGCAGTAAGCCAATGGCAGATTCAAAATTATAAAAAGGAATTATTTGTTTTATTCAGAAACTTTTTGGTCTCTGGCAATTTTTTGTATTTCTAACCGTTTTAGAGAAAAAAGACAAAAAAAAATTTGTACTCTGCTAAAAGACATTAAAATTTAAAATAGTCACTACATTACATTATTTTAATTTTATGCGAGTTTTATGTAATTTTTGAATAGCAATCGAAGATTAAAATTATCTTTTTTGATTTTTTTTTCAAAAACGGTTAGAGATATAAAAAATTGCAAGAGATCAAAAAGTTTCTGAATAAAACAAGGAATTCATTTTATATTTTTAAATCTGCGGGTGACTTACTACAAAAAAGTTCTCAAGGAAAAAAAGGGGCATGAACCCGAAAAAAATATCACCCTGTAGTTTTTTCCTAATATATGGCAAGCTTAATGATGTATGCCTTGTAGCTAAATATACCTTCCAGATTTGAGCTAAACATCAAATAAACTGCACGAGTTATAAAGAAAAAACAAACAAAAAATTAAAACTTTAACAACCTGTATCTCAAAAACGAAGCTTTCAAGACCCAATGTTTATAAAAGGTTTTTTCCTCTGAAGTTTGGCGACATACTTTATTAACACCCTGTATACAAATAAACGAAATTCTTGTTGCCAAGTTTATTTTTATTAATAAAAACACAAATTATTTTAATACAATTTCAAGCCGAATACCATTTTATATATAACTCGTTTAATAATTGTTCAATTGACATTGTGGGATTTTAAACTTTTGCGACTAACTTTGTTAAGATGCGGCCGCCTTGTGACCCAATCAGGCAACGTCGCTGTTTCAACCAACCAAATTATTAAACTATAAAAAAACAACAACACCCAGTACGTCTCAAAATAATTTTGTCAAAGCCCATCAATTTTTTGTATCAGGTCGCCTTTAAAAAATTATTTACAAAAATGAAAGTTCTTGAATTTTTGGAAGATGATGAAATCGAGATGGTGCTACTCAATTTTTCGGAATTTGGGTGTCGTTGCCAAAACAAAAAGCTTATATATAACACCATTATAAAAAGTATTATTACATACGGCTCAGAAGTATGGCCAATCAAGGATAGAACAGAAAAAATGCTTTCCGCTACGGAGATGGACTATTGGAGAAGAGCAGCAGGGAAATCAAAAAGAGAAAGAGTTACAAATCAAAGAATAAGAGAAATTATGACAGTGGGTGAACATACTTTAGTGGATGATATAAGAACAAAACAACTGGTGTGGTACGGACATGTACAAAGAATGAATGCTGAAAGACTACCTAAACAAATACTACAATGGAAACCAACTGGCCGAAGAAAACGAGGACGGCCAAGGAGAAGCTGGAGAGAAGGAATAGACAGTGAAATAAGAATAAGAGGCCTAGATGATGAATTATGGGCAAACAGAAACGAGTGGAGATTGGGTATCGGAAGACGTAGAACGTTGTGAAACCGATAAATATATATATATAGGGTGTCGTTGCCGCCTTGTTGGTACAGTCGCTTTTTTTTCCGGGCTGGTTTACGGTTCCCCATCCAGCCCGGGAAAAACCGCGTCCGGCCCAAAAATCTACTGCTCATAAGGCACCGGCCGATAAGGCACCTGCCTATAAGGCTCCTGTCCATAAGGCAGCGGCCCATATGGCTCCGGCCCAATATGAATCGGCCCACCGGGATTTTTTTCATTTTCTCATATGGCTCATACACCCCTGGGTGCAACCAAAGGATTAAAAATTATAATAAAATTAGGGTAAAATTTAAAGGCAGAAAGGAAAATCTTTTTCAGTTTAATTTAAATGCAAGGGTTTTCTTACACTGGTCAGTCCTATCCTACCCTTACCACTCTACCCACCAAGCTGTGAACAACAGTTAACCCAAAAATCGGACGAAAATACTGTAATAAAAATTAGATTCAACTCTATTTAAATTATTTTTCTTCCTTACAAATCTTTTTGTAATCGATACATAAGAATATTTTTTCACAAAAACATTATGACAAAAGAACCAAAATCCAGCCGTTATCTTGTGCACTTGTGTTTTTTCAAAATCATTTTTATTTATTAAGAAAAAAAAACATGTTTTTTCCTTTATTTATTTAAAAAACACAAAATTCATTTTAATCACAACACTTTGCTCATTTGAAGGTATTATAAGTTGCTATGGCTATGCCAGACGGGTAACATTATGTGACCAGCATCTTATCTTTATACAGCTCTTAAGGAACAGTAAAGTCACGAAAAAAGCATACTTAATTTTAACAACACTAAGGAAGGAATAAGTCTGCCTTTAAGTTCGGTGCAACGAAATAAGGTATTCTTTAGGCTAAGAAACCGAAAAAAAAGTCGGTGCGATGGGCCCTAAGATTCCTCTATTAAGTCAATGCTTAAGGACCTTCCCATAATTATTGTTTTTACCTGAACTCTCAGAAAGCGCCGCATTCCCAAGCGGGTCAGAAATCCTGCTTGTCACCATACTTGTCCTACTCATCACGACAGGCCTAGGGGACCAGCCAGTTCTTGTGACACTAGTAGACTTGCTAGCTTTTGGGGCACCAGGGCTACAGGTCCCTACAATTGGAGCCCTAGGAGGGCTCGTAACACTGGTGGATTTGGCCGTCTTTACAGACGCAGGTGACCGACTTGGTTCTATCACAGTCGGTCCGGTTGATTTTCCCGTTGTTACAATGTGACATCGATCGGCTCTGTCTGCGCTAGGACTCTCGGTTCGGCCGGAAGAGGGCGACGCTGCGTCCTTGCGAGACGTAGTAGACGTTTGCATGTTGATGCTTGTCTGGGTGGTCATGTCGTTTTGCATAATTGCTGTTTGAGGCTTGTTTTCTAAGAAAAAAATATTTTTATATTGGCTAGAAACCATTTTGCTGAGAAAACTATTGTTTTTGACGAAAAAAATATAACGTCGAAAATGTGTTATTTGAGTGTATTTTGCAATATCGTCGTGACGTCTGTCCGTGTGTGTGTATGTCTGTCCGTAACGCGATAGCTCCTAAACCACTGAACGGATGTTCATAAACTTTTCATGTAAAGTAGTGTACAATACTGTTAAGAGCAGATTAGATTTTGGCCAAAATCCTTTAATGCTAATGACAGTCTTTTGACAGTTTAAAAATTGAAAATATGCTAACTTTTTAACAGAGCATGCATCCCTATGCTACCTTTTGGAATACAGTAGAACACGTTTTCTTTAATAATTTATGTTACAACTAAAAACTTCATAGGAGCTTCCGTTTCTAAGATATTTAAAAAAAAATCATCAGATGCATCATGAATCCATTTGTTTAATATACGAGGTCTGGCTATTAAATAACGAGACTGGTTACGAAAAAGGGTTTTATTATAAAAATTATTCTACATTCGAATGCTCCCCTTCAATATACTCCCCTCCCCTCGCCACACACCTTTCCATACGTTTTTTCAATTGATCGAAGCAGTGCTGGAAGTCTCCTTTGGTGAGGGCCTTTATGAGCTCTGCCGTTTTTTGCTTTACCGCTTCCATCGAGTCAAATCGGGTCCCTTTCAAAGCAGATTTTTATCTTCGGAAACAAAAAAAGTCGCACGGTGCCAAACCTGGTAAGTACGGCGGGTGTTCGAGCACTGGAGTGTACTTACTGGCCAAATACTGCTTCACAGATAGTGCGCTATGGACAGGTGCGTTGTCCTGGTGCAAAATCCACGAGTTGTTCTTCCACAACTCGGGCGTTTTTTACGACCTCGTTCTCGCAATGTTGCAACAACTGACAAATAGTAAGTCTGGTTAACAGTCTGACCCTCAGAAACCCATTCAGTCATTACGATACCATTAATGTCGAAAAAAACGACGACATTGGAGTTGAAACAGTCACAGGGCGACCTGGGGCGCTGGTCATCTTCAGTTGTCTCTCGGCCCTTACACCACTCAAAAACACGCGCACGAGATAGAGAATTGTCTCTCTTGCAGCAATTCATAGCACTCAGTCGGAGTTTTTTTTTCAATTTAACGAGAAATTTGAGATTGATACGTTGCTCCTGTTTTTCGTCACACATGATTTTCGACACGAGAAAAAAACACGTTCCTTTCAAACCACCATTGCAAATACTATAATAGTGACGGAAACGTGTTTTGGGAAGTGCATAGACAAGATATCTAGATACCCAACGCACTATTCGTTTTTTTACCCCACCCGTCTCGGGCGCCATCTGGGCGCGCAGTCTCGTTATTTAATAGCCAGACCTTGTACTACTCTGGGGAAAGCGGTTTTATTGGCACCTAACCTTTAAAATCACAAAAAACCAGGTTGGGGGTTTTTGACCCTGCGCCATGCGCGAAGAAAAGAAACCACTACACTCTCACCGAGTGCAGACCGCACGAGAAAAAATCCAAAAAACCACTTAACTTTTCGTGAGTGAAAAACCAGGCTGCGGCCAACCTGATTAAAGCAGAGATTATAGAAAAACTAGAGATTGGATTTCAAAACCAACCAAAATAAAAAGAGTACACCATGCGTTTGACATTACCATTGAAAACGCGGAAAATTGGTTTAGCCTAACCAAACTCGCTAAATTTTTGATTTTTATCGCGGCCTTGTCAAAATAGCAGTTGCTTTTATATTTGTTGTTTTTGTTGGAAAAGAAAGCAAATCTCGAACTATATCTACTCTAATAGAAAGAGTAATGTTTTAAGACCCTGAACAGTTTTTGACAGTTACATTTTATTAAAAAAACTGTAAAACACAAACAAAAACAGATGACAAGATTGACATTTCTAAACCAGAGAACGAAATGTCAATAGTTAAAAAGGACGGGACGGCGGCCATTTAGGATTTTCCGCTTTAACTTTGGTCAAATCCAATCCATTAATATTCACCAGGGCTATCAAAATGGACGGGCCACGATCCTCCACTTTGTTGACGTCACATCCGGGGCTGATTTTTTTTGGATGGTCACGTTATGACACAGCTGATTGTCTTTAAAATATTGAAGTTGGAATGACGGTTCATGGATATTTGATTTTTTTTTAAATAAAGCCGTTTTTGAGATTGTTTTTACTTTATTCTGGCAGAACAATTTTTTTTAAATGTATAGTAAGCCCTAATTTTTCATAGCCGCTTCATTAGCTCACACAAAAATTAAGTTTAAAGCAGAAGCGAATGTGACAATCACATATGACAAAGTCAAGTACATGTCAAATATAACAGTTGGCATGTGGTACATGGCGGGTAATTTGAATTCAAAATAAGGAATGCTAAATCTTGAAGATTTTAACCTTTTAATCATGTTGCTTCCTTACAAACCTTTGGTGAAATATCGGGATGGTGTCTGAGAATATTTTACTGAAATTTTGCGGAAATCTGTAGTGTCATTTTGAAAATATCATAAAAAAACGTCTGACCTCCCATAAGACCCAATGTAAAATTCAGCCCCGGGAGAACAGCTGATTTTTTCAGGGTCGTAGCCTCTATTTTTGTGTTGGCCTTGTATTCACTAATCCGTAATTTATAAGTCTCAACTTTATGAAAATCCCAAAGGGGTGATTTTTGGTGTATTTTTCTTTTGTGGAATACCAAGGACCTGCTCTTTTGGGACTGCATTCATATATCATTTTCATTTAGGATGGATTAAAAAGTATCTATCTAAAATACAGTGGTGGGTCCTAATTTTAACTTCAAGGTTTTAGGCAAAATCAATATTTTGTCTTATTTAAAATGGCAGCGCTTTTTGACATAGTAGCGGATACAGAAAGAACTTGTTACCGCGACGTTACCAAGTTTTTTTTTGAATTTATTCAACGGGTAAACTTAAAATTGCTCCCATGCCCTCCTTTTGGGAAGGGTAAATCAGTGGTAACCTAACCTTGGTCAATTGATCGAAAATTATAGCCTGGGCGTGTCTGGACAGGTTAGAATACGTTTGCATCATTTCAGGTTTAGACTAACACCGATTTCTACCTGCCAAAAGGAGGAAAAAAGAGCTATATTTAAAAAAAAATATATAAAAAATAACTTCCGAAAAAGTATTTCTCAAAAAAATCGCTTTTCAGAATTTTGTTAGTATATGCACTGATCAGGTTATATTGGTATACCATTCGGCTAATAGCTTAGAAAAAAAAACTAATTTAGCAGGTTAAAACTATTTGGTTTTCAATCTCCAACGTCGATTACAAGGATACGAATGATCCCTGCTTGGAACACGTCCTGACAATCTGCAGGAACAGTGATCCATGCCAATCCACGACCGGTTTCGACCTTTTTGGGCCATCCTCAGGTGAATAGCTGGCCATACACACAGAGGTTGATCTGCCGGTTTGGATCGGCGCGGTTCAAACTGGCGGATTTGTCTTTCAATTAGTGGACATTCCACGCGCCTGTTATAGCCGGTATAGATTTATCTGTGAGTTCAGACCCGCGGGCAAAACTTGTGGGTTCCGCGCTCGATATTTTAACCGGCGCAGACTTGTCTGTCGGTTTGCACTGTGCCAGGGATAACAGACCGTTCATATAGTCTCTCTTTAATTTATTAAATATTATGGCACATGTTTCCGGAATGATATAACCAAGTGCCTGTGCAGAAATTCCCACTGAAAATTTCAGATCTTTATATGATCTTCCCGTGGCCAGGAAACGAAGGGCAGCATTTAATCGCTGTTCTGGTCCAATGGCTTCTTTCATTTGGGTATCTTGTTTCGTAAGATCCTCTCTTACCAAATTTAATAAAAGGTCATACGTGCTAATATCCATTCTTAAATAATTTTTAAAATCGTCTAGATCATTTTCTTTTAACTCTTTTAATAGAAGGTCATGGCTAAATAGTTTCCTCTTAAGCAAATAACTTTTAACCCACTTGGAACGTCTCTTTTTTACACCACTATGCATTATTTCCATATTAATAATCATTCCCATACACAGAGCCTGCTTCTTTTCAGCACGAAGTATTTTACATACACTATATTTAAAATACCGTACCGCATAAAAATTCCACAGTTTTGCTTTAACCGGCAGATAATATTTGAGTTTTCGCCCACTAACGCGCGCTTATGTCTACCACAGACCGATATGAAGGATCGATTCGAAAGATTTTTTTTGTGTTAGTGGACCGCAGCAGTTTTAAACCGTTGCGGACAAAACGGCCGGACTTACCTGTCCCGTTCCAAACCGACGGATCAACCTCTGTGTGTATGGCCAGCTAATGTAGGCGATAGCTCCGTGTAGAGCGTAAGTTTTGTGAAACCAACAGAAACAACTACTCCGAGGGAAAATACCCCTATCGGCATTGAATTATACTGATGGCTTGATGCTTTCGTTGGGAACTTGTTAAAACTATTTAAGTGAAATCCAAATAGTTTTAACAAGCTCCCAACGAAGGCATCAAACCATCAGTATAATTTAATGCTAGGGGTATTTTCCCTCACAAAATTTAGCAGGTGTTTAGCAAAAAATAGAAACATAAGGGTGTACCCCAATCTCAGCAAAACGCGACGGTCCGTAAACTAAAAGTTAAAGAAAAGGCGGAACACCAGAGGAAAAATTATAGGCAGGTAAACCAGAGCTGACTAGGGATATCAGGGGAGATCCAACCAGGTCGCGTAACGGGATCGAGATTGTCTTTTCTTTTAAATCTGCGAAGCGAGAAGGAGGTAAGAATTTGCGTTAAAATGGAAGTATGAGGACCGTGATATTCCTTGCAAAAATACAATTTTGATCAATTTAAGTGCGTTAGGCTCGGCAGAAAATCTAGCGACAATAAAGAAGTGGATGAGGTTCCAAGACCCATGTCGGAACAAAGGCAACAGCGAGAAACTGCCGTTTGTGATGTGGCTGAAGTACTCCGTCCTTGTTCAAGTTCAGCCACTGCTAAAGAGATACCTAATGATATTCCTCCCAGAACCAATTGAAACATTTTAAAAAGACATAGATAGAAAGCCTAAAAGTTTAAACAATCTCAGGAACAGCTTCCTGAGGACAATATTTTAAGGATGGAATTTTATGAAAAAATGATGGATCGTGCAAATCAGGATGAAAATTTTGTCAGTAATATTTTATTTACTGACGAAAGTAATTTCTCCCTACACAATGCGCACAATCCATCAATTACTCGCTACTGGGCAAAAGAAAATAAACATTTAAAGGTAAATGTGCGAACACAATACCCTTAAAAATTAAATATTTGGTCGGGGGTTTTTGGAGATAATATCATCGGGTTATTAATGGTAACTTGAATGGGGCCGTTTATTTAACTTGTTGCAAAATCAAGTGAGTTCTGCAATTCAACAATTGCCGGATGTTGATTTTCAGCAAGTTTGGTTGCTGCAGGATGGGTGGAATTTTTAGAAGAAACTTTTCCCCGGCGAGTAATAAGCAGACGCAGTATTACCAGATGGCCTCCTAGATCGCCTGACCTGACTGTATGTGATTTTTTTATTTGGCGTTACGTCAAAAATAAGATATTTACATTTACTCACATTCGAGCTAATAATTTAGCTGAACTTCGAATTAAAATTGAAGAGGATTTTAAATCGATCACACCTCAGATGCTAAGCAATGTATGACAGGAATTTTATAACCGTTTAGGTTATTGTTTAGCACAACAGGGTGGCATTTAATTTGATTAATTTGGTAGCTCTTGAAAGGACTTTGTAAGGTTTTTAAAATTACATATTTTTAATTATTTTAAGCCGCCGAATCGGATATGCCATGATAACAGCAGGGTAAAAAAATCAATTTTATTCGTAGGATATGGTAGCCTAATTTAACGCGATGTTTCTTCGATTAACTGAATCATAGACCACACCCAAACTAGGCAATTAAATATCTTTATCCCTACCAAAATCAAAATTAGTTCTTCTTTTTCTAAGCAGAATCTTCGTGGTCACTATAGCTATTACCCTAATGGTATGTACAGCAGATACGGCTACACTTTTCCAGCACTTTATAACAAGTATATGAATTTATTTGGCACCGAAAACAAGAGGAGAAATGTTTTTAGGCCCCGGCAATTAGCGCCATCTATTGAAATCCTTTGCAACCCATGCTGATGTCTGACGCAGTGTTGTCATTAGTATTTTTTTGTTTTTGCGTACATTTTTGCGGAAACAAATTGATAATGTTGCAGAGGATCCACTTATGATAAAGCTTGATACAACGTACCTAAAACAACTCCGCTAGTATTTACACCAGCGTCCTGAGTCTCTCTTATTTTCGGACCAAAAAGCGAATCCAGTGTGTTAAGTTTGGCCCTTGCCTCTTGTTTAGTCAACTCTAGCAAGCTTCGTTTGCGAAGCTTCGATCCTAGAACGAAATAGGAACTATAATTGTTTAAAATCATTTTTTAAGGTAACACCAAAGAAGTAGAAAAATAAATAACTGACCGGTCGGCGACCATTTATTTATCATAGATTCGCTGCCACAAAACGCGTACAGTGATTTCCATTTTTAAAGGTATTCCCAGTGAGTACCTAATAATTCCCAGGGATTTCCAGCGATTCCCAGAAAAAAACTACAGTGATTACACCCCGCGAATTTCCCCTCGGTACAAGTCCTCACCCCTAGAGGTCACAGTGGTCAGTAGGCTATTTCTCTGTCTAAATTGGATTTTTGGCTCTACCCTGCTGAGGGTAATGTGCAAGCTCTGGTTAATAAATAGCCTAGGCCCTATACAATGACAAATGTAAATTCGCAGATGGAAATTTTCAAGACGCAAACGTATTTTGCACGTACACACACAGCTACTATGTGGGCGGACGCCATATTTGTTGTTTATTTACATTTTGTGGCGTTTGTAGTGTAAAATTGTTTTTTTTTTGTGAAAAATTGGAAATAGTTCACGTAAAACATGTGCGGTTTGTTAAAAAATGTCGGGGAAAACTAAGGGAGTTGTATTTTTCTTTATGATTCGTTAATAAAGTTAATAGTGGTTGAAAAATGGGTATTGGGCCAAATTAAAAATGAGGAGTCATAGATAAAATGCAGCATCAAGTTCAGTATGAAAAACAAACGAAAATATTGCATAACTATAGTCCTTGCCATAGGCAGTTACACTTTTGTGACATTTCCAACTTCTTCATTTATCATTAAACGGTCTGAACAATGGCATGTCTTTGAATTGTTTTTTTGTCAACCTACAGTCAGCATCTTTTTTGTACCAACACGACATGTTTATTTTTTAGTATATTTCTGTTTAGGAAATATGTTTATTTCATGTCAAAATCACAAAAATGTAACTGCGTATGGCAAGGACTATAGCATATGTTCCAGGAGCCTGCAATATGCCCTGCAACTGTTTATGACTTAATTTTAGAGAAGATTACTATATATTTTTGTTGGTAACTGTATTTTAAAAAAGCACTCTCAAGTACTTCTCTAAATTTTGTTCAATTTTTTTAAAACTTCACTTATTTTCCAAACATACACGAAAATTTAAAAAAAAATTAAATTCTAGAAACTTTAAGATATTTTCGAAAATTTTAAATATTTCCAAAATTTTCAAAAGTAAAGAAAATAATTATTCAAATATTAATTTTTTTGTATGTATGTAACGCTACCTAATTGTTATGTGTATATCCCACTTTTTTTGAGTTAAGGTGATCAAATAACCTAATCTGTGTACAACAAACCAACGTAATCAACCAACCAATCTAACCAACCAACCTAAACAAACAACCTAACCAACCAACCAATCTAATCAACCAACGAACATAACCAACCAAGACCTAATCAATCAACATAAAACCTACCGACCTAACCAAAAAACTTACCTTATAATATATTAAAAATAATAATTTAAAAATTCCCATTTATGTTTCCACTATGCGCATTTTTCCATGTGCAATTTTGTCCTGTGCGGATATTTATGGCTTTGTTTTCTTAACTGTGAAATTTTTGTGCGCAAGTCGGTTTTTTTGGCCCATTCAACTCTGTGTGCATTAGACAACTGACGCTACCCCTACGTCCCACCTTAAGAACGAAATATACCTTTCGATCTACTCCGAAACTTGCAAACAATAACGTCGACACCTGACATCTCGGAACCGTCGTTCTCGACGTCATCCTGATAAACTTTGTCCCTCACAAAGCCTTCTTTGTTTCTTCCATCCTCGGCAAAATCATTTTTTTCTGGGTCCTCAAGATGAGGTCTACCATTGCAACAAAAGTCGTTTTGTCTTAATACTCGTCCTAAAAATATGTGAATAAATATAGCTCAATTTCAACTGAACTAATTTGATGTCACAGTTATGCACTTAGCAACGGGCTCACGCAAAATGTACGTGCGGTTTTGAAGATATGGTTTTTGAATTATAGTTCCGATCAGTTGATTGCCAACTACACTTTTTGAGGTTATTTGTCAATTTGATCAGCAACTTGTTTCAGTTTTTAATAAAAAAGCAATTTTGATGCAAAATGTCTGAAAGCTTTAAAACTTGGAACGATTGTGGAGATGGTGGTCATTTAGTAGCGTGCAAAATTAGATTTTTTAACAAAACTTAGTTGAATATTTTAGAAAAAAATGTTTTAAATAAAAGTTAAAAAACCTAAATTTTCTGCAAAAATGCTTTTGCAACTAGTATTTTGTCAAATTTATAGTTTTTGAGTTACGAGAACAATTTGGATTTTCGATTTTGCTTTCTGAGCCCGTGCAGCAATGGCTAGAGAAGGTATCGTTTTCAACGAAAAAATTTTCTTTCAGATACAGCCGTAAATGTGTTATTTGGGTATATTTTGACCTATCTTAGCGTCTGTGTGTGTGTGTGTGTATGGCTGTCCGTAACACGATAGCTCCTAAACCGCTGAACCGATTTTCATAAAACGTTTAGGTAAAATAGTGTTCTACACTGTAACGAACTGATTAGATTTTTGTCAAAATCCATTAATGCTAATGACAGTTTTTTAACAATTAAAAAATTTTAAAAATGCTAATTTTTTAACGGAGTATCGCATCAATATGCGGTTTTCGGAATAAAGTAGTTCGCATTCTTCTCAATAATTTGTGCTATAATCAAAAACTTTGTAGGAGCTTTTGTTTCTGAGATATTTTCAAGACCGATATATCATGGAGTTCACTTGAAGTGTGCTAATATAGGCTTGCTAGGAAAGTATCGTCGAATGTGTTTAATACAAAATGATGAATTACCGATAAAATAAGATATTACTGAGTTGCCTCGGTAGTACCTTAAGCGTTAGAAATACATCCATAAAAATTTAATTTTTTATTTGAGAAAATTAATTTAAACTAATTTTAATTTTAGGAAATAGTCCATATTATGGTGGAGTCGTTGAATAGGAAATTAAACAGGTTATTGTCTTCCTCCACTAATTTTTAATTTGTTTTAAACATATAGTCCCGACATGTTTCGTAAGCAGAAACTTACATCTTCAGGGGACATTACCTAACTAAATTAGCACAACATTTTGAAAAACTTGTTAAAATTTTTTTTAAAATCATAATCGATGTTAACATAACCTAGGTGAGTTTATCCCAAATTTATCCAAAACCTGGGCGTGTTTGTACAGATTAGGATACGATGTGGATCAATTGAACAAGGTTAATCAAACACCGACTTCGGCCTTACAAAATGAGGACATGGGAGCTAATCCAAAAAATCAATCAAAATTTTACACGACAAACGCAATACAATGCAAAATGTAAGTAAACAACAAATATGGCATCCACACACACAGCAGCTGTGTGTCTACGTGCCAAAACACATGAATGTAAACTTGAAAATTTGCGCGAGCGAATTGAAATTTGCCATTGTTTCCAAAGCAAGCTATGATTGCTTCACTTTTCGATTTTTGAAACCATTATTTGGTTCAGAGTAATACACTCTCATTACCGCCTCGTTTAGCGTACCCAAGTAACATTTCTTTATTTATAGCAGAAGCTAAAAGGTTGCCAGCGCCTTTCCTTAAAACCATTAGTTTCAATGTTTAGACCTCCTAAATGGGACTCCCCAATTGGTGGTGGCAACCTATGTATTAAACTCACTATAAAACCATAAGAAATAAACTCCAGATTCGCCCTCTGGCGGTTCCACAGGTATAAAACCTTTTAGAGCCTAAAGCTATTATGCCAGGTTCTAAAAACTCAGAAACGTCCTCTATCCTATTATAAAACTAGATTTGGTAATTTGGTATCTTGGCGATTCTGTTGAATACCATAATACCTTTAGAGTAAAGAAGTTTTCCTATAAAAGCTATAGCGATATTTTAGATTTACAATGGCTATATAAAATAATTTAGGTCACAAAATTGCCAAAAATGTCAGAGTCCAAAATTATTTTATCACATAAAAATATACCGAGTTTGTCGTTTTGTTGAGGATTAAATTGCCTACCAGATTTATTTTTCTGATAAAATCGTATCTGAAAAGCTCTCAAAACAAGCGCGCTAGCTCAAAAATGCCTTTTAATCATTTTTTGATAACAAAATAACAAATATTTAAAATTAAAATAAAATAATTTACATTATTCTCCACTAAAAAAATTTGTTTCGTTTACATAAATCAAAATTAAAGTAAAATTATTGTTAAAAAACACTGCTAAAACGACTAGATAAATATTTTCTCGTAACAATATTTAAAAAAAAAATTATATACGCCATTATGGCTTTATAGTGGTCACTTGGTTTTATTTGTTACTTCATCGCAACAAGGATTTTTGAGTGCCCTTATGAAACCAACAAAAAGAACAAAGTAAACATAGTCAACATAACCTCACTTAAATTTTTTGTATTTGTTTTTTAAAGTGTTTAAAAGCGTATAATTCAACACTTTTAAATGTTTTTTATCGTGCAATTTCGACACAATCAAGAGGGCCAGTGCAAATGATATTCGTTGTGCCTGCAGGTTGGAGGGTAACTTCTTATATTGGCCGTCTAAACAGGCCTTATCTGGGCCTGGGTGTCCTACCCAGGAGGACGGAAACTCAACAATTATTAATTATTGGGCTTTAAATAATCAATCTTGCAATAGGTAGGTACCTATCTCTACCTAGGTATATCTATTATTTTTCCCAGAAATACCTAAAAAAAAGTATGTAGTAGTAGACGAAAGTATTTACTTACTTCTGATAGAACCCTTAAGGAAACAAGGTTTTATATGGCCGTCTATTTAAATAATATTTAATATACAGCTATGGGTAACTATAAATACAAAAGAATTAAGTTTACCTTTAAGCCTTCCTATAAAACCTTTTTAAAATGTAATGGCAAAGACCTAAAAGTCTAAAGTTTATATTTACCACTCCTAAAAACCTTAAGGAAACTAGGTTCTATATGGCCGCCTATATAAACCTATTTACTATTAAACTACTGGTAACTATAAAAACAAAAGGATATAAGGTAACCTTTTAGCCCTATTATAAAATGACCAAAGTTTATATTTGTCTTTTTAAAAACTTTAGGTAAAAAGGTTTTATAATAATCAGTTTTATAATACTCCCTTTATAAATCACTTTTTGGTTGTATAACACCTCTTTAGGTAATTGGCAATATAAATTACATTTATGTAGCCAAATTGATCCTAAAAGCCATAACAGCACCCTCTAAATAACCTCGGAACCAAGTTAATAAAACCTTGAATGGTAATAATGTTACTTGGGCAGGCGTCAACGAGAGCTGACAAGTGTCATTGTCAAAAAAGTTAATTAAAAAAAACAGAGCTATAATTAAAATTTCTATAAATTCGCCCAAAAAGGAAATATTATCTTACCCAATGCTTCGGCATCGATTTCACATTTCGGATCGAACCAGAATCCG
Source organism: Aspidapion aeneum (assembly GCA_963576565.1). Lineage (NCBI taxonomy): Eukaryota > Metazoa > Arthropoda > Insecta > Coleoptera > Brentidae > Aspidapion > Aspidapion aeneum. The sequence continues at coordinate 31,195,806 of OY755038.1, read as the reverse complement.
TCTCCCATAACCAGTCCCAAAGATTTTGCGGTTTTCGCATCCATCAAGTTTTCTGTTTCTTCCTCGACATCCCGAACTCTTATTTGTCTTCTCTTTTCAACTTCAGGATTAAAAGGTTCAAAAATTTCATCACTCTTCTGATTCTGATGCTTTTTTCCATTTATTTGTTCTTTTTCGCAATTATTTTTGTCGAGATCATCTTGCGTTTGTCTGTCTATTTGTTTCTCATGACTTTTAGCTCTGTTTGTGTTTGTCTGTTTTGACACCTTATCTGATTTTATACTTCTGTCATTTACAAGCTTATTTTTTTCTGATTCACGCATCTCTTTTTCTGGCGTGCTATCGTCAAATTGATCCTCTATATGTGCAACTCTTTCTCTTCCACTGCTTTTTGATCTGCTGTACCTTGTCGGTTTATCGTAGGTTCTTGAGCTTCTCTGGCCAATCGCTGGATGGGCAGGTGAGCTACTGCGATCAGTTTCTGAACCTATATTATTTAAAATATTTCCGCCTTTAGCATCAAGAGGAGTCGTTTCCAGAAATAAATATTTAAAACTTATGGTTTTTCATAATTATTAAGTTTTTGCAAATTATTTTACCTTTTATTTTTTGGCTTAACTTAATTTTTGGAAAAGGTGTTAGGTGCCTTTACCTTTGCACTAAGCAACATATTAGGTATTTAAAAAAAATAGGTTTCACATGACATACAAATATGTTTTAAGTCGGCCTTTTCATAAAAATATTTTTTTTAAATATATTTTTTTACTAAGCTGAAACTTACTTTGACATTTACTAAAGTGTTCTTAAAAAGCATATATTTTTTTATAATATACATATTTTTAAAGGAAATCTGTTACCAAAATATATTTTAGTTTGGTTTGCTTGGTTATTTACATAAATAAGTGTTATTTACCTTTTGAATTTGGCGTCATTTTTTCAAGAGTAACTTGCGCGGTTGCCGGTTTGGAGTTTCTTCCATGTTGATTTTGTATGGCACAGAGATTTAGCTGAGAATCCTCGATCTCCGATTGTTGCTCGTTGGAGACAATATGGAATCTGAAAAGAATTGATAAGAAATGGAACCTGTGAGATCTAATGCCTCCCCACCTAAAAAGCAATCAATTTTGAACAAATATTTATAAAATAAATAATGCATTCTAGAGAATGTATTGTTTCCGACGAAAAAAATGTATCTTAGAATCTACCAATGATGCACCAGTTTCAGGCGAAGGGAAAAGAAAAGGATTCTTGCTAAAAAAATATTTTTTTTGTTGTGTATAATTATTATTTGGCATGCTTAATGACATATACCCTGTAGCCTAATTTAGGTTTTAGGTTTAAGCTTGAACATCTTAAAAGCTGCAAGAGCTATCAACGAAAAACAAAAAAAATAAATTAATGTCCGTAATGTAACCGGCAACAAAGCGTTTGCGGACCTATGTGCACGGGAATTTTTAGCCTTAAAATAATCCAAATAATCACTTCGTATTTTATATTTGTACGTGGGTCCAAGAAACATTAAACCATTAGAACTCCCCCACCCTTATTAATATCAAAAACAAATTTTGCTTAGGATTGACCAATGAACAATTATTCTATCAATGTTTGTTAAGAAAATAAGTTCCAAAAATATTCACTGCCTCCCCTACTATTAGTCTTTCACTATAGTTGATATTGTATTAAAGTGATACCGCGTCATCAAAACCTTGATGGGCGGGAAGGGAGTAGAGGGGTACATACAGTGGCACGCACTTCCTTTAAATTTTTTATTGATATTGATTCCCAAAATGAGGCACTGCACTAATTAGTCATTAGCTTACTATTTTACTTGCTTTTTATTAATGTTTTCTTCCAAACGATTTCATTAGAAAGGAACATATATACTCTTATCTGGTTGTTACGAACATATTATTGATTTAGCCGGGCTTTGACGTTTTCTTTTCGTTGTTGTTTTGACTGTTTATGTCAAACAAATTATGACGGAGCGTTTTACAAAACAAATAACCGTTTTTGCAACTAAATCAATATTTGCGCACATTTTAATATAATTTTAGATACTCTTTTATGTTTAGAATCTTTATTTATTAGGTAAGTAGCAGAAATTTGTCAGGATGTTAAAAAACTATGATGGCCATCTCAAAGTGGTAGCTCAAATTAACGGTGGCCAATCAAACATGGCGGATGATGTTTAAAAAGAACAACATTTACAAAACAAAATTTAAAATGATTTTTATTATTTTTATTTCACTGCATCGTTGCTTCACACGAAAAGTAAACATTTCATATCTGTACCCCCGACAGGGGTGGTGATAGACCCCAAAATATACCTGAAGATAGTTTTCTTTTGTATTTTTCATATTTTGATGTCCATTAAAGTCATAATACGCTTTTCTTATAAAAAAAAAACTTGAAACAATTTTTAGAAACCTTAAGGAAGTGATTTTTTAACGAAAGAACGCATCTTGGCAGAAAACATCAAATACACTTTTCTATAGCACCCTTTAGTTTGCTTCTTCTTTTAATGTATTACTCAGCATCCCAACTTTGGTAGGTAGCTGTCTAAGCCAGCTAAAAGTTACAACTTTGCAAATGCGATGTTTTAGCTATAAAAACTGATTTTTTTATCAACAATTGTGCAAGATATGACAATACTTGTAATAACATTTTCTCTAGGATATATTTTTAGGTTAAAATTGCTAAAATTAGCTACATAGCTATTCATGTAGCTCTCAGTAATGACTGAATGTAAAATGATTTTCTAAATTACGTTACAAGAAAATGTTTAGGGGTGTTTTCTGTCCAAAAGCCAACTGGAGGAAAAAATTAATAGATGCATTGCATAGCTCAGGTAATCTGCTTTCGAACGGTGTATCTTCTAGCTACCTATAGTTGATATTGTATTAAAGTGGCACCGCGTCATCAAAACCGTGGTGGGCGGGAAAGGAGTAGAGGGGTACATACAGTGGCACGAACTTCTTTTAATTTTTTTATTGATATTGATTCCCAACACGACGCATTGCACTAATTAGTCATTAGCTTACTATTTTACCTGCTTTTTATTCATGTCTTCTTCTAAACGCTTTCATTAGAAAGAAATATATCTCTTATCTGGTTGTTACGAACATATTGATTTAGCCGGGCTTTGACGTTGTCTATTCGTTGTTGTTTTGACTGTTTTATTTCAAACAAATTACGACCGAGCTTTTTACAAAACAAATTACGGTTTTTGCAACTAAATAAATATTTGCGCACATTTTAATATAACTTTAGATTCTCTTTTATGTTTCGGGTCTTTATTTAATAATTAAATACCTAATTAATCTATCATTTAAAAGATCTCAGCGTTTTATCATACACATATAAAGCGGCACACTGCATGTACAAAGTGAAACACTAATTTTTTAAGGCTTAGATTTTGCCGCAAAATTTGGTTTACCATAGCTATGACGCGGTGCAACTTATAAATAATGTTACTCATTCTATGGTATACTGGGTAAGTGTTTGTTATTGACTATAGTTCGTTTCGTTTTTATTTATTGGCCTGTCCGCTTATTGCAGACAATTTGCCAGCTTAATTCGGTGGACACCAAGATAATCTGACTCGAAGTCATTTGGTGCCCGGGACAACCATTCACTCACACATTCATTCTACATGAAGACCCAGTAGGGCCGCCTGCGAAGCTACTCCCCGGTATGCAATTTTATTTTCTCAAAAAGGCTTTAATTTTGCCTGATACCCTTTCTCGGGTACAGGGATCTTTATCGTTTTAGCGCCATCTACGCTCTAAACCGGTTTAACGTGACTCCCGAACCACGGCCTTGTATTATTATTCATCAAATTTACCTACTTCGTTGATGCCCAAACTTCGCCCAAGACAGGCTTTACCCCTACTTTAAACTTTTGCTAATTCTAAATATCGTCCGCCATCTTTGATTGGCCACCATTTTTTTAAGCGACCACTTCGAGATGGCCATCATAATTTCTTAACATCCTGACAAGATGCTCTAACTATGAAAAAAAAGAAAATTAGTACCCCCAAATTATACTGATACGTTTACTTGGCCCATGGACTATTATGCATAGGATGTTGTCACACTGATGAGATCAAAACCAGTTCGAACACGGACACATGCGAGACTCCCCTTGTGGTGGATCTCTTTATGCATTAAGAGGGTTGGAGAAGACTGAGATAAGTTTCTTTTTGTATTTTATAAATCTCCACTGTAAGAAATTTCAATTAAAAAAATTAAACATAAACGAAAGTCATAAGACTCCTTTACTGAACTAATCTGACCTTGAAAAAACCCCACCAGGTGATCAAAATCACAAACAAATGTCAATAGTTTTTTCCCCCACAGCAACTAGTTTTAGATTTTTTTAACACATTGTTCTTGAGATATCGGGCTGTTTCATAATTTTGTAAATTATTTTCTCTCTTTTTTATTTACTGTTTAATTCTCACTTTGATGTGCAGAACTTCCTTAATTCGTGGCCAGGAGAGCTGGTCCGTCTCGTACATGAAAATCTCCAAGGTATGTAGGAGTTTGACGAGCAATCATAACAGCCGCTGAAATCGGCCATTTCTTGAATCGGATCGCCCTGGAAAAAAACAAAACTTGTTGCAGTGAAGACAAAATCAACTTTAAAAAATTAAAAGCTCTTCCGGTTTACTTAATCGACGCTTGAGGCTTTAAATGATGGCAAACAGGTGACGATGGCGCTAAGGACACTTATCGTAAAGGCAAGCTTTATAGGGAGCGAAGCCTGACGTTAATTTTCTATTTTTTGTTATTATTTTTGACATGTTTTCCTCAGTTTCGCATTGTCAGCTCACTTTTATTTTAATGATGTTGTTTTACACAGTTCAAAGGTACCTAAACTATGTATATTTATGTATTTAGAAATAAAAAGTTTTGTAGCATAATCTTAAAACTCTATGATTATTAAATGGATATTTACACTGTGTTAAAACCAGATTTTTAAAATAATGCCAATGCAAAATCGAGGAAAACAGGTCAAAAACTTACCAAAAAATAGAAAATCAATGTCAGGCTTCGCTAAACCCTAGCACCAGTATTTACTAAAGGGCCTACAGTGCTACAATCCTAGGTTTAAAAGTCTACATTTTCGTTGAAGGTTTAACTTATTTTTCCCGTGAATGCAATAGTTTTTAATATTTATATAAATTGTTGATAAATACCTTGCGATATGAGTAATCTTTTTTCGTTGTAACAAAGACATTATTTCCACACAAAGGTTATGAATAAAAAAAAATAATAAAATATTTTGGTTTAAAAACGGTAGCCATATTTAAACCTCCAAACGTCACTAGGAAATGTCGAATAAAAACGGTGTAAGTCAGTGTCATCTGTCCGCTATATTTTACATGTTAATTTTTTAGACAAGTTAGCGAGGATTAAACCGATGGTCGATTGGTTTGGTAAATGTGTAATTGAAAAGGGATTCTAATATATCTTGGGCTTTTTAAAGTATTTAGATATTGATAGGTATTTAATACGGTAATGGATCTACAGATATAGTTTTAAGTTATTTATGTATTATTTAGCTTTGAATATTTTTGTATATAAGTTTTTTGTCAATCATGGATTATTTCTATTGTTTTTCGAACTTTAAACCACCCCTCAGGGGTGGCACTACAAATTGAGACTATTTTTAACCGGAATGCTACGACTGCACGGACTAAGTTTCCAAAAAATGACATTTTGTTACAAAATTTTTATGTGGTTTTTCTTTATTTCTAAAGTTAATTTGAATTTATATGAGATGAAACTCACTGAGAAATGCTTACTATCATATTGCACATTAGGGTCAACCAAATCTTTGCAGTTATTTGACCAGTGAGTATTAAAAAAATACACTTAAACCGGTCGGTATCAAGTCTATAGACTTGATACTTAAACCCGGTCTACAATGCTAAGTCTTAAGGTCTTATAAAGTAAATACTGTAGGTCTTCTCTCTAGTTTGTTTTACGGTTTTTAAAACCTAAAATTTAAAGCTTATAAGGATAAGAGTTGTATAACTAACTATCTACAAATACAAAGCAAAAACCATTATAAACCCTGAAATTTAATGATAAGAAATGTATAACTATCTACAAATACAAAACAAAAACCCTTGTCTTTTAATTCTTTGCGGCAACGTTTATAAAACAAAAAATGGTTAAGGTATAATCGTGGCCGGCCAAGTCTTTTATATTTTTTCGCCGTTTATAAAAGTTGAAAATCTGTAAAAACGAAAGTGTCCATATTTTTGGTTGATTTTGTATGAATTGGTCCTTACCTGTTCAACACTATCAAAAATATTTGGGCCCTTAAAGGCAATGAGCCTTGAACAGTCGCCGGATGAAGACGATCCTGTGTGTTCCATTTCAGCGAGAGTTCTAAAATAAATCAATATAGGTCAAGATTTATACAAAATTTTGCTATGCTAGAGTAGAAAAAATTCATACAGTGTAATGAGTGGTATCGTTGGATAGATTTTCACGCAATTAACTTCCTAGCCCGCGCAGTAATAGAAATACCCTGAGAATTTCTTGTTCTTGTATTGAGACACCGCAGCCTGCACAGATGGAAGTTTTCCGAAAATTTATGTATGGCTTTGGTAGTTCAGTGGTTAGAATGTTTGCCAAGATAGCAAGAGATCCCAGGTTCGATCCACGGCCGAAGCAGAAAATTTTTTTCTTATTTTTCTTTCTTTAATTTCACTTGTTTAATTAAATTTAGCCTTATGCGAATCATGTATCAGCAAAATTATCCGCCCATGTTCGCTACATTCAAAGCATGATGGTCGAGTAAAAAATTAGTTAAAATTATTTTTTCTAAATTAATTTTTTTAGGTATTTATGGAAATATATATTTAATGCTTAAATAACTTAAAATTATCAATAATCAAAATACAATATACTTATATGGATATTCTGATAGCAAATGACCTCCCCGATTACCTCACTCAGTTTGATCCATGACTTGTAATGTGTGTAATACCCTACGTATATAATTTTTGAAATAAATAGCTTATTACCATTAAAATTTGTATTTCATTAGTAGAAATTGTTGAATAACACAATAAATAATTTTATCTCGTTTTATTATACAAATACTCATATGTGCGTTGTACAAATTTTAAGGTGCCTATTACTCCCTCGGTCTAACCCCACCGACTTATATGTTGTTACAATTATATATTTTTTTTAAACCTAAAAATTCAAGATTTCGGGGTCGCTGGGTTTCTAGTAGCTAATTTAAAAAAAAAATATATAATTTTTTGTTGATACAATTATACACACACTTGTGGCTTTATATCGTAAATTTCAGTAAATCATTTCTACACTTAACGATTTCTACATTTTACCTTTTCATAAATTACTTTTTTATAAATTCAGTTTTTTATGATTTTTTTACAGTATTTGTTCAATTAAAGCTTCTTTGTTTTATCATTTCTACTAAACATTTTTTTTATGTTATTTCTGTAAATTATGCGGGTCCGTTTGGTTTGGTACGACCTACAGTACATAAACTCACCTGTTAAATTGTTGAACTTCTTCTGGAAGCAATGCCTGTTCTGTATTCCGTTCACTCACCTTCCGTAGCATCTTTTCAAAAACTTCAGGGCCGCGTGATGCTGAAAAAAATATAAAGGGCCGTTGATAAGTATGAAAACAGGCACAACAGACCTACATGCCACCACTTTAAAATACAAGAATAACAACAGCTGATTATTTTATTTTACAAGTTATAAAGAAGTTTAATGCCAAAGCTTTGGCGTTTCAAATTGTCTATCTATCTATTTAGCTTTTTTCAATCCATCTTTGGACATAGACCTCCTCCAATATCTTGCACTCTTCTCTGTCTGTCGCCGTGTTCATCCATCTAGTTCCCGCGGGTTCTTTCCCTACTTTTTTTATTTTCCCAAGGTCTCCAGTTTACAATCCATTTGTTCCAGCGATCGTCTTCTTGTCTGATATTATGACACAGGCAAATTTCTATTTTAATTTTGCTACTTCTCCTCTGACATTCCTTACTTTTGTTTTATTTCTTATTCATTCATTCCTTTTTCTATCTGTGAGCTTTACATGTAACATTTATCTTTCCATTGATCTTTGGGCTTTTGTTAACTTATTCATGTTTGATTTTGTAAGTGTCCAGGTCTGGGATCCATAGGTAAGTACAGGAAGGATACATTGGTTATACACTTTCGTTTTGAAGTACTGAGGATATTTTCAATTTTTTATTATGTAGCTTAATTTACCGAATGCTGCCCGGGCCAACCTTACTACCTTGATTTCAGCTGATTGGTTTTCTTTTTTTAGTTTAATAATTTGTCCCCGGTATATATATATATATTCCTCTACTTGTTCTATTTTCTTTTGGTTACGAAGCCTATATTTCTAGCTGCTATATCCAGTTCTTCCAGCATTTTTATCAGTTCTTCTTTATTGTCTGTTCTTAAGGAAATATCATCAGCATGTCTTAGGTGGTTCAAGTATTGTCGGTTTACTTTAATGCCTATTTCTTCCCAATCTAAGCTTTTAAAAACATCTAGGGCCTGGTTAAATAGTTTCAAAATGTCTACTAAGCAGTAATAATTTTATTTACACAAGATTGGGCATCAAGTTGTGACGCAACAAAAATAATTTTTTTAATGGAACCCCCTAAATTTTATTTGACATTTAAATGTCTTCTTTGAATGTAAGAGTTTGTGAAAAAATAATGTACAGTCGGGGACTTTTTAAATTGCCGTTTTATTTTTTCCTGTCAAGATTAATCCATTAAAGAAATCAAAAAAAAAAAATTAAAATTTGTATGTATACAGACAGAGGTAAGGTTCACAACTTTTCTACTGTGTAACTACTTTTCCGAACTTCAAATAAGAATTTTTTTTATTTTCCAGGGCGGCAAATTAAAAAGTCCCCGACTCTACCAAGTTCAACCATTTCCGACTTATTAGAGACATATTGGAAGTGAAATAATAATAATAATGCGACCACTATTTTGAAATCTGCGCTTGTGGTTAATAACTTTAATAGTAGACGAATAGTCATGCAGTATTTATGTAACTTGGCCCTATTTTTACGGTTCTTTAAAATTTACTATTTTAACTAACCATTTTGAATTCTATGTGATACATTTTTTTAAAATGTTTTGCATTATTTTTTTTTTGTGATTATAATCAGTGGCGGCTACTTCATCAGGTCATTTGGTTAATGACCTCTGTTTAATGCTGCCAGTTATTTTTTGTTATTGTTTTTATTTTAATTTTAGGAAACCTAACCTTAAATTTTGTTTTGATATTTTTAGCCAAACCTTTAAAAAAAGAAACTCCTTGTTTGGGAAAATTCCGATCAGGTGATAATTTTTCTCTTTGTTGAAATTTATTTTCTCTTTGAATACCTGATCATTTTGGCAAAAAATCATGCGCGCTTTGCACACGCTGGGAGTTTGAAGCGCCCCCCTGTATTTGTCATGGGAATGAAAAACTAGTTCCAAAAAAACACTGAAAGAAGTCACACGTGTTTTAAGATTAAGACCAAAATTCCATCCACAAGAAAGTCCGCGGCGCCGCGAGTGAAACTGTGGAACTGCTGTTAAATGAAAGAAGGTAAGCTTCTAGCGTGTTGCCGATTTTTTTCCTTTGTTTTAGTTCAATAAACGTTTGTTTTCCCAGACGGGGTGAATTTCACTTTGGGATACTTTTTTTGAAATCTCTAGTTTTCCCCCTTCAGGCACTCAGCCGTCTAACCTCCCAGAATAAATGTCTGTAATAATCAATTTTATAATCTCTGATCAAAACTATTATATTCTATATAGGTATTCAAAATAAACAAATATGTACAGCATCTTTTTGATCGTCCCTCGTATTGCACTCTCAAGCTTAAATCTTGTTAGATAGGCCACCAGTAATTCGCATCGTTTCACGACCAGGGCCCAGATTCTGTGTACTTTCTATCTATTTTTCGTAAATAGAAGGCGACATAACATATCGCTAATAAATTATACGGTGCACAAAATGTGGACCTGGGCACGCGTTTCTTACGCCGTTTTCCCGGTCAGAGCCGACCGACACCTATTGTGAAATTTTCGATTTATTTAGGCTATAAGCCTGGAATTTAAAATATGCACGGATGAATCGAATTATGTTATGGCTCGCTGTGGCTACACTGTTGACATTTCTGATCTTATCAAATATAAAAAAAATAAACTTCATTAAGCTTAGGTTAAAGAGTAAACTAAATTTGAAAAAAAAACCTATAATTAAACTAGAATTTTTGTGCAGTTTTTTCAATTAATTGTTGTGCTAATGTTTCTTTAGGTAGATTAATATTTTTTAATCAAATATTTAATCAGTACGGATTTAAGAACAAAAATAAATTAATAAAATGTTACATCCTAAAACGAGGGGGAATTCGCTACCCCAAAACACGTACAGTGATTTCCATTTTTAAAGGTATTCCCAATTATTCCCAGCTGATTACCAGTGATTCCCAGCTGATTACCAGTGATTCCCAGCTGATTACCAGTGATTCCCAGGTAATCGCCAGTAATTCCCAGCGATTCCTAGGTGATTACCAGCAATTCCCAGGTGATTCCCAGAAAAATGTAGTGATTACCACCCGCGAATTCGCCCTTGGTTTAGGAAAAGTCGGGAAAACGCGGTAAATGTTTTCGAAAACTAGAAAACAAGTTTAGGAACAGTCCAGAAATGTTCAGGAAAAAATTGGAACATTTTAGGAAAAGTCTGTAAATGTTTAGGGAAAGCCTCAAAAACTCGGGAAATGTTTAGGAAGACTATGCTAAAGTTTAGAAAAAGTCTGGGAATGTTGAGAAAAAGTCTAGAAAACTCATAAAAAGTTCTGGAAAACCCTGGAAATATCTAGAATAAGTACGGAAAAATTGGGAAATGTTCTGGAAATTTTTAGGAAAAATCTTGAAAAACTCGGAAAATATTCTAAAAAACTCTGGAAATGTTCAAGAAAAATCTGGAAATGTTCAGAAAAAGTATTAAAATTTTTTATTCCGGAAAGTTCTAGAATAGTTTAGAAAAAGTATGGAAATGTCTGGAAATACCCTGCAAAACATTGGAAAAATTCTGGAAAAGTTTGGAAATGATAGGAAATGTCCGGAAATGTTTAAAGAATTTCAGGAAAGGCAGAAAATAATCAGGAAAATTCTGAAAGTTTATTTCACAACTTTTTTTATAACTACCAAAAATCTAAAAAATATACAATATTGCGATTAAAATAAAACTTATTTTATGTTTATTTCTAAGTTGACCATTAAAAGTATTGTTTGTTGTCTTTCCCCACAAGCCTGCTGACGGATACCTACATTAAATTGAATTTTGGCATGAAATGGTCCGAAATTATATTTTTCTTTTTATTTTATTTTCTAATTTAGTTCGTTTAATGCATAATATGTTCAAGCATTACTTACAGTTCACAAAATATTTTAAGATTTAAGCACAAAGACTGAAAATTACGCACAGCTAGAATATATTGAGCAGTAAAATACAATATGTGTTCATAACCTTAAAATGCAAATGATTCCCTGTGATTCCCAAATGATTGCCAGTGATTCCCAGGTGATTACCAGCGATTCCTAGGTGATTTCCGGTGATTCCCAAAAAAATTTACATTGATTACCACCCGCGAATTCCCCCTCGTCCTAAAAGGTATGTACGTTGTTTTAAACTGTTTTTTCAATAGTTTTAACCCAAGCTTAAGATGATCAAAAATGACCCTTCTATATCAAAACACACGAGCCGCCACTGGGAATAGATGGTTAAAAAATTGTCAAATCCTTACCTTCATTTGTTTCCAAGTTTAGCTGAGATTTCGGAGTCTGAGTCTGTGTCTGAGCAGTTACATGTCTAATGTATTTCCTTGAGCTTTCGTGTTTGCTCACGCGGCAAGAATTGTGCTGAATAGAATTACTGATGGAAGGAGTCCTAAAAGAAATGTTGGAATCACTTTATCGTTCTAAAAATATTGACAATATTTATTAAGGGGTATTCAGGGTGGCTAAAATTGACTACATGGTGTTTCGAAATGTTGGTCAAATAAGCAAAAAGTTCCGAAATTTTGAGCCCAATCATATGCTGCACAGTGAATCGAGTATATGGGAATCAGGGACAAAAATTGTATCTCCAGAACCGCTGAGAGAATTTAAATGAAACTTGGCAATACTGTTAGCTGGTCTTTTAGCTATAAATGGTGCTACAAATTGGATCGCTGATACTTAAGAGGTTGAAAAGGGGTGAAGTTTGTTAAAACTTTTTTGGAAGTATATGGGAATGCGGAAAAAATATTTTTTCTTGTATCGCTTGGCGGTTTTTAGACTGCTGTTATATATTAAAAGGTTGAAAAAAGGTAACGTAATTTTAAATTATTTTGGAGTATATGAGAATATGGGTTATAATTTAAATCACAAGAATTGGTGAACGGATTTAAGCCAAAATTGGCAACAATTTTATTTGGTCCTTCAGCAATATTTGGTACCACTATGAAAGGGGTCGCCGATTCCTAAAAGGTAGAAAAGGGGTGAAGTTAAGTTAAACTTTTTTCTAAATATATGGGAATGCGGAACAAAAATCATATTTCAAGTATCGCTTGAGAGATTTTAAGTAAACTTGGCAACAATGTTTAATTGTAATATAATAATATATTAAGGGTCGCCAATGCCTAAAGGGCTTGAAAAAAGGTGACGTAATTATTTTAAAGTATTTTGGAGAATATGAGCATTCGGGTCATAATTTAAATCTCAAGAATTGGTAAACGGATTTTAGCCAAAATTGGCAACAATTTTCTTTGGTCCTTCAGCAATATTTGCTACCACTATGAAAGGGGTCCTAAGGGGTAGAAAATGGGTGAAGTTAAGTTAAACTTTTTTCTAAGAATATGGGATTGCGGAACAAAAATCATATTTCAAGTATCGCTTGACTGATATTAACTAAACTTGGCAACAATGTTTAGTGGTCATTTAGCTACAGTTGTTGCTAAAATAATATGTTAGGGGTCGCTAATACCTAAAGGGTTAAAACAAGGTGACGTAATTTTAAAGTATTTGTAGTACATGAAAATATAAGACATCATTTATATCTCTTAAATTGCTGAACGGATTTTAGCTAAACTTGGCAACAGTTTTCCTTGGTATTTCAGCTATATTTCGTGCCACTATAAAAAGGGGCGCTGCCACCTAAGGGGTAAAAAATGGGTGAGGTTTAAAAAAAAATTTTGGGACTATATGGGTATGTAAAAGTCATATTTCCAGTATCACTTGACAGATTTTAGCTAAACTTGTGTTTGCCAACATTTGTTGGTAAAATGACAAGGGTGGCTTTACCTAAGGGGTTGACAAGGGGAGAAGTTTTTTAAACTCTTTTGGAGTGTAATATCAAACGAAATAGTCTACTGAATGCCTTGAGTTTTTCTTGATATTCATATGTGCAGGCTGTGCAACAACAAGAATTATAATTTTTTGGCCTACTCGTTCATGTTAAACTCACCTTAATGCATAAACGTCAATTTCTTTCAAAGGCGGGCTCTTCTTTGATGCTTCAGTCATCTTTTCGTGTGTTTTTTCGACTGCTGAAGTTTGAGTTTCTTTGCAAGCTGTTTTTTTTGTCTCGATCACAGGCACAGTGTCTAGAGATAATAAAAAACCCATTTTAAAGGTAAAGAAAAGACAAAAGTCATTTTGAAAAACATAATCAAAAGCGTAGATTTTTAATTAATGAGGGATACTATTTTCGATTACAGCAACTATTTTTAAACACCGGTGGGTTAAGCATGAAAATGCGTTAGAAAGTAAAAATACTCGGAAATTTCTTCTTTAGTAAGAACTAAGTACCGAACCGCATATTGATGCGATACTCCGGTAAAAAGTTAGAATGTTTTGTTCGGTTCGGTTTAGTTTAACCCCAAAATCTAAATTAAGCCACAGGGCATAAGGCCAAATAATAATTAGAATTTAGAAAAAAAATTTTTTTTTAGTTTTTATTTAACCTCACAATTTTATCTTACCAAGACTTTTGTTCAAATTACAAGTAACTTCATTATTTGGATTGGATTTGGTTGGTTCGCTCAAACTTCGTTTATTATTGGTACATTTTGACTTGTCCTTACTTGCACTTCTGACCGGTCTTTTGCTTCTGTCTACAAAAAAATTAACGTTTATCATTTTGTAGCATTTCTTTTTTATTTATATAGCTTGAAAGTTCCAGCTGAATTTTTTAAATTTAGTCAGTGTTCCAGTTTTTGGCTTTCTAGCCCGTAAAGAAGGTATACTTTTCGAGGAAATTTTTTTTGTTGAAATAACGCCGAAAATGTGTTGTTTGGGTGTATTTTGACCTATATTAGCTAAGGGCACTCATCGTAAAGGCAAGTCTTATATAGAGCCCCTGTATGTTGACATATTTGGAAATATCATATAATATATCCAAATATGTCAACATACAGGGACTCTAGCCTTATAGTAAGCGAAGCCAACGTCACGCTTTCTTTATCAGCCTGACTTTGATTTTCTATTTTTTTATTATTTTTGACATGTTTTCCTCGGTTTCGCATTGGCGGTTCGGTTTTATTTTAAGGATGTTGTTTTATACAGTATGAAGGCACCTAAACTATATATATTTATGTAATCAGAATTAAAAAGTTATGCTGCAAACTATCTTGAAAATTTATCATTATTATAGATCTTTAGATTGTGTTAAAACCACATTTTTAAACTTTCTGCACACGCGTGAAGACTTTTTTCCAACATCATTTTACTAGTTTCCCCATCCCTTTCCTCTCCTCACCCTTCTTATTAGTAATAGTTGTAGCTATACCTTTCACAAATTTGGAGCGATATCAAAAATTCTTTCGGCACACGCTTTAAGATTTTTTTCGACACCATTTGACTAGTTCCTTCCTCCCTCTCTCCTCCCCCACCTACACTCAATGGAAGGTAATACTGTTCGCGTCGGTAGAAAATCTACACGTACTTTTTGGGTAAAGCTAAATGAATTGTCAATGCATAGTGCTTTTTATAAGGCTGAATAAATTTTTAAATAAATCCGAGGCAAACGTGAAAAATTATAACCCAAAAATGGAAAATCAAAGTCAGTCTTCGCTACCTGAAAGCTTGCTTTACGATGAGTGACCTTAATATTAGCAATATCGCCGTGATGTCTGTGTGCGTGTATCTTATTTTTGTCCGTAACACGATAGCTTCTAAACCGCTGAACTGATTTTCATAAAATTTTTAGGTAAAATAGTGTTCGACACTAAAGTCAAAATCCATTAATGCTAATGACAGTTTTTGGACAATTAAAACATTTGAAAAATGGTAACTTTTTAACGGAGCATCGTATTAATATGCGATTTTCGGAATGTGGTAGACTACATTTTGCTCAATAATAACTTCGTAAGAGCTTTAGTTTCTGAGATATTTGGAAAAAACTGTCTTCAAGGCAGATATATTATGGCTTCACTTAAAGTGTGCTTTAATTGGCTAGCTAGGAAGTTATCAGATCCGTCATGGATCCATTTATTTTTTAGTTAAGTTGACAATTAAATATACTAAATCGAAACCAAACATAAAATTAATTAGTTACGCACACTAGAACACGAAGTGGTGGATAGCGGAATACTCTGTAACAAGCGGCAACTCTGCAACTGAGGTTCTAAACTAAGCAAAACTTTTCAAAAGATCTTTTTTTTGTGATTGAGGTAAATAAAAAGGGGTCCGAACCTTGCTCAGTTTTCCTTAAATTAGCTCCCCTCTCCCAGTTTTAGGAAATCGATCAATTGACAAAGGTTAGGTTTTCACCGATTTCGACCTCCCTCCTCCCAAAAGGAGGCCAGGGAGTTAAGTTAAAAAAATTATTCTGCGAATGTTTTTTGAGCAAAAATGCGTTCCGAAAAACCGTTTTTTAAAAATATTTTTTTAAACTTGACGCAACCTCGCCGCAGTATTGACAGCTTAATAAAAACTTTATGTTTTATTTATAGACGCCAATGCGGCGCCGGTAGCAATATAAACCTACTTTCTAAAGATGGATATATTTTACATCCTATAATTCTATACTAACACGTAGAACTGGCAACATTGCCTGTCTAAAATTGCGGAATATACCTGTCCCCATTCCCAACACGAAAAGTCGTAAAAGTGGCAACAAAAAATGCTTCAAATCGTGTCCTACAAAAAGTATTCTGTATCTTTTAAAGTTTCAAGGTTCTTCTAAAAACCCAATATAATGACATAATTTTAATAATGACAGATCATTTTGTAATTGTAATTTTCTTTATTTTAAAAGTGAATCAAGACGATCAAAAAAATAGAGGCCACGACCCTGAAAAAATCAGCTGTTCTCGGTGGGCTGACTTTTACATTGAGTCAGACGTTTTTTTATGATATTTTCAAAATAGCACTACAGATATCCGCGAAATTTCAGTGAAATATTCTCAGACACCATCCCAATATTCCACCAAACTTTTGTAAGGATGCAATCTTCATTTAGCATTCATGGTGTCTGAGAATATTTCACTGAAATTTTGCGGAAAGCTGTAGTGCCATTTTGAAAATTCCCTAAAAAAACGTCTGACCTCCCATAAGACCCAATGTAAAAATCAGCCCCCTGAGAACAGCTGATTTTTTCAGGGTTGTGGCCTCCATTTTTTTGTTGGCCTTGCTAGAAATTGTTTTGAGATTAAACCGACTGAGAAATTGAAAAAGACCGTTGTAAGTATTAAAAAATACACTTTTTTGGTCCAAAGTTCTAGTAGCTTAGTTTTCCTATTTTTTTAATCAAATGAAAATTTCTTACTTTGTTTTTTATCCACATCTAGTTCGGATTTCTTTGTCTGCGTATTGGCGTTCGATAACTCCTGATTTCTCGGTGTTCCTCTTCGACTCAAAAGCTCAATAACATTTTGAGAAGGTTTCATTTCTACGTTCTTTTGGCATTTTTCAGTTTGTACCCGAGCGTTGTACACATCAGCTGATATCCTACTGTGATTTTTCATGGTGTCTTTCCGACTTATGTGTTCTAAAGTGGCATGTGGAGATTTCCGACGCTGTGATCGATCATTGGTTACCTCAGTTGCTAGCCTATTGTAATTCCTTAAGGTTTCATGTAAATTTATATTCTCACTAGAGCTCTCAGATGAATCACAAGAAGGTTTTCTATTAATATTTTGTTGAGTTAGTATATGATCTTTAACTCTCTTAGTGGATCGCCTACTGTGATTTCTAAGGTTCTCCCTTGGGCTTATGCACTTCTTTGACATGGCACTCTGGTGTTTTATAGTTTGTTTAGCTCTCTGAGTTTGTGTTGCCTCATTTGCGAGTCTAATGTGATTCTCCAGACTTTCTTTTAGACTATGTTGAGCCTTTCGAGTCTGTGTTCCCTCGGTTGCTAGTCTTGTGTGATTTCTCAGGTTTTCTTTTAGACTATCGTCCTCAAATGAGCTGTGAGCTGAGTCATAGGAATGTTGTATTTCTAAATTTTGATGGGATTTCTGAGTACGCGTCTCAGCCGATGATTTGCTATGATTTCTTAGTCTTGTTGGATACTGAGATGAATCACAAGAACGTTGTATTTCTATATGTTGATGGGATTTCTGAGTGCCCGTATCCGCCAATAATTTGCTATGATTCCTTAGTCTTGTTTGGTTTTGAGGTGAGTGAAAGGAACGTTGTATTTCTACATTTTGATGGGATTTCTGAGTATGCGATTGGTTTTGAGGTAAGTCACAGAGACGTTGTATTTCTACATTTTGATAAGATTTTGGAGTATGCGTCTCAACCGATGATTTGCTACGATTCCTGAGTCTTGTGTGGATTCGAGGTGATTCACAGGAACGTTGTATTTCTAAATTTTGATGGGCTTTGGGAGAATGCGTCTCAGCCGATGATTTACTACGAGTCCCTGTACTTATTTTGTTATGAGGTGAGTCACAGGAAGGTTTTATATCCATATTTTCATAGGATTTGCGAGTACGCGTCCCAGCCGATGATTGGCTACGAGTCCTTGATTTTGTTTGGTTCTGAGGTGAGTCTCTGGAAAGTTTTATATCCACAATTTCATGAAATTTGTGAGTCTGCGTCTGTGTGTGCTGGAGGATACTCTGATTCCTCGGGGACTCTTTTCTACTTGGGCGTTCGGTTTCGTGACTTTGTGCGCGACTTTTGGTGCGACTCATCGGAGTTTTCGGGCGAAATTTGTGCTCAGAGCTACTTTGCGAGGAGTCGCAGGAACTGATGACTATCACTGAATTTTCTGATCTAAAAAAGGTAAAAAAATATGAAATGGAAATAATATTTGTCACATGTGAAGCAGCGGCGGCTTCCGTCAGTAAAAAAAATTCCGGGTGTTGCCCCCAAATGTTAACCCACAAGTCATTAAAAAACATACCTACTACTACTATGTTTTGGGTTTCTAATTCTATTTTTTTTTGTAAGAAACTTACCCATGCGCACCCAAATTTATCAAAAAATTCTGCTAAAATAATAAAAATGTATTGTAAAGGGCGTAAATTAAAACATTCATGTTCCACGCACACAAACAATGCGAGTACTACGACTAACTGATGGCCTGTGCCAGGCACAAAATTTCTTTGATTTTTTTTCCTATTTAAAGAACGCTAGAATGCCCAACATTGGCCCTATCACTGTCGCCCATATAGGCTGCAGATAAAATCTATCTCTATTCGAAGGAGTCAAGAGAAAAGTGGCAGCGTGTTCGACGCTGCTTTGGGTTTCAGTCGTTCGCCGTCGCATCAAGCGGGATTGTGATCCACTGAATTGCACAGGGCTACCGAATTTTATATATATTTTTTGGTTTCACAACGTTCTACGTCTTCCGATACCCAATCTCCACTCGTTTCTGTTTGCCCATAATTCATCATCTGGGCCTCTTATTCTTATTTCACTGTCTATTCCTTCTCTCCAGCTTCTCCTTGGCCGTCCTCGTTTTCTTCGGCCAGTTGGTTTCCATTGTAGTATTTGTTTAGGTAGTCTGTCAGCATTCATTCTTTGTACCTGTCCGTACCACACCAGTTGTTTTGTTCTTATATCATCCACTAAAGTATGTTCACCCACTGTCATAATTTCTCTTATTCTTTGATTTGTAACTCTTTCTCTTTTTGATTTCCCTGCTGCTCTTCTCCAATAGTCCATCTCCGTAGCGGAAAGCATTTTTTCTGTTCTATCCTTGATTGGTCATACTTCTGAGCCGTATGTAATAATACTTTTTACAATAGTGTTATATATAAGCTTTTTGTTATGTTTTAATATGCTTTGGTCCCAAATTATTCCATTTAATAAAGTTATTGCTTTTCTTCCTTGTACGTTTCGATCTTTTATAGCTTTGTCTAGTGTTCCGTCAGCTGTAATTTTTACATATTTAGTATTTATACTCATCGCAGGACTGAATTCGCTGCCCGGTATTTAAGATTAGATCCTGTTTCATTCCACCGATACACATATACTCTGTCTTATTGAGGTTAACCTCTAGTCCCCACTTATTGTACTCTATTAGTTTTCGTGTCATATATTCGAGGTCGTCATAATCCTGAGCCACTATATCTGATCATCGGCGAAACATAAAGTATACAAGGTGGTTTAGTCTAACGGAATTCCCATGTTTTGGCATTTTCTCTTCCATACTTTAAGGACTTGTTCCAAGTATATCTTGAAGAGCGTAGGCGAGATATATAGAACCTTGTTTAAGACCTTTATTTACTTGAAAGCCTTTTGTTAGTTTTGCTTTTATTTTAACTTTTGCCTTACTATTGCGGTATAACTCTTTGTAGGCCTTAATTAGTTGTACGCTTATGTTTGTGTTTTCCAACGCTTTCCAAAGTAGATTTAGTGGTATACCATCATATGCCTTCTGCAAATCGACGTAAAGCAGATGCAGCTCTTGTCCGTATGCCATTTTTTCAATAACTTGGGTTATACAAAAAAGATGATCTAAAGTCGATCTACCCGCCCTGAAACCGGCTTGTTCTTCTGCCTCCATGTCTTTATATTCGCTCTCCACTTTATTTCTTATTATTTTACCGTATATTCTGCTTAGCGTACTAGTCACAGATATACCTCTATAATTGTCACATATATCTTTCCTTCCTCTTTTGTGTATTGTGGATATATATGACGTTTTCCACTCAGTTGGTACTACAGTTCCATTTAAATATTTTTGGAAAAGATTCCTTAATCTCTAAAACAGTTCTTCAGTGCCATATTTAATAAATTCGGCTGGGATATTGCCGGGTCCGAAAGATTTACCGCTTTTTAAGGTTGTGCACACGTTTTTGACCTCAGAGATTGTGATTGGTACTGGAGATCCCATTTCATATAATATAGAAATGAAAAAGAAATGCATAAAATAAAACAAAAACCAATAAAGATGTTTTAAAAATTAAAACACGTGTTTTTGCAGAAAAATGCGGCAGTGCCATGGCTCCGTGGACCTCACGAGCCCCCACTGATGTTAAGACAGGAACAGGATGGAAAGTCCCATTATTACAAAAGTTTTTAATTTTTATTTTCCAAGACGCGTAACTTTTTTCGCGAAATTACACAGATCAAACACCTTTTATAAATTACACCAAATATTATCGAAATCTACTATAAACAATTTACATAATTCAACAAAAAATTGATCATCTTTGCTTGAGTACAGGCACAATTAATACCACAAGCTAGATAATTAGTTTTAGAGGCCCTGAATATATTGTGACAGTCGTTTTACATCAGAGCTAAGCAACTATCCTTGACAGTTGCTAGGTGTACACACGGCTTCATGAATAATACACACTTTTAACAACTAGGCACCAAGGCGGGTCCATTGCCTATTTTGTATTAAATTATTAAAAGGGTGCATTTGTAGTTAGAACGAGGTTCGGAAGGCGGAAATTTGACCTGAAAATCCTGGTATTGGTTGGGTCACTTACTTATAAAGAAAAAATATCGATTTCTCAGAAATTTAATTTTTGCAGACACGACACCGATGCCGCTTTCATTAACCATGACAGAATTACGGCACAATGTGCGGGATAGTTGCCAGTTAATTTTTTTGAATTTATGTACTTACTTCTTATTTTGTGCCCCTTGGTCCAAATGGTCCAATGATCTACTGTTTCGTCTTACAGGGGCTGCTTCTCTTATGCGCCTTTTGTCCAACGTTTTATGATTTCGTAGGGTGATCGGTGACAGCAATAGCGACAGGTTGTTGTTATCAAAAAATGCCCCCATATGTTTCGGGTAAGGTGTGCTACTGATTAAGGTTTTTTTTGCCCTTGTTTCTAAAACAAAATAACAGAGGGCCTTAATAAATTTTGACAGTTGTATTATGGGCACTGATGGTTCAGTGGGCGCGCGTCCGCTTTTCGATCAGAGGGTAATGGGTTCGATCCCCATGCCTGCCAGTAACTCGAACCTATTATCCGTTTGTGTATACAGATTCACCGGAGGTAGGGGTAACGCCTGTCTTGGGCGCAGTTTGAGCATCAGAGGATAATGGGTTCGATCCCCATGCCTGCCAGTAACTCGAATCTATTATCCGTTTGTGTATACAGATTCACCGGAGGTAGGGGTAACGCCTGTCTTGGGCGCAATTTGGGCATCAACGAAGTAGGCAAAGTTGATGAAAAAATACAAGGCCGTGGTTCGAAAGTCAAGTTAAACAGATGGTCCCGTATTAAGAGCGTAGATGGCGCTAGCACGATAAAGATTTCTGTGCCCGAAAAAGGGTATTAGGCAAAATTAGATCCTCCTTGAGAAAAGAAAGTTGCCTACCGGGGGGTGCTTATCAGGCCCGCCTGCTTGGTCATTATGTAGTATGAATGAGTTTGTGATTGTCCCTTGTATAAAACAAACCTTGCAAGAAATTGCATTGTAATATAAATGGCTGAAAATCACAGTAATCCATAGCCATCGTAAATACTGTGAGAGAGAGGAATAAAACTGGTCTTCGGATCTTATAATATACATTTAAACCTTTTATAAGCGGACACTCACGGTTTGGTCGATTTTGTCCGCTTATTGGAGGTGTCCGATTATTTGAGGGAACTTCGATATTTTAATATATATTTATTAACAATTACCTCTGCTTGAGTCTTTCCGATATTAAATTTTTCAGCGAACTTTCTTGCTAATAGATGTTCCTTCTTCGAAATGTTAACAACTTCCATTTTTTCACGTAAACTAAGAAGTTTTTTACTAGGCGCAATTTCAAAGAGATCTATTACTACCTTACTGAACAATAAAAGTAAAAGTCAGCAGTCCCTCCGAATAAAATATTTTTTAAACACGACAGAAGTATTTAGTCTCCGCATCAAAACGGAAAAAGGTAATTCCCCGGTTCCAGAGTGCGTTGTTGCCAACATTCAATTCAATTCAATTCAAATATGGTTTTATTTGTTATAACATACTACATAATATCAATGCCCATGTCGTGCAGAGCTTCGTCCCGTTGCCAGAGGTTTCCGTCCGGTTAAGGGAGGTTTCAGAATTTTTTTACCAAAAAAAATTGTCTGCGTCCGGTTATTAGAGTGTCCGGTTATAGGAGTGAATTTTACATGTAAAAAATAGGGAAAACTTGGTTCTAACAAATTTGTCCGTCTAAAGGGAGTGTCCGCTTAATAGAGGTGTCCGCCAGGAGAGGTTTCACTGTATTATATTATATTATATAAACAGTGAAAACTCTCCTTGCGGACACTCCCTTCAGGCGGACAAATTTCTTGGAACCAAGTTTTTCCCTATTTCTTTACATGTAAAATTCACTCCTATAACCGGACACTATTGTAACCGGACGCGGACAATCTTTTTTGGTTAAAAAATTCTGAAACCTCCTTTAACCGGACACGAACCTCTGACAACGGGCCGGATCGCTGCACGACATGGGCATAAATATTAAGAAGTATGTTGGCAACAACGCACTATGCAGCCGGGGAATTACTTCTTTCCGTTTTAATGCGGATACCAAATACTTCTGTCGTATCTACAACATATTTTATTTGGCGGGACTGCTGTGTTTTATTTTTATTTTTCAGTTGGGTAGTAATGGATCTTTTAAAAAATAAAGCGGGCTAAAAGGACAATACGTCTAAAAAATTATATTTTATAAGGATGTACAAAAAAACAATTGGAAAATTGTTTTGGTTTTCAAAAAATTCCAAAAATATTCGTTGCTCATTTCATATCTAACTTTTTTTACAAAAATCAGCTGGATCACCAGTGACGTAAAAAATCGACATATATACAGGGTGTCCCATAACTTAGGGGCCATAGTGCAGCAGGTGATAGAGAAGGTTATTTCCGAGAAAAAAGTTTATATAACATGGGGGTCAACACACATCTGTTTTTAAGATATAGGATGTTTAAAATTAGAGGAGTGGGGGGAAAAGGGTTTTACAAAAAAAAGAAAATCTGTCACAGCCAGCTGATTACTCAGCTAATTGTGATTCAAAAATGTGGTATTCATCTTTTTGATAAAATTATAAGTTGAGGAGATACAGGCCGTCAAAATAACCTCCAAAAACGTATAAAAAATAATAAATTTTTAAAAAAATTAATTTTGCTTACTTATTCTTTTTTAAAAATTAATAATACTGGCCAAATTTGATGCTCTGTATCTTGACAAAGAAAGAGTTTTGACCCATGCATTATAGGAACTTTTTTATCAGACATGACCTCCTCTATCACCTGTTGACCTATGGCCCCTAAGTTATGGGACACCCTGTATATATAAGATCCGAAGACCGGTCTATTCTAGGGACCATGAATGTGGGTAGGGTCACTGCATCCTGGAAGCCTGGCGTTTTCAGGGGTAGCGACAACAACACGTCACTTTACCCGGAAAGTTCATTCCTTTTGATTCATTTCATTGTGGTTCGTGAAAATTACTCGTTTTGACCATATAAGTATACGAGGATTTCATTTCAGGCCCTACGGGGTCCGATACTGCGTAGAAGCAGCACACTTGGTATGGATAGACAAGGGGAACCACCCTCCCAACCCTGGCAGGGGGGTGATTCCTCCCCTTTCACCGTGCTTTTTGACGGTTTTTTGCTTATAACTCGAAAACGGTCAACTTTTCTAAAAATATTCTAAAGATCATTTTTAAAACGGATAAAATTTTATTTTTAACCAGGTACCTTAGTACCCTCTAAAGGCAGTGGTGCACGTTCCATAGGCCTACGAAAAAGGGGAAAAATGTTTAAAATATGTTTTTTTTATTTTTCTTGTGGCATTTTGTATCCTTAACACATTGTTTTTTTCAATAAAGTATTTTTGTGCAAAAAACCCATTGTATACAGTTAAATATTTAATAAGTTAGAAATAACTTTTAAAAGTAGCCACCTTGAAATAAAAATAAATGTAGAAATCCTCAAATCAAACAAACATTCATTTTTGTAACTCAGTAATACTCAAGTGTTTTTTTCGACATTTTTTATTACTTGGTATATCAAATTTGACCATTTTTGGGGCGTCTATGCAAGATCTACTTCTGTGTTGAGGGGCAAGTGATGTACATCATTGGAAAGGAAATTTCTATGGCTTTAAAAATAAATTTTAAAACCGGACATGTGGGACAGTAAAATTTAGGAAAACAATTTTTTTCAAACCTCTAATTTATTTAAATGCCTATAAAAGGTGCGCAACTGATGTAAGGGGGCCGTGTTATACATCGTTAGAGAGGACTTTTTATCAGCCTCAATAATTGTTACTTAGTTGTTTTTTTTCAAGTTAAAAGTTTCTGTAAGAGAGGACTTTTGAGGGGGGTGAGAGAAGGGATGCCCCCCACCCCCACTTTAAAAAAGTTTAACTAGAAAAAATCAGTTTTAAGTTATTACTAACCAAAAATAATTTTTTACTCACTTTCATTATTATTTACTGAGTTACAAAAATGAATGATCAACAATTTTGTTTGATTTAAGGATTTCTACAAACACATTTATTTTTATTTCAAGGCGGCTATTTAAAAAAAATATGTCTAGCTTACCAAGTATTTAACTGTATACAATGGGCTTTTTATAAAATATATTTTTTTATAAAATATATTTTTTTGAGAAAAAAATTGTGTTAAGGATAAAAAAAAATATTTTAAAAATTTTCCTTTTTTTTCGTGCGCTAAATGAATGTGCACCACTGCCGTCAGAGGGTACTAAGGTACATCGTTGAAAAGGAATTTGTATCCGCTTAAAAAATGATCTTCAGAAGATTTTTGGAAAAGTTGACTGTTTTCGAGTTATTAGCAAAAAACTATCAAAAAGCACGTTTAAGTGTGTTGCTTCTATCATTAAACGCTGCATATCGCTTGAATGTCGGATGTAGGGCCTGAACTATTAGATATTTCTGACCCATACAAGTAATACACCACGCCCTTTTGGTGAATTTCGCTGACAAAGGGCCAGAGTATAGGCCAATAATTATTTTTTAAATGTAAATGACTAAAAAGTTTACCAATAACTACGGGCCTTGTTAACAGTTTTGATTTTTTTGTATGGCAGTCCTGTGGGTAATTGTCTAAGCTACGAATTTAGTGAATGTGCGGGTGCAATTGTGTAGAAGATATAATTGAAAATTTAAAAACACATTTAGCCCCCTCACGCCTCTAGAGGCAATATATATATTTTTTTGACAGCTGAAGAGAAAGTGCTTGAAGGCCGAGATATTTGCCAAGTTTCTAAACTCTCGCTTGAACCGTTAAGAGTTGAAAAAATATTTTGATACCCTAATCTTACATTTTGATTGAGGCATTTTTGGGTCTGTTAACAGGTCGGACAGTAAACAGTGTTACTGGTATTATTAGAAATCGATCAAATCAGAAAATTTTCATCAAACAGCCCACAAAAGACGCTATGACCTCGTCCTATCACCTTGATGTCGGCCATGTTGGGTCGACTGATGTAAACTAGAACCCTGTATATATAACATATTTTAAGACGTTGGCATAGCCCGGGTCCCCTGTCCCCACTGTTAAAAAGTCGCACCTATCCCCTGTGTATCAAGGCCTTTTACAATCAATATCGTGGAGTTTTATCACAAGATGTCGCTAGAATGCATTAAAACACGCATGTGTGCGGTTTTTTAACGGATATACGAAAATATCATATGGTCCATAAGTGAACCATTTTTAGTCCTTCAGACATAAAATTCATATAATAGTTATTGTTTAGCTTTAAGTTGTTTTAGTCCTTCAGACGTAAAATATTTGTTTGTGTTTAATTTTTTAGTTCTATAATAAAAATATCCGCCGTTTCTGGTCGAATGGATTTATAAATAATAAAAAAAGTAAACCATAACCTTTATTTTGTTAGAGATTTACCGAACCCTTGTGTATCACTGGTGATGCCCAAGGCAACCAGAAATGTTTTAGTTCATCCCTGTATCATACCCAAAAACTCATTCCTTTCTTTATACACCGGCGTTTTTTACAAGCATTTAAAATTAGTTGTGTTTGTTATCACCGGTGATATATAAAGTACAGAACTGTACGAGTCACCGGTGATTCATATGGTACCGGGCGATTCCACAGAAAGTGGTCCTAAGCGGATATGTTTTAAACATTTTTATAGGTTATTAAAATTAGTCTTAAATTTATTTAATACTTAGCTTATGATCTTGAGTAAGGCTTTCATATAGTTTTTCTATTTTCCCAAAAAATCCGAAGAAAAAAGCATTAAACTAATTTATATAAAAATATCCATTATTTTAGCTTAAAGATAAACATCTCAAAAAACTGTTTTTCCTTAAGCTTTTGATATTAAACAATAAATTAAGCATACCGTAGTACCATATACAACAAATCTACGAATTTTCATGCCAAAGTTCGCTTGTTTGTACTTGGTTCAGCCTAAAAATACATGGCATGATAAACTGTTGTCACACACGTAACGAAAACAGAAATAAAAATGTATAACTCGGAAAATAGGCATTAATTAAACGAAATTTTTCTTACCAAAAACCAGCACATTTATGAGATACCAGAAACAAAATTTAAAAAAATTGCATGTTATAAGTTTTTTTTTATCAACAGAAATAAATCTGTCACACACGTAACGAATATTTTAACTTTTGCAATAAAATGCAATATTTTCTAAGTAATATTTTGTTTATTCAGTTTTCGCCTTAAATGTCTATTCTTTGATTAATTCTAAAAAGAATAGTTTGTATATTTATTGGCGTAAATAAAAAACAAAATAATTATATTATCGTGTTCATCTGCGGAATGCTACTAGACCTAATAATGTTATTCCAGTTAGGCCTAAATTGGCCCCTTACTTCTACAAATAACACTGTCGAATTTCAACAAAGTTGTGTAAAATTTACTTAGTACATGGTAACATTCTTCTGAAAAAATTATAATTACAAAAAGGTTTGACGTATCTTGAAATCTATACATTTTTAGACATATGTTTATAAGAACCTCTCTTATAAGAGAAAACGTTTTGATATGCTCGGACACAAAAGAAAAGACTAAAAATACCATATTTGTATTTGTTAATAAGTTGTTTGAGATAATTTTTATAGAAGGTCAAAAGGAAGATGTGATAATTTTTAGTGATGGACAATCATCGGAATTCAAAAATAAATACTTACTTCCATTTTTAAAAGACAAATTTTATGTTAATTTTACATGGAAGTCTTTTTCCACAAGCCACGGCAAAGGTGTAGTAGACGGTATAGGAGGACGCGTAGAATCACATCCTTCGTAATAGTTTACGAAGGCTGCGGTAGAATCCAAAATTTGCTCGACTTTTATAAAGCTGCATCAAGTGCTTAAAATCAACTTCTTTATGAAGACAACAACAGCAGATTACCATTTATAAAACTAAATATGCCTAACCCAAAAAATTTGAGTAAGAAGTTATTTGGTCAAGTAATTATGAAGTTTTTAAAAAATATCCTTTTTACTTGTCTAGTTATAGTTCTTTTTAAAAATAAAATACTATTAGCTGTTACTTTCTGTATTTTTTCATTAGTCACACACGTAACACGTTGTTGTCACACACGTAACTCACTTTTAAGTTTATAAATAAAATAATAAAATGCATAAAGGGGCATTTAAATATAAATCTTATTGAACAAAATATTACCAAGTATTAGTTAAAAAATAAAAGTTGATTTAAGTATTTGGCAGTTCGCAGAAAATTTATGAAATAACAAAAATACATTATTTTGTAAAGAAATAAATGTCACACACGTAACGAATTTTTATAATCTTATAAGTAAATTAATATTTTTCAATCAGTGATTTTTTTTTGGCGTTAACGTAAGCAAAACTAACAACTTAACCCAGCAAAATTATATTTAATAATTACGATGTGTTTTTGTTGGTTTTAAAAGCAACAATTCTAAAAAAAATAAGTCTGAATGTCACACACGTAACGGTGGAATCACCCTACCCTGGACCAGGATGCGAAAATCATGCTTGGTAGCCAACGTGTTAAGGAAATATTTAAAAGATGTCATACATACAGGGTCTCTAATGTAAGCTAACAAAAAGAAAGTAACCCTACCGGAAGTTTCCACGACAGGACTTTCCACATCTGGCAAGCCCCTCATTATTTCGGATCTGCGAATTGCAGGGGGTCCATTATCTCGTATCAGAGTGGGCCTTGGTGGCGGCTTAAACTCGGCCTGGAAAGAAAGTTAAACATAATATGTTATAAAATCTCAAAAAAACGTTCAAACGACCTTATTAAATCAAAAACATATCCAATGAGTCCAAAATCTACGAGTTATTAAAAAACTGCTATCCATAAAAAACTTGTCTATAACTCTTTTTTTTTTGTAAAATATCATTCTAATTGGGTAATAAAAGATTTTCTCCATATCTGTCAAGGAATTTGTGGGCCGGAAAAACATTTTTATACTTATGGAAGCTTTGTCATAAAAATTGGAAAAAAAATTTTGTTTCTTAAAAAGATAATAAAAAAATATAAATTAAACAATAACGAGGTCCAAAATATTAATCTATTACCGGCCTATTTTATATTTGCCTTTTTTACCAATTGTTTTCAAAATATATATTATTAAATAGTAAAAATACATTTAATAGACCTTTAATAAATAAATAAAAAATCAAAAGTATTTTAAAAGGGTCTTAAATCTAGGAGTTATTAAAAAACTGGTTCCATTAAGAATACTTTGCTTTGACCCTTTTTTTTTGTAATAACTCTTTTTAATTAGGTAATAAAAAGGGTGTATTTTAGTATTTGTGTCAAAAATTTCGTGGGCCGGAAATGGTTTAGCATATTTTTTAAGGTATATTGGATAAAAGTTGCCAAAGTTTTTTTTTCTTTCTTAAAAATAAAATAAATGTGATTTAAAATAATTGCGAGTTTTCGCATTTCCGGCTCAATTAGATCGGACTTCCAAATATTGGTCTATTACCGGCCTATTTTATATTTGCGATTATCAGCAATTTTTCAAAAAAAAAATATATAAATTGTGAAATTTATCGTAAACAGACAAATATGAATCAACCTTAATTTAAAGAAATATAAAATTCCTAAATTCTACAAGTTATTGCTCAGAATACCTTAAGGGATCAAGACAAATCACTTATCAAAAAAAGAGCAAATTAGCCTGAAAACGCACCTTTTCCCTTAGTTGAAACTTCCAGACTGCCGCCTACATTGACGCTTGCCGACATCCCCACTTTTATGCGTTAATTTGATTGGCAAATAATAGTCCAATAATAGACTGGCTACGGTTATAAATATTTTTTGCGTCAAATATGAATAAATCAGCCGCAAAGTTTTTGAGCCGGCATTACCCCACGATTTTGCATGAGCCGGTAATAGGCAAAGTTACCTTAGGAGCATATTTCTTATTTAAATTTAAGTTAAAAATAATTAAATATCTATTAATTATAGTGTAAATTATTTATTAAGTTATTATATAAAAATAAAGGTTAGATGTAAGAGTAGCAATTGTTCTCCACCGAGAAAAAAAGCTAAATCTCGCCTTGTTGATGTATATTTTTTTTATATCAATAAAAGACGTTTCATTCATTCATAAATAAATGAACCCAAGACGGATCTGAGCAGTGGCGGCTTCTCCATATTTTGTCAATGACCTCCCAGAATAAATGTCTGTAATAATCAATAGGGAACTTGCCCAAAAAATCGAATCCTTTAAAAATAATTAAAATCGTAAGGTTCATTTCAATCAAATTCCAATAACAATTAAATTACCTGAGAAATAAAGGTTTGAAATTTGAATAACTTGATCTGTTCTTAAAACGCGCTGCCATTGGTTGTGACGTCACGTCTTTGGATCTCGATCCATGCGACCGTTAACCGACATTGAAAATGGTTGATGCGGGGTTTATAAAAGGACAATCAGACAATTTACCTAGAGTTGATATGTTTATGACTGTATTATACATTAAAAATTCGGAGGATTTTTCTCAAGCTGAAGTTCGTGGTATAAAAGCTCGCAAGTAAGTATAAATACCTAAGTACTGTAAGTACTATAATATAATAATTATATATATAGTGTTTTAAATAGGTGGGTACCTACTTAACTAATATACTTATTTTTAATAAGACTTATTAGTATGGTTATATATATATATATATATATATATATATATATATATATATATATATATATATATATATAATATAACCATACGAATAAGTCTTATTAAAAATAAGTATATTAATTAAGTAGGTACCCACCTATTTAAAACACTGTTTTTATTTTCATTTATACCTACCCACATAGGTACAGAGTGGTCCAAATTGGACACTTTTGATAGGAAACGTCCATTTCTAGAGGAGATAGAAAAAAAACTAACCTACATGTTACGAGCTCGATTTTTGTTAAAACATTAATGCCGAAAACCGCTATCTTAAACTACTTTCAAGATATATATTTTCAATTTGGTGCATTTTCGACCCACCCCCTTTTTTATTTATGAATATTTTTTATTACTGTAAAAAGATTCCAGGCACTTTTTTAAGAGCAATTCAACTGTCAAATTAAATTTTATCTGTCACTTTTAGGTTTTGAGATATTACATAAGGTTTGTATTTTTCTTATGAAATGACCTTTTTTTATTCGATTTTTGAAATCAGCGTAATTTTCTTTTTAAAATGACATGTCACACTTAACATTTTTTTTTTATTTTTTTTTTATTGTTTTTTATATTTTTAGTTTTTAGTTTAACCTCTTAACTTTTTTTTTTAGTTTGCTGAATAAGAATTGGTTTAAATTATTTTTAAATTATTTTAAAAAAATTTTACGCTAATTTTAAAAATCGAATAAAATAAGGATCAATCCATAACACAAAATATAAACTTTATGTAATATCTCAAAAACTAAAAGTGACAAATAAACTTTAATTTCACAGATGAATTGCTCTTAAAAAAGTGCCTAAAGAATGTTTTTACAGAAATAAAAAATATTCATAAATAAAAAATTTATGAACCGAATGGCCGCTATACTCATAAGGGGTCCGGGATTTTTCTAAGGAGTGACGTCACAGCGGCTGCCGCGCATTTTGCTGTATTTGAATATACCAGTCAGCGATTCCAACTTTAATTATTTATTGTAAAATAAGTATTGCGATTTAAGGGCTGATATTTGGTATAATGCGTTTTCATACATAAACACACATTTTAGTAAAATAAAAAAAAAATGGGCAAGTTCCCTATTACATAAGCTATGGTCGAAACTATTATTTTCTATATAGGTATTTAAAATAAACAAATATGCTTAAATCTTGTTAAATAGGCAACCAGTACTTCGCGCCGCTTCAGAACCAGGGCTCAGATACTGTCAAATTCCATAGACATGTCGTCAACTCTTTCTATTTTTCGCAATTAGTAGGGGACATAACATATCGCTATTAAATTATACAGTGCAGAGAATGTGGACACAGGCTGTCTTATTATCCCTCTCTGTCTATAAAAATCAAGCACGTAAAAGAACGGCCACGTTGGCGAAATTTAAAATAAGCACCGATTAATCGAGGGCCGCCATAAATATATTATGACCCGTGGCACCATCAACATACCGGGTGGGCCAAAAAAACCGCACAATATTTTTTTCATTATAACTTTTGACCCATGCAATCGATTTTAATGGGACAAACTGCACTTAATAGAGAATTAATCAGAGTTTTGACTAAATATATTTTTTTGTCCGCCACCTCAAAAACCAAGATGACGGACGAAATTAAAATGTACCCTTCAAAGATGCCCGTTTATTCTTGTGTTGCAAACATGTTCTAATTATTTTTTTAAATTAGTGAAAAAGCTGCATTTTTGCCACGCACAACAAGGTATGAATTAGCAAAATAAGTTCAGTGGTTCTAAAAAAAAATATTTTTGTTTCAACCATTGTTTTGCATATTATACAATTGTCTTGCCAATCATGTCTGCAATTATTTCCTTATAAATTCATTACTGCTAAACCGATTTTGATGAAATAAAAAACATTCTGGTGAGAATTGATTGGTTTTTAACTTTTTTCTCGTATAAAGAGGTATAAATTAATAAAATCGCTTAAGTGGTTCCCACAAAATCTGGTTTTGTTTTAACCATTGGTTTCAAAATTATACGATTGCATTGCCAATCCTGTCTGCATTCATTTCATTAAAAATGTATTATTACTGAACCGATCTTAGTGAAACAAAAAACCGCATGGTGCAACCTTTAAAGATCATTCAGTTTGCGCCATGATGTTATTTATTTCCCTAAAATCGGCTTAGTAATAACGAATTTGTAAAGAACTGAATGCAGACAGGATTGGCAATACAATCGTATAATTTGTAAAAGAATGGTTAAAACAAAATCAGATTTTGTGAGAACCACTTAACCGATTTTATTACTTTGTACCTTGTTAAGCGGGAGAAAAGCAGCTACTGTAGTTGCGTTCGGTATTTACGTCGGATTAATCTTTTTGATCGAAATCGTTCGTTTATTCCATCTAGATCTAGGGGAAGTAGATCTGAATCGTTCGGTAATTCTGCTCAGACTAGTCGGACGTAAATCTGGTTGCTCCGTGGATTTTGACCGACGAAACAGATTGGTCCGAGATTGTGACGTCATGTTGGGTATTTGTTTTTTTTACAAAAATATTTTTTATGTAAAAAGATTGAAATTGAATTATTTGATGTTGAAGACAACAAATTATATAACTTTCCGACATCACAGGAAAATTTTGTCAAAATTATAGCTGGGCGTAAGTTGCAATATGTACATAATATTGTTGGTTATATTTAGGGTTATAACTATAATAATAAAATTATAAATATAATAATAATAATATAATATTATATAATTCCAATTTGCTCAGACTAATCTGTAATCTCGTGACCAAAAATCCGTCGCGTCTGAGATGCAAATACCAAACGCAACTAGTACAGTACATTGTGACAGCTGTCAAGAAAGTGTCAAATGTGAAAAATGGTCAACGATCGATCATTAAATCCAGTTTGTTTCATCTATGGCGAGGTACGTTTATAAAAAATCAGCCTGTACAAATATAATCTAAAATGAATTAGATAGATACAATGATTACACAAATCATTGATACATATCATACGTATATCTCCCTTTAATCACGTAATTCATATATAAATCTCAACAAAAATCAAATCAGTAAATACATTTTCGAGAGAACACTTATTACTTTCAGGAAAATTAAAAAATATATACCAACCCCACGTACGTCTTAAATATATCAGTACTGGGAAAGGACCTCAAAAAATGACTGCTATAGTCTAAATTATACGCATTTGTAATGACGTCACCAGGTGAGAAAAAAACGTATGGCGTAGATATTTTTGCCAATCAATGTTTTTTGATTGACAATGACGGAGACTTCACCTATTTAAATCATAGACACTACTTTTTTTAAAAAGTTTCTTGTCACCACTGTTTATAATATACTCAACAAAGATAAACAAAAATGACGTCATTACAAATGGGTATAATTTGAACTATACAAGCATGTCGACATGTATGGCTTGGATAAATTCAGGCTACTGATAATGGGTGATGCGCTCTCAGGGTCATCTCTTTTCTAAGCTTGAAAACACCCATTATCAGTTACCTGAGGATAAATACCTTTTAATTTGTTTTAAAAAAATACCAAGTAAGCGGCTACATCAACTCAAGATAATGGATAATTGTCTTCTAAAAGTTCCAAAATCCAAAGAATTTTCTTAAATTTAAATTATAATAAAATCTAACCCCAATTTTGACAACGTCAAATCATCGCATTGACAAATTGTCAACGTCATTTGAAAGCAGTTCCTGTCAAATTTTATTAAAAGCGTCTACTTTTTAATCCAAGACATACGTTAGGGTTCATTTGAATCCAATATGGCGGAACGCTTGTAGTCATTTTCCATTAATAATTTTACGCAGCCCACGAGAAAAACCGGCCCGGGCGCGGAAATATCACGTGACCATAGGAGGGTCACAAAAGAACGCCTCTCGGCCAGCTGTCATTATAAACCATGTGTTTTCAGTTTTGGAATGTTTGTTTACGTCGAATTTTTTTTTAATTTAGACACGAATTTTATGTGAATTTTATCAAAGTTATTAAAATAACGCAGCCCACGAAAACGACTGTAGTGGGCTGCGTTAATATAATTAATTATTAAGAAAATACCTATAAAATAAACAATGCCGCGAACGTGTAATTAGTGTTGTTCCTTGTCGGTCCAACTATAAAACTGAAACTATGTGTCAACTTTTAATTTGCCAGTGGATAAACAAGTGCATGAAATTTGGTTGCGAAAAATTCCTAATGATTTAAGTAATATAAAGCGTCCACAAGTTTGCATCAAACATTTTCCTAACGAGCAGGTTATTTGGTTTGATAAGTGTGTTTTAAATGGAGAGCTAAAAAATTTTAAAAGACAAAAACCCAAATTAACAGAAAATGCTGTACCTACGATTTTTGAAAATGTCCCGAAATAACTAAGTAGATAACCTGTATCTACTGTTTGATAAGCTGATGTCGAGAGGCAACAAATGGAAACTGCAATACAAGAAATCAAAAGTTTTATCAAATATTGACAACATTTCAAAA
This sequence comes from Aspidapion aeneum, assembly GCA_963576565.1. Classification (NCBI taxonomy): domain Eukaryota; kingdom Metazoa; phylum Arthropoda; class Insecta; order Coleoptera; family Brentidae; genus Aspidapion; species Aspidapion aeneum. The sequence continues at coordinate 31,160,735 of OY755038.1, read as the reverse complement.
TTTTATTGTTCTAACACTAAAATAAACAAAAATTGGATTTTAACCCAAGAACGTGACACAGTGCCTGTGCCTGATGACATTTTTGAACAACAATCCATTACTGTTAGCATCTCTAGTTGAGGGAGAGTTTTAATTTTTTGTGAATGTTAACAATGTGTCCATTTCAAAAAACAAACTGCGAAAAAAGCAGGAGTTTTATTTTTGCACTGCACCGATACACTTGAAGTGCTAATGCAGTTTATTGAAATGAAAGTTGCAAACGGGAAAGAAGTGGTAAAAGATAAGATTGATCAAGTAATAGACATCCTTAGTGACATTTTCGATAGTGAGAGTGAAAAATGTGTTCAATTGTCATTTCTTATTTAACAATTAGGTATCTTGAAAAGGTAACCTGAGAATCGAAGATATGGTGGATACACTTTAATGTTGGCTTCATCTTTGTTTATCCAGTCATCCAGTGCATACACGCCAATTTACAATTCTAAGGTAATATGTCTTCCGCACCCTCGCAATATTAAAAAACTGATTTGTAAAATATTGTTAACAGATAGTAATCTCTGTGGTAGTGTGAAATATTTAAAAAGTAAGATACAGCTTTTAAAAGAACATGAGTTGGTAGTTAACTTACACATTAATGAAATATATATTAAACTTTGTGCTGGGTAATTTTTCAAAAAATTATTGACGACCACTACATTCAGTTCATTGAATGTGAAAACCATCTCACTTATTCACAAAATCACTTGTTTCTTTTTAATAAATTATTGTGAAATGTTTTATATAGAAAATTTTTCTTCAGATAACTCTATCGAGTGTTTTTGTGGAGAAAAACTATTGTCAAAGCTTGAAAAAATTAGTTTAAGGGCATGTAAAGTTTTTTAAAATAATTTTATTAAAAAGTATAATGATTTAGTGTCTGCTAATAAATCTTTGAATAAGAACTCAGACAAAGATGATGACACTCAAAGAAAACTTAAATAAAATAATAATAATAAATAGGTTTATTTATCAGAAAAAAAAAATACATGTAATCATAAATAAATAAACAATTACGCACTAAAGGTAAAACCTTGTTGGTGGAACTTTATCTGCATATATTAAGCAAAATATCTGGAAATTCTTAATTAAACAAATAATAATTATTATTTATACATGAAAGAATAAAAAATAAAAAACAAAAAAATAAAAATAAAATGAGAAAAAAAAAAATTAATAAAAAAAGAAATAAAACAAAAAGAAAACAAAATAATTTTTAATATTTTACTAGTATCTCTCATTTGAAAACCTGCGAATTATTTGAATATTAGTGGTTAAAACCGTAATAAAATATCGTCTGCCGGTCAGTTTACACATTATTTAGTTCGAAATTGAAATTGATAGAATCCATTAATTTGTAAAACCGGGTGAAGCTTGAAAAAAAGATCTGGAAAAGTCGTCATATTTCGGGATTACATTTTGATAGAAGATAACATAAATATTTTTTAAAATTGGTTTTTTATGTTTATTGGTTTTTTAAATCAATGATTTGTTGAATTTTTTTTCTTGTATTATTGAGAAGCCATAATTTAAGTTTACTTTTTAGTAATTTTAGATTGTTAATTTTCCTTAAATTTGGCAACTCTGCATGTACTTTGGGACTTATGTAGAGGAAACAACATTGGGCTAAAGTGGTTTTTGTTTTGGGTAAAAGACCTGTCTGCTGTTTTAGGCGTGTATTGTGTGGATGTTCAATTTCCGCGAGCGTATCCTTTTTTTAAATTGTCGCATAACAATGCTTTGGAAGTATAATTGCCTTATGTTAAGTATTTCGCTCTCTCTATATAGAAGATCGGATGAAAAAGTCCTGTTTTTCCCCAGAATTATTTTTAATAGCCATTTTTGTAAGATTTTAAGAGGCTCCGGATGAACTTCTAGAACTCCTCCCCAGACAATGATTCCGTAGTTAATGTGAGGTTGAATAAGCGTTGTATATAGAATTTTGAGATACTTGGTTTCAAAACATTTCTTTAATTCTTTAAACTTATTAATAAACATACGCAATTTGTTTGTTACATGTTGCACATGTTGATCCCACTTTAGATTCGAGTCAAATATTACTCCTAGGTATTTAATTTTTGACACTGATTTGATGTGAATATGGTTGTTATCAATTTTAATATTTAGCTCCGAAAAATTGGGTAATGAGTCAGTGTAGCGCCCAAAAGGCATAAAAAAGGTTTTATCAGTATAAACCACTGGAAAACTTGCACGAAATCTGTTTCAGCCTTTTTTTTAAAGTATCCCATTTATCAGATTTAAAAATCAAAACATCAGCAAAACATAAAATTTCGTCTTTTGGGGCCATGCAGAACAAGTTATTAATATATATGTTGATTAAAATGGGTCCAAGGACCATTCCTTGAGGCACGCCCATTTCGACCTTCATGTTCAAGCTAGATTCCTTATCAATTGTAACAGACTGATATCGCTCTGATAAACAGCTCTCAAAAAATTAAATGGTAATCCACGTATACCAATGTTGCTTAAGCCACTCAACAAAATGGTATTGGCCAAATCTAGAAATACGCAAAGTATTTTTTCGCCTTTATCCAAAGTTGAGTATAATGTTGTAGCGAGTTTGGCCAAGGCATCATCCGCTGACATTCCCTCTGTAAAACCGTATTGGTTAGGTGAAAGAATTTGATATTTTTTTAGGTAATTTATTAATCGATCTTTTAAAACTTTTTCAAAAATTTTGCTTAGTGAATTTAAAATGGAGATCGGTCTGTAATTATTTAAGTTAGTATGTGATCCACTTTTATGTAGAGGTTTTATTATAGCTTGTTTAAGGATTTTAGGGAAGTAACCTGTTTCAAATGATCTGTTAACAAGATATGTAAGTGGTTTAACTAGCAGCAATGAATTTTCTTTAAAATATTCACTTTTTAAACCATCATAGCCCGGAGATTTGCCATTTTTGAGGGATCCAATAATTTTAATAAGCTCAGTATTATTTGTAGGTTGTAGGTAGAATGATTTATGCGTTTGCTAGATATATTTTGCTCAGAAAACTGGTTATTTATGTCAAAATTAATATTTTTAGCCATATTTTTGCCTATGTTGGTAAATTGTTCCGCAAAAAGATTTGTAATTTCTTTTTTGTTTATAGTTGATATTGTTTCAGTTTCGATTTTTGAAATTTCTGTTTTAGTTTTATGTCTATTAAGAACTTTTTTGACATTTTTCCACAATTTATCTAATTTATTTAAATTTTTGTCTATTTTTGATTTATAATAGTTGATGTAGGCTTTATCTATAAGTTCGTTTAATTTATTTCTATAGTTTTTGTATTCTGTAACAAATAACGGATCTTCTGGGTATTTTTTAATTTTTTTAAGAAGTTCAAATTTGGTTTCCATAGACCTTAACAGACCTTTAGTGATCCAGGGTTGTTTATTTACTGACTTGCGTCGATACGTTTTTTTTGTAGTGGATTCCTTAATATGTTTTTGAAAGCAGTTTACAAAATTTTCTTTCGCTAAGTCGAGGTTTGGTTCATTATATACAGAACTCCAGTTTTCTTCCGTTAATAGTTTTTTTAATTTATTTTTATTTAAATATTGTTTGTCGTAATTTTTGGGGTTATGCTTTGTTAGGTATGTTTCATTTTGTATGGGTATGTTTAATAAAATAGGGCAATGGTCCGTTATTTTTTGTTGTAATATTATTGGTTTAATATCATCAAAGGGTTTTTTTGTTCTTAAAAATATATGATCTAAACAGGTCTGACTATCAGGGCGTGTGACGTCATTTATTGTCGATATAAAACCAAATTCACTTAAAGCATTTTTGTAATTTTCAGTGTCATTATTTATTTTTAATAAGTCGATGTTGATATCACCGATCCATATACAGTAATCGTGTTTTAAAAAGTTGTGTTTTTGCTTTTCAAGAAACTCTTCAAGATTTTTATTAAAAGACAATATGCAAGTTGACGGAGAGCGATATGTTGCCAGAATATTTATTTTTGTATTGGAATAATTTAACGTAAGATTTATAACTTTTATATCATCAAAAGTTTCAATTGAAAAGTCGTACTGGATGCCCTGTTTAATATAAATAACTGTTCCGTCATGGCTATTTATTTTGCTTTCGCTGTAAATTATATTATAGCCTGGTATTTGTAAAAGAGATAAGTCTGAGATTATAAAAGTTTCGGTTAAAACTATTATTGAAAAATCTGTGCCTAAGCCTTGTAAGAATACCTGAAGTTCCCGTAAATGTAGAGAAAGGCTTCTTATATTGGTTTGAAAAAGCAAACATTTTTCCGAATTTGGTTTTATAATGTCCTGTAATGCATTAAAGTTTTCCAGCACTATAGATTTTATTTTTTCACTCTTAAAGTTTTGAACGTATGGATCCATTACGCTCAAAAAATAATAATAATAATAAATAAATAAAAATGCTTGATAATAATTAAGCTATGTAAAATTTAGAAAATGTTCAATAACAATCTTGCAAATAATATATTCAAGCTAAGAGAAATGGTCATAAGATTATTCACTTGTGAAAATGTTCGGCCGCTTCTAAGAGTCTTCTTTAAATTTCGTTCTTCTGGTTTTTCCGGCGATTCTTCTGGTTTTCTTTTATTGTGTCCAGTTTTCTTTGGTTCTGTTTGATTTTCTTGTTCTTCCTCGCTCTCGGGGTCTTCCTTTTCTCTTTTTTTAGATCTTCTATGATAAACTTTTTTCCTTCCACAAAAAGAACGTTATTTTTTATTTCGGCCGTCTGGTTATTGTTTCTTGCTATTTTTAAATATTTTCTTAGAAGTTTTCTATCCTGGTATTCCTTTTGGGTATAATCTAGAGAAATATAAATTTGTTTGTTCTTAAGCTTGGTTGTTTTTTAAGATCTCCTCCTTTAAAAAGTAGTTGGATAATTCAATGGAAAGGGTCGAACTGTATTTTTTTTTTCTCCTAAGCGATAGAAATTTCGAAAATCTTCTACTGTGCAAGAAGTTTCGGCGTGGTCGTTCAGCACTTTAACAAAGTTTTGGAAGTCCTCCTTTACTATATTTATCTCACCTTTGATTTCTTCTTTGGATTGTACTATTTGTTCTTTTATTTCCCGGTTCGATACTAGCATCCCTTGCATTAAATCATAAAGCTGCTTAGTGATGATTTCTTTATCTCCCATAATTTTATTTTGTTTTAAAAATCAAATGTTTAATTGAAATTATAATAAAGTGTATGGTCGCCTTTATTCTTTGAGTACTTGGTATTTGGTTTTATTTATTAACATGCAGTTAACATAACATACATCAACAAAATATTTTTTTCAATTTATGCCTATATGAGAACAAAAAATGTTTGTCAATTTATTTAAATTGTGTGAAAACACATAATATATTAAGCAATACAATAAGAATCCTGGAACTTCTAGGATTACGTGACCGCCGACTTGCTTATAACGCGCCATGGCCGGTCTTTATGGTTGGCTGCGATAATTTTAATACGCTTTAGCAGTACTGATATGTTTAAGACGTACGTGACCAACCCCTATTCATATAGATGTTACTCTATCTATGATACTATTCCTAAATTGAGCTTTTAACATAGTAGTTTAAATTTAAAATAATATACATATGTATATATTTTTCTAAGTAAAAATGGACAGATTAAACAACCTTACAAGAAAACTCGTAGTAACTCGCATTTTTTGCACCTTTCCAGTGAATTTCAATCCAAAAATAAAAATGTACGAGAAACATACTTTTAAATGGCTTTATTTAATTTGCCTCAGCGCCCTCACTGTGACCCTTTTTGGCACTAGTGCTTTTCTGATCATGACAACTAAAATAAATTCAGGTAGATATAGCAATTTTAATATCGCTAATATCCAGGGGGGATGGGGCAGCAGCCACTCCTTTCTTAACACATTTCTTAAAATCAGACAATGAAATTTAAATAGATTATATTAATTGTCCCCCCCCCAAAAGTTTTGTGGCTTATAGTAAAAAATCCTGTAAAACTACCTTAGATCGATAGATCACACAATTTTAAGTCACAGGGTGTTTGCCTCCAATTTTGGTAGGAGGGCCTGTGTGACGTCAGAAATCCGAGATAGCGGCTTTTTTCATGTTTTTTTCACAAACTTCTGCGTGTTGGCATATCTCGAAGACTAAAGCAAAATGCAAAAAAGTTATGAATTCTAATTCTATTCTATACTTAACCTAAGTATAAAAAATAGTATGACATCTCTAAATAAAGGAAATATCTCATGGCAAAATTGTCAAAAATTGAATGTTTCAATTTTTGACAATTTACTACTATTATGTCGGTTTAGAACGTTTTTCTACGTTGTCCGATGCCTATTCTCCACCTCCTTCGATCCTGACAATCATCTTCTGTCAGATTTTTTGACTCATTGATCTTTGGATTGACTGTTGCCATTCTAGTTTAGGACGCCCTCTTTTTCTGCGCCCTATTGGTTGCCATTCTAGGACCTTCTTTGGTAATCTCTCGTCGTTCATCCGTTGTACTATCTGTACCATATCAGTTGCCTTTTAGTGATGTCATCCGTTATGCTTCCCTCGATTCCCATTCTTTCTTTTATGATTCCATTTCTTATGTGATCTGTTCTAGATATTCTCATTGATCTTCTTATTGCATCCATTTCGACACTTTCCATTTTCGTTTTGTACATCAACAGCGTGCTTTTCACCATTGTTTCATATATGCCAAATCTTACATTCTTTTTAATCTCTCTGCTCCATAAAATACTGTTAAGACATCCAATAACTTTTTTGCTTTTACTATTCTTGTTTCCAGTTCTTTACAGTCTGTTCCTGTCTTATCAAATGTGACACCTAAGTATACATACTCATTGCATGGAGATATTGTTTGTCCATTGTCTAGTTCTAACTCACTTGATTCGTTTCCAATACATAAGTACTGTGTCTTGTCCACGTTCACTGTTAACCCCCACTTTTGGTATTCTTCCGTTAACTTTCTCATCATATACTCCATGTCTTCTTTATCATTAGCTACAATTACTTGGTCGTCAGCAAACTGTAGTGTGTATATGGTAAATCGGTCGTTAAGTTGTATTCTCATGCCATGTACTCTACGTGTTCAGTTTTTTAGAGCTACTGCGATATATATTTTAAAAAGAGTTGGAGAAAAAAAAGCATTTCGTTACCTGGAATTTCTTTGAAAGTTGATTTCCAATTTTAATTTTGACCCTATTAGATCTCTAAGAATCCTACCGTACAATCTACTTAGAGTACTGGTTACTGAAATTCCTCTATAGTTGTTGCAATCCAGCTTGTTTCCTTTTTTATGTATTGAGGATATGAATGCTATTTTCCAAGCATCAGGTACTGGATGTCCGTTTATGCATTGATTGATAATATATGTGAGAATTTCTAGTAGTTTCTCTAATCCATATTTGAGCATTTCAGCGTATATTCCATAGAAAACAAGTTCCCAAAATCTTCACGGCCTCCCCTACTATAAATTGTGCTAAGACGCAAAACTCTTTCCTGTACGAAAATCCTTGAAAGTAATTTCAAACAGAGACTAATTTATTTTTAGGAAAAGATGCCCTAAGGCTGTGTCTAAAGATAACCCAACTAATAATAGCATTTGTAATAATATCCACTTGTTGTCTTATAAGAGGCAAGTTGGCTGATACTATGAATGCATATTTGGAAATTGACAACATTTTAAATGAAGCTGGAGCTAAGATGCAATACAAGTAATTTACAGGACTGCACAAAAGTAGCGAAAAAAAACATTTAATTTTTAAAATAATGAAACAAACTATTTTTTTCTATAACCCAGTCATTTTAGGAATTCACCTTTAAAAAACTAGTTGCAAGCTGGATTTTTGAATAATTATTCCATAGCATCTGGGCCATATTTCCACATAATCTCCGCTAGATATAAGGGCCCAACTGTTCTAAAAATCAGTTTTTTGTGATTTTCTCGAAAACTAATAACTTTTAATTTCTCGGAATAAACTCAACGATCTCTAAAACTAAAAACAAACCAAATGTAGTAAATTCTCAAAATAATAATAATCCGTTGGGTGTTATTAACATTTCATATGTTCAAGGGATTTTAAAAAACATAAGACGAATAGCCAAACACTATAATATAAAAACAGTAGTTTCATCGGGAAATACGATAAGGAGTTTTGTAACTAAAACGAAACCACAAAATCCCTCAAATAATAAGGAATGTATTTACCAAATTCAATGAGTGTGGTAAATCATATGTAGGTGAAACGAAACGCCCTCTTCAGGTTAGAGTAAATGAACAAAAGTACCTAATTAGGGGATATTGAAAAATCCGGTTTAGCGGATCATGCATGGTCAAATGATCACAGGATTCAATGGTCTGAAGCCAAAGTTTTGCATAAGGACTCTCATTGACGAAAACAAAAGTTTATTGAAGCTGCGTTTATAATGCAGAATAAAAGTTTTCAGTCAACCAAGCACGGACATACCAAACATATGGCAACCACTCCTTAAGGAAAACAAGCATCTTAGGGTTAAAAAAAGGAGGCGGGCCGTCACACCTGACTGCTCACCAAATAATATAAGTAGTAGCCTTTAAACTGGATTGTTTAGTTTACACTTGAAAAGGGTTAGGAAAACGGATAGAGATACTTACTAACCGAAACGTCGTGTTTAAAATAAATAAAGACAATGGAAGTCCGAAATTTTATTTCTACTCAATCATTGTCTACGAGTTTCAAACAAAGAGTTCTATTTAGTTATTGTAAAATGTTACACTGAAAAATAAATAAATTGAATTATCTTTTTTAGGATCCTTAAATATATTCTTTTGACCAAACACAGTATAGTGCTTATTCTGATCATTTGCAGTAATGTCGCTTGTTTCACATTCCACGTCGACCACCTCGAATGTGTGACTTACATCATAGTTTACAACCTGACCTACTATATTTCTTCGTTGATTTCCACGACCGTGTGCGTTATGGTCGGGTTAGTTTTAGTTAGGCTGCTGCTTCTGAACAAATCCGCCGCTAATATAGCGTTAAAAGGTAAGACGCACGACGACTAACTCAATTTGACATTGTTGACATTTGAACGTCGCATGTCGTTAACGGAGGCAAATTCTCGTGCTATATGTTTCGAAACAGTGTGGGTCAATAAATACGTCATAAATTGGTGACGTTTCATATCTATATTTTCGAATTTATAGGCGTTATACGATGAAATAACGTTCACAGAGGTGAAAATTGTGAATTTATTGTCAATATTTTAGTAAAAACTAAATAAAATTAAGAAACAATGTCTCAATTAAAAAAACAAAATTTTAAAATTGATTCTTTATATTGATTTTTCAGCTAAACGTCAAAAAATGACATAACATATGTCATTTTAGCAATAGTTTCAAAATGAGCTTTTACCTCGTTTCAAAACATGACATTGAATGACACATGTTATGTTATTTTTTGACGTTTAGCTGCAAAATCAATATTAAAAAATCAATGTTAAAATTTTGTTTTTTTAATTGAGACATTGTTTCTTAATTTTATTTAGTTTTTACTAAAATACTGTCAGGATAGAAAATAAGGTCCTATTAACTAAATGGCACAAGTTACGTTTACAAGCAAGTGCACATTAACCCTAAACAATCTGAGGAAATGAACTTCTGTATGTAGTTCAAATTGTATTAAGTGTGTAATAAATTGTATACAGAATTATTATTAACAAGAAGCGATTGAACGGTCATCGATGATGTTTATCCTTTCAATGGCAAACGGTTTGTAATAAAAGTATCTCCAAAAGAGTTTAGCAGTTAGTTGTAAGCTGAGAACCTAACGTCCCAGGTGTAGTTAACAGTGAAGACAAGTAGGACGATAGTCAGAAGTTATAAGAAGTCGAGCGTATCGAGAAGATACACATTTGTGGACAAGATTCAAAGAAGTATTGTTAAATAAAACCATAAAACCTAACTTAAACTGTGTTACGTCACGATAAAACCCTGTCGTGACAATATTATAACGCCCATAAATTCGAAAATATAGATATGAAACACACTGTTTCAAAACACATAGCCCGAAAATTCGCCTCGGCTTCCGTGAAACGCCGCAAACTCACGGACGGTTAACATAAGAATTTTGACGTACGTAGAATGTGCGCCATTGTGTTTTAGCAAGCTTCTATTACATTCCGCGCCATTTGGTTGGAGGGGATTGCATTTTGTCTTTAGTCATTTGAGACATCTGAAAAAACCCTTTGAAACTCTTCTACTACAATATAATAATATTAATAAAGTTTTAGCACTTTTGTGCTCTTTTTTAAACATATTTTTCACAAGCGAACCATTTCAGATAATATTTTTGTCTGAAGGAAACATTTTATTTTCAGTTTTAATACTTAAGTTTGTAGTCAGAATGGAAATGTTTCTTATTACCCATCATAATGGGGCAATAAGGAGTATATTAGTTTTTGTTGCCGATTCATTTACGTGAGTTGCCTTCAAATTTGACAAAAGTGACCTAGACTCAAATACTAAAGAGTACACCGGTTTTTTAAGTAATTACTAACTGGCTAAATTTTCGTACATAGCTTTATTTGGCCGAGACGCTTAACTTTTTCGGGTAGATAGGATTTCGGCTACTGAGCATGCGTCAGTTTTGGTGGTTTTGGAACCTACTCCGTTACGTCATTACATTATTTCACAATTAAGGAGCATAAGTAACAAAGGGGCTAGGTGCCAAAACTGTTAAATGGAGATATTTAAAAAATTGATGACGAAAATGACCGATCACTTACCGGAAGTGCCGTCTATTTGCCCGATTGCTTACGAAATTAGTAGTCCTGCGTCTTTGCACGTTTGATAGGATATAGTCGATGGCCCATAGAACCTTTTTATGTAAAATCTCGGTTCTATGGAAAGTGGCACTTAGCCCTTTTGTTACTTCTGCTCCTCAATTGTCAAAAATGTCGGGTTATGTCGATTATTTTTTTCCTAGAAACTAGTTGGTTGGGTGAAAATTTATCAAATTGTGGATTAAAAATATAGTTTTTCTAAAATTAATTATGCAAATTTATTGTGGACACCATGAAGAGTCTTTAGTAGCAACTATAAGCCACTCTTAACTTTATTAACAAATTATAAAAAAAAATACAAGTACTTGTATTTTTTTCAATAATGTGTTAATAAAGTGAAGAGTGGTTTTTACTTGCCATTAAAACCCTCTTCATGGTGTCCACAAGAAATTTGCACAAATAGTTTTAGAAAAATTCACTATTAAATTTTTATCCAATTAACTAGGTTTTAGAAAAATGTCTGACAATTATCAACTAATTTAGTGACGTAGCGGAGTATGTTCCAAAACCACCAATACTGACGCATGCGCAGTAACCGAAATCCTGTCTACCCGAAAAAGGAACATAAAGAATTAAATGGGAGTCCTGGCTTCAAGCATCGCGTGTTAGAATGCTAGGGTATGCCCCATATTTATGCTCCAACGTATTTGACTAATCTATGAAAAAATTTATTTTTTCCATCGCGCTATTTAAGGCTGCGCAATAATCGAAGCGATATCTTTAATTTTTCAATGTCCATAAAAAATTCGAATCCAATAAATTTCAAAAAATATCGAATTTTACAACAAATTTTTTTAATTTTAGAAAAGTATTTTTAAAAAAATGAAAAAGTCTTTTTTTCACCACAACAAAGATGCTCCACGACGGAGAATTTTGTAATAACCTAAATTGCTAGAGATTACATTTTTGGAATATGTTTAAAAACTGCAAAAATTCAATTATAAAAAGTTTAATGTGCGTTTACAATGTCTGATTAAATTTTTCATATTTTCAAAAAAACATTATATTCATTAGAACCCGTAATATAACGTCTGTTTCAGGAAAGGCCGATCCTCTCAATGAAAAACCCAAAATTCCCCTAGATTTCAAACACCCTGAAAGAACACTTCGAACCATAACAATTGTACATTTCAAAATAATCAAAGCGTCCAACATGTTAAATCAAACCTACAGTTTTCAAATAATTCTGATGATATACAAATCCCTAATTCAAATACTGGACAGTATGCACTACATCTTAAGCAATGAAAAAGGAGTGCCGATTTATAGCGATCTGTTTTGGAGTTACGCCACTTTGGTGGAGGTTCTGGCCATGCTATTATTGACAACCGAAATGGACACAAAGGTAATATCTCACGAAGAAATGGCAACACTGCATCAGCACGGGTTGCAAAGGATTTCAATAGATGGCGTCATTTGCCAAGCCGTATCTGCGGTACATACCTACTAATCTTATGTAACTTAATGTGTACATATTAAAGTAAGACAAAAAAAACTTTAAAACATTTTTTTAATTATTTTTTAAAAAATATAGCTTTTTAGTTCTTCTTGTGAGAGGCCGCTGTTTACTTTTATTATTAGGTTAGTCGTTAATCGCCAGGAGCCCAGAGGGCCCAATGACTAACTAACCAAGAAAGTTTTTATTCTGTTTAATTTTTTCTTTTATTTCAGTTTAATTTTTATTTTATTTACCATATATGTTTTGCAATTTTTTGCTTTATATTTTAGATTTTAATATCCTAAGTTAACTAGTTAGTACTTATCGTAAATTTTGTATACCAAAAAAATTAATTACAGAAAAAAATTGTTTAATAGTTAATAATAACTCAATTGTTTCCATTCTTTTTAGACTAAAGAAACAGCCAAAATAGTAAATATGATTAATGCTGAGAATAACCCTGCATTGCAACTTGAAGTAAGTTATTTATTTAGGTTCTAGTGCATAATGAATGTCAGTTCTTGGATATAGACTGGAGAGCAGTAACGGCGCGTGGTGTAAATCTTTGGGGATGCACACCCAAAAAAAACTACGAAATCGTAACAATACGGCCGGACCGATAACGCCAAGTTGTCTCAGTGCACTGATTTAAGGTGCACATAAGCTACCTTTAACAGCCAACGGTAACCGTTGACGCGGGTGGCATCACGGGGGGTGCGGGCTGCATCGATCGCCGCAATCGATTCACAACAGCACAAACCGAAGTCAGGCCCAGAGTCTTTGTACTGTAAAATTCTATAGGAACATCGTCCCCTGTTTCTATATTTCGTAATTAGAATGCGACATAACATCTACAGTGGACAGAATTTGGTTTTGAACCGAACCAACGCACACAGGCGGATTTCACGAAAAAGCTGGTCAAAACCTAAGATCCATTTACAGCCCCCTAAAAAATATATAATTTATTGTTTAAAAAAGATAAAGAAGAAAAATTCTTTAGAACCCCGCACAAAAACATAAAATTTGGAACTTTACTAATTAATTAAAATGCTTCCTAAAAAATCGTTGAAACCAGAATTTTGGCTGTATAAATTTATACAAGATATTGCAATATTTGATTTTAATAATTGCATAGCTCCATGAAAAAATGTTTTAACCAGCATGTAGGTATGTAAAATTCGCAATTGCATAAAACAATGTGATATTTTTGCAAAAACAAATTAATTGAACTTTTTCTGTTTTTTCCGACTTTTGTTATAAATGAAGTATATTGTCTAGCAAGAAAAATACTCTGCCAATATATGGGCCCCTAAGCTCACACAATGTACTATAGTTATAGTGTACGTGTGAGCTAATATAACTAAAAAATTAAATATATTTTATTCAACTTCAGACTCAATTACCTTTCGTTTGATACCACACAAGCCATATTTTGATTTGAACTTTAATTTTGAAAAAAAATACCCACACCCTTTTTAAATAAATAAATAAAATGTATTTTGTTTAACTCCAGACTCAATTACCTTTCGTTTGATATAACACACGCCATATTTTCCCTTAAAATCTAATTTTTCAAATCTACTCCCACCCTTTTTTTTTAAATAAACTAAAATGTATTCTGTTTAATTTAAGACTTAATTACCTTTCGTTTGATATCACCCACGCCATATTTTCACATATTCTCTAATTTTTTTAATCTACCCCCACCCTTTTATTTGGCTTGCGCCGAACAGATATACACACACCTAAATACACCACACAGACACACACACGGACACGATAAAATTGCTGAGATACAATACACCAAAATAACATATTTTCAGTGTTTACAATTTTTTGTTGTCGAAAATAATACCTTTTCTAGCCAATGCTGCGCGAGCTAGGAAGGTAAAAATGAAATCAGAATACATGTGACATAATAATTATACTTTTGGTTTACAAAAACCATTGTTAATAAAGCTAAGAAAACTTATTTATTAATTTACGCATATTATGTACGTATTTCTTACTAGACAATTTTCTATATACACAAAAAAAAATTTAACTTTTCTACTCGATCCGCATAACTCCGCAGCTGAAACTGCATGCACTTAATAGGACCAAAAATGTCAATAAAGTTGGATGAAGTTGAAACATTTAGTCAAATTCTATTCTAACATAAAAAAATAAATGGCAGTTTCATCGGTCATTACTATGGCAATTGTTTTTCAAATTAGGCGTGACATGGTCACGGCCTAGCATGATCATCAGTGATTGCACTAATAGCAATTTTACAATTAAACAGGGCTTTTTAGTGTTTAGGGGTTATGGCCAGCTTTTTCTTAAAATCCGCCTGTGTGCAACGTTGCCAGTTTAGCAAAAATATCAGTAAAAATCTGCTACATGGTTAAAATTCTGCTTTATTTTTACAAACAAACAGAATTTTAAAGTGTAATTCTTGTTATTGATTTTCGTTTCACAGTCACTAATCAATTTATTTACATCACAGTTTACCAATCTATGGGTAAGCTAACTATTATTTAATTTTAGGTTCATATTTTTTAAATGCATTTTTAGACCAACCCTAACAAAGGTAATGGTAGACCACGGTGAACGCAGCGTGGTTATAGGACGCGGGAGGGTGGTCGAGACCTTAGGGGGGCGGCAGAGGTGGTCGAGACCTTAGAGGGGCGGCAGGGGTGGTCGAGACCTTAGGGGGCGGCAGAGGTGGTATTGATTGATTGAAAGTAGTTCCGCAGAGCTCATTTAGTACTGTTTCAAGACAAATAACTTAATTATGAGTAATAATACCTTTTAAACCAAAAACGAAAATTTTCAGTAAAATTTGAAATAATGTTACATTTTTACACAAAAATCGATACAACAAGAAAAGTTGCTAGTAAAGTTGATAGTTTTAAAGTAAAATTGGTTTAATATAACTTTTAACTAACCCTTAACGAAAATCTAATGCCGACACAAAACTTGTGTATCATATTGGTTTAAAATCGTTTGAAGTGTTCTTGTATTGAGACAGATCTAGGTGTTTTAGGAACTAAATAACTCACATTTATCAAAATTTTAAAAATACAATGTTTTTTTTACAAGTCAAGTAATAATTCTCGCCCTAAAAAACTGGTTTAGACTGTCAGTCCCTTGACGAGGGCGACCGCGTGCGCCTGTAGTAATTTATCTCAGAGTAATAAAGTAATTTATCAAGGTTACCTTTGACAACGCTGCAAAGCTTTCTGCGGGACTCGGGCATGTCGCGGTCTCTTTTTAATAAATGCCATACTCTATCTGTTTTTTATCCTCTTATTGAAATTCAGCCCTTAGATGTGAACTTCTTCACGCGGTATGACGAACAAATTTATTTTTAGAAAAACATGTTTTTGCTGCAATCTAAACATCAGAAACTGCGTTTGATGGCATGCCGACTGTTTCCATTAAATACCAACATGTTTTTATCAGTAAGTAAATCGCGGCTGTAAAAAACATTAGCAAACCATAAAAACGCGTCCTTTCACAAAGTTTATTGTGACACCTCTAAAAACTTGTGGAAAGCAGTAAGGGATTTCCGGCGAAAGTGACGCGACCGTACTTGTTAATCTAACTGATGTTCTACGCGCTATTACGTGGTAAATCATTGGAATACGTACTTTACACTAGAGTCCCAGGGACTCTACTTTACACGTGCATCGGATATGACAATTTTCTTACTATACCGTTCCTAACTAACCGCCGCGTTCCAAATGCCCCAATAAACCGCACGAAAGCATGTGTGTCTTATGTTAGCTTAAATTAATTTTTAGAAAAACATGTTTTTGTTGCAAACTAAACATCATATACTACGTTTGATGGCATGCCGACTGTTTTCATTAAATACCAACATGTTTTTATCAGCAACTAAATCACGGCTGTAGAAAACATTAGCAAACCATAAACACGCGTCCTTTCACACAGTTTACTGTGACATCTCTAAAAACATGTAGAAATCCATGTACGTAAGTGACCCAATGATTAAACAGTAAAGGATTTCCAGCGAACGTGATGCGACCGTACTTGTCAATCTAACTGATGTTGTACTCGTTATTATGTGGTAAATCATTGGAATACCTACTTTACAAGTGTATCGGATATGACACTTTTCTTACTATACCATTCTTAACTAACCGCCGCGTTTCAAATTTCACAATAAACCGCGTGAAAGCACGTGTTTGTTATGTTACCTTAAATTAATTTTTACAAAAACATGTTTTTGTTGCAAACTAAACTTCATAGACTGTCATGTTTGATGGCATGCCGACTGTTTTCATTAAATATCAACATGTTTTTATCAGCAATCAAATCACGGCTGTAGAAAACAATAGCAAGCCATAAACACGCGTCCTTTCACACAGTTTATTGTGACATCTCTAAAAACATGTGAAAATATATATACGTACGTGACCCGATGATTAAACAGCAAGGATTTACAGCGAACGTGACGCGACCGTACTTGTCAATCTAACTGATGTTGTACTCGTTATTATGTGGTAAATCATTGGAATACCTACTTTACAAGTGTATCGGATATGACACTTTTCTTACTATACCATTCCTAACTAACCACTGCGTTTCAAATGCCACAATAAACCGCGTGAAAGCACGTGTGTCTTATATTACCTTAAATTAATTTTTACAAAAACATGTTTTTGTTGCAAACTAAACATCATAGACTTCGTTTGATGGCAGGCCGACTGTTTTCATTAAATACCAATATGTTTTTATCAGTAAATAAATCGCGGCTGTAGAAAACATTAGCAAACTATAAACACGCGTCCTTTCACACAGTTTATTGTGACATCTCTAAAAACATGTGATAATCCATGTACGAAAGTGACCCAATGATTAAACAGTAAAGGATTTCCAGCAAACGTGACGCGACCGTACTTGTCAATCTAACTGATGTTCTATTCCCTATTACATGGTAAATTATTGGAATACCAACTTTACAAGTGTATCGGATATGACACTTTTCTTACTATACCATTCCTAACTAACCGCCGCGTTTCAAATGCCACAATAAACAGCGTGAAAGCACGTGTGTCTTATGTTACCTTAAATTAATTTTTACAAAAACATGTTTTTGTTGCAAACTAAACATCATAGACTGCGTTTGATGGCATGCCGACTGTTTTCATTAAATACCAATATGTTTTTATCAGTAAATAAATCGCGGCTGTAGAAAACATGAGCAAACTATATTGTGACATCTCTTAAAACATGTGGAAATCCATGTACGTAAGTTAACCGATGATTAAACAGTAAGGGATTTCCAGCGAACATCACGCGACCATACCAGTCAATTTAACTGATGTTCTATGCGCTACCTGTTAAATCATTTGAATACTTAACAAGTGTGTCAGATATTACGCTTTTCTTACTATGCCGTTCCTAACTAACCGCCGCGTTCCAAACATAAACCGCGTGAAAGCACGTGTCTTAGCTAGCTTATGTAGTTACTCATACCTACTTGCTATGATAACCACGATCGTCACCATAAAAATTGTGTAAATGTAATCTATGCAAGATGAATTTTGCTTAAACATTTTAGCAAAAACAAAAATTGCTTTTTGTTTTAAAGTGTATTACATTTCTTTTAGCTTTGTGGAACAACACTGACATATTTGATCATCATTCAAGATCCCAATAACATTAATTAGTAAGATTAAAAAGAGCTTATCATTATTTTTCAGTAGAACTAAGACCATAACATGAAAAAAAAGCAAAAAAATCAAGGAAAGGGTAAAAAATATTACACATAGGATTATATATTACATGTAAAACATATACAGGAAGTGTGATCAAATAAAGATATTGCACTGTTTGTTCTTTTTTTTATGTTAAAATAATTAACATTTTTTGTGCCATATGAGTGAATTTGAACCATAAGTAATAAACTCGGTAATAAATAATTTAACTTGTTAAAGTAAGCATTTACATACACCTTTAAATAAAGATCAAAAAAGGAAATTTGTACGAACACACAAGGTTACACATCTCTTTCTTTTTTAAAAATAAAAATTATATAGTACCAATGGGCAATGGGTAAACAACTATTATAGGCAGTATAAGTAACACATTTTTTGACAGTACCTGGGCAGTACTTGCGCAATACCCCAATTATTGTCCAATCGTGTATAATTTTGTATTTAGTTGTGATATTTTTTATGACTAAAAGCATATACAGGGTGTTTAAAAATTCAATTACATAATTTTAGTGTTAAATTCCTTGAGTGATTTCAAAACAAAAAGTTCATATAAACATAGTTCTACAAACTCTTAGTTTTGGAGATAATATTTATTTTGTTTTGAATAGCAGTCTTTGGTGCAACAGAGAATTTCTCTATAGTTAAACATGCAAAAAGTTGCAAGATACCAAAAAGTTTGCAAAAGAGACAAGGATTTTATTTGTTTTTTTTTTAAATCTACTGTAAGCTTACAACAAAAAGGGGGGAAAAGGGGACATGACCCCTGAAAAAGTCTCACCCTATAGATTTTATATCATTTGGCATGTCTAATCGTATAGTAACTATAGCTTAACATAAATTTCAAATTTGAGCTAAACATTTTAAAACTGCATGAAAAACTAAAAAAAATACTCTGCCAATCTATGGGCACATAAGCTCACGCTGGGTACTATAGTTTTAGTGTATCTACTCGAAAGCTAATATAACTAAAAACTGAAGTATATTTTATTGAACTCCAGACTCAATTACCTTTCGTTTGATACCACACAAGTCATGTTTTGACTTAAACTCTAATTTTTCAAATCTACCCCCACCCTTTTTTTAAAAACTAAAATGTATTTTTTTTAACTCCAGACTCAATTACCTTTCGTTTGATATCACACACGCCATATTTTCACTTAAACTCCAATTTTTGAAATATACCCCCACCCATTTTTTTAAATAAATTAAAATGTATTTTGTTTAACTCCAGACTCAATTACCTTTCGTTTGATATCACACACGCCATATTTCCCCATAAACTCTAATTTTTGAAATCTACCCCCATCCTTTTATTTGGTTTGTGTTAGGTGGATTTTGTTCATTTTTAAATGGGACCATCTCGGCCCAAAACCCAGCCTAGGTACCAAATTTCATTAAAATCGGCCAAGCGGTTTTAATGAATGAACAGACAGACAAACAGACATACAGACATACAGACAGACAGACAGACAGACAGACAGACGGCGCAACAAAAAAGTTTCAAAATCATCTGAAACGCAAAGATATATAAAAATTTTTGAAATCGGAGCAACTTTTTTTTTCTCGAAAAAATTAGGATCACCATAGCTCACACTACTATAGTATAGTATATGTGTGAGCTAATATATGATTGATTATTTAAAAAAGATAAAGAAGAAAAATTCTTTAAGGACCCCGCACAAAAACATAAAATTTGGAACTTTACTAATTAATTAAAATGCTTCCTAAAAAATCGTTGAAACCAGAATTTTGGCTGTATAAATTTATACAAGATATTGCAATATTTGATTTTAATAATTGCATAGCTCCATGAAAAAACTCTGCCAATATATGGGCCACTAAGCTCAC
The DNA here is from genome assembly GCA_963576565.1 of Aspidapion aeneum. Lineage (NCBI taxonomy): Eukaryota > Metazoa > Arthropoda > Insecta > Coleoptera > Brentidae > Aspidapion > Aspidapion aeneum. The sequence continues at coordinate 31,140,871 of OY755038.1, read as the reverse complement.
ACTAGGTACTATAGTTATAGTGTACGTGTGAGCTAATATAACTAAAAACTAAAATATATTTTATTCAACTCCAGACTAAATTACCTTTTGTTTGATACCACACAAGCCATGTTTTGACTTAAACTCAAATTTTTAAAATCTACCCCCACCCTTAAAAAAAAACAAAAACTAAAATGTATTTTGTTAAACTCCGGACTCAATTACCTTTCGTTTGATATCACACATGCCATATTTTCACTTAAACTCTAATTTTTGGAATATACCCCCACCCTTTTTTTTAAATAAATTAAAATGTATTTTGTTTAACTCCAGACTCAATTACCTTTCGTTTGATATCACACACACCATATTTTCCCATAAACTCTAATTTTTGAAATCTACCCCCACCCTTTTATTTGGTTTGGGTTCAGTGGATTTTATTCATTTTCAATTGGGACCATCTCGGCCCGAAACCCAGCCTAGGTACCAAATTTCATTAAAATCGGCCAAGCGGTTTTTGAGTTATGCGCGTTGGTCATTACAGACAGACATACAGACAGACAGACAGACATACAGACAGACCGACGGCGCAACAAAAATGTTTCAAAATCATCTGAAACGCAAAGATATATAAAAATTTTTGAAATCGGAGCAACTTTTTTTTTCTCGAAAAAATTAGGATCACCATAGCTCACACTACTATAGTATAGTATATTTGTGAGCTAATAAAATTTTAAAACCCTGTATCTATGTTTATATAAACTTTTTATCTTGAAATCACTTAAGGAATTTAATACTAAAATTAGGTTTTAGAATTTTGAAACACCCTGTATGAAGCAATTTAGGCACTTACTGCTATTTCTCATAACAAACTAATCACATGCTTACAAACCCATACCAAGCCTTTAGTATTTCACACTCATTTTTGTCTCTCTCAGAAAAATTGGAGGAACATACTTACCCACATCTGGTCAATCTCCTTCTGCACCTCCTCCATATCAATTTTTGCAGGTCGTGCATTTCGTTTCTTATTTGGTTTGATTTTGACCCAGCTAAAATTTAAATTTCATTATAAATACAACAGTCAAAAAACACAAGAAGAAACAATGGGTTAAAAAAAAAAGTTTTATAATTTGTTTTGATTAAGTTGTATGATAAGAACTGAAAGCAAAGATACATAAAATAATTAGTACAGTCATTATAGAATTTTAGCTTGCAAAAGGTGGTGTAGTCGCGATTTTGACATATTATGTTGACATTGGAATCCTAAAAATAAATTTTTCGACTTTGCGGGGGCTGGCTCCCCCTGCCACCTTGGATTTAGTCTGCACAAAAGTTTTTTTTTTAATTACTTGGGTATTAACATTTTACAAGTTTTTTTTGTCCGACGAATGGTTGTTGAGTCATGACGCTAAACATTTCGCTGGCATTTTTCGATTTTGACAAAAAAAAAATTTTTAGTGGCCTTTCACTTCGCAACTGCCTATTTTTGAGAAAATCTGTAATAACATAAAATAAAGATCAATTAATAGCCTATACAATGAGATATACTACTTATCAAAACAATTTGTACACCTGCAATATAAAAACCCATGATAGGTGTACAAATTTTTTTGAAAAGCAGTGTATTACTGAGTTCTCTGGGTAGTACCCTTGCTGAGATACGAACCCTAAAGTGTTAGCAGTACACCCGTTTCCTAGGTATTTTTATAGTATATGCACAATAAACCGAAATTATTCAGTTTTAAGTCATTTTCTTAAAAGGTAAGCATTCTACAGAAAGTGTGAAATTAACTTTATTGTAGAAAATTAAATTGTCTTTTAAACAATGTATCACCTAAGTGGGCCAAGTCCACAGTTAGCACTTCCATAAATTGGGATTATTTGTTAGAATCATGAAAAAAAATTATGGTTTTTTAGATTTTATTCAGTTTTTAAAGAAACTAAGCATTTTAGAGAAAAATTTCACAATACCTTTTTTAGAGAAAATAAAATATTCTTTTAAATGGTGTATCACAAAGTTTTGCTAAAGCTGTTATTAATTAATTAATTTTTTTTTGAATTTTTTGTTTTATTTAATTTTCTTAAAAACTAAAATCTTGTTTTACTTTATTTTGTTAAAAATAAAATACATGTAGTGGGTTTTTGTTAACGGGGAACACTCAAAGAGGATACACAAGTTTAGTAATTTTTTTATCAATTCAGTTTTGGGACGCCCCTGGTTTATTAACGGTTCCCTACATATCATAACTATAAACATGGTTTAAAAGAAAATTTAATTGCCTATAACATAGAGTAAAACATTTTTCCGTTAAGGCTTGGTTTTTAAATAAATTGGTAAAATACATAACAATACTTTTTCTTGTAATTAAAAAAATCACTAAACGTGTGTATATTCTTTGAGTGTTTCCTATAAACAAAAACCCACTAGATGCATATTGTTTTAAAGATAATTTTAATTTCAACAATATAGAGATAAACAATATTTTTTAGAAAGCATTGTTTTTAATAAAATTAAATAATTTTATTTTCTCTAAAAAAGGTGTTTTAACATTTTTCCCTAAAATATTACTTTTTTTTGAAAACTGAATAGAATCTAAAAAAACATAATTTTTTTCCATGATCTTAAAAAATAATCCCAATTTATGAATGCCAGTTAAGTGCTCACCATGGACTTGGCTCACTTTGATGATACATTGTTTAAAGAGATAACTTAATTTTCTATAATAAAGTTCATTAAATACTTTCTGTAAAATGCTAACCTTTTGAGAAAATGGCATAAAACTGAATACTTTCGGTTTATTTTGCATAGGAAATACATAGGAAACAGGTGCACTGCTAACACTTCAGGGCTTGTATCCCAGCAAGGGTGCCACCCAGAGAACTCAGTGATGTCTCATTTTATAGGCTACTAGTTGGTCTTTATCTTATGTATGTTTAACGCCAACTAAATAAAAAAAATTGGTCAAAATCCAAAATGGTGACGAAATGTGAACCTTTTGAAAGCAAGGGGATTTTTTTTTCGCTTTAAGGACTGGCCTAAATAACCAAATTAACAAAATAATACCAAAAGCAAATCGAGAGCAAGTAATACTTCTTCAATTCAATTCGCCTCCTCAGTTGGGAGTTTTCAAGTTTCGAAAACACCTTTTTGGTCTATTCATGACCTTGTATGACCAATAAAAAGATAAATCATAACAAAAACATGTCATGTAAAAATAAGTCAAAGATATTTTGTAAAAAGAATTGAGATAAAAATATACCCAAGTTCTATAATACACATTTCAAAACAAAAGCTTCTTAATAGTATAGGTCACTTAAACTTTGCTATTACAGCCAAACTTGTTTATATTCAATTTAACACTAAGCCTAAGAGTCAATAAGCAGCCATAATAGCCAAGTTTAACTAAACATTCCCAAACTAGTAAGAACCTTTTTATTTTAAAATGTGTACTGGAGAACGTACCTATACCTTGAATCTCAATTCTTTTTATAAAATACAATTTTTGCATACATAATAATAATATTTGAGTTTAAAGTAGTAAAATATGTGGAATATTGTTACCTTTTTTAAATTTTACTTTTGGAATGAATAAATTTCTATTTCTATCATTTTGTGCCTTAGTACAATTCTTACACTGCAATTCAATTGCAAAGTGTTGTATTTTTCATATGATTTTATCAGTTTTTATTCTAGCTAATTGTAGAAAATATTGTGTAGTATAGTTGCCTCCATCACTTTATGATGATTGATGATGATTGAAAAAAGAAGGAGAGTTTACACATGCATGTATTTGCTGGCGCCAATAAAAACTGGCGCGCCAGTAAGTTAAATTTGCAAGTGTAAACACCGACTTGCACACAAGTTATTTTTTTGCATGCATGTATCAAAAAAGTCTGCAGCTGACTGAATTTGCTGGCGCCAGTGGTGACGCATGCGCGCAGAAAATGAAAATTTTCATGTGTAAACAAGTGCTTGCACATCGGCTCGGCAGTTTTAAGTTCATTATTTTACATTATTTTTTATTTTCATTGTGTTTGAGCTTAAAAATTTTGTTTATTTTTGTTTTTATAGCTTAATATGGCTAAAAAAAGTGGTCAGCAGAACTGACCATACAGTTTCATGAAGGCTATGAATGTTTTCCTTGTTTATGGGATGTACACAGTAGTTCATATAAAAACAAAGATAGTTGAGATAATGCTTTCCAAAAAATTTGTAAAATAATGAATATTGAAGGCTTTGAAGTTGCAGAAGTAAAAGCAAAAATATGATCCATAAGAAACACATATGCTTTGGAATTGACAAAAATTTAAAAAAGCCAATGTTCCGGAGCCGGTGCAAATGAAGTATACACCCCAAAAGTATCATGGTTTAAAGTAGCAGACCGAATTTTAAAGAATGTTGTTTAAATAAGAGAAACTCTAGAAGAATATCAAAATGTTGCTTTGTCATTCAAAGATGCTTTTTATAGCTCACAGAATCTTCTGCTGCAAGTTCTCCTAAAAGTTTTTCGGAAGCACCCAAAGTAGATCGACTAGCAATCCATGCTTTAACCCATGCAGATACGGCCTTTTCATTGTTCCTTTTCCTGAATCTCTTTTATTTTTTTTCAATAAAAGTTTAGCGACTATTTTGCAGGCTTCCGAGAGTTCAGCCGACATATCACATACACTTTAAAAATGAAACTGGCGTGCCATTTTCGCACAATAGTGTAAACCTTTACTGGCGTGCAAATAGAACTGGCGCGAACACTGGCGCCACTAAATTCATGCATGTGTAAACCCACTATAACTTAAAAAGAAATTTTGTCAACTTTTACAGTTTTCTAAAGTTTTTTACTTGTATTTTTTATAAACATCTTATTTTATGCCTTTAGGAACCTTCGTAAGTAAAAAACCAATACTTTTTTCACAAAAAAATCTCTTTAGTCTAATTTGGCTTAGGGTAAGTTAATTTAATTTAATCTAATGTAATTTGTGAGACTGAATCAACCTTTACCGGTTTGCCAATCATAAACATAGTATACAATGGACAAACTTAATGCTTAATTTTGATATCTGTCTTTTTACTCCCTTAGTATGCCAAAAAGAAGATACTGTTAAATTTAAGAGCTTAATTTGTTTATTTAGCAATATATTGAAAAGCAAATCAGGTATAAGGTCTAGTTTACTTAAGAGTTTGTCATAATTTTTAACCAAGCTCATCTTACAAGCCTATCCCCTGGATGAAAAAATATGAATTTTCACTAAAATTAATAGAAAAACTATGAGAAAAGAATGAGTAAACATAAGTGCCTTTATAAAATATAAACAAGACCTTATCATTATCAAACCCCAAACAAAACCAGATCCAGTCCAATGTTTACATCAAAAAATCTTTAAAATAAACATATTGTATTACTTACAGTCCAGGTCTTTCTTGGACATATCCGGGCCGATTTTTGATCATTTTTACACTAAACAAATTTTGATCTCATCAGTTTCTTTTTTTTAATTTTTTTAAACGTTTTTTCGTAACTTTTCAAAATGTTTGACTTTTGATGTGGAATTGACATCTGTCATGCACCACCTGTCATGCGCGCGCAATCGGCGGTTTTCGGTCAACGGCTAGAGCAAAAACAAGGCTAGAAAACGGAACACGTGGGCAACAGTTTTTTAGTAGGGGTGCCGGAAATATCTTTCCAGAAAATTGGGTTTTTATGAGATATGAAAAAGCTGTTTTGGTGCAAAAGGTCCAAAAGTTTTAAAACTTGGCACGAATAAAAGTAAGTATTCCCGTGTTTGCGATTGCCGTGCTGCTCGTAGGGTCTAAAATTGATTTTTTTAAGATACCATATACATTATTGGTTCCTGTGGGTATTAAAAAAAGTTAATAAACGTTATCCAACACAAATGTCCGACAGAAATGTGTTTTCTTGTCAGATTTATTGTTAATCATTTTCGTGTTTTGATGCCAAGCTTTTTTCTAAAATACAATAAATCGTAAAATCTTGCATCAAATTAGATCTACCGTTTTCTGGGTGTTGGCATAGAAAACAGAACCTTCGGCAAATCGATCGATGGCGAGCCCAGTTACATAAACCTATTCAGAAGAGGCGCTGCGAACGTTTTCTGGCGAGTTTAAATTCACGCTTTCGCACCGCGCTTCGCCAGTGGCGGAGGCAGGCAAGGCTCCTGTTCAGATATACTATTAAGGTGAGCATGTTTTAAACGGTTTCTATTTCAACTTCAGAGCCTGCTGTCTGTCTGTCTATAAAATCTTGTGATTCATTTTTGGCATGCTTCCCGTGAACGGATTTTAATGAAATTTAACATAGTAATGTAGGTCCGATTACAATATAATACTATGAAAAAATAAATGGATCCATATGACGGATCTGACACCTTCCTAGCAAGCCTATTGTCACACCTCAAGTGAAGCCATGCTAATGTATTAGCCTTAAAAACAGCTTTTGTAAATATCTCAGAAACTAAAGCTCCTACACATAAAACAGTTTGTTGTCAATATCTCAGAAACTAAAGCTCCTACTCATAAAACAGTTTGTTGTCAATATCTCAGAAACTAAAGCTCCTACTCATAACACGAATTATTGAATAATATATACTTAGTCTACTATATTCCGAAAACAGTGTATCGATAGGATGCTTCGTTAAAAAGTTAGCAATTTTTTAATCATCATTAGCATTAATGGATTTTGACCAAAATCTAATCAGCTCGTAATAAGGTCACTATATCACGAAGAGAAGGAATTTCGTGATATAGTGACCTTAGCTCGTAAGAGTGTCGAACACTATTTTACCTGAAAATTTTATGAAAATAATATACACACAGACACACATCACGACGATATTGCTGAAAAAGGTCAAAATACATCCAAATAACACATTTTTGGCGTTATCTAAAAAAAAAAATTTGTCAAAAATAATACCTCTCTAGCCATTGCTACGCGGGCTAGGAAGGTAAAAATGGTTGAGGGGTGTAAAATGAATAAATCCATAACTTTGGAGCCAAGTATATGAACATGCGGTTTTCAGATTTATCCAGTCTAGTTATATTTTCTATGGTGTTGGCCATTCATCCAAGAAACCAAATATAGAAACGTAACAAACCTTCGGAATAATTAATTTTAAATAAAATAATATTAAAATAATTTGTTCTAAATTTTGGAAAAAAACATTTAGAAAATGTTTAAAGACTTGATATTTTGAAAGCGCCTGTATCAATCTAATTGAAAATGTGAAATAAAATAATTCAAAACTTTTTAACAAAATTTATTTTATTATATCCCAAACAAAACAACAAATGAAAGTGCAATAAAATGTATTACCTATTTTTACAATTATTAGAGAACTTACAATAAATATACCAAAAATAAATATATCCAACACTGCCTATAGTCAGAGAACATATATCCGTAATATTTTCGCTGCTACAGTTTAGACAAATACGAGCCACAGAAAAAAAAATCGCGGTTCGGTCTGGCGGACGAGCTTTATGATAGCCAATCCCCGTGGTTGTGAACTGTCAAATTACAAACCGTGGCCAATGAAATTGAAGGGTCTTCTTTTTCTAAGGCCGTGTTAAATGAGATTGCGAGTTGTCCTTAGTTAAGCCGATCACACACAAAAATGCATAGCGCATAGCATGGCGCATAGAAGTTCAACCTTATGGACTTTTCTTACGCAAATCCAATATGGCCGCTGCTATTCGATCGCTGATTGGCTTTGCACCACTATGTGCCATGCTATGCGCTTATGCATTTTTGTGTGTGATGGGCTTTACGAACAAAACTATAGACCTTTTCAAGCGGTGAACCGCTCGGTTATTAGATCTCTTTGTTTAATTGCGAGAATCAAACAGAGAGTTGTTTGATTCTCGCATTTAAACAAAGAGAACTAATAACAGAACTCTCCACCGCGGTGGACCGATTGAAAAGGTCTAAAAGTTCTATCCAAGCGGTCAACCGGAATTAACCGTTCTCATTTGGTAATAACCAACTCTATCCAAGCGGTCATGGATGAAGCGTGTGATATGTGAAATTACTTCCAACCGATTAAGGCACGATACAGTAAAAACCTTTTTAAGCGATGGAGCGTTCGGTTATTAGTTCTCTTCGTTTAAAAAGAGAATCAAACAGAGAGCACTTAATCAAGAAACGTCAAAAAATCATGCATTTTCATTGTTCTTTCTTTCTACCTCCGCAGCAGGGTTATAAATGGTTAATAGAACAATGGAAATATGATTTTTTGACGTTTCTGGGTTAACCGCTCTCTGTTCGATTCTGGCATATTTAAACGAAGATAGCTAATAATCTAACGATCCACTGCTTGAAAAGGTCTTAACACACGGTATGTCAGCAACGTGGACCAAAACCCGTTTTCACCGCGCATTATGTCATGTAGATGACAAAATAGCAAAATTGCCATCCAGCTGGATAAATAACAATTTTTATTAGATATTGAGCAAACGTTTTGGTCTACAACTGTTTAAAATTTGGTTTAAATGTATATTGGCTAGTTTTATAGGAATGACTTGAAACGTTGTCGAAAATAAAGCACCGCGTATGTTCAGAAAAGTATTTTGGCATCTACACGACGTCACGGAACGCGACAAATGACAATCAGGCGTCATCCTCCGTAGATATGGATGCGCGCTAAAGCCGATCACACACAAAAATGCATAACGCATAGAAGTTTAACCTTATGAACTTTTCTTATGCAAAACCAATATGGCCACCGCTATTCGATCGCTGATTGGTCGAAAGCCTCATGCTACGCGTTATGCACCATGCTACGGAGGTGTGTGTGAAGGCCGTTACATACCGTGTCTTACTGTAGCTGCGTTCGGTATTTACGTCGGATAAATCTTTTTGATCGAAATCATTCGTTAATTCCATCTAGATCTAGGGGAGGTAGATCTGAATCGTTCGGTAATTCTGCTCAGACTAGTAGGACGTAAATCTGGTTGCTCCGTACATTTTGATCGACGAAACAGATTAATACGAGATTGTGACGTCATGTTGGGTATTTGTTTTGTTTACAAAAATATTTTTAATGTAAAAAGATTGAAATTGAATTATTTGATGTTGAAGACAACAAATTATCTAAATTTCCGACATCACAGGAAAATTTTGTCAAAAATATAGCTGGGCGTAAGTTGCAATATGTACATAATATTTTTGGTTATATTTAGGGTTATAACCATTTATAAAAATTTGATCGATTTGATCCGGATCGTTCGGTACAATTTGCTCAGACTAATCTGTAACCACGTGACCAAAAATTCGTCGCGTCTGAGATGCAAATACCGAACGCAGCTTGTATCGCGTAATCAGGTACCGTGTTGTTACGTCAGTTAAAGGAAATGTGTTCGCTTTTTAGTAAACCCATGTTCTAACTGAATTTTGAACTTTTTTCTTATAAAGGCCGGATTAGTTTTAAATTTATCGCGTTACAAACGGATTTACTAGCCCTAGACGGCATTTTTGAAAGACAAACTCATGTGCCAATTTTTTTTTATTTTATTGAAATGTGAAAACTTTCAGTGTGTCTTACGGCATTTTGGTTCAATATTATTTAACAATTTATAATTTACAGAAGCGCTTGACTTGCGGCAAATTATAAAGCTTTGTTTAGAAAATTGACGTTTCATTATTTAGATAATCCCATAACAAAATCTAAGTAATTTTCTGTAGACCAGGTTTTTCTCAGCGCATATGCTAGGCCGCGCTAAGTATTTTAATTTTATGCTGAAATTTCAAAGAATTCTGAACAAAAATTCCATAACGGTTTGAATCTTTGACAATTTAATTTATCGAACCTCCATATGAATCACGGTCCCCAGAATTAGGGTGCATATGAATCACCACTTTTTCAAAAACTAAGGCAGTGTTTGATAAATTTTTTGAAGTAGTTACCTAGACTGTAGTTAAAATGTTTAAAACTAAAACACTATTATATTAGGTTAAATTAAAACTGAAGGTAAAATAAATAATAATTGTTAAAATACGTATTTTTTCCAAACAACAAAAAACGCAATAATTATACAAGCTCCCAAAATATTTACACACTATACTATCATCACACAAGAAGCTAAACTATTGAACCATCACCATAAAATTACATACAATGCATTTCTTTGGTTTGTATAACAAAATCAGTCATTGTTTAAAAAATAATATAATAATAATTAAAGAAATCTAAGATTTTATTTTCTACTTACATACCTAATAATATTTAACTATATCACCACAGATCGAGTGCAGAAATTTAACAGTAAAAAGAGACGAAAAAAGCCCACCATTTTTCATTTTTTTTCATCTTCTTTATAGCGAATTCTTTTGAGAAAGTTTTTTTGTGTGCACGCTATTTTGTTGCTATCCAAAATTGCCTCAGTGCACGTTCACTAAAATACCGATAGCGCTCGTGTCGAAAAATGTGCGCGGAGTGCAACACTGGGCTTGTCAGCTGCTTAATCGAACACCAAAAATTGCATTAGTTGTCACAAAAGTATAGAAGAATTATTGCACTAGTGGCGCACATGTGATGTATTTTTTCTCACAGGAACTAACTATTCAAAAAAAGTTGGTGGGAGAGGTTCAACTTAAAACTAGTGACTACAAAAAGATACGCAAACCAATCTTATAAACTGCACGAGCGCCACTCTCCTTTTTTTTTAACGCTAATCATCACTGACGCTTAAAAGGCAAATCGCGTACCAACTTTTTAACTGCGCATAAGGAATTCTTTGCTCTTTTCTTTTTATGTAAATTGTTTCCCGCTCTTTTCCTCTCACGTCGTGTATATGTGTCGTCTGATGTTGACAAGCGTCTATGGACGACAAAATGAATAAAGCCACATTAGCACAATACGGCAATACCACTTGTTTCACAAGAACGCAGGATAAAACAGCCCGAACAACAGAGCGCAGCACAAAAGGTCGTACGGACAAAAGAGCCCACGAACAAAAACGCGTAGAAAGTGCAAATGTTTTGTACTTCTTTCCGAGACATATTTTTTTGTTTGTATTTATACCCACTGTACCTAACATAAGATCGCTTCGCTCATTACAAAAAAAAACCTACACAGTTTAACCTAGTCTAACCTGTTCGAGATAACAATCTAAACTCACCTAACCTACCCCAATCTAATCTAACCCAAGCGTCCCTCGCAAACCTAACCTTCCGCGAATTAATTCTCATTTCAGTGGTAAATTTATCGCGTGTGTGTATTTAACTCGTTAAATTTGTGAGTGAAGCGAGCTCCGGACAGGTTAGGTTAGATGGTGAGGTGAGGTAAGGTTAGAATTTGTTGGGTTGATAAATCAAAAAGTAGCTATGTTCAATTATGTAAATTTTTTGAAATTAAAAAAATAACGCGCTCTTTTGTTCGTGCGCTGCTTTGTCCGCGCTCTTTTCACCTAGCACCCACCTATACAGGTCGCATTGTTTAAACAAAATTTCGAGAAGCTTTTATAAAGCTCACGATACTACAACGTTGTTCAAAATTGAATGCAATTTAACGGTTTGTTAGGCATATAAAAGTTAAAAAATATTAAAAAAATAATAAATATGCCCCTTAAATAGGGGCTACGGAACGCATAGATATAGAAAAATAAATATCGCTTCGACTACTGCGCAACCTCCAATAGGGGCGGCGAAACGTTAGGCGCCATTTTAGCACAAATTTTAAGTACAAGCTGTAGAGGTCGTTATTGTGAACAAGCATATCGTCGCTGTAAAGTCAAAACCTCGTATCTCGAAATTTGGCCGTTTTGAGTTATCAGCGACATCTATTGGTACATTTTAAATCACACAAGTAGCAAAACCTTTTAAGTCGATATCCGTTATGAGTCAGTAGCAATTTAATTATGTTGTTTAACAAAACCTTGTATCTCAATACAGGCTAGCGGTCTAACATGGAGTGCATTTTAGAACTTTTTTATTCTGAATTTATTCATTTGTTATTCTGCATTTATTAAGTTATATGTCTTGTTTTTGCTAATTATGGTAAGTATTTAATATTGTGTACACAATATAAGTTAAATTGACCAGTTTGTGCCCGGAATACACTCTCTACACTTTGCGGTCACTAACCAGATTACAATAATTCAAAATTTTGGTTAAGGGATACTCGCAGATGGAATGCGACAGTGTCCATTCAACAATCGAGCGACGTGTGAAAAACCGAGATATCTATTCTCCCTCCAACTATGCAGAGATCATCAGAGAGGTACGGCAAAAGAAAAGTCAATATCAGGTTTAATACATCAACAATGAATTTTTTCAGGACTATTTCCAAATAAAATATTATTCTTCTCTTCGTCCAGGGAAAAGAGTGGGTGACTCTACTGTTAATGATTTAAGAGCTCTCAAGTATTGTCCTGTCGGCAATATTGAGTTCAAGTTAGATTTTGATGAAGACTCGAAGTCACTTCCCCAACGCAATAACTATATTACTGCTAGCCATAAAAGGAGATAAATACAACCATCTTCAAGCCTTAAAAGCTGTTGTGCCTTCTGATTATGATGGTTTTTATGATTCCCTTTATCATTAAGATTCCTTTGTAATTCTGCCATAAATAAAAAAATTATTTTTATTATTATTGTTAATTTTATTACTTACTTGATTTCCTCGTATCTCACGTTTTTAGCAAAATTGAACAAAATATTAAGAAATGATATTTGACCCATACGTTATTTAACAAAAATACCGATTAGGTAACAAATAAACTGATATCTAGAAAATGTTTCTAGAAAAATCGAAATAGCAAAGTTTTTTTGCGTTTCTTGTAAAAACACGTTTTCAGACTTATGAGGTTTTGACTTTATAGCGACGATATAGAGTAACTGGATCACGAAAACTACGTCGGCGTCGCCGGGCTTCAGAACGCAGTGACCTTACAAGCGTAGTATCAGCCACCACCCCTAGAGGTCGCAGGAGAAAATAAGCAGTGACGCTCTGTCAAATATCTTTAATAGAGATCAGTGCCTCCACATGGTAAAACACCAGGAGTTTAGTTCAATGCCGACGCCTGTTAGCCTGGATTCACATGCATACGTGATACGCGTCCGTTGTGTACCACGTGATCAATATCGACCAATGATATTTAAAGGGAAAAAATCACGTGGTACACAACGGACGCGTATCACGGATGCATGTGGATCCAGGCTTAAAGCCTGGCGTAGTTTTCGTGATGCAGCAGTAAAAGCTGACGCTCGTTTTGTCCTTACTTTAGACACTTTCAAGCGAGAATCAAACAGAGAGCGTTTAACCAAGAAAAAACCATTAATAACCCTGCTCTGATGGTAGGTTATCTTTGGTTAAAATCACAATGAAAATTAATGATTTTTTTACGTTGAACGCTCTCTGTTTGATTCTCGCAATTAAACGAAGAAAACTAATAACCAAACGGTCCACCGCAGTGACCCGCTTGAAAACGTATTTTATTAGTTCTGTCCACGTATTGCAGACAATTTTCCCTGTCATGACTGGTGACCATTAAGTACCATTAATATTAAATAGAGAGACAAATAATTCAAAATTTCTTTAACTGGACTCTTTCAAATCACTTGCTATTTAAAAAAGACATATGAGTGTCAACATTTGCGCATTTTTTACTAAGAATGACATATCCAAGTTTTTTCTTTGCCGATTATTTTGTATTAAAGGACCCCGCAGTTTTTTTTATAGTGTATACCGGTGATGTTTTAAAAATAATAATTTTAGGATGCTATCGAGGAGTTAATAGTTTATTAGCTCACACATATACTATGATATAGTAGTGTGGGCTATGGTGATCCTAATTTTTTCGAGAAAAAAAAGGTTGCTCCGATTTCAAAAGTTTTTATATATCTTTGCGTTTCAGATGATTTTGAAACTTTTTTGTTGCGCCGTCTGTCTGTCTGTCTGTATGTCTGTCTGTATGTCTGTCTGTAACGACCAACGCGCATAACTCAAAAACCGCTTGGCCGATTTAAATGAAATTTGGTACCTAGGTTGGGTCTTGGGTAGAGATGGTCCCATTTAAAAATGAACAAAATCCACCGAACACAAACCAAATAAAAGGGTGGGGGTATAATTCAAAAATTAGAGTTTAAGTGAAAATATGGCATGTGTGATATCAAACGAAAGGTAATACAAAATACATTTTAGTTTTTGTTTTTTTTAAGAGTGGGGGTGGATTTCAAAAATTTGAGTTTAAGTCAAAATATGGCTTGTATGGTATCAAACAAAAGGTAATTTAGTGTGGAGTTGAATAAAATATATTTCAGTTTTTAGTTATATTAGCTCAGACGTACACTATAACTATAGTACCTAGTGTGAGCTTAGGGGCTCATATATTGGCAGAGTATTTTTTATTTCGGCGGTTACGTCATGACATATTTGAATTAGTTTAAATGAAACTTTGTTTCTCATGCCAACTTTACCTGTTTTTATACATATTATTCAACCAGTTATTACAACAAAACTACAGAACCCGCTGTGACGGGCCAACATTTTTTAATCGAAGATTTTTGCCGAAAATTTACGGGGGGGGGGGCAAAAATACACATGGTATTACTCAAAATCCTTAAAATCGCTGTTTTATACATTTTATATTAAATGACAAACCATTATTCTCTTGAAATTTGTTTTAGTTAATATAATACAAAAATTACTTTAATTTAAGTTCTGACTATCGCTGCTTTCGCCCTGACTGTCATTATCTTTCGACTTGGATTATAATTTACGCTGTAATTTCTTTCCTATGCTGATCTTTGACCCAACAATTCTCCATCTTTATTACGTGCTCATTATATGTTTTACAATCTCTGGCAGTAACCGAATTAATCTTTTGTTAGCTCAGCTAATCCAGAAACACTCAAATCTCCTGGAAAATATTTATCTCTTATATATTTTTAGCCACCGTAAATATGGAAGGCTATTGGAATCGTAATTTTTTTTTCACTCAACATAATTTATTTGGGTCAAAAAAGGCCTAACTACCAAATTTTGTGATGATGTCTGTCTGTCTGGGACACAATAACTTAAAAACCGATAAACCGATTTCAACCGAATTTTGCACAAAATTTTTGCAGTACCTGTGGATGAGGCCATTCAATTTTGCTGGAGATAAGGGGTTTCAAAGTTACATAAGGGATTATATTTTTCAACATACTTTACGTCAAAGCTCATCAGAGTAACGGTTTTTGAGATATAAAAAAAAAACTAAAATCTTATGAACCACAGCAACTAGCGAAACGCGGTTTTTAAATTTAGATTAGAATTAAATTTTCAACAAAAATTGTTGTCATAGCGTCAAAGTTTGCCAGTCACAAGTTTTAATTTAAAAAAATCGTATATATCTCAAAAACGACAGCAGCTAGAGTAAGGTAGTGAACGGTAAATTCTATTCTTCTTGCTGTTTTTATTTAGTCAGTCAATAATTTCTCTCTTAAGGAAAGATGTTAGAGGCACTTTTTCAATACGAGTGGTACCATGCATTGTTAAGCACTACCACAGAGTTTGATGGAATGTTTTGCGGAAGTTTTTGTGTTAGCCATTTGGCAAAATGATTTTTATTCATCTGACCTTAGTCTTCATTTGTTTGCCCTACTTTAAGAAGCAACATGGCATCTTTAACAAAACCATCTTTAGAAGAAGCGTGCAACTATATTTATCTTCCAGATTCGCAGACAATACTTACATTTTGCCAACACGTTTGTACATATCAATCGTTATCTATCCAGATTTTATCAAGATAGATAATGTGCCTTCTATGTGCTCTGTAGTTTCATATTTCTTAAATCGCCAGTGCGAAATATGAGGCCTTTCTGCTAATTATTGTATTTTATAACAGCATTTTTTAAAGCACAATCTTGCCTAGTGTTATCTTACACGACGGAAAATTCATCCTATCTCTTAGTTCGCCAAACAATTTTCTTTGTATTTTCTTTAAAAAAATACAGGTGGAGGAAATACAACTTTAATATTTCTAATTCATATTTTGTGCCAAACTCGCATATTTGAAAAACAATACATTTTCAATTTTGATTGGAACAAGACAGACGCCAGCGCCATCTACGGAAAATAGATCTACGCGAAAAGATGCAGCAAACAAGTGTCCTTCTCTCCAAAAAATAACCGCGGAGCATATTGTTAAAATTCTATCGCAAAAAAACTCAATAAAATTATTTCAGAAATACAATAAAAATTTTACAAAATTCCAAGGAAAATTTTAGAGTAGATCGACTGCAACAGCTGGGCCAACGAGAGGAGCTCCTCTGGATAACGCGACGAGAACCCACTGCAAAGGCAATCCTTTATATTGTCTTTGTGTGGCTCCGGAAATTTAATATTTTTAACTCGATTCGACCATCACGCTTACAGCTTACCGATACTCAGCCTAAAAATTTTTAATGACATCCGTAGAAGAGAAATCACCCAGACTTCCTAAGATTGCCAAATTTAATCTCTGTTTATAAAAACACCAAAATCATAAAAAACAAAATGTATTTTAAAAGTTTATAGTCTATCTCGGTCAACACCTTTGAATAAAACAAGTTGGCTCGAATTTCTACATGGGAGCCAATAAATGTCAAAGTTTAGTTTATTAGCCCCACCTATATAACTTCGAGTAAATATGGTTCATTTAAAGTGGTTTCTGCAACTTATGGTTTGCTCAAAACCAAAGATTGGGTAATGTATAAAACAGTAACTTTCTAATATTATACCTTCAAGCGTATTTTTTTGGCCCCGCCCTGTCGAAATAGGAGCCAAGGGATCGAAAAATATTTGTTGTTCATAATCTGTGCCATTATAGGTACCAAAACAAATGGCAATAGGTTTATGGTTTTTTATTGGAGAATTGACCATGAAAATAAATGTCTGTTTCTCCCCCCTCTATAACATATTTAAATTATTAATAAAAAGTACGCTTAAAAACCTGCGAGGTCCTTTGTTCAAACTTTTTTACTCTCACACTAAAAATTCACTTTGTTCCAGTCAAAGTCCAAAACCCCTTTCCATATTCTAACCTTTGAGAAAACGCCTAAGTAAATTGTTTTAAACCAACTGGAGTGTTTTCTTAAATAAATCCCAGAGTGTTAACTCCATGTAGTGTTGTATCCGGTCCAAGGTATATCAGGCGCCAAGTGTACCGTCCGACCTTTGTAGTGGAATGTGACTATGCCTCTATAAGCTGTCCTGGGAACCCCACTCTAAAAAAATAGTATGTAGGGTAAGTTATCGACCAAGACATATACAGGCTGGCTCAGTGAAAACGTACGGTAAACCATTTTTTGTGGGATGATGTTAAATAGCCTGGGTGTTAAGTACAGAAAACTCCTTTGTCCACATGTTTTTTACATCTAGGAACTGCTACTGCATTGACTGATCTCAATGTGTAGGATGTAGGATTTGAAACTAGACATTCCTGAGGTTTTTAATAACATCTTAAGATCATTCTATAACAAAAGCTGCCTGACATCTTATGCGATACAAGTGGTCTGTTGGAAAAAGTCTATTCTTCCCAAAAATCAGTTTAAGAACCCACTTTTGAATTATCTCTATACTTTTTAGGTGTGTGCATTTAAGCAAATATCTGAAAAACTGCGGTTGAAATTTTAAAAAAGTACAGAATTAGAAAGTTGAATCAAAGTCCTTTATAACAAGCTGATACTTGACTTTGGTTCCGAATTTCAATTTTCGGGGTAACCTACACCATTTGATATCAAGAGATCAAAGCTACGCCAGCTTTTGACTTTACTCGAACTGGCCTCCCGTACGTTTTTGGTGCGCCATCCTGTATCAAGGAACAGGGCTTTTTTTGGTAACCGCTAATCTTAGAAACTATTTACCGGATTTCAATCTGAGGGCACAGCCCAGTTCGCATAACTGATTTCTAAAACTCTACTTCGGAATGAGCTACAACAGTCAAACTACACACACTACACAGTCGTAGATCTTCATAGGGTTAACAACCCCTCCAAGTTTCATGGACTTCCATGATGTAGTAAATTAGTTTTTAAAATTTAAAGAAACATCAAAAATGCCACTCACTTACTCATATATAGATCATCAAAATTCTACTGTACTTCCAGACATCCTACAAAGCTGAAATTTGGCAGACTGATAGAAATTATGACCAAACCCTTGGAAAATATCCAAAAACCGCAAAATTCTAACTTACTCCCCTCCTCTATACATAAGTATATAACTATGATAAAACTATAGGAAAAAATTTAAAAACACCAACATTTTAATTTATTTCCCTCCCATATAAATGTAAAGTTATGTAAAATTAACATTGCCCACTTCCAGAAACGCTAGAGAGCTGAGCTTTGGAAGACTGATAGGAACTATGACAAAACTATAGGAAATTTTTTTAAAAAACCAACATTTTAATTTACTTCCCTCCTCTATAAATGTAAAAGTATGTGAAAGTAATATTGCCCACTTCCAGAAACGCCAAAGAGCTGAGCTTTGGAAGGCTGCTAGGAACTATGATAAAACCATGGGAAAAAATTAAAAAACCACAAAATTTTAAATAAGACATGTTAAACAATATTCCGCATATTTTACTATTTTAAAACTTAAATATTATCCAAAAAAGGAGTGAAATCATAGCAAAAACATTTCATGTAAAAAAAGCCAAGTACGCGAAAATTGTATTACGTAAAAAGAATTGAGTTAAAGTAAAGCCAAGTTCTCCAATACAAATTTCAAAATGAAAGGTTCTTACTAGTTTAGAAATGTTTTTCTAAACTTGGCTATTACGGCTGCAAATGACTCTTAGGCACAGTGCTAAATTAAACATAAAGAAGTTTGGCTGTAATAGCAAAGTAAAAAAAAAACATTTCCAAACTAGTACACAGAAAAAAAGAAGTTCATCAGTTAAGAAAAGTAGTTTTCTTGAAAAAATTATCTTGACCCAAAAGCAAAAGTCTCCGAACAAAATGTTTTCTTTTCATCTAAGCAAACCGCTTGTTTTTGGAAAAAAAAGTAATTGTCTTGGTAAATTGTTTTGGTTTAAAACAAACTGCCTTTAGCGAAGAAAAAGTGGTTTTGAAGCAAGATATAAAATGTCTTAATAATAACTTCTTACCACAAATAAAGCTTTACTTTAAATTTTTTAACTCAACATATCCGTCATCTCAAAACGAAAATGGCAATTTATTCCATAATACTAGAAAACACAAAACAAGAAGGTTGCCGCTTCCATTCAAAACAAATCAATTTTCTTGGATAAAGGCAACTTTTATTTTCAACGGAAACCAGCAGTTCAAGAGAATAGATTTTTTGTTGTGATATAATTTTTCATTCGTGTTCTATAAGTTTTTATATTTGTTTAAGGCCAATTTTTACACTACGACGCCGAAGCTCAACTTTTTAAGAATTAATTTTCTTATTAGCTACTAATTTACAAAAAACGTACTGATGAACACTAACAAGGCGGAAACATAATTATGTCTGCGGCCAACATGACCCCTTTCAGGATTAGCCCGAAAATAAATTTATTTATGCTTTGAATTTCCAAATCAAAAAAATAATTTCTTTTGTTACTGATACTACATAATAAAATTATTTTCTTCAGTCAAAGTTTTCTGAGCCATATGTCGCTTGTAGGAAAATTGTGTAAAAAATTAATCAATTGTGCCTAGTTTTTCTTCAAACATGGTCATATTTCAAAAATGTGGATCTTATACATACAGCACCATCAATGCAAAAAGGAGTGCCAGAAATATAAAGACTCATGTTACCTTTGTGGATCTACAAAAAGCATATGATACCGTTCCAGTAGAAAAATTATGGACAGTGTTAGAACAAACTAATATCAATCATACATATACAAAAGCGATAAAAGAACTTTACAAAGGATCAAAATCTAAAATTAAAATTGGAAATCGACTTTCAAAAGAATTTTAGGTAACGAAAGGCTTAAGACAGGGATGTTGTATCTTTCCAACTCTTTTTCAAATATATATCGCAGTAGCTCTAAAAAACTGGAAACGTAAAGTACACGGCATGGGAATCCAACTTAACGACCGATTTACCATATACACACTATAGTTTGCTGATGACAAAGTTAACGGAAGAATACCAAAAGTGGGGGTTAACAGTGAACGTTGACAAGACACAGTATTTATGTATGTATTGGAAAAGAATTAGGTGAGTTAGAACTAGACAATGGACAAACAATATCTCCATGCAATGAGTGCGTATACTTACGTGTCACATTGAAGAGACAGACTGTAAAGAACTGGAAAAAAGAATAGTAAAAGCAAAAAAGGTTATTGGTTGTCTTAACAGTATTTTATGGAGCAGAGAGATAAAAAAGAATGTAAAATTTAGCATATATAAAACAATGGTGAAAAGCACGCTGTTGTATGGAATAGAGACTTGTCGCGTAACAGAGAAATGCAAAGCAAAAATGGAAAGTGTCAAAATGGATGCAATAAGAAGATCAATGAGAATATCTAGAACAGATCATATAAGAAATGAGATCATAAAAGAAAGAATGGGAATCGAGGGAAGCATGGTACGGCCATGTACAACGGATGAACGACGAAAGATTACCAAAGCAGGTTCTAGAATGGCAACCAATAGGGCGCAGAAAAGAGTCCTAAACTGGAATGGCAACAGTCAATCCAAAGATCAATGAGTCAAAAAAACTTAACGGAAGAATATTGTCAGAATCAAAGGAGGTAGAGAATAGGCGTCAGACAACGTAGAAAAACGTTCTAAACCGACATAGCAGTAGTATCATTCCGAAGCAATTAAACCTTTTTAAAAATAGGTGTATAAATCAACTGTCATTTACCCTATAGTCGTCCATAAGTCCAAATCTTTTACAAATCCGCTTATACTCAGCGGCTTGACCATACTGGATCCTCACTGAACCAATGACACTTATCCTGTCATCTTTCAATTCTTGCGCACTTGCTAGGGGTGAACTATATACACTATTTACGAAGTCTTTGTCGTAGTTCTCCTAAAAAAATAGGATAAATAAGCGAGTCTTAAAAACACAAGCACCTTGTAGTTGACCCATTTGATACCACTGACTACATAACACGTAAATGAGCATGTTTTCGGCATTTAAATATTTTCTTATCTTTTTTCTAACTACCAAACTTTGTGTGTCTATCTATCTATTATGGACACGATAACTAAAAAACTAATAAATCGATGATGCATTTGAACAAACGTTTTGCCGGCCTGCTGGGAGTTAGTACGGGGGTTCAAATGCTTAAAAAAACCATAATTTGAGAACTACAAAGTTAGATTAAGGGGGCAAACTTCACCATCTGACAACACTGATATTCCATTTTTTGGCCAAATCTTTGTCCTAATAGAAATAGAAAACAAGAAAGAGAAATGCGTCGAAATTTTGCGGGGCGGTTTTTAAAGCATTTTTAACAAACATATCTTAGCAGTTTTTCGCTAATTCATTCTTATTCAAAAAATTTTAAAAAGTTATGGCTAAAACACAACAAATGTTTTAAAACAATGTTTGTCATTTTAGTAGTTGTGTTTGGTTCGGTTCGGTTTATATGTAACTGTAACTGTAGCGAAATTGTTTCATTTTTTGTATTTTTTGGAAATACACACAAGAAAATAAAAAATCTAACAAGATACGTTTGAAAATTTAAAAAAAATCTTTTATATGAACAGAAAAAATATTTTCAATTAGTTTTTTATAGACGAGATCTATTAGGATTTATAAAAGCGTTGTTTATTTTATATTTGCTGATCAGGCAAGAACCATCAACTCCTGACTGAATCGCCACCCCCATACACCGGGGGTGAATAGATTCGGTTGTGACTCGGATTTTCAGATTATTTTCGGTTATTTTGAACACATTAAATATTATGTATGGTAAGTTAGGGCCCCCACGTTTTTTTTTTCGTTACTTAGCCTAAAGTGTTCCTAATTACGTCATATTATGATTATATTAAGAAACACTTTAAGCTATGGAACCGAAGAAAATATCGGTGAGATGGACCCTTAAAGGCTTATAAGTAGGTATTTAAAGACATACAATTTTATATTTTACAAAAAGTTTTTTGAGGGCCATAGCCATGACTTACCAAACAAAATCACTGGATTACGACCGATTCATAAGATAGTTTGTGATAATTTGTAATTTACCTAACAATTTTGATGGGACAAACTGCACTTTCCAGGGATTCGCTCTCTTGAAATCCAAGGTAGAGGACACAATCAAACATGGCAATTTAAAGACACTCATTTATTCTTAACTTTCAATAAACTTCGAATTTATAGAAAACTCTGTCTCCGGCACGCACAACGAGTTAAGAATCATTAAAATCAGTTCAGTGGTTTCCAAAATAATAATTTCTGTGTCAAATGCTGTTCTGTTCGCCATCTTGGAATCGAAGATGGCAGCAAATTTTGATTGTAATCATAGAAGACCAGTCGATCATCATGTTTTTTATTTTATTAAAATCAATTTAGTGAAGATTAACTTACATGACATAATTAAGAAGGCAATCGAAATCTGTAAAACCATAGTTAAAACAATAATTAATTTTTTGGGAACTACTAAATCGATTTTAATGATTCGTATCTCGCTGTGCGTGGCGAACAGCTTTTCTGAAATTAAAGAAAATATATAAAAAATGTCCGAAACATAAGAACGAAACGAACCTTTTTGATGGGTTAAGTGTGTGGCTGTCATATTGAATTTCAAGATATTTCAAGATGGCGGACAAAAAATATTTTTGCTTAAAAGCCCCGATATGTTCACTGTAAAGTGGAGTTTGTTCCATTAAAGTCTGGTATAGTTGTAAAGTCAAACATTTTGTCAGTTTTTTTTACCAACCCGGTAAAATTCCCCAGTAAAGATAAATATTTCTTCATGATCAATAAGCTACACAATAAATTTAAAAGTTTCGCTAACTAAAAAACAACATAAAGGGTGTTCAAATTCAATTCCTTTATCCAAAAATCACGAGTGCGTGAGATAAGGAATATGATCTAAGTGTGCAAGGCAGAGAAAGCAAACGTCATGCATCCAATGAAAACGCGCTTAGCAAAAGCGTTGCATTGATGTGGGGGACTGGCTATCCTTTTCATGTACTTTTAATCTACATCTCTTGCACTTGTCGATGCAAGAATTTGGGAAGTTGAACAGGCTGTATATAGCATTCCGTGTTAGAACCTGTGTATAATAATATAAGTAGGTCCATCGTTTTGGGAATAAAAGTGTCACTTTTTATCTCCGAATTTTTGTTTAATGATGAAAACATCTTAGATTGCAGAATTAATCTGTGGCTGACATTGTTACGGAAGGGAAAATAGGTTGTGTCAGCTCTTACAATTACTTACTTTTAACAAATAGGACAGGTCCATATTCGAAAAAGGCACGAATTTGTCGTTTAAAATTATGTATTTCAAGTGCTTGTCGTAAAACATCCCGTTGGAAACTCCGATTTTGCCGAAGGTCCTGGTTCGGGAGATCTCGGGTCTTATGCACGATCGGTCTCTGCGCTGAGCTGGGTCTCGGATCCAGTCGTCCCAATATCTATAAAATATACAAAAATAAGGTAATTTATGATAAATAAACATTCAGCACTGAAGCATAGCTTGTTAGTGTATAGTAAAATGGTTAACCAAATAAAAAAAATTGGATGTGCTTAAGACCACACGGCAGAAGTATAAACTTCAACAAGGCGAAATTAATAATACTGGCCTTCATCTGCATCATCATATCGCTCGCTGAATTTTCCTCTCACAGTTAGTCGACCCGAGCCGACTTCACCCGATTGAGCGTTACGGTTCAATTCACTACCCACAAAAACTGCTAAACGCGCCTAAAGAAGTTTACACTTCAATAAAAACTGCGTTTTGCTTCAACATTTCCAAACTATAGTAAGAACCTTCCATTTTTAAATATGTATTGGAGAATTTGGCTTTACTTTTATCTCAATTCTTTTTACGGAATACTATTTTCGCGTACTTGGATAATCTTTAAGTTTAAAATAGTAAAATATGCCGAATAAAGTTCAAAACTTTTGCAATGCCTTATTTAAAATTTTCAGGTTTTTTAATTTTTGTCCCATGGTTTTATCATAGTTCCTATCAGCCTTCCAACGCTCAGCTCTCTAGCGTTTCTGGAACCTTTTATATACCTTTTTATTTATAGGGGAGGGAAGTAAATTAAAATTTTGGTGTTTTTAAATTTTTTTCTATAGTTTTATTATAGTTCCTATCGGTCTTCCAAAGCTCAACTCTCTAGCGTTTCTCGAAGTGGGCAATGTTACTTTTACATAACTTTACATTTATAGGGGAGGGAAGTTAATCAAAATTTTGTGGTTTTTTTAATTTTTCCATAGTTCCAATTGGCCTTCCAAAACTCAGCTCTCTAGCGTTTCTAGAAGTGGGCAATGTAACTTACATAACTTACTAACATTTATAGGGAAGGGAAGCAAATTAAAATTTTAGGGTTTTTAAATTTTTTCCTATAGTTTTATCACATTTCCTATCAGTCTGCCAAAGCTCAGCTCTCTAGCGTTTCTGGAAGTGGGCAATGTTACTTCTACATAACTTTACATGTATAGGGGAGGGGAGTAAATTATAATTTTGGGGTTTTGTGTTTTTTCCCAAGAGTTTGGTCATAATTACTATAAGTCTGCCAAATTTCAGCTTTGTAGCATGTCTGGAAGTACAGTAGAATTTTGATGACCTATACATGAGTGAGTGGCAATTTCGACGTTTTCTTGAAATTTCGTAACTACTTTATGGAAGTCCATAAAACTTGGAGGGGTTGTTAACTCTACAAAGATTAACGACTGTGCAAAGTTTGAGTTTTGTAGCTCATTCTGAAGTAGAGTTTTAGATAGGTCAAATATGGGCTGAAATGTTTCAAGAAAACATGAACTTACGCTCTAGGCCACTTGGTGTACAATTCTAACCAAACATTTCTGGTTAACATCCAACCGAGACCTGGGAAAAAGTCCGTTCTGTACAGCTTGTCGGGACTCTCCACATCTAAAAAAATAAATCCATAAAATACCTGACACCTTCCTTGCTTATTAGTTACCAGTAGAAACATTAGAGGGTTTTGGATCTTAGCATCCTACATTGCTACAAATTTAAGTTATTTAAATTTTATAGTTAGAATTTATTAAAGTTTAGTGTAGTATTAAGTTGACTTATCTTATGGTTATAGTTAAAAAAAGGAGAGATTGTTCGCGAAAGATGACCATATATAAAAGCCGGACATCGGGCAACGAGAGATTTCAGTATGAGTTATTAGCAAGTTATTAGTAAGTTTAGGTGCGCGTTTTGTACATAATTGTCGAAATAAATTGACATATCGTTTTTGACATTTGAGAGTTTTAATTGTTGTTGAGAAGCCGTAACACTATGAATGAATCTCCAATAATAAAAGGTATACATAAAAATAATAATATCCAGTTTCAAAAACCTAGACAGGACCAATACGAGGTCTGGCTATTAAATAACCAGACTGGTTACGAAAAAGGGTTTTATTTTAAAAAGTATTCTACATTCTACATTGTCACGGAAACGTGTTTTGGGACGTGCATAGACAAGATATCTAGATACCCAACGCACTATCCGTTTTTTACCTCACCCGTCTAGGGCGCCATCTAGGCGCGCAGTCTCGTTATTTAATAGCCAGACTTCGTATATCTTAACTTAAAACATACTCGTATTTTGTTTCCTATTTACGCTACAATATATTTGCTGGGACTTTTTTGAAAATAATAAATCCATGGTAGAGGTTAGCGGCGTACCTTCGGTGTTGTAAATCTAAGCATCGCGGCATCGTTTGGCAACGATAGTAAAAGGATGGGTGACTGCAAGTGAACTTATAAGAAAAATATTATTAGAGAATTATTGAAATACAGCCAGGCTATAATTGTGCCAGGCACTATTTTGACACATTCACATTAAAAACTGACAGTTAATCCTTCAAAATTGACATACCAAAGTCAAATTTAAAACTTTCGTCGTTTATTTTCAATTAATAAAAGTAGGCACTATTTATTTCGGTTCATATAGTAAACAAAGGCTGTGTGTTGACAGATCACAGCTGATATTACAATGTGAAGGTGTCAAAATTGTGCCTGGCACTATTATAGCCTGGCTTTATTTCAATAATTCTCTATTATGTTATTATATTTCCTTACCAATTAAGCTTTCCTTTCCGTTATCGTTCCATGCAGAGATGCACCATAGAGAGGGGTCGTTGAGTAGGAGGGGGTAAGTACCCATAAAGTACTCGTAAAAATCGGGAGAAACTTCTAAATCATCTAAAAATCCAAAAAATAAGGTCATGTTTAAAAGCGAAAAATTGGCACACAACAGGTTGTATTTTTCGTATTCATTTTAATACTATAAATTGTTTAAGTTAATAAAAATATTTTTTAAACAGCAAATTATTTGTTTAATAAGATAAAAATATTTATAAAAGAGCCAATTAAGAAGTCAAGGCTGTCAAAAATATATTAAAAAACTTAAAGAAAGATAAAAGTCAGTTTGACAGTTAGTCTTTATAAAAAAACTATGTTTCGGCAAAATCAAATTTTCATAAATAAAAAAGTTATAGACTCCTCCAAAATGCAGACATTTTAAAAACCCCCGTAGTTTCAAAAACTGCTTGCTATATAGTAATGCGGTTAATATTTTTAAGCTTCTCTTGAAAACAGAGGCTCATAAGTAGGACCCCTAGAAATCCCCTAGAGAAATCAAATTTGAGGGGTTTCAGGTATTTCTAGGGGAGATAGAAAAAAACTGACCCCCCTCTTGCGAGTCTTAATTTTCAAGACATGATTAATAGTAAAAACGGCTTCTTGGTATAGCAAGCCGTTTTTAAGTTTTTGAAAAGTCTGCATTAAGAGAGGGGGCCTATAACTTTTTTATTTATAAAAATTTTTCTTTTGCGTAAATTGCTTTTTTGCCAATTTAAACTTTATCTGTCATTTTTAGTTTTTAATATATTATATAAAGTTTCTATTTTTCTTATGGAAAAGTGTATCAGTAAATCAGTTAAAATTAATCCTTGCATCGAATCCAGACATCAATTTCAAATAAACAACAAACAATTTTACCTTCTACGATAATCGCTGTGCTAAAATTAAAATTAAAAAACATCTGGTTGAGCGCCCAGCCGTAATGTCTCGATATCTTAAAATATCCTCTGAATTTTTTCTCCTTCGGGGCCACCTGGATCTCGGATTGGTCGGGTTGTTCAATTAGGGTCACTTGTGAGCCATACTGTAAAATGGCGTCTCGTGTGTCTTCGTGTTGACAGTCCTAAAATATAGCTATCGTTTATTGACGTATATGAATGAGTGAAAAAACGCTGCTGTAGCGAAACAAGGGCGATGCCACCACCACCTTTAAAGAATTAAATATTTTCTTTTGTGGTTTTTACTTTCTTAAACATCGTTCACAAGCTGTGTGAAACCAACAGAAACCACTACTCCGAGGAAAAATATCCATGATTTATATATTTGTGATTGAGGTCGGAGAAAGTGAAAAGCACATAGATTTAACAAGTTCCCAACGAAAGCATCAAACCGTCAGTATAGCTCAATGCCGGTAGTGGTATTTTCCCTCTTAGTAGTTGTTTCTATTGGTTTAACACAGCTTATGCTCCACACGGAGGTATCGCCTACATTTACCTGAGGATGGGCCAAGAAGGCCGAAACCGGTCGTGAATTACCATCGATTACTGTTCCTGCAGTTTCTCAGGACGTGTTCCAAACAAGGATGATTCATATCCTTGTAATTGACGTTAGAGAAAGTGAAAAGCACATACTTTTATCGTTCACAAGGGTATAAGTTATCCTTGTTTGAAAAACATCCGGAAGACCTGACTCAATAAGCACGAAGCCGGTAGTGGATTAGCTTGGATCACTGTGCCTGCAGGCCGTCAGGACGTGTGCCGAAAAAGTATCACTTTCCTCATCCTTGTTAAGGACGTTGGATAAAATAAAACTCAAACTTAAGCCAGCAATATTGGTAGCGGTATTTACTTTCGGAGTAGTTGTTTCTTCACATATCATAACAATATTGTGTCGTAAAAACACCTTCCAGACTTATCGTGTCACCTCAAAAAATCCGTTTGCACTGACCTATTCTCGGTTTAATGCGGGTTTTAAGAAGGTAAAAAATAACCAAAAACTTAATTTACCTGACTAACTATAATAGGAAACTTTTCGGCATCGGTTCTGTACTCTATCAGTTTGTCCAAGCATTTGGTCACAGTGACCCTATTGCAGGCAAATACTAGTACAGGAAACTTGGTATTTTTCAGCTCTGCAGCTGCACTTTCCTCCAGATTTCTTAAAATAAAATAATTACGTGTCAACCTTAGAGTAATAATGTTATTACTCTGAGGTGTCAACCATAGTAATAAGTTAAAGTAAGCAATACAGACCAACGATATTTAACTGTTAGTTAAATGAATTTGAGATGAGAATTGAGCAATTATACAGGGTGTTCGGCACATGAACCGTTTTGGGATATTGTTGGGGTCATTTGCTACCTTTTCAACCTTGGAACTTGGGTCCTTAGAGTCACGGCTAAAGAGGTATGAATTTTTTAATTTTTTTCTTAAATTACCCAAAATCCCACCTTTAAACCCTCGTAAGCTTTTTATTAATGTCTGGAAAAGCACCATTTTTTAAAAATAATTCTGTAATCTTATGCTACTTCAACTAATTAATAGATTTGTTAAAATTTTATGTACCAAAGGGACACACGAGGTTTTTTATTGAAGAACATTAGTGATTTTGTGGAAGAAAATCAATTTCAAAATTAAAAATTAAAAAAAGTATCGACACTTGAGAACTTCATTTTCTTTTAAAAACTTCTCTAGTTGATTACCTTTCTAACGGTATGCTACACATTGATTTTAAAAAAAAATCTGCTTTAAAATACGGATATTCCTTGACACGGCCAATAATCGTTCGGACTTGATAAGAAAAACAATTTGATGATTGATTTGATGTAATAAACAAGCCTTTTTAAAATATCAAGTCACCATCTTGGATTTCAAGATTAAAAAAACCTATTCTGTTGAAGCACCTAAGTCCTGCAAAGTGCGAATCGTTTAACATTTTGTCCAGTTTCAAAAGCAAATCTAAAAATGTTAAAATATATAGGATGTTAAAAAAACATTAATTCGTCAAAATTTGACATTTGTGTTGATACTTACCAACATTGGTGTAAATATTCTAAAAATTTGTCAAAAGTTTATATAACTTTCCAATTGGAAACTTTTTTAGCATTTAAAACAAAACACCTTGTAGATCTATCGTATACATCCGGTATTTTAATATTTATAAGAAATAATAGCATTCCTATAATCTTACCTATTTTGCTTAATCTCTAAGAACTTTTGAGCCTTAGAAATAATCTCTTTCTGCACTTTGGACTGCTGTCGTACACCCTTTTCGAGACTGTCAATCTCATTTTGAATTTTGCCGTTTGAATCACTGAAGGCATAGTATGTGTAGGTATTACTTGTAACCAAGACATAGACTAAAGAACACCAAATTAGCACAAGAAGTCCTAGGAATAAATTGGCTAGCTTTAGGCGCATTGGTCGGGAAGGTTTTGTTCTCAGGGTCTTAACTAAAACAAAAATTGAAAATGAAATGGTCTACTAAAATACAAGTGTAGATATAGATATGTTTACGGACAAGGCGACTAACCAGCCAAGTCCAAAATTTTTAGACGAGACAGGACCTGTCTAATAAACAAAAGAACATATAAATATTTAGCAAATTAATGTTGGGCTTCGTTTTCAATTTTGTGCCATTTGTGTTCCTTATGTGCTTTAATTTTAGTTTTTTGTTGTTTCTAATGTACGATCTAGTCTGAAGGTCTGATGAAGACAAAAACCATTGTTGAAACGCTACTGATGGATTAAATCCCACTAAATCTACGTGAAGTTGCAAGGACGTGATAATTTCACCAAAAAGTAAATCAATGACAATTTATGGTTGTGTATCGTAAAACGTTTTATTTGATAGTGTTTTATTTAATTAATCAAATCAAAATAAGCTTTATTGCCAGAATTAAAAAAAAAATATTGGCAAAGCAAGAACAAAATATTATTTACATGTCTATACCTGATAACAGACAACTATAACATCTTGACTGGATATAGTGATTAAAATTTGTAAAAATAATGAATGTGAGTCATAACGACATAAATTTAAAAATGTAATAACATTTTTAAATTTATGTCGTTATGACTCTCATTCATTATTATAAAATAAAAAATCTAAGATATTCTACTAACTAGGTACCTACTTATTAATTTTAAGATTATCAATCACATGTTTATAAATAGATACCTAAACAAATAAATAAAAACAAAACAGAGTAAAAATAAAAAACAAGTAATAAAATTAAATTAAGGGATAAAATTAAGGTATTACAGTCAGTGTCAGGTTAACAATTTCAAATTTAACATCTTAAAAGTGGTAAAAATATAAATTGTCAATTTTTTTTTAAATGGAAACATATTTACAAAAATGTAAGTATTAAAGGTCCAAGTACAACTAGAACAAAATTTATTAGTGCTAATGAGGTTTTCAGCAATTAAAAAATTGAAAAGAATTTAACTTTTTAACGCAGTATCGTATTAATATGCGGTTCTCGAAATATAGTAGAACATATTTATCGCAATAATTTGTGTTATAACCAAATACTTCGTAGGATCTTTCGTTTCTGAGATATTTACAAAAAACTGTTTTCAAGGCTGATTTAGTGTGCAAATATAGGGTCAGATCTGGCATCCATTTATTTATATTTTCATATTATACAGGGTGTTCGGCACATGAACCGTCAACATTTTTTGGGATATTGCTGGTGTCATTTGCTACCTTTTCAGCCTGGGAACTTGGGTCCTTAGAGTCACGGCTAAAGAGATATTAATTTTTTAATTTTTTTTTTCTCAAATTACCCAAAATCTCACCTTTAAACCCTCGTAAGCTTTTTATTAATGTCAGGAAAAGCACCATTTTTTTATAATTCTATAATCTTATGCTACTTCAACTAATTAATAGATTTGTTAAAATTTATGTACCAAAGGGTTTTTATTGAAGAACATTAGTGATTTTGTGAAAGAAAATCAATTTCAAAATTAAAAATTAAAAAAAGTATTGACAGTTGAGAACGTTATTTTTTTTTTTAAACTTCTCTAGTTGATTACCTTTTTAACGGTATGCTGCACATTGATTTAAAAAAAAACATTTCTGCTTTAAAATACGTATATTCCGTGAGACGGGCAATAATCGTTCGGACTTGCTAAGAAAAACAATTTGATGTTTATGATCGTTTCGAACAAAATTTATAAATAAAGAACACAATACATTATTGTCAAAAGAACGAGTCTCGCCCTTCTGACGGAATATCCGTATTTTAAAGCAGTAATGTTTTTTTTATCAATGTGTAGCATACCGTTAGAAAGGTAATCAACTAGAGAAGTTTTTAAAAGAAAATGAAGTTCTCAAGTGTCAATACTTTTTTTAATTTTTAATTTTGAAATTGATTTTCTTTCACAAAATCACTAATGTTCTTCAATAAAAACCCTTTGTTACATCAATTTTAACAAATCTATTAATTAGTTGAAAAAGCATAAGATTACAGAAAATTTAAAAAAAAATGGTGCTTTTCCAGACATTAATAAAAAGCTTACGAGAGTTTAAAGGTGGGATTTTGGATAATTTAGGAATTTTTTTTTTTTAATTCATATCTTTTTAGCCGTGACTCTTAGGACTCAAGTTCCAAGGTTGAAAAGGTAGCAAATGACCCCAACAATATTCCAACAAATTGACGGTTCATGTGCCGAACACCCCGTATTGTAGATTAACTCAAGGCCAACACTAACTTAATAGGAATGTCAAATCTATCAAAATAAACACAAATTAAAAACTATCAACAGTAAAAACAGTTTTTTTGATCTCTTGGATCTTTAAGGTTTCCAAAAGGACCGCCTGTAAAGTGATATGTATAAAAAATTGTTTTCCAGTTTAATTAAAAACGAAAATAATAACAAAATACGAACGAAAATACTTTGCCCGCCTTGTGATGTAATCAACACAGTGTGCCTGAATGAAGTATAGGTTACATAAAAATGGTTCCAAAAACTTGCACATTTTAAATATGGACTATTTCCTGACTTCAGAGACATATTCACATAAATCCTAGCTGGTCCCCTTCTCGAAATTGTATCAATTTTTGTCATTTATCTAGTGAGTCTAGGCGCTGGCTCCTGTCACGTGTGACCTAATATGTGCGCTCAGTTTGACAACGGGGCATTATTCAGCACCCATAGCAGTATTAAAAAAGTTTGGTCACGTGGTCGAACTCATGGTCGTTTGGCAGCCATCTTTGAAAATGACCGCCAAATTGATAGATATTTTTTGTTTAAGCGTACCTCCCTACCCAGTGATCCGCTTTTAATTTTTCGTAGTTCTTGAGATATATACCAAGATTATTAGTATTTCTGCTCGCAAAAGAATTAAAATTACACTCATGCTCATTTTATTGTAGCTACAATATTATTGACATTTGTTATTTTTGTTACATAGAAGGCTTTAAACCTTTCACAGAAGAGGAAATTGACTTTATTGATTTTAAAGTTCAATGGATGGTAGCCCTGAAGACTATCTTAAAGAGGGTGGTTTCTAAAACTGCTCACAAGATTATAGAAACAGTGAATTCGCAGCGAAACGATGCATCCTAGCGAAAAACGTTAAGAATAATATTTTACAGTACTTTTAATTCCGCTTCTTCTGATCACTGTCATATCTTTTACAATTTTTAAGAAAAAAAATCGATTTTGAAGCGAAAACATGGAATATTTACAAAATTGTATATTTTAGTTGGCTTATTGTACAGCTAACTATCAAAGCTAGGATGCTAAGTGATACATCAAAAGAAGCGGAATTAAAAGTGCTATAAAAAATTAATTTTATCGTTTTTTGCTAGGATGCATCGTTTCGCCGCAAATTCACTTTTTCTATAATCTTGTGAACAGTTTTAGAAACCACCCTTTTAAGGTAGACTTTAGGGGTACTAAACATCAAACTTTAAAAACATAAAGTCAATATCCTCTTCTGTGAAAGGTTTAAAGCCTTCTACGTAACAAAAAAAAACAAATGTCAATAACATTGTAGCTACAATAAAATGAGCATGGGTATTATTTTAAATATTTTGCGAGCGGAAATACTAATAATCTTGGTATATCTCAAAAACTACTTGATTTACCAAAAAATGTGTAATAACAAAATTAATTTGCTTTTAAAAAAAGAGTAAAAGGGGCTTTAAAAAATTAAAATCGGACCACTGAGTAGGGAGATACGCCTAGACAAAAAATCTATCAATTTGGCGGCCATTTTCAAAGATGGCGGCCAAACGACCATGAGTTCGACCATGTGACTTTTTTTATACTCCTATGGGTGCTTAACAAATCCCCGCAGTCAAACTGAGCGCACATATTAGGTCACACGTGACAGGAGCCAGCGCCTAAACTAACTAGAAAAAAGGGAAAAAATTGATAAAATTTCCAGAAGAGGATCAGCTAGGATTTATATGAATATGGCTATAAAGTCAGGAAAGAACCATTTTTATATAACCTATACTTCATTCAGGCACAAGAATGTAATGTATCATTTCCTACACTCAAACTGACAATGCAATGTAGTGTGTAGTATATTAAGATACAATGTAATAAGATTACAAAACTGCTTTTACTTTTTACCTCACGCAAATTCCAACAACCAAGGTTTTATTGCCGTTTTTACCACTACCAAATGCCTTTATCTACAGAAAAAGTCTATTAAAATCTAACCATCAAAAATTTCTCTTCCATTCCCACAGAAATATTCAACTATAATTATAATTCGGCTTTACTTTTTCACTCTTTTCTCTCAATTAATTTGAGAAATTTACTTGTGTAAAACGAGAAGTAATTTAAATAGCCCTCGGAATAGCCCCTATTTTACATTTGATTTGAAGATAGAATACGAGCACTGCTGTCCTAAGACCTAAAGACCTTGAAAAATATCACAAAAAATTGTAAAACTGTTTTTTTTTTCTGGAAAATAGTCAAAACTTTTAAGATATACATTTTTTTATTGAGTATTTTGTATCCCTATGCATTTAAGATTCAAATCCAAACTTTGAATTTTCATAAATGTATTTAACACAAAAACTAGGTCCAAAAAATTTTTAATCGATTTTAAAATAATAGAAAAAGGTGTGCCTCAAGGGTCGATCCTGGGTCCTCTCCTTTACATTGTGTACACAAACGAAGTCGAAAGCGTCATAAACAACGAGGTGTTCACGTTTGCAGATGACAACAACGTCTTGATCAGTGAGGAGAGTCGTGATAGAATAAAAGCCACGAAACTTGTTTGATTTTTAAAAACCGAAGTAGTATTTACCTTAACTGATCTGGATAAGTGGTTCGCAGCAAACAACCTCAAAATGAATATTAACAAGACCCAGCTAATTGAGTTCAGACCAAAAAATGATGAAATTTTGTGTGTGCAGTGTGACGGAGGAAAAATAGAGTCGACAGAGACAATAAAGATTTTGGGAGTTACATTGGATTCTAACTTGAAATGGGATGATCAGATTCAGGAACTGGCAACCTCAATAAGAAAATATTGCTATGCCTTGAGAGTGATTAGAGATAATGTTGACTCGGAAGCAGCACTATCCTCGTTTCATGCATATGTGCAATCTTGTATAAGGTATGGGATTATATTTTGGGTAACTCAACAGAGGCACAAACAATCCTAAAAAATACAAAAAAAAATGCATCAGGGTACTGGTGAAACTAAAGAACACAGATAGTTGTAAACAAAATTTTATAAAATTTAAAATCCGACACAGTCTTTAACTTATATATACTGGAATGTGTAAACTTTGTCACAAAAAACTATGACCTCTTTGAGAGAAACCAAACTTCTCATTCATACAATACCAGA
Organism: Aspidapion aeneum; assembly: GCA_963576565.1. NCBI lineage: Eukaryota > Metazoa > Arthropoda > Insecta > Coleoptera > Brentidae > Aspidapion > Aspidapion aeneum. The sequence goes on along the minus strand of OY755038.1, from coordinate 31,105,900 downwards.
TTTAAAGATAACCTTAAAGCTGAAAAAGCTAAGCTAAGCTACATTCAAAAAAATATTTCTCACAATATCCTTAAAATTTGGAATACCCTTTCACTAACTGTAAGAGAACGTCCACCTAGACAAATTCAAAACAAAATAAAAAAACTTTCTTAAAATGAGGGCCTATTATAGGTTAGATGATTTTTTTAGAGATGACAAAATATTAATGTAGAAAATCTGTGATATAGAACTGTGATAAATACCTAAGCTAATTCTGTTTTCCTTTTAATGTGTTAGAGCTGTAAGATAGTACCTACTTATTACTTTTTAAATGTACCTATTGTAAAAATGTTGACGTGCAATCTTGTATATTGTTAAAACTTTTGTGTTGATTCTATTTTTTTAGATCTATAAATGACGAGTTCTACACCTTATAGGTATACATATTATGTAAAATGAGAACGAAAAATAAAATTCTAATTCTAATCTATTCTATTCTATTACATAAATTAAAAATTTTTGATTTGTGAATTTTTTACATGGCAAGAATTAATTAAAAATTTACTTGGTTGATCTGACCCATATTTTAAAATAAAACTTTTGCACTATAACGAATAATAAACTCATAAAAACCAAACCTAGAGAAGAGAAGGCTGGGATCATTGACACATAAGGCTAGTAGACTTGCAATAGCAAAATATACCTACACTTTACCTAAAATAAAATTAGTGATTTGAAAAAGATACAAAACACGTTTTGTTTTTGTTTTATTCCGCGTTAACAATGTCGCGTTCTTATCAGAAGTTTTCCACGAGCGTACGCAGATGGCAGTTGCAGCTTATGTGCCGATTACAGTAATATTAATAACTTGACAGAGAAGGATACTGATCACCTACCCATCATCGACGATATACAGAGAAAAGCCAGTTCTGTTTATATCAGAAGCTTCTCTTTCTTCCTCTCTTTCGCCCTTGGAGTGGAAGGGTTTGACACTTGACAGAGATGCAAGCTGTCGACGTTTTAAGAAATAAACTTGTCTAGTCTGTAAGGGTATAAACGTAAAAGTTTGGGACACCCTGTAACTGCAGTGTATGGCTTTCTAGCATTTTCAGCTAAGAATTACGAACCTAACTCTTAACGTCTAAATACCATTGCATTAGGATTACATTTGCAATCCTATTATAGGGCATTATAGAAATTGTAAGAACTGAATAAAAGGATTAAAGTCCTCAACCCTAAACATCAACTAAATAGATGTAGGACATAAAAATAAATAATTCCTTTAAAATCAATAATTAATACAGGATGTTTAATAAATATGTACAATAAATTTATCAGACAATTCTTTGAGTGAACTCTAAAAATAATCACCAAAAATATTTTTTATAAAAACCACAAACTAATAGCTTATACATAAGTTGAAAACAACTGTTTCCTATTTTTCCCGAAGTGGAGTTTAGTTTTTTCTCAAAAACTAAGCAAAATAAAGAAAAAATTAAAAATAATAAAAATCTGTATTATAGATGCATAATCCACAAGACTATATCCTATAAAAATTACACTTTTACTTTAAGGTGCGGCTCAGGGCGCCAGTGGACTTGACATGGAATTTATTAAAGTTAGAAGTAAAATAGCAGCCTATCACTCAAAATACCACACTGCGAAATTACAACAAACCTGGTATTAAAGGATATTTAAGATATTTATGACACACCCTGTATTTGTCTTAAAATCACTTAAAAATTGTCTGTTTCATTTATTATTGTACAAAGTTAATGAACACCCTGTATGTAGGCAAAGTAGGTATCTTCAGTTGACCAGCCTTTCACCTCTTTTAAAACCTAGGAGTTTATTCTTATTTAATTTTTCAATTATCTGAAAAACCATTTTAGCCATATCAAGTATGCTCTTTTAAATGGCAATATTTTAAACCATTTGGTGAAAAACATAAGTGACCTGTCTAGATTGGAAGTCTGTTTCAATTTTAATAAGATATGTACTACACAGATTCAGACTATCTCTGAGATTGGTAACATTCTATATTGTGCCCAAATGCTTTGGTAAACTCTATTTACTCAAGTTTCTACAGTGAATTTTTTTTATCATGTAATCTAGAGATATACTTATGTCAAAATTTTGACTCCACTGTACCGATCAAAAGTGGAGACACCACCCAAAATTGTAAACACTGGAAACGAGCTGGTTGGAATAAATTCGCTAGACGATTAAATTTAAGTTTTTTGGAATGATCTAATGACATTTTTAATGGGCAATTTTTTTAATTTTTTTTTTGGCAGAGCTTTAACTTTTTTATCAAAAACAGATTACTTCAATTGTGGCACCTTGTTGCAAAGCCTATTGTAAAAGTAAACTGATGGTCCACTTTTTTTTTGACATCTGTCAAATATTAATTAGTTTTTGAACAAAATGCCACAAGTGGGGTCTACCAGTTGCAAAAAAAAGTTGAGTATTACTGGACCCCTTGTAAGGTGTCCATCACCTATTTTTACCTTCCTAGCCCACGCAGCAAAGGCTAAAGAAGGTATTGTTTTTGAGAAAAAAAATTTTTTGAGATAAAGCCAAAAATGTGTTATTTGGGTGTATTTTGACCTATCCTAGCAATATTGTCATGATGTCTGTGTGTGTATATCTGTCAGTAACATGATAGCACCTAAACTGCTAAACCGATTTTAATAAAATGTTTAGGTAAAATAGCTTCTGATACTGTAACGAGCTGATTAGATTTTCGTCTGAATTCATAAATGCTAATGATAGTTTTTTGACAGTTAAATTTTTAAAAATGCAATCTTTTTAACGGAGCGTCGCATCAATATGCAGTTTTTGTAATATAGTATTCAAGGTTGATGTACCATGGAGTATACTTAGACTGTGCTAATGGGCTAGAAAGTCATTTATTTTTAATGAATTTATAGGTTTTACTCAAAATTACATTTTTATTATCTAAAAATCACAATAATTTTTCTTCAATAAGCTTTCCAACAAGGTGTCACATTTGAAAAAAAAAAGTTGAATTTTGGTGGGCACTGGTCACCAAGGGGTGGCTCGGTATTTCCTTTTGGGGTACAGGTTAGGGGAAATACCAGGAAATACTTGGGAAGTACTGTGAAATATACTAAGAAATACTATTGAAAATACTACGGGGGGAAATACTAGGAAATACCATTGAAATTTGAGGAAATACTGGGAAATACCATAGGTATTTCCTGTTGGTGTACAAAAATCGCATATCGAGCCACCCCTCGCTGGTCACTCCAAAAAAACCTAAATTTATATAACTATCAAAGAACAAGTGATACATTTGAAAACTTCATTCCAGTTCTCAGTTCATGTGTCTTAGTGATTTTTAATACAAAATAATTTAGTGCCTTTTTATTATGTTTAAAAAAAACACAAAAAATAAAACTTTTTCTGAGTAATTTTATGCAATATTGGCAAGTACCATTCAAAAGAGACATAAAAGTCATATATGTCCTGAAAATTTCACAACAATTGGACAAAGAATATGATGATTTGGCACTGTAAAAAATTTTATATCTAGATTATCCTTTGTAGAGTTGGGAGTTTTTTAAATTGCCGTTGTATTTTTTTCTGTCAAAATTAATCATTTAAAGAAATCAAAAAACAAAAATAATAAATTTTTAAATATATATGTACACAGACAGAGGTAAAATTCACAACTTTTTTGTTTTGGTTTAAACTACTTTTCCGAATTTCATATAGGAATATTTTTTATTTTTGAGGGCAGCAATTTAAAAAGTCCTTGACTCTACAAGTATTGTGGAACTTTTAGGATACATATAACTTTTACAACTCTTCTGAATGGTACTTGCCATTTTGTCCAAAATTACACTTTTTTTTAAAATTACCAAAAAGGCATCAAATGATTTGGTATTGAAAATTGCGGGTCTACTACGTTTTACCTCGATACTTGAAAATGGGTGTTTCTTTTTTTAATGATAAGTTGAGGTCGTGTTATACTGTTTTCAAGAAAAAAAAAATGCGGATTTTTAGCATTTTTTTAGAAATTCAAAATTAAAAAATTAGTAAAAACTCATACAAATTGCTATAGAAAGAATTTATTTGACGTTTGTTATTTCGAGAAAGAGAGGGACGGCTTACAATGGACTGAGCTGTAAATAAATGGTAATTTAGCCAAAAATAAGGTGACCAACTGTCTGGCAAGAGGCGATAAAAAGTTATGGTTTTTTAGAAATGTGTTTAAGCATAGAAAAATGGTTACACCATATTTTTGAAATCTAACGTTCGACCTGACATCTTGCTCCAACATTTTAATTTGTCGCGTATTTTTGACTCCGTAAAATCGCCCAAAATCGTCTATTGAGCATTTATAATAAAAAAAGTTATGCAGAAAGTTATACTGTTTACTGTTTTACTGTTTTATTAACGGGTTGCCCCACTTGAAAAGTAAAATTTACAATATATTCTACTTAAATCTTATTTACATTCCAGTAATTTATATCTATTAAATATTAGTATTACATTACATTAATGATCAGGTTATAATAATAGTTTTAGTTTTATTTTTATCATTATTATTATTATTAAGGTACTTTAAGTAAATCACATTTTTAATGATGTTAAATCAGGTACTTATATGATTAGATTTTTTATCAATGATTTCTTGTTATTTTTTTAATTGTGTATAATGAGGTATTGAAGAGGTCTACTTCTAATTTATTCGCATTTTGCATCATTCTATTGATTGGATTATTTTGCCCATAGAGAGTTCGATGTTGTTCTGTTTCAAAGAAGTGAGGATCTCTTAGTAGGCGAGGAGGTACATAGAATCTAAGTGATGAGAGCAGACTTGCACAGTCCACTTTACCATTAATAAGTTTGAAAACAAAAATTTGATCAGCTGCAGTTCTTCTATGAGCCAAAGTATCTAGCTTTAGAAGTGCCCTAAGTTCAGTGTAATCTATATTATCAAAAGGAATTTTGAGTTTAAAAGCTATGTATCTAAGAAATTTGTTTTGGACTTTTTCAAGTTTTGATATGTAAGTAGAGTGATAGGGAGACCAAACAGATGAGTTGCTTTCAAGTATGGAGCGCACTAGAGTGCAATATAATGTTTTTAATGAATCAATGTTTGTGAAATCTTTTGTATGACGTTTTATAAAGCCAAGCATTTTTAAGGCTCTATTAGTGATATTTGTAATGTGATAAGTAAAGGATAAATCATTTGCAAAAAACACTCCTAGGTCTCTCATGATATTAACTTGTTCTATCTCAGTATTTTGTAGGTAATATTTATTTGGTTTAGGGTTGGAACTTTTAGAAAAGTGTACATATTTACATTTACTAGCATTAAGGACCATTCCATTTTGTGCACACCACATTTCAAATCTTGCTAGGTCTGATTGCAAAAGTTGCTGTGTTTCGTCATTCTGTACTATGATATATGCTTTTAAATCGTCAGCGTAACTTTCAACATCAGCTGATTCAAAACAGTCCGCTGCATCTTTAATAAAGATGTTAAACAGTGTTGGTGCTAAATGTGCCCCCTGGGGAAGTCCTGAGCTAGCAAGGAATGGTTCTGAGAAATAGCAGTTGTTGAGTTTTAGGATTAGTTTGTGATCAGTTAGGTAGGATTTGTGCCAGTTAAGAAATGTGCCATCTAGACCAAAAGATCTGAGTTTCTGAAGGAGAATTTGGTGATTTACTTTGTCGAAAGCCTTGGAGAAGTCTGTGTAGATTGCATCCACAGCAAAACCATTCTCCAAGGCTCTCGACAGAGTGTTCTCGTATGTCAGTAAGTTGGTTGATGTAGATCTTCCTCGAAGGAAGCCATGTTGACTGTTAGCAAAGCTGTTTTGCAAGGTAGAAAGAATGTTTAATTTATGATAATGATGATTTACAGAAATTCAGCAGTTCGGTTTGGTTCGTTTCGGGTCGATCTTAGATTAGGTTGGTTGTGTCCTAAAGTCAATCAGCAGGAGCTCCGCAGCGCCGACTCCTGCTGATTTACTTTAAGACACAACAAACCTAACCTAAAACCGAACGGAACTTAATTGAACCAAACCGAACCGAACCGAACTAAACCAAACCGAACCAAACCAAACCAAACCAAACCAAACCGCACAAGCAATCATCAGCAAGAATCGGCGTGAATAGATCTAAATAAATAATTTCCTATAATTTGGGCCTTTAACCCTCAGATGCACCGTAACAAGGCTTTGCTAATCCATCTTTGTTGTTTTGTATGTGAGCAACAAGGACTTAATCGCGATTAATGAGGATAAGTCAGCGTAAGCAAATCGAATTGGGAAATTTGATATGACCGAATGACCTGGAAACAGTCGGCCTAGCAAAAAATTTCTGTCAATGTGTCACAACATCTGTGGGAAGGTCAACTGTACAAATTTTCAAAATTATGTGAAAAAAACGCTAAAAAACACAAAAAACTAGGTATGTAATTAATTTCAAATTGTAAAATTATTAATCCTAAGCTAATTTACAAATTTATGTCGAAAATTTGACGATGCAGTGATAGAAATTAATTTTTTTCCACCAAAACAAGTCAAAGAAAATCACTATGTAACGTTTTTTAAAAAATTACTTAAAAAAAAAACCATACTTTGTTTTTTTAATTTCCCGTATCTAAATCGACTAACAATAGTCCAAAGAATCATTTTTATACAAAAAAATCGTTATATAGTTTGATGAGCGAGGTAAAACGTAGTAGAACCAAAATTACAGAGACATGTAAACTGAGAACTACACTGAAGTTTTCAAATGTACCACGATAAAAGATCAGATTTCTATAAAATTTTTGTTGGTTTCTAAACTTTTGGCAGGTACTGTATATTTGTTAACTTTTCTTCTACATCTAATTATTTTGTACATGTGTAAATGCTTGCTATAATGAAACTGAATGAATGAAAATGAATTGCCCTGTCAATCTGCAAACCTCTTAATAAAAAATAAAGCTGGCAGGATATTTTTATGGACATGTCCAGCTTTATCTAGACACATGTTCACCCTACTTTATAACATGAGTTGATATGTGAGAAATACTCACAAGAGCCACTTCAAATAAGCATTTCTCTCAAGTCAACATGCACCCATAGTTTGGTAACTTACAACTGTATCGTCTGTCTGTCTAATAATGACCAACACTGTTAAATTAAAACTGTAACAGCCTTGACTGTATAAATTATAATTAGGTATAAATCTCAGTATAAATCAAATATTAGGTATTGGTTTTATCAGCAAGATATGAGATTATCTAGAATTAATGTTATCGCCAGTACTAAGTAAATATGCCCACGTGTGCACTACATATTCAAATTAAAAAAAAAATAGTTAAACTTAACTCTCTCTTACCTGAATTTCACAGTAATAAACATATCTTAATCAATCTGCTGTAGTTTACCGGTCGCACAACATTGCTAATAATGCTAATAGACACTTATATTTTTTTTGAACGGTTGTAACAGGATATTTTTTAAAATATATATTTTTAAAATTAACACAAAAGCAACAATTTTTTTTATTTTGCCTTTTTGTCAAAATCAGCTGTGAAGTAACCTAAAAAATATATAATTTTTCCGGCCTTTTCTCAAAGTTACAGGAAGGTCAAAACGATCACGTGACCCAAGGCCAACACAAAAATAGCGTGACCCAGACCATATAAATTAAAAGCCAACAAAAAAAAGAGTCGCATGTGACCTTTCGAGGCAGGCACAATTTTATAGTCAGGGTGCCAACGATGTTCTAATCTGTGCCAGCACGGGTAATAAACATTAGGGCTCTCGTACAAAATACAAATAGTGCGGAAATCAGAATAGCGCGGGAACAAATGGCGCAATTTTAATATAAAAAAGTTAAAACGCTTGTCTTCCTATGCGCCTTAAATTGTGTTTAAATCACGGATCTAGTGACCTCTATGTTACAGACAGGACAAAAAAATTACCATTCCAACCAAAACTCCTTTTCAAAAACGCAACTTAAATATCTTACCTTTTGTTGACACAAAAGTTACTTTAGAACAGTTTTTGCTAATAAAAAAAAGTCTACTTATTTATTAAATTTTTTTCCAATAAAAATTTTGATTTTGTCCCAAAAAAAGTACAGTTTTTCTATATGGAATGCTTAGAAACGGCTTGCTATATCATGATGCGATTTTCACCTTTAAGGTAAGACCGCACTAAGCAAAACTGTACAGCAATGGAACGACCGACGCAACGTGAGGCTTTAATCGCGACAATTTTTTCGGGGACTATTCATATAGTTATTACTTTTCACTTTAAAGGTCGTAGTTCCTGAAATCTGCAGCGCAAATTAAATAATATTTGGCAGCGTCGTGTCATGCAGTTCCGCTGCAGTGCAGTTGCGCTTCGTACGGTCCTAAAAATCGGGGCTCGCAAATGGACCCAGGTAGCAAGGTCACGTTTTTTAAACGTCAAAAACAGATCATTTTTAATGACCATTGACGACTCTAATCTGACGTGTATATGACCTTTAAATGTTCAAAAGACACACCCAAAATGACGTCATTTTTAGACGTTTTAAAGACGTCAGCAATATGACGTATTTGGGACCAAATTAGAACATTAGACACACACAGACACAAACCTATTTATGACTTTTTTTTAACTCGTCTGAATATTTTAAACTAGAACTCATGAGGCCGTATTTTATGTTTGTATTCATAAAATATGTGGAAAATATCTAAAAGTTCTTAACTTTGGGGGGGCGGCCCCCAGCCCCCCTTATATACGCCACTGCGGTATTTACATCAACAAAAAATTATTTATTTTCACACCCTGTAATTATATCTAAAAACAAAGCGGTTTGATGAAAAATTTAATAGGAATGTTTTTCTTCTTTTGACTTTTTCTACCTTAAACAATGGCGTCCCCAAAAAATCTCTCGCTTTTTTTTTAAAAACCTACATTAAAATAGAAATACATATATATATTTTTAATATAATCAAATTGCACGTTCTTGGGGGAAAGGGGGCTTCAGTCCCCAAATCGCTCTCAATGTATACGCCCATGCCTTAAAGTTTAGTTCATTATTTAAATAAGACCCTGTATGAACACTTGTGCTCACAAAAATCCCGTACACTAAAACTTGATATTAATATATTGAAATTTTTTTGTTAGCAATGTTCAGTGGCTTATATAGAAAAAAGTTTTAGGGTGGGCCCGAGGCAGTTTGGGGGGGGCCCGAGGCAGTTTGGGGGGGGGGGGGACCGAGGCAGTTTGGGGGGGGGGGGCCCGAGGCAGTTTGGGGGGGGCCCAAGACCCCATGAGGCCGTATTTTATGTTTGTATTCAGGAAATATGTGGAAAATATCTAAAAAAATCTTAGCTTCGGGGGGGGGGGCCCAGGTCCCCCCCTTATATACGCCACTGGCAATGTTTATAGTGTTAAATGTTACCAAATAACATTTAAAAAATTGACTCGGACATTTTGGATGTCAAAAAAAAATTAAACTGAACCAAGACATCTTAGCTGGATTTTCAGTAACACTAAAAATTATAAATTAAATTTTCCGTGTACGGTATTTCAATGAGCACGAGTGTACCTAAGGTACACAATTTTTTGAAAATACTTATATTCTGTTAAAGCTAGCAGCACAGGACTTCCAATGGATGTCCATTTTAAGTCTATTCTAGTTCCAGAACGTGAAGGACGCCCAATATGTACTAGAGATGGGTGGACCTACACCTCTCACCCCAGATAGCCCAGGTCCCTTTGGACGTAAAACGGACGTTCAGTGGACGTCCAAGTGAACGATCATAAAACTACAGTATAATTTTTTTAAACTACGCTAGATTGATTGCTAAAAATGAAAAAAGTCGCCATCTTGGATTTATGACGTCACACAGGCCCAAGGTCTTTATACTTTTACACAGGTTAACTACAGAATTTGAAAGGTCATTGAACCTAACTGGCCAACTGTAATCTACGTCACTGGTTGCCTTAAACCATTTGTGTTATGGAACAGCTACAGTCGTCCAGTTAAACACACATGACTGGTCAAATTCAGTAGTAAAAGGTATAAAGACCTTGAAACAGCCTCCTACTGAAATTGGAGGCAAACAACCGGTGACAAATGGGTGTTATCTAGTACCAATCGATCTAGTGTAGTTTTAAAAAATCTTCAACAACTATCCCACGGGCAGTGTCGGCTATTACAGGAAGGGCCACGGGGCAGACAACAAACAGTATTTTTAATTGATTTATTTAAAAAAAAAGTTAAATCTTCCTTTACGACATGATTGTGTAGTTTTTTTTCTTATCTGTGGTTAACAACAAGCGATTAATTGGATGAACTTTTTTAGCGTAAATAATTACAAGCCGGCAGCGCCGCGCTGGGCAAGGTTTCAATTTCACCCGTTTCTCAGCGGGGTATGAATGAATGTTCTCAAGCGGGGGCGGGAGGAATGTTAGTTGAAGTCGGCCATCATCATCGTGCGAAACCGTCCGTTGCCCTTCCTAGCGTTGTCGGTTCTATCCTTCGTGCAGACGTATGGGTTTGTTTTGATTTGGGGTATGTCAGTAGTAAAAAGCATTGCCGGTCGCGTGTCATTGTTTTTGTTATCGTTTGTTTATAAAATGGAAATAAATACCGTCGATTACATAATTAACTGTGCAAATTATTAAAAATCATATATACAATGCCTATGACAACAGTTGAATGTGAACGCTCCTTTTCAACATTGAAGCGTATTAAAAGATTTACGTGAAATACAATGTGTGAAAGTAGATTGAACGCCTTATCTATGTGTTCAATTGAAATAAAATTGTTGACTACGGACAATTTTAATGAATTTGTCATTGAGCACTATGCGCATGTAAAAGGCGAATGGACTCTATAAACAAATAAACTAAATACTACACCAAGTAGCTGCCTGTTTGGAGAATACTAAAATAAAATTGTTTCAGTAAGTCTCTTTATCTCATTTTTCATGCAATTAAAATTTCTGCCCCTTAATTTATAACGTCACCAGGTGCCACTGCCGACGGGACACAATTTTTGACTATGAGCCACTCAACTAATATGTCCAACTTGATGCCCACAAACGAACGGCCGTTAAACGGCCAAAAAATATCCAATCCTCTGGATGTCCAGAAACGGACGTCCATTGGAGGTACAAAAGTGTGCAATATGTATGGCTAACTGTATGTTCGAAATGTTCAGAGGTGCGTTTTTCTGCTGTCTGGGTAGTGCAGGGCAAATTATTGCGAGATTAAATAGCGCAAAAAACAGTTTAATTATTTTTTTATTTATGATTAGGTAAGTATGCTTAAAATAAATGGATCTATGACGGATCTAATACCTTATAGCTAGCCTATTAGCATTGAGTAAGTATTACTCAATACCAGTGGCGTATATATGGGGGGGCCTGGGGGGACCGCCCCCCCCCGAAGCTAAGTTTTTTTTGGATATTTTCCACATATTTCATGAATACAAACGTAAAATAGCATAAAATACAGCCTCATGAGGTCTCGCCCCCCCCCCCCCCCCCAAAACTGTCTCGGGCCCACCCCGAAACTTTTTTCTATATACGCCACTGCTCAATACTATTAGCACACTCTAAGTGAACTCTTTGAAATATCAGCCTTGGAAATAGTTTTTTGTATATCTCAGAAACGAACGCTCCTACGAAGCCTTTGGTTATAACAAATTATTGAGAAAAATGTAGCCTACTATATTCCGAAAATTGCATATTAATGAGAATGCTCCGTCACAAAGTTTTTAAAAAATTTTAATTATTAAAAAATTGTAATGGATTTTAAACAAAATCTAATTAGCTCCTTGCAGTGTAGAGCAGTATTTGACCTGCAAATTTTGTAAAAATCTGTTTAACGGTTTAGGAGCTATCGTGTTACGGGCAGACATACACACACACACACACACAGTCAACATACACCCAAATAACACGTTTTCGGCGTTATCTTAAAAAATATAGCGAATGCTATCCATAGCTCGGAATAAGGAACAAATAAATCAGATTCTGATTTTAAAAAATCTACAGGGTGAGCCAAAAAAAAGTTTATATAAATTTTGACAATTACAAAATATTAAAACTTTAAATTAAGAAATCTGATTTTTGTTGATTTTTAAATTTAAATATATTGTTACAAATTTAAGTTATTTAAATTTTATAATTGGAATTTATTTAGGTTTAGTGTAGTATTAGGTTGATTTATCTTAAGGTTGTATTCTTAGTCTAGGTTTTAGTAGCGTTATCTGTGACTTGCGGTCGTAATAATACGAGAACTTTCCGGACGTCGAAGGCTGCCGGAAAGTTCGAGAGAGATGGACGATCCTATATATAGGGCCGGGGTCGCGCACCAGTCAGTCAGTCACAGACAACGTACTGTAGTGGTCGTGAGATATTAACACGAAGTTAATAGACCGATTATAGTAGTGAATTATTAGCAAGTTATTCGTAAGTTTAAGTGCGTGTTTTTGTACATAATTTGTCGAAATAAATTGACGTATCGTTTTCAACAATTGCGAGTTTTAATTTGTCGTTGTGAACCCGTAACAATTGGTGTCAGAAGTGAGATTAAAAGAAATAAATAGTGCAAAGACTATCCTTACACAGTACCACCGGCTAGGACAATTAAAAAGAAGAACAGTAAGTGATTTTGCCAGAATATTCGGAACTGAATAGTGCAAAGACTACCCTTACATATTACCACCGGATAGGACAATTGGACAGAAAAACAGTAAGTGATTTTTCCAGAACATTCGAAGAAGTTCGATATTGTTTTATTCAAAAACTAGAAGAGATATACAAATACCGACTTCGACAGTAGCTTAGTTATTTTAAAGGTAAGAATTAGAAATTATTTCTAGAATATTCCATAACATTATACGACGGTCTATTCGAGAACCAAAAGAGATAATCAAAAAGTGACTTCTATATTTGACTAGTAGCAGAAAGAGTAGCATTTACCAGTATATTCCAGAACATTCCATTAGGTTCTATTTAAGAATTGGAAGAGATATTGAAAAACCGACTTCGACATTCGCTTTATAGCCCTAAAATAGACGTTTTAAGTGATTTATCAGGAAGTTGATGCTTACTAGACAAGGATCGGCAAAGATGGAAGATCTAACTAAAATGATACAGGCTCTAGCAGCTCAAATGGCTCAAAATCAGAACGATATGAAACAGACCATGGAAGAAAACTTCGATCAGATAAAGAGCAACTCCGAACAGCTGAGAGACGAGTTCAAGACTGCAACCGAAGATCTTAAGGCAGAAATAACCCAAAGAATGCATAGTGTAGAACAAAAGGTACAAAATAATTTGCAGAATGTAGAAGAAACGGTACAAAATGTTAAAGAGAAGGTACAAAATGTTGAAGAAAAGGTACAACATGTTGAAGAAAAAGTGGAGAACGAACAACAGAATGTAAGGGAAGAAGTTTTTCAAACCATGGAAGAAAAATTCCAGGACGTGTCGAAACAGCTTATACAGCTTCAGAAAGAACACAACAAAATAAAAGCTCAGGGATGTGTCGTGAATTCCAACCAGAACATTAAGCCTCCAAATTTTGACGGTACGTCCTCCTGGTCCACCTACAAACAACAATTTGAAGCTGCCGCCGCTGCAAATGGTTGGGACGAGGACGAAAAAGCTAGAGCGTTGTTAGTAGCTCTACGGGAACCTGCACTCGGACTTTTACGGTCCATTCCAGTCGAACAAAAACAGAATTATAACGCTTTAGTGGCAGCGCTAGAAAGAAGGTATGGAGACGAACACTTGCGAAATTTACATTGGTCAGAATTAAATGTTCGTCAACAAAGAGCAGGGGAGTCATTACAAGAGTATGAAGCGGATATCAGGAGACTGATGTACTTGGCTTACCCAGAAATGCCAGAAAATTACAGAGATCCCTTCACGGTAGATCGCTTCCATAACAGTACTGAAGTGTTGATTCGAGCCCTTGAAATTGAATCATCAAATAATATGTCCAGGCCAAAAGTAAGAGCTGTTTCAATTCAGGAGGGAGAAGAAATGAGCACTGGAGATGAGGTCAACTTAAAAACGCTAAACCAACTGTTTCAATCACTAATAGAGAAGATTGATTCTTTGAAAGAAAGTAGACGATCCCCTCCAAATGTAAAGTGTTTCAGATGCGGACGTACAGGGCATATTCAACGCGATTGTCGTGTCCAAATGAGGTCTCGCTCACCATCTAGTGGGACAGAATACCGAAGAAGAGATCAGGAAAACTAAAACTAGTCAACGCAGAGGGGCGGGTGTTGGCTAATGGGAATTTAGCCCCCAAAATTTACTCTATCAAGAGCTTAAAACATACTGCTGACAGTCTTAACATCGACGGACTTATTAATGGAAGAAAAGTTAATATACCAGTAGACACTGGTGCTGCCATATCATTGCTTAAGTTCAAAATTGCAACGAGATATAAAATTCGACCAACAGAAAAGAAAATAACACTTAAGACTGTGACTGGAGAATCCGCCGACGTGTTGGGGCAGACAGACATAGACCTACAGCTGGGGAGGTTGAAAATTCGCCACTCGGTATTAGTTGCAGACATAGAAGACGAATTTATTTTGGGAATGGACCTGATAAGTAAACATGGATTTGCGTTTGATAATAAACTTAATATCCTAAGATTTGGGAACGAAGAGTTCATAGTCACATCAATAAAGAACCAATTAAGGTGGTGGCAGTATGCACAACAAGACTAGTCGGTAACAGTGAGACCATAATTTTTGGGAGGCTGGAAAGTAAAACATCAAGCTGCGTCGGACTCATAAGCCAACAAAACACACCCAACACCTACCTCGTTGCAAAATCACTAGTTAAAACCGATAAAGACATCCCGATTAGAGTCGCCAATATTTTCCCAAATAGTCTCAAAATTAATAAGGGGGAGGTGGTAGCATTATTTGAACCAGTACAGAAAGTAACAAGATGTGAAGAGCCAACTTCCGAGGATACAAGCAAGTTACCAATGGAGGTACTTCAGCAATTTGAGTCAACTTGGCAACATCTCACTCCAGAAGAATTTAGTAAAGCGAGAGAGTTTATAGAAGAACAAAGTAATATCTTCGAAACTAGGAGTAGTTCGGGACGCACAAACCTTATTCAACATGCTATCAACACTGGCGATGCCCAACCGATAAGACAACCCCCAAGAAGACTACCAATGGCCAAGCAAGAAGAAGTTCACAATCTCATTAATAAAATGCTCAGCGACGGTGTTATTGAAGAGTCATCAAGTCCTTGGTCATCTCCTGTGGTGTTGGTCACTAAAAAGGATGGAAGTACTAGATTTTGTGTCGACTACAGGAAACTTAACGATGTGACCAAGAAAGATAGTTACCCACTGCCAAGAATAGACGACACATTAACAACATTGGCAGGATCATATTGGTTTTCTACTCTTGACCTGAAAAGTGGGTATTGGCAAGTAGGAATCTTTGAAAGAGATAAAGAGAAGACTGCATTCTCTGCTGGAAGTGGACTTTATCAGTTTAATGTGATGCCATTTGGCCTGTGCAATGCCCCAGCTACATTTGAAAGACTAATGGAAGTCGTTCTACGAGGCCTTACTTGGAAAACCTGCCTAGTCTATTTGGATGATGTCATAGTAATGGGGAAATCATTTCAAGATCATCTAGATAATTTACGAGAAGTATTCTGAAGAATCAGGAACGCAAATCTTAAATTGAACTCAAAGAAATGTTTTCTGTTCCAAGAAAAAGTTGAGTTCCTGGGTCACGTCGTTTCCCGAGAGGGCATCCATACCGACGAAAAGAAGTTACAAGCAATAAAAGAATGGCCTCAACCTCGTGACAAACATGAATTGAGAAGCTTTTTGGGTCTGTGTACATACTACAGACGATTTGTAGAAGGATTCGCCAAAATAGCGTCTCCATTACATAGACTTACAGAAGATAAAGCTTCTTACAAATGGAATACCGAATGTGACCAAGCATTTAGAAGACTAAAAGCAGCATTATGTTCTAGTCCGATTCTTGCATATCCCATTCCAAAAGGAAAATTCATATTAGATACTGATGCGAGCAACGATGGCATAGGAGCAGTACTCTCCCAAGTACAAGATGGAGAAGAACGGGTCATCGAATTTTTCAGCAAGAAGCTATCCAAACCAGAGAGAAATTATTGTGTTACTAGAAAGGAGCTCCTAGCCATAGTTAAATCCGTAGATCACTTTCACAAATATCTCTACGGACAAGAGTTTCTGATTAGAACGGATCATGCTGCGTTACAGTGACTCATGAAAATGAAACAACCTGAGGGGCAAGTCGCGAGATGGATAGAAAAGCTACAACAATACCATTATCAAATTAAGCACCGAGCGGGAAGGGTGCATAATAATGCAGATGCATTGTCCAGAAGACCTTGCCCTGAGGATTGTAAACATTGCAGGAAAATTGACCAGAAAGAAGGAATTACCTACGTGCGCCAGATAAAGTTAGAACCAGATGAAGAATGGATGTCGGCTTCGATTAGAACCACACAACTTAACGACAAAGATGTAGGACCTATCTTGCGATTGAAAGAAGAGAACAAGCCACGACCATCATGGCAAGATATCGCAAACCAAGGGGTGATATTCAAATCACTGTGGGCACAATGGGATTCACTGATAGTAGAAGAAAACATCCTTAAACGTGCCTGGGAAAGTGCCGATGGCCTTACTGTGATTAATCAAGTAGTGGTTCCTAGGAGCATGGTAGACAATATAATGGCCGAATGCCATGGTGGAAAATCAGGCGCGCACCTAGGCATAAATAAAACCATGGACAAAATTCGAAACCGATTTTATTGGGTCAATTACTTTCAAGATGTGAAAAACTGGTGCCGCCGATGTTCGACTTGTGCAGCCAGCCAAGGTCCCAAAACAAGGTCCAGAGGTCAAATGAAACAATATAACGTAGGTCTGCCATTCGAACGCATTGCTATTGATGTGGCCGGACCATTTCCAGAAACTAAAAAGGGCAACAAATACATCCTTGTTGTCATGGATTACTTTAGCAAATGGCCAGAAGTTTTTGCTTTGCCTAACCAAGAGGCCGCTACAGTTGCAGAAGTTCTGGTAAATGATGTTTTCAGCCGATTTGGCATTCCTTTGGAACTACATTCAGATCAAGGAAGAAACTTTGAATCAAAGCTCTTCCAGAATCTCTGTGACCTTTTAGGAATACATAAAACACGGACTACTGCTTTACATCCGCAGTCAGATGGCATGGTTGTAAGATTTAATAAAACAATAGAAGAACATCTTTGCAAAGTTGTTGATGAGCACCAAACAGATTGGGACCAATATATTCCATTGTTTTTGATGGCCTATAGAACCGCCATTCACAATACGACAGGAGCTACTCCATCTAGTATCCTGTTTGGTAGAGAACTGCGTTTACCATGTGATATCATGTTTGGTTCACCTGAAGAAGCACACTTAGAGGTTAATGACTATGTCGAACGTTTAAGGCAAAAGCTGCACGATATCCATGAAGTGGTTAGAGAGCGAATAGAAATAGCCAGTGACCGCATGAAAGCGAGATATGACCTGAAAGCAAACTCTTCAGGGTTCAAAGAGAATGATCAACTCTGGCTATACAATCCTCAACGCAAGAAAGGAAGATCACCTAAGTTGACACCACCATGGGAAGGGCCTTATAAAGTTGTTAGGAGAATTAATGATGTAGTCTACCGAATCCAGAGAAGCCCGAAGTCCAAGATGAAAGTTGTTTATCTAGACAGACTAAAACCTTACCTGGGAAATATTGATCGAGACGATCAAACTTGAAGAGGAGGATAGTGTTACAAATTTAAGTTATTTAAATTTTATAATTGGAATTTATTTAGGTTTAGTGTAGTATTAGGTTGATTTATCTTAAGGTTGTATTCTTAGTCTAGGTTTTAGTTGCGTTATCTGTGACTGGGGCTCGTAATAATACGAGAACTTTCCAGACGTCGAAGGCTGCCGGAAAGTTCGAGAGAGATGGACGATCCTATATATAGGGCCGGGGTCGCGCACCAGTCAGTCAGTCACAGAAAACGTACTGTAGTGGTCGTGAGATATTAACACGAAGTTAATAGACCGATTATAGTAGTGAATTATTAGCAAGTGATTCGTAAGTTTAAGTGCGTGTTTTTGTACATAATTTGTCGAAATAAATTGACGTATCGTTTTGAACAATTGCGAGTTTTAATTTGTCGTTGTGAACCCGTAACAATATAAATGGGAAGGATATGATAAATAGATACGACTGTTTTAAAATATAGATAAAATTTTAATTTTAATACCAATGAATATACTTTTTATTATTAACAATAGTACGTATAGGTAGGTGTAACATAAACTTTAAACTTCTTTTAAACAACGAGAAAAACATGTTTAAATTATGTGATTTTGTACATAACTATCTACATTATTATGTTAACTAGAATTCTATAAAATAGAAACATTTAAAATTATATATGAAAATATCTAAGAAATCCTTTAAATTTAAAAGTTTGACAAAATTTATTTAAACAATAAAAACAATTTATAGGAAAATATAGATTATTATTCTTTTCTTTAAATTAAATTTCCTTTGCAAATGTTGCGCAATTCAGTTGAGTTTTCTTCGCTTTCCAACACAACTTTTTGTTCCGCGCAAAGCACTAGAAAACCAATCAAAAAGTACCATTAAAAAGTTGCAATAAGATAATGAAAAGACCTCTACTGACGTCACAGGACCAAGCCACGTGATTGAGAATCGATAACAAGATAGTTAGAGCAAACAAATCATATTACTTTTTGGCAACATACCATTTCCCCCTAATTTGACCCCACCAAATAACGACAGAGCCGGAGAAAATCCCCTCAAACGCCCAAAAAGTTTTTTTTCAGTTTTATTAAATTTTCTCGTAAACTAACCTTTTTATCAAAAATTGCGAAGAACAGAACTTTCCAACGATGTATGGGTGGATAAGGTTAGGAAAAGTAAGTACCTCTTCAGTGGCGTCCGTAAATTGGGATTATTTCGAAAAAACATGTTTAATATATGTTTTATAAAATTTTCGAAAAAACCACACTTCTTGGGAAAAATATGTAGTATAGCAAATATAATTTTCTTTTAAAAGCTGTCATATAATGTGGGGTTTAAGTCACAGGAAAGTCTCCATGGGCGTACTTATAAAAATACATTTTCAAAAATGACCAAAATTCAATTTTTCATGTATTTTTCAAGAAAAATTAGCTTCTTAGGAAAAAAATACTTTTTAACTTATTCTATCCTATAGACCTTGGTTTGTAAGAAAATTTTACAAAAATGTTTTTTGGTAATTTTTGACCCTAATATACGGACGTCTCTGGAGAGTTAGCCATATTTTCTATCACATTTTGTGATACATACACCGTTTAAAAGGAAATGTTATTATCCACCGAAAAGATAAAAGTCGTAAGAAGCTTAGTTTTTAAAATAATTGGATAAAGCCTGTAAAAAATTGATTACTTTGGTGAGTTTAAATAATTACTTATATTAATTAAGGACACCACTGGAGCGGTAACTATTAAATAATTTTCACTTTATTATACATCATTTGAAAAGAAATTTTATTGGCTATGACAAGGTATAGAATATATTTTTTGATAAAGAGCTTGGTTTTTAAGAAAATTGAATAAAACTTATTTACGGACATTTACGCTGGAGAGTTTATAAGTTAAACCTTACCGAATTTCACATTCTTGAAAAGGGAATGTAACCTGTCTACAATAAAGTTTGATATATATTTTTTCATATTAAGCTTAGT
The DNA here is from genome assembly GCA_963576565.1 of Aspidapion aeneum. Taxonomy (NCBI): domain Eukaryota; kingdom Metazoa; phylum Arthropoda; class Insecta; order Coleoptera; family Brentidae; genus Aspidapion; species Aspidapion aeneum. Next base: position 31,086,105 of record OY755038.1, on the reverse strand, counting down.
TTCTGAGAAAATTAGATAAAACGTGTAACAAAAACTGTTTATTCTCTGTTTTTTTTTTAATTAATTTAATTTACGGATGCCCCTAAAGTTTTAATTATGAAACCAATCCGATCGTGTTACACATCATTTTAAAGGAAATTTTATTGACTATAATAAAATATAGCACATGTTTATCTGTAGACATTAGTTTATAAAAAAAATCGAATATATCTTGGAAAAATATGGGTATTTTTTACTTCAATTCACGGACGCCGGCGTCGCTAGAGAGGTTCTTATTAGTCTAACTCCATTGAGTTATACCTTGTTAAAAAGGAAATTTTATTGTCTACAATAAAGTATACTATAAATTCTTCTCTTACAAGCTTAGCTTTTAAGAAAATTTGAAGAAACCTCAAACTATCAGATTTTGGCGGGTCTGTGGGGGTTTTTGAAGGTTTTTGCAGCCATTAAAAAAAAATAATATGATATTATTTTTTAGTTATATAAATTAATATTTTGAATGTACACCAGCGGCAATCTAAAATTTCGCCGCTATGTTGGCCGCCATCTTAAATATATCAGTCCCTGTCAACATGTCGAGGTGGCAGCAGGGATATTCGGATTCAGCGGGGTCGAAATAGGGGGAACAAAATGCTTCTATAAAGTGGATTTTCACAAATCTTGCCTTAACTAAGATGCCAATTTTCGAAAAATACTCCAAATTATGCATGTAATTTTACATTTTTAAAGGTTAATTCGAGAATTAAATTTTAATTTATCGATTGGCAATCAAGTAAACTTGGTTGGTAAGGCCATGTGAACCTGTGCAAAGGTAAAAAGATCTAAAAAGCAAAAAAAAAACGGCAATTGCATAAGAAAATAAATAAAAATAAGGTACTAAAAAAAAACTAAAATAGGGACATACCAAAAGCTACTATAAAGGTATAATAAATACCTCTAGTGGGCAATAGAAGAACCGCAACAACTTTGCACAAAAAAAAATATAATATATACTTTAGTTAATAAATATCGAGCTAACCGTATAATCGAAAAAAATAAGCGCAATCGGTAGCTTTTGCCGTCTAGCGTTTTTCAAGAAACGGCTTGGAAAATAGCGGCCAAATTTTAACAAAAATTTCAGTTTTTTTCAATGTTCTGAGTGTTTTAAGTCCCGTTTTTTAACGAAAAACCATGATTCATCGTCAAGTCTTGTGATATCTAAATGTTTTGAGAATTTAACATAGAAAAATGAATTTTGCTGATCTCTCCCAATGTCATTTGATGGAAACGTAGCAAAGAGATGGTGTTTTTGAAAGCACCATGTAAAATAACGACACAAGGTTTGGTTTACAAAGAGCGATTTACTTTCCCACAAAAATTATGATTATTTAATTTTGACAAATGTAGCAGTGTTGCCGATATCTTAAAACTAAAATTTCCTTTCACTTCGATCAGATGTGGATCACATGGCAGACATAAACATATTGATAATTTTTTAAAAGTTTATGTAAGAAAAATAAAAAATTATTTTATTGCCGGGTTTTGGAGGTGATTTTGAAAGCCAGATTTTTCTTTCTGGTAAAAGGGTTGTTGATCCCCATGTTATATAATTTATTTTCCTATTTTGGCGTTTTCTATCACCAGAGATTATGGAACAACTAGAGATCGGATTTCACAACCAACCAAAATAAAAAGAGTGGATACACCATACGTTTGGCGTTGGCAACAGTAAAGAGCCGACCCTCTCCACAGCCCTATAATGATGCTCACTTATATAAATGCAATAAGAAAAAAAGAGGCATAATAACTAAGCGCAAGCTAGCAAAAGGACAGTATTGTTATTACCAACGAACAGATAATTTTTATATGCTCGTTGCTCTTACCCAACAAAATTGCAAAAATTCTCGCCATATTTAATTTGGTCACACGGTGGCCAGCGGTACGGCACACCTCCTCTGGTGTCAAAAGATCATTTTCATCAAAGTCCCAATTTTTGATAACTTTGATTAAATCTTTCTGCCATTGTCTTGATAATGTTTGATAGCTTCTACAAAAAAAATGTTAATTTTACAAGATTGCAAAGGGATAAATACTTGAATTTTTAGTTGTTAAAAGTATAAGAAAAATAATCTTAAAACAATCGTTTTTTTTTTAAATAAAGAAGCATTACATTGCACCAATCAGTTCTCTTAATCTAACCACACCAACGTAGCCTAGTCTAGAGACCCTATATGTATGACATATTTTAAAGATATAGCAAGGCCAACACAAAAATAGAGGCCACGACCCTGAAAAAATCAGCTGTTCTCCCGGGGCTGAATTTTACATTGGGTCTTATGGGAGGTCAGACGTTTTTTTATATAATTTTCAAAATGGCACTACAGATTTCCGCAAAATTTCAGTGAAATATTCTCAGACACCATCTCGATATTCCACTAAAGGTTTGTAAGGAAGCAACATGATTAAAAGGTTAAAATCTTCAAGATTTAGCATTTCTTATTTTGAATTCAAATTACCCGCCATGTACCATGAACTGTTATATTTGACATGTATTTGACTTTATCACATGTGATTGTCACAATCGCTTCTGCTTTAAACTTAATTTTTGTGTGAGCTAATGAAGCGGCTATGAAAAATTAGGGCTTACTACACATTAAAAAAAAATTGTTCTGCCAGAATAAAGTAAAAACAATCTCAAAAACGGCTTTATTTAAAAAAAATCAAATATCCATGAACCGTCATTCTAACTTCAATATTTTAAAGACAATCAGCTGTGTCGTAACGTGACCAGCAAAAAAAATCAGCCCCGGATGTGACGTCAACAAAGTGGAGGATCGTGGCCCGTCCATTTTGATAGCCCTGGATATAGAAACACGACAAACTTCTCAAAGTCAAATTTATTTGAGTCAAAATCAAAGGATGAAAATATCGGTCCTCTTTATACTGTAGCGATGTTTAGAGAGAGACGCACCTTCTGTCCTTGTTAATTTATAAGCGTTGGAGAATAAAAATATGAACCTATACAAGGGGTGACGGACAAACATGTTTGTTTATATATTGCCAAGGCTATCAAAATGGACGGGCCACGATCCTCCACTTTTTTGACGTCACATTCGGGGCTGATTTTTTTTTGATGGTCACGTTACGACACTGCTGATTGTCTTTAAAATATTGAAGTTGGAATGACGGTTCATGGATATTTGATTTTTTTTTTAAATAAAGCCTTTTTTGAGATTGTTTTTACTTTATTCTGGCAGAACAATTTTTTTAAATGTATAGTAACCCCTAATTTTTCATAGCCGTTTCATTAGCTCACACAAAAATTAAGTTTAAAGCAAAAGCGAATGTGACAATTACATATGACAAAGTCAAATACATGTCATATTTATCCCTTCTCTCCAGCTTCTCCTTGGCCGTCCTCGTTTTCTTCGGCCAGTTGGTTTCCATTGTAGTATTTGTTTAGGCAAGGCCAACACAAAAATAGAGGCCACGACCCTGAAAAAATCAGCTGTTCTCCCGGGGCTGAATTTTACATTGGGTCTTATGGGAGGTCAGACGTTTTTTTATGATATTTTCAAAATGGCACTACAGATTTCCGCAAAATTTCAGTGAAATATTCTCAGATACCATCCCGATATTCCACCAAATGTTGGTAAGGAAGCAACATGATTAAAAGGTTAAAATCTTCAAAATTTAGCATTCCTTATTTTGAATTCAAATTACCCGCCATGTACCACATGCCAACTGTTATATTTGACATGTATTTGACTTTGTCATATGTGATTGTCACATTCGCTTCTGCTTTAAACTTAATTTTTGTGTGAGCGAATGAAGCGGCTATGAAAAATTAGGGCTTTCTATACATTTAAAAAAGATTGTTCTGCCAGAATAAAGTAAAAACAATCTCAAAAACGGCTTCATTAAAAAAAAATCAAATATCCATGAAACGTCATTCCAACTCAGCTGTGTCGTAACGTGACCATCAAAAAAAAATCAGCCCCGGATGTGACGTCAACAAAGTGGAGGATCGTGGCCCGTCCATTTTGATAGCCCTGGTTTAGGTAGTCTTTCATCATTCATTCTTTGTACATGTCCGTACCACACCAGTTGTTTTGTTCTTATATCATCCACTAAAGTACGTTCACCCACTGTCATAATTTCTCTTATTCTTTGATTTGTAACTCTTTCTCTTTTTGATTTCCCTGCTGCTCTTCTCCAATAGTCCATCTCCGTAGCGGAAAGCATTTTTTCTGTTCTATCCTTGATTGGCCATACTTCTGAGCCGTATGTAATAATACTTTTTACAATGGTGTTATATATAAGCTTTTTGTTATGTTTTGATATACTTTGGTCCCAAATTATTCCATTTAATAAAGTTATTGCTTTTCTTCCTTGTACGTTTCGATCTTTTATAGCTTTGTCTAGTGTTCCGTCAGCTGTAATTTTTAGACCTAAGTATTTATACTCATCACAGGAGTAAATTAGCTGCCCGGTATTTAAGATTAGATCCTGTTTCATTCCACCGATACACATATACTTTGTCTTATTGAGATTAACCTCTAGTCCCCACTTATTGTACTCTTCTATTAGTTTTCGCGTCATATATTCGAGGTCGTCATAATCCTGAGCCACTACTATCTGATCATCGGCGAAACATAAAGTATACAAGGTGGTTTCGTCCAACGGAATTCCCATGTTTTGGCATTTTCTCTTCCATACTTTAAGGACTTGTTCCAAGTATATCTTGAAGAGCGTAGGCGAGATACAGCAACCTTGTTTAAGACCTTTATTTATTTGAAAGCCTTTGGTTAGTTTGGCTTTTATTTTAACTTTTGCCTTACTATTGCGGTATAACTCTTTGATGGCCTTAATTAGTTGTACGCTTATGTTTGTGTTTTCCAACGCTTTCCAAAGTAGATTTAGTGGTATACTATCATATGCCTTCTGCAAATCCACGTAAAGCAGATGCAGCTCTTGTCCGTATGCCATTTTCTTCTAAATAAGAATAAGAGGCCTAGATGATGAATTATGGGCAAACAGAAACGAGTGGAGATTGGGTATCGGAAGACGTAGAACGTTGTGAAACCGATAAATATATATATATAAATACATGTCAAATATAACAGTTGGCATGTGGTACATGGCGGGTAATTTGAATTCAAAATAAGGAATGCTAAATCTTGAATATTTTAACCTTTTAATCATGTTGCTTCCTCAAAAACCTTTGGTGGAATATCGGGATGGTGTCTGAGAATATTTCACTGAAATTTTGCGGAAATCTGTAGTGCCATTTTGAAAATATCATAAAAAAACGTCTGACCTCCCATAAGACCCAATGTAAAATTCAGCCCCGGGAGAACAGCTGATTTTTTCAGGGTCGTGGCCTCTATTTTTGTGTTGGCCTTGATATTGCATGATCACAATTTAAATTATTTTAGTGAAACGCCAATAAACTTGGCAAGAAAATCACATAACCAAAAAATGGTAATTTCAGTGACTTTCGTGGGTTTGTCGCGTCTCTCTTTAGTGAAAATATGTCATACATACAGGGTCTCTAGGCTAGTCTATTTAAATCGATCGGTAGTTGTGTCTGTTTTTTTATTTTTTTTACTGGGACTTTACATCCACAGCTAGGATCAATCGCCCAGTATTTTTAGCCAAATTTTTGCCGAGATATGCCTTGTTGAGACGTTACAAAAACAACAATATGCCGAGGTGGGACTCGAACCCACAAGATACGCAGCGCGCCTAAACTACGCGCGGTTGGTTCAGTCATATAGCAAGCACTATTATAGCTATATGCACGAACCAACGCGCTAAGCCGGTCGGCCACGGTTCCCATACGTGTGTACGTCTGTAATATAATGAGCAGCCAACACGCACGGCTTGAAAGAGTTCTTCTATTTTTGAGGGGCACATTGTTTTATATTTTTTGGTGTTGACGTTTTTATTAGGTGGCTGCATTATTTCCCACTAAAACTGCATAACAGAGGGCTTTGCCTATAAGGTCAGTCCTTTTAAGAAAAAAATCAGCGAAAGGACATTTCAGTGATTCACCGTTTCTCAGTGTTAAATGAGTGGACTATGGATGCCAGTAACGTTAGCGTAGGGAGGAAGCGAAATCTATTCGTTACCCATTTCTCTCATCCCACTTAAACTCTCCTCCTCCGACGAGCTTTTTATAAAAGCATGCAATATGCATTATAAGTAAACTTTTGATAAATTTTAATTAACCCAGCGAACTGCGTACTAAACTTATTAACTTACCCCTTACTATCTTCAATATCTTGAAAATCAATACCGCGACGAACACCTTTTCTCTTTCTTTGGACTGGTGGCTCCTGAACCACTGACTCCTGAACTACCTGTTCATCAACTATCATTTTCTCTACCATTTCTGTAGGCTGCTGTGGCTTTTCCACCAAAACCGTCGTTATCTCTGGAACTATTGCTTCTTGAACATCGGGTATAATAGACCTAATAAAAAATCAGACGATATACATTTTCTTATAGACCGAGGCCCTAGGGTCAAAAATTCGCATCCGTCGGATTTTTGATGAAGATATTATGACATATATTTTAATCTATTAGGCTAGAGCAATGAAACTCGGCACAAAGATTGACCTCCAAGGAGTGATTCTACGACTGTCAAAAAATATTAATTATATGGCCGCTAGGGGGAGCAAGGAGGCAAAATGTGATTATCCTTTATATCTTCTACACTATTGCACCTGCAGGTCTCACTAAATTTGATGTTCATAGTTCATAGTTTATATAGATCCATTTTGTTAAGCTTACTTTACTATGCCACTTAGTTCTGCTACTCTCGCAATGGCAACTATTTCTTCTTCTATCGGTCTTTTGCGGCCGTGGTCTGATATTACTTCTTCAGTGAGCGTTAGTTCTGTAAACAACCAAAATAGTTTAAGGCGATAACTCTATCTAAAATTTTTTTAAAGCAAAAGGCAACTCTGCAAAATATTTAAATATCAGTCAAAAGGTGGCACCCCATATTAGAGTCATAGGGCCACCGATTCGGTTCCAAAATTGTGGGTCTTACTAAAATTTTAAGGATACGAACTGGTGACAGTAATAATTAAAAATTACGTTAGATTAGATGTCATAATTAATTAAATATTTTGGCAATCTAGTACGAACTAGAGGCCCTCGGTACATTTGACAATTGTTTGGTGTAAAACAATTGTCAAATGTATCGAGGGCCTCTAGTACGAACAAACCACACACAATAAGTGGGCCAGTTTTCCATAGCAACAGGAAAACTAAAAGAATAGAGACAATAAGAAAGCCTATTTTTTTGTCCACGGCCTGTGCACTGTTAGTACGGTAAGCAATCTCTAGATGGCACCAGATTCAATAATACTTACAGGTTTTCTCAAAATTATTTGCCCGTTTACTACCCCCGTCGTTTGACAATTTTTTTTTTGTAACTTTTTGTCATATTTGCTAATGTCTTTTTGAGTTTTTTTTTGTAATTTCGGTCTGGTTTCTTGGTCATTTTTATTTAAAGATGCCTTCTTCCTGCTTTATTCTCTAGCTTGTTTAATAGCAGATCTTTTCATCCATTTTTGGGTAAGTATGAAATTGCATAAAAATAAACCTACTCAAAAACTCATTTATTAGGTCTAGTTTTATTGGGTATCGTAAACCATTAATTAATACCGATTATTTGTTCAAAAAGTAATCTTCTAATAAAAATTATCGAAAAACCAGACCGAAAAAAATAAAAAAAAGGGCAAATATGACAAAAAAATTTGAAAAATAAAAAAAATTGTCAAACGACGAGCGGCTAAACCGGGTGTGGTAAACGGTCAAATAATTTTGAGAAAATTTCTAAAAATGATTTGAAACTAGTGCCATCTAGGGACTGCTTATGTCTGCTCAGTCAGAAGGTTGATGGCTCTTGTCTGATTTGGTGTCTTGCATTAAATATAAAATAATCATGCTTTTATAAATTCTAACAAAATTTGTTTAATGTGTCAAACTCATCTGTTGCATTTTTAATTGTCTTTTAAAAAATACAAAAAAATTAAACAATTTCGCTACAGTTTTCTATAACACTACTAGGCTACTGAAATGCCAACATTTTGTTAAAATATTGGTTGTGTTTTATATAACTTTTTAAATATTTTTTGAATTAGATAGATTAGCGAAACACTGCAAAACGTTTATTAAGAATGCTTTGAAAACCCAACCCGCAAAATTTCGACGCGATAAAGATTTGGTAAAAAATGGGGTATCAGTGATGTCAGATGGTAAGTTTTTGGGATAATTTTGACCCTTGACGTCAGTTAATAAAGCCCTGAGTGTGACGTAGCACATTAAAAAATTAACAAATCTATTCGTTTTATTCACTGAACTCGCACATTATCATCCGATTATTTTCTGTTTCTTTTTAAATTACAGTCTTAGTAAGGGCGCTTAATGATCTTGAAACATCCATAAGATCACTGACTAAGCGGTGGTCTACTCGTTCTATTTACTTAACTCACACATTATTCAGCTACTTAGTCCCTTTTTAAATCAATGTAGTGGTACGGGTGCACATCAATCTAAAACAGCCTTGGGATTATTTTGCAAAGAGAAGTGTTTATAAGATGCCATTTTGACAATCAATGCAAACCCGTCTGATGTACTTCAGCGGGCTTTGGTCAATGTCAATGATATTATATATATTCCATCAGCGCTATGAGTTGGACAGCAATAAAGAATTAACTGTGCATTAAAAAGAGATGCAAATGAGTATATTCTAAAAGTACAAATTTATATAGGGGTACACTTTTGAAGCTACGTCACTAGTCAGCGCTTTATTACTTTGTTCACACGAGCCTAAGCGCTTTTATATAAGAAAGGTTTGAAAATGCTGTGGTAACACTATTAAAACCGTTTTAAGCACTAAAACCGAGTTTATTTCAAACCGATTAGTAGGTACATATATATTTTTCCATACATACCTATGGCTTGATCAGCAAGAAGGTCCTTTAAAATTGGCCTTTCAGGTGAAACCCTAAAAATGATGGCAATTTTTATGCATAGACTTATAAAAAAGTTTAACTAAACTTTAGCCTTTTTACCCCTTAGGAACCGGCGACCCTTTTCATAGTTGTGCCAAATATTGCTGCCAATTTTGGCTAAAATCCGTTATCCAATTCTTGATACTTAACTTATGACCCATATTCTCATATAGTCCAAAATAATTTACAATTTCGCTTCTTTTTTTCAACCCTTTAGATATAAGCAACCCCTTCATTATATAACAGCAAGGACCAGTAAACATTGCTTCCAACTTTAGCTGAAATTCGCCAAGCAAAACAATTATTTTTGTTCCGCATTCCCATATATAGTAGAACCCCGATTATCCGTGCGCGGATTATCCGGGCTGCGGATTATCCGTGTTATGATTTCCCATCATCGATATTGTGTTTTTGAAGTTCTATCGAAATAGCGTTACCGGAAATCACTCGACCAAAATCTTATGTAGAATTACATTTTTTGTTCTGTTATCTTTTTATGCAATACATACATATAAACTTAGTTTGAACTTATGGGATCTTTTTTCTGTCTGTCATATTTTGAGTATATATACATAATATGTATGGTTGTGTAATAAAGTAATAAATGAATGTTCGGATTATCCGTGCTTTTCACTTATCCGTGCCTCGTCCGGTCCCGTGGAGCATGGATAATCGGGGTTCTACTGTATTTCCAAAAAACTTAAACAAACTTCACCCTTTTTAACCCCTTAAGTACCAGCGATCCAATTTATAGTAGCACCAATTAGAGCTCAAAGGCCAGTTAACAGTATTGCCAAGTTTTATTAAAATCCGTTCAGCTATTCTGGAGATACGATTTCTGTCCCTGATTCCCATATACTTAATTCACTGTGAGACGTCTCGACGAGATTGCTAGATTATGTAACGATACTTACACTTTTCTTCTTTTTGTGGGAGTTTCTCTGGGCGGAGCCAGTATTTCGGCTTCAGCTCTGAAAGTAATAAAAAAGTTATATTATGAATTTCGGAATTTTCTTCTTAAGTTAATGCAACTGTCTATGGCAGAGCCTTTTCATAAAGCAGAATTCGACTTCGAATATGCATATCTCACCTATTTTGCCGACAGGCAAGTTTCACTGTATATAGTAGTACGCATCAGTAATTCTACGGCGTTCCTGAAGAAAATCAACACAAGAACTTTTCGTGCGAAAAGACGGGTTTTGGCTTTTTGTAGTGCTGCCTCTTCAGGTATCTCGATCATCCGAAATTTTTTTCAGGGTCCTCGAAAGTATTTTATCGCGGAAGTATGCAGATAGGCGATTCAAAATTTAGGACAGTTTTCATGCCCACAGGTAAAAAAATACTCTGCCAATATATGGGCCCCTAAGCTCACACTAGGTACTATAGTTATAGTGTACGTGTGAGCTAATATAAATAAAAACTAAAATATATTTTATTCAACTCCGGACTAAATTACCTTTTGTTTGATACCACACAAGCCATGTTTTGACTTAAACTCAAATTTTTGAAATCTACCCCCACCCTTAAAAAAAACAAAAACTAAAATGTATTTTGTTAAACTCCGGACTCAATTACCTTTCGTTTGATATCACAAACACCATATTTTCACTTAAACTCTAATTTTTGAAATATACCCCCACCCTTTTTTTTAAATAAATTAAAATGTATTTTGTTGAACTCCAGACTCAATTACCTTTCGTTTGATGTCACACATGCCATATTTTCCCATAAACTCTAATTTTTGAAATCAACCCCCACCCTTTTATTTGGTTTGTGCTCGGTGGATTTTGTTCATTTTTAAATGGGACCATCTCGGCCCAAAACCCAGCCTAGGTACCAAATTTCATTAAAATCGGGCAAGCGGTTTTTGAGTTATGCGCGTTGGTCGTTACAGACAGACAGACAGACAGACAGACAGACAGACAGACAGACAGACAGACAGACAGACGGCGACAAAAAAAGTTTCAAAATCATCTGAAACGCAAAGATATATAAAAAATTTTTGAAATCGGAGCAACTTTTTTTTTTCTCGAAAAAATTAGGATCACCATAGCTCACACTACTATAGTATAGTATATGTGTGAGCTAAAAGCGTATGTAAAATACTCTGCCAATATATGGGCCCCTAAGCTCACACTAGGTACTATAGTTATAGTGTACGTGTGAGCTAATATAACTAAAAACTGAAATATATTTTATTCAACTCCAGACTAAATTACCTTTTGTTTGATACCACACAAGCCATGTTTTGACTTAAACTCAAATTTTTGAAATCTACCCCCACCCTTAAAAAAAGCAAAAAACTAAAATGTATTTTGTTAAACTCCGGACTCAATTACCTTTCGTTTGATATCACACACGCCATATTTTCACTTAAACTCTAATTTTTAAAATATACCCCCACCCTTTTTTTTAAATAAATTAAAATGTATTTTGTTTAACTGCAGACTCAATTACCTTTCATTTGATATCACACACGCCATATTTTCACATAAACTCTAATTTTTGAAATCTACCCCCACCCTTTTATTTGGTTTGTGTTCGTTGGAATTTGTTCATTTTTAAATGGGACCATCTCGACCCAAGACCCAGCCTAGGTACCAAATTTCATTAAAATCGGGCAAGCGGTTTTTGAGTTATGCGCGTTGGTCGTTACAGACAGACAGACATACAGACAGACAGACAGACAGACAGACAGACAGACAGACGGCGCACCAAAAAAGTTTCAAAATCATCTGAAACGCAAAAATATATAAACATTTTTGAAATCGGAGCAACTTTTTTTTTCTTGAAAAAATTAGGATCACTATAGCTCACACTACTATAGTATAGTAGTAGTGTGAGCTAAAATATTTTGTTGCGAACCACAGATACTACTGGTCCGCGCTAAATCAACTTACTGCCCCTCATCTTGACATCACTGACACCTATATATTGAGATATCATGCCAATCCCTTTACCTATACCGCGCTAAATAGAAAATTTGTAACTAGGCTGACCAACTAGCTGGAATCGGAAGGAACTTCGGGATTTAGTGAAGTATAAACAAAGTGGTTTTTTGTTAGTCTTTATATTTTAGGCACATCACATATCTACTATTTTAGGCACATCACATATATCTACATTAAAAAGTAGTTAACGTCGCAAGCAAATTTGGCAACGTTGTAACAGGTGCAATTGGTTCATTGTGGTGACTGCACAAATCCATAAATCCAATTAAACATTGAATTTAAACAAATATGTTTAAACACAGTAGAAACAGTAGAAACTTAAAGAATACAATAAAGTAGCGTCAGAAATATGCAGAATTATGACACAAGACGCAGCTGTGTAATCGTGAGCTAAATGTAGTTTTTACTTTTAGAAAAACTGATACATACCTAATTCTCAACACCTCTTTGCAGATTTAAAAATTCACAAATTCGGGAGATTGTTCTCAAAAATGGAGTACATGGTATTTCAGAATAGTCTTTATAGTGTCCACAATAATAAACCTCAATATTCTTTCTCCAAATTGATAAGAGTAAATAAATAAACCTTGAAAAAGAAAATTGTTTTTTTTTCTTTAGATTTTGTTTGCAATAACCATATACATAAATATTACGTATATGGCAATAACCCCCAAAAAACTGTATAAACAATATACTTACACGGATATGCTGGTAGTAGGCAAAAACTCGAGTATTTCCTTCTCTCCAGTACTTCGCCCAACGATTGGAGTAGATCCTGTTGAACCTGTAGTGGGTCTCGAGCCAGTCAAAGAAGCGGAAGGTCTGAAATAAAATTATTTTTTTAAAATTCAATTTTATTACCCGTAAATTGCTAATCACACCTTTTCGCATGGTTGGCAAATTTCCAGATGCTTCATGCTAGCGTCGTAAAGCCTCATTTGACACAGGTTTTATAAACAAAAAAATAATATCATATTAGTTTTTTTAATTGCTGCAAAAACCTTCAAAAACCCCCGGACCCTCAAAATCTGGAAGTTTTTTTTTTAATTTTCTCAAAACTAAGCTTCTCTTGTAGACAAATTTTGACAAGGCATAATTCAATGGGGTTAAACTGACCTCACCAGCGGCGTCCGTTAAGTAATTTGAAAAGCTTAAAAAAATACCCATGATTTATTATTTTTTAAAAACCAAGGTCTATAGGAAAAAATGTGTTATACTTTATTATAGTAGAACAAGGTCGGATTGGATTCATGCTTAAAATTTTACGCGCGTCCGTAAATTTAATCAATTTTGAAAAAGCATCAAATAAACTATTTTTATTACAAGTTTTATCTAATGTTCTCAAAAACTAAGCTTATTATCAAATAAATGGATCCATGACGAATCTGACACCTTCCTAGCTAGCCTATTATCACACTTTAAGTGAAGCCATGATAATATACTAGCCTTGATAACAATTTTTGAAAATATCGCGAAAACTAAAGCTCCTACGAAGTTTTTGGATATAACACGAATTATTAAGCAAAATATAGTCTGCTACATTCCGAAAATAGTGTATTGATACGATGCTCCGTTAAAAAGTTAGCATTTTTTAAAGTTTTTAATTATCAAAAAACTGTTATTAGCATTAATGGATTTTGACCAAAATCTAATCAACTCGTAAGAGTGTCGAACACTATTTTACCTAAAAAATTTATGAAAATCGATTTAGCGGTTTAGGAGCTATCGTGTGACGAACAGAAATAATATACACACAGACAGACATCACGAGAATATTGCTAGGATAGGTCAAAATACATCCAAATAACACATTTTTGGCATTATCTCAAAATATTTTTTTGTCGAAAATAATACCTTCTCTAGCCATTGGTACGCGGGCTAGGAAGGTAAACATATGTACTATATTTTATTCAACAATTTAAAACTTAGTGGGGTTTGACTTATAAATAACAACTGTCTAGCGATGTCCGTAAATGGGGGTGATTTAAAAAAATCATAAAAAACATGTTTTTCACACGTTTTATTCGATTTTCTTAAAAACCAAGCTCTTTATGAAAAAATGTATTCTATACTCCGTCGTAGACAATAAAATTTCCTTTTAAATGCTGTATAACAAAGTGGAAGTTATTCTATAGTTACAGGTCCAGTGGTGTCCTTTATTTAAATTAATTTTTTCAATGGACCAATTTAATCAATTTTTTACAGCTTTTATCAAAGCTCCTAACGACAACTTTTAAAAATTACCAAAAAAAATGCCTGTCTAATTTTTTTAATAGTTAAGTTCAGTAGGATAAAAGTAAAAAGTTAAAGAAATTAATTTTGTTAACTAAGACGCTTAATTAAAAAAAATTTTTTTATATTGTTACAAATTTAAGTTATTTAAATTTTATAATTGGAATTTACTTAGGTTTAGTGTAGTATTAGGTCGATTTATCTTAAGGTTGTATTCTTAGTCTAGGTTTTAGTTGCGTTGTCTGTGGCTTGCGGTCGCGGTAGTGCGGGAACTTTCCGGACGTCGAAGGCTGCCGGAAAGTTCGAGAGAGATGGACGATCCTATATATAGGGCCGGGGTCGCGCACCAGGCAGTCAGTCGCAGATAACGTGCTGTAGTGGTCGTGAGATTAACACGAAGTTAATAGACCGATTATAGTAGTGAATTATTAGCAAGCTATTACTAAGTTTAAGTGCGTGTTTTTGTACATAATTTGTCGAAATAAATTGACGTATCGTTTTCAACAATTGCGAGTTTTAATTTGTCGTTGTGAACCCGTAACAATTGGTGTCAGAAGTGGAACTAAAAGAAATAAATAGTGCAAAGACTACCCTTACATAGTACCACCGGATAGGACAATTGGACAGAAAAACAGTAAGTGATTTTTCCAGAATATTCGAAGAAGTTCGATATTGTTTTATTCAAAAACTAAAAGAGATATTTAAGAACCGACTTCGACATTAACTTTACAGTCCAAAAATTGATAATTAGAGAGATTTTCTAGAATATTCTATAACATTCTACGACGTTCTATTCAAAAACTAGAAGAGATATACAAATACCGACTTCGACATTAGATTAGTAATTTTAAAAGTAAGAATCAGAAAGAATTTCTAGAACATTCCATCACTTTCTACGACGCTCTATTCGAAAACCAGAAGAAATATCCAAAAAGAGACTTCGACATTAGCTTAGTAATTTCAAAAGTAAGAACTAAAAAGAATTTCTAGAAGATTCCATAACATTCTACGACGTTCTATTCAAAAACTAGAAGAGATATACAAATACCGATTTCGACATTAGTTTAGTTATTTCAAAAGTAAGAATTAGGAAGAATTTCTAGAAGATTCCATAACATTCTACGACGTTCTATTCAAAAACTAGAAGAGATATACAAATACCGACTTCGACAGTAGCTTAGTTATTTTAAAAGTAAGAATTATAAATTATTTCTAGAATATTCCATAACATTCTACGACGGTCTAATAGTCAAAATAGATAATCAAAAAGTGACTTCTACATTTGCCTAGTAGCAGAAAGAGTAGCATTTACCAGTATATTCCAGAACATTCCATTAGGTTCTATTTAAGAATTGGAAGAGATATTAAAAAACCGACTTCGACATTCGCTTTATAGCCCTAAAATAGACGTTTTAAGTGATTTATCAGGAAGTTGATGCTTACTAGACAAGGATCGGCAAAGATGGAAGATCTAACTAAAATGATACAGGCTCTAGCAGCTCAAATGGCTCAAAATCAGAACGATATAAGACAGACCATTAAGCAAAATCAGGGCGATATGAAACAGACCATGGAACAAAACCAGAATGACATGAGACAGACATTAGATAGCATGCAAGAAAACTTCGATCAGATAAAGAGCAACTCCGAACAGCTGAGAGAAGAGTTCAAGACTGCAACCGAAGATCTTAAGGAAGAAATAACCCAAAGAATGCATAGTGTAGAACAAAAGGTACAAAATAATTTGCAGAATGTAGAAGAAACGGTACAAAATGTTAAAGAGAAGGTACAAAATGTTGAAGAAAAGGTACCACATGTTGAAGAAAAAGTGGAGAACAAACTACAGAATGTAAGGAAAGCAGTTTTTCAAACCATAGAAGAAAAATTCCAGGACATGTCAAAACAGTTTATACAGCTTCAGAAAGAACACAACAAAATAAAAGCTCAAGGATGTGTTGTAAATTCCAACCAAAACATTAAGCCTCCAAATTTTGATGGTACGTCTTCCTGATCTACTTACAAACAACAGTTTGAAGCTGCCGCTGCTGCAAATGGTTGGGATGATGAAGAAAAAGCTAGAGCTTTGTTAGTAGCTCTACGAGAACCTGCTCTGGGACTTTTACGGTCCATTCCAGTCGAACAAAAACAGAATTATAATGCTTTAGTGGCAGCGTTAGAAAGAAGGTATGGAGACGAACACTTGCGAAATTTACATTGGTCAGAATTAAATATTCGTCAACAAAGACCAGGAGAATCATTGCAAGAGTATGAAGCAGATATCAGGAGGCTGATGTATTTAGCTTACCCAGAAATGCCAGAAAATTACAGAGATCCCTTCACGGTAGATCGCTTTATTAACGGATTACGAGACACGGACGGAGCAAAGTTACTTCGTCGAGAACGCTTCCATAACAGCAGTGAAGTGTTGATTCGAGCCCTTGAAATTGAATCATCAAATAATATGTCCAGGCCAAAAGTAAGAGCTGTTTCAATTCAGGAGGGAGAAGAAATGAGCAATGGACATGAGGTCAACTCAAAAACGCTAAACCAAATGTTTCAATCACTGATAGAGAAGATTGACTCTTTGAAAGAAAGCAGACGATCCCCTCCAAATGTAAAGTGTTTCAGATGCGGACGTACAGGGCATATTCAACGCGATTGTCGCGTCCAAATAAGGTCTCGCTCGCCATCTAGCGGGACAGAGTACCGAAGAAGAGATCAGGAAAACTAAAACTAGTCAACGCAGAGGGGCGGGTGTTGGCTAATGGGAATAGAGCCCCCAAAATTTACTCTATTAAGAGCCTAAAACATACTGCTGACAGTCTTAACATCGACGGACTCATTAATGGGAGAAAAGTTAATATAACAGTAGACACTGGTGCTGCCATATCATTGCTTAAGTTCAAAATTGCAACGAGATATAAAATTCGACCAATAGAAAAGAAAATAACACTTAAGACTGTGACTGGAGAATCCGCCGACGTGTTGGGGCAGACAGATATAGACCTACAGCTGGGAAGATTGAAGATTCGCCACACTGTATTGGTTGCCGAAATAGAAGACGAATTTATTTTGGGAATGGACTTGATAAGTAAACATGGATTTGCGTTTGATAATAAACTTAATACCCTAAGATTTGGGAATGAAGAGTTCATTTTGTCAAATAGTCACTTCAATAAAGAACCAATAAAGGTCGTGGCAGTATGCACAACAAGACTAGTCGGTAACAGTGAGACCATAATTTTTGGGAGGCTGGAAAGTAAAACATCAAGCTGCGTCGGACTCATAAGCCAACAAAACACACCCAACACCTACCTCGTTGCAAAATCACTAGTTAAAACCGATAAAGACATCCCGATTAGAGTCGCCAATATTTTCCCAAATAGTGTCAAAATTAATAAGGGGAGGTGGTAGCATTATTTGAACCAGTACAGAAAGTAACAAGATGTGAAGAGCCAACTTCCGAGGATACAAGCAAGTTACCAATGGAGGTACTTCAGCAATTTGAGTCAACTTGGCAACATCTCACTCCAGAAGAATATAGTAAAGCGAGAGAGTTTATAGAAGAACAAAGTAATATCTTCGAAACTAGGAGTAGTTCGGGACGCACAAACCTTATTCAACATGCTATCAACACTGGCGATGCCCAACCGATAAGACAACCCCCAAGAAGACTACCAATGGCCAAGCAAGAAGAAGTTCACAATCTCATTAATAAAATGCTCAGCGACGGTGTTATTGAAAAGTCATCAAGTCCTTGGTCATCTCCTGTGGTGTTGGTCACTAAAAAGGATGGAAGTACTAGATTTTGTGTCGACTACAGGAAACTTAACGATGTGACCAAGAAAAATAGTTACCCACTGCCAAGAATAGACGACACATTAACAACGTTGGCAGGATCATATTGGTTTTCTACTCTTGACCTGAAAAGTGGGTATTGGCAAGTAGGAATCTTTGAAAGAGATAAAGAGAAGACTGCATTCTCTGCTGGAAGTGGACTTTATCAGTTTAATGTGATGCCATTTGGCCTGTGCAATGCCCCAGCTACATTTGAAAGACTAATGGAAGTCGTTCTACGAGTCCTTACTTGGAAAACCTGCCTAGTCTATTTGGATGATGTCATAGTAATGGGGAAATCATTTCAAGAACATCTAGATAATTTACGAGAAGTATTCTCAAGAATCAGGAACGCAAATCTTAAATTAAACTCAAAGAAATGTTTTCTGTTCCAAGAAAAAGTTGAGTTCCTGGGTCACGTCGTTTCCCGAGAAGGCATCCATACCGAGGAAAAGAAGCTACAAGCAATAAAAGAATGGCCTCAACCTCGTGACAAACATGAATTGAGAAGCTTTTTGGGTCTGTGTACATACTACAGACGATTTGTAGAAGGATTCGCCAAAATAGCGTCTCCGTTACATAGACTTACAGAAGATAAAGCTTCTTACAACTGGAATACCAAATGTGACCAAGCATTTAGAAGACTAAAAGCAGCATTATGTTCTAGTCCGATTCTTGCATATCCCATTCCAAAAGGAAAATTCATATTAGATACTGATGCGAGCAACGATGGCATAGGAGCAGTACTCTCCCAAGTACAAGATGGAGAGGAACGGGTCATCGAATTTTTCAGCAAGAAGCTAACCAAACCAGAGAGAAATTATTGTGTTACTAGAAAGGAGCTCCTAGCCATAGTTAAATCCGTAGATCACTTTCACAAATATCTCTACGGACAAGAGTTTCTGATTAGAACGGATCATGCTGCGTTACAGTGGCTCATGAAAATGAAACAACCTGAGGGGCAAGTCGCGAGATGGATAGAAAAGCTACAACAATACCATTATCAAATTAAGCACCGAGCAGGAAGGGTGCATAATAATGCAGATGCATTGTCCAGAAGACCTTGCCCCGAGGATTGTAAACATTGCAGGAAAATTGACCAGAAAGAAGGAATTACCTACGTGCGCCAGATAAAGTTAGAACCAGATGAAGAATGGATGTCGGCTTCGATTAGAACCACACAACTTAACGACAAAGATGTAGGACCTATCTTGCGATTGAAAGAAGAGAACAATCATGGCAAGATATATCAAACCAAGGGGTGATATTCAAATCACTGTGGGCACAATGGGATTCACTGATAGTAGAAGAAAACATCCTTAAACGTGCCTGGGAAAGTGCCGATGGCCTTACTGTGATTAATCAAGTAGTGGTTCCTAGGAGCATGGTAGACAATATAATGGCCGAATGCCATGGTGGAAAATCAGGCGCGCACCTAGGCATAAATAAAACCATGGACAAAATTCGAAACCGATTTTATTGGGTCAATTACTTTCAAGATGTGAAAAACTGGTGCCGCCGATGTTCGACTTGTGCAGCCAGCCAAGGTCCCAAAATAAGGTCCAGAGGTCAAATGAAACAATATAACGTAGGTCTGCCATTCGAACGCATTGCTATTGATGTGGCCGGACCATTTCCAGAAACTAAAAAGGGCAACAAATACATCCTTGTTGTCATGGATTATTTTAGCAAATGGCCAGAAGTTTTTGCTTTGCCTAACCAAGAGGCCGCTACAGTTGCAGAAGTTCTGGTAAATGATGTTTTCAGCCGATTTGGCATTCCTTTGGAACTACATTCAGATCAAGGAAGAAACTTTGAATCAAAGCTCTTCCAGAATCTCTGTGACCTTTTAGGAATACATAAAACACGGACTACTGCTTTGCATCCGCAGTCAGATGGCATGGTTGAAAGATTTAATAAAACAATAGAGGAACATCTTTGCAAAGTTGTTGATGAGCACCAAACAGATTGGGACCAATATATTCCATTGTTTTTGATGGCCTATAGAACTGCCATTCACAATACGACAGGAGCTACTCCATCTAGTATCCTGTTTGGTAGAGAACTGCGTTTACCATGTGATATCATGTTTGGTTCACCTGAAGAAGCACCCTTAGTGGTTAATGACTATGTCGAACGTTTAAGGCAAAAGCTGCACGATATCCATGAAGTGGTTAGAGAGCGAATAGAAATAGCCAGTGACCGCATGAAAGCGAGATATGACCTGAAAGCAAACTCTTCAGGGTTCAAAGAGAATGATCAAGTCTGGCTATACAATCCTCAACGCAAGAAAGGAAGATCACCTAAGTTGACATCACCATCGGAAGGGCCTTATAAAGTTGTTAAGAGAATTAATGATGTAGTCTACCGAATCCAGAGAAGCCCGAAGTCCAAGATGAAAGTTGTTCATCTAGACAGACTAAAACCTTACCTGGGAAATGTTGATTGAGACGATCAAACCTGAAGAGGAGGATAGTGTTACAAATTTAAGTTATTTAAATTTTATAATTGGAATTTATTTAGGTTTAGTGTAGTATTAGGTCGATTTATCTTAAGGTTGTATTCTTAGTCTAGGTTTTAGTTGCGTTGTCTGTGGCTTGCGGTCGCGGTAGTGCGGGAACTTTCCGGACGTCGAAGGCTGCCGGAAAGTTCGAGAGAGATGGACGATCCTATATATAGGGCCGGGGTCGCGCACCAGGCAGTCAGTCACTGATAACGTGCTGTAGTGGTCGTGAGATTAACACGAAGTTAATAGACCGATTATAGTAGTGAATTATTAGCAAGCTATTACTAAGTTTAAGTGCGTGTTTTTGTACATAATTTGTCGAAATAAATTGACGTATCGTTTTCAACAATTGCGAGTTTTAATTTGTCGTTGTGAACCCGTAACAATATTATCCGGTAATTGCTTATTTTGGTTGTATTTTAAAATTTATTTATATAAGTACGCCACTGGAATCTTAAATGTGACATAAGTCGCACATTTTTTCGCAAGTTTTTGAGAAAATTTTATAAAACCTATAATAATGTTTTTTCTAAATACTCCCAATTTACGGACGCCACTGAAGAGCTGCTTCCTTCATCTAAACCCTATATCATTATTTTTGAGACAACTTTTTATAACTTTTTTTCGTTGGCCTATGCTCTTTACGGGTCACTGTCACTAAGAGTACCCATGCACAGAATGGGAATACCCGAAGAGGCCGAACGTAGACTCTGTATGCAGGATGATGCAACGATTAGACATGTACTGTGCGAATGTCCGGCTATTGCACGTTTACGTCAAAACACTTTCGGTAAACCTCAGATTGATTCAGAAGATCTGAAGAGTGTCTCACCCAAACTGATAGCTAACTTTTTTGGAGGATTAGGCATACAGTGGTGAGAAACAATAGCAGTGGAAGGACTGCAAGGCCCACTCACATATGAATCATCATCAATCATCATGCTATTTGTTATGGTAAACAGCTAACATCTCAAAAATTATGATATGGAGATCAACCAATACATCGTTGGAAAGGGAATTTTGTTTTTCACAAAAAACTGTTCTTTGCAATTTTTGATAAAAAGGTTAGTTTTCGAAAGAACTGAATTAAACTGAAAAGAAAAACAGGTTTGGGGGATTTTCTCCGTCCCTCCCCCGAGATATTCGGATTCAGCAGGGTCGAATTAGGGGGAAATGACCATTTGCTAAAAAGTAATATGAAATACTTCTAGACTGAAAACGGAGGGCCTTTTCAGATTTTATGCTCTGACTAATTCAACTTTTAAAAGGTTTTGTTCCCACTGTTAACTTATACATCCAATTTAGACGTATGTATTAACGTCACCAAGTATTAAATCACATTTATGAGTTAATTTTTTTTTAAATATTAGTTCTTTAAGTTCACCCCGTCATTAGTTTAAAGTTGTTTGTGGTTTTCAGTAAAACCTTGCATTATTGCAGCTCGATATTTAAAAAGTAATCTGTTTTTCTTTTGGAGTAATGAAAGGGCCACATAAACTTATAATAGTTGTCATTAAGTATATAAGTGGCACCGCGTCATACCTATGGTAAACCAAATTTTGCGACAAAATCTAAGTATCTTTAAAAAATTAGTGTTTCACTTTGTACATGCAGTGTGCCGCTTTATATGTGTTTAAATGATAAATAAATTAGTTATTTAATTATTAAATAAAGATCCGAAACATTAAAGAGCATCCAAAGTTATATTAAAATAATAACTCTTTATTTGTTGCTCTAGTAATGCCTAATACAACAAAGCTGAACAAATACAAATCCTCAATCGATTCTTATAAACTAATAAACATCTTTATTACGGTTAAATGTCAAATAAATAACTACAGTTAAATTTTAAATTGTAAAGGAAAAAACATTAAACCCAAACACATTAAAAAAAAATCAACAAAATTCCTATGCAATACGTATTTCGAAATTTTGAAGACTTCAATATTAAGATTAACGCTCATTTAAAAAATGTCTTACAAACGGTTTAAAAATTACAAGAAATGTGCGCAAATATTGATTTTTTTGCAAAAACGGTAGTTTGTTTTGTAAAAAGCTCGGCTGTAATTTGTGTGACATAAAACAGTCAAAACAACAACCAACAGAAAACGTCAAAGCCCGGCTAAATCAATATGTTCGTAACAACCAGATAAGAGTATATATATATATATATATATATATATATATATATATATATATATATATATATATATATATATATATATATATATTCATTTCTAATAAAATCGTTTAGAAGAAGATATAAACAAAAAGCAAGTCAAATAGTAATCTAAGACTAAGTAGTGCACTGCCTCGTGTTGGGAATCAATATCAATAAAAATATTAAAGGAAGGCCGTGCCACTGTATGTACCCCTCTACTCCCTTCCCGCCCACCACGGTTGTCATGACGCGGTGCCACTTTAATACAATATCAACTATAGTATATTTTCTCACCTGCCATCTAGGCGGCGAGGAATAAGCATCTCTGTAAATGATTCTTCTATACCGAGAAGGGTAATCAGTGTGTTTAAGTTGTATCTGGGTATGTCCAAGCCAAAGTTTATGTTTTCGATGTCTTTAGGAATCTTCCAACTTACATTTCTTTTCTAAAAAAATAATAATATTTTAAAGAAAAAATTGTCTTCTAAACAAAAGTTTATTCAAAATTCATTTTCACCACGTTATAGCCATTCTTCTCTCGCTCAAAAACAAGTCAACCAGCCAATCTTGATGGGGTTTAGGGGTAGGATTTTTGTATGGGCCATATGGATTGCATGAGAGAACCGAAAAGCGTTGCCGGTTTAGCGAAATATCAATATAAGCCTCGACTCATCTCGAGAAAGGTCAATTTAGTCAGTTTTACCAGAATAATATATTAAAATTCTGCCTGTTCCTAAAAGTAAATAATTCACTTTTTTTTTACGGGTATGCGCACTCGCAAGGAGATCCCTATCACGTTCGAGAAGCGGCAAGTGCGCGGAAATGTTGGTGTGTGTTGGTTTTGAAACGGTTCAGGTTGTAACCTGCAGGGAAAACTGTCGCAGGGAGTTTATTCCACAGCGATGCTGTTTTCCAGAGATATGAATTCTGATATAATGAGGTTCTTGGTGCCTCTATTTTGACAATAAATTGATGGTTACCGTCTGTTTGACGTGTTCGCCTAGTAGGTGCCCCCGGGGGGCTAATACGTGCCAACTCTTCAGAGCATTTTCCGTGATAATACCTGTAGAAGAGAGATAGATCGCCCACAGTTCTTCGATGTTCGAGACTATCCAAGCTACGAGTAAGTGCGGGGTCATTGATCAGCTTGATAGCTCGTTTTTGCACGGTGTTCAAAAGCATTAAGGTATGTTTGGGTGCCGCACTCCATATATGTGAGCAGTACTCCATAGTTGGTCGAATCTGGGCTCTGTAGAGTGTCAGCAGTTGGCTTGGTGTATACAGATGTCTTGTACGAAATAGCATCCCAAGCTTTTGGGACGCCCTTTTAGCTATATCTGCCACGTGACTGTGCCAAGACATGTTGGTCTCTGCAGTGACTCCTAAGATGTTCAACTGGCTCTGCAATGCGACAGCACTTCCAGATAGCATGATGTTTGGCTCACCGGTGCTGGTCTTTTTTGAAAACAGGGCTGCTTGGGTTTTCTGCGCGTGGAACTGTACAAGGTTTTTGTTACCCCAGTCCTCTATTATCTCCAAGTCGTTATTTATCTGTGATATTTCAGTTAGTCTAAGGTAATGGAATTCACGTGCGGAGAGACATGTGGGTGGTATGACTGAGGAGACTACATTGCCATCATCTGCAAAGCAATAAAGTGGATTTACTGTTTTATCTATGAGGTCATTTATGTAAATCAGAAAAAGTGTTGGCGAAAGGATTGCTCCCTGTGGCACACCAGCATTTATTTGGTAAGAGTTGGAGTTCCGGCCATCCAGTGCAACATAAATGGATCTATCCTTAAAGTAACTTTCAAACCAAGTGCAAAGTCTCGGCGACAATCCCGTTGCTTTGAGCTTGTTGAGCAGATTTTCATGCCAGACTTTATCGAATGCTTTAGATATATCTAAGGCAATTGTTCTTGTTTCACCTCGCAACTCAATCGCTTTTTGCCATAAGTGAGTGACGTATGTAAGTAAATCGCCAGTTGACCTATATTTTCGAAATCCGTATTGCTTGTCGTTGATAATTTTGTATTTTTCTAAGTACTTGGTTAGGTGATTGTTCACAACTCTTTCCATTACTTTTGATATCACCGGAAGTAGAGCAATTCGTCTATAGTTTAACGGATCTGTCTTTTTTCCTTTCTTTGGAATGGGTTGTACTGCGGCAGACTTCCATGATGATGGATATACTCCTTGCCTATAAGATAAATTGAATAATTTTGCGAAAGTTGGGGTGAGTTCGCTAGCACAATTTTTGAGTACTATCGCGGGAATGACATCTGGACCCATTGCTTTGTTTGCATCCAACTTTTTAAGGGATTTTCGTATTTCTCTGTGACAAAAGCGGAAAACGTTGGCAAACCCTTTCAATGAACGGTGGAGTTTTTTCATTTGGCACTGTTAGGTTTGAGTTGGAGGAAAAGATTTTGGCCAGCATATAGGCTTTTTCCTCTGATGTTGTGGCTAAGTGAGTATTATTATCTGTAAGTGGTGGTATGGATGACTTGGTGAAGTTTGATCCAACGGCTTTTGCAAGAGACCAAAAGGACCTAGAACTACTTGGACAATTCAGCAACCTGTTTTTTATTCTTTGATTGTATGTTTCTTTGGCGGCGTCAATAGTAATTTTGCAACTATTTCTGGCTTCTATAAATTCTGTGTGGTTTTGAGCGGTTTGTTGTCGTTTCCAAAGGTTATATGCTCTGTGTTTTTTCTGTACAGCCGTTTGACACTGGCTGTTGAACCAAGGTTTTGCATTAGCTCTGCGTTTTATTGTATGTGGGATATATGCATCCATTCCAGATAAGATTACTTTTGTTATTTCATTACAGCAAATAGTGGGATCAGCTGTTTTAAAGCAAACCTCTTGCCATGGAAAATCCAGGTAAAACTGTTTAAGGTCATTCCATTTTGCCGATTTATAGTGCCACATTTTACGAGGAAGTGATTGTTGACTTGGCGGTATAAACATTTTGCACTTTGTTCTTATAAGTTTATGATCGGATGAACCAAGTGGGGATCTACTTGAATTGTGTACAAGTCAGGATTTGTAGTTAGGAACAAGTCTAAAAGCGCTGCAAATTCACCCCTTTCTGAGATACGGGTAGGTTCATCGACAAGCTGCGTTAGACCACAACTTATGGCAAAAGCTTCTGCTTCCCTGCCTTCATTATCTGTTTTGTTGTGGTGTTTTAGCCAGGGTATATTGTGGACGTTGAAATCGCCTAAAAAAACAATTTCCGCATGTGGATAGTTAGACTGTATACTATCACAGTTTTCGGATAATGTCACAAAAAAGTTTTGATACTCGGTGTTACTTGGCGGTCGGTAGAGGCAGCAAATGAACTTGGTCGATGACTTTGAGGTGAATTTCAGCCATATGATATCGAGGTTCGCTGGTTCTAGCTTCTCCTCTCGATGACATGAAAGGTCATTTTTAATGTACACACAGATCCCAAAATTATGTCGAAATCGGTGGTGTAGGTCATAGCCGGGATAAAGATAGTTCACAATAGGTGTTGCAGAACTGATTTTAGTTTCAGTGAGAACAAGGATGTCAGGTCTTTGTTCTTCAAGATGTTGGTGAACTGAATTCATGTTGGTACTTAATCCTCTTATATTGCTAAAATCAATTCTGAGTTGAGTTTTTGGTCTTCTATTAATATCTTTGCATGAAGGACCCCCAGGATCACCCGACGCCCGGAGATCCGAGTGGTCGGGTATTTTACCTCCGGAATATTTTGATCCTGGAGGCGCCATCATGCTATCTGTTTACTCATTGTTGGAACCGGACTGCGAGCGCAGTAGCGGAACGTGGTGATACCACTTAGCGCTACTCACTTCTGGCATGGTGGTATCCCACCGGTCGACGCCCAATGAGTAAAAAGCGTCTACCACCTACTTACTTTTACAAACAAGCAGTCACGCACTAAAGTCAATTTTGTTTAAAAGATAACTTACCAATCTACAGGTAAGCTACCTATTATTTCATTTTAATTTTTTTAATGGATTTTTAGCCCAATCATAAAAAAAAGGTAATGGTGGACTAGTGACGCAGCGTGGGTAGGGGGCGGCAGAGGTGGTATGAAGCCTCAAAAGACCTTGTTAAACGAGAAATTTAAATTTGAAAAAAGGAGCAGACATTTCTTGAGTAAGTGCGTCGGAGACAAAATTTTCAGAATAATACTTGAAATGCTCGCAGGCGAAAATAGATAGATATAGCAAACTTTTTTAATAACTGAATACTAGAAAAAAGTTTGAATCCGGTAAAATACTCCGCAGATAGCAAAAATCTTTTCAGGTTATTTAGAGACCTTATAAATTTTTTATCTTTCTAGAGCAATGCACTTTTGTCAAAGAGCGACATGCGCCACAGGCCAAAATGTTTCAAATAGAAAAAGAAAATTTTTAAATAAAAATCGATACAAGTAAAGTTATGCATAACTGATAGTTTTAAGGTAAAATTGGTTAAATAATACTTTTAACCCTTTCCGTTTGACCAAAATCTAATGCCATATTGGGTTAAAATCGTTTAAAATATTCTTGATTTATCGTGTGTATTCAAACAGCCAATTTATTTTATTCGCCGATTTCGCTGTTTACTCACATTTACTCACATTTATAAAATAAAATAAAAATAATAAATTTTCACGTTTTTAGTAGTCCACCTCTTGCATGATGGATTAAAAATTAAGTCATGTAGTATTTCTCGCTCTAAACAAATGTTTCAGGTTCATTCGGTTCGGTTCGGTTCGGTTCGGTTGGTTCGCCTGTAGTTATTTATCAAAAAAGGTTGGCAACGCTGGAACGATTTCGACGGCAATCGGGCGTATCGCGGTCTCTTATTAATACATGCTATACTCTATCTGTTTTTTATCCTTTTATTGAAATTAAGCCCCTTAGATGTGGACTTGAGAGATTGCGGTATGCTTATTATTAGCTGCTAATTAGTTGCCCAACAAAATTATTTTTTGTTTGAAATTCGTAGACAATGATTGAGTAGAAACAAAATTTCTATCTCTAAGGGTTTTCAAGTTCAAACTAATTACACACTTAAAAACGGTTAGAGAGACTTACTAACCGAAACGTCGTGTTTAAAATAAATAAAGACAATGGAAGTCCGAAATTATGTTTATAATTTTTGTTGCTCTTATTTAAAAAAAAGGCAAATTTTGAAAACTAAAAAAATTATATGCTTATAATTAGATGCTCAAAAATCTATTTTTTTTATTATGTTTTGTTAACTTTACATAAAGTTAGCAGATCACTTATTAAAATACTAGGTATTTTTTAAATATTTTCATTGCATGCTTTGCTGTAGTTGGGTTGCTTTTTATTTTAAACAAACGTATGTTTTACTAACTTTATACAAAGTGTTTTAAAATTCAATAACATACTTTGGTTTTAAATTCTTTGAGTGATTTCAAGACAAAAAGGTTCATTTAAACATAGTTCCACAAACGCTTAGTTTTCGAGATAATATTTTTTTTTGTTTATTTTGGTGTACTCGCCATACCATACGGATACATTTTTAGCTCACACATATACTACACTATAGTAGTGTGAGCTATGGTGATCCTAATTTTTTCGAGAAAAAAAAAGTTGCTCCGATTTCAAAAATTTTTATATATCTTTGGTCTGTTATCGGCACTCTGCGCCGGCCCATACCTCTGACAAGCAAAGACGGACCACTTCGGTCACGTTCTCCACAGGGCATGTCTGCCATTAATTTCGGGAACAAAACTTAGATTTAATTATTATATATTACAACTTAAGGCACCCCAGTGCCAGTGTCTGCAATCTGGGAATCAGGGCTACAAGAACATCAAAGGGTTGGCCAACCAAGAAGCGCTCCAGCAATAAAAGGGTAAGTACCAACAATCTTCTGCGTCCGACATAGGTAATTTCAATTTTCCCTAGTCATCCCAGCAAGCCAATAGGTAGATTCTGTTGGAAAATATAAATATTTTTACGGTCATTTAAAGTAGCGCCAAAGAGCGCACACCCTGTATCTCGAAAACTAAGCGTTTGCGGATCTATGTTTATATATAAACGTTTTGTCTTGAAATCACTTAAGAAATTCAACACTAATATTATGTTCTTGAATTTTAAACACCCTGTATAAAATTTTAAAAAAACGCAAAAAATTTCTAGGACATTTGCACCAGTATTCACTAAAGGGTCTACAGTGCTAAGTGCTACAATGCTAAGTCTACACATCTAGGTTTGGGTTGAAGGTTTAACTTATTTTTCCCGTGAATGCAATAGTTTTTGATATTTATATAAATACCTTGCGATATGGGTTATCTTTTTTCGTTTTAACAAAGATATTATTTCCACACAAAGGTTAGAAATAAATAAAAATATAATATTTTGGTTTAAAAATGGTAGCCATATTTAAACCTCCAAACGTCACTAGGAAATGTCGAATAAAAACGGTGTAAGTGTCAGCTGTCCGCTATATTTGACATGTTAATTTTTTAGACAAGTTTGCGATGATTAAACCGTTGTTCGATTGTTTTGGTGGATGTGTAATTGAAAAGGGATTCTAATATATCTTGTGATTTTTACAGTATTTAAATATTGATACGTATTTAATATGGTAATGCATCTACAGATATAGTTTTAAGTTATTTATGTATTATTTAGGTTTGAAAATTTTTGTATATAAGTTTTTTTATCAATCATGGATTATTTCTATTGTTTTTCGAACTTTAAACCACCCCTCAGGGGTGATACTACAATTTGAGACTATTTTTAACGAGAATCATACGACTGCAAGGACTAAATTTCCAAAAAATTACATTTCGTTATAAATTTTTATGTGGTTTTTCTTCATTTCTAAAGTTAATTTGAATTTATATGAGATGAAACTCACTGAGAAATGCTTACTATCCTATTGCACATTAGGGCGATCCAAATCTTTGCAGTTATTTGACCTGTGAGTATTAAAAAAATACACTTAAACCGGTCGGTATCAAGTCTATAGACTTGATATTAAAACGCGGTCTAAAATGTTTTAAGGTCTTAGTAAATACTGGTGTCGGGGTCTTCTATCTATCGAAGCTCAAGAAACATTTTTAGGAAGACTATATGGAAACGTATCTTAGATGCTTGCTATTTTTGGTGTATGTCACGATTAAATCTACACCCTCAAAAATTCAACCTTGGTGTGTTGTATAGCATCCGCCTGATTTTTACAAAATTAGCCCATAAATTATTCGTTAATAAGAAGTTCTAAAATGTACTTACAATTTTGTTTAAGTTTGGCTTAACTCTCTGCAGTTTGAGGTTCTTTTTCCCAATGCGTTTCTAAAAAAAAACATTGTACAGGGTCTTTCATTATAAACGTTTCCTGACGAAAAGTTTTTTGGCATCAGTCCTGCGAGGTTCAAGCCAAAATTATTCAAATTAAGGTAGTTTTTTGCACATTTGACAGCATTTCTGCCATTTATACTTTAAACGGTAATTATAAATTATATATTTAAATACCACTCAAGGTGGGTTTTATTTAACTGTTATCAATTTTATAGATATCAAGAGTAAATTTTAAGAAAATACAGCAGAAAAAGCATTAACAGAATATGCAATGTAACAGCCTAGTATCTAACAAAATTGTATGTTATTGTTTTGTTTTTCTATCAAAATGACTTCTTTCTGAATGCTGCAAAGCGGCTAATCAAATCAATTGAAAATCCTGTAAATGCATTTTTTGTATTGTTGAAAAGAGAATTTTAAGTAATACAATAAAACATTGGGCGGTCCATTTAAAAATATATATAATTTGTACCCCCCGTGTAAATTATAAACGTGACATTTGACAGAAGTGCTGTCAAATGTGCAAAAAAATATCTTCTTATGAATGCTTTGGGTTTAAACTTCTTAGAGCTAAGAACAAATAACTTTTCTTTAGGGAACGTTTATAATGAAAGACCGTGTACATATTATACTTGTTTAACAAAAAAATATTTTAAGAAATACAACATAACAAATAAGGTATTCGCAAAAGGAAAAGATTTATATTAAATTTGAAAATCCTAAAAAATTAAAAGTCTATATTTACCAGAGATAAAAAAAATACTAATTATTAATTTTTTATTATGGTTTACTTTAGTTCATTAAAATAACAGGTTGTAAAATGGATAAAAATATTACTAATATCCTGTTAATGTATGAATCTTTCAGCATCACAGCAAAATTTAGAATAAAATGCATTTTAAAAACTGTTGGTCCAAAAAACTACTATATGCACAACCAATTAGTCCAAAAAACTACTATAAGGGAAAACTGTTGGTCCAAAAAGTATAGTTTACAGTACCCTTAAGTTATTAGTCCAAGAGCCTAGGTTCCCCAGAAATAAGTAGTTTTCTAATGGACAGAATATGTCGGTCAAAAAAACTACTATATGCAAAACATGGCCCAAGGCACTAGTATATGCTAAAACTGTTGGTCCAAAAAACTATAGTTTACAGTAAACCTAAGTGATTAGTGTAAGAGCTTAAGGTCCCCAGAAATAGGTTATTTTCTAATGGACAGAATGTCGGTCCAAAAAACCACTATATGCAAAAACTGTTGGTCCAAAAAACTACAGTTTACTACAGTACACTTAAGTTATTAGTCCAAGAGCCCAGGGTCCCCAGAAATAATAATTATTTTTTTTGATACTGGGACTCCTAATATAATAATCGCCCATTCTTTTTAGAAATAAGTTGTTTTCTAATAGACAGAATATGTCGGTCCAAAAATCTACTATATGCAAAACATGTTGGTCCAAAAAACTACTATATGCGAAAACTTTTGGTCCAAAAGTTTACAGCACAATTAAGTCCAAGAGCCCAGGTTCCCCAGAAGTTGTTTTTTAATGAACAGAAAACGTCAGTCCAAAAAACTACTATATGCAAAACACGTTGGTCCAAAAAACTACTATATGCGAAAACTGTTGGTCCAAAAAACTACAGTGTACAGTAAACTTAACTTATTAGAGCTCAGGGTTCTAAAAATAAGTTGTTTTGATGGTCCAGGAAACTACTATATGCGAAAACTGTTGGCCCAAAAAACTACAGTTTCCAGGAAACTAAAGCTAACAGTTCAAGAGCTCAAGGTCCCTAGAAATCAGTTCCTTTCTAATGAACAGAATATGTCGGTCAAAAAACTTACTATATGCAAAACATGTTGGTCCAAAAAACTACGATATGCCCAAAATGTTGGTCCAAAAACTTCAGTTTACAGTAGACTTAAGTTATTAGTCTAAGAGCTCAAAGTCCCCAGAAATAAGTTATTTTCTAATAGACAGAAAATGTCGGTCCAAAAAACTACTATATATGAAAACTACAGTTTAAAGTACACTTAGTTATTAGTCCAACAGAATATGTCGGGCCAACAAATTACTATATGCAAAACAGGTTGGTCCGAGAAACTACTATGTGCGAAAACTGTTGGTCTAAAAAATTACAGTTTACAGTACACTTGAGTTAAGAGTCAAAGTCCCCAGAAGTTCTTTTCTAATGGACAGAATATGTCGGTTCAAAAACTACTGTATGCAAAACATGTTGATTCATGAAACTACTATATGCAAAAACTGTCGCCAAAAGTAAACTAGACCTACTTCTATTAAAAGAAGTAAAAGATAAAATTATTATGTATAGACAACTTTTTTATAAAGAAAAAATTAATAAAATAATCTTCTGTAGTTTCAGTAGTTTTTTTTACTATAATTACTTTTGTCTAGGTGATCCACTCCCCCATTTACAAATGACAAACAAGTAACACCTGAAACTAGAAATTTTTTTTATTTATTTAAAAATTATGCTTTTTTTCAGTAATACGCTCTAAATTTTGATATTTACCTCTTTTTTTACTATAGGCAGAACCTCAGACAAATCTCTAGCGATCGGCTGATCTTTAGAGGCCTTGGCAGTAGAACGCTTTTTCTGTGCGGAAGCAGGTACCGTCGCTTCACCATCCGCTGTTACTTGGATTTCAGGAACCTTTTCCACAGCGGGCTGAGCTGGAGGTACTTCCATGGAAGGTAGCTCTGTTACTACGAGTTCCAGTGCAGAAGTAGGTACCGCCACCTCAACATTAGCTATTATTTCGATTTCAGGAACCTTTTCAACAGCGGGCTGAACTGAAGGTATTTCCATAGAAGGTAGCTCAGTCACTACGAGTTCCTCCTGTGGATAAAACCTTTGGGTAAAGACTTTTGTACCTACAGGTCATGATCAACAAAGATTATAGCCAACAGAATTACCTACAAAAATGCTCAAAGCTCAGCTTATATAGAAATTCAACAATTTTGCCGCCCTTTTGGATTTTTCCCAATTTTTTATATTTTGTTTAACTTGAAAACTGTTCATTTTAGAGAATGATTGTTAGTATATAAAAAAAGACTGGTAAGTATCCTACAAAATGAGATATTAATGAGTTTAGTGTGTAGTATCCTTGCTAAGATACAAACCCTAAAGTGTTAGAGATACCCTGTTTCTTATGTACAGGGTGTCTCATATTTTTCCCACCCTTTTAGACCATTAATAATTGATTAAGGAATATAAAAGAAATTGTGTTCGAATTCGCGAAATTTTAAATTGCATCTTAACTTCATTCCTGATGCTTACTGTATTTGACAAGCGCGATAGTTTTTGTAAATTGGACGCTCCTTATGTTATTTATTTAATAGATTAGGCTTGGAATATGCCTTCCAAAACTACCCTATATCTGCAGTTTTAATAAATATTAGCGATAATTTTTTAAATGATAAAAAATAACATTACCACTTAATTCATTTCAGTGTCCTTATTTCGAACTATGTTAATCCCCATGTATACACAGTGACAATGACAAATATATATTTTTTTTAATGACGTTCAAAATGACAACTGGTAACGACAACAAAGTTTATATGTCGTGTCACATCATGTCATTCTCACTGTTGAATCATGCGGACTAACGTAATTTGGAATAAGGATACTAAAATTAACACAAGAGCGGTACTGTTACGTTTTTATCAGTTTAAAAAATAATTGCTAATATCTCAGAAACTATGACTATAAACTAATTAAATAATATAAGGAGCATCCAATTTACAAAAACTATAAATTTGAGCGCCTGTCAAATTGGGTAAGCATCAGGAATAAAGTCAAGATGCAATTCAAAAGTGAAAATTTCGCGAATTCGAAAACAATTTCTTTTATATTCCTTAATCAATTATTAATGGCCTAAAAGGGTGGGAAAAAATATAATGAGACACCCTGTACAGTAATGGACACAATTTTATAAACAAATAGTTTTCTCCATTTTTCTACTTTTTGTTTTAGATTATAAATCCCTAACTCAAGAAAGTTAAATCTCATTTTCTCACGAAAATAAAAAATACATAAATATATAAATACTCCAGAAAGTTTATTTAATATAGCAAAAAAAACTTAACATATCATTTGTTTCACAGCCAACCAAGCGAAAAACTTTTTTTTTAATAAATTAAAATTTTTGATGATCCAATAATAGGCTTTACTATGGTTGAAAAGCACTTTTATGATCTATTTAATAATGTATAAATCGAATATGCTGGCCATAAGAAATAACGTAATTGGCTATAGTTACAAAAAAAGCACTAGAAAAAATTTATTAACGTCATTCGGCCTTAGTAGTAAATGGCGGAGATATATATTTTTAAAAAACACAATAGGGTGTTTGACAGTAGTAAAAAATAAATATATATTTATTTTTAGATATCTCTTTAGGTCTTGGGAATGCTAAAAACAAACTTTTATGTTTAATTTTTTCTTAAATTCATATTTATTTTAATTAAATAAATTAATTGAATTAAAACGATTAGCCACGTGATTCAAAACAGGCGGTCTACCAATCAGCTGCGAGTGACGTCACAAAACAGTAATCGCATCGAACGAACCTATTTTCTGTGTTATTTTCTTATGGATGGTAATGTTTGCTTTTGGTTTAAAGTGCGAATTATTATTATTATTATATCCTAAATTAGATTATATTTTGTGTTTTGCCTATAAAAAACATTTTCAATGGAAAACGGATTCTCCAAAGCCGATAGCTCCAACTTGCCAATGCTGAATTCCTTTATGGTGGCAGGCTTCTTTGCCAACAACAGTGATTTTTGTTCTGCGGAATTTAGAAACGTTATTTCTTGGAAAAAACTCCTGGTTTCGTTCTTATTTTAGTTACTGAACCCATTAAATGGTACTCCATATAGTTTTCCATATCATTGGGCAACTGTAATAATAAATTAATTCACAGAAAAAAAACAAAAATAAAAATCATGTAATAAACCGAGGGGGGCAGGTAGGCAAAAAGTATACAATGACCAGCAATACTTGAAGTACTGCCTAGGTTACACTGCATAGTCCTGCGTAGGTACTGCCTAGTCCTGCCTATGCACTGCCTAGTCTTGCATATGCACTGCTCAGTCCTACATTTGGCCTGCATGTGTACTGCCTAATCCTGCATTTAGAGGTACTCCCTAGTCCTGCCTAATAACTGTCTAGCACCGCCTAAAAATTTGTACACCTTACTGCCTATTATAGTTGTTCACCCCTTGTAATAAACATAACCTCAAAAATTTCATCGTCCTTTACGAAATAGTTATATATATTATAGACAACGTGAGAAAAATTAATAGAAACAATTTAGTTATACTCACATCAAAGTGATCTTCACAAATGTAAAGTGAGGATGTATTAAATAAGGCCCTTGGGTCTCTTCGAGCAAGTTCTGGCCACTTTTTCCGTTCTTTTACTGCTGTAGGCACATGAATAAAGAGTTTTTCAGGTGTTTTTATGCTAGTATTTGAACACTGAGGTACTACAAACCACTTATAGGACATTTTTTTACATAAAAAACAGTAAAAACACAGACCAAAAACAAATAAACACTTAAACGCCGTGTATCTGTCCGCGAGTTTACTGCGCTGTGACGTCATTGCAACGCCATGCTAGAAATGAGAGTTTTAGCGACAAATTCAAATCGGAAATTAAAAAATTTGTTTTAAATGTAGTCATGATAAAATATACTATTTTAATAAATTAGGGACCTATTTATCATTCTAAACTCTTTTTTAAAATTTGTCAAAAACCCTATTAAAGCGTTTTTTCCAAAAACAGCCCATGTCACAAATTTTGTGCATCTATTTTTAACAAAAATCAAAATTTATGACATGGGCTGTTTTTGGAAATAACGCTTCAATTTTTAGTTTTTTTTCACCTGTAGATATTATTAATTTCGTACAGCATCAGATTGGGCAACAGCACAACATTTTTCTTATTTAGTCAAAATTGTATCTCTGTATAGCGTTTTTCTTTGGCTGGTTTGAAAAATCAATGAGTGAAGCAATCATAGATTGCTTTGGAAACAATGGAAAAATTTAGATTCGCAGACGCAAATAAAACAAACAAAGTGTGTATGTGTGTGTTTTGTCACGCAGCCATACAGCTGCTGTGTGGGTCGACGCCATATTTGTTGTTTGTTGTTTTGCGTTTGTCGTGTAAAATTGTTTTTTTTTCTGTAAAAAATGGAAAATAATTCACGTTAAACATGTGTGGTTTGTGGAAAAATGTCCGGGAGAAGTAAGGTAGTGCCATTCCATAGGTAAGTAATTGTATTTTTTTATATTTGTTAATAAAATTAAGAGAGGTTCATAGATTAAACACACTTCATAGTGTCCACAATATAAAAAGGAGATCTTTTTACCTGCGGTTGGGCAATACTTGACTCTGGGACTACCTCTGGCGGTACCACAGGTTGCACTTCTGCCAAATCAATCTCCATAGGAAGAGCTCGTTCTGGCGTAGGTGGTTCTTTGGACTAAAAAGGTCGACAAAAAAACAGTAAAAGACAAGATACCTTATATTTGAAAGTTGTAGACAATTAATAAAGCTGCATTTATAATTCAGAACAAAAAAGTTTTCGGTCAACAAAACACTAACATACCAACATGAAAACCACTCCTTATAGAAATATTTCTTATACAGGGTGTTCGGCACATGAACCGTCAAAAATTTTTGGGATATTGTTGGGGTTGCTACCTTTTCAACCTTGGAACTTGGGTCCTTAGAGTCACGGCTAAAGAGATATGAATTTTTTAATTTTTTTTCTTAAATTACCCAAAATTCCACCTTTAAACCCTCGTAAGCATTTTATTAATGTCTGGAAAAGCACCATTTTTTTAAAATAATTCTGTAATCTACTTCAACTAGTTAATAGATTTGTTAAAATTTATGTACCAAAGGGACATACGAGGTTTTTTATTGAAGAGCATTAGTGATTTTGTGAAAGAAAATCAATTTCAAAATTAAAAAAAGTATCGACACTTGAGAACTTCATTTTCTTTTAAAAACTTCTCTAGTTGATTACCTTTCTAACGGTATGCTACACATTGATTAAAAAAACCAATTCTGCTTTAAAATACGGATATTTTGTGAGACGGGCAATAATCGTTCGGACTTATAAATAAAGAACACAATACATTATTGTTAAAAGTTTAACTTTTGTTTAAGTAGGTAAACGATCATAAACATCAAATTGTTTTTCTTACCAATTCCGAACGAGTCTCGCCCTTCTGACGGAATATCCGTATTTTAAAGCAGAAATGTTTTTTTTATCAATGTGTAGCATACCGTTAGAAAGGTAATCAACTAAAGAAGTTTTTAAAAGAAAAATAAGTTCTCAATTGTCGATACTTTTTTTGATTTTTAATTTTGAAATTGATTTTCTTTCACAAAATCACTAATGGTCTTCAATAAAAAACCTCGTATGTCCTGTTGGTACATCAATTTTAACAAATCTTAAAAAAAATGGTGCTTTTCCAGACATTAATAACAAGTTTACGAGGGTTTAAAGGTGGGATTTTGGATTATTTGAGAAAAAAAAATTAAAAACTCAGATCTCTTTAGCCGTGACTCTTAGGACCCAAGTTCCAAGGTTAAAAAGGTAGCAAATGACCTCAACAATATCCCAAAAAATTTTGACGGTTCATGTGTCGAACACCCTGTATAATTAGGAATTAATCGTTAATTAATACTGTCCAAGTTTATAAGGCCAAATGAATCTCTCGTTGGTATTCATGCTCAAGTGAATACGCACCTTGAGACGAATAAATGCTGTCCATATTCAACCGAATATCCGTTTGAAGTACTCACTCCGATCGGATGGTGTG
The DNA here is from genome assembly GCA_963576565.1 of Aspidapion aeneum. Classification (NCBI taxonomy): domain Eukaryota; kingdom Metazoa; phylum Arthropoda; class Insecta; order Coleoptera; family Brentidae; genus Aspidapion; species Aspidapion aeneum. The sequence continues at coordinate 31,048,226 of OY755038.1, read as the reverse complement.
GCATGCCGCGGGTCAATGCGTCGGGCAATCGATAAATGTTTGCCGCGGCTCCGAGGCACTTGCAAATACAGACGCTTTAACCAATAATATCGCAGAAATTTCATTAAATCTGACGCACTTTTAACAATTTGGCACCAGCATAAAAAAAAATTATTCCAACAGATTTATTTTAGCATTTTACAAACAAGCAGCTACTTGGTGTAGTTTTTTTTAAATTTATTTATAGATAAAGTCCATTCGCGTTTCTTTTTTATATCCCCGTAGAGCAACCTCCAAAATCCCACAGAACTTTAAACAGTCTATGAACCTACCAAGTATGTCTATTTTTAGTCACATTTTCATTATGTTCGGTAAAGTTTTCCCAACAGGCACTATTCAATTGGCACCTAATATCAGTCTTGCCTAGCATAGAAAATTATATGTGGTTATTTAAATGAATAGCACTTACTTTGTGTCTTTTTAACTTTTCACTAAAGTGTTTGGAAATGTGTGATATTTCCTTTGCCACCCACGCAGGACCACTTCGTGGATTGTTCATAATAAGGCAAATAAAGCAAAAAAAAGCATTTTATTTTTCACAACCGCACAACCACTTTTCAGAATCGTATAATTTTTATAAAATTTTCTAGTATAAGTTTTTTTGGAACACCCCTCTGCATTACTAACACTAAAATTTTGGTTAATTTTTAGGTCCGGTCTATGTGACCCTAAAGATTTTATTTGTAATCGAAGTTCTTATGTCGACGTATTTAAATTTGCACAGTTAATTATATAATCAACGGTATTTATTTCCATTTTGAAAACAAACAAAAACAAAAAGAAACAATAGATACGCGACCGGTAAGGCTTTTAACTACCAACCTACCCCAAATCAAAACAAACTCCATACGTCTTCACTAAGGATAGAAATGGCAACACGTAGGAAGGGCAACGAACGTTTTCGCACGATGCAGATGGCCGACGTCAACTAAAAAAAACATTCCTTCCACCCCCCACGCCAGAGAACATGGTGTATGGGTTACACCGCTAAAAAACGGGTGAAATTGAAACCTTGTCCCGCGCTGTGCTGCCGGCTTGTAATTATTTACGCTAAAAAAGTTTATCCAATTAATGGCCCTTTGTTAAACACAGACAAAAAAAAAAGAACTAGACATGTAAAGAAAGATTTAACTTTTTTTTAAATAAATCAATTAAAATACTGTTTGTTGTCTAGTTTTGAGTGGGTACTGCCCCGTTGCCCTCCCTGTAGCAGCCGCCACTGCTTTTAACTACTGGTGGAGGTAAAGAGCTCGATGGAGAGCTATGTGCAATTGGTGTGTAATAAATAAATATTTTTTCGATCAGATATCTTTAAAATTATTGGAATGACAAAAGGCATTTTCCTGTCATCATTTCAAACCATATATTTCAAGAATTAAGCGAAAGTTATACCATAAATTAGATTGTTTTTGCCCAATATTTGCTTAAGTTGGAAAACGTCTCCCTAGGACCTCCAGACCAAGTGCCTGAAATTTGAAAAAGTCATTTTTGCACCCCCCCCCCCCTTTTAAGACCTATGTCCGCTACTGTGTAGTAACCATATGCATAGCAAAAACTCGTGAATGCTTGCAGATTCTTCTGAATTACGTTCTAAAGCAAGAAGAAACGTTAGTTAATCCTTACAAAGACCAAAGTAACATAAAATGGCTAATAATAACCGATTTTTCTGACTCGTACCTTGTTGTGCGTGGCAAGAAAGCAGCTTTTTTACCAATTAAAAAAATTAAATCAAACGTGTTCGCAACACAAGAATAAACGACCATCTTTAAAGGGTACATTTTAATTTCGTCCGCCATCTTGGATTTTAAGATGGCGGACAAAAAAATATATTTAGTCAAAACTCTGATTAATTCTCTGCCAATAGTAGTTTTTTCGGTTTTTTTTGGTCCACCCGGTATGTCCTACCCAAAATTTTGTAAAAAAAAAGGATAAACCCTTTTAACTTAACACGGCAGAGTATGAGTGTAAACGACAAGACGACAGAGAAGAATGGACCCATAATTTCGACATTGCATTATTATCAAGTGAGCTTAAATTTGTGTCCCTAAATATTTAATTTGCGGCATATTCATGCAACCGACTGTACGTATGCTCCTTCGGCCTCGTAACGAGGCATGCGATTTCTAGTAAATGAATACGTGACTTTAAGTTTCCGCTTTTTAAAGAATACCTTCTTAATACGCTCCGACATAATGAAGTCAATTTAACATTCAATTTTCATAATTTTAATTTTAAACTTTTCCTTTTCTTTTTACCTTTTTCTTGGGGGTTTTATCCATCTTTTCCTTAGATTTTCTAGGCTCGCTATCTTTGGATTTTTTGGCCGGCTTGTCTTTTTCCTTGGGTTCCTTTTCCTTGGGTTCCTTTTCCTTATCCTGAACTATCGGTTCTTCCGTTTCTTTTGGAACGGCAACTTCTGAAAGATGTCCAGCGTCTGTTTTTTCAGGGCGTTGTCTACAAAAGAGCAAAGAACGTGGCAAAGTTTACATGCAATTGGTTTCACAATTATGCTAGACAGTAAATAACAAAGAGGCTACATGACCAAACTTAACTATGTCAACTTGTTTTTCGTCTGCGTATTTTTAAAGGAGTGTTTGTGTATTTTTTTCATACGGTTTCTATGTAAGCAAAGGGGTTTTTATCAAACACACTGTGTTTATTATATTCGAATCAGTTTATCATATATGACAAAAAATAAAATCGTCGAAGATCTTAAAGGTATAACCGAGGAGGAATTCGCGGGTAGTAATCACTGTACATTTTTCTGGGAATCATATGGGAATCACCCGGGAATCGCTTGGAATCACTGGAATTCACCTGGGAACCGCTGGCAATCACCTGGGAATCACTGGGAATCATTGGCATTTTAAGATTATGAACACATATTGTATTTTTTTGCTACAATCTAATCTAGCTGTGCGTAGTTTTCAGTGTTTGTGCTTAAATCTTAAAATATTTTGTGAACGGTAAGTAATGGAACATATTATACATTAAACGAACTAAATTAGAAGATAAAAGAAAAATATAATTTCCGACCATTTCATCCAAAATTCAATTTAATGGATGTATCCGTCAGCAGACTTGTGGGAAAAGGAAACAGACAATACTTATTGGCCAACTTAGAAATAAACATAAAATAAGTTTTATTTTAATCGCAATATTTGCAGCGCATTTCAAAACTTTTACTTAGGTTACCAGACTTCTCCTGGACATTTTCCCAAAAATTTCCAGACGTTTCCTGAACTTTACCAGAGTTTTCCAGATTTTTCGTGAACATTTTCAGACTTTTTCTTAACAATTTCAGACTTTTTTAGGACACTTTCAGACTTTTTCATAGTTTTTCTGAACTTTTTCTAAGTATTCCATGATTTTCCTTAACATTTCCGGTCATTTCCTATCATTTCCAAACTTTTCCAGAATTTTTTTGCAGGGTATTTCCAGACATTTCCATACTTTTTCTAAACTATTCTAGAACTTTCCTAACTTTTCTAAATAATTTATAGTATTTTTCATACTTTTCCTGAACATTTCCAGATTTTTCCTAAACATTTCCATATTATATTTCCGAGTTTTTCAAGATGTTTCCTGAAGAATTCCAGAACATTTCCCAAATTTTCCATACTTATTCCAAACATTCCCAGACTTTTTCTAAACTTTAGCATAGTCTTCCTGAACATTTCTCGAGTTTTTGAGGCTTTTCCTAAACATTTACAGACTTTTCCTAAAATGTTCCAATTTTTTCCTGAACATTTCTGGACTGTTTCTGAACTTGTCCAGAGTTTTCCTGAACATTTTCAGAGTTTTCTAGAGTTATCCAAAACATTTACCGCGTTTTGGCGACTTTTCCTAAACCGAGGGAGAATTCGCGGGTGGTAATCACTGTACATTTTTCTAGGAATCACATAGGAATCATATGGGAATCACCGGGGAATCGCTGGGAATCACTCGAAATCACCAAGGAATCGCTGGGAATCACTGGCAATCACCTGGGAATCACTGGTAATCAGCTGGGAATAATTGGGAATGCCTTTAAAAATAAAAATCACTGTACGTTTTTTGGGGTGGCGAATTTCCCCTCGGATATAAGTATAATTTCAAAAACGAAATTGTTAATAACCGAAACATATCAAAAACGTCATTCATCAAAACAAGACATCAAAATAATCGTCCGTGGTCAAAAAAGAATTGGTCATCGAACAAAAACAGAATCGAAGTTTTGTTAACGGGTCGGCTTGTGTGTTGTTCACCTAAAGAAGAGCGATCCTGATACTGTATTTGGTAGCAATTCAAGCGTCTATTACTGTAACCTCTATAGCCGCTTAACAACAAAAAAATTAATTTTATTTAGTTTACTTACACTGCGTCTTCAAGGCGGTCCTCAAAACCTAGATTCCTTAATTCTTCCTGAAAAAATGAATAAATGTCAGCATTGGTGATTTCATTAGATCTTAAAATCCTTTGGAAAGATCTGCATAATTGACTTTTAGACACAGTGCTACAAGACTATAAACAAGTTTGGCTGTAATAGTAAAGTTTAACTAAACATTTCCAAATTAGTGAGAAGTTTTCATTGTGAAAATGTGTACTGAAAAACTTTGCTATAATTTAATCTCAATCCTTTTTAGGGAATACCATTTTCGCTAACCTGGCCTTTTTTACATGAAATGTTTTTGTTATGATTGTATCGGTTTTTCTTTGACCGGCACAAAATTTATACCGACTGGTCTACCCATAAAGGAACATACAGTGAAATACCATATACATAATATTTCAATACCCACGGTAATGACCAATTCATGATGCAAACATGAGTCCTTGCGGTCCTTAAAGCAAAAATGACCTGATTGGTTGCTTTTAAAAACATATGCATATAATTTCCATATAGTACGTATTATTGCAATACCTACGATACCTTACGATACATAATGTAAACATATTTGAAGTAGCAATATCAATGGGTATAAATCTATCCTTTTGGCGGTTCTTAAGATAAAATGTCCTGATCGGTTATACTTTTACGCATGCATATTATTTTCTTCTTGTATTTGTCACGTCAAATCATCGGCGTACAGTTGACAAAAACTCTATGTAAATTTGGTGCCTGCGCATTTTTTGTATCTATTTCTGAATGTTTGTATCAAATGCCAGCCATTGTGTAAATGGGTAACAAGACAGCAGCAAACGAAAGCAAAACTCTTTGAATGTCTCTTTCTATTCCGTGCAGTCCAAAGACATGTGTCTCGTTTCTGGTACCGTCACGGTATTTTTTCGCGTAAAAGAAATTAGTCTGCCATCGACCGCGGCCTGGTTAGGTGCGTTTTGCTGTAACATAAAATCCGTTATATTAAACACACGCGAATTATTCTAATCCACCGATTTTTGTGGGTTATAAACCTGGTGGTTTTTGTAGAACGGCTCAGATTTATTTCCGACAACATAACAACTAAAAGCAAGTTCTTAAAATAACAACACATTCTAAAAGGAGTCCCTCCCAACCAAAAATATTAAAGTAAACGCTCGAAAAGTCCTCCTTCTTCGGCTAGACAATATTCGAACCTATTAGGGCCTGTCCTTAAATTACGTAACGCTCTAGGGGTTTGGCCTTGCGTTACTCTCAATGATTTTTTCATGTGTTTTTTCTTGAAAATGCGTTACGAGGGGAGAGGGGGGCTCAAAAATCCCTTATAAAGACCCACTCTTGCATTTAGGAGCTAGGGGTAATAGTTTAAAATGCTTCTGTAATTTTATTTTCAAGTTCTTCCAAAACGGGGGGTTCGGGGACGGGGGGCTACCCCCCACTCACTTTTTTCAATTTCCATAATTCTCTTTTAAAATCAATAATATGTTTGATTCTAAAATGTAAAATTTTCTTTAGTTCATAAGTTTCACGCTCCCCCCCACTATTTAGAGGCACGCGCCGCCGCTGGGCCCTTTTACGCTCGTAAACTTTATTGTTAATGTAATTCCACAAAATAAATCATTGCGAGCAAGATCGGGGAATCCCGCTGGCCATAAGATAGTTCCCTGTGTGCTATGTTCCTAGTTGCGTGGTCCTCTCGGTATAGCATTTCTGTTTCTCTACTACTAGATCCCACTTTAGGAACCCTAGAGGATCATTCTTAAATTAGGTAACGCTTAAGTGGGCAATCCCCCACCCACCCTTGCGGTTTTATATCAGCCCTGTCAAAATGGCGAGGGCTGTCAGTTGTTGTTATTTTTGATGGGTTTTTGTTGGAAAAGAAAATCTTGTATTCTCCCTACAAGACAGGAAAAATAATGTTTAAAATACCTGAACCACTTTTTGACAGTTATTCCAAATTTAAGAAACTGGCAAAAATATAAATAAATAAAATAAGCGGTTGACAAGCACTTGACATTTATAAACAAAAGAACAAAATAACAATTGAAACAAGACCGGAAAGGCGCAGCGTTCATTTAGGATTTGCCACTTTAACTTTGGTTAAATCCAAAAACTGGTTCAAAATATCTAAAAGTGAATCTTCATCTCTCTTGCTTTGGAAACAATGGCAAATTTTAATTCGCAGAGGCAAATTTTCAAGTGCGCATGTGTGTGTTTTGGCACGGAGACACACAGCTACTGTGTGTGTGACGCCGTATTTGTTGTTTATTTACATATTGCGGTGTTTTTACGTTTGCCGTTTAAAATTATGTCTTTTTCTGTGACAAATGGGAAATAGTTCACGTAAAACATGTTCGGTTTGTGAACAAATGTCCGGTAGAAGTAAGGAAGTGTTATTCCATAGGTACCCAGCAAACATGGATTACAAAAAAAGTACTTTTTAAGTACTGGCTTTCACTGTTGCCCATAACGGCAAAGTACTAAGTAGAAAGTACTTAATTCGTATTGATTTGGAACAACGGCCTACATCAGGCCAGCATGTATATATTTTAGTACAAAAAACACTGTACTTTTAAAGTAATGCATTTTTTTTACTTCTTTATACATAAAAGCATGTACTTTTCAAGCAATGTATTTTCTTCGTATTTTTAGTAAATACAAAAAATCTGAATTTTTATAAATTTTTAAAAAAACCTGTACTTTTAAAGCATTGTACTTTATTAATTTTTTTAGTAGTACAAAGAAACAACTTTTATTGTAAATATTGTAAGGACATTACGTCACTCACGTTTCATAGTTACAAAAAGAAATTAATTGATCATTATATAATCATTTTATAAGGATCTTTAATATTTTCCTTTTCATATCAGATGAGGATATTTCCAAAGATCATGGAACATTCCACATCAATTTAAAAATAAATAAAATCATTCACATTCTTAAGCTTGACATTCCTTAGTATACCAGTAAAATGTTGACTAGTGTTTGCCATCTAGTGGCAAGGACGGCAAACATCAACTTGTCAGTTTTTTTGTAAATATTTTATTTTCACAGTAAAATATTTAATATTTTTGTACTAAAATAAAGTGCATTAAAAGCAACTGCGTAAATATACTTTTAAAGTGTTTTTTTGCCATTAACCCTGGCTGCACTTGTCATTCTTCAAAAATAAAGTATAACTTTTCGTTGTATTAAAAATAAAGTACTAAAATGTTGCGTTTTTTGTAGTTTTAAACAATATGCAAATTAGACAATACAAAAATAATAAAAATAATGCATATCGTTGCCGATGCCAGCAGTTAAAGTACAATATTAGTAAAGTACCAGCAGGTCAATGTTTGCTGGGTAAGTACTTATAGTATTTTTCGTTATAATTTGTTAGTAAAGTGAAGAGGGGTTTATAGATGCTATTTAACACTCTTCATAGTGTCCTTAATAAATCTGCACAATTTTAGAAAAAGTATAAATTTAATTCGCAATTCGGTAAGTCTTCACCCAAGCAACTAGTTTTCAGAAAAAAACTAAAAAACCTAAAATGATGTAACGGAGTATGTTCCAAAACCACCAAAACTGACGCATCAGGTGGAAGAATGCATGGGTATGCCTTGTAAATCAAATCCATTAGTGTGTTATAATCCGTGTTTTTTGCATTAGGCCCATTGCTTACCTCTCGTCGACCTTGATACGGATCATCCTCTCTCAAAGTAATCTCTTCCACTCTGGCTTGAACGATTTCTGTAGATTCGGAAAGTAGAATGGGCGCATCCGGGTCAAAACGTTCTTCAAGTATAGTCTGAAATCATTAAAAATGGAGAAACAGGGTTGGTAAAATTACTACACATACAGTATTGTCCAAAAGTAGATTAACTTCCTAGAACTCTATCGGGTGGGCAAAAGAACTGGACAAAATGTTTTTCATTATAACTTTTGAACTATACCAATGATTTTAATGGGAGAACATGGACTTATCAAGGAATCAGACTTTAAATCAAAAATATGTTTCCAAGATGGCAGACAGACTCAAATACGATCCTTCAAAGAAGCTCGTTTATTATTTTTTAGATTTTTTTTTAATTTGTAAAAAAGCTTTATTTTGCCACGAACAACGAGATATAAATCATTAAAGTCGATTAAAGTAGATTACGTTAGTAAAACTCTACCGCGTGGGCCAAAAAAACTGAAGAACATCTTTTTTATTATAACCTGTGAACTATACCATTAATTTTAATGGGACAACATGAACTTGTCGAAGATCAGGCCTTTGACCAAAAATATGTTATTGTTCGCCATTTCCAATTCCAAGATGGCAGACAGAATCAAGTATGACCTTTTAAAGAAGCTCGTTTATTCTATTTTCAAAAAAATTTTAATTTTTTTTTAACTTGTAAAGCCCTATTTCCGCCACGGACAACGAGATATGAATCATTGAAATCGGTTCAGTGTTTTCCGAAAAACTGTTCTTTTTTTTCAAAAACATTGTTTTATCAATTATGCGATTGCCTTCTCAATTTTGATGTCTGCGATCTGCAAACTGAACCGATTTTAATAAAATAACAAGCGTCATGGTAAATACCTAATGATCACAATCGAAATTTGCCCAATTTTTAAAATTTAAGATGGCGGACAGAATGAAACTTAACCATTCAAACAGGCTCGCTTATTCTTATGTTTTGAAAAACTTTTAGACTTTTTTTGAATTAAATAATAAATAAGTAACCCCTTTATTTTATACTTCGCAAAGCTCAGCTCATTATTTTTATTAATAAATAATCATAAAAGAAAAGCTCTGTTTGTGTCGCAAACAACGAGTTTAAGGAATTATATAAATCGGTTTAGTTTTTCCCGAAATATTTTTTTTTCAACCATTGTTTTACAGACTATATATTTAACTTTCAAATTCTTTCATCAATAATTTCCTCATAAATTTATTAATATTAAACCTATTCAGTAATAATGATTTTATGAAGAAATTAATGCAGAGATGCAAGTGTCTAAAATGCAATTAATGGTAGAACACACACCAATATCTCAAGATATACTAAAGCGAATATAATGATTAGTAGTGGCGAGTTGAGATTACTTAAATAAACGAAAAATGTCTAGCAACACAAGAAGAAGCAACCCTTTATGTAGGCTCAAATGTAACTAAGTTCACCATCTTAGATGGATAGTGGCAAATGTTGATAATTATCTTTTAAGAGCAGTCTATTCGTACTACAATGCTTTTTATTTCGTTAAAGTGGGGAAATTAATGCAAACAAAATTGTGCAGGCAATCGTACAATTGGTAAAACACTGATTGAAAAGACATTATTTGGGAACCACTATACCGATTTAAATAATTCATACCTTGTGCGTGGGGCATATTTACGAATCAGAAAAAAAATTAAAAGATTTCGGAATATAAAAATAAAGTTTGATTTTGTCAGAAATATTGAAATTTAAGATGGCGGTAAAAAAATGTTTTTGCCCAAAAGCCTGATTAATTATCTGAAAAATGCAGTTTGCTTCATTAAAACCGATGGTATAGTCGAAAGTTAGAATAAAAAACATCTCTATCAAAGAAAGATGCATTTAAGGACTTCAATCCAGTTCTTAGTTCACGTGTTTCGGCGATTTTCCAACAAAATCATGTAGTTCCTTTTTGTTAATTTATTTTACAACATATCTTAGCCAAATTCACAGTTTTTTTAACTTTCAAAAACTGAAAAACTACTGTTCAGAAAAATTTGAAATTTGGGACTTTTTCCTATTTAACGGTAGAATGAATTTACCGAAAATTATTAAAATCGTAAATATAGTCTGTCAAACCTCCTCTTTTCCTTACAATGTACATAGATAACGACCAATGTTAATATTTTAACCTATATTCTATATTCTTCCATTAACTTTACAATTACAATTACTTGGTCGTCAGCAAACTGTAGTGTGTATATGGTAAATCGGTCGTTAAGTTGTATTCCCATGCCGTGCACTTTCCGTTTCCAGTTTTTTAGAGCTACTGCGATATATATTTTAAAAAGAGTTGGAGAGATACAACATTTCTGTCTTAAGCCTTTTGTTACCAGGAATTCTTTTGAAAGTCGATTTCCAATTTTGATTTTAGATTTTGACCTTTTGTATGGTTTTTTTATCGCTTTTATGTATGTATGATTGATATTAGTCTGCTCTAACACTGTCCATAGTTTTTCTACTAGAGCGGTATCATATGCTTTTTGTAGGTCCACAAAGGTAACATGAGTCTCTATATTTCTGGCGCTCCTTTTCTCAATTACTTGTTTAAGACAAAAAACATTATCACTACAAGATCTGCCTGCACGAAACCTACTTTGCTCTTCTTTTTCTTGTTCATGAAAATCATTCTCTATTAGGTCTCTAAGAATCCTACCGTACAATCTACTTAAAGTACTGGTTACTGAAATTCCTCTGTAATTGTTGCAATCCAGCTTGTTTCCCTTTTTATGTATTGAGGATATGAATGCAATTTTCCAATCATCAGGTACTGGATGTCCGTTTATGCAATGATTGATAATATATGTGAGATTTTCGATTAGTTTCTCTGATCCATATTTGAGCATTTCAGCATATATTCCTCCAGGTCCGCTAGCTTTTCCGGATTTAAGCTTTTTAATACAATTTTTTATCATTTCTTTTTCGATGATTACTTCCTCTCCGTGTACTGGAGAGGCTGCCAGACATTCGGGTCTCGATTCCTGCAGCAGTCCCTTGTAGTGTTCTGTCCATTGTTCTGGTTTGATGATCTGGATGTTTACTTTTTCTTTTGTTGAGTTTTTTACTGTAGAAATGAGTTTCCATACTTCAGAACTCTGCCTACCTCCTACGTGTGTATTTATATCGTGGCATTTGCGCTCGAACATACCTACTCTTAAAAATCCTAAAATGGTTATTATGATTACAGTAGCGCGTGCAACTTTTATGGCAGTTTTAATGTAGCAATTTTCAATGGACGCACATACCTGTTTTAACCTGTCCACGTCTGTCTCATCGGAAACGTGTCTTCCTTTCTTGCCTTTCTTACGACTCTTCTCGTCTCTTTCCGGTGGAGTACAAAGCAGCTGCATTTCACGAATCCCCTTGTCTAACTGATGTTTAAAATTATGGATAGCTTCATCTAATTAAACAGAAATTGTTTTCTTTTAATGTAATGAAAGCCAAAAACTAGACAAGCCAAGATCCCGACACAATTATAAAACTAACAGACCCTAATATAAAGGGGGAAAGGGTAGTAAGATATAAGCACTGGTTGTTTGTTTGGTGATCCGTGGTATTAGGGTGCGAGTGTACCTGTGATTAATAAAATAAATCTGGTGGCACAGCAGTGCCTTGCCAAGTTCGCGTAAACTGCTATACCATCTTTTCTTAAAACATTTCAGCCCATATTTAACCTATATAAAACTCTACTTTGGAATGAGCTACGAAACTCAAACTTTGCAGTCGTAGATCTTCATAGAGTTAACAAAATATAAATTATAAATAAATAAGTTATAGACCCCCTCCCAAAATGTAGACTTTTCAAAAACACCTCGAAGCTTAAAAACAGATTACTATATATCAAGATGCAGTTTTGACCTTTAACCTTCTTTTCAAATTTGAGCGTCGCAAAGGGGGGTAGTGATTCACACGAGACGAGACTTTCATAAAGTCTCGTCTCGTCTCGCCGATGAAGTATGAAGTCTTGTCTCAAGTCTTGTCTCGAGTCTCGTCTTGCAGCCTCGAGTCTCGTCTCGTCTCGGGTCTCGCACGAGAGTCTCGCAAATGTATCGCAATTTTGTCGTTCATAATCTTGTTCCAGTCTAGTACGGGATATTTACCTTTTCCTACTTTTTAGGTATAATGTAGAAGTAGGAAGAAAATATTACAACAAAAATAACATTATTTATTGAAAAGTAAGTACCTACTTACACCTAAACAAGAAAAAAAACATAGCATTATATATTCGAAAATTATAAAAATAATATAAAAAGTAACACGTATATTCTAAACAAATAAACAAAACAAAAACTTTAATCCAACATTATTTACATAAGAAATAGGTATCTAAGAAAAAAAAATTGTGTTGTCTCGAAAACGAGACGAGACCATGCGAGACTCTCGCGGGCACCACTAAAGGGGGGTCATCTCCCTTGGAAATACCCTAAACCTCCCAAAAACATTGAATTTGGGACACCCTGTACAAATACTCATCAAATAGCATTTTCTGATGTACCTAAAATATGTTTTTATTTCGACCAGTGACGTTCGTGCGAAAATTGCCTTAACTGTGATTAGGATTGGGGATAGTCAATTGACCGTGACCACTAGTTGAACGCGGTCAAATTCGATCAATTTAGTCAAAATATGTCAAATTCGTAAAATGGGAATTTACCCTAACTATCTAAATCGTTTTTATTTGAATCGATCAATTACTAGTACAAGTACTAGTAATTGACCAAAATAAGTTTGACCGGTCAAATACTTAACTCTAACTATAACCGACACTAATATCGAAACTTGGAACAAAGTGGGCAAAATATTTTTAAAAAAATTAACTAGAACTAACCAGAACCAAACAAAACTAATCAGCTTTAACAATGTATCATAACCTTCTTAACCATATAAACAGAACCAAATTGTCTATATGCCAACAACTAACCGCAACAAATAACAGAAACTAACCGGAATCAACGAAAACTAGGTCTAATGGTAGCTATTGGGAATTAACCGAAACTCTGGGAAACTACGAATTTCGGCCTTTACAATTTACCATAATCTTTTTGACAACCACAGAAACAGAATCATGATGTATGTCTATGTGAACAACTAACCGCAACTTACGACTTACTAAGGTAACTATTGGGACTTAATCGGAACCGGAAAATACGAACTTGGCTTTCACAATTTACCATAAACTTCTTAACAGCCATAGAAACAGAACAATTATGTCTGTCTATATTAACAACTAACCGCAACTAACGCCGGAAACAAACCACAATTCACGAAAACCAACTAGGTTTAATGCTAACTATTGTGAATTAACCGAAACTATGGGAAATGAATAGAAACCAATGGGATCTAACCAGAAAAAGGTAATCGAATTAAACCAAAAACAACCAAACAAATGAGAATACTAATCAATTCTAGAAACCAATCGAAACAAATGGAAACCAACAAGAACTAATGGGAACTAAACCGGAAGGAATATAAACCCTTTGAATCATCTCTTCTTCGCATTGACATGTCTAGACTTTGAACAGCCCCATATTTCATTCATAAAAAATCTATATTTGTTTTGAAACTTTTCTAAAATAAAATGTTATCTGTGATAACAACTAACCGAAACTGCGTTCCTTTTTAAGAAATGAACTATAAAAAAAATGTTTGTCTCTATGCTTTACCTTTTCTTGTTGTAATTCAAAAGACGTTTTTTAGTTAGAAACTATAGTCTATAGATTGGGATCATTGTAGGTCTTTATATTGTTTTTTTTTGCAGAACTTCTTGCTATGAAATGCAATTTATTTCTGGAAGGAATAAATAAATTGAATTGAATTGAACTAACCGAAACTAACGACGAAAACTAACCAGAATTAACAGTATCTAGGTCTAATGGCAACTATTAGGAATTAACCGAAACTCTGGGAAACTACAAATGTCGGCCTTTACAATTTATCATAATCGTCTTAACTTTAAGATATCATAATCTTCTGACCTCTATGATAAACAACTAACGACGAACACTAACCAGAATTAACAAAGGTCTAACAGAAACTATGGGAAATTAACCAAAACTCTAGAAAACTACGAATTTCAGCTTTTACAAATTACTACGAGTATAAACTTCTTACAACCATAGAAATAGATACATATTTTTTTTCAATGTTAACAACTCATCGAAACTAACGACAAAAACTAACCAGAATTAACAGTATCTAGGTCTAATGGCAACTATTGGGAATTAACTGAAACTCTGGGAAACTACGAATTTCGGCCTTCACAATTTACAATAACCTTAACAACCATAGAAACAAAACAATAATGTTGGTCTCTTGACAACTACCCACAATTAAGACGACAACTAACGACGGTAACTAACCAGAATTAACGAATGGTAACTAGGACTAATGGTAACTATTAGGAGTTAACCAAAGCTCTAGAAAACTACGAATTGCGGCTTTTACAATTTACCATAATCTTTTTGAAAACCATATAAACAGAATCATGTCTGTCTATGTTAACAACTAACCGCAACTAACGACGTACTAATAACTATTGGTTATTAACCGACACAGGAAAATTCGAATTTGGCTTTCACAGTTTACCATAATAACCTTCTTAACCATATAAACAGAACCAAATTGTCTCTATGCTAACAACTAACCGCAACTAATAACAGAAACTAACCGGAATCAACGAAAACTAGGTCTAATGGTAGCTATTGGGAATTAACCGAAACTCTGGGAAACTACGAATTTCGGCCTTTACAATTTACCATAATCTTTTTGACAGCCACAGAAACAGAATCATGATGTATGTCTATGTGAACAACTAGCCGCAACTTACGACTTACTAAGGTAACTATTGGGACTTAATCGGAACCGGAAAATACGAACTTGGCTTTCACAATTTACCATAAACTTCTTAACAACCATAGAAACAGAACAATTATGTCTGTCTATATTAACAACTAACCGCAACTAACGCCGGAAACAAACCACAATTCACGAAAACCAACTAGGTTTAATGCTAACTATTGTGAATTAACCGAAACTATTGGAAATGAATAGAAACCAACGGGATCTAACCAGAAGAAGGTAATCGAATTAAACCAAAAACAACCAAACAAATGGGAATACTAATCAATTCTAGAAACCAATCGAAACAAATGGAAACCAACAAGAACTAATGGGAACTAAACCGGAAGGAATATAAACCCTTTGAATCATCTCTTCTTCGCATTGATATGTCTAGACTTTGAACAGCCCCATATTTCATTCATAATAAATCTATATTTGTTTTGAAACTTTTCTAAAATAAAATGTTATCTGTGATAACAACTAACCGAAACTGCGTTTCCTTTTTAAGAAATGAACTATAAAAAAAATGTTTGTCTCTATGTACCTTTTATTTTTTCTTGTTGTAATTCAAAAGACGTTTTTTAGTTAGAAACTATAGTCTATAGATTGGGATCATTGTAGGTCTTTATATTGTTTTTTTTTGCAGAACTTCTTGCTATGAAATGCAATTTATTTCTGGAAGGAATAAATAAATTGAATTGAATTGAACTAACCGAAACTAACGACGAAAACTAACCAGAATTAACAGTATCTAGGTCTAATGGCAACTATTAGGAATTAACCGAAACTCTGGGAAACTACAAATGTCGGCCTTTACAATTTATCATAATCGTCTTAACTTTAAGATATCATAATCTTCTGACCTCTATGATAAACAACTAACGACGAACACTAACCAGAATTAACAAAGGTCTAACAGAAACTATGGGAAATTAACCAAAACTCTAGAAAACTACGAATTTCAGCTTTTACAAATTACTACGAGTATAAACTTCTTACAACCATAGAAATAGATACATATTTTTTTTCAATGTTAACAACTCATCGAAACTAACGACAAAAACTAACCAGAATTAACAGTATCTAGGTCTAATGGCAACTATTGGGAATTAACTGAAACTCTGGGAAACTACGAATTTCGGCCTTCACAATTTACAATAACCTTAACAACCATAGAAACAAAACAATAATGTTGGTCTCTTGACAACTACCCACAATTAAGACGACAACTAACGACGGTAACTAACCAGAATTAACGAATGGTAACTAGGACTAATGGTAACTATTAGGAGTTAACCAAAGCTCTAGAAAACTACGAATTGCGGCTTTTACAATTTACCATAATCTTTTTGAAAACCATATAAACAGAATCATGTCTGTCTATGTTAACAACTAACCGCAACTAACGACGTACTAATAACTATTGGTTATTAACCGACACAGGAAAATTCGAATTTGGCTTTCACAGTTTACCATAATAACCTTCTTAACCATATAAACAGAACCAAATTGTCTCTATGCTAACAACTAACCGCAACTAATAACAGAAACTAACCGGAATCAACGAAAACTAGGTCTAATGGTAGCTATTGGGAATTAACCGAAACTCTGGGAAACTACGAATTTCGGCCTTTACAATTTACCATAATCTTTTTGACAGCCACAGAAACAGAATCATGATGTATGTCTATGTGAACAACTAGCCGCAACTTACGACTTACTAAGGTAACTATTGGGACTTAATCGGAACCGGAAAATACGAACTTGGCTTTCACAATTTACCATAAACTTCTTAACAACCATAGAAACAGAACAATTATGTCTGTCTATATTAACAACTAACCGCAACTAACGCCGGAAACAAACCACAATTCACGAAAACCAACTAGGTTTAATGCTAACTATTGTGAATTAACCGAAACTATTGGAAATGAATAGAAACCAACGGGATCTAACCAGAAGAAGGTAATCGAATTAAACCAAAAACAACCAAACAAATGGGAATACTAATCAATTCTAGAAACCAATCGAAACAAATGGAAACCAACAAGAACTAATGGGAACTAAACCGGAAGGAATATAAACCCTTTGAATCATCTCTTCTTCGCATTGATATGTCTAGACTTTGAACAGCCCCATATTTCATTCATAATAAATCTATATTTGTTTTGAAACTTTTCTAAAATAAAATGTTATCTGTGATAACAACTAACCGAAACTGCGTTTCCTTTTTAAGAAATGAACTATAAAAAAAATGTTTGTCTCTATGTACCTTTTATTTTTTCTTGTTGTAATTCAAAAGACGTTTTTTAGTTAGAAACTATAGTCTGTAGATTGGGACCATTTCGGTCTTTATATTGTTTTTTTTTGCAGAACTTCTTGCTATGAAATGTAATTTATTTCTGGAAGGAATAAATAAATTGAATTGAATTGAACTAACCGAAACTAACGACGAAAACTAACCAGAATTAACAGTATCTAGGTCTAATGGCAACTATTAGGAATTAACCGAAACTCTGGGAAACTACAAATGTCGGCCTTTACAATTTATCATAATCGTCTTAACTTTAAGATATCATAATCTTCTGACCTCTATGATAAACAACTAACGACGAACACTAACCAGAATTAACAAAGGTCTAACAGAAACTATGGGAAATTAACCAAAACTCTAGAAAACTACGAATTTCAGCTTTTACAAATTACTACGAGTATAAACTTCTTACAACCATAGAAATAGATACATATTTTTTTTCAATGTTAACAACTCATCGAAACTAACGACAAAAACTAACCAGAATTAACAGTATCTAGGTCTAATGGCAACTATTGGGAATTAACTGAAACTCTGGGAAACTACGAATTTCGGCCTTCACAATTTACAATAACCTTAACAACCATAGAAACAAAACAATAATGTTGGTCTCTTGACAACTAACCACAATTAAGACGACAACTAACGACGGTAACTAACCAGAATTAACGAATGGTAACTAGGACTAATGGTAACTATTAGGAGTTAACCAAAGCTCTAGAAAACTACGAATTGCGGCTTTTACAATTTACCATAATCTTTTTGAAAACCATATAAACAGAATCATGTCTGTCTATGTTAACAACTAACCGCAACTAACGACGTACTAATAACTATTGGTAATTAACCGACACAGGAAAATTCGAATTTGGCTTTCACAGTTTACCATAATAACCTTCTTAACCATATAAACAGAACCAAATTGTCTCTATGCTAACAACTAACCGCAACTAATAACAGAAACTAACCGGAATCAACGAAAACTAGGTCTAATGGTAGCTATTGGGAATTAACCGAAACTCTGGGAAACTACGAATTTCGGCCTTTACAATTTACCATAATCTTTTTGACAGCCACAGAAACAGAATCATGATGTATGTCTATGTGAACAACTAGCCGCAACTTACGACTTACTAAGGTAACTATTGGGACTTAATCGGAACCGGAAAATACGAACTTGGCTTTCACAATTTACCATAAACTTCTTAACAACCATAGAAACAGAACAATTATGTCTGTCTATATTAACAACTAACCGCAACTAACGCCGAAAACAAACCACAATTCACGAAAACCAACTAGGTTTAATGCTAACTATTGTGAATTAACCGAAACTATGGGAAATGAATAGAAACCAACGGGATCTAACCAGAAGAAGGTAATCGAACTAAACCAAAAACAACCAAACAAATGGGAATACTAATCAATTCTAGAAACCAATCAAAACAAATCGAAATCAAAAAGAACTAATGGAAACTAAACCGACACGAATAAAAACCGTTTGAAACATCTCTTCTTCGCATTGACATGTCTATAATGTCTCATATTTCATTCATAATAAATCTAGATTTGTTTTGAAACCTTAATCTAAAATAAAATTATTAAGTAAGATGCAAAACACGTTATTGGTTTTATTCTGCTTTGTCAACGTCGCATTGTTGCATTTCAACACACGTTTCTTCATCCAAAACTGATCTCTTTGGTGCTCAGGGTGGAAGGGTTTGAGGGTGATGCAAGTTATCCACGGCAATCTAGATGAGTTCAAAACGGGTCAAAAAAATATTTACTTTGTCAACGTCGCGTTACGGCTATCGTACATACGTTCCTTCATTCAAAACGTATCTCTTTGCGCTCACATTCGGAAGATTAAACCGAGACCATTTTCGGGCTATAATTTTTTCACAACATTCGAAGGAAATTATCTCAACAAGAATGCCTTGGCGAGTTGATTTCTGTTTTCGGTAATGAAGCACCACATCAGTCGACAGTTTCTCGTTGATGTGGAGACTTCAAGCATGCGGAAGGTTTAATAGTGATGCAAGGCATCCACGGCATTCTAGTTTAGTTCAAAGCGGGACAAAAAATCTTAACCACGCGGTATATTCAGTCTATGGGAAGGTTCTTGTCTCATTTAGTCAAACGTACCTTATACCCTCACAGCGGAAGTGTTTAACAGAGATAAAAGCTGTCGCAACGTTTTAAGATGAGTTATAAAAGAAATATACTTCGCTCTATATAATGTTTTATATCGTTCTCCATCCTGCCTGCAATGGCTCGTGTTTCTATCTTCGTTACTGTCGCCCCACCTGTGGTGCCTGATTATGGACACCCTACTGAAGCGCTTGTCAGAGAACGGATTCGACGCCTATGCCTATGCAGATGATGGCGTGGTGGAAGTGGTTGGTCGCTTCCTTAACGTTGTCTGCAGTAGAATGCAAATGGCTGTTCGCATCATAGAAGACTGGTGCCAAGAAAATGGACTCTCTGTTAACCCAGGTAAAACAGAGATGATACTGTTCACCAGAAAGAGAAAAATCGAAGGTTTTAGAGCACCCGTGATGTACGGAAGACCCCTAGCTTTAGTACCAAAGCTGAAGTACCTGGGTGTCATTCTTGATAGCGGACTCACCTGGACGCCACATGTTACCAATATGATCGTAAAGGTCCAGGCAACAATGTGGCAGCTACGACGGGTAGTCGGCAGGACCTGGGGACTATCCCCCAGGACCCTCCACTGGATGTACACGGCAATACTGAGACCGAGGATCCAATACGGATCCATAGTCTGGTGGCCGGCAGTGGAGAAAACGACCACATTCCTAAAACTCAGAAGCCTACAGGGGCTGATGTGTAGAGGGATAACCGGAGCTATGAGAACTACCCCGATCCTGGCCCTAGAGACAATTCTGGGACTACCATCGCTACCAACTTGGATCAAGAGGGAGGCGATGGGGACCTACCTACGTCTAAGGGACACGGGTCAGTGGAGAGGAAGAGGGGAAACAGCTGGTCATCTAGGTATAGAAGAGCTGACAATTAGAGAAATCCCCCTCACGTCAATGACGGTCAGCAGAGCACACGCACCTTGGAGGCTCGAGAAGAGGTACAAAATCCACATCCCAGACAGGGAAGCGTGGCAGAGAGACGAAATGATGTTTGAGGAGAGCGCTTTAGTTTGCTACACTGATGGATCCAAACTATCAGAGAGGCAAACCACAGGAGCGGGAGTATACGTGGAAAAACTAGAAGTTCAGAAGAGCTACTTGCTCGGTGAGCAGGCTACTGTTTTTCAAGCAGAAGTCTACGCCATAATAATGGCGGCAACCCTAGAAGACGTTCCGAACAGCGAAGAGGAGCTTATATATATATATATATATATATATATATATATATATGCTCTGACAGTCAAGCCACCCTGAAGGCGCTAAACGCACCCAAGATTGCTGACGGCTTGGTGGAAGAATGCGCAGAGGCGCTGGAGACCCTAAGCGATGGCAAACGGGTGACGCTGGTTTGGGTTCCGGGACATACTGGGGTACCAGGCAACAAGAAGGCGGACGAACTCGCACGACTCGGGGCAGGAACCGCCTATGTAGGACCGGAGCCACTTTTGGGCGTGACAAAAAGACAAGTGCAAAGCCGACTCAACAAATGGGCCCGGGACGCGCTATTAAACTCCTGGGAAACAGGAACGGGTTGCAGACAGACCAGAGAATGCGTAGACCGTCCAAAAGCGACCAGAATTAGATGGATGCTGGGACGGACACGAAAAGACCTCGGACTGCTGATAGGTACTCTAACCGGACATAACCGGTTGAGGAAGCACATGACACGTATAGGAGTCGAGAATGACCCTACCTGCCCAGCCTGTGGACAGGAAGAGACATCAAGACACCTCGTGGCAGAATGCGAGGCCTACGCAAGGATGAGACAACAGGCACTCGGAGCGCCAACTCTGAGCGAGGAAGAACTGCACATGCTCAAATGGGCAGACTTACTGGACTTTGTAAAGAGAACAGGAAGGCCCAATGAGTTACCCGACCATCAAAGGGAAGTGCAGAGAGTGGGTTAAGGGACAGACTTGGGGCATGGCAAAAAGGGCCTACTCTGGCCTACTTGTCGGACCTGCGGGTCAACCCCCCCCACTACTACTACTACTATCTTCGTTACTGGTTCCAAAAGGACATAGGTGTTATAGCACGAAATATTAGATCTCATCTCTGCTTTGCTGCTCTCTCATTCCCAGTCTATTCCATGGAGGTATGCAGTTCAACGGGTTCTGGGGATTCTGACTGATGCGATTTTTTATTTTACCCCTCTGAAATACTTATTATATAAGGTAAGTAGGATAATTCAGTTCGCAATTCAGTTTAAAAAAATTTTGCTTTTAATAATAACTTACCATAAAGCATGTCGGCTTGACGTTTAATAATTCTGATGATCCCGCTTATCAAAAGAGCCGACATTCTTAAAGAAAATCTCTTTCTAGGGTCGTGAGATTCGCTGGTGATGAATGCTTCAATTTCGTTGCTGAAAAAAAAACTTCATGAAGCTTTTAAAAAAATTATAATGGTAAATAAGTATGTAAATGTTAAAGAAACAAATCCAAAATTTCCATTGCTTATAATAAAATTTTTCCATGATGTTTTCAAAGATTTGTAAAACGTGTTAGACTTTTGACGAATATTTCCAAATATTCCCATTTCAGATTATGTTTCAGTGCATATCAAAATTGGTTTTAAAACATTTCCAGATTTTTCCATGGGATTTCCAGTTTCAGACTGTAGAATATTTAACAATCATTTTCAGTTTTTTTAAGAATTTTTTAAAATAAGTTTTTTCCTGGATTTTTACAGGGGGAAATATTATCAGGCCTTTTAGTCTGCCAGAAGATTTAAAGACTTTGTCAAAATAGATTTCAAACTTTTCGCACAACATTTATATTCATGATTGATTGATGATTGATGATTCATATGTGAGTGGGCCTTACAGCCCTTCCACTGCGACCACCAGTGGGTCTATTGTGGCTCACTTTTGAGTGGTTTCTCACCACTGTATGCCTAATCCTCCAAAAAGGCCGGCTATCAGTTTGGGTGAGACACTGTTCAGATCTTCTGAGTCGATCTGAGGTTTACCGAAAGTATTCTGACGTAAACGTGCAATAGCCGGACATTCGCACAGTACATGTCTGACTGTTTCGTCATCCTCCATACAGAGTCTACATTCGGTCTCTTCTGTTAGTCCCATTCTGTGCATGGGCACTCTTAGTCGACAGTGACCCGTATAAAGACCAGTCACTATACGTATTTCCTGTCTGGTAAGTCCAATAATGTTCCTGGCTCTGTTTCTACAAGGTCCTTTAATGAACTCTTTAGAGTGAGCCAGTTCTGGTATATTTATCCAGTATTGTTGGAAGCTACTCTCCATCCATTTTAATATGGTTGATTTAGCAGCATTGTATGATATCCCCAGGGCTGGCTCGGGGCCTATTATTTTGATGATACCCAAGTATTTAAATTTCCAGACTCCAGAGGTCCTATAACTTAAAGCATTTTCAGAACATTCCGTGACCTGAAAAATCCTATCCTTAGGATGTTTGCAGACTCCTGCATTAGGAACCAATCTGACATCTCGAGATATTTTCCAGTTAGATTTTAGATGTGGACAGAGTTTGCAGAATATGTATTTTTTAGATATGCAATTTAAGCCTATAAAGCACAAGATTTAAGGAAATTTTCAAAATATTACCAAACTTTTCTATGATGTTTTTGTACTTTGACAAGATGTTTTTAGTCTTTTAATTTAAGAAGACTTTCTGATTTTCAGACATTTGTAAGATTTTTTTCAGACCTTTTCACTGTTTGTTAGTCTGAGTTTTCATGCACCTCATTTTAAGACTCCAGAATAATTTCAAAATATTTTCAATTTTTCTGAGATCAAAAAAATTTCCTAGAATATGAACAGATTTTGCCAAAATTTTTCCAGTTTTAAATTTTTTCAGAATGTTTTATTTAGCGAATTAGGTGTATTAGAATGTCCAAGTATACCTACAAGTTTTCAGGTATTATAGGTAGGTATACCCACACCAAAACCCACTTTTCAGAAAACTTCCAGACTTTTGTAAAACATTGTGAGATTTAATTGACTCAACCAGGATGTTAGCAGACTTTTCCAAAAAGTGTTTAGTTTTTTGCAGGATATAGGTAGATATACTTACCTACAGACTGCTTGAAATCTTATGATATTTAAACATTTGTGGATTTTCAGACTAAGAAAAATCCCTGCATGCTTTTATAAATAGGCTATTCCATGCAGCTGGACGTTCCGTTTTTTGTTTAGTTTTAAATAAATCATGTTAAAATTAAAAACTAAACCTTTTTATGTAAACGCCATAGGTACCTAATAATAGGTACAATAATGTCCACAGTATTTAAAAAATGCTTAAGAATGTCACACTTTTTGTTACAGTAGGTTTATTAGGTATAAAAGTATTTTGAACTTGGGTTTCATATTCATGAAGAGAAGGATGCACAGATTTTTTTAAAAAAGAAATCTGTGGAAATTTAAAAAAAATGGTGTCTTAATTCTTTCAAAAATTAGCACTGAGTGTATTTGACCAAACCATTTTCGCACTTACCAAACACGGACAACCTGAATTTTGGTAATTCTCGTTTTGGGAATGTATCCGACGCCACGAGTAGCAGCTATCCAGGGCCAGTGAAGCATCTGCTTGGACTGCTGACTGAGCAGGGTTATTTCATAAAACATCTTGCCTTATCTGTAAACCAAAAACTGAAGAGAAAAATAACATAACTTTGTGTGAAATGGGACCTTTTGTATGCAAAAATGCAATTGGTCGCCCAATAAATACCTTAGTAGCTATCAACTGAAATCTACTTTTTAGCAGCCAGAAGAAAATCAAATTACCAACTTTTTTATTATAAATACTGTTTTACCTTTCAAAAATTATTTTCTTCAAAATTGGAACACCTCCCGCTTTTACAATAGAACACCAAATCTGTGCACCAAGGGACTGTAAAGGTAAAATTTTGTCTCTGAACAAGAAGCCTTTTGCCTCCAAAAAAGAACCGTTGAAAGCTTAAATTTTATTGGTGCAAAGTAATGACCAACAAAAATATGAAGGCTTTTGATTCGCTGGAAGTTTATGGATACTGGAACCGCAATATAAGTAAATAAAAAAACAATTAAAATACAAATAGTTTGAGCAGTTTTATGTTTAAAATTATTTAATTTGTAAAAAACTGCGCCAAATTAAAAAAGCTTTGCTTGTTCTTCCTCGAACACACAACAAAAACTGCACGTTTCTGGCATTTTTAATTTTTTTGTTGGCTATATTATTACAAATATCCGGCCGGTTTTGCAACAAGATAGATTTGTTTATATGAACTACTGTATGACCAAATTTATAGCTTGGGGCCGGTTAACCCCATTTTTTTATTAATAAAAAAAATTAAATGCTGGTTTCTCAACTTCTAAAAAGATCTTGTAGTAGTAGAGTGCCTACAATATTTAATTTAATAAGAAATATGTCTTCGGCAAATACTAGAGTAGCTGTTTGTCAGTTTACAGCTACAGAAGACAAAGAGCGCAACCTTAGTATAGTTAAAAAACTTGTTCAGGAGGCCGCCATAAATAAGAAAGCTAAGGTGAAAACATGGTGAAAATACATTAAATTATGTTATACGGAAATAAGGCAAAATACTCCACAGTTAACAGTTTATCTATAATTAGGGTTACCAGATGAAAACATCTCTAACCAGGACCAGCCGTCAAGAAAATCTGGACAAAATCCGGACGTCAACATTTTTTTGATGCCACACACGAAAAATCAACTTTTTTTTTTATTGAAACAATAACTAATAAATAACATAATATACCTACTATTTTATAGGTACTTTTCACTGCTTTGTATTTTATTCAACAGCATTGAATTTTTAGGCAGTAGTACAAAATCGTAAAATTCTAAGCAGCTCATATTTCTTAAATTGTATGAAGTCATGAGTATTCCTTTTACAGAAGATTAAAGCGGCCTATTTCTTTCTTTGGTCCACTGGGTAGAAATACTTGCATTAACATAGTTTGCCCATTTTTCGTGGGTAGGCAGATTGTGGTCATCAGAAGTAAAATTGTCTGATATGTACTTTTTTAGATTACAAACTTCATCAAAAAAATTGTGTGTGCTTAAGACCACACGGCAGAAGTGTAAACTTCAACAAGGCTAAATTAATAATACTACTTTAAGCTGGGTCTTTAGAGTCAGAGTCAGAAAAAGCTTTATTGTCAAAGAAAAAAAAAATCTTATTGACAAAGCATCAATCTTATAACTAAAACATATTTTGTCTAAAATTATAATTAAGTAAAACTAATAAAAATAAGTTCACATTTTTAAAATACTAGGTAATTTCTAGCAAAAAATAAGTAGAAAATGGGTAGGACCTGCAATTATAAAAAAAAAAAAACAAGCAAAGCAAAACAGATAGGTAAAATCAGAAAGTGCAGAAACATATTTAAAGAAAAACAAATTTTAACCGCTTGTGATATATATCTATTTAAACTTTCAAATTGTGTCCATGAAAATGTAAACGAATTAAAAAAAAAAAAATAATAATAATAAAAATTTACAGATGTGCATACCTATAGCACAAGAAACACAAAAAGCTAGTGCAGCCCAAATTTAATCATAATTTTATTAGAAAATTGGCTTACTTTGCCGGCTTAACTTACTATAACTATAACAATATTTACATAACATTTTACCTTACATCTTGCCTGTCAGTCAAAAGGGTCAAGTATGACGGTTGAAAGACTAGCGTAGACACTTGATAGTTTTAACGTACATTTTTAGATCAGTTTTTGATACAAATCGATGGTTTTATTGGAAAACAATGTGTGATCCAGTCAGTTCTCTAGGCGGTCTTCCATCTTAAATCAGTTCAAGTAAAACGTCCGTTTTTCCGCCTACACACAAAGTTTTACTTGATGCATTTTGACTGAACAGGCAAGATGTAAGGTAAAATGTTATGTGAAGACCCCGCTTAAAGGTGAATTCACACTGCTAAATTTATCGACGATTATTGTTTAATTACATTTTTTGAAACTAGTTTCTTTTGCATTATTTGATGTTTATAAAGGCGGCTACTTTAAAATCCGGACGTTTATGAAAAATCCGCCCGGACGTAGTAAAAATCCGGATTAATCCGGACGTCTGGTAACCCTATCTATAATGATAAAATTGAGGGTAAAATGTTTTTACCTAGTTACTTACTGGAAAATGGTTGATAACATAATAATTGTTTTATTCAGGTAGTATTTCTCCCAGAAGCCTGTGATTACATCTCAAAGGACAAGCAAAACTTCTTGGAACTATGTGAGAGTTTAAATGGTAACTTAATATCTGAGTACAAAAATTTGGCCATAAGCAATAACATTTGGCTTTCCATAGGTGGATTTCATGAAAAAATTGATGAAGTAAGAAAATGCTAAGTAGTTGGTTTTTAATTTACATTTTTTTACAAAAAATATTTCTACTTGGTATTTAGAGGCAAACTTTTGCAATGTCAAAATTGTAAGAAATAAAATTTATGAAAATAATGTAAAATAAAATTAGGATAGAAATGCAAAAACAGTATTTTTCAGTGGTTTTTGTATTTCACTGTGTAAAAATCACTATAATATCTTCAAAAACAAAAACGTTATATAGTTTATAAAATTGAACATTCCTTATTTTTTTATTAAGCAACCATCAGAAAAATGGTGTCAACATTCAAACAGAAACTTACTAGTTGACACCGTTATATACAATTTAAGGCTTATAGTTTAAGAAATCTTTTTGTGGGGAAAATATTCTAGAGTATCAGTCATTAGCAAGACATCAATCACTGCATTTTAACTTATTTTGACCATTTCTTCTCTACCCCTTTCTGGACCACTTTTCTATGGGGCACTGCCAAGCGCGGATTTGAGTGGGGGACTGCTATGTTTAAGGGACAGTCAGGAATATAGGTTCTAACTCAGAAACTATAAGAGCATTTAATTAGCAAGTAATAAGCACTTATTTTACACATTATAAAATTTTTGTACTGCACACTTTGCGCTGCTAACCTTAAGAATGTACTTTTTATAACAGTCAAACAAATTTAATTTTTTTTCAGGTTACGGTATACAACTCACATATTTTAATAGACTCAGAAGGATGTATACAGCAAATTTATAGAAAAGTACACTTATTTGATGTGGTTATACCAGAAAAAAATATTAACTTAAGAGAATCTGATATGGTTATGGGTGGCTGTCGAATATGGAACCCTGTTCAGTCACCTATTGGGAAGTTGGCACTAGCAATAGTATCCTTTTTTACCCAGGACATGAATGCAAAAAAGAGGGTTCATATACATAAGTTTGAATCCCTTGGACTAAAAACCTATCTTTTAAAACACAAAAAAAGTGCATTTGTTACTTCGTATGACCTGGTCTGAGTCATGTGGGAACTAAATTCAGAATGTATATGAGTGACAGCTCACACAACAAGACATAAAAACTATTAGTTACCAAATAGACAAACTTTGACAGGAAAACTTCCCACATATGGCGGCATGAAATTTTTTAACAAATTACATAACACAAAACAACATGATGGAATATAAAAAGAAAATTTTGGACCTAATTTTAAAAATAGACCCTTACATCATTGAGGAGTACTTGGAATAGAGGTTTTCATACTTTCTTTCAGATTTATCTTTGTCTGTATTGGTCTTGTTTTTATTTGTTACTTTTTGGTACTTTGACAGTGACAGTCTTTATAATTGTATTTTTGTATAATTTTGACAATATTAAATTCTGAATTGACTTAAATTCGCTTCGGATTTAGTTTTTTCATAGTTTCTAAGTATTGTAAACTTTTGATAGGTTCCTCTGAATAAGGAAACTCACACACACATATCACTTTAAGGGTTAAAACTTATAATATTTCAATTATAAGTTTGAACCCTTATAGTGATATCTGTATGGATGTGTGAATCCAATGTGTTTTTCTTGTTGAGAATTTTTCTATCAGGTATAATTTTTAACAAGGTTTGATGTAAATTGACTACCACTACACTATGGACAACAACTATTATATTGTATTGATTTGAAGAAAAATCAGCTAAAAAATTGTCCACAGAAGTTTTATAACTGGCTTATAAAATCAATGTAGGCTGATTTTTATCGAAATTGAGAATCTGCTGTAACTTTTAATTCTAAACAACTCTTCCTAATAACCTTTTACAATATCTTTTAAAACAAAGGTACTTTAATCTTAACACTTTTTAACAGCATATATAAAAACACCCTGTATAATAATTTGGCTCATTTTCTTAACATCCTAGTTTGAGACCAACCTGAAATTATTCCTGAAAAATTAGAATCTAAATCGAAAAATATTTGTCATTTTACCCACACTGAATATTTATATATTTTTAGGATAATCTTAAAAACCAAATACACAGGTACCTAGTCTTTCTTTAGGTCTACAAGTGTAGAACATTTGGTTAATGGCCAAAATAATCATTTAAATAATTTTGGAATTTATTAAATAAATTATATTAATTTGGTAACCTACATACCATACCTACTATAGTACCAAAGCATAAAAAAGTACTTTGAAATCAGAAAGAAAAGATGAAACTAAAAATGTCAAAATATAGGGTATTGCCTTTAAAAAAGTATACAACATACTTCAAAAACTTAATCTAGCATTAGATTCTGATGGCTTGAAAATTGCTACAAATTTACCAATTTAGACTTTATTGTGCGATAATTATTAACATATATTGCTATGTAAAATATAACATAAAATATTACTCTGTAGGCTACTGAGGTTTCTGAAAAGTCAGCATTTTGGGAGGGAGCCTATAATTTTTTTATTTATGAAAACTTCCATTTGGTGTAAATAACTTTTTTATAGATCTTTTTATAAAAAATTAAACAGTCAAATTCCATTTTATCTGTCAATTTAAGTTTTTGAGAGAAATTGTCATTCCTTTATGGAATGACATCCTTTATTTCTTTTATACTATTTAACTATTTATGGGTTACAGGACAGGACCAAAAAAGAAACTATGAAGTTTTGGGCAATGTTTCGGAATATATTTTTCAAACCTCAAACTATTGTCTCCAGAGTCCGTTCGAAATAAATTGAGGAACGTCTCTTCATAACGAGGGATAATTTGAAGATTTTTTTCCTAATTTTTCGTTTTTGTTGTTTATTTTTTACTAACTTGGTAGTAGTAGCAATCTCGTCGTGACGTCTGTCCGTGTGTGTGTCTGTACGGCCCACAATAGCTCCAGAGCTCATTAGATTTTCATAAAAAATAGTGTTTGACACTGTAGCTGATTTTGGTCAAAATCCATTAATTGTTTTTGGAATATAGTACAACACATTTTTCTCAATAATTTGTGTTATAACCGAAAACTTCGTAAGAGCTTTCGTTTCGAAGTTATTTACAAAAACTCAGTGCTGATAGAGAAGGGAGTTCACTTGGACTTCAGGTGCACTAATGGGCTGGAAAGGTGTCAAAATATTGCTCATAAACCACAAAATATTGCCCATAACTGAAATGAGTGGCACACGCAAAATATTGGAGTATAATGTGGCACAGTTTAGAAAAAGGTTGACCACCAACATCGTTTTTGTTCGTTTTGTTTCCATTTTTACTTTATCCCATAGCAGTTAACCAGTCTTATTCGCCATTTTCTTAACCTAAACACCCAGTGCTACGATCTCAGGTTTCCAGAACTAAGCGTCCTTCAAACAAAATTGGGAGCCGAAATTTTGACCTATCCTTCGGCTTTTACCTTCACCACCGGCAAGGCGCATTGGGAAGTGCTGCTGAGAGCCAGAGCGATAGAGAACCAGTGTTACGTCATCGCAGCAGCCCAGTATGGCAGACACAATGACAAGAGGACTTCTTATGGACAAGCTATGGTAAGCATTTGCAAGTAAGTCTCACATTGTTGGACACCAAGACAGTGTGAATCATTGACGTGAATTCTAGAGAGAGAGAAGCTTTTAGCTAACCTGAACATATGGGACCATTCTTAAATTACGTAACACTTAAGGAGCAGGGTGGTTTAGCTGTGCGTTACACTCGATATTGTTTTAGTATATTTTTTATTAAACTGCGTTACAAAAGGCGGAGAAGGTAAAAAATCATGAATTTTTGCGTTACTTGATTTAAGAATGTTCCATATAACAAATAATAGAGAGGGAAGTATAGTCCTTGTCATAGGCAGTTACACTTTTGTGACATTTCCAACCTCTTTATTTATCATCTGCATACTGACAGCAACAAAAAAATCTGAAAAATGGCATGTCTGAGTTTTTATCTGTGCGTTTTTTGTCAACCTACAATGACAGTTTTACCTTTAATTTTATACCAACACGACATATTTACTTTTTAATATATTTTTGGTTTGAAAAGATGTTTATTTCATGTCAAAGTTACAAAAATGTAACTGCGTATGGCAAGGACTATAATAATATATAAATTTTTCGCGACCGACAATTTCCATCTCTGTCAAAACCATTTCGCTTTGAGGGTGAAATAAATACGTTGAATTAAATACGACAAGAAACTTCTTATAGACTGAATACCGCGTACTAAAAATTCGTTTTGAACTCATCCCAGAATACCTCTCTCTGAATCCCTTCCACCTTGAGCGCAAAATAGATACCGCGGGTCAGTCCGTCCTATTACGTGATGCGATATTATTCGGTAATTTTAAAATTGTTAGTGGTTTTATTGTGTGTTTTTCCATGATAGTTAAAATTTTTTTTTGGAATACCATAAAAACTATTTTTTCAACCGATATAATGGTTTGAGAGTGTATTGTGTGTAAAAACTTGATGTTTTTTATACAGAACCGTACGCAAAAAACCGTACGCGACGTTGCCAAAACAGAATAAATCCAAAATAAAACATTTTTTGTATCTCTTTCCAACTATCTAATTTTATTTTATACTACTACTATGTCGGTTTAGAACGTTTTTCGACGTTGTCCGACGCCTATTTTCCACCTCCTTCGATCCTGACAGTCATCTTCCGTCAGGTTTTTTTGACTCATTGATCTTTGGATTGACTGTTGCCATTCCAGTTTAGGACGCCCTCTTTTTCTGTGCCCTATTGGTTGCCATTCTAGGACCTGCGTTGGTAATCTTTCGTCGCTCATCCGTTGTACATGGCCGTACCATATTAGTTGCCTTTTAGTGATGTCATCCGTTATGCTTCCCTCGATTCCCATTCTTTCTTTTATGATCTCATTTCTGATATGATCTGTTCTGGATATTCTCATTGATCTTCTTATTGCATCCATTTCGACACTTTCCATTTTTGCTTTGTATTTTTCTGTTACGCGACAAGTCTCTATTCCATACAACAGCGCGCTTTTAACACTTGTTTCATATATGTTAAATTTTACATTCTTTTTTATGTCTCTGCTCCATAAAATATTTTATTTTATATAAAGTTTAAAAACAAATCTAGATTTATTAATTAAATATGGTGGGTGCTATTCCAAGTCTAGCCCCTTACATTAATGGTCTAAGTCAACAGACAAATTTTCACCATGGTTGATATATGGATTTTTAAATTTTGTCCTATATTTTTATTATATTTCCTCAGTATCAGTATGGGCAATGTTACTTTTACATTACTTCACATGTATAGGAGAGGGGAATTAATTGGAATTTTTATTATTTTTATTTTTTTCTAAAGGGTTTGGTCATAATTTCTATCAGTCTGCCAAATTTTAGCTTTGTAGCATGTCTGGAAGTACAATAAAATTTTGATGATCTATACAGGAGTGAGTGGCAATTTCGACGTTTCTTGAAATTTCGTAACCACTTTACTACTTTATGGAACTCCATGAAACTTGGACGGTTTGTTAACTCTATGAAGCTCATTCCGAAGTAGAGTTTTAGATAGGTCAAATATGGGCTGAAATGTTGAAAGATGGTACAGCAAATTTGTGTATAAACATTATTTTGAATAGCGCATTATACGCGTTGCAGGCGTCCCAACTTGCCAGCGAGTTCGTAACCGACTTCTCTTGGAACTATCCATTGTGAACTGACCTGACCTAATAAATAATTTTAGATAGTTGATCCTTGGGGCAAAATATTGGATCAATGTCCGATCTACGACGAAAAAGTGGAAACAAACGAAAGTATAGCAGTGGCAGATATAGACTTGAATCTACTAAATAAAGTACGCTGTGAAATGCCAGTATTTTGCCATAAAAGAAATGACATCTATAGTTTAAATTTAAACGAAATGTCTGCAGAAATTGGAAAAAGCAATTACCACTTTGCTGATAAAGTTGTTCCTGTCGATACAGTCTTTTATAGATCAAAATACTGCTTTGGATTTACGAATATCAGATGTGTGGTACCCGGACGTAAGTAGATTTTGTTTCATGGCGTCCACCGACTGAAATCGCATTTTTTTGCAATTATATGACTAGTTTTTATAAAATGTTGACCTTTTTTAAAAAAAAATCTTAATTTTTATGATTTTAAAATAACAGTTTATGATTTTATTAATTTAACTGATTAAGTTACAAAAAATTAATTGAAGAGGTATTTCAGCGTATTTCCAAAGCATTTTGCTTTTGTTTTAAATTGCCCTTGTGAGGAGAGATGGATTTTTGAGGCTCTTGCTTTGAAATTTTGCCCAGTGTTCCTACAACTCAATAGAAACATGATGGTATTAAATTGAATTATACTAAAAGATCAATCCAAGTTCATGGGTCTAATACTAGACTGAAAACTTTCATGGAGACAAAATACCGATGAAGGAAATAGGAATATTAAAATAAGGCCTATACTTATGTACGTACATGGTGGCAGACTAGAAAAGAATGTGTTTCTCCTGAAGCTAGCCAAAGTCCAAAGAACGGCTTGCCAGGCAATAACAGAGTGCCGCAACGGAAGCGATTCCCCCTTTGGTTATATTCTGCTAGGAAATAGCTGCAAAACGTGCTAAGTAGCAGGAATGCAAAAAATTTTGGCCATGGCAATATTCTAAGGAGTTTTACAAGCAGCAATCTACAGCGACAAACAGACTATGCCGTACCGACTCACACGTTCACTAAATACTTCGCTGTAATATTCTTAAGCAAAGAGGAGTGGTTGGCAAGTTCTGTTTAAACCGAAGCCGTCATTCCGATCCTTACAGACGGCTCAAAAACGGACGAAGGTGTAGGATACGGAGGGTTTTTAACAGAGCAAGGACTTGCGGAGTCCCATAAGCTTCCTAATTACTACACCATCTTCCAGGCGGAGGTATTCAATCTTAGGCTGCGATTAAGGCGCTGTTCCTTGTTCCAAAATTACTTTTTTCCCAGGATCCTAGAGGGTGTGAATCCGAACCGAACCAGCATATAAAATACTCTGCCAATATATGGGCCCCTAAGCTCACACTAGGTACTATAGTTATAGTGTACGTGTGAGCTAATATAACTAAAAACTGAAATATATTTTATTCAACTCCAGACTAAATTACCTTTTGTTTGATACCACACAAGCCATGTTTTAACTTAAACTCAAATTTTTGAAATCTACCCCCACCCTTAAAAAAACAAAAACTATAATGTATTTTGTTAAACTCCGGACTCAATTACCTTTCGTTTGATATCATACACGCCATATTTTCACTTAAACTCTAATTTTTGAAATATACCCCCACCCTTTTTTTTTAAATAAATTAAAATGTATTTTGTTTAACTCCAGACTCAATTACCTTTCGTTTGATATCACACACGCCATATTTTCACATAAACTCTAATTTTTGAAATCTACCCCCACCCTTTTATTTGGTTTGTGTTCGGTGGATTTTGTTCATTTTTAAATGGGACCATCTCGACCCAAGACCCAGCCTAGGTACCAAATTTTATTAAAATCGGCCAAGCGGTTTTTGAGTTATGCGCGTTGGTCGTTACAGACAGACAGACATACAGACAGACGGCGCAACAGAAAAGTTTCAAAATCATCTGAAACGCAAAGATAAATAAAAAATTTTAAAATCGGAGCAACTTTTTTTTTCTAGTATAGTATATGTGTGAGCTAAAAAACTTCCCTGACTTCTTTCCCGGGATCCTAGAGGGTGTGAATCCGAAACGAACTGAACTAAACCGAACCGAATTTGGTTCAGTTCAGTTTGGTTCAGTTCGGTTCGGTTCGGATTCACACCCTCTAGGATCCCGGCAAAAAAGTCAGGGAGTTTTTTTAAATATGCTGAGTCACTATTTTGTTACATCCCTATTTTGTTGCATCGTTTTTTTTTGATAGTCGCTATTTTGTTACATCACTATTTTGTTACATCTCTAGTGTGTTACATCGCTATTTTGTTACCCTCTCTATTTTGTTACATTGCTATTTTGATAGTTGCTCTTTCATTACATAGCTATTTTGATTGTCGCTATTTCGAAACCGCTATTTTGTACATCGCTATTTCATTCCGGAAACAACTCTGTGAGCCTGGTCAAACCACAGAAATAGAAAAATAAATAGAACTCCTTTCAAACCTGCACAGGCTGGAGGAAATGGAAAGAAATCCGCTATTTTTCCACAGATTGAGCAAGGCCAATTTTGACAAACACGATTTGAAAGGCAATTGAACTAAACTTGTCGTAAAACATCATATGGAGCCACTGATCTTAATTAAAGATATTTGACAGACCGTCACTGCTTATTTTTACCATGGCGACCCCTATGGGTGGTGGCTTAGCACTCATAGCTTGCTTTGGAAACAATGGCAAATTTAAATTCGTAGACGCGAAGTTTTAAGTGTGCATGCGTGTGTTTTGTCACATTGACACATAGCTGCGTTGTGGGCGGACGCCATATTTATTGTTTATTAACATTAAGTACTTGTATAATTTGCTAATAAAGTTAAGAGTGGTTAAACACACTTCATGGTGTACACAATAAATCTGCACAATTAATTTTAGAAAAACTACAATTTTAATCTACAATTTGATAAATTAGCTTGTCTAACGAACTGTCACGATCAGCTGTTTTTCGATCCAAGATGGTCGCCATAGGACAAACAAAGCGTTTTCCCATAAGCCGCAATGTTAACAAAAACGTAATTTAAAAAAAAAGTGAAACGATTTAACTTACAACAAAGATGCTGTTTTAAGTATTGAACCTTTGTACACATGGGAAAAATGCGTTTTTCTTTAAAAAAATCAATTGAAGCCAGTAAATCTCAAATAAAAGGGACCATGTTTTGTTCAAAAGTCAGGTTATGTTTTTATTTACTTTTGTTTTTTTTTTTACTTTTTTTCCAGTTTTTTACTCAGTTTGAATCATTATTATTAGTTTCTGTGCTGTTATGAATTGTGGCAGCTGGGGAGAGCTTGATAATGTTAGTTTTGACGGAATGCCAAGTATTTTGACCTTAAAAAATCATCTTGATTTAAATGAACTATAGGTATCAGCTCAAAGAAGGGAAAAGAAAGTGGATAAGTGCTCTATTACCTGACTTAACAGAGGATAAATTGAAATATTCGAAAGTTTTTTGTCAGGTTTGTTTTGGATAAATGTGTAACTGCCATTTTGGCAACATTTTCTATTGGGATCTTTTTTTGTGCATGAGTGGACTTTTGCAGAAGTGTAACATAGAATTGTGTTAAACTGTAAGAAATATTTCACTATGATTTTTTTACTATTCTAGGCAATACAATACAGCAATGATCATGACTGGGTCTCTCCTGAATGGATTATTGTTTCAAAACAGTTGAAAAATTTTTAAAATGATGGTTGAAAAAAGGGTCCAGAGAAGAAAGAAAAGGAAAACAATATGAGGTTAAAGTGTGAATAATGAGCTGAACCAAATTTGTACACCATCCTACAGAACTCTTAAATAAACTTTTTGTAGTGTAGCATCCTGTATAGTGTCGAGTGAAGTCCTGTATCATTAAAGTTTCTGTTTCTTTAATAAATATTTATTTTACAGACCTCAAAACAGTTTAGAATAAACTGGTGAATTTGACAATCTCCCTAACTCAAACCTCTTTTTATCTTAAACTATTTTGGTGCAAATTTTCCTTTATTTCCATGCTTTATGACACCTAAAACTTGTACACCGTAAAATTTGTATAGTATCTGACTGGACCTACTACAAGTCCTGTTGTGAAATTTCTACGGTACTGTTCTGAGCTTATTGCCAAAAAAAGTTTTTTATGGCATCATTAATAATAGATGGAAAAAAAGTCATCTTTGTTGACTTTGATGACCACAAGAAAAACAAATAAGTTCTCTCAGATATTTTTTTCAATTTCTCTCAAAAAAACTTGGGTTCTAATACTCCTAATGGGTCATATGCTGTTACGCCCAATTGTAGAGTAGAGTATATATTTATTTGCATAAACTTTTAGATACATAATTGAGCAAATATTGTTACAAAAAAACAGTAATAAAAGTAATAGTAACAGTAGTAATACAACAGCGAATATTGTACTGTTGTAAAATTTGAACAGTACTTACTGTTGTGAGCTGATGAACCTTAGGTTTGACCATACTTAAGCCCTATGTATTATAGTTCATGGAAAATCATATGGTGATGTACGGTGTGTAAGGCCAATGACAAGGAAAAACTGTATTTTAATTTTGCAAGTTTTTTTTTATATAATGTTTACTTATATTTTTTTAAATAAACATGTTAGAAGTTTGCTTGACCAACCTCGGTTAGAACTCATATGTGCATATTGATCTGTTGGACTGACCTACCTATAAGTTGTGCCTCTTTTTCATGTCACTACTGGAGGGTTAAAACAATTAAACTTTGTCTAAACCTAAAAATCATAGTGAAATATTTTTCACAGTTTAACGCTATAGAAGGCCTATTACTTAGCAAAAGGTTTAGTCAAGTACAACAAGAGATCCTAATAGAAAACCTGAATCTGATGAGAAAAGTTTAGTCTATTTCAATTTCGTCTCTGTTAAGTGAGCCTTGAAGTGAGCTCTTTGAATAGAACTACTTTCCCCTACCTTGGGCTGATAGTTCATTGATTCATTGGTCAAAAAACTTCAAAAACCTTTGGGGGCCCGATACCTTTGGGGGGCCCCCAGAGGTCTTATGATGTACTTTATGTTATTTTTTCTGTTTATTCATGAAATATATGGAAAATATCTAAAAAAATATGTGGTTTGGGGGGGTCCGGGCCCCTAGCCCCCCGCCCCCTTGGTGCGCCCATGTAATAATTCAAAATAAGTGAAAAAACTAGAAAAAAAGTTTAAAAAAAAACAAAATAAACAAAAACATAACCTACTTTTTTGAAGAAAACATGGTCCCTTTTATTTCAGATTTTCTCGCTTTAGTTTAATATTTTTAAGAAAAACGCATTTTTCCCATATGCACAAAGGATCTGTTCTTAAAACTGATTAATTTTTGAGACTAAAGCTCTTGTCGTTTTTGTAAAATTTACGTTTTTGTTAACATTACGGCTTATGGGAAATCGGTTTGTTTGTCCTATGGAAGACATCTTGGATTTGATCATATGTTTTGTTAGACAGCCCCATTAGATTAGACATAACCCAACTTTTTTGACAATTGTCAAATAATGTAGTGACGTAACGGAGTATGTTCCAAAACCACCAAAACTGACGCACGCCCAGTAACCGAAATCCTTTGTACCCGAAAAAAGAAAAAATTAAGTATTAAATGGAGTCCTGGCTTCAAACATCGCGGGTGAAAATGCATGGGTATACCCCATATTTATGTTCTAACGTATTTGGTTGAAATATTTTGATATATTATATTTAAACATGTCAACATACAGGTACTCTAACAATACCATGATAAAGCTACCAAAGAGAACATGGGTAGGCTTAGAAACCTGCAGCATCTCAAGGCAGCTTATTTAACTACAGGCGGGAAATGCTTGAAAGTGACTTTGGTTATTACAGGTCACTGGCTCTTCAGAGTCCCGTTTAAAAATACCGGGAAACGATTACTGCTGTAGTCCCAGGGACGAAGAGGATCCTGAGAGCATAGAACATCTACAGTGTAAATGCACTGGCCTTGCCAGGACGAGATGTACCACTCTAAATCTTCCTTCATCCAAAGAATTTGTTTTTATGGTCTTGCGCTTCAGAAAGAGGGAAACCACCACTTAAACGTAATCTATAAATCTACAATCTAGTGGTCTGCTACCTTACCTAACCTACTCTTATTTTAGGCTTATAACGTTATAATGGTTTATTGTATTAGGCATTTTTTTAAATTATAAAAATAATGGCGCGAAAGTCATGTCTATCGAGTTTCATCAATGAGTATATGACCCATATAGAGTGTCAACCTTCGAGTCTTGCAACATTGAGGATGGCGCTGAAATAAAGTCGTCTAGTACGCATTATTCCGAGACACTACTATGATCTAATGTTATTTGTATGATAGGCATGAACCTCGGAACTCGCACATGCAACTAAATCGTACCAGTAGTTCCTAAATATTGGGTACCAGACGAATTTATTTCAGCGCCATCTGCACCTCAATGTTGCAAAGCTCGCCGGTTGCCACTCTATATGGGTCATATACTCATTGATTTCATTTAAGCACACAATTTAACAAACTTTAAGTAACTTGAAGCACTGTAGCGATCCCTACAAACCTGATCAAGACCTTATTTCATTTTATTAAACTTAAGGCACCATAGCGAACCGAGTACCTAACTCACCAAGACCTTCTTCCGGTTATCAGTCAAACAAGGTCCCAAGAGCGCGTTCAGATTGGACGTCGGTCGTGGCCCGGGCACGTCCTGACTATTCAGATTGCATCCGGTGTGCATTTGGTTAGACTTTAATCTGGCGTTCGGATTGCTGGTGAATTTTTACCGGATGCACACTTTCGAACCCTTCGAAATAGGACTACTAAATTTAACCCGCATGCACATTTGATCAATCCTTTGATTTCTAACCTTTATAACATATGTGTATTGTTTATTATTTGCTTAAATTTTTTTTCGGCCTTAAAATCAGTGCTAAAATTTTGACTAGGTACTTACTAGGTAGAAATGAAGAACCAAATTAGTACTCATTCTCATAACTTCATTTTGTATGAATTTGGTGTTGAACGAAAACACGAGAGTGGTTCAACAAAAACGTTCGGTCGTTTTTAAGAAAGCGCAAGAAAAAAAATCACTTTGGAAATATATATAATATAATATATAGAAATGCATTACATATGACAGTTATCAATTGATCAGCTGCAAGATGAAAATCGTTCAGATTGAAGAATCAGGCCTTTACCGGACGCACACCAGGTGTTTCAATCTGAACGCGCTCCAAGCATTCCACTAAGAAACTAGACTGCGTTCGAAAGCGGCGTTGCCACTTGTCCCAAAAATTAAGCGTTACCCTTATATTCTTCTAATTTTAGACGTTTTAATATCAACCATAAGAATAGCAAAGCGACTGCCTGATTTAAGTCAAGAAGAGTTATCCGACTTGATACAAACCAGCGTCAAAATTCAACGAGTTATGGAAAAGATCCACGGCACTGATTCGTCTACAATATGCATCCAAGATGGACCATTGGCAGGGCAGACTATACCGGTAAGTTATGCCACGTAGCGTTGGGGAGAGGGCCAGCTCTGTACTATGTTGCCAGTTCTACGTGATAGTATGAAATTATAGGATGTAAACAATAAATATATTTAGGCGGGATTTTTAAAATTATATCACCCCTGTCCTTTTTGGAGGTCGAAATCGGTGTTAACATAAAGTAAGTATAACCTGACCTTGGTCAGTTGATCACAAAAAATAACGACAATAAGTTTAGAAAATTATATTTTATGAGGATGTACCAGAAAACAGTCGAAAAATTGCCTTAGTTTTCAAAAAAAAAAAATATATATATATAATATATATATATATATATATATATATATATATATATATATATATATATATATATATATATATATATATATATATATATATATATATATATATATATATATATATATATATATATATATATATATATATATATATATATATATATATATATATATATATATATATATATATATATATATATATATATGTCGAATTTTTCACGTCAGTGAGGTCCAACTGATTTTTGTAAACAAAAGTTAGATATGATATGAATAACGGAACTACTAATATTTTTTGTATTTTTTGAAAACTAAGGCAATTTTTCGACGGTTTTCTGGTACATCCTCATAAAATATAATTTTCTAAACTTATTGTCGTTATTTTTTTTAGCCCGCTTTATTTTTTATTACACAAAACTTAAACTACAAGTCAAATTGAATGTGATCGTTTAATATCAAAGGTGAACGGAGGACTTGGGAAGTTAACAAAGATGTAGGTCAGCGAATTATTTTTGAAGCTGAAACGAACACATTATTTTCTTCGAATTTTGATTTTTGTGTAAAGAGAAATAAAGCGGACTAAAAACAATAACGACTGGTATGTCTGAAAAATATTATTTTATAAGAATATACTAAGAACTAGTAGGAAAATTGCCTTAGTTTTTAAAAAATTCAAAAAATATTAGTTGTTCATATCATATCTAACTTTTGTTTACAAAAATCAGCTGGACCACCAGTGTCGTGAAAATTCGACATATATTTATAAGATGCGAACACCGGTCTATTCTATCCACCGTGCACCCTAACGCGTGCTGACGCCTGACGCAGGGTTGCCATTTGTGCAGAGCTGACCCTCTCCCACCGCTATGTATTATACAGCGTCACGTATTGAATTGAATATAATATATTGAGTCTCTCTGTATTACAAATTTAGGTCAATTCGGTTTTTCCTTTCCGATATACACAGTGTATACATATAAGTGTTAAAGGCAGGGGTGATTAATTTTATAATTTTTTTAGCATGTTCATGTTCACATTTTGCCAAGAAAAAAGGGAGACTTTGAAAACAATGATGACATTTACAATTGCTTAGCCACCCATGATAAACCAGAGAACCAAAACCCGCTAAGAAGTCTTGAAGAACAAACTGAGGAAGCCATGATGCTAAGAAAATATTTTAGTTAGGGCCTCAATGTAAGATAAACTAAAGTAGGTACTAATTTTTTTTGAATATTCATTTAATTCAGTAAAAAATGCACTATCACACCAAAATAAATAAACTGATTTAAAAGATAAGAGCACTAATTCAGTACATAGCTTAGAGTAAGAAATATTTTTTCTTACTCTAAGGTACATATATTTTATTTTACTCCTGGGCCTTTTTTTGCTGGAAAATATTTTTTCAAAACTTTTATACCTATTATATTATATAGGTACCTACCTATTTCATTAGGTAGCTGCGTACAAATCTAGAAACCTAAAAAAATACAATTGACTTTCTAAAAATTGCAAAAATTCAAAACTATTATATGTCTTCAAAATTGGAACTCCCCACAGTTTTATTAAAAATTAAAAAAGGGTAAATGATAGAGGAAACTCGCCTAATTTTGGACAGTTTTTTTATTTTAACTTTTGTGTGACGAAAACATATTTTGTTCATACTTCTGATCCTAAAATATGTTGTTACGTCAATAAAAACAGGGTACGCTCAGAAAAATATGTATTTCAACCCTAAAGAATACAACAATTCGACCAAAGTAAAACAAAGCACTTTTTCAAATTTAAAAATAGGGTTTCCAAAATTTGGAACCTATTTTTCAAAGCAAAAGTCACACACATAAGCTTTTGTTTTCTCACTACCAGCACAGTTCGTGTGCCCATCGGAAGCAAAGTGAACACTGTATCCAGATTTCTTGGTTTGGATATCCAAATTTAGGTATATATAGAGGATTGGGACTCACCTTTTCAGCTGTTTCCGTCGTCCAGAGGAGCTCCTCTCGCTGGCCCAGTCGTTGCAGTCGATCCACACTAGAATCACTTGTTTGTGTAATGGTTTAGTTTGATTTTCTAAGAATTTTATTGGATTTTTTGGTTAATAGAATTTATCACCATGCTGCGTGGTGATCTCGATAAAATACGACAGACGAATCTTTTTTTGGTTACGCCTTTTTGCGCAGATTCATTTTTTCGTAGATGGCGCTGGCGTTTTGCTTGTGCCAATCAAATTGAAATTGTGTGGGTTTTCCGAATACGGGAATTTGGCGCAAAATTTGAATTTAAAATTAAAGTTGCACGAACACCCCCCTATCCAAAATTAGGCAACCTTTATATTCTAGGTTATGTGACTAATATCAAAAAGTCCGTGAGAGAAATTCTTATTTCAAATACATAGTACAACCTTGCCAAATTACACTTTCCTAGGCTAAGTACTTACCTTTTAATAACGGTTTACACGTGGAGCAACAAAAAACTCGTTTTCACAATTAAACACATAAGCTTATGGCACCACCAAGTGGTGAACAGTCGAACTATGCGCTTCACTGAGAATCATTTTATGTTAGAGACGCTTCGTTTTGTTGTTTGAATTGAAGGAAACTGTAAACAGATTTTGAGATAATGCGGTATCCAAAATTAGGCGACTTTCCTTTATGCCACTGTTTCTTGTTGTGGGTATAGAATGTGTATGATAACAATAGAACCCCAATAAAAGGGTGTGAATAAGACCAAAGTGCTGTAAACAGAGGGAGATAGATTAAGTTGAGCCATCTCTTTTGCACCTTATTTTGTTCTGGCCGGATAGTAATTTTTGTTGTTTCAATAAGTCAGAGAGGGCCAAACTGGACAGGTATTCTCGTAATGAAAAACGCATAGCGTTTTTAAGACGCTCACCGTTTTATGACGTCAAATTCGCTAAGCACCTGATCAAAAGTGCAAAAATGGTATTCACTTACGATTGCGCTGAGCATTTTTTAAAACGGTAACCGTGTTGAAAAACACCGACCAATTGGCATCTGTTTTTGGAAATCGCTTGGCGTTTTTAAAAAATTCAAACCCTTTACAAAGTATTATGCACATAGTTATTAATTTTTTTGGCCAATTTTGTATTTATAGTAGTTAAAGGGGGCCTTCAGGCTATACTTTAAGTACAATAAGGTACCAAAATAGCTACCTTTCTTATTCTTCAAGGTAAAAATTAAGGATTTTAAGGGGTTTGCGAATAAAGATTTACTGTGGTGGGTGTGCTTTCGGGCTGTTCGACCGTCGTCGTTGGAAATTCGTTCTCGACGTTTCGCCATCTCGAGTGGATGGCATCTTCAGGAGATGTTGACTGTTTGTCAGCTTGTCGAAGACTGGACTAGTCTTGGTGTGCTTTCGGGCTATTCGGCCGTCGTCGTTGGAAAGTCGTTCTCGACGTTTCGCCATCTCGAGTGGATGGCATCTTCAGGAGATGTTGACTGTTTGTCGGCTTCTCGAAGACTGGACTAGTCTTCGAGAAGCCGACAAACAGTCAACATCTCCTGGAGATGCCATCCACTTGAGATGGCGAAACGTCGAGAACGAATTTCCAACGACGACGGCCGAACAGCGCGAAAGCACACCCACCACGATGGACGCGAAAGCCTTTCACAATTTGTAAAGATTTACTGTATTTCTCTCCCTCTGGAATCTATTTAAGTGGTACAGATAAATGAATAATTAAAAATTGTTGATGGGTAGGTTTTCTACACTTCTATATGTAAAGGTACCCTGTAGAGTAGGTAACCGAGCATTTGAGCCTTATTGGAAACACCCTAGTATAAGCGAGTGTATTCAGTTGGAACAATGGAATGGTGGTGGTCATGCCAAAACTTTAAAAAATTTTAATTTCTAAAATCATTGAAGATTTTTAACTAAATCTTTTAAAACTTTATTTTGTTTGTTGGAATATGATGAAAATGTATGGTTTACTTCTATATAACCTTTATTATTATTCC
The DNA here is from genome assembly GCA_963576565.1 of Aspidapion aeneum. Taxonomy (NCBI): domain Eukaryota; kingdom Metazoa; phylum Arthropoda; class Insecta; order Coleoptera; family Brentidae; genus Aspidapion; species Aspidapion aeneum. The sequence continues at coordinate 31,004,066 of OY755038.1, read as the reverse complement.
CTAGGAGTGTAGGGGTCATTACCTTCATGTTAAGAAAAAACATCTCTCATTAAAACCATTTCTAACCATCACCTTCTCTAGATTTTCGATGCTTTTATCAATAAATAACAAAAATAACTGGGGTAAAAAAAATCTCTAATGTATGCCACAAATGTCAAAAAACATGAACGAAAAGTGAGAATTTGAAGGATGCTTAGCGAGTTCCATCCCAAGGGCGCGTTTACCAACGTGAATACCAAATTCGATCGGTCAGTGCTGTGCGTTTCGCTTAGCGTTTTCAAAACGTAACGTTTTTAAGCCAATTTATGAGAATACCAGTCCTGACCGACTGACGGTGTTATCCTGCAGCTAACAAACCTGTCTGTCTGCAATTAAATCGTATGATATCGTTGAATTAAACAAAATCCTATGACTGCAGTATCGTGAGTGACCCACTTTAGGATCTAAGAGCAGAATGTTAAAATTTTGTGCTGTAAATAACATTTTGTTTATTTAAAAGCAAATTTACATATTCTATGTACATGTTCTCTATTAATTTTATTTGCAAGCTATGTATGAATAAATTAATTTTTCTTATTAATGTGTGTTTACATTACTAAAATCTAAGATTCTAGGCTATGAAGTACAGTTTATTTCAAAATTCTTGACATAACTTTCTGACAGTTATCATAACAACCAGCATAGACCAGCTACAGTCCCTGTATGTTGACATATTTGGATATATTATACAGGGTTCGTCTACGATCGTTTGGCCATTGAAAAATATGTGAATTGAAGTAAGATCGCTATTTAAATAAATGGCACTAAGAGAGATAAATAGTTTAGCGCTGTTGTCAAGTTAGCAATTCAAGAAAATGGTTTTCTTTTCGCGATCTAATGACGTTACTCTTACCGGCTGAGTAGGCCAAAAAAGTTAATAAAATCCTTAAAACCCCTTGAGTTTAATTGCTGTAGCGCCATCTCTTAGATATCATTTGAACTGTATGACTAATAGTCAATACTGCGAATCCGTAATTAAGTGTACAGGTAGAGCTTTCTAACATGGCGAAAATGTTAAAGGAGGTTACTACTCGCACAAACAAAATATTCCACAAATTCAACTTTATGGATAACAAATTTCTTGGTCTTTATATGTACCGAGTTATTCTCAACCAGTTAGAAACCAATACTTTACTATTACTACAAATTACTTTACAGGAATGTACTTAACTGTGTAATTAATTACAAGAAAAAATAACTTAATTATAAATTTCCTACTTGCAAAATAAAAAAAGTAGTTGACAATTACTTTTTTATTTATTTCTTTCACTTTTTCATAATTTACAAAATGTGAAAATGCTTAATTTAGGAGCCCTCTTCCTTCGTAATACATTCCGAACTTAGCCCTTAAATTCATTACGAAACGTGGATTGGTTTAAGTAATAAAATCGAAATAGCTTTTTACAAATAATAACAATCACTTCGTACATCCCTACCCCCAAAAATGTTGGATAGTGTATGGTGACTTTTAGCAACTTGACTTCGTGAGCCGCCGCCAGGAGATCGAACGGCACAAGAGTTTCACAAAACATACTTGAACGGCATTTAAGCGCGACTTTAATAAAAGAGCAAGGTTATTATGTAAGAAAAAATTATTAAAAAATTGAATTTTTCTCGATTTAATGTTTCCTGATTAAAGCTAAATAACGAAATACATAATAACGACTATTTCTTCGTCTTTTAAAAGTGGATATCTTACTGTGATTGCTCCTGTTTAGTAATAAAAAAACTATTAATGAATTTTAAGTCACAGCGGCAAACGCTCCTGTATATGCGCGTCTTTGGTCTCTCACTGATTTCTTGCTTTCCATAAGTTCATCCTTTTTTATACGCTTTTCATAAAGGCGTTTAGTTCGAAGTCGAGCCCTGTATATATACAAATATGTCAACATACAGACACTCTAACGCCAGCCAAAAAAGTTTCCTCAAAAATAATTAAATGAACTGTAGCTGCACTTATACTAATATGGTACTTGGCCACTAATCAAACCAATCAAATAAAAAATGTGATAGAATATTTGACAAACTCTTTCACCATTTTTTTTTAATTTGCCAAAAAAAATCCAAAATATATTTTTTTTCTTACTAGTCATTATTACCTTAAAAATAAAAAAATTATAATTTTGCTCTAACAAAAACTAAAAGATTAACATTTTAAACAGGAAATTTATTTAAACTCATAATTAATTAGTCTCTATTTGGTAGTATCTAAATATAAAATCTGATAAAGATAATTTTTGGGTACTCTTGGAAATGTAATTGACTTTATTGAGTAGCTCGCAGTCATTATCTAAATAATAGGCAAATTATTTTTTTTTTGTGACACCTCAAAATATTTAAAATTTTGAAAAAAGAAATATGAATGTTTAAAGGTTCCACCTACAAAATAGCTTATAAAACCACTTCATTTTATTTTAATTTTCCAAATAAAACTCAAAAAATTACATCAAAATAAGATTTCTATGGAGTGGTAATTTTGTTTAGTGTATTAAACATCTAAATTAACAAATTCCATAAAATAATTAAAAAAATAAACCATGCTTTACAGGGGTATTCTGGGGGGGGGGGGGGGTTCATCATTGCCATGTCAATAGAAAAAGTCAACAATTTCTGATATGGTAATGAGCATATTACTATATTATTATATTTTAAGAAGGCTATGTTAAATAAAAATAAACATTTTTTGCTCACCTTGGGGTATTAAGTCACACTATATAAAGCACCCCTTTTTGAAACGTCTAAAACAACAATTTATAGCATATCGCACACCCACTGAAAAAGAGTCACAACTCAAAAATCGCCGTTATTGAGATAAACCTGCCGCCATCATCGAAATAAGTTGTAGTTTCTTCCATAAAAGGGTCACATTTATGTTGCGACAATTCACCGCAAGATGGCGATGTGACTCTTTTATTTTGTCCAGTTTAGCTGAGGATGCGTTCCTTTACAGTGTCACTTTTGACTTTATAACAGCGTGAACGTGGAGTTTCATCCTGAAAAGAGTCACATTTCGAATTGTGTGAACAGTTGGTTAAATCTGATCCATATAACAAGTAAATTACTGTTCTTTTTTGTGTTGTGACTGTTTTTTCGAATTGTTCAGTGTACTTAGAATTAAGGAGAATAAGAAAAAAATCTTTTGAATTTATTAGAGAATAATCACATTCCCAGTTGTTACTCAGTATTTTATAACTCGTAAAAATAAATACAAAGTTTCTTCTTTATTTGTTTTCTTTTTTTATATTATTTACCATCCTGATTTACAACGTCATGATGCCTTGTTCTAAAAAAGTGTCACAATATCGGGATTTTGTATTTTTTTTTTTACTAAAAACGACAAAAATCATTTTTTCTGAGAAATGTACTGCACCAATTACATTGAGTTAATATGTTCCTGTTGATATAAAATAACATGTTAACTTGTAATTTGTCATGTAAGTAAAAAAAAAATAATCTCTCTAATGAACTAAATTCTTTAAAGCAGTTTTCACAAAACAATCTTTTTTGAGTTGTGACTATTTTTTAGCAGGGGTGCGACATGGTAATGTTCAAAAACTGATCAGTCAATATTTTTTTTGCACTGAGCATCTACATATAAACTGAGCTCAAACCTCAATTTTATGCAACAGTTCATTAAGGAGAACGGGTAAATCCATATCAAATCAACCGGGTATTTTACCTGACCTTCTCCGATGATTTTTGGTACACGTTTTCTACCTATTAAAAAACTCGAATTCCGAAAATTTTATATTTTTTGACCAGTACTTTTTTTGTAATTAATTTTTGAAAATTAAAAAAAATTGAAGGTATTTGAAATACCTTTTGAATGATCTAGCACAATGCATAAATTTTTGAAAAATTTTTATTTTTTTCCAAACAAAAATTTTTTTTTTGAAAAATCTCAAAAAGGCCATTTTTGAGTTTTTTCAAAAAAATGATGGGTTCCTGACCAAAAAAAAAAATAACTCATTACACAAAAATTCCTTACTATAAATTAATGCTCATATATACCACTGTTTGATAATTCGCTCATAATATGTGTAAATTGAGAAAAATTTGCCATTTCTGCTCAAATAATCGATTTACAGTACCTGTTTATTCCTGTTAATATTTGCACCACCCCTGAGGCCACACCCCTTTCATTTTATTGGTTTCTTGAAGTTTTCAAATCGAGTTTTAACAGGAAATTTCTTGCAGAACCTGACTGATTTTATGCAAGTTTGCTCAACTTTGTTCCAAAATTTTATATTCGTTTGCTTAGAAGTTTTTCTACAGTGTCGGGTATGCGTAGATCTAGCAATTTTTTTTCAAAATCATGTCAAATAAAAAGAATGATTGGAGCAAGTTTAAAACCAAATGTTGCAATCCGGTTGATATTAAGTCTAAAACTAAACATTCTGGAAAATTAAGGAATGTTACGCAGTGGATGTCCAATTATGAAAATATTGAAATAGGCATGAAAATTTGTGATGTGTGTAGACTTAGGCTTGCTAAGGAGTTTAAGACTTCAGAAAACGAGGATGTGGCTGGGTAAGAATTAGGTTTTTTACTATTATTTATTTATTAAATTTGTACCTAATAAGATATTTTTTTTGATATTCATATTTATAAAAATGCAAAATAGAAGTAGGCTGTATAATTTCTGTCACTTTTATTTATATATTATATATTTTTATATTACTTTTTAAAAATTAAATAAATTGTAATTTTTTAAATTTTACTTTTTAGACCCAGTCAAGTTCAAACAAATGATCCTGATTTTGAAGACCACAATGAGTCACTCTCTATGTTAAATAAGTCCCTGGAACTGCTAGGAGAGTCGCCAATTAAGAAAAAAAATATATATAAAGAGAAAATCGAAAAGGTGCAATCGTTAATGACTAGATTTGCCAAGGAATCAACGTCTACTTCAACGCAGCAAGAAGAGTACAACCGCGATGAACGAGAAATAATCAATCAATTGAAGCCAACATTTTTAAATACAACAAAGAGAAGTGAAAAATGTCTTGTTTTATCTTGTTTACTGCAAAGTTGGAGTAGAGCAAAAATTCAACAAGAATTTGGAGTCTCTCAATATATGGCCAGGGCAGTACAGAAATTGGTGAAAGAGAATGGGATATTAAGCTCTCCAAATCTGAAGCCTGGAAAAAACCTGAATGAAAAAGTTGTCCAAAATGTAAAGGACTTTTATCAACGGGATGATATAAGCAGACCAATGCCCGGCAAAAAAGATTTTGTTGTGATAAGGAAAGATAAAGGCGAGAAGGAACATGTACAGAAAAGATTAGTCTTGGCTAATCTTAAAGAAATATATTGTTTATTTAAAGCTGATTTTCCAGACAAAAAAATTGGCTTCTCCAAATTTTGTCAACTGAGACCTAAAAATTGTATTTTGGCAGGAAAAAGTGGAACACATTCCGTCTGTGTGTGTACTATTCACCAGAATGTCAAATTAATGATAAATGCCTCAAAATTAAATAAAATGCTTGATGAAAATAATAGGTTTTGGCAGCAAATTACTATCAGTGTTTGTATAAGATGATGTGTAATCCACCTTTAATAGATTGCTATGTAGGAAATAGATGTCTGGAATGTCCAGGACTAGACCATTATAAAAATATCCTTCTGGAAAAATTTGAAGAGGAACTCATTGATGAGGTAACATATAACAAATGGGTATCTGTAGATCGATGCACAATGGAAACCATTGTGAAAAAACCTGATGATTTTGTGCAGGAATTCACGGACAGCCTAATAAAACTGAAATCACATTCATTTATCACTAATATGCAAAAAGAAAAATATAACAACATTAAAAATAATCTGAAACCTGGAGAAGCCCTCATTACATGCGATTTTGCCGAAAACTATTCATTTGTTATGCAGGATGAGGTTCAGGCATACCATTGGAACAACAGCCAGGCAACCCTCCATCCGTTTGCAATTTATTTTAAAACTGATGACACACTTCAAAACTTAAATTACGTTTGTATCTCGGAAAGCCTTACTCACAATACTGTGGCATTTCATTTATTTTTGTCGAAATTAATACCAATTAAAAAAAAAAGATTTTAGGACTTAAAAAAATATTTTATTTTTCTGATGGTAGTGCAGCACAACTTGAATGTTTTTGAGCACAATATAAAAATAAAAAAAAATTTCTTAATGTGTGAAGCAGAATGGCATTATTTTGCCACTCCCCATGGCAAGAGTGCCTGTGACGGTTTAGGAGGCACAGTTAAAAGGCTTGCAGTGAAGGCTAGTCTTCAGAGGCCATACAGTGACCAAATAATGACACCCATTCAGTTGTTTACTTGGTGCCAAGAAAACATTACTGGCATTAATTTTAAATATTACACTGAGGATGAATATGTCAACCATGAAAAATTATTAAATAAAAGGTTCACTGATGTACTAACCATACCTGGTACACAAAAAATTCACGCTATAATTCCCTATACAGAAAGTTCTTTTATAGCAAAACTTTTTTCGGAAAGTATAGTAACAGAAAATCATCACCTTATGCCAGGGGGGGGCATTATTTCCGAAATACAAAATGTTGAGTCAGGGTTTTTCACTGTGGAGTATGATAAAGAATGGTGGTTAGCATGTATTTTGGGAAAAAATATTGAGACTGGAGAGCTAAAAGTAAGCTTCCTTCATCCAAAAGGCCCTGCAGCCTCGTTCTTTTACCCAAGTAACCCGGATATTTTAGTAGTAAAACCCAAAAATTTGGTAAAAAAAGTCGAACCTATTACTGCTACCGGTAGAACATATAAACTCAACAAAAAGGAAATGATGGAGTCCTCACAACTTCTTAAAAGACAATTGGACAAAAAAATGTAGTTGTATAATTAATATGATATTTTGTATTTCTTATTTGAAATTGTATATACCTATTGTATATATTTTTATTTTACTTGTCAAATGCCTTTAATATACGAAAAATCCTAATGTTATGTTTTAATTATTAGATAAGCAAATACAGAGATCTAAATTAAATTCAAAGCCATATAAACCCAAATTTTCGTAATTTTGAGGTGTAACATTTTCAATTTTTTTTTGCCAGTGAACCCCTTATTTCTCCATCATGAAATTTTTAGGGTAACTAGGTAAAGGTCTGGAGAAAATAATATATTTTTTGAAAAAAATCAGAAATGGCCTTTTTGAGATTTTTCAAAAAAAATTTTTTTTGAAAAACAAAAAAAAAATTTGAAAAATTTATGCATTGTGCTAGATCATTCGAAAGGTATTTTAAATACCTTTAAAACGACCCATCACTCATTTTGCTAACTTAAGTAGTCCCTAAGATATAAATTTTTTTGTATATACATATCAAGACCAAGTTAGGGTTTTTTTTAATTTTCAAAAATTAATTACAAAAAAAGTACTGGTCAAAAAAATATAAAATTTTGGGAATTTGAGTTTTTTGGTGGGTAGAAAATGTGTACCAAAAATCATCAAAATCAGAGAGGGTCGAGTAAAATTAAATATTATTTTTTGGTTGATTTGATATGGATTTACCCTTGGATTTACCTGAACTCCTTATAACTACTGTACTTTACATAAAGTGTTGCCAGAATTAGTTAATTTAACATAGATATGGTAATTTCTTAAATTTTGATTACACCATTAAAATTTCAATTTCTATTTTTTAAAAGCATAAATTTGCTCAAAATATTAGTGAATGGATGACAATAAATATCTCAATAACTGTAGCTGTGGTTTAACCAAACAATAATAAAAAAATTCACAATTTACCAAGACTTGGTAATGTTTTTTACCTTTTTTTTTCCTACATTATTCATATTTTTTTGATGACATTCAAAATACCCAAAAAGCCATTATCTAAAAATCACTTTTTCTTTTAAATAATTAAAAACTTCTGTTTAATCCATAAGGGATTGCATGTCCTTAATATTTAGATAATGACACAACTACAAAAGTGTTTTATTTGAAATTTAATTATCATTTAATGAGAGGATCAAAAAAAAAAAATTGTTCCTACCTATTAAGAAGTGTCATATTTCCTAAACTATCAGTAAAAATTTTGCCTTAATTATTGTTTCAATTTTAAGATTTGTATTGGGGCAAATTGGGTGAAAATTTCTAGTTGTCAAAAAAACCAACTCATCAAAGATTATCTGTCAAGTTTGCCAGGCACTAATTTATCACCTTGAAATTGTTTGATTCACCTACTCTGGTCACTTACCACATTTCTTTTTGGTATTTTGTGTCGGTGTCTCCTCACTATATTTTTTATTAACTAACTCTTCATTGTAAGGGGTGTTATCTAGTTTCAAAGTGTCTGGTCTCATTTGAGCTTCATATACTCCAGGTTTTATTTCTTTGGCTTGAATTACACAAGTTCTGAGCTCCATTTCCACAGCCCTAAAAAATTGTTTTATTTTGAACCGAACCAAACCATAATTTTAAGCATCAAGATGTTTTTTTTTTGAAGATTCAAGATTTTATTTTAAAAGTATATAAATTTTACATTACAATTATGTTATTGTTATTGCACATAAATTTCTTACAAAAAGCAGTTCCTTAAATCTAAGATTTGTATTGAACTGCTAAAGAAACATCTTTAGGAAAATGGTTTTTAAAATTAACTAGCCTAAAAATATTTACTTTTGCACTTACCTGGCCTTATGTATAAGCTCCTCAATCTCTTTTGAATCGCTAACATTCTTACAGTTCCTAAACTCCTCATTAATCCTTTTTCGAGCCTCACTTAAAGCAAATGTATCTCTGTGAAACACTGATTTTCGTGCCTTATGCAGCGATTTAAAACAATTTAAAACTTCTCTACGCAGTGACATGGCAACCGTTTAAAAATTTAGAATTGGTTCATGGCAAATCCTTTAAAAATTGTAAGGCTTTTAAAAAAATATATATTTAAAAATCCCAGAAGACAGAAACAAAAAAATATTGTGAGGTTAGTAGTTTAAACGCAGTATCCAACAGCTGTTTTAATTTTTTTTGCGTTGGACATTATTTTTGAGCAACAAAAAAAAAACCCGATAGCCAACGAAAATGATCTTATTAGACCTTTTCGCAGTGGGCACCTTGGCTTTCTTTTTATTTTTTCGCTTTTGGGAAAGAAGGACACGCCTGCGCGAAACCAGAAATCATCAATCGGAAAATCGCGTGGGACGCCATTTTGGATGTGGTGTTTTGTGTGGGAAATTTTTGTTGATTTTTGTTCCGTGGAAATATGCTTAAATTTTTTGTAGTTTTTTCATTAAAGTGGTAAGAAAGGCGGCCAATTTACAGGTGAGTCAATAGAGAATAAGATCTTTGAAGAAAATTGAGAATGTCTTTAGAAAAGTGAGGTTTGAAATCGAACAATCGGCCGCTTGTTTGTAAACACTTTTTGTAACAATTTCGCTTTTTTGCCCTGCATTCGTTTTGTTACTTGAGGTTATTTTTATTTTCAACGATTCTGGGTTTGTTTTGATTTACGACAAAACCAAACAAACTTTGTTTTTACCTTCATACGAAAAATTTTGAAAATTTAAGGTTGTTGTGAGACTAATGTTTTAATTGCATTTGATCCTGCATTAGATTCAATCACACTTTAGAAATCAATAAATTGGTTCCTGAACTTACCCAAATTCCTTTACATTGTCTTATGAGCTACAACTAATTATCCTTTGAGCTCTTCTGATAAGCTTTTTCTTGGTAATAAAAATCCCTTAAAAAATCTCGGTATCATCAAGTAACATATTTCAATGCCTTTGTACAGAAGAACCACTAACACCTAAGGACACTCAAGGGGTAGGACACTCCAAAATATGTACACATATTTCTGAAGTACATAGATTCAAGATTTTATTTCAAAAGTATATAAATTTTACATTATAGTTTTGTACTGAACTGCTAAAATTAAACATTATGAACTTATAATTTATTTTTACAATAAATTGCACTATTATAAGTATTAAATAAATAGAAATATAGCTATGCATATTTAAAAATATTGTTAGTTACTTTATATGTATACTATTCTATTTAGGTACCTAGTTATTGTTTTTTGATGTTTTGGTTAAAAATTTCTGCTAAATTCCTATTCTAGTTTAGCTTATTCATATATCTAGCAGGTACTTATAATTTTTTTAAATTGATTTGAATTTTACTTTAGACAAAAACTTTGGTAATAGAACCTTTAAGATTTAAATTGTACAAACATTTTTAACTTAATTCATCACATATGTTTTTTTTTCTATAAGTTAGAGCAGTTCCAATAACATGTCATAATTTTCAAACAATTTTTTTTTTAAATTTTAATTAAAAGTAAGATGTATTTCACAAGTATTTTAAAGTATTTCAAAGTATTTTAAACAAAATTTGTGTAGGGGAAACTGTTGTATACTGGGACATGTTTCATAGTGGGACAAATCAAATTTTCTGCCTCAGTTCCCCGTTAAAATTTTGAATAAATTACAGCATCATCTACATGTAGTGACATCTACTAAAAACCGCAATTAAGGCGACTTGAAGTATTGCTTCTGTTTAATATCGTCCATAGCAAGTACAACACATGTCAATTTTTTTTCTAACTCCATGTGTCCGACGCTATAACACATTTATACATGTGATTTTTTTAGTAAATAGTGGTTCAACTTGTTACTTAAGGTGTATCAAAGGTAAGTTTATGTAATAATAGCATTAATTTCTACGAAGCTAAAAAAAATTGAACCTAATTTTAATGGCATACCCTGTTGTATAGTGGGAATTTTAAACATGTTGTATAGTGGGACATAGTTTTAAAGTAGCTTTAAAGGGTGTATAGTGGGACTATTTTGCTAATGTTATTATTTTATTATTCATGCAAGATAAAGCTTCAAATATATTAAAAACTTGATTAAATATTGCAATGAGTGAGGTTTTAGTTTAATTAAAAGTTTACTTACAATTTCATCTTTATTTAAAAAAAAAGGATGTATAGTGGGACTCTTTTGCTAAAACGTTATTTACGATTTTATTTTTATTTTCAGAAAATGAATAACCTAATAGTACCAAAAAAATACTCCGAAAAACCCTATAATATAGAATAGGTCATATAAATATGTGTTAGTTGTTGAAATTGTTGTTTGTGTTGACCATGTATGGTCTTTAATAACCTACTTTTAGAGTTTTGTTTTGTTTTTTTTTTAATTTTTACCAATAAAGATTATTTTTATTTATAAAATATGTTTTATTATTGTTGTTTTATGATACTTTTAGTAATAAAAACAGATTTTTTCCCTGTTGTCCCAGTATGCACTAGGCTTATTCCCACTATGCAACATGGGGTGGTTGTATAGTGGGAATCTGATGTATACTGGGACTAGCTCATTATTCCGTCATTTTTCTTTTTTGTTTGCATATTATGTTTACTATAGCTGCACTTGATGCTAATGCATGAATCTCGAGAAAAATCACTTACCAAATCAATCAGCTTTATAGGCAATATCAATTAGAAAAAAATTGTCCTAATATGCAACAGCTTCCCCTACACCTATTTCAGGACTGTCCCATCCCTTGAGGACACTCATCAGAAAGCAAACACTGCCAACAGTAGGTGTACGAAATTTGTCTACAAAACTATACAGGACTTTAAAATACATAACAGGACCAACAATTTATTTAAAACTCCTCTAGGATGTTTGGGATGATTTGGTCCAGCAGATCACCCCTCAGCTCTATAGGAAGTGAAGTCTAACTTTGATTTTATATGGTAATTTTTGTTATACTTTTTGACATGTTTTCCTCAGTTGAGCATTAGTGGTTCATTTCTTATTTTAAAGATGTATGTTTTTACACAGTCTGAAGGTACTTAAACTATAAATTTATATTTATGCTAGTATTTATGTTTTTAGAAATAAAAACTTAAGTTGAAAACTATCGAAACTGTTTTATTATTAAATAGCCCTTCAGCATGTGGTTAAACTAAACCCTTTGTTTGTTATTCAAAGTAGAGCAAAATCAAGTGTTCACTTATTATTTGTAGAAAAAAATTTAAAAGGTGTGCTAAAAAAGTTATTAAAAATCAAATGTTTGCAAAAAAAAGTTATACCTAAATTTTTGGCTCTGCTACAGAATGGCGCCCTATAAAATAGTGCTGCTTCAAAATAGTGCTGCTATAAAATAGTGCTGTTACAAAATAGTGTGCATCATAATAACCACTGGTACAAAATGGTATTGCCTCAAAATAGTGCAGCTAAAAAATAGTGTGCATCAAAATAGCCAAGGGGCCACCGATTGTGAAAATCCACAATCTTTTGCTAAGATTGTGAGGGATTGTGGTAAGATTGTGAGGGATTGTGGAGGACTGTGCAGTGGTGTAGCGTGCCTGAAGGGGCGGGGGGCGACAGCCCATCAAAAATTCTTGAGACCAAAAAAACAAAAAAAAAAGGTCAGCATGTCGATCATTTCCTTTGCGAGGGATTGTGAAGGACTGTGGTCAGATTCTGAAAGATTGTGAGGGATTGTGGTACGATTGGGACAGACTGTGTAAAGATTGTGAAGGATTGTGGGATGAAGGATTGTGAAAGATTGTGAGTGATTGGGATGGATTGTGTAAAGATTGTGAAGGATTGCGGTAAGATTGTGAGGGATTGTGGTAAGATTGTGAGTGATTGGGAGGGATTGTGAAAGATTGTGAGAAATGTGTACACCAATTGTGAGAGCTGTTCACCCTTCTAAAATACCACTGCTACAAAATGGCACTGAAAAAAATATAGACTAATAAAAACAGCCAGTTCATTTTGAAAAAATATATTAGAAACAGGTTACCGGGTTGTAGCACTATTTTGTAGCAGCACTATTTTGAGGCATTGACATTTTAATGCGCGCGATTTTGTAGCAGCGCTATTTTGTAGCTAGCTATTTTTTAGCAGCGCTGTTTTGATGCTCGCTATTTTGTAGCATGGCTGTTTTGATGCGCGCTATTTTGTAGCAGCGCCATTTTGTAGTAGCGCTATTTTGTAAAGTGCTATTCTGTAGCAGAGCCTAAATTTATATATGCAAATAAAATGTTGATATAGTTTGTTAATAAATTTGTTTTATTTTGGTGGTTATCATCATGACATATTTATATTATGTTAAATGAGAAAATGTCAATGACAAACCGCCATAATAAAACAAACTATAAAATCCCATATTTTAAATCCAATTCTAATCCAATTTAAATGAATTTTTTGCAAAAGCCTAAAGCTGTACAATATACCATTCCAATAACTGGAGAGCATTACTGGAAAAGGAGCCAAGCGCCATTATTTATATTTTAGAAAAATCATAGTTAAAGTTAAGATTAAATTGTAAATCGTTTAAAAGAGAATCAAATTATGTTTTAATATACTTTGAATAGAGTACTCCTTATTAATTATACCCTTAAAAATGTTGGCAGAGTTTTGGTTTTTTTTTATTGAAGGCACTTGGCACTTATAATGCAAAATTTAGGTTTTGGCGCTTGGCTCCTTTTCCAGTAACGCTCTCCAACTAAAAATCTTAAAACTATGTGGTTCCCATTTGCACTTATCCAAATCTACTTAAACTCTTTTATTTTTTCACTCACTCACAAATATCTAGCTTTTGTATTATTTGTAGTATCAATATTATAATATTTTTCTGCTTATATATCTAAAACTATACCTAAAAGCTAAAATGATCTATTACTTTGATCATTCTTACTTTAGAAAACAGTCTGAGTAAAAAAATAAAAAAGTTGATCAATCAATCAATTTACATAATAATATTTTTTTTTGCAATACCTATTTTCCTAACAAGTGCAGAAAATCGATTTTTTCACGCAAACACGAGTTCTGATAAGCATTTAAGCGCAACAAAATAGGTTTCTGCAAGCATACTAGGAACAATTGTTTTGCTATGAGCATCAGAAAAACATACAAAAATAAAATTTCTTAAAAGAAAAATGAACCAAAACACATCTACACCACATCATGCTACTTCTTCCATAGTGCACACCATAGGCATTTTATAGGCAATATTATCAATAGAAACTTTAAACCTAAATTGACATTTCTGTGTAGAAAATTTTTTTCTCACTAATGTGACAAAGTAGAATTTTTTACACTAAAAATAGTGTGGAAAATAACATTTTTAAATCACACAAAGCAAAATAGTCAGGAGTATACTTGTTTTTTCTTCTATTGGCATTAAGGATGGCATTACAAAAAAATACTCTGCCAATATATAAGCTCACACTAGGTACTATAGTTATAGTGTATGTGTAAGCTAATATAACTAAAAATTGTAATTTATGTTATTCAACTCCAGACTAAATTACCTCTCGTTTGATACCACACAAGCCATGTTTTGACTTAAACTCAAATTATTGAAATCTCCCCCCCCCCTCCTTAAAAAACACAAAAATTAAAATGTTTGTTCAACTCCAGACTCAATTACCTTTCGTTTGATATCACACACGCCATATTTTCACGTAAACTCTAATTTTTGAAATCTACCCCCCCTTTTATTTGGCTTGTGTTCATCATTTTTAAATGGGACCATCTCGACCCAAGACCCAGCCCAGGTACCAAATTTCATTAAAATCGGTCGAGCGGTTTTACAGACAGACATACAGACAGACGGCGCAACAAAAAAAATCAAAATCATCTGAAACGCAAAGATATATAAAAATTTTTGAAATCGGATCAACTTTTTTTTTCTCGAAAAAATTAGCTTCATAGCTCACACTACTATAGTATAGTATATGTGTGAGCTAATATTTATGGTACTGAGTTTAGTACTAATAAAGAACAATTAAATACTAAAACCTTGTAGATTGATTTTTATCATTACTGTCTTTTTTTCTCAAGGTTGGTGCTTTTCTAAAGCTAGCAGAGCAATATATGTTTTGTTAATGGTACATAGGGCAGTTCTAACACTGGGAATGTTAATCAATTAAATAGTTTATCACCACACATAAAAAAAAAATTCTACAATGAACACACGTTTTTTTCTTGAATAAATTGTTTTACCTTAAACCAATTTGTTTTGAATTAAAATATTTCTCTTTAGTTCAACGCAGCGTTTAATCTTCTCATTATTTTTCTTCTTTAATTGTTTTGTTTTAGTATACCTACTCCATTTTGTAACAAAGCAAATTGTCTTCATATAAGTAATATTTTGCTTCCAGAGAAAACGGTGCCTTAGAATAATTCAATTCCAATTTATAATAAAACAATGTCTGTTTTACATTAAAATAAAAGGCAAGAAATTTTTTATTCTACATCAAGAAAATATTCTCCTGGTGAATAGGAAAGCACAAAATTACTTCAAAGCAATCTGCTTTGATCTAAGTAGTAGTTCCTACCTTGGGTGATTCAGAGCAATTAAATAGCAATTAATTTATTTAGTGTTGTTTATCTTAATTTCGAACACTTTACCGGTTGAAATAAAATTTCGGACTTTCATTGTCTTTATTTATTTTAAACACAACGCTTCAGTTAGTAAGTATCTCTAACTGTTTTCGAGTGTAAACTAAACAATCCAGTTTACAGGCTACCACTTTTTAATCCTTAAGATGCTTGTTATCCTTAAGCAGTGGTTTCCATATGTTTGGTATGTCCGTGCTTGTTTGACTAGGGGTCTCTCTAACACTTTAGGGTTTGTATCTCATTAAGTATTCTACCCAGAGAAGTCGGTAATATCTCATTCTGTCGAAAAGTGGGTAGTTTTTAAGTTACAAGTTTTTAAAACAAAATAAATTGGAAAAATCTAAAATGGTTGATATTATAACTCGAAAACTATTAGTCTGACAAAAAACATTTTTGTAGGAAATTTTGACCTTCAATTTTTGTGTAAAACTTTTTCTACAACTTTTAGAAACAAGTTACTTTAAAAAAGTTGTATCTAGGCGCCATTACCATTAACTTGCTGGTATAATAGGGAACATCAACCCTATAATCGTGCCAAGTTTCAAAACTTTCGGACCTTTTGTACCAACTACAAATGGTCTGGTAGCTTATAGGACGTGAATTTAACCGATTTTTAAATTTCTTGTATGGATAGAATAAGGAATAACTGCTCCATGGAAAGGTCACAATGTGGCTGCGGAGTGAAAAGCGCAGTAGCAGGGGAAAGCTGTCCCTCTGTAGCAGTAGGAAAACCCGCAAAGGCATAAAGCAAGGATGGACAGCCAAATCAAAGAGCATCGTCAAAGTTTGCAGCAAAAGCCAAAGTGGGAAAAAAAAGGTTGCCAGTTCAGAGGTATGTAGGTCTACAGTGTGTCTCAATCCAATTCTTTATTTGAAAAATCACGAGTGCGTGAGACAACGTATGTATATGCAGGTATACCGCCTGTCCCAAAGTAATTCTTAAAAGCTTCTCCTATTGAAATGCGAGAAATGAATCCGAAATATAGATGTATTCAACAAAGATAGCCAGACTTTTTTTTTCATGACCCTGTCTTTTAAAGTAGCCTCTACTATCCCTACCAAAAGTCGCCGAAATCGGGGATGGCTTGCACCGTCGCGTATCACCTTTAAAAGGCTCCGCGCTGGTCCTCGTGCCCATTTGTTTGCTTTACTGCTAGAGGCGGAACGGCGCGGGGCTCTGTATCCAATAGAATCTATTAAAGGCGGGGTACAACTTTGGCTTTTAAGAATCACTTTGGAACATCCGGTATGAAGTGTACAAGACAGAGAACGCAAACAAAGTGCATCCAATGAAAACGCCGGTAGCGAAAGCGTTGCTGACTGACAATCCTTTTCATGTAGGAGGAGGAGGACAGGAGTATATTCTTAAAAATTTGAAGCGGCTATTATACAGGGTGCGGCTATAAAGCATTCAGAAGTAAGGTCTGACGCAACTTCTGTGTGGATAGCGCGCGTACTTGCGCACACAAAAATGCAGATATAGGCTTTTAATTCTTTGGTACCCCGGTACCAACGACCTGGTGAAATTTTTATAGGACCAGCATAGTCCAAAGTTGCATGAGAAAAGCACTTTAGTTGTGAAATTCTAAAATAAGGTAAGTCACCTTGATAAGGGATGTAAGCCTTTGGTCTAAGGCGATAACATCTTATGCATCGAGATAAAACTGACTGAATAGCTCTGCGGGATGCTAAGATCCAGAATTGTTGTCTTAGTAAGTACTGAACTGTATTTAGCCCTGGATGGCTATTTTCCTTATGAATATGTTCAATGATGAGGTCAGACAACCTGCCTGATCTGGGAAGCAATAGAGGATGTTTTGCATCAAAAGGTATAGAATTCGTATGCCTAAGACGACCACCTACCCTTATCAGTCCGGTAGTGTCCAAAAAGGGTGCAATTTTTCGAAAAGCTTTGGGTAAAAGTTCGTTGTTTTTTAGTTGTTTTAGGAGGTCAGAGAAATGTAATTCTTGGCTTCTTCGAACCAAGAGTGTTAAAGCATACTGAATTTCAAAAATAGAAATAGGACCTGTAAGTGGTTCCTTTTTGTTTTTAAAATTATAAAATATTCGTCGAATCTGACAAATTAATTTTTGAATGTGAAAAAGGGATGAATATTTATTTACAAGGAAGTCTAGAATATGATAATCGATGTTTGTAGTAAGTGTTATTTTTTCAGGCTTTTCTTCATTTAAAATTTGCTGAAAATCGGTTTCTGAGTTTTGGAGTAATGCGGGATTTTTTAAGTCCCATGTAGTACATGGTTGACTAAGCCAGGAAGGCCCTGTAAACCACAAGGGGTGGTTTATAAAATTAGAAGGAGTTGTGCCACGACTGGCGACATCCGCAGGGTTTTCTTGTGAATTTACATGATACCAGTTTACATTAGAGAGTTTTTCTTGTACTTGGCTAACTCTGTTAGCAACAAAAGAGCGCCATCTATGAGGTGAGCTACAAAGCCAAAAGAGGACGACTTGAGAATCTGTATAAGCGTAAGTTTTATCTATTGAAATTAAAGGGGAATAAGTTTTTATAACAAAACTAAGAAGTTCAGTAAGAAGAACAGTACCTAAAAGTTCTAGTCTCGGGAGACTAATAGTTTTTAAGGGACTGACCCTTGATTTGCCCATAATTAAGGAAGTTTTTATGCTTTGATCTGACAGCTCGATACGTAAATAAACGCAAGCTGCGTAGCCTAATTCTGATGCGTCCGAAAAAGCATGCAGTTGACAAGATATTATATCTTTAGAAAAAATGTGCCTAGGAAATTTAATATCTGATAAGCACTTAAGTTCATTTTGAAATTGTGTCCAATGCTGAAGAATAGATTTGTCCACGGGATCGTCCCATCCTATCTTGGAAATCCATAATTTTTGCATAAGACATTTTGCAAAAAATGAAATGGGAGAAAGCATCCCTAAAGGATCAAAAATAGAAGCAATAGCGCTTAGAATATTTCTTTTTGTGCATCGTTTTTCCGATGGCTGACAAGAGAAAAACATATTGTCTGATTTTGGGTCCCACTGGAGTCCAAGAACCTTTATGGATATAGGATTTTCCTTGTCAAAAGAAAAGGGAATTTGGCATTCGTCTGGTGATAGAGAGGATAGTAGTTTTGGGTGATTACTAGCCCATTTTTTAAGCTCAAAACAGCCTGATTTTAGAAGAGCGATTAAATCTCGCTGTAGAGCTAGAGCCGACTCTATAGAGTTTGCGCCTGCGCAGATATCATCGACAAAAATGTCTTCTAGGAGCACTCTAGAAGCTTCTGGGTAGTTTTTTTCTTGGATTTTGGCTAACTCTTGAATAGTTCTGATGGCCAAAAAAGGACTAGATGTGATACCAAACGTGACAGTATTAAGTCTATATTCTTGAATAGGATCGCTTGAAGTGAAACGCCACAGAAGACGTTGATAATCACGATCTTCCGGAGCTAATTTTATTTGTAAAAACATTTGTGTAATATCCGAGAGTATGATTATTTCATGAAATCGGAATTTTAACAGAATTGAGTTGATGTCAGTTTGTAATTTGGGCCCTGGGAGAAGGGTAGAATTAAGGGATATACCCTTTGAACCCGCTGTTGCCGAGCCATTAAAAACTACTCGAACGCGTGAACTTGATTTATCGGGGCGTACAACGCAGTGGTGGGGTAAATAATTTATAAATTGATTTTTTGATTCTGATTCTCGAATTAAACTCATATGATCGTTTTTTAAGTAGTTATTCATAAATTCGGAATACTGTGAATATAGTTCGGGATTTTTTATCAGTCTAGACTCAAGAGATAAAAAACATTTGTAAGCATGTGAGTAGGTATCTCCTAAAATAGGTCTAGAGTGACGAAATGGCAATGAAACTTGAAAACGTCCCGAACTCTCTCTCGTGACAGTTTTTTGATAAAATGATTCACATTTTTCCTCATCAGGAGAGAGGACCTTCTTTGTTGGGAGAGACTCAACTTCCCAAAACTTGATCATCGTTTGATCTAGTGAATTATTTTGTAAAGAAGTAAAGTGACATGAATATGAAGTTGAATTGTATGTAGGTTGATTTGATATTTCCGTATTTCCCAGGAGCACCCAGCCGAACAAGGTTTCAAGTGCTATTGGCTGCCCCGGTTCTCCAGGAATAATGTTAGGTTGAATTATTTGAGAATAAACATGTGCTCCTAAAAGCATGTCTACAGGTGCGGGAATATTGAAAGTATTATCTCCTAAATTTAAATTAGAGATATGATGCCAATTGTGAGGATTAACTTGAAAAGATGGCAAATTTGCACTTACCTTTGGCAAGACATAGACATCAAGAGAAAGCGTTGGATTATTTTGGCCAACAGGCTTAATTGTGCAATTTGTTATGCCATTGGTGGTTGAAGTAGATTGATTGATGCCTCGTATGGGGACTATGAATTTTTTCCTAGCTAATCCTAGGCGATTAAGACAATTTTCAGAAATAAAATTGGCCTCTGACGCATTGTCGAGGACAACCCGTATAGTTTGATAGTATCCACGACTATCTAGGATGTCTACCTTTGTTGTAGAAAGTAAAATAGTACTTTGAGGTTTTTGAGTAGTGAGTGAGGTGCACCCACAATTAATGTAATCAATGCCCTCATTGGGTGTTTCATTTTGTGTTTGATTGGGGTTTTGGGAAGATTGAATTGAATTTTGATTTAAGTTTGGGGTTGGTTGTACATTTGGAAAATACGCGTTTTGTGAATTCGATTGAGTAGTTTGCGAGTTATTACAAATACTCGTATGGTGACGCTGGCCACAGATACGGCAAGAAAAAGTAGATTGACATAAATTTAAGGGATGCGATCTTAAACAATTGCTACACGCATTATTTTGCCTAACGTAGGCATTACGCTCCTGTATAGTTTTTGATAAAAATACCTGGCACTGTGAAAGATTGTGAAATTGTTTATTTGTACATAAACGACATTTGTATTTATTTTGAAACAGATTCGAATGAAATTGTAAATTCGAATTATTTAATTGTTGTTGTCTATTTGAATTTGAGTTGAATTGATTTGTATTTGAATTTGAGTTGAATTGATTTGTATTTGAATTTGAGTTGTTTTGAGTTTCTGGAGTGAAACTAAAACTAGATTGATTTGGTTGTTGATTTGAATTAAAGAATTTAGAATGATTTGGTTGGAATTGCGAATTATTGCTAAATGAAGTTATTTTTGAGTTTTGAGGATTTTGAGTTGTATTTGCCACGTAAACTTGTGGTTGATATGGTTTTGAGTAACTGTTGTAATTATTATTTGAATTGAATTGTCGCTTAGGTGGTTTTGGATTTGAATTTTGTAAATTGTCTGATTGCATAGTTGAATAAGAAATATTTTGCATGAGTTGAACTGATTCTAAGGCCCTACAATGATTTTTGAGGAACTCTGTAAGGTTTTCGTAGGTAGGAAGCTCCATTTTACTATATTCTATCTCAAAAGAAGTTCGTATTGAGGTAGTTAAACGCGAAAGAAGCATGTTGAAAAGTATGAAATCCCAATGTTGAGTTGGAAAACCTAATAACTCTAAAGCAGAGATATTTTCATTAAAACTATCGAGTAAAGTTCTAAGATCCTTGGAAGAGCAATTATTTTTTAAGGGAACCGTACTATTTACGGTGTTCCAGTAGCTTGTTGCCAAAAGTCTTTTGTTTTGGTATCGATCTACTAGTGTTTGAAAAGCAATATTGTAATTATTATCATTAATAGGCAAGTGTTTTATTAAACTGAGTGGTTCACCTCTTAAATATGAAATTAAATGTCTAAATTTCCTTACTGGAGGCATATTAGTGTTGTGCACTAATGAGCAAAACATATCATAAAAAGTGACCCACTTTAATAAAGTGCCATCGTAACAAGGGACATCTAATTTTAATAGATCCTTGTATTCATGACTGTTTGTTTGATTTTGAAGAGATACAAAATTGCCTTGTAAAATATTTTGTTCTGGAAAAAGTTGATTGAAAATACTTTTAGTTTGAAAATAAAAATTGTCTGTATCTTCTCGCACCTTGTCTTGCACTTTATATTCGTTATCGTTCTCCACTAGGCTAATAACGTCATTGTGCAGTTTTTTAAACTCATCATAAAATTCTTCCAAGTTCTCATACCTTGTTTTGAAAATAGATTTTACATTTGAATCAGTCTGGGCCTTTATGGCTGCAGTGTATGTCTCGGTAATCCTCGTAACATAAACTGTACGTTTTTGCACTGCCTTATCCAGGCCGCTTTTAGTCATTTTAATTGATTAATTAGTAATAAATATTATCACTGAACACTAAAACGTTTTTCAGAATTTCTTATTATTTTATTTTATTTTGTTTTTACCTTCGTACACTCGCCCGTAGGTAAACAAAAAACAGTTGTTTTTGTCGACCGCGACCTTTAAATTTCAACTGCAGAAATCGATAAAATTTTTAAACATGTGTTTGGAAAGGCGTGTCGCTTCGTCACTGATAAAGCCTGCCCCTTTTGGGTTGGTCCTTAATGGCGTCTTAAAATTTTTAGATTTTTGGTTTAAGAAAAATGAATTTTGATTTTTGTTGTATTTTTTTTTTAATATTTGGATAGAAGGACCATAAAAATGTATGCGCAAGACATACACCCGTTCGATAGCTTTAGGCACTGGTTAAACTTTTACGCATTAAGGATAAAAATGGAAAATAACGCGAGAACCATACAAAATGTCGATTGACACCTACCTTGGTTTTTTCTCTGCGGTACAAATTCCATTCACTGGGCGCCCAGGCTTCTACCAGAGTTCTTGAGTTGATCGAAATCACTGTGAGGAGTTGAGGTAACGGATTGGAATGATTTTAGAATTGATTGGCACTAATTGTAATTGATTGAATTGTAGTTTTGGAAAAACCGAGTAAACACGCCGGTTTCAATATGGAGGCTACGATGATCTCTCTCTCATCGTGCCGGTGGGTTGCGCACTGTCTATCCGCGCACTTTGCGGTGTCACGTGACAACCTGTATGGCTCAGTGCAACGGAATAATTAATATTTA
Organism: Aspidapion aeneum; assembly: GCA_963576565.1. Lineage (NCBI taxonomy): Eukaryota > Metazoa > Arthropoda > Insecta > Coleoptera > Brentidae > Aspidapion > Aspidapion aeneum. The sequence goes on along the minus strand of OY755038.1, from coordinate 30,981,613 downwards.
GGAAAATTAACTAAGTATTATTTGTCTTGCACGTACAGATACTACTCTAGATATTATTATGAAATTTGGGAAATACTTTCTATTCATCAGTGGCATTTGTGTGGGAATTGCCCTTGATATTTTTGAAGAAAATGTTTTAAAAAATGTCACCTCTTGATTTTTTCGTTTGACATACAGTTTTGGTATAAAAAATTTAAATTATTCACTTGCATCTTGCCAGACCCTTTACGAGAACAAGTAATTTATTTAAATTGTCGAAAGCAATTCCCGCACAAACGCCAGTGGTCAAATAAAAAAAAAACGTGGTATACATCAGAAAATACCTCTTGATGAGTACCAAATTTAAAAAATCTTGGGATTAGATTTTTTAAAATCTATAATACCTTGTATCTTAAAATGTATCCAAGGATTAATAGTCCACAGTTTTTAAGTGATGAGTAACAGGCTGAATTTTTGTAAATAGTTTTATTTTGACGAGATGCCCAACTTTTTCCTCTGTAAAAATTCATGAAAATGATTCCGAACGTAGTGCACAGGCGCACAAATTTTTCGAGTTTTACAACAACTTATCCAACCATGCGGTTTTGAGAAGAATGTTGTCATTTACTTTTAAAGAAAAATTTTGAAGCCACAAAAAAAAATCCGTTACCAGTTCTTTGCTGTTACGTTTTTCATTTCATAAATTAAAGATAAAAAAAGTATGTGTAAAGCAATAGTTAACACCTAACCATACGGGTAAGCAGGGTGGCAGATCGAAGATCGAAAAGACACGATTGGAAGAACAAAAGATAAAAAGGTTCATAGATCAAAAACCAGGTCACTCCCCTTTGACCACAAGCACAGCCTACCTGTTGTTAGGTAGGCTGTGCCACAAGTCTATTGGGACCCATTGAAAATGATAATATGTGTACATCAGAGCAAAAGTGTATTCAGTCCAAAATTTTCAGTAGGAAAGGCAAAATATTATTTAATTACAGGTCATTGAAGAATGCAAAGAAAACTACCAAGCTCAAGTCGTCCCCGAGTTATACCCTGAATTGTCCGAAAACAAAGTTGTGGAAACTTTCTCGAGCAATGTCACCACCATAAGTACCATAAGTGTCGAGACTACGACCCAAAATAACAATAAGCTAGATAGTACCACGAAATGTTACGACTACTTCGCGTCAACCAGTTCTTATGAAAGAAACACCACTACAACTGTAAGTGAATATTCCTCCACTGTTCTCAATCACTCCAGAGATCTTCCTAAGGAAATTGAATATAGGTAAGTAGTCAAATAAAAATACGTTTGACCTCAAACAAATTCTAACCAAATGTTGCATTGTAGTTTTTCTCAATATAGAATCTACTTATCTACACAAGTCTCTCTCATATGTGATACATTTAAATCATACAACTTTATTTTGCTATTAAATTATATTCCCTTTATAACGGACAGCACCGTCAAAAACATAGTCAGATACCATTTTTTTCTTAATGTAATTTTAAGACAAAAGACAAAATTAAACATTTAAATGCCCCAGAAATTTGCCTTTGATTTGAGATATAAAACAATTTTATTTTATTTTTGTCTTAATTATGTTACTGCACAACCAGAAAAACTTCAAAACAACTCTGTCATTGCATTACCGCCTAAGCTCCAGCTTGGCCATTTTTTGGGGGCTTGAGCCTTGATCCCTTCATAATGCAAAAAACTACTACAGGATGGGGCGAGGGAGTGTGAGATGTCTTTACACAACAATACAAAATGGAAAATTGAAAAAATATTGGCGCATAGGCAAAAATTTCAGAAAAATTAAGTACTTTTCAAACAAAATCGGGCCGCAGAAAAAAATCTGTAGAAAAAAAGAAAGAAACATGAAGACAAAAATTTTAGAAAAGTTAAGTGCTTTCCGCAAAAAATCACGACACGAATTTTTTTTTGTAGATATAATGAATATTTTAGAAACCGTAAATCCTTCTTGGAAATAATGGCGCAAAAAAAATAATTTTTGGCAAAAACAAAAATTATGGTTTTGCGAAAATTTTCGAAAAATTAATTAATTAAAAAAAAAGGTGGCAAAATTTTTGTTACTTTCAAAAGTATAAGCTGTCTGCACTGGTGTTGCATTTTAAATTTTATTTATGAAAATTTAATTTTTGTGTAAATTGTTTTTTATGAGGAATTTATTTGTTATACTGAATTTTGACTTTTATACTTTTTATTTGAATTTGTTTAGGGGATTAAAATTGCTTTAAACCATCAAATTAGGAAATTAATAAAAAATAAATAGGCATAGATAATAAAAATATAAAAATAAGAATAAAATATTAGGTATTATATGTAATTTTAAAGAAAATTTTGCGGTGATTTATAAAATCGAAAAAAGCAATAATAATTCCATAAAAAATAGAAACTTTATGTAATACATTCATATATTTAAAACTAAACGTAGCAAATGAAATTTAGTTTGACAGTGAGTGGTATTCTTGATAAAAATATTGTATTTTTTATTTTTATTATGAAAAAACAATTTACACCAAAATAAAATTTTCATATATAAAAAAGATATAAAGGCTCTCCCAAAATACAGAATTAAAAAAAAAATAATGCCTTGCTTGATATGCAAGATATTTCACATATTAACATTTAACAAAATAACATTTGCACTTATGTGATATCAAGATGCAGTTTCTCCAGATCTTTAGATGCAGTTTTCACCTAAAGTTTCTCATAAAAAAAAAACGAGGCCCGCAAGTAGGAATCAGTTTTTCTCTATCTTTTCAGGAGCACCCTGTATAGTTTAATAGGCTATGGTCAAAATTTTATTTAGGCTTGTCCAAATTTTGGTATAGTTTTTTTCTATGGGTTTTCTATCTGTGTTTCTATTTTTTCCAGCACAATTGAACTAGACACCAATCTAATTACCTGCAGTGAAACTCTAGAAAGCGAAGACTACCCGACCGACAGGATGCAGTTCAACATTACTGAGAAAAAATCATGTGAATACCAAAAGTTCTATGCTGACACTCTGTACTATGATTACCCTCTCAAAACCGACTATCCAGAGTTACAAATCGATCTGAATGACTTGAGCAGCGTCAACACGCAAGAGTTTACCAACTTGCTGGATGAGGAGATGAAAAATGTTACAAATATGACAGGTTAGCATTGGCCTCTACCTTAAATCCTCAATAATCGTTATTCTAAGGCGACGTAGTAGCGACCTGTTACTTCGTGATGTTTAATAACCATAACGGAGGTAGTTATCTACGGTGGTTTAGCGCTACTAACTTTATATCAGCTGTTATGGGTATTCGACATCGACATTTTTAACTAACAAAATCTTGAATCGTATATTTGTGATAATTTTTATGAATGTTTTGGCAAGTTTAATATTATTTTTCTTGTGAAATGATTTTATTTTGTGAAAAAAAAAACAAAAATGCTAAGGTTACTTTAACATAACATGAAAGTTGGTTAACAGATTAATCTTAGGCGAGTTCAAAATATGTGTTTTTCACGACAAAAACTTATCGTTATTAACCACAACTATAACGAAATCGACATTTAAACTTACTGACCAAAAAACCCTATTTACTAAATGTTATTGTTCTTAAAATAACAGACTATTGTTTACCCTTATTTTTCAATATAGGTTGTCTTGTTTCATTGCTAAAATTTCGCAATGCTGTTGACAAAAATCATAAGAATTACACTCTTTGACAAAATTTAATGAAAAATTTATATCTGGGGAATTTCCACCAGAAATTTGTTAGTGTTCCTGAATGACTTGGTCTACTTTCTTGAAAGATTGCACACTAAAAGACACTAATCTCGCATTTTATTATTATTCATTACTTTCATTTAGCTTTCATAACTTCTGTTTTTGTTTATCTGAGGGCACGGTAGTGCCCCGCCAAGTTCGCGCGGAAACTACTGTACCATCTTTTCTTGAAACATTTCAGCCCATATTTGACCTATCTAAAACTCTACTTCGGAATGAGCTACGAAACTCAAACTTTGCACAGTCGTAGATCTTTATAGAGTTAACAATCCCTCCAAGTTTCATGAACTTCCATAAAGTAGTAAAGTAGTATCAAATTTCAAAAAAGGTTGAAATGTACTTCCAGACATGCTACAAAGCTGAAATTTGGTAAACTGAAAGAAATTGTGACCAAACCCTTGGAAAAAATTTAAAAACCCCAAAATTTTAATTCACTCCTCTCTCCCGTACATGTAAAGTTATGTAAAAGTAACATTGCCCACTTCCAGAGGCGCTAGAGAGCTGAGCTTTGCCAGACTGATAGAAAATATGATAAAACTATAGGAAAAAATTTAAAAAACCCAAAGTTTTAATTTGCTTCCCTCCCCTATAAATGTAAATTTATGTAAAAGTAAGATTGCCCACTTTCAGAAACGTCAGAAAGCTGAGCTTTGAAAGGCCGATAGGAACTATGATAAAACTATAAAAGAAAATTAAAAATCCCCAAATTTTAATTAACTTCCCTCCCCTATAAATATAAAGTTATGTAAAAGTAACCATAGGAAAATAAACTGCTACAAGAAAGTTAGGGATATTAGGATTTTTTGGAAAAACCAACAACTTGCAAAATTTTTCGAAATGCTAACTCAAATGTTATTAAATTGTTGATAAAAACAACATAAATTCAAATTCCTGTTGTAACCAACATTAAAGAAATCTCCTAAAAGTACATTAAAAAACCGCATATTTTTTAATAACGCATTTTAAAAGTTTTGAACAATATTCCGCATATTTTCCTACTTTAAAACTTAAAAATATTATCCAAATCCTTTAAAAAAAGAGTCAAATCATAACAAAAACATTTCCTGTAAAAAAAAAGCCAAGTACGCGAAAGTGGTATTCCGTAAAAAGAATTGAGATAAAAGTAAAGCCAAGTTCTCCAGTACAAATTTTAAAATGAAAGGTTCTTACTAGTTTGGAAATGTTTTTCTAAACTATTACGGCTGCAAATGACAGTTAGGCACAGTGCTAACTTAAACATAAAGAAGTTTGACTGGAATAGCAAAGTTTTGAAAAAACTTTGCCAAACTAGTAAGAACCTTTAATTTTGAAATTTGTATTGGAGAACTTGGCTTTACTTTTTTCTCAATTCTTTTTACGGAACACCACTTTCGCGTATTTGCCTTTTTTACATGAAATGTTTGTGTTATGATATTATTTACTTAATGATTTAATTTATAGGCATTGTTTATGATTACTCCAACATGTATCCACCACCTATGCCCGAAAACAGCATGATTATGAGTGTACCCCATCAAGAGCATGAAAGGTTGGACACGCGACCCGAACACTGTGAGGTAAGTCTCTAAGAGCTTGATAATTTACAGATTTTAGCTCACACATATACTATACTATAGTAGTGTAAGCTATGGTGATCCTAATTTTTTCGAAAAAAAAAAAGTTGCTCCGATTTCAAAAATTTTTATATATCTTTGCGTTTCAGAAGATTTTGAAACTTTTTTTGTCGCGCCGTCTGTCTGTCTGTCTGTATGCCACTTAAAAGACAGGCTTTGCCGAAACCGTTTTTAAAAACAACTTTTATTATTTTTAAACTTATTACAACCAATCGATCTTAAATCTAGATTCTAACTGATTATTATAACACATGTAAAACTATTATTAATAAATCCGTAAGTAGGGAATAATGTCTCTGTCAGCATAAAGTTCGTACACCTTTGTAATTCGATGGTAATATGTAACCGATAGGGTCATATAACTCCTCCACCCTTAGAAGGAAGCCTCCCCTGGGAGGGTGGTTTTCAGCTTTTCTAATTCAGTAGGTTGCATAGAGTGTGTGGATCGCAACTGCTTGCTCTTTCTCCTTTGAAAGTACTTATGTCCAAAATACAATAGTGTTGCGAGAAGGATGATGTAAAGGCAGATTGTCCAACCACTTGGTACTAATAGGTTAGGGGCTGTATTTTCTTCAAATATCGGAACCATGGGGTTGATAATAGATTTTTCAAATTCTAGTTTCTTAAGATCTATGCGAAATTTTGGAAATTTTTGGTTTTGCACTTCTAATTTTGGTAAGTTTATTATCGATGGACTTGCCATTGTTTTCTCTTCAAAAAATATTTCTTTTCCTCTATAAAGTAATTTACATGGTGTCTTGTTCACTAGGAATATGCCAGTGAGTTCTTGAGTTATAGTTTGTTCATCGCAAATAAATTGAAGGCTTTCTGTTGAAGGAAAAACTGCTAAGTACTGATTTAACTGTGAAATGATTTCTAGGTGGTTTTCCAAAATGTTTAATTTAGTTATTTGGCACGTGCTGGTGTTTTCGTGCGAGAGGATATTTTTTTCGCATAACGCCCTTTGATTGCTTTGCAGATGTCTAGGGCAATGGAATGATTTGCCTTGGGCAATACACATGTCATTTAAAGGAATAATTTGGTCGTTTAATTTTGATTTTAGCAAGTATTGATTACTAGGAAGGATTGTAAAAAAATCTGATTCAATTTTTGAAGGAATCGATATTAATCGAAACAAATTAAATTGATCCTTAGTATCAATTGGAATTGATAGGAAGTACAAAATTTTCTTATCTACAAGACAATTAATTTTTATGAAAGATTCTATAAGATTTATGTTATCAACTTGTAAATCAAATGGGAATTGATCCCTATAGATTTCCGATATTCTTTTTAGCTCTGTGAGTAAATCATTTACCTTAATAATACTCGGATGCATTACGTTTAGTTTGCAAAATGTTAAAGAGTTTTCAATATCTTGGAAGATGCTTAATATCGCATTGTATAAAAGGATAAGTTCGTTATAAACGCTTTTGGTTAAAATAACGTTATCCAAGCCAGCACTATGTCGTATCAAAGAATGCAATTGTAAAATTTTTGTTTTTAACAGAATTTGGTTATGTTGAATACTTTCAACAGTTTTATTAAATCGGTCAATTAATTTTTGATTTACCGAGTATTGTAAGAATAGTTGATTTTGGGTACTTTTCTCATTACGTCGCAGCTGGTCTAAAATATTGTAGATTTTTAAACCATCGTTGGCGTCTAGGTTTCCTGTTAGTCCCTTAACTATTGATCCTAAGCCATTTATGAGCCCTCGTTTAGATCTTTTTGACTGAAATATGAAATTTTTTCAAAGTTATTTATATCGCGTTCTAAAGGTGTGTTATTAGTGTACGTCTGTTTCAGCGTTTGATGTTGTGAAATTATGTTTTCGTATTGTTGTAGTAGGGGTCCTAAATCATAATAGTGAACGAAGGTATGTTCTGACCTTTGGAGTTTCGCAGGTCCAAGGTTTACGGGTAGGACGCCTAAGTTTTGAGTAATGTTGGTTACTCCTGTTCCTCTTAAGCTGATGGGTGCGAACAACCTAAAAGATGTTTATTTTTATTTACTTTTTTTCTTTTTCGAGGTCTTTTAATGTTTAGGAGATGTATTTTTTTGAACGTGTTAGAGTTAGTCGTATCTATTTTTTCCGCTTTTGGTTCAGAATTCACTGAAACTATTGTTTTCCTTTTATATTTGTTTTTGATATTTGGTTGTTTTTGTTTGTTTTTTTCAAAAACTGTTTTAGGATTTTCATGCAATTCTTCACGGGATGCGTTAGCTTGGTATACAATTTGTTGTTTTTCTTCTGGGATGTAATGATAAACTGTTGGATACATTTTTATTTTTTCACGGTGATTTCCGAAAAAATTATTTAGTGATTGTTTTCTGATTTTAAGATAAAAGGGAGATTTTGTTCGGATAGGTCGATGTTTAACTTTATAGCGGTCAATGTAAATGACGCTTAAAGGTTCAAACATTTTTATTTTTAAACTTTTTTCGGTAGGGTTTTTTTCTGTGTAGGTGGTCTCAAAACTATTGACCGTTGTCAAGCATTCAGAAATTTCTACTTCTGCAAATTTTGTTTGGGGAATTACAATATCACTGTTTTCTATATTGTTGACCTTGATGTTAATAGGTTGCTTGGTCATTGGAGCCAGTACTAAAATATTCGTATTTTTAAGAGTGCTATGAAACTTCAGTGTTATTGTCGAGTTAGGAGTGATTAAAGAATTATTTTGAAGATTGATGTCAGCTTTAAGTAAAGACAAATTATCGATTCCTAATAAACAGTCAAAATAGTTATGAAAATCGAAAACGTAAAATTTTAAATGTTCTAGATCTGAATTAAAAACTTTTGGACAGGGTATTTTCGTACTATATTTTTCAATTGAATTGCCATGCGCGGTTAAAATTTCGAATGGATCATCGGTTAGAGACTTTTGGAAATATTTTTGCGCTATAGCAGGTTTTACAAAGGACCTTGTACTTCCGGTGTCTATCAATATTTTTAGATTATACTCAGGGAAAATTATGAAAGGTAATTTATTTTCGCTATTGGTCAAGTTCATCAAGTGAAATTGTGGGGGCTCGAGGCTGGATTCTGAAAAAACTCGCTCGATTCCATTTGATCTTTTGTATAGTCCGTGTCGTCATCATACTGCTGATGCAGATTGTCTTCGAAGGCGTATTCGATTGTAGGTTGAGTCTGTGATTGATTTTCAATATTATTTATTTCTTCGAATATATAGTTTGATTGATAATTAGGTTGTTGATTGAATTGGTGGTAATTTTGAAAAGGGCTGTAAGGGGTATTTCGGTTTTGGGAAGATTTTATTGTAGAGACTCCGCTCATTGGTGTTGGCTTTGGTAAATTGGGTTTAAAAGCGTTTGATTGATTAAAGGCGTTTGATTGATTAAAGGCGTTTGATTGATTGAATGCGTTTGATTGATTAAAGGCGTTTGATTGATTCGGATTTCTGTTAAAAATCGGTTTATTTTGCTCCGGTCTATAAGTCAGCTGTGGTGGTCTGTTATTCGAAGTAGAAGGGAGATTGTTAGAATAATTAGATTGAGGGAAACTCGTTAATGCCAAAGGGCTGTTACCTTTTGGTTTCATAAAATGCGCATTTGGTTTTTGTGAGGTTTTAAAGTGTTGGTGTTTTTGGTTACTGTCGATTTGAAAATCGTTTGTAAGCATTTTAAGGGCTTCATTCATGTCTTCGGATTTTTAGTTCGCATTAGAGAGCCAACCGGTTCTTTTAATCTGCGTAATAAAATTCTTAAAGCTAATGCTCTGCAAAATTTACCCAAAATCATTTTTTCTTCTTGGCCCCCGTGAGTCAAGAGATAAGAAGTTTGATAATTTAGTTGATGTTGAATTTTATTATAAAAATCGAAAGCTGATTCATTGCCTTGTTTCATTTCTGTACCCTCGATTATAAGGGTGCAAAGATCGCGTTTATCCCCATAAGTGCTGACAAGGGCATCTTTTAAATCGCTAAACTTCGTAATGTTACAGGAAGCAATATTAATTGCCGCTTCACCTTTAATTTTACCTAAGATGCTTGACATCAAATATTCATTTTGAAAATCATTAACGTCTTCTGTGTTGTAAAATTTGGTGATTAGTTTTTGAGATATTTCTATGAATCTGGGTAATAATTCTGGTTCTCCATGGAACTCAGGAATCATGCCTAAGTATTCCGATTTTAATTGCGGAAGAGCCATTTTTTTATTTATTTCCAAATTTATAGAATTATCGAGTACACTATTATCTAAATCTAAAGCTACGTTTCCTATCAAGTCCGCTAAAAATTGATCAAGCTTTGAATTTTGATTTTGTTCAAAAGTATTGTCCAATTTTGGGCTTGGTGCGCGATGTTCCTCGCTTTGTGAGTCAGAATCAGAATTTGAGAGATCAGAATAATCAGTTTTTACGGAATCTCTAAATGACATGAGATATTACTTACAGCAAAACCATTAAGACTTCCAGCGATGACATTAGTAATCCAAATTCCTCGATATCCTCTCGAAAAACACGAGTTAATCAACTATGTCCTTTAGTAGATCTTTTTCGTTAGGCTACTTCAGTTCACCTAACTGGACAGTCTTAGATCTAGCACGCACTGCACGCAAAATTAATCAAAAATCCAAAATTTCCGATATGCTTTCGAAAATCACGAGCCGATTACTATGTTCTTTAGTAGATCTTTTCGTTAGATTAAGATCTGTTACGCACTGCACGCACAAATTGATCAGTCTTTTTAGTTATTTATTTGTTCGATTGCCAATAAATCGTTAAAACGAACCGTCGATTATATTATTTAATCTCACGTTTGGGCAATCCTACCGACTGCGCCACTTAAAAGACAGGCTTTGCCGAAACCGTTTTTAAAAACAACTTTTATTATTTTTAAACTTATTACAACCAATCGATCTTAAATCTAGATTCTAACTTATTATTATAACACATGTAAAAACTATTATTAATAAATCCGTAAGTAGGGAATAATGTCTCTGTCAGCATAAAGTTCGTACACCTTTGTAATACGATGGTAATATGTAACCGATAGGGTCATATAACTTGCCTGTCTGTAACGACCAACCCGCATAACTCAAGAACCGCTTGCCCGATTTTAATGAAATTTGGTACCTAGGCTGGGTCCTGGGTCGAGATGGTCCCATTTAAAAATGAACAAAATCCACCGAACACAAACCAAGTAAAAGGGTGGGGGTAGATTTCAAAAATTAGAGTTTATGTAAATATATGGCGTGTGTAATATCAAACGAAAGGTAATTGAGTCTGGAGTTAAACAAAATAGATTTTAGTTTAAAAAAAAGGGTGGGGGTAAATTTCAAAAATTAGAGTTTACGTGAAAATATGACATGTGTGATATCAAACGAAAGGTAATTGAGTCTGGAGTTAAACAAAATACATTTTAGTTTTTGTTTTTTTTAGGGGTGGGGGTGGATTTCAAAAATTTGAGTTTAAGTCAAAACATCGCTTGTGAGGTATCACACGAAATGTAATTTAGTCTGGAGTTGAATAAAATATATTTCAGTTTTTAGTTATATTAGCTCACACGTACACTATAACTATAGGAGCTAGTGTAAGCTTAGGGGCCCATATATTGGCAGAGTATTTTACTTACGAGAGCTCTAAAAAATGTGTTTTTTTAAATTAAATTAACATAACATGTACGATTTTTTATGAATTGATTTTTTTTTATCAAGGTAACTATGCTACCTTATGCGCCTGTAGCACTTGAATAACTAAACATATATTTTGGCGCTTTTTTAAAGTGTGGTAATGGCTGAATAATCGGTATTATTTACGAAAACGTCATGCAAGATTTGGAAACATTATAAACATTTGAGTGTTAATTTAAAGACTTAGATCCCTACAACTAGATTATTAAAATCACGAATTCCAGGCAACTAAGAATTAAACATTTTTAGTTTAACTTGTCTTTGAATTTTTATAGGTTGAAGATACATGGGAAGCCTTTGATCCCTATTTGTTTATCAAGCATTTACCTCCATTGACTTTTGAGATGAGGTCTAAGTGCCCTGCTTTACCATTGAAGACCAGATCTAGTCCTGAATTTAGTTTGGTAAGTTTAATATTTTTAATAGTCAAACAAGTTTTCGTGGCTAGTATTACTGGGCTTAAAAATTCCGCTAATTGACGCTCGCGTCTGATGCGGGGTAAAAACGCTCAGCGTTGCTCTGGCCTGAAAGACAGAAGAGCTGTCGTAGGTCAAGGATAGTTTTTTTTTCTTTGCAATCGATCTTTTCATCGATCGATAAATCAGTTTATTCTCACCTGCTCTTGCTCTAGTTTCTGTCGTATCTCGGTAGATGGCGCTACTTGCGAGGGTTTTCTCACTATAGACATATGATTAGAGACAAAACTGTCTAACTTCGCAAGGCTGTCACATTGACCAAGCAGTGTTCTGAGGAGTCCCATGAGGACGAAACAGTTAACGGTTAACACTTATTAGGTGTCCATTAAATCTTGGACCCCCGTGAGGTTAAGCTTTCGAGCTACCCACGGAATGATGCGTTTGTTAATATTTTTAATGGCCTTAATATAACATTATACACTTGTACACAGTATCTGCCAAAAATTTAGAAACCTTTAAGGTGGTTTCTAAATTTATGGAAATCTGATCTTATACTAACAATCAATAAATTGGTGGATTTAAAACCATGTGTATTTTAAATCTATTTGTAAGCTCACATGCTACGACGTCACATTTAAAGAAAAGAAAAACTTTTTTCTGTGTGATTTTAGGCAAAATTTCATTACAAAGGACAAAGGATAGTCTAGATATCAATTTTTAAATTTGGCAAAAATGATCAAAATTGGCAACATTCGTGAAAAATTGAGTTTTTTTACTATCCCAGTCCAATTATGATGGAATTTTCAATTATGTCAGTCAGTTTAGCCAACCTCTTTTTTACAATAACAAATGGTTACTATTAAATTTTAAGAAAAATCGCCTTAGCAAATGACCTGGTAGATTGAAGTTTTCAAATAAACTTAAATTATTTTTTAACAGTTGGTCTGGGATTAGATTTTCATTCAGTTTTAGGTGGTTGGTTCGGTTCGGTTTTTTAGCCGCTACTGTATACGGATTTAAATATGGGAAAATGTATTTAGAATTCTTGAAAGTCCAGCAAATGGTGAGACGGCAGACTCGCTTTTTTTTGAAAATAGCCTTTCACGAATATTCATTGAAGATAAAGTTCTCAAGAAACTTATATTATGCTGTTTTTCCTTCATTAAATCGAAAACAAACCGTCCAGCTAGCAGAAACTACGTTATTAGCTATCGAACACAACTGCTAAGTTTCATTGATTAATATTTTAAAAAAATATCAGTATAACATTTTAATTATTTGAAAGTATTTTAAAGTTTTTAAAATATGTTGGCCAATAATCTATAAAAGAAATAATGTAAAATTTGTAATACAGTACAGTCCCGATTATCCGAAATAATGTGGACCAAAGTGATTTCGGATAATCAAAATTTCGGTTAATCCCATTTTTTTTTGGATTATAGGAGTTTAGGGTGCCTATATCATTAGATCGACTTAAAAACATTTGTAACACTCTGACGGCTAACTAAAACAATTCGCATTTTAGACCGTCGTCGTATTGCCGTGAAACCCCGAGGGGAACCACCTAGCAGTATAGGTGAATCCCAGACGCGTTTCGTATAATGCGAATTTTTTTGGTTAATCGGGATTTTTGTTTTTAAATAGTTTGTTTCGGATAAACCGGATTTCGGAAAATTGCGATTCGGATAATCGGGATTGTACTGTATATTTCTTTATTTAAACATTACGCAAGTATGTCTATGTATATCTTTCCAAGCAGCTACATGGTCTACAGAAAAGATAGAAATCAGTTTATCTCAGGTAAAACTAGAGGAAGTGGAGTGGTAATCGGAGTAAAATCTACCTATCAGTCATCTGTCTATAATATTCCCGAAAAGTCCATAGATGAAATCTATGTTGGTGTTCTTATAGATAATACACATATTATAGTTGGTGCTGTGTACATTCCACCACAATCACAAGAATCAAGTTATAAGGACCATTTTAGTTCGATTAACAGCATCTTTGACAATCAACCTAACAGCAGATTCTTTATGGCTGGTGACTATAATTTACGAAATTATCTTAGTTCATTTGTAACATTAGAAAATAACTGCACATTGGGAAACACCGATGATAATTGTGTAAACTATCTGAATAACAATACTGACAATATTATTTTTATGTCCAACAATAATAAGGAAAAACTGTTATATGACTGTATAAGTTTTCATGACCTTATACAATATAATCACGTTGTAAATTCTAACGGTGTAGTACTGGATTTGATTTTCTCAAATTTCTTAAATATTACAACAATAAGAAGCCAATCACCTCTCACAAAAGTTGACGAGCATCATCCACCTCTGGAAATTGTTGTACCGATCTCTGATGACAACTTATTTGAGCTTGAGGATCACGCATTTAGTTATAACTTTTTGAAAGCCGATTATAACCTCATTAATGACTATTTTGAGAATATAGATTGGAATTTTCTGTACGTAGATAACATAGATGTGGACAGTATTGTCGATCGATTCTATACAGTTTTGTTGATGGCCATAGAGTTGATGGTACCTAAAAAACTCAACAAAAATATGAGGTTCCCCACATATTTCTCAAATAAAACAATCTCCTTAATAAAGCAAAAAAACAACATATACAACAGGTACCGTAAAAATAAATGCAACACATTGGAAGAAAAATATAAAAGATTGAGATCATTGTCAAAAGCATCAATAGATTACGACTACAAAAAATTTTTGACATCCACACAACATAACATTCTAAGCAATGTTAAATCTTTTTGGTCTTACATCAGATCTAGACGTAAAGTAGTGGGGTACCCTAAAGAAATGAAATTCGATTTTGCCGATTTTTTTAAGTCTGTGTACAACCCAATAAGTCATGGTAACTCAACAGTAAACTTAACTGATAACAACAATCTAGATTACAATATTTGTATATCTAATATCGAGATCAATAGCGACGTCGTATTTCAAAAAATGATAAATCTTGATCACAACAAAGGTCCAGGACCAGATAGTGTTCCTCCGATGTTCTTAAAAAATTGCAGTCCTACACTATCCCTTCCTCTCTCATACATTTACAAACTTTCCATCGAATCAAAAATATTTCCCCAAATATGGAAAACTGCTAATGTTACACCTATTTTTAAGGGAGGAGACAGATCAGAAATTGCAAATTATAGACCCATCTCAGGACTAAATATAATGGCTAAAATCTTTGAATCGATTGTATGTGACGAACTTACAACAACTTTTTACAATGTTATATCGGAGGAACAACATGGTTTCTACCGTGGACGTTCTTGTCAAACCAATCTTGCACAGTTTTGTAGCTATATAGCCAGCGCGATAGATGATAACTCTCAAGTTGACGTAATCTATTTTGACTTTAAAAAGGCGTTTGATAAGGTCGACCACGATATATTACTGGACAAATTAAAATCATATGGTGTATGTGATCCACTACTTTCCTGGTGTTGTAGTAACCTGAAAGGTCGAAAACAAATAGTAAAAATAAATAAATACAAATCCAAAGAGATCGAAGTCACATCAGGTGTAGCTCAAGGATCACATCTAGCTCCACTTCTGTTTGCTTTGTTTGTTAATAATATCCCTAAGTGTTTCAAGAACAATCCTTGTCTGCAGTTGGCTGATGATTTAAAGGCTTACAAAAGAATATATAGTCAAGATGATTGTAGAGCTATTCAAGAGGACATCTTAAGCCTCTACAGCTGGTGTGAAGAAAACAAAATGGAGATAAATTTCTCAAAATGTAAAGTTATAACCTTCTCCAGAAAAAAAAATAAAATTAATTATGAATACAAAATAAATAACATAACTATACCCAGAGTAGATGTGGCGAATGATCTTGGGGTTATCTTTGATTCCCAGTTTCGATTTACAGATCACATTGATAATATTGTCAGCAAGGCTTTTAAGATGTTAGGATTTATTATCAGGTCCAGTAGGGAATTTAAAAACATTGAGGTTTTAAAAATACTATATTTTTCGATTGTTAGGAGTCATTTGGAATATTGCTGCCTGGTTTGGAAGCCATATTATGAGGTGCATGTCACAAGACTAGAAAGGGTTCAACATAAATTTGTCAACTTTGTAATGTATAAACTAAATATAGACAAATCGCTATACAGTTATGAGGAAAGATTGAAAATGATCAACTTTGATAGTCTGCACACTCGTCGTGAAAAGCAAATACTTTACAAATTTGGCCATAAATTAATAATTAATGAAATTAACTGTCCATATCTTCTATCCCTTTTAAATTATCATGCACCTATGAGACATGGCAGAAACAATAATACATTTTATATAAATTCAAGTCGAACTGATGTTGGTAAAAACAGTATTGAAAACAAAATAATGGTTTTACTTAATAAATATATCCCAAATGATTTTGATATATTTTCATTTTCTAGTGATTTGTTTAAACGTAGGTTGGACAGATTACTGTAATAATAAAGGTTTCTAATATGTAAGTACTAATTGTTTATAGTCTCTTATTTCTTATCTTTTCTTAGGTTACCTTACTTATTTTTACCTAATTAATTTTGTACCTGAAGCTTACCATTTTATTGTTTATAGTTTTAAATTTTTTATTCTTTGTTATTTATTTTCTGTTTATTGTGTATTTTTTATTACTGTGAAATGATAGATTAAAATTAAACATGTACCAATTGGGGAAACTCTCTGTAATGTGCATTCTAAATAAATAAATAAGCAAGTAATTTATTAGTTTTTTTTTTTAAATTACACCTACATCAACATTCTGAGATAATTTAGCATTAAGCTTATTTCCTTAAAAATGACATTCATTTATTTTCATATTTTGTAGAATATCTAACCTAACCCATTTTTAAGATTTTTTTTTAATTAAAAAATCACCTATTTTAATGAAAGGCTAAATCAACATTCCCACACCCTCGAGCGGCACTTAATTTCATAAAAATCAATTAAACATTTTGTTCTCTGTAACTTCCAAAAAAAAAATCAAACTTTGATAATAAATTTTAAAATAAACAAAAGATTTAAAAAAATAAAGATTAACGGCCGTCACCATGGAAAGGCTGCAAAGTAATAATTAGATTTTCACACAATTGTGACAGCACCATCTACATCGCAATGTTAATGTCGCCCTCAGAGCAGAGGCTTTCACTTTAGTAAGTGTTGATCCTAAATCTTTCTCTTTCAGGTACTTGATTTAGACGAAACCTTGGTACACTGCAGCCTGCAAGAACTGAGTGACGCCAGTTTTCACTTCCCTGTGCTGTTCCAGGACTGTTCCTACACGGTATATGTGCGCACCCGGCCTTATTTTAGAGAGTTTATGGAGAAGGTGTCCCAAATTTTTGAGGTAAAAACAAAAACCTTGTTTGTAGAATTGGCATTTACTTTATAAATCGCAAAAAACATATAAAAAAAGCATGATGTTGAGGAAATACTTTTTTTCAGACAGAAGCATGAATTAAAGCTTTTTAACCCAAGAGGTATGTTCTCAATTCTCCTGTAAGACATTTTGTCCTACTTTAGGTGATCCTTTTCACTGCCTCCAAGCGGGTCTACGCCGACAAACTGCTGAATTTACTGGACCCGGAACGAAAATGGATAAAGTACCGCCTGTTCCGGGAGCACTGCGTCTGCGTAAACGGCAACTACATCAAAGATCTGTCGATTCTCGGGCGGGACTTGTCTAGAACTATTATTATCGACAATTCGCCGCAGGCTTTTGGATACCATGTAAGTATGTTTTTACCTACCCCTTTTTGTTCCTCTTTGATGTAAAATTTCTTAATTCACACACGGCTTTGTATCGGCCAAAAACTGAGCAACTCACTTAAATTGTTTATAAATCTGATTCTGCACCAAATATAAAAAAAATTGTTGCATTTAAAAACTTCAAACCAGTTCCCAGTTTATGTGTTTCGGCGATTTGACGCACAAAATCATGTAGTGCTTGTTGTCACGTTTACAAAAAGCAAAAAATAATTTTTGTGTGCAGTGTCAGCCAAAAATGGCAAGTGCCATTCGAAAGAGACGTAAAAGTTATAGATGTCCTGAAAATTTCTCAATAATTAAACATAGCATAGTCTAAATATACAATTTTGAAATTGATAAAATAACCCTTTGTTTCAAGATTTTTGCCAATATTGAATATTTTAACCGATGCTGTGGTTTACTAGTTACACGCTGTTATAATATACAGGGTGTTCGGCACATGAACTGTCAAAATTTTTTGGGATATTGTTGGGGTCATTTTCTACCTTTTCAACCTTGGGACTTGGGTTCTAAGAGTCACGGCTAAAGAGATATAAATTTTTAATTTTTTTTTCTCAAATTATCCAAAATCCCACCTTTAAACCCTTGTAAGCTTTTTATTAATGTCTGGAAAAGCACCATTTTTTTTTATAATTCTGTAATCTTATGCTTCTTCAACTAATTAGTTTTCGTCTTATTGCAATTCAAGAAAAGGAAAGTGGGGCATGGCTCAATACTCTTCCTTCTTCCGCTCTGGGAACACATTTAGATGACACAACTTTTAGAATATCCAAAGCTCTTCGCACTGGTCAACCTGTATGCGAGACCCATACCTGCTCTTGTGGTGAATCTGTTCTTTCAAATGGGCATCACGGCCTTTCTTGCCGCACGAGCGCTGGTAGGTGGTCTCGCCACAGCAGCCTAAATGACATTATTAAAAGGGCACTTGTTTCCGCGGGCGTTCCAGCTATCCTGGAGCCTTCAGGAATTTGCAGGAATGATGGAAAAAGAGCTGATGGTCTAACCATAGTTCCTTGGAATAGGGGTAGGCCATTAATATGGGACGCCACTTGCTCCGATACTATGGCTAATTCATACATAAATTTAACATCAAAAAAAGCGGGAGAAGCGGCAAAAATAAACAAATATTCAGAATTATCACAAAATTATATTTTTGTTCCTTTTTCTGTAGAGACTTTTGGACCTTGGGGGGAAAAAGCTAAACATTTTGTCAAAGAACTTGGTGCCAAAATCGAGTGTAAGTCCCACGAACCTAGATCAACCTCATTTTTGATTCAGAGGTTAAGCCTTGCCATTCAAAGGGGAAATGCAGCTTCAGTCATAGGAACCATTCCCGACATGCAGCAGTTGGACGAAATTTTTAATCTTTAAATATATGCTTGGGGATTTATGCGTGTGTGAGTTTAGAGTTTAACTTTTATTATATTTTTATTGTTTATTTCTTGTTCTATACCTATTTATTTCAATTAATTGGCTTCTTAGTTTAAAACAAAAATTAAAAAAAAATAATAGATTTGTTAAAATTGATGTACCAAAGGGACATACGAGGTTTTTTATTGAAGAACATTAGTGATTTTGTGAAAGAAAATCAATTTCAAAATTAAAAATCAAAAAAAGTATCGACAATTGAGAACTTCGTTTTCTTTTAAAAACTTCTTTAGTTGATTTTTTCTAACGGTATGCTACACATTGGTAAAAAAGAACATTTCTGCGTTAAAATACGGATATTCCGTCAGAAGAGCGAGAAACAAAAGTTAAACTTTTAACAATAATGTATTGTGTTCTTTATTTATAAATTTTGTTCGAAACGATCATAGACATCAAATTGTTTTTCTTATCAAGTCCGAACGATTATTGCCTGTCTCACGGAATATCCGTATTTTAAAGCAGAATTGTTTTTTTTAATCAATGTGTAGCATACCGTTAGAAAGATAATCAACTAGAGAAGTTTTTAAAAGAAAATGAAGTTCTCAAGTGTCGATACTTTTTTTAATTTTGAAATTGATTTTCTTTCACAAAATCACTAATGTTCTTCAATAAAAAACCTCGTATGTCCCTTTGGTACATAAATTTTAACAAATCTATTAATTAGTTGAAGTAGCATAAGATTACAGAATTATTTTTAAAAAATGGTGCTTTTCCAGACACTAATAAATAGCTTACGAGGGTTTACAGGTAGGATTTGGGCTAACTTGAGAAAAAAAATTAAAAAATTCATATCTCTTTAGCCGTGACTCTAAGGACCCAAGTTCCAAGGTTAAAAGGTAGCAAATGACCCCAACAATATCCCAAAAAATTATGACGGTTCATTTTGCCGAACACCCTGTATGTTGTAATTTTTTTGATATTTGTTTAAAAATACTTATTATTTTCGGAACTGCTTAACTAATTTCTACCACAGAACCCCTTAAACAGAAACAAAACCTCATCAAAAGCAGTTTACAGGTTCAAGTTATAGATGTGATTAACACATATACATCTACTGCAGTTCGATCTTAATTTTTTAACCGGTACCAAAGAAAACAGTAAAATTTAAGTAAACTCTATGATAAAACGGATTTTTCGTAATTTGATAGTGTCAAAAATTATATTATAGTATTTTAAAAGTAAAAATACTGAAATTTTTTAACATTTCAATACACGAAATCATAAACTCCATATCATAATTTTTGAGATAACTTTTTGACAGTTATCAGCTGTTTACCATAACAAATAGCATGGGACAACGAAAAAAGTTGTGAAAAGATGTCTCAAAAAAAATAATGATATGAACTGTGAATATCAAAGTGACATATGTTTGTCTTATTCCAGCTGAATAATGGCATCCCAATAGAAAGTTGGTTTGTTGACAGAAGTGATCAGGAGCTTATCAAGTTGGTGCCGTTTTTAGAAGATCTCGTCAAAATGGTAAGTAATCTGCATGCTTTTAGGTCGTCACACACAAGCGGTTATTTCAAAAATCTTGGCCAAAACCTTATACTGTCAAAAAAATATTTTGTGTTACTGTTTAATGATAGCAAAGCAATACAAGGTAATAGAGAAGAGGGCTTGCAGTAATAAGGTAACATTTTTGGAAAGGGGTAGACTTTAACGCTGCTAGAAAAGAGAGTTGTTGTAACATGTTTTAATGCGGCTGTCTCTTATTTTAGGAGTTAGACTTTTTGCCATTTTCGGCTAGAAAAATTGATTTATAAATTTCCTAAAGATCAATGTGTCACGGTACGAAAAACGCAGCCGGACTTTTTTGTTCATTATTTATTTTTGAATAAGCCAGCAATCACAAAAAGATACAAGAAAATATTTAATAAAACATCTTACCAAAATAAAACAAACATAGAATACAAAATGGTTAGCAAAGAAAAGGTGGCAACTTTAAGTAATGCAGTAGTTCTTGTTTAATGTATTCCTAGGTCACAGAAATTCTGAAAAACCTTTGATTCAAAGTTTCTCCCTTGATCTGAATGTAGTTCCAAAGGAATGCTTAATCTGCTGAAAACATCGTTTACCAGAGCTTCTGCAACTGTAGTATCCTCTTGGTTAGGCAAAGCAAAAACTTTTGGCCATATGCTAAGGTAAGCCATCACAAGGATGTATTTGCTGCCCTTTTTAGTTTCTAGAAATGGTCCGGCCACGTCAATAGCAATGCGTTCAAATGGAAGGCCTACGTTATACTGTTTCATTTGACCTCTGGACCTTGTTTTGGGGCCTTGGCTGGCTGCACAACTCGAACATCGGTAGCACCAATTCTTTACATCTTGAAAGTAATTCACCCAATAAAATCGGTTTCTGATTTTGTTCATGGTTTTATTTATGCCTAGGTGCGCGCCTGATTTTCCACCATGGCATTCGGCCATTATATGATTTACAATGCTTCTAGGAACTACTACTTGATGAATCACAGTAAGACCATCGGCACTTTCCCAGGCACTTTTAAGTATAGTTTCTTCTACTATCAGTGAATCCCATTGTGCCTATGGTGATTTAAATATCATCCCTTGGTTTGCGACATCTTGCAATGATTGTCGGGGCTTGTTCTGTTCTTTCAATCGCAAGATAGGTCCCACAGCTTTGTCGTCAAGTTGTGTGTTTCTAATTGAAGCCGACAATCATTCTTCATCTGGTTCTAACTTTATCCGACGCACATAGGTAATTCCTTCTTTTTGGTCATTCCTCCTGCAATTTTTACAATCTTCGTAGCAAGGTCTTCGACAAGGCATCTGCATTTTATGCACCCTTCCCGCTCGGTGCTTAATTTGGTAATGGTATTGTTGTAGCTTTTCAATCGATCTCGCTACTTACCCCTCAGGTTGTTTCATTTTCATGAGCCACTGTAATGCAGCATTCGTTCTAATAAGAAACTCTTGTCCATAGAAGTATTTGTGAACACAACACTTCAAAGTTCAATTTTAAAAACATATCGGTTCATAAATAGAAAACTCCGCCCTTTTGGATCCGCCATGTTATTTTTTATTTAGGTTTGAGTCCATAATTATAACTAGCGACTTTAGACACCCCAAAGTTCCAAATTTGATACAATCGGTAAATAACTAAGAAAGTCCGACATTTTCGAACCGCCATATAGTTTTTTTAAAGTTTGAGTCAGAAATCATAATTAGCGACATACTTATCGGTTCATAAATAGGAAACTTCGCCATTTTGTTAATATTAAATCTTGCTCATTTAAAAACAAAATTTTGTCAAACATTTTTTTCTTATTTTGACCAAAATTCAGGTCTGAGAGCCCACTGTGCGCAACTGCGAAAATAAATAAAATACTACTAGATTTATTACTGGTAGTCCTTATTTCACTTCTAATCTCTAATGACAAAGTGACACGTCGCCGTCGTCTTACACTACTGACAGATTTATTCTCTTATTAAAGGGCTTTTTTTTCTAGGAATTTTTTTGTATTATTTTAGAAAGAAGATGTCAGACCGCACATCCGAAACAAGTTCAAACTATTTAGCTACTTGCCCCCCGATTAAAAGTCACACAGAATTGCTTAGACAATCTTGTAAGTATATATCTTATGTATTTCTTATACATATAATAACTTCATATACGGCTATCCGAGGATATTAAAGTGAATGAAACACATTATATCGTCAAGATTATCACTCGCTCGCTGAAATCTGAACAACACCCGATCGAATACGTAAAATTTCTCTACAAAATTCTGTGATAACTGATAGATGGCGCTCTATCCACTGATTCTGATGTAATTTAACAGAGGTCACCTTGTGGGTGATTTGAAAAATGAATAACTCAAAAAAATTATGCAGAAATTATAAAAAAAAATTAATTGAGTTATTTGTTTCCATTGTTCTCTTAGTTGTGGGTTTCCTTGTATAGGGTGTTTTTCTATAAATATAGCGTTCAATATATTTTTTTATCAAATACTTTTTAAATGAACAAACCTAGACTAATTGATTTGATAATTTGTTACGATCCTTAGGGCCCGTCTCACTAATTTTTTTTCTGTGCCTTAGCCTAAAGGATTAGTTAGATTGCTAAATGCCAGGTGCATTTAGCGCTTTGATACATCTCTAATATATTTTAAATTTCAAATACTAATTCCTATCTCCAACATTACAAAATATTGCATTGCCAGTGTGGAGAATAAATAACAAAAATTTAAATTTGATCCATTGGATATCCATGAAATAAAGATTGTTTCAATTATAGAAAAACACCCTATACTTTTGATAAAGTCTTACCGACCGCTACTGTTTGAAAAATAGTAACAATATATCAACAGATATTCCGTATATGTACCTATGTATTACGACAATTACATATTACTATTAGCGCGTAGATGATTTTTTTATAAAAAACAAAATTGATACTCTGTACTTACTAGTTAAAGTACTGACTAACTTAAACTCTAAATAAAAGTTTAGTTTCTATTGATTTAGTTAGAGAAACTACAAGAATTATAAGAATAAACTTTTTTACAGCCGCCATAGTGTCAGGATCAAGCTTTTTTATGTTGGCCATTTTTTTTTCGTTGGCCGTTGTAATGTCTACATTTTGTACAGTCAGGGCTATCAAAATGGACGGGCCACGATCCTCCACTTTGTTGACGTCACATCCGGGGCTGATTTTTTTTTGATGGTCACGTTACGACACAGCTGATTGTCTTTAAAATTTTGAAGTTGGAATGACGGTTCATGGATATTTGATTTTTTGTTAAATAAAGCCGTTTTTGAGATTGTTTTTACTTTATTCTGGCAGAACAATTTTTTTTAAATGTATAGTAAGCCCTAATTTTTCATAGCCGCTTCATTAGCTCACACAAAAATTAAGTTTAAAGCAGAAGCGAATGTGACAATCACATATGATAAAGTCAAATACATGTCAAATATAACAGTTGGCATGTGGTACATGGCGGGTAATTTGAATTTAAAATAAGGAATGCTAAATCTTGAAGATTTTAACCTTTTAATCATGTTGCTTCCTTACAAACCTTTGGTGGAATATCGGGATGATGTCTGAGAATATTTCACTGAAATTTTGCGGAAATCTGTAGTGCCATTTTGAAAATATCATAAAAAAACGTCTGACCTCCCATAAGACCCAATGTAAAATTCAGCCCCGGGAGAACAGCTGATTTTTTCAGGGTCGTGGCCTCTATTTTTGTGTTGGCCTTGGTACAGTTAACAACTCTGTGTAGCATATTCTATGGTGACGGTCAGAGTAGCAATCGGCTATTTCTGTCTTTTGCGGTTTTGGCTTATAAACAAGAGACAGAAATACAATATCGGCCAAAAGTAGAGCAACTCCCTAAACTTTAATTAATCTGATCCTCCTCTACCAACCAGGGCTATCAAAACGGACGGGCCACGATCCTCCACTTTGTTGACGTCACATCCGGGGCTGATTTTTTTTTTGAAGGTCACGTCACGACACAGCTGATTGTCTTTAAAATATTGAAGTTGGAATGACAGTTCATGAATATTTGATTTTTTTTTAAAATAAAGCCGGTTTTGAGATTGTTTTTACTATATTCTTGCAGAACAATTTTTTTTTAATGTATGGTAATCCTTAATATTTCAGAGCCGCTTCATTAGCTCACACTAAACTTAAATTTAAAACACAAGCAAATGTGACAAACACAGATGACAAAGTCAAATACATGTCAAATACAGTTGGCATGCGGTACATGGCGGGTATTTTGAATTCAAAATAAGGAATGCCAAATTTTGAAGATTTTAACCTTTTAATCATCTTGCATCCTTACAAAAGTCTGGTGGAATATGAGGATGGTGGCTGAGAATATTTCACTGAAATTTCGGGGAAATCTGTAGTGCCATTTTGAAAATATCATAAAAAAACGTCTGACCTCTCATAAGACCCAATGTAAAAGTCAGCCCCCGGAGAACAGCTGATTTTTTTGTCGGCCTTGTACCAACTATCAAAGAACAAGTGGTTAATTTAAACACTTCAGTCCAGTTCTAAGTTCGCGTGTATCGGCAGTTTGCCTCACAAAATCATCATTCACGTTTAAAAAAGCTAAACAATGTTTTTTTATGTAATTTTAGGTAAAAAAGTACTGTGGTTATTTGCCGCGGGTGACCGTTGTTTTGACCGTTGACATTTTTGAAGTTTTTCATGGCTGGGGTTGGCATATATTATATTCTATAATCTTTGTGCTTCACTTGGCCATAAATTTTTTCTTTAATTGTTTGATGGTTTAGTAACTTTTTTGCGTTTAAATGTTGGTGTTTAATTTTCCTGTGGATCCATTTTGCTTATAAGAAACTTGAACCATTACTTATATTATTAGTAAGTAGGTTAATTCAATTTTTAGTTCAAATCCAAAATAAGTCATATTTTCTAATATACAGGGTATCCCGAGTCCCCCATGACATCCGTGGCCCTTATACCTCCCTATATTCTTTATCTAAAGTCATATCAACCAAGCAGTGTTCTGAGGAGTCCCATAAGGACGAAACAGTTAACTGTCAACACTTATTAGGTGATCAATAATTTTATCTAGACTGTCCTTTGTTCAATTGTGGTGATATTTTCAGCATATATATATATATATATATATATATATATATATATCTAACTTTTACGTCTCTTTTGAATGGTACTTGACATTTTTTCTAAAATACACAGAAAAAAAAATTTCTAAAGCTTTTCTGACAAGTAACAAAAAGGAACTACAAGATTTTATGTGAAAACTCGCCGAAACTTAAACTGATAACTACGTAGATTGTAGTTTTCTAAAAATGCACCACCTGTTCTTTGATAGGATCAGATTTTTAGACAATTTTAGGTAGTTTCTTTACTTTTGGCTGATACTGTATCCTGTGTATCAGTGCTGAACTGTTTCAATGGAATATGTCATCTGTAAAGCTTTTGTGGTGAACCAAAATGGCGGCTTTAAAAGAAATTAATTAGGTTTTTTGCAATATGTTATTACCAATTATTTGCAAAAAGCTCTACCAAATTGTTAAAAAAAAGGAATTTCGGTGCCTTTATAAAAACAAAATTAGACAAACAAATTTCCCTCCATTTGACCGTACTCCAAAAATGAACGAAATATTTATTATTTTAAAAAAATGTGCAATAAATTGTAACTAATAAACAATTTTGTGATTTTAAATATGCTTTAATTACTACAACACAATCACTTGTTTTTTTAAGTACCGATAACAGGCAGTAATTTTTGTGCAGGTTAAATTGTTATATTAGCCCCCGTGGAAAAACAAAATTTGTTGGCCTGTTTTTAAATTCATAGTTCATTTCATAATTTTCGAGGCAACTTTTTTTTTTCGTTGGCCCATGTTATTGTGATGAGAACCAAATGATCTGTCAAAAAGTTATCTATCTTCTCCCTTTCTTACATTTGCCATTACTTACCTACACACAGGTGGTCGTGACAAAGAGCTCTGAAATTGATTAATCTTTCTTGCACAATGAAACACTGCTGTATATGAAGCGTTGGTCAGTATTTTAAAACATTTCATTTACATTTATTTAAAACTTTATTTGTACTTTTAAGTTTGTTAAAAATAGAAAACTTTTGTCACATTCGCTTAAAAATATTGTTGAATGATATTTAGGGAAATATGATCTCAATAATTATAATTTAAGGTTATTATTTAAGTATTTATTTAACAAAAAGAGATGAATAACTTACAGCAGCCAAAATGTTTGATCTCAAAACTGGTTGAATAACTTTGATTCAGTAAACGGTACAACTCTCTTTCAATTTAAGGTACTGGTGCAGCGTGACTGTCGTTGTTGTGCCACTTGACCAGTTTCACTTACAGTGTGTCTTATTTAAATCGTAGCAATCTAAAGTTCATATCATTATTTTTGAGACAACTTTTTTTTGTTGGCCTATGCTATTTGTTATGGTAAGCAGCTGATAACTGTTAAAAGGTTATCTCAAAAATTATGATATGGAGTTTACCTATATTGCTTGTAGGAAAGTTGGGTTAAGTGATATATTTTTTAATTGCTGTAACAATGCCAGCACTATTTCAAAAATTTATCGATTTCTTAAAGATATTTTTAAAACACCATCTTTATTTAAATTTTACCGATGTGTTTTCCAGGCATTGTATTTAATATCATCTTACAGATTTTAATAAATTTGAAAAAATATTGTCAGCACTGTAAAGTCAGTTATAAAACCTTTCCAACGACGAGTAGCTCAATTAAGAATCAAAATTGACCCTGGCTAGGAGCTAATTTTTCAATTTATTTCTAAGATACATACATTTTTTTTGGTTTTAGTACAACTTATTATAACAAAATTACAACACGACAAACGTCGCGCTTCATTTAAATATGTCATACATACAGGGTATCTAGGAGTTAATAAGTAGAAATATCTCAAGATTGCAAAAGTGTCTCCTTTAAAACTAAATTGACATGTCTTGGGATTATTCAAATTTTTTATCAGTTCTTGACAAATTTTCGGAAAGTTCGTGTTGACTGAGACACACTGTATGTTATACCAGAGTATTTTAAACCGAAAGCCTAATAAAATATAAGCAGCTCTCTTTTTTTTTCGGTTTGTCGTTGCACTTGTCACGTGACATTGGCATATTTGAATCACTTTTAATTCTTGGAAAAAGTTTGACTTCGAATAAATTATCCTGTACTTTATAAAGGTGGCGTTTTTTTAAGAAAAATAGATCTGGACGGGATACATGTAGGGTGAATGTGACAAATTTTTCTCTAACTTGTAAATAGGGATCAAAAAAACTTAAATAATTTTAGGTGTTAGGCATTTCTAGCCATGATATGTATTTATTTAGGAGAAAAGTTATTATTCAAAACCTAAGGTAAAAGCAATATTTAAAAAATGCACACAAAGTGGCGGGTAAGAAAAATTCGGATCTGTCTTTTTTTTTTCATTTATAAAATATACTGTTCGCCAAAAAATTAGAACATTATTAAAAAGTAAAGATTTTTGATGATTTTTTGTTCACATGTTAGGACCTTTAAAACGGCGTATGTAAATGTTTATTTTTGTGTTTTCTGTAGAAATCTTTGGTTATCACCCTAAGCCTGCCCATGTCAGTCTAGCGCTGAGCGCTACAC
This sequence comes from Aspidapion aeneum, assembly GCA_963576565.1. Classification (NCBI taxonomy): domain Eukaryota; kingdom Metazoa; phylum Arthropoda; class Insecta; order Coleoptera; family Brentidae; genus Aspidapion; species Aspidapion aeneum. The sequence goes on along the minus strand of OY755038.1, from coordinate 30,953,789 downwards.
TGTGACCGGTTAACAACATATTATTTCTTGGTTTATTTTTATTGTATGTGTTTTAATTTTCTTGGCAAGCAGTATATTCTTATCAATCTATAGTACAATTTTTTGCCAGAATCCGCGGTCCGAGATACTGCGAACATAGGGACGGCGCACGGTGGTCAGCTTGTCGGTTCTGAACGATCGAAATTATTTTATGGTTTTAATTTTGACAAATTGATGCTGAAAGTTAGGAAATGTCAACTAGCGCTTAAAAAATGTGATTTTAATATAGTGTACATTCTGGAGATGGTACAGTCGCCTCCAAAAATAATGTTGTATATCGTTTTTTTCCTCTTAAGCAAAAAACTTGAAAAATGGATACTTTGAGGGTGTGTGTACGTAACTAGCTTGTAGCTTTTTTATTTAATATAGCTTTTTTATAAAAATTTATTAATCTTGCTATTCTATATATCAATTTTTTTACCGTGCACTGATATTCTTTATCGTAGTCTTTATATTCACTATTTTCACATACATAGTTCAGAACGAATTGATTTTTATCCTGTGAAACCGGTGTTTTGTGCCACATTTTAAATAAATTACGTCGGCCAATCCCATGCGCCAAGGCTGAAACAATAAATCATAGCTAATACAGCGGCAAGAAGCGGCAGCTGAATGTAGCACCTATACAACCCTTGATACATGATTGAAATAATAAAGTCATAAACGCGATTGATACGTAATGATCCAGAATTTTTCAGTCCAATATATATAATACATATTTGAAAAATTATAATAAATCAACAAAACTTTTATCTAATTTTTTTAATAAGCAAATTGAAACTTTGCAAATGGTTTAATAGTAAAAATTAAAGATACTAACCCATATTTTAAACATACGTCAAGAAATCACCATATAATCTCTGGTTTATCAACTTGGAGCACTTTTAAAAATCGCCTTTCCGCGCGGAATAAGTGCGGATCATTATGCAGGCTATCAAACGACCTATGACTTGTCGTCGTAACACGTGACACCGAGTTACTTGTCGATGCTCTGCATTGGGGTCTACTAATAAGGTAATTGGGCACTTTTTTAAGACTTAGTCGATCGTCTAAATTAGACAAGCTGACCTCCGTGCGGCGGTGTCGAATTGACAAGGCAGAAATAAAACAACAACGATAACAAAATAAGTACCTACCTGGGTAAATATTAAAAGATAGCAAGTGTAATAGTCGATAGTAAATTCGACGTATTCGTACCTATGTTCGCAGTAACTCGGACCGCGTTGTATAATTAACAACCTTAAACAAATGTGTAAAATCTGTTCAAAAGTTTCTTTCACAAATTATAATAAAATATTATATACTGTCCGCATGAAATTTGAACACTAAATGTTCTGATTTTTTGGAGATAATTTGAATTTGAGGAGTTATATTAGCCCTGTCCCCAACAATACTCCAATACAAATTTTAGTGCTGATTTGTCTAAACAACAGAATTCAGTACATGTTTGACACCATTTTCCAAATGGCGGTGAAAAATCTTTAAAAATTTCTAGTTTTGCCACTAACCTTAAATGACCTTAAAAATCGCAAAAACATAATCTTTGTCCCCCTAAGAACTATCACTATATAACTTAAATTTAATTTTTTAAGGTTTTTAACAACCAAGAAAATTTTGTGTTAATATTTGCGAGGCCACACTGTATAATTTTTGATGCCCGATCTGTACCCGCCACTGAAACAATGACAGGTTTATTTGTTAAAACTGAACGGTACGCTCACGTGTCATTTTTCACATTTTTTGTAAAATAGAAAGAATTGTGTACCGACCTTGTCAGAAAATGTTACTCGAGTAAAATTGGGGAAAATACCAACACTATAAATACAATAAAAAATTCTGTCTGATACGTTTAAATGGAACACACTGTATTGTTTATAATAATATATATTATTTTCTTTAAAAATATCCGCAGTATAAATTTTAATTTAGTGTAGTTTTTTTGTGATTTTGAAATTATTTAATTTAAGACTCATAAGACCAAAAAATGTTAAAAAATGACAAAGTAGCGAACTTTCAAAATGCATCATGAAAAACGTATTATTATACGTAAAAGTATTAAGATTATAAATGTTGTATAATTTAAATTTTATTACTACAAAAAATACGGTTAAATCTAGGACTGCGTATACTACATCAGAGACACAAAAATCTTCCGTGAAAAGTCACTGTTTAATTGTTATTGTTCTTCAATAATTTTATTGATTGTTTTTGTGGTGTCGCACAACTTTTGGCGGATACAGAAAGCTTTACGAAATCCCCAATTAAACATGTTTAGCTTTTTTTTATTTAGTCGGTTTAGAACGTTTTTCTATGTTGTCCGACGCCTATTCTCCACCTCCTTCGATCCTGACAATCATCTTCTGTCAGATTTTTTTGACTCATTGATCTTTGGATTGACTGTTGCCATTCTAGTTGAGGACGCTCTCTTTTTCTGCGCCCTATTGGTTGCCATTCTAGGACCTGCTTTGGTAATCTTTCGTCGTTCATCCGTTGTACATGGCCGTACCATATCAGATGCCTTTTAGTGATGTCATCCGTTATGCTTCCCTCGATTCCCCCATTCTTTCTTTTATGATCTCATTTCTTATGTGATCTGATCTAGATATTCTCATTGATCTTCTTATTGCATCCATTTCGACACTTTTGTTTTGTATTTTTCTGTTACGCGACAAGTCTCTATTCCATACAACAGTGTGCTTTTCACCATTGTTTCATATATGTTAAATTTAATTTTTTTTTTATCTCTCTGCTCCATAAAATACTGTTAAGACATCCAGCAACCTTTTTTGCTTTTACTTTTTTCCAGGTCTTTACAGTCTGTTCCTGTCTTATCAAATGTGACACCCAAGTATACATACTCACTGCATGGAGATATTACTTGTCCATTTCCTAGTTCTAACTTACTGGATTCGTTTCCAATACATAAATACTGTGTCTTGTCCACGTTCACTGTTAATCCCCACTTTTGGTATTCTTCCATTAACTTTCTCATCATATACTCCATGTCTTTTTATCATAGCTACAATTACTTACAACTGTAGTGTGTATATGGTAAATCGGTCGTTAAGTTGTATTCCCATGCCGTGCACTTTACGTTTCCAGTTTTTAAGAGCTACTGCGATATATATTTTAAAAAGAGTTGGAGAGATACAACATCCCTGTCCAATAATTAGCCTTTTGTTACCAGGAATTCTTTTGAAAGTCAATTTCCAATTTTAATTGTAGATTTTGACCCTTTGTATAGTTCTTTTATCGCTTTTATGTATGTATGATTGAAATTAGTCTGCTCTAACACTGTCCATAGTTTTTCTACTGGAACGGTATCATATGCTTTTTGTACGTCCACAAAGGTAACATGAGTCTCTATATTTCTGGCGCTCCTTTTCTCAATTACTTGTTTAAGACAAAAAACATTATCACTACAAGATCTGCCAGCACGAAACCCACTTTACTATTCTTCTTCTTGTTCATGAAAATCATTTTCTATTAGATATCTTAAGAATCCTACCGTACAATCTACTTAGAGTACTGGTTACTGAAATTCCTCTGTAATTGTTGCAATCCAACTTGTTTCCTTTTTTGTGTATTGAGGATATAAATGCAATTTTCCAATCATCAGGTACTGGATGTCCGTTTATGCATTGATTGATAATATATGTGAGATTTTCGATTAGTTTCTCTGATCGATATTTGAGCATTTCAGCATATATTCCTTCAGGTCCGCTAGCTTTTTAATACTATGTTTAGCTTACTTGCCTCTAATCTTGCTTTTATATAGTTTCATGTCTGATTTATCCCAAAGTAGTAATTAATTCCTTAACTCTTGTACTGGTTACTGAAATTCCTCTGTTATTGTTGCAATCCAGCTTGTTTCGTTTTTTATGTATTGAGGATATAAATGCAATTTTCCAATCATCAGGTACTGGATGTCCGTTTATGCATTGATTGATAATATATGTGAGATTTTCGATTAGTTTCTCTGATCCATATTTGAGCATTTCAGCATATATTGTCCGCTAGCTTTTTAATACTATGTTTAGCTTACTTGCCTCCAATCTTGCTTTTAAATAGTTTCATGTCTGATTTGTACCAAAGTGGTAATTAATTCCTTATCTCCATTTGCATTTTCAGTATACAATCTCTGTCAACTCAAGTCAATTATTTTTTCAGTTAATAATGGTTGGATCGTACGCAGTATGATTTAGCCGTATCTAAAATACGAAGTAGTCACAGAATTACAGCCCGTACTTGCGCGCCACCTAGAATTTGTTTCTGAGACAAACGGATGATACGCTATAGTTTAAGTATACTTGCAGTTGAAACCGAGACATCTGTAGGGCACTTTACAGAAACAGGTGATTATATTAAATAACGGCGCTGAAGTACCAGTAAAGCGTTTGTCCAAAAGGCGTAATGTTAATATAATATAAAAGATTAAACGAAGTGGCTATTGTATGGAGTAATCCTCTAGATTCACAGTTTATCAAGTGCCCTGTTTAGCTCTCGTAAATGTTAACTGCAGATCACATGTCTCTCTCATGCGACAAGTAGCTCTATCTATTATTCAATTGGCCAAACTTTATCACCTAAACCGAGAGAGATAATGCAGGGTGTTTCCTAATTGAATGTCAATATTTATGGGGGTGATTTTTGGGCCCATTTTAAGAAAAAACTTCATATGAACATATGTCCTAAACGTCTTACCTTTTGAGATACAGGGTGGTAAAGTTTTCAAAAATAAATCATTTATTATTAATATCTACAATACCAAGTGAAGTGTAATTTTTTAATCTGTATTCAATTATGAGCAAATTTGATCTCTTGAATTTTTTTAGTCCGACGCACGGGTTATGGCAAACGTATGGCTTGGATAAATTCAGGGTACTGATAATGGGTGCCGCGCTCCCAGCGTCATCTCTTTTCTAACTTAAAAACAACCATTATCAGTTACCTTAGTATAAATGCCCTATAATTTGTGAAAAAATATGCTAAGTAAGCGGCTACATCAACTCAAGATAATGGCGATGTCCTCCAAAAGTTGCAAGATCCGAAGAACTTTCTTAAATTTTAATCAAAAATACAAATTAACCACAATTTTGACAAAGTTAAATCATCATGTTGACAAATTGTCAACGTCATTTAAAAGCAGTCTCAAATTTTATTAAAAGCGTTTGCTTTTTTAATCCAAGCCATACGTTTGCGTTCAATTGACTCCAATATGGCGGAACGCTTGTAGCTGTCATTTTCCATTAATGGTTTTAATACGTTTTAGCAGTTCAGATATATTTAAGACTACATGCTTCAGCCTTACTTGTACACATTCCGCGATTTAAACAGCTGAGCTGGTTGTGGTAGCAAGAAAAATAAACAAAACTACAGGTAACCAAGAATCACAAAATTTATCGGATATTTAAAACTACCTTAAAAAACAGATACTACATGGCGCGCAAGTTACACCTGTAGTACTGCAATCTACTGACTGGTCTTAAAACTAGAGTCACTCGTAATGAATAAGAGCAGTCATTATTAGGACCTTACTTAAAACAGGGGTTGTGCAGATATATAATTTAAAAGTACAGCCAGTTTTCTTGGCTCTTTGTATTTATTTAGTTTTATTTTATTTCATAGTGTACAGGGTGCTTTTAAGTTACAGTAACATTTTAAAAAGGACTTTTTATATATCAAAAAACCTACAAATTTGGCGCAAATTGCTTTGAAGTAAATGAACCTTAATTACAGAATACAAAAACCAATTTAGGACAAAACGAATTTTTCTTCACATATAGATTGACCCGAAAATGAGAAGAAATATAAAGTCAATTTTAAAAAGTTCAAGATCTTTTTTTAAACTTTTTTGTTAAACAAAAGTTATTTGTTTATTAGAAGTCTAGGAATATTTTTAGCAATTAACAAGAATTTTAAGGTTAAGTTTTTAGCTAGATAATGGTTTTAAAAGACCCTTGTCACCAATTATTTTTTTAAAAATATATTTCGTGTACAAAATTTGAATATTATGTTTGAATAAACAAGTTTGATGTCACAACCCAAACAAATGGAATAAATAATCTGTATGTATGTATTTATTTATTTAGAAAAGAATCTTTTTTTATTTTATTATTTTTGTTGGCTTAGAGCTCCATATCATTATTAATGTATAATGAAAAATTATGATGTTATTTGTTAAACCAATAATTAAAACAAATACTTTTTATTTTTCACTGTTATTTTGTAGTTTATTCACAATAAATAAAAACCATTTAAAAATTATAACTTGTAATACATTTTTTTTTACTACAATACCACAACCCTTTTGCTCCTATTCTTGACTTATAACTAATGTGTCTATACCGTATTTTAATTGTTTTACAAATTACGTGCTACAAATAAACCGAACCGAACCTAAAAAGGCCAAGTGTGTCGTAGGTCACGTGATGGATTCTATCTTTCAATCGATACTTTCATCGATCGATGATATAGCAGTTTTACTCGCCTGCTGCTGTTTTAGTTTCTCTCGTACTTCGGTAGATGTCGCTTCTTGTGGGGTGTATGATTTTATTTTCTCACTAGAAATGTAAGGTGAGAGACAACATAGAATATATAGCTAAATATATACGTATATTATGTATTATGTGCCTACAATAATAGGGACTTATTGCAATAAAGCCAGGCAGTAATTGTGCCTGGCACTATTCTGACAGTTTCGTATTATAAGAACAGCTGTCTTCTTTCAAAATTAGGCCTTTGTGTATTGTAAGAGCCGGAATTAATAGTGCCGCCAGTATTAATGGAAAATAAACGACAGGATTTAAAAATTCGACTTTGGTATGTCAATTTTGAAAGATCAACTGCCAGTTTTCGATGAGAAACTGTCAGAATAGTGCCCGGCAGAATTACTGCCTGGCTTTAATGCAATAAGTCCCTAATGAATGAGCAGCATTCCAGAGGCAACAGCGACAATTCCGCCATCTCATGCTTTTTTTTGAAATCTCATGCTTTCTCGAAATATTTCTCATGCAATATTTCTGTGGGACCTGGCAACACTGTTCGAGCTACCCACGGAAAAATACGAGAGAAACAAAAGACCCTTATTTTTACCCGATTAGTCACGAAAACTTGTTTGACTAGTGAAATAGTGTTGGAAAGAAAATCTGAAAGCGTATGCAGAAAGAATTTTTTAAATCGCGCTATATTTGATAAAATTATGCGAATATGGTTTTTTAATAGGGTGGAATGAATGACAGGAGGGGAGATGGGTGGGAGCAGGGAGGACTACAAAGTAATTACAGTAAATTAGAGGACATTTGCAATGGGTAATCAAAGGAATTTCAATAAAATCGCCTGAAATGTAGATAATTTGTATGCCTTAAAGCCTACATCATGTGACAAAATGGCGTCTGAAGACCGCCATGTTGATTCCTGTTTAAAAAAATATAGCCTATAGCACCTTCGGGATCAGTAGCAATTCAACGACACCTTTCTTGTCAAAATCGGTTCAGCCGTTTAGCCTCTAGCGTGACACAAAGATACATATTTACTTACATACAACAATCGAAAAACATTACCCTTCCTTTCGCCGGCGCCGTGCTGCAGTTGGGTAAAAAAGAAAATGCCTAGCGCGTCTGCTAATACAAAGCGACCAAGAGAGCAATAATCCCCAGAAAGCGGCAACACTGTGTCAGGCGTCGTACGTGACGAGACGAGCTGAAGAGGTACACATAAATAATTTGAAAATTTAAAATAGGCAAAACTAGGGTAAATTTGTTGATGTTTTCGATTTTCCACACGGATTTTTTTGGTTTTTCATGGAGGAAAATAAGAAAGTGGCCCAATGTAACTTATTTTTTTTTATTAGCTGCTGTTTGCTCCTTGTAGGATTTATTAAAAAAAAGTGAAATCTTTCCATGATTGTCTAGTTCTTTTTATTATCTGTGGTTAACAACAAGCGATTAATTGGGTGAACATAGGCAAAACATTACCGAACATAATGAAAATGAGGCAAAAAATAGACATATACTTAGTAGGTTAATAGACACTTTTTAAAATTCTGTGGGATTGTTGAGGTTGCTCTATGGGGCCATGATGAGTCTGAAACTGGTGCTAATCCGAGCACTTTGCGCAAGTAAAAGAAGAGCGAATAGACTATCTATAAACAAATAAAGTAAAAACTACACCAAGTAGCTGCTTGTTTGTAAAATAAAGTTTTTTTTTATCTCCTTTTCCATGCAATATAAATTTCTGCCCCCCCCCCCCCAATTTATAACGTGACCAGCCGCCACTGCAAAAGACCATACTATCGATTTGGGAGATTTGGGTACTATAGTTTATGTTTTGTGGGCTCGTTTGGTTCGTCACCAACTCATAATTGTAGCGCTTTGTCAAACCACCCTTCCTGTTTCCCGGTTTTTAATATTTTTGTTCTCTTTCGAAGAAGCAAAAATAATACCTTAGTTCAAAGAAAAGGTCTATATCTTTAGAGACCCTTTTGGTTGTAATTAGTTGGCTTTTCATAAAGTTATAATAGTTTGAATTTGGGTATCTTTAAGAGTAATTCTTACGTTTGGGTTCGTACCCCAAGATGTAGCAAAATTTTTGTACCGTCCCGAAATAATTATTGTTTAATTTTAATTAATTATTAATCATTCAATTTAATATTTTATATTTTTCGATTTAAAATTTATTTTCAATACACTCTGCTCAAATATTAGTTTCCTCGATATTCTGGCTTAATTTCTTTAATCTACGCGAATAAATGCCTTTTTTGCCTTAAAGCACAGAGAAGGTGAAAGAAAAACGAAAACTATAGTGCTAAAAGCTACGGACTTAATCAATTTAAATATATTTAACCAAATCACCAGAAGAAGGAGAGGTAGGCCTACCCGGGAAGAAGATCTACAGTGAATCGGTGAGTTGGGGTAAAAAAGGGCCGACCTTTTTATTCTGGATTTTTAAGGAAAACCATAAGCGGGTCTACCTTGTAGCTTGGGTAGCTATCGAAGGATCTAACATCATTAGAAAAAGTGGGGGTCTTTTACTACAACGTTGATACGACTTCGAATAACGATAGTGTACTTTAAGCCTGTGTCTTGAAGAAGTATTCAACTTATTTAAAGTGAATTAAAATAAAACAAAGTCCTTCGGGTCTTTACTCAAAATAACTGAGTTAAGCCTTTTTATCTTTTTCTTGTAATATTTTTTATATTATTTTTAACCAACCAGATTTTCTTTTTCAACAACTGAATTTTTTTTTAATTTTAGAGTATTTTTAAGAAATTTATACTCAGTTAAACTTTTGGTGCTTTTTAAGGAAAAGATGAAACTTAATTTATTTTTGAATTTATTGGGAGGAAACTTAGAAAAAAGTTTATGTGCCATTTTTTGCTAGGAAATAAATCGCACCTTCAGAACGAAAGTGACACATCTCGACATTTTAAGATTTTCACTTTTTAAAATAAGATTAGGCAGTTTGTCACTCACCATCGATACATAGTCGAAGTTAGTAAAAATTTAAAGTACAAATAATAAAAAAATATATTTAAAGTTTTAAATTACCACAGCTTCTTATGGTAAGCGCAAATTTTTTTTTTACATTTTTTAACAATATACATTTTTGAGATAGTGCGTTTCAATCTGAAGGTGCGAAATGTTCTATTTAATTGCTTTTTTAATTTTGAAAAAATAATATTTTTTAATATAGCGAAAAAATATTTTGCTGAACTAGTAGTAGTAGTAGTAAATATGCTTTATTGTCCAAACCCAGGTCTAAGCTAAAGATGCATTTCTAATAAACAAGCATTGAAAAAAAGAAAAATATTTTAAATAAAAGACTCAAAAATACTTGGATCGTCTATTCAAAATTTACCTGTCTGCTTCGGCAGCAATATAAACCTATCGAGTAGTTAAGCTATGCTTACATCACATAATTCTATATACTAACATGTATAATTGGCAACCTAGTGCGAATTATAATAAATAATAATTGCAGTTTGCTGTCGTTTTAAGGTACACTGACATCTAGCGGCCGTACGGATGCATTTGTCCGGCACTTTTAATATTGGTCTTAATAGCGGAAGGAGCCTTGTTCATTCCTCCCATGGCTTGGCTAGAAGCGGGCATTTGACCAGGTCCTGGGGCTCCAGGACCTCCAGGTCTACCTTGCGACGCCACCATCATACCGCCTGAGGTTTGGTTAGGTTGACCGTTGAGATTTTGATTCATCTAAAAAACAAGTTAATGATAACACTGCTCCAAAAGTCTTTGTTGATTACAAAACGTCGTTAAGCTCCGTAGGTGATTCACGATACTGCGGGGTCATAATTTCTTTTGAGAATTCGATCAGGTCTTTATTATTAAAAAACTATATGAAACGGAAGAGGTTATTAGGTGCTTTATTTTCGAGTTTATTGAAGATCGCTGATTCCTTTGTTTAAATCAATTTTTATGAGCAAAAACACTGTGTGATTTTAAAATTTAAATAAATTAGGTTTTAATCTAAAAGGACTCCTCTTTTTTACTACTCATGCCAGACACCCAGCAGATTCCTGTAAAGCCAATTCGATATGATATACATAAATCCGATTCAGCATCGGACTAGTATTGGCATTTGATTGATTGAAAAATATAATATGATTTCCATCAATTTAAAAGAAATATGCGTTTTTATATCTAAACCTAAAGCGATTGAAAGAAAAATGGATTGTTTCTACTTTAGAACTGTGATGGGAGCCTCGGCCTATGTCTGTCTCCTTTCTTTCTCACTTAATTTTTTGTCCATCTACACACCAACACACTCTTTTTGTTTGGGTTTGTTTGGCAACCCTGTTAAATGTATAACGGACAAGTTAAATGTTTTTGAGAATTAAGCATGAGAACAATATCAGCTTAAAATTGTATTTTTTCTAAAAAATGTGTCAAAAACTTACCTTTAGACCTTTGCCCATGCCAACAGCGGCCACTAACGAATGAGTGTCAGACATGCTGGAATTCTGTTGGGTGCCGCCTCCCCTCGACGATTCCACCTCCCACTCCTCTCTGGCCTTATTGACTATGTCCCCTACATGAGTTACCACTTTTTGGTAAGCGGCTATTTGTTTCTTTTAAAAAAAGTTAGAAATTTAATAAGATAAGACAACAAATACTAGCGGTATACTGAGTGAGCCAAAAAAACTGGGCAATTTTTTTTTCATTATAACTTTGAAACCATACCATCGATTTAAATGGGACAAACTGCACTTGGCAGAGAATTAATCAGAGTTTTGACTAAATATATTTCTTTTCCGCCATCTCAAAATTCAAGATGGCGTACGAAATTAAATTGTACCCTTCAAAGATGCTGGTTTATTCTTGTGTTGTGAACATGTTTTATTAATTTTTTTAAATCAGTAAAAAAGCTGCATTTTTGGCACTCACAACAAGGTACAAATCAGCAAAGTCGGTTTGGTGTTCTAAAAGAAAATATTTTTATTTCAACCATTGTTTTAAATATTATATGATTGCCTTATCAATCATGTCTGCATTAATTTCCTTATATCTTCATTACTACTGAACCAATTTTGATGAAATAAAAAACATCCTGGTGAGAATTGATTGCTTTTTAAAGATTATGATCGAAATTCACCGCCATCTTAAAATTTAAGATGGCGGACAGAATCATAGTTGATTCTGATAATTTTTGAGTTTTTATTTTAATTTATAGAAAAGGACTACTTTTCCCCCACACAATGAGGTACAAATTAGTAAAATCGGTGTGGTACTTCTCAAAAAATCTATTTTTGTTTCAGCCATTGTTTTACAGATTATACAATTGCATTGTCAATCCTGTCTGCATTAATTTTCTTATAAACTCAATATGACTCAATTAAAAAATTATATTAAAAAACTTTGAGAAATGATGCAGAAAACTTTTCTAGCAGTCCCTTTCCAAAAAGGTGCCACTGCAGGGTTAAGTTTCATTAGGGTGACCAGATTCTTTGAGCCCTAATGCAGGACACTGGACTTGAAAAAGTAAAACGAAGGGAGTAAGTACATTAAATATATTAAAATATAAAATATTTAAAGATATTTACCTGAGCATTATCATACTGTAAATTCTGGGCCTTCTGTTCCAGGGCCAACATCTTTTGTTCAGCCTGAGGTTCCAATTTGGTTCTTAAGTAATCTGGTACTAAGTCATGGGAGAAAGTGGGCACCCTACCTTCAGTCAACTGTAGAAGCTGCTCATCTTTCTCTGGTGAAAGCATCAGTGGTAAGACTGTGAGATTGCGTAAATTTGGGCATTTGTCATGGCTTAGGACTTTAGAGAGTGAGATAAGCTAAAAAAAGTTTGCAATTTAGTCTTGTGCAGGGTTGCCAGACTTCCCCCCGTAGGGGGGACGGTCCCACTTTTTGTAGCTTGGTCCCACTTTTTTTTAATCTCATTGAAGTCCCGCTTTTTATGCAAATTGTCCCGATTTTCCCCCTTTTTTGTCATTTCTGTCCTATTTTTTTACCTGACAGTATCTTCTTATATATAACTTATAAATTTTATTTAAAAAAAAACATTATTGAATGTATTTCCACCTGGTTCCTAAAACACTCCAGCTTTATGATAGAATCGATGTAAATTTATAGTATCTATTTTAAATTTTTGTGTTTACGCATTTACTTAATTTGTCCCGCTTTTTAATTTGAAAAATCTGGCAACCCTGGTCTTGTGTAGGTACCACAGGCAACATTATGTGCATAATTTTTTACATGAAGCAAAATTGTCTTGTCAAAAGTCTATTTGAGACACTTTAAAAACACAATGTAAGTCCTAGTTCATACCCATCCTAGTTTTTACATGGTACCTATTAATGTTCTTTTGAGAAGAAAGATAATGACAAATAGATAGGTTAAAACTAGAGTGAGTATGAATGATACTTTAGTAAACTCTGGAGTAAACCTTAAGGTACTTGCTCATTATTTAGATGTGTAAAAAATTCAATATCCTACCTGGCCCGAAATAAGAGCATAATTATCCAAAAACTTTGGCCAATTTAAGGTTTCATATTCGTTCTCCACTTTAAAAATCATTTGGGCCAAAGAGTTTTTTAAATCATTCACCCTTTGAATGATAGAGTCGAGAGCTGACTCCAGTTGTTTTTCTTCACGTTGCTGCATTTTTTATCTTCTTTATAAGTGCCACAAAACACCAAATAAGTGCTATCTCAAATTCAATTAAGCTAATAAATAAAATATAAAAGTACCCTTAAAATCAGCTGTTTGAGTAAACACACCACAGCATAGAAACAAGTTTGGACACATTTGAGTCCATCGAAAAAAAAAGATTCCGGTCGTTTTTCTTTTATGCTTTTAGTAGGTCTTGACGTCACTTATGGAGCGCCGTTAACTGTTGCCAATGCAATCCTTTAAAACGAAAAACAAAAAAGTATTGTATACTCTTCACAAAAAAACCCAAATTTTTCAAGAGTATTTAAAAAAAAAGCACTATCACCTTCTTGACGAAGAAATTTTGCTGAAATATGAATTTAGAATGCCGAATGGCAACGTCGCGTGGTGTTTATTTTCGGTCGGATATTGTTTACATCTTTGACAGCGCCAGTTATTTCAAAATATCTAAAGGCATATTTATAGATACACGCGTAATCCCTTTATCTGCGTAATCAAAAATGGGTGATGAATTTAAAAGCCCCTTGCCTAAAAAGCTCAAAGGTAGTAAGTTAATTTTGTATTTGTTTTTAACATTTATGGTTTATGCAGGATATTTCTTGTTTATACCGTGATATTTTAAATTGGCATTAGGTTTTGAATTTGATTATATTTAAATAATTAATTTTTTTGTGTTTTTTGCAAAGTAAACCGAAATTATTTAGTTTTATGTAATTTTCTCAAAAGTTAAGCATTTTACAGAAAGTGTGTAATTAACTTTATTGTGGAAAATTAAATTACATAATAAGTGTACTGCAAACATAGATAACGGATTTTTGCTTCGGTTCTGTACTGCAAACACCTCAGAGAATGGATCTCAGCATGAGTACTACGCAGATAACTTATAGGCTATTAGTGGGTCTTTATTTGATGTTATTACAGGTTTTCTCAAAAATAAGCAGTTTTGAAGTTAAAGGCCATTAAATAAAAAAATTGGTCAAAATCTAAAATGGCGGCGAAATGTTTAGCGTCATAACTCGAAAACCAATCCTTTGAGAAAAAAAAAACGTACAATAGCGTTTTTGTAGAAAATTTTATTGTCTTCGACTTTTGTCCAAAACTTTCTTTTCTAAAATGTACAGGGACCAAGTAATTAAAACAAAAACAAAGTTTTTTTTAATACTTGCATAGGTATGAAACTCGGTATGAAACTAATAAAAATGAATTTCAGTTTAACATTACTGCAAGAATGTTATTAATTTATTAATAAAGTGAAATTAATAGACCTTTAAATTTTTTGAAAATGTCAACCGAAGACTTTTAGTAATAATGTAGGCATGTTTTAAACGGCGGCAAATTAACTTTTGATGACAATTTTAATACCAGAAATTATTATTATAATAAGAATTTTCAAAATATGTACTATTCTTTTAAAAAAACTAACAAGGTTCTAGTATTATTTTTTTAAAACAAACTTTAAATAATTTCGGCTATTGTACATTAAGCGAGGGGTGAACAGCTCTCACAATCGGTGTACACATTTCTCACAATCTGTTCACAATCTTTACACAATCCCTCCCAATCACCCACAATCTGTCACAATCTTACCACAATCCTTCACATTCCCTCACAATCTTACCACAATCCCTCACAATCTGTACACAATCTTAGCAAAAGATTGTGGATTTTCACAATCAGTGTACACATTTTGGGGTTAGCTGGCTACCCCTCGGTTATTAAGTAGCAGGCCCGGTAACGGTAAATGAAGAGGGCGGCAAAGGAAACAATAGACATGATGACCTTGTTTTTTTTTTTTTTTTGTCACAAGAATTTTTGAGGGCGTGGCTCTGCCCGCCCCTTCAGGCACGCTACGCCGCTGCACAGTCCTCCACAATCCCTCACAATCTTTACACAATCTTAGCAAAAGATTGTGGATTTTCACAATCGGTGTACACATTTTGGGTTAGCTGTCCACCCCTCGACATTAATCATTACGAATATGTTATTGATATTAACCTTAGAGTAATAAATATATTTTATTACTCTCAGATATTAACCTTCTTCTTATTTATTCACTTTTCCGCACACCATGTGCAAGTAAAATATAACAATGTTGTTATTACATGAGGAACTTTTAAAATTTGTAACTCCTTATAAAGAAACGGGAAAGTGGAATGAATAGGGTTGCTGGGTGAGGGTAAAAGGAAGCAGGAGTTTAAACAGATTGACACGTCACTAGATTTAGAAATACTTTTACAAACTTTTTATACAAACAAATTTTAGGCTTATGGTATATTTAGCCTTTTTTTCTATAATTTACTTTTCCGCATGCCTTGCGGCAATTTCCAAAATTTCGCTGGGTATTTCATCCTCTGGTGAATCCATAATCAGATTAAATCAGATATTTTTTTTTAAAATGAGATTTTTTTTTTGATTCCATGTTTGACAAGTTTGTTGAGTTTGGTCGTTAAGAATTGAAGTAATTTTCGAATTTAATTTATTGGTACGCCTCTGGTACTGGTCGAACGTCATCTTTAACAGTCCTTGCCATACGCAGTTACACTTTTGAGACTTTGACATGAAATAAACATATTTCCTAACCAAAAATATATTAAAAAGTAAAAATGTCATGTTAGTATAAAATTAAAGGTAAAACTGTCATTGTATCTGGATAAAAAGGACTGTAGGTTAACAAAAAAAACGGACAGATAAAAACAACTGTCATGCCATTTTTCAAAATTTTTTTTGTTGCTCTCAGTATGCATATGATAAATATAAAGAGGTTGGAAATGTCACAGGACTATAGTATACTGAGAGTTTACATAGTTTTTGAAATGTCCCTTATATATTTTTATTAGTAAATTTAAAACAAAACACAAAAAATATGCGTTTTTGAACCTAATTTACTTTTCCGCGCACTGTGCGGAAAAGTGAAGCTTTCTAAACTAAAATATGTATGTAAAAATGGCCGTTTGCGCACGGAAGTTGAAAAAGTAACTTTTTTATAGACAAAAAAATTGATTGTTAAAAAAACCATTCAGAATATACAGATTAACAGCGCTGTGTCTAGACTTTTTGCAAATTGACCACGTTAGATAAGGTATGTTTACTTTTAGATGATCCAGTCAATAAATCGTATGCTTTAGAGCCAAATCTACTCTACAGTAAAGCTATTTTCGTTCAAAAATTGCAAAATGAAGTTAAAGACTTGGCAGATAAATGTCTTTCAATGGAACAGGATTTAGTTACACTAAAGCTTGAAAATCTGGAAAAGTTCACAGAAGAACTGCCACCTATAGAAAAGCCTGATATTGATAGAATTTTAAAGGACTTAGAGGTTACCATGGAGGGCTTAAAAACTTCATCGAAAAGTGTAGGTTTTAGTAGTTTTGACATTGCTGCAGCTAAATCAATTGACCTGTCGTATAAAAAGTTACGATACCCCATCTGGTCTTATTAGTTCAAAACTGTTAACACTGAATTGATGTTTCAGGAAAATTTTGATTTTTCTAAATAGGTTAGAACCATATGTATGTTCCGGTTTCACAGAATAACGTAGCAAAAATTTCCCTAGATCTGACACACTTTAAACAATTTGGCACCAATGGGAACCGTGGCCGACCGGCTTAGCGCGTTGGTTCGTGCATATGGCTGCGTGCTATTTGACTGGACGGACCGCGCGTAGGCTGGGCGCGCTGCGTATCTTGTGGGTTCGAGAGGGAGTTTTTGAAAAAATTGCATTTTTAATAATTCCCTGTATCTCGCTTATTTTGCAAGATATTTTTATTCTGTAAAAACTTTTTTGAGCAAAATAATGACGTTGTCAATTTTTCTAAAATATTGTTTAGTTTTTGAGATATGGCATTTATCATAAAAAAATTATTACTATTTTAATTGGTTTCATGCTATTATTATCTTAAAATGATAAAACTTTAATATTTTTATGATTTAAGGTTAAAAAAAAATTATATTTAAAAAAAAATGAGTCCGAACCTGGAAGTTTCCACCGTAAATATATATTAAAAATTGCAAGACACACTAGTTTTTAACGATTTTTAGTTTATCTGTTTTGAAATGTTAATTAAAAGATTTATAAATAAAGAAATAAACGTTGAAAAGTTACAAAATTAATATCATAGTAATTATTGGTAGCACAGATGGAAAAAACATGGAAAAACAAAAGCGTGGAGTGGATATTGTTATTTTACTTATCATTTTTGTGAAATTATGCTAAAATGGCTAGCTAGAAATCGACCTTATCCAGATTTTAAAAAAATGTGATATGTTTGACTGTTTTATGAAAGCAATAAAATCCCAATATTTAAACGGCACAAATATTTTTATGCAAAATGTGTTAAGAAAAATTACTCAAAAATGCTAAGAATGTCTTACACATAAATGGCAATCAGTTTGAATATTTATAGCATATAAGAAAAATGAGTTATTATTTTTTGTAATTCGTTATTTTTTTCGTATTTGTCGTGTCAAATAAATCCTTAAATTAACGTAAAACCATTTTAATTTGCTAAGCATCAAAACAGTTAAACTTAAAATCGTTCAACTAGCAATTTTAAATTTTTGTTTATGTTGGAAATTTCCCGGTTCGGCCCAATTTTTAAAAAAAATAAATATTTTTTTTAACCCGAAAACAAAAAAATATTAAATTTTTATTATTTTGTGATAATAATAAAATGAAACCAATCAAAATAGTAATAAAAAAATCCAGGTACGTATATAATTTTTTTATGATAAATACTAAACAAAATTTTTAAAAATTGACAACGTCATTATTTTCTGCTCAAAAAGTTGCCATAAAAAGGTTTTTACACAATAAAAATATCTTGCAAAATAAGCGAGATATAAGGGATTATTAAAAATGTAATTTTTTCCCCTGTATTAGCGAAACTACTAGATATAGCAAAAATCTGATTACAGCATTTTAAGGGCTCAAAAAAAGAGCACGGTAAGGTGCAATCAGAAAATCGATATCTTTAATAATAACCGAGTTTCCCATTTAATCCCATCGAAAATGGGACACGCTGTACTGCCGTGTTAATTCAAAAGGGCCTACGTATAACTTGATGAAAAATAAGTTTAATACTTAATATCAATGATATCATGAAATTTATTGCAATTTTGCTTTTTGAACTTAATTTTATTTTGGTTTATATGATGAATGATGTATTTTGTAATACCGTTAGGGTAAAAGCTATACTGACCATGAAGATTCTGCTTAGAAAGAGAAAAACTAATTTAGTAGGTGTATATAAAAATACCGATGTCACAATATCGCGACGGTCCGGACGAAGAGGGGGAACACCAGTGTATGAATTCTTGAATGGATGAAAAAGAGTACTCCCTCAAAATCGGGCGAAAGTCTCTATCTCTATTGGTCCTTACGTGGGGAGATGCTCATTCTCACTCTAACCCGTTTGAAGAATCCATACAACTGAGGAGAAATTATAGGCAGGTAGACAAAAGCTGACTAGGGATATCAGGGGAGATCCAACGAGGTCGCATTACGGGATCAAGATTGTCTTTTGCTAATTTCTTTCTTGGGCATTATACCGGCGTTAAAATTTACTATCAAAGAAACATTGTATTTTGCAGGAAACTCCGCTCGGCATGTACTAAATTTGTTTATTGCTAAGTTTGAAAACCGTGACATTCCTGGCAAAATTACAATTTTAAATATATAAAACCATTTTAATAAGTTTGGGTGCGTTAAGCTCTGCAGAAAATATAGCGACTGAATGAAGAGGTGGATGAGCCATTGCTAAATAGACCTGATGATATTTCTCTCAGAATCATTCGGAACATTTTAAAAAGACATGGATACAAAGACTACAAGTTTAAAAAATCTCAGGAACTGTTTCCTGAGGACAATATCTTAAGGATGGAATTTTGTCAAAAAATGATGGATCATGCAAATCGGGATGAAAATTTTGTCAGTGATATTTTATTTACTGGTAACTTGAACGAGGCCACTTATTTAAATGTTGCAAAATTAAGTGATTCCTGCAATTCAACAATTATTGTCGGATGTTGATTTTTAGCAAGTTTGGTTTCAGCAGGATGGGTGTCCGGCACGTTTTACCAACCAGGGAATTTTTAGACGAAACTTTTCCCGACGAGTATATATATAGTACGTATTATTGCAATACCTACGGTACCTTACGATGCATAATGCAAACATATTTGAAATAGCAATATCAATGGGTATAAGTCTATCCTATTTGCGGTCCTTAAGATAAAATGTCCTGATTGGTTATACTTTTACGCATGCATATTATTTTAATCTTGTAATTATAACGGTATAGTGTAACGGTATAGGTAATAATATAATTAGGTCCTACGTAAAATATTGTAAAATCAGCTACGCTGTTTTCAGTTAAAATGGCAGAGTAGTTGTAAATAACAAAAGACAAAGAAGAATGGCTTAAATTTGTATCCCTAAAAATTTTAGTTATTAGTTAGCAACGTTATTGGTGAAACCGTCTGTATGTAACAAATACAGAGTGGCGACTTTAAATGGAATTCTGCCTCTAGCAGGATAATATTTACTTTTGTAAAAAAACTTACTCTACTTGGTTTTTTTAATAGCTTTGTTCCAAACGCGTGGCGCAATTTTTTTTGTCGAACCCCCGGAAAGGGGTCTACTTACATACAACTTTTTTTTATATGGAATAACTCTACCTTTAGTATCTCATTTTAAAGGCCATAAAAAAGAAAAACAACTAAAAAAATCTTTTTGGCATATTTAAAAAAATTATTTTTTTGATTTTTACTTGTTTTTTTTACAATTTTTTTAGGACAAAGCCCTACGTAAGAAGGCCTTTGACAACATGATGCTGTTAAAAATGTTGGAGGCGAAAAGGAATTGTCCGATTTCGCAAATAGTCGACAATATTTAGGTATTTTTTGTTTCATTACACATTTATTTTTATTCATTCGTCCCGTTGTAAAACTGTACATAAAACTAAATCTAAAACTGTACAAACCATTTTTTTTTAAGAAAAAAATTCCTGTTACACCAATGGGTGGGATCATAGCTTGCAAAAAATTACAGGGTAACCTACATCAGCGGCGGCGGCCGGTGTCGCAGGCGAGGTGAAGAGCTTTCAATATACATGGTGGACCAAATTGGATGTTTTTTTGGGGTTTTAGCCGAGATAGATAAAAACAAATAGACATGACTTGGGTTCGATTTTTGAGATGTCTTTAACTATCAAAACCGCTTCTTAATAGACGTCTAGTAGTTTTTCAGCTACAAGGGGATTTGGAAAAGTTCAGTGGCATATAACTTTTATACCGCGTGGCCAGTAGTGGTCGGATACTATCGATAGTCAGCCCTATCGATAGTTTTCGATAGTCTCAAGAGATACTATCGATAGTACTATCGAAAAAAAAAACAGAGTTTCTATTGTTTCGAAATTAGTGGCCTTACCAAAAGCGACCAGTAGCTTCATCTCAGGGGTGTGACAATTGAATAGGGAATTTCGGAACACGCAAATAGTGTGTACGCGGCTTAACCTATGTGGCCCCGATTCTGTAGTGGCCATGCTTTTGTTGATCTAGTATCTAGTGTGACTGTATGTTGACATATTTGGATATCCAAATATGTCACCCTGTATGTCCATGTATGTTTAGTGTTTTGAAAGGGTTCTCGTGAAAATTATTTTGAAAAATACTAAAAACCAACGATTTTAAAAACTATTGATGGTTCTTGAAAACTATCGATAGTTTTCGATAGTACAAACTATCGATAATATCGATAGTATCCGACCACTAGTGGCCAGCCTTCTATATAGGGGTAGCTTTTTTTGCATTGGCCATAAGGATTCCCACTAAACACAAAAACATTTTAATAACGTCAAAATAATGTATAAGTTAAAAACATAACGTTAGGTTGGATGTTAGTTCTAACGTCAGATTCATAGATATTTAACAGTGAAAAAGAAATGTGTTTCTAACATTGAAAAATAAATGTTTTTTTAACAATGAAAAAATATATTTTTTTTCAAATATCTCTAAAGATAAGGTAACATAAATAATGTTAATAAAATTCTTCTATTTTGGAAACGCAGGGCAGCAACAGTCCGTTGAGGTTTTCGTGAACTCGACACTCAGTAAAGGCAATTCGGCTCGTAGCTTCTAAAAATAAAATTTCAAATTCTATGTAAACAATAATTTTGTAGTAAGTACCTCGCTAACAATTTCAAGACGCGTATTCACTTTAGCATGAATGCAAACTAAGCATTCGTTTGGCCCCGCTGCGAGGCTTGCGAAGTAGCAGTTTGCTAAACCTCGCCTATGTAACATTTATTTATCAATAAAGACGATTTATTATTATAATATAATTCTGCCTCAAATGAATACACGGCTTAAGGTCCAGCGGCTAATCGTCCGCGGTGAATTGTCGCATTCCCTGTCTGATTACCTATAGGTATGCGATATTTCATACAAAACCATTTTTTTCTTTTGTTTACTTTTTCTTACCTGATTTTGTGTGTCTTCATTTAGATCACTGTACACACATTTGTTGTTCTTTAACTATACCATCTTTCCCACACAACTAGAGTAATATTCCGATCCAAATATGTATTCACTATCAATATTAATAATTGTGCTGTAAATTTGCCGTGTTTGTTTCTGCAAAAGGCAAATATTTTAACCAAAATTACAAAAAGCGTCTTTGCTACCGACTCGTATCAACTCGTAGCGAAACGCAACTAATGGTGATGTTCAGGTAGTGTGACTGCTATACTATAGAGGGCGCTGCCATCGCGCCCTCTATAGTATATATTTTTTTAATGTTTAAAAAACAAAACATTTATTAGCTTTATATATCTTAAATTCAACGTTAGAAGTGAGATCTAGGAAAAACATTATAAAAAATATCCATATATTGATGGTATTATTTTTAAGAAATTATGGTATTTTTAATGCTGGTTTCTTAACGTTATTAAGAAATATATTTTTGGTAATGCTTTTACATGAAATTTTCGTTAGTATTTTCTACATGTTTTTTTAATGTCAAAAGTTGACTTAATTTTAACACAAATTTGTGTTAGAAAAAAAACATTTTTTTTTCAACATTTATTTAACGTTTTTTACGATTTTGTGCTTAGTGGGTTGCATGGGAGAAGAGAATTACGTAAAACCAACGTTGCCGGTTTAGCAAAAATATCAGTATAAGCCGCGACTCAATTCGCAAAAGGTCAATTTAGTCAGCTTTTTGTAAGTGACAAACGGGGCGATACGCAACCAGAATAATACATTAAAATTCTGCTTGTTCCTAAAAGTAAATAATTCACATTCACTAAATAAAGTCAATTTTTTTTGGAAAGATAACTTACTAATCTACAAGTAAGCTATGTATTATTTTATTTTAGTTTTTTAATGAATTTTTAGTCCAACCATAAAAAAGAGGTAATGGTGGACTACAGTGTCACTTCCGTATCATATTGGGTTAAAATCGTTTGATTTATCGTCTGTATATAAACAGCCAATTTATTTTATTCGCCGATTTCGGTGTTTTAGAACCTAAAACTCACATTTAATAATTAATGAGGCCGCAGACCAAGCAGCGAGGGAAGCGGCATCAGTGCTGCTAAATCAACCATATTAAAATGGATGGAGAATAGCTTCCAACAATACTGGATAAATATACCAGAACTGGCTCACTGTATAGAGTTCATTAAAGGACCTTGTAGAAACAGAGCGAGGAACATCATTCGACTAACAGAAGAAACCGAATGTAGACTCTGTGTGTAGTATGACGAAACAGTCAGACATATACTGTGCGAATGTCCGGCTATTCCACGTTTACGTCAGAACACTTTCGGTAAACCTCAGATTGACTTAGAAGATCTGAACAGTGTCTCACCCAAACTGATAGCCGGCCTTTTTGGAGGACTAGGCATACAGTGGTGAGAAACCACTCAAAAGTTAGCCACAATACTCACCGGTGGTTGCAGTGAAAGGGCTGCAAGGCCCACTCACATATAAATCATCATCAAGAGTAGTTAAAAATTTAGTTTTTCTCTTTGCTTTTTTTTTCTGAAAATTGTAAGGTATCACTCAAAGCTGTATTTGGATATTCCATGGTGTTTAATGCTGCCAGTTATTTTTGTTTTTGTTTGAATTGTTGGGAAAATCTAACCTTAAATTTTATTTTGATTTTTGGGCTCTTTAGCCAAACCTTTAAAAAAGATACTCTGCCAATCTATGGGCACCTAAGCTCACACTAGGTACTATAGTTATAGTGTACGTGTGAGCTAATATAACTAAAAACTGAAATATATTTTATTGCACTCCAGACTCAATTACCTTTCGTTTAATATCACACACGCCATATTTCCACATAAACACTAATTTTTTAAATTTACCCCCACCCTTTTTTAAAAAGTAAAATGTATTTTATTTAACTCCAGACGCAATTACCGTTCGTTTGATATCACACACGCCATATATTTACGTAAACTCTAATTTTTGAAATATACCCCCACCCTTTTATTTGGCTTGTGTTTGGTGTGGTGTGATTTTGTTCATTTTTAAATGGGACCATCTCGACCCAAAACCCAGCGTTGGTACCAAATTTCATTAAAATCGGGCAAGCGGATTTTGAGTTATACGCGTTGGTCGTTACAGACAGACAGACATACAGACAGACAGACAGACAGACAGACGGCGCAACAAAAAAGTTTCAAAATCATCTGAAACGCAAAGATATATAAAAATTTTTGAAATCGGAGCAACTTTTTTTTTCTCGAAAAAATTAGGATCACTATAGCTCACACTACTATAGTATAGTAGTAGTAAGCTAAAACTCCTTGTTTGGGAAAATCCGAATTTTTCTCTTTGTTGAAAGTTATTTTCTTTTTGAACACCTGATCGTTTTGGCAAAAATCATGCGCGCTTTGCACACGCTGGGAGTTTTGAAGCGCCCCTCTGTATTTGTTATGGGAATGAAAAACCACTTCCGAAAAGACACTGAAAGAAGTCACACGTATTTTAAGATTAAGACCGAAATTCCAGCCACAAGAAAGTCCGCGGCACCGTGAGTGAAAGTGTGGAACTGCTGCTAAATGAAAGAAGGTAAGCTTCTAGCGGGTTGCCGATTTTTTTCCTTTGTTTTAGTTATAAACGTCTGTTTTCCCAGAATTTAACTTTGGGATACTTTTTTTTGAGATCTCTAGTTTTCTCCCCTTCAGGCACTCAGCCGTCTACAAGGCAACTCACGTTACAATCGAATACATTATTTGGCAATAAAACAACAATAATTAATTTTAATAGTTCTATCATAACTAATGTTTTTAATTAAAAACTTACACGGCTCTTAAACTACGCTAAAAATAAAATAAACAAAATTTTTTTAGAGTTCTCATTTTTAGAAGAGGTAATTCATCAGTCACTCGCGTTACATTTTAAGGACCTAAGATTTAACTTCCCTTAAACTTTTTAATATTTCTGCGAATTTAACAATTGAACTAATTTTAAATAACAGAAATATAATTAGGTCAAAGATAAAGAAACTATAAAGAAATAAGTTATTATTCAAAAATTTGCTTGGTAACTCTCGTTACATTAAATTGGTTACATTAAACTCGTGCTGCCACCAAAAACTTATCGTATCGCTGTTAGTTATGACGCTTGCGAAATTGGCTCTCAAATTTACTTTGCATGATCAAATGGACCTACAGTATTGGACAAAATTTTAGCAACAAATCGTAATATGTTTATAGAAAACAGTAAATTAAGTACATTTGCACATGGACTACAGATTGATCTTCGATGTGTTAAAATATCACATTTTCCAAATCGTATGAAATTACAATTTGTTTGTATTGTCTCTGGTTTGAAAAAGATTATTTTTTTAATTAAATTGACCTTGAAATTGACACACTATTCTGCCGGACAAAAATATAGCAACAAACATTTTTCTAAATTTGAAGGAAGTTCACGAGGTAAAAAATTTTTTTAACAAAAAAGTTTCACGGGCAAGTCCTCAGAGGTAAAGGTAGCTCGGGGACGCGTTTCGGCCTCATTAGGCTTTATTCAGCCCGAGCATAACCATAAAATGGAAGGAGATGAAATGATGATGTGGGTATCTGAAAAAGAAATATGAAATATGGTGTTTACTGAGGAGAGACCAACTGTCAATTTGCAGCTTTGGTCAAGGTTGCCTCGGGTTTGAGGCTAATTTTGACGTCGCGATGGAGACAGATATAATCTGCTCCCAGAAAACAGCCTTAGCCCTGGATTTTTTTAAATTTGAAGGAAGTTCACGAGGTAAAAAGTTTTAACAAAAAAGTTTTACGGGCAAGTCCTCAGAGGTAAAGGTAGCTCGGGGACGCGTTTCGGCCTCATTAGGCTTCATTCAGCCCGAGTATAACCATAAAATGGAAGGAGATGAAATGATGATGTGGGTATCTGAAAAAGAAATATGGTGTTTACTGAGGAGAGACCAACTGTCAATTTGCAGCTTCGGTCAGGGTTGCCTCGGTTTTGAGGCTAATTTTAACGTCGCGACGGAGACAGATATAATCTGCTCCCAGAAAACAGCCTGAGCCCGGGATTTTTTTAAATTTGAAGGAAGTTCACGAGGTAAAAGGTTTTAACAAAAAAGTTTCACGGGCAAGTCCTCAGAGGTAAAGGTAGCTCGGGGACGCGTTTCGGCCTCATTAGGCTTCATTTAGCCCGAGCATAACCATAAAATGGAAGGAGATGAAATGATGATGTGGGTATCTGAAAAAGAAATATGAAATATGGTGTTTACTGAGCTACCTTTACCTCTGAGGACTTGCTCGTGAAACTACTACTACTATGTCGGTTTAGAACGTTTTTCTACGTTGTCCGACGCCTATTCTCCACCTCCTTCGATCCTGACAATCATCCTCTGTCAGATTCTTTTGACTCATTGATCTTTGGATTGACTGTTGCCATTCTAGTTTAGGACGCCCTCTTTTTCTGCGCCCTATTGGTTGCCATTCTTGGACCTGCTTTGGTAATCTTTCGTCGTTCATCCGTTGTACATGGCCGTACCATATCAGTTGCCTTTTAGTGATGTCATCCGTTATGCTTCCCTCGGTTCCCATTCTTTCTTTTATGATCTCATTTCTTATGTGATCTATTCTAGATATTCTCATTGATCTTCTTATTGCATCCATTTCGACACTTTCCATTTTTGTTTTGTATTTTTCTGTTACGCGACAAGTCTCTATTCGATACAACAGCGTGCTTTTGACCATTGTTTCATATATGTTAAATTTTACATTATTTTTTATCTCTCTGCTCCATAAAATACTGTTAAGACATCCAATAACTTTTTTTGCTTTTACTATTCTTTTTTCCAATTCTTTACAGTCTGTTCCTGTCTTATCAAATGTGATACCCAAGTATACATACTCATAAGTACTGTGTCTTGTCCACGTTCACTGTTAATCCCCACTTTTGGTATTCTTCTGTTAACTTTCTTATCATATACTCCATGTCTTCTTTATCATTAGCCACAATTACTTGGTCGTCGGCAAACTGTAGTGTGTATATGGTAAATCGGTCGTTAAGTTGTATTCCCATGCCGTGCACTTTATGTTTCCAGTTTTTTAGAGCTACTGCGATATATATTTTAAAAAGAGTTGGAGAGATACAACATACCTGTCTTAAGCCTTTTGTTACCAGGAATTATTTTGATTCGAGTCGATTTCCAATTTTAATTTTAGATTTTGACCCTTTGTGTAGTTATTTTATTGCTTTTATGAATGTATGATTGATATTAGTTTGCTCTAAAACTGTCCATAATTTTTCTACTGGAACGGTATCATATGCTTTTTGTAGGTCCACAAAGGTAACATGAGTCTCTATATTTCTGGCGCTCCTTTTCTCAATTACTTGTTTAAGACAGAAAACATTATCACTACAAGATCTGCCTGCGCGAAACCCACTTTGGCTCTTCTTCTTCTTGTTCATGAAAATTATTCTCTATTAGATCTCTAAGAATCCTACCGTACAATCTACTTAGAGTACTGGTTACTGAAATTCCTCTGTAATTGTTGCAATCCAGCTTGTTTCCTCTTTTATGTATTGAGGATATGAATGCAATTTTCCAATCATTAGGTACTGGATGTCCGTTTATGCATTAATTAATAATATATGTGAGATTTTCGAGTAGTTTCTCTGATCCATATTTGAGCATTTCAGCATATATTCCCCCAGGTCCGCTAGCTTTTCCGGATTTAAGTTTTTTAATATGATTCTTTATCATTTCTTTTTCGATGATTACTTCCTCTCCATGTACATCTATGTCTCTTCTCGGAGAGGCTGCCAGATATTCGGGTCTCGTCTCCTGCAGCAGTCCCTTGTAGTGTTCTGTCCATTGTTCTCGTTTGATTATCTGGATGTTTACTTTTTCTTTTGTTGGGTTTTTTACTGTAGAAATGAATTTCCATACTTCAGAACTCTGCCTACCTCCTACGTGTGTGTTTATGTCGTGGCACTTGCGCTTGAACATTGCCGTGAAACTTTTTTTTAAAAACATTTTTCTTCTCATGTTTTCAAAGCCTTGGATATTGAGTTTTAGTTATTTATGTTAAACTCATAGGTCATATAGTAATTAATAAATTTTAAATGAGTGTGGAAAAGCCGTTACAATTGAGATTAAAAATCGATTTATGAAAATATAGAAACAGAGCAAACCGAAACAGCTAAAAATGTATTATTACATACATTGAAGTATAGTATGAAGAACTCTAAATAATTTTAAAGTTAGAGGATCTGTTCTGCCGCTGAGAAACACTGGACGCCCAAGAATATCATCTTCGAAACTTGATCGAAAATGTGTAAAGGTAAGCCATTTATACCATCAGAAAAACCCTTGACAAATTTAAAAGAAAGTTGTCATTGTGACAACAATTCCAGAACTGTAGGAAGCGGTCTGGTGCAACTCCACCTGTTAAATCATCATCCAGCCAAAAAACCACTACTTTTAATAAAAAATGGGGTTCCTGTTTCAAATTTGTAGTTAATCATACTCACTGGGCTGTCAAAGATTGGAAAAAACTCTTTTATGGCGACGAATCAAAGTTTCGAAGTGATGATATGTGACATGTGAGACGACACCAACACTTCGAACCAGGTAAACTTTAGTTCGTGGCCATAAAAAAGTTTTTTTCAATCTTTGACAGTCCAGTGAGTATGATTAACTATAAATTTGAAACGTGAACGTAAATCTTTTACTGAAAATAGTGTTTTCTTGGATATCCATCCTTTTTACCGTTCTGGAATTTTTGTCACAGTGGCAACCTTCTTTCAATCCTGCCACGAGTTTTGTTGATGGTATAAATAAGTTATCTTTACACATTATTGATCCGACGATTAAGTTTATTTGACTTCAAGTGATTCTCAACGGCAGAACAGATCCTCTAACTTTAAAATTATTTAGAGTTCTTCATACTATTGATCAATGTATGTAACAATACATTTTTAGCTGGTTCGGTTTACTTGATATTGATTTTTAATATCGATCGTAACTGCTTTTGCAAGACCCATATTTAACATTTTCATCTATACCACCTATCAGTTTAACATAAATAACTTAAATATCTAAGGCTTTGAAAACATAAGGAGATAGATGTTTGTTGCTATAGTTTTGTCCAGCAGTTTTTTAAACCAAAGAAAATATAAATGAGTTCTTATCCCATACGATTTAAAAAACATGTGCTCTTATAAGTCGTCGAAAGCCAATCTGTAGTCTATGTGCATATGTACTTAATTTGCTTTTTGATATAATTTTATAATTTGTTGCTATAATTTTGTCCCATACTGTATGTAGTAAGGCTTTAGCAACAATATGTATAGCCTTTTATCATGTACACATTTTTAGGGAATATCCCTATACAAATAGCACTAATCTTGAAGTTCACACAAATCTAGGAAAAAACGAAAAATATCTATCAAATAAAGCCATCTGATTGGATTATATGCATGTTGTGCCATTTTCGATAATAGTCAGGAAGATAATTGGCCATATCATATGGCCTAACCTGGATTTGAGGTATATAGAAAATTTTATTGCTGGTTTCAGTAGTCAAAGGGCTCTAATTTAAGAATCCGGTTGATGCCACTCTGGCACCCTGATTAAAGTTAAAAATAAATAAAAATAAAAGTTTTAAAAAACCTAAAATCAAGACCGGGCGCAATCAATAGCAATTGGTGTTCTATTAAACATAGCAAATGCTCCGACCCATTTTCCTTCAAGAACATTGTCAAAGAGACGCCCGCCATCTTGGATTTTTGACCGTTTTTTTATTTATCACTCTTTTACTTAAAAAGTACTGACTTTTTGAGAAAATATGACAATAGAAAATTTAAATCATATTAAAAGACCTTTCAAACGAGATATTTTGGGGCTACCTAAGTACTATTTTTCCAGAGATAGGTACACTTAAGCATTTAAATTTAAACAATTTTCTCCAAAACGAAGAGAAAAAATTCTCATACTTTTCCTACTCTAAACAGTTTTTAACAGTTATATTTTATCCCAGATTTTACTCAAAACCGTAAACAACATTTCCAAAACAGGGGTGAAATTACTAGGTCACTAAGTCACCTTATTTTGAGATGTAATATTTCGAAAACTAATAAGAGAAATTTTGTGATTTCTAATCAAAAGACGCATCACGTGATGGGCCATGCGCCATGGATTTACACCGGATTTAAATGCAGCGTCACCTGATGCATTTTTTGAATCAGGGGGGCATGCATAGGTGGAAACCGGGTGTTAATAAATTTATAGCAGAATTAAATAAAATAAGGGACATTAAAACTACTTGGTTGTTTTTGATACGGGGAAAATAGTTTTGTGCCCAAGGAATCTTTAGGCAATCTTATTTCATCGGTTGCTCGTTTAAAAATTTTAATACTCTTAAGCGCTCCAGGTTGTGTCTGGAGGTATAAATGATCGCACTATACATAAACAGCGAGTGGATTGCTTCGAGATTCTGACCTAACGCAGACATAAAACAAGTGTCAAGCACTTCAATACCATAACGACGACTTTGTAAAATGTAACTTTATCACTTTTTTCCACATCTTGATGGTTTTTTCCGAGGTTTTTTCTTAAAACCTCAAAGAGTAATTATTTAATTTCATTTTTTGCTTTTGATTTTCTTTAGTTTGATAAGGTTTACCAAAATAGTTAGGTATTACTGATTTTGCTCTCTTATGTCTCTATTTCAACATGTAGAGCAAAAACTCAAAATTTAAGTAATGCCATTTTTTTAAATCACCAGGTTGGTTTTGTAGTATTTGGGTGAGATAGGGGATAACAATTTTGGGTTTTTTCAAAAGAAATGGGTTCGAACCAACTCTGTCAAGTTTAAAAATTTCTGAGATATTGCCAATTAAAGTTTAAAGGCTAAACGCTGATATCTCGAAAAACACTAAATCGATCTAAATTTGGTTTTTGTTTTTAATAAGATGGGCTTTCTCCCAAAAAAAGGTAGGGGAATTTACCCTAAAAACTCGATAAAAAAATATTTTTGCAATATTACTTTGTTTTGGTGTAAATCACTTTTCACTCACTGGCACCATTTACGTAAGGAAATAAAACAAAAACTTCCAGTGGTACGGAAAAAAGCGGGGGGAGGGCGGCATATTTCCCGTCTTGCTCCGGGCGGCCACTAGTGTAGCGACGGCCCTGTCGGTTTAAAGTAAAATTTTGCATTATTGCATTTTGGTAAAAATTATTATTGGCAATTAGAAATTTTAACACATAGAAAGTGATCTCATTATTTAACAGTGGGAGCGAAGAAATATCTGGGGGCACCGCAGTGCCTCGCCAAGTTTGCGCGCCGTACCATCTTTTCTTGAAACATTTCAGCCGATATTTGACCTATTTAAAACTCTACTTCGGAATGAGCTACGAATCTCAAACTTTGCACAGTGGTAGATCTTCATGGAGTTAACAACCCCTCCAAGTTTTATGGAGTTCCATAAAGTAGTTACAGTAGTTAGAAATTATCACTCACTCACTCATGTATAATCAAAATTCTACTGTACCTCCAGACATGCTAAGTTGAAATTTGGCATACTGATAGAAATTATGACCAAACCCCTGGAAAAAATCAAAAAACCCCAAAATTCTAATTTACTCCCCTCCCCTATGCATGTCAATTTATGTAAAAGAAATGCTAGCTTTGGCAAGCTGATAGGAACTATGATAAAACTATAAGAAAAAATTTAAAAACACCAGAATTATAATTTACTTCCCTCCCCTATAAATGTAAAGTTATGTAAAATTAACACTGTCCACTTCCAGCAACGCTAGAGAGCTCAGCTTTAGAAGGCCGATAGTAACTATGATAAAACTATAGAAAAAAATTAAAACACCCCAAAATTCTAATTTACTTCCCTCCCCCATGAATGTAAAGTTATGTAAAATTAACTTTGCCCACTTCCAGAAACGCTAGAGAGCTGAGCTTTTTAAGACTGAAAGGCACCATGATAAAACCATAGGAAAAAATTTAGAAACACTAACATTTTAATTTACTTCCCTCCCCTATAAATGTAAATTTATAAAAAGTAACATTGCCCACTTCCAGAAACGCTAGGGAGCTGAGCTTTGGAAGGCTGAAAGGACCTATGATGAAACCATGGGAAAAAATCTAAAACCCCACTTTTAATTTGCTCCCCTCCCCTATAAATGTAAAGTTATGTAAAAGTAACATTGCCCACTTCCAGAAACGGCAGAGAGCTGAGCTTTGGAAGACTGATAGGAACTATGATAAAACTATAGGAAAAATTTTAAAAACATAAAAATTTTAATTTACTTTCCTCCCCTATAAATGTAAAGTTATGTAAAATTAACACTGCCTACTTCCAGAAACACTAGAGAGCTGAGCTTTAGACGGCTGATAAAACCATAGGAAAATATAAAAAAAAACTCAAAATTTTAATAAGGCATTGCAAAAGTTTTGAACAATATTCCGCATATTTTACTACTTTAAAACTTAAATATTATCAATATCCTTTAAAAAAGGAGTGAAATCATAACAAAAACATTTCATGTAAAAAAAAGCCAAGTACGTGAAACTGGTACTCCGTAAAAAGAATTCAGATAAAAGTAAAGCCAAGTTCTCCAATACAAATTTCAAAATGAATGGTTCTTACTAAATTGGAAATGTTTTTCTAAACTTGGCTATTACGGCTGCAAATGGCTCTTAGGCAGTGCTAAATTGAACGTAAAGAAGTTTGGCTGGAATAGCAAAGTTTAAACAAAATTTCCAAACTAGTAAGAACCATTCATTTTGAAATTTATATTGGAGAACTTGGCTTTACATTTATCTCAATTCTTTTTACGGAATACCACTTTCTCGTACTGGGCTTTTTTTACATGAAATGTTTCTGTTATGATAAAAAATGGTTGATAGGGCGTTGGCGTACATAGATACAGGTCCGGGTTCAAATTTTGGCTGAAGCAAAAGAAACTTTTTATAATTTTTCATTCTTTAATTTCACACCTAGTTTGGAAGATTTCTCTGTATGTGGGAATTTCAAGAATAGTGCTAGAAGTAGCAAACGAGATCTAAACTCCACCACTGACTAATGGTCTGGAAGAGCAGTAATTACTCCAATAATAAAAAATCCATAGTTCATTCATTCTTAAGTACACATTTTTGGCCAAACCAGACTTTTGAAAGAACGCTCAAACCAGGAGAGCGAGTGCGCTTCCGCTACTGCGCAGACCTAGCCAGAATTTTAGATATTTCGGAGAATTGACCTGGATGGTGAACAGTTTGACACGCCAGATCTTCAGGAGTTGCATCCCCTTCCAGGAGTTTAAGGTTTTTGTAGATTAATTCTAGTCCATTCAGTCGTGGTAGACTATTCTAAAAATATAAAATGAAAGTACAGTCGAGCCTCTCTAACTCGAACCTCTATAACTCGAACCCCTCTATAGCTCGAACCTTTTAAGTGGTCCCTGCACTTTTTATATATATTTTAACGTCTGTAACTCGAATTTCTATAACTTGAACTCTCCATAACTCGAACTGTTTTGGTTGTCCCTTTAAGTTCGAGTTATAATAGAGGTTGTAAATGGCAACATTGTTTCCAAAATCGCCAGCTTGGTTTGGTCAGACCGAAGCTCGCAAGATTTCTGCACTAGCGCACTCTGTTAGAAATCACTTTCAAGAATTTTCTCAGAGGAAAAAGTTTGGCGTCTCGGAAAAATAAAACTATGTAAGAAAATTCAGCCTCTTACTCATAACTTAAAGAATAGACTGATGTACTGTTGACTAGTAGGCCTTTGACTTACCCGAAATAAAGGAAGTAGTTTTTCCACACCATTTTTATTTTTGGTTAACAGTGTTACCAAATATATTACTTTATGCTGAAATATAAAAAATGTAATTAATAAAAGATTATTGCAAATGTTCTTAAATACTTAAAAAAAAACACTCTGCAATCCCAAGAAGAGTGAATATTACAATTTTCCGATTTTCACTTTTTTGCATATTAACACAAATTATTTATATGGAGATACTATATACCGAAAAGCGCATATTGATGCGACGGTCTCGCCCCAGAAAAACAAAATTCAAAGTCATTTTTATCCATTACATATTATAAATGTGACATACAGTTTAAAAGTCCATAATTTCTGTATAAAAGTACATTTTTGAGCTGTTCCAATACTTTGCCCTGATCTTCAAAAGCTAAAGGTTGTAGGTATATAATTTTTTTATGATTTAACCTCAGAGTAAGTTTTCTTACTCTAAGGATTTAACAAATTGTAGCTCTCGCTCCGCTCATGCTACATACTCAATGCCTCCTTTGTTAACGCTTTGCTAATATTTTTCGCGTTAAATGATCAAAAATAAACCTAGGAACTTGAAACTTGCCATATGCCAAAAGTGACATATGTCATTTTATAGATTTTTTAATCCTCTTTAACGTTCAGTTAATCTTATTATTTTTGCATATACAGTTGGAATCATATGAAAAACTTTTTTATTATTAATTTTAGGAAAAAAAGTTATTCTTCATAAAAAGTTCTGCATTATTTAAAACCTAGAATACAGTCATCAAATATCAAATTTTTTTAGTGGTATACGAGGTTTGTCAAAAAATATGAGTTTTGCTCAAGAGTAAAGTACCTTTAAATTTGACAATATCGAAAAATGTTACCAAAAAAAGTTAATCAGGCGGCCAGAGGTATTGAGTTTGGTCACAAGCAATAATAGGATTAATATAGTTAATGGGCCTTACCCTAATAATGACTTCATTTAAAAATATTCTTTGTACTTTTTCATATGGAATAAACAAACTTATGCTTCCTGATTTACAATTATTCGTTATTTGGTATCCTAGATTTTTAATTACTACTATCTTTTCTAAAAAATAAAAGATTAAATTAAACACTTCTGTGTGTATACACTCTGGAAATAAATAGACCACTGGCTGCAATTATTCCAGAGTAAGTAGATATATTCATCATAATTAAGGTAAAATGCCCAGTTATTGATAGCTTAAGCCCAAATATTACGAGTCGTTAAATACCGAGATGAATTCCATCAAAGGAGCATGCGCCAAAATTAACGTCAAAATGTCTAATTTAAATTATTGGCGCGAATACCGGGATTGGCGCGAGATCGAAGAGCTTAACGTATAATAAAAAATTCAAGGTATAAAATAATGGTCAATTCTAATTTTTAGGTATGATTTTATGTAGGTACCGGGTGGTTTTTTATAACCTGAGCACTCAGCAACTTTATCATTGAAAATAAAGGGCTATAATAAATTGTAGATTTTTTTTGGTTAATTATGATGATGATGAACTTTAAAAGCCAACATAATTTTTTTCTACCCGTCACCATGTACAGGGTGTCCCAAATTCGATGTTTTTGGGGAGTTTCGGGTATTTCTAGAGGAACTAAAAAAACCTCATCAACCTTTGCGACACTCAAATTTCAAAAGAACCTTAAAGGTGAAAATCGCATTTTGATATAGCAAGCCGTTTTTAAACTACGGGGTGTTTTTAAAAAGTCTGCATTTTGGGAAGGGGTCTATAACTTGTTTATTTATTAATATTTTAATATTTTTATTTCTGTGAAATAGACACTTTTTTAAGAGGAATTCAACTGTTAAATTAAATTTCATTTGTCACGTTTAGTTTTTGAGATATCACATAAAATTAATTTTTCTTTATGGGATTAGTGGGATTTCTTTATATTTTTGTTTTTTTTTTATTTTTACCACATATTTTAGTTTGCTTAATATTAAAAAATAATAAAGAGGTGATTAAAAAATAAAAATAAAGAAAACAATAAAAAAAATTAAAAATTAAAATATTGAGTGTGATACATCATTTTAAAGGAAATTTTAGAGAGAGTTTTAGAGTTATTCTGTAAGAAAAATAACAACTTTATGCAATATTTTAAAAACCAAAAGAGATAAATAAAAACCGTTGACATCTGTCAATTCTTCAAGAAAAGATCTATAAGAAAGCTATTTACACAAAAGCAAAATGCAGACAAAAACACTCCGTAGCTTAAAAACGGCTTGCTATATCTAAATGTAGTTTTCACCTTTAGGCTTCTCTTAAAATTTGAGCGTCGCAAAGGGGGCTCAGTTTTTTTCTTTCTCCCCTAGAAATACCCGACACCACAAAAAAACAACGAATTTGGGACACCCTGTACAGGGTGTGACAATAAAGTCGATTTTTTGAGAGGGAACACCCTGTATATTTTTGCATTTTAAGATTCGTCTTTTCTTTTTGATTTCAAACATATACAATATCTATGTGCTGCGATTAATATTTTTTGAGGTATATGCAGTATTTCTTCTATATGCATTTCACGTTTATTTTGTTTTACCATGGGAGTATTGACAAATTTAAATGCGCTAAATCTTAAAAAAAAATGTTTATCGTAGCATAGACATACAGTAGAACCCATTTCAAATTAAATTGGGCACTAAATAATTTGTCACACAATTTGCACGTCACCGGCATTTTCACAGAACAAAAACGACGAATTTT
This sequence comes from Aspidapion aeneum, assembly GCA_963576565.1. Taxonomy (NCBI): domain Eukaryota; kingdom Metazoa; phylum Arthropoda; class Insecta; order Coleoptera; family Brentidae; genus Aspidapion; species Aspidapion aeneum. The sequence goes on along the minus strand of OY755038.1, from coordinate 30,917,584 downwards.
CATCGAAAAGAACTGGGCATTATTAAAGTGTTGCTGTATAAAACCATACTGAAATATCTCTCAGTTGATTGGTTGGCAGAAGTGACAGATCAACGCTTGCGCACGTCTTGGAATTCATCTCGATATTTAACGACTCGTCAAATATTGAGGAAGAAGCATCATAAACATGTTAGTTTTAAAGTAAAATTACTTTTTTAAATTGCAAAACTGTCAGAAATGAATATAAAAAAAATATTCAAAATTTGTAGTTTTTTTTACCAGTTATTGATGGGGAAATTTTGTGAAATTCCAGTTATTCATATCCCAGTAATTGATACTTTGTTTGCTTATGTTACTTTAGTATTATGACTTATTAAAAAAAAAGTTTAAATATTTCAAGTAACATATGTTTTGAACACATTAAAACTTAAAAATTTAATATTAGGACAATACATAAAAAATATTTTTCAAAACTGTCAACAGGTTGAGAAAATTTAAGTTGGTCTCCTGCCAGTGTTGCCAACTATTGGAAAGCCAAAATCCGTAGCGTGAACGCGAAAAATCTGTAGAAATCTGTAGGTTCAAACAAGACTAAAAACAAAAAAGGTGCTTTTTTTACAAATAAAAAGTTTATATTGGTTTGATTTTTTTCTTTTTTTGACAGTGACAGGAGTGCACAACTTTTTTGGTTCGGAATTGCACGAGAACGGTAGGGTACCGCTGCTCCGTTCCAACGGATCCAAATAAACTTTTTTGCAGTGCCGCCAATTTTTTAAACGGATAAACCGTTATAATTAGAAGAAATAAAAAGTACGTACTTTTTTAACCTTTTTTATTTAGTTAATGTATGTACAAACACTAATATTTTCTAGTGCAACATACATAACGTAAAACATAGTTTAACTTTCGTGGCGCGAAGCGTTGTTTGACTCCCCATCAAACAACGCGCGAAGTAATACAATTCGTTCTAAATAATGTTGCAACGACCGTCCGCTAGATGTTTGGAAAAATAAAGTCACCAAGCAAAACCTTTTTACAAAATGATTAAAATGTAGGAAAAAAAGTAAAGTGAGGACTGATAAGGAGGAACGAGGCGCGGCCGCCGTTGTGTTTCGATGTTTATCGTTTTTTAGTAAAATTGCCAAAAATCTGTAGATTTGGATCAAAAATCGGATATCGGAGATCGAAATCCAAAATCCGTAGATCTACAGATAAATCCGTAGGGTTGGCAACACTGTCTCCTGCTGTTATAATGGGCGGGTATAGGGGTATCAATAATTGGAAAATGTATGTTTTGTGTATCCAGTAATTGATATGCACATTTTTTTCGGTTATACAAAATAAAACTAAGGTATAATGAATAAACAGTATTTTTGAATCCTTTTCATATTTCCCTGTGCAAAAATCACTATGTTAGGGACCTTTTGCATGTCCCATTTTTCACTTATTCTTTATTTGATCCACTTATTTGAGGCATGCACAGATACCTGGTTTGAACTTTATCCCTTACTAAAATGTTATATAATAATATAATAATAATAAACTAGTTGCTTTATTTAGAGACAGTGTTGCCACACACACAATGTTATGACAAAATGTAATACAAATTTTAAATATTTTTGGTCAATGCAGGGTCATCTGCAGATTTAATTTTATGCCAATTATTGAAAATTATTTTTTATAAAAAAATGGTAGATATGTGTTGTTTGGCAACATTGTTCACCAACTAACCAAAGGTCATCAATGTTCTGTGAATTGTGTAACATAACAGATTAAAGCGGATCAAACCAAACTCTTCTGTGGTGTGTAAAAAAAATCACAGACTAATCCTATATTTTCCTGGCGATTTTTTACTGGTATTGATTTTTCAGTTTTTCCCTAGTTTGTTTCAGAACTTTTTAATTAATTTTGCCTGCAGCACAGATTATTAACCATTTTTTAATTGGTGTACTGTTGGCTGCAGACACAAAACAGGCTTTTGACAGATAAATAAGGGATAACAAAAATAATGTAAGTAAAAATTGCAAAAGGTAAAAATAATTGGACTTATATCATGTGACATCAGTCATTTAATGTCACATTAATAAAGGTTAAAGTTAGCTAATGGAGTGCCTGCAAAAAGTCCCTAATATCTTAATAAACAAAACAGTTATATGGTTTAATAAATTGCACTTCCCTAATTTTAGCTCACACATATACTATACTATCGTAGTGTGAACATACTATACTATAGTAGTGTGAGTGTAACTTTTTTGTCGCGCCGTCTGTCTGTCTGTATGTCTGTCTGTAACGACCAACGCGCATAACTCAAAAACCGCTTGGCCGATTTTAATGAAATTTGGTACCTAGGCTGGGTCTTGGGTCGAGATGGTCCCATTTAAAAATGAACAAAATCCACCAAACACAAGCTAAATAAAAGGGTGGGGGAAGATTTCAAAAATTAGAGTTTATGTGAAAATATGGCGTGTGTGATATCAAACGAAAGGTAATTGAGTATGGAGTTAAACAAAATATATTTTAGTTTTTTTTTCTTCAAAAAGGGTGCGGGTAGATTTCAAAAATTAGAGTTTACATGAAAATATGGTGTGTGTGATATCAAACGAAAGGTAATTGAGTCCGGAGTTAAACAAAATACATTTTAGTTTTTGTTTTTTTAAGGGTGGGGGTAGATTTCAAAAATTTGAGTTTAAGTCAATACATGGCTTGTGTGGTATCAAACAAAAGGTAATTTAGTCTGGAGTTGATTAAGATATATTTCAGTTTTTAGTTTTATTAGCTCGCACGTACACTATAAGTGTAGTACCTAGTGTGAGCTTAGGGGCCCATATATTGGCAGAGTATTTTTCTTAAGAAACCATCAGAAAAAAGGTGTCCACAGGTCAACATTCAAAAGGAAACTAAATATTTCTGGAGGGAAAAGCAGTATCTACAATAATAAAAAATTTGTACAGGGTTACCATATATGTTAGACTTTTTTGGGCAAAAATATTCTAGGGTATCAATCATTGGCAACTGGGCATTTTACCTTAATCATAAATATCAATTAAAACATTTTGGTTCTTGTCAGTTTTACCAACTTTCTTAATACAAATTTTATGAAGGTTCTCTTGCATGAAAATGATTCTTTTGGGATTAATTTTAGTTGATTTAGGTGAGGAAAATTCACCTGCCCAGAGTGCAAAAGTTATCTACAGAATGCAACAATACACTACAGGACCAAGATTGTATTAAAAAGTCCTGTTTTCATTCAACTGATCACCCCTCAAAAAAATGCTTACTTACATATAGTTTGTTTTTCATATTATGGTGGTTTGTCATTGAAATTTTCTCATTTAACATAATGTCATGATGTAACCACCATAATAAAAAAAAAACAAACTATACCTACCTTTTTTGCATTTGATTTTGCTGATTATGTTGTTGTATTACTATACAAAACTTTATACCTACTAAAATAGGTTATGTGGGTTGATTTGGCTTGTATGGGATGAGTTAAGTTATGTTAGGTTAGTTTTGTGCTTGGTTTGGTGTGTGTGTGAGAAGCAAGGTGAGAAGTGTATAAGGGAAATATTTGTTTAGTTTGCACTTTCCCTGACCTAAATCAACTAAAAATAGTCTAGAGAATCATTTTCATGTAAACAACAATTATAATATATTGTCCCCTTAGTGCAACAACTAGATAACTTGAAATTGATAGTTTTGAGAAAATCTCAAGTCTTTTTATAAAATGTGTATTTTCAGAGTTATCTATTTTCTTGTCACTTTTTAAACAAGTTTTGTTGCTTGTATGTACAAGATATTTAGATGTTGCATTAAAAAGAAGAGAAAGAGAGAATCAAAAATAGGTCAGCTTTAACTGGATAACTCAAACTGCATAAATTTCAAGTTATCTAGTTGTTGCACTAAGGGGGTGATGTGTATTAAGAAAGTTGGTAAAACTGACAAGACTGAGGAGTGATCAGCTGAATCAAATTTGTACACCATCCTACAGGACTTTTAAATAAATTCTTGGTCCTGTAGTGTATTGTAGCATCCTGTATAGTCTAGACAAGACCTACATTTTTAAGCAAATTTGTTAATTGTGCATTAAACGCTGGATAAATCAGGAAATTTTCTTACCTTCAAATACTGTTCTAAAAAGTCTATACATAAATGCAGATGTGACAACCAAAATGGCAATGTTTCCCACCATGCACAGTAACTTGAGCAGCATGCTCAAACAACTTAAGACTAAGATCATAGTATAAAAGAAAAACTGTCTCTTAAAATGGAAATCCCTATTACTAACTGATATTTCAAGGCACCTTTCGGTTCTTTGAATTTTAATGTTTAAACTATCTCCTGATAAACTTTTGTAAATGTTTTTCGATCGGTATTTTGTTTGGTTGCTGTCCCTTTTTTTTGCTTTGACCATATCACTGGCATCGTTTACGTTGCTTGAAAGCTCTAAAGCCACCCTCTAAATGTGTGTTTATGATTTTGGACTATAAAAAACCAAACCCAAAATTTAAATAAATATTTAGGTTATGTTTACATTTATGATAATTTTTTTGTTGGCCAAGCTGTTGTTGCCAAGCCAAGGCCAACACAAAAATGCCAAGCTTAACACGGCCAACAAAAAATACTTGATCTTACGATACAGGGCTATCAAAACGGACGGGCCACGATCCTCCACTTTCTTGACGTCACATCCGGGGCTGATTTTTTTTTGATGGTCATATTACGACACAGCTGATTGTCTTTAAAAAATTGAAGTTGGAATGACGGTTCATGAATATTTGATTTTTTTTTAAATAAAGTAATTTTTGAGATTGTTTTTACTTTATTCTGGCAGAACAATTTTTTTTAAATGTATAGTAATCCTTAATTTTTCATAGCCGCTTCATTAGCTCACCCAAAAATTAAATTTAAAGCAGAAACAAATGTGACAATCACAGATGACAAAGTCAAATACATGTCAAATATAACAGTTGGCATGTGGTACATGGCGGGTAATTTGAATTCAAAATAAGGAATGCTAAATCTTGAAGATTTTAACCTTTTAATCATGTTGCTTCCTTACAAACCTTTGGTGGAATATCGGGATGGTGTCTGAGAATATTTCACTGAAATTTTGCGGAAATCTGTAGTGTCATTTTGAAAATACCATAAAAAAACCTCTGACCTCCCATAAGACCCAATGTAAAATTCAGCCCCGGGAGAACAGCTGATTTTTTCAGGGTCGTGGCCTCTATTTTTGTGTTGGCCTTGTACGATAATTCAACCCGGGCTGTTTAAGGTAACCAACCGTCGAATATGGGAGCATTTTGGAAAAGCTTCGTTTCGTATAATACCAATAACTTGCTAAAAAGAACATATTTATAGGTGTGTGTCTAGTTTAGAAAAAAATATACACATTTTGAAGATAAAAATTTGTCTTCTTCAGTACTACCTCACAGGGTTGGATGGGCTCAAACCAACCGGCCCTGGCAATTTTTTTTTATTCGGCCTTCGCTTCGGAACAAAACTTTTACGGCAAAGAAGACGAAGCCATATTGTGTTATTTTTGTTTTTAATATTATGGAGGTTTTGTTATTAAATAACATGTTAATATTAAAGGAGGTAATTTGCATTTTGAGAAAAAAAACTTCATATAAACATATGTATGGGTGTCCTAAACCAACGATTATACACTAGACAGGATTGCTCAGTTTGCCGAATCTGTCTGCAATTGATGTTCAAGGTCAAACTCGCTGTTACGTCACCACTTGTGCTGGGCAGAAAGCGCGCCTATCGTTATATTGGATTTTATGTAGCTATTTTCTTTATGCAAATTAAATTTTATGCAAAATTGAGGCATTGTACATTTAAAAATAAATATTGTCTTTACAGGGATGATAAATGATTTTATATTTGAAATATCTGTTAAATATATTAAATTTAAATACTTAAAGTGAAAAAAAGCTACACATAATGTCGTAGTACCTATACAGGGTGTCCCATAACTTAGGGGCCATAGGCCAACAGGTGATAGAGGAGGTCATGTCTGATAAAAAAGTTCCTATAATGCATGGGTAAAACTCTTTCTTTGTACAGATACAGAGCATCAAAGTTGGCAATTTTTTTAACTTTTTTGATAATAACTTTTTCAAAAAACGCAGTAAAAACCTGAAATTGGGTAAAGTCGTGTATCAGAGCAAGAGCAATAAATTGAATTAAAACTTATTTTGAAAAAAATTAGTCGGTCAATTTTTTTTAGAAACAACTATGTTTTTCGTATATATTTTTATAAATGCCCTATTAAACGCAATGTTTTTTTTATATTTTTTGTTAATAAAAACAAGTCAAACAAGTAAGCAAAAATTAATTTTAAAAAATATATTTTTTTTAATACATTTGTGGAGGTAATTTTGGCAGCCTGTATCTTCTTAACTTGTAGTTTTATTAAAAAGGGGAGCAATAAGCTGAAAATTCAGCTGTCTGTGTTAGATTTTCTTTTTTTTGTTGCAAAACCCTTTTCCCCCACTCCTCTAACATTAAAAATCCTATATCTTAAAAACAGATGTGTGTTGACCCCATGTTATATAAACTTTTTTTCGGAAATAACCTCCTCTATCACCTGCTGCACTATGGCCCCCCAAGTTATGGGGCACCCTGTATAATTTGTCCAATTGTTTTAAAAGTATGTAAAGAAATTATTTTGCGATAATAATTAAAAACGGAAATATAGGTAGACGAAAAATTTATTGATTTATTTAAAAAAGGAAAAGCACAAATATTGTTCTTAACAAATAGACAAGAAACAAAGAGAAAAAAATGCACATAATGTATAGTTTAATTATTACAACCGCTTTTTAGAGCATGTTAAGAGATTATTAATTAAAAACGGGAATATAGAACATAAAAAAGTATTTATTATTACATTTTTACAAAAAAAACAGAAAAGTACAGATACATACAATAAATTAAAAATATTAATATAAATAATAATAATTAATTTAGAAAAATATTCCTTTTCAATTCACAATCTTTTGTAATTTTCTTGATAGATATTATTAAACAAGAAGCCCATTAGCTGAGAAAATCGGGGCCATTTTTTTTACCCTGTAAACAAACGTTCTTTTCTGTCCTGAATCGAATTTTTACACACTGTTGACAAACCAAACGTGAAAATATTTATTTATATGTCTTTTCTTAGTAGCACTGCACTAAAACAATCCAAAAAACACAAACTATTCAGCGAAATATGAACCAAACTCTCTTGAAAATACGAATAACATCATATACAACGAACGTTAACAAAGGATTTAGCACAAGTGGTGACGTCACGCCGCTCTCCTCACCCCGCACAATTTGTTAACACAGGTTAAATGGAACTAAGCAGTCTTTTATGTCTATAGTCCTTGGTCCTAAACATCCTAACTTGTGAGATTCAAGGTGTTTAAAGACTTTCAGAAAATCTCCTTTTTTATTAATATCTGTGAGACTGCTATATTTTTGTAAAGTTTTATATTCTGCATGCCTATATTAAACACTAAGTACCTATTAACATAATTAATATCTAATTAAAAAAAAATAGAAAAACGTACAAAATTTGAACTGCCACCGTTAGTTAAAAGGCTGCAAGTAATTTTTTTTTCCAATTTAGGATTTTCCATCATGTCCTATGTAATAAAATTTAACAAAAAACTTAAAAAAAAAATAGCAGTAACTGTAGTACCTGTAGCCTTATGAACAATTAAAACTTTAAAGTCGTTTTTTTCCGAACCTCACTTTTGTTACTTGTGCTCTTTTAACTAACGGAGGCAGAACAGGTATGCTAATTTTTTATATGCTAACGACTTTTTTAATAATGAACTTGATGCTGCAATTTTATCAATGATCTCCTTAATTTGAATTGGACCCAATACCGATTTTTCAATCGTTTAATCGATTTCTTAGATTTTTTATGTATTTTAGCACAAAAAGATTTTTTTGCCCTAGCTCCCTTATGGGGGACCGTGAAGGGCTAGAATTTTCACCGAATGGTCGCACTAACTTCATGAACTTGTATACTGAATTTCATTACAACTTCATTAATGGAAGTGCCTGGTCCTTCAGAAAAACTATGGTCAATGCGATTTTTGCCCTAGCTCCCCTATGGGGGGACTTGGAGGGCTGAAATTTTCACCGAATGGTCGTATTAACTTCACGAACTTTTGTGCCAAATTTCATTACAATCACATTATTAGAAGTCCTTAATTGAGTGACTGGTCAATATTTTAGAACCTTCCCTTTTAAACTATTAATTTGAACATCAAATGCAGAAAATATTTGATGCGGAATAAAAAATTATGGCCCTAATTTATTTAATTTTTTAACAGATAAGCCGGGTACTCATTACCGAGCCACGAGCCTCGAACAATTCGCTAATGTAGACGTGAAAAAGGTATGATCGCGAGCCCGCAACAAGCCATTCGGGACGAGCCAATAGGCGGTCGTCGTTCAATGCGCTTCAAAGAAAAATAGATACCATGAATGATGAAAAAGTATTGTATATTTGAAAATTACATGAAGAGACCTGTTAAATGGGATCCAAAGAACAAAGACTATTTAAAAAGCGTGGCTTATATGTTACTAGCCCAAAACAAAATGGCTTTGCCAGTAAGCCCGACCAGTGGTGGATCCAGGATGTCCGGGAGGGAGGGACCAAGGAGGGAAAAAAACACAAAACAATTTTTTTTGCGAAGATTTGAGCAAAATCAGTTAAATTTTAATTAAAAATTTTTTTATTTTAGCTAATATATACTGACCCCGACTCGCACAAGCACTAACGTAAAAAAAATTGCCTGAATCAGACAAAATAACCCAGAGAACATGTATAAGTATTAGGTCATTATTGAAAAAGGGTATCCCTTTCATGTTACCATCCAAAATTAAATTAGTGTTTAGTATGTTAGTTATTTTTCTTGTACAAATAAAATTGCCTCCAATATTACTCTAAAGCACTACATTTAGTTTGATGCTGAAGTTGCTATTTGTTGTTAACATTTGTGTAAGACTGGCCCAAACGTCATACTCCGTTATCATAATTCATATTCACTAAAATAAAAAAACCTAATATATCATACGAATTTCAACATTACATTGCTCTATAAGTCCAGTTTAATGCTGATATACCTATATATAAGTATCGCCGTTTGTTAAAAACAAATATTATTTCCCAATTTTTTTTATAAAATAACATTTTATACGCGTACTCTGGTAGAGCGTCATTACCGTTATCAGTTTGTAATTCCTAAATATCAACCGCTAGAGGCGCCTTTAGCGAGCGCGCGCGAATTGTTCGTATTCCTTCAACATCTCTCAATGCAGAGATCGCAACGCCCGAGTAAAGCCACATCTGTTATATGCAGTTTTTAACGTTAATACGTGCATTGGTTAAGCTTGTCCGATCATAAGTTGTAATTACCGTTGTCAGTATAGTGAGGTAAAAAATATATATTTATTTTCCATTTTATACATATTTTATGTATAAAATTTCTTGTACAAGTAATATTGCTTCCAATATTGCTCTAAAGTACTACATTTAGTTTGATGCTAAAGTTGCTATTTATTGCTAATATTTGTGGAAGACTGGCCCAAACGTCATACTCCGTTATCATAAGTTTGCATCCACTAAACCAAAGTAACCTAATGTATCATACGAATTCAATATAATAAGTCTAGTTTAATGTTTATATATTTATAAGTATATATCGCCGTTTGTTAAAAGCAAATATTATTCTTAATTTTTTTTTGAAAACAAAATTTTATACGCGTACCCTTGTAGAGTGTCATTACCGTTATCAGTTTGTAATTCCTAAATATCTACCGCTAGAGGCGCTTTAAGCGAGCGCGCGCGAATTGTTCTTATTCCTTCAACATCTCTCAATACAGATCGCAACGCCTGAGTAAAGCTACATCTGTTCTGTGCAGTTTTTAACGTTAAGGTTAGCTTGTCCAATCATAAGTTGTAGTTACCGTTATCAGGATAGTGAGGTAAACAAAATATATTTATTTTCCATTTTATACTACAAAATTTATTACCCAGGAAGAAAAAACAAAAACTCTTTTTACAAAACAAGCGGAGCGATAAAACATACGTATAATCATTTCCTTTAAAGTAATATATTCACAGAAAACGTATACATGATGCCATTATGAGTATTTAAAGTAAATTTTTGAAAAATCCTTGGACACATTATTTTTATTTTCTTAAAATATTTATATTTATCGACTCCTAGCTGGGGTAGCTTTGACCTCTTGACTTTAGAGAAGGAAAGTGGGTCGTGATATCTTGTTTAAAGAGTTTTTTCTATTCCTTTACAGCATTGATATTATTTCAAAAATTAATACATTAAAAAAATTGAGACTGACAGCTTACTATTTTCTTACAAGTAAACTATTACAAATAGATTTAGCTAATTTTTTTTAAATGTTTTTTTTATTTAAAAAATTTACTTATGTAGGTATACTTTTTCAAGAAATGTGTATTTATGTCTCAAATTTACTGGGTACTTTGTTTTAATTTGAGGTTTCGATATCCCGCTGCGAGCCTCGAATAATGCCGTCCACATTAGCGAATAGACCGCGCTTTTTATACTTATTTACCTAATCTGTGGACCGCGCTCGTTGATCGCGGCTCGTGGTTCGTTCTTGAGTACCCGGCTTTATAATAACTTGTCAATGGCTACCACATTATAAAAAATTTTGCCGTGCTTTTCCTTTATCCCCACACGACCAACAAGAAAATACACATATTTTTTCCTAGCCTGACAGCTGATTGCCAAAACAAAAAATCCCGAGTTTTTGAGAGAAAAATTTATATTGGTGTTCTGTGTTTATCTATGTTAAATATCGCTTTGAGTGGATTTACAAAAAAATTTAAAAATCTAAGTAGCTTACTAATTACTTTTTGTTGTACATTAAAAACAAATTGGTAAATATAGGATAAAAGTAGACAGACTATGTCTTCCTACCTTAGGGGAAGTACCAACTATGTGTGGTCTACTACCAGCATATTGGGCAAGGGGGCCACAGCTACAGTGCACCAGGGAGTCAATAAGGTATGTTCAGATTCTGGGTAATTATGTAGGTCCAACTCAATCCCTGATTTTTCTCTTTAAACTTAATCGGAGACCACAATTTTGTGTTAAATGCACTGTTGGCACTAAGTTTAACAATAATCTGTATTACTATGAAGATTTCTTATTTGTGTTGAAGACTGCAAGGGAGATCAATATGTGTACAAAAATTTTCTACAGGATACTATATAGGGTACCTATACAAGACACTAAAGTCCTGTAGATGGTATCCAAATTTGGTTCAGCCATTTACCCCTTAAAACATTGAATAATAATCTAATTATAAGTATTCTAAAACTTTGTTTAGGTAAATGGGGAACCAGTGGCTGTCAAAACATTCAACCACATAAGCACTCTTCGTCCACAGGAAGTTCAACTCAGAGAATTTGAAGTCCTAAGAAGGGTGAACCATGAAAACATTGTTAAACTTCTGGCTATTGAGGAGGAGCAAGAGAATAGAGGAAAGGTAAACAGCTATTTTACTGTCCTTTTCATAATTTTTGAGATAAGTTTTAGACAGTTATCTGCTGTTTACCATAACAAATCACATAGGCCAACAAAAAAAAAGTTGTAAAAAGTTGTTTCAAAAATTATGAAATGAACTGTAACTTGTAAGATAAAATGAAAAATATGAAAAATCAAAAATTTTACATAATAGGTTGATTTTTAATCTATTCTGATCTAATCAAATTAAGTTAGAACTTGAGTTAGAAGTTAAGAAGATACAGTGAATTCAAGTAATCTCATATGCAATATATTAATTTGCTTCTGGGCAAAGTAAACTGATTGACAATTACAGTAACCCATCCAAATTTTCTACCCAGTTTTGTAAATTTATCCCTTTGTTTTTTTCTGCAGCCATTATTTATTAAAGTCTGAGTTAAAGTCTATGAATAAACAGGTAACTTGATGTAAAAAACAAAGTTGGTAAAATTTGCACAGTTTACCTGGTCCCTGAGGGGTGATCAGCTGATCCAAACTTGTACACCATCCTACAGGATTCTCAAATAAATTCTTGATCCTGTAGTGTATTGTAGCACCCTGCATAGTGTCCTGTGGAGTCCTGTTGACAAATTTTGTACATCTACTATGGGCAGCAAGCTGACCACCCCAACCTGCATAATAAACTCAAATTCAAATTAAGCTTTATTGTCCAAATTTTAACAAAAATCATTGATAAAGCAAAATTTTTCTTTAATTCACTTAAAACTAATATCAATGAAATGCAATGCTGTGTGTCACAAATTAAAAAAATTCAAAAAAGGATTATTATGTAAATATAAAACAAACTAGAAACATGAACACAGCAAAATATGTAAAACACTACAAATAAATAAATAAATAAATAAATAGTTCTTTATTTCCAACAGTTAGAAAAAAACACTTACAGGAAAAACAATCATGACAATAATATGTCAGAGAATGCTATATCAATGCCAGGCTCACTAAAGCCCAAATCTTGATGACTTGAGGGGACCAGGCACAGACAAAACCAAGTTAAAATTGAAAAAATACAAATCATACAAATACAAAAATTAAACTCAATAAAATTGGGACAAAAATGTTATAAATTGAGACAAAATTAAACAACAAACAAAATTTAAGTCAACAAATTAAAATAAAGTCAAACAAACAAACAGAAATCAAAAATTAAAATTAAATTGGGTTAATAAATCAAGGTTTAATTATTTAAAAATTTAACTTGGCTTTCTTATAATAGTAACTCTAAATTGTTGGCTGGCCATTGAAAATTTTTAAATCCCATTTTTTTTTGCTTTTTTGAGTTGAGGCTGACAGAAAATAGATTGGACAAAATAGGGCAGGACAAAATAGTGTAGGGCAAAATAGCACAGGACCAAATAGGACAGGACAAATTAGCACCAAAACATACAAAAAAACGTGTTTAAATTTATTTTTTTATTTAAAAAATATTCTCTTAGGGAATTTGGTTTGGATTGGTTTGGTTTGGTTACACACCTTCTAGGCTCCCAAGAAGGAAGGCAGAGAAGTTTATTTTTGAAAAAACATATTTAATAAATAAAAACTTTCTTTAGGTTTGGTTCAGAGAAGTTTTTTTTTTGAAAAATTTTGTTGGAAAGGGACCCCTGTCCAAAATTCACTCGCCTTTGTAAATATACTTTTGGGTATAAGAATTTTGTTTTATTTTAATATTTTTCTCGCGTTTATACGTTCGTATTTGTCTTTAAGAATTTTGGTGAATGCGATTGAAAACTTTATTTTATTTTACTTTCTGAGCATGTTCAATTGCATCTTCGCGCACTCAACCAGTTGAATTTGTACATTGGGGGTGTGCGCGCTTCGATATATGACAATTGCTGTCGAAAAATCACTTCTGTGTGAAAGACGTCACAAACAACACGCTGCAAAAACAGGGGTAAGTGCATCTTCAACTGTTCGTAATTATTTTCAGTTCAGATTTCATAATTAATTAAATTATTCGCAGGTGATTGGTAAACTAATTTTATGAACCAGCAATCTAATTAATTTTTCGCTTTATACCAATCATTTTTGGCCCTACGAGCCGAACGCGTTTGAAAGTTTTTATTCGCTTCGCTAATAATAAAAAGTATAATAGGTTTTTTTCATTTTTCAACGTGTTTTGGTTTTCCGTCTTTGACGATTTATAAATAGGTAATTTGTTTCGGAGAAATAAATTCAAGGTCATTGAATATGAGCTTATCATTCCAGTTTTTTCTTTAACATTCTTTCCTAAAATGAGTAGTAGGTTTTAGGCAGGTTACATATACATAAACAATTGCACGTAATTTATCGGCATATGATATAGGCTTACCAGTAGGTCCTATCTGCATTTTATTTTATTACTGCTGCTTTAGTTTAGAACTTTTATTGCAGCTTTATGGGTGCCATAGTATTATTTATTGTGTAAAGAGGTTTATAATTTAAGCTTCTTACTTGCCTATATTTACAAATTATTGGGATCGCTAGTAGATAACTCGCTATTGCATGTCGCTAAGTTAATTAATTATCGCTAATTCGCACCGCGCAATTCCCCTTAACTATTAAAAAATATTTCGCTTTTATTTATTAGTAAATATAAATAAATAGTTCGTTTTCGCTCTTATTAACTAACAAAGGTAAATAAATAATTCGCTATTTTCACTGTTACTTAATTTATAAAAATTTATTAATTCGCTAAAATAATATGGTTAAATTCAATTAAAAATTATATTATTAATAATTCGCTTTCCCTTTTATTTATTAGTATCACTAAATAAATTGATAATTTTACCAATAATTGATTTTAATAAATTGATTTTATTTGGCTAAGTTGTTAAAAATACCGCGTAATATCCCTAAATTGCTAAAAATAATTAAAAATTTAGTTTTGCTTTTCTTTATTATACCCATCTGCATTAAATAAAGGATCATCATGTCCGCGGCTAAGATTAAATCGTATAAGACCCTTCGCACAATGTGTCATAATCAAATGAAAGAATTAAAAACTTTTGCTGACTCGGCTTCTGATGCTGACGAGACGGCTAAACTTCAGTTTAAAATTATGTACGCTCAAATTGATCAAGTGGTTAACGATTTTGCTAAATATCATCAAAATCTTATATCTTTAATGTCAGCGACCGACGATTTTGAAATTGATACCGAAGAAGGAGTGAGAAAAGACTTTGAATACCTACGATCTTACAATTACGCTAAGTATACCGCGCTGTTTGAAAAGCCAACACTGAAGGTTGAAACCGACGCATCCTCTGCTTCGGGACTATCTAGTGGTAATCGACCGCCAAACTTGACTAATTTGAAAGTTCCAAAATTTTCCGGCGATATTAGACAATTTAGAAATTTTATGGACATGTTTAATGCGCTAGTTGACAACACAAATATTTCGAATATAGAGAAATTTAACCATCTTTTAAACTCCCTAGAGGGACCCCCGCTAGCACTGGTGCAATGCACACCTTTAGCCGCCGCTAATTATTCAATTGCTCTCGAATCGCTAAAAAACCGCTACGATAACAAACGGCTTATTGCTTTTTCACATTTAAAAACAATGGATAATGTTCCTTACGTAACAAATTCTAAAAATTCAAAACAATTGCGCACACTAGTTGACGTATATAGTGAAAATCTCTCCGCCCTTAAGGTACTTGGTTTTCCCACAGATGATTGGTCTTTTTTGCTATACTATAATTTCAGTAAACATTTAGATCAGGAGACCATGACGCGATTTGAACTTGAACTTAATGATCCATCTCAAGTTCCTACTTTTGACGATTTAAAGAATTTTGTACTAAAACGATGTAACGCTATAGAAGCGGTAGAATTTTCAACTAAAACTGATTTTTCTTCACCTTTAAAAACAGACACAAAAAATAGATTTTCTTCTAATCAGTCAAAACCTAGACAAACTTCTGCATTTTTTGGTAATGCAAGTCGAAATAATAATACAAAGTTAAATAATTCAAATCAATCTTGTCTTTTATGTCAATCACGTGACCATAATATTTACAGATGCTTAGAATTTAAAAATAAAAATTCCTCTGAACGTTTTCAGTTAGCTAAAGACAACAACTGGTGTCCTAATTGTTTAAGTGGGCAACATAACCTAGCTTTATGTCAATCGCAGTCTGTTTGTCGTTACTGTCAATCTAATAGACATCACTCTCTTTTACATATTTTTAAAAATAACAACAATTACAGTCCGCATACTTCTAACCGCACGAATCTTGAAAATAATTACAATTCTAATGTACGACCCCCCTTTTATAATTCGCAATACAATAACCCGCAAAGTTCTTCACAAAATAATTCGCCTGCTTTTAATGGTAATATCTCGCCTCAGCAAAATAATTCGCCAACCTCTCGCGCTTTTCAGCAACCGCCACAAACAGGTATGGAAAATTTACCTCAAAATTCGCAAAATACCTTAAATTACTTCTCCAATTCGCACGCTCAGAATACAATTTTATCCACCGCTATTATCGAGGTTATGGATTCTCGTGGCATTTTTCAAAAAGCTAGGGTTATTCTTGATTCTGGCTCAGAATGCAGTTACGTCTCTTTGAAGTTTTTCAAAAAACTTTCACTTCCACGCTATAGTTTATCCCTTTCTATTCAAGGATTAGGATCTATGAATGAAGTTACCTCTCAGGGAGGAGTAACTTGTATTATCAAACCGTATAATCAAACGGAACCACGCATGTCAGTCGACGCTGTGATCTTACCCAAGTTGTGTTCGGAAATTCCTAGCACTTATTTAGGTAATATAGATACTTCTGATTTTCAAAATGTACCCCTCGCGGACCCTACGTTCCAAGAACCCGCTAATATTGATTTTCTTTTGGGCGCTGATATTTTTCCCTATATTTTACGCGAAGGGCGCATTGATAATGGCCCCAACAAACCAATTCTTCTTAATAGTATTTTTGGCTATATTATTATGGGAAAAAATAAAAATAATAAAATTAAATCGCAATCACATTCAACCGCTTTATTTTGCTCTGTAAATGAAACCGATTCACTATCGCTAGACCACGCTTTAAAACGCTTTTGGGAATTAGAAGAGCTACCTAAAGCAAATTTTTGCTCGCCCTCCGATATTCTTGCCGAGAAAAGCTTTGTTGAGACTCACTGTAGAGACGAAACAGGGCGATACATGGTAGAACTACCTTTCCAAGATAATACGCCTCCGCAATTTGATTTTCATGCAACGCGCTCATTGGCTTTAAGAAGATTTTTTTCGCTTGAAAAACGCTTAATTTTAAATCCTAATATTTATAAAAAATATTCAGATACTATTCAAGAATATATTAACAATGATTATCTTGAAATTATTCTTGACGAAGAAATAAATAAAAACTCTTTTTACTTACCCCATCATTGCGTAGCCAAGGGTGACAATATTCGAATTGTTTTCGACGGATCGTCTCGTCCAAATCAAAATTCACCCTCGCTAAATGACACCCTTCTTACGGGGCCAAAACTTCAAAAAGAAGTTTTTGCTCTACTTCTCAGTTTTCGTATTTCTTCTGTGGTCTTTACTTGTGATCTTAAAAGCATGTTTACACAAGTTTTAATTGCCCCTATTCATAGGGATTTTCAAAGAATAATATGGAGATTCACTCCCAACGAGCCCATAAAAGACATGCGTTTTAAACGGGTCACTTTTGGTCTGAGCTCTTCTCCATATCTCGCTAACCGCGTCATTGCTCAATTAGCACAGGATGAAGGAAACAAGTTTCCTCAAGCTCGTGAGGTACTCAAAACCTCAATTTACGTTGATGATTTAATTTGTAATGCAAATAACCTCTCAGAAGCTAGAAATTTACGCGATCAACTTATAGAACTATTGGGAAACGGTGGGTTCGAACTTAGAAAATTTGCAAGCAACAATAAGTCATTTTTACAAGACCTTCCGGAGTCTTACTTGCACTCAAACTCGTTTAATTTCGATTCAGAATCTGAAACAATAAAAATTTTAGGCTTACAATGGATTCCTTGTAAAGATATTTTTACCTATCGCGTAGATCCATTGGAACGAGAATGTACAAAACGCACGATTCTGTCAGAAATTGCAAGATGCTTTGATCCACTAGGATGGCTCTCACCTCTGAGCCTGTTCTCCAAAGATCTATTGCAGCTTCTGTGGAAACAAAAATATGACTGGGACCAGGAAGTTTCCCCCTTTATACGCCAACGTTGGTTAAAATATAAATCTGAGTTAGGCCTTATTCAAAACTTTTCTTTACCGCGACGTTTTATTATTGATAATTTTACAGAATGTCAACTTCACGCTTTCTGTGATTCGTCAGAAAAAGCTTACGCTAGTATAGCGTATTTTCGCGTTTTACAAAATAATAAAATCTGCACTTTTCTCATTGCTGCTAAAGCAAAAATCGCTCCGGTAAAAACAATTTCAATCCCGAGATTAGAGCTAGTAGCCGCTGTTTTACTGGTTGATCTTGTTTCCGCAATTTTAAAAATTCTAGGAGATAAAATTAAAATTTCTAAAATTTTCGCGTGGTCAGATTCCACAATCGCTCTTAGCTGGATTAAAAATCCCCCTTATAGATACAAAACATTTGTCGCCAACCGGGTTGCGAAAATTCAAAATAAACTACCAGCTGCAATATGGCAGCATGTACGCACAAATGATAATCCCGCAGACTGTGCAACAAGAACTTTGTTGCCGTCAGAATTGTTAAATACGCCCCTTTGGTGGTGCGGTCCAGATTGGCTTTCAATGCCTGATGAGCATTGGCCACCAAGCATTTATTCTGAACCATTGGATTCGGACGAAGTTCTTGGTGAAGAAAGGAAAATAACTTTGGTCGCATTTACAGAAAACAAGTTTTTTGATATTCTTTTAAACAAATATTCTTCGCTTTCTAAAATTCAAAGGATAATCGCTATCTGGTATCGTTTTATCTGCTTTAAAAGAAATCTTGCTTATCGTACTGGACCCATAGTCCTGTCAGAACTTAATCTCGCTCTTATTTTTCTGATCAGGCATGTTCAAACAGTCACATTTTCTCAAGAAATCTCAAATATTAATGCGAAAAAACGCATTTCAAAGCCTTTTAGAAAGTTAGACGCTTTTCTTGATAATAAAAATATATTGCGGGTTGGAGGTCGCCTCCGATATTCTGATCTTTCATATGACCAGGAACACCCGATTCTTTTACCACGACAACATAGATTAACTACGCTCCTCATTGAACACTATCATAAATCTTATTTGCACCCAGGTTTGCAAACTTTACAGTTCTTAATTTTTCAAAATTTCTGGATATTATCTCCTAAGCGGGCGATAAGAACCGTTATCGCTAACTGTAAAAATTGTTGGCGACTTAATCCGAAACCTTTTGAACCAAAAATGGGAAACTTACCCAAATTACGCATATCTGCTGTCAAAAGTTTTACCGTAGTCGGTTGTGACTATGCGGGTCCAATATCCATATCATTAAGCAGAAAAGTTCGCGGAAATAAAACGCTTAAGGCTTGGATCTGCATATTCGTTTGCTTCTCTACCAAGGCTCTTCATATCGAATTAGTTTCGGATTATTCTAGCGAAGCTTTTCTGTGTGCTTTAAGGCGTTTTATGGCACGTCGAGGAAGGGTCTCAAAAATAATATCAGACCAAGGAACTACGTTTAAGGGTGCAAATAAGGAATTACAGATAATATTTAAACAAGCGGCAGCCGCGGAATCCATTGAGTGGTTTTTTCACCCCCCAGGGGCGCCACACTTTTCTGGATTAGCAGAAAGTGGAGTAAAGGCGGTAAAAACGCATTTGTATCGCGTTATCGGAAGCCAGATTTTAACGTACGAAGAGCTTTATACGGTCTTAGTACAAGTGGAAGCGCTATTAAATTCTAGACCATTGTCTCCTTTATCTAGCGACCCCAATGATTTGTCTGCGTTGACACCAAATCATTTTTTGACTCTAGAACCTGTTTGTAGTTTACCCGATCCTGATGTAACCAGTATCAAACTAAACCGCCTCTCTAGATGGCAGATGATCCAAAGATTACATCAGGATTTTTGGGCGCGTTATTCTAAGGAATATTTACATACACTGCAGCAGCGGTCCAAGTGGCTGGAACCCACTTGTCCCGCCCCTGCTATAGGTACTATGGTACACATAAAGTCGGATAATTTACCACCGACAAAATGGTCGCTTGGTAGAATTATTGCCCTTCACCCAGGTGAAGATCAAATCTCACGTGTTGCCACTGTGCGCACTGTCTCAGGAATATTTCAAAGACCTCTGGTAAAGCTATGTCCTTTACCGATGGACTTTGAACCTGAAAACATTTAAAAATTACATCAATGTAATTTTTAGGCGGGCAGAATGTCCAAAATTCACTCGCCTTTGTAAATATACTTTTGGGTATAAGAATTTTGTTTTATTTTAATATTTTTCTCGCGTTTATACGTTCGTATTTGTCTTTAAGAATTTTGGCGAATGCGATTGAAAACTTTATTTTATTTTACTTTCTGAGCATGTTCAATTGCATCTTCGCGCACTCAACCAGTTGAATTTGTACATTGGGGGTGTGCGCGCTTCGATATATGACAATTGCTGTCGAAAAATCACTTCTGTGTGAAAGACGTCACAAACAACACGCTGCAAAAACAGGGGTAAGTGCATCTTCAACTGTTCGTAATTATTTTCAGTTCAGATTTCATAATTAATTAAATTATTCGCAGGTGATTGGTAAACTAATTTTATGAACCAGCAATCTAATTAATTTTTCGCTTTATACCAATCAACCCCTGTCAAACTGTATGAGTTGTTTTAAGTTTGGCAAGTGAGGTCTAGAAAAACTAAACAAATCGGGTAAAGGTTATTGTTTTGGTATTTTTTATTTTGAAGTATGCACTACAGTTCATATCATTATTTTTGAGACAACTTTTTTCAGCTTTTTTTCGTTGGCCCATGGTATTTGTTATGGTAAACAGGTGATAACTGTCAAAAAGTTATCTCAAAAATTATGATATGAACTGTATTTGCTGTATATATTGTATTTGCGCCATTTTGTCTTTCACTATTTTGTTCTGTGCTGTTTTGTTCTGTGCCACTTTGTCACGCGCTATTTTGTCCTGCGCTATTTTGTCCTGTGCTATTTTGTCCTGCGCTATTTTGTTCTCTGCTATTTTGTTTCGTGCTATTTTGTCCTGCGCTATTTTGTCCTGCGCAACTTTGTCCTGCGCTATTTTGTCCCGCGCTATTTTGTTCTGTGCGATTTTGTTTTGCGCTATTTTGTCCTGTGCTATTTTGTTCTGCACTATTTTGTCCTACACTATTTTGTACCAGAGCCCCTTAGTGTCCCTAAATAATTATTCTTATGAAATGCAAGAACTGTCAAATTATTTAGAGCCACTAGTCTGACCCAAACTGCTAGTAAAAAAAAGTATGTTTAGTGTTTCAATCATAAAATGTTTTATCTATCCATTACAATAGTACCTATAGAATATAACAACACACTATGAATCATAATAATTTAAAAACGCTATCAACATGAAAAGTGACCTATAAATAAATAAGGTTTTAGATTTTAATTAATATTGATAATATTATTAAAATTATAAAAAAGCTACTTATTTGAGTACTCATGTATTTAGTGTATGTAGTACAAGAAATTGTTGTAAATATTTTCATATAATAAATAATAATAAACAGAATAAATTCAGTTTTCACACACACTGTTCTTAAAAAATACAGGGTGTCCCATAACTTAGGGGCCATAGTGCAGCAGGTGATAGAGAAGGTTATTTTCGAGAAAAAAGTTTATAAAATAACACACATCTGTTTTTAAGATATGGGATTTTAGTAAGAGGAGCGGGGGTAAAACGGGTTTTACAAAAAAATAAAATCTGTCACAGCCAGCTGAATACACAGCTAATTGTGATTCAAAAATTTGGTACTCCTTTTTTTGATAAAATTATAAGTTGAGGAGATAAAGGCTGTTTAAAAAAAAATTGACTGATTAATTTTTTTCAAAATAATTTTTATTTCTATTTATTGCTTTTGTTCTAATACACGACTTTACCCAATTTCATATTTTTACTGAGTTTTTTTAAAAAGTTATCAAAAAAGTTAAAAAAATTGCCAACTTTTATGCTCTGTATCTTGACAAGGAAAGAGTTTTGACCCATACATTATAGAAACTTTTTTAGCAGACATGTCCCCCTCTATCACCTATGACCCATAAGTTATGGGACACTCTGTATAAAGTCAAAATGAAAATTAAAAATGGAAAGGTTAAACTTTATGCAAAACGTGTAAAATAACAAAAACCGAACCGAAGCTTAAAAATACTGGTTATTAGGAAATTGGTGTCTAAAAACTTATATACAGGGTGTTTCACGAACATCGAAATAGAGGCCTTTTTGGGAATTTAGAGTACGATTTCGGAAAAAACTTTGAACAAGTTGATTTTGTATTCAAGATGGACACATCTCAAAATTTTTGTTGCACATACTTCTTATAAGGGATAAATACGGAAAGTGGGTCAAATGATGCCTTGTTTTGTGGGTTTCTGGAATATCTTTATAACTATGTAAAAATTTCAAAAATCTAACAATTGGTTCCTAAGTTACCATGGAACAATAAAAAAATATTTAGCCCTGTTCAACAGTCATGAAATGATGCCTTACTTTTTTTTTTTTTAGCGTGGCGTAGTCAGTGCTCGCACTGAACAAGTGTTCCTCTTGAAAGGCATACGCACCCGGAACCGTTGATGCCTTACTAAAGTGCATATTTTTAAGATAACGTTTTAGTTTTGATGAGTCGCCATAAAAACATCGAAAAATCTTTTCTCGAAACGTAAAATGCTCGAAAAAAAAACGTAGAACCGTAATTTGGTCGAAAATAGAACAATCGAAAGTAAAATATACCAAAATAATTTAAACCAAACTTAGTTTTGTCGATCCGTAAAATTGTCGGAAATAATATAATAGAAAATAATTTAGACGAAGCGTAATTTCGTCGATCCGTAAAAATGTCGAAACGTAAAAGCATCGAAACAGAGTTAGGTCGATTGGCAGAATGATCGAACCGTAAAAAAATCGAATCCTAAAAAGGCCGTATCGTAAAAAAGTGGAAAAATCAAAAAATAAAAGAGAAGAATGCAAAGATGATTTTTTTTTAACCATTGTTTTACAAATTATACGATTGCATTTCCAATCCTGTCTGCATTAATTTTTTTATAAATTTATTATTACTGGATCGATTTTAGTGCAATAAAAAACATTGCACTGACATTTGCACCATGATGTTTTTTATTTCAATAAAATCGGTTCAGTAATAATGAATTTATAAAAAAATAGATGCAGGCAGGATTGGCAATGCAATCGTATAATTTGTAAAACAATGGTTAAAACGGAATCCAATTTTGTAAGAACCACTTTACCGATTTAATTACTTTGTACCTCGTTAAGCGGGAGAGAAGTAGCGCTTTTCTATAAATTAAAAAAACCCAAAATATTTTCGGAAAATAAGAATAAACACGCCTTTTTGACGAATCAAGTATGATTCTATCCGACATTTTAAATTCTAAGATGGCAGCAAATTTTGATTTTAAATTTGTAAAATAATGGTTAAAACAAAAATAGATTTTTTAAGAACCACCACACCGATTTTATTAATTTGTACCTCGTTGTGTTGGGGAAAAGTAGGTCTTTTCTATAAATTAAAAAAAAACTAAAATATTTTTGCAAAATAAGAATAAACACGCCATTTTAAAGAATTAATTATGATTCTGTCCGCCATCTTAAATTTTAGTCAATTCTAACTAGGATATTTTTTATTTCATTAAAATCGGTTCAGTAGTTGAATGAATGAATTTATAAGGAAATAACTGCAGACATGATTGGCAAAACAATTGTATAATGTGCAACACAATGGTTGAAACAAAAAAAATATTTTTTAAAACCACTGAACCCATTTTGCTGATTCGTACCTGGTTGGGCGTGGCAAGAATGCAGCTTTTTTACTAATTTAAAAAAATAATTAAAAAATGTAAACATAAGAATAAACGAACATCTTTGAAGGGTACATTTTAATTTCGTCCGTTATCTTGGATTTTGAGAAGGCAGACAAACAAATATATTTAGCAAACCTCTAATTAATTCTCTGCAGTTTGTCCCATTAAAATCGATTGTATAGTTCAAAAGTTATAATAAAAAAAATTCGGTTTTTTTTGGCCCACCCGGTAATTTTTAAGGAAGTTATAACTGTAAGAAACAAAAAGGTTTATTCCAAAATGCAATAGGAAAAAATCCTTCTTTAACCTCTTTACCACCTTTTAAAGTTTCGTGCATCATTTAAGTACATCCTTTTAAGATGTCGCCATTGTCAAAAAAGTTGAATCAATGATATAACTTAATTGGCATTGATTTTTTTAGGTAATTGTCATGGAACTTTGCACCGGAGGCAGCCTTTTTAACATTCTCGACGACCCAGAAAACACCTACGGTCTTGAAGAAAACGAATTTCTTCTAGTCTTAAGTCATTTGTTGTCTGGCATGAAGCATTTGAGGGACAACAATTTGGTGCATAGGGATCTTAAACCTGGTAGGTATAAGACGAGGAGGTAAGAATAAGGCAAAAACAAGTTGGTGTAGAACATGATAAAGATATCAAATTGAATTGAGACACATTGCTATTTAATTAGGGAAATAACTCTCTAAAGTCTCAGAACTAGTGGTAGCAAATAAAACTTTTTTTTTTGCAAAAGTAAACATTATTAAAGCCCAAGAGAATAAATGATTCTATAATTTTTTTTTATCTGCAATAAATTCTTATATCATTGTTTAATATTTATACAATTATATTACCAAAATGAGTTTTAAGTACCGAACTATCTAAACAAAAAAAGAAGAGTCTAAAAAAATAAATTAAGATATACATTACTAATTGTGCTTTAAACCTTTTAAGTTTGGAGTTCCAAGGGTAAATTGTTATATTTGTAAAACCCTTTATATAATAGTGAGTTTTAAAGATAGTTTGTTTTTGTTTAGGTAATTTTATTTTATCATTATTTCTAGTAAACTAAAAGCGATCGTATTTCTAGCTGAGAAAGACAAATTTGTATGACGTTCTTCAAATTGAACTATGTATGTAGCAGAGCTAATACTCATAATTTTTTTTTGACCTAAATATATTAAATTTTAAAAATAGGAGATCTGTTCTAAACTGATACGGAAAGCCATAAATATTTTTGATAGCTTTTTTCGCATTATTTTTATAGTTTCTGTTAAATATTGTCTAGTAAAAAACCAAACTAAAGCCAGATATTGTATGAATCAAACTAAAGCAAACAGCTCGTATAATTTTTTTTGGGCATTTTCGTCCATCAGTCATAAAATCAGAAAAAGTCATAATATTTTAAAGTAGTTATAAAATGCCACAAAAAGTTAAAAAATTTCATGTTGATCAGTGGTCAAATGTAATAAAAAGCAATGAAATTTGAAGCCAGTCATAAAATTATAAAAAAGCGACTTCAGTCGGTGGCCGCCCTGAAAACTTTAAATTTCATGGGTAAAAATATTGAGCTTTAGTCACACTTACCTTAATCCAAAATATTTTTGCTTACAATTTTTAGATACCGCTTTACTACCAGTACAATAGCACACAGTGTGTCTTAATGAAGTATAGGTTACATAAAAATGGTTCCAAAAACTAATTTGCATATTCATATAAATCCTAGCTGATCCTCTTCTCGAAATTTTACCAATTTTTTGCCTTTTTTCTAGTTAGACTAGGCGCTGGCTCCTGTCACGTGTAACTTAATATGTGCGCTCAGTTTAACTATGGGGCTTTGTGAAGCACCTATAGTAGTATAAAAAAAAGTTTGGTCATGTGGTCAAACTCATAGTCATTTGGCCGCCATCTTTGAAAATTGCCGCCCAATCTATCAGATTTTTTGTTTAAGTGTATCTCCCTACCCAGTGGCCCGATTTTAATTTTTTAAAGCCTATTTTACTCATTTTTAAAGGCAAACAAATCTAGCCATTAGATATTTTTTGATCAATAATGTAGTTTTTGAGATATACCAAGATTATTAATATTTCCGCTCGCAAAAGAATTAAAATAATACCCATGCTCATTTTATTGTAGCTACAATATTATTGACATTTGTTTTATTTTTGTTACACAGAAGGGTTTAAACCTTTCACAGAAGAGGATATTGACTTTATATTTTTCAAGTTCGATGGATGGTGCCCCTAAAGACTGCCTTAAAGAGGAGGAGGAAAAATGTGTAATGACGAAATGTATTTGCCTTTACAAAGGGAGTATAACAAGCTTTAAAAAATTAAAATCGGACCACTGGGTAGGGAGATACACTTAAACAAAAAATTTAATAATTTGGCGGCCATTTTCAAAGATGGCGGCCAAATGACCATGAGTTCGACCACGTGACCAAACTTTTTTTATACTCCTATGAGTGCTTAACAATGCCCCGCAGTCAAACTGAGCGCACATATTAGGTCACACATAACAGGAGCCAGCGCCTAGACTAACTAGAAAAATAGCAAAAAAATGATAAAATTTCGATAAGAAGATCAGCTAGGATTTATATGAATATGGCTCTGAAGTCAGGAAATATTCAAAATATGCAATTTGTTTTGGAACCATTTTTATGTAACCTATACTTCATTCAGGCATACTGTGAGAACAAGTGTTACTTTTTTATGCATGGCTGGTTAATATTATTTTTTACTCAAAAAAGTTATACTGTTGAGATGTCAGTCCAAATAACGGTTTTTGGGATTTTGTCATTTACAATTTGTATTGCAAATGTTCCCAATGTAGAAATCAAGTTAAAAATTAAAAAAATACCTTTATTTTTATTTTTGAATTTTATAGTAGGTAGTACAGATTTTTCATAATTTTTAAAAATATATATTTAAATGTGCTTTTGTAATCTGAAATTATAAGCGCATTGGATCACTTAAATAAAAAAATATTTAAAACGATTGATATCTAAATACGTCTTACCTTTTTTATGTACAAATTGATACGGACAATTATTTTTTTAATAAAAATATCTATTTAACCTTGAAAATCCCTTAATCCCAAAATTTTATGCACAAACAATGGTTTGGAAATAAATTATAAAATCTACAAGGTGAGTCAAATTTTGGCATTTGCAATTGTCAAACTTTCAATTGACATATCGCACCCTCCTTGCCATACGCAGTTACACTTTTGTGACTTTAACATGATATAAATAATTTCCTAACCAGAAATGTTTGAAAAATTAAATATTTTATGCTATATTGGTATAAAATTAAAGGGAAAACTGTCATTGTCTTAAATAAAAGGAATCTGAGTGTATTTTGACGAAAAAACGCACAGATAAAAACAACTAAAAGACATGCCGTTTTTCAGAATTTTTCTTCTTGCTGTCATTATGCACATGACGAACAAAGAGGTTGAAAATGTTGCAAAAGTGTAACCACATATGGCAAGAACTATAGCCACACTTACCTTTGTCCAAAATATTTTTGCTTTCAATTTTGAGATACTACTTTACTACCAGTACAATAAAACAAGTGTTTCTTTTTTATGTCTATTGTACTGTCTATGATTTATTAAAATTAATTTGCCCAACATTTTTTACTCAAACAAGTTATCCTGTAAGATGTCAGTCCGAACAACTGTTTTTGGAATTTTGTCATTTACAATTTGTATTACATCTGTTTTCCAATGTAAAAATCAAAGTAAAAATTTTAAAAAAATACCTATATTTTTATTTTTGAATTTTATACAAATTTTTCATAATTTTTAAATGAAAAAATATTAAAAATCATTTGTATCTAAATACGCTTTACCTTTTTTTTAAATGTTAAAATTGATACGGAAAATGATTTTTTTAATAAAAAATATTTAGCTTTAAAAATTCCTTAATATCAAATTTATCAAAAACAATGGTTTGTAAATAAGTTAGAAAATCTACAGGGTGAATCCAATATTGGCATTTGCAATTGTCAAAGTTTCAATTGACATATCCCACCCTCCTTGCCATACGTAGTTACACTTTTGTGACTTTGACATGATATAAACAATTTCCTAACCAGAAATATTTGAAAAATTAAATTATGCTATGGGGGTAGCTGCCATGTCACGAAAAAAATCCAAATTTTGTTAACATGTATTAGTGTCCTTAGGAATACCAAATTAACAAATTTTAATTTTTAATATCGCCTCTCGTATTTTACAGGCCACTTTAAAAGTAAAAAAAAAAGAAGAAAATCCGTTGTGGCCTTATTTTTTTATATTTCTATTGTATTAAATCTTATGTAAAAACAAATTTGACGGAAGAAATCTTTAATATTGGTTGGATAATCCTATACAGAAAAAAAATTAACCTCACTTTTTTGACATGGCAAAAACAGTTTAAAAAAAATAGTAAATTTTATGATTTTCTCGATTTTTAATTATTTACACCGGTGCGGAATATGGTCCATCAAAAAAAAGTCTATACGCACATTAAAGCTCAGTGGCTTGACTATCATACAAGACAAAAGAAAAATTTCTAGGTCTATTGCTTTCAGAAAACTAAATTTTTTAAAATTGGAAAAACATTTGACTAAAAAAATTGTCATGTCTATTGTCTATTAAAACTTCGCTTGTGCGTTGTTTTACTTGATAATGTATCGTCTAAATAAAAGTAAAATAAAAAATCTGGGTCTGTCATTTTAACATCAACTTTTAAGCTATTTGGTTAAAGCATGTAAAAAATCAAATTTTTTTATTGAGTCACAAAAGGAAAAAAATTATGTATAAAAATCATTGTTAGGGGATCTTATTTATAGCCACATACTGTTTTGCGTGAGATCCTAGTTTGTGGGTCCAAGTTCCATCTTCGTACACTGTCGGAAATTTTTTTTTTGTATTAAGAATACATTTTTTGTGAGACACGGACATTAATTAGTTTGTTTCTTTGGTAAATGAAATGGTTCAGGTTTAACAGTGGCGTACGCAGGAGGGAGGGGGGTTGGAGGCCTGATCTTACCAAAACCATTAAATAACTTCTCCTAAAGTTTGAATTTTTCTGAAAGAAGAAATAAATGGTTTTCCAGGACTTTGCTTTTACTCAAGCCCCCTCTTCCAACCCCCTTGGAAAATTTCTGCATACGCCACTGGGCATTAAAAAAACAAGTACAAAACTAACGCATGGTAAAAGCCCATATAATGCATTTCGAGGTACTGTGAAACGATTTGTTTTACATTAAAATCTCAAACAAACAACAACTGGACACCATTCTTCCACTCCTCTGGATGATTTAACTATAGATGCAAATTTACTTCAAGCTCAGAAAAAAAATTTGTTCGGTTTCTGAAATTATAGAACTCAACTTCTTTTCCGATTTTTTAAATATGACAGTAGGTAACTACTAAAAAAGTAAATAAACTTTTAAAAAATTTGTGTAGTGACCTTATGAAGAGAGTTTAGATCATAATTTATTGAACAGTGCTCATATAAATAAACTTTACCTTCTGATAAACCTTAATTTGCAGGGACGGATCTAGAAACTTTATTTTGGGGGAAAATATCATAATAAATATTTCACAAAACTATTTTGCATAGTGACCAGGAGGTGTATTCTATGTGTCAAAACTGAGTAAAGTTTCAGATCCACGCCTGTAATTTGTGATGCAATTTAACATCATTAAAAATATTAAAATAACAAAAAAATGTGTAGTGACCTTAAGGATTACAGACCCAGATTTTTTATTCTTGTTTTAAAAAGTATATGATACAGTGAAAAATTTACCCTACTTGATTACCACCAGCACCCCGATAGACAGGGTCATTTTTGATGCTGAAGTTGAGGAATTTCCTAGACATTCTTAACTTCTTCGTGGAACTCCAACGTAACGTCTACTTTTTAAATATGTTTTATACAAGGAAGATATAGTCCTTGAGTATAGCTTTCCTGTATCAAAAATTTAAGAAAACATTACATTTATACCCCAAAAAAATCTGGAAACTTCGAAAATTTCTGCGTTTTTTGGATATTTTCTAAATTGCGCTAATTAAGCCAGTATAAAAGATTTTGCTAAACATCACATTTTTTTGAAAACTACTTTTATTTCAAAACTATAGGTTAATTTTTCTTTGGTGTGTTTATTCTGAGCAAAATTTTTTTCTTTAAAGTCCCATTTTGCCCGTTTTTAGACTTTTCAAATGCGTGTACAACAGCCTAATTGGATTAAAAAATCTAAAATTGTGCAAAAGTGGTTAAGCATAAGCTGTTTCATTTAGCGCATGACGAACAAAGAGGTTGGAAATGTCACAAAAGTGTAACCACATATGGCAATAACTATAGCCACACGTTAGTCCAAAATATTTTTGCTTTCAATTTTAAGATACTACTTTACTACCAGTAAAACAAGTGTTACGTTTTTATGTCTATTGTACCGTCTATGATTTATTAAAATTAATTTGCCCAACATTTTTTGTAAGATGTCAGTCCGAACAACGGTTTCTGGAATTTTGTTATTTACAATTTGTATTACATCTGTTTTCCAATGTAAAAATCACAGTAAAAAATAAAAAAAAAACAATATTTTTATTTTTGAATTTTAAACAGATTTTTCATAATTTTTAAAAATATATATTTAAATATACTGTTTTAATCTAAAATTATATTAAAAATCATTTGTATCTAAATATGCTTTACCTTTTTTTAAATGTTAAAATTGATACGGAAAATTATTTTTTTAATGAAATTAGCTATTTAGCCTTGAAAGTCTCTTAATCCCAAATTTTATGCACTAACAATGGTTTGTAAATAAGTTAGAAAATCTACAGGGTTAGTCCAATATTGGCACTTGCAATTGTCAAACTTTCAATTGACATATCCCACCCTCCTTGCCATACGTAGTTACACTTTTGTGACTTTGACATGATATAAACAATTTCCTAATCAGAAATATTTGAAAAATTAAATTATGCTATGTTGGTATAAAATTAAAGGCAAAACTGTCATTGTCCTAAATAAAAAGAATCTGACTGTATTTTGACAAAAAAACGCACAGATAAAAACAACTAAAAGACATGCCGTTTTTCAGAATTTTTCTTGTTGCTGTCATTATGCACATGACGATCAAAGAGATTGGAAATGTCACAAAAGTGTAACCGCATATGGCAAGGACTATAGCCACACTTACGTTAGTCCAAAATATTTTTGCTTGAAAGTTTTATTACGTACTTGTTTTTGTTAAATTAATTGTAATTTTGAATTGAATATCTTTCTTAGCTTTGTTAAATAATACACTTGAAAAGTAAGTTCGGTCTTTTTTGCTGCAGTTCGGCACCAGAGGTTTGATGATTGAATTCTATGGTAAATGGGTGCTTAGCTGCCTGGAAACTGAAAATATTCTTGCATTCTATGATCTCTCGTAATGGTCATTTTAAGTACTCGAGGTAGCGCCTGATCTTCTCGAAATTGACTTACTTTTGGCCTGCCAGATCATTCTGGTTTTCTTTCAAATGATTGTTCTTTTATCCATCTTTTATGTATAGAACAAACTGTTTTTCGGCTTACATTAAAATGCTGGGCTACCGCTGGAAAGGACTAACCGTTTTCCAACTTAGCAACAATTTTGGCATTGGACTCTTTGGTCGTATGTAAAGCCATTTTAAGATCAAATATCATGTTTATGTATTTATGCTGTAACTGATGACAATGTTATTATTTTTTTACCTGCCATGACAGTATTGTTATTGTTTCAATGCTTTTGATAAAGCTGATGGTGGCTTAGAATACACTGCTTAAATTTTGGAAAAAGCATGTACATGTCCTGAACCAAGCTAATCTTCTACTCACGATCTTTGCGCCATCTATTAGCTGTTCTAATTTATAAGTCATCCGTATTCGCTATTATACCCATCGTCTGTTTGCACTGGTCCAACAAACAAGCAACTTTTATATTAAAGGCGGTTGCCCACGACGAGTGATGTTATAATATATATTACAGATTTTACAAGGCTATAACTATTAGAGTGGCTCGTGTAAAGCTTTATACATGTAATATGTAAGATATAATAGCGGCGCCGCCGGTATTATAAGATATATTATAGCATCGCTCGCCGTGGGCAACTGCCTTAACATATTAAAATTTGTTTCTTAGGGAACATAATGAAATTCATAAATGATGACGGTACGACGGTGTACAAACTAACAGACTTCGGAGCAGCCCGAGAACTTGAAGAAGGGCAGTACTTTCAATCGTTGTATGGTACCGAGGAATACCTTCATCCTGACATGTACGAGAGGGCGGTTTTGAGGAAGCCTGCAAATAAGACTTTTGGTATGTAGCCATTTTGATTTGATTGAGATTTCGCGAGCAGAAATTCGCGGGTGGGAATCACTACATTTTTCTGGGAATCACATGAAAATCCCTGTAAATCACCAGAAATTCACTAGGAAACACCTCGAAATCACTAGGAATCATAACGAAAAAGTGGAAACCACTGTACATTTTTTTTGGTTAGCGAATTTCCTCTCGAGATTTCTACTTGTGCCTTTTTTATATTTTTTACACTTAAATTAAATAAGAATGCGCAAGGTAGTTCCATATCTCGGAATTGAAAAAAAATGTTACTAGTTTCTTTGCTAATTTAAACTATTCTGTATCTTTATTAATAACAAAGTTAGCAATTGTGTTGACACCTGATTTGGTACACCCTGTATAGAACAATTTATTGCTAATTCCGATAGCCTAAGGGCTGTACGTTAACGATCGCCCCCCTCTGACACCCTTGAGCATTTTAAGATTTTAATAACTAAATAACATAATAAAACCTGAAACTCGTAAACAATGATTGTGTAGAAATAAAATTTCGGACTTCCATTGTCTTTATTTATTTTAAAACACGACGTTTCGGTTAGTAAGTATCTCTAACCGTTATCAAGTGTAAACTTGATAAGAAGTTTACACTTGATAACGGTTAGAGATACTTACTAACCGAAACGTCGTGTTTTAAAATAAATAAAGACAATGGAAGTCCGAAATTTTATTTATAATAAAACCTATAACTAAAATAGATATTTCACGATTTCCGTAAAAAAATTGTCTTAGATTAAAGCAAATTGCTTTGAAGTAAAATAATTTGTGCTTTCCTATTCACCAAGAGAATATTTTCTTGATATAGCACAAAAAATGTCTTGCCTCTTATTTTAATGTGAAACAGAAATTGTTTTATTATAAATTGGAACTGAATTAATCTAAGGCATTGTTTTCTCTGGAAGCAAAATATTACTTAGATGAAAACAATTTGCTTTGTTACAAATCGGAGTATACTGAAACAAAACAATTAAAGAAGAAAAATAAAGTTTCATTTCAAGACGAAACGGTGCGTTGAACTAAAAAGAAATATTTTAATTTAAAACAAATTGTTTTAAGGTAAAACAATTTATTCAAGAATTATTATTTTCATTGTAGACAAAAATTTTTACCGTGTACTTGTAAATTAAACACTACGAGAAAGTTGAAAAAAATTGCCCTCTTATTAAAGTCAAACATACCGACTGGTCCACTGGTTACTAGTGCCATGGATTCTTCGAGACAGCGAACGAAAGCAAGACTCTTTGTATGTCTTTTTATTCTGTGTCGCGTAATCGCGTACAAGAAATTAGTCTGCCTTCGCCCGCACGCGGTGGATTGCGTTTTGCTGTAACTAATAAATTGCGTTATTAAACAAGCAATTTATGCTAACCTATTGATTTTTGTCGCTAATAAATCCAAGGAGTCCCTCCGAACCAAAAATATTCAAGTGAATTCTCGAAAAGTCTTTCTTCTTCTGCTAGACAATATCCGAGCCTATTATAAAAAATACTATCAAATTTTATTATAATTTATTTAGCGACGATATTTCAATTTTTTCAAAACAAAGCAAATCATATTTTGAAAACCCTTATGTAAATATTTTTACTTTCAATACAGCATCTGATTGGGCTCGGAATTGTCTTCCGACTTACTGTTTTCCGAAATCACCATAAATTAAATTGTGAACCTAAAAATGATATTTTTATTTTAAAAAATTAAAAAATTGTCGATATTTGTTAAATAAATTTAATACAATTTAGTAATAATATTGGCGGTAACCCTAGAAGAGGTTAGGAATGGTGAGGAAAAGAAAGTATATATGGTCCGACAGCCAGGTCTCACTGAAGACGCACCTAAGATTGCTGACGCTTTGGTGGGAGAATGCGCAGAGGTGCTGGAGATCCTATGCGGTAGCAAACGGCTGACTAAGCGATAGCAAATCGCTCTGATCGGATCAGGAACCCACTATGCAGGCCCGGAGCCACTTCTGGGCCCAGGACGAACTAACAACTCCTGGGAAACAGAAACAGGTTGCAAATCAGAGAATTTGTGAACCGAACAGAAGCAACCAGACTTAGATGGTTGCTGGGACAAACACGAAAAGGCTGCTGATAGGTATTCTGATTAAACCAGTTAAGGGAGCACGTAACACGAAAAGGAGTCATAAATGACATACCTGCCCACCCTGTGGACAGGAAGAAGAAACATCAAGGCACCTCGTGGCAGAATGTTTTAAATCTCCTTTGTACATAATTCTAAAAAAGTGAGCACTTTCTGAGTAAAAGGCAAATAAAAGAAAAATAGTCGAAATCCAAGATGGCGACGTCAAGAGCTATTGGGTATAAACTACTTTTTTAACTAATCAGCCAGTCTCTTGAATATTTCGTAAATGCTTAAGAGTACCACAGTGGCATAAGGCAGATTCTATTATTAGAGCTCTTCGATTATCAAAATGAGTAATAAAATTTTCTATACAGGGTGTTCCAGCTAAAATTTAATTGGTCCTAGTCACTAATACATTATCAAATTTTATTAATGTTTATTTAGTGATGAAATTTCAATTTTCTGGAAACACAGCGAATTATATTTTGAAAACCCTGTTGACATTTTTACTTTTGATAGGTCATCTAA
Organism: Aspidapion aeneum; assembly: GCA_963576565.1. Lineage (NCBI taxonomy): Eukaryota > Metazoa > Arthropoda > Insecta > Coleoptera > Brentidae > Aspidapion > Aspidapion aeneum. The sequence goes on along the minus strand of OY755038.1, from coordinate 30,883,045 downwards.
TTGGGCTCGGAATTGTCTTCCGTCTTACTGTTTTCCGAAATCCCCATAAACTAAATTGTAAAACTAAATATAATATATCTTTTTTTTAATTGAAATATCGTCAAAATAATGGCCGCAACCCTAGAAGAGCTCAGGAATGGTGAGGAAATGAAAGTATATATGGTCTGACAGCCAGGTCACACTGCAGGCGCATCTAAGATTGCTGACGCTTTGGTGGGAGAATTCGCAGAGGTGCTGGAGACCCTAAGCGATAGCAAACGGCTGACTAAGCGATACCAAATCGCGCATATCGGATCAGGAACCGGCTATGCAAGCCTGGAGCCACTTCTGGGTATGACACAATGACAACTGCAGAGCGGACTCAATAACTGGGCCCAGGACGAACTAACAAACTCCTGGGAAACAGAAACAGATTGCAGACCAGAGAAGGGTTAAGAGAAAGACTTGGACTTACTTTCTTAACCTACCGGTCACCCCCCACTACTACTACGAATACAATTTGGTAGTTTTTTTAATAGCGACGACGGCCAATCAAAAGGTTTAACTAATCCCCATGTAGTTATGATTATCTGGTATATTCTATATCATAACAAAAACATTTCATGTAAAAAAAGCCAAGTACACGAAAGTGGTATTCCGTAGGAAGAATTGAGGTAAATCTAAACCCAAGTTCTCCAATACAAATTTCAAAATGAATGGTTCTTACTAGTTTGGAAATGTTTTTTTAAACTTTGCTATTCCAGCCAAACTTCTTTACGTTCAATTTAGCACTGTGCCTAAGAGTCATTTGCAGCCGTAATAGCCAAGTTTAGAAAAACATTTCCAAACTAGTAAAAACCATTTGTAATGGATAGGGTGAATAGATTTTCTTCATTAATTCATAGCGGACTGTAACTTTCTTTAGGTGTAATTTTCTTATTTAATATTTCTTGATCGCGCAACCATACAAAAGCAAGAGAAAAAATGGCACCTACCTTTTGATGGCTATTTCTCTGCTTGCGGGCCCGCTCTGGAAGTAGTCTCACGTTCAGTCTTTCTATTGAGGATGGTAGCACTTAATAACTAAGGTTTTTATGTTTAATAGTTAATTTTCGAAAGAAAATTAGTCTTCGAAAGAAGAGAATGATTTTTCACGAGTTCACGTGTTTTTTCGCTTGACAGATTGTTGTTTCATGCCTTTTGCGCATGTCCTTAGCACACGCGTTGTTTCGACGGCGCAAGGTGCCACAATTTGAATTTGTATGGCTGATTATTTTTGAGGCGAAATAGATAAATTATAAATAAAATAAAACTAAAGAAAATTGCAGTAACACCAATCATTTTGAAATTTATATTGGAGAACTTGGCTTTACATTTATCTCAATTCTTTTTACGGAATACCACTTTCGCGTACTTGGCTTTTTTTTACATGAAATGTTTTTGTTATGATTTCATTGCTTTTTTAAAGGATTTGGATAATACTTAAGTTTTAAAGTAGTAAAATATGCGGGATATTGTTCACAACTTTTGCAATGCCTTATTAAATATGTTGAGGTTTTTTTATATTTTCCTATGGTTTTATCATCAGCCTTCTAAGGCTCAGCTCTCTAGTGTTCCTGGAAGTAGGCAATGTTAATTTTACAAAACTTTACATTTATATGGGAGGAAAGTAAATTAAAATTTTGGTGATCATTTTTTCCTATAGTTTTATCATAGTTCATATCAATCTTCCAAAGCTCAGCTCTCTAGCATTTCCGGTGGACAATGCTAATTTACATAACTTTACATTTATAGGGGAGGGAAGTTAATTAAACTTTGGGGTTTTTTAATTTTCTTTTATAGTTTTATCATAGTTCCTATCGGCCTTCTAAAGCTCAGCTCTCGAGCGTTTCTGGAAGTGAACAATGTTACTTTTACATAACTTTACATTTATAGGGGAGGAAAGTAAATTATAATTTTGGGGTTTTTAAATTTTTTTCTATAGTTTTATCATAGTTCCTATCCGTCTGCCATTTCTGGAAGTTGGCAATGTTACTTTTAAATAACTTTACATGTATAGGGGAGGAGAGTAAATTATAATTTTGGGGTTTTTCGATTTTTTCCAGGGGTTTGGTCATAATTTCTGTCAGTCTACCAAATTTCAGCTTTGTAGCATGTCTGGAAGTACAGTAGAATATTGATGATCTATACATGAGTGACTGAGTTGGTGAGTGGCAATTTCGACGTTTTTTAAAATTTCGTAACTACTTTACTGCTTTATGGAATTCCATGAAACTTGGAGGGGTTGTTAAATCCATGAAGATCTACGACTGTGCAAAGTTTGAGTAGAGTTTTAGATAGGTCAAATATCGGCTGAAATGTTTCAAGAAAAGAAGGTACGGCGCATATTCTTGGCGAGGCACTGCCGTGCCCTCAGATACCTCCAAGTCCGGTTAGGCCCGATTTCGCTAAGTTTTTTCCAGAATATAGAAGATTCTAAGAATTAATACAGCCAAACAGATTTATTACTTATGTAAAATTCATTGGTTGTGTTAGTCCTTGTCTTACGAAGGTATTTATTTGTAGGTGCTACAATCGATCTCTGGTCCATCGGCGTGACTTTGTACCATGTTGCAACCGGTAATCTACCATTTAGACCGTATGGTGGTAGGCGAAATAAAGAAACAATGCATCATATTACCACCAAGAAGGTTTGTTTAAAAAAGGAGATATTGAATCGTTAGCTTTTACCAGACTGGCGGCTAAATTATGAGTTTCAATCCTAATTTCGTCACCTGTGCAAAAACCGCTTTTTCTTCTATTTTTATACATTCTCGCTTACTCCCCCTCCCAAGTAAATTGATGCTTTAACCTGGCATATGATCGACACATTTAATTGTCAAAATTTTAAGTAGTACCACAGCCCCCTTTATATCAAGCCTGATTCTACTTTAAATGGCAACAGTTTCGAAGGCTGACTGAGATCTAAAATTCTGACTATTTTGAAAACAATCGGGCTTGTTAATTTGAGGGGCTGTGGTAATACCTAAAATAAATGATTAAAAACGACAAAAAATGTCTGGGGAAGTAACAGAGACAAAGGTATAGTATTAGCCAAAAGTAGAGCAACTGTCTAAAATTGTATAATTATCTGATCCTGTAACAACTATTTAACACGTGATACATTTGAAAAGTTTAATCCAGTTCTCAGTTTTAGCATTTTAGAGATTTTTCCCACAATATTTGTGTGGCTTTTTAAAAAAGCTTTTTCTGTGTAATTTTAGGAAAAAATAGCATGTACCCTTCAAAACAGACGTAAAAGTTATATATGTCCTGAAAGTTCACAGCAATTACACAAACAATAACCAATATTTGAAGGTTTTTGCGAATATTGATCATTATTGCTAATTTTAAAAATTTATATTCTTTCCTTTAATTTCCTTTTTTCAAATCATGTTTTGAAATTTTCATAGTTTTTAGGTACCTTACCTGTTTTGCCTAAAAATGAGACCAAAAACTTTTTTAGTTTCTCTCTAGACGTGACAAAAGGGTACTTCATGATTTTGTGGAGAAAATAACCGAAACAAGTGAACTGAGATCTGAATTGAAGTTTTTAAATGCATTGTATGTATTTGAAAGTGGTGGCAGGCCCTACTGGACCTCCATGCAATGCGACCTCATATGGATCTATTGTGATGAAACACGGAGTTTGACTAAAGTGGCATATTTTTTTTCCACCCAGCACATAAAAAAACTCTGCAGATTACAACAATAAATGATTTAGGCTTAACACTTTGGCTCAAAGATGTACCACTAAGGCCTCTGCATTATTAGCCATTTCAAATGCATTACTTATTCTACCTTAATAGAAATAATGATTGTACCTTTGTTTCAAGACATTGACTTTAAGACTAATAATTTTTCAAAAACTTAAAAAAAAAACTCTTCCAGATACTCTATTTTACGTGTTTAAATTTAATTTCATGTCAATTTTTTTATAAAATTGGCAAAAAAATACGGGGTGAAGCAGCGGCAATTTTAAAAACTAGTGCGTTACACTCTAGTAACTTTAGACAATAACTCCACGCTTCTAGTTTTTTTATGTCCTTTTGAAAAACGTATACTTTGTTTAAGCGCGGTGTAAAAAAAATTCTTTTGTCCTGTTGTTTTTTGTTACTTACTAGTTTTTTTTGTATTTTTAATCTTTTATCTTTTTCTAAAATTCTATAACATTTCTGTCGTAGGAAAGTGGTGTGATCTCCGGTATTCAAACAAAAGAGAACGGCGCCATAGATTACCGCAGAGAACTACCGAACAACTGTCAACTTAGCTTGGGTCTTAAGAAGATCGTCACTCCTCTTTTGGCGGGTCTACTGGAGGCCGATCACACAAAAATCTGGAGCTTCGAAAAGTTTTTCAAAGAGGTCGACGCCGTCTTGGCAAGGAAAGCTGTCAACATTTTTCATGTCAACAAATCCTGCTTGATTAAGGTCGGTATATAGCAGCATTTTACCTTCTTCCAACTAGAGCCTAAACCTGGAGGTCCTGGACACGGTCCCTAGAATAGACCGGTCTTCGGATCTTATAAATGGGTGTCTCTCAAAGGTCTGTACCAAATCTTAGCACATATTCCTGAGGTCAAAATAAGTCGATTTAAAGTAACTTACCTTAGTCCGAAATTGCTCCGTTTCAGAGATACATGGTGGTAAATTTAAAAATTAAAAATCGATTGTCTTAAAATTTATGAATATTTCTTAACGCATTACTTTGAAAATTGGTACTCGGGGGTTTTTTGGGATGCGAAACCTAAATATAGATACCTTTTCACTTGGCCGTTAGAGGGCGCTTCACAATGCTCTTTTTATAGTTTAAAATGATTATAACTTTTTTCTCAGTGTAACTTTTAGCTTTTTTTGTTAAGGAAATATTTTCCTGAATCTTTTGAAGCCAAAAAGGTACTCTTGTGAACATGCGCTAAAGTAAGTCGTTTTCGAGATATTTCCGTTTTTAGTGTTCGATGCCGCAACGGAACACTGAAATTATTTTGAATGACTATTTCACTAGAGTGTTTTACACTGGCAAAATGTCATAGCAACGGTCAGTTTTCTACTAACTATTGTTCTCAAAGCTTTATTCAAGTTTGTTAATTTCGCTTATGAAATTTTTTAATTTAAAAAATTTATCTCTGAAACATAGCAATTTTGGACTAAGGTAATTTGCATTAAATAGACTTATTTTGTCCTCAGGAATATGTGCGAAGATTTGGTACAGACCTTTTAGAGACACCCTGTATATGTCGAATTTTCACGTCACTGGTGGTCCAGCTGATTTTTGTAAACAAAAGTTAGATATGATATGAACAACTAATATTTTTTGAATTTTTTGAAAATTAAGCCAGTTTTCCTACTGTTTTTTACTACATCCTTATAAAATACAATTTTTTAGACGTATTGTCGTTATTTTTTTTTAGCCCGCTTGATTTTTTATTACACAAAACATAAATACAAGTCAAACTGAATGTGATCGTTTAGTATCAAAGGTAAACCGAGGACTTGGGAAGTAAACAAAGATGTAGGTTAGCGAATTACTTTAAGAAGCTGAAACGAACACATTGTATTCTTCGAATTTTAATTTTCGTGTAAAGAAAAATGAAACGCCTAAAAATATTATTTTATAAGAATATACTAAAAAGCAGTAGGAAAATTGCCCCAGTTTCCAAAAAATGCCAAAAATACTAGTTGTTCATTAAAGAGATATCTCTATAATCGAGAGAAGAGTATTTAAATCGGCAAAATAATTTTTTCGAGTTGTCCCCTAAAATGAATTTAAAGGTATATTTTGAAGCAAGCTGTCTGTAATGCTGCGAAACTACCAAACCGATTTTTCAGAATTTTTCATAAGGGACAGTGGAAAGGCATCTTTTCGAAATTGGTTTACCCTAAATTCACTTTGAAAGGGTTGTAAATTTGAAAAATACATACATTAACTTTGAAACCACAAAAAAATATCAACAAATCTCAATCGCCCAGCTTCGGGACTTTACAGCAAAGTTAAAGCATTAAAGTACCTAGCCAGGAATTGAATCCGGACCGCCCGGGTGTGAACTAAATGTTTTTACGACTACGCTACGGACGACAAGAGCAATTCTGCGGTGAAATTTTTTCCAGGAAACCTAATAAATGCCAAATAAAAACAATGTTTTTGTTCTTATTTTTAGCCCGCTTGATTTTTTATTAAACAAAACTTAAAATACAAGTCAAACTGAATGTGATCGTTTAGTATCAAAGGTAAACCGTGTGGCCTTAAAAAAAGTTAAAAAAAATTTGGGCGCCAATTTGTGGCCTTAAAAAAAAGTTGTGTGACATTTGTGGCAGCTTAAAGACGTCGCCGCCATTTTGTGACACTGAAACCCACTGAATAATTAAACAAATATCTGGAAGCAGAACTGTATTTTCCAGCTAGGTAAAACATTGATATGCCCGGGAACTTTTATACAGTGGAGAAGGGGGGGTTCAGAAATAAGAAAATTTTAAGTGCGCCACATTATTTAATACCAATGTTTTACAAAGAAGATCTTAAATAAAATACAGTTCAACCCAAACGTTGCAGCCAAACAATGAAATTCTACTTACTTCCGAGGCTTCCAGAGTATTTGTGTAATTAAGAATAACCAAAAAAAAATAAACAGAATAAAATTCTAAAGGATTGAATTAAGATGACAAAACTAGAAATACTTTACAGGTAGATGGACTCCTTTAACAGGTCATACTGTACCTACATCTGAGTCAGTAGCGTAGGACTCACTTACATAAATGATTGTAAAATAAAATACACATATACTTCCAAAATCGTTCCATCATAGGGGAGACCTAGACCCAATATCTGCTGTCATCATTCGACATTGGGTAGAATGAGACAGACAGCAACCCAGTCCGAGATCCACCCCATGAGGTAAAAATGTGTAACGACCGCTACATAAAAAAAAATATAATCTCATCTCTCTTTTGTCTCCGCAAAGTTGGCTTACTGGATTGTACAAATAACAAAGAAATTTAGTTCATCTTGTATATTTTGATTGTAAAACTTGAGAAAAATACCAAACAAGTCAGGGCCAAAATAGCAAGGCACTTTAAATAGGGCCAAAATAGCAAGGCACTTTAAATTTGACAGTAAAATTATCTTAAATAAATGAAATGAAGGAAAACAAGTCAATGTAGTAAATATGCCGCAAAACCAGGGTTATGACGTCATACCTTATCTTGCGTTTACAAGAAATGTTGAAATTATACTGTGAAAGCTTGTATATGAAAAGATTAAGTCTAAATTATATTAAAAAATTATATATGAGAAAAAAATTATAGTTAAGGCTCGCTCCTACCTTGGTCCTTGATTATTTTGTTATAAATGTGTGTTCTAGTTTGGAAACCTGGAGTTGTCCAGACACCCCCTCACTGCTACTGCTGCTCCTGGTTTGCCCGCGCCTTCCCTACTGCCGCTTAGCACATCACGCTAGGGCAGCACATGGTCTCAAGTGTTGATGGTTCCTTGCCCCGAGCGTAGAACCCTTTCCCAGGGTTAGAACTGGCTCGTCCGGCTTCCCACCAGCGTCCAGCCCAACTGTCCCGTCGCTGGAATTGACAGGGCGATGCTCTTTCCGTACAAATGGCGTAGGCCGACTTAATTTCCCCTCAAAAGGGTGCGAGCGTCACTTCCGATTACGCCTAAAACACGACGGCTCGCTCCTCACAGTCTCTGGGATATCTCCTACAATTCGCTGCAGTGCCAAACCAAAAACAATGGCGATCCCAGAGCCTGTTGCCGACCCAGCCAAAATTTGTTAGCAAAGAGAGACAAAGCACTTCGTCGAGAATACCAGAATAATGCAGTGGCCGGAAACCGTTTTGTAAATTTGGTGGGGAGTGGCGTCCCCACCAAATTAAAACGCAATAGTACCAACCTAATCTTCCCGGTTAAATTCAAATAAAGGATGCAAACCTATTTATAAAAAACTTTTCCGCCAAAAATAAATCTCTACATTCAGTGGCAAGCCTGGAAGAAAAAACCCGCTAACCAATGAGGACATACAGCGATAGTTCTATACAGGTATATAGGGGGCAGCACCGACCAAGTGGACACTGCAATTAGGTAAAACGTACATTGAGGTGTTGTCGGATCTATTTCCACGGTTGGAATTTTTATAACAAGGACGTCGAGACACCCTCCATACACATTATTAATATTCGAACACTCAACCAATTCCCATATGAGTAAAGCTATACTGAGCGCAGAATTTAGTTGCACTCCAGTTACAGTCTTCGTCAAAAGTTTCCTTCGCTCTTTATAAATGTTTTCTCTAATATTCATATGGTTTAACGCCATTTTTGTAAAACATTTCTACAGTAATAAAGTTGTTTCTGAACCTGAACCCAAAAATACACACTGAACTATTGCTTAAAGGCACAAGAGTGTTCAGATGTTAACTCACACGATTTCGTTTATTCTTTTAGTCTTGGTTTTTATCCCTCGTTTATCTCCCATTTGCAACAGTGCATAACTCGTATTTATTTTATCCTTTCCCTATCAAATTAATAAAGATATCAAAGTGGCGGAGCCTCGGTTGTTCCTGGTCGACCCAAATATGTTTTTGTACTATCAAAACTAGTTAATCCGTGAAGGATATGAGGTTCGGATTGTCCCAATATCCTCGAAAGAAACGTAAGGGAATGAAATGTTCACCTAAATGTTTCCTTCCTGTTACTGAAACCATTTGTGATGCGGCAACGCCGCCATTCCCCAGCATAACAGCTGTTTAACTTTATGTACGTCAAGTAAACGACGAAACTGCAGAAATAAACAAAACAACCAAAAGTTTTATGTGATTTTCCCGAAACCTGTGCTCCTAAATCCCAATTACGATGTCCAGATAATGCGATGTGCGTAGTGTCCACAGTAATTCGATGGAATGCCTCCTTTTAAGGTAACTTCCTAGACCCTATATAACCTCCAAACCTAGCTCTATAAAATACCCTTACTTTGTGTACAGAAAGACGAATCAAAGAGCCTTGATTATTTACCTAAATAAACAAATATGTAACGTTGTCTTAAACGTAAAAATGACACGTTACATAATCCCCCCCCAACTTCAAGACGATTAACCTAAAAAGGTTAATCGGAGAGGTCCGCTGCCGACTTAAGGTCTTTGGCATGCCAACTCCCTGGCAGTACTTTACCCGATGGTTCCTGAAGCTCAAATATCCATGGAGAAATTTTATTCCTAATCACATAAGGACCAACGAATTTCGGTGCTAACTTCTTCGAGAAAAACTTCGCAGCATCTGACAAAACATAATTTTTCTTCCAAACACGCTGACCCACAGCAAAGTTGGGTACCCTTGTACGCAAATTATACTGAACTACGTTTTTCTCTCCAGCCACCTCTAACCTTCTCTTAACATCAGCATAGAGCTTCCGGAAACCTTCGTTCTTACTTTCAGCTGCAGTTTGTACACCATTCTCTTCAGATAATAAAACTGGGTTGGAGTAATCTTTTCCTGACAAACACATATTCCTACCAAAATTAACAAAGAAAGGAGACATCCTGGTTGTCTCATGGGTTGCAGTACGAATCGCGAAGGCAAGTTTATGTATTTGTTCGTCCCACTTCCTGTGGTTGTCTTTTACATAGCAACATAACATGGTTTTTAACGTGCGATTCGTCCTTTCTGTTGGATTTGCTCTGGGGTGATAATACGGATTATACTGAATTTTAACCTGATAACTCTCAGCAAAACGCTTAAACTCATTACTTTTGTACTGAGGGCCATTATCACAAAGTATCAAACGGGGTACTCCGAAGACCATAAATACTTGCTCCTCGAGATGCTTGACAACAGCTTGAGTAGGGGCTGTTCGCATTGGAAAAACTAAGGAAAACTTACTCAAATAGTCTGTAACGACGAGAATCCAGCAATTACCCTTTGTCGAACGAGGTAGAGGTCCACATAAATCTGTTGAGATAATTTCCCAAGGACGAGTTGGTTTTGGGTGCGATATCATCTGATCAGATACACCTTGTGTATCACCTTTATGAGCTGCACAGACAAAGCATTTCTTTACAAAAGTTGCCACGTCCTGGCGCATTTTTGGCCAATAATATTTTTCTGCCAGTCTGTGGAAGGTTTTATACACACCCATATGTCCTGCGGTAGGAGGATCGTGAGCTTTTCCAATAATTCTACGCCTATGATCTTTGGGGACTACCTCTTTCCAATATTCGTTAGATGGTGAAAGTTGAGGGTATTCTTGTTTGACATATTTATACAACTTATTATCAGTGTATCTCCAGTTCATAAATTTTAACGGTGATTCTACGACCCTCTTTACCATCTTTTGGTACCATCGATCTTTAATTGCTGTTGAAACATCTCTGGGCTGCGAAATTGTATCAATCATAGGTACTGCACGAGACAACATGTCCGGGACAACTAAATCTTTCCCTTTCCGATGGATTACTTCAAAATCATATTGCTGCAGTTTTACAGACCAACGAGCAAGTCTTCCACTGGGCTCTTTTAAGCTATGAAGCCATTTTAAACTAAAATGATCTGTTATGACCTTAAATGAGATCCCCTCAATATAAGGCCGGAGCTTCTCTATCGCCCAAACCAATGCCAAACATTCTCGCTCGGTGGTCGTGTAAACACGTTCTTGCTTAGTCAAAGATCGACTCAAATAGCATATGACTTTGTCTCCTTCAGGATAAGGCTGCGTTAAACATGCTCCTATTCCATATCCTGAGGCGTCTGTTTGAATGACAAATTCCTTGGTATAATCTGGACATGTAAGAATCGGTGCAGTCACTAAAAGTTCCTTAATCTTAATAAATGCCTTTTCGCAGTCTGGAGTCCAATCGAACTTTTGATTTTTCTTAGTTAGGGCTGTAATCGGAGCTATTATCGCTGAAAAATTCTCTATGAAACGTCTATACCAGGATATTGTACCTACAACTCTACGAACTTCTCTGACAGTTCTTGGCCTCTGGAGCTCTAACATGGCTCTAATTTTATTAGGGTCAACTCGGATGCCTCGACGGTCCACTACGAAACCTAAATAAGTCATTTCTGGCCTACACAATTGGCATTTCTCCCAACTTACCGTTATCTTTGCATTCTGCAATCTTCGTAGGACTTCCTCAAGAATTCTAAGATGTTCAGAAAAGCTCTGTGTGACAATTACGAGGTAATCGAGATATACGTACACGTAGGGGTCTAAATCGTTTCCTATGATGCTATCTATGAGTCTCTGCCAAGTTGCAGGTGCATTATGAAGACCAAATGGTAACCGCTTAAATTGGAAGAGACCTCGTCGACAGATGAATGCTGTTAGTGGCTTCGATGATTCTTCCATTGGTACTTGCCAATAAGCACTCTTAATATCTAAAGTTGACAAGTACTTAGCATCTTTCAATTTGTCAAGAGTCTCGGATACGAGTGGTAAAGGATAACTATCACGCGCCGTCACTGAGTTCAATTTGCGGTAGTCTACACAGAAACGATATTTCTTTGTGTTTTTCTTTTGTACCATTACCACTGGTGAAGCCCATGAACTACTACTACGTTCTATCACATCCATTTTCAGCATTTCGTCGATTTCGTCATCAATAAGTTTTTGAATGACCGGTGAGACCTTATATGAACGTTGTCTTATCGGTGCTGCATTTGTTGTAATCTTATGTTCTACTCTGTCTGTACATCCCAGTGAGTCACCCATCATATTCTTATATTTAACGACCAATTCCTCTAGTCGTTCTGATTCATAAGGCGAAAGAGTAGTTTGTTGGTCTGAGTTTTCTAAAGAACAAATCACATCTTTATTATCGGCAAAGTGCCACTCATTAGTACTTAAGTTCGGTACTATCCCCATCGAAATCCAAAAATCTAATCCCAAAATCAAAGTGTGCGGCAACTCAGGAACGACGACGACCTCAATTAACCTAAATTTATCCTGAACTCGCATAGGAAGTTGCACTGTCCCAATACTACTCGTGCTTTGATCATTTGCCACAATACAACTCGTCTTCTTCGTCGTATCAAGTGAAAAACCAAACCTCTCGATGATTGACCAACCATGATTCCCTAAAAAGGTACGTGAAGCCCCGGAATCCAACAAATCTAATAACTTATTTCCGAGCACATCCACTTCTAAATAAGGCCTTTCATCTTTACGAGCATGACTTATCACATAATCTAAAACGTACGTTAGCCTATCGGTCGATGCTTGTTCAGGCTGACTCGAAGGTCGACCACCTACGAGCGCCTGGGTCCGTTTCCCTGACGATTACAATTTCGACATTCTCTTACTGTTACCCCTGCTTGTCCACACGAATAGCACTGTTTGCCTCTAGGTAATGCGCACCCGATTGCCATGTGCCCTGTTTGGTTGCATCTATAACATACCACGTCCCTATTCGCCCTACCAGGTCTAGCACCTTGTGGTGGTTGTTCATCTCTGTCATTTACACTAGACTGACCACTAGCTGGTTGTTGTCTATCTCTATCAGCTCTAGCAGCAAAATTGCTTGCTGGCTGCTGCCTATTTCTGTCGAATCTATTAGCAGGATGATTTAAATTCTGTTGGTTCGATATCCCGGCACCTGATATTTGAATTGCATCAACCCCTGTTGAAAAATCGTCACTGTCGCTCTCTACGTCAACGTAGGCCAAGTCAGGTTCGATTGATTGGTTTCTTCTAGATGTAAAATTTTCCTCCTCTAAACCATATCTCTGGTCTATTCTACGACACAGATCCTTTAAATGTGATAGGCTATTTGACCTCAGTGGCAATCAGCCCTTTCTTATAGATGTCCGCTATATTTCTGAAGACGATAGCTAATTTTGCCTCTTCAGAAACAGGACAGCCAAGTCTTTGGAAGTATGTGTTCATGACAGCAATATAGGTCCCTATAGACTCTCCAGGGCCTTGTTTACGTTTTTGGATCTCCTTCAATAGCTTCTCGCCATATGAAGAAGGAAGATACTCTGCCATGAACCTCTGTTCCAGCTGTTCCCATGTATGGACTTCTCTTCGAACATCTTTATAAAAAGTATAGGCTGACTTTTCAAAAAGATCAATGCCTGAGTTCAGTAACACCTTTTTACTAACTCCTCTCGCCTGACTTAACTCGTCCACTCTCTCAAAAAATGCGGTGACGGAGATCGTACCCCTCTCGCCTGTAAACTTAAGGTTCCACTTATGCGGAGGTACAGGTGCAACGTGATATGAGGTACCAGGATCACTTGACATTGGTACTGGCGACGAACCTGAAAATGGTCGTGACTGAGCAATTGGTGCTATGCTACTTTGGAGGGCAGCTAAACTCAAAGGAACGGTAGATGGTTGTTGATAATGAAAAGCTGATGCACGGTCATTCTGAATTAGCATTGGGGGTGGTGCTTGTACTGATGTTTGAGTTGGGTTTGTAAGCACTTGCATTTGCAATGGAGCAATGACCGACGGTTGATTTGTGGGCTGTTGAGCTGGTCTTTGTGTGCTCGAGTGCTGTGGTTGCGGGAGTTGAGACTGGCTGGGAATGTTGCCAACATTTGTCGAGTGAACTGAGCTTCGACTCGTTGATTGGGTTTCAGATGCTTCATCATCATCTGAGGTCACGCCAACTCTTAATAAATCTGTTGCTTGGCTCTGCAACCTCCCAATCAAGCTCAAGGTTTCCGCAACCAGTATGCCTTTGGTTTGACTTTCTTCAAAGTTAGACGGATTCATGTTATTTATCCTGGCCAACACGTGTTCCAACCTCACAGCGATTTTTCTAAACTCTCCCCCTTTACTCGTACCAGAGAACTTCTCTACCAGCGGTACCAGACTATCAAGCTTCTTCATGCAGCTAAAAGCATCTTGGCCAAATTTAAAGGGATACGGAGGGTATCTCATACTTGCATCAGTCTTTTCTCTTTGTTTGATCAACATAAGCTGTTGTTTCATCTCTTCCACCGATCCAATAGCTATGCCTCTCCATGTTAACTCATAGATTAATTCGTCCTTGACTAAGTACCTTACGTCAGACAACCGACTCAAAGAAATAGCCATAGTGCCTTTTATCTTCAAACTTTAAACTTTAATTAAAACTGTTAATTATACCTCCCAATTATAAAAACTAAACCACGCAATAACAAACACAAAGTTCACTTTAAATTCACCAGTGAAAATCACTATAAATTTTCTCACAAATGTAGAAAATATAAAACTTAAATACGGGCAGACGCGAACAAAACCGAAAAACACCGGAGCAGTAAGAAAGTAAAATTTATTTGCATTTAAAAATGTAATCATAATTTATATTAAGTATTTGTACAACCAACTATGACGTCCAACCCTGCAGAGAGAAATAACTACTTAAATCCTAAATTAGAATTAACAAGTAGCCATAACAAAAGTTTTAAAAAAATAAAAGAGAGACAAGAGTTTTGGCAGTGTTTAGGTCTTATGTTCCACTCCTGCGTGAGTAAAACCAAAAAAAATAATTGCGCTTATCCTAGCTGAACTGGATTAAAATTAAAGTTAAGTGATGTTTGTTTACCTCAGCAACCGAATAGGTAAATTTATCCCTAAATGGAACGTACAACAGACTACCTATAACAAAAATCCCAAAGCTGTTGTACACAGTTAACGCTAGGGTATACTCCTGCTATTGCAGAACGGCTCCACAAATAAACTCCTCAAAAAACCCAAATCGCCGTATACAATGATTTTTCTAAAAAGAAAAAATCAAAACCCACTTTAACCTGCTTACCTATTCTGAGTCTACACGAAACATGCATTGCTTAAGGTCACATCATCCCTTAATATATAAGTGAACGCAATAAACATCGGAACAGATGTTCATGTTATAGAAATCGTAAAATATGCTCAATTAAAAAAAAAATCCGCTCGCTGAAATTGCGTTGAATTAGACTAGTGAGGATGTTGTGTGTAATTCAAAAAAAAATTTGAAAAAAAAAAAATTACCGATGGTATTAAAAAAAATTTATACAAATAACGTCTTGGTAGGACTGCAACTCTCTAATAATCGTTAAAAATGAAATTCCCAAAATTTTAAACTAAATTGATGCATCAACCCATGGTCAAAAAGACCTTAGGATCGTACAGAAAGGTGCGAAAAAAATTTTTAAAAAAAAATTTTTTGGTGAAGCCCACAGTAGCCCAATAATAAGAAAAAAATTAAATAGTGGCTCACTACAATGTTCAAAATATTACTCTACCCTAATAGGTGGTTTGGAGTAGGGAGAAAAAAAAATTAAAACAAATGATGATAGGTTGTTAAAACGCGAGGTTTCGAAATGAAATTATATTTTAATCCACAAAAAAAAATATTTAAATAAACTGGTAAAATCATTGTAGGGCCAGGTACTACTATGCACCAAAAAAAATTTTCAACAAGAAAATCAAGTTTCCTTCCTTAAAAAAATATTAAAAAGAAAAAATATTTAAAAAATATTTTCAAAAAAAAATGCAAAATGTTTAAGTGGGGTGGCAGCTCCCATTAGTGAACCTTAAAAAAAAATTAATAAAATCAACACCAGAAAAATCTTATTCGAGTTGTCATGCAACAGTTTTTGTTCTTTTCCTTTAAAAAACAGTTGTCGATTTCCTTTCCTCTCCCAAAACTGTGAATGTGAAAAGTGAATGAGCTAGAAAAATTAATTTACTATACAAAAAAAATATTGAAAATTAAATTTACTTGAGAATCATAAATTACAAAAAAAAAATCGTCATTGCAAAAAAAACCAATCAGTTTAGGAAAAGAAAAAAAAATATTTATGTTCAAAAAAAACAAACGATGTTAGTATATTTGTTCAAAATTATCACTAAAGGAAATAAACAACGTGAGTACTTATTTACTGTACCACTATAATAGTGTGAACCTAAGTTTTAAACTTTGCACTCAACTCCGTAAAGAATTATCTTGTGTGTACTTTCAAAAAAACAAATATGAAAACAATTTCAAGGTTCACCTATAAGAACGTTGTAAAACTAAATCTGCCTACTCAAGTGTCTTTACACACAACATCTAATCAAAAAAAAAATTTACTGCCTAATGCATTCTCAGATCCCTATTCCTGGTGTTTACGAGATATAAAATTAAGTTGGGCCCACTCCACAACTATCAGTCAAAGCAAGTCTACCAAATGTCCAAGGGCTAATGAGACCCCATCACCTACAAATGATATTTAGAAATGAAACAGTTGGGAATAATCCTGCGTAAAAACCAGAGAACAAAATCAAGAACCAAAAACTATTACATTAATTTTAAAAGAGCATAATAAAACTCCCGGCCCCAATTAAACTTTTGTTATCTCAACAAAACTCGGCCTAAAACCAAAAAACTTTTTATTAGACATTTCCCCTATTCCCTAAGTATAATGTCAATAAAACCCAAAAACTTGTGATTTCCATTCCAATCCCATCTGGACCATATATATTTTTTAAACGGTCAAACACCCACAGGCGAAACAATATCTTATTTCAAAGAAAGGGTGAAGATATTTTGAAGCACCCTGTGAAAATAGGACACTATTATGGAAAATTGTTCAGATCAGTGTTCTTACTACTTTTTAACCTAAATATATCTAGTTCCCTCATGTGCATGTTACTATTTTAATTCCCATCATAACTAAACAGATCACAAAATTTGTCTTTCTCCGCGAATCTGCAAGGTCCTGGAAAATGCGAGATTCAGCCTGTAGGCCAAATTTGGATGTATTTTAATTTAGCGAAAACCGAAGTTGCGAAATCCTAAAAAGATTAGCAGGAAGTCCTCGTTCCTCGATTTCTACACTCCGAACCAAACATTTCTTCCATTTCCAACCAGCTCGCGGGAGGAAAACCCCTAATTATTGCAATACAAAAGGTACCACTATCATGTTATGCATAACAAAAAAAAATATATGCCCTCATCATTGTTTAGTCGCATCAAAGAAAACCTATTGTTTTTAAATTTATTCTTAGGTTGGAATCTTTTTTTAGAAATCAATGATCTTAAATTTATTGTTTAACCTGAACACTTTCCCATTTATTCCACAAAATTTTGCTTCATTATTTGAGGTCACCAGTATGAAATTATTTTAAAATTAAAAAAAAAATGAAATAAAAAAATTATTTCCCAATTGTCCACAACTTCCAAGTTTTCATCCCTAAATACCTAGGTACTTTCTTAGTCTAACACCATCCATCGTTATCCAACATAACGCTTTAATTTTAGAAGCAACAAAACGAAGATTAAGTGAAAAGCTAAGCAAGTAGGTTGGAAGTTGCTTTACAATGGGCGCAGATGTAAGGCCCCTTTAAGTACACGCCACTGTCCTGAAATGCAAACTAACAAAAAAACTGAAGACTAGCATATCTGCCGTCAAACAACATTTGGCATGAAATTAAAATAATTTCATCTCATACCAGTATCCTCCAAAAACAAAACGTTTTTTTTTCTATAAGACCCAAACACTTAACCAATAAATCTTGTTATTTAAAATTATGATTTGGAAGTAAAAGATTTATTTATTCCTGCCTGATCAACTAAGACAAAAAAGTTCACCTTTTTGTAACTCAAGAAGTTCCCGTTTGGTCCCCTAAAAAAATATAACCTGTCTGGTCACCCTTTAAAACTACGACCACTATACAAACCGTTTTGACCAAAACAAGAATTCGAGAAGTTATGCTTACAGAAAAAAAAATAATCTTTTTAAGAAAGATTAAATTATTTAAAAAAAGTAAAATTTTGAAATATTTTTACCAATTACCACCGACTAGCATTTATATTTAGTTGAAAGTCTCTCTTAAATTCACTGACTCAAAATGACATTACTTAAAAAAAAATTACTGAACTCTACAAATGAACTCTACAAATGAACTAAAAAAAATCAAAAAAACTTATATCTATATCTGTCTCAGTTAAACATTTCTTTTGTGGTATTATATCTAGTTGGGCTTCAAATTCATTTTCTCTGTATTCAATCTGGAGCAGGCAAAACTTCTCAAGGCTCAAACATAAATGTTTGCTCTCCAATGGCCATGACCAAGCTATGACCTGAACGCAGAAAAAATACAGAAAAAAAATAAATGTGTACCAGAAAACTTTAATTGATAGAAATACCCGTAGGTCATTTTTAAAAAATGCACTCCAAAGCCCAACGCTGTATTTTCTACCAAAAAAAATTTGACCAGTCACGAAACACAACTAGACAACTAAACCAAAGACCTAAAAACTGTCTTTCAAAAAAAAATACCCCAAAAAAAAAATGTCAACTGGACTTTTGGCATTGATCTTCAGCCAAGGTGTCACTCTAGGGGTTTTAGCCTTGTGTTTCCTAACCTCCCGAGCCGACACTAGTAGTAGTACCCTCCTCTGACCCGATGTAACTGAGTGACGTAAGATCTTAATTGTCATCCAACAGTTACCACCAAAAAAAACAAGAAAAGAAAATGACAAAGCAAAATAAACTCATTTTCCTTTTCTTTCATTACTAATTAATACTTTCAACTAAACAAAGCTACCAGCTGTTAAGCTATATTTACTTTAAAACAACTCAGCCAAGAAAAATTTGTGTGAAACCCTGTAAAAATATTCCAAATACCAAGTGGTGATATCCCACAAAAATTAAAATCACCAAAAAAAAATAACTTGTTGACCTAAATAAATTGACTGCACTAAAAAATAATCGGTGAAACAATTTCTATCTTATCACAAGCAGGAAATAATAACATATTAGAAGTAGGCAACCTGCAAAAAAATTGTTAGAAAAAACACACTACATCTGGCATATATTTAAACCTACAAAGACTAGTAGGAAAATTGCCCCAGTGGAAAGGCATCTTTTCGAAATTGGTTTACCCTAAATTCACTTTGAAAGGGTTGTAAATTTGAAAAATACATACATTAACTTTGAAACCACAAAAAAATATCAACAAATCTCAATCGCCCAACTTCGGGACTTTACAGCAAAGTTAAAGCATTAAAGTACCTAGCCAGGAATTAAATCCGGACCGCCCAGGTGTGAACTAAATGTTTTTACGACTACGCTACGGACGACAAGAGCAATTCTGCGGTGAAATTTTTTCAAGGAAACCTAATAAATGCCAAATAAAAACAATGTTTTTGTTCTTATTTTAAGCCCGCTTGATTTTTTATTACACAAAACATAAAATACAAGTCAAACTGAATGTGATCGTTTAGTATCAAAGGTAAACAGAGGACTTGGGAAGTAAACAAAGATGTAGGTTAGCGAATTACTTTATGAAGCTGAAACGAACACATTGTATTCTTCGAATTTTAATTTTCGTGTAAAGAAAAATGAAACGCCTAAAAATATTATTTTATAAGAATATACTAAAAAACAGTAGGAAAATTGCCTCAGTTTCCAAAAAATGCCAAAAATACTAGTTGTTCATTAAAGAGATATCTCTATAATCGAGAGAAGGTATTTAAATCGGCAAAATAATTTTTTCGAGTTGTCCCCTAAAATGAATTTAAAGGTATATTTTGAAGCAAGCTGTCTGTAATGCTGCGAAACTACCAAACCGATTTTTCAGAATTTTTCATAAGGGACAGTGGAAAGGCATCTTTTCGAAATTGGTTTACCCTAAATTCACTTTGAAAGGGTTGTAAATTTGAAAAATACATACATTAACTTTGAAACCACAAAAAAATATCAACAAATCTCAATCGCCCAGCTTCGGGACTTTACAGCAAAGTTAAAGTATTAAAGTACCTAGCCAGGAATTAAATCCGGACCGCCCGGGTGTGAACTAAATGTTTTTACGACTACGCTACGGACGACAAGAGCAATTCTGCGGTGAAATTTTTTCAAGGAAACCTAATAAATGCCAAATAAAAACAATGTTTTTGTTCTTATTTTTAGCCCGCTTGATTTTTTATTACACAAAACTTAAAATACAAGTCAAACTGAATGTGATCGTTTAGTATCAAAGGTAAACCGAGGACTTGGGAAGTAAACAAAGATGTAGGTTAGCGAATTACTTTAAGAAGCTGAAACGAACACATTGTATTATTCGAATTTAAATTTTCGTGTAAAGAAAAACGAAACGCCTAAAAATATTATTTTATAAGAATATACTAAAAAACAGTAGGAAAATTGCCCCAGTTTCCAAAAAATGCCAAAAATACTAGTTGTTCATTAAAGAGATATCTCTATAATCGAGAGAAGGTATTTAAATCGGCAAAATAATTGTATCGAGTTGTCCCCTAAAATGAATTTAAAGGTATATTTTGAAGCAAGCTGTCTGTAATGCTGCGAAACTACCAAACCGATTTTTCAGAATTTTTCATAAGGGATAGTGGAAAGGCATCTTTTCGAAATTGGTTTACCCTAAATTCACTTTGAAAGGGTTGTAAATTTGAAAAATACATACATTAACTTTGAAACCACAAAAAAATATCAACAAATCTCAATCGCCCAGCTTCGGGACTTTACAGCAAAGTTAAAGCATTAAAGTACCTAGCCAGAAATTGAATCCGGACCGCCCGGGTGTGAACTAAATGTTTTTACGACTACGCTACGGACGACAAGAGCAATTCTGCGGTGAAATTTTTTCAAGGAAACCTAATAAATGCCAAATAAAATACTCTGCCAATATATGGGCCCCTAAGCTCACACTAGGTACTATAGTTATAGTGTACGCGTGAGCTAATATAACTAAAAACTGGAATATATTTTATTCAACTCCAGACTAAATTACCTTTTATTTGACACCACACAAGCCATGTTTTGACTTAAACTCAAATTTTTTAAATCTACCCCCACCCTAAAAAAAAACAAAAACTCTAATGTATTTTGTTAAACTACAGACTCAATTACCTTTCGTTTGATATCACACACGCCATATTTTCACTTAAACACTAATTTTTGAAATATACCCCCACCCTTTTTTTAAAATAAACTAAAATGTATTTTGTTTAACTCCAGACTCAATTACCTTTCGTTTGATATCACACACGCCATATTTTCACATAAACTCTATTTTTTTAAATCTACCCCCACCATTTTATTTGGTTTGTGTTCGGTGGATTTTGTTCATTTTTAAATGGGACCATCTCGACCCAAGACCCAGCCTAGGTACCAAATTTCATTAAAATCGGCCAAGGGGTTTTTGAGTTATGCGCGTTGGTCGTTACAGACAGACACAGATAGACAGACAGACAGACGGCGCAACAAAATAGTTTCAAAATCATCTGAAACGCAAAGATATATAAAAATTTTTGAAATCGGAGCAACTTTTTTTTTCTCGAAAAAATTAGGATCACCATAGCTCACACTACTATAGTATAGTATATGTGTGAGCTAAAACAATGTTTTTGTTCTTATTTTTATGTTTATCGCAAAAAATTTCAAATACAAAATATAAGCATACACGAAAAATTTACAATTGCAAGTAAACTAAGGAATCACAAAATTAGAATTATTTATCCACTTTTAACGGATCAGTTTATATATTTGCGTGGCCTTTTACAGGTGTTATT
Source organism: Aspidapion aeneum (assembly GCA_963576565.1). Taxonomy (NCBI): domain Eukaryota; kingdom Metazoa; phylum Arthropoda; class Insecta; order Coleoptera; family Brentidae; genus Aspidapion; species Aspidapion aeneum. The sequence continues at coordinate 30,861,540 of OY755038.1, read as the reverse complement.
TATTATCTTCTGGACCTTATATTTTCTGTCAGAACGAAAGATGTAGTTCCCCTGATTTTAAACGACAAATTAATAGATCAAACGAACTTACCTGAAGTGAAGTTCGATCTTAATTATATGAGGGCCTCTTCCTCTAGATCATCAAACGTAGTACCTCTACTTGCCGCTAGGTGGAGCACATTTCAAAGCTAAATTCAAGGCTTTCTTATCTCTCTACTAGCATCTACTAGTCCCTAGTAACTTGAGTAAATTTTTTCATAAAGGGTAGGGAAATCAGGGTGGGATGCATGATCTAGAGGAAGAGGCCCTCATATAATTAAGATCGAACTTCACTTCAGGTAAGTTCGTTTGATCTATTAATTATATTACAGGCCTATTCCTCTAGATCATCAAACGTAGATGTTTAGAGTAATAAGAAAAAATTTTATTTTGTGAAAATACATTTATAACATAGAATTATAAACTGCCAAACTATTCAAATCTAGTGATAATAATCCAATCTAACATAAAGGTTTATTATAAAAAATATTAAAACTATTGGAACTTGCAGACCATCCTGCCGCTTTGCGAATGGTTTCTAATGAAACACCACTACGAAAAGCAGCAGAAGTAGCTGCATGGCGAGTGCTATGCGCAGTAAACTTAATGTCAATACCACTCTTATTTAAACATAACTTAACCCACCGACTCAAAGTTGAGTTGAAGCTTTCTTATAGGGTTTCTTAAACGTTACAAATAAAAAACTTATATCACCTCTAAGTATCTTAGTTTTTTCTAGATAACATGACAAAGTCCTTGCCACACATCTTTGTTCTCTATCGCTCTTAGGAATTCGTAAAAGAGGTTGAAATCGATTTTTACCGGTGGTCTTAATGCGGTCGGGAATCTTAATTTCATATCCTTGATTGGTCTCTATAATATTTTCTAATTTAATCAAAGAAAAAGTTTGGGCTCTAATCGCCATTGAAGTAATCAGCTTAAAAGACAAATCATTTAAACTTAACTCTTCATTTGGAAAAAATGTTTCTAAATACGACACTACCACCTCTGGATCCCAAGTATCTGCATATTTAGGCTTTAAAGGTCTTAAATTTAACATTCCTTTAAAACATCTTTTAATTCTGTAATCATTAGTTAATTTTGGATCCAAAATTATACCCAAAGCTGCTCTAATGCTGTTCATACTCCCAAAACTTTTTCCCTGATTAAATATATCTACAAAAAATGATATTAAAAATTTTACAGAGGTCTTAAAAACATCACTTTTTCTTTGGATGCAGTACTGCCACCATATCTTAAAAGCTGAGTTGTATTGTTTCCATGTAGATTCCGTAACTGAGGATCTCATAATTTCTAGTGCCTCTGCAGGCACCCCCTTAATCTTAAATGCTTCGCTGACAAAATTCCCACAGCCAGGGAAAGCTTCATGTGCAGCGGGTGTGGGGTCCTATCAATAGAAAGTAAAAGATCCTTAGCCGGCGGTATCACCATGATTTCTGATACCAGCATACTCTTAAACTTCGGAAACCAAGCCTGACTTGGCCAATAAGGAACAACTACAAACCCTTGGGCCTGGTCAAAATCAATTTTCCTCAAAACTCTTGGAAGTAGGCAAAATGGAGGAAAAGCATAAAAAAAATATTTTTTCCAATTTATTGTGAAGGCGTCAACAGTAAACGCCTCGTTTACATTTATTATTTGTTCGACTAGCAAACAAATCTATTTCCGGACAGCCAAATTTTAACATTATCTGATAAAAAACTCTAGGAGATAACTCCCACTCTGTATCTTCTTCCACGGTCCTAGACTGTATGTCTGCTTCTTTATTTTCTTTTGAACTTATATAAGAAGCATAGAGAAAAATTTGTCTTTGTTCTGCCCACTGCCATATTTGTTTTGCTAGTATATTTAAATGTGAATATTGGACTCCCCCCATTCTATTAATATAAGCAATGGCAGTAGTATTATCCTTAAAAGAATTTCACAACCCCTTTTATCACTAGCAAAACACTTTAACCCGAAAAATGCTGCCAGTAACTCTAAATAATTTATATGTCTCTTCCTCTCATTTTGGTCCCAAAAACCTCGAGTCTTCTGATTATTACAAACAACTCCCCAAGCAGTTTTGCTTGAATCAGAAAATATTTCTAACATAAAATTAAAACTGCGAATAGGACAAAATGGAGATTCTAAATTTTTTAACCACCAATGAAAATCTTCACTTAAATTATGGGGAATATCCATAAGAGCATCATAATTATCATGATTTTTTATCAAAACCAAGTATTTTTCTCTCTCAAAAATTTTTGTGTATGCCCATCCATAAGGTATAGCGGGGCATACAGAAACTAGTACCCCACATAATTTAGCAAAATCTCTAATTGTGCATTGCTTATAGCAAATATATTTTTCTATCAATGTCTTAATAGATTCGCATTTTTCCAAAGACAAACTTAAACCCATTTTCTCTGAATTAAAAATAAAACCTAAAAATTTACAAATCTTACTCGGCTGCAAAACACTTTTCTTATAATTTACTATAAATCCTAAACTTTCCATAAGACTACAAGTGATCTGAGCATTCTTCTGACATTCTTCAAAACTGTCTGATATCAATAGAAAATCATCTAAATAATTTACTGATGTTAAACCCTTCGATCTTAAATGTGACAACACAGGTTTTAATAATTTTGTAAATACCCACGGCGCACTGCTTAACCCAAAAGGCATACAGTTAAATTGCCAAAGTTGTGAGTCATATTCAAATCTTAAATATTTGCGGTGATCTCTATGAATGGGTATAAGATAGTACGCTTCTTTGAGATCCAATGTAGCCATAAAACAATCTTTAAACATTAGGTTACTTGCCAACTTTCTATCTTCTAACTTAAAGTGGTAAGTCTTTACAAAACAATTTAAATTTTTTAAATTTAGAATAAACCTGTGTGTGCCATCAGACTTGGGAATTATAAAAGTGCTAGATATAAACTGATCATGTTCGGGTTCACAGGAAGATATAGCCCCAATTTTGACCATATGACTTATTAAAATATCAATAGACACTTTTTCTGACTCCGACCAACATCGTGCCAATGGTGGGTTTAACTGTACAACCCTTTCTAAAAAAGGTATCTTATACCCATCAAGCCAGGACAATATCAAATTATCTGCACAATATTGTCTCCAAGTATCTTTAAATTGGGACAATCTCCCTGCAAAATTACTTACATCTAATGCCTCCGCTTTTCCTCTCTTTTCCAATATGACTGTCTCTGCACTGGCCGTCTCTGTCCCTGATGTGTTGTGTGCCCGCCCCTCCGTGATCGAATGTTCGTTTCGTAAACCTTCGGTCGAGTCATAGTTTGTTGAGTCTTCCTGGAGGACGGGCTCTTGTAGTTTAACCCACGATAAGTATTTTTGTTAGAGGTTTTGGGTTTCGTCTCTACTAAAGTCAAACTATTCCGCTCAAGTGACTTGACATTATCCAATTGCGATATTAAATCCTCTCCAAACAAAAATTTATCAGTAATTGTATTTAATAAAATCTCCTTATAATTTTCCTTCAATTTCTTTTTAAACCCCGTATTTAAAAGAAAAGCCTTACGTTGAACAGATTCTCCCAAATGTATATCTCCCAATAGTCGAGTTGCATCACTAAGCCAATCAATCATGTTTATAACATCCTCTTCACCAATGGGTTTTTGATCCAAAAGTCTTGTTAGTGTCTTTCCCAAGGCTGTAAGAGAAGCTCCTACTTGATTTTGGGTCTCTGATATTCGGTCATCTCTTTTTAATGCAAAATCCATGACATTAACCTTAATCTCTGGATTTAATTTGGGTGCACCCAGCAAAAGACAATTTGAAGGAAAAGGATATTTATCTATTAAATCTTTTCTTTTTTCCTGTGAAAGACCATCTTTTAAAACTCTTAAAAATAAGGTGTTTACTCTCGCTTGAAACTGCCATTCAATAGCTGGAACCTCATCAATGTCCCCTAATGCTTGTAAAAATCTGAGATTTAAATTTTCTTTCTCGTTTAAACCCGTATTCCTTCCTAAAACCAATATTTTTTCTCTTAAAAACAATAAACTGATCATAAATTGGACAACCATCAGCTGTTAACCTTCAATTAAAAACAAAATAAACAGCTTGAGGCATCTTAGAACATAAGGGAACCCACTTTGCTCAAAAACATACAAACATCAATATTAAATGTTGCCTAGGTATAATATTCTTGACGTCTTTCAACATTAGACAATCCACAATGCTCAACAGCTGTTTGAATGTTTTGACATGCAAGGGTGTGGAGATGACCAGCTCCGTACTATATTGTCAGTTCTACGTTATGATGTTTGCTTACCATACAGCTGATTTCTATTCTGGACAGATGGCCCAAACAGTTTCGGCCACAAAAGTAAACAAAAGAGACTGGCAACTGATTGCTGGTTGTCCAATTTTGACATCAATTTTCTTTACACTCAGCCCTTTGTTAAAAAGGGGCCCCGCCACCCACTCACCAGTATCTTGCTCTGTCTGCGCCATTAATTCCTCATCTGAGAATAGCTCAGATAACTGTGCCACAGCAGATAATGCCGAAGCTTCATCCCTAGTCGAGGTTGAGGGCACCGCTACATCGGGGGGCAGTGGAGGCAAAGATGGGGGAGGAGGTGGCGTCATCGTTAAGCATTGCAAAACATTCTGGGGCAAGTGTAGGCCCGGAACCCCAACGGGCTGGGCCTCGTCAGAAGACAAAACCATCGGTTTTGCTTCTGACTGTCTTTTAACTTTTTTAATAAGTTTTAATTTTTTCTTCAGCCTACGAATTTCCTGCTGTACTGCTTCTTCTCCTTCCGATGAATCACTAGATTCGCTTTCACTATCTGAAAGCTTTCTTTTTCCCATATTTTTCCAAAAAAAACTAATTTTTTGGACTTTTTGTAAAAAAATGAGTGTTTCCACGAAGCACAAACAAAAGAATGAAATAACAATGATGTTACTAGGGACTAGTAGATGCTAGTAGAGAGATAAGAAAGCCTTGAATTTAGCTTTGAAATGTGCTCCACCTAGCGGCAAGTAGAGGTACTACGTTTGATGATCTAGAGGAATAGGCCTGTAATATAATTGTTTTTAAGTTATTTAAGTGACATATTTACATTAAAGAACGTATTATCATTATTGTACCGGGTCAATCAAAACCTTGATGGGCGGGAAGGGGGTAGAGGGGTACATACAGTGGCACGCACTTCCTTTAATTTTTTTATTGATATTGATTCCCAAAATGAGGCACTGCACTAATTAGTTATTAGCTTGCTATTTTACTTGCTTTTTATTGATGTCTTCTTCTAAACGATTTCATTAGAAAGGAACATATATACTATTATCTGGTTCTACGAACATATTATTGATTTAGCACGGCTTTGGCGTTTTCTGTTAGTTGTTGTTTTGACTGTATGTCAAACAAATTATGACGGAGCTTTTCACAAAACAAATTACCGTCTTTGCAACTAAATCAATATTTGCGCACATTTTAATATAATTTTGGATCCTCTTTTATGTTTCGGATCTTTATTTATCAGGTAAGTAACATTAAGACCCGAGCGGCACACTGGATGCACAAAGTGAAACACTAATTTTTTAAGGCTTCTTTACTTAGATTTTGCCGCAGAATTTGGTTTACCATAGCTATGACGCGGTGCCACCTAAATAGAACATCAACTATAGGTGTTTTTAGGGGAGATATAAAAAAACTGACCCGACTTGCGAGGCTCGATTTTCAAGAGAAGCTTAAAGGTAAATCCCGCATCTTGCTGTAACAACTGAACAACCTGTACTTTAATTGTTATTTAATATAACTCAAGAAAGTTGTTCTCAAAATTTAACAGAATTATTACACCCAACATTTCTAATTTATTCGAAAAGATAATAAACATTTATGCAACTTTTGTATTCAAGGTTTTTTTCTATCACTTATAAAAAATGACACTGTACATATAATTCGTATTTAAAAAGAAAGTTTAAGTAAGCAAAAATAATAAATTTTAATAAATGATTATGTTTTACCAATTTTTGGAAGTTATTTTGCGAGATACATGTTCTGGTCATTTCTTTAAAAAAAAGAATACATACCATATTTTTGGATCATAAATAGCTAGATAAGCATTTGGCAGTGTCAGATTTTATTTTAAAAATCCCCGCTACACCTCTAACTTTGAAAATCCTATATCTTGAAAATAGGTTAACCCCCATGTTAAATGTTTTTTTATTTATTTTGGTCTCCTCTATTACTTTATAAAACTTTGTGATTTATACCGTTAAATTATTTTTTTTTTAAATTTGCTCAAGACAGTTTCTATATCTCTATCTTTGTCATCTCTATCTATATCAATCACACTTGACTTTTTACTTTATATAGGTTTACATCGATCCCAAAGAGACGTACCACCATTTACAAACTTATATTACCGAACAGACTGAAATACCTCAAGAAAATCAGATCCTTCTCTATCAAACGTCACTTTTGACCAAGCTTATTGAAGATTATGTCCAAGCTAGGTAAGTTCAAGGTACCGTCTCTAGATAGACCAGTCTTAGTACTCCGGACCATGATAACCAATTAAAGGCACAGGCAGATTTTAACGGTTCATATCTAAACGCCAGGATAACCACGGTTGCCACCGTAACCGAGGCCAAGATAGCTCAGTTAATTAAGAAAAAAATTTAAAAAAATAGGAACTGGCTCAATTTTTACATACTTATGCTGGGTTTATACATATAAAGATAAAAATAAATATAAAAATAAAAATAAATATAAAAATAAAAATTTTATGTTTATAAAGCCAAATAAAAACAAAAATTAAAATAAATTTTTAACTGTTTTTGTAAAAAAAACTATTTTTGGATTAAACCAATGGCTTTTTAAAGTTGAATTGCTTAAAATGGTTCTACCAAACACGAAAAAAACTCAAATTCAACACCAAAACAACAACAAAGGTCATGTGACGCGACCTCAAAGCTACTCAAATACATTTTCAGATAAAATAAAAGAAAAATGAAAAGTTGGTTTATCTGGTTCTGTATTTATACACCTACACAGTTTCCCATAGATTCAACTTTTATTTTTATGGTAATATTTGTTTTTATCTGTGTAAACCCAGCATTATTCCTTAGCATCTAAGACACATTCTCGTATATTCTACCTAAAAATCCTCATTGAGCTTCGCTAGCGGGTCCATGCGTCTTGCTGTTGGCCAAGGCACGTACAATTACATATCCGCGTTCGGCGCCGCAGCGAGGCATGCGAATTCTGCCTCAAATGAATACGCGCCTAACCATTCCGACGATCATTACATTCAGAAATTAGTTCAAAAGCACACGGACTTCCTTAATAACATTTTTATTCCTCTTTCGAATGCCTATTTTGTCTGAAAATACTGTTTTATAACATGAAAAAAAGGCACACAAAATGAAAAAAAAAATCGACGTAGCATGTGAGCTGAAAATAAATACTAAATTGAAGTTTTCAAATAGGTTTTTGATCGTTAGTGCAGTATCAGATTTTTAGATAGTTTTAGGTGGTTGCTAAATTCTGCCCAGCTAAGCAAGATTCCTGCATATAAATTTTAAATAATCTTTATTATAATTGGGTTAATTTGGAACTGTTTTAAAATACGGGGGTCTTGCTAAGCAGGGCAGAATTATTGGACACTGTTGTCAAAATTGTGAGTAACACTCTAGTGGCGTCCCTAAACTGGAATCATTAAAAAAACTTTTTTATTATAATTTTTTTCTCTTTTATATGCTTGTCATAAAATGCCGCTAAAACGTGTACTGAATCATGAATCAATACCAAAGTATTTACACTTTTTTTTTAAATTATTTATTAGCGGATTTCCTCAAACTCAAGAGGAAAATCCCTTGCTTCTGTTCAACAAGGAGAACAACAACATCGTCATTTCACCATTCCAAGACTTACCGAAATTCAACGACTTCCCTAGTGTTATCAGCGTCGAAAATGACGCGAGCCAGGCCAAATTCGCTTGCAGTATTGGACACCAAGCTAAGAGACAGATAGAAAGGTAACTAGGTTCTAGCTTTACTAGGTCGATTTGTAGATAGTAGCTATATGTAGCTATTTTTCTAAAGAAAATAGTATACTAGATAATTATACTATAAAAAATCTTCAAGTGCTAAAATTTGGGTTTGTTAGTATTGTTGGCTTATAGTGGTAGTAGTAGTGTGGGGTAGGCTCTAGGGCCTGGCGACTAGGCACATAAAGCGCCCTTTTTACCAATTGTTGGCTTATAACTCCGCTGACCGACTCACATTGAATTTTCCCCTGGACAAAAATAGATAAATCGAGTTTCGATTTCATGAAACTTTAACGTTTTTTTGTAAATATTATGAGTTGAATTCCTATGATAAGTATTTTTTACTTAGTTAAATTTCGTTGGCCCCCTACACCCCAACCATTTTGGTATTTCCGCGCGAAAGTATTACATGTTTACGACCAAACATGTTGTTGATTTAAGTTTTTCATATCTTTAATGCTACTTTAAAAAGAAACCTCCAAGTATCTCTTCGTAGTTTTGATCTTTTCCTGGTGGTACATTAATATACTTATTGATCTGCGTCTGCCTGCGACTTACGTGGGTATGAAATTTTTTTCAGCCAGACGCCACTCTTAAAAAATTTTATATTGTCAAAATTTGCTTCGAAAGCAAAAAGGATGGCAGAAAAAGGGTCATACTTAAAAAATTATGACTCTACTTTTGTTGTTGTACAGCTTGCACAATTGCATATATGAAAATCGAGAAAAACTAATGGCATTAGACAGCAGTAGACTATTTCGTTTGATATTACACTCCAAAAGACTAGAACTACTTCACCCTTTAGGTATAAGCAACCCTTTTCATTCTACCCACAAATATAGTTAAAGGTTCAGTAAACATTGTTGCCAAGGTTAGCTTATATCCGGCAAGTGATACTGGAAATATGATTTTTTTTCCACATACACCTAGTCCCAAAAAAAACTGAATTAACCTCACCCCTTTTTCAGCCGTTAGGTATCAGCAACCCTTTTTATAGTGGCACGAAATATAGCCGCAAAACCAACGAAAAATGCTGCCAAGTTCAGCTAAAATCCGTTCAGTAGTTTTAGAGATATAAATACTTTAGAATTACGTTGGCTTTTTGCAACCTTTTAGGTATTAGCGACCCCTATTATTTTAGCAGCAATTGTAGCTAATGACCAATAAATATTGTTGCCCAGTTTAATTGAAATTCGTCAAGCGATACTGGAAATATGATTTTCGTTCCGCCTTCCCATATACTTAGAAATAAGTTTAACTTAAATTCCCCCTGATCTACCCCCATTTAACAGTATTGACAAGATTTATTAAAATCCGTTCAGCCGTTCTGGAGATACGATTTTTGTCCCTGATTCCCATACACTCAATTCACTGTGCGACGGCGAGTAACGCCACGAAAGCGGTAAAAATGCAAATAGCATTAATCCGACCTTAGAGACAATGTAATTTCATGGTCAGAAAGTACATTCTTTTTTTGTCTTTTTGTTGGCTCGTTTCTCTTGCGTTTGGTAGATAGCACTGCTTCTAAAAGCATATGATATAATTTGATAGCAAAAATAAATTAAACTAAAGTTAATTAAAAACTCATCAGAACTGCGACCAAAAACACTTAATTGTTTCAGATATTCCCTATACAGCAAACTGATCTGCGACACAGTAGAAAACTTCGCCAAATACGTCAACATCAACTTAAAGGAGCTTAACATGACCACCCAGCATTTACTTGACAAGACGTTCCTGTTTAAAAAGATGGCGCAAATTTTACAACTAAGCCAGACCATCAGTAACTACCACTTAAAGAATAACTATGAGAGTGAGATTGAGCACATCAGTAGGGAGTTTATGACAGGTAAGTCATAGCTCGGAATATCTTGGCCTATTTTAGGTTTTAATAACTACCCAAATAGAATATAATATTTAAAAAAGAAACTTTTTAATTAACATAAACGTATTGCGGTCTTTACCGCGCGGAAAATACCGCGCCGTCGAAAACAGCGCAGCTCAAAACCGCGCCGGCCAAAACCGCGCTATGACCTAAATGACGTGGGTCAAAACCGCTCCGACCAACATAGCGCAAATGCTGAAACCGCGCTCTACAATTACCGCGATAGACCAAAACAGCGCCGCCCATCACAGCGCGCGACAATGACAGCGCCTAATCCTTAACGGCGACTTTTGATATTTATTCAATTTTTCCTTTATTTTTTGTCCATATCATTAGTATACCGGGTGTTTGAGGAGGGTGGTTCACCCCTTTTTTTTCTGTATTTTTCATGATAAAAAAATTACATTTTGGGATATCATATAATGTCAAAAATGACTTCTTTCCCTGGATCCTAGAGGGTGTGAATCCGAACCGAACTGAACAGAACCGAACCGAATTTAACTAAACCGAACCAAATCTAATGGTATGGTTAGGTTTGGATAGGTTCGGTTCGGTTTTGTTCGGTTCGGTTCGGTTCGGTTACAACTAAGTTAGACCATCAGTAACAACCATTTAAAGAATAACTATGAGAGTGAGATTGAGCACATTAGCAGGGAGTTTATGAGTTTATGACAGTTGTTAGCTCCCGCTAAATTTCGCGGTTGTTTATATATATTTTTAAAAACACACAACTGTATGAAGGACAAAGCGCATTCCGCGTATTTGGACATGCGCACCAACAACCAGTGAGATCCTTGTCAATCGCCTAGAGAAAAAGGCGTGTTAATTTCGTTCTCCAACTATTTCAAATATCTACACCTGAAAGTGCTCGATTTTTGTGTACTGAAGCATAGAACTAGAAACTTCAACCCTTCAGCTACGTGGTGACATCATTAGATCCATCAGGGGCCCCTTGGAAGTGGAGAATTTGGCTGCAAAAGGGGTGAGTGCATTTGTCTGATTACCGTTGTGTGTCACAATATTTTTCCTATGGACGTTTAGATTATTTCGTAATTTCATATCAATATTTATGTTTGTTCGCGCTATCATTAATTAAAATATTTACAGTCCACTGCATTTAGCGTTTTTTTCTATCCGTGGACTAACATAAAGTGGTCCTTCGAGCCGGATTATTTTTAAATAATAAATCCATACGACGGTATTAATAATTATTTGCAATAAGAACGCGGCCTTGAATTTTTCGCATCATCGTATTTGAAACGCCGAGAGAGAAAGTCGGCGCAGTACCTGGTTTTGGTCCGCTGCTATAGTAACGGGTCTACTCCGCGTGGTATAAACAAAAGCGAGTAGGAATCAAAACAAACAAAACAAAAGTTCAGTGGTGTACCATATCATTTCGATATTTAAAACAATTTTCATCAATTGCGATAAATTAGTGCATATTTTCGACAATTCGTCATTTTTCTATTTCAGAAGCATTAATTTAGCGTTAATTGTATATTTACCGACAATTTCGTCATTTCAAAAGTAAAATCATGTCTGTCAAAAAAGCCGTACAAAAACGCAAGGGTTTTTTATCTGCGATCACCGAGTGTTATGTGTTGTCAAAGACTGCGGAAAAGGATGAAAGAGCGAGAAACGAGTTTCAAGTGAGGTATTCCGATTTGGATGAAACCTTCGATAAATGCATGCTGGCGCATAATGACGTCATTATGTTGATAGACGACACGGACGACGAGGAGTTTAAAACGCAGGATGCGATCCTTTCAGAAGCTCGTAAATATTTTTATGCGTGTAAGGGGGTTTACTCTAAAATATTTCCGGTTGAGGCCCCATCTTTTTCGGGATCATATGTTCGACAAAACGAATCTGAAACTCCAAAACTCAAAGAGTTAGGTATTCCCATATTCCGAGGTGATAAAAAATTATGGCCAAGCTTTTTCGATCTTTTTAATAACATTATAGATCAAAATCAAAGTCTAAGTAACGTTCGAAAACTTCAATATTTATTTTCATATCTCGAGGATGAGCCTTTAAAATTGATATCAGGGATTAGCTTATCTGATCAAAATTATAAAATTGCTTATGACAAATTAGTCAATAGATATCAAAACAAGCGAGACCTCGCAAATGATGCTTTAAGCTCAATTATGAACTCCACCTTAAAAAACGAGTCAGCTAAAGAATTACGTAATTTAATTGACACCTTTTCTGAATCCCTAGAAATTTTAAAATCACTTAGCTTTGACGTTGACAGTTGGGACTTTATTATTTTTTTCATTTTATTAGAAAAATTGGATATTCCAACGCGTTCAAATTTCGAAATGAGTCACGCCAATACTAATACCGAAATTCCCACGTTTCAGTCACTTTTTCAATTTCTAGAAAAAAGATGTAAAGTTTTGGAATCACTTCCTCAATCAACAGCACCCAAAAAGGTGCCTATATATCAAAAATCAAATTCTATGCAAAGTCAGTCTGGGCAAAAGCCTACCTATCAAAATTCAAATTCTATGCGAAATCAGTTTGGGCAAAAGCCTACCTATAAATCATCCAATTCGCCTTTTATAGGACTGGCTGGCACCTCAACTAATTCGAGTACGGGAATAAAATATTTCCGGTGTAATCAAGGTCACGTCCTTTCGAAATGTCAAACATTTCTTGATCTCTCACCTATCGATCGCCTATCTTTTGTCAAACAGAAAAAATTATGTCTAGCGTGTTTTCATCCCTTGCATAATGTAGATACGTGCAAATCAAAATATTCATGCAGGACTTGCAATAGTAAAAGGCACCACACTTTAACTCATATCTTAGAAACTAATCAAGAGTCTGGAAGCCAAGATACTAGTCCTGTCATTCACACACCACCTGTCAATAATCTTCATGTGTCATTAAATGCCTCAGGTCCTTCAGGTACCTTTCTTTTATGCACCGCCATAATAGATGTTATGGACGGTTGCGGAAATTTTCAACCTGTAAGGGCACTGCTTGATTCTGGATCACAGACAGGATTCATCAGTGAAAAGTGTATTCAGCGTCTTAATCTTCCTAGGCGAAGTTACACCACTGAAATATTCGGATTAAATCAGATGTCTTCTTTTACTTCCAAAGGGCTCGTTCAATGTCACATTAAGCCACAAGGACAAGTCACTCCTTTACTTAATTTCGAAGCAATTGTTGTTCCACAACTATGTTCCAATATGCCTACATTCTCTTTGAACGATAATCAGTGGAAACACTTGCAAAACCTTAAACTTGCCGACCCATCTTATTTCAAATCTAGACCTGTGGACCTGGTTATTGGTTGCGAGCTATTCGCACAGATATTCAAGGAGGGCAGGGTTCTTGGACAGGTAGGGCAGCCTTCAGCCCTTGAAACTATCTTTGGCTGGGTCGTCATGGGAAAGGTTGACGAAGTAGGTAGTCTTACGGAACGAACCAGTTGTTTTTTAACGAGTCATTCTCCCTAGGTTTTGGGAAATCGAACATTTGCCTCAAAAACAAATCTTATCAAAGGAAGAAAAACAGGCAGAATCAATTTTTACTGCTAGTGTAGTACGGCAACCGAGCGGTAGATTCATGGTAGATCTTCCGTTTAAAGACAAAATAAACCCTGACCTAGGAAATACTTATCCGCAAGCTTATCGTAGATTTTTACTTCTAGAAAATAGATTAATCAAAAATCCTGATCTGTACACTGCCTATTCAAGTTTCATGCAAGACTATATCGATTCTAATCATATGAGTTTAGTTTTATCTAGTCAACCAAAGGTCGACGTGTCGTGTTTTTTAGCACATCATTGCGTACTAAAGCCGGAAAGCTTAAGTACAAAATTAAGGGTAGTCTGGGATTGTTCGGCAGTCACCCCAAAAAATATTAGTCTCAATGACACATTGTTATCTGGACCGAAACTTCAAAAGGATATTGCTTCTTTACTCCTTACGTTTCGTCTTAATCCTATTGCCTACATTGCTGACATCAAACAGATGTTCCGTCAAGTCCTTATCAATCCTTATCACCGTCCTTATCAAAGGATATTGTGGAGGTTTTCTCCACAGGACCCACTTTCAGTGTGGGAACTTTCTACTGTCACTTTTGGCATGACATGCTCACCTTTTCTAGCCATGCGTACCTTAAATGAGCTGGCAGAGAGAGAAAAGGAACGTTTTCCTATGGCTAGTACTGTTCTAAAAACGTCAATCTATATCGACGATATCTTGGGAACTAGCCCTTCGCTTTCTGAAGCTCTCTCCCTTCAAACAGAACTCAATGATTTGTTGAAGTCGGGAGGATTTGAACTTAAAAAATGGGCAAGCAATTGTCCTGAGTTATTGGCAACATTGCCAGAGTCCGATCGTCAAATGCCTCTCTCTTTCGACAAGGAGGAACCCCACTTTATCAAAGTTTTAGGACTTCAATGGCATCCAAAAAACGACATTTTTTCTTATCAATGCCGAATGAAGGACAAACCCCCAACCAAACGTTCTATTTTATCTATCATAGGGACAATCTTCGATCCCTTAGGTTTTCTTTGTCCCTTGTTGCTACAAGCAAAATTTGTTTTGCAACAGTTGTGGATATCGAAAATAGGCTGGGACGAAGAACCAGATTCTTCTATCATCGACTCTTGGAACAAACTTCGTTCTGAATTCCCGCTTCTTTCCAATTTTCAATTACCCCGACAAATCAAACTGTCAAAAACCAATACCTGTCAAATCATCGGCTTCTGTGACGCTTCAATTCGAGGCTACGCAGGCGTCGTATATTTTCGTGTAGAAGAGGAAAACAATATATCTGTTTCTCTCATATCTGCAAAATCTAGGGTCGCGCCTATAAAGTCACAAACTTTGGCTAGGCTAGAACTCCTAGGCGCATTTCTTTTAAGCGAATTAATTGACTTCGTTTTATCTAGCTATGAAGGAAAAATAACTTTTACAAATATCGTTACTTTCTGCGATTCGCAAGTCGTATTGCACTGGCTTTCATCCCCTCCTAATCGCTGGCAAACCTTTGTTGGAAATCGAGTCAGTAGAATCCAAGAAATCATTCCCTCAAACTCGTGGCGCTACATTCCTTCTGCTTTGAATGCAGCCGATATTGCGTCACGAGGGGCCACCCCTTCACAGCTCATGTCACATGACATGTGGTGGAACGCACCGTCGTTTTTGTGGTCTCCCGAAAACGAATGGCCCGATTTTCATAAACCAAAAATGCCGATTGATTTCGGAGATATTAATCTGGAGGAAAAGCCAAAAGTCTGTTGCAATGCGATAATTGATGTCAACTTCTTAGATCAGCTTCTTATCAAATATTCCTCTATATCAAAAATTCAACGTATCATTTGTTATGTCCTTCGAATAGTTAACCTTTTTCAAAAGCATTCCTATCAAAAACCCACTAAGCCGCCGGACCAAAAAGCTATTTTTGAGAATATTGTTTTTCCTACCACCGGTGAGATGCAAAGTGCGTTACACCTTCTTATCAAACGCGTGCAAGGTTCTTGTTTTTCTGAGCTTTTTTCCGCGTTATCTAAGGATAAACCAATACCGAAATCTTTGCGAAAACTTTCACCTTTTCTTGATGAGAATAATATCATTAGAGTCGGTGGCAGATTACAAAACTCTGACCTTTTGTCTTATTCTGCAAAACACCCCGTCTTACTTTCGAGTGACCATCGTTTAACTACTCTTCTTATCGAGTCCGCTCATCGACAATATCTTCATCCTGGGTTTAAAACATTACATAATCTGCTTTTACAGCAATTTTGGATATTATCTGCCAGACGGGCAATTCAAAGAACCATATCCAAGTGCTTGCAATGTTTTAGAATCAACCCTAAACCCTATAGACCGCCCATAATGAGTTCACTTCCCGCTCGTCGAATCAATCAACTAAAACCTTTTTCGAGTGTAGCTATCGACTTTTGTGGACCTTTCTTTGTGATTCCTCATCGTTACCGTGGTTGTAAAGCTTTCAAATCGTATGTCTGTGTGTTTGTCTGTACGGCCACACATTGCGTGCATTTGGAATTAACCATGGAACTGTCCACCGAAGGGTTCGTAGGTGCATTCCATCGATTCATTTCCAGACGCGGAAGCGTGACGCAATGCTGGTCAGATCAAGGCAGTAATTTTATAGGGTTTCGTAACCAATTACTGGATTACGCAAGAAGTGCTGCCACCAGACTTTCTATTCGTTGGCATCTGGGACCTCCTCTCAGTCCACATTTCAATGGCCTGGCAGAAGCTGGCGTCAAAAGTTTTAAAACTCACTTTGTACGAGTTGTCGGCGACCAGAAGTTGTCTATCATGGAGATGTCCACCCTTACCTGTCGCATAGAAGCCGTACTTAATAGTCGCCCTTTATCTCCTGCCTCTTCAGACCCACACGATCTTCAACCTCTTACCCCTGGGCATTTTTTGACACTTGAACCCCTTAATTCAGAAATTCCGGAGTCAGATTTGTCCGAGGTTCCCCTAAATCGGCTCTCGAGATGGCAACTAATCCAAAAACTACATAATGATTTTTGGAAACGGTATTCTATAGAGTATTTGCATACGCTACAACAGCGACACAAGTGGACTGATTTGTCCCCAAATATCAAATTAAATGATTTGGTTATCATAACAAGTGATCACATTCAATCGCCTTTGAAATGGCCGGTCGGTCGGGTCATCGAACTGCATCCCGGCGGGGACGGTCAGGTGCGTGTTGCGACGGTACAAACGGTTACCGGTGTTTATAAGCGGCCAGTTGTAAAACTGTGCCTCTTGCCAAATTAAAAGTAATTTTAATTTTCTACCTTTTACCGGGTATTACAATAGGTTTTTTTTATTTTTAATTTTTTTTGAAATTTTTTGTTTGTTTGTTTTGCCTTTTTTCGGGATTTCGTTATATCTAAATAAACTTACGATACTTATCTGTTTTCATTCATTTATATTTATCGGTCGATTCTTTTTCTTATATCTATATCTGTCCGGTTGAGATTCTAAATTTGTGTGTTTTGGAGGGCAGTTATGTTAGCTCCCGCTAAATTTCGCGGTTGTTTATATATATTTTTAAAAACACACAACTGTATGAAGGACAAAGCGCATTCCGCGTATTTGGACATGCGCACCAACAACCAGTGAGATCCTTGTCAATCGCCTAGAGAAAAAGGCGTGTTAATTTCGTTCTCCAACTATTTCAAATATCTACACCTGAAAGTGCTCGATTTTTGTGTACTGAAGCATAGAACTAGAAACTTCAACCCTTCAGCTACGTGGTGACATCATTAGATCCATCAGGGGCCCCTTGGAAGTGGAGAATTTGGCTGCAAAAGGGGTGAGTGCATTTGTCTGATTACCGTTGTGTGTCACAATATTTTTCCTATGGACGTTTAGATTATTTCGTAATTTCATATCAATATTTATGTTTGTTCGCGCTATCATTAATTAAAATATTTACAGTCCACTGCATTTAGCGTTTTTTTCTATCCGTGGACTAACAACAGTTAAGTCATAGCTCTGAATATATTGGACTATTTTAGGTTTTAATAACTACTCAAAATAGAATAAAATATTTAAAAAAGAAGCTTTTTAATTAACATAAACGAATTGCGGTCTTTACCGCGCGGAAAATACCGCGCCGTCCAAAACAGCGCAGCTCAAAACCACGTTGGCCAAAACCACGCTATGACCTAAATGACGTGGGTCAAAACCGCTCTGACCAACACAGCGCGAATACTGAAACCGCGCTGTACCATTACCGCGATAGACCAAAACAGCGCCGCCCATCACAGCGCGCGACAATAACCGCGCCTAATCCTTAACAGCGACTTTTGATATTTACTCAATATTCCTTTATTTTTTGTCCATATCATTGGTATACCGGGTGTTTCAGGAGGGTGGTTCACCCCCTTTTTTTTCTGTATTTTTCATGATCAAAAAATTAAATTTGGGATATCATTCTATTGTCAAAAATGACTTCTTTCCACGGATTCTAGAGGGTGTGAATCCGAACCGAATGGAATCGAATCGAATCGAATGGAACCGAACCAAACAGAACCGGACAGAACCGAACCGAACCGAATCTAACTAAACCGAACCAAATCTAATCGGTTTGGTTCGGTTCGGTTCGAATTCACGCCCTCTAGGATCCCGGGAAAGAAGTCAGGAAAGTTTTTTTTTTAATTGTTGGTTTAGTTTGCTTTGGTTCAGTTCGGTTCGGTTTTAGCACTTTGTACAAAATTCACGACACCCGACATGTTGACAACAAAATTTAACTATGGATGTTAAGAGAAAAGTAGGTACTCAAATCAAAAAAAGTTAGATTTTTTCACCTAAACAACAAAACAAACAAAATGCAAAAAAGGCGCGGCAGTGTCATAGAGCTTACAAAATTTATTATAATTTTTCAAGCGATGTGCTGTTAAGGATTAGGCGCTGTCACAGTCGCGCTCTGTGATGGGCGGCGCTGTTTTGGTCTATCGCGGTAATTGTACAGCGCGGTTTCAGTATTCGCGCTGTGTTGGCCGGAGCGGTATTGACCCACGTCATTTTGGTCATAGCGCGGTTTTGGCCGGCGCGGTTTTCAGCTGCGCTGTTTTGGACTGCGCGGTATTCTCCGCGCGGTAAAGACCGCAATTAAACATAAACCGCTAATCTTGTCATATCATATAGTATCGCGATATAATGAGGGATAGAAATATCTTAGATTGTAATGGATACTGTTGTTTTAGGAACTGTAGTAGGTGTTCACGGGCTGCACAAGCATCACACCATCGAGAACACCTTAAAGTTACAGTGGGACTCCATCAGCAGAGAGTTAAAAAATCCCCATAAAACTTTGGCTCCAGCAAGGTATTACATTTAGCACTTTGTACATTTAATTTATTTTGCGTTATATTGAGAACGCGAAGCTGATTTTTTCAAATATAGGGCTTTTTACAGGAAAAAGGATGAATTTCAAGAAAATATACTGCTACTATGTCGGTTTAGAACGTTTTTCTACGTTGTCCGACGCCTATTCTCCACCTCCTTCGATCTTGACAGTCATCTTCCGTCAGGTTTTTTTTACTCATTGATCTTTGTATTGACTGTTCCCATTCCAGTTTAGGACGCCCTCTTTTTCTGCGCCCTATTGGTTGCCATTCTCCGGCTTTGGTAATCTTTCGTCGTTCATCCATTGTACATGGCCGTACCATATCAGTTGCCTTTTAGTGATGTCATCAGTTATGCTTCCCTCGATCCCTGTGCAAGCTGTGCTTGACAATTACACTTGCTTAACTCGGCTTGGTTAAGCAGCGGGATTAAAGTAAAAGTTTACTGCCAGGGTGCAGCCTCACACCCTGCTATGACCAAGAAGGCTTATGGTACAGTAAACTAAGTAGGTATAGTGAGAACAACTATCAAATGTTGAATCTGCTTTATTGAGATAAATCTTCTCTTTTTATATTAACAAATTGTTATAGTTCATGATAAATTATAAAATATAAAATTCCATATAATGTGTTGTTTTATAAACTAAATAATTTATATTATTTAAATAGGTAAACTTGAGAAGGTTAGTTTATGTTATTAAAATCTAATTTCTCAAGATCACCTGTGTTTAAATAATAAATTTAACTAAAAATGAAGATTTATGAAAAATGGTGAAAAAAGGAAATCTGTTTAATTTTCTAATTAAACATTTTCCCCTCTCTCCAGAACGGGTGACTGTATGGACCTCAGGTTGAATAATGCTGTTGATGTGGTAGGAAGGTATCGAAATAGGTACTTCTGCTTCATTTATAACGTGAGTCAGTTTCTTAAAACTGCTGACAGTGAATCTAGGCATCGCATCGATTGTGTTTTGGTTTTTGTTGTCATTGTACGTCGTTGAACTTTTCGCTGTGGCGACAAATTTTTTCTGTTCCAAAATATTATGATCCATTTTTGTTATTGTTATTATTCCTTTACTATTATAGGTGCCATGAAGAAATTGTAAATTGGGCGGCAAGAATTTAAAAATGTTTTGTTGCATATTTACAATGGCAAAATGTTTATGACTTATTTGCCATTGTCCTTCCGCCTCTTCAGTAAATTTTGAGTTGGAATGTTTCTTCTTTTGGGATTTCTTTCTAATAAGGATTGTTGCTTCTTGTTTAAAAGTTTTCTTCCCTTTTTTATGTCTTCTTGACTTTTGGTTATGTTTGGACTTGCTTTTTATTCTGAAATGAACCAGTTTTCTTTTTGGCTTTAAATTGAGGACTTTTTTACTTTGCTATTTAATTTGACATGCTGAATTTTCGTGTCTCTTACTAAGGTTTCGTCTTGTATAACCAAGATGACCGGAGTTATCTGAGCATATTTTTGTTCTGATATACATTATCTGGGTAACATTCTAAGTTCTGTTCTTTTTCAGTTTGTTCTGTTTGAATAAAGGTGCTTATTTTATGGTTTGTCTTTGTTTCTTTGCTTCCTTCTTTCTTCTTAAGTGCAAACATTTCTTTTTTTAAAAATTGAAAAAAGTCTTCTAGTGTGGGGATTTTGTTTTCAAACGCTTGAAACCATCTATGGTATGACTTTTCTACTTCAGATGTCAATTTCTTTGACAATAATTTCATCAATGGTAGGTCCCAAGCTTCTGTATTTTGCCCAGAGGTTTGAATCTCTCTAAGGCACTGACGGCTCATCTCATAAAGCTGTTGTAATTCTTTGTTTCTTCATCCATACTTGGGATGTCTCGGATATCATCTAAATGATCCATAATGACGTTTGGAATCTGAAAAATTGCACTGTACTTAAAATTATCTGATGGGCTCTTGTTCAACTCTTCGATTCTTTTAATTAAGTACTGAAGGACTTCGTTCAATGTGGCCAATCTGCCTAGTTCGTAGTTTACCCATTCATGGTGTAAACTGTGCGTCTCGACATCCCATTTCTGGTAAATTATGTTTATAATTATTGGCTCCCAATTGACTTTAATCGCTTGTGAAAATTCAAGTACATCTTCGGCATGCAGTAAGAGCTTTTTTAGTTCTTGTGCTGACGCATACTCCATTATATGTATGTCTAGAAGGCAATCTAGAAGGTGTGAGCCCATTTTGTATCTTCTTAGCTGTCTTTCTAGCAATATTCTTTCTAGATTTTTTCCTATCATTGTGGTCGGTTGGCTCTTGTACTGGTTTCTTCTTAATGATTTTTTTGTTTATGTTGGTGTTGGCCTGTTAATTATGAAGGTTGCGTAGCGGCTTCGGACAGGACAAGTGTACGGACAGTCGTACGGGCAGGTGGACGGCTTTTTAACACAGCTCTCTTGCGTAGTAGCTTCGGACAGGACAAGTGTACGAATAGTCGTACTGTCAGGTGGACGGCTTTTTGCAGCTTGTAGAATGGACGGACTTTCTCATGGAAGGTCGCTCTGGTTGAAGTTCTCTTGAATAGTGGCTTCGGACAAGTGTACGGATAGTCATACTGTCAGGTGGACGGCTTTTTGAAGCTTGTAGAATGGACGGACTTTCTCGTGGAAGGTCGCTCTGGTTGAAGCTCTTTTGAATAGTGGCTTCGGACAAGTGTACGGATAATTGTACGGGCAGGTGGACGGTTTTTTGACGCTTGTAGAATGGATGGACTTTCTCGTGGAAGGTCGTTCTGGTTGAAGCTCTCTTGAATAGTAGCTTCGGACAGGACAAGTTTACGGACAGTCATACGGGCAGGTGGACGGACTTTCTTGTGGAAGGTCGCTCTGGTTGAAGCTCTCTTGCGTCGTGGCTTCGGACAGGA
Source organism: Aspidapion aeneum (assembly GCA_963576565.1). Classification (NCBI taxonomy): domain Eukaryota; kingdom Metazoa; phylum Arthropoda; class Insecta; order Coleoptera; family Brentidae; genus Aspidapion; species Aspidapion aeneum. Next base: position 30,839,820 of record OY755038.1, on the reverse strand, counting down.
CAAGTGTACGGACAGTCGTACTGGGAGGTGGACGGTTGGGCTGTAGTGGTGTTCTTCCTACAGGCGTCGGCGGCGGTTCCTTTGTTCGAAGGACCAATGTGCAAGCTGTGCTTGAGAATTACACTTGGTTAACTCGGCTTGGTTAAGCAGCGGGATTAAAGTAAAAGTTTACTGCCAGGGTGCAGCCTCACACCCTGCTATGACCAAGAAAGTTTATGGTACAGTAAACTAAGTAGGTATAGTGAGAACAACTTTCAAATGTTGAATCTGCTTTATTGAGATAAATCCTCTTTTTATATTAACAATAAATTATAAAATATAAAATTCTATATAATGTGTTGTTTTATAAACTAAATAATTTATATTATTTAAATAGGTAAACTTGAGGTTAGTTTATGTTATTAAAATCTAATTTCTCAAGATCACCTGTGTTTAAATAATAAATTTAACTAAAAATGAAGATTTATGAAAAATGGTAAAAAAAGGAAATCTGTTTAATTTTCTAATTAAACAATCCCATTCTTTCTTTTATGATCTCATTTCTTTTATGATCTGTTCTGGATATTCTTATTGCATCCATTTCGACACTTTCCATTTTTGCTTTGTATTTTTCTGTTACGCGAGAAGTCTCTATTCCATACAACAGCGTGCTTTTGACCATTGTTTCATATATGTTAAATTTTACATTCTTTTTTATCTCTCTGCTCCATAAAATACTGTTAAGACAACCAATAACCTTTTTTGCTTTTACTATTCCTTTTCCAGTTCTTTACAGTCTGTTCCTGTCTTATCAAATGTGACACCCAAGTATACATACTCATTACATGGAGATATTGTTTGTCCATCTAGTTCTAACTCACTTGATTCGTTTCCAATACATAAGTACTGTGTCTTGTCCACGTTCACTGTTAACCCCCACTTTTGGTATTCTTCCGTTAACTTTCTCATCATATACTCCATGTCTTCTTTATCATTAGCTACAATTACTTGGTCGTCAGCAAACTGTAGTGTGTATATGGTAAATCGGTCGCTAAGTTGTATTCCCATGCCGTGTACTTTGCGTTTCCAGTTTTTTACAGCTACTGCGATATATATTTTAAGAAGAGTTGGAGAGATACAACATCCCTGTCTTAAGCCTTTCGTTACCAGGAATTCTTTTGAAAGTCGATTTCCAATTTTAATTTTAGATTTTGACCCTTTGTATATAGTTCTTTTATCGCCTTTATGTATGTATGATTGATATTAGTCTGCTCTAGCACTGTCCATAGTTTTTCTACTGGAACGGTATCATATGCTTTTTGTAGGTCAACAAAACAACAAGAAAATATAACGTAGATATTTTTGCAATACCTCTATTAGTAACAGTTTTTATTGGTTTTAAAAGTCACTTTTTATACATGGCGGCTGTTTTCTTGAATGTTATTAGAAATCGCAGAAATCGATGCGAAAATCGATCGGAAAACATACGCAATTTGTAAAAAATTGCGTGAAAATCAAGGTAACTGTAATCCTCAAAAAATCTCTGCAAAACGCGTTTAAAAAAAATATCTTTAAAATCACGGAAATTTTTTTTTTGTGGAAATCGCTTAAATTGATGTGAAAATCGCGGAAATTGCTAAAATATTTTGCGATTTTCGGACATTGCTTGGAACACGCAAACACCGCATGAATCCCATCGCGACGCGTTCGCCTTAATTTTTGTTTGTGAAATCTCTAGGAAATCCCAGAAATAATATGCAATATCCGAAATTATCTAGAAAATCGCTTAGAAATCAGGGAAATCGCATGAATTTGATCCGTAAATCGATCTTAAATCGCAGAAATCTTATACGGTTTATCAAAATCGCACAAAATGTACGAGCGTTGTGAAATTCGTTTAAAAACATCTATTGACAAAACTTTCTTAATCGCGGAAATCACAAGGAATTACCAGGAACATGTGTCGAAAATCGGAGGTTTTTCAAGATACTTACAAGTATATTTATATTTTTTGTTAAAATTTCAGAAACCAATGCGAAAGTCACTGAAATCGATCAGAAATCACCAAAATTTCTAAAAATTATCCTATTCGAAATAAATATTTTGCTCTCGTTAAGAGGGTTTTGCACCTAACGACGAAAATCCTTTTAAAATCACGCAAATCAATCAGAAATATCCTTGCAAAAATTTCCAGATTTACAAAAATTGTGGAATTCGACCGGAAATTATATGGGATTTCTGGAAGTAACGACATATCCGTCTAAAAAAAAATCTCTAATCCAAAATTTCTTAACATTGAACTTTTTTTAAATCAAGCAAAGCGTAGAAATCGCCGAAATCAAATGCAAATCGTTCAAAAAATCGCTTAAAAATCGTGAAAATCTTCAAAAATCGGCGATTTCCAATACATGTACGATTTTTTGTGAATGAAATTGCTAAAATCGATATAAAATTACGGATAAGGTATGCGATTTATTTCTGGAAATTGCGGAAAACGCACAGGATTTTATTTATTGAAAACTCTCTTATTTATAACAACGAAAAGCTTTTTTAAATTACTTAGGAATCGCCGAAATCACATTTAACCAATCTTTCGTGTTTCTCTTTTTTTTAGGGCCAGAACGTTAGTAGAGCATCTTAGAGACTCCTGGCAGCATTTGGTTCGCGACAGAGCAACAAGAACCTTATCTTACAACGACGAACAGTTCCATATTTTAGAAAGAATCAAAATAACCCAGACTATAGGTAAACTAAAAACTTTGTGCGAAAATGAAGTTCATCCACAGTATGAGGCTTTATCAGAAAATTTTGGCGATTGGTACAAAATGGCTCAAAATATCCACTTAAAAACCGAGATTTTAGCGTCCGACGTCGAAAAATACGGTCATAAACAGGGAGAGTTTGAAGAAAAAATGACAATTGACAACGCAGACTACACTGACTACATAAAAACAAACTATGAATCGTCCAAACGGTGTAATTCTAAGAAAAACACAACAAATTTACAAAACCAAAGGCTAAGGGCCTATTTAAAGGATTACAAAAAAGAAAGTAGTAATATCAAAAATGTAATTTTAGAAAACACGAGGTTAATGAATGCTTTGAATGAATCCACAAATGACCTGAGGGAAAAATTGAGGTTAGATAACGAGTGACAAAAGGCGTATGTGTATTTAAGATAGGACAGCATCCCCAAGATTCCTAGGTATTCTTATGTTTAAGTTCTGTTCATAAGAAAAATTTGAAAGCAGTTTGTGTATAAAAACACGCGAAGTGTCTAAAGAGTTAGGTTTAAAAAAATTAAAGTACAGCTAGAATTCGAAAAAAATATGGCAACTGATATAAAAACATACTACGAACCGTCAAAAATATGCAATTTTTAAAAAAAGATAAATCTATAAAATCAGAAGCGTATTGAGTAATCTTTTAGGTTTAAGGTAAAACTAAGGTTAGACAATAAGTGACAAAAGGACTATGTGCATTTAAGATATAAGATATAGTTAATTTTTTTAGCAAGGCGGTTCGTAATTGACTTGTCAACTCCCTAATTAATAAAAAAAAACAAACGTTAGACAGTATTTCTAAGAAAAAAATTCCTTACAAATATTTGGGTTAATACCAAACTTAAGAAAAGTTAAAATGTTGTCAAAAGAACACTACAAAAAATCTACAAAAACAGAGACTAAGACTGCTTCTTTTGGCACATGCAAGGCTAATATTTGCACTGTTTGATATAGAATAGTTAGATATTTGACACAGAAATTTTATAAAATGATTCTTATAAATTTTTCGACTTTAACTGCATTCTTTCTAGTTCTCTAAGAATTCCCCCAAAATGTAGTGAAGTTAAATTGTGAAAAGATTTCTAAAAGTAATGTAAAGCCTAAAACGTTAATTAATAAAAACAAAAATCCCAGGAAACTGATTTAAAAAAAAATTAATTATAGAAATTTAAAACGTAAAAATCGTAAAGTATAGAATGATTCACTGATCTACTCGGCCTTGAGAATAAAAATCAGGTGTGCCTCATCTGGAAGGCATTGACTTAAACCCTAACCTATCCTATTCTCACGTATATTTATTTAAATTAGCTAGCGTCATGGGACTTGGGGATAAAAATCAGGTCCAGAAAATCAGATGAACAAGACGCTAGCGCTACCAAGTCCACTTTCAATCCCTGGCTTCGCAAGCGCAAATCTACCAATATTATTTACCTCATGTCTTAGAATAGATGCATACAGGGTGATTTTCACTTGAATGATTCTAACCACATGAAAATAGAAAGTTTCAAAAACCTAACCTAACAAAACCTAATCAAATCTAACCGAACCGAAGGAAACTGAACCAATATTAAAAAAAAAAAAAAAAACTTTCCTGACTTCCTGCCCGGGATCCTAGAGGATGTGAATCCGAACCGAACCAAACCGAACCTAACTAAACTGAACCAAACCTAACCTAACCAAACTAAACTACAACACGTACTGCTAATTAGGTTTAGTTGGGTAGGGTTAGGTTTGGATAGGTTCGGTTCGGTACGGTCCGGTTCGGATTCACATCCTCTAGCATCCCAGGTAGGAAGTCAGGAAAGTTTTTTTTTGAAAAAAAATATTGGTTTAGTTTGCTTTGGTTCGGTTCGGTTAGATCTGATTAGGTTTCGTTAGGTTAGGTTTTTGAAACTTTCTATTTTCATGTGGTTAGAATCATTTAAGTGAAAATCACCCTGTACATCGATTCTAATACATGAGGTAAATAATATTGGTAGATCTACGCATGCGAAGCCAGGGATTGGAAGTGGACTTGGTAGCGCTAGCGTCTTGTATCAGATGAGGGCTAAAAGCTAAAACCTTTTCTGGGATGACATATCACAAAAACCGGAATAAAATTTTGGCAAATTTATATCACAGCGCCCTCTAGCGGTAGATCAGTGAACCATTTCTACATTTTACGGTTTTATTATTATTAAATTATTTTTTATAAATTCAGTTTTCTACGATTTTTTTTTGTTCGATTACAGTTTCTTTGCTTTATCATTTTCACTAAATATATTTTTTTTTTTAATTTTGTTTCAATGCTTTGCATTTCTATAAATTATAACATTATATTTCAGTGCAATTAAAAAGAGAAAGAAACTGGTATTAACCATAACTTATTTTTGCGTTTTCGTTATTCTATAGGATAATGTAAGGGACATTTTTTTTAAACAATTCTTAGAACGTTACCTATTTGATAAGAATGCTTAAATTATGTTGATCACAAAGACTAAAAAGGATTAATAACCAAATTTGTATATCATTTACTAAATCTTGGAAATTTTAGCTCCAGGCAACACTGTAATGCGTAGAAATGAAACGTGAGCGTTTGCGATTTGTTGCGAATAAAGTAAAATAATTATAATTTTGTTCGTAAAATTTGTGTTAGAAAGTCTCTTGTTATATTTTGTGTTTGTTATTTATATTGTACAAAAATCATTGGTTGTAGAAGAAAATGTCACACATTAGCAAGTTTGAGTTATTATCTGAAGAGAAATCAAGATTATTGTAAAACAAGTGTAAAATTCTAGAAAATTTCCACAAAGTTAAAAACGAGAAAAATAAGGTGTTGAGAAATTCTTTCGAGAAAGAACGAAATTATTTAAAAATTACGTTGGATGTTTACACATTATTGTTGTCGTTAAATTAACAGAAACACATAGCTTAATATTAATCAGTCTTTATTCTCTAAGGTACACATTTTTATGTGGTTTAAAACTTTTACAAAAGACAAGTTATGCGATAGACATGTTGGCTTGTTGAGGACAGCTAGCAGAGAGTGGTTGCGGTGGGGATCTTTGTAGATCGTCTTCGTGTCTTTGTCAGGGTGGAGCAGTGTTGCCGGTTTGTGGTGGTATCTGAGGATATCACACTTGCCAACGTTTTGTACACTCAGAAAATGTGGAAAAATAATCGGCGCATTTTTACCACGGATAATAGAACATTAGCGGATTGGATTTGACCAAAGTAAAACTAGCAAATCCAAAATGGCCGCGTCCCAACCAAAAAACACAGAGAACAAAAGACGAAATGTCAAGTTCTTGTCAACCGCTGTTTTTGTTTATTTTTTGCGAGTTTTCTTAATCGAATTTGGATAAATTGGAGAAATATTAGTAACACAACACAAAAACAACACGTCTTCCGCCATTTTGCACGGGCCCGTCACGATAAAATCAAAGTATAGAAGAGTTTGGTTTGGGCTGCCGGCAGGACATGACCCACAGAACACCAAGTGCCCAACTAATGTTTTCGATATGTCAAACGCATGACGTCCCCACTTTTTCTATTTTGGTTGGTTGTGAAATCCAATCTCTTTAATGTTCTAATATGTCTGATTTTTACCACATAATTTTGACGTGGTTTCGAGTTTTGTGCCAAGTGGGTAGAAACGCAAATTGCTCAATCTATTTTTAAAATCTTAAAAATATCACCAACTTATCTCATTACCCCACTAATCAATTAAACAGGTTAGTTAGAAAACATACAGGGACTCTACTTTATACAATAGGAATTGTATTATAGAATCCATGAAATTTTTTTATTTTATATAGTCCTTGCCATAGGCACTTTTGTGACATTTGCAACCTCTTTATTATATATACACCGACAAAAACGCCATGTCTTTTAGTCCGCATCTTTTTCATCCAGACAGTGACTGTTTTAGTTAGGAATTAGGGTAAACCTACCAGTTGTTGGACATCCGCGAGTTATTGGACATCACACTTGTTTCTACTGAAAACAAGAATTCCGTGATAGGAGTTCGCTAAGTTTTGTTGAGATATCGCCTTCGTTATATTGGTATCTATATTGACACAAAGAACATATGAGTACGCTTTTGTTTTGGCGCAAAATGTGCGTTTCTATCGTCGTGTACGAAAAAGACGATTTTCTATCTAAGAAATCTTCGGTGAATTCAAGTGTTATAGTTCAAATTTCACCAGAGTGCTCCGCATAAATCCTATGTTTATATCATGTCAAAGTCACAAAAGTGTAACTGCGTATGGCAAGGATTAAGTTTTATGGTGGTGTACATATGTAGGTTATATTATAAAAACACTCTAAACAAAATGTCAAGGTTGATTTTTATCTGTTTTTAACAATAAAATGATAAAAAAACTTGTCATTTTATTTGGGACAGCCGAATTAACTTTTCGGTTTTCTATTATATGTTATGTGATATCCTGTGTTTTGAACTATTTTTTATACATTTTTATTTTTATTAATTCGTTTCGTGGCCCGACAAAAGTAAAATATAGAATTATTATTATAATTATAATTATCGCCGATATCTAAAAAAAACACGTTTAAATTTTTCGATTTATTTTTTGGCTACATTTATTGTCTCTCTCAACATTGAAAAAAGGTCATAAAAATGACTCCAAAATCTGACGATGTCTAAACTAATAGTATATTTTATACCAAGAAATAAGTGCCACTTTTTATCCCGAGGCAAAAAGTTTGTAGCCCAAGTAGAAGTGCACTTTTTATCCCTAAAGTATGAAATTTTTAAGTTTTACCCCATTTACTCACAAATTATGTCTTTAAAGAAAGAAACAATAATTTACTTTGTTTTAATGAATAAAATTTTCTTTTGAATAGTATAACTAAATTTTAAAAATGAATGAAAAAGTTACATTTTTTTTTATTGACAGTTTTTTCAAAAACTAATCTCTATGAAAAAAATTATTGTATATACTTTATTGTAGACAGTAAAATGTTTTTACAGCGTGCTTAACTTGTATTTATTAATGTTTATGTACTGTTAACACCACAGTGGCGCCCCACCGGTAATGTTTTACTAATACTAAGGGTTCCTTACAAAATCACTTTCATGGCTGTTGTTCAATGTTGAGGGACAGTGTGGACCATTTTTGATTGTTTAAAGCTGCTTCATTATGTATTTGTGCAAACGGCGGCGAATATCGATTTAAAACTATTAAAAGAGGAGAAGATATAATATACTGTCTACTTGGGATTGCACCATATGAAAAACTTTTTATTTTTATTTTATAGATATTTTTCCTAAAAATTTCGGCATGTTGCGATTCCATATATACAAGGTATGACAATAAAATATAAGGCTATTGTAAAAAATCTATTTTATTTAAAAACTAATACAACTTAATGATGTTCCCCTTCAATGTAGTCTCCTTCTCTATCGACGCAGCGTTGCATGCATTTTTTTCCACTGTTGGAAGCAATTTTGGGAATTATCAGAAGAGAGGCTGTTAAGAAGTCTTACCGTTTTTTCCTTGACGGTTCTAATATTTCAAAAAAGTTTAACGATTCCTTCACTTTCGGAAACAGTTAGAAGTCGCAAGCGGCCAAGTTTAATTAATATGGTTGGTGGTTAACGAGGGGGATCTTAGCTAAAAACTGCTTAATGGAAAGGGCATTGTGGGCCGGCGCATTGTCCTGGTGTAGGAACCACGCGTTGTTCTTTCACAAATCTGGACGTTTTTTCCTTACACTCTTAGCTTCATTAATACTTCCAAATAATAATGTTGGTTGACTGACCCTCATACACCCATTCAATAAGAATAAAACCCCTAATATTGAAAAAAAAACAATAAGAATCGCTGTTTTGGATGTGCTGAGACGCCCTTCTTGTTCATGATTTTGAACTTCACGACCCTCGAAAAAGCTTTGCCACAAAAATCATTGCACGAGAAATATACTGCTCTCCGTAGTAGAGATGTGCTTAGCAGTTCATTTTAATGAACTAGATCACCAAAATGAACTAGTTCGTTTAAACTATTAATGGAATGGCTATCCTGTCAGTGTTGCCGACGTCGTATTAGGCTAGCAGTTCCTTAATTAAATTAAAATAGTTCAGTTCATTGTCGCTTGAGCATGCCACTCAAATACAACGAAACAAGTGAGTCGATTAATCGACATAACGAGCACCGGATTTTACTTATTAGTTCAACTTCACAGTTCATTTCTAACAGTTCGTTCGTTGCTCGTAGAAAGCACCGCGGTATCGTTCAGTATTTCCCGAACAGGAACACAGATAGTCGAGTTCCTAATGCACAATATAATGTACAGAAATAGTTGGGTTAAGCCTCGCAAGAGGATTGTGTGATGCTTTTTTATAGTTCATTTTTCCAGTTCGTTCGTTAACTACCCATCTCTGCTCCGTAGACATCTTTCAGCATTTGAAAGCAGCAAGCAAGCAGCCGTCTTTTTGAGTTAATACTTTGCTTAATTTTTTCGTTTCTCATAATTCCAAAACCACTTTGTCAGCCAGACAAGGCGACAAGATTGCGGGCGGTAGTAGAACGCACATTAAGGTGAATGACTCCGACCGCCCGAGGCGTGGAGATTTAAAACCTGTTAGTACGGGGGCCAGTCTTAAAATTTAATTATCATACCTCATATACACTGTATAGTATGAGGTCTATCCAAAAGATAAACCGGAGGTAGCTTTTGTATATATTATAATAGTTATTTAAATGTATTACATGAATTGATAAAATAAAATATATTATTATTTTTATAGTTTTGTTTTTTCCAAGCCTTTAGATTATAAGACTTTAACATAATATGACGTTTGAAATTAAAGAAAGAAAAATGAGAAAAAAGTTTTCTGCTTCGGCCGGGACTCGAACCCGGGATGTTTTGCTTTCTAGGCAAACATTCTAAGCATTGAACTACCGAAGCCATACAAAATGGAAAACTTTCATCTATGCAGGCTGCGATGTCTCAATACAAGAACGAGGACTCTCAGGGTATTAACTCGACCAAGTCATCAAACTGATTTCTATAATTCTTCCTTCCCACTGTCAAAGGTATGAAAACTCAAAATTAGACGTAAACTATCAACGTCTGAAAACATGAGATCACCTTTTCGTGTGTTAAAATTTCTGATCGCAATTGGCGATTGCCAAATATAATTCTCAAATACCAAATTGCAAATAATGCAAGGACCTAAAACTATAAACAACAAGTGAAATTAAAGAAAGAAAAATAAGTTTTTTCGGGTTCGAGTCCCGGCCGAAGCAGAAAACTTTTTTCTTTTTTTTATTTCTATAATTTCACTTGTTGTTTATAGTTTTAGGTCCTTGCATTGAGAAAATGACTTGTTCAATAGATTCTTTAAAAAAAATGCATGGCTTCATATTAATAAATTTATATTTTAGCCTATAATCTACATTGTGTATTATACAAAAAAAATAATATCCCTATAAATAATATAATAGTTTAAGACCGTGTATAAACAATTGTTCTATACTTAATAATAGTACATAATTAATAACAGAATATAATTCATGATTTCAAGTGTGAAAAAAATCACAAAATCTTATTCAATACAAAATAGCCTAGCCTATTGCTTTTTTTTAATATCTCAATAACAATTTTTTATTAAATTCAACCTCTGTCCAAAATGTGCTGCCATTTTTTTCCTCTCAACTTTATTACATTTCTTTGAAGGAACAAAAAATTGCAATAAAATTAAACTGCACAATAGATTTTTATGAAAATATTTCACAAATTGATATTTTAAAAAAATGTCATTATTATGGGCAATATTTGCAAAATATTTTATTTACAATCGAATTATGTCAACAATCAATTTAAAAATTACGAAAAAAGAATGATGACTGCAAATAAAATGGTTTGCATTAAATGGTGAAAAGGTTTAATGCCTGTCTCAAGATGTTATATTGTCCTGTTAAAAATGTTGTCGTTGTAAACAACATAAGGGTTTACTGGATGTCAGTGGGAATTCCACAGGAAGCGGTCATATCCCCTATTCCCTTTGTAATATACAAGGTGTCACACTAATGTTTTTTATTTAAATATATTTCAAGTGGATCATTGAAAAATGACCATCCTGTATGTCCTTCAAAGACAGATATAAAATACTTTTCACCGCAAAACGTAATTTACTAACACAGGTTACCATGGTGATCCGTGATAATAATTCCTTTCCTATAGGAATGTTTAAACTTGGTACAGACAATTATATCTACTGGATACAAAAGCTCAACACTTTTAAGGTCCACGCGCATTGAATCGGCCACTTCAATGTTCGGTGGTCGGACCATTCGGCATTGTTTGCTTTGTATTGAGTTTGTCGGGTCAGAGTCTGACCGTGAGACTGTCCCGGTTTCGGCAAAAGTGACTGGTTGTGGCAAAGGCAATTGACATTTTTAAATAAATAAACAAGCCTTATAACATGCGCACATACGTTTGATATTTACTCTAATGTCAAACTTTTAATTAAGTGTGCGGAAAAATTTGGTAAACACTGATCTTTAAAATAGGTAATATTTTCGTTACTCTAATGAGACTTGAGTGTCATTTTCATATCAAAGTAACAAGAAAAATTTTTCATGATTATTTGTGTAATAATATTGTTCCAGCTATAAAAAAACTGAAAAATTCAAAATATCAAATTTTTTTGACCTGTAGATTGTTTTTAATTAAAATGTGTCGAAAAAAATTTGTAATAAAAAACCCCTTTTATTTTCTCAAAAAACATTTTTTTTTTCATTGTTAAGATTTCTACAAAATTTTGTGAAAGAGAAATGGGCCATCAGTAAGAAAAAACTATGTCCGAAACGTCAAATGAAGTATATTAATCTATTTTTCACTTTCATCCCATGATTTTTACATCTTGAAATATTGTAAATATCTCAGTAATAATTCAGGTGAAAAACTATATTTTTTCAAAAAAATAAAAAGGAATGTTTTTGGAAACTTTAAAAAAACATTTTTTTTTTCTAAACTAATTAATTTTTTCAATAAAAGGCATGCAATACGTCCGTTAAAGTGTCTTTAAGAGTTTTTCCAACAAGCCTTAAATCATGTTTCTAGTGTAAGCAGTTTTTAAGATATTTCAGTTTTATTTAGTATGTGTCAGGCCACACTGCAACTTAGAAACAAAATGAACTACTGGTAAAAAAAATCTGAAATCTTTTATTTTTCACTTTTCCAATTTCAACTACTCTACCAAAAACTCCAAAGCCTGACACGTTATAATCAAAAATTTCTACTTTTATGTAATAATCTGTGATCCAAACTAAGACCGACGTCCGAAGCTCAACTAAACGCCTCGAATCAGTGCGTTCCACAGAGGAGTATCTGTATAAAACCGGTCAAAAGTAAAAATTACCAAGATATTCAAAACTGTCTTCTAACCATTTTTTGTTCTAGTCTAATAACCCCTCAACTTGCATCGTGTCGTGAGGTCACTCAAAACTTAATGAATTTTGGAATCACAAGTTTGTTCTTGATCTTTGTTTTGAGGTGTTAGTTAATGTTGTTATTGTGTTTTCGTGTGGCTCATATTAGAAAAACAATTATTGAAAATGGAAATAGAAGGTATGTACCATATTTTAAAAAGATAGTTTTATTCCTTTGTTGTTTACATTGTACGTTTACGAACTATTTTAAAATGCCCTATTTGGGTTTTGTAATTGCCTAATTTTTGCATTATCAAAGCGTTTTAGTTGCCTACCGGGTTTTGCCGAGCTATATTTCTCTAATAGACATGAAGCTTAGGCTTTTGTAAATTATGGCTCATAAAAAAATTTTCCGCCTACGTCCGCTTTTTTTACTTATATGCATTCCAAGGAGTGATATGTGTGTAAAAAAAAGAGCTTATAGAAAAAAAAAATTAAGATTTAAATTTCTTCTATTTGGTACAAAAAATTTACAAAAACAAATAAAAAAGAAATTAAAAGCAATAAAACTCAAAAAATATGTACAGGGTGTCCCAAATTCGAAGTTTTAGGTAATTTTAGGTATTTCTAGCAGAGATAGAAAAAAACCTACTCCCACTTGCAAGCCTCAAATTTCAAAGGATGATTAAAGAGTTTATTAGCAGCAAACTTTATCTTTTATTCAAAGAAATTGCAAAAAAAAACACAAATAATTTTTTCCCGTTTTATGATACGAATACTCCTGTGTGCGTTGAATCGTTGACGAAGCACATGGTGAATAGAATAGACCGGTGGTCCAGCTGATTTTTATAAACAAAAGTTAGATATGATATGAACAACTAATGATTTTTAAATTTTTTGAAAACAAAGGCATTTTTCCTACTATTTTTTAGTATATTATTATAAAATGATATTTTTCCGACATACCAGTCGTTATTTTTTTTAGCCGCTTCATTTCTCTTTACACAAAAATTAAAATTCGAAGAAAATAATGTGTTCGTTTCAGCTTCAAAAATCATCCGCTGACCTACATCTTTGTTTACTACCCAATAAGTCCTCGGTTCACCTTTGATACTAAACGATCACATTCAGTTTGACTTGTAGTTTAAGTTTTGTGTAATAAAAAATAAAGCGGTTAAAAAAAAATTACGACAATACGTCTAGAAAATTACATTTTATAAGGATGTACTAGAAAACATTAGGAAAATTGCCTGTTTTTAAAAAATTCAAAAAATATTAGTTGTTTTGTTGTTCATATCAGATCTAACTTTTGTTTACGAAAATCAGCTGGACCACCAGTGACGTGAAAATTCGACATATATATATATATCTATCCACCGTGGACGAAGCAAACGTACCGTGCCAACAAAACCGCAACGTAGAAAATACAGTGCGTGTGGACCTTAAAATAGTATTACGCTTATCAGATTTAAAATTAAAATGGCAGTTTTTCTGTTAAATTTTAAAAATGTAAAATTTTTACAATTAGTTGTGCGTTTGAAGCGATTTAAAAAATGCTTTTATTTTTAATGAAATTACACAATATTTTTTATGCTTAAAACAATTTTTACACCTTAGTGTTACAAACGAAAATGTGATGTGATCATCATCAAAGTTCCAAAAATTCTGCCTTAAAGTCAATATTTTTTTTTAAATTTGGTTTGAAAGTTTTGTTTATTTAGGAATGAGCGTAGGTATAGATCCAAATCTGGATAAGGATAATAAAAAATAAAGGAGATCTCCGTAAATATTATGAGATAAAGAAACTAAAAAAATAAAAAGTTTAAAGGCTAGAAGTAAAATAATACAAAATATTTCTTTAGTAGGAAATAGTAGTGGAACCAGAATAGGTTTGGGACAGTCACTTTGCGAGATATGACAATTAAGACTGTTGTAAAAAAAATCTACTTTATTTAAAAACTAATACAACTTAATGTTGTTCCCTTCTCTATCGACGCAGTGTTGCATGTGTTTTTTCCACTGTTGGAAGCAATTTTGGAAATCATCAGAAAAGAGGCTGTTAAAAAGTCTTGCCGTTTTCTCCTTGACATGTTCTAGAATTTCCAAACGAGTTCAACGTTTTCTCTTCACTTTCGGAAACAGCTAGAAGACGCAAGGGACCAAGTCTGGTGAATCTTGTAGGTGGTTAACAACGGAGATCTTCTTATTAGCTTGGTGGAGCAGCCACACGTTATTCTTCCACAAATTTGGACGTTTTTTCCTTACACGTTTCCTTAGCTACATCAATACTTCCAAATAATAATGCTGGTTAACTGTTTGACACTCACGCACCCATTAAAAAAAGAATAACACCCCTATTATCTAAAAAAAACATGAGCATCACTGTTTTGGATGTGCTGGAGCGCCCTTCTCGTTCATCATCTTTAACTTCTTCACGACCCTCGAAAAAGCTTTCATGCCACATAAAAATTATTGCACGAGACATACGCTGGTCTCTGTAGACATCTTTTAGCATTTTAAAGCATTCAGTAGCCATTTTTTTGAGTTTTGCTTTGAATTAGTACATTGCTCAATTTTTTCGTTTGTCATAATTTCGGCAAATGAGCTCTGCACGCTCCGCTTCAAACCACTGCGTAAGCCAAACTAGTACAGGGAAGGCGACAAGATTGCGCGCGGTAGTAAAACGAACACCAAGGCGAAGAACTCCGATCGCCCCAGGCATGGAGATTTAAAACCTGTTCGTACGGGGGCCAGTCTTAAAATTTAATTGTCATACCTCGTATAAGCCACTTTTTATCATCTCTATCTAACCACGTAATTGAAAGGCTAAATTACGCCCTCGTTCCCAAGCGCAAATAAACTTCGCTGCTATGCTCTGTCACAAACCAATATTGGTTTCACTATATAAATTTCTTTTTTTTGGGTAAATAATCAAAAATTAAATAAAAAAGCCATAGTATAGGTACCAAAACAAAGTAGGTAATTTAAAATGGTTCAACTCAACTCATCATCAGTCAAAAATGCATATTATAGGTATATACAGGGTGTTTCATTATACTTTGTTTATGGAAATACACAATATCTAATCCCTAATAGACCCATACCCTTAAAAAATGAAAAAAACAGCATGAAAATTAGAGAAAATATATCGTAGCCAACAGGAAAAACAAATTAAACTCGACCGAGTTATTAGGATGAAATGGAGTGAGCCTTTATTGGTGAATAATGGTTTTTACACTTTTTAGCGAAACTAGACCTTCTATCAAAAACAGTTAAATAGAAATGTTATAGCTAACAAAAAGAAACTATCATTTTTGTACTTAACCAATATTTAATCCCTTTTTTTTAATTTTTATCTTCCAATTTTTATTTTGTTTTTTCAAAATTTGGTGAAAACTTACCTTTCTATGTCCTTAACTTGTAAGTTTTTTAAATCCAAATATTTATTTTAACATTCTATTTTGATTTTAAACCGATAAAGAAGCCCTATTTTCACATAACAGTTTTTTTTGCAAAAAAAAATGTCAAAATAAATTAAAAAGTTTCTTAGAAATTCAAATATATAAAAAAAACTTTTTTTTGCGAAAATTGCAGAGCACCTTAAAATTTTTAACTAGAGACGCCACTGAGTCGATCTATTTTCGATATTATCAGATAGATTAATCTGTGTTTTTAACCAATAGTTAGTTCAAAACACAATGAAACACCCTGCATGTTATTATTTTTAACATAACAGATTTCCAACTCACACAATAAATTTTGACTTAAAAATAATTAGTTTAGGTGAGCATACACCTAGATGGTCAAAGCAGCACTGGTCAATCAGTTTATGAATATGTAGTGTGATTTGGTTATAAAAAAATTATGCTTGTATTACATCCACCCATTTACTAATAATTGAGGTGTTCATCAACAATGAACCAAGGATTAATTTTTTCAACATTAATCGCTAATCTACTACACAATGCATAACAGAAAAGCAGACTAAGCCATGTTGAATATCAAGCAAAGATGGCATAGTCCAATTTTGTATTATGCATTGTGCACTAAAGTGGCTATTATTGTCTACTTAATTTGGGAAAATTGTGACTTGGTTCATTGCTGCACTAAACACCACAATTGAATCTGTAAATAATAGATATTTTTCCATCAAACTTACTAAAAAAAGTGTAAAAATATGTGGAAAAAACTCGTTTGTTTACAGTCTAAAACAATCATAACCACTCCTCGAATCAGATACCTAACACAGCCACCCTCCGTTCCTGGCCGCTGCTGACGCCATCTAGTGGTAATGCAACTCGAGCGTGGTGTTGCACAGCCAATCGTTGGCCGCCGCGGCAGTAGGGGGGTGGGCGAAACCTCAGTACGACGACGCTTCTTTATACTCCGACCCTTCCATTGTGAAGAAGTCCTCGAGTTTCCATTGCAACGTTTCGAACGTGGGCCTGCGCATAGGATCGCGGTTCCAACATTCGAGCATAATATCGTACAGGGCTGGTGGGCAGCCGGGGGGTGCGGGCATGCGGTACCCGTGCTCGACTTGATGAAGGACTTCGGCGTTTGTCATGCCTGGAAAAGAAAATTTAGTCAGAAATTAGGCAATAACGCCGAAATGTTACTGTGGGGTAAGAGAAGGCCATATAGCAGCACGGTCCTCTATAATAGACCGGTCTATGTTAAAAATATATGTAATAATTTTACGTTACTGGTGGTCTAGCTGATTCTCGTAAATAAAAGTTAGGTAGGGCAATTTTCCAACTGTTTTTTAAGATGCTCTTAAAAAATGAAATTTTCTACTTTTAGAAAGGTTAATTTTTCTTAGCCCGCTTCATTTTTACTTACACAAAAATAAAAATACGAAGAAAAAGAAAGTAATCCGCTAAGCTACACCGTTTGTTTGCTTCCCTCGGTTTACCTTTGATACTTTGTTTAAAGGAAAATGAAGCGCGCTAAAAAAAATCATGTCTGTACAGCGTGTCCCATTTTCGATGGGATTAAATGGAAAACTTGGGTATTATTAAAGATATCGATTTTCTGGTTGCACCTTACCGTGCTGTTTTTTTGAGCCCTTCAAAATAGTGTAATTAGATTTTTGATATACCCCATAGTTTCGCTAATACAGCGAGTTTTTGAAAAAATTGCATTTTTAATAATCCCTTATATCTCGCTCATTTTGCAAGATATTTTTATTGTGTAAAAACCTTTTTGTGGCAACTTTTTTAGAAGAAAATAATGACGTTGTCAATTTTTTAAATTATTGTTTAGTTTTTGAGATATGGTATTTATCATAAAAAAATTAAATACGGACCTGGATTTTTTTCTTTACTATTTTGATTGGTTTTATGGTATTATTATCACAAAATAATAAAAATTTAATATTTTCTTGTTTTAAGGTTAAAAAAAAATATTTAATATTTATAAAAAAAATTTAGTCCAAACCTGAAAATTTCCAACATAAATATAAATTAAAAATTGCTAGTTAAACGTTAATTTAAAGATTTTTTTGAAACAGTCTACGACAAATTCAAAAAAATAACGAATTACAAAAAATAATAACTCATTTTTCTTTAATAATATGAATGTTCAAACTGATTGCTATTATGTGTAAGACACTGTTGGAATTTTGAAGTAACTTTTCTTAAAAGATTTTGCATAAAAATATTTATGTCGTTTAAATATTGGGATTTTGTTGCTTGAATAAAGCAGTCAAACATATCACATTTTTTAAAATATGGTCGATTTCTAGCCATTTTAGAATAATTTTCAGTGAGCCATTCACAAAAATGATAAGTAAAATGACAATGTCGTTTCCACGCTTTTGTTTTTCCATGTCCAATTTCATGAGTTGCTATGCTTCCATCAAATAATTATTATGATATTATTTTTGTAACTTTTTAACGTTTTTTACTTTATTTAAAAATCTTTTAATTAACGTTTCAAAACAAATAAACTAAAAATCGTTCGACTAGTGTGTGTGTCTTGCCATTTTCAACTTTTATTTACGTTGAAAATTTCCAGGTCCGGACTAATTTTTTTTTAAATAATAAATATTTTTTTTAACCTTAAAACAAAATACATTAAATTTTGATTATTTTGTGATAATAATAGCATGAAACCAACCAAAATAGTAATAAAAAAAATCCAGGTCCGTATTTAATTTTTTTATTATAAATACCATATCTCAAAAACTAAACAATGTTTTAAAAAATTTTACGTCATTATTTTGCTCTAAAAAAGTTGCCATAAAAAGTTTTTAGAGAATAAAAATATCTTGCAAAATAAGCGAGATACAAGGAATTATTAAAAATGCAAGTTTTTCAAAAACCACGGGGTATAGCAAAAATCTGATTACACCATTTTTAAGGGCTCAAAAAAAGAGCACGGTAAGGTGCAATCAGAAAATCGATATCTTTAATAACAACCGAGTTCCCCATTTAATCCCATCGAAAATGGGACACGCTGTTCATCCAAAAAATTTTATTTTAGAAAGATATACTAAAAAACAGTTGGAAAATTGCCTTGGTGTTCTATATTTATAGACCGGTCTATTCTAGGGACCGCGATATAGCAGCCGCCATCTTTAGACTTAAACGTGCAAGCACTAGTTCACTTCGAATGCTTGTCTAAACTATAGAAATGGAAAATTTGTATGCACCTGGCATTGACGTTGGCAAATTTTTCTTTGGTATTTATTTTTAGCTCACACGTATACTAACTATATAAACTATAGTAGTGTGAGCTATAGAGATCGTATAGCTTTGATTTCAAAAAAAATTACATATATATATTTTTTGTCATGCCGTCTGTCTGTAACGACCAACGCGCGTAACTCAAATATAGCTTGCCCGATTTTAATGAAATTTGGTAACTAGGTTGGATTTTAAATAAAATCGGACAGCCAAAAGGTAGAGTAGAATCGTGAGCTTAGAGGTGCATATTTGGCAGCATATTTGACAAAGTTTTGAGTATCTGAAAGCATATTGATGCGTTAGGAAGTAGACGAATATTTTTAAATTGTCAAAAAACTCATTAGTATTAATAGATTTTTTGACCAAAATCTAGTCAGCTCTTGACAGTTTTGTACAATATTTTACCTAAACATTGCATGAAAATCAGTTCAGCGGTTTAGGAGCTACCGTGTTACGGACAGACATACACACAATCGTGTTACGGACAGACATACACACACAGACAGACGTCACGACGATATTGCTAAAATAGGTCAAAATACACCCATATAAATCATTTTTCTCTAGCCATTGCTGCGCGCGCTAGGAAGGTAAACAAATTTAGCTTAGAGAGCTCGTCAAAAGTTCAGAATGTATGCTACGTAATCTTTGTTTTGTTTAACTTTGCAAAAAACCCTGCAGGTACATATTTTAGTGAATTTTTAAAAAATTGTACTCAAGATTTTGCCCTTATATTAACACAAATATTCACATTCACCGTTACAACTTTGATGGAATGGTGCCGGAGAAGATTTTCCTCAAATTTCATGGGAATTGATAAAGCAGTTTTAAAATTATCAGAAAAAAATCTCAGTTGGGTTCAGGTAAAATGACAACCGCGAAAACAACTTATTTTTTGAAGATCAGGGTTTGGATTTTTTTTTTATGGCTTAGGGTGAGTTGGCAAATTGGACCTTTGTCAAAAGTCAACTGTCCCTCTGACCAAGTGGGTTTTGCAATGGCTCACTCTGACCCTTCTCAGTTCGCGGCCCACACAGTTCGAGTAGCGTCAGAAAAATCGGAATCTTTTTAAAATAAAAACTAAGTACTTTTGTTTTAAACAAGTAAAATTTAAAAAAAAAAGAAAAAAGTTTTTTGTCTTCGGCCGGGACTCGAACCCGGAATCTCTTGTTCTGTACGCAAACGCTCTTTACATTAAGCCACCGAAGACCCTACATAAATTTTCGGAAAAATTTCATCTATGATCTGTGGTGTCTCAATACAAGAACGAGAAACTCTCAGGGTATTAACTTGACCAAGCCATCCAACTGATCTCTATAATTCTTCCTTCCTACTGTCAAAGGTATCAGTTGGATGGCTTGATCAAGTTAATACCCTGAGAGCTTCTCGTTCTTGTATTGAGACACCAGAGATATGCATAGATGGAATTTTTCCGAAAATGTTTGTATGGTCTTCGGTGGCTTAATGTAAAGAGCGTTTGCGTACAGAGCAAGAGATTCCGGGTTCGAGTCCTGGTCGAAGACAAAAAACTTTTTTCTTATTTTTCTTTCTTTAATTTCACTTGTTGTTTATAGTTTTAGGTCCTTGCATTATTTGCAATTTGGTATTCGTCGTACTTTTGTTTTGTTTAGAAAAAACTTAATTGTTGGGTTTTCTTTTCATTTACACTTCCTGTCAAATTAAAATTTTCGAGCCACTACAAATGAGCCTACAAAAACAAGGCTGTACTTTAATCACAGAATTTTCACTTGCCACGTATTTATCATATACGAACATTAGATATTGCTCTTCAGTGGCTGCAATTAAATGACAAGATCAAAGTAACCAAAGGGTCCCGTCGAACAACTGTGTCTTTTCAGGGTCGCGCGTACTATCCGTTTGAAACACTTCCGACTTCTATAATGCACATTGTACTATTTTAGAAATAGTCTTGGAAGAGAGATCAAAATTTAATCTAGGTTTGAACTAACCAGGGTAAGGTATCCTTCCGTGCGTCACCAATTCAGTCAAGAGGATACCGAACGACCATACGTCAGACTTAATCGAGAATTTACTGTAGTTCGCAGCCTCTGGTGCTGTCCATTTTATGGGGAATCTCGCGCCTACACGCGCTTCATACTCGTCTTCCTGCAAATAAAAAGGAAAAGTTGTTAAACTCCAAGTGTAATAAAAAGGTTTTGAATTAATTTTACACTGTTAAAATTAAAATGAAAAAAAATTAAGAATTGTTCTTCAGATAATGAAAATGTTTTGATAGTAGTAGTAATGTAGTGGAGGACCTAAGCCTGTATTCCGGCTAGGCACATAGCGAGTTCAACCCCCTGGCAACCTGCTGCATTCTAGTCCCTGTATGTTGACATATTTGGATATATAATATATCCAAATATGTCAACATACAGGGACTCTACTTCATTCTAGTCACCCAAAAGAAACCATCACGCACTTAAATGGACCTGTACCGGCAAAATCACTACAGCCAGTTTAGTTTATCACGTCAGTCTGACCCACTGTATCACCCTCATGCGCTAAATGGAAGTGTTTAAGAAAGATGCAAGCTGTTCGCAGCATACTGAGATGACTTCAAAATAAATCTTTATTATGCGGTATTTAGTCTATGGGAAGGTCTTGTCGCATCAGATCTTCCTTGCTGGTTCAAAGGACATACGTCACATTACGCTGAAGATTAGATCTTATCTTAGTTAGCTTAGAGCACACACGTCAATGGATTAACTAATTTTATTTTTGATGGGAGTGGGACGTTCCAAGGAGAATGAACAAAAGGGTTGAAATTTTTAAAAAAATAATAATTCTAAACCCACAGCAGCAAGCAAAACGCTGTTTTTAAAGGAAGATTGAGAACTATATTTTCGCAACATTTTCAATAAAATTTGTCATAACGTCAAAGTTTGCCAGAGTCGCAGTTTTTGAGATAAAAAAATTGTTTAAAAAATTATATCTTACAAGCCAAAGTAACTATCGAAACGTAGATTGAAAACTACATTTACAACAAGATTTGCCATAACATAAAAGTTTGCCAGAGTCACAGTTTTTGACAAAACAAAATCGTATACATGGGGTAAATCGAGGGGGAATTCGTTACCCTAAAAAACGTACAGTGATTTCCATTTTTAAAGGTATTCCCAATGATTACCAGTGATTGCCAGTGATTCCTAGGTGATTACCAGCAATTTTCAGGTGATTTTCATATGATTCCCAGAAAAATGTACAGTGATTACCACCCGCGAATTCCCCCTCGGTTTAGGAAAAGCCGGGAAAACGCGGTAAATGTTTTGAAAAACTCTAAAAAACTCTGAACATGTTCAGGAAAACTCTGGACCAGTTTAGGAACAGTCCAGAAATGTTCAGGAAAAAATTGGAACATTTTAGGAAAAGTCTGTAAAGTTTACGAAAAGCCTCAAAAACTCGGGAAATGTTCAGGAAGACTATGTTAAAGTTTAGAAAAAGTCTAGAAAACTCATAAAATATTCTGGAAAGCCCTGAAAGTATTTAGAATAAGTATGGAAAACTTGGGAAATGAAAAATCTGGAAATGTTTAGGAAAAGTATGTAAAATACTTTTTTAGAAAAGTCCGGAAAGTTCTAGAATAGTTTAGAAAAAGTATGGAAATGTCTGGAAATACCCTGCAAAAAATTCTGGAAATGATAGGAAATGTCTGGAAATGTTAAGGTAAATTATGGAATAGTCAGAAAAAGTATTGAAAAGTCTGAAAGTGTCCTAAAGAAGTCTGAAATTGTTAAGAAAAAGTCTGAAAATGTTCACGAAAAATATGGAAACTCTGGAAAAGTTCAGGAAACGTCTGGAAATTTTTGGGAAAATGCCCAGGAAAAGTCTGGAAATGTTTAAGAAATGTATGGAAAAGTTTGAAATGCGCTGGAAAAGTTTAAAGAATTTCAGCAAAGGCAGAAAATAGGAAAATTCTGAAAATGTTTATGAATACGACCCTGAAGATAAGTTTATTACACAACTTTTTTTTATGACTAACAAAAATCTAAAAAATATACAATATTGCGATTAAAATAAAACATATTTTATGTTTATTTCTAAATTGGCAATAAAAAGTATTGTTTGTTTCCTTTTCCCACAAGTGGATACATATATTAAATTGAATTTTGGCATGAAATGGTCGGAAATTATATTTTTCTTTTTATTTTATCTTCTAATTTAGTTCGTTTAATGTATATATTATTGTAATATGTTCCATTACTTACTGTTCACAAAATATGTTAAGATTTAAGCACAAACACTGAAAACTATGCACAGCTAGAATATATTGTAGCAGTAAAATACAATATGTGTTCATAACCTTAAAATGCCAGTGATTCCCAGTGATTTCCAGGTGGTTCCCATATGATTCCCATGTGATTACCAGAAAAATGTAGTGAGTATCACCCGCGAATGCTCCCTCGGCGTAAATGGTATGACTCGAAATATTTTAATGAGTGATAGAGGTCAAAATAAAAAAACTTCATATAACAGAAACCCTTGTTTGTTTTCCAGATACAAAAAATCCAAGTTGACGAATTTTAAAACGTTTTTGGTTATAACTTTTTTCAAAAAGACGGCAAAAATCTGAAATTCAGTGAAGTTGTGTATCAGAATAGGAACAATAATTAGATATAAGAACGAATGTGAAAAATATTATGTGGGCAGATTTCTTAAAGAAAACCTGTTTTGTTTTGTTAGAAACTTTTATAAATGCCATAATTAAACGCAATATTTTTGTTGGTATTTTATGTTATTAGAAACAAGTCTCTAGGTAGAAATAACAATAATATCATTAATATTTTTGTACGCAAAAATAAAGTTAAATTTTTTAAAAAAATTTACCTATTTTTGAGTGCCGAAATCTCCTTAACCCTTTCAGAGCTGATTTTTTATCAAGAGAAAAATTTTTTTTTGGCAATATGCTTTTTAAATCAGGCCCAAAAATTATGTTACAACAAACAAAAATAGGTGCCTTTGATATGCTATGAGCAAAGAATTTTATTTAAATATTAAAAAACTTAAACTCTATTTTAGCCCTAAAGTTACATATTTCAAAAATAAAATTTTAAAAGCTATTAAAAAACCGTGGATGATTGTGGATTTTCTTTTTACTTACTGCTACCAAACTTTCGCTGGTCGACCATTGCACTTGAAATAAACAATTTGTCAAAAACATGACACCCGGTTGGTCAAAGCTCTCCATTTATGAAGTTAAAGGTTTCCTCAAAGTTATAAATGGAAGTGATTTTAGTTTATTGTTTGTAAAAATGCCGCCATTTGAAATAACTGTGCATATTTATGGCCCAGGGGTCTGATTTTATTTTTTAAAAATGTATACTACATATTTTAAATATAATTAGCCAGATAATCGTTTGGCTGCGGCAGATTTGTTTTTCCCCACTCCTCATACTTTAAAAATCCTATATATGACTTAATTTTGATTGTAAATTTTTTATTGTTCTGTGTTCTTCGCTGATCATAAACCTTACCTTTATTAAACGAGCCAATCCAAAATCAGCGATTTTTACGATGTTCTGATCGGCCACTAGAACGTTTCTGGCCGCCAAATCTCGGTGAATGTAGTTTTGAGATTCCAAGTAGGCCATGCCGGCGGCAATTTGGGCCGCCATGTCAATTAGAATTTGAAGTTTGAGCACTGTGAAGGAATCTAAAAAAAAAATGTAAGTAAATACACAGGAGTTGAACTAGGTATTTAAAAGAAATGTGGTTTATTTGAACAACCAATTATTTTGTAATAACGTTACGAAAAATTAAGAAGAGAAGTGTTAACGGCCATCAATTGAGTTTGTATTCTTTAAAAAAACCATGTTTGTTTACAAATGCAATAAAAAATTTTCAACTTTGGTTTTTTTCATGCTTTGGTGTAGAACCAATGATTACACAAACCCTAGATATGCAACCCAACACACTTGTTAGCTCCCGCTAAATTTCGCGGTTGTTTATATATATTTTTAAAAACACACAACTGTATGAAGGACAAAGCGCATTCCGCGTATTTGGACATGCGCACCAACAACCAGTGAGATCCTTGTCAATCGCCTAGAGAAAAAGGCGTGTTAATTTCGTTCTCCAACTATTTCAAATATCTACACCTGAAAGTGCTCGATTTTTGTGTACTGAAGCATAGAACTAGAAACTTCAACCCTTCAGCTACGTGGTGACATCATTAGATCCATCAGGGGCCCCTTGGAAGTGGAGAATTTGGCTGCAAAAGAGGTGAGTGCATTTGTCTCTGATTACCGTTGTGTGCCAACAATATTTTACCTATGGACATTTTGATTATTTCGTAATTCATATCAATATTTATGTTTGTTCGCGCTATCATCAATTAAAATTTATACAGTCCATTGCCTTTAACGTTTTTCTAACCGTGGACTAACATAAAGTGTTCCTTGCGAGCCGAATTATTTAGAATAAATCCATACGACGGTATTAATAATTATTTTCATGCCAAGCCACTTATTTACCTAATCTGTGGCCAAGCCAAACAAGGTGGCCTTGAATCGAGTCGAGAAAGTCGTCGGTGTGGTGTGTGCAGGACACGTGTATAGAGCGTGGTCATTCAGTAAACAAAGCGAGTAGGAATCAAAACAAACAAAACAAAAGTTCAGTGGTGTACCATATCATTTCGATATTTAAAACAATTTTCATCAATTGCGATAAATTAGTGCATATTTTCGACAATTCGTCATTTTTCTATTTCAGAAGCATTAATTTAGCGTTAATTGTATATTTACCGACAATTTCGTCATTTCAAAGGTAAAATCATGTCTGTCAAAAAAGCCGTACAAAAACGCAAGGGTTTTTTATCTGCGATCACCGAGTGTTATGTGTTGTCAAAGACCGCGGAAAAGGATGAAAGAGCGAGAAACGAGTTTCAAGTGAGGTATTCCGATTTGGATGAAACCTTCGATAAATGCATGCTGGCGCATAATGACGTCATTATGTTGATAGACGACTCGGACGACGAGGAGTTTAAAACACAGGATGCGATCCTTTCAGAAGCTCGTAAATATTTTTATGCGTGTAAGGGGGTTTACTCTAAAATATTTCCGGTTGAGGCCCCATCCTTTTCGGGATCATATGTTCGACAAAACGAAACTCCAAAACTCAAAGAGTTAGGTATTCCCATATTCCGAGGTGATAAAAAATTATGGCCAAGCTTTTTCGATCTTTTTAATAACATTATAGATCAAAATCAAAGTCTAAGTAACGTTCGAAAACTTCAATATTTATTTTCATATCTCGAGGATGAGCCTTTAAAATTGATATCAGAGATTAGCTTATCTGATCAAAATTATAAAATTGCTTATGACAAAGTAGTCAATAGATATCAAAACAAGCGAGACCTCGCAAATGATGCTTTAAGCTCAATTATGAATTCCACCTTAAAAAACGAGTCAGCTAAAGAATTGCGTAATTTAATTGACACCTTTTCTGAATCCCTAGAAATTTTAAAATCACTTAGCTTTGACGTTGATAGTTGGGACTTTATTATTTTTTTCATTTTATTAGAAAAATTGGATATTCCAACGCGTTCAAATTTCGAAACGAGTCACGCCAATACTAATACCGAAATTCCCACTTTTCAGTCACTTTTTCAATTTCTAGAAAAAAGATGTAAAGTTTTGGAATCACTTCCTCAATCAACAGCACCCAAAAAGGTGCCTATCTATCAAAAATCAAATTCTATGCAAAATCAGTCTGGGCAAAAGCCTACCTATCAAAATTCAAATTCTATGCGAAATCAGTTTGGGCAAAAGCCTACCTATAAATCATCCAATTCGCCTTTTATAGGACTGGCTGGCACCTCAACTAATTCAAGTACGGGAATAAAATGTTTCCGGTGTAATCAAGGTCACGTGCTTTCGAAATGTCAAACATTTCTTGATCTCTCACCTATCGATCGCCTATCTTTCGTCAAGCAGAAAAAATTATGTCTAGCGTGTTTTCATCCCTTGCATGATGTAGATACGTGCAAATCAAAATATTCATGCAGGACTTGCAATAGTAAAAGGCACCACACTTTAACTCATATCTTAGAAACTAATCAAGAGTCTGGAAGCCAAGATACTAGTCCTGTCATTCACACACCACCTGTCAATAATCTTCATGTGTCATTAAATGCCTCAGGACCTTCAGGTACCTTTCTTTTATGCACCGCCATAATAGATGTTATGGACGGATGCGGAAATTTTCAACCTGTAAGGGCACTACTTGATTCTGGATCACAGACAGGATTCATCAGTTTTTTTTTTTTTTTTTTTTTTATTTGTCAAACACACTGTGTTTTTTTTTTTTATTACAATCTAGTCAGTAAGACTAATTAGCAATTTTGTTTTAACTTAATTTACTAGAAAAGTCAGATTTAAACTTAGGGTTCACTCAACAGTTCTCCCCGCTTTGTTTAGTCTGTAACTCACAATTGTGTTGTGTTTATAGCATTATTTTGTTTTATGTGTAATTCACTTAGTTTACTAGCTCAAACGGCTTCACTCTTTTTAGTCGTCGAACTAGCATAGTATTGTCTAGAAGCTGAATTGCTTCCACATTCACATGCCGATGGAGTCTATCTTCATGGCTTTTTGCGTACTTTTTTATAGTCTCTGCTACAGTTTCGATTTTTAGATCTCGATGAAGGTCACTATTTCGAACGTACCAAGGTGCATTCACAATGTTTCTTAATACTTTATTTTGAAATCTCTGTACAACTAGAATGTTACTCTCTTTAGCACAACCCCATAGTTGAATACCATATGTCCATACTGGTTTCAGTATTTGTCTATAAAGCAGTAACTTATTATGAATTGTTAAATTGGACTTCCTTCCAATTAGCCAGTTCATTTTTCTATACCTTATTTCAAGTTCTTCTTTTTTTTTCTTAACATGTGCTTTCCAGCGCAATTTGGTATCAAGTGTCATACCTAGATATTTTGCCTGATTCGAATATGGTACTGGAATGTTGTTAATTGTTATTTGTATGTGATTTATATTTTTGTTTGTAAAATCAACATGAATTGATTTGGTTTCATTTAATTTTATTCGCCACTTTGTGGTCCAACTGTGAATTTGGGTGACTGCATCCTGAAGTTTCTCTATGCATTTTTCAATAGATTTTTCTACCGTCAATAAACCAGTATCATCGGCAAATGTTGCTAAGTGACAATTTTCTGGCTTTGGGATATCACAAGTGAATAATAAGTATAGATAAGGGCCTAGTACGCTACCC
The DNA here is from genome assembly GCA_963576565.1 of Aspidapion aeneum. NCBI lineage: Eukaryota > Metazoa > Arthropoda > Insecta > Coleoptera > Brentidae > Aspidapion > Aspidapion aeneum. The sequence continues at coordinate 30,811,736 of OY755038.1, read as the reverse complement.
TGGGGCACGCCTGCTTGAATTTCTCTTAAATTTGAGTATGAGTCTTCCTGTTTTACTCTAAAATGTCTATCAGATATGTATGATTCCAAAATATCCGAATACTGTTTTGGCAGAAACCTTTTCATTCAGGATTCATCAGTGAAAAGTGTATTCAGCGTCTTAATCTTCCTAGGCGAAGTTACACCACTGAAATATTCGGATTAAATCAGATGTCTTCTTTCACTTCCAAAGGGCTCGTTCAATGTCACATTAAGCCACAAGGACAAGTCACTCCTTTACTTAATTTCGAAGCAATTGTTGTTCCACAACTATGTTCCAATATGCCTACATTCTCTTTGAACGATAATCAGTGGAAACACTTGCAAAACCTTAAACTTGCCGACCCATCTTATTTCAAATCTAGACCTGTGGACCTGGTTATTGGTTGCGAGCTATTCGCACAGATATTCAAGGAGGGCAGGGTTCTTGGACAGGTAGGGCAGCCTTCAGCCCTTGAAACTATCTTTGGCTGGGTCGTCATGGGCATATGAAGGACAAAGCGCATTCCGCGTATTTGGACATGCGCACCCACAACCAGTGAGATCCTTGTCAATCGCCTAGAGAAAAAGGCGTGTTAATTTCGTTCTCCAACTATTTCAAATATCTACACCTGAAAGTGCTCGATTTTTGTGTACTGAAGCATAGAACTACAAACTTCAACCCTTCAGCTACGTGGTGACATCATTAGATCCATCAGGGGCCCCTTGGAAGTGGAGAATTTGGCTGCAAAAGAGGTGAGTGCATTTGTTTCTGATTACCGTTGTGTGCCAACAATATTTTACCTATGGACATTTTGATTATTTCGTAATTCATATCAATATTTATGCTTGTTCGCGCTATCATCAATTAAAATTTATACAGTCCATTGCCTTTAACGTTTTTCTAACCGTGGACTAACAACACTTAATAACAGCAGTGTACAGGTGGCCCTACGGTATCATCATTGAAACTACATGAACATACGGCAGAGCCATCTGTCCGCTGCTGTTATTAAGTTTGTTGGATTACATATCTAGGGGTTGTGTAATAATTGGTAAAACTAAATTCTGAACTTTTTTTTGAAAAAATAAATATATTTTCTTAAACATTTTTTGCAAATTAGTCAGTATCGATCAATTTCAGGAACGAAAAAAGTGACATGGAGATTTTTTTCTTCGGCCGTGGAAAATATGGATTAGCTTTACAAGCTTCATAGCGAAATCAGTTTAGCTTGGGGTCGTATCGATAGTGGTACAAAAACCTTTGAATTAAAAGATCTGTAGTTTACAGATCATGACTTTAACTACTAGAAGAAGGACATTATTAGGGACCTTTTGCATGTCTTATTTTTCATTTGAGGCCTTACTAAAAGACAATTTTTGGCCTACTTGTGGTCGAATAAGGCAGACTTGAGTTCCTTTATTTAGAGACAATGTTGCCGCGCATATAACGTTATGACAAAACGTAATCTAAATTTAAAATATTTTTGATACCAGACAATTATATCAAGAGCTACCAATGCTGGGTATTCCGCAGTACACAGTACACAGAATGGTAGAGCATTTTAATATTTGAAGCATTTTTTCCACTTTTGAAACTTTCATGAAAAAGTAAAATTTTGGTCTTTGGGGGTACCTCAGGCCAATTTCGTAGTTTTTTTGAGCATAATTCGAAAACTTTTTAACTTATGGTAAAGATGAAACCCACTGTGAATACTTTTCAATACGAATCTTTTTTGTATCCTATGATTTTTTTGTAAAATCAGCAGTTTCTCTAAAAAACGCAAAAAACACGAAAAAAACATAATACTGAGGAACATTTTTTTTCAGACACAGAAATATTAAAAATGCAAGTGATTAATAGTTTTTATAGAAGTGCACTATAATCCAAATAAAATATGTCCTCACAATATCCCTTTCAATATAAAAAAAAAATTAGTTTGAAAAGAAATCAGTTAAAAATACAAAACTTGTGAATTTTCAAAAATTTTGAGCCGCCATATTTTGTTTGGCATGAGTTTGGTTCGGTTCCAGATGTCGAATAAGTGGATCTGTGTTCCCCAAGGTAAGGGCTTTCAAGTCCTGGAGTCAACTTTGCATTAACATGAAAAGTGCAAAAGGGCCTCTAAGCAAATAGAGTATGAAATTATGTGTAAAAAAATAGGAAATATTATTAATGGATAAAATTGGTATTGAAATACTTACTTTTGCCCTTTCCTTGCAAATAGTCAAGCAGGGAACCACCCATCAGTTCTGTTATAATATAAATTGGTTCTTCCACGGTACACACAGCGTACAGTTGGATCAACTTTGGATGTCGCAGTTTTTTCATAATTTGAGCTTCTGCCAAAAAGTCCTGAAAAAACAAGATTTATTTTGAAAAATACACCATGACGGCATACTAGTAATGTTTATTTTGAACGACTTACGATATGCGGAAACCACGTCTTAAAAATATCTGTACTGATAAAGCGTATTAAATTCTTTGTATTTTGGAACATTTGGAAGACAAAGCTATTATCTTGTGTTGACGTAACCGCTAACTGATAATGGGTGTTTTTAAGCTTGGAAAAGAGATGGCGCTGAGGGCACAGCACCCATTATCAGTAGCCAGAATTTATCCAAGCCATACGTTTGAGTTCATTTAAAATCCAATATGCCGGCACGTTTGTAGCAGTTATTTTTAGATGCCCTTTCCCAGATATATTTAAGACGTACGTGACGGAAACGGATTATAGTAAATTAACAGATTAGATTAGACCAAAGTTAAAGTAGCAAATCTTAAATGGCCGCCGTCCCGTTCTTTGTTTGACATTTCGTTGTGCGGTTTAGGAATGTCAAGTGCTTGTCAAAAGCTGGTTTCGTTTATTTGTTTTTGCCAGTTTTCTAAATTTAATTTGGTATCAAATCTAACTGTCAAAAACTGGTTCAGGGTCTTAAGGCGACAAATTCGATTCAACTAATTTTTTACGCAAAAGACAACAAGGCAAAATATTTAAATATCAGTCAATAGGTGGCACTACATATTAAAGTCCTAGGGACACCTATTCGGTTTCTAAATTGTGGGCCTTACTAAAATTTTAGGGATGACAAAAAACGAGACATTTTGAGTTTGACACTGACGTTAATTTTTGCTCAAAAACACAAGTGGGCGGCTAGTTTTCCAATAGCAACAGAAAAAATAAAAGAATAGAGTAAATAACAAAGCCTATTTTTTTGTCAAAAACCAGGGGATAACATTTCATCTTATAAATAAAAATAGAAAAGTGTTTATTTACTGTGATAGAAAATACTGATAATCCCCGAAGAAGACTTAGCCACAATAGGATGGAACACATAATGTTCCTATGAGCCTGCCTCCAAATACATCTAGAGCAAAATATATTTAAAGACCTTCCGATATCATTGATCCAGAATATGAAAACGAAAATCTCTTGATCCACAGATGCTGCACAGGATAAGAACAAAGATTATAGATTATAATATATTATTGATAAGAAGTCGTTTTCGGCAATCATTGTAAATTAAATATAATAAATGAGTAGTTTTTATTGTAGTACTTTACTTTTGTTTCCACAACCTCGTAGAAAAAATATTGTACCTACATACTTAACGAATGTGTTTAGTGCGTCTTCCGCACCTATTTCCTGCGACCACATATAAAAATGTTGGATTTTACACGATTTGCATCCTCAGAAAACATTAAATTTCATCCGTGTGCAGAAGTTTTTTCGCACATGTGGGACAAGTACTTTCAGTACTTCGGCACATGTATGGAAAGTGTTTAACAATACTTTTTCGCACATGTGTTACAAACTACTTTCCCACACATGTGCGGAAAAGCAGTTTCATTTGATTTACGCAAAATTAAACACCAATTTTTACAAAAATTAGTATAGTTCAACAGTGTCCGTGGGAAAAATAGCTCCATAACTCGACAGAAAGTAACTTTCTCACGCTCGTGTGAAATTTGTCACTTTCTTCTCTTGGTATGTAATAAATAAATAAATAAATGAAAAGGGCTTTATTTTCAGCGAAGTTAAACACAAGCTTCTGTTAACTGAGCAATATACTAATTATCAAAAACTATCTTATAAATTGGTTCGTAATCCCGTGATTTTGTTTGTTACGCTATGGCCAGCCCTTAAAAAACGTTTTGTAAATAGAAAAAATGGTATGTCTTTAAATACCTTCTTATAATCATTTAACTTACATTAAATGACATTTTATTTATTCAAAATATCTGAAAATAATGTGAAAATCCGTGTCACGTGATCTTAGTTAAATTTTCTCAATCGAATTGACTTGCCCCCGGTATATGGGGGTGGCGCTTCAGTCAAGAGGTTGATGGCTCTTGTCTGAGTTGGTGTCCTGCATCAAATATAAAATTGGGCGCGCTTTTGTAAATCCTAATAGATCTCTTCTATAAAAAACTAGTTGAAACATTATTTCTGTTCATGTGCAAGATTTTTTAGAAATCTTCAAACGTATCTTGTTAGATTTTTGATTTTCTTTTGTAAATTTCCAAAAAATACAAAAATCGAAACAATTTCGCTACAGTTTTCTATAACACAATTAGGCTACTGAAATGCCAAACATTGTTTTGAAATATTTGTTGTGTTTTAGCCATAACTTTTTTTTTATTTTTCGAATAAAATGATTTCGCGAAAAACTGCTAAGATACGGTTGTTAAAAATGCTTTAAAAAACTACCCCTCAAAATTTCGACGCGTTCCCCTTTCTCGTTTTCTATTTCTATTAGAACAAAGATTTGGGCAAAAAACGCGATATCAGTGTTGTCAAATGTTAAGTTTTCGGACGAAGTTTGCCCCCTTAAAAGATCACTTTTTCTAATATGATAGAAAAAATCCGAGATTTTCAAACAAACACAATAGAAATAACAACTACTGACAGCCTTCGCCATTTTAACAAAGCTACGATAAAAAAAAGTATACCGAGTTTGGTTGAACTGCCTAACGGGTTGCCTACGATTGCCAATCTTATCTTGTCCGTATTTCCGCTTTTTCAATGTTTTCAAATAAACTATAATGATCCAAGATTTTTGCATGAGTTTTTCGTGCACTTAAAAGTGCACTTAAAAGTTCTTCGTCCGAATCTGATGAACTGGATGATTATGAAATGACTCCCTGGGCCGTTGGCTATTGTTGCCAACAATCGATTACATCGGAAATGTAGAAGAACTTGTTTGATGGCATGTGGATCGCATCAGAACTTTTCAAAAACCTGGTTGGTTGCATCGATGAGATTAAGACCTCTTCCATATTGTTAGAAGGACTAAAATCAGCATGCCTCTTAAAAAATCTTAAAACAAAAATAAAAACATATGTTACACATATGTACACTCATAAAAATTCCGTACAGGAGAAATTAAATTGAGTAGTTTTAGTGTGTGTTGCGGTAAATCCAGCTTTCTTGTAATACTGCTGACAACCAATGGGTCTGTGTCAATAACTTGAAATACCATTTCACTCATTGAAAGTATCCCGCTTGTATAAAGAAAAATAACAGAACCTGAATGTATTTTACGCTACGCGCCTGCCAATTCTAGTCCAAATACTCATAGCTTGCTTTGGAAACAATGGCAAATTTTAATTTGCAGACGAATTTTCAAGTGCGCAGGCATGTTTTGTCACGTAGGCTGTGTGGGTAGATGACATATTTGTTATTTACATTTTGCGGTGTTTTGCGTTTCTTGAGTAAAATTATGTTTTTTTTTTGTCAAAAATGGGAAATAATTTACGTAAAACATTTGCGGTTTGTGGAAAAATGTCCGGTAGAAGACGTGTATTTTTCTTTATAACTTCAGGGCTCTCAACAGATAAACAGCAAAATAATATGAAAAATATAAACTTTTTTAATAAAATTATGAAAAATATGAAATTCAGAAAACAAAATATGAAGGAAATATGAATAAAAAATTAAGTTTTTTTTGGGTCCTCTATTAAATGGCTTGTTATGTCAAACCCAACTTTTTTTTAGGAAAACTCATTTACTAAACAAAAATATGTATTTGTTGATTTTATTTATTAAGAAAAGTATTAACAAATATTTTTAAGATGAATTAGGCCTGGATTGGTTATGGCCAAACAAAAAAAAGGCACATTTTTAAAGCATATTTTACAACAAGGTATAAGGTAGAAATAAAATTTCGGAATTCTATTGTCTTTATTTATTTTAAAACACGACGTTTCGGTTAGTAAGTATCTCTAACCGTTATCAAGTGTAAAACTGTTTTACACGATTTATTTAAAATAAATAAAGACAATGGAAGTCCGAAATTTTATTTCTACACAATCATTGTCTACGAGTTTCAAACAAAGGTATAAGGTGTTTCCGTATTTTTAAACCAAGGTCTACTGCAATTATTCAAAGAAATATAAAAAAATTATAAATGCAAAAGTTGTAGGCTTTATCCTATACCTTTAAAATAAGTTATGAAAAAACACAAATATTGTAAATCTCTTACGGAACATCCTACAAATTAATATGTTAATGATTTAACTTAAAAAAATAGATATTTTCTTTCTAAACTCAAAAATATATGATAAACTGCCATTTGGTAACGCCACGGTTAAAATATTAGCATCTACAATTTCTAGCGGTTTGGGACCTACTCTACATTTCTTGAAAATATGTACCCTATTTTCTATCTCTTGAAATAAGTGCAGTAGACCTTTGTGGAAATATACCAAAACACCCTGTACATCTAGTAACACAGAAAACTTAAGTATACTCGATGATATACTTGGTGTACTTTAAATACCTATTCCGAACTCAAACATTTAAAAAACTCAACATTACAGAGTAAAAGCTCTGCTCAATTAGACTTTTTCAGAACTAATCACGGATGACCAAAACAACTAATTAACATAAAAAATGCAACAAACATAAGAATAATAAAACAAAAGGCAAAAAAGCCTATTTATTCAGACTTTCTCAGAGGCAACAAACTAATAATAAACTAAAAGGAACTTAAAATTAAAGACTAGGAAAAATATTGAAAATTTCCACACTTATTCTGTGACTGAAGTTTCTTCATTGTGGAAAATATAAAAAATATGAAGGTTTTTCTAAAAATATGAAGTTTTATGAAGTCTCAAAAAAAATATGAACATTTTCATAAAATATGAAGGTGCTGAGAGCCCTGTAATTTGTTAGTAAAGTTAACAGTAGTTTATAGATGCCATTAAACACTTTTCATGGTGTCCATAATTAATCTGCAACAATTAATTTTAGAAAAACTACAATTTTAATTCACAATTTGATACATTTTCACCCGATCAACTAGTTTTTAGAAAAAATAATAATAGACATAACCCTAAATTTTGAATTGTCAAATAATGTAGTGACGTAACGGAGTATGTTCCAAAACCACCAAAATTGACGCATGCGCAGTAACCGAAATCCTGTCTACCCGAAAAGAGAACATAACGAATTAAATGGAGGTCCTGGCTTTAAGCATTGCGTGTGTGAATGCATATGTATGCTCTAACGTAATTGTATGCTCTAACGTAATTGGTCTAGTCCTACACATCAATCAAACAAGCCAGACGTTAAACACGGAACAAACCAACTCCTGGAATTAAACAGGAATAGCCTAAGAATAATCACAGGGCTATACACAGGCCAATGCCGACTCAACAAACACATGAACAGACTGGGAGTAAGTAACACACCAGAGTGTAGGTTCTGTGGTGTTGAGGAGGAAACGCCACTTCATTTAATCTGCCAGTGCGTAGCAAGACAGAGAACTAGGGCGAAAATATTCGGACCTGGACAGATAGAACCTCAGGATCTTGAGGAAATATCACCAAACAAACTGATCTGCTTCATTGGTGATATTTAAGTTAGGATGAGTCACAATAGACCACTAGAGTCGAAGTGGAGGGGCCACATTCGCACCACTCATAATCAAACCTAACCTAACCTACCAATCAATGTATGCTACGAACTCACCTTAGGGTCCATAGTTCCAGGCTTCAGTGTCTTGATAGCCACGGGTGTAGTGTTGTTCCACATGCCCTCCCAGACGTCACCGAACTGTCCGCTACCTAATTTACGTATGAATTTTAGGGAGGTCCGTTCGATCTCCCATTGGTCCCGGGTTCGATGGGACAGCCCTTCGGGTTGCGGTTTTTCCACCTGCAAAAGTTTAAATTTTGTAGAAAAGCTAAAAGAGATTCATTAGTTTTTTGTTTCATGTGAAAAATTTACATGCTAGACAAAAAATCATACTTCCGGGGTTCTGTACTCTCTTTCTTATGAGTCGTGTGAACCGGCGAGCTTTTTTTCCAACTCCTACAGCGTTATACCCTGTTTCCACCAATGCATGCCAACCCCGATTCAAAAAACGCATCAGGTGACGCTGCATTTAAAACCGGTGCAAATCCATGGGCCATCACGTGAATTGGGGTGGGCATGCATTGGTGGAAACAGGGTATAAGCCAGAAATCAAAAATAAATTTCGAAAAATGGCTGTTTTTTAATTATTTATCCCGGGTTAACCAGAAGGTTTCCTGTTGTGTAGAATGTAAGTGATGACAAAAAAACCGGCATACAAACGGGCTATAAGAAAGATGCAGGTTATTTGCTATTCCTGAAAATAAAAAATTTCCCTCATTCCTGATAAACCTAGTAGGTCATTTCAGATAAAACCAAGTTTTCCATACAACAGTTACTTATAGTACAAATACGAAATGAACTTCATTACAGTACCAGTTACTCGACAAAAAACGGAGTAACGAATACCGATCCGAAAATTAAATGATTACTTTCGTTACTTTGATTCCTTCGATTATTTTAGTATTCAGTAATCACTCGAAAGTTGGTAATAAAAAATCAGGGAGTAACTATGATAGCTTAAGTAACTAACGCATTTAAATTGTATTTGTAAAAGGTAACAATAAGAAAAAGTCGGACGTGACAATCTGGCAATGTTGTTTATTTGAGCGCTTGCAGCCGCTTGCTCGGATCAACAATCTACATATTATACAGAATGTATTTTTTTATTTTTGTCCAAACTTTTGTATATTTTTTGAGTTTTCGTCTAAGATTGTTATTTTTATCTCTTATTTTTGTACTTTTAGAACAAGAACAGTTCCTACGTAATTCCTACCTTTATTTTAGCTCACACATATACTATACTATAGTAGTGTGAGCTATGGTGATCCTAATTTTTTCGAGAAAAAAAAAGTTGCTCCGATTTCAAAAATTTTTATATATCTTTGCGTTTCAGATGATTTTGAAACTTTTTTGTCGCGCCGTCTGTCTGTCTGTCTGTCTGTCTGTATGTCTGTCTGTCTGTCTGTATGTCTGTCTGTAACGACCAACGCGCATAACTCAAAAACCGCTTGGCCGATTTCAATGAAATTTGGTACCTAGGCTGGGTCTTCGGTCGAGATGGTCCCATTTAAAAATGAACAAAATCCACCGAACACAAACCAAATAAAAGGGTGGGGATAGATTTCAAAAATTAGAGTTTATGTGAAAATATGGCGTGTGTGATATCAAACGAAAGGTTATTGAGTCTGGAGTTAAACAAAATACATTTTAATTTATTTTAAAAAAAGGGTGGGGGTATATTTCAAAAATTAGAGTTTAAGTGAAAATATGGCGTGTGTGATATCAAACGAAAGGTAATTAAGTCAGGAGTTCAACAAAGTACATTTTAGTTTTTGTTTTTTTTTTAAGGGTGGGGCTGGATTTCAAAAATTTTGAGTTTTAGTCAAAACATTGCTTATGTGGTATCAAACAAAAGGTAATTTAGTGTGGAATTGAATAAAATATATTGTTTTTAGTTATATTAGCTCACACGTACACTATAACTATAGTACCCAGTGTGAGCTTAGGGGCCCATATATTGGCAGAGTATTTTTATTTTAACCGGCATTTTGAAAATTTCAATTAAATATTTCTATAATATCAACAACAAAAATATACCTACAAGTAAATGATCTTCGAATTAAAGACAGAATTTTGCACTAATTGTATGATTGAATTGAATACAGTTACAGTAATCAAAGTAACGATAGTAATGAATATATAAAATGATTACTTAGTAGTCGAGTAACGATCAGTAACGAGTATTCAAATGTAACAAAAGTCAACACCTGTAGTACCAGTACCAGTGCTGTAATAAACCTAACCTTGTGAAATACAACATTTTTCTATGACATCTTGCAAGAACGGATCCTGCTACAAACAGAAGGCTTTTTAAATTCCATAGCCTTCTTAAGAGAGGGTGGGGTAAATTCATCATCTGCTTGCATTTTACTTTCTGAGCTTGCCCCCCCTCCTGGATACTCCCTTGATATATTGAATTTTTTTTATGTATTCAAAATGCAATAAGCTTACACAAAAAAATGACACTGACCTTTACTTTTTGCTTTTAATATTTATCATAAATAAGCATTTTGCTGAATAAAAAAATCGTAAAAAATTGCATGTTATAAATAAAAATAAGTTCGGTAAAAAGCTGCTTACATCACTAGTATGATAGTACAACTTATTATAGTGTCGATTGGTGACAAACTGTTTTAATTCAGATCCCTTAAAAGAAATCTGCAGTAAGCTAAACTCCCCTCCCCCCTCCTGCTACTAGCAGCTATTGACTAATAAAAATGTGAATAGATAAAAGTGATAAACTGATACATAAACCGGATGGCGACTTTAAAACTACCCACCTGAAATATATTAAATCAAAAAGTTTTTGATTGACAAACCCTAGACACAACAATTTTTTATTAGAATTTTTTTTTCTAAATCCCGCAATATCATACACTTTTAAGCTATTAGCAAATAACAATAATTATATAGTATACATTATTATACAGGGTGTCCCAAATAAAAGGTAACAGAGGTGTTTTTGGGTGTTTTTGGGTATTTCTCGTGCGAATTTTTGCGAGGGGGCGCTTTTTGGCTATCTTGACATTTTTGTAGCATGCACCATCTTTGAAGGGTATACTTTACCGCTATATTTTGAATAGGGAAAGTGGGTCTAGTGATACCTTGTTTTGAAGTTCTCTTGAATATCTTTACAACCGTGTAAAAATTTCGAAAATCCATCGATTAGTTTGTGAGGTATTTGCTTTCAAATGTTCAAATTTAACATGGAATGATAAAATAAAAATTAAAATTCTGATTAAATTTTTATTTTATCAGTCCATGTTAAATTTGAAAGTTTGAAGGCAATTATCTCTATCTAGGATAGGTTTTAGACATTTTTACACGGTTGCAAAGACATCCAAAGCTCTTCAAAACAAGGTATTACTAGACCCACTTTCCCTTTTCAAAATATAGGTGTAAAGTATACCCCTTACAGGGGGTGCGTGCTACAAAAATTCCAAGATAGCCACAAAGTGTCCCCCTCGGAAACAAAATCGACGTGTCCGAGCGTTTCTTCAAATTCGCACGAAAAAAACCTAATAATACCTCTGTTATCTTTTAGTTGGGACACCCTGTAATATTACCCACTATTATTATTATAATAAATTATTTTAAAATTTAAAAAAATTATATTTTTGCGTTTTAGATCTAAACATCTCTAAATCAAACCAAAAAATATTTAAGATATTAACTCAGTTATCCATTTAAAATTCTTGCTTGCTTGGGTTGGGGATGATACAAAAAATGACGGATCTCGAGGTTTTGTCCAAAAAATTTTTTTAACTAAAGATATTTTAAATAAACATTTTTAAAAATAATTTGAAAATTGCCACCCTGTTTATAGCAAAGTGTATTATTTATACAACATTTTGGTACTAAACATGAAAAAGACAAAACAATTGTTTTGGTGATTTTGTGTAGGTATGACTGGTGAAGGTACAGCTAACATAGATGTGATTTTTTTCTAACATACCTCATAATCAAAAGGGTTCTGCTTCCAAAGTAAAAAATAAAAAATATAATCAATTTTTTAATTAAATTAAGATATAAAAAGTCAATAGCTGCTTGAAACTTAGCTACTACTACATCAAACATAACTTTTGTTTAAAAAATAATCATAATAAATAGAATTCAACAAATCTAATAGGTTCTCAAACAAAAATGCTAAACTCCTGCAAACCAAAGCTTTTAGAATATTTTGAAACAAAAGTCTTAGTCATTAAATGTTGTTAACAAGTTAAGAATCAAGTTTTTTTCAGCATCACAATGTCAGTCAAATCACACTTTGGCATAATTTTGAGTTGAGCCATAAAAACATACAAAATGTGTGTTATTATAACTTTCTAACTATACCATCGCTTTTGAGAAAACAAATTTTTTGTTTCCCATCTTAAATTCCAAAATGGCAGACAGAATTAACCTTGACCCTTCATTCAAAGAGGCCCATTTATTTTTATGTTCCGCAACTTTTTTGGAATGTTGTAAAAAAGTCCTAGTTCCGCCACGCACAATGAGGTATGAATCATTAAAATCGGCTTAGTGATTCCCGAAAAATGATTTTTATTTTCAACAATTGTTTTACCAATTATACGACTGCCTTCTCAATTTTGTCTGCAACCACTTCCCCATAAATTAATTTTTACTAAATCGATTTTATTGAAATAAAAAACATTACGGTAAGGATCCACTGCTCTTAAAGAATAATTAACAAAATTTGTCGCCATCTTGAAATCAAAGAAGGCGGACTAAATCGAATTTGATCCTCCATAAAGGATTGCTTTTTTTGGGTGGCCACACACGAGTAGTTCTAGATATTAGCGTTTGTTCTTTTAATCATCATTATTGAGCGACTTTATTAAACCACAAAGATTCTTAGCATGATGCTCCGTTCAGTAAAAACAAATAATTTATCAGGAAATTAATTTTGAAAGAATAGGCAAAGCAATCGTCTGTAAATGAAAAAAAAAATTGTAAAATTTAAGGATTATAACAATAAACGAGCCTCTGGGTCAAGTTTGATTCTATCTGCCATCTTGGAATTTATTATGACTGATAAAGAAATATTTTTGCTTTAAAGCCTGATTAATTCCAAATAAAGTGAGTTTGTTTAACTAAATTCGATGGTAGAGTTTAAAAGTTATAATGAAAAACATTTTGTCCGGTTTTTTTTGACACACCCGGTACATTAGCATTCCGCCTTATGAAAAAAACGCTGGTTGATCCAGTTTTAAAGCAACTTAAGAAGTCAAAGACTATATAAAGTTCCTAATTTAGTTAGAAGTCAAAGGTCGTACCTGAACACAAGGTTTACATAAGTTGACGCACAGCCCGTCTGCGTCGTTACTGTAGTGTGACACCAATTCTTGCAACGTCCTAAAAGTGGTTCTTCGGGCAATGAAAAAGCCGCCCTCGTCCAGTTGTCTGATCCTGTAATGCTTGACTGTGTCACCGTCGCGAACTGCAAAAAAAAAAGAATAATTTTTATACCGCGTGGCCAGCCTTCTATCTAGGGGTAGAATTTTTGTATGGGCCATAAGGATTGCATGGGAGAACAGACCAACGTTGCCAGTTTTGCGAAAATATCAGTATAATCCGCTACTTGGTTCGTGAACAACCAGAATAATACAGTGGTGACTCGATAATCCGGATCAATTAAAACCGGGCCGATCCGAATTATCAAAGAATCTGGATTGTTGAGGACATTTTGTTAATAACAAAAAATATAGTGTCCTATCTGCACTCATCCACTTACCACTTCAAAAGTAGCACTTTCCGCACGCGAGTAAAAAAACACATGGATTTCCAAAGAATTGAATACAAAGCCTTTAATTTTTTCGAATATCGCTGATTGTTGATGTATCCACCATAATCCAGAGCTAATGCTTTTGCAGTAACTTTTTAGTGCATCAGAAATCTCTGACTTCTCTTTTGTGGTTAAAGTTTTATGTTTCCTTTGATTGGACCCATTCTAGACACGAAAGTGTCCTATAACCTTGCCCTTGCCCGAAAAGCTAGTTGAGAACTTCTGAATGCGGCCTTTGACCCCACACGACGCATCAAACCAATCAAATGACATGCTAAAACCTGCATTATTATGTGAAATATAAAGCATTTTCTGGAAAAAACACGAGTCCGGATTATTGGATCAAGTAGAATCTGGATTACCGAATATCTCTATGGACTGCTAAGGCTATCCGGAATATCGCGTGTGCGGATTATAGAGTCACCACTGTACCTTAAAATTCTGCTTGTTCCTAAATGTAAATAATTCACTTACTTTTACAAACAAACAGAATTTTAAAGTGTTATTCTTGTTATTGATTTTCGTTTCTAATTCACTAAAGTCAATTTTTTTACACCACAGTTTACCAATCTATTGGTAAGCTATTATTTAATTTTAGGTTTTTTTTAATGCATTTTTAGTCTAACCCTAACAAAGGTAATGGTAGACCAAAGTGAACGCAGCGTGGTTCGGACGCGGGAGGGTGGTCGAGACCTTAGGGGCGGCAGAGGTGGTATTGAGCCTCAAAAGTAGTTCCGCGGAGCTCATTTAGTACTTTTTCAAGAGAAATATAATTATGAGTAGTAATGCCTTTTAAACTAAAAACGAAAATTTTCAGAAAATATTGAAGTAATGTTACCTTAAATGCTCGCAGGCGACATGAGCCACAGGCAAAAATGTTTTAAATACAAAAGGAACATTTTTAAACAAAAATCGATACAACAAGAAAAGTTGATAGTTTTAAGGTAAAATAATACTCTTAACTAACCCTTTCTTTTAACCAAAATCTAATGCCGACATAAAACTTGTATATAATATTGGGTTAAAATCGTTTGAGGTGTTCTTGAGTTATCGTGTATTGAGGCAGACAATTTATTTTATTATCCGATCTAGGGGAAACTAAATAACTCACATTTAATAAAATTTTACAAATAAAATCTTCACGTTTTTAATTGTCCACTTCTTGTATGGTGACAAGTAAAGTAATAATTCTCGCCCTAAAAAAATGTTTCAGATTGTCCGCCTCTGGACGAGTGCGACCGCGTGCGCCTGTAGTAATTTATCAAGGTCACCTTTGACAACGCTGTAAAGCTTTCTGCGGGACTCGGGCGTATCGCGGTCTCTTTTTAATAAATGCTATACTCTATCTGTTTTTATCCTCTTATGGAAATTTATATCCCTAGATGTGAACTTGTTCATGCGGTATACATTTTTAGTTGTTTGGTTGGCGACGAACAAGCCATGATAAAGTTAAAAATAATTTAATTTTTCAAAAATATTTTTTCCAATTTAACTCCGTTTGGTGTGCGTTTCGACTATATTACTTTAGATATTTTTACGTATAGATAAAACTACGATTCGTTTCAATTATTTTCGACTATATTATTATCGGCATTTTTACGGATTGACAAAACTCCGTTTCGTTTAAATTATTTTCGTCTATTCTATTTTCGTTTGTTTTATTTTCTAGCAAATTACGGTTCGGCATTTTTATTTTACTTTTCTATATGGCGTCGCCATAAACATATACAGGGTGTCCCATAACTTAGGGACCGTAGTACAGCAGGTGATAAAGGAGGTTATTTCCGAGAAAAAACGGTATATAACATGGAGTCAACACACATCTGTTTCTAAGATATAGGATTTTTAAAGCTAGGAGTGGGGGGAAAAAGGGTTTTACCATAAAAATAAAATCGGTCACAGCCAGCTGAATACTCAGCTAATTGTGATTCAAAAATGTAGTATTCTTTTTTTTTGATAAAATTAGAAGTTGAGGAGATACAGGCTTTCAAAATAACCTCCAAAAACGTATAAAAAATAATAATTAAAAAAAAATGTATGCTTACTTATTATTTTAAAAAATATTAATAATATTTTATTATTATGTCTTGCTAGAGACTTGTTTTTATTAGCAAAAAATATAAAAATAAACATTGCGTTTAATATGGTGTTTATAAAAGTTTCTACCAAAAAAATAGTTTTTTCTAAAAAAAATTGACTAATTTTTTTCAAAATAATTTTTATTTTAATTTATTGCTCTTGTTCTAATACATGACTTTACCCAATTTCATATCTTTTCTGCGTTTTTTTAAAAAGTTATTATCAAAAAAGTTAAAATTGTGGCCAACTTTGATGCTCTGTATCTCGACAAAGAAAGAGTTTTGACCCATGCATTATAGGAACTTTTTTATCACACATGACCTCTTCTATTACCTGTTGGCCTATGGCCCCTAAGTTATGGGACACCCTGTATATCCTATTTAGATCGACTGATATTTTCAATAAACATTTCATCAAATTATAGCTAGAGGTCTCTAAATGCTTAAAACAACTCATCTGGATTATTTTTTCCAATTTTGATACTTTGTCGAAAAGTAAAACTCTTACCTGACAGCGAGTAGTCATTGTGTCTACTTTCTGAGTCTCTGATAAGGAAAGCTCCGTGTTCGTTTTCAGGAAGTAGCAGTTTTTTTTCTGCTTCTATGCGTTTGATCTTGCGAAAGTACCATCTATAAAAGAAATAGTCAAAATTTATCAAATGTTCAAAAATCTAAAAATTGCAAAAAAGTAAATACAAAAAGCGTCATTGGTTGGTAAACGTTTCATTTCTTAAAATGTGGTTCAATAAATATCGAAATTTTAACAATTCATCATGTCTTGCGTATTTTCAAAGATATTTCAGTTATAATAAACAATATCTAGGAACTTTTTTTATTATTGTTAAAATAAGCACGATATTAAACCAAAACTTTTTCATTTTTGTTAAAATAAGCACGTAAAAATTAGGGAAATTACAATTTTTTCTAAATCATCTTTATTAGGAAACTAAGGCACTACAGGTTATGGCAAAATTCACCATTTTCAAAGATTATCAAAAAGAGCACAGTAAGATGAAAATTCAAGAAAACTAACTTTGCATTTTTATGGAATCTCATCGAAAATAGGACACGCTGTACAGGGTGTGCAAAGTTAGATGTTTTTGGGGGTTTTAAGTGTTTTAGGGGGGATAGAAAAAACCTCTTTATATCTTAATATCTGTGTGTTTTTTACATTTTTTATTTTAGATTTATATTATAATTTATAGACTGGGTTTAAAGTATTTAAAAATGCTCAAACTAAAAATACTCTGGCAATTTATGGGCACTTAAGCTCACACTGGGTACTATAGTTATAGTGTACGTGTGAGCTAATATTGTTAAAAACTGAAATATATTGTATTCAATTCCAGACTCAATTACCTTTCATTTGATACCACAGAAGCCATGTTTTGACTAAAACTCTAATTTTTAAAATTTACCCCCACCTTTTTTTTTAAATAAACTAAAATGTATTTTGTTTAACTCCAGACTCAATTACCTTTTGTTTGATATCACACACGCCATATTTTTACATAAACTCTAATTTTTGAAATCCTCCCCCACCCTTTTATGTGGCTTTTGTTCGGTGGATTTTGTTAATTTTTAAATGGGACCATCTCAACCCAAAACCCAGCCTAGGTACCAAATGTCATTAAAATCGGGCAGGCGGTTTTTGAGTTATGCGCGTTGGTCGTTACAGACAGACATACAGACAGACAGACATACAGACAGACAGACATACAGACAGACAGACATACAGACAGACAGACATACAGACAGACATACAAACAGACAGACAGACGGCGCAACAAAAAAGTTGCAAAATCATCTGAAACGCAAAGATATATAAACATTTTTGAGATCGAAGCAACATTTTTTTTCTCGAAAAAATTAGGATCACCATAGCTCATACTATAGTATAGTATATGTGTGAGCTAAAAATATTAAAAATAAAGTGGTAATTAAAAAATAAAAATATAAAAGACAAAAAAAATAAACAAAACATTGAAGGTGATACGTCATTTTAAAGATATTTCAAGCTGATTTCAAAAATCTAATAAAAAGAACGTCAATCCACAAGACAAATACCAATTTTATGTAATTTTAGAAAAAAATCAATTAACCACCAAATTAAATTTCATAAAATAAAAAATTTAAAGACCCCTTTCCAAAATGCGAGTTTTGAAAACCCCACGTTGCTTAACAACGGCTTGCTATATCAAGATGCGATATTTACCTTTACTCATACTTTGAAAATTGAGACTAGTGTGTGGTCCGTAGCAGTGGCAACTGTTACAGGGAGGGCAACGGGGCAGTGCCCTCCCAAAACTAGACTACAAACAGTATTTTTAATTGATTTAATTAAAAAAAGTTAAATCTTTCCTTACGACATGATTGTCTAGTTATTTTTATTATCTGTGGTTAACAACAAGCGATTGATTGGGTAAACTTTTTAGCGTAAATAATTACAAGCCGGCAGCGCCGCGCGCGGCAAGGTTTCTATTTCACCCGTTTTCAGCGAGGTATGGGTGGATGTTCTCCAAGCGGGGGCGGAAGGTATGTTTGTTTTAGTTGAAGTCGGCCATCATCATCGTGCGGAAACGTCCGTTGCCCTTCTACACGTTGCCGGTTCTATCCTTAGTGAAGACGTATGAGTTTGTTTTGATTTGGGGTATAAAGTAGTAGTAGTAAAAAGCATTGCCGGTCGCGTGTCATTGTTTATTGTGCAAATTTAAATACGTTGACATATGAACTTCGATTACAAATAAAATTCCTATAGACCAGACCTAAAAATCCTAAAAATTAACCAAAATTTTAGTGCAAGTAATAAAAAAATGTACGATGCTGGAAACCTGTGAGGTTGTGAAAAACAAAATGCTTTTTTTTATTTATTTGTCTTATTATCAACAATCCACGAAGTGATCCTGCGTGGGTGACAAAAGGAATGTGTGATATCAAGCACTTTACTGAAAAGTTAAAGACATAAAGTAAGTGCTACTTATTTAAATAACCACATAGAATTTGCTATGCTAGGCAAGACTGATATTAGGTGCCAAGTGAATAGTGCCTTTAGGCAAAACATTACCGAACATAATGAAAATGTGGCAAAAATATACTTAGTAGGTTGCTCGACGGGGCCAAGATGAGTCTGAAACTGGTGTTAATCCAAGTACTTTGCGCATGTAAAAAAAGGGCGAATAGACTTTATCTATAAACAAATAAACTAAAAATTACACCCAGTAGCAGCTTGTTTGTAAAATGCTAAAATGAAATTGTTTAGGCAAGTTTTTTTGATCTCCTTTTCCATGCAATATCTGCCCCCCCCCCCCCCCCCCCACCAATTTATAACGTCACCAGCCGATACTGGTCAGTAGTCAGTCAGTAGTCTCCCCGAGAAATACTCGAAACCCATTAAAACATCGAATTTGAAACACCCTGTATACGAGGTGTTATAATTTATTGCAAAATTTCTCGGACCATGTGCTATTGTTGCAATATTATGCACAAGGTCTGCTAGAAACAGCATACAAGCACGGGTGAGATTATAAATTATTATTAAGTATGAAATATTTATAAAATTATGTAACAAAGCGATCTCGAACGACAAGAATAACCATAACATTTATTCATTCTAGGAACAACAAGAAGTAAATGGCATTACTTGGACAGTACTGTACTGGGTGATCTAAGCCAGTGGTTCTCAAATTTTTGTAGACTGGGGAACACTAAAGCTTGCTTTTTTTATAAAACTAATTTTAAGCTTCCAAATAAAGAGTAAATTAAAAATACTCTGCCAATTTATGGGCACCTAAGCACACACGATTAATGTATTATGGAATTTTTAACCATTTTGGTCCACGAAAATAACCCCCTATCCGCCAACCGAGTCACGTACAGGGTTTTCCCGTATACTTTTACACCATATCTAAAATGTTTATTTGAATAGATATCAAAATATGATAAATACAAAAGTTTAATATTTTTTTACGAAGATTAAGAATTTTTAAGTCGGAATGTCACAAAAAAATCTAAATGTCAAAATTTGACAGGTCGATGGTTTTTTTAAAGTATATATTATTTTAGATATTTATAGATCTTTTATCCCTGATTTTAAAAATGTATATCATTATATTATTTTATTCATTAGTTTCGGAGATATATCTTCTTAAAACATCAAGGCAGCCATGAAAGAGACAATCGCATTTACACAAAAAGTGATGCTGTTGCTTTTGTAAGGTATATAATTAATTAATATTTACTATCCGGGGTAATTCTGCGCAGTAATGTGTGGCGCCGCAAGCCAGTAAAAACAAAAAATAATGCAATTTTTGTGAAAGAAAAAAATATTTATTACTTCATTTTTAATTTTCGACATAGCCTCCTTGATTATTAATACAATTTTGAATAATTCTTACAAATTTTCTGTGGATAGCTTGAAAGATAGAGTTCGCAAAATTTTCGTTAAGATCAACAATTGTTTGCTCTATTTTCTGTTGTAAAATTTGAAGTGTTTGCGGCCTGTTATAATACACCTTATTTTTTAGGTAGCCCCACAAAAAAAATCAAGGGGAGACAAATCGGGGCTATTTGCTGGCCATAATAATGTGCCGTATCGTCCTATCCAATACATATATCTATTATTTAAAAAATTCGTTACTGGCTGGATGTTATGTGGGGGGGCTCCGTCCTGTTGCCATATTGAATTTCTATAGTTATTAACAGAGAGTTCTTCTAAGAGCTCTTCTATTTCATTTCGCAACAAATCATGGTATTTTTCTCCGGTTACGTTACCATTTAAAAATACTCTGCCAATATATGGACCCCTAAGCTCACACTAGGTACTATAGTTATAGTGTATAGTGTGAGCTAATATAACTAAAAACTGAGATATATTTTATTCAACTCCAGACTAAATTATCTTTTGTTTGATACCACACAAGCCATGTTTTGACTTAAACTCAAATTTTTGAAATCTACCCCCACCCTTAAAAAAATCAAAAACTAAAATGTATTTTGTTAAACTCCGGACTCAATTACCTTTCGTTTGATATCACACACGCCATATTTTCACTTAAACTCTAATTTTTAAAATATACCACCACCCTTTGTTTTTAAATAAATTAAAATGTATTTTATTTAACTGCAGACTCAATTACCTTTCGTTTGATATCACACACGCCATATTTTCACATAAACTCTAATTTTTGAAATCTACCCCCACCCTTTTATTTGGTTTGTGTTCGGTGGATTTTGTTCATTTTTAAATGGGACCATCTCGACCCAAGACCCAGCCTAGGTACCAAATTTCATTAAAATCGGCCAAGCGGTTTTTGAGTTATGCGCGTTGGTCGTTACAGACAGACATACAGACAGACAGACAGACAGACAGACAGACAGACGGCGCAACAAAAAAGTTTCAAAATCATCTGAAACGCAAAGATATATAAAAATTTTTGAAATCGGAGCAACTTTTTTTTTCTCGAAAAAATTAGGATCACCATAGCTCACACTACTATAGTATAGTATATGTGTGAGCTAATATAGGCCTCTCTCTGTTATTCAGGAGACCGCACCAAACATGTAGGGATCTGCGTCCTTGAATTTTGACAGCTTGTAAAGCATGCGGATTTTTTCTTGACCAAATATGCTTATTTTTTCTATTGAACATTCCTGCCGCGCCGTGGTGAATGCTGCCTCATCAGTAAAAATTATATTTGACAAATTTATTTGATTTGCCGCTATTCCTCGTTCTATTTCCTGACAAAAATGTAATCTGTTTATTTTATTTTCGTTGCTTAAATTTTGCACGGGTAAACATGTATAAGCCAAAGAAAATATATAAGCCTTGTATTTCTGATATTTTAAAACACAGTGAATTTAATGCCATGATTTGTATAAAAAGTTGCTGCATCCGGAATAGACCGTTCAGGATTCTCTAAAATAACAAGGGAAAATATTTTTTTAAATATGATAAACTAACTTATAAAGAAAAACTATCCTTGAAAATATAACAAAATATTTAAGTCCTCTTCAGCGTTTCTTCCGACTGTTCTAGTTTTTCTTTGTTTTTGATTAAATGACTTTACAATATTTACTATGGTTTGGCGGGTTGCTTGTCTTCTGTCGGGAAACTGAATATAATACTGGTTGCGAGCTACAGATGCATTTTCATTATTTGAGTAAAATAATTTAATAATATCCAGTTTTTCTTCCTGAGTTCATCATCAAAAAATCATTCTTAACCGCTCTTAAAACTGAATTTGACAAGGTGACAAAACAATAGCATAACTTTTGTGTCAATGCGATTGTTTTTTTCATGGCTTCCTTGATGTTTTAAAAGGTACCAATTTAAGTTTTTTATACTTTTAAACGCATATATCTCCAAAACTATTAAACGAAATAATCCCAACATATAAATTTTTGAAATCAGGAAGAAAGGATCTATAAAAATCTGAAATAATATATAGGGTGTTTCCTTTAAAAAAACCATCGACCTGTCAAATTTTGACATTTACAGTTTTTTTTTGACATTCTGACACAAAGATTCTTAAAATTCGTAAAAAATTATGAAACTTTTGTATTTATCATATTTTGATATCTATTTAAATAAACGTTTTAGATATGGTGTAAAAATACACAGGAAAACCCTGTACGTTTGAGACAAGTTTCTTAAATCGGGTTCAATGTTTGAAATTTGTATGCGCATATCTGCTCCACAATTTAGTTTATTTCTTAAGTCGGTTTTTGTAAGAGCATACTTTGAAAACCCTACTTTACAACGGTAAGTTGTAGGAAAAGGCAACAATTTTTTAACAGCAAGATTAGCTAATTCTGGATATTCACTTCTAAGCTTGGCCCAAAACTCCAACAAAGTAGCCGAATTAAATGTAGTTTTAACGTTTCCATCGGCTGCAACATCAATTAGCTGTTCAGTTTGTTTTACAGTTAGAGTTTAATGAGCTTTTTTCACTAAGACTGAGAACGGATTGCGAACTCAATCAAGATCCTCTTCTTGCCTTGGGAAATATTCTTTGATTGAAACTTGCAGGTTCTGAAGATTGTTGGTTACCTCAGAAGCGATTTCTGCTGGTAAAGGACTCTTTGACTCGGATACAAAATCATGCAGTGATGGAAAGCACTCAGTCACTCCTCTATTTAGACAAGATTTCCAAAACTGTATTTTATTTAGCATAGCCTGTTATTCTTGATGAAAACAAATACCATCATTTTGCAGAGTAAGCAGGTGATTGTCCCAATTCCGAAACTTACTTCACTAAGAATGTTTATTTTATTTACAACATGACACTATTGACTATTTCATTTTTGGGTGACCACAAATATTTTTTTTATTTTATTAACTCTTTGCGGAATCCCAATTACCGCTTCGCCGATCTAAGCGATGGTCGATATAATTTTTTAGCTTACACGTATACTAATATAACTATAGTAGTGTGCAATAGGCTTATCGTGGCAATAATAAGAAAAAAAATGCTCCGATTTAAAAAAAATATATAAAATGTAAATGTAAATGTAGATATTACTAGTTCTGTTACAGTATCAAAATTAAATAAAATCTAATTCTAATACAGATACCCATCAGGGTGTAGAACTTGTCAAATATAAAAAACCTAAATTCTAACACAAATCTTATCACAATCGAGTATAAAACGAAGTACTTTTATTTTTTCCACAAACAATAATATTTTGCGTTTCAATTCTCCTTAAAAAAATATATATATTTAATTATTTATTTGTTTAATTCTACATTAAAAACTCCCAGAATTTTTTAATGTTTTATTTTGTTGCTGAGTGACTTTACCTGCTAGGGATATAATGTGGCTATTTCCTCATCATTTAAGAATTCCTGTAAACTATAATAAGATTTTTTTGGCAAAAAATTTTTCAATGTTTGTTCGATTGTTCTGTTGTTCTGTATTCTCAAATTTAAAGGTAGGCAGTTCCAAATTTTTACTATATTAAAAGTAATGTTTTTTTGTAGGTACGAGAAATGAGGTATATCAGTGTTTAGATTTTCTTTAAGTCTGGTATTATATTCATGAGTTCTTTTTAGATGTTGGAACAGGTCTGGATTTTTTATTTTAAAGTTTACACATTCGAGAATATATAAGTTGTATATAGTGTGTATTTTATGTTTAATAAAGAGCTCTTTACAACTATGTCTTCTGTTTACTTTTAGAACAGTTCTTAGACACCTTTTCTGTACTTTTAGTATTCGAACTGCACCCACTGAATTTCCCCAAAAAATCTCCCCATATCTAACCCGTGACTGCACATAAGCATGGAAAGATGTCAGTGCTGCCTCAAGGCCAATATTCTCAGCAACCAACCTTCATGCGTAACAATATTTACTCATCTGTGCCGCCACTCCCTCAATGTGACTCTCCCAGTTTAAGTTTTTACCAATTGTGACACCAAGTAGCAGAACCTCTTCCTCCGCCTCTAGCTGCTCTCCCTTATACTCTATACACAGTTTGTCTGATTTTTTTTTGGTTTAAATTGTATTATTTGAGTTTTATTTACATTTAACATCAGATTATTTGCTTCACACCAATTTTCTAAACTTGATAGGTCTTTTTTTATGTCAGTTTTAATTTGTTGCTCATTCTCATTTTTGTGCAGAACTGTTTTGTCATCAAAAGTATTATGTTGTTGTTAAGTATGTTAGTGATGTCATTTGTGTATAAAATATATAGAAGTGGGGCAAGCACCGATCCCTGAGGCACACGTTTTTTTATTGTTTTAAAAACTGATCGAAGTTTCCGACCATCGCTAGTCACCTCTTCCACACACTGCTGTCTCTCATTTAGGTATGATTGAATTAATTTATTCTAAACATCTCTAATGCCACAAAGTTCCAACTTTTTTAACAAGGTTTGATGGTCAACACTATCAAAAGCTTTCGACAAGTCAATGCTTAATGTGGCTGTTACCTTTTTATTGTTAAGAGAGTCAATAACATCCTCAAGAATCTGATAAACAGCTCTAATAGTTGATTTACCCTTTCGAAAGCCATTTTGATTATTTGTAAGGATGCTTTGTGTTTCAAGGAAATCTACTACTTGTTTGTGAATCACCTTTTCAAATATTTTGCTTAGATTGTTAAGTAAGGAAATTGGACGGTAGTTTTTCAGGCCATTTTTTCCTCCTTTATTTTTGTAGAGTGGTTTAACAATTGCACATTTAAGTGCTGTAGGAAATTTCCCTGTTTGAAACGCGAGGTTAATAATGTATGACAGTGGGTGTGAAATGGAAGAGGCAACTGATTTTAGTAGCTTGATCGGTATTTCATCTAGTCCAAATGAGTTTTTATTTTTTAAACTGCCTATTTTATATATCTTTCTCTATCCGTCTGTATGTCTGTCTGTAACGACCAACATACAGGCAACATTTAACTCTTTTTCTAGAGCGGGCAATTATTTCGTTAGGCCTTTAATTAATAACTCAAAGTATATACATATTTTTTTCCAGTGGGGAATATACAGCCCCCCCTTATCAAATCTCCGCTTGAGGTGATCGGTTAGATTTTACTTATATTCAGTCTCAGTTTACATTGATCGCACAGTTTAAATGGACAAAGTTATAGCATTTTATCTGAATCGACAAAACAAAAACAAACACAAAACAAACCTAAAACTGCAAACTTTCTACGAATTTTAGTAACCTAAAATAATATACTATGGTAAGTCCTAAAATGGTATTTGCGTGTAACTAAAATAAGGTAGAAATAAATTACTTCTATTAAACACAATTTAGTGTGTACAATTTTCTTACCAAATACCGAAATAAAATTACCTAAAAATGGTTTCTCGGGCGACCATAATTTATCATAAAGGACAAATAAAAAATCGTCTATGATCCTATGTTAAAAACGGAATTATTAATAACCGGACAATATCGAAAACGTCATTCTTTAAAACATGACAAGAGGAAAATCTAAGTTCTGTATAATATAAAAGGGGTCGGCCTAGCTTGGGACGTTCACCCTAAAGAAGAGGGGTTCTGATACTGCTATGCAATTAAAGCGTCCATCACTGCAATTTCTTTACTGCCATGCCTAATGAAAACGCCGTAGCTACATAGGGATTGCAATTGCACATACGGCATTTTCAATAAGCAAGGATTTTGCTCTTGTCTTGTTTTGATGAATGACGTTTTTGTGTAATGTCCGGTTATTATTAATTCTGTTTTTGCCATTGGACAGTTATACCATTTTCATTTATGATCTTGGACGATTTTGTTTGTGTCATATATGACGATGGATAGGGATTCGTTTCTCACTTATCACACACGAATATTTTAAGAAAATTATAATATAAATTTTCAAAATATTCGTAATCTGTGGTATTTCTAGTGAAAAAACACCTACTTAGTCAGCAATGCACCCAAAATTACATTCTACTTTAATTTTTTTGTTCAGTCAATCAGTACCATTTTTTGCGTACGGTCACTGCATAATTATTTGTGAAAAATGTCAATAATTTTAAATACGAAAAAACCAAAAACCTGGGTAGTAGATAAAAGTTTGCTTATCACTCGTGCAGTAAGGCTTATCAAAGCAGTCGTGTGGTTACCACGACCATATTACGTATATGACCACGACTACATTAATATTCTTCACTCGTTAATGTAGTCAGAAACTAGTATTAAATTATACTGGTTTCTGCTGTAGTAAAGCTCATATCGTACTAGGAACATAAATAACTATTATATTGAATAGTAGGAGGGTATAATTTTAATGATGCAGCAAAATTTAAGGGGTGGTAAGAAAAGTCAAAATTAAATTTTGCGTGAAACCCTTTTTTAGATACAGGGTGTTAAAACTAAAACTTTTTTTGTTATAACTTCCTTAAAAATGACAACAGATACCTAATTGAAACTGAAAAAAATATATTAAGTTGCGCTAATATTAATATTTTCTGTAATTATTAAGGGGGCCTTTCTTTAGATATGTATAAGAACCTATCTCAATCTTTTTCGTAAATTATATCTCATAAAAAATTAATTCTTTAAAAAGTAGACAACTTAATATCTATTGTAAAGGTTATTTGGCCACACTGTATCTTTTAACGCCCATTTGGAAAAACGCAATAGAACATTTTTTGATTATATTTTATCTATCTATCTATCTAGCCCTCTCGATCCATCTTTGGACACAGGCTTCCCCCAATATCTTCCATTCTTCTCTGTCTGTCGCCGTGTTCATCTACCTAGCTCCTGCATGTCTCTTCAAATCGTCCGCTCATCTCATTTGGGGTCTTCCCCTACTTCTTTTATTTTCCCAAGGTCTCCAGGTTACAATACACTTGTTCCATCGATCGTCTTAGATCGTTTTAGTGTAGTTCATACTTTATATTATATATCTATAATCTTTGTAATAATTTTTTTAAAATAATTATTTTTGCTTACTTATTCTTTTAAAAAATAACAATAATATTTTATTATTATGTCTCACTAGAGACTTGTTTTTATTAACAAAAAATATTTAAAAAAACATTGCCATTAATATGGCATTCATAAAAGTTAATACCAAAAAAATTGATTTTCAAAAAAAAATTGGCCGACTAATTTTTTTTTTAATTATTTTTTTTTAAATGTTTGGCTCTTGTTCTAATACATAACTATACCCAATTTCATATTTTTACTGCGTTTTTCTTAAAAAGTTATTGTCAAAAAAGTTTCAAAAATCGCCAACTTTAATGCTGTGTATCTCGAAAAAGAAAGAGTTTTGACCCATACATTATAGGAACTTTTTTATCAGACATAACCTCCTCTATCACCTGTTGACATATGCCCCTAAGTTATGGGACACCCTGTATATACTTGCTATTAAGTCTGTGTATCTGTGATCTATTCGGCTATTAATTAAAGATGCTATATAGTGGAATGTTGTATTCATTGGCTCGTCCTATTAGGATTTTCATTGTTAATAGGTGGTCAACTGTACTGAAAACTTTTCTGAAGCCTGCTTGTTGTTTTGATTGATATCCGTCAAATTTTGTAGTTAGTCTATCTGTTAGTATTATCGTGAAAAGCTTATAAATTACATTGAGCAGTGTTATAGGTCGATAGTTTCTTAGGTCTGCTCTATCGTCTTTCTTGTGTAGAATAATGGTTATTGATTGTTTCCAGTTGTTTGGGATTAATTTGGTTTTTAGTATTTTATTCAGGAGATTATGTAAGGTACTAACTACAGCTTTACCACCGTATTTGAGCATTTCTGCCGTTACTCCGTCTTTTCCAGGTGATTTGTTATTTTTCATTTTCTTTAATGCTCTCTTTATTTCCGCATTGCTTATTTCAGGTTGTAGCTGAGTTTATGTTCTTTGTTTGGAGTTTTTTCGTGGTTTCTCGTGTTTGTTTGGTATTTTTCTGTATAGAATAGTTGTGTAATATTTATAATATCAACTTTAACGTTAGTCTCTAAGCCGTTCATATCCTTTATTTTATTTATTTCATATCTACCTAGAGTCGGCCTTAGACGTTTCATATTTCTGTTATTTTCTATAATTCTCTCAACTTTTATTTCTTGGCTCTTTCTTTTATTTTCTTTTATCATTTTCCCTATAGTTTTATTTACTTCCGTGTATTCTATCGATGTTCTTTTTCCTTCCTTCTCCAGGTTCCACCTTTTTTCCATCATTGTCTTTATTTCTTCTGATTATATTAATTAAATCAATTTAAAAAAAATGCGCATTTATAAGTACAAATCGACCTGTCCAAGCGTTTTTCCCTTTTATTCGTTAGCGAATTTATTCCATTTGGCTGTTCCACACTGTATATTATATTCTATAATCTTTGCCTACCACCTCTCTGCTTTTAAAGTTTAAAACTTACTACCTTATACCTCCTAGAAAAACATGCGTCACACTCTGTACTATAAACGCACTGATGTTCGTAATAAATAGTCATAATTAGTAATAAAAAAAAATTGTCACTCGGTTTTTTAGTTTTTATGACCCACTATAAAATTTTCCAAATTAGGCCAAGCTAAAGTCCGAAACAATAACAAATCCAAATCTAATAAAATTAATAATAAATAAAAATAAATTTTGCAATTAATATTCTGTGCGGCATCAGAAGCAAAATGAATAAACTGCAAAAAATATTTTTCGGGGTAAAACAATTCATAAATAGATATGTTTGATAAATTATAGATAAAAAATTACAGGATATTCTCTCTTATACTGGTGTAGACAATTATACAGGGTGTTTTTTAAAGATAAAGTTGTTTTAAGGGTATTTTTTTGGAGAAATCCCCGAAAACGTTGATTTTATTTGCGGGGGGGACACTTTTTGGCTTACTTGAAATTTTTGAAGCACGTATCCCTTCGAGAGATAAACAATACCTCCATACTGCAGATAAAATGGGTCGAATGATACCTTGTATGCAGTGCCGTATATAAGGAGGGGAAGTCTGCCCCCCCCCCCCCCGAAGCTAAGATTTTTTGATATTTTCCACATATTTTATGAATACAAACATAAAATAGCATAAAATACGGCCTCATGAGGTCTCGCACCCCCCCCCCCCCCGCCGAAACTTTTTTCTATATACGCCACTGCTTGTATTGAAGGTCTTACAATGGTTTTACAATTGTATACAAAATCTCGATTTGTTTTTTGAGCGGCCTACTCACCAGCCTCTTTGCAGGGGCAATTAAGCGTTCCTGCATGTAAAAGATAAAGGCATTCAGGAGACCTTTACAAAAAGGTATCAGCATGGATCACCTAACAAATAGGTGATCCGTGGTATCACTCGACCCACCTTCTCCAGAAAGTCAAAAGGTGACCCCCTCCCCTTATCGCAAAAAAAATCAACGTGTTTAATGGTTTTCCAAAAAACTACTATAAATATTAGAAAAATTTGCTAAAAAAAATCCTGTAAGATTGGGTGGGGTAAGTGGGTAACTGGGTTTTTTATTTTTTTAAATAACTGTCAAGCGGCCCCGCAACTGATTCTTTGACGTCTTATACTATTGCCAATGAGAGATAAAGAGAGAGACATCCGATCTCAACATCTGAAGGAAATTATTTTCAAGTTTTGTATTGTTCATTTCAGTGTTTGATTAATTTTTTAAATATTTTTAACTCAATATCGATTTTTGGGAGTTACTAAAATTGTTAAAAATAAAACGAAATATTCTCAGTTAAAAAAATTCCATTGATTTCTAGAGGAAAAGTTCCATGTAGTTATGCGTAATTTTGTAGGAAAAACTGTGGTTAAGGTTCATATTTTCTGAAATTTCGACTCTTCCTAATCATTTAATTTTTTTCTGTAATTTATACACAAGAAAAACAACAAAAATATAAATATTTGAAAAATGTAGTTTAAAAAAGTTATTTTAATAAAAATTATAACCTCTTAAAAAATGGTTGCAAAATTAAGTAGTTTTTGAAGAATATTTTACTTAAATTTTATGAAAATTTTTTGTGCTATTTTAAAGATATCGAGGAAAAACCATAAAACTGTCATAAAAGCCCATGTAAATTTGTAAATCACACCCCCTCCCCCCCAAAAAAAATTAATTTTTCCAGAATCGAAT
This sequence comes from Aspidapion aeneum, assembly GCA_963576565.1. Classification (NCBI taxonomy): domain Eukaryota; kingdom Metazoa; phylum Arthropoda; class Insecta; order Coleoptera; family Brentidae; genus Aspidapion; species Aspidapion aeneum. The sequence goes on along the minus strand of OY755038.1, from coordinate 30,781,394 downwards.
CCTGTATGTTTTTAGTTGGCCGTTATGTTGCAATTTAGTCAATGCTAAAACGATAAGTTTAAAAATTATAGTGTTGGATATTAATAAACAAATATGAGTAATGAAAAAGTACGTGCCTTTTTGTTTATAAACAAATTCTTATCATAATAGTCACGAAAATGTAACAAAATTAAAAGCATTGTGCGACAATTAAAAATTTATGCTAAATTTGGGCTGAAAACGGTTTACTCTTGAACCATTTTGTATAATGGATTCCAGAATGTCTAAAAAAATTAAAAACTAATAAAATATTAATCTGTCATTCCAACAAATCACCGATTTTTTTGGTAACATTGTAATATTTTTAAGAAAAGCGTAGAGGCGATTTTGGTAAGTTAGGTCAAGTTGGAAATAAAGGGATCCATGACGGATCACGGATCTGATACCTTCCTTGAAAACAGTTTTTTGTAGATATCTATCGTGATCCTATTTTTTTCGGTTCGGTTCATATTAAACATTTTTTTTTATATATCATTGCATTTCAGATGATTTTGAAACTTTTTTGTCGAGCCGTTTGTCTGTATGTCTGTCTGTACCGACCAACGCGCATAACTCAAAAAGCGCTTTCCCCGCTTGTTCCATTTAAAAATGAACAAAATGAACCAAACACAAGCCAAATAAAAGGGTGGGGGTAGATTTCAAAAATTAGAGTTTAAGTGAAAATATGGCGTGTGTGGTATCAAACGAAAGGTAATTGAGTCTAGAGTTAAACAAAATATATTTTAGTATTTAGTGGGGCTAGATTTCAAAAATTAGAGTTTAGGTCAAAACATGGCTTGTGTGGTATCAAACGAAAGGTAATTGAGTCTGGAGTTGAATAAAATATATTTCAGTTTTTAGTTACATTAGCTCACACGTACATTATAACTATAGTACTTAGTGTGAGCTTAGGTGGATAGTATGTTTCATAGGGGGTGATCAGCTGCCTACAGCAGGTGAACAAAAATTGTAGACATGACTATACAGGACGCTACAATACAATACAGGACCAAGAATTTATTTAATAGTCCTGTAGAATAGTGTACAAATTTGGTTCAGCTGATCACCCCTCGATTTTTCATAAAAATCTCATGAAATTTGATACAGGGGATACGGAGCTATCCTGAGCCGGACATACATACAGATCTAAAACATATACAAGCACAGGCAGACGACACGACGAGATTGCTATAGTCCTTGCCATAAGCAGTTACACTTTTGTGACTTTGACATGAAATAAACATATTTCCCAACACGAAATATATTAAAAAGTAAACATGTCATGTTGGTATAAAATGTATGGTAAAACTGTCATTGTCTCTGGATAAAAAGATGCTGACTGTTGGTGGACAAAAAAAAACGCACAGATAAAAACAACTTAAAGACAAGCCATTTTTCAGATTTTTTTTTGTTGCTGTTTGTATGCATATGATAAATAAAGAGGTTGGAAATGTCACAAAAGTGTAACTGCCTATGGCAAGGACTATAAGATACCTAGGTCGAAAGATACCCAAATAACATATTTTCGGCATTAGGTATCTCAATTTTTTTTATCGAAAACAATTCCTTCCCTTGCCATTGATTGCTGCACGAGCTAGGAAGGTAAAAATAGGATCATTACAGATTCTGGCTGTACAGAGTGCACTCAAAATAGGAATGATCAAGGAACAAAACAATAGTATGTCGGATTTGGGTTTTCCAAAAAACTTAAATTTTAACGTATAAATAATCACGTATTAATAACAATCAATAATAAGTATGCGTAAATCTGTTTTTGGAAAACTTTTGATTGATTTGTTTTTAAATTCCATATTTATAAATTTTTTTGAGTGACAACTGACGTCGTAGGCTTTTGAAATAAAGCCAATAAAGCCGCCAGATTTACCATCTAGGTACTTAGAATATATTTTGATGATTATTTTCTAATGGATAATCAACTATACAAAAACACTCAATAAACAATGCATTGATAATGGCTCTGACCTGACTTCATAAATTTTTTACGAACAAACCAAGATAAAACATTAAAACATTGCCGTATCCTATATTATACACAGTGTCCCAACAAAAACTTAACAAAAGCTTTTTCGGGAATTTCTTGATGGAATTTAGAAAAACTCCAGGACACGTTGATTTACGGACGCCCCTAAAGTGGTTTAGAAAAAAACTAATATTGCCTTATTATACATAGTTTAAAAGAAAATTTTATTGTCTACACAAAAGTATAAATTACATTTGTTGATATAGTTCTTGGTTTTTAAGAAAAGCTGGTAAAACATGTAATAAACATGTTTCTTATTTTAAGTTTTTTTAATTAGCTCAATAAACTGACGCCACTGGAGTTTGTCATTGGTCTTACCCCACTGACTAATATATCGTTAAAAAGTACATTTTGTTCTCTACAATAAAGATAATTATAAAATTTTCCCTAACAAACTTAGTTTTTGAGAAAATTTGAAAAAAAATTTTAGGTTTTTGTCAACTAGTTAAATTTTTTAAAATTCGAACACGATAATAAGAGGAGTGGGGATAAAAAAAAATTGGACCAAAAACTGGCTTAGCAACTTCCGAATCTGTGATCTATCTATCACAGTGTGCCTGAATGAAGTATAGGTTACATAAAAATGGTTCCAAAAACTAATTGCACATTTTGAATATGGTCTGTTTCTTGACTTCAGAGCCATATTCATATAAATCCTTCTCGAAATTTTATCAATTTTTTGCCATTTTTCTCGTTAGTCTAGCCGCTGGCTTCGGTCACGTGTGACCTAATATGTGCGCTCAGTTTAACTGCGGAGCATTGTTAAGCACCCATAGGAGTATAAAAAAAGTTTGGTCACGTGGTCGAAGTCATGGTCGTTTGGCCGCCATCTTTGAGAATGGCCGCCAAATTGATAGATTTTTTTGTTTAAGCATATCTCCCTACCCAGTGGTCTCATTTTAATTTACTAAAGCTTATTGTACTCCTTTTTTAAAGGCAAATAAATTTTGTCATTACACATTTTTTGATAAATTAAGTAGTTCTTGAGATATACCAAGATTATTAGTATTTCCGCTCGCAAAAGAATTAAAATAATACCCATGCTCATTTTATTGTAGCTTCAATATTATTGACATTCCTGATTTTTTGTTACACCGAAGGCTTTAAACTTTTCAGAGAAGAGGATATTGATTTTATTATTTTAAAGTTCGATGGATGGTACCCCTAAAGACTGCCTTAAAGGGGGTGGTTTCTAAAACCGTTGACAAGATTATAGAAAAAGTGAATTTACAGTGAAAACATGCATCCTAGCGAAAAACGTTAAGAATAATTTTTTATAGTACTTTTGACCGCTTCTTCTGATCATTGTCATATCTTTTACAATTTTTAAGAAAAAAATCGATTTTGGAGCGAAAACATGAAATTTTTATATTTTAGCTGGCTTGTACAGCTAACTATCGCAGCTAGGATGCTAAGTGATACATTAAAAGAAACGGAATTGAAAGTACTTTTTGTATAATCTTGTAAACAGTTTTAGAAACCACCCTCTTTAAGGCAGTCTTTATGGGTACCATCCATCGAACTTAAATAATATAAAGTCAATACCCTTTTCCATGAAAGGTTTAAAGCCTTCTATGTAACAAAAAAAAACAAATGTCAATTATATTGTAGCTAAAATAAAATGAGCATGGGTATTATTTTAATTCTTTTGAGAACGGAAATACTAATAATCTTGGTATATCTCAAAAACTACTTGATTTATCAAAAAATGTGTAATGACAAAATTTATTTGCCTTTAAAAAAGGAGTACAATAAGCTTTAGTAAATTAAAATGAGACCACTGGGTAGGGAGATATGCTTAAACAAAAAAATCTATCAATTTGGCGGCCATTCTCAAAGATGGCGGCCAAACGACTATGAGTTCGACCACGTGACTAAACTATTTTTTATACTCCTTTGAGTGTACAACAAAGCCCCATAGTCAAACTGAGCACACATATTAGGTCACACGTGATAGGAGCCAGCGCCTAGACTAACTAGAAGATAGGCAAAAAATTGATCAAATGTCGAGAAGAGGATCAGCTAGGATTTATATGAATACGGCTCTGAATTCAGGAAAGAGTCCATATTCAAAATGTGCAATTAGTTTTTGGAACCATTTTCATGTAACCTATACTTCATTCAGGCACACTGTGCTATCTATCTGCGGTCCTCATATTTTGCATACTCAACTAGCTCTAGCGCCTGCACTAATAACTCAAATCCGCGCGCTATATACCTAGTCATATAACGTTTAATTATTATCTTCAATTATAATAATATCTTAAACAGCATTTCTGAAATGACTTGGTCACTTAGTTTAATTATTCGATCATTAGAAAAAAAGAGGATGTTATTTTCTACATGGCTAGTTTAATATAAGTTTATAAATAGCAACGTCTAATAGACTTACTTCTCCCGTAAGTATAGAAGCACGTTTTTTTTTTTTACTTTTTTATACATCAAGCAAGAATGTTGTTTCTTTTCGGTTAATGGTCACAATATCGAAATACATTTTATCGAAAATTAAAATGTCGACTGTTAGATTGTGTACAAAAAAAACTTTCAAAGAGTAATTCATTTATCTATCTATTGAGCCTTCTTGGATCCATCTTTGGACATAGGCCTCCCCCAATATCTTTCACTTTCCTCTGTCTGTCGCCTTGTTCATCCATCAAACTGAACTGAACCGCCCATCTCATTTGGGGTCTTACCCTACGTCTTGTATTTTCCCAACGTCCCCAATTTACATTTGTTCCATCGATCGTCTCTCTGTCTGATATTATGGACGACAAATTACCATTTTAATTTTGCTACTTCTCCTCTGACATCCCTTACTTTTGTTTTATTTCTTATCCATTCATCACTTTTTCTATCTGTTAGCTTCACATGTAAAATTTGTCTTTCCATTGATCTTTCGGCTTTTGTTACCTTGTCCATGTTTGATTTTGTAAGTGTCCAGATCTGGGATCCATACGTAAGTACAGCAAGAATACATTGATTATACAGTTGCGTTTTGAGGTACTGAGAATATTTATTATTTTTTAATATGTAGCTCTTACTACTCTTACTCGTCTCTTGATTTTAGCCGTTTGGTTTTTTTTAGTTTAATAATTGTCCGACGGTATACAAGCAAAATCCACTCGAGTAATTTTTTTTAGTTTTTGATATATTTGCATATTAATAAAGAAAAATAAGTCTTTATCTTAGTAAAACCAGCCGTGATCAAGTTAAAACGAAATTCGAAAAATTCTCTAAATTTAAAAGAAATCCTTAAAATGCGATTTTATCAAAACCAACTTTTTTAACTTAATGGATTTTGCCAGTATACCGACGATATATTCCTCTACTTGTTCTAATTTCTGTTGGTTTATTCTTCTTATCCTCATCAATATCATCGGCATATCTTAGGTGGTTCAAGTATTAGTCCGTTTACTTTGATGCCTATTTCTTCCCAATCTAAGTTTTTAAAAACATCTTCTAGAGCCTGGTTAAATAGTTTAGGGGATATTGTGTCACCCTGTCTAACACCTTTTCTTATATTAGCTTGAAAATGGACGGATATAAAGGTAAGATTTTCGCCTTCTATTGAAATTTGAGCTGTGTAAATGGAATTTTCTCTCTGAAATACCATACGCATAATTAAACCCCTAAAAAGTGCCCATTTTGAATCACCTTGTACTTATTGTTTGTTTTATGTTCAATGTTTTGGATAAACTAAACTAACTGAAACTATTGCGACACGTATGAACTATGTGCATACATACACATGTCAACCTTATAATGTTTCAATGACACAGAGAAATGACACCAATTTGATAAAACCAAACCTACGGTAACAAAGAACATATTAACCGTGTCCAACATACAAGATAAAAATTAACTATACCCGTACAATTTATGTTTTTATTTTATTTTTAAACAATAAGATAACTTCGCTGCAGAAACACTTTCCACAAGACAGCTTTTTGAATTTCGTTTTATATAAAATAACAAAGCCGCATGGAAAATAAGTGACGTTCACAATATCGAGATACATTTTATCGAACTGGCTGATGGTTTCTCTGTTGAGACCGAGCCAAGAAAACCAAACCTAAACCTGAACATTTTATCGAAAATGAAAATTACGAACACTTGTTCCCCCTCACAAATAATGACCTTACATTAACCTTAATTTAATGTATTAATTAAGAAATTTTCTCCATTTTCACAGTTTTTTTCCAAGTTTTTCACATATATTAGAGGTAAATAAAACCCATTTTGTCTTTATGCACATATCCATGTGAAGAAAACAACACTCTGTGTACAAAACGTTTTATTAAATTAGTCTAAGTGGGCTAAGTTAAATAAAGTTAATGTAACGTAACTTGTGAGGCTGAACTGACCATTTAAAATCAACCAAAATTTCGAGTAATTAAAACAAAGAAAATTAAACGAAAATGTTATCAAAAATTAAAATATTAAAAACATTAAATTAAAATAAGTGAAATAAATAAAATATTGAAACTACAAAATATCGAAAATGCAAATGTCGAAACAATAAAATATCAAAAATATCAAATATAGAAAACAGATCGAAGAGTCTAATTTTGATCCAGTCTAAACCTATTCAAGCCAAGTCATCTCTCAATCATTCTGAGGTTCCAACCTAATTAACTAACAAACACACACGACCACCCAACCTAACGCACCAGCCTAACTACCCTAATCAACCAATGTAACTCACAAATTTAATTCAAGAACCTAACTAACCAACCAACAATAATTTAACCAACTAACGTAACCAACCGACCAAACCATCTAACCTAGCCAACCTAAGCCAACCGACGTAATCAACCAGCCAACCTAACCTAACTAGGAAACCAATCAAACGTGCCCCATCGAAACATGTATTTCCCTTTAAATTCATATAATTAATCATAAAGGACATTCTCCAAAAAGGCTAGCTATCAGTTTGGGGTATTGAAGACTTACAAGAACCTCATTTCGAAAAAACACTCGACTTGATAGTGGATCATTAATGGATGAAAGAGTAGAGTTTTTATCAAAAGCAAACTCCTAAATTTTAAATGACTTTGCTATAACCACCATCAAAAAAACTTACTTCTTAGTCTGAGGTTACAACCCACACGTCCTTACTGTATAAAAAAGTATAGAATTATCGAAAATGTGTATTTTCTTTCAAAGTCATTAATCATAAAAGGAAATGACATTGTCAAATTATTGTGTTATGATTGTGCCAATATTTAGTTTTGAATAAAAATATCCTCAAAATGAGTAGGAGGCACCGAATTGAAGAAGAAAAACAAAAGCAACTCAAAGAAGAGTTACAGGATGAGGAAGATAAGATCAAACTGATGATGGAAAAGATTTTTGGACCAATCGTTTGGCGAAGATTTGAAAATGGTATTCGAATTGAAGACTTACAAGAACCATATTTCGAAAAAACACTTGATTTAATAGAGGAACATTACCTGTCCGAAAATGTTTTATATAGAAACACAAAAATCAAGGACGATCCAATATCTCTACAATCTCTAAGGCAGCGGTTATTATTTAAATTAAAAGATCATGCTTCAATTATAGCGATCGATGAAGCTAATGAAAACCAAATCGCAGGAGTTTTGATACTAACCCCTGTACAAAAAGCGGATTTCGGACGAGTTTACAGCAGAACAATGTTAGTTGAAGGCAACCCTTACAAGAGTATAACGGAATTTTTAAATTTTATTAACAGAAAAGTCGATATTTTTGACCACTTTAAATGTGAGATATATCTTAGGTATTATTTACTATGCATTGGATCTGAATACCGTGGAAAGAATCTCGGTTATCAGCTAATGAAAGTTGGTATGGATATTGCAAGACATTTAAAAATTTCGATAGCTATGGGCATTTTTGATAACTTTTCGTTACAAAAACTCGCTACGAAAACTGGAATGGACCAAGTATTGTTTGAAATGGAGTACGTTAGATGGGTAGACGATTCGAGAGAATTGATTTTTTGCAATCCTGGAGCTGGAAACTATTCCTGCAATTTAATGGCTGGAGTGGTACCTCCACATACCGAACCAGTACCAATAAAGGTCAAAGAGGAAAATGCTCCCAAAGCTAAGCCAACTAGAAGTGAAAAGAAAAAGAATAAAGCCAAAGAAGATGCAAAATCTGACAGAAAGTCCCATTCAACAATGTGAACCTTTTATCACAGTTACAGATTTTTTAGAATACTGAATAATGATCACGTCAAAAAACTAACGATTCCAGTAGACTTAAGTATCTTTAATAACTTTATACTGCCAGAATTGCTAAAAAAACTGAAGGTAAGTTCGGTCGTCGATTCCAAAATTTTTCTAGCGATTCTAGCTGCCTAAAACTAGCAAAGATAACAAAAGAAAAAGTTACTGCTGATAAAATTCTGCAATATTCAAGAGCTAAATTCTGACATCCCCAACTATCTTTACATATTTCTAAAACAATATGAACAAGCCGAAGAAAATGATTTTAAAGAAAGAGTGGAAAATGTTTTTAAAAGGGAGTTGCCTTTACCATGCTGGTATTATTTAGAAAGTATATCGATTTGATTTTAAATGCAATTATCTTGTAAACAGATTTGTAAAAAATAAAAGATAAGTAATCTCGTAAAAACGCCAATAAAATGCCTTTTCAACAAGGTGACTTGGCTAATGTTCCCTATTTGAACAATAGACGGGGCGGCGACGACGCGACGGCTGCATAATTAAATAAAAGAGTCGCAAAGACTTTAATATATATTTTCGAACCTTGCAAGGGGTTTATTTGTCGTTTGACATTTTATCCTAACAAACCTAACCTGATTCTACGGTGATAACATAACAGAATAACAAGGAAGTTTTATAATCAGCCATCTCTTTGTGTAACATTTTCTTCCTCGATACTTTATTTTTATCGCCTGAAAGCTGCAACTGCTAGTAGCAATTTAAAAAATCTTAATAGCTGGTATCAAACTGCCGTGAATGGAGATCTAGAAAAGTTTCTCGAACGTTAATTGGTCAGTAAAAGAAAAAAACGAAAGAAAAAAAAAGACGCTGTTACAAGTGGCCAACAAAACAAAAACAAGGAGACTCGCTATTACATGACAAGAATGAGGAAAAACGAGAAATTAAGACGGATTATAGGACATTTCTTGGCAATGTTGGCGCCATGTTATTGATCGTTTTATTGCCTTTCTTTATAAGTGGACATATCGGACGGGTCAGCGCATTGCAGTGGAAAAGACCCAATTTACTACTTTCCAAAAAATTACTGGTATCATAAAGAGTTAACTTAACCTTTTTTTTAAATTTTATTTCAATCGTTAACGATACCTAGTTACATTAAAACCTCATTAAAAGTATTGTCTTTAACCAGTGGCGTATATATGGGGGGGGGGGCCGGAAGCTAAGATTTTTTTGGATATTTTCCACATATTTCATGAATACAAACATGAAATAGCATAAAATACAGCCTCGTGAGATCTCGGCCCCCCCAAAACTGTCTCGGGCCCACCCCGAAACTTTTTTCTATATACGCCACTGCTTTAAGCTAATTTAGAGAAATAATATATCTCAGTTATACAGAGTGCTCAAGTTCGATGTTTTTGGGGAGGTTGGATTTCTAGAGGAGAGAGCAATAAAACTAACCTCTACTTGCAATCCTTGATTTTCAAGAGGGGCTTAGGTGAAAACCGTATCTTGATATATTTGTATAGCAAGCCAAGTCTGCATTTTTTCTAAAAAGGATCCAACTGCCTAAACTACAGAATTTCATGAGCCAACCATAATTTAATAACGGCGTGCTATACTAAGATTTGGTTTTCAACTTGAAGTTTCTCTTAAAATTCGAGACTCGCCAGTGGAATTAGTTTTTTATATCTCCCCTGAAAAGATCCGATATTCCCCAAAAACATAGGATTTGGGAAACCCTGTACAAGTCGAACAAAAAAACTTTCAAAATTCTAAATTCCAATACTTACGGTTGATGCGCAAGATCAGTAAAAAACGGTTCCGTTTGCAAACTGAACTTCCTTTTGTTCCTGGACCAAGCCTCCCACTGTTTCCTCAGCCTCCTTTCGGAGTTTTTCGAATTGAGATGTCTCTTAAGGAACCTTTGCCACTGGACACTGTCGGAATCATCACATTCTGAACAAGAACTGTTTGAACCAACGCTACTTTTTCGGCTGTTCGCGGTACTGTCGCACCACGAGGATTTTCTACTTTCCGGAGTAGACGGCGTTGTAACGCTGGATTTAGCACTTTCGAATCCTGAAGAAGTTGACTTGCGTTCTGCTAGACTACTTTTTCGGCTATCTGTGGGCGAGGGTAGTGAGCTGGATATTTCAAAGGCGGAATACCTTCTGGCTGGTATTGAAGTGTCATCAAAAGTATCGTTTTGTTGTTTTAACCAACGAATAACATGGTCGTTTTTACGAGATTCATCTTCTAGAGAATCTAAAATAATTTCATGTAAGTTTTCATAGATTTTTTCTTCTTTGGGAACATAACCCATCTTTCTTGTGCGGGTTGGTTTGCGATCTGGTGGGATGGCGTCATTCGATATCTTCTCAATGGCACTAACAATACTGTTATCTAACGCATCTTTGCTGTACTTGCAATACTTTTTCAACAACCTAAGAACAATTTCGTCGTTCTCATTGCATAATCTATCAGTCTTCTTCTCGGGACATTCAGTCTCTGCCTTCAATAAGTTATTAATAAATAAATTACTTTCTCTATCTACAGATCTTAGTTCAGGCATGGAGGGCCGGCGCGGATGATCGACGGTTTTATCCTCCGGAATTTGACCTAAACTAGCTTTCCTCTCGATACCTAGACTATTATTTGTTAGTTTTATCACATTTTTCTCACTAGATTCCTCGATTTTTTTGATATCTTCTAAATTTTGACCCTTAAACATAAGCTCTTTGTGTTTCTCCGTGAGTTCGGTGAACCCGTTGTCTTGCAGGATTAGTTGTTTGTTGGCCACTCTTTCTAAAAATTCCGAGATGGCGGCCCAGTGGGCTTGGGTCCACACCCCATGCAGACGAACGGATGACAGTTGCAACGGGATCCATCGATTCTCTTTGTAGCACCAAACGACTCCTCCGGTTTGGTTAAGCATCCTTTAAGACATACATTAAAACGATTGAAGGTTTGCTTTTAATTCTTTGGTTTGATTTCGTTTCGTTTCGAGAGTCTGCTATAATCTGAAAAGTAAAGACTATTATAAAATTTAAATTCTTTTTGTTTCATTAAAAACATGATTAAAAATTTAGAAATAACTTTTCTCCTTCTCTCTCCCTCCACCTCTTTCATTCTGTTAGCTGTCACTCACATACATCTCAATAAACTTTTTATTATATCTGCCTCTCATTCTATATCTAGATACGGTCTTTCTAACTATCTTAGAAGAGCGAGATAAACTTAGGTTTTTAAAATTGCAAATAATACTCCAAAATCTAACAAGATTCTGTTTTACAAAATAGCAGGTTTCACTCGGGTTTTCCCTTCGTTTTATTTGATTAACTTTTCAACCTTTTCTTGTAGTGTGAGATAGACCTTTACTTGAAACCTTATCGTAACTTACCTCCAGTTAAAATGTATCGAAGGCCCTTAATATCCAGTAAACCGATCATGTAGTTGACTGTATTCAAAAGTATTTATAAAGAGCAACAAAAATGTCTTGGATTTTGGAGTACCTTTCAACAACTGGTGATGTTAAAGTGTGTAAATAAAACTACAATTTTAATATGTCATTCACACGTTAAACAAACTCATTCAATATTTAACACAACACGTTCAGCAGTTTACTCTGTGTCTGTCACTAGGCAAAAAGATTTCTATTACGAACAATGTAACAATCAATTGCAAAAGCACATATGTGTACGCTCCTTTCATTGTTGAATTTTGCATGCATGTGTTCAGCTGTTTGACCACGCTTTGTCGCTAAATGGTTACTAGGTTTGTATGATAAAGTTTAACGAATTATTACATCTGAAAGTTCAAAAAAGCATTTTGGCTTCTTGTATTTTCATTGATACTTGTATCAACCGTAATATTCTTAAAACATATCTTAGGAAGCTTCGAAATGTAAGTGGGCACAAAATATAAATAGTAATGGTCCTAGGCCGCTTTCCTGCGGCACACTTATGTTCATTATCAAAGCCATTTAAGAATTTGGTCAAGATAAATGAGTATAGCCTCCTGTTTACAAAACTTGCGATCACCTTATAACCAACAAATCAAGAAAGTGATGACATATCACAAGAAATATCCACAGATACAATTTAGTGCAAAAAAGAACCAAGGTACAATAAACGGAAATAGCAGCTCTACAAGAGGACAGATCTCCTTGAAAAAAACATAAGCAATGATCACGGTCTCTAAATAAACCGGTTATCTGGTAACTCGGTGTCATGACGGCCGTGACGTCAGAGCTACGTCACAGTTTTCCTAGAAATCTGCAGTCCAACACTGTTTATTAGTGTTTATAATTTCGTCTTTTGTCAGGAAATGTTGTACATTTTGGGTCTTGTAAGTAGTATTTATACCTGTTCTGTGCTTGCTATAAATATATTAAAGACTAACTAAAATAAATTTTGGCCGCCTGTTATTATTTTATACTAAATTCAGGTCAAAAATCAAACGTAAACAATTGACTACACTACTTCATCTTCTGTATCAACATCTACAAAAAATATGTGTGAAACAGATGGTTTAATCTATATTGCAGGATTTTTAGCACGAAAGCATCACAATGATTTCCCTGAACTTGGTTGCTATACGTATGAAAATGAACCAACAAACATGCATTCATATGCCATGCCATCTTGGGTGCAAAGCCTTTCTTTTGGAGGCTTAACTGAGCCTTCACCATCATGGAAAGAAAATGTTAACAAAATGGACAAATGGTTCATAAAATTGCATGGTAGCAATTTTAAATTTAAAACAAATATTGTTAAGCGATCCACAAAATTTATATTTAAGAAAGTTTCTATTCCATATAAATTGGTAAATTCATTTGTAAAACAAAGAGTAATGATAAGAATCAAATTTATAAATACCAAAAAGCAAAACGAATCTACAATGAAACGAAAGCTTGATGATACCGGGAGTGATGAAAAACAATAAAAAAGTTAAAGAAAATTATTTTGTAACTATTCTATAATTAGATCGATATAGTTTTTTGTTACTTGCAATAATATTTAAAAAAACTGATGAGTACCATTCCTAAATTATATACTGGGTGTTCCAAGGTAAATGTCCACAATACTTGTTATTAAAAGTATAAAACAGTTTAAATTGGCAAGCTGGTAGAATTTTTGAAAATTATAAAATGTTTTATGTTTTTTGAAAAAACTCGAATACTCGATGTTAGATTTTTTTATGATTTAAGCATCTTAAAGATCATCAAAAATTCTACTAGTTTCCCAATTTAAACTTTATTCTATCTTTAATAATAAAAAAGTTAGCAATGGTGGACACTTAACTTGGAACACCCTGCTCAAACAGGAGGGAAGGAATATTAGCCTTGCGTTACAGTCAATGTATTTTTATTATAATTTTTCTTGAAAATGCGTTAAAAAGGGGGGGGGTCAAAAATGCTGAATCTTTGCCTTATGTTTTTTATCAATATTATGTGGCTAGTTTGCTTTAGTGTTCGGCGAAAAAAGTTAAATTAATATGAACAGTCAAATTAACTTAGGAAAACTATTTATAATCGTGTCCTGAATCTGATATTTATAAAACTGAAAGGAATTTTTATCATAAATTTTTTAATTATTGAATTTTTTAATAGATTTTGGTATTTTTACGGCTTCTATCTTTATTTCTCTCATAATATTATGTATAGTTCTCTCTTTATTGATCGTGGAGCAGGAAAATTGCCGCGTCATGCCGAGTTCTTATTGCCTGGGAGTTACCAGACAACCGGTTTATTTAGAGACCGTGAGCAATGATAACCACTTTTTGTGAAACAACCACAAAGAAACCTAAGAGGGACAACTCTGAAACGAATTCGAAATAGAAACCAAATTGAAACGTCGATACATAAATACCAAAGGTGTGCAAAAATTGTAATGTGGGTGGTATACCGCGAGCTGATACAATAAAGAATCATTACTAAAGAATGAATATCAATTAAACATAAATATATTGTGTTCAAGTCAATCTATTAATATTTTGTACACATCTACGGGTATGGAAACCCAAGTACCAGTAAAGGTGTTCAATTTAAAAACAGTAAAGAACCGACTGACAGTGCAACTTAGTTAGTTAGTATTGACATTTAGTTCATAGTATAAACGTCACATCTGTCATTGTTGTCAAACTATTAACGCAGTTTTACGTTTCTTAGACATCATTTACCCATTAATTAGGCACAAATTTAGTGTTAATTTTGTATATGTCTCCTTTTGACTTCCTATCAAAATAAGGAGATACATATAAAATAAACACTATATTTATATATTTTATTTAACATTAATTCAAAACGTCAAATTTATATTTAATATTATGTTATTTAATATAAATAAGTATAAGTAGATTTCAACAGGCGTCGGCATTGAACTAAACTCGTTGTAAAACATCATATGTAGGCAATGATCTCAATTAAAGATATTGGACAGACCTTCAAAGCTTATTTTCCACGGCGACCTCTAGTGGTGGTGGCTTATACTACGCTTGTAAGGTCACTGCGTTCCGAAGCCTGGCGGTGCAATTTTCGAGATCCAGTGACTCTATATCCTTGTTCAATGAACCGAACCGAACCGAACCATACCGACCTCTAGGAGTAACCGCTTGTACTTCAAATTTTTGAAAAAATGGCGGCCAACGTTCCGTTCTTGGAGATTGCGCAGTAGTCGAAACGTAGTCCCCAAGAAATACCTGAAATCTAATACTTTATCTATATCAATGGCATTAACACGCCTTAAAAGGTTTCTTCAAACTGATTTGGTTTTTGGCAAACACTGTACCTTTTTTATTAAGTACGTGAAAGGATCACAAAAAAGGCGTTTGCGTATGTGTGTGGAATATTTACTTACGCCACTTGATAAAAAGAAAATTTTATTCAGGTTAGTCATCCTGAATTTTACTGGGAAGAAATTGAAATTATTGTTTTGTGCTTTGAATTTAAATGAAGTAGTTATCATCCTGTGAGGCCTACCAAAAAGGAAATGGCTAGGCAAATTTTTCCACAGAAATATGCTGTAAACTCTATTATTATTATTGTGGTTGATAAATTATTCTTATACCTGATCGTTTCTCTGATTTCGAGTATTAATATTAGGCCAGTCATTAGAGCAAAAAAAAGGCACAATAAAATTTCCTACAAAAAAGCTGCTGTACGATTTTTTTGCCAGACGAATGGTTTTCGAGTAATAACGCTAAACATTTCGCCGCCATTTTGGATTATGACGAATTTTTTTATTTAGTGGCCCAAGGCCAACACAAAAATAGAGGCCACGACCCTGAAAAAATCAGCGTTCTCCGGGGGCTGAATTTTACATTGGGTCTTATGTAAGGTCAGAAGTTTTTTTTATGATATTTTCAAAATGGCACTACAGATTTCCGCGAAATTTCAGTGAAATATTCTCAGACACCATCCTAATATTCCACCGAAGTTTTGTAAGGAAGCAACATGATTAAAAGGTTAAAATCTTTAAGATTTAGCATTCCTTATTTTGAATTCAAATTACCCGCCATGTACCACATGCCAACTGTTATATTTGACATGTATTTGACTTTGTCATCTGTATTTGTCACATTCGCTTCTGCTTTAAACTTAATTTTTGCATGAGCTAATAAAGCGGCTCTAAAAAATTAAGGATTACTATACATTTAAAAAAAATTGTTCCGAAAGAATATAGTAAAAGCAATCTCAAAACCGGCTTTATTTTTAGAAAAATCAAATATTCATGAACCGTCATTCCAACTTTAATATTTTAAAGACAAGCTGTGTCGTAACGTGACCATAAAAAAAAATCAGCCCCGGATGTGACGTCATCAAAGTAGGAGATCGTGGCCCGTTTTTTTGATAGCCCTGAGTGGCCTTAACTTCTTATTTTTGAGAAATCTGTAATTTAACATAAAATAAAGATTAACTAATAGCCTATAAAATGAGATGTCATTGAGTTCTCTAGGTAGTACTCTTGCTGAGATACGAACCCTGAAGTGTTAGCAGTACACCCGTTTCCTATGTATTTCCCTGGTATATGCAAAATAAACCGAAATTATTCAGTTTTATGTCATTTTCTCAAAAGATAAGCATTTTACAGAAAGTGTGTAATCAACTTTAGTATAGAAAATTAAATTATCTTTTAAACGATGTATCACCACAGTAAGCCAACTCCACGGATAGCACTTAATTGACATCCATACATTGGGGTTATTTTTTAAGATTACGAAAAAAAATGTTCTTTTAAACGGCGTATCACAAAAATGTGATAAAGCTATCATTGATACTCCATGGGCGTCCGCATATATAATTCTTTTTAAATGTTCTACAGTCGAACCTCTCTAACTCGAACCTCTATAACTCGAACCCCTCTATAACTCGAACCTTTTAAGCGGTCCCTGCACTTTTTACATGTATTTTAACCTATGTAACTCGAGTTTCTATAACTCGAACTCTCCATAACTCGAACTGTTTTGGTTGTCCCTTCAGGTTCGAGTTATAGAGGTTCGACTGTATTTGTTTATTTATTCAATTTTCTTAAAAACTAAGATTTCTAAAAAATCTTATTTGCTATTTTGTGTTTTTTTTCTCAAAAATAAAAATAGGCCACAAAAAAAAATTATCAAAATCCAAAATGGCAGCGAAGTGTTAAACCTATCGTCTGACAACAGAACGTACAAATGTGTTTTTGTAGGAAATCTTATTGTCGTCAACTTTTGTTTAAAAATTTTTTCTAAAACGTAGTTACCAAGTAATTAAAAAAAAAACTTTTTGTGCACACTAAATCCAAGATGGCCGGGGGGGGGGGGGAGACGCCCCCCCCATGGGGTGGCTCGGTATTTCCTTTTGGTGTACAGGTTAGGGGAAATACCAGGAAATACTTGGGAAGTACCGTGAAATATACGAGGAAATACTATTGAAAATACTAGGGGGGGAAATACTAGGAAATACCATTGCTTGGGAAATACTAGGAAATACCATTGAAATTTGAGGAAATACTGGGAAATACTTCAGGAAATACCGTAGGTATTTCCTTTTGGTGTACAAAAATCGGCGATCAAGCCACCCCTCGCCCCCCCCCCCCAAGGTCGAAAACTCAAATTTGGCTTTACAACATATCTAAAAATCGCGCCTACGCCACCTTTTGCAAGCTAAAATTCTATAATGACTGGATTATATCCTTGTTGCAACATTGTTTCATCTAATTGATCTCCTGATTGTTTCTTATATAACACAATTTTCTTTGATTATATTTGGTCTCTGGTAAGTAAACTTTTATAATCGTTCCAAACGTAGATGTAATATACAGGGTGTCTCAAATTCGATGCTTTTGGGGTGTTCCGGGTACTTATTTCTAGGGAAGATAAATAAAAACGGACTCTCAGTTCCGAGGCTCGATTTTCAAAATAAGTTTAAGGGTAAAAACCGCATTTTGATATAAAAAGCCGTTTTCAAGTTATGGGGGTTTTGGGAACATCTGCATAACTTTTTTATTTAGGAAAATTTTATTTTGGTAAAGTTGCCCTTTATAGGTTTTTTTAATTTAAAATCCATCTGTGACAAATTGAATTTTATTTCTTACTTTCCGATTTTAGGATATTACATAAAATTGTTATTTTTTATATTGTTTGCTTTTATTTTATATTCTAATTTTTTGACAAAGCTTAAAACATTTTAAAATGATAAAATTAGAAAAATCAAAAATAAAAAGGTTATAATTAAAAAATTCATATATAAAAAACCAAAAACGTACGACATATACCCAAAGCCTCTGTTACCTTAAAAAAAACACTCTGTATAAAAGAAAAACAAAATATACAAATAAAATTTAAAAAAATTAAGGACATTTCAAGCTGATTTTAAAACTTGCGGGTCATTCATGCAACACTGTTTGACTGTTTTGTATGAAAAATACTATAAAAAGCTATTTACACCAAAACGAAAATTTAATACCTAGGTAGAGATAAAAACTAACTTCCAAAATGCAGAATTGTCAGAAACCCCCCTGCTTCCTATATCAGATGCGGATTTTATCCTATGTCCCCAAGAAATACCTGAAACCTCCTAAAAACTTGAGACACCATGTACCAGTAGACTCAGAGTATCGATTACTTTCGTTTATTTTTAAAAATGTAGTTTTTACTTCGTTGGTTCGTCGACCTCGTTTTTCGGGTTCTCCATGCAGAGCTTTTAACTCAGGATCTTAGGCCAGCTTGCAGAAATCTGAAAAAGGGATTTAAACATAACCAGTTTTTGGAACTTTCACAAGATTCATCAGATTTTGGATCTTTCAACACTAGATCTTAGCATCGATCGCTTTCATTTATTTTTAAAAATGTAGTTTTGACTTCATTGGTTCGTCGACCTCGATTTTCGGGTTCTCTATGCATCTCTCCTTCTAAGATCTTAGGCCAGCTTACAGAAATCTGATAAAGGGATTTAAACATCATCAGATTTTGGAGGTTTCAATCCAAGATCTTAGGCCAGCTTGCAGAAATCTGAAGAAGGGATTTAAACGTCATCAGTTTTTGGAACTTTCACCCAAGATTTTGGGCAAGCTTGCATATATCTGATAAAAGAATGTAAACATTATCAGATTTTGGAGCTTTCAACCCTAGATCTTAGGCTAGCTTGCATAAATTTAAAAAAGGGATGTAAACATAAGATTTTGGAGCTTCTTTATGCAACTTTGAACAATATTGAAATAATAATGTGCTCAACTTTCGTTAGCCTTTCTGCTGAGTATACAAATCAAACTGTAGATCTAATTTTTTATTATTATTTTTTCATTTTTTTTTAATTAGGGCTACTTAAAAAGCATTTACGTAGTTGCAAGTCTAGAATTTTCAAATGAACTATTTTATCATAATATTTAATAATATGGAAATAAACCTAGACTACACAAGGATGTCCTTCAAATCTACATACTAATCTATTAAAAATATTTACATCCGACAAGTCTATCTTTAATATTATTAACTTTTACATTTTATATGGGTTTATTTTGCATCTTCTATAAGAGAAGCAGATCTTCTTTTTATATGGTATAATATGGAAATTCCATCTTAGAATAAATTGACAAATAAGGTATAAGGTTGTCTTGATGTTATTATTTGCATTTAAGAATAATTTGAGTAAGCAAAGTGAGAGTTCCAAAGGAGAAGTGCGGAAGGCCCCATTTAAAATAAATGGGTCTATAAAAACCCCTCTACAAGTAGTCTTGGAATATAAAAACGGCAATAAAAAATACAGTGTATTAAATTTTTTTAACAGGGAGACAGTTCTGTCGCAGCAAATCGCATAAATAAGACCTTCTCAAGCAGTGGACCGTTCGGTTATTAGTTAATACGTTGTCCAACGCCTATTCTCCACCTCCTTCGATCCTGACAATCATCTTCTGTCAGGTTTTTTTGACTCATTGATCTTTGGATTGACTGTTGCAATTCTAGTTTAGGACGCTCTCTTTTTCTGCGCCCTATTGGCTGCCATTCTAGGACCTGCTTTGGTAATCTCTCGTCGTTCATCCGTTGTACATGACCGTACCATATCAGTTGTCTTTTAGTGATGTCATCCGTTATGCTTCCCTCGATTTCTTTTATGATCTCACTTCTTATATGATCTGTTCTAGATATTCTTATTGATCTTCTTATTGCATCCATTACGACACTTTCCATTTTTCTGTTACGCGACAAGTCTATTCCATACAACAGCGTGCTTTTCACCATTGTTTCATATATGCTAAATTTTACATTCTTTTTGATCTCTCTGCTCCATAAAATACTTTTAAGACATCCAATAACTTTTTTTGCTTTTACTATTCTTTTTTCCAGTTCTTAACAGTATGTTCCTGTCTTATCAAATCTAATACCCAAGTATACATACTCATTACATGGAGATATTGTTTGTCCATTGTCTAGTTCCAACACACTTGTTTCGTTTCCAATACTTAAGTACTGTGTCTTGTCCACATTCACTGTTAACCCCCACTTTTGGTATTCTTCCGTTAACTTTGGTTATTAGTTAGTTAAACGAAGAAAACTAATAACCGCACAGTCCACCGCTTGAAAAGGTCTATAAAAATAGAAAAATACATGCTCGGAGTATGGAGAAGATGGAAAGAAATGAAAGTACGCCATTTTTTCACTGATTGAGCAAGGCCAAGTTTAATAGAGACGATGGGAAAGGTGGCGGCATTAAAATAATTTTATGGTAAAACATTGAAACCATAATTCGATTCAATTTTAAACTTTTGGCCAATGCGCTGGGGACGTTTCACTGCTTGTTCAACACGACCTCTAGGGGTGGTCGCTCTTACTATGCTTTTTAACCATAGCGACCTCTAGGAATAACGGTTTGTACAAAAAATCTGTGACAAAATGGCGACCAACGCCCGTATTTGAAGCTGCGCAGTAGTCAAAGCGAGATCTACTGTTTCTATATCTATGATCGCCAAGGGGGTCAGTCTTTCTGAATCTCCCCAAAAAATGCCCAGTTTGGTCACCCTGTACATTAAAAAAAACCTGAAGATATTAAAATGCAGCCTTTCGTAACACTTAATCTTCCTCTAGAGGATGCATCTCTGATGCAAGAAGAAATCTATTTTAAGCATCTCATGAATTTATGCAACGACTGACCCGAGCCGAGAGAGATTCTTTATTTGTAGAAGAAGCCATAGACTTAATAAATTCCAAGAGAGGTCGATCGTCTCGCCTAGAGAAAGAGAACAAATCGACGGAACTAAAACAGCTTTCAAGATATTATGCATACAGGGTGTCCCAAATTCGATTTTTTTGGTTAATTTTAGGAGGATATAGAAGATATGCTAATGATATCGCCTTAATAACAGATAAGAAAGAAGAAGTGATAAAAATGCTGAAAGAACTGGATACAGCAGCTAAAAATATGGGCTTGAATATGAACCCCATTAAAACTAAAATCATAACAAACACAGATCAAGATATCACGATCAGAATAAACCAAGAACCTGGGACAAATTATTGAACTAAAAAAAGAAAACCAAACGGCTGAAATCAAGAGATGAGTAAGACTGGCCTGGGCAGCATTCGGTAAATTTAGATACATTTTAAAAAATAAAAAATATCATCAGTACCTCAAAACGAAAGTGTATAACCAATGTATCCTTCCTGCACTTCCCTATGGATCCCAGACCTGGACACCCAAAGATCAATGAAAAGACAAATGATAGATGTAAAGCTAACAGATAGAAAAAGGAATGAATGGATAAGAAATAAAACAAGAGGAGAAGTAGCAAAATTAAAATGGAAATTTGCCGGTCATAAAATCAGTTTTTTTTTATATTTTGCATTTATGAACATAGAAGGCGACACTGATCGAATGTCGTTACTAAAACTTAACTTTAATCTTTACTTAACCCAATTTCAAAACGTCCGCTACAGTGAACTTTTTATATGTTAACAAATCAGTCGAAAAATCAAATTAAACCGAGAATATTTTTGAGCTATAATAATTTTTTACAAATTTCGAAGGAAATTATCTTAACAAGAATGCCTTGCCTAGTTAATTTCTGTTTTCGGTAATGAAGCACCATATCAGTCGACAGTTTCTCGTTGGTATGGAGAATTCAAGCGTGGACGGATTATCCTTAGCGATGATCCAAGGCCAAGTGCACCAAAAAAAAACTGTTTTCAAAAAAGACCAGCACCGGTGAGCCAAACATTATGCTATCTGGAAGTGCTGTCACATTGCAGAGCCAGTTGAACATCTTAGGAGTCACTGCAGAGACCAACATGTCTTGGCACAGTCACGTGGCAGATATAGCTAAAAGGGCGTCCCAAAAGCTTGGGGTGCTATTTCGTACAAGACATCTGTATACACCAAGCCAACTGCTGACACTCTACAAAGCCCAGATTCGACCAACTATGGAGTACTGCTCACATATATGGAGTGCGGCACCCAAACATACCTTAATGCTTTTGAACACCGTGCAAAAACGAGCTATCAAGCTGATCAATGACCCCGCACTTACCCGCAGCTTGGATAGTCTCGAACATCGAAGAACTGTGGGCGATCTATCTCTCTTCTACAGGTATTATCACGGAAAATGCTCTGAAGAGTTGGCACGTATGATCCCCCCGGGAGTAGCACCTACTAGGCGAACACGTCAAACAGACGGCAACCATCAATTTATTGTCAAAATAGAGGCACCAAGAACCTCATTATATCAGAATTCATATCTCTGGAGAACAGCATCGCTGTGGAATAAACTCCCTACGACAGTTTTCCCTGCAGGTTACAACCTGAACCGTTTCAAAACAAACACACACCAACATTTCCGCGCACTTGCCGCTTCTCGAGCGTGATAGGGATCTCCTTGCGAGTGCGCATAATCATAAAAAAAAGAAAGAAAATTAGTTTCCCGCTGGATACCGCATCTGTTAACCGAAGAACAGAAAGAAGCTAGGGTGAATTGGTGTCAGAAAACTCTAGACCGCTTTGAGGCAGCATTATCAGTGGTGATGAATCGTGAATTTATTCATATGAACCTGAAAATAAACGTCAGTCGTCTGGTTGGGTGTTCCGAGATGAATAAAAGCCAACAAGAGTTATCCAAAAAGATGGTTGCGATGTTTATCTCAAAAGCTGGTCATGTAGCAACATCTGGAAAATCAAAGGACTGTTACTGCCGATTGGTATATCACCATTTGTTTGCCGAAAGTCATCGCTGAGCTTCGAAAAACGAACCCCGAACGACGAATTATTCTCCACCAAGACAATGCAAGTTCGCACAAAGCACAAAAAAACTACTGAATGTTTAACCCAACAAATGTCGAATTGTTGGACCATCCTCCACTAAGTCTCAACGATTTCTATACTTTTCCGAAAATCAAGAATGGACTGCGTGGTCAAAGATTTCAGTCGCCAGAGGAAGCAATCGACGCCTTCAAGATGCAATTTTGACAGTACCAAGAAACGAGCGGAATTACAGCTTTGACAACTTGTTTGAGCGCATGCAAATAATTTTCGTGGAGATTAAGTCTTTAAAAGTTATCTACTGTTTTATTTCAGCTGTATATGCAAAACTTAAAAACCCTGACCCCCAGGGTGTTTTAAATTCACCACTTTACAGAAAATTAGAGTAGGCAAGGGTTTACTATTTTATAGCCTATTATTGGTGAACCACTTTTGTTTACTACTACGCTGTTGGCTCTGTTGGTTTTATACAGAATGCGGCGTTGCCAAACTGAAGCCCTAAAGTTTCATAGGCCGTGTTGCTCGGGCAAATGAGAATCCTTTTTAAACGTGAGAGCTGTACGTGCCTTCCATTTGCAGAATGCCGGGTACAGAATCACTCCAGTTATTTTTTAACCGCGCCCCGTAAATAACAGAAGCACTACTTGTAATTTAAAATTCTGAGGATGTGGCTGTTGTATCGGATACGATCTGTCAACTTGTGTCTCTTTATCCGAAAGCGGTTTTAGTTCTATCGTCAGTTTATTTATGTCTATTTATAGTATCGTTCAACTTGCATCTAATACTATTTGTACGCTTTAATCTAGTAGGTTTTGTTTAATGTTACTGGTTCTTGTCGAAGACAGACTCAGGGGCGTGCGGTCCATGTAAGCAAGGGAAGCTTGCTTCCCTTAAGAAATCAGACATAATAAAAATAAATTGTTAAAAGTTTACTGTTAAAACTTGACGTAATTAGCGCCAGTCTTGTAGAATTGGTAAGAAGCAATATATTTTTCACGTACCAATGTACTAGAAAAGCAGCATCTTACGTTATATACTAGAAGGTCGTATAAAAAACGACAACCATATAAGCAGTTGTCTTTGTCGTACGCGTAGAAAACAAATCAGAATTAATTAACTGTAAGTCTTGATTTGACCCGAGAGCAGCATCGCTTTTTTCACAACCGCTGGCTCCTCGCGCTCTACACCGCAGATATAATTGCTTCTCTCATTGTGTAAAACATAGTGGGGGGTCAATGCACGCCAGTCCAATGCGAGAATTCAGTAGCGCCCTTTAGCCTTGAAATAAGAAATCTGTTAGATTACTTAAATACGCGTTTCATAGTGCGGTTTCGGTAAAGCATATTGCAACGGCCCTTAAAACTATACAGTTGTGTGATTGTATAGTGTATTTTTTGATTAACAAAAAGTTTTTTTAGAAAGTTTTAAATAGGTATGATAAATATCGGTAGGCTAAAGCAAAAAATGATAGTTTACAGCAATGATAGAAAAATACAAATAAGCAAGTTTAAAAAAATATTGCTTCTCTCTCAAATTTCACCGCACGCCCCTGGACAGACTAGTAGTTGAATGGCAAGTGAATGAGGTTTCAATGAAACCATACACTCAAACAACAACATTTAGTACATATATCGTTGTATGTATGTACAGAGTGATGCAAACGTGGAACTGCAGGGTTTAAGTTAGTTTCAGCGGAGATAGAGAAAAACCTGATCTTGAAACATCAAGTTATGGTTTCGAAGTACGCAACTATTTTATTTATAAAAATGTAATTTTGGTGAAAATTACACTCAATATATATTCAGACCTCAAAAGATGTCAGGGGAAATGAATCGACCTCTGCCTTCCGTAGATTCCCGGAACTCTCTGACCCAGAGGGTTAGCACCTGTCTAGGGTCCCTTTCCCAGGAATACGGGAGAAGACCACACCGGTATGAAAGGCGGAGAGGAAGAAACTCGGTACGGCGAACATAGCGTAGGTGGCAACCCTTCTTTTTAGGGAAAATATAAAAGAAAAACACAGCAGCGTCTGATTTAGAATGAGCAGTTGCAAACAGCGTCTGTCCCAGAATGGGCGGGTGAATAAAAACTCACCAACACGCCTGGCAAGCGTGGTGTTTTAATGCCACTACCCCCCAACGTCAAATAGTTAAATTAGGCTAACCCTAAGCCAAGAGTCAACTAGTTAACCCTTCGTGTAAGGATGGGATACTGTGTCCTATTTTATAAAATCTAACTACTGAAAAAATGTAATTTTCTGGTCAAGTATTCACACAAATCACAAAAACTTAAATGTACACATTGCTTAAATCTTAATCATTATTATTTTCTTTTACTGTTTCGATATATGTATTTCGAAAAACCCAATAATTATGAAAATAGGTTACAAATGGCAGATAACGATGCGCTAGGAATGGGGACTTTTAGTATGTTAAACTGTAGGGTTTTCTTAGCTACTTCAAAATAGAAATCTCGGGCATTTTTTTTTTAATAGCTGATCCTAATTACCTAAATTTAATTAAATTTTAATGACAAGATGAGTAGGTAATTAAAGAGAAAGACATTCTAAAAATTACAAAAAAAAATAATGTTAGGGATCATTGCCCAAAATATTAAACTACAGAAAGTTTAAATTGGCAATTGATTCATGTTTGTGAATATTAAAAACAAACTAAACAAAAGAACATAGCGGATGAGCCCCACCTCATTCTAAGAAATATGAACATTTCCATACATACCATATAGCGTTTGAGAAATTAATTTTAAAAAGAATTATATCACTTAATTAAAAAAATAAAAGGTTTTATTCGAATAGTGCTCTATTATCTATCTACATATAACTAGTTAATTAAAAAAATAATAATAATTGACCAATGAGGGATCTGACACCTACCTAGCCTTAATAAAATTACGCTTAGCCATGTTAAATTTTCAAAAAACCCCTGTCAGCTAACAAGAGGATTGAGTACTACTTTTCTTTAAAAAAATATATAATCGGTTCAGAAGTTTAGGCACTATCTTTATATGGACACACCTAGAGACACACAAAGAGGGGTTACAAAGAGCGGCTGGAAAAAAAGAGTTAATTGGAATGTCTTTTATAAAATAATAATTAGAAAAAAAAAGATGCAAAAAATAAAAAAAATCTGTAATAAAACACCTCTTCAAAACGTGACAGCTCAACTGATAAATTTCAACAAACCGTCAAAATAAGGCCAAGGTACATAAATACTACATGACTTTATTTGTACACTAATCTTAATAAAACACTAGCACAATTCTTATGAAAGTCTGCCGTATTTTAAGGAGCAATAATTTACTGCAAGACTTTATTACACTTCCAATAAGTGTTTATTATCATATGGACAGACTTACTGACACACAGACAGGTGTGTGTGACAGATCCCAATATCTCATTTTTTTTCCTCGGGCTAGATTAATAAAAACAAGGCCAAGTTTGTACATAAGTACTGAATGACTTTATTCGTGTGGTAATAAAGTCTAGCACAAAGTCTGCCTAATTTTACGGCGCAACTGCGTTAAAGTTAAAATGCTGCTACCATAATTACTGCTAGACCTTACTCCCCTTACAATAGGGACTTATTGCAATAGTGCCAGGCACTAATTTTGCCGGCCACTATTCTGACAGATTCGCATTGAAAACTGACAGTTGATGTTTCAAAATTGACATACCAAAGTCGAATTTATAAATCCAGTCGTTTATTTTCCATTAATAGTGGCGGCACAATTAATTTTTGCTCTTATAATACACAAAGGCCTAATTTTGAAAGAAGACAGCTGTTCTTATAATGTTAGTCATACAATTATTGCCTGGCTTTATTGCAATAGATCCCTAATAAGTCTCTAATGGTATAGCTATAAAATTCGGCCACTTGGAGCTATCCAAGAACTGAATTATTAAAACGCAAAATCAACATAAACACAATAATGACACACCTTATAGGCAACGGATGATTCCAAATAGTAATAAAATTATTCATTTATTATTACTCACAAAAAATATTTAGGGATAATATAATATTAATTCACTGCCTCCTAGTATATAAATGGTTTCATTATTCAGTTTTGAACTTCTTCAAATCAAAGACATGTGGATTTATAGTCCAATCAAATTAGAGACATAAATAAATTAGTTCCTGATTACAGTGGCGGCTGGTGACGTTATAAATTGGGGGGGGGGGGGCAGAAATTTATATTGCATAGAAAAGGAGAAAAAAAACCTACCTAAACAATTTTATTTTAGCATTTTACAAACAAGCCGCTACTTGGTGTGGTTTTCAGTTTATCTGTTTATACATAAGGTCTATTCGCCCTTCTTTTACATGCGCAAAGTGCTTGGATTAGCACCGGTTTCAGACTCATCCTGGCCCCGTAGAGCAACCTCAAAAATCTCACAGAAATTCAGTCTATTAACCTACTAAGTATATGTCTATTTTATGCCACATTTTCATTATGTTCGGTAATGTTTTGCCTATAGGCACTAGTCAATTAGCACCTAATATCAGTCTTGCCTACCATAGAAGCATTCTATGTGGTTATTTAAATAAGTAGCACTTACTTTGTGTCTATTACTTTTCACTAAAGTGCTTGATATCACACATTTCATTTAGGATTTCGATTTGTGTCTTTGAATTTTTTTTTTCATAAACCGTGTTTTCGGAAAACTGACAGTGACGGACGTTTAATGAATGCGTTTAAATAAAACTGACTAAGTTGACCTTTCGCGAACCGAGCAGCGGATTATACTGATATTCTTGCTAATCTGGCAACAATGGTTTTACGCTTTTCTGTTCTCCCATGCAATCCTTATGGCCCACAGAAAAATCCTACCCCAAGATAGAAGGCTGGCCACGCTGTATTAGCGATTTAACACTCCTAGATTTCACACTAATCTTTAATAATTAAATAATAGTCTTTTTAATCTTCTAACGGAGTTCATTTACTTTAAGTTCGATATAGTTTTTCTGTTGTGTCTGTCACAGCAACGTACATTTTCGATAATTTCACTTAATGTTTAAATCATACTTTTGTGTGTTAAATAATTCATTAGCACCTAAAACAGTGTTAAAGACTTTGGTTTTAAGTAATCATCTAGCTTGTTTGTTGTTGATTTCAAGTTGATTTAAAGTTACGTTGACTCGATTTTTAAAATGACAAAAGTAAAATTGGTGTATCCCAGATAAAAGCAACTACGTGGGTGAGATATAGGAAACGGTAAAAGATAGAATTTTGGTTAAATTGGAAAAAATCAGCGCTATTCTAAACCCAATTTGATGCGGTATGGAAATTAAAAAGTTTTTAAAATATCGATCAAGAACTAAAAATTGCAAGTTAAGCAGACACACTTTGTGTGAAGTATAAATTTCCTTGTTGATTTTTATCATCCACACACAGCACCTTCTCCATCTTTTTCTTTTGCATAAAAATTGTGTTTTGCGAAAAATATAAATATCGCCGCCATCTTGTCAAAATTTTAATAAAATTTGGTAGTTTTGCATAAGCGACTACGACCAATCGAATGAAGTTAACGAGTTTTTTCTAAGCTCTTTATTTTGTTTTACAAACCGAAAACCCCAGACCGCGCATACTTTATAGAAAAGCAAAATATAGAAACAAAATTTGTAAAAAACTATTTAGTAAAAATGATAAAGATCAAAAAGTAATTTATCACACAGTAAAATGTAGAAAGAAGGCGATTAGAGTATAATTTACGTAAGGACACCACTCCTATATTTTTTTGGATTTTTTTTTAAAATGAAAACTAAACCCTTTTCGTTTTTGGGAGGTCGAAATCGGTGTAAGCAAACGGATCCCAACCTGCCCAGGCACGCCCCGGTTAGGATACGTTTGTGATCAATTGACCACGGTTAGGTTATACTTACTTTATGCTAACGCTGATTTCGACCTCCCAAAATGACGACAGGGGAGATATAATTTTAAAATCCCGTCTAAATATTTTTATTGTTTATATCCTATAATATTTCATACTAACACGTAGAACTGGCAACAGTAAAGAGCGGCCCTCTTTACAGCGCTACAATATGAAAGAGTATGCGATTCCCTTCTTTATCTAAGGCCATATCTGACGGTTATCGGTAGTGCAGTGAACCATTTCTACACTTTACTTTTACGCTTTACTTTTCTATAAATTACTTTCAGATAGATTCAGTTTTTTACAAATTTTGTTTTTGTTAAATTCGATTTTTAAGAATTATGTTTTCTAGATTTTAAATTTATTTGAAAAACTTTTCTGCAAATTAAATTTTTCACATTTTGAGGGGACTCAATCCCCAAATAATTACTTTCATCTGGGACACGGTTTTTTTCTATTCCTTCTTTAAGTTAATTTGATCCAATGTAAATGTAGTTAATACTCGTATCATTGAACTGTCACAACCATGAAAATATCTAATCGAATGTGATCACATTAAAACTGTAAAAGTGTGGGTGTGAATTCTTAAATATTTGATCAAAAATTAGCCAAATTAGGATAAGGTCACTCAAAAAACCATTCTTGCAAATATTTTATACATGCACGTGACATTTAATTTCTCACATTTTGGGTTTGTAAAAATCACGTGAAAGTTTATAAAAAATGTTAGGTTTATTGTAAGAATGCGACGAAATGTGACCTTATATTGCGTTTGTTTGAAAAATGTAAAATATGTACAGGGTGATTTAAATTGGGCACTTTTAACTGGGTTCGGGTAGTCTGCATTTTAGATTTGGTTCTATAACTTCTTTGTTTTTTGTTTTCTCAAAATTTCTATTTGGTATGAATTGCTCGTTTGTAGATTATTTAAAGCTGAATGCAACTGTCAAATATTAAGTAAATATTTTAAATTACAAATAAAAATACTCTGCCAATCTATGGGCACCTAAGTTCACACTAGGTACTAAAGTTAGAGTGTACGTGTGAGCTAATATAACTAAAAACTGAAATATATTTCATTCAACTTCAGACTCAATTACCTTTCGTTTGATACCACACAAGCCATGTTTTGACTTAAACTCTAATTTTTTTAATCTACCCCCACCCTTTTTTTAAAAACTAAAATGTATTTTGGTTAAACTCCAAATTATAATTTTTGAAATCTAACCTCACCCTTTTATTTGGCTTGCGTTCGGTGGATTTTGTTCATTTTTAAATGGGACCATCACGGCCCAAGACTCAGCCTAGGTACCAAATTTTATTTAAATCGGACAAGCGGTTTTTGAGTTATGCGTGTTGGTCGTTACAGATAGACATACAGACAGACCTACAGACAGACAAACAGACGGCGCAACAAAAGTTTCAAAATCATCTGAAACGCAAAGATATATAAAAAAAATTTGAAATCGGAGCAACTTTTTTTTTCTCGAAAAAATTAGGATCACCATAGCTCACACTACTATAAAATAGTAAGTAGTGTGAGCTAAAAGGGCGTTTGACTTTTGTGAGTCTATTATTTATCGTAGAGCAATCACTTATAGTAAAAAAAAATCAGCTATTGGTTTCTTAACCCTAAAATTTTTATATAGAAAGTGCCAAAAAAATTAGGCAAAAAAACATGCTCATAAAAATAAATTTATATTTATATAAAATTTGCAAAAATTTTAAGAAATAATAATTTATCTTTTCTTAATCCAGCAAAACCACCCAAGTAATATAGGGTGGCCATACATACGTCTATGTCCTATCCCAGACCTGGACGCTTACAAAATCAAAAATGGATAGGGTAACAAAAGCCCAAAGATCAGCGAAACGACAAATGTTACATATAAAGCTAACAGATAGAAAAAGGAATGAATAGATAAGAAATAAAAGAAAAGTAAGAGATGCAAGAGAAGTAGCAAAATTAAAATGTAAATTTTCTGGACAGACAGACGATCGATGGAACAAATGTATTATAAACTGGAGACCTTGGGAAAATAAAAGAAGTAAACGAGGGAGAAGAAGAAAACGATTTCAAGAAACATGCGGGGGCTTGATGGATGAACACGGCGACAGACAGAGAAGAGTGGAAGATATCGAGGGAAGCCTATGTCTCAAGATGGATCGTAGAAGGCTAGATAGATAGATACGTCTGGATACCCCAGAGAAAAGACCTTTTTTTTTTGTTTAGGCCAGCAAACTTTTGTCAGGGCTGTTTTTCAAAATTACTTTTAGGCAAAATCAGGTTTTTTTGGTACCAAGAGGTAGGAACTTTTTTTTTAGAGTGGTTTTTCAAAATGGCCGAGCTGTACACCAAACCAAACTGATATATTTTTTTATGCTCTGAACAAATAGGGTCACCCTAATTAATACCAAACTTTGTTCAGGAACGAGGATAATAAATATAAAATATAAAAAAGTTTTCTGCTAATTGGTCCAAACAAAGTCGGGTATTGCTATATTTAGCAAAAAAATGTCTACGATATTAAAATTAAATTTTTGACATTTGCAAAGTAAATTGACACACATAATATTTTATATATTATATTAAGCATATATTTTAAATCGCAAATAAAAAAGGGCGTTTGACTGCAATTGTTTATAGTAAAAAAATCAGCTAGTAGTTTCTTAACCCTAAAGTTTTTATATAGAAAGTGACAAAAAAATTATGCAAAAAAATACATAAAGTTTGGATTTATTATGCAAATAAACATGCTGATAAAAATAAAAAATATATATATTTCAATTTATTTTTTGGGATTTGCAATTCTCAAAAATTTTAAGAAATAATAATTTATCCAAGTAAACGTCTATGTCCTATCCCAGACCTGGACGCTTACAAAATCAAAAATGGATAGGGTAACAAAAGCCCAAAGATCAACGGAAAGACAAATTTTACATATAAAGCTAACAGATAGAAAAAGGAATGAATGGATAAGAAATAAAACAAAAGTAAGAGATGCAAGAGAAGTACCAAAATTAAAATGTAAATTTTCCGGACAGGAAGACGATCGAAAATAAAAGAAGTAGGGAGAAGAAGAAAACGATTTGAAGAAACATGCGGGGACTAGAGGGATGAACACGACGACAGACAGAGAAGAGTGGAAGATATCGGGGGAAGCCTATGTCCAAAGATGGATCGTAGAAGCCTAGATAGATAGATACGTCTGTATACCCAAGAGGAAAGACCTTTTTTTTTGTTTTGGCCAGCAAACTTTTGTCAGGGCTGTTTTTCAAAATTACTTTTAGGCAAAATCAGGTTTTTTGGTCCCAAGAGGTAGGAACTTTTTTTTTAGGGCGGTTTTTCAAAATGACTGAACTGTACACCAAACCAAACTGATATCTTTTTTTACGCTCTGAACAAATAGGGTCACTCTAATTAATACCAAACTTTGTTCTAAAATTACACAATAATTTACGAGGATAATAAATATAAAATATAAAAAAAGTTTTCTGCTAATTGGTCCAAACCACCGGAGTCGGGTATTGCTATATTTAGCAAAAAAATGTCTACGATATTAAAATTAAATTTTTGACATTTGCAAAGTTTAAATTGACAAACATAATTTTTATTAACTTTTATCGACCTGCAATTTTTTTTTGCGTAAC
This sequence comes from Aspidapion aeneum, assembly GCA_963576565.1. Lineage (NCBI taxonomy): Eukaryota > Metazoa > Arthropoda > Insecta > Coleoptera > Brentidae > Aspidapion > Aspidapion aeneum. Next base: position 30,748,890 of record OY755038.1, on the reverse strand, counting down.
ATTTTTGTCATTCCCTTTGCAAAAATTGTAAGATCACCAAAACTAGACTGTACAAAATTAAAAATAATTACATTTTTGCAATTTTTGTCAATGTGCAAATATTTTCGAAGTAAATTAACAAATAAATAATCTAAAGGTGTTTTTATACGTGCATTTTAAATAAATCAGTTTTTTAACGAGGGCTGTCTTTTATATTTTGCATATAGGATCATAGAGGGCGACACTGAACGAATGTCGTTACTAAAACTTAACAGTGAATTTTTTAAGTTAACAAATCAGTCGAAAAATGGAGCTAAACCGAGAACATTTTTGGGGTATAATTTTTTACAACTTTCGAAGGAAATTATCTCAATTTCTGTTTTTGGTAATGATGCACATCAGTCGACAGTTTCTCGTTGGTATGGAGAATTCAAGCGTGGGCGGATTAGCCTTAGCTGTGATCCAAGGCCAGGTGCACTAAAAACGGCTGTCACCCAGGAAAACATCGATGTTGTGCGCATGCTCATCAAGGAACATCGACATGTGACATATCGCGAGATTGAGGCTTCATTGGGAATTTTAAAGACCTCAATTCAAAAAATATTGCTTGAAGAATTAGGGGTAAGAAAATTGGTTTCCCGCTGGATACCGCATCTGTTAACCGAAGAACAGAAAGAATCTAGGGTCAATTGGTGTCAGAAAACTCTAGCCCGCTTTGAGGCAGGAAACTCGAAAAACGTGTACATCATTTTCAGTGGTGATGAATCGTGGATTTACTCATATAAACCCAAAAATAAACGTCAGTCGTCTGTTTGGGCGTTCCAGGATGAAGAAAAGCCAACGACATTCGACCCTTTAGTAGATACTACTGTACGTATTTAGGAATGTTGAAATTTAAAAATGTTGTTTATTAGTCAATTTATTTCTCGTTAAAATGATTCAATATCTTTGTCAATACTGGTTAGCAAAAATGCAATTTTCGGTATTTTTAGAAAAGTTTAGGTAAAATAAAGAGATAGTAGTACTTATATACAGGGTGTCCCATTAGTGAGGGCAACCAGATTTATCTCAGATTACAGCTACGACTTCAGAAAAAAAATAATAACAAAATCGGGTTTTGCAAATTCAAAATCTACAATAAATATACACAAATTAGGTATACCATATTCGTTCGCAAAACAATTGCTTTTACATGATAACTAACCCGATTTGTGTTTCATTTAACTTATTTAGAAAAGCCTAGAAAATGCAAATCTTCGTGACCTTGTCCAAAGTTCTATTTTTTTGACAGATAAATTTTTTTTAAAGTAAGAAACCTAAGAATTTCATTTTTTTTAAATTAGACACAACCTTATTAATATATCTACCTGAAAATGTTGAAAGATATTCATTTAAAAAATTGTTGAAAACCGCAAGTCAACAACTGGCTTAGCTTTCAAGATATTTAAACATCGCATTTTATGTGTATTATGTGGTGACACGTGGCCTTATTTAATATTATTTTGTCGACAGTTTAAATAGTGGTAGTTCGTATTTAATGAATATGCCAATGATCCACATATTTACTAACATTGAGGAACCTGAACCAGATACTATGTTCTGCTCCATTTGAACACTTTTAACATAGGTTAAAGTATCACCTGGTATAAATTTTTTGAAAGCAATTTTGCTACATTTTGACAAATTAACAAAATCATTTACGCGTCATGCTGATATTTTATTTTTTTATTTAAACTAAGGGTTCGCTCTCCTCGCTTTGCCTTAAATGCCTGTAAATTACAATTTTATTGTGGTTATAGCATTAATTTGTTATAATTATTGTATTTACTTTACTAGCTCATACGGCTTCGCTCTTTTTAGTCTTCCAACTAGTATAGTATTGCCTAGAAGATGAATAGCTTTCACATTCATATGTCGATGGAGTCTATTTTCATGGCTTTTTGTGTGCTTTTTAATAGTCTGCTATTTTCCGTTTTTTAGGTCCCGATAAAACGATACAAGACCTCGTTAACAAAACGAAGAGGCGTATCTCAAAATAACAAGTTTTGAGTAATTCCAATATAAAGATTTTTATTAACTTCAATCTGAGTTTGTTTAACTATTAAAGATGCTTATAAAGTGCTGATTATATAAAATATTGCAATATACAGTGTCCTCCATAATGTTCGCAATATATGGGAAAAATTTTTATTTGTGAGATATGGGAAAAATTTTATATACGATCAATCCCGCTTGTTGAATATCCTAAAAAGACATTTTGACATTTGTCACATGCTCACTGTCATGGCCGCAAATTCAAAAAATTAGGCATGAAAACCCAAAAAGTAAGGTTAAATCGCAAAATATCGAAAAAAGTTATTTGAAAAAAGTGTTTAGAATGTCATTTTAGGGCCTTCTATGAAATTTGGAGCAATAATAATACAAAATAAGAAATACGCTATTTTTGGCCCTAGCCTTATTAAAATGTACTTAAAATAGCAATTATGTTGGGCGCAACTAAAATCCAGATTTTTTTTTAGATACGCTCCTTCGTCATGTTAGCGACGAAGTATATTACCTATGAGTATATGAATGGGCAGATGGCGCTGAAATAAATTCGTCTGGTACGTAATATTAAGGGACTACTAGTACGATTTAGTTGTATGTGCGAGTTCCGAGGTTCATGCCTATCATATAAATGCCATTAGTTAGATCATAGGAGTTGTCTCTGAATATTGCGTACTAGACGAATTCATTTCAGCGCCATCTGCCCCTCAATGTAGCAAAGCTCGTCGGTTGCCACTCTATATGGGTCATATAATCATTGATGCTACATTTAATAGAATCCCATAGTTGAGTTCTATATGCCCATACTGATTTCAGTATTTGTCTATAAATTTATTTATATTTGTCTATTTATAGTTTAATGATTTAAGTGGACTTCCAATTAGCCAGTCCATTTTTTTCTTAATATGTATGTGCTTTCCAGCGCAATGACACATGAAGTGTCATAGGGAGATATTTTGCCTGATTTTAATATGGAACAGGGATGTTGTTAATTGTGATTTACATGTGATTCTTTGTTGTAATTGTGAATTTGGGTGACTGCTTCCTGTACTGATTCTTCAATAAATTTTTCTGCCATTAACAAACTAGTATCATCGGCAAATATTCCTAAGTGATATTTTTCTGACTTTGTGATATCGGAAGTGAATAATAAATATAAATAAGAGCCGTACTTATATTGCCTGTCCTGTAAGTAATTCTTAAAAACTTCTCCTGTTGAAGTGCTAGAAAGTAATCCGAAATACAGATGTATCCAACAAAGATAGCTAGATTTTTCTTTTTTTTGTGACCCCACCTTTTAAAGTGGCCTCTATTATTACTACCAAAATTCGCCGAAATCAGAGATGGCTTGCATCGTCGCTTTTAAAAGGCTCCGCGCCGGACCTCCTACCCATTTGCTTGCTTAACTGTTAGAGGGGAACGGGGCGGGGCTCTGTATCCAATAAAATCTATTAACGGTGGCTTTGGCTTTTAAGAATCACTTTGGAACACCAGGTATAGATCAGTATGTAAACTACCCTAAGGCACGCCTGCTATAATTTATCTAAATCCTGCATATGAACATATTTCATTCTATACTATCTATCAGATATGTATGATTTTGAGAAATCAGAAAATTGTTCTGGCAGAAATAGTTTTATTTTTAAACTAAAGCCTGTATGCCACTGTTTGTCAAATGCATGGGCTACATCTAGAAATACTACAAAACAAACCTTTACCTGTTCCAGTGTTTTTTCTATTATGTTTCCCAAGTAACATTATTACCACTCAAGGTTTTATTGATTTGGTTCCTAGGTTATTTAGAGGGTGCTGTTATGGGTTTTAGGATCAATTTGGCTACATAAAGGTAATTTATATTACCAATTACCTAAAGGAGTGTTATACAACCAAAAAGTGATGTATAAAGGGAGTATAATAAAACTGATATTCCTTCTGTTCTTTTTAGATACTTTTTGTTTTATTGATTTCTGATTTATAAAGATGGTCTTATAAAACCATTTTACCTAAAGTTTTTAAAAAGAAATAAATATAAACTTTGGTCATTTAGTTTTTTTCATTACTTTAGGTCATCACAAAAGTTATCTTATATCCTTTTGTTTTTATAGTTACCAGTAGTTTAAAAGTAAATATGATTAGATAGGCGGCCACATAGAACCTAGTTTCCTTAAGGTTTTTAAGAGTGGTAAATATAAACTTTAGACTTTTGGCTTTTGCCATTATTTTTAGGCATTTTAAAAAGGTTTTATAGGAAGGCTTAAAGGTAAACTTAATTATTTTGTATTTATAGTTACCCATAGCTGTATATTAAATATTATTTAATAGGCGGCCCTATAAAACCTTGTTTCCTTAAGGGTTCTAACAGAAGTAAGTAAATACTTTCGTGTTTTATTTTTTTAGGTATTTCTTGTAAAAATAATAGATATACCTAGGTACAGATTGGTACCTACCTATTGCAAGATTGATTATTTAAAGCCCAATAATTAATAATTGTTGAGTTTCCGTCCTCCTGGGTAGGACACCCAGGCCTAGATAAGGCCTATTTAGACGACCAATATAAGAGATTGCCCTCCAACCTGCAGGCACAACGAATATCATTGCACTGGCCCTCTCGATTGTGTCGAAATTGCACGAAAAAAACATTTAAAAGTGTTCAATTATACGCTTTTAAACACTTTAAAAACAAATACAAAAAATTTAAGTGAGGTTATGTTGACTATGTTTACATTGTTCTTTTTTGTTGGTTTCATAAGGGCACTCAAAAATCCTAGTTGCGATACAGTAACAAATAAAACCAAGTGACCACTATAAAACCATAATGGCGTATATAAATTTATTTAAAAAATATTGTAAAGAGAAAATATTTATCTAGTCGTTTTAGCAGTGTTTTTTAACAATAATTTTACTTTAATTTTGATATATGTAAACCAAACAGACTTTTTTAATGGTGAATGATTTTTTTTTAATTTTAAATATTTGTTATTTTGTTATCAAAAAACTATTAAAAAGCATTCTTGAGGTGGCGCGCTTGTTTTGAGAGCTTTTCAGATACGATTTTATCAGAAAAATAAATCTGGCAGGCAATTTGATCATCAACAAAACGACAAACTCGTTATATTTTTATGTGATAAAATAATTTTGGGACTTTGACATTTTTGGCAATTTAGTGACCTAAATTATTTTATATAGCCATTGTGAATCTAAAATATCGCCATAGCTTTTATAGGAAAACTTCTTTACTCTAAAGGTATTATGGTATTCAACAGAATCGCCAGGATACCAAATTACCAAATCTAGTTTTATAATAGGATAGAGGACGTTTCTGCGTTGCTTTTAGGACCTGGCGTAATAGTTTTAGGCTCTAAAAGGTTCTATACTGGTGGAACCGCTAGAGGGCGAAGCTGGAGTTTATTTCTTATAGTTTTATAGTGAGTTTAATACATAGGTTGCGACCACCAATTGGGGAGTCCCATTTAGGAGGTCTAAGGGTAATGGGAACGTGCTAGCGACCAAACATTGAAACTAATGGTTTTAAGGAAAGGCGCTGGCAACCTTTTAGCTTCTGCTATAAATAAAGAAATGTTACTTGGGTGGTGATTATGTGTACTTGGTCTATCGTGGAATGCTTGTCTCGCAACTCAAATTTATAATTTTTCTGCAACACGTTTTAAAATAATTTTAAAATTTGATTGAAAACCAATCAATTTTCACACTATTGGAAAAGTTAAAGTAGGCGAGGACACACAAATGCAACACCATTATGGCGGTGAACTGCAAGCCACTTTAGAACAAGTTTTTTTAGCAAAATTACATAATAATTGAATATATTCATTATTAATCTTATTTCTTGACAAACTGTGTTAACCTTACCATTTCAACAAATTTAATAAATTCAAATATAATTATTGTTACATTGAACTTGAAATATGTCTAAGTACAATACAGCAAAATTTGCAATTAATTTATTTTGTTCTAGAATTTTTCAACGTTTTTTTTTGTTCTTTTTTTCAATTCGGAAAATTTTAATCGATTCTACACATTTATTTTGTAGACATTATTTGGACCATTATGTTAAATGTAGACTATTGTTGAGAACTGCTGCGGTTGAGTCATGCAATTTTTTATCGTTTAAATTTCAATTAATTTGTTCAGTGCACAAAAACATAAAAAATTATTTGCACCCAATCGATTTCACGCAAAATTAAATGACGTGCTGTTTTAAGTGTTCCGAAGAATAATTCGGAATAATTGTTTAAAATTCTTTAGATCGTGTTTTGAAATTGTTATCATAAGTCATAATAATAGAAATATTATACAATAAATTGTTTGAGGTTTTTTTTATAACTGTTTCAAGGTGGAAAAAATCCTAGGAAGTTAAATATTTAGAAAGTCGTGTTTTTCAAGAAATCACAGCAAGAGAATAGTGAGGTTTCCCTCATCATTACTCTCCTGTGACCTAAATTAAAATTTAGTTTAATCTAACACTTAAGTGAAAGTGACTTGCACAGTGTCATACTTAACCAAAGCCAACACAAAAATAGAGGCCACGACCCTGAAAAAATCAGCTGTTCTCCCGGGGCTGAATTTTACATTGGGTCTTATGGGAGGTCAGACGTTTTTTTATGATATTTTCAAAATGGCACTACAGATTTCCGCAAAATTTCAGTGAAATTGTTCTGCCAGAATAAAGTAAAAACAATCTCAAAAACGGCTTTATTTAAAAAAAATCAAATATCCATGAACCGTCATTCCAACTTCAATATTTTAAAGACAATCAGCTGTGTCGTAACGTGACCATCAAAACGAAAATCAGCCCCGGATGTGACGTCAACAAAGTGGAGGATCGTGGCCCGTCCATTTTGATAGCCCTGACCAAGGCCAACACAAAAATAGAGGCCACGACCCTGAATAAATCAGCTGTTCTCCCGGGGCTGAATTTTACATTGGGTCTTATGGGAGGTCAGAGGTTTTTTTATGATATTTTCAAAATGGCACTACAGATTTCCGCAAAATTTCAGTGAAATATTCTCAGACACCATCCCGATATTCCACCAAAGGTTCGTAAGGAAGCAACATGATTAAAAGGTTAAAATCTTCAAGATTTAGCATTCCTTATTTTGAATTCAAATTACCCGCCATGTACCACATGCCAACTGTTATATTTGACATGTATTTGAATTTGTCATATGTGATTGTCACATTCGCTTCTGCTTTAAACTTAATTTTTGTGTGAGCTAATGAAGCGGCTATGAAAAATTAGGGCTTACTATACATTTAAAAAAAATTGTTCTGCCAGAATAAAGTAAAAACAATCTCAAAAACGGCTTTATTTAACAAAAAATCAAATATCCATGAACCGTCATTCCAACTTCAAAATTTTAAAGACAATCAGCTGTGTCGTAACGTGACCATCAAAAAAAAATCAGCCCCGGATGTGACGTCAACAAAGTGGAGGATCGTGGCCCGTCCATTTTGATAGCCCTGATCCAACAAGAAAAAATAATAAAATGATTTTTAGCTTGGAATGGGGAATGGAATTGACAATTTTGACATATGTCGATCGGTGGTGCGTCAAATTGAGGGCATTTTATCCTTGTAATGTTAAGAACATTACTTTTTTTGATAAAAATGCCACTGATTTAAAATAAAAACTCAAAACGTAGAAATTTTGGCACTTACACTAAGTGGAAGAAATAAAAACTTAAGTAGAACTTTAACAGCACCGAACTCCTTAGTCAAGCTAAGTAGAACTTCAGCACCTGTAAGTCCTTAAGTTAAACTAAGTTGAACTTAAGTGCTAGGTAAGAAAGGGGCCCGCGGTGTCAGGGTCTCCAAAACCTAACCTTGGTGTATTATACAGTACCTTTCATAATGTTTGAGATAAGTTTTTGTCAGTTATCATAGGCCAATAAAAAAAAGTTATCCAAAAAATAATTAAATAAACTGTAGGAATAAATTAATAAATCTAAAGAAAACAAATTTTTCGCAGAAACTTGACGTTCTTTTTTTAAACTTTAATGCGCAAAAAAAAACAGTTTATTATAATTATTTTTTTCTAAAAATAATTACATAATAAAATGGTTATGTCCGTAATACCTATAATAAAATTCAAATATAATTTTTATTACATTGGTGTTACATTGAACTTCTATATGGGTAATTCTCTGTAGGTAAATATTTTTAGTATGTCTATTGTTTACTTAATTTTTTAATTTTTGCACAGAACAGAAATTATGCAATTTGAACTTACACGAATGCCACACAATTGGTGTTTGTAGCATTGAAATCAGAATGTTCTTAAGAAATACTAAAATTTATATAACAAAAGCCAGGCAGTAAAAAGAGGTCGCACAAAAATGCAGGTTAAATTTCCTGCAATTTCAGGTTTCACAAAGAAAACACTTCGATCATAAACACACAGGAAAACATTACTTATGTAGGTGTCACTTTTAGCAGTTTATTGATGTATTCATTACAATAAAGTTTCGTTCTTGTAGGACATTAAGACTTGTAAATGAAAATTTTAGTACTGCTCGTGAAAAGTTTTTATGATTATAGGGTAAAAATTATTTTTTCTGGAAAAAAAAACAAAATCATTTTTACTTCACAGCTGTGAAAACTTGACTTTTATTTCGAACACCTCTCCCTTTTTTCTAAAAAGCTCCAAATACTAGAGACATTCTGGTGTATTACAAATCCAAACAAAAATTTTGTTTTTACGATATATGTTAAAAAAAATCTAAAACTCCCCAGCCCCCTTTTTGAAAGTCTGGGACCGCCCCCTTTTTGAAAATCTGGGACCGCCCCTGGGTAGGACGAAACAGTTCTAGAGAGCGTTCATGATTCGAGTTAAGATTTACCGTGTGAATTTCACCCAGACGCGCCGGGCGTTGACCGACGAGTCGTTAAATACCGAGATGAATTCCAAGACGTGCGCAAGCGTTGATCTGTCACTTCTGCCAACCAATCAACTGAGAGATATTTCAGTATGGTTTTATACAGCAACACTTTAATAATTCCCAGTTCTTTTTGATGAAAATTCGTCGTTTTTGTTCTGTGAAAATGCCGGTGACGTGCAAGTTGTGTGACAAATTATTTAGTGCCCAATTTAATTTGAATAAACACTGTCATCGGGGTTCTACTGTATGTCTATGCTACGATAAACATTTTTTTTTAAGATTTAGCGCATTTAAATTTGTCAATACTCCCATGGCAAAACAAAATAAACGTGAAATGCATATAAAAGAAATACTGCATATACCTCAAAAAATATTAATCGCAGCACATAGATATTGTATATGTTTGAAATCAAAAAGAAAAGACGAATCTTAAAATGCAAAAATATACAGGGTGTTCCCTCTCAAAAAATCGACTTTATTGTCACACCCTGTACAGGGTGTCCCAAATTCGTTGTTTTTTTGTGGTGTCGGGTATTTCTAGGGGAGAAAGAAAAAAACTGAGCCCTTTTTGCGACGCTCAAATTTTAAGAGAAGCCTAAAGGTGAAAACTACATTTAGATATAGCAAGCCGTTTTTAAGCTACGGAGTGTTTTTGTCTGCATTTTGCTTTTGTGTAAATAGCTTTCTTATAGATCTTTTCTTGAAGAATTGACAGATGTCAACGGTTTTTATTTATCTCTTTTGGTTTTTAAAATATTGCATAAAGTTGTTATTTTTCTTACAAAATAACTCTAAAACTCTGTCTAAAATTTCCTTTAAAATGATGTATCACACTCAATATTTTAATTTTTTTTATTGTTTTCTTTATTTTTATTTTTTAATCACCTCTTTATTATTTTTTAATATTGAGCAAACTAAAATATGTGGTAAAAAAAAACAAAAATATAAAGAAATCCCACTAATCCCATAAAGAAAAATTAATTTTATGTGATATCTCAAAAACTAAACGTGACAAATAAAATTTAATTTAACAGTTGAATTCCTCTTAAAAAAGTGTCTATTTCACAGAAATAAAAATATTAATAAATAAACAAGTTATAGACCCCTTCCCAAAATGCAGACTTTTTAAAAACACCCCGTAGTTTAAAAACGGCTTGCTATATCAAAATGCGATTTTCACCTTTAAGGTTCTTTTGAAATTTGAGTGTCGCAAAGGTTGATGAGGTTTTTTTAGTTCCTCTAGAAATACCCGAAACTCCCCAAAAACATCGAATTTGGGACACCCTGTACATGGTGACGGATAGAAAAAAATTATGTTGGCTTTTAAAGTTCATCATCATCATAATTAACCAAAAAAAATCTACAATTTATTATAGCCCTTTATTTTCAATGATAAAGTTGCTGAGTGTTCCGGTTATAAAAAACCACCCGGTACCTACATAAAATCATACCTAAAAATTAGAATTGACCATTATTTTATACCTTGAATTTTTTATTATACGTTAAGCTCTTCGATCTCGCGCCAATCCCGGTATTCGCGCCAATAATTTAAATTAGACATTTTGACGTTAATTTTGGCGCATGCTCCTTTGATGGAATTCATCTCGGTATTTAACGACTCGTGTTGACCGGACGTCTTGTGTCTGTCATTTGTCAATGTTGTATTTTTTTATTGGCGGATTTGAATCGAAAGAAATTTCCCGCCAATAACACAGATTTAAAAGATAAACCCAATAATGTTATTCTTTGAAGGAACCAAAAATTGTACTAGAAATTTTTAAGAATAAAAAAGGTCCCTTTGTATTTGTTTTGACATAATATGGACATATAATATGGATATTATTAATCAATTAGTGAAAAACTTGACTTCTAATAATGGGGTTCCGTCCTCATTATATTCCACATTATGTGAGTGGGTTGAAAAAACACTTTGGTGGAATTAAAAAAAAATAATTATGGCAAAAAAAGGAGTAAAGTTGGGTTAGAGTTTGCTTCGCGCATGCGCGACAAGTTAAATTTTATCCAACTAATCGAGGTAGATATGTAAATGGTTGTTCGCCGTGTGTTAATCGTTAACGTCTTTAATCATCATCATCATCATTCATCCAACAGGCCACGCGCGACGTCAATCGTGAAAGGCCAAAAAGTAAAGTCGTGCGCGACCGGTGTGCACACGGCGTTAATCATGAACGTACCCCTAAATACTTTTGGGGTCTTGGAACCCCATGTAATTGATATTTGTAGTTCGCTTAACACGTTCGCTTATTTAAAAAAAAACAAAACATTAAAAATGTTAAGGTTGAATTCAAGGGAAAACTTTTTAGAAAGGTCTAGAACATTATTTATGTCATATTTAAGAGCACAATAATGACCATGAAGTAAGAAACACAAGGGAAGAGCAAAAAGAAAACAAACAAATTCCGTCAAAAATCATGTTATTAAAGGATAAGGGAGTGGCATGCAAAGGCCAATCCCTAGATTTGCAAGAATTTCAAGAATAGCTATACAGAAACAATAATTTCTATAGTTTATAAGAATAGGTCTGTTTTCATCGAGTGCCTAATAAGACGCTGACTGTGACGTAGCAGCTTGAAAGTTTCACCCCGACACAAAATATTATTCCGAAACGTAGTACCATTCAAAGCCTCCTTCCTATCACAAAAAATGAACAAATCTATTGGCTTCATTGACTGAACTCACACATTATTATTCGATTATTTACTATCTCCTTTTAAATTAATATATTAGTAAGGGCGCCTAATAATCTTAAACACCTATGACATCAATAGACAAACAATGGTCTACTCGTTTTATTTACCAAACTCAAACAGTATTATTCAGCTATTTACTCTTTCTTTTTAAATCAATGTATTGGTACGGGCGCATATCAATTTAAACAGCTCTGGAATTATTTTGTCAATTTGTAAAAAGGGGCCTACAGACACGCGAGCATTTCTTGAGATTAGTACGCGAACTAATCTCTAGAGATTAGTACGCGCGAACTAATCTCTGGGAATCGCCTACACACACGAAGACAAAATTAAACGTTCTAAACATAAACACGATATTATCAATGCGTTTTGCCTAGACACCGAGAGATTTGCTCGCGTACATTGTGCGCGCGAACTAATCCTCGAGAGATATTTTAGGCGGATATTGTCTACACACGAAGAGATTAGTATGCGCAAACTTGTACGCGCGTACTAATCTCTGGAAATGTTCGCGTGTCTGTAGGCCCCTTAACAATATGTCAATGACTTTCTTCCATCAGCGCTATGAGTTAGACAGTATCAAGTATGTTCGAAAATTACAATTTATGTCGGGGTGCAAGGTCTGTAGAAGATAGGTTGGTAAATCCATGGTGGAAGCGGCGTGAGAGGTGACAGCGCGTCATTTGGAGTGCCACTATTTGATTGGAGCCCATTGTTTACATGAGTTTTTAAGTATTTGTATTCTTCAATGGTATAATTTTTACATTTGTGGTATTTTTTTCGGACTATATTTATTTAAAAACCCTAAATAATTGATCTAATTTACTCATACTTTCTACTTGTAGTTATTTTAACGGGCTAAAAGCTTCCCAAGACCTTTTGCCTTTGGGATATTTGGTATCAGGTAAGTTTTATATTTGAGTTAGTTGATGCTTTTTATGAATATTGTTATTAGAGGCACTTTAAGAAAAATGGCAAGACATATTTTACATTTAAATCAATAAAGGAACACAAGACACGTGAAGATTTTCTAATATATTAAATGCTTTTTATTTAAATGGGCACTCCCGGTGACGTCATTTTCCGCATCAACAACTGGCTCAGATTGGTCAGAAAGTTACCAGGTAACCTATCCTCTAGTGACCTTGGTCGGGGTGCACTTTTGAAGCTACGGCACGAGTCAGTCTGGCCTTTTCCGATGCGCTCAAGTTATATGTTCGGTTCTTTCATAAAAAAAAAATTGGTGAGTGTTTGAGTTATAGTAAATATTTTCTCAATCGTTCCTATCGTTCACTCATGACCATTCGTTCACATGTTAGGTATAGATAATAAAAAACAACATACTCTCCAAGTTCTCAATTTTTTTACTTCCTACAATACCTCAGCTTATTCTGAGAGTGCTTTTCCAGTTAAGATAAATACTCTCGACACGCAAAAGAACACACTTTGGAGAGTAACTATCAGACAGCTTTGATAGGCTATCAGAGGCGAGTAGAGATCTGCTCTTTAATGGACAGGTTGCATTTGATGTCAAAGGGAGAAACTCTATTTATGGATTTATAAACGCAGCACGCGTACGTAGTTCAGAGAAAACCAAATTTTATGTTAGGGGTTCGTAAAGTTCGCATCCACTATTAAAATGAAAAAAATTATTTAGCTTTTAATTGGCCCTACAAGGCCTTGAATATGAATAGACCAAAAAACCAGATTTTGATACTCGCGAACTCCCAACTGCGAACGCAAACTGCGTTTATAAATCTGGTGTCCAATCGATTTCCAATTGAGGCAGTGCTATGCTGAAATCGTGGTGCAGAGAGAGCTACTACCATCATCATGCTAGTCTACTCTAAAGACCTGTCAGACGATTATAAATTTACGATTTGTCAAATTGTCAAACATTTGACAGAAAGCGATGAATATCATCTGGATATGCACCTTAGGGCTACTTATCCACATCACTGATGTCATAAAAAATGGATAGCCAGCCCTTGGGCCAAGAAATCACTGCGGAAACATGGTTGGCCATAGCGTGACAAATTCTGTTGACAACACTGAATTTTTTTAAAAAGATTGTAGTGTGGTAACAGTGCTAATTAAAAATTTAAAGAAACTTAACTTAATATTAGGGACTTATTGCAATAAAGTCAGGCTGTAATCGTGCCAGGCCGTATTTTGACACCTTCACATTGTATGGTCAGCTGTGATCTTTCAATATACGTTCTTGGTTTACTATATGAAACGGAATAAATATTCCCTTTCTTTATTAATGGAAAATAAACGACTTAGTTTTAAATTCGACTTTGGTTTGTCAATTTTGAAAGATAAGCTGTCAGTTTTCAATGTGAGACTGTCAGAATGCGGCCTGGCACTATTACAGCCTGGCTTTATTGCAATAACTCCCTATTACCACAGTTGTTTTAAAATGTCTTTAAAAAAAAGGTTACTATTGTCTACAATGAAGTTCTTTGAGGAGATTGTAGTGTGGTATAGTTTATTTTATAATTTTTGTGATAGCTTTTTGATAGTTATCAGCTGTTTCCATTAGCGATGGCATAGGCTAGGAAAAATAATTGTTAAAAGTTGTCCCAAAAATTATGAAATGAACTAAAAAATTGGATTATTGAAAATGTCAAGAAACCTAACCTCAAATTTCTTGTTTGGTGTTATTTTTTAATAACGATTTCCATGCTTGTTCTTTCACTTTTTTATGACATTCGTGCTGTCTGACAGTTCATCTCTCAAATGCGTCCATTTGCGATAAATACTTTTAAGAACAGTTCTCGAGATTATTTCTCTCAAATGGTAAACCTGATAGTCATAATTATATTTGCTGACTATTTAATGACAACATGTAAAATTATGACTAAGTACACACTAATCCTATAATTGCAATACTTCCAAATCAACCCATTAAATTTCGTCGATATTCTAGCAAAAACCACTAAAGATATAAGTAATCTAAAAAAAATTTAGATAATTGCACATAATATTAAGATTAATACTATATTTTTAAATTATCAAATTATACTATTATATTTGACTTGGTGGTTTTTGCAGGTATACTGATGATATTACCTACGAACAAATTAAACTTGTGACATTTTTCCAGATTTTCATTTTATAAAACAAAGTTTGACAAAAAATAAAAGAGAAAATACCAAAATACTACGTTTTTACGGGAATCAAGTATGCTTTAAAAATTATTTCAATCCGATACCGTCTGTAAAAACACTTTTTTTTCGCTCGAAGGGAAGTATTCTATTCGTGCTCGAATTTTTTATTAAAATTCATTTGGAAAATAAACAAAATAAATACATTTAACTTTACATAAGAATTGACAATTTTAACATAAAACAGATAGCAAATACGAAATTTGCAAAACTGTTTTCAAATCAAATTGAAAACTTATTCAACACCGATAAAAACGTAGCAAAAGTCAGTTTTATGAGATTAGACTTTGCGACTTCCTTAAATCCATAATTTTTATAGTTAAAAAACTGTGAAAATTTAAAAACAGATTATAAGGTAACACAAGTAACACAGTTGGTCTAGGTAAATGTCATAAAGTTAATTTGTGAGCATTTACTAAAATATTAAATCTAAAGGCAGATTTAGGCAGCGAGAGTAATGCAAAAATGTTTATTTATTGTCACACTGTCTTTTTTCTATTTCTGTAGTAGAAAAAGACAGAGATATCACTAAATTTATGTTTGTGCAGTACGGTTGCTACGTAAACCCTTTTACTACTTACCTCAACAATCCTAAAAAAGTTTAAAATCACTCACTTTTAGTATCACTTTTGAATGTCATTCACATAAAAAAGTTCTTGTATTTTGTTACAGTCTAATAAATAAACAAAAACAGGAATCGAAACCGCAAAATATTAAAATAAAACAATTGTCAATCAAAAACAATCGAACAAATTTTACGTTTCATTCAGTGATAGCTTGATTTCTTTAAACCTTTTCAATACAGTACGATCAGTCGGTTATTGTAGAATACTTTCTTTTGGCATAAGGAAAGTCGTGCGCGAGCTCTAGCCAGCAGTAATACTGGCGGTACGGTTGTGTTGCGACAGTAAACTGAAGCAGTAAGTCGTTCCGCAGGAACGTTCGGCTGCGCTGGGTCATGCTGCAGAAAAGATCACTGCGGTGCTTCGAGATTTATTTGGTGGGGTTTACTGCATAATTTGATAAAAACATAAAAATAATGTTTGGCATGCTCTTGGATTACTTTAGAATTTTTAATTATGATCTAACACAAAGTAATCTTTAAATTTAAAATTTTCCGATCTTTTTAAAAACTTATATAAACCATGTGTGAAGACAGATTCGTTTTCAGATTCAGATTCATTTTCGACATCGCCTATTTATAGTTGACCGGATGAGTTTTCGCAATAAAATATTTTTTTTTTCGTTTTTCTAGTGGCCCATAGAATAGCAACTGTGTGCTACAGGGTTGTAAGTGTTGTAAAACATCCCAAATTTAGAAAAAAACACCCTTACGATTAAAACGCGTTTTTAACCCATTTAGAGACTTTGTGCATCTACATGTATTAAAAGAAAAATGTTTCTTTTTAAAATGCCTTTATATTGCAAAAATAAAATTTCAACATTTTAGGGGCTGAGGGGTTTATGGACAGAAACATTATTTTTTCAAATACATTATGATGCACAAAGTCGCTAAATAGTGTAGATTCGGGATTTTATGTTAAGTTGGGTTTTTTTAACCCCTCATCCCCTACAATGTAGCAATGTTATTATTTTGAAATAGACAATCTAAAAACAAACATTTTTCTTCAAATAAATTATGATGCACAAAGTCGCTAAATAGGGTAGATTCGGGATTTTATGTTAAGGTGGGCTCTTTTAACTCCTCATCCCCTACAATGTAGCAATGTTATTATTTTGAAACAAAAACATTCTAAAAACAAACATTTTTCTTTAAATACGTTTTGATGCACAAAGTCGCTAAATAGGGTAGATTCGGGAATTTCTGTTAAGGAAGGCTCTTTTTACCCCTTTATCCCCTACAATGTAGCAATGTTATTATTTTAAAATAAAGACATTCTAGAAAGAAACATTTTTCTTCAAATAGATTCGGGATTTTATGTTACGGTGGGCTCTTTTAACCCCTCATCCCCTACAATGTAGCAATGTTATTATTCTAAAATAAAGACATTCTAAAAACAAACATTTCTCCTCAAATACATTATGATGCACAAAGTCGCTAAATAGGGTAGATTTGGTATTTTATGTTAAGGGGGCTCTATTCACCTCTCGACCCCTACAATGTAAAAATGTTATTATTTTAAAATAAAGCCATTCTGGAAAGAAACATTTTTTTTCAAATACATTATGATGCAAAAAGTTGCTAAATAGGGTAGATTCGGGATTTTATGTTAAGGTGGGTTCTTTTAACCTCTCATCCCCTACAGTTTAGCAATGTTATAATTTTGAAATAAACACATTCTAAAAACAAACATTTTTTTTGAAATACATTATGATGCACAAAGTTGTTAAATAGGGTAGATTCGGCATTTTATGTTATGGTGGGCTCTTTTAACCCCTCATCCACTACAATGTAAAAATGTTATTATTTTAAAATAAAGCCATTCTGGAAAGAAACATTTTTCTTCAAATACATTATGATGCACAAAGTTGCTAAATAGGGTAGATTTGGGATTTAATGGTAATAGGGGCTCTTTTCACCCCCTCAACCTCTATAAAGTAGAAATATTATTATTTTAAAATAACGACATTCTGGAAAGAAACATTTTTCTTTAAATACATTATGATGCTCAAAGACGCAAAATGGGGTAGATTCGGGATTTTATGTTAAGGGGGCTCTTTTTACCCCCTCATCCCCTACAATGTAGTAATATTATTATTTTAAAATAAAGACATTCTAAAAAGAAACATTTTTCTTCAATTGCATTATGATGCACAAAGTCTCTAAATAGGGTAGATTCTGGATTTTATGTTAAGGGGGGCTCTTTTAACCCCTCAGCCCCTAAAATGTCAAAATTTAATTTTTTCAAGGTATTTTAAAAAGAAACATTTTTCTTTTAACACATGATGCACAAAGTCTCTAAATGGGTTAAAAACGCGTTTTAATCGTAAGGGTGTTTTTTTCTAAATTTGGGGTGTTTTATAACACTTACAACCCTGTAGCACATAGTGGCTATTCTATGGGCCACTAGAAAAAAATGTTGAGCAAAAAAAACCATTAAAATCCGTCTAAAATCAACGAAAAACTAAAAAAACTGTTTTATCGCGAAAAATCATCTGGTCAACTATAAATGGGCGTTGTCGAAAATGAATCTGAAAACGATTCTGTCTTCATACACATTAAAAACCTCTCTTGTATCAGTTGAAGACATAGACCTATAATACGAATGGACTGGGTCCGTCGCATAAGCGCAATGCTTGCAAAGTGATTCCAGAGTGAGATGGAGCTGGTCCTGGCAAAACACGGACAAAAACGCATTATATTGTATGGGAAAGACCTCTTTTTTAAATTAATTCGAAGCCTTAAGTTGGAAAAACGACTTTCGTGAAAGTAAAGAGGTTTTTGCAATTGCTCTAGATTCTAGATAATTTAGAACGGTAAAGTCTAATACGAATTTTTGTTTAAAAACATACCAAACCTTCATACCAAACCTTATGTAAACTAGTCTTTTTTTAATTTATATTTTATATAACTATACAAAAATTCAGCTGGCACTTCTTTTTTTTCCAAGTTTTAGGCTTTTTTCACCTAATATGACTGGGCTAGTAGTGGTCCTGCTTCAGATGTATCGCTGCTATGCTGGTAGCATATATCTGACCGGACTGCCTCGATCACGGCGCGGCGACTCGCATAAAAAAAACAAAAATTAAAAAACACACATTTAAAAAGTATAAACAGTCCAAAATAAAATATAAATCTTCTGTAAAAGTGCATTTGAATGTCAGATTAAATTGCATCATTAAAAATAATATATTCTTCGTTTTTCATTCAAATAAATCGGATGCACTTAACTCTAGTCAGTATTTTTCCAGATTGTTTTGTTTTTAATAAAATAAAAATCGCAGATATGCATTAATTTTGCGCTTGCATGAATCGCGTAAGGTCTCATTATATTTCATTATACTGATATAATAACCTATAATTTTTTTGGTAATTTTCGCGAAAAAAACTTATGTTTGTTGATTTTTTAAACGTTGCTTATGTGCAATTAGATTTCAAGATAGATAAATTCTATTAAACTTTTTAATATACAGTTTGTAGAGCACGGATTATACAACAATTAACGGTTTCAATTTGAGAAAAGTGACAAATCGAAAATGGCCACCCTCCCGTGACTGTCTGAGTGTGACATTTCGTTTTTGGTTAAAAATGTCAGTGCTTGTCGAAAGCACGTTGTTGTTTATCAAAATAAAAATCACCCTGGGAACCTCTACCAGTCGCCTATACAAGCTGCGTTCGGTATTTACGTCGGATTAATCTTTTTGATCGAAATCGTTCGTTAATTCCATCTAGATCTAGGTGAGGTAGATTTGAATCGCTCGGTAATTCTGCTCAGACTAGTCGGACGTAAATCTGGTTGCTCCGTACATTTTGATCGACGAAACAGATTAATCTGAGATTGTGACGTATGCTGCGTATTTGTTTTGTTTACAAAAATATTTTTTTAATGTAACAAAATTGAAATCGAATTATTTGATGTTGAAGACAACAAATTATATCAATTTCCGACATCACAGGAAAATTTTGTCAAAATTATAGCTGGAAAAATTTTGTCAAAATTATAGCTGGGCGTGAGTTGCAATATGTATATAATATTTTTGGTTATATTTAAGGTTATAACCATTTATAAAAATTTGGTCGATTTGATCCGGATCGTTCGTTAATTTCAATTTGCTCAGACTAATCTGTAATCACGTGACCAAAAATCCGTCTCGTCTGAGATGCAAATACCGAACGCTGCTTGTGTGACATTTCGTTTTTGGTTAAAAATGTCAGTGCTTGTCAAAAGCACGTTGTTGTTTATCAAAATCACCCTGGGAACCTCTAACAGTCGCCTATACAGTCAACACTTTATAGTCAATGGTTTAACCCAATTGTCGAAATATTGTTTAGGGTCTCAAAATTTTTTTCAGTAAATTAGAGAAAGCGCAAGATTTTCAGTGATTAAAGTTTTTTTCCCAATAAAAACAAACATAACAACAGCTGACAGTCTCCACCATTTTGCTAAGCTCGGAATAAAATCAAAAGCTGCGTTCGGTATTTGCATCTCAGACGTGACGGATTTTTGGTCACGTGATTACAGATTAGTCTGAGCAAATTGGAATTAACGAACGATCCAGATCAACCTTAAATATAACCAAAAATATTATGTACATATCGCAACTCACACCCAGCTATAATTTTGACAACATTTTCCTGTAATGTCGGAAATTTATATAATTTTTTGTCTTCAAAATCAAATAATTCGATTTCAATCTTTTTACATAAAAAAATTATTTTTGTAAAAAAAACAAAAACACAACAAACGTCACAATCTCAGATTAATCTGTTTCGTCGATCAACATGTACGGAGCAACCAGATTTACGTCCGACTAGTCTGAGCAGAATTACAGAACGATTCAGATCTACCTCCCCTAGATCTAGATGGAATTTAACGAACGATTTCGATCAAAAAGATTAATCCGACGTAAATACCGAACGCAGCTAAAGTATAGTAACTTTGGTTGCGCTGCCTACCAGTGCCCTTCTACTCCTGTTTCTACTTCAGTTATTTTAATGGTAATGTCAAACGCATAGACCTATAATACGAATGGATTGGGCCTCATGCTCGAAACATGATTCTAAAGTAAGACGGGGCTAGTCAGGGCAAAACACGGACAAAAACGCATTATATTGTATGGGAAAGACCTCTTTTTAAAATTAATTCGAAGTTTTGAGTTAGAAAAACGACTTTATTGAAAGTCACGAAGTTTTTGCTCTAGAATCTAGACAGGTAAAGTTTAATAGGAATTTTCATTTAAAAACTTACTTAACTTAATTTAAACTAGTCTTTTTTTTTTAATTTAATAAAATATAAGTAGGAAATTAAGCTACAGGTCTGAAATGCCTACCTTGAGACCTTTATTTAGGTCACCACCTATAAGTTTCCAACAAAAATTTTGCACTATTGTAAAATTTATTTTAAAAAATCTTATGAAGCTTGTAATGGTAGGTTAAATTACAAGAAAAAAATAGATAGCAACAGTATTTTCGTACTGGCGTATTTACAGTGCGTTTCAAGTTAAGTGTTCACCATTGCTAACTTTGTTATTATTAAAGATAGAAAATAGTTTAAATTGGCAAACTAGTAGAACTTTTGACGCTCTTTAAGATAGTCAAATCAAAAAAACAAATGAGCATTGCGTTTTCGAGTTTATTAAAAAAGCATACATTTTTTTTATTGAACATCCTGTATTTATAATTTTTTTCTGATAGGTCTTTTAATTCTAAACAAAAATAATTTTTTTTCCTAAAGTTAAAAATAACAAAGATATTTTAAACTCAACATAACGCTAAGGCAAATATTGATTTTTTTTGGTAGAAAGCAGTCAACGCGTAATTTTGAATTTCAAATATCTTTGTTATTTTTAACTAAAAAAAATCAAAAACTATTTTTGTTTAGAATTTAAGGACTTTAAAAACTTATAAAATACAGGGTGTTTAATTAAAAATAAATATATATTTTTTGAAAAAACTCGAAAACGCAATTGTTTTTTTGATTCTACCGTCTTAAAGAGCGTCAAAAAATCTACTAGTTTGCCAAATTAAGCGTTTTTCTATCTTTAATAATAACAAAGTTAGCAATGGTGGACACTTAACTTAAAACACCCGGTATATATGCCAGTACGAAAATATCTGTGGCCTGTTGCTTGTAATTTGACCTGCCATTATAAGCATTATAAGATTTTTTAAAATAAAGTATGTAACAGTACAAAATTTTCCTGGACCATCATGTACATTATTTATAGTACCTTTTGGTGTTTTGTGGGTACCTCATGGTAGGCATTTCAGAACTGTAAACTTAATGTCCTAGTTATATTTTATCAAATAAAAAAAAAAGACTAGTTTAAATTAAGTTTAAGTATGTTTTTAGATGAAAATTGGTATTAAACTTCACCTTTCTAGATTCTAGAGCAATTGGAAAAACTTTTTTACTTTCAATAAAGTCGTTTTTTTAACTGAAAGCTTTGAATTAATTCAAAAAAGAGGTCTTTCCCATACAATATAAAGCATTTTTGTCCGTGTTTTGCCCTGACTATCCCCATCTCGCTCTGGAATCACTTCGCCAGCATTGTGCTTATGCGACGGGCCCAGTCCATTCGTATTATAGGTCTATGGTACCCACTCTTTTTATTTTAGTTGGTTGTTAAATCCAAGGAGAATTTTCGTGCTATATGTTTTGAAACAGTTTGGTTTAATACATACGTCATCAATTGGTGACTTTTCATATCTATATTTTCGAATTTATAGGCGTTATACGATGAACAACAGTTCACAGAGGTTAAATTGCGAATTTATTGTCAGTATTTTAGTAAAAACTAAATAAAATTAAGAAACAATGTTTCAATTAAAAAAATAAAATTTTAACATTGATTTTTTAATATTGATTTTTCAGCTAAACGTAAAAAAATGACATACCATGTGTCATTCAACGTCATGTTGTGAAACGAGGTAAAAGCTGGTTTTGAAACTATTGCTAAAATGACACATTTTATGTCATTTTTTGACGTTTAGCTGAAAAATCAATATTAAAAAATCAATGTTAAAATTTTCTTTTTTTAATTGGGACATCGTTTCTTAATTTTATTTAGTTTTTACTAAAATATTGACAAAAAATTCACAACTCTGTGAACGGTATTTCATCGTATAACGCCCATAAATTCTAAAATATAGATATGAAACGTCACCAATTTATGACGTATTTATTGAATCACACTGTTTTGAAACATAGAGCACGAAAATTCGCATCCAATATCTACAGTCCATTTCATAATTTTTGAAAAAACTTTTTGACAGTTATCAGCTGTTTGCCATAAGAATAACATAGGCCAACGAAAAAAAGTTGTCAAAAGTTGTCTCAAAATTATGAAATGAACTATAGTTGTTCTAGAATCTCTGGTCCCGTGCCACCAAAAATTTGAGGAGAACTGCCAAATCTTGAAACACGTGAATTTAGTTTTATGACCCTTGATTTTCAATAGGAAAATTGGACTTTTTATGTTCTTAATACGTTGTAATTTTTGTAAATCAAAATATTTACAATTACTTTTTCTGTCTAATTTTAATGTTTTTAAGCAACCTTAGGCCTATCCTTAAATTACGTAACGCTTAAGGGGGAGGGGGTGTTTGGCCTTGCGTTACTCTCATGTTTTTTAATGTGTTTTTTCTTCAAAATGCGTTACGAGGGGGGGTCCAAAATCCTGAACTTTTGCGTTACGTAATTTAAGGACGTTCCCTTATTGTAATATAAACAGCTTACCAACCAATGACGTCAAATTATTCCAAACTCTAGATTCGGTAGGTGGTACTTACCTAAAAAAAAGCAAAAAATCCGAATTAAAAATGTGCATAAAAATCAACATAAATAAATAAATCAAGAAGTTATAAGTATGCAATTATTATTAATATCAACATTATGTCACAAAAACCGGATTACGTAACACGTCGCAAAATATTTATGCTTATTTCTTATTCGCAATAATGGGTATGGGCGGAATAATCTTATTGAAAAGATGTTTATAAATTTAGAGATCAGGTTGTCCCAGATTTCAGACTTTTAAGATGCCAATTAACCCCCCATACACGGGTCCTTTCACGCGTTTTCTGTGGAATTTGTAACGTGGCGGTATACGCGCGAAAGAACGGCATGACAAGACAGGCGTCATGTCACATAAGCGCCCCTTACACATACATCCATTAACGTGGTTTATCCTGGAAGATAATTCGCGGCGGTTTTAATAAAATAAAGTTTAAAACAATACAGAATACTATCAAAATAGTAAAGAAATAAGAAGATAAAATATAGATAATTAAATAACAATGTCATTGATCATGACGTCACAGTCCAGAGGAGCGTTTGAACGGTTTGCTGCGATGGTTACATCTGGCCATTCGCGCACCTTAATTTTCAAAGGGTTTTAGAGACGACACGATTATTCGCGTGAAAGGACGCCTGTGTATTGGACGCTAATGAAACAAAACCTGCAATTTTCTTATAGCGATTTTAATATGTTACAGAGGGAGACTAAAGAAACATTTTTGCTGATGACCATGATACTTGTTATTTTTAACATTATTCACCCTGTGGTTACTGAAAAACTAGGCAGTTTTTCTGTAACCACATTCTGCCGTGTTAACTCAAATAGACGTATTTTATAAAAATTTAGGTAGGACCTAGTTAAACTTTAAAAGTTGGTAGGTAGGACAGGTCAAAGCAAGAAAAAGATTTATATTAAGTATATTAAGCATCAAACCCGTGTGGTTTTCTATCAACGTTAGCATTTCTTTTTAAACTTCCTTAAACATTACAACAGTCTGTAATCTGTAAAATATTAAAAACGTCAAAAAAAAATTCCAGGGAAATAACATAGCCAAAGAAAAACATATCTATTTTCCTAAATTATGCAATAAAGAAAGCAATTAGTTGTTTGGAGAAACACAATCGGTCAGAGCCTCTAACGAGCACTAGCTGAAGTAAAAAGTGAGGTTTTTGAATCCGATCGTGATTTCTGTACGAAAATAACATATTGCTCCTCCGAAAGTTTACAAATATCCAAGTTAAAGGCATTTCTCGCTTGCAACCCAGTGTTCCCTTCCTGTCCATCAGCGAATGGTCTAATATAATTCGAAAATTCGACTAGAGAGTGAGCGCTTGTACCAAAGACATACTTTGACAACGTTGCGCCTGCTATCACGGCCCCAGCCGGATCTTAAGGCAAACCCACCATTCGATAGGCAAACCCTATGCATAAAACAAATGCTCGGTTGCTGGGTAAAAAAAGACTTTTTTTTCTAAAAAATATTTTTATAGATGTGCAAATCCTCAAAGATAAAGGTCATTGGAAGACTCAGCGTTTCAGCTTTTTAAAACTTGATTCAGCCCGCGCATAACCAAAAAATGGAAGAAGGTAAACTTTGTTCTTATCTCGTTAAGTTCAGCAAGCGTTTGGCCATATTGCATTAAGTATTTAAAAAAGGTCGATTTTGGCACCTTTACAAGAAAAAATAGTGATATTTTGACATATGTGCAAAATTTCAGGTTCATTATATAATAATGAATTCTATAAGTTTGCTTGTCAACCATAATACTTATTTTGTTAATTGTACCAAATTTTATAAATCTAACCCGATCGGGAACTTGATTGTTATTTTTGAAACGTTGAAAACGGTAAAAAGTACACTTTTTTAAAAAACATGGCCTACTAAAATAAATAATTGCATATAGAGCGCCATCGCGCAAATAGATAAATCTAACATTTTTTTATTTAGAAATATATAAGAAACAATAAAAATATTAGCAGACAAAATCCCCAGTAGAAATGGCAATGATATGAGGTAAAAACTGACAAAATTTAAATAAAATCAAAGCAGACCAAATATGCATTTTTAAGGTTTCTGATTATTTGTGTTGCTTACCCTTGTATCTAGAATTTTTTAAAATTTTTTCTGTGAAAGCGCCGTAAACCTGCTATAAATTTTTGCTTAATTCATTTAAATATTTCAAACGGTTTTTAAAAAAATTTGATTAATCAATACAATATCTTCAAGAAAATGCGATTTTGCTCTGTAGCATATTTAATTTTTTTTTATGATTTTTTAGTAGTAGGGAGATCCCAAAAACTTTTTCTGGTAAACCGTATTATTTGTTTTTTTTGTTTTCTGCTTTTGAGAATTAAAAAACAAAAAAATAATTTTTTAATAAAATCGCAAATTTTTTAGAAAAACTAAATACTTGCTTATATTTTTCCTTAATTAAAAAAAAATTGTCATGCTGTAATACAACATTTTATTAGGAATTTTAACAGCTTTTAAAAAATATATTCAGGATATACAGGGTGGTCCCGGTTGTGAAGCAATTTAATAAATAAGAAACTTATGTTTGTACGAATTTCGTACA
This sequence comes from Aspidapion aeneum, assembly GCA_963576565.1. NCBI lineage: Eukaryota > Metazoa > Arthropoda > Insecta > Coleoptera > Brentidae > Aspidapion > Aspidapion aeneum. The sequence continues at coordinate 30,723,091 of OY755038.1, read as the reverse complement.
TCAGTAAATGGCCTTCTGCGCCACAGAAAAGTTAACAAAAAACTTAACGAATTATGTTCTTGGAACCGTGGCAGGGTACTGTATATGTTTGCAACATTTGGTAAAGAAGGGCGATTGTTTGGAAATCTTAAATTTTTGCCTGGTCTATAAGGGAACGTTCAAGGAAAAAACTTCCAGATTTGTGGAAGAACAACTCGTGGCTGCTCTACCAGGACAATGCACCGGTCCACAATGCCCTATCCATTAAGTAGTTTTTAGCTAATAAGAAGATCCCCATCGTTAACCACCCACTATATTCGCCAGACTTGGCTTCTTGCGACTTCTACCTGTTTCCGAAACTGAAGAAATCGTTAAAAGGAACCCGTTTTAAAATATTAGAACATGTCAAGGGAAAAATGGCAAGACTTCTTAACAGCCTCTCTTCTGATGATTTCCAAAATTGCTTCCAACATTGGAAAAAAACGCAGGCAACGCTGCGTCGATAGAGAAGGGAACTATATTGATGGGGAACATCATTAAGTTGTATTAGTTTTTAAATAAAGTATTATAATTTTATTGTCACACCTCGTATGTTCCATGAACTCATTTGTCCCAGCCGAGTTAAAGTCTAGCAGTATTTAAATAAAGTTGTTGCCTTATTACTGCTAGCCTTATTTTGGAATTTGCAATAAGTTTCTATTGTATCTATCCAGATAAAAATTTAAAAATATCCCAACAACTATATTAATGTTGAGAAGCTATTTAGTAATCAAAGCACAGTCGGTAAACTTCCAATATAGGAAACGGAAGTACCCACGCTCTGGTAATTAACCAATGTTAAACATTTTTATTGTTTTTTTTTTTCAGTTTTGTTTTTTAAATAACCTGTAAACAAAATGGGGCATGTTTGGACTTAATCAATTTGTGTTTTAATAGTGATAGAGTATTAGTTTGTCTTGTTTTATTAGCAGGTTGTAGATGAAAGGACTCAATATATTTGGACAGTTGTTTTTCACCATACACCCCACCATATATTTAGTCGCTTGTAGTTTTTATTCTCCTTTACCTGTTTGACAGTTATTAGGAAATGTTGTTTTTTTTTTAAATTGGAACATGCAGGCACACATGCAGGTTTGCATTACTGCCATTACTTGTCAATTGTCAAAATTTCAAGTTGCCATTCTGACTTCAACATTAAATCAACAATAGCATAAAGAAAAATTGTATTTTAGCAAAAAGATTAGATAATTTTTAACAAAATTTTATTAGGTATGTTTCAAAAGTAAATGCCTGTCAATTCAAACATTATAAACAAACTTAAAGTATAATAATGTACAAGATATAGAGCGCCAAAAACAATAACATTTTGCACAAAACCTCTTTTTCCTTAAAAATTGACACAATTGAAATGTTGTGGTAATATGCATTACAAGAGAGGTTATAGGGACTATTTGCAAAACTGACAGTTCTTTCAAAATTGACATACCAAAGTTGAATTTAAAAGTCGTTTATTTTCCATTAATAAAGGAAGCTGGTTCATATATTAAACAAATATTGAAAGTTCACAGCTGATCTTACAATGTGAAGGTGTTAAAATACTGCCTGGCACTATTACAGTCTGGCCTTATTGCAATAAGTCCCTAATAACTGAGTGTTAAACTTATTTTAATTATCACGTTACCCCCTCCTCAAAACCGCGCTTGTAAATAGTATTTTTTGATAATTGAATTACAAAAATATTTGACACTGTCAAATTATGCATCTAAATTTCATAGTTTTCCCCCACTCTTTAAACCTGACAAAAAAATTACCATAAAACAATTATTTTGTTTTCGTGGGAAGTCAAACGACGGCCGTTTGACTTAAATTTTGAAAAAGAAAGTAATTTTGATCAGAAATTAGAGGTTTGGTATCTAGTTTTTTTCATTTGGTAGCTCTCCACAAGAATTCTTCCGATTGAAATAAAATATTTTTTAGATTACTAATCAAATTCTAAATTAATTCCGAAGCAGTTTGTTTTTAGTTAATTAGTATTTAGTAGGCGTCAAATTATCAATTAGAAAAAAGAACTAAAAAAGGTCAAACTAAACACATGTCTACGATTTAAATGCTGATATGTTTTTTGAAAATGTAAAGGTCATTTTGGGAAGCACCAGCAATATATATATTTTTTTTCAACTAGTTTTAGTTATTTTTTTAAGGCGTGACTTTTTTGCTAATTGGCTAATCGATCAGAAAATATTGCATAAATAATATTATGTCGCCTATAGTACCTACACTGTTCTATTTATAAAGTGGTGAGTAACAGGCTAAATTTTCGTAAACAGTAGCATCGAAGAAATTATTTCTTCTTCTTTCACTCTCTCCAACGTCGATCACAAGGATACGAATGATCCCCGTCTGGAACACGTCCTGACAATCAGGAACAAGTGATCCATGCCAATCCACCACCGGTTTCGGCCTTTTGGGCCATCCTCAGGTGAATGTAGGCGATACTCCGTGTAAAGCATAAGTTGTGTGAAACCAACAGAAACAACTACTCCGAGGGAAAATACCCCTACCGGCATTGAATTATACTGATGGTTTGATGCTTTCGTTAGGAACTTGTTAAAACTGTTTGATTTTCATTCTCTCCAACGTCGATCAAAAGGATACGAATGATCCCCGTCTGGAACACGTCCTGACAATCAGGAACAAGTGATCCATGCCAATCCACGACCGGTTTCGGCCTTTTGGGCCATCCTCAGGTGAATGTAGGCGATAGCTTCGTGTAGAGCATAAGTTGTGTGAAACCAACAGAAACAACTAGCTTCTTTTGTCGAGATACGCAACTTTTTCCTCTAGGAAAATTCTTCAAAGTGATTCTTAACAGCAGCAGACATCTTTTGAGCGTCGGACGGACTACACCAAGCATGCGATTTGTACGTAGAAGGGGCTTTTTTATATTTTGCATATAGGAACATAGAGGGCGACAATGATTGAAGATCGTTACTAAAACTTAACCTCAATCTTTGCTTAATCTAAATTCAAAACGTCAGTGCGATACATATAGTTTTATAGCTACAGTGAATTTTTTAAGTTAATTAAACCGAGAACATTTTTGGGCTACAATTTTTGAAGGTAATTATCCCAACAAGAATGCCTTGCTGTGTTGACATCTGTTTTCGGTAATGAAGCACCACATCAGTCGAAAGTTTCTCGTTGGTATGGAGAATTCACGCGTGAACTGATTAGCCTTAGCGATGATCCAAGGCCAAAAACAGCTGTTACCCAGAAAAACATCGATGCTGTGCGCATGCTCATCACGGAAGATGGACATGTAACATATCGCGAGGTTGAGGCTTAATTAAGGATTTCAAAGACCTCGATCAAAAAGTTTTCCATGAATAATTAGGTGTAAGAAAATTAGTTTCCTGCTGGGTGCCGCCTCTGCTAACCGAAGAACAGAAAGAAGCTGGGTCAACTTGGTGTCAGAAAACTCTAGACCGCTTTCAGGCAGGAAACTCGAAAAACGTGTATAGCATTGTTAGTGGTGATGAATCGTGGATTTACTCATATGAACCCGAAAATAAACGTCAGTCGTCACTTTGGGTGTTCCAAAATGAAGAAAAGCCAACAAAAGTCGTCCGTTCTCGAAGTGTATCCAAAAAGATGGTCGCGACATTTGTCTCAAAAGCAGGTGATGTAGCAACAATTCCCCTGGAAGATCAAAGGACAGTAACTGTAGATTGATACATTACCATTTGTGTGCCGAAAGTCATCGGTAGGCTTCAAAAAACGAACCCCGACAATCATCCTCCACCAAGACAATGCAAGTTCGCACAAAGCACAAAAAACCAATGCATTTTTAACCCAACAAAACGTCGAATTGTTGAACCATCCTCCGTAAAGTCCCAAAGGCTTTTATACTTTTCCGAAAATCAAGAATGGAGGAAGGAAGTGGAATACAGCTTTCACAACGGGTTTGAGCACATGCAAAAGTGCATTCATTTTCGTGGAGAGTACTTCGAGAAACAATAGTCTTTAAAAGTTAGCTACTGTTTTATTCCAGCTGTATATTCAAAACTTAAAAGACAACCCTTGTAGGACAATCTGGCCATTTACTTTCATACACATTTTTTGAGCCACAGAAAAAATACTCTGCCAATATATGGGCCCCTAAGCTCACACTAGGTACTATAGTTATAGTGTACGTGTGAGCTAATATAACTAAAAACTGAAATATATTTTATTTAACTCCAGAATAAATTACCTTTTGTTTGATACCACACAAGCCATGTTTTGACTTAAACTCAAATTTTTGAAATCTACCCCCACCCTTAAAAAAAACAAAAAACTAAAATGTATTTTATTAAACTCCGGACTCAATTACCTTTCGTTTGATATCACACATGCCATATTTTCACTTAAACTCTAATTTTTAAAATATACCCCCACTCTTTTTTTTTAAATAAGTTAAAATGTATTTTGTTTAACTGCAGACTCAATTACCTTTCGTTTGATATCACACACGCCATATTTTCACATAAACTCTAATTTTTGAAATCTACCCCCACCCTTTTATTTGGTTTCTGTTCGGTGGATTTTGTTCATTTTTAAATGGGACCATCTCGACCCAAGACCCAGCCTAGGTACCAAATTTCATTAAAATCGGCCAAGCGGTTTTTGAGTTATGCGCGTTGGTCGTTACAGACATACAGACAGACAGACAGACAGACAGACAGACATACAGACAGACCGACAGACAGACAGACAGACGGCGCAACAAAAAAGTTTCAAAATCATCTGAAACGCAAAGATATATAAAAAATTTTGAAATCGGAGCAACTTTTTTTTTCTCGAAAAAATTAGGATCACCATAGCTCACACTACTATAGTATAGTATATGTGTGAGCTAAAATCAGCAGGTTACTAAAAAATTACTGTTACTTTTTCCATATTTTTATTTTTACATGTTTGGGGTGGGGGAGACTGCCGTCAGAGCATCTAATTTGTAGAACAAACATTTTTTCATGTTTTATATCATAAAATTTAGATTTACGAAAAAAATTAATTATATTACTTAATGGTTTTTTCACAGCCACTAAATTTCCATTCAGCCTGTTAATAGGTTAAGAGAGAGCTCCGCGTAGGGCATATAATGAGCGCGTAAGGGTTTTGAAAAAACTCTTTTATGGGAAAAGTATTTAATATAAAAGGGAACTATAAAATAATTAAAATTTCCTGAAGCCGTTAAGTCTGTGGAGGGGTCTGATACAAAATAGCGCAGGACAAAAGAGCGTGGACAAAATAGCGCAGGACAAAATAGCGCAGGACAAAATGGCGCAGGACAAAATAGCGCAGGACAATATAGCGCAGGGCAAAATGGCGCAGGACAAAATAGCGCAAAAAAACTGTTGCGATTTGCCGATTTGCCCTGTCCAGCCGAAGTGGACCAGGGGCCGAGGATAGGTTAGGTTAGTATCCCAACCTGACCCGGTTAGGTTTTTTTACAAAAAAAAAACTTACCTGATCTGTTCAGGTGAAAAAAACTTACTGATCTGTTCAGATAAGTTTTTTTTTGTAAAAAAACCTAACCGGGTCAGGTTAGGATACTAACCTAACCTATCCTCGGCCCCTGGTCCACTGCGGCTGGGGCAATCTGATTGATAAGGTTAGGCCTTCACTATTTCACTAATGCGCTATTTTAGTAATGCGCTTTTAAGGCTTGCGCTATTTTGGTCATACACTATTATTAGCTGTGCGATTTAGTCCGCGCGATTTGGACCTGTGCTATTTTGTACCACTGCCGTAAGAATAATAATAACATAAACAAAACTAGCCTAACCACGTCAGGTAAGGTCTGCAGGTTAGGTTTTAATATATTAGGCCCAGCCTAACCAAGACAGGTTATTTAATTTTTTAGTATACTAACTTAATCAGGTCAGGTTAGGTCTGCAGGTAAGGTTTTAGTTTATTAAACTAACCAAGTAAGGTTAGGTTATTTTTTTAGTATCTTTTTGAGATCTGCGCTATTTTGCGCTATTTTGTCCTGCGCTATTTTATCCCGCGCTATTTTGTCCTGCGCTATTTTGTCCCGCGCTATTTTGTACCAGAGCCCTGTGGAGGCGGTGTAGAGTTATATCGGAATAAAAATATGAAATATTCCAGAAACGCTAAAGAGCTGAGCTTTGGAAGGCCGATAGAAACTATAGAAAACTATTGAAAAAAATTAACAAACACCAAAATTTTAAATTACTACCCTCCCCTATAAAAGTTTTGAACAATATTCCGCACATTTTACTACTATTAAACTTAAAAATGGTTTAAATCCTTTACAAAAGGAGTAAAATCATAACAGAAACATTGAAAATGATATTCCGTAAAAAGAATTGAGATCAAAGTAAAGCCGAGTTCTCCAATACAAATTTCAAAATTAAAGGTTCTTACTAGTTTGGAAATGTTTTTCTAAACTTGGCTATGGTGAAGTTGCAGATATCATTATCATTACTATAATTATTATTATTATCATCACGTGATGAGCAGATGCGTTTGCTATCACCTAATTGAATGAATAAAGCAAGAAAATTAAAAAAAATATATATGGGACTGTAAGTAAAACACTTTCACCGACAATAATCTTTATGAAATCGGATTTTTGTTTGTTTAATTATCATGGAAAATACTTTCCTTTATTTGGTAAACGTATACCTACTTATGTGTAAAATAATGTCTTTAACTCGTTTTAATTAGGCGCTCAGTTGGCGCTGTTTTGACAATAAATAGGCACCACTTCTGAATATTTTAAGCTTTAAATACGATTATGAGGTATATTATTTAATTCCACTGCTATATTTTACATAAATTGTGCTATTTTAGGAGTATATGAAAAGCGTTCGCAATGAAAATGTGTTTACAAGAATGTCGAAATATCTCGAAGTTATGTATTAACGAAAGTTTAGTCTTCTATGCAGAAATTCTTGAAATGGTGAGAAGTTCATTTTAATTTTAGTTTGTTCTTGGTAAATCAGACTGTTTTTAATTTTAGATATTTTCTTTTTAATGCTTTTGACTGGTTTGTTTACTATTTTTATTTCCAGAGTTAATTTTAATGTTTGGTCAAAGACAATTTATTGTCTTTGGAGGTTCCGAGTTGGACGATTTTGATGTTTAAATAATAGTTGTAATAAATAACAAGTGAAATTAAAGAAAGAAAAATAAGAAAAAAGTTTTTTGTCTTCGCCCGGGACTCGAACCCGGAATCTCTTGCTCTGTACGCAAACGCTCTTAACATTGAACCACCAAAAAACAAATTTTTGGGAAAACTTTCATGTATGCATGTGTGCGGTGTCCCAATACAAGAACGAGAAACTCAGGGTATTAACTCGACCAAGTCATCCAACTGATCTCTATAATTCTTCCTTCCCACTGGCAAAGGTATGAATCTTATTTTTCTTTCTTTAATTTCACCTGTTGTTTATAGTTTTAGGTCCTTGCATTATTTGCAATTTGGTATTTGAGAATAGTTGTAATGTCACATTTGGCAATTAGTCAATGAAAAACGTACAATTTTTTTGGAATATTGATTAGATCAAATTGCTTACTTTTTGCAATTGTATGTCGTTAAACGCTTCGTAAAAATAACGAATTTTCTTTTAAATTAGTAGGGACATTATGGATCAGTTAAAATAGGGACATTTTGGGTCGCGTATTTCACACTTCGTTCCATTATTGTTATTACTGAGTCTGCGGATTAGCGATTTCTCGCTCCTTTATTGTTATTTACGGTAACGGCGTCGGGTACGTATGAACGCCGTCCTTTATTGTTACCGTTATTCTTTAAGGTTAGTTTTGTACGTTTTTTTTAATGCAGTGGAATTTTTAACTAAAATTGGAAGTTTCCTTTATCTTTATTGAAAATAACGGTTCGGTTCGGTTCATGAACCGAACCGAACCTACCGAACAGCTGTCAAATTTGCTGTAAGTTTAACTGACCCAAAAACACCCTTAACAATAAACTGTCAAATTTTCTGTTATTTTAACTGACTCAAAATGTCCCTAATATCTTGAATGCTGTTACCGTTATTGTTACTAATTGTTACTAAGAATAAAGGTAACATTCAGAGCAAAAAAATATAGATTTTGGAACATTAAAGATAAGCATAACACAAACGTTAATTTAGTAGTTTCACACACCTTCAGCTTTTTGTTTATTTATATTTTATGAGATTTATGGCTTTTTACAAAGCAAACTACTGAATTTTAGTAAAAAATTCGACTGCATTAAGAAACAATACAAAACTAACTTTAAAAAATAACGGTAACATTAAACGACGGACACTGTAAGTAACGGGCGCCGTTACCATAAATAACAAAAAAGGAGCGAGAAGCTGCTAATGCGCAGACTAAGTAATAACGGTAAGAAAGTGTAAAACTTACTACCCAAAATGTCCCTATTTTAAATGCAATTTTTTGAGGTAAAATGTGGTAAAACCATAACTGTGGGTAAAACATTCGAACATTAAACCAGGGTAAACCTTTTAGCAAAAAAAAAGATTGACACAGATCAATTTTGGCATAAGATTCTCTGATTCTAACAATTTATGAATAACACTTTAAATAATAATGTAACGGATAAGTCTCTACATACTGTAGTTTTTGAACCATAATTTATTTTTTGTATGCAACACCAATTAATGGTGTATCCAAAAAATTAATTTAGTATAGCGGTACTTTTCAATTTGTTATCGGCTTGGCGCCCGCCAGAAAAAAGATAAAGTTAAAAAAAAAGAATCAACAAAACGGATTGTTGTTCGGTGCAAGGCACCACTTCGCAGATAATCCCAAGCCTTTCACACAGTAAGATGAGTAAGTACATGATCTGAAAAAAACGTTTTCTTCTTGTTTTCGTATTAACATGAAACTACAGGAACAATTGGAAACTTTTTGTTTCCATTGAAGCAACCCAAAATATTTTTTCTGTTATTCAAGGAAGCTCGGATTTGGGGGGGTAACGTGGTAATTAACCAACCCATAAAACAAAATATGGGGCTTTCCATGTCAACCCGGCCACCTTTTGCACTTAAAAATTTTGATTTTAATAAAAATTTATTTATTGCTTCCTCTATAGATACCGATTACACCAAGATAAAAAATTTGAAAAAATGTTACGATTCCTTAAATCTACAGGGTGTTTTATCTTCTTAATTGGCCAAAGAATATCTATGGCTATTTTTTCCTAAAAAAATACGACCTTTGCAAAAAAAAATTTACTACTGTTTAGAAATAAGAACAAGAGGCTTTAAGACAATTTATTTAAAAAACCGCCTTTTTAAAAATGTGACCACTTCGATTTTTTATATTTTTTTGAAAAAAGATGCTCTAATATTTTGTCTATTGCCTTTAAAAATTTTAGAGTGGGCCGAGAAGTATAAATGTCAAAAAGAAAAATTCTTGTCAGTGCGCGGAGGCCTTGGTCGTATATGGGCAAGCGAGCAGTCCTATTGAGGCGCCCAAGGTTTGAATCAATATACATTTTATTAAAAAAAACTTATTTTCCTTTAAGGAAAAAATCTTTTTTTTCATTCTGACACTTCCTCCCCTACTTGCATATGACATCAGCGGCGTCACATTAAAGAGCCAAGACGGGCCTTGGCCTTCCACTGTTTAAAACCTTATCGGCTACCAAAATTGTGGCACAATTTTCCAATTAGAATACCTAATCCTGCACTGTTATGACACTAGACGCCACTATACAGGGTGTCCCAAATTCGATTTCTTTTGGAAAGTCTCGACCATCACTTCCGAGTATCCAGTATAAAGAATAGCGTTTTTTTTAGCTCTGCGTTTTGGAAAAGGGGCTATAACTTTGATGTTTATAAAAATTGAATTTTCGCTCAAACCGTTTTTGTATAACCTATTTTGAGTATAACTATTTAGCTGAATTTCACCTGAACTTTTAATTTTTAGGGTAAACTTACTCATAAAGTAAAATAGTCAGTGAAAAGTTTTCTTTAAAGAAACGTATTATTTAATTTGTTTAGGTATTTTTTTAGGCAAGTTTAGCCCCGCTCCTAAAACGCAGAGTTAAAAAACCGCTTTCCTTTTTACTGGACACTCGGAAGTGAGGGTCGAGAATTCCCAAAGAAATCGAATTTGGGACACCCTGTATAGTGGCGTCGAGTGTCATAAAAGTGCGGGAATAGGTACCTAGTCTAATTAGAAAAATGCTCCACAATGTTGGTAGCCGATAAGGTTTTAAACAGTGGAAGGCCAAGGCCCGCCAACAACCGGGCACTTGTCAACTAATATGTCAAACATTAAAAAGATATGTATTCAATTTTGAAATTTATTTACTTATTTTAATATAACCTATTTAATTATATATTTTTTTATAAAATAAAAAATACAAATAAATAATCTCCATATCATAACTTTTGAGATAACTTTTTGACAGTTATCAGCGGTTTACTGTAACAAAAAGTCTGAAATATAATGATATGAACTGTACATTGAGTGTCAATCACAGAGTCAGTTTGGGTATAAATAAAAAGAAGTAAATTCCATTTAAAAAATAGCAACATTAGGTAATATCTCAACTACTAAAAGTGCCAGATGAAATTAAGTTTGACAGTTGGATTCTTTGTAAAAATAAAACTATAAAAAAAATATGCGAAAATGCAGACTTTTTAAACACCCCGTAGCTTAGTAGGGACATTTTGAAACGCTTATTTGACAGTTCGTTATTGTTATGGTTATAACTGAGGATGCGCAATAGCAACTTGGCATTCCTTTATCTTTATTAAAGATAACGAAATCCGTCAATTAAGAAGACGATTCTTTATTGTTATCGTTATATTGTTTATGATTTTGACCAATTCTCTTCTATATGGTTTTAAAAAAAAATATTAAGGTCAATTTTAGGGTTAGTTCGTGATTGGGCCCTAAGGGCCAACTCAATAATGTTATCCGTCCTTTTATTCAAGGGCGAATTGAGAAGAGGGGGGTTCGGTTCGATTTGTTAAATAACTTACACCATAAAAGTCAAATAGATGATCGAAATTATCCAATCAAGAAAGTAAACAGCGCAATGAATGTTGACAACTGACAAATTGTTGTTATCGTAAATTAAAATAACGAAAATAACCATAACGGCTGTCAAAGATGTCCAAATTTTAAGCGTTTTAAAATGTCCCTAATAACGGCTTCCTATTTCAACATGTGGTTCTCACCTTTAAGATTACTCTTAAAAATTGAGGCTCGCAGTCTTTTACTACTACTCCTGGAATTTTCCAAAATCCCCCAATGATATCGATTTTGGGACACCCTGTATATCTCTAGGAAACCAGTAGGACGATATTAGGTAAGATCTTGATAATTTTCTGCTAAATAATGTTGAAGGATTTTAACTAGAATTTAAGAACGTAAGATCAAATCTCAGAACTGTTCAGTTTTTTGTGACACTTGCCTGAAGGCCAGTGCCAATATGTGCAAAACGATTTGAACTGGGTTTTCCAAAGAGAAAGGTTGTGTAACTGTGCTTATTAAAACGAAAACCCCAAAATAAGATTTAGCGCGAACTAGGTTTGATTTAACAAGATCATTAGTACGTTTTCATAATGACTAAGTGCGATTTGAATCGAGATTTAAAATCATTATCACTTTTTCTTTTAACCCTCGAGTGGTGACATATGGTTTGTAAGACTCTTTTTCTACCACTCCTGGAATTTCTCGAAATCCCCCAATGATATCGATTTTGGGACACCCTGTATATCTCTGGGAAACCAGTAGGTCGATATTAGGTAAGATCTTGATAATTTTCTGCTTAATAAGTTTGAAGGATTTTAACTAGAATTTTGAGTATTCAAAAAAATATGAACGTAAGATCAAATCTCAGAAATGTTCAGTTTTTTGTGTCACTTGCCTGAAGGCCAGTGCCAATATGTGCAAAACGATTTGAACTGGGTTTTCCAAAGAGAAAGGTTGTGTAACTGTGCTTATTAAAACGAAAACCCCCAAAATAAGATTTAGCGCGAACTAGGTTTGATTTAACAAGATCATTAGTACGTTATCATAATGACTGAGTCCGATTTGAATCGCGATTTAAAACAACTGCCACTTTTTCTTTTAACCCTTAAGTGGTGACGTATGGTTTGTGAGACCGATGAAAAAGACAAAACTAGTTTAAAACGCCGGCAAATTGGTTACTTTTGGGGGGTTTGAAGTACTTCCAGGCGAGATAAAAAAAAACTGACTAAGGCGAGCGAAATGAAAATCGCATCTTTATATGACAAGCTGTTTTTAAGCAACTGGGATTTTTTGAAAAGTCTGCATTTTGAGAAGGCGTCTATAACTTTTTTAAATACGAAAGTGTTCTTATTTTTTGCCTTTTTAGGGATTTTTTAAAACGAATCCAACTCCCAAATTTGAGTTTTATCTGACACTTTTACTCTTTTTTTAACATGCGGTTTTCTCGCCCGCTTCTCTCAGTTTTTTATATCGCGCCTAGAAGTACCTAAGGGTGAATCCTTGAGTTTGCTCTTGTTCGCATTATTGTTGAGTGACTTTGAAGTATTTCTCCGGAGAAGGGTTTTTTCTTATCCATACATCCCTTTTTCTATCTGTTAGCTTTACATGTCACATTTGCCTTTCCATTAATCTTTGACCTTTTGTTACCTTGCATGTTTGATTTTGTAAGTGTTCAGGTCTGGGATCCATAAGTAAGTACAGGAAGGATACGTTGGTTATACACTTTCGTTTTGGGGTACTGAGGTGTTTATTTATTTTTTAATATGTAGCTTAATTTATCGAATGCTGCCTGGGCCAATCTTACTCGTCTCTTGATTTCAGCCGTTTGGTTTTTTTTAGTTTGATAATTTGACCCAGATATATATATATTCCTCCACTTTTTATTCTATTTTTTCATGGTTGATATTGATATCTCTATCTGAATTTGTTATGATTTTAGTTTTAGTGTAGTTCATACTCAAGCCTATATTTTTAGCTGCTGTATCTAAATTTTTCAGCATTTTTATCCGTTTTTCTTTCTTATCTGTTATTAAGGCGATATCTTCAGCATATCTTAGGTGGTTCCAGTATTATCCGTTTATTTTGATACCTATTTCTTCCCAATCTAAGTTTTTAAAAACATCTTCTGGGGCCTGGTTTAATAGTTTAAGGGATATTGTGCCACCCTGTCTGACACCTCTTCTTGTGGCTATTAAGTCTGTGTATCTGTGACCTATTCGGCTATTAATTAAAGATGCTTTTACTGCCCAGTGCTCAATGCTGTCGAAAGCTTTTTCAAAGTCTATAAACGCAATATTAAAGTGGAATGTTGTATTCGTTGACTCGTTTTATTAGGATTTTCATGCTTAATAGGTGGTTAACTGTACTGAAAGCTTTTCTGAAGCCTACTTGTTAATTTGAATGATATCCGTTAAATTTTGTTGTTAGTCTATCTGTTAATATTTTCGTGAAAAGCTTATAAATTACATGGAGGAGTGTCATAGGTCGGAAGTTTTTTAGGGCTACACTGTCGCCTTTCTTGTGTAGAATAATGGTTACTGATTCTTTCCAGTTGTTTGGGATTATCTTTTCTTTTAGTATTTTATTCAGGAGAATATGGAGGTTACGGTTACACTACAGCTTTACCACTAGACTTTAGCACTTTTGCCGTTACTTCATATTTTCCACCTGATTTGTTATTTTTCATTTTCTTTAATGCTCTCTTTATTTCCGCTTTGCTTATTTCGGGTTGTAGTTCTGAGTTTATGTTCAAGGGATATCAACGGCCTAGAAACTAACGTTAAAGAGGATATTATAAATATCACACAGCTATTCTATACAGAATTATACCAAACAAACATCGCGAAAAATCAACAAGAAACTGCAGACAAGATAAAGAACATAGTTTTTACTTCAACGTATATAATATCTTAACTGCTCAAAGGTAGGAGGAGTTGCACGGACTATAATCGAAAACACCTATAACTTTGTAAGTTTAAACCAATTTTAAAAAAATTAAAATTTTTGATTAGAGAATTAACGTAGCTTTTAAGTAATTAAAATTTAAAGTTGTAAGTGACCTTATGGTGTAGGCCCACATAATGGTTTTGACGAATACCCTGGAAAATAGTAAAAGAGTTACCATTAAACATGCTATTTATTTGAAATTGATATCTAATTTCGTTCAAAATCAGGGGACGGGAGAATTTTTAGGTCCACACTATTTTTTTAAAATAAACATACTTTTAAAGTACTGGTAGTTTATATAATTATTAAAATAGTAAATTATTTAAACGGTTGTTGGAACCAGTGGTGGCTATGACGTTATAAATTCGTGGGGCAGACATTTATATTACATGGAAAAGGAGATAAAAATACTTACCTAAACAATTTTATTTTAGCATTTTATTACATATTATTTGCACTAAAATTTTGGTTGGTCTAAGGATAGAACCGGCATCGTGTAGAAGGGCAACGGACGTTTCCGCACAATGATGATGGCCGACTTCAACTAAAACACATATTCCACCCATACCCCGCTGAAAAACGGGTTTAATTAAAACCTTGCCCCGCGCGGCGCTGCCGGCTTGTAATTATTTACGCTAAAAAAGTTCACCCAATTAATCGCTTCATGTTAACCACAGATAATAGACAATCATATCGTAAGGGAAGATTTAACTTTTTTTAAATAAATCAATTAAAAATACTCTTTGTTGTCTAGTTTTGGGAGGGCACTGCCCCGTTGCCCTCCCTGTAGCAGCCGCCACTGGTTGGAACCCATATGACCATATCGGTCTGTTGGACCGACGCGACGGTGACGTCACCGACGACGATGTGATTCTTTCACACGCCCACGGACCATTCAAGGGTTAAAAAAAGCCTATACAGAAAAACTGCGTATGTACTCGTATATATATTAATTTCACTTATCGACAAGCAAATCTAGGGTGCTCCACATCGACCAGTTTTTGTTTTGACCAAACAAAAGAGAGTCAAAATAACAATCGAAGCGATATCCTGCATCTGAATTACCCGGAAGCTGATAATTGGCTTATGACCGACCTTCAAAACAATTTCACTCGTGTTTAATTACCTTACAAAAAAAGCAGATAATTTTTTGCAGTCTCCCACGAAATTAAGCCATAGAAGAAAAAGGAGGGTAGAATCACGATACATCTAAACACGGAGTATCCTTGTTCATGACTGTTCCACTTCCACGACTTATCGCTCGTGATCGGACGTCACTCCAGGGTTGCCACCTGTCCCGATTTGGTAGAAACGGTCCTGATTTTAAACCTACACATCTGCGTCTCCACGCAAAACCCCATCGTTAACAATGTTTATTAGTTTAGCAATGTAAATTTTTATTAAAGCATAAAATTGTAAAAATTATAATAAATAACATATATTTATAGATGTTTCTAAAACGTTGAAAAAAGTGCTGCCAAATTTTAGGTTGAGTGTTTTTTTTTTCAAGGAACAATAATTATAATCTAATGATTTTTTCAAATACCTAGTAATTTTTACCATCTTTTCTTGAAACATATCAGCCCATATTTGACCTATCTAAAACTCTACTTCGGAAACTCAAACACAGTCGTATATCTTCATAGAGTTAACAACCCCTCCAAGACTTCCATAAAATAGCAAAATAGTTACGAAATTTCAAAAAACGTCTAAATTGCCACTCACTCATGTATAGAACATCAAAATTCTACTGTACTTCCAGCCTAGAGGCCCTCGATACAAGAATTGTCAAATGTATCGAGGGCCTCTATTCCAGACATGCGACAAAGCTGAAATTTGGCAGACTGATAGAAATTATGACTAAACCCTTGGAAAAAAAACCCAAAATTCTAATTTACTCCCCTCCCTATACATGTAAAGTTATGTAAAATTAACATTGCCCACTTCCAGAAGCGCTAGAGACCTGAGCTTTGGCAGACTGATAGGAAATATGATAAAACTATAAGAAAAAATTAAAAAGTCCCAAAATTGTAATTAACTTTCCCCCCCTATACATGGAAAGTATGTAAAATTAACATTGCCCACTTCCAGAAGCGCTAGAGACCTAAGCTTTGGCAGACTGATAGGAAATATGATAAAACTATAAGAAAAAATTAAAAAGTCCCAAAATTTTAATTAACTTTCCCCACCTACACATGTAAAGTTATGTAAAATTAACATTGCCCACTTCCAGAAGCGCTAGAGACCTAAGCTTTGGCAGACTAATAAGAAATATGATAAAACCATAAAAAAATAATTAAAAAGCCCCAAAATTTTAATTAACTTCCGCTATAAATATAAAAATATAATAAGTTATGTAATAGTAACATTGCCCACTTCTAGAAAAGCTACAGAGCTGAGCTTTGGAAGACTGATAGGAAGATAAAACTATAGGAAAAAATTTAAAAACACCAAAATTTTAATTTACTTCGCTCCCCTATAAATGTAAAGTTATGTAAAAGTAACATTGCCCACTTTCAGGAACGCAAAAAAGCTGAGCTTTAGAAGGCTGATGACTATGATAAAACCATAGGAAAAAATTAAAAAACCTCAACATTTTTAATAAGACATTGCCAAAGTTTTGAACAATATTCCGCATATTTTACTACTTTAAAACTTAAATATTATCCAAATCCTTTAAAAAAGGGGGAAAATCATAGCGAAAACATTTTATGTAAAAAAGCCAGCTACGCCGTAAAAAGAATTGAGATAAAAGTAAAGCCAAGTTCTCCAATACAAATTTCAAAATGAATGGTTCTTACTAGTTTGGAAATGTTTTTCTAAACTTGGCTATTACGCATAGTGCTAAATTGAATATAAAGAAGTTTGGCTATAATAGCAAAGTTTAAGAGAAACAGTTCCAAACTGGTAAGAACCTTTCATTTTGAAATATGTATTAGAGAACTTCGCTTTTTTTACATAAAATGTTTAAATAAATGATATTGTTTTAAAATCCCAAGGGCACAAAAATATTTGCAGTTCAGTTTTAATACAAAACGTGGCAACAGAACGGATCACCTTTTGTTAGGTGATCCGTGGCAACAGTGTCACTCATTGATGAAAATTTGAAATTTTCAGTTTATAATCACGCACAGGTTATACCACCAGAACTACATTCATGAAAATTGTTAGCCTGTAGCTATTCAGAAAGTATTGGAGTGAGTATAAAAATACTTTTTTCTACGAGTGACCGCAAAGAAGCTACTTTGCGCACACTTTTGCAGGTGCAAAGTAGCACTTTCCCGGACATTGTACGAGAAATCTGTTTTCCGCACACTAATTTTAAAGAAAAATTACAATCTTTTGTGACAATTGCGGTTTATTCCCTTAGCAACCAAAATACATTTTCATACAACGCTTTCATGTCAGTTCAAGTAGTTCGATGTGGTGTGGATGTGCGTTTTAGTGTATTTTTCTTATAATTTTATTTTTCTTTATGTTTTCCGCACACTCGAAGAAAAAAATATTGGTTCTGACATATGCGCAAAGTAGTTTTCCCATACTCAAAGTTTATCCGAAATCCCCTTTGCCTCGTTCGTCCAACTGCTTCCCGTGCGGGAAAACAAACTTTGCGCACTGATTAGGAAAACAACTATCTTTGGAAGGTGTTTTTATCTTAAAAATTTTTGTTTTCATCATTCTCATGTCTCGGATTTTCCAAAAAGAGGACTATTTGCCGAAAACATTTTAAAAGGGTTAAATGTCGTAAAGTTGTTTATTATGATCTTTAGATTAAACCAAATTAATTTTTGTTAAAGAGTGACTAATTTTTACTAATAATACTGCACACGGGTGAAATTTAACGTTTTCCGAGGATGCATAATTTTTGAGACACCTTTTTCTCGCTGGCCTGGCATGATAACTGTCAAACAGTTATCTCAAAAATTATGAAATATAGTATATAAAGTTTTTAAATCATTGTAACGAGATATTTAGTTAAATCTATTTTTACACTACCACATTACCATGTAAATTAATATTTTTAATAATTACAATTTTACTCGTCTATCTATTTTAAATACTTAATTGCTATCCTTGCCTTAATAAGGGTCAAACATTTAAAGATAATAATCGTATCGATTTGATCATCATCTATATGGATGATTTTGAGATAATTGGAAAAATTGCTTTAGCCACACGGAAAATTGAATTCGTAATGTTTAGTGTAAGTTACTGAAGCTAAGATGTGATTGTGACATCCAAAATGTCCAAGTCAATTTTTTTAATTTTATTTTTAAACTTTTTTATTATTAATTTTAGGAAAAAAAGTTATTCTTCATAATAAGTTCTGCATTATCTAAAACCTAAAATACAGTCATCAAATGTCAATTTTTTTGCGTGGTATACAAGGTTTGTCAAGAAATATGAGTTTTGCTCAAGAGTAAAGTACCTTTAAATTTGACATTATCGAAAAATATTACTAAAAAAAGTTGATCAGAATTAAAAATTACGTTCAAATATGCAAGTACGTCCATTTAAATTAAAACTTCAGATTATTTTATTTTTTACAGTTATTCTTATTTATATATCGAATGCGAAAAATACTCACTAATGGCCCTAATCATATCTTAAAAATATTCATTTATCAGGTAGCTGATTATTAAGAACAAAGCCATTGAACTGTGTGTCCGGTATATTACTGACCACGAATGGACCAACAGGCCAATAAAAATCTTCCCAGACAGTCAAGCAGCCTTAAGGGCGCTAGATTCCCATACGGTCTCATCCAGAACCGTAAGGAGCTGCAGGTATTCGCTGAATGAGCTTAGTACCGCTAACAATGTGTCACTAGTATGGATACCAGGGCATTTTGGGCACGAGGGAAATGAGGCCGCAGACCAAGCAGCCAGGGAAGCGGCATCTGCCGAATTTTTCGGCCTCAAACCAGCCCTGGGGATAACATACAATGCTGCTAAATCAACCATATTAAAATGTATGGAGAATAGCTTCCAACAATACTGGATAAATATAGCAGAACTGGCTCATTCTAAAGAGTTCATTAAAGGACCTTGTAGAAACAGAGCCAGGAACATCATTGGACTTAACGGACAGGAGATACGTATAGTGAATGGTCTTTTTACGGGTCACTGTCAACTGAGAGTACCCATGCACAGAATGGGACTAACAGAAGAGACCGAATGTAGACTATGTATGGAGGATGACGAAACAATCAGACATGTACTGTGCGAATGTCCAGCTATTGCACGTTTACGTCAGAACACTTTCGGTAAACCTCAGATTGACTCAGAAGATCTGAACTCGTCTATGATCTGAACAGTGTCTCACCCAAACTGATAGCTGACCTTTTTGGAGGACTAGGCATACAGTGCTGAGAAACCACTCAAAAGTGAGCCACAATACTCACTGGTGGCCACAGTAGAAGGGCTGCAAGGCCCAGTCAATTTGAATTATCATCATTAACTTCAAATGGTTCAATGGTTGCTGAGTACCACCAAGATCTATGTCTTCTAGTACCTTAAAATTTTATAGAGGTCTAATTCGCTCAAAAATATTATAACTGTACTCTTTCGTTGTCGTGAGTTCGTGCTTAAAATTTTAGGTAAAAACTTAATGTATGAATTCATATCATCTATCATTAATTTATGAAGTTTGACTAGCCCAGTCATATTAGGTGAAAAGAACCTGAAACCTCTAAAACATTGGTACTGGCTGAATTTTTATATACTTATTCCTTAGCATCTGGGATACATCCCCACATATTCTCCTCCGTGTTTTGTGAAAGTAAGGATCAAGCTTAATATTATAAACATTCTAAAACAAACAAACAAGTTTTCGTGGCCAATCGGGTAAAAAAATAAGGTTTTTTTGTTTCTCTCGTATTTTTCCGTGGGTAGCTCGAAAGCTTAACCTCACAGGGGTCCAAGATCTAATGGACACCTAGTAAGTGTTGACAGTTAACTGTTTCGTCCTTATGGGACTCCTCAGAACACTGCTTGGTCAATGTGACACCCTTGTTAAATTAAGTATACGCTTTTGTCTCTCACCTTACATTTCTAGAAAGAAAACAAAATCATATACCCCCCACAAGAAGCGCCATCTACCGAAGTACGAGAGAAACTAAAACAGCAGCAGGCGAGTAAAACTGCTATATCATCGATCGATGAAAGTATCGATTGAAAGAAAGAATCCATCACGTGACCTACGACACACATTGCCTTTCTAGATCAGATTAATGCTAATTGCGTTTGTTCCGCTATCAAGACGTCGGAATCGCGTCTGTCAACGGAGTTTAAAGCCAAATATTAAAAATGTAAAATTCAGTACCCGTAAGTTAAAAATTAAACAAGTTCTCGTGGCTAATCGGGTAAAAAAATAAGGTTTATTAATAAACCTTATTTTTTTTGCAAAGGTTTATTAATAAACCTTATTTTTTTACCCGATTACCCGAGGTTTATTAATAAACCTTATTTTTTTACCCGATTAGCCACGAAAACAATAATTCTAAAACAAGTTACCTATAGGGTGATTTTTTAAATTATTTTTTTTTAATGTTAGGTTAGGTTATTTTCTTAATTTAATATAGATCGAATGATCTGATTACCATATATTTTTCTTACTTGACTTTTTTTGAAAAAATTATTAGATTTCAAGAAAATTGCAAAAAACTTTAGAACATTACCCAACTAACATTTATAGTAGCGGCTACATGTTCTAAAGGCTTTGCTACTTTCTTATAGTAGAAATGTGGTGATCCCAACCAAAATTTGTTACTTTTTAGTTCTAACTACTATTTAGTATCAGGAAATAGTAGATGTTTCGTAAAAACGACCCTCTAAACTACTTCATAGGATTGTTTCTTGATAGTCGATTCTGATAGTCTTCTCTACCACAATAGGACGTTGCTAAAGTTTTACTTTCTTTTTAGTCATTATTTCGTAGTCGCCCTAACTTTTATATCCTACTTAATTACCACTAGAAAGTTAAGCTTCATTGGAGTCCCAAACAAGTGTATCCGACAACTACATTATAACTTTAATTTTTACCACAAAAGTTTGTGTCATCATAGTAACATCTGATGTAACAATGTAGTCAAAATAACTTTTTGGATCAACTTTAAAGCCGCAACTACTTTCAAGTAACCTTTTCGACTATCAGGGAATATAGTTTGGGACGCCATGTTTTTATGTAAGAAAGAAACTTTAATATTTTTGTTGTCGTTTTATGAGCTCATATTAAAGAGCCATACTATTTTATAAACAAATTAGTTGAAGCTTACCAAAAATGCTCTTCTTAAGCACCATTTGTTGGAGTTAACTGTCGATTATGAAAACATAACCTCCAAAATAACAACACAAAAATTCCATCAGCTACCAGAAAACGGCACAATTTTACGGGCGCACCGGTTTTTTGCAATATATATAATGCATGTTATACAAAAAACTTTGCGTCGCACTCGAATTTTGATCCTCTGCTCGTAAATTCTCACACTTTTGGATAACATAGTTCATACTATAACCATAACCAAACAAAAAAACTAAGCGAGTCTGTTTACTGTTGTGTCCACCATATTGTGTAACAATTCTACCAAAAAGAAACGATTATATTATTTGCAACTACATCGCAACTTTTATGCCATTACGGAAAAAAAACATCCTCTACGACGTAGTAGATACCTGGCTACGACGTAGTAGTGTAGTTGTTACTACAGTGACTTTAAACACTTGGCCAAGTAGTTATAACCAGAAATTGGTTCCCCACTTAAGGAATTATAACGTCGCTGTATGGTATACTAAGACGTAGCGGGAGTACGTTGCGGTTACTTTTAAGAAATTCTTTCTAGTTGGGGTTTCGTCATTACAACTTTAATTGTTTGTTGGGTATATCTAGCAAAGCTCAAGGAGGATTTTGGCGGAAAATAGGTGGGGATGTATCCCAGATGCTAAGGAAATAGTTCACAAAAATTCAGACAGCACCTGTTTTTTAGGTTTTCCACCTATGCGTGCTCATCCTGATTAAAAATAAACGGATCACGTGACGGGAAAATGCAGCGTCGACTAATGCGTTTTTTGAATCAGAGTGGGCAGGCATAGGTGGGAACCGGGTTTTGTTCATATACATGATATTCCAATACCCACGGTAACTGCCCATTCATGATGCAAACATGAGGGCCTTGGGGTCTTTAAGCAAAAAAGACCTGATTGGTTGCTTTCAAAGACATATGAATATTATTTCCATATAGTAGGTATTATTGCAATACCTACGGTACCTTACGATGCAGAATGCAAACATATTTGAAATAGCAATATCAATGGGTATAAGTCTATCCTTTTTGCCGTCCTTAAGATAAAATGTCCTGATGGGTTATACTTTTACGCATGAACATTATTTTATTCATATATTCGTTACGTCAAATCATCGGCGTACAGTTGACAAAAACTCTATCTATGTAAATTTGGTATCTGTGCATTTTTCGTACCTTTATTACTGAATGTTTGCATCAAACGCCAACCATTGTGTAAATAGGTAACAGGGAGTATTGGAATATTACGTATATGGTTTTGTTTGACTGGGCTAGACTGGCCATGAATATTAGCCCATGTCTCTAGTAGTGAGGAAGTCAATGTTTCAGATAAAAATAAGGCAAACGTGATAGTTAAAAGAATGGTTCAACCGCAACAAGACAATTCGACAATAAAGCGGTTCATCTGAGTTCAAGCAGCTCCATAAAAACTGACTATTTTAATATTGTTAAATTATAAAAGGAATCTTGCAATCAAGGCTTCAAATGACATTGACTTTTAAATTACAATACCAAACATATCGCAAACACAAGGCTTACACATGTTATTATTATAATTATATGTCAGTGGGCTTCCTGGTTGACTACGACGATAGGTGGGAAGGTATCTATGATAAGAATTTTTGGCAACATTCAAATTGCAAAAAATCCTTGTTGAAAGCGATTCTTTGACACTTCCTGTATAGAATAGGCAAATTAGACATTTAAGAAGAAAAAATTTATAAAGTTTAGAAATTTTGGTTATAAATGTTGAAGTTTATATTATGGTTTACTCCAGAATTAAATGAAAAACAATAAATTTAGAAACTTCTCACAATTATTCAAACCGTCAAAGGTACATGAACAACAAATAAATACTAGAACAAAATATACAGAATGATTATTCTTCAAGATATACAATGTACTTCAATAATAAATTCCCAGTAGAAACCCGAATACAGATCCCGGGGGGGGGGGGGGGGTGGTGCTTCATCCCTTTTGCCCAAAAAACCACTCCCAAAGGAGACCATGACGGTTTTTTGCTTTTTACATGTAAACTAAAATATGACGAGAAAAAGTTATAGGACTTTTTAGATTCTCCATTAAATTTTCCACAAAAATTGTCATATGATTTTTTTGCGCATCTACCAGCCAACGCTCATAAATGACCTTGGAAAATAATCATAGTTTTCAGCGCTAACAAAAAATGAGCCTTGAGCCGTTTTTTTGCGTCGAGTATCTCGAAAAGTATGAGCGTCAGCAAAAAAAATGTATGAAAGCAAATTTGTAGAACAGTTCTTTTTCTACAAGAGCCATATTGGATAAAATATTTTTGAAAGTATTAGTGGTCATATGATGAGTTTTTATACTTCTGCATTTTCATTTGTTCAACCCCAAGTAACATACTTGCACAGAATGGGACTAACAGAAGAGACTGAATGTAGACTCTGTATGGAGGATGACGAAACAGTCAGACATGACACTCTGTGAATGTCCAGCTATTGCACGATTATATCAGAACACTTTCGGTAAACCTCAGATTGATTCAAAAGATCTGAACAGTGTCTCACCCAAACTTTTTGGAGGATTACGGATACAGTGGTGAGAAACTACTCAAAAGTGGTAGTCTGCATTTAACACTGGTGGTCGCAGTGGAAGGGCTGCAAGGCCCACTAATATATGAATCATCATCATCAATCATTATCATAGGCTAGCAGCACTGATGTATCTTAATCTAAAAATGAACGCCCAAGAAATATCAACGTTAGGGCAGGGAGGAACGGTAATCTATTCCCCTATTATTCTCTGGGAATCTAGCACTTAAATTATTTGAGCCCCTTGTCAAGGCCTCCGTAGGTTAACGGACGACGACGAGCCGTACTAAAGTCGTTAGATGAAATAAAAAATCAATTGCGACTGTCTAGGTTTAAGCACATCCGTTCCAATTAAGCTCTTCTTCGAATTGAATATCATATCAGCTAGATTACGGGCTAATAACTAACAATTTTATTACAGAAATAAAGTACTGTAAAATATAGCTTTTGACGGACGTGCGTTAACAGTGCAGTGCTGTTTCTAAGTCAAGGTGACTCAAGGTTGTTTCTTCAGGTCTATGTAACGACGCTCTTATAGATTGTTTAACGAAGAAGCTTTATATTAATCAAGTCTTTGTCGTTTTCACGGCATTGGTATCGGTCCACCCATAGAGGTTCTTTTTTACCCCTCTAGCTCTATAGGTTCAATAAATAGAAGTCCTAATATAAAACGATATACTAAAAAAAAGTTATATAGTCAAATCAAATAGACAAATAGTGTCACACGTCTGTACTTTAACAACATTAAGTTTAAATTTGTTAATTTTAAAGTAATGTTGTAATTGTGTTAGTGCACTATTCATTTTGTCCACAGCAGTACTGAAATCTTAATCGCTACAAATTATTAACGTGTCATCAGCCAACCGATTAAAAAAAATCACATAACATATAACAAGTTGTCACAAAATAAAGTATAAATAATTGGACCAAGCACACTTCCCTGTGGGACACCAATTTTACTATCCACAACAGTTGACTCAATATCGTTCACTCTAGTTTTATGTTTTCTATTTCTCATATAGTCTTCAAACCATGCATTAATATTCACCCATCCAGTCCAGTCTGACCTTTCCTTTTTTTTCTTCTAATAACTCGTCTTCCATGGTAATGGTAACAACTATAATTTTATCATCAGCAAAATAGGATATTCGCTTCAAGCTTTCCTCTTTTTTTATTTTTCTAATTTACTTTATGATATCTTGAACACTGACTATAATTTGATCATCAGCAAAATAGAGTGTTTACCAAATGGAATTATTAAGACCAATCTGGACCTTCTTTTCACATTACTTGTCTTTCCTGGTTGTTGCGGCGTTCGTTAAATTTACGAAATCTTGAGCAAGAACTACTTTGATCATCAGCGAAACAGAATGTTTACCAAATGGAATTATCAAGTTCAACCTGAGCATATTTTACTCTTCTAATTACTTGTCTTCCCTGATTGTTTTAAACTTCAATCGATTTATGTAATCTTGAGAAAGGACTATTTTGATCATTAGCAAAACACAGTGTTAACCAAATGGAATTATCAGGTTCAATCTAAGCATTTTTCTTCTTCTAATTACTTGTCCTCCTTGGTTATTTCGGTCTTCAATCCATTTATGAAATCTTGAGAAAGGACTATTTTGATCATTAGCGAAACAGAGTTTTTACCAAATGGATTAAGCGAGCTCAAGCATTTTTTCTTCTTCTAATTACTTGTCTTCTCTAGTTGCTTCGGTGCTCGATCTATTTATGAAATCTTGGGCAAGAACTATTTTGATCATCAGCGAAACAGACTGTTTATCAAATGGAATTATTAAGTGATCTTCCCTTTCACACTTTCTCTTCAACATGTTAACTATTTTCAAACAAATTTTGAATAAAACTGCCCTGTTTGAAACCTTTGTTGATGTTGAATACTTTGATGTAATTTTTCTCTCTTTATATGGCTGGTGTTCTTCTTATAGAACACTTGCGCCGATTTTTCGAAAGCTTACAAAAGCTTTTTCTGCGGTACGGTGTCATACGCCTTTTTGAGATCCACAAGCTTTACCAAAATAAAGAGAGACTCTTTTTACAATTTGGGGTTCGGTTCGGTTCTGTTCGTATTCGTATGAGTTCAAAAGTAACCTATAATTTTCATGAAAATTTTTGAATAACCATCCAAAAACTTTAAGGATGAGCGGGGTTTGAGGAGATTATCTCTTACACACCCGTCTGGTTTTGACATTTATCACAATACCGTTTAATTCTATTCATACAGAAGGTCTAAGAACGTGGATTTATAGCTGTAATTCTTGAATATCAATTTATTAATTCAGTTTCAGCTATCTTTCAATATTGTATGGCAGTAAAATATTATTATTGCTTATTGATTACCGTTTTCTTGATATATGCTTGACTAAGTCAAAGCTTCACCATACTCGATGTAAAACATACTCTTTCGAAAATTAATGGACATTTGATCTTCTCTTAACAGTTCCATGTCCAAGCGGTTATTGGAAATAATAATAGTGATTCAAATATTTTGTGCCGCACCAGTATCATAAAAAATTTTCTTCGCTTTTCCTGCCTTTAATTTGAATTTTATTAAACTTTGTTAAACGCTTTCTCGAAATCAATGAAGTAAGTCTTACTTTATACCAAATCAAGACATCTCTAAGTTAGGACAATTATGCCAAACAAAACTTCTGTGGTGCCCATGTCATTTCTGAAATATCTCACATTTAGACATTGTGTTTAAAACACAAAATCTCTATCTGCCCAAGTAACATTTCTTTATTTATAGCAGAAGCTAAAAGGTTGCCAGCGCCTTTCCTTAAAACCATTAGTTTCAATGTTTGGTCGCTAGCACGTTTCCATTACCCTTATATACCCCTTAGTCCTCCTAAATGGGACTCCCCAATTGGTGGTGGCAACCTATGTAATAAACTCACTATAAAACCATAAGAAATAAACTCTACCTTCGCCCTCTAGCGGTTCCACCAGTATAGAACCTTTTAGAGCCTAAAGCTATTATGCCAGGATCTAAAAGCAACTCAGAAACGTCCTCTACCCTATTATAAAACTAGATTTGATAATTTGGTATCCTGGCGATTCTGTTGAATACCATAATACCTTCAGAGTAAAGAATTTTTTCTATAAAAGCTTTAGCGATATTTTAGTTTCACAATGGCTATATAAATTAATTTGGGTCATAAAATTGCCCAAAATTATTTTTTCACATAAAAATATACCTATATATGAGAAGTTTGTCGTTTTGTTGATCATCAAATTGCCTGCCAGACTTATTTTTCTGATAAAATCGTATCTGAAAAGCTCTCAAAACAAGCGCGCCCTCTCAAAAATGCTTTTTAATCGTTTTTTGTTAACATAATAACAAATATTTAAAATAAAAAAAATAAATTTACACTATTCACTATTAAAAAAGTCTGTTTGGTTTACATAAATCAAAATTAAAGTAAAATTATTGTTAAGAAACGCTGCTAAAACGACTAGATAAATATTTTCTGTTTACAATATTTTTGAAATAATTTTATATACGCCATTATCGTTTTCTAGTGGTCACTTGGTTTTATTTGTTACTCTATCGCAACAAGGATTTTTGAGTGCCCTTATGAAACCAATAAAAAAGAGAAGGTAAACATAGTCAACATAACCTCACTTAATTTTTTTGTATTTGTTTTTTTAAAGTGTTAAAAGCGTATAATTCAACACTTTTAAATGTTTTTTATCGTGCAATTTGCACACAATCAAGAGAGCCAGTGCAATGATATCCATAGTGTGAAAAGAAAATCCAAAGTTCCTTCACAATAATTTTAATTATTTAAATTTTCAGGCTATAATTCCCAACTAGTTTCGAACATACAAAGGTTCATCTTCAGGGGACACCCTCTAAATAACCTCGGAACCAAATTAATAAACCCTTGAGTGGTAATAATGTTACTTGGGTGGGCATTACATCGACATTAGAATATCGAAAAAATATCGTACATACGGCGTCCTTTCTTTTAATGCGCCATAATAGAGGAAAGCGTCTTTTTCCAAAAATAGTACTCCTGCGGTTCTTGGTATACGGTCAAGGCTGTCACGGTCGGTCGTTCCACTCTACGACCTTCAAAGTACGTACGAGCGATATCTTCGTTCGTACACTCTCAGTGAGACGTATTTACACTACATACACTCGGTTATTATTAAATATTATCATCATAAAATACTGCTATGTGCATGTTGCTATTTGATTCGTAGCGTTGCTCTAACAACAGCTCCCGCATACACAGGTTGTTATAGCTATCGATAGATAATTAAAAATGAGGATAGTGACATGTAAGCCGTTTTCCCATAGTTCTAACCGTTTTCGAAACATTTCGCCTCGAAATTGGAAATTGTCGTTTTTGAACTGTCAATATTTCAAAAATGGTTAGGCTTACGTCTAGGACATTAGGCTTACGTCTAGGACATTGTACATACATGCATTATGTCTAGAATTTTCTGAAGAATTCAAAAAATAAATAATATACAGGGGGTTGCATTTAAAATAAGAAAGTTGGTATTGGCCACTGTCACATGACAAACCCTATATAATTTTTTATTTAAAAAAAAAATGCGCATTGAAAAATACAAATCGACGTGTCCAAGCGTTTTTCCCAACACGCCCTCATTTATTCGTTATCGAATTTATTCCATTTGGCTGTTCCACACTGTATAGTTTTATAGCTAATCAGTCGAAAAACTAAATTAAACGAAGAACATTTTCGGGCTTTAATTGTATACAACTTTGCCGAGTTGATTTCTGTTTTCGGTAAGGAAGCACCACATCAGTCGACAGTTTCTCGTTGGTATGAAAAATTCAAGCGTGGACGGATTAGCCTTAGCGACGATCCAGGGCCAGGTGCACAAAAACGGCTGTGACCCAAGAAAACATTGATGCTGTGCGTAATTCAAAAAATTTTGCATGAAGAATTAGGGGATAAGAAAATTAGTTTCCCGCCGTTAACCCAAAAACAGAAAGAAGCTAGTCAATTGGTGTCCGAAAACTCTAGACCGCTTTCAGGCAGGAAACTCGAAAAACGTGTGCGCAGCATGGTCAGTGGTGATGAATCGTGGATTTACTCATATGAACCCGAAAAGAAACGTCAGTCGTCTGTATGGATGTTTCAAGTTGAAGAAAAGCCAACAAAAGTCTCAAGAGCAGGTCATGTAGTAACAAGTCCTCTGGAAGATTAAAGGACTGTTACTGCTGAAAGTAATCGCTGAGCTTCGAGAAACGAACCCCGAAGGACGAATCATTCTCCACCAAGACAATGCAAGTTCACACAAAGCACAAAAAACCATTGAATTTTGAACCTCCAACAAAACGTCGCATTGCTGTACCATCCTCGATACAGTCCAACCATTTCTATACTTTTCCGAAAATCACGAATGGATTGCGTGGTCAGATTTTAGTCGCCAGAGGAAGCACTCGATGCCTTCAAAAATTCAATTTTGACAGTACCAACAGCGATTGAAATTACAGCTTTGACAACTGCGCGCATGCAAAAGTGCATTAATTTTCGTGGAGATATGTGAAACTTAAAAGACAACCCTCGTATACCCATAAAGTTAAGTCAATTTTATCATATTTTCTAGCTCACACTACTACTAAGTTGCTCCGGTTTCAAAAAATTTTATATGATTTTGAAACTTTTTTGTCACGCCGTCTGTCTGTCCTCAAGTAACATTTCTTTATTTATAGTAGAAGCTAAGAGGTTGCCAGCGCCTTTCCCTAAAACCATTAGTTCCAATGTTTGGTCGCTAGCAAAAAAAAATACTCTGCCAATCTATGGGCACCTAAGCTCACACTAGGTACTATAGTTATAGTTTAAGCTAATATAATCAAAAACTGAAATATATTTTATTCAACTCCAGACTCAATTACCTTTCGTTTGATACCACACACGCCATGTTTTGACTTAAACTCAAATTTTTTTAAATCTACTCCCACCCTTTTAAAAAAACTAAATTGTATTTTGTTTAACTCCAGACTCAATTACCTTTCATTTGATATCACACACGCCATATTTTCACTTAAACTCTAATTTTTGACATCTTCCCCCACCCTTTTAAAAAAAAATAAACTAAAATTCATTTTGTTTACCTCCAGACTTAATTACCTTTCGTTTGATATCACACACGCCATATTTTCACATAAACTCTAATTTTTGGAATCTACCCCCACCCTTTTATTTGGCTTGCGTTCGGTGGATTTTGTTCATTTTTAAATGGGACCATCACGGCCCAAGACCCAACTTAGGTACCAAATTTCTTTAAAATCGGACAAGCGGTTTTTGAGTTATGCGGGTTGGTCGTTACAGACAGACATACAGACAGACAGACATACAGACAGACAGACAGACGGCAAAACAAAAAAGTTTCAAAATCATCTGAAACGCAAAGATATATAAAAATTTTTGAAATCGGAGCAACTTTTTTTTTCTCGAAAAAATTAGGATCACCATAGCTCACACTACTCATATAGTAGTAGTGTGAGCTAATATATACACCACTCAAAAAAGTTTGTTTGGTTTACATAAATCAAAATTAAAGTAAAATTAATGTTAAAAACACTGCTAAAACGACTAGACAAATATTTTCTCTTTTATACTCGTAGAACCATCTTTATAAATCAGAAATCAATAGAACCAAAAGTATTCAAAAGGAACAGAAGGAATATCAGTTTTATTATATACCCTTTATAAATCACTTTTTGGTTGTATAACACCTCTTTAGGTAATTGGCAATATAAATTACCTCGGAACCGAAATAATAAAACCTTGAGTGGTAATAATGTTACTTGGGTCTGTCTGCCTGTGAGTTTATGTGAAAATATGGCGTAATTGAGACTAGAGTTAAACAAAATAAATTTTAGTTTTTTTTTAAAGGGTGATGGTAGATTTCAAAAATTAGAGCTTAAGTCAAAACATGGCTTGTGTGGTATCAAACGAAAGGTTCATTCTTCATTCAGTCTGTAGTTGAAAAACATAAATATTTCAGTTTTTAGTTATATGTATTCAGTGGCGCACCCAGGAATGTGTCTTGGGGGGGGCCCCGACAGCTACAAAGCGCACCCTCAAAAAAGTGGCGGCCAAAAATGCACCAACCGAACCGAACCGCGCCGTAGAATTTTGAACCGCACCGTCTCCAAAAAAAAAAAAAAAAAGGTCGTCATGTCTTTTCGCAACTACGCCACAGCTTGGGCTTGGGAGGGGCCCGAAGCCTCCTGATGTCAAATTTTAAGGTATTTTTCATGTTTTATCATCAAATATGTGGAAAATATATTAAAAATCTAAGGCTTGGGGGGGGCCCGGGCCCCGGGGCCCCCCCCCTGGGTGCGCCCTTGATGTATTAGCTTACACGTTCACTATAACTATAGTACCTAGTGTGAGCTTAGGTGCTCATATATTAGCAGAGTATTATTTATCAAGAGCCATACAGGAGTACCGGTTAAAACTGGTAAGACGACCATCTCCAAGATTATACAATATTACAATGTGGTTGGCGTGTATGTGTCGTAATGGTAAATTACAGTACCACCTGGAAGATGTCAAGTTTGCATGTTGAATTGGTTTAGTGACCCCGCGACTAAGGTTCAGTAACACTGCATGCAAAAGCAAATATACTTTTTTGCTTTATTTTGAGTATAGGACCATTTCAAGCAAACAACAAAAACACACACACAAAAAAAATATATCATCTAGAAAACTGTTTTTGTCAAAGTTTTTATAAAACATATGTTATGTTATATATATATATATATATATATATATATATATTTTTATAAACACTTATTTCAAGAAGAATTTCCACAAGGAAGATATTAACTTTCTACGATCTATAAGTGTTTTATTTAATTAAGAAAATAAAGTGCTCAGTGTCTGGATCACATTCCTTGCGAATTTATAAAACAAAAACATTTTCCTCACACGTTCCGCCCGAAAATAAGTACCTACAGGGGTTTCCCGTATATTTTTACATCATATCTAAAACTTTTATTTTAATATATATCAAAATACGATAAATACAAAAGTTTCATAATTTTAAGAATATTTGTGAAATTCTAAAATTTGAAAGGTCGATGGTTTTTTTTAATGGAACACCCTGTATAATATTTTAGAATTTTATAGTTTTTTTGTTTCTGATTTCAAAAATATGTTTGTTGGGATTATTTCGGTAATTAGTTTTGGAGATATATGCGTTTAAATGTTTTTAAAGCTTAAACTGGTACTCTTTAAAACATTAAGGCATGAAAAGGACAATCGCATTGACAAAAAAGTGATTTTAATGTTTTGTATGGTTTTTTTCGAGGAAGAAAATCTGGATATGATTAAATTATTTTACTCATATAATGAAAACGCACCTATAGCTCGCTAACCGGTATGATATTCAGTTTCCCGACAGAAGACAACCAACCCGCCAAACCAAATTAAATACAGTAAACACATTATTATGGCCAGCAAATATCCTCGATTTGTCTCCCCTTGATATTTTCTGTGGGACTACCTTAAAAATTACAAGAGAAAATAGAACAGAAAATCGTCGATCTTAATGGAAATTCTACGCACTCTATCTATCAAGCTATTCACAGAAAATTTATAAGAATTATTCAAAATTGTCTTAATAATCAAGGAGGCTATGTGGAAAATTACCAATAAAGCCATCACTTTTTGTGTCAATGCGATTGCCTTTTTCATGGCTGCCTGAATGTTTTAAAGAGTATCAATTTAAGATTTTTACAAGCTTTTATTTAGCTTCAGATGTTCTGTCTAACTATCTAACTATCTATCAAATCTTGTGACGCGTTTTTGACACACTTCCCATTATCCGATTTGGATGAAATTTGGTACACACCTAGTGGTCCCATGACAATACAACATTAAGAAAAAAATATCCTCCCACCCCTACCCCCACCCCTTCTATAGAAAAATATGTTTTTGACACACTTCCCGTTATCCGATTTGGATAAAATTTGGTATACATATAGTGATCCGATGACAATACAATATTAAGAAAAAAATATCCTACCACCCCTACCCCCACCCCCTTTAATAGAAAAATGAGTTTTTGACACACTTACCATTATCCGATTTGGATGAAATTTGGTATTCACATAGTGGTCCGATGACAATACAACATTAAAAAAAATATCCTCCCACCCCTACCCATAGAAAATGCGTTTTTGACACCCTTCCCATTATCCGATTTGGATGAAATTTGGTATACATATAGTGATCCGATGACAATACAATATTAAGAAAAAAATATCCTCCCACCCCTACCCCCACGCCCCACACCCTTTCATAGAAAAATGAGTTTTTGACACACTTACCATTATCAGATTTGAATGAAATTTGGTATTCACATAGTGGTCCGATGACAATACAACATTAAAAAAAATATCCTCCCACCCCTACCCCCACCCCCATCTATAGAAAAATGCGTTTTTGACACACTTCCCATTATCCGATTTGGATGAAATTTGGTATACATATAGTGGTCCGATGACAATACAACAATAATGAAAAAATGTCCTCCCTACCCCCACCCCCTTCCATAAAAAATGCGTTTTTGATACACTTTACTTCAAATGACTTTTATAAAATTTGGTATATGCATAAAGGTCCGATGGCAATACAGCCCAAACAAAAAATATATTTCTACCTCTACCCCCACCCTCTCCTTCCCCCAATAGAAAAATGAGTTTCTAAACAACTCACGATCAGCGATTTCATTATAATCTAGAATAAACTCTTCTGTTCTGTTATTGAACAAATATTTTCATTTAATAGAGTAGATAGCTGAGACTAAAAAGTAGGAAATAAATTGGTAAAAAAAATTTTTTAAGTCACAAGCTTTTATAAAATGCACTAAAAATTAAAAAATAATTTTCTAACATTCTAATATTATCATAATAATAAAAGCGATGGTCGACTGATGGAAATTTTGACGATGTTAGCACGATAAGATATCCGTATCAATTAAATATCACTATTTGCAAGAATCAATCTATGCAGAGGTACCAAACCCACCCAACCCGACCCAAGATACCCCAGCATTTCTCTGACATAGGTATGGCAATGGCATAACATTGCGGCACATCAAACATATCTTTGATGACCTGCTATGTTGAATATTCTTTAAGTGTTTAGATCACAAATTTAGATTAACTTATGCTTTGATTTGCGGCCATCGCTTTTATTATTATGATAATATTAGAATGTTAGAAAATTATTTTTTAATTTTTAGTGCATTTTATAAAAGCTTGTGTCTTAAAAAAAAATTTTTACCAATTTATTTAACTTGTAAAGGCATATATCTACACAACTATTAAACAAAATAATATCAAAATATATATTTTTGAAATCAGGATGAAAAGATCTATTAAAATCTAAAAAAATATACAGGGTGTTCTATTTAAAAAACCCTCGACCTGTCAAACTTTGACATTTAGAAAAAAAAAATTGACTTTCTGATAAAAAGATTCTTTAACTTTGTAAAAAATTATAAAACTTTTGTGTTTATCATACTTTGATATCTATTCAATAGACTGTTTAGATATGGTGTAAAAATATACGGAAAAACCCTGAACAAAAGGATTTTTTAAGATATCTTAGATGACAGTCTGTCAAAACTGCTGGTATTTTACCTCAGCAAATTTGGGACTTCCATTGTCTTTATTTATTATAAACACGACGATTCTGTTAGAGATACTTACTAACCGAAACGTCGTGTTTAAAATAAATTAAGACAATGGAAGTCCGAAATTTAGTTTCTACTCAATTATTGTCTACGAGTTTCAAACAAAAATATACCTATACATTCACGGGCCTGGTGTCGATCTATTCATTTAAAGTTTAATATATAGGGTGTTCCGTTAAGAGATTCACCATGTTTGTTGTTGTTCCGTTTGCTCCGATTTCAAAAATTTTTATATATCTTTGCGTTTCAGATGATTTTAAAACATTTTTGTCGCGCCGTCTGTCTGTATGTCTGTCTGTAACGACTAACGCGCATAACTAAAAAACCGTTTGCCCGATTTGAATGAAATTTGGTACCTAGGCTGGGTCTTGGGTCGAGATGGTCCTATTTAAAAATGAACAAAATCCACCGCACACAAGCCAAATAAACGAGTGGGGGTAGATTTCAAAAATTAGAGTATATGTGAAAATATAGCATGTGTGATATCAAACGAAAGGTAATTGAGTCTGGAGTTAAACAAAATTCATTTTAGATTATTTAAGAAAAAGGGTGGGGGTAGATTAAACATTTTAGATTATTTAAGAAAAAGGGTGGGGGTAGATTAAAAAAATTAAAGTTTAAGTGTGTGATATCAAACGAAAGGTAATTGAGTCTGAAGTTGAAAAAAATATATTTCAGTTTTTATTTATATTAGCTCATACGTAGTGTTACAAATTCAAGTTATTTAAATTTTATAATTGGAATTTATTTAGGTTTAGTGTAGTATTAGGTCGATTTATCTTAAGGTTGTATTCTTAGTCTAGGTTTTAGTTGCGTTGTCTGTGGCTTGCGGTCGCGGTAGTGCGGGAACTTTCCGGACGTCGAAGGCTGCCGGAAAGTTCGAGAGAGATGGACGATCCTATATATAGGGCCGGGGTCGCGCACCAGGCAGTCAGTCACAGATAGCCTGCTCTAGTGGTCGTGAGATTGACACGAGGTTGATAGACCGATTATAGTAGTGAATTATTAGCAAGTTATTACTAAGTTTAAGTGCGTGTTTTTGTACATAATTTGTCGAAATAAATTGACGTATCGTTTTCAACAATTGCGAGTTTTAATTTGTCGTTGTGAACCCGTAACAATTGGTGTCAGAAGTGGGATTAAAAGAAATAAATAGTGCAAAGACTGTCCTTACATATTACCACCGGATAGGACAATTGGACAGAAAAACAGTAAGTGATTTTTCCAGAATATTCGAAGAAGTTCGATATTGTTTTATTCAAAAACTAAAAGAGATATTTAAGAACCGACTTCGACATTAACTTTACAGTCCAAAAATTGATAATAAGAGAGATTTTCTAGAATATTCTATAACATTCTACGACGTTCTATTTAAAAACTAGAAGAGATATACAAATACCGACTTCGACATTAGATTAGTAATTTTAAAAGTAAGAATCAGAAAGAATTTCTAGAACATTCCATCACTTTCTACGACGCTCTATTCGAAAACCAGAAGAAATATCCAAAAAGAGACTTCGACATTAGCTTAGTAATTTCAAAAGTAAGAACTAAAAAGAATTTCTAGAAGATTCCATAACATTCTACGACGTTCTATTCAAAAACTAGAAGAGATATACAAATACCGATTTCGACATTAGTTTAGTTATTTCAAAAGTAAGAATTAGAAAGAATTGCTAGAAGATTCCATAACATTCTACGACGTTCTATTCAAAAACTAGAAGAGATACACAAATACCGACTTTGACAGTAGCTTAGTTATTTTAAAAGTAAGAATTAGAAATTATTTCTAGAATATTCCATAACATTCTACGACGGTCTATTCGAGAACCAAAAGAGATAATCAAAAAGTGACTTCTACATTTGCCTAGTAGCAGAAAGAGTAGCATTTACCAGTATATTCCAGAACATTCCATTAGGTTCTATTTAAGAATTGGAAGAGATATTGAAAAACCGACTTCGACATTCGCTTTATAGCCCTAAAATAGACGTTTTAAGTGATTTATCAGGAAGTTGATGCTTACTAGACAAGGATCGGCAAAGATGGAAGATCTAACTAAAATGATGCAGGCTCTAGCAGCTCAAATGGCTCAAAACCAGGACGACATGAAACACACCATCGAACAAAACCAGAACGATATGAAACAGACATTTGAGCAAAGATTAGATGGCATTCAAGAAAACTTCGATCAAATAAAGAGCAACTCCGAACAGCTGAGAGAAGAGTTCAAGAGTGCAACCGAAGATCTTAAGGAAGAAATAACTCAAAGAATGCGTAGTGTGGAACAAAAGGTACAAAATAAATTGCAGAATGTAGAAGAAAAGGTACAAAATGTTGAAGAAAAAGTGGAGACCAAACTACAGAATGTTAGGGAAGAAGTTTTTCAAACCATAGAAGAAAAATTCCAGGACATGTCAAAACAGTTTATACAGCTTCAGAAAGAACACAACAAAATAAAAGCTCAAGGATGTGTTGTAAATTCCATCCAAAACATTAAGCCTCCAAATTTTGATGGTACGTCTTCCTGGTCTACTTACAAACAACAGTTTGAAGCTGCCGCTGCTGCAAATGGTTGGGATGATGAAGAAAAAGCTAGAGCTTTGTTAGTAGCTCTACGAGAACCTGCTCTGGGACTTTTACGGTCCATTCCAGTCGAACAAAAACAGAATTATAATGCTTTAGTGGCAGCGTTAGAAAGAAGGTATGGAGACGAACACTTGCGAAATTTACATTGGTCAGAATTAAATATTCGTCAACAAAGACCAGGAGAATCATTGCAAGAGTATGAAGCAGATATCAGGAGGCTGATGTACTTGGCTTACCCAGAAATGCCAGAAAATTACAGAGATCCCTTCACGGTAGATCGCTTTATTAACGGCTTGCGAGACACGGACTTAGC
Organism: Aspidapion aeneum; assembly: GCA_963576565.1. Taxonomy (NCBI): domain Eukaryota; kingdom Metazoa; phylum Arthropoda; class Insecta; order Coleoptera; family Brentidae; genus Aspidapion; species Aspidapion aeneum. The sequence goes on along the minus strand of OY755038.1, from coordinate 30,685,670 downwards.
AAAATTACTTCGTCGGGAACGCTTCCATAACAGCAGTGAAGTGTTGATTCGAGCCCTTGAAATTGAATCATCAAATAATATGTCCAGGCCAAAAGTAAGAGCTGTTTCAATTCAGGAGGGAGAAGAAATGAGCACTAGAGATGAGGTCAACTTAAAAACGCTAAACCAACTGTTTCAATCACTGATGGAGAAGATTGATTCTTTGAAAGAAAGTAGACCATCCCCTCCAAATGTAAAGTGTTTCAGATGCGGACGTACAGGGCATATTCAACGCGATTGTCGTGTCCAAATGAGGTCTCGCTCACCATCTAGTGGGACAGAATACCGAAGAAGAGATCAGGAAAAACTAAAACTAGTCAACGCAGAGGGGCGGGTGTTGGCTAATGGGAATAGAGCCCCCAAAATTTACTCTATTAAGAGCCTAAAACATACTGCTGACAGTCTTAACATCGACGGACTCATTAATGGGAGAAAAGTTAATATAACAGTAGACACTGGTGCTGCCATATCATTGCTTAAGTTCAAAATTGCAACGAGATATAAAATTCGACCAATAGAAAAGAAAATAACACTTAAGACTGTGACTGGAGAATCCGCCGACGTGTTGGGGAGATATAGACCTACAGCTGGGAAGATTGAAGATTCGCCACACTGTATTGGTTGCAGAAATAGAAGACGAATTTATTTTGGGAATGGACTTGATAAGTAAACATGGATTTGCATTTGATAATAAACTTAATACCCTAAGATTTGGGAATGAAGAGTTCATTTTGTCAAATAGTCACTTCAATAAAGAACCAATAAAGGTCGTGGCAGTATGCACAACAAGACTAGTCGGTAACAGTGAGACCATAATTTTTGGGAGGCTGGAAAGTAAAACATCAAGCTGCGTCGGACTCATAAGCCAACAAAACACACCCAACACCTACCTCGTTGCAAAATCACTAGTTAAAACCGATAAAGACATCCCGATTAGAGTCGCCAATATTTTCCCAAATAGTGTCAAAATTAATAAGGGGGAGGTGGTAGCATTATTTGAACCAGTACAGAAAGTAACAAGATGTGAAGAGCCAACTTCCGAGGATACAAGCAAGTTACCAATGGAGGTACTTCAGCAATTTGAGTCAACTTGGCAACATCTCACTCCAGAAGAATATAGTAAAGCGAGAGAGTTTATAGAAGAACAAAGTAATATCTTCGAAGCTAGGAGTAGTTCGGGACGCACAAACCTTATTCAACATGCTATCAACACTGGCGATGCCCAACCGATAAGACAATCCCCAAGAAGACTACCAATGGCCAAGCAAGAAGAAGTTCACAATCTCATTAATAAAATGCTCAGCGACGGTGTTATTGAAGAGTCATCAAGTCCTTGGTCATCTCCTGTGGTGTTGGTCACTAAAAAGGATGGAAGTACTAGATTTTGTGTCGACTACAGGAAACTTAACGATGTGACCAAGAAAGATAGTTACCCACTGCCAAGAATAGACGACACATTAACAACGTTGGCAGGATCATATTGGTTTTCTACTCTTGACCTCAAAAGTGGGTATTGGCAAGTAGGAATCTTTGAAAGAGATAAAGAGAAGACTGCATTCTCTGCTGGAAGTGGACTTTATCAGTTTAATGTGATGCCATTTGGCCTGTGCAATGCCCCAGCTACATTTGAAAGACTAATGGAAGTCGTTCTACGAGGCCTTACTTGGAAAACCTGCCTAGTCTATTTGGATGATGTCATAGTAATGGGGAAATCATTTCAAGAACATCTAGATAATTTACGAGAAGTATTCTCAAGAATCAGGAACGCAAATCTTAAATTAAACTCAAAGAAATGTTTTCTGTTCCAAGAAAAAGTTGAGTTCCTGGGTCACGTCGTTTCCCGAGAAGGCATCCATACCGACGAAAAGAAGCTACAAGCAATAAAAGAATGGCCTCAACCTCGTGACAAACATGAATTGAGAAGCTTTTTGGGTCTGTGTACATACTACAGACGATTTGTAGAAGGATTCGCCAAAATAGCGTCTCCGTTACATAGACTTACAGAAGATAAAGCTTCTTACAAATGGAATACCGAATGTGACCAAGCATTTAGAAGACTAAAAGCAGCATTATGTTCTAGTCCGATTCTTGCATATCCCATTCCAAAAGGAAAATTCATATTAGATACTGATGCGAGCAACGATGGCATAGGAGCAGTACTCTCCCAAGTACAAGATGGAGAAGAACGGGTCATCGAATTTTTCAGCAAGAAGCTATCCAAACCAGAGAGAAATTATTGTGTTACTAGAAAGGAGCTCCTAGCCATAGTTAAATCCGTAGATCACTTTCACAAATATCTCTACGGACAAGAGTTTCTGATTAGAACGGATCATGCTGCGTTACAGTGGCTCATGAAAATGAAACAACCTGAGGGGCAAGTCGCGAGATGGATAGAAAAGCTACAACAATACCATTATCAAATTAAGCACCGAGCAGGAAGGGTGCATAATAATGCAGATGCATTGTCCAGAAGACCTTGCCCCGAGGATTGTAAACATTGCAGGAAAATTGACCAGAAAGAAGGAATTACCTACGTGCGCCAGATAAAGTTAGAACCAGATGAAGAATGGATGTCGGCTTCGATTAGAACCACACAACTTAACGACAAAGATGTAGGACCTATCTTGCGATTGAAAGAAGAGAACAAGCCACGACCATCATGGCAAGATATTGCAAACCAAGGGGTGATATTCAAATCACTGTGGGCACAATGGGATTCACTGATAGTAGAAGAAAACATCCTTAAACGTGCCTGGGAAAGTGCCGATGGCCTTACTGTGATTAATCAAGTAGTGGTTCCTAGGAGCATGGTAGACAATATAATGGCCGAATGCCATGGTGGAAAATCAGGCGCACACCTAGGCATAAATAAAACCATGGACAAAATTCGAAACCGATTTTATTGGGTCAATTACTTTCAAGATGTGAAAAACTGGTGCCGCCGATGTTCGACTTGTGCAGCCAGCCAAGGTCCCAAAACAAGGTCCAGAGGTCAAATGAAACAATATAACGTAGGTCTGCCATTCGAACGCATTGCTATTGATGTGGCCGGACCATTTCCAGAAACTAAAAAGGGCAACAAATACATCCTTGTTGTCACGGATTATTTTAGCAAATGGCCAGAAGTTTTTGCTTTGCCTAACCAAGAGGCCGCTACAGTTGCAGAAGTTCTGGTAAATGATGTTTTCAGCCGATTTGGCATTCCTTTGGAACTACATTCAGATCAAGGAAGAAACTGTGAATCAAAGCTCTTCCAGAATCTCTGTGACCTTTTAGGAATACATAAAACACGGACTACTGCTTTGCATCCGCAGTCAGATGGCATGGTTGAAAGATTTAATAAAACAATAGAGGAACATCTTTGCAAAGTTGTTGATGAGCACCAAACAGATTGGGACCAATATATTCCATTGTTTTTGATGGCCTATAGAACTGCCATTCACAATACGACAGGAGCTACTCCATCTAGTATCCTGTTTGGTAGAGAACTGCGTTTACCATGTGATATCATGTTTGGTTCACCTGAAGAAGCACACTTAGATGTTAATGACTATGTCGAACGTTTAAGGCAAAAGCTGCACGATATCCATGAAGTGGTTAGAGAGCGAATAGAAATAGCCAGTGACCGCATGAAAGCGAGATATGACCTGAAAGCAAACTCTTCAGGGTTCAAAGAGAATGATCAAGTCTGGCTATACAATCCTCAACGCAAGAAAGGAAGATCACCTAAGTTGACACCACCATGGGAAGAGCCTTATAAAGTTGTTAAGAGAATTAATGATGTAGTCTACCGAATCCAGAGAAGCCCGAAGTCCAAGATGAAAGTTGTTCATCTAGACAGACTAAAACCTTACCTGGGAAATGTTGATCGAGACGATCAAACCTGAAGAGGAGGATAGTGTTACAAATTCAAGTTATTTAAATTTTATAATTGGAATTTATTTAGGTTTAGTGTAGTATTAGGTCGATTTATCTTAAGGTTGTATTCTTAGTCTAGGTTTTAGTTGCGTTGTCTGTGGCTTGCGGTCGCGGTAGTGCGGGAACTTTCCGGACGTCGAAGGCTGCCGGAAAGTTCGAGAGAGATGGACGATCCTATATATAGGGCCGGGGTCGCGCACCAGGCAGTCAGTCACAGATAGCCTGCTCTAGTGGTCGTGAGATTGACACGAGGTTGATAGACCGATAATAGTAGTGAATTATTAGCAAGTTATTACTAAGTTTAAGTGCGTGTTTTTGTACATAATTTGTCGAAATAAATTGACGTATCGTTTTCAACAATTGCGAGTTTTAATTTGTCGTTGTGAACCCGTAACAGTATACTATATTTCCTAGTGTGAGCTTAGGTGCCCATATATTGGCAGAGTATGTTTTATAATGTAGCGATATTCCTGTTTTATTAGGTAACATTTCCTGGCGGTTTAAAATAAATCCTACAACTTTTGTAATTAAATTTTGACCTTGGTTGAAATAATTGAAAACACCCTGCACAAAAAAAACTGCTTTTAATATTTTAAATAAAAAACAAAATAGCAACTGCGAAAAAAAGGTGGGCTTGCCAGAATTAAAACTGAGAAAAAAAATATAAAAAATAGGAATCTTTATTGAAAAAAAATTGAGTTAAGCCTCTATTTCCTACAAAAGGATTTAAATATCTTGACCCAAATTTAAAAATTTAATTAATTAAAGAATTCTTTATCGCCATCAATTAATAACGTTGAAGACATGATCTCGGGTAACACACTTTTCTGGCGCGACACGACGACAACATGCAAATTTTTATCCGATATTTAATTCCTTTTTTATTTTTTATTTTGGTAGTTTTTAACGAGGTTTTTAATGCAATACGATGACTTCGTTATGGGTTCTTAACATTTTGATGGCTTCCTTCTTTTTTGTGTATCTTTTGTGGTTGAAAAAAAGTGTAAAAGCTTGGAGCAAATTAGTTGAGATACCACTGCAAGGCTTTATACGAGGGTGGTCTTTTAAGTTTTGGTATACAACTGGAATACAAGAAGTAGATAACTTTTAAAGACTTTATTGTTTCTAGAAGTATTCTTAACGAAAATGAATGCACTTTTGCATGCGCTCAAATCAGTTGTCAAAGCTGTAATTTCACTGGTTTATTGGTACTGTTAAAATTACATTCTTGAAGGCGTCGACTGCTTCCTCTGGCGACTGAAATCTTTGACCACGCAGTCCATTCTTGATATTCGGAAAAGTATAGACATCGTTGGGACTTAGGTCGGGACTATATGGAGGATGGTCCAACAATTCGACGTTTTGTTGAGTTAAAAATTCAATGGTTTTTTTGTGCTTTGTGCGAACTTGCATTGTCTTGGTTGAGGATTATTCGTCGTTCGGTGTTCGTTTTTCGAAGCTCAGCAATGACTTTCGGCAAACAAATGATGATATACCAATCGGCAGTACCAGTCCTTTGATCTTCCAGAGGAATTGTTGCTACATGACCTGCTTTTGAGACACATGTCGCGACCTTCTTTTTGGATACACTTTGAAAACGGATGACTTTTGTTGGCTTTTCTTTATCTTAAAACACCCAAACAGACGACTGACGTTTATTTTCCGGTTCATATGAGTAAATCCACGATTTATCACCATTGACAATGCTGTACAGGTTTTTCGATTTTTCTGCCAGCGGTCTAGAGTTTTCTGGGACCAATTGACTCTAGCTTATTTCTGTTCTTTGGTTAACAGATTCGGTATGTAGCGGGAAACTAAGTTCTTATCCCTAATTCTTCATGCAATTTCTTTTTAATTGAGGTCCCTAAAATCCTCAATGAAGCCTCGATCTCGCGATATGTCACATGTTGATCTTCCGTGATGAACATGTGCACAGCATCGATGTTTCCCTGGGTGACAGCCATTTTTGGTGCACCTGGCTTTGAATCGTCGCTCAGGCTAATCCGTCCACGCTTTAGACCATACCAACGAAAAACTCAACTGATATGGTGCTTTATTACCGAAAACAGAAATCATTTCGGTAAGGGATTCTTGTTGAGATAATTTCCTTCCAAAGTTGTAAAAAATTATATCCCGAAAATGTTCTCGGTTTAATTCCATTGTTGGACTGATTTGTTAACTTAAAAAATTCACTGTAGCTATAAAACTAATCCACATATCATTATTTTTGAGACAACTTTTTACTACTTTTTTTCGTTGGCCTATGCTATTTGTTATGGTAAACAGCTGATGAGTGTCAAAAAGTTATCTCAAAAATTATGATATGGAGATTATATGTATCGCACTGACGTTTTGAATTTAGGTTAGGTAAAGATTGAGGTTAGGTTTTAGAAACGACATTGATCAGTGTCGCCCTCTTTGTTCCTATATGCAAAATATAAAAGACAACCCTGGTCGTCAAAGCAAAAAATCTGAAAAGGCTCTTCTTTATCGGTCTAGAACCATTTCATATTACTTTTGGGCAAAATATGGTCAATTCAATTTTACAAAAACGGTTTTTGAAGTAATTTTTAAGTGACCCCAATTTACGGACGCCCCTGGAGAGTTACCCGTAACATATATGCACCTTTTTGAAAGGAAATTCCATTATCCACCGTACAGTTTTTTTGTTGTAAGAAGCTTAGTTTTTACGTAAATTGGATAAAGCATGTAAAAAACAAGATTGATTTTATTTTTAAAAATTACTTTAGATTAAGGACACCACTGAAGCGGTAATTATAAAATAACTTTTACCCTGTTAAATACAGTGCTTAAAAGAAAATTTTATTGTCTACGACGAACTATTAAACACATTTTTGTTTTTACAACTAATTTACGGATAATTAACGGCAAATTGTGCACTGAATTTTGTTTTAGATAAATCCATTTTTTCTATAGGTGTTCTGCTAACTTTATATAAAGTTAGCAAAACACCATATTTTCTTTTAAAAAACGGGCACGGCAAGTTTTTTGTTTTCACAACTAATTTATAGATAATTAACGGCAAATTGTGAACAAATTTTTTTTTAGATAAATTCATTGTTTCTATAGGTGTTCTGCTAACTTTATATAAATTTAGCAAAACACCATAATTTAAAAAAAAACGGACACGGCAAATTTTTTGTTTTCACAACTAATTTACGGATAATTAACGGCAAATTATGAGCATATGATTTTTATCAATTTCCAAAGTTGTTCTGCAAACTTTATATACATGTTACACTTGTACTGACGAGTGCCCGACAAGGCCGATAATCAGCGGCGGCGCGTCGGGGGGGGGGGGGGCCGGGGGGGGGCTGGCCCCTCCACTTTTATCAAACCACATAAAATTCTTTCAAAATTTATAATATGTAAAATTTTCTTTACTTCAGAAGTTATGCGCCCCCCCCCCCACTATTTAAGGGGTAAATCCCTGGTAATATACCCCCCTTTTTGTGGCCCGTGGATGTTCTCTACCCGTGGTTACCACCTTATTCAAATGTAAATTAAGATTTGTTGTTTTTTTAGAACAGTATGACGCCTAAATTATTATTCGATTATTATTTTGTACACTTTGTACAAGTATTTTCAGTTTTTTCATTACTGACATTAAAGAAATAACGCGGAGAGAGAAATTTTTGCATTAGGTCAACTGGCGCCTTCAGTCTTATTATTTCATGCTTCTTTTATCTTTATTTTCTTCTTTCTGGAATTTTTTCTTGCTATATTCTATTCGCATTGAAGTACCCAAAGAATTGGGTAAGAATCAGAACAAACTAGTACACAGTAAAATAAGTATAGCGTGTCCCAATTTTTGGGTCCCCCTTAACCGACTTCACCCTATACCAGTTTTATAAGAACAAAAAGGTTAAAACTGCAGGTCGCTATTTTTATTGTTTTCCCAAATAAATAGGGGTTCGGTTTTTGTTAGTAGTAGAGCCCGGCCTGCTGTATCACGAAGTGCAGTGGTGCCTCGAAAATCCGGATCAATTAAAACCAGACCGATCCGAATTATGGAAGAATCCGGATTATTGAGGACATTTTTAAGAACAAAAAATTGTACAAATATTACTAAAAAGCGGGATGTAATAGAATAAGTAATAATTTTAAAGAAAACTTACAATTTGGAACTACATGGATATACGGCAAAGCCATCTGTCCACTGCTGTTATTAAGTTTGTTGGGTTGCATATCTACAGCGATTGTGTAAACATACACAACTCAACCTGTTAAAACTCTCTTTTCAGTCAAAAATGTACCTTCCCGTTTCCAATTTGTAGTCAATCATGCCCACTAAACTGCCAAAAATTGGAAAAACTCTTTTATGACGACGAATTAAAGTTTACCTGGTTCGTTCGAAGTGTTGGTGTCATCTCACATGTCACATATCATCACTTCGAAACAGGTTAAACTTTGATTCGTTAGATAATATTCTTGGCGGTCCAATGTTTCTCAGCAGCAGAACAGATCCTCAAACTTTTAAACTCTTTATAGTTATCGATACTGTAGATCAATGTTATAATAAATTCTTCCCTGTTTCGGTTTGCTAAATACTCTGTTTTTATATTTTCAAAAATCGAATTTTAATCGCGATTGTAACTGCGGTAGGAATGTTTGTTTTAGTTGACGTCGGCCATATTCATCGTGCGGAAACGTTCGTTGCCCTTTCTAGTGTTGCCGGTTCTATCGTTAGTGAAGACGTATGAATTTGTTTTCATTTGGGGTTTGTCAGTAGTAAAAAGCCTTGCGGGTCGCGTGTCATTGTTTGTTTTTGTTATCGTTTGTTTATAAATGGAAATAAATACCGTCGATTACATAATTAACTGTGCAAATTTAAATACGTTGAAATATGAGATTCCATTACAAATAAAATCTTTAGGACCACATAGACCGGACCTAAAAATTAACCAAAATTTTAGTGTAAGTAATGCCAAGGAATGTTCCATAAAAACTTATAATAGAAAATTTAATAACAAATTATACGATGATGAAAACTGGTTGTGCGGTTGTGAAAAAAGAAATGCTTTTTTTTGCTTTATTTAGACACAAAGTACGTGGTATTCATTTAAATAACCACATACAATTTTCTATGCTAGGCAAGACTGATATTAGGTGCCAATTGAATAGTGCCTCGAAAATCCGGATCAATTAAAACCAGACCGATCCGAATTATGGAAGAATCCGGATTATTGAGGACATTTTTAAGAACAAAAAATTGTACAAATATTACTAAAAAGCGGGATGTAATAGAATAAGTAATAATTTTAAAGAAAACTTACAATTTGGAACTACATGGATATACGGCAAAGCCATCTGTCCACTGCTGTTATTAAGTTTGTTGGGTTGCATATCTACAGCGATTGTGTAAACATACACAACTCAACCTGTTAAAACTCTCTTTTCAGTCAAAAATGTACCTTCCCGTTTCCAATTTGTAGTCAATCATGCCCACTAAACTGCCAAAAATTGGAAAAACTCTTTTATGACGACGAATTAAAGTTTACCTGGTTCGTTCGAAGTGTTGGTGTCATCTCACATGTCACATATCATCACTTCGAAACAGGTTAAACTTTGATTCGTTAGATAATATTCTTGGCGGTCCAATGTTTCTCAGCAGCAGAACAGATCCTCAAACTTTTAAACTCTTTATAGTTATCGATACTGTAGATCAATGTTATAATAAATTCTTCCCTGTTTCGGTTTGCTAAATACTCTGTTTTTATATTTTCAAAAATCGAATTTTAATCGCGATTGTAACTGCGGTAGGAATGTTTGTTTTAGTTGACGTCGGCCATATTCATCGTGCGGAAACGTTCGTTGCCCTTTCTAGTGTTGCCGGTTCTATCGTTAGTGAAGACGTATGAATTTGTTTTCATTTGGGGTTTGTCAGTAGTAAAAAGCCTTGCGGGTCGCGTGTCATTGTTTGTTTTTGTTATCGTTTGTTTATAAATGGAAATAAATACCGTCGATTACATAATTAACTGTGCAAATTTAAATACGTTGAAATATGAGATTCCATTACAAATAAAATCTTTAGGACCACATAGACCGGACCTAAAAATTAACCAAAATTTTAGTGTAAGTAATGCCAAGGAATGTTCCATAAAAACTTATAATAGAAAATTTAATAACAAATTATACGATGATGAAAACTGGTTGTGCGGTTGTGAAAAAAGAAATGCTTTTTTTTGCTTTATTTAGACACAAAGTACGTGGTATTCATTTAAATAACCACATACAATTTTCTATGCTAGGCAAGACTGATATTAGGTGCCAATTGAATAGTGCCTATAGGCAAAACTTTACCGAACATAATGAAAATGTGACAAAAATTAGACCTATACTTAGTATGTTAATAGACTGTTTAAAATTCTGTGGGATTTTTGAGGTTGCTCTACGGGGCCATAAAAAAGAAAGGCGAATGGACTTTATCAAAAAAGAAACAAACTAAAAACTACAACACGTAGCTGCTTGTTTGGAAAATACTAAAATAACATTGTAACGGTTCATGCAATTTAAATTTCTGCCCCCCCAATTTATAACATCACCAGCCGCCACTGCTGTATATATTTGCTCTTCCTCGCCATTTCTGACCTGTCCGAGGGTTGCTGGCATAAACTTCTGCTTGAAAAACAGTAGCCTGCTCTCCGCAAGAGTAGCTTTTCTGAACTTCTAATTTGATGAACCGAATAAATCTGTTCCTTTTCTAATTATGCGACAGTAACGAGAGGCAGGTAACGGTCTAGTGAGTAATTTTCTGGCAATTAGCTTGTCTTGTATCAATCTTGATAACTTCAAATGTACGGTGAGCAAATTGTTGGTTCTGTCAGTCTAATTCTAGTTACTTTGCGATATTTTTGTTGCTTTGCTTTCTATTACTTAGTTGCTATTTCTGTACTTTTCTATAAAAGTAACGTGTAACACGTACATTTTGCAAAAAAAATATTGATTTCTTTTAGCTTAATAACAGAAAAGTACAGAAATAGCAGCATGAGCTACAGCATACTAAAGTTATAGTAAAATTCCAAATTATCTAAAATTCCTTCCTATAGTTGAGTGGCTTGAGTCAAAAATCGTGTCCCGTGGGATAGTTGTGGAAGATTTTTTTAAAATGGATCAGGACGATTTTCAGATATTTTTCAAAATAAGTTTTTTTCCAAAAAAGCTATAGACTTCAAACCTCCGCCAAATGATAGCTTACCGTTGGAGCTTTAAAATGACATGTCACACATATCTGTCACTTTTACAGGTGATATATATATATAATCTATATATTTTTTTTAGTGGGTGTCCCGATTGACCCTTGGTTTGTTGAAAAATTAGTTTTTCGAATGACATTTTGTCGAATGGGGTTTTCTTTCGAAAACATTTTTTTTTAAACATATTATTTTCGAATGACTTTTTTTTCAATCATTTTATTTGAATATCAATCTGATTGAAAACGTTTTGTTAAAAAATATCTTTTCTACATGACATTTTGTTCGAAAGCAGTGGGTTTGTATGACATTTTGTACAAAGGGCAGAAAGCATTGAGTTTAAGTAATATAATGTTCAAATTTATTAGTTTCAAAAATATTTTGTTCCAATGACGATCTGATGGTACACTTTTTATGAAAATATCTTTTTTATATTATATTTTTTTGAAAAATATTTTGTTCAATGACATTTTGTTTAACATTTTTAAATGAGAATCTGTTTAAAAACATGTTCAACTGTGTTTTTAAAACATTTTGTTCAAATGATAATCTGACCGAAACTATTTTGTTCGAAAACATCTTTTTTAAGTTGCATTTTTTTCGAAAACATTTTGTTTGAGAATCTGATAGAAAACTTTTTGTTCAAAAATTGCTTAAATTCATATGACATTTTGTCAAATTGTTTTGTTCAAAAATATCTTTTTTGAATTTTGTTTTAAAGCAGTGTGATTGGTTGGTATTTTTTTCGGAAACATTGTGATCGATATTATGTTCAAATGATCTTTTTTTTGAAAACATTTTTAATTTTTTGAAATGGATACGTTTGCGATCAATTGATTAGAGTTCAGTGTGGTTAGGTTAACAGGTTAGGATCAATTGATAAAGCTACCACCGATTGCGACTTCCCAAAAAGAGACACACAGGAGCTAGTTTTTTAAAGAGTTTTCTGTTTGAAGAAAATGTTTTTGAACCAAACGTTATTCAAACAAAATGTCATTTAAAAGAGATATTTTTGAACAAATTGTTTAAAAAAAAATGTCAATTGAACAAAACATCATTCGAAAAAGATGTTTTTGAAAAAACTATAAAAAAGCAATTACCACAGAACAGAAATTGATATGTTGCACATTTTTCCAGTTTCTTTTCTAATGAAACTGCTGATGAAAACCGAGATGGTAGTACGACGGAATAAGTGTCGCATTAACTTTTCTCAAAATAACTCGCTTTAAAAAAGAGTTGTTTTTTAGGTACATATTTTTTGTATGTTTTTGTAGACACACCTTTAATCTTACTAAAAGGGACAAAACCACCGTCGTAGGAGGCAGTAAATACAAATATATTTGCAAGAAATTTAAATTCAGGGAGAATTGAAAAATGTAGAGTAGCATAACCAAAAACACTATTTTAGTTCTGGCCATGGTTACTATCCTAATTGAAACAAATGGGTAAAAGTAACCCCACTAATGGGGTGCATCTTAATAAATCCCCAAAGTAAGCAAATTGTCTCCCCATCAAAGCCATAAATCGAGGGCTTTTTCAAAAAAAGTTCAAAATATCTTTATCCAAATAGAGCTCTGTTACTTTTTTACAATATTACTACCAATTTATCATAAAAAAAGGAACTAAAATTATAATTACTTTTTTATATACAAAAGAAAAGTAGGCCCTACACATATTATCTAGCTTTAAAATTGTAATAATGGGGGTGATCTAATTGTCGCTAGGAAAAAGAGAACCTTTAATACCGTTTTTGGCTGTTGGAGACGACTTTACAATTCTCGGTGAGTGCCCCGGTTCGAAAATCAAGTGGGCTCTCAAGTTTTTATTAGAGCCTGTCTCCTATTTTTAATGTTCGACTTCTGTATTTGAGAACATAATCTCAACAGTGCTATTAATGTAAATTTTTATTGTCAATGGGTATCTATTCAGCTGTAAACTAAATTAAATTCCTTGTTTTAAGTTAGGTATTTACTTATAATAAATAAATATTTTGCCGCCGTCACTGGTAAATCGATCGACCATAAAGAATAAACATACGTCTGCTGTGAGTCGCACAGCGTTGCCATCGTCTTTCCAAAAAATATTTCTATTCTTTTCCAACTTATTGAAGCATCTAGGGGTCAAATCGAATTGTTTTGATGAATGAATTTTTGCCGCGATTCCTGGTCTCCTCCGGTTAATACGTTAATGTTTATATCTCAAAAACTAAAAAATATTTTGTTTTTTTTAAATACTAAAAAAATTATAAAAATTCAAAATTGGACAAAGAAATTTAATGAATGTTTTTGATATTAGACTATCCTCGATCGATTGGTGATTCCTCAATATTAAGTCTGCGAGTGTTTGCCTCGAATTTCAATAGGGGGCCCTGTGTGACGTCATAAATTGGCTTTGAAAAGCTTAAAACTAACAAAGATATAAAATAAAAATTCCGGTAAAAAAAGTTACTTTATTATGTTTTCAAAATTTAATATCTTTGTTAGTTTTTAAGATATAAAGCTAATTTCTTTACTATCTTAATTGTTCTTCTTTTTTTGCAAAAGTTATAAGTCAAAGTTTGTGAAAACATGATAAAAGCCGCCATCTTCGATTTATAACGTCACACCGGCCCTCCTACTCAAATTGGAGGCAAACACCCGGTGTAATATTATTGCAAAATCTTTAAACCAGGCATTACATCTTTTTATTTTACTTTATAAACCCTATGGCTATTTAGTGTTGCTTTTTATGAGAATGTTGGAACTATAACGACATTTTGATTTCACAAAAAAAGCAATAAACAAAAGAAATATGTTTACTGCATTTCCGTAATGGCATAATAAGCTGATCCAATCAGTTATTATTGTAGCAAAAGAAGCGAGACCTAATAGATCTAAATTTATATTTAAAAATTATACTAGGTAGCGCGCGCTTTCCAAAAAGACTAATACTTTGAGGAAAACTCGGCAACGTTGCGCCTACTCTCACCGCAGAAGACGCGTTAAGATTTTCAAAATAGAGAGACGCGATTGAGACGCAACAAACCCATCAAAGTCACTAAAATTAACATTTTTTGGTTATGTTATTTTCTTGCCAAGTTCATTGGCGTTTCACTAAAATAATTTAAATTGTCAGCAATTAGTGACATCAATCAGCATGCAACACATAAACCAGGGCTATCAAAACGGACGGGCCACGATCCTCCACTTTGTTGACGTCACATCCGGGGCTGATTTTTTTTTGATGGTCACGTTACGACACAGCTGATTGTCTTTAAAATATTGAAGTTGGAATGACAGATCATGAATATTTGATTTTTTTTAAATGAAACCGGTTTTGAGATTGTTTTTACTACATGCTTTCAGAGCAATTTTTTTTAAAATCTATAGTTATCCTTCATTTTTCAGAGCCGCTTCATTAGCTCACACAAAAATTAAGTTTAAAGCAAAAGCGAATGTGACAATCACAGATGACAAAGTCAAATACATGTCAAATATAACAGTGTCCATGTGGTACATGGCGGGTAATTTGAATTCAAAATAAGAAATGCTAAATCTTGAAGATTTTAACCTTACAAAACTTTGGTGGAATATCGGGATGGTGTCTGAGAATATTTCACTGAATTATCGCGGAAATCTGTAGTGCCATTTTAAAAAAATCGTAAAAAAACATCTGACCTCCCATAAGACCCAAACTAAAATTCAGCCCCCGGAGAACAGCTGATTTTTTCAGGGTCGTGGCCTCTATTTTTGTGTTGGCCTTGCATAAACAAACACGTTTGTCCGCACCCCCTGTATAGGTTTTGTTAAAAATCGATTATTTTTATTTTCCGACACTTATGAATTAACAAGGACAGAAGGGGCGTCTCTCTCTACACATCGCTAGAGTATAGAGGACCGATATTTTCATCCTTTGATTTTGACTTAAATAAATTTGACTTTGAAGAGTTTGTCGCGTCTCTCTTATGTAAGAATATGTCATACATACAGGGTTTCTAGTTAAGAAGACCAACCCCTCATCGTCATTGTAAAGTTAAGAAGACATATACATAAGAGTATTATGTATATGGTAGACTAATGAAGAAAGAAGGTGATCCGATAATAATTAAATTATTTTAGGACTATTAGTCCCAAGCAAATACCTTATAGCATAAATACTGGTTCAAAACGGCCTTCCAAAGCTCAGCTCTCTGGCGTTCCTGGAAGTGGGCAATGTTACTTTTACATAACTTTACATTTATAGGGGAGGAAAGTAAATTAAAATTTTAGTGTTTTTAAATGTTTTCCTATAGTTTTATCATAGTTCCTATCGGTCTTCCAAAGCCTAGCTCTCTAGCGTGTCTTACTTTTACATAACTTTTTTACATGTATAGGGGAGGGGAGTAAATTAGAATTTTGGGGTTTTTTACTTTTTTTCAAGGGTTTGGTCCTAATTTTTATCAATCTGCCAAATTTCCGTTTTGTAGCATGTCTGGAAGTACAGTATTTTGATGATCAATACATAAGTGGCAATTTCGACGTTTTTTAAAATTTCGTAACTACTTTACTACTTTATGGAAGTCCATGAAACTTGGAGGGGTTGTTAACTCTATGAAGATCTACGGCTGTGCAAGAGTTTGAGTTTTGTAGCTCATTCTGAAGTAGATTTTTAGATAGTTCAAATATGGGCTGAAATGTTTCAAGAAAAGATGGTACAGCAATGGCGTGAACTTGGCCAGCACTTAACAGTTGAAATTTCAAAACATACAATACATAGTATCACAAATTGTAAAAATTAATATGAATCGCAGTCGAAGACTACTTGACTCCCTGACTACAATTTTTTTAAACAAATTGGCGAATGCGATAGACAAGAGAGATTTTATTACATGGAAGTAAATGTTTTTATTTAAAATTGCAATAATAGGTACCTAGAATTACATTATTAATTGTATTGTTGCAATTACCTCCGAATAGTTAAGGTAACCAACTGAGTCATATGCAGTGTGTGACAAATTTACATGTTAATATTTTTGTAGGTGAACGTGATTTTAACTAAAAAAGTTCATATAAACACAATATTTATAAAAATCTAGAATTTTCTCGAAAATTTTACCTTCGTTAACTTAATATAAAGTTAGCGAAGCACCCTCGTCAAAAATGGCTTTAGACATGACCTATCAAAATTGAATATTGTGGATAATTTTCCGCTAATTAGTCGTTAATTAGTTGTGGAAAAATTAATTTTGTAGCTTTTAATTTTGTGAATTTTTTTGGGTGCTAACTTCATATGAATTAGCGAAGCACCCTCATCAAAAATGGCTTTCGGATACCGTGCATAATTTGCCGCTAATTAGTTACGGATAAATTGATTTTGTCGCTTTCATTTTTGTGTTTTTTTTTTAGGTGCTTCACTAACCTCATATGTTGTTGAAGATGCACTCTTTTTACAAATCGAAGCAGGATCATTTGCCCCTAATTAGTCGTTAATTAGTTGTGAAAAAATTTATTTTGTAGCTTTTATTTTTGAGTGTTTTTTTGAGTCCTATGCTAACTTCATATGGAGTTAGCTAAACATCCTCATTAAAAATGGCTTTAGACATCGTGTATTGAAATCGACTAAAATGGATAACTTGCCGCTAATTATTCGTTAATTAGTTGTGGATAAATTGATTTTGTCGCTTTATTTTTGTGTTTTTTGGGTGCATCGCTAACTTCATAAATATGTTGTTGAAGATGCACCCTCGTTGCAAATCGAAGCGTGTTTTGGTGGATAATTTGCCGTTAATTAGTTGTGGAAAAATTTATTTTGTAGCTTTTATTTTTATATGTTTATTTGGGTCCGTTGCTAAGTTCATATGAAATTAGCGAAACACCCTCGTCAAAAATGGCTTTAGACATAAAATTTGCCGCTAATTAGTCGTTAATTAGTTGTGGATAAATTGATTTTGTCGTTTTATTTTTGTGTTTTTTGGGTGCATCGCTACCTTCATAATTATGTTGTTGAAGATGCATCCTTATTACAAATCGAAGCGTGCTTGGTGGATAATTTGTCGCTAATTAGTCGTTAATTAGTTGTGGAAACATTAATTAAAAATAAATTGTTAAGTAATATTTTGCTTCCAGAGAAAACGGTGCGTTAGATTACAGTTCCAATTTCTAATAAAACAATTTCTGTTTCACACTAAAATAAAAAGGCAAGCACAAATTACTTTACTTCAAAGCAATTTGCTTTGATCTAAGACATTTTTTTTACCGTGTAACTTCATGCTGAAATTTCTTGGCATTACCCTAATATTTACATGGCATTAATGGCAATACATGTACAACTTTTGGGGCAAATGTTTTAAGGTCCTTTCGAACAATGATTTAAGTAAATGGATTGGTAGCCTTATGCTGGTAATTACCAAAGGTAATAATAGTCGCTTATCTAATATGTATATCTGATTCTGATAAATTACATTGCACATTAAGTGTAGATCCTTGAATAAACATTTTCATTTAATATTATTACACCCTTCTCATTCCTTTGCATATAGTTTGTATGTATATGTGTATAATTTAGATCACTAATATTTTTAAAACATTATGATTATGAAAAATAATAAAAATATGTATCACAGCAAGGGCTAGAGCGCAGAGGCTAGAAGCGATATCAAAACAAAACGGATATTACACCAAGTAGACGTACAAGCATGAAATTTGGCACACTTGATAAGAACAATATTTTAGTTTTTGAATCCTAAAAATAACAACTTTTACAATCAGATAATGATTATACTCATTTCTATAGAATATGAATAACTTCCTTGCAACAAATATTGTAATAATGTCACTCCTGAATAAAAGCTGTTCCAAAACAGTTCAAGCTTTTAAATAACATTATTATTTTTATTTATTATTGTTTTCAGGCGCTATTTTTCGGAAATTCATTAAAAACGCAAAATTCAGTGGACTGGTTTTGCGTCGTGAAAGCTTAAAAACTAGAACATCGCTCTTGATGAAATTATCAAACAAAAATATTCTAGAAGGTCCAGACAGGGTTAAAAATAAATTTTGTTAAAATAAGAGAAAGAAAAACCATTGACAAATTAAATAAACTTTCAAAACACAAAAGATATCAAAATAATTTTTCCAAAACTCAACAATTCAGGGACTAAAATGGAACTTTTTATCCCAGAAACTAAAAACTTTTTGTCCCCGGCATTGACACTAAAATAAATACAAAATTAGTCTAAAATACGTTTTTAGTCCCAAAAGTGAAAAAAAATAGTACAAATACCACGTGACTAAAGTGTCTATTTATCCCTTTATCCCACGGTGAATTGTAACCCTCGCTAGGCGTAGGCTATAACTTTTTCGCCTCGGAATAAAAAGTGGAACTTTAGTCCCTAGAGACATATATAGTGTACAGCGTGTCCCATTTTCGATGGGATTAAATGGGAAACTCGGTTGTTATTAAAGATATCGATTTTTAGATTGCACCTTACCGTGCTCTTTTTTTGAGCCCTTAAAAATGATGTAATCAGATTTTTGCTATACCCCGTGGTTTCGGTAATACAGGGTGTTTTTGAAAAAATTACATTTTTAATAATTCCTTGTATCTCGCTTATTTTGCAAAATATTTTCATTCTGTAAAAACCTTTTTATGGCAACTTATTTAGAGCAAAATAACGACTTTGTCAATTTTTTTAAATATTGTTTAGTTTTTGAGATATGGTATTTATAATAAAAAAACTAAATACGGACCTGAATTTTTTTTATCACTATTTTAATTAGTTTCATGCTATTATTATCTTAAAATGATAAAACTTTAATATTTTTTTGATTTTGGGTTAAAAAAAATAAAGATTTAATATTTAAAAAAAAAATTTAGTCCGAACCTGAAAATTTCCAAGGGAAATATAAATGAAAAATTGCAAGACACACTAGCTGAACGATTTTTAGTTTATCTGTTAAATCGTCAATTAAAAGATTTATAAATAAAGTAACAAACGTTAAAAACTTACAAAAATAATATCATAGTAATTATTTGATGGGAGCACAGCAACTCATGAAATTTAATTCAACATTAAAAATCAAAAGCGTGGAATTGACATAATCATTTTACTTGTCATGTCTCACTCTCAATTATTCTAAAATGGCTAGAAATCGACCATATCAATTTTTGAAAAATGTGGTAAGCATCAAAAACCCAATACTTAAACGGCAGAAATATTTTTATGTAAAATGCGTTAAGAATAAATACTCAAAAATGTGTCTTACAATCAGTTTGAACATTTATATCATTAAAGAAAAATTAGTTGTTATTTTTAGTAATTCATAATTTTTTTTTTGTATTTGTCGTAGACTTTGTTTCAAACAAATCTTTAAATTAACGTAAAACCATTTTAATTTGCCAAGTATCAAAACAGTTAAACTACAAATCGTTCAACTAGCAATTTTTAATTTATATTTATGTTGGAAATTTCCAGGTCCGGACTAATTTTTTTTAAAAATATTAAATATATTTTTTTAACCCTTAAACACCCCTTTAGGTAATTGGCAATATAAATTACCTTTATGTAGCCAAATTGATCCTAAAACCCATAACAGCACCCTCTAAATAACCTAGGAACCAAATGAATAAAACCTTGAGTGGTAATAATGTTACTTGGGTTAGACTAATAAAACTTTATATGTTGATAATTATAACAAAGGTAATATATTTTTTTTAAATATAAATAAAATACGTTATTTAAAATTTTTACCAAAACTCTTGTTTTCAAAAATAAAGATATTTTTAATTAATTATACGTTTAATCTGAGGGCACGGCAGTGCCTCGCCAAGTTCGCGCGCCGTAACCATCTTTTCTGGAAACATTTCAGCCGATATTTGACCTACCTAAAACTCTACTTCAGAATGAGCTACGAATCATCTCAAACTTTGCACAGTCGTAGATCTCCATGGAGTTAACAACCTCTCCAAGTTTCATGGAATTTCGAAATTGCCACTCACTCACTGACACTCATGTATAAATCATCAATATTCTACTGTACTTCCAGACATGCTACAAAGCTGAAATTTGGCAGACTGATAGAAATTATGACCAAACACCTGGAAAAAATTAAAAAACCCCAAAATTTTAATTTACTCCCCTCCCCTATACATTTAAAGTTATGTAAAATTAGCATCGCCCACTTCCAGAAATGCTAGAGAGTTGAGCTTTGGCAGACTGATAGGAACTATGATAAAACTATAGGAAAAAATTACAACACCCTAAAATTCTAATTTACTTCCCTCCCCTATAAATGTAAAGTTAAGTAAATATTGCCTACTTCCAGACATACTAGAGAGCTGAGCTTTGGAAGACCGATAGTAACTATGATAAAGTTATAAAAAAAATTAAAACACCCCAAAATTCTCATTTACTTCCTTCCCCTATTAATGTAAAGTTATGTAAAAGTAACACTGCCCACTTCCAGAAACGCTAGAGAGCTGAACTTTTTAAGACTGAAAGACAATATGATAAAACTATATGAAAAAATTTTAAACACCAACATTTTAATTTACTTCCCTCTCCTATAAATGTAAATTTATATAAAACTAACATTGCCCACTTCCAGAAATGCTAGAGAGCTGAGCATTGGAATGCTGATAGAAATTATGATAAAACCATGGGAAAAAATTTAAAAAGTCCAATATTTTCATTCATCCCCTATAAATGTAAAGTTATGAAAAAGTAACATTACCCACTCCAGAAACGCTAGGGAGCTGAGCATTGGAAGACTGATAGGAACTATGATAAAACTATAGGACAAAATTTAAAAACACGACAATTTTAATTTATTTCCTCCTCTATACATGTAAAGTTATGTAAAAGTTACATTGTGCACTTTCAGAAACGCTAGAGAGCTGAGCTTTGGAAGGCTGATAGGAACTACGATAAAACCATGGAAAAAAATTAAAAAATCTCAAAAATTTAAGTAAGGCATTGCAAAAGTTTTGAACAATATTCCGCATATTTTACTACTTTAAAAATTAAGTATTATCCAATTCCTTTAAAAAAGAAGTGAAATCATAACAAAAACATTTCATGTAAAAAAAGCCAAATACGCGAAAATGGCATTCTGTAAAAAGAATTGAGATAAAAGTAAAGCCAAGTTCTCCAATACAAATTTCAAAATCAAAGGTTCTTACTAGTTTGGAAATGTTTTTCTAAACTTGACTATTACGGCTGCAAATGACTCTTAGGCACAGTGCTAAATTGAACATAAAGAAGTTTGGCTGTAATAGCAAAGTTTAAAAAACATTTCCAAACTAGTTAGAACCTTTCATTTTGAAATTTGTACTGGAAAACTTGGCTTTACTTTTATCTCAATTCTTTTTACGGAATGCCATTTTCACGTACTTGGCTTTTTTTACATGAAATGTTTTTGTTATGATATTACTATTTTCTATAATTATTAATGGACTTTTAGATACGTAAATAATTTATCTTGATTTTTTTTAAATAACTAAAAAAAATCTTAAAATGAACAAATTGGTTGCAAAGGTTATTTGGCCACACTATATCTCATTAACTTATAATTTATTAGAAGAAAGCAATGAGTAATTTTTTTATCATTATGAATCATAAAATCATTCAACATTGTCAAATTTATCATTTTTATAAATTTACAGTTATCACCTACTCTTTACTTTACAAATGCTATAACTTCAAGAGACTTTTAACCAAAAATTATTTGAACATTTTTTCTTTTGAGCTTTCCGAAACCGGTTCGGTAAGATTTGGTGCATACATTATGGTACACCCTGTATATCCTGGAAGATGTCTAAATCCTCTTAATTGGCAGCTCAGTGAAATCGATGATTTTCTTCCCAGTAAACAACAATTTAAATAAATTTTAAAAAATGTTAATGGGCTTTTAGATTTCTACGTAAAATAATAAAATATTATCTTAATTTTTTTTTTGGTAATTTAATAAACAATTAATTTTTTTAAACTGGAATCTAACAACCTTTTGTTCCTTTTTTTACAATTTGTATTTTTTTTATCATTAACGTATTAACCGGTAATGTTTTTCATTCGCAATTATCCAGTGGCGGCTCGTGAGGTACTGCCACGGAGCCATGGCACTACGGTATTTTTCTGCAAAAGACGGTTTTTTATTTTTAAAACATCTTTATTGGTTTTTATTTTATTTTAAACATTTCTTTTTAATTTATATATTATATGAAATTCGGTAGCTCTGTGCAATGCAGCGGATCACACTCCGACACGATGCGACATCGACGCGAAGAATGGGCCACTGAAACCCAAAGCAGCGTCGAACGCGCAGCCACTTTTCTCTTGGCTCCTTCGAATAGAGATTTTATCTAAAGCCTATACAGGGTGTCCCAGATAAAAGCAACTACATGGGGATTTCGGAAACGGTAAGAGATACGAGTTTGTTTAAATGAGAAAAAAGTTTCGCTATTCTAAGCCCAATCAGGTGCTGTATCAATATTAAAGATATCTACAGGGGTTACTAAAATATCGAGCAAAAACTAATACGCTGTTTCCACCAATGCATGCCCACCCCGATTCAAAAAACGCATCACGTGATGGGCCATGGATTAGCACCGGTTTTAAATGCAGCGTCACGTGATGCGTTTTTTGAATCGGGGTGGGCATGTATTGGTGGAAAAAGGGTATGAAAATTGTGTTTTTGAAAAATTGAAATATCGCCGCCATCTTGCATACAAATTTAATGAAATTTGGTAGTTTTGTATAAGCAACTACGGCCAATCGAATGACGTTAACAATTTTTTTCTAAACCTTCTAGTTTTTTTGAAACCATAGCCAACTTTGTTGTTTCTGATGACGAAAAATGTAAATTTATTTAAAAAACTGTTTTTCACTTGGTTGGCTGTGAAACAAAGGCCGTAGTTGCGTTTGTTGTCATACCTAGGTAACTATCTGTCAAAACGTTGTCATTTATTGTATATCCTGGAAAATGTCTAAATCCATTTAATTGGCAGCTTAGTGAAACCGATTATTTTCTTCCCAGTAAACAACAATTTAAATAAATGTTAAAAAATGTTAATGAGCTTTTAGATTTCTACGTAAAATAATAAAATATTATCTTGATTTTTTTTGGTAATTTAATAAACAATTAATTTCTATGGACAAACTAGAATCTAACAACCTTTTCTTTCTTTTTTTTTACAATTTGTATTTTTTTATCATTAACGTATTAACCGGTAATGTTTTTCATTCACAATTATCCAGTGGCGGCTCGTGGGGTAGTGCCACGGAGCCATGACACTACGGTATTTTTCTGCAAAAACACGTTTTTTTATTTTTAAAACATCTTTATTGGTTTTTATTTTATTTTATGCATTTCTTTCTTTTTACTACTATGTCGGTTTAGAACGTTTTTCTACGTTGTCCGACGCCTATTCTCCACGTCCTTCGATCCTGACAGTCATCTTCCGTCAGGTTTTTTTGACTCATTGATCTTTGCTCATCCGTTGTACATGGCCGTACCATATCAGTTGCCTTTTAGTGATGTCATCAGTTATGCTTCCCTCGATTCCCATTATTTCTTTTATGATCTCATTTCTTATATGATCTGTCCTGGATATTCTCATTGATCTTCTTATTGCATCCATTTCGACACTTTCCATTTTTGCTTTGTATTTTTCTGTTACGCGACAAGTCTCTATTCCATACAACAGCGTGCTTTTCACCATTGTTTCATATATGTTAAATTTTACATTCTTTTTTATCTCTCTGCTCCGTAAAATACTGTTAAGACAACCAATAACCTTTTTCGCTTATACTATTCTTTTTTCCAGTTTTTTACAGTCTGTTCCTGTCTTATCAAATGTGACACCCAAGTACTTTTACTCATTGCATGGTGATATTGTTTGTCCATTTTCTAGTTCTAATTCACTTGATTCGTTTCCAATACATAAGTACTGTGTCTTGTCCACGTTCACTGTTAACCCCCAGTTTTGGTATTCTTCCGTTAACTTTCTCATCATATACTCCATGTCTTTTTTATCATTAGCTACAATTACTTGGTCGTCAGCAAACTGTAGTGTGTATATGGTAAATCGGTCGTTAAGTTGTATTCCCATGCCGTGTACTTTGCGTTTCCAGTTTTTTTCTTTCTCTTTAATTTATATATTATATGAAATTCGGTAACCTTGTGCAATGCAGCGGATCACAATCCAACTCGATGCGACATCGACGCGAAGAATGGGCCTCTGAAACACACAGCAGCGTCGAACGCGCTGCCACTTTTCTCTTGGCTCCTTCGAATAGAGATTCTATCTGTAGCCTATACAGGGTGTCCCAGATAAAAGCAACTACATGGGGATTTCGGAAACGGTAAGAGATACGAGTTTGCTTAAATGAGAAAAAAGTTGCGTTATTCTAACCCCAATCAGGTGCTGTATCAAAATTAAAGATATCTACAGGGGTTACTAAAATATCGAGCAAAAACTAAAAATTGTTTTTTGAAAAATTAAAATATCGCCGCCATCTTGCAAACAAATTTAATGAAATTTGGTAGTTTTGTATAAGCAATTACGGCCAATCGAATGACGTCAACAAATTTTTTCTAGGCCTTCTAGTTTTTTTGAAACCATAGCCAACTTTGTTATTTCTTATGACTGCCATATTGAATTTATACGTAAATAAATAGAGCATTAAAAGAGTATCTTTGAATGACGAGAAATGTTAATTTATTTAAAAAACTGTTTTTCACTTGGTTGGCTGTGAAACAAAGGCCGTAGTTGCCTTTGTTGTCATACCTACGTAACTATCTGCCAAAACTTTGTCATTTATTTGATTTATCTGTCGCAGTTTTAAAGTTTCTAAATTAATTTAAAAAAATTTGAGTCACATTATCAATCAAACTTAACACTGTAATAAGAATGCTGGAAGAGCTCGAGATATGTACTTTCAGAGATATCCAGAAAGACGACAACCAGGTTTGTCAATCTACTGAATACTTGAAAATAATTTAATTGAATATGGTTCCTTTAAAAAAGAAAATCGTAATCGACACTCTGATGAAAATATTGAAGCTCTAGTTTTACAAAGTGTCATTGACAATCCTCGCATCTCCCTTCGTGAATTGGAAAATAATGTTGAAGTACCCACATCAACTGCACAAAGAATTCTTAAAAAATTTAAGTATCATCCATATGCAACACATATTAGTCAAGTACTCCGAGATGGTGACTTAGAAATAAGAACCTTATTTTGCAATTGGTTCATACGTTCAATCGCAAGAAAACCCTCAATTTTCGCTTAAGGTTCTGAAAGGTCTTCAAACTTGACAAAAGCTATAACTGTGGACCAAAAGCTATTTGAACTTTGTTCTTCTTTGAAACGACCCACAACCTCATAAGATTTCGTGCATGCTTCATGGTTCACCCTGTATATCCTGGAAAATGTCTAAATCCATTTAATTATCACCTTAGTGAAACCGATTATTTTCTTCCCAGTAAACAACAATTTAAATAAAATTACTTTTGCATGACCACACTACTTTGCTCAATGGTTTCAAAAACTAGGAAGGAAATTGGCGCTTAATTTTATTCATTAAAAAAAAATCGTGCTTTTATTTATAAAATCATCCTTGCAGAGCTGCACATACACACACACACACATTGATTGTTTTATTGTCTTACAAATTACTAATTATTTTATTATTTTAAAATCTTGAAGGATTTTATCAAAGCGTACAAGAGCATGTTTTTCAGGTAGTGTTTTAGTAATTAGATGAAATTAAAAAACATAGTTTTAAAAAAATTATGATTCTAGAAAAAATTGGCAATTCCCATGATCAAACTTTAGCACCAGTAGGGGAAGTGTATTTAAAATGGGATAGTAAGGTAAAATGGGATACCGGCACTCCTGACAAAACTAAAGGTGGCAACGACGTTGCACTATATCCCTAGATTGGTTCATTGGGATCGACTTAGGCCGCCTTTCAAATCAGCCATTAGATAGTTACAAGCACGTGCATAAATTGTTTTTTGTGTGTGCCGCTTGTAACTTTTTGTTTAAATGTTGTAAGAATTGACTACTAAATAAGGTAAGATATAATATTCTGCTGTTGATATTCGAATGACAGTTTTTCACAGTTAAAAAAGGTTTTAACGGAGCATCGCATCAATATGCGGCTTTCGGAATATAGTAAAACCTATTTTTCTCAATAATTTTTGTTATAACCAAAAACTTCATGGGAGCTTTCGTTTCTGAGATATTTACAAAAACCCACATTATAATACAGCGCTTAAAAGAAAATGTTATTTTCTAAAATAAGTATACTACAAAAAAAAGTGTAGTTTTTGAGATTTATTTTATTTTATAAAATTTATAATAAACAACTTTTTTTCTAAATAATCTAATTTTACGGACGCCACTGAAGAGTTACTTCTTTCTCCTAACTTAATCGACCAATACACCGCTGAAAAGGAAATTTTGTTCTCCACAAAAAAGGGTATTTTGCCATTTTTGCCAAAAAGATTAGTTTTCGAAAAAATAGAATAAAAAAGTCTAGCTAGGTTTTGGGGGATTTCAAGAGGTTTCTAAAAAATTTCAGATTTATTCAGTTCAAAATGGGGGAAAATCACCATTTGCCCAAAACTAATAAGAAATGTTTCTAGATCGAAAATGGAGAGCATTTTCAGATTTTTGAACTATGATTTTACAAAACAGTTATTGCTATAAAGAATCATAAGTTGCAGTGAAATATTGTTCAAGAAAGGCCCTTTATGAATCGAGCTTAAGCAAACTTACATTCGAAGGTTTGAATGGTATCCTTAACTTCTTTGGCAAGATATCTTTGATATAAATACTGGTTGACTTCCGGTTCAATTTTCTTGGAATCAAACAACTAAAGGAAATAACGCCTAACAATGGCATTTTAACATTAGATAGATATAACATGTCCAGGAAATTTTTTAAAATTTATTTAGTACGCCCCTGTAGTCTGAAATGTGACATAAACACCCCCATTACATTACAGTGTTGAGAAGAAAATATTATGTTCTAAAATAATTATACTAAAAATTTTTTTACCAAGAAGTGTAGTTTTTGAGTTTTTATTTTGTTTTGTAAAACCTATAATAAACAAGTTTTTTTAAAAATATTCCTAGTTTAAGAACGCCACTGGAGAGTTACTTCCTCCTCCCAAGCTAATCGACCAATACGTCGCTGAAAATAAAATTTTGTTCTCCACAAGAAGGGGTGTTTAGCAATTTTTGCCAAAAAGATTAGTTTTCGAAAAAATAGAATAAAAAAGTCTAGGATTTGGAGAATTTCAAGAAGTTTCTAAAAAATTTCGGATTCATTCAGTTCAAAATAGGGGAAAATGACCATTTGCACAAAACTAATGAGAAATGATTCTAGACCGAAAATGGAGAGCATTTTCAGAGTTTTGAACTATGATTAAACAACACTGCTATTGCTATAAAGAATCATAAGTTGCAGTGAAACATTGTTGAAGAAAGGCCCTGTGTTTAAAGTTTCTTTAAAAATAATCCTAGTTTAAGAACGCCACTGAAGAGTTACTTCCTTCTCCCAACCTAATCGACCAATACAGCGCTGAAATTATGCAAGTTTTGCCAAAAAGATTAGTTTTCGAGAAAATAGAATAAAAAAGTCTAGGCTTTGGGAGATTTCAAGAGATTCCTAAAAAATTTCGTATTCATTCAGTTCAATATAATGTGAAATGATTCTAGACCGAAAATGGAGAGCCTTTCCAGATTTTTGACCTTGCCTATAAACTATGATTATACAACACAGTCATTGCTATAAAGAATCATAAGTTGCAGTGAAACATTGTTGAAGAAAGACCCTGTATGAATCGAGCTTAAGCAAACTTACATTCGAAGGTTTGGTAATGGTATCCTTAACTTCCTTGGCAAGATATCTTTGATATAAATACTGCTTGACTTCCGGTTAAATTTTCTTGGAATCATACAACAAGAAGTGTAGTTTTTGAGTTTTTATTTTATTTTATAAAACCTACAATAAACAACTTATTTTCTAAATAATCCCATTTTACGGACGCCACTGAAGGGTTACTTCTTTCTCCTAACATAATCGACCAATACACCGCTGAAAAGGAAATTTTGTTCTCCACAAAAAAGGGTATTTTGCCATTTTTGCCAAAAAGATTAGTTTTCGAAAAAATAGAATAAAAAAGTCTAGGTTTTGGGGGATTTCAAGAGGTTTCTAAAAAATTTCAGATTTATTCAGTTCAAAATGGGGGAAAATCACCATTTGCCAAAAACTAATAAGAAATTTCATTTTCAGATTTTTGAACTATGATTTTACAACACAGTTATTGCTATAAAGAATCATAAGTTGCAGTGAAACATTGTTGAAAAAAAACCCTGTATGAATCGAGCTTAAGCAAACTTACATTCGAAGGTTTGGTAATGGTATCCTTATCTTCCTTGGCAAGATATCTTTGATATAAATACTGGTTGACTTCCGGTTCAATTTTCTTGGAATCATACAACCGAACGAAATAAGCCCTAACAATGGCATTTTCACATTTTCTAACCCAACCCAAACTTCCTAGTAATGTTCTCAATAAAAAAATCAGTGTTTTTCAAACTTAATGCGAACTAACCGAACACAAAACTAGTTGAGTAGATTTTTTATTTACTACTTACCTCATAATGCATTTTCGATTCTGATGTTTAAACGTTGAAATTTATTAATGCAGCAGCAATTTAAAAGAATTTAATCACAAAAACATGGTGAAACCTATAATCATATTATACAGTATGTCCTAAAACTAGTGATGGGCAAAACTGCTATTTCCATAAAGGAATAAAAGCAGTTTCAGCTCTTTAAAAGCTGATTTTGAATAGCAAATTGCTCCGGAAAATAATTTGAGGACAAAAGGAAAGGTCCTACATCCTTAATAATTTACCAATTTCCTACCTACAACTTAATTTTTACCTATTGTAAACCGCTTTTTAAAAAAGCAGCTTTTTGTTAGAGTCGATTGCAGTTGCATGAAAGCTGCTTCGCTCCAATAACAATTTATTAAAAAGCAACCCATTACTACCCAGAACTGTGCGTTTTTGGAAAAAAAACTTAGACACGTCTATTTTGGATTAAAAAGACGAAATTTAAAAAAATATGAGAATAGTACAGAGCGTCTTCAAAAAAAGATTTTTTACCAACATAGGTGTTTTTTGTTTCTGTAAGCCAATACTAATATTTTATGAGCATGAAGTTAGCGAAGTACCCATCGCAAATCGAATCGCGACTAGGTGGATAATTTGCCGTTAATTAGTTAATTAGTTGTGGAAAAATAAATCATAACAAAAACATTTCATGTAAAAAAAAGCCAAGTACGCGAAAATGGCATTCCGTAAAAAGAATTAAGATAAAAGTAAAGCCAAGTTCTCCAATACAAATTTCAAAATGAAAGGTTCTTACTAGTTTGGAAATGTTTTTTTTAAACTTTGCTATTACAGCCAAACTTCTTTATGTTCAATTTAGCACTGTGCCTAAGAGTCATTTACAGCCGTAATAGCCAAGTTTAGAAAAATATTTCCAAACTAGTAAGAACCTTTTATTTTAAAATTTGTATTGGAGAACTTGGCTTTACTTGTATCTCAAATCTTTTTACGGAATGCTATTTTCGCGTACTTGGCTTTTTTTTACATGAAATGTTTTTGTTATGTTTTCACTTCTTTTTTAAAGGAATTGGATAATACTTAATTTTTAAAGTAGTAAAATATGCGGAATATTGTTCAAAACTTTTGCAATGCCTTACTTAAATTTTTGAGGTTTTTTATTTTTTTTCATGGTTTTATCGTAGTTCCTATCAGCCTTCCAAAGCTCAGCTCTCTAGCGTTTCTGAAAGTGCATAATGTTACTTTTACATAACTTTACAGGTATAGGGGAGGGAAAGAAATTTAAATTGTCGTGTTCTTAAATTTTGTCCCATAGTTTTATCATAGTTCCTATCAGTCTTCCAATGCTCAGCTCTCTAGCATTTCTGGAAGTGGGTAATGTTACTTTTACATAACTTTACATTTATAGGGGAGGAGAGTAAATGAAAATATTGGAACATTTTAAATTTTTTCTCATGGTTTTATCATGATTTCTATCAGCATTCCAATGCTCAGCTCTCTAGCGTTTCTGGAAGTGGGCAATGTTAGTTTTATATAAATTTACATATATAGGAGAGGCAAGTAAATTAAAATGTTGGTTTTTTTAAATTTTTTCATACATATTGTCTTTCAGTCTTAAAAAGTTCAGCTCTCTAGCGTTTCTGGAAGTGGCAGTGTTACTTTTACATAACTTTACATTTATAGGGGAAGGAAGTAAATTAGAATTTTGGGATGTTTTATTTTATTTTATCATAGTTACTATCGGTCTTCCAAAGCTCAGCTCTCTAGCATGTCTGGAAGTAGGCAATGTTACTTTTACTTAACTTTACATTTATAGGGGAGGGAAGTAAATTAGAATTTTGGGGTGTTTTAATTTTTTCCTATAGTTTTATCATAGTTCCTATCAGTCTGCCAAAGCTCAACTCTCTAGCATTTCTGGAAGTGGGCGATGCTACTTTTACATAACTTTAAATGTATAGGGGAGGGGAAAATTAAAATTTTGGGGTTTTTTGATTTTTTCCAGGGGTTTGGTCATAATTTTTATCAGTCTGCCAAATTTCAGCTTTGTAGCAGAGTGAGTGAGTGGCAATTTCGACGTGTTTTGAAATTTCGTAACTACTTTATGGAATTCCATGAAACTTGGAGGGGTTGTTAACTCCATGGAGATCTACGACTTTGCAAAGTTTGAGATTCGTAGCTTATTGCGAAGTAGAGTTTTAGGTAGGCTATATATCGGCTGAAATGTTTCAAGAAAAGATGGTTACGGCGCGCGAACTTGGCGAGGCACTGCCGTGCCCTCAGATTTTGTCGCTCTTATTTTTGACCGTTTTTTTGGGTGCTTCGCTAACTTCATATTAAGTTAGCGAAGCACCCTCGTAAAAAATGGCTTTAGACATGCCCTATCGAAATGGAATATGGTGGATAATTTGCCGCTAATTAGTCGATAATTAGTTGTGGAAAATTTTATTTTGTCGCTCTTATTTTTGACCGTTTTTTTTGGGGCAATCAATTCTCACCATAATTTTTTTTATTTCACTAAGATCGGCTTAGTTATAATGAGATTATAAGCAAATGAATGCAGACAGGATTGGCAATGCAATCGTAGTCTGTAAAACAATGGCTGAAACAAAAATAGTTTTTTTCAGAACCACCAAACCGATTTTACTAATTTGTACCTTGTTGTGCGGGGAAAAGTAGAGCTTTTCTAAAAATTAAAATAAAGACTAAAACATTTTCAGAAAATAAGAATAAACACGCCATTTTGTACAATCAAGTATGATTCTGTCCGCCATGCAGAGATGATTGGCAAGCCAATCGTATAATATTCAAAACAATGGTTGAAACAACAATATTTTTTTTTAGATCCATCGAACCGATTTTGCTAATTCGTACCTTCTTGTGCGTGGCAAGAATGCAGCTTTTTTACTTACTCGCAACACAAGAATCAACGAGGATCTTTGAACGGTACAATTTAATTTCGTCCGCCATTTTGGATTTTGAGATGGTGGACAAAAAGATATATTTAGTCAAAACTCTGATTAGTTCTCTACCAAGTGCAGTTCCATTAAAATCGATGGTATAGTTCAAAAGTTATAATAAAAAAAATTGTCCGGTTTTTTTGGCCCACCCGGTATATACGGCGGCTGGGCAAAACTTATTTTTTGCTGGGACTGAGGGACCAACATTTCATGGCTTGGGACTGAGGTACCAACATTTCAGGAATAGCCTGGGACTTAAAGGGTTAAACTCATCAAAATTCACGTCCAAATAAGCAAGACATAAGCACACTGTAAAGAACCAAGAAAAAATATTTTAGGTAAGTAATCATGTTGTGATTGACATAATTAATTGCATTACTTATACAATAGCAGCCATTAAATGTGGAATAAATCAAAAGCATGATTTTTCAACTTAAGTTTTCATGCAATTTTTATTTTTTATTGTAGGTAGGTAGCTACATATTTAAGTTTCAATAACAAATTTCAAGCCAATAAACTTAAAACTTGCAGTATAAACCAATTCATCCCTGAGAAAAAAAATTGGAGATTTTGGATTAAAACGGCGATTTTAAAAAAATGTCGAGTGTTTAAAAAAAAAATATGTTATCAACCTACACTATGACCCTGTATTTCTACACTTTTTGCTTCAGTAAACCAATACAAATATTTTTTATAAAGCAGTTGAAGTACCTAACTTTATATTCAACGAAATCAACCAAAAAAAAGTTGTGGTCTGAAAAAAATGGTGGTTTCGGGTTTGGCAGACCATCTCACCGATTTTGATAAGTTTAAATGACAAATTTCACAATCATTGAAAAAAAATAACAGGATATGACAAGTTTGGATTAAAAAGTTGAGTGTTCTAAGGAGTCCCATAAGGACGAAATAGTTAACTGTCAACACTTATTAGGTGTCCATTAGATCTTGGACCCCCGTGAGGTTAAGCTTTCGAGCTACCCACGGAAAAATATGAGGGAAACAAAAACTTCTTTTTATCCGATTAGCCACGAAAACTTGTTTGATTATTAAATTCACGGGTACTAAAATTTACGTTTGTTAGTATTATTTGGCTTAAAAACTCCGCTGATTGACGCTCACGTCTGAAGGTGGGTAAAAACGCTTATCAGCGTTACTTTGGCCTGAAAGACAGAAGCGCTGTCGTAGGTCACAGATAGTTTTTTTTTTGCAATCGATCTTTTCATTGGTCAGTATATAGCAGTTTATACTCGCTTGCTCTTGTTTTAGTTTCTCTCGTATCTGGGTAGATGGCGCTTCTTGCGAGGGTTTTTTCACTATAGACGTAAGATGAGAGACAAAACGGTCTGATTAACTTTGCAAGGGTGTAACATTGACCAAGCAGTGTTCTGAGGAGTTCCATCGCAGCCCACGAGAAAGACCGGCCCGGGCGCGGAAATATCACGTGACCGTAGGAGTCCCACAAAAAAACGCCTCACGGCCCGCTGTCATTATAAAATATGTGTGTGTTCAGTTTTGGTATGTTTGTTTACGTCGATTTTTTTTTAATTCGGGCACGAATTTTATGTGAATTTTATCAAAGTTATTTAAATAACGCAGCCCACGAAAAAGACTGTAGTGGGCTGCGTTAAAATAATTAATGGCTAATGAGTAAATTATAAAGAAAATACCTATAAGATAAACAATGCCGCGAACGTGTAATTAGTGTTGTTCCTTGTCGGTTCAACTATAAAACTGAAACCTAATATGTTGCAAACGGGAAAGAAGTGGTAAAAGATAAGATCTTGGATAAGATTGATCAAGTAATAGACATCCTTAGTGACATTTTCGATAGTGAGAGTGAAAAATGTGTTCAGTTGTCATTTCTTATCGAACAATTAGGTCTCTTGAAAAAGTAACCTGAGAATCGAAGATATGGTGGATACACTTTAAGGTTGGCTTCATCTTTGTTTATCCAGTTATCCAGTGCATACACGTCAATTTACAATTCTAAGGTAATATGTCTTCCGCACCCTCGCAATATTAAAAAACTGATTTGTAAAATATTGTTAACAGATAGTAATCTCTCTGGTAGTGTGAAATATTTTAAAAGTAAGATACAGCTTTTAAAAGAACATGAGTTGGTAGTTAACTTACACTTTATTGAAATAGATATTAAACTGTGCTGGGTAATTTTTCAAAAAATTATTGACGACCACTACATTCGGTTCATTGAATGGGAAGACCATCTCACTTATTCACAAAATCACTTGTTTCTTTTTAATAAAATATTGTGAAATGTTTTATATTGAAAATTTTTCTTGAGATAACTCTAGCGAGTGTTTTTGTGGAGAAAAACTATTGTCAAAGCTTGAAAAAATTAGTTTAAGGGCATGTAAAGTTTTTTTAAATAATTTTATTAAAAAGCACAATGTCTGCTAATAAATCTTTGAATAAGAACTCAAAGATGATGACAGTCAAAGAAAAATTAAAAAACTAAAAGCTTAGGTTTGATATGTCCAATTTTGAAAGACTTGAATAGTTACTAACGATATTATGTACCTAATATACAGTGTGTCCACGTAAGTTGGCGGCATATGGGAAACTTTTTTATTATTAGCTTTACGAAAAAAAGTTATTCTTCATAAAAAGTTCTGCATGGTCCAAAACCTAAAATGCAACCATCAGATGTTAAATTTTTTCATCATATTACGAGGTTTGTCAAAAAATGTGATTTTTGCTCTTGAGTAAAGTACCTTTCTTTTTGACAATATCGAAAATTGTTATAAAGAAAAGATGTTTAGAATTAAAAATAGCTTTCAAATATTCAACATTGTTTATTTACATTATTATTATTTGCATCCTAGATTAATTATGCTTTAATGTGCAAACTTAAATTTCCAACGTAATCGCAGAAAATGTAGAAAAAAATATTTTTTTAATGTAAATAAACAATGTTGAATATTTGAAAGCTACTTTTAATTCTAAACATCTTTTCTTTATAACAATTTTCGATATTGTCAAAAAGAAAGGTACTTTACTCTGGAGCAAAAATCACATTTTTTGACAAACCTCGTAATATGACTGAAAAAATTTAACATCTGATGGTTGCATTTTAGGTTTTGGACCATGCAGAACTTTTTATGAAGAATAACTTTTTTTCGTAAAGCTAATAATAAAAAAGTTTCCCATATGCCGCCAACTTATGTGGACACACTGTATGTGCCTGAAGATATTAGAGTGCAAATTTTGTATAATTTTTTATTTTATAGATTCAGTTCTTTTATCCATAATAAACACATATATCAGCAAAATATTTTTTCAATTTTTGCCTATAAAAGAACAAAATTTTTTTGTTAATTTATTTAAATTGTGTAAAAACATATAATATATTAAGCAATACAATAAGGGTCCTGGGACTCCTAAGATCACGTGACCACCGACTTGCTTATAACGCGCCATGGCCGGTCTTTATCGTTGGCTGCGAGTTCCATAAGGACGAAACAGTTAACTGTCAATACTTATTAGGTGTCCATTATGTGGCAAACTAAACCCCGTGAGGTTAAACTTACGAGCTACCCAAAGGCATGAACACATTTAAAAAAATATATATTTTTCTAAAAAATAAAAAATATCTTTTTTATATTTGATATTTTTTAGGATTTGACATTTTTCCTAATAAGTAATACTTCTAAACTTAATATTGTCATTTTTTCTCTAAAATATCTGGTTTGTTTATTCTTATTTAAAAAATTATCCTTTTCCCACTATTTTTCCATGTTTTTTTATTGTTAATATTTTCTTTCAACATGAAGTCATCATTTTCTCATCCTAAAATTTGAGAACAATCTTGCTAAAACATTAAGGAAAAATACGAGTTTTTTTTTTTTATTAAAAATATATTTTTTTAAGAAATTTAAAAAAACATTTTTTTTTTAATTTTATTTTTGTTTTTTACAAAAGAATCATCATGTGATACCTCATTCGAAAGGTGGCTTAAAGACATTTTGAATAAGCCCTATATCACTATCTTGGTGTAAGCAGTTCTCGAGATATCTTTATGTTTGTTAGTACATGTTTGAACCAAATTGGCAGTTTTTTGATTTCCAACATTTCATTAAAAAAAACCTACTTGAGGCCCTTAAAAACAAATTAAATTAGTGATTTTTCATCCTCATTATAGGTAGAATGTACCCAAAAATTATCGAAATCTGTGAGATGTTCTGCCAAACCTTTGGTTGAGTTTGATTTGATAGGAGACAACCCTAATTTCAATTTGTTAAAAATGTATGACTAACCCTTTAAGAAAGGCAGACCCTTTTTTTATATTCTTTTTGCTGTCACCACTGTTAGTTATTTTGTCTTATGACAATGTTAAGAAAGAAATATGTTATTGTTACTGTTTTGGTAAACTTAAATTTATTGTTAATTTTTATGTTGTAATATGACGTTTTTTGAGTTTGTTTAAAAAAAAAATAAATTAGATTTAAAAAAAATGTGTCAACCTTGGTGTCAAATATTGAAAAAGGAATCAAAATCCCATACGATTTTCCAATTTTCAGCTAAAACTGGTTTTTCGCGGCTAGATATAAATATTGACCTACACTTTCTATTTAAGGTAAGACCCATTCAAATTTTCCTTCATAATGTAACCATTGCAAGAACTTTTCTTTTATTAAAACTAGAGGCCCTGGATACATTTGAATAATGTGTTTTTTCGGCTCTGTAACGAAATAGCGCGTATCAAAATAGCGCGTGTTCAGAATAGCGCGTGTTCAAAATAGCGCGTATCAAAATAGCGCGTGTTCAAAATAGCGCGTGATCAAAATAGCGCGTATCAAAATAGCGCGTGTACAAAATAGCGCGTATCAGGTCTGCTTAGGTATATTCACCTAAACAGTTTGAGCAAGGTCAGATAAGTTATACTTACTTAACCATTAAATAAACCGATAGCTTGCTATACTTAACTCAACTTATATAGTTCGACTAAGGGGTCTCTTTCTAACATATTTTTTCAAAAAAAAACTTCCCTGGCTTCTTTTCTGGGAGCCTAGAGGGTGTGTAACCAAACCGAACCGAACCGGACGGAACCAAACCCAAACATTTTTTCTAGTAACTCTCTGACCTTTTTCCACCAAAAAAAATAATAACGATCGCGAAGCTAATAGGGAAATAATTTTTTGAAAAAATGTTTTGGTTTGGTTCGGTTCATTTCAGTTTGGTGGGGTTTGAATCGGTTCGGTTCGGTTTGGTTACACCCTTTAGGATCCTGGGAAAAAAGTCAGGAAAGTTTTTTTTTTGAAAAAATATGTTAGAAAGAGACTCGAACTATTTGGTAACAGCGACGTTTGTAATGGCGATCTTTCAAAACGCGGTATTTTTAGACACGCTATTTTAAGACGCGCTATTTTGAACACACGCTATTTTAAACACGCGCTATTTTGATACGCGCTATTTTGAATATGCGCTATTTTGATACGCGCTATTTTGAACACGCGCCATTATGATACGCGCTATTTTGACCACGCGCCGTTATGATACGCGCTATTTTGATACGCGCTATTTTGAACACGCGCTCAAATGAGCGCGCTATTTTGATACGCGCTATTTCGTTACAGAGCCGTTTTTTCACCTAAAACCAACTGTCAAATTGTGTCGGTTCGGTTCGGTTAATAAGAATAAACACGCCATTTTGTACAATCAAGTATGATTCTGTCCGCCATGCAGAGATGATTGGCAAGCCAATCGTATAATATTCAAAACAATGGTTGAAACAACAATATTTTTTTTTAGATCCATCGAACCGATTTTGCTAATTTGTACCTTCTTGTGCGTGGCAAGAATGCAGCTTTTTTACTTACTCGCAACACAAGAATAAACGAGGATCTTTGAACGGTACAATTTAATTTCGTCCGCCATTTTGGATTTTGAGATGAGCGCGCTATTTTGATACGCGCTATTTCGTTACAGAGCCGTTTTTTCACCTAAAACCAACTGTCAAATTGTGTCTAAATAAAACCAATTAAAAAAATATATTTTACTATTTTTCTTGTGTTTTGTATTCTCTTGACTGTGTTTTTTGTTTAATTTT
This sequence comes from Aspidapion aeneum, assembly GCA_963576565.1. NCBI lineage: Eukaryota > Metazoa > Arthropoda > Insecta > Coleoptera > Brentidae > Aspidapion > Aspidapion aeneum. Next base: position 30,647,868 of record OY755038.1, on the reverse strand, counting down.
TTTTTTGCTTGAAATCCTGGCAAACAAATGAAACTGAAGAAGGGCCAAGAGAAGGGCCTAGGCTGACCTAGAAGGGGGATTTCTTAAAATCCTTGCAAACAAATGTAACAATTGACCTAATGTTTTTTTTTTTTATTTATACTGGGACTTTCCATCCAATCAGGATCAATCACCCAGTTTTGCAAAGTTTTAGCAAAGTTAAAGCATTTTTAAACAAACACAAACAACCAAGTACCTAGCCAGGAATCGAACTCGGACTGGTGGTGTGGGAAACAAACACTGCAATCACTACACCACGACGGCGATGAACCTAATTTTTTATTGAATTTGCAGAACTGACCTAGAAAGGTTCTAGAAAAGGGAAAAGTGGCTGTAAACAAATGATGTGCGAAGATATTTTTGGCTTTTTTGAACCCCCCAATAAATGTTAATTTCATTAATTTCCCTAAAAATGAAGTCACTAAATTCAACTTCCTCCATCACCACCAAGATTTTAAATTGGTCAATTTTTTTTTTAACTTTTTTCTACTGTGATGTCAGAGAAGGTCAAGAATCCTCCCTCCTCCTTTTTATCAAATTTTGACCCCTTTTATACAACAACATTTGTGATCAGCCGCATCTCAAATGCCAAAACCCTTATTAAGGTATCCCAGGGTGCATCCATTTCAGGAAAATACTTTTGCAAACTGCTCTCGAGAGTATTTCTCTCACATGGACACACACCCATAAACAAATAATGCATTATCAGGTTTACCTTACTGACTCTGAGATTGGCTCTAACTTTGCTTGTGTTAAATTAAGGTTATTTGTACTGCATTGGCTGAATAAATTTAAATAAAAATTGAGTGTGTGGTATAGCCAATATGTGTCTAGCCTTTTAAAAAGAAATTCTAACTGCTGCTGGCCTTATACAGAAGTAGCATACATTTTACAATTTAAATTTAAATTAATTTTATGTGCCCATAACTTGTTAGAAAATGACATTTTTTTACACACTTGTTCATTATTTTACTTCTTTGTATTGTAACTTGCTGAACTAAACAAAGGGACAAACAACTTACAAAGGGGAAAACACCTGCTTACAAAGGGTAAAAATTTGTTTACAAAGGGGGAAAGAGCTTATTTACTTATATATACATGGTTACTGACAAGAAGTAGATTTAACTCCAATATGCATTGTGCAAAAGTTAATCATTTTTGAGATATTCTTCAAAATTTTGTTAAAGCTTCATTACTGTTATAGTAAACTGACAGAACACAAATGCTATCAAAAGTGCTGGATGCAGTTTCATAATTTTAGAGTAAAACACTCACTTTAAAAGTGCCTAAATCATAAAAAATACAGGCTAAAACCCTAAAAAATCAGCTATTAATGGTGGACCAGTTATTACATGGGTCTTATGAGAGGTTAGAGACATTTTTCAAGTGCATTCTTACAATTCTGCTAAAATTACAAAACCATGTGAAAGCAGTTTTGATAGCATTTGTGTTCTGTTACCAAAATTTTAACAAATTTGGCTGAAAGATTATTGGTAAAATAACTCCTAGAAAGTGTAATACACTTTAATAAAAATTAGGACTTTTTATCGAGTTTTTATTTACAATTTATTTACTAACTAATTTATTTCCAGATTTTTTTATTCCAAACATAAGATTATAGTATTCTGGTCAAAAGGTTAAACATATGTAAGACTGTAAAGAAAAAACAAAAAAAAATTAATATCTCAAAAACTATTCATTTTTGCATTATGCATATAAGGGTTGAATTTAATCCATAACATCTCCCTTATCACATCCCCAAACAAAGGTATTGAATTATCAGTAACCCTGTATATTAGCATGACATTACAAATTGGTTGGTATTACCTCAAAACTTACACTGCATGACTGGTAATCTGGCAATACATCTACAAATTTTATGTCAGCAGTTACCAGAGAAAATTTAAACATGTATTATTGCTGTAATGCCAATTTATAAGGGTAAGCTGTTTCCCTGTTAACTCGCCTTTTAACTTAAACCCAAAGTAGTAAAATTTCAAGGATATCAATCAATCCTGATCAACCCAGAGTGATCATTCATTTAGACCTGATCTGACCACTCATTCATCTTCCAAATAAAAAAAAAACTGCAACAGATACAGACCTTGATAGACTGTAGAGGAATAAACAACTTATTGTTAGTGTGAACTCAAGTGTAAAATGTAAAAAACTACTTAAACAAATTAGATTTATATTTATACTTACGCTTCAGCCTCAATACTTTTCAACTTAGCCACATAGTTTGAAGGAATGTACCCCTCTTGTCTTGTGCGTTTACTTCTAGCTAGCCACCAGTCACCCTGAGTGTCATTTAATATTTCTAAATGTTCACCTTTACGGAATGTCAAGTCCTCATCAGTACGAGCCTCATAGTCATACAAGGCTACAAATATTCTAGCTGTGGTCTCAGCTGATTGTTCACTAGGGCTTATTACCGCGGGCCGAGCTGTTTCTGAAGGAGTTGAGGTGGGCACAGGGTTAACCGCGGTCGGAGGCTCCTCGATCACGACAGGCCGTGCGCTGACCCTAGTTTCCGGGTTTTTAGGGTTGCTAAAACAATTACCCATCGCGAGGACTTGTTTTGTTATGTTTCTTTTGTGAAGGTGCACCACCCCTATCAATTGAGCATCACAAAAACCACCCAGTCACAGACCTAAGTATATTTGAATTGGAAAATCATAAAAAACACTGAACTATCACACAAAAAGCAAAGGAAAAACCATTTTCCAACGAATTTTCACTTGTCAGCCTCGAAAACCCATTGGAATTTGTCAGGGAAAGGCAATCTTTATTATTCATTCAGTTCCTCAGGGTAACCCACTTCTACCTTCCCCGTATCATCTCTTTTCTCTTTCTAACGCACAATATTTCCAGGAAGTGTTTTATTGGAAATCACCTCGTTGTATCTGGTTGCAAAAACGAATTTGGTAATATTTCTGGACTTTGGGAACTTTCACTTTTTTGTTTTGAAATGGTTGTCGGAGTGGAATTTGACGTTTGATAAGAGCGATGCAATCCAATGTTGCCGTTTTAATATATTATTTTTCGTTGGCGCGTTTCCTTCAAGAATCCAGTGGGCTTTGGTGTGCGCCCAAGAACACATTCTTGGTGAGCGTCAACAAATTTTAAAATGTAATTTAAATTAGGGCTTTTTGTTGGCACAGGGCTATTTGGCAATGACTTTATTTAAAAAATGTAGGGCACCGGCAAATTAGATTTTTCGTTGGTCCTAGTTTTATAATGGCAACGTCACTTGAACAGTCCTTTTTTTCGTTGGTCTACGTTACTCGGCCGGAAAAATTTTTAATTGTCGCGCTTCGTTCCGCGCATGTGCACAAACAATGATTTTTTGGGGTGGGACTTCTTTGTGGTGGGGATAAAATCCTTCCCCCTCTTTCACTTTTCTTGACGTTTCCTGTCAAAAAATTTATTTTTTTATTGTTATGTGAAGTTTTTGCAAAAGTGTTGGCTGTTTTTCTGTAAAAAATAAATAAATAATTAATTGTTGTTACTGTAAAGTGTACCTGTTTATAAGTTAGAAGGTGAGAACGCCAGAAAAATGTTATAAATGTGCAATTTCCTCTGGGAATATGCAAGATATAAAATTTGTATTTTTTTACATAAAAAACAGGTTTATCCCAAATTAATGAGTAATTATTTACAATATTAGCTGATGACATCTTCGTGGCTCACCAGCTCCAGTTCGAAACACAAATACAAGTAGTTTTTAAGAAAGAATCCTGGGTGCCTGCCCTTACCTAGTACAGGATTATTGATTTTTTATTCTGCAGGACAATGTAAAAGCAATTAAGCGGAAAATAGGCAGAAAAGCCGTTATTAAGCCGGGTCTGTAGATTTTCCAAGATGATAAGTAAAATGACAAATATTTGGATGTAGAATTGGACAATATTAACTAACTACCCGAGACTACCTATTCATGTTCCATACTTAATAAAAACGAGAATAAACATCTATAAAAATCGATCAAAATAGGTAATAAAACCGATTATAAATAAATGAATTAAACGGCTTAAAATTTACAACCAAGAGGGTCAAAATTGCCATACAGTGCTAGACAATCGCTTCTATGTTTAGCACATTCCAGCTAGGTTTGGACATATACATAATATTCCAATACCCACAGTAACTGCCCATTCATGATGCAAACATGAGGGCCTTGGGGTCTTTAAGCAAAAAAGACCTGATTGGTTGCTTTCAAAGACATATGCATATCATTTCCATATAGTATGTATTATTGCAATACCTATGGTACCTTACAATGCAGAATGCAAACATATTTGAAATAGAAATATCAATCGGTATAAGTATCCTTTTTGCTGTCCTTAAGATAAAATGTCCTGATTGGTTATACTTTTAAGCATGAATATTATTTTATTCTTATATTCATTATGTACAGTTGACAAAAACTCTATCTATGTAAATTTGGTATCTGTGCATTTTTCATACCTCTATTTCTGAATGTTTGCATCAAATGCCAACCATTGTGTAAATAGGTAACAGGGAGTATTGGAATATTATATATATGGGTTTGGAGGAAGTTTTTCACATTTAAATTTAGGATGTTTTGTTCAAGAGTTTTCTTGTTTATTTTATTTTAATTGATTTCTTGGCATTACCAATATAAATTAGTATGGCACATGTATAGCATTATAGCCAAGATTATAGCAATACATATTCAAATTTCTTGGCATTACCCTACTATTTACATAGCATACATTATACAAATTTTTGGTCAGCTGTTACCCTCTCCCATTTGTCAAAAAACTAAACAATAAGTAAATAAGTTTATTATTCCTCAGATTATTTTCACATTTTTAAACACACAGTTAGTTTTTAGGAAAATATATTTTTTTTTAGAGACAGGCTTATCATAGGGTAAAAAATTTAATAAGAAGAAGAAATTAATCCACATTGGACATTCTTGAATTATTCCAATATTACTTTCAATTATACACAATACAGTGAAACTTGTTTCATGATGGACATGCTTTTTTATATTATATTTTTTCCAGATATGAAAGGTTTGACTGCATAATGTATAGGGTAATAAGTAGCATGTTTACTACTACTACTACTATTACTACTACTACTACTACTACTACTACTACTATAAACCTTACTTGCAATTACTTTTGATTACCCAGTTGTCCTAATAAAATTAATTAAAAACAGGCATAAAGCAAGGTATATACATATATTTTGTAGCAATGGTACAGTCAGGCAATTTCTGCTCTAGAATTTAAAGTATTTCATTATTTGAAATTAAGAAAACCAGTTTGAATCAAGCCAAAAAAATAGTGAAAAGAACCTCTCTTTTTATATGTATGTATTTAACAAACTTCTTTCTCTGATATCTTTTAAAAGAAAAAAACCCTGCAATTTAAAAAGTAGGATCTGACTACAAGCCAGAGCAATGCAAGATAGTTATTTTTTTTAATAAGGGAAATACCCTGGTTTATGTTTCAAAAATAGCATAGATAACTTTTCATAATTCCAAAAGTATCAAATTCAATACCCCTTTACCTCTAAAATGCAGAAATGTGTTGGACACAGAATTCCTATCGTCTAACACACTGTTATGGCATAATATTCCATAATGGCATAGGCAATAAGTTTGGTATTTTTGGACCTGGAGGAAAAGGTTGAATATTTAACAGATACTTTCTCTGTTCTGTGTAAGGGACCTACTGGACCTCCATGGACTGCAACCACAAATGGATCTATTGTGCCCACGTACCTACATACTGAGTTAGACTAAAGTGGCATATTTTTTGTTCCACCCAGTACATGAAAAAACTTTGCAGATTACAACAATAACTGATTTAGGCTTAACACTTGTGTAAGGGGGTAATTTCATATGAAATCAATGAAAAAAAAAGGGAGGTTTGGCAGACCATCTCACAGATTTTGATTATTTTTAGTACGTACATTTATTTTGCCCAGAAAAATCCCAAATTTCAAGTTTTTTTCATTAAATTTTGAATATCAAAAAACTGCCAATTTGTCTCAAAACATGTACTAACAACTTTAAATTACCTACTTACACCAGGAAATCAAATCCAATCAAGTACTTTACTATCAAATAAACAAAGGTTTATATTTGACAAAGCATAGTAAATCTAATTGTTTTTTTTTTATGATGCCTTTGTTCTTATGGTTTTATCATAGTTCCTATCAGACTTCCAAGGCTTATCTCTCTAGCGTTTCTGGAAGTCGGCAATGTTACTTTTACATAAATTTACATTTATAGGGGAGGGAATTAAATTAAAATTTTGTGGTTTTTAAATTTTTTTCTATAGTTTAATCATGGTTCCTATAAACCGTCCAAAGCTCAGCTCTCTAGTGTTTCTAGAAGTGGGGAATGTTACTTTTATATAATGTTACATTTATAAGGAAGACAAGTACCTAACTTAAAATTTTGGGTTTAATTTTTTTTTCTATAGTTTTATCATAGTTCCTATTAGTCTGCCAAAGCTCAGCTCTCTAGTGATTCTGGAAGTGGGAAATGTTACTTGTACATAAATTTAGATGTATAGAGGAGAGGAGTAAATTAGAATTTTGGGGTTTTTTGATTTTTTCCAAGGGTTTCCATGAAACTTGGAGGGGTTGGTAACTCTATAAAGATCTATGACTGTGCAGTTTTGTAGCTCATTCTGAAGTAGAGTCTTAGATATGTCAAATATGGGCTGATATGTTTCAAGAAAAGGTGGTACAGCAGTGTGTGAACTTTTATCAAAATCTATTTTATTTTTTTTTACAATAAATTGTAGGTACAGTCTGGGACTTTTTAAATTGCCGCCCTCTAAAATAAAAAATATTCCTATTTGAGATTCGGAAAAGTAGTTTGAACCAAAACAAAAAATGTGAACCTTACTACTATCTATACATACATATTTAAAGATTTATTTTGTTTGATGTCTTTAAATGATTAATTTTGACAGAAAAAAATACAACGGCAATTTAAAAAGTCCCTGACTGTACAAAGAAAGCACTTCACACTAAAATACTGCTCTGGAGTAATTTTTAATAATTGAATTAATTTGTAATTGATTTTTTTGTAGAACCAAGATGCCTGCTCCAGCCCCAGCTCCTGCTGCTGAAAATGGCGCTCCCAGGACAGAACTTCAGGAATTGCAATTTAAAGCTGGACAAGTTACTGATGAGGTAAGTGCCCATAAAAGCTCCCATTTGGGATGCATTCAGCAGTGTCAAAACCAAAATAAAAGTGGTTTTACTTACCCCTTTTACTTCTAATGTCAAAAATGAACTCAGCATTGCTTAATCGTCTTTAAATGCCAAAAACTAAAAAAATGAGAGCACATTCTTAAATTATGTAACATAAAAATTCAGGTTTTTTGACCCCCCCTGCCCCTTTCATAACACATTTTTAAGAAAAGATACATAAAGAAAGTGTAATGCAATTGGCTGCCCAACATTAAAACAAAGTAACTGCAGATTTATCAAAACCGAGAAAAATCAATATAAAGTTTTTAAAAAGCGTGGGAGTAAATGGAGTAATGTGGTCTAAATAATATAATAACTTCGGTATTTCTTAACCGATTTAGAAAATTATATATTATTATATTATACTAAAATGTGCGTAAGATTACGATTATGTAAATTTACAAAAATACTCGATTTTTTCAAAAATGTCAGTTACTTTGTTTTAATTTCGGGCAGCCGAAATGCCCCCCAAGTCAAGCATTTTATAACCTCCAACCTATACAATTTGCTTATAAAATGTAGGCACCATTTTATATCTTCAGAATGGCATCAATTCATTCTATGTCACACAAACCACAAAAAAGTTGCAAAAACAAAAAAAAATCACTTTTTGAGGTTAGAAAACCCTTGGATCAACCACCATACACATCTCTAATTTTGGTGGTGCTTTCTAGTTCCTGCAAAAGTGGTTTGGCAAGCTCAAGCTATTTCTGTGAAGTAATGCCAATTTTGGTTTGGCTACACCCACTGCTGAACACAACCTTTATCTTTTTTTTCAAAATTCATGTACAGTCGGACTTATAAATTGATCAGCCCCTTGGAAAACCTTTTATAGCGAATTCTTTTGAGAAAGTTACTGGGCCACTCATGGTCCATTGACACTGTTTTGGTGCTGTCAAAAAATAGCCCCAGTGCAGTTTCAAAAGAATACAAAAGTGCAATAGTGCAACACGAGCTCAGAGAGCCTATGCCAAAAAATGTGCACTGAGTGCAACACTGGGCTTGTCAGTAGGTCAAAAGAATATAAAAAATTGCACTAGTTTTCCCAAAAAAATACATAAACTGCACTAGTGGCGCACCAGTGCTGCACTTTTTTCCCAAAAGAATTCTCCATTAAATTCAACATAGTAAAGTTCAGGTTCAGGTTTTCCTTCTTGGCACATTCTGTTTTAGGGAACCATCTGCCAGCAAGATACAGATGTGAAATATCTTAAGTTATTTGCAACATCCTGTGTATTATTTTATCTTTAAATACCATTTTTTCTCCTGATTTTCAAAAATCCACTTTGTTATATTTGTTTCACCCCATAATTCTATTGTATAGAATTAATTAAATATTATTTTCTTCTCTTATGATTGCCTTATGGAAAAATATTATTAATTTCTATCAATAATAATGTTTGAAATATATAGTAAGTATATCTAGTAGGTATTTTTGGAATCACAAATAAAATTGTTATTTTAAAATAAAATAATATACACAGTGTTCCGTTTAATTTAAGACAATTGCTATCAAAATTTGACATTAAAAGTGCTAGAAAAAAAATATCTCTATCTCTTACAATATTCGAGTTAAGTGAGGGGAAATTTATGTTAATTACTGAATTGTAGCAGTTTGGACTACTTTGTAACCTGATGTAATGTTTAGAAAATGATCCTGAAACAAGTTCTTTCAAATAAAAGTAAAATGATAAAATTATATAATTTTATGGCAAAAATATTTTTTTTTCAGTCCCTGGAGTCAACAAGACGGATGCTGGCCCTTTGTGAAGAGGTAAATATGACAATTTTTTCATAAATTTATTTAAATTGGAAAGTTCAATAAAAAGGTGTTTTTTTGTCATTATAATATGAAATTCAAATAGGTGCCACTGTTTTGGGTTTGTTCCTGCCTTTTTGGTCTTTTCTTTTGCAACAGGGAGGGTTTTTTTCCCAAATTTAGAAATGAGAATAAAATGAATTCAGCTTATTAAAAAAATATAAACATTTTACAAATTTAATAAAATTTGAGTATGTATATTTTTTGATCAATCTCATGCGACGCGCAAAAAGATTGTAGAATAGAACAGAATAGAATAGATTGGAAAGGAATGTATGGCTGGCTATCGAAATACAAGGCGATAGTGGCACCAATAATTTTTCACCCTCAGCATCAAAAGCACAACAGTGTGTCAGGCCTCATAATAATACAAAAGACACCTTTTTGTCAACATCTAATCTAACCCATTTTCAAATTTATTTTTGCAGATTTAGGGTTTACAGGACAAAATCTAATAACAATTTAAAGTATAAAGATTTTCTTTAACCTTTGTACAACTTTTCAGGTTTATAAAAAAAAATTCCCTTAAATTTCTTTTGTATCCTTGCCCGATCGGTACTAAGTGTGTGATGTCTCGGTTTTTGTACAAAGGTTATTGTTTTGCCATTGGTGTTTCTGTGCTGCATGCCACATGCACTAACTCTTACTACTAGTCTATCTGTCCTGTCTATCTCCATTGATATAGAAGAATAATTAGATAGCGCTTTCATTACTGCGCAACCTATAATAGGGGCGACGAAACGTTGGCCGCCATTTTTTTACAGATTTTTAGTACAAGCCATTACCCCTAGAGGTGGTTATGGTAACTAAGCATATAGGGTCACTGGATCACGAAAACTACGTCGTCATCCTTTAGAACGCAGTGACCTTACAAGCGTAGTATAAGTTACCACCCCTAGATGGCGCCGTGGAAAATAAGCATATCTTTAATTCAGATCAGTGGCTCCATATGATGTTTTATCACGAGTTTAGTTCAATGCCGCCACCTTTTAAATTGTGCTTGTCAAATTTGGCCTGGTTAGCCTTGCTCCAAGGTTACTTACAGAATTAGAAAGGTCATTGAATCTGACTGGCCAATTGTAATCAGATTAAAAAATCTACGTCACCGGGTTGGCTTAAAGCATTTGTTTTATGGAAACCCGATGACGCACCTACAGTCGTCCAGTTAGGTTCACATGGCTAAATTCTGTAGGCAACCTGTGTAAAACTATAGAGTATGAAATCTGTGAAAAAATGGCGGATTTTAATTTCTTTCCATTTCCTTCAGTCTGTGCAGGTTTGACAAGCGTTCTTTCTATTTATTTTTCTATTTCTGTGTCTATCTCTCGAAAACTAATCTATGCAGGGCAGGTCTACCGTTAAATGATGCTTTTCGGTACACAAATATTTTTGATCACACATTTTCAAAATTGTTCCTAAATTAAATGTTTTTCCTGGTAACTATAACAGGGACTTATTGGAATAAAACCTGACCCTATTTTAAAATCGACCCTACGGTGACAGATTTACATATAAAAAGCAACTGCTCTGCTTCAAAATTCGGCATTTGTGTATTTAAAAACCGGATTTATTAGTGTCGGTATTTATTAAATGAAAGTTAGCGTCTGTATTTTTAAATTTGGCTTTGGTATGTCAATATTGAGAGGTCAGCTGTTAGTTTTCTGTGCAAATGTGTCAGAATAAAGTCAGGTTTTATTCCAATAAGTCTCTAATGATAATAAGGTTAGTGACCTAACATAACCAAACCTACCCAATCCAAACCATTATAGCTAGAGGAGCACTGCTTAGTTTATAGACCGGTACTATACCTTAAAAGAGAATTAAAATGAAAACAAATTATTAACAGCATGAAAATTATTGGAAAAACTATATTTCACTCGATCCGAGTTATTAAGATGAAATGGGTTCGAAATTGGTTTCTCACGATTTTTACCAAGACGACGTCCTATCAGAAAAGGTTAAATGGGCTATTCTCATTCAAATCAACAACTTGATGTCTCCAGTATTTTACTAAGAAACTTTTAATGTTTCAAAAGGTTTTAAACCATTACAACCTGAACACTAATGGCCTCTAGTACATGCATATTTTTTTTTCATTTCCGTCCATCCCCACTTTTTTTATACATTTTTTAAATCCCAAAATGTCACTTCTCTTCTCTCTCAAAACTTGATATTTAAACGTATTTTTGAGATTGAAAAAATTACTTTTATTCATTTATTTTCTAACAATATCGTTAGAGTTCCAGCAACCATATTGTAAGATGTTTGTACAAACCACTTATAAATATCCATTTTATGGAAATGGAAAGTTTGTCACTAGGTTTTAGTGTCACTAGCATGGACAGCCTGAAACCACCTCTTTACGGTTTTAGGGAAAACAGACAAATATTGGCAACACTGTCAGATTCGTTTACTTTCTACAGGCTTTCTAGTGGCCAGAGAATTCTGGAACTTGTAGTAACCTGTATGCTTTTGAGAAGGTTAGATCGCGCGTTGCCCTAAGACTTTTTTCAGTATGTCACCAATATGGTCTCTGTAAAATTTTTATTGTGAATTTTTTTTAATGCTTTAGCTTATAAGGGGGCCATTCTATTGACAATTTTGTTTTTATTTATGTTATCTGGGTAGCATTTTTTTTTAGATAAAAGTTATTTTGTCACTAACATGGGCCTTCAGAAAATGTCACTAACATGGACATAAGATGACTTAGTTTCAAGTATTTTCAGTAGCTTAAGTAATGTTGTTTTGGTTAGATGTCTCTATTTTGCGCTTTAAAGAATAAATAAAATATGCTATATATATATAAGATATAGGTAGTGTTGGATTGAGTGCACTAGTATATTATAATATTCTATTGGTTCCCTTTATTCCACAATTAAAAGATTTTTGATCAAAATATCATTTGATTTGATTTTTTGTATAAAGGCTCCCGATATTCGAACATTTGTTCTTTTACATCGTACTTAACGTAATCCAAAAAAAAAAAATTTCAAGAAACTTTTTTTTTCAAAATTTTTAAATGCAACATTGGTATGAGAAAAGCCCAAACACAGAAGTTATATATGGTATAAACTAGTTTTGGTCTTATCTCCCACAACCAAATTTCGTAAACAACAAGAAAAAATGTGGAAGAAAAAAATTTAAGGGAAAAAGGTTTTTTCGATTTTTTCTCTTCTAAAAGGTATTTGCAATGGTCAATCATAGTAAAAAATATTTCCAAAAATAATCTATAGCAAAACTTTATAGCTGATTCTGGTTAGAGACCCTGTATGTATGACATATTTTAAAGAAATAGAGGCACGACAAACCCATTAAAGTCACTCAAACTCACATTTTTTGGTTATGTTATTGTCTTGTCAAGTTCATTGGGGTTTCACTAAAATAATTTGAGTTGTCACATTAGTCTATCACCCCCAGAATATTTTCTGTGAAAGATCGTTTATTTTTATTTTCCTACGCTTATGAATTAACAAGGACGGAAGGTGCGTCTCTCTCTAAACAGTGTATAGAGGGTCGATATTTCCCTCCTTTGATTTTGACTTTGATTAGTTTTTCCCGTCTCTATTTCTTTAAAATATGTCATAGATACTTTTAAGACATTCAAAAGCGTTGCTCAAGTATAAATCATTACTTCGCATTTTTTTCTATTTGCAATTTTACACTTTTTAGTCCCAATTAGTAATGTTTCTTTTCCTCAGACCCTCTCACTTTCCCCTGACCTGTTTTATGCCTGAAACATTTATAAAATGTGTGATCAAAATTCCTCGAATTTTTTCGACAACTTGCAGTCTTAGAAATAAATGTTGTGTTGTCTAGGGTTTGAGTAGGTTTCGGGAGCTTCAGTCAATATTGTATTTATTATTTTAAAAATTAACAAATATATAAACATTTAAATTTAAAGATTTAGTGCCTGGTACTCTAATATTTCCTTGTTTTTAATAGTAAACAAAATAATACATAATACTAGTATATTACAAAACTTCCATTTTTTAATACCTGTACAAGGTTATGGTCCTTGGGACACCGATCTATTTTTAAGTGATGAGTAACAGTAATTTTCGTAGATAGCTTCATTTCGCTGAGACATTCTTCTCTGCGAAAACTCATGAGAGTGATTCCTAATAGAGTGAGCAGAATTTATTAAGTATTAATTAGATGCTTTAACGGCCGTGTCCCCCACCCGAAACATGTCAAAATAACGAGGTTAAAAAAGTATTAGCGAAGAATTGGTAACCGGCAATTTTTTTTTCTGTGGCGTATAAAATGGTTTTGAAAATAAATGGCAACATTGTCCTACAAATCATACATATGCTTGGTTAATCAGAAAGAAGGTATTTACGAAAACTCATCATCATAGAAATACAATTTCGGACTTTCATTGTCTTTATTTATTTTAAACTCTACGTTTCGGTTAGTAAGTATTAACTGTTTTCAAGTGTAAACTAAACAATCCATTCTACATGCTACTACTTATACTACTTGGTGTGCAGTCAGGTGTGATGGTTCAGTCCGCCCCATTTTTAATCCTAAGATGCTTGTTTTCCTTAAGGAGTGGTTTCCATATGTTTGGGATGTGCGTGCTTGGTTGACTGAAAACTTCTTTATTCTGCATTATAAACGCAGCTTCAATAGACTTTCGTTTCCGCCAATGCGACTCCTTATGCAAAACTTTAGTGTCTGACCATTGAATCCTGTGATCATTTGGATTTTTCAATATCCCCTAATTGGGTACTTTTTAAATGTTTATTTACTCTAACCTGAAGAGGGCGTTTCGTTTCACTTACATAATATGATTCACCACACTCACACGGGATTTGGTAAATACATTCCTTATTATTTGATGGATTTTCTGGTTTTGTTTTAGTTACAAAACTCCTTGTCGTATTTCCCGATGAAAAAACTGTTTGTTTATTATAGTGTTTGGCTAGTCGTCTTATGTTTTCTGAAATCCCTTAAACATATGGAATGTTAATAACACCCAAAGGATTATTATTTCGAGAATTCGCTACATTTGGTTTGTTTTTAATTTTAGAAATCGTTAAGCTCATTAATTTCTCAAAATAACCATTCTGTTGTAAGTCCTTTTTAATGTTGTTAATTTCTGTGGTTAATTCTTCATTATTACTACAAATGTTTAAGGTTCATAATTACACACTTCTTATAACTCCTTGTTTTGTAGCAACAGAATGATTAGACTTAAAATTTATGTACTGTCCCGTGTGTGTAGGTTTCCTATATACAGTAATTTGAATGTTTCTGTCTATTCGTTCGACAAGAACATCCAAAAAAGGTAAGGCCGAATCTTTTTCAAATTCCATTGTGCATTTGATTGTTGGTCGAAAACCGTTCACATGCTGTAGAAAATTCTGTAGTACGTCATCATTTTCCGGCCATATAATAAATGTGTCATCCATGTATCGTAGCCATAGTTTTGGCTTGACTGTTGCTGTGTTGATTACATGGTCCTCGAACCACTCCATCTAGATGTTTGCTATAGTCCAAATTATAGGCATTTGTAATGACGTCATTTTTGTTTATCTTTGTTTAGTATATTATAAACAGCGGCGACAATAAACTTTTTAAAAAAAGTAGTGTCTATGAATTCATTTTTTAAATAGGTAGGTAATTGGTTATGTGAAGTATCCGTCACTGTTAATCAAAAACATGAGTTTGTCAACTTGTCGGAAATTATTTTAAAAAGTTGTAAAATGCCGAGAAACAAATATAATAGATACACAATCGCAGCTGATATTTTTAAATATATTGGCTTTGTATCAACTGGAAAGGGAACAAGTTCGAAATGCAATCGCACTTCAATTTGAGAATGTGATACAGCGAGCCGCAGATGCAACAAAATTGAGCTCAACAACGATAGTAAATATAAAAAATATCTACGCCATACGTTTTTTTCTCACCTGGTGACGTCATTACAAATGCGTATAATTTAGAGTATACCACTGACGACAGAGACGAAAGTAACTTGAAAGTAAGACTTACGGAGACAGAGCTCCGATAGCATTGTTCTCTCGTGAAGTGTATCATCAGTTTGTTATTTGTTTTTAATGATACTGAGTGACTCATTTATTGGCAAGTTGGTGTAAACGTCGTGTTTAAAATATATAAAGACAATGGAAGTCCGAAATTGTGTTTCTACGCAATCATTGTCTTTGTCTACGAATTTCAAACAAAGACTTATCATCACTTCAAAAATAGACCGGTGTATAAAAGTGTACTATTATTTTTAAAATCATCGTTATAAGAAAGCCCTTTTCTTTGGAAATTATATACTGGAGACCATCCAAACAAAACTAATTATTATTATTGGCCGAACAGTTTACCGATTGACATCATGGAAGTTTTTCTAATAACCCTCCCCGAAGTTTTTTATGAACTTGTTTATCCAAACTGGAAAAAGCTGTAATAACCTAATCAAATATTAATTCAGGCACTATTTCTTTTTTTATTTATTTTATCGAATTAGAGAACAATGAATGAATTTTGTTTTTGTTATTTTTGTTCTTTCATAACATTCGGTTCTGAAAGGTTTATATGCAACATGTAGTGTTTTTGATTCCCCATAAGAATAATAAATACAGGGTTGTCATTTTAAAGGGTTTTACCTGAAATATCTTTAATGAATAATATTTTTTGAAAATTGTTGAAAAACACCGTTGCATACAGTACTGGCCAATAACTTAGTATTCACCTAAAAGTGTATGAAAATCTGAACTTTAAAACCCCTCAAAAACAGAGTGTTTTTAGCAATTTTTGTCAAATTTAAAAATTTGAATCTAGACTATATTGCAATTTTTAGGATGTGTAAAATCTTTCCAATCAGTCAGCGAGTTTTGTTTTTTAAGCTTTTTTTAAACGTGACAAAAATGCACTACATTTTTTTAGTTAAATAATTGGTAGATTGTCCCGGGCTAATATTTTTGTGGTGAATTGTCAAACAATACTAAACAAAATTACCGTTACAGCTTGAAAGTTTGCTCTGTCTAAAAACATCTTTTAGGAAAAGTACCTCCGTTCCGTGTTTCGTTTTTGTTAAATTATATTTAGTAAATTTTGATTTTTGCAGATATTCATCTTGTAATCCCAGACGGGGGCTCCGTATTCATCAAAACATTTTCAGAACTGACTGCTTTTTTGTATCATGGAATATCTTGAAATTCATTCATTGATTCTCAATTCCGAAGAAAAGGCAGACATACAAGGCATATACTACAAATCAGTAAACAGAAAATTATCCTCCCAAAATTACATTGCGTAATATTTTTAGATATATATTTTTCTAAGACTCCTTTAAAAGGTGCGAGAAGTTTTAGTTAATACCAAACCAAACAAACATGCGTAGATTGCGATTTTACGTCAAACAGAGAAAACAAAAGATATATTTAGAGATACATTGAGACACTGGTGCAGGGATGCCAAGTTTCTGTTGAATTATCCTCACTGTTTTGTGTCTTTTTCATCATGGAACACGACATGTATAAAGTATTTTTTAGTTTAGTCTGCCTTTTCTGGAACTCTTCAAGACTAAAACCGCTAAAAACTAGCTCATATACAAACAATTGGTGAAACTAAACCAATTTATATGTTGTGGTAGCGGTAGCCCTGCAAGTGTGGCTGTGTCTGTGCTGTGTTTTTTTTACATGTACAATTATTCTCATATAAATATATATAATATATCAAAATAATCAAAATTATATCAAATACTTGTTCACACACATGCACTATTGCACACACACACTAGCAGACTTCTGCAAATTCAAAATATATCATATTATATTCTAGAAACCAGACAAAATTTAACTTAAATTGTCACTTTAAAAACATCTCAATATTTCACTTTTGTTGTTTGAAAAATGCACTTTTCACATAAATGTTTCTTACCAGAAATATTTGTCTCTGCTTTTTAATGTTTCTAACCTAAGTAAAGTTTGGGCCATCTAGCAACAAAAAGAAGAATTTACACGTTTGAAATTTTTCATTTGCCTTCACCATTTTGTCTATATGGCTTTAAATCAGCGTCTTATATACCTCAATGATTTAAACCCTGAATAAGTAAATTAATTTGATCAATTTAATAGCTTTTACAAATAAAGTTCATTTTTTTAACCTCAAGAAGCAGCAAAAGTGAACTAAGAGGCTCAATATGCCACTACCATAACATAAAAAACTAAAATCCGACCTAAAACTGCCTAGCTAATATATTCTTATTCCACATTCATGGATACTAAAATACAATGTACTAATCGGGTGAAAATATTTGCAAAATTTACTTTTATATTGAAAATTTAAATCATTATTTCATTAGTAATTTAATTAGTTCGTCTAGTCGTCACTTTTTTCTTTTAGAAATTTTGCAGATATTTTTTGTAATACCCTTTCTTCCTTTCGTGTTTTAGGTAAAATTACTTTTCAAACTAACTTTAAGAAGTGAGAAATGTATAACATAACAGTACATTCCTTGCACAGGAAAAACATTGTGTAAAGTATAACATTTGTGTTCTACTAACTCCCTTAGTTAAGTGTTTGTCCCATCCCCCTAGTTTAGTGTTGACTTTTACATGATACTATAAGACAAAATAAGTTCAAAATTACTGTTTTCATAGTGACATTGAGAAGAATTTCATAAGCCAGTAGTTAAAAGAATAGGTTGGTACTTGAGTTCCATCTAGCGACGGTGTTTTGAAATAAGCAGATTAATGTCAACTATCAACATAATTGTTCAGCAAGCGCTGTGTTGCAATAGGCGACAAAATTGCCTCTTAAACGTGAGTTTATAAGCAACAGTCACTGCACACAGTAGTTGTGTAACATTATGCAGACTACTTAACTAGTAGTTAAATTAGTTGTTTTAAAAAACAGTCGACGGGTGTCGCGCAAGCGCAATCCAAATCCTCCAACTATTGGTTTATCTTGACACTACATACTCTATGGCCTTTAGAATTGATAGAACCTGAAACATTATTTGAAGTATTTAATTAAAAAGCTATGCTTTTCTTGTGCTATTAAACGATTTGTCCTTGCTAAGGAAATAGATTATGCAGTGTTGCAAGGGGGCAATAACAAAATATCAAAAACTTTTCTGACTATTAAACAGTTCCCAGACAAACAAAAAAAATAAAAACTCACGCTTACCAATTTACTATTACAGGTTTTGACTAAACCCACCGGGAGTGACCACTTTTGACTAAATTCTGATAATATATAACTTACTAACCCAATTTGTACAAGTATCCTGCACATTATAAAGAGATACCTCCTAACCTATGTAAGCGCTCCATAAGGACAATATGCAGGTGGCTGAAAAATGAGGGTTTCTCCTTTTTTCAAGGGCACAAAAAGTGTGCAAGGTGCTTGTACGTTCTACAACCCTATAACCCAAACTTTACCATTATAACTTTCAACTGTTACTATTTCCATTGCTAACTTGACATATTTAACACTTGTTTTTGCTGCCGCTGTGTAGAGCAAGGAGGCCGGTATTCGAACCTTGGTCGCTTTAGATGACCAAGGAGGTGAGTCCTCTACTCTCATATATATTTTATACTTTTTTACCACATTAAGGGATACCACCAGCTTTACTTTCTAATGGTTACCAACAATGTCAGATTTTACAAAAAATCTAAAATATTCTAAAAATTTGATATGTGTTTCAGTTTTAGTCTTCCTGACTAATTCCCATTTTCATAACCTATAGGAAAAAACTTAGCTGCTTAGAAAGAGGAAAACTAATTTAGCAGGTGGTTAGATATGAATAGCAAATTCTTCGCTTTATCCTCTCCCGATTCTTGCCCTGCCTGCCATGCCGAGTCGAATAAATTTCATTGCATTGTCTACTATGAAGATTTGAAAGAAAATACAATGTCAATGCAGTCACGCGTTTGTTTTTGCGTCAACTCTCTATTCTTATCTAAACACCTGCAAATTAGTTCTTCTTTTTCTTAGCAGGCTTCCCTATGGCCAGTATAGCTTTTTCATATATGGTATATGGTGTGTGCGCTGGAATCACAGCGCCTTTGTATTCAACCCATGATTGGTTGGTTCAAGACTGTTACGGAGTTGCCAACCAATCAAATAAGGGCTGCGGTGTCGTGCTACAATATGGTGAATGCGTAGGCTAACTGTATCTACAAGTGTTTATGCAGCCTCCAAGCCAGTTCGACAATTGGTGGCGGCGTTAGTGTCAGAGAATAAGGTGGTCTTTAACACCGGTATTTAATAAAATTTTAAATCCTGGTGCTAAAGAAAATGCTAAACCGATATAGATGAAATCAAAGGGTCTAAGTTCAAGTCTATGGATCTAGTTCTAACTAATATAGCCTAGACACAAACGATTTTTAATGAAAACTACGTTTTAGTAGTTTGCTGGTGGTATCCTGTTTTGCATCGTTTCATATTAAACTTTTTCATGTTTTTACCCTTTTTCGTCACTATTACTCCTTCTCATTATTTTATTGATTGACCTGTCAAATCAATCGGACAATGCTACCAAATTCTTTGGGATTTGGCACGCAGTTTGTTCCTTGAAACGTTGGACACCTTACATTGACTCCTTTTAAAGTTGGCAGTCCTTTTTGAATTAATTAAAGGCTAATGTATTGTCCTATTCTCAAACAAAAGGACATGTTAAGACATTTTTGGAAACTTTAGGTCGTTTTAAAGTTGGCAGTCCTTTTTGAATTAATTAAAGGCTAATGTATTGTCCTATTCTCAAACAAAAGGACATGTTAAGACATTTTTGGAAACTTTAGGTCGTTTTTTAAGATTTTTAATAACCAAACTACATTATTTTGAAACAATTTCATTGTTGCCCACAGAAATTGTCTTGCAATCCATTTTCTTTTTAAGAAATCCGTGCTCTGCCCCAGGTGCTTTATTCTGTAAAGGTTCTCCCGGCAGTAAATGTTCACATCAATCCACGTTTACCATTGGTCAGTTTATAGTATCTGACTTTAAACTGACGCCGAAGAGATCATTTTTGGGTGAATATTTGATATAACTGCTCTCCTGCTTTGTAAGAGGAGAATTTTGAAGTGATATTTCTATTAAAAACACTTACGAAAACATGTCATTACTATCAAATTAATGTCAGATGTCTGATTTCGACCAATGGTAACGGATTGATGTGAAGATTCACTCCCGGGAGATACTTTACAGAATAAAGTACCTGGTAAGGATTTTCGACATGAATATTTTTGGGCGGCGGATAAAAGGTCGAAAGTACAAAAGGTCGAAAAAATAAGGTCGAAAATACAAAAGGTCGAAAGTACAAAAGGTCGAAAATACAAAAGGTCGAAAATACAAAAGGTCGAAAATACAAAAGGTCGAAAATACAAAAGGTCGAAAGTACAAAAGGTGGAAAGTACAAAAGGTCGAAAGTACAAAAGTCGAAAGTACAAAAGGTCGAAAGTACAAAATGTCAAAAGTACAAAATGTCGAAAGTACAAGGTCGAAAAATAAAAGATTAAAACCTAATCATGTCGAATTGCCCTGCCCACCCGTGGTGGTCCAGGGGTCAAGGAGAGTTGATAGTTAACCCGGTTAGGTTACTACCCCAACATGACCAGGTTAGGTTTGTTTACTAAAAAGAAACTACCCTGATCTCGTCAGGTAAGTTTTTTTTTGATATACTGACTTAACCGGGTCAGGTTGGGATAGTAACCTAACCTATCCTCGGCCCCAGGTCCACCTCGACTGGACAGGTCAATTCGACTTGATACGGTAAATTGGTATTTTTAATATTTTGTATCGTCGATTTTTTTTCGATCTTTTATACTTTCGACCTTTTGTACTTTCGACTTTTTGTACTTTCGATCTTTTGTACTTTAGATCTTTTATACTTTCGACCTTTTGTACTTTCGACCTTTTGTTCTTTCGACCTTTTGTACTTTCGACCTTTTGTACTTTCGACCTTTTGTACTTTCGACTTTTTGTACTTTCGACTTTTTGTACTTTCGACCTTTTTTACTTTCGACCTTTTGTATTTTCAACCTTTTGTACTTTCGACCTTTTATCCGCCGCCCTATATTTTTGTTGCCATTGACTAAAACGTTACCTATAAATGGCTCTTTGTCTGTCACTAGAAAAGTATTTTATTTGAGAATGGTGTGCTTGTAATTATAGTTTAATATGAGAATATATTTTTCTCAACTTTACACTGCTAACTTTAAGGATGGAAAAAGAAGATAAGGTTGTAAAATTCAGTATATATTCGATTGTTTCCACTAAACATTGATTTCACAGCGTCAAAATTTTAAAATGCATCAATTTTTGTCTTGGCTGGAATACAAATTATGTCGTTTTACAACAAGAAGTTTTTTGTAACAAAAAATTTAACGATTTGTTTAAAAACTGTTTGAATTTTTTGTTATGAACATTTTGTAAAATGGTTTTTTGTATTCTTGCTTTGACTCGTACATGTTGATTGAATTTATACTCAATACTGTATGAAACATAAACTGTTAACTTAGTTATACATTCATACTTGTTATACAATTTTACACACAAGTTTTAAAACTCTAGTACAGTTTTTATATTAATCCTAGTTACCTGATATACCTAGAACACAATATTTTTGTCTATGCGTTTTTTTGCATGCAACACTTTTTCAACTATGCTGAGCTTTTGCTTATTGGTAATCTTTTCTGTGATTTAGTTGCTTTTTTTGTGTTTTTTCCTTGTATGGCTTAGCGGTATTTTTTTTTTAAACTAATTTTTACAAAGACTGTCTTTATAATATCTTTGTACTGTATTAAAAAATTCCTATTTATATAATCAACCAAACTTCGAAAGTAGGATTGGTTTTTATGCATAGAACAAACATGGCAATGCTGCTTGACTTTTAAAAACATCAAAGACCATGCCTCTTATAGCTCATGGGCTAAAAGCGAGTTATAAAAAACGTGAAGTAGAAATAGCGTTAGATGTGGAACAAATTGGACCAAGAATAATTATTGTTGTAAATGGTGGAGAACATTCTTCTTATCAATATACTAAAGATACACATTTGTACTGTATATGACAAATGCGTATTTTTGTCGCCATCTTGAAAATACCTAAAAAATCAAGTAAGGTTTCGAATTACGGTAATTTTATTCTATTTTGGTGCTTTGTTGTTGAAGTCATCTTAAAAAACATAATTTTTTACAAAATTTTATGTAGAATTACAGCTTAATATTAGTTGGTAAAAAAAATTTTTCATTAGAATGCATTTTTGACCACCATCTAGAATTAAGTGACAATCAAAAATTAGGTGTAATATTAAATTACTCTAAATTTGAAGCTGAAAATGAGTGTGATATTGTGGTCGCTAAAAGTAAAGTATTTATAAGGATGTTTCATGGCAGCCATCTTGAAGAAAACTTGTGTAGTATTAAATTATAAGAAATTTTATACCACCCCTCCTTGCGTCGCGGTCTGCCAAAGACATGGAATGAGAGTGGAATAGATTACCCTTCCTGTAATCCTGTAATTTTCCAATAGCAGGCGGTAGAAACCTATGAAGCTATTGTTTAGTTGTATTTAGAGTTTTTCTTTATTTTTAAGCACAATAATGAACCATTGCACTTTGTTTTAACTCTTTTTCCAATCGGTTTTTAAATAAGTTTACACTTGTTGCTATGACTGTATTTTCTTCTAGGGCATTCCACATGTAAACGCGATTAATAAAAAAATTCTTTCTTGGTAACTTAGCAGCTTTTTCTTTCTCAAGTTTTTTTGAGTGCCCTCTGAGTTGATGGTTTTGATTTTGATGAAAGATGTCTATAATATTGTAGGAACCACTTGTAATCTTGTATGTTTCTATGTCTATGTCTTCTTTCTTTTAATGTTGTTAGTTTGAATCTTGTCAACCTCTCCGAGTCTCTGAATCCTTTCGAGAATTTGTATATCTTTGATGTAGTAGGGACTCCACACTGTAAAAGCATACTCCAGCTTTGGTCTAATGTAGCTTCTGTACAATTTATTTATCATTTCAACTGATTTGTCGTGAAAAGCATGTTTACTAAGATAAACAAATGAGTTGGCTTTCTTGGCTATATTTAAAATGTGGTTTTCCCATTTAAGGTCTGACGTAATGGTAACTCCAAGATCATTTTGTTTTGTGAATATGTTGTTTGTGTTACATTATTAAGTATATAATCTTTGTTAGAATTATTTGGCCAATTCTGAGAACGGTGCATTTGGCCTCGTTTAGTTTTTATACCCTATGTTTTTGACCATTATTCAACCATTTTTAAATCTTTTTGGTGTTTTTCGGCCTTTAACAGAGGGTTGGCATAGAGTTTACCATTATCAGCTAAATTTTTTATCCTTGTTTCAATAAGTATAAGACCTAGTACAGACCTTTGGACAACTCCACTACTAACAGGATGTTGATTTGATAGTACACCATTAAATTTCACTTGATAGAACCTTCCATGTGTATTAACACCAACAGTTGTCCACGTACTCCGAAATGTTCTAATTTGCTTACCAATAGATTGTGTGGGGGACTTTGGCGAAAGCTTTTTTATGATCAAGATAAATTACATCCGTTTGTTGTAAGTTGTCATTATTTTCGGTCCAGTCATTGATGCATTCTAGCAGGTTAGTTGTAGTGGATCGTCTTGACAGAAATCCATGCTGTGATGGTGGAATGAGCTTGTTTTTATAGAAGAATTCTGTCAGTTCTTTAACCATTATTTTTCCCATACATTTCAGTGGAAGGCATGTGAGGCTTATGGGTCTGTAGTTTTCTGACTTATGTCGATTGCCTTTTTTATATAGTGGGGTTACTGACTGTTTCCATTGCTCACGGATTCTTCCTAATTCCAAACACTCCTGCATAACTTCTGCATGCCACAGGCTGATTGAGATTAAGATTGTGATTTGTGAATATATCTTAAAAGGACTGAACGTAGGTAAAGCCCTCTGTTCTGCAATTTTAGTCAAGAAAATTTTCAGGAAAATAGTGTACTGACCTATTAAAAACTTCACCACCAAAACATATGAAATAATCTGCCCAACAAAAATAAAACAACTCTTTCAAGCCATGCGTGGTGGCTGCCTAAACTATCACAGGCGTAACTATCGATCGGTTTTAATAGTCTAGGCCATGCGATGTGGTTACATAAACAGAAGTGATTCGTGTCAATGGATTACTTCTTTATTTTGGATTGAATAAAAACGATTGTGTTAAGATTATTCTTCTAGTACTTCAAATAGCTAAAAATTCAATTATTTATCTCTTTGCAATCATGTAGTACGCAAAAAGTACATGATTTTTTCTTTTTTATTGTGACTAGTCTATTTAGTAAGTAAGTATCGGAGAAGATTGTAGAGGAAGACCACAAAATGGCAGACTTTCATGTAGGTGGTAATGGTAAAAAAAATCTTCTATATATAATTTTGTCCTAAAATTTAAAAAGCAACATTTTTGAAAAAAAACTTTATTTATCTTATAAAGCGTTCCATTCTGTATACTTTTTTTTAATAACAGCATTATAATGACAAAATTGTAGATTTTTCTCATTTTTTGAACACTTAAATGACATTCGTAAAAAAACAGTCAGATTGACAAAAACATTTATGACATTTTTTGTCTAGAATCACATGGTAAAAGAAGTTTCTTTAAAAATATCGTTTTTAAAATTTAAGGCAAAAATTACATTCTTTTGGTAGGTTTTCTTACTAAGACGTACATAAAAGATTTAAATTTTTATCAAAATATATAGTCGGTGAATATATGACCTACCCCAAATATACATTTCGAAAATGATATATTTTTTCTTAGAATCGACTAAAAAGTGAACTGTGCGCTCTTTTTTCAGCACAATATTTTTTTGTAACTATAAGTTCATGATTTTTTATTATATTTTAGGTTTTCTCAAGATGGCGGCCAAAAAAGGCATCATGCTTTTAACAACTCAATATCATACTCAGCATTAAATTTCCTGACTTGAACTTGACTGCACATGATATCACAAAATAGTATTTTTGTGAACATTTGACTTTTACTAACTAATGTCATTTATTTATTTATTTATTTATTTAGGTATCTGTCATTTGATACCACACGTGACTTATGACCATTGTTCTACATTTTTTAGGTTTTTCCAAGATGGCCACCAATTTTTTGTGTGTTGATATAATGTGACCTACAATTTACAATGACACTCATTCTTGTTCTTATTCCCACCACCTCAAGCTTCACTTACAATGGTGGCCGAAATAATAGGATTCCCTAAAAGTGTATGAAAATCTGATCCTGCTCCAACTATAAAAAAAACTAGATGAATATTTAAAAACTTCAATCTTTTTGTCAACTCACATGTTGGAGTAGGATGAAATATTCATACAATGTTAGGGTACTCTTATTATTTTGGCCACCACTGTATTTCTACTACACTAGTATTAACGTTCGCTTAAATAACTGCTTTGTATTATTTGTCTCTCCTGTGATTTGTCAAGTTTTTGAGTATGCTATTCTGCACTGTGCTGTTTATTTAGAGTACCGATGCGGGAGCTAAGACGATGGACACGCTTCAACACCAAGGCGGTAAGATTTGGAAAAATGAAGCTCTACGAAAGCTCTTTTAACAGCTAACAAAAGAGCTAACATAACTTGGTGGTTTTTTTTTTTTAATTAATCATAGATATAAAAAAAATTAGATAACGCTTTGACTACTGCGCAAACTGAATGTTGGCCGCCATTTTTTCACAGATTTTAAATATAAGCGGTTACCCCTAGAGGTCGCTATGGTGAACACACAAATCACGGATGCATGGATCTTATATATATGTCAAATTTTTTCGTCACTGGTGGTCCAGCTGATTTTTGTAAACAAAAGTTAGATAGAATATCTCTTTAATGAACAACTATTATTTTTTGAATTTGTCAATTTTCCAACTCTTTTTTAGTATATCCTTTAAAAAGAATATTTTTTAGAGGTATTGTCGTTATTTTTCTTTATCCCCGTTCATTTTTCTTTACAAAAACATTAAAATTCCAAGAAAATAATGTGTTCGTTTCAGCATCAAAAGTAATCCGCTAACCTACACCCATTTGTTTACTTCACAAGTCCTCGGTTTACCTTTGATACTAAACGATTACGTTCAGTTTGACTTGTATTTTAAGTTTTGTATAAAGAAAAATGAAGCGGGCTAAAAAAAAATAACGACCATATATCTACAAAATTATTTTATAACGATATACTGCAAAACAGTTGAAAAATTGCCTTAATTTTCAAAAAATTCCAAAAATATTAGTTGTTCATTAAAGAAATATCCTTTAAACTTTTGTTTACAAAAATCAGCTGGACCACCAGTGACGTAAAAGTTTGACATATATATATATATATATATATATATAGACCGGTCTATTCTAGGAACCGTGCACGCATATAGGGTCACTGGCTCATGAAACCTGCTTCGCCAGGCTTCAGAACACAGTGACCTTACAAGTGTAGTATAAGCCACCACCTCTAGAGGTCACCACGGAAAACAAGTTTAGTTCAATGCCGCCGCGTTTCAAATCATGCCTGTCCAAGTTGGCCTTGCTCAATCTGTGAAAAAATTGTGGATTGCTTCAGTCTGCGCAGGTTTGATAAGCGATCTATTAATTTTTCTATTTCTATGAAATTAATCGATGTTTGTTGTGGGACCTTTTTGTTTTTTTTTAATTTTTATATCTATCTCTTTATTAAGTGTTGTAGTCTTGGTATTTTTCTTTATTGCATATTTACTTTATTTCGAAGAGGTCATAATAAATAGGATAGTATATAGATTACAGTGTCATAATTACGTAAAAATATGTAGGTTCGTTCGTAAAATAAAGTTCTGGACTTAGATCTCCCTAAACAATTCAACATCAAAAAATGTTGAAAATTGAATTTTTTACTGTGAAATATGTATTTTCGGGTCATTCCATATCAAATCCACCGGAGATAAAACGATTTTGATGAGTTTTTTTGTTTTGATAATTTATATAGAGATAATAATTTTTTTTTTGTCATTTCTTTTTGTACTAACAGAAATTGCGATTTGTACTAACAGAGATTGCGATATCTCAAGAACTACTTACACCAGGTCCTTGGTTCATCCCTTTTTTAATCCTAAGATGCTTGTTTTTATATGTATGTCCGTGCTTGGTTGACTGAAAACTTCTTTGTTCTGTATCATAAATGAAGCTTGAAGAAACTTTCGTTTTCGTCAATGCAACCTCATGCAACAAATTTTAGATAAAAGTAGCTGAATTTAATAATTATGTTTACTTTACCTTTAATTTGAAAAATAATAATATTTCTTTCTGTTTTGTCTTACTATTAATGTTAATTTAGATATTTTTTGTTCGAAATTTCTTGTATATTTTATTGTTTTGCATATATTTTTATCTTTTATATATATTTTTGTTACTTAAAGCGATTCCTAACTTCTTCCTGAAATTTTGCTAAAAATCGTAGTATTTTTATACAAACAAAAGACGAAACAAACATTTCAAAAACTTTTTAATTAGTATAAATCACGCCACTGGTTTGAGTATGTATTGAGATATCGTAATCGTAAAATTGCTCACCCCCTTCATGGAAAGATAATCAAGAAGTCATCAAAATTGGTAGGATGGTCTGCAGTCTCCTATTTTTTTTTGTTAATTTAATTTGAATTGACCTTTTAGGAGGGAACTAATATTGAATTGGCTATGGAAAATTGTAGCCAATAAAAAGCCTCGCAGAAAAACTCAAAAGACTACAACATAAAAATATACACTAAAATCTAATACAGGCTTGGTTACAATAATTATAATTGCTGAAATACTAATCAAGTTTTTTTTACAATGTTTTATTTTGCCAGCACCATTCCTAACTTAAGAAATTCAAGCTAATTATCAATTAAATTCAAGGGTAGGAATTCTTTAAGGCTACTAGTTTAACAATGAATTAAACTAATAATTATTATGGCACGCCTCTTATAAAAAAAAAATTTAATTTCTTGATTTTAGTCGAATTTGAGTAACTTGGGGATCTTGATTTTCCAGTCAGATATCTCATGTGTGTCTTTAGTTTGAAGATACAGTAGCAAGATTTTAACAATTTTGCAAAATTAGTTAAAAATTTTCATTTCACTTAATACAACCTGATAGCTCATAAAATCCCAAAAAATATGACATTTATTTTTGATTTTTTTACAAGGCCAACTTTTTTTTTAAATAAAAATTTATAGTTTTATTTAAGAGTAAGTCATATTATTAGGTTATATCTAATTTTCCACAAATTCGCCTTTGGATCTTAATAACTAGCTACGATCTTTGAGATATTTTGATCGGAATGTTAAGATGTACAGTCGGGGACTTTTTAACTTACCGCTGCCTATTTTGGATGGTCCCGAATGGTCCGTGCAATTCCAGAAAATTCTAAAAACATTCTAGCCCACGGCGGCCTGTCAAGGTCAGCGAATATTTTTAGGTTGGGTATTATTGTTGTTCAATTCCACGATATATTCAAAAGCGACAGCGGCAAACTGAAAAGTCTCCAGGGTAATCCATGTTGGGCACTTTGGGGGGGGGGGGGGTTTAAGGGCGAAAAAACTGACTCCCTTTGCGACGCTCAAATTTCGAAAGAAAGAAATATATAAAAACCGTGTCTTGATATATTAACCTTTTTTTCAGAAGTTTGCATTTCGGAAGGTGAACTACTTTTTTATTTATCAAACTTTCATTTTGGTGTAAATTTATTTTTTATAGTTTTTTTTTATAATCAATACAACTGTCAAACTGAATTTCACTTTTGGTTTTTGAGAGACCTAAAGTTTGTATTTTTTATGAAATCGTGATTTTTGGAAAATTACCTTTTTTTTTCTAAAATCAAAGAAAAAGCAGGTCGTTTTATAAAAATTATATAAATGATATAAAGTCAGTTAGACAGTTGACTTCTTTATAAAAAAAATCAATTTAACGCAAAATCAAATGTTCATCAATATTATAGTTAAATAAACCCCTACCAAAATAAAAACTCTTGAAAAACGGCTGATAAACCTCTCTTAAAATTTAAGCACCGCAAAGGGAGATGTTTTTGTCGATCTGCCCTGAAAGCGCCTTAAAGTCCCCAAAACTACCAATTTTGAATTACTTTGAACAACTTCCTCGAAAAAAAAAAAAGAATTTCCCATAAGAGGCACACCTCCTTGTCTTTAGCTGGTACTACCACAAAGGTTTTGGGACACACCTGATTTTAAATAAGTTGAGCTAGGCGCAATGCACTCTAGATATATGTAGATGACCTTTGACCAATCCTTCATATTTGTAGAGCCACGAAGTTGGGATGAAAACCCTGGTCATGTTGGATGAGCAGGGCGGTAAGCCTTTTTATTTTTTCACCCCGTTTTATTCCCCTCCATATGGAGGTGCTAAAACTAATACATAGATCAATGTACTCAGATTTTCAGTTATTTACTCGATTTAATGACTAATTTTGGTAAATCAGGGCTATTAAAACAAACGGGTCACGATCCTTTACTATCTGTCAAGCAGCCCCCGCAGCAGATTTATGTTTCTCGTCTTCACCATTGCAAACGAGAGAGAGATACGCTCGATACCTGGCAAAAATTATTTTGTGTGTTTTGTGTTGTTTATTTCGGTGTTTTATTAAACTAGTTCAACACTTGTAAAGTTATTTTTTATGAGGTTGTCTTTTAAGTTTTGCATATACAACTGGAATAAAACAGTTGATATCTTTTAAAGACTTTATTGTTTCTCGAAGTATTCTCTACGAAAATTAATGCACTTTCGCATGCGCTCAAACCAGTTGTCAAAGCTGTAATTTGACTAATTTGTGGGTACTGTCAAAATTACATTCTTGAATGCGTTGACTGCTTCCTCTGGCGACTGAAATCTTGAAAAATATAGACATCGTTGGGACTTAGGTCGGGACTGTATGGAGGATGGTCCAACAATTCGACGTTTTGTTGGGTGCAAATTTCGGTGTTTTTTTGTGCTTTGTGGGAACTTGCATTATCTTGGTGTAGGATGATTGGTCGTTCGGGGTTCGTTTTTCAAGGCTCAACTATGACTTTCGGCAAAGAAATGTTGATGTACCAATCCGCAGTAACAGTATTCTGTTTCTTCCAGAGGAATTGTTACTACACCTCATGCTTTTGCAATAATTCTTCATTCAAAATGTTTTGAATTGAGGTCTTTGCAATCTTCTACGATGATCACGCGCACAGCATCGTGCTGTTGTTTTTCCTGGGTGACAGCCGTTTTTGGTGCACCTGACCTTGGATCGTCACTAAGGCTAATCCGTCCACGCCTGAATCCTCCATACCAACGAGAAACTGTCGACTGATTTAGTGCTTCATTACCGAAAACAGAAATTAACTTAGCAAGGCATTGTTGTAAAGATAATTTTCTTCGAAAGTTGTAGAAAACTATAGCCCGGAAATGTTCTCGGCTTAGTACCATTTTTCGACTGATTTGTTAAAAATTTACTGCAGCTATAAAACTCTATGTATTGCACTGACCTTTTGAATTCAGGTTAGGTAAAGATTGAGGTTAAGTTTAAGTAACAACATTCGATAAGTGTCGCCATCTATGTTCCTATATGCAAAATATAAAAGACAGCCCTTGTATCTTAAAATCAAACTCAGTGATCAATCAACAGTTCTACGCGATTTGCTTTAATTTAAGTCTTAACTTTGTTGTGTTTGTAGCATTATTTTGTTTTATTTAGTTTCTAGCTCAAACGGCTTTACTCTTTTTAGTCTTCGAACTAGCATTTTAGTGTCTAGTAGCTCAATCACTTTCATATGTCGATGTGGAGTCTATATTCATGGCTTTTTGCGTATTTTTTCATAGTCTCTGCTACAGTTTCTATTTTTAGGTCCTGATAAAGGTTATAGTGACCTTCCAACGACCCAGGAAGTATTAGCAATGTTTCTTAGTACTTTCTTTTTAAATCTCTGTACAACTATTATAGTATGTTACTCTCTTCTGTACAATCCCAAAGTTAAACAAGGTACGGAAACGTGGCTAATTATTGTGTCTGTTATTTACATTTTTGTTTGTTAAATCAACGTGAATTCATTTGGTTTAATTTAATTTTATTGGCCATTTTTTGAACCAATTTTGTGAACTTTGACGACTGCTTCCTGAAGTTTTTTTCTATTGATTTTTCAATAAATTTTTTCACTGTTGCTAAGTGACAATTTTTTGTTTTGAAATATCACAAATGAATATATAAACAAGGGCCTATTACGCTACCCTGAGGTACACCTGCTTTTATTTTTCTAAAAATCTTCCTGTTTTAGTCTGAAGTGTTTATCAAATATGTATGACTCCAAAATATCAGAATTTTTTTTCATAGCTCTTGTATATTGTATAGTTGGCAGCAAAGATAATGGCCTATAAAATAATGCAATTTTGCAACAAAAAAGCGTTAATACTTTGCGGACCTCTTTAAATTTTAAATGTTCTTAATCGATTTTAATCATTCTTGCTTTAACTTTCACCTTTAGACTATTTTCACGAACATTTCAATTTTTTAATAATATTTCATTTTCATAAAACTTTGATAGAATATTGGAATGATGTTGTGGAATATTTTGCTCAAATTTCTTGAAAATTCATAGGTCGTTTAAAAAATATCGCGAAAAATCCCCAATCCTCCCACAAAAATCACATGCAAATCAAATTCCGAGAGATCTGCTTTTCTTTCAGGGCCGATATATTTTTTGTTGGGCTTTATGACTCTGATTGATACAACTTTGACGCCCTTGAGCATTTGATGACAGCCGTTTTAAAACACCGCCATCTTTAATTTTACAAAATGCTTAAGATTAGGTGACAGCCAAAATCAGTCATAAATCAAGTAGATACTATTATTATCAGACTAATATTTTGATTTTTTCGAATAGCATCCTTTTTAAAGTTGAATATTGTTTTACCACCTCCAGTGCAGCACCATTTGTTAATAAAAATTGTTTTTGCTTTAATTACCGACTTAAATGATTACAACTTTTTTAAAAATATTAAATTAAATCGAGGTTTACAGGAAATAGGAATTAAAAAGTCTTTTGATGAGGTATTTTGTTCAAGTATGTGTCATTTAAGGTCCGTCAAATTGTGTACATTACGTAAGTTTGATGTAACGAAATCTAAATTTTTGTCGTAAATATGCAATAAATACATTTTTTTATTTTTTTTATCGATGTGCTAAACATTCGTTAGTGGAGAACAAAAGGAATCCATCTTTAAAATTTTATTGTTGGTTTTAACAACCTTGCAACAGTGGGTTAGAAGCAGATCTAGAGTTGTCAGATAACCGAGAGGGGAAAGCGTGGCAACGGCGACAAGGGACCAATGATCTCTATATATATAACTGGATAGGCCTTTACAGTTCATATCATTATTTTTGAGACAACTTTTTACAGGTTTTTTTCGTTGGTCTATGCTATTTGTTATGGTATACAGCTGATAACTGTCAAAAAGTTATCTCAAAAATTATGATATGGAGTTTACATATATGCAAAGTGAGGCAAACATATTGGATATTTGTTATAGTGAGACCACGCTGCGCAGGAGGTGCTCCAATGATATTCTGTGTTTTTGAAAGTTCGCGGACGTTTGATTTTTAATCTATAACTGAAATTTTACTGTGATTAGGTACTAATAAAGTTTTTAAATAATCAAAGCTACTTACTTCAAAAAGGAAACCGACTTTTTACTCTTATAAAACTCGTTTTTACATGAAACGCATCGTGTTCCCATTTTTTACTTTTGTTCAACAAAAAGAGTTTTAAAAAATACTGACCACCACTGTCAAACAAATTAATGACAAATCACAAATGACAATCTCTTTGAAGTATTAAGTTCACACAATACCAGCGGTGGATAGAACTAGAGAGAGAAAGGTTGCAATAGTTACCGTTTATGTATGTTCTCACTCTAAAAAACTTATTAAACTTTTGCCTTAGTGTCCTATGTACGTAATGTATTGCCGTGACCGTTCCAGTTACTTCGCATATAAAAAAAATGTTTTCTAAATTTTCCAACTGCTATTGAACATAACAAAAAGATGCTTTTGAAATTACAGCTTAAAATAGGTAACCCAGTTGAAAACTAATTCTTTGGTGTGTCATTGGAAAATTATCGAGGGGTAAGGACTAATTCTTTTTGTTTGTCAAATTTTTTTGAAGCAAAGTTGTTATGTTGGTTTCTTCTTTAGTTATTTTGGAACATTATTCAAAAAAATTTGGTTGGGAATTTTGTTTAGTTGTCAAAGTAGTCAAATCAAATTTTCAAAGCTTCTGTTGTGAAAACTGCTATTAAAAAGCTGCTATTTAGCAAAAGCAGCAACTGCGTCAACTGCTATTCGGAAAAATCAGTTTTATTCCCGTCACTGGAACAATACTGCAAGGTGAAAAAAGTTGGTTGGTTAATAAGCGCGTTTAAAAACTTGAAAATGAAAAACACGGAAGGTCCCTTCTGGCCTTTTGTATATAGAGATCACTGTATTTCGTATGACTTACTCTACAGCGTTGTCGGGTTTAACAATTAGTCGTATACTTAAAAACCGTGACAATAGGCTACAAGTCCATTTCATAATTTTTGAGATAACTTTTTGACAGTTATCAGCTGTTTACCATAACAACTAGCATAGGCCAACAAAAAAAAGTTGTCTCAAAAATTATGAAATAAAGTGTACTTCGGCGTGGCACGTTGCACCAAGTTGAAAAGCGAGACATCTGGCAACCCAAATCAGATCTAACCTATTGTTGCATGC
This sequence comes from Aspidapion aeneum, assembly GCA_963576565.1. Taxonomy (NCBI): domain Eukaryota; kingdom Metazoa; phylum Arthropoda; class Insecta; order Coleoptera; family Brentidae; genus Aspidapion; species Aspidapion aeneum. Next base: position 30,614,001 of record OY755038.1, on the reverse strand, counting down.
TTGGCGTTGATTAGTTTATTGCTTTTCGTGCAACGCAAGATGCAAGAAATTTGGCAACAAGCCAGCCACCGATTTTTGTTAATTTTTACATAATGGGTTATTTCTTTAAAGGTAATTTTTTCAGTCTGTTTTTTGTTTATAGATCAAACTGTTATGTAATCGTGCAATCAATTACGGTGCACAGTTTTTCTAAACTAAAACTTGATTTACTGCACGACTTCAACTACAGGAAGATTTTTTATGATACTAAATAATTTCTCAAATTAGTACCGATGGTTCTCCATTTGCGATATAAATGTACACCTTTCTTGAACAAATTATATACTTTTGGTGTTAAAATTTACTATTTTTTCAACAACTATCTTTTCCTGTTACACATAAACAAAATTTTCTTTGAACAGTATTACATAAAACAATACACCAACAATTAGACATTAAGAGAATATACAAGAATACCCTGAAGGTACAGGCAAAAAAGAATCTTGGCAAACCATTTTTCCTCTATTCGGGAATTTTACATCTAAATATTTTATTCTAATATTAAAATCGAAAGTATACACACAGAGGGAGCGTGTTGATTGTTTTAATATTTCATTCAAAGCCTGCACATCATTCACAACGTTATTATCCTGCAAAAGAGTTTACATTAATGACATTCAAAATATGCATCAAAAGACCCGTAAGAACGTTTAAAAATGAACTTAAATTTTGTGTATCTTATCATAGGATAACACAATAAAAATAAAAACACTTTTACGCTTCTCTCCTTTAAACAAAATTTAATTAGACGATAGTTTTCTTTTTACAGCTACTTTTACCATTTTTTTTTTAAATTTGACATTTGGAATTTCATTTAGATGCAGTATAAAAGCAAAAAATAAAAAAGTTGGTTAAAAGAAAGCTATTGACTAACTAAAGGAAAAAACTACTTGGCATGCCTCTTCTTCTCTCAACTTTATAGAAGCGCTTAATTCCTTTTTAGAAATTTTAGATCACCAGATTTCCTTCAAAATTAGTTTTAGTCAATAGTTAATAGAAATATTTTCAACATAACCCTATGTTTTACTTTAAAAAAATATACATCAAAATCTTTGTATGCCCAATGTGTTCAATATTTGTATTAGAGTATAATAACTTAAAAGAGCGAGACTTAAACTCCTTCAACATTGACCTTGCAGTGAAGGGTGATTCGTTTTTATCATTTTAGGATTCAAAAGTATAAGTGTCTAGTTTAAACAAAAACAAATTGACCTTGAAATGACCTTTGACGTCAAAGTCGAATTTAAAGTCATTCGGTATCAGTAACTAAGAAAGTTTCTTACAAATGTTATCTAAAACTCCAATTTTCAACTTATTCCTCTGTACTCTTTAAGCGACTTTTTAGGCACACTATTTAGAAAACCAAATGGCTCAATTTTTGGAATGCCAATTATAGACTGTCAAGTGGACTTTGAGTTGAATCCAGAGTTAACTAAAAGTGTTTACTCGTTCGTACAAATAACAGTAAATGTCTTTGTGTTGCTTTTGTTAATTCAGCAAGAGAGAGAGATTGCAAAATGTTGGGTTATGTTTAAAATGACCGCCTTCCAAGAAACCTTTTGGGTTGACAAAAAAAGATTATTTTGTGTGTCCTTTGACTATTTTCTAAAAAAAAAATATTGTTACACCTACAGTCAAAAAGGCACCACGGCGTGTTAAAGATAAGCTAGTGGTGCCATCTATCCACAGAAATTTACAATTTACTTAACTTGTCCTAATCATGTAAACAGTACCATCGAAGAAATTATTTATTCCATGACGGTACAAACAAACAATTAAAAAATTGCAACATGCAATTTGTGTCAGGATTTTCCAGTGCAGGGTCCAAGAAAAATAAATCACGCCCTCAATATTTCAAAATATAAATAAAATTGGTAACACAACCCTTTAACCATCCAACAATTACAATGTTAACCAGATTAGAGACACTAGATAGTTTAAGTTGTGCTACGTATTTTTACGTAAAACTGCACGTTACGTTATCTACGTTTTGTTCCAAATTTGAGTTTAAGTTGAATGTTTTTACGTTACCATAACAAGTCTACTTATAGCAGAGAATATGGAATGCGGCACTGGGTTTTTCTGATGTTAAATTTTGTTTTTTGTCTTTTCAACTACAGTAGGAATATATTTGCAAAGAATCGTTTGTACTGAAAGCGGAAATTATCGTCTAGGCCTCAGTTTTCGATCGGTCAATCAACCAATTCTATTCTTTGGTAACGTTAAGGTGTCCGCAGACTGCCGTAAGCTAACGTAAATACGTAAGCTCCTAACGTGACCTCGACGACGGTGTGACGAAGTGCGCTTGCGTATCTGTCAAATCTCATGCTTACGTAAAAATACGTAGCACAACTTAAACTATCTACTAATTATTTGCAAATTCAGAAGGAAAAGTAATTGGTCTTGTTACTTGGATCCTTTGTCTCTCTTTTTTTTTTTTGAGCGAAAAATAGTCTTTGGACACACAAAAAAAACCTTTACGATAGGGGGTTGGTTGATATTTATAGGTAAAATCTGGTGACTTTTACTAACTAGAACACATAGATCTTATCTTCTTCCTATAGGGCATGAGCATGAGGGTGGTTACTAGCCAGGTATTAGACACAAAATACATACATCCTTCATTCAGAATTTTTAAAATATACCTATTTACAGGGTCTTTGGTTATCTTTGCATGGCCTTTATGAGGGGTTAATGTAGGTAATAGAAAAAACTTTTAATACAAAAGTTGCATATTTTTCCATATTATCTTTTGGACTTTGTCAGAAGTGTCGGATGTCATTCCTTATGTTAAACTTTCTTAAATTAAAAGTAACCTATTTTCTGTCTGAAAGGAAGACGAAACATACAGTTTGTTATTATCTTACAAGCTGTTCTCTTTAACTTAAGAGAGTTGCTGTCAAAATTAGACATAAGAAATGCCATCTGACACTAATATAGTCATAAGATAATATGAAAAAAATTATGCTATTAACTTTTATTTTTAAAGTTATCTCTACATTAACCCCTCATAAGGACCACGAAAATATAAACAATGACCATGTACAAAATTTTTAAGTTTCCGGTCAAGGGGATCAACTAAGATTTTATTTTCTTCCGTCGTTTTGTAAATGGATTGTGAATATCAATTGCTGTTTCCTAAATGTCCTAAAGTGCAACATTTATGTGCACAAACTTGGAATATAGAGTAGCGGCAATAGTAAAGTAAGTCCCTAAAATTGGTATATAAATCACTATCAAAAATAAGTGTTTTTGACACGCTTAAAAAAATTCTTTCGAATGGATCTTGCCATTTTTGCCTAAAATTACACATCAAAAAACCATTATCGTGACAAAAAGGTACTACTTCATTTTGTGGTGAAAATCGCCGGAACACGTGAACCTAGAGCAGAATTGAAGTTTTCAAATGCATCACATACCACTTATTCTTAGAAGGGTTGATAAAAGATCAGATTTATATACAATTTTAGCGAGTTGCTGTATTTTTGGCCGATAATGCACCACAAATAAATCAACTTTGGTTAAAGAAGAAAATATTAGAGGCTTATCCCCTTGACCACAATACTTACTATAGGAAGTGGTAATTGTATTGATACAAAAACTAACGTTAAATTTCTAATTAAATAGAACAATTGGACAGAATCGAAGATGGAATGGACCAAATCAACACTGACATGCGAGAGGCCGAGAAAAACTTGACAGGAATGGAAAAATGCTGTGGGTTGTGTGTCTTGCCATGTCAAAAGTAAGTATTATATAACTGGATGGGCCTTTACATATTTGCAAAGTGAGACAAAACTATTGGATATTTTTTGTAGAGAGAGCGCACAGGAGGTGCTGCCTTTCTATTTTTACTTCTACTCTCCGATGATATTCTGTGGTTTTGAAAGTTTGCGGACATTTGATTTTTAATCTAACTAATAAAGTTTTTTCAATAATCAAAGCTACTTACGTCAAAAACAAAACCGGATTTTCACCCCTACAAAACTCGTTTTTACATGCCGTGTTCCCATTTTTTATTTTTGTTCAACAAAAACAATTTCAAAATAATACATTTAATTAGTTATTTAAAAAGATATACAGGGTGTCTCTAAAAGGTCTGTACAAAATCATAGCACATATTCCTCAGGTCAAAATATTAAAATTTATAATCATTTCTTAACGCATTACTTTAAAAATTGGTACTCGGGGGTTTTTTGGAATGCGAATCCTAAATATGGACACTTTTTCACTGTGGGCGTCAGAGGGCGTTTCACAATGCTCATCTTATGGTTTAAAATGACCATAATTTTTTTCTCAGTGTTTTTTTCAACTTTTTTTGTTGACAAAATAATTTTCTGAACTTTTTTAAACAAAAAAGGTACTTTTGATAAAATCTGCTAGGGTGAGCCGTTTCCGAGATAGTTCCGTTTTTAGTGTTCGATGCCGCAACGGAATATTGAAATTATTTTTGATCAAAAGATTTTGCTGCTACCTTTAAGGATTAAATTTAGTCAGTAAATGAGTTATTAATTTTTTTTTGTCGTTTAGTCATTTTCGGTAGGTATCAGTCAATTTTTGGGAAAATAGTTTCACTTGGTTCAATTAAAATAAAAAACACCCTGTATCTCTGAAACGGAGCAATTTCGGACTAAGGTAAGTTGCTTTAAATCGACTTAATTTGACCTCAGAAATATGTGCTAAGATTTTGTACAGACCTTTTAGAGACACCCTGTATATTTCCTTGTTTACTTTGCAATATCATCTTTTAGGGGATCATCATTTAAAGAAGACGAGGGTACCTGGAAGGGCAACGACGATGGCAAAGTGGTCAACAATCAGCCGCAGCGAATGATGGACGATCGTAACGGAATGGGACCTCAGGGCGGCTACATTGGACGCATCACGAACGACGCAAGAGAGGATGAGATGGAAGAAAATGTTGGCCAGGTAAATGAGAGAGAGAAACATAAACAGGCTCTCGTTGTTGTGGCCCAAGGTCTGTAGAATATAGGTTACCTGGTAACTTTCTTACCAATCAGAGCCAGTTGTTGAACGCGGGAAATGACGTCACCCGCAGTGCCCATTTAATTTAATATAGTAGGAAATCGTCAAGTTTTTTGTGTTCCTTTAGTGATTTAAATGTAAATATGTTTTGTTATTTTTCTTAGTGTTTCTAATAACAATATTCATAAAATACAGCAACTAACTCAAATCTAAAACTTACGTTATACCACTTATCCCAAATGCCAAATGTCTTGGAAAGCTTTTAACTTCTCTATATATAAGTAATATAGAACAAGTAGTTACAGTTTTAAAATAAATATAGTCCGAAAAAACCCCACAAGTGTAAAAAATAAACCATCGAAGATCAAAAATATTTAAAAACACATGTAAACACATCGCTCTAATCAAATCGTGGCACTCCAAATGACGCGCTGTCACCTCTCACGCCGCTTCGACCATAGAGTTCCCAAGTAACCTATCCTCTACAGACATTTTTTATTTGTAAAATCATGACTTTATTTGCAGGCTGTATCTGACTTTTAGGGGTGGCGGAGAAGGTCAAAAGGAAAAAAAGTTCAAATAATTTTTGGTCAAAGCTTTTTGTTTTCGGGTTTTATACTGTGTCAAGTTTGAAGAGTGGGGGAAACCTGTGAATTTTTAAAATGACAAACTTGCCATTGTCGAATGATTTTTTGATTCATTGTCACCCAGAAAAACATCGATGCTGTGCACATCATCACGGAATCGACATGTGACATATCGCGAGATTGAGGCTTCATTGGGGACTTCAAAGACCTCAATTCAAAAAACTTTGCATGAAGAATTATGGGTAAATAAACTAATCTCCCGCTGGATACCGCATCTATTAACCGAAAAACACAAAGAAGCTAGGGTCAACAGTACAGTTGTCTGTTTGGGTGTTCCAAGATGAAGAAAAGCCAACAAAAGTCATCCGTTTTCGAAATGTATCCAGAAAGATAGTTGCGAGGTTTGTCTCAAAAGCAGGTCATGAAGTAACAATCCTTCTGGAAAATCAAAGGACTGTTACTGCCGATGCAAGTTCTTATAAAGCACGAAAATCCATTGAACTATTGAATTTTTAACCCAACAAAACGAATTGTTGCTCCATAAAGTCCCGACATAAGTCTCATCGATTTCTATACTTTTGCGAAAATCAAGAACGGACTGCATGGTCAAAGATTTCAGTCGCCAGAGGAAGCAAATGACGCCTTCAAGAATGCAATTTTGACAGTACCATACAACGAGTAGAATTACAGCTTTGACAACTGGTTTGACCGTATGCAAAAGTGCATTAATTTTCGTGGAGAATACTTCGAGAAACAATAAAATCTTTAAAAGTTATCTACTGTTTTATGCCAGCTGTATATGCAAAAATTAAAAGACAACCCTCGTATAAGAGGAATAAAGACAAAGCATCACCTTGCGTTAAGCCTGAAGTTACACAAAATGACTCTGAGAGCTAGTTATTTATCCTGACTACAGCCTTGGAACCCTGAATAAAAACCTTGACTAAATTAATGTATTTTGAGGGAATTCCCGCAGTAGCTAAATTCTACATCATTCTCCTCTCCCGATTTACGCTATCAAATTTCTGTTTAAAATCTACATTAATACTTTATTAAATAAATCAATCAATTAGTCAATAAGATCTGACAACGGGTAAACTTCAAAAATGGATGTTTTTAGGTGAACACTATGATCGGCAACTTACGTAACATGGCCATCGACATGGGTTCGGAACTGGAGAACCAAAACCGACAGCTCGAACGCATCAATTTGAAGGTAACGTTTTTCTTTGCTCTGCTTATATTACACCGTTTTAGTTTTCACTATAAAACTTTTTGATACAGAATTTACTGATTGAAATGAGTATGATACAATTAAGCACTTTCTGTGATACGTTGTGGCACTGACTCATAACCTAGCAAACAAAGTTACGTTATTGCGAACTAATACGTAAAATTCTATTCTGGAACCCTATAATCTGACCCACAGCCGTATCTCTATCTTAAATTTTTCGGAGAAAGAAAAAAGATGATTTTTTTTTATTAACCTTTAATTGAGAGAAAAATAAAAGAGGCAGTTAGGAGCATAACACAGAATCAAGGACCCTATACTCTACACTGGTTGCTTACAGAATTTGACAAGTCATTGAACCCAACTGGCCAACTGTAACTGTCTATGTCATCGCGTTGATTTAGTCGATAACTTAGATCATAGCCTGCATTTTACTTAAGAGTTTTGACATGTAAAGCCTTTAAAAAGTAACGGAATAGTTCTCAGATATCAACAATTTTTCGTGGCTAAGCGGGTATAAAAATATTATGTTTCTGTTATATTTTTTCGTGGGCAGCTCGAAAGCTGTACACCCATGTAAGGACACTCATCGTAAAGGCAAGTGCTTGACGATGAGTGACCTTACACCCACGGGGTTCAAGATCTAATGGATACCTATTAAGTGTTGACAGTTTACTGCTTCGTCCTTAAGGGACTTTTCAGAACACTGTATAGTCAATGTGACACTTTTGTAAAGCTAGAGACGGTATATAAATCTCATCTTACGATATTGGTAAGAGAAATGAAAATATGCCTGCGATACCGTATGCTTTTTACACAATTGGCGACATCTACCAAATACAAAATAAACTACCAGAGTAAAAGCAAAAGGCAGGCAGATGAAACGAAAAACAGTACTGGTGACCGTGACATAATTTGTCCCTAAGGTTGGGTCAATGCATTTTTGCCGGCTTCGCGACGTTTTATGTCTGTTTGGCGTAGTGTGAGCCAAAAATACTACAAACATAAAGTCCCGTTACAAAGAAAACAACAATTTTTCGTAGATAGTTTAGTGATTGCCCTTCCATTTATAGGTAGGTTCTAACACAGCCCCAAGGTATCGAAAAACACATCTGTGAGCCAAACTCTTTTTGAAATTCTTGTAAAATCACTTTTCTGGTACCATCCGAGGTTTAACGACCAAAAGACACAAAAGTGTTCTTAACGGAAATCTACAGTCACTTTTTTAACAAAATCCACTGAATTTGATGATGTATGTACATTAGGCGATTTAAATTCACATGACTCGTCAAAGTCTGTAGGCGACCTGTGTAGGTTCCTGTAGAACCTTGATCCAGAAGTTGTCATAATATGATTCTGTATCATGGTCCCAACTGCCCCGCTTTTGGGCACTCTTACTCCCGTTTTCTTCTGGTCTCTCTCTCTCTCTGGAAATAAACTTTTTTGGGAGAGCTAAAAACACGTGTGGTCAAGGTAGTTGGACATATGTTCCAGAATTTAATTTGACGTATGGGTTCGCAATTATATGACTTATTCGTGATGTCATGGGAAGGTGCCTAATTAAAAATTAGGATAAGGAATGTCACTGAACTGGACAACATGTCATAGAATTTAAATGCATGACAAGCATTTGACAGCTATTGGGATCAATTTAAACTTCCAAAGTTCTAGACGCGTTTATTTTGTTTCTTTTTCAACAACTTCGTGATTTTTTCAATATAAAGCTAAATATTACACTGGAAAATTTTAATATATAGTAGGGAAGGCAGTGAATATTTTTTGGAACTTATTTTCTTAGTCGGTTTATATGAACAAGTATGTTCTGTTAATGATAATAATCAACAATTTTTCAGTCTGGTAATGATTTCCCGATGGCTTCAAAAGGTTAAGGAATGATATGAGTCGACTTATTTTCTTAGTTCTAAATCTTGGACACTAAGAAGAAGAGATCATGAACATCATAATAAGAGCAATCGGGCTTATCCAAAAATTGGACTGATTTTTGCCCTTAATTTCTTAGTCCTGAAACTGAACGTATAAACTAAAGTTTTAATACACTTATAAAAATAAGTCTTGCTGATTTACAAGTTGGAAAATGCATCTGGCGGCGTCTTCAAAATTGGAAAATTAGAAACTTACATTCTTAGATTTGAAATTTCTTCACATGATGGATTATAGAGTATGTATATGCCAAAAAGATAGTCTGGCTGTTATTTACAATCACAAAAGCCTCGCCAGACTCTCTAAGATCCAATAGGTTATTAATTTGTTGCTCCTTAAGGGTCGCAAATACGGAAAAACTGCTCGAGACCGAAAAGTCTCTAGTTAAAAGAAGGAATTTTTTCTATGTCTAAAAAACTACCAAGGACGCACCAAATTCAGGTTGAGGGGAAAGGGAAAAAAGATCCTTTTTGCTAAAGAAATATTTTCTTGTAGATTCAAATTATTATTTAGCATTCCTAATGACTTATACTTAGTAGCTTAATTTAGATTTTAGGTTTGACCTAAATATCTTAAAAACTGCGAGAGAGCTATCAGCGAAAAACGAAAAAAAAAGTAGTTAAATGCAACAGCCTGTAAATCGACAATGAAGCGGTTGCGGATCTATGCGCATGGGAACTTTGTACGTGGGTCTAAGAAACATTAACATAATAGAATGTGTCAAATTGACGGGCATCAGATAAGTCTGGCAAGGCTTTTAGCTTTTAAATCACAGTCAGATTGTATTTTAAGCTTTCAAAACTAAGAAAATAAGGGAACTCATTTCATATCCTTTTTCACTTGCCAGACATATTGGCCATTCTTAGAGATTAGCCAGATTTTTTTTGTTAACCTAGGTATCCCCTTAACTAGTACAACTATTTTTATTACTAAGAAAATCAGTTTCGCGCCTAAACCCATATCGCAAACCACCAACAAATTTTGCTTAGAATTGATTAATGAACAATTCTATCGATGTTTGCTAGCAAAGAAAATAGGTTCCAAAAATATTCATTGCATCCCCACCACTAATATTTTTTTCCTCAAACAAGTGTTTAACTAGTCACTCTAACTCGAATCCGATGAACAGCTTGTGCTCTTTTAACAACCTAAGGCTTTGATACATTACATACATACACTGCCTCTGCCATTTTGAGCACTTATTTAAAAGCTTATGTTTAGTACTGTATACGAAGTATATTTAATAATAATAAATACCGGAACTGATATTAAGCTGTTAACGGAGAAGGCAGCGTCCACGGTTAGTAGTCATCGTAGACAATAAAAGATGAGCATTTTGAGCAGCTTTTCCGACATTTTTTGATTCGTGGATCATTTATTTCATTCTTGACTCGTTGTCCTATTCGTAGAATCATGACTCGCCACCAGTAATTCAAGCTTATCACAAAAATTGTTTTATAGTTTTTTCGATGTTTACCTAAAATTTGATGTTTAATCGTTGTTTTGTCAACAACGTAAAAAAAACACTTTATCTACAGTTGATTATCATAATTTTATTAAAACCAGCATTTTCTGACGAAAAAAAGTTGTCTCAAAAACTATGGAATCGAGCATAGCTGTACGCTCGCCTCCGAGTGTTAGGCGATCACAGACAAATCAGTGGATCCCTTTCCAGTGTTGGCTCCAGTGGTTCGCGTCCCGCATTTTAAAAGCTGGAAAAAATCGAGATACCTACCGTGATAAATGTTTTAAATTGTAGGATTACACAAGCTACTTGAATAACGGTTGAGTCGAGTAGATCAAATTATTCTTCTGTCAAACGCTTGTCTTAGCTTGCGTCCTTAATTCACCAAGATAATGTTGTCAAACTATATTTCAAACACATTTCACTAACTGTCTGTCTACCTTGTTATTTTATTTTCGCCTACATTTTATTAATCTAAACTTATTTTTCATCGCCCACCCTCTACCACTCACCCACTACGTACCAAAATGCATACGTACATGAACCTACAACACCCCCGAACGTGTGTGACATCTGAACAACTGTCACTCATCAAATGTGTTGTGTTGGTTTGCAACCCGCCATACGTATAGGGCGACTCAAATAAGGAGAGGATAGAGGAGGCTAACAAGCGCGCCCAGAAGCTGCTTAAGTAAACACACGGCCGGCGCATTCGCCCAGTATTTAAATCAGCTCTTTTTCCAGAACACAAATTTACCTACTTGATAATACCGTACTTAATATTGATTCAAATTTCGCTGCACTTATGTTTATCTGCTCAACGTTTCACATAGTGTCTCTTTGTCGCGTAGTTCAAGATTGTTTTCAAGTTAAAATTTGTCACAGACTTTTCAAGGACAACGTATGTTTTAAATATATCTATACAAGAAAATGCGCTCATGATGTTCATAAATCTTGTCCAAAGGCATATGTTAGCTTAATATTTTCGAGTATGTATTTCTTAGTGTGTCACTTTTAGATAGTGTCAGGGTGGCGCCATCTAGTAATTTTTATTAAAAGCTTGTATGCGCTGAAGTTTTTAATAAAAATTAACAGATGGTGCCACCTAAAAGTGACACCACACGAATAGTGGAACCAAGCCAAGAAATTTCTTTAAAAAAAACAACAGTCACTTTTATTGGAGGCGTATATACACTTTTCTTGTATAGATATATTTAAGACGTTTTTTAACATTCAAACGCAAACTTTTTAAAAAGTTTTTGTGGTTATCGAGTAAAAAAAATATTTTTAATTCTAAAAATATAATTTGGGGTTTCATGCATTATTTTCTGTGGGTTGCTGCAAAGCTTTTCGTCCCACAGGGACTTATCAGAACACTGCATGGCCAATGTAGTGGTGCCATCTGCCACAAACCAAATAAACTAAATAATTTTTATCCGATAGCCATCAAAATTTTTGACTTGAAATTCACAGACACTAAAATTTACGTGTGCAAACTTTTATATTGCGATCTTTGTTTTTTAATAAGAGATAGGCGGTTAAAATTGTTTTAAGTTTGTAGTAACTTACCAAGAAATTATTTAAGTTTATACACTTTTGAGATCAATCTTGTACTTATCCAAGCTTGTTCCCTTGATTTATATTTTTATAAATTATTTTTTATTAAACGTATTTTTGTAAAAGTGTTTATTTAATAAATTACCTGGGAACTAGCTACAATTAAGAAAGGCCCTGTATGTTTTGGACTATAGTCTAATATAATAGCGTTTCCTGATGAAACAATTTTAACAAATTTAAACCGTTTTTTGTGCTGTTAGATGCAGGAAAAAGTAACCTCCCATTTAATAAATTATTTTTGTTTAAACTTTTTAAGATTCATTACAAAAAAGTCGTTATGTAAACGATATAGTATAACATACATGGTTTTTGTAATGTTCAAAACTCCGCGAAGCTGGTTAGCTTGGTTTTTCTTTACAATCTTTCAACACACAATACTATTTGCACAATTTGGTTTTGTGTTATTGATGTCTTTGCAGTGTTTTACTTTTCTGTTAAATTTCTTCTGTGTTCTGGGTTTTTTGCACATTTTTACACGCGTTTCTGGTAAGCAGCTTTTTAAATTATAAAAAAAATCAAGTGATTCCTTTGCATCTCTGAATGCAGTTGAATTACGGTAGAAGTACTGTAGGAACCTGGGGTTACCTAGCAAGCAAAATACGGGTATAGATTTACCCTCCTCTGAATTTTTTGCGATTTTAAATCACAAAATATTTTTTTTTATTTGATTAGAAACTTTTTTATATCTTGTAGTATTTTCATATCTTGTGACCATTCCCATAAAAAAAAACGATTTTTTGTCATTCTCATTCATTCTGGTGGGACTATCTATAGGGTCTTTTTTTTAATGATCGCAGATACAAAAAATATAAAAGAGACTAAAAAGTTTTGTAAACAAAGCATATTTTTTTTCTGTTTTAAAATCCAACGGTGGTGTTCCGCAAAAAAAGAGTGCAACGAAAAAGAAATATAGAAATATATACAGCGTGACCAGTCTTCTATCTAGGGGTACAATTTTTGTATGGGCCATAATGATTCCATGAGAGAACACAAAAGCGTCAAAACCAACGTTGCCCAATTAGCGAAAATATCAGTATAACCGGCTACTCGGTTCGCGAAAGGTCTTAAATTTTTGTTTCTTACTATAAGTAAATAATTCACTTACTTTAAAAAAAGCAGAACTTTAAAATGTTATTGTGGTTATTGATTTTTCTTGACTAATAATTGTCGCCCACAAACAAAAGTCTGGTTGTCGGCTACTTTAGGACTGCAACAGCCTGCGCTTCTAGTTATTTACCAAGATTATCTTTGGCAACACTGGCATGCTTTCTACGGGAATTGTGTGTATCGCGGTCTCTTATTAATACATGCTATACTTTATCTGTTTTGTGTTCTCTAATGGATATTAGACCCCCTAGATGTGGACTTGAAAATAATAAGAGTGCTAAATTGTATGAATATTTGATCCTGTTCGAACTATAAAAAAACCAGTGGTACATTTAAGAACTTTAATCTATTTCTCAGTTCATGATTAATATGGCGTTTTGGCAGGTTTAAATAAACAAGAATAAAAAGTATTTTCTGTGTAGTTTTGGACAAAAGTGACTAGTAGTATTGGAGCAGGGGGTAAAAGTTATATAACTCCTAAAATTTATTACAAAATATATAGACAAGTAAAAAAGTGCTAAAATATTCAAATTACGATTTCAATTTTCGATCATTTTTGGCGATTAAAAAAAAATTGTATCTCAACTATCCTTTGTTTAATTGTTATGAAATTTTAAAGAGGTTCTTTTTCGAATAGTAATAGCTGCTTTTGCCTAAAACTACACAGAATAAAGTTTTTTTTTGATAGCTCTTTTTTAAACCTGTTAAAAAGGCACCAGATAATTTTATACGAAAAATGGTCATAGCTCTTTACATGATAAATAGAATAAGGTTTTCACATATCTCTCTAGTTTTTTTATAGTTGAAGCAGGATCAGATTTTCAGATAGTTTTTGGGACTCTTATATTTTATATTTGAACTACACAGATATCTTAAAATCTGCAGGAGCTATAGAGATTAAACCTAAAAATTCTTAAAATTTCAACGTATATAAACTGAATGAAAAAAATGATCATATAGTCTAAAACTCTCTAATGTTGTTAAATAATCCTTAGATAGGCAATAAATTACAATTTCCTGCCGGAGAACTTTCAAGTGCCGTTTTACAGCTCTCGAGCATTGAGCCTGAGTGTTAGAGCGCGTTTCATGCTAGGTTACTAACAGGCAGCCCGAACTCTGACCTTTGCGACACATCCTAGTTTTAGATATACGAAGCATTTGTATTTATACCTTTTTTTGTGGCAATAAAAACATTAATTATTATTTTTATTATTAATATACCTTCTTAATCTCTTAACTTCACTTTCTTTCTCGTTTAAAACTAAAATGATACAACTTTTTCTCTTGAATGTACTACTTTAATGTCATGCGGTTTTTGTTGCTTTTTGTTGGTCTATATTATTTGCCTAGACGTCACTTTCTGACGATAAAGCTTTTGTGATAGGGCGGCAGGCACATCTAAGCTACTGTGACGTACAAACATCAATACTAAAACTAACTTTAAATCGACCGCCTTTAAAGGAACTAAATCTAAGGTCACTCGTTTTAAAGCAAGCCTTATTGTGAACCACTCTCATGAAACACTCAATATAGTTTTTACTTATAGTTTTATTTAAAACCGTTAACAACAATTTTAAACCTGGCATGAAATTAAAGAACAAAAAATATTTAAAAAAAAGTTTCCTGCGCTTCACTGTTAAAGTGTGAAATCAAAATAGACGTAAGTATCAACGTCTGTCTGAAAGCATGAGATCACCTTTTTTTGTGTTAAAATTTTTAATCGTAATGGGACATTTGCCAATAATAATTTTTACCAAAATGAACTAATGCAAGGTTTTTTTCCAAACCGTAATAACAATTCCAAATCAGGGGTGAAATTAATATGAATTTGGAATAGCATATTATTATGTACCTTGTAAAATATGTCACGTAAAATATAGTGCGTGTGCCTTCAGTCCTGTGTAATAAAAGTCGTGATTTGTCAAAATTTGACGTTAACTGGGTGCGCAGTACGCCAAAGCGGTTTCTGCCCCCTTTCAATTTTGTTACGTTGATAAGAGTCCGACTTTTAATTTACTATTTTACCTCAAAAGGATAAAACCTAGCATTTTACTGATATTGACGCCACTTGATCTTTTTTTTTTAAAGAAATCTGTTTACCAGTTGGCTTGTTGCATATAGCTTTAAGCGAGCTCTTTACACCTAGTATAGCACTCTATCTTCTCTTTTCTCGCAAATCAATTAGATGTATTTTACTTACACAGTATAAAGATGCATGAATTTAACAAAGAAAATATATTTATTGCCATTTAGTTATTTCATGTCCTTGTAAGTTGCCGCCTAGAGTTCTTTTTTAAGATTTTCTTTTGGATGTCTTTGGCTACCAGGGCCATGAGGAACTATGCCCGATATGAACCTGGTAGCCAACGTCTTTTAAACGAGGATCCAAGAGAAAGAAGGCGAGGTGCCAACTCACAAATGAAAATAAAATAAACTAAATTAAGCTAAAAGTTAAATTTTAAAAGTTTGTATAGTGAAAACTAATTTTAAGAATAATTAAAACAACGACTTTTACTCCCTAAGGATTTATTAATTACCAAGTTGACATGTTTGTTCTCAGCTGGTAATAGATATTGAAACATTTACATTTCTGACATAAAAATATTTTGCATGAATTACTTGTCAACCACTAACGAAATTTATTGTTCCTTGTTCATTAATTATTAATGTGCACAATGTTTAAGAAAGTTCAATACGACCAAAAAACATTATTTTTTTCATAGAAATGATGGGAATTGCTTATAATTTGCAATATACAGGATAATATAAAAATAATTTGTTGTGTTTAAATGGAAATAATACAACATTTAAATACTTTTGACCTGTTATTGAGTATTGAACTTCTTTAAGTTCCCTGTCAACTACTACTAATTCTATACTAATGCTTACTGTTTTTATTAATCTTGATGTTGTTTAATTTTTTTACATTGCAACCTGCTCACTTCCACGACACCAACTACCACTTGTGACACGACATCTACCTGTACGTAACAAAAACCCACGCCAAACCACTTACAAAATTGGTGACGTTTCTGGGAAAACGCTTTCAACGATCAACACTGGCGCCCCCACTAACCCACCTATGCTGCTACTAACCGAATTTTGGGAACTAACATGCACAGGGCGATTCCAATGCGGCGAGGATAGCAGTGGCCAACGAGAGGGCGCACGACCTTCTCAAGTAGACACTTGATAACAGTACCACTACTCGAACACTATGAGTACTACTTTTTCTCTAATATCTTTACTAAATGTATGTTTTGTGTGCATTTAACATTTAAACGGCTTGTTCCCACTAACATTTCTAGGTTAGGGGCAGAATTACGCAGTAATACTAATGTCATCTTGCCCTTAGTAAATCTTGTATCTTTGTCTTACCCGTTACAAAGTAGCAAACGCATAAGAGAAATGATATGCAGCAATTAGACAAAGATAGAAACAAGAAGTAGCGTATTTATTTTCTGACACAATAATAATCCAAAAATCAACGAATAATTTTAAGATTTCCCAATTATGGAATATCAAGTATTCTAAACCTAACCTAGAAAACTTATTATGCTAGCTACCATACATATACTGTAGGACAATAATTTCAAAATAATTTTCTGTTGATGAAAAATACCATCTATTCTAATAATGTTAAAGAATGCTTTTGGGAACTAGCTGCTAATGGAATTGGGTTAGATCAGTAAAATATAGCTTATGGGAACAGAGATGATTTTATAATTCGGCACCCTGGTTTAGTAACTTTTGAAGCGGATAGGCTGACACTAGATGTCGGTAAGAAGTTAAAAATCCACAAAGTATAAAGCTTCAAGGGTTATTGGGTAACCGTCACCTGCACTATACTATATGACACTGTAGCAGCCACGTACGTCTTAAATATATTTGTACAACGAAAGACATAATGACTGCATGTAGGAACTTCTAAGTAAAATTAAAGGATGGCGCTGTCTATAAGTGACAGCACATGTACACTGTAACTGGAAGCAATCTTTCTGAAAAATTTTGAGCTAAAATATGCCTTTGGTCAGCAAATGGCAATTTCAATTTGCAGTCATTTTTATTGGTGGTTTGAATACACTTTACTTGTGCATTATATTTAGGAGGTACGTGACAACAAGGCAAAATGGTTTTGTATATTTTGTTATCTGTCAAAAATAGGGCGAAAGCAACGAAACGAGAATCGCGGTGGCTAACCAGCGTGCCAACAAACTACTTAAGTCCTAAACGGGGAGAGAGATGGCGCTATACCTGTCGTCTGATTTTAAATTAATTGAAAATATATATTCTACTCTTCTCTTTGATTACATTGTCTATCTTCGATGTTTGTGGCTTAGCAGTTCCTAGTTTTTGTTAGCCGAGAAATACTTAATAGTAATAATAGTAAAAGCCGAGTAAACACCTAGTGTGCCATAGTATCATATTTGTAATTTTGGTAGTCCAGTAAATTTGGCACTTTAAATTGTAAAACTCATAGGATTTGTCTTAATTCGACCGAAAAATTAATGTAAAATATATTTAGGAAAAGTTTGAAATAAACACTTAAACTCGATTAAAAATTAACCACGATGGCAAATGAAACAAAGATTGATGGATCAGATTAGACGCTGTATTACAGGTTTCTATGTGAAGGTAGGCAACCGACCAAGTTCTGATGTTTATGTACATAAAGAGTCGCCTTTTACTACGCAGTTCATAAATCCGATCTGCGCCGTTAAACATCATGTCACACGCGTCTATGAAAAGGTAGGCAACTAAACTATGTTCTGATATTAACGTAAAGAGGGAGCCATTGTTGTTTCTTAAATCTGATATACGCGAATGTGGTCCCATCTTTTAGTGTCTATTCTATGTTTAAGAAAGTTTTACTGTTTATTCAAATTTTGTTCGGTTCATGATTTGAAGTGAATTTAATAAAGTTGATTTCAACCGGACTACCATATAAATGAGATTAAGAATTCGTTTATCATACTTGTTCACTGTGTAAATAGTAGTTGACGAAATTCATTTTTAAACAAGCTATGCTAATATATGCAAATTGGGGTTTTTGTGACCCTACAACAATAAAGTGTTTTAAGCTACATATCACTAGCAAAGCCACAATTCACAAAAATATTCTTTTGAAAAAATGTGTATAGGTGGTCCAAATTTAAATATTTTCAATACTTGTAGAATAGTTAGGACTGCTAATAGTTTGTCCACTTTTATTTAAATCCACCACAAAAAAGCAATAAGTTGTACGGTTTAAAATGTGTTTATACATCCACTTAAACGGACAAATTTTTTAAATTTTTCCGTAGTAACGATTTTTGATTCTTGAAAATACTTAAAAAAGTGTTTTAGGAAATGCTATTCGAAATATTGTAGTGTTTTAATATCTATTTTATTATTAATAGTTCCCTTCTCAGCTACTATTTACTTATATAATATTTACCTTAATTAACAAAAAAATATTAGGTATAATTCTTAAAAATTATAAAAAATAGAAATAGGTTTAAAATGATTTTTAAAAAAAATGGTGCTGTTAATTTAATTTCTTCAAGAAATTATTTACAACAGACTTGTTTAAAAACCAAACATTGCAAAATTTATATAAAGGTCGTTAAAGATCCTAAGATATTTGTGTGCCAAAATTTACAAAATTAAAAGTTTAGAAATCACTTTTTTGATTTAAAAAATCGTTTATTAATAATAACAGGTCTGTTGTAAATTGGTTTATTTAAAATCTTGAGACACTAAGACTTGTTGTCGCTAGGAAAAAATGTTAATATTGATTTTATGACCAAAAGTCATTTGTAGTAAAAAATACTTTGTTAATGATATAAGAAAAAAAAGAAATACTTTAAAAGAAAAACTATGATGTAACAAACATCTTCAGAAAATAAGTGTACCATTATAAAATTTTAGATCACATAGTGTTGACAAAATATCTTATTAATACCCTGTGTATATTTGGTCTAAAATATTTATTTGGTGAACGCTTGAAGCATTTTAAGTTTTTCATACTTTATTAATTTTGTGAACGAGCAATTTGTTTATTTGGTCGTAAAATGATTATTTACTAGATTTTTTGTCAATATGTTTAACATCACCTCATTTTACATCTACAAAGTTTAAAAAACTACAGTTGGTAGGAAAGTTTGTTGTTAAGCCATTTCAACGTAAAAATTCAATTATAAAATTACAAAAGAAAACTAAATTGATAAACTGGGGTTAAATAAATTTCAATCCAATTAAGCTAATAATCACAACTTCTTTAATAAATCTTAGTGCAAAAAGTCCTATTGTACCAGTCTTAGTGTCTCAGTATTTTTTTGCGTTTTTTTTAAAATGTTTTTGCTGTATATTTTATTCAATACGTATTTAAAGAACAAAGTACCAGCACACACGTTTCGCGCAAATATAATTTCGTTATTCAGTGATAAAATCACTTAAATTACTAAAATAGCAGTTAAATTAATATTTTAAAAACACGTTGAGTGCCTAATTTCGATGTATTCCCGATTTAGATGTTGCATTTTCGTAAGCTTTAAATTTATATTTGTTAAAATTAATTTTTTAAGGAATGTCGACTAATAGTACAAGATACCGAGTACAATGGAACTCATGCCGAATTCTTTTGGGAAAATTAGTGTGCCCCTCATGGTCACGGATAATAGAACATTAGCGGATTGGATTTGACCAAAGTAAAACCAGCAAATCCAAAATGACCGCGTCCCAACCAAACAAACCCAGTGAACCAAAGACGAAATGTCAAATTCTTGTCAACCGCTGTTTTTGTTTATTGTTTTTGCGAGTTTTCTTAATCGAATTTGGATAAATTGGAGAAATATCTTAGCTTTTTTGACAATAAAGCTACTTTTGAAAATTTGTCAGTAACACAACACAAAAACAAGCCGTCTTCCGCCATTTTGCACGGGCCCGTCACGATAAAATCAAAGTATAAAACAGTTTGGTTTGAGCTGCCGGCAGGCCATGACCCACAGAATACCAAGTGCCCAACTATTGTTTTCGATATGTCAAACGCATGGCGTCCTCACTTTTTCTATTTTGATTAGTTGTGAAATCCAATCTCTTTAATGTTCTAATATCTCTGCTCGTGGTCCACTGTTTTGTTGCGGCAGGCTATCCAAGGCCAACACAAAAATAAAGGCCACAACCCTGAAAAAATCAGCTGTTCTCCCGGGGCTGAATTTTACATTGGGTCTTATGGGAGGTCAGACATTTTTTTATGATATTTTCAAAATGGCACTACAGATTTCTGCAAAATTTCAGTGACATATTCTCAGACACCATGCCGATATTCCACCAAAGGTTTGTAAGGAAGCAACATGATTAAAAGGTTAAAATCTTCAAGATTTAGCATTCCTTATTTTGAATTCAAATTACCCGCCATGTACCACATGCCAACTGTTATATTTGACATCTATTTGACTTTGTCATCTGTGATTGCCACATTCACTTCTGTTTTAAACTTATTTTTTGTGTGAGCTAATAAAGCGGCTATGAAAAATTAAGGCTAACTATACATTTAAAAAAATTGTTCTGCCAGAATAAAGTAAAAACAATCTCAAAAACGGCTTTATTTAAAAAAAAATCAAACATTCATGAACCGTCATTCCAACTTCAATATTTTAAAGACAATCAGCTGTGTCGTAACGTGACCATCAAAAAAAAAATCAGCCCCGGATGTGACATCAGCAAAGTGGAGGATCGTGGCCCGTCCGTTTTGATAGCCCTGGGCTATCAAAACGGACGGGCCACGATCTACAACTTTGTTGACGTCACAGTGGGACTGAATTTCTTTTTAATGGTCACTTCACGCCACAGCTGATTGTATTTAAAATATTAAAGTTGGAATGACGGTTGATGAATATTTGATTTTTTTTAAATAAAGCCGGTTTTGAGATTGTTTTTACTATATTCTTGTAAAACAATTTTTTTTAATGTATAGCTCACACAAAAATTAAATTTAAAGCAGAAGCGAATGTGTTCGTTTCTGTGTGGAAAGGAATCGGCTCACCTACACCCAGGGCTATCAAAATGGACGGGCCACGATATTCCTCTTTGTTGACGTCACATCCGGGGCTGATTTTTTTTTGATGGTCACGTTACGACACAGCTGATTGTCTTTAACATATTGAAGTTGGAATGACGGTTCATGGATATTTGATTTTTTTTTAAATAAAGCTGTTTTTGAGATTGTTTTTACTATATTCTCGCAGAACAATTTTTTTTTAATGTATAGTAAGCCCTAATTTTTCATAGCCGCTTCATTAACTCAAACAAAAATTAAGTTTAAAGTAGAAGTGAATGTGACAATCACATATGACAAAGTCAAATACATGTCAATTATAACAGTTGGCATGTGGTACATGACGGGTAATTTGAATTCAAAATAAGGAATGCTAAATCTTGAAGATTTAAACCTTTTAATCATGTTGCTTCCTTACAAACCTTTGGTAGGATATCGGGATGGTGTTTGAGAATATTTAACTGAAATTTTGCGGAAATCTGTAGTGCCATTTTGAAAATATCATAAAAAAACGTCTGACCTCCCATAAGACCCAATGTAAAGTTCAGCCCCGGGAGAACAGCTGATTTTTTCAGGGTCGTGGCCTCTATTTTTGTGTTGGCCTTGCTACACCTATTATCCGAGAAGAGTGTTTGCTTTTCTCGGCTATTATTCAGATGTGTTTACAAAAATTACAACATCAAAAAATGATTTTTTTGTAGCGTAATTTTATTTTAAAATATTAACACTGGTATTTTTGGATTTTAAATAAACTTTATTGTAAAAAATCATAAAAAAATTGAACAAGTTTTACACAACAACCAAATAAATAAATGTCATGACTAAGAATGACAAAGTCATATCAATGTCAAATAGTTGGCGTGCAGTGCATGGCGGGCAATTTGAATTCAAAATAAGGAATGCTAAATCTTGAAGATTTAAGCCTTTTAACCATCTTTATTTTTACAAAAGTTTGACGGAATATCGTAATGGTGTTCCTAAATCAATGGTAGTGTCATTTTAAAAATATCACAAATAAGCCTCAATCCGTCCATAAGACCCAATGTAAAATTCAGCCCCCAACAACAGCTGATTTTTTCAGGGTCGTGGCCTGTATTTTTTTGTTGGCCTTGGTTGCGGTCAAAAAAATGCCCCAGTGCAGTTTTAAAAGAATACGATAGTGCACTAGTGCAACACTGGGCTTGTCAGTTGCCCAAAAGAATACGAAAATTGCACTAGTGGCACACCAGTGCTGCACTTTTTTTCAAGAGAATTCGCCATTAGATGTAGTGACATCTAAGCGTCAAACGTGTAACAAGTTTTAACAAACTAAAGGAGTCATTAGGGACTTATTGCAATAATGCCAGGCAGTATTTAGACAGTTTCACATTACAAGAACAGCGGGCTTCTTTCAAAATAAGCATTTGTGTATTATTATAAGTTTTCAATGGAAAACTGTTAGAATGCTGCCGGGCACAATTACTGCCTGGCTTTATTGCAAAAAGTCTCTATTAAAAAAATGGCTTCTAGGTTTATTTTATACCGATTTGGATCCACACTGCTCCCGACCGCTCACTTTTAGAAAAACCTCACATTTTTGTTTTTAATTATAAAAACAAAATTTAAATAAAAAAAATAAAATTTAACAATTGTGAAAGCGATTCAACAACAGGACATCTTATTATATTCTTGTTTATCTTCAGAACTTGAGCTGGACGATAACAATCCACCATTTTGCGTATTTTATTTATTTCGTTGCACTACGCTGAAAAGAGAAAAGCGCAGAAATACAACGAAAAAAGTTGGGTTATGTTTATATTTTGTTTCAAACCCTTGATCCGTCTCAGGACAGGAAAAAACAAAGGTCGATCCGCGCGATATTAAGAAGCACTTTTGCCAAATCGAAAAAACAAATTTCAAATCGCTTTGGATGGCACATTCTTGCTCTACGACTGGAGAAAAGAATTATGGAAAATATTTTTTCTTGGCCTGTGCGAGCGGGAGCAACCACATCTCCTAGGTAGAAAAATGGCATTTGTCTAGACATTTTTAAAGGATTTGAACTTCCTCTTATATTTGGTACCTTGTACTTTAGGGCGGGTCGTGGATCAAACAAAGAAGTTTTTTATTGGTAGAGTCGGTTCAAGTCAAATAAATTTACTCTGAGAACAGTTTTACAACATTGCAGGTACGAATTTTGACGCATATAGAGCGATCAACGTTATAAATAGTTATAACCTTGGTATAAATAAATATACAATATATAATATAAGTAGTAAATATAAATTGGTCAAAGAAACGTACCTGTGCGAATTTTCAAAAATCAATACTCTGGTTCATTAAGTGATTTACCGTCAGTAAGCAAAAACAAAACACTTTTCTTTGATACATGACACGCCCTTAAGCAAAATGGCTTGTAAATATGGTGAAGGTAAAATGATTGTTTTATGAAAGGAGTGGGAATGTAAATAAATAATGTTTGTGAAAGCCTTAAATGGTTTTGAGTAATTTAATTTTAATTTTGTCTGTTTTTTTGGATTATTTCTCAGGTTACGTGATTGATAAGATCAATGCGAATGTTTTAACCAGATGCATACTGAATGTCTAGTGTTCTTTTTGTATTCTTTAGATTTCTATTTATTTATTAGATTGACTATCTCTCAACTTGACTTATGGCATATTAACTTAAAAACTTTTTCCTAAACGACTCTTCCACTTTTATAATTTTATAAAAGCTCTTTATCATGCTTATTCATTATATAAAAAAATTATAGGTCTGTGTCACAATCCAGAAATATAGGTTGAGCTTATTTTTTAAAGTAATTTTTTTTTAAACTTAATACTTAAAAGTATTAGGGATGAGATATGTATTTAAGTATATTCTCTAGAAATTTCTATTATCTTAGTTAATTTTACTTATAACTATCATATAAAGTTTAAAACAAGGCCGTAACACATACCAAAACACATAATAATATATAATAATTTATAACCGAAAAACAAGTCTTGAGACAAGAACAAGGAAAAAAACCAGATTTACATCTGTAATGACATGTCCAAAAATGATATTATGAATTATATATCTTTTTAACATTTTTAAAAGATATTTAAGGAAAATTGTTTGGTCATTCATTTCTTTTTAATTTAAAGGCCTTAAATACCAGATTTAATGCGTGGAGTGTTGTGGTTGAAGGCAGAATATTTTCAGTATTGCCGTAAATAATGGGGATTTCTAATGACGCATGACGAGATTTTTATTTTATAACTAACTCTATAAATAAGCTCAAGTCAACCTGGTCAAGGAGGAACCTGATAAACGCTGCAGGAGAACTTTTAGTTATCAGGATTCTAACTTCATTAAAAAAAATCAGCTCAACTGAATGAATATGACATATATTATTTGAGAAATGGCAGAATTCATTTGTTTCATCTTTTGATTTTGATAGAATTATTTATTTCTCATTAGTCGCATCTATACCCTAAAAAATAAATTCGAGTGAAGTCTTATATAATAAAATGTATCCTTTATTTTTACAAACATTCATTAGCCGCAGGATTACTGCTGTTGCTTGTGAAAAACCTGTATAAACAAGCCCTAGAGTTGCGCTATCATATATTGGTCATAACTATGTTTTCATCTGGAAATAAATATATTATAAAGTGATTTCTGAAAAAAGACACCATACCGAAAACTTGAAAATCTATACCAATTTATTGATTTAAAAAAAAATTATTTCATCGAAAAAAAAACGTCTCACATTAATTCACGTATGTCTCAACTCGTTTGGTTCAAACACACCTGCTAGATGGCCTGCAAGTAGCAGTCGTAACCCTCCGACATCTACTGGCTTCAGTTGTAACTAGCCAAGATAAACATTATTATAGAAACATAATTTTTACACTAATTTAGCCTGTGCTTTCTCTGATTGTACAGTTTTTAGAAAAGGCTATGTTAAAACTCACATAACTTAGTATTAATAACTGATCGAGTGATATTTAAATATTTAAGGTATTGGAGGCTGTTGTACGGTCTGGTCATCTTAACATTAAAATAAATTATTTAGAGCAACTTTAAACTATTTATTTTTATTTAAACTAGAGCACACGCAATTTACATACGTGTATAGAAATATCTTATCATTTAAAAACTAGATGGCGATACGAGAGAAGTGAAGGTTAAAATGGGGCTGTTTGAAAATTATGTCTAATAGCTTACATTATTTGTTGACACCATTGAATTCTATGTACCTCAATGGTTGACATCCTTTTACTTAAATGTCGAAACCGGTTTCAGTTATTTAATTCGCAGTCATGTAATTTAATGTTAAAATGGCCGAACTATAATCTCGAAATACGTATAATAGAAAATTGCGTATTTTGATTCTTTTTTTTTTCATGTTGTAGATTAATAGTTTTGGGCTTTTAAATAGCTACATCGCGGTAATATTGACCGTTGTTACGAATAGGGTTAGTCCATTTCTTTACTTTGAACCAGGTAAAACCTTTCTTAAAGATGTTTTTTTTTTAATTTTCGATACTTAAACACTTAATTATGCAAATCTTATTATAAAATACTTATCCACTATTCGCTTAGAGGCCTTCATACACTTTTCGTGTTAATGCAAACTTGATTCCAAGGGTCCAAACCCCTTACCTTTGTTCCACTTATTGGACATATGTCAAACTCATGCCAAATACAATATGGCGGCTCAAACATGAAAAACAGATGAATTTTGGAAAGTTCACAACTTTTTTATTTTTTTAACCAATTTTTTTAAAGCTAGTTTTATTTTATTTACTTTTATAAAAACTATTAATCATTTGCATTTTTAAGGTTTTTATACCTCAAATAAATATATTCCTTAACATCATGTTTTTTTTCGTGTTTTTTGCGTTTTATAGAGAAATTGCATTTACAAAAAATCACAAGATATAAAAAAGATGTGTTTTGACAAGTTGTATCCATAGTGTTTCTTGCTAAAAAAACTACGAAATTGGGCTAAGGGTACCCCTAGACACCAAAATTTTATTATTTCATGAAAGTTTCAAAAGTGGAAAAATCCTTTAAAAATTAAAAGGCTTTATTGTATTTATTAACACGAAAAGTGCATGAAGGCCTGTGAGCGAATAGAGTATTACACTATAAAACTAAATTGAAAATACTTAGATTTAACAGATTGTTTGACAAATGTGTCTTACACTGTAAAGTTGGACAATAATGCAAGTCAACGAAGACCTTTTAAAAATGAGTTGGTTAAACAAGTATTGAAAAGATTACAGTTGATACTACGGAGTGTCTTCAGGATGGTATCAACTGGTTCAAAGAGTACAGTTTAAAACATTCTGATTGTGTGGCCCTATTTGTGATTCAATGGTCCTCCGTTATTTATAAAAATGTAATTTATATACCAGCTATATTACTATTATTAATCTAATGTAAAAATAGTGAGGTAGTTATTTCAGATTATTATTAAAAATAAAAATCATATTACTGACATCTGTATTTTTATAAAGTTACCAAGTTTCTTACGTTTAAGAAATAAAAGGTGCTTTCTTCAGTAGGAATCTTTTAACAGATAAAACTGTTAAACTTTCAGTCTGTCAATGTTGGCATTTCATCATCACGGGAAGGCCTAAATTCGTACTGAAAAAATACCTTCAAATGAATTAACCTTTATACGAATCTATAGTAAAAATGTTCACCTTCAAATGAATTACCCTTTATATGAATGTTTGACAGTTATCAGCTGTTTACCATAACAAATAGCATAGGCCAACGAAAAAAAGTGGTAAAAAGTTGTCTCAAAAATAATGATATGAACTGTACATAAATTACATATTTAAGGCCTTCACACACACCTCCGTAGCATGGGGCATAACGCGTGGCATGGGGCTTTCAACCAATCAACGATCGAATAGCAGCGGCCATATTGGTTTTGCATAAGAAAAGTCCATAAGGTTGAACTTCTATGCGCTATGCATTTTTGTGTGTGACCGGCTTTAACAAAATAAAGTTCAATTCATTATTTTTAAGACAACTTTTTTTCGTTGGTCTATGTTATTCTTATGATAACCAGCTGATAACTGTCAAAAAGTTATCTCAAAAATTATGAAATGGACATAAGGGTCGCGTTGCCTGCTATAGTGCAGTGTGATGATGATGATTCATATATGAGTGGGCCTTGCAGCCCTTCCACTGCGACCACTAGTGGGTCTATTGTGGCTCACTTTTGAGTGGTTTCTCACCACTGTATGCCTAATCCTCCAAAAAGGTTAGCTATCAGTTTGGGTGAGACACTGTTCAGATCTTCTGAATCAATCTGAGGTTTACCGAAAGTGTTTTGACGTAAACGTGCAATAGCCGGACATTCGCACAGTACATGTCTAACTGTTTCATCATCCTCCATACAGAGTCTACATTCGGTCTCTTCTGTTATTCCCATTCTGTGCATGGGTACTCTTAGTCGGCAGTGACCCGTAAAAAGTCCTGTCACTATACGGATCTCATGTCTGGTAAGTCCAATGATATTTCTGGCTCTCTTCTGACAAGGTCCTTTAATGAACTCTTTAGAGTGAGCCAGTTCTGGTATATTCATCCAGTATTGTTGGAAGCTGTCCTCCATCCATCCCAATATGGTTAATTTAGCAGCATTGTATGATATGCCCAGGGCTGGTTCGGGGCCGAAAAATTCGGCAGATGCCGCTTCCCTCGCTGCCTGGTCCGCGGCCTCATTTCCCTCGTGCCCAGAATGCCCTGGTATCCATACTAATGACACCTTATTAGCGCTACCAAGCGTATTCAGCGAGTCTCTGCAGTTCCTCACGGTTCTCGATGAGACCGTGTAGGAATCAAGCGCTTTTAAGGCTGCTTGACTGTCGGAGAAGATTTTTATTGTCCTGTTGGTCCATTCGTGGTCAGTAATCCACCGGGCACACAGTTCAATGGCTACGAGTTCGGCCTGAAATATAGTAGCCAATTTGCCGAGACTATGTTGAATCTCGACTTTTTCTTGGATACTAACAACTCCAGATCCAACGCCTGATGGCATTTTGGATCCGTCGGTATACCAGAAGCTATCGTTGTTTGAAAAGTTGGTCCTGTTTTTTAACCATTCCTCCCTCTCTGGGAGTATAATGTTGTATAGCTTTCTGCTGTACACCGTGTTGGGCATGACGTCGGATATCATTCCTAGAGTTGCATCCAACTCTTGTTCCCTAATTAGGTCTGTTGATATCACTTTGTTTGCCCGGCCATCCTGGTGGTTGGCCCTTATTCTATAAGTTGCTCTTCGTGCCTCCGCCTCTAAGAAAATGTGAAGCGGAGGTAAGTTTAGTAAGCATTCAAGCGCAGTCGATGGGCTAGAGCTCATTGCACCACATATGGCAAGACTGGCCTGTCGTTGTAAGCTGGTTAGTTTGGCTCTCGAGGTTCTTTGATGTCCCTTCTCAAACCAGACTATTGCACCATACGCAATCATTGGTCTAATGACTGTTATATACAGCCAGTACATTTGTTTGGGGCTAGTGCCCCAGGTTTTTCGGCAAATTCTTTTACACGTCCATAGGGACAGTGTGGCTTTGCGGATTACCTTTTCCAAATGGGCGTTCCAGGTGAGAGTTTTATCTAGGGTGATCCCCAGGTATTTACCCTCTGACGCAAATGGAATTATTTCACCGTTAAGCTCCGGAGGAGTCAGGAAGTCTAGCTTTCTTTTACGGGTGAACGGTATAATGATTGTTTTGCAGGGATTAACAGACATCTGTTCCCTATCACACCAGTCTTTTACCGTGTTTAGTACTTCTTGTATCTTTCCAGAGAACTCTTCTTCTGGAATGTCTCTAATGATTGCTCCTACGTCATCCGCGTAGCCCAATACCTCTACATCCAGCGATTCTAGGATGGCAAGAAGATCATCGACCAGCAGAGACCACAGGAGGGGAGACAGAACTCCTCCTTGTGGACAGCCTCTAGCCGCTCTAAAACTTACCATCACATCGTTAAGTGTGGTTTCAATCACTCGATTTTCGAGTGTGCACCTGATGAACCCTGTGATGGTGGATTCAACTCCTCGGGCGCACGCTGATTCAAAGAGGGAATTGGGTAGTGCATTGTTAAATGCTCCTTCTATATCAAGGAAGATGCCCACTGCGACGCCTTTTGCATCGAGGGTTTCCTTGATTTTTCCAACAAGGTTATTTAAAGCTAGTTCTGTTGACTTGCCTGCTTGGTATGCATATTGGTTTGCATTAAGTGGATGGGCCATTAAGGCGCCACCTCTAATATGTGCATCTATTATTTTTTCCAAGCCTTTCAACAGAAAAGAGGTGAGGCTTATGGGTCGGAGAGATTTTGGAGTATAATCTGCCCGACCCGCCTTAGGTATGTAAACTACCTTAACTTTGGTCCAGCTAGTTGGAATATAATTCCATGCTAGGCTGGCCCTGTACAGTTTCACCAGGCATGGTACTAGCACTTCCAGGCCTTTTTGTATTAGCACTGGAAGAATACCATCAAGCCCCGGTGATTTGTACGGTTTAAAAGATGTGAACGCCATTTTTATCGCATTTGCGTTGATAATTTCTTTTGCAATTTTCCAATCCGCCTGTTTTGGACGGTGTCCATGAGTCAATTGCTCAGGAGTATTCCCGTTTTCAAGGAGCGTGCTTCCTGGGAAGTGATGGTTTGCTAGTGCCTCCAGGGACTCCCTTTCAGATCTAGTAAAAGTGCCGTCAGAGAGCTTTATTGCGCAGAGTCTGTCCGCGGGCTCTTTGGACAGAATTTTGTGAATTCTTGTGGTGTCAGGAAGCTTAGTGAGTCCGTGACAAAACCTCCTCCACGACTCTCTTTTGGCACTTCTAATCTCCTTGTTGTATTCGCTAAGGGAGGCACGATAGCTTTCCCAGTTACCCGTCTCCTTCGCCCGATTGAATAGACGTCTGACCTCTTTTCTTTTTTTGAACAGAGAGTTGTTCCACCAAGACATACCGCGATTATCAGTCTTGGTTTTAAGAGGTGAGTTTTCGTGATATGCGGTTATGATAGCCTCTCTGAGTTGTACAGAGGCTATTTCTATTTTATCACGATCCCACACGTCGGTCATTGCTGAATTCAGCTTTTCTTGGAGGGATTTAGCATATCCACTCCAATCTGTACTTTTTGGGTCTCTATATCTAATTGTTTTTGTAGATCCCATGCCGACGGTGAATTGTATATGATTATGGTCTGACAGGGAGGGCTCATCTGTAACCCTCCAGTCAGTGATCTTATTGCTAATTAGTTTTGTACTTATTGTTAGATCTAGTACCTCTGCCCTATTTTGGCCGACAAAGGTTGGTTTGGAGCCAATATTATTAACAAAAAGCCCCTCCCCTATGATGTAGTGGAACAGATACTCACCCCTCCTGTTGATATCAGTGCTACCCCACGCTGTGTGGTGCGCGTTCGCATCACAGCCTAGGATGAGCTGTACGTTCCTCTCTTTGCAATATGCAATCAGGTTTGCTGCCTCTGGTGTAGGCGGCAGTGGTGCTTCTCTGTCACCCGGGAAGTATGCTGAGCAGACAACTAGTTCTGTCATGCCCTGTTCGCCAGGGACAATTAATCGTAGCGCTACTAGGTCATCAGTGCAAAAGTCTGAATAGTGCAGTGTAGTCGATACTTTATTTTATTCAAAGATTTGAAGAAACACGAAAGAGATAACGCTATTCCCAGTTGCAGTTTTTTTGTTTAAATTTTATTACAAAATTGTGTAAAGACTCCAATCCAAATTTTCAAAAAAAGTTAAAAAGCAATTCTGGTAAATCAAAAATTTAATAATACAAATAATTAATACAAGTTCCAAATTAACTTTTGCTCAACTACAATCCAAGCTATGGTGTGTTTTTAATAGTATTTGAAGTTAAGAAATATATCCGTGGATGCAACGATTTTTTCGTTCATTAGAATTTCTTCCCCGTTTCTGGTGTAAGAGGGATCAACCATTTTGCCCTCTGGATTTTCTTTAAACAAAAACTCTGCGAGATAATTCACTGGATCGTCTGGTTTTATTCTGGCAACTTCAGAGAGACCTATTATTTTATTCAAAGATTTGAAGAAACACGAAAGAGATAACGCTATTCCCAGTTGCATTTTTTTTGTTTAAATTTTATTACAAAATTGTGCAAAGACTCTAATCCAAATTTTCAAAAAAAGTTAAAAAGCAATTCTGGTAAATCAAAAATTTAATAATAGAAATAATTAATAGAAGTTCCAAATTAACTTTTGGTCAACTACAATCCAAGCTATGGCGTGTTTTTAATAGTATTTGATGTTGAGAAATTTATCCGTGGACGCAACGATTTTTTCGTAGTTCATTAGAATTTCTTCCCCGTTTCTGGTGAAAGAGGGATCAAACATTTTGCCCTCTGGATTTTCTTTAAACAAAAACTCGGCGAGATAATCCACTGGGTCCTCTGGTTTTATTCTGGCAACTTCAGAGAGACCTAAAGACAATATAAACCTTAGGAAACGTTTCCAAAGTTAATATAAAAGTTTATTTTTTCTTTACAGTACTTTGTTAATTTAGATGTGTTTAAATAACATTTTTATCTTGGTTTCGAAAATATGAACTTTGGAATTTTCACTTTAGGGTCATTTCATTTCAGATCCACCAAAAAAAAAGTTCAGGAGTTTTTTTACAGTTATTCTGGTGGAAATGTCAGATTTTTTTGACCCGTGTCTTTTTTTCAATTTTGAATTTTTTTTATTCTAGATTTACTTTTCCAACACATACTAAATAGAAAATAAATAACTCAAAAACTATTTGCACTAGGAACATGATTTATAGCAGATTTAAATATCTACTAAAATCGCTTCAAAGAATGTATCACATACATTTTAAAAAATCAACGTTTCTTAAAAACGCTACTTTTTTATATATTTTTATCCTTAATTCATTGTCAGATTCTTACAAAATGGAAATCAAGTCTATCCTAACTACATGATTTTGTATTTTGTGTAATTTCTCTATATTGAAACGTTTAAAAAAAATTTAAATAAAATATATAAATAATTCATAGTTTATTTCCAGTAACAAATCGTTTGGCTACAATATTCACACAATGTACTTATTATTAACTAAAAATATTCACAGAATTAAAGTAGAAACCCTGCAAATAAATAAACAAAAGACCCACAAAATTTTCATTGTATCTGGGCTATATCATGTGATACATCCTTTGAAGTATCTTCGAAAGACCTTTGCAAAAAGCTATAATTTCTATTTGTGTAAGTAGTGTCTCAGAGCAAAACTGAAATTTTCGAAATGGATTGAAAAAAGACTACTGGTCAAAAGGAACCGAATTTTTGGAACACCAGAGCCTGGTTGATTTGATATGAATTAACCCATCAGCTTGTACTCCTTGTTCTGCAGTTTTTCTAGATGTAGCACAAGCATTTGACAAAGTGTGGCATGAAGGCGTTAATTTTAAACTAAAACGGTTTCCAAAACAATATTCGGATATTTTGGAATCCTACATATCTGATAGACATTTTAGAGTAAAACAGGAAGACTCATACTCAAATTTAAGAAAAATTCAAGCAGGCGTGCCCCAGAGTAGCGTACTAGGCCCTTATCTATACTTATTATTTACTTGCGATATCCCAGAGCCAGAAAATTGTCACTTAGCAACATTTGTCGATGATACTGGTTTATTGACGGTAGAAAAATCTATTGAAAAATGCATAGAAAAACTTTAGGATGCAGTCACCGAAGTTCACATTGGACCACAAAGTGGCGAATAAAATTAAATGAAACCAAATCAATTCATGTTCATTTTACAAACAAAAATATAAATTACATACAAATAACAATTAACAACATATTCAAATCAGGCAAAATGTCTCGGTATAACACTTGATGCCAAATTGCGCTGGAAAGCACATGTTAAGAAAAAAAAGAAGAACTTGAGATAAGGTATAGAAAAATGAACTGGCTAATTGGAAGGAAATCCAATTTAACAATTCATAAGTTACTGCTTTATAGACAAATACTGAAACCAGTATGGACATATGGTATTCAACTATGGGGTTGTGCTAAAGAGAGTAACATTTTAGTTTTACAGAGATTTCAAAATAAAGTATTAAGAAACATTGTGTAAAAAGTACGCAAAAAGCCATGACTATAGACCCCATCGGCATGCGAATGTGGAAGCAATTCAGCTTCTAGACAATACTATGCTAGTTCGAAGACTAAAAAGAGTGAAGCCGTTTGAGCTAGTAAACTGAATTACATAAAACAAAATAATGCTATAAACACAACACAATTGTGCGTTACAGACTAAACAAAGCGGGGAGTGAACCCTAAGCTTAAATCAGAGGGCACGGCGGTGCCTCGCCAAGTTCGCGCGCCGTAACCATCTTTTCTTGAAACATTTCAGCCGATATTTGACCTACCTAAAACTCTACTTCGGAATGAGCTACGAATTTCAAACTTTCACAGTCGTAGATCTCCATGGAGTTAACACGCCCTCCAAGTTTCATGGAATTCCATAAAGAAGTTACGAAATTTCAAAAAACGTCGAAATTGCCACTCACTCACTCACTCATGTATAGATCATCAATATTCTACTGTACTTCCAGACATGCTACAAAGCTGAAATTTGGCAGACTGCTAGAAATTATGACCAAACCCCTGGAAAAATCAAAAAACCCCAAAATTTTAATTTACTCCCCTCCCCTATACATTTAAAGTTATGTAACAGTAGCATTGCCCACTTCCAAAAATGCTAGAGAGTTGAGCTTTGGCAGACTGATAGGAACTATGATAAAACTATAGGAAAAAATTAAAATACCCCAAAATTCTAATTTACTTCCCTCCTCTATAAATGTAAAGTTAAGTAAAAGTAACATTGCCTACTTCCAGACATGCTAGAGAGCTGAGCTTTGGAAGACCGATAGTAACTATGATAAAGTTATAGAAAAAAATTAAAATACCCCAAAATTCTAATTTACTTCCTTCCCCTATAAATGTAAAGTTATGTAAAAGTAAAGTAACATTACCCACTTCCAGAAACGCTAGAGAGCTGAGCATTGGAAGACTGATAGGAACTATGATAAAACTATAGGACAACATTTAAAAACACGACAGTTTTAATTTATTTCCCTCCCCTATACATGTAAAGTTATGTAAAAGTAACATTGTGCACTTTCAGAAACGCTAGAGAGCTGAGCTTTGAAAGGCTGATAGGAACTACGATAAAACCATGGAAAAAAATTAAAAAACATCAAAAATTTAAGTAAGGCATTGCAAAAGTTTTGAACAATATTCCGCATATTTTACCACTTTAAAATTTAAGTATTATCCAATTCCTTTAAAGAAGAAGTGAAATCATAACAAAAACATTTTATGTAAAAAAAAGCCAAGTACGCGAAAATGGCATTCCGTAAAAAGAATTGAGATAAAAGTAAAGCCAAGTTCTCCAATACAAATTTCAAAATGAAAGGTTCTTATTAGTTTGGAAATATTTTTCTAAACTTGGCTATTACGGCTGTAAATGACTCTTAGGTACAGTGCTAAATTGAACATAAAGAAGTTTGGCTGTAATAGCAAAGTTTAAAAAAACATTTCCAAACTAGTAAGAACCATTCATTTTGAAATTTGTATTGGAGAACTTGGCTTTACTTTTATCTCAATTCTTTTTACGGAATGCCATTTTCGCGTACTTTTTACATGAAATGTTTTTGATATGATCTGACTTTTCTAGTAAATTAAGTTAAAACAAAATTGCTAATTAGTCTTACTGACTAGATTGTAATACAATAAACACAGTGTGTTTGAAAAAAAAAGCTTGTACTCCAATCACCCATTCATTTCAAAACTTTGGAATTGGGTTGTTTAATTTAAAGAAATATTTCGTTTTTACCTTTTGCCAAGGTGGGAAAAATGTGCTTCATTAAATAAAATCTAAGCGGCTCGCTTTCGGCGGCGATTATTTTTTCTTCTTCCATTTGAAGCTGTTCGAAAGTTTCCGCCCACTTTTCCATTTTCTCCTCATTTTCTCTCATAAGTTTTTCCTCCGTCATCTAAAAAATAAAATCAAGCAAATTTTTGGATATGAAACGCGCACGGTCAACTAAATCGTACTAGTAGTCCCTGGAAATTGCGTACTAGAAGAATTTATTTCAGCGCCATCTGCCCCTCAATGTTGCAAAGCTTGCCAGTTGCCACTCTATATGAGCATTGACAATGAATACACCGTGTATTCATTGGCATTGAGTAAATAACCCATATAGAGGCGCCACCGGCGACCTTTACCATATTGCGTACCAGACAAATTTATTTCAGCGACATCTGCCCCTCCATATGGGAAAGCTCGCCGGTGACTCCTCTATATGGGTTATTTACTCAATGATATGGGCCATATACTCATTGATCATAGGTAAATGATATTAGCTTCGGTTCAGTGAGTTGTGTCAGCATTGCGCTTATGCGTCGTGCCAAGTCCATTTTTATTATAGGTCTATGGCCAGCATCCACCCAAGCATTGAGTAAATATTTACTCAATGACCCAAGTTTTTACTACCATAGATATCACAAATTGAAAACTAGAGAGATATGGTCGTCGACGGTAAAAATAATTTTGTTGGAATGTTAATTATGATGTTTTACATATTTTCAAGATATTATCCCATAAGAGCCCATGCAAAATACACCCTTGAGAAAACAGCGAATTTCCAGGATCGATGCATATATTTTTTATACAGGGTGTTCCAACTAAAAGGTAACAGACGTGTTTTTTGGTATTTTTCGTGTGAATTTGGAGAAACGCTCGGACACGTCGATTTTGTTTGCGAGGGGGACACCTTTTGGCTTGAAATTTTTGTAGCACTCACCTTCTTCGAGGGGTATACTTCACCCCTATATTTTGAATAGGGAAAGTGGGTCTAGTGATACCTTGTTTTGAAGGCCTCTTGAATGTCTTTAAAACTGTGTAAAAATTTCGAAAATCCATCGATTAGTTTTTGAGATATTTGCTTTCAAATTTTCAAATTTACCATGGAATGATAAAATAAAAATTAAATCCGAAAAATAAAAAAATTTTACACGGTTGTAAAGACATTAAAGAGGGCTTCAAAACAAGGTATCACTAGACCCACTTTCCCTATTCAAAATATAGGGGTAAAGTATACCTTTCGAAGATGGTGCGCGCTATAAAAATTTCAAGATAGCCAAAAAGTGTCCCCCTCTCAAACTAAATCGACGTGTCCAAGCGTTTTTCCAAATTCGCACGAAAAATACCTAAAAACACGTCTGTTACCTTTTAGTTGGGACACCCTGTATATTGGTCTTGATCTAGGTAGTTATATTGAAATGAACTAACCCTAACCTGACCATGTGTGCATGGGGTCGTTATACTGACAATATAGGTACCTGTTTCTCAAGCAAATATGCTTGTCGTCTCAGATTTTGTTCCATCTTTTCTTTGTTTCTCAATTCTTGCTCTTCTTCGGGGGTCAAACCGAAACCAGGGATCGGGGGACCAAAAATGTCGTAGAGGTACTGTAGGATATAGTCCATATCCTAAAAATCCTTCATTTGTTACTATAATTTATTGAATAGGTACAATAGGTCGCCGTCATGGTGTAGTGGTAGCAATGTTTGTTTCCCACACCAGCGGCCCGGGTTCGATTCCTGGCTAGGTACTTGGTTGTTTGTGTTTGTTTAAATACTGCTTTATCCTTGCTTGAACTTTGCGAAACTGGGCGATTGATCCTAATTGGATGGAAAGTCCCAGTATAAATAAAAAAAAATAAAAATAAAAAAAATAGGTACATTGTATAACCTTCCATTCTTCAGTCAACCATCCTTACCCATCTTGTTTTGGTAAATTGAAACCAAATTTCAAATCAACCAGAGCTTTGGCAGACCACCTCACTAATTTTGATGATTTTAGCTCACACTACTACTATACTATAGTAGTGTGAGCTATTTTTTTCGAGAAAAAAAAAGTTGCTACGATTTCAAAAATTTTTATATATCTTTGCATTTCAGATGATTTTGAAACTTTTTTGTCTCGCCGTCTGTCTGTCTGTCTGTCTGTCTGTCTGTATGTCTGTCTGTCTGTGTGTCTGTATGTCTGTCTGTAACGACCAACGCGCATAACTCAAAAACGGCTTGTCCGATTTTAATGAAATTTGGTACCCAGGCTGGGTTTTGGGTCGGGATGGTCCCATTTGAAAATGAACAAAATCCACCGAACACAAGCCAAATAAAAGGGTGGGGGTAGATTTCAAAAATTAGAGTTTTTGTAAAAATATAGCGTGTGTGATATCAAACGAAAGGTAATTGAGTCTGGAGTTAAATTAAATACATCTTAGTTTATTTAAAAAAAAGGGTGGGGGTAAATTTCAAAAATTAGTGTTTAAGTGGAATTATGGCGTGTGTGATATCAAACGAAAGGTAATTGAGTCTGGAGTTAAACAAAATACATTTTAGTTTTTAGAAAAAGGGTAGGGGTAGATTTGAAAAATTAGAGTTTAAGTCAAAACATGGCTTGTGTGGTATCAAACGAAAGGTAATTGAGTCTGGAGTTCAATAAAATATACTTCAGTTTTTAGTTATATTAGCTTTCACGTAGATAAACTATAACTATAGTATCCAGTGTGAGCTTAGGTGCCTATAGATTGGCAGAGTATTTCTACATTCATGCTACCCATAAAGAAGATGATAAACAACAAAATTTAAAAGTTTCTAATTATTTTTTTTAAATTAATTTTAAAAAATTTATTAATTTTAAAAAATCAAGAAAAAAATTTGGTTCATTCAGTACTAAAATAAATGAGAATTTCTTGATAAACTCTTATTTACTTAGTAATATATGGCATATTTGAAAAGTGTAATAACTCTCGAATGAGGCACATGATTTATTTTTTCTAAAATATAAATTTAAAATTTGGAAAAAAATCTATAAAAAGTAGATTTTTATATATTTCGAGTTTTCTTTATGTTTAATCAAATTTGTCACCAAATTTCAGATTAGAAAAATTATAGGTATAGTTTTGGCAAAGTCAGTTGAACAAAGATAAAAGCCGACCATCGGCATATCCTTTAAAGAAAGTGACATGGGCGGCGGTAGATATACTCATGAAAATTATTTCATTTAATTATGGCGCAAAATAAAGAAATAAAAATACATAATAAAACTTTCTATTCCTACACCTACAGAAACGACACTGATTTATTTGCAAACTCTTCATACTGCCGACTAAAGGGGTCCCGAAAAGAACACCTGAAATCAATTAAAAGCAAATCTCAAAAAAATATGCCGTTCATCCACCTGGCCTCGGTCGGTCGGAAAACAAATACTTTGTAATCGGACCGCAAAGAGCCGCGCCTTTTCTCTGTCGGTAGGGTTGAAATTATACCATCAAGATTTTATATGAATTTGGATAACTTTTGAAGGGCAGAATAAAGCAAAATTTCATGAAATCGATCGGATTAGGCGTTATTCAAGTGACTTTGCAAAAACTATAGGTTCATATATAAAAACATAACAAACATTTTAAAGAAAAAATAAGTAGATCCATAATGGATCTGATCCCTTCCCAACTAGCCTATTTGCACACTTCAAGTGAAGCCATGATATATCAGCCTTGAAAACGCAGTTTTTTGTAAATATCTCGGGAACTAAAGCTCTTACGAAGTTTTTGGTTATAACACAATAGCAAATTGAGCAAAATAAATGTAGTCTACTATATTCCGAAAACCGCATATTGATGCGATGCTCGGTTAAAAAGTTAGCATTTTTTTAATTGTCAAAAAACTGTAATTAATGGATTTTAACCAAAATCTAATTAGCTCAATTTCTCTTAGTATATGTCAAATTAACAGTTTTTTTTTATAAGATTTTGAAAAAACTACTATCCAGAAAAGTTTAAGAAATTAAGATGGTTGCCAAACCTCTTTTTGCTCATTTTATATACCTTGTATAGCCAATATGCCATAGATAAAGAGAGAGATAGATTCAAAAATTTCAAAATGTGTCTAACCAGAGGTTTATATACATACCTGTAAATCCCTATCCATAATATCAATAATAATGGGATGTATTCCGAATTCATCAAAAAAGTTGAGAACCGTGTTGTCTGGAGTATTAGTTGTTCTGTACTCTTCCAATCTACGGACTGTCAATTCTTCTGTGTATTGAGTGTCCTAAAAAATTTAATACAATTTCATTGACTATTTAATTTTAACATACTTTTGTAATATTCATAAAATAATATCGGTATTGATAAAAACCTGCTTTAGTTCTAATAAAATCATAAAAAGTTTTAAGTAAAATATAAAAAATACCGAATTATATCTACCTGTATTTCAATCTCAGGCATCTGCATAACCCTTTGACAGATGAAACTGTCGGTAGCTTGAAGTGAAACGACAAAGTCTGGCATGATATTAACACTAGCGTTGCCAATCATATCACCCAGTTGGATTGGACCACCTTGTTCACCTAAAATATTGGCGTATTCTCGGCGTTTACGCATTTAAATTTAGGGAATATATTACGGTACAGAAGGGTTTGGGATATATCCTGTGATGAACCTAAATTATGAGGGTTTCAGAGTTGAGAGGCAGCATACAAGCCTTATTTAACCAATAAAGAAAGGGCATAATTTTTTTAAAAGTAACCAACGCATAAATAAAATCTTAAAAATAAAACTAACTTTGACCACGCACTAAATATTCACATCGTTGTACAATAGTAATCACCTTCAGTATTATTCATCAATAAGGAACAAGCCACTATTTATCTGGCGCACATTTTAGACTACCGACCAACGGATCGAGAGGCGAGTAAGTTTTAGACTGAATTTTAAAATTATTTTAATAAACCAAATAGGTGTTCAAGTTTAGCAAAGTACCGTGAACTAATTATATCAAAGATTTAAAAAAATCAAAATAATAATTCATTTTAAATTAGTAAAGTAGATTACCAAAAAGCCTAGAAAATACTAAGTCGACTTAAAGGAAATAAAATTATTAATGGCCCATTTCGCCAAAAAATTAAATATTAAATAATTTTCTTTGAGGCCTGCGGCCGCCAATACAGGTGGCTGATTTATTGCTTATTCTCGGAATTAAAAATATAAAAAAGTAACAAATTAATTAGAATAATTCTGGATAAATAGGTGAAACCCATTAGTCACCTGTCACCAGATTAATATTTATTACCTATTTTAAAAGCTTTTCGATTTAAATAAAAAACATTTGAATAATAAGAATAAACAATCCGCCGGTTTGTTTGATATGACAAATAGATATTATTAATGATTAAATGTGAATATGTGAAAAAAATTTATGAAAATTATTTATTACTATGTATTTTAAATTTGCCAAATTAGTTCTGAACATCTGCCTTAAAAAACAACAGATTTTGGGATGAACATCTGCCTTAAAAATCGCAGATTTTGAGATATAAAAGGACGAGTAGCGAATATAAGAATTAGTTTCACAAACGCAGTGAAACTATTAACATAAAAAAGATAACACCTAGTTGGTAAAGTAATCTAGAAAAAAATCAGTATTTTTACATACATGTAGCACTGCCTAAGGACTTTTAGAAGTGAATATATAAATCAGAAAAGAAACGAGACATTTTTAGGAGCAAGAAAATTGGTGCTAAAAGGTAAAATAAACCTTTTAAATTTATATCGAACAATTATGTGCTAGACTCAAATTAAAAACTCTTAGGTTAGACTCTAGAAAAAATTGTGTTTAAATGTTTGAAATTGTTAATCGATGTTTTTATTGAAAATATTCTTTTGACATTGCTTTGTTTTTGCAAATTTTGTACTAAAGTTTTGAAATAAAAATATAGCTATTTGTAACAGAAGTGCCTTTTAATATCAGTTCTCATTAAAGCTATGCATTCTAGAATGCCTACCTCCAAATAAATTTCATGTAACCGATCGGCAAAACATGAATTTCTCGGCTCGAATTAATGTGCTGTAAATGTGTTTGGCTCTAGCTATATTGTTACCTGAAATCTCTCCACCTTTATTTTGGTCGGTGGTACCACCTTCTGTATCGAGGGATTTGGTAATTTCGGCCGTCTGGCCAAATAGTTCCTTCGCCTAATACCATTAAAATAATAATACAATTAATAAGTACGATATTTATTAATAAATATTTTATTTTTTGATGTATCTATGAAGTAGGTACAAGTTGCTATTTTGAGCTGATGGATTAACTCTTAGAGTAATTTTTTTTACTCTAGGGATATACGCACAGAAGTGAAGTAATATTAGTTCTGTGCAATAAGTTAGCAGAGCAGGTGCTATACCGTAGACTAGAGGCCCTCGATACATTTGACTGATGTGTTTCCCTATAAACAACTGTCAAACTTATCGAGGGCCTCTATATAGAGCAACGAAAATACCTTTCGGAATGAAAAAAACACAAAGTTGTAGGTACACCTTTTTATTACCTATAATTTTTGTATTTGACTTTTGTCGATACGAACGTAAGTTTGTCTAAAAAGTATGAAAAAACACTCATTATCCACATGTAAAAGTTAAGCCCATTTTAACCTGATCACTAGGATCGAATGTAATTTATTTTTCCTGTTGGCTACGATATATTTTCCTTTATTTCCAATAGTTTGTATTTGTTTTTCA
The DNA here is from genome assembly GCA_963576565.1 of Aspidapion aeneum. Taxonomy (NCBI): domain Eukaryota; kingdom Metazoa; phylum Arthropoda; class Insecta; order Coleoptera; family Brentidae; genus Aspidapion; species Aspidapion aeneum. The sequence goes on along the minus strand of OY755038.1, from coordinate 30,572,355 downwards.
TTACTATTATTATACACGACTGCTCTACTAGCACTAGATCATTTAATGTATTCGCTTTAGTTACCTGCTCAAGTATTTCTGGATACCCATCCAATACGTAACCATGGCTTTGACAGTAATCCTTTGACAAAAACTGCTTCATCAGTCTAACGACATATTCGTCGGGAAGGTGGCCTTCGCCGATTGTTAATAGATTATTAATATCACGGATCTGTTCCTCCCATTGGGCTATTTCCAAAGCGTAGTCTTCGCCTACGAAAGATACAGGAAATTCATGCCAGTGCGCAGTGGCGCCAGGTTCCACCCAGTTGCGGCTGCTACAGGGAGGGCAACGGGGCAGTGCCCTCCCAAAACTAGACAACAAACAGTATTTTTAATTGATTTATTTAAAAAAAGTTAAATCTTCCCTTACGACATGTTTGTTTTTTTGTTATCTGTGGTTAACATCAAGCGATTAATTGGGTGAACTTTTTAGGAAAATAATTAAGTTCGGCAACGCTGCTTCACGGTGCGCGCTCGATGGTAGCACCGGTTACCCAACAAAGTGATCCGTGGTAGCACCAATGAAATTGAAGCTTTTTCTATGGGTAACACCACGTGCGCGCATTTCACCACGGATCACCTAACAAATCCGTGATTTCACCGGCACTGGCGTTATCAAAACTAGAACCGAACAATCAGCCTGTTTCTCCCATTCCCATCATAACATATTGACCTTAAGCGGACTGAACCGAACTATTCTGTGATTCCCGTTGGTCAACCTCCTTGGTCTTACGCAGTCGGTCTCACAGAACACCAAATCGGTCTAAAGGGCTCGTCTTCGAACGTTTAGCCTTTATGAAAAGCGTATAAAAAATGATGAACTTATGGAAAGCAAGAAGTCAGTGAGGGATCAAATACGCGCATATTCATGAGCGCTTGCCGTTGTGACTCAAAATTCATTAATAGTTTTTATTACTAAACAGGAGCAACCACAGTAAGATTTCCCCTTTTAAAAGACGAAGAAATAGTCATTATTATTTATTTCGTTATTTTAGCTTTAATCAGGAAACATTAAATTGAGAAAAATTCAATTTTTTAATAACTTTTTCTTACTAATAACCTTGCTCTTTTGTTAAAGTCGCGCTTAAATATTTTGTTTCTGCTTGTAGTAATCTCCTTTAACATTTTACGGATTCGCAGTATTGATTATTACGGATTCGCAGTATTAATTATTGGTCATACAGTTCAAATGATATCTAAGAGATGGCGCTAAAGCAATTAAAATCAAGGGGTTTTAAGGATTTTATTAACGTTTTTTTTCTTAAATTAATAACCTTCCGAGTCTTACTCTTCCAGTCCGGTAACAAAAATCCGGCATTTAAAAAATGAAACACCAGTAAACCCTACGAAGCACGTTTCAGTACAGTTTAAGCTCTACTTTTTATTTATTAGATGCTCAAACCGTCCTCCCTGTTGAGCCTACTCAGTCGGTAAGAGTAACGTCATTAGATCGCGAAAAGAAAACCATTTTCTTGAATTGCTAACTTGATAACAGCGCTAAACTATTTATCTCTCTTAGTGCCATTTATTTAAATAGCGACCTTACTTCAATTCACATATTTTCATGGCCAAACGATCGTTGACGAACCCTGTATACTAGATTACTATCACAGAATATCGCGGTTCGGTCCGCTTTTCAACATGTTATGGCAAAGTTTACACAATTAAAATATACTTTGGTTACCATAAACTGTTATCAAATAGACATACCTATAATGGTGATAACTTGACCTGGTTCTTGTTTTTGCCAGATGCTGACTTATAAAATGGATAAATAATTAAGTACCTCTTGAATTGATTTATTTTATAAAAGTTTTTTTGGACCAGAAGTTTTTAATTTAAAATTCTTTGAGTTTCGACAAAATGTACCATCATAATCTCCCTCTCCTTCTTCTTCTTCTTCTTCTTCATCTATTTCTTCTGTATCTTTCGACTTTCCGGATCTGTCAGACTTGGCCAGGGCTGATCGTTGTTTCGCAATTTCGACATTATTTCTCTGTAAATTTAAAATATAGAACTATATGCATGTTATTTTTCCTTCGCGCGTGTGGAATATGTGTTTGTCACACTCTTTTTAGTGCAGGACATTCTACTTGGCCGGCATTAGTGTGGAACAATTTTTCGCACAGAAATGTCAAATTTAAAAATAAGAAACCTGTAGGTATAATGGATTTGAAGTTTCTAATGATAATATTGCCTATGAAATGCCTTGATTACTATAGCTTATTAAAAATAAGATGTCAGTGGCGGCGCGTGATAAAAAGCTTTGGGGATGCACACCAAAAAAAAAAAAAAAATTGCGGCGCAGGCGAAAATCTTTTTTGAGTGCCACGTTAACTTTTTGGGCCTTCGAGTGGGCCGTCATATCATATAATTTAGAGCAAATAATTAAAAAATGAGATGAACCTACCTATTATTATTGTTTTTATAAATAAATAATAAATTATCACACCTAGTTTAATTTCCCTTCTAATGTCAAAGATGAAAATTTAATTGTCTTTAAATATTGCACGCTAATGCTATCAGAATTAGAAACTTCCGCCATTGTCGTAAATACCAAATCGTCGAAATCATAACAAACAGCCCGCGCCCGACCGATAATGCCAAGTTGTCTAAGCGCTAGTGGTGTGCAAATACTATCTACTCGATACCTTAATAATATCTGCTACATGGACGTATCCCGAATGGGACCGAAGCCGAAGTGTTACTTTCGTATCAATCATATCGGCAACGGCCGTATGAGTAACGAGTTTGGAGTACTTGTAATCGTTTGGACTGATATTTATTTACTTAAATATTTGATTATTTGATTCAATAGCTGTTGATGTGCTATGTCTAGCGGGGCGGCTTATATAGCGCAGTGTTGCCAGGCTCAGAAATGTATTTTCCCCAGAATGTATTTGAAAAGTTGCCAGATTTTCAACAAAATTCCCCAGATTAATATATCTACATTTTCGTAATAAAAAAAAATTGTGTGTGCTTAAGACCACACGGCAGAAGTGTAAACTTCAACAAAGCGAAATTAATAGTACTGGCCCATAACATATTCTGCGGACCGAACCGAACTCTTCTGTGTACTGGCCTTCATCTGCATCATCATATCGCTCGCTGAGTGTTTCTCACAGTTAGTCGACTCGAGCCGATTTCGCCCGAATGAGCGTTACGGCTCAGTTGAAGTCACTACCCACTAAAACTGCTAAACGCTCCTAAAAAAGTTTACACTTCAAAAACTACAAACATGTAAAACATCAATATTTTTATTTTTTGCATACTTAGTACTTAAAATTTCAATTCTTTTCAGTATTTATTGGATTTACCGATGATATAATGTTTACTTAGTACCAAATACAAAATATCTGATGCTCGAATAGGAAGTATCAGGATCTACTCGATACTTGTAAAATAACTCGTTGCACCCACAACTACTAAGCGCACGAATTAAAAGTGCCGGTGATCTGCTCTAACATGCAACGCGAATCAATGACGCAGAGGTCATCACGCGGGTGCGGGCGGCATCAAGGCTGGTTTTTGTATACACGCTGTGCCAAAGGAAGGTTCAGATTCTATGTACAGTAAAATTCCAGTAGGACATGTCGTCCTCTCTTTCTATATTTCGTAATTAGCATGCGACATAACATCTAGGGTGCATAGAATTTACTTCCAGTAAATAAAAGCATTGTTTGATGGAGACTTAGCTGGAGCGTTTGAACACGAATACAAACACATACGTACCATTCCAGTCTTTAGTGAATTTATTTATTTATTATAACCGCCACTGTAAGATGTAAACTTTCGTTAAAACACTTGTTTTTTCGGAAGAAATATCGTGATGTGGTGTTGATGTGTTTTGGCTTATTTTTCTCATAATTTTATTTTTTTGTGTTTTCATGACGCTCATAGAACAATAATTGTTCCTAACGCTTGCAGAAACCATTTTTTCCGCACTTAAATGCTTCACAGAACTCGCTACGCATCGTTCTGTCAACGTTCTGCACTTGTTAGAAAAAAAAGCTATTTTTCGCACCGTGCGACTAAAGTCATACTTTCCCGACCATAAAAGCACCAGCTAAAGGAACGACGCGAAAACTTTAAAAACCATATATTTGTGCGCAATATTCAACTTTACAAGTGAATTACCACTTTGCGCACGCGAGTTGAATTTTTTCCTAAGAGTTTTCTCGCACCGATGTAACAATTTGGCCTTAATAATTTGACAAATTGGTAGGGAAAACATTTGCCGCACGGACGGAGTGCACGGTGCAATTTCTTAATTTATTTTCTTTAAAAACAAACAGTCGTTAAAGTTGAAAAATAGGCATGGAAGTTTTTTTAAACGGCCAAATTCCAAAATCTGTCGTCAAAAAATAAAAATTGAAATCGAGCAAAATTAAACATGTTATGCAGTGTTTGTTAAAGTTTTAACTTTACTAGTTTTAGTTAATTGTTGTCTTTGGTGTAGAAGCAGTTATTGAGGAACATGCCAAACATACCTTTTTTTTGTAACATTCCGAAACATCTCTATTTCGCCGGTGTTTCAATTGAAGTTTTATTCTTATTATTTTAAGCAAAATTAAAAGTGCTAATTTTTTTATAGAACAGTAAAAGTATAAGACAAAAAACGTTAAAAATAAATAATAATATTTGGATTGTTTATAAACTTTTTTGTCTACTTGAACCAGGCGTTAGAATCTGATTACAAAGCATGTGTATTTGATTCCTTGATATCTACTTAATTGGATAAAATAAATATACATATCGTCGTTGATCTTATACAAACTGACGTAACTCATTTAGTGTAATTTAACAACAGTATCTCGAATTACGTCTATTTGTGAGAGCGAAAATTTGAATGTTTCGAGATACAACAAAGGGATAACATCGTACTGCTTTAAAACCTATATAGCATTTGAGTTACGATACTTTCTGAGATGAAAGAACGACACAAATAAGGTAGTATTATGGTCTAATCTCAAAACTGCATTTTTTTGAGATACGTCAGTTTGTAAGACAACATTACAAAAGACAAATAAATGTGATAGCTTAGGGGTTTCGGCCAATTAAACATCTGTTTCGGACAATTACATAAGCAGATAACTGATGAAACAGAGAGGATGTAAGGACTACAATAGTTTAATTTCAACAAATAGTGAACAAGATACAGAATTATAATAATAAGTTGATAAGATGAACCAATATCGTTTTTCATAAAATTATTTTTTTTTTCATCTGTTGTACAATATATAAAGTCGGATCTTGATTTCGAAACGCTTTTTGGTTTCGCTATTGGATATAGAATTTCCTGATAAAGTATTTTCTGCGCGGTAATGGGTTGCGGTGCTTTTATTCTTGCGCTTTATTTTTACTGTGCGGTTTTCGAACTTGCGCGGTAAAAACCTTGCCTGGTATTTTTAGCGCGTTAATGGGCTGCGCAGTTTATTAGCTTACGCAGTTAAAAACTTGCGTGGTATTGGCGGGCTACGTGGTTTTATTATTTTTGGTCTGTATCTATTTGCGCTGTATTTTTGTTGCGCGGTTTTTGTAAGTAGGTGGTAAAACCTCTGCGCGGACATAGTCGGCACGGTTTTTAACCGTGTGTGGTATGTTTTACGACGGTATTTGAGTGCGCGGTTATTGCGTATGCTGTATTTTTTGCACGGTAAAGCCCCAAATAAAAATCACAAAGTTTTTACCCATGCAATAAAAATTTTAAGTGCCGATATCTCGAATACCCTTGCTCTGAGCGATATCAAAACAGTAGGTATAACTTTTTCAGATAAAAATGAATTCAAAAATGGGTGTTGACCTCGGTGTTGACCAATTGTTTTACCGAAATAGAATTTCTGGTTTCAAAAAAAGTTATTAAAGAAAATCATAATGAGAAAATATAGTTTAACACCTTGTATCTCGGTTAATATCAACTTTTGAACTAATACAAGTGTAGCTAAATCTTAATATTTTGATCCAAGGAATTTACAGTTTTACTATGTTATACGTTCTGGGAGTCCATGTATAATATCGTCCAAAACAGCTAAAAATTAAGGTTTCGGACGGATACATTTTGTTTCGGACAATCACGTTTCTTAACATTTTAGTTTGCTACAACTATGTTAATTGTAATTTAAGGATTTTTTTGAGGTTTTGTAAATTTATATGCCGATACCTTTTGCCAGAAGATCAGCATTTTTTTTTGTTAATACAAAAAAAGCTGCCACTTACCGGCAAAAATCACGATACGCCTACACACATTAAAAGCTTCTACGTCACCTAAAGTCACCGTTGCCACTACAGTTTTAATTTCTTTAGAGAAAAACGTTTTGGAACATTAAAAAACCTGGGTGGCAAAATATATTTCTGCACTCGTCGCTAGAAAAATAGCTATTTTTTATTGCCGAAAAACTTGGCTTTAGTTTTACGTATTTTCCATAAGAAAACACTTAAGCCCCTTATCGAGGCCCTCATAGGTTCGCATTGTTGTAAAACGTTTCAAAGACATGACTGTGAGCTCTTACTTTTTTAACGAGTTTGCAAAAGTTATGAGTCTCCCTTTTTGTTGATTGAAGTTTTGATTACCCATCTCTTACCAAATCTTCCAGCGTTTCATTGATCATATCCTGAACAGATACGTAACGGGCTCCGTATCTCCTGCAAAGCCTTTTTGCAATACTGGTTTTGCCTGAGACTGGAGGTCCATGGATGAGGGCTTTCAGAGGCTTTAACACTCCACCAAAAGTCGTTGTTACATTTCGTGGGTTACTCCTGGCTCGCTTGACTCTTCAAGTTGAAAATTCATTTTTGTTTTTACAAAAATCGAATATGTATTTTTGGAAAGTAAGTCAGTTGCTTGTCAGTATGGTCGGTCAAAAGCAGTCAAAAGACTGTTTTGTATGTTTAAATTTTACATAATGACTTTGATTATATACAACTCTGTCTTGTAAACATTGATAACGAGAAAGATTTATTAAAAAACAAAAAAAAGTTTTAGGTCCCACCGAGATTTGAACTCGGATCGCTGGATTCAGAGTCCAGAGTGCTAACCATTACACCATGGAACCTCACATTGTGAAACTTGTATTCGACCGAACAAGTTCAACCCGAAATACGACGCATGCCTTCCACTTTTAGTTTTTTTTTTAGGGAATTTCATTTTTTCATGATAAAGTTGGCAAACCTGAGCGTCATATGTCAAAATGTTGCAGTAAACATGGCGATAATTTTGTGGTGTTTGTAAATTTTTAAACTTGATTTTTTGAAAGATTAAGGAATAGTAATTTTTAAAAGGTAAGATTTATTTTGTGTTTATTTTATCAACTATCTTGGTTTAAAAGTTTTTGTTTTGTTTTTAGGAATTGACCCAAAAAAAGTATTGGGGTGTATTTTTCAAATCAGGGCAGTTTTTAGGTCACTTATAGTGGGTAGTTTTTCTATTAAAAAGTTTCTGTATTTCCATTTTTATGAGGTCGGAGTTTTTGAAACTTTTATTGAGGGATTTTTGTTATTTATAGGTGCAAGGCTGGCTCATTCTGATGATAGTTTGTTGGAGTTTCCGTTGGAGTGTTTTGAGGGTAAGGACTAGTTTAGCTAGCAAGATAATGGACAAATGTAATCCTTACTTTTGGTGTGTCTTTTTTCAGCCTGTTTAGTACAGTAGTTATTAGTAGGATAGATATTCAAAATTAGGCACTAAATTTGTTCATTTTGCATAATGTTTAAAGACATTTTTTAACTGACATTTTTAACTGACATTCCATTATTTTATGCCTGTCTGTTTGTCTGGTTAATTAGTTAAAATTGGTCCAAATTATTTTTCTCAGGAGCCGTATTCTTCAAAGTTTGTGAAGGGAGTGATCCCAGGAATGTTCCCTTCAACTTACTTTTTCTCCAGAGAATGAAAATGTCGTATTCTTGAACACTTGAAGCTGTTTGTGAGTGCTAGGTTTAGAATCATTTATTTTAAACTGCCTTTAGGCTCAGATAAATGTTTCTTAACAAAAAAGTTTCACGGGCAAGACCTCAGAGGTAAAGGTAGCTATGGGGACGCATTTCTGCCTCATTAGGCTTCACTCAGCCCGAGCATAACCATAAACTGGAAGGAGATGAAATGATGATGTGGGTAACTGAAAAAGAAATATGAAATATGGTGTTTACTGAGGAGAGTGTGTAGTGTAGTGTCAAATTAATAAACATGCTTTACCTAAAACCCTATTTTTAGTTTGCCAAAAAAAAACAAATCACTTTGACAATATAAAGAAAAACAAAAAAGTGAGGTTAGAAACTTTCCTGGGAACTCGTTTTCTCCCAGGTAAGAGGTGGTGAACTTGAATTCACAGGAGCATTCTTTTGAGAATAGGGCATCCACCTTTTTACAGTGAGGATTACTCACAATCTCCTCCCAAAAATTCAAGAATAAGTGTCCAGGTATCTAATTGGTTGAAATGTGTTGACAAGTTTGAACCAACCACCCATAGCCAAAAATTTTTTGCCTGTTTCTGACAATACAATTTTCAATATTTTAATCACTGCAATCACATTTTGGGCTCTCAGACTATGAGATTTTGAATGCACATTCTATTTCCTATGTAAAGGGTGTTAATAAATTATGTCCCCAAACTCAGGGCTCTCAGCACCTTCATATTTTATGAAAATGTTCATATATTTTTTTCACACTTCATAAAACTTCATCAAACAAGTTTCATGGCTAATCGGGCAAAAAGGAGTTTTTTGTTTCCCTTATATTTTTCCGTGGGTAGCTTGAAAGCTCAACCTCACGGGGGTCCAAGTGCATTCAATCTTTTCATTGATCGACACTGTATAGCAGTGTTGTTCCCTGCTTTTGGTTTTTTGTTTCTCTCGTATCTCGGTAGATGGCGCCTCTTGCTATAGTTCACTCACTATTTACATTTAATTAGAGACAAAACCGTCTGATTAACTTCGCAAGATTTGTCACTTGACCAGCAGTGTTCTGAGGAGTCCCATAAGGACGAAACGGTTAACTGTCAACACTTATTAGGTGTCCATTAGATCTTGGACCCCCGTGAGGTTGAGCTTTCAAGCTACCCACGGAAAAATATAAGGGAAACAAAAAACTCCTTTTTGCCCGATTAGCCATGAAACTTGTTTGATTTTTAAATTCACTGGTATGAAATTTCATGTTTGATAAAACTTCATATTTATAGAAAAACCTTAATATTTTTTCCAATGAAGAAACTTTAGTCATAGAATAAGTGCTGAAGTTTTCAATATTTTCCCGTCTTGAATTTTGGGTTCCTTTTAGTTTATTATTAGTTTGTTCCCTCTGAGAAAGTCTGAATAAAGTAGGACTTTTTTGCCTTTTGTTGCATTTTTTGTTAATTAGTTGTTTTGGTCAGCCATAGTTAGTTCTGAAAAAGTCTAATTGAGCAGGACTTTTTCATGAATTTTTTTCTTTTACTCTGTAATTTTGAGTTTTTTAAAATGTTTAAGCTTGGAATAGGTATTTAAAGTATACCAAGTATATAATCAAGTATACTTAAGTTTTCTGTGTTACTAGATCTAAGTACAGGGTGTTTTGGTATATTTCCACAAAGGTCTACTGCACTTATTTCAAGAGATAGGAAATAGGGTACCTATTTTCAAGAAATGTAGAGTAGGTCCCAAACCACTAGAAATTGTAGATGCTAATATTTTAACAGTGGCTTTTCCAAATCGCAGTTTATCATATATTTTTGAGTTTAGAAAGAAAATATCTCTTTTTTTTAAGTTAAATTTGGTAAAAGTATTTAATAAATACATTTAAATAGCTTTTAAATACTTCTAAATACAATTAAATACTTTTAAATACATTTAAATACTATTAAATGAACTTAAATATCTTTAAATACTTCAAAATACAATTAAATACCTTTAAATCCCAAATAAATACAGTATTTAACTTAAATACTTAAATAGGTGTACAAATTTTTACGAGTGTCCCACTCCTCGCTTTAGTGTTAATTATAAAACTAAGTTAATACCCACAGGGAAAAACTCAAGAAAAACTTCTTAGACATTGAATTTTTATAAAATGATAAAAAATGTGTTAATTTTTTCAAGAGTATATGGCAACCCTAGTTTAAAAACATAATTATAATATTTTATTTCTTATAGTATATTCATAGTTGTTTTTATTGGATTACAATAAAAATTGCCAAAAATACCCAATTTTTCTGAGATATTTTTTCCTTTAAAAACTTATAAAATCTACTACAGTGTTGCCAGAGCCAGCACAGGCTAGGGTGATTGGCCCCTGGTGCAATATTAGAGTCTGGCTGCCCCCTCCTCTAACAAAATTGACTCAATTTTTGCAATGAGCATGAAAAGTTCTATAAAAATCTAAAATACTTAATATACACCTTTTAAAAAAACCATTAAACTGTCAAATTTTGATAATTTTTTTTTGACATTCTGTCAGAAAGATTCTTAAACTTCATAAAACTTTATGAAACTTTTGTATATCTATTCAAATAAATGTTTTAGATATGGTGTAAAAATAAGGTCTGTACAAAATCTTAGCACATATTTCTGAGGTCAAAATAAGTCGATTTAAAGCAACTTACCTTAGTCCAAAATTGCTCAGTTTCAGAGATACAGGGTGTTTTTTATTTTAATTGAACCAAGTGAAACTATTTTCCCAGAAATCGACTGATACCTACCGAAAATGATTAAACGACAAAAAAAATTAATAACTCGCGTTTAATGACTAAATTTAATCCTTAAAGGTAGCGGCAAAATCTTTTGATCCAAAATAATTTCAATATTCCATTGCGGCATCAAACACTAAAAACGGAAATATCTCGACAACGGCCCATCCTAGCAGATTTTATCAAAAGTACCCTTTTTGCTTAAAAAAGTTCAGGAAATTATTTTATCAACAAAAAAAGTTAAAAAATACATTGAGAAAAAAGTTATGGTCATTTTCAACCATAAGATGAGTTTTGTGAAGCGCCCTCTAACGGCCACAGTGAAAAAGTGTCCATATTTAGGTTTCGCGTCCCCCCGAGTACCAATTTTTAAAGTAATGTGTTGAGAAATGTTCATACATTTTAATAAAATCGATTTTTAATTTTTAAATTCACCACCCTGTTTCTCTAAAACGGAGCAATTTTGGACTAAGGTAATTTGCATTAAGTCGACTTATTTTGACCTCAGGAATATGTGCTAAGATTTTGTACAGACCTTTTAGAGACGCCCTGTATACAGGAAAACCCTGTACATAAGTCGGTTTCTGCCTAATTCATAATGCACATCATATTATTCTATAACTTTTACTTGCAGCAGAGTTGACAAATATTCAATACTTGTGTGAATTTTCCTCTGTCAGTTTATCTAATACAGATGTGCATGGGGTATTGCTTGATAGACTAAATGATTTAAAAATAAAGTAAAAATGCTCAGTTCCATTTCTGTACCCCAGAGCCAGACTATGTTAAGTCCATGTTTGACTTGAACAACCTTAATACTGACTTAAGTGTTTGCCTAACAATGTCTATGGACTTAATATTGGTTTATATGAGGCGATCTTTTTTATTTTTAAAGATAGAGTTCAGACAACATTAGCAAATAAAAATATATGAAAAAATAAGTATTAGAGTTGTTCAAACCAAAAAAAGTACAAAATGGACTTAACATAGTCTGGCTCTGGGGTACAGATTTGGAGTTCTGTGCTTACTGCAGTGTTATACAGGGTTTCTAAAGTGGGATATAATATATACGATCTTCATAAGCCAAACAGTAATGCTATACTATGTGATGTGTCCCACATAGAGGTAACTAGATGAGAGGTCTTTTGGGGATTTCAAAATTAGGGTCACTGCATCCTGGAAGCCTGGCGTCTCCAAAGAAGACACTACGTCTTCGTGATGCAGTGACCCTATTCAAAATCGGTATATTTGCTACCTCTGTGAGAAGAGGCCAAACTATAAGCTAAATAGATAATGCAGGAGCCTGTAAAGCCAATAGAGATAAATATATTGTGCCGAGGGAAAACTAACGACACTCATCGTAAAGGCAAGGCTTATAGGAAGCGAAGCTAACGTCAATCATTCTATTTTTTGGTTATTATTTTTGACATGTTTTCCTCGGTTTCGCATTGGCGGTTCTGTTTTATTTTGAAGATGTTGTTTTACACAGTATGAAGGTACCTAAACTATATATATTTATGTAATTAGAATTAAAAAGTTATGCTGCAAACTATCTTAAAACTGTATCATTATTAAATAGACCTTAGACTGTGTTAAAACCACATTTTTAAAATAACAACGAGCCGCCAATGCAAAACCGAGGAAAACATGTCAAAAATTATAACCAAAAAATAGAAAATCAGAGTTAGGCTTCGCTACCTGTAAAGCTTGCTTGACGATGAGTGACCTTAGGGAAAACCACTAAGTTATTTTTTTTTTAACTTGTTATTTTTTGACATACATAGATCAAACCAAATTCTGCATCTGTAAAAAATATTTTTGGATAGAAAATATTTTTCTTTTCAAATATCTCGTACAGGTGCAGAATCCAATAATTCTACAATAAGTTTAAACAAATGGCTCGCTGCATTCCTCCTTGGGACTGCAGTTTTGTCACACGAATTATGGTTTTGTAGCAAACTGACTTGAAGCTGAAGAGTATTAGCATTGGGTAAAAATTGTTTGGAAAAAAAAACAATTTTTTAAATGGTTTTCATCATTTTTAAACGAAAATTATTTTAAAAAATCTAAACCTAAAACGTGAAAATATACAAAATCAGAGACAGAAAGAGACAAACATTCTCTATTCTTAATCTCCAATGGAAAGTCCCGCCACATTTTTCTATCTAGCATACATAATCACAAATCAACTCATGCAGAGTGTTGGATTCTAAACCCCATTAGAAAAGGAAGGAGAACTGTACATCCACGGTGGATAAAATAGACCGGTGTTCGGATCTTATTTATATATATGCCGAATTTTTCACGTCACTGGTGGTCCAGCTGATTTTTGTAAACAAAAGTTAGATATGATATGAACAACGGAACAACTAATATTTTTTGAATATTTTGAAAACTAAGGCAATTTTCCTACAGTTTTCTAGTACATCCTTATAAAATGTAATTTTCTAGACGTATTGTCGTAATTTTTTTTTGCCCACTTTATTTTTTATTACACAAAACTTAAACTACAAGTCAAACTGAATGTGATCGTTTAGTATCAAAGGTGAACCGAGGACTTGGGAAGTAAACAAAGATGTAGGTCAGCGGATTATTTTTAAAGCTGAAACGAACACATTATTTTCTTCGAATTTTAATTTTTGTGTAAAGAGAAATAAAGCGGGCAAAAAAAAATAACCATTGGTATGTCTGAAAAATATTATTTTATAAGGAAAATTGTCTGAGTTTTCAAAAAAATTCAAAAAATATTAGTTGTTCATATCATATCTAACTTTTGTTTACATAAATCAGCTGGACCACCAGGAACGTGAAAATTCGACATATATATATATATATATATATATATATATATATAAAATCTGAACACCGGTCTATTCTATCCACCGTGCTGTACAACAGCTCAAGTTATCGTCAACCAAACTAAACCGAACCTTTTGCTTATACCGTGTTTACACCAATGCATGCCCAGCCCGATTCAAAAAACGCATCACGTGATGGGCCATGGATTTGCACCCGTTTTAAATGCAGCGTAACCTGATGCGTTTTTTGAATCGGGGTGGGCATGCATTGGTGGAAACAGGGTATTAGTTATAAAATAAGTTTGAAACAATATGACAGCAAACATATCCAAAACAAAAGGACATAACCAAACCCAAATGACCTAACCAAACCTAAAGTAGTTAATTTTCAATAATGTCCGCTATTTAGCGCGAGCGCGAGCATATATGCTAGATAGAAAAATGCAGTCTGGCCTATGCCTGTCTCTTTTTTTCTCATTTAATTTTCTGTCTGTTTCACACAGCTTTTTAGCATCCTAGATTTAGCTTGCAGAACCTTGTGTAATAACAATAGATTCAATATTCAATGAAACGTTAACCTTAACAGCAGACATCATTTGAGTGGCATTTAAGGGAAGTTCTGTTTAGTTTTATTTTTATTGATAGGACCGCAGAAATGGGCTGGCGCAGGGCAGTGCAGCCAAGGTGTTAACTGTTTTGTCAGAAGGCGATGCAGTCTGAGCAGCAGTCAGCAGGCCGATACATCAACTCAGTGTCAGATTTGCTCTACAGCCCAGACGAAATTGAATTTCTGTTGGACGACATCAGAGACCTGGAGCCAACAAGCTTTAATCCTGAAGATATTCAGGTATTTCAATTCTAATAGGTTTGAAAAGTTGAAAAAAGAGTAAAACATTTTTTTTATTCAGAATTTTTTTTTTCAAAAAACTTGATTTTTATTTTTTAGACAATATGCATGAACTTTAGTTATGTATTGATTTTTTTGTATTTTTTAATTTAATTTGTTTTTATTTATTATATTTATTTAAAAATAGATTTCTTATTTTAAATTTTATTTTTATTTTATTTTTCTAAGTTACCTCCCTATAGTTGATATTTTATTAAAGTGGCACCGCGTCATAGCTATGGTAAACCAAATTTTGCGGCAAAATCTAAGTAAAGAAGCCTTAAAAAAATTAGTGTTTCACTTTGTACATGCAGTGTGCCGCTCGGGGTTTAATGTTCGAGGTATAAAACACTAAGACCTTTTAAAGGAGAGATCAAATAGGTACTTACCTAATAAATAAAGATTCGAAACAAGAGGATCCAAAATTATATTAAAATGTGCGCAAATATTGATTTAGTTGCAAAAACGGTAATTTGTTTTGTAAAAAGCTCCGTCATAATTTCTTTGACATAAACAGTCAAAACAACAACGAATAGAAAACGTCAAAGCCCGGCTAAATCAATATCATGTTCGTAACAATCAGATAAGAGTATATATGTTCCTTTCTAATGAAATCGTTTAGAAGAAGATATCAATAAAAAGCAAGTAAAATAGTAAGCTAATGATTAAATAGTGCAGTGCCTCATTTTGGGAATCAATATCAATAAAAAAATTAAAGGAAGTGCATGTCACCCCTCTACTCCCTTCCCGCCCATCAAGGTTTTGATGACGCGGTGTCACTTTAATACAACATCAAGTATAGTTAAGTATCAATTTGCTAAAATATCTCAAAACCAGGATCATAATATTAATACAGACAAAAATACCTTCTTAATAAAATTCAATTAATATTCAAATTACCCCAAAAAGTATGGCTTGGATTAAAAAAATAGACACTTTAAATAAAATTTTATTTAAGGACACTCATCATAAAAGCTTGTTTTATGATGAGTGACCTTAATTTTAGTGATAAATAAAATATGATTGGTACCTGCAGGTTGCCACAATTTGTTGTTAAAATTTAAAGTTGTCACTTGGCTGCAATTTCCACAGTAAAACGGTATACAGGGTGTTAATAAAGTATGTTGCCAAACTTCAGAGGATTATTTCTTGAGAGATTTTAAGAGAAAAACTTTATATAATCATGGGTCCGCAAATGCTTTAGTTTTCAAGTTCTAATTTTTTGTCGGGCAGTTTTTGAGATATTTTGCATCAAGCGTGGTTTAAACTCTGCTGAAATTCCAGTTATGCTAGAACCAACTGGAATAGGGTGTTTGACAGTAGTAAAAAATAAATATATATTTATTTTTAGATATCTCTTTAGGTCTTGGGAATGAATGGGAATTTTTTTCTAATTCATAGTTCTTTTAATAAAATAAATTCATTGAATTAAAACAATTAGCCACGTGATTCAAAACAGGCGTTCTACCAATCAGCTGCGAGTGACGCCACAAAACAGTAAATGCCTCGAACGGACCTATTTTCTGTGTTATTTTCTTATGGATGCTAATGTTTGCTTTGGTTTAAAGTGCGAATTATCGTCCTAAATTAGATTTTATTTTGCGTTTTGCTTATAAAAAACATTTTCAATGGAAAACGGATTCTCCAAAGCCGATAGCTCCAACTTGCCAATGCTGAATTCCTTTATGGTAGCAGGCTTCTTTGCCAACAACAGTGATTTTTGTTCTGCGGAATTTAGAAACGTTAAAATGTTGATGTAAGTATTCGATGAGTTGTTTTGTATATAACTGAAAGTTTTTTTACGATATTCTTCGCCTACTTTTACTCATTTAGATTTTGAGGTTAGGTTATATGTTTTGCTTAATATGCCACTTACAATAGATTCAATTAAATACCCAATCATTATTATTTTAAGCATTAAGAAACAACTGTTACACTGCATAGTCCTGCGTAGGTACTGCCTAGTCCTGCCTAGCACTGCCTAGTCTTGCATATGCACTGCTCAGTCCTACATTTAGCCTGTATGTGCACTGCCTAATCCGGCATTTAGAGGTACTTCCTAGTCCTGCCTAATAACTGCCTAGCACCGCCTAAAAATTTGTACACCTTTCTGCCTATTATAGTTGTTCACCCCTTGTAATAAACATAACCTCAAAAATTTCTTCGTCATTTACGAAATATTTATATATATTATAGACAACGTGAGAAAAATTAATAGAAACAATTTAGTTATATTCACATCAAAGTGATCTTTACAAATGTAACGTGAAGATGTATTGGATAAGGCCCTTGGATCTCTTCGAGCAAGTTCTAGCCACTTTTTTCGTTCTTTTACTGCTGTAGGCACATGAATAAATAGTTTTTCAGGTGTTTTTATGCTAGTATTCGAACACTGAGGCACTACTTATAGGACATTTTTTTACATAAAAACAGTAAAAACACAGACCAAAAACAAATAAAAACTTGAATGTCGTGTATCTGTCCGCGAGTTTACTGCGCTGTGACGTCATTGCAACGCCATGCTAGAAATGAGCGTTGTAGCGGCAAATTCAAATCGGAAATTAGAAAACTTGATTTTAAATACAGTCATGATAAAATATACTATTTTAATAATTTTGCGTAGCAAATTAGGGATCTATATATCATTCTAAACTCTTTTCTAAAATTTGTCAAATACCCTATTTGTTGGGAGTTGACGGAGTTTATTTGGTTCCTTGCAAGGCAGGGAGAGGTTTAGTCTGGGACGCCACGTCCAGACACACCTTAGCTGATAACTGCATTGCAAAAACATCCAAAGAATCAGGTGTAGCTGCACAAATTGGCGAAACAGGAAAACATAGAAAGTATATATAATATAAAGTTTTATACTTTAAGGCAATAAAGCTTTATTTGATTTGATTTGATGGGGAGCTGGAGGATCGCTATATTTTTATTCCTTTTAGTGTGGAAACTCATGGTCCTTGAGGTGGAGAGGCCAAAAAGTTTTTGGATAAATTAAGTTTGAAGTTAAATCCAGAAACTTTAAAGCCTTCTTCATTCAAAGGATTAGCTTGGCAATCCAGAGAAAAACTGCCATTTCTGTGTTAGGAACCCTTCATATTTCTTTTTTTTTTAATTTTTTATTTCTGGTATTTGATTTTTATACAATGTTATTAATTTATTTTATTGTTATAATTGTTTATAATATTATATCTCGCCATAAATTTGATAAATAATATAAATAAAATTATTTTTTCCATCCCTAAACATATTGTGTATCCAGTTGCAGTAGAAAATAAAAAGGTAAGTCCAAACCAAACCTTGATTTTGAAAAAAATGTCAACACAAACTGTCTCTTTTTACAGGACTTTGAGATAGCCGGTAGCAGAACGGGCGTTCTCGACAGCGAAGAATGCCCCGAAGGCGGTTGCGAATGCGAGTCACCCCTGGGCACAGTCAACTCTTGGGACAGTCATTCGCATTATCGGCGCCGAGACTCCGCGGACCTTTCCGTCTACTCCGGGGTCATAGTCTACTGCGATCACCAACACCTCAGGACCCCGGTCGGTATATTCCGACTGCTCTTACTGGTAAGTGTAATGTATTTCGACTCGTCATGACTATAGAAGTGTGAGGGCTGTCTTTTATATTTTGCAGATAGGAACATAGAGGGCGACACTGATCTAATGTTGTAACTAAAACATAACCGCAATCTTTATCTAACGTAAATTCAAAACGTCGGTGTGATACACGGTCCGTAAATAAACCGGTTGTCTGGTAACTCCCAGCCAATAAGAACTCGGCAGCCTATGACGCGGCAATATGCCTGCTCCACGATCAATAAAGAGAGACCTATACGTTATATTATGAGAGAAATAAAGATAGATGCCGCAAAAATACCAAAATTTATTAAAAAATTTAATAATTTATGACAAAAATTCCAACAGTTTTAAAAATATCAGATTCAGGACACGATTATAAATACTTTTCCTAAGTTAATTCGACTCTCTCTCTTGTTCATATTTATTTAACTTTTTTCGCCGAACACTAAAGGAATATTGATTTTTTTCGTGGATAGGAGGTAATTAAAATGAGTTTTTTTTTTGAGAAATTTTATAAAAAAATTTAAAGGAAAGGAAATTTAAATGACTTTAAGTCAATGGCAGTAAGTCCACCAATGCATGCCCACCCCGATTCGAAAAACGCATCAGGTGACGCTGCATGTAAAACCGCATGTAAAACCGGTGCATGGCCCATCACGTGATGCGTTTTTTGCATCGGGGTGGGCATGCATTGGTGGAAACAGGGTATTAGGGAACATTCATAAATTACATTCAGGATACGACAAAACCGAAAATGTACAAAAGTGGCAAAAGACGAAATTACGCTATAAACAGCGTTTGACTGCTGTTTCCTAGGAAAACTGTGACGTAGCTCTGACGTCACGGCCGTCATGACACCGAGTTACCAGACAACCGGTTTATTTAATGACCGTGGGTGTGATACATATAGTTTTATATCTACAGTGAATTTTTTAAGTTACCAAATCGGTCGAAAAATGGAATTAAACCGATAGCATTTTTAGGCTATAATTTTTTACAACTTTCGAAGGAAATTATCTCAACAAGAATGCCTTGCCGAGTTGATTTCTGTTTTTGGACATCAGTCGACAATTTCTCGTTTGTATGGAGAATTCGTTCTATAGAAAGTAACCGCAACGAAAGTGGACATGGCTCAGCCCTAATCGAATAACGAAAAACGAAATCGATTACATACTGACTACTATACACTACTATACAGCTTTACAACAGGCAGTGATCACAGGTTGGTCAGAACAAAAATCTGCATTGATAGCAGTTTCTAAATGAAATGAAAAATTAATAATAATTAACAATTTGACATGAATAAACTACACAAACTAAAGCTATATACAGAGAAAGGTTAAAGGAACAGCAAACCCAAAACCTAAGATGCGAAAATGAAAATATAAAATACGCTGATAGAGATAGACCAAAGTAGGAAAATATATCGCAAAAAAGATAAAAAGACAGGGAATTGTATATCAGAAGAAATAAAGAAACTGATGGAAAAACCTAGAGAAAGAGGGAAAAAGAACATCGATAGAATACACAAAAATAAATAAAACTATAAGAAAAATTAAAAAGAGCGAAGAAATAAAAGTTGAGAGTGTTATAGAAAATAATAGAAATATAAAATGTCTAAGGCCGACGATCTAGGTAGATATGAAAAAATTAAAATAAAGAATATGAACGACATAGAAACTAACTGTTCTATATTGAATTATACCAAACAAAAAGGGAACCAGCGCGAGAAATCATGAAGAAACTCTAAACAAAAATAAAGAACATAAATTCCGAGCTACAACCTGAAATAAGCAAAGCGGAAATAAAGAGCATTAAAGGAAATGAAAAATAACAAATCATCTGGAAAACACGGAGTAACGGCAGAAATGCTTAAGTACGGTGGTAAAACTGTAGTTAATACCCTCCATATGAATAAAATACTAAAAGAAAAAATAATCCCAAACAACTGGAAAGAATCCATAACCATTATTCTACACAAGAAAGGCGATAGAGCAGACCTAAAAAACTATCGACCTATAACACTCCTCAATGTAATTTATAAGCTTTTCACGAACATATTAACAGATAGACTAACGACAAACTTTGACGGATATCAATCAAAAGAACAAGCAGGCTTCAAAAAAGGTTTCAGTACAGTTGACCACCTATTAACCATGAAAGTCCTAATAGTCTTAAGTGGTAATCTTGCCAACGAATACAACATTCCACTATATCATGCGTTTATAGACTTTGAGCAAGCTTTCGAGCATTGAGCAGTGGGCAGTAAAACCATCTTTATTTAATAGCCGAATAGATCACAGATTTAATAGCCAACATATATAGCAAAGCAACAACATCAATCAAAATCCACGATCGCAGCGATTGGAAATCGTAATCGCGAGAAAAATTAAGCGCTCTGAGGACCGGAGATTTTTCGCCTCAGACCCGAGGCTACCCTAGCTCATACTGCAAATTTGGTTTTGCCGAATAGATGAAGTCTAACAAGATGGTTACATCGATTTCTGCGGCTGCCATCACCCCTTTCTAAAAACGAGCCCAAAAATTAATTTATTTAGTTTTTGACCACACCCTAAACAATCTCTTTAATATTATTTTGTTTCAAAAGTTTCCGATCGTTTGACAAGTTTTGTGCTTTTTATTTCAATAATGTTTTTTCTCAGCGCAATTTCTTTTATAATACAAAAAGTGCCAGTAAAGGTACAAAACTTGACATAAGTGTTTTTCTGTTTTATTTATTTTGCCATGAAAGAAAAGCAAGATGTATGAAAGACATCATGAATTCACTGATTTAAAGATAAATTTTGTTTTCAGGGGACCACGATAGCCTGCCTCACCTGCCTGTGCACGTCCGGGACAGTCAAAGTAGGACTGTTCATGCTTCCCCTGGTAGGCAGAATCCGAGTGATGATGTTTGTCACCTTAGTCAGTATTTTCATGACCTGCGCTTTGCTATTTCTTGATATATCGCACATGGTTTATTTATTCCTGTTTCCATGGGGAAAAATAGTAAGTACCTTTATAAGGTGTTAGCATAAACCCCCCCCCATTTTCTCCATTATTAAGTCACAAAAATAAAAATTCGATTTTACATACGCTCGTAGAAAATATATTTTTTCAAATATTGGAATCTTTTTTAATGTAAGATTAACTGTATTTTATTCTCATAATTCGGTGGCACAACTTACCGCCCAAATATTAATTTGACAGTATTTATCAATCTTCACTACTTAAGAGTTTAAGTCGTCTGCGAATATACACTGCTGAGCGATACAATTGTTTTATTGATAATCGTCAAGCCACCACTTTTTTACTGAGCATTGTTGAAAAAACGTCATGGCAACCACGATTATCACCTGACAGAAAGTATAACCACAAGAAAAAAAATTCCGAGGACAAGATATTGAATCAATTTCTTAAAGTCTATTTACTTTTTATTTAAAGTTCTGTCAGGATTTAATAATTTTGATATTATATAGGGCTAAGTTTATGGTAGGCAGAATCCGAGTGATGATGTTTGTCACCTTAGTCAGTATTTTCATGAACTGCGCTTTGCTATTTCTTGATATATCGCACATGGTTTATTTATTCCTGTTTCCATGGGGGAAAAATAGTAAGTACCTTTATAAGGTGTTAGCATAAATGCCCCCCCCCCCGTTTTCTCCATTATTAAGTCACAAAAATAAAAATTCGATTTTACATACGCTCGTAGAAAATATATTTTTTCAAATATTGGAATCCTTTTTAATGTTAGATTAACTGTCGCCGTCGTGGTGTAGTGGTAGCAATGTTTGTTTCCCACACCGGCGGCCCGGGTTCGATTCCTGGGACTTGGTTGTTTGTGTTTGTTTAAAAATGCTTTCACTTGCTAGAACTTTGCGAAACTGGGCGATTGATCCTGAGTGGATGGAAAGTCCCAGTATAAATAAAAAATAAAAAAAAATGTAAGATTAACTGTATTTTATTCTCATAACTCGGTGGCACAACTTACCGCCCAAATATTAATTTGACAGTATTTATCAATAAGAGTTTAACTCGTCTGCGAATCTACACTGCTGAGCGATACAATGTTTTTGTTGATAATCGTCAAGCCACCACTTTTTTACTGAGCATTGTTGAAGAAACGTCATGGCAACCACGATTATCACCTGACAGAAAGTATAACCCCAAGAAAAAAAAATCCGAGGACAAGATATTGAATCAATTTATTAAAGTCTATTTACTTTTTATTTAAAGTTCTGTCAGGATTTAATAATTTTGATATTATATAGGGCTAAGTTTATGGTGCATATTAAAAAATCAAACCAATAAGTACACAAAAAACTTTTGGTGTAATCCACCAAGATTTCTGGATTTTAAACAGTTTGCTGTGTTCGTGCTTGGTTAACTACAAATTTCTTTGTTTTGCATTATAATTGCAGCTTCAACAATTTTTCTTTTTTGCCAATGCGTCTCTTTATTCAAAACTTTTGCTTCAGATCATAGGGTCGTGTGAACTCTATTTTTCATTATCCCCAAATTGAGTACATTTTTTGATGTTCATTTACTCTAACCTGAAGAATTTCGTTTCTCCTACATCTGATTTATCACACTTACATGGGTTTTGTTTCTACTCAAATATTGTCTACAAAAAACAAATTCAACAAAAAAAATAGTAACTTTTACAAAATAAAGCAAAACCTTAACAAAGTATAAAAGGCAACTTCAAACGAGTCAAGTCAACCACGGACACCGGTGTTTCGGAAAAAGGCATTTGTATCCTCAGCGTGGCTTGCCTACAGTAATCAAACTGACTACAATATACAGTCGAACCTCTATAACTAGAACCTCTCTATAACTCGAACCTTTTAAGTGGGCCCTGCGCTTTTTATATGAATTTTAACCTCTTTAACTCGAATTTCTATAAGTCGAACTCTCCATAACTCGAACTGATTTGGTTGTCCCTTCAAGTTCGAGTTATAGAGGTTCGACTGTACAAGGTAAATCAAAAAGAATTAAAAAAAAATTGTGTGTGCTTAAGACCACACGGCAGAAGTGTAAACTTCAACAAGGCGAAATTAATAATACTGGCCTTCATCTGCGTCATCATATCGCTCGTTGAATGTTCCTCTCCTCGCAGTTAGTCGACTCGAGCCGACTTCACCCGAATGAGCGTTACATAGCCGAACCTGACGGCTCAGTTCAATTCACTACCCACAAAAACTGCTAAACGCGCCTAAAGAAGTTTACACTTCAAAAATACGTGAAACCTTTTTTTCATTCAATAAATGAAACTACAGCGAACCAAGGAAACTAAGTCCATGTCGGGACGAAAACGTCCACCGGTCTATAAGGAAGAAAGACATTTGGTCACAGTTCAATCCATGCTACCACCACCGTCTCCACGGTGTCGGTTGGGAACCGAAAACATTCAAAAAATGAAAAATAGGTTTCACCTATTTCTTCATTCTTTTTGAAAGCAAAACCTGTAATGAAGCTTTTATTTTCTTTTTTTCAGAACACCTACCTGTATCTTAGCATTAGTATGTTGTTCCTGATAGCATCATCGCTAATTTTCCATATGATTTTCCTCTCGGATGCGTTTTCCTGGGTTCCCAAATGGACCCATCATCAGCTATTAGCAACGGGGGTGAGTATTCAAGTTTTTTTTGAAGGGTATTTGTATTTATTATTTATTTAATATTTTTTAAATGTTTTATCTCAAAATCGATATGTTTATGCTACCTTAATTGCTTTTATATAAAAATCACACCATATTTTAAGTGAAAATATTACATTACATTACATTTTAAATTCACGGGTACCAAATTTCACGTTTGTTGGTATTATTCGGCTTAAAAATTATTCCGCTGATTGATGCTCCCGTGTCTGATGGCGGTTAAAAATGCTAACCAGCGTTGCTCTGGCCTGAGAGACACAAGAGCTGTCGTAGGTCACGGATGGTTTGTTTCTTTTTCTTTGCGTTCGATCTTTTCATTAATCGATATGTATAGCAGTGTATTCTCGCCTGCTCTTGTTCTAGTTTCTCTCGTATCTCGGGAGATGGCGCTTCTTGCGAGAGTTTTCTCACTATGTACATAGGATTAAATTAAACACCGTCTAATTAACTTCGCAAGGGTGTCACATTGACCAAACAATGTTCTGAGGAGTCCCATAAGGACGAAACAGTTAACTGTCAACACTTATTAGGTGTTAATTAGATCTTGGTCCCCCGTGAGGTTAAGCTTTCAAGCTACCCACGGAAAAATATGAGAGAAACAAAAACTTCTTTTTACCCGATTAGCCACGAAACTTGTTTGATTATTAGTTTTTATAGCAAAATAAGTCTTTCGTCATCTCCTTGTGCAATTTTACAAAAAAAAAACTGCGTTAAACATCTTTAAATTCTTCAAGTTTAAAAATTACATGAATTTACGAAATAACCTCAAAATACTATTTAACATTTTAACGTCTTGAAAATAATCTTTTATTTTCACTAAAGTTTCGTGGAAAATCGGTTTCGTTGAATGGGTACTTTAATTATTTCACTGATATCCTTGGTATCAAGTTGTAACCTAATCTATCCTGGCTTCCAGATTTTGGGGTATATCTGCTGTCTGGAATCAGCCATCCTGTGCTTGCTGCACTTCTGGAAAAGTAGACCTCACCATAAACGAAACACCTACGAACTTGTGTGCGAGGATCCCAGTATGAATCTCCAGGAAAAGTTGCCTTCTCCCAACTCTCCCCTAGACACTCCAGAACGTAAGAAATTGCCCATAAAACATCTGCCGATAATGCACAATTATCAACCGATGGTTAGTGCGCCCTCTACTTCGCGACAGAACAATAAGTCGCATTATTTAGACGATGTTCAACCGTGTTCGTCCAAAAGTGGCGATTATAATGTGATTTCTGTGGCATGATACCTAGAGATTTTGGTTTGCGCACGTAAAGATTGGGTTAGAATGGTTTTACCAGTGATTTTTTGGTTTTGAATGTTTAACTTAAAATCCAGTAAATATTTTAACAAATTTAAAATAATTTTTCTGATTTTGGTAAAATTGGTAAGGTTTAGAAAACCTTAGAAACGGTTGAGCACTTAAAAATGAGCCTTAAAAGCACTTCTGAAAATGAAACAACACCAGAAACGAAACACCTACGAGCTGGTAGAAACTTCAGAACCTAAGAAATTGCCCATAAAACATCTGCCGATAATGCACAATTGTCAACCGATGGTTAGTGCTGCCTCTACTTCGCGACAAAACAATGAGTCGCATTATTTAGACCATTTTCAACCGTGTTCGTCCAAAAGTGGCGATTATAATGTGATTTCTGTGGCATGATACCTAGAGATTTTGGTTTGCGCACGTAAAGATTGGGTTAGAATGGTTTTACCAGTGATTTTTTGTTTTTAGATGTTAAAATTAAAATCCATTACATATTTTAACAAATTTAAAATCATTTTTCTGATTTTGGTAAAATTGGTAAGGTTTAGAAAACCTAAGAAACGGTTGAGCACTTAAAAATGAGCCTTAAAAGCACTTCTGAAAGGAAACAACACCAGAAACGAAACACTTACGAGCTGGTAGACACTTCAGAACCTAAGAAATTGCCCATAAAACAGCTGCCGATAATGCACATTTGTCAACCGGTGGTTTATGCGCCCTCTTCTACGCGAGAGAACAATAAGTCGCATTATTTAGACCATGTTCAACCGTGTTCGTCCAAAAAAGGCGATTAAAATCTGATTTCTGTTGCATGATACCTAGAGATTTTGGTTTGCGCACGTAAAGATTGGGTTTAAATGGTTTTACCAGTGATTTTTTGGTTTTGAATGTTTAAATTGAAATTCGGTACATATTTTAACAAATTTAAAAATTTTTCTGATTTTGCTAAAATTGGTAAGGTTTAAAAAACATAAGGAATGGTAGAGCACCCAAAAATGAGCTTTAAAAATCACTTCTGAAAA
This sequence comes from Aspidapion aeneum, assembly GCA_963576565.1. Lineage (NCBI taxonomy): Eukaryota > Metazoa > Arthropoda > Insecta > Coleoptera > Brentidae > Aspidapion > Aspidapion aeneum. Next base: position 30,546,442 of record OY755038.1, on the reverse strand, counting down.
AAGAAACCTCATCAGAAACGGAACACCTACGAGCTGGTGTGTGAGGATTCCAGTATATCCAGAACAACTTATCCTCTCCCATCTTTGTACTAGACACTTGAGAAACTTAGAAATTGCCCATAAAACAGCTACCGATAATGCACAATTGTCAACCGGTGGTTACTGCTCCCTCTACTAGACGATGTTCAACCGTGTTCGTTCAAAAGTGGCAATTATAATGTGATTTCTGTCGCATGATACCTAGAGATTCTGGTTTGCGTACGTAAAGATTGGGTAAGAATGGTTTTACCTTTGGTTTTGAGTGTTTAAATTGAAATTCGGTACATATGTGTTTCAATAAATTTAAAATCATTTTTCTAATTTTGGCAAAATTGGGAAGATTTAAAAAACCTAAGAAACGTTAGAACACTCAAAAAGAAAACCTTACCAAAAATGAAACTTCTACAAGCTGGTGTGCGCGGATCCCAGTATTTTTAGAAAAAGTTATCTTCTCCAAACTTGCCACTAGACACTTCAGAACGTAAAAATTACCCATAAAACAGCTGCCGATAATGCACAATTGTCAACCGGTGGTTACTGCGCCCTTTACTTCGTGACAGAACAATAAGTCGCAGTATTTAGACGATGTTCAACCGGGTTCGTCTAGACGTGGCGATTATGTGATTTTTGTGGCTTAATACCTAGAGATTTTGGTTTGTAAGCGTTGGTTAGGTAAATTTTACCGGTGATTTTATGGTTTTGAATTTTTAAATTATAATCTGGTCCATATTTGGCCAATTTAAAATCAGTTTTCTGATTTTGGTAAAATTGGAAAGGTTTAAAAAACCTAAAAAACGGTAGAGCACACTTTAGAACCTAAGAAATTGCCCATAAAACAGCTACCGATAATGTACAATTGTCAACCGGTGGTTACTACGCCCTCTGCTTCGCGACAAAATAATAAGTCGCATTGTTTAGACGATGTACAACCGTGTTTGTACGAAAGTGGCGATTATGATATGATTTCTGTGGCACAATACCTGGAGATTTTGGTTTGCGCGCGTAAAGATTGGGTTACGTTCGTTTTGCCAGTGATTTTTGGTTCTGAATGTTTAAATTAAAATCCGGCACGTGTTTTAACAAATTTAAAATAATTTTTCTCAATTTGGCAACATTGGACAACTTTAAAGAAGTTAAGAAACCGTAGACAGAGCACTCACAAATAAGCCTTTAAAAATTAAAAAGTAGCGTAAAAACCACAAAATCTCGGGTCTAAAGATTTTATCTTTGAATGAAGATGTAGGGCACTGTAGGGTTATGAGATGAGATAAAAGTAAACGTCATAAATTTGGGCTCATCATAACCAAAACCATGATCGTTTCTAAACATGTAGCGTTGGGGAGAGGGCCAGCTCTTTACTGTTTTGCCAGTTCAACATTAGTTAGTATGAAAGTATAGGATAAAGTAAGTATGACCTAACCAAGAACAATTGATCCCAAACGTATCCTAACCTGTGTTGGACAAGGTAGGATCATTTGCGATCATTAGGCTAGCACCGATTTCAACCTCCCAAAAAGAGGAAAGGGAAGCCATAGTTTTAAAAAAATCGAAAAAAAAAATATACAACAAGTATATGAGATTATTTTGCATCAAAAACTAAAGAAGAACTATTTAAAGGCCTTTGCAACTGACACCATCTCTTGGAAACCTTTGCAACTCGTGCTGACGCCTGACGCAGTGTTGCCATTTGTGCAGAGCTGACCCTCTACCCAATGCTACGTTTCTAAACTAATTTAAGTTGATAACCGGGTATTATTTATATCGCTTTCACCAAAACTTTTTATTTACAATAAATAAGAAAAATTAACTGCAGGTACCCTAAATAAATAAAGGTTTCACGTAATATAAATTAAGTGTATACGATTTTAAGTACAAATTATTTAGTATTTTAAAAACCCACAGACTATAATAGTTTAGAGTTCATACATTTACAATAGGTCATTTTAAGGAAGACGCGAGATTAGAATACGGGCAAACGATTGTTTGGTTTTTACAGGAATAATGTCGCGTGTCCATGTAGCGTATTATCCACGCGGATTTATCTTTTCTTAGGTTTTAATTGGTTGATTTAAAAATTTGAGCCAATCAAAGCCTGAGAAGAAATCCGCGCGGATAATACGGTCTATGGACAGCCGGCTTAACCATGTATAAAGCCGATCACACAAAAAAAAACATAACGCGTAAGAAGTTCAACCTTATGGACTTTTCTTACGTAAATCCAATATGGCCGCTGCTATTCGATCGCTGATTGGTTGAAAGCCCGCTATGCGCCATGCTACGGATTACGTAAATTGTGTGTGTGAAGGCCTTAACCCTTGAATAAGATAGGCAACCCGACGTAATGAATACAAGTCCATGACATTGGCGGATAGATGGCTTTGTCATAGATTTACGGTAGGGTCACTGGATCACGAAAACCGCGTCTTTCCAGGCTCCAGGATGCAGTGAACCTAATTTAGAGTAAGATCACACTGTTTATAGAATCTAGACGGACTATTTGTCCGCCATGTACAAATTTTTGGGTTGGAAATGAGATTGTTCCTTGATTTAGCACAAATTTGCTTACGCACACAATAAAGTACAATCCAATAGTCAAAAACCAATTAACTTTAAAGCCTTAAATAATGCTACATCGGACGTATCTACTAATCTTATCGAGTATAAATAATGAAGAGCTCAGTGTTTTTCTGTACCAAACCAAAACACTCCAGAAATTTTGAATTTTAAAACGTTCTGTACATTCCATGTAGCAAAAGTTACGGCGAATTAAAAAAAAAACTACGGGTATCACAGTTCTTCTAGAAAGATGCATTTTTAAGGTACTTGCAGATTGAATTTGAGAAAAAAATTACAATTGTAGACACCATCCCTAGAATAGAAATCTAGGGCCCATAAACTTTAGATAGCAGAAAAGGAAAACATTTTAAGTATTTTTATAATTTTCTAGACAAAAAATAGTAGCGAGCAGTAACAGGCGTTTAAAGTTTCGTAGGTTTATAAGATTTTAAATTAGAAAATTAGGTATCAAAAATGGGACATTTACATCTAAATAACAATTTTGAAGTTTAAAAAAAAATGTAAATGTTTGTAAGTTTTAGGCAATAAGAGTGAAAAAGTTTAGTTTGTTACGCAGTGGATTAAAGTACCAAGTGGCAAATTTTCCAAAGATTTAGAAGAATATTAAGCGCATGGGCAAGTTTTGGCGCCTTTTTTTTGGTTTCTGAATTTCTCTTTGAAATATATTATAAAGTGTCTTTACCACCCTTGACGGCTTGACCGAACTCCGCTCTGCGTCGTTCGGCCAGCTGCCGTCACATGCGGTAAAGTATCACTTTCCACACTTGTTAGGTAAATAACTATTTTTTATGAAATGATTAATATTATTAGTCTGTATAGTTTACATGGTACAAGTCATTATAAATTGAACTTTACCTTATTTGTCCATTCGCTTAAAAATTGATCTTATTTTTACTTTTATTTGACAGCACGATATGCATAACACGGTATGCTAAGTCCGGCAAGTTGGACTTTAACCCAGTGAAGTCACGATAGTGCAGGGATAGGGACTAATATTACCCTGTTTAGTATATCATGTTCACAGTATAGTAATGTAATCAAACCAAAGAAATGAAATTCCTACTTAAACAATAGTTTTTAGTTACTATATTTATTCCTTAAAAGGGCACTTGTTCAGATTTAAGCATTTTAAAAAAAGTCTAATTGTAAATATGTAATGTAAAAATGATTGTTTTTTCTGTAGATAGTCGTATGGAAATATTATGCGTAAACTGCAGGGAGGGAAGTAGATGTTAGGTAGAAAAATTTACGCAACTTAAAAATAAGTAATCAAAAAATTTTTTTTTTAAAAATGGAGGTCGTTTAAAATTGTCTTAAAAATGTGTCTTATACGCCACTCCAACTCTGCAAATCTATGTGCAATTTCCTATCAATTTTGCATGTATAGAATGATTTTTTCTATAATTAGAACAATCAGTAACTTTTAAGTTTAATAATTGATTTATTTATATTATTATTATGTATTTATTTAATTTTGGGTACTTCGAGCTTTACCTTACTTTGCTTAAAATTAATTAAAATCTCTCCTAGAAACACCCGAAATACATCTACATTGTAAACAAAAAGTAAAAAAACATGTTAGTATAAAGGGTCATAACAATTTACCAAATCGATTATCCTTATTTGTCTATTAAATAAATGGATCAATGACGGATCTGAGACCTTTCTAGCTCATTGGCACACTACAAGTAAACTCCATGCTATATCAGCCTTTTAAATATCTCAGAAAAGAAAGCCCCTATGAAGTTTTTGGTTATAACACAAATTATTGAGAAAAATAGGTTCTACTATATTCCGAAATATTGATGCGGTGCTTCGTTAAAAAGTTAGCATATTTTCAATTTTTTAACTGTCAAAAAACTGTCATTAGCAATAATGTATTTTGACCCAAATCTATAATCACCTTGTTACAGTGTCGAACACCATTTTACCTGAAAATTTCATAAAAATCGGTTCGGCGATTTAGGAGCTATCGTGTTACAGACAGACATACACAGGCACACATACGTAATGCCATATTGCTAAGAGAGGTCCAAATACAACCAAATAACACATTTTCCTGTTATCTAAAAAAAAAATTTCATAAAAAATAATACCTTCTCTAGCCATTGCTGCGCGGGCTAGAAAGGTAAAAATCATTATTAAGAAAGTTACTGAGGGACTCGGTTATAGAAAAACATGCTGCATGCATAGAATTTATGCCATATAAGTTAAAACCATAAAAATTGAAATTTGTAGCTTGAGATGATTGTAATAAATTGGAACTTTTTAAAATGTAAAAAAAAGAATGTGTATGGAGAGAAACAGAAATGTGACAAAAATAGCTGCCTTTGTACTTAATTACTAAATAGACTTTTAAATCTGTTTGACGTTTAAATGTTCGAATGTATGTAAGTCGATTTGTTTGAACTTATATTTTTGCATAAACTAATATACACGTCGTTTCTCCAATAAGATTATTTTGATAACTCTTTGTTTATGTTTTACTAATAATACCTTTTTCCATGACTAATGCGCAAGAGATAAAAAAGTACTTCAAACACGTATGTCTTAAATAAATATGTACTGGGAAAAGGCCTCTAAAAATAACCGCTACAAGCGTGCCGGCATATTGGATTTCAAATTAACCCAACGTATGGCTTGGATAAATTCAGGCTACTGATAATGGGTGCTGCCATCTTTGTTCTAACATTAAAAACACCCATTTTTAGTTACCTTAGGATAAATACATTTTAATTTGTTTAAAAAAAATGCCAAGTAAGCGTCTACGTCAACTCAAGATAATGGCTTTGTCTTCCAAAATTCAAAGAATTTTCTTAAATTTTAATTAAAATTTACCCCAATTGTGACAACGACAAACCACCGCATTGACAAATTGTCAATGTCATTTAGAAGCAGTCCCTTTCAAATTTTATTAAAAGCATTTTTAATCCAAGCCATACGTTTGGGTTCAATTGAAACCAATACGCAGATATATTTAAGACGTACGTGACTTTAGTTCACTCTTTTTTTGTGGCGCTGCTTCTTTCTGAAGAAATGTGGCAGTACGTGACTTCACAACAATAAACAAAAGCGTTTATAGATGGCGCCACAAAAATTCTCACATTCAATACAAAACTCTATAGCGGCTAACCCCAGACCAATTTTTTTGACTTCTTGTGCTTAAAATATTGTTTTTGTATCCGTGAACAAAGAAACCATGTTCTTGACAATGTATAGGAATGGTTTTTTTTTAAATTATTGAGCAAGCGTCAATTTACCTGTGAAGGCTGAGTCAGCCGTTAGTTGACTAGTATATGTTGTCTTATTTTCAATATAAACCGGGCTTAATTATCAACAAGTACTGTATATTGGTTTATGAGTTTTAAGAGTTTTTTTTATCCAATGGTTCAGGTTGGGTATTATGGCTGGGCCAATTTTCCATCAAAACTTTCCGAAAAATTGGGCCCGTTCATGTTTACAGAGAATCATTAATCAACGGTTTAACCAAGTTTCACTTTCTTTACTTTAATGGCAATAAAATTTTGTAGACAATGCACTAACTTGACAGAACTTGCCAATGCTTTTTGTGATAGACGGAACATTTTTCGATTTTTCGACTTTAGTATATTTTTTTGGTCAGTTTAAACAAAATATTTTTATTTTTTTTAAGTTTTGGCGTAAGTAAATGTTCGAAAATGTTAGGACATTCTAAAAGCAACAACAATAACCTCCGGTGGCGGTCGAACCAACAAACCTCGTAACAAGCCGCAATCAAGGCATATTATTAAATAACAGTCAATACAGCCATCTAAAGACAGTGACCGTGACATACTATAATTCAAGCTCAAAATCTATATGTCGGTTTCATAGACAAGAAAAGAGAGAGCCGGCTCACTTACACGTAAATCCGGGTCGTGAAAGTTCACAAGCTACTAACGCGCGGCTGTGGACTTTTGTACCGACCAACGAAATATCCAAGTGTGTTAGGTTTTCAGTCAATATTCCCAGGTTAGGTTAGTTCTTATTTTTACCTTGAAAGCCAAATCAAAAAGAGCTTTTTTTGTCAGGTTAGGACAGGTCAGATCAGGTTGGGGACCATTCTTAAATAACGTAACGCTAAATTTAACAATATTCCTAATTAACCTAACCTATGTAGTTCCACTAACGTGTCCCAACTTAACTAAGATTAGAAATAACTTTATCTGGGGATATTGACTGGAACCCGAACCTAACAAACACTTTCATTGATCGGTTCAAAAGTCCACGACCACTCGCTAGCCGCTAATGAACTTCCAACAACATTGATTTACTTGAGAGGAAGCCCCTGAATCGGGCGTGAAATAGTATGTCACAGTCACCATTGGATGGCTGTATCAAAGATTATATAGTTTCAATTTACCATATAAATATTTTAAAAAGTTTAAGTTCCATGTAAGAAATGTTCTTTGAATTTACGTGAGAGGGAGCCACATGGAGCGGGCGTGAAATAGTATGTCACAGTCACCGTCGGATGGCTGTATCGAAGATTATATAGTTTCAATTAACCATAAAAATATTTTTAAAAGTTTAAGTTCCATGTAGGAAAAGGTCTTTGAATTTTCAAAAGTGGTCTATCTTCCATTTTTTGCAACAATAGGCTATTTAGTGACATTTTTGCAAAAATTTTATTGCTATTATTTTAAAAAAAATGGTTCAAAAAATGGTAATAGTCAGAAGCGGTAGGCTGTAATAGCGATCCATATCGAATCTAGTCACTTTAGAATAATACTACATTTAAACCAAGTGTTCAAAAAATCTTTTGTATTTAGTTTTGTAAGTTGTTCAAAAATATTTAAACTTCGATTTCTAGGGTTTAGATAGCTTTTTCACAACTAAGACCGTGTTTTTGTTGAATGGAACTTTTGCACTTACCTTTAGAAAAGTTGTGAAAAAGTTGTGTAATTCAAATTTTAGAATTTTGTCTGTTAAAAACTTTGAAGTTTTCATTTCTTTTTTTTAATTATAATAATATAGATATCAACCAACCTAATAATCGAACGCCTCCCACCTTTGTTGGCACCTTTGGCCCCCTCAAAAGTCTTGGATTTTACACTAAGGAAAGCTATTATAATATCGTCGGTCCAATGCCAAAGTCACGAATGTGCATAATTGATGTTTTGAGAAAAATGCGTTTTAAACATTGCGAGAAATAGAGATTTCATTTTTTAAATTTTTAAAGGAGGGGGAGTGAGAGAGCAAACACTTTCGCGCTTTTGGCATTGAATACTATGAATAAAATTGTACATACTGCACGAAAATTTGCACATTCGTGACTTTGGCATTGGACCGACGATATGTTCTACTATTACCTACTAATAATAGTAGAGATTATAATAGTTTTCTACTAATATACATCGGTCAAAACCAAAACCCCAAAAATTGTATACAGGGTGTCCCAAAAATATACCAACAAACTGTAAGGGGTGGTAGGGGCCATCAAAACAAAAAATTTTTGGCCAGTAAACATATGTCCGCAAATGAGAAGTTTGGGCTCTAGAGCAAAAAAATTGTTTTTGTTACCTTTATTTTGCGCATTAATTGCTGTTTATAGTGCAGTTTACTCATTCTTTTGTTTATTAACAAATTCATTATTGTTTACAATAATTGTTCGTTGTAAACAGCGATTCCATTCATGCGCAAAATAAAAGAACCAAAAAGATTTTTTGCTGCACATCTCATTATATTTTTTCCCACCCTTTTAGACCATTAATAATTGATATAGGAATATACAAGAAATTATGTTTTTGCGAAATTTTTACTTTTAAATTGCATCTTGACTTTATTCCTGATGCTTACCATATTTGACAGGCGCTCAAATTTATAGTTTTTGTAAATTGGATGCTCCTTATATTATTTAGTTAATAGATTAGGCTTGGAACTTATTTTCCAAAAATACCCGATATGCCGTAGTTTAGAGCAATAGTTTCTGAGATATTAGCAATTATAACAGTACCGCTCTTTTGTTAATTTTAGTATCCTTATTCCAAATTATGTTAGTCCCCATGTATCAACAGTGACAATGACACAACTTTCTTGTCGTTATCGGTTGTCATTTTGAGCGTCATTTCAAAAAAAATAGTTTATCATTGTCACTGTTTATACATGGGGACTAACATAGTTCGAAATAAGGACACTGAAATTAACACAAAAACGGTAATCACAGATTACTAACCATAGTAATTGGTGTACTGTAACGGTAATGTTAATTTTTTAACATTTAAAAATTTATCGCTAATATTTCAGAAACTATTTATTAAAACTGCGACATATGGGGTATTTTTGGAAAGTATATTCCAAGACTAATCTATTAATTAAATATTATAAGAAGGATCCAATTTACAAAAACTATAAATTTGAGCGCCTGTCAAATACGGTAAGCATCAGGAGTAAAGTCAAGATGCAATTTAAAAGTAAAAATTTCGCGAATTCGAACACAATTTCTTTTATATTCCTACATCAATTATTAATGGTCTAAAAGTGTGGGAAAAAATATAATGAGACACCCTGTACAGCACAAACGGCTCATTTGCTGACATATGTTTGTTTCGATGGCCCCTACCACCCCTTACAGTTTGTCCGTATATTTTTGGCACACCTTGTATAAATCTGATGCTATACCATGCGCATTTAAAAGCTTTAATGCAGTTCTCAGATCAGGTGGTTCGGCGCTTTTCCCTACAAAATCATGTAGCGCCTTTTTATCACTTAAAAAAAGGAAAGAACTTTTTTAAAGTGATAAAAAGGCACTACATCATTTTATGGGGAAAATCGCCGAAACACGTGAAATGAGTAAAACTTCTAGAATAAGCATAAACTTCAAGCATATATTCTTTGGAGTGAAATTTTTGAATGTGCTGTTCCTTATTTACACTTTTAGGGAGTTGCTCTTCTTTCGGCCGATACTGTCTTAGCTACAAAACTATAAAAGCTACATATAAAAAAACAGTTTATGTCAATTTTTAACATTTGTAAATGTAAAAAATTAATTTGACAATTTTATATTGCCAGACTGTTTAAAATATTGTTTTTGATGCAAGGATTGGGATTGCGTTTAAAGCAACTTAATAAGTCTAAAGGTTAGAGGCCAATGGTTAAAGATGTTTTTTTTGTTCGGAGCATTGTATACCTTAACTTACACTCTTAATACAAGAAAAAAGGTAGAACTCTATACATCTATGAAATCAATAAAGAGTGGGCAATTTAATAGAAGCAAACATTTAAAATTTAATTAAAAAATTGATAACATAGTTGTATACAATTCTAACTATCAAATTTCAAAACTATTTTTAGTTTATTAAACATCACATTTTTACAAAATTTTCTGTTTTAACTCAAATAAACAAAAAATCCATTGATCACAGTCAATCAATCAATTTTTCGTTTATCGGAAATACGATCAATATTACTGTCAATCTATATATTAAAGAATTCTAAACTATTATAGACAAGTGCAAATAATTTTTGGAAAATAACGTTATAAGGGTAAATCCAGGTTATATTGGGTAAAATGGGGTTTTACAGGTGGATAATGGTTTTTCAGAATTTCCTGCAAAATTAGGTCTGTTTCGAAAAAAGTTCAATCTAAAAGTTATAGGTTTTGAAAAGGGCTATAACTTTTGTGTAAAACATTTTTTTACATAACCTAAAATGTTGAAAAATTTACTTTTTATGTTCTAAACGCTTTGTAATTTTTTAAATCAACATATTATGTTTAATTTTATTTTTATTTTGGAACTAATTAGAGACCTCATTTTCACCCAAAAAAACCCGTGTTCTGAAAGCAGTATACAAACAAAAAAAAAATGTTTTTTTTTTTTCGTTAAAACATCTTTTTTAGAGTGTAAAAAAATAAACATTACTAGTAAAAAGTAATAATGGCATCAACAAAATAAAAATTATATTGTAGTAATTTTATTTTGCTTTGTAAAAAACTGTTTAAACTATGTTTCCTGTAAAATTTTTCCGCAGTAATGTTTATTTTTTTGTACACCATCTAAAAATTGACGTCTTAGCAAACAAAAAGTTTTAAAATTAAGAAAAACTCCTTCCAGATCAAGGGTATTTCGTGTAAAAATAGGTCTTTTTTTTTTAGGTTTAAAATCAAAATAAAATGTAAACTTAAATATTCGGATTTAAAAAAATTGACGTGTTTAAGACATAAAAAGGTAAGTTTTCACCAACAAACAAAAAATATTTGTGATAAAAAAATGGTTACTACAAAATTTGTAGGTAACCATTACCTAAAAGTTTTACAATAATCTTTTTTTGATTGGGACTCTACTTTCACTGGAAATCGTGAAAAACCATTATTTAATTTGACCCATTTCACTGCGCTATATTTCCTTCCTTCCTGTTTTTAAATTTTTAATTTTTTTGCTGTTTTAAGGTATCTGCAATAGCCTATAAAAATGTTGTATGTAATTAACAGTAATATTGGTCGTAAAAGGTGCTCCTAAGTCATATTCATGTAAATACAGTGTGTCAAACTGAAAACTTTAAATGGCCAATAACTTAAGCGCAACAATAAATACAAAATCTTCTAAATTTAATTTTTAACATTTTTGGTTTTTATTTTTATGTGTTGTCTATTGAGAGTTATCAGTAGAACACACTAGTCAACCCGTTTTAGCGTTACCTAAATTAAAAAAACAAACAATTAAACAATAAATACAAAATACAATTTTCGGATAACGCTTAAACTTCTTGACTATACAACTTCAAAGTTTGAGTTGGTTAATGTATAAAGTGTGATTTTATAAAATAAAAAATAATAAAAATTCAAAAAAAAGTACGTTAGTTTTACTGTTACCTCGCTATCATCGCGTTTTTTCCTGTGAAGGTATTGCAGTCTTAATTTATTTATTTTTCGAACCCAATCTGCTAAATATGCGTTGATTAAGTAGTAGAATTAAAAATAATAATTTAATTTCCTATAAAAAAAGATTTTTATAATTTTTTTCTAAACAGCTTAATTTTTGAGATAACAGGGTGTTTGACAGTAGTAAAAAATAAATACATATTTATTTTTAGATATCTCTTTAGGTCTTGGTAATGCTAAAAACAAACTTTTTTGTTTAATTTTTTCTCAAATTCATAGTTCTTTCAATTAAATAAATTCATTGAATTAAAACAATTAACCACGTGTTTCAAAACAGGCGATCTACCAATCAGCTGCGAGTGACGTCACAAAACAGTAAACGCCTCGAACGAACCTATTTTTTGTGTTATTTTATTCTGGATGGTAATGTTTGCTTTGGTTTAAAGTGCGAATTATCGTCCTAAATTAGATTTTATTTTGTGTTTTGCTAATAAAAAATATTTTCAATGGAAAACGGATTCTCCAAAGCCGATAGCTCCAACTTGCCAATGCTTTGCCAACAACAGTGATTTTGGTTCTGCGGAATTTCGAAACATTAAAATGTTGATGTAAGTATTCGATGAGTTGTTTATTTATATAGCGGAAGTTCTTTTATGATATTCTTCGCCTACTTTTACTCATTTAGATTTTGAGGTCAGGTTATATGTTTTGCTTTTTTGTTTAATATGCCACTTACATAAGATTCAATTAAATACCCAATCATTATTATTTTAAGCATTAAGAAACAATCAAAAATTGCAGGACAGGGAGGCAAAAAGTATACAACGACCAGCAATACTTGAAGTACTGCATAGGTTACACTGCACAGTCCTGCGTAGGTACTGCCTATGCACTGCCTAGTCTTGCATATGCACTGCTCAGTCCTACATTTAGCCTGCATGTGCACTGCCTAATCCTGGATTTAGAGGTACTCCCTAGTCCTGCCTAGCACCGCCTAAACATTGTACACCTTTCTGCCTATCATAGTTGTTCAACCCTTGTAATAAACATAAACTCAAAAATTTCATCATTTACGAAATAGTTATATATATTACAGATAACGTGAGAAAAATTAGAAACAATTTAGTTATACTCACATCAAGTGATCTTCACAAATGTAAAGTGAAGATGTATAGATAAGGCTTTTGGGTGTCTTCGAGCAAGTTCTAGCCACTTTTTCCGTTCTTTTACTGCTGTAGGAACCTGAATAAATAGTTTTTCAGGTGTTGTTATGCTAGTATTCGAACACTGAGGTACTACACACCACTTATAGGACATTTTTTTACATAAAAAATAAAAACACAGACCAAAAACAAATAAACACTTGAATGCCGTGTATCTGTCCGCGAGTTTACTGCGCTGTGACGTCATTGCAACGCCATGCTAGAAATGAGGGTTTTAGCAGCAAATTCAAATCGGAAATTAGAAAACTTGATTTTAAATATAGTCATGATAAAATATACTATTTTAATAATTTTGCGTAGCAAATTAGGGACCTATGTATCATTCTATACACTTTTCTAAAATTTGTCAAATACCCTATTAGATAAAAATTTACAATTTTCTGTTTATTTTGCATACAGTGCGGACGTACTGAGCAACTGTGACCTTATAATCTTAAAGAAACATCACGGATATTTATAAAAACGTAAAAAGTCCCAAGGGCGTCATTACTAATAATAAACTAAGTAGAGTTGCGCGCCCTATAATCAAAAATACTCATAACTCGGTAATTAATCAACTAATTTCAAATGAATTTAAAATCTTAAACAGAGAATAAAAATATATTTTAAAGAAAGTTGTCACTCGACCACGGTGGATAGAATAGAGCGGTGTTCGGATCTTATAAATATATGTCGAATTTTCACGTCACTTTTGTAAACAAAAGTTAGATATGATGTAAAAAACTAATATTTTTTGAAAACTAAGGCAATTTTCCTACTTTTTTTTAGTATATTCTTATAAAATAATTTTTTTTAGGCATACCAGTCGTTATTTTTTTAGCCCGCTTCATTTCTCTTTACACAAAAATTGAAATTCGAAGAAAATAATGTGTTCGTTTCAGCTTCAAAAATAATCCGCTGACCTACGTCTTTGTTTACTTCCCAAGTCCTTGGTTTACCTTTGATACTAAACGATCACATTTAGTTTGCCTTGTAATTTAAGTTTTGTGTAATAAAAAATAAAGCGGGCTAAAAAAAATAACGACAATACGTCTAGAAAATTATATTTTATAAGAATGTACTAGAAAACAGTAGGAAAATTGCCTTAGTTTTCAAAAAATATTAGTTGTTCCGTTGTATCAAACTTTTGTTTACAAAAATCAGCTGGACCACCAGTGACGTGAAAAATTCGACATTTTTTACCATAACCTCTTGTAAAATAAAATAAAATTTATATTATTTCTGACGAATTTTTTTAAAAATAAGTGTATGTTTATTAAATAATTTGTTGTATTAGGTTGCTGTCTGTTTTTATTATGTTGGTGTCTCCTTGAGATGCTTTTATGTGTTGACTGGTTTTCTAAGCCCTGAAGATGACGTCTATACGTCGAAACGCGTAGGCTTGATTAAAAAAAATTCAAAGAAAGTTGGACATTCCCTTAAAAATCCTCAGCCATAACTTCGTAAGTATTGAGCCAATTTAAAAAAAGTTTAAATCTTTGATTAGATAGTTAAAGTGCCTTTCAAACAAGGTATCACAGGACCCTTATCCTTGTTTAAAATGTTTTAAGTGTTGGTGACTCGATTTAAGCGCGCACTATAACACGGAGATACCTAGAAAGTAACACTTTGAAGTCCGTTCTTCGCAAGGGTTTTTTATCGGTCTAGGTTTTATTTTTACACATGTCCTCAAAAGTAGGTAATTTCTAGGTTAAAGGCCAATTTGTTTATTTTTTTTGAAGAAAATTTAATCCTATAAAAAAACAGTTTCACAGTTAGATTCTTTACAAAAAAAAACTATAAAAAATAGCAGTCACCTCCCCTAGAAATACCTAAAACCGTTAAAAAAACATCGAATTGAAGCTTTTGCGAGTTTATTATTCGTCACAGAGCAAAAACTTTAAATGAACATTTGAAAAAAAAAAAAACAGGGCAAAATACACTCTGATCCTAAAATTTTATACAAGGTAATAACAAAAAAGTTATTTAAAAAAATATATGCAAATAAAAAAAACTTTTAAAAAATTTATAAAAATCATAATTACTGCTATTATTACTGGATCAGGGTAGAACATATAACATACAAACATGTACGAGGGTGGATCAAATATAAACAAGCCTTTTAAATTCATTCAAGATGAACGTGGCCGATATAATTTTGGAGTAGGGATGTTCAGCAGCATGTAGGCGGCTGGTAGTGCCGCGATGCTCATTTGGCCAGGAGCAATCGCAATGAGCGAGAGGAAGGTACACAGCAGTGTTGCGCAAAGAATAATCATTAAATTTCTTACACGCGAAAACGTGAAACCTGCTGAAATTCGACGCAGATTGCGAGCACAGTTCGGAAATAAAACGCTTTCGTGGGTACTTGTAAAGACTTGGTGCAAATAAATTAACGACGGCCGTGAGCGTGTCGACAACGTGAGTCACAAACGTCGGCAAAGTTTGAGCGACCGTTTTCTGGGACTGGAGAGGAGTTTTGATGGTCTATTCTTTGCACGAGCGAATAACAATAAACGCGACTTGCTACTGCAACTTACTCGAGCAGGTAAAGCTTGATTATCGCCAAAACAGGAGAGCACACCCCATCCAAGATGTGTTGCTTCTGCATGACAACACTAGACCTGATATGGCAACTTTAACACAGGCCAAAATCAATGAAATGCACTGGATTGTGCTGGAATATCCTCCATACAGTCCAGATTTGTCACCTTGCAATTTTCATATGTTTGTCCCACTCAATGATTCACTGAGAGGCGAGCAATTTCATACCAATGAAGAGGTGGAGCATTCGTGCGCAACTAGTTAGATACCCGCCCAGCTTCCTTTTATGAAAACTGGATTAAGAAACTGTCAAGCCGTTGGGAAAAGTGTATTAACAGAGAAGGGGGATGTGTAGAAAAGTAGAAAAAATGTCTGTTTTGTGACATATTTATAAATAACTAGTTTATAAACGAAGGTTTGTTTATATTTGATCCACCCTTGTATATATGTATAATTTTCTTGCAATATCATTAACATATCATTGTCTAATTGCATAATGAATTAGATTTGTTTGCAAAATATTTTTTTAATAACTTTTTTGGCACACTCAATATATCCCTATTCAATCAACGCTATGACTTAACAGCACAGACTAAAAAATTCGACTATTATTTATATACTTTTACTTAACCTGTGTAAATACGAGACCACTCTATTTATTCAGTGGTCATTTTCTCCGCCGCCACTGGCTCTTTAACTTCGACTGCTTCGTCAGTGAGTTCAGTAATTTCCAATTGCCTGGGGCCGTATAGAAGGACATAGGCACAATGCCAATCGCCTAAAACAATTAAAATATTCCATACAGTGTGCCTGAATGAAGTATAGGTTTCATAAAAATGGTTCCAAAAACTAATTGCACATTTTGAATATGGACTCTTTCCTGACTTCAGAGCCATATTCATATAAATCATAGCTGATTCTCCTCTCGACATTTTATCAATTTTTTGCTTTTTTTCTAGTTAGTCTAGGCGCTGGCTCCTGTCACGTGTGACTTAATATGTGCGCTCAGTTTGACTGCGGGGCTTTGTTAAGCATCCATAGCAGTATCAAAAAAATTTGGTCACGTGGTCAAACTCATGGTCGTTTGGCCGCCATCTTTGAAAATGGCCGCCAAATTAAAAGATTTTTTGTTTAAGCGTATCTCCCCACCCAGTAATCCTATTTTAATTTTTTAAAGCTTGTTTTACTCCTTTTTGAAAGGCAAACAAATTTTGTCATAACAAATTTTTTGATAAATTACGTAGTTTTTGAGATATACCATTTTATTGTAGCAACAATATTATTGACATTTGTTTTTTTTGTTACATAGAAGGCTTTAAACCTTTCACAGAAGAGGATATTGACCATATGTTTTTAAAGTTCGTTGGTAGGTACCCCTAAAGACTGCCTCAAAGAGGGTAGTTTCTGAAACTGTTAACAATATTATAGAAAAAGTGAATTTGCAGCGAAATGATGTATCCTAGCGAAAAACGATAAAATTAATTTTTTATAGTACTTTTAATTTTGCTTCTTCTGATGTATCACTTACCATCCTAGCTTTGATAGTTAGCTGTACATGCCAGCTAAAATATAAAATTTTGTAAAAATTCCATGTTTTCGCTCCAAAATCGATTTTTTTTCTTAAAGATTGTAAAAGATATGACAGTAATAAAAAGATGCGGAATTAAAAGTACTACAAAAAATTATACTTAACGTTTTTCGCGAGGATGCATCGGTTTGCAGCAAATTCTGTAATCTGTAATCTTGTGAACAGTTTTAGAAACCACCCTTTTAAGGCAGTCTTTTGGGGTACCATCCATCGAACTTTAAAAACATAAAGTCAATATCCTCTTCTGTGAAAGGTTTAAAGCCTTCTATGCAACGAAAAAAAAACAAATGTCAATAATATTGTAGCTACAATAAAATAAGCCCGGGTATTATTTTAATTCTTTTGCCAGCGGAAATACTAATAATTTTGGTATATCTCAAAAACTACTTGATTTATTAAAAAATGTGTAATAACAAAATTTATTTACCTTGAAAAAAGGAGTATAACAAGCTTTAAAAAAATTAAAATCGGACTGGGTAGGGAGATACGCTTAAACAAAAAATCTATCAATTTGGCGGCCATTTTCAAAGATGGCGGCCAAACGACCATGAGTTCGACTACGTGACCAAACTTTTTTTATACACTTATGGGTGCTCAACAATGTGCCGCAGTCAAACTGAGCGCACATATTAGGTCGCACGTGACAGGAGCCAGCGCCTAGACTAACTAGAAAAATGGCAAAAAATTGATAAAATTGCGAGAAGAGGATCAGCTAGAATTTATACGAATATCGCTCTGAATTTAGGAAAGAGTCCATATTCAAAATGTGCAATTAGTTTTTGGAACCATTTTTCTGTAACCTATACTTCGTTCAGGCACACTGTGACCACTTCAAACAATTAACGCAATTAATATTTTCAAAAATATACAGGATACGTCAGTATGTGGACAACTGAAGAAGGGTCATTTCTTACTGTATATGAACATAGGTCCGCAAACACTTAGTTGCGAAGCTTCAGGGCATTAAAATGTTTAGTCAGGAAGATAATTGACCATATCCGACGGCCTAACCTGGATTTGAGGTATGAAAATTGTATTGCTGATTTTAGTAGTCAAAGGACTCAGAATTTATAAATCCGGTTGATGCCACTCTGGCACCCTTGAGAATTTTGAAATATTCAAGAAATGAAGACTTTTAGGAAGAAAAGTGTAAAACACTTATTTAGACAATTAAATTTTCATTTAAATGTGTATCACTTAGTACGGTTTAGATTGAGTAACGCTCCAAATAAATTTGATTTCTAAATTAAAATTAATAGGTAAAACTAAATTATTTGCGGATGATACTACATTAATTTATTTTGGAAAGTTTTTCTCAAATAAAATTAAACATTTTGCAAGATGAAAATTCTAGAATAGATCACATAAGAAATAAGATCATAAAAGAAAGAATGAGAATCGAGGGAAGCATAACAGATGACATCACTAAAAGGCAACTGATATGGTACGGCCATGTACAACGGATGAACGACGAAAGATTACCAAAGCAGGTCCTAGAATGGTAACCAATAGGGTGCAGAAAAAGGGGGCGTCCAAAACTAGAATGGCAATAGTCAATCCAAAGATCAGTGAGTCAAAAAAATCTGACAGAAGATGATTGTCAGGATCGAAGGAGGTGGAGAATAGGCGTCGGACAATGTAGAAAAACGTTCGAAACCGACATAGTAGTAGTATGGAAAATTCTAAAGAATTGACCTAAATTAAATAAATTAACAATTAATTTTGACAAATCCTCTTACATGTTTCTAGATAAAAGTCAAATAACATATCAATGTGAACCAAATAAGGTTGAATCCAACCTTATAAAATATAATAAATGTACAAAATTTTGTCCCAAGCATTTTATACATCATTTAAAAGAAAAGTTTATTGCCCATAACGTGGCATAATCCATTTTCCCACAAACAGCTTCATTTTTCAGAAAACTAATTAGAAACTTAGAACTAAACCAGATTTTCGACTATTTCAATAAATCAAAAAACCCACCAAGTTACACATTGTTAAAAAGGAAATTTTGTAGATATTCTAATAAAAAATATTCTTTTGTAATTTTTAAAATGCATTTTTGTTTACGGACGACATTGAAATGTTAATCATAATCTTGACCCAAACCTGACATTCTAAAACGTAGGATAAATATTTTTTTTTCCAGAAAAATGAAATAACCTTTTTGTTAAAATTGACATTATCTGACGATTCGTGTAAACAAATCCCAATTTATGGACGTCATTGCAACGTTAGAAGTAAATTTTGTTTTCTTAACAAAGTGTTATTACAAATATTTTCCTAAAGAGCTTAGTTTCTACGAAAATTGCAAAAAATAGATAATATTAACGCATTTTTTTGTGATTTTTAAAAATTATCCCAGTTTAGGGACGCCTCTGAACTATGAGCCGTAATCTTGAGTAAATTATGTTATTCATCATCTGAAAGTAAATTTTATCGTCTAATTAAAGCGTATTAAGAGATTTTTTCTAGCGAGCTTTTTTTAAATATTTAAATTTAATATTAAATTTAAATAGATTTTCGACAATTTCGACTGGACCGTTAGTAGTATACTTATTAACACGTTATACATCGTTAAATAGTCATGTACACATGTTTTCTTAAAATGCTTACTTTTTAAGAAAATTGCAAAAAACATGTAATAATTATTGTGATTTTTTTAAACGTTCCCACTTTATGGACTTGACTGAAGTGTTTCTAACCAATCTGGACTGCACCAAATGATACATATTTTAAATGAAACTTTTATTGTCTACAAAAAAATATACTATATTTTTTTTCACAAAATGCTTCATTTCATGAAAATATTTGGAGTATTTATTTTAAATAAAATGTGTAAGAAATTAGCATTTTGGGGATACTTATGGGTACATAGCTCTGCAAGGGTAGCAGCTAGGTAGCTTGAAGATATCTCGTTTATTAGGTATTGTAATGAGCATTCAGTCCTCCCTTTACATATTTTCTTGAAAAAAACAAGTACTTTCTGAGTAAAAGGCTATTAAAGAAAAAAATTATCAAAAATCCGAAAGAGGGCCGCGTCATTTTGACAATGTTCCAGGAGAAAACGCCTTTTGTTGCCTAGTCTTGGTTTTATGTTTACAGAAATTATTTATTTTTTAATTTTTTTATCCCTATTCGGGCGCCATCTTGAATATTTTAAAATGCACTTGGGTGCCAGAGTGGCATCCACCGGATTCTTAAATTAGAGCTCTTAGGCTACCAGAATCAGCAATAAAATTTTCTGCACAGAAAAAAAGAAGTTCTTGATTTAAGAAAAATAGTTTTCTTGAAAACATTTACTTGACCCAAAAGAAAAAGTCTTCGAACAAAATGTTTTCTTTTCATCTAAGCAAACCGCTTGTTTTGGAAAAAATAATAATTGTCTTGGTAAATTGTTTTGGTTTAAAACAAACTGCCTTTAGCGAAGAAAAGCTTTAAAGCAAGATATAAAATGTTTTACTAATATCTCAACACAAATAAAGCTTTACTTTGCCTAGACTTTTAATTTTTTAACTCAAAATATCTGGCATCTCAAAACGAAAAGCCGATTTATTCCATAATACTAGAAAACTCAAAACAAGAAGGTTGCCGCTTCCATTCAAAACAAATCAATTTTCTTGGATAAAAGCAACTTTTATTTTCAACGCAAACCAGCAGTTCAAGAGAATAGTTTTTTTTTAAAGAAAATATCGTCTTCGTGCATAGGAAAGCAGATTTTTTCTTGGATCAAAGCAATTTGCATTGACTGAATACATTTTTTGTTCTGTGTATATACTCAAATGCAACGTCTTGGAAAATCTTCCTGACTACTGAGTTTTTTAATAATGCAGTGCTGGAAGATTCTAAAATAAAAAATAAACCTGCTTTGTGTAAAATAAAAACAAGTTTTAAAAATTTGCAAGTTTTTTTTAATAGCAAAGATATTTCTAATATTTTTGAAAATAGCAATTTAGCTAATCGTGTTTTCTTTTTTTTGCTCGATGACGGTAGCAGATACGAAAAGCCCACAAGACACCAAAAAGTTTTTGGGTAAAACGAAGAATTTATTTCTTATTTTGGAAAAAAAAATGATTCAGGGGATGAAAAAAGCCATGACCCCTGATCCCTGTAGATTTTTGAAAGCAGTTTGGTCGTTTAATCATGTAAACCTCATAGCGTAATCTGTTTATCAAATTTGAACTAAATATGTCAAAAACTGCAGGAGACATTGAAAAAAATCTTAAATTTCATAACTAAGCATTTGTGGACCTATGTATAAATACAGTTTTGGTCTTAGTCTATGGTTTTGGTCTTAAAATAGGCCAAGGGACCACCCTTCTTTTTTTTTCCACCGACTTATTAACATCTTGTATACTTACCGCCCCCAGAAAGCTTCAAGATATCCTCTTCAGCGACAGGTGACATATTATCATCGTCGCACATAACCCAATTTTTTTCCGAAAGTTTAACCCAACCCACGTAGTGCCCACTGGACGATGAACGACCTTTGTGGGTTAGCACCGCTTGAAGTTCGTAGTAACCGCTGTTGTTGCTGCCCAGATCTAAAGAAAACAGTTCCATTAAGTAGGGTTCATTCACAAATGATGTGACAAAATTATGATGCCCCTTCCTACCCAGATATTCTAGAACAGCTCAAGATTGTATTTCACAAGCAAACAAAATACAAAGAGCGGGTAAACAAAAGTTAGATATGAATTTTCCTAGTGTTTTTTAGTATAGTCTTATAAAATAATATTTTTGAGCCATACCAGTCGTTATTTTTTTTAGCCCGCTTCATTTTTCTTTACACAAAAATTTAAATTCAAAGAAAATAATATGTTCGTTTCAGCAACCTACACCTTTTACTTTTACTTCCCAAGTCCTCAGTTTACATTTGATACTAAACGATCACATTCAGTTTGATTTGTATTTTAAGTTTGTGTAATAAAAAATAAAGCGGGCTAAAAAAAATAAGGACAATACGTCTAAAAAATTTTTATAAGGATGTACTAGTTGTTCATATCATATCTAACTTTTGTTTAAAAAAATCAGCTGGACCACCAGTGACGTAAAAAATTTGACATATAAGACAGATAAGATAATATGATACAAATAGAGCAACGTGCCCACGAGTGGTTTGTGGACAATGAATTGCATATGAATAGAGATAAAACTCAATCATTAATTATATCAACAATTGGTAGTTTGGCGAGCGATGATCCAGTAAACATGCTTGGCATATTACTAGATGGTCGCTTGGATTGGAGGGACCATGTTGCAAAACTATGCTCCCAACTGTCCAGTTATGTTTATTGATTTTCGCTTGTGGCGAAAATCAATTACTTGAGCCGCCTCGGCCGTAACATTATTTTTATTATTATTTTTTTAAAATTATTATTCCGTCCCTAGCACCCCTAGTGTATCGCGCTCGAATTTTGACGCTTACTCGGGAACGCTTCGACGTAGAAGGATGAATTTGGCGAACTGATTAAGAACTTACGGGAGACCAAAAATGTCAATTTTGGGTCAAATCGGAAAATTTCAAGTAGGGGAAATAGGGGGAAAACCGTCAAAAAGTGACTTTTTTTAATGTACCTCCGTTGGCACACCATAAGTGTCCAGGGGATTATTCTAGAAACTTGAGATTTTGCACAAGTATACTCTTATGTGTGGTCAGGAAGCCTATTGTTTTTCAGCCATATCGGAAAAAGTCAAGTGACCCATTTTGGGGCTCTTCTGAATCCCTGCAGTGACGCATTTTCACTATACAATAAAATTGGTCAGAATTTCACTGTTTATTTGCCGTTTTTTAAAATATATCTGGTCATTACTCCAAAACTGCTTAACCCATTTTAACCAAATTTTAAACATTTGCGGACCTAAGGGAGTGTTCGGTAACCGTATAGTTGGTTTTTAAAATTAGTTTTTGGTTTTTGAGTTTTGAGGATTTTTTAAAAACTATGCAAGGTTTTTGCAGTCAAAAATACTGAATCGAGAAATTTTTTTGCCCTTACACTTTTTGACAGTTCTCGAACTGCTATCTTTTTAAGAAAATACCAAAATATTTTTTGAAAAAAGTTCGATTTTTCTAAGTTGTACCGTTTTTGAGTTTGAAAAATAAATATTAAAATACCCGCAAAAATCTCAACGGAAATAACACGCATTTTTACAAAAATCGCGATATCTTTAAAACAGTAGGTCCGAATTGGACAAAAATTACACTTCTCACTTCGCCAAACTTTTCTACATAAAACTTTATTTATAGTTTTAACCTTAATGTAGAGGGCGCTGGTGTAGGGCACTTAACATTTATCAAAACGGTCCAAAATTAATAAAAATCTTATAAAATTACAAGAATTTGCAAATATTTTTTGAAATATAATTACAATAATAATAGCATTAATTTCATGTTAAAGAGCAGAAAAAAATCTATAAAATGACATATGTCATTTTTAAGTTATGGCAAATTTTATGTCCGTAGGTTTATTTTTAAATTATATACCGCGAGAAATATTGGTAAAGAGTTAACGAAATACAATATTATAGACAAATTGGTTAAAATTTAAACTCTTTTTGATGCACTGTTTTTGTAGCATGAAAGGAGCGGGAGCTACAATTTGTTGCATTATAAAAAATTATCTGGGACCTATGGTTTTTGAAATTTAACGCAAAATGTTTAAAAAGCTCCATAAATTTCAAGTATTGTTATTTAAAAAAATTACAATATTTTCAAAACCATGCGTCACATTTTGACGTATACCATTCGCTTACTCGGACCCTTTTACATAATAATCAATTAACAGTTTTTTCATTTTCATAGAGCGCGCTTAACAAAGTAACCAGAAGTAAAAATTTTCTTGTAGATATTAAGAAATTCGCAAATGCCACATTAAACTATATAGTACAGTATACTTTTATTTTAAAGAGCAGAGTAAAATTTGCAAAATACCAGATGTCATTTTTAGGACAGTGTCTAATTTTAAGTTCCTAGGTTAATTCTTTAGGACTATATATTATGCAAAATCTTTGGCAAAAACTAATATTAGGTAGTATTTTACATGACAAATATAACGGATAAAAGTGACCTTAATATTTTTTAAAGCAATAAGTTTTTAGCATGACCGGAGTGAGAGCTACATATTTTAGCGGTAAACAGGCACTTTTTTTTTGCAGTGATAATCACAGTTAGCAGTTGTAAGGGGCTGACAAAGGCGAATAATGAGTTATTAAATAAATTAAACTTGGTTTTGACTAATTTACAACGTACTTTAACTTCATATAAGGTAAAAATTTGTTAAATGGCACATGGTTTATTTTTAAATCAGTGTCCAATTACAAGCTTCCAGGCTAATTTTTTAAAAAGAAACAAAAATCTTTCGTGGTTAAAGCATATACAAAAAGGTTTTGTTTCTCTTGTATTTTTTCGTGGGCAAAATTTCTTTTGTATGAAGATAAAATTTATATACTGTCTATTTTAGGTCTTGGACCCCGTGAGTGTACAGCTTTCGAGCTGCCCACGGAAAAAATACAAGAGAAACAAATCCTTTTTATACCTGCTTGTCCACGAATATTTTTGTTCTTTTTAGTCACGGATTCTTTTTAGTCACGGATCCTAAACTGTAACGTTTTAAATATATTTCGCAAAACAATAATAATGGGATATTACTTTCAAATGCAGTGGATAAAAGTGAATTTGAATTTTTTTTTTAAGAAATAGGTTTTTAGAATGAGCGAGGCCCAAAGGAATGTTAGGTAACTCTCCAATTGAATTTTTTAAATTATGAGTATTGACGATTTTTCAAAAACTATGTAGATTTTTGCAGCCACAATACTAAATCGAAATTTTTGCCCTTTCACTTTTTTGCAGTTCCTAAGCCGCTATCTTTTTAAGAAAAGACCCCTGTTCAACGATGCATTGGTCGATGAGATTAGGAAAAGCAAGTAGCTCTTCAGTGGCGTCCGTAAATTGGGATTATTTCGAAAAAACATTTATAAAATTTACTCATTTTCTATTGTAGAAAATATAATTTCCTTTTAAAAGCTTTAATATAATCATGGAAGGACCCAGGGGGAAGCCGGGGCCCGGGCCCCCCAAGCCTTAGATTTTTTTACACATTTTCCACATTTTTCATGAAAAAACACAAAAAATAGCTTAAAACTGGACCCCCCCAAAAGGCCTCGGCCCCCCCTAAGAGATATTCCTGGGTGCGCCACTGATATAATGTGGGGTTTATTTCACAGGTAAGCCTACAGGGGCGTACCTATAAAAATAAATTTTCAACAATAACCAAAATAATTAATTTTTATTACATATTTTGTCTATTTAAAAAAAAAACTACTTTTTACCTTATTATATCCTACATCCCTTTTTTTCAAGAAAATTTCACAAAAATGTTTTTTAGTAATTTTTGACAGTGACGTGTAAAATATATTTGGCAATATATTTGGCAAAATATTTAAGAAAACTTTTAAAAACTAGTAAAAACTTTTCATTTTAAATTTTATATTGGAGAACTTATTAAATTATTTTTCAATGGGCATAGTTTCTTTTGTATTCGGAAGATGTCGCCACTTGTGTATAAAGCATACAGTATTGCAGGCATTATTTTTCATTTCTCTTACCAATATCGTAAGATGAGTTTTATATATACCGTCCCTCTAACTTTACAAAGGTGTTACATTGACCATGCAGTGTTCTGAAGAGTCCTTTAAGCACGTAACAGTTCAACACTTAATAGGTGGCCATTAGATCTTGGACCCCCGTGGGTGTACAGCTTTCGAGCTGCCCGCGGAAAACCACAAGAGGAACAAAACCTTTCTACACCCGATTATCCACGAAAAATTTTTGTTTTCTTTATTCACGGGTACTAAACTTTACGTTTCAAATATATTTCGCAAAACATTTAAGAAAACTTTTCCAAACTAGTAAAAACCTTTAATTTTAAAATGTATATTGGAGAACTTGGCTATACTTTATCTCAATTATTATATTGATTTCTCTTAGTTTCTGTCAGTCTGTCAAATCTCAGCTCTCTAGCGTTTCTGGAAGTTGGTAATGTTACTTTTACATAACTTTACATGTATAGGGAAGAGGAGTAAATTATAATTTCGGATTTTTAAATTTTTTCCTAGAGTTTTGTCATAGTTCCTATCAGTCTGCAAGGCATCTTTTTAGACTATATTGTTTATCCATTTGGATACGCAGGCCTTCAGATTCGATACCCAGTAAACAGGAAATGGATACCTACTTTTGGGCCTTGGCCTTTTATAAAATATAATTAAAATATGATACCTAAAATACAGGGTGTAATTTAAATGATAAACCAATCTATAAGAGATGGTGCGGAAGGTCCAAAGCAGACAAAAAGTTCAAATAACTTTGGGCCAAGTTATAGCATTTTTTAAGTTTGGAAAGTAGGGAAAAACGATGAATTTTTAAAATATCAAATTGAACAACGTTACTTTTTTCCAGGAAAATATAGATAGGTTAAGGATACAGTGTGGCCAAATAATCTTTGGAATAGGTATAAATTTCTCAATTCTTTTAAGAATTAATATTTTTATGAGCTATTAAAGTTACACAAAAGAAATTGAAATAGATTTTGTACATGTCTAAAGGCCCCTTAAAACAAATATAAAATAATAATATTAGCACTATATTTTAACGATTTTTGGTAATAATTTTGAGTATTTCTATTTATTTTCAAATAATTTTACCATTTAATTATTACCCTTATTGTCCTGCATAATTTCAGAAAATGTCGATTTTCTGTTATGATTTTTAAGGAAGTTATAACAAAAAATAAAATAATAGCTGTTAACTTTGACACCCTTTATCTAAAAAACAAAGAAGTATGATGCAAAATATAATAAGAAAAAATCCTTCTTTTGATCTTTTCTACCACCTATTAAAGTTTGCTGTTATTACATCCTGATATTATGTTAAATGTTTGTATGTTATGGTAAGAATTTTAAGATATTTGAAAGTATCAATTTGGTCTGAAAAAAAAAGCCATTTATAAAAGTGAGCGATTTTCAACTCTCCAACTATAACACCAATTTTACCAAAGCAAACAGTAGTTGGCAGGGATTGATTGATCGAACATTATGTTGGAAATGTGTGGAAATGTTGGATATTTTTTTGTTTGTAGAAAAGCTCTATTTTTGTTAAGCACAACGAGATAGGAATCGTTAAAAACGATTTCGGTCCCTAAAAATTGATTTTTGCTTCAACTATATTGTTTTACAGGTTGTAACGATTGTCTTCTAAATCCTGTCTGTATTAATTTCCTTATAAATAAATTTTTGCCGAACCGATTTTAATAAAATATAAAGTGGAACAGATTGATTGCTTTTAAAAGATCACTATTAAAATTTGCCGTCATTGTAAAATCCAAAATGGCAAACATAAAAACTTTACTTTTTAAAAAGGCTGTTTATTCTTATATTTTTTGAAAATTTTTTGATTTTTTTCGGAACAGTTTTACAGATTATGCGATTGCCTTGCCATTTCTATGTGCATTCATTTCCTCATAAATTCATTATTACTAAACTGACAATAAAATAAAAAGCATCATGATTAAATTCTCCGCCAACTCTAAATATAATATGACTTACTAAATCAAATTTGACCTTCCATAAAGGATAGTTGTTTCTTATGTTACGATAAATTTTTCGACCCTTTTTTGAATTTATTTATTAGATCCACCACTCACAACGAGGTACTAATCATAAAGAAATAAATCCTCGCAACATACAAAGAAGTGATCCTTTCAAGAAGGACAAATTTGACTTTTTTTCCAACATCTTGGATTTAAAATTGTCGAAAAATTTCAATAGTTTTGTTCAAAGAGCAATATTTCTTTTTTTATTATTGAAATCGGTTCAGTGAATTTATAAGTAAATTATTGCAGACAGAAGTTAAAGCAACAGTTGGAATAACAATTATTATTTAAAGAACCACTAAACGGATTTTATAGATTTTATAGAATAAAAGATTAATGAATTTATTAGGAAATGATACTTGATCAAGTATCAAGGAAAATATGTAATTTTTTGAGTCTGTCGCATGAGCAAAGCAAGAGTTACACATTTTAGGGATGAAAAATTCACTTTTAAATAACTGTGTCTTAGTTCGATATTAACTTAAATTAATACTGGTAAATTAAATTTGCAAAGCGACGTATTGACAAAAGTAACTTTGTGAAGTAAATTTTATTAACACAAATTTATGAACCAATAATAATTCTCCAAATTCTTGGTTTAAAACTTGTAGACAATGATTTTGTTTCCAATCCCCCAAATATTATTGTACGATATCAATAGAAATACTGTTAAACATATTTTTATAAATAATTAAACACAACATCTCGCCGCAGCGAAAATCAATGCTGCAACAGTTTTAAAAGTGTTGGATGTAAAAAATTTGCGAAGCAAATGTGTTAATGAACTAATTTGCGAAGCAAATCTTTCTCAACACAAATTTGCGAAGCAAATTTGTTAATAAATTAATTTGCAAAGTAAATTTTTTTCAACACAAATTTGCGAAGCAAATTTGTGATACGGATGTTTTCGCGTAGCGAAAATTATCCGTATGTTTACTTTTTTCGCCAGCTAAAAAAAACTCTTGCCGCGGATATCTTGAAAATGTGCTATTTTGCGATTTTCCATAGCCGCTTCATGTATGGCGTAACTATGTGGGGTAACTCAGTGAATGCTATCAGAGTTTTTAGGGTTCAGAAAAAAGTTATAAGTATTTTAGCCAATGCAGGATACCGAGACACATGCCGTCCTCTTTTTTTGAGTCTTGGAATCATGCCGTTACCAACAATTTTTATCTATTTGAGTGTTCAAGAAATACACGTAAAACGCAATATTCTTACAAAAAAATTCTGATCTACATTCATATGCCACAAGAAACTCAACTAATTTAATGATAGAGAAACACAGATTGATAAAAACTAGTAAAAATAGCTTAAATCTTAATTTAAATAACGATATTCCTACAGAAATAAAATCACTTAATGACACGAAAACAAGAACAAACGGCGACTCTCTAAAAATCCTATAAATTTAAATCTGCCAGAAACTATCCGAGGTGTGTGAAAGTTAAGCTGTTCTAAGAGCTCGGGATAGTCTATTTTTCCATTCACTAATTTGAATAAGAATTATAAATCAGCTGACTGCCTTCTCTCGACTAACACCCTCGTAGAAAACTTTTGGAGCAGACGTTCATGGGGAAAACCTATTTCCGGGTACACTCCTTCACAACGAAACCACAAATATTTCAGAAATCTCCTTTGAATATTTTCTAGATCTTGAATATGTATTTGATAGTGGGGTGACCAGACTTGGGAAGCATATTCTAGAATAGAGCGAACATATGAAAAGTATAATATTTTAAGACTATGAATGTTGGTAAAAGTTTTAGAATTTCTTATTATAAAGCCCAGCATTTTGTAGCTTCTTTTTGTTATATCAGAAATGTGAGGAACAAAAGTCGAAGAAGTGTCAAATGTCAGTCCAAGATATTTAAAAGATTGTGATCTGGGTAGAGAAGAATTATCGATGGTATAAATGAATTCAATAGGATTTTTTTAAAGAGAATAAGAAACTATACAGCACTTGGCAGCGTTCAGTGGCAGATTGTTATTTTTACACCATTGGTTTACTAAAGTTAAATCAGCTTGAAGTTGCATGCAGTCAGATATGCTGTCCACTCTACAGTAAAGTTTCTTATCATCACAATAGAGCAGACCTTTGACATGAAGATTCTCGGATATTTTATTGATAAAAGAGTTAAAAAAAAGTGGACCCAGAATGGAGCCCTGAGGGACACCAGATGAGGCAATGATTTTTGAAGAACTACGACCAAAGCACTCAACGTGCTGAGAGCGACCTGCAAGGTTAAGATTTACACATATTGT
The DNA here is from genome assembly GCA_963576565.1 of Aspidapion aeneum. Classification (NCBI taxonomy): domain Eukaryota; kingdom Metazoa; phylum Arthropoda; class Insecta; order Coleoptera; family Brentidae; genus Aspidapion; species Aspidapion aeneum. The sequence goes on along the minus strand of OY755038.1, from coordinate 30,516,742 downwards.
TATTATTTATCTTGTTCTTACCATTTTCAAACCAGTAAGGGACGTACTCCTTCTCCTTTTTTTTATCCGATTGACCATCTCCTTTGTGACTATCTTTGTCTTTAAGTGTACCCGCTGAATTTGCCAATTTGTCTTCTAATTCCTGAAAATACAAAAGTTTACTGCAAGAAAAAACATCAAAAAGGTGAGTCAAGTAGCACCTAGTTTTAAAGATCTCGAGAACAAACAATTTTTTTACAAACATGTAATTATTTTGAAAGTCTGTCGAATCATTTTTGATATATTTGCAATCAAAGTTGTCGTGGAAAAAAAATAAAATGTAAATATTTTGGAAACTAATCGACGGATTTTAACAAGTTTGTAAGGACATTTTAAAAACATTTGAAACCAGGTGCCACTTTTAACCCACCTTCCTTTAGTGTTTCTCAAATATTTTAATCATCAGCACGTATATAAATGTTTTTTCAAAATCTCACGGTCTTACCCGAAAACAGGTCTGTTTTGTTTTCGTTGTCATGCGCTGTATAGCAAAATTTTTATAAATGTACGCACTACCTTGTGGAGTACATACAGGATCGCTGATAAGGACGGAAACTTTACAAGATATCGAAAAGGCCAATATAGGAAGAATTCTAAACATACCAAAACAACTAGATTATACCAAGGAGGACATATTTAACATATTCAAGCAAAAAAGCATTACAATCTTTAAATAAAAATGAAAAGAGAAAATTAAAGAGAAAAGGTCTTGGTATGGTTCTATAGAAACAGAATTCCCTACCAAACCATGGTATTTAAAACTAACTTTTACAGATAGAAGGCACATAACTACTATCTGCAGAATTCGCACAGGACATTGTCTGATATCAGTCCATCTGAGCAGGATTGGCATTAGAGAATCTCCCCTCTGTGAATGCGGACGGGTGGGGGATTTAAATCATTTATTTTTTGAATGTCCAATAAATTAAATTCAAAATTTTAACATTTATAAGGCCCTCGCAGAACCCATTTCTTTAGAATCGGTTTTAAGTCATTACTTTGAGAAAAAGCAACCTCATTATGCAATTTTTAGATATAAATAGGATTAAGCTGTAAAAAGCAAATTTGTCTACAATTAATATCATTTCTTTTTAGGTTGCTAATCTGCGTTTTGTTTTTTGGGATCGCTAACCCCGATCCTTTTAATCTGTTGTATTTTGTCTAAGAGTGAATGAAAGAATTGAGTGAATGAGGAAAAAAAAAATAAATTTAGATAAAGTCAATAGAAATTTAACAACGAAAAAAAAAAGAATAATACTGAAGAACAGAAGAAAAAGAAGAACAGAAGGAAGAAGACTGAAGAGAGAAAAAAGAAGATATCTGAAGATAGAAGACTGATTAGAAAGAGAAATTAGAAAAAAGGGGGAAAAAAGAAAAATAAAAAAATCCGAAAAAAAAAATAGAAAAAGAAATCTACAAACATTTAAAAATACCCACTAGATAGATACCTACCTATATCACAAACCAAAAAACGGATCTACAGAGATTTGAAAAGAAATAGAGAGAGAATTGGAGGATAGAGAGAAACAAGATATACAGAAGTATAAAGTAAGGGCCTCAAGTGGTTACAAAACCAGCCTTTCTTGAAGCCCACGGTATCGATCTGACTAACTGTCCTAGAAGGACAAAGCCAATACTCTGAACCGGAACAGAAGATATCGAAAAAAGTTTAATAATTGTAGGGTTTTAAAATTTCTACTTAGCAATAATGATTTTATTTCTACAGGGTTGGACATAAAGTCGTAGCAGAACAAAACTATTTTTTTTGCCAAAGTTTCGTAAAACATAATGTACCTAAGTTCAACTATTTCCGAGTTATCTTGTTTGAAAAATAATGATGATTTGCATAAGAAATTCGTCATTTTATTACAATCGCTGTACCAATTATTAATAAAATGACGAATTACTTACACATGTATGTAACTACATTAATTTCAAAACTCTGTAGCCAGAGATTCTAGAACACAGAACAACCAAAATAAAAAGAGTGGCCCGTCAAGCAGCCGAACCAAACTCGCCATACTTTGACATTATCACGACCTTGTCAAAATGGCCGAAACTGTTAGTTGCTTTTATTTTTGTTGTGTTTTTGTTGGACAGATTTCATCCCAAATTAAATTAAAAACACTGGCAAAAATACAAATGAACAAAAAAAGTGGTTGACAAACACTTTTCTAAACCAGAGAAGCAAATGTCAAACTGAAACAAGAACCATAGGAATAGAAAAATAAATTAACGCTTGTCAAACCTGCACAGACTGGAGGAAATGGCAAGAAATTGAAATCAGACATTTTTTCATATATTGAGCATTGAACTAAATCGTGGTAAAACATCATATAGAGCCACTGATCTCAATTAAAGATATTTGGCAGAGCGTCACTGCTGCGTACTTCAAGTACAGTACTTGAAGTACATCTACAATCCGGTAATTGTACTTGGTACTTGAAGTACTTTTAACAGTGTACTTGGAAATGTACTTGATTTTGTCAAGTAAAGTACTTCAAGTACATTATAAGTAATTCAAGTACAGTCAAAGCACTTCAAGCACATTCGAGGTACTTTAAGTACATTAAAAGTACTTCAAGTACAATAAAATACTCTTGAAGTACAATGTAGATATAGGTAAGATATAACTTTAGTGCTCTGAAGACAAGTGGTAACCTTAGGGTTGCCACCTGTCCGATTTTTTAACAACTTGGCAGGGAAGTCAGGTATTTTAGCAACCTTGATAGGTACGTCTTAATTAATTAGGTGAAAAGAAAACACACTTACCCAAAGAATAATGCCTATAGGCTTAATTATTTGCACGCACCTTCATTATTTCGTGGAACGTAAAATTCAAATTTAGTGTGAGAAACTACTACAGCGCTCATGCCATCTATTGAGGTGTCGGTAGTACGGTAGTGCAGGTATATTGCACTTGCAGCTCGATTTTTGGGGATCCACCTACTTGCCGAACCCGAAAATTTATTTAGTCTGACTAAAAATTCCTTGGATATTTACGTTTGTTATGCTTATTTAGTTTGATTTAAACAAGTTTTTAAGTAGTTTTGTGGGCTATTATAAAAATAGTACTTTCTATAAGTGATTTAGAAATTATTGACGGTAAGAACAGTGCCCCAAGTGCTCCACCATAAAAGAAATAAGGCAAGGTAGGGTACGTACTATCCCGGTCTTACAAGAGTTTTTTGTAGGTCTCATTACAAAGTCAAATATATTTGGATTTACACAAATGTGATCTATTTGGAACAACCGTATGCAGTTTGAGACAAAAACTTAATATTTTAAAATTTTTGTGTTTTGGGGTAGGTCTCATTTAGCCCGGGGTTCGGGGTAACTGTGACACGCCTATTGCAAAACTATAAACGTTAAAAACATTTTTTTCATTTTTTTTATGTAAAAAATTTGTATGTAAAATGATGTAATGTAATTTAGGTATATAAGTAATACATATTTACATACAATAATATTCCAAAAAATAAAACCTTTCAGGTTGAAACATTTGTAAACATTTTTGACCAGTTTTAAATTTTTTTACATCTTTGAAATTGTTTTACATTTTTGACGGTTTTTGACAATTTTAAAAAAATTTTGACATTTTAAAAAATATTTTTGCATTTTTCTCATTTTTTGACATATTTAAAGTACTTTTATTGTAAAAGTAAAAGACTTGAGGGGAAAATCAAGTACTTTTATAATGTACTTGGTACTTGTACATTTGAAAAGAAAATGTACTTAGTATTTCAAGTACTTTTACAAATCTTAATGTACTTGGTACTTGTACTTGAAGTACTTTCATAATGTACTTGTGACAGGTCTGCTCTAGGGGTAACTGTTTCTACTTAAAATCTCTGAAAAAATGGCTGCCAGTAATTGAAGCGTTTTCTAATTTTAGCTCACACATATACTATACTATAGTAGTGTGAGCTATGGTGATCCTAATTTTTTCGAGAAAAAAAAAGTTGCTCCGATTTCAAAAATTTTTATATATCTTTGCGTTTCAGATGATTTTGAAACTTTTTTGTTGCGCCGTCTGTGTGTATGTCTGTCTGTCTGTCTGTAACGACCAACGCGTATAACTCAAAAACCGCTTAGCCGATTTCAATGAAATTTGGTACCTAGGCTGGGTCTTGGGTCGAGATGGTCCCATTTCAAAATGAACAAAATCCACCGAACACAAACCAAATAAAAGGGTGGGGATAGATTACAAAAATTAGAGTTTAAGTGAAAATATGGCGTGTGTGATATCAAACGAAAGGTAATTGAGTCCGGAGTTTAACAAAATACATTTTAGTTTTTGTTTTTTTTAAGGGTGGGGGTGGATTTCAAAAATTTGAGTTTAAGACAAAACATGGCTTGTGTGGTATTAAACAAAAGATAATTTAGTGTGGAGTTGAATAGAATATATTTCAGTTTTTAGTTATATTAGCTCATACGTACACTGTAACTATAGTACCTAGTGTTAGCTTAGGGGCCCATATATTGGCAGAGTATTTTTTTATCTATGACAAGAACGGGACGTCGGCGATTTTGGATTTGTTACTCTGTCACGACAAAATCAAATCAGCTGCAGGGGCTTCATGAGAGTTGTGGTTCATTTGTCTGGATGGCTTACCTTAAATTTACTTCTAGCTGGTGATAACTTTTCCTGCAGTTCAGGGGTACACAACTCGAACGCGTCGAATTGCATGGGGAATTTAATATCTTTGAGAATTTTCGCGTTCACTGCGTCTTTTTCTTTGTAGTAAAATCGCACGAATTGAATGGTCAGGTAGGCTGGTAGGCGGCTAATTTTTGACTAAAATAATAAAAAAATATAAATATAAATGAAAAAAATATATATACAGAGAAATCCCCATGTAGGTACTTTTATCTGGGATTTTATATTAAAAAAATATATAAATTAAAAAAAGAATCGATGTTCTTATGTTGAATGTAAAGAAATGTAAGAAGTATACTTACTGTTTTTGAGTAAACTGCATCTCTTCCTAAAGATTCTGATAGTTTTGTAAGTTTTTCTTCTAGTCTCTAAAAAACATTTTTAGTATAAAATTTACATTTTTAAGAAAACCCAGACAACTTAAGCAATTTTTCAGATGATGCAAAAAACTCAATGGAATAACAATTTAAAAGTTTGTACCAGAAGCCAGTTCTATATAGCCTGGCGAAGGAAGACGTAGTTGTCGTGATCCAGTGACCCTACAGTTGTAGGGCTTGTAGTGCCATCAAGATTTTGAAATAAGAGCTACACGAAACAATCATTGTTTGTAGTTTAGAAATCGATTCACTGGCACGTGCGTTCCGGCTAACGGAGAACATAACATATATAGTTTTTCTTAAATTTTAGCTCTCTAGCTACAATAAATGATTGTGATTGATGATTCGCGAACAACTAATATATGTAAATATATACAGGGTGTTCCAACTAAAAGGTAACAGAGGTATTTTTGGGTATTTTTTGTGCGAATTTGGAGAAACGCTCGAACACGTCGATTTTGTTTGCGAGGGGGACACTCTTTGGCTATCTTGAAATTTTTGTGGCACGCACCATCTTCGAGGGGTTACCCCTATATTTTGAATAGGGAAAGTGGGTCTAGTGGTATCTTGTTTTGAAGCTCTCTTGAATATCTTTATAACCATGTAAAAATTTTAAAAATCCATAGATTAGTTTTTGAGATATTTGCTTTTAAATTTTACATGAAATGATTATAAAAATTAAATCCGAAAAATATAAAATTCTGATTAAATTTTTATTTTATCAGTCCATGTTAAATTTGAAAGTTTGAAAGCAATTATCTCAAAAACTAATGGATAGACTTTTGAAATTTTTACATGGTTGTAAAGACATTCAAGAGGCCTTCAAAACAAGGTATCACTAGGCCCAGTTTCCCTATTCAAAATATAGGGGTAAAGTATACCCCTCGAAGATAGTGCGTGCTACAAAAATTTCAAGATAGCCAAAAAGTGTCCCCCTCGTACACAAAATCGACGTGTCCGAGCGTTTGTCCAAATTCGCACGAAAAATACCCAAAAAGACGTCTGTTACCTTTTAGTTGGGACACCCTGTATATATTTCAACTGGAAATCTCCAATTTTGTTATCAAAAAGCTTGTTTTCCAAAGTCCTACTAATTTTTAATATAGTATTGCAAAGTACAAAACTTTATTTGCATAACGGAGAAAAATTCGTAGGAAAATTCTTCACCACTTAACAAAATCATCAACATTTCGCTTTTCTTAAAAAGCGGGTTTGGTTTTCAAAAATTACGCACTATTTTTCAAGAAAATGGTAGGTAGGTTTCAAAAAAATTGAAGGCAAAGAGTTTTCTGAACGAAAAATTTCTCATTTATTGCTTCCAGGATAATCATTATCACCAGTATTTACTAAGGCGTTTTAGTCTAGGTTTTGGTTTAAGGTTAAGGTTTAAAATTTAAATGTGCATTGGTTTGGAAAAATTGATTTTTTGCCGAAACAGGCCGCAATTGATTTGGTATTTTTACCTGTACGGACGATAAAATGTCCTAAAAATTGAAATTTAAGACGCTTTGTTCTTGAAATGGTCCATATAGACCGGAAAAAAGAAGAAAACATGGAAAACTGATTTTTCTACAAATGTCTAATTTAGACTTCTAAGTCATTTTAAACCCCTAGGCCATGGAATTCCGACTAAAAATCGTCCTAAATTTTAAACTACCTACGGAGGGTGGTTTATCTCATTGTAACTTGAAAACAGTCACGTTTTTGTTAATTTATTTGTTAAAAATGTAAAATTTGATCATATTTAGGAACGATATGACAAAATTTTATACGATTTTTAGCTTCAATTAACTATTAGAGCGATTTTTTTAGGGCAATGTACACAAGGCTGGATAAACCGTTTAGTACTAAATTCTCATATCTCTTTTATATTTTAGCATGTAGCTTTTAAACGATATTTGCCTTGACGAGGAAAGTAAAAAAAACGATCTTCAGATTAAAATCCAAATAAACTCACACGCGATTTGTTTATTTGCAAATAATCTTTAAATTAATATAATAAAAAATGTTTTTATTTATTTATTGTAGCAGTCATTTTCCATTAATGGGTTTAATACGCTCTAGCCATACAGATATATTTAAGATGTACGTGCACCGAGATGACAGCAGATGACAATCCCAGTACTTAGTCCAGCAAGTGTCAGTCAAGACACTTTTACGTCATTTTAATAAATTTAAAAATTTATTTTTCAGTTTCGCTTTGTTTGTGCAAGTTATATAATAAAAATTACGAAATTAGAACACATTTTGCGACAATATCAAGTTTGGTAAGTAAGTGTAAATTGAAAAATGTAAGTTATTCACTTAAATATCGCTGCATTTTCACTTAAACCTTGTTGCCTACAAACTTAAACCTATAGTTTAAACCATTTCTTTTCCGTTTTTTCCATTTTTTTTACGAAATCCTTGCAGATTCTTATTTAAACCGGTTTTTTGCCATTGCGATTTAACCAATGTAGTTATAATTAGTCCAAAATTTCATTAACTTTTATTAAGATTAAAAGAAATTCAGTTAAAACGTTTCACAAAAGATAAACTAAAAGTTAAACTTAAACCTTAAACCACCTTAGTAAATACCGCTGTATAAGTTTAATACAGCTACAGCCGAACTTAACCTAATTCCCTTCATATGCATTTTTTGACCTATCTTTATAGCAGAAAGCTACATATTCAACATTATCAACCGGGAGAAGGGAGGACTGGTCAAACAACGGGACCAATTTCGCAAATAACGATAGTTTCTAGTATACCGACGAATCCAAAATGCTCTCCAGTGTTGGATCTGGAGTTGTAAGTATCCAAGAAAAGTCAAGATTAAACATAATCTCGGCCAATTGGCTACTATATTTCAGGCCGAACTCGCAGCCATTGAAGAGGTAGATTAATGACCACGAATGGACCAATTGAACAATAAAAATCTTCTCCGATAGTAAAACAGCCTTAAGAGCGCTTGATTCTTATACGGTCCCATCGAGAATCGTGAGAAGCTGCAGGGGCTCTTTCAATGCGCTTACAATGTATCATTAATATGAATACAAAGGCATGGGGAAATGACGCCCCAGACCAAGCAGCGAGAGAAGAGGAATCTGACGACTTTCTCGGCACCGAACCAGCTTTGGGGACAGCATAATGTTGCAAAATCAAACATATTGAAAAGAATCGAGAACAGCTTCCAACCATACTAGATAGATCTACCAGAACTGGCTCACTCTAAAGAGTTCATTAAAGGACCTTGTAGTACCCATGTACAGAAGGGACCGAATACCGACTGTCTGGAGGATGACGAAACAGTTAGACATGTAGTAAGCGAATGTCCGGCTATTGCATGTTTACCTCAGAGCACTTTTGGTAAACCTCAGAATGATCCAGACAATCTAAACAGTCTCTAGCCAAAACTAATAGCTAGCCTTTTTGAAGGACTAGGCATAATAGATCCAATGTCGGTCGCAGCGAAAGGGCTACAAAGCCCACTCACAGACAAATCAACATCAATCATTATCATAAAATATTAATGTTACAAAAAGAAACCTTCTGTCAAACAATAACAAAAGGCAACTTTAACGTACATAATTTTAAACATATCGCAAAAATTTAGGCAACTTTTACATTAAAAACTTTTTTGTAGCATGCATGTCAAGGAAGAGGATGACATTTATGTAAGAAAAACTTACAGATTTTAATCCCGAATGCATATACCGAAGCTCAGTAGTTATCCAACAACTAAGTTGAAGTTGCGTTTCTTTATTCTTTACTATAGGTTCCTCTGGATTCTCGTCGTTTTTTAATTCTACATCAAACGTTATTCCAAAATATTGATCAATTAAAGACCTAAAAGAAATAGAATCATATTTTACGAAAGCCTTAGATTCAAAACTCTATTTCGAAAACCTCATATTGATGCGATGCTCTGTTAAAAAGTAAAAATTTTAATAAGTTTTTAATTGTCAAAAACAAACGTGTTTTGACCAAAACCCACACAGCTCGTTACAGTGTCAAACACTATTTTTCATGAAAATGTAATAAAAATTTGCCCGGCGGCGCACAGTGCGGACTCCTGTGGGCAATATTCGAAAAACTGAGCTTACATTTTAAAAGTTGTAATATTGCAAAAGTATAGATAAATGTCCAGTTTATCTATAATCATAACCTATTTTTTAGTCACACTTGCGAAAGTGAACAAAATAGTTAAAGTCGTTATTTTAAAACAGGTACAAAAAAATCGTATAAAATTAATTTTACTGGTTCTGCATTTAAATATAAAAAAAAAATTCTTTAAGTATTACAGTGATATATATTTACGCTATTTGTTTAAATAAAATTTTGTCAAATTGACGTCTCGCTTTTAAAATAATTTAATTAAAACTGTTATGCTTACAAAAAAAATATTTTTTAAATTTTACTAAGGTTATAAAAAATTGCAAAGATTTGCAAGGTCTGGCATATATCCTAAATATTAGTCCAATGGCTGCTACTAAGGGTGCTGTATTTTTTTAAATAATATATTTCAATTCTAATAATTTATAACACATTGGTTACCACCCCTGTTGAGAGGCCTCACATCATCTCCTATTTAGGTATACCCTTAAAATCAGTCTTGCCGCCATTTGGACAAATATAAAAATTGTGACAGCTCTCATCAACGTCAAAAATGGCGGCAGCACAGTGTCAAAAATGGCACTAAATCTGGAGAAGATATGAGGCTTATTATTCGGCGATGACGAGTGGTTATAGGTGATAATAAATTTTTAAAAAATTCCCCAAATATTTATGGTACTAAGTCACCTTATACTACGGTGAGCAAAATGAAAAATTAAGGGTCCATCTCACCGACTTTTTTTTCGTTACTTAGCTTAAAGCGTTTCTTAATATAATTATAATATGACGTAATAAGGAACAGTTAAGGCTAAGTAACGAAAAAAAAAGTCGGTGCGATGGGCTATAAATATTTTAGAATCGCATATCATATTGGCCGTTTTTTGTCAATGGGAACGCACAAAAACAATAATTTGAGGTAGTCAATAAAATTATAAAAATACTGCTATCAGTCTTAAAATATATATACCAAAAATTATTCTGGTGTTTGTGTGGGCGAATATTTAAAAAAAAAATAGTTTTTTTGCACTTTGGAGATCAAAAGTGCGCTTTTTATGACAAATTTTAGGGATAAAGTATCACTTTTTATCCCGTGGATAAAAAGTGACGTTAAAGATAAAATGTAAAAATGGGAAGTCTGTTTTTCTTGCAAAATAATTTTAATAAAAACGGGGCCCAAAAATGACTAAAGTATCTTTTGAGCACTCGGCGAACTGTAGCTACATACAATTTTTTCTTCTCGGGATAAAAGTTCCACTTAAGTCCCTAAGAAGATAATATACTATTGTATCACTTTTTTTTTACTTTTAGAACGCATAAGCATAAAACATTCAGACTTGTTAAATGAGTAGCCTCTCACGAAAATCTGAAGGTGTTAAATATTTTCCAAAAAAGTCAACCCTTGTTGGATTTAGAAGAATGTTCTGACAAAAATAACCAAATTCTAAATAAGGCATCATTAAATTTTTGCAAAAGTCTCAGTCTCAAATGGAAGCTATCGGGACCAAACAAAATTTATCTTCAAAACCGTTATTTCGAATGGTTAAATAAAGATATTATATCTAAGAAATTTTGTTATAAAACGGATTCAGAAAAATCAAAAAATACAGATTTGGAAACAGACGCCGTACCCGGACCGAGTCGTGGATGGCCTAAAACGGCTTTCTTAGAATCATCTTTAAGAACAAAGAAACTGAGGGTGCAATGTGTGTGTGTGTGGTAAAAATAATTATTTTGAGGTTGCTAATTTAATTTTTCTGGAAGGGACTTAGCCCCCCCAAGCCTTCCTAACTACGCTCATGAATTCGAATAAAAAAAATAATTTTAGTTTAATTTCTAACACAAAAGTAAATTGATTTTTATTTTTAACGTAACTGTAGGTTAAACTGAATGTACTTTAATTTATTTTTTTAATATTTTAAATAAAATGACATATATATATATATTTAAAAGTTTTACTTATTTTAACCTTTAGACCACACTTTATCATATACCCTATAAAAAAATAAACTTTTTTGAAAAACAACAAAGATATTGATTATTGTCCAAAAACCCTATTTTTGTCCGCACTGTGCGGCGGCAGCGGTTCCGGACTTATCGTGGGCTGGAAAGACATACAGTCACACACACAAACGTCATGACGTAATTGCTAAGATATGTCCAAAATACAACACATTTTCGGCGTTATCTCAATAAGGCGCTGAGTGTGACGTGCTTAAAGTGCACCCCGAAATAAAGTATGATTCCAAAACGTACCACCATTCAAATCATCCTTCTTATCACAATCATTTCATAATAATCTTGAACACCAATGACATAAATGAACAGTGGTCTACTCGTTTTATGTACTAAACTCACAGATTATCATCCCGCTATCTACTCTCTTTTAAATCAATGATTTGGTACGGGCGCATATCAATCTAATACACACTGGGATTATTTTCTCAATTTGTGACAATATGTCAATGACTTTGTTCCTCAGCGCTATGAGTTAGAGAGCAATAAAAAATTAGGTGTGCAACAAAAAGAGATGCAAACGAGTATGTTCGAAAATTACAGTTTATGTCGGGGTGCACTTTTAAAACTACCTTACGAGTCAGCCCCCTATTTTTTTTCATCGAAAACAATACCTTCTCTAATCATTGCTGGTTGGTTTATAAAGGTAAAAAGTCGATTAAAACAATACTGGTTGCTGAAGTTTTAAACAAATGGACAATAGTGCCATGTCAACAGTGACGTTAAAAACAGGCAAATGGATGCTAAAGAAATCTCCACTTAAGCGCAGGGAAAAAAATTAATCAATTTCAGTATACTTATAAATAAACTTACTTATATGATTGAGAACCTTCCAGTTCTTTGGCTGGAAGCTTTTGCTGCAACATTCTAACTAATTCAGTCCAAAACTCATTGGCGTCCTATAATCAACAAAAAATATATTTTAGAATTAAATAAGACACCAAAAAAATTTGAATTTTCTAATATGTTCTCACCTATAGAATTTTTTTGAGTTTTGATTAACATATTTTTAAAGTATAAGTGGTGCCTTAAAAACTTCAATCTAGGTCTGAGTTTTTGTGTTTTGTTTCACGATGTAGTGTCTTCTTGTCACATTTTAAAAAAGTTAAAAAAAAATGTTTTGTTTTCTTGTAACGTTACGTCCCTTTTGAATGGCACTTGCCATTTTAGCTTTTTTTTAAACAAAACAAAAAGGCACTACACCATTTTGTGGGAAAAATCACCGAAACAGGTTCATCTAGTTTTGGCCAATACTGTATAATTAAATGTAACCTTTTTTGGGGTGAACCCTTTTTTGTACTAAATTTCAATAATGCAAGGTTTTACTCAAAACCGTAAACAACTTTCCAAACAATTTTTTAAAATAATTTTTCATATTTTAATGTTACCCCTGGTTTGGAGATGTTGTTTTGAGTAAAACCTTATGTTAAATAATTCTGCAAAATAATGGTCAACTTTGTATCATTTAGTTTTGTTTATGATTTTGATATTGACATTAATTATTTGTCCATGAGGGATCTGATTAAGGACACTTATCGTAAAGGCAAAAGCTTGCTTTACGATGAGTGACCTTAGATCTGATACCTTCCTAGCTAGCCTATTAGCACACTTTAAGTAAAGCCATGATAATATATTAGCCTTGAAAACAGTTTTCTGAGAAACTGAAGCTCTTACAAAGTTTTTGGTTATACACGAATTATTGAACAAAATGTAGTCTACTCTATTCCGAAATTGTATATTGATACGATGCTCCGTTAAGAAGTTAGCATTTTTTAAAGTTTTTAATTGTCAAAAAACTGTCATTAGCCTTAATGGATTTTGACCAAAATCTAATCAGCTCGTAAGAGTGTCGAGCACTATTTAACCTGAAAATTTTATGAAAATCGGTTGAGCGGTTTAGGAGCTATCGTGTTACGGACAGAAATAATAGACACATACACACACAGACAGACATCACGACGATATTGCTAGGATAGGTTAAAATACACCCAAATGACAAATTTTCGGAGTTATTTTAAAAACATTTTTTTCGTCGAAAATAATACCTTTCCTAGCCAATGCCATGCGGTCTAGGAAGGTAAAAATTATTAGCAATTTTGACACATAAAAGATAATCTTATGCTTCCAGACGTTGATACTTACGTCTAATTTGATTTTACACTTTATCAGTGGGAACGAAGAATTATAAAATTAGTTAACTGGCTGGGCAAGTAAAGACCCTGAGAACTTGCATTCCTAATCTGTGACACTGACTGTGATATAAAGTTTTAAAAACTTATAATCATGGTTTCGGTGGCCTAATTGATAGGATGTTGGCGTACAAAGCCAAAGGTTCGGGTTGAAATCCCGACCGAAGCACAGAAAACTCTTTTTTAATCATTTTTTGTTCCTTAATTTTACCCCTAGTTTGAAATTCTAACCTGCTGAGCAAAACCTCCATGTTGGTTCTTCTCGGCAAACCTTGGAAAAGCCATGTGTAAAACCTGTAACAGGACTATGGGTGGGAGGGTGTGGCCTTTATCCATTGAAGAGTAAAGGTCCCTAAGGGCTGCGGTCATCGATTCCGCACCCAGGATTCCTCCTGATGAGGCCACCCCTAAAACAGAAAACATTTTTAGAACTACAATATTATTTAAAAAAATAAGAAACAAACCTTACATTTAACACACTAAAAGAAAAACGCAGGGCACATTTGAAATATTCTTTTGGTGGGCTTGTAACCACTTTTTTCTAGACAAGTAGAAGTCAGTTTTTTGAATAAAAAGCGACATTTTTGTTGGATCTTAATTTTAAGAATGTGTGTTCAAACAAAGTGTGGTCATAGATTTCTGAGGAATAGGGGTCCAAATTGAAATTGCTGTCAAGAAACTTTACCTATTTTTGATTCTATGCCCAGTGTCATGTGTTGACGTGACATACGTCAAAAACACTAAAAAAAGCGAGATATTCAGCCCTTTCCATCTTTGACCAGCAGAGAAACTACACGCGGCCCGGAGCTCCGACGCCATCAAACTTGTCTCATGTGTCGAGATTTGTTGGATAATGGGTGAGTTAAGCACTTTTTGTAGGGCACAGAATAGGGAAAATGGGATTATAAGGGTTCGGGATTTTTTGTGAATTTTAGCAATAAATAAATGTGTATAGTGAACAGTTGCCTTCAATTTTTAAAAATATAAATTTTTTTCCATGAGGTTTCAGTAAAATCCTCATCCAATTTTAGATTGGAGAGTTCGAGGGTTAACGTAAAAAAAACACTATATTATGTAATTATTTGGACAAAATTTTTAAAAAAAATCTAAGCATACAAAACCTATTAAAAATTATTCCGTTCTAAATAATGAAGGTTCAAGTTTCAAGTTTTCTTTATTGCCATTTGATATACATAGTAAATATTGATAATGAAGATGTTTATTAAACCAAAGAAGAAATTACAAATCTTATATTAGGCCTATCCACTAAATACTTTACTTAAATATTGGATCCAAATTAAATCTATTTTTATAGCTTTTTGTTTATCACATAATGTAAATCACAGATTTTTATATAAAAATTACAACACAAACATAAAATTTAAAAAAAATCCGAGAAAAAAAGGTTAGGTTTTTCTTTTTAGGAACATTTAATTTAATTTCAGGTACTTTTAATTAATAAATATTGTTTGAGTAAGACTTTAAATTGTTTTATTGAAGATTCCTTAATATTAATAGGCAAACCATTATACAGAGACACACCCTCAAACAAAAAAGATCTTTTTCCTTTTAAAGAAGAAATAAAAGGCACATCAATATTTTTGTGAGAACGAGTGATATGATTATGCACCTCAGCTTGAATTCTATAGTTGAATATGATTCAATGATGGAGGGGTGACGGAAAGGTAGCAAATAGATATTTTTAATTGCCTTGTTTTGAAGAACTCATAAGGGCTTTAGATGCCTATTTGTGGTAGGATACCAGGCTGCTGTCAGGTATCGCAAATGACTATCTACTAGTGAAAAATATATAGGTCTGATAAGATGTCTTGGTATTATATAGTTCGGCCTCCTCAACACGCCAACAGCACCTGCTATTTTTTTACGGATATTTTTAATATGATTTTCAAAATTTAATTTATTATCTCTCAAGATACCGAGGTACTTGACTACACCACTGTGCTTTAACAAACTACTGCCAATCACCAAAGGATCAGTATCTATCTGACCATATAGCAGGACAATTTGTGCCCATTAAGCCATTTTTGAATAAGCTTCATATCAGCAATTACAGATTTTTTTGTTTCCAAAAAGTTTTTAACACTGTAAACTACTAGTTGGTCGTCACAATACAGCACTAAATTACCCCTCAGCTTTATTTTAGAGAATGAGTTAATATAAATAAGAAAGAGTGTGGGTCTCAGGATAGAGCCCTGGGGTACTCCACATTCAATTTTCTTCATAGAGCTTTTATTTTTACCCATATAAACATACTGATGGCGATCTGCCAAGTAGTTTTTAAACCAATTTAAAGTTTTATCCCTGATTCCTAGCCTCCTGAGTTTCATTATCAAAATTTCATGGTTCACTGTATCGAAAGCCTTGCATAGATCAAGTGATATCAGCGCACATATTTGTTTTTTATCAATTTTTTCCTAATTTCACTAACAAGATCCAATACAGCAGAGCTGGTATCACTTGATCTATGAAAGCCATATTGTTGACGGCATAGAAACTCAATTGATTCAAGAAAAGAGACAAGTTGAAAATTTACTATCTTCTTAAACAGTTTTGACAAGACAGGTAAGACACTCACTGGCCGATAATTACTGACTTTTTCCCTAAGACCACTCTTATATAAAGGGAACACTTTTGCAATTTTTATTTTACATGGTACTTCACCTGTATCCAGAGATTGATTAATTATTTTAGAGAGCACCACTGAAAGTTCATTCTTGGCATTGGCACATAAGAAAAAATTTGAATGTAAAGTGCTACAAAGTATGAAAATCACACTGACTGCACTAAAACTAAAGTTATAAAATAAAAATATTAATATTATTTGTTGATAATATAAATTTATTCTAAAACCTAATGGAATTAACTAAAAACCATAGATACAGTAATCAACATCAATATACCTGGAGCTAACCACCTCTTGAATTAAAAAAATCAGTTCTGTCTTAAATTTCTTAAAACCATTAGTATCTTTGACTGATTTTGGCAGATAATTGTAAACAGTGGAACAAAAATAGTAGGGACTTTTAGTGAAGAGTGCTAGATTATAGGAGGGAATTTTTATATTTGAACTGAATATTGTGGAGTGGTTATTGAGTGGGCTACTGATTGAAGGAAATTTGGACATATTTCTTCTTACAAAGTTTGCAGCTACATAAATCAAAATGTCGGGCATTGCCAAAATATTGTTTTAAATCGAAGGTCTTACCTCCAGAATAGTTTTGTAGTGCTTCCCTTAATTCTGGAACAGTCTTTAAACATTGCACAGTAGCATTCATATAACAGGTATTGCCCAAATTTTGCAAACCAGCTGGCATATCCATCTAAAATAGTGTTTATTGTTTAAAGTCCAGAAAAATAACTCTTCTAGGTATGTATGTACAGTGTGATCTTTAATATCTGCATACACATCTGGAGCGCTTAGTTTTAGATTTAGAATTTTTAAACAAAAAATTGATGAAATATTATTACCTTATTACCTAGAGACCCTTAAGGCAAAAAAAAAATTCTTATCTCAAAAATTAAACAAGTACCTATTTTTCATTTCCCTTATTTTCTTAAATTCTTCGACCCTTTTTTATTTATCTTTTTTAAATCTCCTACAAACTCTCTAACGGAAAACCAAGCGCGGATCTAGGTCAAAATCTAGGGGGGGGGGGGGGGTAATAGTCGACGAATTATTTTTTTCTACCATAATTTTTTTTCTAGGGGGGTAATTCTCCAGTTTTCCCTTATTTTATTAGGAAAAAGTGTAAATAATTTTTTCTAGGGGGGGGTAGTTACCCCGTTACCCCCTCCAATCCCCGCTTGCGGAAAACAAACCACAAAACTCCATCCATTACTTTTTGAGATATTACGTCTCAAAATAATGCAATTTAGTGACCTTAAAACACACATTATATCTTATTTTTCTAATTTAAAAACATTTCAACTAACTAAAACCGTTTTGCCATGCATTGACAAAAATGTCACCTGGAAAAACACTGACATGCTTGGACATGCATCCCATGTAAAGTATAACATGAAATTACTAAATATTTTCCAAAACTAATCAACGAAATGTTGTCATTTATTTTATGTTATTTTGTAGCAAAATTGAAAAAGGTAATTAAAAAAACGTTCACAAATTTATGAAAATGAAAAACAGGAAAAATACTTGGTGAATTTTTGCCACTAGGAAAAATTTTTTGGATAGAAAGAATCTTTATTTTATATTATCGGTTTTTTGTTTAAAAATTGTACAGCTAAAAATAAGCGCTCCAGATATATGTGCAGGTATAAAAGATCCCACTGTATGTACAGGTTGTCTCATTATATTTTTTCCACCCTTTTAGACCATTAATAATTGAAATATAAAAGAAATTGTGTTCAAATTCATGAAATTTTTCCTTTTAAATTGCATGTTGACTTAGTTCCTAATGCTTACCATATTTTACAGGCGCCATAATATTATTTAATTAATAGATTAGGCTTGGAACATATTTTCCAAAAATACCCCATATGCCGTAGTTTAGAGCCATAGTTTCTAAGATATTAGCAATTATTTTTGTAAATGATAAAAAGATAACAGTACCGCTCTTGTGTTAATTTTGGTATCCTTATTCCAAATTATGTTAGTCCTCATGTATCAAGTGACAATGACATGATGTGACACGACATATAAACTTTGTTGTCGTTACCGGTTGTCATTTTGAGCGTCATTTAAAAAAATATATATTTGTCATTGTTACTGTTTATACATGGGGAATAACATAGTTCGAAATAAGGACACTGAAATTAACACAAAAGTGATAATGTTATTTTTTATAATTAAAAGAATTATCGCTAATATTTCAGAAACTATTTATCAAAACTGCAACACATGGGGTATTTTTGGAAAGTATATTCCAAGCCTAATCTATTAATGAAATAATATAAGGAGCATCCAATTTACAAAAATTAGAAATTGGAGCGCCTGTCAAATACGGTAAGCATCAGGAATAAAGTCAAGATGCAATTTAAAAGTAAAAATTTCGCGAATTCGAACACACATTCTTTTATATTCCTAGATCAATTATTACTAGTCTAAAAGGGTGGGAAAAATATAATGAGACACCCTGTACAGCTATAGAAAAAACTTACTCTTGCATGAATTTTTTTAACAAAATGCCAACTTCTATAATACTTTTAATACATCTATAAAAATTGTTTTAATAGATCTTGAACCTTACACAGTAAAAGAATTCCTAGAGCAGAGATTTGAGAAAAATGTTTTGAAATTGAAATTTTGACACCTTGTCTCGAAAACTAAGAATTTGCAAAACCATGTTTATTTAAAGTTTTTTGTTATCAAAAAATCATCCTCTGAAGATAAGTGACATTTATTACCAGACTGTATATCCGAACCAAACTGAACCTAACATTTTGATATGGTTAACTCCACTTTTATTAGTTTATTTGTATTTTCCCAACAAGCAGAACTTTTTATAAATATATTAGAACCCCGATTATCCGTGCGCGGATTATCCGGGCTGCAGATTATCCGTGCTATGATTTCCCATAAACAAAATTGTGTTTTTAAAGTTCTATCGAAATAGTGTTACTGGGAATCACTCGACCAAAACCTTATGTAGAATTATATTTTTTGTTATGCAATACATACATATAAACATAGTTTGAACTTATGGGATCTTTTTTTTTCTGTCATATTTTGAGTATATATACATAATATGTATGTAACATGTAATAAATGAATGTTCGGATTATCCGTGCTTTTCACTTATCCGTGCCTCGTCCGGTCCCGTGGAGCACGGATAATCGGGGGCCTACTGTAATATTAACAATTTTTTTTCTTATTGTCAACTCCATTTGGAGGTACCCTGTAACTTCTTGGAATCAAAGGTGAAACAAGAAAAACAGCCACAATCTAAACTTTAATATCATCAATAAACTCTGAGTTAAACAAAATGTTAAATCAGAGTGTAAATTAAAATTTCAATAGGAAAACAGTATGTAAAAAATACTTTTATATGAAATACTCAAAAAACTTACAGCTGTCGCCAATTCACTTTCATTCATGTCCTCTAGAAAAACTGGTTTTTCCACAGGCTCTTGAGGTAGTTCCTCCTTGGTACCCATTAATAATATTTGTGCTCCCTAAAATACATATATTTTAACTTTTACTTAAAAACCACACCCTTGCAGTTAAAACTATTTAGAAGTATTCACAATAATAAACTTTAAAAAATTAGTACATACATACTGATTGAGTTATCTGGGTGCCCAATAAAAAGCAGGTATTTTTGGAAACATTTTTAGTAAAAAAAAAAAATAACCAAATAAAAATTATCATATTAGAATAAAATTGGTAAAGGGAGTAAAACATCCTTAGTAGGAAAATTAAAAACTGTTTTGGTGTATTATACAGTACCGTATACTAGTAAAAGATACACTGGGGCAGTAATCTATATTGTACATTTTTTTTACTATTTTTGCAGATTTTTCATTAAATCTGATATTTTGGAAAATTGTGTTATGTGCATTGTTTTAAAGATCATTTAAATAAGATATAAATCACTAACCCGTAACTACTTCCTATTTCAAGGAAGGTAGGTAGAACCTAGTTTTTTAGTTAAATATTTATTTAAAAAAATTAGATAGGAATTAAATATCATTAAAAAAAATAAACTGCTTACAAAAAAAAGTATAGATTTGACTTAAAAATCATTAAAATCAGTAAGATGTTCTGCCAAACCCCCCTCCATTTGTTGTGGTTGATTTTATAAAAATTTAACTACCTACATCTTTCAGTTTAAAATTATCCCAATTATCATCCTTCAAAGTGACACCCTTGCACATGACCTTCTGTCTGTCAGGCTGTACTCCAGTGAGGGCAAACAGCTGTGCTTTGAATAACATTGGGGGCTCATCAGTATTTGCTTCTACTTCTGGATATACCTCTTTGCCCCATTTTACCTTGACTGTAAAAAAAAGCAGTATAATAAAATTAACAGCCTCTTTAAAATAACAAAGTAGGAAACATGTTGGTGAGACTATAGGGTAGCTACCCCAGTAATTGGCCAGCACCCAGTGTGAAGCTGCCCCAGAATTTCATGAAAACCAAGCAAATATTTTCAGTTACAGTTACAAAAATTTTTACCTTCTTTTGAGTGTAAGCGTTTTAGTGTACATAGCTTTGATTACAACGGTTTTCTTAATGTTAATTCAACAACTTCACAAATTATATATTGATAAAATAAAATTTTACACTAGTATGGCATGTCATCATATTATTAAATTCACACAAAAGTTAAATTTTGTAACATTAAAATCATGTTTTACTAACATATTTTTGTCCATATAGTCCTTGCCATAGGCAGTTACACTTTTGTGATATTTCCAACCTCTTTATTTATCATATTTATACTGAGAGCAACAAAAAAAAAATGTGAAAAATGGCATGTTTTTGAATTGTTTCTATCTGTGCGTTTGTTTTGTCAACCTACAGTCATCATCTTTTTATCCAGAGGCAATGAGTTTTACCTTTAATTTTATACCAATATGACATATTTACTTTTTAATATATTTCTGGTTAGGAAGCATGTTTATTTCATATCAAAATCACAAAAGTGTAACTGCATATGGCAGGGACAATTTTAGACTATCAGTTAACATATTAGCAAAATGCTGTAATGAGCAAAAGTTTGTATTGTAAAATAAAACCATTCAAAGTCACTTTTTGTATTCCATGAATTTAAACAACAACCGATAGATTCTTTGATAGATTAAAGTTCAAAATAAACCCCATGTTTACCTTTTTTCTGGCTTTTTTCACATTTGGTCACTTATTATTTAATGGAGAAATAATTAATTTTATTTTAACGAGTACCCCATACTTTAGAATGCATAGAAAATATATTTATTTGGGGTCAACAGGGAAAAAAATCAACTTAGATTCATGTAAATGAGAACTGTAAATAAATATATATTGAATTGAATTATTATCACTTTTTAATTTGGATTCAAAACCAAGACTAAGATGCTTCTGCTATCCAGATCGCGCTTTTATGAAAATAACTTAAGGTGGGGAACAACATCAATGTTTCCTGCCTTGTGCCTTTTTGCTGGTATTAACACCATATAAGTTTATGCAAAGTAACAAACAAAAAAACGTTTGGCCTAGGGCGATTTACCTTGCTCTTCTTTCTTTATTTTTAGAAATGCATAAAGCCATGAAAACATAGAATAAAGTTTTTGCCTTATTTGGCTGTCCTAATTAAAATTAGCCAGGGTTGGCACCTTGATTTGGCAGATATTTCATCATCAGCAGAGTTGATAAAAAGGCTAGAATCTAATCTTTTTTTTAAAATTAATACTGTTAATCAGTGGTTATAGTTAAAGTCTATGTATAGTGATGTCATGTTTGAATACAATAACATGAGTTTTCACTTTATATTGTTGAATAGTGAATGTTAATTAGTTTTTAAAAAATTATCAAATTTTCTTTGCAGTTCAACCTCCAACTGAGTAAAATTATTATTTAAGTTGCCTATTTAGTGTTTTACTTTTTGACTTCTACATAGCACAGTCTCACCAATGAAGTGTGTTTAAAAGATTGACTATTAATAAAAGAACCTTTATTCTGGAGATGGATGGAAGTTGTGACAGTCATTCTTCAGTGGATGTGTGTCCACTTTTCGATCAGAGGGAAATGGGTTTGATCCCCATGCCTGCCCACTACAAACTCGAACCTATTTTCTGTTTGTGAATACAGATTCACTGGAGGTAGGGGTAACGCCTGTCTTGGGTGCAGTTTGGGCATCAACGAAGTAGGCAAAGTTGATGAAAAAATACAAGGACATGGTTCGGAAGTCATATTAAGAGGATGGTCCTGTGTTAAGAGCATAGATGGCTCTGGCACGATAAAGATCCCTGTGCCAGACAAAGGGTATCAGGCAAAATTAAATCCTCCTTGAGAAAAGAAAATTGCCTACCCTGGGGTGCTTAGCAGGCTGGCCTGCTGGGTCATCATTGATTGTCCCCTGTATAAACAAACCTTGGAAGAAATTGCATTGTAACATAAATGGCTGGAGTTTACAGTAGTCCATAGCCATCGTAAATCCAGTGAGAGAGACAGTCATTCTTGTGACAGTAAAAGTAAAAGGCAGGCATATGAGTTAAGACTAAACCTAAGGGTAAAATTAAGACTGAAACAAGTAAAGACCAACACTAAAATACTCTGCCAATATATGGGCCCCAAAGCTCAAACTAGGTACTATAGTTATAGTGTACTATATAACAAATATATAACAAAAAACTGAAATATATTTTATTTAACTCCAGACTAAATTACCTTTTGTTTGATACCACACAAAAAACAAAAAACTAAAATGTATTTTGTTAAACTCCGGACTCAATTACCCTTCGTTTGATATCACACAAGCCATATTTTCACTTAAACTCTAATTTTTAAAATATACCCCCACCCTTTTTTTTTAAATAAATTAAAATGTATTTTGTTTAACTGCAGACTCAATTACCTTTCGTTTGATATCACACATGCCATATTTTCACATAAACTCTAATTTTTGAAATCTACCCCCACCCTTTTATTTGGTTTCTGTTCGGTGGATTTTGTTCATTTTTAAATGGGACCATCTCAACCCAAGACCCAGCCTAGGTACCAAATTTCATTAAAATCGGCCAAGCGGTTTTTGAGTTATGCGCGTTGGTCGTTACAGACATACAGACAGACAGACAGACAGACATACAGACAGACAGATGGCGCAACAAAAAAGTTTCAAAATCATCTGAAACGCAGATATATAAAAATTACTTTTTTTTTCTCGAAAAAATTAGGATCACCATAGCTCACACTACTATAGTATAGTATATGTGTGAGCTAAAATAGGCACAAACATAAGACAGACAAGTATGAACATAGCCCAAAATGCTTTTCTCTTGCAAGGAAAATTTACGAGTGAGGCGGCGAATTTACCTGTATGTTATTTAAGGCTAAGTACTGCTTAAATTAAAAAAAAACCCTAAAACTGGTGTTTATCTAGTTAAGATAAAGTAAGGTTAGATTGGTTAGAAGCAGGTTATTTTAATGTTTTACACTTACCATTGTATTGTGGCATCTTGATAAAAACTAGACCTTAAGTAGGAATATTATAGAGTAAGTAAAAAAGCTAGTTGAGACTAAAAACACAAAGAAAACAAGTATTTTTGCAATATCACAAGTCACAGATGATGGTGCCAATTTTCGAAAAATGTCAGTGAAACTTCAAATCAAAATTATCGTGACGTCATGAGGTTCTTAAAGCAATGCGTACCGGCGTTGTCGGATTTAAAAATATTGCCAGACCGGAAACAATTAAAAGCCACGTGACTTATTTAATTTATTTCCTTTTTTGGTCACGTGGAACTCTTGTGGCCAACTTCTACATTGTTTAAACTCCATATCATAATTTTTGAGACAATTTTTTACAACTTTTTTTCGTTGGCCTATGCTATTTGTTATGGTAAACAGCTGATAACTGTCAAAAAGTTATCTCAAAAATTATGATATGGAGAATACCTTTCTTTTTTATGAGGTTAGAAATTTCTTCTTAAAGGTGTTTTTTCTGAAGTTTTTTCTAAAAATTTCTTATCTTTACTCGAGTTTTTGCCGACTTTTATATTCGAATTTATCATCAATGAGTGCTCGTATGGTTTTACGGTCCAGGATACCGCCAGAACAAAAAGAACCCGCAATGGTTGGTAGTTTTTTGATAAATTATTTTTGGCGGGAAAAGTTATTTTTTAGATTTGTTTTTATTTCGTTTTTTTGTAGAAAAATAAACGTTTATAGCTTAGAACATAAAGCTCCTTTAATTATAATGGTTTATACTTATATCTTATCTTATATATCTAGTCTTCACACAATCAAAAAACAAATGATCACAGCACTAAAGCAGTATATATAGATACAAGTCAAAACCTTTAATTGTCCCTAGTTTTTCTTAATTGTAGGAAAGACAAAAAACAGAAGAACAAGAGAAAAAGAAATATGTTCCAAAACCATTTATAACATTTAAGGGAAAACTACACTATGCTACAACTTTCGAAGACTGTGCCATAATGTGTGACAATTTGCTGTAAGTATTTAAAAGCATTAATAAGTGAATAACCAATTGACAAAGAAGGTTTTAAGTGCAAAGCAGCCTCCACTTTCCAGTTGGCCCATATTTATTAATCATTAATAACGCTGCTACAGAGGTAATATTTTTAAAAGAACAATAAAAATGCATGATTTTTTGCTTCATCACTTTCTGTATTAGATCTCACATTTAAAGGAAGAGACCAAATAACTGAATGATCCATCAATAAGTAATAATTGGCTTGAATATTCATAATAAAGGTTATAGTGAATAATCAATATTATTTTTATTTTAATAAGGACTAAATCATTCTAAATTATTGTGGTTCTGTTTTTCGTCTTTTAGGAAGATTGTAAATGATCACCCAGATGAAGAAATTATCATAGGTTTTGATATGGAATGGCCATTCAGTTTCCAATCTGGTCCAGGAAAAACAGCTCTTATTCAGATCAGTCACAACTTAGAGATGGCCTATTTATTGCATGTTTCAGATTTTAAAGGCCTTCCTAAAGGTCTTATTGAGTTTGTCATTCATCCAAAAGTTCGTTTGACAGGAGTTTGTATCAAAAAGTAAGAAAAAAATTCAAAGAAGATTTGGAGATTTTATTTTTGTTAAAATTTTATTTTTGTTAAAAATATCTCCCAAACCAAGACATTTTACAAAAATATGGAAAATCTTTTTTTATTTAAAATTTTTTTTAGTGATTGTCACATGACTAACCATATAAAACTGTTATGCTTATTCATTAGCCGTTATTCATAACCAACCAAGTATATTGTATCTGCATAAATGTCAACTGTCAGAACTGACAGATAACCGAACCATTTTTAATAAACGCAGTTGTTACCTGGTCACGCCAGTAAAATGTCGCCTCATTTCTAATCACCTCAAGATTTATAAAAAAAATCCAAAAGTAAAGTAAAATTACATGGCGCAGTCAAAATAAAAGAACCAAATTGAAGCTCAAGATGCCGACTACCCGCTAAGCTGAAAGCACGACAAGAAAATTCTATGGTTTTTTGGATGATAGCAGATAAAGAAATTTGAAAGCATGGACCGAGGCATTACGCCCATGAGCTTTACCAATGGCAACCTAGCTCAATCGTGGAAGTTTTGGAAGCAAAAGTTCATCACATATCTAAAAGCGACAGAAATTATTAAGAAAGAAGACTCTACGAAATGTGCGCAAATGTTAACCTTGATGGGAGACGAAGGTATTAGAATTTTTAACACATTTTCGTTTAATGATGATGATCAAGAAACTTTTGACAATCTTTTAAAAAAATTTGATGACCACTTTAATCCAAAAACCAATTTGACTTACGAAAGATATAAATTTTTATCATGTCGTCAAAAAGAAGGCCAATCAATAGAACAATTCATTATTGAACTTAAAAATCTGTCATTATCTTGTGAACTGGAGACTTTGAGAGAATCATTAATTAAAGATTTACTTGTATGCGGAATTAAATGTGACAAATTACGCAAACAGCTATTTGACAAAGACTGCAAGACCCTGAACGAAGCAGTAAATTTTTGCATGAACTCTGAGTCAACTAAAGAACATAATCGGCAAATTACCAATGGCTTTGGTGATGCACATGGAGATGTCGATGCTGTTAACAAGAAGTTCCGTCCACCACAATCCAGGGCGAGGCATTTTTCCAACCAGAGGAGATCATATCCATCTACCAGCCACAACACGAGAAGTTCGCAGCAGAGTCAGCCATGCAGAAACTGTCAACGAGTACATGGTTATCGAGAATGTCCAGCATACCAAGCTAAGTGCAAAAAATGTTCAGGTTTAAACCATTTTTCTCATTGTTGTTTAAAATTTCCTAGTAATGCTAATCAAAAATTTAATTTTCAGACGAAACAAAGTGACAACTTCCGCAAAAATAATTTTAAAAAAAGAGTTCACGGTATTGAACAAGAACAAACTTCTACATCAAGTGATGATGACGATTGTAAGAATTTTTTATTTTTAGATATGATCGAGACAGATAATTCAATCAATACCATGCCGGGACAATCAGGGGCAATTGGGACTGTCTCCGAGGATTCCTGGGTGACGAACCTTGAGGTCAATGATAGGGCAAACATCTCATTCAAACTGGATACTGGAGCTATGGCCAACGTAATTCCTGTAAGTGTACTAGGGAAAATTAATGTAGATATTTCAAAATTACAAAAAACTAATGTTAAATTAAGTTCTTATACGAAACATAGCTTACCAATTTTGGGCCAGTGTTATCTGGAATGTAGATCAAATAATAAACGTTGCAATCTTTTATTTTATGTAGTAGATTTTGAAAGTATTCCAATATTAGGTCTAAAAGGCTGTTTGGAAATGCAACTTATTAAAAAAATACAGTCAATAGACAATAGTTTTCAAAATAATTCAAATATTAATGAAATTTTAAATAAATATAAGCATATTTTTAAAGGTGTAGGGTGTTTAGAGAAAGATTATCATATCGAACTTAAAGAAAATGCTGTACCGCTGGTTTGCCCCGCAAGAAAAATTCCTTTGGCTTTAACTGATAAATTAAAATTTGCTTTAAATCAGTTAGAAAAAGATAAAATCATTAAAAAAGTCACTGGGAGTACTGATTGGGTAAATCCAATAGTAATTGTTAAAAAACCCAACGGTAACTTAAGAATTTGTCTTGACCCATCCCGAATTAATGAATTTTTGAAAAAACCGTCATTTCATTTGCCAACTTGGGATGAAATTGCATCAAAATTACATGGTTCTAAATATTTCAGCACGTTAGATGCAACTCAGGGATTTTTGCAAATAAAATTGGACGATGAAAGCTCTAAACTTTGCACTTTTGCAACGCCTTTTGGCAGATATTCTTTTTGTAGATTACCCTATGGTCTTTCATGCTCATCTGAAGTCTATCAAGAACGCATGCAACAAATTTTTGGAGATATAGAGGGTTGTGCAATATTTATAGATGACATAATTTGTTTCAGTAATTCCATTTCTGGCCATAACGCTATCTTAAAAAAAATATTAAAAAGAGCTGCACAATACAATATACGTTTCAATAAAGAAAAATGCAAAATTTTATGTAAAAAAATAACTTATCTAGGCCATGAAATTAGTGAAAAAGGCATTGAAGTGGACAAATCGAAAATTCAGGCAATATTAGACATGCCTAGTCCAAAAAACGTCAAAGATCTCCAACGATTTTTAGGAATGGTAACGTATATTGCCAGATTTGTAAACAATTTGTCAGAAAAAACTGCAATTTTACGTTCTTTACTCAAAAAAGATATAATCTTTCAGTGGTCAAATGAACACGAAAAAGCATTCCAAAATTTAAAATCACTTTTAATAAAAACACCATGTTTGCAATTTTTTGACACTAACCAAGCTACGACTATTTCTGTTGATGCCTCTCAGAATGGCATGGCCGCTGTTCTGATGCAAAATAATAGACCATGTGCTCATGCATCGAGGGCATTAACAGAAACACAGTCTCGCTACTCTCAAATCGAAAAAGAATTATTAGCCTGTTGGTTTGGTGCAACACGTTTTTATCAGTACGTTTTTGGTAGAAAATTCATTATTGAAACGGATCATAAACCATTAATCTCAATTATTAAAAAACCTTTACATCTCACTCCACCGAGACTGCAAAGAATGCTCATGCAGTTAAAAAAATATAATTTTGAACTTGTTTTTAAGCCAGGCAAAAAACTAATCGTAGCAGATGCCTTAAGCAGAGCATTCAGTGCAAAAAACTTTAATGAAAATTTAGACTTTGATATCGAATCAGAAATTTGTGCTGTAGAACTTTCTCTAAATATCACAGACCAGAAAAAACAAGAAATTCAAAAATTAACTCGTGAAGATTCGGAACTTTCTGAATTGAGAAACCTTTTAGAGAATGGTTGGCCCAAAAGCATCAAAAACTGCCCAGAAAATGTCAAATTTTATTTTAAATTTAAAGAGGAAATTTCATGTATTGATCAACTTATTTTTAAGGGCCAAAAATTAATTGTTCCTCAAGCCCTACGTAAAGAAATTTTGCAAAAACTTCATTATAGTCATTTAGGTTATAAAAAATGTTTAGATATGGCTAATTTGTCATTTTTCTGGCCAGGGATGCGAAAACAAATAGAAGACATGATAACCTCCTGTAATGCATGTCGTACCTATCAGAGATCTCAGGGTTCCGAGACCATGAAGCCTCATGACATACCAAAAGTTCCATGGCAAAAGGTAGCTGCCGATATTTTTCAATTTCAATCTGAATGTTATCTTTTAATCGTTGATTATTACTCAAAGTTTGTCGAAGTTGTTAATTTGAATCACAATTTAACCTCTCAAAATTTAATCAATAAATTTAAATCTGTTTTTTCACGTTTTGGCATACCCAAAATTTTAATGAGCGATAATTCTAGTAATTTTTGTAGTTTAGAATTTAAAAATTTTTCAAAAAATTGGGAATTTCAACATATTACATCATCTCCTTTGTATCCTCAGTCAAATGGACAAGTTGAAAGGTCGGTGCAGTCTGTAAAAAATCTTCTAAAAAAATGCTTTTTCAATCAACAAGATCCATACTTAGCTTTATTAAACTTTAGAAATACACCTTTGGATGGTGAGAACTCTCCAGCAAATGCTCTCATGCACAGAAACTTAAGATCAATAATTCCAGAAATAAATAGTAAATTCTCTAAAAATTTTAAAAAAGAAAAGTTTAATTCACATATAACAAAAAACCAGCAAAATCAAAAAAGACACTATGACAAAAATAAAATTACTTTGCCTCCTTTAAAAAACAATTGTCTAGTAAAAATTCAAATAAAGCCTCAAACACCATGGCAAACTGGCAAAATTTTAAGAAAAGTAAGTTTCAGATCATATTTAGTACAGCTGGAAAATGGTAAAATCTTTAGACGAAATCGAAAATTCATTAGAGAGTTCAAAACATCCAAGGATTATTCATTTAAGTATTTTCAAAATTCTGGAAAACCGGAAAATTTCTCTGACTTGTTATCAGAAAATAAACTTCAAAACACTCAAAGATTTTTAAAAATAGTCGAAAATTCAGATAACAACAGGTCCATGTCTGAAAATACAAATGTAACAAACTTTCAAAGTAATTCTGTAGGTAGTAATGTAGGTGACAACTCAGGTGACAACTTTATTGACAATGTTCCTAGCTGTAGTGACAATGATAGCCTTGTCAGCTGTAATTCTAGTTTTTCTTGTAGCTCTAGTCTTGTAAATTCTTCTTCTGACAAAGAAAAAACTTCTTACTTTGTTAATAATTCTTATGACAACGTTCAATATGAAAACTTTGTAAATAAAAAACTTCTAGAAAGTGCTAACATGACAAATCAAAATTTTGGTGAAAATTCATCTTCAAATTCAGAAATACCAACTACTTCTTATGAAACTCAAAAACTTCAAAAAGACTCCAAAAAAGGGGAGGAAAGCACTAGTCATACAACTAGATTTGGACGAAAAATAAAAACTCCATTCAAACTCAATGATTATGTCATAAATAGTAGTCCAGAAACTGCAAAAGAATAAACTTTTAGTTTTTTCAATTTGCACTGTTTTTCACTTTACATAAAGTGAAAACTTCACTCCTTTTAAATTTTGGATTTCACTTTACATAATGTGAACATCATTATTGTCATAATTTGTCAAAATTAAACTAAACTTTATTTTTAAACTTAATATTTCATTCTAATATCTTAGAAAGCCTTTCTGAAGTTTTACACAAAACTAGCTCAAAAAACTAAATTTAAAAACAAACAAAAAACCACTACAGCCTAAGTGTTTGTTTGTTTGTACAATGCATGTATGTCTGTTGTATTTTACTTTTAAATGTTGTAACAAAAATGTGATTTACAAATGTGATAAGTTAAGATTAGGTAACAACTACAAATAACATTTTAAAACTGCTGATTTTATCTTATATAAAACTTTTTATTCTTACAAATAAGTGCAACAAAACTTTCCAATTTTTACTAATAATTGTAATAACATTTTAAATTTTAATCCTTAACTTATAAAAGGTATTTATTTAGACATAAATAAGACACAGGTTTTCTTAGCTATAAGGTATTAATAAAACACAAGTTTTCTTAGCTATAAGGTTTTTATTGTAAAACAAAACTTACTAACTAGTAGCATAAGCATATTTTAAAAATATTGTACTTTAAACTTTTCATTATAAAAAGGGGGATGTCACATGACTAACCATATAAAACTGTTATGCTTATTCATTAGCCGTTATTCATAACCAACCAAGTATATTGTATCTGCATAAATGTCAACTGTCAGAACTGACAGATAACCGAACCATTTTTAATAAACGCAGTTGTTACCTGGTCACGCCAGTAAAATGTCGCCTCATTTCTAATCACCTCAAGATTTATAAAAAAAATCCAAAAGTAAAGTAAAATTACAGTGATGTAAGAAAGTTACTACGAGATTTTTCTGGGTTTGATGATGCTGAACAAATCATTGCAAGATGCATTGACACTAGTGTTCTTGCTAATTCCATTTTACCTGTTAGACAAAGATGGAGTATGGAGAAACTGATTAATTATGTGGTAAACAGTTTTATTTTGTGTAGACTTAAGTCAACCAAAACTTTTTGATTTCCTCTCTGTGATATTAATATAGAAACTAAAAAAAACATATTTGCCAAAAATGGGTCTGTTTCAGATTTGTCAAGCCCTATTTATTTTTTATTTTAGCTGAAACTGCAAATAAACAAGGACAAAAAAGTAAGAATGAGCAACTGGAGCAAAAAGCCTTTAGCAAAACCGCAACAAGTTTATGCTGCTATTGATGTTTATGTAAGTTTTTGTATTATATTAGATCTGTTTTAACTTTATTCTTGTTTAGGTACCTACTTATATCTTCATATCTATCTTATTATTATTTCTATTATTTTATATTTTGTTTTGGCCCAAACATTCTTTTATTATACCTTATTTTTTCTTCTTTTAGGCTTCCTTGTTATTGTACCAAGAATTAAAAAAATTGGAAAAAGAAAATATTCAAAAAGAAATTGAGATGCAAGAAAAAATTGACGTGAATGACCCTACAGTCTTTCAATCTTTATGAAAAGGTTTGTCTTGTTTCTACTAAGGGCCTGTCCTTAAATTATGTAACACTCTAGGGGGAGGGGGGGTTTGGCCTTGCATTACACTCAATGCTTTTTTAATGTGTTTTTTCTTGAAAATGTGTTACGAAGGGGGAGGGGGGTCAAAAATCCTGAGATGTTGTGTTACGTAATTTAAGGACATTCCCTAACCAATCAATTGCTGCCAATTTTTAATACTTAATCAATTATATGTACACTTTATATGATTTAGGTTAAATATTAGATTCATTTTTATTTTTACTTTTGACTTTTAAACATAGGTATGTTTTACTTTAGTTTTTTATGTTTTAAGGAGTGTATGATTTTTGTTTGCAATTATGTTGACCATAATTTTTGTAAATCAAATTTATTGACGAATATATATTTAACTTTATATTAAAATTCTAGAAGAATCCTAGTATTTTTTTAACATTTGTTCCAAGTCTGGGAAAATTATATAGGGAAATCTTCGTTGGCTCCCTCTCTATTTCCCTATTTTCAATCACGTGACAATTTTGTAGTTGTTTGTCTTTTGCATTATCTTTAAATTTGCTGGCAACGTCGCTGTTGGGCGTGCACAGCAACCAACCAAAAATCAACCCTCGCTCTCGATCTGTCCCTGACACTGACAGCCTCTGGCTCATTCACGGATTTTTTTGTTGTTGATTTCTTTTGTGCGTGTAGGTCAGGTCGTTCGCCTCAACTAGCGCGTAAAAAATGAGACTTATTTGGCCGTGCCGCAAAATAAATCACCTGAGCAACCATTTCGTGAGTGAAGCCTTATCTTTAGTACCCAGTTTCGTTGATAACTCGACTGGGAAAAGCGGATAATTAATTAAAAAAAGACTGAATGTTGATGAAAATGAGCGAAAAACCAAACAAAAGCCTCTCGGGAGCGGCTACTACGGTGCCGAACAAGATGAGACTTTATGCTACTTGGGTAGACAGGACCCCTTCAAATTGTATTCCCAGGTAAGCCCTTGTATTTTTGTTAGAGACAATTTTTATATATACTTATAGACAACTGTTCAGAAAAGATTACAACATATAATTATTTGATAATCTAATCAATTTTATAAATCAACCAACCTAAGGGGTCTGCCACAACTGTTTTACCAAGAGATAGATAATATACCAGCTGAAAAACACACTACTTTTTTGCCTGAATCTGTAATATCTTAAGCCTGGTTTACCCAGCATTGTAATGCACTTAATGTCTAATTTTGATTATTCTCTCTTTTTCCTCCTGCATCATATGGTAAGATCAATGGTAAGTTGGAGATGAAAAACCTCTAACTAGCCATTTTGCTACGTCCATAAAGTTAGCAGTGCAAGGTCAGCAGTGCAAGGATTTTTCCATGCCACAATTTAAGGCTCATTTCAGGCTAATTAAATGCTCTATTCCCAAATTTAATGCTCTTGTAGTTTTAGAGATATTGCTTGCACTGCCAGCTCCCCATAGGAGTTAGCAGTGCAGCATGTTCAGAGCGATGAACTGATAAATTCTACGATACTATAATCTATGAAATAAAGGCTAATTAAATGCTCTATTCCCATATTTATTGCGCAAGTAGTTTTGGAGATATTGCTTGCACTGCTAGCTCCCTAAGGGACTTAGCAGTGCAGGATGTCCGGAGCGCCAAATCCATACAATCTATAATACAATGTTGATCTACGAATTAAAGGCTAATTAAATGCTCCATTCCGGAATTACATTCTCCCCCCCCCTTTCTTATTTAAAAAAAAATCAAAATCTGTACTGCTAACTTTATGCATGGTGATTTAGGACCACTAATGGCGAAACATATGAATTGAAGGTGGAACCAACCTCTTCATATTAAAGGCTAATTAAATGCTCCATTCCGGATTTAAATGCTCCCCCTCCTTTTCTGATTTTATAAAAAACTAAAATCTGCACTGCTAACTTTACGCATTGCGGTTTAGGGCCCCTGATGGCAAGATATATGAATTTGAGGCGGAACCAACCTCTTCATATTAAAGGCTAATTAAATGCTCCATTCTGGAATTAAATGCTTGCCCTCCTTTTTTGAATTTTAAAAAAATTAAAATCTGCACTGCTAACTTTACGCATGGCGATTTAGGGCCCCTGATGGCGAAACATATGAATTGAAGGTGGAACCAACCTTTTCATATTAAAGGCTAATTAAATGCTCCATTCCGGAACTAAATGCTCCCCCTCCTTTTTTGATTTTTAAAAACACTAAAATCTGCACTGCTAACTTTACACATTGCGGTTTAGGGCCCCTGATGGCGAAACATATGAATTTGAGGTGGAACCAACCTCTTCCTATTAAAGACTAATTAAATGCTCCATTTCGGAATTAAATGCTCCCCGTCTTTTTTTGATTTTTAAAAAAACTAAAATCTGCACTGCTAACTTTACGCATTGCGGTTTAGGGCCCCTGATGGCGAAACATATGAATTTGAGGTGGAACCAACCTCTTCCTATTAAAGGCTAATTAAATGCTCTATTCCGGAACTAAATGCTCTCCCTCCTTTTTTTGATTTTTTAAAAAACTAAAATCTGCACTGCTAACTTTACGCATTGCGGTTTAGGGCCCCTGATGGCGAAACATATGAATTTTAGGTGGAACCAACCTCTTCATATTAAAGGCTAATTAAATGCTCCATTCTGGAATTAAATGCTTTCCCTCCTCTTTTGAATTTTAAAAAAATCAAAATCTGCACTGCTAACTTTACGCATGTCGATTTAGGGCCCCCTGATGGCGAAACGTATGAATTTGAGGTGGAACCAACCTCTTCATATTAAAGGCTAATTAAATGCTCCATTCTGGAATTAAATGCTTTCTTTCCTTTTTTGAATTTTTAAAAAAACAAAATCTGCACTGCTAACTTTACGCATGGCGATTTAGGGCCCCTGATGGCGAAAGATATGAATTGAAGGTGAAACCAACCTCTTCATATTAAAGGCTAATTAAATGCTCCATTCCGGAACTAAATGCTCCCCCTCCTTTTTTGATTTTTTAAAAAACTAAAATCTGCACTGCTAACTTTACGCATTGCGGTTTAGGGCCCCTGATGGCGAAACATATGAATTTGAGGTGGAACCAACCTCTTCATATTAAAGGCTAATTAAATGCTCCATTCCGGAATTAAATGCTCCCCGTCTTTTTTTGATTTTTTAAAACTTTGCGACTTTTGGTTGCGGCGTTGGCTGTCTAACAAGCCAATCGATTTTTTCAATCCAATGATCCATATGCAATCTTTGAAAAGTTTCAACAGATTAGTTGTTTCTGGTTTGATTTCAGGTTTTTCAAATGAAGTGACAAAATCATCCCTTTCGGACTCATACTCGAACCTCTTGGGAACGAATGATAAGTATTGCAGGAGCAGGAAAACGCAATATAACCAAGTTGTCACAATTTTAATATACAATACAATATTTTTTATATATTTATTTTTACAGTATTATTAACGCTAACTGCCAAAGTTTAATATATTTTTTAGTATTTTTAATAATTTTTTTTTTTTTCTTCTATCAAACATGCATGGAGCATTAAATTAGCCTTTAATATGAAGAAGCTGGTTCCACCTTCAATTCATATGTTTCGCCATCAGGGGCCCTAAACCGTAATGTGTAAAGTTAGCAGTGCAGATTTTAGTTTTTTAAAAAATCAAAAAAGGAGGGGGAGCATTTAATTCCGGAATGGAGCATTTAATTAGCCTTTAATATGAAGAGGTTGGTTTCACCTCAAATTCATATGTTTCATCATCAGGGGCCCTAAACCGCAATGCGTAAAGTTAGCAGTGCAGATTTTAGTTTTTTAAAAAATCAAAAAAAGACGGGGAGCATTTAATTCCGGAATGGAGCATTTAATTAGCCTTTAATATGAAGAGGTTGGTTCCACCTCAAATTCATATGTTTCGCCATCAGGGGCCCTAAACCGTAATGCGTAAAGTTAGCAGTGCAGATTTTAGTTTTTTAATAAATCAAAAAAGGAGGGGGAGCATTTAATTCCGGAATGGAGCACTTAATTAGCCTTTAATATGAAGAGGTTCGTTCCACCTCAAATTAATATGTTTCGTCATCAGGGGCCCTAAACCGCCATGCGTAAAGTTAGCAGTGCAGATTTTAATTTTTTTTAAATTCAAAAAAGGAGGGCAAGCATTTAATTCCAGAATGGAGCATTTAATTAGCCTTTAATATGAAGAGGTTGGTTCCGCCTCAAATTCATATGTCTTGCCATCAGGGGACCTAAACCGCAATGCGTTAAGTTAGCAGTGCAGATTTTAGTTTTTTATAAAATCAGAAAAGGAGGGGGAGCATTTAATTCCGGAATGGAGCATTTAATTAGCCTTTAATATGAAGAGGTTGGTTCCACCTTCAATTCATATGTTTCGTTATTAGTGGCCCTAAATCGCCATGCGTAAAGTTAGCAGTACAGATTTTGATTTTTTTTAAATAAGAAAGGGGGGGGGGAGAATGTAATTCCGGAATGGAGCATTTAATTAGCCTTTAATTCGTAGGTCAACATTGTATTTTAGATTGTATGGATTTGGCGCTCCGGACATCCTGCACTGCTAACTCCTATGGGGAGCTGGCAGTGCAAGCAATATCTCTAAAACTACAAGAGCATTAAATTTGGGAATAGAGCATTTAATAAGCCTGAAATGAGCCTTAAATTGTGGCATGGAAAAATCCTTGCACTGCTGACCTTGCACTGCTAACTTTATGGACGTCATTTTGCTATAAGTATTTAAGTTACATTTAAGTATACAAAGCTCCAGGCCAACTTGATTATTATCCAGCCTATCCCAGAGCCTATCCAAATATCAACAACTTAAATATATTTGAAATCAGGGAAAATATAACTTAAGAAAGTTGCTAAATTTGTTTTGCAAGAAGT
Organism: Aspidapion aeneum; assembly: GCA_963576565.1. Taxonomy (NCBI): domain Eukaryota; kingdom Metazoa; phylum Arthropoda; class Insecta; order Coleoptera; family Brentidae; genus Aspidapion; species Aspidapion aeneum. The sequence goes on along the minus strand of OY755038.1, from coordinate 30,480,214 downwards.
TAAATAAAATTGTTTAAAAAAGGAATGACACTCACACTGACATAGGTAGTTACTTAGTTTGAAATAAATATGGAAAAAAATATAGGTACAAGTTTTTTACAGTTTTTAGGTAGATTTTTTTCCACTTTAGATAACTTTTTTGTGAATTCACTATAAAATTAATGAAAATAAGTATCATTCATACTTATCCACCTGTTTAGAATTGAAATTGAGTTTAAGTTTGATGGTCTAAATTTCCATATAAAATTGAGAATAAAATTTAAAAGAATTTGGGGGATAAAATTTTATGTTGCCTAATCAAGGAAATCTGTTTATTTTCAAAGGATAAAAGGGAAACATAAAGATAGTAGGGTCATTTCATATCAAATGCCACCACTTTAGAATACAATACAACATTAAGGTATCTCAAGAACTACATACACTTAGAGACTCTAAGATACTATTATAGGACCAATTTGAACAATCTTTAAACAACTAGTATTTTTTAAAATATTTTTTTCCTTAATGGTTTAGCAAGATAAGTTCATGTTGGAAAAAAATGTTAACAATAAAGATACAAGTAAACATAGTGGCAAAACAGACATTTTACAGAAAAAATCTAGGAAAAAATAACATTTACTAGTAATATATATTACTTATGGAAAAAATATAGAATTGGTAAAAATAACAAAAAAAATTGTTTACAAAAATAAATTTTTCTAAGTTGAATTTTTAAAAAAATATTTTGATGCTTTCATTCAAAACAATTTGTCACAATGATTGAAATAACTAAGTTATTTGTATGTTTTTTGTATTTTTTAAGAAAAATTGTTACATGTTTAACATGTAAAAGAGATGTGAGAAAAAAAAAACGATTTTAAAAGCTGCTAGAAAAAAATGTTTATTTCATATATGAAAACAAGCTTAATAGGTCATTCATTAACGTTATAAAAAATAATGTTGCTAAAAACTGTGTTTTAATAATGCCATTATCAAATTAAAACAGCAATGTTTTTACGTTAGTTTCAAGTGATTTTTATCAACATTAAAATCACATTAGATTCACGTCTTTTCTACATGAATTTTAAAACGCGACTTGCATGGCTTTTCTACCAAATATTTTTGAGATTTTACTAGCAGACTTACAGAAATCTCATCAGGCAGTGCTTTGGCCTCTAAACTCCAAAAACCTGATAAAGACACATTAATATTCTGTGAAAGTGTTTACTGTTAAAAAATCTTGTTTAGCTTTTAAAAAAAACATAATGTATATAGATAGATATATAGATATTTTGTCTTGCCTTGAGCGCCATCTTTAAAATTGTCTTGAAGTGTTGTAGTCTTAAACTAGTGAACTTTTATAACTTCTTTTCATGTCTCTTTTAAGTTAAAAAAACATGACCAAAAAAAGATGCTGAAAGTTAAAATAGGTTTGAGAAGTCTTAATCTAGTGACATTTTAGAACATGTTGTGGAGGACTTTTCAAGTGTGTATTTGGTACATGAAAATAATGAGGGTAAAAAACATGTTATATACACAGCACCAGAAACTTCAGCAAAAATTACATTTTTATAGCTTGATTTCTCCTTGTTTTTAAGTTATCTTTAAGCATGTAGATTTAACAAAATAAATATTACATGGTATGAGGTTGTTTTCAACTAAAAAAAAACTTTGTTATTTTTGTTCACATTAATTTAATTTTTTTCAACATGAACCATCATTTCTCCATATTGAAATTGGGTAAAAATCTAGCATAAACATTAAAGAAAAAACCATTTTTAGAAAAAAAACCAAAAGTTGCGTTTTTGAGCAATTTAAAAAAACATTTTTTCATAAAAATTTAAGTTTTGTTTTTTTAAAAAGTTATAATAAGCCCTATATCACTATCCTGGTATCAGTAGTTCTTAAGATAATTTTAGGCTTGTTAGTACATGTTTGAGCCAAATTGGCCGTTTTTTGATATTCAAAATTTAATAAAAAAAAACTACTCACCAAAAAAATTTGTAATTTCGGATTTTTCATCTTCTTTATGGGTAGAATTAATGTACAAAAAATTACTTATCAAAATCGGAAATATAATCTGCCAAATTTTTTTTGGTTTAATTTCAAACAATATGCAAAAATATGTTATGCAAAAATATGTTTAAGAACCCAATAAAAATTTATATTTCTTAGGTTTTTTAGGTAAAAAAAGCTCCTTACCTGAAAAAAAAAGCAAAATGCTGTTTTTAACAGTCTTCGTTTCCCATAAGCAATTTTTAAACTAGAAAAAATATTGCAGCATTGCACATTTAGTAACAACCTTAGAGTAAGAATTACTCTGAGGTAACAACTGACAGGGAAACAGCTTATGGCATTACCTGGCATTACCCATATAAATTAGGGTGACTATATGTCCAGATAAAGCTGGACAAGTCTGGCTTTTTGGGAAAAATTAAAATGTCCGGTCTGCTTTTTTTTGTCTGGCTTTTTTGCGATCCAAGAGACCTTAGGAGGGAGGAATCTAGGGGGGTTAAACCAAGCTTAAAATTAGTTCCCCCAAACAAAATCAGCACAATTTATCAGGAACCTCAGGAATGAACTATTCAACTCATTTAAAAATTTCCGGCGTGGCGCTTATACCTTTGAAACTAACCAAAACTTTTTTTTATAACATTTTTCCCCAAATTTTTGGCACCATTTATTTTTTAAATTATTGTTTTTTTTTTAATTTTCGCTTGCTGCATCATTTATTTTGTTTTAACTATAGATAATTGATGTTTAAATGTTTTAACCAAAATTTTTCTTCTGCGGCAGCATTTTTTGCAAAAGTTACTTCATGTTTCTGCAGAGTAATTTTTTCGTGCCCGGCGCAATTAAAAAAAAATTTTTTGTAGTTTTTAGATTGCAATTAATTTCCGAGGGGTGAACAGCTAACCCAAAATGTGTACACCGATTGTGAAAATCCACAATCTTTTGCTAAGATTGTGAGGGATTGTGAAAGATTGTGAGGGATTGTGGCAAGATTGTGAGGGATTGTGGCAAGATTGTGAGGGATTGTGAAAGATTGTGAGGGATTGTGAAGGATTGTGGTAAGATTGTGAAGGATTGTGAGAGATTGTGAGAGAATGTGACAGATGGTGGAGGACTGTGCAGCGGCGTAGCGCGCCTGAAGGGGCGGGGTGGGCACCGTCCCATCAAAAACTCTTGCGACCAAAAAAAAAAAAAAAACAAAAGGTCATCATGTCTATAGTTTCCTTTGCCGCCCTCTTCATTTACCGTTCCCGGACCTGCTGCTTAATAACCGAGGGGTGACCAGCTGATCCCAAAATGTGTGCGCCGATTGCGAAAATCCACCATCTTTTGCTAAGATTGTGAGGGAACCCCAAAATGTGTACGCCGATTGCGAAAATCCACAATCTTTTCCACAATCTTTTGCTAAGATTGTGAGGGAATGTGTAAAGATTGTGAGAGATTGTGAGGGATTGTGAAGGATTGTGGTAAGATTGTGAAGGATTGTGGTAAGATTGTGAAGGATTGTGAGAGATTGTGAAGGATTGTGAGAGATTGTGAAGGATTGTGACAGATTGTGGGTGATTGGGAGGGATTGTGTAAAGATTGTGAACAGATTGTGAGAAATGTGTACACCGATTGTGAGAGCTGTTCACCCCTCGTTAATTTCCTACAAATTGCTTTTAAGCGCGATTTAATCTGAAAAGAGTAAAATTTTTTCGAAAGTTTTGCCTGCATCTGTGGCGCAATTTTTTTCACTTCTTCAGTATTTTGTTTTAATTTTGCAGAAACTGTCTTCTACAGCGGCACTTTTGGGGGTTAGGGTGCTTAATTTTTTAAATTTTCGCCTGCGGTGCCATTTTTTTTTTCTAAAAACCTTCGGTCTAGCCCCTACTTATTTTTATTCGATTTTCTAGTACCTACATAGTTAGATTTTTTCTAGATTGCAACTTTTTATTTATCTTGTGTGTTAAGCCATTTTTTCAGGCCTTGTGTCTAAAGAGACTTTTTTCTTGGTCATCAAATTTTTTAAGGACGGTTTTTTAAAATGACCCGTTTTGTCCGGCTTTTTTATCGAAAATCCGGCTTTTTTGTCTCTGACATCCTTTTTTACTTGAAACCCATATGGTCACCCTATATAAATTAGCATGGCATTAAGGCAATACATGTACACATTATTGGCATTACCCATTACCCCAAGATTAACATGGGAATACATCTCCAAATTTTGAGTCAGCTGTTACCTGCTTGGTACTTAACAACTAATAACTCAAGTTTTTTTTTCAAAATAATTTTATTTTTACCAGAGCTAGAGTAAAGAGGTATAGTTTTTGAGATAATTGCAAAAACAGCTAGGAAAATGTGGTTTTCAGATTGAGAATTATATTTTCAACAAAATTTGTCATTTACTGTCAATGTTTGTGAGAATCTGTATAGCTAGGAGGGGATAGAGTGGGCCTAAATCACATTTTTCTTAGCTAAAATAGATTAATTTAAGTTTTATGGATGGCTGTATGTGCCTTTCGGAGCCATTTAAAAAAAAACATATTTTATTTATAGACATAAAAAGATCATCAAATTGTCACCTTAAATTAAACAATTAATACATTATAATTCATCATTTCACTTTGAACACTTGAAATAAATTAATTTCTTTATAAATTATTCAAAAACAGTGTTTAGTCATCAGCCAAATGTTACTAGTGCAACCTGAATTGCCTATAAAATAGGTAGGTAGGTAGATACTTGGAAGTATGAATATTTAATTAATTTTTGTCATATTGTGTTGAATTTCTAAGGTATTAGTTTTTTTATGATTCATGCAAAACATACAAGAAGATAAATAATTATTTAGTATCTGACCTACCTACCTATTTAATAAAAAAAATGGATCCATGATGGATCTGATACCTTCCTAGCTAGCCTATTAGCTGAGATTAGCACACTTCAACTGAATTCCATGAAAACAGTTTTTTGTGAATATCTCAGAAACAAAAGATCTTTAAAGTTTTTGGTTATATCACAAATTATTGAGAAAACTATGGACTAGGTACTATATTCCGCATATTGGTGTGATGCTCTGTTAAAAAGTTAGTATTTAAAAAAAAATTATTGCCAATTAACATTAATGGACCTCATTACAGTGTCAAAAACTATTTTACCTAAAAATTTTATTAAAATCGGTTCAGCGGTTTAGGAGCTGTCCTGTTATGGACACACATACACACATACACATACACACACACAGACAGACGATATGGCTAAGATACGTCAAAATACACTCAATCAAAATACCATATTTTTAAAGTTATCTGAAAAAAAATTTTTGTGAAAAATAATACCTTCTCTAGCCATTGCTGCGCGGGCTAGGAAGGAAAAAAAATACAATAATACCTACACAGAGTGCCGTTTCTCTGTGAGGGTATCTGTTCCACCAAAAATGAGAAAAGTTGTCAAAATATGAAATTTTACTCCTCTGAGCATGAAGCTAGCAAAACGGGACTAGGTGGTTAAGTTTAATTTTTGTTTGTTTTTTTTGGGTGGTTCGCTAACTTCATAAACGCTCTAAAAAACATTGCCTGTCGAATTTTCGGTTTCGTCGAATTTGCCGATTTTCTTTTGAAGTTTATCGATCAAATCGGCCTGCGACAAGAAGCAACCACCGGCATTTGTTTTTAAGACATAGCAACAGAAATTCGACAGAAACACAAAAGTTGTTCAATGTTGCTTTAGTGGCAGTGGCGGCCCATAAGTTGTAAAGCTGGGGGGGCGCAGGAATATTACGTATATGGCGCAAATGGCTTAAGAGTGCATATAATGCAAATCCAGTGCAATAATTCATATGCTCTCTGGTAGATTCATGTTTTCCTATTTTCTCAGGAATATGGTGCAAATCTTTCTCACCCGTTCGAACCCAACCATCAATTCTTGATGCCGCATTATAAAACAACACACGGGAAACAGTACTACAGGGTGGTTAAATCACACCCGTAATTCAGTTATTTTTCTTATAGATGTGTCTAGAAAAATGAGGCGTGAAACTTCTGTTTTGTGTCCTTCTTTGACTAACTTGAGGTTTAGATCCGGTAAGGGCCTATCCAGTTCTTTAATTTTTATTTGATCTTCCAAGACTGGAAAAATTGCTTTTAATAATATTACTGACGCAATTTATTATCAAGATCGATAAGAAAAATTCGTCGTAAATTATAACACGACTAAAATAGCAAAACAAATTCAAAACTATGGTAGTATCATGTTATATTAATCAGACTGGCCTATAACATATTGACAAGCGGACCGAACCGTGATATTCTGTTGACTAGCCGCAAAATAATTGCGCCTTTCTTTGCATTAAAACAGCTCCGCTTTCACCCCGTTTCCATCGTAACGCGGGCCTCGGGATCGCTTGCGGCCCGAGTAAGCCGAGCGGCTACCGATTCATCGATTCGTATTTAATCGTGTCGGCAGGCAGTCAGAGCCAGCGTCGGGGCTGAACTTTAGTGAGTGTATCCGTCAAGGCGAAAATTATAGAATAAGCAAATAATTAAATAAAAAATATTTTTTAATTAGGTTTATTTTTTGTATTTTTTTTTGTATTTCTGAGAAGGGGCTCGCGGCCGTGCGGGCTTAAAGAGCAGTCGCCTCTATTTAGTGGAAAAGAAGCTAAACTGGCGCAAGAAGCAACAACAGGCATTTATTGTCGAAACACTCAGCAACTTTGAGAAACATTTTTGGAAACCAGCAACAGAAACAAAAAAGTTGCTTAATGTTACTTCAGTGGAAACACAGCTTTAAACCATAACTTCTAAACAGTCATCCATTTTTTCCCAAACATACTAAATGCATATTGCCGGGTAACATTGCACCATATCTGAATATTCCTCTGCAGATATTGTCTAAATAATGAATAGATAGTAGATTTATACCCCATGTTACACTGTACAACACAAAATAACAGAAATATTTAGAATCTACCCAAATGATTTTTAAAATATTTCATAAAGTTAATCCTTGTAAAAGTCTTGCTGAGAGAACTAAAAAAACTTATTTTTCTTGGTCAAATAGATTCGATTTAAAGACTTGAGTTACCTTATTGTTAATTTTTTTTTGGATCATTCCTATCAGGGCTATTTTAAAGCTTTTTTATAATAGAGTTAAGATTTTTGGCAACGTTTTTTTGTTTCAGTTCAGTTTTTTAAGGGAAGTAAAACTCTTACAGCGAGTTTTGCAGTAGATGTGTAGTTTCGATAATGATAATGAGTGTCCATTCGCTTTAAGTATTTTTAGGGGAGAGAAAAAACACTAAAGCCCGCTTGACATGGAGCAATTTGACTTGCATTGCATTGCAATTTGCAAGAAAATCTGTTTTGGACATGCGCATTTTCAACTCAGCTGATAAAGTGCAAGGCTTGCAAATCTTGCAAATTTATAGGTCTGGGGCGATTTCTATTGCTGAAAGGCCTGCAATGCTAGGGAATTCTGGTGACAAATTTAGTTACTTTTGTTTTCTTACATATTTGACTCACCGCCGTCTTTGCGCTCTTTCTTTTCCATCAGCCCAGAGTAAACAAGCTGCAGCAATTAATAAATAGATGAATGCGCTGATCACTTTTTTTTTATTAGCATTATTTATTTTTATGTTTATATTTAACAGACAAAATTTTTAAAATTAAAACCATAGAGAAAGAAATTAGAATAAAACAAGATATTTGAGGTTAGAAACTTTAAGCGTATTCCATTGAAGAAGTTTGTACAGACAGACAGAACGGTGCACTGACCGTCTCAAAGTAATATGCTGTTTAACCTTTTTTTTCCACCTGCAAGTATCATTGCTCGCAATATTTTGACCTTGCAAGTTATTGCTGCAATGCATGGCAGATTTTATTACTCCATGTTAAGCGGCCTTAACCATCACTGCTTGCAAGCCTTGACTTTCAAGAAAAGCTTAAAAGTGAAAACCGGGTTTTGATAGCAAGTTGTTTTAAAGCTCCTAAAATATCTGCATTGGTTTATGAAAATGTAATTTTTAAGTAAATTTCTTTTTTATAGCTTTTTTAAAGAATGTTAAATAAAAAGAAGTAGATTACCAATGAAAGAGCTAAAAATTTGGCTGAAGTAGAAGGGCACTCGTAGGCAACCCGTTAGGCAGCCGAACTAAGCTTACTATACTTTGATTTTATCGCGGACTTGTCAAAGTGGCGGATATTGTCAGTTGGTGTTATTTTTGTTGTGTTTTTGTTAAAAGGAAAGAAATTCTGGACTTTCCCTACTCTAATGGGAAAAGTAATGCTTTAAGGCCCTAAACACTTTTTAACAGTTAGATTTTATACCAAATTTGATTTAGAAAACATTGACGGTTGACATTTCTAAAAGAAAACGAAAATGTCAAACTGAAACGTTTGCCGGGTGGCAGTCATTTTTGGATTTGCCACTTTGAACTTCAAATCTAATTAATTAATAGTGACCTTTTGCACGCACTTCAATAGCTGACTTTATCCTTTATTAATGTGACATTAAACGACAGATGTCACGTGATATTTAGAAGTCCAATTTTTACCCGAGTTTTTACCTTTTGCAGACACAATTTTTATTTGCGTTATTTTTGTTATCCTTTATTTATCTGTCAAAAGCGTGTTTTGTGTTCTGTAGGAAAAATTAATACAAAAGTTCCTTAAACACCTAGGGAAATACTGAATAACCAATTCCAGTGAAAAACTGCTGGAAAATATAGGATTAGGTCTGTGTACTTTTTCTTCTTGTTTGTTAATATTCACAGAATATTGATGACTTTTAGTTAGTTGGTGAACACTGTTGCCAAACAACACATATCTACCAGTTTAAAAAAAAAACAGTTGGCAAATAATTAAATATTTAAAATTTTCATTACATTTTGTCATAACGTGATATGCGGGGCACAGTCTCTAAATAAAGGAACTATAGTAGCCTGCGTTATTCGAACACAAGTGACGTCATACCATATCTCAAATACGTTAGAGCATAAATATGGGGCATACCCGTGCATTCTCACACGCGATGCTTCAAGCCAGAATCCCTATTTAATTCTTAATGTTCCTTTTTTGAGTAGACAGGATATCGGTTACTGCGCATGTGTCAGTTTTAGTGGTTTTGGAACACTCCGTTACGTCCGTTACGTCACTACATTATTTCACAAATGTCAAATATTTAGGTTTATTTCTATTATTTTTTTGTAAAAACTAGTTGATTGGGTGAAAATTTTTCAAACTGTGGATTAATTTGTAGTTTTTCTAAAACTAATTGTGCAGATTTATTGTGGAAACCATGAAGAGTGTTTAATGGCACCTATAAACCACTCTTAACTTTATGAACAAATTTTAAAGAAAAATACACGTAGTTACCTATGGAATGGCACTCCCTCGCTTCTTCCGGACGTTTTTCCACAAACCGCACATGTTTTACGTGAAATATTTTTCATAGAAAAAAACATAATTTTACACGACAAATGCAAAACACGGCAAAATTTCAATATGGCCTCCACTTACATAGCAGCTGTGTGTCGACATGACAAAACACACACATGCGCACTTGAAAATTCGCGTCCGCGAATTTAAATTTGCCATTGTTTTCAAAGCCAGCTATGAGCGCTTCACTTTTCGATTCTTTGAACATGTATTTATGATAGAACCTATTTGCCTTAGTATCCTTTAGTTTAAATCAGTTAACTGCACATGCCTTAAATAAAGTATAAGTGAAAAATGGGACATGAAAAAGGTCCCGAATATTCAGTAATCCGTGATTTACCCTTAGGTGTCGTTAATAGTTTTATTTTTTGTTGGCCAGTGTTATGAATAGCTACAAAATTGTATGCAAACATTACATGCATATTCATTGGAAATGAAATCCTGCCTTGGTAAAATTCAAAACAAAGTAGAAGATAAAAGGAAGTCAATATTTGCATTTGTGATGCTTTTAATATTTTTTATTTTAATTAATTCAGTTATGTTCAGTGGCGCACAGTGTAGACAAAAATAGGGATACATTGTATAGGCCAGTCATTATACAATGAATATCGCTTATAACGACATCGGATATAACGACATATCGGTTATAGCAACGACATGTTGAGGTCCCGACAGAGTTCTATAATATAACCTATTATGTTACCTTTTTTCTGTATAGCGACGCTCGGTTATAACGACCGAAATTAAGCGGTCCCTTAAATGCCTTTATAACTGATATTCACTGTATTATACATTTAAGGCTGCAAAAGGTCCGAAGATTTTGAAACTAGAGCGATGTCGGCTCGCGCTTCCATCTGGGAAAAATGGGTCCCAAATTCAGTTTTTTTTTTTAAATAATTCACACTAGGGACTATACTTATAGTGTACGTGTGAGCGAGGGATGATCAGCTGCCCACAGTAGGTGTAGAAATTTTTCTACAGGACCCCAAAGGACTTCCACCGGACCCCACACTTCCACATGACCTCACAGGACTATACAGGACTTCCACAGGACTATACATGACTTCCACAGGACTTTACAGGACTATACAGGACCCCGAGGGTACTGGCGCCTAGGGAGTGCCCTAAGCATGATTAAGTATTAAGGCCGGCAAAGGCAAATGGACTCTATAAGAAAAGGGAGAGTTAAGACGTAATGGCCTTTTTTTTTTGTCGCGAATTTTTTTATGGGCGCCTTTTCAGCCACAGGACCTCACAGGCAGGATTTGTACAGGACTTGTACAGGACATGTACAGGACAATACAGGACCAAAAATGTATTAAAGTCCTGTAGGATGGTGTACAAATTTGGTTCACCTGATCACCCCTCGAATTGGAGTAACTTTTTTTTCTCGAAAAAATTAGGATCACCATAGCTCACACTACTAGTATAGTAATATTGTGAGCTAATACTATAGTATAGTAGTAGTGTGAGCTAAACAAGTTTAAAACAAAAATTATAGCCAACATATCCTAATTTTTGAGATAACTTTTCGACAGTTATCAGCTGTTTACCATAACAAATAGCAAAGGCCAACGAAAATAAGTTGTAAAAAGTTTTCTCAAAAATATTGATATGAACCTTTGTGAGACTAATAGTTTCAATTTTTTTTTTCTTTGTGGCGTTGAACTTAATCATTTTTGAAAATGATTGTAATGAATAACATAAAATAAAGAATGATAAAAAGCCTACAAAATGAGGCGTCATATAGAAATGTCGAAAAAAAACCGTTATTTGGTCGAAAATAAAAGAATCGAAAATAGAATAGACCATATAGACGAAAATAATTTAGATTAAACATAGTTTTGTCGATCCGTAAAAATGTCGATCGTAAAAGGATCAAAACGTAAAAGCATCGAAACGGTGTTAAGTTGATTCGCAGAATGATCAAACCGTAAAAAAAAGCGAATCGAAAAAACGCCGAACCGTAAAAAAGTCGAAAAATAAAAGAATCGGAAAATATAAGGGAAGAAAGCAATTTAAGCGAAACGTATTTCTGTCCATCTGTAAAATTATCGAAAATAATTAGTCGAAAATAATTTAAAAGAATCGTAATTTCGTCGAGCCGTAAAAATGTCGAAAATAATATAGTCGAAAATTATACGCGCGATTTCAATGGAGTAGAGACGCAAAATCATCGAAACGTAAAAGAGTCGAATCATCGGAAACCTGATTCTATAACGCAGCTGCAAAAAACTCCCCATGTTGCTAAGTGTACTGTTACACGAGGGGTGATCAGCTGCCACAAGTAGGTGTACAAATTTTTCTAGAGGACCCCACAGGACTTCCACAGGACTCCACAGGACTATACAGGACCCTAAAGGTACTGGCGCCTAAGGGATGCCCTAAGCGTGATTAAGTACTAAGGCCAGCCAAGGCAAATCGGCTCTCTAAGAAAAACGAGAGTTAAGACATGAAGTCCTGTAGGATGGTGTACAAATTTGGTTCAGCTGATCACCCCTCGCTGGTACATCCTACTAGCCTAACTTAAGAGCCTATCCAAACCTAACCTGTCAGCGCCAGTTCAACGAATTTTGCCAAGGACTTTTGCTAAATATGGCAACATCGCCCCTTTAATTTCGACTTTTCTACGGTTCGATCTTTTTGCGTTTCGACAAAACTATGGCTCGATGATTTTGCGTTTCTTCGCCATTACGTTTCGCGCGTTTAATTTTCGACTATTTTTACGGATTGACGAAATTACGATTCGGTTAAATTATTTTCGACAGTTTTTCGGATCGACAAAAATACATTTCGCTTGAATTGCAAATCGACTTAACTCCGTTTCAATGGTTTTACGTTTCGACATTTTTGCGGATCGACGAAATTACGCTTCGTCTAACTTATTTTCTACTATATTATTTTCGACAATTTTGCGGATCGACAAAACTACGTTTCGTTAAAATTATTTTCGTTTATTTTAATTCCGTACAAATTACGGTTCGACATTTTTTTTCGACCATTTTACGTTTTGACAAAACTTTTTTCGATTTTCTGACGATCTCAAAATGAGATATTAATGACCTTCAAGATTTGCTTTTCAAGGTCAAAATACCACTCAGATTATTCGTCTCTGGACAAAAAACGCAATAACCTTCACAGATTTTCTAGGTCAAATATACCATTCACACTATTGGCCGCTGCACACAAAATAAAATGACAACTATCAAGGTCACGATGACGTCATTACCACCACAAAGTGGCCTAAAACATATATATACAGTGGTGGCCAGAAAAATAAGAGAGCCCTAAAACTGTATAAAAATCTGATCCTGCTCCAAATATAAAAAAACTAGAGGTATATTTGAAAATTTCAATTTATTTCTCATTTCACAAGCTATGGCGATTTTTCGCATAAAATATTCTAGTATGTTTTTGGCAGATTTCACAGGAGAATCACTTTAAACAAGTAACTCTCTCTCTCTCTGAAGAGCGGGCGACTATGCCATTGGCCGAGACAAGTCATTTCGCACAACACGCGACCACTCAGAGTTTGCTATTGGTCTAAACGTGTCATCACATCGTTCAAGATCCAGAATAGAGCCCCTGAAGGTCTTCCTTTTTTCGTAACATGTGCTTTCCAGCGCAAGTTGGCATCAAGTGCCATACAGTATTTTGCCTGATTTGAATATGGTACAGGAATGTGGTTGTTAATTGTGATTTGTATGTGATTTATATTTTGTTTGTAAAATCAACATGAATTGATTTGGTTTCATTTAATTTTATTCGCCATTGTTTGCTCCATTAATGGCATTAATACGTCCAGCAGTCCATATTGTGATGGAGTCAAGGGAATTGAAAGAATATAAAATTGTGGTCAGTTACTTTAATCGGTAAAATATCTCAAAAATCCCCAGTACATCGCTGAACAGCGCAAACAAAGTGAAATCCTAGAAATTTTGCCAGGATATTTGGTTAAAAAATAAATCAAGGAATGTTTGCCCATGTCTATATTAGAAGTTAAATATTTATTTTCAAGACAGTTTAGACTGGATTTTGGTAACTACTGAATTGATAATTTTTAGTTTACATTAGCTTATCATTATTGCAGAGGCTTGTATACTTAAAACAATATTAAAATACTTCATGACTTAAACTTCAATTTTCATTAGTCCAATTTTTAAAAATATATAATTTCAAGGTCACCTGTACACTGTCGTTAAATTACCTTTAACAAAGGGAAATTTATTTAGAAAACCCAATTTTTTGAAATATTTGTTATAATAATAATAATTTGAAATTTTATGGCAAGACCTTGATATGCGTCTTGAATTGATGTCTAGGTCGGTTAAAATTAATAGTAAAGAAATTGACACGATTTAATTCTTTATTTCTTTGTTTGAAAGTTGTCCACAATAATTGAGTGAAACAAAAAAATAAAAACAATGGAAGGCCGAAATTTTGTTTCTACTTAATCCTTTCCGAAAATTTTAGTTTGGTTTGGTACAGGCTTTGCAGAGCATTGCAACATGGAGGGGCAGGTGGCGCTGAAAAAATTCGTCTAGTAACGCAATATTCAGCGACTCTATCGAATTGAAGTAAAAGTACTTTTTAACATAGAAAACTCTGAAATTTATAATTTCCAGACAAAATAGCAATAACCTATAGAGTAAAAGAAATAGAGATGTTTCAACCATTATCCTCCTCCTCGTATGACGCCAATGAATAATATTTAAAAATTTCGAATTTAGCATACAGCACACCAATTTTCAATATTTAATTGCAAAGGGTTTTAAAGTTATAGAGGAAACATCTTCTTTAAGGTGTCTTCAGCGGCGTAGCGTGCCTGAAGGGGCGGGGGGGGGCCGACTGCTAAAAAGTGCGCCCATCAAAAATCTTGCGATCAAAAAAAAAAAAAAAATCGGTCATTATGTCTTTAGTTTCCTTTGCCGCTCCCTCAATTTGCCGTTGTGCCGGCCCTGCTACTTAATAAAGCTTAGGGCGCTTCGGGCACCCATGGGGCGCCAGCACCCTCGGGGAGGGGGGACAACCCCCCCCCACGCTATGCCACTGGGTGTCTTATTCAAAGGGAAGTAAGTAGCTCTCTGATAAAGCATATTCGGACCCATATTGACAGAAACTTTTTGCACTATTTTTATGCAAGGATTACACCCCCCAAAAGGATGCCGCTTACTTTTGAAATTATGGTAAACATATTTTGGAATTAATACAGTGCGGACCTGAATAGACCCCTCCCCTTCTAACTTTTGAACAAAAATATTTCTGGTAAAAAGTATTTTTGGTGGGATTTTGTTTGAGGATATTTGAGCAAAGTGACAGTTGTGTCAAACTAGCCTAATGTCAAAAATTTTTAAATTAGAAGGGGGGCATGTAATACCTCTTTCGAAAGGTATTTTGATTCTCTATACAACACATTTAAAATCGATTAAGTTTCCAGGAGATATGGTTATTTTTCTTCGCAGTCGACTAAAAAAATCAATTTTTTATCAAGCAAAAAAATAATTTAAATTGATTTATTTTATCATAAACTGAATTTTTATGATTCTAAGTTATGCCAAAACCTAAAAATAAGTTAAAAAATTTAAATAGGAAAACGTACTGTGTGATCATTTTTTCAAAACTTTTTTGTTTATTTTAAATTTTTTTAGAATAGTTATTACACATCACACTTTCCTATTAAAATTTTTAAACTTATTTTTAGGTTTTGTCATAAGTAAGAAGCATAAAAAATCAATTTATTATAAAACAAATCATTTAAAAGAAAAACTTTGTTTGATAAAAAGTTCAATTTTTGAGAGTTGACCGCGAAGTAAAAAATAGCGATATCTCCTATGAAAGTTAACCGATTTTAAAAAATTGTTCTGTATAGACAATTAAAATACCTTTCAAAAGAGGTATAACATGGCCCCCCCCTCCCATTTAAATTTTTTTATTGGTATGTCAAATTTTTGACATGGGGTATTTTGACATGACTGTCACTTAGCTCAAATATCCTCAAAAAAAGTCCCATTAAAAATACTTTTTACCAGAAATCAATATCTCTTTTTGTTCAAAAGTTAGAAGGGGGGGGGATCTATTTAGGTCCGCACTGTATTCCAAAATATGTTTTCAATAATTTGGTATACATGGTGATTCAAAAGTAAGCGGCATCCTTTTTGGGGGTGTAATCCTTGCATAAAAATAAGGCAAAAAGGCTCAATTAAATCAATATCTCTTTCTGTTCAAAAGTTAGAACAGGTCCGCACTGTATATACCTGGGAAAAATTATTAAACTAAAAAAAGAAAACCAAACAGCTGAAATCAAGAGACGAGTAAGATTGGCCTGGGCAGCATTCGGTAAATTAAGCTACATATTAAAAAATATCCTCAGTATCTTAAAACGAGTATGTACATAACCAATGGATCCTTCAAAAATCAAACATGGATAAGGTAACAAAAGCCCGAAGATCAAAAAGAAAGACAAATGCTATATGTAAAGATAACAGATAGAAAAAGGAATGAATGGATAAGAAATAAAACAAAAGTAAGGGATGTCACAGGAAAGGTAGCAAAATTAAAATAGAAATTTGCCGGTCATAATATCAGACCTAAAAATGATCGATGGAACAAATGTATTGTAAACTGGAGACCCTGGGAAGATAAAAGAAGTAGGAGAAGACCCCAAATGATATGGCCGGCCGATTTGAAGAAACATGCGGGAACTAGATGGATGAACACGGCGACAGACAAAGAAGAGTGGAAGATATTGGGTGGAGGCCTATGTCCAAAGATGGATCGAAGAAGGGTTGGAATTTAGTAGCTATAAGCCGATATAATATACAGTCGAATCTCTATAACTCGAACATTTTAAGTGGTCCCTGCACTTTTTATATGTATTTTAACCTCGTTAACTCGAATTTCTATCTAACTCGAACTCTCCATAACTCGAACTGGTTTGGTTGTGCCTTTAAGTTCGAGTTATAAAGATTCGACTGCAATATTTTTTTTTTAATTTGTACTTTACGTACTAGTAACGAATAAATTTTTTTTAGACTATGCACAATGACCCTCACCCGTCTCCAGATCTTAAAACCTCTCGGTTCCGATATCACAACCATCTCCATAGCTGTCAAAATCCAATCAAGCAAGCGCACGCTGCGTTCCAACGAGCTTACCCTGCCACCAAACGGTTACCTCGACGCGCCGCTAGATGTCACATTTTGTCTACAGTACCCGCACTTTTTGAAGCGCGAGGGCACCAAGCTTCATATTTTGCTGCAAAGGCGGAAGAGGTACAAGAACAGGACCATTATGGGGTACAAGACGCTGGCGGAGGGTGTCATCCGAATGGATCAGGTACGTTCACAAAAATATAGATAGAAATCTGGGGGCACGGCAGTGCCCCGCCAAGTTCGCGTGGATACTACTGTACCATCTTTTCTTGAAACATTTCAGCTCATATTTACCCTATCTAAAACTCTACTTCGGAACGAGCTACGAAACTCAAACTTTGCACAGTCGTAGATCTTTATAGACTTAACAATCCCTCCAAGTTTCATAGACTTCCATAAAGTAGGTAGTAAAGTAGAAGAAAAACGTCGAAATTGCCACTCACTCACTCATGTATAGATCATCAAAATTCTACTGTACTTCCAGACATGCTACAAAGCTGAAATTTGGCACACTGATAGAAATTAATCAAATCCTTGGAAAAAATCAAAAAACCCCAAAATTCTAATTCTCTCCCCTTCCCCATAGATGTAAAGTTATGTAAAAGTAAAACATTACCCACTTCCAGAGACGCTAGAGAGCTGAGCTTTGGCAGACTGATAGGAAAGATGATAAAACTATAGGGAAAAATTTTAAAACTTTTAATTTGCTTCCCTCCCCTGTAAATATAAAGTTATGTAAAAGGAACATTGCTCACTTCCAGAAACGCTAGAGAGTTGGGTTTTGGAAGGCCGATAAGAACTATGATAAAACTATAATAAAAAATTAAAAAACCCCAAATTTTAATTAACTTTCCTCTCCTATAAATGTAAACTTTACGGCTGCAAATGACTCTTAAGCACCGTGCTAAATTGAAAACTTATATTCAATTTAGCACTGTGCTTAAGAGTCATTTGCAGCCGTAAAGTAGTAAAATATGCGGAATATTGTTCAAAACTTTTGCAATGCCTTATTAAAAATTATGAGGTTTTTTATTTTTTCCTGTGGTTTTATCATAGTCAGCCTTCTAAAGCTCAGCTCTCTAGCGTTTGTGGAAGTGGGCAATATTACTTTTACATAATTTTACATTTATAGGAGAGGGAAGTTAAACAAAATTTTGGGGTTTTTTTATTTTTTTCTTGAGTTTTATCATAGTTCCTATCGGCCTTCCAAAGCTCAGCTCTCTAGCGTTTCTAGAAGTGAGCAATTTTGGGGTTTTTTGAATTTTTCCAAGGGTTTGATCATAATTTCTATCAGTCTGCCAAATTTCAGCTTTGTAACGTGTCTGGCCGTACAGTAGAATTTTGATATTTTGATGATGTATATGGGTGAGTGGCAATTTCGACGTTTTTTGAAATTTCGTAACTACTTTACTACTTTATGGAAGCCCATGAAACTTGGAGGTTGTTAAGTCTACGAAAATCTACGACTGCAAAGTTTGAGTTTCGTAACTCAATCCGAAGTAGAGTTATAGATAGGTCAAATATGGGCTGAAATGTGGTACAGCCACGGAACTGTTTATGTTACAGTTCCGTGGGTACAGCAGATTACGCGAATTTGGCGGGGCACTATCGTGCCCCCAGATTTGGCAAAAAAGTAGATAATTGGATGATGGAATTTCTAGAAAGAAAATGGCTGACTGGCAAATTTCCGTGGACCGCGCTAATCGTTTTCAATGCCTATAACACGAAATTTTTCATTAATTTATTAAGGGTGTTCCTTATCCATTTCAAGTGTATTTATTATTTTTTTTACTAAACGCTTAATTTTAACTTGTAGAGTCCAGACTATAAATTGATATTTTTCATTATTTATTTAAAAACCCATCGATACAAATAACAATCTATTTATAAAACTAAAGAATATTTATAGAACTTATTGGATTTTGTTTGTTTTGATCAAGGTGATCCCCTAACTGACAATCAATTGTAATTACCACATTTACATAATAAAATTGAGATTGCTTTTAGTCTTAATTCAAACTGATAGTCGAGACTTGATCTAGAAGTCGTTTATTTTATTTTTCAACCCCGCATCTTTCAATACACCCATTCCATAGAACGAGCTTTACGTTTTGCAATTTTTCAAACATAACTACCTACTTTTATCATAAATGCTAAAAGCGCATAAAATCCTTCACCAAATAAAAATAGGTCTCACATTTAGGTAGGTACGAGGGTCACGCGAAAACTCCTGAGATATTTCTAATCTATGAAAGTTTTAACTAGTTTAAACTCCCTGCTATTCATCTCAGTATTTGCAAAATTTTACCGTAAAAATGGAACCAGGTACTCGCGATTTTCGAGCCATGATTTTATATGACTACAAAAAAGGACTGAAACAAACCGAATGTCACGAAAAGTTTTTTTGAATAATGCCTCTTCTAGGGCTACAGTGTTCAATAGGGTATTTCACAAATTTTAGAAAAAATCCCTAATTTACTATGCAAAATCGTTAAAATAGTATATTTTATCATGGAACACATTTAAAATCAAGTTTTATAATTTCCGATTTGAATTTGCCGCTAAAACGCTAATTTCTAGCATGGCGTTGCAATGACGTCACAGTGCAGTAAACTTTCGGATAGATACACGGCACTCAAGTGTTTTTGGTCTGTGTTTTTACTGTTTTTTATGTAAAAAAATGTCCTATAAGTGGTGTGTAGTGCCTGAGTGTTACTAGTGAACAACTATAATAGGCAGAAAGGTGTACAAATTTTTAGGCGGTGCTAGGTAGTTATTAGGCAGGACTAGGGAGTACCTCTAAATACAGGATTAGGCAGTGCACATGCAGGCTAAATGTAGGACTGAGCAGTGCATATGCAAGACTAGCCAGTGCATAGGCAGGACTAGGCAGTACCTACGCAGGACTATGCAGTGTAACCTATGCAGTACTTCAAGTATTGCTGGTCGTTGTATACTTTTTGTTTATTACATGATTTTTATTTTTGTTTTTCAGATAATGAATCTATTGTAAGTGGCATATTAAACAAAAAAGCAAAACATATAACTTAACCTCGAAATCTAAATGAGTAAAAGTAGGCGAAGAATATCGTAAAAAAACTTTCAGTTATATACAAAACAACTCATCGAATAGTTACATCAACATTTTAACGTTTCTAAATTCCGCAGAACAAAAATCACTATTGTTGGCAAAGAAGCCTGCCACCATAAAGAAGTTCATTGGCAAGTTGGAGCTATCGGCTTTGGAGAATCCGTTTTCCATTGAAAATGTTCTTTTTGTTTGAAACTCGTAGACAATGATTGTGTAGGAATAAAATTTCGGACTTCCATTGTCTTTATTTATTTTAAAACACTGTTTTAAGAAATTTTATTTCTGAAAATGTTCTTTATAAGCAAAACACAAAATAAAATCTAATTTAGGACTATAATTCGCACTTTAAACCAAAGCAAACATTACCATCCATAAGAAAATAACACAGAAAATAGGTTCGTTCGAAACCTTTACTGTTTTGTGACGTCACTCGCAGCTGATTGGTAGATCGCCTGTTTTGAAACACGTGGTTAATTGTTTTAATTCAATGAATTTATTTAATTAAAAGAACTATGAATTTGAGGAAAAAATAAACAAAAAAGTTTGTTTTTAGCATTCCCAAGACCTAAAGAGATATCTAAAAATAAATATATATTTATTTTTTACTACTGTCAAACACCCTATTGGTTTGCAGAGTTTAAACGGGGCCGAGTGTCATTGGATGATGCGCCTCGCACAGGTCGACCGCCCACTACTGTGACTCCGAAAACAGTAGAAGCTATCCAAAAGATGGTAAAACAAGATCGACGAGTAACCTATATCGAGATTGAAGCTTCTCTCATTATTGGATCAGCAGTGGTTAAAACAATTTTACACGATCACCTTCGCCTAAGGAAGCGATATTCCAGATGGGTGCCTAAGTTTATACCTCAGAAATTTAAAAATGTGCAAAGTAAAAACATTTTCAACATCGCAACATGTGACGAAACATGGTGTGAGTTCGTGTCCGCTTGTGTAGTGGTTCTGCTTCGGATGTAACGCTGCTATGATGGCAGCTTATATTCGACGGGACTGCCTCGATCACGGCGTTGCGGGAGCTTGTGGGTTCGAGTCCCATTTAACGCATGGTTGTATTATTATGTTTAAAAAGCTATTTTCGACGCAAAAACTTTGGCAAAAACTGAGCGATTGATACTAGTATGGATGGAAAAAGTCCCAGTATAAAAAAGAAAAAAAAAAACGAAACATGTTCATATCATTATGATCCCGAAACTAAACAGCAATCATTCATCAGGTACTTTGAAGGTGAGCAGCCTTTAACGAAAATTCGTCGATTCCGGAGTGTTGGAAAGAAAATGGTTTTATTATTTTTTTCCAAAAGTAGATACATCACGGCGGTAGCTTTGGAAAATCAAAGGACGATTACTTCTGAATGGTATATAATGTGTACTAGTAGTTTTTCAAGAACTATGCAAAAAACGTCCAAAGACTGGTCTACGGGGTATTGATTGGCACCTTGACAATGCACCTGCCCACAGCCAGGCTAGAACAGTAGATATTTTTTGTTTGGGGTCACTCCCGACCTAGCTTCGTGTGGCTTCTTCTGATTCCCTAAGATCAAAGAAAAGTTACTCAGTCTTCATTTTCCACGGATGAAGAGAGCTGCATTTAAGGAGGAAATTAGCAACCTTTCACAAGAACGTTGGTCGCAAGAAGTTGAAAGGTGGTTTTACCGAATTCGCAAATGTATTGAGGTTGGGGGAGAAATGTTAAATAAAGAAAATACATTTTTTTAAGAAAACCTTGTAGTTTTACTGTATCTAAAAACTTTCAGAGTGATCCTCGTGCACCATTAGATTCATATCAGGAGCAATCTGAATTTGCACAACGAAAGTTACCGAAGGGTATCTCATAATTTTTATGCACATATTGCGCATTGTTTGAAAAAATAGCAACACTGTAAGTCCCTGTGATACACTGCACAGTGCTAAAAAGAAAGTTTGCCCACATATAGCGAGCAGTAAATAAGCAGTCTTTAAAAAAATCTGTAGAGGGCGCGTCTTGCGGAGCTTTATATATAGTTTTGTCTGTCATCAGCTTAAGATCTTGCGTGCTAAAAAACAGGGTTTAACTCCCTTAGGGCCGGTTTATCAATGGAGGGTTACCCCTCGAGTTAGAGATAGCCCTGGGTTAAAGTTGTCAAAAGTGTTTATCCATCCAAGGTTAAATGCAAACTCGAGGGTTAACCCTAGGCTAACTTGACCCGCACTCGAACGGCAGGGTAGCGTATTTAGCTCTGGGGTAACGTCAAAATTTCCAATTATTTTGAAGTGTTTTTTTTTTATTTTGGTTGATTTTTCTCAAAAGCATAACATTTAACTTGTGTACTTCAATTTTTGTGTTAAATAGGATGCTCCGAAATTTTTAAAACACCAGCGGTGATACTTTTTATGGTGTGAGGCTGAGATGATGGAATTCCCCACAGACATGGAGATTTTTGCAATGGAAGCAGTCTACCAAGCAAACCAAAAATAAATATTATTTTTTTAATAAATATCCCACCTGCCAACAGAGCTATACCTAATATGTGTAGGTACCGAGCCACAATATAGACCCACTGGCGGTCGCAGCGGAAGGGCTGTAAGGCCCACTCACATATGAATCTTCATCAATATGTGTACCAGTTTTATTATAATTACTAATTTATGTATATAATTGTAAAACTTTTAATATGTATTTAAAAATGCAAAATTAAAAGTGAATGGATATTTCAAACACTGTTTTTTAAATTTTTATTTGGTGGTCCCTGAAAAATGACTATTAAGTTTTTTTTTTATACAACAGTTTATGAATCAGAAATAATCAACAATTAAATTTATATTATGTATTGTACGTAACATCAAAATAAAATACTTAAATTATTGCAACATGCTAGAGCACTTTTATAATTAAAAAAATATGTTACAGAATAAATATTATATCACATCAAGGTTTTTAAACACTTTCTGGTCACCCAGGAAGCCTCTGCTTGTTCTGCTCAGGGGGGTGTTTGTAAATCTGTCATTCCGGGATAACAGGTTGATGTGTCAGAAACTAGTACCATTATTTCTTGTTGATGTGCCTTATTGATATTTCTTTATTAAAATGTAGAAGTCTGTTGGTTTCCTTGTAAAGACATGACCTGTAACAAAAATAAAATAGGTGTAGTAGTGTAAAAATAAATTTAAAAAATGCAGAATTATGATCCAATACCAAAGATATTAATCCATTTGCTTTTAACTTATTTTATCTCTTAAATTATCTAGCTTTAATAGGTAGATAGGTACCTATAGATGCATTTTTATAATTAGTAGTTAAGTATAACAGAAACAATTTACAAAGTTGGAACTACATGCTAATTTTTATGTAGCTAAATTATTTTCATCATACATATAGTAGATACTTACTGGCTAGAGTACAATAACTGAAGAAGTTTTTTCCAAATAATATTTTTTAACAAAACACCCGACACCAACAATACAAAAAAACATATGATTATAACCACAAAATGTCAAATATTTCACAGACTAATAAAATAAGAAGGGAAAACTTATATGGTCGATTGTTCCCAGCATTGCCAACCTGCGAGTTTCGGAGCTCTGGGTTAAAATCGCGTGGATAAACACTTTTCTCTTTAACTCGAGGGTTACCCCAAGGTTAGATTTGGCACAGGGCTAACTAACACGACGAGATACCCCGCCATTGATAAACCGGCCCTTAATGACTGACTCCCACAATAATTCAAAAGCTTGTAAAAATAGAGCATTTTACGCAAATCGATCATTATCTACAGTTATATTAACATCATTACTTATACTTCATACGTTCATTTTCACATCATCACCCAATTGCACTACGCCGATACAGTAAATTGTTTTTTGACTCACACGGTATACTGTAACTATAGTAGTGTGAGCTATATGGTGATCGTGTCAAAGATAAGAAAAAAAAGTTCCTCTGATTTAAATATTACTGCTTTTATTACTTATAGTATATCATAATATCTAGCTCGTCTTACCTTTTAAGATATATCGCTTTTAATGTCAAGATAGAACCTTGTAATTCTTGGGCAGCGATATGTTTATTCTCTTATTGATAGTTGTCCCAATTTTAAAAATAGTAATTTTATACAAGACATTTTATTATAAATAAAATAAATCATAAAGCAAGAATTGTTACTATCTCCAAGACATTTTTTGATTATAACACAGCCATACACAACAAAATATTTTTCCAGGTCTAGAAATCAGACCATGTACAATCCTAGGTTTAAAAGTCTACATTTTTGGTTGAAGGTTTAACTTATTTTTCCCGTGAATGCAATAGTTTTTAATATTTATATAAATTGCTCATAAATAACTTGCGATATGGGTCTTTTTTTTTCGTTGTAACAAAGATATTATTTCCACACAAAGGGTATAAATAAATAAAAATAATAAAATATTTTGGTAGCCATTTTTAAACCTCCAAACGAGGGGTAAACCGCGTGGGTATTTTGGTGTACAAATATTGGGTATTAGGGGAATTGTTAGAGGAAATAGTGGGTATTAGAGGTATTATTAGGGTATTAGTGGGTATTAGTAGGCATTAGTGGGTATTAGATGTAATAGCCATGGTATTAGAGGAATTAGTCTGGGTAATAGCTGTATTAGAATTATATACGATTTTTCAAACTTATTTCCCTGTTTACCACAGAACAAGTCCAATGTAACCTAGTATCTGGTATCTTTCGACGCGTATCAATATGCTACAGTAGATTATGAGCATTTTTTATGGGAACCTCCTTATTAGTAGATACATATTAACGATTTGGCAATATTGCCTACACCTGTTGTGAAAAAAACCGTGCGTATCGAGGTGCGTATCCAGTGGTAAACTTTATGTTTTTTTGTGGTGGCAGTGAAAAAAAATAAGGTAAGTTATGTTCAGTAGAAATGTCTGTGAGACTGATAATTGTCTATATGATTCATTTTTCATAATACTTTAATTTAAGTTGGCAATCGGAATTTCTATATAAAATTGGCAGAATCAACACCATAAGCAACATTGTGGGTAAAATGAACTCCGAATTCCTATTTCCACGTGAGGTTGAAAAACGAAGGGATCGTCAAGAAGCTATAACTCGGGAAGAAATAATGAATATAGATATTGAATCAGTAGTGGAAGGAGCTCTAAGTAATTGAATGAATGAATTTCAGCACATAGGTATGCTTGCCGATGACGAGGATAACTTAAAATTGGACTTGGAACGCGTTATAGAAGATCTTCCAGAGAACAAGACCCCAGATAGTGATGATTCCTCGGATGATACAGACAACTTTCAGATTGATCAAACCGAGAATCAAAACCTCGATCAAAATCTTTCTGAAAATAAAAATGAAAATTCCTTAATTTTTGTCCATTTTTTTTTATTCATATAGCATATTTCGGTACATATTATTTACGTTTATTGTTATTTCTCGTTGAAGATTTGTTCAAGACTCGGTTCAAAATGATTTGGAAATAAACATTATTTTGAATTAAAAATTTAGAAGTTTTATTTGTTTAAAATATTGGAAGTTTATAACCCATTCTCATTCAAGGCAAGTAATAGAGTGTTTTTGGTCAGCACATTTGTCGTGTTCCAAATTCATATTTCTGTTATGTTTTGAACATTTTTGATTAGTTTGATGAAAGTTTCAAACTATTTTTCTTGTAAAATGGTTTTCTTGCAGTTTTATGAAATGGCAGTTCGTTATGTGGCGTGTCCAAAAACTGTGTTGTTCGTGACAAATAGTTATGGTTATTAAGCACTAACATAACCACAATTATAACGAAATTGACGTCTACATGTGCTGACCAAAAACACTCTCATAACTTTTTAACTGCGAAAAGTGGATTTTTCCAGAGATTAGTGGGTATTAGTAGGCTCAAGTAGGTATTAGTGGGTATTAGTGGTTATTATTATGGGTATTAGAGGGTAATAGAGGTATTAGTTTAACAAATTCGGGTATTAGAGGTAAAATGAGGTACTAGTATACACAATTTTGGAGCGTGGTTTACCCCTCGCCTCCAAACCTCACTAGGAAATGTCGAATAAAAACGGTGTAAAACGTCGCCCCTTTTTTCTATATCAATGGTCAAGCCAAGTCAAGCTTAAGCCTAATTTATGCCATGATTGAATAACTTTGAAATACGGGAATTCAATCAACGCTACATGCTAGTACTGGAATTTTATAAACAGAATTTAAATCAGTCTCAATTTTATGTAAACAGTAAAATGGGATGTTCTTGTTTGTTTGTATTTGATGTGAAGTCTTTGACCTCAAACTTTCGGTTTAAATTAATCAATTTAAAATTTAAATATTTTATTTACTAACAAATTATTTACAAAATTATTACTGTTGTGCTTCTGTTATGCATCATTGCGCAACCTATAGGTATACACAGGGTTGCCAGTTTTTTTAAACAAAAAGCGGGACAATCGTTTTACAGGCACTCCGTTTGCGTTATTTTTGTTATCCTTTATTTATCTGTCTATAGCCTGTTTTATGTTCTGTAGGCAAAATAATAAAAACGTCCCGAAAACAACTAGGGAAAAACTAAAAAACCAATACCAGTGAAAAACTGCCAGGAAAATATAGAATTAGGTCTGTGTACTGTGTACTTTTTTGTACACTGAATATTGATACCTTTTCGTTAGTTGGTGAACACTGTTGCCAAACAACACATATCTACCAGTTTTTATAAAAAATAATTTTCAATAATTGGCATAAAATTAAATCTGCGGATTACTCCGCATTGGTAGCTCTTGAAATAATAATTGTCTAGTATCAAAACAATTTTAAATTAACATTACATTTAGTCATTGCGTTCTATGCGCGGCAACACTGTCTTTAAACAAAGGAACAGTAGCCTGCGTTATTCAAATACAAGTAAGGTCAAACACTATCCTTTAGTAAAGGATAAGGTTCAAACCAAGTACTGCGCATGCCTCAAATAAGAGATAAGAGAGAAATGGGACGTGCAAAAGGTCCCTATTGTATCGATTAAGATACAATATTATACAATTTAAACAGTGCCTCTGTAGACCACGATACCTTTAAAAAAATGCGAAAAATGAAAAAATTATAATAACAGCATGAAAACCATTCTAAATGGTTGAAAATATATCTCAGCCAACAGGAAAAATAAATTAGACTAGATCCGAGTTATTAGGATGAAATGCGGTGAACTTTTTGGACTGGATAATTGTTTTTGAAGTGTAAACTTCTTTAGGCGCGTTTAGCACTTTTTGTGGGTACTGAATTGAACTGAACCGTCACGCTCGGCTATGTAACGCTCATTCGGGTGAAGTCAACTCGAGTCGACTAACTGTGAGAGGAACAATGGTGGGTGTGCTTTCGGGCTGTTCGGCCGTCGTCGTTGGAAATTCGTTCTCGACGTTTCGCCATCTCGAGTGGATGGCATCTTCAGGAGATGTTGACTGTTTGTCGGCTTCTCGAAGACAGTCAGCAGAGCGATATGATGATGCAGATGAAGGCCACTCAGAGCAAAATTTACCAGAGTAATATATACCCAATTATAATTATGTAAATGTTTTTACTTTGTATATTACTTTGTCAATATACAGCGCAAAAAATCTTGTATTTCGTATTATTAATTTCGCCGTGTGGTCTTAAGCACACACAACTTTTTTACGGTTTTCAGAGAAACTAGACCTTCTTTCGAAAAATGTTAAGTAAAAAACGTCTGTAACTTATTAAACCATTATTGCACCTAATTTTCCGAAAATAATCGAAAAAACGGATTTTTTTTGTTTTTGATTTTTATCTCCTACAAATTTTTTTGTGTTTCACGAAATTTGGTCTAACTTTTTTAAATCAAATTATTCACTTATACATTTTATTATGATTTTGATAAAACAGTAATTTTTTTATTAAAACTATATTTATATCGCGTAAAAAAATAAATAACTATAACTATGGAAAAAATTAATAGGAAATGCAAAAAAATACTTCCACAAATTGGGAATTTTTTTTTGGTTAAAAATTAAAATAAATACATGATAAGTGTCGACAGTTAAAGGTTTTGACCTTATGGGACTCCTCAAAACACTGCTTGGTCAATGTGACACCCTTGCGAAGGTAATCAGAACGTTTTGTCTTTCATCCTACGTCTATAGTAAGAAAACCTTCTCAAAAAGCGCCATCTACCGTGATACGAGAGAAACTAGAATAAGAACAGGAGAGTATAAACTGCTATATATATATCGATCGATGAACAGATCGATTGCAAAGAAAAAGAAACCATCCGTGACCTACGACAGCACTTGTCTTTCAGGCCAGAGCAACGCTGATTAGCGCTTTTATTTACCTTCAGTGTTCTGAGGAGTCCCATAAGGACGAAACAGTTAACTGTCAACACTTATCAGGTGTCAATTCGATCTTTGATCTCCGTGAGGTTAAGCTTTTAAGCTACCCACGGCAAAATATGAGAGAAACAAAAACTGCTTTTTGCCCGATTAGCCACGAAAATTTGTTTGATTTTTAAAATCACGTGTACTAAAATTTACGTTTTGTTTTGCAATAAAAGCCCCCCTGAAATGTTTAATGTTTAACATAAATCACAATTTTACCTTAAAAGTGTAAGAAAATGGGTTTTTCCAAAGATGCATATGAAATTTCTCCTATCAACGTGTTTAGTAAATTTGTACTGTTGGTGTTTTCTCAAAAGATTTTTGTCCAGTTGTTGTTTTTTACCATACCCAACTAACATTTATAGTAGCGGCTACATGTTCTAAAGGCTTTGCTACTTTCTTATAGTAGAAATGTGGTGATCCCAACCAAAATTTGTTACTTTTTAGTTCTAACTACTATTTAGTATCAGGAAATAGTAGATGTTTCGTAAAAACGACCCTCCAAACTACTTCATAGGATTGTTTCTTGATAGTCGATTCTGATAGTCTTCTCTACCACAATAGGACGTTGCTAAAGTTTTACTTTCTTTTTAGTCGTTATTTCGTAGTCGCCCTGACTTTTATATCCTACTTAATTACCACTAGAAAGTTAAGCTTCATTGGAGTCCCAAACAAGTGTATCCGACAACTACATTATAACTTTAATTTTTACCACAAAAGTTTGTGTCATCATAGTAACATCTGATGTAACAATGTAGACAAAATAACTTTTTGGATCAACTTTAAAGCCGCAACTACTTTCAAGTTACCTTTTCGACTATCAGGGAATATAGTTTGGGACGCCATGTTTTTATGTAAGAAAGAAAATTTAATATTTTTGTTGTCGTTTTATGAGCTCATATTAAAGAGCCATACTATTTTATAAACAAATTAGTTGAAGCTTACCAAAAATGCTCTTCTTAAGCACCATTTGTTGGAGTTAACTGTCGATTAAGAAAACATAACCTCCAAAATCACAACACAAAAATTCCATCAGCTACCAGAAAACGGCTCAATTTTACGGGCGCACCGGTTTTTTGCAATATATATAATGCATGTTATACAAAAAACTTTGCGTCGCACTCGAATTTTGATCCTCTGCTCGTAAATTCTCACACTTTTGGATAACATAGTTCATATTATAACCATAACCAAACAAAAAAACTAAGCGAGTCTGTTTACTGTTGTGTCCACCATATTGTGTTACAATTCTACCAAAAAGAAACGATTATATTATTTGCAACTACATCGCAACTTTGATGCCATTACGGAAAAAAACAGCCTCTTCGACGTAGTAGATACCTGGCTACGACGTAGTAGTGTAGTTGTTACTACAGTGACTTTAAACACTTGGCCTAGTAGTTACAACCAGAAATTGGTTCCCCACTTAGGGAATTATAACGTCGCTGTATGGTATACTGAGACGTAGCGGGAGTACGTTGCGGTTACTTTTAAGAAATTCTTTCTAGTTGGCGTTTCGTCGTTACAACTTTAAATGTTTGTTGGGTACTAGAGATGTTCGGAAAAGTACAAACTTGTTTTTTTAAGTCAGAAGGTTTATATGTTCCTTTTGACCTATCTTTGATGTAGGTCAATATATTGCGTTTTCAAAATAATACATAAGTATTGGCATCGGAAAAATTGCTGCTACGCTACTACAAAATAACGATTTTCGTGCTCTCGCAGGATTTCGCGATAAACACGATCCGGGTGCCAAAAATAAAATCGTTTAATTACCTTTAATGAAAAAAAAATAACTGTTTTTTTGGATGTAGTCGGGGACCGTTGCGACAACATTTGGTATCCGTGAGTTTTTTGATAAAGATTTTATGACACTTATTTTGATTGATTACTAATGGTGCAACAACATAACCCACCAAAGACCATACATAAATTTTTCAAAACTTCTACTCATGTATGTGTGTGGTGTCTCAATACAAGAACGAGAAACCCTCAGGGTATTAACTCGATCAAGCCACTCAACTGACCTCTATAATTCTTCTTTCCCACTGTCAAAGGTATAAAAATTTATAATTTTTATTTCTTTAATTTTATTTGTTGTTTATAGTTTGCATTATTTGCAATTTGGTATTTGAGAAATATATCCTAGTTGTTGCTGACCTGTTAATGGACCCAAAAATACCTGTGTCAAAAAGTAAGGTTAGAGTGGCAAAATTATTTTTCAATTTTGAACGGTTTAAGCTAGAGTAATGAAACTTGGCGCGCATATCGACCTTCAAGTACTGATTCTTTAGCTGACTTTTTTTGACCCCACTTTATAATGTATTTAAACTTAAGAAGTGATTCACGGCGCCCTTTTGTTGCAATTTCGCTGATATAGGGCAGGGTATGAGTCAATATTTTTTTTTTGTATAAGACAACATTTTTTTACAGCTTTTTTACAGCTTTGATTTTTTTTAATATAGCAGACCTGTGGGCAATGGAATAAACTACCAATTTCGTAAGATCTAGAAGTGCAGGTGCAATAGTCTATAGTTGATATTGTATTAAAGTGACACCGCGTCATCAAAACCGTGATTGGCGGGAAGGGAGTAGAGGGGTACATACAGTGGCATGTACTTCCTTTAATTCTTTTATTGATATTGATTCCCAAAATGAGGCACTGCACTAATTAGTCATTAGCTTACTATTTTAATTGCTTTTTATTGATGTCTTCTTCTAAACGATTTCATTAGAAAGGGACATATGTACTCTTATCTGGTTGTTACGAACATATTATTGATTTAGCCGGGCTTTGAGGTTTTCTATTTGTTGCTGTTTTGACTGTTTATGTCAAACAAATTATGACGGAGCTTTTTACAAAACAAATTACCGTTTTTGCAACTAAATGAATATTTGCGCACATTTTAATATAATTTTGGATCCTTTTTTATTTTTCGGATCTTTATTTATTAGGTAAGTACCTATTTGATCTCTCCTTTAAAATATGTGTTTTATCCTTCGAACATTAAACCACGAGCGGCACGCTGCATGTACAAAGTGAAACACTAATTTTTTAATGCTTCTTTACTTAGATTCTGCCGCAAAATTTGGTTTATGATGCGGTGTCACTTTAATACAATATCAACTATAGAAGATATAAGGGATAATCTCAAAACACATTTTGCCCGTAAGATCCCTACAACTTTTTTTGACATCTGAAGATTTAATATTTGATTGCCGATATGCGTGCCGAGTTTCATTCCTCTAGCCTAAATCGTTAAGAATTCAAAAAATATTTTGACACCCTAAACTTACTTTTTCACTGAGGTATTTTTGTGTCTGTTAACAGGTCAGGCAGTGTTGGTGGGATCCTTAGTAATCGATCAACAAAATAGAAGTCAAAAAATCTTCATCAAAAGCCCCACGAAAGACGGTTGGCCCCCCTGTTAATGGTTTAATTATTATGTTTGGCTAAGCCAAGAGAGATTATTTCTTTACCGTTTAACTAATGCCAATTACTTACGGTACGAAACCACATTTTTATTTATTGAGGTGGTGATCATTTGAAACAAATTTATTAACACATCGAAATTAGCCACTTTAGTTTTGAAACGTATTTATTTCATTATATTCCACAGTACAACGGTCTATTTTTAGCTCACACATATACTATACTATAGTAGTGTGAGCTATGGTGATCCTAATTTTTTTGAGAAAAAAAAAGTTGCTCCGATTTCAAAATTTTTTATATATCTTTGCGTTTCAGATGATTTTGAAACTTTTTTGTTGCGCCGTCTGTCTGTCGGTCTGTCTGTATGTCTGTCTGTCTGTCTGTCTGTATGTCTGTAACGACCAACGCGCATAACTCAAAAACCGCTTGGCCGATTTTAATGAAATTTGGTACCTAGGCTGGGTCTTGGGTCGAGATGGTCCCATTTAAAAATGAACAAAATCCACCGAACAGAAACCAAATAAAAGGGTGGGGGTAGATTTCAAAAATTAGAGTTTATGTGAAAATATGGCGTGTGTGATATCAAACGAAAGGTAATTCAGTCTGCAGTTTAACAAAATACATTTTAATTTATTTAAAAAAAAGGGTGGGGGTATATTTTAAAAATTAGAGTTAAGTGAAAATATGGCGTGTGTGATATCAAACGAAAGGTAATTGAGTCCGGAGTTTAACAAAATACATTTTAGTTTTTTGTTTTTTTTAAGCGTGGGGGTAGATTTCAAAAATTTGAGTTTAAGTCAAAACATGGCTTGTGTGGTATCAAACAAAAGGTAATTTAGTCTGGAGTTAAATAAAATATATTTCAGTTTTTAGTTATATTAGCTCACACGTACACTATAACTATAGTACCTAGTGTGAGCTTAGGGGCCCATATATTGGCAGAGTATTTTAATAATGAATAATAGCCTGAATTTTCGTT
Source organism: Aspidapion aeneum (assembly GCA_963576565.1). Lineage (NCBI taxonomy): Eukaryota > Metazoa > Arthropoda > Insecta > Coleoptera > Brentidae > Aspidapion > Aspidapion aeneum. The sequence goes on along the minus strand of OY755038.1, from coordinate 30,447,773 downwards.
AGTAGCTTGATTTAGCAAGACAACTTTGTCCTCTGTAAAAATTTTTGAAAGTGATTCCTTACAGTTTGCACTCGCAGACAGCTTGCGAGCATCGGACTGACTAAACCACACACAATTTTTGAGCCACAGAAAAAAAAAACTTTTAGGCTTAGGTTTCTAATCACATTTTTCATCTCGTTATATTAAGATGTTCGGGGTGAGTGACACGGTGTTTAGTCAGAGCATATTATTATAAAAGGCTTTCCGTTTTCGGTCTAGAAGCAAATTATGTTACTTTTTGGCAACAGACCATTTCCCCCTAATTTGACCCCGGTGAATCCGAATATTTCTGTTGCCAACTCGAAAAATCGACAGGGACGGAGAAAATCCCCCCCAAACCCCCAAAAACCTTTTTTTTTTCAGTTTTATGCGATTTTCTCGAAAACTAACCTTTTTATTAAAAATTGCAAAAATTGCAAAGAACGGTTTTTTGTGAAGAATAAAATTCCCTTTCCAACGATGTATTGGTCAATAAGGTTAGGAAAAGCAAGTAGCTCTTCAGTGGCGTACGTAAATTGGGATTATTTAGAAAAAACATGTTTATTATAAGTTTTTCAAAATTTTCTCAAAAACTACACTTTTTAGGAAAAAATATGTATCATACTTTATTGTAGAACATAACATTTTCTTTTAAAAACTTTATTAAAATGTCGGGTTGTTGCCATATCTAAGGCTTCAGGGGCGTACTAATATAAACTTATTTTCAAATATAACTGAAATAATCAGTTTCTCTTGCATATTTAAATATCTTTTCTAAGTAAGATTTTCAGAAAAAATGTGCCTTTATTCTTTATTGAGTAGAAGACAATTTCTTTTTAAATTATATATTACAAAGTGAGGTTAATGTTATGATAAATACTTCAAAAAGGTTCGTAATTTATACCTACTAAAATAAAATGTTTCCAAATTAAAATAAACTGTTTTTTGATTAGATTAGATATTTTGATTTATCTAAATAAGTTCTTTAAAGCAAAAAAACACCGGTGGTTATAAGGGGAGGGGGCATAGGGGCCATGGCCCCCCCTAAGCAATATTTTTGTGCAGAAAGTAACAGTAGTAACTTTGACACAGGTGTGTAAAGTGGTGAATCTTATGCAACGGTTTGGGGGGGGGGGATCAACAACTAACCTGTCAACCTGTTAGGAAGAGTTTGATATTTCATTTGAAATTGAGATTTTGATGGAAATTGAATAAAACCCGTAACAAAAATAATATTCTTTGGTAATTTTTGCAATTTACGGACGCCCCTGGAGAGTTTTCTATACTATGGGTCACATTTTGTGACACACTGTTTAAAAGGACATTTTATTATCGGGCATGCCGCCGGAGCCATAAAAGGTCGAAAGTACAAAAGGTCGAAAAAAAATCGACAAAACAAAATATTAAAAATACAAATTTACCGTATCAAGTCGAATTGACCTGTCCAGTCGATGCGGACCCGCGGCCGTACTTTCGATCTTTTGTACTTTCGATCTTTTGTACTTTCGACCTTTTGAACTTTCGACCTTTTGTTTTTTGATATTTTGTACTTTCGACCATTTGAACTTTCGACCTTATGTATTTTCGACCTTATTTTTTCGACCTTTTGTACTTTCGACCTTTTGTACTTTCGATCTTTTATCCACCGCTCTTTATTATCCACCGAAAAGCTAATAAGACACAAAATTGATTAGTTTGGATTGATCTTAAATATTTTTTTAAAATTAAGAACACCACTGGAGCGGTAAATATGAAATTACTTCCACTTTGTTATACATCGTTTGAAAGGAAATTTTATTGGCTATGACGAAATATAGAACACATTTTTTGATAAAGAGTTTGGTTTTTAAGAAAATTGAATAAAACGTATGAAAAACATGATTTTTTTAATGATTTGTTGAAATCACCCCCATTGACGGACGTCGCTGGAGAGTTTGCTATAAGTCAAACCCCACCGAGTTTTACATTTTTAAAAAGGGAATTTCCTTGTCTACAAAAAAGTGTAGAACAAGTTTTTTCATGTTAAGCTTAGTTTTTGAGAAAATTAGATAAAACGTGTAACAAAAATGGTTTATTTTCTGTTTCTTCAAAATTAATTTAATTTACGGATGCCCCTGAAGTTTTATTTATAAAACCGATTTAATCATGTTATACGTCATTTTGAAGGAAATTTTATTGAGTATACCAAAATGTAATACATGGTTTTCTGTAGATCTTAGTTTTTTAAAAATTAAATAAACCTTGGAAAAAACATAGGTATTTTTTCAACTTTTTTTAATTACTTCAATTAACGGGCGCCGCTGGAGAGCTTGTTATTAGTCTTAAGTTATACCATGTTGAAAAGGGAATTTCATTGTCTACAATAAAGTATATTATACATTTTTCTCCTAGAAGCTTAGTTTTTAAGAAAATTTGAAAAAATCTCAAACTTTCAGATTTCGGTCGATTAAAGACGACGTCTAGGTTAGTAAGTATCGTAAGAACCGTAACAGTGACAGTATAAATTACTCTGAAGAGTTAAAAAGCGTGAATATTCCTCCTGAAATAAGTAATAAAAAAAATAGACTTTTTATAATAGTTGTCTGTGTGTGTTTATCTTGACAGTAAATTATGATAACGAACGGGATCTAGTTCAATTCATTTATTTTTAGCTTGAGTAGATAGTCAATATTGGAGCAATTTATAGATTAAACAAATACATAATGTAATGACACTGTCTGCTCTATTTAAGCAATGGTAAATAAGGAACTGTAAACGGCGTTAATGACGTTATACAGGGTGGCGACTTTACATGAAACGCGCTTCTAGCTAGAAACCCTGTATGTAAGATTTAATACTTGATAACCGATATGCGTGCCGAGTTTCATTACTCTAGTCTAAACCATTCAGAATTCAAAGAATATTTTGACACCCTAAGCTTACTTTTTCACTGATGCATTTTTGTGTCTGTTAACAGGTCAGGGTAGTGGGATCTCTAAATCGTCATCAAAAGTCCCACGAAAGATGGTTGGCCCCCCTATTAATGGTTTAATTATTATGTTTGGCTAAGCCAAGATAGATTATTTCTTTACCGTTTAACTAATGCCAATTACTTACGGTATGAAACCACATTTTTATTTATTGAGCTGGCGATCATTTGAAACAAATTTATTGACACATCGAAATTAGCCACATTAGTATTGAAACGTATTTATTTCATTATGTTCCACAGTACACCGGACTATTTTTTAAATAATAAGTAACAGCCTGAATTTTCTTCAATAGCTTTATTTTGTCAAGACACCCAACTTTTGCGTCTGCCAAAATTCTTGAAAGTGTTGAAGTCTAACAGAGGTCGCACTCAATACACACAACACAGAAAAAAAAACTTTCAGGTTTAGATAGATAGAATATTTAGATTTAAACAAAAAATATATTATTTCTACTTAATGAATTTTTTGGAGTCACTTAATTGACATTTAGCGTAATCACTTTTAAGAATTAAGAGGAAAAAGTTGGGCGTCTCGGAAAAATAAAGGTATTATGAAAATTCAGCCTGTTGCTCATCAGTTAAAAAATAGACTTGTGTTCTGTGGACTATCATTGTATTATGGAAATAAAGTAAACTTTGCTACTGGGGATTCCAAGTTTTAGGAAATTGTAAATATGAATGTAAAATAAACAAAACACGATTCTCTGGAATTAATTTACTATTTATAATCTTAAATACGAGGGCTGTCTTTTATAATTTCCATATAGGAACATAGAGGGCGACACTGATCGAATGTCGTCACTTAAACTTAACCTCAATTTTTACCTTATTTAAATTCAAAACGTCAGTGCGATAGATATAGTTCTATAGGTACAGTAAATTTTTTAAGTAAACATATCAGTCGAAAAATAGAATTAAAGCAAGAAAATTTTTGGGCTATAATTTTTTGCAACTTTCGAAGGAATTTGTAACAACATAAATGCCTTGCCGAGTTGATTTCTGTTTTCGGTAATGAAACACCACATCCAGTCGACAGTTTCTCGTTGGCATGGAGAATTCTCAGCGTGGACGGATTAGCCTTGGCGACGATCCAAGGCCAAGTGCATGAAAAACTGAAATCGATGCTGTGCGCATGCTTATCACGGAAGATCAACATGTGATATATCGCGAGATTGAAGCTTCATTGGGTGTTTCAAAGACCTCAATTCAAAAATAAAGAATTGGGGATAAGAAAATTAGTTTCCCGCTGGATACCGCATCTGTTAACCGAAGAACAGAAAGAAGCTAGGTTTAATTGGTATCAGAAAACTCTAGGAAAGTCGAAAAACATGTAAGCATTGTCAGTGTTGATGAATCGTGGATTTACTCATATGAACCCGAAAATAAACGTCAGTCGTCTGTTTGGGTGTTCCAAGATGAAGAAGAGCCATCAAAACTCATCCGTTCTCGAAGTGTATCCAAAAAGATGGTCGCGACATTTCTCTCAAAAGCAGGTCATGTAGCAACAATTGCTCTGGAAGATCACAGGACTGTTACTGCCGATTGGAACATCACTATTTGTTTGCCGAAAGTCATTGCTGAGCTTCGAAAAACGAACCACAAAGCCCAAAAAATCATTGATTTTAACCCAACAAAACGTTGAATTATTGTGTATGCATTAATTTTCGTGGAGAATACTTCGAGAAACAATAAAGAGCAATTCCACGCCAAGTCATCCAATTTACAAAAAAAGTGTTGCCCTGACATTTAATGTTTTTCTTTAATCATGTTTACTAAATGAAACAGCTTATGCTTAACCACTGCACAATTTTAGATTTTTAAATCCAATTAGTCTGTTGTACACGCATTTGAAAAGTCTAAAAACGGGTAAAATGGGACTTCAGGAAAAAAATTATGCTCATAGTAAACAGCACCTAAAAAAATCAACCTATAATTTTGAAAACATGCATAAAAGTAGTTTTCAAAAAAATGTGTCGTTTAGCAAAATCTTTTATACTGGTTCGAGTACTGGCTTAATTAGAGCAATTTAGAGAATATCCAAAAAACGCAGAAATTCCCGAAGTTTTCATATTTTTTTGGGGTATAAATGTAATGTTTTCTTAAATTTTTGATATAGTGTTGAAAAGCTATACTCAAGGACTATATCTTCCTTGTATAAAACATATTTAAAAAGTAGACGTTACCTTGGAGTTCTACGAAGAAGTTAAGAATGTCTGGGAAATCCCTCAACTTCAGCATCAAAAATGACCCTGTCTATCGGGGTACTGGTGATAATCAAGTAGGCTAAATTTTTCACTGTATCATATACTTTTAAAAACAATAATAAAAAATCTGGGTTTGTAATCCTTAGGGTCACTACACATTTTTTTAATATGTGATTTTAATATTTTTAGTGATTTTCAATTGCATCAAAAATTACATGCGCGGATCTACGGGAGGGGAAAAAAGGGAAATTCTCCCCCCCCCCCCAATCTGAAACTTTACTTAGTTTTGACACACAGAATACACCTGGTCACTACGCAAAATAGTTTTGTGAAATATTTATTATGATATTTCCCCCGCCCTAATAAAGTTTCCAGATCCGCCCCTGCAAATTAAGGTTTATCAGAAGGAAAAGTATAATATGAGTATATATGAGCAGTGTTCTCTAAATTATGGTCTAAACTCTCTTCATAGGGTCACTACACAAATTTTTTAAAAGTTTATTTACTTTTTTAGTAGTTACCTACTGGCATATTTAAAAAATCGGAAATGAAGTTGAGTTCTATAATTTCAGAAACCGAACAAATTTTTTTTTCTGAGCTTGATGTAAATTTAACATAGTTAAATCATCCAGAGGAGTGAAAGAATGGTGTCCAGTTGTTGTTCGTTTGACATTTTAATTCAAACGCATCACATCGACTTTTACCATGCGTTAGTTTAGTAGTTAGTTTACATTATTTTTACAAGGGGGTTGGGAGAGGAGGCTTGAGTAAAAGCAAAGTCCTGGAAAACCATTTATTTCTTCTTTCAGAAAAATTCAACCTTTAGGAGAAGGTATTTAATGGCTTTGAAAAGATTAGGCCCGAACCCCCCTCCCTCCTGCGTACGCCACTGTTAACTAATTAATGTCCGTGTCTCACCAAAAATTTATTCTTAAAACTAAAAAAAAATTCCGACAGTGTACGAAGATGGGACTTGAACCCACAAACTAGGATGTCACGCAACTTTAGAATTGCGACTGAATAAAAAAATGTGATTTTTTTTCACATGCTTTAACCAAATAGCTTAAAAGTTGATGTTAAAATGACAGACCCAGATTTTTTATTTTACTTTTATTTAGATGATACATTGTCAAGTAAAACAAGGCACAAGCGAAGTTTTAATAGACAGATAGACATGACAATTTTTTTAGTCAAAAGTTGCCAATTCTGAGGTTTTTGCGGTTTTTCCAATTTTTAAAAATTTAGTTAGTAGTAGGTAGTCAAGCCACTGAGCTTTAATTTGCGTATAGACTTTTTTTGATGGACCATATTCCGCACCGGTGTAAATAATTAAAAATCGAGAAAATCATAAAATTTACTATTTTTTTAAAACTATTTTTGCCATGTCAAAAAAGTGAGGCTAATTTTTTTTCTGTATATGATTATCCAACCAATATTAAAGATTTCTTCTGTCAAATTTGTTTTTACATTAGATTTAATACCATAGAAATAAAGGCCACAACTGATTTTCTTCTTTTTTTTACATTTAAAGTGGCCTGTAAAATACGGGAGGCGACATTAAAAATTAAAATTTGTTAATTTGGTATTCCTAAGGACACTAATACATGTTATCAAAATTTGAATTTTTTTCGTGACATGGCAGCTACCCCCGATTTGGCGTGGAATTACTCTAAATCTTTAAAATTTATTTTCTGTTTAAGTATAAAAATAAACTTTAATCACGAGGTTTATATCCTATTTTTCGCACTATAAGACTTTTTCGTCGTAGATTTACATAAAGAAAAACAAAAACAAACAAGCTTTAATGCAACAAACGTAGTAGTCGTAACAGTGGCAGTACACAACGAAAGTAAACTTTAAAAAACAATTCATGAATTAAAGTGTCAATTTTCCTCCAGAAATAAGGAATATTATTTTTTATATACCTTCCACAATAGTTGTTTGGTGTTCAACCTGTCTGCGTGCGTTTACCTAAACAGTAAATTATGATAACAAGCCGGATCTAGTTCAATTCATTTATTTTTAGCTTGACTTGGTAAAAACCCTGATCAGCTAAAAGCATTTATTTTGTTTTATTGAGGACTCAATATTGGCGCAATTTATAGATTACAAATACATAATAAGGAACTTTTATGAAGACAACCTAATTTATTAATTATTAATTAAAATACATAATATATAAATATACAGGGTGTTTACCACAATGCGGACTCCTGTGGACAATATTCGAAAAACTGAGGTTACATTTTAAAAGTTTTAATATTGCAAAAGTATAGATAAATGTCCAGTTTATCTGTAATCATAACCTATTTTTTAGTCACACTTGCGAAAGTGAACAAAATAAATAGTTAAAGTCGTTATTTTAAAACAGGTACAAAAAAATCGTATAAAATACCTATCAGAAAATTAATTTTACTGGTTCTGCATTTAAATATAAACAAATTTATCTTTAAGTATTACAGTGATATATTTTTACGCTATTTGTTTAAATAAAATTTTGTCAAATTGACGTCTCGCTTCTAAAATAATTTAATTAAAACTGTTATGCTTACAAAAAAAAATATTTTTTAAATTTTATTAAGGTTATAAAAAATTGCAAAGATTTGCAAGGTCTGGCATATATCCTAAATATTAGTCCAATGAATTAGCAAAAAGGTAGCATAAATATTTTTTGCTACTGGCTGCTACCAAGGGTGCTGTATTTTTTTAAATAATATATTTCAATCCTAATAATTTATAATACATTGGTTACCACCCCGGTTGAGAGGCCTCACATCATCTCCTGTTTAGGTACACCCTTAAAACCAGTCTTGCCGCCATTTGGACAAATATAAAATTGTGACAGCTCTCAGCAACGTCAAAAATGGCGGCAGCAAGGTGTCAAAAATGGCACTAAATCTGGACAAGATATGAGGCTTATTATTCGGTGATGGTCCAATGAATTAGCAAAAAGGTAGCATAAATATTTTTTGCTACTGGCTGCTACCAAGGGTGCTGTATTTTTTTAAATATTATATTTCAATCCTAATAATTTATAACACATTGGTTACCACCCCGGTTGAGAGGCCTCACATCATCTCCTGTTTAGGTACACCCTTAAAACCAGTCTTGCCGCCATTTGGACAAATATAAAATTGTGACAGCTCTCAGCAACGTCAAAAATGGCGGCAGCAAGGTGTCAAAAGTGGCACTAAATTTGGAGAAGATATGAGGCTTATTATTCGGTGATGGCTGATAATAAATTTTAAAAAAGTTCGTAAAATATTTATGGTACTAAGTCACCTTATACTACTGTGAGCAAAATGGAAAATTAAACATTTTAGAATCGCATATCGTATTGGCCGTTTTTTGTCAATGGGAACGCACAAAAACAATAATTTGAGGTAGTCAATAAAATTATAAAAATACTGCTATCAGTCTTAAAATATAATGCCAACATTATTCTGGTGTTTGTGTGGGCGAATATTTAAAAAAAAATTATTACAAATTTTAGGGATAAAGTATCACTTTTTATCCCGTGAATAAAAAGTGACGTTCAAAGATAAAACGTAAAAATGGGAAGTCTGTTTTTTTTGCAAAATAATTTTAATAGAAACGGGGCCCAGAAATGACTAAAGTATCTTTTGAGCACTCGGCAAACTGTAGCTATATACAATTTTTTCTTGGGATAAAAGTGCCACTTAAGTCCCTAAGAAGATAATATACTATTTTATCACTTTTTTGAACTTTTAGAACGCTTAAGCATAAAACATTCAGACTTGTTAAATGAGGCCTCTCACAAAAATCTGAAGGTGTTAAATATTTTCAAAAAAATTCAACCCTTGTTGGGGTTAGAAGAATGTTCTGACAAAAATAACCAAATTCTAAATAAGGCATCATTAAATTTTTGCAAAAGTCTCATTATCAAATGGAAGCTATCAGGACGAAACAAAATTTATTTTCAAAACCGTTATTTCGAATGGTTAAATAAAGATGTTATATCTGAGAAATTTTGTTATAAAACGGATTCAGAAAAATCAAAAAATACAGATTCGGAAACAGAGGCCGTACCCGGACCAAGTCGTGGACGGCCTAAAACGGCTTTCTTAGAATCATCTTTAAGAACAAAGAAACTGAAGGTGCAATGTGTGTGTATGGTAAAAATAATTATTTTAGGGTTGCTAATTTAATTTTTCTGGAAGTGACTTAGCCCCCCCAAGCCTTCCTAACTACGCCCGAATCCGAATAAAAAAAATAATTTTAGTTTAATTTCTAACAAAAAAGTAAATTGATTTTTATTTTTAACGTAACTGTAGATTAAACTGAATGTACTTTAATTAATTTTTTTAATATTTTAAATAAAATGACATATATATATATATTTTAAAAAGTTTTAATTATTTTAACCTTGATTTTAACCTTTAGACTACACTTTATCACATACCCTATAAAAAAATTAGCTTTTTTGAAAAACAACAAAGATATTGATTATTGTCCAAAAACAAATTTTTGAATTTTGAAACAATTTTTTTTGAACGATGTGTACAAACTCGGAATTTTAGGAAAATATTTAAAAAAGTTAGGTAGCAACAATAACGTCGGTCGCATAGATGGCGCCCTTCCGATTGAACACATGTTTCCAGACGTTTCCTGAAGTTACGCATTGAACGTTGTAACCTTTCTCGTGGAATGGCTTGGATTTTTCTTCGGATGGCTTTCTTCAACTCTGGTGGTGGTTTTTCAACGTAAACCTAAACAGGTTAATTTAAGAAACTCCAAAGAAAAAAGTCCGGGAAAAGGGCATGTCATATGAACATGCGGTTTTCAGCTTTTGAAAATCAAGCCTCGCTCGCCTTAGTTTTTTTTGTGTCTCGCCTAGAAGTACCTTAAACCGCCCTAAAGTGCCCAATTTGGGACACCCTGTACATTTTTACTAAATACACAATTTAAAAATTGCCTTTCATATCAGAAAATCGAATCACAGGTTCTTAAAATACAAAAAATGTTCAGCATAGAATACAGTTTGAACCTTGACATTCATTAATTTTTTTTATCCATGTTGTTCAACACTAGTTCAAAATATTTTGGTAATTTGCCCACTTGTCGGTGTCGAACCGCAAATTTAAGAGCATTCAGCTGTTTTTAATGGGTAATTAAAAATTATATAGTGCTCGTAAATTACATACACACAAACATTTTTCGTGTTCCTGATCATAAAATTCTTAATGTCCTTATTAGTGCAGGCGCTAGAGGTCGTTGAGTATTAGAGGTGTTGATTTTCGTTACTTTTGAATACGCGTTACTAATCGTTACTCGACTACTAAGTAATCATTTTATATATTCGTTACTATCGTTACTATGATAACTGTAACTGTATTCAATTCAATCATACAATTAGTGCAAAATTCCCGGACTGTCGTTAATTCGAAGATCATTTACTTTCATATATTTTTGTTGTTGATATTAGGGAAATATTGAATTGAAATTTTCAAAATGCGGGCAAAAATTAAAAAAATAAAGGTAGGAATTACGTAGGAACTGTTCTGTGTACAACTTTGGTTTTAAAAATCTAATGCCTTACATAGAAGTAAATAAAAATAGAGACAAAAATAACAATCTTAGACGAGTTAGTGATTACTAAATACTAAAATAATCGAAGAAATCAAAGTAATCTAGTCAGAGCATATTATTTTAAAAGGCTTTCCGTTTTCGGTCTAGAAGCAAATCATATTACTTTTTGGTAACAGACCATTTCCCCCTAATTTGACCCCGCTGAATCCGAATATCTCTGTTGCCAACTCGAAAAATCGACAGGGACGGAGAAAATCCCCCCCAAACCCCCAAAAACCTGTTTTTTTTTTCAGTTTTATGCAATTTTCTCGAAAACTAACCTTTTGATCAAAAATTGCATAGAACAGTTTTATATATATATATATATATATATATATATATATATATATTTATCGGTTTCACAACGTTCTACGTCTTCCGATACCCAATCTCCACTCGTTTCTGTTTGCCCATAATTCATCATCTAGGCCTCTTATTCTTATTTCACTATCTATTCCTTCTCTCCAGCTTCTTCTCGGCCTTCCTCGTTTTCTTCGGCCAGTTGGTTTCCATTGTAATATTTGTTTAGGTAGTCTTCCATCATCCATTCTTTGTACATGTCCGTACCACACCAGTTGTTTTGTTTTTATATCATCCACTAGAGTACGTTCACCCACTGTCATAATTTCTCTTATTCTTTGATTGGTAACTCTTTCTCTTTTTGATTTCCCTGCTGCTCTTCTCCAATAGTCCATCTCCGTAGCGGAAAGCATTTTTTCTGTTCTATCTTTGATTGGCCATACTTCTGAGCCGTATGTAATAATACTTTTAACAATGGTGTTATATATAAGCTTTTTGTTATGTTTTGATATACTCTGGTCCCAAATTATTCCATTTAATAAAGTTATTGCTTTTCTTCCTTGTACGTTTCTATCTTTTATAGCTTTGTCTAGTGTTCCGTCAGCTGTAATTTTTAGACCCAAGTATTTATACTCATCACAGGACTGAATTCGCTGCCCAGTATTTAAGATTAGATCCTGTTTCGTTCCACCAATACACATATACTCTGTCTTATTGATATTAACCTCTAGTCCCCACTTATTGTACTCTTCTATTAGTTTTCGTGTCATATATTCGAGGTCGTCATAATCCTGAGCCACCACTATCTGATCATCGGCGAAACATAAAGTATACAAGGTGGTTTCATCCAACGGAATTCCCATGTTTTGGCATTTTCTCTTCCAGACTTTAAGGACCTGTTCCAAATATATCTTGAAGAGCGTAGGCGAGATACAGCAACCTTGTTTAAGACCCTTATTTACTTGAAAGCCTTTGGGTTTTGCTTTTATTTTTACTTTTGCCTTACTATTGCGGTATAACTCTTTGATGGCCTTAATTAGTTGTACGCTTATGTTTGTCTTTTCCAACGCTTTCCAAAGTAGATTTAGTGGTATACTATCATATGCCTTCTGCAAATCTACGTAAAGCAGATGGAGCTCTTGTCCGTATGCCATTTTCTTTTCAATAACTTGGGTTATACAAAAGAGATGATCTGAAGTCGATCTACCCGCCCTGAAACCAGCTTGTTCTTCTGCCTCCATATCTTTATATTCGCTCTCCACTTTATTTCTTATTATTTTGCCATATATTCTGCTTAGCGTACTAGTTACAGATATACCTCTATAATTGTCACATAATTAATTGTCTTTTCTTCCTTTTTTGTGTATTGTGGATATATATGACGTTTTCCACTCAGTTGGTACTACAGCTCCATTTAAATATCTTTGGAAAAGATTCCGTAATATCCAAAACAATTCTTCAGCGCCATATTTAATAAGTTCAGCTGGGATATTTCCGGGTCCGGCAGATTTACCGCTTTTTAAGGTTTTGCACACGTTTTTGACCTCAGATATTGTGAGGGGTACTGGAGATCCCATCGTTCTAATGATATTGTCTCTTTCGTCTTCCTTGAATTCTGCTCTATCTTCAGTTAAAAGTTTTTTAAAATGCTCATCCCATTCTTTGTCTGGTATTGGTGAAATAATATCTCTGCATGTTTGTTTTTTGATCAATCTTATAGTTTTCCAGCTTTCGGTACTTCTCCTACCTCCTAAGTAAGAATCTATTTTCTGGCACTTTTGCATCCATGATTGATTTTTCTTATCACTGATCATTCTTCTCACCTTTGATTGCGCGATTTTGTATTCTTCTCTGCTTCTATCTGTTTTTTGTGGAGAATAAAATTCCCTTTCCAACGATGTATTGTTCAATAAGGTTAGGAAAAGCAAGTAGCTCTTCAGTGGCGTACGTAAATTGGGATTATTTAGAAAAAACATGTTTATTATAGGTTTTTCAAAATTTTCTCAAAAACTACACTTTTTAGGAAAAAATATGTAGTATACTTTATTGTAGAACATAACATTTTCTTTTAAAAACTTTATTAAAATGTCGGGTTGTTGCCATATTTAAGGCTTCAGGAGTGTACTAATATAAACTTATTTTCAAAAATAACTGAAATAATCAGTTTCTCTTGCATATTTAAATATCTTTTCTAACTAAGATTTTCATGTGCCTTTATTCTTTATTGAGGATAAGACAATTTATTTTTAAATGATATATTACAAAGTAAGGTTAATGTTATGATAAATACTTCAAAAAGGTTCGTAATTTATACCTACTAAAATAAAATGTTTCCAAATTAAAATAAACTGTTTTTTGATTAGATTAGATATTTTGATGTATTTAAATAAGTTCTTTAAAGCAAAAAAACACCGGTGGTTATAAGGGGAGGGGACATTGGGGGCATGGCCCCCCCTAAGCAATTTTTTTGTGCAGAAAGTAACAGTAGTAAATTTGACACAGGTGTTTTTGGTTATTTTTTTAAGCATATGGAACTAAAAATAAAGTGGTGAATCTTATGCAACGGTTTGGGGGGGGGGAGGGGCATAATTATAATTAGGTACTCATTGGGATCAACAACCAACCTGTCAACCTGTTAGGAAGAGTTTGATATTTTAATTTGAAATTGAGATTTTGATGGAAATTGAATGAAACCCGTAACAAAAATAATATTTTTTGGTAATTTTTGCAATTTACGGATGCCCCTGGAGAGTTTTCTATACTATGGGTCACATTTTGTGACACACTGTTTAAAAGGACATTTTATTATCGGGCCCGCCGCCGAAGCCATAAAAGGTCGAAAGTACAAAAGGTCGAAAAAAAATCGACAAAACGAAATATTAAAAATACAAATTTACCGTATCAAGTCGAATTGACCTGTCCAGTCGATGTGGACCCGCGGCCGTACTTTCGATCTTTTGTACTTTTGACCTTTTATACTTTCGACCTTTTGAACTTTCGACCTTTTGTTTTTTGATCTTTTGTACTTTCGACCTTTTGTGATTTCGACCTTTTGTATTTTCGACCTTTTGTACTTTCGACCTTATTTTGTCGACCTTTTGTACTTTCGACCTTTTATCCGCCGCTCTTTATTATCCACCGAAAAGCTAATAAGACACAAAATTGATTAGTTTGGATTAATCTTAAATAATTTCTTTAAATTAAGAACACCACTGGAGCGGTAAATATGAAATAACTTCCACTTTGTTATACATCGTTTGAAAGGAAATTTTATTGGCTATGACGAAGTATAGAACACATTTTTCGATAAAGAGCTTGGTTTTTAAGAAAATTGAATAAAACGTATGAAAAACATGATTTTTTTAATGATTTGTTGAAATCACCCCCATTGACGGACGTCGGCGTCGCTGGAGAGTTTGCTATAAGTCAAACCCCACCCAGTTTCACATTTTTAAAAAGGGAATTTCCCTGTCTACAAAAAAGTGTAGAACAAGTTTTTTTACGTTAAGCTTAGTTTTTGAGAAAATTAGATAATAAATAATTTAATTTACGGATGCCCCTGAAGTTTTATTTATGAAACCGATTTAATCATGTTATACGTCATTTTGAAGGAAATTTTATTGAGTATACCAAAATGTAATACATGGTTCTCTGTAGATATTAGTTTTTAAAAAAATTAAATAAATCTTGGAAAAAACATAGGTATTTTTTCAACTTTTTTTAATTACTTCAATTAACGGACGCCGCTGGAGAGCTTGTTATTAGTCTAACTTTATTAAGTTATACCATCTTGAAAAGGGAATTTCATTGTCTACAATAAAGTATATTATACATTTTTCTCTTAGAAGCTTAGTTTTTAAGAAAATTTGAAAAAACCTCAAACTTTCAGATTTTGGGGGGTCTGGGGGGGTTTTGGAGGTTTTTGCAGCCATTTAAAAAAAAATAATATGTTATTATTTTTTAAATATACAAATATATATTTTGAATGTACACCTGTGACAATTTGGGCTTTCCAGCGGCAATTTAAAATTCCGCCGCCATTTTGGCCGCCATCTTGAATATCTCAGCCCCTGTCAATATTTCGAGTTGGCAACAGGGATATTCGGATTCAGTGGGGTCAATATAGGGGGAATTGCCAATTTGCCAAAAAGTAATATAAAATGCTTCTAGAAAGTGGATTTTCCCGAATCTTGCCTGAACTAATCAAAGTAACGAAAGTAATCATTTAATTTTCGGATCGGTATTCGTTACGACGTTATTTGTCAAGTAACGAGTACTCGAGTAACGAAACTTTTTCAACACCTATATTGAGTATACAAAATATGAGGACCGCAGTTTGACAATGGATACTAATAGGTCATAGTGTGTTGCAGGACCAATTTTTGGTCTAATTTGTTTTATTCCCCTTTTAATTTCTGAAAATTTAACTAAATTGACACTCTAAAGCCATAGTGACAAAAAATGCATCCAAAATGTATAAAATCTAACCTCAAAATAAACTTATATTAGTTTTTTAAATTTTCGCTGCAAAAACCCCCAAAAAACCCCCCAGACCTCCCAAAACCTGAATTTTTAAAGCTTTTTTCGAATGTTCTCCAAAACTAAGCTTCTTAGGGCAAAATATGTAATAATCTTTATCGTAGACAATAAAATTCCTTTTTTTAAAATATATTAGTCAGTGAGCTACGATTAATAACAAACTCTCCAGCGGCGTCCGTTTATTGAGGTAATGTAAAATAATTTAAAAAAGAAACATGTTTGTCACATGTCTTACCCGATTTTCTTAAAAACCAAGCTCTATATCACAAAAGGTGTTCTATACTTTATTGTAGACAATAAAACTGTCCTTTTAAACAATGTATACAACTAAGATCATTAGGAAAAAATTATTCTAGACTTTATTGTAGAAAATTAAATTACCTTTTCAACAATGTATAAGTCAGTGGCGTTAGACAAACTCTCCAAAAATTTAAAAAAACCACATGTTTCTCAAATATTTTACCCAATTTTCATAAAAACCAAGCCCTTTATCAAAAAAATTGAACCAAAATTAATTTATTTGGTGATTTTTTAAAATTCATTTTATTTACGGATTTCCTGAAATTTTAAAAATGAGGGGTTTTTGAAGGTTTTGCAGCTAAAATTTAAAAAACTAATATAATTTTATTTTTAAGTTAGATTTTACACATTTTGAATGAGACAGAAATTCGAATAATAATGTTATAAGAGGAGGGGGATAAAAATAATTGGTCGGGCAACATCCGGATCGTTGATATATGACCTATTCGCAGCTAAAGTTCATTTCATTATTTAAAAATTTTTTTTTGCTGGTCCATTCTTTTTTTTTATGGTAAACAGCTAACTGTCAAAAAGTCATCTCAAAAATTATGAAATGAACATAGTATCCATTGTCAAACTGCGGTCTTCATATTTTGTATACTCAACTACCTCTAGCGCACACACTACCTCTATACTACACTACCTTAAGTTGTGCTACGTATTTGTACGTAAAACTGCATGTTAACGTCTGGCGTTTGTTTCTAAATGTTAGGGTAAGGGGGTAAATTTATTCTCACCACTTGCCTTCTAACAATAGTCCATTTTTAGAAGAAAAGCGGTACGCGTCTAAATTTTGCAGAGCGTTTTTTTCCCTACTTGCTTTTATTATACAAAGTATAAATAAAAGTCATGACTAAAACGCAACATATACTGCAAAACAATGTTTGGCATTTCAGTGGCTTTGTTCTGCTATAACAAACTAACGATATGATTTAGTTTTTGGCGCTTTTTAGAAATATACCAAAAAAATCCAAAAACGCTAATTTTGAAACATTATTTGGCACTAGGCCTGATACACTCTTTCCCTTTTTGCCGCTCACTTCTATTTGCCCCTTTCCCTAATAGAAAAAGATGAAGATATAAATTGTATTTTTATCTCTTTTTATTAGAGAAATAGAGAAATAGAAGCGAGCGACAAGAAGTGAGACTGTAATAAAAACTGCATTTTTTTGTTTGTACCTAATTTGTTCTAAAAAACGAGTTAATATGCACTAGTATTCTCGTTTTTTCAAATATTTTTTTTTGTAATTATACCTTTTTCTCGACAAACTAATATTGGTAAAATTTCAAATCAGTTTTCCAAGAAATCTCTGCGAAAATCTCTCTCTCGGGCACTGGAGAGCCCTCCAATAAAACACAAAATGAAGAACCTCCAACTAAGGTTAAAAAAGCTCCATTACCTCCACCGATTATGGTAAATGGCGTAAATAATTTTAATGATATTTATGAAAAGTTTAGTATCATACAAGGAGTTAAAATAAAAGTTTTAAATAACGAAAATATTAAAATAAATGTACAAGACGCAGACAGCTATCGGCTGGTTACTAAAATGCTTAATGAAATAAAGCATCAATGGCACTCATACGAAAACAAACAAATAAGGCCAATTAGAGTAATAGCGAATAGGCTACACTTCTCATGTGACCCACAAAAAATTGTAGCTGATCTACAAAAAAAAGGTTTTAAGGCACTGGAGGCCAGCAACAAACTTAAATGGAGAACAAGACAACCTCTTAACATGTTTATGCTCACATTTAGCCACGATGAAGATATCAACAAAATTTTTGAAATTTCCAGTATCCTTGGGATTGAAGTGGAAATAAAAGCACTAAAAACCTCAAAGTTAGTCCCTCAATGCAAAAGATGCCAATCTTATGGACACACGCAAAAATATTGCGCTAAAGAACCACATTGCGTAAAATGCACGGGGAAACATCTTACTGTAGAATGCCCCAAACCAAAAGAATCTGAGCCAAAATGCATCCACTGTGGAGGCAAGCATCCTGCTAACTACAGAGGATGCCTTGTTGCTAAGGAAATACAAAAATTGAAAAATAAACCTAAGAAACCGAATCTCATACCAAACGTGAGTACAAATAGACAAAACCAACAGACAAGAAACACAGTCACACAAAACTCTGTGACAAGGACATACAGCCAAGTAGCAGCAACAGCTACTATACCTGATATTAATATCAGTAGTCAAAATACTATGGAACAAACACTACAATTAATTTTGGAGAAATTGAACAAACTTGATGAGCGATTAACTAAACTAGAAAGTAGCAATAACGGAGCTACCAATATGCCTCAAAATGGTCAGTAATCTTAGAATCCTAGCTTGGAATGCCAATGGTCTCTTGCAACATCAGCAAGACTTGCAAGTTATTCTAGACATAGAAAAAATTGACGTCTGTCTTGTGTCAGAAACGCATTTCACTAACCAGTCTCACATTAAATTTAAAGGTTATAAAGTGTATCATACAACTCACCCTAGCAATACTGCACATGGGGGAAGTGCTGTAATAATTAAAGAAAATATATCACACTATGAGGAGATGGGATATAAAACCATAGAGATTCAAGCTACATTAGTAAGTGTAAAAACCAAAACATATACATTAGTCATAAGTGCTGTCTATATACCACCAAGGCACTTACTAAAGAAAAGTCAATATCTTAATTTTCTCAGAAAATTAGGAAACCGTTTTATAATTGGAGGTGACTTTAATGCAAAAAATACCTACTGGGGATCTAGACTGACGAATTCTAAAGGAAAATAACTTTTGCAAGCTATTAGTGAATATCAATGTGAGCCGATATCAACTGGTAAGCCCACATACTATCCAACAGATCCAGGAAAAATTCCAGATCTAATTGATTTTTTTATAGTAAAAAATATATCTTTAAGTTTTGTAGATATAGAAGAAAGTTTTGATTTACACTCAGATCATTCACCTATTATTCTAACTCTTAGTAAAAACATAATAAAGAAAGAAGCAAATATCTCACTAGTTAATAAACTGACTGACTGGATTAGTTTTAAACAAAGTCTGTCAGAAAAAATAAACCTATCAGTACCATTGCAAACGCCAGAACAAATCGATAAAGAAGTTGATTATTTTGTTACAAATATTCAACAAGCAGCTTGGGAAAACAGTCCAAAACCAAAGAGAATTTTTAAGGGAAAAAACTATCCAAAGGAAATTAGAGACCTTATATTGGAAAAAAGGAAACTAAGAAGAAAGTGGCAACAAAGCCGTGATCCTCGGGACAAAACAAATCTCAACATGACGCAGCGCATTAGGCGAGAAATTCTAGTAATAAAAAATGAATCTATTAACCATTTTCTTAATGAACTTACAGATGATAAAAATACCGACTATTCCCTTTGGAAAGCAACCAAAGATTTTAAAAGACCAATTATCCAAATTCCACCCATACGAAAATCTAACAACCAGTGGGCAAGGAGTAACGAAGAAAAAGCAGATATTTTTGCAAGTCATTTAGAAAAAACATTTCAGCCCCACGAAGCACCAGATGAACACTTTCATTTAAATGAACCCCATCAAATCGAGGACCATATTAAGCTTACATCACCAAAAGAAATATTAACAGAAATCAAAAATATTAGTTCGAAAAAAGCCCCAGGGTATGATCTTATTAACGGGGTAGTCATAAAACAACTCCCCAGAAAAGCTATCGTAAAACTATGCAACCTAATTAATGCGTCTTTTAGGCTTAGGTATGTACCTAAACTGTGGAAAGTTGCAGAAGTTATCATGATTCCAAAACCGGGAAAACCACTCCATGACGTGTCATCTTACAGGCCAATATCTTTGCTGCCAATTATATCCAAGCTCTATGAAAAATTATTGCTTAAAATAATAAAACCCATCATAGAAAGACAAGAAATTATTCCATCTCATCAATTTGGTTTTCGAGACAAGCATTCCACGATAGATCAAGTACACAGAATTACTAATATAATAGAAAAAGCACTAGAAGAGGGAAAAGTTTGTTCTGCAGTTTTTCTAGATGTAGCACAAGCATTTGACAAAGTGTGGCATGAAGGCCTTAATTTTAAACTAAAAAGGTTTCTGCCAAAACAATATTCGGATATTTTGGAATCATACATATCTGATAGACATTTTAGAGTAAAACAGGAAGACTCATACTCAAATTTAAGAGAAATTCAAGCAGGCGTGCCCCAGGGTAGCGTACTAGGCCCTTATCTATACTTATTATTCACTTGTGATATCCCAAAGCCAGAAAATTGTCACTTAGCAACATTTGCCGATGATACTGGTTTATTGACGGTAGAAAAATCTATTGAAAAATGCATAGAAAAACTTCAGGATGCAGTCACCCAAATTCACAGTTGGACCACAAAGTGGCGAATAAAATTAAATGAAACCAAATCAATTCATGTTGATTTTACAAACAAAAATATAAATCACATACAAATAACAATTAACAACATTCCAGTACCATATTCGAATCAGGCAAAATATCTAGGTATGACACTTGATGCCAAATTGCGCTGGAAAGCACATGTTAAGAAAAAAAAAGAAGAACTTGAGATAAGGTATAGAAAAATGAACTGGCTAATTGGAAGGAAGTCCAATTTAACAATTCATAATAAGTTACTGCTTTATAGACAAATACTGAAACCAGTATGGACATATGGTATTCAACTATGGGGTTGTGCTAAAGACAGTAACATTCTAGTTGTACAGAGATTTCAAAATAAAGTATTAAGAAACATTGTGAATGCACCTTGGTACGTTCGAAATAGTGACCTTCATCGAGATCTAAAAATCGAAACTGTAGCAGAGACTATAAAAAAGTACGCAAAAAGCCATGAAGATAGACTCCATCGGCATGTGAATGTGGAAGCAATTCAGCTTCTAGACAATACTATGCTAGTTCGACGACTAAAAAGAGTGAAGCCGTTTGAGCTAGTAAACTAAGTGAATTACACATAAAACAAAATAATGCTATAAACACAACACAATTGTGAGTTACAGACTAAACAAAGCGGGGAGAACTGTTGAGTGAACCCTAAGCTTAAATCTGACTTTTCTAGTAAATTAAGTTAAAACAAAATTGCTAATTAGTCTTACTGACTAGATTGTAATAAAAAAAAACACAGTGTGTTTGACAAATAAAAAAAAAAAAAAAAAAAATTCCATTTTCTATCTGTTAGCTTTGCATGCTTTATACAGGGTGTTCCAACTAAAAGGTAACAGAGGTGTTTTTGGGTATTTTTCGTGCGAATTTGGAGAAACGCTCGAACACGTCGATTTTGTTTGCGAGGGGGACACTTTTTGGCTATCTTGAAATTTTTGTAGCACGCACCATCTTCGAGGGGTATACCATCTTCGAGGGGTATACTTTACCCCTATATTTTGAATAGGGAAACTGGGTCTAGTGATACCTTGTTTTGAAGGCCTCTTGAATGTCTTTAAAACCATGTAAAAATTTCAAGAATCTATCCATTACTTTTTGAGATAATTGCCTTTCAAACATTGACTGATAAAATAAAAATTTAATCAGAATTTTATATTTTTCGGATTTAATTTTTATTTTATTATTCCATGTAAAACTTAAAAATTTAAAAGCAAATATCTCAAAAACTAATCTATGGATTTTCTAAATTTTTACATGGTTATAAAGATATTCAAGAGAGCTTCAAAACAAGGTACCACTAGACCCACTTTCCCTATTCAAAATATAGGGGTAAAGTATACCCCTCGAAGATGGTGCGTGCCACAAAAATTTCAAGATAGCCAAAAAGTGTCCCCCTCGCAAACAAAATCGACGTGTTCGAGCGTTTTTCCAAATTCGCACGAAAAATACCCAAAAACACCTCTGTTACCTTTTAGTTGGAACACCCTGTATATATTCCTCTACTTCTTCTATTTGCGTTGGTTATAATTTTAGTTTAAGTGTAGTTCATACTCAAACCTAGTGATGTAAATGGAAATATTTCCATGGAAATGGAAATATTGGAAATTTCCGAACGTGTATATTGGGAATATTGGAAATATTTAAAAAAATATTATCCTTCATATTTTGTAACCTTATAAGCATTATACTTACTATAGAACAATTTTTATTTCCGATACTGAACATTTTGAGGAAGTAGACTGGCAAGACGATGTTCTTGAGTGTGATGCTGATGATAGCGATGAAGATATGCCTCTTGCTCGACTAGTGAATGAATAGTGTGTCAAGAATGAAATTTTTTTGTACAAATTTGACCTTATTTCTGTTTATTTGTTTGAAGAACTACTCCTAATTTGTCTTCATGTATAAACCTTCTGCGTTTTCCAGTATTGTTATGATTTTTATAAATAAATATTCCCTTTTTTCTTATTTTTTTAATATTTCATATATTTCCAATATTTCCATATATTTCCAATGTTTCGAGAAATATTTCCAATGTTTCGAGAAATATTTCCGGAAATATTTCCGAAAATATATTTCTGGAAATTTTACAACACTACTCAAGCCTATATTTTTAGCTGCGGTATTCATACACTTCTTCCATCATTTTGATCAGTTCTTCATTCTCATCTGTTATTAAAACGATATCGTTGTTAGTGTATCTGTTAATATTTTCGTGAAAAGCTTATAAATTACATTGAGGAGTGTTATAGGTCAATTGTTTTTCAGTTCTGATACATGGCATAGTATAAAATAATTAGTAGTTTATTCAACTAGTGGATAAAATAATGTTTTTTTTTATGAGTTGTTTTTATGCACGAATGTGAACAAAACAGTTTATAATCAGGTTGTTATACATTATTTTTTTATATCTTTATTAAAAAACATCCCAAATAACAAGTGACAAACAAAAAGGAATCACAGTTTACGGACTTGCACGTACGACTAGTGCCGTAAAAAATTACCTTAACCAAACAGAATAGCTCAAAGAACATGTATGCCAAATTTCATTGAAATCGATTAGGTAGTTTCTGCGATAGCGGTAACAAAAAACAAGGTCTCTTTCCTATATCTGAGGGCACGACAGTGCCTCGCCAAGTTTGCGCGCCGTAACCATCTTTTCTTGAAACATTTCAGTCGATATTTGACCTACCTAAAATTCTACTTCGGCATGAGCTACGAATCTCAAACTTGCACAGTCGTAGATCTCCATGGAGTTAACAACCCCTTCAAGTTTCATGGAATTCCATAAAGTAGTAAAGTAGTTACGAAATTTCAAAAAGCGTCGAAATTGCCACTCACTTACTCACTCACTCATGTATAGATCATCAATATTCTACTGTACTTTCAGACATGCTACAAAGCTGAAATTTGGCAAACCTATAGATATTATGACCAAACCCATGGAAAAAATCAAAAAACCCCAAAATTTTAATTTACTCCCCTCCCCTATATATTTGAAGTTATGTAAAAGTAGCATCGCCCACTTCTAGAAATGCTAGAGAGTTGAGCTTTGGCAGACTGATAGGAACTATGATAAAACTATAGGAAAAAATCAAAAAACCCCAAAATTTTAATTTATTTCCCTCCCCTATACATGTAAAGTTATGTAAAAGTAACATTGTACACTTTCAGAAACGCTAGAGAGCTGAGCTTTGGAAGGCTGATAGGAACACCCCAAAATTCTAATTTACTTCCCTCCCCTATAAATGTAAATTCAAGTAAAAGTAACATTGCCTACTTCCAGACATGCTAGAGAGCTGAGCTTTGGAAGCCCGATAGTAATTATGATAAAGTTATAGAAAAAAATTAAAACACCCCAAAATTCTAATTTACTTCCTTCCTCTATAAATGTAAAGTTATGTAAAAGTAACACTGCCCACTTCCAGAAACGCGAGAGAGCTGAACTTTTTAAGACTGAAAGACAATATGATAAAACTATATGAAAAAATTTAAAAACACCAACATTTTAATTTACTTCCCTCTCCTATAAATGTAAATTTATATAAAACTAACATTGCCCGCCTCCAGAAACGCTAGAGAGCTGAGCATTGGAATGCTGATAGAAATTATGATAAAACTATGGAAAAAATTTTAAAAAGTCCAATATTTTCATTTACTCTCCTTCCATAGAATTGTAAAGTTATGTAAAAGTAACATTACGCACTTCCAGAAACGCTAGAGAGCTGAGCTTTGGAGGGCTGATAGGAACTACGATAAAACCATGGAAAAAAATTAAAAAACCTCAAAAATTTAAGTAAGGCACTGCAAAAATTTTGAACAATATTCCGCATATTTTACTACTTTAAAAATTAAGTATTATCCAATTCCTTTAAAAAAGAAGTGAAATCATAACAAAAACATTTCATGTAAAAAAAAGCCAAGTACGCGAAATTGGCAGTCCGTAAAAAGAATTGAGATAAAAGTAAAGCCAAGTTCTCCAATACAAATTTCAAAATGAAAGGTTCTTACTAGTTTGGAAATATTTTTCTAAACTTGGCTATTACGGCTGTAAATGACTCTTAGGCACAGTCCTAAATTGAACATAAAGAAGTTTGGCTGTAATAGCAAAGTTTAAAAAAACATTTTCAAACTAGTAAGAACCTTTCATTTTGAAATTTGTATTGGAGAACTTTGGCTTTACTTTTATCTCAATTCTTTTTACGGAATGCCATTTTCGCGTACTTGGCGTTTTTTTACATGAAATGTTTTTGTTATGATATTATATTGATGATTGATTTCGCTAGCCGATAAACCAGTGGAGACTAGTACAAATTAGAGACCCTGTATGTATTACATATTTTTACTGAAGTAAAAATATGTCATACATACAGGGTCTCTAGTACAAATTAACTGCCAATCAATAAACAGTATTACGCAGCGGTAATAGGACGAAGCTTTAATAGGTGGCGCCACAAAATTGCCAAGTTTAATCCAGTTACTTATTTTGCACGTGTGTGCGTAAAAAAGTTTGTTTTTTCGTTAGTAACCAGAAAAGTCATATCTTTGTCATTTTCTGTGCGTAAAATGGTATTTTTAACAAAGGTATAAATAAACCTGTCTATTATTTTTCTTTGTATTTTAGGTGCTTCAAAAACCCATGGATCTCGAACTGGAACTGATGCCAGACTCAAATGCCAAAGACAAGGGACAGGCGCCATGCGCCCGCTTGCACATAATTCAATGTAGCTCGAATCCTGTCGACCAGCAGGACCATAAGACTGATAGAGATCATGATTTCAGGTACCTACATGCAAAAATATTCTGCAAATTAATAATAGCCACCTACACTTGGTAAGCGGTTTTTTTTCTTTTGATAACCATAACTTTTTCTAACAAACGTAAACTTTAATTTTTTTTATTTTTATTTAGTCGGTTTAGTACGTTTTTCTACGTTGTCCGACGCCTATTCTTCACCTCCTTCGATCCAGACAATCATCTTTTGTCAGATTTTTTTGACTAATTGATCTTTGGATTGACTGTTGCCATTCTAGTTTAGGACGCCCTCTTTTTCTGCGCCCTATTGGTTGCCATTCTAGGACCTGCTTTGGTAATCTTTCGTCGTTCATCCGTTGTATATGGCCGTACCATATCAGTTGCCTTTTAGTGATGTCATCCGTTATGCTTCGCTCGAGTCCCATTCTTTCTTTTATGATCTCATTTCTTATGTGAAAATTTTGTTTCGAAGAAAATGTTTTCGAACCAATTTTCGTTCGAAGATACTGTTTTGGACCAATTTTCCGTTCGAAGAAACTGTTTTGGACCAATTTTCCGTTCGAAGAAACTGTTTTTGAACAAATTTCCATTCGAAGAAAATGTTTTCGAACTATTGCTTTCAAAAATATGGTTTTCGAACAACGTGTTTTCGAACAAAGTTCCGCGACCCTCTGTTTTTTGCTCAAAATCAATTACTGCTAATGACAGTTTAAAAATTGAAAATATGCTAACTTTTTAACGGAGCGTCGCATAAATATGCGTTTTCCAGAGTATTTTTTTTCTTTAATTTTTAATATTTTCTCAATAATTGTGGTATAACCAAAAATGTCGTAGAAGCTTTCGTTTCTGAGATATTTACAAAAACTGTTTTCAAGGCTGATATAATGTGGAGTTCACTTATAGTGTGCTAATGGGCTAGGAAGGTATCAGTTTCGTCATGGATCCATTCATTTTTGTTAATTTAAAATAAATTAACTTCTCAAATACCAAATTGCAAATAATGCAAGGACCTAAAACTATAAACAACAAGTGAAATTAAAGAAAGAAAAATAAGAAAAAAGTTTTCGCTTCGGTCGGGACTCAAACCCGGGATCTCTTGCTTTGTACGCAAACATTCTAAACATTGAACTACCGTAGCCATACATAAATTTTCGGTAAACTTTCATCTATGCAGGCTGCGGTGTCTCAATACAAGAACGAGAGATTCTCAGGGTATTAACTCGACCAAGTCATCAAATTGATTTCTATAATTCTTCCTTCCCACTGTCAAAGGTATGAAAACTCAAAAGTTAGACGTAAAATATCAACGTCTGAAAACATGAGATCACCTTTTTGTGTGTTAAAATTTCTGATCGCAATGGGCGATTGCCAATATAATTCTCAAATACCAAATTGCAAATAATGCAAGAACCTAAAACTATACCTTTGACAGTGGGAAGGAAGAATTATAGAAATCAGTTTGATGACTTGGTCGAGTTAATACCGTGAGAATACCTCGTTCTTGTATTGAGACATCACAGCCTGCATAGATGAAAATTTTCCAAATAGTTTCCGGTAGTTCAATGTTTAGAATTTTTGCGTACAGAGCAAGAGATCCCGGGTTCGAGTCCCGGCCAAAACGAAAACTTTTTTCTTATTTTTATTTCTTTAATTTCACTTGTTGTTTATAAATTAACTTACTGGGGAAAATTCCAGGCGTCTAGGCACTTCTTTGACCCCGGATTCAGATTCAAGGTCTGTCTTACGAATTTCGAAATTGTTTCGTAAGGGTTGAGTAATAATAATTGTTGGCATCTGACAGTTTCGTTTCACATATGGAAATCCATGCTGTCCGGAAATTCGACTCAAATATTTTACGTGCATTTTTTGAAATTTGGTACCTAGGTTGGGTTTTTTCTCTAGATAGGTCCCATTTAAAAATGAATAAAATCCTCCTGACATATGCCAAAAAAAAGGGTGAGAATAGAATCGTGTGACCCTCGGTGTGAGCTTAGGTGCCCATAATTTAGCAGAGGATTAGCTCACAAGTATAAAGAGGTGATCATGTCAAAAATTAGAAAAAAAAGTTGCTCCGTTTTCAAAAATGTTTATATATCTTTGCGTTTCAGATGATTTTAAAACTTTTTTGTCGCTCTGTCTGTCTGTATGTCTGTAACGACCAATGCGCATCACCCAAAATTTGGTACCTAGGTTGGGTTTTGGCTCTAAATGGTCCCATTTAAAAATGAATAAAATCCTGCCGAGTCGAAAAAAAGGGTGGGGGTATGTTAAAAAATACTCTGCCAATCTATGGGCACCTAAGCTCACACTAGGTACTATAGTTGTAGTGTACGTGTAAGCTAATATAACTAAAAACTGAAATATATTTTATTGAACTCCAGACTCAATTACCGTTCGTTTGATACCACACAAGCCATGTTTTGACTTAAATGTTAATTTTTCAAATTTACCCCCACCTTTTTTTTTAAACTAAAATGTATTTTGTTTAACTCCAGACGCAATTACCTTTCGTTTGATATCACACACGCCATATTTCCACATAAACACTAATTTTTTTAATTTACCCCCACCCTTTTTTTTAAAGTAAAATGTATTTTATTTAACTCCAGACGCAATTACCTTTCGTTTGATATCACACACGCCATATTTTTACATAAACTCTAATCTTTGAAATATACCCCCACCCTTTTATTTGGCTTGTGTTTGGTGGATTTTGTTCATTTTTAAATGGGACCATCTCGACCCAAAACTCAGCGTAGGTACCAAATTTCATTAAAATCGGGCAAGCGGTTTTTGAGTTATGCGCGTTGGTCGTTACAGACAGACAGACAGACAGACGGTGAAACAAAAAAGTTTCAAAATCATCTGAAATGCAAAGATATATAAAATTTTTTGAAATCGGAGCAACTTTTTTTTTCTCGAAAAAATTAGGATCACTATAGCTCACACTACTATAGTATAGTAGTAGTGTGAGCTAAAATTGGATTGCTGGTAAAAATATTACTTGTGTGCTACTATACTAAAGGTAACTTTCTATAAAGATAAAAAAATACATCATAGTTTGTTTTGTTTAGTGGTGTTACACTGGGGCGGGGGGAATCTCCAATTGGACTCATACCCGGGTGGCGGATAGGCGGTTATTTTCGCGAACCAAAACTATATTAAAGGTAACTGTGGATGAAGATAAAAAAATACATTATAGTTTGTTTTGTTCACTGGTGTTACATTGGGGGGGATCTCCAATTGGACTCGTCCCCGGGTGGCGGTTAGGTGGTTATTGTCGCGAACAAAAATAGGGAAAAATTACATTATACATTTATCGTGTGAGCCTAGTTGCCCATAAATTGGCAAAGTATTTCTTTGAAAATCTATATTTATTTATCTTATAATTCTAAGAAAATTGAATTGAATAAAATCTGACGTTTTACTTGTGTTCATTCGATTTGAAAAATTCATTACGTTATTTCAAGAATTAATGCCGACCAAATGGAAAAGCGATTAAGGAGCTATTTTTACTTACTTATATTCCTGCTCCCGCTTATTAAGGGTGTGGCTAATGCCCTACAAAATGGTTTTTCATCGTTTTTTTCTCAACTTTTTCCGCACATGGAAAATTAATTGAGTTGCTATTTTTAAACAGGCAATAAAACAGTTTTCGCATTTTTTCTATAGGAAATTTTTGACGCTATTAAATATAATATCCTTGTAATCATTTTTATAATCGAAATTTTTTGACAATCTTAAGATTTCTTATATCTGCTTCCCAAAGAAATTATCTAGAAACGTGGAAAAGGTTGATGATTCTGTTTTCCTAACAGAAGTTGGAACCAAATGGAAAACTTTTTTATTATTAATTTTAGGAAAAAAAGTTATTCCTTATAAAAAGTTCTGCATGTCGTAAAACCTAAAATACAGTTATTAAAATATTAAATTTTTTAGTCGTATACGACGTTTATCAAAGAAATTATGTAGAAGACGTGGAAAAGGATGATGAATGATGAATTTTTATTATTATTTTTAGGAAAAAAAGTTATTCCTTATAAAAGGTTCTGCATGTCCTAAAACCTAAAATACAATCATCAAATATTAAATTTTTTAGTGGGAGGTTTATCAAAAAATATGAATTATGCCCAAGAGTAAAAGTCATTTTTGACAATATAAAAAAAGTATAAAAGGCAACTTCAAAGAGGTAGAGTCAACCACGGACACCGGTGTTTCGGAAAAAGGCATTTCCATCCTCAGCGTGGCTTGCCTGACTACAGTAAATCAAAGTGACTTATATATCTGAGGGCACGGCAGTGCCTCGCCAAGTTCGCGCGCCGTAACCATCTTTTCTTGAAACATTTCAGCCGATATTTGACCTACCTAAAACTCCACTAGCTACGAATCTCAAACTTTGCACAGTCGTAGATCTCCATGGAGTTAACAACCCCTCCAAGTTTCATGGAATTCCATAAAGCAGTAAAGTCGTTACGAAATTTCAAAAAACGTCGAAATTGCCACTCCAATATTCTACTGTACTTCCAGACATGCTACAAAGCTGAAATTTGGCAGACTGATAGAAATTATGACCAAACCCCTGGAAAAAAATCAAAAAACCCCAAAATTTTTAATTTACTCCCCTCCTCTATACATTTAAAGTTATGTAAAAGTAGCATCGCCCACTTCCAGAAATGCTAGGGAGTTGGGCTTTGGCAGACTGATAGGAACTATGATAAAACTATAGGAAAAAATTAAAAAAATCCAATGTTTTCATTTACTCTCCTCCCCTATAAATGTAAAGTTATGTAAAAGTAACATTACCCACTTCCACAAACGCTAGAGAGCTGAGCATTGGAAGACTGATAGGAACTATGATAAAACTATAGGACAAAATTTAAAAACACGACAATTTTAATTTATTTCCCTCCCCTATACATGTAAAGTTATGTAAAAGTAACAATGTGCACTTTCAGAAACGCTAGAGAGCTGAGCTTTGGAAGGCTGATAGGAACTACGATAAAACCATGGAAAAAAATTAAAAAACCTCAAAAATTTAAGTAAGGCATTGCAAAAGTTTTGAACAATATTCCGCATATTTTACTACTTTAAAAATTAAGTATTATCCAATTCCTTTAAAAAAGAAGTGTAATCATAACAAAAACATTTCATGTAAAAAAGCCAAGTACGCGAAAATGGCATTCCGTAAAAAGAATTGAGATAAAAGTAAAGCCAAGTTCTCCAATACAAATTTCAAAATGAAAGGTTCTTACTAGTTTGGAAATATTTTTCTAAACTTGGCTATTACGGCTGTAAATGACTCTTAGGCACAGTGCTAAATTGAACATAAAGAAGTTTGGCTCAATTCTTTTTACGGAATGCCATTTTCGCGTACTTGGCTTTTTTTACATGAAATGTTTTTGTTATGATTATACTTTGTTAACTAATTGTTTTAGGTTCCGAACTGACGTCGTGGAGACGATGATATCATGGTCTGGTTAAACTGTGACGAAATGTCTTTCTTCCTTATAGACCGGTGGACGTTTTCGTCCCGCCATGGACTTAGTTTCCTTGGTTCGCTGTCGTTTCACTCGTTGAATAAATAATTAGGTTTCACAATTTTTTTCTCATTCTTTTTCATTTAATATTGAAAATTGTTATAAAACAAGTTAAACAGAACTAAAAACTCATTTAATATTGAAAATTGTTATAAAACAAGTTAAACAGAACTAAAAACTATGTTTAGATATGCAATTACGCCCATTTATATTAAAAAAGTTATTTTTTGAAATGTATGTCTACACTAACAATGCAAATTTAACTGTAGTTATACGTAAACTAAAATTGTTGCGATCGTCAAAACGCGTTATAATTTATGAAACACATAAAAATGATGGCGTTAATAATAATTATTATTTAATTTATCATGTAAAAAAATAATAAAAAATAACTAAAAATTCATTTTTCATTATAAATGGACGTAATTGCACATTTAAACGTGGTTTTTAGTTCTGAACAACTTTCCTTTATTATTATTTTCTTTATTTTGATATTCAAAAATAAAGGTACTTTACTCTTGGGCAAAATTCATGTTTTTTGACAAACCTCGTATACGAATAAAAAAAATTGATATCTGATAATTGTATTTTAGGTTTTAGAACAACATGCCTTTTATGAAGAATAACTTTTTTTCCTAAAATTAATAATAAAAAAGTTTTCCATATGGTTGCAACTTAGCTAGACATACTTACTATATGAAAAATGTTGAAAAGTTTCAATGTCTTTATTTGCCGTAGCTTAAATTTTTATTAATTCTTTCTTTTGAATGAATCAACACTTATACCAAAACTCATAAGAATATCTTCACTTGTGCATAGTTTTATAAGAAACATTATTAACACTTTCTTATACACTGTGCAATTTTTTTCTAACGATATCTAATGTGTTGTTCTCTGCTGAGTTCATCTGAAGCTAGGAGAACATGCAGTATTTTTTTAGGTTTAGGGACGTGATTAAAACCTAAGGAAACTGAGTTTGGGAGCATTTATTCTACACATAAAGGGAACCAAAATTTCGAAATATTCTGTTTTTTTTTCAAATTTTGAAAATCAAAAAACTGCCATTTCGGTTTAAACCTGTACTAAAAATATTGAGATATCTCGGGAACTACTCTTTAAAAAGTTGAAATACTTTTTTGTGATTTTTTTTTTAAATACAATGTGTCTACGGATTGAGTTACCGGAAGATATAAATGACAAAAAAAATTCTTCTTAGATTCTGATTTTCTGGGAATGGCTCCTGCTTTGGTCTCAAACCAATATGTTAAAAAAATGAACCATCAAGTTATATATAGGGTGGTTTAGTAAGCTGATTTGATGATCTAAGGTGTAAATGACAAAAAATGCTCGATTTAGATGCTGATCTTCTGGGAATTGCCCCTACTTGGTCTGAAACTAAGATGTTACAAAAATAAATCAAATCAATTAATCTACACGGTGGTTTAGTAGGCTGATTTGATAAAAAGTGTTAAGAATAAAATACCTTTGTCTTAAAAGATATCAGAAAATGTTATGAAGAGTTGTTTAGATTTGAAAGTTACGGCAGATTCTCAATTTTCAGAAAAATCAGCCAACTCTGATTTTAAGTCAATTCTGAATTTTTTTTTAGACAATTTTAAGCTGATTTTTCTAAATTGAGAATCAGTCGTAACTTTTAATTATAAACAATTTCTGATATTTCTTAAAACAAAGGTGCTTTACTCTTTTTTTATCAAATCAACGTACTAAATCACCCTGTATATTAATTGATTTCGCTCATCTTAACATGTTAGTTTAGGACCAAGCAGGAGCCATTCCCAGAAAATCATAATCTAAATCGAAATTTTTTTGGTATTTATACCTTAGGGTAACTTAATTCGTGGATTGTAGATTTTTAAAAAAAATACATAGAAAAATAGTATTTCAATCATTCTCACCTACCAGCCTAAATAGAAGTATTAAAGAAATTTAAAAAAATAGTATTCATCAGAAAATTTTTAAATCTGATATTTTTCATCCCCTTTGGGTAGGGAAAATGCCCCTATATTTTATATTCAATATTCTTTGTTTAATAATGCATGTTATAAACGTACGAGTAGTTTTAAGTTATTTTGTTGTTATTTTTTTTAAGTGAACTGTTTCCTCATTTAAACTGAAATCAAATTTCTCTACTACATTGTCGTATAAATAGTACCTACGCACTTTTTATGCAGCACTTTTTCTCTCAGATTAATTGAACGAAATCAAAACTATTATGCTTTAACAATGAAAATCACAATTAAATACGCAATGTACTTTTTTTGCTTTCTCTTTTAAGCTTTGGACAATAATATTTTTAGGAAGATTGATACATTTTTTTTCGCGGCATGCATGTGGCTTCTAAATATCAAAGATTTATTTATATTTAAAATTACACCAGAGGCGCACCAGATAAAAAAATCAAGAGGCATATATACAGTGTAATATTAGTGTAGGCGGTGAAGGTAGTTGAATATGCAAAATATGAGGACCGCAGTTTGACAATGGATTCTAGCTGAGAAGAGGTCACATATTAACGATCTGGATGTTGCCAAGCCAGATTTTGGTCCAATTTTTTTTATCCCTTCTCCTCTTATCGTGTTCGAATTTCTAAAAATTTTACTTTTTTATGTTGACACCCTAAAGCCACAATGACAGAAAAATCAATAAAAAATATGTAAAATCTAGCCTAAAAATATATTTTTTTTTAATTTTAGCTTCAGACCCCCCAAAACTTGAGATTTTTTGGTTTTCTTCAAATTTTCTCAAAAACTAAGCTTCTTCGGAATAAATATATAATTAATTACCTTTATTATAGACAAAAAAAATTTCTTTTTTAACGATGTTAAAATTCTGCTTAATAGTCGACTGTAGACAATAAAATTTCCTTTTAAATGATGTATAATAAGGCAAAAAAAATAAAAACCACATGTTTGTCACATGTTTTACCCGATTATCTTAAAAACCAAGTCCTCTATCAAAAATTGTGCTCAATAGTTGATTGTAGGCAATGAAATTTTCTTTTAAATGCTTTAATTCAGATTGGTAATCTGTGACCTATTCTCAGCTAGAATCCATTGTCAACCTGCGGTCCTCATATATTGCATACTCAACTACCTCTAGCGCCTGCACTATATGGAAGCCCTCCGCTCTTGCTAAAACTATTACAAAGAAACTTGTTCATAAGTTCCAAAGTAAAAATGTCGAAATCACAAAAGATCGAAAATACGAAATTCAAGCAAATTAAGAAAAAAATAATATATTAAAACCTAAGCTGACCTGGTTAGGTTAGTACCCTAACATGACCTGGTTAGGTTAGTACCCTAACATGATCTGGTTAGGTTAGTATAAAAAACTAACCTGATTCCTGAATTATCCTTGTTTGTGTAAAAACTTATGAGGTATTTTGCATCAAAATTATCACTACCTAATTGAAAATCTTTTTAAAAAGTATTGATTGTTTCAGCCTTAAAAGTATAATGAGCATTTTATACCCCTGTTTTTCAGTTAATCTGAGAGTTATTTTTCGCACCGTTTCACCTTTTTTCTTTTTTTTTACCAATTTAAAGGAACAACTTGTTTCTCAGCGAGGACGACGACGAGTGTTCGTCTGGGGAAGAGGAGGCCGGCGACCTCAGCGACAGCGAGCCCATCCGGCCCAAACTGCCTCACACCCGACACAACCTTAAGCAGCGGTTTGTTTCGCTGCTAAGGAGGTTCAGACAGGCTGATAGTGAAGGTAAGGATTTCAGCAGCTAGAAATTGACGTCTAACCAATAACTTATCGCGAATGAACCATTTCTAATCCCATGTAAAAATAACACTCCAGGAAACATTGGACCTTAAAGTTTTTTTTGTTGGCCCAAAGCTCAATAGATCAGACGTGACGTAACGTGTAGGGCTATTCAGGGCTATCAAAACGGACGGGCCACGATCCTCCACTTTGTTGACGTCACATCCGGGGCTGATTTTTTTTTGATGATCACGTTACGACACAGCTGATTGTCTTTAAAATATTAAAGTTGGAATGACGATTCATGAATATTTGATTTTTTTTAAAATAAAGCCGATTTTGAGATTGTTTTTACTATATTCTTTCCGAACAATTTTTTTTTAATCTATAGTAATCCTTAATTTTTCAGAGCCGCTTCATTAGCTCACACAAAAATTAAGTTTAAAGCAGAAGCGAATGTGACAATCACAGATGACAAAGTCAGATACATGTCAAATATAACAGTTGGCATGTGGTACATGGCGGGTAATTTGAATTCAAAATAAGGAATGCTACATCTTGAAGATTTTAACCTTTTAGTCATGTTGCTTCCTTACAAAACTTTGGTGGAATATCGGGATGGTGTCTGAGAATATTTCACTGAAATTTCGCGAAAATCTGTAGTGCCATTTTGAAAATATCATAAAAATACGTCTGACCTCCCATAAGACCCAATGTAAAATTCAGCCCCAGGAGAACAGCTGATTTTTTCAGGGTCGTGGCCTCTCTTTTTGTGTTGGCCTTCGGCTATTAAAACGTACGGGCCATGACGGATATTAGAACAGCTAGAGATTAAATTTCATAGCCAACTAAAATAGAAAGAGTGGGTATACCATGCGTTTGACAGTACCATTGAAAACGTGGTAAAAATAGTTGGGCACTGGTAGGCGGGCACTGGTAGGCAGCCTAACCAAATCTACTTATACTTTGATTTTATCACGGCCTTGTCAAAATGGTGGAGACTCAGTTGTTGTATGTGGGCACAATAGATCCATATGTGGTCGCAGTGCATGGAGGTCCAGTAGGGTCTGCCACCACTTTCGAATACATACATATATACCAGTTGCCACAGATTACATCCATCAATGCAGTCACACTAAAAGACACGTAATAAACGACAGTTTTCTCAAGAAAACACTAATTTAATACACGCATGCTTGTTTGGTGAGGTGAATTCGTGAACAATCCCTCGCACTTCGGAATCTGGTCTCCGACCCATCATTCAGCTCTATCTAATCCAGCGCAGATAAGAATCTCAGTACCAAGTGTCCTAAATATTTAACGTCATCGAACGTCAGTTTAAAAATTAAAAACAAATATTTTTTATTTTCGTTGTGTTTTTGGCAAGTTATATACGACAATTAGGTTCATTTTCCGACCGTGTCAAGTTTTGAAAGTGACAAAAGATTTAAAAATGTAAGTAATTCAATTAGGAATCGGTATTCTTATTTAAACCGGTTTTTTCCATTGCGATATAACCTATGTAGTTATAATTAGTCCAAAATTCTAATAAACTTTATTAAGTTTAAAAGAAATTCAGTTAAAACATTTTACAAAAGATAAGCTAAAAGTTAATCTTAAACCTTAAACCTCCTTAGTAAATATCAGTGTTATTTGAAAAATATGGTATGGTAAAAAAATAAAAAAGAGTTTGACAAAATGCAAATAAACAGTTTGATTAATTATCGGGATGGTGTTTGAGAAATTCTGTAGTGCCTTTTTGAAAATATCTTCTTATAAGAGCCAATGTAAATTTTAAACCTGAGGCATCAGCTGACTTTTTCTTGACTGACTCCACATGAACAATATGAAAGTTTTGCTACCGTGTAAGCGCCAGCTAGATATCAACAGTTACATTTTAGGTGCAAAAACAGTTTTTGATAAACACATGACATTTAATAAAGAATTTGAGATTGCGGTGCGCTTATTTAAATAATTTTTAGGGGGCAGGGGCGCAGGCCTGGACAATCCCAGTGACATCCAAGCGCTATTCCATGAGTTGGAGTCTCTTAGCTGCGACGAGGACTCCGGAGGGGAACAGGACACTTTGTCAGTCTCCAGCACACCAAAACCGAGTCTAAGACCTTTCTTTAGTAGTAGCAAGAGTTTGTTGGACAAGAGCGACACTATTCCGTTTATAGAAAATGATAAAGTAAGTACTGCAGAACCACAGGAGCGAAATTTTATTTTGCCCTGGGCAAGTATGCCAGTGTTTTCCAGGCACAAGTATACGCCACCTAGAAATGTCTTTGTCAGGAAAATACATCTTACATATGCTCAGACAAGTACAGCTGCACTGTCTGCCATCAAATCGGCTAGAGTAAGCTCTGCACTTGTAGCCGACTGTAGGGATGTACTAAAAACCCTGGCAGGACACAACAAGGTTGATCAACTAGGACATCACGGCATTCTTCGAGGAGCTGACCAACTAGCTAGAATGGGGTCATCAGCTCATCCAGTGGGGCCGGAACCCATGGTGGGCATTGCGGAGTGCCTTGCCATTACGACCCTAAAATGTGACTTGGGAAGACACGGACGGAATGAGACAGGCCTAGCTCCTTATCAGGAAGGTGAGTGCCTCCAGAGCGAGGTCTTTTCTCACACTCGGTAGAAAAGATGTGAGACTGGCGACAGGGCTCTTGACGCCTTAATAAACACCTTAGCATTCTGGGAATCCTTAAAGACTCGAAGTGTCGTTGGTGGATGGAGGAAGAAGAGTCAGTCCCCTTCACATATCCTAACTGAGTGCCCTGCAGCTGTGTGTTTAGCCCTGGCGATGTCAGAAAGTTTCAACCCAGAAAAATCTGCTTCTTTTTCAAGGCGACGGGTTTTTAGGGCTGACTCAGTAGATAGTGGAGTACAACAGGCCCAGCCAAGTGGCCTAAGTGAATGGGAGTTTTCCCGTCCACATAACATTCATTCAAGTACTGTTGTGTCATGCTCCTTCAAACAGTCGCCGATAGGTGGCAATCAAATAAAGCTTCCCTATACAGAACAATGGCCACTTTCAATGGAAAGTGTGGCACGTTTGACTATAACCACTATCTAGCTAATTACTTTTTTAAATTCTAGGTTCCTGAAGAAAAAACTTGCTCTGGTAGCGACGGAAACGCAGAGATGTGTTTTACTGATCCCGAAGGACAGAGCGATCCACAGACCGGCTCGCCACCCAGGGAACAATCCGGTAGCACCAGAAATAAAGGGGTAGGTTTTTAAACTGCTGCATTGAATATTGTAACAGATATTCAACTAAAAATCGATCAAAATGCTAAAGGCTGTTTGCTGTCATTGGATTTATGTAAAGCATTTGATACTGTTAATCATAATATCTTACTAAAAATCTTGTGGAATTATGTTATAAGAGGTAGCATTTGTATTTGGTTTAAAAGATACTTGGAAAATAGAAAACAATCAATAATAGTTATAGCTGTCAAAAAATTGTTACATGTGGTGTACCTCAGGGTTCGGTATTAGGTCCCATTTTATTTTTACTATACATAAACAATCAATAATAGTTATAGCTGTCAAAAAATTGTTACATGTGGTGTACCTCAGGGTTCGGTATTAGGTCCCATTTTATTTTTACTATACATAAATTCGATTTCTAAATTAAAATTAATAGAAATTATTTGCGAATGATTCTACATTAATTTATTTTGGAAACATTTTGCAAGATATGAAAGTTCTAAAGAAATGGCTTAACTCAAATAGATTAACAATTAATTTTGACAAATCCTCTAGATAAAAGTCAAATAACATATCAATGTGAACCAATTAAGTTTGAATCCAACCTTATAAAATATACCAAATGCACAAAATTTTTAGGACTCTTTATAGATGAAAACATGACTTGGAAAAATCACATAGAATATTTACGAAAATCATTATTTCCAGAAGAAGTTTTGTATAAAATTCGATATCTTATTACTTTATCTCATCTTAAAAAAAATTACTTTGCCTCATTTTATTTCAAAATACAATATTTAATAACAATATGGGGTTGTACAAATTCTTCTAAACAAAATCATAAAATGTATACATAAACTTCCATTTTTAGAACCAACTATCAATTTGTATAAATCACTTGGAAATTTAGAAAATTTATACATAGTAGACATGTATTTTTATTTACTCTTTAATAATTAATAAAAGAAATTCAAATATTAAGCTTACAAAAATCAATATTATGCTTCCACATCAAACAAGACTATCCAATATGTACCAAACAATACAATTTAAATGTAACATTGGCAAAAATCACTTTTATATGATGGAATATTATATTACAACAACTTACCAGAATCAGTTAAAAATATAATAAAAAAATATAATAACATTGGCACTAATATTTATTTATACTATATAATTTTTTTAACTGTTTTATGTTATTTACTTATATAATTCTTACTTCTGTTTTAATATCTTTTTTTGAGTAAAATAGTTTCCCTGTAATAAACATTTAAGTTTGTTGGGAAATAAAAAGTTATTAAAATAAAAAAAAATCACATCCTAAAAATCACAGTTTTCAGGTTCACACAAGAAAATTTTAGGAAAAAGCTGACTAGAAGTATTTTTGAGTGTTCTACCTTATTCAAAATAGTAAAAAAATATATTTTGGTCATTGTCTATTTATTAAAAATTCATCTCTATGTTAGATCCGAGTTCATAATTCAACAAAATGTATCATTTAAATGTGACTTTTTTTATTTAAAAAAAATTACAATAAAAATTTATACGTAAGGATGGATGAGGGCGATTGGGAGGGTTGCACTAAAGTTTAAGAATAACCAAGAAAATTCAGTGTTAAGTTTTTGTGCGCACCTCTGGTATACTAACGCAGTTAAA
Source organism: Aspidapion aeneum (assembly GCA_963576565.1). Taxonomy (NCBI): domain Eukaryota; kingdom Metazoa; phylum Arthropoda; class Insecta; order Coleoptera; family Brentidae; genus Aspidapion; species Aspidapion aeneum. Next base: position 30,408,533 of record OY755038.1, on the reverse strand, counting down.
GAAAATTGTTAGTTATAAAAAATCCCTCTGTATTTGCTGTTTTACAGGGAGACAACGACTTCGCAAACATAATAATGCAAGAGTTGAGCGAGAAAAAGTCAAAACTGTTTAGATCAGCTGGCAGTGCGGGCAAAAAGAAGAATTCTCTCAGCGTTGGATCGGATATTGTAATCCCACAACCGGAAATTACGGTAAGTTTTGAAAAAATAAAGAGGGGTTACCGATCTATCATGAACTGCATGGGCTACATTAAAACGAATATTTTGCAAGCTACAAATTACTTACTTGTAGTTTTTTAAATCTAATTTCTGCCTTGTACTTCCACTTTTTAGCCAACCACACACTTTGCTAAAATAAGTTACAAACCGTTTCTTATAAGACTGAAATTGCCCCAACGTATGTATGTCTTGGTTTGATAATAATATTCGGAAGATGACGCTTTCAAATTGTGTCCAACGTATGTCTTTTCTTGATTGTAATAGACCCTTGAAATCAATTTAAGAAAATGGTGCCATCAATTTTAAGTTATTTATTCCTCTTTTGATTACATAAAGCAATATGGGTTTGTCGTTTAAAAATAAAATAGAATGTTTAAATAGTAGTATTAACACACATCTATACGGGCATCAGAGTTGGGCAGATTACTTGAAAAAGTAGAGTATAACTATTTACTACTTCATCAAAAAAATAGTTTAACTACTTGGTAGTTAAACTACTTTTTCAGAAATGTAGTTAGATTAGTAACTACTAGTAGTTAGTAGTTAAAAATTTAACTACTTTTTATATTACAAGCCATATGTAGATAGCGAATTTAAATCCAATGCTGCCTGTTCTATTTTTATTCTGCATAAATTACTTCAAAAAATAGTTAAGTACATGGTTTTAACTACTTCTAGTAGTTTAAATACTTTTAAGAAATTTGATTAATTTTAAAAATATGCTAAAAGTAATTAAAACCAAGTAGTTAGTTAACGACGTAGTTAACTACACTTTTGCTGTTACCTACTGCCCAACTCTGACGGACATAAGATCAAATCACGTTGAAAATGTATTTGTCAATTTAGCGTCTAAAGGTACTTCAGTTCAACGTAAATGCAGTACCCCTCTTCGTTTTTGTTAGGTCCGAAAAAGCTTTGCCGACCACTTAGCTCGGCTTCTCCCCCCGGAAGAAATCCAGTTACCAGAATTTATTACGTTCGTCGTGGCATCCGACAACATTGTCAACATGCTTTGCAGCAGGATGAAAAGCCATCACAAGATGTTCCAGCCGATTTCCTCGGTCGAAGTGAAAGCAGTGTTGACAGTGCTATTTTCGAAAATTCACAAATAGTAAGTTTCTCTTTCCATCCTTTCACACAACGCTCACTTTCACCAGTATTTACTAAGACCTTAAGACTTAGCATTGTAGACCGGGTTTAAGTATCAAGTCTATATATTTGATACCGACCGGTTTAAGTGTATTTTTTTAATACTCACAGGTCAAATAATAAGATTTGGTTCACCCTAATGTGCAATATGATAGTAAGCATTTCTCAGTTTTCATCTTATATAAATTCCAATTAACTTTAGAAATAAAGAAAAACGACAAAATTTTGTAACGAAATGTCATTTTTTGGGAATTTAGTCCGTGCAGTCGTAGGATTCCCGTTAAAAATAGTCTCAAATTGTAGTACCACCTCTGAGGGGTGGTTTAAAGTTCGAAAAACAATAGAAATAATCCATGATTGACAAAAAACTTATATACAAAAATATTCAAAGCTAAATAATACATAAATTACTATATCTGTAGGTGCATTACCGTATTAAATACGTATCAATATACTGTGAAAAGCACAAGATATATTAGAATCCCTTTTCAATTACACATTCACCAAAACAATCGACCATCGGTTTAATCGTCGCTAACTTGTCTAAAAAATTAACATGTAAAATATAGCGGACAGCTGACACTGACTTACAACGTTTTTATTCGACATTTCCTAGTGACGTTTGGAGGTTTAAATATGGCTACCATTTTTAAACCAAAATATTTTATTATTTTTATTTATTTATAACCTTTGTGTGGAAATAATGTCTTTTTTATTACGAATTTACGAAAAAAGATGACATATATCGCAAGGTATTTATGAACAATTTATATAAATATTAAAAACTATTGCATTCACGGGAAAAATAAGTTAAGTTTAACCAAATGTAGACTTAAACCTAGGATTGTATCACTTAGCACTGTAGACCCTTTAGTAAATACTAGTGTTTATGTTTACCCTGTCCTAAATTCGATATTTTTCAGGGGTTTAGGGGAGAAAAAAAGACCTACTTGCGAACATTGATTTTCAAGAGAAGTTTAAAGTTAAAATGAGCAATCCTCAGAAGTTATTTACTTGTTTTTACATCTTCTATCTCTCATTAAAATAAATAACTATCATACTTCGAAATCTACATATTCTTGTTTTTTCACCTGGCGAAATTTGCATCTATATTTAACATTAAGGTAAAGTTCTTAGAGGTTAATTTTCAGGACCTCTATCTTATGTTTTATTTCTCTTAGTTGCAATAGCTGCGCAAAACCAAACGTAGTAACAAAAATCATTCTGATTGGCGGAGACACTTTAATAGGATGGTTCGTGCGACCCTACGTCGAATTCCTCTCGAGTAAACCATCAGAATGGTTAAATTACACCAGAGTATTTGTGGTAAGTATATGCAGGGCCTTATGAAAGTGTAAGAGGGTCTTATAATTTTTACATAATATCGATAATGGCATATCTAAGGACACTCATCGTAAAGGCAAGCTTTATAGGAAGCGAATCCTAACATTGATTTTCTATTTTTTTTTGCATTGGCGGCTAGGTTTTATTTTAAAGATGTTTTTTTACACAGTCTAAAGGTACCTAAACTATATAAATTTATGTATTTAAAAATAAAGTTATGCTGCAACACAGTATTTTGAAACGCTACTATTATTAAATAGATCTTTAGACTGTTAAAACCACATTTTTAAAATATGAACGAGCCGCCAGTGCGAAACCGAGGAAAACATGTCAAGAATTATAACCCAAAAATAGAAAATCAAACTCAGGCTTCGCTATCTATAAAGTTTGCTTTACGATAAATGACCTGACCTTAGGCATATCGGTTAGAAGTATACTGTATATCATAATTTATGAGATAACTTTTTGACAGTTATCAACTTTTTACCATAACAAATAGCATAGGCCAACGAAAAAAATTTGTAAAAAGTTGTCTTAAAGATAATGATATTAACGGTGTAAAATTTATGCTTTACACTTCAGGACCCTTATTAAACTTATTTGCCAAAAACATGACATTGTCGGTTCTTGTTGTTTGTCCAAGTTTTCCAAAATGCTTTCACGAATTTCCGAATTTGATAAAGCTTAAATGTTGGCCAAATTAGACGCCGATTGGTCGATGCGTCGAGGAGCCGCTCACTATGGATGAAACACGTCGACGATTGTGCGAATCAAAAGAAAATATGAAGAAGAGGGAAATGTTCGGCGAAAGCAAGGTATAGTCCTTGCAATAGGCAGCACACTTTTGTGACATTTCCATCCTCTTTATTTATCATATGCATACTGATTGCAACAAAAAAAAATGGCATATCTTTCAGTTGTTTTTATCTATGCGTTTTTTTTTGTCAGCCCACAGTGAGCATCTTTTTATCCAGAGACAATGACAATTTTACCTTTAATTACTTACTTATACCAATATGACATGTTTACTTTTTAATATATTTTTGGTTAGGAAATATGTCTATTTCATGTCAAAGTCACAAAAATGTAACTGCGTATGGCAAAGACTATACTGGCTTGACCAAAATCTGCACGCCCCAAGAAGATCAGCAGCGAATAGAATTTTTAAAAGAACATCCTGTTTTCAACGCCTATGAAGCAAGAATTGCCTTTAATTTTCCTGGTTCAATTACAACGAGTCAAAGACATTGGCGTAGCTAGCCTTGCTTTTCAGGGGGGGGGGGCCGTGGCCCCGGTCTATCTTGAACAAAAAGCAAACATAGGTTTTAAAGAGTCGTGCAAAGTGTGCAATGAATAAAAAAAAATACGCGCATTAAATGTTCTAATATTTTAATATAACAAATTTAATAATACATTTACCAACTTATTTATATGTATACACAGGAAGTATGTAATTCAGCAATTCTACAAAGAAAGTTTTCTACGTCGCTGACTGAAAGCGTCTACCACACTGTCTAAGTCGACCTCAACATCTTTTTCTAGACTACGTCTCTCTTGAGTCATAGTTGTTCTAAGCCAATTAAAAACTCTCCTCATGGCAGAGAAAGACCTCTCGCAAGTTGCACTTGAAATTGGAAGAATACTCGCAACTTTAAAAAGTTGGTAGAGGTTTGGATAGGTGTTTTCTGCTATATGTTGTTTGATAGAATCATGACCAACAGTTTGATTTAACCGAAAAATACAATTCTTTAAAACGGTCATTTCTGCTCTTAGAGTAGAAGTATTAATATTAAAAATTTCCCGGTATTGCTCGACGAATTTATTCCATTTAACGACGTGGGAAAACTTAATATGAAAATGGTTATGAAATTGTCACCAAAATCGGAAAATTTTCATAAGACACTAAACGCTAACCTCAAAAAAACTAAAAACATTATTATATTTATTTTGGAAAAACAGTTTAAAAAGGTCTTTTATAACCTTACGACATCTACAACCCGATTTCGGAAACAGAGGGGCAAAGGTCGCTGTCTTTATTAAATGCGAAATTTAACTTACACTTCTATAATATTTTACAAGATGTCGCCAATATGTATGAAATATTCAATATGCATAATTATGTTTAAATTTAAAAAATATTTTCGCGAAATTGCATAAGTGCAGAAAAGTTACCGATAATTTAAAGAGAAAAAGCCTAATTCCGCAAGACAAGGGCTTTTTCCTGAAATATAAACATTATCTGAATGATTTTAAATTTTAATGCACCTATTTTATTTGAATATTTCCCGAATAATAATAGAAAAGTATGTATTTTCAGCGTCATGTTCTTTTACTAGTAGTCGGAGTAGTCGGTAGGGGAGGCCTAAAATATCTTAGGGGGGGCCGGAGGGACTTCAGGGTACGCTACGCCAATGGTCAAAGATGTCGTGTGACAGCAAAAAAAAATATTTTAAACGCAGAAAAAACACAAAAACATGTGGTGTTCATAGATGAAAAAATCACACAGTGATCGAAAACAAATTTTAGAAAAATTCATTCAGGAAAACCCAAATTTTTTTCAAAATTTAGCAAATTCAATGCCTAGCAAGACTAGCAAGTATTATCCAGGCCGATTGTGCAATGACACGTTATTAAATATTGTTTTTTTTTCTATGTTTCTTTAATTTGCTAATAATATGACTGGAGCACATTGATTTTGGTCAGGTCAGTGCCTTGCTTTCCCGACCATTTCCCTCTTCTTCATATTTTCTTTTGATTCGCACATTCTTCGACTTATTTGATCCATAGTGAGCGGCTACACGGCGCACCAACCAACCGGCGTCTGATTTGACCATTTTGTTATTTTCTTGTAATAAAAAGATAAAAATTATTTATTTTTGTATTATTTTCCAAAATTTTTTATTAGTACTTAACATTAATTAGTAGCCATAGAACCCTTAGACACTCAGTTAACTATAGGAGAAATCTCCTTAATATTTTATTTTTGTTTGTTAAATAAATTAACCTTTTTTGCAAAAATCAGTCAGTTACAATAAGCCCTGCAAACAGAAAATCTTCAAAAACTTATATCTGCGGCTGACTTCGGCTGTATGCATTTTATGTGGCGTTTTCTGTACAATAATTGAGCGTGTATTTTATTTATTAAAGACAAAAGCGCCTCCTTGCGGTTTGATTTGATTAATTTTTGCCACTTTATTACATAGAAGTGTAAAACCCGGTTCCCACCTACGAAGTGCTCGTGCGTGCCCGCGCACGCGTCACATTTGACGCGTAAGCGGGCACCCACGAGAAAGTCGTAGGTGGGAACCGGGTGTAAGATATTTTAATATAAGAGGAGACGGATAGCTTTTCAACGACTGACTTAAAGTATGCATTAGGTCTTTTTTGTTTTCAAAATTTTTAAAATATAATAATTGTAGATAAAACTGCAAATCACTGATTTATATTTTTGTTATAGGTGCCAGTAGGTGCGTGTGGCGTTGCCAGGCATTTGGCCACCATAGATCAAGGCTATATGTCCCTCTTCCCCAATGAGGGTGGAGATATCAAAAGTGATGAACTTGCTCAAAGGTACATAGACAAATCTACTAGATCTACGCAGCATTGATGGAGATGTATAGTTTTTTAATGATATTTTTATATCTTTAGGTTAATACGATACATATCCGTTCCACAATCTGCTCCACTGGCGAACCTGCCTATCAGCGAAGCCATGCTCACTTGTTACGACGAAAATAGTCAGTTATTCATCCCCTTTGTAAACGTAAGTATTACAAATCTCTGTTCTGAAACGGTTTACTTTAGCTTAACTCCTCATATTATTAGTTTTCTAAAGTCAGGATCTTGTTCCTTGTCTAAAACAGTATTCTCATCGGGAAATACGATAAGGAGTTTGTAACTAAGACAAAACTAGAAAATCGCTTGAATGGTACGGACCTGAATCATATTCGTCAATACTGCTCTTAAATGTTTTTTTTGTCTCCATAGGAAGTGCGTGTTGGCCCAGCCGAGACTTCCCTTTCCGCATCCGTGGATATGGAGGACGGCTGCTGCACCAGTCCTCCTGCACCTTCCCTCACCCCTCCCTCTTCTCCAAACGTCCAGGTCAGGGACTCGCCGTGGGAACCGTTGGAGTTGACCATTGAATATTGGCAGATGCCGAAGTTTACTGAAAATTTAATTAAGGTACAATTCTTTGAACTGAATTAAATTAAATTGTTTGATTTGTAATTGAACCCTCGACCCTGAGGTCTTCGGTAGAAGGCTTCGAGAAAAATCGGTAGATTTCGGTAGATTTTTTAATCATCTCAGCAAGCAGTAGGTAAATTGTATTTCTACGATTTGTTTTTACTGACAAAATACCAAAATTAAGAATTAAATAAAAAAATTAGGTAAATACTAGGGACCTATTGCAATAAAGCCAGGCACAAATTGTGCCGGGCACTATATTGACAGTTTCGCATTAAAAACTGACAGTTGATCTTTCAAAATTGACATACCAAAGTCGAATTTAGAAATCCAGTCGTTTATTTTATATTAATTGTGGCGTCACTATTAATTCCGGCTCTTATGGCAATTTTGAAAGAAGACAGCTGTTCTTATATTGTGAAACTGTCAATATAGTGCCCGGCACAATTTGTGCCTGGCTTTATTGCAATAGGTCCCTATTAGGTAGATAATATTATTAAAAAAAACCTCAGAGTTTATAATAGCGTGATCTTTAATGCCGCTTGCGGCTGCCGGCTGAGTATATCGCAAAATCCAAGAGATGGCGCCATAAATACACTTTTAAAAACAATGGCTTGAAATAAATTTTTTATTCTACAAAGGATCTTACATAAAAAGAATATTTTATTTATGGTTTTTTTTAATCGCGATTACGAGGCGTATCAAAAAAAAAACAAGTTTATATTGAAAAAAAAATCGGTAGAAAACTATGGTAATTCGGTATATCGTAAAGTAAAGGGCTAAATCGGTAGATCTACCGAAAAATCGGTAGAGGTGGCAACACTGACTGGGATATTCGGATTCAGCAGGGTCGAAATAGGGCGAAATTACCATTTGGCCAAAATTAATATAAAATGCTTCTTTACCGAAAACGGAGATCCGTTATAAACGCATTGTTTAGAAATTTGAGATCTAGAAATTTCGAAGAATAAATAATTCTGAAAAATTTTACTTAACAGTATGAAAATCAAATAATCTTTAAAAACAAATGTTTTACAATGTAGTCACATACATTGAAAATTTGGGAGGTAACGGCCCCAAAAAGTTCGTAAAATGTGTAATCTCTTACAAAAATTTTATTTTCCATACTGATACCACTTTTCAAACACAAACCATCTAAAAACATAAACGACATTTTTCACGCGAGTAAAAAAAATTAACAGTTTAAATAATTTTCTGTTTTATTTCTAATAGGCTGAAAAAGACTCGAAAACTAAACAAGACGGAAAAACGTCCCTGAAGGGTCTATTTAGAGGTCTGCAAGCTTCCCCCACCACCAGTTCAGGTCTGAGTTTGACAATACATATGGCGAGCAAGGAGAAGAAACAAAAGAGTGAGTTTAAACCGAACCGAACCGAACACGATACACTATTACACGGTATGTCAGCGCGCATCCATGACACATGGCGCTTGATTGTCAATTATCGCTTTCCGTGATCAGGTAGATGCCATAAATAAGGAAATTGGCTTGCAACAAATGGAAAATGATGCTTTCGCGATCACCAATAACAGTCCAAGGCATTAACCAAAAAAAAATTTTTTTAAATTAATTTTTACTCAAACAAGTTTCGTGGCTAATCGGGCAAAAATGAGTTTTTTGTTTCCCTTATATTTTTCCGTGGGTAGCCTGAAAGCTTAACCTCACGGGGGTCCAAGATCTAATGGACACCTAATAAGTGTTGACAGTTAACCGTTTCGTCCTTATGGGACTCCTCAGAACACTGCTGGTCAATGTGACAAATCTTGCGAAGTTAATCAGACGGTTTTGTCTCTAATTAAATGTAATTAGTGAGCGAACTATAGCAAGAGGCGCCATCTACCGAGATACGAGAGAAACAAAAAACTAAAAGCAGACGAAAACACTGCTATACAATATCGATCAATGAAAAGATCGAATGCAAATAAAAGAAAACAACTATAGTCCGTGACCTACGACAGCTCTTTGTCTTTCAGGCCGGATCAACACAGATTGCATTTTTACCCGTCTTCAAGACAGTGAGCGTCAATCAACGGAATTTTTAAGCCAAATAATACTAACAAACGTGGAATTTCGTATCCGTGAATTTAAAAATCAAACAAGTTTCGTGGCTAATCGGGCAAAAATGAGTTTTTTGTTTCCCTTATATTTTTCCGTGGGTAGCCTAGTCAACACTTATTAGGTGTCCATTAGATCGAACAGACCACTCATTTTAAGATTGATCTCGAATCGGTCGGAAGCGGTTTTTGATCGCTGATCGAAAAAAGTATAAATAAAAACATAAAAAAATCTCCTTAGCTTTGCATTTTTATATTGCTACAAGTTTGTCCGGTGATTTGGGATACCTAAATGTCGTGACAATAGTTACAGCACAAACTCTTAATATTTAATTAGGGCTAGTATTTTTTTTAATTCTGTCTTTTTCTTGTCTATAGTTATGAGACTGGGAAAGAAGAAGGAAAAAGAAAAAGACGTAGAACCAAGGAGTCAGACTGTCGAAGGCATCTCCAGACTGATTTGTTCTGCCAGAGCATCACATACGGCTCCGTTAAAAGGTAATTTGCATCCTTTTCCAGACTGTTCCACTTAGAGTTTCCCTAAATTGTAAGAAAAAATCGTTGGAAATTCAATCTATTTAAAAATAATTTAGAGAAATGTAAAACGTAAAAACCATAAAGTGTAGACGGTTCACTGATAAGTAGTTTTAGATAAAAAAAGGGAATGGGTTTTGTATTAAAATTAAATTACCTCTCATGTTTCAGAATCAGGTTCAACCTAACCTTGAGAACATTGACTAACTATCCTATCATATTTTTAAAAATCAACTGAGGGCGAAAAGTTGTTGAAAATAATAACACATTTTTCCTATGATATATCGCAAAAACTGGAATATAGTTTTAGGACATTAGTAAACTATTTCTACACCTTACGGTTTCTAAATTTTGCATTTCGATAAATTAATTTTTGTAAATTTAGTTTTCTATGATTTTTTTCGTTCGATTACAGTTTCTTTGTTTATCAGTTCTACCTAATATATTTTTATACAAATTTTGTTTCTGTACTTTGCATTTCAACAAATTATGCTTACAGTTTTAAGAATTGTGTTGTGTGGGTCTATTCTCTAAACATTCATTTAGGAATTTTACTTGAGTTTTCATAAAATTCATGTACGAATTTATTTGAAGAATGGACCCCCAGAAAGCCCATGCTTCGTCTCGTCTCGTTTCGTTTTTACTTATTGGCTCTGTCCACCTATTGCAGACAATTTGCCAGCTCAATTGAGTGGACACCAAGATAATCTGACTCGAAATCACTTGGTGTTCGGGACAATCACAACTCATTCACTCTCACATTCATACTACGTAGCCCATTCTTAAGTTCGTTCCCAGAGATCATTTCCTACTACTGCTTTATCTTGTTTCAGTGTACATCGACGGAGTCGAATTCACCGGCGTGAAGTTCTTCCAGCTCAACTCCTACTGGCAGACGCATGTAAAAAATTTGACAGTTTCCCTTGTGGGCGTGCCGCTAGCGAGCACAGACTAGCATACGGGTTCGTCAACTGCGCATGTCCGAGCGTCGTCTTTAAAGCAACGAGGTAGGCCGTGATTATACTGTACTTGTGTCCTTTTCTACTTTATATCGCTTTTAGTGCGAACTGAAGAGGGATAGAGGGCGTTTTCCCAGACGTGACAAGGTTAAGGTAGGTCATTAGCACGTTTGATTTTGTACAGACAGTAGTTAATCTGTTCGAGACAAGATACGTAAGTTTTAAATATATCTGCGTGGAAAAGTGTGTTTTAAATTGTTTGATAAAGCGACCCACAACTTGTTTTTAATAAAATTAAAGAATGTTGTTTGAATTAGATGTTTAAAAACTTTTAAAAAAGAAGAGGTTGTAATTTTTGGGAGCATTTCCCGGAATGGATATATTTTAGACATACGTAATTCGACTATACCATCGTTTTGCCTTTTTTTGTACTTGTTTCTGTGAACCCGTCAAGTGGGGACAAGAAAGTTGAAATTAGAATAGATTTTGTCGATCTGAATATATCATTCTTGTAAAAAAACAATATTACAATAACAAATTTATAATAAAAGTTGCCTCCCTACAATTTTTAAAGAATTTGACTTTTCAGTTTTGACAAATGTCTCAAAAATAGCAAAACGATGTAGTTATCTTGAACGGTCTGTACAGAAAATGAGTGTTATTGCAAATAGTAAGAGCCATTTAAATTAATATATCGGGCTGGCACATAAGTAATGAGACACTTGATTTAGGTTTTTAAATATTTTATTATCTTTGTCACACAAAAAGCTTAATCAATAATATAGTCCACATGAGCAAATAAGAGATTTTTCAACTATTGGGCGAAGTATTTATTCTTTCACCCAGATGTAGTAACCGCGAGTCGTAAGGTACCGTCTTTCAGCCTAAGTCTTGCAACTGTTGGGTGAGATTTGGTTATGAGACTAACAGAAGAGACCGAATGTGTACTCTGTATGGAGGATGACGGAACAGTCAGACATGTAGTGTGGAAATGTCCGGCTATTGCACTTCTACGTTAGAACAATTTCCGCGAAGCCTCAGATTGATTTAGAACATCTGGACAGTGTCTCACCCAAACTGATAGCTAGCCCTTTTTGAAGGACTAGGTATACAATGGTGAAAAACTACTCAAAAGTGAGCCACAATAGACCCAATGGTGGTTGCAGTGGAAGGGCTGCAAGTAGAGGTGTTGATTTTCGTTACATTTAAATACTCGTTACTAATCGTTACTTGATTACTGTAACTGCAGTGGCGCACCCAGGAATGTGTCTTGGGGGGGGCCCCGACAGCTACAAAGCGCGCCCTCAAAAAAGTGGCGGCCAAAAAAAAAAAAAAAGGTCGTCATGTCTTTTCGCCACTACGCCACAGCTTGGGCTTGGGAGGGGCCCGAAGCCTCCTGATGTCAAATTTTAAGGTATTTTTCATGTTTTATCATCAAATATGTGGAAAATATATTAAAAATCTAAGGCTTGATTCTAAATATTCAATTGAAATTTTCAAAATGCGGGCTAAAATTTAAAAAAATAAAGGTAGGAATTCCGTAGGAACTGTTCTATGTACTAGAGGTATGCGTGTGCATGAGCTAAGAGAAAAACGTACTTTGGGGAATCACATAATATTTAAAATTGCAAACCGACAACCGTCAGCCGAGGCCGAGCATTCCGAGCAAGCGGCTGCAAGCGTTCAAACAAACAGCATTGCCAGATTGTCACGTTCTACTTTTTCTTATTGTTACCTTTTACAATGCGTTAGTTTCTTATAGTTATCATAGTTACTCCCCCCGCAATTTTTAATTTTACGAAGTTCTTAAATTTAGATTGATCATATATCGTCAAAGTTTGTCAGAGTCGTAATTTTTGGGATGCTTATAAAAATTAATTTAAAATCATATCTTACGAACCAGTTACTAAAATGCGATTTTGGAATTTAGATGAAGAATTACATTTTCAACAAAATTTGTCATAACGAACGTGAAAAGTTTGTCAGAGTTGGAGTTTTTGTGAAAAGAAAATCGTAAAAATTTTGAACACGGCAGCAGCTAGAGTAACGTGGTTTTTACAAACTGATAAAAAATTTAATTTTTAACAAATACCTATATAGTAGAGTAAATTTGTAAAATAAAGTTGCAAAAGGGTACATTTTTTTATATTTGGCATAGTAGTACCTAACACCAAAAGCTAAGTTTTGATTCGAGAATCTCCGATTTTCCGGCTTCAGAATTCAAATTCATCTGCCAAAGTTAAAAAAAAAATACATTTGTTGTTTTAAGAGAAATTAAACTAATTTTGATGGATTTACTTTAAGTGGGAACTACTCAATTTAAAAATGTAAAAAAATGACACCTGTCACTTCAAAACAAAATGGCGGCTATATTTTAAAAAAATCGTTTTTTTATCTGAACTTCGGCCGCCAACTTAAAATGTTAAATGTCAAATTGTAACGTTTTATACATTTTTACAAAATTCGGCTTACAATTGATAAAATTTGATTTGGTTTACAGGTTATGAAGGTCTCATTTATTTTTGACATATTAAGCGCCATCTTTTTGTCGGCTAGGGAACTAGTTTTTTTTTTCAGTAGGTTTAAAGAGCTGGTCAGTAGTTTTAATATGAGACATTAAAATAAATATCGCACAAAAAATAAAGAAAATATCGATTAAAATATAGTCGCCATTTTGTTTTAAAGTGATAAGTTTAATTTTTTTCTACATTTTTAAATTGAGTACGTCCCACTTAAAGTAAATTTATCATAATAAATTTAATTCCCCTTAAAACAGGGAATTCATTTTTTTTTCTAAAATTTGGCAGCCGCCATCTTGGATTCTGATACCGGAAAATCGGGGATCCTCGAATGAAAATTTAGCTTTTGGTGTTAGCTACTACCATGCCAAATATAAAAAATATACCCCTTTTGCAGCTTTTTCTTGAAATACCCTACAAATTAACTCTATTAAAAAAAGCTCAACACTCTATCACACTATCAAGGTCTTATTCTTGGATTACGACGTTCTGGATGGCTGTGCATTCCTGCCGTCGTCTATTTTTTTACACTGACACGTGCAATCGTTGTTGTATACAGACAGAGCAGAAGTTTCTGCTTGAAAATAATTAACTTATAAAATGACCTGTTTCAAGTTTTCATTATTTTTGTGCCAACTTAATAATTTCTTGGTCAAATTTTTAAAGAGGCTCTAAAATCGATGTGGCTAGAATAGATTTTGTGGAAACGGTGTTACTGCTTAGAACTGTTTTGCTGTCTTAGCTTGAAAAATTGTACTGAAAATGGTTTTTTTGGGTGCATCATTTAAGTTTGTTAAAATACAGAAAAATAAAATAAAAGAAGTAGGTTTTCATCATACATACAAAAGCACGTCAAAAGACCTTTTCAAGCGGTGGACCGTTCGGTTATTAGTTCTCTTCGTTTAAATGCGAGAATTAAACAGAGAACGCTTAAACAAGAAACGCTAAAAAATTATAGATTTTCATTGTTCTTTCTTTGTACCTGCGGAGCAGAATTATTAATGGTTAATAGAACAATGAAAATGCATCTTTTTTTACGTTTCTTGGTTAAGCCCGCGCTATTTGATTCTCGCATTTAAACAAAGAGAACTAAAACCGAAAGTTCTCTTTGTTTAAATGCGAGAATTAAACAGAGAGCGCTTAAACAAGAAACGTTAAAAAATCATGGATTTTCATTGTTCTTTCTTTGTACCTGCGGAGCAGGATTATTAATGGTTAATAGAACAATGAAAATTGCATTTTTTTTAAGTTTCTAGGTTAAGCCCGCGCTATTTGATTCTCGCATTTAAACAAAGAGAACTAAAACCGAACGGTACACCGCTTTAAAAGGTATAAAATGTCTATGTTTCTTTACTATTCAAAATTGACCCTTGAACATTTCGATGTTGCCACGTGACCAATTTTTCCTAAAAAAAAGCGACCTTTTATTACAAAGTGTTTTGAGTAATATTACACCCATATAGTTGCCTCGCAGTATGTCACAGACGATTTTGCATGACTATTTTTTACACAACCTTACTTTTTTTTGAAACTGCCAGTGATTTCGAACGAACATCACGACGACAACTTTCGTTGGTGAATGAACAACGGCCACTATTAACCTTAATACACCATCGCTTTAAGCCAAAAGTAGAAGAAGTCTTTTTTAACTATGCGACTTTTCATAAGATAAATGGAATTTTTGCTCTCTCTCTCTCTCTCTCTCTGTGTGAACGTCAGATGGCGTCTAAGAACACTTAAGACTTTTGCAAGCGGTAAACCGATTAAGAAACGTCAAAAAATCATGCATTTTCATTGTTTTATTAACTAATAATAACCCTGCTCTGGAGGTAGGTTATATTTGGTTAAAAGAACAATGAAAACACATGGATATTTTGACGTTTCTTGGTTAAACGCTGTCTGTTTGATTCTCGCATTTAAACTAAGAGAACGAATACCCAAACCGTCCGTCGCTAATATTTGCCTTTTAACGCTGCTCTGATGGTAGCTGGAATTAACAATGAAAATGCATGATTTTTTGACGTTTCTTGGTTAATGGTTCTCTGTTTGATTTACGCATTTAAACGAAAAGAACTAATAACCGAACGGTCCATCACTTGAAAAGGTCTATAGTGTTGCCAAAAGTCAAAATTCAAATAGTGGCTCTCTTTTACTAAATGACACCCTTTTAAAATGCTGTCTTTGACACGTTTAAGCTTCAAAAAAGAGAGTACATATTTTTCTATTTTTCCTAGAAGTTTTCAAAACCACTCATTCGAAAACCCTCAGGCTTAAATGTGTATTTCCAAAAATAACCATACTTCATTGTTCTTCTAGTACTCTAAGTATACCTACTATATTCATAAATGTTTAAAACTAAAAAGAAAAAAAATACTCCGTACTAAACTATTTAAACTTATCCAAAAGAACTGCTTTTGCTTCCTTTTTAACTATACTGTAACTCTAATCTAATAATAAGAATATGTATTAAGTGTGACGTGTCTTTGATGAAAAAGTGCTTTTGAGGTCATTTCTACCACCTTATTTAAAAAGTAGATGTTAAGCCTTGTGTTTATTCGCAAGTAAATTTGCTTAAACTACCCTTATAAGTTATTTTTAACTCATCGCTAGAGAAAAATAACATTATAACTGGATATTATAACTGTGCTATTGAAAATATCTTCCATCAAAATCACAATTAGCAACTTCGCGGACATTCAAAAAAACTAGATAAAGAAAAAGCTGCAAACCTACAACGTAATTACCTTGCTCATCGGATTGTTTACTCGTGGAATGCTTAAACCCACAAAACGCACTAACGGCGCCTACCATAAACGCGTTAGACAGAGAACTAAAAAATAGTGCAGCTAGAATGATACATTATAGTGCGTAAAAGTGAACCATAACCCTACAGTCAAAACGAGAGCTTCGGTTTACAGGATTACAGAAAAATAACTTTTTTAATATTTTAGGTTAGGAAATACATCAAATTTTGAAGAAAAAAAAACAAAACAGATTATTAACTATCAGTGGCGAAGCGACCGTGTAACCACTGTTACCATTGGTAACAGTTGAAAAACTTGAAAAATATTTTATATAAACTACTCTAAATGAATATAGAGACATATATTTAAAATTAAAAAACTTTATAGATATTTTTCTTTTTTTCTGCATTTATATTTTTTAAACAATATATAAATGTGTTTGTTAAAATTTACTATTATATAATTTTTAAATGCTTGCTCCGGCAAAAAAAGTTAAATTTGAAAATAAACAGGCAAAAAACAAAAATTGATTTTATAAAAAATAATAAAGAAATACCTTAGTAATGAGTACGTCCACCTCTGGCACAACGACGAGGCATGCATACTTTCGATCAAATTTCGTATTACTGGCTGATGTAATTGTTCATAGATTTTCGAAAGCACATCAGCAACTTGATTAAGATTTTGGAAGGGTTGATGTTCTTTTAAGCGCCTTGCTAGTTGATCCCAAAGATGCTCTATTGGATTAAGATTGATGAGCCGACCCCCTCATAACATCGATATTATTCTCATTTAAGAAATCTTTTACTACTCGTGCAGTGTGCGGTCTGGCATTATCCTGCTGTAAAATAAATTCAGCTCCCATATTTTGGGCAAAGGGGACAACATGAGGTTCCAAAGGACAGTTTCCTGTGCAGCTTTGTCCAAATATCGTTTACCTGGACGTCTTCATACGCGTACACGTCCGTCATTAGTGAATAACAAATTTTTTCTTATCACTAAACATTACATTGCCCCAATGCTCTATGGTCCAATTTCCTGACAAAAGTTTATGCGTTCTCTGCGGTGAGTTAGGGTTAATCGGAGGGCTCTAACGGGTCGTCGGGCATGTAATTAAGCATTCGTGAAGCCTATTGCGTACCGTTCAATCGGAAATTTGGGTCTCAGTAGCATTTATTAGTCGATTTTGTAACACTCTAGCAGTGTTGGTACGACCTCTGACTGCCCAAAGTTGCAAAAGACGATCTTCTCGGGGGGTGGTTGCCTTTTGGCGTTGAGTATAAGGGACCCTTCGTACGATACCGAATATAAGGTATAGGTCGGAGCTACAGCCGTCTGTAGCCTACTTCTATCAACGCCACTGTTCTAGCTATTTGAATTTCATTTAGGTATACCTTTTACACCCTTCTTCTATTTCAAACGTCAACATTCATTTTTAAATTAAATATTTGAATGCTTAAAACGAAATGAAAAAGTATTGATAAATTGTCCAAGATTAAAATGTTTTGTTTTTTTTTAAATTTTAGTAAAAAAAAATTATTAGCATTTATAAAGAACATGATATGAAATTAGCATACAGTATACTATTTTTTCAAAATATTTTTGTTTTATAGAAATTAAGGCAGTTATAAAAGTGTCTTAATTCATTTTGAGTGGTTTATATTATTTTTTTATGACTACTGTGAAATAATTTTAGTTATCAAACATACATGTTGCTCTTGGTAAAAAAATAACTTAAATTCGTAAAATTAAGTATCCGTAAATTAAAAAGCAAACAAGTTTTCGTTAAGCGGGTTTTTTGTTTCTCTTGTATTTTTCCGTGAGTAGCTCAAAAGCCCAACCTCACTGGGGTCCAAGATCTAATGGACACGTAATAAGTGTTGACAGTTAACTGTTTCGGACCTTATGGGACTCCTCATGGTCAATGTGACACCCTTGCTAAGTTAAGTACACGGTTTTGTCTCTTAGATTACGTTTCTAGTGAGAAAACAAAACCATGTACTCTGCAAGAAGCGCTAAAACAGCAGCAGGCCAGTAAAACTGCTATATCATCGATCGATGAAAATATCGATTGAAAGATCTGACCGAAAAGACAATGTGTGTCGTAGGTTACGTGATGGATTATCTCTTTCAATCGATCGATGATATAGCAGTTTTACTCGCCTGCTGCTGTTTTAGTTTCTCTCGTATTTTGGAAGAGAGCGCTTCTTGCAGTGTACATGGTTTTGTTTTCTCACTAGAAACGTAAGCTGAGAAACAAAACCGTGCATTTAACTAAGTGTTCTGAGGATTCTCATAAGGACGAATTATGTTTTTTTACCTATTATGCGCCGGCCGGTGAAATTGTGCCCAAATCGCATAAGTATGCTCCGATTGGCAACACTGGTGGTAAAACCAACCTGCAAATACTAATAAACTTATAAAATTTCATAACAAATGTCAAAGAAAGTTGCCCATCTGTGGTGTAGAACAACTTTAAAAACATATCGAGGAATCTAGTGTATACTAATAAAACTACAGTACAGTGTTGCCAGCACAGTAAGTACTTGGTGAAAAATTGTGGCAAATTACTTGCAAGTGAACACGAAGATTAAATTTCTTTAAAAAATCCGGTAAAAGCGCCATCTACACGATGCCATTACAGACCACACTCTTAAGCACTAAAACTAACGCGTTTATCGATGATTGCTTCTAGTCACAAAAATAACACAAAAAAATTAAAATAAAATAATATTTGTTGACAATACATATTAAATCTGTTGTAAAAGCTCAAG
Source organism: Aspidapion aeneum (assembly GCA_963576565.1). Classification (NCBI taxonomy): domain Eukaryota; kingdom Metazoa; phylum Arthropoda; class Insecta; order Coleoptera; family Brentidae; genus Aspidapion; species Aspidapion aeneum. The sequence continues at coordinate 30,390,031 of OY755038.1, read as the reverse complement.
AGAATTCTGGTTCAAAATATATCTTAAAACAAATTTATAAAAAATTTAAGGTGATTTCTTATCGGCGAAGTAAAATCAATAATATACCTATAAAGGCAAAAATGTTTGGTTGTATAGTGCCATCTATTGTACACGGTGCCAAGTCAGCCTTTTATCACAAGGCTATTAAGCACAGAGGCTTTTAAATCTTTTGGAACCGATAATTTATTAATAATAAGATTAAAAAATTGCACAAATCTACCGCCATAAACTAATAAAGCTTAATAGATAAAAATTTCATAAAAGTACAAGATATTTAATTTAAAATAAGAATTATCTGTTAAAATTAATGTTTGAAATGGTTTTGATAAATTATCACCCTGTATAATAGACGGCTTCGGTACCTAATTATGAATTTTTGAACCAGAAACTGATTAAAAATGTGTTAATCGATAAGAAATACTCTGTATGTGATATAGATATGTAGTAATTTGAAATTATTCATATCAAAGTTGAAGTTAACAAACATGTCAACCTTAAGAAGGGCACTCGTCGTTATTAGTAATGAGTTTAAGTAGGTACCCGTCATGTTGTTTTGACACATAAATTCATTAACTCTCAAAATTATTAAAAGTCTCAAATCGCTAAATACCAAGTTGAATATCTGATTATTCTTTAACTTATTTACCGTTATAAATAACAATGAGCGACAATGGGTTTACAGTCACGTACTTATATGTATGTATCTGTACTCGAAAAAGGCCTCTAAAAAATACTTCAATTATGTTGATTTCAAATGAACCCCAACGTATGTCCTGGATGAATTAAAGTTACTGATAATAATAAATGCTGCGTTCGCAGAGCCATCTTTTGTCCAAGCTTAAACACGCTGATTATCAGTTACCTTAGAATCAATGCCTTTTGATTTGCTAGCGGCTACGTCAAAAACAGTCTTTATCTTCCAAAAGTTCTAAAATCAGAATTTTCTCAAATACCAAACAAAAAATCATGTCAAATCCGATAAATTGTCAACGTCATTTAAAAGCGATACGTTTTACATTTTATTAAAAGCTTTTTTAATCCAACCAATAACCTTGGGGCAGGGCTATCAAAACGGACGGGCCACGATCCTCCACTTTGTTGACGTCACATCGGGGGCTGATTATTTTTGATGGTCACGTCACGACACAGGTGATTGTCTTTAAAATATTGAAGTTGGAATGACGTTTCATGAATGTTTGTATTTTTTTTAAAATAAAGTTGGTTTTGAGATTGTTTTTACTAAATTCTTGCAGAACATTTTAAAATTTTAAATATATAGTAATCCTTAATTTTTCAGAACCGCTTCATTGGCTCACACAAAAATTAAATTTAGAGTAGAAACGAATGTGTTTGTTTCTGCATCGAAAGTAATCGGATTACCTACATCTATTTGTTTATATAAAAAATTACAAGATCAAATAATGATTTTTTGTAGTGTAATTTAGTTTTGAAAAGATTAACGCTGGTATTTTTGGATTCTAAATGAAATGAACACAGAGACAAAGTCAAATACATGTAAAATATAACAGTTGGCATGCGGTACATGGCGGGTAATTTGAATTCAAAATAAAGAATGCTATATCTTGAAGATTTTAACCTTTTAATCATCTTGCATCCTTACAAAAGTTTGGTGGAATATGGGGATGGTGTCTGAGAATATTTCACTGAAACTTCACGGAAATATGTAGTGCCATTTTGAAAATATCATAAAAAACGTATCACCTCCCATAAGACCCAATGTAAAAGTCAGCCCCCCGAGAACAGCTGATTTTTTCAGGGTCGTGGCCTGTACTTTTTTGTTGGCCTTGGTTGGGGTTCAATTGATTCCAATACGGCGGAATGCTAGTAATTTTCTATTAAATGGCCTAAATACGCTTTACTAGTACAGATATGTGTATATAAGTCCATGAACTGTAGTATAGCATTCCTTAATGCTTAAAACTTTAGTAAAATAAAACATTTTCCTCATGGCCATCTATTTTTTTGTTGGTCTTGGGCCACCAACCCAACTCCTTCGTGGTAAACCAGAAGTAGAGATTAAAGGAAGTAGCTATAAGGGAAAATGTTTTAAACTCCTTTATTCAGATATTAACTTTACAAAATCGCTGATACACACTCGTAATCGTAAAACAATTAAACTTGTGTCAAATAACATAAAACGGTTGTACTTTACTTATAATTATATAAATACCCTGTTGGGGTACAAATGTTGTAGTATTTATGTAACACTAATAGTGTGTAAGATGTATTTTTATTTCTAAAAAAAAGTTTAAAGAGGAATATTAGTTTGGTGCGATAGAACATTTACCCATTTTTTTCACTTGTATGGCATTAAATTTTGAAGTTGTTTGAACTGGGGTACAGGTAATTAGGTATGGTGTGGCTTTTTTAGCCTTTACAATTAATACTTGTACGACCACTATACAGTGTGTGTCATAAATAGGTGGTGAAATGAAGAAGGGTAATTTCTTGGCATATATTAAAACTACAACGCAAACGTTTGGTTACGGAGTTATAGGGCTTTAAAATTTACTGAATTTTTTAATAATTCGCCGCTACTAGATTCTAAAACACAAAAAAAAATTTTGCTTTGTTAAGACTTTTTGATTTCTTCTATTTTTTGTATAAATAAAAAAATACAGGAAACCAAAAAGTTTTTGGACGAAACAAAGAATTTATTTTGTATTTTAAAATTCAACACTAGCAAAAAAAACTGCAGTTGTTAAAAAAAACATCCTTTAGTCAAAATATGACTTGTATGGTATTAGTTGATGGGAATTGAGTCTGGGGTTAAAAAAATACATTTCAGTATGTCATTCAACTTCAAAAATTACAAAGGCCGGTGGGGTAAATCAAGGAGTAAATGGTTTATTTTTGTCTTTTGGATACAAAAACGTTTTTTATTATCAAGAAGTTTGTGTAGATTTACAAATTTTTGTGGGATCCGTCCATTATATGCCAAAAATGTAGCTAGTTTTTTTAGATTTTTTTACAACAATGTATTTAGCAAAAAAGTACCACCCCTGTCTTAGTATTTTACTTTTATAATAATAAAAGTTAACGTTTTCTTCCTATGAATGTATCTAAAGGACAAAAAATATTGTTTTAAAAGTAGACAAATATAAAAATAAGATAAGGTAGCTATAAAACAGTAAATTGTACTGCATTAGATCGAAAATTGTCAAAACGTCATTTTTGGTAAATTTTTTTGACCAGAAATGGATTAATATCAAAGTGCACAAGTGTGTGCTTCCTTTACAAAATGGTTTTAAAAAATTGATGCTTTGCTTACGTATATAAAACTACCAATTTTGTGTCACATTGTAAAAGTTTAAATGATTGATTGTAATTTTAGCTTGTTTAATTTTTGTTATTTTTTTTACGGTGTGTCTCACTACTTATACCAAAGAGTATGCATCAACAAGAAGCCACCAAAATGGCATCACAGTTAAACAGTACCTTACACTGAGAGAAAACATTGTGTTTTAGTTTTACAAATAGCTTTATTTTTTATGAAGAGTAACGTTATTTTTTGTCATGTTTCAGTTTGGCGTTTCCTTGACTTTGACAAGTTTTTTCTTTGCGTGATGCTTGGTATGTATGTATCAACTTTTTGTTTTCCTAAAGATCCCGACCTGTAATATTGTAAGATACACATCATAAGTTGTCTTAAGTTTTGTTTGTTATACAGCTGGAATATACTTTTAAAGACTTTATCGTTTCTCGAAGTATTCTCCACGAAAATTAATGCACTTTTGCATGCGCTCAAACTAGTTGTCAAAGCTGTAATTCCACTCGTTTGTTGGTACTGTCAAAGTTGCATTCTGGAAGGCTTCGACTGCTTCCTCTGGCGACTGAAAAGTATAGAAATCGCTGGGATTGTATGGAGGATGGTCCAACAATTCGACGTTTTGTTAGATTGAAAAGTCAATGGTTTTTTCTGCTTTGGGCGAACTTGCATTGTCTTGCTGGAGGTTGATTCGTCGTTCGGGGTTCGTTTTTCGAAGCTCAGCGATGACGTTCGGCAAACAAATGGTGATGTGCTTTTAAGACAAATGTGGCGACCATCTTTTTGGATACACTTCGACAATGCATGAATTTTGTTGGCTTTTCTTCATCTTGGAAGACTCACACGCAGAAGACCCACACACAGAAGATTAACGTTTATTTTTGGGTTCATATGAGTAAATCCACAATTCATCACCACTGACAACGCTGTACACGTTTTTCGAGTTTCCTGCCTGAAAGCGGTCTAGAGTTTTTTGATACCAATTGACCCTAGCTTCTTTCTGTTATTCGGTTAACAGATGCGGTATACAGCGGACAACTAATTGTCTTACCCTAATTCTTCATACAAAATTTTTTAAATTGAGGTCTGAAATCCCCAATGAAGCCTCAATCTCGTGATATGTCACATATCGATCTTCCGTGATGAGCATGCGCACAGCATCGGATGACAGCTGTTTTTGGTGCACCTGGCCTTGGATCATCGCTAAGACTAATACGTCCACGCTTGAAGTCTCCGTACCAACGAGGAACTGTCGACTGATATGGTGCTTCATTACCCAAAACAGAAATCAACTCGGCAAGGCATTCTTGTTGAGATAACTTCCTTCGAAAGTTGCAAAAAATTATAGCCCGAAAATGTTCTCGGCTTAATTCCATTTTTCGACTGATTTGTTAACTTGAACAATTCACTGTAGCTATAAAACTATATGTGTCGCACTGACGTTTTGAGTTTAGGTTAGGTAAAGATTGAGGTTAAGTTTTAGTAACGACATTCGATCATTGTCGCCCTCTATGTTCCTATATGCAAAATATAAGACAGCCCTCCTTTCATATTGACATTTAGATTAAAGAGTATTTTTCTTTGAAGAAAATTTATCTCAGTGAAATGTGCTATTTAAAAGTAATTTGACCCAACCGACACATTGTATAATTATTGAGGAGTGGAAGTATCTGGCACTTAGCACCTTTGTTACTTCCACTCTTCAATTATTCTCCATCTAAACAAAGATTTTTAGTGAATTTTAGCTTCTTGTTATTGTATCTTCTTTTTTTAAACGGACAGACAAAAAAAATAATTTTGTCTATCAAAAGAAATGTTTACCTAAAAAAAAGGATAAATAATATTTAACCACAGTATATAATTTTTGGTTAAGAATTTGAAAAGGCTTTATATGTTGACTAGTGAGACCATTTATTCCAAAATCGATGTTTTTGCTGCGGAAAGTTTCATATTAGGGTCATTTCATTTGAAATTGATCAAAACGAAAATAAGAGGTTTGGCAGACCACATACTTTATTTATTTTTGGAAAAAAACTGATTAGGATTTCCCAAGGAGTGATTGCACCAGGGCAGTGATTTATTTCTTATTTAAAATGTTTGAAGAGAGGTTTTGAATAAAAATATAGGGAAACATCTATTTAAAAAAGGTAATTTTCTTGCTGAAAAACGCATAACAAACAGTGCTAAGTTAACCAGTGTTAAGTTTACCAGTGTTAACATATTGTTTCTTAAAAAGACAAAAACCGTAAAAAAAACATTTTTTTTAATAGCTCAAGAAATATTTTTTTGGTTGATTTGATATGAAATGACCCGTTAGTAATTTATTGTGATATATTGATATTCCTATTTGATTGTAAATTACTACATTTAGATTTGATTTATGTTATGTTAATTTATTTGCTGTATTAAGTATGCCAATATGAATTTTGTTTAATTTACTGTGTTTATAAACTAGATTTATTAATATTTTTGCTTTTATGAGTTTTTTATTCGTCAACGAGCAGAAGTGTTAAAGTTTCATTATATTTCTTCCCACCCTTTTTGACCATTAGTTTGCCTAAAGAAAAAAATTTTAAAGGCGTTTGAAACAGCAAATTTTTATTCGTTTGTCTGCCTCTCTGAAATTTTGATCCTACACCATCAAGAAAAGTAGTAGTATACTTGACAACTTCAATCTACTTTTCACTTTGAGTTCATCTAGTTTATATCTAGACTATCCTTGGTTCAATGGAATATTCAGGAGATATAAAATGTTCATTCCTCTTTCGAATTTAAAAAGAGAGTTAAAGTTTTCAAAAACAGCTACAAATATATATAGGTTGTTGCTAAATTTTTGGACGCTACTGTAACCCGGGCCTGTAACTAAGGACATTCCATGCAAGCCAAACTTTGCTTATAGAAGCGGTACTATTTAAAAAGTGGTTGTTTCTTGTCAACTATAATTTACAACTATGAAGTATATGGTAAATTTTCAAAATACTGTATGTTACTACAGAGAAAATTTATTTTTTCTTCGAGACGAAAACTAAAACGGGCGCGGCGGGAAGAAAATTAATGAAACACCCTGCACAGAGATCATGTTAAGAAGTAATAATCTTGTTTCACTTTATTCCCGTTAGAATAGGGTCAGATAAGATTTGTAGCCTTTTCTAAATAATTGAAAACTAAATAAAAAACTACGATTTTTTTTAAGAGCACAAACCAAAATAAACAAAGTTCATTATTGACTCTTTTTAGATGTACAACAAGTAGACTCGTATTTTTTATATATAATTTGTAAGTTGTATATAGTGACGTTGAGCCACAATATGTGCGAAGAGTTCTTTTATATAATAAATTTTTTGCAATAGGAGGAAATTTTGGCTCTTAATTATTAAAAAACTCCATATACATAATACGTATACGAAAAAGGAGGCGTCAATGATGTGTTGCCAGTTCTCCTAGGCCAGTCAATAGAGCGAAAAAAAGACCGCCAGCTTGCAAAAGGTGGTGTAGATGTCGTGATTTTGATATACCGTCAAACAGGGTGAATCGGGACAGCGGGGTCAACCGGGACAAAACCTGTTTTTTACTATTTAAATGGCCTCTATATCTCAAGGTCAATGTTTTTAGGTTCAATAATATTCAAAACTCATAGGCGATATCTTATGCCGTATTCCATTGGGGAAATGAGTGCAGCACTAGTGCACAACTGGCTCGGTGTTTGTATTCCATTGACATGCACTTTTTCAGTTTTCGTATTCCATTGAAGAACTTATAAATTCAGTTTTGCACTGAGTGCGGCTTTTTTGACACCGGCTCTGAGGGCTCGTGCCGTACCGAAAACTTTTTCCCGCCATTAATTTTAAACGCTTATTATTGTCGTGGGATATAAAAATGTGTGCAGATAAAGTAGTGAGCGATTTTTTATTATTTTCCTCGCTGCTAGTTAGTAGCAGCGATGAAGATGAACAGTTTTATGCAATGCAAACAATAAAAGCGGAAACCCCAAAAATCAAAAACTTTATTGAAAATGTGGTTTACAGATTCAACAACAAATCTACATGGATTTGGTTGACTGGGGCCCTGGGTATAATTTTCCGACAGTTGGGGTTTTCTGGCAGCTATGATTATAGGTAAAAATAAATATATTTTTAAGTTCAAGAAACACTTTCGGCTCGAGTTGAGCAATGAGGAATTCGTCATAAACAAGTTTAAAGGGTCTCAATTCTGTCCAAAAATAGAACACGGACGAAACCCAATTAGTGCTGAGGCACATGTCGTGTTGTCATTTTTATGGTATGTTAAAACACCCTTACCTAGCTGTAAGGTTAGATTATGTTCTTGTCAAATGGAAATTTGTTCAAAAATATTTTCTTCAAAAACTTTTTTGAACAATTTTTCGTTATGAAAAAAAATGACTTTCAAAGAAAATGTTTTTAAAAAAATTTTTTTTAAGAAAATGTTTTCAAACAGTTTTTTATTTGAAGAAAATGTTTTTGAATAATTGTCCTTTCCAAGAAAATGTTTTTAAACAACAAAATTTTAAGAAAATGTTTTCAAACAATATTTTGTTTGAAGAAAATGTTTTTGTATAATTTTCTTTTTCAAGAAAATGTTATTGAAGTATTAATACTGCATTCGATCAAATGGTTATTGAACAACATATTTTCAACCAAATTCCGCAAGGCAGGAAAGTTAGGTTTTGTTGAAAGAAACTTGTGAAAAATTATATATGTATACAGGGTGTTTTGAATCCTTATGTTAACATTTTTATTATTATCTTAACTTTAAAACAAATAAAAATGGATATCGTGGTTGGTCTAATATGAGATTTTTGCATAATCAATTTGCCCTATTCATAATTGATATCCTATAAAAAACTATTTGCAACAAAATGTTATATTAACTTTGCTTAAAGCAAGAATAAATTTAGAAAAAAAACTTTTTGAAAACAAGCTTTTATAAAATGGACTAAAAAGCATAAAATAATTTTTTGAGTGTTTTGATATCATAATAATAAAAGCGATGGGCGTATTAAAGAAAATTTTCCCGTTTTTCTTTTAGCCTTGTTAACTCGAAGTTTAGTGAAAATCCAAATTCCTTATATTTATTTATTTAATATTATAGCAGAGAAATGTAAGGGTAGATAATTTAACCCAACCCAACCCTACTCAAGCTACCCTTACATTTTTCTGATAAGGATGGACATTATTACGCCTACTTCATATTAGGCAGATCATCCGCGACCGGCAGAATGTCGATTTATTTTGTCACATTGAAAAAGAAGAGTCGACCCATCATCGGTTGTGGACGATCCACCAAATGCGCATGGAAAGGCATTTACCTAATATTAAATACGCCCATCGCTTTTATTATTATGATATCAAAACACTCAAAAAATTATTTTATGATTTTTAGTCCATTTTATAAAAGCTTGTTTTCAAAAAGTTTTTTTTTCTAAATTTATTTTGTAATTTTTAGATTTGTCTATGCATTTCAGCCAGCGCATCGATATTGCAGGGAGTCTTTTCTGTCAATTTTGAAATATCTAAGTCTTCGATGAGAAGGCCGTCCAACGAGTTGATACTAAACAAAATACAAACTAAAATTTTACCCCCTCTCTGCCCTACACGTTAGGGGGGAGGTAGGCAGTGATACCACATTATTGGATTGTCATCGGAGCTATAACGTTTTGCGAAATTTAAAGTTAATCGGATACGTCGAAGTCAGTTGAAAATAATCAGAAAAACATTAAATCGTCCATTTTGAATCCGCCATATTGAATTTTTGTTATCTGATCAAAAATTCGTAATCCTCATCCTCAAAAACCCCCAGATACCCATTTTGGTGGGAATCCCACAAACTAAAATTTTACCCCCTCTCCGCCCCCCAGGTTAGGGGTGAGGTAGGCAGTCAGTGATACCACATTATTGGATTGTCATCGGAACTATAACGGTATACGAAATTTAAAGTCAATCGGATACGTGGAAGTCAGTTGAAAGTATTCAGAAAAACTTGACATTAAATCGTCCATTTTGAATCCGCCATATTGAATTTTTGTAATCTGATCAAAAATTCGTAATTTTCATCCTCAAAAACCCCCAGATACCAATTTTGGTGGAAATCGGACAAACTAAATTTTTACCCCCTGTCCACCCCCACATCAGGGGGAGGTAGGTACCCGATGAAACCACATTATTGTATTGTCATCGGAACTAAGACGCTATGCGAAATTTGAAGTCAATCGGATGTTTGGAAGTTCTTCAAAAATGAGTTGCACGATTTGATTACATACATACATACATACAGGTGAAGTTAAATAAAAGCTTGTAATAAAAAAGGATTTGTACAGCTCATAATCGTCATAGGAAGTTTTTTGTGTCTCCTGTAAAACTTCATTTTGAACACAAAGCACTTTTAATCGAACCAACGACGATATATAACAAAACAAAAAATGTGAGGTAATTGCACAGATTAGGTTAAATATTGGCTTGCATACGAGGGGTCATCGGCACCCTAAAATTTTGTACAGCGTCCAACAGGACTTGGGTCCTGACGTGTACTGTTGGGTACTGTCGAGTACTGTTGGGTACTGTCGTGTATTGTCGAGTACTGTTGGGTCCTGTTGGTGTACTGTTGGGTACTGTCGTGTACTATCGAGTACTGTTGGGTCCTGTTGAGTACTGTCGTCGTGCCTTGGGGGGGTCCGACAGGGACAAAGCGCGCCCTCAAAAAACATGCGAGCAAAAAAAAAAAAAAAAAAGCTCATCATCTTTGGGGAACCGCGCCGCGCTCACACATCTTGCGACCAAAAAAAAAAAAGGTCATCCTGGGGAAGGCCGACAGGGCCTTAGCGCGTCCTCAAAACACTAACGAAAAAAAAAAAAAAAAAAAAAAGGTCAGCATCTTTGGGAAACCGCGCCGCGCTCACAAATCGTGCGCCCACAAAAACAAAAAAGGTCATCCTGTTTGGGGAACGCCGACAAGGCCTTAGCGCGCACTCAAAAAACTTGCGACCAAAAAAAAAAAAAAAAGGTCATCCTGTCTTTTCGCATCTACGCCACTGTTTCGGGTAAGAGGGTTGTGTCGAGTACTGTCGTGTCCTGTTGGATTCTATCGTGTCCTGTTGAGTACTGTTACGTACTGTCGTGTACTGTTGGGTACTGTCGTGTACTGTCGAGTACTGTTGGGTCCTGTCGTGTACTGTCGAGTACTGTTGGGTACTGTCGTGTACTGTCGGGTACTGTTGGGTCCTGTCGTGTACTGTTGGGTACTGTCGTGTACTGTCGGGTACTGTTGGGTCCTGTCGTGTACTGTCGAGTACTGTTGGGTACTGTCGTGTACTGTCGAGTACTGTTGGGTCCTGTCGTGGTACTGTCGAGTACTGTCGTGTACTGTCGAGTACTGTTGGATCCTGTCGTGGTACTGTCGGGTACTGTTGTGAAATTTGTACAGTACTGTTGAAAGCTGATGACCCCTCGCTTGCATACCACACGAGTGCGGTTTTTCATTTTCCGCGTGTTCCATTGAAACTGCACTCGGTGCAAATTTCTGACAGCACCGTTTCAGTGTCTGTGCACCAACAGTGCTGCACTCATTTTCCCAATGGAATACGCCATTAGTGAACGCGTTTCTGCAAGTCGCCGGCCAGTTCGCTTTAGCTTTTTGAATAGAGCAGCACGCAAAAAAACCAAAAAAAATATTTTATTTATTTTTATTTATATGTGGTTTTAGCTGAACTGTTCAGCTCGTTACCTACCTAGTTTATTTGAGATTTATTGTGTTTTTTAAGTTTTATGAATAAACCTCGTTTTCTGAATTATTTTTAAAGTTTTTTTTCGTTTTTTTTTTGTAAAATAATTCTTTTAACCTTCTCTGTCCCGATTGACCCCATTACAGGGGCTAATCGAGCCTTAACACTGAAAAAAATGGGGTGTCCCGATTGACCCCATATGCGGGGTCAATCGGGACACTCACTAAAAAAAAATATATAAAATCACCTGTCAAAGTGACAGATATGTGTGATATGCCGTTTTAAAGCTCCAACGGTCATTTGGCGGTGGTTTGAAGTCTGACCAGACACGCCCAGGTTAGGATTAATTGGTGATCAGTTGACCTAGGTTAGGTTAACATCGATTTCGGCCTCCCAAAAGGAGAGCAAGGGAGCTATGATTTAAGAAAAAATACTCCTCGATCACAACCAAGAACCAAAAAAATTAGTGTGGAAAGTGGAAAACATAAAAAAACTTATCCTAGTTTTGCTTGCTAAATTTCCGCGACAAAGTTTTAATCTATTCGTGTGCGCGCGAAGCCTCTTCGGCTCATTGCAACGATGCACTGTTGCCATTTTTGAGGAGTAATAGTCTGTCATTAACGGTTCGTATATAATATGCTGTCATAGTTTTTGTGTTGTTTCACTTAAATCGGGGTCGTTTCTGTCTGTCTCAAACCTGCTTAATTAACGCTAAATACGTACAACCGTATAAAGTGTGGAACAGCCAAATGTCGATTTGTATTTTTAAATGCGCATTTTTTCCAAAAAAAAATATACAGGGTGTCTCTAAAAGGTCTGTACAAAATCTTAGCACATATTCCTGAGGTCAAAATAAGTCGATTTAAAGCAACTTACTTTAGTCCGAAATGCTCCGTTTCAGAGGTAAAATTAAAAAATTAAAAATCGATTGTCTTAAAATTTATGAACATTTCTCAACGCATTATTTTAAAAATTGGTACTCGGGGGTTTTTTGGGATGCGAAACCTAAATATGGATACCTTTTTACTGTGGCCGTTAGATGGCGCTTCACAATGCTCTTTTTATAGTTTAAAATGACTATAACTTTTTTCTCAGTGTAACTTTTAACTTTTTTTGTTAAGAAAATATTTTTCTAAATCTTTTTAAGCCAAAAAGGTACTCCTGTTAACATGCGCTAAAGTAAGTCGTTTTCGAGATATTTCCGTTTTTAGTATTCGATGCCGCAACGGAATACTGAAATTATTTTGAAAGACTATTTCACTGGCAAAATGTCATAGCAACGGCCAGTTTTCTACTGACTATTGTTCTCAAAACTTTATTCAAGTTTGTTGTTTTTCGGCAATTTCGCTCATGAAATTTTTTAATTTAAAAATTTAATTTTTAAATTTACCTCTGAAACGGAGCAATTTTGAACTAAGGTAATTTGCATTAAATCGACTTATTTTGACCTCAGGAACATGTGCTAAGACTTTGTACAGACCTTTTAGAGACACCCTGTATAGAGTGTGTCATGTGACAGTGGCTAATATTAACTTTCTTATTTTAAATGCAACCCCCCATAATAATATTTATTTTTTCGATTTTTCACAAAATTCTATTTTTGAAATATTGACAGTTTAAAAACGAAATTTCCAATTTCGAGGCGGAATATTTCGAAAACGCTTAGACCTATGAAAAAACGACTTGCATATCCTTATCCTTAATTTTCTCTCGATTGACATCAATCGCGACCACATCCGGTTTTAACGGAAAATCGGAAATTATTATTTTGGACACAAAATAGTCATTTGGGGAACGCTAAAAAATATACAGTTAAAAAAAACATGGAAATTATATAAACATTGAAATAATGTACCATTCAAGCCAAATATATAAATAAATAAAATAAATAATTTGAAAATTCGAAACTTGAAAATATCTTAAATTTCCGAGACAAAAATAAATTTACCTCAAAAATTACATCTAAACACACTGGGTATTTTTTTTCACTAATTATCACAATCCATACAAATTTTACTAAATTAATGGAACTAAAGTACTTTGAAAGAAAGTTTAGTCTTATTTTTTTAAGTTTTAAAAATCGTTCCCCAAATGACGTTTTTTTGAACGTAGTCTATTGTTTTTGCCGATAATTTAAAAAATATACCGTTGACTGAATTACGAGTTGATCTAACATTTAAGCGTAAAAAATCTTTTGTAACTTGGTCAAACTTTTAATAAAATTTTCCACTTCGATGATTTTAACCCTTATAAGCTATAGTCTTTCAGCACAAATTTCTTCTGTCACTTTTAGTTTTTCAGATATAACATCAGTTTTTTCGGCATTTTAAATCATTCTAAAAAAAAACTTTAAAATTACTCGTATTTATTATTTCTGTATATTATTTGGGTTCTTTTATATTTTTTGTTATTTTCATTTAACATATTTTTAAAACAGCAAATTAGGAAACTTATAAAAATAAAGAGGTAGGTGGTAGGTAATATTGAGTTTGGGATCTGTATCCAGAAAGATTAGTTAACAGTTGTCAATAATGTTTTAACATTTTATTTTTACTACCTAATACTGAGCTAATATAATGCACAAAATTTTATATAAAAAAAAACAATAATACACCATTACAAAAAGTTTCAACAAAAATTAGCTTTCTAAACCTTGTTGAGTTGTGGATTCTATAGAATCGGTTATCACAGATTGCTTTTGTTTTTTCACCACTTCAATCAAATATTTGAATCTCAGCATGCACTCTTCCTGTAAAAAAAAATACAAACACACTTGTCAAACCGAAACGACTTCGATATACAGGGTGTCCCATAACTTAGGGGCCATAGGCCAACAGGTGATAGAGGAGGTCATGTCTGATAAAAAAGATCCTATAATGCATGGGTCAAAACTCTTTCTTTGTCGAGATACAGATCATCAAAGCTGGCAATTTTTTTAACTTTTTTGATAATAACTTTTAAAAAAAACGCAGTAAAAATATGAAATTTGTTAGTCACGTATTGGAACAAGAGCACTAAAAAAAAAATAATAATAAAAAAATTAGGCGGTCAATTTTTTTTTAGAAAAAACACTTTTTTGGTATAAACTTTTATAAGTGCCTTATTAAAAATGTTTTTTTTTTAAATATTTTTTGTTAATAAAAACAAGTCTCTAGCAAGATATAATAACAAAATATTAATAATATTTTCTAAAAGAATAAATAAGCAAAAATTAATTAATTTTTTTTTATACGTTTTTAGAGGTTATTTTGACAGCCTGTATCTCCTCAACTTGTAATTTTATCAAAAAAAGGAATACCACATTTTTGAATCACAATTAGGTGAGTGTTCAGCTGGCTATGACAGATTTTCTTTTTTTTTGTAAAACCCTTTTTCCCCACTCCTCTAACTATAAAATCCTATATCTTAAAAACCGATGTGGTTGGTCCCCATGTTATATAAACTTTTTTCTCAGAAATAACCTCCTCTATCACCTGCTGCACTATGGCCTCTAAGTTATGAGGCACCCTGTATATATAGCGATGTGTCGGTCGAACCTATTTTTTATTTTTTGGTCAAACCAAATACGTAAGAGCATAAATTATACATGTTCAAACAATCGAAAAGTACAGCACTCATAGCTTGCTTTGGAAACAATGGCAAATTTAAATTTGCAGACGTGAATTTTCAAGTGCGCATGCATGTGTTTCGTCACGTAGACACACAGCTGCTGTGTGCATGGACGCCATATTTGTTGTTTATTTACATTTTGCGGTGTTTTGCGTTTGTCGTGTAAAATTGTTTTTTTGTGTGAAAAATGGGAAATAATTCACGTAAAACATGTGCGGTTTGTGGAAAAATGTCTGGAAGAAGTAAGGAAGTGCCACTCCATAGGTAAGTACTTGTATTTTTCTTTATAATTTGTTAGTTAAAAGTGGTTTATAGATGCCATTAAACACTCTTCATGGTGTCCACAATAAATCGGCACAATTAATTTTAGAAAAACTATCCACAATTTCATAAATTTTCACCCAATTAACCAACTAGTTTTTATAAAATAAAAATAGACATAACCCTAAATTTTTGACGATTGTCAAATAATGTAGTGACGTAACGGAGTATGTTCCAAAATCACCAAAACTGACGCATGCGCAGTAACCGAAATCATGTCTACCCGAAAAAGAAACATTAAGAATTAAACGGGGATCATGGCTTCAAGGTATGCTCCATATTTATGCTCTAACGTAACGCAAAAACCCTTTGTGGAGCACTAGAGTAGCCCCAAACAAGCAGAGCATAGCTAAGATGCCAGTGAAAGATAGCAAAGTAGGATTGTTTAAGAATTCTTGAAGACACACGCATTGACTAGTTTCTCAGAACAAAAGCATTTTTGCTCAATTTTTTTGTAGTCATCTCAGTGTGAGCATCCCACAGTAATTTTTGGTCAAGAGCAACCCCAAGGAACACAACATCATCTGTCATCAACTCCGTTCTTTTTAGTGAAAAAACATAGTTTCGGGTTTTGGCTTCATTCAAAAAGAGTTTATTGGTTGAAAAACATTGCTTGGCCCTCGTTTGAGCCTCTATAGATATTTCGGTTGCTGTCTGTATGGTGGTGTGTTTGACTTGTCCTGTCGCGTCGTCGGCGAAATTAAATATTTTTTTCTGTTTCTGCTATGTTTGGTAGGTCGTTTATATAGAGTAAAAAAAAACAAAATAGGCCCTAGGATTGAACCTTGGGGTACTCCCATTCTTCCTGTTTATTGGACAATATTGTCAGGATAGAAAATAATGTCCTATTAACTAAATGGCACAAGGTACGTTTATAAGCAAGTGCACATTAACCCGAAACAATCTAAGTGTAATAAATTGTATACAGAATAAAAACCATAAGCGATTGACCGATCATCGATGATGTTTATACAGGAAACAAAACACATCTCGATATCCTAGCAATGGATTAGAACCAGGAATGCCACGTGACAATATATTGTTATACCTGACTGCTTGTTAAGTAGGATTTTATAAGATATATGCTTTAAGGTGAAAAATGCTACAAATGTAATTTGTCAAGTAAAATATTATGGGAGACACAGTTAAAGGCTTTGCTTAGATCACAAAAGATTGAAACTGTTTGTTGTGCATATGTTGTGCATATGGAAACATCAAACCTTAACGACATTAAAAAAAACTTTACTAAAAAAAAAAATACTGACAAAAAGAAAATGATGGAGGGTCATTTCCTGATTAAATTAATCCTTGAAAAATTGCAGGTTGCCCAAGAATCCTTCACGTTTTATTGTAAATATTCTAACTTTTGAATATCAAAAAGCCCTACATTCCTAACTTTTTCAAAGCATTTCCTGAGAGAGGGAGGGGGATCCTACCTTAGTTTTTCCAGGAACACAATCAGCTATCCTCTCCCATCTTTCAGATGCACCCTTGGGATATTTGGCTAACCCGTCTTCTAAAGCTTTTTGCTGCGGTTGACTCCAGTTCTGAACGTCCTCCCCAAACAAGCCCTCGCCCTCTTTTCTGGTTTTCTGTTTGATTTTAGGTTGAGGAATTTCTTCTATCTGCAAAAAATTGATAAATAAGGGGACGCGTTGAACATAAGATTTTAAGTAAATGCATTTCTTTAAGGATTTTAAACTAAACAAAAATATAAGTACATAACAAAATGTATATGTTGTTCGTATCCCAGCAGAAATCGAAGTCATTTCGGGGTTTGCGATATTTGACCAATAGAACGGCTCCATGCTGGACTTTTGCGAGGACAGGAAGTTAGCTGTCACGCAAAAGGACGGACGTGGAAGCGGAATAGTGACGGTGGCTTTTTGGGGTCGTGACATTCATTTTTGGGGGTTTGAAAATTAAGCATCTCAAGTTGCCCAGGCCAGGGAATCCGGAGGGCTACGAAAGGGTGATAGCCGAGTGAACAGTGCGTAAATAAGTGTAGCTTCTACAAAAAAGCAGAGTGGAGTGCAGTGCCGGTTATACGATTAAAAGTAAGTAAATTATACCTGTATTATCGACCTCTGTAAATCAGAAGTAATTATTAAAGCAATTTTTGATGAATTGGTGCCCTGAAGGCTTGTAAGGCCGCACAGCGTAACAATTATAGTTGGTAGTGTTCGTGGGATACTTACAAAGGATTTGGCAAAAAAAATACGCTACGATGCGTGCAAGTCCGGCTAATCTTACGCTAGTAAGGTATAAAATAACAATGAATTAGAGCATTAGTTTTTTTTTACCGTTTAACAGTTTTCTTACCTGTTCTGAAGGCATTCTATAGCCATTTTGTTTAACTTTGTGCGCCATAAACGTCACTTCAGGTACTGAACGACCTAAGGCTTCAGCTATAATTTCCCACCTAAAAGAATATTATTTAAAAATTACCTCGATTTTGATACTCTCCAAATCACGAGCCCGCAGCAATATTAGCTATTAACAAAAATTGTCCCTTTTATGTGTGAATAACGTGTTAGATGTGTATAAAATAAGTAACTTACCTTCCCATAGATCCTTGTGGATATTTTTTCATTAATCTTATGAGTTCCTCAAGATCATCATCAGTCCAAAGCCCTCCAGATACAGGTGGGGCACTTGGCACCTCATCATCGCCTTCGCTGCTCTTTGAGTTACCTTAAAGCAGGATAAAAGGCACGGTTACGTATTGGTTGATTTTATTTTATAATTTTATTTGTTTAGTGGAAATAAAATATTTTAAAATAATTATCAAATTTAGAAATTAATAAAAAATAAAGAGGTAACGAAAAATAAAATACGTCAGTTTCAAGGAAATTTATCGCTGATTATGAAAAACGAGACAAAAGAGAGTCATTACATAAGAAAAACCCCAACTTTATGTAATACCGCAAAAACCAAAAGTAACAGAAAAATTTAATTTGACAGTTTGAATGCTTAAAAAACAAACTACACGAAAATAAAATTTTTATAAATAAAAAAGTTATGGGCAGGTCCCAAAAAGCTTATAAACGGTTTGCTGATTGAACATGCAGTTTTTACCTTTAATTATCACTTAAAAGTCGAGGCTGGCAAGTGAGGGGTCAGATTATTTTTATCTTCTAGATATACCTGAAACCTCCCAAAAACATTAAATTTTGGACACTCTGTACACACCTGTATTACTAGGAAGCTCAAATGAAGGTCCCTCAGGAACAATAAATTTGTTTCTTTTTCTGACAGTCTTAATTTTTGGTGGAGGTTCATACTCAGGCTCTGGTGTTGGAGGCGGTTTGGAAGCTTCTTCTATCTTTTGAGCAACTATACTTTTAAGTCCTCCTAAAAATGTCAATAAAATTAAGATATTATTTACTTTACTTTATTGCTAGTAAGATAAAATGCCCAGTTACTGATACCTTGCCAATGATAATTCACAAAATAAGTTTATAAGCCTTAAATTGTAAAAAGGTGTCAATTAGAAAATCAGAGTATATGGCAGACCTGTACAAACTTTTGTTATTGTACTACTTTTCTCTCCAGAAATATTTAGTTCCACTTTAAATGTTGACCAGTTTGGATTTAAAAAAAAAATAAGATAAGTGCTTTTTTTAACCATATACCTTTTTTCTTTATGTAAATATTAAAATGTTTTATGCAGGGAGAAAATGTGTTTATCAATAACTGGTTAAATAAAACAAACAGTTTCCAGTTATTGATAACCCTATACCTATCCAATATGCCATACAGCCAGTCTTCTATCTAGGGTTATCATTTTTGTATGGACCATAAGGATTGCATGGGAGAACAAAAAAGCGTAAAACCAATGTTGCCAGTTTAGCGAAAATATCAGTATAAGCCGCTACTCGGTTCGAGAAAGGTCAAGTCAGTTTTATTTTAGTGCATTTGGGGGTGATACACAACCAGAATAATACCTTAAAATTCTGCTTGTTCCTAAAAGTAAATTTTGTTTGAAAGATAACTTCCCACCGTTGTAAGGGACGCAGTAGTGTGTTGGAGATATTAGAGAGGGGCGGCAGAGGTGCTATGAACCCTTAAAAGTAGGTCCGCTGAGCTAATGGGTACTTTTCCTAGACAAATATCAAAATTATGAGCAGTAGTAGTTCTCTTAAACCATCGACGAAATTTTGAAAAAAAGGAGATTTCTTGAGTAAATAGGTTGAAGACAACATTTTCAGAAAACATTGAAGAAACAGGCGAAAACAGATACAAAGTAAACCTTTTAAATAACTGAAAACCTACAGAAAAGTTTGAAATCGGAAAAAAACACCGCAGGTAGCAAAAATCATTTCTCATTAAACAGACATCTTAGAACTTTTTTATCTTTCCAGAACAATGCAGCTCTTTTTGTCAAAAAATAACATGTGCCTCAAACAAAAATGTTTAAAATACAAAAAATTACATAACTGATAGTTTTAAGGTAAAATTACATTACCCTGTTTCTTTTTAACCAAAATCTAATGCCGAGAAAAAACGTGTGTCTCATATTGGGTTAAAATCGTTTAAAAAACGTTCGTGAGTTATTTTATTCGCCGATTTAGTTGCTTAAGAACCTAAATAACTACCATTTAATAACATTAAAAAAATTATTTTTTCACGTTTTTAATAGTACACCTTTTGTATGGTGGACTCAAGCGCCGATCTGGGTAAAAATTTAGGGAGGGTAATTCTCCTCTTTTCCTTTTAATTGTTAGCAAAAATTGCATTTTTTTTTCTAGAGGGGTAATTACCATGTTACCCTCCCTTAAATTTTTGCTTGGGTGGACTAAAAATCAAGTCAAGTAATCTCTCGCCTTAAACAAATGTTTAAGGTTGTCCACACCTTGATGACTGTGACTGTATGCACCTGTAGTTATTTATCAAGGTTACCTTTGGCAACGCTGGAACGCTTTCTAATTTTTCTGTCCTCTTATGGAAATTAAGCCCCCTAGATGTAGACTTCTTCACAAGGTATAAACAGGAGACCAAATTAAAACCAGTTTTCTCAACCTTTTATTAAAGTATTGTCCTAATTTCAAAATTTGTTTTAATGTGTTCAAATATATACTGCTTTTCAAAAAAAATTGCACACCTATCATGGGTTTTTATATTGCAGGTGTACAAATTTTTTTGATAAGTAGTATACATATCTTGAAATATTTTGTGTTTTAAATAACTCATGATAGAATAGAAACGTTAGAAAAAAGAAGGATCAATTACTGGGGTATCAACAACTAAAATTTCACAAAATTTTCAAAAACTGGCAAAAAAATTACATTTTGTTTTATGTATTCATAAGTTTTATTTTTTACAATTTTGACATTACAGATCTATTAGAAAAGGTTGAAAGTAAATTCTGCAATTTAGAAAAGTAATTTAACTGCAATTAACAAACATTTATATAAATTTAAGGCTTAGAGTACCCAATAACTAGGCATTATTACTGAATTTGTCTTATTATACAAGAAAGGTGATAAAAATTGTTAAATTAACTGTGTTGTAATTACAATATGTGTCTCAAGTTAAAAAAAATTATATGTGTGTATGTAGAACCATCAACTAATGATCTTAGTTTTATTAAGCAAAACTGAGCCACAATAAACCTACTCCTGGTCAACTGGGCTTTTAGTATGCTTAAGTTTCATTACATTTACATTTCTTACTTTTGTTAGAAAAAAAAGGATCAATTAGGTACTGGGGTATCATAACTGAAATTTTTCAAAATTTCCAAAAAGTGGCAAAAAAAATTATATTTGGATATTATATTAGGAAGGTTAAAAGTAAATTCTGTGATTTAGAAAAGTAATTTAACTGCAATTAACTTACATTTATATTAATTTAAGGCTTAGAGTACCCAATAACTGGGCATTATTACTGAATTTGTCTTATACAAGAAAGATGATAAAAATTGTTAAATTGACTATGTTGTAATCATAATATGGGTTCTAAGTTAAAAAAAATTGTACTAACTTTTCAATTTTATTTGAAGTGTTATATGTATGTGTGTATGTGGAACCATCATCTTAGTTTTATTAAGCAAAACCAAGCCACAATAAACCTACTCCTGGTCAACTGAGCTGTTAGCATGCTTAAGTTTCTTCTCATTAAAAAAAAATATTTTAACAGAAACAAATAAACTTACTAAGGGCAGTGGGTATTGAAACAATTAAGAACCAAATTAATTTTGGAATTTGGATAGGCAGTGTATCTTTAAATGATGGTTTTGGAATTTCTATAACCATATCTTCTTGCTGTTGTCCTTTTCTACCTGGTTTTTTCATTCTTTTAAGATTTTCTTGCTAAAATAATAAGCTAAATTAATATCAATGTGTGTCTCCACATATAAGTGTGAGTAAAGTGTAAATTATGAAAAAAATTTAGACATTTTGAGTTTCTAATTAGACAAATCAATTAAAATACAGGGTGGTTTAGTAGGCCGATTTGACATAAAGTATTAAAAGTAAAGTACCATTGTTTTAAAAGACATTAAAAAAGGTTATTAAGAAAAGTTGTTTTGAGTAAAAAGTTATGGCAGATTCTCAATATTCAGAATAGTAAATATGTAAATCAAAAAATATTAACAAGTTTTGATGTCTTAATAATTTACTTACAATTGTATACATTTTCTCTGCATATGCAGCCCAATTAACCAAATACTGCCCAATAGTTATAATAAAAAACAGTATAATAATAACTTCAGTCATGCCCATTTTTCTCACATATCTGTAATAATACATGGCTGACTTCCAGTTAGGCATTCCATTAACCAGTACATCATCATAGTATTTCCGTTTTGTGGGGCTTTTGATAATGTCATAGACAGACACCAAGTTCCGGAACTCTTCATGTGTATCTCGATCTAAATTTTTGTCAGGGTGGAGCTTTAAAGAGAGTGTTCGAAAGGCTGACCTGATTTCCTGGCTTGAAGCATCCTAAAGTATATAAAAAAGCAAACATATTTGTAAACAAACTATTTTAGTACCTTGTTTAGCATGCATTTAAACAGAAACTCTGGAGTTATAAAAGGCACTGATAAACGCAAGTCAATGGTCCATAAATTACTTACTTTTGCGACTCCAAGCAGTTCATAAAAATTTTGTTTCACCTCTTCCACCACATCAAAAACTTCAAGCTGTTCAGTATCCCATGCAAAAACATTATTTATTGTACTCATCAACACTAACAAAGAAACGGCTCTCATATTTTTTTAAAGGCACTTTTATTGCCAGTTGCCACGAAATCTCAAGTTTTCGCAATTTTTTTAAAAAACATTAAAATTATCCAAAAAAAAGGAGGGTTAGGGATACATGTGCGAACGAACTACTGAAAAATAAATAAAGCTGAAGTTAGGAACTGGATCAAAAGTTGTTGGCACGTGATCAAAATTAAAAAATTGATCACGTGATCAAAATGGCTGAATTTTAAGCATCACGTGATCAAAATGGGAATCCAGCTGATTTTTTAAATGTTGTGAATTTGGCTATTATTTTTGTAAACATATTTTAAAAAACAGAATGTGGTTTTTTATTTTTACAAGTGTCTTATCTGTCTTATAAATTAAGGTAAAAGCACGTTTTTACAATTTTAGTTTAAATTTTGTTATGAAATAGAAGGATCTCCCAAAAACAATCTAATCATTTGATACAGCAAAACCCCCAACTCATAAAATAAAAGGATCCCTAAATAATAATCATCCATAGCTTTTTTATATATAAAAAGTCAACCAATTTTTTAAAAGTTATTCCGTGAATAAAAAATATATTTTCAAAAAGCATCAAAATGTTGCAGCATCTTTAAGACAGTTTTATTGTATAAGCAATGCTTGTTGATTCAGGCCCCTGTCTCCACTTATTCCTCCCACAGGCAATTTGTACTCGAAATCCTGTCTTTCCCTATCAGGAGAAAATTCCAGAAGCTGACCATTGCTAACAGCTAGATCCTCAAGCCTCCATATTTGAACATTTCTTGCTTTTCCATGTCTGGCAAAGATGTGAAAGTCTGTGGATGTTTCCAGGGCCCCAGAAATGGCACACCAGTGAGCCTTATGGCCTCTATGAAGACCTGGTGAGTTGTCTTTATTTGTGTCATAACTGGGTATTTGTTAAGAAACAATCATAATAAGAATTTAAATGTAAGTATCTAACCATGGTGTAGATATAAGAATTTAATTATAGTTCCAAATATAAAATTAAAAAAGGATACGGTACAAGCATATGGACACCTCCAAGTAACTTTTTCCTAATAATTTCACTGTTTAAGTCTCCTCTGTATACCTCAACAGTTCTGTTATCTAAAAATGTCCTTGCTAACCCTGCCATATCTTCTGCACTAAACATTTCGCCATTAAAACTATATCCACACTCTCTCGCATATTGAAATATTTCATTAACCTTGTCTTTTGTTGGGTCTCCTCTAAACATTGCGAGAGCCACTAAACCACACTGGGGTCCATCTTGTAAGTAGGGCTGCAATTGCTTGTAAGTGAAGGTTTTTGGATTGCTTAGTTCTGTTAGACTAAATAGAGTACATATTTTGTAGAGTTCAGGATAGGGCTCTGCCCATTTAAAGTCTGTCAAAGCCATCTTTTTGATTTATATTTAAAAATAAGATTGTTGAAACTATTTTTAGAAACTACATTTTTACCTATAACCATGAAAGTATTGTGATACTTTCCCGTATATATTTTTACTATCATATATTTTTTTAAATTTAATTTTACTAATTTATTTCTAGGTTACAGGCAGAGAAGTGTTTAAACTACTGTATGTTATGAGTAATTGAACTACCCACATTTTTAAGAGAGCAACATTCTTCTCTTCACTCATGAAATTATGATGAGCAATAAAGTCAAGAAAGTCGCTGGAAAAGAGGGATTTCAGAGGATTAATTATCTTTATCAGGTATTCGAGCTCAAAAAAGCTTCACAATAATATACAATACACAAATACCAAATTGCTAATAATGCAAGGACCTAAAACTATAACAAGTGAAATTAAAGAAAGAAAAATAAAAAAGTTTTCTGTCTGCGACCGGAACTCGAACTCGGAATCTCTTGCTCTGTACACAAACGCTCTCTACATTAAGGCACCGAAGACTATACTAAATACTATAAATTTTCTGTAAACTTTTATCTATGCATGTCTGCAGTGTCTCAATCAATCAACGAGAAACTCTCAAGGTATTAACTCGACCAAGCCATCCAACTGATCTCTATAATTCTTCCTTTATACAATACACTTGTTTAATATGAACAATTATTTTCAGGTCCCTTATTTTTGTTGTAACTAGCTTAATACAAGGGGGACACTCTTAATGAGTAAAATGGTACAATTTCAAATTAAGGTTTTAGTCTGTCCAGATGAACAACTTTCATTTTGGATTTCGGGCTTCTTTGGATTTGGTAGACTACATTATTAATTCTCTTAACAACGTTATAAGGTCCTTACCATGATGATGTCAACTTAGGTGATCTTCCTTTCTTTTGTTGAGGATTGTATAGCCAGAACCCTGAAGAGTTTGCTTTCAGATCACATCTCGCCTTCATGTGGTCACTGGCTATTTCTATTCATTCTCTAACCACCTCATGGATATCTTGCAGCTTCTGTCTTAAACGTTCAACATAGTCATTAACTTCTAAGTGTTCTTCTTCAGGTAAACCAAACATGATATCACATGGTAACCGCAGTTCTCTCTCTACTAAACAGGATACTAGATGGAGTAGCTCCTGTCATTGTGAATGGCGGTTCTCTAGGCCATCAAAAAAAATTAAATATGGTCCCAATCTGTTTCCAAATCTTCAATCAGTACTTCTGCAATGGTACTGGCCTCTTGGTTAGGCAAAGCAAAAACTTCTGGCCATTTGCTAAAGTAATCCATGAAAACAAGGATGTATTTGTTGCCCTTCTTAGTTTCTGGAAAAGGTCTGGCCACATCAATAGCAATGCGTTCAAATGGCACGCCACGTTATACTATTTCATTTGACCTCTGGCCCTCGTTTTAGGGCGTTGGGTGGCTGCACATCTTGGTTTCTTAAATTTTGTCCATGGTTTTATTTATGCATCAGTGCGCGCCTGATTTTCCCCCATGGCATTTGGTCATTATATGATTTACCATGCTCCTAGGAACTACTACTTGATTAATCACAATAAGGCCATCCGTACTTTCTCAGGCACGTTTAAGTATGTTTTCTTCTACTATCAGTGAATCCCATTGTCTCCACAGTGATTTGAATATCATCCCTTGGTTTGCGACATCTTGTCATGATGGTTGTGGCTTGTTCTCTTCTTTCAGTCGCAAGATAGGTCTTTGTCGTCAAGTTGTGTCATTCTAATTGAAGCCATTCTTCATCTGGTTCAAACTTTATCCGGCGCATGTAGGTATTTCCTTTTTTCTGGTCAATTCTCCTGCAATGTTTACAATTTTCGGGGTTCTGGACATCTGCATTATTATGCATTCTTCCCGCTCGGTGCTTAATTTGATAATGGTATTGTTGTAGCTTTTTAATTCATCTCGCTACTTGCCCATGATCCGTTCTAATAAGAAACTCTTGTTCATAGAGATATTTGTGAAAGTGATCAACGGATTTAATGATGGCTAGGAGCACCCTTCTGGTAACACAATAATTTCTTTCTGGTTTGGATAGCTTTTTGCTGAAATATTCGATGACCCGTTCTTCTCCATCTTGTACTGCTCGGATGTCATCGTAGCTCGCATCAGTATCTAATATGAATTTTCCTTTTGGAATAGGATATGCGAGAATCGGACTAGAACATAATGCTGCTTTTAGTCTTCTAAATGCTTGTCTTCTGTAAGTCTATGTAATGGAGACGCTATTTTGGCGAATCCTTCTACAAATCGTCTGTAAGTTTAAGTTCATTTATTTCAAATGCTTAAATAATTTACAATACATTTGACTATCATCCCTAAGTCCCAAGTGACTTGTCGGGATGCTAGTTTTTGTCAAAAATCTTAATTCTAACATAGGTAACAATAACAATATTATTACAGTCGAAAATCACAAGTAATAGTAGTTATAGAGAAATAATAGTAACAGAGAAATAGAAGATATAATCCCTACAAAGTGACAACAACCAGAGTGTTTTGCGGTTAACCGAGTCTGAACCGTGCCAGAATCCAATCCACTGTTCTCTGACAAACATACATGCTCACACACACATACATACCATATCATACATAGTTTTTATTTTTACAAAATATTTAGTTTATCTATAATGTCAGAAGAGCAATTTTTTATCCAGTTTGTAATTTGATTATTAAATGTTTTTTTGTTACTCATTGATTTTATTTCATTAGGTATCATGTTAAAGAGACGAGGCCCAACAAATGCAATGTGTCGCTGACAAGACCTGTAATCAACTCTGGATACAACCAAGTTTCGATTTGTTATAGACCTTGTTGTAATATTATGATTTATCCTTGTTTTGTACTTATCATTGCTATACATGTACTTTGCAATATTTTTTATGTATAGTTCTTTTATTGTTAATACATTACTTTCTATAAATAAGTTTGCTGTAGGGTATCTTTTTGGTCTTTTAAACATAATTTTTAGTATATATTTTTGCATGCATGCACTGCCCCAGATCCTCACACCATAACTTAGAATTGATTCAACCAAGGCTTGGTATACTATGTTTAGTAGTTTGTAGGACATAAACTCTCTTAGCTGATAAAATTTATATATGGTTTTCCTAATTTTGTTTTTTATATAATTAATGTGTATGTCATATTTTAAGTTACTATCAATATATACTCCCAAGTACTTTATATTCTTTGTAGATTCTATATTAATATTACACTGGCAGTTTTGTGGTATGTCTTTTGACAAGCAATCAAAGTTATGTATTTTTATTGTATTTTTTTCTAAAATTTTTGAGTTGTTCATTTGAAATTGTATGAATTTTGTTTTTGTGTGATTAAGAGTTAATAGATTTTGATCCATCCAGAGTTTAATAATTGTGATATATTTTTCTGCCAATTCAAATGCCTTTTCCCACGTTTTGGCTCTTATCAATCAAACTGTGTCGTCACAGTAACATCCTATCCAGCTATTTTCTTTTGGAAGTATATTTGGGAGGTTATTTATGTAAATTGAGAAGAGTATTGGCCCCAACACGGTGCCCTGTGGCACACCAAACTCTATTTTACCCTTTTTGCTTAAGTGATTGTTTATTTTTACTTGTTGTGATCTAAAGTTTAAGTATGATTTGAACCTATGTAAACCTATGTTTTGTAACATTTTTAACAGAATTGGATGCGCCACAGTGTCGAATGCCCGGGCCAAGTCAATGAATACTCCAATGGTTTTGTAACCATGATTAAAATTATTTAAGATTTGTTCTGTCATATCCTGTATGGCATCTTCTGTAGAAACTCCTTTACGAAACCCAAATTGTGAGTCAGATAATATATTATTTGCATCAAGATAATTAGTTAGCCTTAGTTTTATACATTTTTCTAAAAGTTTGTTTATTGTGCCTGTTACAGCAATTGGTCTGAAGTTTTCTTTGTTTTGTCTATCTCCTGTTTTAAAAACAGGTGTTATGACAGAGTTTTTTAGTAATTTAGGATATTTTCCGGTTTTTATGACTAAATTTATAATATATAATATAGGTTTTATCAAACTTTTTTGATTGTCTTTAATGACTTTTGCACTTAAGTTATCTGGCTCACAAGGTGATTTGTTTTTTAAGTTTTTTATTTCTGTAATGATCTCGGATTGAGTGATTTCTCTGAAGTGAGCCACTGAGTTAGTTTTTGGTACTGGAAATTTATAACCATTTTTTTGTATTTTTTTACTTAATTTTTTTCCTACATTACAATAGTGTTCTAAAAATGTATTTGCAATTTCTGTAGTTTTTGAGATACTAATATTGTTTTCAGTTAAAGAATTAATAATTGAGTTTTTATTTGTTGTTTCATTAGCTGCTTCTTTTACAATTTTCCAAACTTTCTTCATGTCATTGTTACTGTCAATTAGTTTTTTCTTGTAGAATGCAAATTTAGTTTTTTTAATTATGTTGTTTAGGGTGTTTCTGTATTTTTTAAATTTGTTTAGCACGGTTAAGTTTAAAGGATCTTTTAGCGACTTTTGTTTTAATTTATCTCTATTTTTTATAGACTGTATTATACCTGTAGTATGTACACAGACCCAGAAAGCTTCTTAAGTCATGTTTATCACGAGGTTGAGGCCAACTTTTTTTTGGAATAGGAAACATTTCGTTGGGTTTAATTTAAGATTTGCATTTCTGATTCTTAAAAATACTTCTCGTAAATTGTCTAGATGATCTTGAAATGATTTCCCCATTACTATAGTACATCATACAAATAGACTAGGCATGTTTTTCAAGTAAGGCCATTCGTCTTTCAAATGTAGTTGGGGCATTGCATAGGCCAAATGGAATTACATTAAACTGGTTAATACCACTTCCAGTAGAGAATGCAGTCTTCTCTTTGTCTCTTTCGGTAATTCCTACTTGCCAATACCCACTTTTTAGGTCGAGCGTAAAAAACTAATATGATCCCGCCAATGTTGTTAATGTGTCGTCTATTCTTGTTAGTGGTTAGTTAACTATCTTTTGGTCACGTCGCTAAGTTTCCGGTAATCGACAAACAAAACAAAATCTAGTACTTCCATCCTTTTTAGTGACCAACACCACAGGAGATGACCAAGGACTTGATGACTCTTCAATAACACCTTCACTGAGCATTTTATTAATGAGATTGTGAACTTCTTCTTGTTTGGCCATTGGTAGTCTTCTTGGGGGCTTATTGGTTGGGTATCGCCAGTGTTGATAACATGTTGAATAAGGTTTGTGCGTCCCGAACTACTCTTAGTTTCGAAGATATTACTTTGTGTTCCTATAAACTCTCTCACTTTATAAAATTGTTCTGGAGTTAGATTTTGGTAACTTGCTTTTATCCTCGTAAGTTGACTCTTCACATCTTGTCACTTGTCACGGTTCTAACTAGTGACTTTGCAACGAGGTAGGTGTATTCTGTTGGCTTATGAGTCCGAGGCTACTTGGTGTTTTACACTCTAGCCTCCCAAAAATTATGGCCTCACTGTTACCGACCAGTCTTGTGCATACTGCCACCACCTTAATTGGTTCTTTATTGATGTTAGTATTTAATAAAATGAACTCTTCGTTCAAACGTGCAAACCATGTTTACTTATCAAGTGCATTCTCAAAATAAATTAGTCTTCTATTTCTGCAACTAATACAGTGTGGCGAATCTTCAACCTCCCCAGCTGTAGGTCTATGTCTGTCTGAACCAACACATCGGCGGATTCTCCAGACAAAGTCTTTAACATTATTTGCTTTTCTGTTGGTCGAATTTTATATCTCGTTGCAATTTTGAACTTGAGCAATGATATGGCAGCACCGGTGTCTACTGTTATATTAACTTGTCTTCCATTTATAAGTCCGTCGATGTTGAGACTGTCAGTAGTAGGTTTTAAGCTCTTGATGGAGTAAATTTTGGGGGCTACCTTCCCATTAGCTAACAGCCGCCCCTCTGCGTTTACTAGTTTTAGTTTTCCTAATTTCTTCTTCGGTACTCTGACCCGCTCGATGGTAAGCGAGACCTTATTTGGAATATGCCCTGTACGTCCGTATCTAAAACACTTTCCATTTGGAGAGGAACGTCTGTTTTCTTTTAAACATTCGATCTTCTCTATCAGTAATTGAAGAATTTGGCTTAGCTGCTGTTATGGAAGTGTTCTCGGCGAAGCAACTTTGCTAAGTCCGTGTCCCGCAAGCCGTTAATAAAGCGATCGCTTGCGTGAAGGGATCTCTGTAATTTTGTGGCATTTCTGGGTAAGCCAAATACATCAGCCTCCTGATATCTGCTTCATACTCTTGTAATGACTCTCCTGCTCTTTGTTGACGAATATTTAATTCTGACCAATGTAAATTTCGTAAATGTTCATCTCCATATTTTCTTTCTAAATCTCTTAAAATGTCTATTTTCGGGCTATAAAGCTAATGTCGAAGTTTTCAATATCTCTTCTGATTCTCGAATAGAACGTCGTAGAATGTTATGGAATATTTTAGAAATTCTTTCTGGTTCTTGCTTTTTAAATAGCTAATCACGAAGTCGCTTTTTGGATATCTCTTCTGGTTCTCGAATAGAACGTCGTAGAATGTTATGGAATATTCTGGACATTTTCTCTAATTATTATCAGTTTATGGACTGTAAAGTTAATGTTGAAGTCGGTTCTCAAATATCGCTTGGTTTTTGAATAAAACGTCGTGGAATGCTATGAAATTTTCTAGAAAATCTCTTGATATCGTGTTTTCTGGGCCAATCACCAAATGTCGAAGTCGCTTTTAAAACATCTGTTCTAGTTCTCAAATAGAACGTCGTATGTTATGTCTATAACTGTCAATTTTTAGACTATAAAGGTAATGTCGAAGTCGGTTCTTGAATATCTTTTCTTGTTTATGAATAGAACGCTATCGATACTATGTAAGGATAGTCTTTTCGCTATTCAGTGTTTCTAATCCCACTTCTGACACCAATTGTTACGGGTTCACTACCACAAATAAAACGAGAAAATGTCAAAAACGATATGTCAATTTATTTTGACAACTCAATGTACAAAAACGTCACTAAAACTCACTACTAACTCACTACTGAAATCGGCATATTAACTTCGTGTTATTATCTCGCTATTACTACAGCTCGTTATCTCTGACTGACTCTCGTCGGGCGATGATCATTTTAAAGGGGCCTCCAATCTTTCGCGAACTATCTATCTGTTTTCGGCGCCTTGAAAATACGCTTATACAAGCAAGCGTATGTCATAGATAACGCAACGAAAACCTACACTAGTAATACAACCATAATACTACACTAAATCTAAATACATTTTAACTATAAAATTTAAATAACTTAAATTTGTAACAGTATTTTAAAGGCTTTTTAAGTAAGCCTATATCACTACTCTGGTATAAGTAATTCTCGAGGGACCTTAATTTTTTTGAGTAGTTACATGTTTCATTCAAAAAGGGAGATTTTTTAATTTTCAAAATTTTATTAAAGAAATTAGAAAAATATGAAATTCAAATTTTTGGGTGGAAAACCTTAATTTTTTTTGGTTGATTTCAAATGAAATAAACTCATACCCAACAACTCCTTAAGCATAAGTTTTTCTGAAAATATCTGAAAAATATATCAGCAGCGGTCGTATAGATGGACAGGCACAGACAGACATCATGACGAGATCGTTTATTTATTTTATTTAGGTAGAAAAAAACGCGAATATTGCATCTCATTTTTTTTTTTGTTTTTACATTAACCATACCATACTACTTGTTCTTATACCAGCCAGACAGTAAGTATAGTTTTCCTATACCTATTGATTTGAAGGCTAGGAAGGTAAAAACATAGTGCCGAGTAAGGAATTTGTAAACTCAGAAAAATATATATAATGTAGGTATACAAGCAATGCAAGAAACATTTGTAGCATTCTCTCGGTTCAACAACAAGAATATGTAAATTAAATATTTCATGTAAAAAAGCTTACTAACTATAGTTCATAACATTATTTTTGAGCCAACTTTTTACAACTTTTTTTCGTTGGCCTATACTATTTGTTATGGTAAGCAGCTGATAACTGTCAAAAAGTTATCTCAAAAATTATGAAATGGAGTATACCTTATCAATTATTTACAGCTGCCATAAATCAAGTTAGAATATAGAAATAAGCTTTTTTGTTTTATATTTGTAATGTTTTGGCAACTTTTTTGTTTTAGATTTGTAATGTTTTGGCAACTCAAGGTAGAGCTGGACATATAGCTGCATTAAATTACTCAAACTTGGCTGTCAATGTATCCAGAAAGACTGTGCAAAGATTGTAAGTAGAAAAAAAAGAGGACTTAAATATTCGCAATTAGCAGCCGGCAAAGCACCGCGGTCGACTCGCTGACCCAAGTCGCCGCCGCGCCTACTCAACTCGCCGCCGTTCATGCTGCAGACTCAGTGCCTTAAAAAAGTTTCAATTTGTGTATAATAATCTTTTTTTTTAAGGTTTACCAATATTTTTCGCGGTACATGATCAAATATAAACCTAGGAACTTAAAATTTGCTATAACCCTAAAGTAACATGTGTCATTTTATAGATTTGTTTTCCTCTTTACCATGAAATTAATCTTATTATTATTACATTTATATTTTAATAAATATTTGCAAATTCCTTTAATATTGTAAGATCGTTTTAACAAATGTAAAGTGCACTACATCAGCGCCTTCTACATTTAAACTAAATGCATACATTAAATTTAATGTTAAAAGTTCGGCCAAGTGATTAGTATGATTTTTGTCGTCGGACCCTTGGTTTTAAGCGCGGTTTCTGTAAAAATTCATGTTATTTCCGTTGAGATTTTTGAGTGTTTTTGAATATATTTTTTTTTAACTGAAAAACGGTACAACAAAAAAAAATTGTACTTTTCTTAAAAAAATAGCACTTCAAGAACTGTCACAAAGTGCAAAAAATTTTCTCGATTCAGTATTGTTGACTGTAAAAATCTTACATAATTTTTGAAAAATCCTCAAAACTTAAAAACGAATTTTAAAAACCAAATAGACGAACGACAGTGATTCCTTTGGGTTTATAAGAGTACAAAACTCTGTAAAATAGTTTTGTAATGACGTGATATTTTAAAAAACGGAAAAATAATAGTCAAATTCGGATTCAACCGTATGGTGAAAATGGGGCACTGCAAGGGTTCAGAAAAGCCCCAAAATGGGGCACTTGTCTTTTTCCGATCTAGCTAAAAAACAATAGGCTTCTTGACCACACCTTAAGAGTATCTTTTTGCAGAATTTCAAGTTGACAGAGTATTACTGAACACTTATAGTGTGCCAACGGAGGTACATAAAAAATGTAACTTTTGACATTTTCCCCTTTTATTTTTTTATTTTTATGAAAAATTACAGTTTTCGTCTAACGATAGTCTTAAATAATACTGCCAAGAATGTGGCCGTGCGGGATCCGGAAGGAGAAAAACACAAATAACAATAATTTAACTTCATTAGCGGCGCAATTATTTTAAGTCCTTGTTTTCAACCACAGTCTCGATCTCTCGTCTTCTACTACATCAACAAAATTCGCGTAGCCAGCTGCGTTGCGTTGATTTGGTACCAATATATCCGCTTGTGTCAATCATCCTACCGGATAGACTGTATTGCGCTTTAAATAATGTGACAGAGCATGCGTGCGGTTTTTATAGTTGCACGTTTTTTTAGGGACATTGACATAAAAAGAACAATCTGCAAACGATGCCGCTCTCTAATGATTCCTAGCATAACTAGTCGTACACGAATAAAAAAGAAAAGAGTGATTCACACTTGTTTAAAATGCCAAACCAGCAAAACTTTTGACACAAGAAACGAAAAGTATCTTCCATGGACGCAAAGACCCGAGAGCTTGGTAGAAGTGCTAGATTATTCACAAGATATGTGTCATAATGAACAGAAAAAGAATGAAAATGTAGGCAAAAATAGTGAAGAAAATAATAAAAATAAAACACTAAATAGCAAAAAAATTAGTGAAATTGCAAGTAAAGGAACTAAAAATGATACTCAAGATCATGATGAAAAACATGATGTAGAAAGTGTAAGTCACACAAGTGTGATTAAAACACTGGAAAATAGCAAAAAAATTAACGAAAATGCAAGTAGAGAAACTAAGAATGATACTCAAGATCATGATAAAAAACCTGATAAAGAAAGTGTAAGTAACACAACTGTGGTTAGTGCTGTAAAGATAAACAAATTAGAAACACATGATATTCAAATTAAAGACACTAAGAGTAGTATTGACATTGTTAGCACAGATGCTGTGACTAGTAATTTAATATCAAACGAACCAAAAGAAGATAATAATAAACACAGAAATGGAGGTTGATTGCAGTGAGGAATTAAATACAATTTAAATTCCCAAAATACCGTCGAATTTGCTAGTACAGGTAATGTGATATTTTGTGTAAATCAAAAGAAGATGCAGATATATTATGTAAGTGAAATTAATTTAATATCAAACGAACCAAAAGAAGATAATGATAGTAATTTATGAAAAGATAAATACTTAAAAAATACTGTGAATTCTTCGAGCAAGATTAGCGATGATTTTAAAACTCTTAGTAACAAGCACACAGAAATGGAGGTTGATTGCAGTGAGGAATTAAATACAATTTAAATTCCCAAAATACCGTCGAATTTGCTAGTACAGGTAATGTGATATTTTGTGAGAATCAAAAGAAGATGCAGATATATTATGTAAGTAAAATTAATTTTTCAAAACTCAAAAAAAGTTTTTAAATTTGTTCAAATTTTCGTAGTTCTAAAAGTAAATGATTATTCGTGAAATCAATAAATAAAAACAATTAAGTTTATTTAAGTTAAAAATGGTCTATCAGGTATAAAAAATACAATAAAACTTTACTAAAATAAATATTAAATATACCTAAATTAAACTGCATATTTTTTTAATTAAAAAGCTAGAACAAATAAACAAGTTTTAAAGGAATGAATTTGTCGTTTCATCAATAAATTTTGTATTAAAAATCAAAGAAAATTTTGTTAGTTTATTTCGGAAGCAAGTCTTTTTTTGCGGTTCTGTTGTTTTTAATTATACATTTTAATAAGAATTTTTAAACATATTTAGTTTAACAGCTTTTTAAAAGTTATCGAAAAAAGAAAAGTAGTTTGTCTGTCTAAAACTGAGCTACTCACAAAATTCCACCCTATAACGAAAAAAGGATGGTCTACAGTCTATAACTGAACAATTACAGCAATATTTATTAAAGAAGAATTTTAAGTTTTAAGACCTAATAATACATATTTAAAATTGAAGACTGTTGTTTATAGCATATCTTTAAAAATGAAGGGTGGCGAATTTAAATGAAATGCTGCCTCTAGCGGGTTAATGGGGACCCTTTGCACGCACTTTATTAGTGCTAACTTTATCCTTTCTTAATGTAATATTAACCGACAGATGTCCCGTGATATTAGGAAGTCCAATTTTGATTTTTTGCAGACACAATTTTTATTTGGGTTCTTTTTTTATCCTTTATTTATTTGTCAAAAGCCTGTTTTGTGTTCTAGAGGCAAAATCAACTAAAAAATTCAGAAAAAAATTAGGCAAAAGCTGAAAAACCAATATCAGTGAAAAACCGCCAGGAAAATATAGGATTAGGTCTGTGTACTGTTTTTCTTCTTCTTTTTTACACACTTCACAGATCAATGACTTTTGGTTAGTTGGTGAACCCTGTTGCCAAACAACACATATCTATAGTCCTAATTATACGCATTTGTAATGACGTAATTTTTTTTTATCTTTGTTTAGTATATTATAAACAGCGGTGACAATAAACTTTTTAAAAAAAGTAGTGTCTATGATTAATTCATTTTTTATAGGTAGGTAATTGGTTATGTGACTTATCCGTCACTGTCAATCAAAAACATAATAACAAATATTGAT
The DNA here is from genome assembly GCA_963576565.1 of Aspidapion aeneum. NCBI lineage: Eukaryota > Metazoa > Arthropoda > Insecta > Coleoptera > Brentidae > Aspidapion > Aspidapion aeneum. The sequence continues at coordinate 30,354,535 of OY755038.1, read as the reverse complement.
TGGCAAAAATATCTACGCCATACGTTTTTTTCTTACTTGGTGACGTCATTACAAATGCGTGTAATTTAGACTATACCAGTTTTTATAAAAAATAATTTTCAATAATTGGCATAAAATTAAATCTGCGAATTACCTCGCATTGGTAGTTCTTGAAATAACTGTTTGGTATCAAAAATATTTTAGAACATTACATTACTAACGTTATATGCGCTGCAATAATGTTTCTAAATAAAGGAACTACTAGCCTACGGTATTCGAACACAAGTAAGGTCAAACATTATTCTTTAGTTAGAGATAAAGTTTAAACCAGGTTACTGCGCATGCCTCAAATAAAGGATAAGTGAAAAATGGGCCATGCAAAAGGTCTCTAATATGTGTTTTTTTGGGATAAAACAAAAACAAGTCGACTGGGTTTTTTCAAGGGAAAATTGTTTAGACCCCTTCAAAAAGTGTCTACTCACATACAACTATTAGTAGGGGAGTCCGTGAAGATTTTGGGAACTTATTTTCTTTGTCAGCTGTTCCTTGATCAATTCTAAGCAAAATCTTTTTTTCTTATTAATGCATATATGTTTATTAGTGAAAGCTACACTTAAGCTAAGTATATAAAATAGTATGACTAATCTCTAAGTATAGGAAATATCTCTGGCAAAATTGTCAAAAAATAAAATATTCTATTTTTCACAATTTTGCCAGAGATAAGTCATACTATTTTTTATATACTTAGCCTAAGTATAGCTTTCACTAATAAAGATAATATGCATTATTGAGAAAAAAGTTCCTTGAATTCATAACTTTTTTTGCATTTTGCGACTAAACCCATCGGAAAATTGGAAGGGTTCATGTAGACATTTTTTCTTAGAATTGCTCTGTGAACAATTCTATTAATGTTTGCTGATTTCACGGCCTACTATATTTTTTCAGATGAGATGACCCCACTTGCGGTGCCGCATTCGAAAGCTTAGCGCTGGTACACACATGCGTTTTTCTGCAGCGCGACGACGCAGCGTTCCCGCAATTGCGGTCCGTGATACTATGAAATAAATGGCGCGATTCACACAGTTGAGCGGCAAACGCGCGTTCGTCTTGCGTGCATTCTTCAGAAAAACGCGGCAACGCTGCGTCACCGCGCTGCAAAAAAACGCGTGTGTGTATCGGCGCTTATACTTATATTATAAATACGTCAAATAAAATGCAAAAAATTGATTTGTAAATTTATTTGATATGTGGAACCTCATTCAAAATTTTTTAATATTAAAATTGATTGACATATATCAAAAAAAATTGTACCATGATTTTTCTTTTTTCATAAGCTTTCGAATGAGGTAACACAAGTGAGCTATGCCTTATGAGAAAAAAAAAAGTTGTATGTGAGCAGACCCCTTTACGGGGGTCCGATCAAAATATGTTTGCGTCAGAAAAAAAGCCCGTGAAAAACCGTAATTTTGTTTTTTTCCAAAAAAACTAATATCAAGTCGCTACAGGCAGTCGCCACCCCCATGCTAACATACTAGCTAAGAAGTCTATGGTATCCCGAAGTTTTAGACAAATTTAAGTCACCGGGTGTTTGCCTCCAATTTGAGTACGAGGGCCGGTGTGACAAGGGCTTTTTTCTTATTTTTTCACAAACTTTGGCTTATAACTTTTGCACAATTAGTTTTACAGAAAAACTGTTAATACGGTTTTTTTTTGCAATAGAACGACAATTAAGACTGCTTTATATTTTAAAAACTAACAAAGATTTTTTTTTAAAGACTAACTTTTTTTACCTAAAAAAAAATCTTGAAAGACTACACCAAATCTATTGGTTAAGGATCAATTTTAAGTCGCAGGTGTTTGCCTCAAAAAGGTCATAAATTCAAGATTGTGTTTTTTTGGGGTAAATTTTTTTTTAAGTTAAAAGCTATTTTTTAGTCTTTTAAAAAAAAAATTATATCTTTGTTAATTTTTAAGATATAAAGCTAATTTCTTCAATATATTAATTGGTGTGCTCTTGCAAACAAAAAGTGTATTAACAGTTTTACTGTAAAACTATATAAGTTATAAGCCAAAGTTTGTGGCAATTGGAGGCAAACACCCGGTGACATAAAATTGTGTGATCTATTACCAATTGATCCAGGGTAGTTTTAAAACATCTTCCACAACTATCCCACGATAACAACTATAAGCCACTCAATAATATAGACCATCTTGTTTTGTTGTTAAAATGTAATAGAATTTCTCGCATGTGATGTAAACTATTTTTGGATAATATTGTTCTAGTTAATAATAGGTCTATGGTCTATGAACTTACATTTAAATATCCATATCCTCTTTTTTAAAACATTCAAACTGAAATAGCAATACAAAATAAACAGTCTTTTTAAGTAAAACACTATATCTGCATCCGTTAGTTAAAAAGCGGCAAAAATACTTTTCCTATGTTATTGCGGCCTTTTAACTAACGGGGGTAGTGGTGCTGTAAAAGGTTTTAGCAAAACGTATTTTCCTTTTTCATTTTTAATAAGTTCCAGTCTAGTCTAATCTACTCTAAATAAAGACCTGTTCACTCGCTAAACTGTCAGCGAATGGCGCGACGAGTTCTTTCGTCGCAAAATAAAAAATGAGACCAAACGTGATAGATATCGGAAGAGCTGGCAACGCTTTTTTGAAGATCGCCAGAAGGAGAAGAGTCAGACATAATCCCTAAATAAAACAAAAGAAACCTCATAAAAACATAAAAATTGATCATTTTGATAACAAAAATTGGCGCCAGTGTGCCAGTGAACACGTATAACCGTCCATACATAACCTTACCAAAGGCAAATTTTGATGGAAATGTAATTCGCGATGTAAAATGAAAACCGCATCTTGCTAGCTGTTTTGTTTCTCAAGAGTTACGTTTTTTTTTTCTATTTCAATCCCCCCATTCTTAACCTTACGGCTTACAGCCCGATTCATGGGAGGGCAATAGATTGTCCACCCTCCCTGTGCTAACGTTGAGTTTTTTTGTGCGTCCATTTTTGAGTTTACAGACACTCTGACAGCTTAAATTAAACAAAAATATATTTTTTTACATTTGATTTAAAATAATGCCACACAAAACTTTAAACAGAAGAAACTTTATATATTTTTGAAAAAAAAAGCTTCACATAAAATAACATAAAACATTTTTTGCCTGGGATGCTTACTTTTCGAGTTATACCCCTTTTGAACGCTAGTTGAAAATTTGGTCATGACGAATTACATATGGCGATTGTAACATAAATATGACTTTTCCCACTAGGTCAATTTCAACCTCGTTTTTATATATTTTGAGAACGAGAATTTTTTAAAATATATTTGCGAGATCATTTGTGATCCTGTCAAAATCAGCTGAAGGCTCGCATATATATTTTTTGTAATTCTCGTCCTTAAATTATATAAAAACGAGGTTGAAATTGACCTAGTGGTAAAGTAGCATAATTTATAATGGTGCAATCGCCATTAAGATGGCCGCCATTTTGAAAAAATGACAGAAGGGGCACATCCAATCACATTATGTAATTCGTCATGACCAAATTGCCAAGTTTATGTTTGTGTCAACTGGCGTTCAAAAGGTCAATTTTGCCCCTTAACCACAACATTAAGGCTTTAGCATTTTTGAGAGGGGTATAACTGGTAAACTAAGCATCCCAAGCAAAAAAAAAATTATCCCAACTTATGTGACGCCGTCTTTTCAAAAATATATAAGTTGGGTTTCTTCTCTTTGAGGTTTTTGTATAGTATTATTTTAAATAAAAGTAAATTTTTCATTTTTATTTTAAGTTGTAAAGTCAAGGGTCAACCAACTGTTTTTTTGTATTTTGTAATAAATTTTCTTTTAGAATCAGTAATCATCTACAAAATATCATATTTCGTAATAAGTCACCATTTTTATTGATTTAAAGCTGCCATATTAGAATCCGTCGCAATTTTTTTTCTACAACCATTTTATTATTTCTGCCAAATTTGTTAATTCTTGCTGAGGAGGAAGTTTTTAATAGCCCCTGTCAACATGGCATTTTAGCGATATTTCATTTTTACGGGGTAGTTTCCCAGGTTCAGCTGATTTTGACAGGATTTAGAAAACGTTTAAGGTACATTTTAATTTTCTGCTAGTAAACCTCGAATTACTGCAATTTTTAGAAATAAAATTATCAGAAGTCGTCTTTTTTGGAATAAATCTTGTTTTTTAGGATCAGGTCAGGTCTGAGGACCTCAAAAATATATTTTTTTTAAATCCCCATACCCGAAGACCTATAAAACGATACCCATATCGACTATGTGAAAACCATAGTTTGTTGGTATTATTTCTAAAGACAAAATCCTATCCCCACCCTCCAGGTTGCCAGCCACCACTTGGAATGGTGATCTGCGGGTCAGATTGATGATCTTTTAAGTTTCGGGAACAATTGTGCCTTTATCACAAAACCCCACTTTATTTCGTGTAGCATAAGGACTATATCATTTACTTTTAAAAATATCCCTGCACAACGCTCACAATAACTTGAAACGCGTGTAAATTTGTAGAAAAAAATAAAACATGGAGATACTTACAATCAGAATGGCGACAAAACAAGCCAAAGTCGTGTTCCAATCGCCGTAGGACGATGCTTTTCCAACCAATACACTGTAGAAAATAAAGTCGCCTAATCCTAGTTTAACTCCCCCTAAAACAAAAAATAATATATCAATAACTAGTATTACGGTTTATCAAGACAGAAACAAAATCGAATCATCACGTTCCCATACCGTCACGTCCCCGTACCGTCGCGACCCCGTATTGTAACATCCCCGTACCGTCACGTCCTCATACCGTCACGTCCTTGTAGAGTAGAGGAGTTGATTTTCGTTACTTTTGAATACTCGTTACTAATGATTACTCGACTACTAAGTAATCATTTTATATATTCGTTACTATCGTTGCTTTGATTACTGTAACTGTATTCAATTCAATCATACAATTAGTGCAAAATTCTCAGACTGTCGTTAATTCGAAGATCATTTACTTGTAGGTATATTTTTGTTGTTTATATTATGGAAATATTTAATTCAAATTTTCAAAATGCGGGCTAAGGGGACAAAAAATACACACGCATCAACGAGAAGTATCGCAAGGGAACAAACTAACAAAGACAAAGGAAACAAAATATTGCATCATCCGTCATCGGTATGCGTGAGCTAAGACAAAAATGTACTTCGTGGAATCACATATTTAAAATTGCAAACCGACAGCCGAGACCGAGCATTCCGAGCAAGCGGCTGCAAGTAGAGATGTGCTTAGCAGTTCATTTTAATAAACTAGTTCATGTCAACTAGTTTACCAAACTGAACTAGTTCGTTTAGACTATTAACGGAATGGCTATCCTGTCAGTGTTGCCGTCATCGTATTAGGCTAGCAATTCCTTAATTTTCCGTAATCAAATCAAAATTTCAAATAGTTCAGTTTATTGTAGCTTGAGCGTGCCACTCAATGCACTGAAACAGGTGATTCGCCTAATCGACTGAACGAGCGCCGGATTTCACTTATTAGTTCAACTTAACAGTTCATTTCTATCAGTTCGTTCGTTCCTCGTAGAAAGCACAGCGGTACTTCACGAACGGGAACACAGATAGTCGCGCAGGGCTATCAAAACGGACGGGCCACGATCCTCAACTTTGTTGACGTCACATCCGGGGCTGATTTTTTTTTGATGGTCACGTCACGACACAGCTGATTGTCTTTAAAATTTTGAAGTTGAAATGACGGTTCATGAATATTTGATTTTTTAAAAAATAAAGCCGGTTTTGAGATTGTTTTTACTATATTCTTGCATAACAATTTTTTTAATGTATAGTAATCCTTAATTTCTCAGAGCCGCTTCATTAGCTTACACAAAAATTAAATTTAAAACAGAAGCGATTGTGACAGACACAGATGACAAAGTCAAATACTTGTCAAATATAACAGTTGGCATGCGGTACATGGCGGGTAATTTGAATTCAAAATAAAAAATGCTAAATGTTGAAGATTTTAACCTTTTAATCACCTTGCATCCTTACAAAAGTTTGGTGGAATATGAGGATAGTGTCTGAGAATATTTGACTGAAATTTCGCGGAAATCTGTAGTGCCATTTTGAAAATAAAAAAACGTCTGACCTCCCATAAGACCCAATGTAAAAGTCAGCCCCCGGAGAACAGCTGATTTTTTTAGGGTCGTGGCCTATATTTTTTTGTCGGCCTTGAGTCGCGTTCCCAATGCACAATAAAATGTAAAGAAATAATTGGGTTAAGCCTCGCAAGAGTATTGCGTGTTGCTTCTTTATAGTTTATTTTGAGCTAATTCATTTTAGAAAAGTGAACCAGTTTGTGTTCCTTGTTAAATAAACTAGTTTATTTTTCCAGTTCGTTCGCGAACTACCCATCTCTAGCTGCAAGCGTTCAAACAAACATTGCCAGATTGAGATTGTCACGTCCTATACTCTTTCTTATTGTTACATTTTACAAATACAATTTAAATGCGTTAGTTACTTAAGTTATCATAATTACTTCCTGGTTTTGGATTACCGACTTTCGAGTGATTACTGAATACTAAAATAATCGAAGGAATCAAAGTAACGAAAGTAATCATTTAATTTTCAGATAGGTATTCGTTACTCCATTATTTTTTGAGTAACGATTACTCGAGTAACGAATAGTTACATTTTCAACACCTCTATTGTAGTCACGTCATTGTAGCGTCACGTCCACGTACCGTCACGTCCTTGTAGAGTAGAGGAGTTGATTTTCGTTACTTTTGAATACTCGTTACTAATGATTACTCGACTACTAAGTAATCATTTTATATACTCGTTACTATCGTTGCTTTGATTACTGTAACTGTATTCAATTCAATCATACAATTAGTGCAAAATTCAAAGACTGTCGTTAATTCGAAGACCATTTACTTGTAGGTATATTTTTGTTGTTTATATTATGGAAATATTTAATTGAAAAGGGGACAAAAAATACACACGCAACAACGAGAAGTATCGCAAGGGAACAAACTAACAAAGACAAAGGAAACAAAATATTGCATCATCCGCCATCGGTATGCGTGAGCTAAGAGAAAAACGTACTTCGGGGAATCACATATTTAAAATTGCAAACCGACAGCCAAGACCGAGCAAGCGGCTGCAAGTAGAGATGTGTTTAGCAGTTCATTTTAATGAACTAGTTTACCAAACTGAACTAATTCACTGAACTAGTTCGTTTGGGCTATTAACGGAATGGCTATCCTGTCAGTGTTGCCGTCGTCGTATTAGGCTAGCAATTCCTTAATTTTCCGTAATCAAATCAAAATTTCAAATAGTTCAGTTTATTGTAGCTTGAGCGTGCCACTCAATGCACTGAAACAGGTGATTCGCATAATCGACTGAACGAGCGCCGGATTTCACTTATTAGTTCAACTTAGCAGTTAATTTCTATCAGTTCGTTCGTTCCTCGTAGAAAGCACAGCGGTATCGTTCAGTATTTCACGAACAGGAACACAGATAGTCGCGTTCCCAATGCACAATAAAATGTAAAGAAATAATAAGCCTCGCAAGAGTATTGTGTGTTGCTTCTTTATAGTTTATTTTGAGCTAATTCATTTTAGAAAAGTGAACCAGTTTGTGTTCCTTGTTAAATAAACTAGTTCATTTTTCCAGTTCGTTCGCGAACTACCCATCTCTAGCTGCAAGCGTTCAAACAAACATTGCCAGATTGTCACGTCCTATACTCTTTCTTATTGTTACATTTTACAAATACAATTTAAATGCGTTAGTTACTTAAGTTATCATAATTACTTCCTGGTTTTGGATTACCGACTTTCGAGTGATTACTGAATACTAAAATAATCGAAGGAAACAAAGTAATCAAAGTAACGAAAGTAATCATTTAATTTTCAGATAGGTATTCGTTACTCCATTAATTTTTGAGTAACGATTACTCGAGTAACGAATAGTTACATTTTCAACACCTCTATTGTAGTCACGTCATTGTAGCGTCACGTCCTCGTATCATCACGTCACAGCATCGTCACGACACCGACACGTGAAATATTCTTATTTTAAAAGCAATGGACGCATTCACACTACGCCGTAAAGGGTGTAAGGGTAACGGGACGGTGCCAGTACTTATAGTATGAATTGCGCCTTATAACAAACAAATGTAAACATACTTTCTTCTTCCTCTTGCATATTATTATGGATCTGCGTTCTAGGCTGACCGCCGTTTGGGTCATTGTGCACCTCTATCTGCCTCTGAGCCACTCTGTCGGCATGATTTTCCACCCAGTCTGGAGTAAATCCGTGGTCCTAAAGGTTAAATTTCATGAGAAGGTGGTTGCTTTTATTTAGTCACCATCTGTGCCATTCTCAAGGGCAAAGAATTATATTTAGGATAATTAGTTTTAAGACAGGCACGAATTTGTCTAAAAATTGCGCATAGTGTCCCTAGTGCTTCAATTATTTTCGGACATTTAAGTGGAAGATTCGGTATTACAAGTAGGTAACATGGAAAAACTTCCAAAAAAATTAAGGGTTGCCATGGTTACGTGGAAGTATAAAAGGGTCTGGTTAGATTTAAATTTTCAAATCTAATCAACATTTGTAAAAACTATGCAGTTACCTGTTACAAGTAAAGTTTTGGTTCTGACCGGTACCTTTAAGTTACGAAATATATTAGGAAAATATATTTCGTAACTTAAAGGTATAGTATTTTCAAGTGAATAATTTGCGGATTCCAACAGATTTAATGTTGAATTAAGGCAATTTGTTATAGATAATTTTACCCATATAAAAAGAAGAATTCCTTGAAAGTTAAGTTAATGGCCTGTCAGTAACAAGACTATTTTTATTTCTTGTACTGTGTTGATTTACTATAAATGTGGATCATTGTCACTGATTCATATAAAAGCAAATCATAGAATGTTAAGATTTTCAACATTCTAAAATATGGTTGGCAAAAATTGGTTCGTGCCCTTTTTGTGAATAGAAATACAAACTGCGTTCTATAAATTGTAGTGTAAGTGTAGTGCATAGAAAGGAATACAGTATCTGATGTGTGACTCAAATAGAGAATGATAGACCTCAACTGCTGCCTCTTGATTTAAAGTGTCGCTCTTGTTATTTTTAATGCCTTGATGATAATTTTGAATGATATTATAATGTGTTGAAAATGGCAGGCGATTATCAATTGTGACGCCTAAAAATAAAAATCTACGTTCATCTACATTTTGTATAGTGTCCATCCATTTTCAGGTTTAATTTAGTTTTGTTTATAAAAACTATATATTTTGTTTTTTTCTAAATTGAATGGTAGCTTATTTGCATTAAACCACATTTTAATCAGCTTCAGGTCCCAATAATATTTCTCAGCTCCTTTTCATTACTTAATGACCAAGTTATATTTGTATCATCCAGAAAAAATTTAAAAATACCTTTTAGATTAGGTCCGAAATATCAATCTAAAGAAAATTGGGCCTAAAAGTGATCCTTTTGGAACTCCACAAATTACCGGGTTAAAAGAGGATTTAACATTCCCTATTTGAGTACATTCTTTCCTACTATGAAGATAAGATTGAAACCCCAGTAAAACTTCCCCACGAAAATCGTAAAACTCCATTTTCTGGAGCAGTGCACCATGATCGACGCAATCGAACGCCTTTGCGAGGTCGAAAAACTGTATTTTAACCATTTACTCTAAACTTACCTGACTGTTTGATCTTGATGTCCGGCTTTCAGGTTCATCATTGGTTGCCATTGCCGTATAGGTTGTGTACATAAATGTTGCTAAAATATTAATAAATAAAAAGTTTATTTCGAAACGCAGGGCGAAATAAAATTTGTAGTTTGCTGCATAAACTTGCCGTTGTCCAAGCAATTTACATTTTTTTTATTCCCTTTATGTTTAACTATCTAAAAAATATATTAAATATACTAAAGAATATTTTAGATATATAAAAAATACAAAGAATATCACCCGCCCGTGTTCGTGTTTTAAATACCATAATCAGTATTATTGTGATGTTATATCTTAAATAGACCGTCCAGTGGTGTGATAAAACGGATCCCGATTCAGGGATTCCCCCATTTTTGTTTAGGTGATTCACGATAGGACGATTGCTCGGTGTTTGTTGATTAGGGGATTCCCCTGCTTCTGTTTAGTGTTTGTAGGTGCATCGCGCACGCAAACGCGTCATATCAAATTGATATTAGTCGCCACATTTCTACAAAAATCCATAAAAGCAACCATTTAAAATATTGTTTCTTAGTGTTAATTCTCATTTTAGCACAATAATTATTATTTGGTTGAAGTTATCTTTTCACATAATCTGCAGCTTCATATTCCTCTTAACGCCATCTCTTGTTGCAGCACAAGCGGCCACGCGCTTTACAAGCGAAACTGTTACTTAGAACTTACAAGAATAAATTAAAGCAGGGAAGATCTGTTCGTTTCTTTCTTGAGCAGTTTCCACTAAAATCCTAAGAGGTCCTTTGGGCATCAGTACAGCTATGAGATCTGAAAACAAAAATGTACTGTATACTTGTACAATAAATCTGGCTCGAAAAAGGTGTTGATTTGGAAAAAAAGAGTAACGCTTTTTTGGGTTTTCAGCGATATATGTCAGCAACTTTGAGGTTAAGAGATCCATGATCTTACCCCATATAGATATCACGGCCAACACCGCCCAAGTCGTCCATTCGGGCAGATACTTAATGAACACCAATGCCATCAAAGCGGCTACAAAAATCAAGTAGGCTTGTTGCAGTAACAATGGCCCTTGCCAGTGAATCACAATCATGCCCATGACTCCGAAGTTCCACATAATGAACAGGAGGGTCGGGTAGTCCATGGGAATGTTGAATGCCCGAAGAATTTCCCTAAAGGACAAAGGACCAATTATGAGAAACAAATTTTGGTATACTTATTATTTACAGCAACCACTAAAACCTTTAAAGAATTGAAATGTACAAATTAAACAAAAGAACCTTTAACCCAGTTTTATTGTATAAAGTGGCCCAAAAAAACTATAGACGTATAGATTCTGATTTATTATCATTTGTCAGATTTTAAAGACTTTTGGCTTATCGGGAAGCTAAAGCTGTAGACTATATCTGACATTACGCTAAAATCAAGGACGCTTTTCAAAAATGTCAATTTTTGACTCTCTTCTCCCTGCATCAATGTCACTTGCCCTGTTTTAAAAAAGTATCACTTGTTAAGATTGGTCATGAAATATAAAAATGACACCTTGTTAAATTCGGTAACAGCTCTTTAATAGATTCTAATCAGCAAGGACAGTGGTGCGCGTAAATTTTTTAAAGGAGAGGTCATTATTGAAAAGCGTATATTATCTAATTTTAGCTAAAAGTCTATTTATGTAATAAGGTTTTATAGTCTAAAGTTTTACTTTCTAGAAAGCCAAAACTCTTTGATATCGGACAAGTAATAATAAATCTATACCAATGTGTGTTTTTTTTAACCACCCTATATAATTGCATATAACTGGGTCATTTTTTGCATTAAAAATTAATGTTCTTCACTATAATGGTATAATTTTTATATTTCTGACTTTCACAAATCGATTTTGAGAAAAATCTTTAAAATATAATAAACAAAATATCGAAATAATTAAAACAAAACCTAGAAAATTATTTTTAATTGCAGCAATCATATCTCTCTCTCACACGATAAAAACAATATGGGTGCCAAGCAGTGTCGGACTGGTCCGCCGGGCAACCGGTTAAGTGCTCAGTAAGCCCTCCCCTAAAAACCTGGTTAGGCCCGCCCTTAAGGACAGAAAAAACCTTCGCATGGAGTCCAAAGGAAGGACTCTCTGAGGGTTCTTGTCCGGTAGGCCCTTCGGGTCCCAGTCCGACGCTGGTGCCAAGATTACTACACAATTATGACGTTAGCAAATTGAAAGACTGTAGCCCATTTTTATTGAAGAGTTGGAGAGATAAAGTATGTCTGTCTGAGACCTTTGGCATAACAAATTAATAACTGTTTTTAGCTTTGTTAATTTTAGAAATACCGAATAGTTTACACTAACAAACAAGTCACATTTAAACATCCTTTAACATGGTAGAATAAAAAAAAATATCCTTTTAAAAATTAAAGGAAAATATAGTTTTTGAAAAGAAACCCCCTGTATATTATATGTTTTTCTGATAGATCTTTTAACTCTAACGAAACAGAATTGTGTCTACTATTCATATAAAGCTAAGAATTTTCCCAATTAAATTTCAGCACTTCCCACCACACGCAAGCACCACCCATAATCACCAATTTTTATTAAAGGGGTTTAACAACAGATATTTTGGATTAGGTTTAATTTTTTTATTAAATAAAAAAAAATTACCAGAATATTGGTCAAAATAGTCATTTCAATGGCCATGGTGGCCCTCTCACTATTTTTAACAACAATATTTTTGCATTTAGGAAAAGATACAGGCAATTTTTAATACAAAACAGTTAATTTTGAAGACTACCAATTACATCTTTAATCAAAATTGATGATTACAATGGGAGGAGAATTATGGATATTAAAAAAACAGTCTAAGCCTATTTTGAAGTTAAAATTTTAATTATAGCACAGACGCATTTTTTAGAAACAAACAAAAAAATATATATTTCCTAAAAAGTAAAAAGACTTGGTCGATTGTTTTTTTTTATTCCTTAAAAATGGTACTGGTTTGGTAATTTAACGTTTTACGTATCTGTAAAATATAGATAGGAAGGAAACATAGTTGCCAAAGTAACATTTTTCCCGGCCAGCATAGATTAATCTAGTTGCCTGCACCCAGTAGACCGTCCATGTTTGCGAAAGCGCAAGAGGGCATGTTTAACGTTACAGCCAATAACAACGGTTGCCTTTGCGACAGACATGTCTCACACATGCGCAGTTGGAAAAAAAGGAATCAAGATTAACATAGAATAGTCTAATTGGCGCTGAGTACATCTATGTATGCGCAAGCGCGAGACGCCATATTTGACGTAACAACCAATAAAGACAATGGAAGTCCGAAATTTTATTTCAACCAATAACAGGTTGCCTTTGTGACAGACACTTCTGACAGTTGTAAAAAAATTAAATTTTCAATTTATTTTATTTTTTAAAAAGCAGGTACACCTTATGACAATTTTAAATTTTACCAAAAAGAAAAACTAATATTTAGCTACTCATCTTGAAATACTGCTCTTTCTCCTTCTGACATACAACACTTGCAGGACTCACTAGTAATGATGGAACTAACTATATTTATAAAGACTTCCGGTAACAGCAGTAAAAAAATCAGATTTCTTAGCGGAAAAAATAACGAGGTGTTCTATACTAAACCATGCGCGAACAAAAGTTGTGAAGAATGCAATCAAGGGTTGCTTCATTTTATTTTTATGTTGGTCAATTATCTTAAGCATATAGTTCATATAGGTAGGGCACCTACATATATCCCCCTCTAGCTATATGATCTGTAATAATAATAAACTTAGCAATGGTGGACACCTTTTTTGGAACAGCTTCTACTGTACTGTGTACTTACTCTAAATACAAATAACTAAATATTGACAGCAGCATCAAAGATGATACAATCAACCATCCATGGATAATTTTGTAGCATCTATATTTGTACAAAACTATAAGCAAGATGGTCATCACAACAATGACCGCCATTAAAATGAGAGAGTTGGCAACAGCGTTCCATACTCTCGTGCTCGTCTCGGGACTGTCTTCATGGAAAGGGGTGTAGACTCTAGAAAAAAAAAATCAAAGGAAGATAAAAACAAAATCATAGTCATAATAGCAAGTCAAAAGAAAAATATTAATTAAAAAACAAATTATCATAAGATCTAAGGCGCTAAATTGCTTAAAAGATTTTTTAAGAAGAAATAAATTAAGTTCAAATGTCCAGTTACTAATAGCTTGCAAATGATTGATAGATGCTATAGAATATTATTCCCCAAAGTAGGAATACTATTTATAAGTCTTAAGTTGTATTTGAAGGTGTCAACTAGTAAGTCAGAGTATATGAAAAACCTGTACAAATTTTTGTTATTGTACTGTCATTCTGTTAAACAATTTGAAGGCAATAAATAAATAAGAACATGGGGGCTTTTTGGAAAGGGGTCTATAACTTTCTAAATGACATTTATGAAAATTTTATTTGGGTGTACAGCGTGTCCCGTTTTCAAAGGGATTAAATGGGAAACTCTGTTATTATTAAAGATGTTGAGTTTCTGATTGCACCTTACCATGCTCTTTTTTGAACCTTTAAAAATGGTGTAATCAAATTTTTGCTATACCCCGGGGTTTCGCTAATACAGGGAGTTTTTTAAAAAATGCATTTTTATTAATTCCTCGTATCTTGCTTATTTTGCAAGATATTTTTATTCTGTAAAAACCTTTTTATGGCAACTTTTTAAGAGCAAAATAATGACTGTCAAATTTTTTAAAATATTGTTTAATTTTCGAGATATGGTATTTATCATAAAAAAATTAAATACGAACCTGTTTTTTTATTACTATTTTGATTGGCTTCATGCTATTATTATCTTAAAATTATAAAACTTCAATATTTTTTTGATTTAAGGTTAAAAAAAAATTATATTAAAAAAATATAAATCTGGAAATTTCTAATTTAAATATAAATTAAAACTTGCAAGACACAGTTGAACGAGTTTTAGTTTATCTGTTTTAAAACGTTAATAAACAGATTTATAAATAAAGTTAAAAACGTTAAAAAGTTACAAAAATATCATAGTAATTATTTGATGGTAGCACAGAAACAAAAAAGCGTGGAATTGACATTGTCACTTTACTTGTCATTTTTATGAATGGCGTACTCAAAATTATTCTAAAATTGCTAGAAATCGACCATATCTAGATTTTGAAAAATGTGATATATTTGACTGCTTTGTTCAAGCAACAAAATCCCAATGTTTAAACAGCAGAAATATTTTTGCAAAATGCGTTAAGAAAAATTACTCAAAAATGCCAACAATGTCTTACACAAAATGACAATCAGTTTGAACATTTATATCATTAATAAAACATTAGTTATTATTTTTTGTAATTTGTTATTTTTTTTGTATTTGTCGTAGACTTTGTTTCAAATAAATCTTTAAATTGACGGCGAACCATTTTAATTTGCTAAGTATCAAAATAGTTAAACTAAAAATCGTTCAACTAGCAATTTATAATTTATATTTATGTTGAAAATTTTCAGATTCTGACAAATTTTTTTGAAAAAATATTTTTTTTTTAAACCTTAAAACAAAAAAATATTAAATATTTATTATTTTGTGATAATAATAGCATGAACACAATCAAAATAGTAACAAAAAAAATCCAGGTCCGCATTTATTTTTACCATTACCATATCTCAAAAACTAAACAGTATTTTAAAAAATATCTTGCAAAATAAGCGAGATATAAGGGATTATTAAAAACGCAATTTTTTCAAAAACTTCCTGTATTAGCGAAACCACGGGATATAAGAAATCTGATTAGAGTCAGAATCAGAAAAAGCTTTATTGTCAAAGAAAAAAAAATCTTATTGACAAAGCATCAATCTTATAACTAAAACATATTTTGTCTAAAATTATAATTAAGTAAAACTAATAAAAATAAGTTCACATTTTTAAAATACTAGGTAATTTCTAGCAAAAAATAAGTAGGAAATGGGTAGGACCTGCAATTATAAAAAAAAAACAAGCAAAGCAAAACAGATAGGTAAAATAAGAAAGTGCAGAAACATATTTAAACAAAAACAAATTTTAACCGCTTATTTTAAGGACTCAAAAAAAGAGCAGGGTAAGGTGGAATCAGAAATTCAATATCTTTAAAAATAACCGAGTTTCCCATTTAATCTCATCGAAAATGGAACACGCTGTACATCGTTGTTTGATCAAACAAAAAATTGTTTTTTTGCCAATTACCTTCTACCTTAAAAAATGACAAACTTACAAGTACATGTCCTTTACAGAATAGAAATTGACAGAACTTATGGTTGCCACTACCACAACCATACACAAGGAGACAGGAGCGAACAACTTTATGACATGTTTTGCCCCATATTTTAGTTCCTCTTCCTCCTCTTCTTCGTGTTGAGGAATGACATTTCGCTCTCGAGGTTGGTTTGGTGGTCTTTCTCCATTTTGACCTATTAAAAGCCCAATCACAATTAAGTGTTCTTGTGTAGACATTTAAGTGTGACACAGTTAAGGGTTCTTGTGTAGATTATGAAATAACATTTTTGCCCTCAAATTTGATATGGGAAGTGTCTACCCTCCTGGATTTTAGGTTCTTGCCGATTTTCACCCTTAATATGCTGAAATTTACATTAGATTTGGAAGACAAATAAGGGCTTGTTTTTAAATTACGTAACACACTAAGAAAGATAGTAGTAGGGGAGGCCGTGAAGATTTTCGGAACTTATTTTCTTAGTCAGCAAACATCGATATAATTGTGTATTGATCAATTCTAAGCAAATTTTGTTATATGAATAGAGGGGGGTTTTCCGATGGGTTTACGCACAAAATGCAAAATAAAATATGAATAAGACGAACTGACTTTCTTAGTAATAAAACTAATTTTATAAGTAAAGGATACACTTAAGTTAACGAAAAAAAAATATTCTGGCTAATCTCTCAAAATGGCAAGTATTTTTGACAAGTGAAAAACGATATGTTTTCTTAGTTCTGAAAGTTTATGAGATGATTGGTTGTATTATAACAAAAGCTTAAAATACCATCTGGCTGTTATTTAAAAGCCCCAAAGCCATTCCAGAGTTATCTGATGTCGGTCAATTTGACACATTTGATTTATGTTAATCTTTCTTAGACCCACCTACTAATGTGGAGGAATTATTTGGCTTATTTTAAGACTAAAAGTTCCCATTACATAGGTCCGCAAACGCTTCGTTGCCGATCTACAAACTGTTTTTAAAATTTGTTTTTTGTTTATAGCTTTTGCAAAAGTAACCCGCATTAGTCTTAAAAGTCACCGTAAGTGTAACTAAGGAATCGGAAGTAATCGAAAATGAACCGGAAGTGAGTAACACTGAATTGGAAGTGACAGGAAGACAATCAGAAGTGGCCAAAATTTACAAAAACGAACGGAAGTAAATAAAACTTTACCGGAAGTTACTGAAAGTGCACCTCAATTAAACCGGAAGTTACTAAAAGTGAACTGGAAGTTTCCGGAAATGGCTAAAAGCGACCGGAAGTGATTAAAACTAGACCGGAAGTTGCTAAAAGTGAGCTGGACATGGTGAACCGGAAGTGAGTGACACTGAACTGGAAGTGACCATTACCTAAATATGCACATGCTACTTTTCTCCCCTGTCATTTGACTACCTGGCCTGCAGGGTGTTTTTAACGCTTGGAGCTTTTCTGATGAGGCTTTCATAATCTAACATTTTGAAGTGTATTTTCCAGCTTTGGAAATCAGCCAGAGTTATTTTTGTTATAGTATATTATAAAAACAGTTTATATGTTCTCAAGACAAAAAAAATAAGGGCACAAATCAACCCACTTTATGTATCCACAAATTTTCAGTCAGGAATATTTACCACCCTGCAACGAATACATGAGACATTTGTTGTCTGTGGAATTTAGTGAAAATTTGGTATTTTGTAGATCTTGATCAATTGATCACACTTTAAATGGACTGTTTTGAAATAATATGATTAAGTTTCTGAGATACAGGATGATTTGTCAGCACTTAAGTAAAAAAATTTTAATTTTTATTAACAAGACATTTGTGAGATTTTTTTAAAGATTTGACTTAGAATTGGTTTGGTATGAACAAGCACATGTTATGATTTTAAAACATATCTCTGTCTGGCTAATTTATATATGAACTGTCTTGAAATTATTTTAAAGTTTATGTAAGAAGATCAGGACAATTTCTTACTTGAAATTCTAAGCTCTGGAGCCCACAAAGTGCAAAATGAGTACTGGAATCTACACTTTGATATGACAAACTCATTTCAAACAGTACTTAAATATTTTGTGAAATAATTGTGAACTTTTTCAAATCTTTTGCTTTTGGCTTGTTAAGGCAAAATATCGAGGGGTGAACAGCTAACCCAAAATGTGTACACTGATTGTGAAAATCCACAATCTTTTGCTAAGATTGTGAGAGATTGCGACAGATTGTGAAGGACTGTGCAGCGGTGTAGCATGCCTGAAGGGGCGGGGGGTGACTGCCCATCAAAAATTCTTGTGACCAAAAAAAAAACAAAAGGTCATAATGTCTATAGTTTCTTTTGCGAGGGATTGTGAAGGACTGTGGTAAGATTGTGAGGGGTTGTGGTAAGATTGTAACAGATTGTGAGTGATTGGGATAGACCATGTAAAGATTGTGGGATGAAGGATTGTGAAAGATTGTCAGTGATTGGGATGGATTGTGTAAAGATTGTGAGGGATTGTGGTAAGATTGTGAGGGATTCTGAAGGATTGTGGTAAGAACCAAGTAAGAGAAGAACAGACATCTGAATACTTTATCCTAAATTTTTGGAAGGAAAATGTGAGTCATTTTCACTGTAAAAAAGTAAATGGTCTATTCTCAAAAGAACACACACTATAAATTTAAGTTCACCAGCTTTTACACAAGAAAAAACCATTAAAACATATTACAATAGTGAACAGTTAATTTACCCATCTTTTAGGGCAAAATGGTAATTAAAACTTTTAGAATAGGTAGTACCTATATAAAGAAAAATAAACAGAAATAGGTATAAAAGTTATGTTTACAAGCAATTCAGGATTTTATTGTATCGCTGCAGGTCAACTGAGTAACCCAAAATATTATTGTAAATCAGTTTTTATAATTTTATGTATATTGAATCAATAAATAAACTAAATCATATTTCTCTTCTTTTTTAAAATTCTTTGGACTCTCATAAAAAAAATGTTCCTAACATGTGCATGACTGCATAAAGTTTTTCATAAGTCTGCTTCATGTTGTTTGGTAACTGCTTAGGATTGCAAGAAAGAGTCACTTAGTGCACTTGATAAGAACTATTGTTGATAGAAAAAAAGGTAGATGTGAACAATATATTTTTATTTAAACAATGGATTCTGTGACACAAAAAACAAAAGCAAACAATCTGTTTTTTATGTTAAAAACAAAAGAAGTTACTTGCTAGATTCACAGCAAAACTGTGCACTGAAATTGCACAGCAGTATTCTAAACCTCACTCACACACAGCTGGGAGCACTCAAGAATACAAAATTTTCATTCCCAGGAGACAAAATGAGTTTGATTTCCCAAGAATGTTCCCAGGACCTCTTCCTTTAGCCCCAGGATAGAAGAAGCCACCAAAAAAGAAAAACATAATTTAAGTATGGACCTTGGTCATTTTGCTCTTGATCTCCAGCTGGTGCCTTCAGTTTCCTTTTCTTGGGTACTTCATGCTTCACTTCAACAGGGGCTACGCTACCACCAGTGCTTCCTGTGGCTACATGACCATCCATGGTCACCTATAAAGAAATATTTCAAATGTCTGAATAAAAGCGGAACAAAAAAATTATATACCAAGCGGTCTCTCGCCACATACAATTTTTATTTTTTTTCTGTTTACCTCGGAAACGGTGGTGCTTAATAAACTTTCACTGTCAGTCCCAGGCATACACTATTTTTGAGGGGGCGAAGCTCCAAAAAAGGAGAATATACTTTTTTTTCTGATTCACTTGGAATTGTTTTGATCACAGATTAGGTAAATGTTTTGATTTTGACATAGAAAAAAAACAGCTGTTTGGTAGTGTATGAAGATAAGTGTTGAATAAATTAATGCAAATTCAAATTTTGGTTGGCCAACCGGCCAACTATCTAATTTTTTTTGTTGGTCTTTATAAGAGTAGTAGTTCATTCGCCCTCCCAAAAAGTTTGGTTAGTTTTTTGTTTATTTTGTTTAAATTTTAATGTGATTGACCATGGAAAGGCCTTCCCTAAAATGTAAATTTACTGTCCTAAGCAGACCCGATGGCTCAGCTATTTTTTGCGAAGGTAATCTTCAGTTCTTTATGAATTTTTGCCAGTTTTTAATACTTGCATCACTATTGTACTGTTTTCTAGGTAAAACGACAGTTCTGACCGCTATTTACGGTCCAGTAGAAGTTAGGCAACGAAACGCTCTTGCAGACAAAGCTCTCGTTGAGTGTTATTATCGTCCCAAAGCTGGTTTGCCTGGGGTACAAGATAGACTTCGAGAATCCATAATAAGAAATATCTGTGATGCTTCTTTAGCTGTGTCAATGTATCCTAGGTCTTCTATTTTGGTAAATTTGCAGGAAATGCAGAATTATGGACAAGTAAGTAATTAGTAGATAGGTACCAAGGATCCATATCTTAAAGCAAGCTTTATAGGATGTGAATTTATGAGTTTATAGACATTGATTTTTAGAGGTAATGCTATTGATGTAGCTAGTAGTGGAGTCATAAAAATATGTCAATAAATTAATTTATATTTTTAGCTTATTTCTTGTGCAGTAAACTCAATCTGCCTTGCATGTTTAGATGCTGGAGTTGACATGAAGTTTCTATTTGCTGCTGTTAGCTGTTTTCTAACAAATGAAGAAGAATTTAGTCTAATACCACCTCTTAGTGAAGATACAAACAAGGCTATGTTTGTTTTTGTTTTTAATAATACCACAGGTAAGTAAAAACCGAGGGGTGAACAGCTAACCCAAAATGTGTACACTGATTGTGAAAATCCACAACCTTTTGCTAAGATTGTGAGGGATTGTGGAAAGATTGTGAGGGATTGTGGCAAGATTGTGAGGGATTGTGGAGGACTGTGCAGCTGTGTAGTGTACCTATGTACCTGAAGGGGGGGGGCCATCCAAAAATTCTGGTGACCAAAAAAAAAAGGTCATCATGTCTATAGTTTCCTTGGCCACCCTCTTAATTTACTGTTACCGGCCCTGCTACTTAATAACCAAGGGGTGACCGGCTAACCCCAAAATGTGTACATCGATTGTGAAAATCCACAATCTTTTGCTAAGATTGTGAGGGATTGTGTAAAGATTGTGAGGGATTGTGGTAAGATTGTGAGGGATTGTGAAGGATTGTGGTAAGATTGTGAAGGATTGTGAGAGATTGTTACAGATTGTGGGTGATTGGGAGGGATTGTGTAAAGATTGTGAAGGATTGTGAACAGATTGTGAGAAATGTGTACACCGATTGTGTTCACCCCTCAGTAAACACTTTTGCTTTATTTGAATGCTAAATAGTTTTATCTACCGCATAATTTAAAAATCTAGATTTTATTAATCAAAATAAAGAAATTTAAACTATTCAAAATATTCTTTTTTTCAAATTGTCAGGTTTTCTAGATACCTTTTAAGTATTAATTTAGGTTAATGTAGTTTCTTTTAATTTAATTATTAAATTAATTAGTTTTCTTTTGTACAAATTTGTACAAATTTTGTACATTATTTTTCTTAAAACTTTTGCAATAATACCTATTCTTAGGTAGTTTTAATCATGTTTATTAAAATTGTAAAAACAGTAAATACTTATTCTACATTAGAAAAAAAAAACTGTGATATTTAAAAGTACTACTCTAGTACTTTTAATATTTTTAAGAAAAAAAAACATATTAATGAATAATAATCATTGTAAAAATTTTTGTGAAAAATTTGGTTAATAAACTTAAATACTTTTATTTTGAGATATTGGTGGTAAGAAATCTTGCTTGTAAAAATGAGAGAAGAATTTTATTTGTCCTATAACAGGCACTAGGCTAATCTTGACTAAGTTTGGTTTCTCAAAGATTTTAAATTAACCATCTGAAAACTTTTAAAAATCAAATTAAAATTATTTTACAGAGATCAAACACAACCCAAATGACCAAATTTTTAAAACTTATTTAATAAAATTCAATTCTGTTCCAACTACCAAGGAACAAGTGATGAATTAAAAAACTTCAATCCAGTTCTCGGGTCGTTTGTAAAATAATGACAACATTAGGGATTTATTTTTTGGCTGCCAGAAAATAAAGAGTGCTAAATCACAAATGATGTCCTTGTTTCCTGCTAACCCTTCCTCACTGTATCCGAATATATAAAAAAGGTTTATCTGTGTAATTTTAACTGTACCATTTGAAAGAGACCCAAAAGTTATATATTTCCTAAAATCTTCACAACTATTGAGTAAAGTGTAGTCAGAGAACACAAGTCATATTTTCGCTGGTATAGTCCAGATATGAAAGGATCAGATATTTACAATTCTTGGTCACTTATGGTCAATACTGTATTTTACAAAATTAAAAAACTATTTCTAGTTTTTCAAAGGGGGAATTTAAAATGGATAATTTTAAATATTGTCATATCATTAAAATTAATTAAATTAATGAGGAATCTTATTACCCTCCTAGCCCGCGCAGCAATGGCTAGAGAAGGTATTATTTTCGAAGAAAATTATTTTTTGAGATCACCGAAAATGTGTTATTTGGATGTATTTTGACCTATCTTATCAATATCATCGGAATGTCTGTCACACGATAGCTCCTAAACCGCTGAACCGATTTTTATAAAATTTTCAGGTAAAATAGTGCTCGACACTCTAATGAGCTGATTAGATTTTGGTCAAAATCCATTAATGCTAATGACAGTTTTGTATGGAGCATCGCATCAATATGCGGTTTTCTTAATATAGTAGATTACATTTTGCTCAATCATTTGTGTTATAACCAAAAACTTCGCTGGAACTTTAGTTTCTAAGAGATTTACAAAAAACTGTTTTCCAGGCTGATATATCATGGCAGCACTTGAAGTGTGCTACAAGGCTAGCTAGGAAGGTATCAGATCCGTCATGGATCGATTTTTTACCTTTTCATTTGTTTATATTTTTACGGTAATATCAGAAATGAGTATAATTTAATACTAGTTTATGCCAATATTTAGTATATTTATTTAGTTTTGTTATTTATATAGTATTATATCCTCGGTCAATAATGTTATATTTTTAGGAGGGATACTGGCGTCACACACTGAAGGCTTTTTCAGTACACAACAATATCAAAAGGCCCTGGAAATATGTCGAGATCAAAGTAAGGAAGTATTTATCTTTTTTAAAAAGTCATTATTTAAATTGGAAAAAGTGGAGGAAGTGTCATAATAAATATTTGCTATTTGAAAAAATCAACAATTTTGGAAAACTGTTTGAATCAAGATTACCTAGGGCCGTTTCTCAATAGAGGGTTAGCCCTGACCCGTGGGTTAAAAAAAGAAATGACTGACATATTTATCACATGCTAAAAAAAGACAGCTATTAAAGAAAACCCACGGGTCAGGGCTAAGCCTCTGTTGAGAAACCGGCCGTTAGTGACATTCACGTAATTCCCGATTCGTAAAAACATTATTTACACCACAACCTTTGTGTACACAATGATTTTGTTATTATTAGGTTCTTATTATGTTCCAGGTGTTTCTCTGTACAAGGTGTCCCAAAATCTCTTTGGGGGTTTCGGGTGTTTCTAGGGGTGATAGAAAAAAACTAGCCTCGATTAGATCGATTTTCAAGGGATGCATCTTGATATAGCAAGCCATTTTAGGTCAGGTCACTGGATCAAGTTAGCCATCGAGTAACTACGAAATCGTCGAAATCAAAACAATACGGCCCGACCGATAGCGCAAAGTTGTCTCGGTGCACTAATTTAAGGTGTACATTAGCTAGCTACCTTTAAAAGCTAACGGTAATCGTTGACGCGAGTGCTATCATAGGGGTGCGGGCGGCATCGATCATTGCAATTGATTCACAAGAGTACATACTGTAAAAAGGGACATGTCGTTCACTCTTTCTATATTTCGTAATTAGGAAGCGGCATAAAATCCACGGTGCACAGAATTTGGGTCCAGTTAAGCGCCGCGTCGCACGGAGGTCAACTGGTCTAATTTAGACCATCGAAACCTCAAAATCGAACTATCTTCTATCATAACCACTGAAAAAAGTGCCCAATTACTTGATTAGTAAACCCCAATGTAGAAAATCGATCAACTAACTTGTCACTTGTCACGACGACAAAACAATACGGCCCGACCGATAACGCCAAGTTGACTCGGTGCACTAATTTAAGGTGTACATTAGCTACCTTTAAAAGCTAACGGTAATCGTTGACGCGAGTGCTATCATAGGGGTGCGGGCGGCATCGATCATTGCAATTGATTCACAAGAGTACATACTGTAAAAAGGGACATGTCGTTCTCTCTTTCTATATTTCGTAATTAGGAAGCGGCATAAAATCCACGGTGCACAGATTTTGGGTCCAGTTAAGGGCCGCGCCGGACGGAGGCCAACTGGTCTAATTTAGACCATCGAAACCTCAAAATCGAACTATCTTCTATCATAACCACTGAAAAAAGTGCCCAATTACTTGATTAGTAAACCCCAATGTAGAAAATCGATCAACTAACTTGTCACTTGTCACGACGACAAAACAATAAGGCTCGACCGATAACGCAAAGTTGTCTCGGTGCACTAATTTAAGGTGTACATTAGCTACCTTTAAAAGCTAACGGTAATCGTTGACGCGAGTGCTATCATAGGGGTGCGGGCGGCATCGATCATTGCAATTGATTCACAAGAGTACATACTGTAAAAAGGGACATGTCGTTCTCTCTTTCTATATTTCGTAATTAGGAAGCGGCATAAAATCCACGGTGCACAGAATTTGGGTCCAGTTAAGCGCCGCGCCGCACGGAGGTCAACTGGTCTAATTTAGACCATCGAAACCTCAAAATCGAACTATCTTCTATCATAACCACTGAAAAAAGTGCCCAATTACTTGATTAGTAAACCCCAATGTAGAAAATCGATCAACTAACTTGTCACTTGTCACGACGACAAGTCATAGGCCGCTTGATAGCCTGTATAATGATCCGCACTTATTCCGCGCGGAAAGGCGATTTTTAAAAGTGCTCCAAGTTGGTAAACCAAAGTTTATATGGTGATTTCTTTACGTATATTATTAATATGGGTTAGTATTTTTAATTTTTACTATTAAACCATTTGCAAAGTTTCAATTTGCTTATTTATAAAAATAGATAAAAGTTGTGTTTTGAATTATTACAATTTTTCAAATATGTATTAAATATATTGGACTGAAAAAGTCCGTATCATTACGTATCAATTGAGTTTGTAATTTTTTTATTTTAATCATATATTAAGAGTTCTATCTGTGCTACATTCAGCTGCCGCTTCTTGCCGCAGCAATATTAGCTATGATTTATTATTTCAGCGTTGGCGCATGCGATTACCGACGCAATTTATTTAACGTGTGGCACAAGACACCGGTTTCACAGGATAAAAATGAATCCGTTTTGAACTATGTATTTGAAAATAGTGAATATAAAGACTACGAGAAAGAATATCAGTGCATGCTAAAAAAACCTTGCAAAATTTGATAGTGATTGATTTATATTAATATATAGTATAGTAAGATTAATAAATTTAGTTAATTTTTTATGAAAAAACTGTTAAATAAAAAAAAGCTTCAAGCTAATTACGTACACACACTCTTAAAATAATAATTTTTTAAGCTATACGCTTAAGAGGAAAAAAAAACGATATGTATTTTTGGAGGCGACTGTACCATCTCCAGAATGCACAGTATATTAAAATCAAATTTTTTAAACGCTTTCCTAACTTTCCGCATCAATTTGTCAAAATTACAACTATAAAATAGTTTCGATCGTCCAGAACCGACAAGCTGACAACCGTGCGCCGGCGGCAGCCGGCCTACGCGTCCTCGTTTGAACACAAATACACATACATAGCGGGTATTAATTTCTAGTTAGTATCCAAGTCTTTGGTGAATTCCTTTTGGGGTTTATTGATACTTTATGATGAAATTATTAATTAAAGAATGGTCAACCTTTAATATTTTTTTAAACTAAAAACAACTTCCCTCGCTTCTTTTCCGGGATCCTAGCGGGTATCAAACAAAACCGAACTGGTTTTGGTTCGGTTCGATTTGCTTTCACAAACTCTAGGATGGCGGGAAAAAGTCAGGGAAGTTTTTTTTTGAAAAAATATGTTAGAAAGAGGTTACCGAGAGTGGCAAGTCATAAGACGCTATTTTGTAGCAGCGCTATTTTAAAGCAGCGCTATTTTGTAGCAGCGGTATTGTTTAAGGCGCTATTTTGTACCAGCGCTGTTTTGATGCGCGCTATTTTGTAGCAGCGCTATTTTGAGGCAGCACCATTTTGATGCGCGCGATTTTGTATCAGCGCTATTTTGTAGCCGCGCTGTTTTGATGCACGCTATTTTGTAGCAGCGCTATTTTGTAGCACCGCTATTTTGTGGCAGCGCCATTTTGTAGCAGCGCTATTTTGTAAGGCGCTATTCTCTAGCAGAGCCTTAATCTTTGATTAATAAGGGTACTAAAATGTAACGCCTTAATTTTACCATGTTGTATAAAGTTTTTTCTCAACATGGACCCAAGAATTACCGGAAGGGCGAAAAAATATCGAAACACAAAATATCGAAAAACAAAATATCGAAAGTACATAATATCGAAACTACAAAATATCGAAACTACAAAATATCGAAACTACAAAATATCGAAACTACAAAATATCGAAACTACAAAATGTCGAAACTACAAAATATCGAAAATACAAAACATCGAAACAACAAAATATCGAAACAACAAAATATCGAAAATACAAAATATCGTAAACACAAAATATCGAATAACAAAATATCGAAAATACAAAATATCGAAAATACAAAATATCGAAACAACAAAATATCGAAACAACAAAATATCGAAAATTCAAAATATCGAAAAAAAAACTTTCCTGACTTCTTTTCCGGGATCCTAGAAGGTGTGAATTCGAACCGAACCGAGCCAAACCGGACCGAACCGAACCGAACCTATCCAAACCTAACCATAACCAACCAAACCTAATTAGCAGTGTTGTAGTTTAGTTTGGTTAGGTTAGGTTTGGTTCGGTTCGGTTCGGTTCGGTTCGGTCCAGTTCGGTTTAGTTAGGTTCGGTTTGGTACGGTTCGGTTCGGTTCGATGCGGCTCGGATTCACTCCCTCTAGGACCCCGGGAAAGAAGTCAGGAAAGTTTTTTTTTTGAAAAAAATTGTTGGTTCAGTTTTCTTTGGTTCGGTTCGGTTTGTTTCGGCTAGATTTGATTAGGTTTTGTCAGGTTAGATTTTTGAAACTTTCTATTTTTATGAGGTTAGGTCAGATTAGGTTTTAGGTTTCAAAGTTTTTTTTTGATTTTCGATATTTGTTAATTTTGATCTTTTGTATGTTCGATATTTTGTGAATCGATATTTTGTATTTTCGGTTTGTATTTTCGATATTTTGTATTTTCGATATTTTGTATTTTCGATATTTTGTATTTTCGATATTTTGTGATTTGATATTTTGTAGTTTCGTTATTTTGTAGTTTCTATATTTTGTGGTTTCGATATTTTGTAGTTTCGATATTTTGTAATTCGATAAAATGTAGTTTCGATATTTTGTGGTTTCGATATTATATAGTTTCGATATTTTGTATGTTTTCGATATTTTGTATGTTTTGATATTTTTTCGCCCTTCCAGAATTACCTTCTTAAATATTGGCAGCTTATTCAATAACACCCTCTATAAACCTTTTAAGTTTCGACATAAAAGAGTAGTGAGCAGCAATCTCTCTTATATTGGTTTTATACTATTCTCTTGAGACTTGCTTTATTTTTATGGCAAAGGTGATTTTTGCCGAGAGAAATTTATTCCTTTCCATAATACCATTGTGACACAAAAATTTTGTTGACGGATTTTGTTGTTTTAATAAAAAAGTCTGATTTAATCTGCTTTGGTTAGGTTAATTTTAATGTCAGCACGATCTTAAAGATCTATCGTAGCTTATATTTAGTTCGTAGCGGCTAACTAAACCGTGAACCAAATAAGGATGGGATGAAAAGTTTCCGGCCTAGCCTATCGCAGGCCCGATTTGCTTTGTGTTCCAACGTGTTTATGTAGCCTTGCTTGTGATCAGTATACGCTCGAAGTTTAAAGTGAGTGTGTCAAGTAGTTTGTGTCCTGCTTATTTTGAAAGTTTATACAGTGTGTCAATTTTATAAGATGGAAAAAAACCGAGTTAAAAGCCGTGATAAAATATTTTTATACCAAAGGGTTATCGCCGACGGAATTAAAAGCTGAACTAGATGCTACACTAGGGGAATCTGCTCCTTCCTATACCACAGTTAAAACCTGGGTATCGGACTTTAAACGTGGTCGTACTAGCACTGATGATGTTCCGCGTTCTGGCATGCCAAAAACGGCAACTTCTGAAGAAATGGTGCAAACCATTCACAAACTAATTCCAAAAGATCGCAGATTAAGACTGGAAGAGGTAGCTGAGGCTGTGGGCATATCAAAAGAGCGAGTTTACCATATTTCATGTGAAATTTCAGGTATGAGAAAGCTATCCGCCCGATGGGTGCCGCGTTTGCTCACGCCAGATCAAAAGCTCGTGCGTCTAACCATTTCAGAGGAGAATTCGGCACTGTTTAGACGTGATTCAGGGGACTTTTTGCGTAGATTTATTACGGTTGATGAAACATGGGTTCATCATTATACCCCTGAAACTAAGCAACAGTCCAAACAATGGACGGCAAAGGACGAACCAGTTCCAAAGAAGGCAAAGGCAGTACCGTCTGCTGGAAAGGTCATGGCAACGGTCTTTTGGGTCGCTAAAGGGATACTCCACATAGATTATCTCGAAAAAGGAAGAACAATAAATTCAGAATACTACAGCGACTTACTGTACTAGCTCAAACAGAATATAAGCGAAAAACGCCCCAGTTTGGCAAAAAAGAAAATTTTGTTCATCAGGACAATGCACCCGCTCTTGTAATGGTTAAAATCCATCAGCTAGGCTTTGAACTGTTAAACCATCTACCTTATTCGCCAGACCTAGCCCCATCAGACTTTTATTTGTTTCCAAACCTAAAAAAATTTCTTGCTGGAAAAAAATGTCCTCAGATTTAGGAGTCATTGCAACTACAAACGCCTATTTTGACGAGTTGGATAAATCAGACTTCAGTGATGGCATTAAATCAGTTAAACATCGTTGGGCCAAATATATTACTTTACAAGGGGACTATGTAGAAAAATAAATTATTATTTAGTCACTAGGGTGTTGCGTTCTATGTTAGGCAGGAAACTTCATCCCATCCTCGTATTTAAACAACGAATACACCAATCTTATTTTTTTATCACAGTTCGATTCTATGTATGTTTACTTTCCTAGCCCGTGCAGCAGTGGCTAGAAAACAGGGTCGGATCCGACAGGCGGGCAACCGGGCAAATGCCCGGTTGTCCGGTAGAATTTAGGGCCGGTTGGGCCGCAGGCCCGATGTACCTACTCCGAATTATTAATATTTATTTTTGTATATTTGACAAACGAACTAATTAAAACATTAAACATTTCAATTAAAAAAATCTGTATGTCGTAACTCCAGGCCTGCGTTACTCGTTTGATTGTTACAGTTACTTTTATATTAAAATAAGTATAATGTGTCAAGGAGATAATGTGATAGCACTAACTTATTAATATCTTTTTGCAATACCAATATCCAGAAGAAAAAACCGGGAGATTAAAAAAATTTAATAAATTTTTTTTCTTATTTGGGTTGCTGTTGTAAAATCTCTTTTAATACACTTTGTTGACTATTTTGGTGGGGATTGATCCCCCTGATCTCCCCTTTCGGTACGGCCTTGCCAATTTCTCATATCTTAGTTGAAAGATCATTTTTGGTGCTAAAATACATAAAAAAATCTAAGAAATCGATTAACCGATTGAAAAATCGGTATTGGGTCCAATTCAAATTAAGGAGATCATAGATAAAATTGCAGGATTAAGTGCTAAAAAAGTAGTTACCATATGAAAAATTAGCATACCTGCTCTGCCCCCGCTAGTTAAAAGGGCGCAAATGACGAAAGTGTGGTTCGGAAAAAAACGACTTTAAAGTTTTAATTGTTCATAAGGCAGTAAGTAGTACAGTTACTGCTATTTGTTTTTTTTTAAAGTTTTTTTTTTAAATTTTATTACATTGGACATGATGGAAAATCCGTCGACACCAAAAACCTAAATTTGAAAAAGAATTACTTGCAGCCTTTTAACTAACGGGGGCAGTGCTGTTGTATGTTGAAATTTTGTACGTTTTTATTTTATTAGCTCACACATATACTATACTATAGTAGTGTGAGCTATGGTGATCCTAATTTTTTCGAGAAAAAAAAGTTGCTCCGATTTCAAAAATTTTTATATATCTTTGCGTTTCAGATGATTTTGAAACTTTTTTGTTGCGCCGTCTGTCTGTCTGTCTGTCTGTCTGTCTGTATGTCTGTCTGTCTGTCTGTCTGTCTGTCTGTCTGTAACGACCAACGCGCATAACTCAAAAACCGCCTGGCCGATTTTAATGAAATTTGGTACCTAGGCTGGGTCTTGGGTCGAGATGGTCCCATTTTAAAATGAACAAAATCCACCGAACACAAACCAAATGAAAGGGTGGGGGTAGATTTCAAAAATTAGGGTTTATGTGAAAATATGGCGTGTGTGATATCAAATGAGAGGTAATTGAGTCTGCAGTTAAACAAAATACATTTTAATTTATTTAAAAAAATGGGTGGGGGTATATTTTAAAAATTAGAGTTTAAGTGAAAATATGGCGTGTGTGATATCAAACGAAAGGTAATTGAGTCCGGAGTTTAACAAAATACATTTTAGTTTTTGTTTTTTTAAGGGTGGGGGTAGATTTCAAAAATTCGAGTTTAAGTCAAAACATGGCTTGTGTGGTATCAAACAAAAGGTAATTTAGTCTGGAGTTGAATAAAATATATTTCTGTTTTTAGTTATATTAGCTCACACGTACACTATAACTATAGTACCTAGTGTGAGCTTAGGGGCCCATATATTGGCAGAGTATTTTTTTGAGTTTTCATTTTGTGAAAAAATTAGATATTAATAATTATGTTAATAGGTACTTAGTGTTTAATATAGGCATACAGTATGTAAAACTTTACAAAAATATCTAGAGCAGTATCACAGATACTATTAAAAAAGGAGATTTTCTGAAAGTCTTTCAACACCTTGTATCTCACAAGTTAGGATGTTTAGGACATGCATACATATTTTTATATGAAGTATTTTTTCTCAAAATGCAAATTAAATTTGTTTTAAATTAGCATATTATTTAATTAAACCTCCATAATATCAAAAACAAAAATAACACTATATTGCTTCGTTTTCTTTGCCGTAAAATTTTTGTGCCGAAGCGAGGGCCGAATAAAAAAAAATTGCCTTTGCCGGTTTTTTGAGCCCATTCAACCCTGCTAGAAAAGGTAATGTTTCGACAAAACAAATTGATATAACGCCGAAAATGTGTTATTTTGGTCTCTTTTGACCTATTTTAGCAATAATATCGTAACGTCTGCTGTGTTTGGGTCTGTGCTTAACACGATAGCTCCTAACCCGCTGAGCCGATTTTCAGGTAAACTAGTGTACAATACTGTAAAGAGGTGATTAGATTTTGACAGTTTAAAAATTGAAAATTTGCGAATTTCTTAACGAAGCATCGCATCAATATGCGGTTTTCGGAATATAGTAGAACACGTTATAGTTTATTTTATTACTAAAAACTTCGTAGGAGCTTTCGTTTCTGAGATATTAACAAAAACTGATTTTAAGGCTGTTATAGCGTACTTGGAGTATGCTAATGGGCTGGGAATTTACACCAAAATGAAAACTTCATAAATAAAGAAAATATAAACCCACTCTAAAATTCAGTATTTTGTCAAGAGGCGGTTTACACCTTTAATCATCTCTAGAAAATTGAGGCTCACAAGTGGGGGCAAGATTTTTTCTCTCTAAATATAGGGTCAAGTGGTGTAAAAGTGAGACACCCAAAATCCCGTTGAAAAATGAGACGCCTTAATAAAAAATATTAATAATTGAATTCCGATAGATTTTCTGTTATAAACTGATAGCAGCAGTTGTAAGGATCTCATTCCAACATGTTACTTTATTTTTTTATAAAAAATAGCTTCATAATTAAAATTACAAAATCCATAGCTTAATTTGTGGTATAAAACTTTTAAAAACTTTTGTCGGGGGAGTTCGTAGATCGGTTTTTCTATAAATAAATATTTTTGCACTTATTTGTTGTAATTAAGTTAAAAAAAAACAAAAACTTATGTCTCAATTTTAACCTGAATGTCTTAATTTTGGTTTAGGTTTATACGTGAATTTTACATATACATAATATTCCAATACCCATGGTAACTGCCCATTCATGATGCAAACTTGAGGGCCTTGGGGTCTTTAAGCAAAAAAAAACCAGATTGGTTGCTTTCAAGACATATGCATATTATGTCCATATAGTACGTATTATTGCAATACCTACGGTACCTTACGATGCAGAATGCAAACATATTTGAAATAGCAATATCAATGGGTATGTCTATCCTCTTTGCGGTCCTTAAGATAAAATGTCCTGATTGGTTATACTTTTACGCATGAATATTATTTTATTCTTGTATTCGTTACGTCAAATCATCGGCGTACAGTTGACATAAACTCTTATCTATGTAAATTTGGTATCTGTGCATTTTTCGTACCTTTATTTCTGAATGTTTGCATCAAACGCCAACCATTGTTTAAATAGGCAACAGGGAGTATTGCAATATTACGTATATGGAATTTTATCACTGTCTCATATTTCGCCTGACCTGTCTCATTTTTGAACTTTTTCAAGGTAAAATACGAGACACAGTTTTAATTTTTTTTCTCATATTATAGGTCAAATTTATATGTTTTTACGTTTGCAATATTTTCCTGATTATCGCTTATATCCTAAAAAAATTCAAGTCCTACAAAGAAGTCTAAAATCTTAAAATTATAAGTTTTAAAAATGTGTCTCATTTTTACACCATTTTACTTTACCTTAAACCCCTCAAAAACATCGAATTTGGAACACCCTGTACACATATAGGTAGATATAGATAAGGTAAACCGTACTCTTGACAGACAGTATTCCTCAAAACCCCTTGCGTTCTCGTAGCTTGTGCCATTTTATCAGCTCATAAAACAGACACGTAAAACCTTAATTTAATGGGACACTTTCGGCTCATGGTTATTGTCCTA
Source organism: Aspidapion aeneum (assembly GCA_963576565.1). Lineage (NCBI taxonomy): Eukaryota > Metazoa > Arthropoda > Insecta > Coleoptera > Brentidae > Aspidapion > Aspidapion aeneum. The sequence continues at coordinate 30,321,376 of OY755038.1, read as the reverse complement.
TAAAAGAATGCAAGTGCTCATCAAGTTTCCTTCATGATGTACTGCTTTCGTTTTTGTGGTAAACTTCATTCATTTTATCATTAAAAAACGTAAAAAGATGGAAATTAAAACCAGATTTGAGTCATTTATTGAAAAATCAGTCTACTCGTATCTAATCGCGGATAAAAAAGATTTGACGAATTCTTTAATTAATAATTTCATCATAAAGTATCAAGAAGTTCCAAAGGGAATTCATAAAAGACTTGACTACTAACTAAAAATTTATACCCGGTATGTATGTGTTTGTATTCGTGTTCAAACAAGGATGCGTAGGCCAACGCCGCGCTTAACTGGACCCAAATTTTGTGCACCGTAGATGTTATGTTGCATGCTAATTACGAAATATAAAAAGAGAGGAGGAAATGTTAGAAGTTTGCTGTACACAGAATCTGGGCCTTACTTCGGTTCGTGCTCTTGTGAATCAATTGCGGCGAGCGATGCCGCCCGCACTCCAGTGATGTCACACGCGTCATCGGTGACCGTTGGTTGTTAAAGCAGCTTATGTGGACCTTAAATTAGTACACTGAGACAACTTGGCGTTATCGGTCGGGCCGTATTTCGTAGTTACTCGATGGCCCAAAAAGTTGGGCATGGCACTCAAAAAAAAGTTTTATCTTTTTTACCATTAGTTTTAGAATAGGTACCCTCTAATTAGGATTTTTACTCGTTCTAAACTATTTCAGTAGACTAAGCATTTTTGTCAGTATGGGTCGGCTATTAAGTAATTGAGGAAAACACACAAGCCTTGCAAATTAAAGTGTCGCTAAATTTAAACTAACTAGGCAAATAAACTGTATATCGCTATAGGTAAACCAAAAAAAAAAAAAGAAGAAAATCGATGGCGGAAAGTTGCCGGAGTTTTCATCTAATCTCGCAAAGAGTCGCGCATCAGTCACTGGGCAAAAGCACGGTCCATTTACGATCAAACTTCATACTGCCTACACTTTTGTTAAGAGTTAACATAACACTATATAATAGGACCTTATTGCAATAAAGCCATGCAGTAGTAGTGCCGGGCACTATTCTGACAGTTTTCCTTTGAAACCTTACAGTTAATCTTTCAAAATTGACATTCCAAAGTCGAATTTATAAATTCAGTCATTTATTTTCCATTAATAATGGCGGCACTATTAATTCCGGCTCTAAATAATACACAAAGGCCTAATTTTGAAAGAAGACAGCTGTTCTTATAATGGAAAACTGTCAGGATAGTTCCCGGCATAATTACTGCCTGCCTTTATTGCCCTAATGTGCTATCGGCATTCTGCAAGAAACCTTTTGGCATCAATTGGTTTAATGCCTATCAAAATCTATAGTAGTCGACACTTAAACTAGTGCTAAGTCGGAAATATGTCATGAAACAATAAGAAATATAAAAAAATTTTTAAACTCTAAAAAACGTCTAGAAGTTTCAAATCCAGACTGATAACTAACATAGTGGTAATGGTGGTAATAATAAAATCATCATGACCTTGAGATGTTTTTGTATACAGAGACGAATAGTGTGAATGGTATTTTTGACATTGAAAAGCTGTCAAGGTTATTGTGTTTTTTATGTAAAGGTGAGTATTCTGAATAGTATTTTAAGCTTTGAAAAGGAAATATTGAAATTCATTTATTGCGTTTCGTATATAGAGGCGAATGTTTCGCGCTTTGACCGATGCTATGACCTTGTGAATGGGTGTCAAGGCCTTTACAAGGTTAAAATATTCCTCGGACTATTGGCTATTGCTTTTCAGGAGTGAAAATATCATAAAAAACACAATGATATTCAAAGCTTTTCAATGTAAAAAATATCATTTGCACTATTCGTCTCTTTATACAAAAACTTTTCAAGGTCATGATGACGTCATTACCATCTCAATTTTGACCTAGATCATACAAATATATACTACTGCAAATCTTTATTATCTTATTTTCCTTATTATTTCTTGCCGTCATGACATTTTTTTTTTACAAATAGTACATGCGTACTATTACTAGTGGAGGTACATTACAACCCCAAGGTTGATTACCATAATATGTCCATACTCTTAGTATTTGTTTATAAAGCAGTTATTGTAGTAGTAGAACAAGGGGGAAGGCCTCAGGCCTGGTAAGCAGGCCTCTGCCAGGACGTTTTTTGCCTACCATCAAAGTATTCTTTCGCCCTTTTTGATTCTGTCCCTCGTCGAAATTTCCCGTCATTCTAATAAAGATGAGGATATCCGACTTCTGGAGTACATGAGGTCTTCCAATTTCATAGAAATAGTTTGTTTTAGTTTAAAGTTCTCCCACACTTTGTCAAATGCTTTTGCTACATCTAGAAAAACTGCAGAACATTATTTACCATCTTGTGCTGTTTCTTTTATATTCGTACTTGATATACATATAATTTCTTGTGTAAACAGTATATAATTTCTTGTCTTTTTATTATTGATGCTATTATTTTTAGTAATATTTTTTTATGCAAAGGAAAGATGACACAAAGCGTCGTGGGTTGGCTTTCCCGCTTTCGGAATTATGATCACTTCCATGCGCGCACCCAGGGGGAAGTTTGGGGCCTGGCCCCCAAACCTAAGATTTTTTTAGATATTTTTTACGTATTCATGAATAAAAAGATAAAATAGCATAAAATACGACATCATAAGACCTCGGGCCCTCCCAAGCCATATTCCTGAGTGCGCCACTGTCACTCCTGCAACTTTCGGTCGTTTATATTGCAGTAGGCAGTACCTTTTGCTGTAATCTTTAGTACAGACACTAAAACGCAGGGAGGTTGTATTTTTCCATCCATTTACGTGGGGCCCGGCTAAGCGATAGCGGCTAATGGCTGAAAACCGGAGATGAATGGCCGCCTGGAAAGCTATATAGCTGCCCAGCGTAGCTATACATAGCTACACTATTATCTGCTTTTCGAAATTACGAAATTATCCGTCGACCGACCGATCAAGACCAAGACGGCCACTAAAAATATTTTTGTATTGGCCGGTGCCAATCCAGGGCGGGGGCACTTTAGGTGAAGGTGTTCTCTTTTTTTGTCGATTTTTGTTTGACAAAAAATCAACAATTTTTATTTGGTTTTTTGGAACATAATTCCTTAAAAGCTATTTTATGTGCTTATTTTATTTTTTGACAGTTGTCTACGTCCTCGTTTCGTCATCGCGCAGCTTAATTAAGAAATATCGTTGCCGGTCTTTTGCGGTGTTTACTGTATGATTTGAAAATTTTGCTTTTATTTATTTAGTTATATGCTGTAGTAGTTTTTGTGTGTAGTTTAATGAAAGCAGCAGATGTAGTTTTTGATTGTTCAAGTTTCAAAATCATAGAAATAATTTCATTGGTCGGTTTTTGTCCCCAATAATCCAATTGTGTTTTCGATATTTATAATTGAGTATCTTTCGCTAGTCATTAGTATTCATTAGCTTATATTTTTAATTGGTGCTTTACCTTAACGTACGTGGCATTGTCATCTTCTGTTACCTTTGCTTTCATTTAAAACATTTAAAACTGCACGATATAATTTTGTGATAACTTTTTTCAGTTATTCAAGCGCGGATCTGCGTTAAAATCTAGGGTGGGAGGGGGGTCATGGTCGACACTAAAACTATTTGCATGTGTAAGGGAGATATTTCCAGTTTTTTAAAACATACCGTTTGTACAATTAGGACGTCATAAGGGGTGGGGAAATCTCTCCAAGAAAAAGGTTGATAAGAATTTGTTTGTAGATTTTTTTGAGAGCTCCAACGATGTATCACAAGATCCACTTAGGCCTCGCGTAATGGAGATATTTTGTGTTTTTTCTGAAAACTAACCATTTGATCATTGATGACGTGATCAGGGGTAGGGTAGGTAGGGTAGAAAAAAATTGTTCAAATAATGTTTGTAGGTTTTCTCAAGAGCTTTCCAACGATATTGTATATTATCCAATATTCCGACCTGCAATGGAGATAATTAGATTTTTCTAAATACATATCATTTGTCAATTATTGATGATTATCTTTAAACATTTTTAAGAGATTTTCAATGATATATTAGAACATCCATTTACGCTACCCATATCTTATTGAGATATTTTCATTTTTCTTAAAACATACCTGGACAATGATGAAGTAATTAAGGTGGTGCGAAATAACTTTGATCAAGTGTCTCCCGACTATTTGTTGGGTCTTTAGTATCGTGCAAAATTTCAAACTGGTTACCGGAAGTAAAATATTAGCTCACACATATACTATACTATAGTAGTGTGAGCTATGGTGATCCTAATTTTTTCGAGAAAAAAAAAAGTTGTTCCGATTTCAAAAATTTTTATATATCTTTGCGTTTCAGATGATTTTGAAACTTTTTTGTTGCGCCGTCTGTCTGTCTGTCTGTCTGTCTGTCTGTCTGTCTGTATGTCTGTCTGTCTGTATATCTGTAACGACCAACGCGCATAACTCAAAAACCGCTTGGCCGATTTTAATGAAATTTGGTACCTAGGCTGGGTTTTGGGCCGAGATGGTCCCATTTAAAAATGAACAAAATCCACCGAACACAAACCAAATAAAAGGGTGGGGGTAGATTTCAAAAAATAGAGTTTATGGGGAAATATGGCGTGTGTGATATCAAACGAAAGGTAATTGAGTCTGGTGTTAAAAAAAATACATTTTAATTTATTTAAAGAAAAAAGGGTGGGGGTAGATTTGAAAAATTAGAGTTTAAGTCAAAACATGGCTTGTGTGGTATCAAACGAAAGGTAATTGATTCTGGAGTTCAATAAAATATACTTCAGTTTTTAGTTATATTAGCTTTCAAGTAGATACACTAAAACTATAGTACCCAGTGTGAGCTTATGTGCCCATAGATTGGCAGAGTATTTTTATGGCTATCAAAGAAATTTGTTGAGGTTTGGTCAAAGACTAAATAAATTAATTTTTGAGCTGGCTCTCAGAACGGGGTAGTAAACCGTATATATCGATGTTACTGTCTAAAGTGTTTTGTCCATGGAATCTGATGAGTTTGATGCATAGTCTGCGTATAGAGACCCTGTATGTATGACAGATTTTAAAGAAGTAGAGTTGCGACAAACCAATCAAAGTCATTCAAACTCATATTTTTTGGTTATGTTATTTTCTTGCCAAAGTTCATTGGCGCTTCACTGAAATAATTTATATGGGCAGCGGTGAGTGACATCAATTACATGCAACATTAACAGGGACTTGCACCATTCTTCAACAAACCGTTCGTTACGGAACCTTTCGTTATTCTTTAGTTCACGGTCCAAAATATCAACTAACCAAATTTGGTATTGTTATTTCGGTAACCCCACATCCTCTGTTTGTTTATGTTCTTTACTATCTTAATTTTTTTTGGTAGTTTTTTTTTGCATAAACAGGAGAAAAAATAAATAATAATAAACTGAAAGAGGCTGCTGACTTTAATCTTGTTGTACATTTTTGGCATATTGTAGAACTGTAGATACTGATTGGCAATAGCTTTAGTCTTGCAATTATTCTAGATACTCTGGCAGTATCTACTCCTACAAATTGTGCCACACTTTGGACATGTTTTCTTGATAATTTTTTTAATCAAAAATTTCGGTTTGCTGACATACTTTCACTCCTAAATAAAAATCTGAAAAAGGAAGCCAAATTTAAGAAAAAATAAATAATCTGGGGTTGTTCATTCGTTTACATCATATTTCATACGTTTTTTCTATATTTTCTCAAGAACAAGGACCGCTAAAAATCGCCAGTAAAACTTCACAAAAATTCAGCATAACCTCAAAAATTAGTTAAACTTGCAACTAAACGGCCGAGATTGGGCGTTTAAGTTAAACATAGTTTAAGACAAACGTGAAATTTAGTACCCGTGAATTTAAAAATTAAACAAGTTTTCGTGGTTACTTAATAGTTTAAGACGCTTTAAACTTCTGTTAAACTATGGTGCAAAAGAAATTAACGAATTAAACGACGGTTAAAGTTTAACGACCGTTAAGATCAATTGGTGCGAGTACCTGATAAACACGTTTGTCCATCAACACAGTCCCTAGAATAGACCGGTCTATGGATCTTTTTCACGTCACTGGTGGTCCAGCTAATTTTTGTAAACAAAAGTTAGATAGAATATCTCTATAATGAAAAAGATATATTTTTTGAATTTTTTGAAAACCAAGGCAATTCCTCCTACTGTTTTTCGTATATTTTTATAAAATAATATTTTTGAGACTTACAGTTGTTATTTTAGTTTAGCCCGCTTCATTTTACTTTGCACAAAAATTAAAATTCTAAGAAAATAATGTGGTTCGGTTTATTATCAACGGTACTCGGTATATCGGTTTACTTCCCAAGTCCACGGTTTACCTTTGATACCAAAACGATCACCCTCAGTTTGACTTGTATTTTAAGTTTTGTGTAAAGAAAAATAAAGCGGCTAAAAAAATAACGACAATACGTCTAAAAAATATTATTTTATAATGATGAACTAAAAAACAGTTTGGAAATTGCCTTGGTTTTCAAAAAATTTCAAAATTATTAGTTGTTCATTATAGAGATATCCTATCTAACTTTTGTTTACAAAAATCAGCTAGACCACCAGTGATGTGAGAAATTTGACATACATATATAACATCCATAGACCGGTCTATTCTAGGGACCGTAGTCGTCACACCCTGTAAATGTTGGTCAAAAATCGTTTATTTTTATTTTCCGACGCTTATGAATTCACAAGGACGGAAGGTGCGTCTCTCTCTCTAAACAAGGCTGAAGTATAGAATACCGATATTTCCCTCCTTGAATTTTGACTTTGATATGTGGGTCGCGTCTCCATTTCTTTAAAATATGTCATACATACAGGGTCTCTAGGTCTGAGCAGGATTTTAAAACGACACTTTCTCGTTCGCAATATCTATTTGCTAACGAAAAAAGGACCCTTTTTCAACGATATAGGGGGTCCATCGGACCGCGGCGTAGACAAATGAGTGTCGATGCATATGTAAAACAGGAGACCCGGTCACCCTTTCTGGAGCGACGTAAACTGTCATTTGTCAATGTCCAAGCGAGGCGGGGGCGACGCGCGACGTCGTCATGGCAACCCGCGTACACGACAAGTCGACATGGTCTCGATTTCACTCTTTTTCTCGCATTTCTCCATAAATTATTTTAATAGCATTGACGATTAGATATTCCACTCCAATTTTAGGAATTGAATATAAAAATAAAATCAACTCAAATAAGCTTTATTGTTAAAGAAAAGGTATTTTTCATTAGGGACTAATATCTACGGCACGTATCTTGACGTAACGATACTCATACTCATACTTGTTTTTAGTTCTCCTGTGTGTACTCGATATGCCGCGAAGTGAAGGCGTCCGTTGGTTGTCATGACACCGTCGCATGCTTTCGCAGGGCAAAGATTCAGGTGTTGCGTTTGTGTTTAGAGGCCCTTTCCCAGTACAGATATAGTTAAGACGAACGTACGTTTATATTCAATAATCTGTGGTTTAACCAAAGATTTCTGTGGTTTAGCCATCGAAAAAAAAGTTCACTTATATGTTCTCTGGTTTAACTAAGTATAAATTCCTCAAATTGTAGCAACAATTTAAATTTTTCTAGCTTTGTTAAAAAAAAATGCCTCAAACTCTCACTGTCATTAGATAAAAACTTCTAACTGTAGGCTGACAAAAAAACACACAGATGAAAACAACATAAAGACATGCCGTTTTTCATAATTTTTTTTTGCTGCTGTTAGTATGATAAATAAAGGATTGGAAACGTCACTAAAGTGTAACTGCCTATGACAAGTACTATACGATTTTTTAAATTTTATGTCTTCTAGTCTGTTGGCTTTTTCCATTTTTTGTCATAAATTAAAAAAAAGTATGATTGGATCTTCAGCGCCTTCAAAAAAAAACCGCAAAGAAATTGGGCAACATCCGAAGTTTCGTTCGTTCGTTCGAACGACCAGGATAGGTAATAAAATTTAAAAGTATTTTTCTATTTTTTTGAAAAATGTAGCGTTGGAATTGTTGGAAAACACGCCATTAAATCACAAAATTGTCAAGAATCTTTACTTTATACTTTTCCAACAGCGCGTATGTCTGCACTTACACTGCACTTTAGAATAATTGGACATTCATTTTCGAAAATGCATATTCGCTAGCTTAGCAAACAGATAAGACATAAGACAAAATGTGTTGTGGTATGAAAATTCGCCAATTGAGTATTATATTTCCAAATTTTTTGTGGCAAGCAGCTAAAGTAATTAGAAATAGTTTTTTTTATACTGGGACTTTCCATCCAATCAGGATCAATCGCCCAGTTTCGCAAAGATAGAAAGTTTAATGCATTTTAAACAATCACAAACATCCAAGTAACTAGGCAGGAATCGAACGCGGTGTGAATCAAATATTTCTACCACTACATTACGACGACGACTAGAAATAGTTATCATAACAAAAACATTTCATGTAAAAACAAGCCGACTACGCGAAAGTGTTATTCCGTAAAAAGAATTGATATAAAAGTAAAGCCAAGTCCTCCACTACTAATTTTAAAATGAAAGGTTCTTAATAGTTTGGAAATGTTTTTTTAAACTTTGCTTATAGCAAAACTAGGTACTTTATGTTCAATTTAGCACTGTGCCTAAGAGTTATTTGCAGCCGTAATAGCCAAGTTTAGAAAAACATTTCCAAACTATTAAGAACCTTTCATTTTAAAATTTGTATTGGAGAACTTGGCTTTACTTTTATATCAATTCTTTTTACGGAATAACATTTTTGCGTACTTGCCTTTTTTTACATGTTGTACATGAAATGTTTTTGTGATGATTCACTCCTTTTTTAAAGGATTTGGATAATATTGAAGTATTAAAATATGCTGAATATTGTTCAAAACTTTTGCAATGCCTTATTAAAAATTTTGAGGTTTTCTGATTTTTTCGTATGGATTTATCATAGTTCCTATCAGCCTTCTAAAGCTCAGCTCTCTAGCGTTTCTGGAAGTGGGCAATGTTACTTTTACATAACTTTACATTTATAGGGGAGGGAAGTGAATTAAAACTTTGTGGTTTTTTTTTACATACTCTTATCATAGTTCCTATCGGCCTTCCAAAGTTACTTTTACATAACTTTACATTTACAGGGGAGGGAAGCAAATTAAATTTTGGGGTTTTTAAATTGTTTCCTATAGTTTTATCATATTTCCTGTCAGTCTGCCAAAGCTCAGTTTTCTAGCGTCTCTGGAAGTGGTCAATGTTACTTTTACATAACTTTACATATATAATTTTTTTCCCAAGGGTTTGGTCATAATTTCTGCCCAATTTCAGCTTTTTAGCATGTCTGGAAGTACAGTAGAATTTCGATGATCTATACATGAGGAGTGACTGGCAATTTCAAGGTTTTTTGAAATTTCGTAACTACTTTACTGCTTTATGGAAGTCCATGAAACTTGGAGGGGTTGTTAACTTTATGAAGATCTACGACTGTGCAAAATTTGAGTTTCTAGCTTATTCCGAAGTAGAGTTTTAGATAGGTCAAATATGGGCTGAAATGTTTCAAGAAAAGTTGGTACAGCAGTTTCCGCGCGAACTTGGCGGGACACTGCCGTGCCCCCAGATTTTTCTATCTAGTGCAGAAATTTATAATTTCCCGCTCGCGACTGCCGTTGTCTCGAACAACGCGGAGCGAATTTCGAGCAAGCAATCAAGGGCGGGAAACTTTATAGTATGTACCTAATTAGTATCAAAATTTTTTCTACGACGATAATTTTTTATAAAAATACTTTAAATGTACTGGGTGTCCCAAATTCGACAAATACAGTGAAACCTCCTATAAGCGGACACTCACAGTTCCGCCGATTTTGTCCGCTTATTTGAGGTGTCCGTTTAAGAGAGGGAACTGCGAAATTGTTGATATATATTTATTAACAATTTCCGTGGCTGGAGATTTTCCGATATTAAATTTTTCGGCGATCTTTCGTGCTGATAGATGTTCCTTCTCCGAAACGTTAACAACTTTCATTTTTCTACATAAACTAAGAAGTTTTTTTACTAGGCACCATTTCAAAGATATCTATTATTACCCAACTGAACAATAAAAATAAACACAGCAGTCCCACCGAATAAAATAATGTTTTTAAAGGAAGAGGTAATTCCCCGGCTGCAGAGTGCATGTTGCCAACATACTACATAATATGCCCGTGTCGTACAGCGCTCCGTCTCGTTGTCAGAGGTTCGCGTCCGGTTAACGGAGGTTTCAGAATTTTTTATCCAAAAAAAAATTGTCCGCGCCTGGTTATTAGAGTGTCCGGTTATAGGAAGGAATTTTACATATGAAGACAGGCAAAAGCTTGTTTCCAACAAATTTGTCTGCCTAAAGGGAGTGTCCGCTTAATAGAGGTGTCACTGTAAACGGCTGAGGGCCTGAATACTTGTTGAGATTTAAAAAAAAACTACCCTAAAGGTGACAACCGTTTATTAAAAAACAAAGGAAAAAAACTATCGGCAACATTCTAGAAGCTTACCTGTTTGCAGTGTTCTTCCATTAACAGCAATTCCACATTTTTTACACACGGCTCCGCGGACTTTTATGTAGATGGATTTTTTTCTGAATCCTAAAACACATAGGACTTCTTTCGGTGATTTTTTGGAAGTGAAGTTTTTCATTCCAATGCCAAATACGTGGAGGCGCTACAAACTCGCGCGCATGTATTTTACCAAAAAATGATCAGGTGTTCAAAGAAAAATAACTTTTATTAAAGAGAAAAATGATCACCTGATCGGAATTTTCCCAAACAAGGAGCTCTTTTTTTAAAGGTTTGACTAAATAGCCCAAAAATATCAAAAGTTTAAGTTAGGTTTTCCCAACAATTAAAATATAAACAAAAATAACTGGCAGCATTAAACAGGGGTAATAGGGTGCATTATAATCGCTGCCACATTGAAATAGTGCCTCCAAATCCGAATTCCGAAAGAAAATATTATTAAATAAATGTGTCCCAAACAGAGTAACTGCGCATGCTTGCACCGGCACCCTTCCTTCGCGAGAAGGGGCTTACGGAGTGAGCTCTTTTTGCTCCAGTCCTAATACCCGAACGCTAAAAAGCAGTTTGTTTTGGGAGAAGTTTTCTTGCATTTCTAGGGGAAATAGAAAAAAAACTCGCCAGGCTCGATTTTAAGAGAATCTTAAAGGTTAAAGCGGCATTTTGATACAGGGGGTTCATAAAAAGTCTGCATTTTGAGACGGGGTTTAACTTTTTTATTTATAAAAATTGCGGCGTAAATGGCGTAGCTGTAGTTTTTTGGTCCTTCCACTCGGATTTTTAGTTAATTTATATTGTGATTTATTAGTGTTTTTAATAAACCAAGCGTGTTTATTAAAATGTCTTTCATGTTGAATTTTAAACCAAATAAAATCTGTGTCTTGAAGGAACAATACTTTTTTGTTAGTTTGTAACGGTATGAATTTCGCGATAGTGGATATACTGTTTTCCATTGCTAAAATATGGGTGAAAGTCACGAAATTTAGCGCTTATGTCAGACACAACTTACCAAAATCGGCAGTTCAGAAAATATATCGACCACTGATGTAATGTTTGCCGACTATAATTTATACTCGTGGACCCACTCCTCTCCTTGTCAAAATATTTGCAGATATTGTGTAGTTGGATAATGCACCTATATTATATTCCACACCTAAACCGGTTTATTTTTAAGAGATGAGTAATGAGGATATATAGCTATAAGGGCCAAAAGGCTTTCAAGTGTGACTAGCTCAATACAACAAAATTACACTCATGTGGGCACCAGGATATCAGGCCATTCAAGGAAATGAGGAAGCAGACAGCCTCTCAAAGAAAAGGGCGGCAATACCCTATTGCGAACCAAAGCCCTTATGTGGACTAATGAAAAACCATAAAAGAACTGAATGATTGGAAAATGAACCAGCTGGTGTTTAACTGGGGCCAAACTCTGGGAAAAATACAATCAAAACGGTTTATAACCATGTCAGCAAAAAAGTCTAAACAGCTTCTAGAACTGCTTACCTGACGCGCGGCCTGGTGAAAAGTGATTCCTATTAGAGTGCATAGGCGTAGACATCTTTCGGGCGTCGGGCTGAGTAAACCAAGGATGCAATTTGTTAAAACACATTTTTTAAGCTACAAAAAAAATGCCGGTTACCTACTAATTAATTATTTACTTTAACTTTTTTTTATCTTGTTTAGTATATCGCTTACAACAGCGACAAATTAGAAAATCTTCCTAGTCCTAAAAATAAGTATAAAACTGTACCAAGCAATTCCGCAATCCGCATCCATAATCTAAATAAAAAAAGCTAAGAAAAATCCTTATAAATCACTGGTTCATCAAAACGGCAGAATTAAACCGACCAGAACCCAAGTAGCATTAGACACTTGGAATAAAACCTGACCTTATTTTAAAATCGACCCTATGGTGACAGATTTACATATAAAAAGCAGCTGCTTTCCTTTAAAATTCGGCCTTTGTGTATTTACAAACCGCATTTACTAGGGTTGGTATTTATTAAATGAAAGTTAGCGACTTTATTATTAAATTTGGCATTGGTATGTCAATTTTGAGAGGTCAGCTGTTAGTTTTCGGTGTGAATGTGTCAGAATAAAGTCGACTCTAAAATAAAGTCAGGTTTTAATCCAATAAGTCCCTATTATTAGTCGTGGAATTTGTGAAAACCAAAGTTGCACTAAAAGTAAAGTTTGTGTGATTTGTTTTGATTGGTGGTTTGATCCACTATAACCCACATCGACAAAATTACGAGTGCTCAACGTTTACCAAACTAAAAGTAATTTACGCAACTTTTTGCGACCTATACATTTAAACCAAATCTTTGAGGTATACTTTTAGTTGTGATAACGACGCTTAAATGAATTAATGGAATTTTGTGGGCCCGTTGTACCTCACTGTACACTGTTTCAGCCCTGAAATCCCGCCATCTTAGCAAAGGAGCAGATTCTTCTCGGTTAAAACTTTCTAATATCGCTAGGGCAGCTATGAAGTCACCCGCTGCAGCCATGACCGCTTGTAGAGTTGGTAATTACGAAATGAGGACGGTTAATTCTGGATGACCGCTTGAATAGAACATACATCAAACTCATCAAAGGCTTTTCCAGGATCTGGTATTCGGGGCCTGTATATTTTTTGTGGGCCTCGGGCTTAAAAACCATAATACATTTTCCATTGCATGAAATAATAATAAACCCAACGACCTTAGACATGCAAAAGAGACTTTAAACCGAGACCAAAATGTCATCAAATAAAATGAAAAGTAACCGCTTATCACATCAAATCGCATCGGTTCATTTCACACCCTTGATTCCCTTTTTCTTTATTTAACAACCTAAAATTAGATAAAGAGGAAGAGTAAAGTGTACATGTTGAAGTTATCCATTAACTTGATCAAAGTGTGGGGTTTCTTTTCCATTTCACCCCCAAATCATTTGAGGGTCCCTTCTTATGGCACAGATCTATGGGCAGGATCAATTGGGCGCAAAATTGTAGTATCTCTTTTTTATGGGATTAAAAATAAAAAAGTAGGTTTATCATACTGCCGTCCTAAGCGTAACCCCCGTATTTGAATTTTATATGAAATGGAGTAAATTGCGTTTGAATGTTTGAAAATACATAGAGCCTTATGGAAAGAAGAAAATTTTAAGTGACTTTTTAAATACTTTTTGTAGGTTTACGATTTGTTACATTGGTATAAACTAGAGGCCCTCGATACACTTGACAATTGAATTGTCAAATGTATCGAGGGCCTCTAGTATAAACAATAGAGTATATTATTATAATTTGTCTTAACCAACAATCGCATTTTTGGATTTTTTTCAAATACGGGGGTTACGCTTAGGACGGCAGTATAAACATAGAGATCTGCCGTTTTACCTTACTTAACTTTTTTTAGTTTAAGAATGGTGTAATTAAATTTTTGCAATACCCTGTAGTTTTTATTATACGAAGGATATTTGAATAAGTCGTTATTTAAACAAACCTTTACACGTCGCTTATTTTACAAGCAATTTTAAGTCGTTAAAACATTTTTTATGGCAAATTTTTGTTATAAAAAGAAATGACGCTAGCGAGTCTTTAGTGAAGGTGTAATTTTTGACATATATAGGTACTATATAGGCCCTTTATTATGAAAACGTTAAATACAGACTTACATTTTTTCGAGATAAAAATTGTATTGAAGCTGATGTGAATTCCAAATTCATAGAATTTTAAAATATTTATCTGTTTTTGTTATGTCAAAAACGAAATCATTTTTTTTACCTTGAAAATAAGCAAAATATGAAATATTGTTGTTTATATTTTATGGTTATTTTGTTAATTCTATAAAGAAATTTTTATGGTAACTTTTTTTAAGAAGAAAAATACGCGGTCAGATTTTTGAAACACCGTTTTGTTTTTGACATCTTTTACTAAAAGTTAAAAAATTATTTTTAAAAATATCAAAATTCAATAAAAAACTATAATATTTTAGCATAATCATTACCCACATATTTTTTTCTTAAAAATTTGCTGTAAAGTGTGTTTTAGAACCATTTAAATATCTCGCAAAATAAGCAAGATATGAAAAATTGTTGATATTACGATATTTGAAAATATCTCAATATCATAATTTTAAAAATCTTTTATTTTTCGATAGTTATTTTAAAAGACTTTTTATGGAAAATTTTTGTTGTCAGATTTTTGATCTTTGATATCTTTTATTAAAATTGAAAAATTATTTTTAAAAATGTCAAAAAACAATAAAAAATTTGCTATAAAATATGCTTTTACAGAATTTAAATATGTATCTTGCAAAATAAGTAAGCTAATATAAAATATTGTTAAGAATGTGATAATTAAAATTATCTTAATAAAATTGTAATTTTGTTTAATTTTATGGTTATTTTACAAGATATTCTAATTCTAGAAAGATATTTACATGGCAACTTTTTTGAGGAAGAAAACTGACAGATTTTTTGTTTAGTTTTTGACATCTTTTAATAAAAAATTATTCTTAAAAATTTCAAAATAGAATAAAAAAATATAATATAACATAGATTACAACTTCAAAACAATTTTTATTCGGAAAAAACATCCAGTTCCTTATTAAAAGTATACTCTAAAGGACATACGTCAAAAATTAAAATTTCCCTCAAATTTTATTGATATTATACGATAAGTGTAAAAATCAGTTGTATACGAGAAACTTCGAGGTATAGTAAAGTATGGTGAAATCTGCAAATATATGTATAGGCGATTAAAAAAATAAACAGTATTTATTCATAAACGAGTTTCCCATTCAATTGCATCAAAAATGTAAATAATAGTGGTAGTAGAAAGAGAGAGGCGTCCAGCCTGGCTAGTAGGCCTCAACGCGGTCTCTTTTGCTAGCTTCTTCGCCAAGTATTCCTGCCTTCTGTATAAATAAGCGAATATCCAAATCCGAAAGTTAATTTGAGCGCCCAATTAATTTTCTCCTATTGAGGAAATGGTTATGAGGTGCTTGGAAAAACTTTCGGGGTGATAGTGTAATTTTGTTTAACACGTCGAATATGGTCGTATCATTTGCGTATGAAATTACGTGTTACGTGCATCCTATATTGACGCTCGTATGGAGAAGTCCCATAAATTTATATTATGTTTATGGTATTTTGGGATAACATTTCTGATGATAGCAAGGCAATAATCACTTGAGGGAATTTAACTTAGTACTAATGACAAAGAAGTGAAGTTAAAGAAAGAAGAATTATAAAAAAGTTTCTCTAGGGCCGCCGGGACTCGAACCCGGATCTCTTGCTCTGTACGAAACGCTCTTTCATTAAGCCACCAAACATGTGTGGGGCAAACTTCTACCTTATGCATGTGTGTGGTGTCTCAATACAAGAACGAGAAACTCTCAGGGTTTAACTCGACCAAGCCAATTAACTGATTTCAATAATTCTTCTTTCCCACTGTCAAAGGCATGAAAACTCAGTGGTACAACCTGTAATGGCCATACCTAAAATCAAAGTCTGTAAGGAATGTTTTCGTTGCTTCCGGAATGGATTCTTCTGGATATACCGACCATTTCACAGTATGCAGATTTTATTTTGCCCTGTTTGGTGGGCGACTATCTTGCAGGCGAGTTGAGCTCCCTTAGGCTCCATGACGTTCCTAAAAAATAGCTTGAACAGAAGCTCTGGGTCAGCAAACGATGTATAAAAGAGAAAACGTTAACAAGGTCGTTGTCCATGCGTGGAAGAAAATATATAAAACAGTTGACAATGGTTAAGGGCATTCGAGGAGATTGATCAACTAGCTATTTATCTCAAACTATAAACAACAAGTAAAATTAATGAAAGAAAAATAGGAAAAACGTTTTTCTGTCTTCGGCCAGGACTCGAACCCGGAATCTCTTGCTCTCAACGTAAATGCCCTAAACATTAAACCACCAAAGACCATACATAAATTTTCGGAAAACTTTCATCTGCAGGTGGGCGGTGTTTCAATACAAGAACGAGATACTCTCAGGGTATTAACTCGACCAAGTCATCCAAACTGATCTCTATAATTCTTCCTTCCCACTGTCAAAAGTATAAAAACTCAGATTAGACGTAAAGTATGAACGTCTGAAAGCATGAGATCACCTTTTCGTGTGTTGAAATTTCTGATCGCAATGGGCGATTGCCAATATAATTCTCAAATTGCAAATAATGCAAGTACCTAAAACTATAAAAAACAACTGAAATTAAAGAAAGAAAAATAAGAAAAAAGTTTTTCTGTCTTCGGCCGGGACTCGAACCCGGAATCTCTTGCTCTGTACGCAAACGCTCTAAACATTGAACCACCAAAGACCATACATAAATTTTCGAAAAACTTTCATCTATGCAGGTGTACGGTGTCTTAATACAAGAACAAGTTATCCAAACTGATCTCTATAATTCTTCCTTTCCACTGTCAAAGGTACGAAAAGCTATTTATCTATTTCGACGTCTCCTCATGACAATGACCCCAAAACGTGATCAAGACGCTCCCAATAAGAGCTCTGGAAAAGACACAACAGGACTGACGCAGACCAAACTTCTCATCAAGAAAGTGACTCTTTCTCACACTTGACAGAAAAGATATGCGATTGATGACAGGGCTTTTATCCGGGCACTGGCGCCTCAATAAGCTCCAACAGCTTAAGTTCGTTCTGGGAACGTCATTGTGACGTTCCGTCATAACTTCAGGACACTCCGGGAACGTCCTGTTCGGTCGCAGTAGGTTCCGAGTACTAGGGTTGTTACACACGTTTAAGAAATCTTTGGGAAACGTTCCTGGAACATCTTACTTACGTACCTGAACGTCCACGGGAGTAAAAGAAACGGTTTCTTTTAAATTTTATTTATTAAATCCCGTGAACCAAGACTGGTGTATGGTCGTTAATAATGTGTGTTCCTTGATGATCTCTGTACAATCTGCCCTGCACTCGCTGCAATAAGACTTGATTCGCTTTTGGTAAGCCGTCTGCTTATCCCAAGCGAAATTAGCAGGTTTCAGTCCAAAAAAATCAGCTTCTCTGCTAAGGTTCGGTTCGGTTCGGTTAAGGGCTAAAATCGTGGATAGTGGAGTACCATATGTCCAGCAAGACGGCATCAGTGTATGGGACATATCTTGTCCACACCACCGTATTTATTCATCGTTGTTTACCCTTTTTTTCACTTTAACTTGATTCTCATTTGAAAAGTGAGATGGAGAAGTACTCAAAATTCAGCATTTAAAAAATTAAAGAGAAATAAAAGCACCCAGGCAGGACGAAAGCAGATGAATGCCGCTTAACTGATAAAAAAAGTAAAAAAAAAGAATTATAAGAGGAGTTTGGACAAAGAGTATAAATTTTAGAAAAAAGTAAGATGGTGTACAAGATGATAAAAGGCGCGATATTTATACAGGATATTTTGTAGGTATTGAAATGTCGTTTAAAAAAACTTAACTTAGTACAGATATGAAAATTTCGGCCGAACGGCAAACAAAACACTAGTTTGGACAGGGTGACAAAGGCGTTTGCAAACATTTCCGCGAATCCCAGCCATTCGTCGAACAGTTCGCGGCTTTTTGTTCCCATCAATCGATGTTTTCCACTACTACTACTATGTCGGTTTAGAACGTTTTTCTCCGTTGTCCGACGCCTATTCTCCACCTCCTTCGATCCTGACAATCATCTTCTATCAGTTTTTTGGTTCATTGATCTTTGGATTAACGGTTGCCATTCCAGTATAGGACTCCCCTTTTTTTGCGCCTATTGGTTGCCATTCTAGGACCTGCTTTGGTAATCTTTCGTCGTTCATCCGTTGTACATGGCCGTACTATATCAGTTGTCTTTTAGTGACGTCATTATGCTTCCCTCGATTCCCATTCTTTCTTTTATGATCTTATATTTTATATGATCTAGATATTCTTATTGACCTTCTTATTACATCCATTTAGAAACTTTCCGTTTTTGTTTTGTATTTTTCTGTTACGCGACAAGTCTCTATTTCATACAACAGCGTGCTTTTCACTACTGTTATATATTTGTTAAATTTTTTATTCCTTTTTATCTCTCTGCTCCATAAAATACCGTTAAGACATCAATAACCTTTTTTGCTTTTACTATTCTTTTTTCTAGTTCTTGCTCATTGCATAGAGATATTATTTGTCCATTGTCTAATTCACTTGATTCGTTTCCAAGACATAAGTACTGTGTCTTGTCCACGTTCACTGGTAACCCGCACTTTTGGTATTCTTCCGTTAACTTTCTCATCGTATCGTACAATTACTGGTCGTCAGAAAACTGTAGTGTATATATTGTAAATCGGTCGTTAAGTTGTATTCCCATGTCGTTAGCTACTGCGATATATATTTTAGAAAGAGTTGGAGAGATGCAACATCCCTGTCTTAAACCTTTCGTTACCACTTACCAGGAATTCTTTTAAAAGTCGATTTCCAATTTTAATTTTAGATTTTGACCCTTTATATAATTCTTTTATCGCTTTTATGTATGTATGATGATAACACTGTCCATAATTTTTTTACTCGATTTTTTACTCGACATCAAAAATGATGACAAGATGATGAGAAGATGAAACAAGAAAGAAAAGAAGATGACGAGTTGATAATGATAAAAGAGAATAATGACGAAATTTGGACGGGTCACAACAAAACGGTGAACAGACATTTTAATCTTGAAGGAGAACTATTGTGCGAACTATTATTAGAATATAAATTTTTTTTAAGCAGATATTATTTACAATTTAAACATAAATATAACAAGATGCAGAATATATCCACAACCAAAGGTTTGTTAGAGAACAAAAAACTAGGAAGCTGGGGCACGGCAGTGACCCGCCAAGTTCGCGCAGAAACGGCTGTACCATCTTTTCTTGAAAAATTTTAGCTCATATTTGACCTATCTAAAACTCTACTTCGGAATGGGCTAACAATCCCCTCAAGTTTCATGGACTTCCATGAATTAGTATATTAGTTACGAAATTTCAAAAAACGTCGAAATTGCCACTCACTTACTGACTCACTTACTCATGTATAGATCATCAAAATTCTACTGTACTTCCAGACATGCTACAAAGCTGAAATTTGGCACACTGATAGAAATTGTGACCTAACCCTTGGAAAAAATCAAAAAACCCCAAAATTCTAATTCACTCCCCTCACCCATACATGTAAAGTTATGTAAAAGTAACATTGGCCACTTCCAAAGGCGCTAGAGAGCTAAGCTTTCGCAGACTGATCGGAAATATGATAAAACTATATTAAAAAATTTTAAAATCCCAAAATTTTAATTTGCTTTCCTCCCCTAAAAATGTAAAGTTATGTAAAAGTAACATTACCGACTTTCAGAAACGCTAGAGAGCTGAGCTTTGGAAGGCCGATTGGATTGGATGATAAAATCTTGAAAGAAAATTAAAAAACCGTACATTTTAATTAACTCCCCTCCCCTATAAATGTAAAGTTATGTAAAAGTAACATTCTCCACTTGCAGAAACGCTAAAGAACTGAGCTTTAAAAGACTGTTAGGAACTATGATGAAACTATAGGAAAATACTCTGCCAATCTATGGGCACCTAAGCTCACACTAGGTACTATAGTTATAGTGTGAGCTAATATAATCAAAAACTGAAATATATTTTATTCAACTCCAGACTCAATTACCTTTCGTTTGATACCACACAAGCCATGTTTTGACTTAAACTCAATTTTTTTTAATCTACCCCCCACCCTTTAAAAAAAACTAAAATGTATTTTGTTTAACTCCAGACTCAATTACCTTTCGTTTGATATCACACACGCCATATTTTCACTTAAACTCTAATTTTTGACATCTACCCCCACCCTTTTTTTTAAATAAACTAAAATTCATTTTTTTTTAACTCCAGACTTAATTACCTTTCGTTTGATATCACACACGCCATATTTTCACATAAACTCTAATTTTTGGAATCTACCCCCACCCTTTTATTTGGCTTGCGTTCGGTGGATTTTGTTCATTTTTAAATGGGACCATCACGACCCAAGACCCAACTTAGGTACCAAATTTCATTAAAATCGGACAAGCGGTTTTTGAGTTATGCGGGTTGGTCGTTACAGACAGACATACAGACAGACAGACAGCAAAACAAAAAAGTTTCAAAATCATCTGAAACGCAAAGATATATAAAAAATTTTGAAATCGGAGCAACTTTTTTTTTCTCGAAAAAATTAGGATCACCATAGCTCACACTACTTATAGTAGTAGTGTGAGCTAAAATTTAAAAACACCAACATTTTAATTTACTTTCCTGCCCTATAAATGTAAAATTATGTAAAATGAACATTGCCTACTTCCAGGAACACTGGGTACCTGAGCTTTAGAAGTATCAGCCTTTTATGATCAGGAACTGTAATAAAATCATAGGAAAATATAAAAAAACTTCAAAATTTTTAAAAAGGCGCAAAAGTTGTGAACAATATTCCGCATATTTAACTACTTTAAAACTTAAATAAAGTTTGTTTTTTTTATTTTGGCGGTTACTTCATGACATATTTACATTAGTTTAAATGACAAAATACCAATGACGAACCGCCATTATAACGAAATCCTTTAAAAAAGGAGTGAAGTCATAACAAAAACATTTCATGTAAAAAAAAGCCAAGTATGTAAAAACAATTGAGATTAAAGTAAAGCCAAGCTCTCCAATACAAATTTCAAAATGAGAGGTTCTTACCAGTTTGAAAATTTTTGTTCTAAACTTGGCTATTACGGCTGCAAATAACTCTTAGGCATGGTGCTAAATTGAACATAAAGAAGTTTGGCTGGAATAGCAAAATTAAAAAAAAAAACATTTCCAAACTAGCAAGAACCTTTTATTTTAAAATTTGTATTGGAGAACTTAGCTTCACTTTTATCTCAATTCTTTTTACGGAATACCACCTTCGCGTACTTGGCTTTTTTTTACATGAATTGTTTTTGTTATGATTTAACTTTTCTAAACGAACTGAATGAAGTTTATAACTTCTAAACTTATGAAGGTTTCTGATGTCCTTTGGCCTGGCTGATAAAAAAGAAATTAGAGAGGACCGAAAGCGAAAAAATGAGTTTCTCTGTTTTTGACAGGCCCTTAATCGCCGGGCATACGAGAGATACGCCGCGCCTCCCGCCGTCGCATTAAAGGGGCACTCGTTTTCCTTTAATTAAAGCTTTGGGCCTCGGCCCCCCTGCTTTCCTCGTGTACTTATAAACTAAACGAAAAATTATAATCATAACAAAAACATTTTATGTAAAAGAAGCTAAGTACGCGAAAATGGCATTCCGTAAAAAGAATTGAGATAAAAGTAAAGCCAAGTTCTCCAATACAAATTTCAAAATGAAAGGTTCTTACTAGCATGGAACTTATAAGTTCAATGCGTCTGTCTTTTTTATTGGCAAACCATTCAATCACTTTCTCATTAAAGTTTTCAATTCTATTAATAAACTCACTTTCAATGGATAAAACTGCAGGTACTGTAAGTAGTTCTTCACTCATTTTATTACGCAAAAATGTTTTTATACGTTTAAGAGTTAAAAGGTTGCGTTCAGCTTCAGCGGTCGTCATTGTGGTAATAGTTATCTGTAAAAGTTATTGAATTTCTGTAAATACGACTTCTAAATTATTATTAACAATAAACTTTAATACGGCAGTAGCTTCTGTCATAGATCTATATTCTTCGCGAGAGTACATAATTGACAGTTCAGTTTTTAAACGTTTTGCAGTTCCCATCTGTTTTTAATATAAACGGGAAACTACCCCGATTTTCAAAAATTTTGCATAGCTGTGACGTCAGTTGAATAGTTCTATCCTTTTTAATATGTGGTACAATCTGTAATTATCCGTCCTTTATTCGGTGGAGTTTGATTAACAGACCCGACAAAATCCACTGCGCTTCTACACATCGCACAACGCCCACCACACCACGACATGAGACCGACGAGCAAACAACGATATTAAAAACGCAGGTTTGCACGGAACCGAACCTTCCTCATTAGTGAGAACAAAAAAAGGACAAAAATAAGTATTCGGTAGTAAAAAAAATATATTACTGTACTCAAAATTAGCCGGTGCTGCAGTCCCGCAGCCCTTATTTAATAACTGAATTCAACCCCTTCTTAACTCGGTTGTGGTAAGAGAAAGAAAAAAACTTTCAACGCAAGCAACGTAATTTTCCCAAGCTTTCACATTGCATTTCAAAAATGTCAAATTTTTACAAAGACTTACTTAAATTAAACGGTACACCCAGTATAATATTTTATTTTTAAATATAATTTACCCAGTTTGTTATAAAACAAATACTTCTTAACTCTAGAATCCAAACATGGGCTGTCTGTAATCTCAGTATACAGGGTGACAATTTAAACAATTGCCAGCTAAGATTTTTCGAGAACTGTTAAAAATTTGGGAACATGTCGATTTAGTTTGTAAGAAGACAGAAAAACTCTTATTGTTTATTTTTTATTTTATTATATTTTTTAC
Organism: Aspidapion aeneum; assembly: GCA_963576565.1. NCBI lineage: Eukaryota > Metazoa > Arthropoda > Insecta > Coleoptera > Brentidae > Aspidapion > Aspidapion aeneum. Next base: position 30,298,352 of record OY755038.1, on the reverse strand, counting down.
CTTCCAAGCCCGCGCAGAAATGGCGAAAGAAGGTATTGTTTTCGACGAAAACATTTTCTTTGTTAGATAACGCCGAAAATGTGTTATTTGGGTGTATTTGAACCTATCTTAGCAATGCGGCGTGTAGTCTGTCTGTGTGTATGTATATCTGTACGTAAGACGATAGCTCCTAAACCGCTGAACCGATTTTCATTAAACTTTTAAGTAAAATAGTGTTAGATTTGGGTCAAAACTTTTAACGCTAATGACAGTTTTTTGACAGTTAAAAAATTGAAAATATGCAAACTTTTTAATGGAGCATCGCGGTTTTCGGAATATAGTAGAACATATATTTCTGAATAATTTTTGTTATAACCGGAAACTAGTTAATTTTTTTTATCGCTCCATAATAAATTTTAAATATAGAGGCAAATAGCTCAAAAACGAATCTTCAGTTTTTTGAAGTGTTAGTTTAGCAGTTTTTGTAGGTAGTGAATTGAACTGAGCCGTCAGGCTCGGCTATGTAACGCTCATTCGGGTGAAGTCGACTAACTGTGAGAAATATTCAGCGAGCGATATGATGATGCAGATGAAGGCCAGTACACAGAAGACTTCGGTTCGGTCCGCTTTGCAGAATATGTTATGGGCCAGTATTATTAATTTCGCCTTGTTGAAGTTTACACTTCTGCCGTGTGGTCTTAAGCACACACAATATTTTTTTTTAAACGGTTGTAAAAAATTTAGGGGACCTTCACAACAAGGTATTCAAATTCTAAAGTTTCTTTTTACCCTTCGTTGGACATGCGTTCTGCATAGTTTTAAAACAAACTTAAAAGTGATACAAATTTTAGTATAGATAAAAAAGTCAAAGATATCTTCGTACGTTAGAAAATGCATGATATTTCCAAGAGCCCCTGTACCTACCTTGATACCTTTGATAAAACTACCTACCAAAAACCAAGAAAACTAGTTTTGGCTTTTCGGTTTTTAGCAAGTATTATTTATTTATTTAACTTAACATTTAAAGAAATAGAATTTTTGAAATGGAAATGGCATGAGCTGGCACGTACAGCTATCCTGAAGACCTAGTTGTTTGGGGTGTTGAGAAAGCTTTAACTTTCTTGAAAATAAATTTTCCATCAATGTGTAAAAACTAGGTTACTCCAAGTAGCTGCTGTCGTTTTTAAGATACATATTATGTATCATATATTTTTTCAGAAATTGTCACTCGTTCTTGATGCTCGTAAGGTATGATTTTTTTATCAGATTTCTGAAAAAATACAATTTTTTTTTATTTTCTAACAAATTACTGTTTATTTATTTGCAATTGTTTTACTGGAATTAACAAATATAAGCTCTGCCAGGGAAGGGGGGGAGTTTGATTTGGTTTACCTCTAAATCGGTCCCTGTGAACTCAATTTCGAACACACAGGCAGTAAGAAAAAAGATTTGTATTTTATAAGTATGTTTAGAGATCAGGGGCGCTGCACCTAGCCGGGCCATTTTGGGGACTTGAGCCCCAGGGTTAATACATACATAATGCAAAAAATTACTTCAGCAGAAAGAGGAGAATGTAAGATAAAAAAAATGCAAACGACTATAAATTTCAAAAAAATTGCGCTATAGAAGTTTTGGAAAAATGAAGTAACTACTTTTCACAAAAATCGCCCCGCAGACAAAAATTTCTAGATAATCTAAGTACATTTCGGAAAATTGGCACCATAAAAGAAAATGTTAGCTATAAGAAAAAATACTCTGCCAATCTATGGGCACCTAAGCTCACACTAGGTACTATAGTTATAGTGTGAGCTAATATAATCAAAAACTGAAATATATTTTATTCAACTCCAGACTCAATTACCTTTCGTTTGATACCACACAAGCCATGTTTTGACTTAAACTCAATTTTTTTCAATCTACCCCCCACCCTTTAAAAAAAACTAAAATGTATTTTGTTTAACTCCAGACTCAATTACCTTTCGTTTGATATCACACACGCCATATTTTCACTTAAACTCTAATTTTTGACATCTACCCCCACCCTTTTTTTAAAAATAAACTAAAATTCATTTTTTTTAACTCCAGACCTAATTACCTTTCGTTTGATATCACACACGCCATATTTTCACATAAACTCTAATTTTTGGAATCTACCCCCACCCTTTTATTTGGCTTGTGTTCGGTGGATTTTGTTCATTTTTAAATGGGACCATCACGGCCCAAGACCCAACTTAGGTATCAAATTTCATTAAAATCGGACAAGCGGTTTTTGAGTTATGCGAGTTGGTCGTTACAGACAGACATACAGACAGACAGACAGACAGACAGCAAAACAAAAAAGTTTCAAAATCATCTGAAACGCAAAGATATATAAAAATTTTTGAAATCGGAGCAACTTTTTTTTTCTCGAAAAAATTACGATCACCATAGCTCACACTACTTATAGTAGTAGTGTGAGCTAATACGGGATAATTGTAAAAACATTGCGATTTTAGAAAAATTAAGTACTTAGTAGGAAACTAACCGCGGAAAATTTTTTGTACAATATAAATTCTATAAAAATGAAGTTTTTTTCGAAAAAAATGGCGCCACGGAAGAAAATTTTTGTAATATCAAAAAACTCACAGGTGAACATTTTTTATAAAAAATGGCACCAGATTAGGACATTTTTCGTCAAAAATAAAATGAATAATGCGAAAAATGGTACAAAATGCAAATGTTTTTGTTAGTTTGGTCAGTTCGCCCCTGATAAATTATGCAAATTTTTTTTAGAGGTCTAATTTTACTTATTCATTTTAGCGCCCTAGGTAGGGGCCTACGTCGCCTACGCCTAGCAGGGCACTGTTATGATCTCAATAACCTTCCATACCTGACATAGATCACACGAGTAACTAGCATTCGCATGGTATGGATGGCTAAAATAACAATCATGCAGGACTCCTTGGCATAATGGGTAATTTTCGTAGTGAAAAAAATGTGTTTTTTATGCAAAATTTTTCTTTTCTGTTCCATAAATTTTAAATGGGTCGACAACTAGACTAAATTAGTGTCACCTCACGTTTCTAATTTTCTTTTCGACCAAAGCGGTATATTTAGCCAAAGGATGCAAGTGACAGTTTTTTGGCCAAAACGTTTGATAATAAAATTACACCCTGAGGCAAGTTATAATTAAAGAGCCTTAGATTAGATTAACCTAACTAACAAAAATTAGTCTTGAATGTGAACAAGTAGGTATGTTTTTAATGATTTTCCATGTGCCAAGGAAGGAAGATAATAGTCGAAACATTTTTGATTCAAGGTGTCTGGAACTCTTACAATAACACTTTAGTTGAGGAGTGGAGGCGAAAAGGGGACCGAACTTCGGTCACAGTAGAGAGTACTAGAAGAAGAGCGAGTGGCATTCCGAGCAGAAGCCCCCGTCTGTTTTGCAGACGGTCTAGGCTTACAGAGAAGAATTCGATAGGTGGAAAACACTGATATTCAAAGGAGGTAACCCCCTTGAAAGTGTGGTGACAGGTTTTTAAGCAGGTTTTGCGCACCACAAGCTGCGGTTGAGGAGAAAAAGGATAAGAGAATGAGAAGAACGACCATATGCATCTGCTGAGACAGTCGTCAAGACCAGCACTTGTTCAGGAATTCTCTGAAGCACTTCACGGCAGCGGATCCCCCACAAAGGACGCCAAGCTCTTGGTTGTTTCAGGCTATACAGAGGACAAATAAGGTCAGCCCTCACACACTCAAGGAGGTAAATAAAAAATAACGGTTGTATACAGGCAAAGAACACACTCAGCAGCTTTAACTTAACCCTGCTAGTTTTCTGCCCAAAGGAATTGACGGCTGGGCAGAAAAGGAAGAGACTAGCATCTCCTGCTTGAAGTACTCACTACCCACAGGAGAGGGTGGGAGCAAGCTGACGAACAGAGCTTCGTTGATTACATTAACCTCACATAAACCAAGCATATTCAAATCTCGAAAGTGGTATGTTTTGAATGGTTTTGCATGTGCCAAGGAAAGAAGGTCGAAACGTTTTGATCCAAGGTGTCAGTACATTAATTACAGTTGAGAAGTGGAAGTGAAAACAGGACCAAGCTCAAAGCACAGGTATATTGCATAGGGAACCTATAAGGAAATACATTGTCACTTTAACAAGTAGGGTGGACTGGAAGGAGGACCGAGTGACACTGCGGACGGAAGCACTCCTCAGCTTTATACATACGGCTCTAGGCTTACTCGGGAGAATGCGACCAGTTGCAGGTGTACCTATACTGTAAGGAACAAGAAACTGACGTTTAAAAGAGTTATTGCCTAGAAAGTCAGGCAGCAGTTTTCCAAACAAAAGTCTATGTTATAAAGGCAGCAGAGGAGGAAACGACATTTGCTTAAATAGTCAAGCGGCATTAAAAGCATTGTGTACAGTCACCCTTAGATCAGCGCTAGTTCAGGAATGCTTTGAAGCAGTCCAAGGACTGGCATCCAAGCAAATATTCGACATCTCCAATCCCTGTCTAGGGCTGATCAGCGGCCAGATAAGATTAGACTTCACACAAAATTCAAGGAGATTCATGAAACGTAGGCCAGCAGCTTAAACTTAACAAAAAAGAGTTGGGGCTTGGACAGAAAAAACAGAGAAGTAAAGTGAATCTTCTGCTTCTAGTACACACAGGACACTGTGTGCTCTACAGATGTTTAACTACTCAAAAAGTAAAACACGACAGGACATGCTTCAAGTGTGGAATAGAAAAAAAAAACAGTGTTTCAGGTTCTGGCACAGTGTGAGTTGCAAAAACAAGTGAGACGAAGAGTCTTATAACCCTAAAGTGCTTAGATATCCTCATCTTTATCAGAAGGATTGGATGATTTGAACCCTCCTTCCCAGATAAAAATGTTAATTTTTTAGTTCTAGTAAAAAAAACAGCAAATGAATAGACAGTTATTTCTTACAAAATTTACCTGTAGCAATTTTTTTATTTTTTTAAATAAAAATTTTTTTTTTTTTTCTAAAAATATTATTTGCATATCTATGTTGCCAAACTCAGAGCTCAGATTTATATTAAAAACAACACTGCTGCTTCCTTAGCCCCTCCCTTCGGAGATCCTGCATTATTATCATCTTGTCCCGACTTTTTTGTGGAAACATTCTTCACTAATAAAGTTTAAGCATTCTGTCCTAAGATTCTTATATTGAAGCGTTCATTGCCTGGAACCTTGTGCCTTTAGTTGTCGCGTAGCGTAGAATTTGACGCCCTTATTCGCCCTTAAGTGTCATCTAATATTCTCGTCATTATTTTCGTTCACAACTGATAATGGACCCATTATGCATTAGCTTGAAAAATTTACTGGAACACTTATTACCAAATCGAAAATAACTTTTTAAATTTTATTATACTTCAGTTCCTAAACTAAAACCTAACTTGATCATTTCTTGGAACATTCGAGCGTTTAGTTAAATTTTAGATCACGCGTAGATTAGATGACAGAATATTCAATAGACTCATACCTGTTTTACACTGACAATAATTAATCCAAGGATTAATTCATGAATTTATTTGAGACCATTTTCATAACGCTACACATGCAGCTCACAATTCCCGTGGATTTTTCTGTGAATTTATTTTAGGACACAGTTAATTGGTTTATGCATAGAGGAATATATTATATATTCCTCTATGGTTTATGTTTACTAAATTGTTACTGTTGTTTATTTGCAATTTCTCATAAATTAAAATTTCGGTTCGGTTCGGTTCGGTAATTAAAATGTTACTTAAAATGAACCAAATCCTAAACCAAATTTGCTACTTTTGTAGAAGAGCAAACAATTTGGCACTTTATTGACTGTTGTTCTTGTATTCTGTAAAAATGGGACGTAAAACTTGGTAAACAGCGGCGTAGCGTGCCTGAAAAGGCGGGGGGGGCGACAGCTACAAAGGGCGCCCACCAAACATCTTGCGACCAAAAAAAAAAAGGTCATCATGTCTTTTTTTCCTTTCCCGGCTCTGCTGAGCGCTTCATGCACCCATGGGGCGCCAGTACCCTGGGGGGGGGGGGAATCAAACCCCAAGAAGAAATGTGCGATTTTTTTACGTCAATTTCTATATTACAACAGGTATTGGATAATTTTTATTGTAAAAATATCCAAGCCATTGCTGCGCGGGCTAGGAAGGTAGATGATATTACTTAATATACAAGATGTCCCAGCGAAAACTTACATTGGCATATATCGGACACGTCGATTTTGTTTGCAAGGGAGACTCTTTTTGGCTATATTGAAGTTTTTGTAGCATGCATCCCCATCGAGGGGTACACTTTAGCCCTATATTTTGAATAGGGAAAGTGGGTCTAGTGATATCTTGTTTTGAAGGTCTCTTGAATATCTTGAAAATTTCAAAAATATATCGATTAGTTTTTGAGATATTTACTTTCAAACTTTCAAATTTAACATGGACTCATAAAATAAAAATCTAAAAAATTTGAAAGCTTACCTTAAAATTTTTTAGACATTTTTACACGGTTGTAAAGATAATCAAGATACCTTCAAAACTAAATCCATATCCCTATTCAAAATATAGGGGTGGAGTATACCTCACGAAAGGGATGCGTGCTAGAAAAATTTCAAGATAGCGAAAAAGAGTCCCCCTCGCAAACAATATCGATGTGCTTTAAGGCCGCCATGGTGCATGACGCGCTGCAAATATTTGCAAGCAAAAAATTTCAGTCAAATTGTTGCCTGCAAAAAATCTTCTTTTCGTTTGACATTGTGCATGGCCATGCATTGATTCCCCAGAAAGGTAAAAATTCCCCAGTTTGCATGCAAAAAAATGGCACCGGATCGATAAAAATGGATTGCCTGCAACAATCAGCTGGATTTGTACTGCGCATGCACCTGGGCAAAATTTCATGCACTTGCCTGCAAATGTTATTGTCATGCACCATGTCAAGCGGCCTTTAAGGTATATGCATGCCAATGTAAGTTTTCGGAACACCCTGTGTTATCCGATCTGATGCGTACGGAGCTTAAAAAGGCTTCTTCTCCAAATTTTAGCTCACACATATACTATACTATAGTAGTGTGAGCTATGGTGATCCTAATTTTTTCGAGAAAAAAAAAGTTGCTCCGATTTCAAAAATTTTTATATATCTTTGCGTTTCAGATGATTTTGAAACTTTTTTGTCGCGCCGTCTGTCTGTCTGTATGTCTGTATGTCTGTATGTCTGTATGTCTGTATGTCTGTATGTCTGTATGTCTGTATGTCTGTATGTCTGTATGTCTGTATGTCTGTATGTCTGTATGTCTGTATGTCTGTATGTCTGTATGTCTGTATGTCTGTATGTCTGTATGTCTGTATGTCTGTATGTCTGTATGTCTGTATGTCTGTATGTCTGTATGTCTGTATGTCTGTATGTCTGTATGTCTGTATGTCTGTTTGCCTGTATGTCTGTATGTCTGTATGTCTGTATGTCTGTATGTCTGTATGTCTGTATGTCTGTATGTCTGTATGTCTGTATGTCTGTATGTCTGTATGTCTGTATGTCTGTATGTCTGTATGTCTGTATGTCTGTATGTCTGTATGTCTGTATGTCTGTATGTCTGTATGTCTGTATGTCTGTATGTCTGTATGTCTGTATGTCTGTATGTCTGTATGTCTGTATGTCTGTATGTCTGTATGTCTGTATGTCTGTATGTCTGTATGTCTGTATGTCTGTATGTCTGTATGTCTGTATGTCTGTATGTCTGTATGTCTGTATGTCTGTATGTCTGTATGTCTGTATGTCTGTATGTCTGTATGTCTGTATGTCTGTATGTCTGTATGTCTGTATGTCTGTATGTCTGTATGTCTGTATGTCTGTATGTCTGTATGTCTGTATGTCTGTATGTCTGTATGTCTGTATGTCTGTATGTCTGTATGTCTGTATGTCTGTATGTCTGTATGTCTGTATGTCTGTATGTCTGTATGTCTGTATGTCTGTATGTCTGTATGTCTGTATGTCTGTATGTCTGTATGTCTGTCTGTAACGACCAACGCGCATAACTCAAAAACCGCTAGGCCGATTTTAATGAAATTTGGTACCTAGTCTGGGTCTTGGGTCGAGATGGTGCCATTTAAAAATGAAGGAAATCCACCGAACACAAGCCAACTAAAAGGGTGGGGGAAGATTTCAAAAATTAGAGTTTATGTGAAAATATGGCGTGTGTGATATCAAACGAAAGGTAATTGAGTATGGAGTTAAACAAAATACATTTTAGTTCTTTTTTCTTCAAAAAGGGTGGGGGTAGATTTCAAAAATTAGAGTTTACGTGAAAATATGGCGTGTGTGATATCAAACGAAAGGTAATTAAGTCCGGAGTTAAACAAAATACATTTTAGTTGTTGTTTTTTTAAGGGTGGGGGTAGATTTTAAAAATTTGAGTTTAAGTCAAAACATGGCTTGTGTGGTATCAAACAAAAGGTAATTTATTAGCTCGCATGTACACTATAACTATAGAACCTAGTGTGAGCTTAGGGGCCCATATATTGACAGAGTATTTTAAAGGCTACAGAAATTCTTAAAAATGTTCTCTTCTATAATTGTATAATCGACTTCTGTGATTAATATTTCGTCTTAAATTCTTTCCAAATTAGAGTGACGATAATACAGCTATTTTAAAGGAATATTAATTGTTTTGCCTCCCTCTTTCAGAAAATCGGATTAGGTCTTTTATACTTTTAGGGCGTGATTTAATTTTTTATAAGTAATGCTTGCAGTGGCAGCCCCACTGTAAGGGCGACGTAGGGCTACAGCCCCTGGTACAAGGGAAAATGAACTTAGGTACATAACATGAAACTGTATTATGTTATTTATCCATATGATTTTTACCTAAGAAAATATTATATTTTATAAATCAAACAAGTTTTCCTGGCTAATCTTGTAAAAAGAGGGTAAATCAAAAAGAATGGAAAAATAGGTGAACCCTATTTTTCATTCTACGAGTGAACGACAGCGAACCAAGGAAACTAAGTCCATGACGGGACGAAAACGTCCACCGGTCTATAAGGTAGAAAGACTGTTCAACCAGACCATGCTATTACCGTCTCCACGGTATCGGTTCCGGAACCGAAAACAATGAGTTAAGCAAGTATAAAAGGCAACTTCATAGGGGTATAGTCAACCACGGACACCGGTATTTCGGAAAAAGGCATTTCCATCCTCAGCGTGGCTTGCCTGACACAAAGTAGAACAAACTGTCTACAAGGTACAAGGTAAATCAAAAAGAATGGAAAAATAGGTGAACCCTATTTTTCATTCTACGAGTGAACGACAGCGAACCAAGGAAACTAAGTCCATGGCGGGACGAAAACGTCCACCGGTCTATAAGGTAGAAAGACTTATCGTCAGAGTTCAACCAGACCATGCTATCACCGTCCCCACGGTATCGGTTCCGGAACCGAAAACAATGAGTTAAGCAAGTATAAAAGGCAACTTCATAGGGGTATAGTCAACCACGGACACCGGTGTTTCGGAAAAAGGCATTTCCATCCTCAGCGTGGCTTGCCTGACACAAAGTAGAACAAACTGTCTACAAGATACAAAGTAAATCAAAAAGAATGGAAAAATAGGTGAACCCTATTTTTCATTCTACGAGTGAACGACAGCGAAGCAAGAAACTAAGTCCATGGCGGGACGAAAACGTCCACCGGTCTATAAGGTAGAAAGACTTATCATCACAGTTCAACCAGACCATGCTATCACCGTCTCCACGGTATCGGTTCCGGAACCGAAAACAATGAGTTAAGCAAGTATAAAAGGCAACTTCATAGGGGTATAGTCAACCACGGACACCGGTGTTTCGGAAAAAGGCATTTCCATCCTCAGCGTGGCTTGCCTGACACAAAGTAGAACAAACTGTCTACAAGATACAAGGTAAATCAAAAAGAATGGAAAAATAGGTGAACCCTATTTTTCATTCTACGAGTGAACGACAGCGAACCAAGGAAACTAAGTCCATGGCGGGACGAAAACGTCTACCGGTCTATAAGGTAGAAAGACTTATCGTCACAGTTCAACCAGACCATGCTATCACCGTCTCCACGGTATCGGTTCCGGAACCCAAAACAATGAGTTAAGCAAGTATAAAAGGCAACTTCATAGGGGTATAGTCAACCACGGACACCGGTGTTTCGGAAAAAAAGCATTTCCATCCTCAGCGTGGCTTGCCTGACACAAAGTAGAACAAACTGTCTACAAGATACAAGGTAAATCAAAAAGAATGGAAAAATAGGTGGACCCTATTTTTCATTCTACGAGTGAACGACAGCGAACCAAGGAAACTAAGTCCATGGCGGGACGAAAACGTCCATCGGTCTATAAGGTAGAAAGACTTATCGTCACAGTTCAACCAGACCATGCTATCACCGTCTCCACGGTATCGGTTCCGGAACCGAAAACAATGAGTTTTTTTTGTTTTAAGCTTTTATTTAGCATATTTGCTACAATTTTTTCTTAAATCAACTTCAAACTATACTTAAAATTCAAATTTATACAACAAATAAATAGGTATAAACTAACACTATATTAATAAAATTTAATAACTTTATATAAATTGTATTGAAAATAAATATTTTTTTATACTTTTTTTAAATTTTTTTAAATTTGGTGTATTTTTAATTGACACGTTTAATTTATTGTATTCACTCAAGCCTTTTGAAAATATTGATTTTTGAACAACTAATTTTGATGTAGTGCTTAAATGAAAATCTTCTTTTGTCCGGGTATTGTAAGTATGATAATTATAATTTTGATTTATAAATTGTTTTACGGAATCTGGTAGTAAATTATTATTAATTTTATAAATAAATATACAAACATTATAAAATATTAAATTTTTTACATTTAGCCAGTTTAATTTCTTTAACATTGTTTTTATTTTGGTATATTTATCTGCATTTAAAATTATTCTCATTGCACGATTTTGTAAAATTTGTAATTTTTCCAGAATGTCTTCATTAGCTGAATATAAAATAGTTGAGCAATACAAAAAATATGGCAAAATTATTGTGTTGTATACACATTTTTTTGAGAAAAATGATAAATAATGACTTATTCTTCCTAAATATCCAATTTTTGCTGCTGTTTTCGAGATGATATTATCGTAGTATAAATTAAACTTTAATTTTGAGTCTACTATAATTCCTAGATATTTGAATGAATTTACGATTTCCAATTTTTCATTGTTTATTTGAATTTCTAAATTTAATGGATTACTTTTCAAATGTATTGTCATACATTTCGTTTTATTAACATTTAATTTTAATTTGTTTGTATTTAACCAATTTAAAACTAATTTTAAGTCAGAATTTAATAAATTAATAATATGTTCCAAAGAATTGCGTTTTAAGTAAATTAACGTATCATCCGCAAACATCTGAATTAAACTATATTTTAAAATGGATGGTAAATCATTTATGTAAAGAATAAATAATAATGGCCCCAATTTACTTCCCAAATTTTGATTTCTTTTTTTGATGATAGTGTGTTTATCATTTTAGTACGTTCTGTTAAACAAATAATTTTTAAACCATTCCAAAACTTTTCCTCGTAATCCATAGTTATAAAGTTTTTGTAGAAGTCTCTCTCTATCAATTGTTTCAAAGGCCCTTTTAAAATCTAAGAATATCCCAATAACTATTTCATTTGTTTCAAAACACCTCCTCCAATTTTCCACCACATACTGAACGGCAATTTCTGTTGAATATTTTTTTCTAAATCCTGATTGTTGAGCTACTAAAATTTCGTTTTCATCTATAAATTCTAAAAATTGATCGTAAACCACTTCCTCTAATAATTTTTCTATGTCTCATAAAACATTAATAGGTCTCATTTCGTCATATTTTTTTGTGTTTTTTATTTTCGGTACAGGGGTTAATTGAACATTTTAATTCATCCGGAATTTCACCGTTTTTCAAACATGTGTTTATTAGATTTAGTAGTTGATAACCTATAACTGAAAAAGTTTCTTTCAATAATTCTTGATTCATTATTTCTGTTTTATTATTGTTTGATTTTAATTTTGATATTTTATTTTTTAACTAATTTAATGTAATCTCATTAAATTCGCTCAATGTGTTTTCATTAACTTGAATTTTAAAAATGTCTGTAGTTGTATTTGGTATTGAGTCAATAATTATTTCTACACTTTCAATATAGTATTGATTTAACCTTTCTGCTACTATTTCTGGATCTGATTCTTTTTTGTCATCAAAAATAATTTCTTTAATTTCATTCCTAGGTTTGGAATTAATTAACATTTTTAAACTTTTCCACATTTTTTTATTATTACCTTTGTTTTTATCAATTTTGTTTTCAAAGTATAGCCTTTTTTCTTTTCTTAAAATTTTTACACAATCATTTCTTTTCTCTTTATACTCAATCCAGTCACTTTCACATTTGGTTTTAGAAAATTTTTGAAATTTGTTATCTCTTTCTTTTTTAGCTTGATATATTTTCTTGTTGAACCAAGGTGTATCACAATTTTTTGATGGTATTATTTTTATTTCTTGTACCTTATTTATACTTTTTTCTATATTATCATATATCTGTTAAAAAATAAAATTACTATCATTTAAGTTTCTGTTCCAATCACAATCAATTAATGTTTTTGATAATTTTTTATAGTCTAAAATTTTAATGCATTGTGTTTTTGACGCTTGTTTAGATGGTGCTACAATTTCAATATATGTCCAATAATGATCAATTATTTTAGGGGTTTTTTCTATTCCACAATCCAGGGAAAAATCATTCGTCATAACGAGATCTATCATTGATTTTGTTGTATTGGTCACTCTTGTATATTCATTAATTTTTTGTCTTAATCCATAAAAATTCAACAATTGCTTTAATTTTTCAACATAATAAAGTATATATTAACTCCATTGTAATCCCAATATTCTTCACATTTAGATTTAAAAAATGTCAAAAAACTATTAATATTGCCTGCTGGTGATCTATAATAACGTTTAAATTATAATTTTGATATTTTATTCTAAATTCAATTTTCAAATACCAATATTCATAATCTTGTGAAATCATATTATGATTAGATACTGATATTTCATTTGAGGCAACTTCACAGGGGTATAGTCAACCACAGACACCTTGTAGACAGTTTGTTCTACTTTGTGTCAGGCAAGCCACGCTGAGGATGGAAATGCCTTTTTCCGAAACACCGGTGTCCGTGGTTGACTATACCCCTATGAAGTTGCCTTTTATACTTGCTTAACTCATTGTTTTCGGTTCCGGAACCGATACCGTGGAGACGGTGATAGCATGGTCTGGTTGAACTGTGACGATAAGTCTTTCTACCTTATAGACCGGTAGACGTTTTCGTCCCGCCATGGACTTAGTTTCCTTGGTTCGCTGTCGTTCACTCGTAGAATGAAAAATAGGGTTCACCTATTTTTCCATTCTTTTTGATTTACCTTGTATCTTGTAGACAGTTTGTTCTACTTTGTGTCAGGCAAGCCACGCTGAGGATGGAAATGCCTTTTTCCGAAACACCGGTGTCCGTGGTTGACTATACCCCTATGAAGTTGCCTTTTATACTTGCTTAACTCTTGTAAAAAGAAGTTTATGTCTCTCTCAAATTTTTCCGTGGGTAGCTCAAAAGCTTATCCTCACGGGGGTCCAAGATCTAATAGACACCTATTAAGTGTTGACAGTTAACTGTTTCGCCCTTATGGGACACCTCAGAACACTGCTTGGTCAATGTAACACGCTTGCGAAGTTAACAGACCGTTTTGTCTCTCATCATATGTCTGTAGTGAGAAAACTTACACCAGAAGCACAATCTACAGGGATACGAGAGAAACTAGAACAAGAGCAGGTGAGTAATAAAATGCTATATATATCGATCCATGAAAAGATCGATTGAAAACAAAGAATCCATCCGTGACCTTCGACAGCTCTTTTGTCTTTCACCTTCAAGACGTGAGCGACAACCAGGGAAATTTTTAAGCTATATAAATTATCAAATTTAAATCGGAAATTAAAAAAAAATCTTGATACCATTCCGGTTGCGGAAGTACATTTCCCGCCCTTGGCTGCTTATTATGCGCGGTTTTAAAAGTAGAACTTTCCTCATTTGTTAATATCATGATAGATACGAAAATTCCACTAAATCCATTCAGCTCTACAAACCCAGAAAATTCTAATAACGGCCGCCCAACGAATCGGGGCTCGGTTGTCAGGAAGTTTACATCAGTTACGAGTTAACAGACACTTGATTGACACCGCACGCTATAATTCTCTAATTCCTCCTGTACTATTTGATATTTATCCAACCATCAGAGTCCGCGCATAATTAGCGAGAGATCAGAAATAATTTTAACAAAAAAAATCGATAAGTTCCTACTCACTAAACACAGCCTTGTTCCAAGAATGTGATAAGAATGTTCCTCTAGCAATATTCGTGTCACATTCTGTATTAGTTACCAAAATATGCAAAAAAACACCTACAGTCCATGGTTTCATATGATATTGATGTTAATCGGATATGTCTTTATCACATTCCTTTCACATTTTTATGAGTACCAAAGGATGTGAGGAACGTTCTCTAATTATACCAAAAAATATGAAAAGGATATATATGTGACATTCAAGGAAATTCAAGAGATCAAATTTGCTCATAATTGAATACAGATTTAAAAATTACTTGGTATTGTAGATATTAATAATAAATGAATTATTTTTGATAAATTTACCACTCTGTATCTCAAAAGGTAAGACGTTTAGGACTATGTTCATATGAAGTTTTTTTCTTAAAATAGGCCCTAAAATCACCCCCATAAATATTGACATTCAATTAGGAAACGCCCTGTATGCTATTGCTTGATGTGGGTGTGCGGTTGGTTAAAAAACATAAGAGCCGAATCTGGCATATTATCTTACTCCTAAGGGGTAACTTTTTTATTTACTTGCTTGAGATTTTTTATTGCAGCGTTAGAATTAATAAGTGTTGTGATGTGGTTTATGTGTTATGTGATGTGGTGTATGTGCCGTTGGTTAAAAAAATATAAAAGCTAAATGTAGCCTTATTATCTTATTGCTAAGGGGTGACTGTGCTATTGCTTGATGTGGTGTATGTGCGGTTGGTTAAAACACATAAAGGCTGAATCTAGCATATTATCTTACTCCTAAGGGGTGACTTTTTTATTCAGCTGCTTGAGATTTATTATTGCAGCGTTAGAATCAATAAGTGTCGTGATATGGTGTATGTGTTGTTTTGTGATGTGGTGTATGTGCGGTTGGTTAAAAAACATAAAAGCAAATCTAGCATTATTATCTTACTGCTAAGGTGTGACTTTTTTATTCATTTGCTTGAGGTTTTTTATTGCAGCGTTAAAATCAATTGGTGTCGTGATGTGGTTGGTGTATGTGTAGTTGGTTAAAAAAATATAAGAAAACTATTCTAGCAGTAGTCTCTTACTGCTAACGGGTGCCTTTTTTATTTCCAAGTGTTTTATGTATCACTTGCATATAATTTTTTATTGCAGCGTTAGAAGTGTGGTGGTGTGGTGACTGAGCTTGATGTGGGGTATGTGCGGTTGGTTAAAAAAATATAAAAGCCAATTTACTTGCTTGAGGTTTTTTATTACAGCGTTAGAATTAATAGGTGTCGTGATGTGGTGTATGTGTTGTTTTGTGATGTGGTGTATGTGTGGTTGGTTAATAAAATATAAGAAAACTAATTTAGCAGTAGTCCCTTACTGCTAACGGGTGCCTTTTTTATTTCAAAGTGTTTTATGTATCACTTGCTTGCGATTTTTTATTGCAACGTTAGAAGAAGTGTGGTGATGTGGTGACTGTGCTATTGCTTGATGTGTGAATAGTTACGTTTGGTTAAAAAAAACATAAAAGCCAAATCTAGCATTATTATCTTACTGCTAAGGGGCTACTTTTTTATTAACTTGCTTAATGTTTTTTATTGCAGCCTTAGAATCAGTAAGTGTCGTGAAATGGTGTATGGGTTGTTATGTGATGTGGTGTATGTGTGGTTAGTTAAAAAAATATAAGAAAACTAATCTAGCAGTAGTCTCTTACTGCTAACGGGTTCATTTTTTATTTTAAAGTGTTTTTGTGCATCACTTTCTTGCGATTTTTTATTGCGGCGTTAGCATCAATAAGTGTGGTGATGTGGTGACTGCTGTTGCGTATGTGCGGTTGGCCAAAGAAACTTGAAATCCGAATTTAGTATTATTACCTTACTGCTAAGGGTTGACTTTTTTATTCAGTTACTTAAGATTTTTTATTGCTGCGTTAGAACAATAAGTATCGTGATGTGGTGTATGTGTTGTTGTGTGATGTGGTTTACAGTGTGATTTTTTATATCACGACACTCCCTTTATTTTTTTACCATTGAATAAAAACTTTAAAATAAAAAGCAGTCGATAGAGGAAATTTTTTGCGTTGTTACTACTGCCTAATTTGACATTTGTACTACCCGAGATATTATGTCAATTTTATGTATTTTTTTAAAGGAAACACCCGATTTTGAATTTTTTTAATAAAATGTCCATAAAAATCAGCTGTTAAATAACTGTTTAGTTTTGGTTCTGTTTTCTACTGGACTACAATACCGGTTAGAATTCTGAAACGACATTTTAAATTGAAAATAACTGATAAGTAAACACAGTGTTATTTACAAAAACTGTCAAACTCAAAAGTGAATTGTATTTTGCTACTTCAGGCAGTGGCGTATATAGGAAAAAGTTTCGGGGGGGGGGGGGGCGAGACCTCATAAGGCCGTATTTTATGCTATTTTATGTTTGTATTCATGAAATATGTGGAAAATATCTAAAAAAATCTTAGCTACGGGGGGGGGGGGGGGCACGGGCCCCCCGTATATACGCCACTGACTTCAGGGATATTAAAAAAATCATACGTAAATTATTTCTATAGTGCAGTAAATAAAAATTATAATTAAAACATTTTACAAATAAATATCTGAGAACATTACACAGACCAAAACTAAATTGTTATTTAAGAGCAGATTTCCATGGACATTTTATTTAAAAAAAAAATGTTTTTAAAGGTAGGGTGTTCCCTTTAAAAAACATATAAAATTGACATAACTTGAACAGTACAATAGTCAAATTTGATAGTAGTAGTTAAAATCAACGTCAAAAATTTCCTCTATCGGATGCTTTTTATTTAAAAGTTTTATACTTGATAGTACAAAAATAACGAGAGTGCCAGGTTATAAAAATCAAACTGTATGTGTCGTTGGTTAAAAAAATTTAAAACACTAATCTAGCAGTAGTCTCTTACTGCTAAATTTGCAGCGCTATTAGACAAACAATTGATAAATGGACAATTCTATTGCTGTTTTCTGGCAAGGAAAATAAGTTCCAAAAATCTTCACGGTCTCCTTCTTCTACTGTAAGGGGTGACTTTTTTATTTTAAAGTGTTTTTAAGATCACTGGGTTACTATTTTTTATTTCAGCATTGGCATCAATAAGTGTCGTGATGTGGTGTATGTGTTGTTGTGTGAGGTATTGTACACTATCGGCATCGTAAAAGCAGTAAGTGATAAATAAAGGTATTTTTGAAATTTTCTCTGGGAGGGCATACAGTTTTCTATTGATCAGTTTAACGAATATTTAAGAATTACTATTTATGTTCACATCATTTCTATATGTTTTTAACTTCTGTTTTCTTTGATTCCGCGAACGACATATAGCTGAATTCTATTCTATGCTAAGCGTGCCCACAATTAGAGCCTTTAATTAATAACAAAACACGATCGTGTTTTCCATCCAGATTTGGAATACGGTTTTATTTTTAAATAAAACAGCGATATATAGAGCAAGGTGAAACGGTGCTACATATGTAGGTATACAGTTTGGCGACTTTAAATAGAACTTTAACGTTATCAGGTTATTTGGTTTTGAACAGAAACATAAAAATATTTTTAGAAGGAATACCGGAAATACCGTTCGGTCCAGTCATAACTTTTTGTCTACGAGCGTGTGGAAAGTGTTACTTTTGCACACGCATTTCATTTTGATTGTGCCACGGGCGAAAAAAATGGATGACAAAAGTAGTAGTTATAGTAATAATAATAATAACAACAATAAATTTTGATATTGCATTGAATTGTAGTTTTACCACTAGCATTAATAATCTAATAATAAACAATAGTTAGGTGGTTATTACTATAAAAACGTTTTCTCACAATTTAACTTTTTTATAATTTCCACACGCTCGAACTCGGAGAAAAGAAAAGTGTTCCTAACTCTTACCGAAAGTTTCTTTCCCGTCGCACTTGATTGCTTGCCGAACTCCGCTACGGTCGTCCTACTGCAATCGCGTGCGTAAAAGTGACACGTTCCTCACTTGTTAGAAAATATACTATTTTCAAACGACAGAATCGACAACCTACGTGTGACATCTGTTCGTTAGAAAACTTATAAAAAATAAAAACGATGATTTATTTTCTTTGCACACATATTTTTACAGATTAAATATCTACATAAACATATTTCTAAACGTCATTTAAGAAAAAAATGATTAACAAAACTGTAGACCCACGAGAAGGGGACCGATTATATTTAACTAATATTTTTGTATTGCATTTTTGGATTTTTGGAAAGTTATTAAAAAACCGTCTAATTTTTTTAACGTGTCACATAACACACACAACGCATTCCTACAGACACAAAGAAAGAACCGTATATTTAAAGAAAAATTATACAAAGTTTTTTACTAAAATTTCTAGTTTTACGTTCATCTTTCTTTGTTTAAACTTTCTTATAAAAAGTCACAAGTTTGTTCTTCTTTTTATTTAAAAAAATTGTATGTAGGTAACTTTGGCGAAATCTGTTTTATAAATCCTGAGAATGTTATACATAAATCTTTATGTACCGACAGAGGGAGCAGATGAAAGGAAGGTATATTTACAACGATGTTAATAATACATGCAACCAAACATCGAATCATGACGCTCCCATAGTCCTTGGCGACTTCAGTGCCAAGTTAGGCAGAGAGGAGATATTTAGGGAAGTCATTGGAAACAACTGCAAGCACATTGAGACCAGTTCAAGTGCTTTGCAACTAGTACAGTTTGAACTCAAGGGAGGATATTCACGTCTTGATATTTAATAGGTAGGCTTATGAGAGTAAAAATCATACAAAAGGTATCCCTGTCCATCAATAAAGGACAAAATAATAAGATCAAAACATTTTACGATAATAGAATCTGTTTAGGATATAAGAAAAAGTTAAAAGAAGAACAACAAACTAGGAACAGAAAAACAAAAATAGTAATTGAAACATATTAAATACAAAATTTCAAGAAACAAGGACTGGTATGATGAAGAATCCAAAAGAGTTCTGTGGCTGACTATCGGAGAGTACCGATGTGGATCCTGGCTCAACAGATCTACCTTAGATCAAATATTTGTTATGAGGCAAATTCTAAAAAAGCCTATGAACACCATAGTATTTATGTAGATTTTAAACAGGCTTTTGACAGCGTTAATCGGAGAGAATGCAGGATTTAGCTACTTTGAGTATGCCTTTAAAATACATTAAGCTTATCTACGCGTCTACTCCAGGGTTTCAAAGCTGTAGTAAGAATAAATAGTTTTTAGAGCCAATTTCAGAATTAAGGCAATCTGATCAGTTCATTACTGTTTAATCTGATCCTTGAAGCTTCTATTGGACTTCTGGATGATTGAAACAACCTGATATATATTGGCAACAAATCAACGCAGATAGCAGGCTACGCAGATGATATTGGTGTGTGTTTTGTTTAAAGATCTTGTGTCTGATCTTTAAACAAAACTGTTCTTGATATAGAAGCTAAAAAAATGAGTACTAAAAATAAATTAGTCAAAAACTTAAAACATTAACTTCTCAAAAAACAACGGAGATATGCTCATCAGTTTTAGGTACTTGGTCATAGTTTTAAGCAGGGTTTAAATACTTGAGAGCAAACAAAAATAAATAGAACTTTCTTACGGACACAATAAACTAGAAAATAACCAACGAAAACAAAGTCTTTTACGCTCATTAAAAACTGCTTAAGTCAAGGGTTCTAGCGAGATCTCTCCAAGAAAAAATCTACACTACAATAATTAGACTGGCGGTGATATATTGATGTGAATCATGAACACTTACCACAGCGAATAAAGAGTAAATCAAGAAAGACAAGTTATTTGTAAGATGTTTGGCTAAGATCCACCACAGATATTGTAATGCCCCTTGAAGAAGAAAGACGCAGAAATAATGTTAGAGTATTGGGAAAAAACGTAAACTACATAATTTTACAAGATAAGTTTACACCAGTATACAAAAGAAATCAGTCAAGAAACAAGCTTATAATTCACTGATTTGGAACTCAAAAAGCAAAGCAAAGATAGCGAATTATAAAAATATAAACACAAAGAGAAACAAATGTAATAGCTTATTAAATGGGAGCATTTTATCTGCAGATAAAATTAATAGCTCTTTTGTTGAGGTGGCTGATGGGGTTATAAAGAAGCTACCTACAATCAAAGAGCGCGATCTCATGTGCGTCTCCACCAAAACTTCAATTTTTTTCTTTCTTGTTCCTGTTAGTGAGGAATATACTGCTTTTATTTCTCTAAACAACTCAGTATCTGTTGATTACAAATTATTGGCTGAGATTATATATCTGTTTTTGACCTCTTTTACAGCAATTGTCAATAAATCTTTTTTGACAGGAGTTTTTCCATCATCTTTTAAAATTAGCAGAGTTATTCCAATTTTTAAAAAAGGAGATCCTAATATCGGGGATAATTACTGACCAATAAGCATTGTACCTTTATTTGGGAAGTTCATTGAAAAAATATTAGAAGATCGTCGTGTTCAATATTTTGATGAAAATTAACTGTTGAGTCAGGTTTTAGAAGTGGACTGTCCACAACTAAAGCCTTAATTAAAATTTTTGGAAGATGTGGTCGAGGGATTCGATGCTGGTTTGCACAGTGAGTGTATTGACTCTGTGCGACCTGTCCAAGGCCTTCGATTAGGTCAATGATATTCTGCTTAAAAAACTAGAGGCATACGGCATAAGAAAAGAAACTAAAACTCTTAGAAAGTGACCTTAAGGACAGGTTTCAGTCGCTATATTTTAACAAGCAACTTTCTGAAGAAAAAAACTTAAAGTACGGCGTTCCTCAAGGAGTTATAATTTATATAACAAACTGCCAGAATTTATAAAAATTAATTCAAACAAAAAATTTAAATCAGCAATAAAAAAATTTGACTTGCTTATTGTTTTTATACTGTCTAAGAATACTTGGATTATGAATTTGTTTAGACTAAAAAAATCTACAAACAACGCACTTTCTCCATTCCTTTTCTTAAAATATGTAAGATTTTGTTTATATCTACTTATATATGTTCAGTATTTGTGCAATTTTTAGAAAATTTTTATTTTCTTGCACATATAGCCTTATGCTTTTTTGTTGTATTTTTTTCAACTTTCTCTCTGACTTTTAGGCTATCAAATCCCATATTTAATTTTAACTGGGATAACATCAGGATGAAATTCTAAAAACTTGGAGCTTTATACTATGTACGCTATTAAGAAATTGGAAATGATTCGAACGTATTGGAAGGCCGGGCGAAGATTTGGGGTAAGAAGTAACCGGGCGGAAAGTAAGCGGTGAATATGTGAGTTTCTTTTGGGACGCACGTCGAATACAAATCAATGGACACGAAGTTTTCCAATCCATTTATACCTATATCGAAACTAAGATAAGTATTTTGATTGATATTGACATATTTGTTGTGCAATAAGTGTCCTTCTTTTTCTAAAGCTTAGTCATTGGCGACTCGCGGTTTGTAAACATGTTGAAAAACTACTTAGAAGCAAATCAATCTGTCAGCGGTATTTGCGTGCGGCAAAATCGATTTTCTGCATTTGTTAGGAAAATAGCTATTGCACGTTTTAGGTTTGGATAAAAATCTATTTTCGTAACAAGTGCAGAAAATTGATGTTTCCGCAAGCATATGCCGTTGACAGAACGATGCCTAGCGTTTGCTGTCAAGCATTTAAGCAAAAAGGAGCCAGAAAGAAAACCATATTAAAAAAAATTTTTTTTTGCTAAACAATTTTTACCCAAAGTCGTCGTCAAGTCGAGTCGGTTCGCTATAAAACTGCTATCAAAAGAACAACACAGCTTGTCATTTTGTGTCCACCTTAAGATTTTTTGACATTTTGGTGTCAATGTGAGTTCTGCATATAGATGCAAGAACAGTTTTATAACTGGAATATCAGAAAGTTTTAAAATCGAAAATAAAAATCGAATCGAAAAAAATCGTTTTTTTTTTTAGTTTGTCGGTAGAATGTAGAGAGATTTTACAGGCTTTTGCTTTGAATTGGTGTGGCATAATTCGGTTAGCTTAGTTTGGCATCTTTTCGTAAAAATGGCGGTAGCAGTATAAAAAATGTATTGCTTTACTACTTTGCTATAAAACTTTCGAAGACGAACTGAACGTTCGTATTCAGTGAGTGTTATTCAAACGCACCGTGTCCATTCCATTCAATGCGTGTGGACCTTTACGTATATATTATTGGAACTCAAGGTACGTCAATGTCAAAAAACTTTCCATTTCAAAACACGGGGAGATAGGAGAGTCCCATGGGAAACCCAAAACACTCCACAATATTAGGAAACACACCTGTAGTGTACCTGGCGGTGGCTTTAGCCTGCATGGAAACAGGCCTCAGCTAATTTTAGTCAAGCGCAGATTTCAGGGGAGATAACGTGGTAACTTAGTTTGTTTCTTGAATACCACAAAAGCTAGAGAAGATTTGCTTATAAAAATTTATGTAGAATAATGTTGTGATTAAGACGGCACCAAAACATAAAAATTGTCCAAATGTTGGTTAACGGCATTATAGCTTATGCACGGCAGTATGGTGATCCTGTCTATGTCAGTACCGACCCATACGCTTAACTCAAAAACTGGTTACCTAATTTTAATAAAATTTGCTACCTAGGTTGTGTTTTGGCCGAGGGGTGGCTTGGTATGTCCAATGAATACACAACTCTATGTATTCATTGGTATGTCCTATTGGTGTACAGACAGGCTAGGGGAAATACTAGGAAATGCGTGGAAGTACTTGAGAACTACTAGGCTAGTAGCTTGGAAATTTGCGCAAATACTGGGAAATATACGGTGCCACCCCTCGGTTTTGGCTCTGGATGGTCTCATTGAAAAATTATTAAAATACACCGTACATAAGCCAAAAAAAAAAGTGGGGATAGAATCGTGTGAGCTTATGTATATTGGGTTTTTTTATAATGGCGGTGATAAATTTTATCATTTAAACTAATGGAAATATGTCATATGACGTAATCGCCAAAATAAAAAAAAAACAAGCGATACTCACAAATTGGCAGAGTATTTTTAACGCGATGATCCATTAAAACTAAATAAGTTGGGTGGGTATTGTTTGGTAGGATTCTTACAATCGGTTAAACAAAAGCTTGAAAAAAATTACTTAGTAAATCAGTTCACAACATATATTTTTTTAAATTTTACAATTTTTGAAGAAATATATTTTTTCCTCGAGGTTACTAGTACCTGTATAAGTTACCTACTGGAAAAACGTCACATTTGCTGGGGGTGACCAGTTGTATGACATTATATCGCGCGGTAACAGATTAAAATTTTGTTAAAAATAAAACTAGTTTGACGAAAACAAACGCCGTTAACCTTTTCAAGCAAACCATGTCTGCAAGGCTAGCTGCTCTGTGTGGCTATTTGTGACGTCACAGTTCTATTCTTCAGCGAAGAAAAAGCGTAACCAGTAAAGGGAATCGGTTAACACCGATTTCGACCTCTCGAACAAAGGACAGAGGATCTAATTAAAGGAAAAAAATATTTTTATTTTTTATGTATTTTTGGGTCTAAAAACAACAATATTATTTGCCGCCATACTTCCATGAGACCGATTTGTATGAGAGGAAGAGAGACGGAACCAGTATACATGAAAAGAAAGAAAAGAGTTGCTCATGCTAGGTCCGGCCCCTTTTTATGATTTTGTCCTTTTTCATACCATTTTCATTTATGACCTAGACGATTTTGTTTTTGTTATTTACAACGATGTTAGGGATTCCTTAAAAATGTATTTTGAGATAGGGGCCTTTTATCAGAAAGGCTACGTTGGATGGTTGTAAGCGAGGCACACGGGAATTCGGCTCTGGGAAAGATGCGACCGACAGACGGCGACGCATTCCAACGACTTCATTTTTGAAATGTACTTTATTAGACTGGGAGCAAACTCCCGTGGCTGAAAATTGTGGTTTGCGTTTTTGTTTAGTTCCGTAAAGGGAGACACAAATGCTAAGATCAAAAAATAAGATCCATTTTTACACAAAAATTAACATAGCGCATAGCATGGCATAACATAAGCTCCGACGAATCAGCTATCGCGCAGAATTTCCACAAGGTTGAACTTTTTATGGAGAAATCATATGTTTTCTTATGGTCAGCCTAAAGAAAAATAAATTTTTATCCCAGTATTTTTATTGTTTTTTTTAAAGAAGTTTTTATATTTTTTGGTAGTTAAGTATTGTGTATATTAAATTCTCTGGATGGATAGAATTTCAATACTTCATAGTTATCCATCTCAAAAAAATCATACAGTGCACAAAAACAAACCAGAGAAAAACACCTCCCAAACCAGAAAACTGAGGTTAAGTTATGCGCTATGCATTTTTTTGTGTAATAGGCTTTACTGGGTCGTCTCTGCACGAGGTGGTAATGACAGGGTTTTGCTCCGCCAAAATAGCAACGTTGCGACACAACGAGCCGAAAAAGCAGCGCGCGAATACCAATGGTTTGAAAATTTAAAATAAGCAAAACTAGTTTATATTTTCCACTTTCCATACAATTTTTTTTGGTTATTGTTGGTGATGCAGGGAAATAAGGGTTCTAACCTATTTCATTTTTCCTTAAATTAAATTCCCCGGTTCTCCTTTGGGGCGTTGTAATCAGTATTCTCCTAACCCAGGATCTAAACTTGGTCAGTGATCTCAAGGTCAGGTTTCGTTTGCGATCAAATGACCAAGGTTAGGCTAATATCGTTTCCACAAACCGTTTATCGAAAAAAGTGTTTAGTCAAGATTTAAACAACGTCGCAGTATCGTAAGTTTTATAAAAACTGTTTGATATTTTATGTATAGGTAGCAATATATATCTGTTGATATTTAATCCTGTAATTCTATACTAATACGTAGAACTGGCATCATAGTGTGGAGCAAAACCCTCTACTTACCGCCTCGTGTCTTTGAAAACCGATGAGTTACCATGATAAGGTCGAGTAAGATTGAGACGGTTAACTGTCAGCATCTCACTGAACGAGAAACTTTTTTATATTTGATCTTATGGAAACTAAACCTAACTGTTTGAAGACTACGGTTTTTAGTTCTTTTGAAATTTGGCTAGTGTTGCCAGAGGCCCGATAATTTTTGGAGTCCACCATAATTTCCGCCCTCTTCCGAGACTTAATAATTTCACATTATCGATTCCCTAATCGACCATATCTTTATAAGAAATAAGAACTAAAATCAAGATGAGGTTTAAGTAGAAAAGGGAAATCAGAGGAATAAAATTAACGTGATGAATGAAAAATTTTTTTGTTGTAGAAAACTATGTTAAAATTATAATATTATAGGTGTTTTTTGTTGGTATAATTAAACATAAAGAATATTAGGCCTACCTATGATGTAATTACTAATGCGT
Source organism: Aspidapion aeneum (assembly GCA_963576565.1). NCBI lineage: Eukaryota > Metazoa > Arthropoda > Insecta > Coleoptera > Brentidae > Aspidapion > Aspidapion aeneum. The sequence goes on along the minus strand of OY755038.1, from coordinate 30,272,617 downwards.
AATTTTTATTGCGTAGTTTTATAACAGCGTGTTCTTCCTGACAAATATGAGCACTGAAAGTGGGATTAACTGAGAATAGCTAAAAAGATTTTCCAATAATTTCGCCTTGCCCTTTCGATAGTTATTTACGAAGAGAGAGGCCACACTGCACTAGAGACTGGGGTAGTTGGCAGTCTCCTGAAATCAACGAAAAGGAATTTCTAGTAAGACTTGATCCTAGTCCTGGTTAGCTTTATTTTGACAAGAATTTTGTCAGCGGATCCAAAATATTAACGTCCTGTGGGAAGTAAACAGAACATGATTGGTTAACTTTTTCCGTTTATAATAGCACAAATTAAAACAACGTTAAAAACACACACATTTTTAAGTTTAATAGGTCGCTTTTTAACGTTGTTTTGATTTGTGCTATGTGGCTATGTGCAAGCTTCTGAACTTTTATTGTATTTGGGAAACCCAAATAACAGTAAAAAAACTATTTTAAATTGCTAAACAATAAAATTTTAGAGATTATGTTCATAACCACAGCGCTAGATCAACCTTCAAAGCAGGCTGTGCTTATGGTCCAGTCGCAACCGTTACCAAACCTAACAGATGCGCTGGAAAGTTTGGCACATTGTTCCTTTCAGCTCTTATATTTTATACACCAAACACCAACCATGTGCAACTATTTTTAAGTTAAGTCGGCAGAAATGGTAGATCAAAGAACTTCTTAATTAAATCCATTTAAATGTTTTTCTTCTATCTGTTAGTTAGATTTAGAAATCCATATTATATTTTGTAAGTAATTTTTTGCAAAAGAAGAACGAACTAAAACAATGTTTATAAGGAATAAATTCGTGTAGTGAAAGCTTTCTTGAATTGGTTAAATTGTTTTCTTTAATATAACAAAAATATTTTAAATTTAAACCGAGTTTTTGGATTTGCGATGGCCTCGTAAGTCGTAAAGCACCATGGGTAGAAACCTTTAAACTGTCTAGCACTACACATCAAAACTTCGTCACTCGTCCTGGGCCAAAATCAAGAGAGAGGGAGGGTAAAGGTCGACGAAAACTTTATTTATGTAATTAGTTTTTCTCTAGGCGGGGCAATTATGCGGTTAGCCCGATATGTTTTTCTAAGGGGAACGGGGGCGAGGGGGGGTAATTACCACGTTGCCCCCCCTCAAATCTGCGGTGTTATTCTTACATCATATTTTTTTTCATTAAGGTGATCGCTACTCTGCTTTGGCTCGAATTTCTTAGCATCTTATCATTTTATTATTAAGCTACGACGCAAGACGGGTGTTTTCCACCCCTTAAACGGCCTAAACTGCCCCATCCAGGCAGGAAATTACGTCCCGAAATCTGGCCGTTGGTCAACTTTGTGTATCCGGTTTCTTGGCCGAAATGGCTCCCTTGATTCATTACTCTTATCAGCATTTGGGAAACGAAATGAGTTTTTGTACGGTAACAAAGTTTTTCTAACACATCTTGTGCTGCTTTTTCAAGCTTCAGGCCTCGATTAGACTTGAAACGTTTATTACAAAAGACACTTAATTATTAAAAAACTTTAAATAAGATTAAGAAACTTTGTGTGCTTGTACTGGGTGTCTTATTTTCGATACTTTTAAAGGGCTTTACATTCAGTGAGCTCACTCAAGTAAAGTTCTTTTTTTTCTACCTCCTTTAGAAATACAACTGACCCTATTTTAATGCGGTATAGCATTATTAGTTACATTTTCCATAGTAACCATATATTTACTGAAAATTTTAATATATTAAAAAATAATAATTTCTATTTTTTTATGTAATATAATGATTCCACAACAACTTGCCTTACTATAGTGCTAAGAAAGTTATGAAAACAAATAAACATTTTTTTTAACTTGGATATCCTATATCTTGAAAACAACAGAGGCGTTTCGGCTCCGATTCCAAAGAGCGATATTTAAAACGGCGACATTCAAAACAGCGGTCTTATTTGAGCAACATTTAAAAGAGCTACATGTTAAAACAGCGACATATCAAAAGGGCGACAGATTAAAAGAGCGACTTTTTAAAACAGCGATATTTAAAATAGCGAAATTTAAAACGGCGACATATCACAACAGCGATATATTAAAACAGCGATATTCAAAAGAGCGACATCTAATAAAAACAGCGACATTTAAAACAGCGACATATCAAAAGGGCGACAGTTCGACTAAAGGGTCTCTTTTCTAACATATTTAAAAAAAAAAATCCTGACTTCTTTCCCGGGATCCTAGAAGGTGTGAACCGAACCGAACCAAACCGAACCGTACATATAGCCTTTGTGGTACAGAATCGGTTTGTTCTTTTCGGAAGACCTTTACATTTTAACGTTGATTAAAAGTGACTGGCAGTGGCTTAATTTGACAATTTTTGATGTTGTTTTAGTGTATTGTGGTTACTATAAGGTTTACTGAAATACCGGGTGTGGCAAGTCATAAGACGTTTCTTTTTAAGTGTTGCTTAAATATTGATTTTTAAATTGTCGCTCTTTTAAATGTCGTTGTTTTGATATGTCTCTCTGTTTTGATATGTGTCTCTGTTTTGAATTGTCGCTGTTTTGAATATCGCTGTGTTGATATGTCGCTGTTTTGAATGTAGCCGTCTTGTTATGTCACTGTTTTAAATGTCACCGTTTTAAATATCGCTCTTTTGAACCGGTGCCAGGTCTTTCGACATATTTTTCTGCTACCAAATGCCAAATAAAGTTTGTTATGTTATAAATAAAATAAAATTAAAAGACCCTTTCTGTAAACTGGAAATTGTTGGTGAAGGTCGACACAAATCCGGAAATGTCATTCACTTTAATGTTCACGTTTTTTCGTCGGCAAATCAAGTTTTCTGATATTATTTTTTGTTTTTTAAACTGCAGTGGGCACATATTTGCAAAAAATACTTTCCGCTGGACACACCTCAAATAAGAAGACAATTTTCATAGGCCAATAAACCAACGGTAAAGTTTAGGCACCCACAGACTGCTCCAAGATAATGTAGGTACATAGGCTGCTTACGTGACATTGAATAAGTGTGCCTGTGCACCGTCAAATCTCACACTTACGTTAACTTAAACTATCTAATATATTTTGAACTGTAGTGAAACCAAAAGAAGTAGTTCTTTGTCTTTTTATTGACTAAAATATAGTTTACTGATCTACAGATAGTTAAAATTTTAATTTTTCATGTATCATATATGATCTTGCAGTTTTCAAATATTTGGCTTAAATTGGGAACCTAAATTAAGTTACGTGGTCCTATAAGAATCTATAAACTGTTTTTAATTTGGGGGTCATTCCTCCACATTTCTCCCTCCTGATTTTTTTACATTGCGCCACTGCTAGATTCTGAAGTACAAAAAACATTTTTTGTTTCATCTAAAAAATGTTTGCCTCCTTGCAGTTTTTTCGTATTTCCGACTGTTATCGAGAAAGAAAACGATTTGACTCTTATTTCGAAAATTTAGCTTTTGACTTTTTTTCTCCAGAACGATATAGCATATATAAAAAAATTACAAGACAGTAAAAAATTCGGATTTTTTTTTTGTGTTTTAGAATCACCGCTCTTCTTTTGTAAATTATATTTAGGAATACTCCAAAGATTCATGAAATGTCTCCCTCTTTGGAATACCCTTTAGAAAGTTATGCTTGGCCACCTGTTATTCTAGGCAAATGGATATGTAGGAAATGGGTGATAAGAGGAAAGCTTAATTAAAACACAGTTTATATAAGTACACAAGATGTAGCATTTAATGCTCACGTTTCAAAAAAACACTATACAGAGGACACGGCGTTACCAAAAAATTAATTAATTTAAGAGGTATCTCGTCCCATAATTAATTATTTCAATTAATTAATAATATACTTCTTCATTCATCATAAAAAGCGGAACACAAATATTTGTTTATTATCATTATTATTATCTCATATCCATAGCAGTTTGATAAACATTTATGTGACCATTTAAATATAAAGTTATAAAGCTATTTAATCTAAACCATCGTATTTTTTTTGTTTTTAGTCCTTCGAGCTAGATTATGGATTTGGTTTTAACGACAGTACGCCAATGTACAGGACCTGACTAAGCTGACATATTTTGTATTGATATTATTTCAAAAATTAGTTGCTTGACTGATATCTTAAAATTTGTATATAATTGTATTTCTCTTAATTTTAAACAGTCAAAAAAATACATATCAAAACTAATACGGATATGATTTGTTTTAAAGACTCCTCTCAATTTTACAATAATAATAACATATAAAGGTACGATATTTTTTCTGTGATCTGTATTGATACTTTCAATTTTTTCGTATACATTGGATAAGGCGGTTTTTTCATGATTTTCTCTGATGGAAATCACTATAAAACGAACAGCCAACATTTTTCTACTTTTAACGAGTTTTGTATCAAAGTTTTTGTTTTCGTTCGTTGGTAAAAAACCATGTCCTTTTTAAGTTTTTGAGACAACTTTAAAGTGGTTTTTAAAAATGATAATTTAAAAAAAATATATCTTTGTTAAAGTTTGTCTTGCTTAATCCAGAAAACAGTATTTATTTTTAAAGCTTAATTTTATTATTTGTTTAGCCTTTTTGTTAACTGCCAGCAGAAAAGACTAAAACAAACAGTTTTATAGGTAAGTATGTATATAATAAAAAATAATAGACCTTGTTTCAGGACACTTTTGAGCCTACTATATGAAGTGCGGTAACTAAATATAATTTTTAGGGGCAACACAGCGTTTGACTTTTATGAGTTTATAAATTTTTAAATCAGCATTTGCAGAAAATAATTATCGAGCATCTCAGTGTTTTGAAAAATTTTAAACAGTATATAAAAAAGTTATTTTAAGAAAACATTTTTTAAAAGAAAATTTTGATTTCTTGTAATGTTTTCTTTTTAGATTAGAACTTTTTTGGCACACCCGGTATATAAGTTTCAGGGTCACCAAAATTCGTGATTTATATTTTTCACAAATGCTAATTATTGCTGCTTGATGACAAAAAAAACAACCTATCCGGAACTTATAAGTAAAAGGGAAAGACGACGCATTTATAGGGACTAAACGTCGAGCGTCGGTACAGAACAATTAAAGTTTCTATGCATTTAATCTCTTCATTTAAAGTTTTAACTTTGTTATTTAAATTTTATGCCTCCTTTTATAGAAACCACAAACATTTTTCTGCGATATTAAATTTAACATACATACAAGTTATCAGAGCCTTGTCGTAAATTAAAACACGACAACATTAAAAACCACTATTCCAAATAAGATGTGGATTTAACTGATTTTTGTTCTTTACATAGTGATTTTGTTGCTTGTAAAATTAAAAAAAATTCTTTGTTTTTTTTAGTTAGGCGGTTACCTTACAAGTTGGTGTGTGTGTGCCAAAAAAATGAGCTTGGGCCAAATAAACAAGTTATAGGGTTATTTTAGAAAAGAAAAATTCAATAATGACTATGCAATTAGCTGTGTTAACAAGGTATGATTATTAGAAAATATTATCATTGTTCTATCTGCAATAAAATGCCATTGGTAAATAAAAAACCCTACGTCATTGTAAGCCACAAATTCAAATTTAAATTTTACATTAAAAAAATCTTGTGTGTGTTAATATCATTTTTTCCAATCGTTTACCTAAAAAAACTTTATCAATATTTAAGCATCAGTTAGTTTTAAGTTAAATAAAGTTAATTAATGTTAAAACAATAAATTATGTTTTTTTATATAACGTTTTGACAATTTTGATAGCTCTCAAAACAAAACATATATTATAAATCAATCCAGTTTTCAAAGCTAGATCACCATTTAGTTGAATACAGTATAATTTACTCTTAATTATATGCATTACTTACTGCATGTTTCGCAGTTCCTAGAAATTCAAGACTAAGTGAAGACTTTATTAAACGTTACGTAGCCTTAGTAAATAATTTCAAAAACCATTTAAAACTTGTCTCAAATCTTTCTGTTTATTAACATTTAATTTGTTTTTGATACAAAACTGTACATCGAAGGTAAATTGTATATATACAATAATTTTTTATAAATAAAAAACAATAAACGCCATATATTTATTTTCTGGTCGGAAGGGGACCGTGCGCCACATATCGTTCGACCCAATTTAGAGTCCTGTATACACACGTATATCTTAATATGTATAAACCTATGACATAAATACTTATTACAATATATACAATACACCGTTTATCATTAAATAGAGTATATTAATTAAAAAACTATATAGTCTCGACGTGTAAATGGTATACACAAAATTAATGTGGCTTGGGTCCCCGTCTAACGTCGCTCAATTAACCCGAGAGCCGACATCCAAATTCATACTTAATCACGTTAAAGAAATCTTTTTTTAAATTATTAAAGATCGATTTTGCAAGTAAAAAAATTCCAATATTATTATGTACTTTTTTTATGAGCAAACTAAGAACTTTATTCAAGCAAAAACGTAATGTTCCTTTAATCGGATCGGGTTTTAAATTTGGTGCCGGCTCACGGACTAAATGCATATATCGCGCGCATATCATATACAACAAATTAATATAATGAAGTAGGTAACGTATATTTTTAACTAACGTAAAAATTACATCGAACAATTTTGTCACAAGGATTTTTATCAGCCAATATGGTTTCTTATAGTTATATGAATCTGATTTTTTTAAATATTTTTAGTTAGGGTGTCATCTATGGGGTGTGAGCCTCAATACATTTATTATAATCAACAATTGCTTTTTGAGATGTTTGCGTTTCAAAAGTCTAAAAAGGTGTTTTTAAAATTAAATATCTGGAAAACGAATTGGATAGATTTAAATACAGTCGTAAAAAAATAATTGAAATATGTTTTGGATATTGTATCACTTAACTCACCGAAATCAAAGTTAAAACAAGTGACAATTTGCTGAAATGGTCTTTTAATAGGCTTTACCAGCTATTTGGTCTCTAAATCACCATTTTCCAGTTTTGAAACGCAAATATTTTGGAAACGAATCAATGCACTTAACAATCAAGGTAATGAAGAACAAAACATTTTAACGAATCATTTTAAAATTAGTTTTATAATAAACACCCTGTATGTTTCATATTGCACATAAAAAAACAACTCAAAAACCATATAGACCGATAGAATTTTCAAAAAAAAAAGAATTTAAAAAGAGTGTACAAATTATACGCAAAATGACCCTAGTTTAAGTTTACGCTGTTGCCAGATCGAGTACGATAATATTAATATAATTACAATTAGCCTATATCATCACTTAAGTCGTATACATTGCGTATGGCGCCTGTGCATCAGCGACTTAAATTAGGGTGCTTCTGTATTGTCTGAGAAATCAAAACATTTTCGTTATTAGCGAAAAGAAAACCCTTATTAAGAACAACATTAACAAAAATTTTAGAGTTTTCTTAATGCCAACATAAAACAATGTGTACAAAAAATGTTTATGCGTACTTTTAAATTTTATGTTTGAATTATTGGCAAAGAAAATTATGGACCCACTTTATTAACGTTTTTTTGATTGTCAGATTTTCAAAAATCGTATACACTTGCAACTACACTGATTTAAGTTTCGTATTAAAACCAATAAAACTATATGATTTATTTATTTGTTAAAATTTGTTATTTTTATAGATAAAACATTATAACGAGTTATGCGCGCAAAAAATTTTCTTTGCCAATTTTGAAACACCAGTCAGCCACGTTCGATTGAGTAGAGGTATATTAAAAAAAAAATAGCTGCAAAATCAAGGAACATTTCTTTTACGCATTATAGTCTAGTACAAAAGGGAATTTCTGAAAAACTAAATTTACAAAATACCCTTTTTTTATCAATTATTTTCTATTGTTGTCCGATTGTATTACGTATATCGTAAAACACTTTTCCATGCAAAAACAACGACCCTGCAAACACCCTGTTACAGTTATAATTTTAAATTATATTGATTTTGCCAATTGAAGCACAGTTTACGCTAAGATACGCGAAAAATAATTGGGGAAATTGGCCGATATACCAATAAAAGCAATTGTACATTACGGATCCCCTTCTAAGTATTATGTTATATCGGTCTAGAACTCTAAGAGATATGGCTGGCTACTTATTTTAATTTAAGTATTAAGTGAGGTTTTTAAAAAATAAATATATTTACTGTAAAGGAGATAAAAATAAAAACATATTTCTACTAGGTAGGAAATATTTATTGTTTTTTTAGTAAAATTCATATTAAATACATTTTTTAAAATATTTGAAGGGATGGGGCCTATTTACGTAAACTCTGTAACTGTAAAAAAAATTCTTAAGGGCCTTTCTACAAAATTAGTACATAAGATTGTCAAAACCAAAACTTAGTAAAATTTACAGATTTTGAAATATAGCGTTTTAACATTCTAGTCTTGACACTGTTGCCAATTTGTAGGCGGCAAAGCAAACCATCTAATTTTGGGACAAACATCGACTGGAGTGCAAATTAAGGGTGAATGCTTGGGTGTTTGATATTTTAAATTTAAAAAACGAAAAAGAATCGTTAATTAACCAAACAACTTTTTTCTGAACTTTAATACTATTACGTATGTATATGTTTTTGTTAAAAAAAATGCGATATTAAAAAAAAAACCGGCTGATCGTTTTCTGTCTTAACAATTAATTAAAAATGACGTGAATGAGTAAAGTGCAAAATTTCACTGGGACTAGGACGAGGCGGTTGTCGTTTTTGTAGGTAACACATCGAAGGAAACTAAAAACTACGGATACCACATTCTTTTAATATTGGTTTTTGCGATTGTATTTTGATGTTAAAAGTGCAAAAAAGGTGGACATTATATTATTAAAATAATTGTAAAAACTAGTAGTAGCGACATCCTTTGAGAAGTTGCAAAAATAAATCGCATTCTTTAATTGTTTAAAACATATATTATCTATGATTTTAAAATTTATACATTTGTACACTTTTTGCGAGACAATGTTGTCGAAACATTTAAAATAAATGATAATTTTTTAACAAAAAAAATGACTGTCGATATTTTGACAGTGGTTTTAAAGTGTGTCAGTTACTCATGGGAAAAATGGAAGTAAAATATTTTTTATACGACTGTCTTGTAAAAGGGGGTTTTGCGCACGGAGGACACGATCTGAAAATGGCATTTTGCGCACGCTGTGTGCAAAACGTTTTGCTCCCGTCATTGTGATTTTTGTTGTTGTCACCCATCAATATAAGTTGGGTAAGTTCCGTAGCAACCGTCACTGCTCGTATGTTTTGTTGATTAGATACGTCAAAAAATTGTTGAATTTTTAAAGTTTTGTTGTAAAAATGTCGGAAATAAAAACAAGTTAAATTAAAATTAGATTTTTCTTTCTTTATTAGCAGTCGTATAAAAAATATTGTAAAAAACTCGTTTGAAAACCTCTTTGCACACTCCCTCGACTTGTACCAAACTGTCTCGATCGTGTGCAAAGAGTCGTTTTCAAACCTTGTTGTTTAAATAACTATTACCGACATTTTCGTGGATTTTTGATTATATTAATAATATTAACATGTTTTAAAAATAATTTGAATTTAGGTATTTTAATAAAAGATGCATTTTAACGCAGTCTTATTTTCAAAATCGCACATAACACACAGAAACTAATATTGCCTTTTTTGATGGTGTGCGTTTTATTTTTCAACAATTTCAAAATTTAAAAATGGTTTAAGAAATAAATAAACGATTACAGTCCTGTTTAATGTAAAGATTTGTAAAAACCAAACGTTCTGTCAGATAATTGATTTGATTATTTCTTCTACAAAAATATTCCAAATTTTTTTGCACTTATAAGATCACATATTTTTGCTTTAAAACGGTATGGTATACTATTGTTACGGGTTACGCCCGTCAGATGGCGTTCATCATGTAGGCCACTGAGATCCAACGTTGCCAGATTTTTCTCGCTTATTCCCACAAGAATTTTTAATTTTCCTGGTATAATCATTACTAAACAAAAGTATCACAGGCACGGTTAAAAATTCAACAATTCGCGCAAATTTTTATATTTGGCAACGTTGGAAAACACTGCGCCCGTTAGTAAAAAGGCCGCAATAACATAGGGAAATAATGCATTGTGCCGCCTTTTAACTAACGGGGGCAGAACAGTGGTAAATTTTCTCACACTTTCACCATAACTATTTTTTTTTATTTATTTATGTACAGCAGTCCAGCACGATTAGAAGTAGTCTCATTTATTTTTATTTATTTATTTATTTCGTAATACTTTTTACACAAGTCCGTGTTTCGTCGTTTTGTAGCAGCAGCGTTGCCCGTCTATCTTTCATTTAATTTTCTTTTACTAAACACTGTATAGCACTACATTTTACACTTTGTACAGAGATAATCACATTTAAGGGTTGCATATTTCTATGTCCATTGTCGTTGTGACAAACTGGTGGAGGGGACCTGCAACAAAATTATAATATTTAGAAAAAATATTCACCTGACATTATTCTCTTAATAAGGGCCACCGAAATTTATTGCACAAACTTTATAAAAATTATGCTGGGTTTATACAAATAAAAATAAATATAAAAATTTTAATTAAAATAAAAATAAAAATATTTTTCTGTTAATACAGCCAAATAAAAATAAAAATAGGTCTTTAACACCGTAAAAAATACGGTAAAAGCATTCTGGATTAAGCCACGCTTTTTAAAGTAGGATTGAGTAAAAATCCTACTAAAAAACAACAAAAAATCATAAAATTCTACATCAAAACCACAAGAAAGAGGGGACGCAATGTCGCACATCCGTTTATTTTTATTTTTATCTGTGTAAACCCAGCATTATTCAATGAACAGACTTTTAGTTGTATTACTTATTTAATACAACCATCAGATGTCGCGTCAAGCAAATAAGTAATGCTTAAAATTGCGTTAGACCACACCCTATATTTTAAGGTCTAAAACGGAATTTTAGATTAAGGAAGATACCCGAATAGTTAGGGAAAGATTTTCCATGTTTGCTAATGCTGATTTCTTAACTTAAAATCAATAATGTTTACCGAAAAATTACTTTTTTTACATGAATTCAGGTTAAATGGTTATGTCATATAAACAATGAACATGGCTTTATACAGTAGTGCAATTCTATTCCATTTTCTATGTAGTCCATACCAAACCAAACCTATTTTGTTATGGTTATATTGTATAAATTTAGGTACTTTTTATTTAAAAAAATATAACAGAGATGTTTTGGAAAATTGCATAGTCAAGCGCGGATTTGAGGGGGGTAAAGTGGCAAACGTGGTAATTATCCAGTTACCTCCCCTTAAAAAAATATATGCTCGTTTAGTTTACAATTAAAGGGCTACGTAATAATTACCCCCCCCCCCCTCAAAATACATCGATAGTTTTGCGGTCGACCATTACCCCCTCCCTACATTTTGGCTTAGAGCCGCGGTTAAAAAAATTACAAATTAAATATTAAAGTGCGTTTATTTTATTTAGTGAACTTTGATTTTATTGACCAACTTTTAATTTTTGTCATTTAAGTGGGATTAGAGTAAGCACCTGAATTCAAGAACTCCATCCTTTTTCGTGGTATGAACATTCGAATTTTGGTTAAAAACACATAAATTATGTTTAAAACAAAAAATATGCTCGAAACACATTTAATTAAATAGAATTTCCATATAAAAGATAATTATTTGATATTCAAATTACAAAATAATTTAATTTTCCCTACGCCTATATTATTTATATTGGCATTACCACAAATAAGGTTTCCAATAAAATTCAAACTAGCAGAGTATCGTGACTAAAAAACTTTTAACAATTTACCATTAGTCTATAATTTTACCATAATGATTATTATAATTTGCCAACAGTATAAAAGATCAATAATCACGCAGTTTTTAAACTTTAAAATTAATCCTAAGCACGAATCTTTTTTTAAATAGAAAAAAATAACCAAAAAAAAAAAACGTTCGTTGCTGGGTAATGAAAATTGTTAGTTGTTTAAGTGGTAGTTGTAAAAATAATTGTTATGTAATTAAATAACATTTTTTTAAGTAGCCAATAATTATTTTAACTGAAAAGTCAAATTAAAAACTAAAATGTAACCAAAATAAAGTTACCTATCTATTAATAAAAACAATACAATGTAGGAAATTTATTTATTATCAACTAAATAAGTCTTAAAATTTTCACGAAATTCAATATTATCCCAATATTCTACCAAACTTTTGTGAGGATAAAATATTATTAAAATGTCTACTTTTTCTCTAAACATCAACAATTTTTCTTAGAATGACGTGCAATTTTAAAGTTAATTTTCTATTGAAAATAACTCAAAATGTTTCAAAAATAGATTCAACACCAAAGAAAACAATACAAATAAGGTTATTTTACTACTGACGGAGTGTCGCTATAGGTACGTAGCGTTGTGGATAAAGTCAGCTCTGTACTATGTTGCCAGTTCTACGTGGTAGTATGAAATAATAGGATGTATACAATAATCATTCGGACAGGTTACGAACCTCACAAAAAGGGGAGCTATAATAAAAAAAATCTAAATTTAATTATTCAAAAAAATTATTTCCAAAATATTGTCTTAGTATATATGTTACGGCAAAAACTGATTTTGTCCTTGGTTACGGTTAATTCCCGAAATTGGTTAATTCGCGAATGGAACGAAATTTACCGGTTAAAACGCGACAATTACCAATACAAGCATAATCTTTAGATTTGGTTAAATCGCATTTTAGCTGATTAATTCGCGAATTAACTAATTTCGGATTTTAACCGTAACATATACACAGGTTAAGTTAAACAAGATTGATAGGTATCTACCGCAGATACAGCTATAAATTTCGAATACTTATTTTGCTCCGAAAAGTAAAGATATGTTTCAGGGTCTTAGCAACTGACACCATCTCTTGGAACCCCTTGCAACCCATGCTGACGCCTGACAGTCTTGCCATTTGTGCAGAGCTGACCCTTTCCCCAACGCTACGTGTCGCTTTGACGGCACAATCTAACTTCTACCTCTGAACACTCGCATCGCTCTCTAGGAGCGCATTACTCACCTCACAGATGATGTCCATAGTACTCCGGATAGTGCGCGTACTGATTGTGGAAAGCGGGATCGCCTGGTGGCCGGTGCATCATTTGCTGTTCGCCCATCATGTAGCCCATGGTCGCGTCCGGACTGTAAGCACCGCTGGGACCTGCGTGCGGGGAAAATACTACGATTAGGGTTGTAAGGCGCTGCCCTAGGACTAAGGCCACAGTAGTAATAAATAAGTAAAGCAATAATCATAAATTAGTAGACACTTGAACTAGATGCGCACTTCGTATCGCGTTCTCGCTGTCGTATGGTCAGCCGACGAGGCTGGCGACAAAGCATAGCTTGACGACACCCATGCAGTGCGTCTGCCAAGCAGCGACGTAGTAAGCTGTCAGTCTACAAACGTGACCAATAAGATTATTTCTCAGTTACATCAACGACAACGCGAGTGTGAAGTGCGTCTTAAAGTTGATAATAACTTCGCAAAGCGTTAGTAGGAGTCGAATTGAATTGAATGTGACACCCTGTACAGTGCTTACGTGCTTACTTATTAAGTTTAAAAGAATAAGAATAAGGCGCGGGGGCACGGCCCTAAATATATACCTATACGCCACGATAACCGATCATACAAGACTTTCCACTTACAATTCATATCGTTCTCGATTACTGCTTGGCGCTCGTCGGTTTTAGTTGGGATCGGCCCCATATCTTTACAAAAATGCACCGCAACAACGTTAGGCTTTAATGGAAATCACGATTCATTAAATGAGAATATTGAGATAAAAGTCGGTCGAGGTAACAACAACAACAAAAATAATAACCAACAGCCAGCATACCCTTTTAAAGGCATACTAAATATCTGTGAACTAAAATTAGTCGTAATGAATTCTAAAATTCAAACAAATAATGCAATTAAATGGCGAATTAATAATTTTGGGTCACGTGATATTTTCAGACGTGGATGTCGAAACAGAGAAGAGCCTTTTCTCGGGTTTTAGTGCCCATACGCAGTGTTTATTATTTTTTTTTTTGATAAATAATTTAATGATTTTTAAAGATGGTGCAGAGTTAGAGATCGAGTTAAGTTATTAACATAAGCAATTTAAGCACGAAATGCACTTTTGTCTACATTTTTAGGTAAATCTGGCTTAAGATACAGTTATTGACTTTATTTTTTCCTTTTACAGGGCGTTGAACCATAGGCGCCACAGGCCCCCCCAAGGCTAAGATTTTTTTTAGATATTTTTCACATATTTCATGAATAAAAAGATAAAATAGCATAAATTACGACATTATGAGGCTTTGCCCCCCCCCCAGAGGCCTTGCCCTCCCCAAAACATATTCCTGGGTGCGCCACTGGTTGAACATGTTTTAAGGGATTTAACTTAGCTTTGCGTCTCTCCACTGAAAGCCCCCTAACTTCCTTATTTAGGCAACCCACAACGGCACAAAATGTCACCAATTTTACAAGAAAATAAAATCCCATTAACTACATGCATTTTAATGCCAATAGATGGCATAAACATCGTGAGATTCTTCAAAACTAGAAGATAAGCTTGGTTGGGATATCAAACAATGCAATCAAATGACGAATCCGAACGAATTATAATTTAAAACAGTTAATAGATGGCGCAAACATTGTGAGATTTATCAAAAGTAGAAGATTAGCTTGTTGAGACATGTACATACCAGGAGCGTGCGGTCAAACTAAGCAATGGAAGCATTGCTTTCCTTAAGAAATAAGACACCATAAAAACAAATTAGTAATAGTTCACTATTAAAACTTGACGTAATTGGCGCCAGTCCTGTAGGAGTGGTAAGACTGTATCAGAAGCAATATATTTTGCGCATACCTATGTACTAGAAAAACGGCTTATGTTAGATACCTATTTGTAGATAATAGAACGGTGTATTAGAAAAGACAAGCATGTAAGCAGTTGTCTTTGTCGTACCCGTAGAAAACGAATAGGAATTCATGGACTGTCGGTCTTGATATCAATCGACTTTCGCGGCTCCTTGTGCTCCACGCGGTAGATACAATTGCTTCTCTCGTTAGGTAAAACATAGTGGGGGGTCAATGCATGCAAGCCCAATACGAGAAATTCCGTTCGCGCCATTTAGCCTTGAAATAAGCAGTCTGTTCGATTACCTACATAAGCGTTTCACAATGAGGTGCTAGCAAGAAGTTTCGGTTTCGGTAAAGAATATTGCAACGATCGGTAAAACTATACAGTTGTGTGATTGTATAGTGTCTTTTTTGATTAACAAAAAGTTTTCTTCCCAAAGTTTTAATAAAAATATAAATAGTTATCATAATAACGGTAGGCTAAAGCAAGAAATTAGTTGACCGAAAACTAAAAAGGATAGAAAAATACAAAAAGGCAAGTCTAAAAAAAATTACTTCCCTTGTTTGCAATTTCACCGCACGCCCCTAGTACAGACAAAGAATGGATGAGACAAGAAGACCAAGAAAAATAATAAAGAAAAAGAAGAAGAATACAATCAAATAAATCGAAATGTAAAATAGCAGTTAAAAGAATGAAAACATATTAACATTAGTATTTACTAAGATTTAAACCCTTAGCACACACGGATGTCTAAGTACTCAGTCCAGTGGCGTATATAGAAAAAAGTTCATGAAGCTCGGCCCCCCCCCAAAACTGTATCGGGCCCACCCCGAAACTTTTTTCTATATACGCCACTGGACTGAGTACTTAGACATCCGTGTGTGCTAAGGGTTTAAATCTTAGTAAATACTAATGTTAATATGTTTTCATTCTTTTAACTGCTATTTTACATTTCGATTTATTTGATTGTATTCTTCTTCTTTTTCTTTATTATTTTTCTTGGTCTTCTTGTCTCATCCATTCTTTGTCTGTACTAGGGGCGTGCGGTGAAATTGCAAACAAGGGAAGTAATTTTTTTTAGACTTGCCTTTTTGTATTTTTCTATCCTTTTTAGTTTTCGGTCAACTAATTTCTTGCTTTAGCCTACCGTTATTATGATAACTATTTATATTTTTATTAAAACTTTGGGAAGAAAACTTTTTGTTAATCAAAAAAGACACTATACAATCACACAACTGTATAGTTTTACCGATCGTTGCAATATTCTTTACCGAAACCGAAACTTCTTGCTAGCACCTCATTGTGAAACGCTTATGTAGGTAATCGAACAGACTGCTTATTTCAAGGCTAAATGGCGCGAACGGAATTTCTCGTATTGGGCTTGCATGCATTGACCCCCCACTATGTTTTACCTAACGAGAGAAGCAATTGTATCTACCGCGTGGAGCACAAGGAGCCGCGAAAGTCGATTGATATCAAGACCGACAGTCCATGAATTCCTATTCGTTTTCTACGGGTACGACAAAGACAACTGCTTACATGCTTGTCTTTTCTAATACACCGTTCTATTATCTACAAATAGGTATCTAACATAAGCCGTTTTTCTAGTACATAGGTATGCGCAAAATATATTGCTTCTGATACAGTCTTACCACTCCTACAGGACTGGCGCCAATTACGTCAAGTTTTAATAGTGAACTATTACTAATTTGTTTTTATGGTGTCTTATTTCTTAAGGAAAGCAATGCTTCCATTGCTTAGTTTGACCGCACGCTCCTGGTATGTACATGTCTCAACAAGCTAATCTTCTACTTTTGATAAATCTCACAATGTTTGCGCCATCTATTAACTGTTTTAAATTATAATTCGTTCGGATTCGTCATTTGATTGCATTGTTTGATATCCCAACCAAGCTTATCTTCTAGTTTTGAAGAATCTCACGATGTTTATGCCATCTATTGGCATTAAAATGCATGTAGTTAATGGGATTTTATTTTCTTGTAAAATTGGTGACATTTTGTGCCGTTGTGGGTTGCCTAAATAAGGAAGTTAGGGGGCTTTCAGTGGAGAGACGCAAAGCTAAGTTAAATCCCTTAAAACATGTTCAACCAGTGGCGCACCCAGGAATATGTTTTGGGGAGGGCAAGGCCTCTGGGGGGGGGCCAAAGCCTCATAATGTCGTAATTTATGCTATTTTATCTTTTTATTCATGAAATATGTGAAAAATATCTAAAAAAAATCTTAGCCTTGGGGGGGCCTGTGGCGCCTATGGTTCAACGCCCTGTAAAAGGAAAAAATAAAGTCAATAACTGTATCTTAAGCCAGATTTACCTAAAAATGTAGACAAAAGTGCATTTCGTGCTTAAATTGCTTATGTTAATAACTTAACTCGATCTCTAACTCTGCACCATCTTTAAAAATCATTAAATTATTTATCAAAAAAAAAAATAATAAACACTGCGTATGGGCACTAAAACCCGAGAAAAGGCTCTTCTCTGTTTCGACATCCACGTCTGAAAATATCACGTGACCCAAAATTATTAATTCGCCATTTAATTGCATTATTTGTTTGAATTTTAGAATTCATTACGACTAATTTTAGTTCACAGATATTTAGTATGCCTTTAAAAGGGTATGCTGGCTGTTGGTTATTATTTTTGTTGTTGTTGTTACCTCGACCGACTTTTATCTCAATATTCTCATTTAATGAATCGTGATTTCCATTAAAGCCTAACGTTGTTGCGGTGCATTTTTGTAAAGATATGGGGCCGATCCCAACTAAAACCGACGAGCGCCAAGCAGTAATCGAGAACGATATGAATTGTAAGTGGAAAGTCTTGTATGATCGGTTATCGTGGCGTATAGGTATATATTTAGGGCCGTGCCCCCGCGCCTTATTTTATGCTATTTTATGTTTGTATTCATGAAATATGTGGAAAATATCCAAAAAAATCTTAGCTTCGGGGGGGGCCCCCAGGCCCCCCCGTATACACGCCACTGACTCAGTCTATCGACCCAACGGGTTTAAATGTATTTTTAAACACTTTAAGGTCAAATAACTATAAAGATTTGGGTTAATCTAACGGGCAATAACATAATAAGCATTTCTCAATGAGTTTTAACTTCCAAAAGTGCAAAATAACTTTAAAAATAAAGAAAAACTTTGGTAGCACTCTTTAGCAGCACCCTTTAAAGTTTGTAAAACCAAAGAAATAATCATTGCACAACAATTTTATAAAAACATTTTCTCTTAAGATGCATTACTGTAATAAAGTACTGTATTAAATACGAACCAATATTTAAATTTTATAAAAACCGCAACTTATTTTTGAATCATCTCCGTAACACTCTTCCGAATAATAATTGAAAACGGTTTGATCGACGCCAACTTGTCCAAATAATGAACATATAAAACAAAACTGAAAACTGTCAAATGTTGCAGGCCGCCTTACTCCGATTTTAATTGACATTCCCTGGTGATATTTGGAGGTTTAAATTTTGCATTCATGGTAGAAAGTAAGTTAAACTTTTAACCAAAATGTAGAGCAATCGGGAATAAACTATAGACTTAATCTAGCACCACCTTAGTAAATACTGCTGATATTTATAAGAATTTAGCTACACCAAACCAACTGAATTGTGTAGGGAAATTAAAACTTGAATAGAATGTCTTATTTACCAAAGACCAAAACTTATATTTTAATTTTAAACATTTCAAAATGAAATTCCGCGAATTTTTCCGTAAAACTGGCAAAAGAACTTCGCGAACTGCATGGCAGGCAACCCCCTTTAGCGAGCTGTCAAGCGGTCGTGCGATTGTGTGCCGCCTGGTGATGGATCGGTCCGCGAGGGTCAATGGCTGCCGCCATTTCTCTTTGGCTTGTCTTCAGCAGGAACACCGAAAGCAGGAATCGATAGCGGCAGCTAGCAGTGAATAAACGATGGAAAGAACACTTTTACATGGGCTCTGATCATGAACCTTTTAATATTTTATGAACATCATGATTAGTTCTGTAATTAGTAATCTCTGATGATTGGCTAATAGAAGTTTACAATGTAAAAACTGTTTAACCGTCAGAATAGACAAACAGTCAGATACCACAGGGTGCTCTACGAAAACAGCTGATGGATTTTGACATGGTGGTTGAAGAACAAACAACCCATTTTTCATAAAACGTAATGCTAGTGAAAACCAAAATTTGACATAGTCAAAAAGAAAACAAATTAAGCAAAGATGACGTCTCAGAAGAGCTATTTACTCTACCCATCTTTCTCGCTCTTGATGTAGTGTAGATTATTGTCTTTCTTACAAGGCAAATATAGTTGTCTTCATCGTTCTCAAATTTTACAACAGAATTTTCGACAAGCGAATCAAAGGACTTAATGTCATGTGCGCGGTCTTCACAACTAGTTGAAACGAGCTAAAGCTCCATTCATTAACTGAATGAACTGTGAATTAAGAGCTTGTTTCTAGCATGTTGACAAACAAGGTCAATAGAAAGACAAATGTTACTTGTAAAGCTAACAGATAGAAAAAGGAATGAATGGATAAGAAATAAAACAAAAGTAAGGCATGTCAGAGAAGAAGTGGCAAAATTAAAATAGAAATTTTCCGGTCATAATATCAGACAGAAAGACGATCGATGGAATAAATGTATTGTTTATTGGAGACCTTGGGAAAATAAAAAGAAGTAGAAGAAGACCCCAAATGAGATGGGCCGACGATTTGAAGAAACACGCAGGAACTAGATGGATGAACACGGCGGCAGACAGAGAAGAGTGGAAGATACTGGGGGAGGCCTATATTCAAAGATGGATTGAAGAAGGCTAAATAGATAGAAGAAAGATATTTTTCGCCGATTTAGAAAGAATTGCTTCAAATAATTGCCAGTTTATGCTAAATGTAAGTTATTCAACTCTGAAAACATTTTGAATTATAATAGAAGACTTTGTGGAATGAAGCTTCGTTTATTCTTCATCCGCGATTAAGCAAGCTAATTTTGACATTAGTGTTGAGTGTCCTCTACCTTTGGCATTTGCCAAAGTTTGTCATGATCAGCTAATAAAAGTTTACAATGTAAAAACTGTCAGAGTAGACCAACACTGAGATACCAATAAAATTAAGATGCACTACAGTATTTTTGACCAATTTCATTTAACGCCTAATCAAGCAATAATAACAGTCTGACACTCAATCTGAAGAAAATAAAGCATATGAAAATGTTATAGAAGTTCGGTATAACAATGAACAAATAAGTGCCAAAAGCAATCTCATCGAAAAAATGGAAAAGTACAATTTTCTGGAAACTACAGCTAATTCTAATCCTGAATAAATTAATGAAGAACATTTTATGTTATAAAGGCCGATTCTTAATACGAAAACATTCAGAAAACGTAAAGCTGTACTGTACAGAACTACAGAAGAGTTATAGGTACTAATTAAAATAATGTAGAAAACTGCAATCCTGGACAAATTAATGAAGAACATTTTTTGTCATAAAAGCCGATTCTTAATACTAGTCATTAACCGAAGAAATATTCAGAACAAATAAGTGCCAAAGGCAATCTCATCGAAAAAATTGCAAAGTACAATTTTCTGGAAACTACAGCTAATTCTAATCCTGAATAAATTAATGAAGAACATTTTATGTTATAAAGGCCGATTCTTAATACTGAGTCATAAACCGAAGAAATATTTAGAAAACTGAAAGCTGTACTGTACAGAACTACATAAGAGTTATAGGTACATACTAATCACAATAATGTAGAAAACTGCAATGTTTTGGACAAGAACAAAAATGGTATGAAGGCTGAAAAAAGTAGAGAACCAATATGGATATTTCTCGATAGTTCTTTTTAGAGTAGCTGCATCCAAGATTAGAATCACTATGAATATTATCCATAAATTACCTACTTTAATGGGTTACTAAGAAAATCAGCTTTACATTTGAATTCAGAAGTGACCTGAGAACTGACTGCGCCATTAATAACTGGCTTTGGCGGGGCCCAACGTTGCTTGTTCGCTCTATAGCAAGCTGCATTGGCCCTTTTAAAATTTCGTTTTTTTTTTACTTTTTCTCTAAATTCTAGTTTAATCGATGAAAGGCGAGTTCGAGAAAATAGGAATAAATAAAGAATATTCAGTTCGTTTGCAAATGGAAGCTCGAGAAAGAAAAAGGTCAGGTCACGAAGAACTAAGGGGTATCTAAAGATAAAACATCTGGAAACGTTTGAATATGCAATACATAGATAAGAATAAACAAAACTTATTAATGTATCTAAAGAGGGTAATTAAATGAAGCATAACAAAACCAAAAAATCTGCGCTTCAAAAAATGCGTTATAAATAATAAGTATATCAAAAGAGGCCTTTGAGTAATTAGTATATTAAGAAGATAACACTAATAAGGATTTAATCCAAGTTTAGAGGGAGTTTCTAAAGTCTACAATAATCCACCTAATAGTTGAGTTTGATAGCACCAGTTGGTGAAATAAAGACATCATCGATGAATGTTAAATTATTGTCCTTTCAAAAAATAGAAGAACGTCTGAAAATGTCGCGGCAAAGCTTGCTGTTTACGTCAACAAAAACAAAATCAGAACTTCAACATAAAACATCTGTTTTGGAGAGGATATGCTAATCCACCAAAAAATGCTCACCGACCGTTAGGTTCGATGCGCATAGATGGCAAAAATTTTTTCCACCGTAAAAATTGAAGAACGTTATCGAAAAAGTTTCAAAAATATTTTTGATGGATTCGAACAAGTTTGAAGAATGTTTTAAGTCCACTAGTTAAACTTTACAAACACGCCGTTACTCTAATTATCAAGACACTAGTAAAGAAATTGCCTTGATTTAAAAACAAATGAACTGCACTTACCCGCCCTGTTTGACTGGTCGATCATTGGCTGTACTATCCTCCGCCTCGCGTTGATAAACCTGAAAAAGAAACAAGAAAATTTCTTTAATAAACGAACAATAAAAGTAATAAAAAACGATGTAATTCATTCCGTGATACGAACTTTTCCCGTACATTTTATTTCGTTTTCCATTTTAAAATTTGAAGTAGCCTGTCAAGCGGAAAATATAACTTTATGTCTTTCCTTTCCATTTCCCCCGTCTTTAAGCACTTTTGTTTTTCAGAAAAAAGTCTCTGGAGCAAATAAATTCGTTTGTTTTTGGGAAAAAACACGCAAGAAGAGAAGAAGCTCTTTTGCCTCGCACACGGTGTTGTTTACGAGAATTAGCTTAAAAGTTTGTGCCGGATATATTCCTCGAGGTCGTATTTCGATTACTCAGACACATACGTACTTCCAATTTCCAGCTACATAGAGTCA
This sequence comes from Aspidapion aeneum, assembly GCA_963576565.1. Classification (NCBI taxonomy): domain Eukaryota; kingdom Metazoa; phylum Arthropoda; class Insecta; order Coleoptera; family Brentidae; genus Aspidapion; species Aspidapion aeneum. Next base: position 30,250,392 of record OY755038.1, on the reverse strand, counting down.
AGACATTAGACAGACAAATTAATAAATAATTTTATTACTTCGACTTTTCTTGACAACACAAAAGAGCTTTTTAATTTACATTTTAGCGGTTTTATTTAAATATTTTAGCTCACACATATACTATACTATAGTAGTGTGAGCTATGGTGATCCTAATTTTTTCGAGAAAAAAAAAGTTGCTCCGATTTCAAAAATTTTTATATATCTTTGCGTTTCAGATGATTTTGAAACTTTTTTGTTGCGCCGTCTGTCTGTCTGTCTGTATGTCTGTCTGTCTGTCTGTCTGTAACGACCAACGCGCATAACTCAAAAACCGCTTGGCCGATTTTAATGAAATTTGGTACCTAGGCTGGATTTTGGGCCGAGATGGTCCCATTTAAAAATGAACAAAATCCACCGAACACAAACCAAATAAAAGGGTGGGGGTAGATTTCAAAAATTAGAGTTTATGGGGAAATATGGCGTGTGTGATATTAAACGAAAGGTAATTGAGTCTGGAGTTAAACAAAATACATTTTAATTTATTTAAAAAAAGGGTGGGGGTATATTTCCCAAAAATTGGAGTTTAAGTGAAAATATGGCGTGTGTGATATCAAACGAAAGGTAATTGAGTCTGGAGTTAAAAAAAAATACATTTTAGTTTTTAAAAAAAGGGTGGGGGTGGATTTGAAAAATTAGAGTTTAAGTCAAAACATGGCTTGTGTGGTATCAAACGAAAGGTAATTGAGTCTGGAGTTCAATAAAATATACTTCAGTTTTTAGTTATATTAGCTTTCAAGTAGATACACTAAAACTATAGTACCCAGTGTGAGCTTATGTGCCCATAGATTGGCAGAGTATTTTTACGACAGATCCTGATGCATTTCGTTTGTTTATTTCATTATTTTCCAGTTGATTACTATTATATAGTTTGCCTAGGCGTTGATTCAGTGAATAGAATAGAAATTCTTACTAAACTTTAATAAACTAGGTAGTCAGCATTATACTTTAAACTTTTAAGTAGCAGTAGTTGTTTTTCAAATAAAAGTGGTACATATCAACGGAATACGCCATCGACTTTTTGTTTGAACTTAAGTTCCAAGCAGCGCTTCGTGAATTTAATATTGTAGAAGTTTAGCTTACAAAAGCAGATCAATATGTGGCAGACGATAACAAAACAGTAAGATGAGCAAGTGATATAAATGAGACTGATACAAACCTCAGAAGACTCGGTCATATCCATTAAGTGGATAAAAACATAATAATTGCCACACTGGAAATCAAACACTACAAGGGTCAGTCAGAGGAAACACCAGCAAGAGATGGTTCAAGGTTGGCAGGAAATTATAACAACTTATTATATTTATTACATGGAAAAAATCTATTTTTTTCATAACCCCAAATGGTTCCATAACATTATCGTCAAAAATATGTCGTTGCTCAATTTACCAAAGTCCCGATATCAGCTTCGACGGCATCCTTTCTGCTTCCACCCTCTTGCGCGCCACACATAAACAAAATTACTAGGAATTTTGTAGGATCAATTTCCCCTATATCCATTAGAGGGGGCGCGCGGGTTGCCTATAACTTGCCACCGAGGCCCTCTTTCGGCTTCCCACGGTGACTATTACTGTTGCACCATTCGCTTGTATTATTCATAACACACACAGACACACATCACCAGCGAGTCAAGGAAGTACGGCACATCGATTCCTGATGTATATGGGCCGTCAGGGCACTTCATCTTTCCGCAATTTGCAAAACATCGACGGCGGCATTAAGAACGAAAAAAGGGAGAATCTACGTTCAAAAGACCCCGTGATAGAATTTTAGCTAACGTCATCGTGACACGAATAATTTTTGGGTTAACGTTTTATATTTTCGGGGAAGTTTATCATTTTGGGACGATTTGCAAGTAAAGTAGACCAAAGTATAGACCAGTTGCTCCAAAAAAACTAATAACTAAATTACACAATAATTATAATCAAATATGAACATGATGTTGTTAAACAAAAATAGCCGATAATCAAAATAAATAATAATATTAGTTATTACCATCAAAGCAAGACTAGGTTTTAATGAGGAAAATAATAATCGAAATTCAGAAAGCCAGCGTGGATAAAGTGGAACAAAATCTCAAAACAAACTTGGCAATAGAGTTGAAGAACTAATTGCAATCCAAAAGGAATGTAGTGTAATTGAAAGAAATCCAGCGCCAGATAAGGATGATAACCCTACAAACTAATCATGTAAGTCAAAAAAAAACTCAAGTGGAATATTGTGGCCAAAAGATTTGGGCAAGTGGTTTAATTGTGCAAAATTTATTTTTGAAGCAGCTGCATCCAAGATTGGGATCGCTAGGCTAAAAAAAGATAAGCAACTAAAACAAAAATCAAACCCAGTACGCAACTACTTATAAAATTTTACTATAAAAAGGAATAAGACCAACTTCAATAAGAAAAACAATTGACAAAATTCAAATAACCAAACAAAAAAAAATAAAGCACTAAAAACAACAAACAATCTTGCAATTTGTATTATTTGTGTTTATGATATAGTTTTGTTTCATATAAATTCCTTTAGTGCTTGGGCGTAGAGAAAAGCCCCAAATATTTCTGCAAATAATACAATAACGTTATGGCGTCGCACAGAGAGTAGAACATGTCATCGCACGTCAAAATAACGCTGGAAACTAATGCGCCCCGACACCGGAAATGATTGGGTTTTCTCTCGACCGATTGGCTGCGTTTCCGCTATTTTCGACGCGTATATAGATATACACGTTCGTGTAATGTAGCTTTAATATAAAAGCGCAACAAATGTATAACATATATCAATGGCAAAATATAAAAGCAAACACTACTGAATGAACGAGCAATGGGATAAATTTGAATTTATATCATAGTGTGACACTTTAATTACAAATCAAATACTGCAAAGAGACATTGCTTTAAAATCGAATTATTCTTTCTTTTGCACGACAACTATTCATGAGTTTTGAATCCAATGCAATTTCCTTCCAGTTTCTTACTTTTGGGAACCCTAAATCTTTCTTCACAATTTGATTTATCCTAATTCTATAGTGAGTTGTCTTTCGCACTGGTTCGTAAAACCCTTATGTAACCATTGATACTATTAAGGCTCTCTAGATCTTCATTCTGGATTTGTACGCTCGTATTTTGAAAAAGTCCAGTTTTTCCCGTGATAATTTGCAAATTAAATTTTTCACTCCTTATTTTTTTAGATATGAACCAGATTTTCTTAATTCGTGGTTCTTTGTTTCAGAGGTATGTTCATTAAGGTCACTCATCGTCAAGCAGTAAAGCTTGCTTGACGATGAGTGACCTTAATGTTCATCATCCGATCCGTTTGGCGACCTTATATCTGATTATTTTTATTCCTAATTATCTGGCCTACTTGCTGAGGTCTTTGAGTCTCCTGAATATCCCTTCCTGTTACATATTACAAATTTATCTCAAAAACACTGGCCTAACTGAATTCAGGAAAACTATTGAAAACTAACCATATTTCTCGCATACAAAATAGCGCTATAATTCTGCATGTCAATTTCGATTCCGAAAACTTTTTGGGGTAAAAGAAAACTTGTGCTCCCCACTAATGGTAATTACGTCGTGAACAAATGGTGTTTCTAATAGGGTCGAAAAGTATCAGAGATTTGCTGCAGCTGTACGTGGTGGCAGGTCAAACCCGTGGACTGTTCCTGATGTCAAAACGGCGTCAGCTTGCGACCCTGGCACGCGGGGAAAAGCGTTTATGTGCCGAAAGATATTAAAGTGGAAATTTATTGTCAACCCTATAAACTCAGGGCGAGGGCGGGCGGGTCGCCAAGCCGCGTCTAGATCTGCAATTGCTGTTTTTCTTTATATATTCGTTTGTGCCACATGTGTGTATATACTCGCGGAGTTTTATTCTGGCAAAGCTTGTTGTTTGGAACTTTAAATAACCTGGAGGAGTTAAACTTACTAGAAACAAGCTAGCAGAGATTTTAAAGAGTATTTGTATCAAAGAAAAACTAGAAAACATAGCTTGCATACCGAAACAATCTTATGTATTCCTAGTCAAAAGTAACTGTTGTTCCAAGACAAGTGTACTTTGCCACTTGTTCGATGAGCTCTTTACAATGCACCACAATGCATAGAACAAAGGCAAGTTGTCTAAACCAGCCTTAGAAAAGAGAGAGTTAAAACAATGTCTTATTTTGATTTTGAGAAAGAAAAGTTGGAATAGTTTGGTCCCGTTATCAGAGAACCCAAGAGCCCAATACAAGATCTTACAAAATAATATAGAAGCAAAAATTAGGACACAAGAATCAAAAATTAAGGCAAATTAAGTAAAAAAAGCCGGAATAGGATGAGGATTTATTATAGATCTTATATACTAAAAGAAACCATGCATATCCTGGCTTCAGAATTTCAGAGAGTGAGGCATAACGTCAAGTCACCTGACTGTTTTGAGTAGCAGAAAACAAGATTTAAATAACTTAACAATAGAGAGAGAGATAAAGGAACACAAAATCGAGAGTGAGAAAGCGCGACGTATCGTATGTATAGTTGCCACATTCTAGCTTTTAAACTACCTTGGCATGTTCAACAATTAATTTTTGTGTTTAGGTGGCTTTTGCTTGCTACGTCATATTGTTGTTATTTTATCTCCAGAGCATTCGCATTCATCTAAAGGCGAAACTATATGAAACTGATTCTGGAACGAGGCAGCAGCGAACGCCGGAAGAGAACCCTTCTTTAATCCTTGCTCGGGAAGCGTGCATAACTTGTCACTCCTGCCCGGGCCGTGATTAATGTTCGAGAAGCAAATTGTCTAGAAAAACATCGTCTTGCTGCCTGTGCGCGACTATACGGACAGGCCTTCCTTCTTTCCATGCAAGCAGAGACGCGTTTCCTAGTCAATAAAACTCCGACAAAATTGCCACCGTGAACGTCAGCTGCGCTCTATTAAAAAACCTTCGTCGTTTTGATAGAACGCGAAAACTTATGACAACAAATTGCGGAAGTTTTGGCATCGAAAACAGCAAAGAAGCAATAGGTTGAACTCCTAATTACATTTTACATCCTTAGAGAAAGTTCCACATAGCAATCAGTGTGCGTATCTTAAAGGAATTTGGCGCAGGTACTATAACTTTAAGCTTCACTGCCTTTAAAAAGAATCTGTGGGAAAAAGTCGGCTGGTTACGGTAGCTTGGCTACCTAGAAAGGATGGACATGAAACCTGTAGAACAAATTTTCCAACAAATAACTGGTAAAACTCGAAAGGGAATTAGGCCCAAATCCAGATTCAAAGTTTCACGTCAAAGAAAATCACCAAACTCTAAGAGTCACACACTGGAGAGCCTAGGCGAAGAATGGTTCTAGAACAAACTAAGACTCTCCCTTGCTTGTAGTGTCAAAGTTCAAGATGGAGACTTAACTTGGAAAAAATTGCCAGCAAAAACTCTAAGAGTAATAAACTGGAGAGCCCATGCGAAGACTGGTAAGGAACGGAAGCTGCTTCTAGAGTAAACTAAGACTCTCCGTTGGTTGTAGTGTCAAAGTTGATCACAGAAAGATTCACAAAATAACAAATCCAGAAGATGGAGACTTAAATTATTAAAGAAAAATCGCCAGCAAAATCTCTAAGAGTCATAAACCGAAGCTGCTTCTAGAACAAACTTCTAGAAGAAACTGAAACTCTTCCTTAATTGTATTGTCAAAGACCCAGAAAGGCCAGTTGGAGACTCAACTTTAAAAAAAAATCGCCAACAAATGGGCATTCAAAATATTTAGAAAAAGTCATTGTTGGAAACACCTACCTATTTATTATCTAAATTTGCATATTAAAAAGCACTTAGTTTTTTGTTTAAAATTTCTTTATTTTCCAGGTTTTTGATTATAAACTTATGACTTAAATGAGTTAATTGTTCTATTGTCACAGAAAAGCAGTAATTGAAAGAGATTTAAATTTAAATGCAGATGACTGTAATGCTCTGCAGGCAAAGAACGATAACCCATCGCGTGTTTATAAGACACATCGATTTGCATAGCGTGATATCAATCCCGAGAACCCGAACAACAAATCAAACGATTTTATAAATGCTATACCTAATCGCAATGTGGTACAATCAAAATAATCATCGCTCGACATGAAGCTGGCAAAGGCTTACCTAATGGAAAATATACTAGTTCATGAAATGCAACAATTGCTAACTGATTTATAAATTGTGTAACTTTAGTGACAAAGAAAAAATCCATCGGAATCTAAATTATCATTGTTAATTCCCGAGACTCAACCCCAGAAAAATCTTCTTTATCTTGGAACAAAAACCCGAATAATTAACCATACAATTTTATAAGTGCTCTAAAATATTTTTGCATAAAATGCAACAATTGCTTAACTGCTTAATAAATTTTGAAACTTTAACGACGAAGAACAGTTCCAACCAAATTTGATTTTCGCGTAGTTAATCCTCACATCTCAATTTAAGGAACATCTCCTTCATCTTAGAAAGGGACAGTCCAAAAGATCACGTTTCAAACAAATCATTGGAATGTCATATCGGACCACCGCGCCAGGGATCGTAGCTCGGCCAATATTTAGGCCCTATTCGAGACTGGCATAGAAATAGTAGATAAACAGGCAATAAATGGCATTAGGTAAACTCGTAGGCAATTTCTTTTCGGTTTCCCAAATTGCTACCGGCAGAAAAAAAAGGTATAGCCTCGCAGGCCGCTATGGACATTGCGAGGGCTAATTGGATATGGAAGATGAATGGGCCTAAGCGTTTGAGGCAATGTGGGTGACTCCATAGAGAAACTTTCCAAGAATTTGTAAAAACTTTCATTTTTTTAACTTATTTTAGCAGTGCTTGTTTAAATTACTAATAAATATTAAGCAGATCATGTTATTAAAATGTTTGTTCACCCAGGCTGCTATGTATTTTTTTCTGGTCAAGTTTCAGGAAAAAGGTATATATAGAGTAAGTAATAATAACTAGAACATTTAAATAAAAGTCTCCCTATCATTTAAAGGAAATTTTAATCCCGATCCAAACAAATCCAATTTTACAGCAAGTCAATTGTAATGATCGTGTCGATGCATTAAGAGGCGCAAATGTTTTTATCTGTAACCGGATACTGATTGAGTTTGGGGAACAAACACTGGCTTGGGGTCAGAATAATGGAAAGCAGAGAAAGGGTTCTCAGGCTCATTGTTTTTGTCGCAACCCTTCTTATAGTCTATAGATAATTTCCGATTTAGGACATATATTTATGCTAAAAGTACTAAATTTTTGCTTAACACAAAACTAGTTAATAATTTCACATGGCAGTGGTCTTAATTGCTTGATTCTTCCCACGTTTTAGGCGAGAACCCTCTAGTTTTTTGGATGACTTTTCTATATGAGTTTCTGCTCTTAGTTATTCTATTAGACATTCTAAATCTCCTGCAAGAGCTGGCTTGCTTTTAATGAGAGCTTAACATCGTCAGGTAAACAAGGATTAAATGAGTGCTTAAGTAGATCCGCTAACCTCAAATATTTCATGCAGGCCTCTGATGTGGGGTTAACAATCATGGACCTTAACGCGTTACATAATTTCTCTTCAATATCATTGTTAAAAAATGTTAAAAACTGACTACTATCAACTGTTAATGCTGCGCTAGATCTAGCTAGTGTATCCCAACTGACTGACTGGGCTGTAAAATTGTGTGCTCGTGACCTTTTATATTTCGATTTATGTAAAAATAGGTAGTGTTTTTCAAGTCTGGTTTCCACTAACCTTGGTAATAAACATAAAGCTCGTGAGAATAGATATATGTTTTGAGATTTCGGGAAACCAACACATTCCCCTAATCCCTTTCCTAATGGACGCCTTTACTCCTTTCACAGTCTTATCTGAAATTTCCGAATTCCGGATACTTGTCGAATTTCCGATCAAACGAACTTTTACAAACACTGGGCGAATTCCATTTCGTGCCCTCTTGGGTAATTATCAGAAAGGGTCGCACAGATGAGGAATCGCTTGACTCCCTTATATAATTCTTAACCCTTTCTTCTATTTTGTCCGAACAAATGATGGATCGGCTGTTAAAAGAGGGTGTGAGAGAAAAGTAAAAACAATTACATCGTGTATAGAGCGTAATATGTTTCTGCTTTAATGGGATTAGAGTCATATGCTGTTGTATTCGCACTTTGCAACAACAGTTGCGTACTTATTGGGTTTTAAAATTACATGGGGGAAGGTGAAATTATTATCTATCCTTTTAAGAATATGCAAAGAGATTAGGTTTAGACTTGTACTAAAAGTTTGATCTCTAAACAGGCACAGTTATAGGAATTCAAATCTTCTTTGGTGCTGCTCTAGACAGTTGATTCGACATTATGTCGTAACAGTCTCTTAAGTTCTTAGTCAGGATGTTCTTCTTATTCGTTGGCTTATCATATCTTTATTTTTTTTTCCTTTATTGTATCCTGTAGTAGCTTAATATTGGAGCATCTCATTAAATGAGATTTAAGAATTAAAACTTTTTTTATATAATAATAATAATTCGATAATTTTATCCTTTTTCTGAATTATTTGCTCCAGTTTTTGAGTTCTTAGTCCAAGAAATTGATAGCATTTGACGATAGCTCACAAGCTCTTAAAAGCTTTAAGTCTTGCCTCAGTCAATAAGAAGTTAAGTTGAGGTGCAAAGGAATTTTCTGATAATGACGTGCCTAGATATTTTTTCTATAAAACTTGTTCTATTGACGTGGTATCAATAGTAAGATTTCTAACTAAGACGAAACTTGGATTTTTCATTGCTTAAAATGTCATCAATTTTTTGTTACGTTTGCCACTTTTGCAATCTCTTAAAGCTTCGGTAAAGAATGCCCAGGATAATATAAATATCAATAAACACTGTAATGATCTGAATGAGTTGCATTGTCATTTCGTACGACAAATTGTTGTGTTTTCTACATCACGTCCATCAGAGAGATCCTTAATTAAAGAACTTCGAAAGAAACACACAATGGCCCATGCGCGGATCTCGGGACTAATGATGAAAAAAGCACAAGTGTCTCGGGACATGTGCCTTTTAAACGTCAGCGGCATCGCGCGGCAACAGCTCAGCATAGAGTGCCGTGGCGATCGGTATCGAACAAAACAACATTGACCAACTTCATTGTTCGAATGTCTGATGGCATTTCGGCCAGGTAATTAATGGCACCTTTCGTACGATACGAGACGCTGTGGGAACATTCCTGCTTTTATACGGATCACGGATCGGTTTGTTCTCTCTGCTCAACGGCCAGAAGAATACGATATCTTTCTGCCGTTTCGTTAGTGAAGAATAGATAGCACACTGCTGATTAGAATAAGTTCCAGTTTATTTCAAACCTTTGTTTAACAGGAAGAGTGGCTAAGCGCTTCGGTGCGTCAAATCAAACGCTCGAACATGTAAGCACCCTCAGTCGGTTAAATATTCCACCTTATAATGGATCTAAAAGGTCAAATGAAAGAATGCAACAAACTACTGCATTTCAGCATCAAAAATACTTCCAATCAAAGTTTGTTTCATTCATTTGCAACTATTTTATTTAAACATTTTCTTGACGTCGCCCATTGCTAACGAATAATTAAAGGAAGCTATATATGGGAATCTTGCTTTCCAAATAAGACATATATTTTGCTTGTTCTTTTCTCGAAATAGAAGTTTCAATTTCGAAATTTGTATTTAACTTTTTTGCCAGAGTCTAGATTGTTTCAATCAAATATCTTTTTGATATTGTTTTCCATTTGCTTTTCCAAACGAAAAAATAACCATCTCTTTTATATTTTACATTTCGCGTTCCTATGCTTCTATATTTTCAAAAAGGAGCAAAAAATTTCCCCGGATTTTTCGGTTCTTATTACTTTTTTTCGTTAGAGAACATAGAACAGAAAGGAATAGAGAACAATACGAACAATAAAGCTAGCTCTAGGCCTTTAAAAGGCCCGTGTAGATTGCGGGAGGGCGCATGAGAAAGAAGTATTGTTCTCTCTGTACGTAATACCGAATACTGATAGGATTGAATGCGGCCGCAAGGGTATTATTCTGGCCGTCCTCAAAACGGATACCGAAACCGAGAATTGATATGTCTGTATCGAAAAGGGGTTTAATTGAAAGCTGAGGTAAGAAAGACAAACCCGTATATTTAAGCAAAAACAATGTGTTCATTTCTCCCAACAACGCTGTATTAGAGATCGAATTTACCTCGTTACAAAAGATAATAATCAATCTATTGTTTGATTAATCCAAATAAGCAAAGGTATAGAGCAAAATTAAAAGTGTAAAGTAAAGATTTGCGGAAACTAATAGAAAGAAGGACAGATATCAGAATTTCAACGTTTAAAAAAATGTAAATGCAAAGGTATTTCAGAATTTACAAAAGTCAAAAGCTAGAACAAATTAATAAAAAAACTATTTCTTAACCTGCTTTGATTATTAGTGAACCAGGTGAGTAAGAAATTGGAGAAACTAACAGGGATAAACGAATATCTGAATATTAACGTTACTCCATTTATTGAAGTTGAGAATCATTTCAAAATTGCAGTATAGAATGTTCCAAGTTTAAAAGAAAATGCGAATGCAAAAGTAAATCCAGTCAGATTCTATTAATTACGAAATTTGGAAACTGACAAAAATAATAAGGAATCTTCAATACACAATATCTATACTAATTGTAGATTTAAAACAAACGAAAGTAATTGTCATAATTGTCATGTTCTTCTGGAAAGAAAAATTGATACCAATGTAATTGCTATAAAGGATAATAAGCGACGTATGAACAAAGCACAAAAGATGGAAAAAATTCTGTACCGTAAAATTATCATTTATAAAACATCATTAAAAATGCTAAACAATAACAACAAAACTTTTGATGTTGCAGTCGAGGTATACGTCGTTCGTAGAGAGAGAATAAGCAATAAAAAGTAATTTACCGCCTTGTATTGATTTATACCGATATACATGCCGTATATAATGATATACACTGTATCATTAAGTCACCGGCCGGCCGGTCGTGCAGGAACATTTTATTATTATACGTTAGAAAAATTGTCTAGGGAAGTTTTTTACGTTTCTTTTGCTGGCCAGTGCAGAAAAAAAATAAAATCAATATCAATTTACCGGGTGGGTTCAGTTTTAGACAAGGATTAGAAAATCTAATATCTTCCCGAAAGGCTTCTGTTTTATTTTTACCTTCCTTGCCCATGTAGTAATGGCTAGAGTAACAGCAACATCGGCATGACGTATGTCTGTGTGTGTGTGTTCGTAACACGGTAGCTCTCAAAAACCGATTTTCATGAAATTTTTGGGTAAAATAGTGTTCGACATAGATTAGATTTGGGTCAAAATCCATTAATACCAATAACAGTTTTTGAGAGTTCAAACATTGAAACTATGCTAACTTTTTAACAGAGCATCAATATGCCATTTTCAGAATATTGTAGAACATATTTTTCTCAATAAGTGGTGTTATAACCAAAAACCTCATAAGAGTTTTCGTTTCTGAGATATTTTGAAAAAATTGTTTTCATGGCTAGTATAGCATGGAGTTTACTAATGGGCTAGGAAGGTATCAGATCCGTCATGGACCTATTTATTTTTAGCTCACACATATACTATACTATAGTAGTGTGAGCTATGGTGATCCTAATTTTTTCGAGAAAAAAAAAGTTGCTCCGATTTCAAAAATTTTTATATATCTTTGCGTTTCAGATGATTTTGAAACTTTTTTGTTGCGCCGTCTGTCTGTCTGTCTGTCTGTCTGTTTGTCTGTATGTCTGTCTGTAACGACCAACGCGCATAACTCAAAAACCGCTTGCCCGATTTTAATGAAATCTGGTTCCTAGGCTGGGTCTTGGGTCGAGATGGCCCCATTTAAAAATGAACAAAGTCCACCGAACACAAGCCAAATAAAAGGGTGGGGGTTGATTTCAAAAATTAGAGTTTACGTGAAAATATGGCGTGTATGATATCAAACGAAAGGTAATTGAGTCCGGAGTTAAACAAAATACATTTTAGCTTTGGTTTTTTTAAAGGGCGGGGGTAGATTTCAAAAATTTGAGTTTAAGTCAAAACATGGCTTGGGTTGTATCAAACGAAAGGTAATTTAGTCTGGAGTTGAATAAAATATATTTCAGTTTTTAGTTATATTAGGTCACACGTACACTATAACAATAGTACCTAGTGTGAGCTTAGGGGCCCATATATTGGCAGAGTATTTTACTTTGTGATTGTAAGCAATTTTGTTTTCTTGCATTCAACAAAGATACTTTGGCCGCTTTAAATTTTGTTCTTCAGGTTTTATGTTTATTGTTCTTCTATTTAAAATATCTTTTCCATCGCCAATCTCTGTCTTATCATCTTTTATTTTTTTGTTTAAAATTTTTAGCTATTTTATTAAAACGATTGTTTATATTTATGTAAATTCTGTACAACTGCGAATGTTAGTAGTATTTTTTGGATTGTCTCTTTCCAGAAATGCTATTTCACTTTCTCTAAGAACATTGTCTACCTAAGGATTTTCTTTCTAGGTTAGCTTAATGTTCTCAATTTTTTTTATTGCAAATATTTTATTTTCACCTTTTCTAGTAAATTTAGGGACACTCCATTTCTTGTCTCCTGCAAATATATACATACTTTGATTGTGCAGTTATTTTCTATAAGCATTTTTCTTTATTATTGCTTGCGTTAAACAACCATTTTGCCAGTTTTAAATATTGTTCTTTAGCTTTTATGTTTATTGTTCTTGTTTGTGAAATATTTTTTCGTCCCGTTTATCTTTTGTGTCGCCATTCTTTTTCTTATCATTTGTTATCTGTTCGAGGTTTTAAGCTCTTTTATTAATAGGATTTTTTTATAATTATGTAACTTCTGTACAACTGCAAACGTTAGCTGTATTGTTTGTATTGTCTCTTTCCAGGAACCCCAATTTACTTTCTCTACGAACGTTGTTTACCCCAGGATTTTCTTTCTAGCTTTTAATGTTCTTAATTTTTTTTTAATGCCAGCTATTTTATTTTCACCTTTCATAGTAAATTTAGGGGCACTAAATTATCTTATGTCTCCTGTAGATCTACATAATTTATATATGAAGTTGTTGACTATAATCGATTTCATTTTTTATGGCTTGCAGTAGACAAGGATATGTTGAATGCCTGCTTTAAATGTTGTTCTTTACCTTTTAAGTTTATTGTTTTTGTATGTTGTATTTTTCTCATATTTAACATATTACTAAATTCTTGTATCTGAAAACGTTAGCTGTTTTATGTCGTCAGTTTCTAGAAAATCTACTACGCTTTATCTAAGGACCTTGTCTGATATTGGAGAAATAATATTTTGTAATGTCACGTGCCATAGAATTTTGATGGTTTTCTAGATTATACTGTTCTTAAATATTCTTGTTATTTAAATCTAATAGATCTTGGAATGGATTACACTTTATGCCTGAATAATAATGGAAGAAACGAGTTTTGCCAGAACACTTTAAAATCGATAACCATTACTTATTTTTAGTGTTCCTTTATCCCTGGCAAAATTGGATTATAAAAAAATGACTCCTAAAAATGGAAAGAAAAAACAACCGTTCGCCAACCGACCGAAAGGGTCAAAAGAAAAAGGCTTTGGCATAGCGATGGCTAAAAGGCGAACGGTATATAACCCGTATTTTGTTTGCAATTTGGCTTGGGTTCAACCCCCGTTGCGTCTCACTTCGCCTGGCCCGTTGGTTTTCAGCCCCAGCCCGACCGCCCGGTTTTCGTTGTCGGCGGAGAGAGCAGTTGATTCAGTTTTTCAGCAACCCCCGGGATCCCGTGCCGGCGGGCGTAGATAAGAGAATTGCACTGTCAAGCCAGAATGATATATTTGACCAACATTTCCATAGAACAGAGCAGGCACAAGGATTTCCAATGAAGCGGGCGCGCGGCTATACGTGCGTAATCTCTAAAACTTGAATTAACGCACCGCGTACACATACATTAGTCCTCTTTTGGCTCCCCTCGCACGCAATTTTAGCCCCCTTCTACCCCCTCGCAGCTCGAGGCGTAGCTATGATACCCTTTATCTTGAGTCCCACACCTGACATTCCGATATACATGCTTTAAGCCAACGCGACTGATGCAAGATATCATCATAACTAAAACTCATTTAACTATAGTTTCTTATCTTGAAACATATTTATATTTATATTGCCTTTTAAACACTTAGAAAGATATTTAAGAATCAATAAGAGGGCCAACGTTCTTTAGAGTAAAACACCTAAATTAAAAACTTTAACATTCCAAGGATTAAGAAAGCATAAAGAATAAGATGCCTTGGTTACATACATGGAGAATGAACACTAACAGACTGGAAGCCAAATACCGCAATAGCCAAAAGAAAGAGATAGCTGATGAGTGAGTGCCTAGGAAGATTTAAGGGCCATGAAAGTAATAAAGTATAAAGTTCCCGAAGATAGAAAGAAACGAAGGAAATTGGTACAAAAGGAAGAGGAAGAAGACATAAACTCGTACACATACATTAGTGCTCTTTTGGCTCCCCTTGCACGCAATTGTGGCCCCCTTCTACCCCCTCGCAGCTCGAGGCATAGCTATGATACCCTTTATCTTCAGTCCCACACCTGACATTCCAAAATACATGCTTTAAGCCCGCGCAACGGATGCAAGATTAATCATAACTAAAACTCATTTAACTAGTTTCTTATCTTGAAACAAATTCATATATTTATATTGCCTTACAAATCCTTAGAAAGATATTTAAGAACCAATAAGAGAGCCAACGTTCTTTAGAGTAAGAATGTATTATCAATTAAAAAAATTTAATTAAAAACACTTCCAAGGATGAAAAAAGCATAAATAGATTGCCATGGAGTGGAACACTAACATGCTGGAAGTCAAACACCGCTATAGCCAAAACAAGACTAGGAAAAAGAGATAGGTGATAAGTGCCTAGGAAGAGTTAAGGGGCATGAGAGTAAGAAAGTAACAAATTTCCCAAAGATAGAAAGATAGAAAGAAACGAAGGAAAGTAGTGCTAAAGGAAGAGGAAGAAGACATAAACTAATTGTCAATTTTATTTCTGAATACATCAATATTCCAGTATTTTCGCTTTGCTTAGTTTAATTCTTTCTATTATGATCACGACTACTCAATTTTTTTAGAAATCAATAATCATTTAAGTTGACTTTTACATATTAATATAATCTTTCGCTAATTTTAAAATATGAACCATAAAAATCAATTGCTATATCGTTGTTATGAAAATTTGCTTCTTTACGTTCAACGTTCAAAGTTACTACTTTATTGGTACCCAGTTATTATTACTGTTTATTCTTGAAACAATTTACTAAGGTGCCAAGGAAAATTATCGATTAAACCTATTTTGTATCGTTTCTTAAAACAAGTTTGGATTTTAATGCTGTACACCTATCAAATGTCTTTATCAGAATTACCAATCTTATTTTACAATGCATAATAATAATGACTGAATTTTTGCATTTTTATATTATCTGGATTTTCCTCTTTATTTTTTCTCGGTAAAAGTTTCTCTGTTTTGTTTACAACAGATATCAAAGCAATGCATGCATGCAAGTTAACATTTACATCCTAATCTTTAATTATCTTTAAAATATAGACCATAGAAAGTAAATTGCTATGTCAATATAAATGTTTGTTTTTAAACAATATACTATTGTGTGAATGAAAATTATCAATAAGCTACCACTGCTGACGAACTCTATTTAATCAAATTTTGTGTCTTATTTTAAAACAGATTTGGATTCTTATGCAATACACACAGCAAATGTATTTATTAAAGTCTCCAATCTTGTTTCAGAAGTCGTCTGTACATCAATATCTTTACTTTTCAAAATTGTTTTTATCTTCTACCTCTAGCAGTTCCTCTCTTCTCTCGAATCATGCTCGTGACTTACAAGTCAATTTTTTATAAATAACAATAACATCTTTATCTTTTGCTATCTTTGAAATATGGACCTTCAAAAAATCAATTGCTATTTTAATGTCATAAGGATCTGTTTCTAGATGTACAAAGTTATTACTTTTCTTTCTTGTTATATATACTCATTTTGTATCTTATTTTAAAGTTCCAACCAAATAAATGCCTTTATTAAAATTGCCAATCTTTATTTCTATATCCATGCTTTTCATTTTGCCCTGTCACTTTATTTTTCTCGTTAGCAGTTACTCTATTCTGCTTCATCATACAAGCCGTATTTTTTTATAGATATCAATAACCATGCAAGTTGACGTTTACATCTTAATCTTTCGCTACCTTTGAAATATGGACCATAAAAAAATCAATTGCTATTTCAATGTCATAGGAATTTGTTTCTTGAGGTTCGAAGTTATTACTTGGTTGCTGGTCATTTATTATTATTGCTTTTTATTGTTAAACATAACTATTGTGTAAAGAAAAATTATCGATTTTAAATTTCGACTTTGAAGGATAGTTAGTTGAAAAATTTATGTTTATAGATTTTTAGTAGAATCGTGTAGACCTTCAAAATAAAGTTTTATGTAATGAAAATGTATATTTTTTTTCTTAAAATAAATCCGCATAAATTAAGTAAGCCTTTGTTAATAATACTCAAACTATCTCGACCATTGTTTGCAACAATGTATTTATCAAACGTTTCTTTTTTAAAACAATTTTTTTGTTTTCGCTCGAGACTTAAACCGTTCTTTATGCCAGTTTTACCCTTTTAAGCTCCCCTGTTTACCCTTAATATCCTAAAATCGCACACCTGAGACCCTCATTCCAATTTGCTATGTTTGCGTTGCTGGAGTCATTAGGAAAATCAGGCCTTGATTCAACATTAATTACCGAAATGTCTGTTTGTGTTTTGCAACCCGCGAAAATGACAGATTTTGAATATGACTAATATACTTAGCTAGATTTATTAACTAAATAACTCTATAATTTTAGTAAAGTAAATTTATAATAAGACAAAATAAATGTTGGAGATTGTCGATGTAAGGTTGTAGTCCAAAAGGGTGAAACGAAATATAGAAGAGGTTAAAATTCTTATTTATTCTTATATTATTTTTCTTTTTTGGTTTAGTTTCGCTTTAAGTTAAGTTAATGGATCGAGCAAGCAAGAAGATTTTCATCAATTCAAGCATCTTAATAGCATTGGAACTTAGAATATGCAAAAGGCCCAGTTTTGCAAACGAAGGATTATTTGAAATTAGATAATGGATTTGGTGATGGTGACTTTCTGTTATTACTGCTAGTCCAGATGTTATTAAATATTATTAGTATTAGTAAAAGAAACAACACTGTTGTTAGAAGAAACATCACATGAACTGATTTAAAGCCAGAATTATTCAAAATACAAATCAATCCCACTCCCACTTAATAGGCCTCATACCTTTTCCTCTTTCAGTACCGTTAAAGCAAGTCTTGCCGGCCTTTCGACAAATAGTTATTGTGACAGATATCATAAAAGTCCAAAAGGCGGCGAGATTGATCCAAAAGTAATGATTCAACTTGAAAGAAAATTCAAAAAAATTATCACTGCCAGTGGAAGTCGAAAATATTTTGATGCTATAATTAAAAAAACAAACAATAACATTATCCCTATTAATAATAATATTAAACCCTCTCCCTCGGCCGATACCCCCTTAATGCAGAAAGTGATAAATCAGGTTGGTGAAAGGGGAACCGGGAGTAAAAACAATTATAACGTAAAGTGTGGATGTATATTTGTGCATTATTAAGACGGGAGTCAGATGTTGCCCACGATGTCGCAATGTACCTCTGTTTACCCGATTTAGCAGCATCAAACTCAAGGTTAAGTCAAGGTTGGTTATGTTGGGAGTATAGAAAAACTGAGAATAAACTATCAACTGAGATTTTTGAGACTAAATCTATGTAGTGAATAGATTAGATTGGTGAAAATAAAGCTAGTTTTAAAGTAAACCAAGATATTGCGAATTTTGTTTGCACACAAGGTGACAAAACGTAGTGTGGAGAGCACGCGCTGGCGCTGCCGTGTAGCGTACCGAGTTATGAATGTGCCCAATTACATCTTAAAAGCTGTGCTCCATTAATTTTCACAGCTGCTGCCTCTTAATTGGGATCCACACGCTCGATAATTTAAACCAAAGAGACCAAAACTATGCTTTCTTGTTACAGTATATGTTACTTAGTCTCGTTATTTATATTGCTGTACTGGCAGATATTGAACGTTTTGTTTTATTCCAAGGTGTTTTTGGAGCAGGGATTGTAGATACAAATACGAAAGGCCGCAGATGACTGCCAAACTCTGAGAAGGAGTAAGAAACTAAGAGAGAGTTGGCGGAAATAGACGAAGATAAAGCAAAGTAGTATTTTATTTTATTAGCGCAATTTTTTTCCATTCCATCTTTTCACCTTTTACTGTTTTAGCTTCTCTTCCATTAGAAAGTGAACGTGGTCAAAGTCTGTGGGTGCGCTGTGAAACATTTTGACGTTTGCCAATCTTTTGAATAGTGAAAGGTGGTCTATTTGATTTATTGCTGATTTACGAAAGTTTATTCAAGTTCCTTTGGAAATATCTCCGCTTGGGAATCATATACTCATGACTTGGTTGCACACACTGGGTACTAATTACAAAGCATTAAAATTAATTTTAAATGTCTCTATGTTTTTTTCAATGGTCTTGCGTTGCTTGACGACCGACCATATGATTTTTATAATGGTGTTTCTGTCTACTACTACTTTGTCGGTTTAGAACGTTTTTCTACGTTGACGGACGCCTATACTCAACCTCCTTCGATCCTGACTATCATCTTCTGTTAGTTTTTTTTTTACTCATTGATCTTTGGATTGACGCCCTCTTTTTCTGCGCCCTATTTATCCGTTATACATGACCGTACCATATCAGTTGTCTCTTAATGATGTCATTTGCTGTGTATTTTTCTGTTACACGACAAGTCTCTATTCCATACAAAAGCATGCTTTTCACCATTATTTCATATATGTTAAATTTAACATTCTTTTCTATCTCTCTGCTCTATAAAATATTGTTAAGACATCCAATAACCTTTGCTCTTCTTCTTCTTGTTCATAAAAATCATTATCTATTGAATCTCTAAGAATCCTACCATACAATTTACTTAGAGTACTGGTTACAATCCTGCTTGTTTCCATTTTTGATGTATTAAGGATATGAATGCTTTTTCCAATCATCAGGTACTGGATGTCCGTTTATGCATTGATTGATAATATATCCGAGATTTTCTAGTAGTTTCTCTGATCCATAGTTGAGCATTTCCGCGTATATTCCCCCAGGTCCGCTAGCTTTTTCGGTTTTAAGCATTTTAATACTATTCTTTATAATTTCTTTTTCGATAATTACTTCCTCTCTTGTACTTCTATGTCTCTCCTCGGAGAGGCTGACAGATATTCAGGTCTTGTTTCTGTCTAACTTTGCATTAAAATTTCCTATGGTAGGTACAACATACTCGCACTAGGAGCAAATCACAGTTGGGAATTTCTTTTTAATAACATGTAGTCAGAGCCTATTATTTTAAAAGGCTTTCCGTTTTCGGTCTAGAAGCAAATCATATTACTTTTTGGCAACAGACCATTTCCCCCTAATTTGAACCCCGCTGAATCCGAATATCTCTGTTGCCAACTCGAAAAATCGACAGGGACGGAGAAAATCCCCCCCAAACCCCCAAAAACCTGTTTTTTTTTTCAGTTTTATGCAATTTTCTCGAAAACTAACCTTTTTATCAAACATAGCAAACAACAGTTTTTTGTGGAGAATAAAATTCCCTTTCCAACGATGTATTGGTCAATAAGGTTAGGAAAAGCAAGTAGCTCTTCAGTGGCGTACGTAGATTGGGATTATTTAGAAAAAACATGTTTATTATAGGTTTTTCAAAATTTTCTCAAAAACTACACTTTTTAGGAAAAATATTTAGTATACTTTATTGTAGAACATAACATTTTCTTTTAAAAACTTTATTAAAATGTCGGGTTGTTGCCATTCTAAGGCTTCAACTTATTTTCAAAAATAACTGAAATAATCAGTTTCTATTGCATATTTGCAAATATCTTTTCTAACTAATATTTTTAGAAAAAAATGTGCCTTTATTCTTTATTGAGGATAAGACAATTTCTTTTTAAATGATATATTACAAAGTGAGGTTAATGTTATGATAAATACTTCAAAAAAGTTCGTAATTTATACCTACTAAAATAAAATGTTTTCAAATTAAAATAAACTGTTTTCTGTTTAGATTAGATATTTTGATTTATCTAAATAAGTTCTTTAAAGCAAAAAAACACCGGTGGTTATAAAGGGAGGGGGCATAGGGGCCATGGCCCTCCCCTAAGCAATATTTTTGTGCAGAAAGTAACAGTAGTAACTTTGACACAGGTGTTTGTGGTTATTTTTTTAAGCATTTGGAACTAAAAATAAAGTGGTGAATCTTATGCAACGGTTTGGGGGGGGGCATAATCATAATTAGGTACTCATACTTTCGACCTTTTGAACTATCGACCTTTTGTTTTTTGATCTTTTGAACTTTCGACATTTGGTACCTTCGACCTTTTGTATTTTCGACCTTTTGTACTTTCGACCTAATTTTTTCGACCTTTTGTACTTTCGACCTTTTGTTCTTTCGACCTTTTATCCGCCGCTCTTTATTATACACCGAAAAGCTAATAAGACACAAAATTGATTATAAATAAAATAACTTCCACTTTGTTATACATCGTTTGAAAGGAAATTTTATTGGCTATGACGAAGTATAGAACACATTTTTTGATAGAGCTTGGTTTTTAAGGAAATATGAAAAACATGTTTTTTTTTAATGATTTGTTGAAATCACCCGGACGTCGCTGGAGAGTTTGCTATAAGTCAAACCCCACCGAGTTTCACATTTTTAAAAAAGGAATTTCCCTGTCTTCAAAAAAGTGTGGAACAAGTTTTTTCATGTTAAGCTTAGTTTTTGAGAAAATTAGATAAAATATGTAACAAAAATGGTTTATTTTCTGTTTTTTCAAAATTAATTTAATTTACGGATGCCCCTGAAGTTTTATTTGTAAAACCGATTTAATCATATTATAACGTCATTTTGAAGGAAATTTTATTGGGTATACCAAAATGTAATACATGGATTTCTGTAGATATTAGTTTTAAAAAAAATTCAATAAATCTTGGAAAAAACATAGGTATTTTTTCAACTTTTTTTAATTACTTCAATTAACGGACGCCCCTGGAGAGCTTGTTATTAGTCTAACTTTATTTAATTATACCATGTTGAAAAGGGAATTTTATTGTCTACAATAAAGTATATTATACATTTTTCTCTTAGAAGCTTAGTTTTTAAGAAAATTTGAAAAAACGTCAAACCTTCAGATTTTGGGGGGTCTGGGGGGATTTTTGGAGGTTTTTGCAGCCATTTAAAAAAATAATAATATGTTATTATTTTTTAATTATACAAATATATATTTTGAATGTACACCTGTGACAATTTGGGCTTTCCAGCGGCAATTTAAAATTCCGCCGCCATTTTGGCCGCCATCTTGAATATCTCAGTCCCTGTCAATATGTCGAGTTGGCAACAGGGATATTCGGATTCAGCGGGGTCAAAATAGGGGGAATTGCCCATTTGCCAAAAAGTAATATAAAATGCTTCTAGAAAGTGGATTTTCCCGAATCTTGCCTGAACTAATGTATGTTATCACATTTTGGAGACCCAAACTAAACTTTCAAGAAAAGAAAATCGGGATTTCTGTTTCTGCTAACTTTCAAACTTACTAAACAAAACAGAGTCTGTACTTTCTAATTTAAATGACAAAAGTCTTCCTCTAAATCAAAAGATTTCTCTATTACCCGTCGAGTAAAAAAAAAACGTCTTTAGCAGATAGTAATCAACGCCGTCTCGAAGGGTATTCGAGCTTGGAAAATGACCCTCCTGGGGGAAAACTAGCCTGCGGTCGCCATTAACGGATTATTTTTTGTTGCTGCTGTGGTGAAATCCAAGTAAGCCAGTTCCGGAATTACGCATTTTGCATTGCCAGGGCACGATAAATATACCTACACATACGGTGTGTTGGTTAGATGATCCAAGTTCCTCATCCCCGCGAATTCCGTCACGCGGTAAATAGATTTTTATTTTGTCTATAAATGTTTTATAGAGTTTTAATTATTTTAAATTGTAATTTTATAATTTTTCCAGTTGTAGGTATATGTGTGTTTAGGGTCTTTGTTGCTGTTTACCAGTATTCAGGAGTATTATAGAGTTTATTTAGGTGCAAGTATTATTGTTTTCTCTTCGAAGACAAGGAGTATATGATGAGAAAGTTAACGGAAAATACCAAAAGTTGGGGTTACCAGTGAGCGTTAAAAAGACACAGTACTTATGTAATGGAAACGAATCAAGTGAGTTGGAACTAGACAATGGACAAACAATATCTCCATTCAATGAGTATGTATACTTGGGTGTCACATTTGATAAGACAGGAACAGACTGTAAAGAACTGGAAAAAAGAATAGTAAAAGGAAAAGAGGTTATTGGATCTCTTAATAGTATTTTATGGAGCAGAAAGATAAAAAAGAATGTGAAATTTAACAAATATGAAACACTATGTTGTTTGGAATAGAGACTTGTCACGTTATAGAAAAATACAACAGAAAAATGGAAAGTGACGAAATAGATGCAATAAGAAGATCTACGAGAATATCTAGAACAGATCATATAAGAAATGAGATCATAAAAGAAAGAAGGGAAATCGAGGGAAGTATAACGGATGACATCACTAAAAAAACTGATATCCCAACAAACAATTAAAGTTGTAACGACGAAACCCCAACTAGAAAGAATTTCTTAAAAGTAACCGCAACGTACTCCCGCTACGTCTCAGTATACCATACAGCGACGTTATAATTCCCTAAGTGGGGAACCAATTTCTGGTTATAACTACTTGGCCAAGTGTTTAAAGTCACTGTAGTAACAACTACACTACTACGTCGTAGCCAGGTATCTACTACGTCGTAGAGGCTGTTTTTTTTTCGTAATGGCATAAAAGTTGCGATGTAGTTGCAAATAATATAATCGTTTCTTTATGGTAGAATTGTTACACAATATGGTGGACACAACAGTAAACAGACTCGCTTAGTTTTTTTGTTTGGTTATGGTTATAATATGAACTATGTTATCCAAAAGTGTGAGAATTTACGAGCAGAGGATCAAAATTCGAGTGCGACGCAAAGTTTTTTGTATAACATGCATTATATATATTGCAAAAAACCGGTGCGCCCGTAAAATTAAGCCGTTTTCTGGTAGCTGATGGAATTTTTGTGTTGTGATTTTAGAGGTTATGTTTTCATAATCGACAGTTAACTCCAACAAATGGTGCTTAAGAAGAGCAATTTTGGTAAGCTTCAACTAATTTGTTTATAAAATAGTATGGCTCTTTAATATGAGCTCATAAATCGACAACAAAAATATTAAATTTTCTTTCTTACATAAAAACATGGCGTCCCAAACTATATTCCCTGATAGTCGAAAAGGTTACTTGAAAGTAGTTGCGGCTTTAAAGTTGATCCAAAAAGTTATTTTGTCTACATTGTTACATCAGATGTTACTATGATGACACAAACTTTTGTAGTAAAAATTAAAGTTATAATGTAGTTGTCGGATACACTTGTTTGGGACTCCAATGAAGCTTAACTTTCTAGTGGTAATTAAGTAGGATATAAAAGTCAGGGCGACTACGAAATAACGACTAAAAAGAAAGTAAAACTTTAGCAACGTCCTATTGTGGTAGAGAAGACTATCAGAATCGACTATCAAGAAACAATCCTATGAAGTAGTTTAGAGGGTCGTTTTTACGAAACATCTACTATTTCCTGATACTAAATAGTAGTTAGAACTAAAAAGTAACAAATTTTGGTTGGGATCACCACATTTCTACTATAAGAAAGTAGCAAAGCCTTTAGAACATGTAGCCGCTACTATAAATGTTAGTTGGGATGGTACGGCCATGTACAACGGATGAACAACGAAAGATTACCAAAGCAGGTCCTAGAATGACAATCAATAGGGCGCAGAAAAAGAGGGCGTCCCAAACTGGAATGGCAACATTCAGTACAAAGATCAATGAATCAAAAAAGTCTGATAGAGGATGGTTGTCAGGATCGAAGGAGGTGGAGATAGGCGTCGGACAACGTAGAAATACGTTCTAACCCGACATAGTAGTAGGAGTATTATTATTTTCCCTTGTAAACGGGGTTGAATGCGGTTTTTTTTTGTGTCTTCCAGAGGCTAATCCAAGCTATATTCGGTAAAAATTAGTGAAGTAGTTCCAGAGATGGTGATCTTTTTTTCAAACCGATATCAAATGAATTAACAACAAATATAATAGTGTATAACTATTAAATTATTTATCTGATTATGTTAAACAACCCAATCGTGACATCAGGTAACGCGGGGAAAGCAATTTATTAGTTTTCTATTTGTATTTTGTTATCAGTCACAGCGGCACAGAATCGGCAGTGTGCCCGTGATGTGGCGAACGCCATTTTCAGGCGTAATCTCATTTGCAGGCCCACTGCTGCTCGCAGGGGACGAAATCTAATTAGCGCGGAAAGCTGATCGGTAATTACTGCGATTAATCAATCCATTCCTATTCCTACAGCATCAGAGGCACAGCAGAGTTTTCTTTCCACGTCACTGCATACGGATCCTGCTGATGCGCAGAAATATAACTTAGTTCCTTTATAAAATTAGAAATTTTTTTGTCTTATTCAGGCAAGGGTGAGTTTGGATACTTTTTAGTTTTTTTTTTTAATATTTTGTTAAACATAATAGATATCGGGAACCAAAACTGCGACAGTATCGAAAGATAACTTCTGGCAGAATCATAGTAAAAATATTTATTTTGAAGTATTTTTAAAAATATTAATAAATGAATCCATCTGACACCTTCCTAGCTAGCCTATTATCATACTTCAAGTGAAGCCATGATAATATATTAGCCTTGAAAACAGTGTTTTGTAAATATCTCAGAAACTAAAGCTCCTACGAAGTTTTTGGTTATAACACGAATTATTGAGCAAAATATAGTCTACTATATTCTGAAAACAGTGTATTGATATAATGCTCTGTTAAAAGTTAGCATTTTTAAAAATTTTTAATTGTCAAAAATCTAATCAGCTCGTAAGAGTGTCGAAAAAGTGTCGAACACTATTTTACCTGAAAATTTTATGAAAATCGGTTCAGCGGTTTAGGCGCTATCGTGCTACGGACAGAAATAATATAACACATTGAAATTTGTTCTTCTATATTCCTCTAGCCATAAATCTACACGACATCGACGCCAGAATTTACGCCAGAGAAACATAGAAGGAGAGAAGGAATAAGACAGAGTTTTGCATGCGCACTTTCAAACACCGGTGTGTTTAGCAACTCGTCTTCATTTTTAACACTACAATTGATTACCCTTATCACTGTCCTATATTTGCCTGAATGAAGGGTTTATATGATTTCGGCCTAATGATGTTTGGTTTGTCGACACCGATTGAAAAAACAAAATAGATATAGAACAATAAATAGAATACTTGTCAGATCTGCGCAGACTGAAGGAAATGGTAAAAAAATGAAATCCTTTATCTTTTTACAGAATAAGCAAGGCCAACTTTGACGAGCACGATTTGAGAGGCGACGGCATTGCCCTAAACTCGTGGTAAATCAACAACACAACTTATTTTCTACAGCAACATCTAGGGCTGGTGGCTTGTAATACGCTTGAAAGGTTACTGCATTCTGAAGCCTGGCGACCGCAGCCCACGAGAAAGACCGGCCCGGGCGCGGAAATATCACGTGACCATAGGAGGGTCACAAAAAAATGCCTCCCGGCCAGCTGTCATTATAAACCATGTGTTTTCAGTTTTGGAATGTTTGTGATTTTATGTGATTTTTATCAAAGTTATTAAAATAAAGCAGCCCAGGAAAAAGACTGTCGTAGGCTGCGTTAAAATAATTAATGGCTAATGAGTAAAATATAAAGAAAATACCTATAAGATAAACAATGCCGCGAACGTGTAGTGTTGTTCGTTGTCGGTCCAACTATAAAAATAACTGAAACCGAATATGTGTCAACTTTTAATTTGCCAGTGAATAAACCATATATCTATTAAAGGGCTAAAGAAATGCATAACATTTGGTTGCAAAAAATTCCTAATGATTTAAGTAATTTAAAACGTCCACAAGTTTGCATCAAACATTTTCCTAACGAGCAGGTTATTTGGTTTGATAAGTGTGTTTTAAATGGAGAGCAAAAAAATTTTAAAAGACAAAGACCCAAATTAACAGAAAATGCTGTACTTAGGATTTTTGAAAATGTCCCTTAATAACTAAGTATACAACCTGTATCTACTGTTCGATAAGCTGATGAAACACTTCAAGCTCACAAGAAATCAAAAGTTTTATCAAATATTGACGACATTTCAAAATTTTATTGTTGTAATGTAATCCTTAGTCACATTTTCGATAGTGAGAGTGAAAAATGTGTTCAATTGTCATTTCTTATTGAACAATTAGGTCTCTTGAAAAGGTCACCTGAAAATCGAAGATATTGTAGATACACTTTAATGTTGGCTTCATCTACAGGTCAATTGACAAAACTAAGGTAATATATCTTCTGCACCCTCGCAATATTAAAAAACTGATTTTTAAAATACATCAGTTAAGTTAACAGATAGTAAGCTCTCTGGTAGTGTGCAATATTTAAAAAGTAAGATACAGCTTTTAAAAGAACATGAGTTGGTATAGTTAACTTACATATTGATGAAATATATATTAAACTTTGTGCTGGGTAATTTTTAAAAAATTATTGACGACCACTACATTTAGTTCATTGAATGTGAAAACCATCTCTCACTTATTCACAAAATCACTTGTTTTTTTTAATAAATTATTGTGAAACTTTTGTCAAAGCCTGAAAAAATTAGTTTAAGGGCATGTAAATTTTTTTAAATAATTTTATTAAAAAGCACAAAGATTTAGTGTCTGCTACTAAATTTTTGAATAAGAACTCAGGCAAAGATGATGACACTCAAAGAAAACTTAAAAAACTAAAATCTTAGGTTTGATACGTCCAATTTTGAAAGACTTGTTTAGATTTGAAGTAACTAATGATATTATGTACCTAATATATGTACCTAAAGATATTAGAGTGCAAATTTTGTATATTTTTTTATTTTATAGATTGGGTTCTTTTATCTATAACAAACACATACATCAGCAAACATTTTTTTTCAATTTATGCCTATATGAGAACAAAAAACAATTGTCAATTTATTTAAATTGTGTAAAAACAGATCATATATTAAGCAATACAATAAGAATCCTGGAACTCCTAAGATCACGTGACCGCCGACTTGCTTATAACGCGCCATGGCCGGTATTTATCGTTGGCTGCGCTGGTGACGCAGTTTTTGAGATCCAGTGACCTTGTTCACCATAACGGCCTCTAGGGATCGTCGTTTGTACTTAAATTTTGTGAGAAAATGGCGTTTTGGTGGCCCCTATTGCAGGTTGCACAGTAGTTAAAGCGCTATCTAATAATTTTTTTATATCTATGGAAAACAATGAAAACATCGTGAAGAATTAAGAGGTGATTCAATACCACATTATAACTTTCCAACTCATCTAATTACGCCAAAAGAGAGCCAACTTAAATTGAAATTTAAAACAATGTTAAAACCTCCATAATCATCGCCATAAGGGGCTTACGCGAATATTCAAATGACCAAATTAACTTAGACGGTAGCAATCGGGGTTATTGCAAGTTCCTTGCTATGGAAACACAAAAGCATCGCTCGTGGTGTGTGTAATTCCATCAGGACTCCGCCTTTGTTATCGCGCTCGACTATGGAAAGGCTGCGACACGATAGCTCGGGCTTTGAAAACGAGTAACGGTGAGCTGATGACATATACTGCTTAGATATCACTTGCTTATTACACGTTAAGACAACATGCTGGATTTTACTCATAGCATACGCAGAGTAAATAGTGTAACTTGCAAGTCCATTTTGTAGCGGTGTTTCTGGCTTAGAATTCTTCAATGGGTCCAAACCAACACAAACGTACAAACTGATCGAAAGCTGAAAAGTGAAAGTTGCTTTTGAGCTACGGGGGGCTTTAAATTGAACTTTGGTTTCATTTGCTTTTTTTGTTTTTTTTTTTAAATAAAAATCCAACTTCCTTTAGTTTTTGAGAAAACGTGAGATGGATGTCAGTTATAATGTGTTAAAAAACCAATGGCCTCGATGTTAAATATCTGTTGAATTAACAAGTTCTACAGGAGGGTCACCTCCAAAAAAATATAACAACTTTTTGTACACAAAAACCAACATTTACAGATGAAATTCAGTTTGAGGTATTGGATAAAAATAAAATATAAAAAAACGATACACCAAAATGAAATTTTATAACTAAAGAGTACAACCTTGTTAAAAATCCCTTGCGACTTAAAAATGGCTTGATGTTTTCAAATACTGTTTTCACATTTTATCTTAACCTAAAATTTGAGATGCTAAAAAGGAACAGGTTTTCCATATCTTTGTAGGAACTACTTTAAAGTCCTTAAACCATACAAGCCCCTAAGCAAAACAATCGTAGTATAACGTATATATGCGTAGAACTATAAGCGAGAGCGATACCGTATAGCGTAGCCTTGGTGGAGAGGCGCGGAGTCCGATTCTATAGAATCCAAATTGCATCAGCATCATGAGAGCGGGCAGGCCGGGGTGTTAATGGTTCCCAGCCAACGATAATGGATGGAATTGCATTAAAATGTGATCTGCATAGCAGCTCTCGCTTACAACAGCCCCGTGCAGCCAGCATATAACATTCTACTCGCGCAAATGTAATTACCGAATCTTTCCGCTGGCTTCCGAAATCGGGTGATGAATACCCTGCGCGGAAAGAGATAGGGGCCGAACACTCTCTATAGAGAATCGCTGTATCTCTTAATGATTTGCTCTATAGCAATTTCGACATGTCTATATTCGGGCTAAAACTTACCCTACACTTGCAACGTTGTAAAATCGAGCAAGGATCAAAATTTTCAAATGGCAATATATAAAATTGGATAAGATGGCCCTCCTGCCAATGCTCCAGGTTAAATATAGTAGCAGTGGATCCGGAAAATTGGCCAAAGTACGCACTATTTGCTATACGCCAAGTCTATCCTTTAACCCCCTCTCAGCACTTCCATTCGAGGTCCAGGTAGCTCATTGTGTCTTCTCGTTTTCTTCAAAAGTCTAGTTTATCAGCCCATTTGAACAAGTGCAGCTCTGAATCAGTTAGGGTTAGTGCCTCGAGTGTCTGTCTCTTGTTTCATTTTTGCATAGTTGATATCTCTTCTTCCTATCCATAGGCTGGGCAGGTATAGCTGTTTTCGACTCGTATACTTGTCATGTGCTCTCTTGACCGGTTATGTCCAGTAAGAAAGCCTATCATCGGTCCAACGTCTTTTCGTGTCAGTTCCATCTAAGTCTGGTCACTTTTGGTGAGTCTGCGAATTCTCTGGTCTGTCGGCAGCCTAGTCCTGTTTCTTAGAAGTTTGTTAGTGCATTCTTCATCCAGTTGTTGAGTGTTCTCTGTTTACAGCTTTTATACTACGGGACTTTCTATATAAGTACTCCGGGGATTTTTGTGTATAGAAAAAAACAGGGAGGTCAGTTTAAACGTTTTAAGGACGTTGTACACGATGACCTGAAAGCCCTTGGTATTCAAAACCATTGGGAGGAATTTGTCTAAGACCGCAATTACTGGAAAAGGGCAATTTATCATGAACCACAGCAACGACCAAGAATCTAGGGCATCATTTTGATATCTGTGGAAGAAGTTATAAATGACGCATTGGTGAAAAAGAACTAATGATCTGGAGTCTTACGTTATAACTGTAGATCAAACAAATACCTAATTAACTTTTAAACTATCTCGTGCGAGATGTTTATCCAGTTTCCATACATTAAAAATGTAGCTCCAAATTGAACAGTTTCCAAATGGAATAGAATATGTTCCGCTCTATATAGAGAACCGATGTATCTCTTAATGGATCAGGTGGGTACAGGCGCGCCCTTTCCATGTTGCGACAATTACCGAAAGAATGGAGGCTACACCGCACAAAAGCTGCTAAATCAACAACGGAGCTTTCTATACACTCGTAGCAGAATGCGACGAGATAAAAATTGGATTTTTCCTCGGTAACGATCCTGTTTTTCGCAGCTATTATTAAAAGAACATTTAGGTCGAATTTTATTTCAGTCATTTCCTTTTGTAGTTATGGCAAGTCATTAGTCTATTTTGTGCTTTATATTTCCAATATACATCCAAAATTAATTGCATATAAATCTTCATATTATAAAAACAATGTACAGCGAATTATACAATGTTTACAAGCATTCATTACAAAAATAAAAAGAAAAATGTTAATACAGCTAAAAGTCTTTCAGAAAGGAGATTTCTAGTCAAAGAAAGCATTTGCAAATTTTGGTGTTGTTTTTTGGGAATAGTGTATTTATTGGCTTTCTTAACACAGTTTACTTAAAAGAAGATAAAGATAATATACTCTGATCTGACGAGACTCTGCTACTGTTTGTTACAAGCCCCTGTGTAGATTGGGGAAACATTTTTAAATGCAATTTTTTCTTTACCAGATGACCCAAAGAAAATAAGAAATGAGAAAGTCAAACAGCAATTTTGTCGTTATTGCCGACTGGCGGTTGATAACGATAACGGCGCGCGACGGTCAGACCGAGGCTTACGTTGTGACAAGGCCAAAACAAGCATATTGCAAGGCTGTTGTCAGCTTATTTGACTGAGATTTTTTCGCAATAATTTTAAAATGGTTTTATGAACTTTTACGAACTTGAAATATTTTTTTCACCCAACTTTTAAGGATAAAACATATCCAAAACGTTACAATGGGGAAATTTTGCAAGCAATTTTATTTTTTGCAGATTTTTGTTGTAAAATTGATTGAAATCTTGTTAGAAGAATTTAAATAGACAAAATTGAAACCTTAACGCAGTTCTTCCTATTAAGAAAAATTAAAGAAATACGTTAAATACGTAAACGTTTCAGTGCATTTTAACTATCTACGAACCAACGCTGTCATCCAAAGCAAAACGGCCGTAACTACGTTAAATACAAGAACTTTGTAGCTACGGTAAAAAGTAACACTGTCATTCTAACAGTTAAAAATGAACCAATGTGGTTCTTGACTTTTGAGGACAAGAAGTTTCAGTTTTTATTTTTTTCACAGTAACGGTCATTTCGTTTTGGACAACAGTACAGCAGTAAGTATACATTAATAGTCGATTTTCATTTTTTGAACTACATAGATTAGGTTCTGTCAGATTAGGTAAACTAACCTAAAGTAACATTACTTAATCTACATAGTTTAATTAACATTTTAACCAATCGAAATTAGCTTTCCTGTATTCGGCTTTAAGACAAATGAAAAATTTTCGATAATTCCAGGGTTGCACGCTAGATGCCACTGTTTATCTGCCACCTTCCGTCGACTTGAAAATACGAACCAATCAGAAGCGACTATTGATGCATAGTGCCGTAGGTCTCTGTAAAAGATGTTAATATGCATTCTGGGTAGATGTCGCTTTGGTCATCTAAGTGGATTAGCATTTTGATACCCCTTCTGCATTAAACTCTTATTTTGATGTTGGCCTTGTTTGTCGCGTGGGCGCCAATCGGACAAACGGGGCCCCCTTCGAGGCACTCGGAACTGACGACAATTTATCACCGAGACGCATTAACCCAGGTGAACCCCCCGGCAAGGCGCGGGGTGGCAAGACAATGTCTCCGAACGGTAATGGTATGATGCCGTGAAAAATGATGATGATACGGCTTCGTGAAAAACGAAATTCCCTCGAGAACGAAAAGGGACTCTTGTCGACGAGTTTTCCGTTTTTTCTTGCACCCGATTCAAAACGAAAGTCTCTAAGGAGCCTGCGGACTTTTTACTATGAATATTGTCTTTATAAAAATAATAAAAATCTTGCGCGGTTAGCTTTAATCCCTCTCTTCTACCTATACATTTTTTATTGTGGAAAACATTTAAGAAATATCTAGCACTCAATGGTTATTATTAATTGCCAAATTTGACTAAAAAAAATATTAGCTGATATTCCAAGGCCTACATATTACAATTAATATAATTTATGACATTTAAATAGCGCCATCATGTAGCTAGCAAGGTAAACTAATTTTGACGCTCTGTACGACTACAAGCTCTTCTCTGACTTCATATAAGCACTTCTCGCCTCTTTAAAGTTTTCATTTTTTTTTCAGTTTTTTCATCGGGACCTTGGACTTTATCATGATAAATTAAAATAGCGAAACGTTGATGGATTTAAACTGGAAGTTAGAATGGAAAAAAGTCTAATACAGTCCTCCTCGTTTAGATCTCTGCGAAACAGTAATAGGCAACAACCCCTTATTGTCTCATCTCATTTCCCGTACCGTTTCCCTATTTTCATTTCCCGCTATACGTACGATAGTTCATTAAAAAGGTGTTTCGAAGGCTATTTGGTAAGCTATTAGCTGGCCCGGAATTACTCCTTGGAGGACCATTCCGACAGCCATCCTCGACACAGCAGCAACGTTCGACTTTGCCGACAACGACACAATGAAACTCGACGTCGTAAATTGGTTTTGCTGAATTGAGAGAAACGCAGCCAGGGATACAAAGATTAACGAATAAATAAAATATTTAAGAATAATATCCAAAGCTGCATAGAGGCGCTGGATCCATTTTGACGACATAGATATATAGATGTATAGCTTTTGTAAAGTCAGTTGAACAAAGATAAAAGCCGACCATCGGCATATCCTTTAAAGAAAGTGACATGGGCGGCGGTAGATATACTCATGAAAATTATTTCATTTAATTATGGTGTAAACTAAAAAAATAAAAATAGATAATAAAACTTTCTATTCCTACAGCTGCAGAAACGACACTGATTTATTTTCTAACTCTGCATACTGCCGACTAAAGGGGTCCCGAGAAAAACACCTGAAAGCAATTAAAAGCAGATCTCAAAAAAATCTGTCAATCAGGTGCCGTCTATCCACTTGTGCTCGGTCGGTCGGAAAACAAATACTTTGTCGTTAGCCCGCAAAGAGTCGCGCCTCTTCTCTGTCGGTAGGGTTGAAATTATATCAGGAAGATTCTATATGAATTTGGATAACTTTTGAAGGGCAGAATGAAGCAAAATTTCATGAAATCGATAGAACCCCTGTATTAGGAGTTATTCAAGTGACTTTGCAAAAACTATACTACTTAAAGTATTAAAACCATTAATAAAATAGGCTACTGATAATGGTGCCGCGCTCTTAGGGCCATCTCTTTTCTAAGCTTAAAAACACACATTATCAGTTACATTAGTATAAATACTTTTTATTTTCCTAATTTTCCTAAAGTTATAATAGTGCCAGGCACAATTTCGACACCTTCACATTGTAATATCAGCTGTAATCTTTCAACACACGGCCTTTGTTTACTATATGAACCGGAATAAATGGTGCCTTCTTTTATTAATTGAAAATAAACGAAGAAAGTTTTAAATTCGACTTTGGTATGTCAATTTTGAAGGACCAACTGTCAGTTTTCAATGTGAATGTGTCAAAATAGTGCCTCGCAGAATTATAGCCTGGCTGTATTTCAATAATTCTCTATTAAAACAAAAAATTTTCCCAATTTTGACAACGTCAAATCACCGTATTGACAAATTGCCAACGTCGTTTGAAAGCAGTTCCTTTCAAATTTTTTTAAAAAGCATCTTCTTTTTTAATCC
Source organism: Aspidapion aeneum (assembly GCA_963576565.1). Lineage (NCBI taxonomy): Eukaryota > Metazoa > Arthropoda > Insecta > Coleoptera > Brentidae > Aspidapion > Aspidapion aeneum. Next base: position 30,216,534 of record OY755038.1, on the reverse strand, counting down.
AAGCCATACGTTGGGGCAGGGCTATCAAAACGGACGGGCCACGATACTCCACTTTGTTGACGTCACATTGGGGGCTGATTTTTGGTCACGTCACGACACAGCTGATTGTCTTTAAACTATTGAAGTTGGAATGACGGTTCATGAATATTTGATTTTTTTAAAATAAAGCTGGTTTTGAGATTGTTCTTGCAGAATAATTTTTTTTAAATATCCTTAATTTTTTAGAGCCGCTTCATTAGCTCACACAAAAATTGAATTTAAAGCAGAAGCGAATATGTTCGTTTCTGCGTGGAAACTAATCGGATTACCTGCATCTATTTGTTTATATTCGGCACTCGGCAGATTTTTAAAACTTAATATAGTTATTTATATGTATTTACAAAAATTACAACCCCAAAAAAGGATTTTTTTGTACTGCAATTTTGTTTTATAAAGATTAGCGCTGGAATTTTTGGTTTCTAAATGAACCTTATTGTAAAAAATCATTAAAAAATTGAAAAAGTTTTACAATACAAATAAATGCCATGACAAAGAGATGACAAAGTCAAATATATGTCAAATATAATAGTTGGCATGCGATACATGGCGGGTAATTTGAACTCAAAATAAAGAATGCTAAATCTTGAAGATTTTAACCTGTTAGTGGTCTTTCATCATTACAAAAGTTTGATAGAATATCGGGATGGTGTCTTAGAATATTTTACTGAAATTTCGCGGAAATCTGTAGTGCCATTTTGAAAATATCATAAAAAGACGCCTGACCTCCCATAAGACCCAATGTAAAAGTCAGCCCCTCGAGAACAGCTGATTTTTTTCAGTGTCGTGGCACGGATCACCTTAAGGTGATCCGTGATCGTGGCCTGTATTTATTTGTTGGCCTAGGTTGGGGTTCATTTGAATCTAAAATGCCGGAACGCTTGTAGCATTCAGTTTCTGTTAATGATTTTAATACGCTTTAGTAGCACATCTATATAAATCTGTGGTTTGCCGTCTGTATTGTATTGTCTAATGTCTAATTTTGACCGTTACGAAATTAAAGCGTTATCTCTCGCTGATTACACGGCCGCAGCAGCAGCAGCGCAACCCTTTTCCTGTACGCGCTTGCTGCTATATTCTCTCGGGTGTCGTTCCCGCTTGTGCTGGAACGCCTATTAAGAAACTGCTTCGGCAATTAGTCAAAATGGTTCCGCTACGACTGCTTAATTGCTCTATGTTTCCATATTCGTTGTATTGGTGTGAGTGTGTGGGTCTCTTATCAGGAAGCAGATTTGTCCATAATTAGAGCTATACGATGTTTATGCGAAAATATACAGAAGCCATGTAGTCTTAAGCTACTTTGGATTTAATTCTAGACGTGCTTATAATTTAATCTAAAATTGACATTTGTATTACCTAGTATAAATAAAGGCGATTTTTAGCGTAGATTGGTTATTACCAAATTGGTAGATACCGCGGTTATTTTTTCGGTCGCCAATTTTGACAGCTACATGGAACTTTATTTTCCCATTGGATTTAACCAAAGTTAAACTGGAAAATCTAAAATGGCAGCCGCCCGGCAAACGTTTTACTTTGGCATTTCATTCTCTGGTTTAGAAATGTCAACTGCTTATTTTGTTTATTTGTGTTTTTGTCAGTTTTTTTATGAAATTTGGGATAAAATTAAACTGTTATAAACTGTTCAGGGTTTTAAAACATTACTTTTTCCATTAAAGTAGGGAAATTCGAAGAGATTCTTTCTCTTTCACCAAAAACACAACCAAAATAACAACAACTGAGTAGGTTTGTCTAGGGTTCTTAACGGGTTGGCTACAAGTGCGCTTCTATCTCTAGCCAGATTTTTCAATGGTTAATGTCAAACGCATGATTTACTCACTTTATTTATTTTGGTTGGTTGTGAAATCCAATCTCTGGCTGTTCAAAGAATTATTAAAGGATTTTTCAATAACTCATAACTATAAGTAACTAGAGGTGGGTTGCGATTACACGAACTGTGACTTTGTCACTGTGACTCGTCTGTCGCAGTCACGATCTGCTCCAGTCCGAACGAAATAGCAGTGACATTTTGTCACAGTCTGGCACTGATGCCCCGACCGAACCCCCACGTCACCACCGCACCGGCGTCCGTCACAGCGTAAAGTCGCGATCGCGAGTACCCCAAGCAGTTACAGTGACTGTTTGCCCGCCCGCTCCGTCTGTCGCGCCGCGTCTACGCGGCAGCACAGTGCAGAGTAGGGAACAATTTTCTAGATTGCGATTTCGGTATAGGTGTGTAATGGTTAAACTGCTCCAAAAAATCACTGCTATTTGTCACCGTGACCCGACTGGAGCAGTCACGTCTTGTCACTGCTCCACCAAAATCGCAGGTTGGCCCATCTCTATAAGTAACAATAACCTCCTTACTCATTTTCTGTTTTTCTTCGCAGCATAACAGTAATCATGACGTCATAAGTAACCACACAGGGTAACCAGCGACAATAATTGATTCTGGCCAACGTAAAAAAACGTTTTACCAATGGCCGACTACTATTTTGTTGAAAACAACGCAATGTGGAAATTGCTCTACACTGATTAGACCCTCGTGCGTGGCTAAACCATTATTACATTTTATCGTGGACCCCGGTTGAATAATTGCGCGCGGTTCGTATATACGCCGTGCAAATTTGCGCATAATGGCACAGTACACCAATCACAGGCAGTACGGACACTGAAAAGCTGGATATTAAGGCTATCAGAAAGAGCGGGCTAAGAAATCACAGTGGATAGTGGTAGATTTTCACGTCACTGGTGGTCCAGCTGATTTTTGTAAACAAAAGTTAGATATGATATGAACAACCAATATTTTTTGAATTTTTTGAAAACTAAGGCAATATTCCTACTATTTTTTAGTATATTCTTATAAAATAATATTTTTCAGACATACCAGTCGTTATTTTTTTAGCCCGCTTCATTTCTCTTTACACAAATATTCAAATTCGAAGAAAATAATGTGATCGTTTCAGCTTCAAAAATAATCCGATGATAATTAATTTATTAACTTGAAATTTTGAACAAATGTACGCTTGGGTATGCTTAAGAAGTGAGAGAATTGGGCCAGGTCAGAAAAATTAAAGTACCTCATTTCAAGGCTTTTCTAAACTCATGCGAAGCCCCATTTTTGACAATGTTCCAAGTCATTACTTTAAAACTAGCCAATCGATTTTAATCAAACTTTGAAAAATTGTAGGCCAAAGCGTTTGATCGATAACCGTTCAGTTAGTTTTTAATAATAATAATACCAATTTTTACAGTTTATAAGGTATTAGAATTTTTTGAAAAATATGCAAAATTTTTAATTAATAAAATCTATTGGCTAGTTTAAAGTAACGACTTGAAACGTTGTTGAAAATGGGTTACCGCGTAAGTTCAGAAAAGCCCCAAAATGACTTGCACTTTTCTGATCCGGCCCAATTTTATCAAGTTCTTTAATTAACCTAAGCGATATTTATCGCCGACGCTTGATTGTCACGTCATATGTATATGACAAAATAGCGTAATTGGTATGCAGTTAATATTCATGGATGCTTGAATATTAGCTGCATACCAATTACGCTATTTTGTCATCTACATATGACGTCACGAAAAGCGAGACGTGACAATCAAGCGTCATCCCCGGTATTTTTGGATGCGCGCTGAAATGCCATGGGGTAAGAAAATTTTCGTTGTTGTCTTCAAATCTCTTTGGGTGTATTAAAGTTGCAAAAGCGGTCCTTACTTCTTATTAAATTTTAAGTGAACTGACTGTGAATAATGGCGAATATTTCCATCCGCACGATTCTGCCGTCTCTCCACATACTCCGATGTTTTACCTAATTACATGCTTCTCTCGACCATTTTAAATTATGCTGGGCTATAATTCGATGCCGCCAGGCCAACGGATATACAAATATTACCAATCGGATGCATGTGCATGATGCAGTTGTTGCGTTTCACTGGTTATTGTTGCATGCGCGAGTTTGTGGGGCTCTATTCCTTATCCAGGTTGAGCATCGCTATAAAACTCTTTTAACAAGCATGTCCTCAAAGCATCATGACCGAAAAAATATTAGTCGCCACTACGGATTTCCTAACCTCAAAATGAATTGAATGAAAATCACTGTTTCATGTGTTTGATGTTCTGACCCCACTTCTGTTGGCAGCACTGTTTTTTTGTTTTGGGGTTTGCGCGGTTTACATTACTGAAATAAAGGCAGGCGCGTCCTTTTTTGACAGGTTCGACTTACGTTACGTAGAGTTTGCCGAAGGTCTTTAAACCATAAAGTAAGGCTATATACTTTGTGTTTATACTTTTACACAGGTTGCCTATAGAATTTAAGACTACTATAGCTTCGTCATCGGGTTTCCATAAAACAAATGATATAGGGCAACCCGGTGACGTAGATTTTTTAATCTGATTACAGTTTGCCAAATAGGTTCAATGACTTTTTAAATTTTGTAGGTGAACTGTGTGTAAGTATAAAGACCTTGGGGTTTGCCAATTTAAATACTCGAGCTTTCCAAGTCCGATCACCGCGGCGCCACCTCAGACCCCCGATTTTCCTCACCTAAACCACCGGTAAGCTCCATCGTGTTGTGTAAATCAGCTGATCGTTTTCTGAATTTCTGAAGTTTGTGAACTGTGACCAACAATCAAGTGCACCATGGAAATTGAAAAAGATTCGGCCTTACCTTTTTTGGATGTTCTTGTCAAACGATTAGACAGAAACATTCAAACCACTGTATATAGGAAACCTACACACACGGGACAGTACCTAAATTTTAAGTCTAATCATTCTGTTGCAACAAAACAAGGAGTTATAAGAAGTTTGTATTTAAGAGCCGTAAATATTTGTAGTAATAATGAAGAATTAACCACAGAAATTAACAACATTAAAAAGGACTTACAACAGAATGGTCTTACGATAAAAAAGGGGGCGGGCCGTCACACCTGACTGCACACCAAGTAGTATAAGTAGTAGCCTAGAGACTAGATTGTTTAGTTTACACTTGAAAACGGTTAGAGATACTGACTAACCGAAACGTCGTGTTTTAAAATAAATAAAGACAATGGAAGTCCGAAATTTTATTTCTACACAATCATTGTCTACGAGTTTCAAACAAAGATACGTTATTTGTTGTTATACTTTTGTGCAAACATATGATATCAGATAAGCAATAAATTAAAAAAAAACAAACTTACCAATTATTTACTTGCAGTATCGTTAAACCCGTATCCTGCGCTAATTGTTTTTTCTGGTCCTCCGAGGGGTACGGATGCTGAAAAAAAACAAAAAATCATTAAAAAATACAGCATTATTACAATTATTATTAGTGTGCTCAAACTACAGCCCTTCCGAACGCTTGAAAATCTCTCTGGTCAGCCTTTTTTAGCTTAATAACGCTGTCGGAAAAAAGCTCCCACGGGGTTGACGTTTGACGTTCGACGATAAATCACGAGAGGGCGGGTCTCGGAAGCTGTAGGACACGTGATAATTTTGTGTTACACTACGAGATGTCATTACCGGCCTAAGCATCACGGTGATATTTAGGGCGTTCTAGCACGGACAGGTCCACGCGTTTACGTGATCATTATCGCTCTTAGGTAATAATCATTTCAAAACGAGAGAGTCAGTTTTAGGAAATATATATGTTCTGCAAAAAGTGAGTCGCCTAATTGGACGGTGAATGTGATTCGTTTAATAATATGGTAGTTAAAATGTGTATATTTTCAGGGCGGATCCTATGCTGGAGCGAACGGCGATTTTTTACGAGTAGGTAGATTAAAATCTTTGAAATTACATTGTAACAGTACAATTTTTAGAGATTGATCATTTTTAAGTTTTTGTAAAACGGATTTTGTATTTTTAAGAGGTTTAATTTCGATTAAGTGCTATTCGTAATTTATTTATTTTAAAGCCTTAATCTTTATTTTAAATTTTGCGACATCTATTTCTCTATGAGCTAAAATGGGTTGTTGTGTTGTGTCAAAATCAATAGGTATAATATTCTTATTTGTAACAAATGATTTCTTTATGAATGCATACATTTGTAGCGGAAAACCTTGAATAAGGTATTTTGTGTAGATTTTTGTACATAATAAATTTGGTTGGATGTCGACCGTCAAAACAAAAACCTGGGGCTGGTAAGAAAACAAGGTTGTGTCAGCTGTGCTAATCCATGGCTAGAGAGCCAAAGCAACGTTGCCACCAATTTTCCCCAATTACCTTTTTAATTGGTGTGACGTGCACGTGACAATTGTTAAAAAACTGTTTTAAAATAGTGAAATAAAATGACATTGCTGAAACAAAAATCTGGCTCGAATGACAAAAATCCGAAATAACCGTCCTTGGTACTGATGAAATTTCAGTTCGCGCACGTTAAGACCTCAAATCATCAGCATCTTTTCTCTTTAGATCGATTTGGCCGCGGTCGGGCTTTCACTCCCGAAAATGTTGGCGTTCTTTTGTACGATGTGTACTCTGCGAGTGTTTCAACGTGAAAGTGACAACTTTTCCTCTCGCATTACGCAGGTTCAAAAGTTCCAATGTGGTTTCTGCGCGATTTCAAAGGTTACATAACCAAAATGGCTCCAAACAGGTGGCGATAAAATTGCTTTTTCGAAAATAGAATACCCAGAAAATCAAGTGATTATAAAATCCATTTTTTTGTAAACAAAAAAAAAATTATATTAAAAATAAAAACAAAATGGTTTCCAGCGAAAATCAAAACAAAAACTATCATTTTGATAGCGCTGATTAGGCATAAGCAATTTTTAAATTTGTTTGTGCAAAATGATAGGTACTGGCTTGCATACGTCCCATAACGTCCCATAGCGCCCGTTCGGGAAAATGTAATTCGACGGTTTTGTGCAAGCCGGATGCCGCCATTAGCCAGCGCAAGGGTGAATCTGCGGTCGTAATTTCGTGAAAAACAGCGGGCCCGATCCATTCGTTTCCCGTCACACCTCGAAAAGGCCCCACAGGGACCTATAACCCCATCTTCAGTGTCTCTCCCGGGCGGCATAACCCTTATATGCGAAAGGTCTCGCCCGTAGCCTAGAAAAATCCCTGCTCTACCAATCCAGTGACGTATTGTTATCGAAGATGTATAATAAGGCTTTCTTAGCTTCTACAAATTTCTTTCCAGGACGGACAGATAGAGCAGAGATCAGGGAGACCCGGGTGCTGTTCCAACCAATCGTCATCAAAATATTTTTATATTTCGTTTAAAGGTAGTGATCATTTTAGGTCATGTAAATATTTTCAGACGTGCATGACAAACAAAGCATTGTTTTGCGGTTTTAGTGTCTTGCCCAGTTTAAAATTAAAATAAAATAAATGAATCTAGCTTAAAATATATTTATTAACATTACTTTTTCCTGTTAAAAAATGTTTTGTACAAACTCGGACATATTTAAGATAGCAATTCTCCTCTTTTAACGGATTTAACCCAACTTTTTCATGCCTCCAGTCAATGCACTCGTAACTCGTCCTCTTGGTCTTGCAAAACTTCTAAAAAATTAAACTTTCTCCCTATCTAGCAAACCACAGCAGCACAAAATATAGGCATTAACTACATGCATTTTAATGTAAATGTTTGTTTGTCATCCACGATATGTGATATTTGTGACATTTGTGACGTCAACGTTTTTATTGTTAAAAAGGGGCTCAAAAATTCAACGCTTTTACATTAAAAGACAAGCATAAAAAGTGACATATCAACTATCAAAATAAGTGACATGACATATGACGTCATACTTGAAAGGGTCTGTTCACAGATAGTTTAAAGAATTGCACTATTCACAGATTGTTAACAGAGGGTTGTAGTTTTTTCGTTGCCTCAAACCTCAATCATAACAGCCAATGTAAATTTTAAACCCGAGACATCAGCTGATTTTTTAGGATCATGCGAGGCCTTTATTTTTTTGTTGGCCTGGGTTGCATTTGCTTAATTGCTGTTTAAGCTCGTAAAAGTTTATCAGTCTAGTACAACCTGAACATATTGTTGCCGTATTTTTTTAAATTTTTATGATTTTTGAGTGCCGCCACTGTCGCGAGTCGACCCTTACTCTTTTGCTTTCTTTTTTCCCCACCATTCCGGAAAAATATTCCAATGCATAGTGATTTTTACGATTAAAGTGGGAATCCAAAACTGCCTCTGCGACATACGCGCCATCCTGCGTGCTATTATTTGCGTATCTACATCTAGAAAATGTGAAACGGGTAGAAAATTGAAGGAGGGTGCGATTTCGCGGGAGCGCGCACCTTTTACAATATAACCGATTTCAAAAGCACCTCGGGGGTTCATACATCGTTTTTTGGCAATTTACGATTGCGGTAAGGAATCTATAAAATCCTTGGGATAAATTTGCGTCCGGTTTTTGAATTTATTGCAGATTTCAATCTGATTTTCAGCCTTTAATACTCAAGCTTGACTCAAGCAAGTACAAGTTTATCCACGAACGTGTGGAAAGTGTCACTTTTCTGCAAGAATTTGAGTTTTAAGTCCTACTTTTCCGCACTCTTCAAGAAACCTAAGAATCGATACCTTAATATTTATGTTTTCCTTCAAGTGTAGGTAGTTTGTGTTAGTATATAAGATTTCATATTTTTCCTTGACCATATTTTTATTATATAATTGCTTTTATTCTTTTTTTTGAAGAGTATTTTATGGCATCATAGTGGCATCGGAAGTACAGCCAATCAGCTGTTTCAGAACTACCCTAAAAAGCCAGTCAACACCTGATGGCTAGAACAAGGCCAACAAAAAAATAGAGGTCACGACCCCTCAAAAAATCAGCTGTTATCGGGTGGCTGACTTTTACATTGGGTCTTATGGGAGGTTCGTTTCGGTTCAAAATGGCACTACAGATTTCCGCGAAATTTGAGTAAAATATTCTCAGACACCATCCCGATATTCCACCAAACTTTTGTGGTGCAAGATGATTAAAAGGTTAAAATTTTCAAAATTTAGCATTTCTTATTTTAAATTCAAATTACCCGCCATGTACCGACTTTGTCATCTGTGTTTATCAAGTTTGCTTCTGCTTTAAATTTAATTTTTGTGTGAGCTAATGAGGCGGCTCTGAAAAATTAAGGATAACCATAAATTTAAAAAAAATTGTTCTTCTCAAAACCGGCTCTATTTTTAATAAAATCAAATATTCATGAACCGTGATCCCAACTTCAATATTTTAAAAACAATCAGCTGTGTCGTGACGTGACAATCAAAAGAAAATCAGTGCCCGATGTGACGTCAACAAAGTGGAGGATCGTGGCCCGTACGTTTTGATAGCCCTGGCTAGAAAAAGAAAAGTAAAAACAGAATTTTAAAGTTGTACATTTTTGGTTAAAATTCACAGTAGTAAACTTCAGTAAATTGTTGTTTTATTAAGTCTGAACCCATCCAAAACACCTTGCGGAAAAGTGACACTTTCCGCAGTTGTTAAAAAATGTACTATTTTAAGGTTATATTTTGTTAAAACTTAAATTTTTTGTTGATTTTTAAATAAATTCAAAGAATGAGCACGAAGATCTGAGCAAATCCTCCTCAAAAGTTGCTGCTTAAAGCTCGGCCTTAAGGTCGCAACCGACCCTACTATTATTAGGTATATTCACTTTCACGTGTTTAAAATTAAAAAAACAAAATGGCCACGCAAAACTGAGACTTGTTCGTCATAATATAATTTTAGAGATAGCGATCTTAAAATTGGCGCCCAACGCGGGGCACGCCCCTAAAATGGAGTGCAGGTACCTTCGCATATGTGAAGGCTAAATCAAATTATTACCTAAAAGTGTATGAAAAAAATTACCTTTAATTAATTTAATAACTATCCTGTGCTTGGTAAAATCAGAAAAAAAAATTAATAAAAAGTCCATGCAATACGCAATAATTTTATAATGCCATGTATTATCATAAAATTTAAGCGAAATTATTTCCTTTTTTAAGGATAGTGCGTTATTAGGAAGTTTTTAGCACGCTTAATTGACAAAGTAGTGTTAGGAACTGCGTCTGTGCTAGAGTATCCAGTACCGGGACTAGGTCCCGGGATGGTCCCGGGATGGTCCCGGGACCTTTCCTAAAAAAAGTGGTCCCGGGACTCAGTGAAGGTCCCGGGACATCAACTTGGTCCCGAAACCGCTAAATTATACCAGACACATGCACAATAAGCGTGACGCAGCGCCGTCTATTGCATGAACGCGAAAGGATCGCAAAAAAGTTAGACGGATTTATTGAAAATGCAATATTTGCTACTGCCTCAACAAGTAGAAGAGCTATATTATACTCGTTTCTGACAAGAGCAATCATACAAACGTCATCAAGTGCAAAACCAGATCGATTTTCAAAAATAATAAAACGAGAGATGATCCTTTTGGAGGATGGCGGTTGTCCAGGACAATATTTGCAGCTATGCTACGAGCATTTACTGACTATACTACCTACCAGCGTCCAATCGGAGAGAGCTTTCTCAGTGGCCAGCGGTTTTTGTAACAAGCTTCGTTTAAGATTAAATGATGAGTCCTTAAATGCACTGGTGGCACTTAAATCTCACTTTGGACAAAAGTAATGTTTCCCTATACTTACCTTTTTATTTGCTACGTTTGTCAATTTGTTTTTATGTTAACCATTTACTAATGTCAATAAACCTGTGTTCTGTTCTGTGATAAATTAATTTAATTACTTTTATTTTAGTTTCGAGACCAGTCCCGGGACTAGTCCCGGGACCTGACATTTGGTCCCGAAGGCCCGAAAACATATTTGGTCCCGGGACTTGGATACCCTAGTCTGTGCACTATAAAAATATCATTCAGTAGTGATAATTAACCACACTCCCCCCCAGGGGCGGATCTAGGACTTTCATTTGAGTGGGGGATGGGGAATTTTTCTGTTTCAGTTTGCAATTTCGACAGGTATTTAGAGTTCCGGTAATAATGCAATTTAATTTTTTTTTTATAAAAAATTCAAAATGCTGGATTTCTTATTTATAAACGGATATGCATGTATTAAATTTGAAAGTTTGGGGTGTTTAAAATAATTAAAATGGAGAGTTCAAAATGATGAACTTTTCCATTTATGAACCGATATGCTTCGAGCTAAATTAAATTAAATTAAATTTAAAAAAATTAAAATGGCGGAAATACTTATTTATTTATTAGCCGACATGTATTAATCTTGAAATAAATGGAAAAGTTCACCATTTTGGACCGGCCAATTCGATTTCATTCAAAAATCATAATCAGGGACCTTAAACCCTTCAAAGTTTATCAAAAGAAAGTCCGCCATTTTGAATTTTTGCAAGTTTAATTCAAAATTCATAATCATTAACTTATCTCAAAGTTCCCAATTAATTACATATCGGTTCATAAATGAAAAAATCCGCTATTTTGGATCTGTCATTTTGATTTCTCCAAAGTTTAAATCAAAAATCATAATCAGCGACATTAAACACCACAAAGTTCCAAATAAAGGCCACCATTTCCGATCCGCAATTTGTTTTGTTTTAGGTTTAATTCAAAAATCACAATCAGCAACCTTTACGATCAAAAATTTATTAAATATCGGGTTTTAAATGAAAACGTTCGTCATTTTGGATCTGTCATTTTAGATCCGCTATTTTGGCTTTTGTTTTTTTCAAGTTAAATTTTGAAATCGTAATTAGCGACCTTAAACACCGCAAACTTCAAAAATAATACATATCGATTCATAAAAGTCCGCCATTTTGATTGAAATCATAATTAGCTAACTTAAACTGTAAATATACGTTGTATTTTAATTTTTTAAACCCAAAGCTAAATTTGATATATATCGGTTTATAAATCGAAGATTTCATCATTTTGGAAGCGCCATTTTGATTTGTTTTAGATTTAAGTCAAAAACTGTATAACGTAGCCTTTACACCGTATTGTTTCAAATTTGAGACAAATTGGTTTTTAAATAAAAAACTCTACCAATTTGAATTCGCCATTTTGAATTTTTAGTTCTAAAAAATATTAAATTGCATTGTTACCGGAAATCTATACACTTGTCAAATATAAAATCTGTAGCTCATCGGACAGTGTTGAAAAAGCTCTGTCGCAAGATTTTGAACAAAAGCCTAAATAAACCATTAAAAAAATTAAATTGTAAACAAAACTACGGCGGCACGCGGCGGAGTGTTGTCTAGGCGGCAAGTTGACCCGGCGGCCAATCGGGCAGGCTGCGAGTTAACCCGGCGGCGAATCTTCCACGGCGAGTCGATGTCGGCGAATTGTGTGACCAGAAGGTGTATTCAGTGTGTCAAAACTAAATATATTTTGGGATTTGGGGGGATGAATTTCCCCGTCCCCCTCCCCGTAGATCCGCACGGTAATGTATGGAGCTCTTTCGTGGTAATTTTTTAGTGTTTACCTTATAGATTTTTTGTGCGGTTTGTATTCAAAATGACAAAACATCACCAACATTCAAAATATTTATTTTGTAAAATACGGCTAAAAACGAAGGTTTGGTTTTAATAATTTGACTTATAGAAGTGACAGTTTTAAACGGGTGATATAAAGGAGAAAATATGTTAAAATATAATATTCCGAAAAACACTAACCAAAAGAAACATTTCAATTTGATTTGGAATTCCAATTCTACTTTAATTCCAAGCAACCCCAACTTGCGCGTATCCTTGCCATAAATCTTGTGGGACGTTTTTTTGAGAATATAATAATATACAAGGGAACAGTTTGTATGAAACGTCGTCCTGCGGAGCGGGCGAAAAACTGCTCTTTCCGGTTATCCGAATTCATTTCCGGCCGGAGAACGCTGCATCTCGGTCCCGTGTATTTCCCGCCGTCTATATACATTTTTGCTGCTATTCAGCCCACAGAAATAGGAGGGATAATCATAGACATACATACCTATAAACAGTCAGAATAAGAGATCATGTAACATCACAGCATAAAACAGCGAGACCCTAAGCCTGGATCCACAAGCATCCGTGATACGCATCCGTTGTCTACCACGTGATCAATATCAATCAATGATATTTTAGGGGAAAAAATCAGCATAAAATTTCATTGGTTAATATTGATCACGTGGTTCACAACGCATGCGGTTCACGGATGCACGTGGATCCAGCCTAAGCCTGAGATCTAGGTTATTACTTATTAAAATACTGATATTTTAAGTTACTGTGGGCTAAAAAAATTATAATAACCATAAATATGGAACTGACCAATTTAGTTTCTAAACTAAACTAAAAAAGAAAATCCTAATGGCTTTAAAATAAATGTTCGCGTTCCAAGATTCATTATCTATCCCTATTTCATATCTAAGCTTAACTCAGGACCCGCAGGAGGTTGTTTCACAGTTATAGACATGTGTCCTACGTAATTCCAAAGTTGCGAGGGGCCCTTTTTTAGGACTTAAAAAGTCGTCATATTTTTTTTAGCTAAGTTTCCATGTCTTTCCACTTCTGCGGTATTTCCTGATCTTATTTTCGAAGTATGCGAGTTGTCTATCAATTTGAAATTTAAGTTATTACGCATATTAAAAGACAATTATTTCAATTAAGTTACTACTTAGCAAAATTAACACAAACATAAATAAAGAACTGACCAATTTACTTTCTAAACTAAACTTGCACCGAAAAAGTCCAAAGAAAATCCCAAGAGATTCTTTTTGGAATAAGGGATCGTCTGTCGACCTATCAAGTTAAATTAAAGAATGACCAAAAGGTACGGATAAAAGAAAAGCGGTAAGATGCAAAAAGAATGATAAAAACTGCACAGACTGGTTTATAAGGCTAGATTTATCTAAAACGTAACTTAATTATAAAATGTATTTAATTTTTTTTAAATTTTCTGAATTTTTATCTGAAATTCGATTTGTGAGAGTTACTAAACTTGTTAAAGATAAAACGATGTTAGTTCAACCTTCATTGTTTCTGGTGGAAAAATAGACCTAGGTTGTTAGGTGCAATTTTGAAAAAAAAACTACGTTTAAAGTTTAAATTTTGTGGAATTTTTTAAATTTAATTTAAACAAAACAACAAAAAACCTTTCGTTTTGAAAAAAAATTTAAAAATTTGTTTTCAAAACAGTTTAACCTCCTAGTATTCTTTTATTTTTACAAACGCTTGGCGGAATATCGAAATCAATCAAAGACAAGCAAAAAACAATTGAACGTACTGTTGACACTTGACGTAACGCCAAACCTTCCTATAATCCATAACAGATTTCTTTATCTTTCGTACTAAACCAGTCTCCCACTCACTCTTTCGATAGTAATACAATTTCTTCAAAATTCCAGGCGCTTAATTCCCAAAAGCCCGCATATTCCTCCGGGATCAACACTTTACCTAAGAGCAGCCCGAAAACCCTTCAATATTTAATGACGTGCACCTCACTTTGAATGCTGTCCAGGAATGGCGTTAAAGACTGGCCAAGCGTCCGTCTGAACGACTGAAGAGTGCGCCTCTACCGCCGTTGTGCATGAATAATTGAACGATGCATCATTCGAAACACGGGTATATCGCTTCTCTGATCCCTGGCTTACTTGCACGACTCATTAAACTCAGTTCGCTAATCCCGCTATCCGATATTGCGACGAGAGCAGAAAGGGACTGTTCAGCGACGACGAGACTGCCGCCGGCCGATCATTTCTGCACGATTTTACTCAAAAAACTTTTAGATAAACGGACATGTGAAAATAGGCATTTAAATTGAGATAAAAATTGATGAAACAATTTCGATAATTAACTAGAACATAAACAACATTATAAGCTAAGAAAAAGAAGGAACGGTAATGCATTGGTTTTCCGCCATTTTGCAAACCGACACGTCATTTTGCTCTGCAAGGGCTTTTATGTACCCGACTGAAGGCACACGCAGTATACATTTAATAAGGGATTTCACTAACCATGATATAAAGGCAGACGCAACAGCAGATTAGCTGATGCAAAATGTAAAGAACAGCGAGAATAGACTTCGAATTGAAATATTACTCATCTGGTTTAATTATTTAAGATGTAACAAATAAAGAGCTGGTGTAATTACAGCCTGACATCAAAATCACTGAAACTCACATTTTTTGATTCCGTTATTTTATTGTTAAGTTCATTGGCATTTCATAATTTATAATTTAAGTTGTCAGCGGTGAGTGATATCAATCATAATGCGACATCAGGGCTATCAAAATGGACGGGCCACGATCCTCCACTTTGTTGACGTCACATCCGGGGCTGATTTTTTTTTTGATGGTCACGTTACGACACTGCTGATTGTCTTATGGAATGACGGTTCATGGATATTTGATTTTTTTTTAAATAAAGCCTTTTTTGAGATTGTTTTTACTTTATTCTGGCAGAACAATTTTTTTAAAATGTATAGTAAGCCCTAATTTTTTATAGCCGCTTCAATAGCTCACACAAAAATTAAGTTTAAAGCAGAAGCCAATGTGACAATCACATATGACAAAGTCAAATACATGTCAAATATAACAGTTGGCATGTGGTACATGGCGGGTAATTTGAATTCAAAATAAGGAATGCTAAATCTTGAAGATTTTAACCTTTTAATCATGTTGCTTCCTTACAAACCTTTGGTGGAATATCGGGATGGTGTCTAAGAATATTTCACTGAAATTTTGCGGAAATCTGTAGTGCCATTTTGAAAATATCATAAAAAAACGTCTGACCTCCCATAAGACCCAATGTAAAATTCTGCCCCGGGAGAACAGCTGATTTTTTCAGGGTCGTGGCCTCTATTTTTGTGTTGGCCTTGGCGACATATTAACAAATTTGTCACCCTTGGTATATATTTGTCAAAAAACGACGCTTATAAATTAACAAGGACGGAAGGTTCATCTCTGTCCGAACAATGCTAGAGTATAGAAGAGCGATATTTTCCTCCTCTGATTTTGACCTAAATAAATTTGACTTTCATAAGTTTGTCGCGTCTCTAATTCTTTAAAATATGTCATACATACAGGGTCTTTAGTGTAATTAGGTATATTGAGTATACCTTTTTGGGTCGGTAAATTTCTTAATGTAAAAAACTACGTGCGCCTCAATATTGTCATAAATTATTTTCACCTTCAGACCACATTTTTTTGCTAGCCTATGCTGATTGTTATGAAAAGGTTATCTCAAAAATTATAAAATGAACAGGAGTTATAATTTAATTGGGTATATATGGCTTACTAACTCTGCAAACTCCAACAAAACTCGCCGAAGTTGCTTGGCATATTGTGCTGTCCAGATAAAGCATCGTCAGGAGTCATTACATAATATACCACCAACAGAGCTAAAATGGCCCTTTGAGGCCGTATAGGTAATCCCCGGCTACGTGAGGGTCGCGCATATGACGCCTAATTTCCTGCCCTCATAACTCCTCACTCACTAGAGAGGATATATCTGGAGCGTATAGCCCGCAAGACCGACAGACCCTCAACTTTCTCCTGTTTGACGTCGAAATCGATTGGGATAATATATTAACTTATATCGATTAACACGAAGAAAACCTTACCTAAAATAGGGTATTTGACAAATTTTAGAAAAGTATTTAGAATGATACATAGGTCCTTAATTTGCTACGCAAAATTATTAAAATAGTATATTTTATCTTGAATACATTTAAAATCAAGTTTTCTAATTTCCGATTTGAATTTGCCGCTAAAACGCTCATTTCTAGCATGGGGTTCCAATCACAGCGCAGGAAACTCGCGGACAGATACACGGCATTTAAGTGTTTATTTGTTTTGGTCTGTGTTTTTACTGTTTTTTATGTAAAAAAATGTCCTATAAGTGGTGTGTAGTGCCTCAGTTTTCGAATACTAGCATAAAAACAACTGAAAAACTATTTATTCATGTGCCTGCAGCAGTAAAAAAACAAAAAAAGTGGCTAGAACTTGCTTGAAGAGACCCAAGGGCCTTATCCAATACATCTTCACTTTACATTTGTGAAGATCACTTTGATGTGAGTATAACTAAATTGTTTCTATTAATTTTTCTCACGTTGTCTATAATATATATATAACTATTTCTTAAATGACGATGAAATTTTTGAGGTTATGTTTATTACAAGGAGTAAACAACTATAATAGGCAGAAAGGTGTACAAATTTTTAGGCGGTGCTAGGCAGTTATTAGGCAGGACTAGGGAGTACCTCTAAATGCAGGATTAGGCAGTGCACATGCAGGCTAAATGTAGGACTGAGCAGTGCATATGCAAGACTAGGTAGTGCATAGGCAGGACTAGGCAGTACCTACGCAGGATTATGCAGTGTAACCTATGCAGTACTTCAAGTATTGCTGGTCGTTGCTTACTTTTTGCCTCCCTGTCCTGCAATTTTTGATTGTTTCTTAATGCTTAAAATAATAATGATTGGGAATTTAATAGATTCACTATTGTAAGTGGCATATTAAACAAAAAAGCAAAACATATAACCTAACCTCAAAATCTAAATGAGTAAAAGTAGGCGAAGAATATCATAAAAGAACTTTCAGTTATATACAAAACAACTCATCGAATACTTACATCAATATTTTAACGTTTCTAAATTCCGCAGAACAAAAATCACTGTTGTTGGCAAAGAAGTGTGCCACCATAAAGGAATGAAGCACTGGCAAGTTGGAACTATCGGCTTTGGAGAATCCCTTTTTCAATGAAAATATTTCTTATAAGCAAAACACAAAATAAAATCTAATTTAGGACGATAATTCGCACTTTAAACCAAATCAAACATTACCATCCATAAGAAAATAACACAATAGGTTCGTTCGAGGCGTTTACTGTTTTGTGACGTCACTCGCAGCTGATTGGTAGACCGCCTGTTTTGAAACACGTGGCTAATTGTTTTAATTCAATGAATTTATTTAATTAAAAGAACTATGAATTTGAGAAAAAATTAAACAAATAAGTTTGTTTTTAGCATTACCAAGACCTAAAGAGATATCTAAAAATAAATATATATTTATTTTTTACTACTGTCAAACACCCTATTGCTTAGATATTCCGTGGAAATATTGAAAAATGATCAAATAAAAAAAAAGTATTTACTAAAATGAATATAACCTGAAATAAAAATTTCAGATTGAATATTTTTTTCTATTTGCGCTTGTTTAAACTATTCCTTTCCTTTTTTATCATTTCTATTTTTGAAAATTATTTACTTTATCATCAGACGAGAGATTTTTCGAGGGTTAGGGCTTGGTATTCTCAAGGGCCACGATTATATATTTAGAGCTATTCTCGTGCATACACAAATTCCTTGTTATAACTGGAGCGGTAATAGAAGTATTTACCATATAAATAAGGTTTTGGTTGAGCTCCGCATTGAGGGTTAAAGTCTCTAAATTTTAAAACGCTGACCAAAGTTTTGATAACTAAACGGAATCTTTACGACGGTTGCCTATGCAAAGTGTTTTGATTTCAGCGGCTCTAGATATTTAAAACCGGAACACCGAACGGACAACGAAAAAAAGGATCTAATCTATGAAATTCTTACCGTTAGGTGTTGGAACAGCCACGCCCTTAGGATATTGGTTGCTACTTTGGGAAAGATGCCTCGCTTTTTTTGATTTTTCTTCCCGTTGTCTTCGTCTTCCTCTCCCGTTCCTTCCCCGCTCCCTACACTCGCATTACTCGCTTCACCTGAAACAAGAAATATTCCAAAACAACTGTGGATTTAACTGAGGGTGAGTTTTAAATGGTTACGTCAAAAAGCACGACCGTACGACGCCAAAGTTCTGTTATTTTATTGAAAGCTTCTTTTCAAAATCACATGAACCAATCAAGGCCAACAAAAAAGATACAGACCCCGATCCTCGAAAAATCAGCGGTTGCCCTTTCAACGTGGGTTGTTTTGGCAGAAGAGAGGTTTTCTTGCGATTAATTCAAAACGGCTATTTGAATTTTCACCAGATTGATATGAAATATTCTCGGACGACATCCCTACCTCCAGCATTTGTGAGATAATGGATTATTGAAAAAAGGTTTGGCGAAAGTTTTTTAAGGTTATGTCTTACAAATGATTCGAAGTTATCAAATAGATAACATGAATTCAGATCAAGCCTTTGTTTTAGGTTAACCGTGTTAACGTGATTTTATAGAGTCAATTTTCGCATGCAATGAGAGAGAATGTATTACTATGCATCATTCTGTTATTTCATCGAAAGCTATAACAAACTTTTGATCAAAATTTTTTCGTTGGTTACCTTAAACGAATGCGCCAAAAAGACATACGGTTTTTTCGCGAATCAACAGTGTAAACAAAATAAAAGTCGTTGCGTACTGCATCGCGATTGTGCGCCGTTGGAGCCTACGGCTATATCATCATCAAACCATAGCCTATAATGTACGCTATTATCGTATTTACATAAATTATAACATAGCCAATAAAAAAGTAATTCTTATAATCGAACATTGCGTGAATGCTAAGGATAATAATAGCAGTGGTAGTAAAACACGCATATCACAAGTAGGTATGAAACCGCAAGTTTTATAGATATGCAATCAAACACCGTGTTATTTTTTTCTAACCCCTGGGAAACCGCAGGAAATGTTGTGTTTTCTTTTGAAATTTAGAGGTTAATACAAATACTAGAGTCGCGGAATTTTATTTAAAATTTGTTTCAAATCATATATTTTAAATTGAAATTAGTTTTAAAAATTTAATTTAGCAAGGCAATTAGTTCGACAAACAATAATTGTACTACTACTATGTCGGTTTAGAACGTTTTTCTACGTTGTACGACGCCTATGCTCCACCTCCTTCAATTCTGACGATCATCTCGTCAGGTTTTTTGATTCATTGATCTTTAGATTAATTGTTGCTATTCCAGTTTAGGACGCCCTCTTTTTCTGCGCCCTATTGGTTGCCATTCTAGGACCTGCTTTTGGCAATCTTTCGTCGTTCATCCGTTGTACATGGCCGTGCCATATCAGTTGTCTTTTAGTGGTGTATACCGTTATGTTTTGTTTCTGGATCTGTTCTAGATATTCTTATTGATCTTCTTATTGCATCCATTTCGACACTTTCTGTTTTAAATTTTATATATTTTATTTCTCTGCTCCATAAAATACTGTTAAGACATACAATAACCTTTTTTGATTGTCCTTTTCTTTTTTACAGTTCTTTACACTCTGTTCTTGTCTTATCAAATGTGACACGCACGTTTACATACTCATTATAGGGAGATATTGTTTTTCCATTGTCTGGTTCTCACTTGATTCGTTTCCAATACATAAGTACTGTGTCTTGTCCACGATCACTGTTGACTCTCACTTTTAGTAGTTTTTCGTTAACTTTCGCATCATATACTCCATGTCTAAAATTACTTGGTCGTCAGCAAACTGTAGTATGTATATGGTAAATCGGTCGTTAAGTTGTATTCCCATACCGTGTACTTTACTTTTCCAGTTTTCTAGACCTACTGCGATATATATTTTTAAAAGAGTTGGAGAGATACAACATCTCTGTCTCAATTAACCCTTTCGTTACCAGGAATTCTTTTAAACGTCATTTTCCAATTTCATTTTAGGTCTTGATCCTTTGTATAGTCATTTTATCGCTTTTATGTAGGTATGATTGATATTAGTTTGCTCTAAAACTGTCCATAATTTTTCTACTGGAACAGTATCATATGCTTTTTGTAGGTCCACAAAGGTCACATGAGTCTCTATATTTCTAGGACTCCTTCTCTCAATTATCTACTTGTTTAACACAAAAAACACTATTACTAGAAGATCTGCCTGCACAAAATCCACCTTGCTCTTCTTCTTGTTCATGAAAATCATTTTCAAAAAAGTAATTAGTTTGCAAAACAGTAGTTAAGCCAACAAAAACATAAACATAACACAAGGCATTAAGATTAAGATTTTCTCAACGATCTAGTAGCAATTAATTTTAAACAAGAAGATGCTAATATTTCGCATACATTTGTCCATTTCTGTAAAAGTAAAACATGAAAATATTTACGAATGTCAATAACACACCTGAATTGGGTTTCTTGCATACCCATCGATCAACAATTATACAAACCATGTCAGACAATTTATCAACAAAGCCTCGTATATAAGTGATGCGCGCGAGATGCTCATATTAGTAAACATTCTTAAATAAAATCACTGTTCCTGAATAAATGGCTCTTGCCTTGTTTATTTTTGTTTATTTACTCAAGACAAGGCTTACGAATTATGTCTTGGCTGAAAGTTTTCTTGTGTATAAACTTTGGGTTGTTTATTGTAGGAAGAACAAGCGCCTTTTTTCTCAAATATTTCATAAAACTCGCGTTGATAAGCATACAGGCTGGTGAAGCAAAGCTAAAACAAGCAGCAGAAGTTTGAGTTTGGATTACAACGGTAGCATATTATTTTTTTAGATCCTACATTCTTCTAGATCTTTATATATTATTAGACCCCTTTTTTCCTCTATTTTTCAAAAGATGATCACTGTGCTAGTGTTTGAGGGGATTACCCTTCAGTCCAGCCAGTAGTACTACATGTCTATCTCCTCAAGTAGCTCATTGGTTCTTTCTGTTCTTTTTAGAAACCCCAGTATGTAAGCTCATTTAAGCAAGATCCATCTTTTCCTCGCTTAGGGTTAATCACCGAGTGGTTGTTGTTTCGTCCTTGTATACCCTTATTTCCTTATACTATAAACCGAACCGAACCGAACCGAGCCATTCTCGTGTCATATGCTACCTCAACCGGTAATATCAACAGCGTTGCCAGATATCTACTTAAATTAACCATACAAGATTTCATTACCAAATTAAAACTCATCGAAGATAACGATTTACTTTGCTTTACTCCTAAAAAGTTTTTATCCACTAATCATATTCCATTAAAAGTTAAACAAACAGAGAAGTAGTTCAAAAGTCTTGGTTATCTTGCATATACGTCACACCCTAATCTGATTCCTTTCCCTTTAGATCGGGTGTGAGTCATTAAACCCCTCTATTTTACTGCCCTCACCCTCCCTCTTTAAGCAGCGAGTTCAACTCAATACACACACAACACAAAACACGACTTTGCATCAAGGGTCATTGCGACACCCGCAAAATTGCGTATCGTAATTAGGTGCAGTCAGCTAAGGGGGAAGGAATCCTTAGAATAAAAATATTTGTGGACAAATTCTTTATTAAATTATTTAAGACAGGAAAAATCTGACACCATTTTGCACCGCTTAAACCTTAAAAGAAGTTCAATAGTACAATCTGTCTTCGAACTGCGGCAAAATTTTCAAAATGTTGCATTTTTTATTGAATAAAAAAAAATTGGTGTAAAATAATCTAATACCAGTGGAACATTGTAAACAACAAATTGAAATCGTTCCTAAATGTGTAATTATTTCATCGTTTGGCTTAAAAAAATTTACTTGACAGACAACTCGAGGAATTAAGCGCCAACTTGTCTACTACAGCCGCACGCACAAAACGACAAGACAATTTATCAAATCTTGTCTGATGTTCCGTTTTGTTTTTGTAATTTCAAGAATTATTAATAAATTCCGAACCTGAAACATTTTTCCGTGTACAGGCAGTTTATAATTCTGTCAATCCTGATGCGTTATCAGACGATCCGATTTTTTTCAAGTAATTAGGGAATACGGTATATAAAGATAAATGGAGAGGGACCACAATGTAGAAGTCGAAGAACTAAATGCGAGTAGTGAGCCAAATGTAGTTTACTAAATTTTTCAGCGTGTAACTCCTAATCGTATCAAGTCATCTAAGAATGATATCAGTAAAACATTGTAAACAACCCAACGAAATCGTTCCTAAATGTGTAATTATTTGATCGTTGACTTAAAAAAATTGACTTGATAGACAAGTCGAGAAAGTAAGCGCCAACTTGTCTACTACAGCAGTGATTTCAAGAATTATTAATAAATTCCGAATGATCTAATCCCGAAACATTTTTCTGTACAGAGGTAGTTTATAATTCTGTCAATCCTGATGCGTTATCAGACGATCCGATTCTTTTCAAGTAATTAGAGAATAGGAGATATAAGGATGGATGGAGAGGCAACTCAATGTATAAGTCGAAGAACTAAATGCGAGTAGAGAGCTACAGGTAGTTTTACTCAGTTTTCAAATTATTATTTTTCAGCTAGTAACTGCTGATATTAACAAATCATCTAAGGATGATAACTGTGGCATATTGGAAACAACCAATCCAAATCGTTGTGTAATTATTTCATCGTTTGGTTTAAAAAAATTGACTTCACAGACAACTCGAGAAAGTAGGCGCCTACTTGTCTACTACTGCCGCACACACAGAACGACAAGACCATTTATCAAACCTTGTCTGATGGTTTGTTTTGGTTTTGTAATTTCAAGAATTATTAATAAATTCCAAATGATCTGATTCTGAAACATTTTTCCGTGCGCAGGCAGTTTATTATACTGTCAATCCTGATGCGTTATCAGACGATCCGATTTTTTCAAGTAATTAGGGTATACGGTATATAAGGATGGATGGAAAGCGAACACAATGTATAAGTCGAAGAACGAAATCTGAGCAGGGAGCCGAATGTGGTTTACAGCTGATAACACTTGATTAATTGTCGTAAGCGTGTTCTGTCGGATCATCTCACTTCCCCGGGCCGGTTCTTGACGATTTAAATTCGGATAAGGACGGACCCGTGGAATGTTCGATCACAGAGAGAATTCGCAGAGAACGACCGCAGGGTAAAGATTCCAAAATAGTCGATTTTCGATTAAAATAATGCACGCGTCATAATTTACAATCTCTCTCTTTTAAGTAACCTGGTTGAGAATATTTTCAGCTTCAGAAATCTCACTTTTTATTATAATAACTTTTATTATTTCTAATTTGTTTTCCTTTTCAGGTATTTTTGGCTTTGGTTAATTTTCTTCTGGCGGGTTTCGAGCTCTCTTTTTCCTTCTATTTTTGCCACTTTTATACAATTAGCTGTGATACCTTCTCCAAGATTTTACCATGTTCCTCGTGGTGTTATTGCAGAACTTAAAGTATTAGATTACTTTGATAATAATAAACCAGGAACCCAATAAAAATATATAGAAAGTTAAACTAAAAATGATCAACAAAAGTTTAAATTCTTGCTTGAGCAGATCGGAATTCAAGCTCTGGATATACCAGGATAGAGGTGTTCTGATAAATGCAAGGGGCGAAAAGAGCTCGACGAGATTTATCGTCATTCCAGTTCGACCTCTATAAATCCATCATCGCTCTGCACCGAGCACTCTCTAGCTCTATCTAGCTCTGCGCCCTCTATTCAGGGTGCATACTGATTATTTTTTCTCTGCCAGATCTCAGGGAGAGATTTAATTTGATGCTGTGAATATTTTTCCATGCCATTATACTACCACTAGCGATTCTCGAGTTTATAAACGAGATTACGTAATTTTATAGCCCAATGTAGGGTTACTACGATACCCGGTTTTGATTTTTCAAGGAATGTCCTGTATGTGCAAACTTCAAAATTACCTATTAAAAGGCTATAAGTACGTCAGAATTCGCCCTTCGTTACGTGTTAAAAATTTTTAAGCCTCAACAGTTAGGTAGAGCAATAAAATTTGACGTACATATTGACTTTCAGGAACTAATATTTATAACTATCGAAATTTTTTTTTATTAGTATATAACCTTTCAGAGCCGTACAAGGGTCGCATTTATATTTTTCACCACTGCAGTGCACCTCTAGATTTTACTAAATTGGTCGTTTATGATATTACCGACAGGTCTATTTAAGTCCAAATTCGAGAAACTCAAAATTTTAGAACTGCTGCAATCTAGATTAAAATCGTTATGATGATTGTTAGATTTTATCGAGGAAGAGGTACTTGTAGGGAGAGAGAGAGAGGAGAGGCAGAATTTTGTAACAGTATTATAATGAATAATACCAGTTTCTTATTCCATTTGTTGAAAGACAGTTGTTTAGGTATTTGCATTACTTTTATTTTACAAAAGAGTATTATCCTTATTGGATAGAGTTTAGCAAGATATCCAGAGGCAATACAAAACAAAGTTATTGTAAACGACAATGGGAAACAGATTGAATATGTGTAAAATATATTGTACACAAAACATAAAGAAGAAAACCGTTTTTAGAACAACGGAGAGAAAAAGGCAGAGCAGATGATAATGCGATACTTATGGATCCGATATTGTAAAAGAACCATAATATACGGTGTAGTTATATGGGAACCAGCCCGGGGCGAGAGGTGGGCGAGCATCATAGAAGGCTTTGGACGTGGTTAATGATAGGTCACGTCACTCACCAATGACCGTCCGCGGTGTAACAGCTTTCCAAGGATCGTAACCTAACAATTTGTGGAATTGTGATCGATCGGAACCAGGTGATCATCTGTCTTTATAGGCAATCTGTTGTTTGAGCCATTTTAGTTCAATGCGATTGAGTTAGAGAGAGGCAAATTGATAAAAGAAAAAATCTTAAATGTTAAAAGTGTGGTAAAAGCGGTCATCTAAATAATTTCTGTTGTTGTTGTGTTGCGAGATAAATTCATCACAAATTTAGTGAACTGAAGGATAAAGAGCTAACAAAAAATTAAAAGTTTGACCAATGTAATGGATCGATGAGATAATAAGAAACCATTAGAAGAATACCGAGATTCACCGATTTACTAGCTTTTGCAGTTGTAGTAAAGGACACCAAAATTTTCAAAAATGATTTTTGTGCTGTATTACAAGGTTTTATAGATTCAAACAACTTTTTAACACATAATATTTCAGACATTTCAGAAACTTTGTCGGAATTTCCCTGTGCAACATTCCGTCGAGATGATATATGAAATCATTAATTTTAATGGCCTAATAAATCTCTTTGTGCTGTGCCCGTTTTCAGTAAAAATAGAGGATGTGGTGCATTCGAAATTTCGGTTTCTTGCTTCTTCTTATCCTGATTTTTGATAGTATCGGGGTCAGTTTTTTTTCTGCTGACGACGACGCTGAACTGCTAAAAGCGATCGATGAAAACTCAGCAATTTAAATATTCCGAAACGAGTCTCATTTTGGATTTCGTACAGGGTGTTGCGCCTTTGGGGGTGCCACATATTTATGAGGAAGATACAAAAATGGCAAGGTGTTTAAAGCTACGGGGGATTTAGGAAAGGTATGCATATTGGGAGGGGCTCTATATTTGTTTGTCATGTCAATCCGTTTATTAGGTTGTTTTTATAACAAATGTAACTTCCAAACTGAGGTTCATCTGTTACTTTTAGTTTAGTTAAAAAATCTTTTTAAACTTAACAAATAAAATAAAAAATCCAATCCATACAAAATAGACAGATCAAATTCAATTTAATAGATAAAATCCATATAAAAAGAAGCTATAAAATAGTAATTTACATTAAAATGCAAATAAAAAAGTTGTAGACGCCCTTTCATAATGCAGACTCGACAAAACTGTAGCCTAAAAACTTTTTGTTTTATCAAGATGCGCGCGGCTTTCACTTTCAAGCTTCTTTTAGAAATAGGGCACACAAGTGGGGGTTAGTTTCTCCCCTAAAAATGCCCGAAATCCTTTGAAAACATCAAATTTGGCCCACTTTGTACTGTTACCTTTAAGAACCTGCTGATGCCCAGTTATGCTCATTTCGGTTATTTCGTTTTCTCCAAATTACTGTTTCTAAATTATAATTACTAATGAAACATGTGTATAAAAATGAAAAAATACTATTAGCAGTAATTAAATTTTAATTATATACCCTAAAAACTAAAAAAAAACATATGGAGTTTAATAGGATTGTAAGTTAATTTCTCCGCATTTCTAATTCTCATTATATAGCAAGGTTCAGGTCTCATCAAACCAAACCAGAAACGTATAATAATTTTGATACTTTATACCTGAAACTAAACGAGACTTTTTCTGATGCCTGAACGGACTCATTAATATAATTATATTTTTTGTAATTTACCAATGTGGTACGATAATTATAGCTTGGCCGTTAATAACATCCCTCGACGTTTTTAATTATAACTTCTCCAAATCTGTTCAGGTTATAAGTTATGGCAACTATTTTCGTCGGTGTGTCGAAGGCGATTTGATAGTTATTTTCGTTTTAGCTCTCCAAAAAAGAAGACTTAATTTTAGAAAAATGTGCATTTCGGGAATTTTTAAAACAACTGTTTATTTTATCTTTATCTTCAATCGTAACTGGGGAGAGCATTTTGCAATAATGGAAAATTCTGGCAAATAAGGTTCAGCAGTCGAAAATCTAGATAATAAATCTTAGCTATGAGAAACATAGATCTTTGCATGCTTTGTCAAATATTAAAAAACTGCATTTTGTTTTATAATGATATTTGTGTGATGTCGATGTTTCTGTAACACCAAGTGAAAACAAAAGAATAACATCTATTTTTAAAGCTGGTGGTAGTAATACTAAAGCATTTATTTTGTTCGCACAGACACGTGATAATTTTGAATCGAAAAGAAATTCTTTGCCAAAATATTACAAAATCTGAATATTATTTAAATTAAATTTATGTGATTTCGACGTTTCTGTATCACTGACTAAAAACAAAAGAATAGAATCTATTTTTAAAGCTGGAGGTAGTAATAATAAAGCATTTATTTTGTTTTCACAGACACGTGTTAATTTTGAATCGGGCTGTCAAGTCGAATTCAGTTATTTTTAAATATTTATAAATAATTATGTTTTATTCGTACAGACACGTGCCAATCTTGGAGCTAACTGTCAAGCCAAATCCAAAAAAGTAAAAAAAATATCGCGAGTTATAAAACAAACGGTTTGAGTTGGCGGGTATAATGTATTTGCAGAAACATTGCAAATGTTGCTTCTTTTCTATATTATTTTTTAAATTTGTGTAACATGTCCTTTCCAAGCGAAAATTTAGAGCAGATGATATCTGGCATTATTACTACAATTATAGTTTTGTTTGCAGAAGCACGTGAAGTAGAATCCAAAGACCCAAAGATAATATATCACGAGTTATATAATAAATATTTTAAGCCGACGAATAATACATTTGTGAAAGTATTGGAAATTTACCAGTTTTTCTTTATTTCCTGTTAAATATACGAGGATGAGATGAAAAGTTTCTGGCCTAGCCTATAGCAGGCTCGATTTGCTTTCTTGTTCCAACGTGTTTGTGTAGCCTTGCTTGTGATCAGTATACGCTCGAAGTTTAAAGTGAGTGCGTCAAGTAGTTTGTGACCTGCTTATTTTGAAAATTTATATAGTGTGTCAATTTTAAAAGATGGAAAAAGCGAGATAAGAGCCATGATAAAATATTTTCATATCAAAGGGTTATCGCCGACGGAAATAAAAGGTGAACTGGATGCTATACTAGGGGAATCTGCTCCTTCCTATACCACAGTTAAAACCTGGGTATCGGACTTTAAACGTGGTCGCACTAGCACTGACGATGCTCCGCGTTCTGGCAGGCCAAAAACGGCAACTTCTGAAGAAATGGTGCAAACCATTCACAAACTAATTCTTCGCAGATTAAGACTGGAAGAGGTAACAAAGGCTGTGGGCCGAGGGCATATCAAAAGAGCGAGTTCACCATATTTTATGTGAAGTTTTAGGTATGAGAAAGCTATCCGTCCGATGGGTGCCGCATTTGCTCACGCGAGATCAAAAGCTCGGACTTTTTGCATAGATTTATTATACATGAAACATGGGTTCATCATTATACCCCTGAAACTAAACAATCCAAACAATGGACGGCAAAGGACGAACCAGTTCCAAAGAAGGCAAATGCAGTACCGTCTGCTGGAAAGGTAATGGCAACGGTCTTTTGGGACGCTAAAGGGATACTCCTCATAGATTATCTCGAAAAAGGAAGAACAATAAATTCAGAGTACTACAGCGACTTACTGGACCTGCTCAAGCAGAATATAAGCGAAAAACGTCCTGGTTTGGCAAAAAAGAAAATTCTGTTTCATCAGGACAATGCACCTTGGCACAAGTCCGCTCTTGTAATGGATAAAATCTTTGAATTGTTAAATCATCCACCTTATTCGCCAGACCTAGTCTCGTCATACTTTTATTTGTTTCCAAATCTAAAAAAATTTGTTGCTGGAAAAAAATTTTCCTCAGATTTAGAAGTCATTGCAGCTACAAACGCCTATTTTGACGAGTTGGATAAATCAGACTTCAGTGATGGCATTAAATCAGTTAAACATCGTTGGGCCAAATATATTACTTTACAAGGGGACTATGTAGAAAAATAAATTATTATTTAGTCACTATGGTGTTGCATTCTATTTTAGGCCGAAACTTTTCACCCCATCCTCGTATGTTACCTGTTACCAAAAATCTAAGGCAAAAATTGAATAGACTCTACATTTAAATCAAATCATACTTAATGCTATTAATACAGGAATAATTTTATTCGCAGAACAACATAATAATTTTTCGGCTGCCGTCAAGTCAAATCCACGGAAATAAAAAATATCGTGTGGTATAACATAAAAATGTTGGGTCGACAAGTGACACCTTTGCCAATCTAAATATTGCAAAATCTGCTTCTTCAAAAACTTTGATTAAAAATACAAGAAAAGCATCTACTCTAAAAGGAGATGGTATGCAATATTATTACTACAGAATTAATTTTGTTAGTGAAGGCACGTGATAATCTTGAAGCTAACTGTCAAGTGGAATCCAAAAAGGAAAAAAAATATCGCGAGTTATAAAACAAACGGTTGGAGTATAATGTATTTGCAGAAACATTGCAAATGTTGCTTCTTTTCTTTATTATTTTTTAAATTTGTGTAACATGTCCATTCCACGCGAAAATTTAAAGCAGCATAATTTTGTTTGCAGAAGCACGTGAAGTAGAATCTAAAGACCCAAAGATAATATATCACGAGTTATGTAATAAATATTTTAAGCCGACGAGTAATACCTTTGTGAAAGTATGGCAAATTCACCAGTTGTTCTTTATTTCCTGTTAACTATATGTTACCTGTACTGATACAAACGCCTATTTTGACGAGTTGGATAAATCAGACTTTAGTGATGGCATCAAATCAGTTGAACATCGTTGGGCCAAATGTAATACCTTACAAGGGGACTATGTAGAAAAATAAATTATTATTTAGTCACTATGGTGTTGCATTCTATTTTAGGCCGAAACTTTTCACCCCATCCTCGTATGTTACCTGTCACCAAAAATCTAAGGTAAAAGTTGAATATACTCTATATTTAAATCAAATGATACTTAATGTTATTAAAACAGGAATAATTTTATTCGCAGAACCACATAATAATTTTTCGGCTGCCGTCAAGTCAAATCCACGGAAATAAAAAATATCGTGTGGTATATCATAAAAATGTTCGGTCGACAAGTGACACTTTTGCCAATCTAAATATTGAAAAATCTGCTTCTTCAAAAACTTTGATTAAAAATACAAGAAAAGCGTCTACTCTAAAAGGAGATGGTATGCAATATTACTACTACAGAATTAATTTTGTTAGTGAAGGCACGTGATAATCTTGGAGCTAACTGTCAAGTCAATTCCACAGAAATAAAAAAAATTGCGAGTTATAGAATAAACATGTTCAGTCGGCGGGTGATGCCTTTGGCTGGCTTCCAGACGGACGAATTAAAATAATGTCCGTCGTGCGAAAACATAAAATGGATCATTAAAGAACGTCTCTCGTATGAGTGCCACCGCACACAGTTTTACTGATTTAACGAAATTTATGGCCGCTGGGTATTAAGTCGCCATCGAAATAACTTTGGGAGTAAAGCTCCCCGAGAGATCGGGCTTATTGTGACTGCGCATTTCGACAGCTTAACATGACGACGTGGGACAGGTGCCCGAATTTATAATATCCACTATAGCTCTATCAGTTTTTGTTTGCTTTTCGAGATTTATCTTATTTTGGGCGAGTTTATAAACACAAAAGAGTTAACAAGTATCGTGAAACTAACATTACCAACCAAGTTTTATATTAGGAGAAGCTTAACGGAAGATTTCTAAAAGCCGTTGAAGTTCGCTGTTGAGGTTGAAAGTTCGCAAGTAGAAGATTATATTTCTCAAATGTATATTTTTATGTAAACAAACAAAGTTTAGGTTTCGTTGAGGTTGACCTGAAATGTTGGAGTGGTTCATCTTGTTTATATTTAAAGATATTAGTTGTTTAATGTTTGTTAGCTTCTTTTACAATATTTTAGTTAATAAAAACTCACTAAAACATGAACAAAAAACTTTTGCTTTAAGACAGCATGGAAAGAGATGGGATATTTATTTTTAACCCAACTCCATTGAAACTGTCTAATATGTTTCTCCTTATAGTTATTTTAATTTAAATTTGTCTTGTTTGTTTTTATTATTAATTCCTTTAACCATGTTTTTATTAGTGTTGGGCAAAGGATATTTTTGTATTTTTATAATGTGTTTAATGACGTCTGGAAGTCAGCACATAATCGGATGTTACCATTTGGCATTTTTTATTTAAATACTTTTAAATAAAAATGTTATTATGGAAAAATCTAAATATGTCAATTCTTGTTTCAAGGGAGACATTAATTGTTTATTATTCCTGAAAATAAAACTTTTAACTGAGTTTATGAATGCTTAATTCTGAACTTCCAACGGCAAACTCTAAGTCTCAGCTTTAACTGAACCTCAACTGCCTTTATGAACCCAGCTTAAACGTAAAAATCCGCCTGTTGATAAAGCAAGCTACGAGAAATTTTTAAAAAGTTCGAATTTTCGGAGGGAATCTACATACCTTTTTCT
This sequence comes from Aspidapion aeneum, assembly GCA_963576565.1. Classification (NCBI taxonomy): domain Eukaryota; kingdom Metazoa; phylum Arthropoda; class Insecta; order Coleoptera; family Brentidae; genus Aspidapion; species Aspidapion aeneum. The sequence goes on along the minus strand of OY755038.1, from coordinate 30,184,825 downwards.
GTAATAAAAGCTTCATTTTGGTGTAATTACTTTTTTATTGTATCACATTAAACTCCTTATTATTTCCTTTTAATAATGTCCAGGGTAATCACAACAAAAGTTTGTCCTGGAATTGCTGCAAGTTTTGAAAAAAATACGCTGGTTTACTCCTATATAATCCTCTTCCAGAGGAGCTAAAAAGTCTAATAAAAAAATTAAATCCCAGTTAAAAGCATTTTTGAGTAATAATGCATTTTATTCTATAACAGAGTTTCTAGAAGCTATTGGCTAATATACCGAACGTTTTGGGTTGTGGTCTCTCGGTCGCTTTCGTATTTTAGTTTTTTTTTGTGTTTTTTGTGATTTTATAAGTCTTATTATTGTTTGTTTTAAGTCATTTTCAATAGTGATTTTTTTAAATATTTTTTTACTTAGTAATTTTTTTTAAATGTACTTCCTTTTTACTGTATTGTGGTGTTCGGAATGAAATAAATATCTATATCTACCTCAAAATTTTTATCAAAAAATTATTGTAGATTTATTGTAAACTTCAGTAATAAAAGTTTAAATCAGACTTCGTTGGTAACTTTACACACTCGTCCAAAGCACTATTTTGGTTTCATTGTTTTTTTTAAGATCTACTTTACTTTTGAAATCATGCAGGTTTAAGTGTACGATCACCGAAATTCCATGCTTAACAGTTTACATTGAGTCACGTGGAATTTTTATGGAAAGAGCGGCTATAAAAACACTGACGATATTAATCCTTTATGAGGATATTTTAGGACCAATAAAACGTGGACTTTAAGGGCACATCGGGCTCCCTCGCGCGGTAATTCTCCTCTAAATTAACTTTCGCGAAATTTTATAACCATAAAGCACCTGGTTAAAGGAAAGTTTATAATCCCTCGTAATGTCTTGGAATCTTTATTATTTCTTGGACAATTAAATCTTGATCCTTTATAATGCAATTTATCATTTCGTGCCCGTTTTATGTCATTAGTAGACGGAACATTATGGATACCTAATTGGACGGCTTTATGATTGCTAACGAATTCTTTTGAATTGTGAGTTTTAATACCAATTTGTTTTGCTTTTCGTGTATCATGGTGTATGCATAATTTTCTGATTCGATTAATTCGACAAATATGAGTGATTCATGTAGAGTTATATACATTTTTCGAAGGAGAGAGGAGATATTTTCGTTTAGTCTGACATTTTATTTTTCATGGTAACTTTAGGTTCGGCACAACAAATTATATAGCTGGATTTCGAAAATTAGCGTTGCTAAAAGGGTGTGGTTGGTTTGTTTCAATCACTTATAGAATATTGTGGCAAGCACTGAACCATCACAAAATTTTTAAATCCAATTTTCGTTATTAGACAATACTCTATTGCGTATAGATTTTCTAATGATACAGCGAATAGATCGTCCGACGGCTGATTTTTGTAATTAAGTCAACTAGTTTGTGCCCGGTCTTTTGTGGTGAGTTATTATGTAATATAATCATCCCTTATTTCTTGTGATAAAAATGCAAATTTAAAATTTTGCAATAATAATTGTCGTCTAATTAATTTGTCTTTCGTAATTGCTTTTCAATTATTTTCTATTACCGTCCAGGTTGTTTATTTGGCCATGTGTATTATCGTGCTTTCAATAGAACAATGCTTGTTTGTGTACTCCTTTCGTAAATATTTTAGGGGGTTGCGACCCCACGTTTGCGGTAGGTTGTGCGAAACAGCAGAATCCCGACGTTGGAGAGTTAGCAGTCCTCATCCATTGGCTTGTCACTTCCAGACTCGCGCCGTCCCTGCACACGTTCGATTTTTACAAAAGAAAATTCATCTCGCCCAGTAGGGGGTGTTCGAGTTTTTTTTGCTGGAGGCCTTGCTGGTAATTAACTTGAATGTTTTTTGTTTTGTTCGATTAGATCGTTTCTTAAATGTATTTTGACTTAGAATCTTTATTACTTAATCCAATATAATTAGTGTAAACAATTGATAAAACATGAAATAAACTAAAATAATAAAAATGTATACTGCGTGGCCAGACTTCTATTTGGGGGTAGGATTTTTGTATGGGCGATAAGGATTGCATGGGAGAATAGACCAACGTTGCCAGTTTAGCGAAAATATCAGTATAATCCGCTACTTGGTTCGCGAAAGATCAACTTTTCAGTTTTATATAAGTGCATTCATCAAACGGGGTGATAAACAACCAGAATAATACCTTAAAATTCTGCTTGTTCCTAAACGTAAATAATTTACTTACTTTTACAAACAAAAAGAATTTTAAAGTGTTAAGCTTGTTATTAATTTTCGTTTCACATTCTCTTAAGTCAATTTTTTTACACCAAAGTGTAACAATCTATTGGTAAGCTAATTATTATTTAATATTAGTTTTTTTTAATGCATTTTTAGTCTAACCCTAGCAAAGGTGATGGTAAACCACAGTGAACGCTGCGTGGTTATAGGACGCGGGAGGGTGGTCGAGACCTTAGGGGGCGGCAGAGGTGGTATTGAGCCTCAAAAGTAGTTCCGCGGTGTTCATTTAGTATTTTTTCAAGACAAATATCATAATTGTGAGTAGTAATGCCTTTTAAAACTAAAAAGCACCTTTGTAAGAAAATATTGAAGTAATGTTACTTGCTCGCAGGCGACATGCGCCACAGGCAAAAATGTTTTAAATACTAAAGGAACATTTTTAAACAAAAATCGATGCAACAAGCAAAGTTGATTGTTTAAATGTAAAATTGGTTAAATAATACTTTTAACTAACCCTTTTTTTTTAACCAAAATCTAATGCCGACATAAAACTTATGTATCATATTGGGTTAAAATCATTTAAGGTGTCCTTGAGTTATCGTGTATTGAGACAGACAATTTATTTAATTATCTAATCTAGGTGTTTTAGTAACTAAATAACTTTTAATAAAATTTTAAAAATAAAATGTTCACGTTTTTGTAAGTTGTATGGTGATGGTGACAAGTCAAGTAATAATTCTCGCCTAAAAAATGCTTCAGATTGTCCGCCCCTTGACGAGTGCGACCGCGTGCGCCTGTTGTAATTTATCAAAGTTACCTTTGACAACGCTGCAAAGCTTTCTGCAGGACTCGGGCGTATCGCGGTCTCTTTTTAATAAATGCTATACGTCTTCTGTTTTTATCCTCTTATGGAAATTTATACCCCTAGATGTGAACTTGTTCACGCGGTATAAATAAATAAAGAATAGAATAGATAGAATAGAATAGAATAGAATCCTTTATTTTCCCAAAGACAATTTACAATTTATTTGCTGAATGTGTAATTGAAAAGGGATTCTAATATATCTTGTGCGTTTTACAGTATTTAAATATTGCTACGTATTTAATATGGTAATGCATCTACAGATATAGTTTTAAGTTATTTATGTATTATTTAGCTTTGAATATTTTTGTATATACGTTTTTTTGTCAATCATGGCTTATTTCTATTGTTTTTCGAACTTTAAACCACCCCTCAGGGGTTGTACTACAATTTGAGACTATTTTTAACGGGAATCCTACGACTGCATGGACTAAATTTCCAAAAAATTACATTTCGTTACAAATTTTTATGTGGTTTTTCTGTAATTCGAAAGTTAATTTGAATTTATATGAGATGAAACTTTCTGAGATATGGTTACTATAGTCTAAATTATACGCATTTGTAATGACGTCACCAGGTGAGAAAAAAACGTATGGCGTAGATATTTTTGCCAATCAATATTTGTTATTATGTTTTTGATTGATAGTGATGGATACTTCACATAACCAATAACCTACCTATTTAAAAAATGAATTAATCATAGACACTACTTTTTTTTAAAAGTTTATTGTCACCGCTGTTTATAATATACTAAACAAAGATAAACAAAAATGACGTCATTTCAAATGCGTATAATTAGGACTATATCATATTGCACATTAGGGTGAACCAAATATTTGCAGTTATTTGACCTGTGAGTATTAAAAAAATACACTTAAACTGGTCGGTATCAATTAATAATAAGTCTAAAGGTCTTATTAAATACTGGTGCAAGAGTTTAAATAGAATAATAGAAATTTTTGTAAAAATACAAACAAGAAGGGGTGTTATATGGGATTGGCGCTTATAGATTATAGTCATGTTTATTCTAGTAATTTGACAAGTTTATGTCTTGTTTTAAAATGTCATCTGTCAAGCTTGTTTAAAGACCATCCAGGGCTATCAAAACGGACGGGCCACGATCCTCCACTTTGTTGACGTCACATCGGGGACTGATTTTTTTTTGATGGTCACGTCACCAGACAGCTGATTGTGTATAAAATATTGAAGTTAGAATGACGGTTCATAAATATTTGACTTTTAAAACTTAATATAGTTATTAACATGTGTTTACAAAAATTACAACATCAAAAAATGATTTTTTGTACGGTAATTTTGTTTAAAAAAACTTTATTGTAAAAAATTAAGTCGAAAAAGGTTTACAATATAAACAAATAAACCAATGTCGTGACAAACACATGACAAAGTCAAATACATGTCAAATATAACAGTTGGCAATGTTGGCATGCGGTACATGGCTGGTACTTTGAATTCAAAATAATTAATGCTAAATCTTGAATAGTTTAATCTTTTAATCATCTTGCATCCTTAGAAAAGTTTCGTGGAATATCGGGATGGTGTCTGAGAATATTTCACTGAAATTTCACGGAAATCTGTAGTGCCATTTTGAAAATATCATCGAAAAAGTGTGACCTCCCATAAGACCCAATGTAAAAGTCAGCCCCCCGAAAATAGCTGATTTTTTCAGGGTCGTGGCCTGTATTTTTTTGTTGGCCTTTGACCATCTAACAAAATCCTGCGCCATTTTCATTAACGGAATCTTGGGTAGCCAAGAGAGGGTCCGAATTTCATCTGAGATGCCCGAAATTCGCAGCTTAATTAACGCCTTCAATACGGTGGGGCCACGAATGCTTGCCCGTACGCCACACGAACGAAATGAGATTTTGGCCGTTTGAGTGATGGACGTTCGTCGTTGCCAAGGTAACAATTAGACCACGTGACCGTCCTGTATGGGAACCAATTACGCGAGTGCGGCAGTGATGGATGATCCAATCACAGAGTGGGACCATAGCGAAGAAGAAAAGAAAAGATAGCCGTGGTCGATGCGTGGAGAAAAGGCCTTAGGTCGACGGTTAGGTCACCGTCAAATTAGCTGCGCGGTCGATTCTTTCATTATGTACCGCCTTATTCTCACGTTCGCCGACGCATCTTTTTGTTTTTTCTTTGGTGACTTTATAGTTTGCCTCAATTACCATTAAATAATGCACAGAAATATTAATATTGGCGTAATGGTGATTCAAATTTGACAGACTTCTAGAAGAGATTAAAAAAAACGCACCTTCTTTTGAAACATTTAAATTTTAAGGAAGTTAAATTGTAAAACTTGTGTTTTTAAACATCAGTCTTTTTTCGAGTTTTTGGACGTCTCTAAATTTTTATAAACATTTCGTTTTAGAGTAGGTTAGGTTGAAAAAATCAACTTTATGTAATGTTCCGCTGTTTTACAGGAGAAGAGTTTTGTGTGCTTTTAGTGGAGAGATAGAAAAGTTGGGTTACATCCCTCATAAGAGGATTGCTTTGTTTTGAACAGGAAAAAGGTAATGTTTTTCCTAAAAATGTTGGCAATAAGGCACTTGGTGCATAATTTACTTATAAACCATAACATTTTCTTTAAAAATCATTAAATTACCGAAAAAAATATCAAAAATAAAGACTGTGCATGGGCACTAAAACAGCAAAATAATGCTTTCTTTGTCATCTACGCCTAAAAAGGATCACCTGATAGTGGGGGCTTGTTACTTTCGCAATAGGTGACGCAGGATTTCCCCCCGCCTATTTTTTTATACACACAGAGTTCAAAAAGTCTGTTTTGTCAACGTCGTTCCACCTAGAAAACGGGTTTTCCAGTAAAACACACACTGCATCGTACACAGTGAACATTGTGCAAAATAATTAAAATAAAAACCGAATCAGAATCGAGTGTAAACAATACGCCGGTAACCGCACACTATTTCAATAATGTATGCAGGGACAACACCTGATTCTTTGCCCTGCCAAAGCAAGCGACGTTGTCATGACAAACAACGGACGATTACACCTCGCGGCATATCAACTACACAGACAAACGAAAAACAAAAATCGCTTAAACAATGCGTGTGTGTACGCTGGGCCTGCATTATCTGCCCTATAGAATTCTATAGCGATATGTTTTGTTACCTGCTAATTGCAAAATATAGAAAGAGAGGACGACATGTCGCTATAAAATTCCACAATATAGAATTCGCGGCGGGGTGCGCTTACGGTTTCACCTGCGTCATTGAGCGAGCCGGCACTGTCACCCGACCTAAAATAATTAATTTTCTTAAACTTTAAGATTTTTTGATATTTTGTTAATAGTATAAAAAAACTTTATTTACTACTAGAGTAAAGATACGAAATATCTAGATATAGCGTTTCTGTTTGGTTTATGAAGATCCTGATCCTATATCGTACTTTAGGAACCCTGTCGAAATACCAATAATTGTATAATTTAAATTTCATCATGGAAATCTGGGAGCTCCTAACAACGTAAACACAAGTAAAAGTAAATACACAAAAAACACCTAAAAACGAATCTGATTGGTCGCTAAATTAGACTTTTGTTTATTTGGTTAGATAACAGAACGCGTGTTGGCCTACATGTATGAGCCCAGGCGGGATTTTATTTTAATACCTTTCTGTACACACATATACATTGAACATTGTTCGTGTTTGTTTTTGTTTTAGGGATACGTAAATAGCGTTGAATATAGGTGTATGTATTCATAATGGCTGTTACTGTTTGATCTGTTGATAGATATATTACGCTTAGCAAGTTTGTGTAAATTTTTTTTAGCTTTTATTTAATTTTTCCTATTTTTAATATAAATTTGAGAGAGAACTGATCTCGAGAGTATTTCTCGCAAATTGACAAATTTTAGAGAGTAGGGGAAACTCAGCTGGCATAGCAGGTGAAATGGCACAGTGGTGTTATTTAGGAAACTGGGTATCATCCGGCAACAGTGTAAGCGTTGACAGGAGGCGCTTGACAGAAATACTTAAGCTACATTTTCACTCAATTTCGCACCTTCTTACGGTAAATCTGGGTTCATACAGAAACATAACATGACATAAGACGTAGCATGACATAACATAACATTACAGAAGGAAAATGGGTGTTTATACAAAAATATAACATTATATAACATAAAAGCTTAGTCCAATGACAGTTTGACTTTTATGTATGTGATTTTGGAACATTTAGCTGAATTAATAGAACAGGTGCAGGGTTTCCCTACTCTGTACTAAAAAAAAGACATAGATTCTTCATCCATCTAAGAAAAATAAATAAGACCTCCTATGAAAGTAACCAAAGAACCATCACCACATGTATTAGGGCTGAGTCCCAATTAACTGCAACATTGACAAACAGCCAACCTACTATATGTACCTAAATATCAAAGAACCAATGTTGTGCTTTCCTTTTTTGCGCCATCTAAACACAATAAAAAAGTAGGGTTATGGTGAAAAATTACAAATAATGAAGTCATGCGAGTAATGTAATTTCACAGAAGATCTGACCATGCCATACTATTTTTTTCTATATAAACACCAACAGGGTTTTTCATAAGCTCAACTCTGTTATGTTATGCCATGCTATGTCTTATGTAATGCTATGTTTCTGTATACCGAACCGAACCGAACCCTGCTTAAGCTTTAAATATCGATTTGTTCAGGATCATTTACATTGGCACCTTGGCCATTGCAAACTTTGACCCAATTTGATTTGAAATTTGCGAAAAAAATAATTTTTTATTTTTGGTCACTTTGGATAAAATGAAAGTGCACCAGCTCGGCTACCAGGATTAAAACATCAAAGAAGCTATACTACTCTTACAACATTTAAACTTTTCCATTACTTTTTAAAATTAAACACGGGACCGTGCACGGGTTACCATAACCTAAAAATTGGCCATTCTAAATGGGTACGCACAGAAACGTCAATTCTGAATGAAAATATGCTTGTTCAAAATTGATTGTAAACGTACCTTTAGATGTTCTCAAGTCTATTCGTGTTTAGATGTTTAAGAAGGATCTGTATACACAGGCGCGGATCTACGTGAGGGGAAAAGAGGGACCCCCCCCCAAATCTCAAACTATATGTAGTTTTGACACACAAATTAAACCTCCTGGTCACTATGCAAAATGGTTTTATGCAATATTTATCATGATATTTCGCCCCAAAAGAGTTTCCTAGATCCGCCCCTGTTATACAATACATGTTAAGTCATTCGTCGCAAAAAGTGCTAAAATTATGATTTGTAACTTTGGTTCTTTGGGCCTTTTTGCTTTTTCACTATTTCAGTTTTATTAAAAGTTTAAAAATGCCATCTTACCCACATGGGTTGGGTGAGATGGTTTTTGAGGTAGGTACTTTAAAAAAACGTTTAAATTTATTTATTTTTAATTTTGTTTTCTTTTTTAGTTTTTAGACGTTGTCACATAAAATTTATCAATCCAAAACTTTTTATAATCGTTTTCAAAAAGTATGCCGTCTTAGCCAGCCGAGTCTACCCTAATTATGAAATAAATTTGACCAGATATCAGACAGTGGACTAGTAGAGAACCGCACACTTGTAGTGGACAGATTGAATTTAATGTCTGAGGAGCAACTCTCGAACTAAGAATCGATTCCGAATTGCGATAGTGCTATCGCAGAAGTAATGTACCAAAGAAAGAATTACCATCATGCGACTACTCTCAGGAACAGTGGCGGCTGATACAGGCAGGGCAACGGGGCAGTGCCCTCCCAAAACTAGATAACAAACAGTATTTTTAATTGATTTATTTAAAAATAGTTAAATCTTCCCTTACGACATGATTGTCCAGTTCTTTTTATTATCTGTGGTTAATATCAAGCGATTAATTGGGTGAACTTTTTTAGCGTTAATAATTACAAGCCGGCAGCGCCGCGCGGGGCAATGTTTCAATTTCACCCGTTTTTCAGCGGGGTATGGGTGGATGTTCTCGAGCGGGGGCGGGAGGAATGTGTGTTTTAGTTGAAGTCGGCCATCATCATCGTGCGGAAATATCCGTTGCCCTTTTACACTATGCCGGTTCTATCCTTAGTGAAGACTGATGAGTTTGTTTTGATGTCAGTAGTAAAAAGCATTGCCGGTCGCGTGTCATTGTTTTTGTTATCTTTCGGTTATAAAATGGAAATAAATACCGTCGATTACATAATTAACTGTGCAAATTTAAATACGTTGACATATGAACTTCGATTACAAATAAAATCTTTAGGGCCACATAGACCGGACCTAAAAATCACAAAAATTAACCAAAATTTTAGTGCAAGTAATGAAAAATTATATGATGCTGAATAATGGTTGTGAGGTTGTAAAAACGAAATGCTTTTTTTTTCTTTATTTGTCTTATTATGAACAATCCACGAAGTGATCCTGCGTGGGTGGCCAAAGGCATGTGTGAACTCTAGCACTTTAGTGAAAAGTTAAAGACACAAAGTAAGTGCTACTTAATTAAATAACCACAATTTTCTATGCTAGGCAAGACTGATATTAGGTGCCAATTAAATAGTGCCTATAGGCTAAAAATTACCAAACATAATGAAAATGTGGCAAAAAGTAGACGTATACTTAGTAGGTTAATAGATTGTTTAAAATTCTTTGGGATTTTTGAGGTTGATGAGTCTGAAACTGGTGCTAATCAATGTTTACATAATCAAAGTGCTAATCCAAGCACTTTGCGCATGTAAAAAAAGGGCGAATAGACTTTATCTATAAACAAATAAACTAAAAACTACACCAATTAGCTGCATGTTTGAAAAATGCTAAAATAAAATTATTTAGGTAAGTTTATGAAGCGAACCGAACCGAATCCCCAATTTATAACGTCAGTCAGGAACAGTCTGGAGAGCAGAAATTCTGGAGAGAACTTCTGGCCGATAAATCTCAACTCAGCACGCTCTTTAGTTCACTTAAAATAAAACTAACATTAACAGCAACAATGATTGTGTTGTAAACAACAACAAAAATCACCCGCCATCAAAAACAAAAAATACTAAAACAGATGTAAAAGAACGATATTACAACAACACATGTATGGGCCACTGAAAACAATGCCCATTTAACATAAACCGTGGCTAATTTCAATGGGTAAATAATTCTTCAACGTATTCTTGGTAAAAATTAAAATATACCGCCATTGTCTGTCTGGAGGGCTTATTAAATGTATATGCCTACGGCGTAGGTATATGTTAATAATACTTGGGCAAGATGGCAAAACCAGCTATGTCAATTTTTTTTAATTTACTCTCCATCGTCTATGAGTTGACTCATTTAAAATTGAGGTTATGTCTATGACTTTTTTAGTAATCATTAGTTAATTTGCTAAAAACGTATTAACTTGCTGGTGTAATTTAAACACAAAAGATAAATAGAGTCGTATAAGAGAAATCAAAGAGAGCTTGGGGTGCCCCAGGGAACTGTCTTGGAGCCAGTGCTATTTCAAATTTTTATAAACGATTTGCTGATTTGATTCTTCTGGGTGATGCGGTTTTGTATGCAGATAATACTGAGGTTACTGTTTCTGGCAACACTTGGGAAGAGAAAAAACATAAGGCTGAGATTTGTCTAGACAAAATGTATAACTGGTTAAAATTAAATTTATTAACTTATAATATGACAAAAACTCAATTTGTTACATTTGGTCTAACTCAAACAGTGTAGCCAAGTTAACAAGTATTGCATGTTATGTGATTAGAACAAGTTCAGAGAGTAACTAGTTTTAAATATCTGGGTGTGATTGTTGATCAACACTTAAAATGGGACCTTCAGGGTGACTTGAAATTCTGAAGAATCATTTACAAATTTTATCAGTTACGAAATTTTATGTCTACACAGAATGTGAAAGAGGTGTACAAAGCAATAACTTAATCACTTATCAGCTACTTTGGGCCATTCTGGGGAGAACCTAAGAGAGTAACTTAGAAAAGTTAAAATTAATTCACAAAAGATTAAAAAAATAATTCATAATAAATCCATGAGCTTTGCTTTAAACAAAATATTTGATGTTTCAAAACTAAAGAATATTGACACCCTAGTTATAATTATCACAGTAAATTTTGACCACTGCAATCAAAATATGGATATAACAAAAAATCAGTCTTCTTCCACACTCTATTAAACTTAAAAGCGGGTATACATCAAGATTTGAAGCAATTTAATAACACCAATGCATATAAAAAGAAAACATCTAAACGCATTGATAAAAACCTTTAAATTTGTAAAAACGTTTTTAATACATACATAGGTATGTAGATAGTTATAAAATTAACAACATTACATTCCTTGCTTTCAGAAATAGCTCCTGTCTTTTTCTAGGTTAACTTTTGTTTATACCTTAGGTTGTGGGTTAAGAAATGTCATATTATAAATTTTGCTTAATTTCTATGTGCAAAAATCGATGTTGCGCCACATACAAGTTTTTATGGACTTAAGGTGGCTTTGAATCAAATTATTACTGTTATTGTATAGTAGTAAATATGTAATAAATGTGTTTGAATTTTAGGGCAATGGGTTGGGTGACATTTTGAAAGAAAAGAGAAAGTTATACATAGGATATGATGGACACAAAGCTTATAAAGCAGCTCCAGATAAACAAAAGATCTTTAATCCGTACAATTAACCATTAACAAATAAACTAGAAACGTCTCTACCTAGAGTTTTAAAATAATCAACATTGACATTCGTGGTTTCTTAAACTTCAGAACGGTACTCGGGGATGGCTCTCTTATTTTGCATCGGACACGGTTGAAATAAATCGCCCATTCTTTTGCGGGAAAGTGATTGCCGTGCTTGGTTGCCTTTGCTCAACAGAGTCAAGAAGTTAAAAACAAAGGAGGCAACGCTCAATAATAAGATATCGGTGTGGTGTCACTCGGTTCTCAAAAGGCGTTACCAACTCGCTTTGCAAGTGATATGCCTGAGAAAACGCTAAAACAACAACGTTCTGAAAATAAGAAGTCGCGTTTCGCGGAAAATGTGCATAGAAGACAGGTTACCTGCCAACTGGTAGTTGTAGTTGATGTTTCAATTCAACCTGATTTGGTAGCGCCTTTAGTATCTGCAGAATGTCGATAAATAATTGATTAGCAAAATCAGTCAGTTTTAAAAAGAGAAAATCTTAAAAAATCAACAACAAAATTATGAATGGTTAAAGTTATTAAAGATTATTTATATTCAGTGTGTGAATTATATCTGAAAAAGTCGCAAACGAGAAAAAATTGTCTAGGAAAATGCGTAACTGAGAAAAAACTTTGCGATATTTATCAAGTTTTGAATTTCCTACTTAAACTTATAATTTTTTTAGTGTTTTTAAAATTAATTTTATATACTGTCTTCTGTTCAACATGCCTTGGTAGTGCATTTAATTCAAAATAATACAATTTTACCAGAGAATATGGGCCAAATTAATTAATGGATCATCATTAATAGATGCTTTTTGTTTTTTTGTTGTTTTCTTCAGACTTGTTTCTTACTCGATAAATAATTCTTGGTGAAACAAGTCGAAGTTTAAAAAAGAGACAATCTTGAAAAATCAGTAACAAAATTATAAAGAGGTACTTAATATTATCAAATATTCTGCCTAGTGCGTGAATTATTTTTAAAAACTTTTTCGAAGTAGCAAACTAAAGTAAAATTTTTAGCAAAATACGTGACTAAGGAAGCAATTCCCAGTTATACAATTTATATACCAAGGCTATCCGTAATTGAGATGTGTGATTTTTTTTAAATTTTCTACTTAAGGTTTTAATTTTTGTACTGTTATTAAAATTAATTTCATGTTTTGTATTATGTTCAATATGCCCTTGTTGTTCCTTTAATTTAAAACAATATAATTTCCCCAGAGGATCTCCGACAAAATTTATTGTTGCATTACCACTGATAGATGCCTTTTAACTATCAATATTTTCTTCAGCATTATTTTTTTACGATATTTATTAAAGTAATCCGTTCTTAAACTAATTTTTGATTGAAAAGTTTTATTGGTATAAAATTTCATATCTACTAAATGCTAACGTGTCAACGTTATATTCATTGAAATTTAATAGGAAATGTTTGGTATTGTTGTGCTTAATGTCTATCTTCTCATTTAGAGTAAAGAATTTCAAAATATCCATTTCGCCAACGTTGTTTCCACAAACGAATATCCCGATAACGCCGCGTAAACCAAAACGATTCTCCATTGCTAGCCACATAATACTTCTTGCCTTGCTTACTGCTGCTTTATTAAAAACCAAAGACCCTCCTGCTGCATTCTGAACCTCTAACGAGTCTCACAGCTGTGTCCCCCCATTCTCTAGTCCCAAGCCCGAATATCTAGACAGCACGTGTCTTGCTTTTTCTCGCTGGAAAGTTAACGTGAAAGAGTAAGAGAGTAGATGTTTAAAAATTTGAATGTTGTGAGTATACAGCTTCACACGGTCGCTTCTGCGTTGAGCCTTAGGTGGGGAAACACGCGACGTTTCCCCCCTTCGCGAACACACAGACACACAAGCCCGCGTTGCTATGGCGACCACCGCATTCCCGCCTCGCAGCCATGAATCGACGGTGCGCAAGCGCGCGCTCGCCCGTGTTGTATCGCGCTAGTAGTGACGCGCTGTGCCGCGGCAGGATAGCGAACTGCCGTGGTTATTGGGAGGTGGCACATTCATGAGGATGGTAATGCCGCGCTGCTTCTTTTTTTTCGTCGTCCGACGGACGTCTATGCTATGCTGCAGAGCAGCCTTCCTATAGCGTTTGGAATAACGGACATAACAGGAATTTTATTGGTTTTTACTTTAGGAGGAAAACCCAATGGAAGCATGGAACGAATATGATCAAGATTTAAAACAACGAAAAAAGAACGCGGTTGTACCTAAGTTTTGATGCATTTGGTACTAACTATACCTATACAGTTGGATAAATTGGAATTAACTGAAATTTTTTAATCCATTTGGTAGACATTTAGATCCCTGAGCCATACTTTATCCAACTAACTAGAACCTTTGTACATAATTTTAAACTTAATTAATGTTGCTCATATTTTTGCCGGTGTTGAGATTGGTAGACTTAGGGCATAAGAGGTATGTATCAAAGAGACAGTTAAAGTTTTTGATTTGCTTATGTTCTAAATGTACAAACCTTTAAAACAACTTTAAGGACTAGGTGTATTAATTTTCCTTGTGTCATGATCATTCCCTATTTTCTTAGTATTTCCTGAGGTCGGGGTATAGGCTTTTAGAAATACTAAAAATACTCTTTTGTACACTAAAATTTTGAACATAGCAGTAAACTATTTACTTTACTTTTACTTAGGTTTTATTGGGTATAGGGAAAGGCAGAAAAAACAATTTTTCTTTGGCAACGTTTCGATTTATATTAAATCTTTTTCAAGCCTCAGAAAGCCAGTCTCAAGCCATCGGAGAAAACATCACCACCAACCAAATTTGGCCACAAAAATTAACAACAAAAAAGAAAGAAATGTTTACTCTAATTCAATGAAGGAAAACAATTTGCGCTTTAAAATTTAGTCTAATTCAATGAAAGAAACAATTTTATTTAATTTAATGAGAGGAAAAATTAAAAGCATTGTTATGATGGGATCAGATTTGGTTGGTGGTGATGTTTTCTCCGATGGCTTGAGACTGGCTTTCTGAGGCTTGAAAAAGATTTAATATAAATCGAAACGTTGCCAAAGAAAAATTGTTTTTTCTGCCTTTCCCTATACCCAATAAAACCTAAGTAAAATGACATTCCAAGGGAACGAATCCAACATAAACTATTTACTTTACGTTTGTTTAAAAAAAACATATTAAACTTGCTTACCAGGACTCCCGAGGAAGACGGATGAGTAGAGGACACCCCTCCGCGCCGCGTCCGAGGCTGCTCGTGCGTCCGGCGGTGATGACCATTCTCTCCTCGGACACCATTTACCTGCAACAACATGAAAACCACATAAAAATATATTAATTTTCATAAACTAATGTTTTTATACAGGGTGTACCATATTACTTTGTCAAAATGAAATTTGAATTAGACGTGATAAAATTAAATGCGGTAGCTCTGCCCAAGGGCGTGGTAGGAGAGTGAAGGGCGGTATTTACTTATACCTTCTTTCTTTGTCTTATGCTTTCATAGTCGCACAGATAGCGGCATTGAGAGTGTAATAGGTGTTGCCTCGTTTTACGCACTAGGCGGGGTGAACAAAGCATGTAAACAAATGTATATAGTTGTTTATTTTTTAACAAATTTAAATTTTGTTCTTAAGCATACCCTTAAAAATTTTTGTAAGGTTAGTAAATGCGAATTATCTTAAAAGGGTATGTCAAAAAGTTGGTTATCATTAAGCCGCGTCCACACCTGCACGTTTCGATGAACATTTAGCTGCGCAACGAGCCCAGCGGCGAACAGAACACTAGTTTGGACGGCGTCTTAAGCGTGCTCGCGAACGATTCGGCGAATTCTAGCCATTTTTATCGCTTGGATGGGACAAAATAAAATTGCGAAAAGATTTGAATCTTGAAGGAAAAAAAACTGGGAGCATTTCCGTTCTGCTCATTGCGCGGCTCAATGTTCGTCGAAATGTTCAGGTGGGGACACGGCTTTAGAAATAGTTGACCAATAATGCTTTAAATCACTTAATCAAAAAATGTAACTTTGTTTATACTCTTTTTTCTTGAATTTTTTACACTTTTATAAGAGAGGACACTCAAATATACGTCCAAAATACGAAATAAATAAATATATAATAAAAATATGTGTTGACCATTGCCATGCTTTTATTAAGTACAGTTGACCGACCACCCAGCAGTGGCGAAACGACAAAATCGTAATTCTACTGCTGCAGGCTCCCCTTTATTCTTCTTGTCGTCTGCAGAAGTAGCATTTAGTGTACAATAGCAGAAGTAGACTTGTATACGGGGTGAGTATGGATGGTCAGTTACTTTTGTATATAAACCCTTTTTTGGTTTTTATAGTTTTGTGTCAAGTCGTACGTAAACCAAATAATGTATTTTTTATAATAAAAATCAAAATAGCTTAAAGTTTAAAGTGGTAACTTTTCAATATTTTTTAATTTAACGCATAATTTGAAAACGCTGCCTGACATGGGACCCAAAATCGCGTTGCACAATTGCCAGTCCTCCTCGACCTAGTTAATCAAGTTCTTTCGAATATAATAAATGGGTAAGACAAACGAAGTTCCAATTGTTGAGTATTTAAAATATACCTAGCTATGACTTAAATCGGCACAACTGTTATTACAACTAGGTATTTTGTAGTAGTAGAGGGGAGACCCATAGGTCCGGCACGTAGGCCAGAAAAGGTCCTTTGTGGCTCCGGGCCTACATAGGTCCCTATTTTGTAAGTTCTACAAATTATAAATTTTAAAAATTATTTCAGTATTTTTTTAAATATTAAATCAACTCAAAAGCAGGAAACGTTTAGTTCCGTTTGGAAAATTTGAGAAATCGCCCTGTAGGAGTATATAGGCAGGAGGTCGGACCGCTTTTATTGACTAAACCTACGTCGTCATCTGGTTATCATCGATTACCGGTCGTGTACACAACGAAAACGTTTGCCGCGCTCTGTCACTACCGTTTACTTCCGTTTTGTTGTTAACAACGAATGGCGGGAATCTCCTGCAGACTGTTTATACAGGAACGGTTTTTCAGTTAGCTCTATTTATATTTAGAAATTTTACGACAGAATATGGAAAAAAATTAGATGACATTTGGGTTTAAGTATATCGGTAAAAGTAAGGCCGTAACAACCATATTAAATAGAGAACTGTTGTACATAATGATCCCTTATCCGAAGAAGAGTAATTCTTTGGCTTAGATTAAGAGGTAAAGCGACTACTGCGCTTTGGCACTGATCGACAGTGTTAAAATTGCCGCGCTCTTTTACTTCTGCTTTGTAGATGACAATGAATGACGGGAATCTCCTGCAGACTGTTTATTTTTTTATTGGTTTTTAGTTAGCTCCATATTTAGAAATTTTACGGCAGAATATGGAAAAAAAATAGATGATATTTGGGTTTAAGTCTATGAGTAAATTAGGGACATAACGACAGTATTTAATAAAAAATTGTACAGAATGTTCGTTCATTCAAAGAAGAGTGATTCTTTGGCTTATTTTAAGACGTAGACGTAAGTTCCTACGACGCTTTGGTACTGATCGACAGAGAGTTCTCTGACTCCATCTTTTGAAGAACTTTGACAGGCACGATTTTAAAGATATTGGAATTGATCTAAACTGATCTCAATTAAAGATATTTGACATAGCGTCACTGCTTATTTTCCACGGCGACCTCTAGGAGTGGTCTCTTATACTTGTAAGGTCACTACGTTCTGAAACCTGGCGACGCAGTTTTCATGATCCAGTGACCTATATGCTTATTCACCATAACGACCTCAAGGGGTAAACTCTTGTACTTAAAATCTGTGAAAAATAGCAGCCAACGTTCCGTTGCCCCTATTGGAAGTTGCGCAGAAGTCGAAGCGCTATCTAATTAGGTTTTTATATCTATGGTCACCAAGAGGTAATACAGTAACAAATAGGGTTGCCAACCCGTCCTGATTTCTCAGGAACGTCGTGCGTCCTGATAACACCCTTGTTAGGACAGCAAATGTCCTGATTTTTCGAGCATTCCGCTAAAAAGTCAAATTAAAATCGGAGAGATAAGAATCCCACTTCCGTTGACAAGACGACCCTTTCTTTTTTCTTAGCCTCGATGATTAATTGACCAAATATTTACCAAAAAAATATGCGACATTTTTAGGGAATTCGCATTTTTATAGTGACGTTCTTTCGTTCTGTCTTCTTCGTTGTAATGTACCTGCCTTAAATTTGTTCCTCGTTGTCTAGCAAAGTTTAAAAAAATAAAGATATTTTTAATATTGTGTATGTTTTATTTTTTTATGACTTTTTGTGTGTCCTGATTTTGGATCAAATGTCCTGACAATTTGAACCAAATGTCCTGAAAACCCTAAATTCAAAGTTGGCTACACTAGTAACCAATCATCTGAAAAAATAAAGTGTCGAACATAAAAGTCTGACCTACACCAACAAAAGTAACGAGGCGCGCATCTACTTCAAAATTTAGGTACGTAAATCAGAAGGAACTGCGACCTTGTGACCCCGCGTCTGGTCTACAAACGTACATAAACAGCCGAGCGAGTCATATTTCAAATTTCCACCATAGGCGCAACATGTGGTCTAATGTAAGGTCATACATTACTCCGGAAAGGTGAAGAGATAAATTACAAAAGGTTTTAAGTTTTTTTGCCCCGGAAAACTCGCTGGTTACGATTCGTTTTTTATTAAGCGCAAGTTTAATCAAAGTGGATTATATCTGACAAACTTGTACGTTCTACTAATTGACCATAAATAAATTACAGCCTTCAATCGTTTCGAACCGCGCAACATTTGTTTTTGATCTTGACATCAGCTTGGTTGAAACTCTAACCCTACTTTTTTGAAAATGAATCCAATTTTTTTTTGCGGTTGTTTATGGAAGGCTTTTATTATGGAAAACGAACTTTTTATTTTATTGCATTGTTCCTCTGAAAATGAGGAAGAAGTTGAGTTTCTTGCAAGATTTTGGATAAAAAAGTGAGCGTGTTCATGGCAGCAAAGCTGCTTAATGATAGAGATATGAACCCCAAAATAATCTCTAACAACCTTTGATGTTTTATGACAAATTTTGTTTCAAATGTAATTCTAATTTTAAATTTGAAAACCGCGAACTGCCACCTTTAAGTCCCACCACACACAATAGGGCCCGACATAATACTGCAAATTAGTATCGACTGTCGTCACTTTATCCACTATCCCACTGGCCCCAACTTACCATTCAGAAGGGCATTTGCTGGCTCCAAACGGTCTGCTTCTACTAGAAAGTCTGATTCAAAGTTTTATTGAGTTTATTGAGACCTGATATCTCATGATGTTGATATTCTTTTAAGCCCTCGAATATAAAGTCCAACACCTCTTTTTTTTCTCAAAAAATAATAAATAGCCAGCATAACCTTAAAATACTTAAGAGGAGTGAGGATAATTATGATTTAAAAACCGCTCTGGGCCTGGGTAAATTTTGTTTTAAACCAATGACGTTTTTCGACGTCATCGATGACGTCATATAGTTGAACCAAAGATAACTACTCGAACGCGTTTGGTTTTTACCAATTTGCAACGATAATTACCGATTGATCGCTCAAATTTTTTTTTCTGTGATTCTTGCGAAGCAAGCGTTGCAGTTTGACATTCCGGTTTCTGGGTTAGAAATGTTAAGTGTTATCAACCGCTGTTTTGACCAGTTTTTTTAAATTAAATTTGAGATAAAAATTAACTATTAGAAACTGTTCAGGGTCTTAAAGCATTACTTTTCAATAGAGAAGGGAAAGTCTCAGAATTTCTTTCTTTTTCATCAAAAACACAACAAAAATAACAACAGCTGACAGTCTCCGTCATTTTGATAGGGCCGCGTTAAAATCAAAGGATAGTAAGTTTGGTTAGCCTGCCTAACGGGTTGCCTACGAGTCAAGGTCTTTATACTTTTATACAGGTTACCTGCAGAATTTGAAAGGTCATTAAACCTGACTGGCCAACTGTAATCAGATTAAAACATCTACGTAACAGGGTTGTCTTAAACCATTTGCTTTATGAAAACCCGATAAAGCAGCTAGAGTCGTCCCGTTGGCGCAACAGTGGTGCATTCCTTCCCAAAAGAATTTGCTATTACTTAGTTTGGAGGAAAGGCAACAGTGGCACGCCTTTGGTAACCAGTGCTTCGTCAGTTCGCAATAAAGCAAAATCTGATAAAACTGATGCATTTAAAGATAAACCACACTCACACCAAGGTCGCTGCAAAAAAAGAAAAACATCGAAAACCACAACAATTTAAAATAACAAATAAATATAAAAAGTTCTGGGTATTATTTTACACGGAATTTTCGCCTTGTGACACGTTTTGATTGGTGCTTGTTCATGAC
This sequence comes from Aspidapion aeneum, assembly GCA_963576565.1. Taxonomy (NCBI): domain Eukaryota; kingdom Metazoa; phylum Arthropoda; class Insecta; order Coleoptera; family Brentidae; genus Aspidapion; species Aspidapion aeneum. The sequence goes on along the minus strand of OY755038.1, from coordinate 30,164,705 downwards.
GTTTCGGGCAGTGCTTCCCTATGAGTTAAAGTTGTAATTATAGGAAGCGGCAACCGGCACTCTGCGTTAGGTGCGGAATTAAATGAAGGTAATGTCGATGGTACCCCTTATTTTAGATGGTTAAATGAGGCTTAACAAATTAACTGGGATTGTCTTACAAAGATAAAACTAAAATAAACATTTGATAATGATGATGATTCATATATGTGTGGGCCTTGCAGCCCTTTCACTGCGACCAGTGGATATATTGGAGCTCACTTTTAAGTGGTTTCTTACCACTGTATGCCTAATCCTCCAAAAAGGCCGGCTATCAGATTGGGTGAGACACTGTTTAAATCTTCTGAATCAATCTGAGGTTTCTGACGTAAACGTGCAATAGCCAGACATTCGCAAAGTACATATCTGACTGTTTCGTTATCCTTCATACAGAGTCTACATTCGGTCTCTTCTGTTAGTCCCATTCCGTGTATGGGTACTTTTTTTTTACAGTCGTTATGCGTATCTCCTGTCTTTCTACAAGGTCCTTTAATGAACTCTTTAGAGTGAGTCAGTTCTGGTAAGTTTATCTAGTATTGATGGAAGCTATTCTCCATCCATTTTAATATTGTTGATTTAGCAGCATTGTATAATATCCCTAGGGCTGGTTCGGGGCCGAAAAATTCGGCAGATGCCGCTTCCATCGGTGTTTGGTCTGCGGCTTCATTTCTCTCGTGCCCAGGATGCCCTGGGAGCTATACTTATGACACATTGTTAGCGCTACCAAGCGCATTTAGGGAATCCCTGCAGCTCCTCACGGATCTCGATGAGACCGTATAGGAATCAAGCGCTCCTAAGGCTGCTTGACCGTCGGAGAATATTTATATTTATCTTTAGGTTATTGTGTACTGGCGATGCAGTTTTTGCGATTTAGTATCCCTAAATGCTTGTTCACCATAACGACCTCTAGGACTAACCGGTTGTATTTAAAATCTATGAAAAAATGGCAGCCAGCGTTCCGGCGCTCTTATTGAAGGTTGCACAGTAGTCGAAACGCTATCAATTATTTTTTTATATATATATGTTGGAACTTATTTTTAATACTTATTTTTCGGTGTATTTTCGTTTAATCTTGAGAAAGAATTTATTTTAAATTCAAACTGAAAATTCCCCATCAACCTTGTGCCCCGGCACAACTTTCTCGATTTAATAGCATCGAATTTATTTAACCCCATAAGCTTTGACGCTCGTAAAGTGAATAACGTTTAGAAATGCCAATGTCGATAGAAAAATTCCGGCACAAATCACTTTCGGCATTCCGGCACGCATTGCAATCCTGAAAGTCTTGTGCTGCTGTGTATACGCTGCTGCTCTGTGCTAATTGAAATCGGGGATGAAAAGGGGGAATATAACCCCTCTGTGTGTGTATACGTAGGACAGAAGACCGTTGTACAAAAACTATAGAGCAAACGAAAGAGAATTTGTTGTGCATTTATCATTTTTGAACCAGTTTTTTAATAATTTTGATAGCTTTTATAACAAAATATGCACTAGACCAATCGATTATTTAACTTCAAAATAGATAACTGACGTATATCGCGGAATAATCTATAAATCCAGTATTTGGGGCAGGGCTATCAAAACGGACGGGCCAAGATCCTTCACTTTGTTGAAGTTACATCGGGGGCTGATTTTTATTTGATGGTCCCGTCACGACACAGCTAATTGTCTTTGAAATATTGAAGTTAGTATGACGGTTCATGAATATTTAATTTTTTTTTAAATAAAGCCGGTTTTGAGATTGTTTTTACTATATTCTTGCAGAATAATTTTCTTTAAATGTAAAGTAATCCTTAACTTTTCAGAGCCGCTTCAATGTATAACAAATACCGGATAGCATAAAACTTTTAAATTATAAAAAATTTAAGCATGAAATCAAGGATATATTGCTAGTAAAGGGGTACTATTCTGTCAATGATTTTTTAGCAGATTCACTTTAAACTCTAGAAACTATATAAAAAAAACATGTTTGTTATTAGTTAAGTCCGTTGTTATTTAAATACTTTGTATTTTTTTTTTAAACAATATGTTTCACTTTAGTTTGTAGGTACTTTCTTTTAATGTTAAGTTGATTTGACTTGTACATCCATTGTATTGTGGCTAACGTATGAAATATAATAATCTAATCTAATTAGCTCACACAAAAATTAAATTTAAAGCAGAAGCAAAAGTGACAAACAAAGATGACAAAGTCAAATACATGTCAAATATAACAGTTGGCATGCGGTACATGGCGGGTAATTTAAATTCAAAATAAGGAATGCTAAATCTTGTAGATTTTAACCTTTTAATTATCTTGCATCCTTACAAAAGTTTGGTGGAATATATTTCACTGAAATTTCGCGACAATCGGTACTGCCATATTGAAAAGTACATAAAAAAATGTCTGACCTCTCATAAGACTCAATGTAAAAGTCATCCCCCGAGAAAAGCTAATTTTTTCAGGATCGTGGCCTCTATTTTTTTGTTGGCCTTGTTTGGACTTCTGGATCCTATTTTTGTTATGGTCCATCTCACCGACTTTTTTCGTTACTTAGCTTAAAGCGTTTCTTAATATAAACATAATATGACGTAATAAGGAACACTTAAAGCTAAGTAACGAAAAAAAGAGTCTGTGCGATGGGCTATTAGTCTCATATTTTCTGGAATTATTTTTTTTCGTTTATTTAACTCTAATATTTACGGAGTTTACCAAAAGTTTTTTTAAGTTTATAAATGTAATATTGAAAGCAGTTCTGTCACCAAAAATAGGATCTACTACATCAAACGCATAGTGCGGTAATTTGTTATAACAAGCGTTAGCTATCTATTTTGAGGTTAAGACATCCATACTTGACCTCAAATTATACCTATTAAAGTTATTAGTTATATTAGGTCACGATATTTAAACTATATACGGTAGATGGTAGGGCCATAGGGGCAAAATTGGTAGAGCGAAATGCCCTGCTTGGGGGTAACGGAATATAAACTTTAAAAAACTATCCTACTTGATTGAATTTGACAACTGAAAAGCAAATATAATAACACTGACTTTTAAAACATTTCATACACTCTCTTTTGACTGGCATGATTTTCTCGTGACCGTTAAATAATATAACGAATAATAACCCTAACAGCTGTCAAAGTTGTCAAAATGGTAAGCATTTGAAAACGTCCCTAATAAATACATATTTGTTATCTATCAGCCACCCTAATAGCTATTATGGATAGGCTTTAATTCTTCCGGTGCTTTAGTACTTACTAGATATTCATCAGGATTACCTAAGAATAAAAGAATATCATTTTCACAGCAGTGGCGGCTTCTGAGTTTCGCAATAGTTGACGCAGGATTTCCTTACCCCCATTTTTTAAACACACACATAAAAATAAGAATATAATAATCAGATTCGGATTCACACACTGCATCGAACACAGGGAACATTATGCAAAGTAATTAGAACATAAATCGAATCAGAACCGAATGTAAACAATACGCCGATACACAGATTACCAAGAAATCCAGGCGACCTAGGCGAGCGAGCGAGAAAAACATGCGACGTTGTCATGACACAGGCGAACGAAAAAACAACAATCGCTTTAACATGCTTGTCTGTACGCTGGACCCGCATCCTCTCGATATGTTTTGTTTCCTGGTAATTGCAAAATATAAAAAGAGAGTACATAATCCACATCGGGGAACGCTCACGGTTTTTTATCGGTTAATAGGTAAAATTAAAAATAGAAGCAAACTGTTCTATTTTTAATTTTTTGTCCTGTCTGTCTTAGATTTTTATATTTATTATTATTATATTTAGTCTGGAAAAAATAGGTGAAGCAGCCTGCGTCATTTGGCGAAACGCCACTGTTTCACAGGCAGAAAGTTCCTATTGTACAGGGGGTTGCAATTAAATGTATAAAAGGGTTAAATAACAAGTATGATTGTAATCTCGTGGACTAACGTGGGGGACGCTTTGCCCCAAAACTTCCCCCAGCACGAATAAACGCGAGTAGGTATAGCAAGAGGGGATACTGCTGGACGAGATTGCGTTCTTATGTCTTGTAACGACAGGTTGTCTGAATTAAAGGGTGGAATTTTGATTTACGAATAGAATCGACAGCAGATGCAGTCACTTTGAGAGCTGAGTGGCGCTGGCCAATCGGCGGCGGGTAGAGGGGCGTCGTTGTGTGCTGTAGCTGACGTTGGCGTTAGCTAGAAGCTGATTTTCTACGGCTGTCGCCGTCGCTGTGAGACGTTATTTATGTCTTCAATACGACGTCGCGAAGGAGATTAGAAAACTGCTGACCCCCCTCCCGTTTTTTTCTGTGAGCCTTGCGCCACAACTTTTTGTGGTATTAAAGGAAAAAAACCTAACGATTAATTTTGCAGAACAACTTTTACGAGTTGCAAAATGCTAGAGCACTGGTTATTCAATGATTAATCTTAAAAATACTTTTTACGAATATCGTATTAAGGCAAGTTTTTAAGAGCACTGCGTATAAGGGTTTTGAAATAACACTTTTATTGGAAAAGTTTTTAATATTTTTTGATAAAACTTTTAACAATTACTGATAAAAAGAATTCCTTAGGGCGCACCTAAATCCTCAAAGAAAAAAAACTCAACCCTCAAAAAGCGTGCTTATAGTACCTAATTGTTAGTCATTTTTTAATACACAGGCTCCTCCACTTTTTTCAAACCAAATAATATTCTTTCAAAATCCATAACATTTTTTTTTATTTAAGAGGATCACGCATCAATGTTGTTTTCAACTCACCTCTATATAGAATGTGCAATCTCGCAAATAGTGTAAAAAATGAAATAGACATTTTTAAATTCAATTCAATAAAATCGTTTAAAACTCTTAAACAAACATAAAAAAAATTAAAATCTAAAATGTATAAGCAAGTATATAAATTTTCAGTGAATCTCAGTTCAGAACTTTTACATTTTTGTTTTTGGATGATTCTACAAAAATGGTGCTGTGGAGTGGGAATGCATATTTTTCAAACACAGACTGCAAATGAAGCATAATTTTAGTTATAAGATTTAAAACGAAATGTTTTCTTTATGGAGCATTTGAGTTTAATGTATAAAAAAACTTGCAAGTTTATAATTTTTTTATTACAAAGCAAATACGTCATTCCTCTGGTGTAGTCCCAAACCTAATATTAAAAACTCAGAATGAAAAAAATATCCTAATAAATAATATTTAACCAAGTCTTAACTATTTATCAAAAAATTGATAAAACTTAAGTTTGCAGTCATATTTTTGAAAATCTGAATTTACATCTTCTCCGAAAAATTTTACAATTTTAAACCTGCTCCATTTTTAATAACACAATATTTGTGAATACCACCGGTTAATTTCTAGAGAAAGAGACGGCCCTGGATATCTAATTTACTTGTGAGGGTGACAAGTTGTGACAGATAATGTCAACTTTAGTTTAGTTTAAGTTATAGATCTTTTTATTTTCGGCAGAAAACTAGTTTTTTTCCGAGAAATCAAAAAGGAACCCTTCAATTATTATTCCTCCGGTAAGTAAATATTTGACTGATATCAATATTATAATTTTTTTTGTTGATTGTTTTAAAATTATAAGTATAGGAACATTGTTTATATAAAACTTAAGTTAAGTAGTCTAAATAGATTTTGATTTAAATTGGAAAACCATTAAAAAACTCATTCCTCTGGTACTCATTCCTCTGGAATTTTTATGCAATAATTCCTAAAATTCGGGAAAATAAATGTTTCTTAGCAAGCAACAAAATGATTTACTGTGCTGTACTGTTATTTAAAGGCAATGACCAAAAATGATATCACTTTTGGTAGAATCATCCATTTGTGAATAATTATTGCTATTATTATTTTTTCTATGAACTACTTTTCATCTTATGTAATAATATATTTTTCTTTTTCTGGTAGTGTGTAGTTAACTTAGATAAGATGATTGTTTGTTATCTGTTATTGGGCTGTAAATCTGTTAATTACAAATAAATAAATAAACATGTTTGTAAAATGTAAAATTTTTCTTACTTCAGAAGTTATACGGACCCCCTATTTAGGAGCACGCGCCGCCGCTGTTTAAGGTAACGTTAGAGATGTCTTAAAAGAAAGCGACATAAAATCACTTTCACTAAAGTCACGTCTATATAACCGTCAATGGATATTCACACAAACTAAAGATATTCTTATAACGATACAAAATATAGATTATTGGCACACTGAAGTTTTACATCTACCCATAACTCAACTTGCTGTAGTGTGATCTTAATCTACCTAGATAGTTCCACGTTAAAAGGTTAAACATAGTTAGAATGTTCAGCCAAAAAAAATATCATATATCACAAACCTTTTTTCTTTTAGTAAATTACGGACCAAGGCGCTAATTTCGACATAATTTCAAGACTTTTACAAAACAAAAACAACATCGTGGCGCCGCGTATATGCAGTTTTGTTCATTAAAACTAGAAGCGGGTAAAATATGACATTTAAATCACGTGCGCGGGTTACATTTGGCGCCATTACCGAAAGACCGATTGCCAAGATGACACTGAAAATTTACGAAATAATGTTTTAGCCAAGCACGGTGATACTCTTTGATTTAGCGGTTAATGATTCATCACAATTTGTGAGAGCGACATTGTGACGTGTAACTCGTGGCAAGCGTCGTCGTTCGGCCGCCATTATTAATTAATATTGTCATGGCGCGTTCAGTTTTGCGCGCCTTTAATTAATCGTGCGACGCGTTTTTGAACGTGTCTGTTCTCTAATTGACTGATCCTTAACTAAATGCAGGACTATCAATGCCATTTTTTTTAGATTTAACATAGGCGCGTCCAGGGAGGGCCTCGGGCCAAGCCTAAAATTTTTTAAATATTTTTTAGTAGGGGATCAAGGGGCTCGGGTTCCCCAAGACACATTTATGGGTGAGCCACTGGAATTGCAGTACGAGCCGTTACCCCTAAAAGTCGCTGTGGTAAACAAGCATGGTAAACCAGGGCTATCAAAACGGACGGGCCACGATCCTCCACTTTGTCTTTAAAATATTGAAGTTGGAATAACGGTTCATGAATATTTGATTTTTTTTTAAATAAAGCCAGTTCTGATATTGTTTTTACTATATTCTTGCAGAACATTTTTTTTAATTGTATAGTAATCCTTAATTTTTCAGAGCCGCTTTATTAGCTCACACTAAAATTTAATTTAAAGCAGAAGCAAATGTGACAAACACAGATGACAAAGTCAAATATAACAGTTGGCATGCGGTACATGGCGGGTAATTTGAATTCAAAATAAGGAATGCTAAATCTTGAAGATTTTAACCTCTTTATCATCTTGCATCCTTACAAAAGTTTGATGGAATATCGGGAGGGTGTCTGAGAATGTTTCACTGGAATTTCGCGGAAATCTGTAGTGCCATTTTAAAAATATCATAAAAAAACTTCTGACCTCCCATAAGACCCAATGTAAAAGTCAGCCCGGCGAGAACAGCTGATTTTTTCAGGGTCGTGGCCTGTATTTTTTGTTAGCCTTGGGCAAACACCATTTTATAATTTTTGAGAGAATTTTTTTTTGTTGGTTGATGTTATTGTTATGCTACCCAACTGATAACTATCAAAAAGTTATCTCTCATCGAACATGTTTTATGTTCAAGATACAACGTGTTACTTTTAAAATTGGTACCGTGGGGGTTTAGGGAATGCGAAATCCGAATATGGACACCCTTTTCTCGTGTAGTTTTTAGCTTTAAAAAAAAAAGTCATTTTCTGAAAATTTTAAGCCAAAAAGGTACTCTTGTTAAAATCCGATAAAGTAAGCCCCTTTTGTGATCTTTTGGTTTTTAGTAGATATTTGATCCCACACTAAAATGTTCAAATTAAGTATGTTAAAATTTGTTTTTTACCCTTTTAGGATCAAATTTGGATAGTGAATTACTAATGTCAGAATAATGGACTATATTATAATTTTTAAAATTTATTAATTTTTTTTTAAAATGATTTCATTATTCCGAACCGGCACATTAAAAATTCAAATATCTTCAAAGCGGTTTACTTTAACCGATTGTACGAAAAGGACCTTTTTTTGCTTTAAATTGTTTAGTAAATAATTTTTTGAACAAAAAAACTTAAAAATAAACTGAGAAAAGAAGTTATAGTAATGTTAAAATGACAGGGGTGCAGGCGAAGAGCCCTCTAACGGACACAGTGTTGTCCACATTCGTGTGTTGCATCCCGCAAAACCCCTGGCTACCAATTTTGAGTAATACGTTAAAAACCATTCACAATATTTTAAATCAATTTTTATTTTTTAACTTTAGCACTCTGCTAGGTAAAGTTAGAGACCCTGTGATGACATATACATATACCTCGTCACCGAAACTCACATTTTTTGGTTATGTTATTTTCACAAACAAGTATATCCGTCACCCATAGTATATGTTTTGTCAAAAATCGTCTATTTTTATTTTCCGACGCTTATAAATTAACCAGGACGGAAGATGCGTCTCTCTCTCTCTAAACAATGCTAGAGTATTATCGAGGACCAAGGTCTGTAGAGGACCGAGATTTCCTTCCTTTCATTTTGACTCAAATAAATTAGATTTTGTGGCGTCTCTATTTCCTTAAAATATGTCATACATACAGGGTCTCTAGGTAAAGTACATTGACCAAAGGAATCTGTGGTGAAGTGTATGTGTATTTTACCGAATTATTTAAATTTTAATTCTTAAAAACTTCCAATAAGATAAGAAAATTCGTGTATAGTAATCCACAAAAAAAAAAAATTATAAAATGAATTATGTAAACATTATTACAACCTTAATTTAATTTTTAGCCAGCTTTTATAAAAAACAGTAAGAAAAACTGATTCAAGAATCTGTCTCAGTATGAAACCATACAAAAGTCATATAAAATACGTTTAGCTTCGAAAAAATAAGGACTTGTTTTTGTTCAGTTGTCGTTGAAAACAACTTAAGAGAAAAACGATTTTGCAGCAGGATAAATGACCAAAAATTATAATTAAGTAATTTTGAGGTTTTTACCGAATGCTCAGACAAGCTACCAGTTTTTAGTCAGAAAAACTTCGTTCCAATTATTGTTTTATTTTACAAAAACTAAAGACGCTTCTATCCGTTCCTTATTTTTTACCCCTGCTTCAAATTTAAGGTAAAAATTTACGTTTTGCTTTTAAACCAAAAGCTACTTTTTTATCTTAGTCAGTGGCGTGCACTGCTAATCACAGCTGGGCAGGCAAAAATTTGCAAAATGAAAATTATTCTTAAAAAATTATTTACCTATCAAGGTATATAAATCTCATCTTACGATGTTGGTAAGAGAAATAAAAGTAATCCCTACGATACCGTATGCTTTTTACACAAGTAGCGACATTTTCCAAATAAAAAAGAAAGAGTAAAAACACAAGGCAGGCGATGTAACGAAAAACAGTACCCATGACCGTGAAATAACTTGTCCCTTAGGTCGGGTCAATGCATATTGCATTTTTGCCAGCTTCACAACATTGACCCGACCTAAGGGACAAATTATGTCACGGTCATGGGTACTGCTTTTTGTTTCATCTGCCTGTCTTTTGTTTTTACTCTGGTAGTAGTATTTGGTAGATTTCGCCACTTGTGTACAAAGCACACGGTATGGCAGGCATTATTTTTCAATTCCCTTACCAATATCGTAAGAAGAGATTTATATACCGTCTCTGTAGCTTTACAAAAGTATCACATTGACCATGCAGTGTTCTGAAGAGTCCCTTAAGGATGCAACAGTTACCTGTCAACATTTAATAGGTGTTCATTAGATCTTGGACCCCCGTGGGTTTAAAGCTTTTGAGCTACCCACGGAAAAATACAAGAGAAACAAAATCTTTTTATACCCACTTAGCCACGAAAAATTGTTATCTTATAATACATATGACATCCTTATTTTATACACGGTAAAAAAAATTGTCTAAGATCAAAGCAAATTGCTTTGAAGTAAAATAATTTGCGCTTTCCTATTCACCAAGAGAATATTTTCTTGATATTGCACAAAAAATGTATTGCCTCTTTATTTTAATGTAAAACAAAAATATTACTTATATGAAGACAATTTGCTTTGTTGCAACATGTAGTACACTGAATCAAAACAATCAAAGAAGAAACCACATAGCACAAAAATCACATCAACGTTAAATTAAGTTTTTTTTTACTTGAAAAAAACCTCATACCATGTAATATTTATTTTGTTAAATCTACATGCTTAAAGATAACTTAAAAACAAGGAGAAATCAAGCTATAAAAATGTACTTTTTGCTGAAGTTTCTGGTGCTGTGTATATAACGTGTTTTTTACCCTTGTTATTTTCATGTACCAAATTCACACTTGAAAAATCCTCCACAACATGTTCTGAAACGCCACTAGATTAAGACTTCTCAAACCTACTAACTTTCTGCGTCTTTTTTGGTCACGTTTTTTTAATAACATTTTTTTTACTTAAAATAGACGCGGAAGGAAGTTATAAAAGTTCACTAGTTTAAGACTATAACACTTCAAGACAATTTTAAAGATGGCGCTCAAGGCAAGACAAAATATCCATATATCTATCTATATACATTATGTTTTTTTTTTACTAAACAAGATTTTATCACAGTAAACACATTCACAGAATATTAATGTGTTTTATTAGGTTAGTAACAGATGCGTCGTGATCGTGCAGGATCAGGGATCAGTTCCTCAGCAGGTTTTTGAAGTTTAGAGGCCAAAGCACCGCCTGATAGATTTCGTCAAAGTGAAAAATGCCGACAATAGGTGGCGCTGCTGCTAGTAAAATCTCAAAAATATTCGGTAGAAAATCCATGCAGGTCGCGTTTAAAATTCGTGTTCTAATGTGATTTTAACGTTGATAAAAATCACGTGAAACTAACGTAAAAACATTGCTATTTTAATTTGAGAATGGCGTTATTACAACGCAGTTTTTAGCAACGTTATTTTTTATAACGTTAATGAATGAATGAATTAAGCTGGTTTTCATATATGAAATAAACGTTTTTTTCTAGCAGCTTTTAAAATCAACGTTTTTTTTTCTCACGCCTTTTTTACGTGTTAAACACGTGATTGTGCTATGTGGGAAAAATAAAGTCTCATTTCAAGATTAAACGCTGCGTTGAACCAAAAAGAAATATTTTAATTCAAAATAAATTGTTTTAAGGTAAAACAATCTATTCAAGAAAAGACCGTGTTTTCATTGTAAACAAATTTTTTTACCGTGTTCATATAAATTGCACTGTCGGAACTCTACACACCTGTCAAATATAAAATCTGCAGCTCATCGCAAAGTAGTTACAAACGCTGTTGCAAGATTTTAAACAAACGCACAAATAAATAACCAAATATACGAAATCAGAATGTTAAATATGCAGCGGTTTAATAAAAAAAATTACAGCAAAAAAAACTGGTGCCAAATTTGTTATTAAATCTGAGTTAACCTTAAGTAAGGGAAACTTTAGCACAAAATGGCGCCTTATTCGCCAAAGAATACTTTTTTAAGAATTGCCCTGTATTTCTTATAAAGATCGTGATAAAAATTAAAAAGAAGTTTCCCGCATCATTAGGATAAAAAACAATTAAGTACCGATTTATTAATGATATTCCAGTATTCGCTAAGCTGGTGGTCAGTTTTTGCGATTTTTGCGATTACTCTTCGAATCCCAAAACGGTTTAATCGGCTTAAAGACGGGTAGCAAATGGAGCGATTTTCTTGGAAAAAAAGGTAAAAAAAACAAAAAATAGGCTAGCTTCACCAGCGTTTGGCGTTTTCTTCTATAATTATTTTTTCGCGGTATGAACTCTTTTTACAGTCTATTTTAGCTGGAAACGAATATTACTTGGGTACTTATCAATGCTTAACGATCAGAATAAACCAAGAAAAAATAGAACAAGTAGAGGGTATATCTGAGACAAATTATTAAACTAAAAAAGAAAACCAAATAGCTGAAGTCAAGAGACGAGTAAGATTGGCCTGGGCAGCATTCGATAACATATTAAAAAATAAAAATATCCTCAGTACCTCAAGACGAAAGTATATAACCAATGTATATTTCCTGTACTCACATATGGATCCCAGACCTAGAGACTTACAAAATCAAACATGGATAAGGTATCAAAAGCCCAAACATCAATGGAAATAAAAATGTTACATGTAAAGCTAACAGATAGGGAAGGAAATAAATCGATAAGAAATAAAGCAAAAGTAAGGGATTTCAGAGGAGATGTAGCAAACTTAAAATGGAAATTTTCCGGTCCGAATATCAGACAGAAAGACGATCGATGGAAAAAATGTATTGTAAACTGGAGACCTTCGGAAAATAAAAGAAGTAGGGGAATACCCCAAATGAGACGCTCGGACGGTGAAGAAACATGCGGGGACTAGATGGATGAACACGACGACAGACAGAGAAGAGTGGAACATATTGTGGGAGGCCTATGTCTAAAGATGGATCGAAGAAAGCTAAATAGATAGACTTATTGAACCAAAGTACAGAAAATTATGACGTGGGTTAATCTTTTGATATTAGCTTTTGGGGTAATGTTTACCAAGTTATCATTTAATCTGTAACGTTTGTGTACTATGTAAAATAATCGAAAAATTGTTTTACCCAATCTTTTTTAGCAATCAGTTTCTTTGGTTATGTGTCTTGGGTGCTAGAGAAAATGACGTTACGTTCAATTGTCAATATTATGAACTAAAAAAGTTGTTATAACCGAATTTTTTTGTTGGCCTTGGTACACGCTCCTGAAACTTTGATATCATAAAACAGCTGTTTTACCTTTAAAAAATCTGGCTTTATTAAATATAGAACGTGACAAACATTTAGGAGAGTCATGGCGTGAACATAGATAAACTCAAATACAGTGAATCGACCAGAAGAAGAATGCTGATGCTCTCGACGTTTGTAACAGAAGAGGAAGGAACATTTAAATGAAATGATCGACATAACAATCGCACAGGTGATAAACAGCTATTTGTTCTTGAAAAAACGAGGGCGCGGCCGTCGAGAATGTCCATCAAAATTGAGAGGAGGGCCATCAGCTCATCGCGTTCATCGTATGGAATAGATCCGACGTCGAGAGTCGGCGCATCCGACGCCCGTCGCGTCGCTCGTGACGTCTCCTTTAGGAGCGTCTGGCGGCTGGCTGTTTCTCCATGCAGCTGGGTTACGTTCAATTTTATCTCCGGACTTTTTTGTCTATGTCACCCCGTTTGAAATGGGACAGTTATCCATTATTTTAAGATAGTACCGATGATCAGTAGGGATTTATGATCAGTATTTTTATTGGTCGACCGATATATTATAAACCCATTGATAGGAACTGATAGTTAGCACTGATCATCGGTCCGATGTGAAAAAGGGTCTAAATTATATTAAAAAAAAAAAGATGGAAAACTTGCAGTGTAATAAAAATTAAAAAGGAAATTCTTACTTAACACATGAGTTTTCTATGCTTGACTCTCATTTCCTAATTCACTATACGAAAACCACGTATAGGGATTTGGGTCTAGTTACCGGTGAGCCTACTTATGGTATGCTGTTCTCCACTGATGACGTAAAATACATAGAAACGTACGAAACATTCTCTCGAGATATGTGATCGTTCCCGCATCTGATCCCGTCACATCGTGTTCTTCTCGATGATTGTTCCTCGTATTTTTGAACCTTCCCTGACTAGGCGTAAGGTTGCCAGATTTACTTCGTACAAATGACCTACTTTCTAAACTAACCATTTTAGTTTCTGTGTATTTTGTAGCCATAACGACCATAGTCATACATTTTCAGTATTTTTAACTCTTAGATGCATCATAAGCACATTTCTTGGATTGTGTTTTTGCAAAAGCATCCGAAATTGAGGGCGGGGACATTTTCTTCCGATTTTACATATAAAACTGGCCAACAACTATGGGACACGATAACTGGAAGATTAAAAGCCATACTGGAAGGCTTCAACACAAATAACGTTATAAAACAAAAACGAAAAAAAAACAGAAATCCTCTATCAATCAACGATATAAACAAACATTGACATAGAAACGAAATATATCAAACAAAACATTTTGCTTTCTGCGCAAGTTTCTCTCATTTTTCCGGCGATTCCAGCGCCATTATCCATATATTATAAGATCGTTCACCGGCGAATTTAGAACGGACGGGAACGTTCCTTGGTCGTTCAAGAATACAGACAGACGATCACTCTCTTAAACGAAGTGTATTACTTCCTGTAGTAGATTAGAAAACTAACCTGAAATAATCGGCTCTACCTCCTCTTGCTCTAGAACATGAGAGTTAGGCATACAAAACTCGTGTGTTAAGTACGAAATTCCTTTTTGATTAAATAATATTGGGCGACCGTTGATTTTTACATGAACATGTGAGCGATGATGACAAGTACAGACTGATAACCAGTCTTATCAATTGTTGACATATGAAACGAGTCTAAGGTAACTGATTGTCATACTCATCGGCACGAAACTAAGGGTCCATCTCACCAACTTTTTTTTCGTTGCTTAGCTTATAGCGTTTCTTAATATAATTATAATATGACGTAATAAGGAACACTTAAGGCTAAGTAACGAAAAAAAAAGTCGGTGCGATGGGCTATTAAGGACCTGAAAATGAACTACTGCTTAAAGTTTTAAAAATGAACGCGCCCCTCCTAGTTCTGACTTTATCCCGCCATCTTGCCGGCAATCTTCTAAATGGCCATCGCGATAAAAATTTACCGCCCCAAGATCATCCTGTAACGGCGTCGAACATCAGAAAAATAATGTAATTACGAACGTCCTACTTTTCCACTGTGTTTTGTCGTAGGTTTTTAACTTTGTCCCACTTACCACTTCTTCCACATTTTTCTTCTTCTTCTTAAAACAAAAGTCCTGAAAAACTAAGCATTTTGTTTGATTTATATATATATAATGCTCATACAAAAATAATAGCGACTTGCTAAGTTAATAGTTTCATATTCCTTCAAATTTTTGTTAATTTATTTTTATTAGTTTATGGCTTTTTACACACAAAACTACCGAATTTTAGTAACAAATTCGACTGTATTAAAAAAAAATAATACAAAACGTCAGAACCTTCAAAAATAACGATAACAATAAAGGAGCGGGAAGTTGCTAATGCGCAGACTCAGTAATAACAATAAAGATAACGAAGTCAAAATGTCCCTATTTTGTCTTGTAAAGCTTACTGTATTTCGTTTTAAATCACAGCTATACAAAAAAATTACAAATTATAGGATAAGTAACTAGTCCAAAGTGTGGTAATAAATGATGCCAATGATGTAAAAGGGCTGATCTGTGACGTCACAATTCCCTGATTGAAGCAAACCAAACCGAACTGCAACGCGAAAATGCGCCAGTAAATACTCACAGATGTCTTAAAAAATTGCGTGACAATTTCTCTTAACAATACCGAAATTTCTTAAAAATATTATGGTGTTACAATAAAACGCTAAAAATTCAAAGGTTTTTAGTTATTCAGACTAAAAAAAAAGGGGTTTTAAAAATATGAAAAAAACACAATAACAAATTACTTGAGGACTTAAGTACTTAAAATTGTAGCCACTTTTTGCCTAGGGTGCAAAAAAAAACTACTATAATTACTAAACGACTATATATTTTCGTGTCAAAAAGTAGACAAAGTAAGGTAACTAACTGTTATAATTATTGGATTAAACTACGGGAAACCTTATTGCAATAATTTGTACCTGCAACAAAGCATGGTTAATATTGCACTGAATAATATGTTTTAATTGAGCATCAAAGCCAACCATGACAGGTGATTAGTGGCTAGCGTACAAAACGGCAACAATGCTCTTAACTTAGGCTTGAGAAGATGCTACATCTATTGTTTAGTAATCAAACTATTACATGTTGGTTTAATTGTTTTTGCATAAATCTGAATGTGTCATAGTAAAAATTTCCAAACGGATATGCTTAAATATCCTAAAAAATAATGTGTCCAAAAACTGGAATGAATTAAATATAAAACAAAACAAAACAACGGTGAAAATCAATATATGCATGCCCGTTTTTAGAAAAAACAAATGCAAATGACATTCAGGAAGTAAGTTTTATTCGAAATAAAATTCAAATTAAACAAAATTGAAATAATTTTTAATAAAATTATTATTTTTATTAAATTTTATTTTAGAGAAATATTACAATATAATTCTCTTGCACACATTTGTTACGGTAATAAAATTTAAATTTATTCAGTCACTATGAAAAAATTATAAAAACAATTGATGATGTAAAGTACGCATAGTACAAATTAATATTAATAAAAACACTAAACTAATAACTAATCTTTTTATCAAAACACTGTAATTTTATAGGTCTGTAGGTAGTGGACCAAAGACGCATTTACTTAATGGTTGTAAATCAGCAAAAAAAAATTTGAGCTAAAAAGAAAAAAAAAGTCAATTTTGCTCCAAGCATGATCGTTTTGAAAACAAAGAAAAGGTTTTGGATCTTTTCTATTAAATGAAAATTTCATAGATTAAATTATCGGCTAGATATGATTGGTACGGGTTAAATTTTAACTAAAATTCAAAACTGTCAAGTTATATCCACTAATAATAATTTTAAAATATTTTTCTTTCTAGTGTAGCAAAATAATATAAACAAGATAAAATTAGTATTTCTTAAACTTGACAATATAAAAATCTGGTACACACGCGCTATCTAGGTTTTGAATTAAGAAGTGAACAATAATGCACTATTAAAAACCTGTGTTTTCTGCTTTTTTTCAACATCTAAAACACAAATACCCCATCTATGCTTTAAACTTATCCATGGTTTCCATTTCTACCAAGCTACGTTCGGTTTTGAACGGCAATAATTCACAAAGTTGGAAAATGGAAAAAGGCCTCGGCAAAATGGAGCTACGGCCTCCTTGGAATAATAAGAAAATTCATAGATTTTCGAAAGACTTTTAGAATAGCCCGGTGAATTTTGCATATCGTTTAAAATTAAAACGCGAACAAACCAACAAGGGCAATGCAGCAGGACTATCAAAAAAAGGGGGTCTCTATGCTTTACTACTCCCATCCATTACAAAAGGACGCGTTGAAAACAAAATATCATCAATTTTGCTGTTCGGCCCACCAAATATTTTATTCAATGCCAACGACGCAGTTTTTTCCAAGGCTGAGTATGACGTTTGAAGGTCTGTATCGATTTTCCCTCAACAATTTATATCATATTTTTCCCATTGAAATGTTGAGGAAGCCGTCTCGCCTGGTACTTGTTTTGGAAAAACAATCAAGCAACGAATACTGTTTTCGGTTTTATGCATTTATTATAGCACGCCATTTTGCAATGTTGTTTTGATTTTGTACTACTATGGGATCTCGTGCTATCCCAATGACGGGCCACCAAAATGTTACTTTGGTGCACCGATGTCTTTAGCCAGCTCTTTGTCCTAAAAATCACTGTCGAAAAAAAATCGTTGTCAACACTGAAATTCTTTTAAAAAATTGTAGTGTCGTAGCACTGATTATTAAAAATCTCAAACAACTTAACCGTTGTGTTTTTTGTGTTATTTTTTTAGCTGCCCTATTTTGTTCGAGTATTTTTTTTTAGTTTGTGTGTTGTTAACAAATTGGTTGCATTGACAGATTCAGTATTACCCATCAAGGTAGAATAAAGGGGAGCCGCTCCAAGCATTTGTATAATGCAACAGAAAGTGGGACCCCTAGGCGTGGCTTAGAGTCGTACCAATATGTCTGCTTAGCAGGGCTGCACTCAATACATTTGTTTATATATTTTTTTAATACAAGATGCTTAAGTTTGTGAAAAATTGATGTTTATTGATTTAGGGATGAAAATTATGAATTTATGATAAGATTTATTTGTTTACTTTTAATAAAAAATTATGTTTATAAAAATACCCATAATATTAATATATATTATAAATTTTATGTTGCCGTGGTAATATTTGGTTTTGAAAAGTAACAGCGACTTCTATCATTGTAAATCATTATAAAATCGATAGTCCGGGGCCATAGCGTATTTCGTGGGCTATTTGATGAAGATTTTACAACACTGCCTGACCTGTTCACAGACCCAAAATTATCTTAATCAAAAAGTAAGGTTAGGTGTCAATTTTTTTTTAATTTCGAACGATTTGGCACTCACATCAAAATTCAGGTATTTATTTTTTGGCTGCCAAGACAATTTTGGGGCTGTTAACTGGTCAGTTGGTAAAATTATTAGTAATCGATTAAAACAGGTGTTGCAAAATCTTCATCAAAACGCCCACGAAGGCCAAATTTTGACGCTAGGGCCTGGACTACGATGCGGTTATTAAAAAGCAGTGTCCAGCACAGTGGAAATAATTTCTTCTTGATTGTGTGACATCAAACTGTTCTAGGCCTGTAAAAGTGCTATTTTCGATAGTTGTTAAATAAACTCTTATTGTGCAGATAATATAACATTTTCAACAGGAATCAATATAAGAGGGTTATTAAGAAAACTGAATGTATAAAGTCATTGGGATGTTCTGTCAAAACTTTCTTCAGAAAAATGCTTGGAACCAAGCATTTTTCTGAAGAATGTAGGCTTCCAGCTTCCCCTGCTTACGAACTTCAAGCATGCTTCACGACGAGATACATCTTTAGGAAATCTGAAAAAGTCAAATTAATAACATTCACTTATCTATTCTTTTAGCTCACACATATACTATACTATAGTAGTGTGAGCTATGGTGATCCTAATTTTTTTTATAGAGATATCGAAATTCGGTATCTTAATACAAAAGCTTTATGTTTTTGTTTGAATTATAAAGTATTTTAATCGCGATTTTTTACAAGCAAAAGTGAAATGTTTTTCCTCAGACGCCGCCGCGTTTTTGAGCGCTCAGACACGCGACTAGGGGCCGATTCTGATCCGCCAGCCTTGTGTTTCTTGGTTGGATACTTTTAGAGCAGTGGTTCCCAAATCAGGGGTGCCGACCAATAATGGGGGGGGGGGGAGGGCGGAAGGCGCGGGAGTCCTGATGTAATTTATTTGTTTTAACAAAATCTGTTTTATTGTGTTTCTATATTTGTGGAAAGGACGGCGCAAACAATTCGTTAATTTAAAAAAGGGGAGCCAGCGCCAAAGAAAAAAGTTTGGCTGTAGAGTAGGGAGAATGTGTACCGGCTGTAAGCTTTAGGTATGATAGAGAATTATTTTTCAAAATTTTTCTTTCATAAAAAACACAAGTACGGTTCTGTTTATTGTTTATACTCACCTATGAAATGTTATTCCTTTTGATATCTTCTGATCTACACTGCTTCTGATACCATAACTACGTAAAGCAGTGGCGTATATAGAAAAAAGTTTCGGGGTGGGCCCGAGGCAGTTTGGGGGGGGCCCGAGACCCCATGAGACCGTATTTTATGCTATTTTATGTTTGTATTCAGGAAATATGTGGAAAATATCTAAAAAAATCTTAGCTTCGGCCCCCAGGCCCCCCCTTATATACACCACTGACGTAAAGCACAAAACACAATGTTCGTTTTCAAAAAAACTAGCAAAAATGCTACTCGAATCTTTAAGAAAACACAATATAAATGAAAATAAAGCTCGATATCTAAACAATATGGCCGAAGGGGGTACATGTAAGTTACGTCATGTCAGCTCCTCTTTATTCTACCTCGATGGTATTACCACACTACAATCTTTAAAAACAAAATCAGTGTTGCCAACAGAAAATGTCACGTGATGGCGGACCTTCTATTATCAGTGATTTTCAAACACAATTTTCATAAGGGCTGGCTACCCTTTTTTTAAAGATATCCGTGCTTTGGTGGCGTCATCGCACGCCCGCCCGTGACGTAATTTTTCTGTGTGTCGCGATATTCTAGTCTCATAGTTTTAATATTTAGTGGTAATTTAAGTCGATTTTATTCACGGGTATATTTTTAATTACTCTGGGTTCTTTTAAAGTAATTTTACTATTAAAGTTTTGTATAAGTAAACGCCATATTGTTTATGCAATATTATCGTAAGAAAGTTACAAAAGAGGGAGATTTGATCAAGCAGCTGACGTGCTAAATCCTTTTAAACTCCTTAAAATATGTTAAACTTACAAAAGTTTGGTGAAATATCGGGGTGTGCTATTGAAATTTCATAAAAATTCATAGTGCCAAAATAAAAATTTAGGTTCATCCATTTTAATAGCCTTGTCTGTATCAATCCGTTTAATTTCTTGAAACAATTAACAATAAACAGAAAAGGAGAAAGCTTCTTCTAATCAACCCATCTATGAATGTGAGGTGTCAAATTCAAATGAAATATTACAATGGACACATTACCAAACTCTTAGATCTCAAACCTGCCTAATCTAAACTTTTGTTGTGTTGTTCACTTTGAGAGGTTCCCACATTAACAAGCAACGTTGCAACGAACAATAAAACGAACTAAACAACGAAATGGAATGAAATGTAACGTAATCTCTGTAACGGCATCGACTTTCCTTTAAAGCAACCGATTTACATATCTATGTAATCAATTAGGTTTTGTATGTTAAACTCAGATAAATGTCAGATTTAATGCAAAATTATAATAATAATACCAGTAAGCAAGGCTTTTTAGCCGCTAAGTAGATACCAGCAGCGTTCTTATGTACTCTTAGTTATTTTTGTACAACACCTTCCGGCTTGACTTTTCTGGAATCTGCAATTTGTTTGGAAAATATTTGGCATTTTAAAAGAACTGGTGCGCTGCCAGTCTATCGCAATACGCGCAAATCGTCTGCGATCATGGCGCTACAGAACTACAGCACTTTTACCTTGAACGATGTTTAAAGATGTCAGGAGAATTTATATGAGTTGGGGAACTGACATCGGGTCATTCTTTGTTGGGTACCAGGTCACTCGAACATACAAGTTAACGAGGCGGCCGATAGACTAGCAAGACTAAAACAGGACCTGACTTTTAGAGACTTAATTGTTTCCCTAATTATTGTCCACGAAAACTAATGCACTTCTGAACGAACTCAAACCAGTTGTCAAAGCTGTAATTCCACTCGTTTGTTGGTAATGTCAAAATTGCATTCTTGAAGGCATTGAGTGCTTCCTCTGGCGACTGAAATCTTTGACCACACCGTCCATTCTTGATTTTCGGAAAAGTATAGAAATCCTTGGGACTTAGCTCGGGACTGTATGGAGGATGGTCCAACATTTCGGCGTTTTTTTGGGTTAAAAATTCAATGGTTTTTTGTGCTTTGTACGAACTTGCATTGTCGTGGTGAAGGATGACTCGTCATTCGACGTTCGTTTTTTGAAGCTCAGCGATGACTTTCGGCAAATAAATGGTGATGTCAAAGAAAATATATCAACAAGAAGCGACAAAGCCTGAATGACAGTAATGCAGTACTATTACACTCAAAGAAAAAATTTTGCAATTTTTGTTTTACTCTAAAAAAACAAATTAAAAACTTTACTAGCAAAAATATTGTCAGGAATCCCTGTAATTTACTTGTTTGAATTGTAAACTTATTTGTATAATTAAACCACGTCCTGTATACAGGGATGCATGTTTCACTTTGGCCTATAAATATATTTGTTATCCCTTTCAACTGGTCCAGCATGTTCTATGAGCTCTAGGATGTAACGAGTTTTAAAAGAGAATAAGGTTTGTACCGGTATTTATAATGTGTGTCTTCAGCTCGCCACCGGCACGAGCCGCACCTGACTCCAAATCATTTTATCCGACTAATCCATTTCTCTAGTGCCTACTGGAAATTTTCTTTATATTGACATAAAAGAATTGCATGTATGTGTGTATACACCAGAATGTGCCTCTTATTTTTGAAGTTCTCTGGAACAAAAATGGCAATTGCCCCCGCCTGAGACCACCTAATTTATTTCTATATTAGTGACAATTTGTTTTATAAACACAATTTTTTGCATGTTTTAGCTGTAATTAATCTTTTTTAAACCGACTGGAAAACAAGTATTTTGCGTATATTTTTTTTGGAAAATTTTCTGTTATCAAAACGCACGGAAAAAGAACAAAGAGACCGGAAAATCTACTTTTACGGTCCCTTTTTTAAAAATGATCTAAAATATAAAGTGACATTTAAAATTAAGCAAGAATTAATTGAAATATAGTCAATTATAAATGCAACCTATGGGTTTTTTGATATTTATAAATATAATAGCTTTTGAGTAAGTACTTTAATATCTTCATGTAGAGTAGCAAGGCTGTAGTGTTTCATCTCGTTTAAAAAAAAATATTATTCACATGTTGGTTGTGTTTGTGCTGTTTTATACCAGTTTAAAAAAAATAAGTACGATACACGACCGGAAATCTTTAAAGGTCTTGTAACGTAAATAGCTATTAATTGTATTTTCTCCCAATTGTGGTTGGGTTTGTTCCTGTTTCTAAAACAATAAACGTTTTATATAAACCTCTACTTTAACAAAATTTGTTTTGTGTGCTTTCGGGCTGTTCGGCCGTCGTCGTTGGAAATTCGTTCTCGACGTTTCGCCATCTCGAGTGGATGGCATCTTCAGGAGATGTTGACTGTTTGTCGGCTTCTCGAAGACTGGTGCCCAGTCCACCAGTCTTCGAGAAGCCGACAAACAGTCAACATCTCCTGAAGATGCCATCCACTCGAGATGGCGAAACGTCGAGAACGAATTTCCAACGACGACGGCGGAACAGCCCGAAAGCACACCCACCATTGGACGATGGCCGCGAAAGCCTTTCACAATTTGGAAAATTTGTTTTATTGTGAATCCCCTTTTTTTTCTTTTTCTTATAATTTTTAAATTTAAAATGGCCGGAAAGCAACTTTAAACAATATAATATTACTTAGATTTTTATAATTATTACAATAATTATTGTTTATTTTTTAGTTATTATTTTTTCTATTTAATTCCGTAGCCGATTTTTCTCGATAAAAATATATAACCGTTTTTGCAAACAATCAAATAAAAAGTTAAAAAGGGTCGATTTTCTGTGACCACAGTTATATGAATATATAGGTGTAATGTCCCTCTTGATTTTTATCTTCGTGTAATAAAAAATGCACCACAAACCACAGTTACACAAAATTTTTCTCAGTGTAATATAACTGCATTAGTGTTATTTGGTCCAAGCGTGACGTCACATATTTGTTTCCCATATGAACAATGTTTTGAGTGACAGTTTTTCGCTTCTTGTTGATATATCTTCTTTGGTGATGTACCAATCGGCAGTAACAGTCCTTTGCTCTTCCAGCTCTTGTGGCTACATGACCTGCTTTTGAGACACATGTCACGACCAGATACACTTCGAGAACGGATGACTTTTGTTGGCTTTTCTTCATCTTAGAACACAAAAACAGACGACTAATGCTAAACCATCCACGCTTGTATTCTCCATAACAACGAGTGGTGCTTCATTACCGAAAACAGAAATTAACTGGACAGGGTATTCTTGTTGGGATAATTTCCTTCGAAAGTTGTAAAAAATTATAGCCCGAAAATGTTCTTGGTTTAATTCCACTTTTCGACTGATTTGTTAACTTAAAAATTCACTGTAGCTATAAAGCTATATGTATCGCACTGACGTTTTGAATTTAGGTTAGGTAAAGATTGAGGTTCAGTTTTAGTAATTACATTCGATCAGTGTCGCCCTCTATAAAGCAAAATATAAAAGACAGCTCTCGTATTCACAGCAGGTGTAGCCAAAAATGGTAACCAATTTGACAATACGATGACCATGTCAGTTAGCCTGGTTAAGTCTCACAATAACAATACCGCGGTAAAGCTTGCAAAGAGGAGATGGACAGGGTTATAAATCTGTAGCACCGTAAAGGAGCTGTAAAGAGGAAATGTTTAGAAAAGTCAGTCACTGCCTCTTCGGAGTCTATGCCACCCGTTTAAATAAACATAGCTACAGGGACAAGGACGAACCTAAGAGCATAACGCATCTGCTGTGTGGATGCCCTGGCATTGCTAGGACAACATATAACGCTCTAGATCTTTCTTACTTCCAGAATCTAGAAGACCTGAGGGACATAGAGCTAGGCGTGCTTGCAAGAGTTATAAATAGCTGTGTCGTTTTTAATTGAGTAGTCAAGCTTTTAAGCTTTATATCCATATAGAAATAGTTAAAGTTAGTTCATGTGATTTGTTAAAAAGACATTGGTAATTATAGTTTCACTATTAAAATGTTTTTGTTTTAAGAAAAGTAAATTAGAAACATTTCAAAGCAAATTAAGGATTGTTGTGAGTGGCTTGTTTAAAAACGATGTCTGTTAAAAAAACAAATAGTAAGTTTGCAAATATTCCTACTAATTCTCAAACTATTCCACTCGTAGTGAAACGGAGCTTGTAAATATGGATGAAAGGGATAAAAGCACAATTAATCAGAAATCTAGAAACGGTTTAAGGGTTCTATGAGATCGCACACGTTTCCATAATAATTAGTGAAATGTTGGAGAGTAGAGCTAATGGTCTAAAATGCGTATTCATCAATTATAATGGCTTCGCAGCTGACATCGATGTCGATTAGAATAAATAGGCGCGGAGAGGGCGTCCAGGTGCCTCCCCGAATCCGCAAGTCATCATTTCCCCATGGAGTATACGCGTACATACAAACATATCGATTTTTAACATCTATAACACCATACTTAATATTATCAAGTCATTGAACTAAGCCACAGCGTGAAACGTCACAACATAATAGAGTGCTCGCTTATATTTTGACAGTAATTTATGTTGAAAAAAGTGAATCAAACCATTTGTCGTGTCTGTCTTTTCACAGCTCGCGCGACGACGACAAGGTGCTTTATTCTGCGTCGTCCGCCATTGATACGCAGAAAAACTATTTTGCGGCAGGTGAATTCATTGACTCGCCCGTTCCTTTTATCAAAGTGTTTATCATACTGGGTATTCAATCACTGTCAAAGCTCAACAACGCAAGTGCAAAAGATAAATATGTTTCGGCAAGGTCAAGAACTTGCACCGCGACGAACTAACCTATACAAAAATAGTTTTCTAGGTCGAGCAATTTTTTGTTACCAATTTGTCACCGCCATGCCAGGTTCATTGCCATCTCTCCTTGTTGCAGTTTCATCAATCATCATTATCTTTAATAAATCTAACAAGTCTACTGGGATAATTGGTTTATTGGCTAAATCGGCAGTAGTAAATGGTTTTGGATTTTTATTGTTGATATCGTTGATACACATTTGATGGTTCGTTGATCTTTGTTAATTATGTCTTGTTGGTTGCAAAGGTTTTAAAGTTATCTTATCACTGAAACAAGCGCTACTTTCTAAGCGAGTTGCCTCAGTTATTACCGTTCTTAGAAAGTCCAAGAAGTCTGATAGAAGGTGTAGAGGGTTAGCTCAGTTTGCAAACAAAATAGAATTTACTCCCTGATTTGAAGAATTTCCTTCGTAATGTTTGAAAGTGAAGTTCATTTTTCTTTCTTTATTACATTTTATTAAATTTAAAAGTTGGGAAGTTACCGTATCTTCAATACCTGGACCACATTGTACAAAAGTTGCTCCAGTGATCAATAAATCCAAAAAGATATTTGGATTTTTAGTAAAGTTTCTTAAAAACACAGTCTATCCGGTATTTGAAGATTCTATTCTAATTATAAATTGGTAAATGATAAACTTGTAAATTTTTTCTTCTTTACTAAATTTAATTTAGGGTTTGAAATGTTTTTTTTATAAAAGTATCTTTATAGCTATAAGTTCCTTATTCATCACCTGCAGTAATTAGTAATTCGAAATCAGTAATTAGTAAATCGAAATCAGTAATAGTAAATGGGTTTTATATCTTTAATGCAACTCATTTATTTGAGATTCTTGATAATATTTATTTGACATTCTTGATCATATTTATTTTAAAATTGCTTCTATATCAATTGTTTTAATAACTTTGCTTGGTTTTATCTTTGACAGTAAATTCCAGGCAGGCGATTGAATGTCCACATCAAACACCTGGTATAAAGTTATCCCCATTTATATATCGATAACGATTTCGATTGTTTTTTTTTAGCGATCAATAGCAGTGCCGCCGATACGGTCCTCCATTTTGTGTTGTCGGAATTTCGCGCGTACCTCGGCCAACTCTGATGCAATTAGTAAAGGGCCACAAAAAAGTTAAAGCAACACTTTAAAAGTTGTCAAGCGAACAATCGTTTGGTGCCAGTCGCGAACATTAAAGTTCGTCCCTCGCATTGCTGGATTAAAATCCGTTATAAATCGCCCAGCAGAGATTTAAATTTGGTGCAGAACTTTTTTTAAATTTTTTTGGTTGAATCGTAGCGTACGCGATTTATAGACCGTCAACATTTTATATAATGACGTAAAGTGTGTAAATAAGTATCAGTGGCGCACCCAGGAATGTGTCTTGGGGGGGCCCGAGGCCCCTTGGGGGCTGACAGCTAAAAAGGGCGCCCCTCAAAAAACTTGCGACCAAAAAAGAAACAAAAAAGAGTCATCATGTCTTTCACAACCACGCCGCTGCTTGGGGGGGGGGGCGACGCCTCCTGATGTCAAATTTTAAGCTATTTTTCGTGTTTTATCATCAAATATGTAAAAAAATCTAAGGCTTGGGGGGGGCGGGCCCCGGGCCCCCCCCTGGGTGCGCCCATGTAAGTATTACGTTTTGACAGTACTGTGTTGTATTGGAGAATTGAATACTTTTTAAATAAGAATCTGTAAAAATCATTTTACAGAAGACTGTTGGTGTTTTTGCTTCCCTACTCTCGGACTGCCTAACTTCGGTTTGACTCGGTTGGGTTCGATTAGGTTGGGTTAGGTTAATACGAGTTTTCTTTTTGTTGAATTGTGTTTTAAGCAGTTTGTTAAAAAGTTGAGTTAAAGCTATGTTAATTAAAAATAAGGTTATGTTACTTTGTTTGCTTTTGAGTCCTAGATTTGTAAAAAGTTCCGGAGCAGTTCATAGCGATGTTAAGCACCACACTCAAATAAAATACGCAATAAACGGGTATTTTTTAGAGGTTATGTCTGCTCGGGTCTTTAAAACCTGTAGGTTAGGGTGGAGTGTTTTAACTGAAAGAATTTGTAAGCTGACCAAATATAGTAGAGACGACTTCTTTAGACAAAACGTGAACAATGTTCATTGTCACACTACATGATGATGAGCGAAACAATCGTGTGAAGATGATTGTTGGTTTTCCGATCATGCTATCTATGATGATTGGACAAAAAGTTATTGAAAATTTGATGGGAAAATATGATGTGAACATTGTTAGTAGTTTATCTACTGCTAATTATAAATATTGAATCTGAAACCTGAAAAGGGAACTAAGCCAGCAAAATAACAATTATGCCACCTACCTGGTGATGTAAAATAGAAGAGAACCCAGGGTAAATTCCCAAACTTCAGAAATACCCGGGTATTTATAAATTTAAAGAGAGCCACGACTCATAGTAAGCCTTAAGTTTTTGAGGTAGCTCAATCAGCGACCTAGGAAATGACATAGATAAAGGAATAAACATGTTTCGTTTGCGTTAAATTTTATGTGTAAAATAAGTATTATGAAATGTAAAACGGTATGATTAATAGACTTAATCTGAATCAGAGTATGCTAGCTCTAGCTCTGAATGAATATTGTCACTGTATTGAAAGAATGCGACTATTTTCATCGCCACTATTTGCATATATTCTGTGATTATTCACTTTTTTTATAAATTCAATTAATTGTAAAAAAGATTATAAAAAAATAGTTTGTCAAATTTGCTTATTTTAAAAATTAATAAATTAAAATACACAATGCGAAAGGACACAATTTTAACGGAACTTTAATATTCTAAATTACAAACCTCTAATCTAAGGTAGATGGCGCTTTTTGGAGTGCTCAATATAACATTTACCTAACCCCTCCCTAGTCCCTCAGGAGCAATTACAAGGCAGCGGAGAGCAAACATTCTTAAAGGGTTAATCGTCGGAACCAAAAAATAGCAGGGAAGCAGAAAGTTAAATTTTTTTTCTCAACTCTACGCATAATTTAGAACTGCAACAAATAAAGTTCTGGCAATGCTTATTCCTTACACGGTAAAAAAAATTGTCTTAGATTAAGGAAAATGGCTGAAGTAAAATAATTTGTGCTTTTTTATTCACCAAGAGAATATATTTTTTGATTTAGCCCAAAAAATGTCTTGCCTATTTATTTTAATGTGAAACAAAAATTGTTTTGTTATAAATTGGAACTGAATTAATCTAAGGCACTTAGCTACAAAATTAGGCAAGAATTCTAAATTACTTATATGAAGACAATTTGCTTTGTTACAAAATGAGGTATACTGAAACAAAACAATTAAAGAAGAAAAATAAAGTCTTATTTCAAGATTAAACGCTGCGTTGAACTAAAAAGGAATATTTTAATTCAAAACAAATTGTTTTAAGGTAAAACAATTTATTCAGGAGAAGAACATGCTTTTATTGTAGACAAAATTTTTTACCGTATATATTTACCTTGAAGAACAGGTCCAGTCTGGTACCATATATGGTCCTATAGCTTTCATGCCCTGTCTAACAGTTCCTGTCTGGAAATAAGGTGCTCTATACCAACTTATGTAACAATATTATCTAACCTCTGCCTTGTTACATATGCAGGTCCTTTAAAGTTTCTTATTCAGCAAGAGTTAACTGTTAATATCAAGTAGGGTCACCAGAACCTAGTCTATTTACAGTGTTCGAATGAAGTTACTTATAGGACGATAGCGCCATCAGAGGAAGAAAGCTAACCTAACCCAACCAAAAAGATAAAACAGTATAAAATACGACACCATGAGGCATCTGGCCCCCCAGAGGCCTCGGGCCCTTCCAAGCAATATTCCTGTGTGCATTACTTTCTAAAGAGACCGAAAAAAGTGACTTTAAAGCAAAATCTTAGTGTCTATTTCTCGTTGATCTTCTATCGACTTTGTTGGTTCCAGGGTTGGGGGTTTTAATTCAGTATTTTGTCATGCAAACGTCACTACGGAGAGTAATTAACTAATTCCACTTGCCGTTGTTTGGATAGCGATTGTTTAACTACACATTACACCGACAGCGCGTAGTACAATTAAGCCTAAAGTTTTGGACTGCTCCCATCTAGACTTTAATTATTCAATAAAATTTCGCTTCCACTAGGTTCAACAGGGTGGAACAAGCAGATTTTTTTACTAGTGTTTTTTTAAATTTTTTACAATTTTTTTGCGTAACTGGTATGCGTAGGGGCAACTGTACTGTCACTAATGACGTAAATGCCAAATTGACACTTGCATAATATGTTTTTTCTGTAGTGCTATCAGCTATTTTATATGAAATTTAAGTGGACTATTCTCCACCATCCCGATATTCCAACAAACTTTTATATAGGTTTTTTACGAAAAAAAAAATACTATTGTTTTGGTAAACACACATTGTGTATAACTTGACATATCAAAACTTGGTTTTACAGACCTTGGTTTTACTTGTAATATAAAATCTAGTCATGGCCACATGCCAACTTTACTTTTTGAGTACTTTAACCGTAAGAAACGTCTAAAACCCTTTAAATCCGCTAAAATTGAATCACCCTATACGAAGAACATTATTCCTTTACTCCGCTTTCTATCTCTGTCTTTCTCTATCTGGCGTTTTCCTAGCTCGAGCGAAGTTTTTGATTAAATTAAAAATTCCTCAGTTTTAATTAAAACCAGCCGTGATGTATTACCAAATTAACGGAGATTTTTGAACGTTGTTGATTTTGAAATTGCCGAGTTTTTTGTTTCTTTTAGGTAACAGTTTAAAGGCATTTTATACGCTTTATCAAATTACTCCTCTTTCTAAAATCCTCCATTTTGAAGCGACATTGACAAGTAATTTCAATGAAGTTCTTAAGTTTTTTGACTGCAGACGCATTACACCCAAAACAATAGTTTAACTGCCGAGACATGAAGGCCCACGCGCAGTTCTTATACCAACTAAAAAAAACATTAATTAAATTAAATTAATCAGTTAGAATAATTACTTTTCATTCATCAGGCACAAGGAAGTAATGAGCTAGATTAATCCGATTCAAAATGTCATCCAAATAGGAAACAAAATTTTGATTGCGTTCGGTAATGCCAATGCGTAATTACACAGTAGTGCATCAAGTAATTCATTCGGACGTGCAGAACGTGAAAAATAATCCAAAATCACCACGCACCATCCAAATTAGAAATACTAATGAATATATGGATCAGCAGAGAGTTGTTGTAACCTCCACTAATGTAAGCCCATAAATTACTGACATATCGATAGGACAACATTTAATTGTGATATACGCTGCCTATCGTGGCGCCACCCCTGTTAGATATTAACATTCATTTACATGTAAATCCGTAGTACACGAAGTTGCCTGCACTTACTCATTAGCATGCAAAAAAGCGGTGTTTTGCTTCACCCGAAAAAAACGCCGGCCAACTATGTTTGCGTAATGTTCCTGTCAAAATTTGAACTAGCACGTATGAAGCCCATGAATTTGGATATAAATATGGCGTGTTACTCTCATAGAAAATTAAAATAAGAGAACAAGCTTGGGTCATATGCAGCCAAAAATAAAAAGGTCGCCATTTTTATCCTTCCATTGATGACTTAATGTCAATAGTGACACTATCATAGAACCAACTTATATTGTACTTTGTTTAAACAGGGCTGTACATAAATTACGCAGCAGTTGATATCAGAAACTTATTGGAAGCGAAATAAGGTCTAGCAGTAATAATGTTAGCAGTATATTGACATCTACGCTTGCGTAGTTGCGCCGTAAAATACGACTTTAATAAAAATTTTGCTAGACTTTATTAGGGCACAAATAAAGTCATGCAGTAATTATGTGTATTTTGACGGTTTGTTAGAATTTGTCAGCTGATCTGTCGCTTTTTTAACTAACCATTTTGCATTCTATGTTTGATTTTCTTTGAGGAGGTATTTTAATAGAGATTTTTTTGATTTATCCCTTCGTTTTTTGTGTAATGTTTTATACAGAAAAAAAAAACAATGAAAAAAGAATCCGATCGTGACTTCTGTACAAAATCGAAATATTGCTCCTCCGAATGCATATAAATATCCAAACTAAAGATATTTCTTACTTGCAACCCATTGTCTCCATCCAAAGCAAGGAAAGCATTGCTTCCCTTAAGAAATGAGACATAATAAAAATAAATTGTTAATTTAAACTTGATTAGCACCAGTCCTGTAGGAGTAGTAATACGGTATCATAAGCAATATATTTTGCGCATACCTACTACTACCCGACTAGAAAAGCGGCATCTTATGTTATATACCTATTTGTATATAATATATAATGCCTTTGTCGTACGCGTAGAAAACGAATAAGAATTCATTGACTATCGGTCTTGATTTGATCGGGAAGCAGCGTCGCTTTCGCGACAACCGCTGGGTCCTCGCGCTCAATGCGGCAAAGACAATTGTTCTCTCGTTAGGAAACACATAGTGGGGCAATGCAAGCCCAATGCGAGAAATTCCATTCGCGCCATTTAGCAGCCTTTAAATTCACAATGACGTGCCCGTAAGAAGCTTCGGTTTCGGTAAAGGATATTGCAACGGTCGTTAAAACTAGTTGTGTGATTGTATAGTGTGTTTTTGATTAACAAAAAGTTTTCTTCCCAAAGTTTTAATAAAAGTTAAGTTTTAGCTTTATTTAAATAAAGTTGTTTCCTTATTACTACTAGCCTTATTTTTGATATTCCAATAGCTTTCTAGTTTTATATTAATTCTATTTTATATGTATGTTTATTTACATTTTTACATATACGTAGGAGCATGATGCCAAGAAAACTAGAAAATATAGTACCATTTACAAAAAGTTACAATAATGTCCGTGTAAAAAACGATGTTCTTTTAAAATTTAAATGACAATTGAATGCGATAAAACAAACAGAAATTACGTCGACAAACTACCGTATAATTCCACTGGGTAATTTTTTAAATGATTATCAAGGGCATATAAGCATGTTTACCCCATTTAGCTTTTTGAATATTTAATTGATTTCGACTACCTGATCTTGTTTGGCCCGGCAATTTCGACTGAAAGGTACCGAATGCCAAAAACATGTCAGCATAGACTATGCGCCATTAATAAAAGATTTGTTGACACATTACCCTGGACATTTAATCGATAATAGATGCAAATCGACAAATTAAAACACATAAAATTAATTAAGTATACAAGACGCGTTTGCAACAGTGAGGCTAATAAATCAATTGTTTCGTTATTTGTTTTAGTCAAATACGTTAGAGCATAAATACTAGCATAAAAAATCGAAAAGTGAAGCTTTGGAAACAATTGCAAATTTAAATTCGCAGATGCAAATTTCCAAGTGCGCATGCGTGTGTTTTGTCACGTGGACACACAGCTGCTGTGTGGGAGGACGTCATATTTGTTGTATGTTTACATTTTGCCGTGTTTTGCTTTTGTCGTATAAAATTATGTATTTTTCTGTGAAAAATGGGAAATAAGTCACGTTAAACATGTTCAGTTTGTGGAAAAATGTCCGCGAGAAATCAGGGAGTGCCATTCCATAGGTGAGTACTTGTATTTTTCTTTATAATTTGTTAATAAAGTTAGGAATGATTTTTAAAAAATTAGTTTTAGAAAAAAATCAAATTTTTATCCACCATGTGATAAATTTTCATCCGATCAACTAGTTTTAAAAAATAATAATAGACAGAAACCCGTAATTTTTGACAACTGTCAAATAATGTAGTGACGTAATGGAGTATGTTCCAAAATTACCAAAACTGACGTATGCGCAGTTACCGAAATCCTGTTTATCCGAAAAGGGAAAATTAAGAATTAAATGGGGTCCTGGCTTCAAATCGCGTGAAAGAATGCAGGGGTATTGCCGGTATTAGGTATTTGGTTTTAGTTAAATAATCATTGCAATAAGACTTAAAAATCAAAATGACTGTATATGAAGTCAATCGAATTTATATGATATGTGTTAGATTTTAAAAGATGTCAAAATAAAATTATTAACTCGCTCACTACCTATACAAACGGTCAGTCTGCAAAACATTCTACAAAAAATAATTAACTTAAGTTAATTAATTTATAACAAAGACCTCCTATAAGTACACATGTAATTTATCATAAAGTATCAATAAACCACAAAAAGAGTTCACTAAAGACCTGAATACTAACAAGAAATTAATACCCGGTATGTATGTGTTTGTATTGGTGTTCAAACCAGGAGGCAGTGGATCGTGGATGCGTAGGCCGGCTCACGCCACGCTTTACTGGACCCAAATTCTGTGCACCGTAGATGTTATGTCGCATTCTTCAGTACAAAGAATCTAGGCCTTACTTCGGTTGTGCTCTTGTACCGAAATTGCGAAATACCGCCCGCAAAATGGCGGAAGTTTCTAATTCTGATGGCACTAGCGTGCAATATTTAAAGACAATTAAATTTTCCTCTTTACCATTGGAAGGAAAAATAAAAATCAAAAGGGTCGGTCGTCCCAAACCAAATTTAATAATTACGAATGTAACTAAATGCAAAAGTCGTGAATATAAGCGAACTTTTAAGAAATAAGAAATTTTTGAAAAAACGGACCAGTTGTGCGGGTGTCATATCAGTAATAGCCTTTACTGTTTCCCTTGTTTATTGTTTGAGTTAAAGAGTTTTATCTATCAGCTAAATTAGGGTTTAATTGCAAAGTTCAATGAATTGATTGTTAAAGAATTTATTTAAAAAAAGGACAGACTCCTTAATTTTTAAGATAAAACGAGTTTTTCTAAATTATTTCCTTTAAATTATATACCCACTCGAAATTTGCACTGCAATGTTTTTTGGATGTGCACCCCCAAATTTTTACACCATGCGCCGCTACTGCCTTTGTTTTGGTAAAACTATGTTTGCTGCAAAAGTTTGTCCGTCTAAAACCTAGTGGGTAAAACCGCAAATAAGGCCCTAGTCACGTTTCGTAAAGCGCTAGTTATTAATCTAGTTTTTGCGAGTTACAAGAAGAGAGAAGACACACAAAATATGTATTGGTCGCACGTCACTTTTCCAGCGAATCCCGCAAATAGATTACGTGATGCCATCTTGTACATCGTCATGCGCTACACGTATTATTTCGGTCGCATCAGTAGGAAATTGCAACACGTTACTTTGGATGTCCTTTTTACGCCCTTTTCTAACAAAATTCTATCAATTCGTTACGACTGGAACAGTAACGCTAAATTTTATAGCGGTGTTGTTAGTTTAAGCTAAAAGTTCTGGATACATTTGACTTTTTCTTACATAAAATTCAGCTTTAGAGATAGATATAGATATACTATCTTCGTATGTGTTAGTTCTCTAGTAATCATTTTAGAACTTTTATGATATTAGGTTTACATTTTAACCTAAAAACGACATTTTACTAATTACAGAAGATGTAAGTAGATGGAACGCGCAAACGTTAAGCTTATAATACAATTTATGTTTTTTAAACAACGCCAAATAAGAGGATATAAACGGCATAGAAACTAACGTTAAAGAGGATATTATAAATATCACACAACTATTCTAGACAGAATTATACCAAACAAAAAGGGAACCATCGCGAGAAGCCATGAAAAAACTTCAAACAAAAATAATGAACATAAACTCAAAGCTACAACCTGAACTAAGCAAGGCGGAAATAAAGAGATCATTAAAGGAAATGAAAAATAAGACACCTGGAAAAGACGGAGTAACGAAAGAAATGCTCCAGTACGGTGGTAAAGCTGTAGTTAATACCCTCCATATTCTCCTGAATTAAATACAAAAAAAAATTATCCCAAACAACTGGAAAGAATCCGTAACAATTATTCTACAGAAGAAAGGCGATAGAGCAGACCTAAAAAGCTATCGACCTATAACACTCCTCAATGTAATTTATATGCTTTTCACGAAAATATTACCAGAAAGACCAACAACAAAATATAACCAAATGAACAAGCAAGCTTCAGAAAAGGTTTCAGTACAGTTGATCACCTATTAACCATGAAAATCCTAATAGAGAAAGCCAACAAATAAAACATTCAAATATATATTGCGTATATAGACTTTGAAGAAGCTTTCGAAAGCATTGAGCACTGGGCAGTAAAAGCATTTTTACACAGACTTTATAGCCAATATATAAGCAACAATATCAATCAAAATCCATGAAGGAACCAAGCGAATCCGCATACGAGGAGGTGTCAAACAGGGTGACACAATATCCCCTAAACTATTTCACCAGTGCCTAAAAGATGTTTTTAAAAACTAAGATGGGGAAGAAATAGGAATCAAAGTAAGTGGACAATACTTGAACCACCTAAGATATGCCTTAATAACAGATAACAAACAAAAACTAATAAAAATGCTGGAAGAACTGGATATAGCAGCTAAAAATATAGGCTTCAGTATGAACTACACTGAAACTAAAATCATAACAAACACAGATGTAAATATCTCGGTCACAATTATTAATCTAAAAAAAGAAAACCAAACAGCTGAATTGGCCTGGGCAGCATTCGTTAAATTAAGCTACATATAAAAAAATAAAAAATATCCTCAGTACCACAAAATAAAAGTGTATAGCCTATGTATCCTTCCTCTACCTACCTATGGATCCCAGATCTGGACACTTACAAAATCAAACATGGATAAGGTAAGAAAAGCCCAAAGATCAATAAAAAGACAAATGTTACTTACATGTAAAGCTAACAGATATTAAATTAATTAATGGCTAGGAAATAAAACAAAAGTAAGTGATGTCAGAGGAAAAGTAGCAAAACTTAAATGGAAATTTGCCGGTCAAAATATCAAACCGAAAGACGATCGATGAAACAAATGTATTGTAAACTGGAGACCTTGCAACAATAAAAGAAGTAGGGGAAGACCCCAAATGAAATGGGCGGACGATTTGAAGAAAGATGCGGGAACCAGATGGTTGAACACGGCGACAGACAAAGAAAAGTGGAACATATTGCGGGAGGCCTATATCCAAAGATGGATCGAAGAGGGCTAAATAGATAGATAGAAACAACGCCAAATGTAGTAGTAGACTAGTAAAATTCAACTTTCCAATTTTTTAATTTCATATGCCTTTAAACAAGGTTGGGCATGGTAAATATTTTTATCTTGTTTTTTTGAATAAAGGGAATAGTATACTCATGATATGATCAAGAAGTGATTATTATCAAGATCTATCGAACTGACTGAAAATCAAACCGATAGGTTTAGAACAGAGTAAAGTAAACGGCTTTATTAGTAAAAAATTACACAGACATTTTTTAAGCTAAAATTAAAAAGGCCATGTAATAAATTTAGCGCCCAACGTGGGGCAAGAATTATTTTTATTAGGCTATTTTGCAGACTGGCGGTTTGCTAAGGCAGTAAGCAAGTATTGCCTCAAGTTATATTGCAGCAATAATTAACGAAACTAATTATGAATTCAATCGTTAGTCCTTTGTTGTGTGGGCAAAAATGCATTACATTGAGCATGGTTTAATACTTCTGGTAGTGTTGAGATCTCTTAGACGTTTAAGAGATCATAAGAAATTTACTGTGCTGATAATTTTAAAGACGACATATAGCTAGCTATATTTTTAACTCATTAAGAAAAACCTTCCCCTGGTCTTTGAATTTTGAATTTCCGACTTTTTTGAATCCACCTTGATTTTCTCGCTCAACAAGCTTTTGGTAAAATTAGTTAATTTATTTAGTGCGTTACTTTAATTTACAGATGAATTAACACTAAAAGAAGAGCTGTTTTCTTGATACGATAATTTTTTAATATCAAATCAAAAGTTATTGCAATTTCCTTATATGCAGGACCTCCCTCGTTTTAATTCCCTTTTAGATCCAACATGCCATTTAGCTCCAACGAATCAACAGAATGAAAAGCCACAAGAAGTAATTTAAGCACGTTTTACGTCTTGTTGTTAACAAACGGATAGTTATTTTACAAATAAATTAAGTAGAGCTGTATTCTCGATACGATCATTTTTACCTTCCTATCCCTCGTAGCTATGGCTAGAGAAGGTATTATTTTCGACGAAAAATTTTTTTTTGAGATAACGCCAAAAATCTGGTATTTCTATGTATTTTCACCTATCCTAGCAATATCGTCGTGATGTCTGTCTGTATGTGTGTGTGTCTGTGTGTGTGTGTATATTATTTCTATCCGTAACACGATAGCTCCTAAACCGCTGAACCGATTTTCATAAAATTTTCAGGTAAAATAGTGTTCGACACTCTAACGAGCTGCCAGTTTTTTGACAATCAAAATCTTTAAAAAATGCTAACTTTTTAACGTAGCATCGTATAAATACACTGTTTTCGGAATATAGTAGACTATATTTTGCTCAATAATTCGTGTTAAAAAACTTTGTAGGAGCTTTAGTTTCTGACATATTTACAAAAACTGTTTTCAAGGCTAATATAATAAAGTGTGATAATAGGCTAGGAAGGTGTCAGATCCGTCATGGATCCATTTATTTAATATATAAACAAAAGTTGTAGCTAATTCTCTATATGCGGAGTATAAATTTTCTTTTAGATCCAACATGTGGATCAGCTCAAATGAATCAACAAAACAAAACGCGCGAAGAGAAATCCAAGCCATACGTTTTACCCATCAAACACTATGGTCAACAAATGGCTCGTTTCCCACTTGCACTATATAATATTTTACAACCTATTTTATATCGTCCTAGTAAACGAATGGCAGATTTTATGGTTAGGAATTTGTGGTTATCAGTACATTACTTTCAACGAGAGTTAATAATTTTTTATTTATTGCACCTTCTGACAAAAGCTCACTTAACATCTGGCTCTAGGGCCTCAAGGTTTAATATAAAAAAGAAATTACTGCTTTTGAGGACTTGACTTGCAATACTCTAGCTGATAATTTTGGTTTTTGAGACATATTTATTTTTAAAATTAATTAGTTAAAAGTCATTTTGTTTCATCCTGTATAAAATAAATAAATTATAGTTAGGGTCTATTGCTATTGACATTTTGTTGGTTAAATTAGAAAATTATGTAAAACAGTTAAGTAATTGGGCAGACCAATATGATATTGACAACACTTTTGTTTTACTTTTCTTACTTTCCTTAAAATAGAAAATTTAAAACAATTAACAAATAGCAATTTTGTTTAATAATACAAATTACTTTTAGCTTGCTGTCAACATCGATCCTCCTTTACCTAAATTTTGATATAAAAATAGAGTTACTTTTAAAACAATGGAAGAACGTTTTCGCTTATGAACCCTACCTATTATTTCTCATTTATAAAATTAAAATAGTTCAAAAATTGCATAGGTCAACCAACTTGGTAACTTCCAAATATATAAATACGAATAATACATACATCTAAAAGAGATAAAATTTGACAAGTCCCTCCTTGTCCTGGTACACCATTTTATTTTTTCTGCTATTTTTATTATCCACAGTCAACCTCGTATTTCCTCCCTTCTCGTTGCTCCTTGCTTAAATTTAATCCGCTCATTTTTAATTTAGGCATAATTGCCAATATTACAGACACTAAAGCGCAATTTTATTGCGGACATTAATCCCACGCTTCCTCTTAACACCAGCAGAGGGCATTGATGGTTTATTCGTTTAAGATAAGTGCATACTTATTTTGTATTAATATTCGATATGTGATGGTTGGCAGCTGACAACTGACAGCGGACTGATAGGTAATTGTCAACTACCGTGTTGCCAAATCAATTAAACTTTGGTAGATATAATATGTTTAGTTATTGCATCGGTTTTGTCCGGTTTGGGGTTAGTTACACTTTATAAAAATGATTCTTCAAAATGTGTTTTATGTTATAAAAAGATTTCGGTTGTTATTTGGATATAGAACTAGAACTGTATATAACCTTAAAATAGATAAAATATATTAAATTAATTACTTACTGCTTATGTTTAAAAAAACAAACTTAATTAAACATAACAAGTTAAATAAAAAAGAAAAATCGAAGAATAAGTATTTGCAGGTAATAGATCTAGTATAAAGTGATAAATGGCATAGCCTACCTGACCACGTGGGTTAGTAGCTATAGCTGGCTATCTGATGCACCGAACTGCGCGCAGAACAGTTGAACCACTTAC
The DNA here is from genome assembly GCA_963576565.1 of Aspidapion aeneum. NCBI lineage: Eukaryota > Metazoa > Arthropoda > Insecta > Coleoptera > Brentidae > Aspidapion > Aspidapion aeneum. The sequence continues at coordinate 30,125,567 of OY755038.1, read as the reverse complement.
CCATGGCGTCTGAAACAAAAAAAATATTATATTAGTAATATAAAATTAAATTTGTAAATAAATAGCTGTCAAAACCAACGGGCCACCATCTTCAACTTTGGTGAGGTCATAGCGACACCGAGTTGTCTTAAGAATTATTATGAAATGAACTTTTTTGAATGCCAAGCTGTTTTAAAATCTATAGTACCGTTTACTACGGCATTTACAATTTTATTTAATATCGACTTCTAAAAAACTTTATATCTTAATTATAAATTATTCCTGGATGTGCCATTTTACCAAAAAGGCTGCATTTTACTCCTTGAACTAGTTGAATTTCAATTATTTTTATTATCTGTGAATAATTTTAATTCGCATAAAAATTATGGGTGGTACATACATACATAATAAATATAAACTATTTGTATGTAAATGATTAGATTAGAAGAACAGTGCATTTTAGTTATTACAGTAACGTAAAAGGTGTGAAAATTATTCGTTCACGTGACTAAAATCGTTCTTTTATGCGTGTTTGGTGTAAATTAGTTATAAAATGGCACATGGGTTATTTTTAATAATTACCGAGATACATATTAAGTAAGTAAAATAAGTAAAGGGACAAAATGTAATAAAGGCGTATATCTAAATCCATTTTGATTTAATTGCGTCAGCCTAAAAAACTATTCAATAATAGTGTTTACTTATTGTAACTGACTTAAGCGTTCGTTTGTAACGTCACCGTGATGACCACTCTACTTCCAAAGATATAAGTATATATTCAAAGTCTACTTTCATAGTGCACTTTACGAAAACAGCTGATTTTAATATGGCCGCCGGAGTGCTAACAAAGCATTTTTCCATTTTTTTAAAAATAGAATTACTCCTTACACATGGTTCCCACCTACGACATTCTCGTGCGTGCCCGCGCACGCGTCACATGACTGTCGTAACATTTCATATTGAGATCATGTGACGCGTGAGCGGGCACCCACGAGAAAGTCGTAGGTGGGAACCGTGTGTAAGGAGTAATTCTATTTTTTTTAAAAATGGAAAAATGCTTTGTTAGCACTCCGGCGGCCATATTAAAATCAGCTGTTTTCGTAAAGTGCACTATGAAAGTAGACTTCGAATATATACATATATCTGGTGAGAACTGGGTGTAAGGAGTAATTCTATTATAATTCAAAATTGGCTGTAAACATTATCTTGTTAGGGCAAGTAGCTTCATCTCTTATTTAGTTAGCCAAAATTCAGGCTGAACCGAAAGAGACAACGCTCATGTAAAGTCTACATGTACGAGAGAGCTAAAATAACAAGACATTGGTCTTTTAAACTGCAAATTTAGAGCTTATTGTCAATACTTCCGAAAAATATTTATAGCGGATTCATTACGGATTGCTCTATATAATAACTACTTTGCTTAAGCTGTATCATATCACACTATCAAAGTATGTTGTGCTCTATCTGGAAGAGTACCACTTAGTTCTACTCAAGCCGCCATTGAATATTAGGGGTTATCTTTGGATACTTCTGTTAATATAATCAAAACATTTATGCAACCCTAATTATTTCCAATAAATTTAGTCATTTTTCTTTTATACAAGTGTGGTAGTAGGTACACCCATCATTTGTTTCTGCCCGTCGTATTATATAGTTTGGTTTGTTTTAATGACTCAAAATGAAACGAGCGAAAAAACACGCGTGCCTCTAAAGAAATAATAAAGGCTTTATGGCTTTAGACACACCCACTAACGCCACAACTCATTTGGCTTTTTCTACATTAAGATGCGAAACAATTAACGTAGTGCTTTTAAGTCAGGATAGATGGCGCTACTTATTACTTCCTTACGTTGTTTAATAGATCTCCATAACATAACAACTTCACGTATTACAACAATGTAAAAAATGGCGACAAATGTAGTCCTTCGAGTGCATTATTTTTTATTATAAACGTTGTAGTTTTAATAAAACTAAAAACTAAAAACGAATTAACGAATGAAGGAGCGTTTCCTAATTACATTTTCAGAACAAGGCTTACTTTTAATTAAATTACCTAATGAACGCCGCAAAACATCAAGTTTTCCGTAATTTCTTTTGTTTCTTTTCCGTCAGTCTTTAAGGATAATTAGTGTAGTCTATCTTGGTATAACTTATAGAAAATTAAATAATATTTTATGCGACTGAAAATAAAAAGTAACCTATTCTCTCTCACTCTTTTTATAAAGACTGTTTTTTTTTCTCGTAAAAATGCTATTTTGAGGTTATATTTTGAAATTTGTTGGAGAACGTGGCTTTCCTTTTATCTCAATTCTTTTTAGGGAATACTATTTTCGCGTACTTGGCATTTTTTTACTTGAAATGTTTTGTTATGATCTACTTTTAGATAAATATAGTATAGTAACCAAATTTAAATTCTTAGGGATGGACCGCGTAATGTACATTATAGAGGACATTAAAATAAACAAAAAGACGATCAATAGTTCCCTTATTGCCCATCCAATTTGTAGGGCCAAATACCCACCGGAATACGGAATGGTGTCATTATTGACGGCCGATGGACATTTACCGTATAGCAGATATATAAAATCAAAACGGCCGTCGTTGTTTCGTTGGCCACCCGTGGAGCTTCTTAGCCGATATATCTCAATCAAAACTGCACAATATCCGACAGTTTGTATATCTCCTTGGAGATTGGAAACGCGGGATTGGTAAAGCCTTATAATAGCTAGGGTCCCTATATCTATGCTATTATCGAAGTTTATACGTTTTTCTTTTAAATTAAGAAATTGTATTATCTGTAGTTAAGCATTCTGTAGAAGTTTAATAGAATGTAACTAGTACAGAAAATGTACAACAAGGGTGCAACAACTCCACTGGTTCTTTAGACCAAATCTACAAATGAGCATTTGAACTACTTACGACTAGCTCTTACACCCTATACCATTATTTTTGAGACAACTTTTTACGACTTTTTTTCGTTGGCCTATGCTATTTGTTATGGTAAACAGCTGATAACTGTCAAAAAGTTATCTCAAAAATTATGGTATGGAGTTTACTCTTAGGGTTGGTTTCTCAATAGAGGGTTAGCCCTGACCCTGAGTCTTTTTTTAGCATGTCAGTCATCTCTTTTTTTAACCCACAGGTCATCAAACCCCTATCGAGAAACCCTTAGATCGTTAGAATTGTAAGTTAGAATCACTCCAATAGCTTTAATTTGAAGTAGTTAGTTGGGCGTTTTGATCATCTGCGTCGTTTTGATCAAAATAAAAATTGAAGCAAAGGCCGCATATTTGATGGCTTTTGACGTTTAAGTTTGTAAATTCATCCGATGAAAACACTCGAGTTCTTAATTATTTGATAAATTTAATGGCATCAATGCTCACCGACTCTAAAAATCGATGAGCAATTTTTGATATTGGCTCTCAGTTTTTTTTTGTGCCTTGTTTTAATTGGTTCGCTCTTTTTTGTTAAAACTGTTTACGGTGTAGTAAGCAAAATTGTGAAGAACATCTTGGAATGTACAGAAGACAGTGACTTAGATAATGGAGATCCGAAGTTAATTTATCGAGTAAAAAGAACTGCAGTAGATGTATTTCATTTAATGTTTTTTTTTCGATGGTCATTGAACTCACTGATAGAAAATTTCAGATTAATGTCATAGTCAAGTATCAAAAAATCCATAAAAAAAATGTGGTGAATTTATAAAATCTCTTCATTTATGTAAATGTAAACAAAGAATTAAGATTAAATCAAACCGATCACAGAATTTGTTAAATTTTATACTAACCTTTAAGGAAATGAAAAATCTGTTTGCAGGATTTAGGTATAACTATGAGCTTATGACAAGATATTACAGGTATAATGTGAATTTGGATATCTATGTTGATTGAGGGACTCTAATGCTATCTTAGGAATTGAAAGCAAGAGCAAATGGAAACTGGCCATTTATTTATTACCCCCAAATCCATTCCGCAGAGCGGAACATCGAGGGGTTTTCTCTTGTCTTTCTTCAGAGCAAATGACCCGCAAATACAAAAAAATATTTGTTGGATGTAGCAAGGTCTTCGCCATAGCACGAAGCAATAGGATAGATGATTCAGAAAGTCATTAGTTTTTAAATAATACTGCATTGATTAAAAGCGCTAAAGTTGCGGCTTATTGTTGCAACGTTGGAAAGTTAGTGTTTTTGTTTTGTTGGTCACACTGCTAGTTTATTTGGGCCAGTGTTTTACGATGCAATGGTTTTACCACGATGAAAGCATGATGAATGATATGTCGTTGCCACTGAACAAGTTTTTTTCTAACTGCGTCGTGGGGCTTAAAATTATCAGAAAGCGTAAAAAGATAAAAAAATTGTATTCAAAACTGTAATGAAAATCAAGTGGCAGCGAAGCAGTAAAGACAGGATCCTCACGTTGCCGTTTATGTTAATGCGTATCCCAAAAAAATAGGGTCAATACAAAAAATGTTTTTTTTTTACTTTTTAGGGATTCTAGTCCCACAAAAAGGTTAGCTATGAGTTTGGGTGAGACACTGTTCAGATCTTCTTAATCAATCTGAGTTTACCGAAAGTTTTTTTGACGTAAACGTGCAATAACTGAATATTTGCACAGTACATCTGTCTGACTGTTTCGTCATTTTCCATGCAGAGTTCACATTCCGTCTCTTTTGTTAGCCCCATTCTTTACATGGGCACTCTCAGTCGACAGTGATCCGTAAAAAGTCCAGTCCAAGATCCTTTAATAAACTCTTTAGAGTGAGTCAGTTCTGGTATATTTATCCAGTATTCTTGGAAGCTGTTCCATTTCCATCCATTCATTTATTTCAATATGGCTGAATTAGCAGCATTGTAAGTAAGTTCCGGGCCGAAAAATTTGGTAGATGCCTTCGCTGCTTGGTCTGCGGCCTGATTTCCTTCGTGCCCAAAATGCCTTGGTATCCATACTAATAATACATTACTCGCGCTACCAAGCGCATAGTCCCTGCAGATCCTGACGGTTTTCGACGAGACCGCAACGCCAGATCCAACACCTGAGTGCATTTTGGATCCGTCGGTATACCAGAAACTATCATTATTTGAAAAATTGGTCCTGCTGTTTGACCAATCCTCCCTTACGGGAGGATAATGTTGTATAGCTTTCTGCTGTACATCGTGTTGGGCATGAAGTCGGATATCATTCCTAGAGTTGCGCCCAACTCTTGTTCCCTAATTAGGATTGGACCTTGTTTGCCCTGCCATCCTGGTGGTTGGCCCTTATTTTGTATGTTGCGCTTCGTGACTCCGTCTTTAAGAAAATGTGAAGCGGAGGTAGGATTAGTAAGCATTTAAGCGCAGTCGATGGGCTAGAGCTCATTGCACAATGACATACCGTGTTATGTGTATCATGGATTTAGCTTTAGTGTAAAGACCCTCGAATTTGAGACTCTGCGCCTCCTGCTCTTCTTCGGAATTAATCTAGTCTTGAACGATGTAATCGGGGGGCCATTATCGCCCCGGGTATTTGGTTAAAAAAGCAATAGCAGCCCCGCAATTGCCGCCATAATAGGCCATCGCCTTTTCCTTGATCAGCACAACAATAAGACGATCGCGACGGTAAACGGCGAGGATTTTTATACTTTTCGGCGGGGGTTTAAAATTCGTCTGGAATTAATTTGCTAAATAACCATGTCTTTATTGGCCACACTATTACAGGGGCGGAACAAGATTTAAAATAATTTTAATAAACCTAAAATAAAAATGAATATTTTTAGAAATATCAAACTAATATGATATATCTTCATATTCAAAAGTTTTTAGAATGTCTACTACGTAGTTGCAGCTATCAAAATGAGATTGCCACACGTCCTTATATAGATGTACTACTATTAAAGCGTATTAAAACCATTAATATAAAATGACTGCTACAATTGAACCCCAACGTATGGCTTGGATTAAAAAAGTAGACGCTTTTAATAAAATTTGAAAGAACTGCTTTCAAATGACGTTTAAATTTAAACATTCTTTGGATTTTGAAACTTTTGGAAGACAAAGCCATTATCTTAAGTTGACGTACCCGCTTACTTGGCATTTTTTTAAACAAATTAAAAGGTATTTATCCTAAAGGTAACTGAAAGTGGATATTTGTAAGGTTAGAAAAGAGATAGCGCTGAGAACGCGGTACCCATTATATGTAGCCTTAATTTATCCAAGTTATACGTTGTGGTATGGGTAGAGGCTAGAGGATCATAACTGTTAAATGGCCACCGCAGCTGATCTGTTTTTCTCGTATTACACCATTGCAAATGAGTGTGTGTGTGTGTGTGAGAGAGAGAGAGAGTGAAAGAGAGAGAGAGAAAGAAACAGAAAGATACGATCGCTACCTAAAGAAATTTATTTTTCATGTTCTGAAAAGTTGATTTCTGTATTTTATTTATTTTAAAACAATTTTTGAACAATAAGTACCTTAAAATCGACAGAGTAAAAGTAATAATTAGAAATGAAACGAATGCCATTCCAAGAGAAAAACAATAATTTCTAGCAGAAAAATAGAACCACATTATTTATCGTTTAAACGTTATAATTTGGAAAAATACCACAAAAAATACATACATTTTCAAAATGTTCACTAAAAAAACTGTACATTCCCACCGCTTAATATATTCTTACTGTACTACTATCGAGATGGTGACGCAAAGTTGTGCACTCAAATTTCATGAAAATTCATTGTACAGTTTTAAAGATATGGCGAAAAAACCATTAGAGTTAATTTAAAAATGGAGGCGAGATGGGGTTGATATTTTTCAAGACTGAAGGCTGTGTTTATTTTGTTGGCCTTGATATAACATTGACAAACAGAGATATCGGTATCACGTGATGATAGAGGGATAGAAAGATATATCAGAAGCTACATAAAGAAATTAAGCCATATCAAACGAAAGCATCGCGTCTGCTTTAAGAGACAACCAAGAAGAATTATTTACTTGTTTTTAGAGATTATAAGTTGTTTGTCATTTTTTTGCTAACGTCCGGTGAACTCTGCTGCTGAATCTAAATTTAGAAATAAATCCAAAGACTTCTTTCATTTTGTCGGTCACAGCAAAAACTGATCCGAATGAAAAGATGTTTTCGTTTTGTGGTTGTTTTTTTTTGCCTTCGTCGCGGCATTCTGTCGTTGGTTCGCTTTTGGCATCATTAGAACTCAAAACAGTTTTGTTTCGCTCTGTTCCCATTTCGATTTCTCTGAAAAATCTGCAGTACCTTTTAAATTTTATTAAAAGCGTCCACTTTTTTCATCCAAGCCATACGTTTTGGTCTATTTAAATCCAATATGTCCGAACGCTTGTCGCCGTCATTTTCTATGAATTGGTTTAATACGCTTTAGTACTATATTTTCTAAGTACGTTAAGCTAACTCATTGTTTGTTTGTCCAAATTAGACTAAAAAGCGCAGGAGAAGATTTGAATGTCGCCAGTATTACTCTAGATAGCCTTGCCAATTTAAAAAAACACCAAAAAGATATAGTCCACAGTACTACAGTACTCCAGTCAGTGGCGTATATAGAAAAATGTTTCGGGGTGGGCCCGAGGCAGTTTTGGGGGGGGGCGAGAACCCATGAGGGCGTATTTTATGCTATTTTATGATTGTCTTCATGAAATATGTCGAAAATATTTTAAAAAATCTTAGCTTCGGGGGGGGGGGGCGGGCCCCCCAGCCCCCCCCCCCCATATATACGCCAGTGACTCCAGTATATGTACTGAAAGTGGCGGTAAGGTCTGCTCAAAAATACGTTCCGGGCTTAGCCAAATATAACAACGTCGCCCAGATGCTAAAACCTCGTATCTCAATACGAGTTTCATTAAGAATATGAATTCATATTCCATCGATTTTAAAACCTAGTAACTTGATTAGGTAGCAAAGAGCACGCGCTGCGCTAAATATAAATTCCTTGCATCTCGCTACCGGAATAAGTCAGATGTCAAAACCTCATATTTCTTATTTCCTGAAAATTCTGTTTTTTTGAGATACGAGGTTTTAACATCTGAGCAACGATATATGAACCAGGATCCAGGGTGGGGGGAGGAGGGTCGGCTTGGTTCGATTAAGAGCCCCCCCCCTCCTCTTTGTGGTTCTAGTAATAAATAACATTCATAAACCGCATTTTTTAGAATATACATTATTTTTTACCAATATTTAAATTTTAAAATTTTTTCCCCCAATTACTTTATTTTACAAAATTTTCGTCTGCCTGGCGTACTTTATTTGCATGTAGCATATTTTTTTGGTTTTTGCTGCCGCCTCGCTTTGGCCCGTCTCCCCCGGACATCCTAGATCCTTGAACTAATAATGATTACTATAATCCTTAAAATACCTGGATTGAAATGAGAAAATTTCGTAAGCTTGCCGAATCGCGGTTGGACGAGCCGAGAACAAATCTCAAAAATAGCTCGAATGTTTCCTTTCGCCAAACTAAGGTCGAAAATTTATCATTGCAAACACAAAAGACGCTAAAGAGATTTATTTCGCGAGATAGCGCATAGCACAGCACACTACAACTTACAATTCCTGGAACATAATAAGACGCGTCGATCCAGAAGTTATTGTAAGCGTCGTGGCGCCTTGTTGCCCCACGGCCTTTTGTGCGTCTCGTTGTTTAAGACGTTGTTATCTGCATCCTTAAGACGTCCACCGCCACCTTCGCTTAATTACACTGCGCCCTCCAGAAACGATATGGCGTACAGGGAAGGTTATCAGATTTTCCAAGAAAGACTTGAGTATACCTACATGAAAATTATATTGGGCTGTCTTACTTGATCAACGATATAAAATAACGGCTGCATGACGTTTTTTTTACTTGGCGACAGGAAACTCCATGGTAAAATTTAATTTTCATAGCAACGCGGTTGACGTCATTGACATATCTTTATTTAAAACAATGTAAATATGTCATGATGTAAATGCCCAACTTAAACAAACCTTACGGCATCCAGCAACCATTTAATCAGCTGATCGTTACAGTTCTTTAAAGCCTTCAAAAAAATGTAAGCCACGACCAAAATCTTTATACTTTTACACAGGTTATCCCAGAATTTGAAAGGTCCTCGAACCTGACTGGCCATCTGAAATCAGATTAAAAAATCTACATCAGCCGTTGCCTTATATCATTTGTTTTATGGAAACCCGATGACGCAGCTACAGTTGTCCAGTTAAGTTCACATGACTGGTCAAATTCTGTAGGCAACCCGTGTAAAAGTGTAATGACCTTGATCCATGACACTGAAAAAATCAGCTGATATCTCTACGCCATTTTTACATTGGTACAAAGCTTTTTCCGCGCACTTTTTAGTGGAATTTTCTGCAAAGCCTTTCCGAAATCCTACCAATGTTTTTGACGTTAAATATGATGAAAAGGTTAAAAATATTTAGCATGACGATTAACACCTATGTTAAGTTTAAATTTCCCGCCATGTGCTGCATTAAATTGAATTTGTCAAGATGTATTATTGTTTATGTCAAACTATTTTCGATTTGTTACAAGCTGCGTTCGGTATTTACATCTCAGACGTGACGGAGTTTTGATCACGTGATTACAGATTAGTCTGAGCAAATTGGAATTAACGAACGATCCAGATCAAATCGATCAAATTTTAATAAATGGTTATAACCTTAAATATAACCAAAAATATTATGTACATATTGCAACTCACGCCCAGCTATAATTTTGACAAAATTTTCCTGTGATGTCGGAAATTTATGTAATTTGTTGTCTTTAACATCAAATAATTCGATTTCAATCTTTTTACATAAAAAAATTATTTTTGTAAACACAACATACGTCACAATCTCAGATTAATCTGTTTCGTCGATCAAAATGAACGGAGCAACCAGATTTACGTCCGACTAGTCTGATCAGAATTACCGAACGATTCAGATCTACCTCCCCTAGATCTGGATGGAATTAACGAACGATTTCGATCAAAAAGATTAATCCGACGTAAATACCGAACGCAGCAACAATAAAATGAACTTATTCATAAGTACCAGTGTTATTAAATTAAAAACAAAATAAGATTACAAAAAATAATTTTTTAACGACAACCAACCCAATATCTTAAAAATCAGGCCCTACCCAAGTTTTGACTCTTCATAATCGATTTAATTTTTTTTGCTCTACAACAGAAATTACTAATAAAATTAAAATCTTTCGACATTTTGGACAATGTCTATTAAGAAATTTATATCACTTTAGGGTTCTTCGACGAATAGCTACAGCAGACCATCTTGATGGCTAGCTAGATACTTGTATAAAAAGAAAATAATTTTTTTTAAGCATTCCTCTAAGTCACAGGAAACAGCTGGTTAGATATTCAAATTTTATTTTATGGACGCTAATTTTTTTTTCTAAACTTTCTTTAAAAAATCGACTGTTTTTTCTCAAAATTTCTAGTTTTTTACAAAAAAAATTATATTTTTAAACTGCTAGAACACAGTGTATAAATAATAGGCATATAAATTTCAGTTTCTACATCAAGGGTGTCAAAGATTGTTGTTATTCCAATACCGCCCCCCGCACTTTGAATTTCAGATTAGCCGAAGGGAGCCCGATCGCGTTTGCCCACTTTTTTGCCCGTTCAAATTATACACAAAAAACGAACCCTCTCGGCATGGCAGCGCGATTTTCGACGGAATTTTGCCTTGTAATCGAAAATAATGCCTTCGCCCCGAATAATGTTAACACTTTTTTATGAGGGGATGATAAAAGGTGGTTTAGTGTCGCCGTATTTTTCAAAAAACTGACAAGTCATTCCGGGTTATCGATATTCAATCTTTTCGGTATAATAATTGCAGTCGGGAAGGGCATTGTCTGCCTTTTCATAGAGTGGATTATCTTGAATATATTGGATAAAGTATAGTAAGCCGATGACCTAAGAAAAAGACATATTTCTGAAAAAACAGAGACCATCTTCTAAAATTTGCACGATGGTAGTAATACAATGAATTTTTGTCATTTTTGCTGAAGCTGATAAAGGTTCCTTTCACACACGTTAAGCAACGAAAATCGGCAATCTTATTTTTGTTTTTATCAGTTGTCAAATGATATCGTTATATATTTTCTTGATCTTATATATCAATATCAAATTCTTCTGTTGCTATTATAAAAGGATAGAGGAGGATATTGAGTTGGTCACAAGCTAATCTGGACAAAAATAATTTAAAAAAACGTCGGTGTAAATCAAATAACATCACCCTATACATTTGTTCAAAACCAAATAATAAGCTTGTACTGTATAAAATAAAATAATAAAGACAAATTCTCCATAATTAACCTTATCATTCAATCAAATCAAATCAAATCAAATTATGCTTTATTGTCAAAAAAGTAGAGTTTTACAGACAAAGCAAAAAATGGTCCTTAATTGTTAATATAAGATAAACACTTGCTTACAAGTCTAAGTTGAGGTACGGAATAGTCATTTAAAATATTTCTCCTATGCAAATATGCTCTCTTTCCACCTATCATACCTATTCACTTACTATTATCGAAATACAACGAAATTCTTTGACCATTAAATTAAAATATGTTAAAATATGTTAAAACATGTTAAAATATGTTAAAATACGTAAAATTAAATTAATATTAATTAAACATTAATAAGGATAATGGAATGGCAAGTTGCTTATGCACAAACTTAGAAAAATTAAGCATAACAATAACGAACTGTTAAACAGTACAAATATATATTTAATGTGGGACTGATATTAAATTAAAAGAAGTAAACATTTGTTCTTTAAAATATAAGAAGGAATCTGTGTCAAAAGAGCATAATCATCAAGGTGATCATCACCCACATACGTAAAATATCGTTCGCATAAAGTGAGTGTCGTATGGCAGATCGTATGACACCGTAAGAACACTCGAGATGCTGAGGGCACTCGACTGCGGAAGCACCTTGCTCGTTGAAATCTCTTTTGCGATCAAATTATCTTCTCGCCTTACAGAAAAAAGTTATTGAGATTCTATCCTTTGTAACCCATAAACTGATCTTGCCCAGACATAAAAACCAACACATAAATAAGATTCTAATCATTTGCATGCCGGTTCTTAGGATTTTACTTGAAATGAAAATAGTTAGTTTCTTAAGATAAATTCTATAAATTATAATATAGTACACTAACAAGATTCTTTCTTAAGGGGATTATCTCAGTTTTGGACGCCAGAACTTGATCTACAAAAACCAAAGAACACGGTTTGGAAGTCCCGTAACGGTTCAGCACATGCGCATGTCGGTACTGATACGGCAAATAAAAAGTGATGCTTTTTTACTCCAATAATTGTGATAACAGCTAAGATAAATTTGTGACTATGTAGTTAGCATAAGTGCTACTTAACTATCTTTTTATACTAAATAATATAAAAGAATGTAAAGACAAAAGTGGTAAACAAGTAATCAAACTAGAGTTAAAGAAGCTCATGTTGTAAGTAAGTACAGTAAACACTGCAGTGCTTTAGTAAAAGAACAATTTTATTAAAGGTAAACGTTGTCGAATGTGTAATGCGCAATAAAGTTTATATCCTTGATGGTCGTTATTTGGCTTTAACCGCAAATCCCGCGCTCCGTATCTTGTCTTTTACGGTTCTGGGCGATAAGATAACACCGGGAATGACCTCTTCCGAAGATCCTGAACGACGCCGTCAGTCCCTTCGGGCCACTTGACGTCGAATTAAACCAGGGAACTCTGGCCAGTTTTACATAAAAAGGGAGCGCTTTACTGCCGTGGTAATTGCTCGTGTTGGTCTTATTTCAGATGTAAAAGAATCGACAATGTCTTTATCAGTCTCTTTACCAACTTTGTCCGCTGCAGTTTAAAGAGGTTTATATTCTTTAAAAATTGTTCCGGTATCGATGGTACCATAGATATAAAACAATAACTAGATAGCGCATTTTTAAGTACATGCGGTTAGCCCGAGAGGTCGTTGTGATGAACAAACATATATGGGGTCACTAGATCATAGAAACTGAGCCGCCAGGCTTCAGAACACTTACAAGCGTAGTATACGAGACCAGTACTAGAGGTCGCCGTGAAAAATAAACAGTGACGCTCTGTTAAATATCTTGAATTGAGATCAGTGATGTTTTGCCACGAGTTTAGTTCAATGCTGTTCAATTTCTTTCCTTTTCCTCCAGTCTGCGCAGGTTTGATAAGCGTTCTATTTATTTTTCTATTTCTGTGTCCGGTAAATAGAAGTTTTCCGCACTTCAACGACATCTATATCTTTTTGCATTGACGACCATTATCACTGAATACATTTTTGGGAGTACCACAATTGCTTAACCCAATCTTAATAGTAATATTTGCCCGTCAATTTTTGTTTTAGAAAATTTTTTTTCGGCTCTGGGAATCTTTCGTTATTGATAACAGATCAAAGTAGATAGCTGGCTAAGTTGGTGACCTTGAGGAATTTGCTAAAAATAAAAGATATTTGACTAAAACTCTAACAGATCTCGATAAAGAGACCTAGAATCGTGGTCTAAGAGTAAATAGGAAAAAACAAAGTATAATACAATTTTAACACTTCAAACCGATGGTTTAAATCTACATGTTCTTAATTAGAGCTTTCAAAAAATAAAAAAGTTCACTTATTTGGAACAAAATTTAAACAAAGAAAATTCTGTTACCGATGACGAAATAAACTAGATAATAATTTTTCAATAAATATTTGATACTGTACTTTTAGCTGCTGACTTTTCTTGTTGATGATCTTCTCAGAAACTCGAGATTTTTGTTTTAACAAGACATTGTAAACATTTACCGCTAGGCCGCGCTGCCAATTAAGTGCTTGGGCTTTATCATTATAATATGATAAAAACAACAATCGCGTTGTTGTTCTTGTTCAAACACAATATTCTTTTGTGTATTTTATTGACGTTACACATGTCCTAAACAAGCAAGTGAAAAGCGATACTAATTACATTATGTTAAAAATGATACTCATAACGCTACATAATAATGAGAACATAATTAAGAAAATTCAAAATTTATTAGTAATTCATATTTTCACTAATTATTTTTATAAGAAATTTGTGTAAATAATTGGAGACTCACCTCTTTGTACTTTTTATGCAACCAATTTGGAACGTCGCAAATATGTTAAAGGTCGTTTTCAAAAAAAAGAGTTTTTATATCTAATTCTGATTTCTTTGCAACTAAAAAAATAAAAATAACATAAAAAAAAACTGCTGGCTTGAATTTAAAATGTTACCCTCACTTGAAATTCGTATATTTTTAATTGCTTACCAGAGAAAGGTTCAGTTGCGAGCTGTCAGATGTCAGCAAAAACAGTTACGCTTAGGTCGTGACATCTAGCAAGTAGAGGCAGTGTCTGAACTATATAAGTACTAAATGTGATATAGCTTGCTTCAATTGTTTAAAAAATTAAGCTAAAATAGATTTGGTATTTTATTTTTAAATAGATTTCTAAATCTTGGGACCATTAGAAGATTAAGATTGTGACTGTGGAGGCAATCCTAATGATTTAACAAGGTCTGCTAAAATAGAGACAAATCTTCATTATTTGACAAATGCCGAAGAAATATCTTTATTGTCTTGTTAAGGTGCCATTTCCAAAGAAACATTGTTTACAGAATGTGTTATAGAAATGTTTCGGAAAGTGATGAAGATACTTATGTTGCGATGATGTTTATTTACGTCTAGCATAAGGTAAGGAGGACAAATCTATAGTTGGTATACGTATATGGTTTAAGCTATCAAATATTGACGCTATGCAAAAAGGAGAACGTTTCCGTCATACATTTTTAATTGATCTAAGCGTCGAGAAGCGTTCCGACGTCGTCCCTTGGACGGACGCTGTCGTGACTGGGGTGGTAAAAACAATTATGCAAATGGCGGCCGCCATCCACCACCGACAGAGTGTCAGAGACGAGCAACGAACGTACTGCCGACCGAAATCAAATTTTCCGCCCCATTCAGTTTCAATGCGATTAAGAACAAATCGCAATATTCCTGACTGGTGTGTATTAAGGGTGGAAAACCTCGATATATAACTAGCTGTACTAGATGAACCAATCCACTAAAAGACGATTGTTTTTTGGACTAAAAAGGAGACCTTCCCGATGCCAATGCCAGAATTGTTAATTTCCCTATCAAAAAAACATCCAGGTAGTGCCGGATTCCTACTGCTTAAATATAGATTATCTTTGATCTACGTCACTGCCTGAGTTTCTCATTTATTGAGGTCGGTCTTGAATCAAAAATGAGTGTTAGTGTTATTATCTTTCTCTAGTTTTGGATATACATATTCGTCCGTTTATAAATTTTATAAGAGCGAGGGAAATGTAATTCTGCATTTTTACATTCTCTTGACATGTTTATTAGGAATAAAATTGAAGTAAATTAGCTATCCCCAGCAGTATTTACTTTAGTAACTAAAAGTATTGTTCCATTTGGTTTTGTTACACATCAATGATATCGAAGTGAACAAGGAGCCGTAGGTTCTCCAATTGTAATACTTCGATACTTGGCTGTAAATCAAATTTCTGCCTGAACTTTGGATTAGAGAGCTTAAGAACACACAGAAAAAAAGTACTAAACACAAGTAGGTAACTTCTTAATAGAAAAGACTCCACACAGAATCATCTCGACAAGCCTCAATCCTGGGTTCCACTTGTATAATAACCTGCGCTACTTTTTCACTTGGTAGGTACTACGCAGAATTTTAGTTGTTCTTACAAATTACTTGCAAATTATTTTGAAACAGACAATAATTATTTTTAAAAGCACAAGACGCAAGATTTACTAGTTTTTTCCGTGTTAGCAGAAGCTTTGAAGTTTGATTTGACGCCTCGAAGCATTCGGCAGATCATTCTCTCTTTGCAATCCATCAAAATTTATCATTTAAAGGTAGCACAAAAAAGAGTTTTTTAAGTCTCTATTTATAGAGACAGAGATACTTAATTTCAAAAAGGGATATTTATTTAAGTCCATCAATTTAAAAAGTATATATGAGGCTTCAAAGTATATTTTCTTTCATTCTTATCAAATTCGTTCATCAGTACGAGTCTTAGGCATTTAATTTTATTTTTGCGCTAACTTCTCACCTTGTTTTTCATGGCAACAAAGAAGGAATACGGCCTAAGGCATGGCAGCTTTCATTACCGTAACTTGGAGATAACGATCTTTGTCCATTCCGGCGCGTCCGTCCGCCTCATCAAGTATTCTCGCAAATTGGACACTTACTGGACCCGTATGTTTAAATAATTTATTCCCCTGGCAAAAAGAAAAGGTCCCTACAGACGATATAAACAAAAAACGTTTTTTAGCCATACAGGTATTGGAGAATACAATTCATTTCATATTACTTTTTTTTGGCCTATGTTATAGTTGTGATAACCAGCTGAAACCAGTCAAAAATTTATCTAAAAAATTTTGAAAAGGACAGTAATTTGGTTTTAGTTTTAAAAAAAAATTGCTATTTATATAACAGTTTAACTTTTACGAAATTCAGCATAATTCAAATGATACATTTTATTTTTTGCCCTCCAGTCAGTATTTTTTGTAGGCAATTTGTCGTGCGCGGAGAATGATAAATTCCTGTCGCTGTTTGCATTTCCAGAAATTATTCCGCAACATTTACATTCTGGCGCTAGCATTGCCGTTTAAACGATTTTAATTTGGTGATATGCGTCTTTTGCAGCAAACTGTGGGAGATTTTATATGAATATACGCTTTGGCATAAAGGTCGGAGTGTCTTTAAACAATTTTGTGCTACTTGACCAGCAGCGAATAGCCCAGTAACAAAATAATGCGGGGTCTCCAGGCAAAAATGAAATTGACACTCGCGAAGAAAGCAAGGTACACCCCATTCTAACAAATTACAGCAGTAAGGTTAAAGAACTAAGGTTAGGAATATTTAAGCTAGGCAGAATTAAAAGGAAGAAGCGTAATATTAAAGAGCTTGGTGACATCTACCGGATTCTAGTCTTCACAAAATTGTAGTTCAAAATAACATTTTAATAAAGAATCATGGAGAAAATAGTGCACATTTTGAATTACACTTAAATTTGCAATGAATTTATAAGATTGGTGTGTGTGGTTGTTACAATGTTGTTTCTAATAATGCAGCAATACCGCCAAATATAGGTCGCTCGTGATGGCGCAACTTGGGCAACACGGACGACGATGAAAAATAAAAGAAAAGCGTGTTCGTTAAATTACACAATTTAAAAGTTGCTATCGTGAAATGAATAAGTAAACGAGAGCCGCCCGAGCAGGAACCGAAGTCATTTCCATCGAGACCGGCGGCGGTGTCGTCAGCAATGTCATTTGTTTTTATCAGAAGTCCCCCAGGGCACGCTGAGATGTGGCGATAACAAATTGCCCCTTGGCCTTCACAGGGCAAAATGCTTACTTTAAGATTCTCTATGTAGAGCAAGCAAGGACAAAATGTTTTATTTACTTTAAAGGAAGAAGAAGCTTTTCTATCAATTTATTATCTGTTAATTGGTAAATTGGTCATTTTAAAGTTTTGCATCTGTTTTTTCCATATCAATTGGTTATTTTCCATGTCCTCTGTTATCTTATGTTCAACGTTCATAATTTCTTGGATCTTCTTATTTCAGACCTTGTCTAGCTATTTATGATTTTTTAGCGTTTACCCAAGAAGTAGGACGTTCACAATATTCGCTTAGTTTAGAAGAAGCTTGATCCGCAATGATGTTATTATCACTAGCATCCAAAAAAATTTTTTAAGTTTAAATGTTGATTATCAATGTTAAATATCAAAGTGATTTTTTGAGGTGGAGTCAAAGACTAATTAAATAAAATTTGGGGATCGTCTTTAGAAAAGGGCGTCGTAGTCGCAGACATCGATGTTTCCATCTTATTAGACTGCAGTAGCTTCCGGTCCAAGGTTTACTACGAAGTTAGCTAAAGTAAAGTCAATTCCAGTAGGTATTATAAGCCCAGGTTCAATATTAAATATCAAAAATACATTTTTTAGGTGGAGTCTAGTTTACTTTAGATAGCTATTTAAGTAATGTTCTTGGTTTCCTGTACCCGTATTTTTGACGATGCGTGAATAGAGCACAGGTAAATGCATTATCTCTTATATGTTACCGGGGTGAAGGACATTTAGATATTCCCTCATTCAGAGACATGGAACTCAAAAATACAGCCGCTGGTTCTAATTTGATAACTACAAATAAACAAATTTTTTCGGAATAATCTGAGCCAGTTTTAAGAAACTATAACTAAGTAATAAAATTGTGGTGTCTATGTCGGTGTGCTCGTGATACGGCACCGGTTACAAAGGCAACCAGATCAAACGCACCGTTATATATTTATCCAACTTTATGATTAATTTAATTGATGTTTAGTGTTATTTCAGGTTGCTTCTTAAGCGTTAGTTTGCTCTTTGCGGCTAAACTGTGTAACACAATTTTATGAGCCTTTTGTATTGCGTTTGTTGACGTTGTACTCGCGCAATTAACAACCTATTCTATTTTTGTTTTTCATGTCTTTGATTTTTCGGCCATAAAATTTTTGTTTGGTTTGTCACCTTTGCTTCTGTCACAATTTTATTTAAATGGTTTTTAATTCCTTCCTTGTCCATTGTCCCCTCTCTGTTACGATTCTTCCCCACCTTCTTATTTCCATATTCTTGATGTCATTTTCGAAATCCACCTTTTTCGTGGCCTCCCTTTAATCTCCTTCCTACAAGTCTACAATTCATGATTTTGATTTTTCCTTTTTTTTTGAGGTACAAATTTTCATGCATGTGTTAGTAATTAGTCAGTTTCACAACTTATTGGAATAAAGCCATGCAATAATAGTGTCAGGCCGTATTTTGACAGATTTACATTGCAGGGTGACAGTTGATCAAAAGCCCCTAATAGGGAGTTTCTGGACTGCTTATTTGACACTTTCTTGCTGCTTGTATTAAAAACAAGTAAGTGAGACAAGGAGTGCCAGAAATATAGACTTAAGTTACCTTTGTGGACCTACAAAAAACATATGATACCGTTCCAATAGAAAAATTATGGACAGTGTTGGAACAAACTAATATCATTCATACATATATAAAAGCGATAAAAGAACTATGCAAATGGGACATTTAAAAGAATTCCCGGTAGCGAAAGGCTTAAGACAGAGATGAAAAGAAAAAGCTTTAAAAAACTGGAAACGTAAAGTACACGATATGGGAATACAATTTAACGACCGATTTACCATATGCACACCACTGTTTGCTGACGACCAAGTAATTGTTGCTAATGATAACGAAGACGTGGAGTATATGATGAGAAAGTTAACGGAACAAGACCAAAAGTGGGGGTTAACAGTGAATGTGGACATGACACAGTACTTATATATTGGAAACGAATCAGGTGAGTTAGAACTATATAATGGACAAACAATATCTCCATGCAATGAGTATGTCTCACATTTGATAAGACAGGAACAGACTGTAAATAATTGGAAAAAAGAATAGTAAAAGCATAGAAGGTTATTAGATGTCTTAACAGTATTTTATGAAGCAGAGAGATAAACAAGAATGTAAAGTTTAACATATATGAAACAATTGTGAAAAGCACGCTGTTGTATAAAATAAAGACTTGTCACGTAACAGAAAAATACAAAACAAAAATGGAAAGTGTCGAAATGGATGCAATAAGAAGATCAATGAGAATATCTAGATGATATAAGAAATGTGATCATAAAAGAAAGAATGGGAATCGAGGGAAACATAACAGATGACATCACTAAAAGACAACTGATATAGTACGGCCATGTACAAAGGATGAACGATGAAAGTTTACCAAAGCAGGTCCTTGAATGGCAACCAATAGGGCGCAGAAAAAGAGGACGCCCTAAACTGTAATGACAACAGGCGTCGAACAACGTAGGAAAACGTTCTAAACCGACATAGTAGTAGATTAAAAACAACAAAATATCCACCAGTTTGACTTTTAAATGTGATAGTTTTAAACATATTTCAAAAACTCTAAGAAGAGCGGCCCGTGGTAGTTTACCACTACCACAACGTCTGTCAACATTTTAATCGTTCCAAAAACTCTCTATTATTCTATTTTTTCGAGAGATAAGTTATTTCTTTTTTTGTTACAGGTATCTCTAATTTATATAGAACGTTCGTGAACAAAGCCATTGCCGTTCATAATTTGACAAATTATTCTTCCAACGAATTAATTAAGCTAAAATCCAAACTCAAAAAACATAGAATAGATGTAGAAAAATCAGGGAATGTTCGGGGAGAACTCGACGGGTTGGATCATAAATTAAGGTACGTTGCTCGCGTGCAGCACAATGTCCAACCCTGCATTTAGGAAGGGATGGACGGGGTGTGATCCAAGTATAAAATAAATCACTGGGTAGTAATTTATTTCTTATTTTCAATCAATGGAAGAGACTCCTAAAGCTAAAAATTTAAGAATTAAAATTTTAAAAAGAGGATTTGAAATAAGGAATACAATAAAAATGCACCTATTAGGGACTTTTCGCACTCACTTCATTAGCTAACTTCATCCCTGATTAATGAGACATTAAATGACAGATGTTACGAAATATTTAGATGTCCAATTTTTATCTTTTGCAGACACAATTTTTATCTGCGTTATTTTTTTTCTCCTTTATTTATCTGTCAAAAGTCTGTTTTGTGTTCTGTATGCAAAATTAATTAAAAAGTTTCAAAAGTAACTAGTAACAAACTAAAAAAACAATACCAACCGCCGTGAAAAACCGCCAGGAAAATATAGGATTAAGTCTGTGTACTTCTTATCCTTTTTTTTACACACTTCACAGAACTTTGACAACTTTTGGTTAGTTGGTGGACACTGTTGGCAAACATCACATATCAACATATCTTGTAAAAATGTAAAACTAAATTATGCCAGAAAGACAGAGTAATATGATTGCCCACCTCTGTATGCAGAGCGTTTTAATTTTAAGCCATTGAGGAACGGTCGAAAATGTCAAATAGAGACTTATTGCAATAAACCCAGAATGTCAGTGCCAAGCAGTATTCTGACAATTTCATATTGAAAACTGACAGTTACCAAAGTCGAATTTGAAACTTGTTTATTTTCAATTAATAAAGGAAGACAGTATTTATTCGGGTTCATATAGAAAACAAAGACCGTAAATTGAAAGATCACAGCGGATCTTACAATATAAATGTGTCAAAATACTGCCTGGCTTTATTGCAAGAAGTCCCTAATACCGAAGTTCACATTACAAAACCTTTATTGTATATTGCATGTGATAAAACAGATGTAGGCATAGATGACGTCACCAAAGCGGAAGATCTTAAGCCGATAGTTATGATGGCCTTGATTAAAAGCTGTCATTCTTTTTGTCTTTTACTTTGACCACCAGAGGGTGTGATAGTGTCAGAGTGTTCCGTTTGGATGTTTGGGGCGCGTTTATGGGCGTGAGACATGCACTGGCCAGCGCGGGAGAAACGTCAGCTGACCAAGACAAACGATTCTCACCTTCTCGTCGAAGGTGGCTAACGTTAATTAAACCCCCAGTCGGTCAGGAATAGCCCCTCTTACCAGACTGCCCCTTTGTTATTAGGGGGATGAGAGATTTGACCGCAAATCTGAAGAGAATCAGATTAAATGTGGCGAGATGAGATTAGAAAAATATGATTAATTAAGGATATCAAGAAAAGAAAAGATTTTCTAACTGCAACTGCATCATCGCTAATAATAATAAACAATGACTTGGAAGACCTTATCTAATGTCTAATTGAATAACTGTATAGGGAGACATAACTCTAATACCTACTGTTGATAGCTTTAGAGCAAACTTTAATAATAGCGATATGTGAAACCAACAGAACCAACTACTCCGAGGACAAATACCCTAACCAGCATTGAATTAGAATGATGGTTTGATTCTTTCAGTGGGAACTGAGTAGATCTGTGTGATTTTCACTTGCTTCAACGTTGGTCACAAGGGAACGAATTTTCCTTGTTTGGAGAACGTCCTGACAAGCTGCAGGTCCAGTGATCCATGCCATTCCTCGACCAGTTTTGGCCTTATTGGCCCCTCTTCCGGTTGATGCAGACGATAGCTCCGTATAAAGCACAAGCTGTGAAAAATTAAGAGATACAACTACTCCGAGAGAAATATGACCTAGAATTATACCAATGGATTGATCATGCTTTCGTTGGGAACTTAACGAAACTTTGTGGTTTTCACTTTCTCTAACAGTCGATAACAAGGATACGAATTAACTTTGTTTGAAATACGTCCTGTCAAGCTACAGATACAGTGATCCATGTCAATTGACGACCGGTTTTGGCCTTAGTGGGCCCGCCTCACGTGGATGCAGGCAATAGCTCCGTCTAGGGCATCAGCTGACTTCTTTAAAATCCCTTCCGGAATGTTGACGTTTTTGATTTTCTTTCTGGATAAAATTTTTTAAATAAAATAAAAGGAGAATATTATTGAGTTGGTCCTTGATCGCCGGGAGCACAAAGGGCACAATCACGAACTATTCCCAAAATTAACCTATAAATTTGTCCTAGCCTGAGAAGAGAGCTGGTGAGAACTAGACAAACTATACAATATAACGACAATAGTAAAGAAATGTTCTTAACGAATTTTGATATGTTTAATACACATAAAGGAATGACCAAGTTGTTAGTAAGGACCATATAAATAACGGAATGTCAAATAAACGTTTCAAATTGTCCCTAGTGACTGACCCAAAAAAGCTTAATAACGTAGAGTCGACGTTCTAAAAAATCAAGTGTTGATATAGTACAAAAGAGGTATCATCAAACGTGTACCCATAAGAACAAATTAGTTAAACCAGCTATTAAGTCGACATCGACGGAACCCGTTGTTACGTTTATCTAATCGATCGATAGCGTTTTTTATATGTATTCACTTAATATTAATTAAATTAGCCCTTGTCATAAATATAATAAATTTCTTTAACACGTCGTAAATTTTGAGAAGATCCTTGTTGACACTTGATTACGGGTAGCAGTCCGTAATTTATGATTCCAAATAAAATTGACTTCCAAGCTTTATCTGTGACGAAATATATTGAAATTTATTTAAGAAAGAAAACAAATTCTTTACAAAATTTAAAAATAGATTTAGACGAGATAATGTGAGATCAATTTCTTTTCAGACTTTTCTCTGAACGATAAGTCTTTTTGTTAAATATTGGTAGTTTAAATTACAGTAAATTCTTTTGGGAAAAAAATGTAGCACAGGTGCGCCACTAGTGCAATTTTTGTTTTGTTTTGGATTTTTTGTCTTTTTTTTGAGCAACTGACCCAGTGTTGCACTCAGGGCACATTTTTTGGTACACGCTACCCAAGTTCATGTTGCACTAGTGCATTGTCGTATTCTCTTGTAATTGCACTGGGGCAATTTTTTGACAGCACCAAAATAGTGTCGGTGGACCTCGAGTGGCGCACTAACTTTCTCAAAAGAATTCACTATTATTGACTTGTGCAAAATTTTCGTAATCAGTGCTCGGTATTAGATTGTCAGTCTAAAATATGTAGGAGATCAGTCGTGTGGAACAAATGTCACAATCGTGAAGGCCGTGGGTATGTCTAAATAGATCGGCATAGGATCTCGGATCACCGTTTTCCCTAATTGTTTTATATAGGATGTATTTAGAGCAACGTCGTGCAAGTATAAAAACAAATGGAATAATGAAAGATTGCGCAAATACTCAGGTGCATTCCAATAGTGTTAGAATGTCGCTACATGACCTCTCTGATCCTAAGAAACATACTTATCTCAACGGAACTATGCGGCCTCTAAAGTGGCTTTATTAGATAGAAAAATTGTCGAAGAATCTTCGGAATTACAAGCTAATGCAGGTACAGATAATCCAAACAAATTACATTTAGTTAAAGAAAAAACGGTAAAGGAAAAACAGTTACAAGCCTACAAGATAGAATTGACAAATTTCAAGAATCACAAATACCTTTAGATAGGTATAAATGATGTAAACAGTATTGCATATTTTATTGAAATATTGTAATGGATTGCTTTGAAAAATTGGGAAATCGGTACAGAATGACTTACTAGATGAAATGACCTATCACAAGGAAACTATGCATTCGCTAAAGTGGCTTTATTATCTAGAATAATTTTTGAAGAACCTTTGGAATTACAAGCGAATGTAAGTACAGATAATTTAAACAAATTACATTTAGTTAAAGAAAAAACAGTAAAGGAAAAACAGTTACAAGCCTACAAGATAGAATTGACAAATTTCAAGAATCACAAACAACTTTAGATAGGTATAAATGATGTAAACTGTATTGCATATTTTATTAAAACATTGTAAGGGATTGCTTTGAAAACTTGGGAAATCGGTACAAAATGACCTATTAGATGAAATTACCTATCACAAGGAAACTGTGCATTGGCTAAATTGGCTTTAATATGTAGAATAATTTTTGGAGAACCTTTGGAATGACAAGCTAATGTAAGTACAGATAATTTAATCAAATGACATTTAGTTAAAAAAAAAGCGGCAAAAGAGAAACAGTTACAACCCCAGAAGATAAAATTGACAAATTTCGCTAATTACAAATATCTTTTAATACAAAATGATGTAAACCTTGTTGCATATCTTATTGAAACATTCTAATATATTTGATTTCGAAAATTGAAAAAAAAAGTTTAGATATTTCTAAACATTAAAATTTTAAACAAATTGAAAAGCCTTTATTCATTTTTGCTTCCATGAAATGATTGCGAGGAGAAATCTATCAGCCGGTATTAGATTTGCTGAAAACTTTTCCCATATTTTATATTTTAGGAAGAAACTCGTTCTCTTGCATAATGGAAGCGTCTGCGTTATATAGATTATAAATCAATATAAAGCGCATCCCCTTGTTTTGCTGGTTTTCCCCTAGTTTTAAAACGTTTATTTTTGGTTTCCCCTTTTTAAGCAGCATATAAAATTTCAAAAGTAATTTAGATTCAATTATTACTAAAGGCATATTTTATCCGTAGTAAGTAAATCTTAAATTTAAATTCTTGTAATATTTTAAAAACTTTAAATTCAGGTTTAAGTTTTATCTACAAACAGAGGTTAAAAATAATTGTAACAATTCGAGTTTTATTTGCTGCTACTTTTTGGAGCTTTGGAGTTAAGTTGACGTTATGCCGCACTAATCTCTTAAATTCTTAAGACAGGATGTTCTGTTATTTCTTGGCTTCTATTGCTTTAATTCTTCCCAGTATATTCTGTCTTAGCAACTTTATTTATTTAAGAGTCAGAATTTCCCTTTATTAATGATAGATCTGCATCAGTTTTTGATTCGTTATACTCTGTCAATCCACCAGCGGCGTAGCGTGGGGGGGGGCGGTGGGTTCGTCGGCCCCCCCGCCCCGAGGGTAGTGGCGCCCCATTGGTGGCCGAAGCGCCCTCAGCTTTATTAAGTCGGGCCGGTAACGGCCAATTGAGTCGGCGCCAAAGGAAACTAACGACATGAAGACCTTTTTTTTTTTTGGTCGCAAGATGTTGGCCGCCCCCTCACACATGGTGACCTTTTTTTTTTTGGTCGAAAGTATTGTGAGAAGCGCCCTTGTGACCGGTCGGCCGCCCCCTCACACATGATGACCTTTTTTTTTCAGTTTTCAGAGGCGCCCTTTTTAGCTGTCGCCCCCCCCCCCCCCGCCCTTTCGGGCACGCTATGCCGCTGCAATCCACGGAATTCTGAGCATCTTTCCAAAGCTTAAAAAGATAATAGAACCTACATAGGTATTGTATAAATGTCTCCCAAAAATTTAATTATGAATATCTTCCGTTCTTGGATCCAATAATGACAGATGCGTAATTAGAAAAATTCTTGCTTGCGCGATATCAACAGAAAAAGAGTTTCGACTCGAGAAAAACAATTTAAAAAGCGAAAATATATTTCCCTTCGAAAATGGCACTCGCGGGAAAACAGAATTTAAAAGAAAGAAATTACCAAGTCGCCCTCTTGCGTTCGCTAAGATAGGCGCGACGTTATCAGTTGAAACAGTAATTTTAAAATGTTCATTAACGATATCGCCTCTCGGAATAAAAGAAAAGAGGGCCTTGATGAATGGCTCACCAGTTCCGCAAGTCGAAACAAAAGAATATCTCTCGTTCGCTCGCCGGCCAATATCTTAATTAAACTTGTGCTGATTTATTTTCTTCTTTTACATTTTTTCCGTAGGGTAGAATTTTCATTGAAAGTTTAGTTTAATTACAGAATCTTTAGGCCTCGTCCCCACTTGCAATTTTTGCATAGGCTACAAATTAGTTGCTATTTGGAAGTAGAGTAGTCATCACGGTGATATCCCAAACAAATGCTTAGGTCAGTCAAAATAAGTTAACGCTATTATTGAATAGTTTTTTAGGCTGACGCACTTAAATTAATATTTTGAAAACAGCAGCAATAAAGAAAAAGTTTATTAAATTTTACTTGCGAGTACTTAACTTGCTAAAGATTTTAGCAAAGAGGGGTGCAACTAGTAGATTCGCTTGCAATCAGTGTTTTCGTGTTCGCAAAACAACTAGAACATGGTAACAAGGCTTAAACTGCTTATGTAGGCAAATGTCATGGTTAAACCCGTGAGTGTCAAATATTTGACACTTGCTTAATTAGTTCAATGTCACTTACGCTCTAGCTAAAGCAGCGGCGTGTTATTTTTAAATGAGCTTTAAGAAACGGGAACGTAAATTAAATAAATTTAAGGTAGGTATAATCATTAAATATTCCACGGCGACTTATAATGCATTGTGGTTACTGTACTTTCGGAAGGTCTAATTACTAATTTGGTACGCCCAAAAATCTTTTTAAAGCCCCATAGATTCGTCAGAGGCAGAATTTTTAATTTAGTTTAAGAATTTGATTAGTTCTGGAGTTGATAGAGATGGCAATTCACATAAAAAGCATTTTTTCATGGTCGCGAATACAAGGTATCCCAGATTAAAGTAACTAAATGAGGCTTTATGGAGATTTCGGAAATGGCAAGGCATACGATTTTGGTTAAATGGAAAAAAAGTGGCGCCTTCGAGCATGAGTGGCGCTCAAATAAAAACCAAACCGATTGGTCTGATTAGATGCTGTATCAAAATTAGAATTATCTATAGGAGTTTTTTAAATATTAAGCAAAATGTGTTTTGAAAAAAAATTTGAGTTTTAATCTCAAACCCGAGATTTTGTAAAAAATGCAAAAAATAAAACTTAAAATAATATGTATTTGTGGTGAATTCTGCAAATTCCCCATGTCGGCCAATTTCTAAGTATTCTGATACATTATTACTTACTACTAGGATCGGGTAAATAATTATTATGTGTTCTTAAAATAATATGTTTACTGCATCAAATTAAGGCAAGCCTAAAAACAGGTAATCAAATTGTGCTGCCCTTTTTAGCAACTTATAAGTTTTCTAACAGAAAATTTTTTAGTTTTTGTTCAAGTGGCGCATATGTAAAACCTGCCGCATTATTCCAAAAAATTTCTTTTTCAAAATTATACGCCATCTTCAATTTTTATGAAATATAAATTTTTTCCAGGATATTTATTTTAAAATAAATGGATCTACGACGGATCGGATAAATTCCTAGCCGATTAGCACACTCCAAATAGACTACATTCTATATTCGCCTTGAAAAGAGTTTTTTGTAAATATCTCAGAAATGAAAGCTTCTACAAAGTTTTTGGTTATAACACAAATTATTGAGAAGAATATGTTCTGCTATATTTCGAAAACCGCATGTTTCTTCGATGCTCCGTTTGAAAGTTAGCATATTTTCTATTTTTAAACTGTCATTGCCATTAATAGACTAAAATCTAATCAGCTCGTTATAGTCTCGAACACTATTTTACCTGAAAATTTCATGAAAATGGGTTAACGGATTAGGAGATATCGTGTTACGGACAGACATATACACACATACACCGACAGACGTGACGACGTCTAAAATAGATCAAAATACAACAAAAAAACACATTTTCGGCGTTATCTAAAACAAAATTCGTCAAAAACAACCTCAATCTCTTGCCAATGCTGGTCAAGCTAGGATGGTAAAAATTTAGAACACTGAATACATACTCACGTGTGTTCTGTTTAAGTTCATTTTGTTTGTAAACGTAAAGGAATAAAAAAAAACTCCAGAATTAGGAGGAAATGCTTCTTGTGAAACTTTCCATCCGTGTAATAATATCTTGCTCTTTCTCGTACGGAAAGCTCAAAAACAACAACCGGTCGAGGCATAAAATTGGCTTTTTCGTTTGGTTGCCCTTTTGTCTTCCTTCACTCGCGGGCGGGCGGTATGTACAAACTTTTGAGGTTTTTGAGTGAGGGTGTTGAACAGAGCGCGCGTCTTAGCGGTAATTTCTTAACGCGGTAATGGGTGCTCTACCCACGTAGGCATACAAATTAAATTGTAAATGCAATAAAAGAGTGGGAAACGTTGTTAAAAACATCACGTCGAAATGTAAAAATAACCAGAAATCGTAAATTGTAGAAATTGTAAATGGTAGAAATTGTAAATTATAGAAATTGTAAATTATAGAAATTTTAAACTGTAGAAATTGTATAAATTGTAAATTGTAGAAATTGTAAAATAGAGAAATGAAATACTCATCTATCGGTAGAGGGTGATGTTAGCGGGGTAAATCCGATAAAAGAGTAGGAAACGTTGTTAAAAATCGAAAATTGATAAAATTGTAAATTGTAGAAATGATTTACTCAGCGGCGCCAGCTGTGGCAGTAGAAAAAGAAGGCGATTAAAAGACAATAATAATCTCAACATTATATTCCGGGTTTTGTGATATAATGTCATACAAAAAAAGTTTTATTTTATTAAAATTTTTTTAATACTTTTCGAAAACTTTTTGCTTTTGGCTCTTAAATGTTTCTTCACCCTACGAGGACGACAAAGCTAATTTAGGTAAAAATAAGTAAAAATAGGATGGGATTAGTTAGGTTAGGTTTAAATACAAGCCATTACCCCTAGAGGTCCCTGAGGTGAACAAGCAAAGTACAAACCAACACTCCTAGAGGTCGCGTTGAACAAATAGCCGAACTTTCTCAGCGCATTCGCCAAAAGTTTTAAATTTAATTCAGATCAATGGTTTCAATGT
Organism: Aspidapion aeneum; assembly: GCA_963576565.1. Classification (NCBI taxonomy): domain Eukaryota; kingdom Metazoa; phylum Arthropoda; class Insecta; order Coleoptera; family Brentidae; genus Aspidapion; species Aspidapion aeneum. Next base: position 30,096,463 of record OY755038.1, on the reverse strand, counting down.
TTTACCATAAGTTTAGTTAGTTTAGTATTCTATTTATTTTTTGATTTCTATGAGTGTAGTACGCCAGTCAGTTATTATGTTTTGTTTAACGTGGTATCGCAGAGGGCGCTACTGATGCCTTTCTTTCACGGCTCGTCAACTTTTCTCGCTTGATATTTCCGCAAGTTTCCGTTCTTTAGAAATAATCCCCAACGGCTTGCTGCTGTTTGTAAAGATTTTAAGCGTATTACTGCTTTCAAACCTCCAAACGCAAAATTTCGGAGTTTCACGTATTATGTATAAAGTTTTTCAAGCAACGCAAGTATGTTTAGTTTCTAGTATTTAGTTTTAAGGAAGGGTATCATAAAACATAATCAGCATTATTTGAAATTTTAATTTGTGTCAAAGATTATTTAAAATCTACAAAGGAACCAAGCTAATCCGTATAAGAAGAGGTAAGAATATTCAAAATCCACGAAGGAACCAAGCCAATCCTCACAAGAAGAGGTGTCACAGAGGGTCACACAATATCCCCTAAACTAGTTAACCAGGCCCTAGAAGATGTTTGTAAAAACTTAGATTGGGAAGAAATAGGAATCAAAGTAAGCGGAAAATACTTAAACCACCTGACGATATCGCCTTAATAACAGATAAGCAAGAAGAACTGTTAAAAATGCTGAAGGAGGAGCTAAAAAAATAGGTTTGAGTATGAACTACACTAAAACTAAAATAACAAACAAAGATGAAGATATTAAGAGCAGAGCAAACCAAGAGAAAATTAGAACAAGTAGAGAAATTTATCTGGTACAAATTATTAAACTAAACAAAGAAAACCAAATGGTTGAAATCAAGAGTAAGATTGGCCTGGCAGCATTCGGTAAATTAAGCTAGATATTAAAAAATAATAATTAATATCCTCAGTACCTGAACACGAGAGTGTACAAAATAAAACATGAATAAGATAAGATCAATGGAAAGACAAATATTACATGTCAAGCTAACAGACAGAAAAAGAAATGAATGGATAAGAAATAAAACAAAAGTAAGAGATATCAAAGGAGAGGTAGCAAAATTAAAATGGAAATTTGTCGATCATAATATCAGACAACAAGACGATCGATGGAACAAATGTATTGTAAACTGGAGATCTTGGGAAAATAAAAGAAGTAGGCGAAGTAACATGCAGGGACTAGATGGATGAACACGGCGACAGACAGAGAAGAGTGGAAGATATTGAGGAAGGCCTATGTCCAAAGATGGATCGAAGAAGGCTAAATAGATATATACATAGATAGATAGATAGTATTCCTTATAGTGCCAAGACCTACCGTTGAAAGTTGGCTTTGAACGAACGGTTTTTTAAATATTGATCGGAAGAATGGTTATTGGTCTATATTTTGTACATATTTTTTGTATGTTTTACTGTTTTAAGATTATTAAATGTTTTCAAGCTGATACACCTTAGCGTGACCCAAATGATATTTGACTTAGTATTTTTAGAGGACACTGGATCAATAAACTTAGTAATAAGATCCTGATCTTAAGTATTATATCCTATTAGTAAATACTAGTAAATATGTTTCAGATTTGATTTTGGCAACATTGGAAACTGCAAACTTACAATTTGTTATTTCCGTTATCACTGGACTTTTGATAGTTTACTCGCGATAAGAGGGTTGCCATTCGAGCAAAAGAGTTTCTTTTCATTACTTTACGAAAGCAATATGCCGATACGCATCAGAAAATTGCTTCCCTTCTGTGTACGTACTGCTTACTGCTTTTTAAATTGGATTACTATAAATGTGCACTCACATAAGGTAATGTGCCTCTTAATGAAATGGTAATTATGGATAATAATGTAAACGACAAAATCAGGTAAGTACTTTACAGTTTGTTTCAGGATTAATCAGAATCAAGTGGGCATGATTGTGCCTTAATAGAAAACTTTTATTTTTGTTTTGAATTCTGAAAAGGCCAAACTGGAGCAAAGATGATTAAGTATGATAATGAAACTAAACCCGCTAATCTCGCGGCAACTAATTAAGTACCTAATTTAAATATACAACCGATTGCGTTCATTTAATTTAAAAGCTTGATTTCGAAATTCGATCGAAAATTTCAATTAGCCCACATATAGAAAACACGAGGGAGTTTAGAAACATAGACCAACAGAAAACCGCCAAATTAAAAAAAAAATTGAAAGTTAAAAATACAGTATTTAGATATTTGTAAAAAAAAACACTACATCCTATAGTGATTTATTTTAATAGTTTGTTAGTTATCATAAAAGGCTAAGAGCAAGAAGTAGCAATATTTTAAGCGAAACAAACAAGGATCTGTATAATGAAAAACCTAGTTAAATCTAATTAGATACAAACTTTAGATTTTAAAATATTACTTTCCAAAAGTACTAGTGAAATTAGGTCTGACGATCTCTTGGGCTACAAATAAAACTCAGCGTATTTAGGCAATGATAATCATAAAATCGATGGTAATGATTCATTTGCCTTTACAGAAAATTACAGAGCTGAGCATTAATAGACGGACAAGTCGTTAAATGGACATTACCAGTAAATAGATGATACGATAAAAAGATGTCCTTCGCTTAGCTAACTCTGCACTAGCTATTTGACTTCGGTAGTGACAATATACCACTCATACGATTGCGAGTTCATTTAAGAAATATACTTTTGATAACAGCTCTTGATTATGTTATCTCAATTGATACATTCTAGAGGGCAACTATCAAGACAGCTTCGATGAGCAGACATCGTACCAGTAGATGGGCACTCGTTTGTGGATAGGTTAAGTTTGGTGCTGGTAAGCAACTTTCGAACTTCCAATCGATTTTGAATCGAAACAGTGGTATGGAAATCGTCGAGCAGGGAGAGAGCTACTATCATGCGAGTACCCTCTCAGAACCTCCCAGGACACAAATTTACTTTCAAATGATCAAAAAATTGCCTCCGCGATTACTCATGTGGATACTTACCCATACTAAGCCGTTTTAACTGGCCTCAACAGTTACGGCAAAGTCAATTAATTTCCACTAATTTAATAACTTCCACTCCATTAGTTTGATAAACTAATTGATATGACGTCTTAAAAATATACCGCATCTGTCTTACCGACTTTTAAATATGATTGCTTTTAATGGCAATCGTACCTATAAAAGTGATGCCAGAAAACACTACAAACACCACAGATTTAATCAATTCAACTTTATGAGTCACCAGTTTTTTCGTCATTTTTAGCCAGAACTTTGTTTGTTTTTTGGCTTTTCTTGCCTTTAATTTTTCCTCTACTATGTTATGTAGTAGCTTGTATTTAAGGCCTCTCACCAAATACCCAGAATATTTAGAAACATTTTCTTTTTCAGAATCATCTCTTTTACATAGCAACTTTTTACTCGTGAGTCTATCAGTCCAAGGAATTTTTTGCATATGACGATAGCATTATCTTTTAGAAGTAGAGTCTATTAATTTTGTTTTTTTATTGTACATACCTTATGATATCATCTATAAAGCATTTTTACAACAGCATTGAGGTTGACCCACCTTTTCCTTATCTGCGTGTTTAGGTATTTCTTTTGGTGTGTTATCGATAGTCAAGTTTCTAATCAGGTTGCGATTTTTAGTTATGATCATTTGTTCTCGGATTTATTTTAAGTCCATTTTTGCATCAGTCTTTCGTCTTTTTATAATATTTGGAAATATTTAGATTATTAGTTGTAACCAATCTTGGGATGTTCAATCTTTACCATTGATATTTATGACCTTTGTGCAGTTCCTGAATGATTCATTAGAGGCTGCTTCTCTACAGCTATTAAAAATAAATGGAAATACCTAGAGAAACTCTTCGTAGGAAACAGAAAACAATGCAGTGAAAGAAGATTTTGATAAATAGAATGCTGCTAAAAGTAAAGCAATATTTTCGTGACAATGTCAACACTCATACGGAAAAATTCTGGCATTCCAAACAGTAATTATCCTGTTTAACAAAAGCCTAATTGAATGGACAGTAATCGTATTTAGTTTAGATGGATCTGATAAGCAGTATGTCCCATGCTAGCCTAAATATTTAATGACAGTTTTTCATTAAATCGAAAGTGCTGTATGTAGAATACGCAAACAGACAACAATACGAAAAAGGGCATACAAAGAAACATGATATTAAAAAAGGAAAAGAATTGTAATTGTTTAACATGAAATGTTATAAAACCACCCAAGATAAAAATAAAGAATAAGCAATAACGAACAAAGGACGCAGGTTATCATAATCGGCTGTCATTGGTTCGCAATAGTGCGTCAATACAACAAAAGAATCTTTATTTGTAATAATTGACCTCTTATCGGATTTATGCAATAATTGTCTGCTGGTTGCAACACAAAAGAGCAAACTCTCATTTCCGATTGAAAAAGTAAACATTCCTTGATGATAAGAGAAATTCTTTCTTGGAACTTATTACTGTTGTCAGTGTTCATGTTCAGCCGCAATTTATACAATCAGAATTTTTCTTTTATTAAGGTTAAAGGCTAGATTCGCATACCGAATTTATCTAAATGGAATTCTGTTAAATGTCTTCTAGCTTACGAAAAAGGGTCTGAAAGTTATAGGTCAATAAACGAAGAGGTAATCGACAATCTACAAAATCAGTATACAAGAAGTACCTAATTCGAATTTTGTTAAAATTGAAGAATCATTCCATTACTCGAAATAGAGACTGTAAGTCAAAGAAAAATTAAACTTTTAGTCTTTCTCCACTATGTGAGTTTATTTTAATACCATAGGAAAGAAAATTACGAGTTTCGGTTTTCTTTGATTGTTAAATCTTCTTAAACGCACTCACGGGGTTACTTGGTGTATTTTAGGTACAGATTTGTAAGAACCTTTTGAAAACAATGTTGTTTTGATTCACTGTTTTTCTATTGTATTTAATCAAGTTTGACTTGAATGAGATTTATTATGTGAAATAAGGTCTCTAAGGTTATCAGTAGCGTCGGTGTCGTTTCTCTACATAGTAATACCAGTATATCAGTATCTTGTTTTACATGACATTTACAGGATGTTATTTTGTTTTTTTTATAAATTTATTATGACATGCAATGTGATTTAATATGCATGTTCATTTCCTAACTAATTTTCATTTAAGCATATCAAAGTGTCAGACCTCTACGTTTTAATGAGTTTAATATACTATAGGAAGGTAAATTAAGCATAATCTAATAGATTTTTAATCCTTTGAATCCGTTATTGTAAAATCATTTACCTCTTTAAATTAAACATGTTATTTCTTTTGTAAATCATCATAAAGGTGAATATAAAAGAGGGTTTCCTTGAATTTTCCATATTTATAAAATGTTTCCATTCGAACAAACCCATTACGAAGAGTACAAACCCTGATTCCTTCAGAAATTGCAAAGCCATTCGGAGCCGTTTCGGAAATCTCCAAATTCGCTTCTGATGAACATCATTCGGGGCTCAATGCATATACCTGTTACTACTTCGAAAGTATCAGGATGGATGGTTTTTGTAATGTATCAATCAATTTGTATATTTGCGTTTTCTTAATTTTCTCCTGATTTTTATTATAAAGTTCTTGTTTGTTATTTTAAATTTTTCGAAAATTCATAATTTACTGCCATGTATTACTTTTGGCCTTATTGTTGCATACCTCAGGCATGGACTTCTCAAACTTAAAATAGATAGTCGTTTGACGTTGTAGATCCTATTTTGGTGGCAACTCCGATTTCAGTGTTACCACAATTTCGTCTATGGCTGGTACAATTTGACGCACATACAAACAAAACTTTTGGTAAAATCCGTGAAAATTACAGTAATGATCACGAAAATATGAATTTTACAAAATAAAAGAACGATCAGATTTACACAGAACACGGTGGAGCTTAGCGGCGGTTTAAGTGCGGAAACAGGAGGGTTTACGGTGGCGCCGCACTGAACGGACTTCGAAAGTCCCATTCGGCAAACCTTAGCGAAGTCAAACTTATCAAAAAATTACGCGCCTTTCTCTATTTTAATGATGCAAACAGCGAAAACCCCCCAAAAAAAACAGTGCTATTTACAGAAGTGGGGCCAGAACGTTAAACAAATGCTGCAGATTTTTAGGTTAAGTAAAAGCATTGATGGGCAGGAAGAGAATATAGGGTTGCAGACAGTGGCGTACACTATGTAAATCACATTTAAATATATTGAACTTTTCTGAGCTAAAAAAGCCATTAAAGATTTGTTTATCTAACAAAAAGGACCAAAGTTTTCCTTAATAGAAATGTTTGAATCTGAAGCAGATCTGTGGGAACCACTTAAGACTGCACTCAATTGTTAGCTAGGTCTGGACGCGTTTGGCTTCCGTGCATGCGATGGTTTTAGCGATTTATGAATATACGCCTACTTGACTTAAAAAATTGCCAAAAATTTCAGGTTATGTCTATAGTTTTTTTTAAACATTCAGTTTTGAGGAAAATCTAGGGAGTTTGTGCAGTATTGACGCAAGAAATTGTTTGAATTTATATATGACTACAGAAACTATTACAAAAATATTGTATGGTCGGAAATATTTAAAACCCTAATCAGGTGAATATCAGACTTTCTAATAAAAGTGAAAGCTAGATTAACTTTCAACAGTTCTCGACTTTCCTTAGCGTTTTATAGAATGTCAAATGCAAAATGTAAACAAATAAAATGAATGACGTCGGAACAGCTGTCCTTTGGACTCAAACACACGCATGCGCACTTTAAAACATAATCAATTTTTCATTGTTTTTAGGGCAAACTATTATTGCTTCAGTTTACCATTTCCTTTGATAGATAGAAATCTTATGTGCTTTATTGTCAGAAAAAACAGTACAATTTGTTTTGTGTTTAGGTTTTATTACTATTAGGTGTTAAGTCAAATATCATAAAACCAAACCAAGCTAATTGTGTCAAAATCTGTCTTGATAATATTTCAGACCCTTGCCTTTAGACTATCTTAGCTCCTGTCAACAAGAAGCATTGTTACTCTTTTTTTTTTAAACATTTCTACATTGGGTGATCTAAATTTTTTGAGGCAGATTATTGAAAATTTTTATGCCATTAGAATAAATTGATTTGTTTAACAGTGTAGATTTCGGAATGGGAACTTCCTAAAGTGGGCATGGCACAAACATCTTATTATTCGCAAAATTATTTGAAGTAGTTGGTTATTGGTGGAACCCCAGAAGGCATCATACGAGTTTTTGTTAGTTTTTCGATTAATTTAGAAAAAGTTCAAAACATAGAAATTCGTCTAAAATTAGCAGGGTCAGATTCATTCCCACCTTTATGAAGTGGGATTATTGAAAATACTCCGCTCGTCCATACTCCAGCTTTAACTAAAATATCTGATACAATAACTTTAGGCATATTAAGCAATATTTTGATAGACATCCTCTCCCGAAGCATTTTTGTTCTTGATGCTTTTTAAAGTTTGTTTAACTTTTGTTAAATCGGTTGGTATAAATGCAAATGAATTGGCTTTTTGAGACATATACAATATAGGCTGTTTACGAGTTCCTATGTTTTTGTACAGTATTTAGGCCCCACTCGGATTATTCTGCTCTTAAGTTATCTTATGTATATGTTGTCGTACTTAACTCGTAGAGGGAGAGCCAGTAAGCATCAAAAGCAACATTTCATAATCTGTGTGTCAGATCTGGGTTCGGGAAAATTCGTTTTCCGTTTCGGTTTTATTAGAAATTACAAATGCCGCCGTTGCGTTGGTTGCTTGCCCCGAAGCAGGGGATCCCGTTTCAATTTTCTAGACCGGTGAACTTATTCTCTGGCTATACTCTGGAAATCGTATATATTTTATTTCAGGTTGGTTTTTGATGGTTCATGTTGGCTTGGATTTCAACTTGTCGTCGTAACGTTTTTAAAATTCGACATGATTGGAAACGAATTTGTGTTAATAAAAATCTGAGGGCACGGCAGCGCCCGGGCAAGTTCGCGCAACTGCTGTACCATCTTTTCTTGAAACATTTTGGCTGATATTTGACCCATTTAAACATCTACTTCAGAACGAGGTACGAAACTCAAGCTTTGCATAGTCGTAGATCTTCATAGAGTTAACAACTCCTTTTAAGTTTCATGAACTTTCATAAAGTAGTAAAGTAGTCAGAAAATTTCAAAAAACGTCGATATTGCCACTCACTCACTCACTCACTGATGTATAGATCATCAAAATTCTACTGTACTTCCAGACATGCTACAAAGCATTTGGCAGCCTGATAGAAATTATGACCAAACCTTTGGAAAAAATCAAAAAACCCCAAAATTTTAATTTACTTCCCTTACCTATACATGTAAAGTTATGTAAAAGTAACATTGCCCACTTCCAGAAACGCTAGAGAGCTGAGCTTTGGAAGGCTGATTGGAACTATGATAAAACCATAGGAAACAATTAAAAAACCTTAAAATTTTAAATAAGGCAAAAAGTTTTGAACAATATTCCACATATTTTACTACTTCAAAACTTAAATATTATACAAATCCTTTAAAATATTAGTAAAATCATAACAAAAACGCGAAAATTATATTCTGTAAAAAGAATTGAGATAAAAGTAAATCCAAGTTCTTCAATAAAAATTTTAATATTAAAAGGTTCTACTAGTTTGGAAATGTTTTTCTCATCTTTTTGTTGTTTATACCTCACATCATCAAATCAGCATACTAAACCACACTGTAAATTAATTGATTTGGCTCATTTTCTTAACATCTTTGTTTGAGACCCAGCAGGAGCAATTTCCAAAAAATCAGATTCTAAATCGAAATTTTTTTGGGATTTATACCTTACCGGCCCTCAATCCGTGGACACACGGTATGTAACTAGATTTTTGACACAAATATTTCTACATACATCTAATATACCCAGATGGCAAGATGTTCGGGGTTTTGGTAAAAGAGAAACCTGAGAGCGAGCGAGGACTCGCATAAACTTATTCCACAAAAGCCTCCCTTGTGTTGCCAAAAATTCCCGACGCGCATAAACCCAACACAGAGAATCTCTTTGTCTCATGAATAACTTTCTATTTACTTGTGTTTTTCGAGGAAAGAAGAGCGCTTTAAAACTGAAAAAATGTCTACCCACGTTACTGGGTAAAAAAATATTTTACAAAAAAGTAAAATTTGATTTTATTATGATCAATTTTTGACAATTACAATGAAAAATTCCGAAGGTTTCTTATTTTTCGATTCATTCAATAGATTTTTTAAGATATTAATAGATTTTTTTGCTAGATCTAGCAACACCACACAAGTTATTTCTGGCTTTTATAGTTTTAGAGCTATTAGCAGAAATGTTTTATTTTATTTACTCAATCTTACTCACAATTATTATTGGGTAAATAAACTAACAGTTTTCCACTAATTTCTCAAAAACTGCAAAAGCTAGAAACATTTTCTAGATTAAACGTGTGGTGCTGCTGGATTTAAAAATAAATTCCATAGTTATTTCTAAAAATATGATGAAACAGCAAAGAATTAGTAATCGGTAATTTTTATTATTTTTAATTGTAGTCAGTCTGACACCCTGTTTGGAATCACTTGAAAAAATTTTAGCACAGGAAAAATTCTGCATGTTACTTATCAGTTAAAAAATAAACTATAGAAAATACTGTAGACTATTATCAACTCTCTAGCTTTTAACGATTCTAAGCTTTTTATTTGTGTCTATGGTTAAAATTTAACGAGCAAAACTAAACTTACCACAATAAGGTTTCACGTTTATATGTCATAAGGAACCGCAAGTTTGTGGCCTTTTTGTGGTTTATTAAATCTCTAGGCATGCACTAAACCATTACAGACAATCACATAACCTTTTTGTTTATTTATTTCGGTTAGGTTTACATTGACATCGAGCACTTTGAGGTCTCGGATTTTCGGTCTATTAAAAATACATGGCACGCAATGTGGGGCCATATGGCGTTGTCTCTACCAGGAGTTACTTACTTACGTGTCGTATGCATAAGTTAGCTTTTTTTTGACGTAGTCTATAATATACTAAATTGGTTAACTATTAATGGTAAAGTTTTGAACAATCTATAATATGAAGAAGAACCACTGACCGCAGTATGCCAGAATTGTGCACTAAAGATGAATCTTAAGAAAACTAAATATACGGTTGTAAAGAAGAATGCAAATGTTACCGTTGGAGTTATTGGAAATCTGACTATCGATAATATATGTGTTACGCTACAAATATTTGGGGATATTGATGTACGAAATTAAATTATTCTTAGGAAATTAGATCAATAACTAAAATAGTGAGACATAGCTTTTCTCTAGCAGAAAAATTAATTTAAAATCGACTGTGAGATTGCGTGGCCCTTAAGAATAACAACGACTGACAGAGTCACGATTCAATAACTGATGCAACAAATTGAAAAGAATGAAAAATTAATTCTGACTCTGAAAAAGAAAATGCTAAAAATACTTTGGTCACGGAATAAGAGATCCCAAATACAAGCTATTATACTACAGATTATCATGGATAAAAAACTGAAAGGTAAGAGAAACCAAGAAAGAATAACATCTTTGCTTAAAACGTTAAGAGACTGGAGCGGGAAAGCAATATTTGAACTGGCATGATGATTACCATCCTCCGCGAGAAACGGAACTTTCAGAAGTAGAAATTCAATTCGAGTTAGGTATTATGAAAGGGGAACAAGATGACCCCAATTTGCTTATAGTAACCGAAGAAGAAAACAGAAAAAGAAATCAAAAAAGGATTTTTAAATTTAAATAGGGTAAGAATAAGAAGAGAATGATACAAAACATCTCCACGCTTTCCAAAAACCACAAGAGAAATCCAACTGTGAAAACATAACAACAGGAATATTCGATACGATGCGACATACTCACACACAGAAACACACACAAGCAAAAGGACATTCGACAATATTTATATCTTGTTTTTTTTCGGGCGTGTAATATTTTTATATTTCTTGTCAGTTACATTACATCGGCAGTCGGGGGTCGCATGTCCATCTTTTCTACAGTCGCGACACATTAATTACGACGCAGCTTTTTATATTTCTGCTTTTTGTTTAAATCACGTAGAACTCAAGATAATAGCACAAATTAAATAATTTTATAATGTTGATTGTCGTTCCTCTTCGATAATTCCCGATCTTCATTGATCTTGATTCGCCCATCAGAGGTTCCCCTATCGCTTTGTAAACTTTATTTATTATTCATCTCCAAGCTTGTCTGCCAATTTTTATTTTTCTTCTTTCTTGGTGTATTCACTATCCAGTTTACTGTCTTTGGTGTTTGAAAATCCATTTCTAGGGCAGAGAGACAATGCTTTTATCGGTTATTTATATTTGGATATTGTTACGCTGTCCGATTTTCTGTTTTCCCTGGTTTTGTTTCAAATATTTATCTCTTCTTTCAAGCATTAATTTTTTTTATTGCTGTTGTTGCTCCAAAATTAAGTCTCGTTGCATAATGTGTGTAATGAGTGTATGATGAATGATGATGGAGAAAGGTAAAACAAACTGTTGGTCTGGAGTTTTTCGTTGCTTTCCTAGCCATTTAGTCAACCGCTTCAACATGAGGAACTGGTGCTGCATCCAGCTGCTCATTCTACGGAGGGCAGAAATTGTTTTATTTACTATCTACAATACACTTTAGCACAATTTCTACTGAAACCAAAACTGCCACAAATGTCATTTCTTTAAAATATTTGTAGGATGATCATGACTGGAAAGAATCTATCCCCGAATTTTCTTCTCGTCTCCACGCTAATGGAACTTGTTTAAATAGAAAGAGCCGGGGAGCATCCTTCTCCGTTTTGACTGCGTTAATAGCTTTGGGAATGGAATGGAAAACAACTTTCATCGCCCCGACGCGACCCCGAAAACAACCCCTCGCGTTTTTATAATAATAATAAAGAAAACGATAACCATGAGCCGTATAGGCAAGACGCCCTTTTTTGCCACGATTCACACCTTTTCTTAAATCATCGAAAGGTATTTTTAGCGTTTTTTTGTGGGCGTAATGAGCCTAAGGGCACGCTTAGTTGTTGTCGAAAGAAAACGTCTTTATATAACAAAAAGTCGATTACTATTAATAGATAAAAATTGAAATTACTTTTAAGAGATTATTTTATGAAATCCCTGTAATAAACATAGATATAGAAAAATAAATAGATATTCCTTTGACAACTACGCAGCTTCAAATAGAAGCGACGCGTACAAGTCGTTATCACTAGAGGTTCCTAGAGTCCCTGTATGGTGACATATTTTATCCAACTGTGTCAACGTACAAGGACTCTAGAGGTTCCTATGCAAGCAGCGCATTCAGATTAATGTTCTCAATGGTTTACCATAAGTTTAGTTCAATGCCACCGCCCTTCAAATCGTGACTGTCAAAGTTGGCTTTGTGCAACTCATGTCCTCCATTCTGCGCAAGTTTGACAGGTATTATATTAATTTTTCTATTTCTGTGGTAATAAAGCATTCATGTTCAAGAGGTGGGACTCATTCAATATTGTAACGACCCAAATTACTATTATGATGTTATTGAAAACAGACTGATAGAAGTAGGTGGACTTATGATGATTTGTATATAGTGGTTGCACAGTTTGAGGTTAGATATTTTTGTTGGTGATTTACTTGAAATAACAAAAATATCTTTACGTGTAATGGTCATGATAACATGGTTGTCATATAAATATAATATAAGCTGGTTTTCCTCATGATTGAGCGTGTAAGTGGACGTTAATAAGTGTACACGTGGTCTGGTCCCGTGCTCGTAAACTTTCATTAGCAGGCCGTGAATTTCAACTATAATGTCAACCACAACGCGCAACATTGCTGTAATTGTCTACACACATACATACATAGAACTTTAACGAACATCGTTGAATACTCTATACACAATTCGAATAATCATGACACAGACTTTAATATTTAATAAAAGATTGGCAATATTACAAAAAAAAAAGAGTTAACCATTTTTATTATACGTCAGAGAAACAGTGTTTTGATAAGAAAGTATCTCCGTTATCAAATGTAAACTGATAATCCATTCTACAGGTTACTACTTATTATACTATTTGGTGTGTGCAGTCAAGTGTGACAGTCCGCGTCCGATTTCACATAATTTCAAGATGCTTGTTTCTCATAAGGTTTCCATATCTTTGGATTGTCCGTGCTCGGTTGACTAAAAACTTCTTTGTTCGGCATTATAAATGTGTACGTTTTTGTATGTTCCTTTACTTTAACCTGAAAAGGGCGTTTCGCTTCAACTACATAAGATTTCGGAGGTACCTACTAAAGAACCAATATTTATCAGTGGGTAATCGTTAGATTCTTGTTAAAGATTCTTTAAAATATCAAATGAACCTTAGCCGGTTTATTTACGTTCAATATAGAGGACGGCTTTTTAGAGTTCAAAAAGTCTTTTTTGTCATCGTCGTTCTACCTCGAAAACGGTTTTTCCAGTAAAACACACACTGCATCGTACACATGGAACATTGCGCAAAATAATTAAAATAATAATCGAATAGGGACCGAATGTAAACAATACACTAGATAATGTTTTAATAATGTACGCAGGTGCAACACCTGATTCTTGGCCGTACCAACGCATGTGACGTTGTCATGACAACCAACAGACGCCTTCAGCCCACGACACAGGCAAACGAAAAACAAAAATCGCTTCAAGCTTGCCCCTACGCTGGGCACACACAGAATCCGCGGCGGGAAACGCCCACGGTTTTTTTTTCGGTTAATAGGTAATAAGGAGTCTAACCGCTCGCTCGGTTTTGCAGACGCAACGCGGTGCGGCTCCGATTTTTAATTTTTTATCCTGTCTTAGATTGTTAGGTTATTATATTTAGTCTGGAAACAAGAGGTAAAGCAGCGCTTCACCTGCGTCATTGATCGCGCGGTCACTGTTATCTACAACGTTCAAACAAAAACATGCGCTACAAATTACTTGATGGAAGATATTTGGAGGTCAATTGCAAGTGGACACAGGGTTTGAAGGCCATACCAGTCTTTTGTAGGATAGAGTATGTGGTCTACACATAATGCAACTTCGATATTCAAATTTATCTTGCGTACAAATCTCAATTTATCAACGTTTATGTCATCGCACGCTCGTTATTCTAATGTCCGGTTTTTAATCAAAAAGGCAGATCTTCGGAATCCCGTGCTTTGACGTCCGTCATAATGATGCTTCTTCTTTTATTTGTATAGTAAATATTTAGGGCTTAAATTTTAAGAGCGATCCTCTTTATCATCATTTTACTTAGTGTCATTTGTAAGATTTTACCGAATTATTGTTTGGACTCAATAATTGGTCACTCTACGGAAACAGTTGTGATTTCAAAATGGCCGTTGGAGCACAAACAAAGCGTTTCTACATAAAGCCTAATGCTAATATAATTTAAAACGGCGTTAAAGTAAAATAAGGATTGTCCGAAAATGGTAACAATATGCTCTAAATTTACAATTTAAATGATCAATGTCCTGTTCTTTTAGCTCTGCCGTACATGTTTACTCTAGGAAACATTCATAGCAAGTAGCTCCATCTCTTATTCAATAAGCCAATCATTGGGTTCAACGGAGTGAGACACCGCTTATCTAAATATAAGTATAAATATTAACGAAAACTTTATTTATTAATTCTTTGACCTCTGCAACCAAGGAAAAATGTCTTGTATTTTGAAAACTTAGAAAGAATGATAGGCGAGCTAGTGAGTGGTACTTACCAGGATCCGAGGCGTCGAGGCTTTGCTGCGAGGCTGGTGGTTGGCTCAGAGGTCCCGGCGTACCAGGCGATCGGACGTCATCGTTGACAGCTCCACCGTAGCTCAGCGACGACGACGGGGGCCGCTGCAATCAGAAACAGTACTATGAATAAATGATCACATCTTATCAATTTGTCGCTTGGGAGTAATGGTCAACAACAAGAAATAAGTGTAAAGTTGTTAAATGAAAATAATGTGTTTCTTATTATATTACTATATTTCTAGGGATTTGCGGTTATATTCGTTTCGTGTAGATAGAAATAAAATTATAGAGAAGTTTTTTTAATGACTGTTATCAGGTAGTTAGAATTAATGACTTTAAAAGCTTATGTACCATTGATATTACGCCATCTCAGAGGTTGTATACCGTCACATTGTTTTCTTATTTATACTATAGATGTCGCACCGGATTTAAAGCACACAGGCACGTACGTCTTAGATATAACATAAAGAGCGTTCGTTCATTCGATCTGTACGCTCCATACTCTCCGTTTCTTCTTTAAGTCGTTCATTTATTCTTAATCGAGCAAATCAAGCGAATTTTTTGCTGTTCGTTTATTCATAGAGCGAGCGAAAAGAGATGCTAAAACTCTCCGCGAGCTTTTTGATCGAGCGTTTTATGGGGGTTGAAACAATAAGCGGGGTTAAAACGGATTTATAACCATAATTTTTGTGATTTTCTTTTTATTTTTTAAAAGACATTCTTACTGTGCAATTTTTTTATCTCGCAAAAGTTTCATACCATTTTGTATGAATAGATGCATAATTAAAGCAAAAGACTTTTTAGTTTTTTGTTTAACAAAACGCCGCAATGCACCTATATAAGGTTCTACCAAATGGGGAAACTTTTACCCATTTTATTCACCCAACAGAGGAAATATTTGACAAAATGTTAAGTATAAGCTCCGCACGCTCCGAAAGCCGTTAACTTACTATGTCAAGCTCTATTTGCTCGATGATCAGCTGATTGTCGATCAAGCTCCGCTCACTCTACTATACGCGATCGAATAAAAGAATGCTCTTTAAGTACACAACATCCAGACCGCCAATGCCGGCGATATCTTTCGAGTTTAAATGTTTTTGTTAAAGTTACATAGGTATCGAAATAAGCGTATATTATAAACAAAATTAAAGCGCTATTGATTTTTGTTAAGCAACTTTTTATCCGTCGAATCCGAGCCCGTAACAACGTTATTAGGTCACTCAAGGAAGGAGAAAGTCCTCCTCTCCACATTACTGACAGGGATGATTTATGAGCGTGAGTTGACACTTCGCATATACTGCAAACAGCAATAATCCCCCCTATATTATATACTAGGGATTAGAGTATTAGGACCTAAGTGCGACAGTGCAAGTCATACGTATAGTCGATTCAAGGCAATAATGATTCTAAACACTATTTGATATGAAGAAGATCCCGCGAGAAAAAAAATATGTACAGATACAAACATTTTATGCATTAATGAATAGAAAATTGTATTTTTAATATTTTGTAAACCAGGTTAAAGGTCATGGTCTCGAATGTCACGGTGTCGAATTTTTTCGCGTCACTGTTTCGCGTCAATGGTGGTTTTTTGAAAACAATTTTCCTACTGTTTTTTAGTATATTCTTTTAAAATAATACCTTTAAGACATACCAGTCGTTACTTTTTTATGCCCGCTTCATTTTTCTTTACACAAAAATTAAAATTCCAAGAAAATAATGTGTTCATTTCAGCTTCAAAAGTAATCCGCAAACCTACACCTTTGTTTACTTCCCAAGTCCTCGGTTTACTTTTAATACTAAACGATCACATTCAGTTTGACTTGTATTTTAAGTTTTGTGTAATAAAAAATAAAGCGGGCTAAAAAAAATAAGGATAATACGTCTAAAAAGTTATATTTTATAAGGATGTACTAAAAAGCAGTTAAAAAATTGCCTTATTTTTAAAAAAAATCAAAAAATATTAGTTGTATATAACTTTTGTTTACAAAAATCAGCTGGACCACCAGTGACGTGAAAAAATCGACGTATATATAAGATCCGAAAACCGGTCTATTCTAGGGACCGTGGTTAAAGGTAGCCTCTCTAGAGAGCGTTTGAACTACCAAAAAATATTATTCTACCTACCAAATATCAATGTTTGTTTTTGAGGTTACATTAAATGCTTTCAAGAAGAATATGGCGAAAATAGGGTTTTTGCAATAAAACCAGGTTGTAATAGTAGCAGGTAGTATTCTGACAGTTTCACATTGCAAACTGACAGTTGATCTTTCAAAATTGACATACCAAACTTGAATTTAAAACTAAGTCGTTTATTTTCCATTAATAAAGAAAGGATTATTTATTCCGGTTCCTATGGTTAATAAAGGCAGTATATTGAAAGATCACAGCTGATCTTACAATATGAAGGTGTCAAAATGCTGAATAGCAGCCTGGCTTTATTGCAGCAAGTTCCTAATGACATTTAAATTGTAGCTTACTTTGACAGTTATATCCGTTTTACATGTTTTTTAAAAGAAATTGATTATATTGACATATTTATTGTCTGTAAAATTTTTGACATTTACGTCAAATTTCTTTGATCATCCAAAACGTTTAACAACTTCATTACCCGCTTAGCCACGGAAAACTTGTTTTGTTTACTGTGGAACTGACTTTTTGTAAAGGTTGTATGTGATTTCCGGATAAACGTACAAACTATTTTTGAGAATTTAAGTCACTGGGTTGAAAAAGCTCCACGTTTTACCGTCTGTCATCTTATTTATTGCACGTCACTCACGTGTGTTTCCAGCATCAAACATTGCCTATTTCCAAAAGATCATGAATATTCCGAAAATATATTATAAGAAAGCGTCTTCAAAGTGTCACGTTTCAATATTTTTTGCATATTCTATCCAAAAAGAGCCCTACCTAGCGCGCCAAAACGAAAGTGGAGTGTCATGTCAAGCGTAGTCCCCGGGGACAAACTACAGAGGGCGCTCGTTTCGAGTTTATTATTTATCTGTTTGGTTGCACGAAAACCGGCAAAAATCTCCCAATTGAATTGGACGACGACGGTGACGGTAAAGTGTAGTGCACTTTACAACGCGTCTTTTAAGGGTTATGCCGCTTTTCGCTTTATGATCGCTCGTGCGGAGAGTTTGCTCTACATAAAAGTAAGGGTTGACAACCGAGATGCTCGTAAAAGATCTTGACAGGACTGTATTATCATAAAATTTGCCTTAACCAAAGTACACAATTAAAATATAAGTTGCTGCATTTGTGCAGGCGGCCGAAATCAAACGCCGAAAGGCACACCTGTTTTGCAACGGGTTACTGGCTGGTGTATCTTTGAGCCGCCGCGGCGGCCGACATCAAACGCACACCTGTTTTTCAGTGACGACCAGCGACATCCTACGTCTTTTTTTTTGACAAATGCAGCAACTTATTGAAAAACGAATACATTCGCTTCTGCTTTAAATTAAATTTTTGTGTGAGCTGATGAAACGGCTCTGAAAAATCAAGAATATTTAATTAATATAAATGTCATTCCAACTTTAATATTTTAAGCACAATCAGCTGTGGCGTGACGTGACCATCAAAAAGAAATTTAGTCAACCAAGTTGTAGATCGTCGCCCATAAGTTTTGATAGCCCCGGCGTCACAACAAGCTGCTACAGTCCATTTTTGAGATAACTTTTTGAGATTTATTAGCTTGTTACCATAAGAATAACATAGGCCAACGAAAAAAAATTAAATCAACTGTTTTTTTGATTAGATCACGATGTACACGTGCTAGAATTCATCTTTAAAGTATTCTACTCAAAGGGGCGTAGCTTTGGAGGAAGCATTTTCAGACCCATATTAATGGGAGCTTCTTGTATTATTTTTATGCAAAGGTTACGCCCCAAAACCATTCCGCTTACTTTCGAATCACACTGTATAACCGTAGATCTGAAACCGTAATTTATTAAAAGCCCTTTACTTCCGCAATTTTTTACTTATTTTACTTTTAAAGTTCACATTTTGAGACTAAACAGAGAGTTCTCTCAGTTAGAGAAATGATAAATAGAGTACATAATTCTTCTCCTAAGTTAATAAAACGTTTAACCAACGTAATATAAACCGGGAGAAAACCTGGCTATTATCTTGTCAATTAAAAGCATATTACATAAATTTTTGTCGTGTGGGCCATTCTGTCTCGTTAGTGCATGAGCACTGCTCTAATGTGGGTCAGCCGGCGAAGGAGAAAGTCCCTTATGCATCTCAAGATGATTTATGATCATGTTTTGTGGACGTTTTTGACACAGACGAACGTAAATATAGTTGCTAACGGGTTAAGACTATCGACTACGTTATTACCATTACAGACACTATACTAGTGAAGTTTACAACAATTTTTGCTGATGATAATTCATATATGAGTGGGCCTTGCAGCCCTTCCACTGCGGCCACTAGTGGGTCTCTTTGTTTGAAACTCGTAGACAATGATTGTGTAGAAATAAAATTTCGAACTTCCATTGTCTTTATTTATTTTAAAACACGACGTTTCGGTTAGTAAGTATCTCTAACCGTTATCAAGTGTGAACTAAACAATCTAGTCTCTAGGCTACTACTTATACTACTTGGTGTGCAGTCAGGTGTGACGGCCCGCCCCCTTTTTAATCGTAAGACGCCTGTTTTCCTTAAGGAGTGGTTTCCATATGTTTGGTATGTCCGTGCTTGGTTGACTGAAAACTTCCTTATTCTGCATTATAAACGCAGCTTCAATAAACTTTCGTTTTCGCCAATGCGACTCCTTATGTAAAACTTTAGCTTCTGACCACTGAATCCTGTGATCATTTGACCATGCATGATCTGCTAAACCGGATTTTTCAATATCCCCTAATTGGGTACTTTTTAGATGTTCATTTACTCTGACCTTAAGAGGGCGTTTCGTTTCACCTACATATGATTTACCACACTCACACGGGATTTGGTAAATACATTCCTTATTATTTGAGGGATTGTCTGGTTTTGTTTTAGTTACAAAACTTCTTATCGTATTTCCTGAAGAAAATACTGTTTTTATATTATAGTATTTAGCTATTCGTCTTATGTTTTCTGAAATCCCTTGAACATATGGAATGTTAATAACACCTAACGGATTATTATTTTGAGAATTTGGTACATTTAGTTTGTTTTTAATTTTAAATATCGTTGAGTTTATTAATTTCTCGAAATAACCATTCTGTTGTAAGTCCTTTTTAATGTTGTTAATTTCTGTGGTTAATTCTTCATTATTACTACAAATATTTACGGCTCTTAAATACAAACTTCGGAAATTAATCTATTGTGGCTCAATTTTGAGTGGTTTCTCACCACTGTATAGAAGATGAAGGATTTTTTTATACCTACATATATGTTTAGTGTTTGTGATTTTTTTTGTAAGGTTTTTATTGTTTATACAAATTATTATTAGTGTTAAAATATTATGTATTTACGCTTACTATTTTCCTATAGTTAGATTTAAGACAATGCGTTTTTTCACTTATAGCCTTATGCTTTTTTGTTGTATGTTTTTTTTTCAACTTTATGACTTGCTATAATTTTGGGTTAGACGCTGTTCAAATCTTCTGAATCAATCTGAGGTTTACCGAAAGTGTTTTGACGTAAACGTGCAATAGCCGGAGATTCGCACAGTACATGTCTAACTGTTTCGTCATTCTCCATACAGAGTCTACATTCGGTCTCTTCTGTGATTCCTATTCTGTGCATGGGTACTCTTAGTCGACAGTGACCCGTAAACAGTCCAGTTACTATACCGATCTCCTGTCTGGTGAGTCCAGTGATATTCCTGGCTATCTTTTTACAAGGTCCTTTAATAAACTCTTTAGAGTGAGCCAGTTCTGCTATATTCATCCTGTATTGTTGGAAGCTGTTCTCCATCCATCTTAATATGGTTAATTTAGCAGTATTGTATGATATCCCCAGGGCTGGTTCGGGACCGAAAAATTCGGCAGATGCCGCTTCCCTCGGTGCCTGGTCTGGGGCCTCATTTCCCTCGTGCCCAGAATGGCCTGGTATCCATACTAATGATGAATGCTTAGCGCTACCAGGCGCATTCAGCAAATCCCTGCAGCTCCTCATGGTTTTGATAGGAATCAAGCGCTCTTGAGGCTGCTTGACTGTCGAAAAGATTTTTATTGTCCTGTTGGTCCATTCGTGGTCAGTAATACACCGGGCACACAGTTCAATGGCTACGAGTTCGGCCTGAAATATAGTAGCTAATTGGCCAAGACTATGTTGAATCTCGACTTTTTCTTGGATACTAACTTTAACTTAATTTTTGCTGATACTGAAACTTTTTTTCAGCTGAAATGTTGTTTTTTTCCCAAAAAATAAAGTGTTTTACATATTAACATAATTGCTTGTTTGTCTAGCCAAAAGAAAAAGAGAGCCTGGCCAAACGTCAAAGAGTGTGTGCGGTTGCTAGTTACGAGCCGAAAAAATGCCCACAGCATACTTGACGGATCTCGAAGCGCTCTGCATGAAGTGTAACGCATGTAAAAACTAATTACTCGTGGAGATTTATGGTGGCACGGCCAACGCCGTCGTTGCGCCGCCATAAACTTTAAAAATAATCACTCTTTCGCAAATAAAATAAATATCCCGGCTCACTTTCGCTGTTGACGTTTGTTTTTTTCAATACAATTTGGGTCATCCTCAAGCAACTGCGAATAAATTTTTTCGCCAAAATTGCATTCTAGTCTTAAACCATCCCTCTCCCTTTTTGCTAATTTATTTCTTCCCTTAGCTCACTTTAGTCAAGACTATTATCCATCCTCAAAAAAACTAAGAATATATTTTGTTTAAAATCATCTTTTCTATTTGCTAATTCCGAATGTATTTCTTTGTTTAGCTCGCTTTTGTCATTGCTATCATTTGTTTTATAAATACAATTTAGGTCATTCTCAAATAAAGATGAATATATTTTTTCATCTAAAATCTCTCTTAGCTTCAAATCATTTTTTGTGTATGCTAAATCAAAATATATTTATTCCTCTAGCTTACTTTTGTCAATAAAAGTTAAGTCATCCTTCGAATATAGTTTTTCATCCAAATTGTCTCTTTGTTTAAAGCCATCGTCTCTATTTGATTATCAAAAATTTATTTCATCTCTTTGCTCACTTTTTTTACTGCTATTATTTGTTTTTAATTAAAAAAACTAAGAATATATTCTTTTATCAAGTTCTCCCTTGGTTTCAAATCATCTTCTCTGTTGGCTTATTCAGAATATATTTCTTTTTTTAGTTCACTTTTATCAACACAATTAATTTCATCCTCAAATAACTATGAACATATTTTTTAATTATAGGTAAATTTAGTGGGAATAAGGACACTGTTGTTCTGGTAAATATACGTTTTAATCCATCGGTAACGTTTCGACAATGGTTTTTGTCTTCATCAGACCTTCAGACTAGATCGTACATTGGAACAACAAAAAACAAGCATTCAAGCACATCAGGAAAACAAACGGCACAAAATTAAAAACAAAACCCGACATTAATCTGCTAATTATTTATATTTTCTTTTGTTTTGTTTATCAGACAGGTTATATTGATATAACCTGTCTGATAAACAAAACAAAAGAAAATATAAATAATTAGCAGATTAATGTCGGGTTTTGTTTTTAATTTTGTGCCGTTTGTTTTCCTGATGTGCTTGAATGCTTGTTTTTTGTTGTTCCAATGTACGATCTAGTCTGAAGGTCTGATGAAGACAAAAACCATTGTCGAAACGTTACCGATGGATTAAAACGTATATTTACCAGAACAACAGTGTCCTTATTCCCACTAAATTTACCTATAGTTGCATTGCAAGGACGTGATAAGTTTACCAAATATTTTTTAATTTAAAATGTTTTTTAAACCATTTTCTGAGTATCCTTGTTTAAAATGTATTAATTCGTCTAGTTCACTTTTGTCAATACAATTTAAGTCATCCTCAATCAATTACGAATAAAGTTTTTAATCTAAATTGTCTTTTAGTTTGAAAGCATCCTCTCTGTTTGCAAATTTAGCATTTATTTTTTTACTTAGCTCACTTTTATTACTGCTATTATTTGTTTTTAATTTAAAAAAATACTATATATTATATATATATTTTTTTATCGTAATTTTCCCTTGGTTTTAAATCATTTTCTATCTAGTTCAAAATATATTTAATCCTTTAGCTCACTTTTGTCAATGCAACTTAAGTCACCCTTAGGTAACTGAGAATATAGTTTTTCATCTAAATTGTCTCTTAGTTAGAAAACATGTTCCTAATTTAGAATTAATTTCTCCTCTTAGCTTACTTTTGTCACTGCTATTTCATTCTCAAATAACTATAAATATAATTTTTCATCTAAATTCCCTCTTAGTTTTAAACAGTTTTGCGTTTTGGCTAATTCAAACTATATTTCCTTTTACTTTTATCAATAGAATTTAAGTCGTAATAATTAAATTTTGTTTGATAATTCAGAAATTATTTCTTCCCTTAACTCACTTTTGTCGCTGCTTATTATACTTGTTTTAGTAATGACTACGAATATGTTCGTATTTTATCAATACTCTGTTTGCTACTTTAGCATTTATTTGATTCATTCTTTCTTTTATTCCTATTTGAAATTAAATAGTTATTTATTTCTCCACTACACTAAAATTAATTTAAAAATTCTGTTTTGAAGTTATTGTTTTTTTTTCTCTCGTACTAACAAAAGTAATATCTACAACTAGATAATGATGTATGTAATCTGCGGATTTATACTTGAATCTCGTGCCCGTGAGTGAATATCTTCTCACTTGCTCTAACCCGGGTCAAATGTGAAAGAGGATAAAATGCACTGTTCGCCGCATGAACCGTCAAGAATACGGGCTCTGATATTTCAATTAAAATAAAACGTATCTAGGCTATTACAGGTACCTATACAAAATAAATTTTTACCTTTAAGGCATTGGCAAAAAACAATTCATTACAATAATAAGGGTGCCGTCTAATAAGGGTAAAATAGAAAAAGAAATAATTTGTTTTACAAACTGTGTCATTCCTTATTAAAATCTATGAAATTATTTCATTCTTAGTACCACCATCATAGCAATCCGCCAACTCAAGGAATATCTGCCATCTAAATATTCGAAGCAGTAATAAATTTGTTTTCTTGAACTACCAGCAGGATTTTAGTACTGCCACACATACAGAATTGTGCCGGTTTTACACCACCTCAGGTCATAAACCTAGTAACGTCATTGATAATGACTGGGGTAACTCTCGTTTATTAGTCAGTATAAAAGTAAAAGTAATTGCTAAACTAATGGGATTACTGATAGAACTAGTCTATTGTAGGTTGTTATAAGTTATGCTTAGAGTTAGAGATTTTTACGCACATTTCTTCCTTGGTTTTTACATTTTGTTACAATTGTTGTGTGTTTTGCTTTATTAAATTCCTCTGGGTAGATTATTCCTTGTCAGCTCAGAGTCTGTATTTTTTGATGGTCCGTGCGATGAGTGCAGATGAGGAGTCACCTCTCAGATTTCATCTGGCTTAAAGCAAGTGAAAAATACTCACTCACGGGCACGGGATTCGAATATATGGGTGCAGATCTTATATTTAAATATGTGCGCACGTTTTTTTTTGTAGTAATATTTGGATGAAATATAAAGTCACTTGTTTGATTTACACTGGAAAAATCTGTCTTTGGAGCAACAGCTTTATTTTTACGATGCCCAAACCGCATCATTTCCATTAATGCCGCTCTCGTCCCCGAATCTTTATTAGTTATCAATTTTCTTTTATGCCCAAGCCCTAACGCCACATCGTATAAAACGTGCTGAAAGAGAGATACAGTCCTCGGATGCACTATAAAAAGTCCAGAGAGTGCTTCATAGGAACCATAAAAATGTTACGATCCCCGAATAGCCGTAACTGTACACTGAGCATATTCTGTAGCAGATTTTGCCCGTTTAGTTTACGAGCTATAATTGTATTGTCGAATTGACTCCCCAGTTAAATGCTTGCTTTACGCGTATTATTTTCTTTGGCGCGTAAAATTTTGTCTCGACTACTGCCGTTTTCATGGCCCTCTGAGCGATTCTAAAAAATTTTATTTGCCTGTTCATCGCCTACCTGTCGAAGCTTTTTAACACTGTTTAATTCTTTGACATGCCCTGTCTGACGTTAATGGTTTGTTATTTTAATTATTTTTGGACTAGATAGATCCTCTTGGTCAGATAAATTAAGTCGTATCACTGTTTCTAATCATTTTGTGCCTCAAGTTAAAAGAACGTTGGTTAAATTGGCTCCGTTATAGTGGCTTTTATTTGTCCGGTATTAAAACAAAGTAGATCATTGGTCGGACATTTAAACCAAATACATCCACATTCAATTTACTTCTTATCGTTATTAGCATAGCAATACTTTTCTTAAACGATAAAACAGCTTTGAGCACTATAACAGCTCTCATCCAATTTTCATATCTGTTTTAAATACATTCTAGCATACTTTGATAAAGAGGTCCGTAACCGAGAATTTTTGCTCAATAAGAGAATGCTTTTTGCATGCATGGTTCGAAGATATTTTACTTGATTATTCTATATATCTTGCGTCGTTCTGTCTTTTAAACTGCAGATTCTTTATGCTACATTAACCTGACTATTTAGTCAAATTACCGACATTGCTTCATTGTCCATTCGAGTTTACTTAATCTTAATAATAGTACTGATACCGTTTGTTAAAAGTAGCAGAACCCAAACTAAAACCAAATTGTGAAAATTTTTTAAATAATCAGTTGCAGTAGGTTCCTTTTTTAACTGGTCAGAAACCAAACTCTTTCTGTCCATTTTTTTACACGGAAAAAGAAATCTCTTTACAATCTCTTAATTTTTTTTTGGGCCTGCTTTCAGTCAAGTTGGTTACTACTTCTGTTGACAGTTTAGAAATATTGTTTATTTTGACAGATTGGACATTTGGTGGTGAATAATCCTGCCGAACTTGTTTACGTGCAGTGCAGTAACGATACGATGTTTAAAGTTCACCTTGCGCTGAAGTCTTTTCACATTGGGACTTATAATTTTGTATTATATGAGTGTTGCATTTGAAGAAAATAAATAGAAACGAAGACCATTACAGTATCGGTAACATAGTTACTTAGCCGATGTCAACTGCATAAATACTTAATGAACCTAAAACAGTTCACTTAACTGTAAAGTTCGTTTTTAATATTAAATTTCTTCAACAGTTGCTGCTGCTATATCTTTCAATTCAACTGATGGACGCATGAATTTTGTATTAACTGACTTTAGTTCAAAACTCGAAACGGTATAGTTGTGCTATCTTTGTAAGGCTTCATGAATTTTTTAGAATATATTGACGGTTCCGAAGTTGGTTTCTGTTTACTCGTTTCTGAAATTCTTAGAGGAATTACCGACCTTTTTTCATCTAATCTATCTATTTAGCCTTCTTCGATCCGTTTTTAGACATAGGCCTCCCCCAATATTTTGCACTATTTTCTGTCTGTCGCCGTGTTCATCCATCTAGTTCCCGAATGTTTCTTCAAATCGTCCGCCCATCTTATTTGGGGTCTTATTCTACTTCTTTTTCTCCCAAGGTTTTCAGTTTATAATACATTTTTTCCATCAATGGTCTTTTTGTCTGATATTATGACAGGAAAATTCAACTAATGCTTTGTTTAAATTAAGATAAATTCCGACTAAGAAATTAAGAAAAACTTCATTAATAATTTCCCACTGCACTATAATCTATTGACATTTTCATATCGAGATCCAAAACTTCTTGTTATCAACCATAAAGTTAGCCACAACTATGACGACTTTTTAAATTAAAGTTCACACTGACTGATCAAAAACACTTGTGAATAATTAACAATTTCGACAAAATTACGAAAAAACTCCTACATATATTTAAGATTCATTAACTGCAGTTAACGTTAGCTATAAATTGGTTGGTTGACATTTTAAATCTGTTAACAATTCCAAAGCGAGAACTAAAACCTATCGAAAACCACTATGTTAAATTGAAAACCACCGAAAAAAATTCATAGGCAACAGCCGGTGTGGTGTTAGCTGAAAAAAGCTCAATGAATTTTTCAATATTACCCGTGGGCCAGCTTATGCAGTTCAGTAATATTTTAAAAGGGATGCTAGGCGTACATTCCGTTTTCGATAGTGGAATCTAACCAAGCTGCATAGAGGTTTTCATGTTGGTGATCGATTCAGTTTTACCAAAGGCCGAAACGGACAACAGGTTTTGCAAACGTCAAACGTCGATGATCGAGAGTCCACATGTCGATTAAGCGGAAGTAGGAAACGTTCGTCATGGCCCACTTGGTCAGGGTGTATGTTTACCGGCTCCGGGCGCTAACTCGTTCGCGCTTTTTGTCCGGCTTTTTTACACACCTAGTTATATTTAATAAAACATGCAACTTTTTGAACTAGATACAAGGGTACACCCTCTAATTGATACCCCAACTGTTTCGTAAGTGAATTAATGAACTGTGAAACGTTATTATCTACTTTATTCAACGAGGATATATTGTTCGTTATGGATTTTTTAACACCCTGGTGCATGTCGGACCATATTGCACTCTTTTTTTTCGTGTGTCAAAATTTTTGGGTCACTTCACTCCATCTGGTGTCAAGTTGGTTGCTGCTTTTTAAATATTTTAAATTTATTCCCTATGGGAGAAATTAGATATAGATTAGGGTACTTTGATGAATTCAAGGCCGTACCTAGTAGGGAGGGATCAAGGGGGATCAATCCTCCCCTCCGAAATTTTTAGGACTCAAAGATAATCAAATATTAAGTAGTGATAAGTAGTAGAGATATGGACAGTTCGGATTTTTTATGGCAGATTTTTTAGACTTTTGCTTATAACAGCTGAAAACATGCTCAAACGCTTGATAACACCAATCATTTTATTCATAAACCGTTGTGGTTTAAATAATATTACTTGACTGCGAAATTAATCCAGGGTTTGAGCAGCTGCTGAAAAATTGTTTAATTTTTTGTGGTGTTTTTAAACCTTTCGGGACGGGGAACGCACATTTGCGTTAGAACAAAACTTGCTGCACCGCCGGCTGACGCACATGTGCGTTACGGGCTTATATCCCCTCTCATGTTAACTAGAGTCAGCTGGCATATACTTTAAAAGGGATACGGTCGACGGCCGGCGACGCATCAGTGCGTGAATGTTTTTTGAGCTGGCGCGACGTATCGACGCATATTTGCGTTAGCCGGCACTTCAGACTGCTTTTTTCGGAAACAAGCCAAAATATGTTAAAAATATTTATTTTTATTTTTTTTTGAAAATTGCATATAAAAATAGCGACGCACATATGCGTCAGACGGTCATGCGGCAATGCATTTTGAGTCCGGACACGTACTGCAGTTACCCGTCCTGAAAGGGTTAAACTTGATTTTTGCCCAGTAAATGATAATTTTTGCTTGATAAACATAAATTTGACTAAAAAAGTATGTTTAGTTGACTTATTTTTTAGCCATCCAGGTAGGAAGGCTATTGGATCGTCAAAAATAACTTTTTTATTTTCACTCAAAATAAGTTTGGGTCAACAAAGACCTCACCAACAAAACTCTTGATAGCATCTGTCTGTCAGGAACACAATAACTCAAAAATCAATAAATATATTTTATCCATTTAACTGTCGACGTTCCCATTTTGAAAACACTTATTAAAAAAATTGTTTTAGAGGAATTTATTTTAGTTTTTTTAAAAATAAAAACGAATGTTTGAAGTAATTAGGCAATATGTTTGCTGGTTTAATGAAAATTTGTTTTATTTTCATCCTTTTATAAAAAAAAAACAAAATTCAATTCAAATTTTTACAATTTTTAAATTTTTTATAATTAAAACCTTAAAAACTATTTTATTTTTTTGTTAGTTTTTAAAATTAGGTAGGTATTCAGTAAACCTAACTAGTAAATACTTTCGCACTTAAATTTATTATTTAGCTATTATTGGACTATTTTTCAGTCAGTGGCGCACCCAGGATCCGGTCTTGGGGGGGGGGGGTGAAGCCCTTGATGTTGTATTTGATGCTATTTTATCATTTGATTTATAAAATATGTGGAAAATATCTAAACAAATCTTGAGCTTGGGGAGGGGGGCGGGCACCGATGCCCCTCACTGGGTGCGCCCATGTTTTATTTAGGAAGGTATTAGATACCTTATATTCCGTTTAGGTATTTTATTTAAGGATTAATATTAATATTGAGAAAGGGACACAATAAACCATCAAATAGCTCTATCGCTTTAATCGTTGTTCATCATTCCATTGTAGCATTTTTACGAAAAGCATATATACCACTATGTATAATCACACATCACCCTGATAATCCAACCTAACTGTCTGGAGAACAAATTAAATATCTTGAAGTGTCCTTCTGTCTTCCTTCACAACGATCGGAAGTTAGTAACTAAGTTAAGTTAAGCAGAGACTCTCGAGTTAGCCGTGATTTTATTAAGGCCTGCCCACATGTAGGGACGCTTCAAGAATCCTCGTTGTGTGCAATTAACACCCGCACTGTATAATGCTTGATGCAATTTGCTTTAGGTTTTAGGCCAGTATCTACAGCGAAGTAAATAGAGACGAAAGAAAAATCGATAAATAAAAAGATTAAATAACAAGGCAAGAATAAATAATTTAGTAGAGAGCTAGAGAGAGAACATTTAATCAAATGAAAATAGGGACCTAGTGAAGGATAAAACGTAAATAACTAAAATTCAACCGTATCTGTAATGGTTCCCTTGATCAAAAGTGCTAAAGGGGCTTGATGAATGTTAAATAAGGATCCTTCCTTAATAAAAGCTGTTAAAAATATGATTTGGGCATGCTTCGCTTTCTTTCTTTTCTATTCAGACAAATGCTCTTTCCCTCTCTCTTTCTACGTCTCTCTGTACTTCTCACGTTAATCGGTGTCGTGAAAGTTCAAAGGGAAAGAAAGATAGGAAAAAAAATCTACATAAGAAATTTTTTTAAAGAAAATGGCGCGTGGGTAATTGGGCGGTTTGATTTCCTATGGTAAGTAGCTAGTAAAATGTGCGCTTAATTTGAATCCCTGTATTTTGTTGCTTTGTTGCCAAATTCAAGGATTTTTCTTAATAAAATCACGCAAAAGTAGACTCTCAAAAAGTCCCTAATAAATAAGGATATTTTTAAACCAAAGTTATGAATAATTTTAAGTTTTTAAAAATCCTTTAATGCGATCTGTCAACGATTCACTTATTCTCGATTTATTCCGAAATGTAGGCACCCGAAGCTGGCCTAAACGACTTCGTTTTAATCCGGAAATTAAATAAATCAGGATCTGACCCTGTCCTCGGTTTGTCAACGTCGCAAATCGGATCAGCAGACTTTAAACTCCTGCACAACGCGATGATGGGGTATCCATATACGTATTATACAGGGTGTATAAGACTACCCGTCCAGATAAAAAGATAGATTTTATTTATAGCACGATCTTTTGGTTGATGGTATTTTCAACTCCCTCCGCCGAACAAGTTATAGAAACCAATTTATTTAAATAAAACTAATAATTGTAGGCGCTATTTTTCTAAGATCTTGATGGGAGGTCACTTAAGATCGTACATATACTGGGATAGATAAGGATCACAACGCCTCAAATCGTGCAAAGATTCCAAAATTCGGGTTCTTTGGCAACCTATGCCTATAATATTAAACTATTAAGCTCCACTTCTCTTACAATGCCGATGAGATTGACTATTGACAACCAACACTCGAAAGTTTGTCTTGTTTAATATTTAAATTTAATTTGGAAAAAAGATAATTTTAAAATTAAAGATATGTGAGCCATTATTTTGTCAGTATATGGGGGTTGCATATAGATCCACATTAGAGACCGTAAGTGGCCAATTGCTATTTGCATGAGTAGCACGTCAAGGGTGGCCGTGGAGAGAATCCCTGGAGGACTGCTAATTCGTAATTCGACTGACGCGTAGTAGATTAGATTTGTTAGTCCCCTCCGTACAGAACTTATCCATTTTCTAGCATTTAGTTAAAAGTCAATTATGTGATTCCTGTTTCACTCGGCGAGGGTCGCTTCCCTTTTTGCAGCCAGTCAATCACTTGCGAGTAAAAGGATTGTTTTACGACAAGTTATTTATAATCTTTGATAACATAAACACATTGATAAAAAAAAGATATAAATAAAATTGTAATCTTAAGGAGTTATTTAACTAAAATATTATAATGCAGTGATGCTTTAAGTTCAAACTGGGATGGACACGAAAAGACGTTGAAATGCCGAGAGATAGGTATTGTAACAGGACAAAATCGGTTGACGGAGCACATGAAACATATAGGAGTCAAGAACGGACCTACATGCCCAGTCTGTGGCCAGGAAAAAGAGACTTTAAGATATCTCCTGGCAGAATGTGAGGCCTACGCATATCAAGGGAGAGCTAAACTTCTGCAAATGGTCAGACATACTAGATTTTGAAAAGAGAACAAGAACGCTCATTGAGTTACCTGGATAAAAATGGAAGTGTAGGATGTGGGTTAAGGGATCGACACCTTCTTAAACAAGGAAATAAATTCTCCTTCATCGCAGACATAGAAATCGCTATCAAAAAATTAAATTGTAATTAAAGGAAAATTCTGGAGTTTTCCCAACAAGATAAACTTGGAGCATGGCAAAAAGGCCTACTTGCCAGATCTGCAGATCACCCCTCATTACTACAACTACTACTACGACTTTAAAAAAGCTCTTGATTGTGTAAATTAATAGAAATAATCTATAACATTAATTAGTCCAATAAGCTCTTAAAAATAGCTGAAGAGTTACGGATGATAAAAGAGATGATTGCTTAAAAATATAAACATTATATGGTTGACAAAAAATGAGTTAGAAGTAAAACAAATGTCATTACCAATAACGACGATCCTTTCCCAGACAGAGACGCAAGGTCAATATCCCGTAAATTTTTTTGTTTACAACCAAACAAAATATTCTATGTCTTAAACGAACAAACTTGGAGCTCGATATATTCATGGAGATCAAATTACCCAAAAAGCCTGGTTTAAAGGCATTGAATTGCATTATATTATACCAAATTTAGTGAGGCAAGATTAAATTGCTCGGTGTTAATATCGATGTGTGTAACGCGAGGATGCTTAGTTTCAACTCAAGTTAATTCGGATTATACAAGCAGGGGAACAATTACCCAGGACGACCGAGGTGATTGTCCGAAAAAATTTAAGAAGACAATAATGAAAAGTGACATCTCAATAAAACTGCAACACTCGACGTCATAATAACAGATAATTTTGTGCGACACATGACTTAATTGTGTATAATGGATAATGAAATACAAAAAAATAATAAGACAAAACTTTTATAATTGTATTGCAAATCTGAAAATAAAACCCACTGAAATCAAGCAACAAGAAATAGGCCAAACTTACTACTAAGACAGACACTATTGGTGATGTTGCTTTGAAAACAGCTTTGGTAGTTAAAGTACAAGTCAAGACTTTAATAAAAACTAAACACATCAATGCAAAAAGAGAAATTCAGAAAAAATCTTGTAACAAAGCTAAAAAAGCAAGAGCGGGAAAGATATTTGGCAAAAATAAAGCACAAAGAAAATAAAACGGAAGAAAAACCAACCTGCTGCACAATATTGTTAATAATTGTAACTTACAAGAACTAAAAGAGGATAGTTAAAGGGAGTGAGAAAGAAAAGAAAAGAGAATTGTGTTGTAAATAAACAAAATCCACCTGTTTGCCAAAAGAGACAGGCAAGAGGGAGGTAGCAAGGCGCCGGCGATTACAAGCCATCACTGTCTCCTGAATTAGGCTATTTTGGAAGGGAATCGCTTCCCGCTCTCGAGCTCCAAGCTCCGCGTTTTACAAGCTATTTGAAGTCAATAAAATGATAATGCCCCAATAAAAGCGGTGCCGCCAGGAAAAACACCGCACACGCGGGGACAATTTTCCTCTTCTCTCTTTCTGTCGCTCGGTCTAAGTGATTCCGAAAAGACGATGCAAATTGTATCAGGAAGAGAATAAAATCCCGATCCGGAGCCCGAATCAAATGGCCCTAAAACGCTTGGTTTTACCTCACATGAATTCTCAAGTGAACATATAGGGGCCGAGGAGTTTGATTTTATTGATATTGCCAGACTTGAAATTTAAATAAAAGTTAAAGAAAACAAAATGGGTAAAAAATTCAACAGTGGAATATTTGATCTCTACTGGAGGAAGCAATGAGCAATTTTCAATTTCTGGGATTGTTTCATAAGAAATTTGGAAAAGATGATAGAGAATGCAGCAGAAATAAAGATAAATGGACTTTATATAGCAGTTTAAAGACATGCATATCATACTGTGATTTTAGCGAAAAACCTTGAAAACTTGAAAAGAATTATAGAGAAATTGGTTCGATATAGCCAAGATATTGGTTAGAGGACAAATCTATGCCCTACTTTAACTAATTATTATGCAAGGCAAAATCCATCAAGAAGTTGAATGTTGCAAACTCAATTTCCTATTTAATTTCTTTTCTTTTGCTAGCTCTAAAAAAAAACGAGGTGCGCCACAAAATCAATTTTCTTTTCTTTGGCTGACTGATTCCCATTGGCTGGCGGAAAACAATGCCAGGGCGAGGAAAACGCAGTTGCCGTAACCTTATACGTTTCTATTCAGGGCATCAATGATTATGGTTTGGGCCATTGGTGACTGACTCCCTCGCTAATAGTACAACACAATGGAAAGTCTGCAGCCCTTTCATCGGTGCGTGTGTTCTCAACGTTTGTCTGTTTGTCTCGTGTGCATGTATGTATGCGTGCCATTGAGATGAGATTTTCCGTAGAGCCTACTATAACCACACGGTGGCGTTTTGTTCGGATGTCAGCATCAGATGTTCTTAAATTCGCGGTATTTGTTTACACGCCCCACGGTCAAAATTGATTTTGGCTTACGTGGGTTTTTTTTTCAACCACCACCGCGACTCTGAATGGTGGGTGAATGGCGCCGGGCAACTCTGCTCATTGTTCATGGCGCTATTGTTTGCTTCTGACCAATTAAATTTATCCTTTGTTTGCAGTTTGCTGGTAATTATTATCCAGCATTCTTTTGGGGACAGCAAAAAATTGCTGATGGTTTGGCGCTTCGAACAGCGCTGAAAAAAGCTCATGTTAAAAAAAACACATTGTAAAGGCTATTTTGATAATAAAGAATAATCCGCAAAGAAAAAAGTTCTGGGTAAACCATGTCAGAAAATACATTTGTCGGCAAAAATGTTTTCAGTAGGATTTATTCTATACGAAGGCTGATTATTATTTTTTTACAAAAAAATCAATTGACGTAGTAGGCGGAAAAGATCGAGATACGAACAGTCAAATTGGCGAAGTAAAATATCTTATTTGGAAATCGTTCACCTTTAAGACTGAAGTTGAGTTTTTGGATATCTAAAATTAAAATGCCCAAAATCAGCGCTACCCCAGAAAAAATTGATAAAGTGCGCAATATAGTTTTAACCGACAGAGGAACAAACATTCACAAAATTGTGGAGAAATTGGGATTCTCACCTGAGCAGGTAGTTCATATTCTGGATAATGCATTATCTTTAAAAAAGCTGTCAGCAAGATGTGTGCTATATTTGCTTACACCAGATTAAAAACGTAGTAATGTCACCAAATTAGAAAAACATCCAAATTTGTTTAGAGAAAAAACTAAAGATCTGAAATGTAGTTAAAACGGACGAGCATCTAATTTTTCCGCATAGGTCAAAAACAAAAGAACAAACAAGACAATATGTGTGACCTCTGGAGAAAGAATCCCATGGAAGGCAAAGACTGCTAACTTAAGAAGATGACATAAATTTTTTAGGACCGAAGCCTCAAAAAAGAATAACCCTTAGAGCATTGAATTAACTGCTCTAAGGAAGAACCTCATTATTAGAGATTATTATTTAAAACTTTTGGACAACGATGCAGCTGTTAAAGCCAAGAGACCAGGAATGACAAAAAATTAAGTTCTCTTTTCAGAAGATAATGCACCAGACCACATATTAAAATTTTTTATCAGACAGTGACATTAGCTTATGAAATGTTGCAACATCCACCATATTTATCAGCTTTACCCACCATCTGATCTGCATGTATTGCTAAAGTTGAAAAAATTCTTAACTGGTGAAAAATTTTCCATTAGCCAGCGGGATATAGAGAATATTGATTCTGGGAAGGCATTGAAAAGTTAAACAACCGCTGGTCTAAGTATATCAGAAGAGATTATTATACATATAAACTTAAAATCATAAAGTAGAGACTTGAGAATGTTTGTATTATTTATAAATGATTTTTGGACATAGGATTCTGCACACCTTAAAAGAGTTGTATTACAAGTACATATTTTGAAACTTTTTAAATTAAAACTTTGCCTTGGTATACAATAATAACCCTAAATAATCCAGAGCCAAAGCAGCGCCATATGATTTCCATGTTCCTGGCTGGTAAGAAAGTTTTCAGTAGCCAGGAGATAAAATCAATTCTGGGAAGGCATTAAAAAGATAAACAAGTGCTGATATAAGTATATATAAACTTAAAATCATAAATTAGAGATTTGAGAAAGTTTATACCTTTAGGAATGATTTTTGGACATAGGAATATTCACACCTGAAAACAGTCTTGTTACACGTACCTATTTTAAAACTTTTTAAATTAAAAGGTTGCTTCGGTATACAACAGTAACCCTAAATAATCCAGATCCAGAGCTCCGTAGTAGCAAAGCGCGTCGCGTTCGCCGGTAAGTAATATCCGAAA
Organism: Aspidapion aeneum; assembly: GCA_963576565.1. NCBI lineage: Eukaryota > Metazoa > Arthropoda > Insecta > Coleoptera > Brentidae > Aspidapion > Aspidapion aeneum. Next base: position 30,060,884 of record OY755038.1, on the reverse strand, counting down.
GTGTTGTTGCTTGGGCTTATCGAAAAGTATAGCGGCACCACCTTAGCCAGGAGGGAGCCATATATCACCCGGCCAGGGAGATCGGGAATTGGATAGGATAGAGCTTGCAGGAATAAAGCAGGATATGAAAAGGCAGACAGCTAGCAGCAGTGCCATCCCCAGAAATTGAAAACCATCCCGCGAATGGCCATATATCATGGGGACAAATTAAATTATCCTGTGTTGCCAGGATAAGGCGGGAATATCCAAATTATACAAAGGAACTTTAATAAAATAAAATGGCAAACGTTTATTGCTTCATTTTTACCTTTCCAGCAAACGCAAAACCAACCAAACAAATTAAAACAGTTAATGAAAATGAAAACTTTGATTTTAACCTGCCATTAGAGTTTTGTTTGACATATTAGCACTAAATAGTTCAGTTCAGTAAACGCTAGTAGGCTGTAGAAGGTTATTTGACACTCGGCGACATCAAGAGAACCAAAAGGTCTGACAACAACTTTAAACATTTAAATACTACAAAGAGAGTCTCTCGAGCCATTCTTGAGCCCTTTATTAAGGACTTTTTCTTTACGTACATTCTGGACAAACGAACGTTATATAAAAGTTTTTTCTGGAGATTAATTGGAAATTTATATGTCTATTACAGAAAGGGATCTCGGCAGCACAAATAAAGATTGAGTTGTATACACACAAGTCTGGGAATGGATACAAGCAACGGACGAAATAAAAGGCAAGCTGTGTCCATTCGGAGCGGGAGCACTATTTCATTTTAATGGTCCCCACGGTCCCAGATTCCATTAAACCGTTTTCTCTACTGGCGAAGTTTACTTTGGCCACTGGGACCATTAGTCCGGTGCAGTCCGGAAACAATTCAGCCAGCAACGCAGCACTAGTGGAGCCTTGGATTGATAGATGGGACTCGCGTCGTTTCCTTTCGCTAACTCGGCAACTCATATTTCAGCCAAACCACACTAAAACTTTATCGGTCTTTTAAGAAAATTGCACTTTGCTTCTTGCTGATTGAGATGAGAATACATCACATTAGAAACTTACTAATAAGTTCAAATTTAAGCAATAGCTTTTGTCAAGTCCTCTTGTTTCCGGGAAATATTTCTAACTTGCGACACGGCAAGATATTTAAAATTAACTGTTACGGTAATTTACCAGAATTTGAAAGAGGGATCTCTTTAGTTTTTGTTTTAGATTTTTTACAATAAAGCATGATGTTGCTAGTCTCTTTGAAAGGTGGCCAATATGAGTTTCCCAGCACAGTAGGGAATCAATTTAAACCCCCAAAAACTTGGTATCCTCCTCATTTGGCATAGATTTACCATTCAGAAAAACAAGAGATGATTTAGCATCACATTCATTAGATCTTGAATTTCTAAAGGTGACAATAGCTGACTTCTGGAAATTTAAGAGAAGTCCATTTGGTCTGAACCAGTCTGCCATATTAGTTGTTGTGTTCAGTTTTGCTGCTGTCATCCGCAAACTGAAATAGACATTCCAGTGCCCCCAGAGTGCCAGCCAGATTCTTGCGAAATATAACGAGCAGTAAAGGAGTGAGGATTCCGCCCTGTGGTAATCCATACTTTATTGATGGAGTAACCGATCGGTATTGTTGGTTAAGAATTTTAGTGTTCTCACCCGATATCTGCACAAACTGAGATCTCATCTCTTATTTCGAAGATATCGACGGCATTTAACTCAAAAGCAATTCCGTTATAATGATCTTGATTTGAACAAATATAATATCATTAAAACTGCCGCAAGTTTTCATAGAGTAATGTTCTTTTTGTCCAATTTCATTTAATATATCATCAAGGATGTAACGATCGGAAACCAATTCTTTAAGTTGCACAAAAACTGCATCAAGTGGAGCAAAGTACTCCATCACCAAGTCCCACGATCGTTGAGCTCTAGTTTTTGCCCACAAAACCCATTCGATAACAAAGTAATTGTGGCTCCCGTATGAGACTTTTTCTGATGCATCGGTCGCTCTGGTCGCTATAAAAGAGAGTTGTTTTATAATTTTATAATATTTGCTTGTTTTATAAGACGATCTTTTCTTACCACCATGGAAAAGTTTATCGTTGCCGATTGTCTATTCTGCACATGACTCGATTATTCTGTTTACAATCGGCGCGTGGTCGTGTCGAGCATATGAAAACGGTCTCGCGATACAAGCAAGAAGCAAGAAGTCGGTGTTTTTCATGCAATAATACGCCAGTTTTTAAAGAAGTAGTCGCAGACACCAACGATTTAGCTTTAGAAGATAAAATTAAATAAATCCTTCCTAATAATTTTATATCAATTCATGTTGATTTTACGAACAACAATCTTAGGCGCTTATAGGCCAGTGAAATTACCATATTTTAAGGAAAAAAAAAAGAAAATTATTGACAGGACTTGGAGCACTGGAAATTGTAGAGCGGCGAAAAATTAAGTTAAAAAAAAAATAATTGCGTGAGCAGGGGCCTTGCGGGTTAGGTGTGGAGGGATGTTGGAAGTTGACGTCGGAGAAAAAAGTAACATACAGAAAAGCCATAAAAATATCTAAAACTTTTGTAAATGGCATTTTTTAGATAACCTCAAAATGTTCAAAAAACATTAAAAAACCGTAATTTTTTTTATTTTTGGTTTTTTATTTTTGTCAGTTTGACAAAACCTAGTAAGAGTAGAGCTTCTTGGGTGCTAAATGTGCATATATCTCAAAAAATAATAAACTAAATAATTCCAACATATATATTTTTGAAATTAGGAAGAAAAGGTTTATTAAAATCTAAAATAATATATAGGGCGTTCAATTAAAAAAAAACCATCAAATGTCATTGTCAAATTTTAATACTTAGAAAAAAAACATTTTGACCCTATCAGATTCTTAAACTTATTTCATAAATAAATTTCAACATAAAGAAGAAATTTCAATATAAAGAAGGATACTCCTAATGCACTTTGAATATAAAGTGGTTAAGCTTATGAAAAATACTGAGCTAGCTCGAAAACTAAAACGAGTGAAGCTGTTTGAGTGAATGAACTAAATAAATTAAATAAAAATAAATAACGTCGCAGAAATATTAAAGTTGTGACTCAGAGTTAACTAAAAGCTGGAAAAAGTGTAGAGTAATGCCTAAGTTCTGTAAAAAAACAAGATTATTGATTATTTTTATGTATTACATGTTACCGTTGTGGACCTACAAAAAGCATATGATACTATTCTAGTAGAAAAATTATGGAGAGTGTTAGAACAAACTAATATCAATTATACATACATAAAAGCGACAATAAAACTATACAAAGGGTTAATTAAGTCAAATTAAAATTGGAAATCGACTTTAAAAAGAATTCCTGGAAACGAAAAGCTTAAGAAGGAGAAGGAATGTTGTATCTCTTCAACTCTTTTTAAAATATATATCGCAGTAGCTTAGAAAACTGGAAACGTAAAGTACACGGGAATACAACTTAACGATCAATTTACCAAATACACACTACAGTTTGCTGACGACCAAGGAATTGTAGCTAATAATAAAGAAGACATGGGTATATGATGAGAACGTTAACGGAAGAATACCAAAAGTGGGGGTTAACAGTGAACGTGGACAAGACAAAATATTTATGTATTGGAAACGAAACAAGTGAGTTAGAACTAGACAATGAACAAACAATATCTCCATGGAATGATTATATCACATTTGATAAGACAGGAACAGACTGTAAAGAACTAGAAAAACACTAGTAAAAGCAAAAAAGGTTACTGGCTGTCTTAACAGTATTTTATGGGACAGAAAGATAAAGAAGAATGTAAAATTTAACATATATAAAACAATGGTGAAAAGCACGCTGTCGTATGGAATAGAGACTTGTCGCGTAAGATTACCAAAGCACGTCTCAGAATGACAACCAATAGGGCGCAAAAAAAGAGGGCGTCCTAAACTGGAATGGCAACAGTCAATCCAAAGATCAATGAGTCAAGAAAACCTGACAGAAGGTGATTGTCAGAATTGTCGGACAACGTAGAAAAACGTTCTATACCGACATAGTAGTAGTATTAATAATGTATTATAAATTAAATGAATAGATCTGCAAACCCTAAAATTTGGCACTTTAACAATTAAGAACAAGAATCTAGAACACAACTAATAAGTACATACTTGAAAAGAAAAATTATGCACCTAATTAAAATTCAATACGATCGTGACAACTAACCAGAAAACCTCAATATAATTTAACCTTTCCTAACAAAAAACTATGACTGACATTTAACTGTTACTTACATATTGACTTTAAGTGTTGACGGGTGGCTAGTTAGTGGTATCGAATTCAATAACCCGCAAGAAAATGCTAAATGCAAAATTTGTGTTACCCGCAATTCTAACAGGGGGTAGCAGATGCTTTGTGTTTGCTTGCGTAATTAAATAAATTATTTTGGAGGGTGAATCCACCTGTTTAAAGAAGGCAGTGGAATGGATTGAGAAATTTAAATACAAAAAAACAAGAAAGATGAAAATAGTCAATGTAATGAATTTTGACGGAAATTCAAAACTTATTAAAATTATTATAGTAGTAGTAACTAGGAAATATGCTGCACTGGCTGGGTCCAGAACAGCAGTAAAAATTGATAATCCGCATGCATTTTAAGCTATGATAAGAGACAATAATAACAATACCAGATAATATTGTACAAGATAATGATAGTTTCCTGGTCGTACATACATACCTACTTCATCGTGTACTTGAAGCTGATGCAATTTCTTAGGTAATTTCCCAGGACAATGATGATGGCGAATATATTTCAAGACACTGTCATGTTTATGTGACACAGCTCATTCACACAACGGTCCGGTAATTTAAACAACAATGGAGATGGAAGCTTACAACATACTTATTTAAAATCACAATCAAAATTATTAAAAAAATGCATAAAATAATTATTATATCGGACACAAATATAAAAGATTTTTTGTTTTTCTTTTCTTTGTCTAATTATGTAAAAGGATGCTTAAAAGCCTAACGGTGTCAATTTTCAGTCAAAAGTCAATTATCTAATTTTGAAGAGAGGGTGTCAGCCCTTGATGTAGTTCCTCCACCCATTTGAAATATTAAATCAACTTTATGCCCGCGCCAAACAGAATTATTCAAATGTAAAATCCTAACCCTTCCTTCCTGCCATGCCGCTTCTAGAGCTCTAATCTGGTTAGCAAGCCGTTGTAAAAGTTATACTAAATTAAGCAAATCGAATAGAGCCTATGAATGATTTATATGTTCCCGATCCCGGTTATTATGCGGGCTTAAATTTGAATTTTTGATGCTCATACATTGAAAAGTTTTTAAAGTTTAATTTAAAACAAGTAAACGCGATTTATGGACTTCTGATAAGAGAATATGTCACCTCCATCATAACAGTTTTCTTCTTTTTTAAATTTGCTCAAAAATATAAAACCAAATCAAGCCAATATATGTGCAAAACCAATGGAAAGAACTACTCCGAGGGAAAGAATCCCGATGATACTCTACATGGATTAATAAGGCCGAAACCGGTCGCGGATTGGCATTGATCACTGTGCCTGCAGCCTGTCAGGACGTGTTCAAAACAAGGATTATTTAAATCGTTGTAATTAACGTTGGGAAAAGTAATAACCACATAGTATCAACCCAATATAGTTTCCAAATAATTAATTCAATTCTTATTCCCTTTTTAACTTATTCAGCAAAGGTCTTATTACTTGGATTGGCAATAGGATTTAAAATTCCGCTCACATCAGACAGACGATTTTTTTCTGTCTCCCCAAAAAGTTGAGCTCATCTATAAAGTGGCCGCACTGAAAAATTCATAAAAACGGCAAAAGTAATGGAAGTAAAATTCATTTTTAGCGGATCATTTGAGCTTGCCAACGTCCCAGTGGACGACCGTTGCGTTAAGAGAATTTAGAGAGATTTTGTAAATATTATCTTACGTTACGACATAAGAAAACGAGAAAATATTGAAGATTAAAAATGCAATATGCGTTGGTCCGGCCTGAAAGACAAAGAGCTGTCGTAGGTGACGGTCTATAGTTTGTTTTCTTTTATTTGCATTCGATCTTTTCATTGATCGATATTGTATAGCAGTTTTTCGCCTGCTTTTGTTTTTTGTTTCTCTCGTATCTCGCTTCTTGCGATAGTTTAATCACTATTTACATTTGATTAGAGACAAAACCGTCTAATTAACTTCGCAAGATTTGTCACATTGACCAGCAGTGTTCTGAGGAGTCCCATAAGGACGAAACAGTTAACTGTCAACACTTATTAGGTGTCCATTAGATCTTGGACCCCCGTGAGGTTAAGCTTTCAGGCTACAAACGGAAAAATATGAGAGAAACAAAAACTCCTTTTTGCCCGTTTAGCCACGAAACTTGTTTGATTGAAGATTATATTGAAGTTATCAGAACCAGTTGTATCATTACTTTTTTCAAACTCTTCATATGAATTATGTAACTTTATTATTCTATAATTTTGATCATTTTTGGAGATCTTATAGATTTAAATGTTTATACCACATACTCTACCTTATTTTTTCTTAATAAAAAATCTCTGTTGAAGACAGATACAATATTGGTTTGGCAATTAAATTTAGTTTAATATTTATAGCTTTACGTAAGAATGCCTGTCTAGGAGAAAGAATAACCAGGATTTCGGTTCTGATTTTTTTTATCAACTATTGGCCTTCTCAATAGCTAATTCTAAGACTAATAACTAAACTCACAAATAGGTTTTAAAGATCAATTTTTTGTGAAATAATTGGATCTACTATTATTCCTAACCAAATCAAGATCCTTAAAGTGCGTAAGATCTGATCATGATGAAATTATTGAAAATTTTAAATGAGAAGCGTCTTTTCTGATACATTTTAAATCAGATTTTTTTAGGAATGAATTGGACTATTAGTAGTCGGAAAATGCGAAGATTGAACTTGCAATATTTGCAACAACTCTCTACTTATGTTAAAGACAGTATACGCAAGGGGAAGGCCGCTGCCGCCGCACTGAGTGTATTAGCTCATTTTCGTGATGCTGTTTGCAAAAAGCTAAGGGGAGAGCCCTGCAGGCTTAAAGCAGGGAGTTTTACTGGTAATTGGTGTCAATTTAGACTGACGCATCGTCAATACGAATGGGGGATTGAGTTACACCCTCAACGCGCTCTCTTGCGTATTCGGATCTTCTCCTCTGCGGTCACCCGCGTTCGGTTTCTTTGAAATGACGGATGAATAAACAACGACACCGATGCCACGTAAGTTGTGTGTCGCCTTTGCGCTGCTAAGCTGGTTGCCTAATTCAGGCAGATCAAGTGGCCTTAATGGATTTGGCGTATTGATTTCAGCGTTATTCTTTTATTTTATTACGCCCATTCGTTTACAGACACGGATTTTTCAACCTTAAAATGGATTGCTGGAATATAACATAACTGCACCATATATTTGACTTTCTGGATCCTATTGTCCTATCCTACTGTTGGAAGTATGGCTTTTTTTCTATTTGCGCTGTTTGCATCATTCAAATAGAACCAGCGCATCTTTTTTTTCTGTGTAAATCAGCTGAGTGGTTTGCCTACAGAATTTGGCAAGCCATGTAAACTTAACTGGGTGACTGTACCTCGCCATCGCGTTGCTTTAAACAAATGCTTAAGGTAATGCGGGACTATAAAATCTGATTGACGTTATAGTTGGCCAGTTGGGTTCAATGACTTTTTAAATTCCGTAGGTAAGCTGGTTAAGTATAAAAGTCTTGTGTTAAAACAAGCGATAGCTATTCATTTTGAGGTTAAGAAATCCGTGTTTACAGACTATTGCTGAGGTCGCTAGATTTACAACTGAACTCTTGTAAGTCACATGCAATGCGTTTAAATACCGCAGTTTTATTTCCAGTAGTAGCTGGAACAAGTACTAAGCCAGTAACTAAAATAAATTTGGTTTTTGTTTCAGTGGTAGACAAACACTGAAACAAAAACCAAACGCATTTTAGCGTTTTAGAAGAGATAGCACTTAGCTGCTATTTCAAACTAAAAATCTTACTAATATACTTTATCTACTAAAATCGGCTAAACTGTCCTATCTACACGCGTGCAGTTCGCTTCCACCAGTCGAAAAACAAGAGTGGGGGAAGCCACTTGATCAAGTAAATAGAGGCTGCTTCTATTCACATGACTAAACTACTAACTAAAAACGACTAAACGCCTTACTTGCTCAGGTACTAAATCATGAAGGCTACACGCTTTCATTAACTAAATTCTAGTTACTGCCTTTAGTACTTGTTCCAGCTATTGGAACCATGAAAATTCGCCTTTTAAAACCATTAATAGAAAATTACTGCTACAAGCGTTTCGGGCAACATATGGCTTGGATTAAAAAAGTAGATGCTTTTAATAAAATTTTAAAGGAATTGTTTTTAAATGACGTTGACAATTTGTAAATGTGATTTGATGTTGGGGTTAATTTTTATTTTTGATTTAAATTTAGAAAAATTCTTTGGATTTAGGGACTATTGGAAGACAAACCCATTATTTTGAGTTGGCGTTCCAACTTACTTGTATTCCTTTAAACAAATTAAAAGGTAGTTAACCTAAGTTAAAACTGATATTGGGTGTTTTTGCGCTTAGAAAAAAGATGGCGCTGCGGGCGCGGCGCCCATTTTTAGTAGCTTGAATTTATCCAAGCAATACATTTGGGTTCATTTAAAATCCAACATGCCGGCACGCTTGTAGCAGTCATTTTTAGAAACTCTTTCCCAGTACAGATGTATATGAGTACGTGATTGACACATATTATTTAAAAATCATTTAGTTTTGACGCAAAAAAAGTCAATAAACCGACCTTGAACTCCGCCGTGGGAGACCGTAATTCACGTGGAATATAAATTTCGAACGCGCGATAAACAATTTATTATCATATAAAGACAATTTATACCCGAAACGCACTCTCGATTTAAGTGGCGATCTTCAAACGTAAAATACGAGAACTAAAAGAAAGAATTGTAGCTATGACCCACATGATATATTCGACTAGACATTTAAAAGTGACTGCTTAGGTAGCAAAAGTGAGGTTAGAGTCGATTATACCGACATAAAAAAGAAATATTTTTCAATTAGTTTTTCACCTACAATTTGGACATTTTTTCACCAATTTGGGTGTGGATAATACAAAAAAAAGGACATGTTGACCAAAACGAGACTATCCTGAAATTCGCGTGTAAGCCCATAAACGACATTTTAAGCCTTTCATTTGTTTACATATTTTCCCAGAACATAGAACATAGAACTGCCAAATTTCTCGGCTTACCTATCTGTTTGCTTTGTTTTTTTACGTACATAGGTATCGTTAGGTTGATCTTTAAATCCTTGGATTTTTTAAATATTTCAACTGTTTTAAAAGGTTAGGTTAGCCTTTTAAGTTGTTGCTGCATTTTGCCTTTAGGGTTAGGTTAGGTTCGGTTACTTTTTTACGTTTTTGCTGCTCAAGCATGGGTAGGTTGATGTTATGGTTAGGTTAACTAATTAGTCTTTTTTATGTTCATGTTTTTTTATATAGTTTGGTTAGGTGCAACTGCCATGAAGAGGTCGATTGTCCAAACGTCAGGTAAACAGCTGATTTTAACGTAATTTTAACGAGTCGTTAAATACCGAGATGAATTCCAAGACGTGCGCAAGCGTTGATCTGTCACTTTTGCCAACCAATCAACTGAGAGATATTTCAGTATGGTTCACCACGACCTGTGGTGGTGTATGGTTTTATACAGCAAAACTTTAATAATTCCCAGTTCTTTTTGATGAAAATTCGTCGTTTTTGTTCTGTGAAAATGCCGGTGACGTGCAAGTTGTGTGACAAATTATTTAGTGCCCAATTTAATTTGAATAAACACTATCATCAGGGTTCTACTGTATGTCTATGCTACGATAAACATTTTTTTTTAAGATTTAGCGTATTTAAATTTGTCAATACTCCCATGGCAAAACAAAATAAACGTGAAATGCATATAGAAGAAATACTGCATATACCTCAAAAAATATTAATCGCAACACATAGATATTGTATATGTTTAAAATCAAAAAGAAAAGACGAATCTTACACCCTGTACAGGGAGTCCCAAATTCGTTGTTTTTTTGTGGTGTCGGATATTTCTAGGGGAGAAAGAAAAAAACTGAGCCCCCTTTGCGACGCTCAAATTTTAAGAGAAGCCTAAAGGTGAAAACTACATTTAGATATAGCAAGCCATTTTTAAGCTACGGAGTGTTTTTGTCTGCATTTTGCTTTTGTGTAAATAGCTTTCTTATAGATCTTTTCTTGAATAATTGACAGATGTCAACGGTTTTTATTTATCTCTTTTGGTTTTTAAAATATTGCATAAAGTTGTTAATTTTCTTACAGAATAACTCTAAAACTCTCTCTAAAATTTCCTTTAAAATGATGTATCACATTCAATATTTCAATTTTTAATTTTTTTTTATTGTTTTCTTTATTCTTATTTTTTAATCACCTCTTTATTATTTTTTTATTTTTATAATTTTATAATATTAAAATATTTTAAACCCATTAAGCAAACTATAATATGTGGTAAAAATAAAAAAAAACAAAAATATAAAGAAATCCCACTAATCCCATAAAGAAAAATTAATTTTATGTGATATCTCAAAAACTAAACGTGACAAATGAAATTTAATTTAACAGTTGAATTCCTCTTAAAAAAGTGTCTAAAGAATGTTTTCACAGAAATAAAAATATTAATAAATAAACAAGTTATAGACCCCTTCCCAAAATGCAGACTTTTTAAAAACACCCCGTAGTTTAAAAACGGCTTGCTATATCAAAATGCGATTTTCACCTTTAAGCTTCTTTTTTAGCCCCTCTAGAAATACCCGAAACTCTCCAAAAACATCGAATTTGGGACACCCTGTATATGGTGACGGATAGAAAAAAATTATCTTGGCTTTTAAAGTTCATCATCATTATAATTAACCAAAAAAAATCTACAATTTATTATAGCCCTTTATTTTCAATGATAAAGTTGCTGAGTGCTCCGGTTATAAAAAACCACCCGGTACCTACATAAAATCATACCTAAAAATTAGAATTGACCATTATTTTATACCTTGAATTTTTTATTATACGTTAAGCTCTTCGATCTCGCGCCAATCCCGGTATTCGCGCCAATAATTTAAATTGGACATTTTGACGTTAATTTTGGCGCATGCTCCTTTGATGGAATTCATCTCGGTATTTAACGACTCGTTAATTTTAGAGGTCGTTGTTCTTAAAAATTTTTAGAACAACTAGGTACTGGATAAATCAGTTTTTTTTGTAAATACTGGTTCTAAAAAAAAGGTTTTTTTTAAAAAATCCTTTGTCCGGATAGTCGACCGAATTGATAATAAATAATAAACGTTTTCGCAGTTTAAGAAAAAGTTTGCGCATAAAAAATAAGCGTATTCTCAGTCAAAATAGGCGTTTTTATACTCAAAATATGGGATTGCGCAGTTAAAAAAGTTGCGAAAGGTTTTTTTACTTATATGTTTGTAGTGTAGTGTTGTGTGTATGTTGTTTGAAAGAAAAAGAAAGACATTGAAGGACAACTTAAATAAATCTACTTACGACATCGGGCGTGCTGGCCCCGTCCGTGTGTGAGGTGGAATCGGCGTTACTTCGTGTGCCTCCGTCACCATTCGTTGACAATCCCAGTTCGGGAGGTTTGCCGCTATCCCTCTCGTCTATCACCAAATCGATGGGCATTTTGCCTTTTAAACAACTAATATACCTATGACAAAAGTTGTCACATAATTCGTGAACCTAAAAACAAAAGAAAAACACCAATTAGAAGATATGACAAAAATGTTACACTGCGTTTATTCAAAATTAACCTTTTGCATTTGGTAATTACCAACTCTATCCAAGCAGTCATGGTTAAAGCGGTTGACATCATAAATGACGTCATGATAAAATACTTAGGCAACTTTTTGCGACAATAAGTGTCCTTATAAAATAAAATTTCATGACTACGCACGTTATATTAGTATTAGGGACTAATAGCCACGACCTTGCTAAAACGTAACTTACGTTACGTAAATGAGATATGATGCGTATTGTAATAAATTAAAAACATAGTTAAATCAATAGTCAAAACTTTTGTGAAATTAGCTCCACAAAATTACAGTGGACCAAATGAACTACACTGTAACAATAAACATATTAAAAACTCTTATTTTTTGGAATTTCGACTTGAAACTTGAAATAATTTTAAAGAAAGCGCTTCTTGCAATAGTTTTCTCACTAATTACATTTAATTAGAGACAAAACCGTCTGATTAACTTCGCAAGGTTTGTCACATTGACCAGCAGTGTTCTAAGGAGTTAATCAGACGGTTTTGTCTCTAATTAAATGTAATTAGTGAGAAAACTATTGCAAGAAGCGCCATCTACCGAGATACGAGAGAAACAAAAAACCAAAAGCAGTCGAAACACTGCTATACAATATCGATCAATGAAAATATCGAATGCAAATAAAAGAAAACAACTATAGTCCGTGGCCTACGACAGCTCTTTGTCTTTCAGGCCGGATCAACACATATTGCATTTTTACCCGTCATCAAGACAGTGAGCGTCAATCAACGGAATTTTTAAGCCAAATAATACTAACAAACGTGGAATTTCCTCCTCCTCCTCCTCCTATCTCCGCCACTGATATTCAAGAAAATGATAACAAATAGGGACGAGAGAGGGGTGCTTTCTTTATAACTGTTTCAAGTTGAAATTCAGAATATTGGAAGGGACATTAATATTTTAATTGTTAGAGTCTAATTTGAGATATTAATATTTTAATTGTTAGAGTATAGTTTATCTGATCCACTGTAATGTTTCGGAGCTGGCTGTTAAACAGCTGGCTCCATGAAGCTAGTTTAACAGATATGTATAACCACAGCATTTGTAACATTTAAAAAATAGGGTTAGTACTAAAACATATAAAAAATAGGGTTAGACTAACCATAGCACACCCCTAGAATGAAATTGGGTTAAAATCCTAACTAATTTGCACAACTTTTTTTGATCTGTGGTTACGGTTCTACGTTCGCTAGATGGTGTAACGATACACCACGTATAATGCGTATCGTACGTCACAAAAGCCCTGCACATGCCCACTTGACCAAAACGTACGTAACATCAAGATATGTGCCGTGGCTATTAGCCCCTATTATGGGCAATGATAATTGGTTAGTCGTAGGTAAAAGAAAACAACTTCCAATATTAATTCAATATTCTAAGGTATTATGCAGATTCAAATAATGTAGTAGGTTGTACGTTGTTATCCAATGCTAAAGCTCGTTTTTTTTTCTCGTATATTTTTTGGAATTCAGACCTTTTTCGGACGGTTGTCGCGGGTTTTTTTCTCATTTATAGTTGGTTATTTTTTGTCGGTCGCGCGGATCGAATTGACGAGGTTCGAATAGTATGCAAATTTGAACCGCGAAAGCATCGCATGAAAATTCACCAGATGCGAATGAGAGCGAGTTTAATCGGGAGACACGACTATCAAAACGATAAGAGGACGCTGATTATGCCCGGCATTTAGGCTGCATAACTTTGTTTTATTAAAGAATTCGAGAATTTATTTGCATGCCAGAATTTCACAGATACTCCTAGTTGGAAGCCCTCGATACATTTTGAATGTTTTTAGGATAAATAAACCGCAGGTTGGCATTACTCAAGGTCAGGCAAAGGTCAAGCTCCATAAAACAAATGGTTTAAGGTGCGTCATCGGATTTCCATAAAACAAATGGTTTAAGGCAACCCGGTGACGTAGATATTTAAATCTAATTACAGTTAGCCAGTCAGGTTCAATGACCCTTCAAATTCTGTGTAAAAGTATAAAGACCTTGGGCATTATCAACAGAGATTCTAGGACAACTAGAGATAGAATTTCACAACCAATCACAATAAATAAGAGTGGGTCACCCAAAGTCTGTGGAGGATAGGTTGCCTGGTAATTCTATGGTCGAAACGGCGTGAGAGGTGACAGCGCATCATTGGGAGTGCCGAGATTTAATTAGAGCGCTATGTTTACATGCGTTTTTATTTATATTTATTTAAAAACTGTAACTGACTTGTTCTAGTTTACTTATACTTTCTACTTGTATTTATTTTAACGGACTTAAGAAGCTAAAAGCGTCGCAAGACATTATGCATTTGGGATATTTGGTATAAGGTAAGTTTTATATTTGAGTTAGTTAATGTTTTTTATGAATATTGTTATTAGAGATACTTTAAGAAAAATACCAAAACATATTTACATTTAAATCAATAAAGGAACACAAGAAATTTGAAGATTTCCTACTATATTAAATACTTTTTATTTAAATGGGTACTCCGGGTGACGTAATTTCCCGCGTTCATCAACTGGCTCTGATTGGTCAGAAAGTTACCCGGTAACCTATCTTCTACATACCTTGGGTTACACCATGCGTTTGACATTGCTTATAAAAAAGCTTAAATAGAAACGAAACTGAAAGAGAACTTGTAGGCAACTGGTAAGACAGCCGTATTTTTGGGGAAGAAAATCTCGAACTTCCCTACTCGAATGGAAAAAATTTTGGTAGTTTTTGGTAGTTAAATTTCATCCAAAATTAATTTTCAAAAACTGGCAGAAACTTTTAAAAAAATAAATAAACAAAAACGATGACGGTTGACAAGCACTTGAATTTTCTAAACCAAAGAATGGGCATATCAAACTAAAACAGTAGGGACTGCGGCCATTTTGATTTGCCACTAACTTTCTTCAAATCCAATCCTTCAATGTTCTAGAATCCGTAATTATTTATCAAAAAAGTTTTGTAAAAATTTGAAGCTATTACTTTGCCGCAACTTCCACACTATTATAAGTAAGTATAAATTACGGAAAAAGAATAACTATATTTTTGAGAAAATTTTATTAAGTTTCAAAAGTAAATAACTGTATATCTATACATTGCTTAAAATCACTTTTACATCTAAAACTCGACTGTGGAAGAAAGAGAGAGCAATATGAAATGCTCACCTCTTCAAAAATATTATGTCAAAAATGCTACCTACAAATAAAGTTATTCTTCACTAATTCCTGCAAACTCATACTGCTGATCTTTATAAACAGAGAGTTTGTCTTTAACTCCCTCAAAAGCATCTCCAGCCTCTGTTATTATTCCTTAGGATCATCCTCCTCGTAAAAATCGAACCAAAAACAAGCCAAGATTAATTTTTTAAATACAAGCAAAAGTATTTCCTAAAGGATTAGTCAAAAACAACCCTTAACCAGAAATTATAGAACAGCTAGATATTGGATATCATAACCAACCAAAATAAAAAAGTGGGGCCGTTAGGCATCTGAACCAAACTTACTATACCGTAAAACGAAGTTACTTTGCTCCACTTTTGTGAGTTAATTCAAAAAATTCAAAAAAATAACCAAAAATTATATCATAAAAAATGTTTTTTTGGTTTTAAAGAAAAACACATGGCATAGGTAATTACCAAAGGACATTTTTATTACAAAATACTTAGTATTATAAATATTTTTTTAACTTGAAAAGTGGAGCAAAGTTTCCCATAGTCCGAGGTTACTTTGCCCCACTTTAAAAAAAAATAAAAAAAACATTGGTGTTTTATATGCTGGCGCAAACTACACCCAATATTTACTTAGCTTATCCCCAAACATACAAAATGGTGAATAAAAAATTTAAAAATATTGGTTTTTTAAGTTTTTATTGCATATAAATCGAAATTTTTCGAGGTCAAATTTTAAAGGAATTTTAAGCTGCACTTCACTCTGGTATTAACTCGAAACGACTAAGCGGGAAACAGCCGCTACCGCGTCTTTGAAAAGTCAAATTCGCAACAGATAATTCACGCGTGGTGGCATTGTGGTGCATGCGCAGATTTTTAATGTGGAATATCTAAGAACTTTTTTTCTCAATGGAGCAAAGTAGGACCAGGGGGCGCAAAGTAACCTCGTTTTACGGTATTTTGATTTTATCGCAGCCTTGTCAAAATGGCGGAGATTGTCAGTTGTTGTTTTGCGACCCTAAGCAGTTTTTAACTGTTAAATTTTACTGAAATTTAATTGAGGAAACTGGTCAAGACAGAAATTAACAGACAGACAATTAACAGTTTTAAATTGGAGAACCAAATGTCAAACTTAAACGTTTGCCGAGCGGCGACAATTTTCGATTTTCCACTTTAACTTTAGCCACTTTTAAACCAATCCGTTAATATTCAATAATCTGTGCTTAAAGCGGGGTCTACACATAACGTTTTGCCTGACGTTTTACTTGATCAGGTAAAACGTATCAGGCAAAACCTTTCGTGTAGACAAGAAAACGTACGTTTTGCCTGATTGAACAGGACTGAAGTCCGACCTGTTGAACTGATCGGTAGGGGCTTTGTTTCCGGTTAAACGTCAGTTTTAGCGGCATTTCTTGTGGTAGTGCAGACAATTTTAATTCCTTCCGAGTGCAACTTAGAAGTTGGTATACGAAACGTCCGACATTAGATAAGATAATTTTTTAGGAAATCAAACAGGTTATTGTCTTCCTCCACTAGTTTTTAATTTGTTTTAAACAAATAGTCCCGACATGTTTCGTAAGCAGAAACTTACATCTTCAGGGGACATTACCAAACTAAATCAGCACAACATCTCACATAGCACAAATCAAAACAACGTTAAAAACACACACTTTTTTAAGTTTAATAGGTCGCTTTTTAACGTTATTTTCAAAACCACGTTGATTCGGTGTGATTTTAACGTGGTTTTAGAAATACCGTTAAAAAGCGACCTATTAAACTTAAAAAAGGTGTGTTTTTAACGTTGCTTTGATTTGTGCTATGTGGGATTTTAAAAAACTAGTTAAAAAACTATGTTTAGCTACTGAAACGGTTAAGTTATAGACATTTAAAACAAAAAAACATTATTGACAAAAGCAGTGCTTCCTCCATGGTGTATCAAAAACTGGTCTAAACACGTACGCTAAAACTATCAAGTGTGTACGCTAGTCTTTCAACCGTCATACTTGACCCTTTTGACTGACAGGCAAGACGTAAGGTAAAATGTTATGTCTACACCGGGCTTAACACATTAAAAATAAAACCGTTTCCGTGATTTATAAAAATAGTAGCATCGAAAAGCAATATAAAAATATTATTGATCAATAAGTGTCAACATTTAAATTAACATTAAGATAAGGAAATTCTATAATAAAAAATATTAATTACATATTTATCGTTTCTTCTCACATAATAATCTTAAATTTCGATCGTGGACTTGTACGTTCCTAATTTCCATTGAAGATAATAGCACTTAAAAAAGAGCGACAACAGAAATAAAAACCTGATAATAACTCAAGATTCGTTCTTTAAGCAATGGACCAGATAAAAATTAGAGAACATTCTATTTTGGAAATGTCTAATTTCGAGACAGTTGTGTTAAAAGATGAATTTGAAAATGTCTTCTTTTTGTAATAATCTTTAAATGTATTTATGCACATTGCCTTTATTTATTTTAAACATGACGTTTCGGTTAGTAAGTATCTCCAACTGTTTACAAGTGTAAACTAAACAATCTAGTATCTAGGCTACTTCTTATACTAGTTGGTGTGCAGTCAGATGTGACGGTCCGCCCCCTTTTTAATCCTAAGACGCCTGTTTTCGTTAGGGAGTGGTTTCCATATGTTTGGTATGTCCGTGCTTGGTTGACTGAAAACTTCTTTATTCTGCATTATAAACAAAAGTTTATTGAAAACTTTTGTTTTCCCCAATGCGACTCCTTGTGCAAAACTTTAGCTTCTGACCACTGAATTCTGTGATCATTTGACCATGACTTTTTCAATGTCCTCTAATTGGGTACTTTTTAGATGGTCATTTACTTCAAGAGGGCGTTTCGTTTCACACTCACACGGGATTTGGTAAATACATTCGTTATTATTTGAGGGATTTTTTGGTTTTGCTTTAGTTACATAGTTCCCGATGAAAATACTGTTTTTATCTTATATCGCTTGGCTCTTCGTCTTATGTTTTCTAAAATCCCTTGAACATATGGAATGTTAATAACACTCAACGGATTATTACTTTGAGAATTTGCTACATTTGGTTTATTTTTAATTTTAGTGATCGTTGAGTTTATTAATTTCCCGAATAACCATTCTGTTGCAAGTCCTTTTTAATGTTGTTAATTTCTGTGGTTAATTCTTCATTCTTACTACAAATATTTACGGCTCTTAAATACAAACTTCTTATAACTCGCGTTTTTGTAGCAACAGAATGATTAGAGAATTCTGTAGTTGGTCATCATTTTCCGGCCACATAATAAATATGTCACCCATGTATCGTAGCCATGGGTTTGGTTTGGCTCTTGCATGTAGATGTTTGCTACCACTAGCGAAAGAGACGAACCCATTGGAAGTCCATCATTTTGCGCGTAAAACTTATCTTTAACTTCACTTGGTTTAAGATACTTACTAACCTAACCGTCATGTTTAAAATAAATAAAGACAATGGAAGTCCATAATTTTGTTTTGCAGCTGGTTTTAGTGTTTCGCATTCATTCACAGTTTTGTCCAAAACTTTACGGGATATATTGAACAGGAGTAAAATGGCTAACAGTGGATATTCAAAAAGATTTCTGACGGACTACTCTGGTACTGTTAGTTCCTCTCATACCTGTTCTTAATTTCTGACTATCTGTTTCAATCTAACGAAGATTCACTATAATTTTAATATTTCTGATATCTAGGTTCCTTGAGTATTCTTAAGAAATTTTCATGTTGAGTTTGCTAACTTATCAAAAATTTGTCATAGTACGAATGAAGACAGGCCAAAATGGTCCTACACCAGAATCACAGATTGGAAATAAGAAGAAATAAGACGCCACCCCTGTCGTTAAGATTCGACTGGGAGATTATGAATAAATAGGCATTTGTTAGCGAAGGCCACGGCTCAGATTTCAGATTTTCAATACCGTTTAGTCATGTTCGAAACGAAAGCCATGCTTGTATCACAAGGATTGATCTTTTAAATAAGAATGTTTATAGTTAAAAGGGTTTTTGTTTTTAATATAGTATCCAAACCAAGATTAATTTTAGGAGGTTTGGATTTCTAATTTTTTTACAATGCGGCAAGGTCAAAATTGAATTTAGAATTTCATACTGTTCTAAATGTAGGTTCAACCACAATTCACTATTACACCACTATCTCTAAATATTAAATGAGGGCTTACTAATTTTCTTAGTTTTGTTGAAATTGCCTAGAATCACCTAATTTTAGCATATTATCAAGTATGCCTTAGATGTTATTATTTAACGCCTTAAGAATTTGTTACACTATTTCTCCATTTCCATTTCAGAACCTCCTTGTTCTTTTGTCGTTATTATATTATTCTAGAACTTTGTTATCATATGCTATTTTTATTTCGGTATTACCAAAACTTAGGTTCTGTAACAAAATATAATCATTTGATAATAGACCAATGTCACTGAACTTTTTTTTATATTGTTTTACTGCCTGTCGCAGATTTTAAATAGAGTTGGGAACAACTGCATCGAATTAGAATTGAAAAACGTCGAGTCCATAATTTATTTCATCAAGTTTTCAAGAAAATCTTGGCTCACGGTTTGATGTTTTCACTTTCAGAGCTAACAGATTCAAAGTGGCGCATTTAAATTAAATCTGAAGTTTTAAGACGGGATCTAAGAATAGTCACGTCGCCTTTAGCTCTTCGATGCTGCTGTTAATATCGATGTCGCCTAGACAAAACATTAAATGCTTCATCCTCCGACACAAGGTTTTAATATTAGCCTGGCTTAAAATACCCACTAGATTTTGATGCACTTTAGCAGACTTTTACAACAGTATTTACTAAACAGGTTTAAGTTTTAAAACGACTAAATTTTAGTTTAAGACGTAATTCTTTTTCACCTTCTTAAAAGACAACATTTTAATTTACTTCAGCATTCGTTTTTTTATACTAGGAATTTCCATCCAATCACAGTCACAAACATCCAAGTACCTAGCCAGGATTCAAACCCGGACTGCCCGGTGTGAAGCAAATGTTGCCACAACTACACTACGGATAACGACTCCTTAGCATTCTTAGCACTTAATTTTCTATATAGATCAAATGTTGGCACAAATTTTCAGTTTTATTGTATCTGTTTTGTCCTTCAATAGACGTTTTTTATGCCTTTTAAGTAATACAGCAGTACAGCTTTTACATTTAGCATAATGCTCTCTGTTATCTCTTCAAAATCTTATTATAATAATATTTTTGGGATTGCATTTCCTTTACATGAAGGACCGATTTAGGAACAAGTTAAAAGTGATGAGAAATCTTTTTTGCTTAATTTGTCTTCTAATGGGTATCCTACAGTATTTATATTAATTTCGTTAAATAAAAACATTTCAACTAAACGTTCAATAATGTCTATAATATGGATGCAATAATTTAGTTTCCATTTGTGTCCAGATATATTTAATGGGAACGAAGGAAGTACAATAATATGAATAAAGAATGCAGGGTTAGAAGGCAAGTTAGATAAGAGAAACTTGAAATTTTTCTAAAAACTAACATGCAAAATTATGGAAATCTGCAGGCCCATCACTAGAATAATCGCAGTTAGCCATGCTGGTCCGTTCGATCGCGGCCGGGTAAGGGACCGGATGGCCATCGAAATCGTTTTGCATTTCGCATCTCCCCGCATATTTAAATTGCTAAAAGGGGACACTATCGGAAGCTTCATCTCTCTCACTCTTTTATTCGCAGTCAGCGATATTATAATCTCGTTGCAAGGCAAATGCATATAACCGGTTAACCCAGACTGCATCGGCGTCGTCGGACGATTCTTCTTCTTCGACTTCTCGACGGCCATCTTAAAAATTATCGATTTTAGATTTTGGTACTGGTAAATTGGTTACATTGCAGATGCCTTCCTCGTTGTCTTCTTTTTCTTTTAAAAGCTAGAAGAAAAAAAACAATAACGATTGGAATCTTATTTGATACTGCTCTAAACAGTTAATTCGATGCACCAGGCTTTTAAATTGTTAAGCCAAGATGTTCTTATTCTTCATTGCCTTCAGAAGCTTTTAATTTTTCCTCCACTAGATTTTGTAGTAGCTTGTATTTGGCATTTGGCGCCTCTCATTACATGGAGAAAAAATTTAAAAAATTTCCTGTTCAGAGGGTGTAACTTTCTGTACATTCAATAAGTCCGTTCTTAATCTCTTAGTTAATGAAATTGTTAGAGTTTAACGACAGCAGCATCTTTAAAAAGGCATATCTATAAAAGAAATGCAACTTTCTCGCTCTGGGTTTCTAATTAGTGTCCCTATTACAAACCAATTTTTATCCTGGATCTTCTTTCATGATCTAGGTTTTCCTTTATTGACGTACCTATATTTGCAGTAGGATGGGCACTCTTTTTATAGGTGTGTTATCGAATTTTTATTTTCTCAGTTTGAGAAGTTCTTTCATAATAATTATTACAATTTCATACATTTGTTGATTCGATTGTATAAAAAACGAATTTTTTTTTGTTTCATTTTCATTAGAAAAGTGGGAGCTAATGTCCATAGCCGTTTATAAAAATGGGAAAACCCAATATGAATAATACCATTTATGAATTTGACCAGTTATGTAACTAAGAAACTTATGACCATAAAAACACCCATTTTAAAACATTAAACATTATTAACTCTTACAATATTTATATCAATTTCATATCAAATTGAATTTTGAATCGACCAACCCGTTTTGAGGTAGAAATTCATTAAATCAAACAAATTCTAGTGCTTGTAATTAAGATGCGCCTCTTCTGATTGTTTTAAAATTGTTTTGAAGTGACTTGGAAACATTATATAATCTAGAGTATCCATGGGTTGGAAAGTGTTCTGTGGTGGTATATTTTAATGTCAAAATTCTTATGAAAATTGAAGAACGAAATATAAACAAGGTAAGAAAGTCTTCGGCCTTGGACGCGTGCACCTGATGTCGATCCATATTCGATTTAGATCATAATTTAATTTTTCCGAGACAGCAAACAGAAAAACACCTTCGGTGTCAAGTGGAAACTACGTGTATGTATGTTTACACAGCAATTATTCAATGATTAATGTTGAAAGTGATCGGTCCCTATCCATATGCAGCCTTCGGCTCCTTGAAATATTATGTTTAATAAAAATTCTCTTAGTCCAAATATAGTCAGCAACCTTTGGTGGTTATAATTCGCAGGAATTAGTTTATGTATGAGACTCTATACACAAACATACATTCAACAAATCACTTACAAGAAGCATAAAATCAAAACTCAATATGGTCGCTCTTTACCGAGGCACATTAAAAAGTTTTATTTGATTAATATTTTAAATGAATTGAAATAAAAATATAACTTGAGAAAGACCTATACCTGAATGAAGAGCGTTATGTTAGGATAAAAAGGTTAAGCAAAAGTTATTAGGTATCAAAATCAACAAGACGCTAGCCTTACCAAGTGTACTTTGGCTGCCTTACTTCCGCATGTGCAGATCTACCAATATTATTTACCTCATGTTTTACAATAGATCAGCAGGGTGGTATTCACTTGATTTCTAACCACATGAACATAGAAAGTTTCAAAAACCTAACCTAATGAAACCTAATCAAATCTAACCGAACCGAACCAAAGCAAACTGAACCAATACATTAAAAAAAAAAATTCTGACTTCCTACCCGGGATCTTAGAGGATGTGAATCCGAACCGAACCGAACCAAACCTAACCTAACAAAACTAAACTACAACACTGCTAATTAGGTTTAGTTGGGTATGGTTAGGTTTGGATAGGTTCGGTTCGGTTCGGATTCACACCCTCTAGGATCCCGGGAAAGAAGTCAGGAAAGTTTTTTTTTTTGAAAAAAATTGTTGGTTCAGTTTGCTTTGGTTCAGTTCGGTTTGATTCGGTTCGGTTCGGTTCGGATTCACATCCTCTAGGATCCCGGGTAGTAAGTCAGGAAATTTTTTTTTAAAGAAAATTATTGGTTTAGTTTGCTTTGATTCGGTTCGGTTAGATTTGATTGGGTTTCGTTAGGTTAGGTTTTTGTAACTTTCTATTTTCATGTGGTTAGAAATCAAGTGAAAATCACCCTGCTCATCTATTGTAATACATGAGGTAAATAATATTGGTAGATCTGCGCATGCGGAAGTCAGGCAGCCAAAGTACACTGCCAAAGTACACTTGGTAGGGCTAGCGTCTTATCGGGTAAAAATCAGGATTTTTTGTTTCTCTCGTATTTTTCCATGGTTAACTCCAAAGCTTAACCTCACGGGGGTCCAAGATCTAATGGACACCTAATAAGTGTTGACAGTTAACTCTTTCGTCCTTATGGGACTCCTCAGAACACTGCTTGGTCAATGTGACACCCTTGCTAAATTAAGTATACGGTTTTGTCTCTCACCTTACATTTTTAGTGAGAAAACAAATTCATACACCCCACAAGAAGCGCCATCTACCGAAGTACGAGAGAAACTAAAACAGCCGCATGCGAGTAAAACTGCTATATCATCGATCGATGAAAGGATAAATTGAAAGAAAGAATCCATCACGTGACCTACGACACACAATGCCTTTTTAGGTCAGATCATCAACAATTATTAGGAACTACTGCAGGAGAAAGAAGATAATGTTTATTTTTGATTTTAAACATATTTTTAAGATTTTTTGCAAGGTCTACTATGTTTTTAAATATAAATATATATTTTTTGGAAATACCCATAAAAAAGTTTTAACCTTTAAAAGGTTAGTTTAATTTAGGGTACCCCAAATTCGATAAATTTAAGGAGTTTTGGGTAATTCTAGGCAAGATATTATATATTGACCGGAGTTTCGAGCTTTTATCTTAAAGGGAAGCTAAAGAGTGAAAATCGCATCTTGATATGTAAGTTACGGTAATTTTTAAAGTCTGTATTTTGGGAAGTCACACTATTTTGTTTCACAAAATTTATTACATCACTTTATGTTTTTGAGATATTATATGAAGTTATTTTCTTAAATTTAAAAAATAAACATAGGACTCCTCTGCTATCGCCTACATCCACTTGTAAAGGGCCTAATAACGCCGAAACCGGTCATAGATTGGCATGTATGCCTCGGTAGCTTGTCGGGACATGTTTCTAATAAGGATGATTCTTATCCTTGTGATCGATATTGGAGAACGTGAGCATCAAACCATTAGATCAATGGTAAAAGTTAATCTTCAGTTTAAAAATCGACTTTCATTTTTTACTTTAGAATGTGTTCTGGTAAAACAGCGACAAAGCTCAAAATGGCGGTATTGATTTTTAAGTTTTAATTGGATATTCTTTCTCAGGCAGGGACTACGCGAACTTAAATTACGGTATTATACGATAATGGCGCTTTAGCTGGAAACCATTAGTTCTTGCGCAGCTCGCTTTGCATCGCGCGTCCGCCGTCTCCGAATTATTCGAAAATCATGATAAAATGCAGCTCCAATAGTCGACTTTTTTGCTAAATATGCCTCTGCTTTGAACAGGTAACGCTTCCAAAATCAATTTTGTGCAAGCCCTAATTTAATTTGGGCAGTCTCCGAAAAAAACATAGTGCAGGTCAGTGGCGTATATCGAAAAAAGTTTCGGGTGGGCCCGAGGCAGTTTGGGGGTGGGCCCGAGACCCTATGAGGCCGTATTTTATGCTATTTTATGTTTGTATTCAGGAAATATGTGGAAAATATCTAAAAAAATCTTAACTTCGGGGGGGGGGGGGGGCCCAGGCCCCCCCTTCTATACGCCACTGTTGCAGGTAATCTTAATCTTAATCTTATCCTACCCTCCAAGACTCGATTAACATCATTTTCAACAACTCCTGCCACAATATCTTGATCTCTTTCCTCGCCTATAGCTCTGTCCGCGACTTTCTATTTTTCTTTCCAGATTCCAGTTCAGTACTTTTTTTTGTTTATTGGTTTTAAAATATTTATTCTATGATACCTGGACTTGGTTAACATTATTTGCGCAAATAACACTTGGTCCGCCAAAAGGTTCTTGTTTGTACCTCCTTCCCCAATATTTTTATTTCTTTCTTCTCCTGTGGCTCTGTCCGTGACTTACTGTTTTTCATTCCGAATTCCAGTTCCGTACCTTTTTTTTGATTAAGGGTCTCAAGAGAAAATCTTCCATAAGACACCCGGTCTACTAACCTGCCAGTCATTTCTCCTCTACCGGGAGATCCCGAGTACTGTCGGATTCCTACCGACTAAAACCACTCGCCAATGACTCCAAGGTGCCTGGTGGCAAGCACTGCACTGCATCCATTACCTGAATCCTGAACCGAACCGAACTAAACCCAATGGTTCGGACCAATGTCAGCCACAGCTCAGTACTTAGTACTACAATATTGATGTCCCTGTTACTGTCTTTGAATATCTAGCCTTGCACCACTTTGATTGGTGTTACCTAGTGATGTAAATATTGGAAATTTCCGAAGGTGTCTCGGAAATATTGGGAATACTGGAAATATTTAAAAAAATATTATCTTTCATATTTTGTAACCTTAAATTACGCAACGCAAAAATTCAGAATTTTTGACCCCCACCCCCCTCGTAACGCATTTTCAAGAAAAACACATTAAAATAACATTAAGTGTAACGCAAGGCCAAAACCCCCCTCCCCCTTGAGCGTCACGTAATTTAAGGATAGGCCCTCAAAAGCATTAAACTTGCTATAGAACAATTTTTATTTCCGATACTATTGAAGATTTTGAGGAAGTAGACTGGCAAGACGATGTTATTGACAGCGATGAAGATATGCCTCTTGCTCGACTAGTGAATAGTGTAGTGTGTCAAGAATGACTTTTTTTTTCTACAAATTTGACCTTATTTCTGTATATTTGTTTAAAGAATAATTCCTGATTTATGTTCATGTATAAGCCTCCTGCATTTTCCGGTGTTTTGTTATGATTTTATAAATAAATATTCCCTTTTTTCTTATTTTTTTAATATTTTCTATATTTCCAATATTTCCATATATTTCCAATGTTTCAGGAAATATTTCCGAAAATATATTTCTGAAAATTTTACAACACTAGTGTTACCCTTATATTGGTTTTCTCAAGACCTTTCCAGATTTTTTCTTTGTACATTTCTTGATTTCGTTTTACTGTTTTCTTAATTATTTATGCTAACGACTACATTATTTTCTTTGTACAAGTAGCCGGTTTATACACGTCCTTAATGGAGCAGTCCTTTAGTTGCTTTTGGATCGTTAATTTAGGCTTCCGGTTACGTCGCTTGCATGTCACATTGCGCGTCATTGGTCAGCCACAGCTCAGTACTTAGTACTACAATATTGATGTCCTCGTTACTGTCTTTAAATATCTAGCCTTCCTTCCACTACTTTGATTAGTGTTACCCTTATATTGGGTTTCTCGAGACCTTTTCAGAGTTTTTTCTTTGTACATTTCTTGATTTTGTTTTACTATTTTTTTATTATTTATGCTAACGACTATATTCTTTTCTTTGTACAAGTAGCCGATTTATACAGGTCCTTAATGGAGCAGTCCTTTGGTCGCCTTTGGGACAGCAAAGTTATTAGGAATGGTAACCAAAACACACATCATCCCGCAGTTTGAAAAAATCTGCAGATCGTTAATTTAGGCTTCTAGTTACGGCGCTTGCATGTCACATGGCGCCCCATTGGTCAGCCACAGTTCAGTACTTAGTACTACAATATTGATTTCCTCATTACTGTCTTTGAATATCTAGCCTTCCACTACTTTGATTAGTGTTACCCTTATATTGGGTTTCTCGAGACCTTTTCAGAGTTTTTTCTTTGTACATTTCTTGATTTCGTTTTACTGTTTTCTTTATTATTTATGCTAACGACTACATTATTTTTTTGTACAAGTAGGCGGTTTATACAGGTCCTTAATGAAGCAGCCCTTTAGTCGCCTTTGGAACAGCAAAGTTATTAACAACGGTAACCAAAACACACATCATCCTACAGTTTAAAAAACTCTGTAGATCGTTAACTAAGGCTTCCAGTTACGGCGCTTTCATGTCACATTGCGCCCCGTTGGCCAGCCACAGCTCAGTACTCAGTACTACAATCTTGATGGTCCTGTTACTGTCTTTGAATATCTAGTCTCACCACTTTGATTAGTGTTACCCTTATATTGGTTTTCTCGAGACCTTTTCAGAGTTTTTTCTTTGTACATTTCTTGATTTCGGTCTACTGTTTTCTTTATTATTTATGTCATATGTCTATACTAAATTTACCCGCTCAAAAGCCAGCCTCTTCTTTGGCCTCTATATCATAGAACTTTTTCTGGATTCCGTAAAGAGTATCAAATAAAATCGTAACTAAAATCATAAATTGATTAGTTCGATAAAGCTACAAACGGAGGTTACAAAATGTCAACTGCTTATACAAATCTTACTTAACCAATTGCTTTATTTGTAACTAGGTACCGCCCCAAAAAAAATTACTGCAGAGATCATTAGCATTAAGCCTGTATTGTATAGGTCAAATAAATGCGAAATTCAAATATAGAAAAGACGAGATTGTACAAACTATATTGTATTTTAAGCATGCTCAGCAATGCGTAAAGAAACGGAGTTACCTTGATTTATCTCAGTTTACGTAACATAAAAAATAACGATATTATATTCTTAAGTGCTTATGTTTGTAAAACGATGACCGTCGCATTTTGAAGAGATAAAGAATGGTCCCGATTGAGAAAAAAATGTTGAATGGTCGCGATACTAATAGCAGAAATTGAGCCTTACTAAATTAGGATTTCCTGTTTTCAGATTAGCTTTAAACTGATCCACTCTTAACGCCCAAGAAAGGACCGCTCTTTTTAAATGATTTTGCCATGTTTCATTATCGAACAGATTATTTATAGCCTATTTTTTGTATTACCTTTACAAGTATTATTTTTGCCTTTTTTGTGTAGGCGTTTTGAACCGATATTGCAAGTAACATAAATGTATGTAGACGATAGCAATATGATCAGTGGCATAGTCAGGTGTTTTTAGGAGGTTTTAAGTCCTGAGTTTTCTTTGACCTTAAAATTCTGAACATCTAATTTTTATTTGATATTTTATTTAATTAAAGGTCCGTATTGTTTAGTGTACAATTCTAAACGCGTCCAAACTATCTTTCTGCAACCTGATCAAACTTGGCCAAGCCAGAATTAGTTATGTATTATTATGATTTTATAGTTATCTAATACAATACAATTTTTTGACTTTTGATTTTTCATTAATTTGTATAACTCTCTCCAATACCTAAAACAATTTCAACAGAGTTTAAAGACTTAAATGTTTATGATACTACAAAAATAATGCAGTAAGCCGCTTTTTTTAAAATTTCCCTTTAAAATACTTCAAATGTTGTTGTATTTTTCCTCCTCTTACTACGTCCCTGAGTATATTGCTGTTCAATTTTTTGTTTTCTTTGTATTATCGTTCAGTTATCTTGTTTGTTCATGTTTCATTAAGCGACATAATGGGATGCAAAAAGCGTGGTAAAGTGAGTTTTTGCCCGAGAATTTTTTCCTATACTTACTCATTATTACCCGACGATATTTGGATCGTTAGTCCGACAAAAAATATCGTTTAGTACGCAAATGGTAGATACAATGCAATAATAATAAGTACCTTAATTATACAGGGCAAATGGTTTATTTTTTTTTTGGCAATTACCATATATAGGTAGGCGTACATATTGCTACTACTACTACGACTACTTAACTACTGCAAGTGAGTTGATAATTCAATTTTCCAATTAGCAGTACTTACTTTTTCTAATTCTAGTAGATGAAACCTAAGTACTTGAATAGCTTGCACCATCTGAAAAAAAAATATTAAAATATGATAAATATATAAGTTCTATTTTTTTTCTTGATCGAACTTTTTTAACACTCTTAAAAGCTCTCTTAACCAAAATATAACTTAGGCGCCAATCAAGATGTTAAGATAAGATCACTTTTTAATTTAATAGACCATAAAGGAGTAACCATTACAAAATACATTATTTCCACTAACAATTGGATAATTTTGAATATCCAAATGTCTATAGAAAAATAATTAGCACCCAGTGCGAAACATATATAAAGGAACATTCAAGGTTTTAGTTTATCAAAACAGACCCATCGGTAGAAGTTGCAAGTTATTATTTCTAGTTGTTTGGTATTGTACAAGCGGCTTTTGGTATTCGCTTGCAAAAATTTACTGCGATTACTGCTCTGAGCGCGGCCACTCTGTCTGGGATTGCCGCTCTACCGGGTCATTGTTATTATTTGCTTCAGTTCACGAGGCACACACCTACATGTACAGAATTTGCCCCCCAGACGTTAATTTGCTCCGGAAAACAGTGATTTATCTTATAATGATTGCAGTGCCTTAGCATTGTTTGTTGCTGCTCGTACTAAGTGCTTGATGGAAAGTAATGGCGCTCGTTTTAAGATTCTCTTGGGGGCGAAAAATTGGTTTGATTTACTTGATTAATCGAACGATTCTTAAAGTCAATTTCTTTAAGAGAAACAAACAGAGATTAACAAGATAAAAAGCCAGAATTCATCCGACTAATATATGAGGTATTAATAAAAATTTACAAAATAATGAATTTAAAACACAATCGAACTGTAACTGAATTTCCTAATATGGACTAAGAAGTGAACATTCTATGTCCTATATTTTACAGTTTTAAAGGAAATATAAAAACACAAATAGTAAAAAAATTAAATAAGTACAGAAATAAACACACACGATTATAAAATCCTTTCCAATGACAATAAAAACAATGCAAAGTAAACCACAGAAGCTGGCATAAAATTAAATTAAGACCATCTAATTTGAAATTTTCTGGTAGTAAAAAATGTCACGATTTTAAGACTTGTTTTACTGCAAAAGCATTAAAATACCGCAGGTTTGTTTTGTACAGCTGCTGGAAATAATAATAAAAATCTAATTAAAATCAAAAATTAAATAATTGTTTCACAAAGCGCTAAACAACGAAAATATAAGGTAGTATTATCATCGAAAACAATAACAATCGTAATCATAAACCAAATTAAATAACACGGAAACAAAAAGAGGAACCGGAATAATAGAAACAAAACAGCATGCCTGATTTTAATTAAAATTTAACTGAAAGTGTACGCGTACATGGAGAGGCAAAACAGCAAACACATAATGACGCTCCATTTTAAAATCGTTTCCTTTCCTATAAATAAATTTTAGTGGACTAATTCGTCAATAACTTTTGATTTACAGTCAATAAACTTAACACTGAAATCGCGGTACAGATACATTCAGCATAGTGGATATAATATGTGCTTTTTTACTTAATAAATTTGGAAAAAAACGGTGAAAGTAATTTGCAGCACCATTGTCATTGTTTTTCAACTATTTTGACAATATAGACAACTCTTTTAATTAAAAAGTGTTAAGGATAGGTCAGCTTTAAAGACAGTTAAAAAGTTAGTTATTTGGTATGGCTTAAAAAAGAACAAAACAATATAATAAAATAACTTATTAAAGATATGGATATCAAAGTTAAAGCTAAACATTAAATAGATATGCAGCTAAAAGTTTCTTTACTGTTGCCTGCAAAAATACAGAGAAACGATGATAGTTCCGCGCGAGAGATTTTTATGGATAATGCCGTAGCTTCTCGGGATCTCTTAAATAAAATTTCATATCAATTTCATGGGCCGTGTAATAAGCAAAGCCGTTGGAATCCACCAAAACAGATCATAAAATTATAAAGAGTGATAATCTGAAAAGTGCTTGAAATAAAATTAAAATACTCGTAAAATCATGAATGCTTAAAGTTTTCTTACAAAAATGGCATTTGTAAAAGACCTCTTATTGTTTTAGGTACTTTTTCTCCATTTTAATTGCCACATTAAATGAGAAACTTATAAATTCTAATTGTTCGGAAGACTAAATAGTTGTGAGTTGAGACAATCTCTTTTTGGATTAAAAATCAGTACCATGCAGTCTGTGATACAATGTTTCAAACTATTAAAAAATCAGGATTTTTTTTATGATTTTTTAGAAAAACTTAATGCTTTTTAGCTCACACATATACTATACTATAGTAGTGTGAGCTATGGTGATCCTAATTTTTTCGAGAAAAAAAAAGTTGCTCCGATTTCAAAAATTTTTATATATCTTTGCGTTTCAGATGATTTTGAAACTTTTTTGTTGCGCCGTCTGTCTGTCTGTCTGTCTGTCTGTCTGTCTGTATGTCTGTCTGTCTGTCTGTCTGTCTGTCTGTCTGTGTGTCTGTATGTCTGTCTGTAACGACCAACGCGCATAACTCAAAAACCGCTTGCCCGATTTTAATGAAATTTGGTACCCAGGCTGGGTTTTGGATCGAGATGGTCCCATTTAAAAATGAACAAAATCCACCGAACACAAGCCAAATAAAAGGGTGGGGGTAGATTTCAAAAATTAGAGTTTATGAAAAAATATGGCGTGTGTGATATCAAACGAAAGGTAATTGAGTCTGGAGTTAAACAAAATACATTTTAGTTTATTTAAAAAAAAAGGGGGGGGGGGTAAATTTCAAAAATTAGTGTTTAAGTGGAAATATGGCGTGTGCGATATCAAACGAAAGGTAATTGAGCCTGGAGTTAAACAAAATACATTTTAGTTTAAAAAAAAAGGGTGGGGGTAGATTTGAAAAATTAGAGTTTATGTCAAAACATGGCTTGTGTGGTATCAAACGAAAGGTAATTGAGTTTGGAGTTCAATAAAACATACTTCAGTTTTTAGTTATATTAGCTTTCACGTAGATACCCAGATAGTACCCAGTGTGAGCTTAGGTGCCCATAGATTGGCAGAGTATTTTAAAAGATACAAAAAAATTATTCTTAATTGTTACGAAACTTAAGTGCTAATTTATGCTGTGTAAAATCTTTTCCAACGTGCTTGCTGTAGCTTTAGAATTATTACTTATTAACACTTCTTGTTTAGGAATTATTTATTGTATTTTTGTTAATTAATTTTCAGTTTTATTTTCAGCATAATTTACATTGTCCAACGCATAATTATTTAATTAATTTTGTTTCTTATTTTTAACATAGTCAGAATCAACATCATCTAAAGAATGATTATTCATACCCTCATACACAAACACTATAGCTGTTTTTAATATTGAATTGACAAGAGGGCCATAATGCCCTAATTCTATTTGGTTAAGAGAATAAACTGTTATTACAAGTGACACCAAAATAAGGGTCCCGAAATGGGTTAGAATATGATCGTTAACTGAACTTAAGCGTCTAAAATAAAATTATTAATATAAAAAGTAAAAAAATATATGATGTTTTTGTTGTTATAGAAAAATTAATATGAAATATTTTTTGTGTAGATTTCACTAGAAATTTTTTCCAGTAGAAATTTTGAGTAAAGTTGAAAGTTTTATCATTAAGGCTCCCACACTATGACCATAAGGCCACTAGATCACGATGTTCCTACTTCGTGATTTAGTAACCGTATACGACCCTGGTAAGGTTTAGTATAACTTTTATTGCCTTCAATAATATTGATCGCAATTTGGAATAAAGTTTGACTTTCGGCAAAGGCAATCTGATAACTAACGAAATAGCTATTGTATGGCCAGAATAAAATGAGGCGCAAAAGAGATGGCTCAACTCAATCTATCTCGCTCTATTTACAGCACTTTTATCATACTGGGTGGTCTTCATTTTTAGCAAATTTACCATGAACAAAATTTTCATATTACAAGAAAAAACGGTACTCGTCTGGTACGTTTAGCCAAATCGACTCGAGCCCATTCATAATTCACACCCTTTTATTGGGTTTCTATTGTTATCGCTGGGCTCAAACAGGATGATTAGGCACGTTTCTTACACATTCTATACCAAAAAAAAGAAAGAGTGGCGTATCATTTACTTTTTTTAATAAAACTGTGTGGAGTTCCAATTTTGAAGATATAACGAATGATTTTTGGATTTTTGCAATTTTTAGAAGGTTATTTGTAAAAAAAATTCTAGATTCGTTTTGAAAATATATTTATTTTTACGAAAAATAAGGTATGTAGTTTTCAAGCAAAAAAAGGCTAAGGAGGAGTAAAATATAAAATTAATACCTAATAATGATGAATTGAAAAATTATAGCACGCCACTAGATATAGAAAGATAGCGCTAATTGAAGCCATCTCTTTTGTGCCTCATTTTATTCTAGCCGGACAATATTTATTCTGCCACATGTACCGCGCTTTTTTTAAACCTACATTCCTGAGTCAAATTTTTTTAAGTCAGATAACATACAGGATCTTTTATTAAAAATTCTCCCACTCCCCACTATCCTCCTTATAAGTATCTCTATTCAGCAGGAAATAACAAAAATGGGAAAACAGGTCAATTGTGTTTTAACTTAATTTTGAAATGCACCCCTTCTGAGGAGGTAAAAGAATCAAATTTTTGTTGAAGGACCTCGTATGTACAGGATGTCTCATTATATTTTTTCCCACCCTTTTAGACCATTAATAACTGATGTAGGAATATAAAAGAAATTGTGTTCGAATTCGAGAAATTTTTACTTTTAAATTGCATCTTGATTTTATTCCTGATGCTTACCGTATTTGACAGGCGCTCAAATTTATAGTTTTTGTAAATTGGATGCTCCTTATATTATTTAATTAATAGATTAGGCTTGGAGGCAATTTTCATAAATAGTTTCTGAAATATTAGCGATAAATTATTAAATGATAAAAAAATAACATTACCACTTTTATGTTAATTTCAGTATCCTTATTTCGAACTATGTTAGTCCCCATGTATAAACAGTGACAATGACAACTATTTGGGGACTAACATAATTTGGAATAAGGATACTAAAATTAACACAAGAGCGGTACTGTTATAAGTGCTAATATCTCAGAAACAATGCTCTAAACTACGGCATATCAGGTATTTTTGGTAAATATGTTCCAAGCCTAATCTATTTATTAAATAATATAAGGAGCATCCAATCTACAAAAACTATAAATTTGAGCGCCTGTCAAATATGGTAAGCATCAGGAATAAAGTCAAGATGCAATTTAAATGTAAAAATTTCGCGAATTCGAACACAATTTCTTGTATATTCCTATATCAATTATTAATGGTTTAAAAGGGTGGGAAAAAATAGAATGAGACACCCTGTACACTTGGATTGATCAACATGTTAACACCAGATATATAAGCATCCATTTCTACATTTAAAGACGTCACTACTGGCAGCCTATAGTTCATTTATTTATAACTGTAAACGATGAATCCCTAAAATGTTATTTCACTGTTTTTTTTTTTAAATGACTTCTTTTTTATTGTGACTAGTCTATTTAGTAAGCTGGGCTAAAAGCTGTCTCTTTCCCTCCCATATCTCTAACACTGCATGGGCTGCGAGAGAGAGAGAAA
Source organism: Aspidapion aeneum (assembly GCA_963576565.1). Lineage (NCBI taxonomy): Eukaryota > Metazoa > Arthropoda > Insecta > Coleoptera > Brentidae > Aspidapion > Aspidapion aeneum. The sequence continues at coordinate 30,026,423 of OY755038.1, read as the reverse complement.
CATGCACAGTACCCTCTACTGCAATTTTTTAATACAAGATGGCCGAAGAATCGTCCCAAATCATGCCAAATCGTGTTACATTTATTTAAGTTTGTTAAATTTGAGGAACTTAATGCAATATTATTTCTGTAGTGAGTATACATGGTTTAAAAAATTTGAGTCACGAATGTGATTAAGAAAGGCCACAGTATACGGTGTAGCAGAATAAAGTAGCCGTAAAAAAAGTCAATTAAAAATTTTCATTAAGTGTTCAATTACACGCCTTCGACGAAACCCTCTTGTCGAAAATCGAAAATTGATTCCTGGAGTCGTAAAAGTTACGTTTTAATTTTAAAGTTTCGTCGTTGTTGCTGCAGTGGTGTTTGCAGACAGTAGCATACCAGACACTTAACTTTTTAGCGTGTGCCAAAAACTTTTAATCTGTAAACTCAAGAAAACCATTTTTCAAAAGGAGCCGATTTTTATTTTTAGTTTTTCTGTTAAGCTCAGACTGTCGTAAAAATGGAAACCCATCTAATACACAGGGTGTATATAAAAACTAATCGTACACACTGAAAAATATTAAGATTTGGCAATAGTCACCTTAGCCCAAAAATTGATCAACCGAGATACAGCAAAATTAGTTTATTTTCGATTTGTTTAATAAACGTATTTATAAATCGATTTTATTAATAATTTTGATATAAAGTGTACCTCAGTTTACTTACATATGTTTTTTTTCTTTAAATCCCTTTATACGCGAAAAAGTTAAACTTCAAACATTGTACACAGGGAAAAATTAGTCAAGTAGAATTTGAACCTGAGTTTTTTTACTTGGAAATAATATAAAATGCACCTGTTGTATTCTACTATTTTTCTTTTTATAAATAATCCCTTTGCGTTTAACATATGACCTAATTAGTACAAAAAAATAAATCAATAGCATTTACAATCTCATAAAATTATATTTAGTTTTTATTATATAAAATATTTGTTAATAATATTTTATCTATTTGTTTTTGATGTTTTTTCAATTTATTCCAGTATTTAAACCTCTGGTATTTTAATTGAATCGAAATATTTCTTTAAAAAGCTAAATGTATAATTATCTATTCTCTATTTCATGCAAATATTGCACTTGTTCTAATTTTTTTTTTATATATTCTTTTTCAGTGTAGTTTTAAGTAAATTGATGGAATTTTTTTTAAATTTTACTGATTTTATTATATATTATTAGGATGTACTATAAACTGTAAAAATTTAGAAATACAGAGAACCGATAATAAAATTTTAAATAAAGGACTTTTAAAAAAATTTCCTTTAGCTATAAATAGCAAACTTTGTGCAAAAATGCCTCTTTTTGTGCGAATATCAGTGGCGCATCCAGGAATGTGTCTTGGGGGGGGGGGCCCGACAGCTACAAAGCGCGCTCTCAAAAAACTTGCGACCAAAAAAAAAAAAACAAAAAAAAATAAAAAAAAGGGTCATCATGTGTGGGGGGGGCCGACAGGTACAAAGGGCACCCGCAAAAATCCTGCGACCAAAAAAAAAAAAAAGGTCATCATATCTTTTCGCAACTACGCCACTGCTTGGGGTTGGGGGGGGGCCGAAGCCTCCTGCTGTCAAATTTTAAGGTATTTTTCATGTTTTATCATCAAATATGTAGAACATATATTAAAAATCTAAGGCCCCCCCCCCCCCGGGTGCGCCCATGCGAATATGATGGCATTTTTTTTAAATAAAAACATAAGTACGTACATTAAGGCGCAAGAGTTGGATGCAACTCTAGGAATGATATCCGACGTCATGCCCAACAAGGTGTACAGCAGAAAGCTATACAACATTATCCTCCCGGAGAGGGAGGACTGGTTAAAGAACAGGACCAATTTTTCAAATAACGATAGCTTCTGGTATACCGACGGATCCAAAATGCCTTCGGGCGTTGGATCTGGAGTTGTTAGTATTCAAGAAAAAGTCTCGGCCAATTGGCTACTATATTTCAGGCCGAACTCGTAGCCATTGAACTGTGTGCCCGGTGGATTACTGACCACGAATGGACCAACAGGACAATAAAAATCTTCTCCGACAGTCAAGCAGCCTTAAGTGCGCTTGATTCCTATACGGTCCCATCGAGAACCGTGAGGAGCTGTAAAGATTTGCTGAATGTGCTTGGTAGCGCTAACAATGTATCATTAGTATGGATACCAGGGTATTCTGGGCACGAGGGAAATGAGGCCGCAGACCTAGCAGCGAGGGAAGCGGCATCTGCCAAATTTTTCGGCCCCGAGCCAGCCCTGGGGATATCATACAATGGTGCTAAATCAACCATATTAAAATGGATGGAGAATAGCTTCCAACAATACTGGATAAATATGCCAGAACTGGCTCACTCTAAAGAGTTCATTAAAGGACCTTGTAGAAACAGAGCCAGGAACATTATTGGACTTACCAGACAGGACATACGTTTAGTGACTGGTCTTTATACGGGTCACTGTCGACTTAGAGTACCCATGCACAGAATGGGACTAACAGAAGAGACCGAATGTAGACTCTGTATGGAGGATGACGAAACAGTCAGACATGTACTGTGCGAATGTCCGGCTATTGCACGTTTACGTCAGAATACTTTCGGTAAACCTCAGATCGACTCAGAAGATCTGAACAGTGTCTCACCCAAACTGATAGCCGGCCTTTTTGGAGGATTAGGCATGGTGAGAAGCAACTCAAAAGTGAGCCACAATAGACCCACTGGTGGTCGCAGTGGAAGGGCTGCAAGGCCCACTCACATATGAATCATCATCATCAACATTAAGGCGCATGAAGTTACACTTGTTGTACAGTCAGGAACTTTTTACATCGCCGGTGTATTTTTTCCTGTCAAAATTGATAATTTAATGATATTAGAAAATATAGATTTTAAATATGTATGTATAAAGACGTAGGCGAGGTTCACTATTTGTTTGGTTTGTTTCAAACGGGTTTTCTTAATTTCAAATAGGAATATTTTGCATTTTCGAGCGCGGCCATTTAAACAGTCCTGGACTGTATAAACTAGCAGTGACGCAAAAAACGCTTGTACAATCAACATCAAAATTATTCCTCGGCCAAAAAAGAAAATCAAATACACAAAATAATAATTTTTGAACAAATGTAGATGTAGCTAAATCTTAATATTTTTACCAAAGGAATCTACAGTACCGTTAAATATTAGACACCTTATGTATCATCTACAGTGTACGCCGGTTATAACGTACCCTCAAGGGATCAGAAAATGTGTTCTTTATAAGCGGACGTGCGTTATAAAAAAACACAATTAAAAAGTTATGTTAGACTGTACATTTTTTATTTGGAATAAAATGCTTGTTTTTCGTCGACCTAGGGGTGAACTGTCCTAACCCACATAAACACAAACTTGAGCTAGCACACTTTAAAAAATGTTTTTTATGGAAAAATTCATGTTTTTGTGTCTAAAATTCTAAACAAAAAACGAAAAACATTATGTAGATGGCGCTTCTTGCGAAGGTTTTCTTACTATAGACATAGTGATTTAAAAAAAAGCGTGCTAGTTATAGTTTTGTTTATGTGGGTTAGGACAGTTCACCACTAGGGCAACGTTTTGATAAGTTCGTTTGCCTACCAACTTACGCTTTACTGATGCCTCTCTCAATACTTTTACTAATCTCTATCTTTTCTTTTACAGTTATACATTTGCGCAGGCTATTCTCCATTTTAACCACAAACATACAAAATCGTACTAGACTCGAATGAGAAACCGCAGAATCGATTATTGAGAAATCCCAGAATTTTTCGGGGAATCCACGATAATATTCCGGTTTTAACGCACACTCCTACGTTACAACCGGAATATTATAACGGAATTAGTCAAAATTTGGTACGTTATATCCGAAGTAGAAGGTATAAAAGGTACGTAATATCCGGTGACAAAAGAAGAGTATTTTGGCCGGACCAATGAAATATGTACGTAATAACCGAAAGTACGTTATAACCCAGGTACGTTATAACCGGAGTACACTGTAATAGGAAAAAGTTTTTTGTAATTTTTCTTCATTGGGTTTTATGGTAATAAGGAGAACGAAAGACCACAGCAAACGCATCATTAAAACCTCACACCAACAAACTATAAAACAGTGAAAAAAATAACTATGAATAATGACGTCTCTGTACTCGCTTGTGGTGTCGTACAAAAGTGGTCTACTCAAGAGCTATAAAAGACGTTTGACCCGTGTTTTAAATCAAACAAATTAAGTTGGCCGGCTTTGTTGCCGCATTTACACGTAGAAAGACGTCTTTGATCAAGTGCTTCCAAAGCTTTAAACTCGTGTGTGGTCTTCTTCTGTCTGTTTGTTAAAATGTTTATTAACATTTTTATTTTACTTGCACCCAATCAGAAAATCATGTTCGTCTATTAATTATAAGTACAGAAAAAAAATATTTCTCCTGTTGAATTAAAGGATAGATTTTTTTTTGCAATTGGGAAAGTATTTAAATTTTAAGTTTTTAGAACTTATAAAATTCTTGAAAGTTTTTGATATTTTAAAAATATTTAAAATTATGATTCTAGAATGTTACAAATTTCAAAAATTATTAAAACTTTAAAAAAAATTTTTAAGTAATAACTGCACTGAAAGGTTCAAGTCACAATTGGCTTACTGGTTACCGATACCGACCACTGAAATTATTTCCATATTTTTGACATTTGACAACCAAACAGAAACAAATGACTTAGGTCACCAGTATTTTTTTATTTTTAGTCATTTTGTCTTTTTATTAATGGTTATAGCAGTGCTTTTAGTGTTCTGGAATTAGGGACATTTTGGATCAGTTAAAGTAACAGAAAATTTGACAGCTGTTAACGTTATTGTTACTAAGAATAACGGTAATATTCAGGGCAAATAAGATAGATTTTGGAACACTAAAGACAAAAATAACACAAACGTTAATATAGTAGTTTCACACTCCTTCACCTTTTTGTTTAATTATATTTGTTTATTTATTTTTATTTGATTTATGGCTTTTTACAAACCAAACTCAAACTTAACGAATTTTAGTATAAAAATCGACTGCATAAAAAAAGCAATACAAAACTAACCTTCAAAAATAACAGTAACATTAAAGAACGGACACTGTTAGTACCGGGTGCCGTTACTGTAAATTACAAAAAAACGAGCGAGAAGCTGCTAATGCGCAGATTTAGTAACAACAATAACGGTAACAAAGTGTAAAACATGCGACCCAAAATGTGTGTGTGTTTTGGAATTTTGTAAATAGTGTTAAGTAGTTTGTATGTATGTCTTTTTATTATAAAAAGGAATTTCAGCCCCTTAATTTATCTCAATCTTAAACAAAGCATTGGTGACAATAGCATGTTAAGAAATGTTTCCAGTACCTGCTGGATTGCCTGCAAAAGAGCATAGTTACAAAAGTGACAAGAAATGACGAGATTAGTTTTAAAAATAATAAATAACCAACTAGACTTTTCATGTTAAACAGCATTAAAATTAAGTTGTTGGTCAGCCACGCAAAACTAATAAAAAGAACTTTACCCTGATCAGATGAAAACAAGCGGCAAAAAATAAACACGCAACAAAAAAACCGGTAATGTGAAATACTTGCAAAAACAACAGAAATATTAAATTTTGATAAAAACCCTAACGGCACTCTAAAAAAAAAAATTCTAGACAAATTTTGCGAAAGTAAACGGACATATAAATACAGATGAGTAAACAAAAAACACAAACAAACAAACAATATTTCTTACATGAATAAGGCAAGTCAATATACGATATATTCACATCAGAATGCTTAAAAGTTAAACTCCGTATCAAGATATCGCCCGCTCATTTCCATACTTGAAATCGCTTATAGTTTACAAACATGTGATCCTTTGGAAAAACAATGTTGCCAAACTTTAAATCTAGTGCAATAAAAATAAAATATTAGCAAGGGCTAAACATGTATCTGTTTTTAATATTTGAATTAAATTGGGTAAAGTTCTTTTTGCAAAGAAGAAGTCTATTCATTGCAGTTTAAACTTGATTTAAATCTTAAAGATGAATGACTAAGAAATGTGACATCTACGCTTCAACCCAAATAAAACAACAACTTCGACTGATGCATTCAAAACAAAATTCAAGTTATGTCTGCTCTACCTGCATACACTAAAGCAGGATCACGAGACCCACTGTCGAATGTATAAAAAACCAAAACAAACTTATTTGGTTCAGAAAACGAACTAAAACGTTTATGAATTATTGACGATAGGTACCCTATAATTGGACGGAACATTATTTTAAAGGAGAAATAGAATTTGATATAAAGATACACAGATAATAAGATAGATTTTGGAACACATCACATGGATAGAGATGATCAGTGCCAATAATGCTGATTTGAATTTACCTACAAAATATTATTGTTAATCACAAAATAGCAGATGAAATAAAAGAAAGAAAGAAAAATAAGTGTAAAGGCGTATGTAAAAGCAATGTCAGAAATAACTAAAAAATTTAATTTATTACCATAAAAAAAGACAAAAATGTTACAAACAATGGCGTTAAAGGAGAATGAATTATAAAGAGGACTAAAGATCAACATCATAAAAATCTATCTGTAGTATAATATAAAATATAGAATAAAGAAATGTTTTATTTTCGTTTGAGGTAAAAACCAATTAACATTTTATCTTGACTTAAAGCAAGGTAAAACTCATAATAAAAACAAACAACAAACAATAAATTCGAAAAGTAAAAGTGGCAAATAAGTTATAAATAAACTCCTGCAAACGATTTTTGGACGGATGTTGTAAGCAGCCAGATTTTTTGCGATACGGGACAAATTGAATTGCAAATTAAAACACAGGCGTCCATTTAGATTATTAATGGTTGAGAATATTTAATTTTAATTTGAGCCATTTGCATCTTTTAGTTTTATCTTTCGAACATTTATTAAAATAAAGTAGCGAGCGTGGCTTTGAGTACCGTCCACAAATTCATTTACAAGAGAAAAATTCGGTCAGTTTATAATAAAAATGTGACAGTTGTAATGTATACATTTAGTTCGTTAACACTAGATTAGCGATATGGTGGCCCAATGGTTTCAAAATAAGTAATCTATATCTAAATAATAAAGTAAAAACGGTACATTACTTACTAATGAGTCTACTTCAGGGTCTGCTATATAATATGGTTTTTCTTGTCGAATCTGAAACAAAAAATAAAGTAATTTAAAATAAAACCTCAAGTTAAAGACACTATATGCTAATAATAGGATATAAAATGGTTACACTGGTTGCCTATGAGCCATGTTTCTTAGTATATGCAACCAACAATACACATGGTAAAGTATAAGCGCTTGTCCTTTGTAAGCTTTGTGTGTTTTCACTTTTCAAATCCCTGCAAAAATTAATCAGAATTTTTGGCCCGACCGCATTTTTGTCCGCTATAAAACTTTAAGCACATTTTAATCGGCCAAATGCTTTATTATAATACAAAATAAGTATACGTGCCCGGGTGGGTACCCTGTTATTTTACGGCAGTTTTTATAAAGTGCGGGAGCTTGATCGCGCAACGTTGATAAAGTCAGAGCCCATTTACTAACTTATGATTACCAAGAGTTTCGGGTCCACCTCCTATAAGGTCACCTAATCAATCAATGGGTCAATTAATAATCAGCCCTTCCATATAGTGATGATATGTGCGCATCATTGAAGCTAGAAGCAAATTAGTATGAAAACATTTTATAACAATAAAGCTCTTGTAGTTTTAAATTAAAACATTAGTATCGGACACGACATCGTAATATAACGCATCTGTTACCGTAATTTAAATAAAAATAAATGATCCGACGTGAAGTCTCTTAAACCAGTACACTCCGAAAAACAATTAAAAAGTCGCGGGAAATTATTCTTTCACAACTTGTTAGAAAGAGATACCAATAATACGGATTTTTTTCCATCACGAAGTAGACCAATAACTTAAGATCTATCTGGCCAGAACCTTGTCAAACATTGTCGGTTATGACCCTGGGGGGAAACTCCATGCATGAGGTAGAATTATTCCGTCATCTTTGAAAAGTGGTATCAAGACAAACCATGGACCATATCTAATAGACGCTTTGTGTAAGTGACCTTATGTTAAAGGACCATTTGCTAGGTTATGATTATTTTGAAGGCTTTAGAACCTCCCACTTTAACAAAAAAAATCCACGTGCCTTTCTTCGGACCCGCTCTTTTTTAAAATAATTATAGCTATTTTCGTCGCAGCCAGGTCGAGCTTCTTCGAGTCTTTAATTTTTTTTATACATGGCCCGATAAAGCTCTTTTTAAAGCCCAAAGGTCCACTTTGGGAATTTTGAAAGTCGGGCGCAAGATTTTATTTGTTTAATAAAAATTGACGATAATCTGGAAATGTATCTTCCGTATCAATGTTCAAAATTATCCTTCAATACAAAGCCGACTATAAGCTTTCTTGATTTTATTATGTTTCTTTTTTAATAAGTAAATAAACCTTTGCTATTAAACCATATAAATCCATTTTTAAAATAAAATATTAATTACACATTCCTTTAAATCTACCTGACTCTGGAACGTTTAAGAAACTAGAAATTATTTTGTAATAAAACGACTCCTCTGTTATTATGTGTTTTAAAATAATTTATAGACATTAAAGAAGCACTGCTGTCCCCTATAATTTTTAAGTTAAAAGGACAAGGTGCTAAACAAGCTGAAACATTTGCCACATAAGAAGACATATTCGTAGAAAAAAAAATTAGTTTACCCCTAAATTAAATAGCGTTTCTGACGAGTGCCTCCAAATTCATTACAAACAAGTGAAGACATCTCACAGCATAACTGATCAAGTTTATCATAATTCATATCTGCCCGTGTATAATAATACTAAATTTGATTAATGCAAATAATAAATGCCTAGAGTAATAAAATTTGCAATAAATTAATTTCGAACTACCTACTCCAGAGTAAAATATTTTATTTATAAAGTAAAGTGTTGAAAAGAGGGCGAAACCAACGCAAAGTGACATAAACCTTATCTATCTTACGAGTACTAAGTGCATAAATTAATGAATATTTTAATTAACCAACAACACATATGCAAATATGATTGTATCTTTATGACATTGCATTGTTGCAATGTTTAGCTGAAAACGATATAAAAATATTCAACACAAAAAACTTTTCCCATTTATTTTATTATATTATATTTATATATCTATAGTAAAGCTGTCTTTATTGAAGATTGAAGCTTTGAGTTTCTCAAAAAAGCCAGAATCACGATGGAAGAGGAACATAACATAACAGCATGACAGAGCGCTGGTGCGCCTGCGCCGAATAAAGGTAAGGATAACAGACTGACAAAAAGCACCCTAATAACGAAGGGTCTTAACGTTACTTGTATCGTTGGAAATATTAATATCGATTTCATACTAATAGAGTGGTTAAACGAAAACTTTTCATTTTAAGAATCTAGATCAATAATTCAAAAAGCGAAAACTGCTTTTGTAAAAAATTTACGGATTTTGATTTAGACCAAGGGCACAAATCACCAAACAAATTGATGATCAATACTAAGATAGATAGATAGATAGATAGACAGATATTTATTCAACATATTAAAAATACAACTACAAATTGTATAAATATGGTAACAAGGTAAGGGTGAGAATGATACAACGTTTAAATAGCATTTGAAAGATGATGCTGGTGCTATCGCCGAATGCTAAGAATCTAAGGGACTGACTTTAAAAAAGCCGTTGGAATACTTGGTCACTTAAGGATAAATTTAAATATTAACGAAGGGATAAATTAAAACCAACAAAGAACATACTGCATCCCGACTTGATATTTGAGAAAACGCAAGGAGATGGAACTCCTAAGACAAAAAAAGAACCATTACAAATGTTAGTCTACAAATATTCTCCTACACACAAAATAAAATAATATTTAAATAAGATGTGTACAGCGGAAACTAGCGTTTTAGTCAAATTCAAAACAGACTTTTTTGTTAAAAGTTAATCACCTAATAGCTTGGAATTGGTTCATCTGCTCGAAAAAAATACGAACATCCCTCTCACGCAACACTCAACACATATTGTTACTTCATTATTCAACAGAAACTGACCTGGGTTATGATCTGTCTCTTTTTGATTCATTAATGGATGATGATGTTGCTCTTTTAAATGAAATTCTGACAGATTTGGAACGAACCGTAAATAATTTTCACGCGTTAACTCATCCAGACCACAATGTATCTCTTTCTTATGTATTGACAGTTAATCTGACTGCTCCTTTTAGTCTTGACGAAGATGAATTTAAGACTGTTATTCGAGGCAGTTTCAGAGATTAACCAGATAAAGCCCCTTGTGTGATTTCTTCAATGCATCTGCACTGCACATGTAGGACTCGCATCCAAAATGCTCTTTCTGTCTAGCACTTTGGATAGAGTTTTATGAAAAAAAAAACCACATGTTTACAGTTTTTTTCAGTTAATGGTATGGGCTTTAGAGAAATTTATGACGCTAAACAAATAAATAATGCTCGACTTTTGAATGAATGGAGTTGTAGATCTGGTGACGGGTTTATGGCTTTTAGAAACTTTGTAAATCATAGTTTGATGTTTTTAATAAGTGTTATTACTGAACTTGTAATGCCATGATAAGCCTCAAGGCGTCTTGGTGCTAATCTGTGGCAACCAACCTGAGGAAAATGTTTTTCCGTATACAAAAATTCAGAGATAGATCAATCCAATAAACAAATTCCAAATAAAAACCTTAGGTTTTATATATATCCTGATGATGAGTTTATGAATTTTAAAGACCACAGTTTTGATAAAAATTAAAATCCTTGAAACCTTAATACACATGAATATTATATAAATATTCCAGCACATTTTTATCCCACTTCCATCAAAATAAATGGCAACCTAAGGGCATTAGTAATTTTGCGTCACACTATATGATTGGCTGAAATAGTTCTGTCATTTAAACATACCTTAACTGATTTTAAAGACTTAATAAGATAATGACTGTAATATAAAATTAATTTTAGTTGTAATACTGGTTTCCTCGATTTGCCTTAAGGTTTTGAGGTATTTATGTTTTGTTTTCCATCTTTCTCGATACATTTACCAATATACTACACTTTTTATTTTTTTAAACCAATTTTGATATCATTAGTTTATTTAATATGTTTTTTAATAATTTTGTACCACTTTTTTAATTCAAAGTGTGAATTAGAGTCAATAATAATTAATGTTAATTTTTTTGAGATTTTGTCAAACTTATTTAAATTTAGTTAATTAAATTCATTTATTAAATAAGCTCATTGCAATCAGAGAGAGAGAAAGTATTATAAGAGATGGTCAGATAAAATGTATACACAGGCACATATATACAGCCAAATGGTTTGTGAATTTTAATTAATGAACTAAAGCTTTACACAGGATTGCGTATGAAATGTACATGCATCGATTGTATCTTAATTAAAATTTGTAGCCTAGACCATTTACATATTTTTCTCATAGTAAGAGTTCTGACCTACATTCTAGTAAAAGATTCGCAAAGTAGGGTAATCTGGCTGTACAATGTACATACTACATTTAAACTTATAAATTTATAATTCCTTCATAAGACATTGGTCATAGCGACCAATTTCTGGTGTACTAGTGGGTTCCATCCACTTACTCCTTTATTGGAGAGTGTGCAAATACTCTTGTTGCCAGCGTCTTCAGAAATCCTGATGGATTCTTTGAAGTAGCTGCCAACAAGATGATATATTGAGTTTGACATCTGTGACGTCAAAGATTCCAATGATAAAAAATGAACTGGTGTCAAAGCAGAAATGTCATTTGGATCCGAAGAAATTTTAGTTAGCGGTTGAGAGTTCATAATAGCTTCAATCTGACAGGTGATTGTATATAACTCTTCTTTTAATGTTAAAATTTGTGTACCGATTATTCGAAATAGATATTTTTGGTTCCTGACTCTTAAAGGCCTCCAAAATTAGGTTCGGTTCGGTTGTTGGAATAAAATGCCATTTAATTGGACGAGAAGAATCAATCCTGAACAATTACCTATTTGCCGAAACTAGGTTTGTACCATTATCGGAATACATATCAGCACTGCGGGCTCGGTTCACTATAATAGAAATGGGGCCACTTAAATCTACTCCCGCATGTAAAAATGCCCTAAGTTTAGAATCTTGACGAATTTTGCGTTTAGCCGCAATAATTCAGGAATTTTGGCTAGGTAAAATTATATAAATATATTTATATTGAGACAAAGCACGTGATGAGAACAAACTCAGAGCAAACAAGTAAAAATTTATTTAAAAAAAAACATGAAGCTAACCTTAGCTAAATAAAATTAGCCTATCTAAGCAAAACCATCAGGCGTTAAACTAGATGTAGAAATACAGCCACGCCTACTACTAAAGAATTAATATATTACATTAGCACAATACATGCTCAACGACCAGAACAAAAGTAATTACGGATTAAGTTTAATAGAATTTAATTACAATTAAGCGGCAGAAGTTACTTGGTTGTTGTGTGGAAATTGAAAAACGGGATTTTCAGAACATGTGAAAAACGCCTCTTTTTTTTTATGACTCTATATTTGCAAAAACATTAAAACGTAGTCACTTACCACAAAAACAATTACATTTTTATTACGCGTTTATTTATCTCGGTCTTATCGTTGTTAATACGAAACTAACGTGGTAATTTTTATGTAAAGAGGTGTTTTTTAAATAATTAAAAAATAATTAAGCTTAAAGCACAACGCATCCGAACATGTTCACAGATATTTATTAATTGCCGCATGCTAATGCTCAAAAAATTATCACCGGTTACCTCTTTTAAAGTTACTTTTAAGGCAGGTGTTCTAGATAAAGAGATTTTTGTCGAAGATAAATTTCCAAATTTTACTGATGACTTGGAATGTGAACCTGCTATACCAAGTTATTTAGGAGTAACTCAAAGAACTAAAAAGGTTTTAAATATTTTTGCAGATTAAACATTTTAATTAATACATAAATAATCAGTTAATAGTCTAAAATTTAAATACCTTAATACACTTGCAGTACCTGGAGAGTATGTAAAACCGAACAGTGCTGGATCTGAAGCAGCAGTAGTAGCTGAGGCAAACACGAAGCTGCTCCAAGTTTAATAATTTCTAATTTCACAGTAGAAGCTTGCACTAAATCAATTTAGACTGCTGCTTTTGACAGATGATATTGGACTCTTCAGTCGAAACAAGCATAGTCTAAAGGATACTTTGTCACTAATAAGTCAAGAAGCAAAGGAAATAGCAAAATTAAAGGATGAAATAAAGCCGAATCAAACAAACAAACAAAACAGCTATGTAGATTCACAGATTATCAAAAATAATGATATAGCATGTTAAGGATGTGAAATTTTTAAAGCAAATAAACCAAAACATCTAACACCTACAAAATTGATAAGAGTGGCCACCAAAAGATTATCTTACAAATTCTGAGCAGTATTGCTGCCAAAAGTCAAACAAAAAGCTGCTTCAGTACCGTACTGGGAAAAATTACCCAGGCCACGTCCGTAACTAACGGACTGTTTAACGACGCTTTTGGAGCATCAATCGAAGCCGCCAGTGAAAGAAAGTGATAGAAAAATACTAATATGAATGACGAATCCCGTCATGAATTTACGTTTTTGTCGCTTACGGAGCGAGGTTTACGACACAGTCACGCCATATTAAAAGGAAATTGTCCCATTCGCAATCCGAAGAAACCTCGCTTTTGTTCGACTCTTTGCAAAGTGTTGTCTGCGGCATCTTGATTATTTTAATCAGCGACGGAATCTTAAGAGAACTCTTCAATTTCTTTGTGATATTATTATGTAATTTGCTCTATCAGATTCAAAAACTTGAGTCCTTTTTTATTATTTAAATATGCCTTGCCATTAAAATGTTTTTCTGTTCCATAATAATTGCAATTTGTGGTGATCTGATCAGAATATTCGGGTAAAATTTTTTATTCGTATGTTCTATTTTACTCGGTGCGTTGGATTAGTAAAGTATTGAAGTCAACAACATTTGGCATTTCAAGACCAACAAAAAATATTATTCTAAAAAAATCAGTTGATTTCTCTGTCTCTTATGGTTTAGGATTAAGGTTTTCGCCATCTTGAACAATTTTGGGAAAAAATAGAGCATTAATGCAATTTTTGTGTTCTTTTAGCAAAACTAGTGCAACTTTTTGTATTCTTTCAGCAGCTGACAAACTGTGCTGCACTTAGTGCACATTTTTTGGCCCGGGCACTCCGAGCTTGTGTTCCACTAGTGCACTTTCGTATTTTTTTAAAACTGCACTGGAGCAATTTTCTGACAGCAACCAAAAGAGTGTAGTTTCTCAAAAGGATTCGCTATAAGAGTTACAAATGTTTAGTAAAATTACTTTTTAAGGTTACAGTATAAAAAAATATATACGGGTCTTTCATTATAAAGGTTCCCTGAAGAAAGGTTTTTTGCTACTAGCCCTACGAGGTTCAAACCTAAAACATTCAAAAGAAGTCAGGTTTTTGCAAATTTGACAGCGCTTCTGGCAAATATGACGTTTATAGTTTACACGATAAGTACAAATTATATATTTGTACCTTCCTAGCCCGCGTAGCAATGGCAGGGTATTATTTTCGACAAAATTTTTTTTTTTTGAGATAACGCCAAAAATGTCTCATTTGGATGTATTTTGACCTATCCTAGCAATATCGTCTGTGTGTGTGTGTGTGTGTATATTATTTCTATCGGTAACACGATAGCTCCTAAACCGCTGAACCGATTTTCATAAAATTTTCAGGGAAAATTGTGTTCGATACACAAGCTGAATAGATTCTGTCAAAATCGATTAATGCTAATGACGAACTTTTTAACGGAGCATCGCATCAATACACAGTTTTCGGAATATAGTAGACTATATTTTCCTCAATAATTCGTAATTATTGCCCAATAATTCGTAATTAGGACTTGTAGGAGCTTTAGTTTCTGAGATATTTACAAAAAACTGTTTTTAAGGCTAATATATTATCATAACTTCACTTGAAGTTTGATAATAGGCAAGCTAGGAAGGTGTCAGATCCGTCAGGGATCCATTTATTTTAAATGGATCACCCAGTCTATTTTTTATGTTTTAAAATGAGCCAAATTTGCAAAAAATTACCTTCTTTGAAATGCTTTTGGTTGGAAACTCGTAGGACTAATAGCAAAAAACTTTTCTTCAGGAATCGTTTTTAATGAAAGCCCCTGTACCTAAATAACAATAAAAACTTTTGAAATTAACTGAATTAATTAATAATCTTAAAGGTTAAGAAATCTAAACTTTTTTTATGGCGAAGGATGTCAAAACAATAAACACTATTTCAAGCAAAAAATTTGGCACATAACTCACAAACAAAACATAAATTGTAACTTTATTTCATCACCAAGAATTATTGTGCGATTGCTCTAAAGATATCCCTAAACCAAACAGCCTTTTCAATAAAAAAAAAACGTTTTAATATAAAAGGCATATTTTTATTTCTGTCAAACACAAGCAAACTAAATATATTTTATCTCACTCTGCCGCACAGGATGTAATGCAGGTATACAGGTGAGACAGTTTGAATAGAATGCAGGCAAGGCAAAACGTCTTTTGTAAAGATCCAAAGACTAAAACTGGATCTACGGGGGTTTCGTTGTTGTCTATAGAGACCTTTCTCTGTTGTTAGCTCGGTTTTAAACGTCCAGGATCGGACTTAGGAGTTTCGAGGACAAAGAAGGGATGATTGACGTAATCAAAAATCAGCATCTAAAGTCAGCTATAAAAGTCAGTGCGAGCATTCTTTTGTAAAATAAATAGATTAAAAGTTTTAGATATTATGTATGTATGTCTTAAGAAGCCTGAAACACTAAGAAAAATCGGTCAAATAGATTATCAACCTTAGTTTTGTGTGCTTGGAAATAATATACAATTCAACTGTTTTAAATATATGCATCATTTATTATAAGTTTTTTCGTCTACCTAGACTACATTTTTCCATAAAAATTTAAAACAAATTATTTGACCACGTAGTTTAAATAAAAACTTTATTCAATTTTGTGGTTTGAATAGAAAATCTCCGAAAATCTACTTGTTTTTCATAGGTTTTAAACTTAAATTTAATGTATGACGTTAAACCAAAAGTGTAGGTCCTGTTTATCAGTTTAATAACTTATACGTCCAGCATGTACGAGTACATTAAACTGGTTTGGGAAGTTTCTTTCCAAGGGAACTCTCATGGTGTCAACTCGGGAGATACTCTATCCAGAGCTGCTGCAAATGGACACATTGTGGAGAGTAACTTAAAGTTAGAGAGAGAAGCTCGGGATAGTATTTCCCTTAAATCGACACGCACCGGTAGTTAGAGGTTCCAATATACTTTAAAAAAACGCTAATCCCCTATTTAATAAAATAAATAATCTATTTGCTTTTTTCATATATTTGTTTCTAATATTTTATCTATTTTTCTTAAATGGCTTTTCTATTATTCCCGTAATTTATTATCAAAATATTTTAGGTGAATCGAAATTTTTGTCGTAAATGTATACTTTATTTGTCTTCTATTTTATACAGATATTCTATTTGGTTTATTTTTCTTTATTATTAATATTATTTTATTAAGTAGATTTATTTCTCAATGTATTAATAATATATTTTATATTATTAATAATTTGGCGAACATTTTCAATAAAAAAAAGGAGTTCTTCTTCAGGTTCTTCAAAAAAAAATTTGGGTTTTTTACCTATGTAGAAAAGAAAGTTTAAAATTTCGCGCCGTAACCATCTTTTCTTGACACATTTCAGCCGATATTTGAGCTACGAATCTCAAACTTTGCACAGTCGTAGATCTGGAGTTAACAACCCCTCCAAGTTTCATGGAATTCCATAAAGTAGTAAAGTAGTTACGAAATTTCATAAAACGTCACTTACTCACTCACTCACTCACTCACTCACTCACTCATGTATAGATCATCAATATTCTACTGTACTCCCAGGCATGCTACAAAGCTGAAATTTGGCAGACTGATAGAAATTATGACCAAACCCCTGGAAAAAAACCCCAAAATTTTAATTTACTCCCCTCCCCTATACATTTAAAATTATGTAAAAGAAGCATCGCCCACTTCCAGAAATGCTAGAGAGTTGAGCTTTGGCAGACTGACAGGAATTATGATAAAACTATAGGAAAAAATCAAAAAACCCCAAAATTTTAATTTACTTCCCTCCACTATACATTTAAAGTTATGTAAAAGTAGCATTGCCCACTTCCAGAAATGCTAGAGAGTTGAGCTTTGACAGACTGATAGGAACTATGATAAAACTATAGGAAAAAATTAAAGCACCCCAAAATTCTAATTTACTTCCCTCCCCTATAAATGTAAAGTTAAGTAAAAGTAACATTGCCTACTTCCAGGCATGCTAGAGAGCTGAGCTTTGGAAGACTGAAAGACAATATGATAAAACTATATGAAAAAATTTAAAAACACCAACATTTTAATTTACTTCCCTATCCTATAGATGTAAAGCTATGTAAAAGTAACATTACCCACTTCCAGAAACACTAGAGAGCTGAGCATTGGAAGACTGATAGGAACTATGATAAAACTAAAGGACAAAATTTATAAACATGACAATTTTAATTTATTTCCCTCCCCTATACATGTAAAGTTATGTAAAAGTAACATTGTGCACTTTCAGAAACGCTAGAGAGCTGAGCTTTGGAAGGCTGATAGGAACTACGATAAAACCATGGAAAAAATTAAAAAACCTTAAAAACACTACTTTAAAAATTAAGTATTATCCAATTTCTTTAAAAAAGAAGTGAAATCATAACAAAAACATTTCATGTAAAAAAAGCCAAATACGCGAAAATGGCATTCTGTAAAAAGAATTGAGATAAAAGTAAAGCCAAGTTCTCCAATACAAATTTCAAAATGAAAGGTTCTTACTAGTTTGGAAATATTTTTCTAAACTTGGCTATTACGGCTGTAAATGACTCTTAGGCACAGTGCTAAATTGAACATAAAGAAGTTTGGCTGTAATAGCAAAGTTTAAAAAAAGATTTCCAAACTAGTAGGAACCTTTCATTTTGAAATTTGTATTGGAGAACTTGGCTTTACTTTTATCTCAATTCTTTTTACGGAATGCCATTTTCAAGTACTTGGCTTTTTTTTACATGAAATGTTTTTGTTATGATTTGAGTTTTCCGCTAAAACTTTACAGGTTCCCCTAGTGATGTCACGATGGAAACTGGTGCTATTTTTCGCTTACTTTTAGCCTGTCCCGACAACCTTTGGCTATGCTGTCAACACATAACTGGCAACTTTAGAATTAGTAGAAATAAATAATAATAAAAATTTGAAAAATACGATAATATAGATATGTATTTCTAAAAAACCAAACCACTAGTGACAAATGTCAAAAAGAATAGAACAATGGAACAGTTAAGGTTTAGTATTAGCTTGTGATGACAAATAAAATGTCAAAATGACAGATTGTAATCAAGAAAAGACGTTTGGCATGATACGTCCAATATGGCAGCTCGCATGCAGCAGTTATATTTTCCTTTAGCGGTCGTTTGCGAACTTTTGATTTTCTTTTACTATCTAAAGTTTAAAATCAATTTTTTCGAGTAAAACGCCAATCAATATATATTTTTAAAAAACAAATACCTAGATAATTCTAAAATTATTTTATTTTTAATTGTTATAGATTTTTAGATGTCGGTTTACCAGTTTAAAAAAAGTAACTCTACCCATTTCACCAGCAAAAAGGACAAAGTGGACCAATTAAAAAAACAATGAATTGAACCATGTTAAATCGCGTTAGCCACCATTTAAAAAGTACAAAAAAGGGGATGAAAACACATAGAGTGCGTTGCGACATATGGCTGCGATTTTGGGTTGGTTGCATATAAAGCCAGCGGCGCGTATATCTGGGCGCATTGTTCGACGGGCGCTGTTCATTTTGCCGCCGCACTGGCCCCAAGGCAAAATGTATTTCAGGTCATATCATTGAATCAGCATCATATAGATGGATCTCCAACACTAGTTATTTTAAGCCTATCAAAAAAATACCGGCCTCGAACCTTAATAAAATCAACTGATATTTTTATCAGGCCTATTTTTATATTGGATCTTATGAGGTTTTTTCGCGATATTTTTGAAATGTCACTACAAATTTTCCTGAACTTTCACTCTCACTCCGCTGACCCGACATAAAACGTCGCGAAGCCGGCAAAAATCTACCCGACCTGAGAGACAAATTATGAGTATTGTTTTTCGTTTCATCTCCCTGCCTTTTGTTTTTACTCTGGTAGTTTCTTTTATATTTGGTAGATGTCGCAACTTGTGTAAAACGCATACAGTATCGCAGGCATTATTTTTCATTTCTCTTATCAATATCGTAAGATGAGATTTATATACCGTCTCTTTAGCTTTACAAAAGTGTCACATTGACCGTGCAGTGTTCTGAAGAATCCCTTAAGGACGAAACAGTCAACTGTCAGCTAGGTGTCCATTAGATCTTAAGACCCCCATGGGTGTACAGCTCTCGAACTGCAAACGGAAAAATACAAGATAAACAAAATCTTTCTATACCCGCTTAGTCACGAAAAATTGTTGTTTTCAGTGAAGTATTCTCCAATACCATCCCGATATTCCACCAAACTTTTTTGAGGATTACAGGTGATTAAAAGTTTAAAATGTTGAAATGCAGCATTCCTTACACTAAATTCAAATTTTCCGCCAGGTGCCGCGATAGCTTGACTTTGTCAAGGTATTATGACGTTTGTGTATTTGTTTATGTCAAACAATTTTACGATTTTTTACAATAAATGAATTTAAAATTCAAAAGGACCAGTGTTGTGTTGTAAATTTCAAGATAAAATTACAATTCAAAAACAATAATTTTGTAAGGTGATTTGTCAAAAACAGTAACATTTTAAGATTATGTTGCCGTGACTTGACTTAAAAAAAATCAGGCCTTGGCTTGTGACGTCAACAAAGTGGTAGATTGTGAACTTATCTCGTTAAAATCAACCATTTTTCGCTATTTTAATATTCGTGGGACTTCCATTCAAAAACTAAAAATGCAGGATACGCTTGCGTGGTGTCAAATATAAATTTTTTTCTCGGAAAATTAGCCAATTGTTATTGGTAAATTAGCCATTTTATATCTTCCAAACATTTTCGATGTCAGTTATTATCTATATATTTTCTTTAATCATTGGTTAAATTTTCGAAAGAGATCAGCTTAAATTATCCCCATGTGCTCTGGCTGTGCCTCTCTCCAGGGGTTTAAAACAACAATTATAAAGGATCGCACAGAGGTAGGTAGACGGCTTGGAAGGATTTGTGTGTTTGGCTGCCTAAGCAACCTTTATTATGACGAAAACCAATATGCGCTTTTGTAAAAGATTTAGTTTTATTTAAAAAAATAATTAAATACAGGAAAAGAGGAAGCATTTGATATGGTTCAACAGAAAAAACTTATTAAGATACTCAAGAAAAAGAAAATAGACAGCAAAGACATTAAAACTAGAATAAATTAGGTCTGAGGAGTAGAAATTCTAAAGAGTGCCTGTCAAGGCTATATATTTTCACCACTTTTTCAATATCTCTAGTAATATAGTCTTCATTAAAGCTTTAAATGACTGCAAAGAGAGCATAACTAATGGTGAAGTTTGGAACAACCCACAATATGCCAATGATAACATCGTTGCAGTTGATAATAATTTACAAGGTCGGCTAATAGCATCCATTCATTCTAAAATAAATTATTTTGAGGTTGAAGAAGAAGGTCACATGATGAAACGCTCAAATACAATACCCAAGTTACATTTTTGGTCAGAAATTTAATAGTGTGTCAACAACAAAACATATCCAAACTTGTCGCCCTCCAAAATATATCAAATTGATTAATTATCCTAACAGGTCACTGAAGTACTAGCGGCATTTACACCAAGAACTGGTGAAATAGAAGGAAACTAAAACATAATTTGACCTATTTCAAATAGAAAACGTAATCTTCAAAAAAAGAAAAAACTTGGTTGCAGTCCTTATAATTTACATCTGTGTGACCTAAACTAAAAATAAGTATTATTAATATTTCAAGCTGGATACGCCACTGTCTGCAACAGAGCCTGGGCACAAATTAATGAACTCATCATAAATGACAAGATAAAGTCTAATTGGCACTAAAATCGTTTTAAATTCAGCCGTTGCGTCCGATGACACTCGCAAGAAATTTGTTTATCTTGCAATTTAATTTGTCTTTGTTAATTTTCGGCTGTGCTAATTATTAATTTTAACAATTTAGCGAACTGTATTCCGAATTTATTTACACTTTATTACTATCGAGTTTGGTGGAGTTGTTGCTGCATCAAATAGTTTTGTTATTTAAATAAAGTATCGCAAAATTACTTATAAAGTGCTGCCTCTTGTATAAGGTGTCACAAATTTGATGTTTTTCCTCAATCATCGCTTCCTACTAGTAAACTATTGGACTGAAAAACGTAAGAGTCAAAATTATAACTAGAATGTTTTCTAAGCACTCCACATGTGTGTAGATTGAACATTTGATTGTACATACAGGATGATTTCATGTAGTTATTAAATTGATATGCTTGTAATCATTTCGATAGTTACTTTTACTGGAAATTGAACAAATATTTGCGTATCAAGATAAACCTAATCTGCCTGAGATATGGATTTAATTGGTACATCATTAAAACCTGAAAAACTTTCATTAATACGATGTTGCTTGATGTTTTATTTGGCATTAGGACATTAATATTGCCCTAGATTGTCATCAAGATTCGATCCACTTTAATTATGTTTACTAAATTATTATTTTAGTTGATTTTGTTTTTAAAGAAATGCCAATTGTATAAGTTCTTTTGCAATATAATTAAAACAACAGCATCATAGTATACGTTTCGCCATAAACCTTCGCTACAAGATAGTGATTCATGTGAAGCGGCCTTAAGACCTGACTTTACGTTATATTTGTTGATCCTAGCGCAAATCGATAAAAAAGATATATCTGCTTCCTAGCAACAGTTTTTATCTTAAACTTGAATTTTCAGTAAAAGTGTTACTTAACAACCTGAAAATTACTTCAACATTTTGTCTCGTTCTAAAGTCATGTAAAGCGACCTTAAGACCTGACTGTATGTAATATTTTCTTGGTTTTAAACTTAAATTTTTGATTAAAATTTTTGATTAAAGTCTTACTTTAGAAACGACCTGGTTATCATTACATACACGATTTGACATTAATTAAGCATATGATAAGTTATTCGCATTAATCGTTGCCTGAGGCGACAACAATTGATTTCTAATTAGACGCACAAGAAATCTGATTTCTACGGACACCTGTAATTTGCCAATTAAGAGATCAATTATTGCCGACAAACGCCAAACAAATTTGAATTTGTAATTCCTAACTTTTCTATAATATACACTAGTTTTTTCCTAAATAAAACATGCGCGGCGTTTAGTTAGAAAAAATTATATAACATCGGAAGTACCAACTTATCACCAATTCAACGTTTTCAATCGCAGGCAAACTTCTTAAGCGCGAATTACCGTTGCCCAAATTTGTTGGATATTTTTAGTTAAATAAAAGTTGTAACCGCGATTTCTTGTTTGTTAGTGGAGGCAGATCACAGATACAAAGATTTAACAGCCAATATATAAAGCGAAGCAACAACATCAATCAAAATCCACGAAGGAACCAAGCCAATTCGCATAATAGGAGGTGTCAGCCGGGTGACACGATATCCCCTAAACTATTTAACCAGGCCCTAGAAGATGTTTTTAAAAACATACAATGGCAAGTAAGCGGACCACATAAGATGTGCTGATGATACCGCCTTAATAACAGATAAGAAAGAAGACCTGACAAAAATGCTGGAAGAACTGGATACAGCAGCTAAAAATATAGGCTTGAGTATGAACTACACCATAACTAAAATCATAACAAACACAGATGAAGATATCACGATCAGAATCAACCAAGAAAAAATAGAACATGTAAAGGAATATATAATACCTGGGACAAATTATTAAACTAAAAAAGAAAACCAAACAGAAATCAAGAGTAGCCTGGGCAGCATTCGGTAAATTAAGCTACATATTAAAAAATAAAAAATATCCTCAGTACCTCAAAACGAAAGTTTACAACCAATGTATCCTTCCTGTACTTACTTATGGATCCCAGACCTGGACACTTACAAAATCAAACATGGATAAGGTAACAAAAGCCCAAAGATCAATGGAAAGACAAATGTTACATATAAAGCTAACAGATAGAAAAAGGAATTAATAGATAAGAAATAAAACAAAAATAAGGGATGTCACAGGAGAAGTAGCAAAATTAACATGCAATTTTGCCGGTCATAATATCAGACAGAAAGACGATCGATGGAACAAATTTATTGTAAACTGGAGACCTTGGGAAAATAAAAGAAGTAGGGGAAGACCCCAAATGAGATGGGCGGGCGATTTGAAGAAACACGCGGGAACTAGATGGATAAACACGGCGACAGACAGGGAAGAGTGGAAGATATTGGGGATGCCTATCTCCAAAGATGGATTGAAGAAGGCTAAATAGATAGTGGTGGTAGAGTTTTTTTCAGTTTCTTGATTACCATGTTTAATTTTTTGAACATGTAAAATCCAGTTTTTCGATGGAATTCTTTGTGGCTAGTCCATTGCTGCTATCATAGTGAGTACTAAGAAAGCTATAAGATTCTCTTAATGTTGTTCATGTACGTTTCTGTCTATAGTATGTTTAATATTATTCTTAGGGATTTTTTTCTTTTCATTTTCGTTGTGGGTGTTTCTCGGTTGGAACATCAAATTAAAACCACATGTGCCAGAGTCTCGGATTTAAATTTCTTTCCCAAACATTAATAAATATCCAGTTAAGTTGCCAACATTCTGAGGACATTCACTCTTTCTCATGCATACACGCGCGTGTAAGAAGATTAAGAAGGATCGTTAATATTTTTGCCACGTGAGCGTGCTAAACTTAATATTTTATGAGCAAAATATCACCTATATTTGCACAGGTTATGGTTTTTAGACGAGGCATAATATCCTTGAAGCATGTGCTCCGTTTTATAATAATTTTTAATTGATTGATAGGTACGTAATATATGTTTATGTCTGGGGTGATGATATAAAACAAAGTTTTAAAGCACGGCTTATTTTGATAAAGTATAATCAATTCGTATTCCTTAGAGGTAATAGTTTGTTTCTGGGTTGATGATGTAAAAAAAATTGTATCAGCACGACTTACTTTTATATCAATTCGTGTTCCTCAGAGGTAATGGGTTCTTTCCTTAAAAGTATTTTGCTTCTTTCTCATTAGAATGTTATAATCTGCATATATTTTCGTTTTTATTGCTTTTTCATGATTTTTTTCTTTCCTTGCTTCATTTAGTTGCTCCTTCTAGGCTTCTTTCCTCAAAATAATTTTTAAATCTTATACTGAATATAACAATAGGGTTATCTATAGCTGTTCATTACTTAACTAGTTTTTCCTTTGCTTCAACTATTACTGTTTTCTTTGCGAGTTCTTTTAACTACACATTTAACGCCTTGTTTCATTTTAATTTTTGTTTGTACAAAAATACTTTTTTCAATAAATTTCAGATTCATATTAGAGGTATCCATTTTGCAACAATCTTTAAAATTCTTTGGAAAATCACCTGCTGATCAAAATGGTAATAGAGCATATTAAAATTTTAATAAAATTGATGTTGGTGGAATATCTGATTCGCCACCGCGAAGTCGAATTTGCATTTTTTGATTCAGAAACCGGTCGCAGAGATATGCGTCCTGGCCAGACCGCATCCCGTACCTCGAAAAAAAAAAGACCCACGCCGAGTTAGACAGACCTCAGCTAGCGAGTTTAAAAATAAAAACCAGCGAAGAGATGAAGATAAAACTAATCTTGTTGTAAATAAAATTATATAAACGGAGTGGGCCGTTAATTGTTATAAATTAAAATACACACGCATATCAGTTAAATATAATTCAGCAATTCGTAGAACAAACGATTGTTTAATATAGACAGCGTAATCTGTTGCAGATTTTAAACTTTGACGGACACATGCGTGTCATAAATTGTAATAAATCTGGGTGTGATAAAACACTAATATTCAAACTCAATCAGTTGACTATCAATCAAATGAATAGATGGCGGTACGCACTATATCGGGCTCTTATTCCACCGTAGGAGAAGCACGTATAGCGATTTGGTTCCGGTAGTAAGTAAGCCTACTTCTGATATACTGTTCTCCACTGACGACGTGAAACAAACTGAAACGTACGTTTTGAGATGCTACGTTTAGTAGGTTGGACAACTAACCAGAAACAAATCCCTCTACTCTTTCTACTACATAAGAGTTCAGAATACACAACTTTTCCATATTTTTCTTTTTCAATTGATTATGATATTCTTATTCACTAACTATCACTAATAACTTCACCACACCGTTAAGTCTCAAAATTATATATGAACACAGATAAAGTCTACTGGCAATGATAGAAAACATTTAAACATATTATGCAATTCGGTAAAACAAGTAAATTAATGACAAAACATAAAATTTAGCAAAATCTTAAGCGAATGGAATGGATTGACATTAGTCAATTTCGTAAAGTAGGTATGCAAAGCGAAGTTAGTAAAGTAATGACAGCACTAAAACCTGAGCAAATGCTTAAGTGAAAAAACGTCGATTACATGCAATTTGAGATAATGTCGCGGGATTAAGATAAACCGTTAAAAGCTTGGCAAAAAGAGAATCTGAAAAATTCCAATCAATCACTGCGGCGTAGTAAGTCGGAAACCTCTTTAATGTCGTAATAGCTAATCCATTAAAACACCATCTAGTGGCTAATTACTAAACGTGACAGCGCCTATCAGACAATTATTATTATATAAAAGAAAATGTGATTCGCATACATTATGTGGCGCACAGAGGAGTAATAAATATTAACACCATGAAGCCACATTTGCCTGCAGACTTCCTGGCTGACAGCACGAAAATACCAATTGAATTTATTTAAATGATGACCCTCTAAGTTACACGATCATTTTCCAAAACAGATTGAACAAATTTATTTTAAACCCTTCCTACGTGCATTGGATAAAAAATTATCAAACCGGTTTTTAAATATTTTCTGCAGTTTTGTCAACTATTCTGATTGCATCTTCAGAAGAATTTGTATTTTCTTGTTGGTCTTGTTAAGTTTAGTTTGAAACTCTTTAATATCCACGGATAACCTAGGATAGACATCATAATATCTAAATTACAATTATTTTAGAATTCATGACATCTGAGAAAAATATTCTTATATCCTTATCGTTAAGGCAAGATTTCGAAAAATCCACTTTCTAGAAGCATTTTATATTATATATATATATATATATATCAATCTCACCTTATTGAATTATACCTTGGTAAACAAGGAATTTTATAGTTTACAATAAAGTGTATTATTATTGTCTTAAAAGCTTAGTTGTAAGGAAAATTTGAAAAATCCTCAAACTTTCAGATTTTTGGGGATCTGGGGCTGTTTTTGCAGCCATTAAAACAAAATAATATGATATTCTTTTTTGGTTATATAAATATATATATATATATATATATATATATATATATATATATATTATATTTTGACCCCGTTGAATCCGAAAATCCCTGTTGCCACCTCGAAATCTTCACAGGGGCTGAGATATTCAAGATGGCGACCAACATGGCGGCAAAATTTTAAATTGCCGCTATAAAGCCCAAATTGACACAGTTGTACATTCAATATTTATATAACCAAAAAAGAATATCATATTATTTTGTTTTAATGGCTGCAAAAACAGCCCCAGATCCCCAAAAATCTGAAAGTTTGAGGATTTTTCAAATTTTCCTTACAACTAAGCTTTTAAGACAATAATAATACACTTTATTGTAAACTATAAAATTCCTTGTTTACCAAGGTATAATTCACTAAGGTGAGATTGATAACAAACTCTCCAGCGGCGTCCGTTAATTGAAGTAATTTAAAAAAGTTGAAAAAGTATCCATGTTTTTCCAAGATTTATTCGATTTTTTTTTAAACTGATGCCTGCAGGAAAACACGTGCTATACTTTAAGATGTACAATAAAATTTTCTTTAAAACGATGTATGACATGATCAGATTGGTTTCATAATTAAAACTTTAGGGGCATCCGTAAATTAAATCAATTTTAAAAAAACAGAAAATAAACTATTTTTGTTACACGTTTTATCTACTTTTCTCAGAAACTAAGCTTAATATGAAAAAATATATACAATAATTTATTATGAACAATGAAATTCCCTTTTCAACAATGTAAAACGCAGTAAGGTTTGACTTAAACCAAACTCTCCAGCGACGTCCGTAAATGGGGGTAATTTTAAAAAATTATTAAAAAGAACATGTTTTTCACACGTTTTATTCAATTTTTTTAAAAACCAATCTCTTTATCAAAAAATTTGTTTTACGGTGTATAATAAAGTGAAAGTTATTTCATATTTACTGCTCCAGTGTCCTTAATTTAAAGTTATTTTTTAAAATCCCCAAACTAATAAACTTTTTACAGGTTTTATCCAATTTTCCTAAAAACTAAGCTTCCGACGACCAAATGTCGTCTTAACCATGTTATAGGTAACTCTCCAGGGGCGTCCGTAAATTGAGCTAACTTTTAAAAATTACCAAAAAAAACATTTTTATCAAATGTTTTTAAAAACTAAGGTAAGCGGGATGAAATAAGAGAAAAAAATTATTTTTTTACCTAAGAACAGTTTTCTTTAAAAAAGTCATAAACTGTTATACAAAAATTGCTTATTTTGATTATTTTTTAAAATTTATTTATATAAGTACGTCCCTGGAGTCTCAAATGCGACATGGGCTGCACATTATACAGCGTAACAAAGAAAAAAGAAGTGTACTTTTTGAGAACATTTTATAAAACCTATAATAAACATTTTTATAAATAAACTCAATTTACGGACGCCACTGAAGACTAACGTTATCGACCGATACATAGTTGAAAAGGAAATTTTGTTCTCCACAAAAAACTGTTTTCGATAAAAACGTTAGTTTTAGAAAAAATTTAATAAAACTGAAAAAAATTAATTAAAAATACTATCAAAAATTCGTTTTATAGTTTTTCGCTAGTATGCATCGTTTCGCTGCAAATTCGCTTTTTCTATAATCTTGTGAACAAGTTTTAGAAACCAACTTTTTTAAGGCAGTCTTTTGGGGTACTATCCAACGAACTGTAGAAACATATCTAGTCAAAATCCTCTTCTGTGGAAGGTTTAAAAACCTTTTATGTAAAAAAAAATAACTGTCAATATATTGAAGATACAATAAAATGAGCATGGGTTATTTTAATTCTATTGCGAGCGGAAAAACTAATTTTCTTGGTATATCATCTCAAAAACTACATAATTTATCAAAAAATGTGTTATCACAAAATTTAGAACTGGGTAGGGAGATAGGAGGAGATACGCTTAACCAAAAAATCTATCAATTTGGCGGCCATTTTCAAAGATGGCGGCCAAACGACCATGGGTTCGACCACGTGACCTTTTTTTATACTCCTATGGGTGCCTAACAAAGTCCCGCAGTCAAACTGAGCGCACATATTAGGTCACACGTGACAGGAGCCAGCGCCTAGACTAAGTAAAAAAATGGTAAAAAATTGATAAAGAAGAGGAGCTACGATTTATATGAATATGGCCCTGAACTCAGGAAAGAGTCCATATTCAAAATGTGCAATTAGTTTTTGGAACCATTTTTATTTAACCTATACCTCATTCAGGCACACTGTGTAAAAGTAGTCTAAGGAAATTTACTTGCAAATGAAGGCTTAAAAACATATAAATGGCACAATAAAACTAAAAAAAACATTTGGCAACTGGAATGGAAGGCAGTTAATGTAATAAGGAAGCTACAGATATTAAGTCTTTAAAGCTTAATGGCTTGTAGATTTTACTACCATCACTGACTGCTGTTCAATTATTTACAACTAACCTACAAAAGTAATTGCATTTAGTTATGCTGTGTTTTCACCTGGCCACCAAGGCAGTTTAAATTAGTCATTAGCACCTTTTCTTGGAGGGTTGATTGTTACGAGTATTTGCAATGTTTACGTTAATAAAAAAAGTAAATTAAACCTGAATCGATAAAGGTGTTCGTACTAAATAAAATTTAGTTTTGAAGTTACTATTTGCCCCAAATAAATAAAATAAATACTACTATGTCGGTTTAGAACGTTTTTCTACGTTGTCCGACGCCTATTCTCCACCTCCTTCGATGCGGACAATCATGTTCTGTCAGGTTTTTTTGACTCATTGATCTTTGGATTGACTATTGCCATTCCAGTTTAGGACGTCTTCTTTTTCTGAAACTTATTGGTTATTCTAATAGTTTGATAATCTTTCGTCGATCATCCATTGTACATGGCCGTATCAGTGGTCTTTTAGTGTTATCATCCGTTATACTTCCCTCGATTCATTTCAAGTCTCATTTCTTTTATGATCTGACCTAGATATTCTCATTCATCTTCTTATTGCATCCATTTTGACATTTTCCATATTTGTTTTCTATTTTTCTATTACGCGACAAGTCTCTATTCCATACAATAGCGTGCCTTTTACCATTGTTTCATATATGTTAACATTTATAAAATAAATAATAGCTGCGTTACAAAAGCTAACAATATAAGCTTAAGTATAAACTACACTAAAACTAAAATCAAAACAAACACAGAACAGAAAAAAACCAAAAAATAGAACATGTAGAGGTGTATATATATTATTAAACTAAAAAAGAAAACCAAACAGCTGAAATCAAGAGACAAGTAAGATTGGCCTGGGCAGCCTTCGGTAAATAAAGCTACATATTAGGTAACAAAAGCACAAAGATCAATAGAAAGACCAATGTTACATGTAAAGCTAACTGTTAGAAAAAGAAATGAATGGATAAGAAATAAAAAAATAAAATAAATAATAAAAAATTTGCCGGTCATAATATCTCACAAAAAGACGATTGATGAAACAAATAAATTGTGGACTGGAGACTTTGGGAAAATAAAAGAAGTAGATGGAGACCCCAAATGAGATGAGCGGGCGATTTAAAGAAACATATAGAAACTAGAATGATAAACATGGCAACAGACAGAGAAGAGTGGAAGTCATTGATTGGAGGAGTTTTTAATCTCATCGATGAGCTAATCGATGCAACGGGTTCTTGAAAAGTTCTGATGCGATCCCCATGCCATCAAACAAGTTCTTCTACATTTCCCATGTAATCGATTGTTGGCAACAATAGCCATCGGCCCGTGGAGTCGATGCCTTTTAATAGATGGATTTATATCATAACCCTAAATTCAAAGTTTTTATAATTTTAGAAATCATTTTGAGAAATGTTGCCTATAAACAGCTTTGCGGCGAAATTGGCAATACATTTATTGAAGGATGATGATGATGATGATGATTCATCCAGTTCATCAGATTCGGACGAGGAACTTCTTTTAAGTGCACGAAAACCTCATTCAAAAATCCTGGATTATGTCGAGAAAACGGTGGAACATTATAGTTTAAGTAACTTTAAATCCCACTTTCGAATGATCCGAGACAGAAATGAGGTAGGTCACAAAATTGAAACGCATCGGATTCTTCTAATGTTTGTTGGCTTCATCGCTTATAGCTGTCATAATCATATGTTCCATCGACTGATGCATCGCCCATTTCTTATATGTTTGGTTAAAAAATCAGTTGCTGTAAATTTCAATATTTATTAACTCATAAAATTACATCAGAATTGATATCTTAATAAAAATAAAAGTCCATTAGCACGTCAGAACGTGATCGATTTAAAAATAACCATCAGAAAGATTCCAAAAAAGAATATTACGTACATGTTTTCTTTACTTTCCGAAAACAAACCAGTCAGCTATTATCCACAAATCTCAATGACAGCTGTCAATTAGTGGTAAAGAATTAATCCATTGTGTATAACATAAACAGTATTATCTACCACTTTACTTGAGATTTTTAAGATTTTTTCCTTAAGTGTATCAATTATTCCTATTGTAAACCTCAACAATTAATTCTGTCATGTCATATTACGAATCGTTTACAGCAAAGTATGATTATAAATTGATTGTTAACTTTTCTGTCTTGATTTTCACACTTTGCATTAAATAATAATTGATATACTGCCACTGGTAACTTGCTTTTTCTTTTGTTATGTCAATTTTAATAAATCATCTAACTCGTTTTGCTACTCTGCATTTTTATAATTATTCTCTCTTAAAATTTCTTTATTTTGAGTAAATGCTATAGTAATTATTAATGTTTTGAAATCAAAATTTAAAGTGTTTTAATTGAAAGGGTCATTTTTTTCTAGAATGTCGAGATCTAAAACATCATGAGGCTTGGCATCAATATGTCCGAAATCTATTTCTGGTGTGTTCAAAGGATGATTTTCTGGCACCAATTCATATTGACGTCAAAAAACAATGTTAATTATGTATAAAATCAAATCGTTAGTCAAGAAATAGTTCTGTATTCTTTCGAAATTTTAATGAAGACTGCCTGACAAAGAGTGCCAAAATATTTGCGGCTTCATTAAAAGTTTTTGAACTGGTTGCTTCATGCTGAACAACTTTTTTTAATTTTCAGATATAAAAAAATATATTCAGATTATTAGTTTCAAGGTGAAAAAAATGTTTTTTTGTCGGAAGTTTTAATATATTTTTCCGAAATTGCGAAAGGGCATTCTTGCTAAACTTATATATGCACTTTAATTTTTTTATGATATATAATATGAAAAATTAATATCAAAAATATTACCTTTCAGCAGCTAAATATATTAGAAACTGCGAGAGCTATCAACCGTTATCGGCAACAAAGCTTTTGAGGAATTAAAATAATCACTTTTTCTCATTTGTACGTGGGTCTAAGAAACATTAACGTAATCGAATGTGTCAAATTGAGGGGCATCTGGCAAGGCTTTGGGACTTTTAAATAACAGCCAGATTGTATTATAAGCTTTTGTTATAATACAACCTATTCTCTCATAAACACTTGCCAGAAATATTGGCAATCCTTAACAACTAGTTTTATTATCTAAGAAAATATGATTCTATCGATGTTTGTTGACTTATAAAATAAGTTTCAAAAATGTTCATTGCCTCCTATACTACTACACTTTCAGTAGTGCCATCAATAGGTTACTGCAAAGCACATCTGTATAGATATATAAAAATTCATAATTGCATTGACAAAATCTATCCCAGCTGATATCTACTAAAGATCAGACTATCAGAGATCATTACAACGGCGGCTTCTTTAATATAGTTCAAAAAAATCTTAGCAAATACCGATCGGGCAAAGAAAGTGTTGATGTGCATCTTGAGGTAGCCGCTCACGTATTGCAGCCGCAGAGTACAGCACTGCAGTTGCCTGCTGGCCGCTGCAACCTGCTAAGACTAATTTACTGACCTCAGTAATTAAAAGGTGACAATTAACGACAACACGAACCGATCGGAACGCCAGTTTCAAAGTGTTGAGCTATTCGACCTCGACGAGATTTTTAAAACGACATATCGACAGAATTTCAACGAAACAAAATGTTTTTTAACTGACTCATAAACAACTGATTCTTTTATCAATTTAGCTTGCTACTTTTGCAGATAATGTAAGATTTGTAAAAACAAATACCTAATAGCATAAATATAGCTCATTTCCATTCAGTATTACACGCAAAGCTTGAAGCCAGGACCCCCTTTTATTCTTAATGTTCCTTTTTCGGGTAGACAGAATTTCGATTAATGCGCATGCTCTAGTTTTGTTTATTTTGAAACTACCTCCATCACGTCACTGCATAATTTAACAAATGGTTAAAAATTTAAGGTATTGTTTTTTTTTAAAAAACGTATTGATCGGGTGAAAATTTATCCATTTGCCGATTACATTTTTTCTTAATATAATTGAGTGGAATTTATTGTGGGGTAGTATTAGTAGTAGTATTCCGGCTCCATTTTTGAGAGCATTTATGCATCTTTGATATAAGAAATTGTTCTACTGTATCTGGCTGCAAACATTACTACAAAAGTATGGTCGAGGAAGCGCGGATTTGAGGAAGGTAACGTGGTAATCTCCTTTCGTCCTAGAAAAAAAATATATGGATTTTTAATCATTACATAAATAGTGTTGCTGTCGACCATTACTCCCCCCACCCTAGATTTTGGCCGAGATCCGCACCTGTGGTTGAGAGTATACAGGATTTTTTGAAACGCCGGAAGCACCAAAGAATGATTTAAAAATAAATGAAGCGTAGAACAAATACATGAAACTCAAAAGAATATTAACCTGTTTTCTCTCGAATTCTGTGGTTTTAACCGATGGTGCATTCAGAGACAAACAATGCCGTTCTTCTGGAACCATACATGGTATCGGGCCAGTCGCGACCTAAACCAGATAGAGATGCGTACCCGACCGAGAGACAACCAAAGGGTTTTTTACTGAGGACGTGCATGGATCTTTTACAAAAACGAATCGATTATTAATAGATGTTGGTTACCTATGCAGCGTGAACAAGTCTACATCTAGGGGGCTTAATGTGCATAATAGGACACAAAACGGATAGAGTACCTAGAGCATGTATTAATAGGAGACCGCGATACGCACGATTCCCGTCGAAAGCGTTCCAGCGTTGCCAAATGAAATCTTGATAAATAACTACAGGCGCAAGTAGTCGTCAAGGGGCGGACAACCTGAAACATTTTTTTCGGGCAACAATTATTCATTGACAAAAATCAATAACCAGAATAACACTTTAAAATTCTGCTTGTTTGTAAAAGTAAGTGAATTATTTACGTTTAGAAACAACCAGAATAATAAGATATTATTCGCTAAGCTGGCAACGTTCGTTTTACGCTTTTCTGTTCTCCCATGCAATCCTTATGGCTGATACGAAAATCCTACTCCTAGATACATGCAACTCGTCAAATGCCAACAGAATGTAATTTTACAGTATCAACGAAAAAATATAACTTGCACTAACTAAATCAAAAGCGATTTAAATTCATACAACACACATCAATTCTGTCGACCTCTGTCGATTGGTTGAATGACTTAGGATACTGGAAAAGCTTTAGGACTGTTGGCGGGATAGTTTTACCAAACAATAATAAAATCGATATTTTTTCGTGTACAACGACGATATGAAGATAAATACATAAATGGAAAATTAAAAGGAAATCCAGAAGGAAGTGGAAGAGAAGGCGATATTTAAACTAGGAATGTTGACCATGGATCTGAAACTTAAAATGAACATGCTTATGATTAGAAAATACATCTTCTATTTCTTGATTTAAACGATGCTTATGATAGCGTCCTATTGATAACACTGTAAGAAACAATGGAAAAAACAAATGTAGATGAAGCTTTGGCAAAATTTTGGGGTGAAGACTAAATTGAGAGAGTATGCAATATTGCAATTGATAATATGCAGTTAATAGGTGGTATTAGAAATAAATTTAGATAAAATAAAAAAACTAACTCTAATTTTTTTACTTGATAATTATACATATATGATAGATGGAAAAGTGTGATTAAGTTCGGGTACTGAGGGATGTAAAAACTTTAAACCCTAGTATTATTGGTTGTATTTCTGGACGAATATTTTAGGATACTACAAGAACAAGAGCTATCAATAACCTGATATCAGTCATTGTCCATTTCTCAAATTAAGATATCAACGTTTCAGGTTCTCGCAGGTTATAAAATTAACCTTCAGCTTAAAGCATGCTTTGTTTGTTTGAATCAAAACCAAATTTATTCCCGATCATCGAATGTGTTTTTGTAGTCTTATAAGTCTCTTCTCCATGCATATAACATGTTTTACAATGATATTATAGTTTAAAGCGTTTTTGTCGGACGCGCAAATTGATGCCGACAATATCCAGGCCCAAACAAAAAGCGATATTTTAAAAATATTAATTTATTCTTTTGATGAGACAATCGAAAAACTTTATGTGAAAATTTTTATTGGAGAATATAAAGGATCACTCAGTTTACAAGTAATTATGAGTAAAGAAAAAAATATTCATACTCGCTACGAGACTTTAATAAGAAACCTAAGAGTGCAACCTTAATAAACTGTTGGAAAAAATGCGTATGTTGGTACATCTGAAGTTCAAAAAGGATATAAAAAACTCTCCAAACCTAAAGTAAGGTGTAAAAGAGTTTAGATGAAAAGAAAATTGGTATGGTGACATACTTAGCTGCAATTAGAAAACAAAAACCAAATTTTTCTAGCACGAGCTTAAAACAAAAAATTTATGGATAAAATACAAATTATAACCGCAACGGTATCCATGCACAACACTAAAACTTTGATAACTTTTTGAAACAAAGTTACAACAAAACACAAAAGGGACGAGCAAAACTTGTTTCGTATGAATATTCCGTTTCGGAATTATAAATATTTTACGCTAAAATAATTGGATAATGGTGCCTCAGTGGATATCATTGTTTAGGGGCACTCGGAGCAGCAGAAAGCAGAGAGAGATCTAAGCTGATGACATATACGTAATGATTTGAAAGCTAGCTATGTGAAAAATCTAAAAGCTTCCAAGCCACAAATGTAAAAGAAACAAATTAAGAAGAAGCATCTAATATATGCACACAAGGACAGAATAACAATTTGGCGCGACAAAAATCTAAAATTTGATTTTATGTGACAATACGATCAGAAATGCTTATGAGGCATATATTCAATGCTTATTTTGCAAAAACATGCATAATAAATGTTATTTGAAATTAAGTATTTTAGTTAAAAAGAAAACAATTGCATACTAAAGCTTCGTCGGAACTGTACGGTCTTACAGTAGTAGAACTAGAGGCTGCATTGTTTACCATTTTCATTTTTTTAAGCCGTCTGGGCGATGTTTTAAGTGCTAACTTCATAACTTACGCGGCAGTTTTTTTACCTGACTTTTCCAAGCTTGTTTCTGCTGCTAAGCATAGCTGCTCTGGACTGAGATTTGATACAATCGATTGCACATGTCTTTGTTTACCGCGTTCACAACTCTCTTCAAATGATTTTTTTGGCCTGCCTCGTGGTGCTGAAGCTATATGCTGTAGTGGCTGCCTCATATTTGGACGTTTTATGTAATCATCAAGCCATTTCATATGTGTGTTAATAAATGTACATGTATTTACAATCACGCCATTTCGCCAATAGCTTTGTGACAAACACTTTTATTAAAAGTTGTATTTGATTTACGTAGTTTTCAGAAAGTTCACTAACCCCAAATTTATCCACTATATACTGTACTAACTGTTCATTGCACTCTGATGACGATAGCTTAAAAAATTGTTTATTTTTCAACACTATAAATAGCTCCCTTCTCTTAATCTGCATTTTTTTTTAAAGGGATCGTTTCCACAACTACCTAAAAATAATGTGCTCAATGCAAAAAACACCAGATTAAAAACTTGGATCCGCCATTTTGGTTTTAAATTAAGAAGTTTGAGTTAAAAATTAAAGAAGAATGATATATTTTTTTTAATTTGAGTCAAAAGTCATAATCAGGGAAAGTCCCCTAAAGGTTTGAATTTGATACATATCGACTCGTAAATTGGAAAGGCCGCCATTTTGGATCAGTCATTATACTTTTTTTAAGTTTAAGTCAAAAATTGTATTAAGTTACCTTAAGCAGTGCAAGTTTTTAAATTTAAGGCAAATTGGTTGTCAAAAAATAAGTCCGCCATTTAAAATCCACCATTTTTATTTTTTATAAAAAAAATTAAAGTTATATTGTCAACGAAACCCTATACCAAATTTAAAGTCTCTAGCTCATCGGAAAGTATCTGAAATAGCTGTCGCAAAATTTGAAACAAAAATTGGCAGAAAACAAATATACGGCTTCAACTAAAATAAAGCCATTAAAACAAAGAGGGGGAAAAAGGGGGACGTAAATTATACTTTTTTAAATTGGCTATAAGATATGGTTTTCAGCCAGTAAAGAAATATCGGTGTACTCGGCGGAACTTTTTTTATAACTCTAGCAAACTTAAACATTTTTAAAAATTTTTGATCAA
The DNA here is from genome assembly GCA_963576565.1 of Aspidapion aeneum. NCBI lineage: Eukaryota > Metazoa > Arthropoda > Insecta > Coleoptera > Brentidae > Aspidapion > Aspidapion aeneum. The sequence continues at coordinate 29,989,212 of OY755038.1, read as the reverse complement.
AAATACTATTTTATAAAACCCTGTATATACCAGGTCTAAAAATAACTGGTTTGTTAACAATAATTGCAAAATTAAGTAATTACCTTCCGCATCACTATCCATGTTGACACCCTCTCAATTTGAGTTTTGACTGCTGTCAATAACAAATGAAAGTTTTTCTGTCACATTTTTAGAAACACGTCATTTAACAAGCAGCGCGTAGGCAAAGCCAACTTTGCGCTAATACTAATACAATTGGGTGGCCTTAAAAATTAAAACTCTTATGTTGCCTTGTGGCCGCATCTATTAGCAATATTTTTAATAAATGTGTGATTAGATTGAACCAAATTGATTTTAGTATTATTGTCGCGCCAATGTAGCCATTGGTCCTTATGTGATATGTAGAAGATTTACGAGATCTATGTGTAAAATTCTAAGATCCACCGAAATTAATAAGGATGTAACATTTTATTGCAATTGCCATATTTTTTTTCAATAATGCCTTGAGTATAGGGATCAGTATATTTTCTGATAGCTATATGTTCCCTACGTATTTGATGCGGCCCAACTTCTCTGACACAAAAGCATTCCCCCCAACAGTAATTTGATACCGTCGGACGCCTCTCAATGGAACAAAAGGCCGCAATTGAAATTCTACAACTTGTACCTACACACCGGACGACAATTAAAAATTACAAATTAATTTCTGCGATGCGACCAGAACAAATATTTTTGTGGTTCGCTTTTTACACTCCCATAGGCATTGTGACAAAGAACTAAATCCTTTTGTTGATGACATGCAACCAGAGAAAGGCTGACATTTCTCTGATACAACAACCAATTTAGCAAAGGGTGGGTTTTTAAACAAAACAATGTTAAAGACCCAAATTGTCATCGAAACAAATAGTTATCCAAAGGCTAATAGTACAACGAAATAAAATGCAAAAAACCTACTTGCTGCTTTTTTAAAACAAGCACAAAAGCTCGAAAATAAAGCAATTTTATCCAGAGCTAACTAATCAAAGTATAAAAGCAAAAACAAAAATTATAACAAAGCACACAACGTTGTTCAATATCACAATGGAACAACAAATATATTTTTGAAACTGAAGGGAGAGTGAAAATGCAATATAGATAGATGGAATTCATTCAAAACTTTTCAGAAGAAGACAAGTTCCTCTATCCCTGAAACTCCAACAGATATAAACACCCATTGGCTTAACGACCATTTCCAACGATAAAACACGTGGTTGGTTGGATATGATTTTTTCTCCTTGTTATTTAACGGCATGCCAACACAATGTATCAGAATTAAGGTTGTGTCATAAATCACATTATCATCATATTATAGTGTTGTAGCCCTTTCCTTAGCCATTATGTTCAGAAGGTGATCATTAGTTGTTCGTTTGGCACTGTTATGTAACCCAAGTTAGTTTATTTTAGCTCTGGAATTAGACTTAAAGCATCGCCCTCTGTAAAAATTTTATATTTAGCTGTCAAAATTTTAATTAAGTGTATTTCGGGATTTATATCATGTTTATACTTAGAGTCCTTAGATCCTAGCAATATCTAAATCACTCAAATCAAAATTATAATATGATTTTTTATTTGTTTTTCTAATATCATTTCTTTTTATTTGAGCATGATATTGCTCAACTCAAAGGAGTTCGTGTTGTGAAACGATCAAAGCTATTCATAATCAAGTGGTCAGTGTGGTTCGAATTTAACGAGTTCTTCTTCGGATCTTTTCAAAAATAAAAGTGAAGCTGTTCCACATGAATTATTGCCGTATTAAAAAAATGTATTCTTTTTTGACCCAAATGGATCTTTTCTACTCGACTAAGGAATTCTTTAAATTCTTGAGTAATTATTAAATTGTTATAAATAAAAGTTTAATAATAGGTGGGAGACGACTCGTGATTTTTTTCGATCCAATAAAATATTTTTGGGTTATCTAGATCTAGAATTAATAACCGGTTAAGATAAAACGTCACGCTAAATATGAGAGCAAACAACAAATTAAGATACCTACGCTAATCTCAGATCAAATAAAATATTGTAGATTTCTTAAAATTCTTATCAAGGAAAGTTCCTATTGGTTAAAGAAAAAACCGAAAAACATGGCGTGAAATAAGATAGTTGTGGTTATCAATTGCATTTTGGGAAATAAATAGACACTTAAAGTGAAGACGAACTCTGGATTGCGTTGCCGTATCCGTACCCAAGCAAAACTTGCAATATCACGGGTCAGGTTTTTGATTTAACAGTTTACTACGTCCCTGATTGACATATGGACACTTGGTTAAAGTAGAGCTACGGCACGCTATCTGTACGCAAGTTTAAAAATTCGATAACACGATACGAAGCACGTATTTTCTTTATATTAAGTGTGCAACAATTTAATGATGTACAATAAAATCCAAAATCTCTAAAGACACAAGAAGTTTCAGAAAAAAAAACTGCCCATTTCATTAATAGTCTTGATAATGTAATAATTTTTTAACTGCCTGCTTAATTGTTATGTTACTCCTCTTAATTGCTTGACTTATATAATCTAATTAATAGAAAACTTCAGATAAATTACCCAGGATAGGAAAAACGTGTTCCTTCGAATAAGAAAACGTCATGTTAAAGTTCCAATAATTTATTCGAGATTGATTTTATCAACAATCACTGTTATGTTTAGTTTGTATAAACGAAAGGAGATTCAGGGATACGACTAGCACGCATATATAGCGGTAAATTTCTGACAAGATATCAGTAGGGTTAATACATCTGAATAAACAATTGCAATGCAGCAGAACTTAAGCCGAAATTCGGAATCAATCTTAGCCCATTTACTAACGAGGGACAAAATATCGAATCAATAAATAACTTAAATATTGGGAGGAAGCGATAAGTCCATTTCGGTACCTATCGAACCTAACAAATTTTAGTATCAAAAACAAAATACGAAACAAACCAAATTTTGAACAACAAAGCCAGCAATAATATTAAAACACACGTATCTAATCAAACAAAAAAATGCAGACGATAAATTTATCAAAATGGGATCAATTTTAAGTCGTTATCTCTGGGAAGAAACAAACTGCAAAGTTGGTATTTTTATTCTTTTAAAAACTGCTGATTCAGATATAAAATTCATACATTACGCTACGGCTATAAAATATAATGGCGGTAAACAAAATGTTGTTTATTTTGAAGTAGTATATGCGAGTATAAACCCTAAAACCGCTAATGGTCTTTTTTAAAAGCCTCATTATTCTGCTCAAATTTCCAGCACTATGAAAAAGTCATAAAAGCCAAGCCCCAGACAAAATCCTGCGCAGCACTGCACTATTTATAAATCAACATGACACTAAATATGTAAAAGGTGAAAATATTTCGGATTATCTTGCTAAATATAATTCAGTTTAGTGTCGAGCGTCGCTTGCCAATTTTCATTTATATCACAAAGCTTCAAGCAATCAAGCCAGATTCTCGCTTTTATAAACACAACGACGTTAAGAGGAATCTAAGTAATGTTTCGAAAAACACTTTTGCGGTAAAACTGCCATTCAAAACAGCTGCAGATAGAAAAATAAATAACCAATTTTATAACATAAATGCACAGAATAACAATTAAACAGAAGAATAACGTGAGGCATTAAATATATTGGGTATAGTGTGTAGTAGGTATATACGGGTTGCCAGATCTGTTTTAGGTCAAAAGGGGACTGAAGTTAAAAAAAGATAAAATAATGTGGGACAAGCAGAAAAAACATGGACATACTACATCTATTTAAACAATTAAAATAAGATGGAAAAAGGTATTATAATGATAATAACAAACGTAATAATAATAATCATAAACATACTTAATATTTTTGCAACCGCGCAATTTATGGGTTTTAGTTTTAGAATAAAATTCCTTGCAAGAATTTTTAAAACCTTTCAATTAAGTCTGGTAAACAACAATTTCTTCCAACGCGCTAGGTAGTGTTCCCCAATGAAAACTGGCAACCTTATATACACCACATCCACAAAAAGTTTTATTAGTCGAGAATCTAGCATTCATTTATTAAAAATTCAATTAAACATTCTGTTAATATCAGAACTAAACCGAAATATTTTATATTTCTGAACAATCTAATATTGCAGGTTTACCAGGTATTTTTGTTTAAAATTTAAACGTTTGGAAAGCATTAACTAGACCTTCCTGGCCAAAAGTTAGTGAGCTTGAGTTTAACCGTTTATTTTATGGGCAGTTAGTCTATCACACTCATGTAACATTGTAAAAGACATTAATGCTTTTAAAAATAAAACCATTTAATTAAAATAATTGCCATCCAAAATGTAAAAGATAATGAGAGTTATCCAATTAAGAAGCAAAGCAGTGCTCTTTTAGAATTTAATTTCTGTGTGTGTGTCGGTATCTTTAAAACACCTACCATTATAAAAGAATTTGACGCAAGTCAAGGAGGTATTATAACGTTTAAAAATAATGAAAGAATTCTTTTCATGTGCACGGCGTCCGATGAACCAGCATTTAATCCAGCTAGTCTCTAGTTTTTTAAAAACGCGGACGTACGATAAAGTCATAAAAAGATAAATGCATTTAATTAGTACATCGCAAGTGTTTTTACGGCATGTGACAAAGGAATTCGATTAAATTAATTATTGCTAATTACTTGGAGAATCAATAAACGGTAAGAAGCAGTACTTCTAAACGAGTCACTAACTCTGACCGAACAGTTTTGAAGAATTTTTAAATTTTAATCACAATTAAAGCCCGAAATTTCGTCTTTATCAATTCTGATAATCCTTAAAGGACAGTTGTTTTCTAATATTTAACTAATTAACAATAAAAGACTTTACTAAAACTATAAACCAAGCAAGATGTTACTGAGACAGACGTTGAAAATTATAGGACAATTTTTCATATTTCAGTTGAAGCATGGGATTATAAAGATGGTGTAATAAATTCACGAGAAGAGTTGGCTTAAGCATGAGATGATGAATAGTTGAATATTTAATAAAATAACACCGAAAAACCACACATTCCACACTTTATGGAGTTGAATAAATTAGTTTTTATAATCTGCGAAATTTATATGAGAATTTCGATAAATTAATTTATTCATTATGGTTAGATTATCTAAAATAAAATAATGTTTAAGTTGTTTAATCGGTTTTTTAAGCCAATCTAAGTAAATTTCAAAAAATGTTGAAGTTTTTCATCAGCTGTTTTACTTCTAAATGAACCGAAAGTGATTAGCTTTGAAGTGTGTTTTGTCACGTCATCGATAGATTAAAATTTTAGTAAGCTGTCATATCTATGAAGTATTAATAGTGACCTGATTCTCCTGAAAGAAATTCCTGAGGAGGATATATTGAATTTTGATTTGAATAAAGAAAGGTATTATTGTGTACCTATTAAAAAAAGTAGACAACTATAAAAAAACTAAACTCCCAATGGACTCAACAAATCAAATAAAAAAGCAAAAGAATGCAACAAATACAATAATATCCAAACGACCTTTAATGTAACTGTAGACAATGCGCAAAAAACGTATTTGCAATGATTTTATATAAATAATATAAAAGTACGACAAACGACTAAAGAAATTCCTGACATTTCTCCGCTCGAAGAAAATCCCGGTAGTAGTAGAAAAACTCGTCAGAGTGTAAAAAATTCCTAACAAATACAAGGCGGCTCATTTACTTTAATTTTATATCTATAGCTGCGCCGATAAGGCAATTTTAAAACGGGATCATGCTCAGATCTCACAGATCGGACTAATCAATGTTTATAAAAATGCTTTCGTGACTGTAAAGGGTGATTCACACACACACAGTCACTGATGGATTCTCTTCTTTTTATTCGATCTTTTCATCGATTGATATCTAGCAGTTTATGGCTCGGCTGCTCTTGTTCTAGTCTCGCACGTATTTTGGTAGATGGCGCTTCTTGCAGAATATAGTGTTTAGTAGGATGATAGGCAAAACGGTCTAATTAACTTGGCAAGCAGTATTCTGATGAGTCTCATAAGGACAAAACCGAACCGAACCGAACCCACGGAAAAATACGAGAGAAACAAAAACTTATTTTTACCCGATTAGCTACGAAAACTTGTTTGGTTTTGATTCAATATTGTTTGATATTTCATCACAAAAATTACGAAAATCGGCCCTGTGTAAATTGAAAATTGCATTCAGATGTCTATGTCTTATTTCGTTGTAAATGCTTTTGTCTCCAATTTTTATTTGTTTTCCTTTTTGTTAGAAGTTGAAATACAAAATATTCTACTACCTAACTCAAGATACATTGTCTTGGGCAACTGCTGTTTCTTTATTTAAAATATCTATAGTTGATGTTGTATTAAAGTGGCACCGCGTTATAGCTATGGTAAACCAAATTTTGCGGCAAAATCTGAGTAAAGAAGCCTTAAAAAATTAGTGTTTCACTTTGTACATGCAGTGTGCTGCTCGCGGTTTAATGTTCGAAGGATAAAACACTAAGACCTTTTAAAGGAGAGATCAAATAGGTACCTACCTAATAAATAAAGATCCTAAACCGAGTCCTAAACATAAAAGAGGATCCAAAATTATATTAAAATGTGCGCAAATATTGATTTAGTTGCAAAAACAGTCATTTGTTTTGTAAAAAGCTCTGTCATAATTTGTTTGACATAAACGGTCAAAACAACAACGAATAGAAATCGTCAAAGCCCGGCTAAATCAATAATATGTTCGTAACAACCAGATAAGAGTATATATGTTCCTTTCTAATGAAATCGTTTAGAAGAAATCAATAAAAAGCAAGTAAAATAGTAAGCTAATGACTAATTAGTGCAATGCCTCATTTTGCGAATCAATATCAATAAAAAAATTAAAGGAAGTGCGTGCCAATGTATGTACCCCTCTACTCCCTTCCCGCCCATCAAGGTTTTGATGACGCGGTGTCACTTTAATACAATATCAACTATAGATCAAAAGCAACAAGAGTAATATTAATCTCAGCACGCCAATGAAAGGTGACATAATTGCAGGTATACTAAATTATGGGTTAGAAGCTAATATCTTTGACAGCAAATAATTGAAAGTCACCATCCCAAAACGTTTACCTGCCTAGTGTGTGCAGGTTTCTGTCAGAACCTAAGCCATTATTTTTCTCTTCTAGGTGCTTTGGTATGGTAACTGTAAAAAAAGTTCCTTTCAATATGTTTGGACGGGTGTCTAGGAAAAGTATGATTTACGGTCTGGCTCGTAAATGATAGATTTTGGGTCCCTTTCAATTTGGAGATAAATATAGATATTTCGAAAGCAACTCGTTCGACACCATTAATTTTCTATGAGGTTTCTTGTGGTGAAGGCCTGTAGATTGTTCAAGTGTGTATCTCTGTGAAAATTAGAACTTTGTTAAGTTAAACGTTTAGTCTTAAATGATCCGTGACAACCAAGTAAATTTCAATTAGAACTCAAACAAAGCACTATTAGTTTTTATCGCTATATAAAGAGAAACACTAGCAAAAACTGAGGTTACTTCTCTAGTTGACAGTTTCGACAGCCATCTGTTATCGGAATGTGACATCATTTGCAGTAATTATAAACAAGATTTTTTTAGATATTTTCCACATATTTCCTGAATAAAAAGATTTTATCTATAGTATATAATACGACATTATGAGGTCTCGGCTTCCCCTCAAGAGGTCTCGCCCCCCCCCCTCAAGACATATTTCTGGGTGCGCCACTGTAATTACTGTCTGCTGTAATCAACAGGTATTATATCCAAATCCAAAATGGCCGCCGTCCCCTTACTTAAAACTCACAACTCGCCGGCTGTCTGAATATGAATCTCCAAAATATGTCCCTTTACAAAAAATGCTCCACAGGGCAGTTTTCAGAATATTTTTCTTAAATGGATAAATACCTAGCCGTAGCCAGAATATGTTATGTTGTTTTTGCTTTTTCTTTGTCTTTTGCTTCTTCTGTTTTATTTTTTAGCGTATTTGGTTGTTGTCTACCCTTATTTTTACGTTTTATAATTAAGTGAGACACTTATGTTTTCATAACATTTTTGTTACAGTTAAAACCACTACCAGTTAAGAAGTTACGTTTCGAGTTTGTGTGCAAAAAACTAATTAGCATTAAAACTTTGTGACCATGACGTAATAGCACTAGACCCACAAACAGTTAATTACTTAAACCTAATAATGACAGTAACTTATTAGTGTTGGATAAACCTCCATTACAAATGTCTTTTTAATTTTTAAGTTAGATTTTTTTCGATTTTTGACGTATTAAATATATATTTTTATTTGTTTAAGTACCTAATGTTTGTATTATTGCTAGCGATATCTCCCAAATGGTTATTTTTCTACATCATTTATGTTGTTTATAAATAAGTACTTTCTGAAAAGCGAAGTGAATTGCAAATGTTGATTTTTTTAGGTATATTTGTCCATAATTCAGAGAAACTTAATAAAAATAACTTCTTGTTTTAGGTTATCTCTATGAAAAAAATATATCATCCTGTATCGAAAGTGTATTTAAAAGAACGCCAAGATTTAATCAAAAAACAAACAAATAAATAAACCATATCTTGGTAGCGGAAGTGAACATTGATAAAGTTTATTTTAAGTTTAGTCAGCCTTTTAAGAACGTGAAAAGGCATTATTATCATACCGGGCACCTGTCTTATTCTTGGCCTTTGTGTTAATTTTGTTTTTAAAAATTAGAGGCAAATTTGTAGTCTTTTAAAACCTTCTTTACTTTGTTGTACTCCGTCAGCTGGACTCACTTAATTTGTTAATGACCGTTCACCACCTTTCTATGTTTAGGGTATCTTTGTAAACCTAAATTTTTACTAAATTCAAAAATAAACAGGGTAGGTACATATTCCATTGTAAAAAATCGACTTTTTTGTCATATCCTGACATATTTTTACTCGCCCCTGTAAGTTCTAAAAATTCGGAATTCATAGATTCAAAATCTTAATTTCTAATATTCCGAATTTTTGAATTTTTATTCGTAGCGCCAAAACTAGAAGGGCTTGAAATCTTGAAAAAAATACTTTAATTTGAGTTTTCGGTAAAGTAATTACTTTACCGCACGCGAGTAGGTAAAGTACTTTACCACACATGTGCGAAAAAATTTCTGCACACGGGTGAAATTTAACGTTTTCTGAAGATCGTGGAAGGAAAAGATAATTTTTAACTTTATGGTCAATTAAAAAAAGAACTTATATAACAGACAACAGTGTATATATTGTTTTAATTTATACACTCAAAAGTTACACTCTAAAACCATCCAATTCATGGCAAGTCAAAACTATTTTTGAAAAAGAAGAGGGTTCATTTTAAATTTGGGGTTAGCTTTGACTACACTTTTGTAACCGGAAACCTTTCTAAATTTTAACCATAGATATAAAAAAGTTTAGAGTGGGTCAAACCCAACTTTTAAGCTTTCAACGCTTTTTTCCGTACCTACATATGTTATTTTTAAAATAAACATTTTGCGTTTTTTAAAATTTTGAAAGCAGCAACATTTTTTCTTGCTAAAAATGATTATTTTTAATATTATTATAGTTATAGAAGCACAGCCTTAGGTAGGCTGTGATAGAAGTCCACAGTATACCGGTTTATTTTTTAAGTGACGAGTATGAGCATGAATTTTCGTACATAACTTTATTTTGCCCAACTTTTTGCTTTGCGAAAATTCTTGAAACAGAGTGCGCGGGCGCAGAAATCTTTCGAGTTTCGGACTGACGAAGCCTAGCTTGTCATTTTAGGGGCAATGTTGTCGAATAAATTTTTTAAGCCACAGAGAAAAAATAGCCGGTAACAAATTCTTTACTTTTACTTTTTTCATCTCACAAATTAAGTGCTGAAAACCCCAGTAAAGAAATAGTAACCGGTATTTTTTCTTCTGTTGCTTAAAAAACTGTGTCAATGTGTAAGTGTAACTGGTAACATTGTCCCCAAAGGCGCATGCTTGGTATAGTCAGTTCAAAGCTAGAAATATTTCTACGCCTGCGCACTCTGTTAGGTATCACTTTTAAGAATTTTCGCACAGGAAGAAATTGGGCTTTCGGCAAAGTAAAGCTATGTACGAAAATTCAGCCTGTTACTCATCACTTAAGAAATAGAGCAATGTACTGTAGAGGTGTTGAAAAAGTAGCTATTTGTTACTCGAGTACTCGACAAAGAACGGAGTAACGAATATCGATCCGAAAATTAAACGATTATTTTCGTTACTTTGATTCATTCGATTATTTTAGTATTTGTCTCTATTTTTATTTATTTTTAGATTTTAAGTATGTATTACAGTTCCTACGTAATTCGTACCTTTATTTTTTTAAATTTTAGCCCTCATTTTGAAAATTTCAATTGAATATTTCCATAATATCAACAACAAAAATATACCTACAAGTAAATGATCTTCGAGTAAACGACAGTCCGAGAATTTTGCACTAATCGTCTGATTGAATTGAATACAGTTACAGTAATGAAAGTAACAATAGTTACGAATAAATAAAATGAGTACTTAGTAGTCGAGTAACGATTAGTAACGAGTATTCAAAAGTAACGAAAATCAACACCTCTTATGTACTGTGGAATATTTATAGTTCCAAAAATAATTTATAAATATGTTATTTATGATATTTTGAACTTTTAAAAAAGTTACTAATATTAATAAAATTCCAGACCTACCACAATTTTGTTTTTTGAAATTTGGTCAAATTCAGTTCAGTAGTTTCATCCTGCCTTAGCTTTTTCCTTTTAACCATCCTAGGCCTCGCAGCAATGGCTAGAGAAGGTATTGTTTTTGACGAAATTTTTTTTCAGATAACGCTGAAAATGTGTTATTTGGATGTATTGTGAAGTCTGTCCGTGTGTGTGTGTTTATGTCTGTCCGTAACACGATAGCTGCTAAACCGCTAAACCGATTTTCATGAAATTTTTCGGTAAAATAGTGTACAATACTGTAAACAGCTGATTAGATTTTGGTCAAAATCCTTTAATACTAATGAAATTTTTTGACAGTTTAAAAATTAAAAATATGCTAACTTCTTAACGGACCATCGCATTAATATAGGGTATTTGGAATACAGTCGAACCCCTATAACTCGAACTTAAAGGACAAACCAAAACAGTTTGAGTTATGGAGAGTTTCAATTCATCAATTTTTCATGGATTAAAACAGTTTGAAAAGTACAAAATTAACCGAAAATTAAGTTAAATTTTGACAATATGTTTTTTGTGCGCAGTTGGACTCAATTTTTTTTCGTATTTAAAAGATAAGAGACAAGTCATTATTTGTTGTGGCCTCATCCATTAAAAAAGCGAGCTGTATGGTTTCAATTGCTTTTAAATCTTCAGCGTTTGAAGGTTTTTGTCTGGGAATTTTTTCACTCTCATTTTCATCGTTAGAGTTTTCCTCAAAGTTATCCTCTGTTTTTCCAACACTTTACAAGATCTTATCTTCTGTTGGGCGGTCAATTTCAGCGTTTTTCGATTTCAAAGGTTCGTCTTAGAGAGATCTTTACGTTGGTGGGACTACTACTAATACGGTTCGAGTTATAGAGAGGTTCGAGTTACAGAAATTCGAGTTAAAGAGGTTAAAATACATATAAGAATTGAAAAATGTGCAGGAATCACTTAAAAAGTTGGAGTTATAGAGAGGTTCGAGTTATAGAGGTTCGAGTTGGAAAGGTTCAAGTTAGAGAGGTTCGACTGTATGTATAGTAGAATATGTTTTTCTCAATAATTTATGTTTTTACTAAAAACTTTGTAGGAACTTCCGTTTCTGAGATATTTTCACTTAGAGTGTGCTAATGGGCTAGAAATTAATTTTTTTTAATCTCCACATCAAAAAAGATACATAAAGAAATTTTTAAGAGGACTAAAAGTTCATTCTCACTGTTGATATGTCTATGATTGTAACCCTCCCCTAAATGCATCTCCCAGATAGACAGCTGATGGTGTAAATTTGGCTATGTTTATTTATTCGTTCATTGTAATACGTTTAAATCGCGCAGGCCGCATTCAAATTTGAACAGAAAACTACCCCCTTGATTCGCTTTCGGCAAACATCGAACCCCTGTTTTTATAGTGAAGTCAAAAAGCGGTAGCCATGTCAACGACGATTTTCGTCTCATTCTCATCTCTTTGAACACCCCAAATTTTTGTTGAAGATTTTGATTTTAAATATGAATTTATAATATAAAGCAAAAACGCACAATTATTATTAATACAGGGTTCCCAAGCCTTGATCTTGCATTGGAAAAGCGTGTGTTCGAGTCAAATACGTTTTAGCATAAATACATGTTCAAAGAATCGAAAAGTGAAGCGATCATAGCTGGCTTTGGAAACAGTGGCAAATTTAAATTTGCAAATGCGAATTTTCAAGTGCGCATGCGTGTGTTTTGTCATGTAGACACACAGCTGCTATGTGGGTGGAGGCCATATGAACATTTTGCGATGTTTTGCGTTTGTCGTGTAAAATTATGTTTTTTTCTGTAAAAAATGGGAAATAATACATGTAAAAAATGTGCGGTTTGTGGAAAAATTTCCGGAAGGAGTAAGGGAGTGCCATTCCATAGTAACTACGTGTATTTTTCTTTATAATTTGTTATTAAAGTTAATAGTGGTTGGGCAATGTTACACCCTTGCGAAGTTAGATGGTCTTGTCTATAATCCTATTTAAATAGTGAGAAAACTATCGCAAGAAGCGCCATCTACCGAAATACAAGAGAAACCAGAAGAAGAGCAGGCGAAAGTAAACTGGTATACATATCGATCAATGAAAAGACCGATTACAAATAAAAAGAAACTAACTAATCCGTGACCTACGACAGCTCTTCTGCCTTTCAGGCCAGATTAACGCTTATTGCGTTTTTACCCGCCATCAGACACGTGAGCGTCAAAATTTCACGTGTGATTTTTTTTAGTTTTTTTTAAATTTCGCAAAAACTAAGCTTCTAAGCTAAAAATGTATAATATACTTTATTGTAGACAATAAAATTCCCTTTCCCACAATGTATAAGCCGCAGCGGAGTGGCGTGCCCGAAAGGGCGGGGGGGGGGGGGGGGGCGACAGCTAAAAAGGGCGCCTCTGAAAACTGATGAAAAATCTTGTGGCAAAAAATGACCAAAAAAAAAAAGGTCATCATGTGTGAGGGGGCGCCCGATAAGTCACAAGGGCGCCTCTCACGAATCTGACGACCAAAAAAAAAAAGGTCTTCATGTCGTTAGTTTCCTTTGGCACCCACTCAATTGGCCATGACCGGCCCGACTTAATAAAGCTGAGGGCGCTTCGGCCACCTATGGGGCGCCACTACTTTCGGGGCGGGGGGGGGGCGACGAACCCCCCGCGCCCCCCCACGCTACGCCGCTGATAAGCCGGTGGGGTTAAAGGGATTACAAACTCTCCAGCGGCGTCCGTTAATTGTTGTAATTAAAAAAAACCATGTTTGTCCCGTAATGTATTTGAGTTTTTGTAAAAAATATGTTATGCTTTATTGTAACTAATAGAATTTCCGTTTAACTGCTGTATAACAAATTAGTATCACAATTAAAACTTCAGCGGTGTCCGTAAATTAAATAAATTTGTAAAAATCACAAAATAAACCATTTTTGTGTTAGTTTTATCTAATATTTAGAACACTATTTTAGAGAGTAAAATTTTCTTTTTAACAATGTACAACTCGGTGGGGATTTTTTACATGTTTTTGTCGATTTTCTTAGAAACCAAGCTCTTTATCAAAGGATATGTTGTACAGTTCGTCGTAGATAATAAAATTTCCTTTTTAACGGTGTGTAACACGGTGGAAGTTAATTTATAATTACTGTTCTAGTGGTGTCAAAATAATTTTTGAAAATCACCAAACAAATCAATTTTTTTACATGTTTTTTCCAATTTTCCTAAAAACTAAGCCGCTTACGACAATATATGTTTTAACTTTACGGTTTATAATGAAATTTCCTTTTAAACGGTGTATTCCAAAATGCGACAGAGGTTATTGCTAACTCTCCAGGGGTGTCCGTATATTAGGGTCATTTTCAAAAATTACCGAAAAATAATTTTTGTCAATTTTCTTCAAAATGTAGGATAGAATCAAGTAAAAATTCTTTTTTTTTTCTCAAGAAGCTTATTTTTTCTTTAAATAGATAAAATATGTAACAAAAATGGATTACTTTAGTTATTTTTGAAAAATTATTATTATAAATTCGCGCCCCTGGGGGCTAACATGTGACATGATTCTCACATTATATTACAGCCTTTAAATGAAAATGATATTTTCTACAATAAAGTATACTGAATATTTCTTTCCAAGAAGTGTATTTTTTGAGAAAATTTTATAAAACCGAGAATAAATATGTTTTATCGAAATAATCCCAATTTACGGACGCCACTGAAGAGCCACTTTCTTCCTCTCACCTTATTGACCAATACATTGTTAAAAAGAGAATTTTGTTCTTCACAAATAGTGTTGCTTGCGATTTTTGCTAAAAGGTTAGTTTCCGAGAAAATTCAAAAAACTAAAATATTGCACCTTTGGGGGGGTTAGGAGGAGTTTTTTTAAGGTGATCCAAACGTAGGTGGTTTATTTCTAGCCCCCTAATGAACCTTTTTAGGGTGAATTGGGCTTAATGACCCTGTATAAAGTATTTTCGCAAAAAACTATTTGCGAAAAACACGGTATTTGAATTTATTTGTTTTGGAAATATTTTACTTGAAAACACAAGGAAAACTTTTTTTTACAAAGGTGTTGGAGACTCAAACGATTTATTTGTCAAATTAAATTTCTTAATATTTCTGGCATAAAATACTTTCGTGCTGGAAGTTATGTATGTCTACTGCCAGACAGTAAATTATTCAGAAAAATGTCAACGATTTTGCTTTCCGGAATTTTAAATCACTGTCTGCTTGCCAAATCTCCACTTTACTGTTTCTCAAACTGACTGTTGTGTGCAAAGCTATTTTAATACTGTAAATTATAATAATCAAAAATAAAGCTGGCATATTTTTGGATAGACGCACTACTTAATGTTTCAAGCAGATTAAATATAATGTTCTGGTGCTATTTTTAAGTGGTCATCAGCATTTTTTTTATTTTTATATAAAACCTTTCAGAAAATTGGATTTGACTCAATTTATTTCTATCATTATAGATTTAAAAGAGTGATTCATAATTCATACGAGGGTTGTCTTATATTTTGCATATATAGGAAGATAGAGGGCGACACTGGAATGTCATTACTAAAACTTAACCTCAATCTTTACGTAACCTAAATTCTAAACGTCAGTTCGATACATGTATCTAGATTTATAGCTACAGTGGATTTTTTAAATGGAATTAAACCGAGAACATTTTCGACCTATAATTTTTTACAACTTTCGAAGAAAATTATCTCAACAAGAATGCCTTGCCGAGTTGATTTCTGTTTTCGGTAATGAATCGACAGTTTCTCGTTGGTATGGAGCATTCAAGCGTGGACGGATAGCCTTAGCGACGATCCAAGGCCAGGTGCATCAAAAACGGCTGTCGCCCAGTAAAACATCGATGATGTGGGCACGCTTATCATGGAAGGTCGACATGTGACATATCGCGAGATTGAGGCTTCATTGGGGATTTCAAGGACCTCAGTTCAAAAAATTTTGCAAGAAGAATTAGGGGTAAGAAAATTTGTTTCCCGCTGCATATCTAATCTGTTAAGGGAAGAACAGAAAGAACTCCAGCTTCTTTCTGTTCTTCGGTTTAATTGGTGTCAGAAAACTATAGACCACTTTCAGGCAGGAAACTCGAAAAACGTGTATACCATTGTAATGATGAATATGATTCGTCTGTTTGGGTGTTCCAAGATGAAGGAAAGCCAACAAAAGTCATTCGATCTCAAACTGTATCCAAAAAGATGGTCGCGACATTGTCTGAAAAGCAGGTCATGTGGAAACTATTCCTCTGGAAGACCAAAGGACTGTTATTGCCGATTGGTACATCACCATTTGTTTACCGAAAATCATCGCTGAGCTTCGAAAAACGAACCCCGAACGACGAATCATCCTCCACCAAGATAATGCAGGTTCGCACAAAGCACAAAAAAACCATTGAAATTTTAACCCAACAAAATGTCGAATTGTATCTCCATACAGTCCTGACCTAAGTCGCAACAATTTCTATACTTTTCCGAATATCAAGAATGGACTACGTAGTCAAAGATTTCACTGCCAGAGGAAGCAGTCGACGCTTTCAAGAATGCAATTTTGACAGTACCAACAAACGAGTGGAATTACAGTTTTGACAAATGGTTTGAGTGCACGCAAAAGTGCATTCATTTTCATGGAGAATACTACTAGAAACAATAAAGTTTTTAAAATGTATCCACTGCTATATTCCTGCTGTAAATGCAAAACTTAAAAGACAACCCTCGTAATAGTGTCTTTTAATTTTAAATCTAACGTTTCTATTTCTTTATTTAGAACTTAATACGCGTCAGTGTCTGGCTGTTCAACGTACTTTGCCCCGTGTGTCTCGTCTATTTCTTTTTTTAGTTCCTTTGCTACAAGAACTAATCCGACTAAAATTTTAAAAACGAAGTATGGTGTTTCAATTTTCTCAGATTACCAAAATGCGGCACATGTGTTGCGACGATAGACAAGGGCTGAAGGTCTGTAAGCGCAGTTTAGGAAACCCTTAGAGGGTTCAAAACCCATATAGCCAAAAAATTTTGATCAGGTCACTAATTTCTTAACTTAAAAAATGATTAACCTAAGTCATGAACTTCTTTCAAGAAGATTGAAAATAATCCTACAGGAATTCTAATTTCGTTTTCTGCTGCTCTAAACAGTTGATTTCAAGTCATTATTCTGTTAAATTCTAAGGGACCAATGTCCTTTTTCTTTCTTAGTTATTTGCATTTTTTCTCCATTATATTCTATGACACCTTCAAGAAAATTACTTTTTCCTTTGGATTTCACTGCATCATTTTTTGATTCTTTATTCAGTGATTCCATTAGATTCTTAGTATTGAACGATAGCACAAAATTTCAAGTCTATTTATTTGTCTTTTTTTATTGTCTGTGCCCTTTGTTCAAAACATTTCTCCATATTTTAATTGTTGATTTTATACTTATATTTTATTTAATGATGAAGCTCTTTCTATTAGTGTGTTTTGCAGGTCAGGTTTCCAACGACGTGGATGTTATGATCATTCGTTCGTTTTTTTTAATGTATCTTCGGTCGCTAATTCTGGGAACCTGCCTTTAGTCTTCCTAATAATATTTATAGATTGTTAGTTTTAACGAAACTATCATCGGCATATCATAGCAAGTTATTCAAAACCTACTAATAGGAGCGCTCTTTTTGCAGTTGCTGTTTTTCTTAAACTTTATTAAAATTTGCTTTACTGTTCATAATTATTGAAAAGGAGTGTGAAAAGTATACAGCTTTGACGGATACCTCTTCATTTCCTTTGATAGCCCTTTTTCAATTTTAACCCTAGCTGTTTGATTTCACTAAAGCTTTACTATAATTTTAAGTTCCCTGCTACGCCTTTAAAGTTCTTCAAATGTGTCAAAATTTATTACCTGCATCTCTTAAAATGTTTATATTTACATGATCAAAAATTTTCACCGTTTCACGACCTTGTTCATTTTTAAAAAGCAACTCATCAATGATTCTATCTTTATTAACTTAATGGTTTTGTTCTAGCATTCTTATCAACTTTTTAATTGCTTTCAAAAATCTATTTGTTAGTTAAGAAATCAAGTATTTGGTGCACTTAAAAATATACCCCAGGTTTCTAAGAAGTACATCTGTTCCAAAAATACTTTCAACCAAAGATAATGTTCGAAAGTCGTCCGAATGAAAAGAGAAATTGTTAAAAGGAAGACTTTCTCGGTAAAATTAGCCTCGAGACCCACCCACAAGATTTTTGAAAGACGCTCTACGACTCCTCTTGAAAATAGAACAAAACGAGAACGAAGGGGGTAGGTAGAAAAAGCAATGTATACAGAAATAGCATTGCTACGCGCAGCAAGACCATTGTTTGACAGACGTTTATGACACCATAAATCTGCAGAGGAAAAAAGAGGAGGAATATGCGTACAATAAATTTAAGTGCCCGTTTTTATTAGTGGTTTACGGACTTACTGATGATAATTTAACTTTTACAGCATACGACATTATCCAACAGGTTATATGCCAAAACATGAAAAAATAATATGTTTTCTTAACTCAAACAAATGGCATTTTTTAATCTCTTTTTTTGTAACTACCCATATATATTAAACTAAATAAATTCATTTACAGTCTCGTTAGACATTTTCCAATAAAAGCCAAGTTTAGAAAAACATTTCCAAACTAGCAAGAACCTTTTATTTTGAAATTTGTATTAGAGAACTTGACTTTACTTTTATCTCAATTCTTGTTACGGAATACCATTTTCGCATACTTGGCTTTTTTACATGAAATGTTTTTGTTATGATTTTACTCCTTTTTTAAAGGATTTGGATAATATTTAAGTTTTAAAGTAGTAAAATAAGCGGAATATTGTTCAAAACTTTTGCAATGCCTTATTAAAAATTTTGAGGTTTTTTATTTTTAGCTCACACATATACTATACTATAGTAGTGTGAGCTATAGTAGTGTGAGCTATGGTGATCCTAATCCGAGAAAAAAAAAGTTGCTCCGATTTCAAAAATTTTTATATATCTTTGCGTTTCAGATGATTTTAAAACTTTTTTGTTGCGCCGTCTGTCTGTCTGTCTGTCTGTCTGTATGTCTGTCTGTCTGTATGTCTGTAACGACCAACGCGCATAACTCAAAAACCGCTTGGCCGATTTTAATGAAATTTGGTACCTAGGCTGGGTTTTGGGCCGAGATGGTCCCATTTAAAGATGAACAAAATCCACCGAGCACAAACCAAATAGAAGGGTGTGGGTTGATTTCAAAAATTAGAGTTTATGGGAAAATATGGCGTATGTGACATCAAACGAAAGGTAATTGAGTCTGGAGTTCAACAAAATACATTTTAATTTTTAAAAAAAGGGTGGGGGTATATTTCAAAAATTAGAGTTTAAGTGAAAATATGGCGTGTGTGATATCAAACGAAAGGTAATTGAGTCCGGAGTTTAACAAAATACATTTTAGTTTTTGTTATTTTTAAGGGTGGGGGTAGATTTCAAAAATTTGAGTTTAAGTCAAAACATGGCTTGTGTGGTATCAAACAAAAGGTAATTTAGTCCGGAGTTGAATAAAATATATTTTAGTTTTTATTTATATTAGCTCACACGTACACTATAACTATAGTACCTAGTGTGAGCTTAGGGGCCCATATATTGGCAGAGTATTTTCTTTTGTTTTATCATAGATCCTATCAACCTTTCGAAGCTTAGCTATCTAGCGTTCCTGGAAGCGGACAATGTTACTTTTACATAACTTAACATTTATAGGAGAGGGCAGTAAATGAAAATTTGGTGTTTTTAAATTTTATTATGGTTTCTATCAGTCTTCAAAAGCTCAGCTCTCTAGCGTTTCTGGAAGTGGGCAATGTTACTTTTACATAACTTTACATTTAAAGGGGAGGGAAGCTAATTACAAATTGGGGTTTTTTTATTTTTTTCTATAGTATTCATTAAAATAGAATATTCGATAAAACGGCGTTCGATGAAAATGTTTCTAGATATATGGAAAAAATTTTCGATAAAATGTCATTCGATAAAATTTTGTTCGATAAAAGTGTTTTCGATGAAAATAGATGAAAATGTCATTCAATAAAAAAGTTTTCGATAAAAATGTCTTTGATAAACTTGATTCGATAAGTGTTTTCGATAAAAAATCCGCCCCTATTCTTTTAATTTTCTTTTGAATTGTATACCTTATCCCTTGCACTGGCGATTTTTTTCTCAATAAAAGATTTGCAGTGGGACACGGAGAATGTTCTTTTCATACCATCTGAAATATTTTTATAATGATCGGCTCGATATCAAAGACCGTTGATCCATTATTTCAATTCTTACTTGTCACTTCCTAACAACAGGAAAAACAAATCCTTGCATTAATGCATACTGAACAAATGCATTTTCTTATCTTTCATCTAGAACACGTACAATCGTATGTAAAATAGTCTTAATCTTGGTCCAAGCCAATTTGATTTGCATAGTAATCAAGTAAGTTTAAAGATAGATTAGTTGGGATAGGCTAAACTTGCGAAAACGAAAAGATTAGGTCAAGAATTTTAAGGAATGATAGATTTAGAAAGTCATGAAATTGTCTTTGAAATATAGGTACTTAATAATGTACAGTGTGTTCAGTGGCGACTGCTACAGGGAGCGCAACGGGACAGTGCCCTCCCAAAACTAGACAACAAACAGTATTTTTAATTGATTTATTTAAAAAAAAGTTTAATCTTCCCTTACGACATGATTGTCTAGTTCTTTTTATTATCTGTGGTTAACAGCAAGCGATTAATTGAACTTTTTTGGCGTAAATAATTAAAAGCCGGCAGCCGCGCGGGGCAAGGTTTCAACTTCACCCGTTTTTCAACGGGGTATGGGTAGATGTTCTCGAGCGGGGGCGGGAGGAACGTTTGTTTTAGTTGAAGTCGGTTATCATCACTGTGCGAAAACGTCCGTTGCCCTTGCTACGAAGCCAGTTCTATCCTTAGTGAAGACTATGAGTTTGTTTTGATCACGTGTCATTGTTTGTTTTTGTTATCGTTTGTTTATAAAATGGAAATAAATACCGTCGATTACATAATTAACTGTGTAAATTTAAATACGTTGACATATGATCTCCGATTACAAATAAAATCTTTAGGGCCACATAAACCGGAACTAAAAATTAACAAAAATTTCAGTGCAACTAATGCCGAGGGGTGTTCCAAAAAAATTTAATACGAAGCTGAAAACTGGTTGTGATAATCACGTTGATGATCCTGCGTTGGTGACAACGGGAATGTGTGATATCAGGCACTTTAGTGAAAAGTTAAGAAGTCACAAAGTAAGTGCTACTCATTTAAATAATCACATAGAATTTTCTATGCTAGACAAGACTGATATTAGGTGCCAATTGAATAGTGCCTATAGTATAACTATTTTATTTATTAAAATATAATTTTGGTGTAAATTGCTCTCTTATATGTAGTTTTTTTTATAAATAAATTGAACTGTGTAATTTTTATCTATCGGTTTTAGTTTCTGAGATATTACATAGCTTAAATTTTTTTATGGACTGAACAACTTTTTATTTGATTTTTATTGATCAGCGTTAAATTTCCTTCAAAATGATTTATTTTATTTTTAAGTTTTTTTTATTGTATAGTAATTACATTTCTGTTTTTAATAAAATTTTTTATTTAATTATTTTAAAATATTTTTAACCCGTTTTAATTTGACTTTTATTTTGACTGGGTTAAAAATTATTAAATAAAAATAAAAAATATAAAACACACAAAGAATATAAGTAAATAAAGAGGTAATTCCATAAAGAAATAAAAAATTTCATTAATATCATACTAAACGTTACAGATAAAAGTTAAGTTTAACAGTTGGATTCTTTATAAAGGAATATATAAAAAATACGACTTGTTTTATCAAAATGGAGTTTTTACTTTTAAGATTTTCTTGAAAATCTATTCTCGCAAAACTGTTTTATCTATAAAAATTTTGTTTTGGTGTAAATTGTTTTTCTTTACAAAGAATTCAACTGTTAAACTGAATTTTATCTGTCAGGTTCTCATGTTCAGTTTTTAAGATATTATGTAAAGTTGGTATTTTTTTGATGGAATGACCCTTTTATGACATTTTTGGAATCGGCTTAAAATATCTTTAAAATTACATATCACATTATATATAATATTTTTTACCTTCCTAGCCCGCGTAGTAATAGCTAGAAAAGGTCTTATTTTCGACGAATTTTTTTTTTCAGATAACGCCGAAAATGTGTTATTTGGGTGTATTTTGACCTATCTTAGCAATATCGTCGTGATATCTGTCTGTGTGTGTGTGTATGTGTGTATTCTTTCTGTCCGTAACGTGATAGCTTCTAAACCGCTGAATCGTATTCGCTAATGACAGTTTTTTGAAAATTAAAGAATTTAAAAAATGCTAACTTTTTAACGGAGCATCGCATCAATAAGGGGTTTTCGGAATATGTTAGACTACGTTTTGGTCAATAATTTGCGTCATAACCAAAAACTCGTAGGAGCTTTAGTTTCTGAGATATTTGCAAAAAACTGTTTATATAATATCATGGCTTCACTTGAAGTGTGCTTATAGGCTAGCTCGGAAAGTATCAGATCCGTCATGGATCCATTTTTTTTTTAATTTTATTTTCTAATTCTTTTTTATCTTTCTATTTTTAAGAAACCTTTTATTTTTGATTAATTTCTTAATCTGATCATTTAAAAATATTTTAAGCCTAGCAAAATAATTAATAAATAGTAACAAAATAAGTAATAAAATACAGTAAAAAAACAAAGAATATAAAGAAAAAACTCAAAAACTAAGTGACAGATAAAATTACCAGTTAAGTTTTTTATAAAAGATCCATAAAAAAGCAATTTAAATCAAAATTATATTCCCATACATAAAAAAGTTATAAGCCCAATAAAAATATTCTTGAAGCTAATAAATAACGAGGCCTATCAAGACGTGGTTTTGTTATTTGAAGACTAGAAATATCTAAAACCTCCAAAAAACATAAAATTTGGCCCACCCTGTACGTATACAAAATGTAATCAAAAAATTTTTTCTTGGTTCTGGGCGTAGGTTGAGTCGTATCTCATTTAACTTCGGACACGACTAATAATGCGGATTATTTGGCATTCAGGGTTCAGAAAATCGCCTTTCCGAGCCAGCCTACCTGCAGCGAGCAGTGTCTATTAACAGGGAAGGCTTAAGCCCAACGACCCGCAGTCCACGGACAATCACGAAAAAGAATTGCAAAGGTTACCACCTAGGTGGAGATTAACGGGGATCGTGGATTTGCTCATTTGAACGCCTCTCCGCGGGACGCCAAACTCCTGACGTCAGTTATTGAACGCTACTCGAGCAACCAAAAAATTACCAACAATAACAGCATGCTCGTTTATCGGACCAGCATCAGCATCGCTCTTTTACAATCGAGGGAATTGCACACAGGTCCCCCTTCTGTGTAGAGGACAATACGTCATACCACTCTATACAAAATTTTCTGTGACCCAAGTTTTATGTACAATGAAATGCCGGTCGGAATCGACCCCGCGCAATTTACGCATCACTTGATCCCAAACGATTTAAACTAACTGACAATTCTGGGTTGATCCATCTACATCACAATAGGGCAGAGTCACCTGAGTTCTCGCAGTCCCCGCATCAATTCTTACATCTGTCATTTTTATATCTGATGCAGGACGATTGTGGCTCGTATGAAAATCTGTATTTACATGGGATTGATCTAAGATAAGAACATTTTTTGCCTTAATACGCATTGTGTCGTTTGGTATTGTTCTTTTATCAAAGTCATTACGATTCATTTGCTAATGAACTGGTGTCACAATATACAGCGTAAAAGGTATAGTTTTTAAACTTTACACGTCTAATAAACAAATATTTTTTCTAATTACTATATCTCTTTCACAAAAATACATTAGATTTTCCAGCCGATGGGAAACATTCAGTAAAATAACTACAAGATAGTGGCGAGGATATTGATTTTCTAGATTTATATCTTTTTTTTCAACCGACCAGAAAACATACACTTTCTGTACATTTTTTTGTACAGAAAGTTTCATTTTACAGTGCGGGTTTAGTTCAGATTCTTTCCGGTCTCCAAAGTGATCTTTATTTTTAATTTTCCGGTCTCTTGTTCTCTTTCCGGTCCCTATTTCAGTCAAATTAGCCATGACTTTGTGATGACAGCTTATAAAAATTGTTTTGTTTTGACAGCTTTGACATTTAAAATAAATCAATATGGCTGCCTTTTAAATAAAAAACTTGTGTTTAAAAAGAGATATTTAAAAAAATAATAAGTAAATTATGGACTTGGACATGAATGAAGAATTAAATCCGGAAGAAATAATTGAAGCAGCATCAAAGGTAACTTTCGACTTGCTACCAGAAAAATCCAAAGAGAGATATACTAGAAATTATGATGTATTCCTTAATTGGTGTCACACAAACAAAGTTAAATCAATTGATGAAAATGTCCTAGTGGCATATTTTGCCGAAAAATCAGCCACATTGAAGTCCAATAGTTTATGGAGTTTATTTTCAACAATAAAAACTTGCTTATCATTAAGGAGAAATATTGATATTAGTCGCTACTACAAGCTAATTGCATTTTTAAAGAAAAAGTCTGCAGGATATAAGCCTAAAAAGGCCAGAGTTTTCAGTGGAGAAGAAATTAATAAATTTTTGGAAGAAGCAAGGGATGAGGAATTTTTAATGCTCAAAGTAAGTAAAATACAAACAAACCTAATTATTCTCCTTGCTATTTTTGTTATAAAAACGTGTGTTTCAATCCCAACAACTGCACTGTAACTTTTAACCAAATTTTAAAATTTTATTAGCTTCAATTAACAATTTTTTCTGTAAAAACAAAAAACAATTCTATTTATTAATTTTCATTCAATAACCTAACTAAAATAATCATAACATAACACAAGGACTACCAAGCTAAGCAATGATGCCAATTTGTTTTATATAGATTCTTTGGAACCAAATAAAGAACTCAAATTGGAATTCAATTACAACTATTATTTATTACAAACAAAAGATTCATACAAATTTTGCCATTTAAATTACAAAAAAAAACATACAACACAGATTTTTTTGTTTTACCATCTTTATTTTTATCAAAAAATAATATAAAAAATGTATACTTTAACTAATTACTTAAATAATAGTGGAAAAAGTATTTTTAAAACTATCTAGGTTAGTACTAGCACAGCCTACCTAGGTAGGCTGTGGTACTAGGTATCCGATTGTTTAATAACTTAGCATTCTTAATGATAAAAATAATAAAATCCGGCAACGCTCGACTGCGTAGTGAAAAGAACAAGACGAGGAAAAATACCAGTTTTTATTACGGATCGGTTGCATATGGGACTGTTCACAAATTGTAAAGTTAGCAAAAATTTTAAATTTACTTTTTGATTTTAGGTTGTAACGATCATGGCCATTTCGGGAGCAATGAGGAGGGAAGAAATTACTAAATTAAGCCTAAAAGACGTCACTGAGAAAGAAGACATGATAATAGTCAATATACCAAACACTAAAACAAATGTTTCAAGAACTTTCGTAATTCTTGGTGAAAGAAATTTGAAGTTATTTAAAAAATACAAAAATCTAAGGCCCCCAAATGTTCCGCATGAAAGATTCTTTTTATTTTACTCTCAAGGAAAATGTAGAAAGCAGCCAGTAGGTCTTCATGGCGTAGGAGGGGCACCTGCCAAAATCGCCAAATTTCTACAGCTTAAAAATCCACAAGAATTCACCGGACACACATTCAGGCGCACCGCTGCCACACTCCTAATAGAAGGCGGTGGAGACATATTAAACCTTAAAAATTTGGGCGGCTGGCATTCAAACTCTGTTGCTGAAGGATATATTGAGCACTCACTGAGACAAAAAGTTGATAATGCTAAAAAAATTGGAGCAGGTGCAGGCGGGAGCTTCCCAGTAGCAGCCAGCAATGGAAGTTCAACCAGAGATTTTACTACATCTAATGTGTCTGATGCTCAAAATAATATGTTGTCAAACATTTCAGAAACAATAAATATACAGCAGAGAAATTCACCAAAAATTGAAAATACTTCGGCTGCAAATATAAATATCCAAAATGTGCATAACTGCATTTTTAATATTTATACTCAAGAGAAAAAGTAATGATGCATTAAAATTGTTTGAATTTTATATTAGGTACATATAGGTAACTTACATATAAAATGGTTACTATAGTTATATAGGTAGTTGCGTATAAGAATTGTTCCTAATTGTAGCATAAATATTGTTTAAATATAAGTAGTCAAACATATACTTACTCTAGCTTTTGAGTAAGACAGACAGCTGTGCTTCATTATGTCGGTTAAAAAAAAATATACGTACGATACACGACCGGAAACTGACTTTACAGGTCTCCGCAGGTTTACAGGTCTCGCCTGCGGCTCGCCCTGTAAATTTCCTGTGTCGACCTGTAAAGTCCTTATTTCCGGTCTAGTAACGTAAATACCTATATTAATATTTATTAGTTTCCATGGCTGTATTAAAAACTGATCCAAATTTAATAGTTTTAAGGTTTACTTTAGTCTTTTCTTTATTTGGTTCGATCTTATCGAATACAAACAAAATATGAGACACTTTATGATTTCGTAAGTTTTTTGTATTGATAACATTGTTTTACATGGTGTAGTGTTTCCTGTAAAAAAAAAGAAAAAAAATGTAAATTGAAATTGTAGTGTATATTTACTATTTTGTTCTTATTTTTTAAGTGTTTTAGTTATTTGTACACTTAAAGCAAGGTCAATATGTAAAAGAAAAAACTTTATTTCAACTCTAAATTTTTTGCTCGTGTTCATTTTTTCCGAAATTTATCTCGTGGGGGTTTTCGGCAAACATACTTTACATACCTAATGTCATGGGGGTCTTTGCATTTCGGGTAAAGTCAACATTATAAGCAATTCAATGCATGTACCTCCTTATCATGCCCATTTGGAGTATAATATAAATTCTGTAGATGTTTTACATGTGTTTCTGTGTTTATCATCCCGAGATAAGCTAATCAAAATGATAAGCAGCGTAGGAATATCAAACGCAAATAAAATACGTATAATAATAAAACCAGACACAGTGTGTACAAACTCGAGAGATAATAGTTATAAACGTTGGTTTAGCCGTTGGTATAACTCGGATGCTAAACACTTGTATGCTCTATGTGTGTGTGTGTGAATGTTTTATAACCCTCTGCAGCTTCCCCGTGTTAGTTTAATAAATATGTTTGTCGACTAGGCGCTTCTTCAGTATTCTTTACATTTTTATCTTGAGTTTTAACTGCTACTTGCATGGGAAAAACTACTACTTCATATTACTGAGATTTTTAAAAATAAAAATTGAATTTTAAATACCTCAATGGTTAGTTACGATTTGTAGAGCGAAGTTTTAGTTAATCTATCGAAATGGCACTAAAGCGTTACAGGTAACCACAAGATTTGGTACAATTGCATCTAAAGTTTGGACTAACTAAATAAGAAGATCCTTCTTTAAAAACATCTTTACATCAACAATTGACATGTAAAAATCTTTTTTTTTTAGAGTTATTCGATGCAGAGTGTGCATAATAGAGTATTATTTGACTTACTTGTTTAGAAAAAACTGCTATGTCTTCATTAAATGATTCTGACGAACAGACGTCACCACCCGCGACGCCTGGTTCTCTAGGTGTACATGTGGCTAGCTCACATTTTTCGAAAATTAAAGCCAGTAAAGGAAACAATGGGTGCCTGAAAGAAAAAGAGAATTTATTAATTAAAAGTTTAAAACAAAATATTATGGGGAAGCATGATCTCTTGTTGTCTCCTTCATAAATTCAATAATACTGATATTGAGAATATCCAAAGCTTTATATGCATTTGCAAGTAATAACAGCAGCGTTAGAGCAATATGTTACTTGCAAACCAAATTCTTGCCGGCTTGCTGGAGTTTGCAGTCTACGTGGCCTGTTATCAAAACCTTGTAAGCTCTACCCAGCAAATGGTAAGTTACTTGCAAGTGGTGACCAGGCTTAAAAATATATCTGCCAAGGACATTGCAGATAATTAAAAATTCTTGTGGTGGCTTTTATCAAATATTTTAAGAAATATTTTTTAATTCTTTGGAATTTCCGTGGCTTTCATTGACGATGAAAAAAAATTCCAAATCATAAACGTCACGACCGAGAATTGATCTTTCTCAACTAAAAAAAAAATGCGTCATTGTTGCAAAAATGTCTATAGCGAGACAACCGCCAACTGAGCCAAAGAAACAGATCAATCTTAATAATACCAAAAACATCAAGTCGTCTTAAAACGAGGCATTTGTTCTTCGCTGCGGGTGAGCTTGTTTCGAAACGAAAATTCATGTGATTCAAAACGTAAGGCATTAGAATAGACTTGGATACAGAGTGATACAAAGTTATTTCTTTCTAAAAAAATCTTAACTTTTTGCCTTTTAATATAAAAATTTTCAATTTCAATCAAAATTTTCTTTGTTGATCTTCATCAGTTTTATCTTAAACACTTGAATTTTATTTTAATATCTCAACGTTTTCCTGCATTGTAGTTTCTGAATTTATCTTTGCTCTCTGCCTTTCGTTAAATAATGATTAAACAGAGTTGGATAGATAATGATACAAACCTAATTCTTTAAACAATATTATTTTTTTCTTTAATATTAAACTTTTTAGCTTTTTAAACCGTTTTGTATGTCTTCTGCAGCTTTTTCTTCAAATTCTTCCTACAATTTTATCTTAACTTAAGTATATTTTATTTTGTTAGCACTTCCCTGGTTCGTAGTTTTTAGAAATTACTTGCTGTCTTTGCTTTGATTATAAAATGATAATAAATTAATATCACATCAACAATTACTAAGGTCATGACTTGGTTATTCAGATTTCCTTTATTTTATTTATTGTTGATTTTACAAGCTTTTTCTCTCCTGAAAGCCATCTCTTTTTCGTCATTGTTTAAATCATTTAAGACTCATACTGGGATAAGAAATAGCTTTATTATTTCAGTAGAATTTTTAATTGAACTTGTTTTTTGTAACGTTCACTCTGTAGATTCTCCAGCGTTGTTAACAAGATTTTTAATATTCGTTGTTGTCAGATTGAAAACGTCATGGAAACTATTTAAATCGGCTACTGCATTTGCTTTAGCGTAATTGAACATTTTATTGTGTAACAAAAGAGCAATGGCATGAGTAGCTGCTTTAAGAAATAAGACTGATTTCGCTTTATCATCTTTCCATTAAGATGTATGAATTAATTGATAGTGTAAACATCAGCAAATGCTAAATTGAATTGGCCTCTAAGTTAGATTTATTAATGGGGGTATGCAGAAAAAGTTTGCAAAGTTTTGTTTACACTATTTTAAAACGAAAGTTTGACGCAGACGAGAATAAATTATGAAAATTAATGATAAAAAAATCAAAGGACAAAACTGTTGCTAATGTAGAGAGAAATACACTAAAATAAATAGATTTTTTTTAAGTACTGGCGTATGGCTTTTGTTGTAAATTTACAAATAGTTGCGATCATTTATACCTGCAGACACATCTGGAGCGCTAATTTTAAGTTTTAAAATTTTCAAACAAAAAACGGATAAGATAAGAGTGCCAAAGATTCCTTAGACTCGATATTTTTTTCACAGTGTCAAAAGAATTTTCCATTTCTTTCGTTTTCTTAAATTACTCAACCTTTTTTATTAACTTTTTTGGATTCTGCTACTAATTCTCTAAAAAACACAAAATATGTCACAAAATTCTATCCAATAGTTTTTGAGATATTATGTTTTTCCATATTTCTAAACATTTTGACTGATAAAACGTTTTGACCTGCATTGACAAAAATATCGCCTGGACAAAGACTGACATGCATTTTCACTTAAAGTATATCATAATAAGATATTATGTTTTTCCTTATTTGTAAACATTTTGACTGTTAAAACGTTTTAACCTGCATTTTGCAATTTTGAGACGTAATAACTCGAAAACAGTGAATGGAGTTTTGTGATATATTTCATGTTATTTAAACATTTTGTAGTAGAATCAAAAAAACATAAAGAAAATTGGTTTTTTGTTTGCTAAAAATAAGCGCTCCAGATGTGCCTGCAGGTATAAATGATCGCACTTTACATGTAGTATCAGTTGAAAATAAAACAACTACGCAAACTTGTATCTATATATATATATATATATATATATATATATATATATATTTTTTTTTAATTTCAAATTTTTTCTATATATATTTATATATATATATATATATATATATAAAAATCTGATCCTATCAAATAACAAGCCGTGCATTTGAAAACTTCAATCCAGTTCTCAGTTTACACATTTCGGCGATATTTCTCACAAAATCGTTTAAAGCTCTACTTTTGGCCTATCCTGTATATAGGATTATTTAATAACTATTATTAAAAAACAACATACACACATATAGTTTCAAAATTATCTCTAAAAATAAATATTACATAATCGTTCATCTATTGAAAATTATACTGTAATGGATTATCGTGTTTCATTTAAAAAAACATTTATTGAGATTTCGAGCACATATAGTGAATTTTTTATTTCAAAGCAATCGACTGTAAAAACAAAAACCAATTGTGCGTAGGATATTATATTATTGGATTTAGCTAGTAGTATACCTACCTACTTCCATGGCAAAATAAATATTTTTAAATAAATATTTATTAATTTTTAAAATAAGTTTTTTTTCTATCATTTAAAGATTTTGAAAAGCGGTGGGGAGAAGGTGTGCGCCGCACAAAATGGCAAATGTAGCACTTTCAACACGAATTTTTTGTTCTTGTTTCTGATGGAGGGCAAGAAAGAAGCATCCTAATCTAACTTATTCTTCTTTAAATTATTCTGGACCGTTCTAGACAGGTAGGATACATTGTCGATCAATTGACCAAGTTTAGGTTAAGACGATATTGACCTCCCAAAAGAAAGACAGGCAAGCTAATTTAAAAACAAGTTTTGTGAATAAAATGTTTTTTAAAAAAATGCTTGTCATAAAAACTCGTGCAAAACGTCTGAAATTTGAATAAAATTTAATCAACATTCGAAATAAAGAAGTCCCAAGCCCAGAAAGATTGGTCGCCTTAATAACACATAACAAAGAAGAACTTATAAAAATGCTGGAAGAACTGGATACAGCAGCTAAAAATATAGGCTTGAGTACGAACCACACTAAAACATCATCATAGCAAACACAGATAAAGATATCGTGATCAGAATAAACCAAGAAAAAATAGAACAAGTAGAGGAGTATATATATATATACCTGGAACAAATTATTAAACTAAAAAGAGAAAACCCAACAGCTGAAATCAAGAGACAAGTTAGATTGGCCTGGGCAGTATTCGGTAACCAATGTATCCTTCCTGTACTTACTTATGAATCCCAGACCTGAACACTTACAAAATCAAACACGGACAAGGTAACAAAAGGCCAAGTACCAATGAAAAGACAAAAGTTACATGTAAAGCTAACAGATAGAAAAAGAAATGAATGGATAAGAAATAAAACAAAAATAAGGGATGTCAGAGAATAAGTAGCAAAATTAAAATAGAAATTTGACGGTCATAATATCAAAAAGAATGACGATCGATGAAACAAATGTATTGTAAATTGGGGACCTTGGTATAATAAAAGAAGTAGGGGAAGACCCCAAATAAGATGAACAGACGATTTGAAGTTCGCACACTAGATAAATGAACACGGCGACAGACAGGGAAGAGTGGAAGATGTTGGGGGAGGCAAATGTCCAAATATGGATGGAAGAATGCTAAATAGATAGATAGCACCCTTGAGGAGATATTGTCAGTTGTCAAAACAGTCAGGGCTAAAACGCGCCTCTTTTGTTAAGACAACCAAGACCAACAAAAATAAAGTCGTTGAAAAATTCGTTCTTTTTGTGGGTGTTATTTTTACACGGGGTATTTTTGGGGTAAAATTGAGTTTGTTTTGCGATAATTTTAAAACTTAGTAGATATAACTTTCTATAAAAGTTGACTAAAATATTGTTCACAATTGTGAATACTCATATCTTTTGTAGAGTCTTATTTTTAAAGAAACTGCAGCAAAAATGACAAAACGTTTGAATAAAAATTCAACAGCGCTTAATTTAAAGTGTTTATTGTTTTTTTTATATTTTGTGTTATATTCCACACACGATTACTTTAATAAATCTATAACTATTTAAAAAAGTAAAACTACTTTAAAACTAAATGAAAATTCTCAAACTAAATTAAATTTAAAAAAAAATCCAAATCATGTGTTAACAATCACCATGCGTTCGAAAATTTATAAACCGATATTTATCCAGGGTAATTTGGCTTTTTAGATGACGTCATCAATATCGCCTTACCCTACCATCACCTCACCGTCGCTTTTTATTTTCAAACGCACCCTTGTAAGGATATATTTTAAAAGAAAAACATTATTTGCTTACGTCACAGGCGGATATCGCTATGACGTCAAGTCACCGTTCATCTTAAATGCCCTGCCTGTCTTAATTAGTAACAAAAGTCAACGATCGGTGGCAATTTATTATTGTTATAGTTAATTCACTGTCACACGGCTGCCTCGTTTGTTTATACAAATCAAAGCGGAGAGCAGTTTTTTGATAAATGATTCTAAACATACTAATTATTTTATACATAGTTGTAATCTGTACAACCAAAAAGCCGTAAATTACTTTTTATTGTTGAATGTGTCAAATTTTTAATTTATTAGACCACAAACACTGACGGACAAGAAGTGTGAGATATATTAGAGAATTATCGACAATTTTACGTTATACGTAACGTCGCTTGCACCTAATTTCAACAACAGTATTAAGAATTTAAAAAATTGTCACGAATAATTTTATCTATAAAAAAACTATTTTTCAAGAACCGCAAATTTATAAAAAAATCCGCATTTTCTACAACCCCAAATTACCAAAAAACCACTTTTTCCTTTATTTTTTAAAAAACAACATGTGCTCTTTTATATAAAAAAAAAATAAAAAATTTTGATAAATTTGTGGAAAACCGAATATTTACGAGAACTCCCTTATTGCATTAAATAACGCTATTTAGGATGTGGAAATGATGGTCGATAACTCCCGAGTAACACATCGCCAATTAAAGTGTTTATTAGCGCAATAAAAAACGCATAAAAATTTATTGAAATGGTGTTTTTATCTGCATGCATATGCATCTACTGTTAATAAGTTCATTGATTTGCGTTTGCGACCTAGTTTGATCCAAATTGACATTTTCTTAAATTCAAAGTGAGTCGGTCACGTTACGGTTCTGTCGGCTTCATAGTTCAGGCAAGATTCGGGAAAATCCACTTTCTAGAAGCATTTTATATTACTTTTTGGCAAATGGGCAATTCCCCCTATTTTGACCCCGCTGAATCCGAATATCCCTGTTGCCAACTCGAAATATTGACAGGGGCTGAGATATTCAAGATAGCGGCCAAAATGGCGGCGGAATTTTAAATTGCCGCTGGAAAGCCCAAATTATCACAGGTGTACATTCAAAATATATATTTGTATAATTAAAAAATAATAACATATTATTTTTTTTTTAATGGCTGCAAAAACCTCCAAAAACCCCCCCCAGACACCTCAAAATCTGAAAGTTTGAGGTTTTTTCAAATTTTCTTAAAAACTAAGCTTCTAAGAGAGAAATGTATAATATATTTTATTGTAGACAATAAAATTCCCTTTTCAACATGGTATAACTTAATAAAGTTAGACTAATAACAAGCTCTCCAGCGGCGTCCGAAAAGAAATTGTCTTATCCTCAATAAAGAATAAAGGCACATTTTTTTCTGAAAGTCTTAGTTAGAAAAGATATTTAAATATGCAAGAGAAACGGATTATTTCAGTTATTTTTGAAAATAAGTTTATATTAGTACGCCCCTGAAGCCTTAAATATGGCAACAACCCGACATTTTAATAAAGTTATTAAAAGAAAATGTTATGTTCTACAATAGTGTACTACACTATACTAATCCTAAAAAGTGTAGTTTTTGAGAAAATTTTAAAAATCTATAATAAACATGTTTTTTCTAAATAGTCCCAATTTACGTACGCCACTGAAGAGCTACTTGCTTTTTCTAACCCTAATGACCGATACATCGTTGGAAAGGGAATTTTATTCTCCACAAAAAACTGTTCTTTGCAATTTTTGATAGAAGGGTTAGTTTTCGAGAAAATTGCATAAAACTGAAAAAAACAGGTTTTTGGGGGTTTGGGGGGGATTTTCTCCGTCCCTGTCGATTTTTCGAGTTCGCAACAGAGATATTCGGATTTAGCGGGGTCAAATTGGGGAGAAATGGTCTGTTGCCAAAAAGTAATATGATTTGCTTCTAGACCGAAAACGGAAAGCCTTTTAAAATAATATGCTCTGACTATCACGGTTCTGTCAGGTTCAGACCGTGCGGTTTGGTTTGGTATCGGCAGAAAAAAACTTGGTGCCGGCAAAAGTTTTAATGTCATGTAATTTTTTCCACATTTGTAGAATATAAAGAAATAGTGCGTTGTTTGACAACACCGCATGGTTCAAAATAAGTGTCGTGATTTAATAAATGATTTTCTTTGGCAATTTTTCAGGCTGCTGATCCAGGCTTTTCAGACCAGTTTAGGCAACTGTAAGATAATATTAAAAAAGTTGGCGGCCGTACCGAAGCTTTATTAACTGAAAACAACAACAAACAAACAAAAGTTTAATTATCATTTATTTTCTCTTATATCTTTATCCATTGTCAGTTGACTCAGCAGTGGCGCACCCAGGAATATGTCTTGGGGGGGAGGGTGCGAGACCCCATGATGCAGTAATTTATACTATGTTATTTTTTATTCATGAAATATATAAAAAATGCTTAAAAAATTAAGGATTGGGGGGCGGGTCCTAAAGCCCGACTGGGTGCGCCCATGACTGAGTATCAAAAAAAATTACCAAACATCGTAGAAAATAATGTGTTTGTGTCTATTATAGACCTCCCCAAGGTTTACAAAAAAATGTTTTAATATAAAGTAGGCTACATTATAAAATATAAATAATAATTACCATTCAATTAAAGAATCATTTACAGGTATATCGTTACTACCATTAAGTCCAAATGTCTTTGAAGGAAAAAAACACAAAAAAAACTAAGGATTTTTTACATAAAATGACGTTTTATGATAATGGCTTAATTGAATAATCGACTTTTAAAGGCGGCAAAGGCATCATAAATGTACGCATGTGGGTAATTATTCGACGCATATCGATTTATCGAGAGCTAATACTATTTTATTGCAGCAAAAAGTTTATTGAAAAATCCAGGTGCACTAATAAAGAACACAAAATAGTTGTTATTAAGAAAAAACATAAACTGCCCCACGTTGGGCGCCAAATTCGGAAAAACAGGCCCTCACCCTCGAAAAATCATTTTACATAAAAAATTTTCGCAATAACTTAAATGGGCTTTAAAATTTTCCACAACATTTGAGTGAAATATTTTCCAAAACTATCCCGATAATCCACCACACTTTTGTGAAAGTAAAAAATTATTTGGAGGTTGTAAAAGTATGTAACGTTAAAAAAATTACTGGTCAATAGGTAAAATATGATTTAAAAGCAGTTATTGAACAAAAATGCCATATATACACTTGACTAATTTGTTTCGTATAATAACAACTGTTAAAATCTATCCAGAGCTTCCAATTCAACATAGTTTTAAAAGAGGATGCTCACGACGTAGATAGTAAATATATCTGTAGAGGTAATTTTATACCACGGTGGATAGAATAGACCGGTGTTCGGTTTTTATATATATATGTCGAATTTTTACGTTACTGGTGTTCCAGCTGATTTTTGTAAACAAAAGTTAGATATGATATAAAAAACTAATATTTTTTAAATTTTTTTGAAAACTAAGGCAATTTTCCCACTATTTTTTAGTAGATTCTTATAAAATAATATTTTTCAGACATACCAGTCGTTATTTTTTTTAGCCCGCTTTATTTCTCTTTACACTATGTTCTCTTTGCTCGTTTCAGCTTCAAAAATAATCCGCTGACTTACATCTTTGTTTACTTCCCAAGTCCTCGGTTCACCTTTGATACTAAACGATCACATTCAGTTTGACTTGAAGCTTAAGTTTTGTGTAAATTACATTTTATCAGGATGTACTAGAAAACTGTAGGAAAATTGCCTTAGTTTTCAAAATATTTGTTGTTCCGTTGTTCATATCATATCTAACTTCTGTTTCCAAAATTCAGCTGGACCAACAGTGACGTAAAAAGTTCGGCATATATACATAAGATCCGAACACCGGTCTATTCTATCCACCGTGATCTTATACTACCATGAATATTAAAAATGACCACAGCGTGCGTTTGTCATACTTATGTCTGTGCGAATGTCTGAACTTTCTTTTTACGTTTTTCGTTCTTTCGCACGCTTTCTTGAAAAGCAGAGTAGATTAGGGTCGGCACTTGTTTAACTTAGAGTTAAATCTCACAATTTTGTTCCGAAAAACGTTTCTATTCGTATAAAAATCATATTTCTTCACAGCATTAATAAACCTGTCAAAATAACTAAAAGCCAAGGTGTGCGCATTTAATAGTGAAACACAAGTTTCAATCCTAAACATGGGTACATTCAAAAATTAAATTGCGACACTGCCTACTAGAATCAATACTTGCTTTTGCGTTTTCTTCGTATATTTGCTGTGAAAATGATGGACCTGGGTTTTGAAAAGTAGAAAACATCGAATTAAATTAATTTCATTTACATATCAAAGCTTCAGTTTCTACTTTAATTCTTATAAACGCACATTAAATTGAAAGGCGCAAAAGTCAGAGTAGCCTTGTTTGTTGTGAATTGTGTAATGAACTAAGCTCAAACATGCGTCGGCGTCGGGACATAAGTATGGCGGATGCATGCTTTGGTCATTTTTTTGGGGTATTACTTCTACAGATATATTTACTACCTACGTGATGCACACACATTTACGAGTAACGTGTTAATAGTATTGACATTTATGACAGAATAAATATTTACATATTTAGTCAGATTACTTTTATCTACTAATTTCTCAGTTGTCATTATAATATAAAATTCTTGCTGTTTGGTTGCTGATCAATGTTTCTTTTTTTTTTTAATTCCGTGTGAAGTGTGCTATTGTGTAATTTGTTAAGAATTTTGTTAATATCGTTGGGAACAGCGAAAAACAAAAATTGTTTAAAATTTTTAATTATCGGGTTTATGGACTCCAATTTAAAACTTAATTAAACATCCAGACGTTAATATTCTCATTATAATTTATGATACTAAATATCATTTAAATTCATTTTGTATCCTGCCTCCACTATCGTTTTGTGACTGACTTTTGACCTCCCATCTCTTATAAATATACATTTGTATTGATACGTATTTTTTCAAAATAAAACTCGAAACATCTGCGATGCGGTTATAAACAAAGAAAATCACTATTTAAAATAATAAGTGAGCTTTAAGAATAAATGCGAACTTTAATTCATACAAATACATTCAATAGAGTTTTTCTGGATCAGGCTTCTCAAAAACTCACGTCACGGTCCTCTACCCTCACATGTTCGACCATTTCAAATAAGAATTACTTACGACTCTAAAACCAATTTGTGAGAAATATTAAATGCAAAAAATAGACCACAATATTTAACTCAAGTTTATTGAAAGATCATAGTCCCTTTTTAAAAATATTACGGAATTCCGAAAGAAATGTTTGGGATAACGGTGCACAACTGCATTGGAAGTGTCATCTTGAAAACAAAGTGATAATTGGCAAACTTGTGTTTGCTCTTAGGTACTACACAATCTACAATTTAAATAAAAACAAATATTATTAAATCCCTAATTTGGGACGCCACTTGCAGAGATACTTTTGCATTTTCTTATCTTGACAAAACATCAATAAAATCAGGAGAAGCTGCCCGTAACGGACAAAAAAAAAACAAAAAAAAATACGAAGAGCTGGAAGGCAAAATACATTTTCATACCCTTTAGCGTTGAAACATTGGGGCCCTGGGGTGAAGAAGCTAAATCTTTTGTTCAAAAATTATCAAAATTAATAAACAATACAAATGCAAATTGCTTCATTAAACAACAAATAGGTCTTGCAATTCAACGCGGCAACGCAGTTTCAATTCTTGGAACAATCCCAGACGATACTGGTTTAGAGGAAATTTTTTATTGTTGATGTTTCGTTTTTTTTTGTTTTTTTTTAGTTTTACAATTTTATTTATTTCTTTGATTTTATTATTAATTTAATCAATTGTTATACATTAATTATACTTTTTTATGTAATTAGTTAACTAAACAAGAAATATACATAATTTCACTATTAAAAAAAATATATATTTATATATATATATTACAGCTCAAAAAGTCAGTAGCACACATACAAATTTTACCGCAACAGCCACCATCTTAAGTTATTCTGATGCCTGTCAATTTAAATAGTTTTTTAAACCATTTTCCTATTGCTCAACAAATTTTATAGACCACTAAAAATCACCATTATTTAAATTTTTCATGCATCAAAACATCGAACTCTTTCACATATAAAAGAAATATTTAATTCCAGTTTTGGATCTACCGCATCATCGCGCCTTTGACTGTGGTCTAGTCTTACACTATCAAAGGTTTTATGTCTGGTTTTATAGGATTTTTACGACGCTTAAATAAAGAGGATATACTTTGAAACTACTTTGGTTTCATGTATATTCTTTTCTTTTTCATTGTATGGTCTTTCTTTTTTTTATTTGTAAGAATATGTTAGCTTGTTAACATTAACACATCCAATCACGCCAGTCTTGTAAAAAGCCATGACTTCATTAGAGAAATATGTTAATCAAACTTAACAAACTGCAATCAGCAACAATGGAATAAATTCCCTTTTATCAGATTTAATTATTATATTTTTCGTTATTTTCGTTGCTTTTTATGTAGTTTCGTGCATAACTAAATTCTCTTGTTTCCAGATGTAAAAAAAGATTTAATTTTGTGCGTTTGTAAAGTTTCAAAAGCCGCGGAAACGTGTTCTGAACAATTATTGATTGCAGACGAAGATATTGTCTAAATTATAACAATTGGAGCAAGTATTTAAAGCTTTGCCAACACGCACATGCAATTGGAAGTAGTAATAAGTGTATTAGCTGCTGAACGATTTCAAACTATAAGAGTATTTGGCGTGAAAATGATATTTTCTGTCGACATGTTCACTGGCTACTGATATTTCTTATTTTCTTGAGGTTGC
Organism: Aspidapion aeneum; assembly: GCA_963576565.1. Classification (NCBI taxonomy): domain Eukaryota; kingdom Metazoa; phylum Arthropoda; class Insecta; order Coleoptera; family Brentidae; genus Aspidapion; species Aspidapion aeneum. Next base: position 29,950,216 of record OY755038.1, on the reverse strand, counting down.
TTAATTTAAATAATAACTGGCAACGATGAGACTCTATACTTGGTTTTTATTTTAAACCCCCGTTCTAATAAAACTACCTGCACATGCAGTTGTGTACCATTGTCACTTAACGTTTGTTCTGGTATTCCTTGGATCTCTTGAGGAGGGCCGACAGTTTCTGACATATGTTTTGAGAGTTTGTGACTAGTTTCATGATATGCTTATTTTTTTTGTTATCTTTATTATAAATAATAATGATCTTTAACCACCCACGCCGCACTACCACTCCACTACTAAACACTACAATATATAAATATTTACCAAGAAAATTGTTCTGAGGGAGTGAAACGTTATTTTCCACATCAAGGTTGATTGTCAAATTAAATAAAAACGGTAGATATAAATGTAAAACCTACTAAGAATATTTAAAGCAATAAACTAACCTGGCGTCCACTATTATAAACGTATCTCTCTGGCATCCGTTTTTAGGTTCAATATTTGCTCTAGAACCGGGCGTCCAGGTCTGTCTGTATGTCGGTTTGTTTGTTTAAATGTGTCAGGTAATTACTTAGCGCATGCATGTTTATACAACATTGGAGAATGGTGCGTTTGCCCACTTAAATACATCTAAACGGCGTCCCATAAAAATAAACCAACTGTCAGCTGCCGCGAAGAACTGATTGCACCACTCGCTTACCACTAAGCTACAGGGTGATCCAGACCACTGATCACACTTCAACTTTAAGAACATTCGCCCTGGAGAATATCACAAGCCCAGTCCATCTGTTATCTATCTGTTTAGCCTTCTTCAATCCATAGGCCTCCCCCAAGATCTTCCACTGTCTGTTGCCGTGTTCATCCAAATAGTTCCCGCGTGTTTCTTTAAATCGTCTGCGCATCTCATTTGTAGCCTTGCCCTACTTCCTTTATTTTCCCAAGGTCTCCAATATACAATACATTTGTTACATCGATCGTCTTAATGTCTGATATTATGACCGGCAAATTTCCATTTTAATTTTGCTACTTCTCCTCTGACATCCCTTACTTTTGTTTTATTTCTTATCAATTCATTCCGTTTTCTATCTGTTAGCTTTACATGTAACATTTATCTTTCCATTGCTCTTTGGACTTTTGTTACTTTATCCCTGTTTGATTTTGTAATTGTTCAGGTCTGGGATCCATAGGTAAGTACAGGAAGGTTAAATTGATTATACACTTTTGTTTTGAGGTACTGAGGGTATTTTTTTTTATTTTTTTATTTTTAGTTTATTTTACCGAATGCTACCCAGGCCAATCTCACTTGACCCTTGATTTCAGCTGTTTGGTTTTCTTTTTTTTGTTTAATAATTTGTCCCAGGTATATAATGTTCCTCTACTTGTTCTATTTTATTTTGGTTTATTCCGATCGTAATATTTTCATCTGTGTTTGTTGTGATTTTAGTTTTAGTGTAGTTCATACTCAAGTCTATATTTTTAGCTGCTGTATCCAGTTCTTCCAGCATTTTTATCAGTTCTTCTTTCTTTTCTGTTCTTAAGGCAATATCATCAGCATATCTTAGGTGGTTCAAGCAGCATACTTTGATGCCTACTTCTTCCCAATCTAAGTTTTTTAAAAACATCTTCTAGGGCCTTGTTAAATAGTTTAGGTGATATTGTGTCAACCTGACTGACACCTCTTCTTATGCGAATTCGCTTGGTTCCTTCGTGGATTTTGATTGATGTTGTTGCTTCGCTATATATATTGGCTATTAAGTCTGTGTATGTGATCTATTCGGCTATTATTTAATTTAATTAATTCTTCAATACCATCCCGATATTCTAACAGACTTTTGTGGGGATGAAAGATAATTAAGAAGTTGAATTGTTTAGGAAAATAATTTTTTTGATTATATTTTATGAATATTTGTTAATTTTGTGAATTTTTTATATTTATTATAGCAAAAATTTAATAATAAAACTTTAAGCTGCAAATAATTGCGCATGTTTGATATTAGCCAACTGGCTGAACTTCAAAAGCATGTGAGAGATGTCACTAATTCTTAATTTTTTTTGTGGTTAAATGAATTGTTATTTACTTATTATAAGTATTATCCATTAAAAGGATGTTTATATTTTTTAGTAAATTGAACAATTTTTGGAAAGAAAATAAGTATATTCTAAGAACCATTCTATAAAATGTTTTTGTTTTCAGCTTTTCTGGAATTGTTTTTAGATGAATTCAATCACCGTCAGAGCCTTGGGTATTTTAAACAATTTCATTCTATTCTGGATAAATTTAGTTTTAAACTCAATGGACAGAGGCATATATAAAAAATACGGGTTAGATGATTATTTTAAACTTAATACTTATTTAATATATATATATATATATATATATATATATATATATATATATATATATATATATATATATATATATATATATATATATATATTTATCGGTTTCACAACGTTATATACGTCTTCCGATACCCAATCTCCACTCGTTTCTGTTTGCCCATAATTCATCATCTAGGCCTTTTATTCTTATTTCACTGTCTATTCCTTCTCTCCAGCTTCTCCTCGTTTTCTGCGGCCAGTTGGTTTCCATTGTAGTATTTGTTTAGGTAGTCTTTCATCATTCATTCTTTGTACATGTCCGTACCACACCAGTTGTTTTGTTCTTATATCATCCACTAAAGTCGGTTCACCCACTGTCATAATTTCTCTTATTCTTTGATTTGTAACTCTTTCTCTTTGCTCTTCTCCAATAGTCCATCACCGTAGCGGAAAGCATTTTTTCTGTTCTGTCCTTGATTGGCCATACTTCTGAGCCGTATGTAATAATACTTTTTACAATGGTGTTATATATAAGCTTTTTGTTATGTTTTGATATACATTGGTCCCAAATTATTCCATTTAATAAAGTTATTGCTTTTCTTCCTTGTACGTTTCGATCTTTTATAGCTTTGTCTAGTGTTCCGTCAGCTGTAATTTTTAGACCTAAGTATTTATACTCATCACAGGACTGAATTCGCTGCCCGGTATTTAAGATTAGATCCTGTTTCATTCCACCGATACACATATACTCTGTCTTATTGAGATTAACTTCTAGTCCCCACTTATTGTACTCTTTTATTAGTTTTCACGTTATATATTCGAGGTCGTCATAATCCTGAGCCACTACTATCTGATCATCGGCGAAACATAAAGTATACAAGGTGGTTTCGTCCAACGGAATTTCCATGTTTTGGCATTTTCTCTTCCATACTTTACTTTTGAAAATTATGGAATACTTATTCAATAAATTAATTAAATGAGGTTTTAGTTACTAAATTAATAATTAATAGATGTCATTTTTACTTACCCATAGATGGCGTCTTTATCCCGCTTACCCACGTCGGGGACCGAACCGCCCATCACGTGATTGGGGGTGCTGGCCACGTGATTTGGCACGTGGGGGTACATGGAGTGGTTGAGGTGGGGAGAGTGGTGTAGGCCGGGGATGCTTGGCCGGTGGGCCACATGGGGCTCATACATGCTGGCCATCGCACCACCGTCTGTGTAGCCAGGGTGAATGCCATCGTCGTACTGGAAATGAAAAAGAATGTGAGGTTAGATTCACAAGAAAAAAAGAATTTAGTATTTTGATAACAAAAAACCAGGTTTGGCGTCATGTAAATATTTTTAAATTTAATATTGGAGCCCAAAAAAAAAACAAAATTATAAAAAAAGTTAATCTAGGGGATAAGACCTAAAAAAAAAAGTCAGTCACGTTATCTTGTTTATTGGTTTATCTCACCTTGTTATCAATAATTGTATTAGCTACTGGATTTAGATATACATAGGTACTTACAAATAACATAATAATATTAAGGAAGTTGAAAATTGACAAAAAACTACCTACTTACATTAAGGTCACTCATCGTAAAGCAAGCTTTATAGGAAGCGAAGCCTGACATTGATTTTCTATTTTTTGGTTACATGTTTTTTTGATTTCGCATTGGATGCAGGTTCTTATTTTAAAAATCTGATTTTTTTTGCAGCATAACTTTTTATTTATAAATACATAAATAAGTATAAGTTTAGGTAGGTACATTCAGACTGTATAAAACAAGATCTATAAAATAAAACCGAGTCAGGCTTCGCTTTCTATAAAGCTTGCCTTCACGATTAGTATCCTTAACTGTCCTAATAGTATCTCGTATTTCTTTTTAATTTTTTAAAAGTTGTCTTCGGCTAGGAGTCTGTTAAGAAAAAACTAACATATACCAGTCAAATTACACTTTGTGAGAAAAAAAATTATTAACAGGACTTGAAGCACTGGAAATTGTCTAGCGGCGAAAAATGAAGTAAAAAAACATAAATGCGTGAGCAAGGGCGTTGCGAGTTATGTTTGGGGGTAAAAAGGGGCAGGGAATCATATTATTGCTATTTCCGGCGAAAGTTGACGTCGGAGAAAAAAGTGACATACAGAAAAGTCATAGGCCATAAAAATGTGTAAAACTTTTGTAATTGTCATTTTTTACATAACCTCAAAATGTTCGAGAAAAATTAAAAAACCGTAATTTTTTTTATTTTTTGTTTTTTTTTTACTTTGTTTTTCACCGCTCTACAATTTCCAATGCTTCAAGTCCTGTTAATAATTTTTTTTTGCCTTAAAATATGGTAATTCCACTGGCCTAACAGCGTTTAAATCAAGTGAAACTGTTAAATAATTTTTACCATTTAAAATAATAATTACTAGCAGACATAAGACACAAGCATTTTGATTTAAAAATATTTTCTCCAGTTGAATTTGCATGAAACGGCCATTAGGACGGACTCCTCGGCCATTCCGAATAAGAGATTATCTGGGGATCTTAATTATTTTTACGTGGAAAAAGGATTTTTAATTAAAAAAATCTAGTATACTACGCGCGGTATTTAAATGAACTTCAATTGCGAAATGCCTATTTTGGATTATAAATATTTATGTGTTTTATTTAACATAAAACAACCATTAGACTGTCGCGTATATGCACCTCGCTCGGTAGGGGTTTTTGACCATTCTTGATACCACTGCATAAACCTACTCTTAACAAGCAAATCTTTTTTTTTTCCCCGGTAAGCCTTAATATCAGAACACTTTTTTACATGTTCCATTTTGCACTTATCCTTTATTTAAGGTATGCGCAATAATATTTGACCTTACTTGTGGCCGAATAACTTGAGTTCATTTATTTAGAGACAGTGTTGCGGCGCATATAATGTTCCCACATAGCACAATCACGTGTTTAACACGTAAAAAAGACGTGAGAAAAAAAAACGTTGATTTTAAAAGCTGCAAAAAAAAACCTTTAATTCATATATGAAAACAAGCTTAATAGGTCATTCATTAACGTTGCTAAAAACTGCGTTTTAATAACCCCATTATCAAATTAAAACAGCAATGTTTTTACGTTAGTTTCACGTGATTTTTATCAACGTTAAAATCACATTAGATTCACGGCTTTTCTACACGAATTTTAAGACGCGACTTACATTGCTTTTCTACCGAATATTTTTGAGATTTTACTAGCAGCAGCGCCACCTATTGTCGGGATTTTTCATTTTGACGAAATCTGTCAGGCAGTGCTTTGGCCTCTAAACTCCAAAAACCTGTTAAGGAACTGATCCCTGATCCACGATCACGACGCATCTGTTATTAACCTGATAAAGACACATTAATATTCTGTGAAAGTGTTTACTGTTAAAAAATCTTGTTTAGCTTTTAAAAAAACATACTGTATATAGATAGATAGATATATAGATATTTTGTCTTGCCTTGAGCGCCATCTTTAAAATTGTCTTGAAGAGTTGTAGGCTTAAACTAGTGAACTTTTATAACTTCCTTTCGCGTCTCTTTTAAGTTAAAAAAATGTTTTTAAAAAAACGTGACCAAAAAAGACGCAGAAATTTAGTAGGTTTGAGAAGTCTTAATCTAGTCTTAATTAACGAGGGTAAAAAACACGTTATATACACAGCACCTGAAAGTTCAGCAAAAAGTACATTTTTATAGCTTGATTTCTCCTTGTTTTTAAGTTATCTTTAAGCATGTAGATTTAACAAAATAAATATTACATGGTATGCGGTTGTTTTCAAGTAAAAAAAAACTTTGTTATTTTTGTTCACGTTAATTTAACGTTGATGTGATTTTTATGCTATGTGGGTTGTGACAAAATGTAAAATAAAATGAAAATATTTTTGATACCAGACAATTATTTCAAAAGCTACCAATGCGAGGTAATCGGCAGATTTAATTTTATGCCAATTATTGAATCTTATTTTTTATAAAAACTGGTAGATATGTGTTTGTTGGCAACAGTGTTTATTAACTAACCAAAAGTCATCAATGTTCTGTGAAGTGTGTATAATAAAGAAGAAGTGCACAGTACACAGACCTAATCCGATATTTTCCTGGCGGTATTTCACTGGTGTTGGTTTTTCAGTATTTCCCTAGTTGTTTTCGGAACTTTTTTATTAATTTTGCGTACAGAACACAAAACAGGCTTTTGACAGATAAATAAAGGATTACAAAAATAACCAAATAAAAATTGTCTGTCTGCAAAAGGTAAAAATTGGACCTCTAAATATCACGTGACATCTGTCGTTTAATGCCACATTTATAAAGGATAAAGTTAGCTAAGGGAGTGCCTACAAAAGGTCCCTATTAAGTAAATAAAGTCGCCGTCGTGGTGTAGTAAAAGCAATGTTTGCTTCCCACACCGGCGGTCCGGGTTCGATTCCTGGCTAGGTACTTGGTTGTTTGTGTTTGTTTAAAAATGCTAACCTTGCTAGAACTTTGCGAAACTGGGCGATTGATCCTGATTGGATGGAAAGTCTTAGTATAAATAAATTCATCTTAAAATTAATAACGCCGCAAATAATACCTTTGTATTGGGAGTTTAAAATATTATTGTTTTAGTAAGGTGTATAGATTTGTTTTGTGTTTGTTCCATTTGTTTTTTAGTTTAGGTTTCTTGTTTTGACCAAAAAAATATATATATATTTCTAGAAACGTAAAAACTAAAATAAATAAATGGGTCCATGACGGATCTGATAGCTTCCTAGCCCATTAGCGTACTCCAAGTGAACTTCACGTTATATCAGCCTTGAAATAGCGGCGTACCCAAGACAGAGGGCTGAAGCCCCTCCCACATCTTCTAAATAATGACTTCTAAAACATGAATTCTCCCCAAAAATCATGATTAAAATGTATCGATCTTCGTTCAAGCATCCTCCACCTGGAGGCTCATTCTTGCCTGTTCGTGAGGTGAGGTGAGCGTTCACCAAATCTTAAGACGCTAATCTTGACGGCCGTGAGGTGAAGTGTCACTTTCGCGGGTGAACTTAAGTTCACTACCTTTTTCCACGGAGAAATGAATCCGCGGGAATTGTTGTGGTGTTTATAACCTAACTTTTGCCTCTCAGCCATGTTTTGGCGAGCTGTGGATGTCATTAGCATACATTTTCATCTATTTTTATCAAAAATTGAAGCTATTACTATGACACTCTCCAAAATAAAACTGACCACCAAAAGTAAGGTTTGAAACACACCCGCAGATTCATTTCCCCGTGGAAAAAGATGGTTAACTCAAGATCCTCGGTGAACTTCACCTCACCTTACGGGCAGTCAAGAATACTGGTCCAGTAAATATCTCAGAAATGAAAGGTCCTACGAAGTTTTTGGTTATAATACAGACTATTGAGAAAAACGTGTTCTACTGTATTCCGAAAACAAACAAACCATTATGATGTATATTTATGCGATGCTCCGTAAAAAAATAAGCATTTTTGTAATTTTTTAACTGTCAAAAAACTCATTAGTATAAATTTTTGACAAAATCAGCGCGTGTCGAACACTATTTTTCATAAAAATCTTATTAAAATTGGTCCAGCGGTTCCAAAGCTATCGTGAGTCGGAAAGACACACACACACGGACAGACGTCACGACGAGATTGCTAAGGTATGTCTAAACCATACCTTTTCTAGCTATTGCTGCGCGGGCTAGGAAGGTAAAACTAAAATTTATTCTTGTCCTCAATTTGTGACACTCTTTTTCTGGATTTTAGAAGTGGAATTAAAAATCAAAAGGATTAATAAATAATTTTTTAAAACTCGACGATTATCGCCTTAGGGCAAATGATTAAAATAACTAATTTAAAAATTCATAAGCTAACAGTTGGCTAGTTATAATCCCAAGATTTTAATTTATTCATTATTGTTAATTTGATTTTTTTTTAGAATTAGGTTCTTAAATTGCATTGTGGTTTTCCTAATGAATATGACCGGGTCTATTACAGTATGTAAATCTTTGTTTGTTAAAAACATTTTAAAATTGTTTTAAACAAGTATATTCCAAATCATTTTATGGACATGCATTAGATAAAGAACATTACAAATTAAAAAATTATCCTTTTAAAATGTTTGCTTGTTTTACTTACTTTCTTAAAAGCTGTCAAAAAATATATTCTTTCAATATCTATTTGTCAAATAAAAAATCTACATCTAAGCCGTTTTCAAGCGAATAACTAGTAATTACCTCTGGTTATCCCTTGGTTGACATTTAAAATCAGCTGTTTAGGCCCTAAGCCTATTACCACAGAAACACCGCTTAAATAGCTTTTTTTATAACCGGTTATTGTTTATTGTTGCTTTTTGCGATTTTTAAAAGAAGTTTAGTTGGTTTTAGTGCGCTTTTTAATAGATAAATAATAATCTTCGTGCCATTATTGAATTTGAGTTCTTCTCGACCGACTATCAAATACTGGCGTATTCGATTCGAATAGCGGTTAGAGTACAATACTGTTTTGTTTAATGATATTTCGTGTATCAAAGTCCACATTGAAAACATTAGAGGAAGCCAAGGGTTGATGAAACGGAAAAAATGTTGGCAAGACAATATAGAGGAGGCCATCTCTTTGTACAACTTTCCGTCATAACTGAGGCACATACGATAAATTCTACTCATTGCAAAAATTCACGCAAAAAGAAACAAAACAAATGATTGTTAGGTTAGAAAACCCAATACCTTTCCTCGAAAGTGTGGTAATTACCGGTAATAAACGATGACGTACAAAGGGCTCATTCGTGACGTCACTCTTCAAAGAGTGGTATTTAGCAAGGCCGCTTGAACGCCAATGGTAAATACTAGTAATTACTAGTTATTCGCTTGAAACGGCTCTAGTTTTAATTCTAAGATTAATTTAAACTTTTTGGACCTATTTTAATGTAACACACACTAAAATTTAACGTCGAAATGTTTTAATATGTCAATAAAATGACCAAATTGTTTCACGCTTGCAATAAAAATAAATCAAAATATAAATTAATAACAAAATTATTATCAACCATTTCCCCTAGGGAACTTTGATTTTAAATTGTTTGTAGTTTATAATAATTTTTTCATGCAGTGAGCTATAGTCTACCACACAAAAACAAATCAAGAAAAAAAATAATACAAAAAATTTATAATTACATTTTTCTGTAGGACGTCCATGGTGAAAATTTTTCACTATGTGCAGCCTTAAATCTAGACGTTACACCTGAAAAAAATAGTGATGAAGCAAAAACGGCACTTAAAAGACACATTTATACAAAAGGCGACACAACTGTAGATATATTAAATTTATAATCTGTGGTTATATTCCGAGCTGAAGCTGCAACCATCCCAAAAACGTCGAATTTGGGACACCTTGTATATTATAGTTAGGTACTTTACGATCATAGCGACTGGAAAGATGATGAGTTTTTTTTAACTAACTAGGTAACAGATAACTTTTTTTATACTATTTTTGAAATTATCGTAAAATTTTCTTTATAATGACGTATCACAGTTAATACTTAAATTTTTGATATAGGTCTTCTTTTTATTGCTTTTTTATTGTTTATTTATATTTTCGATAACACACCCGGTTTAAAGTATAAGATAGTGGAATAGTGGAACCAACTTTTGAACAAAAAATTGTATCTGCGGTGAAAATTTAAAAAAACACGTTGTAATATGGTGTACTATCTAGTCTGTTACACTTCATTCCATAGGGCACTCTATATACAGCACTAAAACTTTTACGAGCAGTCATAAACTTAAATCCACGTTATATAAGTGGCTTAAACTGGGTTATAATGTAGACAATTACACCAGAAAATTTCGTCGAAAAAACCGGTAGCCGAAGTCGAGATCAAAATAGGTTTGGTTAGATTAGAAATATAAGTCTTTTTTAAATATTAAATAAATTTACTACAAAATAGGCTTTTTTGTTGTTATCAGACACAACCAGCATTAAAATATCTTAAACTTGACAATGCTCCTACACGGTAAGGACATAGTTTTGGGCCTTTTTTTCTACATTCATCGCTTAAAGCTAAGGCTAAGGCCGTAAAATATACCAAAATAAACAATCTGAAATATAGATAATTATTTTTTACAACAGCCAGCGGTCGTATCTCTTTAGTTCTTCTTTGCAACGGTCTATTACGAAGAAAATAGTGCCGCTCGTCGGCTATGACGTCACGAAAGTGTAGGATCAAGGCGCTTTTTCTACCGCGTCGGCCTCGCGAAATGTCACTCGCGTCGCATCGTAGGGCTTGCGTCTTCATTTGACAGTAAACAAATTTGAGCTGTCGACCATTCGGTTATTAATTTTCTTCGTTTAGATGCGAGAATTAAACAGAGAGCGTTTAACACAAAAACGTCAAAAAATCTACGGTCCATAAAGAAACCGGTTGTCTGGTAACTCACAGCCAATAAGGACTCGGCTGCCTATGACGCGGCAGTTTGCCGGCACCACGATCAACAAAGAGAGATATATACGTTATATTATAAGATAAATAAAGATAGATCTATTTAAAAGCCGGAAAAATACGAAAATTTATTAAAAGATTAAATAATTTAAAAATTTATGATAAAAATTCCAATAGTTTTATAAATATCAGATTCAGGACAAGATTATAAACACTTTTCCTAAGTTTAATTTAATTAAACTTTTTTCGCCGAACACTAAAGCAAACTAGGCACATACTATTGATTTTTTTGGTGGGTAGAAAGTAAGAAAGAAGTGAAGTTTTATTATAAAAATTAAAGGAAAGGGTAGTGCCCCCCCCTGGATCCACCACTAATTATAACTTACTTTAACGGAACTCTAAATCCAGCTTTAGGCAATTGTTTACATTTAGTTGTTGACCTGAATTAAGCACAAAATTATAACAGGCAGATAAAATTTCTTTTAGTTAGTCTTTAATACATTTATAGCAAGGACAGAACAGGTATTTAAACAGATTCAAAATGTACAAATTTCCTCGCAGAAGACGAAATTACGCTATAAACAGCGTTTGACTGCTGATTCCTAGCAAACTGTGACCTAGCCCTGACGTCACGGCCGCCATGAAACCGAGTTACGAGATAACCGGTTTCTTTACGGACCGTGCAAAAAATCATGCATTTTCATTGTTCTTTCTTTGTACCTGCGGAGCAGGGTTCAAACGCTCTCTGTTTAATACTCGCGTTTAAAGGAAGAGAACTAATAACCGAACGGTCGACCGCTGAAATTTGTTTATAGACATGTAAATTTTGAGGTTATATTTATCTATGACGAATAACTATAACGTTGGCGTTGTCAGGTGCAAGTGGAAATCGCATGATAGATGCTCAGTTCGTTATTACACACTATGCAACATATAGTTTAACAGCAAATTTTTGGTTGAGGGTCAAATCTTTCTCTGACTTACAGAGAGCTGTCCAAACAATTCCTAAATCACAAAAGCTCATTCGAAATATCCAATATTTCTGTGAATGCAGCCATTGTTCTTTTAGGAACCCCATGGATTTAAAATTCTTGGAAATTTTTGCCTAGAAAAAGGTCTATACTTACAAGGCATTGAAATCTGCAGGGTAGAATAAGGGCTTCTTTTATTTGGAAATGGTAAGGTGTAGTTTTAAAAGTTAACTGTGTTCTTTTATTTTTTGAAGCATTTTGAAATTGGTTAAAATTTTAATTAGAATTTAGCAGCTGTATTGTTGTTAGAACACACTACATCAATTTCAAAACAATTTTTAACTAATATTCATTTTGTAATCTTAAATAATAAGTAATGCTTCAAATGCCAGGAAATGGGGCATTTAATAAGAACATGTATGAACATAAAAAATGGCATAAATTTATTAAAACTTGACAAATATTATTTAAACCGAAAACCCCTATGATATTTATCAGGTAATTAATATTAGGCAAGATTTTTTATTTATTTAATTTAAAAATTAATATGTAGGATGTCTCTTACTGGGGCAGTTTTTGTGAGTCGTTTTTTTTTCTTTTATTGCAGTTTTAACATATGCTGTCACTCGATTGGACCGTCCTCCATTATTTAAAGCATGTGTTATTTATTAATTTCGCTAAAGTAATTCTTTTAAAATGTTATCATAATTTTAACAATTTCTGGTTAGACTATTCGAAATAATTTTTGAGGTAGGTAGGTAAACTGTATTTATTTTTTATACATATATGGGCACACAAGTGATTGCAACATATTTCTCATGCATAATTTGTTTTTTTTTTAGATTTGATTTGATGATACCTTCTTCTGTTGACCATTTCTAGTGCAAAACAATTTAAAAAGCCAACTTTTTTAAAAACTTTATTGCAATTAGTTATAAATTATAATTTAAAATAGTGGAAACAAATATAGTCTAATTAATGTACGAATTGGTTTTTTAGCACTGATAAGCTGTTTTTCCATTCATTTTGAATTTTATACTCATAAAAAGCATTTTTGATTATGCCTTCGTAATAGTAATCTCTCTAATGCTTTATAATGATTGTAATTAGTCATAAACAATTTGTATCAATAAAATTTCAAAGAGCCTTAAAAATACTAATAGTTTATTGACAATCGCACAAATTTCCGAGAAGTAAAAACGTCAATTTTGCTTATAATTTAAAATTATTTAAGTTGTTAGGTCAAGCTCTAAAAACTAATATGAACATACATAGGTATTTATAAATACGAGAACAAACTAAAAGGAATATATCTTGGAAATAAAAGAAAATAAAACTTAAGAGCGGGATTTAAATTAATCCCCAATTAGAATTCAATTCACTCCTTAGTTACACAAACAATGCGATAAAATTCGAAAAATTGGCCAAACACACAGTTAAAAATCCAAATTTATATCTTTAATCCAGTAAAGTGCTACTAAGTGCACCGTTTTCGTTATCTCTTATCTTAGCGATAAAATTCAGGCGATTATTTTAACTGTTTTTTCTAAAATGTGTTTCTCCTCGAAATTCAAAATACTAGTCAATTGTTGTCTCACTTCTTTGCATTGCTTCGTCCATACGTATGACAAGAAATATATTGAACGCTCGCTGTCATGAATTGAGAGTTTTAAAACAGACCCAACTGCAAATAAACACTTTGTATTTATTAAATAGGTTTAAAATTTGATCCAAGCGGCTTTAGCCTTAGTTTAAGCCAGCAATAAAAGTTGTGATATCAGGTATTTTATATTTATAATCAACTACTGGTTTTTCATCAGAAGCATAGCGCCAGGGATCCAACAAAAATTTTCGCACATCTTTTGTATTGTCAGTATTTTTTGTAGACCGAATACATATTATATAAACTTTACAGGCCCCTGGCATAGACCAGAGGCCATAAATTATTGGATGGGTCAACTATTAGTTTCCCTAATGATTTTATTTTGTTATGTGTTTCTATATTATTTTCTGTTCTTTTATTCCAACAACGTCTTTATTATCCTCTTTCAATTTTTTATTCAGAACAGTTCCAAAAACGATTGAATTTATAGCCAAGGGGAGATGGAATTATTATTTTGTGAAAGGAACATAATCTGGAATAATATTTTATTAAACATCAATAAAATTCTCGATAAAAATGCAGTTAGCAAGTCCTAGAAGGTCCGAAGCTTTTTCATTAATATGTTTAGTTAGAGCAATATTTATAGGAACAGCCAAATTAATTAGTTGCTCCAGAGATACTAAAAAAGTTGTTTTAAATTTGGACTCTTAAATTACAGCTTTACTTCTCATTCTTTGACTAATTTTTTCTGTTGCAAAAATCGAAATACATCCTGCAGATCACGCCCAAAAACACTCTCAAGTTAAAGGAATGCCATAAACCAAATATTGGGATCTCTATAGCCCGCTTCTTCTTTGGGTTTTAGTAGCCTTTAAAAAAAGAAACTTGTTGGAACTCACGGTCGTCACCATAAAATTTCATGCCACAGCACTAAACAGACTTGGTCGTTCATCCTTTTTTTCTCCTTTAGTTTAAGCAGCGAATTTGCGAGAGATCAATGGAAAAGGCTTCTTTATTTCTCTTTTTGATTTCTAATAAATCCTTGTTGAAAATTTACATGAATATTTTCTAAATTAAAATATTAATTATTTGCTTTAGTTTCTGGTATATTTTCAACCTTTAAATTAAGATCTTGATCTCATTTATTTTGCGCACAATATCGCTGCAACTATTACAGTGCCCGTGCATGGGGAATATTTTTTAAGACGTCACTTTTAACAGTCTACCTTTGGCTGTAAAACTTTTACGATTGTTGTGCAGATTTAAATTTTGATTTCCATTTGAAGAGCGAAACCAATTTTGAAACACAAAGTATCTTTCTTGATTAGTCATCAGTAGTATAAGATTTACTAAATAGAAAGAATGAATTTTAAAGATATATTTAGGTAAATCTAAATTTTCAATAACTACTTTAATTTCTGGTGTATTTTTTAGTTTATTTAAATAAATACTTAAATCTTTTTCATTTTGTGTATCATGACTCTTTAAGATTGGTGCACATGGATATTTTTTAAGACGTCACTTTTAACTGTCTACTATACGATTGTTTTGCAAATTTAAATTTTGATTTTCATTTAAAGAGCGAAACAAATTTGAAACAAAGTATCTTTCTTTTGGATTACTTAATTAGTCATCAGTGTGTCATATTTACTATCTAAATTCAAGAAGACTACAAAGTAAGTTGTACTTATCTTTCTTTTAGCCTAATTAGTTTCACTGCCAGAATTTCATATTTAATAGAAAAAATACTTTTTAAATATTTGAAAACATCTTTTCAATATTTGTATTTTTAAATATTTGGAAATATCTTTTAAATATGTGGCTAGTTCCTGAGTCTGAGCAAACTTATTTTTCTATAAGAAAAAGTATATTTTTAAATTGCTTACCGTTCTTTGGTCCCTTTGATTATCTTGACACAAGATATTAGTTTTCTTATAATTAATGTTGTTTATATTTTTAATGTTTTGGTTTCTAGACCAAACAATCTTTTAAATTAAAATACCATAAATTATATTATTATTATTTAAGCTGTCGGAACCGGAAAAATCCAATAAATTTGATTATGTATTCATTAATAAGTTTTTCTTTTTAATAATTAAATTTGGAATGGCTTAAAACTCGACATAACATTACGGTCTATCTAAGCACTGCTCTCCTTTTCTAACCCTTTATCCCAAATTTTAAATGTCTTATTGGACTAAATAAATATTTTTGTAATTTCTAGCTCTGTAGCATACGCAGCTTTTAGGACTTTAATTCCCTCAGACTCTTTAGGAAAGTTACTTATTTAACTTGTTTATTAAAATAAAGTCATCCAGCCAGTTTTATCGGCGGCCGACGGCATGTGCAACATCTATATTTTTGCTCTTGTTTTGATAATTCTTAGAGGGTATTCCATGTTTGTAACTATTCTTAGTTTGATCTTGTATTGCATCATTAAATGTATTCTATTCTTCAACAAATCCTTCGTGTTTTGCCGTTTTTGAGTCCACTAAATCAACATCGATGATTGACTCATCAGTCTTTAAACCAGAAGGCTTCATTTTTTAATTAAAACTCCGTTTAGCGACGGCATCGTATTGAAAATCTCTTCTTATAATAAGAGGTCTCGCTTCTTTGGGTCGATTTTGCTGGTCACATTCTTGGTTACATTCCACCGTGATATTCCAAAACCCATCTGGGTGACTTGTTTTTTCCCCATCCGACATTTTACTATGTAATCGGCCGGAATATCTCGATGCACCCGAAAAAAACGCCGCATCATTCGATTTAAGAGAATTTAAAAGTGTTCGTTAAAAGCATAAAGGTTTTCGTTTAATAATTACTGATTCTATAGACTTAAAGGTGTACGCTCAGAATATGTATTTCTGATTGGAGCCTATTGACAAATCAACTGTCCATTTATTATCGTACTTCATAATCCATTAGGAAATTAATCCTAAAGTTAAACACACTTTTAAGTGCAGCGCGCAATATTGGTTTGTGCGTTGCCAAATCTACTCCATTCTGATTTAGAATTTAAATGGTCATCAGGATAATCATCCGCTGCCATTTATTTAGAGGGCTTGCTTTTTTTATTTATGTCTTCAAAAAACGTCTTTCCATTATTTTCCACAATTAACTCCAAAATTTTTGCAACATTTGGTAGGTATTTATTTAACTGTACTTTGCTGGTGATACCCTCCGTGATACCTGTGTAGGAGTATTTTATTGCTCGTCGTTAAAATGTATTTTGTGCTGAAGGTAGTTATATAGTTTTATGGTTTTGGAGTTAATAGCCCCCTAATCTGTAAAAGTTAACGTTTATACCCTGTAATTAGAGAACCAGGTATTTCTCTAGACTATTGGACTCCTAAATTTAAAGCCTGATACACTGCCTTTAAAATATCATCATTTTGAAAGAGCTTTGGTATTATTTTAAAGTTTTGATCAGCCTCTTTGATGACTTGGATTGCCATCTACAAAGAGAGTTACTTGAGTAGGTACTTAAGTAAGGTTCTCTAGTTTATATTTCTTGATAGGGTATTTGATAGTATTACTTGTTCATGTTTTTTTCATGATTCTTAAATCAGTTTAAGTTGTGATTTAGACTATCTTGTAGATATTTGTTGTTTTATGGTTAGGATACCTTGCAATTAAAACAGGCTTGTTTTTTATTTTAGTCGACAGCTTTAACATTTTAATAGATACTTTATGATCCGTGAAGGAAATGTTAAAGTCAAGACTGCATGAGCCTGATTAAAATTTATTAGTTTTAATATTTAAAGGAAATTTTATCATCAATTTAACATACTGGTAAATTCTGAATATTTTGGCTTGCTTGGGTTTACAATAAATGTGATCATGTCACCACAGCTGGAAACGCTATGTAGGTAGAATTAAAATGCTTGAAGAGATAGATGCAGTTCAAAGTATTGTCAACTGCTGCTGCTGCTCGGACGGAATAGATGCAAATCCTGCAAATCCATCTGACTGGAAAGTGGTTTGACTATAAGTCACTAATACATTTTTGTGTTAAGATTTGGAATGTGGCTTTTACAAAATTGAGATCCTTGTATCATTTGCTGAAAGACAGATAATGGTTCAAGGCATTGTCAATCCCCGTTTTAAATAAAAATGTGTGATAAAAAGAAAATTGTGGTAAATACACTGTTAGATTTGGCAATGTTGCTTACGGCTTTTTGGAAAAGCGGTGTGCTGTTAGTGTTGATAGAGGAGTCATATGTAACAGCACTGTCAATTATCGCTACCTGTGCCGACGGAAATGACAAAAGGTATTTAATGGTGATACTGCTGTAATAGATAGATCTTAGGATGATGCTGAATGTCTTAAATTTGGCAATGTTGCCTATGGATTTTGTAAAAAGCCGATTGTTGTATTTAATGCTTTTAGTGTTGATAGACTGATCATAGGTCATAGCATTGTCAATTGTCGCCCAGCCGATGGAATCGGTGTTAAGATGTGGAAGAGTTCAGCTAGGCGTGAATGATTGATATCCTCATTCATTAGCGCTGATTGATGTTGACAACCCGAAAAAGTCGATCAATCACCAAAGCATTGCCGTGGACGATGATGCGTAACCACAGAAGCCGGGTCTACTTGAATGTTAACTGCGTTTCTCCAAATTTAGGATCTTTTTCATCAATTTTTGGATTGTCATTTGGAAAACTGAAAATCGGCTTGACCGCCACCTTCAATACAAAAAGCGTTTTAACCTTTTTCGTTTGAGTGTGTATATTGAAACCTAGATTCGCCATTTTCGACGATGATGAAAGAAAATTGAGGTCTTTCTATCAAAGATGGTGGGGATTTCGATTCTAATATGCCTAAGTTTTATTGGAATGTCGAATTATAGGTTAAGTTCATTGGCCTGGAGATTGATAAGGAAGATCCGTAGATGTTGTGATTTAAATTTAAAATGATTTCTATTATGGTTTTTATAGTTTAATTGTTTATTATGACAGTTGTGTCGCCTTTTTCTTGATGTTAATATGATTCGTACCCGTGGCTGAGCCATGTAAATCACTACACGCACTATGAAATGTTGTTCCGTCCTTCGATCGTGTGAGAAACCGTCACCGCGCACTTATTTCTAGACACTTGTATCTATTTTTCACTATTCAATTAATCACTAATGTCACACTGTTTGTAACCACGTGCTGATGCTATTGTCAAACAATTGATAGCGTACTAATTTAAAAGGGTTTCGCCGGCGGCACCATCATTTAGAGGTAAATCGGTGTGTAAATTTTTCTCGTTCAGCGCCGTGCCGACCGAAGCGCGTGCGGAGTTCTTGCGCGTTCCGCAGTCGTCTGCCAACTGTCAATCAAGCCGGTCCGAGGGGGCAGAGTGGGGCCGTAGATGAATGATCTGTCAGCCCACCGCCACGCCTCTCCGCCAATGGCGTCGGCAGCGCGGTGCTTTGCGCGCGCCCTGTCGGTCGTCGGTGCAACTGCAAATTCTCCCGCTACGTGCCGACCGACGTTTGCCGACGATGGAAGCCAGCCACCACCGCATGCAAGGCTTACTTCGACGTTGCGCTCTTGTCGCGTCGACGTTATCGTTGCGTAAGCGGCGTCTTCGAGGTTGGCTTTGGCTTGGCTTGATCCTCCGCCTTGAATTTATTTTGGATCTAATATACATTTGGGAAACGATTTGGTTCATCTTGTTTTAAAGATGTAGATGATTTTGTGATCCATTTATTGTTATTCATTGGTTATTTAATTGGTAATTTATCGCACGCTATAAACAGAACCAGGACCGTTCCGGGAAAAAAAATTCGGGGGGATGGGAGGGTTAAACAGTTTTAAATTAAAGTATGGAAAATTTGAGTATCAAGCAATTTTTTTTTCTTATTTTTTTGTCGAACAATCTTTCTGAAAACACTTTTGTTGATCATTTCGTGGGGAGGGGGATTGATAAGGTACGGCCTTTTACAGAATGATCCAAAATTTACATAAGAATACGTTCTCAATGTGATCCAGGGCCTCTACGTGAAACCACAGGGAAAAAAAAGCATACCTATTAAAGTAGGTATAATTTAACTGTCAATACCAGGCATTCATAGGCATTTTAAATTTGAACTCATAATTTTTTTGGCCAACCATACTGTTGGTTAAACCGATTTTAACCAAATTTGGCACAAAAATTTTGCAGTACCGTGGATAAGGCCATTAGTTTTTATGAGAATGGGGTGACTGTAAAGGGGATTAAATGTTATAAAAAATCATAATTTAAAAACCACAATTGCTGGCAAAACTCGGTTTTCAAGGCAAGATTAAGAATTTCATTTTCAATAAAAGTTTTTATAATTGTAAAAAGAGTCGAAGTTTTTAAATTAAATAAAAAAAAATATCCTACGAATATCAGACGCTAGTGACACGGGGTTTTTAAATTTAGATTGAAAATTACATTTTAAGAAAATTTTTCATCGGGAATGTTTGTCAGAGTCACAATTTTTGAGGAAAGAATTTTATATTATAGTGGAATTTATTGTGTATTGAGAGATGGCATCAGATAAACACTTTTTTCTTTAGCAACGTTTCGATATATATTATATCCACGGATCACTTGTTGAGTGATCCGTGATATAGGTATATTGTTTTTTATTTTTTCCCTTTCATTGAGTTTAGAATAAAAAGTTTTGAAACGCAAAATTTTTTATTTATTTTTTAAGGGTATCTTGATATCCTTCCGGGAAGGGGCTAGATGGGCTTAAGTTAAAATTGCCCTTCCCCCTTCCCCCAAACGAAATGAACATAATTTATCCAGGGAGAACTAACTATTTTAGACTATAAGTTCGTGATAATTTCCGACTGCGGCTCTTTTGAAACTAACCGTTACCTAGAAAAAAAAATCCACGGCGTGATTTAAAAAACAAAGTACTTACTCTTCTACGGCGCAATCCCTTTTGAAAAATACTTATGCGGCCCTATTTTTTGTTTTGTATTTTAATTTTTCTTAAAACAATGTTTCACCTCGCGATTTATAACGACTGGCTGTTACGCCTATATGAAGAATTTAGTTTTAATTTTCTAAAAATACTTAAACACATTTTTTAACAAACAAATTACAATGATTTTGTATTGTTAACAAACGGAGAAGGGCGCCATATTGGATGTGTAAAGTTTTGTTCAATGGCCTCTTAATTATCAAGGGTGCTATTCAGTGTTGCCAGGCTTTTCTGATGACTCTCCTTAAAGTAAGTGACAAAAACCCTTAATATCCTTTAAAATAGTAAAGGGTGGGTGGTCAACACCAAACCAAAAAAAACTTTATTCTATAAACAAATTTTTTTTATAACAATTGAAGAAAAAAACCAAACAAATAAGACATTTATAACCTTAATCATAAATTATACAACCCAAAATTAAAGATAAGGTATTTAAATTTTCCTGCGTATGTTAAGTTTGGTAAAATTAGATAGTTTAAGTTGTGCTACGTATTTTTAGGTAAAACTGCACGTTAAGCGCTCTACGTTTTGTTCCAAATTTGAGTTTAAGTTGAATTTTTTTACGTTACCATAACAAGTCTACTAATAGCAGAGAATATGGAATTCGGCACTGTGTTTTTTGATGTTACAATTTTGTTTTTGCCTTTTCAACTACAGTAGGAATATATTTGCAAAGAATCGTTTGTACTGGAAGCGGAAATTAACGTCTAGGCCTTATTTTTTGATCGGTCAATCAACCAATTCTATTCTTTGGTAACGCTAAGGTGCCCGCAGACTACCGTAAGCTAACGTAAATACGTAAGCTCCTAACGTGACCTTGACGACAGTGTGACGAAGTGCGTTTGCGTAACTGTCAAATCTCATGCTTACGTAAAGAAACGTAGCACAACTTAAACTATCTATTATTTGAATATTTGAAAATCTTTAAGTTTGCCTCAAAATAGTCAAAATCCTTCAAATTCAGAAAAAAACCTTCAACTTCAATAGTCAAAATTTTTGTTCAAAACTTATTAAAAACCCTTCATATTGAAGGAAAACTTTAAAATCTGGTAACACTGGTGCTATTGCAAGTTGATTTAGTTATTGTGACACAAAACTCTACTTTTGTTTCAAATTTATATTGTTGTTATATTTTATATATTTGCGGTTATTTTTATGAATGTTTTGGCAAGTTATGTTTTTTGAAAATAAATAATTACCAAAAACAACAACAAAATTTAAGTTTGTTAAATACAAAATGACAGTTGGTAAAAAATTCTGTCTACAATACTACGTTCTTTTCTTGAATAAATTGTTTCACCTTAACAAAATGTCGAATACCCGGAAGACCACAAGTTTCATGTACCCATGCAGAGCTTACGTCTTGAAACGGACAATACAACCGTTGTTTGATGGTATTTTCCATCAAACAACGATACAACGTATCATGTCCACTTCAAAGCGACACCTACTTAACCTCAAAATGGCAATGCAAGATATAAACAGAGAAATATTTTCCAAGATCTACAGCTATATTTATGTACCATAGTAACTTAGTTATAACCTTACTAATCTGAAATTACCTAAATTTCATTAGCTGACCTGTGACATAGTTCGATATTTTCGTAAATAATTTACTTTTTCCACGAATAATAATAAAATGCTTGCTGTCGACACGCGGTGAAGTTGTTTACTAAACAACTTTGGTCGAAGTGTGATCTGGGCACAGGGTTGCCATATGTAAATGTGAAATTCTCGGTCATACAATCATGCTGGAACTAAGACAACTGTCCGTATCAAAACCCGTCCGTTTCATTCATAGCGGTTTGCCCCTATGCTACTAGGTATAAGAAAAAAATATTGGAAAGTGTAAAAATAATGCTGCCTAGCTGCCAATCAATTGTAGCGTTACACATTGACGAGAAAGGTACTTACAACTTGCTTCTATTGTTGTCCGGCTTACCTAATCTACCACGAACATTTAAACCCTTTCAATCTTCCATTGCATTGTCATAACTTAAATCTTTGTAAAAGAGCGAGGTCTTGGCTCAAAGCAACATCCTGGAGGTCTCAGCGGCGTATCGCATGTATGGTACTGGGGATAATTTACCCCTAAGATTGGTAAAACCCGAGAAGAGCCTATTCTCGGGTAAAAGGCATAATAATATTGCAATAGGGACCTAAGTATTTACAATACACTAAAAAAACAGTTGTTGGAAAGTTTTGTGGGTTATTAGGGCTGGGTTGGTTAACACCAAATTTCACTTAACCGATCTAACCCGCGGGTTATCGTTTGATTTGTACATGTAGATATATATATGTGGATGAATTTCCCTTAATTTGATGCATCGTTAACGATTTGACAGCAATGCCGGTTCATTGCCAATTTTGAATTAAAGAACGAGAACCTGTTTGTTTTTTAGATACTTTTACAGGTTGTCAATATTAACATTTTTTTTTTAATTTTTAGTTATAACTTCCTCAACATATAATCAAAATTTTGTGAATTTATGCATTACAATAACAGTAATAATTGCGTCTTAAAATTATATTAAAAAAACTCAAAATTGAGATTAAAAATCTGGTGTTTTTGTCAAATATGTATCTTTAAAAAAATTAAATCTAGTGCTATCTTCTATATTTTTAAGGGGTATTTATATACATTAGCTCATAAAAAAGTTAATTCTTATAAAAAATTATAAATTTATTCCTACCTTGTTCGTTATTTGGGCACACTGTTTCAATCCTTAACATAATCTTTTGGAAAAAAGTAAAATTTTTTGACCATAATTAATCAAAAAATGATTTGACTCTTTCAAATTTGTAATTTTTAAAATGCAGAGTTTTCCCTCACTCTTTAAACTTGACAAACTTTAAAACAAATAGTATATTACATAAATAGTGAGGAAAGTGACATAATTCATTCAAGTGTGCACACTAAAATCACACTAGTGCAAAGTGCATGAAAGTCACTTTCTAAAGAGTTATGTAAGCTACTACTACGACTACAGGATATTAACACGAATTTTAATATTTCCTCCTATTTATTTTTGTTAATCCATGGAGACGAAAGTAATTTCTTCTTTAGAGAGGAAAATATATTTTTCCTACGACCCATTATGAAAATGATGGATTCACATGATTTGCATCTTCAGAAAACGTTAAATTTCACCGTTGTGCAGACATTTTTCCGCACATATGTATTTGGATCATATACGTAATATTCCAATACTCCCTCTTACCTATTTACACAATGGTTGGCGTTTGATGCAAACATTCAGAAATAAAGGTACGAAAAATGCACAGATAACAATTTACATAGATAGAGTTTTTGTCAACTGTACGCCGATGGTTTGACGTAACGAATACAAGCATAAAATAATATTCATGCGTAAAAGTATAACCAATCAGGACATTTTATCTTAAGGACCGCAAAGAGGATAGACTTATACCCATTGATATTGCTGTGACAAATACAAAAACATTCAACTAAAGGTAGACCCCGTATAGAAATCCTAAACTTCATCAGACACAAAAAGTATTATACTGGGGATTCCTTTCAAATTCGCAACAATGTTGCCAGTACTTTTATAACTTGTAATTTTGATGTAGGTACATAAGTAAAATGGTAACTAATAAAAATCAAAAAAATATTTTGTTTTTGAATTCGGCTTACGTTTTGGATTGCTATACATGTATCTGTAATAGAATATGTTTACCATCCTATGTGAGAAAAGGATTGTTTTCATTGATTTTTTTTTGAGATCTTATCATTAATAATGTTTTTCTATACAATTTAATTCTAGGTTGTAAGTATAACCTCTAGATATGTATGTATGCATGTCTGTCTGTGTGCCTATATGCACATATGTATACGAATGTTTGAAAAAAAGTTTTTTTTTTTTTAAGTTAGAATATGTTGTCCAATAATCAATCGGTAAATTTTTGTTTACATAGGTACCTAAACTTAACAAAAATCATAAAACATTTGCTTTTAAGTCCCTGTTGTTATAGATCTATGTGGCGGTTTAAGTCCTTATCTATTTTGAGTTAAAAGGAAAGTATAAATTAGAAATAATCAGCTAAAGTTGGTTTTTTTCGAAGATTGTTGATTGTCGATTTTTATAGAACGTACAACGATTAGCACAAAATTGCAATTTTTGTGCAGTCAACCAACTTGAGCTTGTTTTTTGCAGGAACACAAAATAACTAGCGGCGATATCATGTAATGCAAAATTATTTTTTTAAACTGCACATGCGCACCTCTTATGTGAGAAGAAAAAGTACGGTAGCGAATGCGCAGTTTAAAATATTGATTTGGTTTTCGGTTTTCTGAAAAAAACGAGACTCCATTTAAGTGTGAAAAACGTTCAACTGAAAGTAAGTTTAATTAAATTTCTTTGGTGTGAGGTTAGAGTTCATAAATAGTTTATTAGTTTTGTCTTCCTAGGTGGTATTAAGTTATTAAAACCAGATGACTAAACTGCACTTTTAACTATTAATTATTGTTCTCACTACAAATGTTTTCGGTATAAAAATAACTCTTGCTTTTAGTCCAAATAAATTTAAGTTAAATGTTTTGATCACGAAAGTTACAAAAACCTTTTCTTTATATAATATATATATATATATATAAAAATTAGTCTACAACCCTCTCCTGGGCAACTCTGGAAAAAAAAAGCGTTTTGATGTGATTTTACGCGAAAATGGAACGTCGCAGAGAAAACCTTTGTTGACAAAAAAAATTGTGTGTGCTTAAGACCACATGGTAGAAGTGTAAACTTTAATAAGGCGAAATTAATAATACTGGCCTTCATCTGCATCATCATGTTGCTCGCTGAATGTTCCTCTCACAGTTAGTCGACTCGAGCCGACTTCACCCGAATGAGCGTTACATAGCCGAGTCTGACGGCTCAGTTCAATTCAGTACCCACATAAACTACTAAACGCGCCTAAAGAAGTTTACACTTCAAAAATTCCTTTACAATTTTTCTTAAAGGTTATAGCTCTAGACTTACATGTATAGAAGAGGGCACCAAAAATGACAAAAATCAGTTTTTTGCATTTTACGCAAAAACGGTAAGTCGTAGAGAAGAATTTTTTTTAAGAGAAATATTACCCATACGAGTCTTTACAATCAATCTCCATAGTCTATAGGTCTACAACGACATGTTTAGAAGGTAAATGGCAGGTTACTTGTCAAAAATTGTGTTTTTTTTAGTCGTAGAAAGAAACTTTATAAACATAAAATGTTAAAGGACACAATTTTCTACATTCTTTCCTTTTGGGCCACAGGTTTACAACTACGTGTAGAACATATAGGGCGCCAAATTTGCAAAAATTATTATTTTATTTTATGCAAAAACGGTAGGTCCTAGAAAAACACATTATAGACAAGAAATCTCCAGGACGCCATTCTCTACAATTCACCTATGTGAGTCACAGCTCTATGACTTATGGTTTTTGCGTAAAACGCAAAAAAGTATATAATGGGCATTTTCGGCACCCTCTGTCTTCAACACATGTAGTTGTAGAGCTGTAAATTGTCATTGTCGCATTGTAGAGAATTGTGTCTTGATCATTTTATGTCAATAAAGTTTTTTTTTATGACTTACCGTTTTTGCATAAATTGCAAAAAACATAATTTTTTCAAATTTTCTTCTAAACGTGTGGTTGTAGACCTATAGACTATGGAGACCGATTGTAGGGAATCCTATGGGTAATATTTCTCATACATTAAATTTTGCCCTACGACTTATCGTTCTCGCGTAATATGCAAAAAACTGATTTTTGTTCGCTATTTTTCAGAAAAAAAATTAATAGCGGCAACCATGTAGACCAAACGTCACCCTTGCATCATTTATTGTTGCCTTTGAGAGGTTATCCGAATAAACGTGGGTTTTTGTTGTTTTTTTGCAATATTTATCACAAAATTAAGATTTTTTTTTATTAAATAACTTTAAAAATGCCTAAGAAGTGCATTCTGTGTGAGAAAAGTGAAGAGAAGTGGCTGGATTTATCATTTCACCGGTAAGTTTGAATCTCTTCTAGAAACCGTCATATTGTTTACGATTTGGTAACACAGTGGTGTGGTTTATAACTTTTTTTACAAAATATTAGCGATTTATTTTACAAAGAAGTTTTAAGAAACATTATTTATTGTTGCAAATTCCCTTATTTTCCCACCTCTAGTGTTTGGGTTTTTTTGGAAAAGTTTCTTAATTTATTCTGGCAATAATATATAACTCTAAAAAATATATTTCTTATGTAAACAACCATTTTCACTCTGTAATGTTATGTTATGTCATGCTACTGTACAGTTATTAAACATTTTAAAAATATTCAAATTTATGAGTTTACTATATTCCCCACTGATCCAAACAAGAGAGAGCTTTGGAGGGAGACTATTGGCCATAATAAGTTTGTTCGTTTAGCACCTAGTAGGCACTATCTTGTACGAAATGCCTTGCCCAAGGTCAGGTGTTAAAGACTAGTTCAAATTAAGAAAACTACTTACTACTAGTGGTTAGTAGTTAAATATTCAACTGTCTCTTTTTATTATAAAGTATACATAATATATTATCACTGGTTGTTTTTGATGTTCGATCATCATATAATGATGTAAAAAAGTAGTCAGAATTAACAAATATAACTATAAGAAGAAAAAAGGTAGTACCTACTTTTACACAGAAAAAAAAGAGTTTTAACTTCCTTTTCACTTACTTACTGCATAGTCCTTGGTGATTAATTAAAAGAGAGCCTTGAGTCAAATGGATTAAAATATTGTTCTTAATTCTTATATTTGCCAAATTTAATAATGTTTGTATATATAGGGTGTCCCATTACTTAGGGGCCATAGGCCAACAAGTGAAAGAGGAGGTCATGTCTGATCAAAAACTTGTTGTTGGCAATTTTTTAAACTTTTGTGATAATAACTTTTTAAAAAAACGCAGTAAAAATAAGAAATTGGGTAGTCTTGTATTAGAACAAAAGCAGTAAATTGAAATTAATTTAAAAAAATTAATTTGAAAAAAGTTAGTCAGTCAATTTTTTTAGAAAATACTATTTTTTTGGTATGAACTTTTATGAATGCCATATTAAATGCAATGTTTTTTAAATATTTTTTGTTAATAAAAGCAAGTCTCTAACGATACGTAATAATGAAATATTATTGATATTTTTTAAAAGAGAAAGCAAAAATTAATTTAAAAAAAATTATTATTTTTTATACATTTTCAAGGTTATTTTGACAGCCCGTACCTCCTCCACTTGTAATATTATTTAAAAAGGAGTACCACATTTTTTAATCACAATTAGCTGAGTATTCAGCTGGCTGTGACAGATTTTTTTTTGTATAACCCGTTTTCACCCACTCCTCTTTAAAAATCCTATATCTTAAAAACAGATGAATGTTGACCCCATGTTATATAAACTTTTTTCTTGGAAATAACCTCCTCTATCACCTGCTGCACTATGGCGCCTAAGTTATGGGACACCCTGTATAATAATCACTTAATTATAAATAATATTTTTTCATTTTTATTTTATTTGGTAAATAAAAATTAAATAGATTGTTTTATGGAAATCAAAAGTATTTTGTTGATAAAACTGAATAAGTCATATTTTTTAACATTTGCAAATGTAAAAAAACACAGACTCATACCAAATATTTTCTAAAAAAACTAATTGCTAGAGTTTAATAAACTAATGAATGGATTTTGGTAAAATAAACCAATGAGTGCTTTTTATTTCGAGGCAAGAATTTTGCTGATAAAATATAACAAAAAAATCTATATTATAAATAAAGGCTGTCCCATTTTTATCATTTGGGTGGTTTCGGGAACTTCTAGAGAAGATTGAAGAAAAAACGACTACACCTTAGTGTGCTTGAATTTGAAGAGAATAATGATAGTAAACATCGCATATCAATATTATAAACATAGAAACCGAAAACACCCAAAAGTGTCGAAAATGCACCATGTAGACTAGGGGATCAAATAGACTCTTTAAATCCTGATGCACAAATTTTGATAAATATCTCAAGGTCTGAGTATATAATTCGGCGTTTTTGACTTTTTTTAACAGAACAAATCTACTTACTGTAAAAAATTTACTAAGAACAATGTATTACCAAGGTGAAAGAGTAAAAAGCTAAAAAAACACCTTTGACAATTTGAAATAAAAAGAAACACTTTTACCTGTGTTTTAAATTTTAGGGATTAAAGTAACACTTTTCTATATCCAGAAAAAAATAATATAAAGTAGATTTCTTAACTTTAGGGAAAAATAATAAAAATCAAAACTACGGATATTACCAGCTGTAAATAAGTTATTGATTTCTAATATTATAAATCGATAAAAAAATTAATTCTGTAAAAATAGAATGGCTGTCAAAGCTGTACCGGTAATATTTTACACTTATTTAAATTTTATAATTTTGGGTGCGAAAATTTTATAGGAAAATATTTATTTTATTTTCAACAAAATCTGCACGCCCATGGTTTTTTCAACGATTTCTCTTTTATACCTCTTACAGTGTTGCCTGCGAGGATTCGGCGAAATTTTCTGAGATTTCATGCATGATGAATGAATTTGCGTATTAAATAATGGGGATGCGTCTTCTAGGGTTCCTTGAATTTCTTTGGTCAAATATGTTTGCATTCTGCATAAGGTACCGTAGATATTACAATAATAGGTACTATATGGAAATAATATGCATATGTCTTTGAAAGCAACCAATCAGGTCTTTTTTGCTTAAAGACCTCAAGGCCCTCATGTTTGCATCATGAATGGGCAGTTACCGTGGGAATTGGACTATTATGTATATGATTTGGATAAGTACTTTTCCGCACATGTATGGAAAAGTATACGATGACGTTAACTGTCACCATACTTTTCCGCATGTGTGCAAAGTAGGGGAAAGGGGACAAAATGGGATACCTAATTTTATAGGCTTATTTCTCCTATTAAATGATTACCATTGCGGTCGTCATTTGGAATTAAGTTGGCTAGATATGTTATCTTAATGTTTTAGAACTCCATCATACTTTTATTTTTATTTTTGTAAAATGTTGACCCTTGGCATACGGGGTAAAATGAGATACCTGTATGTGGCAAAACGGGCGGGGGCGGTTGTCTAATTTAGAATCAATATTTTTGTAGGACAAGTATTATTTATTAAAATACTAACCAAGTTTAAGGTACTTATTTAAAAAATAAAAAGTTAAATAAAAAATACATTTATAATAATTAAATTTTGTATTTACACAATTTAAAAAATTAAAAGGTCTGTACTTACCATCGCAAAATGCGCAAGCTATTTTTACAATAAACAGCGCACAACATCACATGTTGAGCAAAAACCAACTTAAGCACAGCCGACCGGCACCAATCATATTGCAGGGAGTTGAACCAGTCATGGAGGATAAAATATCTGATACTATTCTTGCGCAGTTTAGCTAAAACTGCGGTATCTCATTTTACCTCCGTATCCCATTTTGCCCCCCTTTCCCCTACTATTTCACACATGTGCGGAAAAGCAGTTTCATTTATTTTGTGCACTCGCGTGTTGGGTTCTGTTCGGCTAGCGCCTAGTTCACAGCATTCACGCTCGTGTGATATTTGCCACTTTCTACTCTTGTTATGTAAGATACTCTGTCTAAACAATGGCTTTCGACATTGACACTGGCACTAACAAAACTATAGAAAATTGTGCAAATTTCGTGTATTTTGGTATGTGGTCATAGGAAAACATTTTTGATTAAAATATAGTTTACTCTCAGCATCAGCCACATATATAATAGTTATGGAATAACAACATATTTTTGAAAATAAAATTACCTAATAAAATACTAAATGTATCAAATAAAGTTTTTATAAAAGGGTGCAACATTACTTCTTTGCCTCAAAAAATACTCTGCCAATCTATGGGCACCTAAGCTCACACTAGGTACTATAGTTATAGTGTGAGCTAATATAATCAAAAACTGAAATATATTTTATTCAACTCCAGACTCAATTACCTTTCGTTTGATACCACACAAGCCATGTTTTGACTTAAACTCAAATTATTTCAATCTACCCCCCACCCTTTTAAAAAAAACTAAAATGTATTTTGTTTAACTCCAGACTCAATTACCTTTCGTTTGATATCACACACGCCATATTTTCACTTAAACTCCAATTTTTGACATCTACCCCCACCCTTTTTTTAAAAATAAACTTAAATTCATTTTTTTAACTCCAGATTTAATTACCTTTTGTTTGATATCACACACGCCATATTTTCACATAAACTCTAATTTTTGGAATCTACCCCCACCCTTTTATTTGGCTTGCGTTCGGTGGATTTTGTTAATTTTTAAACGGGACCATCACGGCCCAAGACCCAACTTAGGTACCAAATTTCATTAAAATCGGACAAGCGGTTTTTGAGTTATGCGGGTTGGTCGTTACAGACAGACATACAGACAGACAGACAGACAGACAGACAGACAGACAGACAGCAAATCAAAAAAGTTTCAAAATCATCTGAAACGCAAAGATATATAAAAATTTTTGAAATCGGAGCAACTTTTTTTTTCTCGAAAAAATTACGATCACCATAGCTCACACTGCTTATAGTAGTAGTGTGAGCTAAAATAATGTAGGTATTACCCCCCTGAAATATCAAGTTCTTAACACGCCACTGGGAGGTCTTACGGCTCTTTATTATTGGATTTATGCCAGATATTCTTCTTAGTTCTATTTCGGAAAAGGATTTCGAAAAGATTAAAGTTTTGTTTATTTACGGGGCTAAATTTAGAAAATGCCTGGAATTACAAATGCATTAACTTCTTCTTGAGTTAAATATTGCCATTCTATACCTACCCTACCTACATCTGAACAAAGTTAACTGTTTTCAAAAAGGTCATTTGACTGCCCTGGTGCTAAATTAAATTGGTACTTTTTCAAAACCGAGAAGAGCGAACACTGGCTCCTTTCTGATTCAAACTACAAAGAAAATAAGTAGTAAGTAAATAATAAGTGCGTAATTACATTTTTAGTAATAATTTCTAAGTCACGAAACATATCAAAACATAGTTTTTAGAGTTTGACATATTTAGTAACTTTTTTGCAACAACTCTTTTTACCTTATAAGCCCGCGCAGCAATGGCTAGAGAAGATATATTGTATAAAAAAGTTAAGATAAAGCAGACAATTTTGTGTTTGGGTGTATTTGATGTCTGTCTGTGTGTGTGTGTGTGTGTGTGTATGTGTGTGCGTATCTATCGGGCCCACGATAGCTCCGGAACCGCTAAACCAATTTTTATGAGAATTCCAAGAAAAATTGCGTTTTGGTACTATAACGAGCTGATTAGATTTTGTTCAAAATACATTAATGCTATAATAATACAACACGCTGACGACCCGATTTGCCGCCGTAGTTTCAGTTAGCAATTTTGACAGGTGTTTAGAATTTCGGTAACAATGCAAATTAAAATTTTTTTTAAACAAAAGTGTTCAAAATGGCGGACTTTCTTATTTATGAACCGATATACATGTATTAAATTTGAAAGTTTGGATTGTTTTATAATTTTTTTCAAATTTAAGTTAATTATCACACCCCAAACTGTTAAATTAAATACATATCGGTTCATAAAGAAAAAAATCCACTATTTTAGATAAGCCTTTTTTTAAAGTTTAATTTAAAAATAATAATTAACGACTTTACACACCGCAAATTTACAAAAATAATACATATATCGGTTCATTTCAAAGTTCAAAACAAAAATCAAGATTTTATGCTTTTTTTTAACAAAAATTGCTTAACGTTTATTAAAATTTTCGCCTGTGGTGCATTTTATTTCCATCTGGTTCTTAAATTAAGGGTCCAGAGTCCAGACATATTAAAAACAAAAAAAAAATGTTTGTTTTTATTGCCTTCTTGGCCCCTCCACTCCGGACATCCTGGATCCGCCACTGTAAATGTATATTTTATATTCATAAAGTTAATAAAATAGCTTGTTGTAAAAAAGCTAGGTTTAAAATACGTAGTGAAACGATGATGAAAGGAATGATTTTGCAAATTGAAAAGCAAGACAAAGAGATATGATTTTGATGGCAAACAAATTTTTATTGACAAGCATTTTATATTCTTATTAACTTATGAGGGCCCCCAAAAAATTATTTGCCCGGAGGGCCCCATGACTTCTAGCTACGCCGCTGCATATACGATGGTCAAAATTTAGGGAGGGTAATAAGGGTTTTTTTCTAGGGAGGGGAAGGGGTAATTCTCCTGCTTGTCCTTTAATTATTAGCAAAAAATGCCTATTATTTTTTCTAGGGGGGGTAATTAACAAGTTACCCCCTCAAATCCGCACTTGCATTAACATTAATGGAGTTTGACCAAAATGAGCTCTTTATTGAAAATCGATGTTGTTATTACTTTTGGAAATCGAAATTCCAAAAACCATATTGGATATAGAAAAAAGGCAGCCTAAAAATGTTTCCCATAAAATTCTCTAGATCGAGTATAGGATCGAAAAGAGGAGAATATCGCCATCGACACACAGTGTTTCAGCAGCACAACTTGGTAGAAAATATCCATCATAGCAAAAATATTTCATGTAAAAAGAAGCCAAGTACGCGAAAATGGTATTCCGTAAAAAGAATTGAGATAAAAGTATAGCCAAGTTCTCTAATACAAATTTCAAAGTGAAAGGTTCTTACTAGTTTGGAAAACTTTTTTTAAACTTTGCTTTTACAGCCAAACATTGTTCAATCTAGCACTGAACCTAAGAGTCAATTTGCAGCCGTAATAGCCAAGTTAAAAAAAAAACATTTCCAAACTAGTAAGAACCTTTCATTTTGAAATTTGTATTGGAGAACTTGGATTTACTTTTATCTCAATTCTTTTTACGGAATACCATTTTCGCGTACTTGGCTTATTTTTACATGAAATCTTATAGGTCCTACCAGTCTGCCAAAGCTCAGCTCTCGTGTATTTACATGTATAGGGGAAGGAAGTAAATTAAAATTTTGGGGTTTTTTAAGTTTTTCCTTTGGCTTTATCTTAGTTACTATTGGTCTGTCAAAGCTCAGCTCTCTAGCGTTTCTGGAAGTAGGCAATAAATGTTTTAAATAATTTTACCTACTCGCGTG
Source organism: Aspidapion aeneum (assembly GCA_963576565.1). Lineage (NCBI taxonomy): Eukaryota > Metazoa > Arthropoda > Insecta > Coleoptera > Brentidae > Aspidapion > Aspidapion aeneum. The sequence continues at coordinate 29,916,844 of OY755038.1, read as the reverse complement.
CGGTAAAGTAATTACTTTACCGCACACATGCGGAAAGTGTCTTTACCACCCTTGACAGCTTGACCGAACTACGGTAAAGTACCACTTTTTGCATTTGTTAGGTAAATAACTATTACATGTATAGAGGAGGGAAGTGAATTAAAATGTTGGGGTTTTTTAATTTTTTCCTATATTTTGATCATAGTTCCTAGCAGCATTTCTAAAAGTGGACAATGTTACTTTTATATAACTTTGTATGTATAGGGGAAAGGAGTAAATTAAAATTTTTGGGTTTTTTTCAAGAGTTTGGTCAAGTTCTATAAGTCTGCCAGATTTCAGCTTTGTAGCGTGTCTAGAAATATAGTAGACTTTTGATGATCTAAAGTGAGTGCGTGAGTGAGTGGCAAATTCGACGGTTTTCAAAATTTCGTAACTACTTAAGTACTTTATGGAAGTCCAAAAGGTTTAAAGCGATTGTTGGATCCATCCAGGTCTACGACTGTGCAAAGTTTGAGTTCCGTACCTCAATCCGAAGTAGAGTTATAGAAGAAAAGGTATTACAGCAGTTTCCGTGAACTTGGCGGGGCACTGCCGTGCCCTTAGATATATTTTAAGATATACGGCGTATTATTGAATAACATGCTAATATTTAACAAGGTAATTATTGGGTCCATTTTGACAAAAAAAAACTTTAGATTAACATATTATGTCCTAAACATTTAACTTTTTGAAAACAGTGTGATTTTTTGGAAATCTCCTTTTTAATTAATATCTGTGATACTGCACTAGATAATGGTTTTTTAATTTGTGCATTCATGCGGTAACTTCTCTCGGTATTTATGAAGAAAATAATAAATAGTTTTTCTTGGATGCACTTAAATTAATTTAATATTTTCTATACGAGAACTGTGCATTAAACGAAAAGAATCAACAAACGACATTTGCTTAGCAAAAAATAAGAATTTCGATAATATTTTTTATGTAAAAAAACAGTGATTAATTTATGTATTGTAAACATATTATTATGTTAGATACCTAAAAAATATTTTATTTACTGCGTAGTCTGTAAGTCAGGGTGATAAAGAAAAAGATCCAAGTAATTCCAAAATTATTCTTAGGGTTACATTTAGTTACTAAAACCACAATTTATAAAAAATAATACACATTTTTTGAGAACTTTAAAAATGCGATAAAATATTTGTGTCAACTAGATATCTTTAGTAATTCCCGGCATTTTGTATATTTCTAGTTTTATTTTAATGATCAGATTAATTTAGGTTGCAAACTAGCCACATCTAAGATATTTTAGTTATTTTAACGATAAAGGACCTAATTTACGGCACTACAAAATAAAAAAATAGTTTTTTTAACGGAATTAAAAATGCTGGAAGAACTGGATACAGCAGCTGAAAATATAGGCTTGAGTATGAACTACACTAAAACTAAAATCATAACAAACACAGATGAAGATATCACACAGCTTAAATCAAGCGACGAGTACGATTGGCCTGAACAGCATTCGGTAAATTAAGCTACATATTAATAGTTATTTCCCTAACAAGTGCGGAAAGTGACCCTTTTCCGCACGAACGGCAGTTACACGAACGACGCGAAGCGGAGTTCGGAATGGCCGTTATGTGCGGAAAAGACACTTTCCGCGCGTGTTAGGTACAATATTTTTCCTACTTGCGTAAAAAACTTCTTCCTACATAATGTATTTTGTATTTTTATTGACAAATTATGTTTTCGTTTTAGTTTTAAATTCAAGTTCATTACTATAATTATTTTATTTTTATTTGCTTTCATAAAATCACCAAAAAAGGTAGCGTGCGTAAAAAAAATTTTTTACGCACGCTACCTTTTTTAAAAATTTTGTAAAATAATTCCAAATTGATATTCAGGCACTCTATTATTTTGGTGTCATTTTGACATTAATTAGTGACAAGCTATTTTTTCGGATTGTGTTATTGTTGTTACTATGGGATTAAAAATACAAACATTGCAGCAAGTGTCATTTCAGCGTTATTTTCGGTTTATCTACAAAGTTTTCTTTAAAATGGATTTCGACGACAGCGATATTGAACTTCCAGACAGTATTTTGAATGACGCAGCATCGGCGAGGGAGGAATTAGTTCCAGAAAAGTCCCGTCCGAGATACGAAAAAGAGTACCACGCTTTTGAAGATTGGTTAAAAGCAAAGAACACTTCATCGCTAAAAGAAGAGGTATTTTTGGCCTATTTTTCTTATTTGTCAAAGAGTTTCGTGCCTAGCACGTTATGGTCAAAATTTTCAATGCTTAAAATGTGTATAAGACTACGAAAAAATATAGATATTGGGCGATATTATAACTTAATATCATTTATTAAACGAAAAAATGTCGGTTTTAAACCAAAAAAGTCTCAAGTACTGCAAAAAAATGAGACCGATAAATTTTTGAAAGACGCTCCCGATGAGATTTATTTAATGGCCACAATATTCGGCATTGCAGGAGCCTGCCGAAGAGCGGAGTTAGCGAATTTACAAGTATCCGACATCAAAGAGAAAGGCGACATCCTGGTGGTAACAATTTCAAACACTAAGAACCATACTTCAAGGAGTTTTGTGGTCTGCGATCCCAACAAAGACGATATAAGCTAAATCAACATCTACAAAAAATACAAAAATTTGCGACCACCTGACACACCGCACCAACGGTTCTTTGTTTCCTACCATACCGGTAAATGCTCGAAGCAAGTGGTTGGTATAAACACATTTGGCAAGATCCCCGGTAACATCGCCGGGTTTCTTAAGCTGCCAAATCCGGAAACTTATACGGGCCATTGTTTCCGACGATCTTCTGCCACAATGTTGGCCAATGCCGGAGCAAATATAACCAATTTGAAGCGACATGGTGGGTGGAAGAGTGCGTCAGTAGCCGAATCCTATGTGGAAGAATCCGAGGAAAACAAGAAAAAAATTGCAACGCAAATTTTGCAGAGAAAAAGTGACACAAATCAGGAGACAGGAGAACGCCAACCATCCACCTCAGTACTACCCTCCACCTCAGAACTACCATCCACCATAGCACTTCGATGCACATCAGTGCAAAGAAGCACGAATGCAGAAGCAACGACAGTGTTTCCATCAATGACGACGACTAATACATCGATACAATCTGAAAACCTAACAAAAGTGGCGGCGTCAGCATTAACATTACATTAATTTTTCGAGTAGTTTTTAGTTTTTTTTCACTGTTTCCGTTACAAATAAAAATATAAAACAAAAAAAGTCTAAATTTACTTTAATATGCAAAGCGTGCGTAAAAGTATTTTTTGCGCACGGCGTGCGGAAAGTTCAAGTTTCCGCATGCAAATGCGTGCGTAAAAGTGCACTTTTACGCACGCAAGTAGGAAAAATATAAAACCTTCAGTACCTCAAAACGAAAGTGTATAACCAGTATATCCTTCCTGTACTTACCTATGGTCCCAGACCTGGACACTTCAAATCAAACATGGATAAGATAACAAAAACCCAAAGATCAATGGAAAGGCAAATGTTGCATGTAAAGCTAACAGATAAAAAAAGGAATAAATGGATAAGAAATTAAACAAAAGTAAGAAATGGAAATTTGCCGGTCATAATATCAGACAGAAAGACGATCGATGAAACAAATGTATTGTAAACTGGAGACCTTGGGGAAATAAAAGTACAAAGAAAGACCCCAAATGAGATGAGCGGACGATTTGAAGAAACACACGGCAACAGACAGGGAAGGGTGGAAGATATTGGGGGAGGCATATGTTCAAAGATGAATTAAAGGAGGCTAAATAAATAGATAGATAAATATTTTTTTTAAATAGTTTATTTTTGTATGGTATGTCAAGGTCAATGTCAAAAATTCTTTATTCATAGGAACCAGTTGATACAATACAAAGAAATGCACCACCGTTAAAATGAATTGTATGGAATGTCTGTTTATCAAATAAAAATATACTCTATTTTTGCTCGTAGTCAAAACATTATTTTTGTCTAGCTGGTTTGGGATTTTGAAACACAGTGCCACGCAGACACACACAAAAGTTCGGGTGTGATTTATGACGTATACCTCGGCTTGGAAACAGGTGACAAACAAGGGTCCGGCAACAAAAGGGACCCGCGCACATAAATTAATCCCTCTAGTGAAAATATCCATAACAGATTCAAGATGAAGGGCAACTTAACCTTTAAAAAAAGATGGCTATGCTATATGCATGACAAATAGAAAACAAACCACTTATGAAAACTGTTCCAGATATTATGAGACAGGAATACACAGAAATAGAAATTATATCACACAAACTGATTTTTTATGCTTTTTTTTTTAGTCGGCTTAAAACGTTTTTCTACGTTGTCTGACGCCTATTCTCTACCTACTTCGATCCTGACAATCATCTTCTGTCAGATTTTTTTGACTCATTGATCTTTGGATTGACTGTTGCCATTCTAGTTTAGGACGCCCTCTTTTTCTGCGCCCTATTGGTTGCCATTCTAGGACCTGCTTTGGTAATCTTTCGTCGTTCATCCGTTGTACATGGCCATACCATATCAGTTGTCTTTTAGTGATGTCATCCGTTATGCTTCCCTCGATTCCCATTCTTTCTTTTATGATCTCATTTCTTATGGAATCTGTTCTAGATATTCTCATTGATCTTCTTATTGCATCCATTTCGACACTTTCCATTTTTGTTTTGTATTTTTCTGTTACGCGACAAGTCTCTATTCCATACAACTTTGCAGCTTTTCACCATTGTTTCATATATGTTAAATTTTACATTCTTTTTCATCTCTCTGCTCCATAAAATACTGTTAAGGCATCCAATAACCTTTTTTGCTTTTACTATTCTTTTTTCCAGTTCTTTACAGTCTGTTCCTGTCTTATCAAATGTGACACCCAAGTATACACACTCATTGCATGGAGATATTACTTGTCCATTGTCTAGTTCTAACTCACTGGACTCAGTTCCAATACATAAGTACTGTGTCTTGTCCACGTTCACTGTTAATCCCCACTTTTGGTATTCTTCCATTAACTTTCTCATCATATAATCCATGTCTTCTTTATCATTAGCTACAATTACTTGTTCGTCAGCAAACTGTAGTGTGTATATGGTAAATCGGTCGTTAAGTTGTATTCCCATGCCGTGCACTTTACGTTTCCAGTTTTTTTATAGCTACTGCGATATATATTTTAAAAAGAGGAGAGATAAAACATCCCTGTCTTAAGCCTTTTGTTACCAGGAATTCTTTTGAAAGTCGATTTCCAATTTTAATTTTAGATTTTGACCCTTTGTATAGTTCTTTTATCGCTTTTATGTATGTATGATTGATATTAGTCTGCTCTAACACTCTCCATAGTTTTTCTACTGGAACGGTATCATATGCTTTTTGTAGGTCCACAAAGGTAACACGAGTCTCTATATTTCTGGCGCTCCTTTTTTCAATTACTTGTTTAAGACAAAAAACATTATCACTACAAGATTTGCCTGCACGAAACCCACTTTGCTCTTCTTCTTCTTGTTCGTGAAAATCATTCTCTATTAGATCTCTAAAAATCCTACCGTACAATCTACTTAGAGTACTGGTTACTGAAATTCCTCTGTAATTGGTGCAATCCAGCTTGTTTCGTTTTTTATGTATTGAGGATATGAATGCAATTTTCCAATCATCAGGTACTGGATGTCCGTTTTTCCGTTTTTTTTAATGTGACAACTAAAGTTGACCCATTCATATTCGCCGTAAAAAATGATAATTACCTATATTTGAAGTGTGAAAGTGTGAAAGGGTTTAGGTAGTACTTGTCGGTAGCTTCTGTTGAGCCTTAAAAGAACGGATAAGTCACGTGAGGTCCGTTCGATAATTTTACTTAAAGACATTAAAATACGTATTCGTGCTTATACTGAAACGTTTTCCAAAATTTTAAAATGAAGTTTCAATTTTTGTACATACTCCTGAAAATCTCAAAATGGTTGTTATGATTAACGTAGCGCGTGCAACTCTTATGGCAGTTTTTATGTGGCATAAAGTAGTTTCCAACTCTATACACATCATTTTATTATTTTGTGGTCAAATTTTTGCTTGCTACTAATCTTATTTCATATAGGCAAAAGTTGCTCTTTTCAAAAGTGATTTTTAGTCACAGGCTTTTATTTGAGTGAATAGACTTGTCTATTTGTTTCTTCAATCAAGAAAATCTATTTATCTATTGTATCTGTTTAGCCTTCTTCGATCCCTCTTCTCTGTCTGTTGCCATGTTCATCTATCTGGCTCCCGCATGTTTCTTCAAATCGTCCGCTCATCTCATTTGAGGTCTTCTCTTAGTTCTTTTATTTTCCCAGGGTCTCCAGTTTACAATACATTTTGTTCCATCGATCGTCTTTCTGTTTTTATTTCTGTGTATTCTATCGATGTTCTTTCTCCTTCTTTCTCCAGGTTCAGCCTTTTTTCCATCAGTTTTTTTATTTCTTCTGATATACAGTCCGATATATTTTCCAACTTTGCCAATAGCTCTTGTCAGCGTATTATTTATTTCATCTATATTTTCATTTTCGCATCTTAAGTTTTGGGTTAGCTGTTCCTTTAGCCTTTGTTTGTATATAGCTTTATTTTGTGTAAGTTTATTCATGTCAAGTTGTTCAAAGTTTTATAGAGTGAATTCATTGCATAAAGATGTTTTTCCTCTAGATAATTCATTACCGTTGTGCCATATACAAAAAGAAAACCAGTATATCTCGCAAATTTCGTGTTTAGCATTCATTTTAAAATCGTCCGGTTCAAAATTGTCACCCTGTATTTTTGAGAAGATATAAATTTTAGATTTGATCCAACTTTATTATTTTATATATATATATATTTATCGGTTTCACAGCGTTCTACGTCTTCCGATACCCAATCTCCACTCGTTTCTGTTTGCCCATAATTTATCAACTAGGCCTCTTATTCTTATTTCACTGTCTATTCCTTCTCGCCAGCTTCTCCTTGGCCGTCCTCGTTTTCTTCGGCCAGTTGGTTTCCATTGTAGTATTTGTTTAGGTAGTCTTTCATCATTCATTCTTTGTACATGTCCGTACCACACCAGTTGTTTTGTTCTTATATCATCCACTAAAGTATGTTCATCCACTGTCATAATTTCTCTTATTCTTTGATTTGTAAGTCTTTCTCTTTTTGATTTCCCTGCTGCTCTTCTCCAATAGTCCATCTCCGAAGCGGAAAGCATTTTTTCTGTTCTATCCTTGATTGGTCATACTTCTGAGCCGTATGTAATAATACTTTTTACAATGGTGTTATATATAAGCTTTTTGTTATGTTTTGATATACTTTGGTCCCAAATTATTCCATTTAATAAAGTTATTATTTTGTTCCTTGTACGTTTCGATCTTTTATAGCTTTGTCTAGTGTTCCGTCAGCTGTAATTTTTAGACCTAAGTATTTATACTCATCACAGGACTATATTACTTTTATCTGTGTAAATCATGCGCTTAATTTATAATAAATAATAATTTATTTAGTAATGATTTTTCATTTGTCAAAATTGTCACTAATGTTTGCCGTTACCCTGTTTAAATACGATTATCAGAAACGCACTCTAGGTTTTTCAGTTCACTTTTGAATTTATCATAATAATCGAATAAATTTTCGGATCAGTCTTTTAATAGCACCTTTTTTTCCGAAATTTGAATTAGAATTGGTCCTCTAATCTTCTGAATGAAAATATTAAATGTGTCGGATGGGTTTTTATATTAAAAGACGAGTCCATTATTGGATTTGTGCTTTTGCCATAGATTATGGAATTATATAAAAAAATCAGTTTTTTCCGGAGTTGGCTCGCTTTGTACCGAGTCATTTTTTTTATAATCCCAACTCTTAATAGTACAGGGTGTTCAAATTTTGATACGCTTTAAGAAAAACTCCGTTATTATAAGAGGTAGAGACCAGGGTAGCTATTCTGAACGATGTGACCATTGACATCACACGCTTTGACCAATTGCAAACTCTTAGCGAAATGACTTGTCTTGACCAGGGGCATATTCGCCCGCTCTTCAGAGTTAGTGTACTCCTGCCCCGTACCTACTGAACATTTCTCGGTCGGATCGTAAAAGAAGCTTGCACAATGGAGGTCTTTTCTCATAGCACGTGATGGCTCGGAGCTAATTTAAAGCATGTGATGGGAACTATCAGAATAGCTACTCTGGGGTTCGGTTACTGACATCGAAAAAATACGTCAAAAGTTTATTTCTAGTTGTCGCAGATGAAGTCACCTTTGGAAATAAGATGACCAAATGTGCATGATACGTAACAATAACAAATAGTTACATTGCCTCGTTGTAAATTGTGACTTCTGTATTACATACGTAAATTAAATCAAACTTTAGGCTGCTGCTCCTTTTGGCACTAAAGTGAATGCCAGGCCTAAAAGGTGTGGATTATTTTTTGATCAATACTTGGAAATAGATATGAAAAGAAATCCTTTAATATTTCTTTTTATAAATATGATTATGAGACATTCTTAAGATGTCTTTTATGAGTCTTTATGTCTTAGAATGGACATCTTTAAGATGTCCTTGTGTTAAAATGACCACTTATCGTGGAAATGATATGAAAATATGTTGCAGTATTGTAATCATACCCTAACAAAGGTACAAAAATTAAGATACAAAAAATAATATCACTTGATTGGTGGTGTATATAGGTATCATTGCAAAGCTCGATTGTCACAATGTTACGTAACAGAAGGGGGAGAGTTGGTTACGTAACAAAGTAACTGAAATATGTTAATGCAATGTTAACAGTGGCGCACCCAGGAATATGTTTTAAGGGGGAGGGCGATTTTTTGTAAACACATGTAAATAACTATATTAAGTTTTAGAAGTCTGCCGAATGCCGAATATAAACAAATAGATGTAGGTAATAATTACTTTCCACCCATAAACGAACACATTTTTTTCTGATTTAAATTTAATTTTTATGTGAGCTTATGAAGCAGCCCTGAAAAATTAAGGATTACTAAACATATAAAAAAATGTTCTGCATTAATATAGTAAAAACAAGCTCAAAACCGGCTTTATTTTAAAAAAAATCAAATATTCATAAACCGTCATTCCAACTTCAATATTTTAAAGACAATCAGCTGTGTCATGACGCATGACGTGGCCATCAAAAAAAAATCAGCCCCGATGTGACGTCACCAAAGTGGAGGATCGTGGCCCGTCCGTTTTGATAGCCCTGGTTAATGTTACAAGGTCTTGCACACTGTGGAGCTTGTCAGATTTTTGGTCCTTGAGCAAAATATGAGATATCACGAAAAAGAAAATGTGTTAAGTACGGACCTGGACTTTTTTAAATATCTTGTTTTGTTTCGGTATCCTTTACCTGAAAAAGAAACAAATATAAATCATTATGGTACAATGAAAATTAGGAGATTTTTAAATATTCCTTCACAGCTCAAAAACTACGTGTGGAAATAATCTTTCGACATATTTTTTTCTCGTCTTGAAAATTTATGGATGGTAAAACACCAGTTCTTTATCTCTTACCGATGCGTTTTATTCTAGAAAAATGAGTGAAAAAAAGTAAAATAAAGTTTTTTCTCACAGAATACTTTTAAATTACAAGAGAAAAAATACGAGACTTTCCGTATTGGTCATCGGTTACCAGTAGTTTTTTTTTAGTATTTTTATTATAGGTTATTTAATGTAAATTTAATTATTTTATTAGCAGTATCTATAGTAGCTTGTATTTTTAATTAGGCAGGTAAGCTTTTACTCTACGAATGTTACCTACATGCTGTATAGCTGACATTCTGCTGTTACATTATGATTTTATGTGCCAGAAGTCGTTGTCAATCAGGAGAATTTCTGAACTCTATCCAAGAGCCGCAGACGAAGAGATCAAGTATTTCTTTAAGAAGTTGTAAAACGGGTTTTCCACACACGCAGTGTTTGTACAAGTCGTTAGCGACAGAAAAACAATTTAATGAATTTCATCATAAAGTATCAATAAATCTCAAAAGGAATTTACCACTCGAGTTCTATCTAAAAATTAATACCCGGTTGTATGTCTTTGTATTGGTGTTCAAACCAGGATGCGGTGGATGGTGGATGCGTAAGCCGGCTCGCGCCACGCTTTACTGGACCCAAATTTTGTGCACTGTAGGTGTTATGTCGCATTCTAATTACGAAATATAGAAAGACAGGACGGCATATCTCCATAGAATATAACAGTACATAGAATCTGGCCCTTACTTCGGTTGTGCTCTTGTACAGAACTTGCGGGGATCGATACCGCCCGCAGTCCCGTGATGCAACCCGCGTCAACGGTTACCGTTGACTGTTAAAGCACCTCATGTGCACTTTAAATTAGCGCACTAAGACAACTTGGCGTTATCGGTCGTTGTTTTGATTTCGTCGATTTCTTAGTTACATGGCAGACGTTTCTAATTCTGATAGCATTAGCATGTAATATTTAAAGTCAATTAAATTTTCTTCTTTAATATTAGAAGAGAAAATAAAAACCAAACGTGTCGGTCGTCCCAAATCAAATTTAATAATTACGAATATAACTAATTGTAAAAGTTGTGAATCTAAGCGAACTATTAAACTAGAAATTTATGAAAAAACTGACTGGTTGTGTGGGTGTGTTGTTAACAATAGCTTTTACTGTGTCTGATATGCTGCGTTTAATGATAGAAGCAAGACAGTTGGTATGGATAGACGAACATTTTACGAAAAAGAACCACCACCCAACCCTGGCAACTCCAAAACAGTCAATTTTTACAAAAATCTTCTGGAGACCATTTTTCAAGCGGATCTAATTTCCTTTTCAACGATGTACCTTTGCGTACGAAAAAAGAGAAAAATTTTTAAATATTTTTTTTGTGGTATTTTTTATCCTTAACACTATTTTTTTCTTAAAAACATAGTTTTGGTTAAAAGCCTAATGTATACAGTTAAATACTTATTAAGCTAGACATATTTTATTCAAATAGCTGCCTTGAAATAAAAATAAATGTTCACGAGGTAAAAAGTTTTTACAAAAAAGTTTCACGGGCAAGACCTCAGAGGTAAAGGTAGCTCGGGGACGCGTTTCTGCCTCATTAGGCTTCGTTCAGCCCGAGCATAACTATAAAATGGAAGGAGATGAAATGATGATGTGGATATCTGAAAAGGAATATGAAATATGGTGTTTACTGAGGAGAGACCAACTGTCAATTTGCAGCTTCGGTCAGGGTTGCCTCAGTTTTGAGGCTAATTTTGACGTCGCGACGAAAAAAACAGCCTGAGCCCTGGATTTTTTAAATTTGAAGGAATTTCACGAGGTAAAAAATGAAGCCTAATGAGGCAGAAACGCGTCCCCGAGCTACCTTTACCTCTGAGGTCTTGCCCGTGAAACTTTTTGTAAAAATAAATGTGTTTGTAGAAATCCTTAAATCAAACAAAAATGTTGAACATTCATTTTTGTAACTTAGTAAATAATACTCAAGGTGACTAAAAAAATAATTTTGAAAAATTGAATTTATTTAAAATAGAGGAGGGGCCATCGCCCCTCTCGCCCCCCACAAAAGTGCTCTCTTAGAGTATTTTCCCAATTATTTGCAAACTTTTAACTTGGCAAAAAACAACTAAGTAACAATTATTGAGGCTGATGAAAAGTACTCTCTAACGATGTAGAACACGCCCCCCTTACATCAGTGGCGCACCTTTTATAGGCATTTAAATAAATGAGAGATGTGGAAAAACAATTTTTTTTAATATTCTTGAATTTTACTGTCCCAGATGTCTGATTTTAAAACTTATTTTTAAAGCCGAAGAAATTTCTTTTTCAACGATGTGCATGACTCCCCAATCAACGCAGCAGTAGATCTTGCACAGACGCCCAAAAATGGTCAAACTTGATATAACAAGTAATAAAAAATGTCGAAAAAAAATTACCCCCTCGTTACATTTTCGGAGAAGTATACAGTATATTCATATCAAGTGTGTTGCTTTGTGTGTGAAGTTTTCAGTCAACCAAGCACGGACATACCAAACATATGGAAACCACTCCTTAAAGAAAACAGGATTAAAAAAGGGGGCGGGCCGTCACACCTGACTGCACACCAAGTAGTATAAGTAGTAGCCTAGAGACTAGATTGTTTAGTTTACACTTGATAACGGTTAGAGACACTTACTAACCGAAACGTCGTGTTTTAAAATAAATAAAGACAATGGAAGTCCGAAATTTTATTTCTACACAATCATTGTCTACGAGTTTCAAACAAAGAGTTGAAGAACGGTACGGACCCGGAATGAACAATCTATTCAGAGGCTACGAGAAGACCAAACTTAAAGTGATAAAGGAAGAAGAACACATTTCATTCTTGTGCGAGGCGCGCGACAGTGGTGTCATTCCGGTTGGTTTCCGCCTAAAAGCCAACTTTCCGGGAGTGAGAACGAAGAAGATCTTAGAGAGGACCAGCCAGGCACTAATCCGATCCCAAATCAGTTACCATCGATGGAGAAAAGCCAACTTCAACGCAGAAACTACAGACACGTACTCAAGATAGAACAGACTCAACAACACCAAGCACTATAGTGAACATCTCCAAAAGGACTCTGAGCACCAACGAAGAATTGGTACTCAGTAAGGGACTTAAGTTCGCCATTGCACCGGCACAGACACCGACACTGGAAATTATTGCGGCAATAGAGACCGTTAGTCTACCTCAACCCGAAGCTGATGAGTTTCGCCATAAAGTAAGAACAACGTTGGACAGAAAGAAGCAACAAAAGACAAACATCACCAGTCAAGAACAACGGGCAATCAAGAACCTGCAGGCTGACAAATCAATCAAGATTCTACCGGCCGACAAAGGAAACGCAACGGTGATCACGGATGTCGAGACTTACGACAAAAAGATCCAAGAAGTTCTGGAGAAAGGAGACTACAAGCAACTACCCAAAGACCCAACCACCACCATAGAAGGACGCATCTACAGGACTTTGAAGAAGTATGCTGAAAATATCCCGGACGCTGCTAGATCCCGCCTGACTCCACACCACAGTAAGGCACCACATTTTTATGGATTACCAAAGATCCATAAGAAGGATATACCACTGCGACCAATTACCAGCTCCAGGGACTCACCGACCAGCACTTTGTCGAGGTTTTTGTTGGACATAATTCAACCACTACAGGGTAAGTCCGAATCTTTTGTCAAAAACTCGGAACATTTTGTGGAGGTTTTAAAAGGTATCGAATTAGATCCCGGCGATAGATTTGTAAGTTTTGATGTAGAAAGTCTCTACACCAACGTGCCAATAAATGAGTCACTCAGTATCATTAAAAACAAATTACAAACTGATAATACACTTCACGAGAGAACAACGCTATCGGTGGAGGGGGTGATGGATCTTTTGGAGCTCTGTCTCCGTAACTCTTACTTTCAAGTGAAAGATAAGTTTTACGCGCAAAATGATGGACTCCCAATGGGTTCATCTCTTTCGCCAGTGGTAGCAAACATCTACATGGAGTGGTTCGAGGGCCATGCGATCAACACAGCAAGAGTCAAACCAAAACTATGGCTACGATACATGGATGACACATTTATTATATGGCCGGAAAATGATGACGAACTACAAAATTTTCTACACCATTTAAACGGTATTCGACCAACAATCAAGTGCACCATGGAAATTGAAAAAGATTCGGCCTTACCTTTTTTGGATGTTCTTGTCAAACGATTAGACAGAAACATTCAAACAAAGGTATATAGGAAACCTACACACACGGGACAGTACCTAAATTTTAAGTCTAATCATTCTGTTGCAACAAAACAAGGAGTTATAAGAAGTTTGTATTTAAGAGCCGTAAATATTTGTAGTAATAATGAAGAAATAACCACAGAAATTAACAACATTAAAAAGGACTTACAACAGAATGGTTATTCCGAGAAATTAATAAACTCAACGATATTTAAAATAAAAAACAAACTAAATGTACCAAATTCTCAAAATAATAATCCGTTAGGTGTTATTAACATTCCATATATTCAAGGGATTTCAGAAAAGACAAGACGAATAGCTAAACACTATAATATAAAAACAGTATTTTCTTCGGGAAATACGATAAGAAGTTTTGTAACTAAAACAAAACCAGACAATCCCTCAAATAATAAGGAATGTATTTACCAAATCCCGTGTGAGTGTGGTAAATCATATGTAGGTGAAACGAAACGCCCTCTTCAGGTTAGAGTAAATGAACATCTAAAAAGTACCCAATTAGGGGATATTGAAAAATCCGGTTTAGCAGATCATGCATGGTCAAATGATCACAGGATTCAGTGGTCAGAAGCTAAAGTTTTACATAAGGAGTCGCATTGGCGAAAACGAAAGTTTATTGAAGCTGCGTATATAATGCAGAATAAAGAAGTTTTCAGTCAACCAAGCACGGACATACCAAACATATGGAAACCACTCCTTAAAGAAAACAGGATTAAAAAAGGGGGCGGGCCGTCACACCTGACTGCACACCAAGTAGTATAAGTAGTAGCCTAGAGACTAGATTGTTTAGTTTACACTTGATAACGGTTAGAGATACTTACTAACCGAAACGTCGTGTTTTAAAATAAATAAAGACAATGGAAGTCCGAAATTTTATTTCTACACAATCATTGTCTACGAGTTTCAAACAAATAATGACACTTCATAAGCCAGCAGTTTATTCTGCAATACATTTGTAACGTTAGAGCTACCTGTATGAGACTTGGGCTCATGAAAAATGATTGAGTATGCCGGATAAATATTTCAAGTGGTATACTGGAGTTGACTGGCACAAGAAGTGATATAATATTCCTGAAAGAGGCAATACACGTGCATTACATATCTATAGAGATTTTTGCTATACTTCATATAATAGATGAAAGTCGAAATTAACCATCTATACCAAATTCGATATTTAAAAGATGTTTATGGTATTTCTAGCTCCACTTGCGAGCTTCAATTTTCAAGAAAATGTTGAAGTTGAAAACCGCATCTTCATACTAAAAGTCTGTATTTTGAAATTTTATCTGAGGGCACGGCAGTGCCTCGCCAAGTTCGCACGCCGTACCATCTTTTCTTGAAACATTTCAGCCGATATTTGACCTATCTAAACTCTACTTCGGAATGAGCTACGAATCTCAAACTATGCACAGTCGTAGATGTTCATGAAGTTAACAACCCCTCCAAGTTTCATGGAATTCCATAAAGTAGTAAAGTAGTTACGAAATTTTAAAAAACGTCGAAATTGCCACTCACTCACTCAGTCATGTATAGATCATCAATATTCTACTGTACTTCCAGACATGCTATAAAGCTGAAATTTGGCAGACCGATAGAGATTATGACCAAACCCCTGGAAAAAATCAAAAAACTCCAAAATTCTAATTTACTCCCCTCCCCTATACATGTAAAGTTATGTAAAAGTAACATTGCCCACTTCCAGAAATGGCAGACTGATAGGAACTATGATAAGACTATAAAAGAAAATTAAAAAAACTTAAAGTTTAATTAACTTGCCTCCCCTATAAATGTAAAGTTATGTAAATTAGCAATGTCCACCTCAAGAAACGCTAGAGAGCTGAGCTTTGGAAGACTGATAGGAACTATGATAAACTACAGTCGAACCTCTATAACTCGAACCTGAAGGGGCAACCAAAACAGTTCGAGTTATGGAGAGTTCGAGTTATAGAAACTCGAGTTACATAGGTTAAAATACATGTAAAAAGTGCAGGGACCGCTTAAAAGGTTTGAGTTATAGAGGAGTTCGAGTTATAGAGGTTCGACTGTATAGGAAAAAATTTAAAAACACCAATATTTTAATTTACTTTCCTTCCCTATAAATGTAAAGTTATGGAAAATTAACATTTCCTACTTCCAGGAACACTAGAAAGTTAAGCTTTAGAAGGCTGATAGGAACTATGATAAAACCATAGTAAAATAAAAAAAAAATGTTCCGCATATTTTACTACTTTAAAACTTAAATATTATCCAAATTCTTTAAAAAAGCAGTGAAATCATAACAAAAACATTTCATGTAAAAAAAAGCCAAGTACGCGAAAGTGGTATTCCGTAAAAAGAATTGAGATAAAAGTAAAGCCAAGCTCGCCAATACAAATTTCAAAATGAATGGTTCTTACTGGTTTCGAAATGTTTTTCTAAACTTGGCTATTACGGCTGCACATGACTCTTAAGCACAGTGCTAAATTGAACGTAAAGAAGTTTGGCTGGAATAGCAAAGTTTCAAAAAAACATTTCCAAACTAGTAAGAACCATTCATTTTGAAATTTGTATTGGAGAACTTTGCTTTAATTTTATCTCAATTCTTTTTACGGAATACCACTTTCACGTACTTGGCTTTTTTTTGCATGAAATGTTTTTGATATGATATATTTATTTTTAAATTGCCTGTTTATTTTTTATTAATTTTATTATTTTAAGATATTTGAAGCCTAGTAAACAAATAATTTATAAAATAAAAACAAACAATAAAAATATTACAAAGAATATCAAGAAATAAAGTTGTTGAAATAAAATTTCGGACTTCCATTGTCTTTATTTTAAACACGACGTTTCGGTTAGTAAGTATCTCTAACCGTTTATACTTGAAAACGGTAAGAGATACTTTCTCACATCGTGTTTAAAATAAATAAAAACAATGGAAGTCCGAAATTTTATTTCTACTCAATCATTGTCTACGAGTTTCAAACAAAGAAATCAAGCTGTTATTTAATAAGGAAACATCAATTTAATGTGATATGTGAAAAAATAAAAGTGACAGAGAGAATTCAATTTGACAGTTGGATTCTCTATAAAAAAAGCTATAAAAACGTTTTACACCAAAAAAAAAAAAAAAAGAGCCATAGCCTCCCTCCGTAAATGCAGAATTTTTCGAAAAATCCCTATGGTTTGAAAACGGCTTGATATATCAAAATGCGGTTCTTGTTAAGCTTTTCTTGAAAATCGAGCTTTGCAGTGGGGGTTAGGGGTTTTTCTCCAATAAAAATACCTGAACCATTATGTATGTACTACTAATCGAAAAAAGCAAGAACAAAATATAAAATTTTATGATACTTCTTTTGCACCCAAGCATAAGGCAATATTAGTTTTTAGTGAGACCTAAGGGGTAGTAATAGGAATTGGAATTTTAAAAATAATAATACATTGATAAACACTTTTTATTTATTGAATTATACAGTCTAGTCAATAAGACTAAGTAGCTATTTTGTGTTAACTTAATTTATTAGAATGTTATAATAAAACTTCCCGCTTTGCTTCATCTGTAATCAGTGTTGCCAACTATTGGAAAGCGAAAATCCATGGCTGAACGCGAAAAATCTGTAGAAATCCGTAGGTTTAAAGAAGACTAAAAACAAAAAAAGGTGCTTTTTTTACAATTAAAAAGTTTATATTGGTTTGATTTTTTCCTTTTTTTGACAGTGACAGGAGTGCACAACTTTTTTGGTTCGGAATTGCGCGAGAACGGTACGGTAGTGGTCGGATACTATCGATAACAGTATCGATTTTATCGATAGTTTGTGACTATCGAAAACTATCGATAGTTTTCAAGAACCATCGATAGTTTTTAAAATCGCTGGTTTTTAGTATTTTTCAAAATAATTTTCACGAGAATCCTTTCAAAACACAAAAAAAAAGAAGAAGTTTATTAGCAAGCAAACAGCAATTCAGCACTAGATCAGTAGATCATAAATCTATAGGTATTAATGATTGCCTAACTGCCTTCTCCATCAGTTTTATCATGTCTCTGCTTGCTACTCGTGCTACCATCTATTGCTTCATGAACAACTAGAGAAAAATCACCCGATGCAATTACGGGAAATCACAGGATTCAATTATTTAGTGTGCTTTTGGAGGCGGGGCCACGTAGGTTAAGCCGCGTACACAATATTTGCCTGTCCCGAAATTCCTTATTCAATTGTCACACCCCTGAGATCTAGCTACTAGGTCGCTTTTGGTAAGGCCACTAATTTCGAAACATTCGAAACAATAGAAACTCTGTTTGTTTTTCGATAGTACTATCGATAGTATCTCTTGAGACTATCGAAAACTATCGATAGGGCTGACTATCGATAGTATCCGACCACTACGGTACGGTACCTACTGCTCCGTTCCAACGGATCCAAATAAACTTTTTTGCAGTTCCGCCAATTTTTTAAACGGATAAACCGTTATAATTAGAAGAAATAAAAAGTACGTACTTTTTTAACCTTTTTTATTTAGTTAAGGTACGTACAAACACTAATATTTTCTAGTGTAACATACATAACGTAAAACATAGTTTAACTTTCGCTAGATGTCTAGAAAAATAAGGTCACTAATCCAAGTAAAACCTTTTTACAAGATGATTAAAATGTAGGAAAAAAAGTAAAGATAATAATAGTTGATCTTTCAAAATTGACATACCAAAGTCGAATTTATAAATCCCGTCGTTTATTTTCCATTAATAGTGGCGTCACTAATAAATCGGGCTCGTATAATACACAAAGGCCTAATTTTAAAAAGACACAGCTGTTCTTATAATGAGAAACTGTCATTATAGTGCCCGGCACAATTTGTGCCCGGCACTATTGCAATAGGTCCCTACACGCCGTTGTGTTTCGATGTTTATCGTTTTTTGAGGAAAATTGCCAAAAATCTGTAGATTTGGATCCAAAATCGGATATCGGAGATCGAAATCCAAAATCCGTAGATCTACAGATAAATCCGTAGGATTAGCAACACTGTCTGTAATTCACATTTGTGTTGTGTTTATAGCATTATTTTGTTTTATATATGTGTACTTTTTTATAGTCTGCTACAGTTTCGATATTTGGGTCCCGATGAAGATTACTATTTCGAACGTACCAAGGTGCATTCACAATGTTTCTATCGATTATTGATATTTTTTTCTACCGCCAAACTGTTGCTAAGTGACAATTTTATGGCTTTGGGATATCGCAAGGTAAATTTAAATAAGTGCCTAGAACGCTACCTTGGGGCATGCCTGCTTGAATTTCTCTTAAACTTAATTATGAATCTTTTTATTTTAGGTACACTGAAATGTCTATCAGATATGTTTGATTCCAAAATATCAGAATATTTTTTGGTAGAAAACGTTTTAGTTTAAAACTAAGGCCACACTTTGTCTAATGCTTGTGGTACATCTAGAAAGACTGCAGAATAAACTTTTCCCTCTTCTAGTGCTTTTTCTATTATATTAGTAATTTTGTGTACTTGGTCTATCGTGGAATGCTTGTCTCGAAACCTAAATTGATGAGATGGAATAATTTCTTGTATTTCTATGATTGGTTTTATTATTTTAAGCAACATTTTTTTATAGAGCTTAGATATAATTGGCCTGTAAGATGACACGTCATGGAGTGGCTTTCCCGCAGTTTTGAAATCATAAAAACTTCTGCAACTTTCCACAGTTTAGGTATTACCTAAGCCTAAAGGATGCACTAATTAAATTCCATAGTTTTACGATAGCTTTTCTGAAGTTATTTTATGACTTTCCTGTTAATAAGATCATAAGCCTTGGGCTTTTTTTGAATAAGTATTTTTGATTTCTGTTAATAATTCTTTTGGTGATCTAAGCTTCGATTTGATGAATTCATTTAAATTAAAATTTTTATCTGGTGTTTTATGTGGCTGAAATGTTTTTTCTAAATGGTTTGTAAAACCATCTGCTTTTTCTTCATTACTCCTTGCCCCCTGGTCGTTTGATTTTCGTATAGGTGGAATTTGGGTAATTGGTCTTATAAAATCTTTTGTTGTTTTTCTTTTTTTGAAAGGGAATAGCCGGTATTTTTATTATCTGTAAGTTCATTAAGAAAATTGTTAATAGATCCATTTTTTATTTATAGGATTTCTAGTTTTATGCGCTGCGTCATGTTGTTGAAAATTGTTTTGTCGTGAGGATCACGGCTTTGCTGCCACTTCTTTCATAGTTTACTTTTTTAAAATACAGAGTTTCTAATTTCGTTCGGATAGTTTCTTCCCTTGAAAATTCTCTTTGGTTTTAGACTGTTTTCGAAGGTGCTTGTTGAATATTTGTAACAAAATACTGAATTTCTTTATTAATTTGTTGTTTCGATTGCAATGGTACTGATAGGTTTATCTTTTTGACAGACTTTGCTTAAAACTAGTCCAGTCGGTCACTTTATTAAATAGTAAAATATTTGTTTCTGTCGTTATTATGTTTTTACGAATAGCATAATAGGTGAATGATCTTAGTAGTATAAATCAATACTTTTTTCTATATCTACAAAACATAAAGATATATTTTTTACTATTTTAGATCTGGAATTTTTCCTAGATCTGTTAAATAGTATGTTAGCTTACGAGTTGATCTCGAACTAATAAACTAAAAAAAAATCAATAAAAATTTGCGAATTCGTTTGCCTATTTGGGTTGCTAAGGAATCCCTTTTAACACAATATATCGATTATTTCGGTGGAGGGGGAAAATTAATCCCCCTTGATCCCCCCTAGGATTGGCCATGACCTGAATAAAATAATATATATTACCAAAAAGTTCTCTCATAAATTAAACACTTGTTTTTGTGTGTGTTTTTTTTGTGCGACTATTAAACAATAATGGGACTTAGATAAAAATAATGTGGTGTAAAATAAATTGTACCCAATTATATCCGTCAACACCACCTTAAAAATAAAATTTAGGTAAAATATAGAAATTCCTTTAGATAAAAACTAAAAACAGGTAGATAATCATATGAAAAAATGTGAAAGATTTGTGACTTAAACTTATAAAAAAGATTATAATTATACCCCTTCAAAAAAAAGGTAGATAACCTCACAAAAAGTCAAGAGAAAAAAGTTGAAATATCTGAGCTTCAAGAAGATTATAGAATTAATTGTAGGGTACGGTGGGAACCTTTTAGTTGTAATAATAATATTGAAATGAGTATTAGGCACCTTACTAGTTTGGAAACAAAATATAATTCTATACACATAAAGATAAGCAGTGGCGTAGCGTGGGGGGGGGGGGGGTTGGTTCGGTTCGGTAAATCTTTGCACAGTCGTAGATCTTCATAGAATTAACAATCCGTCCTGGTTTCATGGACTTCCATAAAGTAGTAAAGTAGTTACGAAATTTCAAAAAACGTCGAAATTGCCACTTACTTACTCACTCATGTATGGATCATCAAAATTCTACTGTACTTCCAGACATGCTACAAAGCTGAAATTTGGCAGACTCATAGAAATTATGACCAAACCTTTGGAAAAAATCAAAAATACCCAAAATATTAATTTACTTCCCTGGTATAGGGATACCTGTAAAGTTATGTAAAAGTAACATTGACCACCGAGCTTTGGCAGACTGATAGGAAATATTATAAAACTATAGAAAAAAATAAACCCCAAAATTTTAATTTGCTCCCCCCCCCCCCCAGAAAATGCAAAGTGGTGTGAAAGTAATATTGCCCATTTCCCGAAACGCTAGGGAGATGAGATTTGAAAGGCCGAAAGGAACTATGATAAAACTATAGAAAAAAATTAAAAACACCAAAATTTTAATTAACTTTCCTCCCCTATAAATGTAAAGTTATGAAAAAGTAACACTAGAGAACTGAGCTTTGGAAGACTGATAGGAACTATGATAAAAATAAGGGTAAAAAAATCACATTACGCACATTACCCAGGTTCAATCTGTACACAATTAGCGAAATATTTTCGCGAAAAAAGGTTAAATTCCCTCTGACATGTTATTTATGTGAAAATGTATTTATGCAAAAAGGATTTAATGAAATTGTAAATTAACTTATACAAGTAAATCGACTTGATTATGGATCAATTCGCCTTTCATTACGAGCCGCCATGTTATAAATTTCACTTTTTGCGCACATAAATAAATCCACGTTTGCCTGCCTCGCACAACTGCATCTAAATGCCACCAAAAATACATGAATCATTACGTCAGATTAATCTTTTTGATTGAAATCGTTCGTTAATTCCATCTAGATCTAGGGGAGGTAGATCTGAATCGTTCGGTAATTCTGCTCAGACTAGTCGGACGTAAATCTGGTTGCTCCGTACATTTTGATCGACGAAACAGATTAATCTGAGATTGTGACTTATGTTGTGTATTTGTTTTGTTTACAAAAATAATTTTTTTATGTAAAAAGATTGAAATCGAATTATTTGATGTTGAAGACAACAAATTATATAAATTTCCGACATCACAGGAAAATTTTGTCAAAATTATAGCTGGGCGTGTGTTGCAATATGTACATAATATTTTTGGTTATATTTAACGTTATACCCATTTATAAAAATTTGATCGATTTGATCTGAATCGTTCGTTAATTCCAATTTGCTCAGACTAATCTGTAATCACGTGACCAAAAATCCGTCACGTCTGAGATGCAAATACCGAACGCAGCTAGTGTTGCCATGTCAAATTTTGCACCATCCTCAGATTATATTTAAAAAATCCCTAGAAAATCCCTATACATCTGTTAATACGTATACCGCAAGCGCCAAGCATTGCACCATGCATTCTGCAAATAAAATAAGACAAAACCATTATTTAGAAATATTTTATTATACATTAGTTTAAAAATACAATAAGTTTTAGCTCACACGTATACTATACTAGAGTAGTGTGAGCTATGGTGATCCTAATTTTTTTTTGGGTATACATTTTATCGTTTGTTTCTTAATCAAGGCTTGATTAATATTAAAGCCAAAACAATCTTGAATTTTTTATCACTGTTTTAGTATGTAGGATGCCAGACAAAGCTTGTTTATTATTTTGGTTTTGTTTAAGTTAATGATTGAATAATTTTGTTCAACTGTAGCACCTGAGTAATATAAAATAAATTTGGTATTTATCCAATTCGTTTTTGGCAAATTTCCCCTAGATTTTGCACTGAAATCCCTTTATCCCTGCCATACATTGAAAATCCCTAGATTCGGGATAAATCGCTAGACTTGGCAACCCTGACATGAACACCTTTCTGGCTTATTAAAATAATTACTCTGAAATTTTTTTAGGTACGTAGCATCACCGCTTTTGGATATACTAAGCGCGGATTTAAAAAGGAAGGGGGGGTAGCGTGATAACTACCCCCCCCCCCCCCCAAAACAAAATATATTCACTTTTAGTTAATAAATAAAGGGCTAACCGGATAATTACCCCCCTAGAAAAAAAAATAATTACACAAATAGTTTTTTGTGGACCGTAACCTTCCCCCACTGGGTTTTCATCCAGATCCGTGCTTGGGATATACTCTTGTACTTTTTACCCACCTGTAGCGAAAGGAAGGAATGTAAATATGTTTGTTTGTGTCGCGCTAGAGGCTAAACGGCTGAACCGATTTTGACGAAAAAGGTGTCGTTAAATTGCTACTAATCCCGAAGGTGCTATAGGCTATATTTTTTTAAACAGGAGTCAATATGGCGGTCGTCAGACGCCATTTTGTCACATGATGTCGGCTTTAAAGCTTTAAAATTACCTAAATTTTAGGAGATTTTATTGAAATGCCTTTGATTACCCATTGCAAATGCCTCATCTTGTCATCAACAATTTCCCATCCTGTCATTCCCCCCCACCCTCTTAAAAAACCATATTCCCATAATTTAATCAAATACAGGGCGATTTTAAGACTTTTTTTCCGACACCATTTGACTGGTTTCCACCCACCCTCCTTATTAGTAATAGTTGTAGCTATAACTTTCATAAATATAGAGCAATTTTAAAAATTCTTTCTGCAAACGCTTTTCAACACCATTTTACTAGTTCCCTCATCTCTCTCTCTCTCTCTTCCCCCACCCTCTCAATGGTAGGTAACACTGTTCGCGTCCGTAGGAGACCTACACATACTTTCCAGGTAACGCTAAATGAATGGTAATTGCATAGTGCTTTCTATAAGGCTGTATAAGTATTAAACCTAAAAGTTGGAATTATTTATATTTTGAGCCACTCTGTAGATATGTGACAATAACTATATGTCAAAAATTGAGAACGTGTCTCTGTCATTCGTCTATGGAACGTGCTTAAAAAGACTCTGTTTTTCAACTAATTAAAATTATTATTGATTTTTTATTTCTATTTGACGATAAGTTATAGCAAAAAAACTAAAAAAAGTCACATTTTTCTATATTCCAGTGGCGCGCATTTAAATAATTTATAGCTCGGAAACGAAACCGATGACCCTTTAATTTTTTGGAGACAAGTATCAGGACTGTTTGGGCCCTAACAAATCATATATTTACCTCATTTGACTCATCCAGGTAAACACACTATTCCGTAGACAATTAGTAAACATGTCATGCATTAATTTAATTTTTTGCTGTAAGTTTATCACATAACCCATTATGCAAACATCACTTTAGAATAGTTAAAACGATTCACATGAAAACAAGTAAAGTTATTTTGACCTAGCATTTTTAGTTTCCTTTCTATATATTTAATATATCTCAGGTATTTTTCCTGTATTTTATTAATAAATATTTTGAGTCACTCTATAGGCATGTAAAGCAAACTATTTATCAAAAATTGATAAAATTCTTAAAAGGACTCTTTTTTCAATAAAACAAAGCTAATATCGATTTTTTATTTTTATTTTACGACAAGTTATTGCAAAAAAACTACAAAAAGGTACATTTTTTCATATTTCAGTGGCGTGCATTTAAATAAGTATAGCTCGAAAACGAATCCTATGACCCCCTCAATTCTTTTTGGAGAAAATATCGGGAAGGTTTGGCCTTCCACATATCCCGGTAAACAATGTATCTAGTGCCTCCTCCTTTGTGGTGATCTATGATAAATGCAAGCTATGCTATGCAACGTCTGAAGTGATCGCATAAGAATATATTAACTGAGAGTGTCCAAAACTGAACCAAGCGTAAACTGTAGTACCAGTGCGTTCGGACCTTCAGTAAGTGCTCACTGTGATCTTGAATGAGGGCATTATGACATCCGTCTAGCTTTACTCAATTGAATTTTTTTCAGTTGTTATACTGATTTTGTCCCATAAAAATCAGGGTTTTATTGTTACGGCATTTCGCAATATCCAACATGACATGATTGGACGCAATTATGTAGTTCTAACTAGGATCTTGTTAATTAATACCGATACGGCATGTTACTTATTTATAACAATCACTTTTGCAGAAAGAAACAAACAATTCCGAATTCAGGGTTTTACTTAAAATTAGTTGGCACACATAAATATCGAATTAGGTAGGTATACAGCACAGTGGTGACGCCAGAGGGGGCATAATTTTACCTACATAGGTAATACATTCTACATGTCAAAAGTCAGATTACAAATGTCCTCTCCAATTTTTTACTGACTTTTTTGGTACCTTCTGTTTTAAATTAAATTAAATTAACAAAAAAGTACATGAAGAGGAAGTAATCATCGAAAAAGAAATGATAGCGGACCTGGAGGAATGTATATGCTGAAATGCTCAAATATGGATCAGAGAAACTACTCGAAAATCTCACATATATTATCAATCAATGCATAAACGGACATCCAGTACCTGATGATTGAAAAATTGCATTCATATCCTCAATGCATGAAAAAGGAAACAAGCTGGATTGCAACAATTACAGAGGAATTTCAGTAACCCGTACTTTAAGTAGATTGTACGGTAGGATTCTTAGAGATCTAATAGAGAATGATTTTCATGAACAAGAAGAAGAAGAGCAAAGTGGGTTTCGTGCAGGCAGATCTTGCAGTGATAATGTATTTTGTCTTAAACAAGTAATTGAGAAAAGGAGTGTTAGAAATATAGAGACTCATGTTACCTTTGTGGACCTACAAAAAAAAATTATGAACAGTGTTAGAAAAAGGCTTAAGACAGGGATATTGTATCTCTAAAAATCTTTTTATAATATATATCGCAATGCCTCTAAAAAACTGGAAACGTAAAGTTCACGGCATGGGAATACAACTTAACGACCGATTTACCATATACACACTACAGTTTGCTGACGACCAAGTAGTTGCAGGTAATGATAAAGAAGACATGGAGTATATGATGAGAAAGTTAATGGAAGAATACTAAAAGTGGAGATTAACAGTGAACGTAGACAAGAGACAGTACTTATGTATTGGAAACGAATCCAGTGAGTTAGAACTAGACAATGGACAAGTAATATTTCCATGTAATGAGTAAGTATACTTGGGTGTCACATTTGATAAGACTGGAACAGACTGTAAAGAACTGGAAAAAAGAACAGTAAAAACAAAAAAGGTTATTGGATGTCTTAACATTATTTTATGGGTAAAAGAGAATGTAAAATTTAACATATATGAAACAATGATGAAAAGCATGCTGTTGTATGGAATAGAGACTTGTCGCGTAACAGAAAAATACAAAATAAAACTGGAAAGTGCCGAAATGGATGCAATAGGCAGATCAATGAGAATATCTAGAACAGATCACATAAGGAATGAGATCATAAAAGAAATAATGGAAATCGAGGGAAGCATAACGGATGACATCACTAAAATGCAACTGATATGGTACGGTCATGTACATACAACCGATGAGCGACGAAAGATTACCAAAGCAGGTCCTAGAATGGCAACCAATAGGGCGCAGAAAAAGAAGGCGTCCTAAACTAGAATGGCAACAGTCAATCCAAAGATCAATTCGTCAAAAAACCTGACAGAAGATGATTGTCAGGATCGAAGGAGGTGGAGAATAGGCGTCGGACAACGTAGAAAAACGTTCTAAACCGACATAATAAAAAAAATAGCCTTTGCGTTGGTACAGCCAAGATAATATTTGCAACCAAGTAGTGTGAATTTCAGCTTTTTCCTCTTGCCTCTTCCTCATTAATGATTACTGTAGCAGTGCTTGATAGAGACGCCAAAAAACGAGGAATCAAAATAAAAACCTCTTCTTCTACTTGTTTATTTTTTTCTGGACCTATTTTCCGGTGCACTCAGCAGACACAAACTGCTTAATATATCCTCTGAAAAGATAGATTCTCGGTATACTATATGGCAATGCTGGCAAAATAGGTATATCTGCGTTACTAACTTCAGCTACTTCCAAAGTTTTTAACTCCTCTTTATTAATTTTTATGACTCTCCACAAGTTGTACCATATTCATACCATTCAGCTTCATCATCAACATCAAGCCCGTTTAAATGATAAAACTTTGAAATTTTTTTAATGCGCCTCTTAAATTTACTGGATTACAAGCCAGCATAACAAACGGATGTCGTGCCAATAGTTCGAAAGCTGGTAGGTTTTCATCGAAGGCTCCAAATAAGGTATTAACAAATATGGTGGGTAATTTGTTCAAACGTTGATACGATTTTGCTGTCGCCCAACTATGTTTGGCACCTGTAACTCTATTTCAACGTTTTCGGAATGTGTCCTGGCATCAGCTAAGATAGTGTTCATGAATTTTTCTGCAGATTCGCGATGATGTTTAATTAGATGTAATACTCTTTTAATGTGATTTCCACATTGCAATAAATCTAAACTTTTAGATTGCAAAATATTGGCCATAGGTTCCCAAAGCGCAGAATCCTTTGCTATCAGGCACAGGGAAATATTAAATACCGGCCTTTTTGAAGCACTGTAAAGCTGAAATGCCACCTTTCTAGTTGCAGGATTGCCATCTTCTGGTAGTTTTAGCAAGGGTGAGGAATATTTGGACCATACTTTATTCGTAAAACCACTTCTCGTCAAAAACAAATTGTATTTTTCACAGTATCATAAGTTAGTAATAACTGTATCTATAATATTATGTAGACAGGTATAAGTTTGATTTTATTGTTTTGTTTGGAAATTAGGAAATTATTGAATTATTTTCATCATTTAGAGGGGGGCAAATGCAAACAAATAAAACTATTATGGAGGAAATAAACCAGAGACTAATCAACGGAAACATTCTTTGAAACTCACCACAAACTACTCAGTCATAGATTCTAACAAGATCTCCCAAGCAAAAATTTACAATACAATGATTAGGCCGGTAGTGATATATGGATGCAAATCATACAAAGCGAATAAAGAACAAAGAATGCATAAAATGGATGATACAAAAACACCAAGAAAAAGATGACATCAAGATTATGGAATTAAGAAGGTGGCAAAGAATCTCGGTTAATCGGGCTGAAACCCCTCACTGGTTGTAATGTCACTTGAAGACGAGGAAGAAGAAGAAGAAGAAGAAGAGAGAGATAGAGAGAGACAATTCTTAAACGAAATTTTGCATGGTAGGCACTTGTAGATAAACTATAATTTACTATTTTGTCAATTACTGTTGCCAACTTAACAGTACATGGACGCATCTTAGAACAAGTACAAACGTCAATTGCCAGTGCGATTTCATTTTCGAAATTAGGTCTCAAATTAAACAAGCGAGAAATGCGTTCATAAACATGAAACAGTTTTTTATGCTATGTGTTTGCCATTTTGTTGTACGGGTGTGAAGGATGGACTCTCGACCCAATTACAGAGAAAAAATTAGGATCACCATAGCTCACACTACTATAGTATAGTACATGTGTGAGCTAATTGAGGCGTTTGAGATGTACTTGCATAGGCGCATGCTGAAGATATCGTTGGTACAAAGAAGAAACTATGAAGCTGTACTTGACCGAATGCGCAAACAACTTGACCTTCTCATTACAAAAATCAAACAAGTTTCGTGGCTAATCGGGCAAAAAGGAGTTTTTGTTTCCCTCATATTTTTCCGTGGGTAGCCTGAAAGCTTAACCTCAAGTTCCAATATCTAATGGACACCTAATAAGTTAACTGTTTCGGTTGGTCCTTATGGGACTCCTCAGAACACTGCTGGTCAATGTGACAAATCTTGCGAAGTTAATTAGACGGTTTTGTCTCTAATCAAATATAAATAGTGAGAAAACTATCGCAAGAAGCGAGATACGAGAGAAACAAAAAACCAAGGCAGGCGAAACACTGCTATACAATATCGATCAATGAAAAGATCGAATGCAAATAAAAGAAAACAACTATAGTCCGTGACCTACGACAGCTCTTTGTCTTTCAGGCCGGATCAACGCATATTGCATTTTTACCCGTCATCAAGACAGTGAGCGTCAATCAACGGCATTTTTAAGCCAAATAATACGTTACAATTATAGAAAGAAAGACCAGATACATTGGGCATGTAATGAGAAGTGAGAAATATGAACTGCTTAGACTGATAAATGAGCTGCTTAGACTGAGGGAAAGATACAAGGCAGAAGATCAGTTGGAAGATGACAAAACTCGTAAGCTAAAAGACTTGTGAAGACTGTTCGGCTGCACGTCTACTAGTATTTTCAGAAGAGCGGCTTCTAGAATTATGATTTCTAGATGCATCGCCAACCTTCGATAAGGAGACGGCCGGCGTACTAAGAACGATTTTGAGAATCCAATTTTTTATTTAGTTTTTTTAATTTCTGCGTTTTTCCAATTTGCTGCTGATAGTTTTTTATTCTAAATTGTTAACAAGTACGCGTGTTACGTCAATTTTGGCTCGATTCGACACAAAACCGCAACACGCGCGTCTGCCGATACTTTTGTTTGAATAGTTTATGAGTTGAGATTGATTTAAAAGTGGTTTGCCGTGCTGTGCAGGGTGTAGATTTAATTTAATATTTGTTTTTTTTTCGAATACATTTTTAAAACTTGACGCTAGCTCAAATATTCTACCGGTAGGTAGCGGCAGTGATCTATACATAGGTATAGGTTAGGCTTAACTTAAGAAACCTACACACACGGGACAGTACCTAAATTTTAAATCTAATTATTCTGTTGCTACAAAACAATTACTTATAAGAAATTTGTATTTAGGAGCCGTAAATATTTGTAGCAATAATGAAAACGTAACCACAGAAATTAACAAAATTAAAAAGGACTTACTACAGAATGGTTATTCCGAGAAATGAATAAGCTCAACGATCTCTAAAATTATAAACAAACCAAATGTCGCAAATTCTCAAAATAATAATCCGTTGGGTGTTATTATCATTCCATATGTCCAAGGGATTTCAAAAAATATAAGACGAATAGCCAAACACGATAATATAAAATCGGTATTTTCATTGGGAAATACGATAAGGAGTTTTGTAACTAAAACAAAACCAGAAAATCCCTCAAATAAAAAGGAATGTGTTTACCAAATCCCGTGTGAGTGTGGTAAATTTTAATTATGTAGTTGAAATGAAACGCTACCTTCGAGCTAGAGTAAATGAACATGTAAAAAGTACCCAATTAAGGGATATTAAAAAACCGGGTTTATAGTTCAGGCCCTACATCCGAGATTCAAGCGATATGCTGCATTTAATGATAGAAGCAACAGACTTGGTATGGATAGACATAAGAGTCGCCCGAACATTTTACGAAAGGGAACCACCCCCCCAACCCTGGCAGTCAATCCAAAAATATTTTGGAAATCATTTTTTAAGTGGATACAATTTCCTTTGCAACGATGTACCATTAGTTTACTGTTGATATACCTTAGTACCCTCTGACGGCAGTGGTGCAAAAAAGGGGAAATTTTTTAAAATATTTTTTTTATATTTTATTTGTGGTATTTTTTATCCTTAACACCATTTTTTCTCAAATAAATATTTTTGGTTAAAAGCCCATGGTATACTGTTAAATACTTATTAAGCTAGACATATATTTTTTAAATAATTGCCTTGAAATAAAAATAAGTGTTTGTAGAAATCCTTAAATCAAACAAAAATGTTAAACATTCATTTTTGTAACTCAGTAAATAAAAATGAGAGTGAGTAAAAAACTATTTTTGGTTAGTAATAACTTAAAACTGACTTTTTCCAGTTGACCTGCTTTCAAGTGGGGGTGGAGGGCATCCCCCTCTCACCCCCCTCAAAAGTGCTCTCAGTATTTTCCTAAATATTTGCAAACTTTTAACTTGGCAAAAATCAACTAACTAACAATTATTGAGGCTGATGAAAAGTACTCTCTAACGATGTATAACACGCCCCCATTACATCAGTGGTGCACCTTTTATAGGCATTTAAATAAATAAGAGGTGTGGAAAAAAACAATTATTTTTAATTTTCTTAAATTTTACTGTTCCACGTCGGGTTATAAAACTCATTTTTAAAGCTGCAGAAATTTCCTTTCTAACAATGTACAGGGTGTCCCAAATTGGGCACTTTTCGGGGGTTTAAGGTACTTCTAGGGGAGACAGAAAAAAACTGACCACGCATTGCGAGGCTCAAATTTCAAGAGAAGACTTATAGTGAAAACCGCATTTTGAAATATTGTCTTGTCTTGGAGCTACGGGGGCTTTTTAAAAAGTTTGCATTTTAGAAGGGGGTCTATAACTTCGTTATTAGTCGAAATTTTGATTTAGAGTAAATTGCAATTTTATAGACTTTGTCACGAGGAATTCACCCGCTAAATTAAATTTTAACTGTCACATTTAATTTTTGAGATATGACATAAAGTTGCATTTTTTCTTATGGAATGGCCTATTCTTTAACTAATTTTCGAATTCGTCATTGAATTCTTTTCAAAATGATGTATCATATATCATAGTTTTATTGAGCGGTTTAGAAGATATTCAACTTTTTCACTTATTTCTAGTGTGCTATGATTTCCTGCTGAGGCAGGTCAAGGCACTCCAGTATTTTTATTATTTTACACAGTCAAAAATATAGTAAGCCTAGTTATAAAAAGAAACAAAAATTACAGAATCAATAGAAGTTCGATATTATTAAAAATTATCAATAATCATCGCGCCATAGAGCCATACTGAACAAGGTTCCTTTTCAACTTTAGAAATATAGCCATATACGGTTGTCTTCGTTCGGGATACATTTGAAGAGAAGTTTCCAGCGTCCTGTCGATTATCAATACTTTCCCAGTAACATTTTAACATGTCATACTTTGCATCATTTTGATACACATTTCAAAATAAAATTAAAAACGCTTTTGTGCAAAATAATTTCATATCAAAGCATAATGTCAAATTGTTTAAACAATTGAAAACAATGACAAAACGCCAAGATGCAAGGCCAACTTGATTTGCATAGTATAAGACAACAAAACTACAGGAGCATTGAATAGGATTTGACCGCAAGGCTTTCATGTCAATGGCGCATGACGTCATTCAACGCACACTAGACAAAAATATAAAACTTTAATTATCTCCGAAACCGCTTAATCAAACTATGACTTATGATACATTATTTTGAAAAGAATTCAGTGACGAATTCAAAAATTAATTAAAATATAGGCCGTTCCTTAAGAAAAAATGCAACTTTATGTCATATCTTAAAAACTAAAAGTGACAGTTAAAATTTAATTTAGCGGGTGAATTCCTCGTAACAAAATCTATTAAATTGCAATTTACCCTAAATCAAAATTTTCACTAATAACGAAGTTATAGACCCCCTTCCAAAATGCAGCCTTTCCAAAAAGCCCCCGTAGCTCAAAGACGAGACGATATTTCAAAATGTGGTTTTCACTATAAGTCTTTTCTTGAAATTTGAGCATCGCAATGCGTGGTCAGTTTTTCTCTGTCTCCCCTAGAAGTACCTTAAACCCCCTAAAAGTGCCCAATTTGGGACACCCTGTACATCACTCCCCTTCAACGCATCAGTAGATCTTGCATAGACGCCCCAAAAATGGTCAAATTTGATATATCTAGCAAGTAATAAAAAATGTCGAAAAAACATTTAGGGGGGGGGAACCATCCCCCCCACCAAGAGTGGGCGGATGGTTCCCCCTCGTTATATTTTCGGGGGAGTATACTGTATATTCATTCAAAGTGTGTTGCTTCTCTCATTGAACGCAGTGTGTGTATTAGTACTGTTCCAACATGGTTGTCTTAAATGAAGAATCTAGTGAATAACCAATTTTGACCATTTTTGGTGCGTCTATGCTAGATCTCCGCTGCCTTGAGGGAGAAGTGATATAAATATTTGGAAAGGAGATTTCTTCAGCTTTAAAAATAAGTTTTAAAACCAGACATAAAGGACAATAAAATTCAAGAAAATTAAAAAATTATTGTTTTTTCCACACCTCTCATTTATTTAAATGCCTATAAAAGGTGCGTCAATGATGCAAGGGGGGTCGTGCTATACATCGTTATAGAGAACTTTTGGTCAGCATCAATAACAATTACTTAGTTGTTTTTGGTCAAGTTAAAAGTTTGCAAATATTTAGAAAAATACTGTAAAAGATCACTTTTGAGGGGGGCGTTAGGGGGATGTCCTTTCCCCCCAATTTAAACGAATTCAACTCGAAAAGTTAAGTTTTAAGTTAATACTAATAAAAAGTATTTTTTTACTCACCTTGATTATTATTTACTGAGTTACAAAAATGAATGTTCAAAATTTTTGTTTGATTTGAGGATTTCTACAAAAAAATTTATTTTTATTTCAAGGCGGCTACTTTAAAAAGTTACGTCTAGCTTATTAAATATTTAACTGTATACAATGGGTTTTTGAAGAAGAATACTTTTTTGAAAAAACCAATGTGTTAAGGATACAAAATGCCACAAAAAAAAAATAAAAAAAACATATTTTAAACATTTTCCGCTTTTTTCGTAGGCCTAAGGAAC
Source organism: Aspidapion aeneum (assembly GCA_963576565.1). Classification (NCBI taxonomy): domain Eukaryota; kingdom Metazoa; phylum Arthropoda; class Insecta; order Coleoptera; family Brentidae; genus Aspidapion; species Aspidapion aeneum. The sequence goes on along the minus strand of OY755038.1, from coordinate 29,883,286 downwards.
GTCCAGCAATGCCTTTAGAGGGTACTTAGGTACATGGTTAAAAAGGAAATTTTATCCGCTTGCAAAATGATCTTTAGAATATTTTTAGAAAAGTTGAGCGTTTTTGAGTTATTAGCAAAAAACCGGCAAAAAGCACGTTTAAGGGGGGGGACCACCCCCTGTCAGGGTTGGGGGGGGGGTGGTTTCCTTTCGTACAATGTTCGACCAAATCTTATGTCTATTCATACCAAGTGTGATAATTACTCTTCAAAATGTGTCAGTTTTTTCATATAATATTGAATCTAAAAGTGAATGTTTATTACTAACGAGCACAGCATATTTTAAAACTTTGGCTGCTTTATTTTATACTACCTTGTTAAGCAGAATTTGATTGCGAGTTTTTTAAAATTGCTTAAATTTTAGTGCCTCGTTATCGATTAACCAGAATGAAAATCGCCACTAAAAAACATTTAATCATCGATTAATTTTACGATTATTATAATACAGCACACATGATTGTTTTTCAAAAAAGTCGCAGTTAATATTTATCTCGATTTTTATTAAGAGTGTGTTTTCCGTTGATGTTTGCTTTTAGGTAGGTATATGGCGAAAAATATACCCAAAAACCAAAAGCAGTTAAATGTCAAATTTAAAATAGTCAATTTAAGGTTTAAAAGTGACGTTTAACATATCTAAAAGGCACTGAGCTAAGAACTAAGTTGGAATCAAACCAACCAACATGGCAGCCCTAATGCAGCAGTCATTTCTAAAGGGCTTTTGCTTGTATCAGATCAGAGGCAGAAAGGCGACAAAATCCAAAAACTTTTTTTTATACCCTCACATTTTCATAACTAGTATTATATTATACTAGTTTCTGACTTAACCTATGATATATCCAGCAAAAATATGCATAACAATAATTTTTTTAATAATTTTTATTTTAGAAGCCCGTGCTGTACTCTATGGCTGTACACCCTAGACACGTGGGAAATGGGGGTAAAAGCATGAAAATTTGTACACATATTCAGTGTAAAAATGCATAATTTTTAAACCAAAGTACCCTTCTTTTGCTTCACCGTGGAAGGGGTGAAAGAAATTGAAAAAAAGGGCGGAAAAAAATTATCAGATATTAGGTTATACACATATAGTCAAGATTATACTCGTTGTTATATAATTTGAGCAGTGAAAATTGATTGAAAATTTAAAAAAAAAAACGAAAAAATACGATTTTATCAATATAAGATGATTTTGTCAAGGTCAAACAACAAGTCGGTACCAATTTTTTAAAAAATTATTCTCTTTTAGGACATTAAGAATCTAACGTCACTGGTCAAAATTGGTTTTCTCACCAGAAATAGTGTAAATCTCCAGTGGCGGATCTGGGTATTTCACACGTCGTATGCAAAGAAAAAATTTGGCGCCCCACGGTTCTAAAACTGTCTGTTTTGGTCACATTTTGACGCCCCTGAGGCCTGACGTCGTGGACAGGTGTCCACTCTGCCCACGCCTAGATCCGCCACTGAAATCTCGCTTTTATTGTGTGAATGTAGGTACTCATAAATTTTGTAAAATTAAATCAAAATAGTGTTAAAAGTCATTCAAAATAGTGAAAATGTCAGTCAAAGTTGAGTAAATTTCCCTCAGAATACTGTTGAAAGTTACTCAGCTTGGTGGAAACTTCACTCAAAGTAGTTTTAAAAGTTAGGTTCTTAAAATAGTCTGTAATTGAGCAAATTTTACTCAAAATAGTTTAAATTTTACTCAAAACAAATGAAGGGTCCAATAGGCAGAAATGTATACTTTTCATTAATTGAATCAAACTTACGATATGGCATTCCTTTCTGGGGTACATGTTCAATGTATTTATTTAGATCAGTGTTTATTCTTCAAAAAAGAGCAATTAGGTATTTATGCAATGTAAATTCTAGATATAACTGCAAAGACTTGTTCATCAAAAATAATATTTTGACTCTTCCTTGTTTATATATTCTTGGAACAATTTGTCTGATAAATAAACATCTAAATTACTTTGAAATAAACCAAAATACTTATTCAACGAGACAAGTTAATAATCTTACATTACCCATACCACATTAATTTTTATTTAAAAAATCCATAATTTATAAGGGTATAAAATTGTATAATAATTTGCCAAACAATATAAAACTTAATAATAACTATAACATATTTAGAAATAAGTGCAAGGATTTTCTTATCACTAAAGCTTTTTATTCAATTAACGAATTTCTTGATCAGTTACAATTAAGGAATAATTTTAAACTTAAAATTCTCAATTATTATAAAAAAAAACAAATAAATTAAAAAAATATATATATATATATATATATATATATATATATGTATAATCAAACAATATAATTAAACCACTTATTGGATGGATTTTTATATTCTATATTTTTTAAATGATTTCTTCTATTATTATTATTAGTTATTTATTTGCTTTGTCTACAAAGTTTTATACTTTAAGACAATAAAGCTTGATTTGATTTAATTTGATTTGATTTGAAAAACGATGAGATTCCATTTTTCAAAAAGTTGAGTAAAACGAAATTACAAGTGGGAGTCTGAACCTTTTTCTCATCTTACTTCTCATTATTTATCCCCTGTAAGGTTTAGTGTGTTACTACTTCACGTTACAAGCTATCGCATGGCGTCAAAATGTCGATTTCGGAAAAAATGGAATCTCGTCGTTTTTCCACTGGACCCTTCAAATAGTGTAAAAAGTTACTCAAAATAGTGTGCAAAATAACCGCTTTAATAACAAATATTTTTGAGTAAGTTTGACCGTGTAAATTTCACTCAAATGGGGGTAAATATCACTCAAAATAATGCTGAAAGTTAGACAAAATAGTGTAGCTTTACCTCAAAATAGTATTAAAACTTACACAAAAAAGTAGTGTTTACTTTAATTCATTGTGTTAAAATATCACACAATTTTTTGAAAACCCTTTTTACAAAAAGTTATGTTGATTTTTAGTAAAATTTTACTTATCATTTTTTACTGTGAAGCTTCTGACGGCATTCTCATTAACTTTCTCGCGTTACTAAATCGTATTAAACAACGTTTTTTTAGTTTCTTTCTCAGAGGAGTAACTCCGATGGCGAAAAATTGTTGATTATGCGGTCTTGCATATTCTACAAAGCGTTTTTGTTCGGCTCCAAGTACCAACTCATTAAAACAGGTGCATATTTATTTATGATTTTGCTCAGTAAAGTCGTAATTACCACATGTTCTTAGAAACCAAAGTTGTTTTCTGTGTAGTGTGTACCTCATTTTAATCCGCAAATTTCTCACTCAAATAGTGATTTTCATTCTATTTAATATTCATATAAGACGAAGTTATTTACGGAAGTTTGAGGGTAGTGTTTATGAACTGTTATTGTTTTGAAATTTGGTGTAACTAGGTGTAAGTAACCATAATTTAAATGTATAAATTTATTCTGTAATTATGAGAAATCTCTCGTTTCTTGAAGTTAATGTATTTAGTTTTTGACACCCGGTATACAGAGCTGTCACAAGTACATTAAGATTTGTAAAAGTACTTGATTCTCCTCACGTCTTGTACTTGAAGTACAATAAAAGTACTTGAAGTACAATAGAAGTACTTAAGTACTCTAAATATGTCAAAAAATTATAAAAATGCCAAAAATATTTTAAAAAAATGTCAAAAAATGCCAAAAACCGTCGAAAATTTGACAACATTTTCAACCTGAAAGGTTTTATTTTTTGGAACGCAACTGTTCACCAAACACATTTATTTATTGCTAAAAATTCAGAAAAAAATCCCGAACCCTTATAATCCAATTTTCCCTATTCTATGCCCCACAAAATTGCTCAACTCACCCATTATCCAACAAATCTCGGCACATAGGACGAGTTCGATGGCGTCGGAGCTTCGGACCGCGTGTGGTCTCGTTGCTGGTCAAAGATGGAAGGGACGAAAATCTCGCCTTTTTTAGTGTTTTTGACATATGTCACGTCAACACATGACACTGGGCATAGAATCAAAAATAGGTAAAGCTTTTCACAACAATTTCAATTTGGACCCCTATTCCTGAGAAATCTATGACCCACACTTTGTTTGAACACACATTCTTAAAATTAAGATCCAACATTATTGTATGTAAATATGTATTACTTATATATTTTACATACAAATGCCATAGAAAGGTAATGGAAAGAGATAATTTTATTAAACAAAAAGCTGCAAAATTGACCCAGTTGCACCAAAAGGTTTTTGACGTTTTATAGTTATCCAATAGGAGTTTCACAGTTACCCCGATCTCCGGGGTAAATGGGTCCTACCTCAAAAGGCAAAAATTTTAAAATATATTAGGTTTTTCTGTCTTAAATTGCTTACGGTTGTTCCAAATAGATCAAATTTGTGAAAATCCAAACATCACTCCATCCACTCAATTTACCTTGCCTTATTTCTTTTTTGGTGGCGCACTTGGGGCACTGCATTTACAGTCAAAAATTTCTAAATCACTCATAGAAAGTACTATTTTTATAATAGCCCACAAAACTTATTTATATCAAACTAAATAAATAAGCATAACAAACACAGGACATTTTTTAGGGTGGTGTCTCGAGTCAGACTAAATAAATTTTCGGGTTCTTTAAACCAACCTCTACCAAACGTAGAAATTACGTCTGCTACAAGGTAAGTAGGTCGATCCCGAAAAATCGAGCTGCAAGTGCAATAATATACCTGCACTATCGTACTACCGACACCCCTCAATAGATGGCATGACTGTGCTGTAGTAGTTTATCACAATGAATTTGAATTTCACGTTCCACGAAATAATGAAGATGCGTGCAAATAATTAAGCCTATAGGCATTATTCATTATTATTATTAACAATATATCTAATGTATATATGTACTTCAAAAATATTTTATTGTACTTGAAGAATTTTTAGGTACTTGAAGTAATTTTAATGTACTTAAAGTACTTCGAATGTACTTTGAATGTACTTGAAGTACTTTACTTGACAAAATCAAGGTCATTTCCAAGTACATTGTTAAAAGTACTTCAAGTAACAAGTACAACTACCGGATTGTAGATGTACTTCAAGTACAGTAATTTAAGTACTTGTAAGTACTTGAAGTACAATTTCAAGTACTGTACTTGACAACTCTGCTCCTACCTAGGAGCCGTCGCTAACAGCGTCGATTTTTTTATATATAGCAGACCTGTGGGTAAATGTATGTAATACCTTATAAACTATGTTTAGCAGTGACATGTCTTGGTTTCGGTACTTTTTTGTAAATTGACTGTATAAAACCCAGGGTCCATTCGTCAGGGATTCTTTTGTCTCCAGATTTCTGTTACTAGGTCATTTTCCTAATTGTCAATAATTATTATTAGGTATAATTTATTTGTCAACTCCTTTAATTGTGCAACGTGCAATGTGCAACGACCTATTTCTTCGACCTCGTATTACACAACACTGCATATTGACCCGCATGTCAAACTATTATACCCTTGAAAATTCCGTAACTTTTCTTTATAACAAAGAAAAACTTAATAGAAATATACACCCGTCAAAAGCTGATGGTTAAGTTGTTTTCTGCAATTTTATACCAGCAATCTATCGGAAAAAAAACTTTTTTATATTGTAAGTTATGTAAAACAGTTGGGCATTCAGCAAAAAATGCAAAATGCATTGGCCTGTAGAAAATACGAGGATGGGATGAAAAGTTTCCGGCCTAACACAGAACGCAACATCATAGTGACTAAATAATAATTTATTTTCTACGTAGTCCCCTTGTAAGGTAATACATTTGGCCCAACGATGCTCAACTGATTTGATGCCATCACTGGAGTCTAATTTATCCAACTTGTCAAAATAGGCGTTTGTAGCTGCAATGACTTCTAAATCTGAGGAAAATTTTTTTCCTGCAAGAAATTTTTTTAGGTTTGAAAACAAAAGCCTGACGGGGCTAGGTCTGGCGAATAAGGTGGATGGTTTAACAGTTTAAAGCTTAGTTGATGGATTTCAGCCATTACAAGAGCGGACTTGTGGCAAGGTGCATTGTCCTGATAAAACAAAATTTTATTTTTTGCCAAACCAGGGCGTTTTTCGCTTATATTCTGCTTGAGCTGGTCCACTCAGTCGCTGTAGTACTCTGAATTTATTGTTCTTTCTTTTTCGAGATAATCTATGAGGAGTATTCTTTTAGCGTTCCAAAAGACCGTTGCCATGACCTTTCCAGCAGACGGTACTGCCTTTGCCTTCTTTGGAACTGGTTCGTTTCAGGGATATAATGATGAACCCATGTTTCATCAAGCGTAATAACTCTACGCAAAAAGTCCTGCGATCTTTTAGAATTGTTTTTGGCCTGCCAGAACGCGGAGCATCATCAGTGGTAGTACGACCACGTTTAAAGTCCGATACCCAGGTTTTAACTGTGGTATAGGAAGGAGCAGATTACCCTAGTGTACCATCTAGTTCAGATTTTATTTCCGTCGGCGATAACCCTTTGATATGAAAATATTTTATCACGGCTCTTATCTCGTTTTTTTCCATCTTTTTAAATTGACACATTGTATAAACTTTCAAAATAAGCAGTACACAAACTATTTCGCGCACTCACTTTAAACTTCGAGCGTATACTGATCACAAGCAAGGCTACACAAACAGGTTGGAACAACAGAGCAAATCGGGCTTGCTATAGGCTAGGCCGGAAACTTTTCATCCCATCCTCGTATAATGCATAGAGGGTAAAATTTGTAGTTTTTATGTGCCAGCATGGTTTTTAATTCGTTTTAGCGATTTCCGTTGAGAAACTTGGTGCGCTACTGGTGGTCGACTGACACTGTTTTGGTGCTGTTAAAAACATGCGTGCGTTTCAAAAGAATACGAAAGTGCAATAGTGCAACATGAGTTCGGAAAACTGTGCCAAAAAATGTGCACTTAGTGCAACACTGGGCTTGTGAGTTGCTCAAAAGAATACAAAAAAAATGCACTAGTTAGTGGTTTTCTCAAAAGAATGCGCAAATTGCACTAATGGTACCAGGGCTACCAAAACGGACGGGCCACGATCTACAACTTTGCTGACGTCACATCGCATGCTGAATTTATTTTTGATGGTCACGTCACGCCACACTGATTGTGTTTAAAATATTAAAGTTAGAATGACGGTTGATGAATATAAGTTAGAATGACGGTTGATAAATTTTTTTTAAAATAAAGCCGGCTTTGAGATTGTTTTTACTATATTCTTGTAAAACAATTTTTTTTTAAATGTATATTAATCCTTAATTTTTCAGAGCCGTTTCATTAGCTCAAACAAAAATTAAATTTAAAACACAAGCAAATGTGTTTGTTTCTGCGTGGAAAGTAATTGGCTCACCTACACTTATTGGTTTATATTCGGGAACTTTCATTAAGCTACCAAAGATCATACATAAGTTTTCGGAAAACTTCGACCCAGAAACAGAACGAGAATCTCTCAGGGTGTTAACTCGACCAAGTCATTCAACTGACTTCTATAATTCTTCTTTCCCACTGTCAAAGGTATGAAAACTCAAACTAGACGTAAAGTATGAACGTCTGAAAACAAGACACCTTTTTGATGTGTTAACATTTTTGATCGCAAAGGGCGATTGCCAATATAATTTTCAAATACCAAATTGCAAGTAATGCAAGGAGCTAAAACTATAAACAACATACATAAACACATTCGGCCGGGACTCGACTGAAAATTATGTATGGGCTTGGTGGCTTAATGAAAGAGCGTTTGCGTACAGAGCAAGAGATTCCGGGTTCGAGTCACGGCCGAAGACAAACTGTATAACTTTTCTTTCTTTAATTTTACTTGTGGTTTATAGTTTTAGGTCATCAACATATTATGCTGAAATGAGGTAGAGAATTCGTGATTCTTCGACGCCGATCGGTGACCTCACTCATTGAGTTACTTTTATCTTTTCGTCAGTGTGATAACCAACTCAAGAGACAACCAGCCCCGATCTCCCCTATTTATGGAAATATAGCAAATGCGGCGCCTGTCCAACTGCGGCAACTGTCCCGCTTGTATCTTACATTAAAAACACTAAAATAATAGGATTATTAATAGATTTCCTGTATGGAAGTAGAAGAACGCCCTGTACAGCCCATTTTCGATGGGATTTAATGAGATACTCGGTTATTAAAAAAGCTATTGATTTTCTGATTTCACCTTACCGTGCTCTTTTTTTGAGCCTTAAAAAATGGTGTAATCCGATTTTTGTTATACCCCGTAGTTTCGCGAATACAAGGAGTTTTTGAAAAAATTGCATTTTTAATAATCCCTTATATCTCGCTTATTTTGCAAGATATTTTTATTCTGTAAAAACCTTTTTATAGCAACTTTTTTAGAAGAAAATAATGACGTTGTTAATTTTTTAAAGTATTGTTTAGTTTTTGAGATATGGTATTTATCATAAAAAAATTAAATACGGACCTGAATTTTTTTTATTACTATTTTGAGTGGTTTCATGCTATTATTTGATATTTTTTTGTTTTAAGGTTAAAAAAAATATATATTTTATATTTTTAAAAAAATAGTCCAAACCTGGAAATTTCCAACATAAATATAAATTAAAATTGCTAGTTGAACGATTTTTAGTTTAACTGTTTTAATACATTTTACGTTAATTTAAAGATTTTTTTGAAACAAAGTCTACGACAAATACAAAAAAAATAACGAATTACAAAAAATAATAACCAATTTTTCTTTAATAATAAAAATCTTTAAATTGATTGCCATTATGTATAAGACATTGTTGGCATTTTTGAGTAATTTTTCATAACGCATTTTGCATAAAAATATTTCTGCTGTTTAAATATTGGGTTTTTGTCGCTTGAATAAAGCAGTTAAATATATCACATTTTTCAAAATCTGGGTATGGTCGATTTTTAGCCATTTTAGAATAATTTTGAGTTAGTCACAGCGGCGTAGCGTGGGGGGGGCGCGGGGGGTCCGTCGCCTTCCCCCCCGCTCCGAGGGTAGTGGCGCCCCATTGGTGGCCGAAGCACCCTCAGCTTTATTAAGTCGGGCCGGCAACGGCCAATTGAGTGGGCGCCAAAGGAAACTAACGACATGAGGACCTTTTGTTTTTTTTTTTGGTCGCAAGATGTTTGAGAGGCGCCCTTTTGACCTGTCGGCCGCCCCCTCACATATGATGACGTTTTTTTTTGTTGGTCGCAAGATTTGTGAGAGGCGCCCTTTTGACCTGTCGGCCGCCCCCTCACATATGATGACCTTTTTTTTTTGTTTTTTTTGGTCGCAAGATTTGTGAGAGGTGCCCTTTTGACCTGTCGGCCGCCCCCTCACATATGATGACCTTTTTTTTTGGCAACAAGATTTTTTGTCAGTAGGCGCCCTTTTGAGCTGTCGCCCCCCCCCCCCCCCGCCCTTGCAAATGACAAGTAAAATGACAATGTCAATTACATGCTTTTGTTTTTCCATGTTGAAGTAAATTTCATGACTTGCTGTGTTTTGTACTTTATTTATAAATCTTTTAATTAACGTTTCAAAACAGATAAACTAAAAATCGTTTAACTTGCAAGTTTTAATTTATATTTACGTTGTTAATTTCCAGGTTCGGACAATTTTTTTAAAAATATTAAATATTTTTTTTAACCTTAAATCAAAAAAATATTAAAGTTTTATCATTTTAAGATAATAATACCATTATTAACTCATTATTTTGCTCTAAATTGCTATAGAAAGGTTTTTACAGACTAAAAATATCTTGCAAAATAAGCGAGATACAAGGAATTAATAAAAATGCAATTTTTTCAAAAACTTCCTGTATTAGTGAAACCACGGGGTACAGTGAAACCTCCCATAAGCGGACACTCACGGTTCCGTCGATTTTGTCTGCTTATTGGAGGTGTCCGCTTATGAGAAGGAACTGCGAAATTGTAAAATATATTTAGTAACAATTTCCGCTGCTTGAGTTTTTTCGATATTAAATTTTTCAGCGATCTTTCGTACTGATAGATGTTCCTTCTCCGAAACGTTAACAACTTCCATTTTTTCACGTAAACTAAGAAGTTTTTTACTAGGCACTATTTCAAAGAGATCTATTACTAGGTACTCAATTGATGAATAAAAATAAAACACAGCAGTCCCGCCCCCGCCGAATAAAATATGTTGTAAATACGACAGAAGTATTTAGTGTCCGCATTAAAACGGGAAGAGGTAATTCCCCGGCTGCAGCGTGCGTTGTTGCCAACATACTACATAATGTTGATGCCCATGTCGTGCAGCACTCCCGTCCCGTTATCAGAGGTTCGTGTCCGGTTAAGAGAGGTTTCAAAATTTTTTAACAAAAAAAAATTGTCCGCGTCCGGTTATTAGAGTGTCCGGTTATAGGAGGGAATTTTACATGTAAAGAAATAGTAAAAAGCTTGGTTCCAAAAAATTTGTCCGCTTAAAGGGAGTGTCTGCTTAATAGAGGTGTCCGCAAGGAGAGGTTTCACTGTATAGCAAAAAAAAAATACACTATTTTTAAGGGCTCATAAAAAGAGCACGGTAAGGTGCAATCAGAAAATTGATATCTTTAATAATAACTATGTTTCCCATTTAATCCCAGTAAAAATGGGACACGCTGTACATGAAAAAATTGCATGTGTTACAAAAAATGGTTTAGCAAATTGCCTACAATTTAACAAACTGCGCTGAACCACACATGACTGCGCTCGTAATTCTCCACATGTGTACAATTTTTTTAAATTCCTAGGTTTTACTCTAATGAAGGCCTGTCACCGCTGTCATAATTATACCGTTTGTTCATGTTTCTACCGCTATTATTTCGTTTGTTTCTGCGGTGACGTTTTGTGCTACTGCCTGGGCAATCAGTGTTTAATTAACGTAAAAAAAATGCACGCTCGTTGCTCTGAGAAAACAGACGCAGATTTGGTTAGAAATCACGATAAAATACTGCACTTTGTACCCAAATACGTTAGAGCATAAATATAGGGCACACCCATGCATTCACACATTGTTTTTTTTAAGTTTGAGTTAAAAATTGTGTTAAATGACCTCAAGCAATGTAATATTTCAAGTTTGAGACAAATCGGTTGGTAAATAAGAAAATCCGCCATTTTAGATCCGCCATTTTGATTTTTTTTTAAGTTTGAGTTAAAAATTGTGTTAAATGACCTCAAGCAATGTAATATTTCAAGTTTCAGACAAATCGGTTAGTAAATAAGAAAATCCGCCGTTTTGGATTTTTGGATCTGCCATTGTTGTAATAAAAAACGTAAATTGTAGTGTTACCAGGTTACCAAACACTACAACTAACTTTACTTAACAAAAACAAATTTCAAAAAAATTGCCTAAAGGATTTTGTAAAGATGTTTTTATATAAATAATATATTTTATTTTTCATCTACACATTTTATTTTAAAAAAAATTAGTCCGGTGCCGAGTTGGCCGGCGCCCAGTTGGCGGCGCCGAGTTGGCCAGGCGCCCAGTTGGCCCAACGCCCAGTTGTCCTATTCCGATCTATAAACGATTCTTAACTTTATTAACAAATAATAACAAAAATTACAAGTACCTATGGAATGGCACTGTTTTACGTGAATTATTTCCCATTTTTCACAGAAAAAAAAACATAATTTTACACGACAAACGCAAAACACCGCAAAATGTTAATATGGCTTCCACCCACATAGCAGCTGTGTGTCTACATGACAAAACACACGCATGCGCAGTTGAAAATTCGCATCCGCGAATTTAAATTTGCCATTATTTCCAAAGCCAGCTCTGAGTGCTTCACGTTTCGATTCTTTGAACATGTATTTATGCTATAACGTATTTGTTTGTACCCCACTAATTAGCCCTTGACTGGTGGCTTAAGGTCTGGGAGACCTATGGCAAAGACAATTCTAGTTAAAAACGCCGAAGCAGGGCGAAGCATTCTGCACGCCCAAATACATGTGGTAAATAGATTTGCAAATCTAGCGAAGGGGGGAATAAAGGGGATAATTACCCCCCCAGAAACCGAAAAAATATGTAAAGTATAAAGGCGGCTCGCTACTACAGGTAAGTTAATAGCTGACTTTATCAGAAATGCATTCAAGGAATCGCCTGTGTCCACACGGAAAAAAGCGTACAGAGGAATCAAAATCCGGCACATAAAACAAAAAAGATCAAAGCAAATTGCTTTGAAGTGAAATATTTTAACATACAGGGACTCTAGGATAGGAAAAACAGCGATTTTGATCTCCCTAAAAAAAGAAGGGGAGCTAATTAAAAAAATCGTTTTGCGAACAATTGTTTTAAAAAAAATGAGTTTCGAAAAACCGTTAAAAAAACGCTTTTTGAATAAAAAAGTGTGTATTCAAAAATTGTACATGTCGTGCTTTATAAAACAGTCTCAACTATGCATTAGAAACTCGTTCGTTATTTACATCCTATAATTCCGTGTTAACACGTAGAACTGGCAGCATAGTATGGAGCAGACTCTCTCCATACCGCTACGTATTACAACCAACCTAGTAATACATTACACAGGGGCGGCGGATAAAAGGTCGAAAGTACAAAAGGTCAAAAGTACAAAAGGTCAAACTAATAAGGTCGAAAATACAAAAGGTCGAAAGTACAAAAGGTCGAAAAACAAAAGGTCGAAAGTACAAAAAGTCGAAAATACGAAAGGTCGGAAGTACAAAAGGTCGAAAGTACAAAAGGTCGAAAGTACAAAAGATCGAAAGTACAAGAGATCGAAAGTACAAGAGATCGAAAGTACAAAAGGTCGAAAGTACAAAAGGTCGAAAAAGAATCGACAATACAAAATATTGAAAATACCAATTTACCGTATTAAGTCGAATTGACCTGTCCAGTCGAGGTGGACCTGGGGCCGAGGATAGGTTAGGATACTATCCCAATGTGACCCGGTTAGGTTAGTATATAAAAAAAAACTTTCCTGACGAGATCAGGGTGGTTTTTTTTAGTAAACAAACCTAACCTGGTCAAATTGGGGTAGTAACCTAACCAAGTTAACTATCAACAATCCTTGACCCCCGGACCACCTCGGCTGGGCAGGGCAATTCGCCAATTATCCTTGACCCCTGGACCACCTCGGCTGGGCAGGGCAATTCGCCAATTTACCGAATCAAGTCGAATTGACCTGTCCAGTCGAGGTGGACCCGGGGCCGAGGATAGGGTAGGTTACTTTCTCAACGTGACCCGGTTAGGTTAGTATATCAAAAATAAAACTTTCCTGACGAGATAAGGGTAATTTTTTTTTAGTAAACAAACCTAACCTGGTCAGGTTGGGGTAGTAACCTAACCGGGTTAACTATCAACTATCCTTGACCACTGGACCACCTCGGCTGGGCAGGGCAATTCGACTTGATTAGGTTTTAATCTTTTATTTTTCGACCTTTTGTACTTTCGACCTTTTGTACTTATTTTCAACCTTTTGTATTTTCGACATTTTGTATTTTCGACCTTTTGTTTTTCGACCTTTTGTGCTTTCGACGTTTTGTATTTTCGACCTTATCTTTTCGACCTTTTGTACTTTCGACCTTTTATCCGCCGCCCATTACACAGGTTATCGACAGAAGTTGAAAGGTCATTGCTACTGATTGGCTTACTGTAATTAGATTAAAAAATCTACCTCACCGGGTTGCTTTATACCATTTGTTTTATGGATCTCGATGTCGCAGCTTAAGTCGTCCAGAACACTTTGTCACTAAACAATTTGTTTATTTATTTATTTATTTAATTTGACATGACATGACTGGTCAAATTCTGTAGTAGTACAACTACCAAATGACATTTAGCTAATGCGCAGGCACAGTGATTACGATAGCCACAACGAAACATTTAGTAAGTTTTTTAGCACAAATATTTCATACGTTATTGACATTTATTCAGAAATTTAGGTAAATGTAATGTTAAATATTGGCACTTTTTTTGAATTCCTTATGTCCTCACAACAAAATACTTTAAATTTTTTGCTTCCAGTTCCAGTTTCTTTTAATAACAATTCGATTCGATGAATTTAGCTATCTGTAAATTTGTAATAACCCTTTCTGTCGAATGAAATTTTAACACCCGTGATATTAAAAAGAGCAGATCGAAATAGAAACCCTACAGAGCACATCACAATTCCGAAATTCCTAATCCCTTTTGTCACTGTCACAACTACAGATGTATTTGGAATAAATGAATATTTTTAGTGTGTCTATGGCTCTTGTGCAGGTACTCTCTAACAGCAACTGTTGGGTTGGGACCTCAGATACCAAATCAAGAGACAAAAGTCCATGAAACAGGTGGTATTTTTCAAAATTATGTATTTTATAAAAGGGCGCTTGTTATGTTTTTGAGATACCGAGCATCAAAGTTGACAATTTTTAAAGCTTTTTTTCAAGATAAAGTGTTTTTTTTCTTATAAAATGTATATGTTTTTTGCGGATTCATTGTATGTTATGAGTAATAAGTCTCTAGGCAGACATAACAATAATACTTTTTTAAAAGTTTATGTAAGCAAAAAAAAAAAAATTAATTGCTAACTTTTTATCATTTTTGGAGGTAATTTTGACAGCCTGTAACTCCTCAATCCTCTACAATCCCTAGTTTCTAATCCCTTTTGGACAGTGTCAAAACAACAAAATGTATTTGAAATAAATGAGTATTTTCAGTATATTTATGGGCCTTGTTCTTTCTAAGAGCAACTATTGTATAAGGACCTTAATTTCCAAATCAAGAGACAAAGTCAATTAAACAGGACACGTTGTATTTTTCGAAAATATGTATTTTATAAAAGGGTGCTTGTTATGTTTTCGAGATACAGATAGTCAGTGGCGGATCCAGGGTGGGCCAGAGGGACCCAGACATATAACTTATTTTTAGCTCACACATATACTATACTATAGTAGTGTGAGCTATGGTGATCCTAATTTTTTCGAGAAAAAAAAAGTTGCTCCGATTTCAAAAATTTTTATATATCTTTGCGTTTCAGATGATTTTGAAACTTTTTTGTTCCGCCGTCTGTCTGTCTGTCTGTCTGTATGTCTGTCTGTCTGTGTGTCTGTATGTCTGTCTGTAACGACCAACGCGCATAACTCAAAAACCGCTTGCCCGATTTTAATGAATTTTGGTACCCAGGCTGGGTTTTGGGTTGAGATGGTCCCATTTAAAAATGAACAAAATCCACCGAACACAAGCCAAATAAAAGGGTGGGGGTAGATTTCAAAAATTAGAGTTTATGAAAAAATATGGCGTGTGTGATATCAAACGAAAGGTAATTGAGTCTGGAGTTAAACAAAATACATTTTAGTTTATTTAAAATAAAAGGGGGGGGGTAAATTCCAAAAATTAGTGTTTAAGTGGAAATATGGCGTGTGTGATATCAAACGAAAGGTAATTGAGTCTGGAGTTAAACAAAATACATTTTAGTTTTTAAAAAAAGGGTGGGGGTAGATTTGAAAAATTAGAGTTTGTCAAAACATGGCTTGTGTGGTATCAAACGAAAGGTAATTGAGTCTGGAGTTCAATAAAACATACTTCAGTTTTTAGTTATATTAGCTTTCACGTAGATACACTATAACTATAGTACCCAGTGTGAGCTTAGGTGCCCATAGATTGGCAGAGTATTTAGTTTAGCAGCATCACTTATTTTTAAGATTTGTCACAAATTTTACTTAATTTTCAAAAAAATATACTTCCTTTACATACTGAATTTCACACCTCAAGAACTGCTAATAAAAAATATTTTGATGCTTGCTGCCACTTTGGCCCCTCCCCCCTGGAAATCCTGGATCCGTAACTGCAGATACTTTTTGATTATACCTTATTTCAGAAACACGGCAAAAATTTTAAATTTGGTGAATACGTGTATCAGAATATGAATAATAATTAGATATAAAAATAATTTTGAAAAAAAATTATGCGGGCATTTTTTTTCAAGATAAAATGCTTTTTTTAATAAATAAAAGCTATCTATATGTTTGTTGCGGATTTATTTTAAAAACACAACTTTTTTTTAATGAAGAAACCACTTTGTTCTTTAAGAAAATCCCTAATTTGCCAGTGGTTATAAGAAAAATCGCGCCGTTCGCTGCTAACTGCTTTTCATTGCGGGAAAACATAACTTTGCTTATTGAATAGGCGACTACTATTTCCTACGACCACATATGAAAATGATGGATTTCACACGATTTGCATTCTCAGAAAACGTTAAATTTTACTGGTGTGCACAAATTTTTCGCACATGTATGGGAAACTGACGATAACTATCACCATATTTTTCCGTACATTTGTTGCAAAGTACTTTACCATACATGTGCGGAAAAGCAGTTACATTTGATTTGTACAAAATTAAAGACCAATTTTTACAAAAATTAGTATAGTCCAACAGTGTTCGTAGGAAAAATAGATTACCCAGGTAGCAAGGGGTCATCAAATGACGTATTTTTTTCGTCGAAAAGTGGTCATTTGGATGACCAGCAGGTCATCTACCAAAAAATGTTGTCTTTTCGCAATGTAGTTTTTGACATCTTAAACACGTCATATATTGGTCACTACCCACACTGCACACTTTGTCCAAAGGACATACACTCATACTTACATAGATGGTGCCCCAGTCAGTACTATATTGGTCACTACCCACACTACACACTTTGTCCAAGGGACATACACTCATACTTACATAGATGGTGCCCCAGTCAGTAGTTAACCGGATTTATACGAAATGAGGGGGTAAGTATGTAAAATAAATTAAATATTAAATCAAGACAAACTTCAAGACTTCTTTCGCTTCTAGATGGGGATGTCAAAGTCTAGGTTTGGTCTATTTTGATCTGTACCTGTTCCAGGCCTTCCAGGTAAAAGTTTCCTTCGGTGTTCTCAACTGCAGGGAATATTTCATATATTCAGACGAATTTAAAAATAGTCATAAAATAGGTCACTGATGTTCTGTTTTGGTCCCCAATACGTCATATTGCGACGTCTTTAAAACGTCTAAAAATGACGTCATTTTAGGTGTGTCTTTTGAACGTCATTTAAATGTCATTTACACGTCAGGTTAGAGACGTCAATCGTCATTAAAAATGACTTTTTTTTGACGTTTAAAAAACGTGACCTTGCTGGGTACACAACTCGATAGAAAGTAACTTTCTTACACTCGCGTGTTGTTTCACTCGGCTAGCGCCACTTTCTTCTCTTGTTATGTAATATACTATTGTTTTTTATTGTTTGGCCAAAAATTAAAAATGATAACTCGCAGTAAGTGAGTAGTGGCACTTCAGTAATACATTTTTCTTTTAAAAATCACGTGGTTTGCGCTGATGGTGCATAATTGTGAGCTTTTCAACACATTTAAATTTAGAGTTCTTAATAACTTTGGCAGTTTGTGGGATATTAGAGTGCGTATGGTGTCTCCATTTGGGTAGAATATTAATGTTGTGAAAGATAAATCGAAAAATAAGATTAACTATGCGGGGTTGAAAAGTGATACGTCTACTATTTCTTTTAATCTTCGTTAATAAAACCCGATTTTATTCCAGCAAGAGGCAAACCATACAGGCAACCTTATAGGCAAAGATTTTTTTTGGTGTAAATTGCTTTTTTATACATAGTTTTTTTTTTGTAGGAATTTACGTGAACCGAACTTTTGAACGGAGTTTTTTTTGTCACATTTACTGTTTGAGAGAGAGATTGGCTGTTTTTTATAGCATGACTTAATTTTTAACCGATTAACCTCTCTTAGCAATATCGTCATGATGTCTGTCGGTGTGTGTGTATAATATTTATGTCCGTAACACGATAGCTCCTAAACCGCTGAACCAATTTTCATAAAATTTTCAGCTAAAATAGTTTTGGTCAAAATCCATTAATACTAATGACAGTTTGTTTGACAATTAAAATTTTTTTAAAATTTTAACTTTTTAACAGAGCATCGTATCAATATGCTGTTTTCGGAATATAGTAGACTGCATTTTGCTTAATAATTTGATTTGTGTAAACTAAGTAAGAGCTTTAGTTTCTGAGATATTTACAAAAAAACTGCTTTCAAGGCTGGTATATCATGGCTAGCTAGGAAGGTATCAGATCCGTCATAAATCCATTTATTTTTTGATATTTTTATTGTTTTTATAACAATTTTTAGATATACTTACTGTTTTAAAAGTATTTTTAACTAACCAAAAATTAATACTTAGCTCCATCAAGTATATAAAAAAAAAAAAAAATTCAAAATAATATTGAGTGTGACACCTTATGTTAAAAAAAAATACTGATATCAAAATATTGTAAATCTTACTTGTACTTTGTATTGTTTTATTTTTATATATTACAGCAAAAGCTCTTAAAATCAAAAGTCGAAAATTTAAAGAATTTTACAAAATATGAACTCTACACACGCACAAAATCGAAAAAACAACCCACAAGGCCCGGAGAGAGTGGGCTGAAGGGATCAAACAACCCTCTACGCACAAAATTATAAATAAATGCGAGTAGTACTAAAACGAGAAAACCATAGCCGCACTGTACATTATTAGTATCTATCCAATCCTCCCCGAAAAAAATCCTTGGTACGACCTGACAATCCAGACCCATTTTTACCTTCCTACCCCGCGTAGCAATAGCTAGAGAAGGTATTTTTGTTTCAGATAACGCCAAAAAGGTGTTATTTGGATGTATTTTGACCTTTCCTAACAATATCGTCGTGATCTCTGTCTGCATGGGCGCACCCAGGGGGGGGGGGTGCAACCCTAAGATTTTTGTATATATTTTCCACATATTTCATGAATAAACACAAAAAATAGCATGAAATACGACATCATAAGGCCTCGGGTCCCCCCCAAGACATATTCCTGGGTGCGCTACTGCCGTCTGTGTATATGTTTGTCTGTGTGTGTATATTATTTCTGTTGTTACACGATAGCTCCTAAACCGTTGAACCGATTTTCATAAAATTTTCAGCTAAAAAAGTGTTCGACACTCTTACGAGCTGATTAGATTTTGGTCAAAATACATTAGTGCTAACGAGAGTGCTAATGACAGTTTTTTGACAATTTAAAACTTAAATCACGGATCACCTTTTGTTAGGTGATCCGTGCTTAAATGCTAACTTTTTAACGGAGCATCGTATCAATATACCCTTTTCGGAATATAGTAGACTACATTTTGCTCAATAATTTGTGTTCGTAAGAGCTTTAGTTTTTGAGATATTTACAAAAAACTGTTTTCAAAACTGATATATTATCATGGCTTCACTTGAAGTTTGCAATAGGCTAGGTAGGAAGGTATCAGATCCATCAGGGATCCATTTATTTTACTTAAAATTATATTTTTTTGACTTATATAATTTTACTAACTATCACAAATCAATCATGAACAGACGTTTAAAATTTAGAGTCGAAAAGTTAAGGAATTTTACAACATAGAACCCTACATACTCACCAAATCGAAAATAGCAAGCCACAATGCCCCCCACAATCTAGGAATCAAACCCCCTTCCTCAAAATTATGAATAAATAGTAATAAAACGAGAAAACTATAAACCACCATTTTTTTTATTTTTAAAACATTCTTATAGGTCTCTTTTTAATTTATAAATTATATGAGATTTGGTAAATCTGTGAAAAGAGTGTGTGCCACTTATCTGTTGGCTCCTTCGATAAGAGATAGATTTTATCAGCAGATTATATAACCGACACAGATAGAGCTAATGTTGGACATTTTAGCGTTGTTTACATAGAAAAAATCAAAGATATTTTGTGCCTGGCACAGATAACAATGTTCGATGCCATCAGTTAGTCGTATTATTGGATTAGCACCAGTTTCAGACTCATCATAGCCCCCTAGAACAACCTCAGAAATCCCACAGAATTTTAAACAGTCTATTAACCTGCTAAGTATATGTCTATTTT
Source organism: Aspidapion aeneum (assembly GCA_963576565.1). Taxonomy (NCBI): domain Eukaryota; kingdom Metazoa; phylum Arthropoda; class Insecta; order Coleoptera; family Brentidae; genus Aspidapion; species Aspidapion aeneum. Next base: position 29,863,408 of record OY755038.1, on the reverse strand, counting down.
TCCCACATTTTCATTATGTTCGGTAATGTTTTGCCTATAGGCACTATTCAATTGGCACCTAATATTAGTCTTGCCTAGCATAGAAATTTCTATGTGGTTATTTAAATAAGTAGCACTTACTTTGTGTCTTTAACTTTTCACAAAAGTGATTAATATCACACATTCCTTTTGCCACCCACGCAGGATCACTTCGTGGATTGTTCATTTTTTCACAACCGCACAACCAGTTTTCAGCATCGCATAATATTTTATAACTTGCATTAAAATTGGGTTAATTTTTAGGATTTTTAGGTACGGCCTAAGATTTTATTTGTAATCGAAGTTCATATTTCAACGTATTTAAATTTGCACAGTTAAATATGTATTCGACGGTATTGATTTCCATTTTATAAACTGACGATAACAAAAACAATAACTGACACCCCAAATCAAAACAAATTCATACGTCTTCACTAAGGACAGAACTGGCAACACTAGAAAGGGCAGCGAACATTTCGGCACAATGATGATGGCCGACGTTAACTAAAACAAACATTCCTCCCGCCCCTGCGCGAGGACAGGAAATTGAAACCTTGCCCCGCGCGGCGCTGCGCTAAAAAAGTTCACCCAATTAATCACTTGATTTTAACCACAGATAATAAAAAGAACTAGACAATCATGTCGTAAGGGAAGATTTAACTTTTTTTAAATAAATCAATTAAAAATACTGTTTGTTGTCTAGTTTTGGAAGGGCACTGCCTCTTTGCCCTCCCTGTACTGGTAGTAGGTCTGTTTTTTTATTGACTTGTGGGTAAACATTTTGGCGCAACACCCCGAATTTTTTTACTTGCTCTCAATTCTGGCATTACCATGTATTGACACGAGCCGCCGCTGTTATCAGCTGTCGGGTTGCTTAACAACTATGACGTCATAATATTCAAGAGTCGTGGCCTGTTCTTTTTACAAGCCCTGTCCCGTTTAATTCAATATTAATCCACACTATACGGGTGTGCCTAGCTAATTGGTTTATTACGGTCAATATGGCCAAAGTCGATTTCTTAATCCGGCTTTTGCGGATTTTGGTCTACTAATATTCATGCCCAGTCACGAAACGAAGGGTTGTATATGGATGGCTTTTATAGATATAATTAGATCCATTCTTGATGGAGTCGCCAGAAAAGCAAATTATTAAAATTTTTCGCCATTTGCTCGAAATTTACCTTCTTCCTCTTTTTCAAATGACACTACAACCCCCGGGGGGTTTTAGTCTTATTAACCAGAGCAGAAATTTTTAAGTACGGTGTTAAAGCTGTACTTAATACCCTCCATATTCTTCTTAATAAAATACTAAAAGAAAAAATAATCCCAAACAACTGGAAAAAATCAGTAACCATTATTCTAGATAGGAAAGGCGATACCTAAATAACTATCGACCTATAACACTCCCAAATGTAATTTATAAAGTTTTCACGAAAATAACAGATAGACTAACAACAAAATTTGACGGATATCAATGAAAAGAACAAGTAGGCTTCAGAAAAGGTTTCAGTACAGTTGACCACCTATTTACCATAAAAATAATAGTAGAAGGAGCAACGAATACATTTCAATATATATTGCGTTTGTAGACTTTGAAAAATCTTTCGATAGCATTAAGCACTGGGCAGTGAAAGCATCTTTAATTACTGACCGAATAGATCACAGATACACAAACTTAATAGCCAATATATATATAGCGAAGCAACAACATCAATCAAAATCCACGAAGGAACCAACCCAATCTGCATAAGAAGAGATATGAGGCAGGGTGACACAATATCCCCTAAACTATTTAACCGGGCCCTAGAAGTTGTTTTTAAAAATCTAGAATGGGAAGAGATAGGTATCAAAATAAGCGGACAATATCTGAACCACCTAAGATATGCTGATGATATCGCCTTAATAACAAACAGACAAGAAAGAAGAACTGATAAAAATGCTGGAAGAACTGGATACAGCAGCTAAAAATATAGGCTTAACTATGAACTAAACTAAAACTAAAATCATAACAAATACAGATGAAGATATCACGATCGGAATAAATAAAAAAAATTGAACAAGTAGAGGAATATATAATTATAACTGGGACAAATTATTAAACTACAAAAAGAAAACCAAACAGCTGAAATCAAGAGTAAGATTGGCCTGGGCAGCATTTGGTAAATTAAGGTACATTTAAAAAAATAAAAAAATATCCTCAGTACCTCAAAACGAAGGTGGACCTGGAGACTTACGAAATCAAACATGGATAAGGTAACAAAAGCCCAAAGATTAACGAAAAAGAGAAATGTTACATGTAAAGCTAACAGAAAAAAAGAAATGAATGGATAAGAAATAAAACAAAAGTAGACGATCGATGGAATAGTATTGTAAACTGGAGACCTACGGAAATAAAAGTAGAAGAAGACCCCAATGAGATTTGAAGAAACACGCGGGATCTAGATGGATGAACACGGCGACCGACAGACCAGAGTGGGAGATATTGGGGGAGGCGTATATCCAAAGATGGATCGAAGAAGGTTAAAGATAAATAGATTTGATAATAGAGTTCGTGAGGGATTTTTTTTCGGAAATTTTTAACTTATTGTCTAGTACCTATGTGGGGTAGGGGACAATTCGCCGCCGGTCCATTCGCCGCAGGGACAATTCGCCGCGAGATTTTTTGTTTTATGATATTATCATTGGCAATTGTTAACATTTATATTTTGCTTGACTTCTTATAATATATTTGCTTATTTGTTTGGTTATAACTTTTTTCAAACTTTTCCAAGTAGGTATTTGGTGGTTAGTATACAATTCAAAATTTCTTTTTTTTAAAGTAATTAAAATTATGATTTCTAACTTAAATTTAAAAAAAATGAAAATGGCGGTTCCAAAATGGCGGATTTTCCCATTTATGAACCGATTTGCATCAAACTCGGAACTTTGAGATCTTTCAGGTCGTTGATTATTATTTTAAACTTAAATTTAAAAAAAGTCAAAATGGGGGATCCAAGATTGCGGACTTTTCCATTTATAAACCAATATGCACCAAATTCCGAACTTTGGGGTGTTATGTATACTAACCACCAAATGCCTAGTTGGAAAAGTTTGAAAAAAGTTATGACCAAACTAATAAACAAATATTATATTATATGAAGTCAAGCTAAATAAAAATGTTTAAACAATTGCCAATGGTAATATCATAAAACAAAAAAATCTCGCGGCGAATTGTCCACGCGGCGAATTGTCCCGCGGCGAATCGGCTGCGGCGAATTGTCCCATCTCCACCTATGTGTGTGCACTAAGCGTGGACGTGGCAAAACAACGCCTATTTTTGCCTACCCTTCTTTTATTAGCACTGCACACCACTGTCCAGCTAAGTAATATCAAAATTTTTTTATTTACTTCAACTACTAATTTAAAAAAAACTTGGCAACATTTTTTTTGTAATTTTGTTGAGCGCTGTAATTTGCAAAGCTAAAAAAAATTTTTACATTATAGAGACTCCTTCAGGCATATTTTAAAGGCTGCCATAAAAGGGGCTCTGAGACAAACCCCAGGGATGTGCGTGTGTTCTTGCGTAACCCCATGTTATCATCGCTTAGCCACTTGTAAAAAATAAACAGATAATTTCTTTAAACCACAAATTAGTCTAAAAATATTTATGACTATAAATAACAGAGACAGTGTTTTATAGTGAAGCGGGTTTTTTAGGAAAAAAGGTTTAAATAAAAATCTTTGAAATTTTTTTTCTTTCTATGTGGGTTAAGTTTATGATTTATTTAGTTTGAGGGATTAGGGAAAACTTTGATTTAAAATATCAGTCCATATTAGTGTCGAAGAAAGGTTCACGTTATTATCGACATGAAAAAAAAAATAAACATCTGAAATAAAAATAGTAATAAGTAAGGGTACGGGTTCAATCGATTAAAAAAATCTTTTATTGCATTCCTTTTTAGCGGTTCATCAAAAAAATATATATTTTTTAATTGAATAAAATAATAGATGTGTGTTAATTAATGGGTATATGAGGCATTACTAACAAAAGTAATTTGTCACTTGACTTGGACTTTTTTTTTATAATTTGAATTCTATAATTAAAATAAGTAAAGACATAAATCTATTTATCTATTTAGCCTTCTTCGATCCATCTTTGGATATAGGCCTCCCCCAATATCTTCCACTCTTCTCTGTCTGTCTCCGTGTTCATCCATCTAGCTCCCGCATGTTTCTTCAAATCGTCCGCTCATCTCATTTGGGGTTTTCCCCTACTTCTTTTACTTTCCCAGGGTCTCTAGATTACAATTTATTTGTTCCATCGATCTCATGTTATAAAGGCCACTTGACATGGTGCATGACAATAAAATTTGCAGGCAAATGCATGCAATTTTGCCCAGGTGCATGCGCAGTACAAATCCAGCTGATTGTTGCAGGCAATCCGCATTTTTATCGGTCCGGTGCCATTTTTTTGCATGCAAACTGGAGAATTTTTACCTAGATTCTGGGGAATCAATGCATGGCCATGCACAATGTCAAACGAAAAGAAGATTTTTTGCAGGCAACAATTTGACCGAAATTTTTTGCTTGCAAATATTTGCAGCGCGTCATGCATCATGTCAAGCGGCCTTAATCAGCTAATTTCCATTTTAATTTTGCTACTTCTCCTCTGACATCCCTTACTTTTGTTTTACTTCTTATTTATTTATTCCTCTTTCTATCATGTTTGATTTTGTAAGTGTCCGGCTCTTAGATCCATAGGTATAAGTATAGGAAGGATACATTGATACACTTTGGTTTTGAGGTACTGATGACATTTTTTAATATGCTGCCTAATTTACCGAATACTACCCAGACAAAACTTACTCGTCTCTTGATTTCAGCCGTTTGGTTTTCTTTTTTTAGTTTAATAATTTGTCCCAGGTATTCCTCTATTTGTTTTATTTTTTTGGTTTATTCTGATCGTGATATCTTCATCTGTGTTTGTTATGATTTTAGTTTTAGTGCAGTTTATACTCAAGCCTATATTTTTAGCTGCTGTGTCCAGTTCTTTTAGTATTTTTATCAGTTCTTCTTTCCTATCTGTTATTAAGTCGATATCATCAGCATATCGGTGGTTCAAGTATTGTCCGTTTACTTTGATGCCTATTTTTGTCCAATCTAAGTTTTTAAAAACATCTTCTGACATAAATAAGACATAGATAATAATAATAATAAAAATAAACAAAGACAATGGAAGTCCGAAATTTTGTTTCTACTCAATCATTGTCTACAGAGTTTCAAACAGAAAGTTTTTTGTTTCGTATTCAATTTTGATTTTTGTTGTTTTTCAAATTCAAGTCTTTTTCGATTTTCGATCTTTAATGGTAATTTTCTTTGTTTTGTGTTGAAAATAATTAAAATTTAGAACAATAAAGAATACGTCATATAATAAGCAGCCGAACGCATATTTGTAAACAACGTCCATGATTGCGATTCGGTTGTAGCCCGAACGCTGCCGTAACCGTGTCAATGAAGCCCTATTCTACATTGACACGGTTCGGTTACGTTGGCGATCGATTGACAACGGTTAGGTTTCACATTCTCTAGGATCCCGGGAAAGAGGCCAGGAGAGTATGTTTTAAAAAAATATATGTATGTTAGAAGTTTACGAATTCTTTCTTAAGAAAGATTGTGGTTCTGAAATCCAGACTAATTTTTAACGAACATTTTTGCGATCACGGGTGTTAGTTACCCAAGCGATTTACCATATCGTCTGCTATTTAAGAGATGTTCGGGCGAAAGCCGACTGGCGATCCTGGGTGTTGTATACAAATATGCCAGCCGCACACCTGTGTTTTGAAGACACGATAGTAAGACTTGAGCCTACGAATAAAAATTAAGATTTAGCGAAATATTTTTGTTGTTGCACTGTTTGTTGATTTCCTAATTCGATTTTTGAAAGTTTTTTCGATACCTACTTATTTTATTTCTGTCTGTCTTAAATAAAGCTTAAGATGTTAAAAAAGTAATGTTTTGTTATATTATTATTAGCAGTTGAAGACCGGTATAGCGAGAACAGAAATAACAGATTTAAATAGGCGCACATCGATTTTCGATTAAAATAAAAATCAACGAACGGTTGACAAAACTTTAATTTATCTGTACAGCGTGTTACATTAAATGGGAAGGTCGGTTATTATTAAAAATATCGATTTTCTGATTGCACCTTACCATGCTCTTTTTTTGAGCCCTTAAAAATGGTGTTATCAGATTTTTGCTATATCCCGTGGTTTAGCTAATACAGGGAGTTTTTGAAAAAATTGCATTTTTATTAATTCCTTGTATCTCTCTTATTTTGCAAGATATTTTTATTCTGTGAAAACCTTTCTATGGCAACTTTTTAAGGGCAAAATAATGACGTTGTCAATTTTTTAAAATATTGTTTAGTTTTAGAGATATGGTATTCATATCATAAAAAAATTAAATACGGACCTGGATTTTTTTTGTTACTATTTTGATTGGTTTCTCGCTATTATTATCTTAAAATGATAAAACTTTAATATTTTTTTGATTTAAGATTTTAAAAAATATGTATTCTTTTTAAAAAAATTTTAGTCCGAACCTGAAAATTTCCAACGCAAATATAAATTAAAAATTGCAACACACACAAGTTGGACGATTTTTAGTTTATCTGTTATATTATAAATAAGTAAGTAAGTAAAAAACGTTAAAAAGTTACAAAATTAAAATTATAGTAATTATTTGATGGTAGCACAGCAACTCATGAAATTTACTTCAACATGGAAAAACAAAAGCGTGGAATTGACATTGTCATTTTACTTGTCATTTTTAGTGAATAGATCACTCAAAATTATTCTAAAATGGCTAGAAATCGACCATGCCCAGATTTTGAAAAATGTAATATATCTTTGACTGCTTTATTCAAGCAACAAAATCCCAATATTTAAACGACAGAAATATTTTTATGCAAAATGTGTTAAGAAAAATTACTGAAAAATGCCATCAATGTCTTACACATAATGGCAATCAGTTTGAACATTTATATCATTAAACAATATATTTTATATATTTATCGGTTTCACAACGTTCTACGTCTTCCGATACCCAATCTCCACTCGTTTCTGTTTGCCCATAATTCATCATCTAGGCCTCTTATTCTTATTTCACTATCTATTCCTTCTCTCCAGCTTCTCCTTGGCCGTCCTTGTTTTCTTTGGCCAGTTGGTTTCCATTGTAGTATTTGTTTAGCTAATCTTTCATCATTCATTCTTTTTACATGTCCGTACCACACCAGTTGTTTTGTTCTTATATCATCCACTAAAGTACGTTCACCCACTGTCATAATTTCTCTTATTCCTTGATTTGTAACTCTTTCTCTTTTTGATTTCCCTGCTGCTCTTCTCCAATAGTCCATCTCCGTAGCGGAAAGCATTTTTTCTGTTCTATCCTTGATTGGCCATACTTCTGAGCCGTATGTAATAATACTTTTTACAATGGTGTTATATATAAGCTTTTTGTTATGTTTTGATATACTTTGGTCCCAAATTATTCCATTTAAAAAAGTTATTGCTTTTCTTCCTTGTACGTTTCGATCTTTTATAGCTTTGTCTAGTGTTCCGTCAGCTGTAATTTTTAGACCTAAGTATTTATACTCATCACAGGACTGAATTCGCTGCCCGGTATTTAAGATTAGATCCTGTTTCATTCCACCGATACACATATACTCTGTCTTATTGAGATTAACCTCTAGTCCCCACTTATTGTACTCTTCTATTAGTTTTCGTGTCATGTATTCGAGGTCGTCATAATCCTGAGCCACTACTATCTGATCATCGGCGAAACATAAAGTATACAAGGTGGTATGTTCCAAGTATATCTTGAAGAGCGTAGGCGAGATACAGCAACCTTGTTTATGACCTTTATTTACTTGAAAGCCTTTGGTTAGTTTTGCTTTTATTTTAACTTTTGCCTTACTATTGCGGTATACTATTTCATGGCCTTAATTAGTTGTGAGCTTATGTTTGTGTTTTCCAACGCTTTCTAAAGTAGATTTATTGGTATACTATCATATGCCTTCTGCAAATCGACGTAATTAACACTAAACAAACATTAGTTAATATTTTTTGTAATTCGTTATTTTTTTTGGATTTGTCATAGACTTTGTTTCAAATAAATTTTTAAATGAACGTAAAACCATTTTAATTTGCTAAGTATCAAAACAGTTAAACTAAAAATCGTTCAACTAACAATTTTTAATATATATTTATGTTGGAAATTTCGAGGTTCGGACTATATTTTTTTTAAAATAATAAATATATATTTTTTAACCTCAAAACAAAAAAGTCTTAAATTTTTATTATTTTGTAATAATAATAGCATGAAACCAATCAAAATATTAATAAAAAAAGTCTAGGTCCGTATATAATTTTTTTTATGATAAATATCATATCTGAAAAACTAAATAATATTTTAAAAAACTGACAACGTCGTTATTTTCCTTCAAGAAAGTTGCCACAAAAAGGTTTTTACAGAATAAAAATATCTCGCAAAATAAGCGAGATATAAGGGATTTAAAAAAATGCAATTTTTTCAAAAACTCTCTGTATTAGCGAAACTACGGGGTATAGCAAAAATCTTTTTATTTAGTTTTATTTTATTTTGAAGCTATATAAGCTCGGCTAAGCGGTTTCAATGTCTGCACAAAAACATAAAAGTTTAATTTTTTCGTAGAAATTCTGTCAATGTGAGTGACGCCCCCAATTCCCAAGCCAATAAAAGAATATTTCGATTTCTTTAACTGCGCTACAGGTCTTTATGTCAAACAAAATGTAATTTTAAAAGATTTGTTAGGTGGTTTTTGAAATGGCTACCTGACGGAACTTTGGCTCCTTTTTCAAGTTTTTGATGAATAGAACTCTTATAAAAGATTTTTTGACTTTTTCCTTTCAATTATTAAATGGGTCGCTTAAATTTTTAAATTGATGGGCAGTCGCCAAGGTAATAGAATTATTAGATTTAAGCCTAAATAACAAAATTTCGTAACTGGCCAGTGCAAAGAAAAAAAAGATATTGGATTATCGGAATATGAATATTTTCTATCCTAATAAATAAATATTGGGTTCATAATTCACAAATATTTATTTGTTTAACTCGTTTTAAAAAAAATATTTAAAATAAAGAAATATTTATTTTATTTACTACGTTGTTTATTGCTTCCGATTGCTCTGAAATAAATATTTAGTTTAAGACCAAATTTCCTTTTTTATTTTCGCGGGACCAAAACTGGATGAAACATGACAATTTTTCTTGCACGTACACCTGCTCTTAGTGTCGTGTTCGCAGTGGCGGGCAACGGGACAGTGTCCTCCCAATACTAGACAACAAATAGTATTTTTAATTGATTTATTTAAAAAAAGTTAAATCTTCCCTTACGAAATAATTGTTTAGTTCTTTTTATTATCTGTGGTTAACATCAAGCGATTAATTGGGTGAAATTTTTTAGCGTAAATAATTACAAGCCGGCAGCGCCGCGCGGGGCTAGGTTTCAATTTCACACGTTTTTATGCGGGGTATGGGTGGTTGTTCTCGAGCGAGATCGGGAGGAATCGCAGCCTTCGTAAACTAACGAGCCACGAACCAGAAAAATCAACATCGCAAATTGGCCGGCTGGTGGGCCGATATATACATGGGAGATATAAACATCTGCTATTTGTTTTGATTGTAGTTTGGCAATTTTGTATTTTTTTTTTGTAAAAGCTAATAAACTGTGTTTAGGCGTGTTACATTTAATTTTAAAACAAACAGAACATTTGGAAATAAATATCAGTGGCCATTAATCATGTTAAAAAATATGTAACAAAACCTAGAATAAACAGAAGAGAAATTACTTTTAAACAATTTGTGAGAACAACCCTAAAGTTCGATTCATAGTACCGTGAAGTAAGCTGTATGAAGTGAGCAGTAAGAAATAAAAATGGTTCCTTTCTTACTGCTAAGTTATTACTGTCAAGTTTGAACAACAGGATGTTTGTGGGATAGTTTCTTATGTCTGACTGCTTACTTTACAGAACTGTGAATCTAGTTTAAGTGGGAACATGTTAATTTAAAATTTAAATGAACTTACCTTTTTTTCTATCTATTCTACTTAGCCTTCGTCAATCCATCTTTGGCCAAGTTCTCTAGTTTACAATACATTTGTTCCATCAATCGTCTTTCTGTCTGATAATATGACCGGCAAATTTCCATTTTAATTTTGCTACTTCTGCTCTGACATCCCTTACTTTTGTTTTATTTCTTATCAATTCATTCTTTTTTCTACCTGTTAGCTTTACATGTAACATTTGTCTTTCCATTGATCCTTGGGCTTTTCTTGCCTTATCCATGTTTGATTTTGTAAGTGTCCAGGTCTAGGATTCATAGGTAAGTACAGGAAGGATACATTGGTTATACACTTCCGTTTTGAGGTACTGAGGATATTTTTTATTTCTTAATATGTTGCTTAATGCACAATCTTACTCGTCTCTTGATTTCAGCTGTTTGCTTTTCTTTTTTCAGTTTAATAATTTGTCCCAGGTCCTATATATTCCTCTTCTTGTTCTATTTTCTTTTAGATTGATTGATATTATCAGCATATCTTGGTGGTTCAGAATTGTCCGTTTACTTTGATGCCTATTTCTTCCCAATCTAAGCTTTTAAAAACATCTTCTAGGGCCTGGTTAAATAATTTAGGGAATATTGTGTCACGCTGACACCTCTTCTTATGCGGATTGGCTTGGTTCCTCTGTGGATTTTGATTAATGTTGTTGCTTCACTATATATATTGTCTATTAAGTCTGTATATCTGTGATCTATTCGGCTATTAATTAAAGATCTTTTACTGCCCAGTGCTCAATGCTATCGAAAGCTTTTTCGAAGTCTATAAACGCAATATATATTTATATATATTTCCATACCTTCCCTTTCTTCAATTTTTTTTCGCCTGTCGTCAGGATTTTCTCTTACTGGAGGTTTGGGGTTTGACATATACTCGGGTTGAGATTCAAATAGCCGAGGTATTGCCCCATTGTTTAACTTAGGGAATGTTAGTGGCACCTCCTTTTGTACTCCCTCTTTATCCCTAATTATTTCGGTTCTAACAACATCACTTATGTCAAAATGTTTCCAACAAACCACTGAAGATGCAGTCACAACATAATTTTCTCTGTGAAGCCAAGCATTTTATTTTTTAGGTCATTTTCTTTGCTAAAGGTTGTTTTGTGACCCTCTTCATTAATCATAGATGCATCGTTACTTTTGCAACCGGGTGCCCAACACTTTCGCGGCATGTTTAAAATTTAAAAAGAAAAAACAGACCAAAAATTCCAAACAAAAACAAACATCTAACCTCACTTATTACCGGTGTACAAAAGGTCTTTTTTACACAGCTTTTATTAAGTAGGTAATATAATTTTAAGTTCACCACACATCTCACTAAAACCAGAACAGTTGTTTTATTTGGTAACGCGATTTGAAATATACTAAAAGTTAAAAAAAACATTATCTGCGCGGAAAATGCCAGTAACTAGCGTGGTGGGCGACGCACGTGGACGAAAATGACTGGCCTCCACGCTGTGTTGCCGTTTCTTCTGGTTCGTGGCTCGTTAGTTTACGAAGGCTGTGGAGGAATGTGTGTTTAAAGTTGAAGACGGCCATTAACATCGTGCGGACAATTCCGTTGCCCTTGTACACGATGCCAGTTCTATCCTTAGTGTATGAGTATGTTTGTTTGTTTTGATTTGGGCTAAGTCAGTAGTAAAAAGCACTGCCGATCGCGTGTCATTGTTTTTGTTATCGTTTGTTTTTAAAATGGGAATAAATACCGTCGATAACATAATTAACTGTGCAAATTTAAATACGTTGACATATGAACTTCGATTATAAATAAAATCTTTAGGGTAACATAGACCGGACCTAAAAATCCCTAAAAATTAACTAAAATTTTAGTACAAGTAATAAAAAATTATACGATGCTAAAAACTGTTGTGCGGTTGCGTTGGTGCACTTTAGTGAAAAGTTAAAGACACAAAGTAAGTGCTATTTATTTATTTAACCACATAGAATTTTCTAGTTTAGGCAAGACTGATATAAGGTGCCAATTGAATAGTGCCTATAGGCAAAACATTACCGAACATAATGAAAATGTGGCAAAAAATAGACATATACTTAGTAGGTTAATAGACTGCTTAAAATTCTGTGGGATTTTGGAGGTTGCTCTACGGGGTCATGATGAGTCTGAAACTAATCCAAGCACTTTGCGCGTGTAAAAGAAGGGCGAAAAGACTTTATCTATAAACAATTAAACTGAAAACTACACCAAGTAACTGCTTGTTTTTCTATCTACTTTTCTATGCAATATAAATTTCTGCCCCCTCAATTTATAATGTCACCAGACGCCACTGCCTGTCTGTACCTGTGAAGATGGTGCGTGCCACAAAAATTTCAAGATAGCCAAAGAGTGTCCCCCTCGCAAACAAAATCGACGTGTTCGAGCGCTTCTCCAAATTCGCACGAAAAATACCCAAAAACACCTCTGTTACCTTTTAGTTGGAACACCCTGAAAACTAATAACTTTTTTTTTAAGTGAAGGAAGGAAAATACGCAAAATTATTCGGCCTATAATATAAAATTAAGAACAATACCTACCCTAACATTTCAAAAAATACATTTAAAAAAAAATGTTTTTTTTTCTACCCTGTAGTTAACTTAAAATGTTAATACTTTATAATATTAACTTTGATCACAACTTGTGCAAAACACTATGTATGTAATTTAGTTTTTGTTTCTTTAAAGTTAAACAACTTTAAGTAAAGTGTAGGTTAATGGTCAATAATAGCTGGATCGCCAATGGACTTAGAAAAAATATATTTTTTTAATAATTAAACATCTTGAATTATATGGTTTATTAGAAGATAAAAATATATTATAGACTGAAAAACAGAAATAGGCGGAAATGTGCACACTTGTATTATATTTGAATCGGTGAGAATAAGAACAGTACAAGTCCAAAATTTGACATTTCGACCTATCATAGCCATTTTGTTTTCAATACCAAGCTGCATCGAACGAGTGTAAAAACAGTAGTAATATCACTATATTAAGGTGTATGGCAACGCTTATTGTAAAGCATTGAGTGTCAAAACAGTACAAGTCGGATTTGTATGAGAGTTTTTTTCGTTTTCCCAAAACTGTACTATTTGGACTTGTACTGTTCTTATTCTCACCGATTCATTTGAAATTCGAGTCAAACTGCTATTGATAGCAAAAATGTAGACAAAATTTTTCGGATTTTCATTGTCTTTATTTATTTTAAACTTAAAGTTTTGGTTACTCTTTATAAAAAATTCTGCTTGTTAAAAAAATTAAGATTACCATAATAAAATCGTTGATGAGATGCACAGGGTGTTCTCAAATTAAGAAACATGTAATTAATAAGAGGAGAAAAATCTTTATTTTTAATTTAAAAAAAAACATCACTCTTTATAATGTGACTTTGATAGATTTATTTTGTTGATTGTCATATTGATTTTCAAGTAATAGGTTTTTTTTATACATAATATTTTGCTTTACTGAATAAATACGGTCCTCTTCCTCTTGGATTATTTTATGTTTCTTAATTTGATAACACCCTGTACTTCTAATCAAAGATATTAATATCGTTATCTCAGTGTTTTGACAAGCAGAATAGCAGATTTTTTTCTTAAGGGTGATGTTTTTCGTGAAATTAAAAATAAAGACTTTTCTCTCTTATTAAATACATGTTTCTTAATTTGATAACACCCTGTACATCAAATCAAAGATTTTATTATTGTAATCTTAATTTTTCAACAAGCAGACATTTTTATAAAGAGGGAGTTTTTTCGTAAAATCAAAAATAAAGGATTTTTTCCTCTTGTCAACTCTGGGAGATACTGTATAATAATATGTATATTAAAAGCTTTGGTTTCAAAGATATCTGGAATTTCTTTTTATACATGTACATATAGCCTCGTTTTTGACAGCCTTGGCGAAAAAATATTATATAAAAATCTGAAAATTGCATATTAGTACGAGTATTTATTAAAACGGTATGTAAGTACATCTGTTTATAATTTTTAACCCTTAATAAACCACCCTTATGTTCCATTTATTTTGTCTAAACCCTTTTGTCACTTTTAAGTTTAGTCAAACACTATTTTTTCTAAAATTTTATAAAAATTACTATTTATTTTCCTAATTGTACAAAATTTTTAAAAATCCCAGTAGTGGTCCCAAAATAAAAAAATATCAAATTTCATAATTAAAACTCTATACAAGGTTAATGGTCAAAATAAAAATGTCTTCCTCGCGTGACGTCATGCGCATAATTGACGAATTTGAGCCGCCCAACCAGCGTACTTGTGTATTATTATTATGATAGCGGCTACGAATAGACTGGATAATTTTTAGCCGCGATAAAAACTGTAGCGTAACAAATAACAGCATGGCGTTAGCACGGAATTGCAAGGTCTCGCAGTTGCAATTTTTCATTTTAACAGAATTTTAATTGCGCGCCAAATTCGTGAAACTGGCGACAAATAAAACTGCACTAAATCTGCCACGCAGGCAATTTTCAAAGTAATAAAGGTGGTGATTCTATTTTTACTCAACTAACACCACAAAAATCTATTTTTCATCTATTTTAGTTTAAGCTAAAGATTGTTTTGCAAACATAGTAAAAATAAAAGTAAATTTGCCTGCTCAAAATTAAAACAAATTATATGACTTTTTTTTAAATCTAAGTATTCTTATGCACATTTTGTGTCGTGTTGTGTTCTAAAGCTAAAATATGCCGTCCAAATACGTTAGAGCCTAAATATAGGGCATACCCATGCATTATTGCACGCGATGCTTGAAGCCAGGACCCCTATTTAATTCTTAATGTTCCTTTTTCGCGTAGACCCGATTTCGGCTACTGCGCATGCGTCAGTTTTGGGTGGTTTTGGAACATACTCCGTTACGTCACTATATTATTTGACATTTGTCAAATGTTTAGGGTTATGTCTATTATTTTTTTCTAAAAACTAGTTGATTGGGTGAAAATTTATCAAATTGTGGATTGAAATTGTACTTTTCCTAAAACTAATTGTGCAGATTTATTGTGGACACCATGAAAAGTGTTTAATGGCATCTATAAACCACTCTTAACTTTATAAACAAATTATAACGAAAAATACAAGTAGTTACCTATGGAACGGCACTCCCGTACTTCTTTCGGACATTTTTCTACAAACCGAACATGTTTTACGCGAATTTGAATTATTTCCCATTTTTCACAGAAAAAAACACATAATTTTACAATACAAACGCAAAACACCGCAAAATGTCAATATGGCTTCCACTTGCATAGCAGCTGTGTGTCTGCATGACAAAACATACGCATGCGCACTTGAAAATTCGCATCCGCCAATTTAAATTTGCCATTGTTTCCAATGCCACATATTTGAACACATATTTATGCTACAACGTATTTGGCGCAGTCTTATACACCTATGCGCGATCTTTTAGCTGGTCGCCTAAGAGTACGCAATATTTGCGTGTTTTGTGTTGTGTTTTTTGGGTTTAGAGTTTTTTATTTTTTTACGCATTTTTGTCGAAAATAGAGTACAGAATATTAGTTTAATAAAACAATTAAAAAAAAATGTTTTTACGGATTTTGATTTCTACTATACTAAGTCTGTGCTCTTGGCCGCCTTTCCCCTATTATAAATTATTTAAAAATGTTCATTTTATTGGAGTTGCTGTGTTTTGCAACATATCGGAGTAAAAGTGCATTAAATTGGCGAATGCCGGACTTTCGACAAAAATGCCCTGTAAATAGGAAAAATAAAGGTTCAAACCATTCAAACAGCTTGGCTAAAGTTAAAGCTAGAGCTTTTATGACACAAAAATATTGGATTTTTTTTCTGACCATTTGTTACAAACCTTAAGAAATTAAAACAAAATAGAATTGGGTACCCTAAAAGCTTTTTGTTGGGAGGCATCTACTTCCTGAGTAGTTCTTACTGCTTTAAACTTACACAAAATTTTTTGGTTATAACACAAATTATTGAGCAAAATATAGTCTAGTATATTCCGAAAACCGTATGTTGATATAATGCTCCGTCAGAAAGTTAGCATTTTTTAAAGTTGTTAATTGTCAAAAAAGAGAATTTTATGGAAATCGGTTTAGCGGTTTAAGAGCTATCGTGTTACGGACAGAAATAATATATACACACACACACACAGACAGAGGGGTGGCTCGGTATTTCCTTTTGGTGTATAGGTTAGGAGAAATACCAGAAAATACTTGGAAAGTACTGGGAAATATACTAGGAAATATCATTGAAAATACTAGGGGGGAAATACTAGGAAATACCATTGCTTGGGAAATACTAGGAAATACCATTAAAATTTGAGGAAATACTGGGAAATACCAGGAAATACCGTAGGTATTTCCTTTTGGTGTAGAAAAATCGGCGATCGAGCCACCCCTCGGTCACGACGATATTGCTAGGATAGGTCAAAATCAAGGGCGGATCCAGAGGTGGTTCTCGGGGGGGGGGGGGAGCACTTTAGGTGACATTCTCTGTTGGTAAAAATCGGTAAATATTTTATTGAATTAGTCAGTGGTTGTAATTTCGATGATAAAAATAATACACTTTCATGCGCCGCAGGCAAAAATTTTGAATTTTTATTAGCAAAAACATTACTTTTTACTCATTTTTTGTATATTCAAAAAATTATCGGGGGGGGACAGGTGCCCCTAGTGCCCCCCCTGGATCCGCCACTGGTCAAAATACACCCAAATAACACATTTTCGGCGTTATCTCAAATTTTTTTTTCGTCGAAACTAATACCTTCTCTAGCCATTGCTACGCGGGCTAGGAAGGTAAAAATAAATATTAATAAAACAAAATATAGAAGGTGTGATTTAGCACCAAACAAAAGTAGAAGCAATTTTTATTACATTTTGCATCAAACCTCTTTGTTTTCAAGACATAGGCTGTCAAAATTAACAAATGTTTTTGATTTTGTTTTATAACAGAAAATTTTTGTAAAATTATGTACTACAATAGAGCTGATAATAATTGTATGTTCAAATTATTTAAACAAAGGCAAATTACACAAACTGATTACAAAAATATGTTTTTTTTTTAATAAATGAAAATAATTATAAAATGTAGACTAATATTACTATTTTCTGTAGTTATTAAGAGGCTTTTAGTCTTGTGTATAAATCTCATTTTTTTATAAATTTAATAATTATAATTTTCTAAAAAGTTGACCAATTTATACCTATTTTATTGCAGACTATTCTTGACTTGACCACACTGTATCTCCTTAACCTGTATTTTTTTGAAAAAAACATTTTTTGTTCATAATTACTCTCAACGTTGTCAAATTTGTCATTCAATGTTTTCCCCCAATCTTCAAACTGGACAAATGCTATAACTGGGAAACAAAAAACTGTTGACATCTAATTATTAAATCTTTTTGTCTAATTTTGACATTCCGCATCAGGGTAAGGTTTCGCTGTGGGCCAATTCACCGCGGACAATTCATCGCGGCCCGTTCGCGGCGAGGACAATGTGTTGCAAGAATTTTTGTTTAATTTTTATTTTAATCTAACGTATCTTATTTTTTTTAATCATAATTCCACTGTCCTCTTGTTGGGTTTTTAAAATATCAAGCAAAAACTAATAGTTGTGTTTTTCTTTCGAAAAATTGAAATATCTCCGCCGTTTTGCAAACAAATTTTATAAAATTTTGTATTAGCGACTACGAAAATTTTGTATTAGCGACTACGAGTGACTAACGATTTTTTTACGGCCTTCTTGTTTTTTTGTAACCATAGCAAACTTTGTTATTTCTTAAGGCCACCATATTGAATTTGGCACTTTAACTATATAATCCGTCAACAAGTGATGTGATGGAAATATTTCAATGGAAATGGAAATATTGGAAATTTCCGAGGGTGTCTCGGAAATATTAGAAATATTTGAAAAAAAATATTATCTTTCATATTTTGTAACCTTAGGGAGCGTTCTTAAATTACGCAACGCAAAAATTCAGGATTTTTGACCCCCACCCCCCCTCGTAACGCATTTTTAGGAAAAACACACTAAAATAACATTGAGTGTAACGCAAGGCCAACCCCCCCCCCCCTTTGAGCTTTACGTAATTTAAGGATAGGCCGTTATTAGCATTAAACCTACTATAGAACAATTTTTATTTCCGAGACTATTGAAGATTTTGAGGAAGTAGACTGGCAAGACGATGTTATTGAGTGCGATGCTGATGATAGCGATGAAGATATGCCTCTTGCTCGACTAGTGAATAGTGTAGTGTGTCAAGAATGAGATTTTTGTTGTACAAATTTGACCTTATTTCTGTATATTTGTTTGAAGAATAACTCCTGATTTTTGTTATGATTTTGTAAATAAATATTCCCTTTTTTCTTATTTTTTTAATATTTCATATATTTCCAATATTTCCATATATTTCCAATGTTTCCATTTTTCCACATAAACTAAGAAGTTTTTTTACTAGGCGCCATTTCAAAGAGATCTATTATTACCCAACTGAACCATAAAAATAAACACAGCAGTCCCACCGAATAAAATAATGTTGTAAATACTACAGAAGTATTTAGTCTCCGCATTAAAACGGAAAGAGGGAATTCCCCGGCTGCAGAGTGCATTGTTGGCAACATACTACATAATATTTATGCCCATGTCGTGCAGCGCTCCCGTCCCGTTGTCAGAGGTTCGCGTCCGGTTAAGGGAGGTTTCAGAACTTTTTAACCAAAAAAAAATGTCCGCGTCCGATCATTAGTGTCCGGTTATAGGAGGGAATTTTACAAGTAAAGACATAGGCAAACCCTTGGTTCCAACAAATTTGTCCGCCTAAAGGGAGTGTCCGCTTAATAGAGGTGTCCGCAAGGAGAGGTTTCACTGTATTGGGAAAATTGGAAATATTAAAAAAAATATTCTTTCATATTTTGTAACCCTATAAGCATGAAACTTACCTTAGAACAATTTTTATTTCCGATACTATTGAAGATTTTGAGGAAGTAGACTGGCAAGACGATGTTATTAAGTGTGATGCTGATGACAGCCATGAAGATATGCCTCTTGCTCGACTGGTAAATAGTGTAGTGTGTCAAGAATGAGATTATTGTTGTACAAATTTAACCTTATTTCTGTTTATTTGCTTGACGAATTACTCCTGATTTGTGTTCATGTATAAGCCTTCTGCTTTTTCCGGTGTTTTGTTATGATTTGTATAAATAAATATTCCCGTTTTACTTATTTTTTTAATATTTCATATATTTCCAATATTTCCATATATTTCCAATGTTTCAGGAAATATTACAACACTAGCAGAGCCATCTGTCCACTGCTGTTATTAAGTTTATTGCGTTGCATATCTAGGGGTTGTTTAATCATTGGTGCAACTCATTTTTCTAGTAAATACTGAGTTGTAACAGTTTAGAGCGCTAGCTTGTTTGAAGAAAAAATACTTTATTATTTTGATATGATAATTTCTATTGAATAAAATCTGAATATGTCGGTGGGTAATGAGAAACACGCACTGAGCGGTGTCTCTGTGTCGATATTTTTCGAGAAAAATGCATAAAAAGGCCATTTGAACCGCTCTTATCCAGCCTTTTGTTGTTTCGATTTGTTTTGTACAGGAGCAAGATTTATCGCCTGAGGGCAAAATAAAAGATGATACTACGGTTTAGGAAAGTAGCGACAATACTAGTAAAAATATGCGCAGTGAAAATTAAAAAAAAAAAACAACAAAAAATTCCATTTATCAAAGGCAAACCAAGTCTGTACCAACTTTTTTTAAATTCTGCTGTTTTAGGACATTTACTTCAAAACGAAAGTGTATAACCAATGCATCCTTCCTGTACTTACCTATGGATCACAGGCCTGGACACTTACAAAACCAAACATGGATAAGGTAACAAAAGCCCAAAGATCAATGCTTAGATGTAAAGCTAACATAGAAACAGGAATGAATTATTAATAAATAAAACAAAAATAAGGAATGTCAGAGGAGGAGTAGCAAAATTAAAATGGAAATTTGTTGGTCATAATTTCAGTCAGAAAAACGATCGATTGAACAAATGTATTGTTTCTTATTTTTATTAAATATTGGTCAAGGTTTACCAAATATTTTATTGCAAAGATTAAATATCAAATCTTTTGAAGGAGGTAGAATAATTTTAACTATATTGTGCTCTTTATACTGTCTGTGTTTAAAGTGTTTTTTAACTAAATTAACTTTTTCAACTTTTTAAGTTAGATTTATTTTGGTTTGTTTAATGTCAATTGGTATTAAACATTTTTTTTTACTCACTTTCTGCCGCGTGGCCAGTCCTCTATCTAGGGGTTGGATTTTTGTATCGGCCATAAGGATTGCATGGAAGAACAGACCAACGTTGCCAGTTTAGCGTAAATATCAGTATATTCCGCTACTTGGTTCGCAAAAGGTCAATTTTTTAGTTTTATGTGTGTTTAAGTGCATTTATCAAACGGGGTGATATACAACCAGAATATTACCTTGAAATTCTGCTTGCTCCTAAATGTAAATATTTAACTTACTTTTAAAAACAAACCGAATTTTAAAGTGTTATTATTCTTGTTATTGATTTTCGTTTCAAATTCACTAAAGTCAATTTTTTTACACCACAGTTCACCAATCTATTGGTAAGCTAACTATTATTTAATTTTAGGTTTTTTTAATGCATTTTTAGTCTAACCCTAACAAAGGTAATGTAGACCACAGTGAACGCAGCGTGGTTATAGGACGCGGAAGGGTGGTCGAGACCTTAGGGGGGCGGCAGAGGTGGTATTGGTAGAGCCTCAAAAGTAGTTCCGCGGAGCTCATTTAGTACTTTTTCTAGACAAACATCGTAATGCCTTTTAAACTAAAAACGAAAAGTTTCAGAAAATATTGAAGTAATGTCAATTTAAATGCTCGCAGGCGACATGCGCCACAGGCAAATATGTTTTAAATACAAACTTTTTTTTAACCAAAATCTAACGCCGATATAAAACTTGTGTATCACATTTAATAAAATTTTAAAAATAAAATGTTCACGTTTTAAATAGTCCACTCCTTGTATGGTGACAAGTCAAGTAATAATTCTCGCCCTAAAAAATTTTTCAGATCGCCCCTTGACGAGTGCGATCGTGTGCGCCTGTAGCAATTTATCAAGGTTGCTGCGGGACTCGCGGTCTCTTTTTAATTACCGAAGAAGATAGATTAAAATAAGCAAAAGTTATTTACTCCTAGAGAAATAAACCTACGCTAACCTGGAACCTCATATTTGTTTACTCATCAACCCGAGCGATAACTAAGACAGTAAGTAAGCCTTAGCGTTCCGTATTTAAACAATCAAAAGTTGGCAACACTGCCTGAAAGACAACCAGCCCCGGTCTCCTCTACAATGGTCAACACATATTTTATTGATCATATATTCCTTTTTACCTCTAGGATCACCTGTTGCACTATGCCCGATAAATTGTAGGACACCCTGTAGAGATAGACTTTTCTATCGTTGTCGATTCTCGGACTTTCTGAGTAAGAAGGGTATTGTTACCCCTGCTATGCGATCCCAGGGTGAAACAAAAGTAATTGCAGAGAAAGTGTAACGGACCCAGAAACCAACAACTTTTTTTGTATACGTATTTGGAAAGCATCGAGATTTATGGGTTCGGTTAGGCATTCAGTCGGTTCGACTCTACCTTTTTAAAGTGAGAGACCAAGGAAATTTTAGAAAGGCAAACAAACTTTCATAAATTATACCTAAAACATCAACTACAGAACTGGATATACGAAACCACAGTTCCTAGAATAGGACTGTCTATAGTCATTTTTTATATTATGTAAGATTTTTACTTACTAGTGATCACAGCTGATTGTTTTTGAAAAAGTGAGATTAGAAAACCTACTTAATGATAGACTTTAGTTTTAGTGTACCTAGTTCATACTCAAGCCTATATTTTTAGCTGCTGCATCCGGTTCTTCCAGCATTTTTTATCACTTCTTCTTTCTTATCTATTATTAGGGCGATATCATCAGCATATCGTAAGTGGATCAAGTATTGTACATTTATTTTAATGCCTATTTCATCCCAATCTAAGTTAAATAGTTTAGGGGATGTTGGCTTGGTTCCTTCGTGGATTTTGATTGATGTTGTTGCTTCGCTATATATATTGGCTTTTAAATCTATGTGTCTGTGATCTACTCGGCTATTCATTAAAGATGCTTTTACTGCCCAGTGGTCAATGCTATCGAAAGCTTTTTCATAGTCTATAAACGCAATATGTAGTGGAATGTAGTATTCGTTGGCTCGTTCTATTAGGATTTTCATGGTTAAATTAAAAACTGTTTAAATAGAAACTTCAGTGCTCTATTAAATATCTGGAGTTATTTTAATTTCAGGACGCCAGGAATTTTCGAAATTGAATTTCGTTTCATGGATGGTGCAAAATAATATTACAATCAAACCACCAACGAAAATTACGAATTGTCAAATGGCCCTGTACGAAACATCGATGTGTAGCCATAGACTAGATGAGACCATCATCATAAATATTGGTCTCCCAAAGTGATTAAGACAAATAAAAAACATGTTAGCAATTCATTCCAAGATGTCTTATAATTAAATACGCCACGCCGAATTTTATATGAAGTGTGGAATACTCGTATGCATCCTTATAAGAAACGTTATGTGACTTATTATGGCTAAAGCAATGTGATTTTCACTATTTACAATGCCGATCACACGGATTGGAAGACTTTCTGGCAAGCTACCGGTACATTGATGTATGTCATTCCACGACGACTTCTTTTATTTTCCCAAGGTCTCCAGTTTACCACACATTTGTTCCATCGGTCGTCTTTCTTTCTGATATTACGTTCGGCAAATTTCCATTTTAATTTTGCTACTTCTCCTCTGACATCCATTATTTTTGTTTTTTTTTCTAATTAATTTTTTCTTTTTCTATCTGTTAGCTTTACATGTAACATTTGGTTTTCCATTGATCTTTGGGCTTTTGTTACCTTACCCATGTTTGATTTTGTGTCCAGGTCTGGGATCCATAGATAAGTACAGGTATACACTTTCGTTTTGAGGTACTGAGGATATTTTTTATTCTTTAATATGTAGCTTAATTCACCGAATGCTGCCCAGGCCAATCTTACTTTTATTTCAACTGTGTGGTTTTCTTTTTTAGTTTAATAATTTGTTCTTGGTTTATTCTGATCGTGATATCCTTATCTGTGTTTGTTATGATTTTTGTTTTAGTGTAGTTCAAGCCTATATTTTCAGCTGCTGAATCCAGTTCTTCCAGCATTTTTATCAGTTTTTTTTTTTCGTATCTGTTATTAACGGGATATCATCAACATATCTTAGGGGTGGTTCAGTTATTGTCCTCTTATTTTGATATCTATTTCTTCCCAATCTAAGGTTTTAAAAACATCTTCTCGGGCCTGGTTAAATAGTATAGGGGATAATGTAGTACTTTGTCTGACACTCCCTTTCAGTGAGATACGGGAGAAGACCACACTAGTATGAAGGGTGGTGAGACAGCACCACGGTACGGCGAACATAGCGTAGGTGGCAATCCCTCTGCCTGAGAAAAATATAAAAGAAAAAGCACAGCAGCGACTCAGAACGAGTGGCGGCAAACAGCGTCTATCTCAGAATAGGCGGCTTCGCAAGCGTGGTGTTTTAGTGCAACAATCCCCCAATGGAAAAATCATGGCGACTTTGAAAAGCAAAGTATTTGGTCCTCAGGTGGAAAGAAAACTCTCCGAATCAAACACCTCTATGGTCTGCCTCACGGAATCTGGGGAAGGCAAAAATTCGCTTATCAAGGATCAAACATTTAAAAACAAGGCAAAAAATACTAAAACTAATAAGCGGAACATATAATTTTAGGTCAATGAACATCGTTGGAAACATAAACGCACTGGAGAAAGAGCTGACCAGAATAAAATTGGACATTGTCGAAAATCAGAAACCCCAATAAAACCAAACTTCGATAATCTACTATTACCGTAAAGGTGACGAAGATAAGAGTAAATTCGGAGTAGGATTCATAATAAATAAAGCCATAAGTTAACACGTCCATACTATTAAAGGAATCTCAGATCGCGTTGCCTATCTTACACTCAAAACGAAAAGAACATCACTTAAAGTTATTTAAGTTCACTTCTACCTATATTACGATGACGAGCACATCGGGGCATTCTACGAAGAGATCTCAAAAACTATTGAAAGACACAAAACCCATCTTACACTCGTAATGGGAGATTTCAATGTCAAATTATGTAAGAAGATAAACATAGAAGAAACTAAAATATGCGATTTTGGTAATGGTAGAAGAAATGACGAGGGTATAACATTAATGAATTATTTAGAGGAAAGACACCTTTATTGAATGAATTCGTTCTATAGAAATCCCTTTAAGAGCACCAAAACAGTGTCAATTGACTACGAGTGGCACACTAACTTCGTCAAAAGAAATCGCTATTAGTGATGCATGCCAATCCACGAGCTGTTTAAGCCTTATTGGGCCCTTCTTAGGGGAATGCAGGTGATAACTCTGTGTAGAGCATAAGCTGTGTGAAACCATCAGATACCACTACTACTGATGGTTTTATGCATTTGTTGGAAACACAATGAGACTATGTGGTTTTCACTATCACAATGACAAATTATTCTTGTTTGGAACTCGTCCTCAGAAGCTGCACGCTCAATGATCCGCGTCAATCCACGACCGGTTTTGGCCTTATTGAGCCTTTCTCAGGTTGGTGTGGGATAGTTCCCTGTAGAGCAACTGCAGGAACAACTACTTTGAAGGAAAATAGCTACTAGTACTACCTACCGGCATTGAATTTTACCGATGCATGGTTTGATGCACAAACTCTGTGGTTTTACTTTCTCCAACGTCGATCATAGGGATATGAATCATTCTTGTTTTGCTCCTCTAATTATCATTTATTACAAAATGTTCAGTACACCCGCCTTGCAGTTCATCGTGAGTTTCGCAATAGGTGACGCAGGATTTCCCTCCCCCATTTTTCAAACACATATAAAAATATAATAATATTGTTACAAATTTAGGTTATTTAAATTTTATAATTGGAATTTATTTAGGTTTAGTGTAGTATTAGGTTGATTTATCTTAAGGTTGTATTCTTAGTCTAGGTTTTAGTTGCGTTATCTGTGACTTGCGGTCTAAATAATACGAGAACTTTCCGGACGTCGAAGGCTGCCGCAAAGTTCGAGAGAGATGGACGATCCTATATATAGGGCCGGGGTCGTGCACCAGTCAGTCACAGATAACGTACTGTAGTGGTCGTGAGATATTAACACGAAGTTAATAGACCGATTATAGTAGTGAATTATCAGCGAGTTATTAGTAAGTGTAAGTGCGTGTTTTGTACATAATTATCGAAATAAATTGACATATTGTTTTCAACAATTGCGAGTTGTAATTTGTCGTTGTGAACCCGTAACAATATGCTAATAATGTAAATACCTATTCTAAAAAGAACTTACCTAAATTCAGTAAAATAAACGAAATCAGGTAAGTAGTAGGTTCACGATGATGCAATTGCAATTTAATGTAAATTTTACTGCATGTATGTAAGGCATATTTGTCTATCCTTTAAGTATTGTACACTTTCTCTTGAACCTTAGCTGATTGGTATACGTTTCATATAACGGAAGGCTTTTCAGAGTTCAAAAAGTCTTTTTGTTATCGTCGTTCCACCTCAAAAACGGTTTTTCTAGTAAAATGCACACTGCATCGTAGACAGAGAACATTGTGGAAAATTAAAATAAAAAACGGAATCAGAACCGAATACGCCCGCCGGTAACCGGACACTATTTCAATAATGTACACAGTCTCAACACCTGATTCTTTGCCTTGCAAAAGCATGCGACATTTTAATTGGACGAGCCGCCTTGGTGCCAATTCGTTAAAAAAAATGCGTAACAAACATTTGCGGAACGGAATGTACACCAGTATTGCCAAATCTAACTCTCTGAACGAAATCGTCGCATGCACCACCCCGGCAATTGCAAAATAAATAATCAACGGCGTAATTTTGAAAATTTATCTAGCCGATAATTTAGTGTGTCGCGAGCGCATTTTAATGCGGCGACAATTGCGCTATGGCTTTGCATTATAATGGGCGAATATAAGAGACGGGCGAATCAGCGTTACGAGTATAATTTTGGGAAGCGCACTCGGACTTGACTAATAGAAAAAAATAGGTGCATTTGGTGGAAACTGGATTTTTGTATAATTATTCCTTCGCATATGGGCCGCCAAAATCCTCCTTGCATGAGCTCCGCTATATAATAAGACCCCAATACCAGTATTTACTAAGACCTTAAGCATTGAAGACCGGGTTTAAGTATCAAGTCTATAGACTTGATACCGGTCGGTTTAAGTATATTTTTTAAATAATCACAGGTCAAATAACTGCAAAGATTTGGTTCACCCTAATGTGCAATATGATAGTTAGCATTTCTCAGTGAGTTTCATCTCATATAAACTCAAATTAACTTTAGAAATAAAGAAAAACCACATAAAAGTTTTGTAACGAAATGTCATTTTTTGGAAATTTAGTCCGTGCAGTCGTAGGATTCCCGTTAAAAATAGTCTCAAATTGTAGTACCACCCCTGAGAGGTGGTTTAAGATTCGAAAAACAATAGAAATAATCCACGATTGAAAAAAAACTTATATACAAAAATATTCAAAGCTAAATAATTCATAAATAACTTAAAACTATATCTGTAGATGCATTACCGTATTAAATACGTATCAATATTTAAATACTGTAAAAAGCACAAGATATATTAGAATCCCTTTTCAATTACACATTCACCAAAACAATCAACCATCGGTTTAATCGTCGCCAACTTTTCTAAAAAATTACTTTTAAACCTAGGATTGTAGCACTTAGCACTGTAGACCCTTTAGTAAATACTGGTGCAAATGTTCTAAAAATGAGTTTTTTGCGAAAATTATTCGCTCTATTCTAAGGAAAAAACCTAACTTAAACATTTTAAAAAATATATTTAAAAAAAATAATTTTTTTAAACTGTTTTTTACTCTGTAGGTAATTTGTTTTAAAAAACGTTATTTAGCGATTTTTAGTATAAGGAAACCCATAAGACCAAAATGGCAAAACTTTGAAAATTCATATTTAACAAACTTTACAGTTTATCAAGGAATAAGCGGGAATTGGAGGGGGGTATAGAAAAAATATATGCACCTTTAGTTAATAAATAAAAGGCTAACAGAATAATTCCCCCCCCCCCCCTTACAAAAAATAAATACCCGAATCATTTTTTCATCTGGATTTTGGTTACTTCAATTAACGGACACCTGTATGGTTTTAACGGCCGTTGCAATATCCTTTACCAAAACCACACTATGAAACGCGTATATAAGTTTGGTAATCTAGTAGACTGCTTATTTCAAGGCTAGAGGCGCGAGCTGAATACTCGGATTGGACTGGCATGCATGACCCTCACTATATTTTACATGATGCAAGAAACAATTGTATCTGCCACATCGAGAGCGAGGAGCCAGCGGTTGCCGAAAAAGCGACGCTGCTCTCGGGTTAAATCAAAACCGATAGTTAATGAATTCTTATTTGATTTCTCCGCGTACGACAAAGAAAACTGCGGTTGTCGTTTCTTATACGCCCTTTTATTACAAACAAATAGGTATGTAACACAGTGGCGGTTTCGCCATAAGTGTACATGTGCACGTGCACTCCCAAATTATACTTAAAAAAATATTAAACTTTGATCATTGCTTAATTTAATTAATAATTACCTCAAAAGGAATTCACTAAAGACTGGAATATTATCTAGAAATTAATACCCGGTATGTATGTGTTTGTATTCGTGTTCAAACCAAGCTCGAATCTAATTCTTTACGGTAATTTACTGGAACCAAATTCTATGCACCGTGGATGTTATGTCGCATGCTAATTACGAAATATAGAAAGAGAGGACGACATGTCCCAATAGAATTTTACAGTACATAGAATCTGAACCTTACTTCGGCACCGCGCTTATACAAAAACTAGCCTCGATGCCGCCCGCACCCCCGTGATTTCCGCGTCCACGGTTCGCCTTGCATTTTAGAGCAGTTCACGCGCACTTTTCATTCGTGCGCGCTTAGGCAACTTCCTATTATCGATCGGGCGCTGGCGGTTTGTTTTGATTTCGACGATTTGGTATTTACGACAATGGCGGAAGTTTCTAATTCTGATAGCATTAGCATGCAATATTTAAAGGCAATTAAATTTTCATTTTGCCATTAGAAGAGAAAATCTATGTTAACCAGGTATGATACATTTATTATTTATTTATAATTACAATAATAATAGGTAGGTAACTAATATCTAACAAAATATCTCATTTTTTAATTAATTGCTCTAAATTATATTATACCTCAAAAAGTTAGCGTGGCACTCAAAAAAAATTTATGCCAGTGCCGTAATTTTTTTTTTTTGGTGTGCACCCCCAAAGCTATTTACCATGCGCCGCCACTGATATAACATAAGATGCGGCTTTTCTAGTACATAGGTCTATTTCATTTAATAATTTTTGGGACAACTTTTTACAATTTTTTTTCGCTCGCTAATGCTATTTGTTATGGTAAACAGGTGATAAATGTCAAAAAGTTATT
The DNA here is from genome assembly GCA_963576565.1 of Aspidapion aeneum. Lineage (NCBI taxonomy): Eukaryota > Metazoa > Arthropoda > Insecta > Coleoptera > Brentidae > Aspidapion > Aspidapion aeneum. The sequence goes on along the minus strand of OY755038.1, from coordinate 29,834,626 downwards.
TCAAAAACTATGAGAACTATACGCGCAAAATATACTTCTACATTCTTACCACTCCTACAGGACTGAACTATTAACAATTTATATTTATTATGTCTGATTTCTTAAAGCAATGCTTCACGTGCTAAAATGGACCACACGCCACTGATTTTTTTAATATTTCAAGAATTAACAATATCTTTTTTAGTTTTTGCTATATAAAGCTCATTAGACCGACAATTCAATTTTTGTTCTATTGCAAACTAATCATAACCTATACAATTTTTCTGTAAAATTACTGTGATCAAAAGTTAAAAGCAAAAGTTTGTAAACAACATCCTTTCTCAATTTTTTTTTGTAAGAAAGTTACTATTTTTTAGTATTTCTTAAAAATTAATATCTTTGTTAGTTTTTAAGATCTTGAGCTAACTTCTACACCAGCTTAATTGGTGTTCTATTGCTAATAAAATTTAAAAAAAATGTTCCACAACTATCCCACGGGACACCATTTCTTACTATACCTATGCCACTCAACTAATATGTAGGTATAACAATAAATATGCCCCCCCCCAATCTTCACGTACGCCACTGATCCAACGAGGGAAAATTTAAGTCACTGTTTCCAGATTTAAAATGAAACTTGTTGTGGTGTGTAATAATATACAAAGTGTCAAGAGAAGGACGTACTCAAGCGTAATTATACAGACTAACAGACAGACAAATAGATTAACATAACTCTGGCGTGAATTGAATTATTTCTGTTGAAAACGAGAGAGCCCTGTTCGGGCACTAGTATTCTGGAAAAGGTAATAAAGTGCAAAATTATGTTTGGCTGCGGTCGCCATAACGCACTCATGTAAAAGTACCATTAAACCACAGTTGCTTATATCAGTATATAGGGTTTCTTAAGTGGGATATACAGCATGGTTTAAAGCTATAGGATTCATAGACTAAGAATAATGTGTAAGAGAGAAGTAATAGAGAGAAATATATATTTTGGGAGGTGTCTTGAATTATTTTTCACTGTTTTAGACCCCTGTTCGGGCTAGTACACATTGGTTTCAGGAAGTATTTTTAGTGAACAATATTGGGATTTGTCTTAATGGCATGGACAAAAGATACATTGGGGATATTGAAAACCATATATTTTATTTTTTTTAAATGTATTTTGTTCTTTTTAGGTGTAAAAGTATAGGTTGAAAAATTCTATCAATTACTTAAAAAATTTCGTCGATTTTCATGTAAATTTTATGTGGTGTTAGCGTGTAGTGAGTAAAAGTTTATACACAGTTCATTTAGCCCTAGAACATGTATTTCTAAAAAGGTTTTGAAAATTATCACAAAAATTATTTTAAATGTAATTTAAAAATAATTTTTTTTTAGTTTGATTTTTAAACTATAGATAAATACAATTTAATTTGTATACAGTGAAACCTCCCATAAGCGGACACTCACGGTTCCGTTGATTTTGTCCGCTTATTGGAGGTGTCCGCTTAAGAGAGGTAACTGCGAAATTTTGATATATATTTATTAACAATTTCCGCTGCCTGAGATTGTCCGACATTCAAATTTTCGGCGATCTTTCGTATTGGTAGATGTTCCTTCCATGAAACGTTACCAATTTCCATTTTTCCACATAAAATAAGAAGTTTTTTACTAGGCGCCATTTCAAAGAGATCTATTATTATACAACTGAACAATAAACACAGCAATCCCGCTGAAATAAATAATGTTGTAAATACGACAGATGTATTTCGTCTCCGCATTAAAACGGAAAGAGGTAATTCCCCGGCTGCAGAGTGTCTTGTTGCCAACATACTACATAATATTTATGCCCATGTCGTGCAGCGCTCCGTCCTGTTCTCAGAGGTTCGCGTCCGGTTAAGGGAGGTTTCAGAATTTTTTACCCAAAAAAAATTGTCCGCGTCCGGTTATTAGAGTGTCCGGTTATAGGAGGGAATTTTACATGTAAAGACATAGGCAAAAGCTTGGTTCCAACAAAGTTGTCCGCCTAAAGGGAGTGTCCGCTTAATAGAGGTGTCCGCAAGGAGAGGTTTCACTGTATACAGAATATCATTAATTAATTTTTATTTTATTGTAATTCTTCGGAAGTGTAAGGAGTTTGTATTTTAGTGCACTACTCATATACCTACATACAGGGGCGACATTGCGATTGCTATTAGAGTATTAAATTATACGTCGCGTACTAATAGAATATTCATTAAAACTGGGAATACAATTTTGAATAACTTTTGCCTAAGAATTAACTGTAAATTTAGAGTATTTGCACTTTATAGACCGAAGGCCAGCATAAGGCAGTAGCGCACCCAGGAATTTTCCTTAGGGGGGGTCGAGGTGATGATGGACGACATGGACGTATTTTATGCTAATTTTTGTTTTTATTCATGAAACATGAAAAATATATAAAAGCATCGAATCCCTCAAAAACAAAATCGTCCGGTGTCCGGTTGTAATAAAAGACGTTATACAGAACTTGGATTTTGTTTTTGTCTTGTTTTAAAGAATGACGTTTTTTGATAATTTAATATATATAATAATAATAAAAAATATATATAATAAAAATCGGTTCATTAGCTGCCCAGAGATAAGCGATTCTTTTTCAAAAAGAAAACGCTTAGGTATATACCGGTAGCTAATCAACCAATTTTTATGTAAGTAACATTTTTGTAAAGAAAAAGTAAACCTCTATATAAGTTTCCGTAATGAGTTTTCTACTTTTTTTATTTTGACTGCATTTATCCCTAAGTATGTGCTGTGCTGACAAGTGGCAAACAAGTAAAGCCTGAAACTAGATTCCGATAGTAACAAAAAAATATACACTCCATATCATAATTTTTGAGATAACTTTTTAACAGGTCTCAGGTTATGTTTACCATAACAAATAGCATAGGCCAAGGCCAACACAAAAATACAGGCCACGACCCTGAAAAAATCAGCTGTTCTCTGGGGGCTGAATTTTATATTTCCAAAATGGCACTACAGATTTGCGCAAAATTTCAGTGAAATATCCTCAGACACCATCCCGATATTCCACCAAAGTTTTGTAAGGAAGCAACATGATTAAAAGGTTAAAATCTTCAAGATTTAGCAATCCTTATTTTAAATTCAAATTACCCGCCATGTACCACATGCCAACTGTTATATTTGACATATATTTGACTTTGTCATCACATTCGCTTCCGCTTTAAACTTAATTTTTGTGTGAGCTAATGAAGCGGCTCTGAAAAACTAAAGATTACTATAGATTTAAAAAAAATTGTTCTAAATAAATATAGTAAAAACAATCTCAAAAACGGCTTTATTTTTTTTAAAAATCAAATATTTATGAACCGCCATTCCAACTTTAATATTTTAAAGACAATCAGCTGTGTCGTAACGTGACCACAAAAAAAAGTCAACCCCGGATGTGACGTCAACAAAGTGGAGGATCGTGGCCCGTCCGTTTTGATAGCCCTGCATAGGCCAACGAAAAAAAGTTGTAAAAAGTTGTCTCAAAAATAATGATATGAACTGTATAAGTCAAGAATTTTCACGTAGGCTGGCCTCCGATCTATCAAATTTTGATGACATCATAAATATTAGAGTTTTTGTTTATATACTGGTCGTTAAAATACACTATCGGCACGGATTACCAAACAAGATCCGTGTCATCGGCATACATACAAGTGGTAAACATGGGTATGTTTTTGGAATTGTATGGTTAACTACTGGCTTATATTTATAAAATGGCATGTCTTTGAATTGTTCTTATCTGTGCGTTCTTTTTGTCAAAATACAGTCAGCATCTTTTTATTTAAGACAATGATAGCTTTGCCTTTAATTTTATACCAACATTACATATTTATTTTTTAAAATATATCCGATTAGGAAGTATGTTTATGTCATATCCAAGCAGTGAAGGTTTTCCTTCAATATGAAGGTTTTTGAACAAAAATTTTTACTATTGGAGGATTGAAGGTTTCTATCCGAATTTGAGGGATTTTGACTATTTTGAAGCAAAGTTATACATTTTGCAAATATTTCAATAAATTTACCTAACTTAACTTATATATGTAAATTTAAATACTTTATTTTTAATTTTAGTTTTTATAGATTTTGATATTTGTTTGGGCTCTTTCTTCCATAAGAAATAAACTCCAGCTTCGCCCTCTAGCGGTTCCACCAGTATAGAACCTTTTAGAGCCTAAAGCTATTATGCCAGGTTCTAAAAGCAACTCAGAAACGTGCTCTATCCTATTATAAAACTAGATTTGGTAATTTGGTATCCTGGCGATTCTGTTGAATACCATAATACCTTTAGAGTAAAGAAGTTTTCCTGTAAAAGCTATAGCGATATTTTAGATTCACAATGGCTATATAGGTCACAAAATTGCCAAAAATGTCAGAGTCCCAAAATTACTTTATCACATAAAAATATACCGAGTTTGTCGTTTTGTTGATGATCAAATTGCCTGCCAGATGTATTTTTCTGATAAAATCGTATCTGAAAAGCTCTCAAAACAAGCGCGCCAGCTCAAAAATGCTTTTTAATCGTTTTTTGATATCAAAATAACAAATATTTAAATTAAAATAAAAATAATTTACACTATTCACCATTAAAAATGTCTGTTTGGTTTACATAAATCAAAATTAAAGTAAAATTATTGTTAAAAAACACTGCTAAAACGACTAGATAAATATTTTCTCTTTACAATATTTTTTTAATAAATTTATATACGCCATTGTGGTTTTATAGTGGTCACTTGGTTTTATTTGTTACTGTATCGCAACAAGGATTTTTGAGTGCCCTTAAGAAACCAACAAAAAAGAGCAAAGTAAACATAGTCAACATAACCTCAGTTAAATTTTTTGTATTTGCTTTTTAGTGTTTAAAAGCGTATAATTCAACACTTTTAAATGATTTTTATCGTGCAGGTTGGAGGGCAACCTCTTATATTGACCGTCTAAACAGGCCTTATCTAGGCCTGGGTGTCCTACACAGGAGGGCGGAAACTCAACAATTATTAATTATTGCGCTTTAAATAATCAATCTTGCAATAGGTAGGTACCAATCTGTACCTAGGTATATCTATTATTTTTACCAGAAATACCAAAAAAAAAAACACGAAAGTGTTTACTTACTTCTGTTAGAACCCTTAAGGAAACAAGGTTTTATATGGCCGCCTATTTAAATAATATTTAATATACAGCTATGGGTAACTATAAATACAAAAGAATTAAGTTTACCTTTAAGCCTTCCTATAAACCTTTTTAAAATGCCTAAAAGTAATGGCAAAAACCAAAAGTCTAAAGTTCATATTTACCACTCTTAAAAACCTTAAGGAAACTAGGTTCTATATGGCCGCCTATCTAATCATATTTACTTTTAAACTACTGGTAACTATAAAAACAAAAGGATATAAGGTAACCTTTTAGCTCTATTATAAAACACTTTTGTGATGACCTAAAGTAATGAAAAAAACTAAATGACCAAAGTTTATATTTATTTATTTTTTAAAACTTTAGGTAAAAGGGTTTTATACGACCATCTTTATAAATCAGAAATCAATAAAACCAAAAGTATCTAAAAGGAACAGAAGGAATATCAGTTTTATTATACTCCCTTTATAAATCACTTTTTGGTTGTATAACACCTCTTTAGGTAATTAGCAATATAAATTACCTTTATGTAGCCAAATTGATCCTAAAACCCATAACAGCACCCTCTAAATAACCTAGGAACCAAATTAATAAAACCTTAAGCGGTAATAATGTTACTTGGGAAGTGTACTCCTCTCCTCGTCTAACTTTTGAACCGATAGAGATATCCACAGTAAAAATACTTTTAAACCTGACATGAACTTCTGAACATTTTCTTACGATTAAACCATTTATCAAGAAAATTTGTTGCATCTTCTATTAAATCCGATTGAATTCTTTATTGTCACATTTGAAATCATGACCACGTGATATTTTTGATAATGGTTGGGAATAGGAATATAAAGACGTCATGACGTGTCAGATTTAGAGAACAAGGGGTACAAGTTAAGTTTCTTTTATTTTAGTTAGAGTTTTCTTTTTATTAAACCATTTACTGTAAAACGAGGTTACTTTGATCCACTTTTTTGAGTTAATTCGAAACATTCAAAGAAATAATCATAAGTTATACCAAAAAAAATGTTTTTTTGGTTATAATGAAAAACACATGGCATAGGTAATTAACAAAGGACATTTTAATTACAAAATACTTAGTATTATAAATAGTTTTTTAACTTGAACAGTGTAGCAAAGTTTCCCATAGTCCGAGGTTACTTTGCTCCACTTTATAAAATATGAAAAAAAAACAGTGGTGTTTTATATGTTAGCGCAAACTATACCCAATATTTAGTTAGCTTTTTACCAAACATTCAAAATGGTGAATAAAAAATTTAAAAATATAGGTTTTTCTAAGTTTTTATTGCATAGAAATCGATAACTGCACTAGACACCAAATTTTTCGAGGTCAAATTTTAAAGGAATTTCAAGGTGCACTTCACTCTGGTATTAACTCGAGACGACTAAGCGGGAAACAGCGGCTACCGCGTCTTTGAAAAGTCAAATTCGCAACGGATAATTCACGCGTGGTGGCGTTGTGGTGCATGCGCAGATTTTTAATGTGGAATATCTAATAACGTTTTTTCGCAATGGAGCAAAGTAGGACCAGGGGCGCAAAGTAACCTCGTTTTACGGTAAGTAATTTAAAGATTCGCGGCGAAATGCGTATTTAATTGATTAAGACTTTATCCCGACTATAAACACAACGATTTCTCACACGTCTAAAAATTTTAAACATAACCCTCGTAAAAAGATTTCAAGATCAATTTTAAAAAGTAAACTTTTGTTCCATAACTGGTGGATTTTTAATAAAAAAAATTGCAAATATATAATTTTATTATTTTAAACTTTCTGTTATATTTTCTTGTAATATTATTTATGTTTTTAAGTTTGAAGACTAAGATATTTTGTATGAAGAGCTTAAAGCGGCATATTCCTGAAGACCTCTGATTCTACATACAAGAAGAGATTTTATTTTTTTTCTTATACGCCCGGGGTTTCGGTATCCCGCTGCGTCTGTATCTACATATGGCATTCCTGCGGAGTAGCGTGGATTTCTTCTTGTTTGTACACAGCAAAAAATGTACGTAAATTTATTTTAACTTTGCTTTTCCAAATACCCTTAATAATACCTTGGTACAGTGTGTGGTGTGTTACATTCTCAATGATTTTGGCCGCGTCTATACCAGTAAAAGTTGCGACGCAAATATACGCAAAAATATTAAGGCTAGTTCTAGATGGATCCGCAATACGCATTCGTTGGAGTGATTTTTTCCCCTTAAATATCATTGGTTAATGTTGATTACGTGGTACACAACGGAACAAGTCAATACACAAATTTGTGCCGAGTGCCAAGCACACCGTAAATTTTTACTGATGAGGAGGCGGCTTTAACGGAACCACGAACATAACTCAAAAACCGCTTGCCCGATTTTAATGAAGTTTGGTACCTGGGCTGGATCTTGGGTCGATATGGTCCCATTTAAAAATGAACAAGATCCAACGAACACTAAGCTAAATAAAAGGGTGGAAGTAGATTTCAAAAATTAGAGTTTATGTAAAAATATGGCGTGTAGGATATCAAACGAAAGGTAATTGAGACTTGAGTTAAACAACGCAGTTTAGTTTTAAAAAAAGGGTAGGGGTTGATTTTAAAAAGTAGTGTTTAAGTTAAAACATGGCTTGTGTGGGATCAAACGAAAGATAATTGAGTCTGGAGTTGAATAAAATATATTTAAGTTGTTAGTTATATTAGCTCACACGTACTACTATAGTACCTAGTGTGAGCTTAGGTGCCCATGCAGAGTATTTTTTAAACTATTATAGAACAGGTTATTTTTACTAGAAGCGTGTGGAAAGTGTCACTTTTCCGCAAGCATTTTAGTTTTGAATGTGCCACTTTTCCGCACTACTTTTCCGCACACTTTGAAAAACCTAAGAGTACCTGAATATTACTTTTTTTCGGTGTCAGTAACAACCCAACTTCCAAATAGTTGTCAAGAACCGCCCATGTCAAGGCATTGTCAATGTTTTAATGCTTTATCCGCATGGCAACGATCTGGCAGTGTCCAGTAATAAGTTTTACCTACTCGCGTGCTGTAAAGTATTACTTTCCGCACTTGTTAGGTAAATTAATATGGTAATGTGGTGTGGATGTTTGGGCATACAAAAAAAATTAATATAATAAACTTTTTTGTTTTGCCTTTTTTTATGTTTTTCGCATGAACGAAGAAAAAATAGTTTTTCCAATTCTTGCGGAAAGTTTCCGTTCAGTACTTGATTGCTGGCTAAACTCCGCTATGCGTCGGTCCGCTAACTGCAATCGATTGCAGAAAAGTGACACTTTCCGTACTTATTAGGAAATATATTATTTTCGCTATTTTACAATTTTTATTATACACCCCATTTGAGGGGTAAACTTTGCCCTTATATTTTTAAAAGAATAGGTCGAAGGTTACCTTTATATAAAGATCTCTTGAATGTCTTGACAAGAGTGTAAAAAATTTTAATTAGTGGCTTTGCGGATAGAAAATAACATTTTGCAGTGACTTTTAATTCTTAATTCAGGTATTAATTTTGTTATTTTTATTATTTATTTTTTTAAACCAATAGCATAAACGGTTGCAAAGTTATTTAAGAGACCTTTATAGCAAGGCGTTACTCGACCCAGATTCTCACGAAAAATACCAAACCAACAATCGAGGTTATTCTAAAGAGAGTTGGATTATTTTTAACATTGTTTTAATTTTTTTGTTCTTGTTTTTGTTTTTCTGTGTATGTCTCTTCTTGCTGCTTGTGAGAAAAACGAAACAATCAAAAAACATTCTACGGATTAAACTTGTCTGATCGGTCAAGATATTCTAAACAGTATGGTGTAAATGCATACCCAATGCCCAAAAATGTTCTTCGTATTTTTTATTCAGTATTTTTTTTGTTTCGTTTGAAAAGCCAGTTCAAGTTTTATTTAATTTTCGACTTTGTGAGGTATAGATAACAAAAAAACAACAAAATAAACAGATTTAAAACTTTTGAAAGATGGTGCTATGGCAGAATGCTAAGAATATCGGAAACTGACAGGGGCTGATGCACCATGCACTGATGCACCATGAACTGATACAGATAATTCAAAAACCAAGAATAAATAAACTGTTCTGAATGAAAAAGAAAAATTAGTGGTATAATTGGTCCTAAATTAAAGCTAAAGAATCCAATGAAGAAGATAAACATATTGGATTGAGAATTGAAGACTATGACACATGGGCGTACGTAGCGTGGGCAGGGGGGGAGAATTTGCCCCTCCCCTTTAATAATTTATTAACTTCGAAACAAATCAATCAATCAAGTCGTTATTAAATTAAATGTTGTTCCAGAAATACGAAATACTCTCTCGTATGCTTAAAATATTCCTCCTCTTTGTGAGACACTATGGTCTCAAAAATACAAAACTATTGTTGTAATTAAAGACAGCTTTTTGAACATCCTTGAAGGCCTTCAAAAACTATTAGAAAACGGCAATTCTTCAACTAAAAAGGTGTCATTTCAGCTTTAGAGTGCTTCAACAAGGCCGGTATTTATTATTATAATGCTTTTGGAACCTTTGGCCAATATCTTGCGATCTAAAAGTTTAGATTTATTGGAATGTGGAAATTACATTAAAAGAGTATTTGGTCTATTTAAACATCATCGTGAATCTGCAGAAGAAGTCATGAACACTATCTTAGCTGAAGCCAGCACATATGCCAAAAACGTTGGAATAGAGTTAAAGGTGCCAAGGATCGTTGAGCGGCAGCAAAACCATATGAACGTTCCAGCAAATAACCCGCCAGAGTATTGGAAGATATCTTTAACTTATTTGGACTCACTGGTAATGTCTTTGGAGCATCGCTTTTCTGATGAAAACCTACCAGCTTTTAACCTATTGGCACACAACCGTTTGTTATGCTGAACTTCGGTCAATCAGTATGTTTAGGATGCGCATTAAACGATTTTCAGAATTTTATCATTTAAACGGGCTTGACGATGTGAAGAAACAAAAAAAAATAATAAAGAGGAGTTTGGAAGTAGCAGAAGTTGTAAAGAAAGGATTTTTTTCTGTCAACAAAAACTGCTTTACATATTTTGCTAGATTTGGCATGAACAACAAGTACCGTAAAACGATCTTTGAGTACTCTACGCAGAGACAAAACTTGGTTAAGATCCACAATGATTTCATTCATGGATTAGGCGGTTGGGGCATACATAGCGTATACCGAAAGTTAGTTTCAGAAAAAAAATAAACGAGTAGAAGAAGAGGTTTTAAGTATATTGGCTGAAGATCCCAGACGTTTAAATTTATTATTATTGGTCAGGATTTTAAAAAATTATGTGTATGTTCGTGTCTTCGTTTCCTTTCTTTTTTATTTATTGCAATAAATAACTACTTTATTCTTAACTTTTTGCCTTTGCCCCCTCTTAATTTTATGCTGCGTACGCCCATGCTATGACACTGATGTGGCTTTGAGCAGCAGCAAATAAGATTCGAATCGATCAGTGGCTTGCAGCGCCAATCGCACCCAAGATTGCTGACGGCTTGGTGGAAGAATGCGCAGAGGCGCTGGAGACCCTAAGCGATGGCAAACGGGTGACGCTGGTTTGGGTTCCGGGACATACGGGGGTACCAGGCAACGAGAAGGCGGACGAACTCGCACGACTCGGGGCAGGAACCGCCTATGTAGGACCGGAGCCACTTTTGGGCGTGACAAAAAGACAAGTGCAAAGCGGACTCAACAAATGGGCCCAGGACGCGCTATTAAACTCCTGGGAAACAGGAACGGGTTGCAGACAGACCAGAGAATTCGTAGACCGTCCAAAAGCGACCAGAATTAGATGGATGCTGGGACGGACACGAAAAGACCTCGGACTGCTGATAGGTACTCTAACCGGACATAACCGGTTGAGGAAGCACATGACACGTATAGGAGTCGAGAATGACCCTACCTGCCCAGCCTGTGGACAGGAAGAAGAGACATCAAGACACCTCGTGGCAGAATGCGAGGCCTACGCAAGGATGAGACAACAGGCACTCGGAGCGCCAACTCTGAGCGAGGAAGAACTGCACATGCTCAAATGGGCAGACTTACTGGACTTTGTAAAGAGAACAGGAAGGCTCAATGAGCTACCCGACCATCAAAGGGAAGTGCAGAGAGTGGGTTAAGGGACAGACTTGGGGCATGGCAAAAAGGGCCTACTCTGGCCTACTTGTCAGACCTGCGGGTCAACCCCCGCCCACTACTACTACTACTACTACTGCAGCGCCAATCAAAGTAGGGTAGGCAAAAATTGACATTGTTTTGCTACTTACACGCTTATTGCATACAGATACTAGACTACAAGATAAAAAAAAACTCTCTCAACAACTTTATTATCAAATATAACAATAAAATAAACAACATCAAAAATCTAACAAAGGATCAGGCACACCTCTTATGGGATTTCTGTAATCCGTCAAACTTCGTAAAATTTTGGTATGTTGTAGACTAAACCTTTCTTATCAAAAGTTCTTATGGGCCTAACTCAGATTAATGACCAGTTTTTGAAATACAGGGTGTTGAAAGTGATAATGTCCAAGAAGCATAATGGCTCTTTAGACGGGTTTTCCAAACATAAACCCAATGTTAGTATTACATATGATTTATTTATTATATTTAATCTGTTCCTTTAAAACATTATCTACAGGGTGTTTAAGTAAATATTAGTCGAAAGTATTAATGAGAAACAAGCGTTAGTGTGTTTTAGATTGAACCTTTCGTATTAAAAGTTCTTATGGGCCCAGCTTAAATTCATAACTAGTTTTTAAAATACAGGGTGTTGAAAGTGATAATGTTCCAGAAACACTATATATCTTTAGACGGGTTTTCCAAACACTTACACAATGTTACTATTATATATATCTACGATTTATTTATCATTTTCAATCTGTACCTTTAAAATATTATCTACAGGGTGTTTAGATAAATGTTAGTCAAACTTTTTTATGAGAAACAAGCATTATAGCTTTTTACAGGGCACAACACAGATGTACAAAACGCTTAGATATTTTTTAATAGTATTTAAAAAATGATATTTGCCGAAACTCCCTGATACTTAATAAGTCAAAATGCATTAAAAAACTAATACTCTATATGTAATAGAATGATATGATATAATATGATTACTGATTATATGAAAACCCATCTTTTTGAGCATTATAATTTTCAACACTCTGTATTTCAAAAACTGGAAATTAATTTAGGTTGGGCCTACGAGAACTTCTGATGAGCAAGGTTTAATCTACAACATAGTTAAGCTTGTTTCTTATTAAAACACTAATATGTATTTAATTAAACACCCTTTAGATAATATTTTAAACGTACAGATTAAAAATACTCTGCCAATATATGGGCCCCTAAGCTCACACTAGGTACTATAGTTATAATGTACGTGCGAGCTAATAAAACTAAAAACTGAAATATAACTTATTCAACTCCAGACTAAATTACCTTTTGTTTGATACCACACAAGCCATGTTTTGACTTAAACTCAATTTGTTGAAATCTACCCCCACTCTTAAAAAAACAAACACTAAAATGTATTTTGTTTAACTCCGGACTCAATTACCTTTCGTTTGATATCAGACACGCCATATTTTCACGTAAACTCTAATTTTTTAGATCTACCCCCACCCTTTTTGAAGGAAAAAAAAACTTTAATGTATTTTGTTTAACTCCATACTCAATTACCTTTCGTTTGATATCACACACGCCATATTTTCACATAAACTTTAATTTTTGAAATCTTCCCCCACCCTTTTATTTGGCTTGTGTTCGGTGGATTTTGTTCATTTTTAAATGGGACCATCTCGACCCAAGACCCAACCTAGGTACCAAATTTGATTAAAATCGGCCAAGCGGTTTTTGAGTTATGCGCGTTGGTCGTTACAGACAGACATACAGACAGACAGACAGACATACAGACAGACAGACAAACAGACAGACAGACAGACAGACAGACAGACAGACAGACGGCGCGACAAAAAAGTTTCAAAATCATCCGAAACGCAAAGATATATAAAAATTTTTGAAATCGGAGCAACTTTTTTTTTCTCGAAAAAATTAGGATCACCATAGCTCACACTACCATAGTATAGTATATGTGTGAGCTAAAATAAATAAATCGTAAATATATGTAAAGTAACATTGCATTTATGTTTGAGACACCTGTCTAAAGACATTATGCTTCTTGGATATTATTACTTTCAACACCCTGTATTTCAAAAACTGGCCATTAATTTGAGTTGGGCCCATGAGAACTTTTGATAAGAAAGTTTCAGTCTACAACATACCAAAATTTCGTGCATTTTGACGGATTTTAGAAATCCCATAAGTGGTGTGCCTAATCCTTTATTATAGCTATTATCAAATCTAGACGATTCAGCCCTAACTAGCAAAAATACCATAAATGCGTTTTTTTTGTACCAATTAACTTAAATAAATTATTTTATATTTGGAACCCAAATTTAACCTAGAAATGCAGTAATTTTCTTTACTTATTAGTTGTAGAAATTCGATAAAACATTTACTGCTGTCAGGAAAAACCATACTTTTGCTAGTTAAAGTCGACTTTTCACAAATTTGCTAATTTGAGGATTCCACCTTTCTCCATATAATGGGCTGGAATTTCTTTTAACCAAGCAAGGCACACGGATGCATGAGACACAAAAATATTCGTATGCATGGGACGCGAACAAACAACGCGATGTCTCCTTGTTTTGTCTCATATATTCTTACAGCGCCAACGGTCTGCAGAATACAACGTCGATTGAGAGTCAAAAAAGGCCTAGACTTAAATTTCCCATTAGCGATAATGGAAATCCACGAGGAGAACAAACTTCTAGAAGATGAAGTGGTAAATAGTATCTTTCTATAATTTATTTTTATTTTCCAGACCAACAGAAACAAATTCAACAAAGTTGAAGTGAAATACAGGTTATTAAAAGATATAGGTTGTTTTTTTTTGATGAAACAGGGGTTTTTTTGGATCGTAAACCATTGAACATGTCGACTTTGTTCGCAAAGAGGATAATTTTTGAACCCAATTTTGAATAGGGAAAGTGGGTCAAGTGATACCTTGTTTTAAAGGTCTCTTGAATGTCTTTCCAACCGTGCAAACCATTTTAATTTCTAAATATATTATGGCCCGATAAAATAAAAATCAATTAATAAATATATAAAAAAATAAATAAGAAATAAGAGTGACTGAAAAGTATTCCTCCATACATAAAAACGTTTTTTCATTCATCGCACCACTGAGAGCTTGGAGTTAAATATATTGAAGACTAATTTTCTAAATTTTTACTTTGTTGTAAAGACATTCAAGAGACCTTCTAAACAAGGTAACGTTTATTCTTCGAAAAGGATGCGTGCTACAAAAATGTTAAAATAGTCAAAAAGTTTCATCCTAGTAAACAAAATCGACTTTTTACAAAAAAAAAACACCCTGTATACAAAGTTTGTATAGAAGGAGTCATAAGTGACCTATGTAGCAAAAATGGCTCTGGTTCGAAATAGCGCTGTTTTAAAAGAGCGCGTAACAAAATAGCGCTCGACTAAATAGCGCTGTTTTAAAATAGCGCTAGTAACGAAATAGCGCTAGTATCAAAATAGCGCGTAATGAAACAGCGCCAGTATCAAAATAGCGCATAATGAAATAGCGCTAGTATCAAAATAGCGCTAGTTTAAAATAGCGCTGGTTTGAAATGGCGCCAGTTTAAAATGGTGATGTGTTAAAATAGCGCTATCTTATTAACCTCTTTCTATCAAATTTTTTCAAAAAAACACTTCCCTAACTTTTTGCCCGGATTCTAGTGGGTGTGAAACCAAACCGAACCGAACCGAACCGGAATCCTAAGGGTTGTGAAACCAAACCGAACTAAACCGATACTTCGATTCGGTTCAGTTCGGTTTTGTCTCACACCCGCTAGGATCCCGGGAAAGAAGTCAGGGAAGTTTTTTTTTTTAATATGTTAGTGAGAGACCCCGTAGTCAAACAGTTGCTGTTTTTAATGATGTTTTTTAATTTGGCTGTTTCCAACTCCCGGTAACCTCTTTCTAACATATTTAAAAAAAAAACTTGCCTGACTTTTTCCCCGGATCCTAGAGGATCAAACCGAAGCCTATTTTATTACACGCTATTTTAAAAACAGCGTTATTTCATTACGCGCTATTTTCATACTGGCGCTATTTTGTTACGCGCTATTTCAAACCAGAGCCAGCAAAAATACATTAGATTTTTTTAGAAATAAGCGATAACACTGTAATGAGGGTTAAAAAGGCACTATGACGAGGTCTTATGGACTAGTTTTCGCACCTGACTTTTTTTTGTCATTCCGTTTTGTAATTTTTAAAAAAGTAAACAATCATGCAAAATTTTATCCTACATAAAAGGTTTAAAAGAAAACTTGATAAAGAATACTATTTATAAACATTTAAGTACTTATACTTAAATAATAAGGAATCGTGATTCGTGATTTAAACAAAAAATTATAAAATCATTTAAGCGCCCTAATTACCCGATTAAATGGCGGCAAGAGGCACTGCGCGTTTTTTTTAGCATTTTTAGCGTAATTAATAGTTCCATAAAAATAATTACCTTCCATAACATTATACTTACATGAACCCACGTGAATTAATGGCCGGATAAATCAGCTTTTAAAAATTCATTTATAGCGCGTCATTGCCACAACACGCGACCACTCACAGATTATTCAAAGTTTGCGAAATCATGTGATGTCAGTGATTGTTATTACGTTGTTCGATTACGAGAATAGGGCACCTGGAGTTTACCCCCGGATCCATAAACTCAGGGGCGGCTCCTCTGTCAGGCCGCATGGCCCCGCGCTCTTCCTCAAAAATACAAAAAAAATTTTTTAATCAAAAATGATTTTTTATTTGCTTATTCCATAAGTTTCCCTTAGAACTTGGGTCCTAAGAGTCACGGCTAAAGAGATATGAATTTTTAATTTTTTTTCTCAAATTATCCAAAATCCCACCTTTAAGCCCTCGTAAGCTTTTTATTTATGTCTGGAAAAGCACCATTTTCTTAAATCTTATGCTTCTTTACATAATTAATGGATTTGTTCAAATTGATGTACCAAAGGGACATTTGAGGTTTTTTTTTGAAGAACATGTGTGATTTTGTGAGAGAAAATCAATTTCAAAATTAAAAATCAAAAAAAGTATCGACAATTGAGAACTTCATTTTCTTTTAAAAACTTCTTTAGTTAATTACCTTTCTAACGGTATGCCACATATTGATAAAAAAGAACATTTCTGCTTTAAAATTCGGATATTCCGTCAGAAGGGCGAGACTCGTTCGGAATTGGTAAGAAAAACAATTTGATGTTTATGATCGTTTATCTACCTAAACAAAAGTTAAACTTTTAACAATAATGTATTGTATTCTTTATTTATAAATTTTGTTCGATACGGTCATAAACATCAAATTGTTTTTCTTATCAAGTCCGAACGATTATTGCCCGTCTCACGGAATATCCGTATTTTAAAGCAGAATTGTTTTTTTAATCAATGTGTAGCATACCGTTAGAAAGGTAATCAACTAGAGAAGTTTTTAAAAGAAAATGAAGTTCTTAAGTGTCGATACTTTTTTTAATTTTTAATTTTGAAATTGATTTTCTTTCACAAAATCACTAATGTTCTTTAATAAAAACCCTGTGGTACATAAATTTTAACAAATCTATTAATTAGTTGAAGTAGCATAAGATTACAGAATTATAAAAGAAAATGGTGCTTTTCCAGACATTGATGAAAAGCTTACGAGGGTTTAAAGGTGGGATTTTGGGTAATTTGAGAAAATTTTTTTAAAAATTCATCTCTTTAGCCGTGACTCTAAGGACCCAAGTTCCAAGGTTGAAAAGGTAGCAAATGACCCCAACCATATCCCAAAATATTTTGACGGTTCATGTGCCGAACACCCTGTATAGTTTTGCTATTTTATTCTTGCTATAATTTACCGCGAATTTTTTTTATCGACTTTGATAATAAATTGCTTTAGTAATATAATAAAAAGTAATTCTTCCAGTCTTTCTTTGGAAGATAAAAACAGAATTATAGACCTGAGTAGGTCCCTACCGGATCTAAACTTAACTTAAGTTAGTCAGAGAAAGACACCAAACAGAAGTTTCACGCGTCACATTTCTAGAGACATCTACAAAAAATATAACTGGATTGGGCACGAACGGGTGTGAAAGATTTGCACAATCTTTCGAAGAAAACATGAATCTTCCAGAGAACATATATGAATTCTTGCACTGGATTTGCATTGTTAGGTAAAACGAATATTCAAACTCAATTAAGTGCTGCTTGATAAATCCACTACCCTCATCTACTAAATTATAAACGAGTTACAAGAATAAATTAAAAATATAAAACATTAAACTACCAACCAAATTACTAGAAAAACTTCCTAAAATGACATTGCGTCCAAATAAAACTACCGAAATTGACACAATATTAAAAACACCAGTATGTAGTGCACTGATTTTGTATACATTTGTATTCATTTATATGGTAATATCAAAGTTATAATTACCTCTTGATAAGAATTTTATGAATTTTCTTTAAATTAAATCCATTTTAAAGAAGCCAAAACAACATTTGGGGCAAATAAGTCATTGAGACTTTAAAATGCCTTTAAATGTTTATTTGTGGCTTAAAATTGGAACAGGGTTAGGAACTTATGTTATGAGTATATTTTGCTGTAAATAAACATTATTCTATTCCATTCTATTCTGTTTCGGAGATCAAGGTCCGACTCAATAATATCTACCATCCTTTAATTTTATTTATAAAATATATCAAGAAATCAAATCAAGAAAAATTTTTTATTGCTTCTTAAATTTGACACCTGAAAAATATCGCACTTATAGTTCGTTTTTTTATTATGTATACAAGTGTCTTTTAAGACGCTTCACAAACTCTCTTTTGACTGTCATGTTTTTGTAGTTATTGTTAATTAAGACAACAAAAAATAACCATAACATAACGGTAGGTGACTGACCAAAAACAGCCTAATATTTAACCTTTCCATTAAAAGGCCTTTATTTCGCAAACGCTATGCGATGATAGTCTTTTAATTAATTAAAAGCAAAAAGCTTTTTCAGCTTGCTTCGGTGCAATCGAGCCACCGATGACCGCCTTATTACAATGCGACATGCGATTGGTATTAATTTAATTTGTAATTAATTAATTTGTAAAAATACCTACCTACTGGATATCCCTTTTACTATAATATGTATTTTAGGGTATCCCAAATTCTAAATTTTTTGGGGAATTTAGGTTAGTGGCGGTGCCTCCATAAGTGCATATGTGCACATGCACTTCCAAATTTTACTTAAAAAAATATTAAAATTTGATCATTCTTAAATTCATAATTTCATCACAGCGGCGTAGTGTGCCTGACGGGGCGCGGGGGGCCGACAGTTAAAAAGGGCGCCCTCAAAAATATTGCGACCAAAACAAAAAAAAAACGTCATTATGTCTTTAGTTTGCTTTAACGGCCCTGTTCCTTTCTAACGCTTAGGGCGTTAGTACCCTAGAGGCGGGGGGGGGGGGCGAAAAACCCCCCACGCTACGCCACTGTTTCATCATAAAGTATCAAAAGACTTGAATACTAACTAAAAATTAATACCTGGTATGTATGTGTTTGTATTCGTGTTCCAACCAGGATGCGGTGGACGCCGGCACCTCCGTGATGCCCCCCGCGCCCACAGTTCGCGTTGGCTGCTACAGCACCTCATGTGCACTTTAAATTGGTGTACTGAGACAACTTGGCGTTATCGGTCAAGCCGTATTTTTTTGATTTCGACGAATTCGAAGTTACGAGAATAGTGGAAGTTTCTAATTCTGACAGCTTGGCGTGCAATATTTAAAGACATTTAAATTTTCTTCTTTACCACAATGGGTGAAAATAGATTAACTGCCTTCAAAATGTTATCCATTGAGAAAAAATGATTCAAGAAATTTCAAAATTCAAGAATTTATTTCCAAAAAAGACAGACGCCTTTATTTTCAATATAAAACGTGTTTGTGAAATATAAAAACTAGGTATGTTATTTATTTGCTCCAAATCATATGACAAAAAGTTTAGCGTGGCACTCAAAAAAATTTTTTGCATGCCGCAGTTTTTTTTTGGGTGTGCACTCCCAAAGTTTTACAACAAGCGCCGCTACTGATTTAGATATTTCCAGGTAAAAAAGGAAAATTTGAGCCCTACTTACCGTTGATTTTCAAGAGAAAAGTTGTTTTTATTTTACGGGGTTTTTCTAAAAAATGTGAATTTCGGAAAGCTGTTAAAAAAATTTTAATTTATAAAAATTTCATTTTGGTGTAAATTGCTTATTATATTATAGTAATTTTTATAATAAACTCCCAATCCAATGTTAGAGTACCCACCCTTCCACATGGGATTAATCACAGAAAAGTTTCCTCGAGTATTAATATCAACTATTTGTTCATTTGAGAGAACTATTGTGAAGTTATGCTCTCCCGGGAGCGTATATCCATTATTTACTGTGGTACAGTAAGCTCAGTTACTGTACAGCAGTAAACAATGAAACTATAGCTACGCGGTATCGAAACTCCACTGCGATACAGTAAAGTCCGCTACTGTAGCGCGGTATGCAATGGAACTCCATTATTTACTGCGGTGCAGTAAATCCTGTATCATAGGAGTATTGTAAGGTCGTTAGCCCAAGCACCTACCGCGGGTGTTTACATCATACGTAACGTATATGGCAAATACGTTATAGCATAAATACATGTTCAAAGAATCGAAAAGTGAAGCGCTCATAGCTGGCTTTGGAAACAATGGCAAATTTAAATTCGCGGATGCGAATTTTTAAGTGCGCATGCGTGTGTTTTGTCATGTAGACACTCAGCTGTTATGTGGGTGGAGGCCACATTAACATTTTGCGGTGTTTTGCGTTTGTTGTGTAAAATTATATCTTTTTCTGTGAAAAAATGGGAAATAATTCATGTAAAACATGTGCGGTTTGTGGAAAAATGTCCGGAAGAAGTAAGGGAGTGCTATTTTATAGGTAACTATGTGTATTTTTCTTTATAATTTGTTAATAAAGTTAAGAGTAATTTATAGATGCCATTAAACACTCTTCATGGTGTCCACAATTTGATAAATTTTCACCCAATCAACTAGTTTTTCGAGAAAAATAATAGACATAACCCTAAGCATTCGACAATTGTCAAATAATGTCGTGACGTAACGGAGTATGTTCCAAAACCACCAAAACTGACTCATGCGCAGTAATCGAAATCCTGTCTACCCGAAAAAGGAACATTAAGAATTAAATAGGGGTCCTGGCTTCAAGCATCGCGTGTGAGAATGCATGGGTATGCCCCATAATTATGCTCTAACATATTTGGTATGGTTTACATACTTGAGCGTTTGATTTGACGCCGCGAAGCGCTTGGCAGCACTTCCTCTTTTTTTTTAAATCGATTGCATTAAAGAGGATGCAACCCTGCAAGTCTAAATAAACGTTATGAAATAGACCGTGCTGTACTTTATAAGTATGTACAGACTGATTTAAAAATAATGTCCCATTGATGTCCTTAGATTTAGCAGTTTAAAGAGCTATTTAAATCACCCAAGACAAAAAATAATAGATAATAGGGCTACCTTATTTTGTCCAAGAAAAGATGCATTGTTGCTAATTTCTTTTAAATTTGTATCCCTAAGGATATGAGTTGTAACATTAATTTTAAATCCGATAGTATCTACTAAAACTCTACAATGTTGCAGAAAAGTTGCCTGCATAAAATTACCTTATAAATTACGTTCAAAATAAGACTTAAATATCCCAGCTCAAAGCATCATAGTGTAAACTGTCCTTTTTCTCTCTCTTATATTAATTTTTGTTGATCAAAGAAAACTGGTATTTAAATAAAACAAAATATTTCATTTCAAAGTTATTTGGATGCCAAATGTCTAAAAATAGTCTAATTAATGTGCCCACGCGAATACAACTTTTATAAAGGTCAATTAAAAAAATGTTTTTCGAAAACAAAATTAATTAGTAATATCTTAAATAAAAAGACTCAAATTTTTCTCCAATAGAAAGACTAAAACGTCAGTGGCGTTCGCAAAAATTGTTCGTTGTCGCCCACTTCCTTTTCAGCGGTCAACAGCCGTCATCGAATAAGCATGCGATGCGATTCACGCAAAAATTTCACTTGACCTTAAACATCGAAAATATACGCAGGTGTAGTCCAAGAGCCGACACGCAGCCAGCCGAGGAACCAGGGATAATAACCCAGGAGCCTGCTATAAGTGCTCTATAGTCGGAACCAGGATGGCGGCCGCATAAATCTCCTACAGTCAACTCACGACGACCGCGACTGTTGCGCTGAAAAGGAAAGAAGTCTATTGTCTGTAACCAAGTTCTGCTGGGACGATAGCGGAGTTAGATAGATGCAAGCCTAACTTGTAGCAGGACCACCTTTCGGAAGGAGTGTATGCGTGGGTCCACTGTGTATACTTGCTACGCAGCATAAAGATCCCTGCCCTCGACAAAGAGGTGTCAGGCAAAATTAAGTCCTCTTAGAGAAAGAAAACTTGCATCCTAAGGGGCACGCATCAGTTTGATATATGATGTACGGACAAAATCGGGGTTTGCGAAAAGGGCGCGCCGTGTGCCTAGTCGCTAGAACAAAAAAGGTGTCCCCACCACTACTATCATTACTACATATTAAACAGGTTGTCCATCAAACCCTTTTTTTTTAAACTTGGTGAATTAATAGAAAACAGTTTGACGTATTCCCTACTTAAAAAGATCCCCTCTTAACACTTTTTGACTTTCTGCAAGGGCGCGAAAGGGAGTGCTTCAGGAGAGCGCAGGGAGGCAGGGATCTATCAATATTAGCTTTTCCTTCCTAAATATTATGCATTACGGGATCCGCATTGATTCGATATTAATTTGGCAAATATTTTATGAAAACATTGACAATTTATTCGTGCTCATGGCTCTCGGATAGCGCTCATAAATATTAATGAAATCGAAGCGCCTCATAGAAACGGAATTCAGTGGACAAAGTCTAAAAGGCTCCTTTTCATTTTATTTTATATTTAGTATGTGTTGTATAGTTTTTGCAAAGTCAGTTGAACAAAGATAAAAGCCGACCATGGGCATATCCTTTAAAGAAAGTGACATGGGCGGCGGTAGATATACTTATGAAAATTATTTCATTTAATTATGGCGTAAACTAAAGAAATAAAAATAGATAATAAAACTTTTTATTCCTACACCTACAGAAACGACACTGATTTATTTTCTAACTCTGCATACTGCCGACTAAAGGGGTCCCGAAAAGAACATCTGAAATCAGTTAAAAGCACATCTCAAAAAAATCTGCCAATCGGGTGCCGTTCATCCACCTGGGCTCGGTCGGTCGGAAAACAAATACTTTGTGGTCGGACCGCAAAGAGCCGCGCCTCTTCTCTGTCGGTAGGGTTAAAATTATACCAGGAAGATTTTATATGAATTTGGATAACTTTTGAAGGGCAGAATGAAGCAAAATTTCATGAAATCGATAGAACCCCGTATTAGGAGTTATTCAAGTGACTTTGCAAAAACTATACTAGCCGAATTAAATATTACTACTGTCCGACCAGAATAAAATGATGCGCAAATGAGAAGGCTTAATTGAATCTATTTCCCTTCTGTTTACAGCACTTTTATCTTACTGGCTGGTCTTCATTTTAAGCAAATTTACCATGAACAAAATTTTAATATTACAAGGATAAACGGTACTCGTCTGGTACGTTTAACCAAATCCACTCCAGCACGTTCATAATTCACACATTTTTATTGGGTTTCTATTGTTACCGCTGCCGCTCGCTCAACTCGAATCCGGCCTGTTCACAATTCACACCCTTTTATTCGGCTTCTAATTATTACCGCTGGGGTCAAACAGAATGACTAGGGACGTTTTATACACATTCAGGATCACCAAAAACAAAACAGTGGTCATTTATTATTTTTTAATTTTTTAATAAAACTGTTTGGAGTTCCAATTTTAAGGATATAATGAATGGTTTTGGTTTTTGCAATTTTTACAAAGTCAATTGGTATTTTTTTAGGTTTCTAAATTCGTACGCACTTAACTAATAAAATGGATAGGTATCTATACAGGGTGTCCCATAACTTAGGGGCAATAGTGCAGCAGGTGATAGAGAAGGTTATTTCCGAAAAAAAAGGTTATATAACATGGGCGTCAACACACATCTGTTTTTAAGATATATGATTTTTAATGTTAGAGGAGTGGGGAGAAAAAGGGTTTTACCAAAAAAAGCAAATATGTTACAGCCAGCTGAATACTCAGCTAATTGTGATTTAAAAATGTGGTATTCCTTTTTTTGATAAAATTACAAGTTGAGGAAATACAGGCTGTCAAAATAACCTCTAAAGACGTATAAAAAATATTATATTTTTTAAAAAATTAGTGTTTGCTTACTTATTCTTTTAAAAAATATCAATAATATTTTATAATTATGTCTCGCTAGAGACTTGTTTTTATTAACAAAAAATATGAAAAACACGTTTAATATGGCATTTATAAAAGTTTATACCAAAAAAATAATTTTTTCTAAAAAAAATTGACCGACTAATTTTTTTCAAAATAATTTTTTATTGAGTTTATTGCTCTTGTTCTAGTACACGACTTTAGCCAATTTCATATTTTTACTACGTTATTTTAAAAAGTTATTATCAAAAAAGTTAAAAAAATTGCCAACTTTGATGCTCTGTATCTCGACAAAGAAAGAGTTTTGACCCATACATTATAGGAACTTAAAGGATCTAACCTGGCGCCTAGGTTCCTTTCTGGGCCCGTTGTGCTCCAAGTACCTACTGTGTTCGACCCAGATAATAATCTAAATACTATCTAGTATATAGAACCCAGTAGACTTTAAATTATATTTTAGGCCAGAAACTTAGTCATCATGATATACCACATAATGCCATGGTTGTAGCCTTAGACCACTGATGGGTCATAAACCTTAACATAATCAACAGGGTACAGAGAGCCACAATGTGCCCGCACTTGCTGCTAGCTCCAAATAGGCACTCAATATACCCTGTCCTATGTGGTGATTTCCTGAGTGGCCAGGCCACCGAATCCATTCAGAGAATCACCAGATTAACCCATCCCCTTTACCATAGATGTTATCTGGTGTGATCCCAAAGGTTACCAGTTTTTATTTTATTTTTTCTAGGCCCTTTTAGTCGCCTCTTACGATAGGCCTAGGGGTTACCTTGGTGCTATTTTTATCTCTGGACATCATACGGACCATCTATATAATATAATAAGTATAAAAGTTTTGAAAATATATTTCTTAAAAAATAAAAGTTTGGAGTTTTCCAGCAAAAAAGGCTTAGGGGGAGTAAAATATAAAATTAATACCTAATAATGATGAATGACAAAATTATAGCAAGCCACTGGACAGATACAGATACGTATATGCTAATAGGGTGTTTGACAGTAGTAAAAAATAAATATATATTTATTTTTAGATATCTCTTTAGGTCTTGGGAATGCTAAAAACAAACTTTTTTGTTTAATTTTTTCTCAAATTCATAGTTCTCTTAATTAAATAAATTGATTGAATTAAAACAATTAGCCACGTGATTCAAAACAGGCGGTCTACCAATCAGCTGCGCGTGACGTCACAAAACAGTAAACGCCTCGAACGAACGAATCTATTTTCTGTGTTATTTTCTTATGGATGATAATGTTTGCTTTTGTTTAAAGTGCGAATTATCGTTCTAAATTAGATTTTATGTTGTGTTTTGCTTATAAAAAACATTTTCAATTGGAAAACGGATTCTCCAAAGCCGATAGCTCCAACTTGCCTATGCTTAATTCCTTTATGGTGGCAGGCTTCTTTGCCAACAACAGTGATTTTTGTTCTGCGGAATTTAGAAACGTTAAAATGTTGATGTAAGTATTCGATGAGTGTTTTTGTATATAACTCAAAGTTTTTTTACGATATTCTTCGCCTGCTGTTACTCATTTAGATTTTGAGGTTAGGCATTCTAATTCTAAAGACTTTTTTATTATTATAATTATAATAAAATTCTCTATATATTGCCTATGCGCGAATAGCAGATATTTCTTGATCGAACTTTAAGGTGTAAACGGAAAATTGTTCGAAAGTATTTTCTCTCAAAGGAAACTTGCTAGAAACTATTATTTTCGAACGGAAATTTGTTTGAAATCAATTTTCTTTTAATTTTCTGCTTGATTTTCTACCTTCCTTTTTGAGAAGTTGTTTTAGGAAAATGTTTTTGAACAAATTTCCGTTTGAAGAAAATGTTTTCGAACAAATTTCCTTTCAAAGAAAAGGTTTTTGAACAAATTTCCGTTTGAATAAAATGTTTTCGAAAAAAAAATTATATAAAGAAAATGTTTTTAATTGTGCGTTTGATGGAAATGTTTTCGAATAACTTTCCTGTCAAAAAAATGTTTTCGAACTGTTTCGTGCTGTTTTTTATGTACGATTTTTCTTTGCGCGCTTTTTTGATCTGCGCATTTTTCTGTGTGTGTTTTTTTCCTATGCGACTATTTCTTCCCCCCAGACTTTCATTCCAGAACCGCCGTTGGCTGGAATTTTAGTGCTGCGTTGGCGGTTAATTTTGTGAAAACCTAATATAACGTGACTTAATTAACCTCACTTTTTTCAATGTGTTGCACTATAATTGACTTTCTTACACTATAATCTTAAATTTTTTATATCCAGAGCTTAATATCTACTCATGGTTACATGATGTGTCCGAAACTTCCCCTTTATGTGTTTGCTGTGAAAATGTATGTTTCGCACAGTATATTAAACAAATTACGGATAATATACGTTCGATACATTGGTCACGGTATAACTAGTGGAGCTTCAAGCTTATAAAGAACGGATTTAAATAATATCCCACCTCCACCTTCAACCCTTATAAATGACGGGTGTTCATGGAGCGTATTATCCGCGCGGATTTATCTTTTCTTGGGCACTGATTGGTTGATTTAAAAATTTGAGCCAATCAGAGCCTGAGAAAAAAAATTCCGGAATACTATTCTGACCATCCTAAAACCGTCCTCAAAAATTCAGTAAGAAAGTATCATATAAAAAACATTTCATGTAAAAAAAACCAAGTACGCGAAAATGGTATTCCGTAAAAGGAATTGAGATTAAAGTAAATCAAAGTTCTCTAATACAAATTTCAAAATGAAAGGTTCTTACTAGTTTGGAAATGTTTCTTTAAACTTTGTTATTACAGCCAAACTTTTTTATGTTCAAAGCAACGCCACCTATTGTCGGGAGTTTTCACTTTGACAAAATCTATTAGGCAGTGCTTTGGCCTCTAAACTCCAAAAACCTGTTAAGGGACTAATCTCTGATCTCCGATCACGACGCATCTGTTATTAACCTGATAAAGACACATTAATATTAATCTTGTTTAGCTTTAAAAAAAAACATAATGTATATAGATAGATATATAGATATTTTCTCTTGCCTTGATCGCCATCTTTAAAATTGTCTTGAAGTGTTGTAGTCTTAAACTAGCGAACTTTTATAACTTCCTTTCGCGTCTCTTTTAAGTTAAAAAAACGTTATTAAAAAAACGTGACCAAAAAAGACGCAGAAAGTTAGTAGGTTTGAAAAGTTTTAATCTAGTGGCGTTTTAGAACATGTTGTGGAGGACTTTTCAAGTGTGAATTTGGTACATGAAAATAATGAGGGTAAAAAACACGTTATATACACAGCACCCGAAACTTCAGCAAAAAGTACATTTTTATAGCTTGATTTCTCCTTGTTTTTAACTTATCTTTAAGCATGTAGAATTAACAAAATAAATATTACATGGTATGAGGTTGTTTTCAAGTAAATTTTTTTTTTGTTCACGTGAATTTAACGTTGATATGATTTTTGTGCTATGTGGGTCATTTGTCGCCGTAATGGTCAAGTTTAGAAAAATATTTCGTAACTAGTAAGAACCTTTCATTTTGAAATTTGTATTAGAGAACTTACTTTTATCTCAATTCTTTTCACGGAATACCATTTTCGCGTACATAATGAAAATCATTATTCAGAAAAACATTTCGATCAGACAAAATAAAATTAAGATATATCTCAAAAAAGCGAACCTTAAGACAAAAACAAGAAATCTCTGGGTGGGCACCTACCAGATATCAATCAACAAACAGACATTTGTAATAAAATTGTCGGACAATAACACAATCATTTTTATTCAGGAAACCCAATACGTTTTGATGTTGAATCCAAAATATCTACAAGTCTCGGAGCGAGACTCTCCTCTTCTTCTACACACGGCCAATTAAAAAATATTTACGACCATATTGTGTTTCATCAAAATGTCATAAATCACGTGGAAGAGGTTTTATGTGTTTAAAATTGACGAAAATAATGAAAAATCGTCAATAAATCTAAAAACGTTTCTAACGCATTTTTAGGATTAAAATAGAGAAAAATTATATCTGAATACAAACCCCGTAGAGTCGTCCAGTCACGGCTTGCCCTATTAGCCCAGTCATATTAGGTGAAAAAAACGGGTGGCGGAACAAAGATCGAAAGACAAAAGGTCGAAAGACAAAAGATCAAATACAAAAGATCGAAAAACAAAAGATTGAAAAGGCAAAAGATCGAAAATACAAAAGATCGAAAGACAAAAGATCCAAAGACGAAAGATCGAAAATACAGAAGATCGAAAAGATCGAAAAGGCAAAAGATCGAAAATACAAAAATCGAAAGTACAAAGATCGAAAGACAAAAGATCGAAAGGCAAAAGATCAAAAAACAAAAGATGGAGAAAAAAATCGCAAGTAAATAAGATCGAAATATACAAAATGACGCGTATCATGTTTGCTTAGGTATATTCAAATAAACAGTTTAGGCAAGGTCAGTTAACGTAAAATTACTTAACCGTTAAATAAACCAATGGCGTGCCACACTTATCACAAATCATATAGTTCGATAAAGGGTCTTTTTCAATCATAGATCGATAAAGCATCTTTTTCAATCATATTAAAAAAAAAAAAAAAACTTTCCTGATTTCTTTCCCGGGATCCTAGAGGGTGTGTAACCAAACCGAACCGAACCAAACCGGTTTGGTTTTACACCCTGTAGGATCCCGGAAAAGTTTTTCTTTTTTAATATGTTAGAAAGAGAGCCCATAGTCGAACCGGTTCGGTTCGGTTCGGTTTAGTTACACACCCTCTACAATCCCGAAAAGAAATCAGAAAAGTTTTTTTTTAAACTATGTAATAGCAATATTTTGAAACGCGCTATTTTGATACGCGCTATTTTGATCTTTTGCCTTTCGATCTTTTGTACTTTTGAAAAAAAATCGCAAGTAAATAAGATGGAAATATACAAAATGACGCATATCATGTTTGCTTAGGTATATTCACATAAACAGTTTAGGCAAGGTCAGTTAACGTAAAATTACTTAACCGTTAAATCAACCAATGGCTTGCCACACTTAGAGTCCCTGTATGTTGACATATTTGGATATATTATCCAAATATGTCAACATACAGGGACTCTAGCCACACTTAACACAAATCATATAGTTCGATAAAGGGTCTTTTTCAATCATAGTTCGTTGAAGTGTCTTTTTCAATCATATTTTTTCAAAAAAAAAACTTTTCTGATTTCTTTCCCGGGATCCTAGACAGAGAACAGAACCAAACCGGTTTGGTTTTACACCCTGTAGGATCCCGGAAAAGATTTTCTTTTTTAATATGTTAGAAAGAGAACCCATAGTCGAACCGGTTCGGTTCGGTTCTAAAAGCCCGAAAAAGAAATCAGAAAAGTTTTTTTTTAAAAACTATGTAATAGCAATATTTTAAAACGCGCTATTTTGATACGCGCTATTTTGATCTTTTATCTTTCAATCGATCTCTTTTTCAATCATATTTTTTCAAAAAAAAAACTTTCCTGATTTCTTTCTCGGGATCCTAGAGGGTGTGTTATCAAACCGAACCGAACGGAACCGATCCAAACCGAACCAAATTAAAAAATATGTTAGAAAGAGACCACATAGTCAAATCGGTTCGGTTCGGTTTAGTTACACACCCTCTAAGATCTCGCAAAAAAATCAGGAAAGTTTTTTTTTTAACTATGTAATAGCGATATTTTGAAACGCGCTATTTTGATACGCGCTATTTTGATCTTTTGCCTTTCGATCTTTTGTCTTTCGATCTTTTGTTTTTTGATCTTTTGTATTTTCGATCTTTTGTAGTTTCGATTTTTTGTTTTTCGATCTTTTGTGGTTTCGATCTTTTGTCTTTTCGACCTTTTATATTTCGATCTTTTGTCTTTTTGATCTTTTGTTTTTAGATCTTTTGTATTCGATCTTTTGTCTTTCGATCTTTGTTCCGCCACCCGAAAAAAAACTCTTATAGGTGTAAGCTGGATTTTTGTATAATTATGGCTTAGCATCTGGGACACATCCCCACAAATTCTCCGCCAAAATCACCCTTGAGCCTCGCTAGATATAAAGCCCAGAAAGGCCCTAAAAATCAGTATTTTTCTTTTTCAAAAAACTAATTTATCCATGTACAAATAGCCTGGTTTTCAAAAGGCGAAAAATCTTGACATAAAAAACTGAAAATTGCATATTAATACGAGTATTTGTTAAAACGTTATGTAAGTACCTCTGTATATAATTTTCAACCCTTAATAAATCACCTTTATGATAGAGATCATTGCCCTTATGTTCCATTTATTTTGTCTAAACACACTATTTTTTCAAAAATTTTAACACGCGTATTTTAACACTGTTTCTAACCAGAAGTTAAATATGTTTAATATTATGGTTTTTTGTGTCGTTTATCCAATTAGGAATTGAATAAAAATTAAATTATCAATATTATAAAGTATTAACCTTTTAAAACAAGTTAAATACAGAGTGGGAAATTATAGGAGTTATAAGAAGTATGTATTTAAGAGCCGTAAATATTTGTTGTAATAATGAAGAATTAACCACAGAAATTAACAACATTAAAAAGGACTTACAACAGAATGGTTATTCCGAGAAATTAATAAACTCAACGATATTTAAAATTAAAAACAAACTAAATGTACCAAATTCTCAAAATAATAATCCGTTAGGTGTTATTAACATTCCATATGTTCAAGGGATTTCAGAAAACATAAGACGAATAGCTAAACACTATAATATAAAAACAGTATTTTCTTCGGGAAATACGATAAGAAGTTTTGTAACTAAAGCAAAACCAGACAATCCCTCAAATAATAAGGAATGTATTTACCAAATCCTGTGTGAGTGTGGTAAATCATATGTAGGTGAAACGAAACGCCCCCTTCAGGTTAGAGTAAATGAACATCTAAAAAGTACCCAATTAGAGGATATTGAAAAATCCGGTTT
This sequence comes from Aspidapion aeneum, assembly GCA_963576565.1. Lineage (NCBI taxonomy): Eukaryota > Metazoa > Arthropoda > Insecta > Coleoptera > Brentidae > Aspidapion > Aspidapion aeneum. The sequence goes on along the minus strand of OY755038.1, from coordinate 29,804,049 downwards.
AGCAGATCATGCATGGTCAAATGATCACAGGATTCAGTGGTCAGAAGCTAAAGTTTTACATAAGGAGTCGCATTGGCAAAAACGAAAGTTTATTGAAGCTGCGTTTATAATGCAGAATAAAGAAGTTTTCAGTCAACCAAGCACGGACATACCAAACATATGGAAACCACTCCTTAAGGAAAACAGGCGTCTTAGGATTCAAAAAATGGGGCGCGCCGTCACACCTGACTGCACACCAAGTAGTATAAGTAGTAGCCTGGAGACTAGATTGTTTAAGTTTACACTTGAGATGGTTAGAGATACTTACTAACCGAAACGTCGTGTTTTAAAATAATAAGGACAATGGAAGTCCGAAATTTTATTTCTATGCTAAGAAATAATTATACAGAAATCTAACTTGCACCTATTTTTTTCCAGGTAAATGCCTAATATGACTGGGCTATATGACACAGGTGAATCGCTGCTTCTCCACTTTTTTCCAGACGAAATAATTATAATAATCTAAAAATCTAAGACCAGACAAAAAATTAAAAATCAAAGCCGTGCCGCATCAGCAAAATTGAACGAGCGGTTGGTCACCTTATCACATATTTACCGATATAAAACCGTAGGCGTTTCCCGTCGCGGATTCAGTACTGTCGAATTCTATAGCGACATGTCGTCCTCTCTTTCTATATTTTGCAATTAGCAGGCAACAAAACATATCGCTATGGAATTATAGACAAACATTATTGAAGCGATTTTTGTTTTTCGTTCGCCTTTTTCTCCTCGATATGCCGTGGGGTGAAGGCGTCCGTTGGTTGTCATGACAACGTCGCATGCTCTGGCAGGGAAAAGAATCAGGTGTTGACCTGTATACATTATTGAAACAGTGTCAGTTAACCTGCGTATTGTTTATATTCGGGTGTACTGATTCGGTTTTTATATTAATTATTTTGCAAAATGTTCCCTCTGTATACCAATTCACTGCAAATTACAATTTTTAATCTTTAATATATATTTTACTCATTTTTATTTGAAATCATAGTTTTACATTTTTTAAACCCAAATATCTCAAAAACTAATCGACAGATATTTGAAATAATCGACAATCTCTTTAATAATAATTAATAATCTTGATTGGAGCTCATGATTCCATTACGATTGAACTAAAGTATCGCCTTGTCTTGCTTCTAGGTCCAAGCATCATTATATAGTTATAATAATAGATCTTTGTTTTTTCGGCTCTTATAAAATTTTCTCTAATGAAACCGAACTTTATTGGACAAGCTTCTTGATGGTGGTCCGCCGATATCATCGAAAAATAAAAAGAATTAATGATCTTAGTAGACCGAAATGACAGAAAACAAACTAGATAAGAATTCAGTGGCCAAACGTAGCAGTTAGTCTAGACATATACGCATACGGGTATAGTTTACATAGATAATGGGTCATCCCACAATTCTTAAAACAAGCTGATTCGTAGGAATCTAGCAGTGCTCCCGAAAACTCAAAAAAAAATTTCGGTGAAATTGAGAATCTACCACGAATGCCATCAGCGCTAACAGTGGCGGATCCAGGGGGGGCGGGCACTAGGGGCACTTGCGAGAATTTTTTGAATATACAAAAAATGAGTAAAAAGTAAGGTTTTTGCTAATAAAAATTCAAAATTTTTGCTTCCGGCGCATGAAAGTGTTATTATTAAAATTACAACCACATTTAAATTATCCTGAATTTAAAACTGTTTGGTTTTCATCCTTATCTGAATTATCCTGAATTTGTAGCCGTTTTTTACCAACAGAGAATGTCACCTACAGTGCCCCCCCCCCTCCCCACGAGAAGCACCTCTGGATCTGCCCTTGAGCGCTGACGAAACCAAAACCAGAAACAATTTTACCCCTTCCACTTCAAATATCAAACAAGATCATTGGTGAATATTGTAGGTATAATACAACGATTATAACCACACAGGATTGCTTATTTCCATTTAACTAATGTTAGCGTCGCTCAGCGAGACGAACAGTGTCTGCTTACGTCACCAGCGGACCAGTTGGTTTGTTTGTATTCAGAGTTCATGTGATTTTAAGGTGTTTTTGACGTTTTTACCTCCGTTTTTTTGCGTTTTTTCATTTATTTGACGGTGTGGTTGACTATTTAGGAGGTAAATCTGAGGGCACAGCCGTGTCTCGCCAAGTTCACGCGCCGTACCATCTTTTCTTGAAACATTACTTGACCTATCTAAAACTCTACTTCGGAATGAGCTACGAATCTCAAACTTTGCACAGTCGTAGATTTTCATGGAGTTAATAATCCCTTCATGTTTAGTTTCATGGAACTCCCAAAAGTACTGAAGTAGTTACGAAATTTCAAAAAACGTCGAAATTTTCACTCACTCACTCACTCATGTATAGATCATCAAAAAGTTATGTAAAAGTAACATTGCATGTAAACAAAGCCATGTACGCGAAAGTGGTATTCCGTAAAATGTATAGCCAAGTTCTACAATACAAATTTCAAAATGAATGGTTCTTACTAGCTTGGAAATGTTTTTCTTGGCTATTATGGCTGCAAATGACTCTTAGGAAATTGAACGTAAAGAAGTTTGGCTGGAATAGCAAAGTTTAAAAAAATTTCCAAACTAGTAAGAACCATTCATTTTGAAATTTATATTGTAAACCTTGGCTTTACCTTTATCTCAATTCGTTTTATAGAAGACCACTTTCGCGTACTTGACTGTTTTTACATGAATTATTTTTGTTATGATAAACCTTTATAAATGTGAATTAAGTGAATTGATATAAAGAAAGCACAATTTTTTGTTGAAATAAAAGCTTTGTGTTCCCTCTTGCAGTGTAGAAATATAAATATATATACTCTTATATTATTATATTTATATAAACTTTTAATTTTTTTTTGATTTTTGGAAACTCCTTGCTCATTAAATTATTTACATTAAAGAAAATTTTTAATTATGCCGCAAACGTACTTCTTTTATTAAACTGAATATTGGAAAGTTTATTTTGTAGACAGTTTCTCCAAGTTTGGTTTCAGTTTTTTTCTTAAGTTTTTTTAGTCTCTTTATAGAAGTTTTCGGAAACATGTTACAGAAGAAGGACTGAAAACGGGCGCTGGGTGGGATAAAAACAACTCATAACACAAACAATGTAAATCATTTGAAAAAAAACTTATGAAAATCTATTGATTTAAAGCATAAGAAGTTGAAAAACACATCTTATTTGGCTGTTTTCTCCAAAAACTGACTGGTTTTTGATATAATAATATAATAAATATTGCAATTTTAGATCTGAAATATCAAATAAATACCTTTTTGTTACTGCATAATATAAGTTTATTTTATTATATCGGCAAAAAAAAACAATAAATTATACATCTAATGATTTAAATTGATTAAACTTTAAAAAGAAATCCTACTTCTATTCTAAAACTTTCAACTATTTAAAAAACAAACTCCAACATATCGTCTGGTAGGAAAATTCAGCTCTCAGAGCAAACTATTGATTTATCAAATTATTTGTTTTCAATAAATGAAATTATTAATTATATTTACTAACACGAATAAAAAATTTGTTTGCAAATAAGCAAGAAAAAAGTAGGAAAAACTCACGACTGCAATGTGTATTATATGAAGCGCGCTGAGCAGAGGTCCACTAGTGACGTAAGCAAGGCGCCGCCTACCGCTAAAAGAATCGGGCAAATAAGCAATCCTGTGTGTTTATAATCGTTGGGTATAATAAGCGTCCAGTATATGATTTCTTAAAACGGATGAGAGTGAGAATGACTATCTCCCGACGCACAGTGTTTCAGAAGCACAATCTTGGTAGAAAATATTCATATATTTCAAGATATGTTTTTGAATAACCTGCTAATATTTAATAAGGTAATTATTGGGTCCATTTTGAGACATAAACTTTTTGTGAACATATGTCTTAAAACGTCTTAACTTTTACGAACAGGAAGTTATAGGTTTTTAACAAATCTCCTTTTTTAATAATATCTTTGATACTGCTCTAGATATTTTTGTGAAATTTAGTTTCTATTTATCAAAACGAATTTTTTGATGCATAACATGTTTTTTTATTTTGACCAGTGGGGGGGGGGATTCGTATGGGAATTTCCCTTGGTATTTTTGAAGAAAATAATAAATTGATTTTCTTGTAAGGGTTGCTAGTTATTCGAAATCCGTACATTAAACGAAAAAAAATCAACATACAACATATCCATAACAAAGAATAATAATTTCAATAATAATTTTTATGTTAGAAAACAGTGGCGTACCATTATTTTCTTTAAAATGTATGTATTTTAAACATACCTTAAAAATATTTTATTTACTGCGTAGTCTGTAAGAGGCTGTAATTTTTTATACAGGGTGTTAAAGTTGAAGATCCAAGTAATACCAAAATAAGTTATCCTTGGAGTTACCTTTAGTTACTAAAAACATAATCCATATAAAATAATATAATTTTTTTGAGAACTTCAAAAATTCTATAAAACATTTACATTTAGTAATCTACGATTAAGCTACAATTTCAGGGTAAAAAATATGTAATGTCAAACTAGGTATCTTAAGCAATTACTGGTATTTTGTATCTTTCTAGTTTTATTTTAGTAAGCAGAGTAATTTAGGTTTCAAACTAGTCATTTATAAAATATTTTTAGTTCAATATTTTAACCATAAATGACCTACTTTACGGCACTGCAAAATAAAAAACAAAGGTATTTTTTTTTAAAATGCTTCATTTTTGTATGGTATGGAATGTCTGCTTATCAAATGAAAATATATAATTTATTTTGCTTGTGGTCAAAACATTATTTTTTTCTAGCTAGTTTGGGATGTTGAAACACAGTGCGACGTCAGGACCAATAGAGATGCAGAAATCAAGTGAGATCGCAAGCGCAGTTTGACTTTTATCCGATTTTGAGCGAGTACTCCTAACCCATTGAAGAATTCATACTCAGGACGTTTATTCTTGACGGATCGTGAGGTGAGGTGAGCGAATTTGTTTTTATATGTGAACTTAAGTTCACTGGTGAATAGGGTAGGTAGAATAAGCCTCCAGTATATAAATGCTTAAAACGGGAGAGAGTGAATAGAGATGCGGAAATCAAGTAAGATCGCATGCGTAGTTTGACTTTCACCCAATTTTGAGGGAGTACTCCTTCTCACTCGTTCAAGAATTCATACACAGAAATGATTCCGCTTTGGTCACTTTTGTTGAACGAAACATGTACACCAGTATTTGCTAAATACATATCTACAGTGCTACAATCCTAGGTCTATAAGACTAGATTTTGGTTGAAGGTTTAATTTTTAAATTCACGGGTACTAAATTTCACGTTTGTTAGTATTATTTGGCTTAAAAATTCCGTTTACTGACGCTCACGTGTCTGATACCGGGTAAAAACGCAATAAGCGTTGACCTGTCCTGAAAGGCAGAAAGAGCCGTCGTAGGTCACGGATTAGTTTGTTTCTTTTTATTTGTTTTCGATCTTTTTATTGATCGATATGTAAAGCAGTTTATTTCGCCTGCTTTTGTTCTTGTTTCTCTCGTATTTCGGTAGATGGCGCTTCTTGCGAAAGTTTTCTCACTATTTACAAAAGATTAGAGACAAAACCGTCTAATTAACTTCGCAAGAGTGTCACATTGACGAAGCAGTGTTCTGAGGAATCCCATAAGGACGAAACAGTTAACTGTCAACACTTATTAGGTGTCCATTAGGTCTTGGACCCCCGTGAGTTTAAGCTTTCAAGCTACCCACGGAAAATATGAGAGGAAAAAAACTCCTTTTTACCCGATTACTCACGAAACTTGTTTGATTTTTTAAATTCACGGGTACTAAATTTCACGTTTGTTACTATTATTTGTCTTAAAAATTCCGTTAACTGACGCTTACCTGTCTGATAGCGGGTAAAAACGCAACAAGCGTTGATCTGGCCTGAAAGGCAGAAAGAGTCGTCGTAGGTCAGGGATTAGTGTGTTTCTTTTTATTTGTTTTCAATCTTTTCCTTGATCGATATGTATAGCAGTTTATTTCGCCAGCTTTTTTTCTTGCTTCTCTCGTATCTCGGTAGATGGTGCTTCTTCTTCTTCACTATTTACATAAGATTAGAGACAAAACCATCTAATTAACTTCGCAAGAGTGTCAGTTTGACCAAGCAGTGTTCTAAGGAGTCCCATAAGGACGAAACAGTTAACTGTCAACACTTATTAGGTGCCCATAAGATCTTGGACCCCCGTGAGGTTAAGCTTTCAAGCTACCCACGGAAAATATGAGAGAAAAAAAACTCTTTTTTACCCGATTATTCATGAAACTTGTTTGATTGTTTAACTTATTTTTCCCGTGAATGCAATAGTTTTTATTATTTATATAAATTGTTCATAACTACCTTACGATATGGGTCATCTTTTTTCGTTGTAAAAATTATTTCAACACAAAAATTAGAAATAAATAAAAAGAATATAATATTTTGGTTTAAAAATGGTAGCCATATTTAAACCTCCAGACGTCACTAGGAGATTTCTAATAAAAACGGTGTAAGTCAGTATCAGCTTTCCGCTATATTTTACATGTTAATTTTTTAGACAAGTTAATGCTGATTAAACCGATGTTCAATTGTTTTGGTGGATATGTAATTGAAAACGGATTCAAATATATCTTGTGATTATTACAATATTTAAATATTAATACATCTACAGACATAGTTTTAACTTATTTGTGTATTATTTAGCTTTGAAAATTTTTGTTGATAAGTTTTTTATCAATCATGGATTATTTCTATTGTTTTTCGAACGACGCCTAAATCTCCAAAAAATGACATTTCGTGAAAAAAATTTTATGTGGTTTTTCTTTATTTATAAAGTTAATTTGGATTTATATAAGATGAAACTCACTGAGGAATGCTTACTATCATATTGCACATTAGGGTGAACAGAATCTTTGCAGTTATTTGAACTGTGAGTATTAAAAAAATACATTTCAACCGGTTGGTATCAAGTATATAGACTTGATCCTTAAATCCGTTCTAAAATGCTAAGTTTTTAGGTCTAAGTAAATTCTGCTGGTATGGTTGGATATCAACCTACCTAATTTGGCACGTGTTGTCAAGTTAACTTTTAAGTAAATGGGACGAATTACCCATATAAACCTTTTAAATTTGAAATAATTTTTTTTCTTTAAAAATTGAATTTTTACCTTTTAGGTTTGTGTTGTCTGGAAATGACTGTACATTACGTCGAAACATTGCGCAGAGTATACTGACTCGGTGTGTGATATAGTTAAGCCGTTCGTTTATTTGTTAAAGCAAAACACAAATTAATTTTTTGAAGAGACCCCATTTTTGGGTCTAATACTGGTAGGCTTGTTTTAAAAAATTATTCTAATGAAAAGATGATTGAGTGCGACGTTGTTCTCGTTAGAATGTCTAACAAGACTTCGTGTAGTGTGTTGGAAGAAAAACACGATTCTTGTTTTAATTTAACAACAGATTTGGACAAATCAAAAAACAATCAACAATACTTTTTTTAAGAGAAATGGCAAAAAGTCAAAAAAATATTGAAAAACAAATATGTACACTACAGAGACATTTCACTTTTCCTTGAAACATGCAGACGAAATTTTTGACTAGTGAGAGTGAATTGAAATCTAGTTGCCTTTAACCGGTAAACGGTATAATGACTGTTTTGCTTGGATTTACAGACATTTGTTCCCTGTCACAGCCAGTGGCGGATCCAGCATTTCGAGGGGGGAGGGGCCAAGGAGGAAGCAAAAAACAGAACATATCTTCTCCTTGTTGTTTTTATTAAGTCTAAAAAGAAAGTAAGTAAAGAAAATTTTTGGAATACTAAGTAATTTTTACCAAAAAATTAAAAAATGTTATGTTGCGGGTAAATTTGGTTAAAAATTGCGGTTAATGCAGTGAAATTTTTTCCCTCGAACTAAAAAAAAGTTTAATGTCTGTAAGGGGGGGGGGTGTCCGGGCCCCTCTGCCCCCCCCCCTGGATCCACCACTGGTCACAGCAGCCTTTTACCGTGTTTATTACTTTTTGTATCTCGTTCTTTGGAATGTCTCTAATTATTGCTCCTACGTCATCCGCTCATCCCATTTCTTCTACATCCAGCGATTCCAAAATTACACGGAGATCATCGACCAATAAAGAATACACCAAGCAGCGCAATCCCCCCAAAAAAAACAGTACTGCCAATATAAAAGGGGCCAGAATGTCAATTTTAGAAAGCCGTTCCAAAAACCAAATAGGGGAAAGGGGATCAAAATGGGATACACAATTTTATAGGCTTATTTCTCCTATTCAATGATCACCGTTGCGTTTGTCATTTGGAATTAAGTTGGTTAGATATGTTATCTTTATGTTTTAATTTTTAGTTTAAGCAATTTATAACTCCATGATGCTTTTATTTTTACTTTTGTGAAAAGTTGACTTTGCCCCATTTTACCCCGCATAGGGGGTAAAATTGGATACCTATATATGGCAAAGCGGGCGGGGCAGTTGTGTAATTTAGAATCAATATTTTTGTAAGACAAGATTTATTTATTAAAATACCAGCCAAGTTTAAAATACCAATTTAAAAAATAAAAAGTTGTAATAAAAAATACATTTATAATAATTAAATTTAGTATTTACAAAATTTATAAAGAATTACAGCGACCTACCCACTAAGCACAAAATCGTAAAAAACGTTAAATAAATGTTGAAAAAAAATGTTTTTTTTCTAACACAAATTTGTGTAAAATTAATTCAACTTTTGACATTAAAAAAAACATGTAGAAAATCCTAACGAAAATTTCATGTAAAAGCATTACCAAAAATATATTTCTTAATAACGTTAAGAAACCAGCATTAAAAAAATCATTATTTCACTAACATTAAAAATAATACCATCAATATATGGTTATTTTTATAATGTTTTTCCTAGATCTCACTTCTAACGTTGAATTTAAGATATATGAAGCTAATAAATGTTTTGTTTTTTAAACATTAAAAAAATATATTCTATAGAGGGCGCGATGGCAGCGCCCTCTATAGTGTAGCAGTCCCACTACCTGAACATCGCCATTAGTTGCGCTTCGCTGCGAGTTGATACAAGTCGGTAGCAAAGACGCTTTTTGTAATTTTGGTTAAAATATTGGCATTTTGCAGAAACAAATTTAAAGCACAATTATTAATATTGATAGTGAATACATATTTGGATCGGAATATTACTCCAGTTGTGTGGGAAAGATGGTATAGTTAACGAACAACAAATGTGTGTGCAGTGATCTAAATGAAGCACCACAAAATCAGGTAAGAAAAAGTAAACAAAAGAAAAAAATGGTTTTGTATGAAATATCGCATACCTATAGGTAATCAGACAGGGAATGCGACAATTCACCGCGGACATTAAGCCGCGTATTCATTTGAGGCAGAATTATATAATAATAATAAATCGTCTTTATTGATAAATAAATGTTACATAGGCGAGGTTTAGCAAACTGCTTCTTCGCAAGCCTCGCAGCGGGGCCAAACGAATTCTTCGTTTGCATTCATGTTAAAGAGAATACGCGCCTTGAAATTTTTTGCATTGTATTCACTTGAGCATGAATTGTTTGGCCTCCTAGCGAGGCACTTACTACAAAAGTATTGTTTACATAGAATTTTAAATTTTATTTTCAGAAGCTACGAGCCGAATTGCCTTTTCTGAGTGTCGAGTTCACGAAAACCTCAACGGAATGTTGCTGCCCTGCGTTTCCAAAATAGAAGAATTTTATTTACATTATTTATGTTTCCTTATCTTTAGAGATATTTGAAAAAAATATATTTTTTCATTGTTAAAAAAACATTTATTTTTCAATGTTAGAAAAACTTTTCTTTTTCGCTGTTAAAAATCAATATTTTTTTAACTTTCCAAAAACATATCAAAGAATCGTTAGTTTTTTGATGTTGGGAAAAGAATTACTTTTATGTGAAAAACATCTAACGTCAGAAAACGGGTTATTAAGCTTCTTTTTTACTACTATTAATATGACGTTAGAACTAACATCCAACCTAACGTTATGTTTTTAACTTATACATTATTTTGACGTTATTAAAATGTTTTTGTGTTTCGTGGGTAGTCGTCGCTGTCGACTCTCCTACACGAATTTTCCGCCCATTTCTTGCAAAGACAACTTAAAAATAAAAGTTTCAGCAATTTTTTTTTGGCAAAATGGGGTATTGGTTACTATTCAAACAATAATGATACACAATAAAATAATACATAAACCCACTAATTGTTCAATGTAAACAAAATTTTGACAAGTCTATAAAAAATGTACTTATAGTACAAAATGAGCAAGCTATTTTTACATTAAACAGCGCACGTCACGTCATGTTGAGGAAAAACCTCAGCTTAAGCTCAGCCGGCCGGCACCAATCATATTGCAGAGAGTTGACCCAGTCATGGGGATAAAATATGTGATTTAAAAGGTTTTTTTTTTGTGCACCTTAGCTAAAACTGGGGTACGCCGTTTTACCCTTGTATCCTATTTCGCCACCCTTTCCCCTATGAATTAAGCAGCTGGAAGCAGCGATCCATTTCAACCCTGTATAAAAATAATATGCAAGAATTTAATATTAGCTCCAACAACCACAACCAGAGAATCCTCAAAATAAGAATTATTAAAAGGAATTCCTAGATGAGGATAACCGTAGCCAATTTGGAAATGACATATATAAGAGGGGAGAAAGGGTCTTTCTGACGCAGCAGAAGAGTAGAAAGTAATAATAATAAAATTAAACATTCCAAATTAAAAGAGTAGAATTCAAAATGAAATTTAATCAACAATTTTATAAATACGTTTGCTTCTTAAAAAAAATTTTCTCTCATAAACAAATGCTCCTGCAACATTTTTATTTATTGCAGATGCAATTTTATAGAATTTGGAAAAACGTACGAAACAGAAGGGGGGGGGGCAGATTTCTGAAGCCTATGACCTTCTTAACTTAAGGGAGGAATTAATAATCTTTTTGAATTTCAATGTATGATTTAAGAAAATCTGGTAAGAAAGGGGGACAGCTGCCCCATTGCCTCACCCCTCTGGATACGCACTTGGGGCCTATCCTTAAATGACGTAACGCTCAAGAGGGGGAGGGGGGGTTTAGCCTTGCGTTACACTCAATATTTTTTAATGTGTTTTTTCTTGAAAATGCGTTACGAGGGGGGGAGGGGGTCAAAAATCCTGAATTTTTGCGTTACGTAATTTAAGCACGTTCCCTTGGTAGGTACCACAATCTTGTTTAAACATTTCGTCAAATTTGATTTACACCCGGTTTCTACCTATGTATGCCCACCCTAATTCAAAAAACGCATCAGGTGACGCTGCATTTAAAAGCGGTGCAAATCCATAACCCATCCCGTGATGCGTTTTTTGAATCGGGGTGGGCAGGCATAGGTGGAAACTAGGCCTTAATAATTTTTGACGGCTGAGTTTTGCCTTTTTTTTATTTATTTTTAGTTACATATTTAAAAACACGACCGCCGCTGATTAATAATATGTTACTAAAAATAAACAAAAACCGTGTTAGATATTTGTTTAAATAATTTTTTTTTAGATCAATTTATGTTTTGTCTTTTGTGACATCCTTCTCTGTTCTACTTTCAAATACAAAAAGATTTGAAAATAAATGAAATACATTTTCTCACAGGAAAATAAGAACATCCCTTATGACCTTTACTATCAAATTAGTAAGATTTAAAATATTTAAGGGTGCAAGGGTGAGAAATTTGTGTAAAACGAATACTAAATGACTAAAAGAGGATATGCCTAAATGTCCTAAAGAATTTCTGATCAGGGTGGAATGTGACACTTTCCTGCCCGATCGCATAAATCATTTTATTTTATACGAAAAAAAAATAAAGTCTGCCACATGCATCCCGCAAAAGCTTTCGACAGAATCGGTGTAAATTTTTCAGTCCACCCTATTATAATGAACCTAATAAAAAGATTTAATTATTTTTAAATGTGAGCCAGATCCGCAAAGAGCCTAATTATTCCTATATTGCACTTTATGCTCCAGAAAGTGGTTCCTGGCCTAAAGCTCTACCATCTTCTTCACTTGGTAATCTTCTAGACAACAACACCAGACACAGACATATTAAAGACCAGTGGCGGCTCATCCAATGAAGCGCTGAGCATATCAACCTCTTTTTTTCAGACTAAATATAATAATCTCAGAATCTAAGACAGGACAAACAATTTAAAATCGGAGCCGCGCCGCGTCATCCAAACCGAACGAGCGGTTGGTCACCTTATTACCTATTAACCGATAAAAAACCGTGAGTGTTCCCCGCCGCGGATTCTGTACTGTCGAATTCTATAGCAACATGTCGTCCTCTCTTTCTATATTTTGAAATTAGCAGGCAATACAACACATCGCTATGGAATTCTTCAGTGCACTCAATGTTTTTAGTTCGCCTGTGTCTACTCGATATGCCGCGGGGTAAAGGCGTCCATTGGTTCTCATGGCAACGTCGCATACTTTGGTAGGGCAAAGAATCAGATGTTGCCCAATAACACTATATGGAACCCCACATATTAATGGAAACATTCTTCAAGAAAGCTTATAAGCTTTTAGTGCTTAATAGTGACCATTCCATCCACGAGTGTTTTGGCAGAGCAAAGCTTTTCGTGTATCAAAGGTTTTAAAATCTACCTGGGAAGAGGAGAGACTGACTGAAATATATTAAAAAATCGAAAAAGAACTATTAAATGAATTAATGGTTTCACAGCCATTTTACGATGATATTATAAAAAGTTCGCAAATTTAAAGGATAGACGAATTTGCCTCACATATAAGCAGTAAAATTTAAATTAAATTGCACTTGCATAATCGTGAACCTACTACTTACCAGATTTTTATTCTTTATTTGTGTTTATAAAAAATGGAGAGAGGGAAATCCTGCGTCACATCTTGCGAAAGTTACAAGCGGCCACTCTTATTGACATCATCAGGCGGACTCTAAAATTAGCCAATGATTCAGCTCAACAATCAGATGTTTTGAAGCCACTTGGTGAGTGTCGGAGTCATGGAAATGTGTGGACGGGATTACTTTGACACCCTGGAGATGGAGCCAGGAACTGCTTTCGAATGCTACCTGCAGCTTCTTATTTAAATGTAACATCAAAAAAATGGAGCGGACCAGCATGATTAGCTGAAGAAAGAAATACAGAAAACTTCATCTTTATTCCGTTTGCTGTGGGAACTTTCGGTCCTTTGGGTGATAAAGCAAAGAGCTTGGTTTCAGAAATAACCTTAAAAATCTCTGAAAAATGTGCTTGAAGGTTTTTGTTTTTATCAGGCAAAGGATCAGGATAGATGTTCAAAGGAGGAAATGGGAATGCAGCTTCTGTTTTAGTGCCATTAAAGAAAAATGGACAGTATTGGATTGGAAGAATTAGACCTCGTCTGAATTGTTGCTTTTTTAAATTTTTTCTTTTTTTACTTATATTTTATTTTATTCTCAAACAACTTTTCGTGACTAATCGGGTAAATTTTTTTTTGTTTCTCTTATATTTTTCCTTGGGTAGCTCGAAAGCTTAACCTCACAGGGGTCCAAGATCTAATGGACACCTAATAAGCGTTGACAGTTAACTGTTTCATCCTTATGTGACTCCTCAGAACACTGCTTGGTTAATGTGACACCTTTGCGAATTTAATCAGACCGTTTTATCTCTCATCCTCATTTATTCTATAAAGGTTTTCTTCAAAATATCAGGCCTAGTCTTCTGGCACATTTTATAATACCTAAAAACAAAAACAAAACATTTATATATTTCTAGAAAACATCGTTCTACACTCTACCTAGTATTTCGAAAAACTATTCCTTCTTTTGATGGGTTCTCCTCCTACTGATTTAATCAGATTTGGCGTGACCCACCAGAATGTCAAGCCTACAAGAACTTCGGCAAAAGGCGAATTCACTAATTAATAAATTTATCGATCAGTTTTCCTTCTAATAAGAAACGAGCCTGTGGAGAGAAAAATCTCACCACAAATGGCAAAACTGCCTTACGTATCAGCACGGGTTGCAAATGATTTAAATCGATGGCGTCAATTGTCAAGCCCTAATAACAATTCTCCTCTTAAATTGAAAAAATAGTCCATTTCTTAAAGTGGGGTTTGCAAATTACAAAGAAAAAACTCAACGTCTTCTCTACTAAAGTCTTTATTGTTTCGGGTTTTATTTAGGACATGTTTTGAGTCTAAAGAGACCCATCATCAGCTGAATCAAGGTAAACAAAGAAGTGTAACTACATCCGAAGCAATTTTCAGTGCCTATTGTATAGATGTAAACTGGAATAATAAAAATATATTGAAAGGGATCAAATAATCACCTTCAGGTTCACTAATGTACTCTGAAAGTGATTCCCCCTCCATCATTTTTAACCAATACCCCAAACTGTACTCATAAAACACCCTTAAAACATAACATACCTTTCAAAAACCTTCAAAAGACATGCGAAGGTTCAAATAGTTGCTAGTACTAGTTGAAAATCCAGCGAAAAAGATGTTTCCTGCGCAGGAGTAGGAAGTGGAGAATTCTGTAATTCAAAAGAGTGGATAATCAAATATATCTTACCACATTTTTTCTTGGTTTATTTATTTCTACAACTAAAGCGTTTTAATTTTATTTAAAATAACAAAAACAAATTATATTTAGATTATTTCCATTTGTTGGAATTATTGAAGTGTAAACTTCTTTAGGTGCGTTTAGCAGTTTTTGTGGATAGTGAATTGAACTGAACCGTCAGGCTCGGCTATGTAACGCTCATTCGGATGAAATCGGCTCGAGTCAACTAACTGTGAGAAACATTCATCGAACGATATGATGATGCAGATGAAGGCCAGTACACAGAAGAGTTCGGTTCGGTCCGTCTGCAGAATATGTTATGGGCCAGTATTATTAATTTCGCCTTGTTGAAGTTTACACTTCTGCCGTGTGGTCTTAAACACACAATAATTTTTTTTGTGCCTTTCTACTTTTTAATGTGAGATAAATAATTGAGGATGGATTAAAACTTTAAAATTTTAAACGCTTTGTCTCAAGTTCGAAAAACGGGACAAATTATTTCCCGTTGATACCTTGCCCGAGGGGACGCGAGAGAAAATCTTTAAAAACGGGACGTCTGGCCGCCCTATTTACGGCCTTTCAATTATGTAGGCTCAGAAGTCAGAAGTCAGCAACTAAAATTCTAAAAAAGGAATATAGGGGGTGGATCCAAGATCCAAGCTATTGACGTGAACTAGTTTAACATGGTCATCAAACAGCAGGGCGACCCTCTCTAGCACCCTTTTTAATTTTTGGGAGAAAAAAGAAATGAGCTACTTGGGCATTGACCATGATAATGCAAGTAGAACGGATAAACCCAAAGTTAAACCCAAATATCTTAGCAGGAAAATATTTCGTTTTACCAAAAAAATTTTTTTTGTGTTATAATTAGTATGTTCATATTTTTTTAATGTATTTTATCGATCCCTGTTACCTATTTTATGTCTTTAAGTACTGGAATATTTTTTATTCTACCTATCTTGTAAAGTTCCAAAAAATGAATTCGGCCCCATTTAAAGCTAAGTCAAAAACTGTTTGACAAAAATGACAAAAACATACTTACCTACCCACTAAACACAAAAACATTTTAATAAAGTTAAAATAATGTATAAGTTAAAAACATAACGTTAGGTTGGATGTTAGTTCTAACGTCATATTCATAGTGAAAAAGAAGCTTAATAACCCGTTTTCTGACGTTAGAAAAATAATCTTATGTTTTTAAGTGTTTTTCGATCGTTAAAAAAATATTGATTTTTAACAGTGAAAAATAAATGTTTTTTTAACAATGAAAAAATACTCTGCCAATATATGGGCCCCTAAGCTCACACTAGGTACTATAGTTATAGTGTATGTGTGAGCTAATATAACTAAAAACTGAAATATATTTTATTCAACTTCGGACTAAATTACCTTTTGTTTAATACCACACAAGCCATGTTTTGGCTTAAACTCAAATTTTTGAAATCTACCCCCACCCTTAACAAAAAACAAAGACTAAAATGTATTTTGTTAAACTCCGGACTCAATTACCTTTCGTTTGATATCACACACGCCATACCCAACAAAAATTTAAAGTTGTAACGACGAAACCCCAACTAGAAAGAATTTCTTAAAAGTAACCGCAACGTACTCCCGCTACGTCTCAGTATACCATACAGCGACGCTATAATTCCCTAAGTGGGGAACCAATTTCTGGTTATAACTACTTGGCCAAGTGTTTAAAGTCACTGTAGTAACAACTACACTACTACGTCGTAGCCAGGTATCTACTACGTCGTAGAGGCTGTTTTTTTTCCGTAATGGCATAAAAGTTGCGATGTAGTTGCAAATAATATAATCGTTTCTTTTTGGTAGAATTGTTACACAATATGGTGGACACAACAGTAAACACTCGCTTAGTTTTTTTGTTTGGTTATGGTTATAATATGTACTATGTTATCCAAAAGGGTGAGAATTTACGAGCAGAGGATCAAAATTCGAGTGCGACGCAAAGTTTTTCGTATAACATGCATTATATATATTGCAAAAAACCGGTGCGCCCGTAAAATTGACCCGTTTTCTGGTAGCTGATGGAATTTTTGTGTTGTGATTTTGGAGGTTTAATATGAGCTCATAAAACGACAACAAAAATATTAAATTTTCTTTCTTACATAAAAACATGGCGTCCCAAACTATATTCCCTGATAGTCGAAAGGGTTACTTGAAAGTGAGCCTAAGTTACGGCAACGTGTCATTTACGACTTTTATGTCGGCATTCCTTTTTAGTTCTAGATAACACACTCGAATTTCTAGTCCTTCGTTGCAGAAACGTATTATTAACTAGCTTTCGCCACTATAAAACGTCTACAGAGTGATAGGAACCACGCGATAAGTATAACTACTACCCTCAAGTTATTGGGGTGTCGCCACTTGTCATTTGCCGTTTCTGTCAACAACAGCACCACTGCTTATAGGTTATATACGAGCGTGAATTTGTGGTAGGTTTTAAAACAAAAACAAGATAAATTAAATTCCATTAGAACAATAAATGAAGTGCCAATAAAAAGAGTTTTTTAAAAATGTCTGCAGTCGAGAGCATGATCCCTATTCTAGAATTTCTAGGAAGTGTTGGTCGAGGAACTAAAAGAACGTAGTCACATCAATGAAATCAACTTATTGTTACTTTTTTTATTTACACATTGCTCTCACAATTCGTATGTAGTATTTTTTATTGTTTTCAGATATTTTGGCATTGTCAATATTCAGTAATTTTTATTATTATAAGCCCTATAAGTAAAAAAACAATCTCTGAGACTTGTTAGATCGCTTAGAAATCCGCAGGTAACCACGATATATCTAACTTGTTTTTTTATTAGCCACAAACAGCGCAAAAGTTCCTAAATGAAGTCTAGCATATCCCAGAGGTTATTTTAGGGGCCGTGCATAAATTAGATATTAGGGACCTATTGCAATAAAGCCTGGCAGAAAACACAGCACAAATTTAAGTTTATTCACTTTAAACCAAGCTTTAACAACAGCACAAATTTGAAGAAAACCAAAAAGACAAATACCCAAGCTCAACACATAAAACGAATCACAGTGAGACACGACACGTCAGCACAAGAGGCATAGATAAACGAATTCGGTTTAGTCCGCACAAGAGGGTTACGATGGCGATAGGGTGGTGCCACAGCACAAACCACGAACGACCGTAAAGACAGTGCAAGAATAACAGCAACAAGTAGCGTAGAAGATTAAGGATGGAGATTAAGCATGGACCAGGGAATTCTTAAAATCCGTGTGCGGTACTCGATACTTTGGATCAATATTTTGCATTTTGATTGTTTTGCAAAAAGGCCAAGCAATGAGCTCGAAAAAATGGACTGCTCAAGGTAGTTAAAAAAATATTTGCAAAACTATTCCTAATATTCCCACAAAAAGTAGGGTTAAGAATGTGTGCGACCAAGATGCGACTTCAAAAAGTCTACGTTTTCAAAGTAGAAACAGGAAGGAGAGATTACTTTAAAAGATCGACATTAAAAAAAGTCAAAGTAGTTGCGGCTTTAAAGTTGATCCAAAAAGTCATTTTGTCTACATTGTTACATCAGATGTTACTATGATGACACAAACTTTTGTGGTAAAAATTAAAGTTATAATGTAGTTGTCGGATACACTTGTTTGGGACTCCAATGAAGCTTAACTTTCCAGTGGTAATTAAGTAGGATATAAAAATCAGGGCGACTACGAAATAACGACTAAAAAGAAAGTAAAACTTTAGCAACGCCCTATTGTGGTAGAGAAGACTATCAGAATCGACTATTAAGAAACAATCCTAAGAAGTAGTTTAGAAGGTCATTTTTACGAAACATCTACTATTTCCTGATACTAAATAGTAGCTAGAACTAAAAAGTAACAAATTTTGGTTGGGATCACCACATTTCTGCTTTAAGAAAGTAGCAAAGCCTTTAGAACATGTAGCCGCTACTATAAATGTTAGTTGGGTATTTTCACTTAAACTCTAATTTTTAAAATATACCCCCACCCTTTTTTAAAAATAAATTTAAATGTATTTTGTTTAACTGCAGACTCAATTACCTTTCGTTTGAAATCACACACGCTATATTTTCACATAAACTCTAATTTTTGAAATCTACCCAGACCCTTTTATTTGGTTGTGTTCGGTGGATTTTGTTCATTTTTAAAATGGGCCAATCTCGACCCAAGACCCAGCCTAGGTAACAAATTTCATTAAAATCGGCCAAGCGGTTTTTGAGTTATGTGCGTTGGTCGTTACAGACAGACATACAGACAGACAGACATACAGACAGACAGACAGACGGCGCAACAAAAAAGTTTCAAAATCATCTGAAACGCAAAGATGTATAAAAATTTTTGAAATCGGAGCAACTTTCTTTTTCTCGAAAAAATTAGGATCACCATAGCTCACACTACTATAGTATAGTATATGTGTGAGCTAATATATTTTTTTCAAATATCTCTAAAGATAAGGTAACATAAATAATGTAAATAAAATTCTTCTATTTTGGAAACACAGGGCAGCAACAGTCCGTTGAGGTTTTCGTAAACTCGACACTCAGTAAAGGCAATTCGGCTCGTAGCTTCTGAAAATACATGGGCGCACCCAGGGGGGGGGGGCGGGGCCCGGCCCCCCCCAAGCCTAAGATTTTTTTATATATTTTCCACATATTTCATGAATAAACACAAAAAATAGCATGAAATAAGGCCTCGGGCCCCCCCCCAAGACATATTCCTGGGTGCGCTACTGGAAAATAAAATTTAAAATTCTATGTAAATAATAATTTTGTAGTAAGTGCCTCGCTACGAGGCCAAACAATTCTTGCTCAAGTGAATACAAGGCAAACAATTTCAAGGCGCGTATTCACTTTAGCATGAATGCAAACGAAGCATTCGTTTGGTCCCGTTGCGAGGCTTGCGAAGTAGCAGTTTGTTAAACCTCGTGTATGTAACATTTATTTATCAATAAAGACGATTTATTATTATTATATAATTCTGCCTCAAATGAATACGGCTTAAGGTCCGGCGGCTAATCGTCTGCGGTGAATTGTCGCATTCCCTGTCTGATTACCTATAGGTATGCGATATTTCATACAAAACCATTTTTTTTCTTTTGTTTACTTTTTCTTAACTGATTTTGTGGAGCTTCATTTAGATCACTCCACAGACATTTGTTGTTCTTTAACTATACCATCTTTCCCACACAACTGGAGTAATATTCCGATCCAAATATGTATTCACTATCAATATTAATAATTGTGCTTTAAATTGGCAAAATTACAAAAAGCGTCTTTGCTACCGACTCGTATGAACTCGCAGCGAAACGCAACTAAAGGCGATGTTCAGGTAGTGGGACTGCTATACTATAGAGGGCGCTGCCATCTATATATTTTATTTAAAAAACAAAACATTATTAGCTTCATATATCTTAAATTCAACGTAAGAAGTAAGATCTAGGAAAAACATTATAAAAATAACCATATATTGATGGTATTATTTTTAATGTTAGTGAAATTATGGTTTTTTTTAATGCTGGTTTCTTAACGTTATTAAGAAATATATTTTTGGTAATGCTTTTACATGAAATTTTCGTTAGGATTTTCTACATGTTTTTTTAATGTCAAAAGTTGACTTAATTTTAACACAAATTTGTGTTAGAAAAAAAAAATTCAACATTTTTTTAACGTTTTTTACGATTTTTACGATTTTGTGCTTAGTGGTACATAGAGGGAAAAGGGGGCAATATGAGGATAGGTTAATAGGCTTATTTCTCTTATTAAATGTGCAGTATTGCGTTTGCCCGAATCGAACCAAACCACCAAGGAATTTGTCTTGAGGGGGGCAGAGGTTTCTGGGGGAGGGGGCGAGGCCTCATGATGTCGTACTTTAGCTATTTTATCATTTTGTTCATGAAATACAGTCGAACCTCTATAACTCGAACTTAAAGGGACAACCAAAATAGTTTGAGTTATGGAGAGTTCGAGTTATAGAAATTCGAGTTAAAGACGTTTAAATACATATAAAAAGTGCAGGGAGCACTTAAAAGGTTCGAGTTATACAGAGGTTCAAGTTATAGAGATTCGACTGTTTGTGAAAATATCTAAAGAATCTGAGACGTATGGGTGCCCAAGATCCGAGCCCACCCCCCTAGGTGTTTCCATGTAGATATATTTTTTTAAGTTTTAGTTTATGCAATTTAAAACTTCATCATAGATTTTTTTAAAAAGTTGCCCCATTTTGCCCCGCCTAGGATGATTAGGGAACGTTTTTAAATTACGGAATGCAAAAATTCAGGATTTTTAACACCGTCCTCCCCCCTCGAAACGCATTTTAAAGCAAAAATACAATAAAAAAACATTAAATCTAACGCAAATCCAAACCCCCCCTCCCCCCTTAAGCGTTACGTAATTTATTACAACCCAATATCTACCCGCACCATCAAAAAAATCGCGGGCTATTTGTGCGATAAACTGCTACACATGTCGAACAATATTTTATACAATAAATTACATTTTTTAAATTTTTGTACAAAAATTATATTTTTTTAAAATTTTTACACGAAAATTATAAAAAAAAACGTCCATAAATAATCACAATAAATAACTTTTTTATTTAAATCAAATTTTATTAATTTATACTCATTCTTTAGAGTTATACTGTAGAGAAAACACGCACCGGGCATTCCCTACACAAAAAAACTATTAAGCCATTAGCACTTTACTGTAACCCTAGGCAGTGCGCGGCGACCTCACGGCTTCAAGAGTATGAAGTGAACAGACGAGAAAGTTCGTATGAGCTGCGATGTCCGAGTGGTTAAGGAGTTTGACTCGAAATCAAATGGGCTATGCCCGCACAGGTTCGAATCCTGTTCGCAGCGATATTTTTTTTTTTACCAAATAGCTGATTTGCACTGACAAAATGATAGGTAAGTAACTCAGACATATTATTTATCGATTAGCTTTTTCAACATAATTTATATGTAGGTATAGGAAGACGTTAAATGGGTGCGACCTACTATACAGGATGTTCAAAGTTAAGTGCCCACCATTGCTAACTTTGTTATTATTACGGATAGAAAAAAGTTTAAATTGGCAAACTAGTAGAACTTCTAACGCTCTTTAAGAGGCTTAAATAAAAAAGAAATCGAATCACGCGTATTCGAGTTTTTTCAAAAAACCAAAAACAAATTTTAAATAATATATTATAATTTTTCTTCTTTTTCAGTTCTAAACAAAAACTCTCTTCTGATTTTTTTCCTAAACTTTCTACCATAAAATTTATACCTAATTTTGAATTTAAAATATCTTCGTTATTTTTAAGTTTAGAAAAAAGAATTAAAAGACAATTTTTGTTTAGAAATGAAAGACCTATCAGAAAATATTATAAAATACAGGGTGTTCAATTAAATTTTAAATTAAGTTAAAGTAACATTGTAAACCTCAAAATTTTTAATAAGGCATTGCAAAAGTTTTGAATAATATTCCGCATGTTTTACTACTTAAAACTTAAATATTATCCAAATGCTTTAAAAAGGAAGTGAAATCATAACAAAAACATTTCATATAAAAAAGGAGCCAAGTACTCGAAAATGAAAATGGTATTCAGTAAAATGAATTGAGATAAAAGTAAAGCCAAGTTCTCTAATACAAATTTCAAAATGAAAGGTTCTTACTAGTTTGGAAATGTTTTTCTAAACTTGGCTATTACGGCTGTAAATGACTCTTAGGCACAGTGCTAAATTAAACATAAAAAAGTTTGGCTGTAATAGCTAAGTTTAAAAAAACATTTCCAAACTAGTATGAACCTTTCATCTTAGAATTTGTATTGGAGAACTTGGCTTTGCTTTTATCTCAATTCTTTTTACGGAATACCATTTTCGCGTCCTTGGCTTTTTTTTATAAGAAATGTTTTTGTTATGATACCATTTTCCTGATCTTTCTACGATTTGTCCTTTATGAAAAATTGTAGGGACCCACGGTTGCAATTGAAGACCTTGGTGCAAGAACCGACTAAGTCCTAAAATTTAAATTTGTGGGAAATCAAAAAAAACTGTTGGTTCTAATATACAGGGGTTTTCAGACCACCCGCACAGGCCGATTATTTTAAAAGAGATAATTATTTTTTTAAACATTTTTAAATCACTATCAAGGTAGTGAAATGGGCTCTTTCTCATGAGGTAGGTTTTAAGGTCCTAGCCTCACAGAAAGTGTCAAAATTTCGCTTGACGTTGATTTTTTTAAATGGAACATGCAATTTCTGATTGCGGATTTCAATTCTACGTGAAAAAATTGCAATGTTTTATTCGAAAACTTTTTTCCAAAAATGCTTTTTTAAACCTCAAAACTGATATTAAATTGTTTCGCAGTTGTAACCAAGAAAAAAACGGAAAGTAACCAAAATATTTACTTCCCAAACTTTGGCATAACAATGACACATTTCCATTGAAATGATTCTTTTTGCCTGTCTTGTGTCATTTAATTTAGACTTTGGTTACTTTCCGTTTTTGTCTTGGTTATAACTGCGAAATAATTTAATATCAGTTTTGAGGTTTAAAAAAGCATTTTTGGGAAATGTTTTCGAATAAAACGTTTTAATTTTTCCACGTAGAATTGAAATCCGCAATCAGAAATAGCATGTTCTATTTAAAAAAATCAACGTCGAGCGGGATTTTGACACTTCCTGTAAGGCTAGGACCTTAAAACCTACATCATCAGAAAGAGCACATCTCACTACCTTGATAGTGATTTAAAAATGTTTAAAAATAATTGTCCCTTTTAAAATAATCGGCCTGTGCGGGTGGTGGTGGTCAGCACAAAGTATAGATATTTTGTAAAAACCACACCAAAAGAGAGAGTGATTTTGGAAAATTTGGACTTGTCTGAACCCAAAAGTGGACTTGGTCGGTATTTGCACCAAGGTCTTCAATTACAGTTACCTACCTACAACTTGCCAATAAGTTCGCGACTTAAGAAATGGAAATGAACGACAGTATACTACAAATTTTATGCCAATTTCTTTTCTTTCCACAATCATTTAGGGGAAAGTGGGGATGCTTCGGCCTGTGGGAGCATTCAGCTACTATCAATAACTCCTAAATTATTTCAAATTTAGCGCCTCAAGTGAAAATGTGTACTTGAGAGTTAGGACATGGTGTTGCTTTTTTACATTAATAAGAGAGTTTTTTTAAATTAACGGTAAGATTTTGAATGCTTATCTAATTATTTATATTTCTTTAAGAATTAGTGATATAAACTCATTAAGTAATTGGCAAATGGTAATCAAATTAATTGTGATTTATTTGGTTGGTGTATTATAAACGATAAAAAATAGCTTGCCCTAGGTTTTCCATATTAGTCATCTCAACTACCAGTGGGGGAGCTTCAGCTAGAGCAGATGGGGGACATTCAGCTGCCGAACATAACTGAAGATCACAAAAGTTTGAGTGATGCTGCTCTGATCTCAAAATAATTAGAAAAAACTCCCCCCAGATCATCTACATCAACAAGTCTTTTGAGTGAAATTCGACCATTCTCAAAAGCAGATTTTAAAGAGAAGAAAAAAAGGTCCAGAAAAGGTAAGTCTGCGGTCTATACTGATACTCCCGAATATGAAGAAAGAAAAGGTTTAGAAAATAAGCATCAAAAAAGAAAACTCTCAATCAAAAAAATCGAAAAGACAGCTAAGTGAAATTTGGACAAAAAAAGAAAGAATTCTACCTCAAGTGAGTTAAGCACAGATATTTTTCTAAAAGATTCATCCGAAGAAGATGAATTTATGGAGGAAGTGAAGTTTCTTAATAAGGAAGACGCAGTGTTTATGTTGGAAATTTTGTGCTGGTAAAATTTTCTGTTACAAACCTATCTAAAAAATCAGGAGAAGTTTTATCGATAAAAGAAGGAGAAATCGATGTGAAATTTCTGCTCAGAAAATCTAGATCCCAACACTTCACGGTCCCTGACATCGAAGATATTTCTGTAGTCGAGAAAAAAGACGTAGTAGCTAATTTGCCATTTTGCACCAAACAAGGAACTAGCAGAACATCGAGTGTTTACATATTTAACGTAAATCTTTCGTCCATGAATGTAAGGTAGAGTAGATTAACGCTTAAATTATGTTAAACTAAAATACTCCCGTTTTTTTTTAAATTTTAGTATTTCGATAAAGAAGTGGTTCTCAGTTTAAGTTAGTATTTGTAAGTTTTCAACATTTTCTTCTTCATTTCTAAGAATAAAACTACTAGCCGAATCTTCCCCAGGTAATGGCCGAATGTACCCTACCCCTGGGGATGATTCAGCTAATTTTTTGTTTTCTAGTTTCCTAACCGTTACATTTAAAATCTAAAATGCACTCAAATAGTTTCTTTAATACTCCTTCAGTTATTTGTAAAAGATCAGAAATTTAATAATTCAAATAGGTTCTTTGCTACTTCTAGTTAAGCACTAATATGCCGAAGCATCCCCTCTTTCCCCTACCAATTATCGTCAACTAAACCTCCGACATTTGCGGTAACTCGTTTAATTATAGATATAGGCACGGGGTTGCTTCCCACAAAAAAATTATATGTTTTGTGGCAAGCTATTATTATTTTTAATAGGTCCTTATGTCAAATGCAACCTTTTATGTGGATAAAATAACTAATATGCGGTTTTTGACACACGAAAGGTAGGTAAGTATTGTAATAAAGTTGGGTAAGGTTCGTGATGGTTAGTTAACTAATTTTGCTTTATTTAGAATTTTAAACAAATTCAAATTTTTAGCTCTTCTTATCTTGAAATTAGAAAAAGCTCTTTTTTAGTTCTAGTTAAAACAAAACAAATTCATATACCGCAATTCCTTACATAACACTAGTCGGCATGAAAATCGGCCCTGACACCATTCTTGCCGATTCTTATGTAAAATGAACTCCTGAATCCAAATATGAACTCCGTTTTTCCTCATCACCCCCCATTTTCGGGGGAGACCCCTCTACCTATTTTTACTGCTTTTCGATAGTTTGGTGGGACGGAAAGGAATTTTTTTGGCCTTAACATCATTATTTCTGAGAGGCTGGAGAGTTTAGTGTTCTCAAACATGAATATTAATAGCAAGGTGGTAAGCCATTTCTTTTGGGGGGGGGGGTGTTCTTCATAAATGGTAAATGGACATTGTCGATTTTACCGTTTTATATGCATTTTCTAATTATTTTTATAAAATTTTAGCAGCCAGCAGCTTAACGGTAAAGGTAATAAACATTACAGCAAAGTATAAAGCAACATATTAGTATATAAAAGTATCGCCTTGGAGGGGCTTTTTTCCACTTTTATTTATTAACATATTAAAAAGTAGGAAAATAAATAGTTTTAACATAATCTATTTTTAGCTTTCGCCCCCAAGCCCCCCTCCCCGCTTGTATACGCTCGTGCAGAAACTATAATAAAGAAATAAAATATTTTTGCTTGATTTGCGAATGGGACAGCCGAGCAAGGGACAAACATTACATTGTACGGAACTGGCCTTTGCGAGAAAGATTTACTCCCGGTCAGAAAAATGTCGCCAACAATCCTTATTAATCCCAAGATAATATTTACTTGCCGCCTTTGCACATCAAACTTGGATTGATCCAACAGTTTGTAAAAGCACTGGACAAAACAGGCGACGCATTCATATTTGTGAAAACTAAATTTCCTCGTCTTAGTGAAGCTAAAATCAAGGAAGGTGTTTTTGTGGGGCTCGAGAATAGACAACTTTTTCAAGATTCGACGTTTATTGAACACCTGAATCAAAAAGAAAAACGAGGTTGGTTTGCATTCCAAAACGTGTGTAAGAACTTTTTGGGTAACCATAAAAGGGATGATTATGTCGCTCAGGTCGAGGAATTGCTTGCGTACAAGACCATGGGATGTAACATGTATGCACTTTCTTCTCTCGCATCTGGACTTCTTTCCTGAAAATTTAGGAGTAGTCTCAGATGAATACGGGGAACGGTTTCATCAAGACATCGCTAAGTTGGAAAAGAGGTTTTCAGGGAAATGCAAGCATGTTGGCGAAGTACTGCTGGTTTTTGAAACGAGAGGGTTGTACCTTGGAGTATAAAAGGAAAGCAAGCACCAAGTGAAGGTACGAAAGTTCTTATTTATCAATGGCGCACCCAGGAATATCTTGGGGGGCTCGACGCCTCTATAGCCTCATAATGTCGAATTTTAAGCTATTTTTTGTGTTTTTTTGTGAAACATGTGGAAGATATGTAAAACAATCTAAGGCTTGGGGGGCGGACCCCAAGGCCGCCTCCTGGGTGCGCCATTGTATTTATTATTGTTTCAAACTAAAATAACTCTCTTTATACTTAAAAATTTTAATTTATGTCGATAATATTATAATTATTATCAAAAAATGATAAAAATAGGAAAAAGGGCTGCTCCCTCAAAAATGGTGGGTGATAGGAGAAAACGCAAGCTATATTTGGATTCAGGGCGTCGTCTTACATAAGAATCAGCGGAAATAATGCCAGGGCTCAAGAATTTTTTTTGCAGACCAGTGTAGTTTACCTGCAACCTCACTTTATAAAAAATTGCATCAAAAATTACTTAATTTATAAAAATTTATGTATGATCTTTAGTGGCTTAATGAAACAGCGTTTGCGTACAGAGCAAGAGATCCGGGTTCGAGTCCCAGCCAAAGAGAAACTTTTTTATAATTCTTCTTTCTTTAATTTCACTTGTTGTTTATGATTTTAGGTCCTTGCATTATTTGCAATTTGGTACGGAAAAGGTGATCTCATGTTTCGTGGCTAATCGGGCAAAAAGGAGTTTTTTGTTTCCCTTATATTTTTCAGGCTACCCACGGAAAAATATAAGAGAAACAAAAAACTCCTTTTTGCCCGATTAGCCACGAAACTTGTTTGATTTTTAAATTCACGGGTACGAAATTCCACGTCTGTGATCTCATGTTTTCAGATGTTGATACTTTAAGAAGAAGAGTTATAAAGAATCAGTTAAATTGGCTTGGTCTAGTTAATACCCTGAGGATTTCTCGTTCTTGTATTGAGACACCACATACATGCATAGGTAGAAGTTTTCCGAAAATTTATGTATGATCTTTGTTGGCTTAATCAGAGAGCGTTTGCGTACAGAGCAAGAGATCCGAGTTCGAGTCCCCGCCGAAGAGAAATTTTTTTATAACTTTTCTTTCTTTTATTTCATTTGTTGTCAATTTTGTTAAGCAATTGACTTGCGCCCAGTAGGACCTGTAGTTCAATGAATTATATACCTATAGTCCAAATTATACGCATTTGTAATGACGTCATTTATGTTTAGCTTTGTTTAGTAAATTATAAACAGCAGTGACAATACACTTTTTAAAAAAAGTATTGTCTATGATTAATTCATTTTTTAAATAGGTAGGTAATTGGTTATGTGAATTATCCGTCATATCAATCAAAAACATGAGTTTGTCAACTTGTCGAAAATTATTTTAAAAAGTTGTAAAATGCCGAGAAACAAATATAATAGGTATAATGAACAATCGCAGCTGATAATTTTAAATATATTGGCTCTTTTTCAACTGGAAAGAGAACAAGTCCGAAATGGAATCGCACTTCAATTTGAGAATGTGATACAACGAGCCGCAGATGCAACAAAATTGAGCCCAACAACGATAGTAAATATAAAAAATATCTACGCCATACGATTTTTTCTCACCTGGTGACGTCATTACAAATGCGTATAATTTAGACTGTATATTAGTAGATATCAATTCAAAGATATTGTCATTTGTGATTTGTCATTAAAGTGTTTGTCAGTGGATGTCAGTATTTTTTTGAAATTGTTTTTGTTGAACAAAAATAAAAAATGGGAACGATGCGTTGCATGTAAAAACGAGTTTTATATGAGTGAAAAGCCGGTTTCCTTTTTGAAGTAAGTAGCTTTGATTATTTAAAAGACTTAATTTGTCAAACCGTTTAAGCTTTACGAAAAATCAAACGTCCGCGAACTTTCAAAACTATAGAATATCATCAGAGAGTCGAAGTAAAAAAGAAAAGGTAGCACCTCCTGCGCAGCGTGCTCTCTCTACCTCTCTACTCACTGCCTATATGTAAAGTCCTATCGAGTTATATATATATATATATATATATATATATATATATATATATATATATATATATATATGTGTGTCCACGTAAGTTGGCGGCATATGGGAAACTTTTTTATTATTAGCTTTACGACAAAAAGTTATTCTTCATAAAAAGTTCTGCATGGTCCAAAACCTAAAATGCAACCATCAGATGTTAAATTTTTTCAGTCATATTACGAGGTTTGTCAAAAAATGTGATGTGAAAAGTACCTTTCTTTTTGACAATATCGAAAATTGTTATAAAGAAAAGATGTTTAGAATTAAAAATAGCTTTCAAATATTCAACATTGTTTATTTACATTAAAAAAATATTTTTTTCTACATTTTCTCTGCGATTACGTTGGAAATTTAAGTTTGCACATTAATGCATAATTAATCTAGGATGCACTGGCATTTTTTAAAACTGATAATTAAAGTAGGCTTTGCGAACTCTCTAAATATCGAAAATCCGAAGGAACGTCAACAATCGTATTTCAAAAAGTGCCACGGTATAAACACTTATCAAATTTATAATTAATAAATGCAATGCATTAATGGGCAAACTTAAATTTCCAACATAATCGCAGAGAAAATGTAGAAAAAAATATTTTTTTAATGTAAATAAACAATGTTGAATATTTAAAAGCTATTTTTAATTCTAAACATCTTTTCTTTATAACAATCTTCGATATTGTCAAAAAGAAAGGTACTTTACTCTAGAGCAAAAATCACATTTTTTGACAAACCTCGTAATATGACTGAAAAAATTTAACATCTGATGGTTGCATTTTAGGTTTTGGACCATGCAGAACTTTTTATAAAGAATAACTTTTTTTCGTAAAGCTAATAATAAAAAAGTTTCCCATATGCCGCCAACTTATGTGGACACACTGTGTATATATATAGTTATCATTGCTGTAGCTGTTCTATATGAACAAAATATTTACTGAAATCAAGTATATATTTGGTGCAATCAATAATAATTTTTTTCTGTGCAGCAAAAGTGGTTTTAAGAGATACTATTTGATTTTCTTGTAGATATCAAGAGAAAGAAATATGAACCTTTTAAGACATTAGCTCGCTGATGGCAAGATGAAATGGTCCTGTTAAGATCTTACATCTACCAAACCGTGTCGGGTTATTGTCGTTTTTCTAGTCATAATGGCCATAAAACGTTTCGAACATTTACTATTTTAACATGGATTTACTTAAAGATGTTAAAAGAACATTTAGAAAAAGCTGTTAACCACTTGTGAAGAAAATACTTCTTTTATTCTTAGCTAGGAGTCTTAGGTCGTGGCACTTTTTATTACCGCGCATGCGTTAATTCCAGTGATTTTCGAACATACTCCGTTTTCCATAGGAATTTGAGGCTATATTTATTATTGGTTTGTAAACATCAGTTTGCTGAAAATTTATCAACATTGTTGCTACTAGGGGAACGTCCTTAAATTACGTAGCGCAAAAATCAATTTTCAAGAAGAAACACATTAAAAAAACATTGAGTGTAAAGCAAGGCCAAACCACCCTCCCTCCTAGAGCGTTACGTAATTTAAGGACAGGCCCTAAATGGCACAAATGCAAAAAATTAAATATAAAATAGGTATTTATTGAACAAAACAAATAAAACGAACGAAAACAAAAAAACGAACATACATACACATTATTTTTCTAAATGTTAACCTTAAAGTAAAACCACAAAGTAAGTACTTTTTTTGTGGTAAAGCAAAACGTCTGGGATCTTCAGCAAATCCGCCTAACACCTCTTCTTCTCTTGTTAATTTTTTTCTGAAATTAATTTCCAGTGTACACTGAGCATGCACAAACCTCTTGAAAAAGATCTTACGGTACTACATGACAACGATGGCAAAAAATTCCGGTTGCTTTACAACTTCTGCTACTTCCAAACATTTTAACTCCTCTTTATTAATTTTTTGACTCTCCACAAGTTGTAGCATAATTAAGCCTCATCAAGCAAGTTTAAATGATAAAATTCTGAAAATTAATTTACTGGATAACAAGTTCAGCAGAACAAACGGATGTTGTGCCAATATTTCGAAAGCTGGTAGGTTTTCATCGGAAAAGTGATGGTTTAAATACATTATCAGATGCTCCAAATAAGGTGCTATCAAATATTTTTTCCGGTTATTTGCTGGAACGTGGCACATGTAACTCCATTTCAAGGTTTTCGACATGTGTGTTGGCTTCAGCTAAGATGGTGTTCATAACTTCTTCTCCAGATTCGCGATGGGGTTTACTTAGATCTAATACTCTTTTAATGTGATTTCCACATTCAAATAAATCTAAACTTTTAGATTGCAAGATATTGGCCACAGGTTCCAAACGCGCAGAATACTTTGCTACCAAGCAGTGGCGTGTCATATAGGGGGCCAGGGGGAGCAAACGCCCCCCCCTCCCCCCCGCCCTCTGCACTTGACGCCCCTGGCGTCCTTTGAGAAAAAAATATAATTAATAGTGTTATTATTTAAAAAAAAGGTTTGTAATTTATTTGACTCCCATACCTATATTTGCGCCCCTTAAGGTCTTCGCCCCCCCGCCCTTTTATCCACGACACGCTACTGCTACCAAGCACAGGGAAATAATAAAAGCTACTACTAGCGAATTTTGTTGCAGTAACCGTTGCTGTAACGGTCACAGTTACACGGTAAAAAGTTTTGTCTATAATAAAAACACGTTCTTTTCTTGAATACATTTTTTACCTTAAAACAATTTGTTTTGAATTAAAACAATTCTTTTTAGTTCAACGCAGCGTTTAGTCTTGAAATGAGACAAGACATTTTTTGTGCTATATCAAGAAAATATGGTGGTGAATAGAAAAGCACACATTATTTTACTTCAATTTTTTTTACGATGTACAGGGTTTGCTCGCAAATAAGTCGCGGCTCTAGGTTTTTCTATCCTATAATAAAATTAAATATTAATATTGGGAAGAAGGCAAAAAAGAAAAATATATTTTTTTATTATTCCTTTCGTCTATCGTGCTCGTGAGCCGTTTAATGTAAAATTTAAATTCCAACTTGAACAAAAGACTCAGTTTTTAATTATAGAGATGATCGTGTCTTTGATTTTTTTTTTCTTTCTTTGATTTTTAATAGCATTAAAAGCCTAGCCGGTGTTATTAAGCCTTTTACGATAGTTATTATTTTCGGAATAAATTATAGCGGCATTTATGGATATATTATTAATAAATGTCGGCATTTTTTAATTTTCTTCTTCGGAATTTATTTGTGGCGTTATTTTGATTAGTTTAAGTAAGTTTATTAAAATATAAATTCTTAGCTGAATAATTACCGTAGACCGGGGTAACTTTGTGACGTGGGTATAACTTTGGGACATATTGTATTTTTTCTACATTGTACCTTAAACAAATTACACTGGTCGGCATGAAAATCGGCCCTGACACCATTCTTACCGATTCTTATGTAAAATGACCTCCTGAATCCAACTATGAAATCCGTTTTTCCCCATCACCCCCCATTTTCGGGGGAGGCCCCGCTACCTATTTTTACTGCTTTTCGATAGTTTGGTGGGACGGAAAGGATTTTTTTGGCCTTAACATCATTATTTCTGAGAGACTGCAGGGTTCAGAGTTCTCAAACAATAATATTTATAGCAAGGTGGTAAGCCATTTGTTTTGGTGGGGGGGGGGATGTTTTGCATAAATGGTAAATGGACATTCTCGATTTTACCGTTTCATATGCATTTTCTAATTATTTTTACAAAATTTTAGATGCCAGCAGCTTAACGGTAAGGGTAATAAACGTTACAGCAAAGCTCAGAGTAATATATTATTATTACTCTAAGCAGCAAAGTATAAAGCAACATTAGTATATAAAAGTATAATATATATACAGAAACCACTGGCGTCTTAAATAAATCGCCTTGAAGGGGCTTGGAAATTTTTTCCACTTTTATTTATTAACATATTAAAAAGTAGGAAAATAAAGAGTTTTAACATAATCTTTTTTTAGATTCTAGGGAAGGGCTTTCGCCCCTAAGCCCCCCTCCCCCCTTGTATATGCTCATGCAGAAACTATAATAAAAAAATAAAATATTGTTGCTTTATTTGTGAATGGGTCAGCCAAGCACGGGAAAAACATAACATTGTACGGAACTGGCCTTTGCGAGAAAGATTTACTCCCGGTCAGAAAAATGTCGCCTCCGATCCTTATTATTATATCCCGCAAGATAATATTAACTTGCCGCTTTTGCACATGAAACTTGGATTGATCAAACAGTTTGTAAAAGCACTGGACAAAACAGGCGACGCATTCATATTTCTGAAAACTAAATTTCCTCGTCTTAGTGAGGCTAAAATTAAGGAAGGTGTTTTTGTGGGGGCCCAGATTAGACAAATTTTTCAAGATTCGACGTTTATTGAACACCTGAATCAAAGCAGCAAGGAAGAAAGCACCAAGTAAAGGTACGAAAGTTCTTATTTATCAGTGGAGCACCCAGGAATATGTCTTGGGGGGCCCGACGCTTCTATAGCCTCATTATGTTGAATTTTAAGCTATTTTTTGTGTTTTTTTATGAAATATGTGCAATATATGTAAAAAATCTAAGGCTTGAGGGAGGGGGGGGGGGGTTCCAAGCCCCCCCCCCTGGGTGCGCCCATGTATTTATTATTGTTTGAAACTAAAATAACTCTCTTTATACTTAAAAATTTAAATTTATCTCGATAATATTATAATTATTATCGAAGAATGATCAAAAAAGGCTGCTCCCTCAAAAATGGTGGGTGGTGGAAGAAAACGCAAGCTATATTAGGATTCAGGGCGCCGTCTTACATAAGAATCAGCGGAAATAATTCCAGGGCTCAAGAATTTTTTTGCAGACCAGTGTTATTCACACAGTAAATATGACAATTTTAGTACGCAGTCTTGTTCATACGATAATAATAAAGAAAAAAATTAAGTTTGGCAAAATTGCCTTACTTCTGACAACTGCAGTAATTTTTTTACTGCAACACCTGTTTTTGCGGATTTTTGGAAACTCTGCAAACTTTCTATTGTGCAGCCAAACCGATCATAGGTACTTTAATTCAGGTAAGTACGTCTTATGTAGTTATATTTTGGCTATGTAATGATAATATAAGAAAAAATTTTTCCACACCTACAAAAAATATATATTTGTTTACATAAAAAATTGTAACATGCTGAGGCAACTTTGGTACATGTCCCAAAGGTAGAGCTTAAACGTTCGCCGGGTAATCTAATTTAAAAAACGTGGTGTACCAAAGTTACACTGGTTGACATTTTCTAATACTTCTCTTTTAGAAGCGAGAATGCCCGCAAGCAACAGCGTCTACTTCTCACTTAGCACAAAAATCACATCAACATTAAATTAACGTGAACAAAAATAACAAAGTTTTTTTTTTTACTTGAAAACAACCTCATACCATGTAATATTTATTTTGTTAAATCTACATTCTCAAAGATAACTTAAAAACAAGGAGAAATCAAGCTATAAAAATCCACTTTTTGCTGAAGTTTATGGTGCTGTGTATATAACGTGTTTTTCACCCTCGTTATTTTCATGTACCAAATTCACACTTGAAAAGTCCTCCACAACATGTTCTAAAACGCCACTAGATTAAGACTTCTAAAACCTACTAACTTTCTGCGTCATTTTTGGTCACGTTTTTTTAATAACATTTTTTTAACTTAGAAGAGACGCGAAATGAAGTTATAAAAGTTCACTAGTTTAAGACTACAGCACTTCAAGACAATTTTAAAGATGGCGCTCAAGGCAAGACAAAATATCTATAAATCTATCTATATACATTATGTTTTTTTTAAAGCTAAACAAGATTTTTTTAACAGTAAACACTTTCACAGAGTATTAATGTGTCTCTATCAGGTTAAATGACTAATGCGTCGTGATCGTAAAGGATCAGGGATCAGTTTGTTAACAGGTTTTTGGAGTTTAGAGGCCAAAGCACTGCCTGATAGATTTCGTCAAAGAGAAAAATGCCCACAATAGGTTCATTGCTGCTGCTAGTAAAATCTCAAAATTATTCGGTAGAAAAGCTATGCAAGTCGCGTTTTAAAATTAGTGTAGAAAAGGCGTGAATCTAATGTGATTTTAACGTTGATAAAAATCACTTGAAACTAACGTAGTGCTGTTTTAATTTGATAATGACGTTATTACAACGCAGTTTTTAGCAACGTTATTTTTTATAACCTTAATGAATGACCTATTAAGCTTGTTTTTATATATGAAATAAACGATTTTTCGAGCCGCTTTTAAAATCAACGTTTTTTTTTCTCACGCCTTTTTTACGTGTTAAACTCGTGATTGTGCTATGTGGGTTGGTGCGCAAAACTACAAAAATTATTATGTCTGTCTGATTATGTATAGGCCTTGTTTAGAGCACAAAGGTGTTATATCCTTTAAGTTTCCATATGAATTTAAAATACCAAACTCAAGAAATTTTTGTTTACTTATCTTGTTATTTAGCAATAAAAGCTTCTTAAACAATTATAATCGAAGGCGTTGGTGCAAAAAACGGCCAAGTCCACTTTTAGATTCAGACAAGTCCAAATTTTTTTGGTGTGAATTTTACAAAATCTCAGTTTTATACTGGGCAATATTATAACAAATACCAATAATATCTATATTAGAACCAAAATTTGGGACAGTTGCAAATTTGTTTTCAAATTCAGTATTTTTTGATTTCCCACAAATTTGAATTTTAGCACTTGGCCGGTTTTTGCACCAAGGTTTTCAATCGTGTTTTTTTGCCTCAGTTATTTATAAAATATGACAAAAATATGTTTTTTATATATACTTTTTTATTTACATTTTAAAATGCAACTTCTATCTTGGGGCCACAGGTCCATAACTTTAAAATATTCAAATAAAACGCTAGTGTACTAAAGTTACCCCAAATAGTGGGGTAACATTGGGACACATTTGAGGCCGAATATATCGACTTACGAAATAAATATATAATGTTTTGTACTATTTTACACTTGATAGTGTTGGTACATTGCCACTCAGTTGTGAAAATCCAGATATTATTGCAAAATCAAGTTTTATTTAAGGAAAACATTAAAAACTCTACCAAAGTTACCCCGGTTTACGGTATTTAATTTTGTTGGAACACACTTTATTTATGGCGAATTCTTTTGGGAAAAAAAGTGCGCCACTAGTGCACTTTTCGTATTCTTTTGGGAAAACTAGTGCAATTTTTTTATTCTTTTGAACCACTGACAAGCCCAGTGTTGCACTCAGTGCACATTTTTTGGCACGGGCTCTCCAAGCTCGTGTTGCACTAGTGCACTTTTGTATTATTTGAAACTGCACTGGAGCAATTTTTTGACAGCACCAAAACAGTGTGGCCACGAGTGGCCCACTAACTTTCTCAAAAGAATTCGCTATTATTCTCATAAACACAAACCGATCTTATGACTGCTTTCCGAGACCTTAAAAAGCTGAAATCTTATATTTGAAGTTGCCCTGCGTAGCATAAACCATGGTGGGGAAGACAGTATTAGGGTGACTCTTCTGCGGTATTATTTAGTGCCGCCGATTCGTTCGTTGGTTCTTCACACATCAATAAAAATAAATAAAGTCAAATGTGTGACTTCTCAGCCGCCGAAAAACAAAATGAGAACTTTTCAAATGATCAAGAAACTATATTTAAAATAGGAATGGAAAAGTTTGAAGATAATCTTAGGGCAAGGTAGTGCCCGGCCATGTTCGCGGCGCAAACTACTGTACCATCTTTTCTTGAAACATTTCAGCCCATATTTGACCTATCTAAAATTCTACTTGTGAATGAGCTACGAAACTCAAACTTTGCACAGTCGTAGATCTTCATAGATGTAACAACCCCAATTGCCACTCACTCATGTATAGATCATCAAAATTCTAGTGTACTTCCAGACATGCTACAAAGCTGAAATTTGGCAGACTGATAGAAATTATAACCAAAATTCTAATTTACTTCCCTCCCCTATACATGTAAAGTTATGTAAAAGTAACTTCCAGAAGCGCTTTGGCAGACTGATAGGAAATTTAGTAAAACTGTAGAAAAAAATTTAAAAACCCCAAAATTTTAATTTGCTTTTCTCCCCTATAAATGTAAAACTATGTAAAAGTAACATTTCCCACTTCCAGAAACACTGAAGAGCTGAGCTTTGGAAGACTGATAGGAAATATAATAAAACTATAGGGAAAAATTTAAAACACCAAAATTTTAATTTACTGCCCTCTCCCATAAATGTAAATTTATCTAAAAGTAACATTGTCCCTTCCAGGAACGCTAGAGAGCTGAGCTTTGACAGGCTGATAGGAACTATCATAAAACCATAGCAATGTAAAATTCTCTCCAATAAACGGACACTTAAATAACCGGACGCGGACAATTTTTTTTTGGTTAAACAATTCTGAAACCTCCCTTAACCGGACGCAAACCTCTGACAACGGGGCGGAGCGCTGCACGACATGGGAATAAATATTATATAGTATGTTGGCAACAACGCACTCTGCAGCTGGGGAATTACCTCTTTCCGTTTTAATGCGGTGACTAAATACTTCTGTCGTATTTACAACATTATTTTATTCGGCGGGACTGCTGTGTTTATTAGTTGGGTTTTAATAGATCTTGAAATGGCGCCTAGTAAAAAAACTTCTTTTTTTATGTGGAAAAATGGAAGTTGTTAACGTTTCGGAGAAGGAACATCAATCAGCACGAAAGATCGCCGAACAATATAATATCGAAAAATCTCAAGCAGCGGAAATTGTTAATAAATATATATCAAAATTTCGCAGTTCCCTCTCTTAAGCGGACACCTCCAATAAGCGGACAAAATCGACGGAACCGTGAGTGTCCGCTTATGGGAGGTTTCACTGTACTCACTTTAGCCAAACAAAAAAAATCACATACAGTCACACAGATATCCCTTGCGTTCGAAAGCGCGCATGCGCACTTCTACAGGCATTCCGTGGGTTAAATATTTCTTTTGTTTTCTATGCAAGCTTTGATTGTTTCACTTTTTAATTTCATTTGGCCCAGTAACAACTTGGTAAATTTTTTATAATAATTTTTTTCTTATTTATGAGATTATTGTGTAATTTTTCTAAAATTCTAAATGAACTAAACTAGAAAGAACCTTTATATTGGGGCGACATTAAAAATCAGCAAAATGCAAAACGAAACTTTCCTGACATCCATCACAAATGGCGACCGTTGAAGAAAATTAAAGCCATAAAAGAGGCCAAGACGTATTTCGATTGGCGGTGTATTTTTTCCTGCCGTTCCT
Source organism: Aspidapion aeneum (assembly GCA_963576565.1). Taxonomy (NCBI): domain Eukaryota; kingdom Metazoa; phylum Arthropoda; class Insecta; order Coleoptera; family Brentidae; genus Aspidapion; species Aspidapion aeneum. The sequence goes on along the minus strand of OY755038.1, from coordinate 29,766,067 downwards.
TTTTTGCATTTTTCGAGCCACGCTATGTTCGCGGTGTATGTTTGCCGCCGCGTCGGAACCACATTAAAACAAGGCAACAGCATAGAGTAACTAAATCAAAACATTGAAACCACGAGACACGTAAACACGGTGTGCGGGTCGCATGTAATCCACGTATAACCGGCAATCCAGCCATCCCATCTTGATCGACACACCATTAGGGACATTTTAGGTCATTTAAAACAACAGAAAATTTGACAGCTATTGTAACATTCAGGGCAAAAAAATATATATTTTAGAACACTAAAGATAAGCATAACACAAACGTTAATGTAGTAGTTTCACTCTCCTTCAACTTAAAAAACCAATACAAAACTAACCTAAAAAAATAACGGTAACATTAAAGGACGGCCACCGTAAGTACCGGGCGCTGTTACCGTAAATAACAAAAAAGGAGCGAGAAGCTGCTAATGCGCAGACTCAGTAAAACCAATAACAAAGTGGAAAATACGCGACCCAAAATGTCCCTAGTAATTCATTCCAGCCCGTTTTTGTACTTCAGTTATCAAGGTCTTTATTCTTTTACACAAGTTGTCTACAGAATTTGATCAGTCATGTGAACTTAACTGGACGACTGTAGTTGCGTCATCGGGTTTCCATAAAACAAATGGTTTAAGGCAACCCGGTGACGCAAAATTTTTAATCTGTCTATATCAGTTGGCAGTCAGATTCTATGACCTTTCAAATTCTGTAGGTAACCTGTGTAATAGTTAAAAGACCTTGTTCAGTTATTATGTGAAGCATTGGGGAGAGCATCAGCTCCGCATAAATGGCAACACTGCTTCTGGCGTCAGCAAATGTTGCAAGGGATTTTAAGAAATGATATCAGTTGCCAAGGCTTTTAAACATTTCTTATCGTCGCTTTCGACGCAAAATAATTTCATATACATGCTGTAAGCATGGATTACCAAACAAAGGAAAAATGTAACGTTTCCGCGATTCCTAAACTAATATTATCTGACGTAAACAATGTAAATACTACGACAAATTTTCTTAAAAATTTGTTTTTAGAAAATACCTTTTCTTTTACTTCTTTAAATTAGCTCAACTGTCTTTCTTTAAAAAGTTCGAAATCGATGTTAACCTAACCTTCAATATAAAACCAAACCTAAGCTGTCCACATATGCCCAGATTAGGATAGGTTTAGATTTGATTTACACCCTATAATTCCCTACGTGTAGAACTGATGGCAACATAGTACGGAGATGACCCTCTTCTCAACGCTTCTTTTTATAACAGAAAAGTCAACAAAGACGCGGCACTCTCACGCAAATTGGTCTTGTAAAAGTTTACAAGCGTCTAGCGAACAGCCGTGGACTTTTGCATTGACCAATGAAAAATACAAGTATGATAGGTTAGGTTAGATTTTCTAGTGAATATCTCCAGGTTAACTTAGTCTTAATTTTTATCCTGAAAGCCGATTAAAGGAAAACTGATTTAGTTAGGTTAGGACACGTCATTCGAACTATATATCTTAATCTGACCTGACCTAACCTATATACGCTATCTAAATCAGCACTCCTTTTCTCGGCTTTCATAGAGTAAAAATCAGAACTAACCGAACCTAGGAATATTTACCGGAAACCCAAGCCAACCTAACACATTGTTTGTATTTTTTTGATCTGTAAAAAAAATCTACAACCGCTTGATAGACGTTTGCGAATTTCTATAAGACCAGCGAATGTTAATTTCAACGAACAGAATAACAAACGGAACCTTTATGCTATTCCCCTAATTGTTTTTAATTTTCCCCGTTTAAAATTTAAATGTGTATTAACCGTTCTGTTCTGGCCCGTCCAAGCCTACAAACTCATTCGCGAGTATCATAATAATTGAGGAAAAAAACGTCCAAACTGAATAAAATGAGGCGCAAAATAGATGGCTCAACTCAATCTATCTCCCTCTGTTTACAGAACTTTAGTCTTACCAGGTGGTCATCATTATTAGCAAATTTACCATGAACAAAATTTTAATATTACAAGGAAAAATGGTACTCGTTTGGTACGTTTAACGAAATCGACTCCAGCCCGTTCATAATTCACTCCATTTTATTGGGTTTCTATTGTTATCATACACATTCTATACTAACAAAAAGAAACAGTGGCGTATCATTTACTCTTTTTTAATTTTTTAATAAAACTGTCTGGTGACAATGTTAAAGATATACCCACTAAACACAAAAACATATTAATAACGTCAAAATAATGTATAAGTTAAAAACATAACGTTAGGTTTGATGTTAGTTCTAACGTCATATTCATAGTGAAAAAGAAGCTTAATAACCCGTTTTCTGACGTTAGAAAAATAATCTTATGTTTTTATAACGTTTTTTTAAAGTGTTTTTCGAACGTTAAAAAAATATTGATTTTTATCAGTGAAAAAGAAATATTTTTCTAACATTGAAAAATAAATGTTTTTTTAACAATGAAAAAATATATTTTTTTCAAATATCTCTAAAGATAAGGTAACATAAATAATGTAAATAAAATTCTTCTATTTTGAAAACGCAGGGCAGCAACAGTCCGTTGAGGTTTTCGTGAACTCGACACTCAGTAAAGGCAATTCGGCTCGTACCTTCTGAAAATAAAATTTAAAATTCTATGTAAACAATAATTTTGTAGTAAGTGCCTCGCTACAAGGCCAAACAATTCATGCTCAAGTGAATACAAGGCAAACAATTTCAAGGCGCGTATTCACTTTAGTATGAATGCAAACGAAGCATTCGTTTGGTCCCGCTGCGAGGGTCGCGAAGTAGCAGTTTGCTAAACCTCGCCTATGTAACATTTATTTATCAATAAAGACGATTTATATTATTATATAATTCTGCCTCAAATGAATACGCGGCTTAAGGTCCGGCGGCTAATCGTCCGCGGTGAATTGTCACATTCCCTGTCTGATTACCTGTAGGTATGCGATATTATAACAAAACCATTTTTTTCTTTTGTTTACTTTTTCTTACCTGATTTTGTGATGCTTCATTTAGATCACTGCACATACATTTGTTGTTGTTTAACTGTACCATCTTTCCCACACAACTGGAGTAATATTCCGACCCAAATATGTTTTCACTATCAATATTAATAATTGTGCTATAAATTTGCCATGTTTGTTTCTGTAAAATGCAAATATTTTACCCAAAATTACAAAAAGCGTCTTTGCTACCGACTCGTATCAATTCGCAGCGAAACGCAACTAATGGCGAGGTTCAGGTAGTGGGACTGCTATACTATAGAGGGCGCTGCCATCGCGCCCTCTATAGTATACATTTTTTTACTGTTTAAAAAACAAAACATTTATTAGCTTCATATATCTTAAATTCAACGTTAGAAGTGAGATCTAGGAAAAACATTATAAAAATAACCATGTATTGATGGTATTATTTTTAATGTTAGTGAAATTAGGTTTTTTTAATGCTGGTTTCTTGACGTTAATAAGAAATATATTTTTGGTAATGCTTTTACATGAAATTTTCGTTAGGATTTTCTACATGTTTTTTTAATGTCAAAAGTTGATTTAATTTTAACACAAATGTGTGTTTTTTTTTTCAACATTTATTTAACGTTTTTTACGATTTTGTGCTTAGTGGGTAACGAATGCAATGCAAGATTCGTACACACCTACTTAATGAAATAGGTAGGTACCTATATAATATAATAAGTATAAAAGTTTTTAAAAAAATATTTATTTTTAAGAAAAATTATGTATTGAGTTTTCTAGCAAAAAAAGACTTAGGAGGAGTAAAATATAAAATTAATACCTAATAATGATGAATTAAAAAATTATAGCACGCCACTGGACAGAGAAAGATAACGCTAATTGAAGCCATTTCATTTGTACAATAATGTTTTTTGGTTTGATGCCGTGCTCGTCGTTCGTTGAATTATAAGAAGAAAGCCTTTCTTGTTTGATGTCGTTTCCCGTTTTTTGTGTTGGTTCCAGGCTCCTGCTACTCATTAGCATATAATATGCCGCGATTTGCGATTTTACAACAGGTTCTTGTATATGGAGACCATTATTGTTAAGAAGGGAAACCGTCGTCTTTCGTGACGCATGTCGCAATTCATGTATGGAAGTTTTCTTATAGCAATTTTTATTGACAAAGAAATTGAATACCCAATTTGAATGGACAATTCTATTGATAAGACTAAAGAAGGCTAATCCGATAAACTCATTTTTGTGCAGTGGAAAGGCACGTTGACGTTTTTGAAAATTACACATACTTTTAATAATTGAGGATGGGACAATTCGCCAACGGGAGAAATCGTCGCGGTCCGGTTGTTTGTATTATTATTGGTTGGTTGATTAGGTTAGTTGGTTAGGTTGGTTGGTTGGTTAGGTTAGTTGGTTAAAAAGTGCTCGCGGCGAATTGTCCCCTACCCTTATTAATACAAAATGCTCTTTTTGGGAGCTATTTATTATTAATTATTGTCGTTACTAGTTTTCTCCTTTTCTTAGTGCGTTTGTGTAAGTAAGAAACAACGTACCACACACACTATACAAGAATAAATTTAGAAAAACAAACTTTTTGAAAACAAGCTTTTATAAAATGGAGTAAAAAGCATAAAATAATTTTTTCATCATAATAATAAAAGCGATGGGCGTATTAAACGAAATTTACCCGTTTTTCTTTTAGCCTTGTTAACTTGAAGTTTAGTGAAAATCCAAATTCATTATATTATAGCAGAGAAATGTAAGGGTAGATAATTTAACCCAACCCAACCCTACTCAAGCTACCCTTACATTTTTTGATATGGATGGACATTATTACGCCTGCTTCATATTAGGCAGATTATCCGCGACCGGCAGTGTGTCGATTTAGTTTGTCACATTGAAAAAGAGGATTCGGCCCATCATCGGTTGTGGACGATCCACCAAATGCGCATGGAAAGGCATTTACCTAATATTAAATACGCCCATCGCTTTTATTATTATGATATCAGAACACTCAATAAATTATTTTATGCTTTTTAGTCCATTTTATAAAAGCTTGTTTTCAAAAAGTTTGTTTTTCTAAATTTATTTTTTAATTTTTATATTTGTCTAAGTCTATGCATTTCAGAAATATCTAAGTCTTCGATAAATAAAATAAATAAATAAATAAATAGAAGAGGCCCGTCCAACGATTTGATACTAAACAAAATACAAACTAAAATTTTACCCCCTCTCTGCTCCCCACGTTAGGGGGGAGGTAGGCAGTCAGTGATACCACATTATTGGATTGTCATCGGAACTATAACGGTATACGAAATTTAAAGTCAATCGGATACGTGGAAGTCAGTTGAAAGTAATCAGAAAAACTTGAAATTAAATCGTGAATTTTTGTAATCTGATCAAAAATTCGTAATTTTCATCCTCAAAAACCCCCAGATACCAATTTTGGTGGAAATCGGACAAACTAAAGTTTTACCCCATCTCCACCACCCACGTTAGGGGGGGGGGGGTAGGTACCCGATGAAATCACATTATTGTATTGTCATCGGAACTAAGACGCCATGCGAAATTTGAAGTCAATCGGATGTTTGGCAGTTCTTCAAAAATGAGTTTCAAGATTTGATTACATACATACATACCCACATACCTACAGGTGAAGTTAAATAAAAGCTTGTATTACTAAATTAAATAAAAGCTGCCCTACTGCAATCAACTTGAGAAGATAATTACTGCAGTGCTGGCAGAGCTGTAAAGTGGGAGTATTTGTGTGATTTTAACATCCTTTACAAATAAATCGTTCTATTTAACTATTATTTTTGTGGGTATTACGATTTTACATTAGTAACAAAATTAAGGCCATATTGACATCTTCCTCTTTTATTGTTTTTTATTTGATTCTGATTCTACAATTATTTTTTATAAATATTTTTAAGGTTTTTTTAGTAAACGTAATTTTTGATAAACGGTAAAAAAAAATTGTCTTAGATCAAAGTAAATTGCTTTGAAGTAAAATATTTTGTCCTTTCCTATTCACCAAGAGAATATTTACTTAATTTAGAATAAAAAATGTCTGCCTTTTTATTTTAATAATTTAAAATTGAATTAATCTAAGGCACCGTTTTCTCTGAAAGCAAAATTCTACTTATATGAAGACAATTTGCTTTGTTACAAAATAGAGTATACTGTAACAAAACAATTAAAGAAGAAAAATAAAGTCTCATTTTAAGATTAAACGCTGCGTTGAACTAAAGAGAAATATTTTAATTCAAAACAAATTGTTTTAAGGTAAACAATTTATTCGAGAAAAAAACATATTTTCATTGTAGACAAAATTTTTTACCGTGTATTAAATTATTTTCTTTTAAAAATTCATATAGTCTGATTTGTTCAATTCCTATCCATTTGGTTTGTCCAATTCCTATAAAAAGTGCCTTCATTTTGTATGCCACGGGCTTACTTTGACAAAAAAGTATAACGCCCTTAATTTTATGAATGTGTGAAATACTAAAATTTTCTATAGCCAACCAGAAGGAACCTATATACAACTCTAGATTTCTAATGTGAGACTTTTTTTAAACTCTAATGTGGACAAAAATTGCACTTCTCGTGATTTTTTTACTTAATTTATCAAAATACAATGTTTTTTTACTTCCCGTTGGCCAACTTAACCATTTTAGTTTACAAAAATGGATTTCCGGATTTCACAGAGACCTTCAGGTTAGCTATGCTGCGTCTTGAACGATGTGACCATCCACATCACACACTTTGACCAATAGCAAACTCTGAGCGGTCTGGTGTTGTGCGAAATGACTTGTCTCGACCAATGGGATAGTTCAGAGTTAGTGAAATTTACGCGTTTAAAGTGAAGTCTGTTCTCCTGTCCCGTACCGACTGAACGTTTCTCCGTCGGATCGTAGGAGAAGCTTGCGCAATGGAGATCTCTTCGCATATTGATATTGGAACCATCACATCGTTCAAGACCCAGAATACCTAACCGGGTCGGCGGAGCAAGTGGATTATACCACAAAGATACGTTATTTTATGTTTATACTAATCAAAAAACTCATTTTGTCAATAATCAATTTTTACATTTTTGAAAATCAACAATTGGGTATTTATTAGATAAAAAATAATATTTTTGAAACAAAGTTTTTACCGAAGGTTTGTATTTTGCGTAAATTCCAAATTTATCGCAAAATTATGCATATCTCATTTAAAAAATACTACCAATCCAAAGAGCATGCTCGATATATGACAGTGACAGATAGGTATAATTTAATTCAATTAAGTAAGTCAAGTATATTGGCTAAATTTAGGTAAATAATAGTGTGCACATCCTTTCTATAGACCAAACAAATATAGTAGATATAGGCAAAATAACTCAAGCGAACCTTAGCTTGATTGACAACTTTGATTGACGGGGAAAGTGGCCGATTGTGGCGCCCCCTGTATTAGTGTTTGGCCACGTAATGGTAATGCAAACAAGGACGGTCTGTTATAGCAAAATGCTGTAACTACAAAAAAAAATGCTTTGCAAATAGTAGTCTAAAAATGCAAATCTAACCACAAATCGTAGCTAAGTGGGTCTACCAAAAATTGATAAATAATCCTGAAATCGATGGAAAGGAGGAGGATTCTGTTGGATTTTTGATAAATTTAATAAAATTATTCCTTATCTAGGGATAAATGATAGAATTTTACCTTTTATGTTTTTTGCCGATTCGGTAAATATTTATAATTCAAATTAATTAATGTTACATTCTTTCGCTTTATTATAATATACCTCTAATTATGTGAGCCTTTGGGTGTCTTTATTGGCCGTAGTTTTCGCGAACAGTCGCGTGTGCTTCTCCCACTCTGATACTATGGAGAGAAGACCAAGAGCGATGGAAAAGCCCTGGGCTCGTTCTATTTCGATTTTCGATTTCAGCATATAAGGTAGTTCAATATTTTACTAGCTTGAAGGTTCACCGCGGAAATTATTTTTCCTATTTTCGAACCGGTCTATTTGTTTCACCCGCGATCCCATAAAAGGATCCAAAAGCCATTTTGGGTTTTTTCAGATTCAGTAATCGAATATGATGGCAGATAGGGTTTGTTAAACAAGGTGATATACAGGGTGTTCCAATATAATTTTTTATTTGAAAAATCACGTGTGCGTGAATATATGAACAAACGACGTGCACCCAATGAAACAGGAAGTAGCGAAAGTGTTGCTGAGATTGGCTATACTTTTTATGTTCTTTAAAATTGTATACCTTATATCTCGCTTTCGCGACTTCTGGATGAGAGAATTGCAATGGGACACAGAGAATATACTGCGTGAACAAGTTTAAATCTAGGGAGCTTCATTTCCATAAGAGGACATGAAACAGATAAGTATAGCATGTATTAATAAGAGACCGCGGTTCGGTTCGGTTTAATTTAATAACGTTAGTAATTTTGTACGGTGATTTAGAGTAAAGATCTCCAAAGCCTACTGTCGTGACAAAACTTAAATAATTTATTTATATAGTATAAGAAATTTTAAAAACTGTCGCATACAGTATTTTAACACACCTACATCAACCCTAGGCCTCATATGCACCTATCATTAAACACAGACAAATAATATGTAGCTCTATCGCGTTTTATTTATTTTACTAGGCAGTAGCGATTTTGTATTTTGGAAATGTGTGATACACAAGTGCAAACAAATTTTGACGTTTGGGTAAATACACGTGACTACATGTTTTATCAGCGCGTCAGTAGCTACTGTATTTTTTTAACAAAATAAGGAAAGCAAAGAACTCAACTTGATAGAGTTCAGCGGGTTACATGTCTGGCAGGGTTGGATGGGCTCAAACAAACCGGCCCTAGCAATTTTTTTTTAATCGGGCCTCGCTTCGGCACAAACATTTTACGGCAAAGAAAACGAAGCCATATTGTGTTATTTTTGTTTTTGATATTATGGAGGTTTTGTTATTAAATAACATGCTAATTTTAAATGATGTAATTTGCATTTTGAGAAAAAAACTTCATACAAACATGTCCTAAACATCCTAACTTGTGAGATACAAGGTGTTTAAAGACTTTCAGAAAATCTCCTATTTTATTAATATCTATAATACTGCTCTAGATATTTTTGTAAAGTTTTATATTCTGTATGCCTACATTAAACTCTAAAAAGTGGTACCTATTAACATAATTAATATATAATTTTTTCACAAAATGAAAACTCAACAAAATAAATAAAAACGTACAAAATTTCAACATACATAGCAATACCCCCGTTAGTTAAAAGGCTGCAAGTAATTTTTTTTCGAATTTAGGTTTTTGGTCTCGACGGATTTTCCATCATGTCCTATATAATAAAATTTAAAAAAACAACAAAGTGTGTTAAAAGAGATTTCACCACAGCAACACAAATAAGAAAAAAAATTGGACAATATTTTTATTACATTTTTTTAATCTCCCGATTTTTTCTTCTGGATATTGCTTATTTAAAAAGATATTAATAAGTTAGTGCTGTATGCCCGCAGTTAGAAAAACGATAACTGCAGTGGACTGTATATATTTTATTAAATGAAAGCGCGAACAAACATAAATATATTGATACGAAATCACGAAATAATTAAAGTTCCATAGGTTAATTGCTGGTACCACACAACGGAAATCAGAAACAAAGCACTCACCAGTTTGCAGCTAATTTCTCCACGTTCCAGGGGCCCCTGTCTTGATCTAATGATGGCACCACGTAGCTGAAGGGCTGAAGTTTCTGGTTCTATGTACACCAAAATCGAGCACTTTCAAGTGTAGAAATTTGTAATAGTTGGAGAAAGTAATTAACACGCCATTTTTCTCGAGGCGGTAGAAAGGATCTCCCTGATTCTTGGTGCGTATGTCAAATGCGCGAAAAATGTACTATGTCCTTCATCCAATTGTGTGGTTTTAAAATTTTAAAACAACCGCGAAATTTAGCGGGAGCTAACAAGTGCCATTATCACATTATCTCCTGGATACATTATACTTATTTTAATATACAAGTAACTGTAACAATCAAACGTGTAACGCAGGCCTGGAGTTATACATACAGATTTTTTAAATTTAAATGTTTAATGTTTTAATTAGTTTGTTTGTCAAATATACAAAAATAAATATTAATCATTTGGAATAGGTACATCGGGTCTGCGAACCAACCGGCCCTAAATTAAAACCGGCCCACCGGGCATTTGCCCGGTTGCCCGCCTGTCCCATGCAACCCTGATGTCTGGGAGTTACTGGTGCGATGAGGACAGCACCCACTAGGACTATTGAAAAGCTGGCGGGACTGCCTCCTCTGCCTCTATTCCTGGCATGGCGTTGAGGACTATGTATAGACTTCAAAGACTCGGCGATCTTAGGAATAATCATAGCCATAAGAGCCACACAAAACTTTATATAGGTGTATCGGAGATCTGCCCTTCTTTTAACATGAACAGGGACAAGATACCTTTATAAATTTAACCGAAGCCTCCTGTAAGAATCTTTGTACCCAAAATGGAAGTCTGGAAGGAATGAACGTATGTACCTCTCACCCAGAATGGAAAGTGGTCTGGTATACTGACAGCTCCAAAATGGGGGAGAGGTCTTCAGCAAGGGTGTACTGCAGAACCTCAGGAGCAAGATTTAATTTTTCCGTGGGTAACTACGCCACTGTTTTCTAGGCAGACTCTTTTCCAGGCAGGCAATTCTGATGTGTGGTTAAAAAAACTTAAAAATGCTATATAATGAAAAGACATCTACATATACTCGGACAGTAGAGCTGCACTATCCGCCATTAAATCGGCCAGAGTGAGCTCTGCACTTGTAGCTGTATGTAGAGATGTACTAAAAACCCTGGCAGGACACAACAAGGTTGATATTCTTTGGGTTCCAGGACATGAGGGCATTCTTGGAAATGAAGAGGCTGACCAACAAGCTAAAATGTGATCATCAGCTGATCCGGAAGCCATGGTGGGCTTCGCAGAGTGTGTTACCTTGACAACCCCAAAACGTGGCTTAAGAAGACGCTCTCAAGCGCTCTGGGAAGACACGAAAGGAATATGACAAGCCAAACTCCTTATCGTGGAGGTGAGCGCATCCAGGGCGAGGTCTCTTCTCATATTCGGGAGAAAAGATTTGAGACTGGTGACAGGAGACTGTCGCCTTAATAGGGAATCATTGAAGACTCGGAGTGTCGATGAATCATCTCTACATATCGTAACCGAGTGCCCGGCACTTGCCGCGTTATAACAGTCACATTTCGGAAGCTGTGTGCTTAGCCCTAGCAATATTAGAACGTTTCAACTGACAAAAAGGTGCTCCTTTGCTAACGGGGCGGGTTTTCAGGGCTGAAACAGTGGACAGTGGGGTACAACAGGCCCAGCAAGGTGGTCTAAGTGCATGGGATTTTTCCGCCCACAAAACTCCATTCATTCGTTCAAGGAAAGCAAACTAAAATTGAACCGGAAATAAAATTCGTCGGCTATCAACTCGGGGTCATGGATGATGTGATCTAGCGCTTCGTGCGAACAGGAGAGCTTTCGCCATTAGCAAGCTCTGAATTATATCTGGGTCATCACATGTTATGCAGATAGAACTGATTTCGCGGCAAATGCGTAAAAACGGTTTAAAATTTATTCTGTTTGAACTCTCTCTCTTGACTATTTCGGTGCTTGCTATTGATCTCTATAAGGCATTTCTCACGATGTTTTGTATCATTTCCAGTGGCGGCCCCTGAGCTCTAAAGCTGAGGAGCGGCAAATTTAGATTTTGTTTAAAAAAAAAGTGTTGGTCATAAGCGAGGGGTGGCTCGATCGTCGATTTTCGTACACCAAAAGGAAATACCTTTTAAACCTCCCTTATCATTAATCACGAGCCGCTCCTGTCCAACAGCTTTAAAAATGGCCGTCGTCCAACAAGCGGCGCCCAAAAGCTATGAAACTATTGCTCCTGTTTCCCATACATCAAATACATCACTAAGATGATAAAAATGGTATAATGCCTGTAATATAACTGCTAAATAAATATGAGGTAATTGAAATGTTGTGAAAAGGTGTTATGGTAATTAATTTCATGAATGATTTATTTAAAATTTATTAAAATTTATGAGAGATAATAAAAGTATTAACACTGAGCTTATAATATTACTTTGATATAAAGTGTTCAGGAATAATGCTTGGAAAGTTTTAATTGGTTATAGATTACAGACAAATTACAACCATTTTTAAGAACGGGTATCTAGATAAAATAAAATTCATACAGGGTGCTCCTTGTAAAACTGTCAACCAAAGATTCCTTGCAGGAGTGGATGGGATCGTCGCACAGTGGAACGACCTTATGGGAACAGAGGGACATGAGGTTTTTTACTTGAAACTTTTAATCTGGAAAAGCTAGAAATGAGTTTTATACACAGTTATATTGCACAAAGAGCAACGTCTTTAATAAAAAAAATGATTTAAAACGATATGATTTATATGATTTAAACGATATACAGGGCAACTCAAAAATATAGTGCGTTTTACAAAAACCTATTTTTTTTATCTGCATATAACTTTACTTAAATGTCATCTAAATTTTTCGTCTTGAATTTTTTGGAAAGAAGGAGCTTTCAATTTTATTATAAAAAACATATTTTTTTATAAGTCTTTGACAATTGCTCTTTACTGAAATATTTTTGTAGAATTTTCGTAATTTTCATTTTTGAAAAAGCCACTAGGTATTTCAACATTAAAAAATTGTCACTTCCGACATTTCATAAAAATTTAGCTATTTTGGATTTATTTTATTAGAAAAATATAAAACAATTTTTTTTCTAGTTTACTAAATAACAATTCGTTGTTATGATAACAATAAAATAAGGTATTCAATATTTTCTTACCACAAAAATCTTAAAATAAGTCCACACAATAAGAATTTTAAATAGTTGATGTTCTATTTAAGTGGCACCGCGTCATAGCTATGGTAAGCCAAATTCTGTGGCAAAATCTAAGTAAAGAAGCCTTAAAAAATTAGTGTTTCACTTTGTACATGCAGTGTGCCGCTCGGGGCTTAATGTTCGAAGGATAAAACACTACGGAGAGATCAAATAGGTACTTACCTGATAAATAAAGATCCGAAACATAAAAGAGGATCCAAAATTATATTAAAATGTGCGCAAATATTGATTTAGTTGCAAAGACGGTAATTTGTTTTGTGAAAAGCTCCGTCATAATTTGTTTGACATACCGTCAAAACAACAACGAATAAAAAACGTCAAAGCCCTGCTAAATCAATAATATGTTCGTAACAACCAGATAATGGTATATATGTTCCTTTCTAATGAAATCGTTTAGAAGAAGACATCAATAAAAAGCAAGTAAAATAGTAAGCTAATGACTAATTAGTGCAGTGCCTCATTTTGGGAATCAATATCAATAAAAAAATTAAAGGAAGTGCATGCCACTGTATGTACCCCTCTACTCCCTTCCCGCCCATCAAGGTTTTGATGACGCGGTGTCACTTTAATACAACATCAACTATAGAAAAATAAAAGCACTAGTAAAACTTTTTGACAACTCGAATGCGCTTTACATAATGAACTGCCAAAAAATGACGCTTTGCCCATACGCTCAACTTTTGGTAATTCCATAGCCATCTTGGTAGCAGATCGTAGCAGATAAATGTTATATTTTCGTGATCGTAATACTCCAGCAATTTTTTAAATACAAAAACTTATATGTTGATATATTTTTACCTAATTTGTTCATTTTATTATTATATTTCTGATAAAAAAGATGACTTATTTGTGTAAAAATTTCAAAAAACCATTAATCATTATTAGGCAATCATATAGCAAAAATATTTACTAAAGTCAACATTTTATACTAGATTTTTTTTATATTTACTTTTCATTGGCATTTCATTTAAATAGTAGTAAAATTTGTAATTAGACACACTTGTAGCCAAAATTTAACGCATAAAGATATCTATTACCCAAAATTTCAATAAAATGATAATAAATGTACTTCTTTCTAAATAATTGTGTGAATTTAATTTTAAAAATATAAAGAACATTTTTTGGTCTATGTCTCTGATATTATACTATAATCATGAGATAGGGCCAAAATGTGCCAATGTCAGCGTTAGTTTCTATCTAGTGTATTCTTGTTTTTAGCCAAGGGTCCTATCTTAAAATTCATTTATTTCTTTATAAAACTTACAAAACACATGGATCTATCTAAAATTTTGACGTATACTATTACAACCATTGACTTCTATACCCTACGGGTAGACCCGGCATGGGCCAAAATTGCCATTATATCAAGCTTTTATCGCAATTGACCAAATACAAGTAAGAATTTAATGAGCAAAATAGGGATGAAAATAGAATTTCGGTTTGGTGAGTCCGGAAACATGCAACATCGCAAAAATATTCTATTTGCTTGTCTTGGATAAAAAAGGGCAGCGCAAAATAAAAATTTTGAATTCCACTAGAATTTTTTTATCAACAATTTTCTGTTTGAATAATAAATAATTCATGAATACTTACTTGTGTGTGTTTACAAAATTCTCTTCAGTAAAAAAAAAGAGTAAAAAGAATTTCTAAGCATGCTAAGTGCAGTGGATGTATTAAAATTATTGTTTTCATCTTAGAACTTTACAAATGTTGTACCTTCCAGGTAAAATATTTTCTTTCTTTGAACAAGGGTCTTCTTCAACTCTTCTTTTCTTGGGTGGACTACAAGTTATGCTCGAGTCAGATGAAATTTCGGAACCAAAAATTTCAATTCGGAATGGGACAACCGGGCGCCGGGCCAACTCGGCGCCGCCAACAGGGCGCCACGCCGGGCCTAATGGGCGCCGGGCCAACTCAGCGCCGGACTATTTTTTTTTCGATAAAATGTGCAGATAAAAACAAAATAAATATGTTATTTATACAAAACTTTCAACATCTATTAAGTCGAGTGTTGAAATTTGGTAGGTGTAGTTTTCTGCGACTTGAAACACCACAAGTTCCATATTCGATACATATCGATGCATAAATAAGAAAGTCCGCCATTTTGGATCCGCCACTTTAATTTTTTTAAGTTTGTTTTTCATCTGCACATTTTATCAAGAAAAAATATTTTAGTCCAGCGCCCAGTTGGCTCGGCGTCAAGTTGGCCCGGCGCCCAGTTGGCCTGCCGCCCAGTTGGTGGCGCCGAGTTGGCGGCGCCCAGTTGTCCTAGACTGCAACACATTTCAGGGGTCTGGTACGTTTTACCACCTTTCTTAAAACTACGAAGTTTTTTGAAAAATGATAATAGACCATTTTATAGTGATTTCTAAAAAAAAAATTGCGGACTATCGTTGATTTTGTTAAAAAAATTGAAATTGAAACATTCTTAAAACCCCATTAAAACCCATACAAATTGCTACAAAAGAAGCATTTTCTCATTTCAAACTGAAACAAAACGGTCCCTGACGTCTATCAGCTGTCAACAAAAACTTGAAATAACTAAGGTCACTGATCGAAATCGGGTCAGTTTTTTGGTCCTTTTATGAAAATGCACAATTTTTAAAAAAGCATGAAATTCAAAACAAAATCAAGAAAATTATGATTCCTACATTTTTACAAATAAAAATTAGTTTAATTGAACATTATATCAATTTTTATTCCTTAAAACACTAAAAATTAATAATTATTTACTTTTTTAAAATTTATCGAAGGTCTAACTGAACAAAAGCAAACTGAACCCATCCGTATCGAAATGAACCAAATCAAACCGAATCTAACGGTTCGGTTTGGTTCGGTTCGATTTGCTTAAACTGAACCCAACCTAACCGAATATAGCTAAACCTAACCTAAACAATCCTAGCGGAACCTAACCGAACATACTCAAACTGAACCAACCTAACCCAACCTAACCCAACCTAACCCAACCTAACCCAACCTAACCCAACCTAACCCAACCTAACCCAACCTAACCCAACCTAACCCAACCTAACCCAACCTAACCCAACCTAACCCAACCTAACCCAACCTAACCCAACCTAACTCAACCTAACCCAACCTAACCCAACCTAACCCAACCTAACCCAGCCTAACCCAACCTAACCCAACCTAACCCAACCTAACCCAACCTAACCCAACCTAACCCAACCTAACCCAACCTAACCCAACCTAACCCAACCTAACCCAACCTAACCCAACCTAACCCAACCTAACCCAACCTAACCCAACCTAACCCAACCTAACCCAACCTAACCCAACCTAACCCAACCTAACCCAACCTAACCCAACCTAACCCAACCTAACCCAACCTAACCCAACCTAACCCAACCTAACCCAACCTAACCCAACCTAACCCAACCTAACCCAACCTAACCCAACCTAACCCAACCTAACCCAACCTAACCCAACCTAACCCAACCTAACCCAACCTAACCCAACCTAACCCAACCTAACCCAACCTAACCCAACCTAACCCAACCTAACCCAACCTAACCCAACCTAACCCAACCTAACCCAACCTAACCCAACCTAACCCAACCTAACCCAACCTAACCCAACCTAACCCAACCCAACCTAACCCAACCTAACCTAACCCAACCTAACCCAACCTAACCCAACCTAACCCAACCTAACCCAACCTAACCCAATCTAACCCAACCTAACCCAACCTAACCCAACCTAACCCAACCTAACCCAACCTAACCTAACTTAACCCAAACTAACCCAACCTAACCCAACCTAACCCAACCTAACCCAACCTAACCCAACCTAACCCAACCTAACCCAACCTAACCCAACCTAACCCAACCTAACCCAACCCAGCCCAACCTAACCCAACCTAACCCAACCTAACCAAACCTAACCAAACCTAACCAAACCTAACCAAACCTAACCTACCTATTGTTAATAAATATAGTAAAAGTTGTTAGGTTTATGTCCAGGGGGTAACCATTGTCCATAATCGTCGGAAATCGAGTTAGGATTAGTGTATGCGACCATAAACATTGAGTGGCGAGTGAGTGTTTGGTCTTCAATTTTTTTAGGGAAATTTTTCAAAATCATTTTTTGCGCACTCTGGGCACCCTAATAAACCGTAATCTGGTCACCCTAATCCATCGCAATCAAAGAAAATGGGTAATCGAAGTGTCACAAATTTTTTGTTGGTTTCTATTCTTCTTTTATATTATGTAGGACAAAATTATTAATTAAACTAAGTGACCTTATTAAGTAAGACAGCATGATAGTCAAATGACATTAGAAGGACATAAACATATGATACCGGCCTGTAGACCGGTCGCGGTGGTCATATAATAATAAATATATACTTTCGCGATGAAAGACCAAAATTTAACTTAAAATTACTGTAAAGTCCGCAAAAAACATTAAATTTATCGAAATTTATAAAAACATAGATCAGTGTGTGTAACAATTCATCAAGATGTATGAAACTCGACCGTGACATGTCAAAAGTTTGGTTCGAAAAAACAAAAACAACTGGATAAAAATCGGTATGTAAGAATTTAAAAAGAAATCATTTTTAAGAAAATCAAATACTTTTTGTTAATTTTCATGCAATGCAAAAAAAAGTGCGGGGAAGTGACACTTTCTGAATCAAAATGTGTGAGGGTAAAATCGTACGGTCGCAGAAAAAACTATCTATCGTGACGCTACTGAACTTTCTCGTGTTTTAGGAAAAACTATCCGTCAAGACGACTTACCCATGAAATGTTGTTTTTTTATGGATTTTTTTTCTTCTTTTGCACAAAAAACAATTTTGGACCATGTTTAAACTCAAATAGTTACTTCTAAACTTGTTTTTAAACGTTTTAAGATTTCTTTTTGTAATATTCCCGCACAAAATTCAAAAAAAATCATTTCCGTACTTAGACAACATTGTCTATCAGTTTTCCCTGTATACACGGACTAACAGGTAGAATCACTCAAAATACGGCAGGTGGATTAAAGGTAGCCAGCTGCTTTTCTGTCGCACTTATGCCGTCAGTGTGAAAGAGATAAAAGTACCCTTATATTATCTAGGGTATTATTAGCATGCAAAATCACCCTATCTTTGTCCGTTTCACATGTTCAATAATGTCTATCTCTGTTTTTATTGTAAAAGAAATACCCGACCATAGGAACCAAATTGGATAGGGTCAATAAAAAATGCCTTGTCTTTCCGTCTCTAACGCCCTTTTAGGGCGTTATACAACTCAATGATTACAACATAAAGGCCAATCTTAAGAGAATATAGATTGTAAAAATCGAGATAGGTCCTATCTCTCTATGTCATGAGACTAACAATATGGAAAAATAAAAAAAATTTGTAGGCCGGTACCTCATGGTCCGGTGCTGATGGGCTGGTGCCTTATGAGCCGGTACCTCATGGGCAGGTACCTTATGGGCCGGTGCCTTATGAGCCGGTGCTTTATGAGCCAGTGCTTTATGGGCGTCAGTCGCTTCGTCCCCCTTAGTCCGCCATTGCTGAGAAGCACTGTTTAACTAAAGATCATGCTTATTGCTGGCTGGGATAGAAATGTTCGTATTTTAGTTAGTCTTTCATCAGCCGATAATAATAATAATAATAGTTTGTTTAAAATTAGGCATGCAATAGAGTTAAATTTTCATTTAGAATTCGAAGTATTCTATCTTGGGCAGATCCAGAGGAACCAGAGTTGGCCGCCCCCTTTTCCCAGACCTAAAACTTATTTTTAAATTCTGATTAAAAACAAGAAATGTAAAAACCACAGTTTCTTACAAAATGTGCCAGTTTTTTTACAAAAATGACCTTATTTTTCAAAAATTTATATACAGGGTGTTTCCTAATTCAATGTCAATATTTTTGGGGGTGCTTTTTGGGCCCATCTCTTGAACTTTTTTAGTCCGATGCACGGGTTTCATCTAAAAAAATAAAATCTACGTGTCTCTGCATGATGATATTGTCATATTAACAATATTGTTATGATCATGCAGAGAAACGATTTTTATTTTTTTAAGCAAAAACCGTGCATCGGATTGAAAAAAATCAAGTGATTAACTTTGGTTAGAAATGATTGGGGATTGAAAAAATAATTTTTATTTCAGGAAAAATCAGTGGCGTGCCATCAATGTCTGCCAAAATAGGCAGGTCAAATTACGAACGCCACTGATGGAAATTAAAAAAAAGTGATACATTAGAAAATGCCTCTTGATTCATAGTACATGTATGAGATATTAATAATAAATTATTTATTTTTGAAAACTTTACCACCCTGTATCTCAAAAGGTAAGACGTTTAGGACATATGTTCATATGAAGTTTTTTTCTTAGAATGGGTCCAAAAATCACCTCCATAAATATTGACATTAAATTAAGAAACACCCTGTATTAAAAACTATTAAAAATAGCTAAAATATTTTTTTTGATTTTTTAGTGCGTTTTACCACGGAAATCCTGGATCCGTCATTTACCTCTCTGAAACTCTATTCAAAATAAAATAAACACAAAACATCCGATCCATTAAAAAATTTTAACAAGTTTTTTATAGCCATTATGAAATCGAGATTATTTTGCTGAAATATGGAACGAAGCAGTAACTTCCAAAAAAACAATACTGTGTTTTTTTTTGGTACCAATTAATCTTAAATTATTTGATATTTGGCGCCCAAGTTCAATCTAAAAAAGCAGGAATTTACTTTATTTTTTGTAATTATTCGATAAAACATTTACTGCTTTCTGGAAAAACTAAACCTTTGCTAGTTAAAAATTTACCACAAATTTGCTAATTCCTACCTAATTCTACATTTCTCCATAGTGCGCAAAATGCAGAATTTATTTTAATGCAGCAACACACACGCCTGCATGGGAGACACGAATATTCGTGTGCATTGCACGCCAACAAACCACGCGATGCCTTGTTCGATCTCTCTGATTCAGATAGCGCTGCATTATATAACGTCTTTCGAGAATTCAAAAGGCGCAGCCTTTAAAATCCCATTAGCGACAATAGAAAATACATAATAAAATCATATAGTGGGTCTTCCACAGTGATTCTTAAATGCCGAAGTTGTACCGCGCCTTTAGTAGATTCTATTGGATACAGAGCCCCTCCCCGTTCCATCCCTAACACTAAAGCAAGCAAATGGGACTTTCTGTAAGTCACGCAGCTGCGAGAGCACTCATTTAGTTCGACTCTTGATTCTTTAGGGCGAAGTTGGTATTGATTTTTGGACGAGGTTCAGCGCGGGGCCTTATAAAGACGACGCGCGACGATGCTAGCCATCACCGATTTCGGCGACTTTTGGTAGGGATATTAGAGGCCCCTTTAAAAGGCGGAGTCACGAAAAAAAAGAACAGTCCGCTATCTTTGTTGGATACATAAATATTTTGGATTTCTTTCTCGCACTTTGGGACAGGCGGTATGCACCGCCTATTAGTAAAATATTAGATCAGAAATGCGCGATAATGCAGTATATGCAATTAATGGAAATATGTCCTACACAACTTCTAAAAAAAAAATTGTTATATACATATTTTTGTTGGATATGTCATGTGTTGGTTTTTGAAATGTGATGATACCATTCGGAAAACATATGCGCAGTGGTTTGTTTATGTTAAGTTCTTGGCAATAAAGGCTTGTTGCGCTGGCAATCATGTGCACCTGACTATCACAATCAAAATTTGTTTTCCCTGTGAAAATCATTTAAAAAAATTAAATAATAAATTAATAACATAAAATATTCTTGGAGACGGCGAAGTAATTGACCTTATTTCTTGCATGGCCTCCCTTCCAGCATGCGGGTGTGTAACTAAAAATTGATTTTACGCTTTGGAATTTAATTTAAAATATAAAAAAACTATTATAATTTGTAGTTTAAAAAAAATATATGCAATTTTTTTATTTATTTAAATAATTAGAACGATTAAAATTTTAATTAAAAATAACAGTATTCGACGGTTCGACCTATACACTCTGATTTATCTGTACCAAAGCAAAAAAAAACACTTTTAGCCACTCCCCGATTCAGTTTCTCACACAAACCTTATTTAGATTTTAAACTAAAACGTCTAATGATTTTTTCGATTTGATATAAAATAATGGCAACCTCTCCTTAGAATAACATGTAACACACCTCACCTTACACTTTAGTAGAGGACCTTACAAATTTTTTAGGCAAAATTTTGAACTTTTTAATTGACTTTGAATTAACTCATAAACCGAGCTAGAAAACGTATTTTCAAGATAATATTATATTCACTTAACTATTTCAAAACAAAAAACTGTTTTCAAACCAAGTGTTTGAGTTTTTCTGAATATACCTATCGATTTACCAGAAGAAAATGTACCCAAAGGTGGTCGTTTAGTTTTGTGTTGTAAACATGTTTTCATCATTTTTTTTAATTAGTAAAAAAGCTGCATTCTTGTCACGCACAACAAGGTATGACTCAGCAAAATTGGTTTAGTGGTTCTAAAAAAATATATTTTGGTTTCAACCATTATTTTGCATATTATACGATTGCCTTGCCAATTATGTCTGCATTTATTTCCTTATAAATTCATTACTACTGAACCGATTTTAATGAAATAAAAAACATCTTGGTTAGAATTAAAATCGGTGTAGTGGTTCTCACAAAACCTATTTTTGTTTCAGCCATTGTGTTTACTGATTGTACGATAATATAATATTCAAAGCCTCTGTCTCTTTATTCTCAAAAATGCACTTTTGCTTGCAACGACGGCAACTAAGTTCCTTGACTATTTTCTTATATCCATCTATAGTGATCAGAGTAAGCCAGTAGATTTGTAGATTTGAATCAAAACAAAATGCTATTTGGGTCGAATTGTCCTTATTTGGATGCACAAGTTGCATGCAAATGCGGTGTGAATAAATTCTTGATTTGGTCGAAGATCATATAAACCGCAATTGCATTGAGGTAATTCAATAATGCTCAAAATGGAGTGGCAAAATTATTATATTTCAAGCAAGTATCTAAATACCACTCTTCTACCCGCACAGGAGAATATCAGCAGTGTATGGACTTACAGCAATGGCGGATCCAGGAAAATCAAATAAATTTTTCTTTGCTGATTATAATAATTTTGTGCAGAACGTTGAAGTGCACTTTAAGGCCCGCAAAAAAATATTGATTGAAGAAAATATAGTACTTGAGCCTACTAAATATGTTGTTCATATAGAGTAAATACATGTGTGTTAGATGTTAGCTCCAGCTAAATTTCGCGGTTGTTTATATATTTTTAAAACCACACAATTGTATGAAGGACAGAGTGCATTTGCGCATTTTGGACATGCGCACCAACAACCGCAGAGATCCTTGTCGACCGCCTCGAGAAAATGGCGTGTTAATTGCGTTCTCCAACTATTTCAAATTTCTACACCTGAAAGTGCTCGATTTTGGTGTACTGAAGCATAGAACTAGAAACTTCAGCCCTTCAGCTACGTGGTGACATCATTAGATCCAATCAGGGGCCCCTTGGAACGTGGAGAAATTGGCTGCAAACTGGTGAGTGCCTTTGTTTCTGATTGCCGTTGTGTGGCACAACAATTAACCTATGGACGTTTGACTATTTCGTAATTTCATATCAATATATTTATGTTTGTTCGCGCTTCATTAATTAAAATAATATATACTGCGGGCAAAACAGTTAGACGCAGTGGGGGGTTCCACCCTATTCTCTGCAAAAACACGTTTCTTTCTCACTTTTAAAACATCTTTATAGGTTTTTATTTTATTTTATGCATTTCTTTTTAGTTTATTAATAACGTGAAATTTGGTAACCTTGGTGCAATTCTATGGATCACACCACAAAAACCGAAAACAGATTAGAACATCCAATAAATGTGTGCCACTTTTTTGTTGGCTCCTTCGAATAGAGATCAGCAGCCTATATGAGCGACAGAGATAGGGCCAATGTTGGACATTTTAGCGTTGTTTAAATAGAAAAAATCAAACAAATTTTGTGCCTGGCACAGGCCATCAGTTAGTCGTATAACTCGCATTGTTTTTGTGCGTGGAGTAATGGATGTATTAACTTACGCCCTTTACAATACATTTTAATTATTTCTGAAGAATTTTTTGATAAATTTTTAGTGATTTCATGACGAAATTTGGGTGGACATGAGTTACTTTCTTTAAAAAATAATGAACTAGAAACCCCAAACATAGTAGTAGTAGATATGTTTTTTAAAAACCCCGAATTTTTATAACGGGTTAATATGTGTTTGCGAGCTTTCTTCCGGATGCAAACCATTTTTAGTCTGACCCCGGAAAGGGCTCTACTCACACACAACTTTTTTTCTCAGATGGGATATTCCACCAGAGCTATCAAAACGGACGCCACTGTCCTCCAGTTTGTTGACGTCACATCGAAGGGTGATTTTTTTTTTGATGGTCACGTCATGACACAGCTGATTGTTTTTAAAATAATGAAGTTGGAATGACGGTTCATGAATCATATTTGATTTTTTTGCAAATAAAGCCGGTTTTGAAATTGTTTTTACTATATTCTTGCAGAACAATTTTTTTTAAATGTTATAGCAGGGCTATCAAAACGTACGGGCCACGATCCTCCACTTTGTTGACGTCACATCCGGGGCTGATTTTTTTTTGATGGTCACGTTACGACACAGCTGATTGTCTTTAAAATATTGAAGTTAGAATGACGGTTCATGAATATTTAATTTTTTTTTAAATAACGCCGTTTTTGAGATTGTTTTTACTTTATTCTTGCAGAACAATTTTTTTTAAATGTATAGTAATCCTTAATTTTTCATAGCCGCTTCATTAGCTCACACAATAATTCAGTTTAAAGCAGAAGCAAATGTGACAATCACAGATGACAAAGTCAAATTCATGTCAAATATAACAGTTGATATGTGGTACATGGCGGGTAATTTGAATTCAAAATAAGAAATGCTAAATCTTGAAGATTTTAACCTTTTAATCATGTTGCTTCCTTACAAACCTTTGGCGGAATATCGGGATGGTGTCTGAGAATATTTCACTGAAATTTTGCGAAAATCTGTAGTGCCATTTTGAAAATATCATAAAAAAACATCTGACCTCCCATAAGACCCAGTGTAAAATTCAGCCCCGGGAGAACAGCTGATTTTTTCAGGGTCGTGGCCTCTATTTTTGTGTTGGCCTTGGTTATAGTTATCCTTAATTTTTCAGGGCCGCTTAATTAGCTCACTCAAAAATTAAATTTAAAGCAGAAGCGAATGTGTTCGTTTCTGCGTGGAAAGTAATCGGATTACCTACATCTATTTGTTTATATTCGGCAATGGGCAGACTTTTAAAACTTAATATAGTTATTTACATGTGTTTACAAAAATTAAAACATCAAAAAATTATTTTTTTGTAGTATAATTTTGTTTTAAAAAGATGAATGAATGGTATTTTTGGGTTTTAAATTAATTTTATTGTAAAAAATCAAACAAATAAACAAATGTCATGACAAACACGGATGACAAAGTCCAATACATGTCAAATATAACAGTTGACATGCGGTACGTGGCTGGTAATTTGAATTCAAAATAAGGAATGCTAAATCTTGAAGATTTTAACGTTTTAATCATCTTGCATCCTTACAAAAATATTATTACGGGTTCATTACTACAAATAAAACTCGCAAATGTCAAAAACGATATGTCAATTTATTTCGACAATTATGTACAAAACACGCACTTAAACTTACTAATAACTTGCTAATAACTCACTACTGAAATCGGCCTATTAACTTCGTGTTGTTAATATCTCGCGTTTACTATAGTTCGTTATTTCTGACTGACTTTCGATGCGCGATGTCCGGCCCTATATATAGGGTCGTCGATCTTTCACGAACTATCTATCCTTTTTCGATACACGAGTATACTAGTTTCTGCTAGAAGGTTCGCGTCCGAGTACGAGTGTGAGTCATAGATAACGCAACTTAAACCTAGACTAAGAATACAACCATAAGATAAGAACCTAATACTACACTAAACCTAAATAAATTGTAACTATAAAATTTAAATAGCTTAAAGTTGTAGCAATATTTTACTGAAATTTCGCGGAAATCAAGATCATAAAAAAACGTCTGACCTCCCATAAGACCCAACGTAGAAGTCAACCCACCGAGAACAGCTGATTTTTTCAGCGTCGAGGCCTGTATTTTTTGTGCGCCTTGGCTGCACACCTCATCCGAAAGGTTATAAAAAAAGAAACCCCACGAAATTATTTTTATTTGGCCTTGGTCACCTCAAGTGTCAAAAAATTATTATTAAAATTTTTGACTTCTTAATAGAAGGATAGCGAAAAAATTAAAAAACGACAAATTATTTTTTTTGTTCCTAATTATGTCAATTAGAATGTTAAAGAATGACGATGTGTTTGATTTGATTTATTGAATTAAAGTCTTATAAAACACCAAGTTTTACAAAAGGTAATTACAATATAAGATTAGAGGTAGCAGAATTTTAACATACTCGTAAAATATAAATTTTATCACATTTTAAAACACATACTTACACATAACAATCCTCACATACAGACAGACAAACAGGAGAGAAAAAAAAATATACAACTACCGCTACAGATTTCAGTGGCACCAGGTATCAACTACAACATTAGCTTTTTGATTTCTTTAACGGTAGTGTTAAAGAAGTCAATCTCCCTATCTTTATATAAATTATTACAATATTGCAACATTTGGTTTAGAGGACTATCTAAAGAAGACCTAACACTAAATAATTTATCTTTCCTATATCTAAGATTCACTTTAGGAACATGAAAATTGATATCATTTATTATTGCACATTTATGGTATTTAACATTATTTAGTAAATAATAAATAAAGACTACAGACTGGTATTTTTTTCTATCAAAGAGTTTTTGATACTTATATGTGTCTAACATGCTTTGATAAGAAACCAGATAGGGGTAGGAATTATTATCTTTAAGGTACATAAATCGGAGAAATTTCTTTTGAATGCGTTCAATTCGCTCACTATGACATTGAGCCATAGGAGACCATATTACCGATGCATATTCCAAATGAGGTCTAACTAGTGCATTATAGAGCTTTGTAATTGTGCTTAAGTGCTTAAAATTTTTGGAGTTGCGGACAATAAACCCTAATTTTTTATAAGCCTTGTTTATTGCAAAGTCATAATGTGAATTAAATTTTAAGTTGCCTGCATATATACACCCAGATCCTTTATTTCTTGTTTTCTCTGTAAAATAGCATTGTTAATGGAGTACCCAAATTTAATAGGATTTACTTTTCTTATATATATAACTGCGACACACTTATCTGTGTTAAGACGCATTTTATTCTGCAAAAACCAGTCAGCCACAGAGTCTAAATCTTCCTGTAGCTGGATGGAATCTGCTAGTGTAATAATAATCTTAAAAATTTTAAAATCATCTGCAAAAATCAAGCAAGATGAGTATTTAACGCGGTTAATAAGTGTGTTCATAAATATGATAAATAACAATGGACCAACATTACTCCCCTGAGGCACTCCAGAAGTTGCAAAGTATGGTTCAGAGTATGAATTTCCTATTTTTACACTATGTGTCCGGTCTGAGAGATATGAAATAAAAAATTGACTAGTTTGCTTAGACACACCCAGTTCTGCAAGTCGTTTGATTAGGATTTCATGGTCAACCAGATCAAATGCCTTAGCGCAGTCCATATAGATTGTATCTAGTTGTCCTTGTTTGCTTAAAGCCTCAAAAGCGTGTGTAGTAAATTTACATAAATTAGAGACTGTTGACATGCCAGCAACAAATCCATGTTGCTCAGTGGCAATTTTAAGAAGGTCATTACAGAGTATAGTCTCAAAAATTATAAAGTATAGTCTCAAAAATCTTAGCCAATGAGTTTAAAATGCTTATTGGCCTATAGTTTTTGATATCGCTCTCACTATTGCCCTTAAAGGCAGGGACAATATAAAAATTGTTCTGTTTTTGTTTGTTGAAATTATTTTTGAGGTTATGTTGATCTGTGTTTGAACGAGACGGCACAGACAGCTCCGCGGAAGCGATCACAGCATATGAGGTCGATGGTGTCGGAGCACCAGTGCAGTCCGTGTTCTCCGGTGTACACCGGGCCATTTCCATTGGTATCTGAAACGTGCTTGGAGTTCTCGACGCTGTTGAACGCACCCTATTTATGTCAATAACAGTGTTGTCATGATTTTCAGGATTACCTGGAAAATTATTGTTGTTTGTCTTTTTTTTAACTAATTTTTCTTCAAGTGAAACAATTTTTTCACGAAGAAGCATTGCATTCTCTTCTAAAATTCGGTTTTTACCTTGAAGCTCATCAACCAACATCCTCAGGAGGGTTACTTCGGTGTCTGACTCTTTGGAGGTTAGGTCTGTCGAATCAGCAATTTCATGAGGGCAGCTTGTACTCTTTACTGCTGCAGCCCTTAAACAAGCTGGATGAAAGAGGCCTGCGCAATGCTTACACTGAACACTATTTTTCACAGATTTACCGCAATGAAAACACAATTTTTCGCTTTTATTTTGGAGAGCAATATCGGGACGTGTATCCCCCGCCATGGTTGCCACTATTGTTAAAAAAGAGAAAAGCAAAAAAAAAATATACTATTGTTTTTCTTTGGCAAATTAGAAGCGGGGTGTCGACGGCGGCAAATTGTCTCATTCCCTCTGGTCACTATGCAAAACCCGCAAAATTCCCCTCCCCCCCAAATGAAATTCCTAGATCCGCCCCTTTAGTGCATGATTTGCTTGGCTACCGGAGGTCGAGTTTTTTCTGTGTAAAATAAAGAATCGTTTAAATTTAAAAGAATTAAAATTATGCAAGCAATATCAGTTGGAGCTATGCGTGTATACGCTGTTGTACTTTTACGCCTCAAAAATGGTATTTTAATAATCAGAAAATTCTTTTTTCTTTCCGACTGCGCGAGCGATAGGGCTGTATATTTTATTCGGTTTTAAAGTTGATTAGAGCGAACGGCGCGCTGGCCACGGGAGGGCGCCCCCCGTCGCGATGTAAGTGCTTATCTCGGCCATATCAAACCGTTATAACGTGGAGTCGGTCGTAATTTATAGGCAAGGTGAGTCCGCTTCATTAGGAGGAGAAACGACCTTTTTCGCCCCTTCGCTCCCCTCTCTCAATCTTTGATTTTAGCTCTTTTTTTAAGGAATTGTGTCAATTTCTTTTACACCGGATTCCCAATGAAGAAGCGCCACGGGGTGTAACTAATTGCACTTTTTATATATGGAGTCTTTCCTGACTTCAAAACCATAGTCATATAAATGCTAACTGATCCTCTTTTCGAAATTTTATCAACTTGACTTTTTTTAGTTTTCAGGGTATATCTAACGGTTAAGTTGTAACAGGACGAGTACGCGGTTTGAACCAAATTTTGACATTTAACTAAAGAGGTCACCAAAATACTTTTTTGTATTACAGAACAAAAGTCTGGAAGCAGGGGGGGGGGCGGGTAAATGGTGAAACGGTGACCGTGAATATTGGCACAGGAAAAAGGCACATATAAAAAGGCACATATAAAAAAGCGCAGACCAAAAAAGCGCACATAGCCAAACAACGCACATGGAAATCATGCAAAGAAAAGTTCTGGTTTATGGCAAAATCATGACGAAATAAATTTAAGTCTTCAGAATTAGAATGCTCAATATAAAAGATTAACAGGTTAGGTTACTTGATTATATCAATTTTGCCCCATAAAAACAGGGAAGTATTTCTATTAATAATTTCATTATATTTTGAAATTCGTACATATGTAAGTTTTGACAAACTTTGAAAATATTTGAGATTTTTTGAATTTTTTTTAGTAATATTAGAATTGGTCAATATCTTAAAAAATTATCAAAATATTTAAAACTCTGTTTTTTGAAAATTTGGAGAATTAGTATAATTTTTTATTTATTCGTAAGTATAAATAAATTTTGTTCATTCAAAACCTCCTATTAATTGTTACTCTAGGAGCATAAACGGGCCATTAGTTTAGCTTAGATTATATTGGAGTATGCATATACAAAAAAAGATTGCGAAAAACGCTAAAAATGGCGAAAAATTTGTATTTTTTTTTAATGTCAACTTTGCTTTATAAAATAGTTCTGCGAAGTGGTAAAATATTCCTAGATTTATTTTTAAATTGAACTCTCATGTAATCTCATGTAAGTACCTACATTATATTCTTTACTTTTTGGCTTTGAAAATGTACCTACCATTTTTGCAACTTTACCATCTAATATTGCAATACTTTGATTAAGTTTTTCGCAGTTTATATAGACCAGTTTTTTCATTTTATGTGCTGGTTGCACTTTTTCCCCCACCGTAGAACCGCTGGTGTATAGTAAGCCGTTTTTAAACTACAGGGGGTATTTGAGAAGTCTATTACTTTTTTATTTATGAAAGTTTCTTGTTGGTGTAAATTAATTTTTTATATGTTTTTTTATAAAGAATCAAACTAATAACATCTAAATGTTAGCCCCCCTCGCCAAATGCAGATATTTAAACATCCTCTCTAGCTTAAAAACGGCTTGCCATATTAAAATGCTGTTTTTACCTTTAACTTTTCTTGAAAATTTTCTCGATTTACATTTTTCGACTGATTTGTTAACTTAAAAAAATTCACTGTAGCTATAAAATTATATTATGTATCGCACTTACGTTTTAAATTCAGGTTAGGTAAAGATTGAGGTCTAGTTTTCGTAATGACATTCGATCAGTGTTGCCCTCTATCCTCCTATATGCAAAATATAAAATATAACCCTCGTACTTACTACTACTATGTCGGTTTAGAACGTTTTTTCTACGTTGTCGGATGCCTATCCTCCACCTCCTTCGATCCTGATAATCATCTTCTGTCAGGTTTTTTTGACTCATTAATCTTTGGATTCCTATTATTTCTTTTATAATCTCTTTTCTTATATGTGTTCTAGATATTCACATTGATCTGCTTATTGCATCCATTTCGACACTTTCCATTTTTGTTTTGTATTTTTCTGTTACGCGACAACTCTTTATTCATTACAATAGCGTGCTTTTTACCATTGTTTCATATATATTAAATTTTACATGATTTTATATCTCTCTGCTCCATAAAATACTGTTAAGACATCCAATAACCTTTTTTGCTTTTACTATTCTTTCTTCCAGTTCTTTACAGTCTGTTCCTGTTTTCTCATTCCATGGAGATATTCTAACTCACTTGATTCGTTTCCAATACAACCCTCACTTTTGGTATTCTTCCCTTAATTTAACTAACTGCACGAAACCCACTTTGCTCTTCTTCTTGTTCATGAAAATTATTCTCTATTAGATCTTTAAGATTCCTACCGTACAATATACCTAGAGTACTGGTTACTGAAATTCCTCTGTAATTGTTGCAATCCAGCTTGTTTCCTTTTTTATGTATTGAGGATAAGAATGCAATTTTCCAATCATCAGGTACTGGCTGTCCGTTTATGCATTGATTGATAATATAAGTGAGATTTTCTAGTAGTTTCTCTGATCCATATTTGGGCCTTTCAGCGTATATTCCCCCAGGTCCGCTAGCTTTTCCGGATTTAAGTTTTTTCATATAATTCTTTATCATTTCTTTTTTGATGATTACTTCTTCTCCATGCACTTCTATGTCTCAGCAGTCCCTTGTAGTGTTCTGTCCATGTACTGGTTTAATGATCTGAATGTTTCCTTTTTCTTTTGTTGAGTTTTTTACCGTAGAAATAAGTTTCCATACTACGCGTATCGTGGCATTTACGCTCGAACATTTAATTTTTTCCGTGCTTATCAAATTTCTTAGCTGTCTTCTGGTTTTCCTGTAGATT
Organism: Aspidapion aeneum; assembly: GCA_963576565.1. Taxonomy (NCBI): domain Eukaryota; kingdom Metazoa; phylum Arthropoda; class Insecta; order Coleoptera; family Brentidae; genus Aspidapion; species Aspidapion aeneum. The sequence continues at coordinate 29,735,313 of OY755038.1, read as the reverse complement.
TAGGTCTCTTTGCTCTTTAGTACTGAGCCATTTCAAGTATTTGCGTTTTTTCTGTTTGACCATTTCCTCTATTTCCTCCGTCCACCACATCTTATTGTTATTTCTATTCTCTTGGTATCCAACAGCTTCTTTGCTTGCTTCCTTCAAGCTTTTTATTTTTCATCTAATGATTTCTGATACAATCTTTGCGTACTTTCGATTACTAGACTTCTCAAGTTAAATTTTTGATTGTTTTCGTTGCATTCTAGGTTTTCATTTTCTCCAATACTCTCGTCCCTATTTGGTTTTCTTAAAGGGAATAATATTTTTGCTTTTACCAGATGGTGGTCAGATCCACACGTAACACAACAAAGTGCTCGCATATCATACCTCCACCTATTAACCCTCGTACTTTCGATTTTTTTAAGGGATTTTCCTATTCTTCACGAAATAAAATCGATATCTAAATAGATAGAACTGTTAAAATCATAGGTATGAATGGTAACCTTAATGGTGGATCGCGATAGCATGGCGGTTAGGGTTGAGGTTCCGCCCAAGCAACAGCGATAATTAAAATTTTAATAGTCCGGGCACGAAAAAGGTTTAATTACTTTTGTTGTAAACGCAACGGGAATAAGCCTAAGCAGAAAATTCGAGGGGCGGTTACAAAGTGAAATTGATTCCTGAAGCGGCCATAATATGAATTTGTGTTTTGCGACTTTGTCAGGAAAGAACGGAGTATTAAAAAGTGTTGTTAAATTTAAATTAAACAAAAGGGCGATTCCATATACAATGAAATAAAATTATAACCTCTATACCCCATGGTTCAAAGAAAGTGAAACTGCATCATCAAATTTAAGATTGGCGGAAAGAAAGTACCTATGTATCATAACAAAAACATGTAATGTAAAAAAATAACCAATTTTAGAAAAACATTTCAAATAAAGTACGTTTAAAATTTGTATTGGATAACTTGGCTTTACTTTTATCTCAATTCTTTTTACGGAATACTTAACATTTTTGCGTATCTACTTGACTTTTTTTACATGAAATGTTCTTGTTATGATTTCACTTATTTTTTAAAGGAATTGGATATTTAATTTTTAAAGTAGTAAAATATGCGAAATATTGTCAAAACTTTTGCAATGCCTTATCTAAAATTTTAAGTATTTTTAATTTTTTTCCTATAGTTTTATCATAGTTCCTATCAGTCTTCCAAAGCTCAGCTATCGAGCGTTTCTGGAAATGGGCAATGTTAGTTTTACATAACTTTACGTTTATAGGGGAGGAAAGTAAAGTAAAATTTTGAGGTTTTTTAATTTTTTTCCATGGTCTTATCATAGTTCTTATCAGCCTTCCAAAGCTCATGACAAAATAATACGCAAAAAGTTAGTAGATTTGAGAAGTCTTAATCTAGTGGCGTTTTAGAACATGTTGTGGAGGACCTTTCAAGTGTGAATTTGGGGTAAAAAAGACTTTATATACACAGCAACAGAAACTTCCGCAAAAATTACATTTGTATAGCTTGATTCCACCTTGTATTTAATTAATATCTTAAATATTACATGGTAGGTAGGAGGTTGTTTTCTAGTAAAAAATAACTTTATTATTTTTGTTCACGTTAATTTAACGTTGATGTGATTTTTGTGCTATGTGAGTAGATATGCAAATTGGTTGTTAAAATTGCAAAACAATTCAACAAACAATAGTCTATAAGTTTTTAAATTTGGCTTTGTTGTTGGAGGACTTTTGACCAAAATCACTGAAACACCTTATTTTTGATTTTTGGGAAAAGTATTGAAAAATAAAGTTAGGACTCACACGGTAAAAAAAAAATTCCACACTGAAAACACGTTCTTTTCTTGAATAAATTATTTTACGTTAAGACAATTTGTTTTGAATCAAAATATTTCTTTTTAGTTCAACGCAGCGTTTAACCTTGAAATGAGACTTTATTTTTCTTCTTTAATTGTTTTGTTTCAGTATACCCCATAAATTGTCTTCATATAAGTAATATTTTGCTTCCAGAGAAAACGGTGCCAGATTAATTCAGTTCCAATTTGTAATAAAACAATTTCTCTTTCACATTAAAATAAAGAGAGAAGACATTTTTTGTGCTATATCAAGAAAATATTCTCTTGGTGAATAGGAAAGCACAAATTATTTTACTTCAAAGCAATTTGCTTTGATCTAAGACAATCTTTTTTACCGTGCATAAGGTTTGAAACATTAAATTTTGTCTAAGGTCCAAGAAAATAAAATTCCAATCCTATATTTTTTTATACTTGCTAAGGAATATTATAGAAATCCAATGAGCATATGCACGACCTCAGGCTTGTCGAGATTGAAAATTGTTTTGGAGATATCGCGATCGAAACCTTTCATTAATTTGGTGAGATGAATTCCCTTGATTAAGCGGGTTGAACAGTGTCAGAACATGGCATACTAAATCCGAAACTAAATAGCATGACAAAACCAAACAAGATAAACTTAAAATATTGTGTTGGTACTCGCGTACACTGGGTTTGGGTTTATTTGATGCGGATTGGTTTTTATATCCGTACCTCAGAGAAATAAAATATAGTTACCATTGACTTCTATACAATGATAATTACTCTAAGATCCGTACTAAAAAACAGAGCAGAAAACAAATTTGTGCACAAAGTGAAAATGTCCGATTTTATGAAATATTAGATTTTTCATTTGTTAAGATACGATTATTTTAAAACTTTTTTCCTTTGTATGTTTTTTAAATAATTTTGCAATGTTTTCTGCAAGTTTGTATTTTTTTATTTTACATTTTTAATTTGATTACTTATATCAATTAGAAATACGTTGTGTTTTGCCAAAATATTAGTTTATTTTAAATTTTTTCTAAAAATTTGTACGCAATATAATCAATAAGGTTGCCCAAAAGTAATACAGTCGAACCTCTCTAATTCGAACCTCTATAACTCGAACCCCTCTTTAACTACGAACCTTTTAAGCGGTCCCTGTACTTTTTACATGTATTTTAACCTATGTAACTCTCCATAACTCGAACTGTTTTGGTTGTCCCTTCAGGTTCGAGTTATAGAGGTTGGACTGTAGTTGAAGCCAGTGGCGTATATAAGCCCCCCCCCCCCCCCGAAGCTAAGATTTTTTAAAAGGTTTTCCATATATTTCATGAATACAAAAATAAAATAGCATAAAATACGGCCTAATGAGGTCTCGCCCCCCCCCCCCCCCCCCCCCGAAACTTTTATCTATATACGCCACTGTTTGGAGCAAAAAATTTGAAAAGGCTCTCCGTTTTCGGCTAGAAGCAAATTATATTTTTGGCAATAGACCATATCCCCTTAATTTGACCCCGCTGAATCCGAATATCCCTGTCTCCAACTCGAAATATCGATAAAATCCCCCTCAAACCCCCAAAAACCTTTTTTTTGTCAGTTTTATTCAATTTTCTCGAAAACTGACCTTTTTATGGAAAATTGTAAAATTTTTTGTGGAGAGTAAAATTCCCTTTCCAACAATGTATGGGTCGATAAGGTTAGGAGAAGCAAGTAGCTCTTCAGCGTTGTCCGTAAATTGGGATTATTTCGAAAAAAAACATGTTTATTATAGGTTTTATAAAATTTTCTCAAAAATTACACTTTTTAGGAAAAAATATCTAGCATACTTTATTGTAGAAAATATAATTTTCTTTTAAAGGCTGTATTATAATGTATGGTTTATGTCACAGAAAAGTCTCCTTAGGCGTACTGGTAAAAATACATTTTCAAAAATAACCAAAATAATCAATTTTTGTTACATATTTTATGTATTTTTAAAGAAAAATAAGCTTCTTAGGAAAAAAAATATTTTTAACTTATTCTATCCTATAGACCATTTTGCAAAAATGTTTTTTTGGTAATTTTTAAGAGTGACCTTAATATACGGATGTCCCTGGAGAGTTAGACATATTTTCTATCACATTTTCTGATACACCGTTTAAAATGAAATTTCTTAATCCACCGTTAAGAAGATATTTTGTCGCAAAAAGCTTAGTTTTTAAGAAAATTGGATAAAACCTGCAAAAAATTGATTAGTTTGGTGATTTCAAATAATTAATTTAAATTGTGGACACCACTGGAGCGGTAACTACAAAATAACTTTAACCTTGTCATAGACCATTTGAAAGAAAATTTTATTGTCAATGACAAGGTATAAAACACATTTTTTGAGAAAGAGCTTGGTTTTTAAGAAAATTGAATAAAACCTGTGAAAAACTTGTTCTTTTTAATGATTTTTTTAAATCAATGCCATTGTTATAAGTCAAGCCCCACCGAGTTTCACATTGTTAAAAAAGGAATTCTACTGTCTACAATAAAGTAAAGTATATATTTTTTTATATTAAGTTTAGTTTCTGAGAAAATTAGATAAACTTGTAACAAAAATGGTTAATTTCTTTCTTTTCTTAAATTGATTTAATTTACGGATGCTAAAGTTATACTTATATATCATTTCAAAGGAAATTTTATTAGCTATAATAAAACACCTATTTTTCCGTAGACATAAGTTTTACGCAAAATCGGTTAAATCTTGGGAAAAACCATTGAGTTATACCTTGTTGTATAACAGAAAATTTTATTGTCTACAATAAAGTATATTATAAATTTTTCTATTAGAAGCTTAGTTTTTAAGAAAATTTAAAAAAACCTCAAGGTTTTAGATTTTGAGGGGTCTGGGGGGGGGGGGTATAGTGGTGGATTTTTGGAGGTTTTTGCAGTCATTTAGAAAAATCTAATATGATAATATTTTTTGTGTCAATAAATGCATTATAGCGGCAATTTAAAATTTCATCTTGAATATCTCAGCCCCTGTCAACACCTCGAGGTGGCAACAGGGATATTCGAATTCAGCGTTGTATATAGCAAGTAATATAAAACGCTTCTAGAAAGTGGATTTTCCGAAATCTTGCCTTAACTATAATAACATACACGTTTTTTATTTTGAGTGCAGAATAGCCGTTTTTATTTGGCATTTAGCAAACCCTACCTCAGTAGTTATGTAAAAAAAAGTAGCCTCACCAGTTACGAGTTAAGTCAAATCAACTTACTATGAGTAAAGATTATATTGTTTAGAGTATATGATATTTAGATTTGAGATGTATTTTTTTGTGAAAAAATTAACGGTCCCAATTTACTTCCCTGTGGTACTCCGATTTTGATTTCTCAATTCGATGATACAGGGCTATCAAAACGGAAGGGCCACGATCTACAACTTTGTTGACGTCATAGCAGAGGCTGAATTTCTTTTCGATGGTCACGTCACGCCACAGCTGATTGTGTTTAAAATAATAAAGTTGGAATGACGGTTGATGAATCTGAATTTTTTTAAAATAAAGCTGGTTTTAAGATTGTTTTTATTATATTTGTGTAAAACAATTTTTTTTTAATGCATAGTAATTCCTAATTTTACAGAGACGTTTCATTAGCTGACACAAAAATTAAATTTAAAGCAGTAGCGAATGTGTTCGTTTCTTCGTGGAAAGTAACCGGCTGACCTACACCTATTTGTTTTTACTCGGCAACTTTTAGATGTGTTTACATAAATTAGAACATCAAAAAATGATTTTTTTGTAGTGTAATTTTGTTTTAAAAAGATTAACACTGGTATTTTTGGATTTTATTGCTAAATCTTGAAGATTTTAACCTTTTAACCATCTTTCATCCTTAGAAAAGTTTGATTGAATATCGGTACAGTGTCTGGAAATATTTTGCTGAAATTTATGAAAATCTATAGTGCCATTTTGAAAATATCAAACAGCTGGTTTTTTCAGAGTCGTGGCCTGTATTTTTTTGTTGGTCTTGGATCAATGTCTATAGAGATAGGTTACTTGGTAACTTAACTTACTGACCAATCAGAGCTAGTTGTTGAGGCGCGGGAAACACGTCACCCGGAGTGCCCATTTAAATAAAAAGCATTTAATATAGTAGGAAATATTTAAGTTTCTTGTGTTCCTTTATTGATTTAAATGTAAATATGACAAAAAAAGTTTTTTTTCGATTAAATGTGCAGATAAAAAACAAAATAAATGTATTATTTATACAAAAACATCTTCAAAAAATCCTTTACGCAATTTTCTCGAAATTTGGTTTTGATAAGTAGAGTTAAATCCATCCAAAATGACACATTTCTTTATTTTTAAACCGATTTGTCTTAAACTTGAAAGTTTGCAGTGCTTGACATCACTTAATAAACTTTTATCCTCAAACTTAAAAAAATTAAAATGGCGGATCCAAAATGGCGGATTTTCTTATTTATACACCGATATGTATCAAATATAGAACTTGGCGGTGTTTTAAGTCACTGATTATAATTTTTGACACCAAAATAATAATCAGCTACTTGAAGCACTACTAAGTTCTATATTTGATACATATCGGTGCATTAATAAAAAAATCCGCCATTATGGATCCGCTATTTTATTTCTTTTAAGTTTGAGGATAAAACTGTATTAAGTGATCTCAAGCACTACAAACTTTCAAGTTTGAGACAAATCGCTTTAAAAATAAAGAAATCCGCCATTTTGGATCCGCCATTTTTGTAATCAAAAGCGTAAATTTTATGTTACTATGTTACCAGAAGTCCCAAATTTCAAGAAAATTACGTAAAAGATTTTTTAAAGATGTTTTTCCTTAAATAATTGTATAATATCTATTTTGTTTTTCATCTGCATATTTTATCGAAAAAAATATTTAAGTCTGGCGCCGAGTTGGCCCGGCGCCCAGTTGGCGGTGCCCAGTTGTCCTAGACCACTCCTGGCGTATTTAACATCTAGAAAGCAACGAATTCATTTCTTCAATTCAATTCAAATGTACCTTATACCAAATATCCCAAAGGAACAATGTCTTAGAAAGCTTTTAGCTTAAGTAAAATAAGTACAAATAGAAAGTATAAGTATAAACTAGAACAAGTATTTAAATAAATATAGTCACAACACAAATGTAAAAAATAAACCATCGTAGATTAAAAATACTTAAAAGCACATGTAAACAATGCGCTCTAATCAAATGGTGGCTCTCCAAATGACGCGCTGTCACCTCTCACCCCGCTTCGACCATAGAGTTACCAGACAACCTATCCTCTATAGACCTTGGTCTTGGATGATATTGTGTTTAAGAATTTTCTACATTTTGATTCTTATACTACGCATTCTATTTATCCAACCAAAACCGTAATATCATGAGCCACAAACCATCCAGCGTACTATCGCCATGGTAATCTAAGGAAGAAACCGAGCCAACATAATAAGATAAACAAAACAAAAAAAAATGAAAGACTGTAACTTTGAGAGGAGAAGCACCAACACAAACACACGAAAACATCATTCCACAGCGCGGCGTGGCGCATCAGATTTTACGTAAGGCACATGACGTTTCTGACACATGTCAGAATTGGATTAAATCCTTTACGTACTACTGCGAGGTTACGGCCACATAGAGGGAACGGTTTTTGTTACGAAACAACTATTTCAACCATGCTTGGAATTTGATTTATATTTTATTCAGATGGTCATAAGCTTTAAAATTTATTTAGGTAATGTTTTTGTTTTACTTTTCTGTTCATAAACGGGAAAAGTATTGTTATTAAACGTCTAGATGTTACGCTAAAAGTTTAGCTCCTGTCAGCAAGGAAGAAAATCAGCTTTGCACTGCAGAAAGAAAAAAAGTTACAAAATGGGCATTGTGGTTTAGTTTGGTGTAAGTTCTTATTACGAAGGCTGTCTTTTATATTTTGCATATAGAAACATAGAGGGCGACACTGATCGAATGTCCTTAATAAAACTTAACCTCAATCTTTATCTAACCTAAATTTAAAGCTTCAGTGCGATACATATACTTAGTTTTATAGCTCAAGTGAATTTTTTAAGTTAACAAATCAGTCGAAAATAGAACTAAGCCGAGAACATTTTCGGGCTATAATTTTTTACAATTTTAGAAGGAAATTATCTCAACAAGAATGCCTTGCCGAGTTGATTTCTGTTTCCGGTACTGAAGCACCACATCAGTCGACAGTTTCTCGTCTAGCCTTGGCGACGACGATCCAAAGCCAGGTGCACCAAAAACGGCTGTCACTTAGGAAAACATCGATGCTGTACGCATGCTCATCACGGAAGATCGACATGTGGTGTCAGAAAACTTTAGACCGTTTAGGCAGGAAATTCGAAAAACGAGTTGAGCATTGTCAGTGGCAATGAATCGTGGATTTTCTCATATGAACCCGAAAATAAACGTCAGTCGTCTGTTTGGGTGTTCCGAGATGAAGAAAAAGCCAACAAAAGTCATCCGTTCTCGAAGTGTATCCAAAAAGATGGTCGCGACATTTTCCCCAAGAGCAGGTCCTGTAGCAATAATTTCTCTGGAAGATCAAAGGACTGTTACTTTTGATTGGTATATCACCATTTGTTTGGCGAAAGTCATCGTTGAGCTTTGAAAAACAAAACCTGAATGATGAACCATTCTCCATAAATATACGTCAAATTGTTCATTCCAGACAGTCCCGGTCTAAGCCCCAACGATTTCTATACTTTTCCGAAAATCAGGAATGGACTGCGTGGTCAAAGATTTCAGTTGCTAGAGGAAGCAGTCGACGCCTTCAAAAATGTAATTTTGATAGTACTAGTGATGTAAATGGAAATATTTCTGTTGGAAATATTTTCATGGTAATGGAAATATTGGAAATTTCTGAAGGTGTCTCGGAAATATTGGAAATATTGGGAATATTGGAAATATTTAAAAAAATATTATCTTTCTCATTTTGTAATCTTAGGGAGCGTTCTTAAATTACGCAACGCTAAAATTCAGGATTTTTGACCCCCACCCCCCTCTTTACGCATTTTTAACAAAAAACACATTAAAATACCATTGAGTCTCGGCAAGGCCAAAACCCCCCTCCCGAGCGTTACGTAATTTAAGGATAGGCCCTTATAAGCATTAAACTTACTATAGAACAATTTTTATTTCTGATACTATTAAAGATTTTGAGGAAGTAGACTGGCAAAACGATGTTATTGAGTGTGATGCTGATGACAGCGATTAATATATGCCTCTTGCTCAACAAGTGAATAGTGTAGTGTGTTTTCCGGTGTTTTGTTAGGATTTTATAAATTAATATTCCCTTTTTTCTTATTTTTTAATATTTCATATATTTCCAATGTTTCAGGAAATATTTCCGAAAATATATATCTGGAAATTTTACACTAGTTAGAAAATTCACTTAATATGCTTCAAAAGCATGCAGTCCTTAAATATTACCAGGTTCTAAAATACAAATAATGTATTTTATAAAATAAGGCTAAAAAGAAAGATGTCACTGCCAGTTTTAAACTGTGTTCAATTTCCAAAAACTGTACAAGTTGGTAAATTAATTAAATTTTTTATTGTTACACATTTGGATAGATTTCTACTTATTCTACCTACCAACAAAACTCTGCGTTCAAATCTCAAATTAAACAAATATATTTTGCATAACTGATAATATATTTTGCATGAAGCAGTGGCGCTCCCAAGAATATGTCATGGGGGGGGCGAGGTCTCTTGGGGGGGCCCGAACCGAATTTTATGCTATTTTTTGTGTTTTTTCATAAAATATGTAAAAAAATCTAAGGCTTGGAAGGGACCTGGGCCCCGAGCCCCCCCCCCTGGGTGCGCCCATGAAAGAACTACAAATTACAAAATTTTGTTTTGTTCTCCCGTAACATTTTCGGTATCGAAGGGGATGTGCGATATGACGTTCATTTGCCATTTTCGTTTGGTGAGTCCGACATATTATAATCTATAATCTTTGAGTCCGACAACCAACAAAAAATAAATAAGAACGCGATGAAAGCAGAAGAAATTAATATTTTAATCTCGCTTTTTTTAATTTTTGTTGCTTTTGACTAAAGGAGTCCCTTCTGTAGATAAATTAATATATGGGAACAACATTTTCGACGTAACTTTCAATCCTGGTTGTTATAAGCTATGTTTATAGTATTATTACCAAATGACATTTAAAAAATTGACTCGGGCATGTTGGATGTCACAAAAAAATTAAAAATGCCAAGACAGCTGGATTTTCAGTAACTTACACTAAAAATTATCAATTGAATTTTCAGTATACGGGATTTTTATGAGCACGAGTGTACATAGAACTTATTTCTTGGCAATATTCCAACAAAAAAAAATACAATATAAATCCGCAAAATATAAATCCGCCGATAAAAACGAAAAAAAAAAGTGACAACGTAAGCGATCTCGGCGCGGCGCCTGCTTCGACTTTGAAACGAAAAGATTGAGCTTGATTTTTGAGACACTTTACATCTCATTCGGTGTGACGTGGAGTGACGCGCACAAATTGAGCAAATCTGCGCTGGCAGTTTCGCGGCGAAGCATTAAGGAGCCCAGGAAATAGAGCAACGCAGCAGAAAGCAGAGATGTTTAAATTTAAATTTTTTCATATATTTTTATCAATATTTCACCAATTAATAAGTATAAAAAGCGGTTTTCATAAAAACATAGGCGTTTAAGCGGCCTTGGTACGTACCACTCCTTGAAGAGTGACGTCACGAATGAGCCCTTTGTACGTCATCGTTTATTACCGGTAATTACCACACTTTGGAGGAAGGTTATTGGGATTTCTAACCTCAGAATCATTTGTTTTGTTTCTTTTTGCGTAAATTTTTGCAATGAGTGGAATTTATCGTGCGCGCTTCAATTATGAGGGAAAATTGTACAAAGAGATGGTCTCTATATTGTCGTACCAAAAATTTTTCCGTTTTATCAACCCTTGGCTTCCTCTAGTTTTTTCAATGTATTTATTTATTTATTTATTTATTTATCCAATTCAGGTTGCACACAGTACATGAGTACCAAACTAGCATCCCCTATATAACTTAATAGGTAAACACATTAATCCGAGCCCTAAACTAATTAGAAAAAAGAACTTTGGAATAGAAAATTGTCTTAAAATTAGGAAATTGCCTTAAAATTAAATTTAAGGTATTACTTAAAATTGTATTTATTACATTTAGATTTAACTAAACTAAACATCACGAAACAGCTTAACTTCACTGAAAATATATCTGATTTTATTGATTGGTCAATAATGTTAAACGTATTCTGAAATCTAGTCGTTGGAGAATTTTGTCCAATGTTAGTCCTACAATAAGGAACATCAAAAGTTTGTCTATTTCTCGCATTAACCCTTGGAACTCGCAGGCCGATTCTGGAAACTAGGTACGGGGAATCTACTGGTTATTGATTATTTTGTGGAGCATAGACGTCTGTTATAGTTCGCGTGGATTTTACAGAATTAATTTTAAACTTAGATCGAATATTACGGTATTCATGATTTTCAACCGGGGTGTGTGTTTTGTAGCCGAGATATTTAGGAAATGAATGTAGACTTTAATTGTACTTTTTTTTCCAAATTATACCCAGTATTTAGGAGTCGGCCGAAAAGAACTCAAGTTCTGTAATGGCAAGAAGATTATTATTCATCTTTTAAAAAGCGCACTAAAACCAAAAACGTCTTTAAAAAATCGCAAAAAGCAACAACAAACAATAACCGGTTATAAAAAAAGCTATTCAAGCGGTATTTCTGTAGTAATAGGCTAAGGGCCTAAACAACTGATTTTAAATGTCAACCAAGGAATAACCAGAGGTAATTATAAAAATTTTGTCTACAATGAAAACATGATCTTTTTCTTGAATAAATTGTTTTACCTTAAAACAATTGTATTTTAATTAAAATATTTCTTTTTAGTTCAACGCAGCGTTTAATCTTGAAATGATACTTTATTACAAGCTTTTATTTAACTTCACCTGTATCATGATCCGTGCCTGTATGTATGTATGTATGTAATCAAATCTTGCAACTCATTTTTGAAGAACTTCCAAACCTCCGAATGACTTCAAATTTCGCATAGCGTCTTAGTTCCGATGACAATACAATAATACGGTTTCATCGTGTACCTACCTCCCCCCTAACGTGGGGGGTGGAGAGGGGGTAAAACTTTAGTTGGTCCAGTTTCAACCAAAATTGGTATCTGGGGGTTTTTGATGAGAATTACGAATTTTTGATCAGATTACCAAAATTCAATATGGCGGATTCAAAATGGACGATTTAATGTCAAGTTTTTCTGACTACTTTCAACTGACTTCCACGTATCCGATTGACTTCAAATTTTGCATACCGTTATAGTTCCGATGACAATCCAATAATGTGGTATCACTGACTGCCTACTTCTCCCGTAACGTGGAGGGCGGAGAGGGGGTAAAATTTTAGTTTGTTGGATTTCCATCAAAATTGGTATCTGGGGGTTTTTAAGGAAGACGATTACGAATTTTTGCTCAGATTACAAAAATTCAATACGGCGGACTCAAAATGGACGATTTAATGTTAAGTTTTTCTGATTACTTTCAACTGACTTCCACGTATCCGATTGACTTCAAATTTTGCATACCGTTATGGTTCCGATGACAATCCAATAATGTGGTATCACTGACTGCCTACCTCCCCCCTAACGTGGTGGGCGAAGAGGGGGTAAAATTTTAGTTTGTCGGATTTCCACCAAACTTGGTATCTGGGGGTTTTTGAAGATAAGGATTACGAATTTTTGATCAAATTACAAAAATTCAATATGGCGGATTCAAAATGGACGATTTAATGACGAGTTTTTCTGATTATTTTCACCTGACTTCCACGTAGGTATTTGATTGATTTCAAAATTCACATGCTCTCCCACTAAAAAGGGGGGGAGGGGGGCGTAGAAGAGGTAAGGCTTTAGTTTTTTCGATCTCGACCAAAATTAATTAATCCTTGCGTATAATGATCAAAATAATAACGAACACTTTTAGGGAACGATCTCAACGATCACACAGTGTTTTTCTATTTCAAAATTCGGTGAGATGGGCGTCGCTAGCACTGTTAATGAAACCTGTCTAGGAGAAGGAAACCTATAGACATAAACTTAGACAAATCTAAAAATTAAAAAATAAATTTAGAAAAAAAAATTTGAAAACAAGCTTTTATAAAATGGACTAAAAAGCATAAAATAATTTTTTGAGTGTTCTGATATCATAATAATAAAAGCGATGGGCGTATTTAGTATTAGGTAAATGTCTTTCTATGCGCATTTGGTGGATCGTCCACAACCGATGATGGGCCGACTCTTCTTTTTCAATGTGACAGAATAAATCGACACAATGCCGGTCGCCGAAGATCTGCCTAATATGACGCAGGCGTAATAATGTCCATCCATATCAGAAAAATGTAAGGTTAGCTTGAGTAGGGTTGGGTTTGGTTGGGTTAAAGTGTCTAGCCTTCACTCAACTTCGAGTTGACAAGGCTAAAACAAAAACCGGTAAATTTCCTTTAATACGCCCATCGCTTTTATTAGTATGATATCAGAACACTCAAAAAATTATTTTATGCTTTTTAGTATATTTTTTAAAAGCTTTTTTTCAAAAAGTTTTTTTTTCTAAATTTATTTTTCTTCTTTAATTGTAATTTTTGTAACAAAGCAGATTGCCTTCATTAAAGTAATATTTTGCTTCCAGAGAAAACGGTGCCGTGTAGTTATTCGCTTGAAAACGGCTAAAGATATTTTTTTTGCCTTCGTCAAAAATACCGTTTGCGCCGACAGCAATGCGTAAAATGTAAAAAAAGTTGGTCAAAACTTGCAAATTTACGGCGCCATCGCTATCTACCAACGCTTTGTCCTATTAACACTGCTTCAAACGCGGATCGCAAAAATCTAGGGGGCGCGATGGTCGACGGTTTGTTAGGTAATCTGTGGAAACACTATTTATGTAATTATTTTTTTTCTAGGGCAAGGGTAATTATGCAGTTAGAATTTATTAGCTAAAAGTCCGTATATTTTTTTCAAAAGGGGCGGGGTAATTATTATTACATTACCCCTCCGCGCTTGCAATGCTTACAGTACTGTTTATTGATACTAAAAAACTTTTCGTGGAATCGGGTAAAAATAAGGGTTTTTTTGTTTCTCTCGTATTTTTCCGTGGGTAGCTCGAAAGCTTAACCTCACGGGGGTCCACGATCTAATGGATACCTAAGAAGTGTTGACAGCTAACTGTTTCGTCCTTATGGGACTCTTCAGGACACTGCTTGGTCAAGTTTACACCCTTGCTAAGATAAGTATTATACGGTTTTGTCTCTGAACTTACATTTCTATTGAGAAAACAAAACCATGTACTCTGTAACAAGCGCCATCTACCGAAACACGAAAGAAATTAAAACAGCAGCAGGCGAGTAAAACTGTGATATCATCGATCGATGAAAACATCGATTGAAAGACAGAATCCTTCACGTGACCTACGACACCCATTGTCTTTTAGGTCGATCAACGCTGATTGCGTTTATTCCGCCATTGCGACGTTGGCGTCGCGTCTGTCAGCGCAGTTTATAGCCAAATACTATTAATCGTAAAATTTAGTATCAGTAACTTAAAAATCAAAAAAGTTTTCGTAGCTAAGCGAGTTAAAATAAGGATTTTTGGTTTCTCTCGTATTTTTCCGTGAGTAGCTCGAATGCTGAACCTCACGGGGGTCCAAGATATAATGGAAACCTAATAAGTGTTGACAGTTAACTGTTTCGTCCTTATGGGACTCTTCAGAACACTGCTTGGTTGAAATCCTGTCGTGTCCTCTGGTGTCCTATTGAGTCCTCTCAAAATCCTGTCGTGTCCTGTTGAGTCCCGTCGAAGTGCTGTTGGGTCCAGTTGTGTCATGTCGTGTCCTGTTGGGTCCGTGCATGTGTCCTGTCATGTACTGTTGTCAAGTTTGTACAGTACTGTTGTGAGCTGAATGCTGATGACCCTCGGGTATAATATATGTATGAAAAAAATAAGTTGTATGTCCGTCGCTTTTCAGGAGTGCGGCTAAAAATATGTTGAGTCAGGAAGAAAGCTCGTGAAGAAACTCAGGTGACGTTGGTTTTTTTTTTCTAAAAAACCAAATATTAACCCGCTAGAGGCAGGTTTCTGTTTAAATACGCCACCCAATATAAGAGTTAGACCATCCAAAGAAAAATGGGAGTACCTGCAAAAAATTAAACATTGAGTTATTGCCATTTTGGACTTCTTGTTAATCAATTTGTCTCCTCAAAACTCATAAACTATATAGATTAATTGTAACAGTTTCGCGTAAAATGCAGTTACAACCTTTCATTTTGTACGGCAGACCTTTGAAAACCAAAGAACATAGAAATTGGTTTGGATGCGTTAGGGCCAGCGATACCCTACGGGTGCCGCAGCTATCCGTTCCATGTACGGTTTTGGAAGTCCCGTAACAAATCTGCACATGCGCAGTTTGATACTGAGAGGGACAAATAAAAAGAGATGTTTTTTTAGCCTATGATTCAATACCTACTTTCACACGTCAGAGATTTATTTATCACAAAAAAAATGTTTTTAATTGTGATTTAGTCATTTAAACTGGTCAAATTATTGCACAGCTTTTTATAGTTTTATTATAAGGTATGATTTTGAAATGGCCTTTAAAAATAAAAAAAACTTAAAATAACTACCTATGTACATACATATATACTAATTAAAATAATTTTGCAAATATGTATTTTTGTTTTATCTAGAATTTGTTATTTTACATTTAATTGTTTTAACAACTAGGTAGGTATAAACATTTAAATTTTCTTCAGCTTAAATAACATAAATCAGCTCAGCCATTCGTGAAATTAACAATGCAGATAAAAAAGCAAATATTAACACTATAAACAAACAAACCATTATATCGTAATATCAGATACAGTGACGCAACCGAAAAATGAAAATAACATTTGGGGGAAAGGGTCGCAGCACCGTACAGGGAAGGCACTGTATGGTGGTCGCAGAGTCTATCCTGATTTAAGCACTTTTTTTAAAAGCTTTTATTTAACTTTACCTGTATGTATGTATTTGGGTATGTATATATGTAATCAAATCTTGCAACTCACTTTTGAAGAACTTCCAACCATCCGATTGACTTCAAATTTCGCATAGCGTCTTAGTTCCGATGTCAATACAATAATATGGATTCATCGGGTACCTACCTCCCCCCTAACGTGGGGGTGGAGAGGGGGTAAAACTTTAGTTTGTCCGAGTTCAACTAAAATTGGTATCTGGGGGTTTTTGAGGATGAGAATTACGAATTTTTGATCAGATTACAAAAATTCAATATGGCGGATTCAAAATGGACAATTTCATGTCAAGTTTTTCTGATTACATTCAACTGACTTCCAAGTATCCGATTGACTTCAAATTTCGCATGCCGTTATAGTTCCGATGACAATCTAATAATGTGGTATCACTGACTGCCTACCTCACCAAGAACCTGGAGGGCGGAGAGGGGGTATAATTTTAGTTTGTTGGATTTCCACCAAAATTGCTATCTGGGGGTTTTTGAAGATGAGGATTACGAATTTTTGACTAGATTACAAAAATTCAATATGGCAGAATCAAAATGGACGATTTAATGTCAAGTTTTTTGATTACTGTCAACTGACTTCCACGTATCCGATTGACTTCAAATTTCGCATACCGTTATAGTTCCGATGACAATCCAATAATGTGGTATCACTGACTGCCTACCTCCCCCCTAACGTGGACGGCAGAGAGGGGGTAAAATTTTAGTTTGTCGGTTTTCCACCAAAATTGGTATCTGGGGGTTTTTGAGGAAGAGGATTACGAATTTTTGAACAGATTACAAAAATTAAATATGGCGGATGCAAAATGGACGATTTAATGACGAGTTTTTCTGATTACTTTCAACTGACTTCCACGTAGGTATCTAATTGATTTTAAAATTTACATGCTCTCCCACTAAAAGGGGGGGGGGCGTAGAAGAGGTAAGGCTTTCGTTTGTTCGATCTCGACGAAAATTAATTAACCCTTGCGTATAATGATCATAATAATAACGAACCCTCCAAAATCGATGCGCTAGCTGAAATGCATAGACTTAGACAAATCTAAAAAATAAAAAATAAATTTAGAAAAAAATACTTTTTGAAAACAAGCTTTTATAAAATGGACTAAAACGCATAAAATAATTTTTTGAGTGTTCTGATATCATAATAATAAAAGCAATGGGAGTATTTAATATTTGGTAAATGCCCGAATGAACCGAACCGAACCATCCGCATTTGGTGGATCGTCCACAACCGATTATGGGCCGACTCTTCTTTTTGAATGTGACAAAATAAATCGACACACTGGCGGTCGCGGATGATCTGCCTTATATAAAGCAGGCGTAATAATGTCCATCCATATCAGAAAAATATAAGGGTAGCTTGAGAAAGGTTGGGTTGGGTTGGGTTATATTGTCTACCCTTACATTTCTCTGCTATAATATAATGAAGTTGAATTTTCACTAAATTTCGAGTTAACAAGGCTAAAACAAAAACGAGTACATTTCCTTTAATACGCCCATCGCTTTTATTATTATGATATCAGAACACTCAAAAAATTATTTTATGCTTTTTAGTCCATTTTATTAAAGCTTGTTTTCAAAAAGTTTTTTTTCTAAATTTATTACATTTGCAGTCGCTACCCACACAGAAAAAGAGGAAGGCAATGTCGACCTACCTATATGTCGATAGGGGACACAAGTCAATGAAAAGGAAGAGGAAAAACGAATGCGCATCTAGCCATAGAAGAGCTGCTCATTCCATCAGCAGATCCCCAGAACGAGAAGAGGTAAAAATTCTACATCTCAGATGGGTAGGCCTGGAAGAGCGAAGACAATGTTTGAGAAGAGCGAGGTAAACATTTGGTGCCGGAGTATACGTGGAAAAACTAGAACTTCTGAAAAGTTATACGCTGGGAGAAAATGCTAATGTTTTTCAAGCAGAAGTGAACGCAATAATAATGGCGGCAACCATGGGAGATGTGAGAAAGCCATCAAAAAGTAATACTTACGGTATAATACCTAGGGTATTTCACTATTTCCTGGTATTTCCCAGTATTTCCTCAAATTTCAATGGTATTTCCTAGTATTTCCCAAGCACTTCCCGGGAATTCCTAGTATATTTCCCAGTACTTCCCAAGTATTTCCTAGTATTTCCCATAACCTGTACTGTAGGAAATACTAAGCCACCCCTCGTTTTTTGGGTCTGCACTGGTTTAAAAAAACCAAAATCATTGTTTTATGTCATTAAACAATGACAACGGAAGTATATACGATATGCGACTCTCGATTGTTTTAATTTCACAATGTTTTACCATAATTATGTTGTTATAATTCCTTTTTAGTTTGCATTGGCTGCGTACCAGATAAAGGCACGTACATACATACATAATCTGGATGTCAAATATAAAACAAACATAGGAATACCCAACCAATCCGCAACAAGTAAATTAAAAAACACAGAACACCCGACTGCCATGATAAAATTTAAGTAATTTATATTTGTCAAAATCATTTAGGTTTTATTTTTTGATGTAAAGTAGTGTAATTATTCAGGGATAGCGAAACAAGCGGGTCACGACTTCCCATTACCATAACATCTAGCTGTCAAACATTACCTGCAGCTGATTTTTGTTTCCCTTACTATGTGAGGGAGTTGATGCCAATGCCATATGATCGCTCTGCAGTATATTTGGATTGTTAATTTTGGTCACTTTTCGTTAAGACTTGTGTCAGAACATTAGGAAGTTTTTGATCATGCCAAAAACGGCCGAAGATTAACGCTATTTGACACTGTTAACATTTAAAGGTCACATGTAGTTAACAGCTTCCGTGAAACGTCGCAAACTCACGGACGGTTAACATAAGAATTTTGACGTACGTAGAACGTGCGCAATTGTGTTTTAGCGAGCTTCTATTCCGCGCCATTGCAGCTCGGCTGGCACTAGCTATACTGACCGCAGTGTTGATGATCCATTTTTAAACTTTTGTAGCAGTAAATAATTGTCGGACTTTTAAACCAAGGTAACTAAATCTAGGTATTAACAATATCTACCCTTTTTAAAATAGATATGCTAGGTAGGTTTAGTAGTAAACTATTTGATTTAAAATACTAAAAATCATAGGATACAGACGGAACCCATTTATTTTACACAGGGGAAGATGGGGGAATAAGAAACAAGGGTAATAGCAAAATATTTTTTGCTACTCTTGCATTTGGTCTGAGATATCTGAAAAAACACAAGATACGATTATTACAATATTAAGAAAGTTTTAAGTGCTCTTTTTTAAACATGTTTTTGAGAAGCAAACCTTTTCAGATATTTTTTTAGTCTGAAGCGAACAATTTGTTTGCAGGTTTATTAACTTGCTTGTCTTAAACAAGTACCTCAGAATGGAAATATTTCTTATTACCCTTTCGTTTTGACTATCGTGGGTCAATAAGAAACATATCGTAATGGGGCAATAAGAAATATATTTTTTTTATTGCAGATTGATTTAAGTATGTGTTAGTTGCCTTCATATTTGACAAAAGTGATGTATGTAAAGCTTTAGAAATGACAAGTTGCAGAAATATTAAATGTCATAGTACACCGGACTATTTTTTAAGTGACGACTAACAGACTCAATTTTCATACTTAGCTTTAGTATGGCGAAACGCCTAACTTTTTTCATGCGAAAATACTTAAAAAGAGACCGCAGGCGTAGACATGCCTTGAGCATCGGACTTAGGGGGCGGGGTATGGGAGCCACCTAAGGAAGAAGTGCCATTAAAATTTCTAAAAATATTTTTTTTGCAATTTGCCCTGATAAACTTTAAATACTGTATGTTTCGCAACTTATCACTTTAAGGTTTTAGAATAAGAAAATAAGAAATTACTTTTTCTTCTTTTAAAAAAAGAAGTGCATTTGGCTCCCATTACACGCATAGGGGGGAAATGGAAACCATAATTTAGTTTCTATTTTCTAGTAAAAAAAAACAATTAATTTAAATTTAAATTTTTATTTCAGCATAAAAATACTTGGAACATACCTTTTAAAAAACTCAAAAAACATAATATTAAAAAAAATTCTTATTGTTTTCTGAGACAAAAGTCACAAATGTAACCTTTGGCACTTTCAATGCCAGAACACTCAGAATGTGTCCATATACCGCACACAGTGCACCTGAATCAGTGTTTGTTTTCTTTTGGCTCTCATTACCCCACATGACCCCTTGCTAAATTTGAGGTTATTAAAAATTCAAGGGTATTTTTTTTTATTTCAAATAAACTATGCTTCCAGGAATATTGTCATTAGTAAACTAATTGCCATGAAATGTATTTATAAGTAATAAACATAGCAGTACTTACCACGTTTTAAATAAGCACGTGTTCTTAGATACAAAGTAATGAAAACAAACAACGCTCCGTACACTATCGACAACAAACTGGAAAGCTTGCGCAGGTCCGCAAGTAGCTGGGGCTAGTAGGGCGAGCAAGCCAAAGCGTTGGGTGCATTCGGATTTGTCTGATCGTTATCCAGGGATGAGTAACCGTGGTGGCTCCCATTACCCAATCCCATTACCCCCCGCTCCCCTACTAAACCAAGCATATGATTTTTTGAACAATATTGCCATACAGAATATGTTTCCTATTAACCCACGGTAGTCAAAATAATATATATATATATATATATATATATATATATATATATATATATATATATATATATATATATATATATATATATATATATATATATTTATCGGTTTCACAACGTTCTACGTCTTCCGATACCCAATCTCCACTCGTTTCTGTTTGCCCCTAATTCATCATCTAGGCCTCTTATTCTTATTTCACTATCTATTCCTTCTCTCCAGCTTCTCCTCGGCCTTCCTCGTTTTCTTCGGCCAGTTGGTTTCCATTGTAATATTTGTTTAGGTAGTCTTCCATCATCCATTCTTTGTACATGTCCGTACCACACCAGTTGTTTTGTTCTTATATCATCCACGAGAGTACGTTCACCCACTGTCATAATTTCTCTTATTCTTTGATTGGTAACTCTTTCTCTTTTTGATTTCCCTGCTGCTCTTCTCCAATAGTCCATCTCCGTAGCGGAAAGCATTTTTTCTGTTCTATCTTTGATTGGCCATACTTCTGAGCCGTATGTAATAATACTTTTAACAATGGTGTTATATATAAGCTTTTTGTTATGTTTTGATATACTCTGGTCCCAAATTATTCCATTTAATAAAGTTATTGCTTTTCTTCCTTGTACGTTTCTATCTTTTATAGCTTTGTCTAGTGTTCCGTCAGCTGTAATTTTTAGACCCAAGTATTTATACTCATCACAGGACTGAGTTCGCTGCCCAGTATTTAAGATTGGATCCTGTTTCGTTCCACCAATACACAAATACTTTGTCTTATTGATATTAACCTCTAGTCCCCACTTATTGTACACTTCTATTAGTTTTCGTGTCATATATTCGAGGTCGTCATAATCCTGAGCCACCACTATCTGATCATCGGCGAAACATAAAGTATACAAGGTGGTTTCATCCAACGGAATTCCCATGTTTTGGCATTTTCTCTTCCAGACTTTAAGGACCTGTTCCAAATATATCTTGAAGAGCGTAGGCGAGATACAGCAACCTTGTTTAAGACCTTTATTTACTTGAAAGCCTTTGGTTAGTTTTGCTTTTATTTTAACTTTTGCCTTACTATTGCGGTATAACTCTTTGATGGCCTTAAGTAGTTGTACGCTTATGTTTGTCTTTTCCAACGCTTTCCAAAGTAGATTTAGTGGTATACTATCATATGCTTTCTGCAAATCTACGTAAAGCAGATGGAGCTCTTGTCCGTATGCCATTTTCTTTTCAATAACTTGGGTTATACAAAAAAAATTATCTGAAGTCGATCTACCCGCCCTGAAACCAGCTTGTTCTTCTGCCTCCATATCTTTATATTCGCTCTCCACTTTATTTCTTATTATTTTGCCATATATTCTGCTTAGCGTACTAGTTACAGATATACCTCTATAATTGTCACATATATCTTTCCTTCCTTTTTTGTGTATTGTGGATATATATGACGTTATCCATTCAGTTGGTACTACAGCTCCATTTAAATATCTTTGGAAAAGATTCCGTAATCTCCAAAACAATTCTTCAGTGCCATATTTAATAAGTTCAGCTGGGATATTTCCGGGTCCGGCAGATTTACCGCTTTTTAAGGTTTTGCACACGTTTTTGACCTCAGATATTGTGAAAAAAAATGAAAATTTAAAAACAATTCATAGGAAGATTTACACATATTACATATGGTTTTAGGTATTTTTTTCCCAAGTAGTCTGATAAGTAAACATGAATTATGCTTAAGTGCGTAAAATTTGTCTGCCCTCTACTATACCGCCGGCCGCCGTCGCCCAGCTCCTCGTAATATATTAAATCGAGTCTGCAAAATCTTTACTGATGGGGAGGAAATGCAGGTGGCAACAGCTAATACACTACATTATAGGTAATATCATAGGTATAATTATTTTTAAAATAGTCAGATATCTATACATGAATTATGCTTGGTGCGTAAAATTTGCCTCCCCTACACTACGCCGCCGTCGCACAGTGTTCGATATGGGCAAAAAGTGGACATCTGGGTATAAAGTCAACATTGAAAAGTACTTTTTTTTCATCATCACAAATTGGCAATACCCTAGGCTAAGTTGGATCGCATTATTATTTTTTTTTAACTCTAAGTTTTCAAATAAATTTAATTAAAACTGGCCCGTCCGCTAGTCACAAAAATTTATGCAAAAAAGTTGCTCATTTAAAAAAAAAATTACTACAAAAGTATTGGTTATTTAAAAGTAATTTTTTGTATGCATAATCTTTACACCTTTAGTAAAGTATTTCTGTAATTTTGGTTCAAATTATGCAGTAAGTACATACACGGGTAACGTTTTTCTTTCTTTACAGTTTTTTTTTCAAAGTTAACGTTTCCGTGGACTTAAAAAAAAATGTTTAAATTTGTATAAGTTGGCAAATATCTTGTTTGACAGAGCCTTTAGAGAAGAAAAGCGGAAATTTTGTATTTGCTCATATTTGCTATCCATAGAAAAAAAATGGTTTTATTTCACATGCTCCAGCGGAATTTATTAGCTCACACTACTACTACACTATAGTAGTGTGAGCTATGGTGATCCTACTTTTTTCAAGAAAAAAAAAGTTGCTCCGATTTTAAAAAATGTTATATATATTTGCGTTTCAGATGATTTTGAAACTTTTTTGTCTTGCCGTCTGTTTGTCTGTCTGTATATCTGTCTGTCTGTATGTAACGACAAACGCGCATAACTCAACAAACCGCTTGCCCGATTTGATGAAATTTGGTACCTAGCCTGGGTCTTGGGTCGAGATGGTCCCATTTAAAAATGAACAAAATCCTTTGAACGCAAGCCAAATAAGGGTGGGGGTCGAGGGGTCATCAGCTTTCAACAGTACTGTACAAATTTCACAACAGGACCCGACAGTACCACGACAGGATCCAACAGTACTCGACAGTACACGACAGTACCCGACAGTACTCGACAGTACCACGACAGGACCCAACAGTACTCGACAGTACCCAACAGTACTCGACAGTACACGACAGGACCCAACAGTACCCGACAGTACACGATAGTACCTTACAGTACACGACAGGACCCAACAGTACCCAACAGTACACGACAGTACCCAACAGTACTCGACAGTACCCAACAGTACACGACAGGACGTAACAGTACGATAGAAGCCAACAGTACACGACAGTACTCGACACAACCGTCTAACCCGAAACAGTGGCGTAGATGCGAAAAGACAGGATGAGCTTTTTTTTTTTTTTTGGTCGCAAGATTTGTGAGCGCGGTGCGGTTCCCCAAAGATGATGACCTTTTTTTTTTTTTTTTTGCTCGCATGTTTTTTGAGGGCGCGCTTTTGTCCTTGTCGGATCCCCCCAAGGCACGACGACAGTACTCAACAGGACCCAACAGTACTCGACAGTACACGACAGTACCGAACAGTACACCGACAGGACCCAACAGTACTCGACAATACACGACAGTACCCAACAGTACTCGACAGTACACGACAGTACTCAACAGTACTCAACAGGACCCAACAGTACACGTCAGGACCCAAGTCCTGTTGGACGCTGTACAAAATTTTACGGTGCCGATGACCCCTCGGTGGGGGTACATTTCAAAAATTAGAGTTTAAGTCAAAACATAGCTTGTGTGGTATCAAACGAAAGGTAATTGAATCAAACGAAAGATAATGAACCGGGGGACGCGTCTCCCGGTTTATAACACTCCTCGCAAGAAACGAATCGAGATTCTTTTAAGACCGCTTGACATGGAGCAATACACTTGCAGTTGCAGGTTGCAGTGTCCCTGAGTGAGACATATTTGTTTGTTTATACAATAGATGTCATATCAGTCACCCTAATCTTGCATGCAACTGCAAGTCTATTGCTCCATGTCAAGCGGTCTTTACCAATGAGAAGGAGATGCATGCGGCAACAGCATTCGGCAAACCACGGGTGTATTCGGGCAACTTTTCACCTTGTGACTCTACTAGGTGTTCTGTGGACACTGGTATTACATTATTTATTAAAAGTTGCCTGTAGTATCTATAGGCTATTATGTGCAAATTGACGTATTTTGCATTGAGTTTTAAACATGCACGAGATCCAACATAATTGAACCATAAATTGCGAATTGATCAATGCTTCTACAGAACGATATTGTGCTTCGATAATAGAATCGAATTAAGATCTTTTGCAACATCTTTATGATTTTAATATTAATATCATTGAGTAATCAAGAAGATAAATCCCAAAAAGGTGGTCATAACCAAGCGCGGATCTGGGTCAAAATCTAAGGGGGGGTAATAGTCGAGGAATTTTTTTTTTGCAATATATTTTTTTTTTCTAGGGGGGGTAATTTTTCTGTTTTCCCTTTAATTATTAGGAAAAAGTGCATATTTTTTTTTCTAGGGGGGGTAATTACCCCGTTACCCCCCTCGAATCCGCGCTTGGTCAGAACACAAACATTTCATGTAAAAAAAAGCCAAGTACGCGAAAATGGTTTTTTTTAAAATTTGCTATTACAGCCAAACTTCTTTATGTTCAATTTAGCACTATGCCCAAGAGTCATTTTCAGCCGTAATAGCCAAGTTTAGAATAACATTTCCAAACTACTAAGAAGCCTTCATTTTGAAATTAATATTGGAGAACTTGGCTGTACTTTTATCTCAATTCTTTTAACGGAATACCATTTTCGCGTACTTGGCTTTCTTTACATGAAATATTTTTGTTATGATTTCACTAATTTTTTAAATGATTTGGATAATATTTAAATTTTAAAGTAGTAAAATATGCGGAACATTGTTCAAAACTTTTGCAATGTCTTATTTAAAATTTTGAGGTTTTGAATTTTTTCCCATGGTTTTCCAAAGCTCAGCTCTCTAGCGTTTCTAGAAGTGGACAATTTTACATTTACATAACTTTACATTTATAGGGAAGAGAAGTAAATTAATATTTTAGTGTTTTTAAATTTTTTCCTATAGTTTTATCATAGTTCCTATTAGTCATCTAAGGTTCAGCTCTCTAGCCTTTCTGGAACTGGGCAATGTTACTTCTACACAACTTTACATTTATAGGGAAGGGTAGTAAATTAAAATTTTGGGGTTTTTGATTTTGGGTTTGGACATAACTTCTATCAGTCTGCCAAATTTCAGCTTTGTAGCAAGTCTGGAAGTAGAGTAGAATTTTGATGATCTATACATGAGTGAGTGAGTGGCAATTGCGAAGTTTTTTGAAATTTTGTAAGTGTTGTTAACCCTGTTAAGATCTATAACTGTGCAAAGTTTGAGATTCGTAGCTCATTCCGAAGTAGAGTTTTAGATAGGTCAAATATGGGCTGAAATGTTTCAAGAAAAGAATGTACAGCAGTTTGCGCGAACTTGACGGCCTAGATCCATAAAATGTTTAACCTTTCATAAAATTCAATGTTTTTAATTTCAAACTAACTGCTGCTTTCTACACGAGAGTGAAACTATTAAAAAACGCTGATATGGTTGAATCAAGTAAGATACTCTTAAATTATTTTTTCCAAAATGAAATGACGTCTACTATTCTCATACATATTAAAACCATTCTTTATGGTAACCGATTTTTTTTCTCGTGTAAAGGTTACCTTCGTTTCTTGTATGACAACCTCATTAGTGTCTTCATAACTTCTAGATTGCGGTAGCTTACTTTCAGGCTCATTATAATACCGTGTAAATATATGAACCGTTTTACCTTTTCGAGGAGTTTTTAATTAAACGGGTATAGGATACGATATACAAATGTATAGTCAAAATAGAATCAAAAAGGTCCCCCATAGTTTATCAAAAAATAAATAAAATATCGTCTAAGATCTCAAAGGAAAATGGCATAACAGTCCTATGTTAAAAATGAAATTATTGATAACCGGACATTATCAAAAACGTCATTGTTCAAAGTAAGACAATAACAAAATCGATGTTCTGTATAACGTCTTTTATCAAAACCGGACAAAATCATAAAAAGGGGTCGGGCCTAGCTTGTGACGATCCTCTAAAGAAGAGCAGTTCTGATATTGCTACGCAATTTACTGCAATTTTTCACTGCCATGCCCAATGAAAACGCCGTATCCACATAAGGTTTGCTATAGCACGGCATTTTCACTAAGCAAGGCTCATCCCTAAATAAGGTCAGGTGTTCCTAGCTCAGGATTCATGTGCAATTAATTGCGTAAGAAGTTCTATTCGGTTAGGTCCGTTTCGGTTCAATTCGGTTCGATTCGGTTCTGATGATTTGCTTTCTTTATGTTTTCTTTCTGTTTATCCTGATTTCAATATTTGTTACTATAAATAAGAAAAGTAAAGGTTAAACATTTCTAGATCGGTTGGAAATCCATAAAAAACTTTCCCTAATTTATAAAAGGGGTCACAAAAGTAGGGTTAAGAATAAGCACGATCAAGATGCGACTGCAAAAAATCTTCGTTTCCAAAGTAGAAACAGGATGTAGTGTCTACTTTAAAAGATCGACACTAAAAACAAGTCAAAGTAGTTACGGCTTTGAAGTTGTTGCAAAAAGTTTTATTCTCTACATTATTACATCAGATGGTTACTATGATGAAACAAACTTTTGTGGTAAAAATTAAAGTTATGGTGTAGTTGTCAGATACCCTTATACCCAAAAGTCACGGAGACTACGAAATAACGACTAAAAAGAAAGTAAAACTTTGGCAACGTCCTATCATGGTAGACAAGACTATCAGAATAGTGTATCAAGAAACCATCCTAAGAAGTAGTTTAGAGGGTCGTTTTTACGAAAGCTCTACTTTTTCGTGATACTAGATAGTAGACAGAACTAAAAAGTGCCGAAGTTTGGTAGCAAAGTCTTTGGATCGTGTAGCCGCTACTATAAATGTTAGTTGGGGTGTTATTTGTTCCAGTTTATGACATATCCTACAAAAACTTTAACTTCAAAGTAATTTTTTAAGGAAAAAAAGTTTTGACATGATTAGAAATTTTGACCCTTCCGCTTGCCAATATGCCCTAAATTGTTACTTCTGGGTAGAATCGAGGTTAATTCGGTAAGCTAAAACTAAAAAAAAATAAAAAAAACGCTTGGTCACAATTTTTTTCCTATTTAGGAAGGCTTATCCTAGGTGTAAGGTCAAAGCCAGACAAATTAAAAAAGTCTTTTTAGAGTCATTTATTTAAAAAGATATCTCAAGAATTCCACTTGATTTAGGAATAGAGCGTTACGAATAATTAATTGAATAACAACATTTGCAAGATGCCTTTACTGCTGCAAATCACAGAACTGAAAATATACAGAATAACAAATCAATTATTGCAGGTCTTTAAACATTCCTTTCAAAAACCACATAATGTCTAACATAATCAAATACGTTAGAGCATTAATCGCTGCCTTGCTTAGATAGTGGTATAACTGGAAATGATAATTTTCACGAAACGCTTTTTAAAAATAATGGCAAAGGCAAATATTTATGTATTTTTGTTGCTTTAATTAAATCAATAACTTACCCATGCTTGAAATAGACAATAAGGAAAATTTTGTTGTCAAAATATATACAATACGATGAGAAGTTAGTTTTTACAGAAAACGCAAAAACGCATTTTTTCTAGTTGTGTTACTATCAAAGCAAAGCAGCAAAATATGGGGCAAATTTATCAAATTGTGGATTAAAATGTTAGTTTTTATAAAGTTAATTGTGCAGATTTTGTGTGAACACCATAAAGTGTTTAATGGCATCTATAAACCCCTCTTAATTTTATTAACAAATTATAAAGAAAAGTAAGTAGTGACCTATGAAATGGTAAGTAAGTAAGTAACAACCGCACATATTTTATAGAAATTTTTTCCCATTTTTTACAGCAAAAAAAATAGTTTTTACACGAAAAACGCAAAACACCGCAAAATGTAAACAAACAACAAATATGGCGTCTATCCACACAGCAGCTGTGTATCTACTTGACAAAACAAACGTATGCGCACTTGAAAATTCGCAGACTGTTTCCCAAGCAAGCTATGAGAGCTTCACTTTTCGATTTTTTGAACACGTATTTAGGCTTTAACGTATTTGCTTGTAATGCTAAGTTAACCTGTATTTGGTTTTCATTTTAGGGTAATTTTCTGGCTATTGGTTTATTTAAATGTTTTTGTGTAATTGGTTCTTGTATTTAATTAGAAACATAACATAGAATATGTCTTGGGAAGGGAAGGGGTGCGAGACCCGATGATGCTGTATTCTAGCTATTTAATTTTTTTATACATGAAATATGTCAAAAATATCGAAAAAATTTAGGCTAGGGCCCCGAGCCTGGTTGCGGCCATGCCAATTTGAGAGATAAACAAGTGACAACTTAGCCAGTTATTATTTATTCGTGTTTCTATTTTTGTTTCAACTAATTTTTTGTTTATTTATAATTAAATTTGGCCATTGACTTCTATACCCTACGGGTAGACCCGGCATGGGCCTAAATTGCCATTATATCAAGCTTTTATCGCAATTGACCAAATACAAGTAAGAATTTAATGAGCAAGACAGGGATGAAAATAGAATTTTGGTTTGGTAAGTCCGGACACATGCAACATCGCAAAAATATTCTATTTGCTTGTCTTGGATAAAAAAGGGCAGAGGCGGCGCAAAATAAAAATTGTGAATTCCACTAGCATTTTTTTATCAACAATTTTCTGTTTGAATAATAAATAATTCATAAATACTTACTTGTGTATACTGTGTTTACAAAATTCTCTTCAGTAAAAAAAAGAGTAAAAATAATTTGTTAGCATGCTAAGTGCAGTGGATGTATTAAAATTATTGTTTTCATCTTAGCACTTTACAAATGTACCTTCCAGGTAAAATATTTTGTTTCTTTGAACAAGGGTCTTCTCCAACTCTTCTCTTCTTGGGTGGACTACAAGTTATGCTCGAGTCAGATGAAATTTCGGGACTAAAAATTTCAATTCGGAATGGGACAACTGGGCGCCAGGCCAACTGGGCGCCGCCAACAGGGGGCCACGCCGGGCCTAATGGGCGCCGGGCCAACTCAGCGCCGGACTATTTTTTTTTCGATAAAATGTGCAGATAAAAAACAAAATAAATATGTTATTTACACAAAAATTTCAACATCTATTAAGTGAAATTTGGTAGGTGTAGTGTTCTGGTAACCTGGTAAAAATACCATTTACGTTTTTTATTTCAAGAATGGCGGATCCAAAATGGTGGATTTCTTTATTTTTAAACCGATTTGTCTCAAACTTAAAAGTTTGCAGTGTTTGAGATCACTTAATACAGTTTTATCCTCAAACTTAAAAAAATTAAAATGGCGGATCCAAAATGGCGGATCCAAGTATAGAACTTGGCAGTGTTTCAACTCGCTGAATATGATTTTTGACTCAAACTCAAAATGGTGGATTTCTTTATTTTTTCTTTATTTTTGCTTGAAAGCACTTAATTTTAAATGACGGATAAATAAATATATTTAAAATGGCGGATCCAAAATGGTGGACTTTGCTGATTATCATTTTTGACTTAAACTCATAAAAAAATCAAAATGGCGAATCCAACATGACAGACTTTTTTATTTACTAACCGATTTGTCTTAAGCTTAAAATATTACATTTCTTTCTTTAAACTTGAGTCATATGTTGTATTAAGCTATAAAAGTCTGCCATTTGCACGTGTGAGTCACAAATTGTATTAAGTGAACTTAAGCACTGCAAACTTTCAAGTTTGAGACATTTGAGACAAATCCGTTTAAAAATAAAGAAATCCACCATTTTGGATCCGCCATTTTGAATTTTTTATGAGTTCGAGACAAAAATTATAATCAAGGACTTAAAACACCGCCAAGTTCCATATTCGATACATATCGATGCATAAGTAAGAAAGTCCGCCATTTTGGATCCGCCATTTTAATTTTTTTAAGTTTGAGGGTAAAACTGTATTAAGTGATCCCAAACACTTCAAACTTTCAAGTTTGAGACAAATCGGTTTAAAAATAAAGAAATCCGCCATTTTGGATTTGCCATTCTTGTAATCAAAAACGTAAATTTTATGTTATCAGGTTACCAGAACTCTAGACCTACAAAATTTCAACACTCGACTTAACCGATTTAACTCTAACAAAACGAAATTTCCAGAATATTACGTAAAGGATTTTTTAAAGAGGTTTTTGCATAAATAATAATATATCTATTTTGTTTTTCATCTGCACATTTTATCAAGAAAAAATATTTTAGTCCGGCGCCCAGTTGGCCCGGCGTCCAGTTGGCCCGGCGCCTAGTTGGCCTGCCGCCCAGTTGGCCCGCCGCCCAGTTGGTGGAGCCGAGTTGGCGGCGCCCAGTTGTCCTATTATTAAAAAATAATCTTATAAGTGCGGGAAAGTGACACTTTCTGAATCAACATGTGTGAGGGTAAAATAGCACGGTCTCAGAAAAAACTATCTATCGTGACGCTACTGAACTTTCTCGTGTTTTAGCAAAAACTATCCGTCAAGACGACTTACCCATGAAATGTTGATTTTTATCGATTTTTTTTCTTCTTTTGCACAAAAAACAATTTTGGACCATGTTTGAACTCAAATAGTTACTTCTAAACTTGTTTTTAAACGTTTTTAAGATTTCTTTTTGTAATATTCCCGCACAAAATTCAAAAAAATTCATTTCCGTACTTAGACAACATTGTCTATCAGTTTCCCTGTATAAACCGACTAGCAGGTTGAATCACTTAAAATACGGCAGGTGGATTAAAAGTACCCAGCTGCTTTTCTGTCGCACTTATGCCGTCAGTGTGAAAGAGATAAAAGTACCCATATATTATCTAGGGTATTATTAGCATGGAAAATCAGCCTATCTTTGTCCGTTTCACATGTTCAATAATGTATATCTCTGTTTTTATTGTAAAAGAAATACCCGCCCTTAGAAACCAAATTGGATAGGGTCAATAAAAAATGCCTTGTCTTTCCGTCTCTAACGCCCTTTCAGGGCGTTATACAACTCAATGAATTTGGCATTGTTTTATACACGTGGTTTAAGATAAGTTTGTTGTTGGGGTGGGGGCACCAACGGTTCTTGAGCCAAAGTCTGGTTGGGTGTAATGGTAGTGACTGTTAATAAGGATACAGGAAAAATAAGTAAGGAAGAAAGCGCAGTGTTAAAGTGCGCACACGTAAAAAGTGTACACGGAAAAAAGCGCACTTCGAAAAAAGTATTATAACAGCGCACACCGCAATGTTACAATGAGATGTTTTTTTGGCTTTAAAAATGTACCACTTTGGTTATCTTCAACTTTACCATGTAGGTATTACAATAATTGTTCATATCTAGAGGCCACATTTTTTCCGCTTTGGTGCTTTTTCCGTGGGCGCTTTGTCTCTGTTCGGATATTTTCTCTACGCTTTTATGGTGCGCTATTTTTCCTGTGCACATATTTTCGGAATAATGATAAAGCTGATTGATTTGAAAATTAAAAAAAAAACATATTTTATTCTGTTGAATAAACAAAGAAGTGAAACCTTAATGAACAGCATTATATTTTGTGCTTATAAACCTTTAACTTTTTTTCTAAAATAAAAAAATGATTTAGAAAAGTCACTTTACCGCACTATTGCGAAAAAGATACTTTATCGCACTAGTGCATAAAACCTACTTAACCGCTCTCTTGTTTTTTTTATATTTGCATGCGGAAAAGTGTATTTAACGCACTAGTGCGAAAAAGTAATTACACTACACTAGTGCGAAAATATAACTTTATCGCACAAGTGCGGAAATGTACAACTTTCAACCCGCAAATAAGTGCGAAATGGTGCAAAAATATTATTTATTTAAGATTCTAACTTATCTGTATAGTCCAGCCTTTTTATTCGTAAAAACTTAATCTTGTTTACTTTTAATTATGTGATGTGCAAATGCAATGAGTGCAATTGCAGGCAGAGATGTGAAATTGCCAGCAGATTTAAATGCTGCGAAATGACATCGCGAATTGTTATAAATCTTCATTAGGCCGCTCTACTACTTCCTTAGTGCTTTGCGCACCGTTTAATTCAACGGCTTTCTTCTGATGCAGTCGACTATCTACTATTTATGAAAAAAAACAATAAAATAAAGAACTGTACTACAAAAAAAAACAGTAAATGTATCTATGTGTTTGTGCCGGATTCATTTTACAAACATTTCGCCAGTGTTTATTAGAAAAAAAAATTGTTTACCCTAAAAAAATAAAAACTAATTTTACAGGGGTTTTTTAGAACAACAACTATACCAGATGTCCTACGCATAGAACATAATAGTATTTACACTCATGAGCAGCAATTTCATGCATCGACCATCATCGTTATCAAGCCCTCTATCTGATTCTTTCAATTTTTTTAACTAACAAACTTTAAAAAAATTGTCATGTTTCACCAAAGTAACACAATGTTCAACAGCTGCCCCAATACAGTGAAACCTCTCCTTGCGGACACCTCTAATAAGCGGACACTCCCTTTAAGCGGACAAATGTGTTGGAACCAAGCTTTTCACACTCTAATAACCGGACGCGGACAATTTTTTTTTGTTAATAAATTCTGAAACCTTCCTTAACCGGACGCGAACCTCTGACAACGGGACAGAGCGCTGCACCTCATGGGCATAAATATTATGTAGTGTGTTTGCAACAACGCACTCTACAGCCAGATAATTACCTCTTTCCGTTTTAATGCGGAGACTAAATACTTCTCTCGTATTTACAACATATTTTATTCGGCGGGACTGTGTGTTTGATTTTTATTGTTCAGTTAGGTAGTAATAGATCTCTGTGAAGCGGCGCCCAATAAAAAACTTCTTAGTTTACGTGAAAAAATGGAAGTTGTTAACGTTTCGGAGAAGGAACACCTATCAGCACGAAAGATCACTAAAAAATTTAATATCAGAAAAACTCAAGCAGCAGAAATTGTTAATAAATATATATTAAAATTTTGCACTTCCCTCTCATAAGCGGACACCTCCAATAAGCGGACAAAATCGACGGAACCGTGAGTGTCCGCTTATAGGAGGTTTCACTGTATTGCATTGAAGCATCAAATATAGGTAGTAATATTGCTTTTGTTGCTGTTTCCCTAATATTTTTAAAACACTTTTAAAACATTGGGGCAGCTAAACTAGAAGTAGTAGGTATGACAAACATTTTTTACCACAAAATAACTTTCTACGAAAACACCACTAAGGTACAACTTTTTTATTTGAAAAATCACTTTTCTGACAAACCTGAGGGCACGGCAGTGCCTCGCCAAGTTTGCGCGCCGTAACCATCTTTTCTTGAAACATTTCAGCCGATATTTGACCTACCTAAAACTCTACTTCGGAATGAGCAAGAATCTAAAACTTTGCACAGTCGTAGATCTCCATAAAGTTAGCAAACCCTCCAAGTTTCATGGAATTCCATAAAGTAGTAAAGTAGTTACGAAATTTCAAAATACGTCAAAATTGCCACTCACTGACTCACTAACTCACTCACTCACTCATGTATAGATCATCAATATTATACTGTACTTCCAGACATGCTACAAAGCTGAAATTTGGCAGACTGATAGAAATTATGACCAAAACCCTGGAAAAAATAAAAAAACCCCAAAATTTTAATTTACTCCCCTCCCCTATACATTTGAATTTATGTAAAAGTAGCATCGCCAACTTCCAGAAATGCTAGAGAGTTGAGTTTTGGCAGACTGATAGGAACTATGATAGAACTATAGGAAAAAATAAAAAAAAACCCAAAATTTTAATTTACTCCCCTCCCCTATACATTTAAAGTAATGTAAAAGTAGTATTGCCCACTTCCAGAAATGCTAGAGAGTTGAGCTGTGGCAGACTGATATATGATAAAACTATAGGAAAAAATTAAAACACTCCAAAATTCTAATTTACTTCCCTCCCCTATAAATGTAAAGTTAAGTAAAAGTAACATTGCCCACTTCCAGACATGCTAGAGAGCTGAGCTTTGAAAGACCGATAGTAACTATGATAAAGATATAGAAAAAAATTAAAACACCCCAAAATTCTAATTTACTTTCTTCCCCTATAAATGTAAAGTTATGTAAAAGTAACACTTCCAGAAACGCTAGAGAGCTGAACTTTTTAAGACTGAAAGACAATATGATAAAACTATATGAAAAAATTTAAAAACACCAATATTTTAATTTACTTCCCTCTCCTATAAATGTAAATTTATATAAAACTAACATTGCCCACTTCCAGAAACGCTAGAGAGCGGAGCATAGGAATGCTGATAGAAATTATGATAAAACCATATGAAAAAAATCAAAAAGTCCAATATTTTCATTTACTCTCCTCCCCTATAAATGTAAAGTTATGTAAAAGTAACATTACCCACTTCCAGAAACGCTAGAGAGCTGAGCATTGAAAGACTGATAGGAACTATGATAAAACTATAGGACAAAATTTAAAAACACGACAATTTTAATTTATTTCCCTCCCCTATACATGTAAAATTATGTAAAAGTAACATTGTGCATTTTCAGAACCGCTAGAGAGCTGAGCTTTGGAAGGCTGACAGGAACTACGATAAAACCATGGAAAAAAATTAAAAAACCTCAAAAATTTAAGTAAGGCATTGCAAAAGTTTTGAACAATATTCCGCATATTTTACTGCTTTAAAAATTAAGTATTATCCAATTCCTTTAAAAAAGAAGTGAAATCATAAGAAAAACATTTCATGACTTAAAATTGCGTGATCTATTGCTAATCGATCTTGTGTAGTTTAAAAAATCTTCTATAATTATATAACTATTCCACGGGATAGCATAGGCCTCTTGGGACCTAATTAATTTTTAGAAACGACATTTGTTACACAACTTCCTAGCAGATTTATTATCATTTCTATATGTAGGAAAGTATAATCATAACAAAAACATTTCATGTAAAAAAAAGCCAAGTACGCGAAAATTGCATTCCGTAAAAAGAATTGAGATAAAAGTAAAGCCAAGTTTTCCAATACAAATTTAAAATGAAAGGTTCTTACTATTTTGGAAATATTTTTCTAAACTTGGCTATTACGGCTGTAAATGACTCTTAGGCACAGTGCTAAATTGAACATATAGAAGTTTGGCTGTAATAGCAAAGTTTAAAAAAACATTTCCAAACTAGTAAGAACCTTTCATTTTGAAATTTGTATTGGAGAACTTGGCTTTACTTTTATCTCAATTCTTTTTACGGAATGCAATTTTCGTGTACTTGGCTTTTTTTTTACATGAAATGTTTTTGTTATGATTATACTTTCCTACATATAGAAATGATAATAAATCTGCTAGGAAGTTGTGTAACAAATGTCGTTTCTAAAAATTAATTAGGTCCCAAGAGGCCTATGCTATCCCGTGGAATAGTTATATAATTATAGAAGATTTTTTAAACTACACAAGATCGATTAGCAATAGATCACGCAATTTTAAGTCACCGGGTGTTGCCTCCAATTTGGGGGGAAGGCGGTGTGATGTCATAAATCCAAGATGACTGCTTTTTTCATGTTTCTTTTGGCTTATAAATTCTGCAAAATGAGTTTTACAGAAAAATTGTCAATACGTTTTTGTTTGCAACAGAACAGCAATTTTATCAATGAACAAGTTCATTAAATTTTATAGTGAAGAAATTAGGTTTATATCTTAAAAACTAACAAAAATATGATTTTTTTTAAATTCTAAGAAATAATAACTTTTTTTAACAAAAAAATTGACGGATGTTTTGGCTAAAATTTAATTAAAATTGGATTTATGACGTCAAACAGGCCATCCTATTCAAATTCCAGGCAAACACCCGGCGATTTCATATTGAGTGATCCATCACCAATCTACGGAGGGTAGTGTAAACTTTTTTTAGTAGGTATTTAAAAAAATAACAATATTTTTTCTTGAGATATAAATATTATTAGAACGACCATTAAATTGTTGTTCGATTGCGAACAAATCATAACCTATACGATTTTTCTACAAACCTTATGTAGCTTCCTCTTTCCTTCTTTATTTTTTTTTTATAAAGCACTTTGTGCATGACACTCCAAAAAAACGAAGGCGTGATCAGAAAACACTAACGGTGGTCAGGTAACCAAAATGAAAACAAAAATGCCCAACAGTGGTAATATCAGCGATTCTAAACAATTTAAGATTATTTTTTTTTGCTGCTATTAATTTTAGACATTCTGTTACGTGTTTTTACGTCCTGAAATTTTTGAAGGAGAAGAAATGTTAAGTATTGATATAATGTTTTGATAACTTTTGTCATGAGGAGTTTTGAGTCAGTCAGATTGATATCAGATTTGGAATAAAAAAAGTTAGTAAAAAGTCAGATTTTTTATTTTACAGACTCTATTAACCAAAAATGTTTTATTTTATCTCATAACTTTTACCCAAAAATGTCATATTCTGTTTACATTTTTCTCCAACATCGACCGATCCGTCGGCTATCATAATTACTAAAAATTGACTTTTTTTTTCGCAGTCCCAAACAAAATTTGACACAATCTTATCATCAGATTTTAGCATTTTGTTGTGATACATTTTGATAAGGGCGACAAGTGTAGAGTATATACTCCATATCATAATTTTTGAGATAACCTTTTGACAGTTATCAGCTGTTTACTATAACAAATAGCATAGGCCAACGAAAAAAAGTTATAAAAAGTTGTCTCAAAAATAATGATATGAACTGTACATCTATATTTTAAATACCTTATCTATATACAGGATGTCTCAAAAGTCCGAGTCCACCCAAATATTTTCTGAACTATTGAAGATAACTGAACCATATTTGGCAGTGATCAATAACATCAAGATATCTATTTTATGGAAGGGCGGATGTATTGCTCCTACATTAGGAATCGGCATGCACTTAAATTTTTTAAATTGAAAACCCTATCAAGTGACACCTCGTTTTAAGTGTCTTTGAAAAACTAACATTTTGACATAACTGCCGATTGTCTACGTCAAATCTGTCAAAAGCTATGGACTGCTAATACCTAATTTTTTTAGTTTTAGCCAAAACTAAGAAGTTTGTTGTTTTTAAACAAAGTCGATAGATTTTGACACGTTCGACATAGACAAGAGGCAGTTACGCCAAAATGTTGGTTTTTCAAAGACCCTTCAAAGAAGATATCACTAAATAGGGTTTTTGTTTAAAAACAACAAACTTGTTAATTTTGAAAGCAATTAAAAAATTAGTTGGCAGTCCATAGCTTTTGACAGATTTGACGTAGACAATCGACAGTTATGTCAAAATGTTAGTTTTTCAAAGATATTTAAAACGAGGTGTCACTCGATAGAGGTTTCAATTTGAAAATTTTAAGTTGATCGCCTCTATGCCGCCCCCTTCCTTCCCCACCCTTCGATAAAATAGATCTCTTGATGTTATCGATCACTGCCAAATATGGTTCAGTTATCTTCTATATTAACTCGTTTCTGCTTCAATGGTTCAGAAAATATTTGGATGGACTGGGACTTTTGGGACATTTTGAATGTATATTTCACTAAAACTTGATCGCAGGGCAGCTTTTTATCAGCAGTCATATTTTAGCTTCGTTTATAATCAATTTTTGTTTGTAAAAGCAGGCAAACTCGCAAATACCGGTGAAAAACAGCCATGCTGATTACGAACAAATTTTTTGCTGTAAAAAATATATTGTGCATTTCGTGTTATTTGAACACGCTTATGCAATTTGCACAAATCAGTTTGTGCATGCAATTGGCGTAAACTGAGACTAAATATTTTACCGTTCTTACGGTCAAGTGTTTAGACACAAACTGACGTTTAACATTTGGCCTTATAAATTCACTGACTTTGGTTAGAGACTCTGTATGTGTCGCATTTTTCTTTAAAATATGTCATTAGACAGGGTCTCCAACTTTGGTCTACAAGCTCCAATTTTTGTGCAAGGCGATATTCACAAATTGCATCGGTAACCTATGGAAGGAGCGTAAGGACGAGCCATTAGGTGAAGAAACATTATATTATGTAGGCGGACTGCGAAGGATTTTTTTAAAATAACTATAAATTAATTCCACTCGACATCGTCATCGTAAAAGATCAACCAAATGCTGGGTCGACCCCAGGGAAAGTATTGTGAGAATGAAAACATTTTTCGATACATTCTCAAAAGGCTTGTTACTAAAGAACAAGAAATGTCTAGCGCAAAATGATTTATCGTTCTGAAGAACGCCCCAGCTTGGCAGGTAGCGTAGCTTCTGGTGGGTCATACCTTCTACATGAAAATTACCTTGTCATTTAATTTTTACATGATTTGTTTTTTGTTATAATTATTATTTACTGGCTAAAACAATGGGACAGAAAAACATAATAATTATTGTTAGATATCAGATAATGGAGATTTTTTTTTGATCCATACAGTGAGGAAGATTTTCAAAGATGTGGAATTTGGTAGCCCTACATTGAAAAAAAAATTCCCCTACCTTAAGAAAATTGAATTCCTTGAACACATGTAAACAGTATAAATACCTTGTTTTAAGATATTTGTCCTTGGCTAATATAAAAAAACTTGCATTTGATAAAAAAAATTTTGGTCTCTTAAATAAAGCCCTTTATTTTCTCGACTTTTTCCTTATAACCAGAGGCCATATATAGGGTTTAATTTAAGGATCCGGTTGAGGCCACTCATGAGCATTTTGAGGCAATTACGATTTTAAAAAAATTAAAGAAAATAGGTAGTTTTTAAAAACAAAAAACCCAAACAAAAGTTTTTGGCGTCCGATTAAACATTGTAATAGTCTCGACCTTTTAAATTGACATCAAACAATATCAAAACAGCGCTGCCATCTTTGATTTTTGGATATTATTTGTTTTATCAGCCGTTTACTCAAAAGATACAATTTTTTTTGAAATATGTAAGAAATTAATTTGTTCTTTATAAAAGGCCTACCAAACAAAATATGCTCGAGCTACCTATATGTAGGTGCAAAGATATGCACCCAGAAGCATTCCCACTATGTTAATTTCTTGTACATTTTATACAACATAAAAAGGTACACCAAAATTTTTAAATCTATTAATTTTTTTTGGAAATGAAGCTTCTGGATAAAAAGTGTGATTCTCTGTTTTGCAAACAATGTATCACTCATTGCAGTCCAGATTGTAATTAACAATTCAGGGATATCCGTAAACTGAGATCATTTTTGCAAAATAATGTTTTTTTTTATGTTTTTGCAATTTTTGTTAACGCTTATGCGCATTAAAAAAATATATGTGTAAAGTTTCACTTTTTATCCCAGGAATAAAAAGTTACGGCTCAGTTATAAAAAGTTAAGATCAGTGATAAAAAGTTAAAAACCTTAAAATCCCAAAACACAAGGAAGTGTCGTAATTAATCCTGGGTATTTAATAATAATATTACATTAACTATAGTACATTATACACCTAGGGATTAAAAGGCGTTTAGTCACGTCGTTTATATACTATTTTATGCACTTTAGGAGGTACAGGAAAAATAATTAAAAACAAAAATAATGGAACGATATTTAACCACACCTGATACTTATTGCTGTTAAACATACTCTAGAAGACGAAAAAGGAAACAAAATCGACTTTTTAGGTGTTTTGAAATTTTTGTAACATGCACGCACCGCTTCGAGGGATAAGCTTTATAATTTGAACTAGTAGTTTTCGAAAAATGCTGGGTCCGCCATACTTAAATACTTTAAAATGCTTTGCGGTGCTGAAAAGGCATCAACCGGATACTTTAATTAAAAAATTTTGTAAACTTCAAATCCAGCTTAGACCCGATTTTACCAATCATCTTCCGGACTAAAATCTTCTGACAGCTCCAAAATACCACTTTCCAGTAAAACGTAATACAGGCATTTTAAATTATTCAAAAGGAAATACCATCTTCCGATTAGGAATGTAGTATTTAAAAGCTTTACAAGGGGTGTAAATATCATTCGGCACAAGGGTCCCCAGAGCGAGCGCCTACTACGGCCGACCGACGAACCCTCGTCATAGCCAACTGACGTTTATTTTATTCTGACAGTTGAGCAAAAGGAAGTCACATTCCGCAAGTGGCGAATGGGTCATTTGGAAATTGCTTGTGCTCGTATTTATTAATATAAAGGCAAAGCAAAATAAAAAATAGCTTTAATTGTGTAATAATTCTAGCTATGTCTTATCTTCTACACAAAAATCGGTTTAAAAGAAAAACTGCTTTCGTAAATAGCGACTATCAAAATAGCGATGTATCAAAATAGCGTTTCTAACAAAACAGCGATATATCAAAACAGCGATGTATCAAAATAGCGACAATCAAAATAGCGATATATCAAAATAGCGAGAACCAAAATAGCGAAAATCAAATTAGTAATGTATCAAAATACCGAATCAAACCAAACCGAATCGAATCAAATCAATCAAAACCCAAACGAACCGAAATGCGCTATTATATCCTGCGGTATTTTGACTATACCAGGTTATTTTTTCAAAATGAAAAGTTTCCTGATTCTTTTCAGGGATCCTAGAGGGTGCGAATCTGAACCGAACCGAACCAATCTGAATTGAATTCGGTTCGGTTCCGATTCACACTCTCTAGGATTCCGGAAAAGAAGTCTGGAGATTTTTTTTTTTGAAAAAACATGCTGGTTCGGTTCGGTTCGGATTCACGCCCTCTAGGATCCTGGGAAAGAAATTTTTTTTTTTAAATTTCTTAGAAAGAAACCCTTTACTCGAACTATATGCCAAACCGGAACCGAAATATCGCTATTTTGTTACATCGCTATTTTGATAGTCGCTATTTTGTTACATCGCTATATTGTTACATCTCTATTTTGTTACAATCGCTATTTTGCTACATCGCCATTTTTTTACATCGCTATTTTGATAGTCGCCCTTTCATGACATCGCTATTTTGATTGTCGCTATTTCGATACCGCTATTTTAATACTCGCTATTTTATACATCGCTATTTCGTTCCAGAGCCTGGGGAGATGCTTATTTTCACTCTCATTCGTTTCAAGAATTCATACACAGCCCTCGTTATTTCATTTTGAAACATTTTAATTTGCCTGATCAAGAAAATTAATATTTCTTTGATAGTTTATTAATAAACACTTCACTTGTAAAACATAGGTAGTTTTTTGTTTTGAATATTGAGTCTCTTTTTGAAACTAGATATCAAGAAAAAGAAAAATAGAAAAATTTCACCGCTGTCAATTCAACTTGCTGTACTGTAGACCAAATAATATTATCAAAAAAATATGTTTTCTAAAATTGATTGCAAAAAACTGTGTAGGGAATTAACCAATTTTATAAAATGTAGACAGCGCTAGAATAATATTCCAAATAGTAGAAAGAATCGAGAGAGAAAGATCGAAAAAAAGATGAAAAGACAAAAAATCAAATAGATGACAACAAAAATATTAAATATTAACCTGACCTGTTAGTATAATAGTTAGTTTCACTCTTTTGTCCTTATTATGACTTATCAAACAATCGTATATTAATAAGCAACTTACGTTATCCATATATCAAGATTGCTGTCCATTCGAATAAATGTAGACCAAACAATACAAATTTAATAAGGAAGAGAGTCATGCTTGTGCAATGGTCAGCATTTCTCTTATTTTGACACAATTTATCCACTTCTCTAAGTGCCTAACGTAACGAATATCATATATTTACTTATTAAAGCAGGGCTATCAAAATGGACGGACCACGATCTACAACTTTGTTGACATCACATCGAAGGCTGAATTTTTTTAGCTCACACATATACTATACTATAGTAGTGTGAGCTATGGTGATCCTAATTTTTTCGAGAAAAAAAAGTTGCTCCGATTTCAAAATTTTTTATATATCTTTGCGTTTCAAATGATTTTGAAACTTTTTTGTTGCGCCGTCTGTCTGTCTGTCTGTCTGTCTGTATGTCTGTCTGTCTGTGTGTCTGTATGTCTGTCTGTAACGACCAACGCGCATAACTCAAAAACCGCTTGCCCGATTTTAATGAAATTTGGTACCCAGGCTGGGTTTTGGGTCGAGATGGTCCCATTTAAAAATGAAAAAAATCCACCGAACACAAGCCAAATAAAAGGGTGGGGGTAGATTTCAAAAATTAGAGTTTATGACAAAATATGGCGTGTGTGATATCAAACGAAAGGTAATTGAGTCTGGAGTTAAACAAAATACATTTTAGTTTATTTAAAAAAAGGGGGGGGGGGGGGTAAATTTCAAAAATTAATGTTTAAGTGGAAATATGGCGTGTGTGATATCAAACGAAAGGTAATTGAGTCTGGAGTTCAATAAAACATACTTCAGTTTTTAGTTATATTAGCTTTCACGTAGATACACTATAACTATAGTACCCAGTGTGAGCTTAGGTGCCCATAGATTAGCAGAGTATTTTTGATGGCCACGTCACGTCACAGCTGATTGTCTTTAAAATATTGAAGTTGGAATGACAGTTCATGAATATTTCACTTTTTAAAAAAACTTTTTCCCTGTTATATTATGTTTTTTTTTTGAAAATGAAAGAAAAAAATTACGTAAATCATGTTTGGTTTGTGGAAAAGGTCCGGGAGAAGCACCCTGATCCACTAGTCTTTAGAGAAAAAATAATAGACATAACCCTAAATTTTTGACAATTGTCAAATAATGTAGTGACGTAACGGAGTATGTTCCAAAACCGCCAAAACTGACGCAGGCGCAGTTACCGAAACCTTGAAAAAGGAACATTAAGAATTAAATGGGGCCCTGGCTTCAAGAATCGCGTGCAAACTAAATAAAAATTAGAACCTCCCTATAACTGCTAGTAAAGCTGATTTCAAAAAAATCTGATATGACTGGAAAACTCGTTTTCTATTTTAAGCAGTATATAAATTATATTGGGTTGATATTTACATTTTAAAGTCGTGTTATGACCTCCAATAAGAGCAGTGCATATTTTTAAAATAAATAAAATAAAACTTGATAAAAACCAGCCAGCAATATTAATTAAATTTACACCCCCCCCCCCCCTTATAGGCACCTCTGGGCCGCAATCACCTCCATGGTCGGGATTCCCTCATTCTAACCTATATTTTCTCTTTTTCTTTTGTTTCCTTTTATTATTGAGTTTTTGGATTTAGAAGTTTCTATAATTGAAATCCTGATACTTCTATGAAGAAGAGCTAAACATTTTCCTAACGTTGCATGCACCCGGTAAACACCTTGAAATATTAATGGCGGCCATATTGCTCCTGCTGTCTTTGGCAAATCTGTGCACAAACACACTTTATTCCGGTGCAATATTTACCACTATAAATAGCTAGGGTGTATTTTCGTAGCCAGTGCAGCAACGGTACATGTTGAGGGCCAAAAGGGGCTCTGGCCCCATACTTTTTGAAATGTGTAGATAATTTCTTTTCATTTATAGGTACCCTATATTTCTGTAAGTCATTCACTAAATACGACTGCTATGAGGGGTGTCTTTTATATTTTGTATATAGGAACATATAGACCTTAACCTCAATCTTTACCTAACCTAAATTCAAACGTCAGTGCGATACATATAGTTTTATAGGTACTGTAAATTTTTTAATTTAATCAATCAGTCGAAAAATGAAATTAAACCGAGAACATTTTTGGTCTCTAATTTTTAAAAACATTCGAAAAAGATTATCTCAACAAGAATGCCTTCACCAAGACAAGGCACGTTCGCACAAAGCACAAAAACCATTGAACTTTAACCCAATAAAACGTCAAATTGTTGCACCAACTTTAATATACAGTCCCGACCTAAGTCTGCGAGGATGCAGTCGACGCCTTAAAGAATGCAATTTTGACAGTACCAACAAACGAGTGGAATTAAAGCTTTGGCAACTGGTTTGAGCGCATGCAAAAGTGCACTAATTTCCGTGGACAATACTTCGAGAAACAATAAAAAATTATTATTTTTATG
The DNA here is from genome assembly GCA_963576565.1 of Aspidapion aeneum. Classification (NCBI taxonomy): domain Eukaryota; kingdom Metazoa; phylum Arthropoda; class Insecta; order Coleoptera; family Brentidae; genus Aspidapion; species Aspidapion aeneum. Next base: position 29,690,913 of record OY755038.1, on the reverse strand, counting down.
TCTATACTTTTTCCTTATAACAAAAATGAGAATTGTCAAAACAGAAGTTTTTTTAAAGGTGTAATTTTTGGGTATAATTATTTTTATCCCAAAAATAATTTTAATCGCAAAAAACAGTTCACAACATCACTTAAAAAAAGATGAAAAATAACTACTCAATAAAAAAAAAATATGTCCCTCCTTTTCTTTAAGCCACGTAACGCCGCTGGTAAAGCGGATAATTTTGATCAGCGCTTTTGAAATATTAAGGCCGTTAACGAGTTATCATCAAAACAAATTCGTTTCTATAATGAGGATATTTTAATTTTGTATGGGAAGGTAAAATAATAGAACGGGATCTAGATCCTTACTTATAGAGGAAAGGTGGCTATTATCGGATACTTTTTTGTTTTAGCCTATAAATTTTTTTTTAGCTATATATCAGAAGTACGTGTTGGCAAACAATTACGTAACCTATATTTTTCAATATTCTGAAATTCCAAATGTCAAACTTAATTCTTTTCTGAGACAGATAAAAATATATTTTGGAATACAAAAATCACCATTTCAAAAATTGTGTCCTTAAATCGGATAGGAGGTAGTCCCAATATCGCAAATTTCCATATTTGGAACCCATACTAAAGATAGAGCTTTTTTATTATACTTTTTATTCAGTTAAAACCATACACTAGCATAATATTTTTAAAAGACAAAAATAATTTGTCAACGCTTAAAACTAAAAACAAAATTGGGAAACCCATAGTGTCCGATATTAGGGCATACATTGTATGTGATCAACCTTTTCGAAAAGACAAAACTGCACTAAACCTAATAAATTATACATCAAATAAAACCTTACAATATGCTTAATCAAATGATGTATATTTATCAAATTAATAATTTGTCTTACCTTCTAAGAATAGATTGGCTATAATCAGCAGCGGTAAAATTTTCATACTCTATGATTTCACGTAAACAACTGAACAGCAAATAAAAACTTTCAGCAGAAATCTGTAATTTATTTAGAATCTGTACAGCTTGGTGTAGCATCTGTACATGCACACGCAGGTAAATGGGGCCACTAGTTTAGGAAATACTTGATTATCCGATATTAGGAACCTATGCGATAATAGGCACCTTTCCTCTACCTGAAAAACCGATAATGACGTATTGTCAAAATTCAAACCAAGTTGTGTTTTTCTGTACAGTGAAACCTCTCCTTGCGGACACCTGTATTAAGCGGACACTCCCTTTAGGCGGACAAATTTGTTGGAACCAAGCTTTTCCCTATTTCTTTTTATATAAAATTCACTCCTATAAACGGACACTCTAATAACCGGACGCGGACAATTTTTTTGGTTAAAAAATTTTGAAACCTCCCTCAACCGGACCGAACCTCTGACAACGGGACGGAGCGCTGCACGACATGGGCACAAATATTACGTAGTATGTTGGCAACAACGCACTCTGCAGCCGGGAAATACCTGTTTCCGTTTTAATGCGGAGACTAAATACTTCTATCGTATTTACAACATATTTGATTCGGCGGGACTGCTGTGTTTTATTTTTATTGTTCAGTTGGGTACTAATAGATCTTGCTGAAATGGCGCCTAGTAAAAAACTTCCTAGTTTACGTCAAAAAATGGAAGTTGTTAACGTTTCGGAGAAGGGACATCTACCAGCACGAAAGATCACTGAAAAATTTAATATCGAAAAAACTTAAGCAGCGGAAATTGTCAATAAATATATATTAAAATTTCGCAGTTTTCTCCCATAAGCGGACACCTCCAATAAGCGGACAAAATCGACGAAACCGTGAGTGTCTGCTTATAGGAGGTTTTACTATATCTAGATTCTACAACTAGGTGTCTTGATTCGCAATTTGTAAACTTTGAAAAATATAATATTTTAAAATTGAGCTTTGCCTATGTGGGGCATTTGGAACAGGATACCACAAAAAAATGAAATCTTTTCTCGAATTTCGGAAAAGATTTTGGGCAAATTTTCAAAATTTTATAATTTACAAACTACAACCTACGAAGCAAAACTTCGATGAAGTAATAGATGCAAAAAACCACATCTGGGGTTGAATTTCCGAAAGGCGTCATTTTAGAGTTTTTGGGAAGGCGTTGTTTGATGGATCAAACAACGGGGAATTCGAAATTTTTCACTCAAATTCAATTCATCAAATATAAAACTAACACACCAAAGCGAGGAACCACTATTTATTTTGGGTTTTTAAGGTAATCTAGTTCTACCTAGAATGCTCCACATGTAGTAGAGTAAATTTGTAAAATAAAGCTGCAGAAAGGGTATATTTTTTTATATTTGGCATAGGAGTACCTAAGACCAAAAGCTAAATTTTCATTCGAGGATCCCCTATCCCCTAAGAAAAAAAATGATTTCCCTGTTTTAAGGTATTTCCTCGAATTTCAATGGTATTTCCTAGTATTTCCCAAGCACTTTCCGGTATTTTCTAGTATATTTCCCAGTACTTCCCAAGTATTTCCTGGTATTTCCTCTAACCTGTACACCAAAGGGAAATACCGAGCCACCCCTCGTGATTTACTTTACGTAGGACCTAATCAATTTAAAAAATTTTAAAAATGACACCTGTCTCTTCAAAATAAAATGGCGGTTATAATAAAAAAAAATAGTTTTTCTTCGGTATTTTTTTTCTTTTTGTGCGATATTTATTTTTAATGTCTCATATTAAAGCTACTAAACAGCTTTAAACCTTCGGGAAAAAAATGTTCCTCAGACGACAAAAAGATGGCCGTTAATAAGTCAAAAATTATAGAGACCTTCATAACCTCTAGACCAAATTAAATTTTGACAAAAATTTTTTTTGGATTTTATCAATAGTAAGCAAAATTTTGTAAAAATTTGTAAAAAGTTACATTTGACATTTATTATTTTAAGATGGCGGCCGAAGTTCAGATAAAAAAGTTCTTTTTCATTCTTGTTTGACACAATTAGTGTTCCGAGTAATATATCAATTTATAATAAATAAGGGTAGCATTTGACATTTGTCTATTATTATCCAAGATGGCAGCGTTCAAAACATTAAAATAACAGTATCTTTTTGATTTTGTAATTTTTTTTACTAAGACATGCAGTTTTATATTGCATATTAAAATTTCCTGAAGTTGGGAACACTGAAAGGAACTTAGACCTGGAATGGGTTTATATTTGGAAAAAGTATAGAGTTTATACTATATAGGTGAAATAAAAACCTTATCCAGCACCTTCCTACCTTAAAGTGGATCATCCATTTCTACCTCGAAAAAAACCCGGAATTTAAAATTTATTTTATTTTGAGTGTTATAATCAAACAAGTTTTCCTCGCTAATCGGGTTCATTCAGTTTTTGTTTCTTTCATATTTTTCCGTGGGTAGCTCGAAAGCTTAAACTCACGGAGGTCCAAGATCTAATGGACACTTAACAAGTGTTGACAGTTTACAGTTTCGTCCTTAGAACACTGCTTGGTCAATGTGACACCCTTGCGAAGTTAATAAGACCGCTTTGTCTCTCCTCCTACGTCTATAGTGAGAAAACCCTCGCAAGAAGCGCCATCTGCAGAGATACGAGAGAAACTAGATAAAGAGCGGGCGAGTATAAGCTGTTATATATATCGATCGATGAAAAGATTGATTACAAAGAAAAAGAAACTATCCGTGACCTAAGACAGCACATCTGTCTTTCAGGCCAGATCAACGCTGAATATATCAAACGTTTAAATTCCCAGGTACTAAAATTTTCATCTTATAATGCCGATAAACGTGTACTGGATTGGTAGTGACCAAAAAATGTCTTGTTTAAGACGTTTTAAATCATACGTCGAAAATACATAAAAAAGTGTCGTCTTAAAGGCATGGTTTTTTAATAGATTAACTGCTGGTCATCCAAATTATTACTTTTCGAAGTAAAAAGACATCATTTAATGTACCCTTCCTACCTGAAAATGCGGTGCCACTCTTATTTAACCAAAATTATAATCGTTGTGGATTTTGGTTAGATCCCTAGCTATTCAATCATCCCATAAATAGACAAAATATTCGAATGCCGTCCGCTGCAAAATAGATCAAGTCACCGCGTCAGTCATCGTCTCGCCGAGGACAGACATCGCCTATTTTGCTTGAAACGTTTGTTAGTTAAAAGTTTGTCACGATGACGTAACAGATTGGCATATTTCAGTTTATGATAATAATCATGATCGAAGGTTTAGTGCCCCCGTTTTGTGGCCAAAACCGAAGGCGGTAAACATCATCAATTATTTGTAATTAAAAGGCGTGATATATCGGACACCTCGGACATTTTGGCTAATTGCGACAATGCGCGCGTGCCAACGGTTAATTGTTTTAGGAAAGAGACTGTCAAGAAAGAAAATGAGCCTCGATGATGATGATGATTCATATGTGAGTAGGCCTTGAAGCCGTTCTACTGCGACCACCATTGAGTCTATTGTGGGTCACTTTTGAGTGGTTTCTCACCACTGTCTGGTCCTCCAAAAACGTTAGCTATCTGTTTGGGTGAGACGCTGTTCCGAACTTCTGAATCAGTTTGAGGTTTGTCGACAGTGTTCTAACTTAAATGAGCAATAGCCGGACATTAGCACAGTATATGTCTGACTGTTTCGTCATCCTCCGTACCCGGACATTAGCACAGTATATGTATGACTGTTTCGTCATCCTCCGTACAGAGTCTACATTCGGTCCCTTCTGTTAGTCCCATTCTGTGGATGGATACTCTTACACCCGGTTCCCACCTACGACTTTCTCGTGGGTGCCCGCTCACGCGTCATATTATCTCACTATGAAATGTTATGACAGTCATGTGACGCGTGTGTGGGCACGCACGAGAAAGTCGTGGGTGGGAGCCGGGTTTTAGTCGACGGTGACCTGGAAAAGGTCAAGTCACTATAAGGATCTCCTGTCTAGCAAGTCCATTTGTTGGAAGGAAGTAACCATTTCAATATTGTTAATTTAGCTAACCCCAGTGCTCGGGGCCGAAAAATTTGGCAGATGCCGCATTCTCTTTCTGCGGGTTCAAATCCCTCAGGCGGCGCATGCCCTGGTATCCATACTAACAATGATGATGATGATGATGATGATGATGATGATGATGATGATGATGATGATGATGATGATGATGATGATGATGATGATGATGATGATGATTCATATGTGAGTGGGCTTTGCAGCCCTTGCAGTGCGACTACTAGTTCGGTTCGTATCTCTCACCACTGTATGCCTAATCCTCCACAAAGGCAGGCTATCAGTTTGGGTGAGACACTGTTCAGATCTTCTGCAAAACGTCTACATTCGGTCTCTTCTGTTAGTCTCATTCTGTGCATGGGTACTCTCAGTCGACAGTGACCCGTAAAAACACCAGTAACTATACGTATTTCCTGTCTGGTAAGTCCAATAATGTTTCTGGCTCTGTTTCTACAAGATCCTTTAATGAACTCTCTAGAGCGAGCCAGTTCTGGTATATTTATCCAGTATTGTTAGAAGCTATTCTCTATCCATTTTAATATGGTTAATTTAGCAGCATTGTCTAATATCCCCAGGGCTGACTCGGGGCCGAAAAATTCGGCAGATGCCGCTTTTCTCGCTGCTAGGTCTGCAGCGTCATTTCCCTTGTGCGCAGAATGCCCTGTATCCATACTAATGACACATTGTTAGCCTACCAAGCGCATTCAGCGAATCCTTACAGCTCCTCACGGTTCTCGATGAGACAATATAGGAATCAAGCGCTCTTAAGGGTGCTTGACTGTCGAAGAAGATTTTTATTGTCCTGTTGGTCCATTCGGGGTCAGTACTCCATCGGGCGCACAGTTCAATGGCTACGAGTTCGGCCTGAAATATAGTAGCCAATTGGCCGAGACTATGTCTAATCTCGACTTTTTCTTGAATACTAACATCAGATCCAACGCTCGATGGCATTTTGAATCTGTCGGTATACCAGAAGCTATCGTTATTTGAAAAATTGGTCCTGTTTTTTAAGCAGTCCTCCCTCTTCGGGAGGATAATGTTGTATAGCTTTCTGCTGTACACCGTGTTGCATCCAACTCTTGTTCCCTTATTAGGACTGTTGATATCACTTTGTTTGCCCTGCCATCCTGGTGGTTGGCTCTTATTCGGTTTGTTGCTCTTCGTGCCTTCGCCTCTAAGAAAATGTGAAGTGGAGGTAAGTTTAGTAAGCATTTAAGCGCAGTCGATGGGCTAGAGCTCATTGCACCACATATGGCAAGACTGGCTTGTCGTTATAAGCTGGTTGGTTTGGGTCTTGAGGTTCTTTGATGTCCCTTCTCGTACCAGACTATTGCGCCATAAGCAATCATTGGTATAATGACTGTTATATACAGCCAATACATTTGTTTGGGGCTGGTGCCCTAAGTTTTTCCGCAAATCCTTTTGCACATCCATAAGGACAGTGTGGCTTTGCGGGTTACTTTTTCCATATGGGCATTCCAGGTGAGAATTTTATCTAGAGTGACCCCTCCGGAGGAGTCAGGAAATCAAGCTTCCTTTTACGGGTATATGGTATAATAACTGTTTTGCTGGGATTTACAGACATCTGTTCCCTGTCACAGCAGTCTTTTACCGTGTTTATTACTTCTTGTATCTTTCCAGAGAATTCACTCTCTGGAATGTCTCTAATGATTGCTGCTACGTCATCCGCGTATCCCAATACCTCTACATCTAGCGATTCCAAGATGGCAAGATGATCATCGACCAGTAGAGACCACAGGAGGGGAGACAGAACTCCTCCTTGTGGACAACCTCTAGCAGCTCTGAAACTAACTATCCCACCATACTTACGATACATTGTTAGCGCTATCAAGCGCATTCAGTGAGTCCCTGCCGCTCCTCACGGTTCTCGAGACTATCGGAGAAGATTTTCATTGTCGTGTTGTAAGGCTGCTTGACTGCTTTTATTGTCCTGATAGTCCATTTGTGGTCAGTAAACCACCGAGCACACAGTTCAATGGCTACGAGTTTGGCCTGAAATATAGAAGCCATTTTTGCCGATGCTATGTTTAATCTAGACTTTTTCTTGAATACTAACAACTTATCCTTATCTTATATCCGTCGGTATACCAGAAGCTACCGTTATTTGAAAAATTGGTCCTGTTCTTTGACCAGTCCTCCCTCTCCGTTTTATATGTTGTATACATTTCTGTTATACAAACCTGTTGGACATAACGTCGGATATCATTCCTAGACTTGCGTCCAACTCTCCAACAATTATAGCCTTATTTACAGGTTTACTTTTTGCTGTTGAGTCTAATTCCCAAGAGAAGATCAACAAATTAGAATCTTTATCAATTTCCGTACATTTTTAAATTACAAAAACTACAAGCCTTATTTTATCGAACAGTTAAAGCCCATTTCAATATCGTGATTTTGGTTAACTTTAGACCTGTGTAAGATACTACATATTTTTGTTAAAATCGGTCCAGTATAGACTTAGGGCTTTGTCTCGAAACGAAAAGACGCCCCTGGACTAAAATTTGAAGTGTCATCGAAGAATAATTGTGCTATTCTATGATAAATATCATCTTGAAATTTTTTTGCCAAAATATTTATAATTAATATTGTTAATAAAAAAAAATTGTAATCTAGTGAACAACTTGACATGTCATTAATTTAAGCAGTAGCTTGTTAGATGTAAGTTCCATTTGCTAACATTTTTACAACTGTTTACCCCAAATATGGTAGCTCGTTTCCAGTAGTAGAAATGTAAACAAATGCCCCAGTCTTTATATGGTTTTTAAGGTTTATAATTAACAAATATTTAAAATTAAATAAATTTTAAGTCAACTGACATTTTCAACATTTTCTCATGCATGCGTAAAAGTATTTGTTACATAGTAAAGTTTTATTAGCGCATCATACACACTGAACAAATTACTTAAAAAAGCATCTTTATTTATTTATCCAAAAGCTTTCCACACATATACATAAAATAAAAGCATAATAATATGCTAATAATGGGAATATTCTACAGCGTGGCCAGCTTTCTATCTGCGGGTACGATTTTTGTATGGGCCATAAGCATCGACTTCTAATAAGGATTGCATGGGAGAAGAGAAAAGCGTAAAACCAATGTTGCCAGATTTGCGAAAATATCAGTATAAGCCGGTATACGGTCCACGAAAAGTCAACTTAGTCAATATGTTTGCCACCAATTTAAGAAGGTTAGGATAACACCGATTTTGATTGCGCAAAACGAGAACAGGAAAGCTATCTCAAAAAAATAATTTTTCTAAAAAAAAATGTGATTCGAAAAAAATACTTTTGAAAAAAATTTCATTTGAAGGAAAGGTTTTGGAAAACAATGTTTCCGAAAAAAACGTCATTTGAAATATTGAAAAAAAATGTTTTCGAAATTTATGTTCTCGATCAAAATGTCTTCGAAGAGCTTGAAAAACGGACAATGACCAAACAAACCAAAAACACAACTGGAATAATACCTTGAAATTCTGCTTCTTCCTAAAAGTAAATAATTTAATTAATAATTTTCGCTTACTTTTACAAACAAGCAGCAATTTAAAGTGTTATTCTGTTTATTAATTTTCGTCAGGTAACAATTGTCGTCCCAAACAATTGTTTTAGGTTGTTACATTTGGCAACGCTGGAATGCTTTCTACGGTAATTGTCCGGATCGCGGTTTTTATTAATACATGCTATACTCTATCTGTTTTGTGTCCTCTTTATATAATTTTTTTACAACTTCGAAGGAAATTATCTCAACAAGAATGCCTTGCCGAGTTGATTTTTTGATCAGGCGACAGTTTCTCGTTGGTATGGAGAATTCAAGCATGGACAGCGGATTAGCGTTAGCCAGAGAATATAATGTTATATGTTCTCTGCCTTAGCGACGTTGCAAGGCCAGGTGCACCAAAAACGGCTGTCACCCAGGAAAACATCGATGCTGTGCTCATGCTCATCACCGATGATCGACACGTGACACATCGCGAGATGGAGGTTTTATTGGCGATTTCAAAGACCTCAACTCAAAAATTTTTGCATGAAGAATTAGAGGTAAGAAAACGTGTGTCCCGAAGCTATGGTCAATTGGTGTCATAAAGCTGTAGACCGCTTTGAGTCAGGAAACTCGTCCGTTCTCGAAGTGTAAGTATCCCAAAAGATGGTCGCGATATTTGTCTCAAAAGCAGATCATGTAGCAACAATTGCTCTGGAAGATCAAAGGACTGTTACTGCCGATTGGTACATCATCATTTGGTTGCCAAAAGTCATCGCTGAGCTTCGAAAAACGAATCCCGAACAACGAATCACTTCCACCAAGACAATGCAAGTTCGCACAAAGCACAAAAAGCCATTACATTTTTAACCCAACAAAACGTCGAATTGTTGGACCATCATCCATACAGTTCCAACGATTTAGAGGAAGCAGTCGACAACTTTAAGAATGCAATTTTGACAGTACCAACAAACGAGTGTAACTACAGCTTTGACAACTAGTTTGAGCGCATGCAAAAGTACATTAATTTTTATAGAGAATACTTCGAGAAACAATTAGTTTTGCAGATGCAATAGTGTAGAAGTTATAAGGGATAATCTAAAAACACATTTTGGTCCCTTGCGCCACCTAGGGGCCAAGTATTTAATATTTTTTAACAACTGAAGAATCAATCCTTATAGGCCAATATGTGTGCCTAGTTCCATTGCCCTAGCATAAAACGTTCATAATTAAAAACATGTTTTGACACCCTAACTACTTTTCGACTCAGGCATTGTTGGGTCTGTTAGCAGGACAGGCAGTGTTGGTGGGATCATTAGTATTGTATTGATTGAAACAGGTGTCATAAATTCTTCATCAGAAGCCCACGGGAGCCAATTTTTGATGCTATGGCCAGGTTGAATATCTAAATATCAAAATGCAAGGTTTCACTCAAAACGGAAAATTATTTTAAAAAGTTTTCAATGCTTCAGCCGAAACTCGAACACGGACCCTCTGGCTTTGTGCGTGAACACCCTACCAATTGGGCTACCGAAACATCTAATTATTAATTTTTAATACTTCCAGCTACTGACCATGATTTGTTTGATAGTGTCTGTTCGCCTTCGTTCGTCAAATGAACACGCATCTTGCTTGATATTAAATAAAATAATTATGCTATTTATTTAAGTATTTCGAACTAAAAATAACAAAGTATTTCAAACAATTGTAATGCAAATTTAACATCCTTAGGCAATCAAATAAAAAATACTGTAATTTTTCCAATGTCGGTCTTCATGCATAATTACAGAAATAATACAAAACGCAACAATATTCATGCTACAGTAACTGCAATAAACGTATCGTATTCCGTAAAATTGTCGCTGAACAAATTTATTCTATGAATAAAACTTGGAAATTATTAAAGTAATCTAAAATCTATGCAAATCGCGAGTGTAGCTTATATTTTCTTTTGACGATGACAAGGAAAAGGAAAAAAAGTAATTTTACGAAAACACAAAGTTTTCTCCACTGAGGACGTAAATAGATCTCCTTCCTGTTTTTGAATGGATACTATACTAAAAATTAATGGATCCATGACGGATCTGATACCTTTCTAGCCCAGTAACACACTCCAAGTAAACTCCACGCTATATCAGCCAGGGCCGGACTGGGTACGTAGGGGCCCCGGCGGGAGAGCAGAGGCAAGGACCCCATAACCAGTAATGGGCGGAGGGGAAATGCAATGAGGCAAAAAAAAACAAAAAAATTTCGGGTTTCAAGTTTGGTACTATATCCAACTTATTTTTGAAAAATAAAGTTATTTTTTTATGAAATTTTTTGGTAAAATAGTGTAAAATACTGAAGCGCTGGTTAAATTTTTGTTAAAATCCATTAATGCTATCAACAGTGTTTTAACAGTATAAAAATTGAAAAATTGCTAACTTGTTGTTAACAAAGCATTGCATCAATATATGCGGTGTTCGGAATAAAGTAAAGCTTATGTTTCTCAATAATTTGTGTTACAACTAAGCAGGAGCTTTTGGTTTTATCTAGATAATAAGATATCTATAAACAAACTGTTTTCAAGCATGGGCGCACCAAGGGGGAGGGCCCCCTGGTTTCCCGACTGCTTGTAACCAGGAAAAAAACAAAGAGTATTGGTAAAAACAATTTATTTATAAGTTATCACTGTTCACACTGTTGCAAAAGCAATATTTGCAGTTCAACTTAATGTTGAGCAAAATCTAGGCAGGTTTCTTAAGGCTACTTACTAGACTAATCAACAATCAATTATTAAATATAAATTAAAAAGATCTTAGTAATTTATTTAGTATTATTATATTCTTAATTTTAATCAAAGAAACGGCCCCACTTACCAAATAATGATATATTCTCTGACAAGAAGGGAGACATGCCAAACAAATGCTTTTACATCCGTATATCCCAGCCCAAAGTAGCCCCGGGCTATAAGTGGCCCATGGTGAAGAACCCCGGGGCTCCGGCGGGCCAGTCCGGGCCTGATATCAGCATTGAAAACAGTTTTTAGAAATATCTTAGAAACGAAAGCTCCTACGATATTTCTAGTTATAAAATAAATTATTGACAAAAACTTATTCTACTATATTCCGCATATTGATGCGATGCTCCATTAAAAAGTTAGCATTTATTTAATTTTTAAACTGTCAAAAAACTTTCAGTAACATTAATGTATTTTGACTAATCAGTTCTTTACAGTATTGTACACTATTACACATGAAAATCGGTTCACCGGTTTAGGAGCTAACATGGCCGGACAGACATACACACACACGGACAGACGCCATGACGATATGGGTAAGATAGGTCAAAATAAACCCAAATAACACATTTTCGACGTTATCTCAATTTTTTTTCGTGGAAAGCAATACCTCCTCTAGCCATTGCTGCGCGGGCTAAAAAGGTATTAAGAAACCAAATTATGAAAAATTTAGCTCGATCCAATATTTGAGATTTTAAAAATTTTGCATTTTTGCGAAACTTAAAAACTAAATAAAAATATTTGAAACTGAGTGAACCGTTATGGATCTTACCTAAATTAAAATGGTGAATCCTAAATGTCTCGTTTTTCCATTTATGAACCGAGCCATTATTGCTAACTTTGTTATTATTTTAGATAGAAGATAGAGGTAGAATTTTTCACAGATGCTTAAATCAAAAACACATTACGTTTTCGAGTTTACGAATTTAAAAAAAAACTTATTTTAATTGAACACCGTAAATTTAATAATTTTTGTCTGATATGTCTCTTAATTCTAAATAAAAATAATCTCTTGATTTCTTTTCCCAAAGTTAAAAATAACGAAGATATTCCAAATTAAAAATTACGCTTAGACTTTCTTCTTTCTAACAAATAAAATTTCAATACGTAATGTGGAATTTAAGATATCGTCGTTATTTTTAGTTTAGGACAAAAATCAAAAGATAATTTTTGTTAACAATTAAGAGAATTTTTTTAATGTTTTTTGAAACAACTTAAAAAAGAGATGCTCTATTTTTTTCGATTTATGTATCTTAAAGAGCATCAAAAATTTTATGGGTTTGTGAATTTAAACTTTTTTTTATCTTCAAAAATAAAAAAGTTAGCAATGATGGACACTTAACTTGGAACACCCTGTATTTTGCATAAGAAAGTGCGTCGATGGATAACTTGATTGTCTTGACAACCATGTACAATTTTCGAAAATCTATCAATTCATTTTTGAGATATGTATTTGCCTCCAAATTTCTATTTTTGATGGAGCGATGAAAAAAGATAAAATAAGAAAAATAAAAAATAACAATAAAATATAATAGCTCCATAGTTAATTTGGAAGTTTGGAGGCAAATATTTCAAATACGAGTCGATGAATTTTTGAAATTTTTACACGGTTCGGTTCGGTAAAAGATACTCAAAAATCCTTCAACAACAATCACTTGACTCATATTTCCTGTTCAAAAATTAAAATATAGGGTAAAGTTTACCCCTCAAAGACGTACTACAAAAATTTAAATTAGCTAAAAAGTGTGCAATTCGCATTAAAAATCGACGTGTCCGAGTTTTCGAAAATCCTTCAACAAAATACCCGATAAAGCCTTTCAGGGACCAAAAAAGTCATGTTTTTGTTTTTTGCTGTAAAAGTGCTAAATAGTATTTTTACCCAACTGCAGCAGCACGGCGAAAGGAAGGATAATGTTTTTCGCTTGGGATATGTATGTATATGTATGTATGTATGTTTGTGTCGGACTAGAGACTAAACGGCTGAACCGATTTTGACAAAAAGGTGTCTGATCCCGAAAGTGCAATAGGTTATATTTTTTAAACATGAATCAACATGGTCGTCAGACGCCATTTTGTTACATTTCTGTTAAATTTCAGGCGATTTTAATGAAATTCCTTTGATCACCCATTGCAAATTTCCTCTAATTTGCTGTAATTACGTTGTAGTCCTCCCTGCTTCCACCCATCTCTTCTTCTGTGATTCCTCCCCACCCTCTTCAAAAACCATATTCGCATAATTTTATCAAATATAGGGCGATTTGAAAAATTATTTCTGCACGCGCTTTAATATTTATTTTTTCAACACCATTTTACTAGTTCCTCCCTCCCTCTTCCTCTCTCCTCCCCGCCCTTCTTATTAGTAATGTAACAAAACGGGATTTGAGCATAAATGGTATTTTTGCCATTTATAGGTTTTTAAAGATTTTTAATTAAATATTGTTTTGACATCAACAAGCATTAATTATATGCAAGACTAGGTTAAGATTAAGTAAAATTTATGGCAACTCGGCGACTTGTTTTTAGGCATATTTTCAGGTTCGCTGTATTTTAATAAAAGTTGTATTCGGCTAATATGTCCTTTAAGCCAATAACATCAAAATAATTCATATTTTGTAACTGGAAACAAATTAGCTAAACTATTTTCAATTAAAAAAAACACACTGTGTAATTTTACTTTCTAACGGGTTTTTCAGTCTGGCTTGCATTGTTATTTTGTTTCTTAGTGGAGCGCTTAAAGCGCAGTCTATCTCTTTCTCGCCAAAGCGAAAGGGAGTAGAATTCTAGCCAATCAACGCCAAGATATTTGTCCGTTCAAGCGCAGGGTCGCTTTAACTGAGACGGGAAACTTTCGAAAGTCGTCAGGGAGTTTACTCTTTAGTTTGCCTTTGCCTGGTACGTTACGCTTTCATTCACACTTCTTAAGGGGGGTTTTATTTCAACTGGGGAAATTTATCAATTATTTTAACATTGTATAAAACTGTTAACTTTAATATTCATAATTATTTTGGTCTTTTCTTTTAGAGTTTATTAATTTTAAAGCTTTTATTTATTACTGTTTCCAGTGTTTTGAAATAATGTTTTTATCTGTTTTATGGTTTATTTTAACAACAAAATACAAACCATTCGTTGCCCTAAAATCGGCATTTTTAATCAATAACATATCCCAAACCTAAATAGTAATATTAAGTAAATTAAACAGTTGATTGAATAGTTTCATTCAATCAACGTTTAAGATGTTGATAAATATATATATTTACAACAAATATATAAAAGGTTTATAAAACCTAAAAGTTTAAGAAGTGTTATTATTTGAATACAAAAGTTTAATAGTAGTAAAAAGTCGATATTCAACTAATAAATATAAGAAGTGAAAGTGTGAAGCTACAAGAAGAAAATTGAAAAGGTATGTATGATTATCCTACAATAGTTATACATTTGAGAAAAACGTTTATAGCATACTTTTCCTCCAAGAACCGTCAAATTCCCTTTCGAGATCGTGTAAATTTAATAACATATAGTAACATTTAATCTTTTTATAATTTATATAAGTTGTAGCCTAAGTTGGTAGCTTACAACATTTAAGCCTTGGCCACTTGAGGTGACAGTACCACTGTCACACACAGGCCCCTGTTACAGTAATATTGGTAGCTATAACTTTCACAAATATAGAGCGATTTCAAAAATGTATTTTTAATTTTTTCATTTCTTTCTGCGCACACACACAAGATTTTTTTAAACACTATTTTCCTAGTTCCCGCCTCACCCTCCTCTCCTCCAACATCTCCCAATGTTTGTAGAAACGCACCTATCTACCCTTTGAGCATAGTTTAATGTATGTGTCACACATTGAATTAAGCACATATTTCCATGATCCAATAGATGTTCATTAATTAATTCCTCTTTGGTTTATGTCTTACGGGTCTTCGGATTAGTTTTTCCGTAACTTATTTTAAGTTTCAGTAAAAGTAAAATTCATTTTATCATCAAATTCAGCAAACTAAGCAGGAGCAACGCAGGAGTTAAATGAATGGTAAATGCATAGTTCCATTGTTTGTACTCTCCATAAAACAACGATAAATCTTTCTATAAGGCTGAATAAGAATTAAACCTAAAAAGAAAAAAAATATATAAAAAAACACCCAACTGCTAACTGTACTTGTACCTACTAGTCGCAGTTGGGTACAAAATTACCCTGTAACCTGATTCATGACAATACAAAACTGTATAATTTCGTAAGTGCGCTTTGGGCATACGTACGTACGTTGTTATAGGTATACCTATCAATTTTGTACCCAAATTCGACTAGCAGTAGATTTATCAGTTGGGTATTTTTTTATAAAAAAAAAATTGACCCAGGTATTTTTAGAATATTACTTTTTCAGGCACGTGACCGCAATTACTATAATTCGACGAAATGTTTATTTAGACACCGCACTTATCTGATGCGCTAATTATAATTTTATTCACTACAATTTTTAAGTTAATTTGAAACATTAGCTGTGGACCGCATTTCGACAAAAAATTTACATTTTTACTTGCTTTCAAGATTCCTAAAAACATGGCATAAAATTAGTGTTTCTCGGAATCTCGACGTAACAAAGAATGCAAATGTAATTAACAAATAGCGTGCCATTTATTAAAGACGACAATCCGAGATGCTATGCGCGAGATTAACACATTTTTGGATGTGCACAAATAATTTTTTTTTAAATGATGAAGATCAGTATTTTTTAGCAGTCCATACTATAGGTATCAAGGTACGAAATGCTATCAAAATCGGCATTGTCAAAAAAAACTTTTTTAAACGTAAATTTTAGTATAGTTTTCTATCAATTTCATAAAATTTTGCTTCATTCTGCCCTTCAAAAGTTATCCAAATTCATATAAAATCTTCCTGGTATAATTTCAACCCTACCGACAGAGAAGAGGTGCGACTCTTTGCGGTCCGACCACAAAGTATTTGTTTTCGGACTGACCGAGCACACGTGGATAGACCGCACCGGATTGTTAGATTTTTTTGAGATGCTCTTTTAATTGCTTTTGGGTGTGCTTTTCGGGACCCCTTTAGTCGGCAGTATGCAGAGTTAGAAAATAAATCAGTGTCGTTCCTGTAGGTGTAGGAATAGAAAGTTTTATTATCTATTTTTATTTCGTTAGTTTACGCCATAATTAAATTAAATAATTTTCATGAGTATATACCGCCGCCCATGTCACTTTCTATAAAGGATATGCCGATGGTCGGCTTTTATCTTTGTTCAACTGACTTTGCAAAAACTATAATAAACATTGATGACTGTTGGTTAGTTAGTAAACACTGTTGCCGGTTGCCAAACAATACATACAGGGTGTCTCTAAAAGGTCTGTACAAAATCTTAGCACATATTCCTGATGTCAAAATAAGTCAATTTAAAGCAACTTACCTTAGTCCGAAATTGCTCCGTTTCAAAGATACAGGGTGGTAAATTTAAAAATTAAAAATTGATTGTCTTAAAATTTATGAACATTTCTCAACGCATTACTTTAAAAATTGGTACTCGGTGAATTTTTGGGATGCGAAACCTAAATAGTGACCGTGAAAGGGCGCTTCACAATGCTCTTTTTATAGTTTAAAATGACTATAACTTTTTTCTCAGTGTAACTTTTCACTGTTTTTGTTAAGAAAATATTTTCCTGATTCTTTTAAAGCCAAGAAGGTACTCTTGTTAACATGTTTTTAGTGTTCGATGCCGCAACGGAATACTGAAATTATTTTGAATGACTATTTCAAGAAAGTGTTTTACACTGGCAAAATGTCATAGCAACGGCCAGTTTTCTACTGACTATTGTTCTCAAAGCTTTATTCAAGTTTGTTGCTTTTCGGAAATTTTGCTCATGAAATTTTTTAATTTAAAAATTAAATTTTTAAATTCAATACCTCTGAAACGGAGCAATTTTGGACTAAGGTAATTTGTATTAAATCGACTTGTTTTGACCTCAGGAATATGTGCTAAGATTTTGTACAGACCTTTTAGAGACACCCTGTATTACGCATTCAAGAAAACGTTGATTTTAAATTTAGATTAATAATTTAATTAAAAAAAAAATATCAATGTTTCCCAGTGTCACAGTTTTTATGAAGAGAAAACCTACTATACAATATCTAAAAATGCCAGCACCTAGAGTAATGCCGTTTTCACAAATTAAATGAAAATTTCGTTTTCAACAAAACTAAAGACTACCTCGAACCGAAATTTAATTCTGTAGTTCTTCTGCTTTAATAATTAGCCCGTTTTATGAAGGGCTAGACACGAAAACTAATAGAAGAGTACAATAAGTGGGGACTAGAGGTTAATCTCAATAAGACATGAGTATATGTGTATCGGTGGAATGAAACAGGATCTAATCTTAAATACCGGGCAACGAATTCAGTCCTGTGATGAGAGACAAAGCTATAAAAGATCGAAACGTACAAGGAAGAAAAGCAATAACTTTATTAAATGGAATAATTTGGGACCAAAGTATATCAAAACATAACAAAAAGCTTATATATAACACCATTGTAAAAAGTATTATTACATACGGCTCAGAAGTATGGCCAATCAAGGATAGAACAGAAAAAATGCTTTCCGCTACGGAGATGGACTATTGGAGAAAAGCACCAGGGAAATCGAAAAAATCAAAGAATAAGAGAAATTATGACAGTGGGGGAACGTAGTTTAGTGGATGATATAAGAACAAAGCAACTGGTGTGGTACGGACATGTACAAAGAATGAATGATGAAAGACTACCTAAACAAATACTACAATGGAAACCAACTGGCCGAAGACAACGAGGACGGTCAAGGAGAAGCTGGAGAGAAGGAATAGACAGTGAAATAAGAATAAGAGGCCTAGATGATTAATTATGGGCAAACAGAAACGAGTGGAGATTGGGTATCGCAAGACGTAGAACGTTGTGAAACCGATAATATATATATATATATATATATATATATATATATATATATATATGAAGGGCTGTACGTGTCTGCTATCGCCATTTTTTGTTTTGAAGACATGCACACATCAAAGTAACGGAGGTTATTTTTTTATTTATTAGGGTCAGTGTCATTTAATATTATTAACGTTTCAAAAATAAAGTTTGTTTAAATTAATTAACTTAGGATGGTTAGCACTAGCTGACCTTGGTTTCCAGGGGGAAGAGCCAAAGTGGTAGCAAACATTAAAATATTTTTTTCATGTTTTTGATGGGTCTGAGCTGAGTAATTTAGCACCGAAGGACACTGGCGGCATATACATAATATTCCAATACCCACGGTAACTGCCCATTCATGATGCAAACATGAGGGCCTTGGGGTCTTTAAGCAAAACAGATCTGATTGGTTGCCTTCAAAGACATATGCATATTATTTCCATATAGCACGTATTATTGCAATACCTACGGTACCTTACGATGCAGAATGCAGACATATTTGAAATAGCAATATAAATGGGTATAAGTCTATCTCTTTTGCGGTCCTTAAGATAAAATGTCTTGATTGGTTATACTTTTACGCATGAATATTATTTTATTCTTGTATTCGTTACGTCAAATCATCGGCGTACAGTTGACAAAAACTCTGTCTATGTAAATTTGGTATCTGTGCATTTTTCGTACCTTTATTTCTGAATGTTTGCATCAAACGCCAACTATTGTGTAAATAGGTAACAGGGAGTATTGGAATATTACGTATATGACAGACGGATCTACGGGGTGTCTGAGGCCTAACTTTTTTGCGTTAAATGCTCGGGTAAATCCTAGGGTGCGTTCCACATGAGATTAATAGCAGAAAAATGCTCCGATTCTTTCAACTCTTTGTTCATTTGAGAGTATGTCTATCTATCTATTAAGCCTTCTTTGATCAATCTTTGGACATAGTCCCTGCATCTTTCTTTAAATTGTCCGGCCATCTCATTTGGGGTCTTCCCCAACTACTTTTATTTTTCCAAGGCCTCCAGTTTACAATACCTTTATTCCATCGATCGTCTTTCTGTCTGGTAGGTATTATAATCGGCACATTTCCATTTTAATTCTGCTACCTCTCCTGTGACATCTCTTACTTTTGTTTTATTTTTTATCCATTCATTCCTTTTTCTATCTATAACTTTACATGTAACATTTGTCTTTCCATTTTTTTTCTTATCTGTTATTAAGACTATATCATCAGCATGTCTTAGCCTATTTCTTATCAATCTAAGTTTTTAAAAACATCTTCTAGGGCCTGGTTAAATAGTTTAGGGAATATTGTGTCACCCCGCTAACGCCTCTTCTTATGCGGATTGGCTTCGTTCCTTCGTGGATTTTGACTGATGCTTCGCTATATATATTGGCTATTAAGTCTGTGTCTCTGCGATCTATTCGGCTATTAATTAAAGATACTTTCCTGCTTAGTGCTCAATGCTATCGAAAGCTTTTTAAAGTCTATTGAGAGTAAGGTAAAATTTTAAAAAAAATCAATTAATTCTAATAAATTTTGAATTTTTAATAAAATATCTTGACCTTGCCTAAAATAATAATTTATAAACTAAACCCACCCAATATTGCCAAGGAATATCAGAAAGTCAATTTATATTGTACGTCTGTCAAAAAACGCTACGCAGCCCATGCTGGTATAATTTGTAAATCATGACATGACATCGACTTGACATCTATTGCCACCTCATTGATAAAGAACGATAATCGATACGTTTTGCGCCATGATGCTTATTTATTTCTAATCATAGATATTTCATCAAAAAGCGAGATAGGACAGGTCTATAAAAACAAACGGGTCATGTCGTATTCCTCACAGCGACATCTAAGGGGAAGGCTTAAATGAATTTTGTAAGTAGTGAAGTTCTAAAAGTTACCCAGGACTATCAAACCGGACGGGCAAAGATTTAACACTTTGTTGACGGCAAAAGCCAAGATCAGCGCAATAACCTCAAAAGGTGTCGGGTTTTAAAAAATCACATTAAAAAATTATTGGTTTTGGAGTGTAAATTTCTTTTGAAATTTAGAACACTGGTACTTTTGAATTTTAAATTAATTTTAATGTAAAAGGTCAAAAACTCATGGCAGAAGCATTAAGTTCACAGTAAGAATCGAGATTCGAACACATTTTAAACATTTGAACCTTCTAATAACCTTTGATTCTCACAAAAGTTTGGTAAAATATGGGGACGGCATATGAAAATATTTCACATAAATTTCACGAAATTCTGTAGTACGAATTTAAAACTGGCCTCACCGGCGTAATTACAGGGGGTCTGGGTGGGCTGGCACCCCGCCCCTCAGAGATTTTTAGTTCCTCCCAGAAAAATGTGTCAATCAAATATTTTACAACAATATTCAATAATAACCATATTCTGATTGGTTGTTATATAACTTACAATGGATTAGAAAAACTTTTGATTACAGTTTGAAGCTAGCTGTCAATAAAGTCATATCCAAATTTAACATTTATCTTACCAAGATACCAAAAAAATTTGATTTCGCGGATTTGAAATTTTCATTGGCACTTACTTGAGAATATAGGTTTTTTGCAATATTTTTAAAACGGCTTTATAAATTTCCATGCAATTTTGGTAAAATATTCTACTGCACCATCCCGATATTCCGCCAAACTTTTCTTAGACTATCATTCCTTAGTTTAAATTTAAAATTTCCACCAACTCTTGTTTATTTGTTTTTTGTAAAGCTATTTATCTATTTTCTAAAATAATAAGATTCATTTGATGGGCATTTATTGATCTCTCTCATCTAATTTTTGGCCTTTTATTTTCCTATAATTGCGGCTTCAAATCGATACGTGCGTGTAAGAAAAGTGCGTTGTTTTTATGTCAGTTCAGGTCAGTTTTGTTAAGTTATCCCACGTTATAGCTGACGTTATCGTAGGTTAGTATTAGCATTGTATTAGTATGTTAGTTTAGGTCAGTTATGGTCAGTGTTCAGGTTAGATTAGGTTAGTTTAGGTTATTTTAAGTCACTTCAGGTGATTTCAAGATAAGTCAGTTACTTTATATTATTGTCCATACATAGTTTGACAGTTCTTTTAGTGAAGTTCTAAAAGTTACCCAGGACTATCAAACCGGACGGGCAAAGATTTAACACTTTGTTGACGGCAAAAGCCAAGATCAGCGCAATAACCTCAAAAGGTGTCGGGTTTTAAAAAATCACATTAAAAAATTATTGGTTTTGGAGTGTAAATTTCTTTTGAAATTTAGAACACTGGTACTTTTAAATTTTAAATTAATTTTAATGTAAAAGGTCAAAAACTCATGGCAGAAGCATTAAGTTCACAGTAAGAATCGAGATTCGAACACATTTTAAACATTTGAACCTTCTAATAACCTTTGATTCTCACAAAAGTTTGGTAAAATATGGGGACGGCATATGAAAATATTTCACATAAATTTCACGAAATTCTGTAGTACGAATTTAAAACTGGCCTCACCGGCGTAATTACAGGGGGTCTGGGTGGGCTGGCACCCCGCCCCTCAGAGATTTTTAGTTCCTCCCAGAAAAATGTGTCAATCAAATATTTTACAACAATATTCAATAATAACCATATTCTGATTGGTTGTTATATAACTTACAATGGATTAGAAAAACTTTTGATTACAGTTTGAAGCTAGCTGTCAATAAAGTCATATCCAAATTTAACATTTATCTTACCAAGATACCAAAAAAATTTGATTTCGCGGATTTGAAATTTTCATTGGCACTTACTTGAGAATATAGGTTTTTTGCAATATTTTTAAAACGGCTTTATAAATTTCCATGCAATTTTGGTAAAATATTCTACTGCACCATCCCGATATTCCGCCAAACTTTTCTTAGACTATCATTCCTTAGTTTAAATTTAAAATTTCCACCAACTCTTGTTTATTTGTTTTTTGTAAAGCTATTTATCTATTTTCTAAAATAATAAGATTCATTTGATGGGCATTTATTGATCTCTCTCATCTAATTTTTGGCCTTTTATTTTCCTATAATTGCGGCTTCAAATCGATACGTGCGTGTAAGAAAAGTGCGTTGTTTTTATGTCAGTTCAGGTCAGTTTTGTTAAGTTATCCCACGTTATAGCTGACGTTATCGTAGGTTAGTATTAGCATTGTATTAGTATGTTAGTTTAGGTCAGTTATGGTCAGTGTTCAGGTTAGATTAGGTTAGTTTAGGTTATTTTAAGTCACTTCAGGTGATTTCAAGATAAGTCAGTTACTTTATATTATTGTCCATACATAGTTTGACAGTTCTTTTATTTATGTATAAGTAGGGACCTATCAAAAAATTTAAATGCACTAGTTTATATCAGTTAAGATTAAACTAAGTGTTTATAAGATAACATAAAATTACCCGAACTGACTTGAAGTCATCTAAACTAATAGCGAATTTTTTTAGAAATATAGAATGCCACTCGTGATCCACTGACACTGTTTTGATGATATCAAAAAATTGTAAAAATTGCCCCAGTGCAGTTTCAAAAGTATACGAAAGTGCACTAATGCAACACGATCTCGGGGAGCCCGTGACGAAAAATGTACACTGAGTGCAACATTGAGAATACAAAAAATTACACTAGTTTTTCCAAAAGAATACGAACAGTGCACTAGTGGTGCATCAGTGCTGCACTTTTTTCCCAAAAGTATTCACCATAACATAAGCGGACCTATAACTATTAACACTGTAAACTTACATGGGAATAAACCAATTGTCGCCATTGTTTGCCATTGTGTTACATCGCGCTTTTGTGTAACGCGCTTTTTTGCTACGCGTGTCTTTGTACCAGAGCCGCAATCACCAAATCTAACAATTGTTATAGGTAAATTATGAAAGCCAAATATAAACTTCGCTTAAAATTACGAAGTCTTTATTTTTGTACTGTGACTGGCCATTGCCCACTTTGTAATCGAACAAGTAGCCGGTAAGGCACCCTCTAATCGTCCGCTCTCTCCCCTCCACTAACAACCAAAATGGACATCTTATATTGTCTTAGAATGAAACATTTTTTTGCAGGTTCTTATCCGCTATACAGTTAGGGTTACGTTCGTATTATTTTCTAGTTTTTGGTATAGCCAAAGAATAAGCTATTAACACTCCAAAGTTCTAAATTTCATACTTATTGGTTCATAAATAGGAAACTTCGCCATTTTGGATCCGTATTTTGATTGATGATTACTTTTTACTCATTTTAAAACAAAATATTGTTACAAAACCTATTTTTCTAATTTTGGTCAAAAATTAGGTCCCGGAGCCAATAAAAAAATTAGCTGTGCTTTAAAAAGAGATGCAAATGAGTAGGTTCCAAAATTACAATTTATGTCGGGGCGCAGTTTTTTAGTGACGTCACGAGTCAGCGCCTAATTACTTAGCCTGAAATTTTTAGAATTAAAGGAAATGAACTAACAAGTTTGAGTTTGCAAGGATTTCGCTAGTTGCTCTTTCTATTGTCAGTAATTGTATATCGATGATTTTGATCCATAACGTTACGTCGCGTCGTGGCGTGGCGCCCTTGGTATATGTGTGCTCATTTATCTTTTTCGCCACCTGTATCTATGTTCAGACGGTTTGGACAGCTTGTAAACATAGCTAAAAAGTAGCTTTGTGTCTGCAGGAACGTGTGATGACTGATCAGTTTTTGGGAAGAAAAGGGTTTTAAAATACAGTTGCACAAAGCGGCACTAGGAAAGACGACGAGAGATAAATGTGTCCAAGCCTTAAAGAAAAGGGCAGGCTCCTAAATTTCATGGTCAGCTTCTTAACTTAAGGAGGTAAACTCATAATTTATATGAATTTAGTTGTCTAATTTAAAAAAAAAACCTCATTAGATTGCGAGGGCAACTAGACGCTACACATAACGGTAAATTTGAATTAAAAATAAAAAATTTTCTTAACGTATGTCGATGAACGCTTCGTAAAAATATTGGATTTTTTGACAATGTTTTTGTGTGTGGTCAAATTTTAAAACACGTCTGAAAAATGTGGCGTAAACCCATAGGCGCACCCAGGAGGGCCGTCGGTACCCGCCCCCCCCCCCTAAGCCCGATATTTTAATCTTCCTAGTCCGCGTAGTACCTAATGGCTAGAAAAGGTATTAGTTTCGATGAAAAAAAAAATTTTTGAGACGCCGAAAATGTGTTATTTGGGTGTATTTTGACCTAATTTAGCAATATCGTCGTGATGTCTGTCTGTGTGTGTATTTGTGTGTATATATTATATTTTTCCGTAACACGATAGCTCAAAAAACCGCTAAACCGATTTTCATAACATTTTCATGTAAAATAGTGTTCGACACTCTAACGAGCTGGTTAGATTTTGGTTAAAATCCATTAATGCTAATTACAGTTTTTTATCAATTAGAAAATTTAAAAAATGCTAACTTTTTAACAAATCATCGTATCAATATGCGGTTTTTGAAGTATGGTAGGTTGCATTTTACACAATAATTTATGTTATAACAAAAAACTTCGTAAGAGCTTTGGTTTCTGAGATATTCACATAAAACTGATTTCAAGGTTGATATACTTGAAGGGTGCTAATAGGCTAGCTAGGAAGGTGTCAGATCTGTCATGAATCCATTTATTTTAGAAATTTTCCACATATTTCATGAATAAACACAAAAAATAGAATCAAGAAGCTCGCCCCCTCCCCCAAGACATATTCCTGAGTGCGCCACTGACATACTCATTGACAAAACAAATCAAGACAGCAATGTAATTTATAAATTACTCAGTGGTAGTGACCACATAAAAATTCTTTAATAGCCTTATAGCACTATGTACTCACAAACGACCCAAAAAATAATTTAGGGTCATGAGGAGTGACAATTAAGTCACTTGCGAAATGTCATTCGGTGGGAGCTGCTCAAAAACAGCTAGAGCGTGAAATCCGGATGAGAAACTGCCATGCAGACTAGGAGCCGATCTTCAGCCGATATTTGTCCCATACTCTTTCAACCCGAGTAGTCGAATCGAACAAGTCAAGCTTTGCTCGAGTCTCGAGAGTCTCGCGAAGTTTGCTGCCGTGCATTCACATTCGGTCACGAGGCGGGTCGTTATATCAATCACGTCACTAGAGGGCGGCTGGCGACGGTTGTCGCTCAACCAATCACACTGTCCGCCATATTGCTGAAGAGGCGGGCCCACTCGATCGACGTAACCCTTTCGTTTGTTACGCCGTGATGTAGTCTGAAAAACAACAAAATGAATACCTCCAAATTCTCTAAAATTATTGCTCTCTATTTTCTCCGTCTTCTTCGTTTTTGTACATTCTACACATGTTGAAAAAGGATAAACAGCTCTGTGTCTCAACCAGCTGCAATAAAATGAATACCAGTAGAAATACATGTCCAACGCTTTCGATAACTTGATAACCTTATTCTTTTTAACTCGTTTAATTGAAACGCCTTAAAAGAGGATAAATATAACTCTGCACTAGTCAGAGCGAAGGAGCTATCATGAAAGGAATACAGTGCGAGCACGTTTAAAAACTCCACGCGGAGTGCACGATCGTCCCTATAAGTTCAAGAATGTTTTGACATCAAACTCATCCGAGATCACTTTCACTCGTTTTAAAACAAATGTGTTAAATAGAGAAACATAGCGTCTGAACCGCACTATTTCTCGGTTTGGAACGGCGGAGGTTTTTATAGGACGTGTTGCCGAAAAGTGCCGCTGTGTATCAACTCGATGGGTTTGGCGGGAAAACGCAAGCACGTGGCTAGTGAATACTAGAGATGTTTTGTGAGATATAGGGAAAACAAAAAGGAGACCCTATGATGTCGTATTTTATGATATTGTTTGCTTTTAGTCATGGAATTTAGAAAAAAAAACTCCGGAGTTTTCTGAAAGCAAGCGCGGATCTGGGTAAAAACCTAGGGGGGGGTACTTCTCCTGTTTTTCGTCTAATTATTAAAAAAGTGCACATTTTGCATTCTGGTGGGAGGGGGGTTTAATTACTACGTTAGCTCCCTCAAATCCGCGCTTGGCTGAAGGACCCCCAAAACCTCGAATTACAGACACTTTGTATCAGCCCTCAAAGCTTCGAAGGTCTTAGCGTTGAGGTACGTCATTGAATAAGGTAGGTACCCGCGGGTAAGAAGGTCTAGCAAGTAATAAAATAATTCAATTGTACTTAAAAAATTAAAATTATCTCCAAATTTTCATGTAAAAAAGTAATATTTAACGAAGCAGGTTAACCCTACCCATCTTCCCTCTGCTAGTTTTACCACTGTGTTATTAATACCGCGAGGCCAGCCTTCTATCTGGGGGTAGTATAGAACAAACCAGCGTTGCCAATTTAGCGAAAATATCAGATTAGACGCTACTTAGTTCGCGAAAGGTCAACTTTTCAGTTTTATGTAAGTGCATTCATTAAACGGGGTGATAAACAACCCGGATAATACCTTAAAATTCTGCTTGTTCCTTAATGTAAATATTACTTACTTTTACAAACAAACAGAATTTTAAAGTATTATTCTTGTTATTGATTTTCGATTTACATTGACTAAAGTAAATTTTTTTACACCACAGTTCACGTATCTATTGGTAAGCTAGGCTAAATGCGGGAGAGTTACCGCGGAGGGAGAGACGCCGCTTTTCACGTATTTCAATGATTACGCTATAACATAGGCAACCAAGTATGCCCACATTCAGAGGTCATCATTTAGTGAACGTTTATAACATCGGACGTGTTTGTTTTCTAAAATATCGCTTGCAATCGTTGAATTTACGACGGTAAGGTAATTTTTTTTTAGCAAAATTTTAAGTACTGTCCTAATAAGTGTGGTTCTTTGCAATGTGGTAGTTTTTTTTTCATATTCGTGTGTTTTATTCAGTATTTTGGGTTTATGTTTACAGGTGCGTTTTAAATCTGTGAACTTGATAATCAGGTGCGGCATCTCCCCCAACAAAAAGGACAGTTGCCGCATTTTCAAGAAGACCGAGAAAAAATTCAATGGAGTGACAGCGATGATGAACCTCTAGCCAAAAAAAAATGAAAACCAGGAACGTTGCGTGGAATGCTTCGAAGTCTACGCAACAACAACTAAAAAAGTGGATTGGCTACAATGTATTAAACGCTTAAAATGACTACATGTCACTTGCACCATGTATGGTGAAGTTTGTAACATCTGTTCCAGACTCGAATTAAGGAAAAAAAAAATGAAAATTAGAGGTTTTTTAGAGAGACGGTTACAACGGCGTATCTTCTATTTCCACGCGGCATCTCCCCCAGCAGTGTGGGAACGATGCCAACTTTAATTAAAATTTTTTTTTTGCTATGTTCATGTTTTCTTACATATATTTTATATTTTAATAAAGTTTAACGCAGCACCTGTGCATTGATTCATTTTGAAGAAAAAAATCTCGAGACTTACAGATGTTACAGCTATTTGTCAAAAAGTGAGGCAACTCTCCCGCATTTACCCTATTTTATTTGAGGTTTTTTTTTTATGCATTTTTAGTCTAACCCTAACAAAGGTAATGGTAGACCAGGCAGTGAACGCAGCGTGGTTATTGGACGCAGGAGCGTGGTCGAGACCTTAGGGGGGCGGCAGAGGTGGTATTGAGCCTCAAAAGTAGTTCCGCGGAGCTCATTTAGTTCTAATTTTTCAAAACAAATATCATAATAAAAACGAAAATTTTCAGAAAATATTGAAGTAATGTTATCGGATCGAGGCGTAGGTTAGCTAGATTGATTGCTTCCAGCCATTGGCGGTTTTACGGGGGGGAGGAGGTAAAGGGGGGTAATTAACCTCCCCCCAGAACCTGAAAAAATATGGTATGTTAAAGGCTGAAAAAAAAAATTTGTTGACCTGCTTTATCAGAAAAGCACATAAGAAAGAAATCGCCTGTGGAAAAAAGTGTACACGGACAAAAGCCCACAGAGGACATTCACGAAATCTCCGAACGAGGTTCGCTGTCCACAAAAATTGCAGGTGTTGGCATCACTGGATCGAGGCGTAGGTTAGCTAGATTGATTGCTTTGAGCCATTGGCGGTTTTACGGGTGGAGGGGGTTAAAGGGGGTAATATACCTCCCCCAGAACCTAAAAAAATATGGTATGTTAAAGGCTGAAAAAAAATATTTTAGTTGACCTGCTTTATCAAAAAAGCACATAAGAAAGAAATCGTCTGTGAAAAAAAGTGTACACGGACAAAAGCCCACAGAGGACACCCCCAATATTTCGAATAAATTGCAAAAAACTTGATTAAAGTATTGCAATATTGCACGGTGTAGTTGCGAAAATGGTACATTTTCAAAGCCATTAACTAAATACATTGTTTACCGGGATTGGTTTTTTAGAAGTCTGTGAATGCATCAGATGAGCTGAGTTTGAGATATGTTAAAGGCCAAACCTTCCTGATATTTTTTCCAAAAAAAAATTGGAGAGTCATAGGTCTCATTTTCAAGCTATACTTATTTAAATGCGCGCCACTGAAATGTGGAAAAATGAACCTTTTTGTAGCTTTTTTGACAGATATAACGTCAAATAAAAATAAAAAATCGATATCTACATATTAGCTTTATTTTATTACAAAAAGAGTCCCTTTAAGAATTTGATCAATTTTTGACACATAGTTTGTGTCAGATATCTACCTACAGACAGCGGCGTAGCGTGCCTGAAGGGGCGGGGGGGCCGACAGCGCAAAAAGGCGCCCCTTAAAAATCTTTCAACCAAAAAAAATAATAAAATTTGCCGTTGCCGGCCCTGCTACTTCATAAAGCTTAGGGCGCTTCGGCCACTCATGGGGCGCCCGTACTCTCGGGGCGGGGGGGCTACAAACTCCCCCTCCCACGCTACGCCACTGCCTACAGAGTGGCTCAAAATATTTATAAAAAAAATACAGGATAAATACCTGAGATTTGTTAAAAATAAAGAAAACTCCACTTGTTTTCATATGAGTTGTTTTAACTATTCTTAAGTTGATGTTTGAAACAAACATACAGGGTATTTTAAAAAAAAATAATTCAATGCATAACATGTTTATACTAATTGTCTACGGAATAGTGTTTACCGGGATGCGTAAAATGAGGTGAGTTTATTATATGTTAGAGCCCAAACCGTCATGATACTTGTCTCAAAAAGATTGTGGGTAATCGGTTTCGTTTTCGAGTTATAATTATTTAAATGCGCGCCTCTGGAATATAGAAAAAATGTGAGCTTTTGTAGTTTTTTTCTATAACTTCTTGTCAAATGGAAATAAAAAACGAGTAATAATTTTATTTAGTTAGAAAAAAGAATCTTTTTAAGAATATTCTCAATTTTTTTATAGTTTTCATCATGTATCTACAAAGTGGCTCAAAATACGAATAATAGGGGGCCCAAACCGTCATGATACTTGTCTCAAAAAGATTGTGGGTAATCGGTTTCGTTTTCGAGTTATAATTATTTAAATGCGCGCCTCTGGAATATAGAAAAAATTTGAGTTTTTGTAGTTTTTTTCTATAAATTCTTGTCAAATGGAAATAAAAAACAAGTAATAATTTTATTTAGTTAGAAAAAAGAATCTTTTTAAGAATATTCTCAATTTTTTTATAGTTTTCATCATGTATCTACAAAGTGGCTCAAAATACGAATAATAGAAATACAGAAATAATAACTGGGATTTGTTAAATATACCTATTATAAAAAAATAGTCAAAATAAATTCATTTGCTTCAATCTGAGTCCTTGTAACTGTCATAAAGTAATATTTACATACATAATGGTTTATGTAGTAAACTTACATGGTATATAAAACATTTTTTAAATTATAGAAATGCAAGGGCGGATCCAGAGGTGCTTCTCGGGGGGGGGGGGGCACTTTAGGTGACATTCTCTGTTGGTAAAAAACGGTATATATTTTATTGAATTAGTCAGTGGTTGTAATTTCGATGATAAAAACAATAGACACTTTCATGCGCCGCAGGCAAAAATGTTGAATTTTTATTAGCAAAAACATTACTTTTTAATCATTTCTTGTATATTCAAAAAATTCTCGGGGGGGGTGGGGGCAGGTGCCCCTAGTGCCCCCCCCCCTGGATCCGCCAGTGTAGAAATGATAGGTGTACTACCGTCAAGCGGAATAGTGTGTTTGTCGGGATGCGTCAGATGAGGTGAGTTTCGTTCATCGGTTTCGTTTTCGAGCAATACTCTTATGGAACTTCTATTGCCTTCTAGAGATAAAAATTCGATATTTAAAGTTTTGTCAATTAAGTTTTTTACCAGGCTTTCTTTCTGATGCAAAAATATTTTTGTAGAACCCCGGGAAAGGGGTCTACTTACACTTAACTTTTCTTCTTTTTCGTCTCCTTCAGAAAGTCACATTTCCTATATTCCAGCATTTAAATTAGTATATTACGACTAAGGACACTGATCGTAAAGGCAAGCCTTATAGGAAGCGAAGCCAACGTCATCAGGCTTTCTATTTTTTGGTTATTATTTTTGAGATATTTTCCTCGGTTTCGCATTGGCGGTTCTGCTTTATTTTAAAAATGTTGTTTTACACAGTATGAAGGTACCTAAACGATCTATATTTATGTAATTAGAAATTAAAAGTTATGCTTCAAACTATCTTGAAACTGTATCATTATTAAATAGATCTTTAGACTGTGTTAAAACCACATTTTTAAAATAAGAAAGAGCGGCCAATGCGAAATCGAGGAAAACATGTAAAAAATTATAACCCAAAAATAGAAAATCAGAGTCAAGCTTCGCTACCTGTAAAGCTTGCTTGACGATGAGTGACCTTAATTACGACGGCTTAGGCCCTATCTCAAATTCACCGCATCTGACGCATCCCAGTGACGTTATTCTTGAAATCTCCCCGAGCGAGTACTCCTCGAAATTCGAGCGAAAGTGGGCGTTTCTCCCCCAATCGTATTCTTGAAATTCTCACCCGAAAAACGTGTGATATTTTGGCGACTTCTCACCGGGGAGATCTCGATAGGTGCCGACGTGGTGACTTTTGTCAAAAACTCTGAGATAACCTAGAAAATGTTGTGTTGGTTACGTGTGGGTTTTGTTTTTTTAAAGTTTTTTCCCTGTTTGTTTTGTAAATGTTGAAGTATATTTTTTGACATCTATTACAGGCTTTTCCTTGATAAACTCCACCATTAAATCTTTTTGGGCTAAATATATTTTTTTTAAAAACTGCTTTTTGAAAAATTATTATTAAAACAAATTTTTGAGTTTTTTTTATAAATTAGTTTTTGAAAAAACTACTTTTTAAGAAAGTATTATTTTCAAAAATAATTTTTGTAAAAAAAATATTTTTAGTTTTTTTTTGTAAATTAGTTTTTTGAAAAAGCATTTTTTTTTCGAATAACAACTTTTTTTGTGAGGACATTTTTTTTGCAAAATGCTGGTGGTCGACACACCGGTTAGGATATGTTTGCTCAATTGAACGCGGTTAGATTTAACACACATTTTGATCTCATAACGTAAGGACAGAGCTATTATTTAAGAAAAAATAAGTCATATTTAAATAAAAACTAAATAAAAAATCTTGGGGCAAATTTTATATAACTCATTTGTCCACAAACAAAAAATCAAGGAAATAAAAATTGGGGTTACATCCCTTCAACCACATAACTGTATTTGGTTAATTGTCTGTCAAAATGTTTTGCTTTTTTATTGGTCAAAATTGTCACGTGCTGTTATCTGAAAATTGGCAACAGTGCGCTCATTTCATATCACTTTTCATGTATTCCCCAAACCAAGAATACTGCATTTATGCAATACGGTGAGAAACGAGGGAGTGCTCACTCGTTGTCACTCCCCGGGGAGTACTCACTCGGGGAGATTTCAAGAATACTGCCACAGTAAACAAACTATTCCATAGAAAATTAGTAGGTACACATGTCATGCGAATTCAAAAATGTTTGAAATACCCTTTAATTTTATTATTATTCCTGCATTTCTATTATTAATAATTTGAGCCACTGTAGACATGTGATGAAAACTTTTTTGTTAAGACTTTTTACCTCATGAACTTCCTTCAAATTTAAAACTATTTGTCAAAAATTGAGATAAATACTTTTTTCAAACAAAATAAAATTAATATTGGTTTTTTTATTTCTATTTGACGAGAAGTTACAGCAAAAAATTGACAAAAAGTCACATCAATTTCCATATTCCAGTGGCGCGCATTTAAATAATTATTGCTCGAAAACGAAACCGATGACCCCCCCCCCCAATAATTTTGTGTAAGTATCAGGACGGTTCGGGCTCTAACATATCTTAAATTCACTATTCCGTAGACAATTAGTAAACATGTCATGCGTTGAATTAAAAAATGTTTGAAATACCCTGTAAGTTTATCACATAACCTATTATGCAAACATCAATTTAGAATAGTTAAAACGACTCACGTGAAAGCAAGTGAAGTTAATATTTTGAAGTTATAATTTTTCCTGTATTTTTTTATATAATTATTTTGATCCGCTTTGTAGGTATGTAAGCAAACTATATGTTAAAAAAATTAATAAAATTTTTAAAAGGACTCTTTTTTTAATAAAATAAGACTAATACCGGTTTTTTATTTTTATTTGTCGACAAGTTATTACAAAAAAAATACAAAAAGTCACGTTTTCCATTTTTCAGTGGCGCGCATTTAAATAAGTATAGCTCGAAAACAAATCCTATGAACCCCCAAATTTTTTTTGGAAAAAATATCAGGAAGGTTTGTTCTTCAACATATCTCAAATCCAGCTCATCTGACGCATTCCGGTATATAATGTATTTAGTGCAACCTCCTTTACTTCGGAAAGCTTCTTTTTAAAGCAACGTTGACATCATTCAAAAGCTTTTTTCAGCGATTTTATAACATAAGGACCCCAGATAAATAGGTATGATCAAATATACAGATCACTGTATAATTAATCAAACCTACTTATCCGGGGTCCTAATAATATAAAAACGTTGCAATTTTTTGCGCAGACATACAAAAATATAGAGATTTTATTTGATGGCGTTGAAAATGTACCATTTTAGCAACTTCAACGTGTAATATTGTAATACTTTACAACCACAAACCCTGTATATGAATTCGATGCATCGAGATCTCTCTGCTCTTTTTAAGGGGCGTAGCGTGCCTGAAGGGGCGGGGGGGGGCTGACAGCTAAAAAGGGCGCCCCTCTAAAATCTAACGACCAAAAAAAAAAGATCATGGTCTTTAGTTTCCTTTTCCGCTCTCTCAATTTGCCGTTGCCGGCCCTGCTACTTAATAAAGCTTAGGGCGCTTGGGTCACCCATGGGGCGCCAGTACCCTCGGGGCGGGGGGGGGAGGGCGAACCCCCCGCGCTCCCCCCACGCTACGCCACTGCTCTTTTTTCCATGTGCACTTATTTTCCACAGGCGACTTGTTCCTTGAGTGCTTTTCTGATAAGGCAACTAAACAAAAAAATAGAAAAAGTAAACATCCAGATAATCAAACCAGAACAATGGACAGAACACTACAAGGGACTACTGCAGGAGACGAGACCCGAATATCTGGCAGCCTCTCCGAGAAGAGACATAGAAGTACATGGAGAGGAAGTAATCATCGAAAAAGAAATGAAAAAGAATAATATTAAAAAACTTAAATCCGGAAAAGCTAGTGGACCTGGGGGAATGCTCAAATATGGATCAGAGAAACTAATCGAAAATCTCACATATATTATTAATCAATGCATAAACGGACATCCAGTACCTAATGATTGGAAAATTGCATTCATATCCTCAATACCTACATAAAAAAGGAAACAAGCTGGATTGCAACAATTACAGAGGAATTTCAGTAACCAGTACTCTAAGTAGATTGTACGGTAGGATTCTTAGAGATCTAATAGAGAATGATTTTCATGAACAAGAAGAAGAAGAACAAAGTGGGTTTCGCGCAGGCAGATTTTGTAGTGATAATGTTTTTGTCTTAAACAAGTAATTGAGAAAAGGAGCGCCAGAAATATAGAGACTCATGTTGCCTTTGTGGACCTACAAAAAGCATATGATACCGTTCCAGTAGAAAAATTATGGACAGTTTTAGAGCAAACTAATATCAATCATACATACATAAAAGTGATAAAAGAACTATACAAAGGGTCAAAATCTAAAATTAAAATTGGAAATCGACTTTCAAAAGAATTCCTGGTAACAAAAGGCTTAAGACAGGGAAGTTGTATCTCTCCAACTCTTTTTAAAATATATATCGCAGTAGCTCTAAAAAACTGGAAACGTAAAGTGCACGGCATGGGAATACAACTTAACGACCGATTTACCATATACACACTACAGTTTGCTGACGACTAAGTAATTGTGGCTAATGATAAAGAAGACATAGAGTATATGATGAGAAAGTTAACAGAAGAATACCAAAAGTGGGGATTAACAGTGAACGTGGACAAGACACAGTACTTATGTATTGGAAACGAATCCAGTGAGTTAGTACTAGAAAATGGACAAACAATATCTCCATGCAATGAGTATGTATACTTGGGTGTCACATTTGATAAGACAGGAACAGACTGTAAAGAATTGGAAAAAAGAATAGTAAAAGCAAAAAAAGTTATTGGATGTCTTAACAGTATTATATGGAGCAGAGAGATTAAAAAGAATGTAAAATTTAACATATATGAAACAATGGTCAAAAGCACGCTGTTGTATGGAATAGAGACTTGTCGCGTAACAGAAAAATACAAAACAAAAATGGAAAGTGTCGAAATGGATGCAATAAGAAGATCAATGAGAATATCTAGAATAGATCACATAAGAAATGAGATCATAAAAGAAAGAATGGGAATCGAGGGAACCATAACGGATGACATCACTAAAAGGCAACTGATATGGTACGGCCATGTACAACGGATGAACTACGAAATATTACCAAAGCAGGTCCTAGAATGGCAACCAATAGAGCGCAGAAAAAGAGGGCGTCCTAAACTAGAATGGCAACAGTCAATCCAAAGATCAATGAGTCAAAAGAATCTGACAGAGGATGAGAATAGGCGTCGGACAACGTAGAAAAACGTTCTAAACCGACATAGTAGAAGTAAAAAAATAATAATCTTTTTCAGACTTTCACTTACCTGTAGTAGCTGGCCGCCCTGATACATATTTTTTTGGGTTCTGAGGGGCGTATTACCCCATTTACCCAACTCCCCCCCCCATAGAACCTCCAATAAGCAGTAAAAATCCTGTTACAGATTAAAAATCGAACCTCTGCGACGTTTCAAAACCACAGAATATCATCGGAGAGTAGAAGTAAAAAAAGAAAGGTAGCACCTCCTGCGTAGCGGGCTCTCTCTACAAATAATATCCAACATTTTTGCCTCACTTTGCATATATCGCTGTCCCGGCCAAACAATGACGCAAATGCAAAAATATAATTTTTACAGGAGAGGCGAAAAACGGAATTAAATTCCCTATTATTACGTTTAAATAAAGTGAAGAAAATGCATTGGGATGAAAGTTGTGGGATTATTAACTAAATATTATTAACTAAATTATTAACTAAATATAGATAGTTTTACCGTCTAGAAGAATGTCAAAATTTTGCAGTTGCGTCATTGTTTTGCCGGGACGGCGATATATAATAGCCTATCCAGTTATATATATATATTCCATATAGAGATCATTGCTTGTTGCAAGTAATTCCTTGCATAGAATATATCCAAAAGAGAAAAAAGTCCTCTTTTTTGGTTTGGTTTAATGTTTAGTTACTCGTTTTGGGTTTGTTTCTAATATAAGGTGGGAAATTTTTCGTCCCATTGGCAGTCTCCTACTTATATACCTATGTCTATTTTTAATTTACCTATTTACTATTGTTTAACTTCATGCTATGCAGACATTACGTGACTTAACAAATTCAGCAGCTATACTTTCTGGCTCCTTTGATGCACGGAAGGTTTCCAAATGCAATTTCGGCTCTTTGTTAGGCAAATTTCGCACGAACACTATTTGTTGTCAACTGCCTGCATTCACGGAATTTTTAACTATTATGCTTCAGTGATGCCAACTTTTTAAATGTGAATCGTTGAAAAAGATAGCTAGGGATATTTTTGAAAATCTTGAAAAATTATTTGGAGATTTTTTTGTAAATTTAAATTGTTTTATTTAAAATCTATATTCTTGCTACCACATTGGTCATGAGCGCACCTAGGGGGGCTTTTGGGGCTCGGGCCCCTCCCTGGCCTAATTGTTTTAATATAGTTTTGACATATTTCATAAATAAAAAAATAAAATAGCATAAAATGCGGCATCATGGGGTCTCGCCGACCACAAGAGTCTCGGGCCCTCCAAGACATATTTCTGGGTCCGCCACTGCATTGAAACTCAAAACAGTCTTGATATTTATGATTTTAAAAGTACGCAAAAATTAGAAAAAACACAGAAATGTCCAATTTAGTTTCTACAAAATTTTTGTTATTAAAATATTAGGCCAACTTTGCTTTTGTTGGTAATTAGCATGGCTAGTTTTCACTGGTTTTTTTGCTGTAAAAATATTGGGGCAATTAATTTGTATGGCGAAATTGCCATTTTATCTAAAATTCTAAGATGTCCAATTTGACTGCTTTGAAAAACAAAAATTATTCATAAAAGAAGTTAGAATCTGATAACTACTGCCCGTCTAGCACGTTTTTGTGAAATATATAACCAATAAAGAAGCTAGAATATCGGTGGCGGCTTCTTCATTAGGTCAATGACCTCCCAGAATAAATGTCTGTAATAATCAATTTAATAATCTATGATCGAAACTATGTTTTTCTATATAGGTCCAACCATTTTTGCAACTTCACCATGTAATCTGCAATACTTTGATCAAGTTTTGTGCAATTTACTCGAAATTTTGGTGGTGTACGATCAAAAAAATATTTTTCCCAATAGAAAACATTGCAAGGGCAGTTAATCTATTCTCACCTATTGTAGTAAAGAAAAAAAAATTGTCTTTAAATACTGCACGCTAATGCTAACAGAACTAGAAACTTCCGCCGGTCCGACCGATAACGCCAAGTTGTCTCAGTGCACTAACTTAAGTTGTCTCAAGCTAGCACATAAGCCAGCTTTAAAAGCCAAGGGTCCGGCGGGCGGCTTTAGCCCCTAAGGCCCTCCCCACCCTGCGTATGCCACTGCTACAGGGACCTGGAGTTTTCTCTTTCTATATTTCGTAATTAAAATGCGACATAACATCTACGGTGCATAGAATTTGGGACCAGTTAGGCGCGGCGAACACACATACATACCGGGTATTAATTTCTAGTTAGTATTTAAGTCTTTGGTAAATTCCTTTTGGGGTTTATTGATACTTTGATGAAATTATTAATTAAAAAATGATCAAATATTAATATTTTTTTAAGTAAAATTTGAGAGTGCACGACTGCACGTGCACATGAGCAACCAGTGACGTAGCTAACGTGGAGCAAACCGGGGCAGTGCCCGCGGTCTCGGCGTAAAAGGGGCCCAGTGGCCCTAGTAAAAACGTTGTTTTTTAGTGGCAACTTAAATGTAACAAAAGACTTGTTATTAAACTAAATTTTTTTATTACTTTTATTAAAAGTTTTGCCTGCGGCGCATTTTATTTTCATCTGGTTGTATATTTTATATTCATAAGATTTATAAAATAGCTAAGAATAGCTGTAATTTTTGTAAATACAGGTTAAATAAGTTTTAAAAATGTGCTGAATATAGACAAATAGGTGTGGGTGAATTGAACACATTCGATTCTGCTCTAAATTTAATTTTTTTGTGAGCTAATGAAGCGGTTCTGAAAAATTAGAGATTACTATTAATTTCAAAAAATTGTTTAAAAACAATCTCAAAACCGGCTTTGTTAAAAAAAATCAAATATTTAATGAATCGTCATTCAAACTCAATGGTCTCTATCCTATATAATTCATTGTTCCAACTTCAATATAAAGACAATTAGCTGTGGTGTGACGTGACCATCAAAAATAAATTTTTCAGCCTTCGCAAAACTAGTTAAAC
Source organism: Aspidapion aeneum (assembly GCA_963576565.1). Lineage (NCBI taxonomy): Eukaryota > Metazoa > Arthropoda > Insecta > Coleoptera > Brentidae > Aspidapion > Aspidapion aeneum. Next base: position 29,652,722 of record OY755038.1, on the reverse strand, counting down.
ATTATTATTGAAAGAGTTTTTGGAGTATTATACGGTGTGCGTGTTTATATATATAATCAAAACAAAAAAATCTGTAATTAAACGCGGTACTCATATCTACTACTAAAATGTTTCTTGTTATAACTTTTGAACTAAACTAGCAATGTTAATGGAACAGACAGAACTTTGCAGAAAATTGATTACGCTTTTAGCAGAAATTTTTTTTTGAGATTATAAAATTTAAGGTGGCTATGAATCAATCTTGCTATTTTCAAAGAGGCTTATTTATTCTTGTATTCTGGATAATTTTAGAATTCGTAAAAACGCTGTGTTTCCGCCACCCTCATGCAACTAGTTACGAATCATTAAATTCGGTTTAGTGGTTTCCGCAAAATTAATACTTATCAATTCTGTATACACTCATTTCTTCATAAATTCATTAATCTTTTATTCTATAGAATCTACAAAATCCGTTTAGTGGTTCTTTAAATAATAATTGTTATTCCAACTGCTGCTTTAACTTCTGTCTTTCCTTAATAATTCACTGAACCGATTTCAATTAAAAAAAATATTGCTCTTTGAACAAAACTATTGACATTTTCCGACATTTTTAAATCCAAGATGTTGGAAAAAAAGTCAAATTTGTCCTTCTTTGTTACGAGGATTTGTTTTTTTATGATTAGTACTTCGTTGTGAGTGGTGGATCTATATCTTATAAATAAATTCAAAACTATCCTTTATGGAGGGTCAAATTCGATATAGTAAGCCATGTTACATTTAGAGATGGCGAGGAATTTCGCCATGATGTTTTTTATTTTATTGTCGGTTTAGTAATAATGAATTTATGAGGAAATGAATGCACATAGAAATGCAAGGCAATCGTACAATCTGTAAAACTTTTCTATGCTTCCGAAAAAAATCAAAAAACTTTCGAAAAATATAAGAATAAACAGCCTTTTTAAATGTTCGCCATTTTGGATTTTACAACGACGGCAAATTTTAATAGTGATTTTTTAATAGCAATTAATCTGTTTCACTTTATAGTTGAAGCAAAAATTAATTTTTAGGGACCGAAATCGTTTTTAACGATTTTTATCTCGTTGTGCGTAACAAAGATAGAGCGAGGTTTTTTACAAACAAAAAAATATCCAAAATTTCCACACATTTCCAACATAAGATTATATAAACAAGCCTCTTTCAAGGGTCAATATGGTAGACAAAATTATACTTTTACCCAAATGTCCGATCAATCAATCCCTGCCAACTACTCTTTGCTTTGATAAAATTGGTGTTATAGTTGGAAAGTTATAACGAAAAATATTTTGTCGGGTTTTTTTGCCCACCAGGTATATTTGAAAAGCGCTCACTTTGATAAATTGTTTTTTTTTCAGACCAATTTGATATTTTCAAATATCCTAAAATTCTTACCATAACATACAAACATTTGACATAAAGTTACTTACTTTATATAATAATTATTTTTTGACACATAAATATCTATATTGTATATTTGTTTGTTTTTTTTTGCCATAATATCAGGGTGTAATAATAGGTGGTAGAAAAGATCAAAAGAAGGATTTTTTCTTATTATATTTTGCATCAAACTTCTTTGTTTTTTAGATAAAGGGTGCCAAACTTAACAGCTATTATTTTATTTTTTGTTATAAATTCCTTAAAAAATCATAACAGAAAATCGACATCTAAAAATCTGTTCTTTTCTTAAACAAATTTTAAAAAATCGTTAAAATATAGTGCTAATATTATTATTTTATATTTGTTTTAAGGGGCCTTTAGACCTGTACAAAAATCTATTTCAATTTCTTTTGTGTAAATTTAATAGCTCATAAAAATATTAATCATAACAAAAACATTTCATGTAAAAAAAGCCAAGTACGCGAAAATGGCATTCCGTAAAAAGAATTGAGATAAACGTAAAGCCAAGTTCTCCAATACAAATTTCAAAATGAAAGGTTTTTTTTAAACTTTGCTATTACAGTCAAACTTCTTTATGTTCAATTTAGCACTGTGCCTAAGAGTAATTTACAGCCGTAATAGCCAAGTTTAGAAAAATATTTCTAAACTAGTAAGAACCTTTCATTTTGAAATTTGTATTGGAGAACTTGGCTTCTCAATTCTTTTTACGGAATGCCATTTTCGCGTACTTGGCTTTTTTTACATGAAATGTTTTTGTTATGATTTCACTTCTTTTTTAAAGGAATTGGATAATACTTAATTTTTAAAATAGTAAAATATGCGGAATCGTGTTCTAAACTTTTGCAATGCCTTACTTAAATTTTTGAAGTTTTTTAATTTTTTTTCCATGGTTTTATCGTAGTTCCTATCAGCCCTCCAAAGCTAAGCTCTCTAATATTTCTGAAAGTGCATAATGTTACTTTTTCATAACTTTACATGTATAGGGGAGGGAAATAAATTAAAATTGTCGTGTTTTTAAATTTTCTCCTATAGTTTTATCATATTTATCATCAGTCTTCCAATGCACAGCTCTCTAGCGTTTCTGGAAGTGGGTAATGTTACTTTTACATAACTTTACATTTATAGGGGAGGAGGGTAAATGAAAATATTGGACTTTTTAAATTTTTTCCCATGGTTTCATCATAATTTCTATCAAAATTCCAATGCTCAGCTCTCTAGCGTTTCTGGAAGCGGGCAATGTTAGTTTTATATAAATTTACATTTATAGGAGAGGGAAGTAAATTAAAATGTTGGTGTTTTTAAATTTTTTCATATATAGTTTTATCATATTGTCTTTCAGTCTTAAAAAGTTCAGCTCTCTAGCGTTTCTGGAAGTGGGCAGTGTTACTTTTACATAACTTTACATTTATAGGGGAAGGAAGTAAATTGGAATTTTGGGGTGTTTTAATTTTTTTCTATAACTTTGTCAGTTATTATCGGTCTTCCAAAGCTCAACTCTCTAGCATTTCTGGAAGTGGGCAATGCTACTTTTACATAACTTTAAATGTATAGGGGAGGGAAGTAAATTAAAATTTTGGAGTTTTTTGACTTTTTCCTATAGTTCTATTATAGTTCCTATCAGTCTGCCAAAGCTCAACTCTCTAGCATTTCTGGAAGTGGGCGATGCTACTTTTACATAACTTTAAATGTATAGGGGAGGGGAGTAAATTAAAATTTTGGGGTTTTTTGATTTTTTCCAGGGGTTTGGTCATAATTTCTATCAGTCTGCCAAATTTCAGCTTTGTAGCATATCTGGAAGTACAGTAGAATATTGATGATCTATACATGAGTGAGTGAGTGGCAATTTCGACGTTTTTTGAAATTTCGTAACTACTTTACTACTTTATGGAATTCGATGAAACTTCAAGGGGTTGTTAACTCCATGGAAATCTACGACTGTGCAAAGTTTGAGATTCGTAGCTCATTCCGAAGTTGAGTTTTAGGTAGGTCAAATATCGGCTGAAATGTTTCAAGAAAAGATGGTTACGGCGCGCGAACTTGGCGAGGCACTGCCGTGCCCTTAGATTCTTAAAAGAATTGAGAAAATTATACCTATTCCAAAGATTATTTGGCCACACTGTATCCTTAACCTATCTATATTTTCTTGGAAAAAAGCAACGTTGTTCAATTTGATATTTTAAAAATTCATTGTTTTTCCCTACTTTCCAAACTTAGAAAATGCTATAACTTGGTCAAAAGTTATTTGAACTGTTTGTCTGCTTTGGACCTTCCGCGCCATCTCTTAAAGATTGGTTCATCATTTAAATTACACCCTGTATTTTCGGGATCATATTTTAATTATATTTTATAAAAGGCCAAGGTCCAAAACTAGGTATCCATTTCCTGTTTACTGGATATCCAATCTGAAGGCCTGCGTATCCAAATGGATACACAGTATAGTGTATTCTGTAGGTAACGTATAATTGCGACTTGTGTATAAATATCTACGTACTTAACCTATCTACCCCTTTGTAAAAATCTTGGAGTAGAAATAAATTTAAAAGTTAATGGAAAAATGTAAATACGCAGTAATTTATTTACTGCGAATGCAAAAGAAGATTAAGTTGCATGCAATGGTTTTATTAATAATGATCGATCGCGATTAACAATGTCAATATATTGAGTTGCGCTCAAAAAATATATGCAAAAATAAAACCGAGGCGATGGTTGCATGCATATTATCTGGTGTATAGAGAGCTTTTTAAAACTGGAACAATTTATTTTCAACTGGTGTGTACAAATATTTTCATCCAATAAATTAGATTTATAATTGACTGCGAGTCCGTGTGTAAATCGCTTATTAAAAATCGAAAAAAATAAAGTCCAGTTTGCAACAAAGAGGGGTTTTTGCAAAAAAAAATCCCAAACTGCAATTTGTGCACAGAACTTTCAAAATTTTTAAATCGCGCTTAAGCATTGCACAGATGGCGGCACTTGTCAAATAACAGTGTTTCCCTTGACATAATTCCCTCACGAATAACCTAATATGAGATTTATAACCGCCTTCTTGGATTCCAATCAAATTTTTAACAAAAAATAAATTTAAATTGTTTTACAGCACCCAACCAAAATTGTTGCTGAAAAAAAAGTTTTTGTATCGGCAAAAATTGTTGTTAGCAAACATGTAAGACATTAAACTATTAGGTATGTATCACTAAAAACTAGTAAGATATATGAAAGTTGCATTTTTTGTAATGATTTTGTGCTTGGAACGGTAATTTTTTTGTCCCTTCTGTAACACTGTAGTTTTGGTCATATTATTTACCCAAAATATATCAAATGTGTAATAGTATAGCTTTATCACCTAGAACGAGCTAACAAAAATAACATTTCACTATATATTGCGTTTATAGACTTCGAAAAAGCTTTCGATAGCATTGAGCGATGGGCAGTATATTTAATTAATAGCAGAATAGATCACAGATACACAGACTTAACAGCCAATATAAACAGCGAAGTAACAACATCAATCAAAATCCACAAAGAAACCAAGCCAATCCGCATAAGAAAAGGTGTCAAACAGGGTGACACAATATCCCCTAAACTATTTAAGGCCCTAGAAGATGTTTTTAAAAACTTAGATTGGGAAGAAATAGGCATCAAAGTAAGCGGATAATACTAGAACCACCTAAGATATGCTGATGATATCGCCTTAATAACAGACAAGAAAGAAGAACTGATAAAAATGCTCGAAGAACTGGACACATCAGCTAAAAATATAGGCTTAAGTATGAACTAGACTAAAACTAAAATCATAACAAACACAGATAAAAATATCACGATCAGAATAAACCAAAAGAAAATAGAACAAGCGAAAGAAATACCTGGGACAAATTATTAAACTAAAAAAAAACAAACAACTGAAATCAAGAGACAAGTAAGATTGGCCTGAGCAGCATTCGGTAAATTGAGCTACTTATATTAAAAAATAAAAAATATTCTCAGTACCTCAATACGAAAGTGTATAACCAATGTATCCTTCCTGTACTTACCTATGGATCCCAGATCTGGACACTTACAAATTCAAACATGGATAAGGTAACAAAAACCCAAAGACAAATGTTACATGTAAAGCTAACAGATACAAAAAGGAATGGATGGATAAGAAATAAAACAAAAGTAAGGGATGTCAGAGGAGAGTAGCAAAATTAAAATGGAAATCTTCCTGTCATAACATCTAACCGAAAGAAGATCGACGGAACAAATTTGGGATTGGGAAAATAAAAGAAGTAGGGAAGACCCCAAATGAGAAGGGCGGACGATTTTTAGAAGAACACGCGGGAACACTCGGATGAACACACCGATAGATAGATGGATAGATAGATAGATAGATAGATAGATAGATAGATAGATAGATAGATAGATAGATAGATAGATAGATAGATAGATAGATATATAGATAGATAGATATATAGATAGATAGATAGATAGATAGATCACTTAGAAAATTAGCTTAGCCGTGCAACGAGGAAAGGGTACTTACGTAATTGGTACTATCCGGGAGGAACATAGGCTAGATAAACCTTTTTATGTACTTTTGGGATATGTGCGGTGTTTTGCTAATTAATTTATTTATATTTTTTGGTTATTTTCATCTTTCACATAATTGTTATTATTATTTTAATCCCTTCTGTAACACTGTAGTTTTGGTCATATTATTTACCCAAAATATATCAAATGTGTAATAGTATAGCTTTATCACCTAGAACGAGCTAACAAAAATAACATTTCACTATATATTGCGTTTATAGACTTCGAAAAAGCTTTCGATAGCATTGAGCGATGGGCAGTATATTTAATTAATAGCAGAATAGATCACAGATACACAGACTTAACAGCCAATATAAACAGCGAAGTAACAACATCAATCAAAATCCACAAAGAAACCAAGCCAATCCGCATAAGAAAAGGTGTCAAACAGGGTGACACAATATCCCCTAAACTATTTAAGGCCCTAGAAGATGTTTTTAAAAACTTAGATTGGGAAGAAATAGGCATCAAAGTAAGCGGATAATACTAGAACCACCTAAGATATGCTGATGATATCGCCTTAATAACAGACAAGAAAGAAGAACTGATAAAAATGCTCGAAGAACTGGACACATCAGCTAAAAATATAGGCTTAAGTATGAACTAGACTAAAACTAAAATCATAACAAACACAGATAAAAATATCACGATCAGAATAAACCAAAAGAAAATAGAACAAGCGAAAGAAATACCTGGGACAAATTATTAAACTAAAAAAAAACAAACAACTGAAATCAAGAGACAAGTAAGATTGGCCTGAGCAGCATTCGGTAAATTGAGCTACTTATATTAAAAAATAAAAAATATTCTCAGTACCTCAATACGAAAGTGTATAACCAATGTATCCTTCCTGTACTTACCTATGGATCCCAGATCTGGACACTTACAAATTCAAACATGGATAAGGTAACAAAAACCCAAAGACAAATGTTACATGTAAAGCTAACAGATACAAAAAGGAATGGATGGATAAGAAATAAAACAAAAGTAAGGGATGTCAGAGGAGAGTAGCAAAATTAAAATGGAAATCTTCCTGTCATAACATCTAACCGAAAGAAGATCGACGGAACAAATTTGGGATTGGGAAAATAAAAGAAGTAGGGAAGACCCCAAATGAGAAGGGCGGACGATTTTTAGAAGAACACGCGGGAACACTCGGATGAACACACCGATAGATAGATGGATAGATAGATAGATAGATAGATAGATAGATAGATAGATAGATAGATAGATAGATAGATAGATAGATAGATAGATAGATATATAGATAGATAGATATATAGATAGATAGATAGATAGATAGATCACTTAGAAAATTAGCTTAGCCGTGCAACGAGGAAAGGGTACTTACGTAATTGGTACTATCCGGGAGGAACATAGGCTAGATAAACCTTTTTATGTACTTTTGGGATATGTGCGGTGTTTTGCTAATTAATTTATTTATATTTTTTGGTTATTTTCATCTTTCACATAATTGTTATTATTATTTTAATTATTACAATATTGCATGATTGTCTTTTCAAAAAGATTACTTATCTCTCTTAGGCCCATAATATATCCTTTGTGACTATCCCAATAATTTGGAGAGAGAAAAACTCAGTGGCAGATTCAGGATTTCCGAGAAGGAAGGGCCAAAGTGGCAGCAAACATCAAAAAAGAAATTATTAGCAGTTTTTGGTAGATCTGAGGTGTGAAATTTAGTCGTTCTAAAGGAGATTTATGACGCCGCAAGCGAAATTTTTAAAAAATTACGTAAAATTTGTGACAAATTTTAAATAAGTGATGCTGCTAAACTAAAAAATAAGTTGGAGGGGGGTGGCGGCCCGGGCCCCTCTGCTTCCCCCCCCGTGGATCCGCCACTGGAACGATTTAAAGATATCGAGTGGGGGTGAAGTTGTTGTTGCTGAAAAATGAAAAATTATTTGAAAAATCGTGAGAAAACCCCACATTACTTAGTTTTATTTTTTTGATGCATTTGCAAGACGGGCTTGCATATTTTCCGTGCAAGAAACTGCATGCGTAGGCCGGTAGCCATGTCAAGTTTTAAAAGATGATCAGTGTAAGCTCAGATGTAAAGTCTTGGTCAGGAATTGCTAGAAGCGAAGAGCACAATCTCAAATTTTTATAAAGTATCAATAGAAACTTCCCAGAACACAGTTCTGGATTAGGTATTAAGCCATGGGCGCATCGAGGGGGGCTTCGGAGCCCGGGTTCCTGCCAAGCCTAAGATTTTTTTAGATATTTTCCACAAACTTCTTGAATAAAAAGAAAAAATACCATGAAATACTAATTACTCGAGCCTCCCCAACTCTGGGTGCGCCACTGATTAAGCTACGTTTGGGTTGACGTCATAAATAGATCAGCTGATGCATTAATTACATTAAAATGCATGCAGTTAATTAAGTTTTATTTTTAGTTTTTTGTAAAAATGCCAACATTTTCTTCCTTTGTGGATTGCTTAAATAAGGGAGAGATAGAAACAAGGGTCCTTTCAGTGAAAAGAGGAGAAAGTTGATTTAAATCCTTTAAAAGAGAAAAATTGTCTGTTCAAACATTTTGCGAAATAATGAAAACGGGAACCGTATGTAACCATTTAAGAATACTCCGGGCACGATTTTGGTAAAATACGTAGGGTAAAGATTTGATTCCAAGACCCGCGAAGGCATGTGACATTGTAATGACAGCCACCGGACGCTTTCACCCCGCGACTTGGAGACTGGACACAGGCGCACAACAAACGAATGCTGCGTCAACAGTGTATGTTTTCTATCTATGCACCTGCTTCATCGGGCAGGCCGCCACTGCAACAACCGACATTTGCTTCCGAAACATAGAGGATGATGATTGATGATTCATATGTCACTGTGAGTGGGCCTTGCAGCCTTTCGACTTCAAATACGATGGGTCTATTATGGCTCACTTTTCAATGGTTTCTCACCACTGTTTGCCTAATCCTCCAGAAATTAGCTATCAGTTTGAGTGACACACTGTTCAGATCTTCTGAATCAATCTGAGGTTTACCAAAAATGTTCTGACGTAAACGTGCAATAACCGGACATTCGCACAGTACATCTCAAACTGTTTTATCATCCTTCATACAGAGTGTACACTTGGTCTCCTCTGTTAGTCCCATTATGTGCATAGGTACTCTTAGTCGACAGTCACCCGAAAAAAGTCCAGTCACTATACGAAACTCCTGTCTGGTCCAATAATGTTCGTGGCTCTCTTTCTACAGGGTCCTTTAATAAACTCTTTAGAGTAAGTCAGTTCTGGTATTTTTATCCAGTATTGTTTTTTTTTAATTTTTTTTTACGGTTAAGCGCACTCGCAAGGAGATCCCTATCACGCTCGAGAAGCGGCCAGTGCGCGGAAATGTTGGTGTGTGTTGGTTTTGAAACGGTTAAGTTGTAACCTGCAGGGAAAACTGTCGCAGGGAGTTTATTCCATAGCGATGCTGTTCTCCAGAGATATGAATTCTGATATAATGAGGTTCTTTGTGCCTCTATTTTGCCAGGTAAATTGATGGTTACCGTCTGTTTGAAGTGTTCGCCTAGTAGGTGCTACTCTCTGGGCTTTGTAGATTGTCAGCAGTTGGCTTGGTGTATACAGATGTCTTGTACGAAATAGCACCCCAAGCTTTTGTGACGCCCTTTTAGCTATATCTGCCACGTGACTGTGCCAAGACATGTTGGTCTCTGCAGTTACTCCTAAGATGTTCAACTGGATCTGCAATGTGACAGCATTTCCAGGTAGCATGATGTTTGGCTCACCGGTGCTGGTCTTTTTTGAAAACAGGGCTGCTTGGGTTTTCTGCGCGTTGAACTGTACAAGGTTTTTGTTGCCCCAGTCCTCTATTATCTCCAGGTCGTTATTTATCTGTGATATTTGAGTTAGTCTAAGATGATGGAATTCACGTGCGGATAGACACTGAGTGGGTGGTATGACTGAGGAGACTACATTGGCATCATCTTCAAAGCAATAAAATGGACTTACTGTTTTATCTATGAGGTCATTTATGTAAATCAGAAAAAGTGTTGGCGAAAGGATTGCTCCCTGTGGCACACCAGCATTTATTTGGTAAGAGTTGGAGTTCAGGCCATCCAGTGCAACATAAATGGATCTATCCTTAAGGTAACTTTCAAACCAAGTGCAAAGTTTCGGCGATAATCCCATTGCTTTGAGCTTGTTGAGCAGATTTTCATGCCAGATTTTATCGAATGCTTTAAATATATCTAAGGCAATTGTTCTTGTTTCGCCGTAACTCAATCGCTTTTTGCCGTAAGTATGTAAGTAAATCGCCAGTTGACCTATATTTTTGAAATCCGTATTGCTTGTCGTTGATAATTTTGTACTTTTCCAAGTACTTGGTTAGGTGATTGTTCACAACTCTTTTCATTACTTTTGATATCACCGGAAGTAGAGCAATTGGTCTATAGTTTAACGGATCTGTCTTTTTTCCTTTCTTTGGAATAGGTTGTACTGCGGCAGACTTCCATGATGATGGATATACCCCTTGCCTGTAAGATAAATTGAATAATTTAGCGAAAGTTGGGGTGAGTTCGTTAGCACAATTTTTGAGTACTATCGCGGGAATGCCATCTGGACCCCCCGGTTCTCGATGAGACCGTATAGGAATCCACTGTCGGAAGATTTTTATTGTCCTGTTGGTCCATTCGTGGTCAGTAATCCACCGGGCACACAGTTCAGTGGCTACTGGTTCGCCCTGAAATATAGTACTCAATTGGCCGAGACTATGTTTACTCTCGACTTTTTCTTGGATACTCAAATCCAAAGCTATCGTTATTTGCAAAATTGGTCCTGTTCTTTAATCAGTTCTCCCTCTCCGGGAGCATAATGTTGTATAGCTTTCTGCTGCGCAACGTGTTGGGCATGACTAGTGGAACATTCAACATCTTTGAGATACAATTTTTGAAAACAGACAATGAAACACCAAAAATGCTCAATGTCGCTCAAAATGGAGATTGTTCTTTTTAACTCGAAGCATGCAAATTAATGAAGAATGGCCGACGAAACCGTGTTCATTAAAATGCAAGTCGTTCATGTAAAAGGTGCATATGATTATATATCATTGGCTTCCAAAGTTGCTGAAGCGTAATTAAGATTTTAAATTGCAAAAAAGACGAGAAAATAAAAAATTTAAAATAAAAAAAATAGGTACTTTTCAGTGTGGTACCTATACCGGCACGAAAATTACACGAGTTCTGAGATGCTTTTTAAAACATTTTGGTACCTAGAATTTTTTTGTGGTAGATATTGACCTTTGCTGAATATCTCCATTTGGCTTTTCCTCCCTGTGTATTATTTATTATTATTATTATTATTCATGGGTTGGTTTTTTGTAAATCCCTTTTTTTTAAAGCTGATATTACGGCGAAGCAGCTCTTAACTGATATCGGGTGATACAAAAACTGACTCTTTAAAAAGCAGTTCTAAGTAGTAAAAGTTAAGTCCAAGGTGAAAAAACATTTTTTTCTAGCGCACAGTTTTCTCTACAGGCAAATAAACTTTGAGTGAAGGCCTTTTTTTGTCATCGTCTTTTCTTCGAGACAATTTAAATAATTTAAGACGAGGAACTTTTTTTAAGTCATCAACTTTTTTTCGAGGCTAAATTGTAAAGCGTCCCTTGACAAACTGCTTTTAAAAAGTTGCATTTCGAAAGCTGTTTTTTGAAAAAACCTACGACTGCATTCAATGCTGTATAAAAAAAGCATTTTTGCCTCTCACTACATTGTACGAATTCTCAAAATGGGTGAAAATAACAATAAATATCTCCCTGCGTCAGAACTAATAATAGAGCTGCTGATTTACAGGGAGAATTTATTTTCATCCATATCCAGAATTCATGCACTGCATGGAGCTTCGAATGGTTATACTTTAAATCAGTCGAAAAATTGAAGGAAATTATCTCAACAAGAATGCTTTGCCGAGTTGATTTCTATTTTCGGAAATGAAGCACCACATCAGTCGACAGTTTCTCGTTGGTATGAAGAATTCAAGCGTGGACGGATTAGCCTTAGCGACGATCCAAGGCCAGGTGCCCCAAAAGCAGCTCCCTCTCAGGAACATATCGATGCTGTGCGCATTCTCATCATGGAAAATCGAAATGTGATAGATCGCGAGATTGAGGCTTCATTGGGGATTTCAAATATCTCATTTCAAAAAATTTTACATGAAGAATTAGGGGTAAGAAAATTAGTTTCCCGCTGAATATCGCATCTGTTAACTGAAGAACAGTCCCAACGATTTCTATACATTTCCAAAATCAAGAATGAACTGCGTGGTCAAAGATTTCAGTCGCCACGGGAAGCAGTCAACGCATTCAAGAATTCAATTTTGACAGTACCAAAATTACAGCTTTGACAACTGGTTTGAGCGCATGCTTGAGGCTTCATTGGGGATTTCAAATATCTCAGTTCAAAAAATTTTACATGAAGAATTAGGGGTAAAAAAATTAGTTTCCCGCTGAATATCGCATCTGTTAACCGAAGAACAAAAAGAAACTAGGGTCAATTCCAATTGGTGTCAAAAAACTCTAAAAATGTGTACAGTAAAAAATAAATGTCAGACGTCTGTTTGAGTGTTCCAAGATGAAGAAAAGGCAACAAAAGTCATCCGTTCTCGAAGTGTATCCAAAAAGATGGTCGCATCTAGCAACAATTCCTCTGGAAGATCAAAGGACTGTTATCACCATTTGTTTGTCGAAAGTTATTGCTGAGCTTCGAAAAACGAACCCCGAACCCGAAAAACACAAAAAACCATTGAATTTTTAACAAAACGTCGAATTGTTGGACCATCCTCCATACAGTCCCGCCCTAAGTCCCAACGATTTCTATACATTTCCAAAATCAAGAATGAACTGCGTGGTCAAAGATTTCAGTCGCCACGGGAAGCAGTCAACGCATTCAAGAATTCAATTTTGACAGTACCAAAATTACAGCTTTGACAACTGGTTTGAGCGCATGCAAAAGTTCAATATTATTCGTGGAGAATATTTCGAGCAACAATCAAAGTCTTAAAAAGTAATCTAATGTTTTGTTCCAGCTGCGTCAAAAAATACGTGGGAGCAAACGCGTGTTTTAAAAACGCAATTATTCAACTTAACCTAGTAGTCTCGATATTCTAATAATAAATATAATTATAGAATTTTTTTTAAACAATCTCTAAATATAAAAGGACACGTCTGTTTACTAAACAACTCTCGTGTGTGCAATCGGAAAAAACGTGCAATCAAACGCACATTTTAAAAACGCTCGTCTGCCATTTGCCCTAGTAGTTTCCAAAAACTAATAATAGAACTATTAAAATGAACCACAGAAATAACTAATAATAGGTAAATAAATTTAATTAGCATCCCTTGCCAGAGTCGGACCCAGAAAAAAATTTCGATCCAATATATGTTTTTTAAAAAAACTTGAAAACGCAATGCTCGATTGTTTTTTAATTTGACCATCTTAAAGTGCGTCAAAAATTCTACTTGTTTGCCAATTTAAACTTTTTTCTATTTTTAACAATACCAAAGTTAGCAATGTCCAACACTTAACTTGGAACACCCTGTATATATGCCAGTACGTAATATCTGTAGCTACCTATTTTTTCTTGTAATTTAAAAAACCATTACAAGCTGCATAAGATTTTTTCAAATAAAATTTGCAATAGTGTGTTTAGTGTGTTGCTACCTCGATAGGGGCTGAGATATTCAAGATGACGGCCAATATGGCGGCAAAATTTTAAATTGCGGCTGTAAAGTCCAAATTGACACATGTTTATAGAACTTATAATATCATATTAGTTTTTTTTTAATTGCTGCAAAAACTTTCAACAACCGCCAAAAACCTGAAAGTTTGAGGGTTTTTAAAATTTTCTGAGAAACTAAGCTTCTAAGAGAAAAATATATAATATACTTTATTGTAGACAATAAAATTGTCTTTTTAACTCCAGCGGGGTCTCAATTGAAGTTATTTAAAGAAGTTTTTCATAAAATTTATTCGATTTTTTAAAAACTAATGTCTAAAATGACATGATCGGATTGGTTTCATAATTGAAATTTTAGGGGCATCCGTAAATTAAATCAATTAAAAAAAAAACAGAAAATAAACCATTTTTGTTACACGTTTTATCTAAGTGTAGACAGTAACATTTCCTTTTCAAAAATGTGAAACTCGGTATGGTTTAACTTGTAACAAACTCTCCAGTGACGTCCGTAAATGTGGGTGATTTATAAAAATCATTAAAAATAACATCTTATTTACACGTTTTATTAAAATTTTCTTTAATTTAAAGTAATTGAACCATATGCTGTAACAACGCTGTAAGCGCCAAATACTGTTTTTTTGGAAAATAAAAAAAAAAGTTTTATTTTTAATTGCTTAGACATGTAAAGTGTTTATAAGTCTAATATGGTTGACTTTAGGTTGTATAATATTAATTTAGGTATAATTGCCTTAGATGTATAAAGGATAGGGTTTTATGAACTTAGTTGCTATATTTTAATAAAACAACGTTGTATATCCACGTTGGTTACAACGTAGTTTTGCGGATATAGGGTGGTTAGAACGTTGTTTTATGTTTAAAAATAAAGCACAATGACAGTAAAAAAGTGTTTATTACCTTAGTTTAAAACCATCTTTGGGTTTAGTAGGTACCTAAAAGCTGTAATTATACACTCTTAAGATTTTCATAAAAAGTTACATATTTTAATGGAATATATATGGCACATACAACGTTGTTACACCGGAGTATGCAAGTCAACTAATTTTATTACCATTATAAAATACGAATAGAAGACCCGTATACTCCTACCACTTTATAGGTTGATTATTTGGACCACATACAACGTTTTTACATGGAAAACTCGAATGTGCCTATATTGGCGGTTACAACATTGTTATAGCATAGCATTCAATTATTTAAAATCACCAAACTAATCAATTTTTTTACAGGTTTTATTCAATTTTCTTAAAAACTAAGCTTTTTACGGCAAGATGTCTTCCCAACTGTTCGGTGGATAATGAAATTGTCTTTTAAACGGTTTATCACAAAATGTGATTGAAAATATGGCACTCAATATAGCACTCTCTAGGGACGTCCGTATATTAGGGTCAGTCTGAAAAATTACCAAAAAAACATATTTGTAATTTTTTTTAGGTTTATAGGAGAATATTTTTTTGCCAAGAAGCTTATTTTTCTTTAAAATACATAAAATATGTAACAAAAATTGATTATTTTGGTTAGTTTTGAAAATTTATTTTTATAAGTACGCCCCTGGAGCCTTTCATGAGACATAAGCCCTGTGACGGATCCAGGGGGGGGCAGAGGGGCCCGGGCCCCCGCCTCCCAAACATATTAACTTATTTTTTATTTTAGCAGCATCATTTATTTAAAATTTGTCACAAATTCTACTTATTTTTTAAAAACTTTCACCTGCGGCGCTATTAATCTTCTTTAGCTACTAAATTTCACACCTCAATTTCTATCAAAAACCACAAAATATTTTTTTTGATATTTGCTGCTACTTTGGCCCCTCCTCTCCGGAAATCCTGGATCCGCCACTGCATAAGCCCCGCATCATATTTCAGCTTTTAAAAAGAAATTATATTTTCTACAATAAACTATGCAACATATTTTTTCCCAAGAGGTGTAGTTTTTGTGAAAATTTTATAAAACCTATAATAGACCTGTTTTTTCGAAATATTCCCAATTTACGGACACCGCTCAAGAGCTACTTGCTTTTCCTAACCTAATCGACACATACATCGTTGAAAAGGGAATTATGTTCTCCACAAAAAACTGTTCTTTGTAATTTTCGATGCAAAAGTTAGTTTTCGAGAAAACTGAATAAAACTGAAAAAAAAAACTGGTTATTGGGGGCTTGGGGAGATTTTCTCCGTTCCTGTCGATATTTTGAGTTGGCAACAGGGATAGTCGGATTCAGCGGAGCCGAATTAGGGGAAATGCTTCAAAACTGAAAACGGAGAGCTTTTTCAAATTTTTGGTCTAACTATCTGTCTAATAATAGTCAACGCTGCTCGTGTGTGCAATCGAAAAAAAACGTTCGTCAAAAATATGTGCGATTAAACACATGTTTCAAAAACGCTCGTGTGTCACTTGCCCTAGAAGGCTCTACGAACTAATAATAACTATAATTAATATTTTACTCTTGTTTGTGCACTTGGGAGAAAACGTGCGTCAAACATATGTGCGATCAAACGCATGTTTTAAAATCACTCGCGCCAGAAGTCTCTACGAACTATAGTTAGTATTTTTAAATATAGCATATTTAAATATAAAGGCGCATCTCTGTCTAAAAAACAACTCTTGTGTGTGCAATCGGGAAAAAACGTGCGATCAAACGCATGTTTTAAAATCACTCGTGTATCACTAGCCCCAAAAGTCTTTACAAACTAATCATAATTATAATTAGTATTCTTAAATATAGCATCTCTAAATATAAAAGCACATCTCTGTCTAAGTGTGTGCAATCGGGAAAAAAACGTGCGTCAAAAATATGCGCGATCAAACGCATGTTTTAAAGTCACTCGTGTACCACTTGCCTCAGAAGTCTCTACGAACTAATAATAACTATAATTAGTGTTTTTAAATATAGCATCTCTAAATAAAAAAGCGCATCTCTGTCTAAAAAACAACTCTTGTGTGTGCAATTAGGAGAAAACGTGCGTCAAAAATATGTGCGATCAAACGCATCTTTTAAAATCGCTCGTGTACCACTTGCCCTAGTAGTCTATACAAACCAATAAATATAATGAGTCTTTTTTTAATGTAGCATCTATAATATAAAAGCACACGTCTGTTTAATAATAATCACCGCTGCTCGTGTGTGCAATCGAAAAAAAATGTGCGTCAAAAATATGTGCGATCAAACACATGTTTCAAAAATGCTCATGTGCTACTTGCCCCAGAAGTCTCTACGAACAAATAATAACTATAATTAGTATTTTTAAATTTAGCATCTCCAAATATAAAAGCGCATCTCGGTCTAGAAAACAACTCTTGTGTGTGCAATCGGCAAAAAACGTGCTTCAAAAATATGTGCGATCAAACGCATGTTTCGAAAATGCTTATTTGCCACTTGCCCCAGAAGTCTCTACGAACAAATAATAACTATAATTGATATTTTTAAATATAGCATCTCTAAATATAAAAGCGCATCTCTGTCTAGAAAACAACTCTTGTGTGTGCAATCGGGAAAAAACGTGCGTCAAAAATATGTGCGATCAAACGCATGTTTTAAAAATGTTCATGTGCCGCTTGCCCCAGAAGTCTCTACAAACTAACAATAATTATAATTAATATTTTTAAATATTGCATCTCTAAATCTAAAAGCGCATCTCTGTCTAAAAAACAATTCTTGTGTTTGCAATCGGTAAAAAACGTGCGTCAAAAATACCACTTGCCCCAGAAGTCTCTACAAACTAATAATAATTATAATTAGTATTTTTGAATATAGCATCTCTAAATATAAAAGCGTATCTCTGTCTAAAAAACAACTCTTGTGTGTGCAATCGGGAAAAAACGTGCGTCAAAAATATGTGCGATCAAACGCATGTTTTAAAATCGCTGGTGTACCACTTGCCCTAGTAGTCTGTATAAACTAATAATAGATAAAAGTAATATTTAATTAAAATTTCATGCGATCGGAAAAAAACGTGCGCTAAATTACGTGCATTGAAACCCACGTTTAAAAGCGCTCGTGTACCTCTTGCCCTGCCCTAGTAGTTTCTGTAGAATAATAATAAATATAATTAGTTTTTTTAAGCATAGCTTTACTAAATATAAAAGGGCATTTCAATTTAATAAACAAGGTTCGTGTGTATCATCGAAAAAAAACTTACGAGCCAACGCACGTTTTAAAAACGTTCGAGTCTCACTAACTTGCTTAGTGATCTCAAATAACGATGGGTAATGTAAGTTCTATCTATCTATTTTATCTACACTAGTTTCAGACCAAACCAAGACCAAGTGCATTTTTAGGAAAAACTAGATTAACGTTTTGATACTAATTTTCTAATTTCTTAAAAAATTATGATTACTACAGAAAAAACTGCCCTTTTTCCAGTATATATGCCAGTAGCGGCTTGACAGGTAAATAAGAGAAGACATTTTTCTAAACATATTAATTTGCCAATATACAGGGTGTTTAAAGTTAATCCTACTCTATTGTTAACTTCGCTATTATCAGAGCCACAGTGTTCGTTAAATGAGGAAAATCTTATTCAAGATATTTTATGGGGTCAGTCACATATCATAAAATACTAAACTGTTTTATTATAATAATTGTATAATTTACTTAGTAAGGTAACTTTAGCTATTACCGGCTTAGTTAAGGAAATTTTCACTTTACCCGCTTGGATTAGTGTTAAGGGTTCATACTTTGGCCAAATTTATCATTAAATGGCGTAAAGGGTAGAGTTGTCTGTCAATTTCAACAAAAAATAAATATATTTTTTTAATTTGTACCAAAAAAAAATATTTTTTTAAAAAGTCATTTTTTTCTATTACCGGCCTATTAAAAAAAGCCTTAATCTAACACCGGCCTGAGTGCGATCTATTACCGGCTTATTATCAAACGTTGTGTTTGATTATACAAAATAACTAAAATAAATAAGTTGGACAAATTGTTTATTTTTATAACTGAGCAAAAACTTAAAAAACTAAAATAAATAGTTAGTACATAAAATGTGCAACTTTTTTATTTTTAGAAAAGAAGATGAAAAAATAGAGATGAAAAGTAACAAACCGGGATAAAAAGTAATAAAGTCGGAATAAAAAGTAAAAATCGGGATAAAAAGTAAAAATTGGGATAAAAAGTAAAAATCAGGATAAAAAGTAAAAATTGGGATAAAAAGTAAAAATGGGATAAAAAAAACCGGATAAAAATTTAAAAAATCGGGATAAAATGAAAAAATCGGGATAAAATGTAACAATTGGGATAAAAAGTAAAAATCGGGATAAAAAGTAAAAAACCGATATAAAAAGTATAAAAGTCGGGAAAAAAGTAAAAATCGGGAAAAAATTAAAATGATAAATAGTAAAAAATCATCAAAGATCCTAAAACTTAAAAAATATTGAAAAAACTTGATTAATAACCTCGTGATGAAAGTGTCTTTTTATCCATCGACGAACTGTACAAACTTTTCGCCTTGGGATAAACAGTGACACTTTTATCCCCTGGTATTTATTATAGTATTTCGCACTTTAGGGGTAAAAAGTGCAATTTTTATACCGCATTGTTGAAACAAATTTATTAAATATTTACTCTCGGGATAAAATTGCAAAAAATATAGTATAAACCTCGTAATTAAAGTTTATTTTTATTGCTCGACAAATTTTAGCCTTTCCCTCTGGTTGGGCTACAAACTTTTTTCCTCAGGATAAAAAGTGTTACTTTTATCTTTTGTTATCCGATAACGTGTGTGCATATATGTAAGCATATTTTAATTATATGATTTTTTTTTAAATAAAAACGCCTTGAAAAAGTTATAATTAAATAAGTACCATTTTTTTAACGCTGTTTAAATAGCGGCGTAGCGTGCCCGAAAGGGCGGGGGGGGGGGGGCGACCGCTAAAAAGGGCGCCTCTGAAAACTGAAAAAAAATCTTGCGACCAAAAAAAAAAAAAAGGTCATCATGTGTGAGGGCGGCCGAAAGGTCACAAGGGCGCCTCTCACAACAAATCTTGCAACCAAAAAAAAAAGGTTTTCATGTCGTTAGTTTCCTATGGCGCCCACTCAACTGGCCGTTGCCGGTCCGACTTAATAAAGCTGGGGGCGCTTCGACCACCAATAGGGCGCCACTACCCTAGGGGCGGGGGGGCGACGAACCCCCCGCGCCCCCCCCCACGCTACGCCGCTGTGTTTAAAACAGAATATTATATGAGGCAGATTTTTTTAATTCCATTAAAAAGGTTTACATCCGAAGCTATTTTTTATATATTTTTAAGTGTTCTTCCGACAAATTGACAAATAAGAGTTTTTGTTTTTTGTTGGGAAATTTAAAAATATAAGTATGTATTTATATATTAAACAATAATAACAATTTTTTTAATTTCAAATCTATAAGCCGTAATTAGTTCGAGGTCCAAAATATTAATCTAAAACCGACCTATTTTTATTTTGGCTTTTTTAACATTTGAATACAAAATATATGTTATAAAATCTCAAAAATACGTTCAATCGACCTTATTAAATAAACCGAATTCAAAAACATATCCAATCAGTCCAAAATCTACGAGTTATTAAAAAACTGCTATCCATAAAAAACTTGTCTATAACTGGTTTTATTTTTTGTAAAATATCATTCTAATTGGGTAATAAAAGATAAGATTTTCTCCATATCTGTCAAGGAATTTGTGTGCCGGAAAAAGATTTTTATACTTATGAGGCTTTGTCATAAAAATTGGAATTTTTTTTTTGTCTTTTAAAGAGATAATAAGAAATTATAACAGTAATTTTCCGGCTCAATAAGCCGTAGTTAGATCGAGGTCCAAAATATTAATCTATTACCGGCCTATTTTAATTTTGCGTTTTTTACCAATTGTCTACAAAATATATATTATTAAATAATAAAAATACATTTAATAGACCTTTAATTAAAAAAAAATCAAAAGTATTTTAAAAGGGTCTCAAATCTAAGAGTTATTAAAAACTGGTTCCATTAAGAAGACTTTGCTTTGACCCTTTTTTTTTGTAATAACTCTTTTTAATTAGGTAATAAAAAGGGTGTATTTTAATATTTCTGTCAAAAATTTTGTGGGCCGGAAATAGTTTAACATATTTTTTAAAGTATATTGGATAAAAGTTCCAAAACAAAGTTTTTTTTTCTTTTTTAAAAATAAAATAAATGTGATTTAAAATAATTGCGAGTTTTTGCATTTCCGGCTTAATAAGCCGCAATTAGATCGGACTTCCAAATATTGGTCTATTACCGGCCTATTTTATATTTGCGATTTTCAGCACTTTTCCTAAAGAAATTTTTTTATAAATTGTGAAATTTATCGTAAACAGACATATATGAATCAACCTAAATTAAAAAAAATATAAAAAAAACCTAAATTCTAAAAGTTATTGCTCAGAATACCTTAAGCTATGAAGTCAAATCCCTTACCAAAAAGTGGAAACTTCCAGACTGCCGCCTACACTGACGCTTGCCGACATCCCCACTTTTATGCGTTAATTTGATTGGCAAATAATAGTCCAATAATAGACTGGCTACGGTTATAAATATTTTTCGCGCCAAATATAAATAAATCAGCCGCAAAGTTGATGTACCTTTTTGAGCCGGCATTACCCTACGATTTTGCATGAGCCGGTAATACCCCATTTTACCTTACCACTGTTTAGGTTTGGGATTTTATATTGATTAAAAATGCCGATTTTAGGGATACGAAAGGTTTGTATTTCATTGTATATTTTAAAATACTGAAAAGAGCAATAATAAAAAGGTTTAAAATTAAAATTAACTCTAACAGTAAAGATTAAAATAGTTATGACTTGCTTTGTATTTTGTTGATTCGTTTAAACTCTAATGCTACACCGCTTTGCCGAGAAAGAGATAGACTGTGCTTTAAATACTCTAGACAAAGAGAACAGACACCAGCGCAAACCAGAAATGCGTCGACTTAGAAAATCGTTACAAATTAAAATTACACAGTGTGTTTTTAAAAATTAAAAATAGTTTGTTAACTTTGTTTCCAGTTACAACATATAAATTATTGTAATGTGAGTGTTTCAAGGGACAGATTAGCCGAATACAACTTTTATTAAAATACAGCGATCCTGAAAATTAATGCATAAAACAAGTCGCTGTCTGCAACAAATTTTACTTGTTCTTAACCTAGTCTTGCATGTAATTATTGCTTGTTGATGTCGAAAACAATATTTAATTAAAAATAGTTAAAAACTTATTAAGGGCAAAAATACCATTTATATTTAAATCCCGTTTTGTTACACGAAGGACCGGTAAAAACTATGAATGTAACTTTGGAAATTTGGCACAAAAAACTATCAAAAAATAATTGGTAACATCAAACAAATTTTGGATATTCACAAAAGACTTACCTTGTTGGTTGGTCATTTTTGTCACCATTTTTCTTTCGGCGGCCACCCTGGGAAACTCGTGATTTTCAGCAGCTGTACACACTAAGGTCACTCATCGTTAAGCAAGCTCTACAGGTAACGAAGCCTAACTCTGATTTTCTATTTTTCGGTTATAATTTTTGACATGTTTACCTCGGTTTCGCATTAGCGGCTCGTTCTCATTTTAAAAATGTGGATTTAGCACAGTTTAAAGATCTCTTTAATAATGATACAGTTTCAAGATAGTTTGCAGCATAAGTTTTTATTTCTAATTACATAAATATATATAGTTTAGGTACCTTCACACTGTGTAAAACAACAACTTTAAAATAAAAACGAACCGCCGCGCCAATGCGAAACCGAGGAAAAAATGTCAAAAATAATAACCAAAAAATAGAAAGCCTGACGTTGCTTTCGCTTATTATAAGGCTTGAGTGTACTTAATACACACACGAGTACTACGGATTCTAAGCGAATGTACCCCACTCTAATGGGCGAAACGGAAATTGCACCCAATGGCATTTGTCAAAACAAAACTCAAATATGAGCGCAACAATGCCAAATTTAGCAAAATACAAAATTAATCAAATAAGGTGAAAAACTCAAAATTTCATTCTTGAACACTAATCATAAAATATTATGTAATTATTATTATCGTATCTAACCATCTCCATTTGTATACCATATATATAAATTTGTATGTATCTTATACGCTAGCCACACAACTCAACCCACTCTTACCGTGGCTAAAAGCGGGCCGAATTTTGCTCAAAGTATTAGACTTTGGCAGCGTGCAGTACCTAGTATCATTTTCAAATGGAACGACTGTACATGATCCAATCCATTAATACACTAAGCAAATGCAAAAACCATGACAGTCGTAAATCAGGATTATCACTGCGAATAATTTACGGGTTGCCAGTTGTTTAATTATGTTAAAAATTTCTCAATGTAAACGCTGACAGGCGTGTCTTGTTACTTTATTTTTTCTGGTGTTGTAATTCTTCTTCTTTATGAATACTAACTTATTAAGTTAGCAGAGCTTATATCATCATTTATAATTATTATCACCTAACTGAAAATAATTTTTAAAGAATATAAAAAAAGGAACAGTGATTCAGTTAAAGAAATCTATGTCTAGTAGGTTTTGAGTAATACATTACCAATTTCTGTCCAATTAAAAACATTAGTTTTTTTAAAACAACGGCAATTTAAGAAATGGCAGAGAAATAGGAGGTGGATTCTATGGGTTCCTGAACCTTCAGGTCTTATGGGGATCCCTGGCAATTCAAATGTCGGATCAGAACAAAGTTTTGTTAGCCCTAAACCCTGTCTAGGGCTAACAGGAGGGCAAATAAGACCCCTAAAGAATGGATAATTAAGGAACTGCATGGGCCAATTTGAACGGCTGTAGGCTAGCAAAAGAGACTCTCAGCAGCTTTAGTTTAAGCAGAAGGAACTGGCCAATGGAAGGAACTGGCCAATGGACAGATAAAGAGGGGTAGTAAATCTTCTGCTTGGGGTGCTCACAGGACATTGTGAACTTCAATGGACACTTAACTGCTCTTAAGATAAAACAGGAGAGAGAAAGAAGAAACAGCATTTCACTTCAAAATTCGAGATAAGAGTTGAAATCAGAAGACCTGAAGTTCCTGAAGTGGTCGAATATACGAAGGACGGAAAGGTTTGGCGAAGGAGAGGATCAAACTAAAGGATTCTCCGCATGTCCCTGACAAAACCAATTAAAAATTTAATAAATTATTATCGATCTGGAAAATAAATAGTCTCTAATTATATAATAAAAAAAAACGTACTAAACAAATAACTATTAAAGCACATTAAGTAAAATTTTATTGAGTTGAGACAGAAATAACAAAAATACATTAAAATGGTTCAATCATCAAATAATATTCTTTTGGAATGCCTAAGTCAACTAACGTCAAAAAAATTTGAGATAATTTACCTCAATCAGGATTACAAGAAAAGAATACTCCTGCAGGTCATCCTTTAATCAAAGAAGTCATTAGAGAGATTAGTGCAACATTATTGATAACATCTCAAGATCTGCTTTCTTATCTAAGTAGCAAAACAAACCGAAACTTTTTCCTGGTTGCAGATGCTTTTGAACACAGGGAACAAAATTAAATAATCGAATTAGATGAGCAGTTATAAATGTTCGACAAAAATAATTAGATAAAAATTAGAGCTTCTCCGAATAAAGAAGAAGTCCATCAATCAAGCGTGTGCCTGGATATGAAAAATTCACTTGAAAACTATACGAAAATACAGGTTATACATAAATAAATAACACAAATAAATAAAATATATTAAAATGAAAGAAAGGTGCTTATAAGAATAAACGTAGACATATCAAAATATGTTTTCCTTGTTGAAACAACAAAATAACATAAAATAAAACTTTTTTGCGGATCTTAATCTGGAAATAAATAACACTAAACAGTTACAGTATCCTCAGATAAAGAAGAAGTTCTTCAACTAATTATCTGCCACTGTACTAACTGGACTAAATTAGAAGAGGAACATCAAAAAATAAAATCAAATGAAATCAAACAAGTCTTGTAAGAATAAACAAAGACAAATTTGTTTTTTGTCTGGAATAGCAAAACAAATGAAAACTTTTGGTGTGTTGCGGATGCTTTGTAAATAAAATTGAAGCTTCCCAATTCAGAAAACAAATAATCTAATTACAGGAGCAGTAAAAAAATGTTGTAAAATACAAGAAATACATGCATAAACAAATGAAATAAATTAAAATTAAAGAAATATAAAAAAAGAACAAAGTGATTCAAATAAAGAAATCTATGTCTACTTAAAACAAAGCCAATTAAAAATCTAATAAATTTTATTATCGATCTGGAAAGTAAATAGCCTCTTATTATATAATAAAAAAAAACTTAGTAAACAAATTACTACTCAAGCACATTAAGTAAAATTTTATTGAGTTGAGACAGAAATAACAAAAAGACATTAAAATTGTTCAATCGTCATTAAATAATATTTTTTTGGAATGCCTAATCAATTAGTTGTTAATAATGGAAGTCAACTAACGTCAAAAAAATTTAAGATATTTTACCTCAAAATAGGATTACAAGAAAAGAATACTCCTGCAGGTCATCCTTCAATCAAAGAAGTTATTAGAGCGATTAGTGCAACATTATTGATAACATCTCAACCTCTTTCTTATCTAAGTAGTAAAACAAAACGAAACTTTTGCCATCTTGCAGATGCTTTTGAACACAGGGAACAAAATTTAATAATCGAATTAGAGGAGCAGTTATAAATGTTTGACAAAAATAATTAGAAAACAATCTTTGGAAAACAGTTACAGGATCCTCGGATGGAGGAGAAGTTCATCAATCAAGAGTGTGTCGGGATATGGAAAGATTCTTTAAAAACTGTCGTAAGATCCTAAAATATTTACTATAAGAGCAGGCGAAGACGTAAAAATTTGTTTTCTTTACGCAAATAACAAAACAAACGAAAAATTTTTCTGGACGGATGCTTTATAACTTAAATTAAAGCTTCTTGAAACAATCCCTGGATAGAGAAGACGTTCTTTAATCAAGCATATGCTACTGTACTAAATTTCAAGAGGTACATAAAATATAGAGTTTATAAAAATCGAAAAAGGTAAGATTAAACAAAGATATTTGAAAATTTTGCTTTTTTCTCCAAATAGCAAAACAAACAAAAACGTTTCCCACCTTGCGGGTGCTTTATGATTAAAATCAAGGCTTCTTAATCAATCCAGGGAACAAATTGTCAAATTAAAGAAAAAATATTTAGAAAACAATTACAGCATCCCCGGATGGAGGATAAGTTCATTAATCAAACGTGTACCTGGATATTGGAAGATTCTTTAAAAACTGCAGTAAAATACAATAAACACATAAATAAACAGAATAAATTAAAATTAAAGAAATATACTTATAAGAGTAAACGAAGACATATAAAAATTTTCCTTATACAAATAAAAAAACAAACGAAAACTTTTTCTGGACTAATGTTTTATAGCAGCAAAGCTTCTTAATCTAGGAAAGAAATGGAAACTGAAATTATAGCAGTGTGATATTTTTGACTAAAATAATTATGAAACAATTACAGTATCTCTGGATCGAAACAATTTTTTCAATCAAGCGTCGGCTACTCTACTAAAATACAAGAGGTACACAAAAGAATAGATTTTAACAAAATCAAAAAAGTGCTTAGCAGAATGAAAAAGCCATTTAAAAATGTGCTTTCAAATAGCAAAACAAAAGAAAACTTTTCCTTCCTTTATAAATGAAATCAAAGCTTCCCAAAACAGACAACCGATAAGCGAGGTATACAAAAAAATAGATTTTAACAAAATCAAAAAAGTGCTTATAAAAATACAAAAAAAAACATTTAAAAATGTGAATTAATTTTCAAATAGCAAAACAAAAGAAAACTTTTTCTATGGGATGCGGATACTTTATAAATGAAATCACAGCTCCCCAATACAGGAAACAAATAATCGAATTAGAGGAGCAGTTATAAATGTTTGGCAAAAATAATTAGAAAACAATTACAGCATCCCCGGATGGAGGAGAAGTTCATCAATCAAACGTGTGCCTGGATATGGGAAAATTCTCTAGAGATCTTCCAGTCGGCCGAGTGCGGCACGGCGCGCCAGAGGGTCCTGGAGAATTTTCCAACGGAGAAACTACTTCATACAACCCCCTTTCTCGGTCCCTGAGGACGCTCCGATCTTATACCCTAGATTTCTGAATTGATCGAGAGAATTCAAAACTGCTTTTTTTAAAATTTGGTTTCAGTAGTGGATCCACGAAAGTTTATCAGTTTAAAGGTATTTAGTTTTTCTTAAACTACACTAAAAAGTTTTTGAAAAGTCAACTAAATGTTTTTTTTAATTATGGTAAGGAAACACTTTAAGCCAATTGTAAGAGATGGCTCTAGAAGCAATAATATGAAGTTTCGTACCGTAGATTATAAATTAAATCAAAACGGGGAGTCAAAATCAAAGTACTAGTACAGATGGAAGGGCGAAAAAATATCGAAACACAAAATATCCAAAAACAAAATATCGCATTAAAATATCGAAAGTACATAATATCGAAACTACAAAATATCGAATAACAAAATATCGAAACTACAAAATATCGAAAATACAATATATCGAAACAATGATTATGTTTCATCAGGTTAGGTTTTTGAAACTTTCTATTTTCATGTGGTTAGGTCAGATTAGGTTTAGTTAGATTAGGTTAGGTTACGTCAGGGTCGGGTTAGGTTAAGGTTTCGAAATGTTCTATTTTTGATTTTCGATATTTGTTAATTTCGATATTTTGTGATTCGATATTTTGTATTTTCGATATTTTGTATTTTCGATATTTTGCATTTTCGATATTTTGTATTTTCCATATTTTGTATTTTCGCTATTTTGTGATTCGATATTTTGTTGTTTCGATATTTTGTAGTTTTGATATTTTGTAATTCGTTCGGGTTAGGTTAAGGTTTCGAAATGTTCTATTTTTGATTTTCGATATTTTGAAGTTTCGATATTTTGTGGCTTCGATATTTTGTATGTTTTCGATATTTCGTATTTTCGATATTTTGTGTTTTCGATATTTTGTGTTTCTATATTTTTTCGCCTTTTTGTAATCTATTAAACTATATTGATATGGAAGTTGATAAAGGTGTAAATACATAATGCATTGTGTTATTCAAATTTCAATATTGCGATGTTTTACAAATACAAATATTTATTATAAATTAATTTTTCCTTTGATTAAACAAAAATTTGTATGAACTAAATTAAATTTTAAGGTTTGACATAAATAGATAATAACCTTGAATCAACTTCACCTTTGCTTCAATCGTTGTTTGATAGAGGATTATCAAAGAAATATTTCATTAAATCAAATCAATTTTTATTTATTTTAACTTAAATAAAAACGTTTAACAGTGTAGTAAATTAAAAGAACACGTTTTAATTATGTTTTTTTTGTTATATAAGTTATTATTAATTGTAAAAAATAACGATTTTTATCATTATTATTATTTTCATTGTTATGCCTAACTACACATAATTTCGATTTTTCCTTGTAGTTCAGTCAAGGAATGGGAATTAGGGGGTTGTAGACTGCATGGAGGGGGGAGAATTTTTCTCTTTAGGAATGTATTTGGGGTAGTTAGGAGGTAAATATACTAAAAGTCCCCACTCCTAACCCTCCCGCTTCAGTGGCGTAGGGGGTTGAAAAGGTGTATGTTTTCGGTTTTTTGCCTATAACTCGATTACGTACGTTGTACAAAAAAAAATGTTCTATTAAAAAATAAAGAGCAATAAATTCCCTACAAAACCGTTGTGCTAGCTTTGTCCTTGACAGAACAGGTACTGAGATATTGGCTTCCAAAAATCGGTAATTTTTGAAAAACATTTTATTGCCCCATATTTTTTATCAAACATGTTCCTCTAACAGATTTGTTTTTGATTTTAGAAGAAATTCGTTAAGATTAAAGTTTAAGACCGATCAATTCTCTCTCTCTTTCGAATTGTGTAATTTTTAGCAATCTGCCTTTAACTTGTCAAAAGAAAGAAAGCAACTTTCAGTTTTTAATCAAATTTATCAACTTTCAGAAATATTACTAAAACTTTCCTATTGGCTTTTTGTATTATTTAAAAGCAATACATTTTGTAAAATAAACTGAATGTAATTTTTTATTCAAAAGACATGGTAAAAGTCAGAGGCGAGAAAAGATAAAAGTTAGGGTAATGTTAAATGTTGTAATGTAATGTTAACCCCTTAACTTTTTTAATATAAATCGAAAAAAGATTGAACATTACCCGTAAAGTTGGAGAAAATGAACTTGTTTTTCTCCGGGGTGTGGCAAGAACATAATTCTCTAAACGGAACATGCTGTATTTTTTAACAAATTTTTCTAATACTATCTTTTGTAGCAGGAAAACTGAAAAACATTGATATATTCGACATGGGTAAAAAAAATAAGTTAAATCAGGTCGGTTGCAAGAGAAATTACTATCCCAGTTTTTATTTCATCTTTCTACAATATAACGTAAATTAAAGAAGGTAAGGGGGTGGGGATTAACATAAACTCAACCTGTAAGTTCAGGAAAGTGAAATCACAACGCTGCAAGCATCAGATGATGCTGATATGCTAATTGAGCGCAATGCAAATCAAAACTCAATACATGCAATGTAGCTTAATTGGGAAGATATAGATCTTGCGGTACTCCTTGTTGAAAATACTTCACCTGATCACAATATTTTATTATAAAACCTAGCAGAGAAAAAATGGAAACTTATGTATAATCCACCCACGAAATTTAGCAGCTTGGACAAAAAGAAATATTGTTCCTGAATTCTTTTATTGGTTGCGATTCAACATCGGCAGCATTTCGAAGGGGTAAGCTTGGATTTATAGAGCTTTATCAAAAACACCTGAAATCCATCCAAGATCAGCAAAAGTATTTCAAATACTCAGCTCCTTGCATGCTGAAGTAAAAAGTTCTGGACATTTAGGCATGTTAAAATGGTATAATTTCCCAATAAATGAAAAATTCCCTAAATGCGTACAGATTTCGGTTATTTTTAAAATAGGTCTTAAGTATTAACTCCGATCTATCATGACTTCCCCCAAGTCAGATAGAAACGAAACAACAGCTTTGGGTAGGAAATCAGCTAGTTCCAGAATTATGGGGTTTTAAAGAAACAAACTCTCTAGTTCCAGTCTTCACCCAAGATCCTGTGGCACCAAAATAAATTTAGGTCATGATTTTTTGTAGATGCGCAACTGTATGCATGAAGATGTCACTGAATTGTTTCCATTTGTGCAACAATTTTCAGGGTAATTGTTTTAATGTTGTATCCATTTCAATCAATCACAATGAATCACGACGAAGAGATGGAATGCCTTCCGACATTGCCTAAGACTAACACCGAATGAGAAACTATTGACCTGGAGAATATTTCGAAAGTGGAGCCAGAAGCTGACCCTTCCCAATTGAAGAAAGCAAGACAAACAAAATAATGATCTTGAATTTACAAATTTGATAAACTTTACTTGAAAGGATTTACTACGCACATTAAAGGACTTATAGGGCTAAAAGAAATTCGACGATACCAAACATATCTATTTTTGTACCCAGAAGATACTTTAGGTATAATAAATATAGTTAGAGAACTGTATATTATCAATGAATAAGTCGTGTATTCTTTGATATTATGCAATTTACGTGGTATGTACACATGAGTACTTTACAAGTTTATTGTGTAAAATTTAAGTAGATATAATACGAACGGTCTAAATGCACTTTTCATTTATACATATGTGTACTTAGTTGTAAAGCTTATTAGCTTATTTATAAAATTGTAAATAGTGTAAATAGTATCGTAATTTTAACAAAAATACAAATTATCTTCATCATTATTTGCTGTGCCTGAAGATGTATAAGTTTTTTATGCTTTATGTATATGCAATACAAATGTAAATTTGTACGCATGACCGATCCAATCTATTAGGAATTGTCCTGAATCAATAGTCCAGCAGCAAAGCTGGTTCAGTAATGTCAACCCTTAATACTGATAATAATATCTACTTTCTATTTTTTAAGTACCTCCATTAGGGTGTCATTAAAAGTCTGTAGCTTGTCCAAAAGCTTATTATCATGATGAAGAAAGATTATGATAAAAGCAATTATTATACAATTTTTTGTGGAAAATCATAAATATGAATATAAAACTAAAACGCCTGTAACTTTGAATTTATGAGCTCAAATTAGTAAATAAATAAATACATATTTTTAAATTGAATGCCTTATATTGTTATTTAAAATGAATATCTTTGAAAGTTTAATATAAAAGTGTTAGATATACAAGTTTGAGAAAAAAGATGGAGCAAAAAGTTTTTTTTCAAAAATTCTCGGTTTTGGTGGGCACTATCTCAGAATCTGTTACAATTAAAGGTAAGGTTGGTGTAACCGTTTTGTGGGGAATTTAATCCTCTTTAATTTTTAATAGAATATTTTTACCGTAATCGAGTTATAGGCACAAAACCGAAAAAATGCACTTTCTCACCACCCCTCCGCCACTGAAGCGGGAGGGCTAAGAGTGGGGACTTTTAGTATGTTAACGCCCTAACTACCCTAAAATTCTCCCCCCCCCCCCTCTATGCACTCTACAACCCCTTCGTTGACTGGACTATTGGTATTTTTAGGAAAGTTAATGAAACATCGAAAAACATTGTTTCCTTTGAGGTTTTGTACAAAATGATTTTGTGCATTATTTCAGATACATTTCATTATATTAATGCAAGCTAATTTTTGAAAGTGAATTTTATTTGTTTGTTATCTACTTTTTCCATTGAGAAATTCGAGAGCTCTGGTGGCACACGGGAATAACTAAAATAACCAGGAGAACTTAGCAGTGCTGAAAGTTTTACGGAATTTATGTTGTTTTAAATCCGCCCAGAATTTATTCGCTCCCCAGCACACATAAATCATGATATCGTATAAAATTGGTACAGAGGTACAAAAACCGTTTTAAAATAGTTCCATCACATCCAACAAAATGTCAACAGTTAACTAAACCATGGACAGAACAAGGGCGGTTCAAGAGCCAAATTCTGGGGGGGTAATGGCAAGCGGTGACTGTAAATTAGGACACAGGACAAAAGCTGATAAAAGCACACAGGAAAGATCCTCATAGGCAAAGTGCGCACACGTCAAAAAGCGCACGTGGATAAAAGCGCTCACAGAAAATAGCGCACATAGTAAAACAGTGCACAATGTTATAAAGTTAGGCTTCTATGATTCGAATGTACCATGTAAAAAGTGACAGGTTAAGTTATTAGATCTTTTCGCCACAAAAAAGACGAAACTATTTATAATAAAACTTTCATAAAGCCTTGATATTTGAAGAAAAAATTACATAAGTATGTGTTTTAAAAAACTTTGAAAAAAGCTTACACTGGGACCCAAACTAAAAAATGGTCTGTACCTTTGATCAAATCTACCTATCTATATAAGCGGTGCGCTGAATCCGAATCAAGGTTCATTTTGACCGTACACGAGAAAATTAAATAAAAAAACGTTGCAATTTTTCGCGCAAACAAAATAAGTTGCGCAAAATGAGGTAAACGTTGATTTATAAAGTAGTACTGCGCAGTAGTCAAATAGTCTCTGATCAGTCATAATCGGGAATCTAATAAAGCCAACAAAAATATTTTTTTAGCCTTTAACTTATGTGTAGTAGCTACCAGCCTTTATACCTAATATATTTTTTTTGGGCTCTGGGGAGGGTAAGTACCCCCAGTACCCCCCCCCCCCCCATAGAACCGCCGGTGAGATAGGAGGAGATTTTGACTAAACCCAATTAAAAGACATTGGTTCGAAGCATACACGAAAACCCCTTTTTACCCAACTGCAGCGCGGCGAAAGGAAGGGTAATGTTTTTTGATTGGGATATGTATGTATGTAAGTATGTATGTAAATATGTATGTTTGTGTCACGCTAGAGGCTAAACGGCTGAACCGATTTTGACAAAAACGGTGTCGTTAAATTGCTACTAATCCTGAAGGTACTATAGGCTATATTTTTTTAAACAGGAGTAAACATGGCGGTCTTCAGACGCCATTTTGTCACAAGATGTAGGATTTAAGGCATACAATCTAGGAAATTCCTTTGATCCTTTGATCACCCATTGCATATGTCCTCTAATTTGCTGTAGTTACTTTGTAGTCCTTCCTGCTCCCACCCATTTCCCCTCCTGTCATTCCCCCCACCCTATTCAAAAACCATATTCGCATAATTTTATCAAATATACTTAGAGCGATTTCAAAAATTCTTTCTGCATACGCTTTCAGATTTACTCTCCAACACCACTTTACTAGTTCCCCCCCCCCCTATCTCTTCCTCTCTCTTCCCCGCCCTCCTTATTAGTATTAGTTGTAGCTATAACTTTCACAAATATAAAGCGATTTCAAAAGTTCTTTCTGCACAAGCTTTAAGGCTTTTTTTTCCAACATCATTTTACTAGTTTCTCCCTCTCTCTCCTTCTTTTGTCTCCACCCTCCTTATTAGTAAAAGTTGTTGCTACACCTTTCATAAATATATAGCGATTTCAAAAATTATTTCTGCACACGCTTTAAGACTTTCCGAGTTTTCCAAAATCATTTTACTAGTGTCTTCCTCCCTCTCTTTTCCCCACCCTCCTTGTTAGTAATAGTTGTAGCTATACCTTTCACAAATATAGAGCGATTTCAAAAATTCTTTCTGCACACGCTTTCTGCGGAAAAGCACTTTTCCACACAAGGGCGGAAAAAATTTCTGCACACGGGTGAAATTTTACGTTTTCTGAAGATGCAAATCGTGTGAAATCTATTATTTAAGGAAAAGTATATTTTGTCTGTTGAAGTGACTCTACAGCTAGAAACTGGTGTGCTGTTTTAGCTGGAAAACCTTCATATAAAAACAATGTGAAACTTTCATGAAATGCCTGCTTTTTCAGTTCGAAAGCTTTTATTGCGATTGCCTTTTCACTGAAAAGTTTCTGTTATGCACACAAAAATACAAAATTTTAAATTTTTTTATCTAATTTGATCATATAACTTGTCAATAAAAATATGTGACACATTTACGTACAAAATAAAAGTTTTGATTGAACAAAACATATATTTGAACCCAGTAAATAGGTTATTCATATAAAGCAACTACATACATGTGTACTGGATAAAAGTAAATAATTCTCGTAGCAATATTGAGATCGTCAAATATACCGGGTGTCCCATAACTTAGGGACCATAGTGCAGCAATATTTTAAAACTATCTTATGAAAACTACTCGTCTTAATTTAATTTAATTTCTGTTTTACCTAAATATAGTCTTCCACTATGACCAAGTTTTTTGGTAACATTTTTATTTGAAGAAATATGTCTTGTTTTTCATAAAACTTTTTGTGTAAAAATAACCTTCTATTGTTTTTAATTTATAGCGAAACTGTGTTTTAATCAAATTAATTTGGAAGAATATCCTCTCTACAGCCGCGCTAGAATGATGCAAACACAGAACTTGAAAAACATATATATATACATATATATATATATATATATATATATATATATATATATATATATATATATTTATCGGTTTCACAACGTTCTACGTCTTCCGATACCCAATTTCCATTCGTTTCTGTTTGCCCATAATTCATCATCTAGGCCTCTTATTCTTATTTCACTGTCTATTCCTTCTCTCCAGCTTCTCCTCGGCCTTCCTCGTTTTCTTCGGCCAGTTAGTTTCCATTGTAATATTTGCATAGGTAGTCTTCCATCATCCATTCTTTGTACATGTCCGTACCACACCAGTTGTTTTGTTCTTATATCATCCACTAAAGTACCTTCACCCACTGTCATAATATATCTTATTCTTTGATTTGTAACTCTCTCTCTTTTTGATTTCCCTGCTGCTCTTCTCCAATAGTCCATCTCCGTAGCGGAAAGCATTTTTTCTGTTCTATCTTTGATTGGCCATACTTCTGAAAACAAACTCAGTTAAATTTGGAAACTTTAGCGAATCTTTCCAAAATGGTACGACATCATTATCAGATTATTATTAAAAGTGACGATTTTTTTAGCAGAATTTAAAAATCGTGAGAATTGGCATTTGATTCGTGTAATCGTGTAAAAAGAACTGAAATAGTTTAATTACACGATTAATCGTATGATCTGGCAACACTGGTCAGGACTGCGGAAGAGTGTGCATCTCCAAAATTGACTGATATAGCCATAAGAAAACGACTAGTGATGATTGCAATAAGTTTCTATTGTGTAAATTAAAACTCTAGGAAACAAGTACCTAACAAAGTTTGTAGCAATAAAAGTAATTGTATAATACTTGGCATTTTAATGTCGCAAATAAATTAGTTTTGCACTTCAGAGTGAAAACTAAGAATCTTCGCACTTCTTATATCTTTTCTCGTTTCATGTAAAAGGTGTTTGGTTTCATTGCTGATCTACAGATAATAGCAGTTTGTTTTAGGTAATCGCATTCCTTAAGAGTTGTAGAGCTATATAGAAGATACAAGAATAATATAAATTTCTTCTCGTTTAGTACCTAACTATGGGCAATTCAAATCAATTTACTAAAAGTGCCTTTTTACCATGCTAATAACTACAGATAGTTTGAATGCTGAAATAAACCAGCTACAGCTTAGTTCTTCTTGGGAGGAGGAAAAACCCAGTGCATTATATCACGTCTTCGCACGTCTCTGCAACCGGTAGCAGTGCTTCGAGGAGGTAGAGGTGACTTGTAATAACCGAAGTCGCCTTTCTCAGCATTTCCCGCCTTTCTCTTATTCACATCCCATTTTGGCCCCAGCTGAATAAAGATACCTCAAGTTTTTAACCCTGCCCATCTTCTCTCTGTAAACGGTATTGTTAATATAAAATTTAACCAGGTTCACTACGATGGTTACTGTCATATTATTAATTTACTAAAATTATTTAATAGTTTCAAGTTGAATTGAATTGTCAGATGTAATCGTTTTTAGTTAAGAATCGTACATCATATAAACGTAGTTCATTATTTGATATCTCTCTTTATACTGTGTATACATATACCCGTTTCACTTTGTACTGCTGTATTAAATTAAATTATTTTATAATAAATCAGTTGCTCTACACACAGAAACCTGACTGGTCATTTCTCCTTCCAAACCCCAAAGCATATAAGAGTTACCACATTGTTAACTTGGTCAATAAAACTTACCAAATATCCCAAATGCATAATGTCTTGGGAAGCTTTTAGCTTCTTAAGCCCGTTAAAATAACTACAAGTAGAAAGTATAAGTAAACTAGAACAAGTATTTACAGTTTTTAAATAAATATAATCCCAATAAACTCCACAAGTATTAAAAATACTTAAAAACACATATAAACAAAGCGCTCTAATGAAATCTTGGCACTCCAAATGACGGTTCGGTTCGGTTCGGGGGGGGGGACGAACCCCCCCCCCCCCCACGCTACGCCACTGCGGATAAGGTAAAAAACAGCCAAAGCCAGCAAGTCGTCATCCAAATCAGACATTTTCGCGGCATTAACTGAAGCAAACTAGAGCTTGTTCAAGCACGCATGCTTGAAGTTGTGTGTGTAGCCAGCTTAAGGTGATTGGTTGCTTTTAGCACAGCAAATATATAAATATTAAACTAAAATAGGGTTTTTCGTTAGGTGACATTTATTTAATTTAATTTTTTTATAAGCAGGGGCTTTATAACATAAAAGTTTTTATTTGGACAGAAATTTTCCAATGGGGCTTTATAAATAGTTCTTTTTTTACAGCAAAAAATAACCCTTTTTTCCTCCTTCAATAATTAAGACTCATCTTTGTCAAATATAAAACAACCAACAAAACAACAGAAATTTAATCCCAAACCATCAAAAACTTTAATGGGGCACCCATTTTATCCCTCGATTTTTCTGCATATGGGCTATGAGCTAGAGACAGCACGCCAATCTAGCCATTTACGACAGTTCCCAGCAATGCCCCTATCCAGGTACTTAGTATAGTTCAAATTATACCCATTTGTAAAGACGTCATTTTTGTTTATCTTTGTTTAGTATATTATAAACAGAGGTGAAAATAAACTTTTAAAAAAAAGTAGTGTCTATGATTTAAATAGGTAGGTAATTGGTTATGTGAAGTATCCGTCACTGTCAATCAAAAAACATTGATTGACAAAAATATCCACGCCATAAGTTTTTTTCCCACCTGGTGACGTCATTACAAATGCGTATAATTGAGACTATAGATGTACTACTGAAGCGTATTAAAACCATTAATAGAGCATAAATATGGATGCATTCTCACACGGGATGCTTGAAGCCAAGATCCCCATTTAATTCTTAGTGATCCTTTTTTAGGTAGACAAGAATTTGGTTACTGCTCATGCGTCACTTTTGGTTACTCCGTTACGTCACTACCTTATTTGACGATTGTCAACAAATTAGGGTTATGTCTATTATTTTTTTTTCTAAAAACTAGTTGATTCGGTGAAAATGTATCAAATTGTGGATTAAAAGTTTAGTCTTTCCAAATATAATTGTGCAGATTTATTGCGAACATGATGAAGGGTGTTTATTGGCATCTAAAAACCACTTAACTTAATTAATAAATTCTAAAATTATATCTCATTTTTAGAGAAAAAAATATAATTTTACACGAAAAACGTAAAACACCGCAAAATGTAAATAAACAACAAATATGGCATCCACCCACCCAGCTGTGTGTCTACGTGACAAAACACACGCATGCGCACTTGAAAATTCGCTTTAGTCGACGAACCCCCGCGCCCCCTTTACGCTACACCGCTGACTGATAATGGGTATTTTGAAGCTTAGAAAAGGGATGGCGCTGGGAGTGCGCGTGCGGCACCCATTATAAGTAGCCTTAATTTATCCAAGCCATACTTGAAGTTCAATTGAAATCCAATATGTCGGCACGCTTGTAGCATATGCTTTTGGCAATTCAGTGTGCTTTCTTGTACCAAATCTTCTGTGTAGGCAAAATAAACTACCTGGCGCTTTGCGATGGCCTAAGTAAAGGTTTTATTAAACCGCGGTCCGGTCGTAAATGTCAAAATTATCGATATCGTTATGATATTTCGAATTTACGAGATATCTACCTTATAGGCTATTATTTTTTTATTTGCACTTTGAAAATCGTAAAGCGATCATAAGCGCTATCAAAATCGGTCGTCAAATTCCTGCTGTTTTTATGTGATTCCAGAATGGCATCATCATGACTTCAATTTGGCTGATCCATATGACAATTACCCTTGGGGAATTTTCTCCGATTTTGATAAAATTACACAATCATTTGAAACTTACAACGATATACAACAATTCCAAACTTGGGAATAAATTGATTTTTACACAAAAAAACAAATTTTTGCAAAATTTTTCCCTACAACGCCATTTTGTTCTAAATATTTACAAATAAATCTCCGTGGTGTACTTTTTTTCTTACAGCGGAGCGACTGTTTTCGAAAAGTACAAATTTCCTAAACCTTTAGGTTGCGGCGTAATTTTTTTTGGTGTGTCTACAAACTTTTTCCTGTGGTGCAATTTTTCTCCCAAAAGTAGTTAAGATTATAAAGCCTAAGCCTCAAGTCCCCCCCCCCTCATTATGCTACGGCTAGTTGAACTTCAAAAAAAATGCCCTTGCTTCGTTAACTTTGGCCCTTCCTTCCCCCTCTAGAAGAAAGCTCTGGTGTTGCGGTTGCTTTTTCCAATTTAGTAAACGCTAAATTCCGTCTGGGCCCCCTCTCATCCGGTTATAGCGCTCATGTAAACCCCTCCCTACTAAATTAGGTAACTTTTTATAGACACTTTTTTAAAATAAACTAGAATACCTATATATTTGTAAAAATGCATTTTCGATGTTACATAACGCAATGCATAAAACCAATCCTTCGCTTAAGGCTCGTTTTCATACGACATAATAACGTCATGACACGTTAGGTTATGACAATATGACATTTAGTTCACACGTGGTCACGACAATGCGGCACTGCTATTTTTACGAGGTATGTTGCGTGGAACTAGTAAAATGTTACAAAAATATAAACATGATTTTGATATCGCGACACTAATGCTACGGCTTCAAATTGTTGCCGCGACAACGCTGTTGCCGCTGAAATTTGCATGTTTAAACATGTCGCGACTTTTAGTGTCATGGCACTAAAGTCGTGAGATTGTTGTCACATGAAAACGAGCCTTTAGTAATGCAGCATAATGCGACAATGGACACGGCCCTTAAGCGTTACATCATTTGTGAACAGCTTTAGCCTTTCAAATATTGGATACAAGATCTATGGAAAGATTATTTACTATGTATAGGAGTAGCCACAGTCCCCTTACTTAAACAAGCCTGATCTTCTTTTAAATTGCAACAAATCTAAAATTAACAATATTTTATTGATTTTGGCAAACTGTTTTCCAAAAATAAATGCCTGACAAAAAATTAAAGAAAATATAATGTGTTGGCATTCAAAAAAGGACCAGGGTTGTTAATTTGAGGTAGTGTTCCTAAATAATTTGACAGTTTTTATGTCAAAACTGTTAAATTATTAGAGGTCCCTAAATAACATTGGCGGAATGTGAGCTGTAAAGCTGGGGGCTTAAGTGGAGGTTTGATTTTTTTACTTTTTATTAATACAGAAAAAAACCACAATGTGTTGAAAAAACTGAATACTGAAAAAATTACGCTAAAGAAATCAACATAGGATTTACCTTCTTACACTGTTTCTAACTTTCCTTTTTACTTTCGTAGCGTGCAAAAAATCGTCTTATCATGTTATATTAATCAGACCATAACATATTGCTGCAAAGCTGATCGAGCAGCCATATTCTGTAAATCAGACTGGCTGCAAAATAAGTGCACCCTTTATTGCATTGAAACAGGTCTGCATCCCATACCTACCCTTACTTACTTGCTTAACTTAACTTTATTCATGGTATGCGTCCAGGCGAAAGGAAAAATTATAGAATAAGCAAAACATTTAATAAATAATATTTTAATTTTTTTGTATTTTGTGAGGGGGGACGCGCGGCCATGCGGCTTTAAAGAGCAGTCGCCTTTGCTAAATAATTTGACAGTTTCTATGTGAAAACATGTAAATTATTTAAGGAAACTAATTTGAGGGAGCTGTAGAGTAGTAAATGTTAATTTTACTCCAATGTGGCGTCACACGGACATTCGCTGTTCATGTGACAGCTTACAATAATCGGGTTGTAACCGCCCGATTAAAAAATAATTTTTGCTTCATTCCAAACGCCTGGAAACTGCGGAGCATGCCAGTGTTATTGGTTGTAAAATTTAGCTTTTTTAAATAATAAAATTCTGATCGTAAAATTGTTCAATGTTTATGCCACAAGTCTCTATAATAATTATGATCGCGACGGCGACGCACACTTAGTTGTTTGCCTTCTTACCACAGTCTAGGAAAGGTTCAATGGATGTTTTTTGACGTGACCACAGAAGAGTCTCTTCTGTGACGTGACGTCTGGTCACTGCATCCTGGAAGCCTGGCGTCTCCAGGGGTAGCGACACCAAACATAACCCCATTTACGAAAAACGCAAATCTGACACTGTCAGGAGCGTAGCTTTTTTTATGTTCAAAAAAATTAAATGGTTTACAAATGCTACGTCAAGCCCAACATAAAAATAGAGGCCACGACCCTGAAAAAATCAGCTGTTCTCCCGGGGCTGAATTTTACATTGGGTCTTATGGGAGGTCAGACGTTTTTTTATGATATTTTTAAAATGGCACTACAGATTTCCGCAAAATTTCAGTGAAATATTCTTACACACCATCCCGATATTCCACCAAAGGTTTGTGAGGAAGCAACATGATTAAAAGGTTAAAATTTTAGCATTCTTTATTTTGAATTCAAATTATCCGCCATGTACCACATGCCAACTGTTATATTTGACATGTATTTGACTTTGTCATCTGTGATTGTCAAATTCGCTTCTACTTTAAACTAAATTTTTGTGTGAGCTAATGAAGCGGCTATGAAAAATTAAGGATTACTATACATCTAAAAAAAATTGTTCTTCCAGAATAAAGTAAAAACAATCTCAAAAACGGCTTTATTAAAAAAAAAATGAAATATTCATGAACCGTCATTCCAACTTCAATATTTTAAAGACAACAGCTGTGTCGTAACGTGACCATCAAAAAAAAATTAGCCCCGGATGTGACGTCAAGAAAGTGGAGGATCGTGGCCCGTCCGTTTTGATAGCCCTGGCTACGTAAAGAACTGTCCGTCACACTCGGTATATAAATTTGACTGTCCAAATAAACAAACCTAAAAAAACTAAGTTTTTTATGATTTCAATATTTATTAGGACCCTGTGTTAGGACCCACACAGCGCAAGAAACCAAAAATATAGTTGCATGATTTATATATATTCTAAAATATAGAAAACTATTATGTTGGGTTTTGTATCATTTACTAAATTTTTTATGCTCTTTAGGGAATAAAAGTGTACGTTTAATCCCTTTTTTCATGGGCTAAGGTAGTATTTCTTGTCCCCAGTGATTAAAAGTAATTTCTTTAAAATCATAAAGGCAAAATATAGGTTTTTGGATTATTTCATTTTATCATAATACAAACAACAAAAAGGAATCAAGATATATACACGATAACGATTATTTTGTTGCATCCAGCTTGCCGTAAGCTTACTGTACTTTGCTGATGATTTGGTTCGTTTCGATTGTTATTTTGTCCTTCGACATATTGCTTCTATATAAACGAAGCATTTAACTTTCTAGACTTCTCCAGGATGTAAACCAGGAATACCTTTTCGGTGAAATTTTCGAAATTCTGTTTATTGCATCATTTTAGGTTCTGAAAGCTTTCTTTCTTCGGTGGCCTTTTCCATGCCCATCTCAAAGTAAAAATATGCTTTATTCTTTGCTCCCTTGTTTATTCCATCTTCGAGAAATGTAATTCGAACTTTTTCTCGACTAAACTTATTTAGTTTGTTATGAAATAAATATTATTTTTTCCACATTGTTTGTTAGCATCTGACTGACTTTTGTTTAATGTAATGCCATGACAACTATCACTGCCCACTGTTTTATTATATACGGGGGGTTGACATGCAAAAACTACAGTACGGTAAGTGGTTTAATACCTATTTATTTAGTTTATGATTATTATTATTTTAAGTCTATAAAAATAAACCTTGGCATTAAAGTCCCTTTTAGTCACTTAGCAAATTATAGCCCTCCTTCCGGTCGGGCATGAAAATTCCCGCCGTGGGATTAAAAGTAAACACTGTATGCCTCAGGTTTATAATATATATACTATTATTTTTATTAGTGTTCAAAAAAAGCGGGCGGCGAAGAAAAGGTCGAAAGTACAAAAAGTCGAAAATACAAAAGTTCGAAAGTGTAAAAGATCGAAAATACAAAAGATTGAAAAACAAAAGGTCCAAACAAACAACACACACACACACTCATAGAAAAGTTTTTAGAAAATCAACATCTAATAAAAAGTCAAGGTCTAAGAATTTTTATTTATCATCTCTCGGTATTTTTTTGGGTAGTCACACGACGGGTCGCAGAACTTTGTCCAAAAACATTTTCTTCGAACGGAAATTTTTATGAAAACAATTTCTTGTAAAGGAAATTTGTTCGAAAACATTTTTTTCAAACAGAAAATTGTTCGAACACCATTTCTTTGAACGGAAATTTGTTTTCGAACGGAAATTTGTTCGTAAGCAATTTTCTTCGAATAGAAAATATTTTCTTTGAAAGCAAGCTTTTCGAAAAAAGACGCTCTAGACCTGGATTTCCAAACCTAACACAATTCATATAGTTTGACTAAGGCAAGGTCTGTCTAACATATTTTTTCAAAAACACCCTGACTTCTTTCCCGGGATCGTAAACTGTCTGAAAATTTGTCTACTTTCCTCCTTTTGGAAGGTCGAAATTGGTATTTTCATAAACTATGTCCATTGATCGCAAACGTATCCCACCCAAGTAACATTTTAACAATCTCTCACAATCTACTACCGTACTGGTTTTCCTTTAACTGTTGCAATCCAGCTTGTTTCCGTTTTTATATATTGAGGATATGAATGCTATTTTCCAATCATCAGGTACTGGATGTCCGTTTATGCATTGATCTAAATACACACAAGTAGGAATATGTATGCACCGTAATAGGTATTTCTTGTACTTCCATTTGTTCCAGTTGTAAGTTTCCTTTTAGTGTTCTCAATTCCAGGGAAGTTTACGTCTCAGACAAGTACCAAGAAAAATATACGTGTGGTCGTGTGAACAATATATTTTCCTCGTCAAACAGTATTGTAAAAAAAAATAAGCAAATGTGTGTCACACAGAAAAACAAAATTGGTAAATTAACATTTTTCATATTGTTAAATTTCATATATATAAATTAAATAAATTTGTTGATATTGACGCTTTGATTTTGTTAATGGTATTTGGTATATTGAAATAGCAGTGAAAGTGCAGTTGCTGCTTTTTCTAAATAGTAGCATTACAGGACTTTTCTCTATGGAAATTTGCTTCGAAAAAAAAAATTACCGACGAAAAAATAAAAACTTAAATAATTTATAAATGTAGTTTAGTAGTTTTACCAATATTCATTATTAGGTTAGTCGAATCAGCCTGGCATAGTTATAAAATATTTTCTTAATTTAACAATATCTATTAAGCTATAGTTAATGTTATGATATTGTTCACCAGTGGCGTATATAGAAAAAAGTTTCGGGGGGGGGAACGAGACAGTTGCGGGGGGGGGGATCGAGACCTCATAAGGCCGTATTTTATGTTTGTATTTATGAAATATGTGGAAAATATCTAAAAAAATCTTAGCGTCGGGGGGGGCCGGGCCCCCCAGCCCCCCCTTATATACGCCACTGTTGTTCACTTTAACAAACAATTTGTTTGTGTATGTATAACAATATTAATTAATTAAGTTAACCCATTTTTTCAACTTAACAATTTCTTTTTCTCTACGTTGTGTCAAGTACACATGCTTGTTGCCAAAATAGTAAAGATATTTTTGACGGTGTCAATATTGTAAAGGAAATGTTTTACGTTCAATACACATGTACACCAGTATTTACTAAAGGGTCTACAGTGCTAAGTGCTACAATCCTAGGTCTACAAGTCTAGATTTTGGTTGAAGGTTTAACTTATTTTTGCCGTGAATGCAATAGTTTTTAATATTTATATACATTGTTCATAAATGCCTTGATATATGGGTCATCTTTTTTCGTTGTAACAAAGACATTATTTCCTCAGAATGGTTAGAAATAAATAAAAATAATTTAATATTTTGATTTAAAAATGGTAGTCATATTTAAATCTCCGAACGTCACTAGTAAATGTCGAATAAAAACGGGGTAAGTCAGTGTCAGCTGTCCGCTAAATTTTACATGTTAATTTTTTAGACAAATTAGCGATGATTAAACCGATGTTCGATTGTTTTGGTGGATGTGTAATTGACAACGGATGCTAACATATCTTGTGCTTTTTACAGTATTTAAATATTGATACGTATTTAATACGGTAATGCATTTACAGATATAGTTTTAAGTTATTTATGTATTATTTAGCTTTTAAAATTTTTGTATATAAGTTTTTTTATCAGTCATGGATTATTTCTACTGGTTTTAGAACTTTAACCTCCCCTCACGGCTGGTGCTACAATTTGAGAGTATTTTTAACGGGAATTCTACGACTGCACGGACTAAATTTCCAAAAAATAACATTTCGTTACAAATTTTTTATGTGGTTCTTCTTTATTTCTAAAGTTAATTCAAATTTATA
Source organism: Aspidapion aeneum (assembly GCA_963576565.1). Lineage (NCBI taxonomy): Eukaryota > Metazoa > Arthropoda > Insecta > Coleoptera > Brentidae > Aspidapion > Aspidapion aeneum. The sequence goes on along the minus strand of OY755038.1, from coordinate 29,608,241 downwards.
TGAGATGAAACTCACTGAGAAATTCTTACTATCATATTGCACATTAGGGTAAACCAAATCTTTTCAGCTATTTGTCCTGTGAGTATTAAAAAAATACACTTAAACCGGTCGGTATCAAATCTATAGACTTAATACTTAAAGCCGGTCTAAAATGCTAAGTTTTAAGGTCTTATTTACTGGGCTCACGTATTTTTTTTTGTTAAATCAATATTAATTTTTTTTGTGTGTTTTTTGTTGTCTTTTTCCACAATTTTTTTTTTTAAATTGTTTAAGTTTCTGCAGTCGCAACATATCTTTCTGTTTGGCTCTGCCTCGTATCCGACTTTATAAATCACTATTATTAATCTCCAGATTAAACAAATTAATCGGCTTGTTGAATGAAGTCATCAACTTGTCAGACGGACATTTAACCGGTGGTGAGTTGCGATTTCGTAGCTCCTTTGTGGAGGTATCTCTCTCTTCGTGTCGTTGTTGCTGTCACGAAGAACAAATGTTGCGCCAGGGGAGTCGGCATCGCCCACTGTTTACCGCTGCTTGATATAATAACCACGAATGACTTTCTAATAAATTATGTTCTTATTGAGCATAATCATAATACGATGCAGATTTTTTAATGATAAGGATATCCCAATTAAACTGTTATATGCACAAAAAATAAATTTGCGTTTTTATTTTTCAAATATTTTTTTCTTTTTGAAGGTAGGTTGGCGCGAATTTTATTTGCTCCTTCTCGAAACGTCGACCGAACCTCACCAGTCGGGGTACCGTTTTTAGTATTTTGTGAACGGCTTATGTGATAAGAAATGTCGAGGTACTTTGTCTGTTTACCTTTATTCAGTTTAACAGTTGCGTTTCTTAGTGATTTCCATTAAGTATAAATCCAAGTTCAAGAATAAGTTTTTTGGTTATTGCTACCTCCTTGGGTGCATTCTTTTTGATTTACCTTGTATCTGTAGTCAGGCAAGCCACGCTGAGGATAGAAATGCCTTTTTCCCAAACACTGGAGTCAGTGGTTGACTTTATCTCTTTGTTGCCTTTCATACTTTTTTAACTCATTATTTTGGGTTCCGACTCTTCCCTATCGACCGGTGGACGTTTTCATCCCGTCATGGATGGAATTTCTCATATTTTTTAATTCTTTTTTTTTATTTATATAGTGGCTTCTTTCATGTTTAAAAAAAAATCGTCAAAAATGGCAATAATCATTTAAAAAAGGCTTAAAAGTTATATAATATTGCACCTTCAAAACAACAAAGACCTAAGTCAAAAATTTGGGAAATCGTGTTTTTGTGAAAATCTGACTTAAATAGCTACCTATCGATTAGTAACAAAATGAAAGCAAAATTTTGATTATGTGACTGGAAAGTGCTTTAGTAAGTCCCTCTATTCATTAGAGCCTAACTTTTTGTTCTTTAAAAATATCCTACCTATTCTCAATGTAAACAAAAATTAATAAGCATCCCAAAAATATTGTTCAATAATCTTTGAAACTAGATTTATATATAAAAACAAATAAAAGCTACGTTGCGTTTCCTGAAAAGTCGTATATTTTGAGTTAGGTCTTTGTTCTTTTGGGGGTGCGTTATGTCCTTCACAACAATTAAACAAAGGAGAGAGAGGAGAGGGTATGGAATTTTACAGTGTATACAAATATCCAATTTTTCAAGATTTTTGCGCACATTGATCATTTTAGATAGAGACCCCGTATGTTGACATATTTGGATATACCATATACATATTCAAATATTTCAACATAAAAAATACGAGTACAACAGCAACTCTAATTTTAGCTATTAGATTTATATTTAGACTAGAGTCCCTGTATGTTGACATTTGGATATTATATCCAAATATGTCAACATACAGGGACTCTAATTAAGACTATTCTTGCTCCAATTGTAAAATTTTCAACTTTTTCTTTTTTTTTCAGCTTTATATCCTACAATTTTAGGAAGTTGGTCTACTTTCGACCTATATTGTATAACCAAAAAAAATATTTTTCCGGAATTCGGAAAATTTTTGACTGGTATGACTTATCCTAAAAATGATATTTTTTTTGTAAACCTAATTGTCAGATTATTATTTATATCAAGAAGCCTTTCATTTCTCCTTTATAAACTCTAGTTGACATTTAATTTATGTTCCGTACCTTAATGCGAATCGATTTAAATATTATGCAGAGATATTCCTTGGTTAATTGACTCAGCAGCATTGATTCTTTGCATTTTTCCTGCAAAAATTTGCAGCACTACTCTCTGCAGGTGTCCGACCATCACAGTATTAATAGAAATCTACATAGTAGGGTCAGGCTTTATTTTAATTTTGTAACCTAAACACAGTGTCTTGTTGTATCATGGTGGCGTATATAGAAAAAAGTTTTTGGGGGGGGGGAGGCAGGGAAAAAAATCAAAGTCCTAACCAGTCTATAACCGAGTCGAATTTTCCTGTCCAGCCGAGGTGGACCAGGGGTTGAGGATAGACGATAAATTGACTCGATTAGGGTAGTATTCTAAACTGACTTGAAAAGACTATCTTGTTCTGGCTGGGAAAGTTTTTTGAATAATTACCTAACCCGGTCAAGTTAAAATACTAACCTAACCGGGTCAACTAATCAACTATCCTTGGCCTCTGGTCCACCTCGATTGGACAGGGCAATTCAACTTGTTAGCGCACTTGTGTGGGCGTTTGTATTGACAATGTTGTAAAAATAGGCTTTTAATTTGCGCTTTTAGTTGCACGCATTTGTCCGCGCGCAATTTGTTGCCTGTTGGAGAAAGCGTTCCATTTAAGGTCGCCTCACTCTACAAAGATTACTGGTTAAACTCACGAGAAAAAATAATAGAGTTGTGGTTAGTGTCCCTGCTATCCGAGTGTGTTATACTGTGGTCGACGCTACACCAGGCATATAATTAACGAGGCAGGAATGTTTTCCTGAATATTAAGAGGCAATCTGTGACATTTTTAAACGCAGAAACTTCACATAAATTTATCTTCTGCATTCGGTATATGCAAACTAGGAGATTCGCAAAGAATCCGCGACTGCAAATATGCAAAAAAAATGTAGTCCAAAAGATGCATGTCAGAAAAACAAATATCTTAATGCTCCATTTTCTCCATTAATTTTTTCCATTTTTTGCTTTTTAAAAAGGTATCTGACACTGAGCACTGGTCTAATATATCGTTGGTCTTCTCACGTAAGGGCGTATCTCTTGAAATTTAAAAATTGAGTTCAGACCGCAAATAGACAGCTTAAGCCTCACATTTTCATCTCACGAATGGGCGTATCTCAATATTTTGTACTATGGAAATTCCTCATAAATTTTAATGGTCGTATGTCAGGACTTAATCGATAAAATCGCTCTCCTGAGAAATCATCAAAACTGAGAGACTTACGTCAGATGACCGATCGAAGATATATGCAAAAAATATCCCATTCTATTCTACGATATGGCAATATGGCGATATTTAGTTAAACGTATTTCGGATCGTACCTACTTTCTTAGACCAATTATAAAAATCAGTTTAGCAGTTTAGAATTTATCATGAAAGAAGTAGTGTACCCAGGAATTTGTCTTGGGGGGCCCGATATCTCAGAATGTTTTTATTCATGAAATATGTGGATAATTTCTGAAAAAATCTTAGACTTAAGGGGGGCCAGGCCCTGAGCATCCCCCCCCATCAGTAGATGTGCTCTTGGTGAAAGTGACAGACAGGTATAGAGGCCTTCTATCATCATTATTGAGCTAAATTTATTTTTTAGAGGAAGAGAATAATTGAGGTGCAGACTTTCTATATGCATTATGTCCATTTTTCAAATTTTTAACCAAAGACGCCATCGCAAACTACATATATAGAGCAACAATATTATGCCACAGAAGACGTATATAGGTATTATCCATGAATGGTTTTTTATTCATATTTTAGGTATATGAACCTTTTCGGTTAATTTCTGTCAAACGCATAGCGGTTTTTCTTATTTACCAAAATTACAAAAAATGGACACAATGCATATAGAAAATCTACTCCTCAATTTATTCAAATAAAGAAAATTGAATTGTTTGGGTATAAAAGTCAACGTCATTGTTCACAAATAAAATAAATAATTTGTCTTTCCTACATATCTTATATTTTTATTTAAAGAAAATGTAATGTTTTAATGTACAAGGATATATTATTTAATGAAATTAATAACTTTAAGGAAATCATATTTTTTTTTTTTGAGAACAGATCCTTTTATCAATATGTACCACATTTGACTAAAGATTAGATGTCTCGATGCCATTTATTTTTTAGTTAGTTTGGTAACTAAATAAAAGGCAGTGGATAATATTTTTTTAAAGTGTTTTAGTCAAAAGTTTTGTTCAATTTTCAAATTTTGCTGGTATCTTCTGGTCTATGCTTCCCAGGGTGTTAAACAGATTGCGAGATTGTGGCGTGTATCAGCGATATAAATATTATAATTAACTTTATTCTGATGTTATTAGTGCAAACATGGAACTTGTATCTGCGGTAATACCCTAATTACCTACTGCAGCTTCAATATAGGTACATAGGTATGTTTGAATATTCCCTATATTACTAAAAAATGCCATTGCCTCTTATTTCAGAGAAATTTGTTGAGGGCCTATTATATTTTAATTGAACCACTATGATAAAATTATATTTAGAAACAAAATTTCGGACTTACATTGTCCTTATTTATTTTAAACACGACGTTTCGGTTAGTAAGTATCTCTAACCGTATTCAAGAGTAAGCTAAACAATCCAGTCTATAGGCTACTACTCATAATACTTGGTGCGCAGTCAGGTGTAACAGCCCGCCCCCTTTTTAATCCTAATGTTTGGTATGTCCGTGCTTGGTTGACTAAAAACTTCTTTATTCTGCATGATAAACGAAGCTTCAATAAACTTTCGTTTTTGCCAATGCGACTCTTTATGCCAAACTTTACCACTGAATCCTGTGATCATTTGACCATGCATTCCGCTAAACCGGATTTTTTATTATCCCCTAATGGCATGGGCGCACCCAGGGGGGGCGGGGCCCGCCCCCCCCCCCCCAAGCCTTAGATTTTTTTACATATTTTTGACATATTTCAGAAAAAAACACAAAAAATAGCTTAAAATTCGACATCATGAGGCTTCGGGCCCCCCCAAGAGGTCTCGGGGCCCCCCCAAGACATATTCCTGGGTGCGTCACTGCTAATGGAGTAGTTTTTAGTTGTCATTTAACCCACATAGCACAATCACGTGTTTAACACGTAAAAAAGTCGTGAGAAAAAAAAAACGTTGATTTTAAAAGCTGCTAGAAAAAAACTTTTATTTCATATATGTAAACAAGCTTAATAGGTCATTCATTAACGTTATAAAAAATAACTTTGCTAAAAACTGCGTTGTAATGACGCCATTATCATATCATTAAAATCACATTAGATTCACGCCTTTTAAAACGCGACTTTCATGGCTTTTCTACCGAATAATTTTGAGATTTTACTAGCAGCAGCGCCACCTATTGTCGGCATTTTTCACTTTGACGAAATCTATCAGGCAGTGCTTTCGCCTCTAAACTCCAAAAACCTGTTAAGAAACTGATCCCTGATCCTTTACGACACAAAGTATTCTTTGTGTTTACGATCACGACGCATCTGTCATTTAACCTGACAAAGACACATTAATACTCTGTGAAAGTGTTTACTGTTAAAAAATCTTGTTTAGCTTTTAAAAAAAACATAATGTATATAGATCATTGAGTTGTGGTATAGAAGGCAATGATATAGATACATATATAGATATTTTGTCTTGCCTTGAGCGCCATCTTTAAAATTGTCTTGAAGTGTTGTAGTCTTAAACTAGTGAACTTGTATAACTTCATTTCACGTCTCTTTTAAGTTAAAAAAATGTTATTAAAAAACTTGACCAAAAAAGACGCAGAAAGTTAGGAGGTTTTAGAAGTCTTAATCTAGTGGCGTTTTACAACATGTTGTGGAGGACTTTTTAAGTGGGAATTTGGTACATGAAAATAACCAGGGTAAAAAACACGTTATATACACAGCACCAGAAACTTCAGCAAAAAGTGGATTTTTATAGCTTGATTTCTCCTTGTTTTTAAGTTATCTTTAAGCATGTAGATTTAACAAAATAAATATTACATAGTATGCGGTGGTTTTCAAGTAAAAACTTTGTTATTTTTGTTCATGTTAATTTAATGTTGATGTGATTTTTGTGCTATGTGGGAACCTGAAGAGGGCGTTTCGTTTCACCTACATATGATTTACCACACTCACACGGGATTTGGTAAATACATTCCATATTATTTGAGGGATTTTCTGGTTTTGTTTTACTTACAAAACTCCTTATTATATTTGCCGATGAAAATACTGTTGTTACCTTATTCATGTTTGATTTTGAAAGTGTCCAGGTCTGCGATCCATAATAGGTGAGTATACACTATCGATTTGAGGTACTGAGGATATTTTTTATTTTTTTAATATGTAGCTTAATTTACCGAATGCTGCCCAGGTCAATCTTACCGGTCTCTTGATTTCAGCAGTTTCGATTTCTTTTTTTAGTTCACTAATTTGTCTCAGATATCTATATTTCTCTACTTGTTCTATTGGTATATTCTGACAAGGATATCTACAGGTTAAGACCCCCCCAATCTGATTGGGCCAATCATCAAGTGCTAAGTACTAACAACAAAAGAGAAGGAAGAACGGGTTCATAATATCGACATTGCATTGTTAATAAATAAATAAATAAATATAAATAAGGTCTGTATTTTCCAGCAGAGAAAAAAAATAAATATATAAGAATTATTCAAAACCTACCTATATAGCAAAGACAAAAAGAAAATGCCAGAAAAATGCCGGGGATCAGTTGACCAGTTTGTAAACAAGGTTGACTCTGCACTCAATCTCAGGCAAGAAATTCTCAGTTAAGTGGGCTGAAAATTCATGGAAGCGTCAGTAAATTTGTAACACCTTGTTTTCAATATAAAAAATATGTATTTTCTAATTCAAATAATTTTTTTTTCTTAGACTATCGTTGTATAGTAAAAAGTCTAAAGAATAAACCACATAAAAATTACAAAAACTTAAAATAAAAATTTTACCCTTTTTCAAAATTGTTTGTACCCACTTTCCCCTACCAATTTCCCATGAAAGAAAAAACGGACCATAGGAATATTTCAAACTCTATGCCAAAGTTTTCACAATTCAAAGCTTACACATATACCGAGTGGGCCAAAAAAAACCGGACAATTTGTTTTTTATTATAACTTTTGAACTATACCATCGATTTTAATGAGACATACTGAACTTGCCAGAGAATTAATTAGAGTTTTAAACAAATATATCTTTTTGGCCGCCATTTTAAAATCCAAGATGGCGGACGAAATTAAAATATACCCTTCAAAGATGCTCGTTTATTCTTGTGTTGCGAACATGTTTTAATGATTTTTTTAAATCAGTAAAAAAGCTGCATTCTTACCACGCACAAGAAACGAATCAGCAAAATCGGTTTGGTGGTTCTAAAAAAATATATTTTTGTTTCAACCATTGTTTTGAATATTCCTACGATTGCCTTGCCAATCATTTCTGCATTTATTTCCTTATAAATTCATTACTACTGAACCGATTTTGGTGAAATAAAAAAACATCAGTGAGGATTGATTGCCTGTTAAAGGCTATGATTAAATATAACAGCCATCTTAAAATTAAAGATGGTGGACAGAATTACACCTTATTCTTCAAAATGGCGTCTTTATTCTTATTTTCTGAAAATGTTTTAGTTTTTTTTTTAATTTATAGAAAAGCACTACTTTTTCTTTGTACAACGAGTTACAAATTAGTAAAATCGGTGTGGTGGCTCTAAATAAATATATTTTTATTTCAGCCATTGTTTTACAGATTATACGATTGCATTGCTAATCATGTCTGCATTAATTTCCTTATAAACTCATTATTACTGAACCGATCTTAGTGAAATAAAATAACTCATGGTGAGAATTGATTGTTCTTTAAAAATTACGATCTAAATTTGTTGCCATCTTAAAATTTAAGATGTCCGACAGAATAATACTTGACTCTTAAAAGAGGCACGTTTATTCTTATTTTCCGAAAATGTTTTACTTTTTTTTTCAATTTAAAGAAAAGCACTACTCCTCTCCCGCATAACGAGGTACAAATTAATAAAATGAAGTGGTTCTCACAAAATCTGATTTTGTTTTAATGATTGAACGGTTGCATTGTCAATCCTGTCTTCAATTATTTTTTTATAAATTCATTATTACTGATCCGATTTTAATACGTTACTGTTAAAGAACAATCAATTCTCACCACGATTTTTTTTATTTCACTAAAATCTGTGTAGTAATAACGAATTTATATGTAAATGAATGCATACAGGATTGGCACTGCAATCGTATAATCTATAAAACAATGGTTGAAAGAAAAATAGATTTTTTTAAGAACCACACACCGATTTTATTATTATGTACTTCGTTGTGTGGGGAAAAACTAAAGTATTTTTAAAAAATAAAAATAAACACGCCATTTTTAAAAATCAAGTAAATTTCTGTCCGCCATTTTAAATTTTAAGATGGCGATAAACTTTAATCATGATTTTGTCAATTCGTACCTTGTTGTGTGTGGCAAGAATACAGCTTTCTTACTGATTTAAAAAAATAATTAAAACATGTTCGCAACACCTGAATAAACGAGCATCTTTGAATGGTACATTTTAATTTCGTCCGCCATCTTGGATTTTAAGATGGCGGACAAAAAATATACTTGGTCAAAACTCTGATTAATTCTCTGCCAAGCGCAGTTTGTCCCATTAAAATCGATTGCATAGTCCAAAAGTTATAACGAAAAAAAATTGTCCGGTTTTTTTGGCCCACCCGGTATATAAGTTGCTGCACTTGAGCCGGCGGCCGACATGAAACGCCTAATCGTACACCTGTTTTGCAGCGGGTTTCTGGCTGGTGGATCTTTGAGCCAGCGGCCGACATCAATCCTCGAATCGCACACCTATATTTCCATTGATTTTTGATAGTGCAGCAACTTATATTTCAATTGTGTAAACTTTGTCTACACTAACCAAATGACGTTTTTCCGCAATCCGTAATTAGTTTCTTTGCTATGGGATTTTTGATCATTTATCAAAACTGAGGGATAACCGAACTTTCCCAAACTTTTAAATGGAACAACGACTGGCGGCGGAATGAAACAATTCACGTCATTTATTTACAAACTTTTAATAGCTTAAATGTGTGTAATTTATTATACAACGGTTCTATGGCAGATTGTTTGAATGTTTTGTTGTACATACAACTCGTAATGGAAGTTATATTCCATTAAAATTGGCGAAAAGGGAAAAATTCTGTTTAATTTTAGATTTATTTAATTAAAGTTACTTATGTATTACATTAGGTAGCAAAGGTAGCTTATTCTTAGTTCCATTATTCTGTCCTAAATATAAAAGGTTACCTACAAGTTATATTCTTTCCTTCCTAGTCCGCACAGCAATGGCTAGAGAAGATATTATTTTCGAAGAAATTTTTTTTTTTTGAGGTAAGGCCGAAAACGTGTATTTGGGTGTATTTTGACCAACCCTAGCAGTATCGTCGTGATGTCTGTCTGTGTGTGTTTGTGTGTATGTAACTCTTACGTAAAATAGTATTTGATACTGTAACGAGCTGATTTGATTTTGGTGGAAATTCATTAATGCTAATGACAGTTTTTTGACAGTTAAAAAGTTTAAAAAATGCTAACTTTTTAACTGAGCATCGCATTAGTATGCGGGTTTCGGAATATTGTAGCGCACACTTTTTTCAATAATTTGGGTTATAACTAAAAACTTGGTAGGTGCTTTCGTTTCGGAGATATTTACAAAAACTGGAGTGTGGTAATGGGTTAGGAAGGTATCAGATCCGTCATGGATCCATTTATTTATAAGGTAAAATAAAATGTTCCACAGAGTACTGTTATTGCTATAAAACAACGCTCCTGTGGAGCCCAGCTTTATGTCGCGCAACTGCTGTACCATCTTTTCTTGAAACATTTTAGCCCATATTTGACCTATCTAAAAATCTACTTATAGGAATGAGGTAAGAAACTCAAACTTTGCACAGTCGTAGATCTTCATAGAGTTAACAACCTTTCCAAGTTTCATGGACTTTCATAGAGTAGTATAGTAGTTTCAAAATTTCAAAAAACGTCGAAATTGCCTCTCACTCATGTATAGATCATCAAAATTCACCTGTACTTCAAGATATGCTACAAAGCTGAAATTTGGCAGACTCAGTGGCGTATATAGAAAAAAGTTTCGGGGGAGGCCGAGACAGTTTCGGGGGGGAGCCCGAGACCTCAGAAGGCCGTATTTTATGCTATTTTATGTTTGTATTCATGAAATATGTTAAAAATATCTATAAAAATCTTAGCATCGGGGGGAGGCCGGGCCCCCCAGGACCCCCTGTAGGACCTCTGTGTCCCACAGGAATAGTACGTTTTCCTGCTATTTTAGTAGCTTTGTCATTCTTCACTAATTCCATAAAATGTGTTTCTCCTCTAACCTCACTCCCATGTCAGGATTACCAACCTGCTAGGGAATTAAAGCAGCATTACCAATCACTTCCGTGTAGTGTTGCCAACTGCCCAATATACGAGGGATAATCTATATCCTACATCCCTTCCTTTTTTTCGTTTTAAAATGCTGTTGGCAACTATTTCTTTTGAATCTATAAAATCAACTATACAATACTTTAACTGTTTGAGAGTTGGCTAATTGCCCTTAGTAATTAAGCCAATAAAAGGAATAAGATCAAATGTAGGGTTAAGTTTCAATGTTATTGTTCTGTATTTATTGTAACAGTGTTCTTTTTGTTGATAATAAAATTAATAGATTTAAATGGAATCGTTTGTTTTATTTATTTATCCTTTCCCTTCCCCTTTTTCCTTCTTTTTTTTCCTTTTTATTGCAAGTATTTTAATTTTTCTTAAAACTCATGATAAGTAACAATAATTTACTATTCTTTTTATGTAGTAAACTGTAAACATTATTTATTTAGTGTTAAAGACTTAATGTTATAAGTAAAGTTACAAAAATACAAACTTGATTTTACAAACTTAACAAATAATATACAAATATATATAGGTATGCTAATTACTCTATTCAGTATCAGTCTCTTTATTTGAGATCGATGTCCATTCACCCCCAACTTTCTTAAGATGGACAATGTTTCGTCTATAAATCTGTCCGGTTTCATCATTCCTTACTTGGATATCTGCATCCTTCTTCGTAACCACAGTATGTGGTGCTTCATTAAATGCCGGAGTCAGTTTATTTTCCTTAATAAAGTTTTTTACAACTACTTTGTCGCCACACTCAATATTTGCTTTTTCAGCTCTTCTCTTTTTATCTGTGTATATTTTCCCTTTCTGTTTTTCCCATTTATCATGATCTCTTACTTCTTCATCTACCACTTCTGACACTACTAAATGACAAGATCTGGGAAAGGAAGGTAGTTTATCTCTAAACATTCTCTTTAGGAATAATTCACTTGGGGTCTTTCCTGTAGTTGCATGGGGGGTGCTATTATACATCATGAGATATTCACAGAGATCTTTTCTCCAGTTTCTTTTATAAATTTGGCTTATTTTTAACCTTTTCAGGACATCTTTATTTTGCCTTTCTACTTCCCCATTTGCTTGTGGCCAACGAGGAATGGTGTAAAACAAGATAATATCATTTAATTTACAGAAGTTTTTGAAATCTGAGCATATCAGTGCTGAGCCATTATCTAGAGTGATTGACTCTGGAAGGCCTAGTCTGCTAAATATATCTTCGAGAATTTCAATGATCTTATTAGCTGTTGTTGATTTCATGGATTTTATTTCTTTGTACCTACTATAGTAATCTACTACAATAAATAAGTAATCCTGGCTTGGTAGTGGCCCCATCCAGTCCAAGGCAATATCAACCCAAGGCTCTGTAGGAAAATCCCTACGTTTTAAAGGATGTGGAGGATTTGGTGCACTTACAAGAGTGCAGCCTTTGCAAGTTCTTATGAATTTTTCAACCTCTTGGTCTATTTTGGGCCACCATACTTTTGTTCGAAGTCTTTTTTTCATCGAGACTATTCCAGGATGGCCTTCATGGGCTAACTCTAATACCTTTTGCCTTAGTTTTTCCGGTATAACAATTCTGTTGCTTCTGATCAGTATGTCATCATATATGGCTAGTTCTGGAGAAAAGATTTGAAACCTTTCAGTTTGTTTATCCCATTTGTTTTGTTCTAGGGCTTTTTTTACAGCCTGAATTTCTAGGTCAGCTCTAGACTGCTTCTTAATCTCTTCTAAGGGAATGGCCACTGGTCTTGTATACTCTAATAAATGGTGAATAAATTCTTCTTCAAATGGGTAAGATTCAGTTTGGTATATACATAGTCGTGATAGAGGATCAGCTATGTTGGCTTTTCCAGGTCTATAAATAACTTTAAAATTAAAACTTTGTAGCCTCAAAACCCACCTTTCTATTCTGGCACAGGGCTTTGATTTAGGGTTAAAAATAGCCTCCAATGGCTTGTGATCAGTGACTAGTTCAAACATATCTTTTCCATAAAGGTAGATCTTGAAATGCTCAACCGCCCAGACAAGTGCAAGTGCCTCCTTTTCTGTCTGGCAATATCGTTTCTCACAGCTGGTTAAGCTTTTGTTTCCATAAGCAATAATTCTTGGCCCTTTGGAGTCATGCTGGATTAGTACAGAACCTAAACCAACAGGACTAGCATCAGCCATAACGACTGTCCTGTCTTTTGGATCATAATATCCTAGAACTCTTTCACTTGACAGTGCCTCTTTTAATTTTTGAAAAGATTCATGCTGTTCTTTTTTCCAATATTTTTCAATACAGGCGTTTTTTCCCATTTTTAATCTTAAAATTTCTCTAATTGGTTCTGTGATTGTCGCTAGATTAGGTATCCATTTACCCACAAAATTAACTAAGCCTAAGAAGCTTTGGACCTCTTCCACTGTTTTGGGTGGTCTAAAATTTTGTATAGAATTGATGTGGATGTCAAGGGGTTGGATTCCTTTACTTGATAAAGTGTGTCCAAGAAAATTTACTGTCTTAAGATGATAAAGACACTTCTTTTCATTAAGAAGTACATTGTATGATCTTAATACTTCCAAAACATGCTGTAATCGTAGCTCATGTTCTTCCTCATTACCATAAACTAGGATATCATCAATAAAATTTAGTGTTCCCGGACAATTTATTAGAATTTTTTCCATTATCTTTTGAAAAAGCTCTGGCGCACAAGAAATCCCAAACATCAACCTTTTGTATCTAAACAGGCCTTTGTTTGTTATAAAAGTTGTTATACAACGGGATTCTGGTGATATTTCTACTTGATGGAAAGCATTTTTAATGTCCAAACGTGAAAATACTGTAGCTTTTCTAAGGTGGGGTATAATAATATCCAATGTTGGCAATGGATGATTCTCTCTAGCAATTGCTAAATTTGCCCTTCGCATATCAATGCATATGCGAACTTCTCCATTTTCTTTTAATATTGGTACAATTGGAGAGACCCATTTTGATGGCTCATTAACTGGTTCTATGATATCACCTTCCAGTAGGTCATTTAATGCTTTCTCCACTTTTTCTTCCAGTGGTATTGGAATTCTTCTATATGGCTGAATAACTGGCTGGACATTAGGATTAATTGGAATGTCCACCATAACTCCTTTGAATTTTGGAAATGAACTTTTCTGCGGCTTTTCCATTTTCCCTGCTGTATTTATACTGTTTATTATATTAGAAGTATCTAAATCAATCTTTAGAATCCCTAATGACATGGCTGTATCCTTTCCTAACAATGCCTTTGTACCATTTTCAATAACGTAAAATTCAGCATTGTCTTTTTTTAAACCCACTCTAATTTCAGCTTCAAAAACTCCCAATACCTTTAGAGGTGTTTTGTTGGCGTAAGACAAAAACTGTTTTGAAGTATTTTTTGTTTGTTTAATAACTGATACTTTTTGTTCCTTTAGTTTTTTCCATGTTCTGTCATCAATGATGTTACTTCTACTTCCTGAATCAATAATCATGGGTATCTGGATCCCACCCACAACACACTGGACTGTAATGTCTTCATCTAAATGAAATATATAAGATACATCTTCTTGGCAAGACTCCGAAATATTAGATATATCTTTTTGGTCAGACTTAGCTCTTTTAAAGTCTCTTGGATTTTGTCTTTTGTTTTTAGAAAATGAAAAGTTAAATGATCTTTTCCTAGTTGATCTACAAAATCTTTTGTAGTGCCCAACAAAATTACATTTTCTACAAACTTCCTTCTTTGCTGGGCATTTAGAATCATCTGAGGCATGGCTATTGCCTCCACATCTTGAACAAGCCTGATTTTTTGAATATCTCTGAGAAATTTTATTTATCTCACTGCTTTGGCTAGTAGATTGTTTGTTTTCTTCAAATTGGTGAAGCTGTCTAGTCACGGACTCCAAGGCATGTGCTTCCAATATTATTTTTTCTAGCGAAACATCATCTCCTAGGGATAATATTCTTTTTCTTAATTCACTTGTGTGACAACAACATAGAATTTGAAGAAGCAACTGCTCATTTAAATCTTTAAACCGGCACTTCTCTGCCTGATGTCTTAATCTTAGTAAGAACTTATCAAAGCATTCATTGGAGTTCTGTTTAATTTGCCTAAATGTATATTGTTCAAAAATATTGCTTTGAAGGGGTCTGAAATGATCATCAAGCTTTTTTAAAGATGTATCGAAAGTTGTTACTTCTACTCCATCCTGCAACTCAACTTCTATGTCTGGGAGCGTGTAGAAAATTTCTTGCAGACCAATCCCTCCTTGGTGTAATAAGGTGGCTACTTGTTTGACTGGGTCTTGGATGTCTGCTGCTGTTAGATAAATCAACAGTGCCCTTTTCCATCTATCCCAACGGTTGCCTAGGGTGAGTGGATCCCCTTCACATACAAATGGCTCAATTGCATTTAATGTGTTCGCCATTCTGAAAACAATAGTGTCTCTTATATATCCTGCTATATGCCTAATATGCACTCATAAGCCCCCAAATAATTTTAATTTTTTTTTTTTTATTTTTATTTTTTTTTTTTTTTTATTATTTTTTTTTTTTATTATTATTAGCTATTAGCACTAAAGACACTTACATTAAGATTTTTCCCGTCTATGCTTGCTTACAGAACTTGTGTTCCCTGTGCTTGGTATTAACTTTTTCCATATAGGTCTTGACAACCTATCTAGCCCTTGGCTTAAGCTTTTTGACCTGCTCCTATCAAGGTTTTTCCTAAAAACATGTTTAATATTGTCATGCATAGCATGCTTCACTCGCTTGCTCTAAAACTATTACTCAGCTTATTTCTGAGTCACCCTCCTTGACTAAGGAGCACTCAACATGATAGCAATGTTGATTTACTAGCTTTTCCTATTAAACAGCTAGATATTTAATCCCCTTTTCCGGGATGCCAATACAATGTATTGGTTTCTCTTTAACTAGAGATTTGACTCCCTTTCCGGGACCCCAATACTTTGTATTGGTTTCTCTTTTTCCAGAGATTTAGCTCCCTTTTTCTGGGATCTCAATACTGTGTATTGATTTCTCTTTAATCAGAGATTTAAACTTTCTAGATATAGACTATCCCTTTAAAATTCTAAGGTTAATTATTTTCTCCTTTATTATATAAGGATGCTAACTTGCATTTTCTGGAGCCATTATGGCACCCGTCTCCCCCTATTTTCAGAGGGACGCCAACTTTTTGTTGACTTTTTTCACCCTAAAATGGTGATTTTCCACCGATTTTTACTTACGTGGGTAACGATTGTACTCGTCGCCAATGTAGGACCTCTGTGTCCCACAGGAATAGTACGTTTTCCTGCTATTTTAGTAGCTTTGTCATTCTTCACTAATTCCATAAAATGTGTTTCTCCTCTAACCTCACTCCCATGTCAGGATTACCAACCTGCTAGGGAATTAAAGCAGCATTACCAATCACTTCCGTGTAGTGTTGCCAACTGCCCAATATACGAGGGATAATCTATATCCTACACCCCCGTATATACGCCACTGGGCAGACTGATAGAAATTATGACCAAACCCTTGGAAAAAATCAAAAAACCCCAAAATTCTAATTTACTTCCCTCCTCTATAGATGTAAAGTTATGTTATGTTCGCATATTTTACTTTTTCAAAA
Source organism: Aspidapion aeneum (assembly GCA_963576565.1). Taxonomy (NCBI): domain Eukaryota; kingdom Metazoa; phylum Arthropoda; class Insecta; order Coleoptera; family Brentidae; genus Aspidapion; species Aspidapion aeneum. The sequence goes on along the minus strand of OY755038.1, from coordinate 29,591,995 downwards.
CTTGAATATTATCCAAAGCCAAATGTGCGACAATGATATTCTGTAAAAAAATTGAGATAAATGTAAATCCAAATTCACCAATACAAATTTTAAAATGAAAGGTTCTTACTACTTTGGAACTGTTTTTCTAAACTTGGCTATTATGGCTACAAATGACTCTTAGGCACAGTGCTGAATTGAGTATCAAGAAGTTTGGCTGTAATAGCAAAGTTTTAAAAAAAATTCAAACTAGTAAGAACTTTTCATTTCGAAATTTGTATTGGAAAACTTGACTTTACTTTTATCTCAATTCTTTTTACGGAATACCATTTTCGCGTACTTGGCCTTTTTTTACATAAAATGTTTTTGTTATGATTGAATTTTTTAAAAAGAAATAGAGCACGAAATCCTAAAAATCGTAAACCATGGCAAACTCTTTACAACGCTTACACTCGCACCAAAACTCTCCAAAGAGCTCTAAATGCTCCCCAGCCATCTAAAGGCAGTTTCTGTGCAAATTATACGCAATTATAAAATACTTTCAGCTACCCTCTTAACAGTCTTAACGCCGTTATCTGTGCCGTTTCTGCTAAACACCCTTTCGCAGAATTGCTAAGCTTGCTAGAGCAATATGTAGATTTAAGTAGCTGAACGAATAGTCAAGCAAGATTTCGAAAAATCGATTTTCTAGAAGCATTTTATGTAACTTTTTGGCAAACGGTCAATTTCCCCTATTTCGCACTGCTGAATTCCAATATACCGGTTGCCATCCCTAAATGCTGAGATACTTAAGATGGCGACGCCGAAATTTCAAATTGCCTCTGTAAGGTTCCAATCGATACAGGTCTTTAAAATATGTATGTAAATGTATAATCAAAAAATAATACCTACCTACATTAGTTTTTTTTTAAATTAGCTGCAGAAACCTTTAAAAACGCCCCAGAGCGCCCCAAATTTTGGAAAAAATTTTAATCTACATTTGTTAAACTGTCTAAACAGCAAACGCTAAAAAGCCATACACTAAAACTAGGGTTCAGAAAGCAAGATGTCTTAATATTAATGAAGATAATAGGGACTTATTGCGATAAACCCTGGCAGTAATTGTACCGGGCACTATTCTGACAGTTTCGCATTATAAGAACAGCTGTCTTCTTTCAAAATTGCGCCTTTGTGTTTTATAAGAGCCGGACTTAATAGTGCCGCCACTATTAATGGAAAATATACGACTGGATATATAAATTCGACATTGGTATGTCAATTTTGAAAGATTAACTGCCAGTTTCAATGGAAAACTGTCAGAATAGTGCCCGGCACTATCACTGCCTGGCTTTAATTCAATTAGATCCCGACGATAGATTTGTAAGTTTTAATGTAGAAAGTCTTTACACCAAAGTGCCAATAAATGAGTCACTTAGTATCATTAAAAACAAATTACAAACTGATGATACACTTCAAGAGAGAACAACGCTATCGGTGGAGGGGGTGATGGATTTGTTGGAGCTCTGTCTCCGTAACTCTTACTTTCAAGTGAAAGATAAGTTTTACGCGCAAAATGATGGACTTTCAATGGGTTCGTCTCTTTCGCCAGTGGTAGCAAACATCTACATGGAGTGGTTCGAGGACCATGCGATCAAAATAGCAAGAGTCAAGCCAAAACTATGGGTACGATACATGGATGCCACATTTATTATATGGCCGGAAAATGATGACGAACTACAGAATTTTCTACACCATCTGAACGGTATTCGACATACAATCAAATGCAAAATGGAAATTGAAACAGATTCGGCCTTACCTTTTTTGGATGTTTTTGTCAAACGATTAGACAGAAACATTGAAACCACTGAAAAGGAAACCTCCACATACGGGACAGTACCGAAATTTTAAGTCTAATCATTCTGAAGAAGTTTGTATTTTAGAGCCGTAAATATTTGTAGTGATAAAAAAGAATTAACCACAGAAATTAACAACATCAAAAATGACTTACAACAGAATGGTTATTCTGAGAAATTAATAAGCTTAACGATCTCTAAAATTAAAAACAAACCAAATGTAGCAAATTCTTAAAATAATAATCCGTTGGGTGTTATTAACATTCCATATGTTCAAGCAATTTCAGAAAACATAGGACGAATAGCCAAACACTATAATTCAAAAACGATATTTTCATCGGAAAATATGATAAGAAGTTCTGTAACTAAAAAAAAACAGAAAATCCCGTGTGAGTCTGGTAAAAAAACGCCCTCTTCAGGTAAGAGAAAATGATCATCTAAAAAGTACCCAATTAGGGGATATTGAAAAATTTATAATACAGAACAAAGAAGTTTTCAGTTAACCAAGCACGGAAATACCAAACATATGGAAACTACTCCTTAAGGAAAACAAGCGTCTTAGGATTAAAAACGGGGCGGGTCGTCACACCTAACTGCACACCAAGTAGTATAAGTAGTAGCCTATAGACTGGCTTGTTTAGTTTACACTTGGAAACGGTTAGGGATACTTACTAACCGAAACGTCGTGTTTAAAATAAATAAAGACAATAAATTTTGTTTCTATAAGTCACTATTAGAAATACAAAAACCCAGTACCTAAACCAGTAAATATACTTACTACAAAATAAGCAGATGCATTAAAAAAAACTTCAGCTATAACTGCAAAACTTTCAAAAGAAGCGCCATCTACCGAGATACGTGATAAAATAGAACAGGAGCAGGCGAGTATAAACTGCGTTTAGTATATCGATCGATGAAAAGATCGATTGCAAAAAAAAAATCATCCGCGACCTACGCACTTTTGTCTTTTAGGTCAGATCAACGCTGATTAGCGTTTTTACCCGCCTTCAGACGTAAGCGTCAATCAAACGTAAATTTTAACACCGGTGAATTTCAAAATCAAACAAGTTTTCGTGGCTAATCGGTTGAAATGAAGTACTTCTTTTCATGAAGAAGTACTTCATTTCACCCGATTAGCCCGATTATTAAATTTACGGGTAGGTACTAAAAGTTACGTTGGTTACTGATTTTAATGTTACTATTAAGTATGTTAAACCTTTTATTATACAACACTGTCTTAATCAATGGTTAAACTAATAACGAATTATATAATGAATCAAGTTCTTCTAATGTTTATCAACAGTCAGATCAATTTCAGGATAAAAATTTGACTGCAGTAAAAATACTTAGAGGTCTTGGTTTAAATAGGTGTGAGTTCAATATTTCCAATATCTATGTTTTTAACTTTGTGTGGGTATCTTCATGAGTTTTTCATGTTGAGCCGTATCAAACGGTTTACCCAAATGATACACCCAGCAAATCACTTCTGTTTATTCTTCTTTAAGATAAAAATTCTGCGCCGAGTAAATTTTAAAGGAAGCGTAGCAAGACGGGTTAGTAGTAAAATGTGCTCGTCAAAATTAATAAACCACACTCTTAAGATTATTTTAGATGTTCTACAGTTTATTGTTTTATAAAAATGAAATGTTTTGATGTGGGCATAAAAAATGTTTACAGATGCTGCGGATTCTTAATGCAAAAAATAAAAAGGACTATTGTTTCTACTGGCGATAAGGGCGCGCGGCGTTAATTTTTTTTTTCTCGTTTGCAATGGTCCAGCAGGGAAAAATCAACGAGTCTCTAACGTCATAATGACGATCATGATGTCAGCAAAATAAAAAATTATGGCTTGATAATAATAATGATGATGACTATATGAGTGTGCCTTGCAGCCCTTCCACTGCGACCACTAGTGGGTCTATTTTGGCTCACGTTGAGTGGCTTCGCACCACTGTAGGCCTAGTCCTCCAAAAGGCCGGCTATCAGCTTGGGTGAGACACTGTTCAGATCTTCTGAGTCAATCTGAGGTTTACCGAAAGTGTACTGACGTAAACGTGCAATAGCCGGACATTCGCACAGTACATGTCTGACTATTTCGCCATCCTTCGGTATCTTCTGTTAGTCCCATTCTGTGCATGGGTACTCTCAGGCGACAGTGACCCGTAAAAAGACCAGTCACTATACGTATCTCCTGTCCAATGATGTTCCTGGCTCTGTTTCTCCAAGGTCCTTTAATGAACTCTTTAGAGTAAGCCAGTTTTGGTATGTTTATACAGTATTGTTGGAAGCTATTCTCCATCCATTTTAATATGGTTGAATTAGCAGCATTGTATAATATGCCCAGAGCTGGTTGGAGACCGAAAAATTCGGCAGATGCCGCTCTCTCGATGCTTGGTCTGCGGCCTCATTCTCCTCGTGCCAAGAATGCCCTGGTATCCATACTAATGACACATTGTTAGCGCTACTAAGCGCATTTAGCGAATCCCTGCAGTTCCTGACGGTTCTCGATGAGACCGTATAGGATTCAGACTCTCTAAGCGCTCTTAAGGCTGCTTGACTATCGAAGAAGATGTTTATTGTCCTGTTGGTCTATTCGTGGTCAGTAAGCCACACACACACTCATAAGTTTGATACGCACTGATGGAAGCTCCGTTAGTGACTGATCTAAACCATCAGCAAGGCAAACCACAGCTGGAGTATACGTGGAAAAACTAGATGTTTAGAAGAGGTATCCGCTCGAAGAGCAGGCAACTCTTTTTCAAGGCACTGGAGACTCAGAGCGATGGCAAGCAGGCGACGCTGTTTTGCGTTCCGGGCATAAAGGGGTACCATGCAATAAAAAGGAGGACGAACACCCACGAATCGAAGCAGGAACTAACTATGTCAGCAGAGAGCCACTTCTGGATAGGAATAAAACATAAGTACAGAGCGAGTTCTATAACTGGGCCCAGGATGCACTAACAAACTGCTAAGAAACAAGAACAGGTTGCAAATGGACCAGAACATTTCTCGGATACCAAAACCAATGAGATGTAGATGGTTGCTGGGACGAAAAGACATTGGACTGCTGATGGGTATTCTAACTAGATATCGGTTAAGGAAGCACATGACACGACCAGGAGTCGAAAACGACCCTACCTGGCCAGTATATGGGCAGGAGAAAGCGACATTAAGGCACCTCGTGGCAGAAGGTAAGGGCTGGGAAACGATGAAACAACAGTCACCCGGGAATCCAAATTTGAGCGAGGAAGAGCTGCATTTGCTCAAATAGGCTAATATACCGTGCTTTCTAAAGAGAACAGGAATGCCCAAACAGCTACCTTGACATCGAATGGAAGGACCGAGAGTGAGATAAAGGGAAATACCTGGGGCATGGTAAAAAGAACCTACTCTAGCTAACTTGCCACCCCCCAATACTACTGATAAGCCTGATCGCTACTATAAAAATACTTACTACTACTATATCGGTTTAGAAGGTTTTTCTACGTTGTCCGACGCCTATTCGCCACCTTCTTCGATCCTGACAATCATCTTCCGTCAGGTTTTTTGACTCATTGCCCTTTGGATTGACTGTTACCATTCCAGTATAGGACGCCTTCTTTTTCTGCGCTTTATTGGTTGCCATTCTAGGACCTGCTTTGTTAATCTTTCGTCGTTCGTCCGTTGTACATGGCCGTACAATATCAGTTGTCTCTAAGTGATATTATCCGTTATGCTTTCCTCGATTCGATTTCTTATATGATCTGTTCTAGATATTCTCATTGATCTTCTTATTGCATCCATTTCGACACTTTCATTTTTGCTTTGTATTTTGCTGTACGCGACAAGTCTCTATTCGATACAACAGCGTGATTTTCACCATTGTTTCATATATGTTAAATTTTACATTCTTTTTTATCTCTCTGCTCCATAAAATACTGTTAAGACAACCAATAACCTTGCTTTTTCTATTCTATTTTCCAGTTTTTTACAGTCTGTTTCTGCCTTATCAAACGGTACACCCAAGTATACGTACCATATACATACTTATTGCATGGAGATATTGTTTGTCCATTATCTAGTTCTAACTAACTTGTTTCTTTCCAATACATAAGTACTGTGTCTGGTCCACGTTCACTGTTAACCCCCACTTTTGGTATTCTTCCGTTAAATTTCTCATCATATACTCCATGTCTTCTTTATCTTTAATTACAATTACTTGGTCGTCAGCAAACTATAGTGTGTATATGGTGAATCGGTCGTTTAGTTATATTGCCATGCCGTGTACTTTACGTTTCCTGTTTTTTAGAGCTACTGCGATATATATTTTAAAAAGAGTTGGAGAGATACAACATCCCTGTCTTAAGCCTTTCGTTACCTGGAATTCTTTTGAAAGTCGATTTCCAATTTTAATTTTAGATTTTGACCCTTTGTAAAGTCCTTTTATCGCTTTTATATATGTATGATTGATATTAGTTTGTTCTAACACTGTCCATAATTTTTCTACTGCAACGGTATCATATGCTTTTTAAAGGTCCAAAAAGTAACATGAGTCTCTATATTTCTGGCACGCCTTTTCTCAATTACTTGCTTGAAACAAAAAACATTATCACTACAAGATCTGCCTGCACGAAACACACTTTGCTCTTCTTCTTCTTGGTCATGAAAATCGTTCTCTTTAAGGTCTCTAAAAATCCTACCGTACATCAGCTTAGAGTACAGGTTACTGAAATTCTTCTGTAGTTGTTGCAATCCAGCTTGTTTCCTTTTTTATGTATTGAGGATATGAATGCTCTTTTAATTAATTGATAACATATGTGAGTTTTTCTAGTAGTTTCTCTGACCCATATTTGAGCATGCCCCAGGTTCGCTAAAATTTCTGAATTTAAGCTTTGTAATACTATTCTTTATCATTTATTTTTGATAATTACTTTCTCTTCATGTACTTCTATGTCTCTCCTCGGAGAGGCTGACAAATATTCGGGTCTTGTTTCCTGCAGCAGTCTCTTGTAGTGTTCTGGCCATTGTTTTGGTTTGATGATCTGAATGTTTACTTTTTCTTTTGTTGGGTTTTTTAACGTAGAAATGAATTTCCATACTTCAGAACTCTGCCTACCTCCTACGTGTGTATTTATATCGTGGCATTTTCGCTCGAACATTTCATTTTTTTCCATGCGTATCAGATTTCTTAGCTGTCTTCTGGTTTTCCTGTAGATTTCTCTCTCTTTGCTCTTTAGTAGTGAGCTATTTCAAATATGTACGTTTTTTTTTCTTGACCATTTCCTGGATTTCCTGCGTCCACCACATCTTATTGTTATTTTTTTTTAATACTTAAAACTTACTTTTAAATACTTACTTTTTTATAATGTAATTTTGCTAAAAATTGTTTTTTATTATAATATATTCCTACCAAGAGTGACAAGATGAGGGCAAAGGGCACAGGGGTGGAAATGAAGGGGCCAAAGCAGGAAGCGAAATGCAATAACTGTCAGTGTTTCTCAACGGGGGTGTAGCGGGAGGTAAGGGTCGCCACGGAATAATATTGCAAGTTTAATAGCAATTCAGGAAGGTGGCTGGCGTAACATTCAGTTAAATAGAAATGACAAGAAAATTCTATTACCAATTTAAAATATTCGCGTTTAAAATACACTGGGTGCCTGGCGTTCGAATCCTGGGCAAAGAAAATATATTAACAAGAAGCGTCAAAACCTGAATGACAGTAATGCAGTCCTGTTACACTCAGAGAAAAAATTGTGCAACTTTTGTTTTACACGAAAAAAAAAAGTTCAAAACTTTACTAGCAAAAATATTGTCAGGAATCCCTGGAATAACGTTATTTGGTTATTTGTATAATGGAACCACGTCCTGTATACAGGGATGTTTCACTTTGGCCTATAAATATATTTGTTATCCCTTTCAACTGGTCTAACATGTTCTATGAGTTCTAGGATGTAACGAGTTAAAAAAAAAAAGGTTTGTACCGGTATTTATAATGTGTGTTTTCAGCTCGCCACCGGCACGAGCTGCGGCTCACCCCAAAATGTTTTGTCCGACTTGTGTCTAGTGGAAATTTTCTTCATGTTGACATAAAAGAATTGCAGGTCTTAAAACAAAAAATAATGTTGTTGCTTAGGTGTGTAATACACCAGCATGTGTGTCTTATTTTTGCAGTTCTCTGAAAAAAAAACGGGCGATTGCCCCCGCTTGAGACCACCTAATTTTTTTCTAGATTAGTTAGAATTTGGTTTATATACACAATTTTTTTGCATATTTTAGCTGTAATCAATATTTTTTAAACCGACTGGAAAATAAGTACTTGCGTATATTTTTTTTTCTTTTTGGAAAATTTTCCGTTTTCAAAAGGCACGGAAAAAGAACAAAGATACCGGAAAATCTACTTTTACGGTCCCTTTTTAAAAAATGATTTAAAATATAAATAGTTTTTAGTTATCTCGTTTAAAAAAAATTATTATTTACAGGTTGGTTGCGTGTGTGCTGTTTTATACCGGTTTAAACAAAAATACGTATGATACAGCACCGGACACTATCTTACAGGTCTAGTAACGTAAATATTCATTGTATTTTCCCTCAATTGTGGTTGGGTTTGTTCCTGTTTCTAAACCAATAAAAACATATAACGGTGATTCAAAACGTTGTATAAAAATTTCTACTTTAACAAAATTTGTTATATTATTTTTCTCCTTTTTCTCATAATTTTTTAATTTAAAATGGCCGAAAAAATCCTTTAACAATATAATATTACTTAGATTTTTATAAATATTACAATAATTATTGTTTATCTTTTAATCATTATTTTTTCTCTTTAATTCCTTAACCGATTTTTCTCTATAAAAATATATAACCAAAACTATCAAATAAAAAGTTAAAAAGGGTCGATTTTCTATGACCACAGTTATTCGATTTTATATTGTACCTCTTAATTTAGTGTATTTTATTTTCTTCGTGTATTACATCAACCACAGTTACACAAAATTTTTCTCAGTGTAATACAACTACATTAGTGTCATTTGTTACAAGCGTGACGTCACATATTTGTTTCCCATATGAACAATGCAGTGACAGTATTTCGCTTCTTGTTGATATATCTTCTTTGTAGGTACTTAGATGCATTAACTTGGCTATAATAACTTTGCAAAACTCTGCGATTGATTCTAATTAAATAAAAAGTTCCAGTAAGAAAAAATAATAAGTTTTTTCAAAGAGTGTTTTTTTTTAAAGTAACAGATCCTTCTTTGGGTATTTGTCATGTCTTTTTGCAAAAGCTCTCGATTATATTTGCGAGGAGGACACTTTTTAAATATCTTGAAGTTTTTCTTCCGATTTAGTACCCTTTTTAAGCTTTCTCGCCGCTATTTTTGACAGTGATGAAAGTTGTTTTATTCTTTATCTATCCGAATAGTGGTGAAACTGGTCGTAAGGGTAATAAAACTAATGTACCAGGGGGTGGCGATCGGCCAAAAAGTAAGCGTAAGTCGTTATAAGAAAACCCTGTATATTTGACTAAACGCAGAAATTCTAATACAACTAGAGATCGGATTTCACAAACAACCAAAATAAAATGACATTACCAATGAAAGAGCTGAAATAAGACATTTTTATGCCGACCATTAGCAGCCCAACCAATCTCGCTATACTTTGAATTTCTGACGGCCTAGTCAAATTTCGGACTTTCCATATACTAGTGGAAAAAGTAATGTTTTAAGACAGTTTTTGAGAAATTTGTTCCCAGCAGAAGCACGAATAAACAAAAATAGCGGTTGACAAACAAGAACGGGATCGCGGCCATTTTGGATTAGCCACTTTAACTTTGGTCAAATCCAATTCGTTAATATTCTTTAAACCGTGCAAAAACGCAACGTTCGCATCATAGGCGTACGCAGCATGAAATTTAGGGGTGGGGGGGAGGGGCAAAAGCAAAAAGTTAAAAATACAAGGTATTTATTGCAATAATAATAAAACGAAAACGAAAAAACGAACATACATAAACATTATTTTTTAAATCTCTTCGTCTATACTTGTTTATTTTATTCCGAAACGAGTTCCGGTGTACGGCATGCACAAACCGCCTAATCTGTAGATGGAATCATTTTGTGATCTTCTGTTAATTCCGAACCTTTTAACTCCTATTTATTATTTTTTTTGTTTCTCCACAAGTTGTACCATAATTCGGCCTCATCGTCAAACACGTTTAAATGATAAAACTCTGAAATATGCGTTTAATGCGCATTTTAAATTAACCGAATTACAAGTTTAGCATGACAGACGGATGTAAGTGCCAATAGTTCGAAAGCTAGTAGCTTTTGATTGGAAAAGCGATCCTTCAAAGACTCATTAGGTTGTCCAAATAAGGTATGAATAAAAATTTTTTCAAGTACGCTGGCGGGTTATTTCTGGAATGTTCATACAATTTTGCTGTCGCCCAACTATTCTTGGCACCTGTAACTCTCTAACTCTCTTCTAAGGTTCTCGGCATATGTGCAGGCTTTAGCTAAGATAGTGTTCATGACTTCTTCTGCAGCTTTGCGATACTCTTTAAATGTGATTTTCAAATTGCAATAAATCTAAACTTTTATATTGGCCACAGGTTCCAAAAGCGAATAATACTTTGCCCCAGGCACAGGAAAATAATAAATATCGGCCTTGTTGAAGCAATTTAAAGCTGAAATACCACCTTTCTAGTCGCAGAAATGCCGCCTTCTGATGGATTTTTAAGGCCTTCAGGAATGCTTAAAAAGTTGTCTTATTAAACAGCAATACTTTTGTATTTTTAAGACCTTTGTGTCTCACAAAGAAGAAGAATATTTAAAGTATACGAGAGAGTATTTCGTATTTCTAGAATGGCATTTAAGTTATTGACGACTTGATTGATTGTATGTTTTGGTTGGAAATTAGGAAAATAATAAATTATGTGCAACATTAAGGGAGGCAATACCCTTCCGGTCCCTCGCTGCGTACGCCCATCGTTCGACCACCATTCATGCGATTTTAATCTACCCACCTTAAAAAAATGCCTTGACCTATTTTTATTAATAAGTCCTGTTTGGATTGTTATTAGAAGTTTGCATCTAAGGAAATAAAACAGCCGTTACTTATAATATTGCAAGGGAACTGCATCGGCCTGGAAAACCGTAAGCGACGCGCTCTCATATCCATAGCAACGGATATGAATATTTCATGGAATACATTTTCATACTTTATTGAACTTGTCACCTCTGATTAGGAACAATATACCTGTCCCTGTGACGCTGTGTAGCTGCATGAACGTACCTACTTACGTAGCTGTGAATAATATGCAAGTTGATTACAGGGTGATTTTGACAAGATACTAAAAGGCAATAACTGATCCCAAAGACATTTAAAATATTCTTGACTGATCCTCCTTGTTATTGTTGCGCATATTTGGCATTCTGTGAATGGTGCTTGGAATCACGTAGCTTAACACCTCCTTTTTCGTCTATCTGTCCTGACCTGACTAGAATCTTTCCTACTAACTTTAACCTCACCCAATTCTGATTTACTTAGCGTGTGTGGTTTCCTCAACTAGACATAAGCAAAAATGAGTTTAGGTCAAGTGATTTAAAGAGGATATTATAAGTATCAAACATTTATGCAATACAGAATTATACCAAACAAAAAGGAAACCATCGCGAGAAACAATAAAGAAAATCCAAACAATAATAAAGAACATAAACTCTACTACAACCTGAAATAAGCAAATGGGAAATAAAGAGAGCATTAAAGAAAATGAAAAATAACAAATCACCTGGAAAAGACGGAGTAACGGCAGAGATGCTCACGTATGGTGGTAAAGCTGTAGTATTAGCCACAGCTCCATATTCTTGTAAATATAATACTAAAAGAAAAGATAGTTCCAAACAACTAGAAAGAACCTATAGCCATTACTCTGCAAAAGAAAGGCGATAAAGAATGCCTTAATGTAATATAAACTTTTCACAAAAAGTTGGATAGACTAACAACAAAATTTGGAGAATATCAATCAAAAGAACAAGCAGGCTTTAGTAAAGATTTCAGTACAGTTGAGCCCCTATTAATATTGAAAATCCTAATAAAACAAACCAACGAATACAACAGTCCATTATATATTGCGTTTATAGACATTGAAAAAGCTTTCGATAACATTGAGCACTGGGCAATAAAAGCATCTTTAATTAATAGCCGAATAGATCACAGATACACAGACTTAATAGCCAATATATATAGCGAAGCAGCTACATCACATAAAATTCATGAAGGAATGATGCCAATCCCCTAAGCTATTTAACCAGACTCTAAAAGATGTTTTTAAAAACTTAGATTGGTAACAAATAGGCATAAAAGTAAGCGGACAATACTTGAACTACCTAAGATATGCTGACAATATACTTTTAATATTAGATAAGAAAAAAGCACTAATAATATTAAATATAGGCTTAACTATGAAGTACAAAAATTAAAATAATAACAAACATAGATGAATATATCACGATTAGAATAAACCAAGAAAAAATACAACAAGTAGAGGAATCTGGGAAAAATTATTAAACTAAAAAAAGAAAACCAACCGCTAAAATCAAGAGACAAGTAGGATTGGCCTGCAAAGGATTTAGCAAATTAAGCTACATACGTTAAAAATAAAAATATCCTCAGTATCTCAAAACGAGTGTATAACTAATGTATCCTTCCTGTACTCAGCTATGGATCCCAGACCTGGACACTTACAAATTTAAAAATGGATTAGGTAACAAAAGCCGAAAGATCAATGGAAAGATAAATGTTGTAAGCTAACAGATAGAAAAACGAATGAAGGGATAAGGAATAAAACAAAAGAAGAAGTACCAAAATTAAAATAGAAATTTGCCGGCGTAATATCAGATAGAAAGATGATCGACGGAACATATCATCGCCTTTTCCAGGAAGGGACCGAACTTACATTTGGTAAATTCATCAGGAGAATTAAAAAATGAAAAAGGGGTAGGTTTAAATCACCCCAGTCAGCTTAGTTTTAAAGCGATTCGTGAGACCAAACAGTTGCATTTTGTTAGTTAGGTCCCTTCGTGAGGAAGGCGACGAAATGTATTGTAAACTGGAGATCTTGAACCGAACCACCGAACCGAAGATGGATCGATGAAGACTAAATTGATAGATAAATAGATAGATTTAAAACACCAATAACGAAGAGCTTCTGTCCTTACCTTTTTGCAATGCGTATATTTGTGTTTAATATAAAGCCACAGATGTTTTAGTTTTTTCATGCTAGACCATTGAAAAGGAGACTTAAAACAGTATTTTGTAAACGGAATACATATTGACGGTTTTGGAAAATCCTTGAGTAAAGAACCGATTTGTAAAACCCTGTAGACGACTTTGTGAAATAATTTCAGTCTGGATATTTTCGTTTGACGCCGTAAAACATACAGATAAATGCTGCAAGCACGCTTGTCTTGACACTTCCTTTTCCATATTCAACCCCTTGTGTGCCTACGTGGTGCATATTTACCTGAGCTGGCTGCGACTGAGAAATGTCAAAATTAATAAAGTCATTCCGGCTTTAAAGGACATAGAGTCGAAAAGACTGCACACGAAGTTAGTTTTAAACTGCATGATGGTTTTCTTTTTCATTTACCTACAATGATTACGTTATTGATAGTAGTTTGCTCTAAAACTGTCCACAATTTTTCTATTGGAACGGTATCATATGCTTTTTTTTAGGTCCTCAATTACTTGTTTAAGACTCTACTTGCACGAAACCCACATTGCTCTTCTTCTTCTTGTTCATGAAAATCATTCTCTATTAGATCTCTAAGAATCCTATCGTACAATCTACTTAGAGTACTGGTTACTGATATTCCTCTGGAACTGTTGCAATTCAGCTTGTTTCCTTTTTTATGTATTGAGGATATGAATACAGTTTTCCAATCATGAGGTACTGGATGTCCGTTTATGCATTGATTGAAAACATCTGTGAGATTTTCTTATAGTTTCCCAGATCTGCTAGCTTTTCAGGGTTTAAGCTTTTTAACACTATTCTTTCTCATTTCTTTTTCGATGATTATCTCCTTTCCATGTACTATGTCTCTCCTTGGAGAGACTGACAGATATTTGGGTCTCGTTTCCTGCAGCAGTCCCTTGTAGTGTTTTGTCCATTGTTCTAGTTAGATGATTTGAATGCTTACTTTTTCTTTTGTTGGGTTTTTTACAGTAGAAATGAATTTCCATACTTTAGAACTCGACCTACCTCCTACGTGTGTATTTACATCGTGGCGTTTACGCTCGAACATTTAGGTATTTTCTGTGCGTATCAAATTTCTTAGCTGTCTTCTGATTTCCCTGTAGATTTCTAGGTCTCTTTGCTCTTTAGTACTGAGCCATTTCAAGTAGGTGTTTTTTTTCTCCTTGACCATTTCCTATATTTCCTCCGTCCACCACATGTTATTGTTATCTCTATTATCTTGGTACGAATATAGTGCCTAATCAAAAACGGTAGATCGCCATCGAATACGACTCCCAAGTTGCGCACTGAGTTTGAAGGCTTCATTTCATCTCCATTTACGTTAATTGAGAATTAATGATCAATAATGGCTCTATTTTTGCTCGTCCCGAGTAAAGCAAGTTAGTCACCTTGGTATTTATTTTAAGATTGTGCTTATTCGACCATTTAACGCGCTTTGAAATATCACTCTTTATCATTGTTATTGCAACTCTGGAACCTTTAGGTGAGAATGAATATTTGAGTTGTGTATCACCATAATAAAATATCGACTTTAGATATTAATATATAATCGGCATTTTGAGTTTATATTATATACAATAGTGGACTCATTATTGACCCTTGTGGGACTCCTGCAAAAAGGTTTTTTGAAGTGTAAACTTCTTTCAGGCTCGGCTATGTAACGCTCATTCGGGTGAAGTCGGCTCGAGCGTCGTCTGTGAGAGGAACAGCGAGCGATATGATGATGCAGATGAAGGTCAGTATCATTAATTTCGCCTTTTTGAAGTTTACACTTCTGCCGTGTGGTCTTAATCACACACAATTTTTTTATTTTTCTTTGATTTTCGAGATATTTTTTAAAAAAATTATTTAAAAAAAATTAAAATGACAAAAAATTGTTTTAATAATTTCGCGAAACCACTAGATATTATTGTCTCCGTTTCGCATTCAAGAGAGCTAAAATCCTTCTATGCTCGCCGCATCTCAGTCGAGGATTATTACGGGACGGGACGTGAGACTGTTCCACTTCGACTCATCCGGGATTTGTTATTATTTATTTGCGGGCTATATGCTCTGCCCAGTCGTCCGTAAATCACATTGATCCGCAACTTCATGCGCCTCGAGAATAACTTTTACAGAAAAAGCAGCAAGATATAGATAAAAAATATTATAATATTTATTTTTATTATATTATTATAAAAAATACCACAATCATCAGCAAATTATTTGGTCAAAGCAGAGCTATCCAAACGGACGGGCCACGTTCCTCCACTTTGATGACGTCACATCGGGAGCTGATTTTTTTTGATGGTCACGTCGCGACACAGCTGATTGTCTTTAAAATATTTAAGCTGGAAGAATGGTGCATAAGTAATTGATTTTTTTTTAAATAAAGCTGGTTTTGAGACTGTTTTTACTATATTCTTGCAGAACAATTTTTTTTTAATGCATACAAATTCTTAATTTTTCAGGGCCGGTTCATTAGCTCACACAGAAATTAAAACTACATAAAATTTAAAACTTAATATAGTTATTTATATGTGTTTACAAAAATTACAATATCAAAAAATGATTTTTTTGTAGTGTAATTTTGTTTTAAAAAGATTAACGCTGGTATTTTTGGATTCTAAATGAACTTTATTGTAAAAAATAATAAAAAAATCGAAAAAGTTTTACTATACATACAAATAAACGAATGCTATGATAAACACAGATGACAAAGTCAAATACATCAGTTGGCCTGCGGTACATGGCGGGTAATTTGAATTCAAAATAAGGAATGCTAAATCTTGAAGCCTTTTAATCATATTGCATCCTACAAAAGTTTGGTGGAATTTCGGGATGGTGTCTGAAAGTAATTGATTTTTTTTAAAATAAAGCTGGTTTTGAGACTGTTTTTACTATATTCTTGCAGAACAATTTTTTTTAATGCATACAAATTCTTAATTTTTCAGGGCCGGTTCATTAGCTCACACAGAAATTAAAACTACATAAAATTTAAAACTTAATATAGTTATTTACATGTGTTTACAAAAATTACAATATCAAAAAATGATTTTTTTGTAGTGTAATTTTGTTTTAAAAAGATTAACGCTGGTATTTTTGGATTCTAAATGAACTTTATTGTAAAAAATAATAAAAAAATCGAAAAAGTTTTACTATACAAACAAGTAAACGAATGCTATGACAAACACAGATGACAAAGTCAAATACATCAGTTGGCCTGCGGTACATGGCGGGTAATTTGAATTCAAAATAAGGAATGCTAAATCTTGAAGCCTTTTAATCATATTGCATCCTACAAAAGTTTGGTGGAATTTCGGGATGGTGTCTGAAAATAATTCGCTGAAATGTCGCGAAAAACTGTAGTGCCATTTTAAAAATAACATAAAAAAACTTCTGACCTATCATAAGCCCCAATTTAAAAGTCAGCCCCCCGAGAACAGCTGATTTTTTCAGTGTCGTGGCCTGTATTTTTTTGTTGGCCTTGGTCAAAGGTGCGAAAAAAGTTACGGGTGTATTTCTGTTGTAACACAACTGGATTTGAATATAATAATATATAAATATATAAATATTGTTTTCGACTTCAACAATCATTAATTACATGCAACACTAGGTTAAAAACAAGTAAAATTTATGGCAACGCAGCGACTTGTTTTTAGGCATTGATTTTCATGATAGCTGTATTTTAATAAAAGTTATATTCGGCTAATCTGTCATAAAAATAATTTATATTTTGTAACAAATTTAACAAACTATTTTAAATTTTTAAAAAACACACTGTGTAATTTTAATTTGTAACGGTTTTTAAGTCTCTCGTTTGCGCTGGTGTCTTTTCTCTTTGTCTAGAGCGTTTAAAGCACAGTCTTTCTCTGTCTTTATGGAGTGCTTTAATATTAGAGTTTGGACGAATCACCGGCAAGCTATAAGTGCCTCAAGAGCAGGGTGGTTTTCACTGAGACAAGAAAATCGTTACAAAGCATTTTTTAGTTGAATTTCGTGGGTTTCACTTCGCTTGATTTAAAGGGGGGGGGGAGTTTCAACTGGGGAAATCTGTCAATTATTTTAACATTGCATAAAACTATTATACAAGGTGTCCCATAACTTAGGGGCCATAGGCCAACAGGTGATAGAGAAGGACATGTCTGATAAAAAAGTTCCCATAATGCATGTCAAAACTCTTTCTTTGTTGAGATACAGAGCATCAAAGTTGGCGATTTTTTAAACTTTTTTGATAATAACTTTTTTAAAAAACGCAGTAAAAATATGAAATTGAACAAAGTCGTGTATTAGAACACGGACAATAATTTAAAATTAAAATAATTTTAAAAAAATTTATGCTGTCAATTTTTTTTTAAAACTCTTTTCTTGGTATAAACTTTTATGAATGCCATATTAAACGCAATCTTTTTTTAATATTTTTTGTTCATAAAAACAAGTCTTTAGCGAGGCATATTAATAATATATTATTTATATTTTTTAAAAGAATAAGTAAGCAAAAATTAATTTTTTTTAAATAATAATTTTTTATACATTTTTGAAGGTTACTTTGACAGCCTGAATCTCCTCAACTTCTAATTTTATCAAAAAGAGGAATATCACATTTTTGAATCACAATTAGCTTAGTATTCATCTGGCTATGGCAGATTTTCCTTTTTTTGTAAAACCCTTTTTTCCCCTATATATATTTGCTATATCTTAAAAACAGATGTGTGTTGACCCCATATTATATAAACTTTTTTTCAGAAATAACCTCCTCTATCACCTGCTGCACTATGGCCCCTAAGTTATGGGACACCCTGTATTTGTTATTCATAACTATTTTGATCTTTACTATTAGAGTTTATTTTCATTTTAAACCGTTTTATTATTGCTGTTTCCAGTGTTTTAAAATATTGTCTCTATGTTTTTTCTAACCTTTCGTTACCCTAAAATTGGCATTTTAAATCAATATAATATCCGAAACCTAAACACGTACTTAGTACTAAGTAAATTAAACAGTTAATTGAATAATATTATTTAATTAACGTTTAAAATGCTGCTAAATAAATACATTTACAACAAACCTATAAAAAGTTCATAAAACCTAAAAGTTTATAGAGTGTAGATATTAGAATACAAAAGTTTAATAGTAGTAAAATTTGATATTTTTTGTTTAATAAATATAAAGAGGTGAAAATGTGAAATTTAAAGATAAAAATTGAACAGGTATGGATGATTTTCCCACATTGTTTACATAACTGACAAACACGCTTATAGTATATACATCCTCCAAGAACCGCCAAATTCCCATTCGAGATCGTAATAAAGAATAAATTTAATAAGACTTTATCCATTTATAATAATTATAATATATAATATAATAATTTATAATATGGTTTCTGGAATTTGATTAATGGAGTTATTGGTAAAAACAACATAAATTATCTTATTTTGTTTAGTTTGATGTGCCATCTTATTGTCCACGTGTGGATTTGGGTAATGGGATTTTGTAGTTTCTCTGTAGATTCTTCATTACATGGTAAAAAAAATGGTCTTAGATCAAAGCAAATTGCTTTGAAGTAAAATAATTGGTGCTTTCCTATTTACCAAGAGAATATTGTTTTAATATCGCACAAAAAATTAAACGCTGCGTTGAACTAAAAAGAAATATTTTAATTCAAAACAAATTGTTTCAAGGTAAAATAATTTATTCAAGAAAAGAACGTGTTTTGATTATTGACAAAATTTTTTTACTATGAGATCTTCGTGCTTTCATCACGTCTGTTTGATTCGCAAAGTAGCTATGTGACAGTTTTTTGGTGTATTTTTTTTCTGGGTATCATTTTTCATAAAAGATAATAATAACTTGAAACTCCTCAAACTGTCACTTTTTGGATATTTTTTAGGATTTTTTATTAGCTAGATGTGTTAGCAAGTGTTTTGCAAACTTCTTGGTATTCTGTAGCGCCTGCTTTGTCTAAACTGATTCCAGACAATGAAATACATATAAGGACAATAAACATGCCGATGCATGGCGTTTTTCTTCCGGCAGATCAGGCCGGCCGTGGTCGATCGGAAACAAAAAAGCTTGTCTTTGAAAAGCCGTGAAATATCGCTCAGCCGACTATTGCTTTTGTGGTTTCTGGCAGGATTTTTTGCAAGAAGATTCTATTAGAAACCACCAAAGAACACGAAACATTACACGAAACATTGGCGCATCTAAGAGGGTTCTTCCGGCTTTTTTGACCCCCCACTTTCCCTTGTCACCATGTCATAACTTTTCATGTTTTCATGAACCCCCATTAGTATATCGATGGCCTAACTGCAATATCCCGTATCTGAAAAAATGCAACTTTACAAGGGAAGCGAAAAACAGTTTAGGTAACACATATAGGGTTATGGGGTATAAAAAAATATATTTGCTATATTTGTGATTTCCACGTCCATGTCTTATATCATTATGCACCATGAAAGTAGCCAACTCATTTTGCCTAAATCACAAATAATCTAAAAGTTATCAAAATGTTAGATACGGGGTATTGCAGTTAGGCCATCAATATGCATTTTTTATAAAAAAGTCGGATTTCTTAATCTTGCTTTTTTCAAACTTCATTTATTTTCTAAAAAAATCTCTGAATTTGTACATGGGCTGTGGCGGATCCAAAAGGCAGAGCGGCTCGCCCCCCCGCAACCAGACATATAACTTATTTTTAGTTTTGCAGCATCAATTTTTTAAAATTTGTCACAAATTCTACTTAATTTTTTTTAAAAATTCGCCTGCAGCGTCATAAATCTCTTTTGGATACTAAATTTCACACCTCAAAATATATTTCGTCTCTATCTATCAAAAACCGCTATAAAAAATATTTTGATGAACCCCCCCCCCCCCCCGGGAATCCTGGATCCGCCACCGTACATGGAAATAATTTTCAACGTAACATTCACAATCCATTGCCTATCTGTTAACCGAAATATAACTCCAGGTCTTTATCATCTTGCAATCAAGTTTTGACTTACTATCTATATTTTCCAAGATATCCATTGCAACTTTACTTAGTAGTGTAAAGCAGTTTAACAAAGAAAACAAGCAAAAAAAATTGCACAGGTGAACAAAAAAAACTAAAAACAGCTCATCACACATTTATCGAATATTGCTCACTGACCCCGACTCCTAGAGTCGGGGAGTGGTGAGGTTTGCTTTTATTTCTGAAAAATCATACCCGAAGATTGGCTTCGCATGAGAACACAAAATTAAAAATCGGAGCCCCGCCGCGCCTCGTGAGCAAAACCGAACGAACTATTAACCGATAAAAAACCATGAGCGTTCCCGGCCGCGGATTCTGTACTGTCGAATTCTATAGCGACATGTCGTCCTCTCTTTCTATATTTTGCAATTAGCAGGCAACAAAACATATCGCTATAGAATTCTACAGTGCGCAGAATGCGGGCCCAGCGCAGGGACAAGCATTGTTAAAGCGGTTTTTGCTTTTCGTTCGCCTGAATCTACTTGATATGCCGCGGAGTGAAGGTTGGTTGTCATGACAATGTCGCATGCTTTGGTAGGGCAAAGAATCAGGTGTTGCACCTGCCTACATTATTGAAATAGTGTCCGGTTACCGGCGTATTGTTTATTCGGTTTTTATTATTTTGCTATTATAAATAGTGTCCGGTTACCGGCGTATTGTTTATTCGGTTTTTATTATTTTGCTATTATAATATGTTCCCTGTGTACGATGCAGTGTGTGTTTTACTGAAAACCCCATTTACGATGGCAAGAAAAACTTTTTGAACTCTGTCTGTATACAAAAATGGGGGAAGGCCGCCACTACACTTTTCATGTTAATTTATTTACCGATACATATTATTCTTTGGAGATTTTTGCGGAACTTTAAATTTAAAGCTTATTTTCTCCAAACCCATGAAGTTTTTGGAAAAAAGTGAATTTTCTAATAATTAGCAATTATTAATACTGTTCGAAAAAAAGCAGTCAGTGAGCCAACGTTGATTAGGAAGGAGTATAGGGTAGGACCCTTTTGTTTTTTTAAAGGGATTTTAAATTTAACAAAGTCAAACCAACAAGTCGATACCCTCCAATAAATCAAATTTGTTTTCCTAGGCAGCTTCGACAAACAGCTGAAGGGTGCTTAAATGCTGTGCTGTGTACTCTATCCGTCAATCTGCTATAGTAGCCTTTGAGAAAATGATGCCTCAACATTTTAGCTCACACATCTACTATACTATAGTAGTGTGAGCTATGGTGATTCTAATTTTTTCGAGAAAAAAAAAGTTGCTCCGATTTCAAAAATTTTTATATATCTTTGCGTTTCAGATGATTTTGAAACTTTTTTGTTGCGCCGTCTGTCTGTCTGTCTGTCTGTCTATCTATCTATCTATCTGTCTGTCTGTCTGTCTGTCTGTCTGTCTGTCTGTCTGTCTGTCTGTCTGTCTGTCTGTCTGTCTGTCTGTCTGTCTGTCTGTCTGTCTGTCTGTCTGTCTGTCTGTCTGTCTGTCTGTCTGTCTGTCTGTCTGTCTGTCTGTCTGTCTGTCTGTCTGTCTGTCTGTCTGTCTGTCTGTCTGTCTGTCTGTCTGTCTGTCTGTCTGTCTGTCTGTCTGTCTGTCTGTCTGTCTGTCTGTCTGTCTGTCTGTCTGTCTGTCTGTCTGTCTGTCTGTCTGTCTGTCTGTCTGTCTGTCTGTCTGTCTGTCTGTCTGTCTGTCTGTCTGTCTGTCTGTCTGTCTGTCTGTCTGTCTGTCTGTCTGTCTGTCTGTCTGTCTGTCTGTATGTCTGTATGTCTGTATGTCTGTATGTCTGTCTGTAACGACCAACGCGCATAACTCAAAAACCGCCTGGCCGATTTTAATGAAATTTGGTACCTAGGCTGGGTCTTGGGTCGAGATGGTCCCATTTAAAAATGAACAAAATCCACCGAACACAAACGAAATAAAAGGGTGGGAGTAGATTTCAAAAATTAGAGTTTATGTGAAAATATGGCGTGTGTGATATCAAACGAAAGGTAATTGAGTCTGCAGTTAAACAAAATACATTTTAATTTATTTAAAAAAAAAGGGTGGGGGTATATTTTAAAAATTAGTTTAAGTGAAAATATGGCGTGTGTGATATCAAACGAAAGGTAATTGAATCCGGCGTTTAACAAAATACATTTTAGTTTTTTGTTTTTTTTTAAGGGTGGGGGTAGATTTCAAAAATTTGAGTTTAAATCAAAACATGGCTTGTGTGGTATCAAACAAAAGGTAATTTAGTCCGGAGTTGAATAAAATATATTTCAGTTTTTAGTTATATTAGCTCACACGTACACTATAACTATAGTACCTAGTGTGAGCTTAGGGGCCCATATATTGGCAGAGTATTTTACCTGGTCGCACAAAATAAGAACATTATGCAATGTTTCTTTTAACAATAGGTACTTCTTTAAATATTTTGAAACTGGCACTTAGCGCATGCGCACTCTAACAAGAGTTACATTGAAGAATTCTTACAGAGGAAAAAGTTGTTCGTTTTGGGGGGAGGAAATATCATATTAAATATTGCATAAAACTATTTTGCATAGTGACCAGGAAGTGTATTTCGTGTGTCAAAACTACATACAACTGTTTGTAATTTGAGATTTGCGGGGAAATTTCCCCATTTTCCCCTCCGGTAGATTCGCGCCAGTGTTCAGGAAAGTATCAGCTTCTCAAACTCAAACACTTTTAACCTTTTTCTGTTTCCCACGAGTTTGTTGGTGCATCAGCTCAATTGTCTTTTGGTCATATCAGCGGTCTGCAGAATACAACGTCCTTCGAGAATCTAAAAAGGCATATGGAACATATATTAGGAAATTATTAGATAAGGAATGCGCGATAATGCAGTATATGCAATAGAAATATATCTTACGCAATGTCTAGAATAAAAATTAATGAAAAAATTAAGTTATTTAAAATGTCATGATAAGAAAAAAATTGTTTTTTGAATTTTATCTAGGGTGGGCAAAGAGTTTCCCACATACATTGTATGCACCTTATAGGTATACGGCTGCGACATATGACTAGGATTTTTGAGCACAAGTGACTTTGGTTTTCACAGGCTTCGCGCTAACCGTCAATCTGTTATCTAGCCCGTCAAAAGAGAAAAGGACCCTTTCAATAAATCCAAACACAAGGCTTATATCCGAATCCGCTAAAACAAGTGATAAAAACTGGAATAAAGAGATTCTCGACCCTCAATTTTAGACCAATTCAATGTTAGAAATGTTAGTTTAACGCTAACGTAAACCAAACTGCACTACGTGAATAACGCATTAAACCTCGTTCCCACCTACGAATTTCTCGTGCGTATTGATATACATATTATATTTATATTGAGATTATGTGACGCGTGAGCGGCACCCACGAGAAAGTCGTAGGTGGAACCGGGTGTTAGACACTTAACATACGATTTAGCGCTCTACGTTTTGTTTAAAATGTTAGTTTAAGTTAATGTTTATACGTAAGCGTATCTACCGATAGCAGAAAATATTGAATTTACAAAGCGTTTTATAAGGTTATATTTTTCTTTTTTGTCTTTTTAGGCATATAAAATAATTTTTGTTAAACGCGAATCATAAACCGTCATCTGAGTCGAGTCCCAATTTTTTATGGCGATGATAAAGATATGATTCATATATGAGTGGGCCTTGCAGCCCTTCTACTGCGACCGCCAGTGGGTCTAAGTGGCTCACTTTTGAGTGGTTTCTCAGTACTGTGTGCCTATCCTCCAAAAAGGCTGGCTATCAGCATCGAAGAAATTATTTCTTCGATGCTATCACTTCGAGTGAGAGAATGTTAAGATCTGGATCAATCTGAGGTTTACCGAAAGTGTTCCGACGTAAACGTAAAATATCCCGACAGAGTACACGTCTGACTGTTTCGTCATCCTCCATACAGAGTCTCCAATTCAGCGAGGCTCTCTTTCTACAAGGTCCTTTAATGAACTCTTTAGAGTGAGCCAGTTCTGGTATATTTATCCAGTATTGTTGGGAGCTATTTTTCACCCATTTTAATATGGTTGATTTAGACTCCCCAGGGCTGCTTCGGAAACTTATAACGATGCACCCAGTACCATGTTTACACTGTATTTTTTTGTTAAATTAAAAACTTTTTTATACCCTATGTGGATTGTTTTATCCCCTTTATTTTTCGGACATTTATGCCCTACTAGACTTGATGTGTAATGAATATTATAAGATCTCTGGCCTCGCGTTGCTTGTAATAATTGGCAATTCAAATTATGATGGGATGGCCTGCTTTTCATAAAAAGAGCAAGAACTAGGGGAGGAAAGTGACTAGGTCCTATTCGATTGAAAAAATAAGTAGTGCAGTAAAAAACGGGTGACGGTGGAAAGATCGAAAGACAAAATCTCGAATACAAAAATCTAGAATACTTTTGCTTGAAATATAAAAGATCGAAAACAGAAAAGCTCAAATGACAAAATCTTGAAAAACAAAAGCTGGAACGACAAAATCTTGAAAAAGGAAAAAAATTAGAACCTATGCTGGCCTTGTTAAATTATTGCCTTAACTTAACCCGGTTAGGTTAAAATAACCTGCATACCAACCTTACCGAGTCAGGTTAGGAGACTAACCTAACCAGGTGAATTTTTCTTTTTTTTAAATTTTTTCGCCTTTTAATATTTTCCGAGATTTTTCTTTTATGAGATTTTGTTGTTCAATCTTTTGTTTTCGAGATTTTGTCGTTCGAGCTTTTGTATTCAAGATTTTGTCTTTCGATATTTTTATTGCTTCCCAGTAGAAAATACCTAAAAAATATATTACATAAATAAATAAAGATTAAAATGTAATAAACTGTAATACCAATGTAGTACTCAGTAATATAAAATAAATTAAGTAAAACAAAAAATGTATCCGAATTAAAATAAAATAAACAGGATTTGAAATACTAAATTAGCAGGCAAAAATATAAAGAATTACAAAAGTATTTCAATTAAATTATTTTAAAGAAAATCCAATTGACATAAAGATAATTAAAAAAGTAAAGAATATGAAAGGCGTAAAAACCAAGTATGAGGATAAAAAAATTTTTTGGGTCAAAATTAAGAAAAATAACTTTAAATAAGCATTAAAAAAAATATATTAAACTTTACAAATATTATCAGGACAAAATTAACAAATATCTAATAGGTATATTATTTGTTCTTATTATTACAAGCTTTTATTTAACTTTAGATGTTCTGTCTAACTATCTAACTAACTATCAAATCTTGTGAAGCGTTTTTGCCACACTTCCCATTATCCGATTTGGATGAAATTTGGTACACACATAGTGGTCCCATGACAATACAACATTAAGAAAAAATATCCTACCACCCCTACCCCCACCCCTTCTATATAAAAATGTGTTTTTGACACACTTCCCGTTATCCGATTTAGATAAAATTTGGTATACAGATAGTGGTCCGATGATAATACAACAATAAGAAAAAAATATCCTCCCACCCCTACCCCCACCCCCTTCCATAGAAAAATTTGTTTTTGACACACATCCCGTTATCCGATTTGGATGAAATTTGGTATTCCCATAGTGGTCCGATGACAATACAACATTGAAAAAAAAATCCTACCACTCCTACCTCCACCCCCATCTATAGAAAAATGCGTTTTTGACACACTTCCCATTATCCGATTTGGATGAAATTTGGTATACATATAGCGGTCCGATGACTACAACAATAATGAAAAAATGTCCTCCCACCCCTACCCCCCACCCCCTTCCATAAAAAATGCGTTTTTGACACACTTCACTTCAAATGACTTTTATAAAATTTGGTATATGCATAAAGGTCCGATGGCAATATAGCCCAAACAAAAAAAATATATTTCTACCTCTACCCCCATCCTCTCCTTCCCCCAATAAAAAAATGAGTTTCCAAACAACTCACGATCAGCGATTTCATTATAATCTAGAACAAACTTTTCTGTTCTGTTATTGAACAAATATTTTCATTTAATAGAGTAGATAGCTGAGACTAAAAAGTAGAAAATAAATTGGTAAAAAAATTTTTTTAAGTCACACGCTTTTATAAAATGCACTAAAAATTAAAAAAATAATTTTCTAACATTCTAATATTATCATAATAATTAAAGCGATGGCCGCAAATCAAAGCATAAGTTAATCTAAAGTTGTGATCTTAACACTTAAAGAATATTCAACATAGCAGGTCATCAAAGATATGTTTGATGTGCCGCAATGTTATGCCATTGCCATACCTATGTCAGAGAAATGCTGGGGTATCTTAGGTCGGGTTGGGTGGGTTTGCTACCTCTGCATTTTTCTGCTAGATTGATTCTTGCAAATAGTGATATTTAATTGATACAGATATCTTATCGTGCTAACATCGTCAAGATCAGTCGGCCATCGCTTTTATTATTATGATAATATTAGAATGTTAAAAAATTATTTTTTAATTTTTAGTGCATTTTATAAAAGCTTGGGACTTAAAAATTTTTTTTTACCAATTTATTTTACAAGAAAAAGGTCAAGATACGTTTAAATCTTGAATAATTATTACTTACCTAATAGTAGCATCCTATAAGACAACTGAAAAACATTGCTTTAAAATTGTACTGGACTATAGTAGTACAGAGTATCGGCCAAAAGGGGGTACATTGGTTCACACAGTGTGACAGGGTAAGCACAGTGAAAGTGAATGCACAGGGGTGTTGGTGTGTGAAACAGGGCCTATTGTCAAGGTAGAAAATTATTCTGTTAGGACTTGCGGTGCTTTCATCCCTTGATAATGCTCTTATTATTAAAAAGAAAATCTCGAATTTGATTTTCCTTAACTTCCATTCCAACTTTGAAGGGTATCAATTTCTCTTCAGTGTAGCTATTCTTGGGGAGAAACGAGGAATCTCGCTTGATTACACGCATCTGGTCCACACATGCAATTTCTCCTACTTTTAATACTTATGAAATCATTTTTGATCAAATATATTTGTTTTCTTCCTAAGAAGCAGTAGAATAATTTCCATTGAAAATAATGTCATCCGTGTCGTCAAGGGCTCGGTTTAGTAACGGGGTAATTCCGTCAGACATCCAAAATTTCCTCACATAAACGAGAAGCTAATTCCGGACACGAGAACAGGTTTCCGCGATGGATAGTGTAAACACACTTTTATTGTGTAACGTAAAAGTAGATAGTTAAGTTACGTACGTACGTAACGCGTAATGAAAGTAATAAAAGCATGGCTCGACTTACCTTAGGTATTCTATGAAAATATGGTGGAAGGGAGATCCAATTCATCCAGAAGCAGTCCATTGAGGGTCACTTTATCACCAGTATTTTCTAAGACCTTAAGACTTTAAGCATTATAGACCGGGTGTAAGTATCAAGTCTGTAGATTTGATATCGACCGGTTTGTATTTTTTTAATACTCACAGGTCAAATAACTGCAAAGATTTGGTTCATCCTAATGTGCAATATGATAGTAAGCATTTCTCAGTCAACTTTAGAAAATAAAGAAAAACCACATAAAAAATTTGCAACGAAATGTAATTTTTTGTTAAATCCGTGCAGACAGGATTCTCGTTAAAAATAGTCTCAAATTGTAGTACCACCCCTAAGGGCTGGTTTATAGTTCGAAACACAATAGAAATAATCCATGATTGACAAAAAAACTTATATACAAAAATTAAATAATTAAAACTATATCTGTAGATGCATTACCGTATTAAATACGTATCAATATTTAAATACTGTAAAAGGACAAGATATATTAGAATCCCTTTTCAATTATATATTCACGAAAACAATCGACCATCGGTTGAATCGTCGCTAACGTGTCTAAAAAATTAACATGTAAAATGTAGCGGATAGCGGACACTGACTTACACCGTTTTTATTTGACATTTCCTAGTGACGTTTGTAGGTTTAAATATGGCTACCATTTTTGAACCAAAATATTTTATTATTTTTATTTATTTATAACATTTGTGTGGAAATAATGTATTTTTTACAACGAAAAAAGATGACCCATATTGCAAGATATTTATGAACAATTTATATAAATATTAAAAACTATTGCATTCACGGGAAAAATAAGTTAAACCTTAAACCAAAATGTAGACTTTTAAACCTAGGATTGTAGCACTTAGCACTATAGACTCTTTAGTAAATACTGGTGTTTGGGTTTAAGTATTTTGCAAATTACTATTTATGTACCACAAATGGGCAGAGCAGAAAAGTAAGTTCACAGCTGATTTTGTATCGAGGCAACGACCGTAGTAGCGAGGTGCTCGATCATTGACTGATTGTTGTTTTCTAAAAAACGCCCTCTTTGCTCCTCGGTGGGCTGGCATGATATCCACAAGTAGGTGTGGGTGATATTTTGGAAGTATGTAGGAAAATGACAATAGGAAGTTCTGTGTGTAAAAGAAAGAAAGGTACAATGCAAATTAATCGTGCCTCTAAATCCCGATTAATATTATAGTAATATGTGAATATGTATTTTTAGCCCAGGTGCCAAAAAAATATCAAACTAAAAAAAATTAAATTATTCTCAAAATAAAATAAAAATTAGAAGGGACGTGGAGACCAAATAAATATTTTTGGTGAACTGTAACGGATACCCGATTGTAGACATCCATAGGTCGCTGGTTCAAATCCGACTCGAAGGACTATGTGTAGCTTTAGGCTTTGTCGCTCTAAGGGCCGGTTCATCAATGGAGGGTTACCCCTCGAGTTAGAGATAGCTCTGGGTTAAAGTTGTCAAAAGTGTATATCCATCCAAGGTCAAATGCAAACTCGAGGGTTAACCCTAGGCTAACTTGATCCGCGCTCGAACGGCAGGGTAGCGTATTTAGCTCTGGGTTAACGTCAAAATTTCCAATTATTTTGAAGTGTTTTTTTTATTTTGGTTGATTTTTCTCAAAAGCATAACATTTAACTTGTGTACTTCAATTTTTGTGTTAAATAGGATGCTCCGAAATTTTTAAAACACCAGCGATACTTTTTATGGTGTGAGGCTGAGATGATGGTATTCCCCAGAGATATGAAGATTTTTGCAATGGGAGCAGTCTACCAAGCAAACCAAATATTCTTTTTTCTATGAGCAAGATCATTTTTAATAGAAAAGCACCCAATAAATATCCCACCTGCCAACAGAGCTATACCTAATATGTGTAGGAACCGAGCCACAATATAGACCCACTGGCGGTCGTAGCGGAAGGGCTGCAAGGCCCACTCACATATGAATCTTCAACAATATGTGTACCAGGTTTATTATAATTACTAATTTATGTATATAATTTAAAAACTTTTAATATGTATTTAAAAATGCAAAATAAAAAGTGAATGTATATTTCAAACACTGTTTTTTAAATTTTTATTTGGCGGTCCCTAAAAAATGACTATTAGTTTCTTTTGTTATACAATAGTATTTTAGGAATCAGAAATAATCAACAATTAAATTTATATATGTATTTTATATGTATGTACGTAACATCAAAATAAAATACTTAAATTATGGCAACATGCTAGAGCACTTTTATAATTAAAAAAAATATGTTACAGAATAAATATTATATCACATCAAGGTTTTTAAACACTTTCTGGTCACCCAGGAAGCCTCTG
The DNA here is from genome assembly GCA_963576565.1 of Aspidapion aeneum. Lineage (NCBI taxonomy): Eukaryota > Metazoa > Arthropoda > Insecta > Coleoptera > Brentidae > Aspidapion > Aspidapion aeneum. The sequence continues at coordinate 29,562,368 of OY755038.1, read as the reverse complement.
GTTGCTCTGCACAGGGGGTTGTTTGTAAATAAGTCATTCCGGGATGACAGGTTGATATGTCAGAAACTAGTACCATTATTTCTTGTTGATTTGCCTTATTGATATTTCTTTATTAAAATGTAGAAGTCTGTTGGTTTCCTTGTAAAAACATGACCTGTAACAAAAATAAAATACGTGTAGTAGTTTAAAAATAAACTTAAAAAATGCATCAGAATTATGATCCAATACCAAAGATATTAATCCATTTGCTGTTAAGTTATTTTATCTCTTAAATTATCTAGCTTTAATAGGTAGATAGGCACCTATAGATGCATTTTTATTTCAGGATATAATTAGTAGTTAAGTACAACAGAAACAATTTACAAAGTTGGAACTATCTACATGCTAATTTTTCTGTAGCTAAATTATTTTCATCATACATATAGTAGATACTTACTGTCTAGAGTACAATAACTGAAGAAACTGAATAAGTTTATTCCAAATAATATTTTTTAACAAAACACCCGACACCAACATTACAAAAAAACATATGATTATAACCACAGAATGTCAAAAATTCCACAGACTATTAAATAAGAAGGGAAAACTTAGATGGTCGATTGTTACCAGCATTGCCAACCTGCGAGTTTCGGAGCTCTGGGTTAAAATCGCGTGGATAAACACTTTTCTCTTTAACTCGAGGGTTACCCCAAGGTTAGAGTTGGCCCAGGGCTAGCTAACACGACGAGATACCCCGCCATTGAAATACCGGCCTTAAGTCTAATTTACTTTAGACCATTGATTGTTAGATTAGAGGAGAGAAAGGGGCCTTATTACCAGACCGGACATATGTCACGGCACTTGCAATAAGGCAGAAAGAAAGTTAAAAATGACTTACAACCAGACTAGTGCACTTGCTGTAAGTCGAAAATAAGAACTCGCAACAAGACTGGCCACTTGCTACGAGTTTTGAGTAAAAGACCTAAAACCAGATGAAACACCTGCTATAGGTTTAAGTAATATAGTAACCGGACGGTGCACATGCCACTATAAAGTTAAGGAATAATTGCCGAAACGCAGTCCCGTGCATTTTCATTGTTCAATTAACCGGTTATAACCCTGCTCCGGACCAGGGTTATAAGAATGCTTGATTTTTTGACGGTTGTTGATTAAACGCTCTTTGTTTAATTATCGCATTTAAACGACGAGAACTAATAACCGAACGTTCGAACGCTCAAATTTGTCTATTATGACGTTAGTTAATTTGTTTGGGTCAAGCTATTTTCGGTATTCTCAATAAAATTAATTTAGATTCCAAGAATATCAGTGTTTCTAATTTCAAATCAACAATAATTTTGTAAATATATATAAATATATAACTAAATATTTCGAGGCTATATTGCCGTAACGTGACCATCAAAAACAAATTATGCCTTGCTTGTGACGTCAACAAAAAGGTAGATGGTGGCCCGTTCGTTTTGATAGCCCTGGATGAGCAAATAAAATTTCACATATGTACACCTGTTGGGCCTGTAAAAAAAATTGTTTTAATCATTCTAAGATAAATAATAAAAAAGAAAAGAGCGTGCGTTAAAAAAAATACCCTCTTTACTTTACTTCTAAAAGGAGGGTAGTAAAAAACATGTTAGCGTTTTTTGGTTGCGTCCCTTACACGCACGATTTTGTTTGAGGGTTGGACTGATGGGTGACAAAAGTTAGTTTGCTTTTATTGAATTTGCGACACACAAAACATTTTATATTGTTTTTTTTTTATATAATGAGACAGGATCTGCTGGTCTATCCTCTGCTAATTTTTTTAAATAAATACCTACCATAAATGGTTAGCTATCGCAATTAAAAAACAACTTTTTTTCATTTATTTAAATAGTGTAAAAAAACGGGATTTGAATATAAATGGTATTTTTACTTTTAAAATATTTTTAAAATATTTTTAATTAAGTATTGTTTTCGACATCAACAAGCAATAATTACATGCAAGACCAGGTTAAGAATAAGTTAAATTTATGGCAAAGCAGCGACTTGTTTTTAGGCATCAATTTTCAGGATCGCTGTATTTTAATCTATCCTTTGAGCCACTGACATCACAACAATTTATATACTGGAAACAAATTTAACAAACTATTTTCAACTGTTAAAAAACACACTGTAATTTTAATTTGTAAAGGTTTTATAAGTCGACGCATCTCTGGTTTGCGCTGGTGTCTTTTCTTTTTGCCTAGAGCGTTTAAAGCAGAGCCGTTTTCGTTCTTTGTGGAGCGCTTTACCATTAGAATTTGGGCGAATCAACAGTGGCGTGTTCTATAGCAGGCCAGAGGGGGTGAACGCCCCCCCCCCCGCCCCTCTGCGCTTGGCGTCCCTGTCGTCCTTTGAGAAAAAAATAGAATTAATATTGTTATTATTTTAAAAAAAGGTTTGTAATTTATTTGACTCCCATACCTATATTTGCACCCCTTAAGGTCTTCGCCCCCCCCCCCTCCCCCGCTCTTTTATCCACGACACGCTACTGCAAATCAACGGCAAGCTATAAGTACCTACAGAGCAGGGTGGTTTTCACTGAGACAAGAAAATCAATACAAAGCATTCTTAGTTGGTTTTCGTAGGCATAACTATTTTGAGCTTTACTTTTTATGTTTATTTAAATTTTAAACCTTTTTTATTGTTGCTTTCAGGAGGTATGTATGATTTTCCTACATAGTTTACACAATTCAGTAAAACACTTATAGTAGTGCTTCCTCGAAGAACCGCCATATTCCTTTTTGATTTGATTAAATTTAATAACTTTTAATACTTTTATAATTAATTTAGAGATTACGGAATCTTTTCCAAAAATATTTAAATGGAACTGTAGTACCAACTGAGTGGAAAACGTCATATATATCCACAATACACAGAAAAGGAAGGAAAGATATATGTGACAATTATAGAGGTGTATCTGTGACTAGTACGCTAAGCAGAATATACGGTAAAATAATAAGAAATAAAGTGGAGAACGAATATAAAGACATGGAGGCAGAAGAACAAGCCGGTTTCAGAGCGGGTAGATCGACTTCAGATCATTTCTTTTGTATAACCCAAGTTATCGAAAAGAAAATGGCATACGGACAAGAGCTGCATCTGATTTATGTCGATTTGCAGAAGTATGATAGTATACCACTAAATCTACTTTGGACAGCGTTGGAAAACACAAACATAAGCGTACAACTAATTAAGGCCATCAAAGAGTTATACCGCAATAGTAAGGCAAAAGTTAAAATAAAAGCAAAACTAACCAAAGGCTTTCAAGTAAATAAAGGTCTTAAACAAGGTTGCTGTATCTCGCCTACGCTCTTTAAGATATACTTGGAACAAGTCCTTAAAGTATGGAAGAGAAAATGTCAAAACATGGGAATTCCGTTGGATGAAACCACCTTGTATACTTTATGTTTCGCCGATGATCAGTTAGTAGTTGCTCAGGATTATGACGACCTCGAATATATGACACGAAAACTAATCGAAGAGTACAATAAGTGGGGCTAGAGGTTAATCTCAATAAGACAAAGTATATCTGTATCGGTAAAACGAAACAGGATCTAATCTTAAATACCGGGCAGCGAATTCAGTCCTGTGATGAGTATAAATACTTAGGTCTAAAAATTACAGCTGATGGAACACTAGATAAAGCTATAAAAGATCGAAACGTACAAGGAAGAAAAGCAATAACTTTATTAAATTAAATGGAATAATTTGGGACCAAAGTATATCGAAACATAACAAAAAGCTTATATATAACACCATTGTAAAAAGTATTATTACATACGGCTCAGAAATATGGCCAATCAAGGATAGAACAGAGAAAATGCTTTCCGCTACGGAGATGGACTATTGGAGAAGAGCAGCAGGAAATCAAAAAGAGAAAGAGTTACAAATCAAAGAATAAGAGAAATTATGACAGTGGGTGAACGTACTTTAGTGGATGATATAAGAACAAAACAACTGGTGTGGTACGGACATGTACAAAGAATGGATGATGGAAGACTACCTAAACAAATACTACAATGGAAACCAACTGGCCGAAGAAAACGAGGACGGCCAAAGAGAAGCTGGACAGAAGGAATAGACAGTGAAATAAGACAGTGAAAAAAGAATAAACCGATAAATATATATAATCAATTTAAGTTGTTGCCCAAATTGGAAGCTTACAGCATTGGAGCCTTGGCCACTTGATTTGACAGAATCTCTGTCAAAGCGCCACCTGCTACAATAGGTATTTACGTTACAAATAAATTTATAGAGTGAGCAGCAGGTAAGACCTGTAAACCTGGGGAGATATTTAAAGTTAATTTCCGCTCCTGTACCGTATACGTATTTTTTTAAGCTGACATAAATCCCAAAAACATACTTCATAATGCAAATATTAATTTTTTAAACCCAGATAAAATGCAACAGATATGTTATTTATGTAAATCTTAATTACTACAATTTTAGCTTATTTTTTATATAAAATATTTTTAAATTGTAATAGAGATGTCAAACCCATTAAAATAAACATAAATTAAAAACTGACAATAAGCTGTCAACAGAAGTGATGATGACTTCGACTGAAATAGGGACCGTAAGAACATATTTTGCGGTCTTTGCCGGTCTCTGTTGAGATCGAAAAGTTTTCTAAAAAAAAATACCTGTAAAATGAAAGTGTCATTTTACAAAAAATTGTAAGGAAAGTGCTGAAAAAACATAGCAGTGCAGCATGTTCACCTTAAATTTCCAACTGATATCCCTGCTAGTGCAGAACGTTTTTTCGGTTTTGTCAATATTTTAATTCTTGATCTAAGTCCTTATAATTGATCCATCTACGACTTTAATGGTGTTTAAACCATCAACGAATACGTTAATGGTTTAAATACTTGCGTAGATTTGTGTCCATCTTTTTAGATATGATATTCCTCTCTTTGTGTAAGTTTATAAGTTGTCATGGTCAAATTTAAAATATATTTGATTATTATTTTCGGAGATGGGACAATTCGCCGCGGCCGATTCGCCGCAGCCGATTCGCCTCGGCCGATTCGCCGCGGGATACTTCGTTGCGGGGACAATTTGCCGCGAGATTTTTTGCTTTATGATATTACTATTGGCAATTGTTTAAACAGTTTTATTTAGCTTGACTTTATATAATATATTTGTCTATTTGTTTGATCATAACTTGTTCAAACTTTTCCAACTAGTTATTTGGTGGTTAGTATAATACAATTCAACATTTTTTTTATAAGAAAAATAAATAAAATGGCGGATTTTCCAATTTATGAACCGATTTGCATCAAACTCGGAACTTTGAGATCTTTCAGGTCGCTGATTATTATTTTTAACTAAAATTAAAAAAAATCAAAATGGCAGTTCTACAATGGCGCACTTTCTTGTTTATAAACCGATTTGCCTCAAAATTGGGGGGGGGGGCTGATTTCTCTGGGGGGGCGAAGCCTCATGATGGCGAATTTTATACTCTTTAATCTTTTTATTAATGAAATATCTGAAAAATATCTAAAAAAATCTTAGGCTTGGGGGGAGGGGGGGCAAGTTCGCGCGGAAACTGCTGGACCATCTTTTCTTGAAACATTTCGGCCCATATGTGACCTATCTAAAACTCTACTTCGGACTGACCTACGAAACTCAAATTTTGCGCAGTCATAGACCTTTATAGAGTTAACAATCCCTTCAAGTTTCATGAACTTCCATAAAGTATTAGTTACGATATTTCAAAAAACATCAAGATTGCCACTCACTCACTCATGTATAGATCATCAAAATTCTACTGTACTACTGTACCAGACATGCTACAAAGCTGAAATTTGGCACACTGGTAGAAATTGTGACCAAACCTTTGAAGAAAATCAAAAAATCCCAAATTTCTAATTTACTCCCATTCTCTATACATGTAAAGTTATGTAGAAGTAACATTAGCCGCTTCCAGAAGCGCTAGAGAGTGAGCTTTGGCAGACTGATAGGAAATATGATAAAACTATAGAACAAAATTAAAAAACTCCAAATTTTAATTAACTTCCCTCCCCTCTAAATGTAAAGTTATGTGAAAGTAACATTGTCCACTTCCAGAACCACTAGAGAGCTGAGCTTTGGAAGACTGATAGGAACTATGAGACAACTATAGGAAAATATTTAAATACACCAAATGTTAATTTACTTTTCTCCCTATAAACGAAAAGTTATGTAAAAGTAACATTGCCCACTTCCAGGAATGCTAGAGAGCTCAGCTTTAGAAGGCTGATAGGAACTATGAACCACAGGAAAAATTTAAAAATGCATTGCAAAAGTTTTGAACAATATTTCGCATATTTTACTACTTTAAAACTTAAATATTATCCAAATTCTTTTAAAAAAGAATGAAATCATAACAAAAACAATTCATGTAAAAAAGTCTAGTACAAGAAAATGGTATTCCGTAAAAAAAATTGAGATAAATGTAAAGTTCTCTAATACAAATTTCAAACTAAAAGGTTCTTACTAGTTTCGAATTGTTTTTCTAAACTTGGCTATTACGGCTGCAAATGACTCTTACGCACAGTGCTAAATCACATAAAGAAGTTTGCCTGAAATAGCACAGTTTAAAAAAACATTTAGAAACTAGTAAGAACCTTACATTTTGAAATTTGTATTGGAGAACTTGGCTTTACTATTATCTCAATTTTTTTTACAGAATATCACTTTCGCATACTTGACTTTTTTTTATATGAAATGTTTTTGTTATTATATATATTGAATTGAATTAAAAGAATCAATTCCTATTTAACCAGGTCCCAAAAGACACTAATTTCCTGCATCCCGTCCCATTAATTGGTGCGACCGTGTAATCCAACACCCTGGAATGGCGTCTCAAACTCGACAAGCAGCTTAGGATTTCATTTCATACAGCTGCGCTATATAGCTACACAGCTTCTATGCGAAAACTGCTTGTCGGCCATCTAGAGTTGCATCGGATCAAAACTTGCAATTAGGAAGAGAGTAAACACCGTAAGAACTAGCATGGAGAACAAAAGGAAATGCAGTCATGGATCTTTGAAAACTCAGTTGTTTTTTTAAGTATCTTGTTTACATAGACTCTCATATTTAGCTTATTTGACGATATTTTCAAAACAAAACTAATTAAATTTGGGTAAAATTTTGTCTACAATGAAAACATGTACTTTTCTTGAATAAGTTGTTTTACCTTAAAACAATTTGTTTTGAATTAAAATATTTATTTTTAGTTCAACGCAGCGTTCAATATTGAAAAGAGGCAAATTGTCTTCATATAAGTAATATTTTGCTTCCAGAGAAACCGGCGCCTTAGGTTAAGTCAGTTCCAATTTATAATAAAACAATTTCTGTTTTACATTAAAATAAAGAGGCAAGACATTTTTTGTGCTAAATCAAGAAAATATTCTCTTGGTGAATAGGAAAGCACCAATTATTTTACTTCAAAGCAATTTGCTTTGATCTAAGACAATGTTTTTTACCGTGTAACAAAACAACGGAACAAAGAATAAGGATGGCCGCCGGAGGGCATATAATGATGTTTTTTGCCTCCAAGTGTTTTGTTTTTTGCATTTTTTAATAGATTTGCATTTTATGAATTGAAACTTAATAAATAGGTAAGTGTAACTGAATCAAAAAGAATTTTCTATAGCAGTTAATTCTTTGTGTCTGAAGAAGAAGAGTTTTAAGTTCTCATAATCGTAATTGTTGAACTTAAAATTGCTTGTGCCCTAGGTCTAGTGTTATTTAAAGTTTATAAATATTATCAAAAGATTTAGCGTGTTATGAGGAATAATTCAAAAATATTTTTAACCGATAACACTACTTAAGTTGTCAAAAAATTCAAAAATAATGCTTGTCGAAAAAATACTTCATGGTCTGTCCTCTAAATCGTATTTTAAGGTTATAATTTGTAAATACTTGTTTTATAAATACAGCTAAAATATTAAAACTTTTAATTTAAATTTAAATGATTCAACAAAAAATATGTCACTGTAGCTGTACCACCACTACTAGCTGATTTTTTTATTATAACTTTTTATTTTTTAAATAAGTATTTTATTCTTGGTTAGAAATATTTTAATAAATAAAACTTGTGTAACAAAAATATTGATTCTAAATTACAGAACCGCCACGCCCGTTTTGCCACATATAGGTACCCCATTTTACCCCGTATGCGGGGCAAAATGGGGCAAAGTCAACTTTTTACAAAAATAAAAATAAAAGTATGATGGCGTTCTAAGTCGCTTAAACTAAAAATTAAAAGATAAATAACGTATCTAGCCAACTTATATGAAACAATGGTAAAAAGCACGCTGTTGTATGGAATAGAGACTGGTCGCGTAACAGAAAAATACAAAGCAAAAATGGAAAGTGTCGAAATGGATGCAGTAAGAAGATCAATGAGAATATCTAGAACAGATCATATAAGAAATGAAATCATAAAAGAAAGAATGGGAATCGAGGGAAACATAACGGATGACATCACTAAAAGGCATCTGATATGGTACGGCCATGTACAACGGATGAGCAACGAAAGATTACCAAAACAGGTCCTAGAATGGCAACCACTAGGGCGCAGAAAAAGAGGGCGTCCTAAACTGGAATGGCAACAGTCAATCCAAAGATCAATGAGTCAAAAAAACCTGACGGAAGATGACTGTCAGGATCGAAGGAGGTGGAGAATACGCGTCCAACGTAGAAAAACGTTCTAAACCGACATAGTAGTAGTAGTAGTATCTAGCCAACTTAATTCCAAATGACGAACGCAATGGTGATCATGTAATAGGAGAAATAAGCCTTTAAAATTGAATACTTCATATTGCCCCCCTTTTCCCTTGGTGAGGTCAGGCCTTCTGTAGAAAATAAAATATACCGAAGGACCACTCGAGATAGCTCGAGAAAAACGTGTGGGAGTTAAGAGGGACTGTATCTTTCCACAGGGCTCCGACAGGGAAAAAAGAGCCTAAACTTATTTACTAAAAAATAGCGTAGCAATGAAAAATTATCAAGAAACGACTTACCCTTAGATGTCTTTTGTAGCTACTTGGCTGGCCAGCCCGATTATACGCGAAGTACCAGACTCTCCATTGTTCTATAGTTCAAAATGTTCCAAACACTAATGTCTAATAAACTAAAGCGTAAAATTAATAGTTTCCACAATTTTAATATAAAATAATAGCGGTGCGGTGACTTTAGTTGCACGTGGCGCGTGGTTGAGTTGTTCTCGCAGACAATCGGCGTTTTCGTCTGCTAGGCCGAATTTAGCCGCTTATCTCAAATCCTTCATTGCTGGAAGAAGCGCGCGAAGTTTAAATTTAAAATATGGAAAGATATAGCGTAAAGTAAATCAAAATAATATTCTAAAACGCTTGTAAGCGTAGAAAATGTAACCCAAAAATATTTAAAAACTAAAAGAGATAGCTTCTCTAATTTTAAGTGAAAATTAGAGAATATAATTATTTACAAAAATAAAAACAAGTTGGGAAACTTGTTCATTCGGCCCACCAAAATGAGCATCATTTTTCGGTAGGTGAATCTGAATCAATTGGAAGGGGGCAAAGCTTGACTAAAGGTCGTTTAAAGATACCGGACGCGGTACGAACATTTGCCACCCTAGCGTGCCCATCAGGCCCTTTAAAAATTTCAATAATGCGACCTACCCGCCATTGAAGGGGCGGTGATAACTCGTCTTTGATAAGAACGAGGGTACCTATTTTTGGCTCTGCGCATGGTTCCAACCATTTATTTCGTACTTGAAGGGTATGTAAAAATTCTTGGCTCCAACGACGCCAAAAATCGGCTTGTATTCGTTGGACCAAGTTCCATCGCGATAACCGATTCTCAGGTTTACTTGAAAAATCTTCGTCAGGAACAGAAACTAAAGGTCCATGTGTTAAAAAATGTCCCGGTGTTAAAACCTGTAGATCGTTACAGTCGGTAGATTGCGGGGTCAAGGGGCGAGAATTTAAAATCGCCTCAATTTGACAAAGAACTGTGTACAACTCCTCATAACTTAGAATTTGCGAGCCAATGGTACGAATTAAGTGAGTTTTTACTGATTTTATCCCTGACTCCCAAAGACCGCCGAAGTGGGGAGCTGATGGAGGGATAAAATTCCAGGCGATAGCTTGTTGAGTGCAAGCATTTCTTGCAAGATCAAGCAATTCTTTGCTTGATTTAACGAAATTTGTGCCATTGTCTGAAAAAAGAGTTTTTATGTAACCTCTTCGGGCCACAAAGCGACGTAGCGCAGCTAAAAAAGCGTCCGAAGTTAGATCTGACACTAACTCGAGATGTAAAGCTTTAGTATTTAGACAAATAAAAAGGCAGATATATGCTTTTTGTGTTTTTACACCTCTGTGTTTACTGAGAGTGATAGGTATAGCACCACTAAAATCTACTCCACTAAAAGTAAAAGGCTTTTGTGGAATCAAGCGGTAGGACGGAATTTGTCCCATGATTTGCTCATAGGAATGCGGTTTGACGCGAAAGCAACGAACACATTTGGATAAAACCGTTTTAATTAAGCGTTTGGCAGATAAAATCCAAAAAATTTGACTAATGAGATATTGGACTGTTTGCACTCCGACATGCAAATATTTTTTGTGCATATATTCAATAAAAATATAAGAAAGTCTACTTTCCTTGGGTAAAAGAAGAGGATGTTTTTGTCCGTAAGAAATAGTCATGGCTTGTTGAATGCGTCCTCCAACTCTTATAAGACCATCCTGGTCTAAAAAGGGATTCAATTTTTGTATGGGTTTTATGCATTTTTTCTGGTTTTGAAGGTTAAGAATTACTTCAGAAAAGTATTTTTGTTGTTCGTGCTTAGCCAAACATTTTAAAGCGTTAAAGAGATCGATATAATCTATATTTGTCTTTTTTCTGACGTCTGCGGATAGTCTCCAATTATTTATGAATCGTAAACTGCGGGCTAAAAGTAGTTGAATAGCGTAAAAATCGGATTTATTATTTAAAAGCGAATCTAAAAAATTTTCCGTTATTCGGTCACAAGAAATCAGAGCAACATTTTTTCGTTCCTCAGTCTCTAAACTGTCATTTATTTTGACTTGCGGGGTTTTTGTTGGCCATTTATCGAAAGATTCTTGTAAAAAACTAGGGGCGGCCCACCATAGGGGATGATTTAAAAGCTCACTCGGCGAGCAGCCGCGGCTGGCTACATCGGCACTATTGAGAAAGGTGGGGGTATATAACCAACATTCTGGATTAATATTATCTTGGATAAGACTAACACGATTTGCGACAAAAGTTTTCCATTTACTTGGATGGGATTTTATCCAGTGTAAAACAACCATTGCGTCCGAAAAAGCGTAAATATTATTTATTGTGAACCTTTTTATGAAGATATCATATGTGTATTTTAAGACCTCAGATAAAAGAGTAGCGGCTAGAAGTTCTATTCTCGGAATACTAACAAATTTTTTAAGTGGAGCGATGCGACTTTTCGCAAGAACAAAATATATGTGATATTTAGCGTTTCGTAAGACACGTAAGTATATTACGCATGCGTACCCTCGTTCACTCGCATCACAAAAACCACAGAGATCGATGGATTCGGCGTTGGTGATGTCAATGTGGCGGGGTAAACTAAATTTTTCTAAAACTTGAAATTCCGATTGATAGAGTGTCCACTGACGAACTATTTCTAAAGTAGGCGTGGCGTCCCAGGAAATACCAAGTAACCAAATTTGTTGAATCAAATATTTTAAAGTGAATGTTACTGGGGTAAGATAACCATGGGGGTCATAGCAGCGTGCTAAAAAAGAGAGAAGCGTCCTTTTAGTACAGCTGTGCTGATTAGGTAAGATGTTAAATCGAAACTCGTCGTATGAAGGATGCCAGCACAGGCCTAAGACCTTAGTGACGTCATCCGAATCGAGAGATAAAACTGCGGGGTTGACTAAGGAGGGATCTAAATGAGAGATCACTTCTGAGCGATTGCTAGACCATTTGTGTAATTTCAAGCCAGCGTTTCCTAATAACTCCGTAAGCTCCTGCTGCAAATTTAACGCCTCTTGAACCGTTTTACATGAAGTAGTGACGTCATCAATATAGGTATCGTTAAGTATAACTTGAGCAGCGTGAGGGTAGTTATCATATTCGGACTCAGCTTAGTGCTGAAGGGTGCGTAAAGCGAGATATGGTGAACAGTTCACTCCGTAAGTGACAGTTCGTAGTTTAAAAACGGAAACTTTTTCATTAGGGTTAAACCGCCAAAATATTTTTTGGTATTTTTGATGATCAGGGTTGATATTTATACCCCGATACATTTTTTGAATATCGCAGGTGAGCGTCACAGGGTTAAGGCGAAAATGTAATAATATTTGAATAATATCTTTTTGTAGTTTTGGACCCGATAATAATACTTGATTAAGCGAAATATGCGTAAAAGGGTCTGTAATACTCGCATTAAAAACTACCCTTGTCTTAGTAGTGATAGCTTCATTTTTAACAACAGCGAAATGTGGAATAAAATAGCTGTCTGAATCGTCTTCTTTTTCTGAGTCATAGTCCATATGACCCAATTCCAAATATTCATTCATAAATTTAGAATATTCACAATACAAGTTTTTATCGCGAAGCAGTTTTTTTTCTAAAGATAAGAACCGATTTAGCGCGACTTGTTTTATTCCAGGAAACTGCGGTGGATTTGCAAATGTGCGAAAGGGAAGGGAGACAGTATACCGGCCGTCTTGATTACGCGACACGCTCTGTTTAAAATAATTTTCACAAATTTCATCCTCTGGTTTCAAATGAGTTTTTTGGGGGACGCAGTCGGTTTCCCAAAATTTTGAAATTAATTGCGAAAGCGAGTCATTTTCATTTTGACAAAAAAGAGCATTAATTGGCGGGGTAGAAATTAAGGGTTGATTTATTTGTCCCATCAAAATATAGCCGAAAATAGTTCCCATAGCAAAGGGATGATTTGGATCATCGCTAGCGATTTTTTCACCCTGTATAATTAGTGGAAATAGATCCATACCAATTAGTAAATTTACAGGCGAAGGGTTGTAAAAAGTGGGATCTGCTAAGGGTAGATTTTTTATAAAATGCCAATTTTCTGTATTTATTTTTACTGACGGTAAATCAGTACAAACCTTTTGCAAAATAATCGCTTGCGTGGACACAAAAATATCTGGTTTTTGAAAATTACAAATTTTAATAAAAATCGATCCTAGATCAGAAGTAAGAGAGTTGCCTCCAACCCCCTGTATATTTGAACATAAGGGTTGTCTGGGAAGGCCCAATTGTTGCGCTAATTTTTGAGAACAGAAAGTGTTTTGCGAACCGCTGTCTAAAACGGCTCTAACTGTTTGAAAGTGACCGCGGACATCTTGAATTTTTACTAGGATAGTTGACAATAAAACTTGCGATTGCGCAGAAATAAAACCACAATGCGTGGGGTTAGAACCCGAAGGAGTCGCGATTGGTACTTGTGAATTAGAAGACGTCGAAGTAAAATTGTTATTATTTTGAGTAGAGTAATTTTGAAGCGGACACCCAGTAGCCGGGGATCTAAAACTTTGCTGACTGGCCAAGTAACCACGTGGTGAACTATTTGGAGATGCGTTGGGAGACATATTAGAGAGATTTTGTGAGAAATTCACGTTAGCATCAAAATGGGATCTATTTTGATTTTGAGAATTAGCGTAATTATAATTTCGCTCAAAATGAATTAATGAGTGGTGTCTTTGATTACCAGGGCAATAGCGACATGAGCGTAGACTTTGACAAGAATTTGTTAAATGTATTGAGCTTAAACAATTTAAACATAGTTTTTTATTTTTAGCGTAAGAATAGCGTTCGTAGGGAGATTTACCTTTAAATGCGTTACATAAATATATTGAATGTGTGTTAGAATCACAAAAAGCGCATCTATCTTTAGAATGAGTATTTTCCGTACCAAGTAGCGTTTTTGTATAATAAGGCGAGGCGTTATTTTTATAAAACTGTTTATTATTTTTAAATCTATTTTTAGATTGTAGCGAATAAAGCGAATTACATTTACTTTCAAGAAAATTATAAATTTCTTGATATTTGGGCATTTCATTAGACCTAGAATTAGCTAGTTCAAAGCGCGAAAGTAGTACCTCAGGCAATTTATCTAGTAAAATGTTGGCGAGCGGAAAACACCATTGATCAGTGTCGTAATTTAGAGTTTTTAAAGCCTCAATGTTTTCTGAAAAAACATCAAGCAGCGTGCGCAGCGTTTCTGGATTGTCGTCTTTGAGAGCGGGAAAATTATACACGGAGCGCCAATAAGTTTGAGCCGATAAGCGGGGGTTATGATAGCGTTTTAGAAGCGTATTGTAAGCGATTATATAATTAGCGTCGGTTATTTGTAAATGTTTAACTACGTTTAAAGGCGGTCCTTTTAGGTAGGACAGTAACAAATTAAATTTAGCGTTTGTAGGAATACTAGGATTATTGTGTACAGAACTATTGTACATATCTAGAAAGGTTGGAAACTTAGTGATGTCGCCATGAAATTCGACAATGCGCAGTCTTGGCATTAAAGACGCCATAAAGCGGTCTGGATCAGAAGAGTTTGAAATTTGCGTTAAGTTTTGAGGTTGAGGAGCTTCAATTTTCACCTCAAATAGTTGTTTTTGATTTCTTTTAATATCATAGAAGCTGTCGTCAAACTCAGTAAGGCGTTCATTTTCTTCTTCCAGTCTCTCCGGACTTGCCGAATAAGCCTCTATTATTTGATTTTGATAAATAAAAAATGTTTCTTTCATTTCATCAAGGTCGATAAGTCGAACCTGTAAACACGGTTTTTTTGTATCATCCGTTAGGCAAGCATTAGCTAAGTTATGAAGAGTATTAATGCGATTATGTTGCACACTACGGAGTGCTTCTAACTTCTTAAGTTGCGTGCTCATTGTAATGTTTTTAAAAAACTCCGTTAAAACAGGTGAACGATTAGTTTCCGAAATTTTTAATATTTAAAAATTAAAAGCGTTTAAAAGAAAAGAAAATAGGCGATAAAAAATGTAAACAAGTCTCATTTACCTCTCTAAGATCGTGTGTTCGAAACTTTTCCTACGTGCAGTCGACGCCAAGCCAAAAAGAGGTAGGAAATGCGCGAAAACAATGCGCGTTCGGTACTTTTTTACTTGTTATTTTTACTGCGAGCACAGCAAAAAGAGCAAGGTCAGCGTATTTATTAAAAATTTTATATTTAACAAAATGCGATTTAGACTTTAATTTTTCCCGGGGTCCTGTGATCAGGCTCGAACCTGGACCAAATGGTGAGGTCAGGCCTTCTGTAGAAAATAAAATATACCGAAGGACCACTCGAGATAGCTCGAGAAAAACGTGTGGGAGTTAAGAGGGACTGTATCTTTCCACAGGGCTCCGACAGGGAAAAAAGAGCCTAAACTTATTTACTAAAAAATAGCGTAGCAATGAAAAATTATCAAGAAACGACTTACCCTTAGATGTCTTTTGTAGCTACTTGGCTGGCCAGCCCGATTATACGCGAAGTACCAGACTCTCCATTGTTCTATAGTTCAAAATGTTCCAAACACTAATGTCTAATAAACTAAAGCGTAAAATTAATAGTTTCCACAATTTTAATATAAAATAATAGCGGTGCGGTGACTTTAGTTGCACGTGGCGCGTGGTTGAGTTGTTCTCGCAGACAATCGGCGTTTTCGTCTGCTAGGCCGAATTTAGCCGCTTATCTCAAATCCTTCATTGCTGGAAGAAGCGCGCGAAGTTTAAATTTAAAATATGGAAAGATATAGCGTAAAGTAAATCAAAATAATATTCTAAAACGCTTGTAAGCGTAGAAAATGTAACCCAAAAATATTTAAAAACTAAAAGAGATAGCTTCTCTAATTTTAAGTGAAAATTAGAGAATATAATTATTTACAAAAATAAAAACAAGTTGGGAAACTTGTTCACCCCTAACACGATCAGTGTCACAGTATAGGTTACTATTTCTCAGGGTATTTACTTGACGAAGCCATTCAACCAACTTTTTTATAGGAGTACTACACACCTCAAACCTCAAACCAGGAGGAAATATTTTGACAGGTTTTGTTATTTCCAGAAATCAAATTTAATTTACTTCTATAATTTTAGCGGCTTACTCTGATAAAAGTTAAAGTAGGAGGCATCAGGCGTATCCCCCTGGGTCCCAAGGGAGCCAACTCACTCCCACTAATTGCCATTAGAGCGATCATAAAGTCGCAAAGAGTTCGTTATTTCTATTACTCTATGCCTCTCTATACAAGGTGATTTATAACTCAATGCGGAAAAGAACCCGAATTTTTGTGGGTTTTAAAATTACAAATAAACAATATCACAACAAAAACATTTCATGTAAAAAAAAGCCAAGTACGCAAAGTGGTATTATGCTGGAAGGGGATTCCGTAAAAAGAATTGAGATAAAAGTAAAGCCATGTTTTCTAATACAAATTTTAAAATGAAATGTTCTTACTAGTTTGGAAATTGGAATTGGAAAAAACTTTGCTATTACAGCCAAAATATTGTTCAAAACCTTTGCAATGCCTTATTAAAAATTTTGAGGTTTTTAATTTTTTCCGTTGGTTTTATCAAAGTTGCCATCAGCCTTTTGAAGTTCAGCTCTCTAGCGTTCCTGGAAGTGGACAATGTTAATTTTACATAACTTTACATTTATGGGAGAGGGCAGTAAATCAAAATTTTGGTATTTTTTAATTTTTTCCTTTAGTTTTTTCCTTAGAGTAATAAAATCATTACTTACAACGTTTTTTTATAGTTCATTCGTTCGTTCTTCGTTTTTTAGTTCCTTTCAGTCTTCCAAAGCTCAGCTCTCTAGCGTTTCTTGAAGTGGACAATGTTACTTTTACAAAACTTTACGTTTATAGTGGAGGAAAGTTAATTAACATTTTGGGGTTTTTTAACTTTTTTTCAATAGTTTTATGATAGTTCCTATCGGTCTTCCAAAGCTCAGCTCTCTACGGCTTCTAAAAGTGGGCAATGTTACTTTCATAAACCTTTACATTTATAGGAGAGGGAACATATATGGCCTAAATTTTTAAAAATGGCCGCACCATGTGTTTGACGTTCTGGAATCTATTTCTGTTGGCAGCACTTTAATTTTTTTGTATTTGCGCTGTTTGCATCACTGGAATAGAAGCAGCGCGGCGTTTTTAATAAGTTTGACCAAGGCCAACAAAAAAATACAATCCACGACCTTGAAAAAGCGCCAGCTGTTATCGTGGGCTGAGTTTTACATTGGGTCTTATGAGAGGATAGAAGTTTATTTGTGATATTTTCAAAATGACCTTACAGATTTTCAGTAAAATATTCCCAGACACTATCCCGAAATTCCACCAAACTTTTGGTAGGACGAAAGATGATTAAAAGGTTAAAAATATTTAGAATTTAGGATTCCTTCTTTTAAATTCAAATTTCCCGCCATGCACCGCATGATTTGATTTTTTACAATAAAGTTCATTTAAAATCCAAATATACCAGTGTTAATCTTTTTAAGACAAAATTACACTAAAAATATTTTTTTGTGTAATTTTGTTGATTGTTTAATCACATGTAAAAAACTATATTAAGTTTTAAAAGTGCGCCAAATATAAACAACTAGGTGTAGGTGAGTCGATTACTTTCCACGCAAAAACGAACATATTCGCTTCTGCTTTAAATTTAATTTTTGTGTAAGCTATTTATTAGGATTGCTAAACATTAAAAAAAAAATTGTTACAAGAAAATAGTAATTTGAAGGAAAAATCAAATATTCATGATCCGCCATTACAACCTCAATATTTTACAGACAATCAGCTGTAGCGTGACGTGACCATCAAAATAAAAGTCAGCCTCTGCTGTGAGATCAAGAAAATTGTAGATCGTGGCCCGTCGCGTCCTTTTTGATAGCCCTGCTTTGACTGATGTTGGCTAGGGTTTAGACCAAATACGGGGCATACTAGGCCTAGGGCATACCCATACATTCTCACACGCGATGCTTGAAACCATTACCCCCGTTTAATTCTTAATGTTCCTTTTTCGGGTGGACAGAATTTCGGTTACTGCGCATGCGTTAGTTTTGGTGGTTTTGGAACAGTTACGTTACGTCACTACTTTATTTAACAAATTAGGGTTATTTCTTTTTTTTTCTAAAAACTAAAAACTGTTTATGTAAAAATTTATCAAATTGTGGATTAAAATAGTAGTTTTTCTAAAATTAATTGTGTAAATTTATTGTGGATACCATAAAGTGTTTAATAGCATTTATAAACCACTCTTTATAGTTTATAAACAAATTATAAAGAAAAACACAAGTACTTACAAGTACTTCTCCCGGATATTTTTCCACAAACCGCGCACGTTTTACCTGAATTATTTCCCATTTTTCACAGAAAAAACCATAATTTTACACGACAAACGCAAAACACCGCGAAATTAAAACAAACTAGAAATATAGCGTCGATCCACACAGCAGCAGTCTGTATAATTGATAAAGAGTGCTTCACTTTTCGATTTTTTGAACATGTATCAAGGCCAACACAAAAATAGAGGCCACGACCCTGAAAAAATCAGCTGTTCTCCCGGGGCTGAATTTTACATTGGGTCTTAGGGGAGGTCAGACGTTTTTTTATGATATTTTCAAAATGGCACTACAGATTTCTGCAAAATTTCAGTGAAATATTCTCAGACACGATCCCGATATTCCACCAAAGGTTTGTAAGGAAGCAACATGATTAAAAGGTTAAAATCTTCAAAATTTAGCATTCCCTATTTTGAATTCAAATTACCCGCCATGTACCACATGCCAACTGTTATATTTGACATGTATTTGACTTTTTTATATGTGATTGTCACATTCGCTTCTGCTTTAAACTTAATTTTTGTGTGAGCTAATGAAGCGGCTATGAAAAATTAGGACTTACTATACATTAAAAAAAAATTGTTCTGCCTTAATAAAGTAAAAACAATCTCATAAACGGCTTTATTTAAAAAAAATGAAATATCCATGAACCGTCATTCCAACTTCAATATTCTAAAGACAATCAGCGGTGTCGTAACGTGACCATCAAAAAAAAATCAGCCCCGGATGTGACGTCAACAAAGTGGAGGATCGTGGCCCGTCCATTTTGATAGCCCTGCATGTATTTATGCTTTAACCTATTTGATTTAGACACTCGATATTTCGAATTGCCATCGCCAAGGTGCCATGTTAGACCCCCCCTGTCTTTCCGCACCCACTTTACCGCTGATCTCCACCGTGCTTTGTGTAAATCAGCTGATCGTTTACGTCATTTCTACGTAAGTCAAAATAAAAAACGACAGCATGCCTCTTTTTCAGCGGTGCAAACAGCGCAAACCAAAAAAAAAACAGTGTTCCCAACAGAACGTGAAACACATGCTATGCTGCAGTGATATTTATGTTTTTTGTCAGCAATCCAATTTAAGAAATCCGTAGTGCTGGGTAGTGATACCTTCTATTAAAATACTATATCACCCTGTACATTGCTTACACCCCGTTTGAAAAATTGCTTGTCACTCGGAGCGTGCGGCCAAAAAATGACGATTGATAAAGCTACTCAAAAAATCCGAGGGTTGTTAAGTAAGCTATCATATTAAGCACTAAAAGGTGTATAACTACACAGGTATTTTTACTTTTCTCGCCCTTAATAAGCTAATCGCTAAGGTATTAATTTACCTCAAAATGAAGGTGTTTGATGAAAAAAATAATGAATAGAACGTAAAAATGTGATATTTAGGTGTTTTCTTAGCTAAGTCATCGATATCCGTGATGATACCTCCTAAACCGATAGACTGATTTTAATCTATCCATCTATTTAGCTTTTTTAATCCATCTTTGGACATAGGCCTCCCCCAATATCTTCCACTCTTCTCTGTCTGTCGCCGTGTTCAGCCATCTAGTTCCCGCGTGGTTCTTCGCATGGTCTGGGGTTCTACTTCTTTTATTTTCGCTAGGTCTCCAGTTTACAATACATTTGTTCCATCGATCGTCTTTCTGTCTGTTTTAATTTTGCTACTTCTCCCTAACTTTTGTTTTATTTCTTATCATTCCTTTTTCTATCTGCTAGCTTTTCATGTAACATTTGTCTTTCCATGATCTTTGGGCTTTTGTTACGTTATCCATGTTTGATTTTGTAAGTGTCCAGGTCTGGGATCCATAGGTAAATATAGGAAGGATACATTGGTTATACACTTTCGTTTTGAGGTACTGAGGATATTTTTTATTTGTACCCGCACAGCAATGGCTAGAGAAGGTATTGTTTCGACGAATTTTTTTATACTCCGAAAATGTGTTATTTGGGTATAGTTTGACCTACCGTAGCAATATCGTCGTGATGTCTGTCTGTGTTTGTGTGTATGTGTATATCTGTCCAAACACGATAACTTCTAAACCGCTTAACCGATTTGCATAAAATTTACAGGTAAAATATTATTCGATACTGCAACGAGCTGATTAGATTTTGGTCAAAATTCATCGAAGAAAATGACAGTTTTCTGACAGTTAAAAAGCTTAAAAAATGCTAACATTTTAGCGGAGCATTGCATTAATATGCGGTTTTCGGAATGTGGTAACGTACATTTTTAAAAAAAATTTACGTTATAACGAAAAACTTTGTAGGAGCTTTCGTTTCAGATATATTTACAATAAACTGTTTTCAAGGCTGATATAACGTGGAGTGTGCTAATGGGCTAGGAAGGTATCAGATCCGTCATGGATCCATTTATTTAATATGTAGCTTAATTTACGGAATGCTACCCAAGCCAATTTTACTCGTCTCTTGATTTCAGCCGTTTGGTTATTCTTTTTTTAGTTTAATAATTTGTCACAGGTATATATCGAAGGGTGGGTTTTTGGTGTACAGGTTAGGGGAAATACCAGGAAATACTTGGGAAGTTCTGGGAAATATACTGGAAATACCAGGAAATACCTATGATATTTCCTTTTGGTGTACAAAAATCGGCGCTCGAGCCACCCCTCGAAATACACAGTGTGTCCCATAACTTAGGAGCCATAGTGCAGCAGGTGATAGAGGTGTTTTCCGAAAAAAAAGTTTATATAACATGGGGTCAACACACATCTGTTTTTAAGAAAAATAAGAAAATCTGCCACAGCCAGCTGAATACACAGCAAATTGTGATTCAAAAATGAAGTATTCCTTTTTTTGATAAAATTACAAGTTGAAGAGATACAGGCTGTCAAAATAACCCCCAAAAATGTATAATTTTTTTTTTTTTAAATAATGAATTTTTCCTTACTTATTCTTTTAAAAATATGAATAATATTTTATTATTATGTAAAAACTTGTTTATATTAACAAAAAATACTTGAAAGATATTGCGCTTAATATGGTATTCACAAAAGTTTATACCAAAAAAATAGTTTTTAATGAGAATGAGTATTTATGGGACAGCGGAGATATGGGACTTTTTTTAACCAATTTAATTCTTCCTGTACTTACGTATGGATCGCAGACCTAGACACTTACAAAATTAAACATGGGTAAGGTAACAAAAGTCCAAAGATCAATGGAAAGACAAGTGTTATACATAAAACTAACAGATAGAAAAAGGAATGAATGGATAAGAAATAAAATAAAAGTAAGGGATGTCAGAGGAAAAGGAGAAAAATTAAAATTGAAATTTGCCGGTCATAATATCAGACAGAAAGACGATCGATGGAACAAATGTATTGTACTGAAGACCTTGGGAAAATAAAAGAAGTTGGGGAAGACCTCAAATGAGATGGGCGGATGATTTGAAGAAACATGCGGAAGCTAGATGGATGAACACGGCGACAGACATAGAAGAGTGGAAGATATTGGGGGAGGCCTATGTCCAAAGATGGATCGAAAAAGGCTAAATAGATCAATAAACAACAAACAAACAAAACAATAAAAAATTGCATTTAAGGTTTTTTACGAGTTAAACGTTCAACCAACATGTCGGTCGTGATTAGCACCTACTGATACTGCTGCAAAGTGTTTTGTGGAAAACCAAACCAAAAGGGCTCATTTAAATTGGATTTTCAAACAATAATTGATAGCTTACTACGCATAAAAGATTAGGTTTATGGAATTATTTATATTTTCCTGCAGCACCAGTCCACAAATCTCAATTCCTCGCAATTAGGCCACCTTCCAAAAGATTAAAAGTAAGGAAAGCGAAAACTTTGAAACACCGCAAAAAGGGCATTTAGGTATGCACCCCAAGCCGTTCTAATAGAATTTAAAAAGGCTTTCTTGGCTCGGCTTCGGGCGCGGCGTATAATAAGCAACCCTTTCTTGCCGCCTTAAATTAATAATGAAGATTTGTG
The DNA here is from genome assembly GCA_963576565.1 of Aspidapion aeneum. Taxonomy (NCBI): domain Eukaryota; kingdom Metazoa; phylum Arthropoda; class Insecta; order Coleoptera; family Brentidae; genus Aspidapion; species Aspidapion aeneum. Next base: position 29,540,038 of record OY755038.1, on the reverse strand, counting down.
CGATATAAAATAATTAGCAACGAGTGAGTAACAATATTTTATTACCAAAATGCGCGCTTGCTGCTTGTTGGAATAATACCTTGCTTATCTTTTAAGAAAAGGCCTGTAACTGAGGGCTACCTATAGGTCGTTATGTTCAAATTTTGAGAGCATAAAGTATACTTCTTTTTAAGTAAAAAAACATATCTGGTATAGTTTTTGCAAAGTCAGTTGCGCCAGGGTTAAAGCCGACCATCGGCATATCCTTTAAAGAAAGTGACATGGGCGGCGGTAGATATACTCATGAAAATTATTTCATTTAATTATGGCGTAAACTAAAGAAATAAAAATAGATAATAAAACTTTTTATTCCTATACCAACAGAAACAACACTGATTTATTTTCTAACTTTGCATACTGCCGACTAAAGGGGTCCCGCAAAGAACACCTGAAAGCAATTAAAAGCGCATCTCAAAAAAATCTGCCAATCAGGTGCCGTCTATCCACCTGTACTGGGTCGGTCAGAAAACAAATACTTTGTGCTCGGCCCGCTAAGAGCGCGCCTTTTCTCTGTCGGTAGGCTTGAAATTATACCAGGAAGATTTTATATGAATTTGGATAACTTTTGAAGGACACATTGAAGCAAAATTTCATGAAATCGATAGAACCCCGTATTAGGAGCATTTCAGGTGACTTTGCAAAAACTATATATCCAGTTCTCCTTTAAAGCCTACTTTTCCCTATGTCCGCCAACCTGATTCAAAAAACGCATCACGTGACGGGGCATGGATTTGCACAGGTTTTAAATGCAGCGTCACTTGTTGCGTTTTTTGAATCACGGTGGGCACGCGTAGGTGTAAAGCTGGTATAAGGCAGCATGGCCACGCGTACCTCCTTAAAAAAAAAATAAGAAATCTTAATAAAATATAATTATTTGCTTATTCTATAATTTTCCCTTTCGCCTCGACGCATACCTTGACTAAAGTTCAGCTCCGATACTGGCTCTGACAGTGTTGCCAACTATTGGAAAGCTAAAATCCGTAGCGTGAACGCGAAAAATCTGTAGAAATCCGTAGGTTCAAAGAAGACTAAAAACAAAAAAAGATGCTTTTTTTACAATTAAAAAGTTTGTATTGATTTGATTTTTTTCTTTTTTTGACAGTGACAGGAGTGCACAACTTTTTTGGTTCGGAATTGCACGAAAACGGTACAGTACCTACTGCTCCGTTCCAACGGATCAAAATAAACTTTTTTGCAGTGCCGCCAAACAACGCGCGAAGTAATACAATTCGTTCTAAATAATAGGGACCTATTGCAATAGTGCCAGGCACAAATTGTTCCGGGCACTATATTGACAGGTTATCATTATAAGAATAGCTGTGTCCTTTTAAAATTAGGCCTTTGTGTATTATATGAGCCAGATTTAATAGTGACGTCACTAAAAATGGAAAATAAACGACGGCGTTTATAAATTCGACTTTGGTATGTCAATTTTGAAAGATCAACTGTCAGTTTGTAACTGTCAATATAGTGCCCGGCACAATTTGTGCCTAATGTTGCAACGACCGTCCGCTAGATGTCTAGAAAAATAAGGTCACTGATTCAAGCAAAACCTTTTTACAAAATGATTAAAATGTAGGAAAAAAAGTAAAGATAATAAAGACTGATAAGGAGGAATGAGGCGCGGCCACCGTTGTGTTTCGATGTTTATCGTTTTTTAGTAAAATTGCCAAAAATCTGTAGATTTGGATCCAAAATCGGATATCGGAGATCGAAATCCAAAATCCGTAGATCTACAGATAAATCCGTAGGGTTGGCAACACTGGGCTCTGACCGCCTGTTGACACGATTAAGTACGAATCGATGAATCGGTAGCCGCTCGGCTTTCTCCGCCCGCAAGCCATCTCGCGACCCGCGTTGTGATGCATGAAAACGAGGATTAAGCGAAGTCATACCACTGTTTTAATGCAAAGAAAGGCGCAATTATTTTGCGACCAGTCCACAGAATATCGCGGTTCGGTCAGCTTGTCAATATGTTATGGGCCAGTCTGTACCTTATTCATATTGTCTTGCTTTTTTAGTCGTGTTATAATTTACCGCAAATTTTTATTATCGATCTTGATAATGAGTTGCGTCAGTAATATTATTAAAAGCAATTTTTCCAGTCCTTCTTTGGAAGATAAAATCAAAATTAAAGGACTGGGTAGGCCCTTACAGGATTTAAACCTAACGCAAGTTAGTCAAAGAAGGCTAGAAAAGCTACTCGCTGGGATCCAATGCAACAGTCTTCCAGGCAGAGGTTTACGCTATACTGGCGGTAACATAGGAGGAAGAAATTAGGAACAAAACAGGAAAACGCCTCTGCATCTGTTCAGACAGTCAAGCTACGCTGAAAGCACTGTGCAAACCAACCATGTCCGCGGGTTTGGTGCAGGAGTGTGCGGATGCACTTCAGGAGTTGGCCGGCGTAAGAGAGGTAGAGCTCGTATGGGTCGCAGGCCACATTGGAGTCCCCGGAAACAAGAAAGCGGACGGACTCGCCAGGGGAGGTTCCCGGCAGAAATGCGTCGGGCCAGAGCCTTTCCTGGGGCTCACAAGAGGGCACATGAAGTCGACCCTAAGAGAGTGGACCCAGAAAGTGATACAAAGGGAATGGACCAACACAGGAAACGCCAGACAGGCGAAGGATTGTGTGACAGGATACAGCAAATCCCGTAGGGACTGGCTGCTCCGTAGAACACGAAGAGAGGTGGGAGCCATAGTGAGAGTCCTAACCGGCCACTGCGTCCTACAAGGACACCTGGCAAAGATGAGAGTGAAGGAGGACGCGACGTGCGAGCGATGTTGGGCCGAGGACGAGACCTCGGCGCATTTCCTCTCATCATGTGAAGCATACAAGGAGACAAGAAGAGATGTATTCGAAGAGGAAGCCTTTGAGACGGAGGACCTTCTGAATCTGAGTTGGCCCGATATTCTGGCCTTTGTACAGAAGACGGGCAGATTCCTTAGCAAAGGAAGGACGCAGTAGGGGGGATGCCCGGGGGTTGGCGAAAAGGGCGCTTCATGTGCCTAGTCGCCAGGCCCAGAGCCTACCCCACACTACTACTACTACTACTAGTCAAAAAAGGACACAAAACAGAAGTTTCACGTGTCATTTTTCTAGAGACATCTATAAGAAAAATAACTCTATTTGAGGATTTAACCAACTGGTCGGTACTGTTTCCTGGGTGTGTTATAATGAGGCATCAAGAATTGACCCTAATTGGGCACGTGTGAAAGATTTGCGCATCTTCCTGAGAAAATAAGAAAATATGAATATTCCAGAGAACAGCATATGAATATTATATCGGAGGTATACAGTTAGGCTGCCGAACGTAAAGTAAAGCGGCTAAAAAAAGTGACGGCAATTCAATTTTTAAAAAAATATTTTAGAAGTGTATACCTACAAAAACAGTTGAAAATTGCTTTAGTTTTCAAAAAATAACAAAAGTGTAAAATATTCATTAAAGAGATCCTACCGAACTTTTGTTTACAAAAATCAGCTGGACAGTCAGTGACAGCAAAAAAATATGGCGACAAAAATGCGACGACCAGTTTCTTCTATGGACCGTGTCGGCGCCCTCTACATCTGTCAGAATAGAACGAAATGAAACAATTGCTGTTTAATTAAAAATAATAAAAACTTGTCAAAATATATATGTTTTTAACCACAAAGACGTAATTTCCAATTTGATAGGATCTTCCAAGATATTTTAACCCATTGCTGACCAATTCTTGGCAACGTTGACGCCAACAATTATGTAGGTTTGTTTGATTTCAAAACAAAATTGCTATTTTAGAATAACCGAATATGCTTCAAATGTTTCAAACAGATTCTTTTAGAAATATATATACTTGCCAGCTGTAGCGCACCCAGGATATGTCTAGGAGAGCCCATAATGCCGTATTTGGTGCTATATACATAAAGGAGGTGGAAAATATCTTAAAAATCCTTAGTATTATGGGGTTGGCAAGCCCAGCACAACGCACAACCTCCTCCCCCCTCAAAATGCGCCCATTCTTGCCAAGAAATCAGCATATAATAGTATCAGTTTCTGATAGAAACCAATATGTGTTGAGGAAAGGCAAACTCATCAGAACACTAAATTGTCGATATGACACACTCTCGTAAAGGTTATGAATCTCATCTTATGTTTTGTATAAGGGATGTGCTATGCCAATTCCTAAAAGAATATTATTTAAAGTAACTTTAATAACATATGTAACGATGTAGGGGAAAACCGCCATGAAACGGACGTCGTGGTTCCAGTATGATTGTATGACCGAGAATTTCACATTTACATATAGCAACCCTGTGCCCAGATCACACTTCGACCGAAGTTGTTCAGTAAACAACTTCACCGCGTGTCGACGGCTAGCATTTTATTATTATTCATTGAAAAAGTAAATTATTTATGAAAATATCGAACTATGTCACAGGTAAGCTAATGAAATTTAGTTAATTACAGATTAGTAAGGTTATAACTAAGTTACTATAATACGTAAATATAGCTGTAGATCTTGGAAAATATTTCTCAATTTATATCTTGCATTGTCATTTTGAGGTTAAGTAGGTGTCACTTTGAAGTGGACATGATACGTTGTATTGTCCATTTCAATACGATGTGTCCGTTTCAATTCTTCGATAAGAAACAACAAAGGGTATTCGACATTTTTATTGCAACAACTGTTCTTAAGATAGTTTCTGTTTGAATTAAAGTTATTTTTGAAGCAATTAATATCAAAACCGCTACTGTCCATTTCAAAACCATCACTGTCTGTTTCTACATCCATGTTTTGAAATGGACAAATGCTACTTTTTCCAAATTTGAATATTACTCAGACCATAAGCTTGCCTATTTTCTTTTAATAGTTCAGTTTACAAGTATATTAATTAAGCTTTCGTCTCACATACTTTTGAATAATTACATTGTCTTCATAGCGGTTCTTCTCTATCGAGCTTTCATACATCTTTGGACATATTCGAATGCTCTTTTAATACTATATGCGTTTGATTGGTATTAATAATAAGGCCTTTTAGGTATAGTATACAGAAGGCATTGAACAAACTTGATGTTTTGGAAAGTGAGAGGGGGTGCTGCTGTTGGGATATCCAAGACAAACATGTTAATTGCGAAACCTGTCGGGGTGCGAAGACAAATGGCGATCGCAGGTGCTGCCATTCTTGAACGAGCACTTTAACCCTCGCCTCACATTTGGTTCTGTCCTATTCTTGCTTTATGGACGAAACCCACAATTTCGGAAAGTGTATTTACAACAGCTTGATGCTTGATATATACAGAGTGGCGATTTTAAGGGCCCTCTTATCAATAAAGGGTTATCCCGTGGTTAGGAAAACCTCGGTCAAAGTTGTATCACATGTTTATCCATCCAGGGCAGCGGCGACGCGTGTCAATACAATATGGTAATGCCAGAATTTTCAGTCAATAAAAAAAAATCGGGTTGTTGCACCCAAATGTGTACCCACAAGTCATTAAAAAACATACCTACTACTATACTATGTTTGGGGTTCCTAATTCTATTTTTTTTTAAGAAACTTCCCAATGCCCACCCGGATTCCGCCATGAAATGAATCAAAATTTATTAAAATATTATGCTGAAATAATTGAAATGTATTTCAAAGGGCGTAAATTAAAACTTCGATTCTCCACACACAAAAACAATGTGAGTAATACGACTAACTTATGGCCTGTGCCAGGCACAAAACTTCTTTGATTTTTCCAATTTACACAATGCTAAAATACCCAGCATTGGCCCTATCACTGTTGCTCATATAGGCTGCAGATAAAATCTATCTCTATTCGAAGGAGCCAAGAGAAAAGTGGCAGCGTATTCGACGCTGCTTTGGGTTCAACCGCGCCGCATCGAGTCAGAGTGTAATAAATGAAAAAGAAATGCAAAAAATAGAATAATCAGTAAAGATCTTAAAAAAAAAACGTGTTTTTACTGAAAAATATGGTAGTGCTATGGCTCTATAGGCTCTGGTACAAAATAGCGCAGGACAAAATAGCGCAGGACAAAATAGCGTGGACAAAATAGCGCAGGACAAAATAGCGCAGGACAAAATAGCGAAGGACAAAATAGCGCAGGAAAAAATGGCGCAGGACAAAATAGCGCAGGACAAAATAGCGCACAACAGATCAGGTAAGTTTTTTTTTTGTAAAAAAACCTAACCGGGTCAGGAAGGGGTACTAACCTAACCGACCCTCGGCCCCTGGTCCACTTCAGCTGGGGTAATTTGATTGATAAGGTTAGGCCTTCACTATTTCAGTAATGCGCTATTTTAGTAATCCACTGCCGTAAAAATAATAATAACATAAACAAAACTAGCCTAACCAGGTCAGGTAAGGTCTGCAGGTTAGGTTTTAATATATTAGGCCCAACCTAACCAAGACAGGTTAGTTTATTTTTTAGTATACTAACTTAATCAGGTCATGTTAGGTCTGCAGGTATATTATGTTAGTATATTAAACTAACCAAGTAAGGTTAGGTTAATTTTTTAGTATCTTTTTGAGATTGGCGCTATTTTGCGCTATTTGCGCTATTTTGTTGCTGACATTGTTTTGTCCTGCGCTATTTTGTCCTGCGCTATTTTGACCTGCGCTATTTTGTGCTGCGCTATTTTGTCCTGCGCTATTTTGTACCAGAGCTGTCTCCATGGCACTACTTTACGAGCCGCCACTGATCCAGGGTAAATTTATATCAGCAAAAAGTTAACGAGAACTCTTATGGCAAGTTAGCGTACATTTCAAATTGTTTTGACTTGTTTTTTTTTAATTTTAATTTTGGTTGATTTTTCTCAAATGCATAACATTTTTATTGTGGACTTTAATTTTATAAGTGGAAAATAAGATGCTCCTAAATTTCTAGAACATCAGCAGCAATACTTTATGGAGTGAGGCTGAGATGCTGGAATTACCCACAGCATGGAGGTTTTTGCAAAAGAAGTTCACCAAGCAAGCCTTAGATATAGCATTCTCATTGTGAGCTCTGTGATCTGTGTGTATATCTGTCCGTACAATAATAACTCCTTATCCCTAAACCAGTTTAAAAAAAAATTCGGTCATCTAATGAGTTGGAATGTTTTTAATGCAACTTTGTGAAGCCAAGGATGGGTTTTAGTGTTTTTATTAGTATTTTGCTGGCTCTCTCTTCTTTTTGGTTTTATTAATAATAACTTATGCCAAAAATTTTGTTAAAATTTTTAGATCTTAAGAAATTGTTTTATGGCTTTTTAACATAACAAGGCAAAAGGCGTCAAATCCGTCAGGCGTTTATTTATTATTAAGTTCTTATAAATAGCGCTTATCCTAGAAGATTAAAGAGGTCCGACTTTTTATAAAATTAGTTAAATACCTATAAGATTGGAAATCTATGGCTTGCACCCTCTAGATGCGGCATCACCCTCTTTAGCCTTTCTTTTATGGCCTCCTCTAAAACGTTTTGCCTCATTTACGTCCCACAAAACAGTCGGAAATGTTCATTCCGCCGCCTTGCAGTCAAAAGAACAGATCATTTCGTCTTTTTTTATTTCGAAACTTTTCGATAACATCTACAAATCCAAAATGGTTCGATGCTTCGTTGTTGCTCTTTTACTGCGATACAGAGACGCAGAAATTTTAAAGTATCTCGGCGAGTGTTATGACCTCAGGGTGTATATTCTTGAATATCGTGTAGGATAGCACGGAAACATTCCTTCAGCCAGGAGCAGCGTAAAAAGCTATCACATGGACAGTGGACTTTGATCGAATTCGCAGTGAATTAGGCTACACCCGCTGCACAGTGGAACGCATCCATATATTATAGGGTATTGGACATTTCCTCCCAAGCTAATATGAGAAATTTAAAGAAATAATTATACACATTTGTAAAGAAATATCTGGTGATTTCAGACGTATTTTTGTTTTTCTTATGTTCGGCCTACTTTTACACTTTTAACAAAACCTACAAAATTTATAAACAAAAGTAAAAAAATTAATAATTTTTTTGTAATACAAACTAATAAAATGGGTCATGAAGTTTTATGTTGCATCATCCTGTGTAATTATTTGGTTTTAAATTTTAATATAATCACTTATTTTTATCTGATTTCCAATACTGATGCTATAAAATATCACTAAAGTAAATTTAAAAAGTTTCTTATTTATTTAAATTTAATAAATTCATTAAAGAACGGGTAAAGTTCTTCAATGAATTTATTAAATTTAAATAACATTATTTTTGTAATAATAAAATTGTCAAGATAAAACCCGCAGAGCTCTATTTTAATTCTAACGAAGTTATAAAAAAAAATTCTTTTTGAATCACCCTGTATGTATTTCTTAAGATGTCTAGTAATTAATATTTGGTTTTAATCCAAGACAATTACATTAATAAACTGAATAACACATTTTCTATTAGAATTTTACACACTCATTATTTTTTTATTTCCGGTATTTAGTCTAGACCCTGTGTATATGAAAAAAAATTCTTAACTAAGCGTTATTGCTTAACTAATTTTTACCAGCCTATCAAATTTTATTATTTTTGGTTAAACAGTTCTTGAATTATAACCAGATGTCACAAAAAATACCCGTTTCCTTCCACTGTGCGCCGCCGCCGCCTGTCCATGAGACAGCGCTTCATGTTGCTATCTACAATATTCAAGAATCTATCCCGTTTCAGTAAAAGTGGTGCTAAGTTTAAGGAAGGAGATAGGTGCATATAATGACGTCCTCTATGAAAATTGGAATGAGCTGTTTGGAACTACAACTAAGAGGCCATTAAATATTTATTATTTATTTACCACATATTTCAGCATCGAAAACCGAAACTTTCTTAAAGTTTTGACCGCTGTTTTTATATCAACCAGCATAGACCAGCGAAAGAAGTTGTCTTAAATATTGTTACAAATTTAAGTTATTTAAATTTTATAATTGGAATTTATTTAGGTTTAGTGTAGTATAAGGTCGATTTATCTTAAGGTTGTATTCTTAGTCTAGGTTTTAGTTGCGTTGTCTGTGGCTTGCGGTCGCGGTAGTGCGGGAACTTTCCGGACGTCGAAGGCTGCCGGAAAGTTCGAGAGAGATGGACGATCCTATATATAGGGCCGGGGTCGCGCACCAGGGGTCAGTCACAGATAACGTGCTGTAGGGTCGTGAGATTAACACGAAGTTAATAGACCGATTATAGTAGTGAATTATTAGCAAGTTATTACTAAGTTTAAGTGCGTGTTTTTGTACATAATTTGTCGAAATAAATTGACGTATCGTTTTCAACAATTGCGAGTTTTAATTTGTCGTTGTGAACCCGTAACAATTGGTGTCAGAAGTGAGATTAAAAGAAATAAATAGTGCAAAGACTGTCCTTACATATTACCACCGGATAGGACAATTGGACAGAAAAACAGTAAGTGATTTTTCCAGAATATTCGAAGAAGTTCGATATTGTTTTATTCAAAAACTAAAAGAGATATTTAAGAACCGACTTCGACATTAACTTTACAGTCCAAAAATTGATAATTAGAGAGATTTTCTAGAATATTCTATAACATTCTACGGCGTTCTATTCAAAAACTAGAAGAGATATACAAATACCGACTTCGACATTAGATTAGTAATTTTAAAAGTAAGAATCAGAAAGAATTTCTAGAACATTCCATCACTTTCTACGACGCTCTATTCGAAAACCAGAAGAAATATCCAAAATTTCAAAAGTAAGAACTAAAAAGAATTTCTAGAAGATTCCATAACATTCTACGACGTTCTATTCAAAAACTAGAAGAGATATACGAATACCGATTTCGACATTAGTTTAGTTATTTCAAAAGTAAGAATTAGAAAGAATTTCTAGAAGATTCCATAACATTCTACGACGTTCTATTCAAAAACTAGAAGAGATACACAAATACCGACTTCGACAGTAGCTTAGTTATTTTAAAAGTAAGAATTAGAAATTATTTCTAGAATATTCCATAACATTCTACGACGGTCTATTCGAGAACCAAAAGAGATAATCAAAAAGTGACTTCTACATTTGCCTAGTAGCAGAAAGAGTAGCATTTACCAGTATATTCCAGAACATTCCATTAGGTTCTGTTTAAGAATTGGAAGAGATATTGAAAAACCGACTTTGACATTCGCTTTATAGCCCTAAAATAGACGTTTTAAGTGATTTATCAGGAAGTTGATGCTTACTAGACAAGAATCGGCCAAGATGGAAGATTTAACTAAAATGATGCAGGCTCTAGCAGCTCGAATGGCTCAAAACCAGAACGACATGAAACAGACCATTGAACAAAACCAGGGCAATATGAAACACACCATGGACGACATGAAACACACTATTGAACAAAACCAGAACGATATGAGACAGACATTAGATGGCATGCAAGAAAACTTCGATCAGATAAAGAGCAACTCCGAACAGCTGAGAGAAGAGTTCAAAGCAGCAACTGAAGATCTTAAGGAAGAAATAACTCAAAGAATGCAGAATGTAGAAGAAAAGGTACAAAACCAATTGCAGAATGTAGAAGAAACGGTACAAAACAAATTGCAGAATGTTGAAGAAAAAGTGGTGACCAAGCTACAGAATGTAAGAGAAGAAGTTTTTCAAACAGTGGAAGAAAAGCTCCAGGATGTGTCAAAACAGCTTATACAGCTCCAAAAAGAACACAACAAAATGAAAACTCAGGGATGTGTTGTGAATTCCAACCAAAACATTAAGCCTCCAAATTTCGATGGTACGTCTTCCTGGTATACTTATAAACAACAGTTTGAAGCTGCCGCTGCTGCAAATGGTTGGGATGATGAGGAAAAAGCTAGAGCATTGTTAGTAGCTCTACGAGAACCTGCTCTGGGACTTTTACGGTCCATTCCAGTCGAGCAAAAACAGAATTATAACGCTCTAGTGGCAGCGTTAGAAAGAAGGTATGGAGACGAACACTTGCGAAATTTACATTGGTCAGAATTAAATATTCGTCAACAAAGACCAGGAGAATCATTGCAAGAGTATGAAGTGGATATCAGGAGGCTGATGTATTTAGCTTACCCAGAAATGCCAGAAAATTACAGAGATCCCTTCACGGTAGATCGCTTTATTAACGGATTACGAGACACGGACTTAGCAAAGTTACTTCGTCGAGAACGCTTCCATAACAGCAGTGAAGTGTTGATTCGAGCCCTTGAAAATGATTCATCAAATAATATGTCCAGGCCAAAAGTAAGAGGTGTTTCAATTCAGGAGGGAGAAGAAATGAGCACTGGAGATGAGGTCAACTTAAAAACGCTAAACCAACTGTTTCAATCACTGATAGAGAAGATTGATTCTTTGAAAGAAAGTAGACGATCCCCTCCAAATGTAAAGTGTTTCAGATGCGGACGTACAGGGCATATTCAACGCGATTGTCGTGTCCAAATGAGGTCTCGCTCACCATCTAGTGGGACAGAGTACCGAAGAAGAGATCAGAAAAAACTAAAACTAGTCAACGCAGAGGGGCGGGTGTTGGCTAATGGGAATTTAGCCCCCAAAATTTACCCTATCAAGAGCTTAAAACATACTGCTGACAGTCTTAACATCGACGGACTTATTAATGGAAGAAAAGTTAATATAACAGTAGACACTGGTGCTGCCATATCATTGCTTAAGTTCAAAATTGCAACGAGATATAAAATTCGACCAACAGAAAAGAAAATAACACTTAAGACTGTGACTGGAGAATCCGCCGACGTGTTGGGGCAGACAGACATAGACCTACAGCTTGGGAGGTTGAAGATTCGTCACTCGGTATTAGTTGCAGACATAGAAGACGAATTTATTTTGGGAATGGACCTGATAAGTAAACATGGATTTGCGTTTGATAATAAACTTAATACCCTAAGATTTGGGAACGAAGAGTTCATTTTGTCAAATAGTCACATCAATAAAGAACCAATAAAGGTGGTGGCAGTATGCACAACAAGACTAGTCGGTAACAGTGAGACCATAATTTTTGGGAGGCTAGAAAGTAAAACATCACGCTGCGTCGGACTCATAAGCCAACAAAACACACCCAACACCTACCTCGTTGCAAAATCACTAGTTAAAACCGATAAAGACATCCCGATTAGAGTCGCCAATATTTTCCCAAATAGTGTAAAAATTAATAAGGGGGAGGTGGTAGCATTATTTGAACCAGTACAGAAAGTAACAAGATGTGAAGAGCCAACTTCCGAGGATACAAGCAAGTTACCAATGGAGGTACTTCAGCAATTTGAGTCAACTTGGCAACATCTCACTCCAGAAGAATATAGTAAAGCGAGAGAGTTTATAGAAGAACAAAGTAATATCTTCGAAACTAGGAGTAGTTCGGGACGCACAAACCTTATTCAACATGCTATCAACACTGGCGATGCCCAACCGATAAGACAACCCCCAAGAAGACTACCAATGGCCAAGCAAGAAGAAGTTCACAATCTCATTAATAAAATGCTCAGCGACGGTGTTATTGAAGAGTCATCAAGTCCTTGGTCATCTCCTGTGGTGTTGGTTACTAAAAAGGATGGAAGTACTAGATTTTGTGTCGACTACAGGAAACCTAACGATGTGACCAAGAAAGATAGTTACCCACTGCCAACAATAGACGACACATTAACAACGTTGGCAGGATCATATTGGTTTTCTACTCTTGAGCTGAAAAGTGGGTATTGGCAAGTAGGAATCTTTGAAAGAGATAAAGAGAAGACTGCATTCTCTGCTGGAAGTGGACTTTATCAGTTTAATGTGATGCCATTTGGCCTGTGCAATGCCCCAGCTACATTTGAAAGACTAATGGAAGTCGTTCTACGAGGCCTTACTTGGAAAACCTGCCTGGTCTATTTGGATGATGTCATAGTAATGGGGAAATCATTTCAAGAACATCTAGATAATTTACGAGAAGTATTCTCAAGAATCAGGAACGCAAATCTTAAATTAAACTTAAAGAAATGTTTTCTGTTCCAAGAAAAAGTTGAGTTCCTGGGTCACGTCGTTTCCCGAGAAGGCATCCATACCGACGAAAAGAAGCTACAAGCAATAAAAGAATGGCCTCAACCTCGTGACAAACATGAATTGAGAAGCTTTTTGGGTCTGTGTACATACTACAGACGATTTGTAAAAGGATTCGCCAAAATAGCGTCTCCGTTACATAGACTTACAGAAGATAAAGCTTCTTACAAATGGAATACCGAATGTGACCAGGCATTTAGAAGACTAAAAGCAGCATTATGTTCTAGTCCGATTCTTGCATATCCCATTCCAAAAGGAAAATTCATATTAGATACTGATGCGAGCAACGATGGCATAGGAGCAGTACTCTCCCAAGTACAAGATGGAGAAGAACGGGTCATCGAATTTTTCAGCAAGAAGCTATCCAAACCAGAGAGAAATATTGTGTTACTAGAAAGGAGCTCCTAGCCATAGTTAAATCCGTAGATCACTTTCACAAATATCTCTACGGACAAGAGTTTCTGATTAGAACGGATCATGCTGCGTTACAGTGGCTCATGAAAATGAAACAACCTGAGGGGCAAGTCGCGAGATGGATAGAAAAGCTACAACAATACCATTATCAAATTAAGCACCGAGCAGGAAGGGTGCATAATAATGCAGATGCATTGTCCAGAAGACCTTGCCCCGAGGATTGTAAACATTGCAGGAAAATTTACCAGAAAGAAGGAATTACCTACGTGCGCCAGATAAAGTTAGAACCAGATGAAGAATGGATGTCGGCTTCGATTAGAACCACACAACTTAACGACAAAGATGTAGGACCTATCTTGCGATTGAAAGAAGAGAACAAGCCACGACCATCATGGCAAGATATCGCAAACCAATGGGTGATATTCAAATCACTGTGGGCACAATGGGATTCACTGATAGTAGAAGAAAACATCCTTAAACGTGCCTGGGAAAGTGCCGATGGCCTTACTGTGATTAATCAAGTAGTGGTTCCTAGGAGCATGGTAGACAATATAATGGCCGAATGCCATGGTGGAAAATCAGGCGCGCACCTAGGCATAAATAAAACCATGGACAAAATTCGAAACCGATTTTATTGGGTCAATTACTTTCAAGATGTGAAAAACTGGTGCCGCCGATGTTCGACTTGTGCAGCCAGCCAAGGTCCCAAAACAAGGTCCAGAGGTCAAATGAAACAATATAACGTAGGTCTGCCATTCGAACGCCTTGCTATTGATGTGGCCGGACCATTTCCAGAAACTAAAAAAGGCAACAAATACATCCTTGTTGTCATGGATTATTTTAGCAAATGGCCAGAAGTTTTTGCTTTGCCTAACCAAGAGGCCGCTACAGTTGCAGAAGTTCTGGTAAATGATGTTTTCTGCCGATTTGGCATTCCTTTGGAACTACATTCAGATCAAGGAAGAAACTTTGAATCAAAGCTCTTCCAGAATCTCTGTGACCTTTTAGGAATACATAAAACACGGACTACTGCTTTGCATCCGCAGTCAGAGAGGAATATCTTTGCAAAGTTGTTGATGAGCACCAAACAGATTGGGACCAATATATTCCATTGTTTTTGATGGCCTATAGAACTGCCATTCACAATACGACAGGAGCTACTCCATCTAGTATCCTGTTTGGTAGAGAACTGCGTTTACCATGTGATATCATGTTTGGTTCACCTGAAGAAGCACACTTAGAGGTTAATGACTATGTCGAACGTTTAAGGCAAAAGCTGCACGATATCCATGAAGTGGTTAGAGAGCGAATAGAAATAGCCAGTGACCGCATGAAAGCGAGATATGACCTGAAAGCAAACTCTTCAGGGTTCAAAGAGAATGATCAAGTCTGGCTGTACAATCCTCAACGCAAGAAAGGAAGATCACCTAAGTTGACACCACCATGGGAAGGGCCTTATAAAGTTGTTAAGAGAATTAATGATGTAGTCTACCGAATCCAGAGAAGCCCGAAGTCCAAGATGAAAGTTGTTCATCTAGACAGACTAAAACCTTACCTGGGAAATGTTGATCGAGACGATCAAACCTGAAGAGGAGGATAGTGTTACAAATTTAAGTTATTTAAATTTTATAATTGGAATTTATTTAGGTTTAGTGTAGTATTAGGTCGATTTATCTTAAGGTTGTATTCTTAGTCTAGGTTTTAGTTGCGTTGTCTGTGGCTTACGGTCGCGGTAGTGCGGGAACTTTCCGGACGTCGAAGGCTGCCGGAAAGTTCGAGAGAGATGGACGATCCTATATATAGGGCCGGGGTCGCGCACCAGGGGTCAGTCACAGATAACGTGCTGTAGGGTCGTGAGATTAACACGAAGTTAATAGACCGATTATAGTAGTGAATTATTAGCAAGTTATTACTAAGTTTAAGTGCGTGTTTTTGTACATAATTTGTCGAAATAAATTGACGTATCGTTTTCAACAATTGCGAGTTTTAATTTGTCGTTGTGAACCCGTAACAATATTATAAAATGAACTATATTTCCTTCCACATTTTTATCATTGAAAAAATTTGAACATGCGGTGTTAGAGAAATATTTCTTTTCTTTATTTTTATGAAATTTGTTAACCACTTTCTATTGATCAAGAGGCATTTTTGATTGGATTAAATGGGAAACTCGGTTGTTATTAAAGATATTGATTTTCCGATTGCACATTAAATTTACATGTATTTTTTTGAAATGAACTACGGGGTATAGCAAAAATCTGATTACACCATTTTTAAGGGCTCAAAAAAAGAGCACGGTAAGGTGCAATCAGAAAATCGATATCTTTAATAATAACCGAGTTTCCCATTTAATCCCATCGAAAATGAGACACCCTGTACAACTGAGGTTTGTCTTCTAAAATTTGACCAGTGGCGTTCGTGCGGAAATTTCCCTCGACAGGTATTTTTGCTTTACGTATTTAAGCAGACTGTCTAAAGTCTGTTTTGCTCATTACTAGAAGCTGTTTGGACTTATTTGCTATTCATTATTTTTTAACTACCGCTCATAATCAGAATCAGAGTAATTTTACGGAAACCTGACCTACCCGAACTAATAATAAATGAAATAATGATAATAATAGTTAATTTAACCCAGTGGCGGCTCGTGGAGTGGTGTCACGGAGCCATGGCACTACCCTATTTTTCTACAAAAACACGTTTTTAAAATTTTTTAAACATCTTAATATGTTTGTTATTTTATGAATTTCTTTTTCATTTATACAAAAGATGGTAAACCCTCTGAAATGCAGTGGATCATGTGTGCCGCTTGTCTGCTGGCGTTGTCGTACAGAAAGAGATTTTTACCAGTGGCCTATTTTTAATAAAAAGAATCAACCTAAATTTAAAATAAATAAGATACCCATATACTTTGCACATGGTTCTATTTTTTAAGTAAAAATTAATAAAATTAGCCTCTTAAAAACTCTTTTAGTGGTTTTTAGTTAGAAAAAAAAACTACAAGTTATTATAGAATAGAATTATTAGGCCGTAGTGCCCTGATTTAAAAATTGAAAAACAAACGTGAAAGTGGACAAAAATAGCATTGTCGAAAATTTAGTAAAACTATTTATTATAAAAATAAAGTTTATAAACTAAGGGTATGTTATTTTTCAAATTAATTCAGCAGAATTTTTGATAAATTTTGAGTCATTTCATGGTGTAATTTGGGTAGTTCTGGGTTAGTTTCTTTAAAAAAACTAGGGTTAGAAACCCTTAAAATATTAAACATATAGCACAAAACTATGTGCTTCTGGTTTTCCGCCATTAAAAAAATTAAGCGAGGCATGTTTTTTAACGAATTTTGGGCAAAAATTTGACGCAGCACCGAATTTTTTTTTGAGTGGCTATCAAAATTCTGGCAGCCACCATTGATTTAACCATCAAAACATGATTGTTTTTGATTTCACAAAGAATTTATAATGCTTGACAATACTTTGCATTAAAAGTAGCTGTAGCACGCATTTTACGAATGGTAATGCACCACCTGTTTTACTGACCTTTTAAGATATATGACTTTGGAGGTGGGACCCGTTCTTTTATTCTGACTTTAGTTTATTGTTTGTTGGGGGTTATTGTCTGGATGACGACTGAGGATTTTAATCGAATGATTTGTGGTTTGATATTATCTGAATGAATTTTTAATGGTAAAGTTCTTTAATTTATTGTAACTTCTTATTAGGTATTTATTTTCCAAATGTGTATTTACCTATTTAATTATATTGTGTGTCTGTTTTTCCGATTTTTATTAATTTTTAACACAATACCTAATATTTGACCCTGCTATGATATGAAATAATATGCTGGATAAAAATGCATAACATTAATAAAAGTTGGGGACCCCGTTTGTATGATATACAGGGTGTCCCAAAAGTCTTTGTAGATCTATTTTACGAAGGGGCGGATGTGCCACCTCTGCATTAGGGGGCGGCATAGAGGCGGCGAACTTATTTTTTTTTAATAGAAACCCTATCAGTGATACCTTTTAAAGCTCTGTGAAAAACTAACATGTTGACATAATTGCCAATTGTCTACGTCAAATCTCTCAAAATCAATAGACTGTCAAGTTTTTTGTTTTAATCAAAAACCCTATTGAGTGAAATCTTGTTTGAAAAGTCTTTGAAAAAAAAATTTTGGCGTAACTCTCCCTTGCCTATATCAAACGTGTCAAAACCTATTGACTGTCATATTTATTCTTTTACCATTTTTAACAAATTTCACATGCTTTATCTTACCATAGCTTGTTTGAAAGGTCTTTTAAGAACTAACAAGTTGACGTGACTCACTTGTTTACGTCAAACATTTTTTAACAAACTTCAATTTGAACTGTTTAAAATGTCACGATCAGATGAACATAAAGTTGAAATAATTGTTTTTGTAGCCGAACAAGATGCTACAGGAAAACTAAACCCCTTTCAACAATGCATTTACCGACAGACTTGTGTCCCATAAAAAAATAATTTCAACTTTATCTTCATTTGATCATGGCATTTTAAACACTTCAAACTCTGAAGTTTGTTAAAAAATTTAGAAAATATGTTTGACGTAAATAAATGACAGTTAAGTCAACATGTTGGCTTTTGAGAGACCTTTCGAACATGCTATGGTTAGACAAAACTTGTGAAATTTGTCAAAAATGGTAAAGTAATAAGTTTGACAGTCGAAAATATTTTGACACGTTTGACACAACCAAGCAGCACTTACGCCAAAATGTTGGTTTTTCAAAGATCTTTCGAACTAGTTATCACGCAATAGGGTTTAAAAAAAACAAACTAGTTAATTAAAAAAAAAGTAGGTTTGGCAGTCCATAGCTTTTGACAGACTTGACGTAGACAATTGACAGTGATGTCAAAATGTTAGTTTTTCAAAGACCTTTAAAATGAACTCGATAGGAGATCCAATTTAAAAACTTTGAGTTCACCGATCTTATGCCGCCCCCTAATGTAGGGGCGGCACACCAGCCCTTACATAAAATAGATCTCTCATTGTTATCGATCACTGTAAAATATGGTTCAGTTCGTAAGATAATTTGGGACACCCTGTATATTAAAGAAATAGAGACGCGACAAAGCCATCAAAGTCACTCGAACTCTTATTTTTTGGCCAAGTTCATTGGCGTTTCACTAAAATAATTTATGTTTTCAGCGGTGAGTGACATCAATCATTAAGCAACATATTAACAAATACATTTGCCCGTCACCCCCTGTAAATGTTTGGCAAAAATAATTTATTTTTATTTTTCGACGCCTATGAATTAACCAGGACGGAAGGTCTCGTCTCTCTCTAAATAAGGCTAGAGTATAGACGACCGATATTTTCCCTTGATTTTGACTTAAATAAATTTGACTTTGATAAGTTTGTCGCGTCTCTATTTCTTTAAAATATGTCATACATACGGCTTTAAAATATGTCATACATTCAGGGTCTCTAACTAATGGATTGTGCTAAGTTGAAATATGTCATACATACAGGGTCTCTAATAAGTACAAAGTTCGTAGACTTGTCTTAGTGTGAAACTTGTCTTGCGAGGCACGAGCCCATTGGCGGATCTACGGTAAAGGGGGTAATTATTAGGGCGGCTAGCTACTACAGGTAAGTTAAAGGATAAAAACTATATTTTTGGACACGGCAAAAAGCGCACAGTGAACACGCCCAAAATTTCGAAGGAATTGCAAAAAACTTTAATCAAAGTATTGAAATATTACACGGTGCAAAAATGGTACATTTTCACAGCCATCAAATAAAATTCACTTCGAGTTTCTTTATAAAGCAACATTGACATCATTCAAATTCAAAAAATTTTCTATATTTTGTCCACGGTTTTCGCATTTTTTTGTGTCCACGCTAAAAATTGCAACGCTTTGTATTATAAGGACCCCGGATAAGTAGGTTTGATCAAATATACAGATCAATTTTTTATTTTATGTGCCGATGTAAATATTACCTACGCCCTTAGGGTAAGAAAACATATCTTACTCTAGGCCTACGACCTACCAATAATACTAGTCTAATGGCCAATTTATCATAAGAGGTTTTAAACAAAATTTATTTTAAATAAAGTTACGAAGATTTCTAAAATTTTTTAAAAATATTAAATAGTTCACAAATAATAAGAAATCTTTAAGTTTTAAATATTTTGATAATTTTTAAAGTTTTTTTTGCGACTTGTTCGCAGTTGTGTTTTTTTTTTATTAGTAGATCAATTTATTTAAGTTTCATTTGCCGAATTGGTGCCTGCAGAGTGACTATACAGATGGGTCAAAACATTACTCTATGAATTGAGAAACCTTCCTGGTCCCAAAGTCCCAAAAGGAGCGGAAAGCAATTCCCTAGTTACGTCCGACACGCTTCACGGACATCCTAGACCCCCATATCCCCTCGAAAACTTATAGACCGGGAGAAAGGAGGTAAACTAAATCTTACAAAGAGATTTATATTAAATTCTGTAAAATGAAAAAAAAAACTGTACCTTATTCTATCCGAGTCAGTCCTAATACGTCTTTTACCCCTAATCCTAACATTTATTTAAACAATTTTTCCATTGGCGCAGTTAAATTTTATGAACTAAGTATAGGAAATTTAAAAATGTCCAAAATTTTTTTGATTGCAGAATGCTTTTCAATAGAATTACTTATACTTATGAAACAAAACTGGAAGCATTAATTACATGCAAGACTATGTTAAGAATAAGTAAAATTTTTGGCAACAAAAGCGACTTGTTTTTAGGCAAAGTTTCAGGATCGCTGTATTTTATTAAAAGTTCTATTCGGCTGATCTGTCTTTTGAGCCACTAGCATCACATTAATTTATATTTTGTAACTGGCAACAAGTTTAACAAATTATATTCAATTTTTAAAAAACACACTGTGTAATCATGATTTGTAACGTTTCTAAGGCTTACGTTGGTGTTTTGTTTCTTTATCTGGAGCGTTTAAAGCACAGTCTATCTCTTTTTTTTTCAAAGCGCTTTAGCATTAGAGTTCAAACCAATAAACGATAAGTTGGGAGTACGAGCAGGGTGGCCTACACCGAGACAAAAGAAACGACCGTAAGGAAGCACTCTTAAGTGTTTTTCCGTACGCTTCACTTCGTTTGATTTAAAGGGTTTTTTTGCAACTGGGGAAATGTTAAATTTATTGAATATTTTAACTTTGTATAATATTATTATTTTTGTTATTTCTCACTATTTTGATTATTACTTTTTCCAGTGTTTTGAAATATTGCTACCACCTTTTTCTGGTTTTCTTAAAATCAATACACATTTGTTGACCTAAAATCGGCGTTACTATTCAATATAACTTAACCTAAACAGTAACATCAAGTAAATTAAACAGTTGACAATTTTATTCAATCAACGTTTAAAAAGCTGTTAAATAAATATATATTCATAATAAACAGAAAGGTTTCTAAAGTCTAAAACTTTAAAGGATTTTAAATACTGCGAAATGGCAGATGAGTTTAATAACAACAAAATCAAATATATATTAGGAACTGAATATGTGAAGTTATAAAGAAGAAAATTGAATAGGTATGTATAATTTTCCTACTTTGTTAACATAATTGAGAAAAACATTTATAGGAGTACTTCTTCCAAGAAAGGACCTTGTAGAAACAGAGCCAGGAACATTATTGGACTTACCAGACAGGAGATACGTATGAGAGTACCCCTGCACAGAATGGGACTGACAGAAGAGACCGAATTTATACTCTGTATGGAGGATGACGAAACAGTCAGACATGTAGTGTGCGAATGCTATTGCACGTTTACGTCAGAACACTTTCGGTAAACCTCAGATCGATTCAGAAGATCTGAACAGTGTCTCACCCAAACTGATAGCCGTCCTTTTTGGAGGATTAGGCATACAGTGGCGAGAAACCACTCAAAAGTGAGCCACAAAAGACCCACTGGTGGTCGCAGTGGAAGGGCTGCAAGGTCCACTCACATATGAATCATCATAAATCATCATCATCAGTTCTTCCAAGAACCGCCAAATTCCCTTTTGAGATCGTAATAAATAATAAATTAAATAACGTGCATAAATTAATACTTTGCAACATTCAAGCCTTGGCCACTCAATTTGACAGAACCCCTATCAAAGAGTCGCCTGCTACAATTATGTTAACTTTTATTTATTTTAGCTACACTACCATGAACAAAATCAATTTCTTGGAAAATCAGACGACAATACAGGTCTTCCAAATAACGGAATCTAACCAGTTCACAAACGAAGTAAAAATAACTGAAAAGCAGCATGGCGAAGAGAGCTTAGTACATAATATATACATATACATTAACAAACCGCTATTTTCTTAATTTCATAGATTAAAAAATCAATTTACGCCACTGGAAATAAAAAAAATTCATGTTTTTTTTTTAACTTTCGTTTAGTAGAAGTGATTCCTAGACCTTGTAATGTAAAATATTTACCTAAAGATAGATAATAACAAACGTGAAATTTCGTACCCGTGAATTTAAAAATCAAACAAGTTTCATGGCTAATCGGGCAAAAAGGAGTTTTTTGTTTCTCTTATATTTTTCCGTGGGTAGCTTGAAAGCTTAACCTCACGGGGGTCCAAGCTCTAATGGACACCTAATAAGTGTTGACAGTTAACCGTTTCGTCCTTATGGGACTCCTCAGAACACTGCTGGTCAAGTGACAAATCTTGCGAAGTTAATCAGACGGTTTTGTCTCTAATTAAATGTAATTAGTGAGCGAACTATAGCAAGAGGCGCCATCCACCGAGATACGAGAGAAACAAAAAACCAAAAGCAGGGAAAAACACTGCTATACAATATCGATCAATGAAAAGATCGAATGCAAATAAAAGAAAACAACTATAGTCCGTGACCTACGACAGCTCTTTGTCTTTTCAGGCCGGATCAACGCATTTTGCATTTTTACCCGTCATCAAGACAGTGAGCGTCAATCAACGGAATTTTTAAGCCATATAATACTAACAAACGTGAAATTTCGTACCCGTGAATTTAAAAATCAAACAAGTTTCATGGCTAATCGGGCAAAAAGGAGTTTTTTGTTGCCCTTATATTTTTCCGTGGGTAGCTTGAAAGCTTAAGTTCACAGGGGTCCAAGATCTAATGGACACCTAATAAGTGTTGACAGTTAACCGTTTCGTCCTTATGGGACTCCTCAGAACACTGCTGGTCAAGTGACAAATCTTGCGAAGTTAATCAGACGGTTTTGACTCTAATTAAATGTAATTAGTGAGCGAACTATAGCAAGAGCGCCTCCACCGAGATACGAGAGAAACAAAAAACCAAAAGCAGGGAAAAACACTGCTATACAATATCGATCAATAAAAAGATCGAATGCAAATAAAAGAAAACAACTATAGTCCGTGACCTACGACAGCTCTTTGTCTTTTCAGGCAAAATGCGTTGATCCGGCCTGAAAAGACAAAGAGCTGTCGTAGGTCACGGACTATAGTTGTTTTCTTTTATTTGCATTCGATCTTTTCATTGATCGATATTGTATAGCAGTGTTTTTCCCTGATTTTGGTTTTAGCTCACACATATACTATACTATAGTAGTGTGAGCTATGGTGATCCTAACTTTTTCGAGAAAAAAAAAGTTGCTCCGATTTCAAAAATTTTTATATATCTTTGCGTTTCAGATGATTTTGAAACTTTTTTGTTGCGCCGTCTGTCTGTCTGTCTGTCTGTATGTCTGTAACGACCAACGCGCATAACTCAAAAACCGCTTGGCCGATTTTAATGAAATTTGGTACCTAGGCTGGATTTTGGGCCGAGATGGTCCCATTTAAAAATGAACAAAATCCACCGAACACAAACCAAATAAAAGGGTGGGGGTAGATTTAAAAAATTAGAGTTTAAGTGAAAATATGGCGTGTGTGATATCAAACGAAAGGTAATTGAGTCTGGAGTTAAACAAAATACATTTTAATTTATTTAAAAAAAAAGGGTGGGGGTATATTTAAAAAATTAGAGTTTAAGTGAAAATATGGCTTGTGTGGTATCAAACAAAAGGTAATTTAGTCTGGAGTTGAATAAAATATATTTTAGTTTTTAGTTATATTAGCTCACACGTACACTATAACTATAGTACCTAGTGTGAGCTTAGGGGCCCATATATTGGCAGAGTATTTTGTTTCTCTCGTATCTCGGTGGATGGCGCCTCTTGCTATAGTTCGCTCACTAATTACATTTAATTAGAGACAAAACCGTCTGATTAACTTCGCAAGATTTGTCACTTGACCAGCAGTGTTCTGAGGAGTCCCATAAGGACGAAACGGTTAACTGTCAACACTTATTAGGTGTCCATTAGATCTTGGACCCCCGTGAGGTTAAGCTTTCAAGCTACCCACGGAAAAATATAAGGGAAACAAAAAACTCCTTTTTGCCCGATTAGCCATGAAACTTGTTTGATTTATAGATAATAACAGTAGAAATATTTTTTCTATTTTGCAATTTTATATCTTGTCTCTCGGTCTATCGCCGTGCCCTGCCGAAAAATTACACTCGCCGCACCCTCTCGTGGAGATTCAGGTCGAAAACGCATGGAGCTGTTGTTTGATTGACACTTTTCACTCGAGCTTCGTCAATAAACAATGACCATCGCATCACGCTCTCACGCTCTTTTGACGTTGTAAGTTAGCAGTGGCGTGACACTCTATCTTTTCACGCGGTCTAAACCTTGTTTATACGTGCCTATTAAAGCGCTTTTATATATAAGGCAGGTTTGAAAATGTTGTCGTATAAACACTATTAAAACCGTTTTAAGCACTAAAACCGATTTTATTTTAAACCGATTTGTCGTAAAAACACGATTAAAACCGTTTTAATTCCTACAACCGCTTGTAGACGCGTATAAACGTAGTAAGTGTCTCATTTAAATGATTAAGGACACACAGGCTTTTTCCTTGAGGTAACGCGCACGGATTATAAAACACGGATTGGATTTGACAAAATCAAATATTATCAAATAAAACTTAAATTGGCAAATCAAAATGGCCGTCGTCCCGACGCTGTTTCAAATTGATATTTTTGTTTCCTGATTTAGAAATGCCAAGTGATTGTTGACAGTTTCTTTGGAATATAATCTGTCAAAAACTGTTACTTTTTGCAATGGAGTATGAAAGAAAAATAACAACTGACAGTCCACCATTTTGACAAAAGAACGCCATAAAATGATGATGTACCCATTCTTTTTATTTTGGTGGCAGTAGCGGCCCGTGAGTTGAAAGCTTGGGGGGCCCAAATAAGGGTGGGGTAATGGATTTTTCAAGCAGCACTTAACTGAGTTTTTCAGTAAAAGAATTCATATGTTCTCTGGAAGATTCATCTTTTCTTATTTTCTCAGGAAAATGTCGCATTATGAAACAACAAACACGAAAAATAGTACAACAGGTGGGTTAAATCACACCCGCAAATCCAGTTATATTTCTTATAGATCTCTCTAAAAAAATGAGGTATGAAACTTCTGTTTTGTGTCTTTCTTTGACTAACTTGAGTTAGGTTTAAATCCGGTAAGGGCCTACTCATTTCTTTAATTTTGATTTTATCTCCCAAAAAAACACTGGAAAAATTGCTTTTAATAATACTACTGACGCAATTCATTATCAAGACCGATAATCAAAATTCGCTGGAAATTATAGCACGACTAAAAAAGCAAAACAACATGAATAAGGTGTGTGATGTTATAATAATCAGATTGCCCCATAACATATTGACAGGCGGACCGAACCGCGATATTCTGTGGACTGGCCGCAAAATAATTGCGCTTTTCTTTGCATTAAAACAGCGGCCCACATAGCACAATCACGTGTTTAACACGTAAAAAAGGCGTGAGAAAAAAAAACGTTGATTTTAAAAGCTGCTAGAAAAAAACGTTTACTTCATATATGAAACAAGCTTAATAGGTCATTCATTAACGTTATAAAAAATAACGTTGCTAAAAACTGCGTTTTAATAACCCCATTATCAAATTAAAACAGCAATGTTTTTACGTTAGTTTCAAGTGATTTTTATCAACGTTAAAATCACATTAGATTCACGCCTTTTCTACACGAATTTTAAAACGCGACTTGCATGGCTTTTCTACCGAATATTTTTAAGATTTTACTAGCAGCAGCGCCACCTATTGTCGGGATTTTTCACTGACGAAATCTATCAGGCAGTGCTTTGGCCTCTAAACTCCAAAAGCCTGTTAAGGGACTGATCCCTGATCCACGATCACGACGCATCTGTTATTAACCTGATAAAGACACATTAATATTCTGTGAAAGTGTTTACTGTTAAAAACTGTTGTTTAGCTTTAAAAAAAACATAATGTATATAGAAAGATATATAGATATTTTGTCTTGCCTTGAGCGCCATCTTTAAAATTGTCTTGAAGTGTTGTAGTCTTAAACTAGTGAACTTTTATACCTTCCTTTAGCGTCTCTTTGAAGTAAAAAAAATGTTATTAAAAAAACGTGACCAAAAAAGACGCAGAAAGTTAGTAGGTTTGAGAAGTTGTGGAGGACTTTTTAAGTGTGAATTTGGTACATGAAAATAACGAGGGTAACAAACACGTTATATACACAGCACCAGAAAAGTACATTTTTATAGCTTGATTTCTCCTTATTTTTAAGTTATCTTTAAGCATGTAGATTTAACAAAATAAATATTACATGGTATGAGGTTGTTTTCAAGTAAAAAAAACACCACCGCTCCCACTCCGTTTCCATCGAACGCGTGCCGCGAGATGACTTGCGGCCCGAGAAAGCCGAGCGGCTACCAATTCGTCGATTCGTTTTTACTCGTGTCGGCAGGCGGTCTTTAGTCATGGTTTGCGTCGAGGCCAAAGGGAACTTTATAGTATAAATAAATAATTAAATAAAAATATTTTTTACTTAGGATTTTTTTTTTATTTTTGAGGAGGAGCGCCCGCCCATGCGGCATTAAAGAGCAGCCGCCTCCGTTATAAACAAATAAATTAGACTTCATAATAATATACTAAATTCGGCGGCAAGTTGGCTTGCAGTGACGAGTTATCCCTTTCACCCATTCGCTTGTATACAAACCTCGTACGCCACTGTTTGTTTCATCTTCAAACAAAGCACGTCCTACTAAACGTCCATCCGAAACCTCCTAATTATTTTGTTGGTGCGTACACGCGTCTCCGCACCGCACAAACAAGTCAATCGCCTCTTAGTGCATGCTGCAGGACGACAGCTCTCCATTTTCTAATCCGCTTTCCAACACTGTTATTATTATTTCTGTAATTACTACTATTGTTGTTCTCGAGCGGACGACCTATTTCCGGAAGGGGTTGGCGATAAGTTGTAGATTTTGAGGGTGCAAATCGTTTGTTTTTCTATTGAATTCAAAGAGTTTTGTTATGCATTGATATTAATTCGTGTTCCTATGAAAATTATTCAAAACTCTACAAATACAAAGAGATACTATTTTCTACAAAAAAAAGGACTCACACAGAACAAAGAGATTTTTGAATTAACGAAAGTTCAGTTTTTTTGTGGCCTTAAAATTTTATGTAAATTCACACAACCTTTGTATTTTTACAAGTCCTTTGCGAAATTATTCATTGTAATTTTACAATAAAACAAATTACGGTAACACATATGGGGGAGCCAGCACGAAAGCAAATTAGCCCTGTATATGTTTTTTAAATTATGATTACCAAACCCACCCAAATATATTGTAGATAGTCCAGTTAATAAAAAAACTGCAATTGAAAAAATGTATTTCTCTCTAACAGAGCCCTAAATTGAAAAATATTTTGGAAACAAAATTTATGTATTTTTACAGTATTTTTAAATGAAAAAAAATGACAATACAAATAGCACTTTTTGGGTATATCGGTATAAAGTGGGCATAACCAGTAACTGCCCTTTTGAAAACTACTAGTTAATAGTTATTTCCTAATTCCAAAACCCTTTCTATGGTTTAAAATTTTTGTAATATTGCAAGTTTATTTTCGTCTCTATTTTTTCTTTGTAAAGCCTGCAGAAACAAGCTTAGCAAGGCTTAGTTAAATATCCACCAGAATATTAGCGAGGAGGGTCTATTTTACTCAAAAACCAAAAAATTTGCTGCTCCTAGCTGCTCCTTTCAGTCAGTGTAACAGCCAAAGGGACTAAATTCGACAGACAGATAAATTTTGATTATTCTGAAACGAGCAATGTTTTTGATTGATTTGTTTTTGTATAGACCCCAGCAACTCACATATATCTTTTTTTCCAATGAGATAACCCCACTTGTGGCACCTTGTTCGAAAGCCTACTAAAAATAGAAAACAATAAACTACTTTTTTTGTCACACCTGTCAAATATAAAAAAATAAAAAAGGCAACCTTTACTTTTAAGTAAAATTTATAATTTAATTAAAAAAGTGGGGTGCGCCCCCAAGAAGGGGTCCAGTTAGTAACAACCAACCTCTTTTGCAGCTGGTAGACCCAACTTCTGGCAACTTGTTCGAAAGCTTATTAAAAAAGAAAAAAGATGGTACGTGATCCTAAACCCCGAAAATTCCTACATACCATTTATAAACGAAATCGGAGAAGGTACCCCCTCCACCATCCTTAAAGGTGTAATGTCGCTGTAATTATTTAATGTTGATCGGATATGTAGAAGTTCAAAATTGATTTACCAGATTGTTCAAGGGGGAGGGGGGCGTTGATTTCACAATTTTAAAAATCTAATTTAAAATTCTTGATCCCCAAAAGTCCCTGCATACCAATTTTGAACGATATCGGATATACTTAGATAGTACCCCCCTCCAGCATTCCCAAAGGGGGGGAGCTGTGTGTATTGTATTTTCGTCGGAACTATAAGTGTGTACCAAATTTGAAGTTGATCCGAAATCTAGAAGTTGGTTAAAACTAAGTTAAAATTGAGTGTCGCGCTAGACCTCTCATATAACCCATTGTGCGTCGTGGGAGTACAGCTTTCGAGCTGCCCACGGAAAAATAGAAGAAAAAAACAAAACTTTTCCATACCCGCTAAGCCACAAATTTTTTTTGTTTTTTTAAATACGGGTACTAAAATTTACGCTTGTATCATTTTTGGCTTATTACACCGCTAACCGACACATAACGTCGCACTGTTTTCTTCAAAATCCGCATCTAGAAAAAAATACTCTGCCAATATATGGGCCCCTAAGCTCAGACTAGGTACTATAGTTATAGTGTACGTGTGAGCTAATATAACTAAAAACTGAAATATATTTTATTTAACTCCAGACTACCTTTCGTTTGATACCACACAAGCCATGTTTTGACTAAAACTCAAATTTTTGAAATCTACCCCCACCCTTAAAAAAAACAAAAAACTAAAATGTATTTTGTTATACTCCGAACTCAATTACCTTTCGTTTGATATCACACACGCTATATTTTCACTTAAACTCTAATTTTTAAAATATACCCCCACCCTTTTATTTGGTTTCTGTTCGGTGGATTTTCTTCATTTTAAATGGGACCATCTCGACCCAAGACCCAGCCTAGGTACCAAATTTCATTAAAATCGGCCAAGCGGTTTTTGAGTTATGCGCGTTGGTCGTTACAGACATACAGACAGACAGACAGACAGACAGACAGACAGACAGACAGACAGACAGACAGACAGACAGACAGACAGACAGACAGACAGACAGACAGACAGACAGACAGACAGACAGACAGACAGACAGACAGACAGACAGACAGACAGACAGACAGACAGACAGACAGACAGACAGACAGACAGACAGACAGACAGACAGACAGACAGACAGACAGACAGACAGACAGACAGACAGACAGACAGACAGACAGACAGACAGACAGACAGACAGACAGACAGACAGACAGACAGACAGACAGACAGACAGACAGACAGACAGACAGACAGACAGACAGACAGACAGACAGACAGACAGACAGACAGACAGACAGACAGACAGACAGACAGACAGACAGACAGACAGACAGACAGACAGACAGACAGACAGACAGACAGACAGACAGACAGACAGACAGACAGACAGACAGACAGACAGACAGACAGACAGACAGACAGACAGACAGACAGACAGACAGACAGACAGACAGACAGACAGACAGACAGACAGACAGACAGACAGACAGACAGACAGACAGACAGACAGACAGACATACCGACAGACAGACAGACGGCGCAACAAAAAAGTTTCAAAATCATCTGAAACGCAAAGATATATAAAATTTTTTGAAATCGGAGCAACTTTTTTTTTTCTCGAAAAAATTAGGATCACCATAGCTCACACTACTATAGTATAGTATATGTGTGAGCTAATAATATTTTTATTTGATAATCAGACATTCTATACGATATAAAAATAAACTAGTTTTATTGTTTTTTATTTTTTCAGTGTCGTAAAGACATTTATCGTTAAAATATTGCACTAAAAATATTTTAAAAGTGGCTAGTTTGAAATATAAATTACTTTGCTGAATAAAATAAAACTAGCAATATTCAAAATGCCGGGAATTGCTAAAGATATCTAGTTTGGCATTATCTCGTGCAGCAAATGGGTACGGAAATGTGACACTTTTTGTACGCCTGTAGAAAAAAACATTTCAGCCGATATTTGACCTACCTAAAACTCTACTTCGGAATGACCTAGGAATCTCAAACTTTGCACAGTCGTAGATCTCCATGGAGAAGAACCCCTCCAAGTTTAATGGAATTCCATAAAGTAGTAAAGTAGTTACGAAATTTCAAAAAACGTCGAAATTGCCAAACTAGTACGAACCTTTCATTTTGAAATTTGTATTGGAGAACTTGGCTTTACTTTTATCTCAATTCTTTTTACGGAATGCCATTTTCGCGTACTTGGCTTTTTTTACATGAAATGTTTTTGTTATTATATTTATTTTTACTTAGATTACAAACGCGCACATTTCCAAAAAATGTAGAATGACCCAATTTCAGAAAGCGCTATGATTATTGCGTTGGCTGCTTAAGCCTTGGACAAAAATAATAATTTACAATCTAGCAGAAAAAAAGCCTCATAATGTCGTCGCCCTTTTCTGGAAAACGAGAAAATACGCTCTAGAAGGGATATCGTCTAAAAGCTTTTCCTTTTTTGATGCCTTAGTGTTTCCTTCTTGGCCTTTCTTGGAGTCGAGCGTACGGCAGCCTGGTACGGCTATCTGACCAGGGTTTGGTAACAATACTATATTCAAATTTTATTTATTTTCCTTGAGGATGGGAAAATTATTTAGCGACATAAGTAGGTAGAATAAGCATGTATTATCAAAGTAACTTTAATTTAACCTGAAAAATTTAGAACTAGACGCTCTTGAAACATTTTAACAGTTATTTTACACCAGAGGTTAGTATAGTCGTGAGAGATAAAAAAATATTATAACGTTCACAGCTTCTTATTACTTTGTGTCAAAATTTTATGCTCTCACTATTAATTGTAGTCACATTCACAGTAAGTCAATTATGGTAAGGACTTTCTGGCCAAAAACCTACTTTTACTGTTATTTCCGGTAATTTACTCGCTAGCTGCACGCTACCGATGGTGCTGTTTAAATGTCTTAAATTATACTATGTAGGAGAATTAAAATAAAAATTGTGACCAAGGGGGTAAATGAAGGATTTTTTCTGTTGGAAATCGTAATCGATTGACTTTTGAATTTGTGCAGTCACCTCATAGAAATGTTTTAAGTATAATCCAAGAGAAAAAATTAAAACAGTGCGCGCCATATTGCCCAAGAAAAAATAGGAAAATAAAATAGATAATGGGATAATAAAATAAATGGATTCACGACGGATCTGACACCTTCCTAACTAGCCTATTATCACACTTCATGTGAAGCCATGATAATATATTAGCCTTAAAAACAGTTTTCTGTAAATATTTCAGAAACTAAAACTCCTACGAAGTTTTTGGTTATAACACGAATTATTCAGAAAAATAGTGTCTACTATATTCCAAAAACAGTGATTAATACGATGCTCCGTTAAAAAGTTAGCAATTTTTAATTGTCAAAAAGTGTCATTAGCATTAATGGATTTTGACCATAATCTAATCAGCTCGTAAGAGTGTCGAACATCTGAAAATTTTATGAAAATCGGTTCAGCGGTTTAGAACGGATAGAAATAATATACACACACACAGACACACAGACAGACATCACGACGATATTGCTAGGATAGGTCAAAATACATCCAAATAACACATTTTTGGCGCTATCTCTAAAAAACTTTTTTCGTCGAAAATAATACCTTCTACAGCCATTGCTACACGGGCTACGAAGGTAAAAATATATTGATTATCCCAACCGGAATTTTAATTAAGGACCTCCATTTTGTTAGGCAGTACCAACTGAGCTTCCCGGGCTAAATGTTCCTTTGTCAGGATAGGTTCGTGTTCATAAGCTACGAGACACTCGATGTGAAACGAGGAAAGATGAACGCAATTACCATTGTGTTTACCAAGGTGTAGGTATTAAACCCAATTTGTGCATCTACCGGGAACAGACGATATACCCCCCCGTCCCATTGCAATTCTTTCATCTAGAAATTGTGGGTGCGAGTGATAAGGTATGCAATTGAAAAATACATGAAAAGGCTGCTCGTCGTTTGCTTTCTCTACCTTAAAGAATTGAATTGGGACATTCTGTATACCACGTTACTAAACCGGTAAAACATCTAACAAGTATCGGTAGTTCAATTGGTAGAGCGTCAGCCTTATAAGAGAGTGGTACCTGATGGTTCAAATCTAGTCTGAGGTAGGTAAGCCTCTTTATAATTTTAACTTTCTTATTTCTCCTTGCCCTTTTAGCCCCAAACCACTCTCACTGCTTGCAAAATGTGTACGAATTTTGTCTTTAGCACTGTGCAGTGCTTCGCAGTCCCTTGCAATGTTGCAATTTTGAGACTGCACTATGTGTGTTAGTTGTGAGAATCCCAAGAGTCTTTTAATTCTCGCAATAATAGTTGTTCAAACTTTATTTTCAGTACTGTGAATTACCTGGCAGTCTCCTGCAATGTGTATATAGAATAGGATACCTAAGTCAGGGGCGTACGCAGAAATGAATCCTGGAGGGACGTTTAGCATGGATCGATACGCAGGCATGGATCCTAATTTTGATTTTTGGGAAAATATCATGTTTTAGAGGGGGATCTTCAGCCCCAAGCCTAGCACCTGCGTGCCCACATTAGATTAATATTAGAAAGGTACTATTGAGCCGATTAAAGCTGTCTTACAGTAAGACTCCTTAGAATTTTTAAATGCTCGCAATATATCGTCCCTAATTTTACAAACGGACGTATATAAAAAAGTAAAGTTTATGATATGCGCCACTTTGATATTTTACTGAAACCAACACCAACCACTTAAGTAAGCGACTAATGTATGTTGTAATTATGGCATAGAATCGTATGAGTTTGTTCCAATATCAGGCGTTCCTCAAGGATCTAATCTGGGTCCACTTAATAAATGACCTTCCCGGTGCTCTGGAAAATTGTGAGTGTGAGTTATTCGCTGATAATTTTAAATTTTATAGAATTATTGAGGGCCCCGAGGATTTTCAACTAATTCAAGATGATATGAATATAGCACAATAATGGGCAACTAATAATAAACAAAATTTTAATGTACAAAAATGCTCTATGTTTAGACACAAGGAAAAAAAATGTAATCAATTTCAATTATCAAATGAATAATACAATTTTAACAAAGAAAATCGAAATAAAAGATCTAGGCATAATTTTAGATATGAAAATAAGCTTTGAAACTCATATAAATAATGTAACAAAAAGGGCATATGTAACGTTGGGTTTTATTCTTCGGAACGGGTCAAACTTTAAGAAACTAAAAACATTTGAAACTCTTTACAACTCACTTGTCAGAAGCATATGAGAATACGGTTCGTTTGTTTGGTCCCCCTTTTATCAGAAATACATAGAAAAAATCAAAATTCTTACGATTCTTGTACTATAAAAAATACGGAACATATATATTAGATATACCATATAAAATACTACTTGACTACTTGAGGAATTTCATTATGAAACATTAGAATCAAGAAGAAAGAAATCTGCCTTAATGTGCCTTTTTACGTTAATTCATTATAAAATTGACTGTTTATATCTCGTAGGAAGATTCAATTTTAATGTTAATCCTTATCTCACAAATAGAAATAACGTTTTTTATTCAAGAGGGTCACGCACCAATGTTGATTCACACACCTCTATATAGAATGTGCAATCTGGCAAATAGTGTGAAAAATGAAATAGATATTTTTAAATTCAATTCAATAAAATCGTTTAAAACTCACATAAAAAAAATTCAAATCTAAAATGTATAAGGAAGTATATAAATTTTCAGTAAATCTCAGTTGTTCAGAACTGCAATGCACTTTACTCGAAAAAAACCGATCAAAATGACTTTGGTAAATTTCATGATATACGCCCTTTTGTAAAATTAGGGACGATATGTGCAAACAATATTTTTAGTACTGTGAAGTTACCTCGCAGTGTCCTGCAGTATTATGCAAAAATAAGGAGTTAGAGACTACCCGCTACAAATTATCTCCGATATTTTAAAAAAGTCATATTTTTTTGCCGTACCGGGCTTCCATGGACTTTGCTTAGGATTGAGGATGATTAAAATCTACCGTGATGTATGTGCCCGCTTAATCCTGCGTTCGCCGCATTTAATTGTCTTCGTTCTCCTTTCCAAATAATCTGCTGTTGGCCTGACTAGGCGGAATATCTAACAAAGGAACCAAAAATATTTTTTTGCTCTCTTTTTTTTTAAAGAACTTCGCAGTTTTCTTATGCACGTGTTTACCAATAAAATTATGTTTGGATTATTTTAATATATTATCACTGACTTCTTAAGCTGAAAATGGAGAATTTGACGTTGAGGATCCTATTTTGGTGGCAACACTGACTTCATTGTTAGCACACGTATATATTTACTTTGATTGATTTTTACGTACATATATTAACGTCTCGTATGCCGGTAATGAATGGAGCGCCATCTCTTTCTTCTATTATGAATGTGCACCTTGGACAAATGCGTTGTATGTATGCGAAAAAATTGTTATAACATTTTCCTTTAAGACCTTGGATGATTATTTTTGGCCTTTTTGTCAATGGATAAAATACGTAAAAACTCCCAAAACGGCGATTGTTCGGGACAACGTATGGACATACGTCACCCATCGCAAAGGTAATTAAAAGGCCAGCAGGCGGCGCGCGATGCAACTGACCATATTTGGCCGTCGTAAATCACCAAAAGAGAGGGACAATCCGCCGACCCGCGACCAAAGAGATCCCATCGTGAAACTACATTTATGCCACAGTTTTAAAGTTAATATTTATGTACCCTCTAAACCCTTTGACCAAA
Organism: Aspidapion aeneum; assembly: GCA_963576565.1. NCBI lineage: Eukaryota > Metazoa > Arthropoda > Insecta > Coleoptera > Brentidae > Aspidapion > Aspidapion aeneum. Next base: position 29,505,177 of record OY755038.1, on the reverse strand, counting down.
ATATAAAAAGTCCCCCAAAAATGGAGGAAATTTAAATTTTAGAAAAATGTTTTAAAACAATTTGTTGCATGTTGGGCGTCACGTCTAATGATCCATGATTGTCTGCACTACGACATAAAGGCTTCACAATGTAACTTTTATAAATGAATATGCACCGACAGAGGGGGCAAATGAAAAGAAACTGGATATTATACAATGATCTTTATAATACATGCGACTAAACATCGAATCATTATGCTCTTATAGTGCTTGGCGACTCTAATGCCAAGTGCCAAGGTAGAAGGCATTTGAGGAGTCATTGGAAATAGCAGCAAGCATAATGAGATCAACTCAAATGATTTGATTGCAACCTCAAATTACTTAAGGGTCTTGAGCGTATGGTACACAAGGAAGGATATTCATAAAGGCTCCTAGAAGATTCCTGGTAGTGCAGAAATAAACCAAATAGATTATGTCTTGATATCTAAAAGGTGAGCTACCGACATAAAGAAGTAAGAACGCTTCGAAGAAAGACTGCGACCACTTCTTTATAGGAGTAAAAAAACAAACAAAAGGTATCCCTGTCCACCAATAAAGGAGAAAACAACAAGATCATAAAATGGAAATTGGAAAAACTTATCAATATCAATATCAACGAAGGACAGAAAAACAAATCTAGAGGAAGAAACGAAAGCAATTAAAACCAGTATAAGGAAGGCAGCCATCGAAGCAATAGGAAAAACCATAAAAACAAGACACGAGGAATGGTACGTAGAAGAATGCAGGAAAGTGAGAGAAAAAAAAGCCAGAGAACTGTGTCTTAAGAGGAATACTAGAGCAAATAAAAAATTTCCAACCAAAAGCGATTTTAGACAGCAGAACAATATGCAAAAGAGAGTTGAGATACTGTTGGACCACCATGATCGAAAAGATAATTGAAAATTGTATGTGAGAATAAAGGAAGAAACTCAAGAATTCAGGCTACGAGAAAGGAGATAGATAATGTCAAATATGACATTCAGAATATGGGAATAAAAAGGTGGAGAAGAATCGTACCAGAGAGGGAGGGCAGAATGGAGGGTTCTGGTTTATCAGGCTAAGACCCATTTTATTTCAGAGCAAAATAAGCCTTTGTCTGGTAAAATTTAAATGTTGTTGTTAATTGTTTAAACACTAATTTTGTAGTTAACTACCGCCGTAGTGTGAGGTAAATGTCGATTAACCGAAAAGATCCTATCGGACCATTTTGCGTTGTCCGCCATCATTCACTAATTAAACGCAAGACCGCGCACCGATCGCTGCCCTTTTTTGCATTCGACTGCTTGCGACATTTTTGTGTTCGGCTGATGAATGTCGGACAAGTCGAAATTGGACATTTCAATAGCTTGTATACTGACTCAGTCCTAAATTAGGGTTTCTACAAAATCTCTGTCAATTGATTTAGATTTTAATTTAGACGATTTTTAGAACAAAATCATCACCACTTTTTTATTCTGTGACGTCTATCCACCTTTTTCTTTATTTATTTTTCTTGATTAGGCATTTGATAAAGTAAGCACTGTTTTGGATGGACTAACTGGAATGGATGTCTCTCCAATCTTAACTAATATAATTCAATTTTATTTGAGAACTAGCACTAGCAAAAGATATCAGTTTGAAGAATTAAAGGTAGAAGTTCTACTATTTACATAAGTTCTTCTGGTCTACGCCAAGGGTCAACTCTCGGAGCACTTCTTTTTATTATTGCCTTCAAGAAACTTATATCTAAGGTAAAAAAATGTGGAATCACTGGCGTTTGCCGATGATTTTTAATTTGTTTGTTAACATTTTCTCAATGGAGGATTGTGAAACACTTCAAAGAGAATTTCAGCCCTATATAGCCAGGAAAATGGTTTTGACATAAATTTGTCTAAATGCTTTTGTTTATCATTTAGTCGTAACAAAAACTTAATTTAATTTGATTATACACCAAATAATGAAAACCTGAAACGTATATCTGAACAAATGGACCTTCGATGCTAATGTTTCATTTTCATCACATATTGTTTCTAAAATTGAGAGTGCCCAAAAAGTTGCAGGGTTATTTGTAGAAATACTAAAAGTTTAACCATTGAATTAAGCATTTACTTATTTGAAAGAAAATTTTTAAAGTCCATGCAATTTGGAAAGTTTTTGTTTTATCCACAAGGAGGCTGTAATAGTGACATCTTATTAGAAATACTTAATAGATTGTCACTAAATCAAAGAAGAACTGAACATTTTTTAACAACAATGTATACAGTTGATTGCTCCCAACTATGTTAACTTTTTAACTAAAATGCAAATAAATAAATAAAAATACGTAAAGAAAAATCAGGTGTAAGAGAATATACCAAGAAACTTTACAAACCATCACCATTAAAGAAATAATAAAAATAATGTAAATAAAATGGTCTTATCTAAAAGAAGCAGATATTTTGCCAAATCAGACAACATTACATTTAGTACGTTTATGACAGATGAAATTGTAAATGTAAAGACAACAAGGTATATTAAATTACAAATAATGGGATCAATGGGATACACAAAAACACTTTTCATTGATGGTCAAAAATTTTTCGCGGTGATGTACATGCCATTGATTAAACCACAGATGGAAAGGCGTGTGTTCCTGATAAAATTCCTGTTGAACTTCTTAAGCTCACTGATTGATTGATTGAAACTTTTCCACTTTATTAAAAATATAATTAAATACTTGAAAATAATGAGCATATCTCTTATTGCTTTTTGAGAAGTTAATTTGTTTCGTTCTAAAAATAAATATATATGAAGCTTTAAAAATAAATAAATTTGATGATATTTATAACGTCATCGCCAAAGCTGAGTCGCCATTATAATCAACAAAATCTGGTTGGCAATTAACCACCAATAAGAACCCTGGCCATAAATTTCGCGATCAGGGCTCTGTGTATTGGTTATTAATGTCGGTAATTTTGATCTTGATAATTTTGTGTAGGTACGCTTAAAATATCGTTGAGAAGCCAATCGTTAAACAAATAACGAGGTTGGCTCTGAAATTTTCCGCAGGCTCTGATTAATTTTGAAAAACAATATGTAGATATATATATTTCTAACTTTATTGTCGATTCTCGCATTCTGATTGCTCTGGTTTTTTGTCAGTGGCGTACGTAGCTTTTACAGTTACATAAATAGCACACTTACCTCAAAGCATCACACTTTTACATTTAGAGACACTGTAGAGGATATTAAGACAAACCCAAAAGAAGTTTGTAAGATATTTGCAGATCAATTCAGCCGAGTTTTTATACAGGAAGGTCAATTAAGCATCAGCTTTACACCCAAAAAAGTTAAACAAGTCTTAAATAAACAAAAACAGCACTCTAGTCTTGGCCCGGATGGTGTTCCAACAATCTATCTGAAAAGAAGTGTCCCCTCTATTACAAAACTCCTTTCGACAGTAATGACTGAATCATTTGAGACAAGTATACTACAAGAAACTTCCTATATAGCTGGACCGAAATAACTGTAGACCAATAAGTCTGACTTCCTTTATATGTAAAAGTATGGAGAGGTTTATAGCTTGGGAACTAGCAGACTTTTTACTTGAGCATAATAGTCTGCCACTGTTCAACCAACATGAGTTTTTACCACGACAATCTGTGGTATTAAACCTGCTTAGCAACCTTGAAGCATGGACTAAAGCTCACAATGAAGGCTATCCTGTTGGTGTTATATATCTAGATTTTAAAAAGGCTTTCGATTCGGTAACAATATAAAGACTACTGGTAAAATTATAACATAGTGGGGTTAGCGAAAAATTATTCAATTGGATAAAAGAGTACCTGACTGAAAGAACTTCAAGTGCGAATCGAAAATTGTCTCTGAAATAAACAATGGGTTCACCCTGTGGTACTCCACTTAAAGTGGAGTACCAGAGGGTTCAGTATTATATACATACATCGCTTACATGTTAAAAAACATCCTTAGTAGAATAAGCTTTTTCTGTGATGATGCTCAATTTTACGACGACCCCTCCATCCATTAGAACTGGAAGAATAGACAAAGAAATGGCTTATCAAACTAAACTCCAGTAAGTACACAGTGCTACATATTGGCTATAACAACACCAATCTCACATACTTTATAACAACCAAGAGCTAGAAAGTGTCAAAGAGCAGAGAGATCTGGGTGTTACAATCAGCCAGGACTTAAAATGGAAAGCTAACATTGTCAAAATAGTAAAGAAGCGATCTCTATGATTTATGTTATCAGAAGAGCAATCACTGAAATTACCGAAAAGATGTGCATTCTAATATATACAACCTATATAAGACCTATTCTCGAGCATGCTGTGGTGGTATGGAACCCATACTTTGAAAAAGATTTAGATCTGTTAGAAAGAGTTTAACGTAGATTTACTAACCTTCCCTCAACATTAAAAGGAAAAACGTATGAAGAAACATTACCTAATTTAGTCTTCTGTCACACTGACAGAAAAAAGGATAAGGAGGATTCTAATTCTAAATCTTACTGACTGTCAGTAAGTCGTACTCGCCAAGCAAACCCGTTTCCAAATTTTATTTAAATTATGTTTGTGAATTACGTATTATGTTTGTGAATTACGTTTTTGTGTTTTTTATGGTAATTAAGTCTATCGATTATGTGTTGTTACTACTTTACAAATTTGACAATGGAAAAACTGTTTTTAAGAAACCTGATGATGATTTTAAATAAATCGAAACGTCGCTAATTTAACAGAAAGTTTTTTCTTAAAAACCTGACCCCTACCCAACCAATTTTTACACTATTGAACTGAAAGAGTTACTAGCCAAATTATAAATAATAATAATAATAATAATAATAATTACCACCTTCAGTTTATTTATTTACAAGTCGATTGTCAAGGACTGTTGAGCTACCACCATTTAGGTTTTTAGGTGCTTTAACAAATGTATATAAAAGCCATTATTATGGTTTCATGCAACTGGAATAGAGTGCTTAACATTAAACATCTCTATAGGAACTCCAAATTTATCCTTATCAGTAAGCATGAGAAATTCGAGAGGAGTTTTATTAGGACCACATGTTTTTCCACCTTTGCTTTGGTTTATGACCTGTAGAATTTTTAACTCTGTATCTTCACAGAAATCAAGCTTGATTTCTAGACAATCATCAATATTTATACCGACGCCGAAGGATTGATGCTTGGACAAGGGTACAAATCATCGTTGTTTTGAACACGTCCTGAGAAGCTGTAGGCACAGTGATCCATGCAAATCCATAACCAGTTTAAGCCTTATGGACTCGACTCAGGTGGTTGTAAGCAACAGCACATTGTGGCAATAGCTTCGCGTCGAGCTTAAGCTGTGTAAAACCAATAAAAACTTGGTATTGCACACTCATTTTTAAAAGCATAGCATACACAATTTTTCCTGGTACTATAGTTTGTACCTATGCGGTGCCACTTTCATTGATCGTAAACTATAAAGTTCCTCATAACCGCATACCAAACCTGACCTCTCACGGATCGCGGCCTTTATATCTTTAATTCGATATATAATATTATAATATCGAAAAGACCATCTCTTTGTATACTTTATCGCCGATTATAAGCTCCGTGCCATGGCCAGCTTTGATACGGTCCAAGATGACATAAATCTGAAAGGCATTCATTCTTCCTATTATGTCCCAGAATGATGTAGGGCCGCCATAGGTCGGCCACGGATACGTTTTTTATTCATCGAACGGCCGTAAATACGTCGTATAATGGACGCTGGTAAGGGAATTTTTCTTGAGTGGGCTTTGAAAATGTTGTTGTTCTTTTTTTGGGCAGTTGAAACATTTTTGTCTGAATATAGATAATATAATATACTGTTGTAGTTTTCATAAAAATATTGGTCGGTACAAACTATATTATACAGGTTGTTCCAAATTCGTTAATTTTAGGGGAAAAAGAAAAAAATTGATAATCACTTGTGCCTCGATTTTTAGGAGAATAAACTTTTTATTTATGAAAATTTAATTGTATTGTAAATTTCAGCCAAATATTTGCCTTTTGGGAAATTACGAATTTGTATTTTATGAAATTTCCTTAAATTTATTTGATTTTTTAAATTAATGTTTGGGAGTTTTGTTTGAAAATAAATACCACCGTCCGTCGCACGGAGGAGTATCTGTATAAAAAAACCGGTTAAAAGTAAAAATTACCAAGATACTCAAATCTATCTCTAACAATTTTTTGTTCTAGTAATATAACCTATCTATGTAGCCGCCCCCATGAAACTTCCCCCTCTACTTGCATCGTGAGTTCAGTCAAAGTAATTTTGGAATTACTAGCCTTTGTTCTTGTTAGTTAGTGTTGTTATTGTGTTTGCGTGTGGCTCATATTAGAAAAACCAATTATTGAAAATGGAAATAGAAGGTATGTACCATATTTTAAAACCTAATTTTATTTCTGTGTTTTTACATTGTACGTTTACGAAATATTTTAAAATGCCCTATTTGGGTATTTATATTTGCCTAATTTTTGCCTTATCAAAGCGTTATAGTTGCCTACCGGGTTTTGCCGAGCTATATTTCTTTAATAGACATGAAGCTTAGAATTTTGTCTTATATGCATTCAAAGGTGATAAGCGTGTAAAAAAAAATGTGAAATGATTCTTTACATATAAAAAATTCAAATTTCTTTTACTTGGTACAAAAAATGTACAAAAACAAATAAAAAAGCAATTAAATGCAAAAACACTCAAAAATATGTACAGGGTGTCCCAAATTCGAAGTTTTTGGTGGTTTTAGGTATTTCTAGGAGAGATTGAAAACCGCATCTTGATATTGCAAACTGGTTTGAAGGGCTTTTGAGAAGTTTGCATTTAATTTATTTTTTATAGAAATTTCATATTGATGTAAAGTGATTTTTTATAGTTTTTTTAACAAAGAATCCAACTTGAACAATAATTTTTGTCTGTCACTTTTAGTTTTTGAGATATTACATAAAGTTGATATTTTTAAGTTATTTCATTGAAACTGTGGAATAAATCTTGTAGGCTTCCAATACAAATTAATTCTTAAAATTATTTATTAATTAAATGCAATGAATTATTTTCTAACCATTTTTTGGTTTGGCAAAAAATTTAGTGTAGGCCTATAAAATAAAATTGCATAAAACGGTGACCAATAATTTTAAAAAGTAATATCATATCAAAAAATTAACAACATGAACAGAAGCGGGTCTGGAAATTTTTAGGGGGGGATATCAATAGCTAGTCTTCAACAAATTATGAATAGGAACCAGAAGGGGTATTCTGTTTGTCAAAAGTGAATATAATTTTATAAATTAGCATTTGGGAGAAGAAATTCCCCTTTCGTCTTCCCCCCTCCCCGTAGATCCGCGCCTGTCATAAATAACAGTTAATAACTTACAAGCTATTAAAAACCGAATTACAATATCGTTATTCTTATCCCCTCAACCCCATCAACTCACTCTGTTTGATCCATGATCTGTAGGACACCCTCTACAGATATATTTTTTAATATAAACAGTTTCTTATCCTCAAGTTTTGTCTTTCATTCAAAGAACTTGCAAAAAAACACCACAAATAATTTTATCCCATTTTATGATACGAATACTCCTATGTGCAACGAAGCAATGATAAAAGTTTGGATAGCAAATAAAACCAAACTTTTTCAATACAAAGGACTATACTTTGTTGAAACCGCCCCATTGAAATTTTCCGTATAAACAAACACATTCTTAAAGTGTGCAGATGGACCTGCTCACGAAACATTTTTGGGCATATTGGCAAGATGAAGGGTCGAAATTTCCAATCATATGTCAAAAATTCTATTTATTTTCTTAAAAAAATTACTTCGAAGTTAAAAGCTTGTAAGATGTGCCATAAACTAGAACAAATAACCCAAGAATTCGTTATTTATAGACAAGAAATTTTGAAGAATTCTTTTAGGAAAAACTTTCTAGCTTTTTCCCTGTTTGTAAGTCTTCAAACTCATGTTATCTATAAAGGCAAAGGAAGGAGACAATTTGTGCTAAGCCTGACTAAGTATTCTACTTTGAGGTGCTCGATTGCCGTGGACATTTTTAAGACAACATAGCTTGTAAAACAGTGTTAATCTTGACTTTAAAAACTTTTTTCCATTTTGTGCAATATAAACTTCAGTCAACCTCAAATCGACTGTGCCTTCTTTGCAACTAATCCTGAAAAGCACCCACCCTAAAGAGGGGTCTACACATAACGTTGTGCCTGACGTTTTACTTGATCAGGTAAAACGGATCAGGCAAAACCTTTCGTGTAGACAATAAAACATACGTTTTGCCTGAACTGAGCAGCACTGAAGTCGGACCTGTGTTTCCGGTAAAACGTCAGTTTTAGCGGCATTTCTTGTGGTAGTGCATACAATTTTAATTCCTTTCGAGTGCAACTTAGAAGTTGGTATACGAAACGTCCGACATTAGATAAGATATTTTTTAGGAAATCAAACAGGTTATTGTCTTCCTCCACTAATTTTTCATTTGTTTTAAACAAATAGTCCCGACATGTTTCGTAAGCAGAAACTTACATCTTCGGGGGACATTACCAAACTAAATCAGCACATTTTGAAAAACTGGTTAAAAACTATGTTTAGCTACTGAAACGGTTGAGTCATAGACATTTAAAACAAAAAACATTATTAACAAAAGCAGTGCTTTCTCCATAGTGTATCAAAAACTGATCTAAAAACGTACGTTAAAACTATCAAGTGTGTACGCTAGTCTTTCAACCGTCATACTTGACCTTTTTGACTCACAGGCAAGACGTAAGGTAAAATGTTATGTCTAGACCGGGCTTAAGAGTCTCGCCACATGGTCTAATTTTATTTTCTATTTTCACTGGTATTTTATTTACGAAATAGACTATTCCACTAAATTAAAAAAAAACTATAAGGGACTAGAAGAGTCATTTCAAACGAGGTAATAATAATTACTATTTGCATTTTAATTTGACCACGAAGGCCATACTTACACAAAATAAAATAAAGTACAAAACGACCAAGTGAATGAAGCAAAAAAAAAGACTAACAAAACAGCGGGTCTCTCGAGCCGTTTCATTTACACGTATCTTGGTCTACCATCGGGAAAAAGTAACGAGATATTATTCGAGTTATCCCAGATAATGCCCTACCAGCAAATTGCACACGGCCCCTTGTCAGTGGACTCGCGTATTTCGCCTTTTTGTTTTGCATGTAATGAAAACGACACTGCAGTTTAAAGGAATTAAGGAATTCTTTACATGACATTCCTTGAATACATACGACGAAGCAATGATAGAAGTTTGGATAGAAAACAAAACGGAGCTTTTTCAATACAATGTATAATCTGCTCCATTGAAATTTGCCGTATAAAAAAGTCATTAGCGTGGCCAGCCTTCTATCTAGGGGTAGGATTTTTGTATAGGCTATAAGGATTGCATGGGAGAACAGACCAACGTTGCCAGTTTAGCGAAAATATCAGTTTAATCCGCTACTTGGTTCGCGAAAGGTCAACTTTTCAGTTTATGTAAGTGCATTAATCAAACGGGGTGATAAACAACCAGAATAATACCTTAAAATTCTGCTTGTTCCTAAATGTAAATAATTCACTTACTTTTACAAACAAACAGAATTTTTCACATTCACTAGTCAATTTTTTTACACCACAGTTTAACCAATCTATTGGTAAGCAAAATATTATTTAATTTTAGTTTTTTTTTAATGCATTTTTAGTCTAACCCTAACAAAGGTAATGGTAGACCACAGTGAACGCAGCGTGGTTATAGGACGCGGGAGGGTGATCAAAACCTTAGAGGGGCGGCCGAGGTAGTATTGAGCCTCAAAAGTGGTTCGGTTCGGTTCGGTTCGGTTCTTGTGAGCTGCGCGCATTTAATACTTTTTCAAGACAAATATCATAATTATGAGTAGTAATGCCTTTTAAAGTACACACGAAAATTTCAGAAAATTTTGAAGTTATGTTACTTTAAATGCTCGCAGGCGACAAAAGGAACATTTTCAAACAAAAACCGATACAACAAGAAAAGTTGAGAGAAAAGTTGATAGTTGTAAGGTAAAATTGGTTAAAAAATACTTTTAACTAACCCCTTTTTTAAACCAAAATTTAATGCCGACATAAAACTTGTGTATCATATTCGGTTAAAATCGTTTGAGGTGTTCTTGAGTTATCGTGTATTGAGACAGACAATTTATTTTATTATCCGATCTAGGTATTTTAGGAAATAAATAACTCTCATTTCATAAAATTTTAAAAATAAAATGGTCACGTATTTAATAGCCCACTTCTTTTATGGTGACAAGTGAAGTAATATTTCTCGCTCTAAAAAAATGTTTCAGATTGTCCGATACTTGACGAGGGCGACAGCAGCGTAGCGTGCGCGAAAGGGCGGGGGGGGGGGCGACAGCTAAAAAGGGCGCCTCTGAAAACTGATGAAAAATCTTGTGACAAAAAAAAACAAAAAGGTCAAAAGGGCGCCTCTCACAAATCTTGCGACCCAAAAAAAAAAAAAGGTCATAATGTGTGAGGGGGCGACCGATAAGTCACAAGGGCGCCTCTCACGAATCTTGCGACCAAAAAAAAACAACAAAACGGTCTTCATGTCGTTAGTTTCCTTTGGCACCCACTCAATTGGCCGTTACCGGCCCGACTTAATAAAGCTAAGGGCGCCACTACCTTCGGGGCGGGGGGGGGGACGAACCCCCTGCGCCCCCCCCCACGCTACACCGCTGGAGGGCGACCGCGTGCGCCTGTAGTAATTAATCAAGGTTACCTTTGACAACGCTGCAAAGCTTTCTGCAGGACTCGGGCGTATTGCGATCTCTTTTTAATAAATGCTATACTCTATCTGTTTGTATCCTCTTATAGAAACTTATATCCCCAGATGTGATCTTGTCCACGCGGTATTTGAAGCGTAAAACACTTTCTTAAAGTGTGAAGGGTCAAAATTTCCAATCATATGTCAAAACTTCTACTTTTATCTTAAAAAAATTAAAGATTTGGAGGATATGTCATAAAATGGAACAAATAACCAAAGAAATCGTTATTTATAAACAAGAAATTTTGAGGAATTCTTTTAGGAAAAACTTTCTAATTTTTTTCCTTTTTGTCTTCAAACTCGTTCCAGCTACAAAGGTAAAGGAGGAGAAGATTTGTGCTAAGCCTGACCTAGTATTCTACTTTGAGGTACTCGATTGCCCTAGGCTTTTTTAAGACAACATAGCTTGTAAAATATTGTTAATCTTGACCTTTAAAAGTTCTTGAAAGTTAAGAAGTTTTTGGTGTGCTACGTTGAATTAATTCCTTAAGGCGCGGCCGGTTTTGGTAAAGTTACAGGTTGAAAATTATTATTTTTAACAAATAAGTACGACTTAAAACGCATTGTTCAACTATAAAGAAAACGCATCGTTCAACTATAAAGGAAAATGTTCCACTTTATATAACGATGTGAAAACTGCGACGTTGCCTAGATTAAAACTTTCACTTTATTTTGTCCTAATAAAAAAAAAGTATTAGAGCTTGAAAACAAGAAACCTAAAACACACACACCAAAATGTTTAACACTAAATATTTTTGAACATTCAGTCAATATTGTAGTATAACACTGATTTTTATCGAGTTGGCGAAAATATTATTTGTCTCAATTTAAATTTGCCGCCAAACTACTATGATACCCATTTGTATGAGAAGAAAAGAGAGATCACAACTCCGAGAAATCGGCTGATTTTTCCAGGACCGCACTAATTTTTTTTATTGGCCATCGTTTATTAAAACAGAGCTATCAAAACGGACGGGCCGCGATCCTCCAGTTTGTTGACGTCACATCGGGGACTGATTCTTTTTTTGATGGTCACGTCTTGAGACTGCTTATTGTCTTTAAAATATTTAAGTTAGAATGACGGTTAATGAATATTTGATTTTTAAAAAAATAAAGCCGGTTTTAAGATTGTTTTACTATATTACTATATTCTTGCAGAGCATTTTTTTTAATGTATAGCAAGGCCAACACAAAAATAGAGGCCACGACCCTGAAAAAATCAGCTGTTCTCCCGGGGCTGAATTTTACATTGGGTCCTATGGGAGGTCAGACGTTTTTTTATGATATTTTAAAAATGGCACTACAGATTTCCGCAAAATTTCAGTGAAATATTCTCAGACACCATCCCGATATTCCACCAAAGCTTTGTAAGGAAGCAACATGATTAAAAGGTTAAAATCTTCAAGATTTAGCATTCCTTATTTTGAATTCAAATTACCCGCCAACTGTTATATTTGACATGTATTTGACTTTGTCATCTGTGATTGTCACATTCGCTTCAGCTTAAACTTAATTTTTGTGTGAGCTAATGAAGCGGCTATGAAAAATTAAGGATTACTATAGATTTTAAAAAAATTGTTCTGCCCGAATAAAGTAAAAACAATCTCAAAAACGGCTTTATTTAAAAAAAATCAAATATTCATGAACCGTCATTCCAACTTCAATATTTTAAAGACAATCAGCTGTGTCGTAACGTGACCATCAAAAAAAAATCAGTCCCGGATGTACCGTCAACAAAGTGGAGGATTGTGACCCGTCCGTTTTGATAGCCCTGCCTGAAATAATGTTTGACGATGTTAAGAATTAAAATTATTTATTTTTAGATAGGTATTCTTTACTGACAATATGTTTGAGCCCATCAGGCATTTCTGTGGCCATGGCGGCCGCGCCGTCTGCAAAGGTAAACCTATAACGTACAGGGCACAGAGGGTCGCTAATTTATGGCGTCACGCTTCGAAAGAAGCTCCGAGCTAAAGGGCCCTCCATAACCGAACAGGCTTAATTACACGCAAAATTATCTTAGTTACAAATTCGTTCATTTCACATCGATTGCACGGCTACAAATCACTCTCAACTCCATTTTGTTTAACTTCACAATGTTTTTATTGTTTTAGTTTAATACATACATGTTTAGAACTCCAGAGAAGGCAACCCCCAATTTCAAACAATGCCAACAAAAAAAACAGGCGACGACCCTGAAAAAATCAGCTGTTCTCGGAGGGCTAACTTTTACATTGGGTCTTATGGAAGGTCACATTTTTTTTATGATATTTTTAAAATGGCACTACAGATTTCCGCGAAATTTCAGTGAAATATTCTCAGACACCATCCCGATATTCCACCAAACTTTTGTAAGGATGCAAGATGATTAAAAGGTTAAAATCTTCAAGATTCACCCGCCATGTACCGCATGCCAACTGTTATATTTGACATGTATTTGACTTTGTCATCTGTGTTTGTCACATTCATTTCTGCTTTAAATTTAATTTTAGTGTAAGTTAATGAAACGGCTCTGAAAAATTATTAAGGATTACTTATTATATATAAAAAAGAATTGTTCTGCAAGAATATAGTAAAAACAATCTCAAACCGGCTTTATTTTTAAAAAAATCAAATATTCATGAACCTTCATTTCAACTTTAATATTTTAAAGACAAGCAGCTGTGTTGTGACGTGACCATCAAAAAAAAATCAGCCACCGATATGACGTCACCAAAGTGGAGGATCGTGGCCCATTCGTTTTGATAGCCCTATTTCAAATAAAAATAAAGGAGGTCTATACTTTTGTATCAAAAATATATTCGTATATAATATATTATATCATTTGTTGCCTAGCAATTTTCACGAATGAAATTTTGACAGTTAAATCACGAGACGTCAGTCGAGTAACCTTTAAAATTTCATGAGCGAAAATTGCTAAAAAGCAATAATAAAGCGGTAATTCTACAAGACACTATTTCACGAAAAAAACAAGACAATTCATGCACCATATCAAAGAAACATAATCTTAATTTATTTGTTAACAATACTAAATGTACAATTATTATAAGTTATAGTAGTTTGCCCATTCGTTTCTACCAAAGCATGATTTTGTGTATTATTGACCTGTAGCATTTGGGACCTCGAAGGTGCAGGTTCATTTGTTGTTCCGAAATTTTCGATCAACTACTTCTGGTGGTGACTGGAATCCAGCTACAGATATGGTTTTGGGGAGCTCTTATTTGAGTGACCCGTTAATTTAATTAACTCCTGTTCAGCAACACCTTGCTTGAACAAGGCTGACACAGCTGAAGAACGATGAGAATGATTTGTTTTTTTAGGTTTTTTGTGTCTATTTCTATTTTGCCAGCTGACACCTTTGTCCACCTAGATACGGTGTTGATTTCAAGTGGACAGTTTTTGAACCAAGATCTATTCTTCCAGTTGGAGTGAACCTTTAGAAAGAGTCTGCCTGATAAAATCTTTGGTCATCTATTTTCCATTAAGTTCAAGAATAACAACCATTTGCTGATTGCCCAGCTTTTTGAACCGCCTTAAGTTGTTTTCGAAAAAATGCTGTTGTAAGTATTCAATTCGGCCCGTAAATTCTTCCATGTTACCAAATTCCTTCTGGAAAAAGTGAATCTGGCAGTTTACGGCCTCATTGCTTCTTCAAGCAAGTTCCAATAAGTAAAAGTGAAAAATCTTTTTTTGTGCTCCATCGGGGGTTTCTTCGTCGTGGCATTGGATCATTTTTAATAGTTCTTCGGTGGATATTGATTTTGAACTGAGTTTTCTTTTTTTCTGGACAACTTTGAAGCTGTCTCCGTGAAAGGGTCGGTTTTTATGTCGTATTTTGTAAAATATTTTTCTTGTACCATTTTTGTTGTTGTATTCCACATTGACTTCACAGACGACTCTTTATAGTCTTCGGTATTGCCTTTTTTTTAATATTAAAGGCGTAATCCTCGAGAATGTTTGTTAGTTCCGTTATGGTAGTACATTTTACACCCGTAGGAACTCCGAGAATTGGGTCCAAATAGTTCTTGACCTCTGCATGTTCAACAGGACATTTTCCGAAACTAATTTTTTGATTTCTTCGCCTTACTGGCAACCAAATCTTAAATTTTCATCGGGATTCAATATTTCGCACACCCGCTGAAAAAGAGTCACAACTCAAAAATCGCCGTTATTGAGATAAACCTGCCGCCATCATCGAAATAACTTGTACTTTCTTCCATAAAAGATTCACATTTATGTTTTGACAATTCACCGCGGGATGGCGATGTGACTCTTTTATTTTGTCCTGTGAACGTGGAGTTTCATCCTGAAAAGAGTCACATTTCGAGTTGTGAAAGTTTGCGTGTGAACTATTGGTTAAATCTGACCCATATAACCAGTAAAATACTGTTCTTTTTTGTGTTGTGACTGTTTTTTCGACTTGTTAGAGTTAAGGAGAATAAGAAAAAAATCCTTTGAATTTATTAGAGAATAATCACATTCCCAGTTGTCATTCAGCATTTTATAACTCGTTGTAAAAATCAATACAAAGTTTCCTCTTTAATTGTTTTTTTTTATATTATTAACCATCCTGCGTAACAACCTGATTTACAACGTCATGATGCCTTGTTCTAAAAAAGTGTCACAATATCGGGTTTTTGTCTTTTTTTTACTAAAAACGACAAAAATTATTTTTTCTAAGAAACTTACTGCACCAATTACATTGAGTTAATTGGTTCCTGTTGATATAAAATAACATGTTAACTCGTAATTTGTCATGTAAGTGAAAAATTAATCTCTCTAATAAACTAAATTCTTTAACAACCATTTTCTCAAAACAATGTTTTTTGAGTTGTGACTATTTTTTTAGCGGGGGTGCGATTTCTTTTCAAAATTATGAAGATACCTCATTGACGTTTGTCAAACTGACAACAATAGATGTACCAGACACCTTGGTGACGGATCTGTCATAATTTTGTCTCGGAGAAATCACAAGCAGGGAGAAGTTTTGTCCGTAGGAAACGTGCCGTTTTGATGACGTTTTACCAGATAAAAATAGTCTAAAGCCTAAAATAGTCAAGGATATAAAAGCATGTAGTGCCATATTTACTTAAGGATGCTAAAGGTCCATGCGCATTGATTCCTTTCGGGGTCGGATTCGACAAGTTATGTCGCCTTGATTGATTGGGGTAAATAAAGAATCACATGATCGGCTCGTCTACACTCCAGATGAGACGCGAAAAGTATGCCTCGACTCTGAAAAGCTGTCAAAATGTAATTAGAACTCAAATAAAATTTACAAATCTCCACTGACGTTTGTAACAATTTGATAACATATCGAAAAGAATGTAGAAATCACCATATTAAAATATTGAGATTAAATACACCAAAACCCCAAAAATAGGGTTAGACCGACCAAAACATACCCTTATTATTAAATTGGGAACAAATCCTAACTAATAAGCACAACTTTTTTTGTAAATGCGTTCTTAAACCCGTCAAAACTAGTATTTTGATCATGGTTCGGTTTATTGCTTTGTTCGTTGTTCGTCTAAACATTTAGGTCAATATACAAGGCTCAAAAAAAGCTGATGCTTTTTATATGGCTAGCCTGATTTCCTTTTGTATGTTCTACTTTCCTGTTATGAGTAATTTCTTCTCTACCAGGAGACCCCAGGTAGTGTCGGATTTCGACAGATACTGACACCAACCTGCCTGGTTCCTAGATTAACTACTTCATTAATTCTGTCCCCTGTACAAGTACCGGGTTTGTACAGGTTCTTAATGGACAGTCCCAAGTCGCCGGCGCTGTTGGGACTGCAAAGTTATTAAGAATAGTAAGCAAAACACACACTATCCTATAATTTAAAAAACTCTTCAGATCGTTGATTTAGACTTCCAGTTACGACTCCATAATAAGTCACATGGTGCGTCATTGGTCACCACCCCATTTACCCCTTAGCCACCTCTTACGTCATTGGTCACTACTCCATTTACCCATAGGTCGAGGTCTCCTTAGCCACCTTTTACGACAGGACTAGGGGTCAATTTCTTAATGCCTTTATTAAAACTCCTCTTCCAAGTGACAAATGACCTGGCTCGTCCTTCTCACAGTTAAACCTAACGCAAAGCCACAGAAATAAATAAATCGCAATCTTTCCAAATGAATCAAAAGTCCGAAGCTCACAACCAAAAGAATTCATTCCTGCTGTTTGGATGTTAACACTAATGCTTGATGTATGGATGGCCATAAATTTAATTCTCGACCAGGGAGCCCCTATATAATAATATATTGTTCTTTAATTGCAATCGATGAACTTTTGGGGTCGGTGCATGCAGCAATATTTGTTGCATGGTGTTTGCGATGTCATAATAGATTTTTCAGCTAGTTTTTTTAAATAAGGGCGCATTTCTAAGGTTTACAATAATCCACCGATTTGTTAAATTCTATTGCACTAATTATGTCTTGACAAACGTGACTAAAAGAGGGTCCGGTAAACATATTTTTTGGTCTCTTGATTCCATACCGGTCCCGTTTGAGACCTGAAAGTTTTCCAATAGGATCTGCGTATAAAGTGAAACTTTCCATGCAACACATCGTACGAAAAGTGCTTGATTTTCGGTCGATATATTTTCCGTTCTATTGGATCGCTACCGTCCCTGTTGAGACGGAAAAGGTTTTTAAAAGCCTGCCTGTAAAGTGACGCTTTCCGGATAAAAATTGTACAAAATGTGCTTATTTTTGATCGGTTTAAAAAATTAATAAAATTAAAATTAATGTCTAAAATTTATATACCAGCATCGACACGCCTTAAAAAAGGCTTTAAGTCCCGCAGGCGCTAAAGTGCTATTTTAAAACCCGCGGTCGATAAATTATTTCATTACGCTTTAAAAAGCGGGTGCTAAACTGCACTTTAATACAGGTTTGTGCATGGAATCCATAGTTTCCTTGAAGTGGAATCGCACTTGGACATACTGTTAGTTGGACTTTTTTTATGATAAAATGTCTCATTACTTTTGTGCAAACCTGATAATCATAATTTAATATACGAACATGCTTTTCTCAAAAATGCATTTTGGCTATTTAGTGCTCCCGCAAAAATTTCGTTAATGGGGATGAGTAGTGTTGTAAAATTTCCAGAAATATATTTTCGGAAATATTTCCGGAAATATTTCCTGAAATATTTCGTGAAACATTGGAAAGATATGGAAATATTGGAAATATATGAAATATTAAAAAAATAAGGAAAAAAGGAATATTTATTTATAAAAATCATAACAAAACACCGGAAAACGCAGAAGGCTTATACATGAACACAAATTAGGACAGTTCTTCAGACAAATAAACAGAAATAAGGTCAAATTTGTAAAAAAAATCTCATTCTTACCACATTACAGTATTCACTAGTCGAGTAAGAGGCATATCTTCATCGCTGTCATCAGCATCACACTCATTAACATCGTCTTGCCAGTCTACTTCCTCAAAATCTTCACTATCGGAAATAAAAATTGTTTTATGGTAAGTTTAATGCTTCTAAGGTTACAAAATATGAAGGATAATATTTTTTTAAATAATTCCCAATATTTCCGAGACGGAGATTTCCAATACCTATTTCCATTCAATGGAAATATTTCCAACGGAGATATTTCCATTTACATTACTAGGGATGAGTCATAGATATAGGAAAATATTTAAATAGCTTCGACTACTGCAGAATCTCCAATAGAGGTGACAAAACGTTGGCCGCCATTTTTCACTGATTTTATGAAAAAGCGGTTCTCGGTTCGTAAAGAAATGGTTGGCTGGCAACTCGGGTGTCATGGCGGCCATTACGTCAGTGCTACGTCACAGTTATTCAAGGAATCAGCAGATGCATTGTATTTCATAGCGGGTTTGGACATTTTGCTAGAAGTATTTAATATTTTGGCTTTATAATTTTAATAACAGTTCTGTGGTTGCTATGAATTTAATAAAGGCTAACTAAAAAGTTTTTATTATTTCTTTTAAACTACAAGCAAAAGTAAACAATGGCTCCAAGCTGTTTTTATTGCCTTAAGGTTGATCGAATAGTTTAAGTTAGGTATTCAATCAATGCTTAAAATTACAGTGAAACCTCCCATAAGCGGACACTCACGTTTCCGTCGATTTTGTCCGCTTATTGGAGGTGTCCGCTTAAGAAAGGGAATTGCAAAATTTTGATATATATTCATTAACAATTTCCGCTGCTTGAGAATTTTCGATATTACATTTTTCGGCGATCTTTCGTTCTGATAGATGTTCCTTCTCCGAAACGTACACAACTTCCATTTTGTCACATAAACTAAGAAGTTTTTTTACTAGGCGCCTTTTCAAAGAAATCTATTATTACCCAACTGAACAATAAACACATCATTCCCACCGAATAAAATAACGTTGTAAATACGACAGAAGTATTTAGTCTTCGCATTAAAATGGAAAGAGGTAATTCCCCGGCTGTAGAGTGCATTGTTGCCAACATACTACATAATATTTATGCCCATGTCGTGCAGCGCTCCGTCTCGTTGTCAGAGGTTCGCGTCCGGTTGAGGGAGGTTTTAGAATTGTTTATCCAAAAAAAATTGTCCGCGTGTGGTTATTAGAGTGTCCGGTTATAGGAGGGAATTTTACATGTAAAGACAAAGGCAAAAGCTTGGTTCCAACAAATTTGTCCGCTTAAAGGGAGTATCCGCTTAATAGAGGTGTCCGCAAGGAGAGGTTTCACTGTATTCATAATCTTATAGATCCCTGTCTATCTCTACATCCTAAAATGAGAGAATGAAGATAATCAAAGCATTTAAAATTGTGCATTAAAAACTAATCAATTAAACGAGATAAAAATTTAAATTTGAATTATTAACTTGCAATATGGCAATGTACAAATGCAATATTTTTTTATTATATGCCTTATTCAATAATTAATGTAAAATAATACATTTAAAAAAATTAAAAATGAAACCACCTTTTAAAGTTGTATGTGAGTAAACCCTTTTCCAAGGGTTCGACCAAACATTTTTTGCTGACATGTTTTTACTTATTTCTAAAAAGCCAATTATTAACCCGCTAGAAGCAGTATTTCATTCAAAGTATATACAGTGCTTAATATTCAAGCGCTTAAGACTTTTTAAAAAATTATTTATTTAGATAGAAACATTTTTATTAAGCGTTATACAGTGCCAGCGATGCGGGTTTTATTATTTTTTTTATTTAATGTCTAAACCAAAATTTTATAAGGGTTTGAGATATGCTAAAAATTGTTTATTTTATTTATAGGTTGATAGAGCGCATGAATATCTATAACTGACGTGTGGATAAAAAGCTAAAAAGGTGTATGTCATGGGTCATTTATATTTTCTTCTTTAATCATTTTCCTTTTTTTTTTCAAAAAAATTAATTTTTTTTTACCTACAACAAACACTAACAAATATATTTAAAGAGTTCTGTCAAAAAGGTTTAATTAAATTGAACAAAAGAGTCTATTTAAGTTAGGAAAAGTATTTATAATGGTGTCCTTAATTTAATATTTATATAATTATTGGAATTTTCTTAATAAATTTATAAATGATTAAATTTTTTAATAAGTTTTTGTATTTTGTCGACTTTTAAATAGATCTATCTCTCTTTCTCTGATAATGTAATGTATATGTCGTCACTCTTTATTGATCGTGGAGCACGATAACTGCAGCGTCATAGGCTGCCGAGTTCTGATTGGCCGGGAGTTACCAGACAACCTTTTCTTTACGAACCGTGAAAGCGTTTACCCCTAGATGTCGTTATGGTGAACAAGCATGTAAAGTCACCGAATCGCGAAAACTGTATCATCAGGCTTCAAAACACAGTGACCTTACAAGCGTAGTATAAGCCATCACCCCTAGAGGTCGCCATAGAAAATAAGCTGTAACGCTTTGTCAAATATCTATAACCGTTGTTTGATGGAGATTACCAGCAAACAACGCTATAACTCAGATTAGCTCCATATGTTGGCCATAGTTTTAATTTCTTCCCATTTCCAAACGTTCTATTTTTCTATTTCTATGCGTCATAAATATTATCCCTATATGATTGGGGACATTCTTTTTCATTTTCGGTATTATAATTTTTTTTTTCATTTATATTTTCAGAAATGGAATCATGTATATGCCATATGAATGTCGATTCTACCTGCATGGGCAGTCGGATATGGTCGTTACCATATTATCAGATATTAAAAAGGCAACCAGTTACGGGTATATGGGATGGAATAAATGATTTGTAGCTGCAAGGTGGTTTCAACCATTCTTTCGTTGCATTTCGATCTTTTCTTTGATGAAGCGTAGCTCCTTTTTAATGATAATTAGTTGGATGGTTTTTGAATTAAAGGTTCTTTCTATATTCGAGGGTATCGTGAGTGGGATCCATCTGGCTTTTGATATTTCTTTTGGCGCCGAAAGTGCTTCAAACTGTTAACTAAAAAAAACATCCGCGGCGTGAAAAAAGCGACCGTCTCTATAAAAATAGAATGATTATAACCCTGATTTCCTTCGAAAAATTATAGCCCGAAAATTTTCTCGGTTTAATGCCATTAAAAAAATCACTGTAGTCTGTAGCTATAAAACTATATTTATTGCACTGACGTTTTGAATTTAGGTTAGCTAAAGATTAAGGTTAAGTTTTGGTAATGACATTCGATCAGTGTCGCCCTCTATGTCCCTATATGCAAAATATAAAAGATAACCCTTGTAGGTACAGTGATTAATTATAACATCCATTTTGAGGTTAATAAGTCCACGAGTCTCGCAAAAAAATAATTTAGCTAGGGCACCTTAAAAACGCCTTGTGGTTTCCAGGAAACAACCAGGTTTACAGTTAATTGTTTTGTCCTAGGATTCATGAACGCATAGCATAAGCACGGATCACCTATCCGTGGCATAAGCATCCAAACAGCAAAACACTACTTTATAAGTTATATATGTCACTCAACTTAAGTAGTGAGAGAAATGTAGGTCAGTGTTTTTAAAACCTATTACAAATGTTTTTTGTCGTTGTAGTTAAAGTTGCATTTAAAAATGTTTTCTTTTCAGGGGCACAATTTATCTCGCCTTTTTAATTTGCACTGGCGACCTTTGTATCATAGACTAATTTGTTAGTTGCTGTGTTGGTTTCATATACTTACTTTTTTATAAAGTTGTTCTATTTTATTTAGGTGGTGACGCCGTTAAAGTTACACGAATCAATCAACTACATTTTACCACAGGCAAAGGCTAATAATTTTAAATACATATTTTAATTAAAATTTAAATGTAATGAATAATTTTAGCTTACGTTTTGTTTCTTCTTGATGCCGCAAACGTGAAACTTTTAGACTTAATTATAAACTTTTAGTGTTCATTAAATCTACTGAAATTAGTTAGTTACTCTTGTTTTCTAATAATCAAGTAACTGAGCAAATTCTTCAAATACCAAATTGCAAATAATGCACGTACTTAAAATCATAAACAACAAGTGAAATTAAAGAAAGAAAAATCAGAAAAAAGGGAGTTGTCTTCGGCCGGGACTCGAACCCGGAATCTCTTGCTCTGTACGCAAACGCACTTTCATTGCATGTGTGTGGTGTCTCAATACAAGAACGAGAAACTCTCAGGGCCTTAACTCGACCACGCCATCCAACTGATTTCTATAATTCTTCTTTCCCACTGTTAAAGGTATGAAAAATCAAAATAGACGTAAAGTATCAACGTCTAAAAACATAAGATCCCCTTTTCCGTGTGTTAAAACTTATGATAGCAATCTGCGATTGCCAATATAATTTTCAAATACCAAATTACAAATAATGCAAGGACCTAAAATCATAAACAACAAGTGAAATTAAAGAAAGAAAAATCAGAAAAAAGGGAGTTGTCTTCGGCCGGAACTCATACCTTTGACAGTGGGAAAGAAGAATTATAGAAATCAGTTGTATGGCTTGGTCGAGTTAATACTCTGAGAGTTTCTCGTTCTTGTACTGAGACAACACACACATGCATAGATGGAAGTTTTTCGAAAATTTATGTATGGTCTTTGGTGGCTCAATAAGAAAGCGTTTGTGTATAGAGCCAGAGATTCCGAGTTCGAGTCCCGGCCAAGGACAACTCCCTTTTTTCTGATTTTTCTTTCTTTAATTTCACTTGTTTGAGCAAATTCTTATTATGGTTTATTTTTTGTTGCCGTATAAACACAAAACTTTTAGAAACAATAACTATATTGTTAATTTTTCCTTGAAGTTTACCATTAAAATTGGAAACCGGTGACAAGAAGCAACAAGCTGCGTTTATTCCCAAAACATCTGGGGGTACGGCAGTGCCCCGCCTAGTTCGCACAAACTGCTGTACTACCTTTTCTTGACACATATTTGACCTAAACCAAAAGTCTACTTTGGAATAAGCTACAAAACTCAAACTTTGCACAGTCGTAGACCTTTCTAGAGTTAACAACCCCTTCAAGTGTCATGGACTTCCATAAAGTAGTAAAGTAGTTAGGAAATTTAAAAAAAACGCCAAAATTGCCACTTCCAGACATGCTAGAAAGCTGAAATTTTATGAAATTGTGACCAAACCCTTGGAAAAATCCCAAAATTCTAATTTACTCCCCCCCCAATAAATGTAAAATTATGTAAACGTAACATTGTCCACTTCCACAAGCGCAAGAGAGCTTATTCCGTAAAAAATACAAATTTCAAAATGAAAGGTTCTTACGAGTTTGGAAATGTTTTTCTAAACTTGTAATAGGAAAGATTAAAAGCACATTTCCAACCTAGTAAAAACATTTCATTTTGAATTGTGTATTGGAAAACTTGACTTTACTTTTATTTCAAATTTTTTTACGTAATGCCATTTTCGCGTACTTTTACAATGAAATGTATTTGTTATGATAGAGATATTCAGAATCTTTGGGAAACATTTTTAGTTTCTCAATGCTTATTTAGTGGAATCGAGCTGCTTAACCGGCGACAACCCACATAGCAAAATCACGTGTTTAACACGAGGGGTGGCTCGGTATTTCCTTTTGGTGTACACGTTAGGGGAAATACCAGGAAATACTGGGAAATATACTAGGAAATACCGGGAAAAGCTTGGGAAATACTAGGAAATACCATTGAAATTTGAGGAAATACTGGGAAATACCAGGAAATACCTTAGGAAAAACCGTAGGTATTTCCTATTGGTGTACAAACATCGGCGATCGAGCCACCCCACGTAAAAAAGGCGTAAGAAAAAAAAACGTTGATTTTAAAAGCTGCTAGAAAAAAACGTTTATTTAATATATGAAAACAAGCTTAATAGGTCATTCATTAACGTTATAAAAAATAACGTTGCTAAAAACTGCGTTTTAATAACGACATTATCAAATTAAAACAGCAATGTTTTTACGTTAGTTGTAAGTGATTTTTATAAACGTTAAAATCACATTAGATTCACGCCTTTTCTACACGAATTTTAAAACGCAACTTGCATTGCTTTTCTACCGAATATTTTTGAGATTTTACTAGCAGCAGCGCCACCTATTGTTGGGATTTTTCACTTTGACGAAATCTATCAGGCAGTGCTTTGGCCTCTAAACTCCAAAAACCTGTTAAGGAACTGATCCCTGATCCACGATCACGACGCATCTGTTATTAACCTGATAAAGACACATTATTATTCTGTGAAAGTGTTTATTGTTAAAAAATCTTGTTTAGCTTTAAAAAAAAATAATGTATATAGATAGATATATAGATATTTTGTCTTGCTTGAGCGCCATCTCTAAAATTGTCTTGAAGTGTTGTAGTCTTAAACGAGTGAACTTTTATAACTTCCTTTCGCCTCTCTTTTAAGTTAAAAAAATGTTATTAAAAAAACGTGACCAAAAAAGACGCAGAAAGTTAGTAGGTTTGAGAAGTCTTAATCTAGTGGCGTTTTAGAACATGTTGTGGAGGACTTCTGAAGTGTGAATTTGGTACATGATAATAACGAGGGTAAAAAACACGTTATATACACAGCACCAGAAACATCAGCAAAAAGTACATTTTTATAGCTTGATTTCTCCCTGTTTTTAAGTTATCTTTAAGCATGTAGATTTAACAAAATAAATATTACATGGTATGGGGTTGTTTTCAAGTAAAAAAAAACTTTGTTATTTTTGTTTAAGTTAATTTAACGTTGATGTAATTTTTATGCTATGTGGGAAGAAACTATAACCGCCATCTTTTACCAAAATTTAGAGAAACATTCAGTTGCAACAATTTTGGAAATAGGCAAGAGAAACCCAAATATTGCCTAATTAGTTGAGTGACAATAGATCATGCAATTTTACGTCATCTGGTTTTTGCCTTCAATTAGAGTAGGAGAGCCTATGTGACGTCATAAATATAAGTGTGAAGAAGTGTTCACAAAACAGGGTGTATACCACTTTACAATAATAAGATGGCTGCTTTTTTTATGTTTTTTCACAAACTTATAACGTTCGCTAAATTAGGGTTACCGAAAAACTATGCATATGTTTTTTGTTTGCAATAGGACACCAATTAAAATAGGAAAGAAACTAGCTTTGTATCTCAAAAACTATTAAGGATATTAATTAAAAGAAAAACAAAAAAAAAGTAACTGTTTTCACAAAAATAAAACTTTCTGCAATTTTTTTTTAATATTGTTATAGCAGCAGTAACGTAAACTTCCAAGTAAAAAAGCAATAATATAACAATTTTGCAAAAACAAATTGGATTAAGGTGCATCTCTTGAATTCCTTAAAATTTTAATTAGTCTATCTTTG
The DNA here is from genome assembly GCA_963576565.1 of Aspidapion aeneum. Classification (NCBI taxonomy): domain Eukaryota; kingdom Metazoa; phylum Arthropoda; class Insecta; order Coleoptera; family Brentidae; genus Aspidapion; species Aspidapion aeneum. The sequence goes on along the minus strand of OY755038.1, from coordinate 29,479,584 downwards.
TTTCGAAAAACTTTTGGTTATTTGATAAGGGAATAACCACAAGAGCACAAATTTTTTCTCTCTATTCCTTTTTTAAACTTATTTTACTCTTTTCTCTCTCACTCTCTCTCACTATCTCTCTCTCTCGCTCGCGCTCTCTCTCTCTCTCTCTCTCTCTCTCTCTCTCTCTCTCTCTCTCTCTCTCTCTCTCTCTCTCTTGAGCTGAGGATGATAAAGAAAATTAATTTACATGAATAAGAAGACAAAAACAGAGCGTTACCATTCACGTGCTTAGCGACCAGTGTTTTTTGACTACTGCATGAAGTATTTTCGTACTTATATGGTAGATAGTTGCATTGCTGCCGTTCGTTGTTGTTGTTGTGTTACTTGTGTTTCTTTTTGTTTTTTGCATTTTTGTTTCGAAATTAACGGCTAGCTTATTTTCCTGCTGGGGTCCCAGAGAGCGCGGGACTAACTTGGGAAATTTATTGCGACAAATTCCCACATATTATACAGCGGGATGCCGGGCCGGGGCGGCTTGGGCTCCGTTGGGAAGCGGCCTCAGAAACTCGAGGTTTTAGTCTCTTAAAAACGTAGTAGTTCCATAAACATAGAAAATACTACTAAAAGAATGTACGAAGTGCTTTATTTTATTTCAGTCGCGTATGTGCTATTTCGATCATTTAGTCAAGTAATAGAAATTATAGTTAAATATTTGAATCAAGTTAGAAAGGTGGCACTTCTAAATGACGTTGAAAATTGATAAATTTGACGTTTATATGTGACGCATGAATGTACTTCTTAAATATATCTGTATTGCTAAAGCGTATTAAAACCATTAATAGAAAATGACTGCTATCGTTCAAATTATACCCATTTGTAATTACGTCATTTTTGGTTATCTTTGTTTAGTATATTATAAACAGCGGTGACAATAAACTTTTTAAAAAAAGTAGTGTCTTTGATTTAAATAGGTAGGTAATTGGTTATGTGAAGTATCCGTCACTGTCAATCAAAAAACATTGATTGACAAAAATATCTATGCCATACGTTTTTTTCTCACCTGGTGACGTCATTACAAATGCGTATAATTTAGACTATACAACCGTTCCGCCATATTGGATTTAATTAAACCGAAAAAAAAATGACTGCTTTCCAATGACAATTTTTCACTGTGATGTGTTAATTTCTATTATGATTTAAATTTAAGAAAATTCTTTGGAAACCTTGATGGGCGGAAAGGGAGAAGAGGGGTACATACAGTGGCACGCACTTCCTTAATTTTTCTTATTGATAATGATTCCCAAAACGAGGCACTGCACTAATTAGTCATTAGCTTACTATTTCACTTAATTTTGTTGATGTCACCTTCTAAACGATTTCATTGGAAAGGAACGCATATACTCTTATCTGGTTGTTACGAACATATTGATTTAGCCGAGCTTTGACGTTTTCTATTCGTTGTTGTTTTGACTGTTTAATGTCAAACCGACCGAGCTTTTTAGAAAACAAATTACCGTTTTTGCAACTAAATCAGTATTTGCGCACATTTTAAATTCTCTTTTATGTTTCGGATTTTTATTTATTATGTAAGTACCTATTTTATTTCTCCTTTAAAAGGTCTCATTGTTTTATCATACACATATAAAGCGACGCACTGCATGTAAAAAGTAAAACACTTATTTTTTAAGGCTTCTTTTCTTAGATTGTGCAGCAAAATTTGGTTTACCATAGTTATGACACTTATATATGTACATCCTCAACTATAGTAAATTTCATATTTTATTTTAAGTTGAAAAGTGCATGGTAGTAAATTGGTCATAATAAGGATTTTTGATAAAAAATCTAAAAGGCTACTTGGCTTTGCGTGTATTGGCGTAGCGTATTCGTATATTTGCTTTCTTTGCCCGAAAACGGCGATGTGTGGAGAAGCTATTCGCTATATTTACTTTATGTGTCCAAATACGGCAATTAGCTTTAAGAACAAACACTCGTTTTCATCGACTTCTCAGTTTTTAACAAGCACCGTAAGCCAGTATCTTATAAAACTTTTAGTTATTCTCTAAAAAAAAACAGTTCTGTTTATCTCTAACATCGATTAGAGAAATTCATGTAGGCCTCAGTTTATTAAACATAAAATTTTAACTATTACGACAGTGTTTATTTTAAAAACAGCAACATTAGTTTACAAAAATTATCGTAATATACTAGGGACAGCCCCCTAGCTTTGTCAGCGGTTAACCAGACAAAGGTGTCATAATCTTTCCTTGCCAATTCCTAAAAACAGTTTCGCACAAAAATCTCTTATATAATAAGGGCAAAAGGTTTTTAATCATCTTCCTCTGGAAATCACGACTGCAATCTCTGTCAAGCAATTTGGAAAAATATTAAAGAAACTTTAAGCATTTTTTAGTGACCAGTTTTAACTAGACTATATTTGTGACTTGTTAAATGTGAAATGTTTTTTGTTTTTTTTTGTTTTAGTCACTTTTTTAATTTAAGTTTTCTGTTTTAGTCATTTTTTACTTTTTATCTATCTTGTTTATCGCTGGATTTTTAAGTATTTATTTATAAGTAACAACTTAATATATGTCACAGCTTTATAGGTTATTATTGTGCTATTTTATATTTTGTGACAATCCATTTTTAGTATAAGGTTTGATTTTTATCTACTTTAATGGCTTGCTAGTTGTAAGTTCTAGTTTTTAGCCTGTTTTGTCAGTAGAACTGTTTTGTTCTCTTGGCAGTAAAGTACTTTTTGAATTGAATTGAATCACAGGAGTTAAATAAGCTAATTATTTGCATTTATCGTCCACACTTGGTTTCCTCAGTTATGGAATCTACCGATAGTTGATAGTGAAAGGTGATTTTTGTTGTGAAAATGGACTGAACAAACGCAAACGAACATCTTTTTTACTATTTTGAGCATTAGCAAACATGTTTGAGGTTTTTGCTAATTTCGTTCTTGTGTTGTTTATTCATGAAATATGTGGAAAAAATTAAAAAAAATCTTAAGCTTGGGGTGTCCCGGCTTGGGCCCCAAAGCCCCTCCTGAGTGCGTCCATGATATTAGAGATAACAATTGCCCTTATCTTTTCTGTGGCCATAACGAGCTGGCTATCAAGTACTCATGAATTTTTTCACTGCGATGAATTTTTGCATTGGAATCAAAATTCGGATCTTTAATAATTCCTTGTAAATCGTTTAGATAAATAATAAAAAGCATACCAAGAATACTGCCCTGTGGAACTCCTGTTTTTATAAAATTTTCATTAGATAAGATCCCATTATTGTTGTTATTCTTAGCTTGTTGTGGTCTTTCCTTTAAATATGAGCATAATAATTCCAAAGCTTTACCCCTAAGTAAGTAAGCCTCCAACTTTCGTAACTAAATTTTATGATTGATTGTATCGAAGGCTTTTGATAAATCTAGAAAACGTCCTCAGGCCGCTCCTTCAGCTTCAAGAGTGGAGAGAATTGACTTGCTACGTGCTAAAAGAGCCGACTCTGTAGACTTCTTGGGAAGAAAGCCATGCTGAAAATCATTAAAGAGTTTGTTTGTTACGAAAAAGTTTCATAGCCTTTTATGTATTAGTAACTCATAAAGCTTGGCAAAAGCAGATAAGGGACTTATCGGCCTGTGAATTGATGAAATTTGAAGAATTCAGAATCTCCTTTTTTATATACACAAACAACATTCGCTATTTTTAATTTTAAATCCTGAATTTAGGCTAATAATAAAAATATATATAAGCGGTTCGACTAGATACTATAGACTTTTTTTAGTAAATTGGATTCATCATGATTCAACAACTCCAATTTATCAGATTGAAAGAGAAAAACAGGACTTTTCATGGCCTTTTAAATCCGGTATCGAGTTGGCGTTTGGTTCCAGTGAAATATTGTTTTTTATAGGAAGATATGGAGCTGCTTCCATAAGATTGAATTCGTTAGCTAGCTCTTGGGGGTGTTTCTTTGTAGGTAAAACGTTGGAACATTTTTTAGAAATTTTTAATTCTTTGACGGTTTGCCACATTGTCTTAGCTTTATTGTCACTTGCCTCGATTTTTGATACGAAAAAATCACGTTTGGCCTTTATGGTTGCAGTCGTATTGCCTTTTATAATTTTTATATATTTCATTGTATCTTTTATATTTTTTTAACATTATCTGTAAAGTCACCAATTGGTCCTTTTGTTGTAAAATGTCTGTAGTAAACCAACTATTTCGCCATATATATACAGCAAAACCGCTACACTAAGTGAGGTGCAGCCATATCACTTTGTATTATTTTTGTATTATGGTCACTCCGACTATTAGAAAAATAAAACCGTTTTTGGATTTACTGAAGTTTGCTGGAAAAGAAGAGCGACTTGCGTCAAAAAGACGATGGTAGACGGTGTAACTAAGACAGACACTTGTGATGAATAAATTATTGAATTTTGTATTGATGTTGGTGGTTTGCTATAGCGCATCACGCAGGTATTTATATTATTTTATGAAGAAAAAAATATGGTAACACAAACAAACCATTTTTTTTATAAAACGTAATGCTAAAGTGTATGTCTGCTGCTATCCTTGCTAAATCCGAGAAAAATTAATGCTTTTGTACAGACCCGGACTGGCTCCTTTGGGGGCCCTCGGCTAGAGAAGTGGGGCCACTCTACCAAGAGCTTATTTCGAAAGATTTAAAAAAAAATCAAAATGTCTGAGAACCACCTTTTTCCCATTTTGCTACTTAAGCCAAATCTACTAATTTGGCGCAAAAATGCTATTCTGGTGTGTTTAATTATTACCCTAACCTAATATGCAAATCAAACCACTTTATTGTCAGAAGATTTCGTAACTCATAAAACACAATTTGGTTCAATTTGGCGAATGGCCTTTAACCACTCTCTGCTAGTTATGGTATAAACCCAGAATTTGACAGAAAAATAAAGGAAAAAAACGCAGGCATATAAAAGAGAAATTCTTTAAAAACGGGTTTAGTGGACATTTTAACGAATAAAAATTAACAAAAATATTTTTTGTTTTTTTCAAATAAAAAAATTACTGATCAACAAAAGAGTTAGGTTAGAGCAGCAGTGTTACTACATCTAGCAAGGTGACGCCGGAAACAAGGCCGGTGCAAACCATTTCATCTTAGGTGTCACCTAGCTATTCCTGGTCTAGGGGAAGGTTGATGCAAATGGCTGTGAATGCCCTTGTCAGGTTCATTTTTTTACTTATTGTAATAGATTGAAATAAATTGGCTAAATTGCATATGACATTCAGTTGTGGTTTTGCCTGTTAACAAATTCAAGAGATGTGCCTTTATAAAAAATTCTAGCCTAGCGGTTTCAGTTTTCAAATTAAATCTTCCTTGCATGGCGCGAGGATCTCACGTCTTCAGCTCAAAAAAAAGCAATAAATTTATGCTTTTTCCATCAGGCTAGAGCCAGGTAAATGCGAAAGCCCTACTTATACCTTTACCCTCAAAAATCCACATATTACCCCTTGGAACCAGAAAGAGACGTGCGAGGCTCTCCCGGCGCGGCAGGGCAGAATCGTGACGTATACCTTAAGACAATAATACTGCAGGATGGCAATTCAGGCGCCAAGGAGTGCCTAGAGTCCCTGTATGTTGACATATTTGGATATATTATTCCAAATATGTCAACATACAGGGACTCTACGATTGCCCAGAAACGATCTTATCAAGTGAAGTTTTCGATCACTTTCTATTTTATTCATAGATACCTGTGACATCTGTCGAAACCTCTCTGTGTTCTACTCCATTTTACCTAAACCTAGGATTCCCTCAGCGGTCGCTTACGACTAAGTCGCTGCGAATTAATTACCAACCACTGGTTGGAAAGACATAAGCCTTACAGGCATCTCTTTCCAATATGGACATCGTAACCTCAAAATTGATTTTTAACGCGCATGTGCATTTAAAACTAAACATTTTACCAACAAAAGCACCGAGTTGCATTATGGTGAGAACATAGTAGAGATGCAAAAAGAACACACTTTCTATGTAGAGATTGGAAAAACCTCATTTGGGGTAAAGAACCCCAGTAGGCCTATAAGGCCAAATTATGAACACGCATATTTTTCAAACTATCCTTATATTTAATAAAAGAAACCACCAAGATGCAGTATGTTGGGCCATAGCATATGAATAACCATAGATATGCTGAGTGAAGATTTAGAAAAACTCATTTTTACGGTAAACTACATAATTCATAGAATCGCGTTATGCAGCGTCTTAAAACGGAGCAGTGGTGGTGTGTTACGGGTTGGAATACATAATATTACATCACTCAATTTTTAAAAAATAACCAGATGGGGAAGATTGCAATAAGCATTATGACTATTTGCAGAGAAGGTTCGAGGTTGAATTAAAGGTGCGCTACAATGGGGAGGGATTATGTTAGGGAAATTTTTTCGTTTTGTAATTTCTGAATAGTTCCTTAGGTTGAAACCCACCCAAATATCGCATTTTCGACTTTATTTAAAAAAGTTGGAAAAATTCATCGACTTTGAAAAATCATTGATTTTATGAAAAAAACTTTTTATAAATATAAATGCAAATGCTTAGTTTTCGAGAGAAAATTGTAAAAGGATATTCAGTAGAAATGATAAAGCACAGAAAATGTTATCAAACAAAAAAAAATCGTAGAAAAAATTGAATTAATTAAAAAATATTTTATAGAAATGTAAGATGTAAAAACCGTAAAGTGTAGACAAGAATTAGTGGAGACTGGGGAGGGTTGATACCTTTTTTGCTTAACCTCAAAATACTCGGAAATCGTAAATGATAGACGTCTAAATATTCAAAACAGGTACATTTGGCTACTATAATGTTTCTTTATAAATTATCAAACCTTAACAGATTTTCAACAGCTAATTTTTTTTAGTAGGCTGCAACGTGTATCAAGCCTCCCTTACTAAGGGACGGTTGATACACCCCTATGGGAGGCTTGATACGGAAGAAAAAAATTTAATTTTTTATATTTTTATTAGGTTTATTATAACTTTCAAAACATATAATTTTCTATTAAAAGTATCTACTAGGTCCTACAAAAACTAAAAAAACTAACTGTAAGTTCAGGTAACTCCAAAAAACTTAAACGAACTAAGTAAGAAAAAACTTAACCTAATAGCTAAAAGCTTACTAATAATAGCAAAGGCTAACTTTCTAGTGGCTCTGGCGGTTCCACAAACAAAATATGGTGGTGGTAATCTAGTAGCATCTTCTATTCTTACCATTGATTGGTCGCTAACATCAGGGAAAACAGTGATAGGCAGGTTTTTTGCGTCTTATAGAATTTACGAAATATTCATTCTCTGTAATTTCTATAACTTTTCCGACATAATGGGTCAGAGTTTTTTTGGTAACAAACCTTACTACCACAAAATCGTTAACACTTATAACGCCGTTTGCAAACTGTTCCTCCTCACGTTCATGCTCGAATTGGTCCTCAATATCGGTTATATCATTGTCAGATGAAGAAAGATCTAAGCAGTATTCATCCTTATTGATTTTTAGCGAGGTCTTTTTTAGTTTTTTTATTTGGTTGGCTTCATTCTTAATAGGTTTTCTTGATAATTCCGTGTCTTGTATCCTTCTTTTAAAGTTCTTTTTATCTCTAGGCCCTTTCTTATTGGCATGTTCGTTTTTGATTTCTTCCATATTAGGCGTATCCGTAAGAACCTTACTTTTGCAAGGTTTTTTTCATGTATTTTGTTTTCTCCTAGGAAGGGCTTGCGGTAAAGGTTTTATTTCTTCTGGAGTCTGTAAGAACAACTCGAAACCGCATCATTTGCAGGTTCTGGAGTCTTCTCGCGGGTGGTAGCATTAGGTTCTGGGGCCTTCCCCCGGAAGATAGCGTCAGTTTCTGGGGTTCTAGTATTCTCTCGAGCGTTAGGATCTGAAGTACCCTCTTTAACATTATTTTTGCCTGTCTGGGTACTTTTTGGTTCTGGCCTGTCCGTGACTTTTGAAGTAAGGTAATCGTAATCAGAAAATAGATAGTTTTAAGAAATCTCTTAGTAATATTTGCAGGTGTGAAGGCCCTTTGAAACGGATTGCCAACTAACCTTGCAATATCTTTTAGAGTTATAGTCTGGCCAGGGTTTTGAACCATAAAAGTGTCGCAAGCTTCATTAAAGTAGCATTTAAATGGTCCATAAACTGCCACATCTAGTGGCTGGAGGCGATGACTGGTGTGTGGAGGTATAGTTAGCAGCACAATGCCATTTTCCCTGCAAATGTCAATACCCCTGGGAGATATGTGGCTGCTGTGATTATCAAGAACAAGCAAGACCTTCTTATCTTTACTGCAGTTTGTAAACTTTACAAAATGTAAGAGATACTCCTCAAAATTTTCGGCTGTCGTCCAACCGCTAGGATGTGAGTGCCCTTGATCCAGGTGGAGCACCAGCAGTCATATATTCTTGTTCTTGGATTCGTGGATACACAAAAACAGGTGGCAGAAAATTTCCAATAGCATTAATAGTGCAAAGCACGGTTACTGTTTGACCCCGTTCACCAGATGTAACTTTGGAAACTTGCTTTTGTCCTTTTTGTGAAATTATTTTGCTTGGCTTATGGATGGTCTGTCCTCCTGTTTCATCGCAATAATAAATTAATTAAGGCTCAAAGTGATATCTGATCATAATATCCTTGAGTAGTCCGTAAAACTCTCCAACAGTATGTTGATTAAAAGCGGTGCCACGAGAAAGACTAGTTGGCTCTGGTGTCCCAAGCGACAAATTACTGTTTCTTCTCATGAATCCTCGAAGCCAGTCATATGAAGCAGATTCGCTCTTTTTCCAACTCTGCGGAATATTCTTTTGATTTTCAGTTGCGTACATATATGCAAATTTTCTTGTGTCTTTTGATGTCAGACCATAATTCATTCTTGCTGCTTTTAACAAGTACTCGGAAAGCCGGATTTCTTCCTCTTTTGTAAATATCTGCGTAGTGGAAAAGTTGGGCTCAAACGATGTCGCATCTCCTTGTTCCCTGTACTTAGACACATATCGTTTTAAGGTTATATGGCTCAAATCGTATTTGGTGGCAGTAGTCCGATTAGCGCTTCCATTATTTACAACCTCCAGAACAGCTGCTTTTATTCACTCTGCAGATGTAGGATCTTTATTGGTCCTTCTTCTCCACAAACACGGCATCTAAAAATAAAAAAATATATTTTTATTAATTTTTTCTCGATTTAAATAAAAGTTAGTGGAGCCTTGATACATGTGTGGGAGGCTTGATACACGTATCAACCCTCCCTTAACCCAAATGTATCAAGGCTCCCACACATGCTTTATTTAGAAAAATTGTAAATATATAAAACCTAACCCCACTTAACGCAATAACATTTACCTCAAATTATAGCAAAAAGTAAGCATAATTAAAAGAAAACTATAGGTGTACGGTATTTCAAACCAATTTTCCAAAAAGTCCTTACACATACCTTTTAAAAATAAACAATTTTTCATTCAAAAACAATATTTTTTATTTTCCACCAAAAACTGCAATGCGATCCCAAGGAAAACAACTTGTGAACTGTCAGGGACACAAAGCGATTGCTACGTTGCCAACTCTGCCTTGGCACCGTACGTCTGGGCAGAGATATAGACGGTGTATCAGGCCTCCCGGGGTATCAACCCTCCCCAGTCTCCCCTACTCATCAACTGGGAGAGGGAGCTGTCATCTGCGTCAGCTGTCATATTAGATATAGCGGGAAATGTTGTATCTGGGTTAATTTTTTTTTATTAAAATTTTTACGAAGTTTTGCTTATAGGCTTTATTTATTTAAAAAACATTTATTACCAAATAAAATTTTCTACATTTTGAAGAGAGTCTTTTGTAGCACGATCAGGGAATAAAGAACGCACAGTCTGGAAATAAAGTTCAGATTGACGTGGCGGGCGGAATTAAGGTGTTCTTCCGGAGATTAGACTCGCCTGCCTGTATTTTTTTTATTTTATTTTATTCGAGCTATTTATCGCTGGGAGAGATCACGCTCCAGGAAATGGGATTTTAGTTGTACGTTTGGATATGCAAACATGTAAGAAAAGTACCCTAACGCTATTATGTATACGAAGATCTAAAAACCTGGAAAAGTCCAAGTTAATAACAATGAATTTAAAAAAAGTTGGACAGAGTTTTTCATATATTATTTTCATCCAACTTTTCCTTTGACAAATATCGCACCTATTTATCTATACATGTTCACCATCGAAATACCACTCTGGACGCCCTTTTTTAGAAGAAATCTATCCCTAACTGGTCAGATTCGTGAAATGGCTTTGGTGAGTTAAAAATATTTTTTTTTTTGGTGGATATTAAAGTGCTCTTTAGGTGCTAATTAAGTATCCATGTGCTGATTTAATTGCTCCAGTTGTTTTTAAGATATTAATTGATCTGCTGGCTTAAAACAAAATTAGCAGACCAAATGTAACAAACATGACTGGTAATAAAAAACGGGGTTCAAATGGATTTAGAAATTAAGTGCGATTTAAGTGCTCCACGTTCCCCATCGGCATACCACTCTGGCCGCCCTTTTTAAAAGAAACATATTCTTAACAGATCAGATTCGTGAAATAGCTTTGGTGAGTTAAAAATTATGTTTTTTGTTGGTGGATATTTAACCCTTAACTGGTATGGTGATTTCTTCAGCCTTTTAAGGTATGCTGGGTCATACGTGACCCGCAAGTAAGAAACCTGTACAATTTAAAAAATACACAAGATATTTTTTTTTATTGGGATATTTTTATACTTAGAACTTTGGGAAACATACAAAATAAAAAGTAAGTGAAAGAAATTTCTTACCATTAGACACTTATTGAATAAAGCCTGACCTTATTTAAACATCGACCCTATGGTGACAGATTTGCATATAAAAAGCAGCTGCTCTGCTTCAAAATTCGGCTTTTGTGTATTTAAAAGCCGGATTTATTAGTGTCGGCTTTGGTATGTCAATTTTGAGAGGTCAGCTGTTAGTTTTCTATGTAAATGTGTCAAAATAAAGTCGACTCTAAAATAAAGTCAGGTTTTATTCCAATAAGTCCCTATTATTTCATGGCGTGAAAACTAAATAACGTATTTTTTTGACATATATATATATATATATATATATATATATATATATATATATATGTATAAAATAACAAAAAATAATGAAAAAGTACTGTAGCATTGAAATATCAGGACCGTACGCGACTTCGCTCGACGTAAGGTAAGTGAGGGTAATCTCGGCAGTGAGGGTAATTTCGGCAGTTTGTCCAATATATTGTGTATATTAAGGATTACGAAACTAATATTCGAAATGTATGCATTTCTATGCAATATGTGTACTTCTTGCAACCATTTTGAGTAATTGCGATGGGGATATCCCTGTAGGCGTAGGCAAGAAAAATCAGTGTTTAGACGTGTGTCAGACATACCGGAAGGCAGACCTGCGTTCTAATAAGAAACGTTATTGACATGCTGTTTTAAAATGCTTTTTTGTCTGTTTTAAACTAATATTTTATATATTTTTTTGTGTTTGAGTTAGTCTAAAAGCTTTAAGGGTAGGATTTTTGTATAGGCTATAAGGATTGCATGGGAGAACAGACCAACGTTGCCAGTTTAGCGAAAATATCAGTTTAATCCGCTACTTGGTTCGCGAAAGGTCAACTTTTCAGTTTATGTAAGTGCATTAATCAAACGGGGTGATAAACAACCAGAATAATACCTTAAAATTCTGCTTGTTCCTAAATGTAAATAATTCACTTACTTTTACAAACAAACAGAATTTTTCACATTCACTAGTCAATTTTTTTACACCACAGTTTAACCAATCTATTGGTAAGCAAAATATTATTTAATTTTAGTTTTTTTTAAATGCATTTTTAGTCTAACCCTAACAAAGGTAATGGTAGACCACAGTGAACGCAGCGTGGTTATAGGACGCGGGAGGGTGATCAAAACCTTAGAGGGGCGGCCGAGGTAGTATTGAGCCTCAAAAGTGGTTCGGTTCGGTTCGGTTCGGTTCTTGTGAGCTGCGCGCATTTAATACTTTTTCAAGACAAATATCATAATTATGAGTAGTAATGCCTTTTAAAGTACACACGAAAATTTCAGAAAATTTTGAAGTTATGTTACTTTAAATGCTCGCAGGCGACAAAAGGAACATTTTCAAACAAAAACCGATACAACAAGAAAAGTTGAGAGAAAAGTTGATAGTTGTAAGGTAAAATTGGTTAAAAAATACTTTTAACTAACCCCTTTTTTAAACCAAAATTTAATGCCGACATAAAACTTGTGTATCATATTCGGTTAAAATCGTTTGAGGTGTTCTTGAGTTATCGTGTATTGAGACAGACAATTTATTTTATTATCCGATCTAGGTATTTTAGGAAATAAATAACTCTCATTTCATAAAATTTTAAAAATAAAATGGTCACGTATTTAATAGCCCACTTCTTTTATGGTGACAAGTGAAGTAATATTTCTCGCTCTAAAAAAATGTTTCAGATTGTCCGATACTTGACGAGGGCGACAGCAGCGTAGCGTGCGCGAAAGGGCGGGGGGGGGGGGGGGGCGACAGCTAAAAAGGGCGCCTCTGAAAACTGATGAAAAATCTTGTGACAAAAAAAAACAAAAAGGTCAAAAGGGCGCCTCTCACAAATCTTGCGACCCAAAAAAAAAAAAAGGTCATAATGTGTGAGGGGGCGACCGATAAGTCACAAGGGCGCCTCTCACGAATCTTGCGACCAAAAAAAAACAACAAAACGGTCTTCATGTCGTTAGTTTCCTTTGGCACCCACTCAATTGGCCGTTACCGGCCCGACTTAATAAAGCTAAGGGCGCCACTACCTTCGGGGCGGGGGGGGGACGAACCCCCTGCGCCCCCCCCACGCTACACCGCTGGAGGGCGACCGCGTGCGCCTGTAGTAATTAATCAAGGTTACCTTTGACAACGCTGCAAAGCTTTCTGCAGGACTCGGGCGTATTGCGATCTCTTTTTAATAAATGCTATACTCTATCTGTTTGTATCCTCTTATAGAAACTTATATCCCCAGATGTGATCTTGTCCACGCGGTATTTGAAGCGTAAAACACTTTCTTAAAGTGTGAAGGGTCAAAATTTCCAATCATATGTCAAAACTTCTACTTTTATCTTAAAAAAATTAAAGATTTGGAGGATATGTCATAAAATGGAACAAATAACCAAAGAAATCGTTATTTATAAACAAGAAATTTTGAGGAATTCTTTTAGGAAAAACTTTCTAATTTTTTTCCTTTTTGTCTTCAAACTCGTTCCAGCTACAAAGGTAAAGGAGGAGAAGATTTGTGCTAAGCCTGACCTAGTATTCTACTTTGAGGTACTCGATTGCCCTAGGCTTTTTTAAGACAACATAGCTTGTAAAATATTGTTAATCTTGACCTTTAAAAGTTCTTGAAAGTTAAGAAGTTTTTGGTGTGCTACGTTGAATTAATTCCTTAAGGCGCGGCCGGTTTTGGTAAAGTTACAGGTTGAAAATTATTATTTTTAACAAATAAGTACGACTTAAAACGCATTGTTCAACTATAAAGAAAACGCATCGTTCAACTATAAAGGAAAATCTTCCACTTTATATAACGATGTGAAAACTGCGACGTTGCCTAGATTAAAACTTTCACTTTATTTTGTCCTAATAAAAAAAAAGTATTAGAGCTTGAAAACAAGAAACCTAAAACACACACACCAAAATGTTTAACACTAAATATTTTTGAACATTCAGTCAATATTGTAGTATAACACTGATTTTTATCGAGTTGGCGAAAATATTATTTGTCTCAATTTAAATTTGCCGCCAAACTACTATGATACCCATTTGTATGAGAAGAAAAGAGAGATCACAACTCCGAGAAATCGGCTGATTTTTCCAGGACCGCACTAATTTTTTTTATTGGCCATCGTTTATTAAAACAGAGCTATCAAAACGGACGGGCCGCGATCCTCCAGTTTGTTGACGTCACATCGGGGACTGATTCTTTTTTTGATGGTCACGTCTTGAGACTGCTTATTGTCTTTAAAATATTTAAGTTAGAATGACGGTTAATGAATATTTGATTTTTAAAAAAATAAAGCCGGTTTTAAGATTGTTTTACTATATTACTATATTCTTGCAGAGCATTTTTTTTAATGTATAGCAAGGCCAACACAAAAATAGAGGCCACGACCCTGAAAAAATCAGCTGTTCTCCCGGGGCTGAATTTTACATTGGGTCCTATGGGAGGTCAGACGTTTTTTTATGATATTTTAAAAATGGCACTACAGATTTCCGCAAAATTTCAGTGAAATATTCTCAGACACCATCCCGATATTCCACCAAAGCTTTGTAAGGAAGCAACATGATTAAAAGGTTAAAATCTTCAAGATTTAGCATTCCTTATTTTGAATTCAAATTACCCGCCAACTGTTATATTTGACATGTATTTGACTTTGTCATCTGTGATTGTCACATTCGCTTCAGCTTAAACTTAATTTTTGTGTGAGCTAATGAAGCGGCTATGAAAAATTAAGGATTACTATAGATTTTAAAAAAATTGTTCTGCCCGAATAAAGTAAAAACAATCTCAAAAACGGCTTTATTTAAAAAAAATCAAATATTCATGAACCGTCATTCCAACTTCAATATTTTAAAGACAATCAGCTGTGTCGTAACGTGACCATCAAAAAAAAATCAGTCCCGGATGTACCGTCAACAAAGTGGAGGATTGTGACCCGTCCGTTTTGATAGCCCTGCCTGAAATAATGTTTGACGATGTTAAGAATTAAAATTATTTATTTTTAGATAGGTATTCTTTACTGACAATATGTTTGAGCCCATCAGGCATTTCTGTGGCCATGGCGGCCGCGCCGTCTGCAAAGGTAAACCTATAACGTACAGGGCACAGAGGGTCGCTAATTTATGGCGTCACGCTTCGAAAGAAGCTCCGAGCTAAAGGGCCCTCCATAACCGAACAGGCTTAATTACACGCAAAATTATCTTAGTTACAAATTCGTTCATTTCACATCGATTGCACGGCTACAAATCACTCTCAACTCCATTTTGTTTAACTTCACAATGTTTTTATTGTTTTAGTTTAATACATACATGTTTAGAACTCCAGAGAAGGCAACCCCCAATTTCAAACAATGCCAACAAAAAAAACAGGCGACGACCCTGAAAAAATCAGCTGTTCTCGGAGGGCTAACTTTTACATTGGGTCTTATGGAAGGTCACATTTTTTTTATGATATTTTTAAAATGGCACTACAGATTTCCGCGAAATTTCAGTGAAATATTCTCAGACACCATCCCGATATTCCACCAAACTTTTGTAAGGATGCAAGATGATTAAAAGGTTAAAATCTTCAAGATTCACCCGCCATGTACCGCATGCCAACTGTTATATTTGACATGTATTTGACTTTGTCATCTGTGTTTGTCACATTCATTTCTGCTTTAAATTTAATTTTAGTGTAAGTTAATGAAACGGCTCTGAAAAATTATTAAGGATTACTTATTATATATAAAAAAGAATTGTTCTGCAAGAATATAGTAAAAACAATCTCAAACCGGCTTTATTTTTAAAAAAATCAAATATTCATGAACCTTCATTTCAACTTTAATATTTTAAAGACAAGCAGCTGTGTTGTGACGTGACCATCAAAAAAAAATCAGCCACCGATATGACGTCACCAAAGTGGAGGATCGTGGCCCATTCGTTTTGATAGCCCTATTTCAAATAAAAATAAAGGAGGTCTATACTTTTGTATCAAAAATATATTCGTATATAATATATTATATCATTTGTTGCCTAACAATTTTCACGAATGAAATTTTGACAGTTAAATCACGAGACGTCAGTCGAGTAACCTTTAAAATTTCATGAGCGAAAATTGCTAAAAAGCAATAATAAAGCGGTAATTCTACAAGACACTATTTCACGAAAAAAACAAGACAATTCATGCACCATATCAAAGAAACATAATCTTAATTTATTTGTTAACAATACTAAATGTACAATTATTATAAGTTATAGTAGTTTGCCCATTCGTTTCTACCAAAGCATGATTTTGTGTATTATTGACCTGTAGCATTTGGGACCTCGAAGGTGCAGGTTCATTTGTTGTTCCGAAATTTTCGATCAACTACTTCTGGTGGTGACTGGAATCCAGCTACAGATATGGTTTTGGGGAGCTCTTATTTGAGTGACCCGTTAATTTAATTAACTCCTGTTCAGCAACACCTTGCTTGAACAAGGCTGACACAGCTGAAGAACGATGAGAATGATTTGTTTTTTTAGGTTTTTTGTGTCTATTTCTATTTTGCCAGCTGACACCTTTGTCCACCTAGATACGGTGTTGATTTCAAGTGGACAGTTTTTGAACCAAGATCTATTCTTCCAGTTGGAGTGAACCTTTAGAAAGAGTCTGCCTGATAAAATCTTTGGTCATCTATTTTCCATTAAGTTCAAGAATAACAACCATTTGCTGATTGCCCAGCTTTTTGAACCGCCTTAAGTTGTTTTCGAAAAAATGCTGTTGTAAGTATTCAATTCGGCCCGTAAATTCTTCCATGTTACCAAATTCCTTCTGGAAAAAGTGAATCTGGCAGTTTACGGCCTCATTGCTTCTTCAAGCAAGTTCCAATAAGTAAAAGTGAAAAATCTTTTTTTGTGCTCCATCGGGGGTTTCTTCGTCGTGGCATTGGATCATTTTTAATAGTTCTTCGGTGGATATTGATTTTGAACTGAGTTTTCTTTTTTTCTGGACAACTTTGAAGCTGTCTCCGTGAAAGGGTCGGTTTTTATGTCGTATTTTGTAAAATATTTTTCTTGTACCATTTTTGTTGTTGTATTCCACATTGACTTCACAGACGACTCTTTATAGTCTTCGGTATTGCCTTTTTTTTAATATTAAAGGCGTAATCCTCGAGAATGTTTGTTAGTTCCGTTATGGTAGTACATTTTACACCCGTAGGAACTCCGAGAATTGGGTCCAAATAGTTCTTGACCTCTGCATGTTCAACAGGACATTTTCCGAAACTAATTTTTTGATTTCTTCGCCTTACTGGCAACCAAATCTTAAATTTTCATCGGGATTCAATATTTCGCACACCCGCTGAAAAAGAGTCACAACTCAAAAATCGCCGTTATTGAGATAAACCTGCCGCCATCATCGAAATAACTTGTACTTTCTTCCATAAAAGATTCACATTTATGTTTTGACAATTCACCGCGGGATGGCGATGTGACTCTTTTATTTTGTCCTGTGAACGTGGAGTTTCATCCTGAAAAGAGTCACATTTCGAGTTGTGAAAGTTTGCGTGTGAACTATTGGTTAAATCTGACCCATATAACCAGTAAAATACTGTTCTTTTTTGTGTTGTGACTGTTTTTTCGACTTGTTAGAGTTAAGGAGAATAAGAAAAAAATCCTTTGAATTTATTAGAGAATAATCACATTCCCAGTTGTCATTCAGCATTTTATAACTCGTTGTAAAAATCAATACAAAGTTTCCTCTTTAATTGTTTTTTTTTATATTATTAACCATCCTGCGTAACAACCTGATTTACAACGTCATGATGCCTTGTTCTAAAAAAGTGTCACAATATCGGGTTTTTGTCTTTTTTTTACTAAAAACGACAAAAATTATTTTTTCTAAGAAACTTACTGCACCAATTACATTGAGTTAATTGGTTCCTGTTGATATAAAATAACATGTTAACTCGTAATTTGTCATGTAAGTGAAAAATTAATCTCTCTAATAAACTAAATTCTTTAACAACCATTTTCTCAAAACAATGTTTTTTGAGTTGTGACTATTTTTTTAGCGGGGGTGCGATTTCTTTTCAAAATTATGAAGATACCTCATTGACGTTTGTCAAACTGACAACAATAGATGTACCAGACACCTTGGTGACGGATCTGTCATAATTTTGTCTCGGAGAAATCACAAGCAGGGAGAAGTTTTGTCCGTAGGAAACGTGCCGTTTTGATGACGTTTTACCAGATAAAAATAGTCTAAAGCCTAAAATAGTCAAGGATATAAAAGCATGTAGTGCCATATTTACTTAAGGATGCTAAAGGTCCATGCGCATTGATTCCTTTCGGGGTCGGATTCGACAAGTTATGTCGCCTTGATTGATTGGGGTAAATAAAGAATCACATGATCGGCTCGTCTACACTCCAGATGAGACGCGAAAAGTATGCCTCGACTCTGAAAAGCTGTCAAAATGTAATTAGAACTCAAATAAAATTTACAAATCTCCACTGACGTTTGTAACAATTTGATAACATATCGAAAAGAATGTAGAAATCACCATATTAAAATATTGAGATTAAATACACCAAAACCCCAAAAATAGGGTTAGACCGACCAAAACATACCCTTATTATTAAATTGGGAACAAATCCTAACTAATAAGCACAACTTTTTTTGTAAATGCGTTCTTAAACCCGTCAAAACTAGTATTTTGATCATGGTTCGGTTTATTGCTTTGTTCGTTGTTCGTCTAAACATTTAGGTCAATATACAAGGCTCAAAAAAAGCTGATGCTTTTTATATGGCTAGCCTGATTTCCTTTTGTATGTTCTACTTTCCTGTTATGAGTAATTTCTTCTCTACCAGGAGACCCCAGGTAGTGTCGGATTTCGACAGATACTGACACCAACCTGCCTGGTTCCTAGATTAACTACTTCATTAATTCTGTCCCCTGTACAAGTACCGGGTTTGTACAGGTTCTTAATGGACAGTCCCAAGTCGCCGGCGCTGTTGGGACTGCAAAGTTATTAAGAATAGTAATCAAAACACACACTATCCTATAATTTAAAAAACTCTTCAGATCGTTGATTTAGACTTCCAGTTACGACTCCATAATAAGTCACATGGTGCGTCATTGGTCACCACCCCATTTACCCCTTAGCCACCTCTTACGTCATTGGTCACTACTCCATTTACCCATAGGTCGAGGTCTCCTTAGCCACCTTTTACGACAGGACTAGGGGTCAATTTCTTAATGCCTTTATTAAAACTCCTCTTCCAAGTGACAAATGACCTGGCTCGTCCTTCTCACAGTTAAACCTAACGCAAAGCCACAGAAATAAATAAATCGCAATCTTTCCAAATGAATCAAAAGTCCGAAGCTCACAACCAAAAGAATTCATTCCTGCTGTTTGGATGTTAACACTAATGCTTGATGTATGGATGGCCATAAATTTAATTCTCGACCAGGGAGCCCCTATATAATAATATATTGTTCTTTAATTGCAATCGATGAACTTTTGGGGTCGGTGCATGCAGCAATATTTGTTGCATGGTGTTTGCGATGTCATAATAGATTTTTCAGCTAGTTTTTTTAAATAAGGGCGCATTTCTAAGGTTTACAATAATCCACCGATTTGTTAAATTCTATTGCACTAATTATGTCTTGACAAACGTGACTAAAAGAGGGTCCGGTAAACATATTTTTTGGTCTCTTGATTCCATACCGGTCCCGTTTGAGACCTGAAAGTTTTCCAATAGGATCTGCGTATAAAGTGAAACTTTCCATGCAACACATCGTACGAAAAGTGCTTGATTTTCGGTCGATATATTTTCCGTTCTATTGGATCGCTACCGTCCCTGTTGAGACGGAAAAGGTTTTTAAAAGCCTGCCTGTAAAGTGACGCTTTCCGGATAAAAATTGTACAAAATGTGCTTATTTTTGATCGGTTTAAAAAATTAATAAAATTAAAATTAATGTCTAAAATTTATATACCAGCATCGACACGCCTTAAAAAAGGCTTTAAGTCCCGCAGGCGCTAAAGTGCTATTTTAAAACCCGCGGTCGATAAATTATTTCATTACGCTTTAAAAAGCGGGTGCTAAACTGCACTTTAATACAGGTTTGTGCATGGAATCCATAGTTTCCTTGAAGTGGAATCGCACTTGGACATACTGTTAGTTGGACTTTTTTTATGATAAAATGTCTCATTACTTTTGTGCAAACCTGATAATCATAATTTAATATACGAACATGCTTTTCTCAAAAATGCATTTTGGCTATTTAGTGCTCCCGCAAAAATTTCGTTAATGGGGATGAGTAGTGTTGTAAAATTTCCAGAAATATATTTTCGGAAATATTTCCGGAAATATTTCCTGAAATATTTCGTGAAACATTGGAAAGATATGGAAATATTGGAAATATATGAAATATTAAAAAAATAAGGAAAAAAGGAATATTTATTTATAAAAATCATAACAAAACACCGGAAAACGCAGAAGGCTTATACATGAACACAAATTAGGACAGTTCTTCAGACAAATAAACAGAAATAAGGTCAAATTTGTAAAAAAAATCTCATTCTTACCACATTACAGTATTCACTAGTCGAGTAAGAGGCATATCTTCATCGCTGTCATCAGCATCACACTCATTAACATCGTCTTGCCAGTCTACTTCCTCAAAATCTTCACTATCGGAAATAAAAATTGTTTTATGGTAAGTTTAATGCTTCTAAGGTTACAAAATATGAAGGATAATATTTTTTTAAATAATTCCCAATATTTCCGAGACGGAGATTTCCAATACCTATTTCCATTCAATGGAAATATTTCCAACGGAGATATTTCCATTTACATTACTAGGGATGAGTCATAGATATAGGAAAATATTTAAATAGCTTCGACTACTGCAGAATCTCCAATAGAGGTGACAAAACGTTGGCCGCCATTTTTCACTGATTTTATGAAAAAGCGGTTCTCGGTTCGTAAAGAAATGGTTGGCTGGCAACTCGGGTGTCATGGCGGCCATTACGTCAGTGCTACGTCACAGTTATTCAAGGAATCAGCAGATGCATTGTATTTCATAGCGGGTTTGGACATTTTGCTAGAAGTATTTAATATTTTGGCTTTATAATTTTAATAACAGTTCTGTGGTTGCTATGAATTTAATAAAGGCTAACTAAAAAGTTTTTATTATTTCTTTTAAACTACAAGCAAAAGTAAACAATGGCTCCAAGCTGTTTTTATTGCCTTAAGGTTGATCGAATAGTTTAAGTTAGGTATTCAATCAATGCTTAAAATTACAGTGAAACCTCCCATAAGCGGACACTCACGTTTCCGTCGATTTTGTCCGCTTATTGGAGGTGTCCGCTTAAGAAAGGGAATTGCAAAATTTTGATATATATTCATTAACAATTTCCGCTGCTTGAGAATTTTCGATATTACATTTTTCGGCGATCTTTCGTTCTGATAGATGTTCCTTCTCCGAAACGTACACAACTTCCATTTTGTCACATAAACTAAGAAGTTTTTTTACTAGGCGCCTTTTCAAAGAAATCTATTATTACCCAACTGAACAATAAACACATCATTCCCACCGAATAAAATAACGTTGTAAATACGACAGAAGTATTTAGTCTTCGCATTAAAATGGAAAGAGGTAATTCCCCGGCTGTAGAGTGCATTGTTGCCAACATACTACATAATATTTATGCCCATGTCGTGCAGCGCTCCGTCTCGTTGTCAGAGGTTCGCGTCCGGTTGAGGGAGGTTTTAGAATTGTTTATCCAAAAAAAATTGTCCGCGTGTGGTTATTAGAGTGTCCGGTTATAGGAGGGAATTTTACATGTAAAGACAAAGGCAAAAGCTTGGTTCCAACAAATTTGTCCGCTTAAAGGGAGTATCCGCTTAATAGAGGTGTCCGCAAGGAGAGGTTTCACTGTATTCATAATCTTATAGATCCCTGTCTATCTCTACATCCTAAAATGAGAGAATGAAGATAATCAAAGCATTTAAAATTGTGCATTAAAAACTAATCAATTAAACGAGATAAAAATTTAAATTTGAATTATTAACTTGCAATATGGCAATGTACAAATGCAATATTTTTTTATTATATGCCTTATTCAATAATTAATGTAAAATAATACATTTAAAAAAATTAAAAATGAAACCACCTTTTAAAGTTGTATGTGAGTAAACCCTTTTCCAAGGGTTCGACCAAACATTTTTTGCTGACATGTTTTTACTTATTTCTAAAAAGCCAATTATTAACCCGCTAGAAGCAGTATTTCATTCAAAGTATATACAGTGCTTAATATTCAAGCGCTTAAGACTTTTTAAAAAATTATTTATTTAGATAGAAACATTTTTATTAAGCGTTATACAGTGCCAGCGATGCGGGTTTTATTATTTTTTTTTATTTAATGTCTAAACCAAAATTTTATAAGGGTTTGAGATATGCTAAAAATTGTTTATTTTATTTATAGGTTGATAGAGCGCATGCATATCTATAACTGACGTGTGGATAAAAAGCTAAAAAGGTGTATGTCATGGGTCATTTATATTTTCTTCTTTAATCATTTTCCTTTTTTTTTTCAAAAAAATTAATTTTTTTTTACCTACAACAAACACTAACAAATATATTTAAAGAGTTCTGTCAAAAAGGTTTAATTAAATTGAACAAAAGAGTCTATTTAAGTTAGGAAAAGTATTTATAATGGTGTCCTTAATTTAATATTTATATAATTATTGGAATTTTCTTAATAAATTTATAAATGATTAAATTTTTTAATAAGTTTTTGTATTTTGTCGACTTTTAAATAGATCTATCTCTCTTTCTCTGATAATGTAATGTATATGTCGTCACTCTTTATTGATCGTGGAGCACGATAACTGCAGCGTCATAGGCTGCCGAGTTCTGATTGGCCGGGAGTTACCAGACAACCTTTTCTTTACGAACCGTGAAAGCGTTTACCCCTAGATGTCGTTATGGTGAACAAGCATGTAAAGTCACCGAATCGCGAAAACTGTATCATCAGGCTTCAAAACACAGTGACCTTACAAGCGTAGTATAAGCCATCACCCCTAGAGGTCGCCATAGAAAATAAGCTGTAACGCTTTGTCAAATATCTATAACCGTTGTTTGATGGAGATTACCAGCAAACAACGCTATAACTCAGATTAGCTCCATATGTTGGCCATAGTTTTAATTTCTTCCCATTTCCAAACGTTCTATTTTTCTATTTCTATGCGTCATAAATATTATCCCTATATGATTGGGGACATTCTTTTTCATTTTCGGTATTATAATTTTTTTTTTCATTTATATTTTCAGAAATGGAATCATGTATATGCCATATGAATGTCGATTCTACCTGCATGGGCAGTCGGATATGGTCGTTACCATATTATCAGATATTAAAAAGGCAACCAGTTACGGGTATATGGGATGGAATAAATGATTTGTAGCTGCAAGGTGGTTTCAACCATTCTTTCGTTGCATTTCGATCTTTTCTTTGATGAAGCGTAGCTCCTTTTTAATGATAATTAGTTGGATGGTTTTTGAATTAAAGGTTCTTTCTATATTCGAGGGTATCGTGAGTGGGATCCATCTGGCTTTTGATATTTCTTTTGGCGCCGAAAGTGCTTCAAACTGTTAACTAAAAAAAACATCCGCGGCGTGAAAAAAGCGACCGTCTCTATAAAAATAGAATGATTATAACCCTGATTTCCTTCGAAAAATTATAGCCCGAAAATTTTCTCGGTTTAATGCCATTAAAAAAATCACTGTAGTCTGTAGCTATAAAACTATATTTATTGCACTGACGTTTTGAATTTAGGTTAGCTAAAGATTAAGGTTAAGTTTTGGTAATGACATTCGATCAGTGTCGCCCTCTATGTCCCTATATGCAAAATATAAAAGATAACCCTTGTAGGTACAGTGATTAATTATAACATCCATTTTGAGGTTAATAAGTCCACGAGTCTCGCAAAAAAATAATTTAGCTAGGGCACCTTAAAAACGCCTTGTGGTTTCCAGGAAACAACCAGGTTTACAGTTAATTGTTTTGTCCTAGGATTCATGAACGCATAGCATAAGCACGGATCACCTATCCGTGGCATAAGCATCCAAACAGCAAAACACTACTTTATAAGTTATATATGTCACTCAACTTAAGTAGTGAGAGAAATGTAGGTCAGTGTTTTTAAAACCTATTACAAATGTTTTTTGTCGTTGTAGTTAAAGTTGCATTTAAAAATGTTTTCTTTTCAGGGGCACAATTTATCTCGCCTTTTTAATTTGCACTGGCGACCTTTGTATCATAGACTAATTTGTTAGTTGCTGTGTTGGTTTCATATACTTACTTTTTTATAAAGTTGTTCTATTTTATTTAGGTGGTGACGCCGTTAAAGTTACACGAATCAATCAACTACATTTTACCACAGGCCAAGGCTAATAATTTTAAATACATATTTTAATTAAAATTTAAATGTAATGAATAATTTTAGCTTACGTTTTGTTTCTTCTTGATGCCGCAAACGTGAAACTTTTAGACTTAATTATAAACTTTTAGTGTTCATTAAATCTACTGAAATTAGTTAGTTACTCTTGTTTTCTAATAATCAAGTAACTGAGCAAATTCTTCAAATACCAAATTGCAAATAATGCACGTACTTAAAATCATAAACAACAAGTGAAATTAAAGAAAGAAAAATCAGAAAAAAGGGAGTTGTCTTCGGCCGGGACTCGAACCCGGAATCTCTTGCTCTGTACGCAAACGCACTTTCATTGCATGTGTGTGGTGTCTCAATACAAGAACGAGAAACTCTCAGGGCCTTAACTCGACCACGCCATCCAACTGATTTCTATAATTCTTCTTTCCCACTGTTAAAGGTATGAAAAATCAAAATAGACGTAAAGTATCAACGTCTAAAAACATAAGATCCCCTTTTCCGTGTGTTAAAACTTATGATAGCAATCTGCGATTGCCAATATAATTTTCAAATACCAAATTACAAATAATGCAAGGACCTAAAATCATAAACAACAAGTGAAATTAAAGAAAGAAAAATCAGAAAAAAGGGAGTTGTCTTCGGCCGGAACTCATACCTTTGACAGTGGGAAAGAAGAATTATAGAAATCAGTTGTATGGCTTGGTCGAGTTAATACTCTGAGAGTTTCTCGTTCTTGTACTGAGACAACACACACATGCATAGATGGAAGTTTTTCGAAAATTTATGTATGGTCTTTGGTGGCTCAATAAGAAAGCGTTTGTGTATAGAGCCAGAGATTCCGAGTTCGAGTCCCGGCCAAGGACAACTCCCTTTTTTCTGATTTTTCTTTCTTTAATTTCACTTGTTTGAGCAAATTCTTATTATGGTTTATTTTTTGTTGCCGTATAAACACAAAACTTTTAGAAACAATAACTATATTGTTAATTTTTCCTTGAAGTTTACCATTAAAATTGGAAACCGGTGACAAGAAGCAACAAGCTGCGTTTATTCCCAAAACATCTGGGGGTACGGCAGTGCCCCGCCTAGTTCGCACAAACTGCTGTACTACCTTTTCTTGACACATATTTGACCTAAACCAAAAGTCTACTTTGGAATAAGCTACAAAACTCAAACTTTGCACAGTCGTAGACCTTTCTAGAGTTAACAACCCCTTCAAGTGTCATGGACTTCCATAAAGTAGTAAAGTAGTTAGGAAATTTAAAAAAAACGCCAAAATTGCCACTTCCAGACATGCTAGAAAGCTGAAATTTTATGAAATTGTGACCAAACCCTTGGAAAAATCCCAAAATTCTAATTTACTCCCCCCCCAATAAATGTAAAATTATGTAAACGTAACATTGTCCACTTCCACAAGCGCAAGAGAGCTTATTCCGTAAAAAATACAAATTTCAAAATGAAAGGTTCTTACGAGTTTGGAAATGTTTTTCTAAACTTGTAATAGGAAAGATTAAAAGCACATTTCCAACCTAGTAAAAACATTTCATTTTGAATTGTGTATTGGAAAACTTGACTTTACTTTTATTTCAAATTTTTTTACGTAATGCCATTTTCGCGTACTTTTACAATGAAATGTATTTGTTATGATAGAGATATTCAGAATCTTTGGGAAACATTTTTAGTTTCTCAATGCTTATTTAGTGGAATCGAGCTGCTTAACCGGCGACAACCCACATAGCAAAATCACGTGTTTAACACGAGGGGTGGCTCGGTATTTCCTTTTGGTGTACACGTTAGGGGAAATACCAGGAAATACTGGGAAATATACTAGGAAATACCGGGAAAAGCTTGGGAAATACTAGGAAATACCATTGAAATTTGAGGAAATACTGGGAAATACCAGGAAATACCTTAGGAAAAACCGTAGGTATTTCCTATTGGTGTACAAACATCGGCGATCGAGCCACCCCACGTAAAAAAGGCGTAAGAAAAAAAAACGTTGATTTTAAAAGCTGCTAGAAAAAAACGTTTATTTAATATATGAAAACAAGCTTAATAGGTCATTCATTAACGTTATAAAAAATAACGTTGCTAAAAACTGCGTTTTAATAACGACATTATCAAATTAAAACAGCAATGTTTTTACGTTAGTTGTAAGTGATTTTTATAAACGTTAAAATCACATTAGATTCACGCCTTTTCTACACGAATTTTAAAACGCAACTTGCATTGCTTTTCTACCGAATATTTTTGAGATTTTACTAGCAGCAGCGCCACCTATTGTTGGGATTTTTCACTTTGACGAAATCTATCAGGCAGTGCTTTGGCCTCTAAACTCCAAAAACCTGTTAAGGAACTGATCCCTGATCCACGATCACGACGCATCTGTTATTAACCTGATAAAGACACATTATTATTCTGTGAAAGTGTTTATTGTTAAAAAATCTTGTTTAGCTTTAAAAAAAAATAATGTATATAGATAGATATATAGATATTTTGTCTTGCTTGAGCGCCATCTCTAAAATTGTCTTGAAGTGTTGTAGTCTTAAACGAGTGAACTTTTATAACTTCCTTTCGCCTCTCTTTTAAGTTAAAAAAATGTTATTAAAAAAACGTGACCAAAAAAGACGCAGAAAGTTAGTAGGTTTGAGAAGTCTTAATCTAGTGGCGTTTTAGAACATGTTGTGGAGGACTTCTGAAGTGTGAATTTGGTACATGATAATAACGAGGGTAAAAAACACGTTATATACACAGCACCAGAAACATCAGCAAAAAGTACATTTTTATAGCTTGATTTCTCCCTGTTTTTAAGTTATCTTTAAGCATGTAGATTTAACAAAATAAATATTACATGGTATGGGGTTGTTTTCAAGTAAAAAAAAACTTTGTTATTTTTGTTTAAGTTAATTTAACGTTGATGTAATTTTTATGCTATGTGGGAAGAAACTATAACCGCCATCTTTTACCAAAATTTAGAGAAACATTCAGTTGCAACAATTTTGGAAATAGGCAAGAGAAACCCAAATATTGCCTAATTAGTTGAGTGACAATAGATCATGCAATTTTACGTCATCTGGTTTTTGCCTTCAATTAGAGTAGGAGAGCCTATGTGACGTCATAAATATAAGTGTGAAGAAGTGTTCACAAAACAGGGTGTATACCACTTTACAATAATAAGATGCCTGCTTTTTTTATGTTTTTTCACAAACTTATAACGTTCGCTAAATTAGGGTTACCGAAAAACTATGCATATGTTTTTTGTTTGCAATAGGACACCAATTAAAATAGGAAAGAAACTAGCTTTGTATCTCAAAAACTATTAAGGATATTAATTAAAAGAAAAACAAAAAAAAAGTAACTGTTTTCACAAAAATAAAACTTTCTGCAATTTTTTTTTAATATTGTTATAGCAGCAGTAACGTAAACTTCCAAGTAAAAAAGCAATAATATAACAATTTTGCAAAAACAAATTGGATTAAGGTGCATCTCTTGAATTCCTTAAAATTTTAATTAGTCTATCTTTGTTTCGAAAAACTTTTGGTTATTTGATAAGGGAATAACCACAAGAGCACAAATTTTTTCTCTCTATTCCTTTTTTAAACTTATTTTACTCTTTTCTCTCTCACTCTCTCTCACTATCTCTCTCTCTCGCTCGCGCTCTCTCTCTCTCTCTCTCTCTCTCTCTCTCTCTCTCTCTTGAGCTGAGGATGATAAAGAAAATTAATTTACATGAATAAGAAGACAAAAACAGAGCGTTACCATTCACGTGCTTAGCGACCAGTGTTTTTTGACTACTGCATGAAGTATTTTCGTACTTATATGGTAGATAGTTGCATTGCTGCCGTTCGTTGTTGTTGTTGTGTTACTTGTGTTTCTTTTTGTTTTTTGCATTTTTGTTTCGAAATTAACGGCTAGCTTATTTTCCTGCTGGGGTCCCAGAGAGCGCGGGACTAACTTGGGAAATTTATTGCGACAAATTCCCACATATTATACAGCGGGATGCCGGGCCGGGGCGGCTTGCGCTCCGTTGGGAAGCGGCCTCAGAAACTCGAGGTTTTAGTCTCTTAAAAACGTAGTAGTTCCATAAACATAGAAAATACTACTAAAAGAATGTACGAAGTGCTTTATTTTATTTCAGTCGCGTATGTGCTATTTCGATCATTTAGTCAAGTAATAGAAATTATAGTTAAATATTTGAATCAAGTTAGAAAGGTGGCACTTCTAAATGACGTTGAAAATTGATAAATTTGACGTTTATATGTGACGCATGAATGTACTTCTTAAATATATCTGTATTGCTAAAGCGTATTAAAACCATTAATAGAAAATGACTGCTATCGTTCAAATTATACCCATTTGTAATTACGTCATTTTTGGTTATCTTTGTTTAGTATATTATAAACAGCGGTGACAATAAACTTTTTAAAAAAAGTAGTGTCTTTGATTTAAATAGGTAGGTAATTGGTTATGTGAAGTATCCGTCACTGTCAATCAAAAAACATTGATTGACAAAAATATCTATGCCATACGTTTTTTTCTCACCTGGTGACGTCATTACAAATGCGTATAATTTAGACTATACAACCGTTCCGCCATATTGGATTTAATTAAACCGAAAAAAAAATGACTGCTTTCCAATGACAATTTTTCACTGTGATGTGTTAATTTCTATTATGATTTAAATTTAAGAAAATTCTTTGGAAACCTTGATGGGCGGAAAGGGAGAAGAGGGGTACATACAGTGGCACGCACTTCCTTAATTTTTCTTATTGATAATGATTCCCAAAACGAGGCACTGCACTAATTAGTCATTAGCTTACTATTTCACTTAATTTTGTTGATGTCACCTTCTAAACGATTTCATTGGAAAGGAACGCATATACTCTTATCTGGTTGTTACGAACATATTGATTTAGCCGAGCTTTGACGTTTTCTATTCGTTGTTGTTTTGACTGTTTAATGTCAAACCGACCGAGCTTTTTAGAAAACAAATTACCGTTTTTGCAACTAAATCAGTATTTGCGCACATTTTAAATTCTCTTTTATGTTTCGGATTTTTATTTATTATGTAAGTACCTATTTTATTTCTCCTTTAAAAGGTCTCATTGTTTTATCATACACATATAAAGCGACGCACTGCATGTAAAAAGTAAAACACTTATTTTTTAAGGCTTCTTTTCTTAGATTGTGCAGCAAAATTTGGTTTACCATAGTTATGACACTTATATATGTACATCCTCAACTATAGTAAATTTCATATTTTATTTTAAGTTGAAAAGTGCATGGTAGTAAATTGGTCATAATAAGGATTTTTGATAAAAAATCTAAAAGGCTACTTGGCTTTGCGTGTATTGGCGTAGCTTATTCGTATATTTGCTTTCTTTGCCCGAAAACGGCGATGTGTGGAGAAGCTATTCGCTATATTTACTTTATGTGTCCAAATACGGCAATTAGCTTTAAGAACAAACACTCGTTTTCATCGACTTCTCAGTTTTTAACAAGCACCGTAAGCCAGTATCTTATAAAACTTTTAGTTATTCTCTAAAAAAAAACAGTTCTGTTTATCTCTAACATCGATTAGAGAAATTCATGTAGGCCTCAGTTTATTAAACATAAAATTTTAACTATTACGACAGTGTTTATTTTAAAAACAGCAACATTAGTTTACAAAAATTATCGTAATATACTAGGGACAGCCCCCTAGCTTTGTCAGCGGTTAACCAGACAAAGGTGTCATAATCTTTCCTTGCCAATTCCTAAAAACAGTTTCGCACAAAAATCTCTTATATAATAAGGGCAAAAGGTTTTTAATCATCTTCCTCTGGAAATCACGACTGCAATCTCTGTCAAGCAATTTGGAAAAATATTAAAGAAACTTTAAGCATTTTTTAGTGACCAGTTTTAACTAGACTATATTTGTGACTTGTTAAATGTGAAATGTTTTTTGTTTTTTTTTGTTTTAGTCACTTTTTTAATTTAAGTTTTCTGTTTTAGTCATTTTTTACTTTTTATCTATCTTGTTTATCGCTGGATTTTTAAGTATTTATTTATAAGTAACAACTTAATATATGTCACAGCTTTATAGGTTATTATTGTGCTATTTTATATTTTGTGACAATCCATTTTTAGTATAAGGTTTGATTTTTATCTACTTTAATGGCTTGCTAGTTGTAAGTTCTAGTTTTTAGCCTGTTTTGTCAGTAGAACTGTTTTGTTCTCTTGGCAGTAAAGTACTTTTTGAATTGAATTGAATCACAGGAGTTAAATAAGCTAATTATTTGCATTTATCGTCCACACTTGGTTTCCTCAGTTATGGAATCTACCGATAGTTGATAGTGAAAGGTGATTTTTGTTGTGAAAATGGACTGAACAAACGCAAACGAACATCTTTTTTACTATTTTGAGCATTAGCAAACATGTTTGAGGTTTTTGCTAATTTCGTTCTTGTGTTGTTTATTCATGAAATATGTGGAAAAAATTAAAAAAAATCTTAAGCTTGGGGTGTCCCGGCTTGGGCCCCAAAGCCCCTCCTGAGTGCGTCCATGATATTAGAGATAACAATTGCCCTTATCTTTTCTGTGGCCATAACGAGCTGGCTATCAAGTACTCATGAATTTTTTCACTGCGATGAATTTTTGCATTGGAATCAAAATTCGGATCTTTAATAATTCCTTGTAAATCGTTTAGATAAATAATAAAAAGCATACCAAGAATACTGCCCTGTGGAACTCCTGTTTTTATAAAATTTTCATTAGATAAGATCCCATTATTGTTGTTATTCTTAGCTTGTTGTGGTCTTTCCTTTAAATATGAGCATAATAATTCCAAAGCTTTACCCCTAAGTAAGTAAGCCTCCAACTTTCGTAACTAAATTTTATGATTGATTGTATCGAAGGCTTTTGATAAATCTAGAAAACGTCCTCAGGCCGCTCCTTCAGCTTCAAGAGTGGAGAGAATTGACTTGCTACGTGCTAAAAGAGCCGACTCTGTAGACTTCTTGGGAAGAAAGCCATGCTGAAAATCATTAAAGAGTTTGTTTGTTACGAAAAAGTTTCATAGCCTTTTATGTATTAGTAACTCATAAAGCTTGGCAAAAGCAGATAAGGGACTTATCGGCCTGTGAATTGATGAAATTTGAAGAATTCAGAATCTCCTTTTTTATATACACAAACAACATTCGCTATTTTTAATTTTAAATCCTGAATTTAGGCTAATAATAAAAATATATATAAGCGGTTCGACTAGATACTATAGACTTTTTTTAGTAAATTGGATTCATCATGATTCAACAACTCCAATTTATCAGATTGAAAGAGAAAAACAGGACTTTTCATGGCCTTTTAAATCCGGTATCGAGTTGGCGTTTGGTTCCAGTGAAATATTGTTTTTTATAGGAAGATATGGAGCTGCTTCCATAAGATTGAATTCGTTAGCTAGCTCTTGGGGGTGTTTCTTTGTAGGTAAAACGTTGGAACATTTTTTAGAAATTTTTAATTCTTTGACGGTTTGCCACATTGTCTTAGCTTTATTGTCACTTGCCTCGATTTTTGATACGAAAAAATCACGTTTGGCCTTTATGGTTGCAGTCGTATTGCCTTTTATAATTTTTATATATTTCATTGTATCTTTTATATTTTTTTAACATTATCTGTAAAGTCACCAATTGGTCCTTTTGTTGTAAAATGTCTGTAGTAAACCAACTATTTCGCCATATATATACAGCAAAACCGCTACACTAAGTGAGGTGCAGCCATATCACTTTGTATTATTTTTGTATTAAGGTCACTCCGACTATTAGAAAAATAAAACCGTTTTTGGATTTACTGAAGTTTGCTGGAAAAGAAGAGCGACTTGCGTCAAAAAGACGATGGTAGACGGTGTAACTAAGACAGACACTTGTGATGAATAAATTATTGAATTTTGTATTGATGTTGGTGGTTTGCTATAGCGCATCACGCAGGTATTTATATTATTTTATGAAGAAAAAAATATGGTAACACAAACAAACCATTTTTTTTATAAAACGTAATGCTAAAGTGTATGTCTGCTGCTATCCTTGCTAAATCCGAGAAAAATTAATGCTTTTGTACAGACCCGGACTGGCTCCTTTGGGGGCCCTCGGCTAGAGAAGTGGGGCCACTCTACCAAGAGCTTATTTCGAAAGATTTAAAAAAAAATCAAAATGTCTGAGAACCACCTTTTTCCCATTTTGCTACTTAAGCCAAATCTACTAATTTGGCGCAAAAATGCTATTCTGGTGTGTTTAATTATTACCCTAACCTAATATGCAAATCAAACCACTTTATTGTCAGAAGATTTCGTAACTCATAAAACACAATTTGGTTCAATTTGGCGAATGGCCTTTAACCACTCTCTGCTAGTTATGGTATAAACCCAGAATTTGACAGAAAAATAAAGGAAAAAAACGCAGGCATATAAAAGAGAAATTCTTTAAAAACGGGTTTAGTGGACATTTTAACGAATAAAAATTAACAAAAATATTTTTTGTTTTTTTCAAATAAAAAAATTACTGATCAACAAAAGAGTTAGGTTAGAGCAGCAGTGTTACTACATCTAGCAAGGTGACGCCGGAAACAAGGCCGGTGCAAACCATTTCATCTTAGGTGTCACCTAGCTATTCCTGGTCTAGGGGAAGGTTGATGCAAATGGCTGTGAATGCCCTTGTCAGGTTCATTTTTTTACTTATTGTAATAGATTGAAATAAATTGGCTAAATTGCATATGACATTCAGTTGTGGTTTTGCCTGTTAACAAATTCAAGAGATGTGCCTTTATAAAAAATTCTAGCCTAGCGGTTTCAGTTTTCAAATTAAATCTTCCTTGCATGGCGCGAGGATCTCACGTCTTCAGCTCAAAAAAAAGCAATAAATTTATGCTTTTTCCATCAGGCTAGAGCCAGGTAAATGCGAAAGCCCTACTTATACCTTTACCCTCAAAAATCCACATATTACCCCTTGGAACCAGAAAGAGACGTGCGAGGCTCTCCCGGCGCGGCAGGGCAGAATCGTGACGTATACCTTAAGACAATAATACTGCAGGATGGCAATTCAGGCGCCAAGGAGTGCCTAGAGTCCCTGTATGTTGACATATTTGGATATATTATTCCAAATATGTCAACATACAGGGACTCTACGATTGCCCAGAAACGATCTTATCAAGTGAAGTTTTCGATCACTTTCTATTTTATTCATAGATACCTGTGACATCTGTCGAAACCTCTCTGTGTTCTACTCCATTTTACCTAAACCTAGGATTCCCTCAGCGGTCGCTTACGACTAAGTCGCTGCGAATTAATTACCAACCACTGGTTGGAAAGACATAAGCCTTACAGGCATCTCTTTCCAATATGGACATCGTAACCTCAAAATTGATTTTTAACGCGCATGTGCATTTAAAACTAAACATTTTACCAACAAAAGCACCGAGTTGCATTATGGTGAGAACATAGTAGAGATGCAAAAAGAACACACTTTCTATGTAGAGATTGGAAAAACCTCATTTGGGGTAAAGAACCCCAGTAGGCCTATAAGGCCAAATTATGAACACGCATATTTTTCAAACTATCCTTATATTTAATAAAAGAAACCACCAAGATGCAGTATGTTGGGCCATAGCATATGAATAACCATAGATATGCTGAGTGAAGATTTAGAAAAACTCATTTTTACGGTAAACTACATAATTCATAGAATCGCGTTATGCAGCGTCTTAAAACGGAGCAGTGGTGGTGTGTTACGGGTTGGAATACATAATATTACATCACTCAATTTTTAAAAAATAACCAGATGGGGAAGATTGCAATAAGCATTATGACTATTTGCAGAGAAGGTTCGAGGTTGAATTAAAGGTGCGCTACAATGGGGAGGGATTATGTTAGGGAAATTTTTTCGTTTTGTAATTTCTGAATAGTTCCTTAGGTTGAAACCCACCCAAATATCGCATTTTCGACTTTATTTAAAAAAGTTGGAAAAATTCATCGACTTTGAAAAATCATTGATTTTATGAAAAAAACTTTTTATAAATATAAATGCAAATGCTTAGTTTTCGAGAGAAAATTGTAAAAGGATATTCAGTAGAAATGATAAAGCACAGAAAATGTTATCAAACAAAAAAAAATCGTAGAAAAAATTGAATTAATTAAAAAATATTTTATAGAAATGTAAGATGTAAAAACCGTAAAGTGTAGACAAGAATTAGTGGAGACTGGGGAGGGTTGATACCTTTTTTGCTTAACCTCAAAATACTCGGAAATCGTAAATGATAGACGTCTAAATATTCAAAACAGGTACATTTGGCTACTATAATGTTTCTTTATAAATTATCAAACCTTAACAGATTTTCAACAGCTAATTTTTTTTAGTAGGCTGCAACGTGTATCAAGCCTCCCTTACTAAGGGACGGTTGATACACCCCTATGGGAGGCTTGATACGGAAGAAAAAAATTTAATTTTTTATATTTTTATTAGGTTTATTATAACTTTCAAAACATATAATTTTCTATTAAAAGTATCTACTAGGTCCTACAAAAACTAAAAAAACTAACTGTAAGTTCAGGTAACTCCAAAAAACTTAAACGAACTAAGTAAGAAAAAACTTAACCTAATAGCTAAAAGCTTACTAATAATAGCAAAGGCTAACTTTCTAGTGGCTCTGGCGGTTCCACAAACAAAATATGGTGGTGGTAATCTAGTAGCATCTTCTATTCTTACCATTGATTGGTCGCTAACATCAGGGAAAACAGTGATAGGCAGGTTTTTTGCGTCTTATAGAATTTACGAAATATTCATTCTCTGTAATTTCTATAACTTTTCCGACATAATGGGTCAGAGTTTTTTTGGTAACAAACCTTACTACCACAAAATCGTTAACACTTATAACGCCGTTTGCAAACTGTTCCTCCTCACGTTCATGCTCGAATTGGTCCTCAATATCGGTTATATCATTGTCAGATGAAGAAAGATCTAAGCAGTATTCATCCTTATTGATTTTTAGCGAGGTCTTTTTTAGTTTTTTTATTTGGTTGGCTTCATTCTTAATAGGTTTTCTTGATAATTCCGTGTCTTGTATCCTTCTTTTAAAGTTCTTTTTATCTCTAGGCCCTTTCTTATTGGCATGTTCGTTTTTGATTTCTTCCATATTAGGCGTATCCGTAAGAACCTTACTTTTGCAAGGTTTTTTTCATGTATTTTGTTTTCTCCTAGGAAGGGCTTGCGGTAAAGGTTTTATTTCTTCTGGAGTCTGTAAGAACAACTCGAAACCGCATCATTTGCAGGTTCTGGAGTCTTCTCGCGGGTGGTAGCATTAGGTTCTGGGGCCTTCCCCCGGAAGATAGCGTCAGTTTCTGGGGTTCTAGTATTCTCTCGAGCGTTAGGATCTGAAGTACCCTCTTTAACATTATTTTTGCCTGTCTGGGTACTTTTTGGTTCTGGCCTGTCCGTGACTTTTGAAGTAAGGTAATCGTAATCAGAAAATAGATAGTTTTAAGAAATCTCTTAGTAATATTTGCAGGTGTGAAGGCCCTTTGAAACGGATTGCCAACTAACCTTGCAATATCTTTTAGAGTTATAGTCTGGCCAGGGTTTTGAACCATAAAAGTGTCGCAAGCTTCATTAAAGTAGCATTTAAATGGTCCATAAACTGCCACATCTAGTGGCTGGAGGCGATGACTGGTGTGTGGAGGTATAGTTAGCAGCACAATGCCATTTTCCCTGCAAATGTCAATACCCCTGGGAGATATGTGGCTGCTGTGATTATCAAGAACAAGCAAGACCTTCTTATCTTTACTGCAGTTTGTAAACTTTACAAAATGTAAGAGATACTCCTCAAAATTTTCGGCTGTCGTCCAACCGCTAGGATGTGAGTGCCCTTGATCCAGGTGGAGCACCAGCAGTCATATATTCTTGTTCTTGGATTCGTGGATACACAAAAACAGGTGGCAGAAAATTTCCAATAGCATTAATAGTGCAAAGCACGGTTACTGTTTGACCCCGTTCACCAGATGTAACTTTGGAAACTTGCTTTTGTCCTTTTTGTGAAATTATTTTGCTTGGCTTATGGATGGTCTGTCCTCCTGTTTCATCGCAATAATAAATTAATTAAGGCTCAAAGTGATATCTGATCATAATATCCTTGAGTAGTCCGTAAAACTCTCCAACAGTATGTTGATTAAAAGCGGTGCCACGAGAAAGACTAGTTGGCTCTGGTGTCCCAAGCGACAAATTACTGTTTCTTCTCATGAATCCTCGAAGCCAGTCATATGAAGCAGATTCGCTCTTTTTCCAACTCTGCGGAATATTCTTTTGATTTTCAGTTGCGTACATATATGCAAATTTTCTTGTGTCTTTTGATGTCAGACCATAATTCATTCTTGCTGCTTTTAACAAGTACTCGGAAAGCCGGATTTCTTCCTCTTTTGTAAATATCTGCGTAGTGGAAAAGTTGGGCTCAAACGATGTCGCATCTCCTTGTTCCCTGTACTTAGACACATATCGTTTTAAGGTTATATGGCTCAAATCGTATTTGGTGGCAGTAGTCCGATTAGCGCTTCCATTATTTACAACCTCCAGAACAGCTGCTTTTATTCACTCTGCAGATGTAGGATCTTTATTGGTCCTTCTTCTCCACAAACACGGCATCTAAAAATAAAAAAATATATTTTTATTAATTTTTTCTCGATTTAAATAAAAGTTAGTGGAGCCTTGATACATGTGTGGGAGGCTTGATACACGTATCAACCCTCCCTTAACCCAAATGTATCAAGGCTCCCACACATGCTTTATTTAGAAAAATTGTAAATATATAAAACCTAACCCCACTTAACGCAATAACATTTACCTCAAATTATAGCAAAAAGTAAGCATAATTAAAAGAAAACTATAGGTGTACGGTATTTCAAACCAATTTTCCAAAAAGTCCTTACACATACCTTTTAAAAATAAACAATTTTTCATTCAAAAACAATATTTTTTATTTTCCACCAAAAACTGCAATGCGATCCCAAGGAAAACAACTTGTGAACTGTCAGGGACACAAAGCGATTGCTACGTTGCCAACTCTGCCTTGGCACCGTACGTCTGGGCAGAGATATAGACGGTGTATCAGGCCTCCCGGGGTATCAACCCTCCCCAGTCTCCCCTACTCATCAACTGGGAGAGGGAGCTGTCATCTGCGTCAGCTGTCATATTAGATATAGCGGGAAATGTTGTATCTGGGTTAATTTTTTTTTATTAAAATTTTTACGAAGTTTTGCTTATAGGCTTTATTTATTTAAAAAACATTTATTACCAAATAAAATTTTCTACATTTTGAAGAGAGTCTTTTGTAGCACGATCAGGGAATAAAGAACGCACAGTCTGGAAATAAAGTTCAGATTGACGTGGCGGGCGGAATTAAGGTGTTCTTCCGGAGATTAGACTCGCCTGCCTGTATTTTTTTTATTTTATTTTATTCGAGCTATTTATCGCTGGGAGAGATCACGCTCCAGGAAATGGGATTTTAGTTGTACGTTTGGATATGCAAACATGTAAGAAAAGTACCCTAACGCTATTATGTATACGAAGATCTAAAAACCTGGAAAAGTCCAAGTTAATAACAATGAATTTAAAAAAAGTTGGACAGAGTTTTTCATATATTATTTTCATCCAACTTTTCCTTTGACAAATATCGCACCTATTTATCTATACATGTTCACCATCGAAATACCACTCTGGACGCCCTTTTTTAGAAGAAATCTATCCCTAACTGGTCAGATTCGTGAAATGGCTTTGGTGAGTTAAAAATATTTTTTTTTTTGGTGGATATTAAAGTGCTCTTTAGGTGCTAATTAAGTATCCATGTGCTGATTTAATTGCTCCAGTTGTTTTTAAGATATTAATTGATCTGCTGGCTTAAAACAAAATTAGCAGACCAAATGTAACAAACATGACTGGTAATAAAAAACGGGGTTCAAATGGATTTAGAAATTAAGTGCGATTTAAGTGCTCCACGTTCCCCATCGGCATACCACTCTGGCCGCCCTTTTTAAAAGAAACATATTCTTAACAGATCAGATTCGTGAAATAGCTTTGGTGAGTTAAAAATTATGTTTTTTGTTGGTGGATATTTAACCCTTAACTGGTATGGTGATTTCTTCAGCCTTTTAAGGTATGCTGGGTCATACGTGACCCGCAAGTAAGAAACCTGTACAATTTAAAAAATACACAAGATATTTTTTTTTATTGGGATATTTTTATACTTAGAACTTTGGGAAACATACAAAATAAAAAGTAAGTGAAAGAAATTTCTTACCATTAGACACTTATTGAATAAAGCCTGACCTTATTTAAACATCGACCCTATGGTGACAGATTTGCATATAAAAAGCAGCTGCTCTGCTTCAAAATTCGGCTTTTGTGTATTTAAAAGCCGGATTTATTAGTGTCGGCTTTGGTATGTCAATTTTGAGAGGTCAGCTGTTAGTTTTCTATGTAAATGTGTCAAAATAAAGTCGACTCTAAAATAAAGTCAGGTTTTATTCCAATAAGTCCCTATTATTTCATGGCGTGAAAACTAAATAACGTATTTTTTTGACATATATATATATATATATATATATATATATATATATATATATATATGTATAAAATAACAAAAAATAATGAAAAAGTACTGTAGCATTGAAATATCAGGACCGTACGCGACTTCGCTCGACGTAAGGTAAGTGAGGGTAATCTCGGCAGTGAGGGTAATTTCGGCAGTTTGTCCAATATATTGTGTATATTAAGGATTACGAAACTAATATTCGAAATGTATGCATTTCTATGCAATATGTGTACTTCTTGCAACCATTTTGAGTAATTGCGATGGGGATATCCCTGTAGGCGTAGGCAAGAAAAATCAGTGTTTAGACGTGTGTCAGACATACCGGAAGGCAGACCTGCGTTCTAATAAGAAACGTTATTGACATGCTGTTTTAAAATGCTTTTTTGTCTGTTTTAAACTAATATTTTATATATTTTTTTGTGTTTGAGTTAGTCTAAAAGCTTTAAAATGTATGTTTTGAGCAGTATTTTTAATTTTTTTGTATAATTTTACACAAAAAAGTGCCTGCCGAAATTACCCACAGCCTAGAATGGGGTTTTGGTATTTTCATAGTAAAATCAGTTAAATTTAATAAAAAAGAAATTGCGGCTTATGCATTGGTTATTTTTCTTCTGGAATTAAAAATTATAAGTTTTATGTCAAGGAGGGGGCAGGGCCAGGCCCCTTTGCCCCCCCCCCCTGATTCGCCACTGAGCCCGACTGGCACAAGCAGCAGCGTAAAAAAATTGCCTGAACCAGACAAAATAACCCAGTCAGTATTAGGTCATTATTGAAAAAGGGTACCCCTTTCATGTTACCATCCAAAATTAAATTAGTGTTTAGTATATTAGTTATTTTTCTTGTACAAATAAAATTGCCTCCAATATTACTCTAAAGCACTACATTAAGTTTGATGCTGAAGTTGCTATTTGTTACATTTGTGTCATACTCCGTTATCATAACCGGATAGAGGTTTGCAATCACTAAAATAAAAAAACCTAATATATCATACGAATTTCAACATTATATTGCTCTATAAGTCTAGTTTAATGTTTATATATATATAATATATATATATATATATATATATATATATATATATATATATATATAAGTATCACCGTCTGTTAAAAACAAATATTATTTACTTTTTTTTTTTATAAAATAACATTTTAACCGCGTACCCTGTGTAACAGAATTTCCCATATTTTATTTTGAATATTTCTCAGATTTTTTGTTAAGGTCTATTTCTTTAAATATAATATAATATCGGCTAAAGTTTTTTCCCATAGCAGAAAAACATGTGGTTCGTATATTTTACACTCTTAAAGACCAGACAAGAGAGCTTTTCTAATTTTGACATAATATTTGTAATTTTAGGAAAATATATAGCCAATAAATGTCAC
Organism: Aspidapion aeneum; assembly: GCA_963576565.1. NCBI lineage: Eukaryota > Metazoa > Arthropoda > Insecta > Coleoptera > Brentidae > Aspidapion > Aspidapion aeneum. The sequence continues at coordinate 29,439,390 of OY755038.1, read as the reverse complement.
AACTTTAAACACACTCTTAAGCTTTAAAAATGTTAAGTGGCTTTTAGATTCAGACCCTTGTCTATTGATTTATAAGATAAGACCCTTGTCTATTGATTTATACTTTTCTTAATGTTTTCGGATTTAGTGACAGATATATATAGACCGAGAAATATTTTATATTTCCCTAAATTAAAACCAACTTTTCATAGTAGCTTTTCTTTATGTTGCGAATTTTCTTGTCACGATCATACATATGAACAGAACTTTTAAAGTTGATTATAGCGATATCAAAAACGACAAAATTGAGTTATTTTTTAGATTTGATGGACTTTGCTTCCTTATTTGATTTTCAGGTAAATAGATCCAGTTTTCACTGATTTTCCGTGTCACTTAATTTTGATCATATTGATTTCGTTTGGATATCGTAGTATTGCAAGTTTCAAAGGTCACGTATTGTTTTGAGCAGTGGTTCATTAAATACTTCAAAGTGGTTAATTAGTAATTACTAAATGTAGAAAAATCAAACAATTACTCAAGGCTATGTAAATATAAGATTTGATTTGTCATATTTTTTAAGAGAAAATTGGAAATTTTCTGGAAAATAGCAGTTGAGTTTTTCACCGGGTTTTCTCAACTTAGGCTATATGCCAACCCGGTTTCGATTTTAAAAGAAAAAAATCGTAGGCACTTTCTTTAAAGGCAAAGTGTTTTTTTTTAATTGGTCAATTTTGATAAATAATTAATAAATTTTAAACTGGACATTACTAGGATGTTCGTTTCATTTTTTAGATCAGTTTAGGTAACTTTTGAAGTAGCTTTCTTTGTTTTCCGAAATTAGGTAATCTAGGGTGACTTTGAGCTTTAACTGAATTTTCTTATTTGTGGGTGTTCCCGTGGGACGTCTTTAAGAGTAGGCCATCTTTACTTAAATTAAGTCAGGCAAAATTTGGTGTTTTGTTCTTTTTTTTATGTCACTGACTGTATTTCTTGTCTCTGTTTTTAAACACAAAATTTTAGGAATAATATGTATATGTATAGGTTTTTTCCAATCTAGGGACGCCTACCCAAATATGTCAAATAAGAAGGGATAATCTGAGAGCAGTTTTTTTTCAAGTTGTAAAGTTAAAATTTAGTTCCGTCTTAGAGTTTTGAAAAGTCAGTCGGGTTTTAAAATGTAAGCGCGTGCTTTAAACTTTAACTTTTGTAAGTAATGTCAAGTATCAATTATTACACTGCCTCAACCCTTTCTTTATTTGACAAACTTGGATAATTTTAGACAATTCTGTGTATTTACTTTTGATTTGTGGGAAACTATTTTGGGATCAAAATGGGTTTTAAATCAGTTGATTAAAACATGGGTAATGTTGGTATTTTTATTAATTTATCAAGTTTTTGCCTATACTTGGGATTTTTATTTAAAGTCTAAAATACTTGGGAAGAGGGTGGAAATAGAATTGCCTAAAATAAAACATGATTTAGCTTTGTTTGTTTAATTTTGTCAAATAATTAATTTTGTCCCATTTTTCTCAAATTGTTTTTAATTTGTCATATTTTCATATTTTCATCTTTTTATTTTAAAATATACACTTGCCTAGTCCAGAAACAAGGCCTTTTTATTTAACAACAAAATTAAAAATAAAACTACAGATCTGATGAACAACCTATCGATTATTTAATGTTAGAGCAAGCTGAGTATAGTAGTGTATTATAGCTAAAAATTGGTAAAAAGCTAATTCAGATCAAATCAAGAAGTTTAGTTAATCTCAGATTGGCCTGATCTAAATAACTTTGATGGGCAGTTCATATCAGAAACATATCAAAACAAAACAGTGAAATATAGTGAAAAAGAAATATCATCCAATCGAGTAGCAGTTGTCTAGAGGTTTAAGATTTGAATTGGTAAGTAAGCTTACTCATGTACTAACAAGACTGTAGAACGCCAACATGGATTCAGCCCCGAGAACTACTTTGTTTTTCCAGAGGTCTACATTGTTTCAGATGAAGCGCACCAGGAAAGACTCGCATGTGTCATCTTGGTGTTGTGTTCCACTCTATCCCCGTTTCTATTGGGTTCATTCATTCATTACTATCTCACAAAATATTCACATAAAAACTAAATAAAGTAGTTGCCTTAAATAAATAATTAAATAAATATACATAATGACCGCTCGCCCGTTACAAATTGGTTGTCAGTACAGCTGGGGTGTTTTAGTTTGTCAGAATCATAATAAATGTTATACTGCTAACTTTATTAACAAATTGGGAGCCTGTGTTTCACAGAGAAATGGCAAATAAAACGTTGGTAGATTCCAGTTTATTTTTTTTAGTGTATAGTTCAATATTAAACATTGGTAGAATCTGTTTTTAATTTTTACTTTTATTTAGTTTTTTTTAGCAAACTTAAACCGTTGGTAAAAAACAGATTACTTAAATTAATAGTTTTAGTAGGTAAATTCAAAATTTTGGTAAATTTCTCTTCTTTTTATTTAGTGAAACTTGAATGTAAAACGTTGGTACTATTTTTTTTAATAGGTAAACTTAAAAAGTTGGTATTTCCTTTGTTTTATTAAACTTTGGTATTAAACATTGGTATAAAATCGATCTTAGAGGTTATTTTGGTCCAATTTGGAGAAGTTATACTGCTAACTCTCAATTTTAAAATTAAAAGCACCTAGGAAAAGTTTGGTTATACTGCTAACTGAACTCAATCAAGTATTTTTGTTTCTTTTTTTAAATTATTTCTTTTTGAAAAAAATTTAACATTATAGAACGAGATGAGTGATAATAAATTGGTACAACACATAGAAGCCGCTAAAGCGTGAAAAAAACAGGCGACGACAGAAATTCAAGTCATCTAAAAAACTACCAGATATCACCTAGAACTTCACTTCTAGAAATTCCAGAAGACGCTAAAGCGTGAATATTAATTTTTGCATGTAGTGTGTATTTCTTTCAGCACTAACAAAATAATAGTTAATAAGATAAGAAAGATAATATATAGCGCTCTATAAGCTGCTGCTTTGCGCTACTACATTGCTGTTTTTAAAATTGGTAGACGGATCGACAAAATTTTAATTCGGAACCCTAGCTAAATTTTTATTTAGTTAGTAAAGTTGTTAGTTGAATTAATGATTTTTGACCTTAATTTACATGTATTATTTCAACAGATAGAGATTATAAAAATCGAAAATTGGTATAAAATTAATAATTGCTGATTGTAAATTAAGTTAATTCAAAATACGTTAAATTAACTTTCGATACCAATAACATGGATGATTTTTCCCTACTACCTATTTATTATTATAAGCGGTGAGAAACCATTTGCATTAAATCATTTTATTACACTACGAAATGGCAATTTGCATAAACGAAAAAAACCTTTTTTGGGTACAATTCTACCAGTAAACGATTAAACTACCCTTTAATTATTACCCCTTGTAAAATCTAAGCCCTTGCGGTAGCCGACTAAACTGTTGAGCTCAGTAGATGTAAGCCAATAGCGAGGCAGAATTCTGGAAAACACGCCTAATTAACTCTCTGCCTGAAAATATCACCCAATTTATGTACCATTTCTTCTTTTAACGGATATTGGAAATTGACCCTTCTTGCGCAATAGAATACTCTATATGTCTATTAGAGTCTTATCCCTAATTTTTTTATTTTAAATCGCCAAATTTATTTGGTTACTCTACCTTTGTGATGATCTCAGTTGCTAAACTCTAGCAAAATTTTTGACACAGAGACGTTTTGTAATTATTTAAATCAAATTAGCGCAAATAATTTGTAATAGCGTAAAAAAATTTTTATCACACATTAATTTTGACCCAATGATGATGTTAACGTTACCGTTGTTTTGCGGTAGCGCAAACGTAGCTTTATCGTCACTTTTAGCAAAGTAACCACCTATTGATTACTTTTATAGCATTACATACGATAAACGCATATATAACATATCGCTCTATATAAATTGTTATTTTATTATTTTTTTATTTTTTAGCTGATTTAACTAAAATCGAACCTCATTGTATTATAATATTTTATTTTATTTTAGCTGATTTTACTTAATTGCAAAGCTACAACATACTAAAACCACAAAAATTCCATTCAAGGACGAAATTCTAGCTAATTTTGTGCCCTGTATAAGATTTATGCCAGAAATTAATTAATTCCAGAAATTAATTAATATAAGACACAACTGTTGCAAAAAGTATTTAGGTACCATCCAAAACGTTAAAGGAGAAATCAAAAAAAATATGCATTGCTATAATATTTTATAAAAAAATAAACAAGTAGGTAGTATTGAAAATTGCAGAGTCTTGCCTTATCTATAAGTGTTATTAAGTTTTGCTTTGGAAAATAGGTATCTATAGGTATTCAATAAGTTTTTTTTTTCTCGATAGTATTGTATTTCATGTGATTCTATGATGAATGTTATGTGTAAATCATCCTGTGTTTTTTTTTTTAAATATGTTATTAATCGACTCGTTTGATTCCCATCGTAGACGAATGTCAGTATTTTAAGTAGGTATATATTTCTTTCTTGATTTAAATGTAAGGAAACGGAGGGTAATATCGTTCAGCGGGTAAAAATGATCACCTACAAATCTGTAAAACTGGGAGAAAAAAAATGACAACGTCGCTAACATGCGGCTTTGTCATTTATTAAAAAGAAAAAGTATATAATCTTAAGTGATCGATATTTCCCCACCATCCCCTACTTGCGATTGTTTAACTTTGTACTTGAATCAGATACTAATGATTTTCTTGCAAGAAACTAATTTATAAATTTTAAGCTCTCTGACTCATTCTGGAGCAGCTATAGAAAAGAACCAGCTATAGTATTTAAAAGATAAAACAAAATAGCAACACTGTTGTCTAAAATTTAAAATGGACACCATCAACTACTTCCTATATTAATAATAAGATCATTGTATTACATATCTTTGAAATCCTATTTTAGAAATCGCCAAATGTTGCCAAAATTGATATAAGAATATTTTTGTTATAACTAAGGAAATGTACGTAATTAGACTAAACACAATACCTAAGTATGTGCCAAGTATCATCTCTATCGTAAGTTTTTCTGTTACATTATTGAAGTATTTAGAGGTAATCCACTTCTAGGCTATTATCACTTCTGATCTAACCCAACCATGGCTAACCTATTAATGAATTATTTAATCTTACTTTTTAACTGCATCTTAAAATTCGACATTTACTTCTAAGGGTTATGCCCAAACCAAATTTTACCTAACCAAACCTAAGCTAACCTTGCTCTAAACGTCTAATACTAGAATGTAACTACTACTACTATGTCGGTTTAGAACGTTTTTCTACGTTGTCCGACGCTTATTCTCCACCTCCTTCGATCCTGACAATCATCTTCTGTCAGATTCTTTTGACTCATTGATCTTTGGATTGACTGTGGCCATTCTAGTTTAGGACGTCCTCTTTTTCTGCGCCCTACTGGTTGCCACTCTAGGACCTGTTTTGGTAATCTTTCGTCGTTCATCCGTTGTACATGGCCGTACCATATGAGTTGCCTTTTTAGTGATGTGACCCGTTATGCTTCCCTCGATTCCCATTCTTTCTTTTATGATCTCATTTCTTATGTGATCTAATCTAGATATTCTCATTGATCTTCTTATTGCATCCATTTCAACACTTTCCATTTTTTTTTGTATTTTTCTGTTACGCGACAAGTCTCTATTCTATACAACAGCGTGCTTTTTACCATTGTTTCATATATGTTAAATTTTACATTCTTTCTTATCTCTCTGCTCTATAAGAATATAAGCTTGTCTTAAAATAGTATAGTACTATATGTTTGACAATTATTTTTGTTGTTCGTATAAACTATTAGGACAAATTCTTTAATATCAATTAAAAATAAAAATAAAAAAATAACTTAACCTGGTATTTTTCGCCTGATTCCTAAAATAAATAAATACAAATAAATAAAAAAAAACATTACTTTCTTAACCTTTAAAACTTGTTTGCATTATTAATCCTCTAATCCTTTGCTTTGAAGTAGTCTTTCCTACATACTACCTCCTCACTTTTCATTAAAAAAAAAATCTAAGTTGTTAAATACACTAAGGTAATACACCTTACCTTATCAAAAGGTAGGAAACAAACTAAACTCTACATTTTAAATCAGATATCTTTGCTTGCTGTAAGTATAATAAGTTTGAATATCATCATTACTTTTGTATAATGATAATACTGTATTGATAACATTTGAAATTTAATTTTGCACCATCTTTGGTGAACACACGTAATTTGTTACCAAAATTATCTATGCAATCTGATAATATTGATAACTCAAAAACTATCTATCTTAATGTAAAGTAACTAGTACAACACTGCCTGGTAACCAATGTTCCATAGTAATGAACATTTAAGCCATTAAATATATAAAGCATCATAAAATAAAATAATTATTATTATTATTAATGACTAAACTGAATATATTTAAAACATGTTTAACTTGGAAAAACAAAATCTTACATGCTTATAATCTTAATCCTTTAACAGTAAGAAATAATCAAAAATTCTTTAAAGTTATAACATTTTTAATTAAATAAACCACCCAAAATGTAATATTAAGCTAAAATCAAGCAAAAATGTATGAGCTATTAATTAACTATAAATAAGAGAAAAGTCTTGTAATTTCAGTAAACAGAATAAACATTAACTTTTAAAAAGGATTCATAGAAGAGGACATGAGACCTTCTTGATAAAAATCCACTCATGATAATATAACCCAAAAATCATCAAAACCTTTTCCTTTGCTTAAGTTTTCTTTTTCTTTAAATTATAACAATTTATAAAAAAATAAATAAATTAAAGATGATAAAAAAAAAAAAAAAAAAATGAATTTTCAATTTGTTTTTATAACAAATCATTAATTAGGACATTATTAATGATTTGATTGACCTAATAAAGACACTAAGATCTTTTTAAAACTTTGTTTTTTTTTGAATAGCAACATTAACAAACAAAAAAAAATCAACACATTCTTAATTTTAATAAAAATGGTTAAATTGGTAACTACTGTTAACCTAACCTTAACCAATCTGACTATTTATCGATAATTTCTTTTAATATGCTTAACTATAATCGAATCTGATCTAACTAGAAAAGGTCATAAAACTTAAACCTAAATATTATTCTACCCCTTTTTAAAAGTCTGGGACCGCCACTGCTTAAATGTTATTCTAATGTAGGAAACAAGGTAATTTTTCTGAAGAAACTTTTTCTACAAAGTTTTACTTTTAGGTAATCAACCATGTGTTTAACTGCAAAATGATTTGTAATCTCTAATTATCAAAATATCTCTAAAAACATTAAAGAAGAAAAACAAATTTCTTTTAAAACTAACGACATAGGTAAATGAAAATACTTCTAATTTAATAACTTCAATGCTTTTTGACCATTAAAATCGAAACATAAAGGGTTATTTCCTTTATAATTTAAATAATATAGCTAATTTTTCTTTAAAAAAAAACCTAGCATAAATCAGAACTTGATCATAAATCAGAACTTGATAAACACTAAAAAACAAGCACTATTTTAACATTAACTTTTCGACAAAAATCTATCATTAAAATCGGTTCAGTAAATCCCATGATATCCTAAGCCTAAAAAGATCAACTAAGAAAACCTATAGCCAGTTTTGGAAACTTGCTATGTGAAACTAGAGAGAATATACATTATTCTTCTTCTTAGACTTCATCTTCTACTTATCCTTTTGCAATAGACATAAATGTGTTTTATTAAATTTGATTTCTTATTTGATCGTTTTACATTTGTTTGAAATGCACAAGCAATGTTTTGCAATAATAAATAAAATACTAATGAACTTAACGAAAATAATATAATATGCGTTAAATAAATTACTTGCTGTTAAAAGTAATCTGAGATTGGAAAATCAATTTTTTACTTAATAAAAAAACTATGTAACTGCAGATACTATTTTGTATTGTTTGCTATCTAGTATCATATTTAGTCTACGCTAGACAGAGAATCTAGTTAAAGATTTCACTATTCTCTAAATAAGTTGTCTATGATCATTTTTCTTTCTTTAGACACTATTCTTCTTTAAGAGCACCGTAAACCTGTATATGTAGCCTTAGTACAAAAATAGTATGCCAACTAACTGAAGTGTAACCTCTATTCTTTTTACTTATTTTATCTATTGACTATTAAATAGCTAATTTCCTAATTAAGTGTTTTGCAAGTACAATTTTTGGCTATACCTTTTTAAAAATCAAGATAAATCTTTGGAATAATTTTGATAAAAAAATAATGATTTCATCGTTCATGAGAATCGTCTCAGTAGTTTGCATCAACATAATAAGTTTCATAAATTATACCTTGTAATCTTTTTAACAAGCTTTATAAAGAATGGTAACTGTTCTTATAGTCTTATCGACAATCATAATCTAAGAATCACATAAATGATATTTGTTTATAACAAATTAGCGTAGTAAAATGTTGCTATTAAAACAATAATTATATAGCCATTTAGATTATTTAGAACTTATCAGACCTAACACCAATCCATTTTATCTCAAAAATATAATTGTTTTGCTTATCATCATGACTATTATAAGCTTATGTATTATTTATCTATCTATATTATAAGTCTATGTCTATGTTTTATTACATAATATAATACAGTTTTAGTGTTTTGAAGATTCTGAAGTTGTTTTTTTTATGTAAAAGTATAATTAGAAATGAAGATAAGATTTCTTTGGAAATGCTCGTGCTGAGTGTAATTCTTTTCTAGTGATAATCATAAAAGTTAGTGATTAAAATAAAATAAATGCTACATAATATATTCCCTACTAGTGTATAAAAAAGTTTTCTTTAGGTTCATGACGTATCTTTTAGTTGGAAAAAACTTAGCAAAATTTAATAAATTTATCTCTAGTTTTCTTGTATTATTTTTGTGTTTTGCTGATGAGTAAATTTTCATTTAGAACAATTTTTTTGAAGTAAGGCAAGGTTACGCAAGATTAGTGTTGTGACATATTGATGTATTTGTATATAACATATATACTGAAATAGATCAATAGTTCATTGGATCCATCAAATATTATTTTTACAGGACGCATCTTTGGAGTATTGAAGGAAATACTGCTATCAAATCCTTTTTGGAACGAAAGGAAGCATTTTTCCGAAGTATTCCTATCCTCTTCCATACACTCAGAGACTTTCATTTTTAGCTGTTAGTGGGTTTATTTTTAACTTAAGATTTGTTTTATGCATTTAATAATCAAGTAACATTAAGTTAGTGGTAATTTTGGCTAAGCAAAATAGTTTTAATCGTTCGCTAGTTATTATAATAGCATTAATTAGTTTAAATAACTTTGAAATATTTAAGATATTAGTGAATTAACTTTGTATGTAACGTTTCAATTTTGTGCTTACGGTTATGACAATTGGATAGTGTTGGATTGCATATTTATATGCATGGTTTGTATTTAAAAAACAATAGACCAAAAGAAATTACCAGAGGTGTTAGAAGAAAGGAGCACAGTAGAGTAAACCCTAAACAGTAGAGTTACTCTGGTAATTTTTATTTTTTTTATCTCGTGTCGCTTTGAATCATATTTTTTATTTTTAAAGAAAAATAAGTCAAAAAAAGGATTGCGTGTCAAGTCGGAATTTGCTTTAATTATACCTTGTATATTGAAAGGAGTACTTGGTATACCAGTGACGTTTGATTTCCTTTCCAACTCGAGAGGGTTGCTTCAGGTACCTTATAATTATATTTTATACTTGGTCTATAGTTTTTTAGTAAGTATTGTCGTTCTCCTAATATTGCAACCTAATTAAAACTAAACTAAACAAAAATGTCTAAAAAAGATGAAAATAACACTGATTTAATCGATCCCCCTGTAACATCGGTCAACCAAGAAACTAACGGCGGCCATTTTCATACAGAAAATGGAATAATACAAAATCAAACTACAGGAGTAAATATCTCAACAACAACCGTCACAGGTGTGCAATACACAACTGCGAACACAACCTCTAATGCACAGACTCATGGTACAAATGGAAATGTAGGTAATTTACTTACTCAGAATAATGGTCAAGTCACCTTTACAAATGCGGATTTAGCTGCAGCAGTAGCAGCATATTTTCAACAGCAACAGATAACCTCCGAGACTCAACAGCAAATGAGAAGTGAACCACAAAGTTCAGCTCAATTTCAATCCCAGTTCGTGGATGAATCTCAAAATTTCGCTCAAAACTTAAGAAGGCCAACTCAATTTTCTCAGCCTCAAGAATATTATAATAGATATGATGAGTCACAGTTCTCACAAACAAACAGGCATGATGCCCCGCCCAAAAGAACTTCACCATTAGAAAATGAACAATTAGCTGAGCTAAACTTCTATTTGCGGAAAATGTCATTTACTGGAGGAATACAAGATATGACATTATTAGAAAATTACACTGGAGGTCCAGATTTTGACTTATTTTTGGACGCCATAGAAAACTTAGGTAGACAACACAAATGGAGTCAGGAAGATATGGTCAAAGTCTGTGAGTCCAAGTTTAGAGAGAAAGTTAAGATGTATTACAGCTCGTTGCTTCCAGGTCAAAGACCAAGAAACATGTTTGAAATGAGAAACTACTTACAGAAAGTATTTGGCAGAAAAATTCCAATGTCAGAAGGAAAAAGAGAATTAGGATCTTGTATTCGTAAGCCACTAGAATCTCTAGGAGAGTATGTTCAAAGATTACAAATAATTGCGAATAAATTTTTCCCGATAGATACCATGACGGCACAACAACTATATCATAGAAATCTACTATTGGTAGAACAATTTTTCCAAGGCATAGATACCAAATTGGCCAACGATGTTTTAGCCAAAGGAGAATTTTATGACCTTGAGGAATGTCTAGAACAAGCTCTCATTAGTGAACAAAAAGTAGCCAGACTAATCAAAGAAACTAAGTACGACATAATATCGATAAGAAAAGTGTCTACATCAGAACGACCAAGTTATCCATCAACCAGTAGGCAACAACCTGAGGAAACAATAAGATATTTTTCGTCAAAAAGGGAAGATTTGCCCAATCAAAAGTACTCATTTGCTCGAAGAGATTTTAATCAATCACCAGAAGAACATTATCAAAACGTGCCTAATCCAAGACCATATTACCAAGGTTTTCAACCAAGCCGCGGTGGATTTAATCAAAGAGGTGGTTTTCAACCAACTCGTGGCAATTTTCAATTTAATCAAAGAGGAGGTTATCAACAACAGAGTCGAGGAACATTCCAAAATAATGGAAATCAGAGAGGTTATGAGAGATATCAACAAAATCCTACATTTAATCAACAAAGTGCAAGATATCAACCAAACGGTGGATATCAACAAAACCGAGGTTTTACTCACAACCGTAGTAGCCCTATTCAAATGCGTGGAGCCAATTCACCAAGAGTTACTATGTCAAATAATGGAGTCAGACAACCTCCAAAAGAATATCCTTATATGGTGGACCGATGCTATAGATGTGGAGAAAAAGGTCATAGCAAGCTAACTTGTTTTAGCAATCAAAAATTGTTTTGCTTTCACTGTGGTAAAATCGGAGAAGTTTGTCCTCCCGGGTCTTTAAACTCCAAGCGCCAACCTCCAAAGCCCAAACCATAGATGAAAACATTACAAATGTCAACGTGGAAAAATCTCAAAAGTCAACAATTGTTATTAGATTACTAACTGAACGAGTTAGATTTATTGAGCTTTATATACAAAATCAACCTTCAAAATGGCTATTAGATACGGGAGCCGCAGTTTCGCTCATTAAAATCGGTTTAGTCAAAAGATTAAACTTACCAATCATAAATGAATGTCCAACAAAAATAACAGACATCTCAGGAAATGTAATTAATAAATATGGTTTGACTTTTGTTCTATTTCAATTAAAATCAGGAGACATTCAGCAGAAATGCGCAATTTGTGAAGATGATTTAAGTTTTCCTTCACAAGGTTTATTAGGTATGGATTTTATATCAAGAGTTTTGCCAACTATAGATTTTAGAAACAATTTATTTGTAATCAATGGTTGTAATATAGCCATGACAGATGTTTTGCCAAATTCGAGTCATGGAGTTACAGAAAACAGTAACTCTAAAATGGTTAAACTACCGGATGAAAACGTCATTCAACCATCTGCAGCTAATCTTTCAAAATTTTGTCGGCTAGAAGCGACATTAGATAAAACAGGGGAAGTAAAGTCAAAACATCAGAAGCTCCTAACTGATAAGGAAGTTTTCCTTACAGATACTAATAATGAAAATATAAGTATTTACAGTGGGAACAGTATGAAGCCGATGAGAGATCTCAATTTGATGGATTGCTCAGAAAAGAGTAGTAATACCAGTTTGCTAGTCCGTAACAAGGAAAAAAAAATCCTTGATTGGTTACACAATAGCCCAAATAATACGTACAACGAAAAGGATGGAGAAAAGCCGTTTTCAAGAGACAAACAAACAGTTAGAGCGAATGCCTCTGTTGCACGTCTACGAGAATTCCTGGAGATACCACCTTTCAGCGGCTGCGATATTCTAGCCTCAGTTGATAGACGTATCCCTGCTGGCAATAGAATCGTAGAGCCTTTACAACTTCCAATGGGAATGTTGTGTGCTAGTTCAATAGTAACTATTCCAAGCCCAGAAGAACTGCAAAGGAACGTGGTTGTACGAATTTTAAATGTTTTTCCAACACCTCAGTTTCTTCCAAAAAATACCCCTATAGCTAACTTAGCAGATATGACAGAAGATTTGGTAGAAAGCTTCACTCGTGATAAACCTAGTCAAGAACAGTCTTTTGAGCAGGTTTTGAACGAAGCAACAAAACATCTAGTTGGTTTGGTAAGAGATAAAGTAATATCATTTTTAAGAAAATACAAAGATATTTTTCACCTAGGAGACAAGCCGTTAAAGAAGACGACTTTAGTGCAGCATAAAATAGAAACTTATAATTCACCGCCTATTGTACGTGCACCTTACCGGGTTCCTTTTAAACAACAAGAAATTTTACGTGAACAAATTGACGAAATGCTTAAAAACAAGATTATACAGCCATCAATATCACCATGGAGTGCACCAGTTGTTTTAGTGGAAAAAACTAATAAAAATGGAGAAAAGAAATATAGGTTCTGTATAGATTTTAGAGCTCTTAACAAGGTAACAAGGAGAGATTATTTTCCCATTCCAAATATACAAGAAACCATCGATTCGTTAGGCGGAGCACAAGTTTTTACAACATTGGATATGACAAAAGGCTTCTGGCAAGTAGAAGTAGCTCCAGAAGATCGAGAAAAGACTGCGTTTTCAGTTCCTTGGGGACATTATGAATGTATTAGAATGCCATTTGGATTAGTTAATTCGCCATTTACATATCAGAGATTGATGAACGCAATTCTATCAGGATTAACCGGAAGTCATTGTTTTGTTTTTCAAGATGACATAATTTGTTTCTCTAAAAACAGTGTTCGAGAACACTTAGAAAAGTTAAAGTCCATATTTGACAGAATAAAAAAAGCAGGACTTACATTAAATCCAGAAAAATGTGTCTTTCTGAAAAGAGAAACTACATATTTAGGTCACATTGTAGGAGGCGATGGAATAAGACCAGACGAAGGAAAAATTAAGGCAGTTAAAGAATTTCCAATACCAAAGAACATAACAGAAATCAGATCTTTCTTAGGTTTAGTATCGTACTATAGAAGGTTTATACCAAACTTTGCAAAAATCGCAATACCTTTAACTAGCCTCACAAAAAAGAATACTCCATATTTGTGGAAAGAAGAAAACCAGAAGGCTTTCCAAGAATTAAAGTCTGCATTAATCAACGAACCAATCTTAAAATATCCAGATTTTTCAAAACGTTTTTGTTTATCAACAGATGCATCAGGATTTGCATTAGGAGCCATTTTAAGCCAAATTTACGATGGAAAAGAACTTCCAGTTGGCTATGCAAGTCGTCAACTAAATAAAGCAGAAAGAAATTATTCAACTACCGAAAGAGAGTGTCTAGGACTATTATGGGGTATAAAACAGTTTCGATGTTATCTCTATGGAGTCGAATTTACTGTTTATACAGATCACCAACCTCTAAAGTGGCTAATGAGTGTTAAAGAACCAAATAATAGATTAATGAGATGGTCTTTAGCATTATCAGAGTATACTTTTGAGATTGAATATAGACCTGGAAAAAACCACTCCAATGTCGATGCATTATCTAGGACAAAAACAACCCAAGAAACTACAATACGTTACCTAGGAAATGTTAACGAATTAGATCCCATATGGAGTCGAGAAAAGATAAAAAAGTTGCAAAGAAAAGATCCAGATGTGTTAAGAATTTTAAACAAAATTATATCAGGAGAAACAACAAACTTTTACGCAGATGAAGATGGAATTGTTTACAAAAAGTCCGGACAATGGACTATTGATGACACCCTTGTAGCTCCAAAAGAACTTATATTAAGTATTATGGAAATTTATCATGATCTGCCACTCTCAGGACATGTAGGTTACGACAAGACTTATGAGAGAATTAAAAAGATATTTTATTGGCAAGGAATGTGCAGCGACATAAAACTTTATGTGAATGCATGTATTTCGTGCGCTCAAAGAAAAACTTCGCCACATTTAAGACCAGCACCACTTCAAAAATTTAAGACACCAACAAGACCATTCTATAGAATAGCTATGGATGTTGTAGGTCCATTACCAATTACAGATTTAGGGAATAAATATATTCTCACTGTACAAGATTCTTTGACGAAGTACGTAGAAGCGTTTCCAATGAAAGATCAAACTGCTGATACAGTAGCTAGAACTTTTATCCAAGGAATTATCCTAAGACATGGAACACCAAAACAGTTGCTTACAGATTTAGGTACTAATTTCACAAGTAGATTAATGGAAAAAATTTGCGAAGTACTAAGAATCAACCATCTAAAAACTACAGCGTACAGACCTCAAACCAATGGAGCTTTGGAAAGATTCCATAGAACACTTAAAGACATGTTGAGTCACTACATAAGTCCAGATCAGAGAGATTGGGATATCTGGCTACCCTATGCTCTCGCTGCATACAGCTCAATGACTCATTCTACTACAGAAGAGAGTCCATTCTTCCTACTATACGGTAGAGATATGGATTATCCATTTGATGATTTATTTAGACCAATGAAAATAAGATATGATACGCATGAAAACTACGTATCAGAGTTTTTGCAACGGATGAAAATCGCACATCAAAATGCCCTGTATAATACAGAGAAAAATACGAACAAAGTTCACGAACACTTTAATAAAACAACAAAACCACATAAATTTAAAGTAGGAGAAAAAGTTTATTTACTGGAACAAGGAATAAAGCAAGGTATTACGAAGAAATTAGCAAAAATGTGGTCAGGACCCTATAGGATTTTAGATCTTAAAAACGTAAATGCCACGATTAAGGGTTTACATACCGGTAAGACGCAAAAAGTACATGTAAATAGAATTAAGCCATGTTTAGCTTCTAATTTAGAAAAATTTAAGCTAGGTAACACACCACTTAAGATCGAGAAGGGATACGAGTTTTTACATACATCAAGTGAAGATCAGAGAAAGGATAACAATAGTGAAATAAAAACAAACGTAATGGAAAAAGCATCTTCAAATAAAACCAATACCTTAAGTATGAAATCAGTAAGTAATAGTACTAGTAGTGTAGAAATTAACTTGCCGATTGCAAAAGACATTTTAACTGCAAGAAAGAGTGAAGTAAGTAATAAAACTAGTTTGCATGATAGGGAACTAAATAACTCCGACGCTCACACATTACCTTTAACCCTATCAAACGACTCTTCCTCTACTAATGAAAAGACCATAGTTGGAGAAGTTCTTTCGACTACACATTCAAATTCAGCCAGCACAACCAAGTGCAGTCAATCAAGCCCTAGTTCGAGAACTGTCTCCAGCGGCCATTCTCATTCCAGAAGTTCCGGAGATTCCAAGGTCAAACCTTCTCCGCAGCTTCCTGAGCCCTCACCTTCAAAAGAGTCACCTCAAGGCCCCTCAACCAGCCTTAGTTCATCACCCGCTACTGAGTTCCGTAGATACACTCGCAGTCAAGGACCAGTTCCAGACGAAAAGTGGATCCGGGATTCAGGCATTTAAATTTTTATAAGCTTCCCTAAAACAAAAATTTAAAAGAAGAAACAAGTTCTTGTCCCCTTTTTCTTTGTTTTGCGTGCGCGAAAGCAAAACATTTCAATTGCCCACCCTTATTGTTTAAACAAATTACTTTGTTTAACTAAAATTTTGTTTCTTTTTCCTTTTGCCCTCATTTTATTGTGTTTTACCTTAATCCGCACTTGCGAGATTTTCTTTATTACAGAAGATGACTTTTGCCATTTTCGCCATCCTTTGTGCCATTGCCCAACTATCAACCATGACGAGCGCAGACATTATAGCGTACGACTGCCAGGACAAGACGACCGAACTGACCAAGCTGTCGCTGTTAGGCGTAGTGCCATGCAAAGATCCGAAGAATGCCACCTTATCTGTTTCACGCCGAATCCAGCTCGTACAGAAACGAGAACATGTATCAGTACATACGTATAACTGCCTAGTAATGGTGCAACAACTAGTACAAAGATGTGGAATGTTTTCACATACTAGTGCAGTTCCTGGAGGACTTGTTAAAACGGTTCAAACATTAAACCGTGATGGTTGTCTAAAAGCACATAAATTCCGAGCAGTGAACCTTAATGGGATTGGTGCAGGTACTATAACTCAACTGTTGTTAAATGGCACGACAGAAGTTTCAACCACAATTCAAGGACAGATCAAGTCAGATGGTTCATGTAACGGAGTACGTTACTCAATTGGAGACACTGTTTACGAAAATGTAATCGTTTCAGCAGCCATAACAATTAAACTGTCAGATTATCAAACAACTGCAAATGTAGAAAGAAATGTAATTCATTTAAAAACAGGCACAGTTTGTCATTACAACGATGGCTACTGCTTTGATGATCAAGTTGGAGAAGTTGTTTGGGAACAAGATCATAAAGAAGTTTGTCACACCCAAGGAGTTGATGTCTTATGGGAAGGAAATGCGACCATACTAACTGTAAGCCAAGAGCCAATCATTAGATACATCATTGTAGATGCTGAAGATACTGTCTTTGCACTAAAATTAACGAAACCTGAAGAGCTTTGTCACCAAAGAGCTTGGCAAACCGAACAAAACAGACTGCTCATAATAATTGAAGATGAATTGGGATTTTATTATAGAAAATCTTTCTTATTAACTCAAAACACCGATCTGATGGCTCAAGTTTTAAGTAAGTTATTATTTTTAGAAATCGCTGTCAAAAAGCAAATGGCTGAATTAGTATATGATGCTATTGTAAAAAGATGTGAGCTCAGAGAAGCCATCTTAGCCAATCGAATTGCATTAGCACATCAATCCCCAGAACTTATTGGAAATTTAATTAAAGAAAATTCTGGATTTATTGGTAGAGTTATGGGAGAAGTCCTTTACATTGCAAAATGTAAGCCGGTGATTGTTGATTTTAGACGCACCAAATCTTGCTATCAAGAATTGCCAATCATTTATCAAAACAAGTCTATGTTTAGAACGCCTGTTACCCATATAATCTCCGAATATGGAACAGAAATAGATTGTCAAGGACTATTACCAGCAACATTTTACTTAGAAGGTAATTGGGTTGAGTTGTCACCAGAACTCAGAAGAGCAGAACCCGCATTAGTGCTTGATGCGAATGTTGAAGAAGATACTATAACTCTTTCCAGAATCTCACCCATATCATCACATGGAGTTTATACAACGGAAGAAATGTATAAATTTCAGACATCTTTATTGTTTCCTAATGAGAAAAGAGCCGTTACCAATGAAATAGCCAGGCGTATCACTGGAAGATCAATGGAAGATCAGAAACTATATGTACCTAATATTTTTAATGACCAAGAAATCAAAAATATAGCAATGACAGCAGCAACCGAAGTATGGGGTTTCTTATCCTATATGGGAAATTTATTTTCAATTTTTGGATTTCTTATTGCAGTTATCCACTTAATCAGTTATGTTGCAACAGTGGTAATGAACTATTTTACTATCAACCGCGTCGCGAAAGAACACCCAAAGCGCAAACGTTACCTTTGGGCAAGCCTGTGGAATGCACTAACTCACAGGTACGTGTACAAACTATATCGCGAGTTCATGAAGAGTGAAGTAGAACGTGAAATGCGCGAACGCGAAAATGTGGAGATGGGTGAAACCGGTCCGCGAACCCTTCTTCCAATAACGTCGTCGGTACCATCAGCTCCGTTAGCTGAAGACTCTGAACAAAAACTTTATCCCAAAGTGTGTCATAATCCCGAGTGTATGAAAGAACTATCCAAGCCAAATGATGTTTGAGAACTGTGCGTTCTGATGAATAGTTATTTTACATATAGATTTAAAACTTGTAAGGCCATAAGTAATTGTTTGACGTGATGAATTTTATTTTCAAAATAATTGATATTGTTAAAAAAATTAATCACTTTTTCGAAGAAGGGAGGTAAATATGTAACAGAATTTCCCATATTTTATTTTGAATATTTCTCAGATTTTTTGTTAAGGTCTATTTCTTTAAATATAATATAATATCGGCTAAAGTTTTTTCCCATAGCAGAAAAACATGTGGTTCGTATATTTTACACTCTTAAAGACCAGACAAGAGAGCTTTTCTAATTTTGACATAATATTTGTAATTTTAGGAAAATATATAGCCAATAAATGTCACAACTTTAAACACACTCTTAAGCTTTAAAAATGTTAAGTGGCTTTTAGATTCAGACCCTTGTCTATTGATTTATAAGATAAGACCCTTGTCTATTGATTTATACTTTTCTTAATGTTTTCGGATTTAGTGACAGATATATATAGACCGAGAAATATTTTATATTTCCCTAAATTAAAACCAACTTTTCATAGTAGCTTTTCTTTATGTTGCGAATTTTCTTGTCACGATCATACATATGAACAGAACTTTTAAAGTTGATTATAGCGATATCAAAAACGACAAAATTGAGTTATTTTTTAGATTTGATGGACTTTGCTTCCTTATTTGATTTTCAGGTAAATAGATCCAGTTTTCACTGATTTTCCGTGTCACTTAATTTTGATCATATTGATTTCGTTTGGATATCGTAGTATTGCAAGTTTCAAAGGTCACGTATTGTTTTGAGCAGTGGTTCATTAAATACTTCAAAGTGGTTAATTAGTAATTACTAAATGTAGAAAAATCAAACAATTACTAAAGGCTATGTAAATATAAGATTTGATTTGTCATATTTTTTAAGAGAAAATTGGAAATTTTCTGGAAAATAGCAGTTGAGTTTTTCACCGGGTTTTCTCAACTTAGGCTATATGCCAACCCGGTTTCGATTTTAAAAGAAAAAAATCGTAGGCACTTTCTTTAAAGGCAAAGTGTTTTTTTTTAATTGGTCAATTTTGATAAATAATTAATAAATTTTAAACTGGACATTACTAGGATGTTCGTTTCATTTTTTAGATCAGTTTAGGTAACTTTTGAAGTAGCTTTCTTTGTTTTCCGAAATTAGGTAATCTAGGGTGACTTTGAGCTTTAACTGAATTTTCTTATTTGTGGGTGTTCCCGTGGGACGTCTTTAAGAGTAGGCCATCTTTACTTAAATTAAGTCAGGCAAAATTTGGTGTTTTGTTCTTTTTTTTATGTCACTGACTGTATTTCTTGTCTCTGTTTTTAAACACAAAATTTTAGGAATAATATGTATATGTATAGGTTTTTTCCAATCTAGGGACGCCTACCCAAATATGTCAAATAAGAAGGGATAATCTGAGAGCAGTTTTTTTTCAAGTTGTAAAGTTAAAATTTAGTTCCGTCTTAGAGTTTTGAAAAGTCAGTCGGGTTTTAAAATGTAAGCGCGTGCTTTAAACTTTAACTTTTGTAAGTAATGTCAAGTATCAATTATTACACTGCCTCAACCCTTTCTTTATTTGACAAACTTGGATAATTTTAGACAATTCTGTGTATTTACTTTTGATTTGTGGGAAACTATTTTGGGATCAAAATGGGTTTTAAATCAGTTGATTAAAACATGGGTAATGTTGGTATTTTTATTAATTTATCAAGTTTTTGCCTATACTTGGGATTTTTATTTAAAGTCTAAAATACTTGGGAAGAGGGTGGAAATAGAATTGCCTAAAATAAAACATGATTTAGCTTTGTTTGTTTAATTTTGTCAAATAATTAATTTTGTCCCATTTTTCTCAAATTGTTTTTAATTTGTCATATTTTCATATTTTCATCTTTTTATTTTAAAATATACACTTGCCTAGTCCAGAAACAAGGCCTTTTTATTTAACAACAAAATTAAAAATAAAACTACAGATCTGATGAACAACCTATCGATTATTTAATGTTAGAGCAAGCTGAGTATAGTAGTGTATTATAGCTAAAAATTGGTAAAAAGCTAATTCAGATCAAATCAAGAAGTTTAGTTAATCTCAGATTGGCCTGATCTAAATAACTTTGATGGGCAGTTCATATCAGAAACATATCAAAACAAAACAGTGAAATATAGTGAAAAAGAAATATCATCCAATCGAGTAGCAGTTGTCTAGAGGTTTAAGATTTGAATTGGTAAGTAAGCTTACTCATGTACTAACAAGACTGTAGAACGCCAACATGGATTCAGCCCCGAGAACTACTTTGTTTTTCCAGAGGTCTACATTGTTTCAGATGAAGCGCACCAGGAAAGACTCGCATGTGTCATCTTGGTGTTGTGTTCCACTCTATCCCCGTTTCTATTGGGTTCATTCATTCATTACTATCTCACAAAATATTCACATAAAAACTAAATAAAGTAGTTGCCTTAAATAAATAATTAAATAAATATACATAATGACCGCTCGCCCGTTACACCTGGAAGAGCATCATTACAGTTATCAGCATAACATTTTTTAACATGCACTCTGGAAGAGCGTCATTACCGGTATCAGTATAACATTTTTTATCGTGTCCTGGAAGAGCGTCATTACCGTTATCAGTTTGTAATTCCTACATATCTACCGCTAGAGGCGCTTTAAGCGAGCGCGCGCGAATTGTTCTTATTCCTTCAACATCTCTCAATACAGATCGCAACGCCTGAGTAAAGCCACATCTGTTTTTACCATTAATACGTGCATAGGTTAGCTTGTCCAATCATAAGTGGTAATTACCGTTATCAGTAAAGTGAGGTAAACAAAATATATTTATTTTCCATTTTATACTACAAAATTTCTTACCCAGAAAGAAAAAAGCAAAAACTCTTTTTACAAAGCGAGCGTTATCATCATCATTATCAATTTTAATTTAAAGTAATATGCTCACAGGAAACGTATACGGGATGCCACTATGAGTATTTAAAGTAAATTTTTGAAAAAATCCTTGGACACATTATTTTTATTTTCTTAAAATATTTATATCTATCGACTCCTAGTTGGGGTAGCTTTGACCTCTTGACTTTAAAGAGGGAAAGTGGGTCAATTGATACCTGGTTTAAAAGAGTTTTTTTCTATTCCTTTACAGCATTTCAAAAATTAATAGATTAGTTTTTGAGATATTCGCAATTTAAGTAAAAAAGTAAGACTAACGGCTTACTATTTTCTTACAAGTAAACTATTACAAATAGATATGTAGGTAAACTTTTTCAAGAGATGTGTATTTATGTCTCAAATTTACTGGGTACTTTCTTTTAATTTAAGGTTTCGATATCGCGCTGCGAGCCCCGAACAATGCCGTCCACATTAGCGAATCGATCGCGTTCGTTGATCGATGCTCGTGGTTCGTTAATGAGTACCCGGCTTTACTTTCCTTAATTCTGTAAAATTTTGGTGTGTTGGGTTACAACGTATCAGAATTAGGGTGTGATGAACCAAATGCTGCCCAGGCCAATCTTACTCTTAGCCGTTTGGTTTTCTTTTTTTAGTTTAATAATTTGTCACAGGTATATACAGGGTCTCCCATAACTTAGGGGCCATAGTGCAGCAGGTTATAGAGGAGGTTTTTTCCGAAAAGAAAGTTTATATAATATAGAGGTCAACACACATCTGTTTTTAGGATATAGAATTTTTAAAGTTAGAGGAGTGGGGAGAAAAAGGGTTTTACAAAAAAAAAAGAAAATCTGTCACCGCCAGCTGAATACTCAGTTAATTGTGATTCAAAAATGTAGTATTCCTTTTTTTGATAAACTTACAAGTTGAGGAGATACAGGCTATTCAAATAACCTCTAAAAATGTATAAAAAATAATAATTAAAAAAAAAATTTTTGCTTACTTATTCTTTTAAAAAATATCATTTGTGTTTTATTATTATGTCTCGCTAGAGGCTTGTTTTTATTAACAAAAAAATATAAAAAAAAACATTGCGTTTAATATGGCATTTATAAAAGTTTATACCACAAAAATAGTTTTTGTGGTATAAATAAAATTGACCGACTAATTTTTTTCGAAATAATTTTTATTTCAATTTATTGCTCTTATTTTAATACACGACGTTACCCAATTTCATATTTTTACTGCGTTTTTTTTTTAAGTTATTATCAAAAAAGTTAAAAAAATTGCCAACTTTGATGCTATGTATCTCGACAAAGAAAGAGTTTTGACCCATGCATTAAGGAACTTTTTATCAGACATGACCTCCTCTATCACCTGCTGGCCTATGTGCCCTAAGTTATGGAACACCCTGTATACTCCTCTACTTGTTCTATTTTCTCAGAAGAGATTACTGAAAACTTATCTACACTTTCTTCATCGTTTTCATAATACTTTTTTATCTAATGTTCAGACTTTTTAAAGCCATTTGCGATTTTCGAAAAGAATCTTTTTCTAGATTTATTTATTTTCTTTGCACCAGTAAATTTGTTTACTAGCGTTTAATTATAAAAGAATAGACATACCGCATATAAGTATGTTATTCAATGATAATAAAGTCAAGACATTTTTTGCATTCTTCAAAAAAAATTCTTTGGAAAACCAATTTCTTAGACCTTTATTGCGTTATTGGTTGCCCTACGACGACTGTGTCCTGGCTACTGCGCATGCATACAAGTTTTCAATAATTTAAGCATATGTATATTATACTTGTGTAAGCATTACTTCATTGGATAAAATATAAACAATTTTGGAATTAAATTTGCAGTTTTCCTGCAAATTATAGTTCAGGTTTATTATGGATAGTACTGTAAAAAGTATTCTAATATCCCATCGGTTTCGGTTCTGACAGCAATCTCGAGTACTTCTGGTTTCAAAAATATCTACAAAAGTATGGTCGGGAATAACTGGCCCTTGCTCATCTTAATCTGTCGCGGCCAAACGGAGGCATGCGCACTATGAAAAATACTCCGAGCGATGTTTGTTTTATTTTATCATTTTTTTTGGCCAACTTGCTGCACGGACTAGAATTTTTGAAAAATAATATGAAGTATAGCACTATCAAAAATACTCTGCCAATATATGGGCCCCTAAGCTCACACTAGGTACTATAGCTATAGTGTACGTGTGAGCTAATATAACTAAAAACTGAAATATATTTTATTCAACTCCAGACTAAATTACCTTTTGTTTGATACCACACAAGCCATGTTTTGACTTAAACTCAAATTTTTGAAATCTACCCCCACCCTTCAAAAACAAAAACGGTCATAATTTCTGTGAGCCTGCAAAATTTCAGCTTTGTAGCATGTCTGAAAGTACAGTAGAATTTGATTTGATGATCTAATCTAGTGAGTTTTTTGAAATTTCGTTACTACTTTACTGCTTTATGGAAGTCTATAAATTTGGAGGAATTGTTAACTCTATCAGGGTCTACGACTGTGCAAAGTTTGAGTTTCGTAACTCATGCTGAAGTAGAATTATAGATAGGTCAAATATGGGCTGAAATATTTCAAGAGAAGGTGGTACAGCAGTAAGTGCGAACTTGGCCAACTTGCTGCACGGACTAGAATTTTTGAAAAATAATATGAAGTATAGCACTATCAAAAATACTCTGCCAATATATGGGCCCCTAAGCTCACACTAGGTACTATAGCTATAGTGTACGTGTGAGCTAATATAACTAAAAACTGAAATATATTTTATTCAACTCCAGACTAAATTACCTTTTGTTTGATACCACACAAGCCATGTTTTGACTTAAACTCAAATTTTTGAAATCTACCCCCACCCTTCAAAAACAAAAACTAAAATGTATTTTGTTAAACTCCGGACTCAATTACCTTTCGTTTGATATCACACACGTCATATTTTCACTTAAACTCTAATTTTTGAAATATACCCCCACCCTTTTTTAAAAATAAATTAAAATGTATTTTGTTTAACTCCAGACTCAATTACCTTTCGTTTGATATCACACACGCCATATTTTCACATAAACCCTAATTTTTTTAATCTACCCCCACCCTTTTATTTGGTTTGTGTTCGGTGGATTTTGTTCATTTTTAAATGGGACCATCTCGACCCAAGACCAAGCCTAGGTACCAAAGTTCATTAAAATGGGCCAAGCGGTTTTTGAGTTATGCGCGTTGGTCGTTACAGACAGACATACAGACACCTATACAGACAGACAAGACAGACAGACAGACAACAAAAAAGTTTCAAAATCATTTGAAACGCAAAAATATATAAAAAAATTTGAAATCGGAGGAACTTTTTTATTCTCGAAAAAATTAGGATCACCATAGGTCACACTACTATAGTATAGTATATGTGTGAGCTAATAAAAGTAATTTACGACAACGTTATCAAAGTTGAAGGGATAATTGTATTTGACAACAATGCAATACCCTTAATGGTTCTTATTAAATTTATCCTAGAAGTTGTAACGTCTCCGGCGATACAGAGCGGGAATAAATCATTTGGCATAGCGCGGGATTGAATCGGGAACGTGGGGCGTACGTTACTTGCCTTATAGAATTACAAACAGTCCAGAAATAGACACTTTAAGCAACCCGCTTGACAGAGAAAATTGTCAGCAAGTTTACCAAAAAGAGGTACATAGGAGCGGTAGCCTTAGACATGTCAAAGGCCTTTGGTAAAATCTGGCACAACAGCTTTCTTGTAAAACTGCGAAACAACGGTATACTAGTACATATCCATAAGTTATTATAGTAGTTTCTAGGAAGAAGAACGTTTGTGGTGAAATTAGACTGGTTGCGATCCTGATCAATCAAATAACAGCTGGAATTCTGCAAGGCTTGTCGCTCTAGCCATACTTATGCGAGTAGTTTAGGTTCCTGTGATATTATCAAAGATCGGGAGACCATTTTTTATGTGTAGATGACACCTTGACGGCCTCAAAGTGTAACAAAATAAAATATATCGTCACAAGGCTTTAAAGACACCTCGTACAAATTAAAATCTAGGCTAAAATCCAGACAAGACTCAAACGATTGCTTTTACAAGGAAAATGGGCAATTAGCAAACAGAACTTTTTTTGGGTGGTCAAGAGATAGCCTGACAAAGAATTAGCATGAAATAACTGGGGTTAGTTTTCAAGAATAAACCATCCTGAAACGACTGTATCGAATAACCTTCAAAAATTATCAGAATCATTTATTTCTTTTATCACAGCTCAATACATTTCAAGGCACTGGTTAGTATTTAGTAGGCTATGCCCTTATTAAGTGCCAGGAGCACCTTAATCTACAGATGGATGCATATCGTCATATTGGAATTAGGTGTGCAAAACCCATATAGGAAGGTACAAAGTTTTTAAAACAGAGTTGTGAGGTAAATAGCGAGTACTACTAATAGCGAGATATATTTATCCCACAGAAGAATCATTTTTTGAAATGGGTAAAGGGGCATTAAAACCACAAATTAAAAAATGTGCTTGTGTACCTACCAAGCCAGGGACATACAAAAGGCCCTGGACGTCTAACAAAGTGGCGCCATAAGTGCGCCAACTTAACACAATGAAGCGTAGGTAATTCAACATGGAAAAATACAAACTAAAGATTAAAGAGGTAAATCTCTCATCTTTATTGCGCAAGAAATTATACCTTAGTAGTTGTAGTGAAATAATATGTCAAAGAAAAATATTTGAAAATGACCTTTTGCGCACCAGCAAGACAAGAAAAGGACTGAGTCGAAGGCGAGATCCACAAGTCAAGAAGCAGGGCAAACAGGGCGACCGCTGCGCCCTGGGCGTAATGATACAAGAGCATACAATTCATTGAGGATATGCAATTAGGTTTTAGGAAATTGGA
Organism: Aspidapion aeneum; assembly: GCA_963576565.1. Classification (NCBI taxonomy): domain Eukaryota; kingdom Metazoa; phylum Arthropoda; class Insecta; order Coleoptera; family Brentidae; genus Aspidapion; species Aspidapion aeneum. Next base: position 29,413,085 of record OY755038.1, on the reverse strand, counting down.
TTCGCAGAGTCATTTGCAAAAAAAAAATATTTGATTGTATTAAAACTTAACATTTATGTGAAACATATATTTCTTGTGTAGTTGGTAAAAAGTTTCATTTTGTTGTCCAAACTTGTCCAAGTATTTCCAAACCTAAAATAAAGAAAACATCAAGACTTAGTTTAGGTAAAACTAGATTATGCTAGAAAGAGAGCGCAATATAAGTTGCTCATTTCTGATGTACACATCAGTCAAATATATCAAGGGCCTTTAGGCAGGATTAAAGTTGGCAGTGTCTTTTTTTATTTTTCTGAGCCTTTGCTATTTCTGTGACGTTCCTCCGTTATTCAATTTATCCATTCCGTATATAGCCGAAAAAATACTCGGGGTTACGCTTCACGGAAACCGCTCTGGAAAGATATACACGTTTCACATCTGGAGAATTTTTTTTGGCTATATCTAAAAATTTCAATTTACATTTGTTGAATAAATTTAATGTATACTTTAATTATACTTTATACAATCGTTGTTTCATATCCAGACCTTCTGTATAGGCGAATAATTTTATAAAACAAAATTTCATAGAACCTTGATTTGGAGATCATTGAGATTAGTGAATTTCCAATCATGTATAGAAGAAAAAATATTTCGAAGTATGAGGTATCTTTAAAACAAGTAATATCAAAATATATATGTCCTTTCTACCGCCCAAGGGTAAATTAATAATTTTCTCACATAGATTTTGGCAAATAATAGTTTTGTTTTAATAACATAACTTTGTAGTAGTCGATTATTGTCTCTGCTAGGTATAATTAAGATTGTAAAATATAGATTTTACGTGGATTACCACCGTTTAAATGCAGTAATACAGAGATACAGCGATCATCTACCATTGATGATGGATATCTTGGCAAAATTGATAAAAAGACAAATTATCACGGCTATTTACAGTTCAAAGGGACACCCTTTGGTCGTAGTAATGCTTCGGTAATATATCAAAAGCATTGGTATGTCTTTTTTAAACATGACATAATAAAGAATATATCATCTGTGTACTACGTACCTAAAGATGCGTTCATATGAGTGTGTCAGTACTACAAGCTCGCAAAAAAGTATCTCGTTTCCATTACAGAACAAACCTAGGATTCAAAAAGAATTTTATACTTCACACAAAGGTATGTGTGCCTAACTTGCGTGTGTCAGAAGGAGAAGGAAGAGTTGATTTTGGTTGTTTTCCTACTTACACAAGGTTGCATCTCTAGACGTACGTTTCTGTGTGTTTCACGTCATCAGTAGAGAACAGCAAACCCAGGTAAGCTAATTTTAACCAAAACCAACTCCTACATATCAGATACTCAAACCTCGGATTATTTAACGTTTATAATGCAAGAACTGACAGTAGATTTCTGCCAGCTGATTTGCCACTGTATCTCGACACATCTGGAGCGCCTATTTTTAGCTCTAGAATTTTTAAATATAAAACCGATTAAATATCAAAGAATGCCTAAAGATTTTTTTGGGCCAAACTTTCCCAATGCAAAAATTAATGAAGTAGTTCTCATGTCTCTTATTTTCATAAATTAGGCGTCTCCTTCTTACTTATATTTTTAGATTCTGAGACAAATTCTTAAAATATCACAAAAAGAATCACAAAACCCATTTATCAGTTTTATAAATATTTCGTCTCGAAATAACTTGATTTAGTAACCTTAAAATACATATTACATCTTGTTTTTCCTTATTTGAAAATATTTTTACTAACTAAATACGTTTTGAAATGGATTCACAAAATATGTCACCTGGACAATCCCCACGGGAACTATACCATGTGATACTATTTATATTTTTTACAAAAATTTAGGGCGTAATATATCGAAAACGAATGGATGAAATCTTATGATTATTTTATATTATTTAGAGAATTTGTAGAAAAATCAAAAAATATAAAAATAAAGGAGTTTTAAAAAAATGAAGGAATAAATATGAGTAATACCAATGGGATGCGATGCCTCGATCTATATTATTCAAATAATTTGTGTAATAAGTGTTTTATACATAAGTTGACAGAAGAATTAAATTAGTTGTAGAGAAATGTCAACTGAAGTAAAATTAAAAGTACCCTGTAGTCGTTTTACTTTAAAGAAATTAAAGAAGTACGTACAGATTTGGACTGCTGCTGTTTATTGTTAATTCTCAAAGTCCTGGTTTTATTATTACAGCTGGGTAATTAGTTAGTTAATTGTGAGAATATTCAAGTAAATGGATGCAGAACAAGTTAAAGTTGCCACTAATGAAGACGCTTTTCGCTAAAATAACAAAGTGGTAACAACAATAGCAACCTGAAGTAAGTAAGCAAAAAAGCGGCGAAATGGAACTCTGGCGTCTTTCGACGATAAGTGAAATAAATTTAAAAGTTTCCCCAGCGGCAACGGGCGACTTGAACGTCGCGATAACGGATTTAATGAACCCTATCGTCTACTAAGACCTGAAGGTGGCCTACGAGTAAAAGAGGCTGCAGAGCTCTAAAAAAAACAAATTACATAAACTAACTGACGTATTTTTGACCGCGTCATTATAAACAACCAAGTCTAAAATAAAGCTTTGAAAGAAATATGGTATGGAGTAGTACTTAGGTAATTTTTACGTGACTTTCTTGTCTACGGCGAAATACGCATGATTCCATGATTTTGTTTCTGTCTCGGTTTTTGTGTATTTTTAACAATTATTAACTGTGTACTATGGGCTCGTGCTTATATTACGTAACGCAAACACCACTACCAGGCTCTCTGTAACTGTGCTAGACAAGACAACTTTTAGAAATTGTAATATTAACCCCCATTTTCAACACTAAACAAATTTAATAGTTTTGTAGAAATTTAGTCACCGAAGATCATTTAAAGATGATTTAACACCTGTTTTTAATGCTACGCTTTTAAAACGAGCAACCGCTAAGTGCAGGACATGAAGCAAATGTTTCTATTCCTCCATATACATAAAACTCAGAAGCCTGCAGGGGCTGATTATTAGAGGAATAACCGACAATGAGAATTACACCGATCCTGAAACTTGAAACAATCCTGGTGAAACAATCGTTACCAACTTGTGGTCGGGATCAACGTACGTTTAAGAAACACAGGTCAATAAAGACGAAGACGGGAATCAACTGGGCATTTGGCCATGAAAGAGCTGACAAATAGAGAAATCCCCTTAGCGCCAGTGACCCTCAGCAGAGGCTAAACACCTTGGAGATTTGAGAAGAGGTACAAAGCCCACATCCCAGATAGGAAATTATTAAAGAAGTCGAAGAAATAATGTGTGAGAAGAGGGCTTTAGTTTGCTAAACTGATGGATCTAAACTATCAGCAAGGCAAACTCCAGCAGCGGCAATATACTTGGAAAAGTAGAAGTTCAGAAGAACAACCCACCAACGCTAGAAGGGGCCAGAAATGACAAGGCAGAGCAAATATATATGCTCAGACAGCAACGCTACCCTAAAGCCACTCAGCGCGCCAAAGATTGCTGGTCCCTTGGTGTGTAAGGCCGCTGATGACCCTAAGCGATGTCAAACGGGAGATGCTGGTTTGGGTTCCAAGGCATACAGGGGTAACAGACAAAGAAAAGGCAGATAAAATTGCACGGATCGGAGAAGGAACGAACGCACTTCTCGGTGTGACCAGGATGCGCTATCAAACTCCTCGGAAACATGAACAGGTGCAGGCAGACGAGAGAATTCATAGACCGACCCAAGGCAACCAGACTAAGGTGACTGCTGAAACAGACACGAAAAGACGTTGGTGTATTAAGGGTATTCTAACTAGATATAATAGAATGGAACACTTCGGTGAGACCATATCTGTACACTCAGACAGCCAGACGGCCGTCAGGGCGCTCATGCACCGAAGGTTACCCCAAATCTAGTGTGGGAATGCTTTGCTAAACTATTGAAACTGGCGAAACGCAATAAATAAAACTATGATGGATGCCAGGACACAGAGGTATTCAAGGCAATAAAAAAGCTGCTAGCAAGACAAGGATTGTCAGAAAAATATAATGCACCAGAGTCAGCCCTGGGGGTACTAAAGTGTATGGTAAGGTCCCAGGTCAATCTCTGGGTAAAGGGAAAGCATGAAAGCCACTGCTTAGAAAGACAGCGGCTTAGACACAGCAGAGCCTTTATCAAAGGTCTGGATGCCAAATTCACAAAAGCACTGCTGAGTTAGTAGGATGCAAGTGAGAACCATAACTGGGATCATGACCGGCCACATGGCGGTCAAAGTTAACTCAAACAGGATGGGCCTGAATCAAGAAGACCTAAGTTGCAGACCATGCAATCACGAACCGGAAATAGTAAAACATGTAATATGCCATTGCAAAGCACTGTATCGCAAAAGGCACCTAATATTTAGGGAAGTTGATCCAGATCCAATAGCGACTGGGGACTACTCCATTAAAGACCTGTACAAACTTGTTCCGGGTGCGAAGTTAATGGAGTGATTGGGTTAGGTTAGGAATCACAATCGAGAGGTTTTAGTTGGTAAGAATCCGACACTACCTGGCCTCTCCTAGCAGAGGAGAAAAGACTCTGGTAGTAAAGTAGACCCGGTGTCTTATGCAAAAAACTAGACATAATTAGTTGGGGGAGCACAGGGTACGTATAGCAATCGAGAACGACCCTGCCTGTCCAGACAGGAAGAAGGGATGAGGCATAAGTTACCCAGTATCGAAGGAGAACGACGGATCTCCACAGCACTTGTTGAAAGTTGTGATTTGTCCCACCAAAAGCTGACTCGATTCAAGTTGTTTTTAAAGTTGGAGGCCTTCGTTTTTTATCGGCAAAGAGCCGAATGGTCTTACGCGGACTTACAAAAGGGAGGCAGCTCTAATTTATTGCAGCCAACGACGCTACGTCGTCGTTTGTGTGATTGTTGTTGCATGTTTGTCGTTTTTGCATGCGCTGCATCGGGCGGAAAGTCTTTCAACTATTTTCCTGCAAATTATGGGGGGCGTAAGTGCAAAAATTATCTTTTAGTTTTGTGAAATTAAAATTTTTAATTTGTTAGAATTATTTTTAAAAGTTGTTTAATTATGTATAGGATACTGGCAATATTCCTTTATAATTTATTCGTATTATAGAAAAAGCAAAAATCAGATTAAACACGGATGAAATTATTTATTTAAAGGAGATACTTTTGGAACAATATTTTTTAGGAGCGGCCTAGGTACATAGTTTAAACATTTTCCTTTTCAAGAAAGCTTAAATCGCGGAAAAAGTTATATATAACATCCAGTCTTTATATTGGTGGAATTTAACAAAATTTTCCTGCAGGTGTGGTGTGTTGGTCATTAAACAAGTTAAGTGGGAATAACGACCAGTAGCGGCACGTGGAAAAAAACTTTGGGGGTGCACACAAAAAAGAAATTGCTGCGCAGGAGAAAAAAATTTTTGAGTGCCACGCCCAACTTTTTGGGCCATCGAGTGGGCCATTATATCATATAATTTAGAGCAAATAATAAAAAATTAGATATTTAGTTAGATATTCGTTATCTATTATTATTGTTTTTACACAACTAAATAATAAATGGTCATATCTAGTTTTAAGTTTTAATATTTCACGTTTTATATTGAAAATGAAGGCGTCTGTCCTTTTTTTAAATAAATTCTTCAATAACCAATTCATCGAACTGTGGAATTTCGTGAATCATCCTTTTCTCAATAGATAACACTGCGATGGCAGTTAATCTATTCTCACCCATTATGGTAAGGTCTTTAAATATTGCACGATAATGCTATCAGAATTAGAAACTTCCATTCCAACATAAGGTGCTGTAACAGCCAACGCTGACGGTTGTCGCGGGGGGCAACTCGGAGGTGCCGGCGGCATCGATCTTTGCAATGCAATGTTTGCATAAGAGCACAACCGAAAGAAGGCCCAGATTATATGTACTGTAAAATTCTAGAGTCATGTCATCCTCTCTTTCTAAACTTCGTAATTAGAATGCGACATAACATCTACGATGCATAGAATTTGGTTTCAGTAAAGCGCGAGCGAGCAGGCCTATACATCCATCATCTACCGCATCCTGGTTTAAACACGAATACAAACACATACATGGCGGATATTAATTTCTAGTTCATATTCTTTGGTAAATTCCTTTTGAGGTTTAATGATACTTTATGATGAAACTATTAATTAAAGAATGATTAAATTTTAATTATGTTTAAGTAAAATTTGGAACTGCACGTGCACTTGTACAGTCATGGAGAAACCGCCACTGATAAGGAAACACAAATATAATTTTAATTCTTTGGCGACGACGTTGCGACAGGGGTTGCGACGTATATTTTTGTCTTCCTTTTCTAAAAAAGTTATGAATATTATTCAAATAATAATTTTGTGGTACTCTACCCACACAGATTTTTCTTAAAAAAACATAATGAAATTGTTGGCTTCAGTATTTTTTTAATATTTCAATGTGATTCTGACCCACAGTGCTATGTGGAGCTGAATTGTAGGCAATATCCGGCCGGGTCGTTAAAATGCGTCAAATTTGCGCTTAGTGGAGGCAATAAAGTAGACCGTTATACTCTGGCATTTCATTTAAAAAAGGTAATTACAACGATATTGGATTACTAAGGGAACGGTTAATATACACAATTATTATTATAGTTGTTTGAAGGCAGAAATCTCCGTTCAATTATTTTTACCTTAAATTTGATTGACGAACTGGAATAACAATTTGTTAAATTAATACTTTCCTTTCAAAATAGGTAATTTAAATAAGTTCTATTTACTAGTTCTCAAAATATTAGCTTTTTTTACAAAGGGTTGTATTCTATTGTTTTATAACCTAGAGTAAAGTTTTGCATAAGGAGTCACATTGGCGGAACCGAAAGTTTATTGAAGCTGCGTTTATAATGCAGAATAAAGAAGTTTTCAGTCAACCAAGCACGGACATACCAAACATATGAAAACCACTCATTAAGGAAAACAAGCGTTTGAAGACTACAAACTAAGTAGTATAAGTAGTAGTTTTTAGACTGGCTTGTTTAGTTTACACTTGAAAACGGTTAGAGATACTTAATAACCGAAACCTCGTGTTTAAAATAAATAAAGACAATGGAAGTCCGAAACTTTATTTCTACTCAATCATTGTCTACGAGTTTTTAACAAACAAAAATGCTAGTATTTTTTTTCTAATTACACAATGATGTAAATCTCCAACCTCCTCCACCGCCTAGATTTGGACCCAAGGGAAAAATCAGAGATGCAACTTGAACTAGTTTGGTTTGGTTCGGTTCGGTTCGGTTCGGTTCGGTTCGGTTCGGTTCGGTTCGGTTCGGTTCGGTTCGGTTCGGTTCGGTTCGGTTCGGTTCGGTAGGTGTAGCTTAGGCTTAACTTAGGAAACCTACACACGGGACAGTACCTAAATTATTCTGTTGCTACCAAACAGGGGGTTACAAGAAGTTTGTATTTAAGAGCCGCAAATATTTGTATTAATTAAGAATTAACCACCGAAACCAAAAAACTGAGGAAAATGATCAAAAATCAACAAAATAAATAGCTCCCTGTATTTTATAGTCTATTAAGGATAATAATTTTAAGATATGTACTCAGATCTTATAAAGCTTTCTCTTTGAGGATGTTTGCCCCTGAAAGGAGTAATTCTTGATAGCGTCCTATTTCATTGGATTTGGCGGCAGAAAAAAAATTTTTTATTCAATTTCTGACATATGTGCCAACTGAACCCCCTTAGGGAAATTTAACTCTTAACATCCAGGGAAATGTTCCACCAGATGACGTCACGGATTTTAACACAACACACTCCAACCCAATCACTACATGTATTTTCTGCACACAAAAATTTCCTTGTCTCAAAGTGGGGTAACAACGTCACGAATTTTGAGGAAAACGCAATGAATTATATACGATATATAGAGATCATTGGGAAAACGTAAATAAATATCAGCTGTTCGCCACACTGGAGAGATTTCAACTGCCCAGCAAAATACTCGAATAAAAGGGAGTGTTCGCGGATTGCACCTCGATTTTCAGAGGCAGTTAATATAGAAATAAAATTTCGGACTTCCATTGTCTTTATTTTAAAACACGACGTTTCGGTTAGTAAGTATCTCTAACCGTTATCAAGTGTAAATTTTATTTCTACACAATCATTGTCTACGAGTTCCAAACAAGGCAGTTAATATATTTCGTACCGTTATAAGGTATTCACTAGATCACCTTAGGTATGGGGGCATCAGTAGCGTGTCGTGGATAAAAGGGCGGGGGGGGGGCGAAGACCTTAAGGGGCGCAAATTTAGGTATGGGAGTCAAATAAATTACAAACCTTTTTTTTTAAATAATAACACTATTAATTCTATTTTTTTCTCAAAGGACGCCAGGGGCGCCAAGCGCAGAGTGGCGGGGGGGGGGGCGTTCGCCCCCTTTGGCCCCCTATACGACACGCCACTGGGGGGCATACAAAGGGACCAGACAACGAGAAGGCGGACGATCTCAAACGGCTGAGAGCACAAACTACCATGTAGGCCTGGAGCCATTTTTGGGTGTGACTAAAAGGCAAGTGCAGAGCAACCTTAATAACTGAGCCCAGGATGCACTAACAAACTGCTGGAAAACAAGAACAGGTTGCAGAGAGACCAGATAATTCATAGACCAACAAAAAGCAACCAGACTCAGATGGTTACTGGGAAGGACACGAAAAAACATTGGACTGCTGATAGTATAACTGGACATAGCCGGTTGAGGGAAAACACGACATGAAGAGAGTCGAGAGTGAAGTGTTCCACATACCCTACCTGCCTAGGCTGTGAAGAGAAAGAAGAGATATTGAGTGGCAAAATGTGAGGCCTACGCAAGGATGAGATAACAGGCACTTGAGGCACCAACCCTGAGTGTTGAAGAGCTGAACTTGCGCAAAAAAGTTGACATACTGGAGTTTGTAAAGGGAACAGGAAGGCCCAATGAGCTACGTATACATGGAATGGAAGTGCAGAGAGTTGATTAATGGAAAGACCTGGGGTATAAAAAAGGGCCTACTCTTGCCTTAAATAAGGAACTGCGGGTCAAACCACACTACTACTACTAATCTAACATATACCTTGTTATTTCTGCTTAAATACGCAATGGTTCTCAATCATGCTATAGAAAGTAAGCGACCGATAATAATTAAACTTGGTGGACATAAGGACACTCATCATATATCAAGCCTGCTTTACGATTAGTGTCCTTAGGTGGACATATCCTCCATCAATAACGTAAATGTTTTTATTTAGTAGCGGTGCCTGTCATGTGGCTACTTCAACTTATAGCGAATTCTTTTGAGAAAGTTAGTGGGCCACTCGTGGCCCACTGACATTGTTTTGGTGCTGTCGAAAAATTGCCCCAGTGCAGTTTTAAAAGAATACAAAAGTGCACTAGTGCAACACGAGCTCGGAGAGCCCGTGCCAAAAAATGTGCACTGAATGCAACACTAGGCTTGTCAGTGGGTCAAAAGAATACAAAAAATTGCACCAGTTTTCCCAAAAAAATACGAAAACTGCACTAGTGGCGCAATAGTGCTGCACTTTTTTCCCAAAAGAATTCGCCATTATTTACATTCGCCCACTTTTTTAATGTCACCTTATTTTGTCTACATCTGTAGAATACAAAGAAGCAGTGTGTTGTTGGGTAACACTGCGTGGCTTAAAATAAGTAAGTAAAATGCTCTGGATTTTGGGGCTTTCGGACGGCAAAGCCATTATCTTGACGTAGCTGTTTATTTGGCATTTTGTTTAAAAAAATTACAACGTAACTGAGTGTTTCTAAGCTTAGAAAAGGGATGGGGCTGAGCGCGCAGCACTTAATATCAGTAGCCTGAATTTATCCAAGCCATACGTTGGGGTTTATTTCTAGAGGCTCTTTCCCAGGACAGATGTTAATAAGTAAGTGTTAGGATTCCTTAATTTGACAGAACTGTCAAATTATTTAGCCACCCTACTTCAACTCATTTTGGTGATCCAATAAACTGTTTCTTTCCCTATACTGGCAGTATACTTTTATTATTGTTATCGCATTTTATCAAAAATACTTTTTTCGTAAATTACATGGAGAAAGCACGTAGCGCCTAGCAGATTTTAATTACATTCGCCCGACTAATTAAAGTTCTAAACTTTATGTCTGTGTTTGTTATTTTCCAGGGTGCCTCTAATAACTAGCAGCTATCACAGAATAAAAGAAAATGGTAGGTAAATACAACAAATTAGGTGGTGTTGTACTGAACACCGCACGCAAAGGCACCAACAGTCGGTTATTTTGATGTCTAGAGCGTAGGAAAGATCGGAAAGCCTAGGTTCACTTAAAACATTAGCGAGTCAAAGTCACGGTACATACAGTTCATATCATTATTTTTGAGACAACTTTTTACAACTTTTTTTCGGTGGCCTATGCTATTTCTTATGGTAAACAGCTGATACTTGTCAAAAAGTTATCTCACAAATTGTGAAATAGAGTATATCTGGGCGTACCTAATGTACGTTTTGGTCAAGTGCGCGTGGGCATTAAGGACATAATATACGCATTACGAGCGGTATATCGCTACAACAGCTAGCGTATGTAAAAGCGTTAAAATAGATCAAATAAATGTTTCTTCGTCCGAATGTCGACCTTTCATCTGTTACGGGTCATTCACTGTTTTGGGATTTTTAGTAGTTTGTGCAAAAATTAAAAATTAATTTAAAAATTTTTGAGAAACATTTTAGTATTCTAGGGATGACCACATATTCCTAATGTCTTTAAAACAAGTATCGAACGCGCCTAATCCAGTAGTAATGTCTAATCCCTTCTTGTAAGGTTAAACAGAGGCTATCGACAAATGGTACCTGTACCCTGTAATGTGTTTCACACTTATCACAAAATATAATGACCTTTTTGATACCACAAATACCCATTTAACGCCGCGCCGGCAAAGCCAAAAAACGAGAAAAAGATACTTTCATTGAATCTTACTATGAATACGAGTTTGCTTTAATAAATTGGGACATTATTTTATTTTTATTTAAAACTCTCTTTGTTATTTATATTGTTTTGATAAATTTGTAATTCTGTATACGCTTCATGGAAAAGGTATTGCCTGTTAACTAAAGTCAGCAAAGCGAGAAAAGGATACTTTCATTGTAGATTACTCCGAATACGAGTTTGCTTTAATAAATTTGGAAATTATTTGATTTTTTTTTTAAACTCTCTTTGTTATCTATAAAATCCAATCAGGTTATAATCCAGGAGTCTCAACTTTTATACCGCAAATACCAAGTTATATTGGTTTGATAAATTTCTAATTCTGGATGCGCCTCATGGAAAAGGTATTGCCAGACAATTAACGCCGGCAAAGCGAGAAAACGATACTTTTATTGCAGATTACTACGAATACGAGTGTTTTAATAAATTCGAAAATTATTTGATTTGTGTTTACACCTCTCTTTATATCTATAAAATCCAATCAGATGATAATCCAGGAAACCTCAACTTTTATATCGCAAATACCAATTTATATTATTTTGATAAATTTCTAATTCTGTATGCGCTTCGTGGAAAAGGTATTGCCTGACAATTAACGCCGGCAAAGCGAGAAAACGATACTTTCATTGCATATTACTAGGAATACGAGTTTGTTTTAATAAATTCGGACATTATTTTATTTTTATTTACAACTCTCTTTGTTATCTATAAAATCCAATCAGGTTATGATCCAGGAAGCGTCAACTTTTATACCGCAAATACCAATTTATATTGTTTTGATAAATTTGTAATTATGTATGCGCTTCGTGTAAAAGGTATTGCCAGACAATTAACGCCGGCAAAGCGAGAAAACGATACTTTCATTGCATATTACTACGAATACGAGTCTGCTTTAATAAATTCGGACTTTATTTTATTTTTATTTAAAACTCTTTGTTATCTATAAAATCCAATCAGGTTATGATCCAGGAAGCGTCAACTTTTATACAGCAAATACCAATTTATATTGTTTTGATACATTTGTAATTCTGTATGCGCTTCGTGGAAAAGGTATTGCCTGACAATTAACGCCGGCAAAGCGAGAAAACGATACTTTGATTGCATATTACTAGGAATACGAGTTTGTTTTAATAAATTCGGACATTATTTTATTTTTATTTAAAACTCTCTTTGTTATCTATAAAATCCAATCAGGTTATGATCCAGGAAGCGTCAACTTTTATACCGCAAATACCAATTTATATTGTTATGATAAATTTGTAATTCTGTATGCGCTTCGTGTAAAAGGTATTGCCTGACAATTAACGCCGGTAAAGCGAGAAAACGATACTTTCATTGCATATTACTACGGATACGAGTTTGCTTTAATAAATTCGGAAATTATTTAATTTTTATTTAAAGCTCTATTTGTTATCTATAAAATCCAATCAGGTTATAATCCAGGAAGCCTCAACTTTTATGCCGCAAATACCAATTTATAATGTTTTGATAAATTTGTAATTCTGTATGCGCTTCGTGTAAAAGGTCTTGCCTGACAATTAACGCCGGCAAAGCGAGAAAACGATACTTTCATTGCATATTACTACGAATACGAGTCTGCTTTAATAAATTCGGACTTTATTTTATATATATATATATTTATCGGTTTCACAACGTTCTACGTCTTCCGATACCCAATCTCCACTCGTTTCTGTTTGCCCATAATTCATCATCTAGGCCTCTTATTCTTATTTCACTGTCTATTCCTTCTCTCCAGCTTCTCCTTGGCCGTCCTCGTTTTCTTCGGCCAGTTGGTTTCCATTGTAGTATTTGTTTAGGTAGTCTTTCGTCATTCATTCTTTGTACATGTCCGTACCACACCAGTTGTTTTGTTCTTATATCATCCACTAAAGTACGTTCACCTACTGTCATAATTTCTCTTATTCTTTGATTTGTAACTCTTTCTCTTTTTGATTTCCCTGCTGCTCTTCTCCAATAGTCCATCTCCGTAGCGGAAAGCATTTTTTCTGTTCTATCCTTGATTGGCCATACTTCTGAGCCGTATGTAATAATACTTTTTATAATGGTGTTATATATAAGCTTTTTGTTATGTTTTGATATACTTTGGTCCCAAATTATTCCATTTAATAAAGTTATTGCTTTTCTTCCTTGTACGTTTCGATCTTTTATAGCTTTGTCTAGTGTTCCGTCAGCTGTAATTTTTAGACCTAAGTCTATTTATTTTATTTTTATTTAAAACTCTTTGTTATCTATAAAATCCAATCAGGTTATGATCCAGGAAGCGTCAACTTTTATACAGCAAACACCAATTTATATTGTTTTGATAAATTTGTTATTCTGTACGCGCTTCGTGTAAAAGGTATTGCCTGACAATTAACGCCGGCAAAGCGAGAAAACGATACTTTCATTGCATATTACTACGAATACGAGTTTGTTTTAATAAATTCGGAAATTATTTGATTTTTATTTAAAGCTCTATTTGATATCTATAAAATCCAATCAGGTTATAATCCAGGAAGGCTTAACTTTTATGCCGCAAATACCAATTTATATTGTTTTGATAAATTTGTAATTCTTTATGCGCTTCGTGTAAAAGGTATTGCCTGACAATTAACGCCGGCAAAGCGAGAAAACGATACTTTCATTGCATATTACTACGAATACGAGTTTGCTTTAATAAATTCGGACATTATTTTATTTTTATTTAAAACTCTTTGTTATCTATAAAATCCAATCAGGTTATGATCCAGGAAGCGTCAACTTTTATAAAGCAAATACCAATTTATATTGTTTTGATAAATTTGTTATTCTGTACGCGCTTCGTGTAAAAGGTATTGCCTGACAATTAACGCCGGCAAAGCGAGAAAACGATACTTTCATTGCATATTACTACGAATACGAGTTTGTTTTAATAAATTCGGAAATTATTTGATTTTTATTTAAAGCTCTATTTGTTATCTATAAAATCCAATCAGGTTATAATCCAGGAAGGCTTAACTTTTATGCCGCAAATACCAATTTATATTGTTTTGATAAATTTGTAATTCTTTATGCGCTTCGTGTAAAAGGTATTGCCTGACAATTAACGCCGGCAAAGCGAGAAAACGATACTTTCATTGCATATTACTACGAATACAAGTTTGCTTTAATAAATTCGGACATTATTTTATTTTTTATTTAAAACTCTCTTTGTTATCTATAAAATACAATCAGATTATGATCCAGGAAGCCTTAACTTTTATACCGCAAATACCAGATTATATTGTTTTGATAAATTTGTAATTGGGTATTCGCTTCGTGGAAAAGGTATTGCCGGACAATTAACGCCGGCAAAGCGAGAAAACGATACTTTCATTGCATATTACTACGAATACGAGTTTCTTTTAATAAATTCGAAGATTATTTGATTTTTATTTAAAGCTCTCTTTATTATCTATAAAATCCAATCAGGTTATAATCCAGGGTGCCTCAACTTCATGAGAAAGGCCCACCAAAGTCTCTGAAGGATATTCAAGAGCTTTCGACCAGGATATCACACCACGCAGGCCGTGTGGGGTGAGATGTTGAATTTAAGCAGGTTACTCAGGTTGCTGCGCGGATGTACGATTGAACTAAAAGTCTGGCTGTGGTCAATTTTATTAGATCCACAGTCATAACATGATCAAATTTGATTTAATTTGATTGGATTGCAACCGTTATTGTTAAAATCAAAACAATACGGCTCGACCGATAACGTCAAATTTTCTCAGTCCACTAATTTAAGGTGTACATAAGCTCTAACAGCGAGCTGTAAATGTTGACGCGGGTGGCATCACGGGAGTGCGGGCGGCATCGATCGCCACAATTTATTCACAACAGAAAGACGCCTATTCTCCACCTCCGATCCTTACAATCATCTTCTGTCAGGCTTTTTTGACTCATTGATCTTTGGATTGACTGTTGCCATTCTAGTTTAGGACGTTCTCTTTTTCTGCTCCCTATTGGTTGCCATTCTAGGACCTGCTTTGGTAATCTTTCGTCGTTCATCCGTTGTACATGGCCGTACCATATCAGTTGCCTTTTAGTGATGTCCTCCGTTATGCTTCCCTCGATTTCCATTCTTTCTTTTATGATCTCATTTCTTATGTGATCTATTCTAGATATTCTCATTAATCTTCTTATTGCATCCATTTCGACACTTTCCATTTTTGTTTTGTATTTTTCTGTTACGCGACAAGTCTCTATTCCATACAACAGCGTGCTTTTGACCATTGTTTCATATATGTTAAATTTTACATTCTTTTTTATCTCTCTGCTCCATAAAATACTGTTAAGACATCCAATAACTTTTTTTGCTTTTACTATTCTTTTTTCCAATTCTTTACAGTCTGTTCCTGTCTTATCAAATGTGACACCCAAGTATACATACTCATTGCATGGAGATATTGTTTGTCCATTTTCTAGTACTAACTCACTGGATTCGTTTCCAATACATAAGTACTGTGTCTTGTCCACGTTCACTGTTAGTCCCCACTTTTGGTATACTTCTGTTAACTTTCTCATCATATACTCCATGTCTTCTTTATCATTAGCCACAATTACTTGGTCGTCAGCAAACTGCAGTGTGTGTATGGTAAATCGGTCGTTAAATTGTATTCCCATGCCGTGCACTTTACGTTTCCAGTTTTTTAGAGCTACTGCGATATATATTTTAAGAAGACTTGGAGAGAAACAACATCCCTGTCTTAAGCCTTTTGTTACCAGGAATTCTTTTGGAAGTCGATTTTCAATTTTAATTTTAGATTTTGACCCTTTGTATGGTTCTTTTATCGCTTTTATGTAAGTATGATTGATATTAGTTTGCTCTAAAACTGTCCATAATTTTTCTACTGGAACCGTATTATATGCTTTTTGTAGGTCCACAAAGGTAACATGAGTTTCTATATTTCTGGCGCTCCTTTTCTTAATTACTTGCGCGAAACCCACTTTGCTCTTCTTCTTCTTGTTCATGAAAATCATTCTCTATTAGATCTGTAAGAATCCTACCGTACAATCTACTTAGAGTACTGGTTACTGAAATTCCTCTGTAATTGTTGCAATCCAGCTTGTTTTCTTTTTTATGTATTGAGGATATGAATGCAATTTTCCAATCATTAGGTACTGGATGTGATGTGATGTGATGAATATATGTGAGATTTTCGAGTAGTTTCTCTGATTCATATTTGAGCATTTCAGTATATATTCCCCCAGGTCCGCTAGCTTTTCCGGATTTAAGTTTTTTAATATTATTCTTTATCATTTCTTTTTCGATGATTACTTCCTCTCCATGTACTTCTATGTCTCTTCTCTCCGAAGCTGCCAGATATTCGGGTCTCGTCTCCTGCAGCAGTCCCTTGTAGTGTTCTGTCCATTGTTCTGGTTTGATTATCTGGATGTTTACTTTTTCTTTTGGTGGGTTTTTACTGTAGAAATGAATTTCCATACTTCAGAACTCTGCCTACCTCCTACGTGTGTGTTTATGTCGTGGCACTTGTGCTCGAACATTGCATTTTTTCTGTGCGTATCAAATTTCTTAGCTGTCTTCTGGTTTCCCTGTAGATTTCTAGGTCTCTTTGCTTCTTAGTACTGAGCTATTTCAAGTATGTGCGTTTTTTCTCTTTGACCATTTCCTGTATTTTGTCCATCCATGTCATCCTCTCTTTCTTTATTTCGTAATTAGAATGCGTCATAACATCTACGGTGCACAGAATTTGGGTCCAGTTAAGACGTTCGCCGGTGGCAGCCGGTCTACGCATCCACGTTTAAACACGAATACAAACACATATATACCAGGTATTAATTTCTAGTTAGTATTCAACTCTTTGGTGAATTCCATTTGAAGTTTATTGATAAATCGTAAATTTATTTATTAAAGAATGATCAAATTTGTCAGTGCACGTTCACATGTGCACTTATAAAGGAACCGCCACTGGTCTTAATGTTTCTTCTTTCTATCCACAGGCAGGTAGGGTGGTTCTTCGCGTCATGTCCAGTTAAAATACCAATCAGCAGTCCAAAGACTTTTCTTGTCCCTCTCAGCAATCTTCTAATTTTATGGTCGTCTTTTAGTCACGCCCAGAAGTGGAATAAGTCCACTACACGATATATATTTGTCTTGGCATAATTTTTCTTATTTTCTATTTAATTTTTTGTTGCTCAGTATATTAAATACAAAAGATATTCAGCTGAATCAAAATTTAAATTTAGCTCATGAAATCGTCAACAAAAATGCCGAGCAAGCAGGAATCAAATTCCCTCCGCGGCTGACATGATTTAGCGACGCCAATTATAATGACTGAAATAACAGACAGGAATTGTTATATGAGCAGCAGCAGCATTTCGGAGTCGGTATAGCAGGGCTGCAGGCAAGCATCAGGGTGGTTAGAGAGGGATAGGGGTGGTTTCGGCGTCGCCGTCGGCATGCCTAGCCAGCAATAACCGCATTCTTGAGCTTTTGGAATCCCCTTGCTGACAGAACACAGTAATTAACATGTTCCAGAAGTAATCCGTATGTTGTCCGGAGATAAGAATAGCATCATGGTCCCCTAGGCCTGTCGTAAGAGGCGACTAAAGGAGCCTCTACCCATGGGTAAATGCGTGGCTGGCCAATGACGCGCCATGTGACATATTTAGCATGGGCCGTAACTGGAAGCCTAAATTAACGATCTGCGGAGTTTTTCGGACTGTGAGATGGTGTATATTGGGCCCAGAAAGGCGGCCTAGGTGCCAAGTTAAATCCCTTAAGCCACTACCTTACATTCATTCAGTAAGGACCTGTACAAACCTGGTCTGGGGTTGATGGGGTGGTTATAGCCAAGGAGCCAAAAGGGTGCACAATAAGCCAGTAATGACTGCAGTGCAGTGACTGTGGCTTGAATGTATCTCGAAAGCACGTTGTTCGAAAACCATTTTTTTGAAAGCAATAGTTTGAAAACAGTTTCCTCGAACGGAAATTTGTTCGAAAACAGTTTCTTCGAAAGGAAATTGGTTCGAAAACATTTCCTTCGAGCGCTGCTACAAAATGGCGCAAATCAAAACAGCGCCTTTCAAAATAGCGCTGCTACAAAGCGCGCATCCAAATGGCGCTGCCTCAAAATAGTGCTGCTACAAAATAGCATCTTATTACTTGCCACTCCCGGTAACTTCTTTCTAACATATATTTTCAAAAAAAAAAACTTGCCTAAATTTTTCCCGGGATCCTAGAGGGTGTGAAACCAAACCGAACCGAACCGAAGCGGCATCCTAGAGGTGGTGAAACCAAACCGAACTAAACCGATACTTCGATTCGGTTCAATTCGGTTCGGTTCAGTTTTATTTCACACCCGCTAGGATCCCGCGAAAGAAGTCAGGAAAGTTTTTTTTTATAATATGTTAGAAAGAGTTAAAAGTTGCTGTTTTTAATGAACAACATGTTTTCGAACGAATTTTCGTTCGAACAAAATGTTTTTGAACAAATTTCCGTGTTGCTGTTTTGAGGGGTAGAGCAGCGGGACTGTAAGCGCTGGTCGTTTTATAAAATCTGGGTGCAAAAATCCTTAAAAGGACGATGTAAAAATACTAATTCCTCCGAGCCACACAAAGACAATATAGAGGATTGGCACTCACCTTTTCAGTTGTTTCCGTCGTCCAGAGGAGCTCCTCTCGCTGGCCCAGTCGTTGCAGTCGATCCACACTAGAATCACTTGTTTGTGTAATGGTTTAGTTTGATTTTCTAAGAATGTTATTGGATTTTTTGGTTAATAGAATTTATCACCATGCTGCGTGGTGATCTCGATAGAATACGACAGACGAATCCTTTTTGGTTACGCCTTTTTGCGCAGATTCATTTTTCGTAGATGGCGCTGGCGTTTTGCTTGTGCCAATCAAATTGAAATTGTGTGGGTTTTCCGAATACGGGAATTTGGCGCAAAATTTGAATTTAAAATTAAAGTTGCACGAACATTTTCCGCCCACTTAAAACGAAGTTTTACATTGAGATTAATTGAATAAACAATTGGCTATATAAAAAAAAAATATAAGTTAATTCAAAACCTTAAAGGGTAGGTTATTAAAATCCGTTTTAGGTTTATAGATCAAAAGGAAAAAAAAATGCAAAAAATATATTTATATATTCTAGATAACGACACACGAAACAAAAAGAAGTTGCTTGGGAGTTTAGTGTGCATCTAAAGGTAGTGGGCACAACTTGACCACGGGACGAGTGAAAAGTCCGTGTTGTGTTTTAACAGTAGCAACTCGAATGTGATTATCCCGACCAGGATGTACAGATACTATTCTACCCAGCAACCAGTGTAATGGCGGCCTAGTTTCATCCTTAATTAATACAAGCGTATCTAGCTTGATTTCAACCACTTAGAACGCTGTTGTAAAGTATTTAAGTACTCGAGTTTCCAACGCTTCCAGAAATCGGCATGAATTCGTTGGATAAGTTGCCAACGCTTAAGGGTATTAACTTTAAGGGTAGAAAGGTCAGGATCAGGACACGAATTAAGGGGTTCCATTGTGAGGAAATGACCCGGAGTCAAAGACGTAAGATCGTTTGGGTCAGAGCTTTGCTCACAAAGGGGTCGAGAATTGAGTAATGCCTCTATTTGGGCGAGGAGAGTATAGAGCTCTTCGAAGGTTAGTATCTGGTCACCGATGACCCGATACAAATGTGTTTTTATAGATTTGACTCCTGCTTCTGCTAGACCATTTAGGTGGGGGGCTCCCGGACTATTAAGACACCATTTGATTTTTAAGCTCTCAGAAGCTAATTTCGAAAGATTATGGAGCTCCTTAATAGCCCCAACAAAGTTTGAGCCTCTATCACTTGTGATTTGGACACAAGTGCCACGTCTAGCGACAAAGCGTCGTAAAGCGGCGATGCACGCCTCTGTGGTTAAATCCGAAACCAGCTCGATATGGATTGCTTTGACAGAAGTATCGACAAAGACTGCGATATATGATTTACCAACTTGTGCTCCACGACGTCTCTGACCTACAAAGGTTTTGATTGGGCCTGCATAGTCTAAGCAAACGTGTGAAAAACATTTTAATTGTGACATTCTAAAAGAAGGTAAATCCGACATGTACGGAGTATACGGTTTTGGTTTTAAGCGAAAGCAGGGAATACATTGCAATAAAACCCTCTGAATAGCTCGACGTGATGACATAATCCAAAACTTTTGACGAATTAAGTATTGGACTGTGTTTATTCCGGGATGTAAATTTTCGTTATGAGTTTGAATAATGATCAATTGGGTTAATCTATGAGATTTCGGCAATAATAAGGGATGTTTTGCCTCAAAGGAGAGTTGAGAATGCCGTAAGCGTCCGCCCACTCTAAGGAAACCCAATTCGTACAAAAAGGGCGCGAGTTTGCGAAACGGCTTAGGTAATAGCTGAGTATTCTGAATTTTTTGAATGATATCCGAAAAACACTCTTCTTGGACCCTTTTAACTAAAACAAGTAGAGCCTTGTGTAGTTCAAAAGCGGAAAAAACGCCGGATAAAAGGTCCACTGAGTTTTTTCGATGTGAATAAGTCTTAAAAAATGACAAATGATTTTTTGAATGGTATTTAAATTGGATATTTTATCGATTAATCTATCAAAAAAGTTTTTATTTTGAAGTTCTGCCGTCAGCACCACTGAATTTTCCGGTTTTTTCTTCTTTGAGAACCTCGTCTGGAACTCCCAAAGAACGTTCATTTATAAACCTTTGAATTTGCCACTCCGTAGTGGGCAAGGTAATCCATGGAGGGCCGTGAAACCAAAGAGGGTGATTTATTAAGTTATTGGGCGACAACCCTCTGCTAGCGCAGTCGGCAGGGTTTTCGAGTGAAGTAATGTGATACCATGGGACTTCGGGGATTGTTTCTTGAATACGACTCACGCGGTTTGCCACAAAGGTCTTCCACTTGTGAGGTGAAGATGTGACCCAATGAAGCGTGACCTGTGAGTCCGAGAACGCAAGAATTTCATCGATTACGAGTAATGATGAATAGGTGCGAATAACTAGTTCGAGTAAATCAGCTAATAGAGTAGCTCCAAGTAGTTCCAAACGTGGGATTGAAATAGTGTGTAAGGGAGCAACCCTTGACTTGCCCATGACTAGAGCAGTTTTGTTAATTTTATTTGGTAATTCGACGCGAACGTATACGCAAGAAGCGTATCCTAGCTCGGATGCATCGCAGAAACCTAGCAATTGACATCGTTGAATATTATTCGAAAAAATATGTCTAGGTATACAAAGATTCGAAAGAGTGGTTAATTGATTCCAAAGAGTTTTGATTGGATCGGGGAGTATTTCATCCCAATCAGTTTTGCATAACCAAAGTTTTTGCATAATCACTTTGGCTAAAAATGAAACAGGCGATAAGAAACCTATACGATCCCAAATTTTAGCGATAGCCGATAAAATATTCCTTTTGGTGCAAGGTTTTTCACAAGGGGTACAAGAATAGGTAAAAGTATCTGTAGAAGGGTGCCACTGAAGGCCCAACACCTTAATCGATGTTGAAGAATCGTCTTCAAAGGTAACAGGGATCTGACAATCAGCGGGCGACAAATGTGAAAGAAGTTTCGGATTATTTGATGCCCATTTTCTTAATTCAAATTTTCCCAATTTAAGCAACGCTATGAGATCCTTTTGAAGTGATAAAGCACCTTCTAGAGAGTTAGCTCCACAGCAAATATCGTCCATGAAAATGTTATTCAAAAGGACCTGGGATGCTTCAGGATAATTCTTAGCCTCCAGGATGGCTAGTTCTCTAAGAGTTCTAATAGCTAAATAGGGACTTGAACTAACACCAAACGTCACTGTATTAAGCCTGTATTCCTGCAGGGGTTCATTGGGATCAAATCGCCAAAGTAGCCTTTGGTAGTCCCGATGAATTGGATTAATTTGAATTTGTAAAAAGTGCTGTTTTATATCAGTCAAAAATACGATAGAATAAAATCTGAATTTTAATAGAATTTCGGAAATATCGGCTTGTAATTTTGGTCCTATTAAAAGAGTTTCGTTCATGCTTAGGCCTTTCGAACCCTTAATCGAGGGGTTAAAAACCACCCGGAGTTTAGTCGTTGATTTGTCAAGACGAAGGACTCCGTGATGTGGTAAATAAGAACATAACTGAGGTCTAGGTTCGGATCTTGGAATTAAAGACATGTGCCCGTTTTTGAGATATTCTCTCATAAAATCCGAGTACATACTATAGAAATTTGAATTTTTTATTAAGCGAGATTCGAGAGACAAAAATTGACGATAGGCCACTGAATATGTGTCTCCTAGGTCAGGAGGGTCAATGTGACGAAAAGGCAAATTTACAGTAAATCGGCCCGAAATATCTCTAGTGGTAGTTTTTTGGAAAATCTCTTCACATCTTTTTTCTTCGGGTGAGAGAAACGTTTTTGACTTAATTGATTCTAGTTCCCAAAATCTGCGAATATTAAAGTCGAGAGACTGCTCACAGGAAGTAAAGTA
Source organism: Aspidapion aeneum (assembly GCA_963576565.1). NCBI lineage: Eukaryota > Metazoa > Arthropoda > Insecta > Coleoptera > Brentidae > Aspidapion > Aspidapion aeneum. Next base: position 29,390,611 of record OY755038.1, on the reverse strand, counting down.
AGAATTGACTTGAGGTGAAATATTTATGTTTTGAGTTTGGCCCATCAAGACCCACCCAAAAACTGCCTCAAAAGCGGAGGGTAGGCCGTGAGGTCCTGGAATTCGTCCTGATTGGACGATTTCTGTGTAAAGTTGTGCACCTAAGAGTAAGTCAATTGGACCAGGGTTGTAAAATTGACTATCTGCAAGCTTTAGATTTGAAATATGACTCCAATTGGATGAATCTACCTGTATTGAGGGCATATTCGAACAGAGTTTCGGTAAAACGAATACTTGAATAGAAAAGGTAGGCTCTTGTTGGCCTAGGGCTCGAATAGTGCAAGTAGAAATGCCGTTAGTGGCCGATGAAGATTGATTTAGTCCCAGAACAGGGATCGAAATTTTGTTTCTTGGCAAGCCTAACCTGTTAAGACAAGCTTCGCTTATCAGGTTAGCTTGGCTACCGCTGTCCAGAAGTGCTCGGACAGGTTGGTAGTTACCCCGACTATCGAGTACCTCTAATTTTATAGTCGCTAGAAGCACTGTCGTACGGGGCGTCAAGGTGGATAACGAAGAGTATTGATTTGTAGATGTATTTGGATTCGAATTGATTTGAATTGAATTTGAACTGGGTTGAACAAAACTAGGGTTCTGTTGGCTAAGAATTGAATTTGAATTCTGATACGATAAGTTTGTGCCTGTGCTAGGCACGGCCACTTGATTTGAATTAAAACTTTGATTTAAGTTCGAATTTTGATTTGAATTTTGGCTTGAATTAACAAAGGATTGACTTGAATTCTGACGGATTGAATCTGTCATTTGCGATAGATGAATAAGACTATGGTGCCTATGTCGACATACCCTGCAGTTGTAGGTACTACTGCAGTCAATTACTTGATGATTTGAACGTAAACAGTTGATACATAACGATTGTTGTTTTACATAAGTAAAACGATCTGAAGGAGATTTGGAGATAAAAACACCAGACTGCGAGAGTGGATGAAAAGAATTATTGCATAATTTGCACTTATAGGGTTGTTGGTTTGTTTATTTGATACTTGTGAGTGCGTATGCGCTAAAAAATTTGATGGAGGGCTTGATTTGTACTGATTATTTGAATAAGAATTATATTTTTGGTTACTAGAATTCGAATAATTTGGTTTTTGCTGTTTTGAAGTCGAATTTTGCATTTGCGTATTTTGGGGAGATAGCTGTACTGTTTCAAGAGCACGGCATTGGTTAATAAGAAACTGAATTAGATTTTGATATGTTGGAATCTCGGTAGTACTATACTTTAATTCGAAAGCGGTTCTTGTGGTTTGATCGATTTTTGATAATAAAATTGAAAATAAACAAAAACACCACGACGTTACTGGAAATTCAAGATTTTCGAGCGCCGCAATATTCTCGGAAAAGGTATCTACCAAGACTCTAAGATCCTTTGCTGACTGGTTTCCCTTTAAAGAATTTGCATAGTAGATTGAGTTCCAGTAGGTACTGGCTAAAAGTCTTTTATTTTGATAGCGATCTGTTAATACCTTCCAGGCGATTGCGTAATTACTTGCCGTTAATTTTATAGAACTTAAAATATTAAGTGGTTCGCCCTCAAGGAAGGTTAGCAAATGTTGAAATTTCCTTATATCGGAATAATTAGAGTTTTCGTGAACCAAACAAGAATAAACATCGTAAAAGGTTGGCCACTTTTTTACGTTTCCATTAAAGCAAGGTACCTTTAAAGGGCTTAGATCATCGCTACGTGAATAGTGTGAAGTTGCGGGGGTAAAATTTGAATGAACTGAATCGGAACATAAACTCGAAAAAAGAACTTTAGCTTGGTGGTAGAATAGATCCGTATCTTTCCTAATTTTGTCCTGTACTTCGAATTCATCATCGTCGTCGTCTTTCAAGAGACCTATGATGTCATTATGAATGTTTTTAAATTGTTCATAGTGATCATCTAACGATTCGTAAAACGCCTTAAAAATTGGCAAGGAAGAACTATCTGATTTAGCTTTTGTTCCCAAGTTATACGTTTCCGTAATACGAGATATTGAAACTTTGCGTTGATTCTCAAGCTTTTTTAACGACATATTGTTAATTAAAAAAATAAAAAATATTTAAAAGGAATAAAACTAACACTTGACCCCTATTGACTTTAATCAGTCCAAAAGAGTTCAACAAGCATATATTTTATTATCGATTTCTCGAATAAATGCAAAAACTTATCAACAGCTGTTATCCTAGGTCGCGATTTTTCTCCGAAAATAAATGCACGCAAAACAACTTGTACCTACTACCGCTTCTCTTATTATTTACAGGTAAATACTAATTCTACTAGATGTGTTTGTTTACCTGTTAAATAAGAATAAAGCATTTAACTCACAAGCACTTTTGTTGTTTTGAATAACTATAACATATTATTTAAACAAATAACTATTATTTAAACAAATTTCGATTTTTGAATCAAAACAAACGACGTACGAAGTGCCAATTTCGGCTGCAATGAAATGTGGGTGGAGCAACCGTTAAGCCACGCAAGGGGGAACGGAACCTCCGATTTAAACAGGACACGGCAACTAAGCTAACCAAAATGGCGAGGCGAAAAATCTAATATTTTTAGCAAATAAATTTTAAAAAACTATCTGGGTCGTGGGACCAGAAAATGTTGCTGTTTTGAGGGGTAGAGCAGCGGGACTGTAAGCGCTGGTCGTTTTATAAAATCTGGGTGCAAAAATCCTTAAAAGGACGATGTAAAAATACTAATTCCTCCGAGCCACACAAAGACAATATAGAGGATTGGCACTCACCTTTTCAGTTGTTTCCGTCGTCCAGAGGAGCTCCTCTCGCTGGCCCAGTCGTTGCAGTCGATCCACACTAGAATCACTTGTTTGTGTAATGGTTTAGTTTGATTTTCTAAGAATGTTATTGGATTTTTTGGTTAATAGAATTTATCACCATGCTGCGTGGTGATCTCGATAGAATACGACAGACGAATCCTTTTTGGTTACGCCTTTTTGCGCAGATTCATTTTTCGTAGATGGCGCTGGCGTTTTGCTTGTGCCAATCAAATTGAAATTGTGTGGGTTTTCCGAATACGGGAATTTGGCGCAAAATTTTAATTTAAAATTAAAGTTGCACGAACATTCCGTTTGAACAAAATGTTTTCGAACAAATTTTCGTTCGAACAAAATGACTTTCGAAGAAAACGTTTTCGAACAATTTTTTGTTTGAACAAAAAAATTCGAAGAACATTTTTCGATGAAATTTCCGCGACCCGAGAAGGAGTACTCCTTTAAAATCGGGTCAAACTGCGTATATGGTCTTACTTGATTTCTGCATCTCTGTTGGTCCTGACGTGGGGAGATGCTCATTCTCCCTCCCAGTCTCACCAGGTTGTAGTCATAATCGGGGGTTTTCGTCGGTAACCGGGTCTTATGCGAAATTTTTCCTCGATACCCTAGGAAAAAAATTTATACAGAAGTAATAAACCTTTGCGTGATTGCATAGAGGACATCAGTATTGTCACGAATCACTGTCACATATCTAAGGGTCCTTCTTTAAACATCTTCTGAAAGTTCCATCTCCTAACGGAGGTTATAGAGACGTCATGTCGCACAAGTCTCTTAAGTTCTTAAGCCAGGACATTTTTTTTTCTTCCTTGTCTTCTCTTGCCTTTAATTTTTCCCTTCATTTTATTTTGTAGTAGCTTGTATTTGGGGCCTTTCATTACTAACTCGTGACCAAAGTATTCCAACTTTTTCTTTTTCAGAATAGTCCAATTTATTTACAACTATTATGTCAGTTTAGAACGTTATTCGACGCCTATTCTCCACCTCCGATCCTTACAATCATCTTCTGTCAGGCTTTTTTGACTTATTGATCTTTGGATGGACTGTTGCATGCCATTACAGTTCAGGTCGCCTCACTTATCAGTTGTCTTTTAGTGATGTGATCCGTTATGCTTCCCTCGATTATCATTCTTTCTTTTATGGTCTCATTTCTTATATGATCTGTGCTATAATACATATTCTCATTGATTTTCTTATTGCATCCATTTCGACACTTTTGTTTTGTATTTTTCTGTTATGCGACAAAGTCTGTATTCCAAATTACAATCTGATTTTCAACTCTGCTTCATATAATAATAAGTTAAATTTTCCATTATTTTTTATCTCTCTCTATCTCTCTATCTCTCTTACCTTTTCTGCTTTCACTATTATTTTTTCCAGTTTTTATAACTCGGTTCCTGTCTTATCAACTGTGACACCCAAGTATACATACTATTGCATGGAGCATGCCTAATTTTTTTTTTTGATTTATCTGGTTCAGTTCTTAATTCCATTCCAAAATTGTCAGCCCATGAAAGGCTGAATATTTCGTTCGTTTTTATTATTCATACCATACATACATATAGAAAAGTTTGGAAAACGTAGCAACCAGCGCTGCAGTCTCACCTAGACCTAGTCTCACTTGCAAATTATAAGTTTAGTGGCTCTGCCGCAAAGAAATTTTTTTATTTTTCAAAAGCTATATTTGCAATTTCATTGTAATTTATGTTTTCCTTTTTAATTACACTTTCTATTGGTTTCTTTAATGTATTTTGGCATGAAACGTTAATAATATTCAAACAAGCATTCGTGGCTGATCGGAAAAAAAAAGTTTTTGTTTCTCTTATAATTTTCGGTGGGTAGCTCGAAAGGTTAACCCCAAGGGGATCCAAGATCTAATGGACATCTAATAAGTGTTGACAGTTAACTGTTTCATCCTTATGGGACTTCTCAGAACACTACTTGGTCAATGTGACACCCTTGCGAAGTTAATAAGACGGTGGTGTCTGTAATCCTATATCTATAGTGAGAAAACCCTCGCAAGAAACACCATCTACCGAGATACGAGAGAAACTAGAACAAGAGCAGAATAAACTGCTATATATATATCGGTCGATGAAAAGATTCATTGCAAAGAAAAAGAAACCCTCCGTGACCTACGACAGCTTTTCTGTCTTTTAGGCCGGAGCAACGCTGATTATCGTTATATTATGTTGCTAATATTATTTGCAGAAGCTTGTCGGCTGTAATGTCGTCTTTCCAGTGTTTCAAGGCTTTATTAAAGAGTGCTTCACTGTAGATATTCAAAAAGAATAGGAAATGTATAAAGCATTGACGGACATCTCTTATATTTATAATTTTCTTGTGTTAAGCTGTATCGAACACTTTCTCGAAGCCAATAAAACAGATATTTTAAGTACATGTCTTTGTTAATATTAAGTCAACTTTAAGTTTGACGTTTACGCCAACGTCATGCCGTGTCTAAATTTCTAACATTCTAACCAAATGTCACTTTTTTTGGAATCTGTTATTTTGCGACTATTATGTTGTCAATAATCTTTAATGTGCTTTTTGAGTAGTGTAAAATGTAGATTGAAGCCATTTTCATGGTATTCTGCTACTGGATTGTTGAAGAGCTATACCATATTTAAGAATTCCACTGTATATTATAATGCTGTAATTAATCATTCTTCTGTTTTTCCAATAATTCTGCACTGACAGCTCGTGATGTTACGAAGAGACCGGGAACTGGTGTGCGATAACGACCCTGTTCCTGGAATGTCGTTAGCCCTTTCCAAAAATAACGTTCTTAGTTCAGACTGAGTAGGGAGGTTATTTATAGCACCTCATGCATGCCCTTTGACCTAAGTGTAAATATTTTAAGAATCTGGAAACTTTTCGTATATTTAAATTACTTTTTCAATTCAGTTTCAGCTGGGCTGGAACTTCGTGGCATTACAGAGATACTTTTCAACGATATATTCTGATGACACTTTTATGCAGGGTCTGACTAACATGCTAATATTTAAAGAGGTAAATCTTGGGTCAATTTTCAGAAAATACTTGATATAAACCTCCAATTTACCGATGGCAATTCCTGGATGGATGCTACTGGTCGAAATAAAAAATAGGTATGTACCAAACTTTAGGTTTAGACCATATGTTCATAACTTTATAGAGCATAAATATGGGGCATACTCATGCATTCTCACACGCTATACTTGAAGCCCCCATTTAATTCTTAATGTTCCTTTTCGGGTAGACAGGATTTCGGTTACTGCGCATGCGTCAGTTTGTATCGTTTTGGAACATATCCGTTACATTACTACATGGTTTGACAATTATTGTAAAAAATTTAAGGTTATTTCTATTATTTCTTAACATTGAACTACTAGAAGCAGCATAACCTTAAACCACAGGCAGGTTTGTTTGAGTAAATGATCTCCAGACATTGTTGTCAAGTCAATTTGAAAACATTCCTAATCCTTTAAAAATTTCTTTGTAAATCTTAAAAATAGTACAAAACCATAATACAGCATCAAAATAGAGAATACTTCTTTATATTAAAAATGATTCAACATTCTATTGTAGCAAGTATATTATTTTTAAATCTCAATAGTAATAATACAAAATCCTGCAGCTATAATACATTTAAAACAATGTGGCAGCTTAAGAACCGGGTGTTTGTTTACATAACAATGTTTAAAATATTTAACTACGCCGATGTTTTGTTTAAAGATAAATAAGCTGTTTACTTAGTTGTAAAAGGACCGTTTATTTCCTACGGCATAGGATGTTTTACAAACCTTGCACTTTTCTATCATATTGACTTTAACGCAAAAAACAATAAAAAATCACAAATTCACAGGCTTTTTAGCACGGATCATCTTTTAGTCCACAACGATTCAAAATGCAATGACGGCCATCAACAACAAGTGACGAGAGTACGTCATCGACCACGCCGTTGTTGGCGAGGTTGCCGCGCTGTTACTTTTTTCAAACCTTTAAAAGAAACAATTATTTTTAATTCAAGTAATTTGACAAAAGTAAAAATATTTTATTGTATTTATCTTGGTAAAACTAGTAAGGCTTTTACATTTTATTTTGAATGAAAATAATGTTAATTTTGAAAGAAAAAATACCGATAATTTAATTATGTCTTTTTAGTTATGTAAACATTATGTAAACATGGCAATTTGGGTTCTTTTCCCCCCTGGCCCGTTTGTAAATATTAGACTCGATCAATAAAAAAGCATGCTGCTTCTACAGGGTTTAATGTTCGAAGATTTTTTCTAAAAACTTGGGTAAAAATTTATCAAATTTTCTAAAATTAATTGTGCACGTTTATTGTGGACACCATGAAGAGTGTTTAATGGCATCTATAAACCACTCTTAACAAATTATAAAGAAAAATACAAGTACACACCTGTGAAATGGCCATTCTTCCCATTTTTCACAGAAAAAAATATAATTTTACACGACAAACGCAAAACATCGCAAAATGTAAACAAACAACAAATATGGCGTCCATCCCACACAGCAGCTGTGTGTCTTTGTGACAAATCATACGCATGCGCACTTAAAAATGCGCGTCTGCGAAGTTAATTTTGCCATTGTTTCCAAAGCAAGCTATGAGTGCTAACGTATTTGGTTACAATTAAAAGCCGCGTTTTTATCACAGCGGGCACGACCGAACGAATTCGCCTTCTTGTGCGATACAATAGCAGCATTTGAACCTCTAGATTTTTTTTAAATTTTAACAATTTTAGACAAAAAATATTTCCTCAACAGTGATGATAATTTTTTGACCATTAATCCAAAAAGGGATATTTTAACACCCTATTAGTAAAAATAAATGGATCAATCTGATATCTTCTTAAGCCATGCGCACACTCCAAGTGAACTCCACGCTATATTAGCCTTAAAAACAGTTTTTTTATAAATATCTCAGAAGCAAAAGCCACCAGGAAATTTTTTGTTCAAAAATTAATTATTAAGAAAAATTATAGTCAATATCACAAAGTGGCGTAATTGATTTTTTACTATTTTACAGAGAGCGTTCAACTTTTTTTATTTTCACGTTATTTCATGCGATGCTACGTTAAAAAATTAGAATTTCTTCAACTGTCAAAAAACATTAGCATTAATTAATACTACTACTATGTCGGTTTAGAACGTTTTTCTACGTTGTCCGACGCCTATTCTCCACCTCCTTCGATCCTGACATTCATCTTCCGTCAGGTTTTTTTGACTCATTGATCCTTGGCCATTCCAGTTTAGGACGCCCTCTTTTTCTGCGCCCTATTGGTTGCCATTCTAGGACCTGCTTTGGTAATCTTTCGTCGTTGATCCGTTGTACATGGCCGTACCATATCAGTTGTCTTTTAGTGATGTCTCCGTTATGCTTCCCTCGATTCCCATTCTTTCTTTTATGATCTCATTTCTTATATGATCTATTCTAGATATTCTCATTGATCTTCTTATTGCATCCACTTCGACACTTTTTATTTTTGCTTTGTATTTTTCTGTTACGCGACAAGTCTCTATTCCATTCAGCAGCGTGTTTTTCACCATTGTTTCATATATGTTAAATTTTACATTCTTGTTTATCTCTTTGCTCCATAAAATACTGTTAAGACAACCAATTACCTTTTTTGCTTTTACTTTTTTTTCTAGTTATTTACAGTCTGTTCCTGTCTTATCAAATGTGACACCGAGGTATACATACTCATTGCATGGAGATATTGTTTGTCCATTGTCTAGTTCTAGCTCACTTGATTCGTTTCCAATACATAAGTACTGTGTCTTGTCCACGTTCACTGTTAACCCCCACTTTTGGTATTGTTCCGTTAACTTTCTCATCATATACTCCATGTCTTCTTTATCATTAGCTACAATTACTTGGTTTTTTAGAGCTACTGCGATTTAAAAAGAGTTGGAGAGATACATCCCTGTCTCAAGCCTTTCGTTACCTGGAATTCTTTTGAAAATCGATTTCCAATTTTAATTTTAGATTTTTATCCTTTGGAAAGTTCTTTTATCGCTTTAAGCTTTTTGTTAGGTTTTGATATACTTTGGTCCCAAATTATTCCATTTAATAAAGTTACTGCTTTTCTTCCTTGTACGTTTCGATCTTTTATAGCTTTGTCTAGTGTTCCGTCAGCTGTAATTTTTAGACCTAAGTATTTATACTCATCACAGGAATGAATTCGCTGTCCAGTATTTAAGATAAGATCGTGTTTCGTTCCACCGATACACATATACTCTGTCTTATTGAGATTAACCTCTACTCCCCACTTATTGTACTCTTCTATTAGTTTTTGTGTCATATATTCGAGGTCGTTTTTACTCAAGCCTATATTTTTAGCTGCTGTGTACAGTTCTTCCAGCATTTTTATCAGTTCTTCTATCTTATCAGTTAATATGGCAATATCATCAGCATATCTTAGGTGGTTCAGGTATTGCCCGCTTATATTGATACGTATTTCTTTCCAATCTAGGTTTTTAAAGACATATTCTAGGGCCTGGTAAAATAGTTTAGGGGATAATTTGTCACCCTGTTTTACACCTCTTCTTATGCGGATTGACTTGGTTGCTTCATGGATTTTGATTGATGTAGTTGCTTCGCTATATATATTGGCTATTAAGTCTGTGTATCTGTGACTTATTCGGTTAATTAATTAAAGATGCTTTTACTGCCCAATGCTCAATGTTATCGAAAGCTTTTCCAAAGTCTATAGACGCAATATATAGTGAAATCTTGTATTCGCTGGCTCGTTCTATTAGGATTTTCATAGTTAATAGGTGGTCAACTGTACTGAAACCTTCTCTGAAGCCTGCTTGTTTTTTGATTGCCACTGGGGATAAGGCGCTTAAATAAATGTTACTCCTAGTGACCTCCTAGCTTAACTCCGGTGCCACATTGTTCCATTTCAATCCTTGGGCTCTTATCAACCCGATACCACAAAGCAAAGCCTTTGCTTTTAAGGCGAAGGAAAGGCAAGTCTCCATAAATTTCGACTGCGACGACAGCCAAAATAAAACCTCGAGTAACTTGAAAATCTTCAATTTATTTTCCTATCACTTCAGTGAGATGGAAACGTTACGTTTACACTTGTAAGAAAAGGCCAAAAATTTACCGAAAAGTTTTAAAACAGTAATCCTTCTTCCTCTTTTTAAGAATACAGGCTTAGAGTTAGAGCGAGTGTATAACCAAAGTAAACAAAAGTTTTATCCAAGCGGTCCAGCCGCGACGCCAGTTTTCTATTAGGGGGGGGGGGGGCAGGAAATGCCAAAAATATTTAAGAGGGGGTTAGGAAGGGCCAAAAATATTTCTCACATTACATATTACTTTAAGGAAAAAAAGTGCACCACATAAAAATGATTGTAGACCCACTGAAAAACCCAAGGGCGTAAGCTAAAATTTAAAAAAATTTGTAGTTTACAAATAAGAAAAAAAAAGTACCATACGGAAAATTGTTTGTAAATAGAACGGAAAAATAGAGCCGCAGGCAAAATTTTCATAAAAAATTGGTGTTTTTTGGTAAAAATGGCGCCGCAGAAGAAAGAATAATTACAACTACATAATATTTTCGAGTCAAAATCATTTAAGCAAACTAATAATCATGGATGCACATCAAAATAAATGGATCCATGACGGATCTGATACCTTCTTAGCTAGCCAATTAGCACACTTCAAGTGAAGCGATGATATATCAACCTTGAAAAAAGTTTTTTAAAATATCTCAGAAACTAAAGCTCCTACGAAGTTTCTGGTTCGGTTTATTGAACACAAATTATTGAACAAAATATAGTCTACTATATTTCGAAAACCACATATCGATGCGATGCTCTGTTAAAAAGTAAGCATTTTCTTAATTTTTTAATTGTCAAAAAACTGTCATTAGCATGAATGAATTTTTGACCAAAATCTAATCAGCTCGTTGAGGAGTGTCGAACAGAATTTTACCTAAAAATCGATTTAGCGGTTTATGAGCTATCGTGCTATGGACAGACATTCCCACACACACACATACAGACAGACATCACGATAATATTGGTAAGATATTACATAATACAAAAAAAATACACCCAAATAAGACATTTTTGGCGTCATCTCAAAAAAAAATTGTCGTCGAAACTAATACCTTCTCTAGCCATTGCTGCGCGGGCTAGGAAAGTAAATAACTTATATATCAAGAAGCTTTTTAAACTACCTACATTACATGCATTAGATATAAGGCAAGAACCAGAGAACGGCAAATGTAGTGGAGTAGACTATGCCGGTTCTATCAATATCAGAGTTACAGAAGGAAGAGGTCATAAAATATATACCTCATATTTCAGTCTTTGTACACCATTCCACAAAAACAGTATATCTAGAAGTAGTGAGCGATATGACAAATGATTTTTGCTTAGTAGTAGTGTTTGGCAGATTTACCGAACGAAGAGCTGGTCACTTTGAAAATGTATATAGTGAGAACGGAACCAATTTTATTACGTAGGTAAAACTTGACACTTAATAGCATTTTATTCCACTTGGTTGGTTTTGGGAAGCTGTTGACGCCAGAACGAAACATCAACTCAGGAGTAATTGGAAAAACAACTCTCACCTATGGAGAACTTGCAATTTTGTTACATCTATGAAGCAAGTCTGAATTCCATGCTTCTCTCTGACAATATAGTTGATTATTTTGTCCTAACTCCTGCTCATTCTCTAATTGGGATGAAAAGTTTGTCTCCCATTGATCCAGTAGCCAGATATATTAATTCAAATTTGTCAGAAAGACGCAGAGTAATCCAGAAAATAAAACGCGGTTTTCGGAAAATTCGGAGTACAGAATATTTAGGAAGATTACAGTATCAGAGATGTGGCAACAGTGAGACGAACGATACAAATATTAGTTCAACTTCCAGTAGAAGATAATGGATAAGCAACACCGATTAATCAAATTTAGATTAACTAAACTAAGTATCTCTAACCGTTTTCAAGTGTAATCAAGTGAATTTCACACAAAGAATTAATCAATTTATTGCAAACATTACTTTTTTTTAAGAATGACGACAATAAAAACTTAGCTACAGGGGCTGACTAACAGCTGTGATTTTACGAAAGTGACACGTTCGTTTGAAAAGTGATTACTTAGACCATAGTTTATTTTAGTAAATACTGTTGAAAAAGTTTTAAATGTAAACAGCGTGAAAAAAACTCGTTTTCGAAAATCTGACCCCTGGGACGTGTGACTTCGCGGCGCGACCATACATCACTTTGTATCGAGATCATGTATGCACGTCCTCTTATCCCCGTGCTCTATAAATTCTCTACTTTTTGGTGCCAACAGTTTTATGATGCCAAGCATATATTGTTATAATTTCGCATGTTCGCAGGACTATTTCTTATGACAGATTTATGCAAGACAAATCGTTTTTGGTGAAAGTTAATAAGTTTTTGAGAACATACTATTTTGTTTAAGGGGTTGCTTTATTGTTACGATGGCAATGCATGTAAAAAAATAACAAAGTGTCTATATCTAAGAGTGCGTTTAAAAGTTCTTAATCAATTTGCAACCGTAATATAGTTAAGCTATTCATTTTAGAAACGCTTTAATAAATAGGCTAAATGTCCCCCATGGACAGGTAGTGGCGCACCCAGGAATGTCTTGGGGGGGCACAAGGCCTTATAATGGCTTATTTTATGCTATCTTTTTCTTTTTATTTATGTGGAAAACATCTAAAAAAATCTTAGGCTTAGGGGGAGCGCCCATAGGACAGGTTAGGATATGTTTGCCATCAATTTAGGAGGGTTAGGATATTACCGATTTTGATTTCCCAAAAGAAGGACAGGAAAGCAAAAAATTATTTTTCAAAAAAATTTAATTCAAAAAAACAATTTTCTAAAAAAATTTCATTCGAAATAATTGTTTACGAAAAAAGTGACATTCGGAATATAGGTTTTCGATCAAACTGTCTTCGAAGAAAGCTTGTTTTTGTAAAACGAACAGTAACCCAAACGGGGTGATACACAATCAGAATAATACCTTAAAATTCGGCGTTCCTTAGTAAATAATTAAATGAATTGTTTGAATTAAAAACTAATAATTAAAATAATGATTTTCAATTTTAAAGTGTTATTCTGGTTATTAATTTTCATCAAGTAATAATTGTCACCCCCAACAATAATTTTTTCAAGTTGTTACCTTTGGCAACGGTGGAAGGCTTTCTACGGGAATCGGGCGTATCGCGGTCTCTTATTAATCAATGCTATACTCTATCTGTTTTGTGTCCCCGTAGAGAAATTGAGCCCTCTAGATGTGGACTAGTTCACGCGGTATAAAAAAAACAAACGTTTGTATTGTCGATTTATTACATTTTCTTCTTTTCCTTCTAGTGGAATTACAACCCCTGGTGGGTTTTAGCCTGATTACCAGAGTCCTCCATTCTGTCATCTTTGGTACGATTCTTCATCATCTTCTTATTCCTATATTCTTAATGTCATCTTCGACATCGTCTGTTCATCTTTATCGTGGCTTCCCTCTTGCTCTCCTGTATTTTTTTGGTGTTCTCTGTTCCAACCAAGCTAATCTTCCACTTTTGATTAATCTTACGATGCTTGCGTTATCTCAAGCTCACAATTCATCCGTATCCGTTAGTAATATATACCGGATTGGTTCATATAATTTCGTCCGCCATCTTGGATTTTAAGATGGCAGACAAAAATATTTTTTTAGTCAAAACTTTGAGTAATTATCTGCCAAGTGCAGTTTGTCCCATTTAAATCGTTGGTATAGTTCAAAAGTTATAATGAAAAAAAATTGGCCGGTTTTTTTTGGCCCACCCGGTATAAACATAGCATTCATATCCTCAATACATAAAAAAGGAAACAAGCTGGATTGCAACAATTACAGAGGAATTTCAGTAACCAGTATTCTAAGTGGATTGTACGGGGTAGGATTCTTAGAGATCTAATAGAAAATGATTTTCATGATAAAAAATCCAGAACCCCCACTCTTAAGCCATTTGCCCCAGCTTAACAGCTCATGGGCAGACACCACGGAACTGTCAGGCAAACACTAAAAAAAACAGTGTCAAAATGTATCGAGGCCTCTGGTCTAGAGTAGTATCCGAGAGTAAGAGTGCAAGGCGCAAAGATGAACATTTTTCAGAGGCTGTCGCTCTTTTCTGACAGCAAACAGCGTGTTCGTTTCAGCGAACGTCAGCCGCCGTCAAAATTATGAATTCTAGCGCATCAGATATGCGGCGATCAGTTTGTTTTCCTGGACGTGAAGTCCTCAGAATATTCAAGGAAATAGAGATCATAACAAAAACATTTCATGTAAAAAGAAGCCAAGTACGCGAAAATGGTATTGCTCAAAAAGAATTGAGATAAAAGTATAGCAAAGTTCTACAATACAAATTTTAAAATGAAAGGTTCTTACTAGTTTGGAAATGTCTTTTTAAACTTCGCTACTTGTACCGAAATTGGCTGTTCTATTTTCCTCTACAGCCACTGTTGCCACATGATAAGTTTTTTCGGAAAAACAAGACTATCAACAAGTTTTGTTGGACGTGGTTCATCCGAAATAATTCAATGTTGATTTATTTTGGGCACATGCGCAGACAGTGTGAAACAGCCAAATGGAATAAATTCGATAACCAATAAAATAAATGTTGGTCTGTTGGGAAAAACACTTGGACAAAAATTATCTAGCGTGTGTATTGCGTATGTCACATGAACAGATGCAACCCCCTGTATATTATTTATTTTTTGGATTCTTCAGAAAATTTTTAACAAAGTTCATATACAGTGAAGTCTGCTTATAACGAACCCGTTTACAGCAAACTTCTGGTTAATACGACCCTTTTTTCTTTATACGAAAAGTCATCCATAAATACTCATGTATTGTCTTACTGGTTATAACGATCCCGCTTATAGCGAACTTCCGGATATAGCGAACCTAATTTTAATAATCTAGAATATGTATTTTTCTTTTAAAACGGACTTTATATAAGCAGACAATGGGCGTTTTCACACTAGACGATACGGCACCGACACGAATGGTTGCAAAGACATGCAGAAGACCCAGAATATGATCACGAGTATGAATTCGATAATGATATGCTTGATTTAGTAGAAGAACAAGCTAAGAGGAAAATGTGTGACTTCGATTTTAACGATTATGTGACTATTGATAAAGACATTGCAGCAAGAGAAACGTTGACTGATGAGCAAATTATAATCTCTCCATAACCTCAAACATGGTTTGAAGTGATATTGACGAAGATAATGATGATCCTGTTCAAGATAATTCTGTTGAAGTCACTAAGGTTTATGTTCCAATCATTCGTGAAATGGAAAACAAAATTTCGGAAACTCGTAATGTTTTGAAATCACGCCAAGTTCCTGATAAAATATGGGTATCATTTTTTAACCTTGAAAGCTATATAAATAGGGAATATTTTTCAAGTAGAAATGTACAAACAAAAATTATGGATGTCTAAATAAAAAAAAAAGATTTAGGCTTCTTTTATGTATGTATTACATACCACCATATTATGTACTTTACATATTTATATGTATAACAATAATAATAAACGTCTTTATTCGTATGTATTCTGCCTTTTTCTAAAAATATAAAAATATATAGTATTTTTTGTAATATTTTTAGTTTTCTTAATCTTGGATACTATTAAAAAATGAAACAAAATTTATTTATTACTGTTTATAACGAACCTCGGATATAACGAACCGTATTTAGTTCATTTATGAGGTTCGTTATATCCGGACTTCACTGTATAATGTCCTATCCTATTTTTTGAAATATTGTAATTTTTTTTTTAATTCAATAAAATCTAAGAAAAAACATGATTTTTCGTGATTCTAAAAAATAACCCCAATTTAGCTATTCTGTATTTTGATTAAAATTCTGAGACGACATGGAACGATAAAAGATACGAAGACACGAGCAAAGAGAGCGACATGCCTAGCTGCGCTGCGCTGCGTTTCCGAACCCTGCCGTCTTTTTGAAAACTGTTATTTTCCTGTCCCGTGTCCCGTGGAATAGGGGTCATTAAAAATGTCGAAATTTTGTCACAATTTTTTTTCAATATGCTCTAAACTTTTTAAACATTCTTTAAATGAAAATCTTAGCATTGATGGACACATAATTTGGAGCAAGTGTATACCAAGGCCTTCGTCCCTTGTTATTAATTTTTTTCTAGCTGTTCTGAATTTTGATTTAAATTCTGAGACGACATGGAACGATAAAATATACGAAGACACGAACAAAGAGAGCGACATGACTAGCTGCGCTGCGCTGCGTTTCCGAACCCTGCCGTCTTTTCGGAAACTTGTCACGATTTCGCGGAGGATCCATAAACAAAGTGCCAAAAGAAAAATGTTATCTCCCTGTCCTGTGTCCCATGGAATAGGGGTCTTATCAAAAATGTTGAAATTTTAAAATAATCTCTAAACTTTTTCAATTTACAAATTTTTTCTTCCATAAGCTCTCAAAACTTCTCACATTGTGCACAGAATTTTTTTAGTATCAACTCTTAGTAATTAACATTAACACTTAATTTGGAGTATCGTGTATACCAAGGCCCTTGTTATTAAAAAATAATTTTAAGCTCTTCTGTATTTTAATAAAAATTCTGAGACGGCATGGAACGATAAAAAACACAAAGACAGAAGCAAAGGGGCATGCCTAGCTGCGCTGCGTTTCCGAACCCTGCCGTCTTTTCGGAAACTTGTCACGATTCCGCGGAGGATCCATAAACAAAGTGCCAAAAGAAAAATGTTATTTCACTGTCCCGTATCCCGTGGAATAGGGGTCTTATCAATAATGTCGAAATTTTAAAATCTTCTCTAAACTTTTCCAACGTACACATTTTTTCTTCCTTAAGCTCTTAAAACTAGCTTCTCACATTGCACACATAATTTTTTTAATATTAAATCTTATCAATGATGGAGACTTAATTTGGAGTATCGTGTATACCAAGGCCGTTGTTATTAAAAAATAATTTTAAGCTCTTCTGTATTTTAATAAAAATTCTGAGACGGCATGGAACGATAAATATACGAAGACACGAGCAAAGAGAGCGACATGCCTAGCTGCGGTGCGCTGCGTTTCCGAACCCTGCGGTCTTTTCTGAAACTTGTCACGATTCCGCGGAGGATCCACAAACAAAGTGCCAAAAGAAAAATGTTATCTCCCTGTCCTGTGTCCCGTGGAATAGGGGTCTTTTCAAAAAAAGTTGAAATTTTGTCTCACAAAACCTTTAGATTACTTCTAAACTTTTTAAACCTTCTCATTTTCCCTTCCGTAAGCCGTCGAATTCTAGGAAATTCTTAATTCTTCTTACATTGTGCACAGATTTTTTTTATATTAAATCTTAGCAATGATAGATACTTAATTTTAAACAGATTTGGATTTATTTGAAGTAGTCGTTCTTGTTTTAAAAATTTGCGGTAAACCCCATTATTGTAAACAGGTCCTCTCGTTTTGTTTAGTTTTGTTGGTTTGCTTGTTTTCAGTTTCTACTTTAAATTAAAAGGAAAGTAAAAGCGTGGAAGATTGTTTGAATACCAACTGTTTGTCTGTGCCCGTCTTTTAAAATTAAACATTCCGATTGATATCAACATTTCAGGGAAGGATCACTCGCTCCTATACAAGTTTTATTAAAAGAATTAAAAATATAGAATTACTTACCTCTGCCTACATAGAGGATGTAGCAAGGAAAATGGTATAAGACGTTAAAAGATTTTAAAACGACGATTTTTAATGAATAAATGATAATAACAAATTCGTCCAAGATCATAAATGAAAATGGTATAACTGTCCAGTGACAAAAGCGGAATTATTAATAACCGGACATTATACAAAAATGTACCCTTTTCGCAACTTCACCCAGGGCTATCA
Source organism: Aspidapion aeneum (assembly GCA_963576565.1). NCBI lineage: Eukaryota > Metazoa > Arthropoda > Insecta > Coleoptera > Brentidae > Aspidapion > Aspidapion aeneum. The sequence continues at coordinate 29,372,886 of OY755038.1, read as the reverse complement.
AAACGAACGGGCCACGATCCTCCACTTTGTTGACGTCATATCGGGGGCTGATTTATTTTTGATGGTCACGTCACGAAACAGCTGATTGTTTAAAATATTGAAGTTGGAATGACGGTTCATGAATATTTGATTTATTTTTAAATAAAGCCGGTTTTGAGATTGTTTTTACTATATTCTTGCAGAATAATTTTTTTTAAATGTATAGTAATCCTTAAGTTTTCAGAGCTGCTCCATTAGCTCACACAAAAATTAAATTTAAAGCAGAAGCGAATGTGACAAACACAGATGACAAAGTCAAGTACATGTCAACTGTAACAGTTGGCATGCGGTACAAGGCGGCTAATTTGATTTTAAAATAAGAAATGCTAAATCTTGACAAAAGTTTAGTAGAATATCAGAATGGTATCTGAGAATATTTCACTGAAATTTCGCGGAAATCTGTAGTACCATTTTGAAAATATCCTAAAAAAACGTCTGACCTCCCATAAGACCCAATGTAAAAGTCAGCCCCCAGAGAACAGCTGACTTTTTCAGCGTCGTGGCCTGTATTTTTTGTTGGCCTTGCTTCACCGTGTAATATTGCAATACTTTGATCAAGTTTTTTGGAATTTATTCGAAATTTTCGGGGTGTACGGGTAGAACACACCCCGCATTTGGATTTGGTGCATAGAGATGTAGAGGCTACTTTTTTTTGGTTTACTTGCCTTACTCACTATATTGTAAAAATAAGTACACGTACTGGATTTTGGATGTACCTACTCCAAGTAAAGTACTTGAAGTACTTGTAAGTACCCACTTGAAGTACAATTTCAAGTAATTTACTTGAAGTAGGTACCTGCTAACTCTGCCTGAGGATAAATTTCAAAGAAAAATGAACTCTTTGAAGATGGTGCATATTTAAACAGAAGCCAAATAAGATAACAATTGAAAATACTGCTACCAGGGATTTATAGAAGTTATCTTACAAATCCTTGGTGCTACCTAATTTAAGATAAGCTATATTTACTGGTAACAGACCAACAGACGCCTTTAATTTATAAAGGGGCACACAAAAAATTTGTAAAACACACTTACCATAAATCTTAAAAAACGCATTTTATATGGTCCTGAAAGATAAATAGTTACTGGCTTTTAATTACAATAAACACGGCTACGACGTGTATTTGCCAGTGGCGTATCAACCCCGTTACTTAAACGGAACATTCTTTAAAATTTTGTGGTAGGTTACAGAGCACAGGGTGTTCAGTGGCAGCGCGTCGGTGAAGGGGAGCGTAAAGGATTTTTTTAAGACAGAATATTTTTTGATGTATATATTTCTCGTAGTATATTTTTATTATACGGTGAACGATTGTACCCTTGTCCTATTTTCCGCAAAACATCTGTGTGTGAGTGTTATTATTTATCTGCCTTCATACGTCGCTATATTGTTTGACATTTTAAAGTAATCAATTGAAGTACAATTTCAAGCAATTTACTTGAAGTAGGGACCTGCTAACTCTGCCTGAGGACAGACTTCAAAAACAAATGAACTCTTTTTAGATGATAAGTATTTAAACAGAAGCCAAATGAAATAACAATTAAAAATACTGCTACCAGAGATTTATAGAAGTTATCTTATAAATCCTTGGTGCTACCTAATTTAAGATAAGCTGGTAACATACCAACAGACGCCTTTAATTTATAAAGGGGCACACAAAAAATTTGTAAAGCACACTTACCATAAATCTTAAAAAACGGTCCTAAATGGTCCTAAAAGATAGATAGTTACTGACTTTTAAATATAATAAACACGGCTACGACATATACTTGCTAGTGGCGTATCAATCCCGTTATTTAAACGAAACAATTTTTAGAATTTTGAAGTATGGAAAAAACCCTGTTTGCAGTATTTGGGTCTCTGTGATCTGACTTTGGTATTTTCTAATCTGTATCTTTTGGTGTACACAATATACAACCAGAATTACCTACTCACTTTTCGCCCTCCTCCACATTAAAAACGCACACACCTCAGCTGAGGGTGTTTTACAAAAAAATGCAGTTTTGTAATGTTTTAATAATTAGATGTCAAAATTTGTCAAGAGATCAGGGGCGTCTGCTCTTTAGGGCCGCATGGGGGAGGCGACCGATAACATGATAAGACGCAGGTAAATCCTATGTTGATTTTTATTCCTGTGTTTTTTTTAAATAATTTGTTTACGGTAAGAAACCCTAGTAACATAGGTATGTTTTAAAAATGCTTTTTAAACGTCCATTCGTACGCCTTGGTTCCTGAGGGTCCAATAGGGGTAATTTTTTCCAAACCGTTCCAGTGACGTTCGGAAACATTCCAAAGCGTGTCGAGAACATACAAAATACGTTCCAGGGACATCTGAAAAGCGTTTTAGGGGACGTAAACTGTAGAGAAATGTGAGGGACCTTAAAAGTACGTTTCAAAAACGCACTTTTTTAAACATCATTCTTGGGACGTTTTAAATAAGTACTTTTTTGGTACTAATCATGTGTTATTGTTATAATTTAGTTTATAGATGGCGAGAAATAAAAAATTTCCCACTGAAACCACTGTTGCAGCTTGTGCGTGGGGTAAGGAACCTAAGAAGTACGTTTTCAAAACGTCCCGAGTTGCGCAGTTTTAAAATTTTATTTTTAGGACGTTTTAAAACGTACTTTTTAGGTACACAAATGTTGAGGTAGTGAGGGACCTTAATAGTACGTCCTCTTTTATGAGTTTTTAAAACGTCCGTTTTAGTAGATTTTAAACATGTATTTTTTAAGTACGGGAATATTGGGGACCAAGAAAGACTTAAAACTAAGTGTGTTTTAGAATCGTCCAAAATTGATGTTTTTTAATCGTCTCATTTTGAACGTTTTTAAAACGTACTTACCGGTATTACTAGGGAATATATCGCATAAAAAAATCCAGAACCCCCACTCTTAAGTCATTTGCGCTCAGCTTCACAGCTTACAGGCAGGCAACAGATTTTTTGTTTTTGGTATATGATTAGGATCGTTTTTAGCAGCTCAGCTGAATTTTTCATCAAGAGGTCAAGATCTCAACAATATAAAATTTAAATTTTAGGGAAAGTCCTTAAATTACGTAACACAAAAATTCCGGATTTTTGACCCACCTCTTAACGCATATTCAAGAAAAATCAAATTAAAAAACATTGAGTGTAACACAAGCCCCAACCCCCCCACCCTTCCCCCTTGAGCGTTACGTAATTTAAGGAAGTGCCCTTATCAAAATGCCTTGGTTTTTTGTTTTTCCCCTTTACTTTACGACTTACGCCACTGGTAGAGTATAGCATCGTTTAAACTTACTACCAAATTTTAAAACACTGTGACTTATCATCTAGTAGAAAGATTTGGTGTCGGACCTCACACTGAGATGACAATTAGGTTTAGTAGTTGGGTGAAAAATGGATATTAAATGAAGTCTATAAATAGATATTAAAGGTATATTTATTAGGGTAAATGCGGGAGAGTTGCCGCGGAGGGAGAGACGCCGTTTTTCACGTATTTAAATGATTACGCTATAAAATAGGCAACCAAGTATGCCCACATTCAGAGTTCATCGTTTAGTGAACGGTTATAACATCGGACGTGTTTGTTGTCTAAAATATCGCTTGCAATCCTTGAATTTACGACAGTAAGGTAAAATTTTCTTGGCAAAATTTTAAGTACTGTCCTAATAAGTGTGGTTCTTTGCAATGTGGTAGTTTTTTTTCATTCATTCATTCATATTTCGGTTTGGTTGGCCCATGCATCAAATGCCATCTAGTCACAGTCTGCAACTTAATGCTCTGATTTCTGATTTGTACAATCACAACACACTTACATTCATACACATACATTTCTTTTCTCATGGAGGATTTAATTTTGCCTGATGCTCTTTGTCGAACACAGGGGTCTTTAACGTGACTTCCGAACCACGGTCTTGAATTCATCATCAACTTTGCCTACTTCGTTGATGCCCAAGCTTCGCCCAAGGCAGGCTTTACCCCTACTTCCGGTAAATCTGTATTCACAAACGGAGAGTAGGTTCAAGTTTGTAGTGGCAGGCATGGGATTCGAACCACACACCCTCTGATTGGCAATCGGACACCTCGCCCACTGAACCAATCAGGGCCACATAGTTTTTTTTTTTCACATTCGTGTGTTTTAGTCAGTATTTTGGGGTTATGTTTACAGGTGCCATGCCTGATTTTGTTGCGTTTTAAACCTGTGACCTTGACAATCAGGTGCGGCATCTCCCCCAATAAAAAGGACAGTTGCCGCATTTTCAAGAAGACCGAGAAAAAATTAATTGAATGGAGTGACGATGATGAACCTCTAGCCAAAAAGAAAAATGAAAACCAAAAAATTAGAGGTTTTTTAGAGAAACGGTTACAGCGGCGTCTCTTGTATTTTCACGCGACATCTCCCCTAGCAGTGTGGAAGAGATGCCGACTTTAATTAAAAAACATTTTTTTTGCTATGTTCATGTTTTCTTACATATATTTTTTATTTTTGTATTTTAATAAAGTTTAACGCAATACCTGTGCATTGATTCATTTTGAAGAAAAAAATCTCAAGACTTACAGATGATACAGCTATTTTTCAAAAAGTGCGGCAACTCTCCCGCATTTACCCTATTAAAAATTAAATAAAAATTTCCGCACGATCATGCGGAAAATCGTATTTTCCTCACTATGTTTAATGCGAATAATCCGCACGGCATGCGTGAAATATTTTTTCTGCACCGTGCGGCCAAAGTTTTTCCTCAATTCGAAAATCTTTTATAGATTCAAGTATAAAATAAAGTCCTTTTTATTTATTTATTTATTTACTTTATACATATAGTTTTGTTGCTACAGTGTATTTTTTAAGTTAACAAATCAGTAGAAAAATGGAATTAAACCGAGTTGTACCGAGTAAACACAGTTGATTTCTGTTTTCTGTAATGAAGCACCACATCACGTCTCCACGGTGTTGGTTCGGAACCGAAAACAATGAGTAAACAAAGTATAAAAGGCAACTTCAGAGGTGTATAGTCAACCACGGACACCGGAGTTTCGGAAAAGGCATGCCGACACCGTGAAAACGGTGATAGTATGGTCTGGTTAAACTGTGATGAAATGTCTTTCTTCCCTACAGACCGGTGGACGTTTCCGTTCCGTCATAGACTTAGTTTCCTTGGTTCGCTATCGTTTCACTCGTAGAATGAAAAATAGGTTTCACCTATTTTTTCATTCCTTTTGATTTACCTTGTACCTTGTAGTTTGTTTGTTCTACCTGGTGTCAGGCAGGCCACGCTGAGGAAGGAAATGCCTTTTTCCGAAACACCGGTGTTGCCTGAAGTTGCCTTTTATACTTTGTTATCCTCCACCAAGACAATGCAACTTCGGGAAATGCACAAAAAAACATTGAATTTTTAACCCAACAAAATGTTGAATTGTTGGACCATCCTCCATACAGTCCCGACCTAAGTCCCAACGATATCTGTACTTTTCCGAAAATCAAGAATGCAATTTTGACAGTACTACCAAGAGAGTGAAATTACATTTGACAACTGATTTGAGCGCCTGCAAAAGTGCATTAATTTTCGTGGAGAATACCTCGAGAAACAATAAAGTCTTTAAAAGTTATCTACTGTTTTATTCCAAGTCAAACACCTTTCTTGGTAATGAATAATTATTTTTAAGTAAAAACACACAGTAAATCCAAAACCACCAAACTTTTAATGCGACATATATTTTGATTCTTGAAACGAAACAGGTAAGAGTGAGAACAAGCATCTTCCCACATCAGGACCAATAGAGATGCGGAAATCAAGTGAGAACGCATGCACAGTTTGACTTTCACCCGATTTTAAGGGAGTACTCCTTCTCAGTTATTCAAAAATTCATATACAGATTTTTGATTAGAGAGAGAAAGCCAATCTAACCTTGCAATTCGTGTATCCTATAATTTAGCTACCGTTTAAAAGCAACTCTTTTATGAATACAGCACGAATTTATTGAAAAAATCTATTCGAAATCGGAAGTAAAAAAATACACACTTATACTTAGAATGTTAAATAAAATGTTTAAAATAAAACTAGTTTAAGGAATCTTAAAAAGTTATGTAATGTAACACAAACAGCAATAATATCGATATTAGAATTAATAAATAAGGCTTAGATAAACTTTCACTTGACATTAGGAGCAGTTTAAGAACAGTAAATCTAAGGATTAAGTATATAGTTATAGAACCGCAAGGCAGGTTTGAAAGGGCCGACTATACAGGGTGTTCCATTTTGGATGTTATTAAATTGGAAACTCAGGTTTTATAAAAATAACTTTAAACTGGGTAACTGGGAACGAGACCTACAAAAATATAACAAAAGTTTTATTCCAGCCCTTGTAGTTTTGGAGCTACGAGGGAAAATTCTCAATTCTAAAAATCAGCCATATCTCTGTTATTAGTAAAGATATTTAAATTTTGTTAAAACTCTCTACCAAAAACATTCAACTAAAGGTAGACCCCGTATAGAAATCCTAAACTTCATCAGACATAAAAAGTATTATACTGAAGGTTTCTTTCAAATTCGCAACAATGTTGCCAGTACTTTTATAACTTGTAATTTTGAAGTAGGTACATAAGTAAAATGGTAACTAATAAAAATCAAAAGAATATTTTGTTTTTGAGTTCGGCTTACGTTTTGGATTGCTATACATGTACCTGTAATAGAATATGTTTACCATCCTATGTGAGAAAAGGTATTGTTTTCATTAATTTCTTTTTTTGAGATTTTATCATTAATAATGTTTTTCTATACAATTTGATTCTAGGTTGTAAGTATAACCTCTAGATATGTATGTATGCATGTCTGTCTGTTTGCCTATATACACATATGTATATAACTGTTTGAAAAAAAAGTTTTTTTAAAGTTAGAATATGTTATCCAATAATCAATCGGTAAATTTTTGTTTACATAGGTACCTAAACTTAATAAAAATCATAAAACATTTGCTTTTTAAGTCCCTGTTTGTATAGATCTGCGTGGCGGTTTAAATCCTTACCTATTTGGAATTAAAAAGAAAGTATAAATTAGAAATAATCAGCTAAAATTGGTTATTTCGAAGATTGTTGTTTGTCGATTTTTATAGAACGTACAACGATTAGCACAAAACTGCAATTTTTGTGCAGTCAACCAACTTGAGTTTGTTTTTTGCAGGAACTCTCTCTATCTCTTTCTTATCACATAAAATTATCTTCCTCTTACTAACTTGACACATGCTCGACCACAGCTGAGAGGGAGATAATTTTATGTGAGAAGACAAAGTACGGTAGCGAATGCGCAGTTTAAAATATTGATTTGGTTTTCGGTTTTCTGAAAAAACGGGCTCCATGTAAGTGTGAAAAACATTCAACTAAAAGTAAGTTTAATTAAATTTCTTTGGTGTGAGGTTAGAGTTCATAAATAGTTTATTAATTTTGTCTTCCTAGGTGGTATTTAAAAAGTTATTAAAGCCAGAAAACTAAACTGCACTTTTAACTATTAATTATTGTTCTCACTACAAATGTTTTCGGTATAAAAATAACACTTGCTTTTAGTCCAAATAAATTTAAGTTAAATGTTGTGATCACAAAAGTTAAAAAAACCTTTTTTTTATATAATATATAATAGCTTAAAAAAATTAGTCTACAACCCTCCCCTGGGCAACTCTGGAAAACTCAAAAAGCTTTTTGATTTGATTTTACGCAAAAATAGAACGTCGCAGAGAAAATCTTTGTTGACAAAAAAAATTGTGTGTGCTATAGACCACATGGCAGAACTGTAAACTTTAACAAGGCGAAATTAATAATACTGGCCTTCATCTGCATCATCATATTGCTCGCTGAATGTTCCTCTCACAGTTAGTCAACTCGAGCCGACTTCACCCGAATGAGCGTTGAATAGCCGAGCCTAACGGCTCAGTTCAATTAAGTACCCACAAAAACTGCTAAACGCGCCTAAAGAAGTTTACACTTCAAACATTCCTTTACAATTTTTCTTTAAAGGTTATAGCTCTAGACTTACATGTATAGAAAATAGAGGGCACCAAAATTGACAAAAATCAGTTTTTTGCATTTTACGCAAAAACGGTAAGTCGTAGGGAAGAATTTTATTTAAGAGAAATATTACCCATACGAGTCTTTACAATCAATCTCCATAGTCTATAGGTCTACAACGACATGTTTAGAAGGTAGATGTCGGCTAAGTTGTCAAAAATTGTGTTTTTTTTATTTTACGCAAAAACGGTAAGTCGTAGAAAGAAACTTTATAAACATAAAATGTTAAAGGACACAATTTTCTACATTCTTTCCTTTTGGGCCACAGGTTTACGTGTAGAACATATAGGGCGCCAAATTTGCAAAAATAATTTTTTTATTTTATGCAAAAACGGTAGGCCCTAGAAAAAAACATTTTTGACAAGAAATCTCCAGGACGCCATTCTCTACAATTCACCTATGTGAGTTACAGCTCTATGATTTATGGTTTTTGCGTAAAACGCAAAAAAGTATATAATGGGCATTTTCGGCACCCTCTGTCTTCAACACATGTGGTTGTAGAGCTGTAAATTGTCATTGTCGCATTGTAGAGAATTGTGTCTTGATCATTTTATGTCAATAAAGTTTTTTTTTATGACTTACCGTTTTTGCGTAAATTACAAAAAACATAATTTTTGGAAATTTTCTTCTAAACGTGTGGTTGTAGACCTTTAGACTATGGAGACCGATTGTAGGGAATCCTATGGGTAATATTTCTCATACATTAAATTTTGCCCTACGGTTTACGTTCTCGCGTAAAATACAAAAAACTGATTTTCGTTCGCTATTATTCAGAAAAAAAATTAATAGCGGCAACCATGTAGACCAAACGTCACCCTTGCATCATGTATCGTTGCCTTTGAGAGGTTATCCGAATAAACGTGTGTTTTAGTTGTTTTTTTGGGATATTTATCACAAAATAAAGATTTTTTTTTATTAAATAACTTTAAAAATGCCTAAGAAGTGCATTCTGTGTGATAAAAGTGACGAGAAGTGGCTGGATTTATCATTTCACCGGTAAGTTTAAATCTCTTTCAAAAAACCGTCATATTGTTTACGTTTTGGTAAGACAGTGGTGTGGTTTATAACTTTTTTTACAAAATATTAGTGATTTATTTTACAAAGAAGTTTTAAGAAACATTATTTATTGTTACAAATTCCCTTATTTTCCCACCTCTAGTGTTTGGGTTTTTTTGGAAAAGTTTCTTAATTTATTCTGGCAATAATATATAACTCTAAAAAATATATTTCTTATGTAAACAACCATTTTCAATATGTAATGTTATGTTATGTCATGCTACTGTACAGTTATTAAACATTTTAAAAATATTTAAATTTATGAGTTTTCTAGGTTCCCCACTGATCCAAACAAGAGAGAGCTTTGGAAGGAGATTATTGACCTTTGATCTGACCACTTTGATCCTCAGTATGTTCGTTTAGCACCTACTGGTAGGCACTATCTTGTACCAAATGCCTTGCCCAAGAGTGAAAACTTTGAGTTTTTGTCTTCTAGGTAAGGAAGGTCAGGTGTTAAAGACTAGTTCAAATTAAGAAAACTACTTACTACTAGTGGTTAGTAGTTAAATATTCAACTATCTCTTTTTATTATAAAGTATACATAATATATTTTCACTGGTTGTTTTTGATGTTTGATCATCATGTAATGATGTAAAAAAGTAGTTAGAATTAACAAATATAACTATAAGAAGAAAAAAGGTAGTACCTACTTTTACACAGAATTTTTTTTTTTACTTTCTTTTCACTTACTTACTGCATAGTCCCTGGTGATTAATTAAAAGAGAGCCTTGAGTCAAATGGATTAAAATATTGTTCTTAATTTTTATATTTGCCAAATTTATTCATGTTTGTATATACAGGGTGTCCCATAACTTAGGGGCCATAGGCCAACAAGTGATAGAGGAGGTCATGTCTGATAAAAAAGTTATAATGCATGAGTCAAAACTTTCTTTGTCGAGATACAGAGCATCAAAGTTGGCAATTTTTTTAACTTTTGTGATAATAACTTTTTAAAAAAACGCAGTAAAAATATGAAATTGGGTAGTCTTGTATTAGAACAAAAGCAATAAATTGAAATTAATTTAAAAAAATTAATTTGAAAAAAGTTAGTCAATTTTTTTAGAAAATACTCTTTTTTTGGAATACACTTTTATGAATGCCATATTAAATGCAATGTTTTTTAAATATTTTTTGTTAATAAAAACAAGTCTCTAGCGAGACATAATAATGAAATATTATTGATATTTTTTAAAAGAGAAAGCAAAAATTAATTTTAAAAAAATTTATTATTTTTTATACATTTTCGAGGTTATTTTGACAGCCTGTACCTCCTCCACTTGTAATATTATCAAAAAAAAGGAGTACCACATTTTTTAATCACAATTAGCTGAGTATTCAGCTGGCTGTGACAGATTTTTTTGTATAGCCCGTTTTCACCCACTCCTCTTTAAAAATCCTATATCTTAAAAACAGATATATGTTGACCCCATGTTATATAAACTTTTTTATAACCTCCTCTATCACCTGCTGCACTATGGCCCCTAAGTTATGGGACACCCTGTATAATAATCACTTTATTATAAATAATATTTTTTTTTATTTATTTGGTAAATAAAATTTAAATAGATTTTTTTTATGGAAATCAAAAGTATTTTGTTGATAAAACTGAATAAGTCATATTTTTTAACATTTGCAAATGTAAAAAACACAGACTCATCCCAAATATTTTCTAAAAAAACTAATTGCTAGAGTTTAATAAACTAATGAATGGATTTTGGTAAAATGCTCTGAATTTCGGGATTTGTGGATAATTTGCGTTATTTAGTTTTTTTCTCTAAAATTAATTTTAATATCTACAAAAAATTTTTACAGGTACATTTGACTTTTTTTAGTAAATGCAATTAATCATCTTGATTATTTAAAATTTTTGTCTAAATTATTTTTTTAGTTCCACTTTATTATCGTCAGCCGTTGACACTCCCAAATCTGCAAATATCCGGCCTGATATCCAATTTGATGATTTGATTGAATTCCCTAACAGCTTAAAAGATAATACAATGCAAAATTGGTAAGTTTAACATTAGCATACAGCAGGAGGTGTAAAAGTTATGGTATATGTCATAAAAGTGAATAATATGGGCAAAATTTTTGAAATATAGTATTTTTAAAATTTCTTATTTATAGACTATTCTGTCTACAATTCTCGGGACATTTTTGGGAGATACATAACTTTTATGTCTATTTTAAATAGAACTTGCCATTTTTGCCTAAAATTACATAAAAAAAACGTTGCTTTTTTTAATATGACAAAAGCAGACTACATGATTTTGTGCGGAAAATACCCAAAACTCTGGAACTGGATTGATTGAAGTTTTCATTACTTGTGCTTTGATACTTGATACAGGATCAGTTTTATATACAATTTTAGGGGGATTCTCTACTTTTGGTCAGTACTGTTTGTTGGTACCTATTATGTGAAAGGTAAAATAAAAGCAAGGAGAAAAATATGGACCAATAAAAGAAAAAGTCTTAAAGCTCACTACAAAATATAAATAAATTTAAAGGGAAGGTCAGGTTTCTTATGTGCTGATGGATGTGAAGTAAGTTAATGTAGATCCTAGGTAGTTATTGATTATTTTTATGTATTAATAAGTTAAGTCTTTATTAAACATTATGTACCTATTATTTTTAAATACTAAAAACAATGAAAAGTTAATTGCTTTAAAAAGTTATATTAAAATAATTTTAATAAAAAAACATAAACCAATGAGTGCTTTTTATTTCGAGGCAAGAGTTTTGCTGATAAAATTTAACAAAAAATCTATATTATAAGTATAGGCTTTCCCATTTTTATCATTTGGGTGGTTTCAGGAACTTCTAGAGAAGATTGAAGAAAAAACGACTACACCTTAGTGTGCTTTAATTTGAAGAGAATAATGATGGTAAACATCGCATATCAATATTATAAACATAGAAACCGAAAACACCCAAAAGTGTCGAAAATGCACCCTGTACACTAGGGGATCAAATAGACTCTTTAAATCCTGATGCAAAAATTTTGATAAATATCTCAAGGTCTGAGTAATCTACTTACTGTAAAAAATTTACTAAGAGCAATGTATTACCAAGGTGAAAGAGTAAAAAGCTAAAAAAACACCTTTGATAATTTGAAATAAAAAGAAACCCTTTTACCTGTGTTTTAAATTTTAGGGAGTAAAAGTAACACTTCTATATCCAGAAAAAAATAATATAAATTAGATTTCTTATCTTTAGGGAAAAATAATAAAAATCAAAACTACGGATATTACCAGCTGTAAATAAGTTATTGATTTCTAATATTATAAATCGATAAAAGAATTAATTCTGAAAAAAGAGTCATTTAAATAGAATGGCTGACAAAGCTGTACCGGTAATATTTTACACTAATTTAAATTTTATAATTTTGGGTGCAAAAATTTTATACGAAAATGTCTATAATATATTTTATTTTATTTTCAACAAAATCTGCACGCCCATGGTTTTTTCATGGATTTCTCTTTTATACCTATTACAGTGTTGCCTGCGAGGATTCGGCGAAATTTTCTGAGATTTCATGCATGATGAATGAATTTGCGTATTATATAATGGGGATGCGTCTTCTAGGGTTCCTTGAATTTCTTTGCTCTCTACAGGAAGATGATCCTGTCAATAAAATGGAGTCATCAATTCTTTGGTCCGTCGAGTCCGATTCGAGATTTAAAAAAAAAGTTAAATACGGACCTAGATTTTCGTTTAATTTTTTTGCTTAAATTCGGTCCCCGATCAACTTCTAGTTATAAAAAAAATTAAAAAAAAAATCCAGGTCCGCATTTTTTTTCGTAATTTTTTCTAAAATCTTGACTGGACGGACCAAAAAAATTGACAACGTCATTTTATTGACAGAATCAAATTTCTGTAGAGAAGTTTCAACAGAGTTGAAATATCTGCCCTAATAAAAGATTTCTGGCATTCAGAATTTTTGATTTTCCCTCGAAGCGGGCCAGAAAAAAAATTTGACATAATTTTTCTTGACTCAATATTTGAGGACAGTAATGTAAAATCCCATTCAATACCATCACACAGTGCCCTCTACAGGGGGCGTGGGGGCTTCAGTCACTTCAGTCTCCAATTTTGCGGAAGAGGACATTGGTGCTTACAATTCGCAATTAATTATATTGTTTAAAATAAACTGCTCTATACTTGAAGTGACGGACACGAAATTTTTGCTCAGATTTTGTGATTTATTAGTACTATACCAGTAACCCAAATTTGAGAAGAACTCAAAAAAAAATCAAGTTAAGTAGAATTTAATTGTTTTTTTTTAAGTTTTTAGATAAAATTCGAATTACCCCCCCAAGAAAAAAGGAATATTATAAATAATTTGCGCTTGTACTTACCCATTGATCACAGACCTAGACACTTACAAAAATCAAACATGGATAAGGTAACAACAGCCCAAAAATCAATGGAAGAAGAAATGTTACATGGATGAATGAATGGATAAGAAAAGTAAGGGATGTCAGAGGAGAAGTAGCAAAATTAAAATTGAAATTTGCCCGTCATATTATCAAACAGAAAGACGATCGATGGAACAATTGGATTATAAAATGGAGACCTTGGGAAAACAAAAGAAGTAGGGAAAGACCCCAAATGAGATGCGCGGACGACTTGAACAAACACGCGGGAACTGGATGGATCAACACGGCGACAGACAGAGAAGAGTGAAAGATATTGGGGGAGGCCTATGTCCAAAGATGGATTGAAGAAGGCTAAATAGAATAGAATAGATAGAATGTTATTTTAGGGTATTAAATCAGCCTAAAATATTATTGCTTGGTATTGACGTGGAATAGGACGTATGCGTATCACGGATGCATGTGATTCAGTCATTATAGCCTCAATGCAGGATAAGTGATTCTATCAAACTAAAAAGGTTTTGTCAAATTCGGGTTTCTCTAGTCCAAAAGTTATGAATTCGCAAATCTGGGAAAAAAATTCTTTTATAAATTAATTCAGACAAAACATTTTTCGTGGCTAAGCGGGCATAAAAAATTTTTGTTTTTCTTGTATTTTTTCCTGGGCAGCTCGAAATCTGTACATCGACAGTGACAGTTAACTTTTTCGTCCTTAATGGACTCTTCAGAACACTGCATGGTCAATGTGACACTTTTGTAAAGCTACAGAGACGGTATATGAATCTCATGTTATGATGTTGGTAAGAGAAATAAAGCCTGCAATACCGTTGCTTTCACATAAGTGGCGACATCTCTAAATACAAAAGAAACTACCAGAGTAAAGTACTGTCTTTCGTTTCATCTGCCTGCTTTTATTTTTACTCTGGTAGTTTCTTTTATTGCAGGCTTTATTTCTCTTACCAACATCGTAAGATGAGATTCATATACTGTCTTTATAGCTTTACAAAAGTGTCACATTGACCATGCAGTGTTCTGAAGAGTCCCTTAAGGACGAAACAGTTAACTATCAACACTTGATACGTGTTCGTTAGATCTTGGACCCCCGTGGGTGTTTAAAATTTCGAGCTGCACACGGAAAAATACAAGAGAAAATTTAAATCTATGCCCGCTTAGCCATGAAAAATTTTTTGTCTTTTTATTCTCGGGTACTAAACTTTACATTTAAATTAATTTATTTCAAACAAACAATAATTCGATTGAATTGTTGCATTTTTCTCGGCTTAGCAAATCGTTTGTCTATGGTTACAAGAAATCGCAGGGTCAACGCGTAGGTCAATAAAAGGGAAGCGGCAGAGCATGAAAAGCCGCTATGCAGTACCGCTGCGGCCATAGAAATTGAAATTGCAGAATTTAAGATACTATATCAAGAATCATGACTTCCGCAGTAAGTATAGAGAAAGATGTTAAATCACCATGCATTTATGTCTTAAAAATACCCAAGTACATTGATATAATAATTATGTAGTATGATGTGAGTATTTAGCAGGGTTGCCCCCGTCCTGGATTTCGCGGGACGTCCTGGATTTGGGGTCCTGTTGTGCTATTTTGTCCTGCGTCCTTCCGAGAACCGTTGCAGGACCTTAGTTTTAACGAGCGGAGAGCAAACACCCCACATGGCAACACTGCGTCAGGCATCGGCATGACTTGCAAAGGATTTCCATAGATGGCGCCAATTGTCAGGCCTTAAAAATATTACCTATCCAGTTTTTGGCGTTAAATGACTTCATATAGAGACCTGTTGTCGTATCTGCGGTACCTACCTGCTATTGTTATATACCATGACCTAATACTAACAAATAGTATTATTTGGCCTAAAAATTCCACTGATAGACGCTCACGTGTCTGATGGCGGATAAAAACGCAATAAGCGTTGATCTGATCTGAAACGCAGAAGAGCTGTCGTAGGTCACGGATTAGTTTGTTTATTTTTATTTGTTATCTATATTTTCATTGATCGATATCTATAGCAGTTTATTTTCGCCTGCTCTTGATTTCGTTTCTCTCGTATCTCGGTAGATGGCGCTTCTTGCGAAAGTTTTCTCACTATTTACATAGGATTAGAGATAAAACCGTCTAATTAACTTCGCAAGAGTGTCACATTGACCAAGCAGTGTTCTGAGGAGTCCCATAAGGACGAAACAGTTAACTGTCAACACTTATTAGATGTCCATTAGATCTTGGACCCCTGTGAGGTTAAGCTGTTAAGCTCCCCATGGAAAAATATGAGAAAAACAAAAACTCCTTTTTACCTGATTAGCCACGAAACTTGTTTGATTGATAAAGAAAAAACTACTTGGAAAAACAGAAAGCAAAAATTTTAAAAATATTAAGTATTTTTGGTACAAATCACGCCAAAGAAAAAAATATGTAAAAAAAAACAACAAAAAATGACACTACAGGCAAAAATTTTATAAAAAATTAGGACTGTTCGGAAAAAATGTAGAAAATAAAAGAAAAAATGACCCCGCAGTCAAATGTTTCAGAAAAATTAGGTATTAAAAGTGACGCCGCAATTATTGGAAATTTTAATATTTCAAAGAGGAAGCACGCCAAAAATTAAAAATTAAGGACAAAAAAATAGCCTTGATTTTTGATTTCTTGTCCTGTAAATTCAAAGGTATTTATCGAAAAGAAAGCAAATGCCAAATAATGCTTGAAATTTGTATAACTTGTAATTACATTTGGGGAAATTTTAGGGTTTTCAAACATTTTTTGTCGCTGAGCGGGTATAGAAAGATTTTGTTTCTCTTGTATTTTTTCATGGGCAGCTCGAAAGCAGTACACAAGAGGGTTCCAAGATCTAACTGACACCTATTAGGTGTTGACAGTTAACTGTTTTATCCTTAAGGGACTCTTCAGAACACTGCATGGTCAATGTGACACCCCTGTCAAGCTATGCTAATAATGCCCGCGATACCGTACGCTTTTCACAAAAGTGGCGATATCTACCGAATACAAAAGAAACTACCAGAGTAAAAACAAAAGATAGGCAGATGAAACGAAAAACAGTACCCACGACCATAATATAACTTGTTCCTCAGCTCGGGTCAATGCATATTGCATTTTTGCCGCCTTCACGACGTTTTATGACGAGTCAGCAGAGTGAAAGCAAAAAATACTACAAACGTAAAGCTTAGTGCCCGTGAATAAAGAAAACAGACATTTTTCGTGGCTTTTTGGGATTTTTGTTTCATGTCTCTTGAGCCCACGGAAAAATACAAAATCTTTCTATACCCGCTTAGCAACGACAAATGTTTGTTTTTTTTATTCACCTTATACGTTTTAAGGGTTTTGTTCTTCCAAACTGAAAATATTAACACTGAATTTGTCAATAAATTGACTCACGCGGAAGTTACTACGCTCTTTTAATAGCCGGCAGTCAAGGATTAAATTAACGATAATGAATGTAAAAAATCACACTATTCAACGGAAGGAACAAAATTATGTAATTATCACAAACTTAAACTTCTTTCACTTTGCAGCAATAAGGTGAAGGTAGCTTTGATCATAATTAAGGCGACCAACCGCCCCTGATTTTGCAAGACGATCTCTAAAAAACAGTTGACTCCCCCAAAGATGTATGAAAGTTATTGTCGCAATTTAAAAATTAATAAAATAAGACAAGAATTAGGGATTGTGACAATTTGGCGCCAGGAAAAAGCGAGTTCGTAAAGTCATCGATGAGCAGCTCATGGATGACAAACACTCAAGTTCTTAAATTAGTTAAGACGAGTCGTTGAAATCCATCGGGTTCGTAAACTACC
Source organism: Aspidapion aeneum (assembly GCA_963576565.1). Classification (NCBI taxonomy): domain Eukaryota; kingdom Metazoa; phylum Arthropoda; class Insecta; order Coleoptera; family Brentidae; genus Aspidapion; species Aspidapion aeneum. Next base: position 29,355,560 of record OY755038.1, on the reverse strand, counting down.
TGATGAATTCCATTAAGTCCACAATTCATAGCATCAATGCTCACCAACTCTGGGAGTCGGTGAGCAATATTCGATTAATGTCAGTAACGTCAAAATCATCTGTTTTTTGTTTTTTTTTTTGTTCGGCTGTGTGATTTTCTAATTTTTTTGTTTTTTTTTTGTTAAATGCTCCACAGTGTAGTTATCAACGTTAACAATATTGTTTCCATGTGCATGTGCAGAGACTCGTTTAGAAAAAAATAAAAATCGACGACAAAACCGTGGTTAAGAAATTCGATTTCATCGCGTTCTATATTTTTTGATGGCCATCGGACCATAGACCTACAATAAGAATGAACTGAGCCTATCGCATAAGCGCAATGCTGGCGAAGTGATTCCAGAGTGAGATGGGGCTAGTGAGGGCAAAACACGTCAAGTCACAAGTCCATTCGTAATATAGGTCTATGCATAGGACTCACCAAAAAAAATGTCAGGTGAACGTCATACGTCAAAAAAACGAAGTAATCGGTCAGGAAAATTAGATTACTTTACAAACTCGCCCAAAGTTCGGAGCCGACAGTTTGAAAGCATGTAGTTGGACACCCTAATGGCTTAAGATGTATGTGATCGCAATATTATACTTTTTCTCAACTCAACTAGTTTTATTTGATATCAACATGGTTACGATGTGGATCATATTTATGAGATCCTGTTACAAGAATTATAAAATTTCACAGATACTTTCTTCCGTTTTTGCATGTTTTACCAATAAAAATGAGTTATTAGAAGATAAAGCTATACGTTTACCATCTGCTAATTTACTAATTAGTACATATGGTAATCATGCTATCACTGTTAAGCCAAGTTGATGCACGACCTTGTGAAGTGAAAACGAAATGGTAAATCAAAATTTTCTAGTAGAAAACAAAGGACCTCTAGCAATAAATATAGCCAGTTGTAACGCAATATAATAGGACCGAAAATTACTAGATTGGTAGTTCCATTAAGCGATAATATCTATATATGTTCGAACGTAGAGATTAGGCAGGTTGAGGTCCCTTTTTGACCCTAATTGAAAAAACTACGAATAGCAGGGTCAGTGTAATTCTACTTAAAAATCAGTTTTAGTTTAATCCGAATCTACTACTCCAACTCAACGGAACCCATGATCAGTTCGAGTGATAGAGAGGCTTAAGCGAGATCTATTTGCGGTCTTTCAACAACTCCATTGACTCACAGTGAAGCTAGAAAGGTGTCTATTTCCGGCCTCTTTTTTTTTCCAGTCTCAGCTCAACTGCTAGAGATGCGAGAAAGAGATCTAGGTAAGCATTTCTGGTGTCAAGATCTACCAGAGGGACATTCATTTTCAATCCATTTTTTTCTAACAAAAGTTTATGAAGAGCAGTGTCAAACACGAATAAATTGTACTCTCATCTATATCCACAAGACTGTCAACAGAAGTCATGGTCAATTGAACTGACAAAGAGAACAGAAAGAAATCTGGGTTTCTAGTCTCGTGTTTCTTCTCCGGTCCCTTTTTTGCTATAATTATAACAAAATTTACGAAGAGCATTTATAAAATATTTTACACAAAAAAGGTTTAACTTTTATCTGAATCCGCAACATAACAGAAGTCATGGTCAACTCGAACTTAAGTAAGACAGGAAAGAGATCATTTTCGATCACTTTTACATTACGAGGGGAAGTGAAGAGAATCCTCTACATAAGAATCAGTTTTATTTGCATCGGAATCCAAAAGACTGTCAATAAAAGTCATTGTCAACTCAACTGACAGAAAGACCGAAGAGAGGTCTAGGTATCTCTTGTTTCTTGTCGGGTCTCTTTTTGGCCATATAAGTATTACAAAAATTGACGAAGAGTAGTGTCGGAATATTCGACATCAGAATCAGTTTTAGTTTTATCTGAATTCACTACACAATAGAAGCTATGGTCAACTCGACCTTAAGTAAGAACAGAAAAAGATCAACTTCCGATCTCTTGTTTCTTGTCCGGTCCCTATTTGGCCATATAGGTGTTATAAAAATTGACGAAGAGTAGTGTCGGAACATTCAACGTCAGAATCAGTTTTAGTTTAATCTAAATTCACTACACAATAGACGTTATGGTCAACTCGAAACAAAGAGACCAGAGAGAGTTCCAGATATTTCTAGTCTCTTGTTTCTTCTGGTCCCTTTTTGGCCATTATTACAAAAACTGACTGACTGATCTTTTATCTGAATCCACACTCCACTTTAAGAAAGACCAGAAAGAGATGTATTTCCAATCTCCTGTTTTTCTTTGGTCATTTTTTTTGCCATAATTACAACAAAAATTTACGAAGAGCAGTGTCGGAATGTTCTATATAAGAATAAGTTTTACTTTCATCGGAATCCGCAAGACTGTCGACTGCTTTTAACTCAGTTCTGCTTTTAGCGTTGTTTACTTTCCCAAAACATTCACTATTATTACAATATTATAGCCGATTCGAAGATTGTTAAAATCGTTTTGTGGAGTAGAACAAAGAAGTCGGATTTTGTGATTATATCGGTCGTTAATAATAAAAAGTTGCATAAATTAAATAATGATATTAATAAAATATGTTAGAGAGGTTGCTATTACTTTTCTAGGCGATACCGGAAATACGAGTAGGCTTGCTATTTAGGTAGATTAGATAATAAGAGTGTGAACCATATAATTTTAGAACTATTTTATGTGATTGTAAGTTTTGATTATTCTGTTTTTAGATACTTAAACTACACTATTGCAAACGAGAGAAAGAGATACGAAATGATTTCCATGTTTTGTAATGTTTAATTTGATGCTTTATTTACTTTTTTAGTATTTTTCAGCAATTTTAATTTTAAAACCGATTTTTGAGAGTAACCAAAATTAGTTAAAAACATATAAAAACTACGTTGTTTTTATATGCAATTTTGCGAAAAAAAATCTGCGATTAAGGTTAGGAGTAAGGTAAAATATATTTTTTAAGTAGTTTTCCAAAATACTACTTTTTGAAAAATAATTTATTTTCTAAAAACTTTTTATTTATGGAGACATTTTTTTGTGGAAAGATTAGGTAAACATTACATTGGACTGCATTCTTACAAGATTTACAGTACACCACAACTACTATAACTTAATTTTATTTTTAGTAAAAATACTTTATTTACAGAGGCGCAGTTTCGGCGGAGCAATTTATTTGGCTATAGTATAATAATAGCAAACAATAATAATATATTGTTTTTTTGTCTCCTTTAGCCCCTTCCAAACATAAATGATTGATCCGCCACTACAACGTCTCAAACGTGAATAAAAAAAAATCAAAAAATTACTGAGGATCCAAGAGGATGAGACCAGAAAAAGAGGATTTTAGTCCATTTAACAGAATTTAATAAAAGAAAAAAAGAAAATGAACAACAAACCAACAGCCCTTTAAGTTAGTGTGTGTGTCTGTCCCTAACACGTTAGCTCCTAAACCGCTGAACCGATTTATATGAAATTTTCAGGTTAAATAGTCTACAATACTATAAAGGGCTGATTAGATTTTGGTCAAAATCCATCAATGTTAATGAAAATAAGCTAACTTCTTAATGGAGAGTCGGCGTCGCATTAAATGTAGTTTTCGAAATATAGTAGAACAAGTTTTTCTCAATAATTTATATTATAATTAAAAACTTTGTAGAATCTTCCGTTTCTGAGATATTTGGAAAAACTCTTTTCGAGTTCCCAACATTTTTTTCGGAAATAAATATTTTGATTGACTTTTATTTCTAATAGATAATAGAGACTTATTGGAATAAAGCCATGCAATAATAGTATCAGGCAGTATTTTGACAGATTTATATTACAGGCTGACAGTTGATCTTTCAAAATTGACATACCAAAGTCGAATTTAAAACTAAGTCGTATCATCTATAATTAAAGTCGACAGTATTTATTTCGGATCCTATGTTAAACAAAATCCTTTTGTTGAAGGATTAGCAGTAATATTCCAATGCAAAACTGTCAAAATACTGCCTGACACTATAATGGCATGGCAGGTTAAACGCCTTATTTATTTACCCATATTTTAAGCATAAATTAATTGGTAATTTTGTAGTGTCTTTTTTTTTTAGTCCTTATCAAAAGAAACAGATATTAAAATTAACACTAATTTTGCTAAAAATATGAATACATGAGGCCTTAATTGGATTTAAACACAGGTTACCAGTAATCTGTGATTTAAGTTTGATAAATAAACATCTTCCGCGTCGCCCGTCACATATCATTATTAAATTTTATAAAAAATAATTTTTTTGTTTTAGGAAACAGTAGCCTTTGCAGCAGCAGTTCTTTGAACCTTTCACAAATTCACCACTGTGATGTGCCCCTCCCAGGAACTACTATAAAAGACTTTTGCTCTCTAAAATTGATCATTAGTCTCGTTTCCACTTTCTTCGCGGTTTCCTGAAGACCGGATATCGCATTTATTAAGAACATGAATGTCCTCGTGAGTAACCTTTCTTCACTTTTAAAGATAGTCAACGCAGAAAAAAATGGTTTGTGTAAAACGCAGTTCCTTCGCATTACAGTGTGTGGTCAGTGGTCAAAAATAATGTAGGCTAATTGGCTAATTAGGATGTGCAACAGTGAAATCGTGTGTTTTAATACTGGTATCTATTGATCATTTTAGGTCACGTGTATATTTTTAGGCGTGGATGACAAACAAAGCATTGTTTACTGTGGCTTTAGGGCCATGCCCAGTGTTTATTTTTGTTTGTTTTTTTGGTAATTTATTGATTTTTAATAGTTATATAGTTTTATGTTAATTATTAAATGAAGTTGAAAAGTAATTAATACACAAAAACTTCGTATTTTTGCAAAAAATTAAAAGATTGTGAAAAGAAACACACTGACTTCCTCTAAATACTTTATTGCAGATAAACCGGATTTGGCCTATGAAGCCATCTTTTCAGTATCTTAAAGCAGAAAAAACCAAAAATACGTTCAACCGTCGAAAATTCGTCCCTGGCTCGTCTATTAAGGTGAAAAATTGATTTAAAACAACAAAACATGAAACATTTAATTTAAAATCATAAAATTGAATAAATTTAATAATTTTTGCTAAAACATCTTTTAAGCAAAAATCAACAACTTCTTTATCCAATTTTGTATTTTTTAAATTAATTGTTTGATGTTTTTCTTTTTTTAAATCAATTTTCCGACACAATAGATGACCCAGGGATGAATTATTGACGATTGAACGTATTTTTGTTTTTTTTTGTGCTTTAAGATACTGAAGATAGCTTCATAGGCCGAAACCGGTGTGTCTGTAATAAAGCAATTAGAGAAAGACAGTGTTTTCCTTTTCACAATCTGACGTACCTCTAAAGAAACTGGAGTACTTTTTCAAACTAAAAAATTAAAAGTAAAACTGATTTAACTACATGCGTCTTAATGTAAACAATGTTTTGTTTGTCATCCACCACCTGATCTATTTATGACGTCATCCCAAAATGATCATTATAGAGCCAAATATTTTTGTTCTTTTAATAAAATTAAAAATATTGCTTTAATCTTTTTTATTTAAGTTATGCTAAAAATATCTGCAAATTAAAACCAGTTTTACTAAATCTAATATTTAAATTAATTAAAGTGTGTGTTATACCGTTTTCAATTTACAACCAAAAATCGCTTCCGAGCGATCCGATCAATTTTAAAAAGATCAAGCCAATAAACATAACCTTGCTTTTGGTATTTAATTTTTTTCTTTTCGTTGTGGTGCAAAAAAAAAGTATATTTGATATACCATGAATTAAAGTTGCTGCACACAAAAATCATTAAAACTTTTAAAATTTCGTAGTTTTTTTGTTTGAATTTATACTTAAGGTAACAAAAGGTTAGAGATCAATTTGCACTTACTTCCGCAGACATTTTCTCCAGAAAACAGTGATTTTTCGATCATCAGCAGTATAGATCAAAAACGGTATTAGATTCGTCAATAACTGGTTAAAATTTAATAGCTTTTACAAACCATTTTTTTCTGTGTATAGTTATTTCCAGCGAAGTACGCTAATAAATTGGTGTGGTTTTGAACTTGTATTTATTACTAATTCTTCGTATGCTATAATCCGCAATTTGTGGTTTTGTGGTCAAACGATTCGTTTTTATTTGTAAAAAAAACTTGACGGTTTTTCTTATTTGGTTTTCTTTGCACGCAAAATTATGTAAACCTTATTATTATTAAAAAAAAAGGATGTTGTAAAAAGCGTTGGTTTAAGAAAACCACACACCCACAATTATTAATTTAGTCGGAATTTTATACAATTATTTGCTTACATAAAATTATAATATGTCGCTATAGAGGTTTATTGTATTATTTTTCTTGTTCTAGAAAAATTTAAAAACACGATAAAGAGAAGTACTGGCAATATTTTGGATCTGCGTAAATATTTTAAAAACATTAATTCGGATCTCTTATTATAAAATAATAAATTAAAAAACATAAAAAAAAATTTGTTTTCTAAATTTGTTCAAAAATAGATTAATCTAAAATTCTTTAAATTACAAAATCCTTTAAATCTACAGTCATAAAAGCATATTTTGGTGATCGTAACATTTTTAGACAGAGTGAGCCAAAAAAATATAAAATTAAAAAATAATTATTTTATTACGCAAATCAATATCTAAAATAATAATAGACTGAATTCAGAAATCTTAAACACTGTCTTTATGCAAGGCCGTACCTATGGGGGCTAAAGGTGGATCAGTCCACCCCGATATAGTCGATAAAGTGGGTTAAAAGAGATTTAGCAACATAAACAAGACAAAAAAGGGCACGGTCCTAATTTATAGAAGGCTATTAGCAGAAAACTATTATAATATATATTACTAGAATTAGTGTTACATCTGTAGTACAGCCGGATCCAAAAAATGTTTATTTTTATTTTAAAATGTCTAAAGGTTGAGTCAAAAAAGGAAAAGGTGTAACATTTGCAAGTGTAATTTGATTTTTTTTCAATGATAATTAGATTTGTGGTCTATTACATTACATTACAAATATTAAACGTATAAAAGCCAAACGCAGCTAAGGGTAGCATACACCCTATATACAGGGTTCGTCAACGATCGTTTGGCCATTGAAAATATGTGAATTGAAGTAAGATCGCTATTTAAATAAATGGCACTAAGAGACTATGGCGTATATAGAAAAAAGTTTCGGAGGGGCCCGAGACAGTTTCGGGGGGGGGGGGGGCGAGCCCTCATGAGGCCGTATTTTATGCTATGTTATGTTTGTATTCATGAAATATGTAGAAAACAGCTAAAAAATCATAGCTTCGGGGGGGGGGGGGGGCCTTATATACGCCACTGCTAAGAGAGATAAATAGCTGAGCGCTGTTGTCAAGTTAGCAAATTAAGGCAATGGTTTTCTTTTCGCGATCTAAAGTAGTTGACAATTATTTTTTATTTATTTCTTTCACTTTTTCATAATTTACAAAACGTGAAAATGCTTAATTTAGGAGCCCTCTTCCTTCGTAATACATTCCGAACTTACCCCTTAAATTCAGTACGAAACGTGGATTGCTTTAAATAATAAAATCAAAATAGCTTTATTCAAATAATAACAATCACTTTAGTAATTCAACTGCATTTTTGTAATTTCATTATAATTGTAAAATAATTTTTCAATTATTTAAAAAACTTAAATAATTGCAATCACCATAACACCGCATTTCAACTTATTGTTTTTTTTCAAGAGGAATGGCTCCTCCATTTAAGGGACAAAAATAAAATTTTAAAAGGAGTAGTAAAACGTGACAAACATTTTTTTCTGCAGACTGAAACCAGTAGAGGGGCAAGAGGTGTAGGGCTAGCGTACATTCCTACCTCCAAAAATGTTGTCCCTTATTCTGTTTCCTGGCTAGTGTATGGTGACTTTTAGCAACTTGACTTCGTGAGCCGCCGCCAGCAGATTGAACACTTGAGCGGCATTTAAGCGCGACTTTAATAAAAGAGCAAGGGTGTTGTGGAAGAAAAAATTATTAAAAAATTTAATTGTTCTCGATTTAATGTTTCCTGATTAAAGCTAAAAGAATGAAATACATAATAATGACTATTTCTTTGTCTTTTAAAAGTGAAAATCTTACTTTGATTGCTCCTGTTTAGTAATACAAAACTATTAATGAATTTTAAGTCACAGCGGCAAACGCTCCTGAATATGCGCGTCTTAGGTCCCTCACTGACTTTTTGCTTTCCATGAGTTCATCCTTTCTATACGCTTTTCATAAAGGCTAAACGTTCGAAGTCGAGCCCTGTATGTCAAAAATAGTATAGTTTTTAATCAACATATTGATAAATTTTTCTCAGTTTCCTAACTTACCCTTGTCAAGCGCAGATTTGAGGGGGGGGGGGGTTAACGTGCTAATTACACTTCCTAGCAAAAAAATATATGGACTTTGAGTTACTAAATATCGGGTTAACCACATAAATTACCCTCCCCTCATACAAAAAAATTTAAATAAATAGTGTTTCCGTTGACCATTACCTCCCCCCTAGATTAGTTATACAACTTCCTCTTCAAGAAAAGAAATAAACTAACAAATTCTTTGTTTTTTTCAGAGATTCTCCACTATCTTCGCTCTCGCGCTTGGTTCCACGTACGCAGGCCTAGAACACGGAAATGATTTAGGCGGCTACGGAGGTGGCTATGAATTTGGAGGCGACGATGGAGGTCATGAAGGTTATAACATTGAGGGAGGACACCAAGAGTACGGACATTTCGGCGGAGGTGGTGGTGGTGGCGGACACGTGGAAACCATAAATCACCCGATTCAAACCTTTGAACACACCAAAGCAGTTCCAATTCACGTCGTTAAGAAAACTGGAGTGCCTGTACCTCATCCCGTTGGTGTACCTGTACCACAAGTTATTAAAGTTCCAGTTCCACAACCTTATCCTGTTCATATTGGTGTGCCACAGCCAATTGCCATTCCAATCTACAAACTGGTGCCTCAAGAAATTGAAAAGAAAGTTCCCATTCATGTAGAAAAGTTGGTACCAGTGTACATCAAGAAGCCTTACAAGGTCGAAATTGAAAAGCACTACCCAGTTCATGTGAACAAACCATACCCAGTACATGTGCCAGTCTACAAACATGTTTACCATGAAGTTAAACATGAAAAACATGTTGAACATGGACATGGTCATGGTCACGGGCACCATTAAGTTAGGTTTTAGGTTTTCATTTCTCGAGACTGCCATTTTCTCATCCCTGTGTACATTTTGATGTCATCCCTTCACTCTCATTGATTGTTGTTATGTGTTTCTTGTTGACTATTTTTAGTGATTTTTTATATATTTTTTTTAATAAAATACTTTTTGAAAAGTTACTTTTTTTCATTATTTTCCACACATTATCGATTTGCATTGGGTATGGAAATAAATTGTTATTACATTTAAAACCTAGACTGAATCTCAATTTTAAAAAAAAGTTTTGCTTCTTTTACAACAATATTTAATATATGCTGGTTTTCTACAACAATGACAATCACAGTCGTAGAGATTACAGCATTAGGAGAAAATACCAAAAGTGTGACTATTTTGGCGCTGGAGGTGGTGTTCATGTAGAAACCATTACTTACCTGGTTAAAACCTTTAAACTCACCAAATCTGTTTCAATTCACATCTTTAAGAAAACTGGAGTGCCTGTACCTCATCCTGTTAGTGTACCTGTGCCAGAAGTTATTAAAGTTCCCGTTCCACAACCTACCTGTATGGAAACAACTGTTGGACATGGATATGGGCATGATCATGGGCACCATTAACTTAGGTTGTAAATTTTTATTTCTCGAGACTGCCATTTTGTCATCCCTGTGTACATTTGATGTCATCCCTTCACTCTCATTGATTGTTGTTATGTGTTTCTTGTTGACTATATTTAGTGATTTTTTATATATTTTTGTTAATAAAATACTTTTTGAAAAGTTAGTTTTTTTCATTATTTTCCACACACTATCGATTTGCGTTGGGTATGGAAATAAATTGTTATTACATTTAAAACCTAGACTGAATCTCAATTTTAAAAAAAAGTTTTACTTGTTTTACAATATTTAATATATGCTGGTTTTCTACAACCAATGACAATCACAGTCGTACAGATTACAGCATTAGGAGAAAATACCATAATTGTGACTATTTTGGCGCTGGAGGTGGTGTTCATGTAGAAACCATTACTTACCTGGTTAAAACCTTTAAACTCACCAAATCTGTTTCAATTCACATCTTTAAGATAACTGGAGTGCCTGTACCTCATCCTGTTAGTGTACCTATGCCAGAAGTTATTAAAGTTCCAGTTCCATTACCTACCTGTATGGAAACAACTGTTGGACATGGACATGGGCATGATCATGGGCATCATTAACTTAGGTTTTAGATTTTTATTTCTCGAGACTGCCATTTTGTCATCCCTGTGTACATTTGATGTCATCTCTTCACTCTCATTGATTGTTGTTATGTGTTTCTTGTTGACTATTTGTAGTGATTTTTTATATATTTTTGTTAATAAAATACTTTTTGAAAAGTTAGTTTTTTTCATTATTTTCCTCATTATCAATTTCCGTTGGGTATGGAAACAAATTGTTATTACATTTAAAACCTAGACTGAATCTCAAAGAATCTCAATTTTAAAAAAAGTTGTGCTTGTTTTACAAGAATATTTAAGCAACCAGCATATAGGTTTGCTACAACCAATGACAATCACAGTCGTAGAGGTTACAACATTAAGAGAAAATACCAAAAGTGTGGTTATTTTGGCGCTAGTGTTCATGTAGAAACCATTACTTACCTGGTTAAGACCTTTAAACATACTAAAGCTGTTTTAATTCACATATTTAAGAAAACTGGAGTGCCTGTACCTCATGTAGTCAGTGTACCTATGCCAGAAGTTATTAAGGTTCCAATTCCACAACTTTATCGTGTTCATATTGGTGTGCCACAGCCAATTGCCATTCCAATTTACAAACTGGTGCCTCAAAAAAGTGCCCATTCATGTAGAAAAGTTGTTACCAGTGTACATCAAGAAGCCTTACAAGGTCGAAATTGATGTCTAAAAAGATGTTTACCATGAAGTTATGGACACGGTGATAGTCACCATTAAATTGGGTTCTAAGTTTTCTTGAGACTGACATTTTCTCATCCCTGTGGATATTTTGATGTCATCCCTTTACTCAAATTGATTGCTGTTATGTTTCTTATTGATAAAAACTCTTTTTATTTTGCCATCAGAAAAGGTTTAGAGAAAATATCCAGTATTTTCTTCTAAGATTTAGATCAATTTATCTAGAAGTCAGATTAAAGTACATAACATTCAATTAACTATCTCGCTAAATATAACTTAAATGTCTCGATGTTCACGATTTGACAGCTAAGTAATTATTTTGCTGTCAAAGTTTTCAACCAAAATGATAACCAATCCACGCTAAAAATCCGCTGCCTCATTAGCTAGCTACCTTTACCTCTGAGGTCTTGCCCGTGAAACTTTTTTGTAAAAAAATCCAGGGCTCAGGCTGTTTTCTGGGAGCAGATTATATCTGTCTCCATCGCGACGTCAAAATTAGCCTCAAAACCGAGGCAACCCTGACCGAAGCTGCAAATTGACAGTTGGTCTCTCCTCAGTAAACACCATATTTCATATTTCTTTTTCAGTTACCCACATCATCATTTCATCTCCTTCCATTTTATGGTTATGCTCGGGCTGAATGAAGCCTAATGAGGCAGAAACGCGTCCCCGTAGCTACCTTTACCTCTGAGGTCTTGCCCGTGAAACTTTTTTGTTAAGACTTTATACCTCGTGAACTTCCTTCAAATTTAAAATATATTTCTAATGACAAATCCGGGTTGCCTGATAGAAAGGAATATTATGTATATGGGTACAAGGGGCCTTATCTCATAGGCGATGTGATTTTTAGTGCCATCCTTGTTTACAGTGTCAAAATCAACATGTAAACATATGGAATAAAAACAGTTATTTCCCAACAAAGATTTTTCCCAGGATGTTTCCTGTGCTAGATAAAGCCAACTATTAAAAGCTAATTCTCAGCTAAAGATTTCCTATGAATAGAGTATTTGACAAATTTTAGAAAAGTGTTTAGAATGATACATAGGTCCCTAATTTTCTACGCAAAATTATTAAAATAGTATATTTTATCATGACTACATTTAAAATCAAGTTTTCTAATTTCCGATTTGAATTTGCCACTAAAACGCTCATTTCTAGCATGGCGTTGCAATGACGTCACAGCGCAGTAAACTCGCGGACAGATACACGGCATTCAAGTGTTTATTTGTTTTTGGTCTGTCTTTTTACAGTTTTTTATGTAAAAAATGTCCTATAAGTGGTGTGTAGTGCCTCAGTGTTCGAATACTAGCATAAAAACACCTGAAAAATTATTTATTCATGTGCCTACAGCAGTAAAAGAACGGAAAAAGTGGCTAGCACCTAATCGAAGAGACCCAAGGGCCTTATCTAATACATCTTCACTTTACATTTGTGAAGATCACTTTGATGTAAGTATAACTAAATTGTTTCTATTAATTTTTCTCACGTTGTCTATAATATAACTAATAATCTAATAATAATAATATTAATCTATAAAAAAACTATTTCGTAAATGACGATGAAATTTTTCAGGTATGTTTATTACAAGGTTCAGCCCAACTATAATAGGCAGAAAGGTGTACACATTTTTAGACGGTGCTAGGCAGTTATTAGGCAGGACTAGAGAGTACCTCTAAATGCAGGATTAGGCAGTGCACATGCAGGCTAAATGTAGGACTGAGCAGTGCATAGGCAGGACTAGGCAGTACCTACGCAGGACTATGCAGTGTAACCTATGCAGTACTTCAAGTATTGCTGGCCGTTGTATACTTCTTGCCTCCCTGTCCTGCAATTTTTGATTGTTTCTTAATGCTTAAAATAATAATGTTTGGGTATTTAATTGAATCTATTGTAAGTGGCATATTAAACAAAAAAGCAAAATATATAACCTAACCTCAAAATCTAAATGAGTAAAAGTAGGCGAAGAATTTCATTCAGTTATAAACAAAACAACTCATCGAATACTTACATCAACATTTTAACGTTTCTAAATTCCGCAAAACAAAAATCACTGTTGTTGGCAAAGAAGCCTGCCACCATAAAGGAATGTAGCATTGGCACGTTGGAGCTATCGGCTTTGGAGAATCCGTTTTCCATTGAAAATATTTTTTATAAGCAAAACACAAAATAATATCTAATTTAGGAAGATAATTCGCACTTTAGCAAACATTACCATCCATAAGAAAATAACACAGAAAATAGGTTTGTTCGAGGCGTTTACTGTTTTGTGACGTCACTCGCAGCTGATTGGTAGACCGCCTGTTTTGAATCACGTGGCTAATTGTTTTAATTCAATGAATTTATTTAATTAAAAGAACTATGAATTTGAGAAAAAATTAAACAAAAAAGTTTGTTTTTAGCATTACCAAGACCTAAAGAGATATCTAAAAATAAATATATATTTATTTTTTTGCTACTGTCAAACACCCTATTTCCCGCGATTTAACACTTAAACATTGACCTTTCCAAACCCTTATCAGCTGACTACGAGGACAGAGAAAAAAAAAGAAAAATAAAACAACTATAGCGACAATTCTAAGCTTAACAATTTAGTAAAATACATGGTATAAACTATCCTTAGTGACTACGCCAAAAACAAAAGAAATACCTATGTAACGTATGACTGGAAAGTAAAAAAGGCGCATTATTGTTTTACGTTAGCTAGCACCAACGATTATACACTAGACAGGATTGCTCAGTTTGCCGAATCTGTCTGCAATCGATGTTCAAGGTAAACTCGCTGTTACGTCACCACTTGTGCTAGGCAGAAAGCGCGCCTATCGTTATATTGGATTTTATGTGCTTTTAGAGCTATTTTCTTTATGCAAATTAAATTTTATGCAAAATTGAAGCATTGTACATTTAAAAATATTATCTTTACAGGGATAAATGATTTTATATTTGAAATATCTGTTAAATAAATTAAATTTAAATACTTAAAGTGAAAAAAAGCTACACATTGTACCTCAGGGTGTCCCATAACTTAGGGGCCATAGGCCAACAGGTGATATAGAGGAGGTCATGTCTGATAAAAAAGTTCCTATAATGTATGGGTCAAAACTCTTTGTTTGTAGAGATACAGAGCATCAAAGTTGACAATTTTTTAAACTTTTTTGATAATAACTTTTTCAAAAAACGCAGTAAAAGCATGAAATTGGGTAAAGTCGTGTATCAGAACAAGAGCAATAAACTGAAATAAAACTTATTTTGAAAAAAAATTTTTTTAGAAAAAACTAATTTTTTGGTATAAACTTTTATAAATGCCATATTAAACGCAACGTTTTTTTTATATTTGTTGTTAATAAAAACAAGCCTTTAGCGACACATATTAATAAATAAAATATTATTGATATTTTTTAAAAGAATAAGTAAGCAAAAATTAATTTAAAAAAAATATATTATTTTTTATACATTTTTGGAGGTAATTTTGACAGCCTGTATCTTCTTAACTTGTAACTTTATTAAAAAAAGGAGAAGCAAATTTTTGAATCACAATTAGCTGAGTATTCAGCTGTCTGTGATAGATTTTCTTTTTTTTGCAAAACCCCTTTTCCCCCACTCCTCTAACATTAAAAATCCTATATCTTAAAAACAGATATGTGTTGACCCCATGTTTTATGAACTTTTTTTTCGCAAATAATCTTTCTCACCTCTATAACCTGCTGCACTATGGCCCCCAAGTTATGGGACACCCTGTATAATTTGTCCAATTGTTTTAAAAGTATGTAAAGAAATTATTTTGCGATAATAATTAAAAACGGAAATATAGGTAGATAAAAAATGTATTGATTTATTTAAAAAAGGAACAGCAAAAATTTTTTTCTTAACAAATAGACAAAAAACAAAGAGAAAAAAAATGCACATAATGTATAGTTTAATTATTACAACCGCTTTTGAAAGCATGTTAAGAGATTATTAATTAGATAATTAAAAAACGGGAATATAGAACATAAAAAAAGCGTTTAATATTACATTTTTACAAAAGAACAGAAAACCAAACGTGAAAATGTTTATTTATATATCTTTTCTTAGTAGCACTGCACTGAAACAATCCAAAAAACAGAAACTATTCAGCGATATATCAACAAAACTCTTTTGAAAATACGAATAACATCATATACAACGAACGCAAACAAAGGATTTAGCACCAGTGGTGACGTCACGCCGCTCTCCTCAACACGCACAATTTGTTAACACAGGTTAAATGGAACTAAGCAGTCCTTTATGTCTATAGTCCTTGGGCTAGCACAGTAAGTTTCTTTATTTTCTAACTGGCATAAGAAAAGGTTAAACCCTAATGGCATAGCTGAGAAAACGTCCAGTATTTGGTGATTCTCCCCAGATTTAGACCAATTAATCTAAAAGTCAGATTAGAGCACATAACACCCAATTAATGGCTATAAAGTCCCGGGCTCTCGTCGTTAAAGGTCATTCTTAAATACGCGGAAAATCTCTTATTTGCCAAACGGTCCCCGAAATTTCCATATTTAAATGGAAAGGGGCAATTTTAAAGCCGTAATCTCAGCCAGGCATAATGAAAGAGTCAAAGATATTTACAAAAATAGAATCTAAATAAAACGGCCAGGGGCGCTAGTGCATAAGGGCTGCAGAGCTGCAGAATTTATGGGTTTAGATAGCGAAATCTAGGCAAAAATAGAGCTGCAAAACTTGCAGTTCCGGTACAGTTCCGGGCGGGCGGGCTCAGCGTTGCGTGTTTGCGGGGCCATTTATTTAGAAGACACCAAACGCATGAGCGTGAGGTTATGGTCGTGTTTGTTGTTTGTTTTTGTATAATTGTATCACAATGAATGTGGTGGATAATTTAATTAATGTAAAAACATTGGTGAGTACATATTATTCTAAGGTAATGAATGTGAATTAAATCTTTTGTAAAAACGCTATTTTTTTTTAGGCATTGTAATTTTTGCCAAACCAAACTTGGCAATTTTTTACTTTTTATAATAGACACGGGATCTGGAGACCATAAAAAAATAGCATTTTTTATACCCTATCGGCAGAACTCACAAACTTTACTGTCACGAGCCGCCTCTGGAAACGGCTTATCTTCGTTTGATAGTTACAGAACTGTACAAATTTTTCAAAAGGACAGGAAGCGAACTTAACAGAATACGACAGGACAAAGAACCACTTGCTCTGGTAGAAAATAGCGCAGGACAAAATAGCGCCGGGAAAATACCGCGGGACAAAATCGCGCAGACCATAATGGCACAAGAATAAAATAGCGCATGGCCAAAATAGCGCATGACTACCATAGCGCAGGTCAAAATAGCGCATTACTAAAAAGCTAAAAATATCGGAATACAGAGTATCGAAAACACAAAATATCGCTCTTTTAGCCATTTCTTTTTTCTGGGATCCTAGGGAGTGTGAATCCGAACCGAACCGAACTAAACTGAACCGAACCGAACCGAACATGCTTATTATTAAAAAAAACTTTCCTCACATTTTTTTTTGTGATCCTAGAGGAGATGAATCCGAACCGAACCAAACTCGTTATTATGTCCTGCGCTATTTTGTACCAGAGCCCTTGCCAGAGCCTACCAGCTCACAATATTACTGTAGAAATTTCATAACAGAACTTTTAACATATATGTATAATTCTTGTCCAGCAAGCTCAAGGTACGTAACAGTTATGTTTAACAATCTGTGGCACACCTCATATTTATCTATCCTTTTGTTAAATGTCTTTAGCCAGGAGTGAAGTTAGCAAAGGCAGCGTCCAGATAACGGTCGGCTCTGCTGGGGGACATTAATATGAAAAGAGTGTTATCACTACTACCACCGACGGGCATTAAACGAGAAAGGGGGAATTTTCTTAATTATCCTTCGAAAAAGTCATGATAAATAGTTCATTTGGAACAGATAAAGAAGTTTTTGGTGCAAAGCTAAGATGTACAAGCAATTAGGTTAGTAACATTTGAATGATGACGTGGGAAAGAAATACACACTGCCAAAACTTAAAAAATATATTTATTACAAAAAGAACATACATTTTTGGGATTTACATGCTTTAAGATAAAACAAACTAAAAAATTACTCGAAATGAGTTTCATATTTAATTTATACATTTTTCCTGTCCACAGCACCACTTCTGAAATGGCATCACTAATTGTCAACTACCTCTGGGCCAAATTTCATCACGGAACGCGAAAATGCAGAAGAACCTAAATTTCCGTCTAAAGACGGTTTTCCACCAAACGGACAGTTGAGTTTGTGTTTTGTTTGTGTTTTCTAGTTTCCGAAAAACAAAAACAAATCGAAGACAAAATCCAAAACTCTTGTTTCCATCAAGACTTGGTTTTGTTTGAGTTTTATTTTTGTTTTCAGTCCTTTTCCACTGGTAGTCGCTAGTCAGAACACATTTTTTTTAGGGGGGCGATTCAACCAATCTTAATGCCTTTTCTGGGTTTATTCCGATTATGCAAAAAACTCATCGAGTTATACCCAAACCATTTGGGTGTGAAATATTGACCCGCGCCACGTTGATATTGTAAAGTTATATTTTTATTTTTCTTTTTATTTCCATCCTGTGTTAAACAACTGCGCAATTTCTTTGTAAAAATCCATTTTCTTTTCATTCTATTTTTATGGCTTGCATCCTTTGGGTCCCACAAATTTCTATGTTCCCTAAAGGCATCAATCAAGGTACTAATTTCTTCAGTGGTCCACTGTTTTTTTTTTTTGAAGTTCACCACTTTCAGACATGATCTGGAATTTCTGGAAAAAACAATTTACTTGTAGGTTATACCAAATAAGTTTATTGAGCGTTTGGAAACAAATTTCTTAAAATACTTATATTTACTTACCTATCAATTTGGTACAAAAGTGGTAGCCAGACTAGCACAACGAAAAAAAAGTAGAACATAAAAAAAACTCAGCTCGACCCTTTCCACTAAACAGACGCGAGTTTCAAAACTCGTCGAAACTAGTCAAAACTCCAACTGTCGCAAAACACGCCAGTCTAGAAAAAGTTGGTTAAAACTTTCAGTTTTGTTTTATTCGAAACGAGTTTATGTTTTGTTTTTGTTTTGTCCGTTTGGTGGAAAACCGGCATAAGGCTCCGAACTAAAATAAAAAAACTTACTCTTTTAAAATTAATAAGTACACGCTGAAAATTAGCGACACCATTACACTTAATGCGATCAATTAAAAACGAAGCCAAGTAGGTGTCACAGCTTTATCTTGCTCGCATTAGTTTTAAGCTCGAACTCGGTGTTGGGTCGTGCTTTTAATGTGTGCTCAATAGATTTACCTGCGCACGATGTCTTTGGTCGCTTTTTTATGTTTTCTTAAAAAATTAAAAGACAGCAGGTTTCTTTGAGGATTGTATGAACAAAATAGTTACTTATTTTTCTACCAAGGGCGTAAAGAATAACATTTTTGCCCGAGCCGCACATAAAATGCATATCCTTATTAACTAAAGATTATATTATTTGCCAAAAACATGCCATTTTCAGTTCTTGTTGTCCAAGTTTTCCAAAATGCCTCCACAATTTTCCAAATTTGATAAAGCTCTAATTTTGGCCAAATTAGATGCCGGTTGGTTGGTGTGTCGAGTAGCGGCTCCCTATAGACCAAACACGTCAACGATTGTGCGAATCAAAAAAAAATATGAAGAAGAGGGACATGTTCGGCGAAAGCAAGGTACTGTCTTGACCAAAATCAGCCCGCTCCAAAAAGATCAGCAACTAATAAAATTTTGTGAAGATCATCCTTTTTCCAACGCCGAAGCAAGAATTGCCTCTAACTTTCCTGGTTCCTTTCCAACTAGTCGAAGGCGAATAAAGTGTTCCAGATTAAGATGTAGTGTGGCAGCAAAAAAAAATATTTTAAATGCAGAAAAAAAGCAAGGCCGCCTAATTTTTGCTTTAACTTATTCTCTGGAAAATACAGATCTTTGCTAACGTGTGGTGTTTACAGATGAAATGACATAGTGATCGAAAACTATTGGAGAAGTCTCCTTATTAGTGTATTTATTTGTCAAAAAATTAACTTTTTTACAAAAATCAGTCAGTTACAATAAGCCATGCAAACAGCAAATTTTAAAAAACCCATACCTGCGGCTAACTTCTGCTGTATGCGTTTTATGTGGCATTTTCTGTACATATCAGTACAAATGTTATCTTAAAAATCCATGCGTCTTAAAACTTCTATACCATGGTACGTCAGTTGAAACAGAAAAACGACATTATAAATTATGTAATAAAATATGGAAATCGTTGGGACTTGGTCGGGAATGTATGGAGGATGATCCAACAATTCGACGTTTCGCTGGGTAAAAATTCAATGGTTTTTTGTGCTTTGTGCGATCTTGCAATTATTGCTGGAGGATGATTCGTCGTTCGGGTTTAATTTTTCGAAGCTCAGCGACTTTTGTCAAACAAGTGGTGATGTAGGTACCAATGGGTTCGGTTGGGTCTTCAGTCTTTTCATCTTTCAGAGGAATTCTTGCTACATGACCAATTGACACTAACTACTTTCTGTTCTTCGGTTAACAGACGCTGTATGCAGCGGGAAACTAATTTTTTTACCCCTAATTCTTCATGCAAAATTTTTTTGAATTGAGGTCTTTGAAATCCCCCAAGAAGCCTTAAACTCGCGATATGTCATAAGTCGATCTGCCGTGATGATCATACGCACAGCATCGATGTTTTCCTGTGTTACAGCCGTTTTTGGTGCACCTGGCATTGGATCGTCTTTAAGCCTAATGCTGTCCATGCTTGAATTTTCCCAACCAACGAGAAACTGTCGACTGGTGTGGTGCTTTATAACCTTTTTCTTCGAAAGTTGTAAAAAATTTTCTTACCGTGAAAAATTCATTGTAGCTATAAAACTATATGTTTTGCATTGACGTTTTGAACTTAACTGAAAGAAAAATATTGGAGATGACATCCCTGTAAAATTTAATACCCTGTTCCTATTCAAAAAGAATATAGGAGCTGGGTAGTGTGTTGGCTATTCTCAGGTTGTAGTTTGGATGCTACTTTACCGATAGAACCTTTTACAGCCGCTATATTCACGATTGCAATCGCTATGATGATATGCCAATAGTAGAGATGGCACTTACAGCGAGAGTGCTTGTTAATTTGCAATTAACTGTAAAATAGGTGTAATTAGCTTGTAATAAAGCGGCAGCTAAACTGACGCACTTAAATAATATGAGGTCTTAATTTTAGATAACTCCACCTGTATAACAGATGACTTTTCGCATCGCACCTCTATTCTTGTTCCTCGCGTCTTTTGCCCAGAAAAAACGTTATAACTCCAATCCATAAAGCATTATTTAAAAATTTGTACAAATCAGTTTTTAAAGCTTATTGCAAAGGGTTGCAAAACAAAACTCCAACAGCAAACAGCCAACAACCAAAATTTCGATAAAGCGAGGATTCCGAATTATTCGTCTACCACTGGTTGGAAAGAGAAAGTGGACGAATGTTTCGCCGCGACTTTGTCATGAGCCGTGGAGGAAGTTCTAGTTGAGTTTAAAGCAAGTGAAAAGTAAGTGTAGTATTTAATAGACTGATAGGGTTGCGAATACAAAATGGCGGCAGAGAATCAAGAAATATAAGGAAACTCGAATATTTGTGCCAGTAATAAGAAGACCAACTCGGTAGGCCCTCCATTTTTATTTAATTATTTTTTTCTAAATTCTTCATTCATTAACCTCAGACCTTCCTTAAGTCCGACTATTCATCTCTTTCTTTTTTTGCTTTTTTTGCTGGTCATTTATCACCTCAAAAACGTTTTCATTTCCCGAGTCAAGAGATCTTTCTTGGTGTGCTTTATTTGCTGGTCTTGCATCACCCATATGAATTGAATTCAACAACGTCTTTTGGCACAGTCAAAATCTCTTCCTTGGCTGCTTTATTTACTGCTGTTCTATTACTCACATGTAAATTAAAATCAACAACGTTTTGTCTTGCAGAGTCAAAATCTTGTTGATCTGCTTTTTTGCTGGTTTTCACCAAGGTGAAATGAAAAGTCAAAATTACCTAGTACTTAATTTTAAGTTTGATTTATTCCAATAAAGATTTACTGTAATAATAATGCCCCTCCCTGCTATCCAAGCTCCTATGTTCGAGTTTCTCTTGATGAACTTTATTAAATACATTTTTAAAAGCAATGAAGCAGGCAAACAATTTTAGGTTTATATAAAGGCTTGGAATGTTAAACAAAGTTTCTCTGTGCCCATGCCATTTCTAAACCTGATATAGATAAAGGATATTTTGAGTTACTGCGTTTTGCTTTTACGCTACTCCGTCGGCGTCGTAGGTTTAATTAGCAGAAGAAAATTGCGTTCGTAAATTATTGCCGAATGCTACTGAGCAATTTCCTTCCAGGTAAAATTAAATTGCCCTCAGATTAACTACTCTACTAGCGTTCGCTTCGAATAAAGTTTCTATTATTTTAGATTAGATTAGATTTGTTTCATTACATCAAGAGTGAAAAAATTGTTTTCATTTTTTACAAACTTTATATTTCTAAAGGCTGTTGCGTCAAAAACGATTATTATAACCGGCTAAACTCCGGCCCGTAATTCAGATTTCTTAACGGCGCATGCGCCACTTTCTCCATGCACGTGATATGTTATTTTTTTCTCTTTCTCTTACGATGGTGTTCGGCAGAAGCCTGTAACGAGCGGCCGTGGAACGCTGTACAAAATTAATTAAGTTAGTAGAGCCACAGAAATATAGGCTAAACCAACTTTGTGGTAGAGCTGGTAGAGCCTTGATTTTTACCTTTAATGACAAGGACAGAAGAAAGAATTTAGTTAGGTTAGGACAAGGTCTGTAGAGGATAGGTTGCCTGGTCTATGGTCTATGGTCGAAACCGCGTGAGAGGTGACAGTGCCACGACTTGATTAGAGCGCTTTGTTTACATGTGTTTTTAAGTATTTTTAGATGGATTATTTTTTACATTTGTGGTGTCTTTTCGGATTATATATATTTAAAAACTGTAAATACTTGTTCTAGTTCCAGTATACTTATACTTTCTACTTGTAGTTATTTTAACAAAGTAAAAGCTTCCGAAGACATTGTATCTTTGGGATATTTGGAATAAGATAAGTTTCATATTTGAGTTAGTTGATGTATTTTATGAATATTGTTATAAGAGACACTTTAAGATAAAAACAAAACATATTTACATTTAAATCAATAAAGGAACACAAAAAATTAGAGATTTCCGACGATATTAAATGCTTTTTATTTGAATGGGCACTCCGGGTGACGTCATTTCCCGCATTTCAACAACTGGCTCTGATTGATCAGAAAGTTACCAGGTCACCTATCCTCTACAGACCTTGGGGTTCGGTCCAGCATAAGAAAAACAATCCAGCTTCAGGGTAGATGACGTCCCAAAGAAAAAATAATTTAGTAGGCAGGTACTTTTAATTGATAACGCACTGTTCATTAGACTTATTTTAACCGTAAACAGTTTGAATTTTAAATTTCGAAAGAGTTATTGGCCATATTATTAAACAAGCGGAGAACAAAGATAACATAAATCAACCCCCTTTTTTTAAAACAAAATATTGCTTGTTCCAACGCAAAATTCCTATAAAGAAAAAAAGGGGTAACAAGGGTTGATTAAATTGTGATATAAGTGGAAGGGTTTAGTGTACGTGGAGAAAATAAAACAAGTTTATAATTTATAAAAGTTTTTTACCCGCAAGAAAAGCTGCCCGACCCCCAAGGCAAGCGCAACCAGTGTCGTTATTCTTGAAATCTTCCCGAGCGAGTCTATCTATTCTTCTATTCTATCCATTTAGCCTTCTTCGATCCATCTTTGTACATAGGCCTCCCCCAATATCATCCACTCTTCTCTGTCTGTCGTCGTTTTTATCTATCTAGCTCCCGCATGTTTCTTCAAATCGTCCGCCCATCGCATTTGGGGTCTTCCAATATCGTATTTCTAACATTCCTTACTTTTGTTTTATTATTCCTTTTTCTACCTGTTGGCTTTACATGTAACATTAATGTTGTTTGATATTGTAAGTGTTCAGGTCTGGGATCCATAGGTAAATACAGGAAGGATACATTGGTTCATATTCACTTTCGTTTTGAAGTACTGAGGATATTTTTTATTTTTTAATTTGTAGCTTTATTTACCGAATGCTGCCCAGGCCAATCTTACTCGTCACTTGATTTCAGCCATTTGGTTTTCTTTGCTAGTTAATAATAATAATAATTTGTCCCAGGTATATATATTCCTCTACTTATTCTATCTTCTCTTGGTTTATTCTAATCGTGATATCTTCATCTGTGTTTGCTATGATTTTAGTTTTACTGCAGTTCATACTCTTCCAACATTTTTATCAGTTCTTATTTCTTATCTGTTATTAAGGCGATATCATCAGCATATCTTAGGTGGTGCAACTATTGCCCGACCATTGCTGACACCAATTCTTATGCGGATTGGATTGGTTCCTTCGTCGATTTTGATTGATGTTATTATTGGCTATTAAATCTGTGTATCTATGATCTATTCGCCTATTAATTAAAGATATTTTTACTGCCCAGTGATTAATGCTATCGAAAGTTTTTTCATAGTCTATAAACGCAATATATAGCGGAGTGTTGTATTCGTTGTCTCGTTTTATTAGAATTTTCAATGTTAATAGATGGTCAACTGTAGCGAAACCTTTTCCGAAGCCTGCTTGTTTTTTTTATTGAAATCCATGAAATTTTGTTGTCAGTTTATCTGTTAAGCTTTCCGCGAAAAGCATTGAGGAGTGTTATAGGTCGATGTGTTTTTGAGTCTGCTCTATCGCCTTTCTTGTGTAGAATAATGGTTATGGATTATTTCCAGTTGTTTGGGATTATTTTTCTTTTAGTATTTTTTTGAGGAGAATATGAAGAGTCTTAACTACAGCTTTACCACAGTATTTGAGATTTCTGCCTGTTACTTCTTCTTTTCAAGGTGATTTGTTATTTTTCATTTTCTTTAACGCTCTCTTTATTTCCGCTTTGCTTTCATTAAAACTTTGAGAAGAAAACTTTTGGTAATCAAAAAACCTTTATTGTTGATTGAAGAATCACACAACTGTATAGTTCTAACGGCCGTTGCATTATCCTTTACCTAAACCGAAGCCACTTATCTAACCTAATCTGTGACCGATGCTTCTTGCTGGCACGTCATTGAGAAACGCGTTTGTAGGTAATCGAACAGACTGCTTATTTCAAGGCTAAATGGCGCGAACGGAATTTCTCGCATTGGGCTTGCATGCATTGACCCTCCACTATGTTTCACGTAACGAAAGAAGCAATTGTAACTACCGCGTGGAGCGCAAGAAGCCGCGAAAGGGACCCTGCTCTCGGGTCAAATCAAGACCGACAGCCAATGAATTCTTATTGGTTTTCTACGCGTGCGACAAAGACAACTGCTTACATAGTTGCCTTTTCTTATACCCCCTTCTACGACATACATATAGCATCAAACATAAAATGCCGTTTTTCTAGTACACATAGGTATGCGCAAAATATATTGGTTCTGATAGTCTCACCACAAAGTAATTATATACTTTGTGGTCTCACCACTCAGACAGGACTGGCGCTAATTACGTTAAGTTTTAATAGTGATCTATTAACAATTTATTTTTAAGGTGCCTTATTTCTTAAAGGAAGCAATGCATAAACGGACATCCAGTACCTAATGATTGGAAAATTGCATTTATATCCTCAATACATAAAAAAGGAAACAAGCTGGATTGCAACAATTACAGAGGAATTTCAGTAACCAGTACTCTAAGTAGATTGAACGGTAGGATTCTTAGAGATCTAATAGAGAAGGATTTTCATGAACAAGAAGAAGAA
This sequence comes from Aspidapion aeneum, assembly GCA_963576565.1. Taxonomy (NCBI): domain Eukaryota; kingdom Metazoa; phylum Arthropoda; class Insecta; order Coleoptera; family Brentidae; genus Aspidapion; species Aspidapion aeneum. The sequence goes on along the minus strand of OY755038.1, from coordinate 29,330,612 downwards.
GAGCAAAGTGGGTTTCGTGCAGGCAGATCTTGTAGTAATAATGTTTTTTGTCTTAAACAAGTAATTGAGAAAAGGAGCGCCAGAAATATAGAGACTTATGTTACCTTTGTAGACCAGAAGAGTGGAAAAAGCATATGATACCGTTCCAGTAGAAAAATTATGGACAGTGTTAGAGCAAACTAATATCATTCATACATACAAAAAAGCGATAAAAGAACTATACAAAGGGTCAAAATCTAAAATTAAAATTGGAAATCAACTTTCAAAAGCATTCCTGGTAACAAAAGGCTTAAGACAGGGATGTTGTATCTCTCCAACTCTTTTTAAAATATATATCGCAGTAGCTCTAAAAAACTGGAAACGTAAAGTGCACGGCATGGGAATACAACTTAACGACCGGTTTACCATATACACACTACAGTTTGCTGACGACCAATTGTAATTAATTGTGGCTAATGATAAAGAAGACATGGAGTATATGATGAGAAAGTTAACAGAAGAATACCAAAAGTGGGGATTAACAGTGAACGTGGACAAGACACAGTACATATGTATTGGAAACGAATCAAGTGAGTTACTAGAAAATGGACAAACAGTATCTCCATGCAATGAATATGTATACTTGGGTGTCACCTTTGATAAGACAGGAACAGACTGTAAAGAATTGGAAAAAAGAATATTAAAAGCAAAAAAGGTTATTAGATGTCTTAAAAGTATTTTATGGAGCAGAGAGATAAAAAAGAATGTAAAATTTAACATCTATGAAACAATGGTGAAAAGCACGCTGTTGTATGGAATAAAGACTTGTCGCGTAACAGAAAAATACAAAACAAAAATGGAAAGTGTCGAAATGGATACAATAAGAAGATCAATGAGAATATCTAGAATAGATCACATAAGAAATGAGATCATAAAAGAAAGAATGGGAATCGAGGGAAGCATAACGGATGACATCACTAAAAGGCAACTGATATGGTACGGTCATGTACAACGGATGAACGACGAAAGATTACCAAAGCAGGTCCAAGAATGGCAACCAATAAGGCGCAGGAAAAGAGGGCGTCCTAAACTAGAATGGCAACAGTCAATCCAAAGATCAATGAGTCAAAAAAATCTGACAGAAGATGATTGTCAGGATCGAAGAAGGTGGAGAATAGGCGTCGGACAACGTAGAAAAACGTTCTAAACCGACATAGAATATCTATTTTTTAAAGGAATAAAAGGGAGAGTTAAAATGTGTTAAATATCAATTGTTGTGGGTATGATGACAGCTAGATTCCAGAATCTCTATCTACAGTATTTTATAGAGATAAGCAATTAGGTGAAGTGCATTTTGGAGCCCAGAAACAACAACGAGGATCCAAACCACCGATTCAGAATTATGCAGATTATTCAATCTAGGGAAAAATAAATATTTGCTATTCTAAAGAAAAGGCATTATGACGATCAGAAATCTTACTAAAACTCTTTTAGATGCATAAGAGATTGATTACGTGTGATAGGCTTAGCCATGCCAATATTAACTTGTTTCAATGTGTATTTTAACAAAAAAGTTTCATGGGAAAGCAGAGGGACGCTGCATTTCGGCCAGCCCGAGCATAACCATAAATTGGAAGGAAATGAAATGATGATGTGGGTATCTGAACAAGAAATATAAAATATGGTGTTTACTGAGGAGAGACTAACTGTCAATTTGCAGCTTCCGTCAGGGTTACCTCGGTTTTGATGCTAATTTTGACGTCGTGACGAAGACATATACATATAATCGACTCCCAGTGACGTGAATAGTCTTAATGAAAAAAGTTTACGGGCAAGTCCTCAGAGGTAAGGGTAGCTCGAGGACGATGCGTTTCGGCCTCTGAGGACTAGCCCGTGAAACTTTTTCGTTAAAACTTTTTACCCCGTGAACTTCCTTCAAACGTATGTATTTATTTTATTTGTATTTGTATTTGTAGTTGTATTAGTTTAGATTCTATTGTATAAGAATCCCTAAAATCAACAATAAAGGGTTATTATTATTATTATTTTTGTCAAACCTGAATTTTTCTCGTTAATTAATTGTTGTGTTTCAACTGCTAAAATAATTAGTTGTGACGCCGTAAAGGTATGGAATAGCAACACACATTCCTAACTAATTGCTTTTTTTCAAAAACTACCTTTCGCATACCAAAAAAAAGTCTCTTCTAAGGCTAAAGGCTTTCCTACAGACGGTTCTGCAATTGCCTTTTTTAAAACTGCTTCATCCTTTGTTCGGTCAGTGCACATGCGTTGCACTGAAAGGGACTTAATACCATTTCTCTGCACATTTTTAACTTATGCTAGCCGGGGATGTGGCGACACATTTAATTTCCTTCATCCCCAGTTTTTTAGAATCTCCTCGTATATATTATTCTTGGTTACTTAACCAATGTAATATTTTTACCTCCTTAGCCCGCAAAGTAATGATTAGATAAAGTATTGTTTTTCACGAAAAGTCCGTAACTCCATCGATACCTGCTATACCGCTGAACAGATTTTCATGAAATTTTTAGGTAAAATAGTGTACAATATTAGAAAGAGCTGTTATATTTTGGTTAAAATCAAAGAATGCTAATGAAAATATCCTAACTTTATAACAGAGCACCGCATCAATATGCGGATTTCGAAATGTAGTAGAACAGATTTTTCTTAATAATTTATGTTATTATTAAAAACTTCCATTTCTGAGATATTTACAAAAAACTGTTTTCAAGGCTGATATCGCGCGCACACTTGGAGTGTGCTAGTGGGCTAGAAAGGTATTAGATCCATTATGGTTCAATTTATATAATGCTTCGAAATCTTTCAAAAAATGTTCGCCATACAAACTTTGCGACAAATAAGCCACCGCATTTTTTAAACTTGAATCCATTTATTATAGATCACCAGCTGCAAATGCAGTTTTTTTTTAAACGCGGCACCCATATCGGTCGGATTGTCGGATAGCTTTTGCAAAGTTAAAACAAAATGTAATGGGTTCAAAAGGGACATAGCTTCCTTTAGTTAATACTGTTAACTTTAAGTTCTCCAGCTAGCAAAACTGGCTATGGTCCCATCTATTTTTGAAGGCTCAATATCTATCAACGGGCACAAACTGAGGCTCATGTGTGAGGCCGACGTTCGTCTATTACTCGGCTAAAGTCGAGCGATACCGCCAGATGGGGACTAATTACAAAACTTAAGCCTTCCAGCCAAAAGGGGCTCATTAGCCTTTCAGCCATTGGCCTCTTTTCTGGGGTGCTTTCGGCCCTTCATACTTAAACATTTTTAAAAATTTGCTAACATTTCATACTGTCGTGGGTTGCTTAAATAAGGGAGACAAAGTTCGACTTTTTATGTCCCGCTGTTTTACAAGAACAAGGGGAACATTTGCGGGTGCCTTCAGTGAAGGAACGAAAAAGTTGTCTTAAATACATAGGCTATAGTTTGCCTAAAATATTTTTTAATATAAAAAATAAGTAATTAATAAAAATTTTCCTAAAAATGTAGGCAATAATATACAGGGTGTTCCAACTAAAAGGTAATAGAGGTGTTCTTGGGGTATTTTTCGTGCGAATTTGGAGAAACGCTCGAACACGTCGATTTTGTTTGCGAGGGGGACACTCTTTGGCTATCTTGAAATTTTTGAGGCACGCACCATCTTCGAGGGGTATACTTTACGCCTATATTTTGAATAGGGAAAGTAGGTCTAGTAGTACCTTCTTTTGAAGCTCTCTTGAATATCTTTATAACCATGTAAAAATTTTGAAAATCCATAGATTAGTTTTTGAGATATTTGCTTTTAAATTTTTAAATTTTACATGGAATGATAAAATAAAAATTAAATCCGAAAAATATAAAATTCTGATTAAATTTATATTTTATCAGTCCATGTTAAATTTGAAAGTTTGAAGCCAATTATCTCAAAAACTAATGGATAGATTTTTGACATTTTTACATGGTTGTAAAGACATTTAAGAGGCCTTCAAAACAAGGTATCACTAGACCCAGTTTCCCTATTCAAAATATAGGGGTAAAGTATACCCCTCGAAGATGGTACGTGCTACAAAAATTTCAAGATAGCCAAAAAGTGTCCCCCTCGTACACAAAATCGACGTGTCCAATTTGTCAAAATTCGCACGAAAAATACCCAAAAAGACGTCTGTTATTTTTTAGTTGGGACACCCTGTATAAGCTCAATTTGCTTATATTAATAGCCTTACTCTATTTTCTAACTACACCACCAGCCACAACACTATCTTTAAAAATCATTAAATTATCAAAATAAGTAAAAATAAACACTGAAAATAGGCACTAAAACCGCAAAACAATTAATGCTTTGTTTGTCATCTAAGCCTGAAAATAATCACGTTATATGTTTTTAAGAAAAAATTGATTGTAAATTTTTATTAGTGGTTTTTTAACAAAATTTTTAACGTATCTGGGGCACGGAAGTTCCCCGTCATTTTTTCTTGAAACGTTTCAGCTGCTATTTGACCTACCTAAAAGTCTACTTGGGAATGAGCTATGACCCACTCACTCACTTATGTATAGATCATCAAAATTCTGAACTTCCAGACATGCTACAAAGCTGAAATAAATTTGGCAGACTAATAAAGACAAAAAACCCCGAAATTCTTATTCACTCCCCTTCCCTATACATGTAAAGTTTTGTAAAAGTAGCATTGTCCACTTCCAGAAACGCTAGAGATCTGAGTTTTGGCAGACTGATAGAAAATATGTTAAACTATAGGAAAAAATTTAAAAATCCTAAAATTTTAATATTGTTTCCCTCCCCTATAAAGTTATGTAAAAGTAACATTGCCCATTTCTAGGAATGCTAGAGAGGTGAACTTTAGATGAAAAATTAAAAAACCACGAAAACTGACTAACTAATAAGGGTTCCAGGATACACACAAGTTTATCGCGGGCTCCTTGTGTTTTCTAGCGCAATTTATTTTTTCTAATTTAACTTAAACTTAAAAAGGCAGTTTTTAAAGGGAAAACTTTTAATAGGTTCTGGAATGTTTGCAGCTGCTTCGAGGGCCAATCTTATTGCCAGAAAAATATACCAAAGAGGCAATTTAAAAGTGTCTTTTTGGAGCAAAATGAGTTTTTTTTATTTACAAAACAGCATTAAATCTTTAAAATATTAAATATATTGCTTTGGAATGTAGATAAAGCATTATTTCCTAGTAAAATAAGACCACATGCTTAAAGAAATAAATATGAAGGCACGGGAGTGCCCCGCCAAGTTCGCGCAACTGCTGTACCATCTTTTCTTGAAACATTTTAGCCCATATTTGACCCATCTAAACTCTACTTCGGAATGAGCTGCGAAACTCAAACTTTCCAAAAGTAGTTACGAAATTTCAAAAAACTTCCAGACATGCTACAAAGCTGAAATTGGGCAGACTACTAAAAATTATGACCAAACCCTTAGAAATAAATAAAAAAACCCAAAAATTCTAATTTACTTCCCTCCCCTATATATGTAAAATTATGTAAAAGTAACATTTCCCACTTCCAGAAACGCTAGAGACCTGAGTTTTGGCAGACTGATAGGAACTATAATAAAACTATAGGAAAAAAATGAAAAACCCCAAAATTCTAATTTACTACCTTCCCCTATATAAAAGTAACATTATCCACTTCCAGCAACACTAGAGAGCTGAGCTTTGGCAGACTGGTAGAAACTATGATAGAAGACTAGGAAAAAAATTAAAAACACTAAAATTTTAATTTATTTCCCTCCCCTATAAATGTAAAGTTATGTAAAAGTAACATTGCCCACTTCCAGGAACGCTAGAGAGATAAGATTTGGAAGGCTGACAGCAACTATAATAAAACCATTGGAAAAATTAAAAAACCTCAAAATTTGAAATAAGGCATTACAAAAGTTTTGAACAATATTCCGCCTATTTTAATACTCTAAAACTAAAATATTATCCAAATCTTTTAAAAAAGGAGTGAAATCATAACAAATACGAAAAAATGGTATGATGTAAAAAGAATTGAGATAAAAGAAAGCCAAGTTGTCCAATATAAATTTCAAAATGAAAGGTTCTTACTAGTTTGGAAATGTTTTTCTAAACTTAGCTATTACGGCTGCAAATGACTCTTAGGCGCAGTGCTAAATTGAACACAAAGAAGTTTGGCTGAAATAGCAAAGTTTTAAAAAACTGCTTGGATTAATAAAATGCAGTTTTCACCTTTAATCATATCTTGATATTTGAGACTCACAAGTGAGGGTCGTTTTTTCTATATCCACTAGAAATATCTGAAAGCCCTCAACAACATCGAATTTAGGATACCCTCTACATTATGATATAATTATTCATGGGCGCACCCAGGGCGGGGGGCTTGGGGCCTGGGACCCCCAAGCCTAAGATTTCTTTAGATATTTTCCACATATTTCATAAATATACGCATGAAATACGACATTATCAGGCCTCGGACCCCATATACGTAATATTGCAATACTCCCTGTTACCTATTTACACAATGGTTGGCGTTTGATGCAAACATTCAGAAATAAAGGTACGAAAAATGCACAGATACCCAATTTACATAGATAAAGTTTTTGTCAACTGTACGCCGATGATTTGACGTAACGAATACAAGAATAAAATAATATGCATGCGTAAAAGTATAACCAATCAGAACATTTAATCTTAAGGACCGCAAAAAGGATAGACTTAAACCCATTGATATTGCTATTTCAAATATGTTTGCATTCTGCATCGTAAGGTACCGTAGGTATTGCAATAATACGTCCTATATGGAAATAATATGCATATGTCTTTGAAAGCAACCAATCAGGTATTTTTTGCTTAAAGACCCCAAGGCCCTCATGTTTGCATCATGAATGGGCAGTTCCCGTGGGTATTGGAATATTATGTATATGTCGGACCCCCCCAAGACGTATTCCTGGGTGCGCCGTGCGCCATGAATTATTGTATAAGAGAGCAAGAACTTTTCTATACTTAAGATTAGCAATGAACTTTTACTTTCTCTCGATAGCCCACTGCTCTGCAACACTGGTCAGTCTACGTGGGTAGCCAACTAGATCAGTCAGTGACCCCTAATGCTCACATGGCATAATTATTAACGATGTATTAGAACGTCAAACAAATCCGTTAAATAAAAAATAGATTGATTAATAAAAATTAATTTAAAAACTGTTAAATATTTTTAGTTTTCCTACCATAATTGCATGAATTTCTTTAAATTAAATAAAATTAGAGGTCTTTCAATATTTCTAATGCATATAATATACAGAATGTCCCGAAATCAGACATCGCGGTCCAAAATAGAGATAAAAGTTTCTATAAACTGAGGTCCAAAATTGTTCCGTTTCCGAGATACAAGGTGTTAAATTTAAAAAATAAAAGTCGAATTTTTAAATATTTTGAACAGTTTTAAACGGATTATTTTCAAAATAGGTACCTGGGGTTTTTTTGGGATGTGAAACCCGAATATGGACACTTTTTTACTGTGGCCGTTAGAGGGCGCTACACTTTGCACTTCTGAATAATTAAAATCACCATAGCTTTATTCTTTTTACTTTATGTTAAAAAGATAATTGCTTAGGCATTTCAAAGCAAAAAAGTTAATTTTCCTACATAATAATTATATAATATATAATATATAATATATAATATATAATATATAATATATAATATATAATATATAATATATAATATATAATATATAATATATAATATATAATATATAATATATAATATATAATATATAATATATAATATATAATATATAATATATAATATATAATATATAATATATAATATATAAATATATAATATATAATATATAATATATAATATATAATATATAATATATAATATATAATATATAATATATAATATATAATATATAATATATAATATATAATATATAATATATAATATATAATATATAATATATAATATATAATATATAATATATAATATATAATATATTGTTACAAATTCAAGTTATTTAAATTTTATAATTGGAATTTTTTTAGGTTTAGTGTAGTATTAGGTCGATTTATCTTAAGGTTGTATTCTTAGTCTAGGTTTTAGTTGCGTTGTCTGTGGCTTGCGGTCGCGGTAGTGCGGGAACTTTCCGGACGTCGAAGGCTGCCGGAAAGTTCGAGAGAGATGAACGATCCTATATATAGGGCCGGGGTCGCGCACCAGGCGGTCAGTCACAGATAACCTGATGTAGTGGTCGTGAGATGTTAACACGAAGTTAATAGACCGATTATAGTAGTGCATTATTAGCAAGTTTAAGTGCGTGTTTTTGTATATAATTTGTCGAAATAAATTGACGTATCGTTTTCAACAATTGCGAGTTTTTAATTGTCGTGGTGAACCCGTAACAATTGGTGTCAGAAGTGAGATTAAAAGAAATAAATAGTGCAAAGACTGTCCTTACATATTACCACCGGATAGGACAATTGGACAGAAAAACAGTAAGTGATTTTTCCAGAATATTCGAAGAAGTTCGATATTGTTTTATTCAAAAACTAAAAGAGATATTTAAGAACCGACTTCGACATTAACTTTACAGTCCAAAAATTGATAATTAGAGAGATTTTCTAGAATATTCTATAACATTCTACGACGTTCTATTCAAAAACTAGAAGAGATATACAAATACCGACTTCGACATTAGATTAGTAATTTTAAAAGTAAGAATCAGAAAGAATTTCCAGAACATTCCATTAGGTTCTATTTAAGAATTGGAAGAGATATTGAAAAACCGACTTCGACATTCGCTTTATAGCCCTAAAATAGACGTTTTAAGTGATTTATCAGGAAGTTGATGCTTACTAGAGAAGGATTCGCCAAAATAGCGTCTCCGTTACATAGACTTACAGAAGATAAAGCTTCTTACAAATGGAATACCGAATGTGACCAAGCATTTAGAAGACTAAAAGCAGCAATATGTTCTAGTCCGATTCTTGCATATCCCATTCCAAAAGGAAAATTCATATTAGATACTGATGCGAGCAACGATGGCATAGGAGCAGTACTCTCCCAAGTACAAGATGGAGAAGAACGGGTCATCGAATTTTTCAGCAAGAAGCTATCCAAACCAGAGAGAAATTATTGTGCTACTAGAAAGGAGCTCCTAGCCATAGTTAAATCCGTAGATCACTTTCACAAATATCTCTACGGACAAGAGTTTCTGATTAGAACGGATCATGCTGCGTTACAGTGGCTCATGAAAATGAAACAACCTGAGGGGCAAGTCGCGATATGGATAGAAAAGCTACAACAATAACATTATCAAATTAAGCACCGAGCAGGAAGGGTGCATAATAATGCAGATGCATTGTCCAGAAGACCTTGCCCCGAGGATTGTAAACATTGCAGGAAAATTGACCAGAAAGAAGGAATTACCTACGTGCGCCAGATAAAGTTAGAACCAGATGAAGAATGGATGTCGGCTTCGATTAGAACCACACAACTTAACGACAAAGATGTAGGACCTATCTTGCGATTGAAAGAAGAGAACAAGCCACGACCATCATGGCAAGATATCGCAAACCAAGGGGTGATACTCAAATCACTGTGGGCACAATGGGATTCACTGATAGTAGAAGAAAACATCCTTAAACGTGCCTGGGAAAGTGCCGATGGCCTTACTGTGATTAATTAAGTAGTGGTTCCTAGGAGCATGGTAGAAAATATAATGGCCGAATGCCATGGTGGAAAATCAGGCGCGCACCTAGGCATAAATAAAACCATGGACAAAATTCGGAACCGATTTTATTGGGTCAATTACTTTCAAGATGTGAAAAACTGGTGCCGCCGATGTTCGACTTGTGCAGCCAGCCAAGGTCCCAAAACAAGGTCCAGAGGTCAAATGAAACAATATAACGTAGGTCTGCCATTCGAACGCATTATTATTGATGTGGCCGGACCATTTCCAGAAACTAAAAAGGGCAACAAATACATCCTTGTTGTCACGGATTATTTTAGCAAATGGCCAGAAGTTTTTGCTTTGCCTAACCAAGAGGCCGCTACAGTTGCAGAAGTTCTGGTAAATGATGTTTTCAGCCGATTTGGCATTCCTTTGGAACTACATTCAGATCAAGGAAGAAACTTTGAATCAAAGCTCTTCCAGAATCTCTGTGACCTTTTAGGAATACATAAAACACGGACTACTGCTTTGCATCCGCAGTCAGATGGCATGGTTGAAAGATTTAATAAAACAATAGAGGAACATCTTTGCAAAGTTGTTGATGAGCACCAAACAGATTGGGACCAATATATTCCATTGTTTTTGATGGCCTATAGAACTGCCATTCACAATACAACAGGAGCTACTCCATCTAGTATCCTGTTTGGTAGAGAACTGCGTTTACCATGTGATATCATGTTTGGTTCACCTGAAGAAGCACACTTAGAGGTTAATGACTATGTCGAACGTTTAAGGCAAAAGCTGCACGATATCCATGAAGTGGTTAGAGAGCGAATAGAAATAGCCAGTGACCACATGAAAGCGAGATATGACCTGAAAGCAAACTCTTCAGGGTTCAAAGAGAATGATCAAGTCTGGCTATACAATCCTCAACGCAAGAAAGGAAGATCACCTAAGTTGACACCACCATGGGAAGGGCCTTATAAAGTTGTTAAGAGAATTAATGATGTAGTCTACCGAATCCAGAGAAGCCCGAAGTCCAAGATGAAAGTTGTTCATCTAGACAGACTGAAACCTTACCTGGGAAATGTTGATCGAGACGATCAAACCTGAAGAGGAGGATAGTGTTACAAATTCAAGTTATTTAAATTTTATAATTGGAATTTATTTAGGTTTATCTTAAGGTTGTATTCTTAGTCTAGGTTTTAGTTGCGTTGTCTGTGGCTTGCGGTCGCGGTAGTGCGGAAACTTTCCGGACGTCGAAGGCTGCCAGAAAGTTCGAGAGAGATGGACGATCCTATATATAGGGCCGGGGTCGCGCACCAGGCGGTCAGTCACAGATAACCTGCTGTAGTGGTCGTGAGATGTTAACACGAAGTTAATAGACCGATTATAGTAGTGCATTATTAGCAAGTTTAAGTGCGTGTTTTTGTATATAATTTGTCGAAATAAATTGACGTATCGTTTTCAACAATTGCGAGTTTTTAATTGTCGTGGTGAACCCGTAACAATATAATATATAATATATAATATATAATATATAATATATAATATATAATATATAATATATAATATATAATATATAATATATAATATATAATATATAATATATAATATATAATATATAATATATAATATATAATATATAATATATAATATATAATATATAATATATAATATATAATATATAATATATAATATATAATATATAATATATAATATATAATATATAATAAATGTATTTATATTATAATTTGAAGAAGATTTTTGTCTTAAGGCGTTGTTAGCCTTAATTTTGTGCTCACGGAATTAGTGGTGCTCAAATCCTTTTTAAAATTTTTTTTTATGAGAATCATAATTATGACAAACAAAACTTTTGCCCCCTATAATAGGATATTAGGATATAAAGTCTTTTTTTAATTCTCTTGGGCATGTTTTGTCTTTATAATGCCGCCTTTAAATCCTGATGGAGGCCATAAAAAACAAGAATACAGATCCTTAGACCATCTGCATACAAGAGAGTGTTTTGCATCTGATGTCCCTCCGAGTTTGTCGTCATCAGCGGTGTAACATATTTTCTCTATGAGAGGAGTAAATAACTAGTTAGGGTCTCTCAAACATAAGCTTGATGCAGTGGCGGTTTCTCCATAGGTGCACATGTACTCCCAAATTTTACTAACAAAATAATAAAATCTGACAAATGTTTAATTTAATTTTACAGTACACAGAATCTCGGCCTAACTTCGGTGTGTGCTCTTGTGACAAGCGCGGATCTGGATCAAAGTCTAAGGGGGGGTAATAGTCGACAATTTTTTTTTTGTAATATAATTATTTTTTCTAAGGGGGGTAATTCTCCTGTTTTACCTTTTATTTTATTAATAAAAAGTGAATATATTTTTTTCTAGGGGGGGGTAATTACCCCGTTACCCCCCCTCAAATCCGCGCTTGTCTTGTGCATCAATTGCGGCGATCGATGCCGACACCCCCATGATGCCACACGCGTCAACGGTTACCATTGGCTGTTAAAAGTAGCTCATGTGCACCTTAAATTCGTGCACCGAGACAACTTGGCGTTATCGGTCGGGCTGTATTCTTTTAATTTCGACGATTTCATAGAAACTGGATGGCCCAAAAAGCTGAACGTGGCAGTGAAAAAAAGATTTCGCCTGCGTCGCAATTTTTTTTTGATTTGAGAGGGGGTAACGGGGTAATTACCCCCCCCCCCCTAGAAAAAAATATATGCACTTTTTATTAATAAAATAAGGTAAAACAGGAGAATTACCCCCCTAGAAAAAATAATTATAATACAAAAAAAAAATTGTCGACTATTACCCCCCCCCTGTGAGCCCCAATAGACCCACTGGTGGTCGCAGTGGAAGGGCTGCAAGGCCCACTCACATATGAATCATCATTACCCCCCCTAGACTTTAATCCAGATCCGCGCTTGCCCTTCTGTGGTTACGCCAGTGTTAGCCATCAAATAAATTCCCTTTGTTCGCAAATCTAGGATTAAGAAAAATATCGCTTTTAAAATCGGGTCCTTGTAGTTGTTTTTGCATTGGCAAGTGGCGACCCTTTCGGACACAGTACATTAGAACAGAAAAAGTATGGACTTTTATGTACATATACCGGGTGGGCCAAAAAAAACCGGACAATTTTTTTTTCATTATAACTTTTGAACTGTCTAAATCGATTTTATTGGGACAAACTGCAGTTGGCAGAGAATTAATCAGAGTTTTAAATTAATATATTTTTACCCTTTAAAGAAGCTCGTTTATTCTTGTGGCGCGAGCATGTTTTGATATTTTTTTTAAATTAGAAAAAAAGCTGCGTTCTTGCCACGCAAAACAAGGTAAGAATCAGCAAAATCGGTTCGGTCGTTTTAAAAAAAAAATTTGTTTCAACAATTATTTTGCATATTATACGATTGCCTTCATTAATACTTAACCGATTTCGATGAAATAAAAAACATCTTGGTTAGAATTGATTTCTTTTTAAAGATCATTATCAGAGTTTATCGCTATCTCAAAATTTAAGATGGTGGACAGAATCATATTTCATTCTACAAAATGGTGGGTTTATTCTTATTTTCCAAAAATGTTCTAGTTTTTTTTAAACTTAGAAAAAGCACTAGTTTTCCTTCACACAACGAGGTACAAATTAGTAAAATCGGTGTGATGGTTCTCAAAAAATCTATTTTTGTTTTCACCATTGTTTTCCAGATTATACGATTGCATTGCCAATCCTGTCTGCATTCATTTCCTTACAAATTCGTTATTACTAAACCGATTTAGGTGAAATAAAAAAACACATAATGAGAATTGATTGCTCTTTAAAGATTGTAATTAAACTTTTCCGGCATCTTAGAATTTAAGATGTCTGAAAGAATCATACTTGATGCAATGCAATCGTGTAATTTGTAAAACAATGGTTGAAACAAAATCAGATTTTGTAAGAACCACTTTACCGATTTGAGTAATTTGTACCTTGTTAAGCGGAAGAAAAGTAGTGCTTTACCATAAATTAAAAAAAATAAAACATTTTCGGAAAATAAGAATAAAGTTGCCTCTTTGAAGGGTCAAGTATGATTCTGTCTGACATCTTAACTTTTATGATGGCGGCAAATTTCGATTATACTAATTAAAGAACAACCAATTCTCACCATGATTTTTTTATTTCACCAAAATCCGTTCAGTAATAATAAGTTTATAAAGAGATGAATGCAGACAGCATTAGCAATGCAATCGTATATAAATTTTTTTAGAACTACCATACCAATTTTACTATGTTGTACCTCATTGTGCGGGGGAAAAGTAGTGCTTTTCTATAAATCAAAATAAAACTAAAACGTTTTCAGAAAATAAGAATAAACACGCCATTTTGAAGAATGAAGTCTGATTCTGTCCGCCATCTTAAATTTTAAGATGGTGATAAATTTTGATTATCTTTAAAAAGCAATCAATTCTCACCAGGATGGATTTTATTTTATTAAAATCGGTTCGCTAGTAATGAATTTATAAGAAAATAAATGCAGACATGATTGGCAAGGCAATCGTATAATATTCAGACCAACGGTTGAAACAAAAACATTTCTTTTTAAAACCACCGATCCGATTTTGCTGATTTGTACCTTGTTGTGCGTGGCCAGAATGCGGCTTTTTTATTGATTTAAAAAAATTATTAAAACGTGTTCGCAACACAAGAATAAACGAGCATCTTTAAAGGGTACAATTTAATTTCGTCCGCCATCTTGGATTTTGAGACGGCGGACAAGAAAATATATTTGTTCAAAACTCTGATTAATTCTCTGCCAAGTGCAGTTTGTCCTATTAAAATCAATGGTATAGTTCAAAAGTTATAGAAAAAAAAAATTGTCGGTTTTTTTTAGCCCAGCCGGTATATAAATCAATCTTCTGATTTCCAGTCTTCATTGGTCTCAGTTGGTCCAGAAATTCTCATCTACTCCTCTTTCTCTGACGTCTCTGTCTATTCGTTCTCTCCAACTCAGTCTGGGTCTTTCACTCTTTCTTCTTCCGTGTGGTGCAATGAAAAGTTCATTGGTGTGGTGTCCAGTTTAGTATTTTCTTTGGGATTCTGTCTCCCGCCATTCTTTGTATGTGTCCACACTATCTAAATTGGTTAATTTGTATGTTTTCTGTTATTTTGTGTTTAACATCCATAATTTCTAGAATTTTCTTATTTCTCACTCTTTCCAGTTTTGATTTTTGTTCAGCGCGCGTATCCAATTATCCATTTCAGTGGCTTCGAGCTTTCTCTTTTAGGGGCCACACTTTACTGACATAACTTTTCACTATGCTGTTTGTTTTGTTTTGATACAACCTTATCCCAGAGAATACTGTTAAGTTGTCTAATTGCTTGTCTTTCTTGGTTATTTCTGTGTCTGATTTCTTCATCTAAACTGCCGTCATTAGTGATGTGAATTCCTAGATATTTGTACGTTTGTAGTGTTTTATCTGATTTTGTTGTTCCAAGATAAGGTCCTGTTGCTCCCCACCAGTGCACATATATTCTGTTTTCTGGAGATTGACCTCCAGCCCCCACTTATCGTATTCTTTAATTAATTAGGTAACGGGTCATATATTCTAAATGGTCGTAATCTTGGGCCAGGACTATTTTTGATCATCAGCAAAGCAGAGAGTATAGAGTACATAATCGTTCAGTGATATTCCCATCTTCAGGGCTTGTTCTAAATAGATCTTCTTAATAATTTTTTTTATATCCATTTGTATATGTCTGCAAATTATAGTAAAAAAAATGAAAAAATTGGTATTTCTTCTTAGAAGGTTTTTCGTCAATTTTCTTATCCGTTGAATATCATTATCTACAATGGTGCGCCCAGGATTATGTCTTGATGACGGGGGGGTGAGACCCCATGATGTCGTATGTTATGCTATTTTAGCCTTGGGAGACCCGGGCTTTGATTATTTATCAATTTTACCTGTACTTTTTCTTGATTAAAAATATATTCATAACACAATAAACCTCTCCAAATCAAACAGAACGCATCACTAAAAGTACTGCTTATGCTGTGTATCCATGTTGAGGAGGATCCGTTTTATTAATTGTTTCAACGGTAGTTTTTTCCTTGCATTCATTGGGACAAATTAATGTCACTACTATCTTTGTACTGTGTCCTGTACCCTTCCATTCTCGATTTAGGCAAATCCCGTCCGGCGATAAATCACTCTACCCGTGCTCCACTGTTCCACGGCTGCCTTGATGCGACACTTTACCAGTTTGCATTTGTTTTTTTTTGGACATGGCCCTTTCGCTGCTGTTTATTCAGTTTCGATGGACAGTCATTTGTCTTGACAGATCACTGAAAGGTGTACTGTGTCCGGTGTCTTCAAAGATTGATATGATACATCTTTTACTACTGGCTGCAATGCTATCGAGAAAACGTGGTTTAACGACTAACGTTCTGCTTTTTTTGGTGGCTTATAGTATATTATATACCAGGGGATAAAATTGTCACCTTTTAATCCAAGTTTGTAGTATGCACAATTCGTCGAAGGATAACAGAGTTGGGCAGTAGTTAACAGCAAAATTAGTTAACTACTTTTTCCGCAAAAGTGGTTTTACTCTGATTAATTTTTCTCTTAGCGGTTATACTCGATTATTTTTATTCTGCATAAAAGAATCGCAAAAAGTACTACAAAAAGTAGTTAACCGCTTGGTTTTCACTAGTTTAATAGCCCATCGCACCGACTTTTTTTTTCGTTCCTTAGCCTTAAGTGTTCTTTATTACGTCATATTATGATTATATTAAGAAACGCTTTAAGCTAAGTAACAAAAAAAAAGTCGGTGAGATGGACCCTTAGTAACTTAACTACTGTTAGTAATTTAACTACCCCTGTGGAAACTGATTACTTTTAAAAATACTCTGCCAATCTATGGGCACCTAAGCTCACACTAGGTACTATAGTTATAGTGTACGTGTGAGCTAATATAACTAAAAACTGAAATATATTTTATTCAACTCCAGACTCAATTACCTTTCGTTTGATACCACACAAGCCATGTTTTGACTTAAACTCTAATTTTTAAAATCTACCCCCACCCTTTTTTAAAAAACTAAAATGTATTTTGTTTAACTCCAGACTCATTTACCTTTCGTTTGATATCACACACGCCATATTTTCACTTAAACTCTAATTTTTGACATATACCCCCACCCTTTTTTTTAAATAACTTAAAATTCATTTTATTTAACTCCAGACTTAATTACCTTTCGTTTGATATTACACACGTCATATTTTCAAATAAACTCTCATTTTTGAAATTGAAATGAAACCCCCACCCTTTTATGTGGCTTGCGTTCAGTGGATTTCGTTCATTTTTAAATGGGACCACCACGGCCCAAGACCTAGTCTAAGTACCAAATTTCATTTAAATCGGACAAGCGGTTTTTGAGTTATGCGGGTTGGTCGTTACAGACAAACAGACATACAGACAGACAGACGGCGAGACAAAAAACTTTCAAAATCATCTGAAACGCAAAGATATATAAAAATTTTTTAAATCGGAGCATTTTTTTTTCTCGAAAAAATTTGGATCACCATAGCTCACACTACTATAGTATAGTAGTAGTGTGAGCTAATACTTAACTACTAGGAGTGTTAACTACTTTTGCGGAATTTAATTACTTTTAAAAAGATTTAACTTCTAGGAGTTAGAGTACTAATAGTTAAATATTTTTAAAAGTAATCAAATTCATATAAATTACTAAAAGCAGTTAAAACCATGTACTTAGTATAAGTCCTTGCAATAAGGCTAGTCCTTTTACTTAATCACCCCGTAATTCTGAAACAAAAAGCACGTGTATTCTTAATTCAGTTTTAAACCACAGATTCCTAAGGTAACTGATAATGGGTGCAGAAAAACTTATTATCAGTTACCTTAAAATTAACGTGATCGGTCACCACTCTCTATAATAAGGGTGGTGGATCGGTGTTTAAACTGTCAATGGTTTTGAAATTTCTGACTTTGAAAGATTATCGCTTATTTTTTATTTAAATTCTGATTTAATTCCTATTTGGAATAGTTTTTTGACAAAAGTTTCTGTCCCAAGATGATTTTATGTAGTGAAAAATGTATGTACAGCGTATATGCTTAACTGGCATACATTGATCAACCAATTGGAGTGCACTGCCAACAAAGTTTCTACTCTGGAAGATTTTTAATGCGACCGGCTCTAGAGCTAGAAGCCATGAACAAAGCATAAACTAATGATGGTTTAATTTGAAGAAAAAAAAAATATTATCTACAATGTATTTTGAGCTGTTAAGTTAATCTAAGCTTCGCAATTTATTTTGGTAAAAATTATGATTCAAAAAGGGTTAGGCAATAAATATATTATTTTTTGTAAATTTAAGTTTTAATTAATAATGCCTAAGCATACAGACTTAATAAAAGTTAAATTAATATTATTTGTAATTTCCACAAACGAACTTCAGCTCGACTCATATTAATGTTGGTACTTGTTATAATAATAGTATAGAAGCATATATATTTTTAGTTTAAAGTAAAATAAAACAGTATTTTATTATATTTTTTTATAAAAAAGATGTTCATACGAAAATCTCACACTTTTTATGGTGGACACATAGATCTTGTAAAAAGTGTAAAAAAGTTCCCAACTGATTTAACTGCAAATGCTTTGGGAATTTCAACAAAAACTGTATTGAGGACAAAAGACAGAGTTAAAGAGCTATATTGAAGCTATTACTAATTACTAAGTTTCAAATGATGCAATAGAACTTGAACAACTCAAAGGATTCAGTTCTAATAGAATCATTAAAATGATTATATTAAGCTTTAAACATAATTGATGGGATGGTTCTGTAACCCTATTTTAATGAAATAAAATAAAGTGAACAAACAAAAAAACTGAAAATCTAACTGAAAAAAACAAACTACGCAAAAATCAGTTATTCAGTCTTCATATTTTTTGTCATTGCTGTTTTCTTGAAATTCTGCTCTGCAGTAACCAAAGATGGGACTGATGATCGAAAAAAGCGTGGAATTTTCGTATGAACATTTTGTCTCTGTCGCAAATTATCTTGACCATTTTTCTGAGAATATATTGATACTTTTAAATATCGACTTTACAAAATATTTTGACTACTTGTCAGACATTTTTTGTTTCCTTTCATTGTCAATTTTAACTTTGATAGACAGGCAGGCTGGCAACTGCCAACTGCAATCTGGGGCCAACAATGATTTTCAATGCTATTTTCTGTCTTCTTTATAGCAGAAAAATAAAAAAGGATAGCAAAGGGACTTGGGGTATTGCAAAGACTTAGTTATACTCCACTACTTTTTCCAAGTAACCTGCCCAACTCTAAGTTATAAGACATGCGTGTGACATGCCTGACCATTACATAGCCCCCAGACTTTTGTTGCAGGACTGCTAGTGCTGCATGCTGGTTAGGTCCATTTTAGTTTACCTACCACCTGCAGCAGTTATCCACACAATAACCAATTAGCAGTTTTAAGATATCATCATTTAATTAGACCAGTAGTGGAGCCGTTAAATAAAAATCGACTAGTCCGACACTATGACGAATACCTAAATAAAAATTAAAAACTAAAATCTACCATGTTTCGTAATATTAATGTTAAATGTGTTAAATTTATGATTTGCTAGCATTAAATACTTTTGTAAAAATAATAATCAGTAAACAAACGTAAATTTTACTACCCGTGGATTTAAAGTTTTAATGGCTTATCGGGAAAATAAGATTTTGTTTAATTTTTCCGTGGGTAGCTCGAAAGCGTAACCTCACGGGGGTCCAAGATCTAATGGCGCGCCCTGAAAAATCTTGCGACCACAAAAAAAAAAAAAAAAAACAACTACGCCACTGCTTGGGGTTGGGGGGGGGCGAAGCCTCCTGATGTCAAATTTTAAGGTATTTTTCATATTTTATCATCAAATATGTAGAAAATATATTAAAAAATCTAAGGCGCACCCATGCCCCCCCCCCCTGGGTGCGCCGATGGATACCTAATAAGTATTGACAGTTAACTGTTTCATCCTTATGGGACTTCTCAGAACACTGCTTGGTCAATGTGACATCCTTGCCAAGTTAATCAGACCGTTTTGTCTGTCATCCGAAGGCCACAATGAGAAAACCCTCGCAAGAAGCGCCATCTACCGAGATACGAGAGAAACTAGAACAAGAGCACGGCGAGTATAAACTGCTTATATCGATCGATGAAAAGATCGATTGCAAAGAAAAGGAAACCATCCGTGACCCACGGTGGATAGAATAGACCGGTGTTCGGATCTTATAAATATATGTCGAATTTTCACGACACTCGTGGTCCAGCTGATTTTTGGAAACAAAAGTTAGATATGATATGAACAACTAATTTTTTTTGAATTTTTTAAAAACTAAGGCAATTTTCCTACTATTTTTTAGTATATTATTATAAAATAATATGTTTCAGACATACCAGTTGTTATTTTTTTTAGCCCGCTTCATTTCTCTTTACACAAAAATTAAAATTCGAAGAAAATAATGTGTTCGTTGCAGCTTCAAAAATAATCCGCTGACCTACATCTTTGTTTACTTCCCAAGTCCTCGGTTCACCTTTGATAATAAACGATCACATTCAGTTTGACTTGTAGTTTAAGTTTTGTATATTAAAAAATAAAGCGGGCTAAAAAAAATAACGACAATACGTGTAGAAAATTATATTTTATAAGGATGTATCAGAAAACAGTGCGAAAATTGTCTTAGTTTTCAAAAAATACAAAAAATATTAGTAGTGGCGTTGTTTGTATCATATCTCACTTTTGTTTACAAAAATCAGCTGGACCACCAGTGACGTGAAAAATTAGACATATATATATAAGATCCGAACACCGGTCTATTCTATCCACCGTGTCCGTGACCTACGACAGCACTTCTGTTTTTCAGGCCCGAGCAATGCTGATTAGCGGGTTTACAAGGTAAAAAAAATTCTCTTAGATCAAAGCATATGGCTTTAAAGTAAAATAATTTGTGCTTTCCTATTCATCAAGAGAATATTTTCTTGATATAGCACACATGACTCTTTATTTTAATGTGAAACAGAAATTGTATTATAAATTGGAACTGAATTAATCTAAGGCACCGTTTCTCTGGAAGCATAATATTACTTATATGAAGACAATTTGCTTTGTTACAAAATGGAGTATACTGAAAAAAAAAACAATTATACAAGAAAAATAAAGTCTCATTTCAAGATTAAACGCTGCATTAAACTAAAAAGAAATATTTTATAATCCTCTTGGACCCCCGTGAGGTTAAGCTTTCAAGCTACCCACGGAAAAATATAAGGGAAACAAAAAACTCCTTTTTGCCCGATTAGCCATGAAACTTGTTTGATTAATAAGAAGGTACATAGAAGGGCGTGTCGCACAACCGCACCAATAACATGCAGCGATAGAGAACATATCGATGGTTGACCCCTGTCACCCGCGCGACTAATCCAGGGTTAATTTATGATTTATAATGAAGTTTTGTCGATTAACAAAAATAGTTTGAAATATCAAATGTTCATTATATTAATGTTTGCCGTTGATTGAATTTACTAACAATATAAATCCTAAATAAAAAATATTTCCTGGTTAATCGGGTAAGGAAAGATTTTGCCTCTCCTTAATTTCTTATTATTTTTTCTGTGACCAATAAGTTTTTGCCGCCCAAATAAGAGCCAGATTTCACGTTGTCTTATCTTGACAACTTCTTAACACACTTTTATTGCGTGTATCGATTTTGCCAATACGTTTCGTTATCTCGGTCGTGGCAATTTCAGTTGACATTTTGTACCTAATTAAGATTAGCATTTTTTCCGTAGGAGGCTTTAATTGTCTTAATTATTGGTTTAATTTGGGGAATATTTTCTTTGCTTTGTTTTCATCATTAAAATATTTATTTCGTTATTCTTAATAGAAAATGGATCATGAACCGAACCGAACCGGGTTCAAGAGCTGTTCTAAGTGCCCGCAGCGCAACCGTGCAAGTGCCCGGTAGCATCCCCTTCCTATAAACTGAAATGGGCTCCTAGAAAAAAAAATAATAAGCCAACTTGTGACCCGCGAGATGTTAAGTGGGAGAACCCTTTTTTTTGGTCATCAAATTTCTTCAAAGCTCCCTATTTTTTAAATAGAAAATGGATCCTGAATAACCTTGTATAATATTATAGCTATTCCAAGCGGGCTCAAAAGCCAGTGAGCCCAGTGTGGACTATGCCCGCCGGGTAACCCCCTCCCTTTAAACTAAAATG
Source organism: Aspidapion aeneum (assembly GCA_963576565.1). Lineage (NCBI taxonomy): Eukaryota > Metazoa > Arthropoda > Insecta > Coleoptera > Brentidae > Aspidapion > Aspidapion aeneum. The sequence continues at coordinate 29,308,661 of OY755038.1, read as the reverse complement.
TGCCCCTTGAAAAACAAACAATGAACAATCTTGTGACCCGCTAAGTGTTACGAAGGAGAACCCTTTTTTTGGTCATCAAATTACTTCAAAGGTACCTAGTTTATTTAAAGTTACTATAGCAAATTAGAGGACAGCAATGGTAATCAAAGGAATTTCATTAAAATCGACTGAAATTTAGATAATTTGTATGATTTTGTTATGATTTCCTATTTCATCATAGTTTCTATCAGTCTTCCAAAGCTCAGCTCTCCAGCGTTTCTGGAAGTGGGTAATGGTACTTTTATATAACTTTACATTTATAGGGGAGGGAACTAAATTAAAATTTTAAAGTTTTAAATTTTTTTCTATAGTCCTATCATAGTTCCTATCGGCCTTCCAAAGCTCAGCTCTCTAATGTGTCTGGAAGTGGGCAATGTTACTTTTATATAACTTTACATGTATAGGGGAGGGGAGTAAATTAGAATTTTGGGGTTTTTTGATTTTTTCCAAGGGTTTGGTCATAATTTCTATCAGTCTGCCAAATTTTAGCTTTGTAGCATGTCTGGAAGTATAGTATAATTTTGATGATCTATACATGAGTGACAATTTTTATTTTTAATTTCGTAACTACTTTACTACTTTATGGAAGTTCATGAAACTTGGAGGGGTTGTTAACTTTATGAAGATCTACGACCGTGCAAAGTTTGAGTTTTGTAGCTAACCCCTTATTATTCTACAAAAAATCCTTCTACGGAATATTTCAAAAAAGGACGAGCAGAAGAAAATTGTGAATTTTTTGCAAAATTTTAATTTATTGAATTATAGTCTTGGCTTAAATAGGACCAAAAACTGGCAAAACCATATAGAGGCAAAAAAACTCATTGGAATTCGTGGAATAAAGCCATGCAATAATAGTGTCAGGCCGTATTCTGAAAGTTTTGCATTGGAATATGACAGCTAATCTTTCATCTTTCATCATAAAGATTTTGTGTAGTATACGAACCGAAATAAATACTCTCGACGTTAACTATACATAAATAAACGACAGTTTTTAATTCGACTTAGGTATGTCAATTTTGAAAGATCAGCTGTCAACTGCTATGTAAAGCTGTCAAAATACTGCCGACACTATTATTGCATTGCTTTATTCCAATAAGTCCCTAATAATGTGTTTTTTTGCCCTGTGGGTTAGTGACTTTGCAATTTATAGTAGTTCTTGTCTAATCTAAACAACCAGTAGGCTTAAGAAAGATAAGACTTTATCGGCAAAATGCAACTTTTTTTCCAGTGGTGCATATCGAAGGATCCAAATTGTTCAAAATAAATATAATAATAATAAAGATTTCCGAAATGTTTACAAAATGCCATAAATTTAAAAAGTTAGGGAATTAATGACTAATTTTGTAAATCGTCCAAGATTTTCTTTTTATTCCTACAATTAAAAAAAATCCGGACTAGTCAATAGAATTTTTGCATTTTTTCCAATATTTTTTTTTTGCATTCATTTCCGGTTTAATAGATAGGATAAGCGCGTAATATGCCCCATGAAAGCAATGTTGATTGCTATATGAGCCCGTTCGGCATTCCGCACGGACAGACAAGATGAGGAAAACAATGAAATCGCTTCAGCTGCGGTTTTCATTTTCCAGCATTACTCCGGTCACAGTATAAGTTGACGCGACAAATCAGTAGTGTCACTCTCTATACACGGAAAAAAGTTATATCAAATTTAAGCAAATCGCATCGATTCAAAACAAAAACAACTTTTTTATGTGCCATGAATTAATTTCTTTTTGAATTGCATTCACAGAAAAAAAAACATTTTTCATTAAAAATTACATCTGTTTCGTTTCAAGAAAATCATATTGGCTTATTTCTAGAAAAAAACTTTCTTGCATGAAGACCGTTTGATTCTGCTTTTAAGACAAATTGAATACTTGTGCTACATAGGTCCACGACCACCTGTGTAGCTTTCAGTCAGTTGTCCGTCAGTTCTCTATGAGTGCCAACAACGCAAGATATTTTATTTTGTGTGCAATATTACGATTTTTAAAAAATTGGGGTTTATGTAACCCCATCTCATTAGTGACCCCTACGATTTTACGTTTATGCTATTCATGTTTCTATTCGTAAAATAAAGACAAGTATAGGTAAGGACTTGTAACGTGTATTGGATTGACAATATTTAATGAAGAATTAACACAGAAATTAACAACATTAAAAATGACTTACAACAGAATGGTCATTCCGAGAAATTAATAAGCTCAACGATTTCTAAAATTAAAAACAAACCAAGCGTAGCAAATTCTCACAATAATAATCCGTTGGGTGTTATTACCAATCCATATGTTCAAGGGATTTAATAGCCAAACACTATAATATAAAACAGTATTTTCATCGGGAAATACGATAAGGAGTTTTGTTACTGAAACAAAACCAGAAAATCCCACAAATAATAAGGAATATATTACCCAAATCCCGTGTGAGTGTGGTAAATTATGTGTAGGTGAAACGAAACGCCATCTTTAGGTTAGAGTAAATGTACATCTAAAAAGTACCCAATTAGGGAATATTGAAAAATTCGGTTTAGCGGATCATGCATGGTCAAATGATCACTAGATTCAATCGTCAGAACCTAAAGTTTTGCATAAGGAGTAGCATTGGCGAAAACGAAAGTTTATTTAAGCTGCGTTTATATTGCAGAATAAAGAAGTTTTCAGTCAACCAAGCACGGGCATACCAAACATATGGAAACCACTCCTTAAGGAAAACAGGCATCTTAGGATTAAAAAGGAGGCGGGCCGTCACACCTGACTACACACCTAGCAGTATAAGTATTAGCCTGTGGACTGGATTGTTTAGTTTACACTTGAAAATGGTTAGAGACACTTTCCATCCGAAACGTCATGCTTAAAATAAAGAAAGATGATGGAAGTGGATGGAAAAGTCTCTACTGGTTTTATCTCGCTTTACCAGTTATCACAAACATTGTCATATTTTTATGTAAAAGGTGTTATCTTGTTGGTAGAATGGGTTAAGAGGGAGCCCTGCGTATGTCATAATAATAAGCGCGTAAGGGTTTTGGAATAACTCTTTTATGGGAAAAGTATTTAATATAAAGGGGAACTATAAAATAATTAAAATTTCCGAGACGGTGTAGAGTTATATCGGAAGTTTTAAAAATCTTGAAAAAATATTTTCCTGCACTTCTAAGTGCACTGCGCATTTAAAACCCCATTGCGTTAAGTGAAATAGTGCTAGATAAAATAATGTATCAAAAAATGACAAAAAATTAGATAACCTAGGCACGTTTTTTGAGGGTTAGGGTTTTTTTTATTGGTAATTTAAGTGGCCCTAAAAGGATTCTTTTCTGAAATATTAAATACCTTTCCAATAAAAGTGTTATTTCAAAACGTTTACACGGTCATTATATGCCATACGCAGAGGTCCCTCTTTTGGTTCCACGACAATAATAAAATAACTAAATGTATCCATAAAGGATTTGATATCTTCCTAGATCATTAGCACACTAAAAATTAACTTCACGTTTTATCAGTCTTGAAAATAGTTTTTTGTAAATATCTGAGAAACGAAAGCGCCTACAAAGTGTTTGTTTATACAACATGCATATTTTAAATTTTTAAACTGTTAAAAAACTATCGTTAGCGATAGCATTAATCGATTTTGACCAAAATTAATTAAAAAAGGTCTTTACGGTATCGTGCACTATTTTACCTAAAAGTTTCATGAAAATCGGTTCAGCGGTTCGGTTCGGTTCATATCGTAGGCCGAACAGACATATACACACACAAACACACACACGGACAAACCTCACGACGACATTGCTAAGATCAGAATACACCCAAATAACACATTTTCAAGCGTTAGGTAAAAAAAAATTTCGTCAAAAACAATACCTTCGCTAGCCATTGCTCCGCGGACCAGGAGGTAATAAAAGAAACTGAATAAAAAAACACCCAACTGCAAAATTTACTTGTAAGTACTAGTCGAAGTTGAGTACAAAATTCATAGGTATACCTATAATGTACGAGATGCTTAACTTTTAGTTGTAATGCCCAAAGCGCACTTACGAAATTATACAGTTTTGTATTTTAATGAATCAGGTTATTGGGTAATTTTCTACCCAACTGCGACTAGTAGTTACAAGTAAATTTAGTCATTGGGTTTTTTTTAATGAAAAATTTTTTATTTCCAACTTTTAGGTTTAATTCTTATTCAGCCTTATAAAAGGCACTATGCATTTACAATTCATTTAGCTTTACCCAAAAAGTATGTGTAGATTTTCTACGAACGCAAACAGTGTAACCTACCATTGAGTGAAGATGGGGGAGGAGAGAGGGAGGAGGGAACGAGTAAAATGGTGTCGAAAAAAATCTTAAAGCGTGTGCCGAAAGAATTTTTTAAATCGCTCTAAATTTGTGAAAGGTATAGCTACAACTATTAGTAATAAGAACGTTAGGGAGAAGCGAGGGAGAGGAAGGGAGAAATCGCTCTATATTTGATAAAATTATACGAATATGGTTTTTGAATAGGGCGGGGGGAATGCCAGGAGGGGAGATGGGTGGGAGCAGAGAGGACTACAAAGGAACTACAGCAAATTAGAGGACATTTGCAATGGGTAATTAAAGGAATTTCAATAATATCGCCTGAAATTTAGATATTTTGTATGCCTTAACCCTACATCATGTGACAAAATGGCGTCTGAAGACCGCCATGTTCATTCCTGTTTAAAAAAATATAGCCTGTAGCACTTTCGAGATCAGTAGCAATGCAACGACACCTTTTTTGTCAAAATCGGTTGAGTTCGGTTCATTCATTGTTTTTTCAAGAAATCTGGGTTAGTATGGAGGTCAATTGAGTAAAACTACTGAGGATCACTAAGTAATTTCCTGGAACTTTTAGTCGCGACATTGAATCAAATAAGAGGGCCCTGGAATGACAGGCTCCGACTGGGGTTAGACCTAGTGGGGGATTACGCAAGATGGATGACACGGAACAATGTAATAGAAATAGAAAAGTGCACGAGAGCAGGAAATGTTTTACAAATGTAGCTCCTGGAATTTTCTGGCTTTCTCAATGCAGTGGCACACTGAAAGGGTGACCATTTCAGAATTTACCTATAGGACTGGAGTATCATAACAAAAACATTTCATTTAAAAAAGCCAAGTACGCGAAATTGGTATTCCGTAAAAGAGATAAAAATAAAGTCAAGTTCTCCACTACAAATTTCAAAATTAAAGATTTTTACTAGTTTGGATTTTTTTAAAAACTTTCCTATTACAGCGAAACTTCTTTATGTTCAATTTAGCACTGTCCCTAAGAGTCACTTGCAGCCGTAATAGCCAAGTTTAGAAAAACATTTCCAAACTAGTAAGAACCTTTCATTTTGATATGTATTGGAGAACTTGGCTGTACTTTTATCTCAATTCTTTTTCCGGAATTTTCGCGTACTTGGCTTTTTTTTACATTAAATGTTTTTGTTATGATTTCGTTCACTTTTTAAAGGATTTGGATAATATTTAAGTTTAATGTAATAAAATATGCGGAATATAGTTGAAAACTTTTGCAATGCTTTATTTAAAACTTTAAGGTTTTTGTAATTTTTTCCTATGGTTTATCAGAGTTCCGAGCAGTCTTCCAAAGCTCAGCTCTCTAGCTTTTCTGGAAGGAAGTAAATTAAAATTTTGGTGTTTTTAAATTTTTACCTTCCTAGCCCCCGTAGCAACGGCTAGAGAAGGTATTATTTTCGACGCAAATTTTTTTTTCAGATAACGCCGAAAATGTGTTATTTGGGTGTATTTTGACCTATCCTAGTAATATCGTCGTGATGTTTGTCTGTGTGTGTATGTATATCATTTTGCCCGTAACACGATAGCTCCTAAACCGCCAAACCGATTTTTATAAAATTTTTAGGTAAAATAGTGTTCGACATTCTTACGAGCTGATTAGATTTTGGTCAAAATCCATTAATGCTGATTATTAATGAACAGTTTTTTGACAATTAAAACTTTAAAAAATGCTTACTTTTTAACGGAGCATCGTATTAATATACAGTTTTCGAAATATAGTAGATTATGTTTTTCTCAATAATTTGTGTTATATCCAAAAACTTTGTAAGAGCTTTATTTTCTGAGATATTTACAAAAGACTGTTTTCAAGGCTGATATATTATTATTATGGCTTGAAGTGAGCATAGGCTAGCTAGGAAGGTATCAGATCCGTCATGGATCCATTTATTTCCTATAGTTTTATCATAGTTCCTATCAGTCTTCCAAAGCTCTGCTCTTTAGCGTTTCTGCAAGTGGGCAATGATACTTTTATACTTTTATCGGCCTTTCATAGCTGAGCTCTCAAGCGTTTTTGGAAGTGGGCAATGTTACTTTTACATAACTTTACATTTGTAGAGAAGGGATGTAAATTAAAACTTTGAGGTTTTTTAACTTTTTGTTATAGTTTTATCATAGTTCCTATCGGACTTTATAGCTCAGCTCTTTAGCGTTTCTGGAAGTGGGCAATGTTTCTTTTACATAACTTTACATTTTAGTTTTATCATAGTATCAGTCTGCCAAAGCTCAGCTCCCTTGCAATTTTACTTTTACAGAACTTTACATGTAGCGGGGGGGGGGGTTCGGTTCGGTTCGGTTGTTTCGGGGGGGGGGGCGAAATTAGAATTTTGGGTTTTTTTGATTTTTTCAAGGGTTTTGTCATAATTTCAAGTGTGCTACTTTGAAACTTTGAAACTTGAAGGGGTTGTTAACTTTATGAAGATCTACGACTGTGCAAAGTTTGAGTTTCGTAGCTCATTCCGAAGTAGAGTTTTAGATAGGTCAAATATGGACTGAAATGTTTCAAGAAAAGATGGTACAGAAGTTTGGGCGAACTTGGAGGGGCACTGCCATGCCCCCAGATACTTGTGGCGCATATATTTGAACTGGAATCGTTACTGTGTCATCTTACCTGCACGGAAAAAAATCCCAGTATAAAAATTTTACATGAGGTGTGCAACGAAAATTGTGCAAAATTACTTAAGAATTAAATAAATCTTTACTAAAGTAGGTTTGTTAAAATGTCTAAATTTTATGTACATAAACTGCAAAAAAAGCATGTGTAAAAAAAATTTAATAAATCTTTACTATCTATCTATCTATTTAGCCTTCTTCAATCCATCTTTCGACATTGGTCTTCCCCAATATCTTTGTCTGTCGCCGTGTTCATCCATCTAATTCCCGCGTATTTCTTCAAATCGTCCGCCTATCTCATTTGGGGTCTGCCCCCATTCCTTTTATTTTCCCAAGGTCTCCAGTTTACAATATATTTGTTCCATCGATCATTTTTCTGACTAATATTATGACCGGCAAATTTTCATTTTGACTTTGCTACTTCTTCTCTGACATTCCTTACTTTTGTTTTATTTCTTATCCATTTATTCCTTTTTCTATCTGTTATCTTTAAATGTAACATATGTCTTTCCATTGATCTCTGGACTTTCGTTACCTTATCCATGTTTGATTTTGTGTCCAGGTCTGCGATCCATGGGTAAGTAGTTACAGGACGAATCAATCTTTACTAAAGTGTGAAATTTGTTTCGATAGTTTTGTGTATTGTAAATTTGTTAATCTGCCAACCCCTGGCGATATCATACAATGCTGTTAGATCAACCATATTGAAATGGATGGAGAATAGCTTCAAACAATACTGGATAAATATACCAGAACTGGCTCACTATAAAGAGTTCATTAAAGGACCTTGTAGAAACAGAGCCAGGAACATCATTGGACTTACCAGACAGAGATACTTAAGTGACTGGTTGACTGGTCTTTTTACGGGTCACTGTCGACTGAGAGAGATACAGTGGTGAGAAACCACTGAAAAGTGAGCCACAATAGACCCACTAGTTGTCACAGTGGAAGGGCTGCATGTATTTTAGGTATTATATCGATGGCCTAACTGCAATGAGCTGGCTACTTTCATGGTGTATAATGATATACATAATATGCGTGGGAAATCACAAATATAGCAAATATATTTTTTTATACCCAATAACCCTATATGTGTTACCTAAACTGTTTTTCGCTTCCACTGTAAAGTTGCATTTTTTCAGATACGGGATATTGCAGTTAGGCCATCGATATTTTAATTATATTTTATAAAATGCCAAGGCCCAAAAGAAGGTATCTATTTATGTTTACTGGATATCCAATCTGAAGGCCTGCGTATCCAAATCGATACACAATATAGTCTAAAAAGATGCATTACCTAAAGGGCTGCTTTATAACAGCCCATACATTAAAGTTGACCACTACACAAGTTGTATTCAATCTGATTCACAATTTGTATTTAATTTTTCAACATTATTGTGCAAAAATATAAATGTAAAAATTGGTGCAGTAATTATTGAAAAAGAAAGTGCACAAGTGTTTTAGAACCAATAAGTTTTGAAACCCAACGGTTTCACTCTGAGGTTTCACTAGATATTTTTAATATGCACAGGGAACATTTTTAGTGCGACACTGCCGAACGATATTAATAGAGTTTCCTTTTTTTGGTTTCGATGCAAGGGAAAGAGGTCTTTAAAAATAAACTAAAATAAACAATAAGTACGTACGTAGAGAAAAGGATATATACCCACATAAAAAAACCGCACGTGAAAAAAAGCGCAGAATAAAAAAGCGCACAAAAAAAACGAGCGCACAGAGAAATTTTACAAAGATAATTTTTGACTTATGGAAAAATCATAATGAAATAAATCTTTTCAATTATTTAAAAGGAACTTCATTAGAAAACCTAACTATTGAGATAAATTCAGAATTAAAAAATGTAGTATATTGGCTAAACGCAAACAAATTAAAATTGAATGTTAACAAAACAAAATGTATGATTTTAAATTCAAAAAGCAACTTAACAAATTTTGCAATCACAATAAATAACGAGAAATTAGAATTTACAAATTCATTCAAATATCTTGGTATCATTATAGATTCAAAATTAAAGTTTAACTAATACTACGAACATATTATATCAAAAATTTCTTCAAAAATTGGGTATTTAGGAAGGATTAGTTATTATTTTTATTTTTTTTTATAAAAAAAGTGTTTACAATACAACAATATTACCACATTTTTCCTACTGCTCAACTATATTATACACAGTGAATGAAAATATTTTAGATAAACTTCAAATGTTACAAAATAGAGCAATGAGAATAACTCTTAAAGCAGATAAATACACAAAAATTACACTAATGTTAAAAAAATTAAATTGGCTTAATGTAAAAAATTTCATTTTCGATAATGTTTGTATATTTATTTACCAAATTCAAAACAATCTACTACCAGAACAACTTAAAGATTTTGTCCTCCAAAATTCAAATTTCCATTCACATTATACAAGATACAAAAACGATTTTCATTTAAATAATTCTCAAAAATTAATTGTCTAAAAATCAATTTTTTCTAAAGGTTTGTCAGAATTCGATAAATTAAAAAACTCAATAAAAAATGAAAAGAAATTAAACACATTTAAAAAAAGTTTAAAAAAATATTTATTTTCAATGCAGTTTATTTAATTATAGTATTATTCATTTGGATGCAGGTAGAATAAATTATTGTGTTACAGTTGAAAATATTACTTAGTCTATTAATATTTATATAGCTAACAATTAGATTTTAATGTAATTTACTTTACTATTGTTAAAATTGTAGCATATTCTTGCTAAATAAAGTTTTAAAGTTAAGTTAAAGTTAAAGTTGATTCATCTTAACTTTGCTCATAAAAAGACTTATGTTTATATATTTGAAATTTGAAAAAAATGTGAATTTTGAGATTTGAAAAAATCTTTTTGAAATTTTTGTAACTCTAAATAATAAATTTTGTTCTAAACTTCTTATGATTCACGTCTAAGGTTCATTATTATCATTGCAGCATTAATGGGCCATTAGACTAATATTAGGGACTTATTGGAATAAAACCTGACCTAATTTTAAAATCTACCCTATAGTGACATATTTACATATAAAAAGCAGCTGCTCTGCTTCAAAATTCGGCCTTTGTGTATTCAAAAACCGGATTTATTGGTGTCGGTATTTATTAAATGGAAGTTAGCGACTGTATTATTAAATTTGGTTTTGATATGTCAATTTTGAGAGGTCAGCTGTTAGTTTTCTGTGCAAATGTGTCAGAATAAAGTCGAGTCCAGAATAAAGTCAGGTTTTATTCCAAGTCTCTATTATTGGTTGATCGTAGGAACAGTGTAGTATTTTTAAGATACCTACACTCTGTCGTAGGTAACATTTACATCGGCCATCGTGATATATTCTTGATGACAGCGGTAAATAAAACAAAAATGTCATTTGTATATTTGGTCAGTATGAAAATGTTGCAATTTCTCGCCCTCCGACATAAAGTGTTTAAAAAAAATCACAAAAAGTTGCAGTTTAAAAAATGTAATTTTTTTTTTAAATAATTATTTTATAAAGTGGCTCTCCAAAGCAGTCAAAGAGTTTTTTTTGAAACTAAGGTTAATATTATCCAACTAATGTAAATATAAAAAATTATTTTTTGGCTTTGAAAATGTACCATTATCGCAATTTCACCATATAGGTAAGATTATTGCAACACTTTGGTTTTTCTCAACTTTTTGGCTTTACGGGCACAAAAACCATTTTTGGGATTCGGCACATGCAAACACATATGTATAGATAGGTTGATCGTTTTTATTATTGTTTAAACTAAGTTTGGGAAAGGCCAAGCCAACAAATTCAATAGGCCAGTCAAATGCGATCAATGGTCAACAGCATATTAGCAAACAACAAGTATCTGGTGCGGTTCTTGAGGCCGTTTCTACAAACGTAATGAATCTTTTAACTAGCCAACAGGATAATAATGACCCATACGATAATAATCAGACCTTTAGTCAGCCTATTAAACGACGCAGACCTAAAACTATTACAGGTACAGGGTCCAATTGTACAATCAAGGGAGTCCCTGTTTCGGTTTATTACCATGTTTATAAGCTGGATCCAAAGTGTTCAGTAGCCTAATAAATAAGCATATCCCTCTAAAAACTATAAAAAAGACCTCAAACAAACCTCCTGTTCAATGGTTCAGTACGGAACTGAGAGAAATGAGATCACATCTACAGGCAGTAAAATGCAGAGCTGATGTATCCATAAACCCTAACTATAAAATTTACTTCAATGCACTTCGTAAAGACTATAAAAAATAAAATAATCGAATCCAAAAAATCGGCGTATAGTAATTACGTTGATTCCTCAAAAAATAAGGCAAAAAATGCCTGGAAAATTATCAATTTTGAGAGGAATTCAAATAATAAAGAAACAATTGACAAATCAGCTTTAAGCGCAACCGAACTTAATAACTTCTTTTTGGTTGTGGCCGCCCAGATAGTGCAAGATCTATCAATTGACCAGACCATGCAAAATAGCATCATTGAAAAGATTCCTATGAATGATAAAACATTCGCTTTTTTCCCTATTACCGAACAGGAGGTTTGGGATGCGGTTACCTCGTTAAAGAATTCCTCTGCCTATGATGTTTACGATATGAGCAGCAATATTTTGAAAAATATTTCGAATGAACCTACTTATTTAATGAATGTGTTGACCAGGGCATATTTTCAGATTCATTTAATTTGTCCAGAGTAGTGCCTATATTTAAAAAAGGCGATATCTGCTCTGTATCTGACTATCGCCCAATATCCATTGTTCCTATTTTGGGAAAAATCTTTGAAATAATAATTAAAGATAGATTGTCAGATTTCTTTGAAAAAAATAGTTTATTGGACCCCTCGCAGTTTGGGTTTCGCAAGGGTCGCTCCACGGTTCACGCAATCACAAGGATTGTGCAGGACATAGTCGAGGGCCTTGAAGAGGGCAGCCACTCACAGCTTATCCTCTGTGATTTGTCAAAGGCCTTCGACTGCGTTTCGCATGACCAATTGTTGGACAAACTATACAGATATGGTATTAGAGGTACTTTCCATAAATTCATTAAATCATACCTCAGCCTTCGCACCCAACGCGTTGAATTTAAAAATAGCTTGTCAGAGATAGGGACGGTAGGGAGTGGGGTGCCACAGGGATCTGTGCTGGGCCCCATCCTCTTCGTCATCTACGTCAATGATTTATTCTCCTTTTTATCTCCGAATAAATGCAGGTCATACGCCGATGATAGCTCAATCTCAAACAAACATAAAAACTTGGAAATGTTGAAAAATCAAAGCAAAGAGGTTATGGATAACGTCGAGGTATGGTTTACTCAAAACTGTCTTAAGCTCAATAGAGACAAAACTCAAACACTTACCTTTTCAACTAAACGGGAGGTAGAACTCCAAACGGCTAAGTTGCTGGGAATAACTATAGACAACACCCTCAACTGGTTGCCACATATTGTAACACTTAAGAGCAAACTATCATCGGTTGTATTTTTAATTCGTAAATTGACAGATGTCATAGATAAAAAATCTCTAATGAATTCATACTATGCGCTATTTCACGCGCATATTTCTTATGGAATTGCCCTATGGGGAAACTGTACGCACGCAGTTGATATATTTAGACTGCAAAAAAGAGTAGTTAGAATAATTTGTGATATCGGTTACAGAGACCATTGCAAACCTTATTTTATTAAACTGAATATATTAACTGTTCCTTCGCTTTTTATTTTATATCAACTGGTAGAAATCCATAAAAACAAAAACTGTTTCGCAGTCAACTCTAATATTCACGAATATAGCACACCGACTAGATCGGTCAATAAAAAATTCGCCAAGGGTAGATCTTTATAATGTTTTGCCTGATCGAGTAAAAAACCATTCTAACAATAAATTTAAATTTGAAGTAAAACAATTTTTATCTAATAATGCATTTTATGATGTTTCCGAATTTCTTGCAAAAGTACGATATTTTTAAGATTAATCTAAAAATAAAATTGGCGCCTCTTGTAACTGTTTTTCTGTGTTTATTTTATTTTAATATGTTGTTACTCACTTAATGTTTTTTTTATATCTTTTTTTTAGAGATACACTATAGTATTTTTTTATATAATTTTTTAGGTTTGTAAAAGACTTGTATTTTTTTTTAGACTTGCTACAATTGTATTTTTACAAAATGTGGTCAATAAAGCTATTCTATTCTAACCTATTCTATTCTATTCTATTCTATTCTTATGTTTGAAATTCAGTCTTTTCTGTTAGACCTAATCTGTCCATTGGTATATACTCTTCTGCGATAGTGTAGGGCTAGGGCCTACCATTATTCAGATTTCCTGGCTACTAAGCCCTATTAGCTCTCTTCTTGCAGGGTCCTTTTAAACCCTTTAGAATGAGCCAGTTTTGGCAAGCGTTTCTTTTTTCTAGTTTTACTGGAGGGTATTCTCCATACATTGGAAGATGGCAGTTTTCGTAACATTGACATTATTTTAGAGATCTGGGTTACCTACTAATGGTAAGCTGTTTTTATTATTAAATGTAGCTTGATGTGTTTGTTACAAACAAACATTTTTAAGCATTGCAAGGTGCATATTTCACTCTCCAGTCTGTCTTGGCAATAATCAGAATATCTCCGGAGATGCGATTATTATCATATTATTTTTATGATTGCGACCCGAGCGAGTATGCAAATTTGATGCGAACCAGACATCCAATATGTTCCTTTTTGCATTCTGCGTAGCAATACTTGAATTTTAATTAAAAGTATTGTAATTCACTCAAAACAGCTCTGTAAGAAATGGAGGATAAATTAATAAGAGTATTAACCCACCACTTAACCGTGTAGCTTTGCCTCCAATGATGTGATAATAAAGACCCCCGTCCCCCCTTTTAAAACCTAGAAGACGTTTTCATGATCTGGAAAATCTTTACTTATACCTAGCTACATTGGGTATACTCTTTCGACTGGTACACAGAAAACGTTTATTTATTTTTAACTTAGAAAACGTATTTTATTGATAATATTACCTTATCTCACAAAGCACGACTTGACTTAACGCACCAATTATGAAACAATTGACGGATTTCATTTGACCAAAGCAAAAGCGGCAAACTCAAAATGACAGCCGTCCCGTCTTTTTTAACCATTGACATTTCGTTCCCTGGTTTGGAAATGTGAAGTGCTTGTCAACCCTGTTTTTGTTTATTTGTATTTTTGCCAGTTTTTTTATTAAATTTCTTTTTTTTTGCAACAAAAACACAACAAAATAACAACAACACAAGGCCGTGATAAAATCAAAGTATAATTGATTGATTTACCTGAATAAATACCTTTCTTAAAATTAATTAAGTATTGGGCCTCCCCCAATATCTTCCACTCTTTTCTGTCTGTCATCGTATTCATCCATCTAGTTCCCGCATGTTTCTTCAAATCGTCCGCCGATCTCATTTGTGGTCTTCCCCTACTTTGATTTTCCAAAGGTCTTCAGTTTACAATACATGTGTTCCATCAATCGTCTTTCTGTCTGATATTATGACCGGAAAATGTCAATTTTAATTTTGCTACTTCTCCCTTACTTTTGTTTTATTTCTTAACCATTCATTCCTTTTTCTATCTGCTACCTTTACATATACATGTCTGGGATCCATAGGTAAGTACAAGAAGGATACATTGTTTATACACTTTTGTTTTAATGTACTGAGGATATTTTTGATTTTTTAATATGTACCGAATGCTACCCAGGCCAATCTTAATTGTATATTGATTTCAGCTGTTTGGTTTTCTTTTTTTAGTTTAATAATTTGTCCCAGGTATATAATCTATTCCTGTACGTGATATCTTCATCTGTCTTTGTTATGATTTTAAATTTAATGTAGTTCATACTCAAGCATATATTTTTAGCTGCTGTATCTAGTTCTTTCAGCATTTTTATTAGATCTTCTTTCTTATCTGTAATTAAGGCGATATCATCAGCATATCTTAGGTGGTTCAAGTATTGTCCGTTTACTCTGATGCCCATTTCTTTGCAATCTAAGTTTTTAAAAACATCCTCTAGGGCCTGGTTAAATAGTTTAGGGGATATTGTCACCCTCTCTGCCACCTCTTCTTATGTGGATTGGTTCGTGAATTTTGATTGATGTTGTTGCTTCGCTTTATATATTGGCTATTAAATATGTGTATCTGTGATCTATTCGACTATTAATAAAGATGCTTTTACTGCCCAGTGCTCAATGCTATCGAAAGGTTTTTTAAAGTGTATAATAGCAATATATAGTGAAATGTTCTATTCGTTGGCTCGTTCTGTTAGGATTGAAACCTGCTTGTTCTTTTGATTGATATCCGTCATATTTTGTTGTTAGTCTATCTGTTAAGATTTTCGTCAAGAGCTTATATTTTTAGGTCTCTATCGCCTTTCTTTTGTAGAATAATGGATATGGATTTTTTCCAGTTGTTAGGGATTATTTTTTCTTTTAGTATTTTATCCTAGAAGAACATCGTTCTTTTCTGATTTTATTCGGTTGGATATGGAGGGTATTAACTACAGTTTTACCCTCCTACTTGAGCATTTCTGCCGTTAGTTCGTCTTTTCCAGGTGATTTGTTATTTTTCATTTTCTTTAATGGTTTACTTATTTCCGCTTTGCTTATTTTAGGTCTTAGCTTAGTTTATGTTCTTTATTTTTATTTGGAGTTTCTTCATTTCGGAATATAGCAGACCAAATTTTTCTCAAAAATTTTTATTATAACCAAAAACTGCGTAGGAGCTTTCGTTTCTGAGATATTAACAAAAAACTGTTTTCAAGTATACCGGGTGGGTCAAAAAAAACCGGACAATTTTTTTTCATTATAACTTTTGAACTGTACCATCGATTTTAATGGGACAAACTGCACTTGACAGAGACTTAATTAAAGTTTTGGTTAAATATATTGTTTTGTCCGCCATCTTAAAATCCAAGATGGCGGACGAAATTAAATTGTACCCTTCAAAGGTGCTTGTTTATTCTTATGTTGCGAACATGTTTTGATTATTTTTTTAAATCAGTAAAAAATCAGCAAAACAACGTGTAAATCAGCCAAATCGGTTCGGTGGTTCTAAAAAAATATATTTTTGTTTCAACCATTGTTTTGAATATTATACGATTGCCTTGCCACTCATGTCTACATTTATTTCCTTATAAATTCATTACTACTAAACCGATTTTAATGAAATAAAAACCATCCTAGTGAGAATTGATTGCTTTTTAAAGATCATGATCAAAATTTATCGCCATCTTAAAATTTAAAATGGCGGACAGAATCATACTTGATTCTTCAAAATGGCGTGTTTATTCTTATTTACTGAAAATGTTTTAGCTTTTATTTTAATTTATAGAAAAGCACTACTTTCCTCCGCACAATGATGTTCAAATTAGTAAAATCGGTGTGGTAGTTCTTAAAAAATCTGTTTTTGTTTCAGCCATTGTTTTACAGATTATACGATTGCATTGCCGATCCTGTCTGCATTCATTTCATTACAAACTCATTATTACTGAACCGATCTTAGTAAAATAAAAAAAGCATGATGACAATTTAAAGAAAAGCACTAGTTTTTCCCCGCTTAACATGGTACAAAGCACTAAAATCGGTGAAGTGGTTCTTACAAAATTTTGTTTTAACCATTGTTTTACAAATTATACGTGGGGGAAAATTTTGATTACACTCTTTAAAGAGCAATCAATTCTCAACATGATTTTTTTATTTCACTAAAATCGGTTTCGTAATAACGAATTTATAAGGAGATGAATGCAGACAGGATTGGCAATACAATCGTATAATCTGTAAAATAATGGTTGAAACAAAAATAAATTTTTTGAGAACCAACATACCGATTTTCCTAATTTTTTCCTCGTTGTGTGGGGGAAAAGTAGTGATTTTCTATAAATTAAAAAAAAACTAAAATATTTTCGGAAAATAAGAATAAACTCGCCATTTTGAAGAATCAAGTATAATTCTGTGCACCATCTTAAATTTTAAGATGACGATAAACTTTGATCATGATCTTTAAAAAGAAATCAATTCTAACCAGGATGTTTTTTACTTCATCAATATCAGTTCAGTGGTAATGAATTTATAAGGAAATAAATGCAGAGATTGGCAAGGCACTCGTATAATATGCAAAACAATGGTTGAAACGATTTTTTTAAAACCACTAAACCGATTTTGCTGATTCAAACCTTGTTGCACGTGGCAAGAATGTGGCTTTTTTACTTATTTAAAAAAATAATTAAAACACGTTTGCAACATCAGAATAAACGTTCATGTTTGAAGGGTACAATTTAATTTCGTCCGCCATCTTGGATTTTGAGATGGCGGACAAAAATATATATTTAGTTAAAACTATGATTAATTCTCTGCAAACTGCAGTTTGTTCCATTAAAATCTATTGAATAGTTCAAAAGTTGTAATGAAAAAAAAATTGTCCGGTTTTTTTGGCCCACCCGGTATATCATGAGGTGTGCTAATCTAAGAGGCTAGCTAGGAAGTTATCAGGTCCGTCATGGGTCCATTTATTTTAGTTAGGTAGTATCAGGGACAGATGGAAGTCAGTCCCAGATAGTATCCAATACTTGGTTTTATGTCATCCATGTATCCCAATTAAATCCTTAATTCCGCTAAAATACGACCACATAAAGGTCTTACCTTTGTGGCCAATCTGGGCAATATCAATTGACGATGGTCCAATACAAGAAAAAAAAGACACCTCCTTATAACCCATAAGAGGATTACGGTTTGTATAATAATGAGAAACAAGTTGCGCTGAAAAAAAAAAGAAAATGCCTACTTTGCTTTTTATTCAGAGTTAAAAAATATCGAGACACGGTTTTGGAAAGGAAAAATTAGTATATTAACAGCATAAAAACTGTTAGAAATAGAAGGAAATACACCGCAGCCAATAAGAAATAAATAGATCCATGAAAGATCTGATACCTTTCCAGGCCACTAGCACACTCTATACGCTATATTAGCCTTGAAAACAGTTTTTTGTAAATATCTCGGAAACAAAAGCTTTTACGAAGTTTTTGGTTATAAGACAAATGATGGAGCAAAATGTGTTCTACTAACCGGGTGGGTCAAAAAAAGCCGCACAATTTTTTTTTCAATATCTTTTGAACTATACCATCGATTTTAATGGGACAAACTGCACTTGCCAGAGAATTAATCAGAGTTTTGAATAAATGTGCTTTTTTGTCCGCTATCTTAAAGTTCAAGATGGTGGATGAAATTAAAATGTACCCTTCAAAGATGCTCGTTTATTCTTATGTTGCGAACACGTTATAATAATTTTTTTAAGTAACTAAAAAAGCTGCATTTTTGTCACGCACAACAAGGTCCAAATCAGCAAAATCGGTTTAGTGGTTCTTAAAAATAATACTTTTGTTTCAACCAGTGTTTTGAATATTATTCGATTGCCTTGCCAATCATGTCTGTATCAGAATTGATTGGCCTTCAAAAACCATAATTAAAATTTATAGCCATCTTAAAATTTAAGATGGCGGACAGAATCATACTTGATTCTTCAAAATGGCGTGTTTATTTTTATTTTCTGAAAATGTTTTAGTTTTTTTTTTAATTAATAGAAAAGCACTATATTTTTCCCGCACAACGAGGTACAAATTAGTAAAGTCGGTAAGTTGGTTCTCAAAAAATCTGTTTTTGTTTCAGTCATTGTTTTATAGATATTACGATTGCATTGCTAATCCTGTCTGCATTTATTTACTTAAACAACTAAAAATATTTAAACTTATTATTACTGAACCGATCTTAGTGTAATAAAAGAAATCATGGTGAAAATGGATTGTTTCTTAAAGATTATAATCGAAATTTGCCGCCATCTTAAAAGTTAAGATGTCGAACAGAATCATACTTAACCTTTGAAGGCACGTTTATTCTTATTTGCCGAAAATGTTTTAGTTTGTTTTTAACTTATAAAAAAACACTACTTTTCTGCCGCATAACGAGGTACAAATTAGTAAAATCGGTTGAGTGGTTCACACAAAATCTGATTTTCTTTTAACGATTGTTTTACAAATTATCAGGTTGCATTGCCAATCCTGTCTGTAATTATTTCCTTATAAATTCATTACTACTTATCCGATTTTAATACGTTACCGTTAAAGAAAAATAAATTATTTCTATGATTTTTTTATTTCACTAAAATAGGTTTAGTAATAATGAATTTATAAGGAAGTTAATGCAGACACGATTGCCAATGTAATCGTACAATCTGTAAAACAATGATTGAAACAAAATAAGATGTTTTTGTTTGTTTGTTTTTAAAAGAAGTGCTTTTCTGTAAATTAAAAAAAAGCTAAAGCATTTTCGGAAAATAAGAATAAACACGCTATTTTGAAAAATCAAGTGTGATTCTGTCCGCCATCTTAAATTTTAATATGGCGATAAACTTTGACTATGGCCTTTAAAAAGCAATCAATTCTCATTCTCATTAGGAAATATATTTTTTTTGAACCACTGAACCGGTTTTCCTGATTCGTACATTATTGTACGTAGCAAGAATGCAGCTTTTTTAGCAATTTTAAGAAGTAATTAAAACATGTTCGCAACACAAGAATAAACGAGCACTTTTGAAGGGTACAATTTAATTTCGTCCGCCATCTTAGATTTTGAGATGGCAGACAGAAAAATATATTTATTCAAATCCCTGATTAATTATCTGCCAAGTGCAGTTTTTTCCATTGAAATCTATGGTATAATTCAAAAAATATATTGAAAAAAAAATTGTCCGGTTTTTTTTGGCCCACCCGGTATGCCGAATATTGATGCGATGCTCCGTTAAAAAGTTAGCATATTATTATAATCAGCTCGAACACCATTTTACCTGAAATCTTCATAAAAATCGGTTTAGCGGTTTAAGAGTTATCGTGTTACGGACAGACATACACACACAGACGTACATGACGACGATATTGCTAAAGTAGGTCAAAATACACCCAAATAACATATTTTCGACGTTATAAATCGGACCTCCTGTTAAAAAAATTGAACGTCCTGTGCTATCTCGGTAAAAAGTTTTACAACTTTGTAAAAAATCATTTTTTACATACTATAAATCGGGGCTATTTGAGTTAAATAAAATACAAGATCTATTGGTTGTGTAACAAAACGGGATTTGAACATAAATGGTATTTTTGCCATTTATAAGTTTTTAAATATTTTTAGTTGTTTTCGACATCAACAAGCGTTAATTACATACAAGACTAGGTCAAGAACAAGTAAAATTTATAGCAATGCAGCGACTTGTTTTTATGCATTGATTTTCAGGATCGCTGTATATTAATAAAAGTTGTATTCGGCTAATCTGTCCTTTGAGCCACTATCATCAAAATAATTCATATTTTGTAACTGCAAACAAATTTACCAAACTATTTTCAATTTTTGAAAAACACGGTTTTCTAAATCGACGCATCCCTGGTTTGTGCTGGTGTACTTTTCTCTTTATCTGGAGCGTTTAAAGCAGTCTGCCTCTTTCTTTATAGAAAGGCAAGTTATGAGTGCGAACAGATCAGGGTGGTTTGCACGGAGATAAGAAAATCGTTACAGAGCATTCTTTAATTGATTTTTGTACGCTTCACTTCGTTTGGGTACAAAATTGATAGGTATACCTATAATGTACGACATGCTTCAACTTTTAGTTTTGATACCCAAAGCGCAGTTACGAAATTATACAGTTTTGTATTTTCATGAATCAGGTTATTGGGTAATTTTGTACCCAACTGCGACCAGTAGATTTGGCAGTTAATTTTTTTTTGTTTCCAACTTTTAGGTTTAATTTTTATTCAGCCTTATAGAAAGCACTATTTGTGTCAAAAATTGAATTATGCCCAAAGGGTAGAAAGGTGGGGTTCTACAGACAACCCACTAAACATAAAAACATTTTGATAATGTCAAAATAATGTTTAATTTAAAAACATAACGTTAAGTTGGATGTTAGTTCTAACGTCATATTCATAGTGAAAAAGAAGCTTAATAACCCCTTTTCTGACGTTAGAAAAATAATCTTATGTTTTTATAACGTTTTTTTAAAATATTTTTCGAACGTTGAAAAAATATTGATTTTTAACAGTGGAAAAGAAATGTTTTTCTAACATTGAAAAATAAATGTTTTTTTAACAATGAAAAAATACATTTTTTTCAAATATCTCTAAAGATAAAGTAACATACATAACGTAAATAAAATTCTTCTATTTTGGAAACGCAGGGCAGCAACAGTCTGTTAAGGTTTTCGTGAACTCGGCACTTAGTAAAGGAAATTGGGATCTGTAGCTTCTGAAAATAAAATTTTAAATTCTATGTAAACAATAATTTTGTAGTAAGTGCCTCGCTACGAGGCCAAACAATTCATGCTCAAGTGAATACAAGGCAAACAATTTCAAGGCGCGTATTCACTTTAGCAATGAATACGCGGCTTAAGGTCCGGAGGCTAATCGTCCGCGGTGAATTGTCGCATTCCCTGTCTGATTATTTATAACGTCAGGTATGAGATATTCCATACCAAACCATTTTTTTACTTTTGTTTACTTTTCTTACGTAATTTTGTAATGCTTCATTTAAATCACTGCATACAAATTTGTTGTTCTTTAACTATAACATCTTTTCCACACAACTGGTGTATATTCCTATCCAAATATGTATTCACTATCATTATTATTAACTGTGCTTTTAATTTACCATGTTTGTTTCTACAAAAGGTAAATATTTTAACGAAAATTGCACAAAGCGTATCTGCTATCGACTCGTGTGAACTCGCAGCGAAACGCAACTAAATGGCGATGGCCCGTTCTGGTAGTGGAACTATGCGGCAACGCCCTCTATAGTATCATTTTTTTTTCATGTTTAAAAACAAAACATTTATTAGTTTCATATATCTTAAATTCAACGTTAGAAATGAGATCTAGGAAAAACATTATTAAAATAACCATATATTGATGGTATTATTTTTAATGTTAATAAAATTATGGTTTTTTAAATATTGGTTCATGCTTTTACATGAAATGAAACATTTTTTTAGCTTTTATAACAGCTATGATGACGCGTGATAGTGGAGGATCGTAAAACATAGTCAACAAAACAACAAAAATGCTATTTTGGTCAGTTTAACAATTTTTTCAAACTGCTTACATTTTGCGTACTGCGTCTAACTTTTTACTGCTTACTTTACGGAACTTTGAATCCAGCTTTAACCGTGTGGAAAATATAACTTTTAAGTGATGAAACAGCGATCGATAAGCCATAAAAGCGCCTTAACTTTTAAACGCATCTCGAAATACAAATTTCATCTTGTATGGGGAAGTTTTAAAAACTTTTATGAACCATTTTGGCTCGGATGTGAGCCGTTTCGACCTCGTTTACGTTTACACTTTGTCGAATAATAAAGCCGTTTGCGTTTTTATTGGTCCATTTCGAACTTTATATTATTATGGCTCAAGTGATGACTGTTTCCCGCTAATGCAACAGGTGGCTTAAACATTGTTTTCTAAATTGTAATAAGTAAAGCGGCCCTCACACGATCAGTATTACTGACAGTATTTTTATATATGTCTTTGTTTGTCAAGCGTTATAAACAAAGACATACATAAAAACGGGAACGCTCCGAGAACTACATAAATAACGAAAAAGGTGCCAGTTACAGTAGACTCGCGCTAGTGTGAACACGAAAAAAATTTGAATATCCTGAAACCAAAATATTATTGGTAAGATATAATAAATCCATACCTATCTTACTTTTAAATGTATCTGTTCTTATAATCTAGAGCAAATCTTTAAGTTTCTGCTGAAAATGACAATTTAAAGTATCGACTACAATTATGAATTTTTATGAAACTTCAAAATTTACATATCATTAGGTAAAAAACGATGTTATTTTAGTCTGAACTTATCTAGCTGACCAATGAGTGGCTACTGCTTGGTCTCAATATTTCTTAGGCTCTAACATATACGTTGCTTTTTTCTGACTATAATGTAACCACTTTAAGCGATTCCAAAACATATTTTAGTGCAACTTTTTTAGGTGTCTTCATTTCGTTCTCAGATTCGCCTTCCAAACTTACCTCTGGGAGCAATAATTAAAAAATTCTTGGTTTTTACCATTTTACAAAGCAAAACATGAAAAGGTACTAGTATTTACCACAAAAAACGAATTAAACCAGTGGCGTATATAGAAAAAAAATTCGGGGGGCCAACAGTTTCGGGAGGGGGGTCCGAGACCCCATGAAATATATGGAAAATCTTAGCTACGGGGGGGCCAGGGCTACTCAGAACACTTCTTGGTCAATGTGACATCCTTGCGAAGTTAATTAGACGGTTTTGTCTTTAATTCTATGTAAATAGTAAGAAAACTCTCGGAAGAAGCGCCATCTACCGAGATACGAGAGAAACTAGAACAAGAACAGGCGAAAATAAACTGCGATACATATCGATCATTGAAAAGATCGATTGCAAATAAAAAGAAACAAACAATCCGTGACCTACGACAGCTCTTCTACCTTTCAGGTCAGATCTTGCTCTAGGTTCTCTGGTATCTCGGTAGATGGCGCATCTTGCGAGAATTTTTTTACTATTTACATAGGACTAGAGTCTAAACCGTCTAATTAACTTCGCAAGGGTGTCACATTGACCAAGCAGCGTAATTATGTCGAAACGCAATTTCTAGCAAATCTTTTAACTACATTTATTGAACTGTTATCTGAGTATAAAGTTTCGTTTAAATTATTTTCGTCTATTCTACTGTTTTCTTTTTGACCAAA
Organism: Aspidapion aeneum; assembly: GCA_963576565.1. Taxonomy (NCBI): domain Eukaryota; kingdom Metazoa; phylum Arthropoda; class Insecta; order Coleoptera; family Brentidae; genus Aspidapion; species Aspidapion aeneum. The sequence continues at coordinate 29,284,913 of OY755038.1, read as the reverse complement.
TTACGGTTTGAATTTTTTTTCGACATTTCTATATGAAAAAATAGAAAAAATACCGACATTATTAAAACTAAATTTGGAAATCATTTCCCACACGTAGCAATCCGAAAACTCGTTCTTTCGCAATGTAGTGTATGAACTAAAAATCAGCTGCGGGTGCTGCTTGATAACAATAAACTAAACCGCCTTTTAGATCGCTCTGACAGCTCCAGTTTAAGAAAAAAAAAACGCATATTACATAAAAAGCAACGGCGCCGGCGCATTTTATTAATAATTGATTTATTCTAAAAATGTTGCCTATGGTATTTAAAAGAGTTTTTTTGCAAAAGTTCTGATTGAAAGCATCTTTTACATCAATATTTCAGTAAGGCGATTAGTCAGGTTTCGGCTATCAAAGTGCAAAAAGTTTATTTAAATTTACACACGTTTCCTTAATATTTAGATGTTCACTTTCGTGTTTAACACCTTCTTAATTTAAACATTATATCGGAGTTTATTTTCATAGTTTCAATACTGAAGGAATTTATTATTATTTTACTTGTTTTAATGAATGATGTATGATGTTTTCTCTATCGCACTTTGTTTATTTTTACAAGGTTATTGTTAGGTAAGCGGCGATAAAAATATGTCTTATATTTTTAGCTTATATAAACTGTTTTAAACAATACATTTTAACACAAAATTTTTGGTAAATACCTAATGTTTGTTTTCTATATAGAAATAAATTACGTAAGTTAAGTATTGTCGTATTTTTCACAATTGTAGAGAACATAAATGGAAGAAATATGACGGATCTGACACCTTCCTAGCTAGCCTATTATCACACAGTTTTTTGTTAATATCTCAGAAACTAAAGCTCCTACAAAGTTTTTGGTTATAACACGAATTATTGAGCGGAATATGATCTACTATATTCCGAAAACAGTGTATTGATCCGATGCTCCGTTAAAAAGTTAGCATTTTTGCAAAGTTATAACTTTTAGCTGGCTTGGACAGCTACCTATCAAAGCTAAAATGCTCAGTGATATATCAGGAGAAGCAGATTTATCAAGAGAAGCAGATTTAAGGGTACTATAAAAGAGTTATTTTGATATTTTTTGCTAAAAAAACGTTATCCACAAAACTTTAAAACTTTAAAGCACAGAAAATTAAAGTCCATATCTTCTTCTAGGAAGTGTTTGGCGTTTATGACACAAGCGTATTTTGACAATAATGGACATTAAGACAAAGAAGACATATCAACGTGAAAAAACGATGTAGTGAAATAAAAATATTAAAGATAAGTTTCAATTACCGTTTTTTGAATCTGGGGGCACGGCAGTGCCCCGCCAAGTTCGCGCGGAAACTACTGTACCATCTTTTCTTGAAACATTTCAGCCCATATTTGACCTATCTAAAACTCTACTTCGGAATGAGCTTCGAAACTCAAACTTACGGTCGTAGATCTTCATGTTAACAACCACTTCAAGTTTTATGGACTTTCATAAAGTAGTAAAGTAGTTGTGAAATTTCAAAAAATGTCGAAATTGCCACTCACTCACTCATGTATAGATCATCAAAATTCTACTGTACTTCCCGACACGCTACAAAGTTGAAATTTGGCAGACTGATAGAAATTATGACTAAACACTTGGAAAAAATCAAAAAAGTAGCATTATCCACTTCCAGAAGCGCTAGAGAGCTGAGCTTTGGCAGACTGATAGGAAATATTTTGCAAAATTTTAATTTGCTTCCCTCCCCTATAAATGTAAAGTTAAGTAAAATTAACAATGCCCACTTCGAGAAACGCTAGAGAGCTGAGCTTTGAAAGGCCGATAGGAACTATGATAAAAATATAGAAAAAAATTATAACAACTCAAAATTTGAATTACCTTCTCTCCTCTATAAATGTAAAATTATGTAGAAGTAACATTGCCCACTTCCAGAAACGCTAGAGAGCTGAGCTTTGGAAGACTGATAGGAACTATGATAAAACTATAGGAAAAAAATTAAAAACACCAAAATTTTGATTTATTTCCCTTCCCTATAAATGTAAAGTTATCTAAAAGTAACATTGCTACTTCCAGGAACACTAGAGAGCTGAGCTTTAGAAGGCTGTTGGGAACTATAATAAAACCATAGAAAAAAATTAAAAAATCTCAAAAATTTTAATAAGGTATTGCAAAAGTTTTGAACACTATAATAAATATGCATAAAATATGCAATTTTACTACTTTAAAACCTAAATATTATCCAAATCCTTTAAAAAAGGCGTGAAATCATAACAAAAACATTTCATGTAAAAAAAAACCAAGTACGCGAAAATGGTATTCCGTTAAAAGAATTGAGATAAAAGTAAAGCCAAGTTCTTCAATACAAATTTCAAAATGAAAGGTTCTTACTAGTTTGGAAATGTTTTTCTAAGACCCCAAGGCCCTCATGTTTGCATCATGAATGGACAGTTACCGTAGGTATTGGAATATTATGTATATGACCTCTAACTGCTGTAAAAAGGAAAATTAGTACCCCCAAATTACACCTTTTTCCTTATTCTGGGGATCTGGCACATGGACTATTAAGACAAATGAAACCAGTTAAATAAACCAAAATTATGGCAACTTTTGAATAAAGACAACAAACTCGAACAAACTCGAGTCTATTACAGCTTAATGAACAAATGTCCGGCGTGTTAATGAAGACGCATTTACCGGAGGCGAGTTTGTTTGGCCACATTATACGGTCTGCGTACACGCAACGGTCATAAATATGGCGGCGCAAATGACTGCAGCGGGGTTCAATTAAGCGTTTCGTTTTTGAGAGATGAGTTATAGCTATGCGTGTGATGTTAGTGGCCGCATAGTTGCTAAGATTCAAAATAAATAGCTTGACGATAAATGAGGCAAATCCTGGAGAAAGCGTTCCCAGCTTGCAGCATGTGACGGATGACGTCAGTAATTCGTGACTGTGACCACAGAATCGGCTCATCAAAAAATGACGTTTATATGTAAAAGGTAATGTAAAAAACTCTATAATTTTACAATTTTCATACAAAACCGCAATAGTGTAAACAGTAAAAGAAATAGGAATATTTCTACCATTACTCTTTCCCGCATGTAACGTCACTGTTTATACAAGGGCTGTCTTTTATATTTTGCATATAGGAACAAAGAGGGCGCCGCCGAACCGAACCGAGCCGAACCAAACCAAACCAAACCGAACCGAACCGAACCGAACCGAACCGAACCGAATCGAATCGAATCGAATCGAACCGAACCGAACCGAACCGAACCGACTTGAACCGAACCGAACCGAACCGAACCGAACCGAACCGAACCGAACCGAACCGAACTGATCGAATGTCTTTACTAAAACTTAACATTAATTTTCAATCTATTTCTATCTATTTAGCCTTCTTCAATCCTCCCCCAATATTTTCCACTCTTCCCTGTCTATCGCCGTATTCATCATATAATCCCGCATGTTTCTTCAAATCGTCCGCACAGCTCACTTCTTTTATTTTCCCAAGGTCATAATACATTTGTTCCATCGATAGTCTTTCTGTCTGATGTTATGACCGGCAAATTTCTATTTTAATTTTGCTTCTTCTCTGTTAGCTTTACATGTAACATTTGTCGTTCCATGATCTTTGGGATTTTATTACCTTATCCATGTTTGATTTTGTAAGTGTTCAGGTCTGGGATCCATAGGTAAGAACAGAAAGGATACATTGGTTATACACTTTCGTTTTGCGGTACTGAAGATATTTTTTGGGTCGCAGAACTTTGTTCGAAAACACGTTGTTCGAAAACCATTTTTTTAAAGTAATAGTTCGAAAACATTTTCTTCTAATGGAAATTTGTTCGAAAACAGTTTCTTCGAACGAAAATTTGTTCGAAAACTGTTTCTTTGAACGGAAATTTGTTCGAAAACAGTTTTTTCGAACGGAAATTGGTTCGAAAACATTTTCTTCGAACGGAAATGTGTTCCAAAACATTTTGTTCGAACGGAAATTTGTTCGAAAACATTTTTTTTAAACGAAACTTTGTTCAAAAACATTTTGTTCGAACGAAAATTTGTTCGAAAGATCATTTGTTTGAAAAAATTTTGTTCGAACGACTAAGAGGTATCTGTCTAACATGTTTAAAAAAAAACTTTCCTGACTTCTTTCGCGGGATCCTAGAGGGCGTGAAACCAAACCGAACCGAACCGAACCGGCATCCTAGAGGTTGTGAAACCAAACCGGACTAAACCGATACTTCGATTCGGTTTAGTTCGGTTCGGTTCAGTTTTGTTTCACACCCGCTAGGATTCCGCGAAAGAAGTCAGGAAAGTTTTTTTTTAGAGAAAATATGTTAGAAAGAGACCCCTTAGTCAAACAGTTGCTGTTTTTAATGAACAAAAGGTTTGCGAACGAATTTCCATTCGAACAAAATTTTTTTGAACAAATTTCCTTTCGAACAAAATGTTTTCGAACAAAATTCCGTTCGAAGAAACTGTTTTCGAACAAATTTCCGTTCGAACAAACTGTTTTCGAACAAATTTCCGTTCGAACAAAATGTTTTCGAACAAATTTCCGTTCGAACAAAATGACTTTCAAAGAAAATGTTTTCGAACAATTTTCCGTTCGAACAAAAAAATTAAAAAAAAAAATTTCGAAGAAATTTCCGCGACCCATATTTTTTAATATGTTGCTTAATTTACCGAATGCTGCTCAGGCCATTCTTACTTGTCTCTTGATTTCAGCCGTTTGGTTTTCTTTTTCTAAGTAGTTTAATAATTTGTCCCACCTACTTGTTCTATTTTGTCTTGGTTTATTCTGATCGTGATATCTTTATCTGTGTTTGTTAAGATTTTAGTTTTAATCTTTACTTACCCTAAATTCAAATCGTCAGTGCGATACATTAAGAATTTTTTAAGTTAACAAATCAGTCGAAAAATGGAATTAAGCTGAGAATATTTTTGGGCCATAATTTTTTGCAACTTTCGAAGGAAATTATCTTAACAAGAATGCCTTGCCAAGTTGATTTCTGTTTTCTAGGGTCACTGCATCCTGGAAGCCTGGCGTTTCCAGAGACGCCAGGCTTCCAGGATGTAGTGACCCTACTGTTTTCGGTAATGAGGCACCACATCAGTCGAGTGCACCAAAAACGGCGCATGCTCATCACGGAAGATTGAGGCTTTATTGGGGATTTCAAAGAAACCATCTGTTCTTGACGTGTATCCAAAAAGATGGTCGCGATATATTTGTTTCAAAAGCAGGTCATGTAGCAAAAGCAGATCATGTAGCAAAAATTCCTCAGGAAGATCAAAGGACCGCTACCGCCGATTGCCGACATCGCTGAGCTTCGAAAAACAAATCCCAAACGACACATCATCGTTCACCAAGACAATGAAAGTTCGCACAAAGCACAAAAACCATTGAATTTTTAACCTAACAAAACGTCGAATTGTTGGACCATCCTCCATACAGTCCTAACGATTTCTATACTTTTTCGAAAATCAAGAATAGACTGCGTGGTCAAAGATTTCAGTCGCCAGAGGAAGCAGTCGACGCCTTCAAGAATGCAATTTTGACAGTACCAACAAAGGAGTGGAATTACAGCTTTGACATCTGGTTTGAGCGCATGCAAAGTGCATTCATTTTCGTGGAGAATACTTCGAGAAACAAGTCTTTAAAAGTTATCTATTGTTTTATTCCAGCAGTATATGCTAAACTTAAAAGACAACCCTCGAACAGGGCACCAATTTTCAAAAAATAAAAAAGGTTTTAAAGTAGAGAGAGAAAAAGTCGTCGTTAAGGTGTCCTATTTAAAGTATAACAGTGAACGTGGACAAGACACAGTACTTATGTATTGGAAACGAATCCAGTGAGAAAATGGACAAACAATATCTCCATGCAATGAGTATGTATACTTGGGTGTAGAGAATTGGAAAAAAGAATGGTAAAAGCAAAAAAGTTATTGGATGTCTTAACAGTATTTTATGGAGCAGAGAGATAAAAAAGAATGTACAATTTAACATACATGAAACAATGATGAAAAGCACGCTGTTGTATATAATAGAGACTTGTCGCGTAACAGAAAAATACAAACAAAAATGGAAAGTGTCGAAATGGATGCAATAAGAAGATCAATGAGAATATCTAGAATAGATCACATAAGAAATGAGATCATAAAAGAACGAATGGGAATCGACGGAAGCATAACGGATGACATCACTAAAAGGCAACTGATATGGTACGGCCATGTACAACGGATGAAGGACGAAAGATTACCAAGGTAGATCCTAGAATGGCAACCAATAGGGCGCAGAAAAGCGTCCTAAACTAGAATGTCAACAGTCAATCCAAAGATCAATGAGTCAAAAAATCTGACAGAGGATGATAATCAGGATCGAAGGAGGTGGAGAATAGGCGTTGGACAACGTAGAAAAACGTTCTAAACCGACATAGTAGTATTATTATAAGGAAATTATTGCCTTATTTTTAAGCAAGGATTACACCTCCGAAAGGATGCCGCTTACTTGTGTATCACCCTGTATACGTACTTAAATCACAAAATCCCTTCGCCTCCCCTGGGATTGCACCCGGCAAATAACCCCATATCTTTTGGAATAGACCCTCAAACAATAATGAAGGAGAGGGACTTTAAGTTTCTTGTTTTGGTGTCTTTAACAAATTTTGGGTCTTTGCGATTTCCTGGAGATTACCGTTTGGTTTATTTTATAAGCTGTAAATAATTTGTTTTCAAAAAAATCCAAACAAGGATTTCAGTTCATATTAAATATTGAGACATTTTGACAAGCTTAAGATTTAGACAAGCGGTTAGGGTTAATTTTTTACCGTCCTAGCCGGCGCACGGAGGTCAGCTTGTCTAATTTAGACGATCGAAACCTCAATATCGAACTATTTTCTATCATAACTACTAAGTTCTAAAAAAGTGCCTAATTACCTTATAAGTAGACCCCCAATGCAGAAAATCGATCAACTAACTCGTTGTCACTTGTTACGATGATAAGTCATAGGCCGTTTGATAGCCTGCATAATGATCCGCACATATTCCGCGCGGAAAGGCGATTTTCAAAAATGCTTCAAGTTGGTAAACCAGAGATTATATGGTGATTTCTTCACGTATATTTAAAATATGGGTTAGTATCTTTAATTTTTACTATTAAACCATTTGCAAAGTTTCAATTTGCTTGTTAAAAAAATTAGGTAAATGTTGTGTATTGATTTATTATAATTTTTCAAATATGTATTATATATATTGGACTAAAAAGTCTGGATCGGTACCTATCAATTGCGTTTGTGACTTTATTATTTCAATCATGTATCAAGCGTTGTATAGGTGCTACATTCAGCTGCCCCTTTTTGCCGCTGTATTAACTATGATTTATTGTTTCAGCGTTGGCGCATGGGATTGGCCCACGTAATTTATTTAAAATCTGGCACAAAACACCGGTTTCACAGGATAAAAATCAATCCGTTTTAAACTATGTATGTGAAAATAGTGAATATAAAGACTACGATAAAGATTATCAGTGCACGGTAAAAAATTGATATATAGTATAGCAAGATTAATAAATTTAGTTCATTTTTTATAAAAAAGCTATGTTAAATAAAAAAAGCTATAAGCTAGTTACGTACACACTCTCAAAGTATCAATTTTTCAAGTTTTTTGCTTAACAGGAAAACATCGATATGCAACATTTTTTTGGAGTCGACTGTGCCATCTCCAGAATGCACAGTACCTATAATAAAATCACATTTTTTAAACGCTAGTTGACATTTCCTAACTTTCAGCATAAATTTGTCAAAACTAAAACCATAAAATAATTTCGATCGTTCAGAACCACAATGGCTAGAGAAGGTATTGTTTTTGACAAAAAGAAAAATTTTGAGATAACGACGAAAATATATTACTTTGGTGTATTTTAACCTATCTTAGCTATATCAACCTGACGTCTGTCCGTGTGTGTGTGTGTCTGTATGTCTGTCCGTAACACAATAGCTCCCAATCCGCTGAACTGATTGTCATGAAATTTTACGTACAATACTGTAAAGAGCTGATTAGATTTTGGTCAAAATCCATTCATGCTAATGATATACACGTTTTTCGTAATAATTTATGTTATTGCTAAAAACTTCGTAGAAGCCTCCCTTTCTGAGATACAATGAAACCACTCCTTGCGGACACCTCTATTAAGCGGACACTTCCTTTAGGGGGACAAATTTGTTGGAACCAAGCTTTTCCCTATTTCTTTACATGTAAAATTCATTCCTATAAGCGGACACTATAATAACCAGACGCGGACAATTTTTTTTTGTTAAAAAATTCTGAAACCTCCCTTAACCGGACGCGAACCCCTGACCGCGGGACGGAGTGCTGCACGACATGGGCATAAATATTATGTAGTATGTTGGCAACAACGCACGCTGCAGCAGGGGAATTTTATTTTTATTGCTCAGTTGGGTAATAATAGATCTCTTCGAAATGGCTGCGCCTAGTAAAAAACTTCTTAGTTTACGTAAAAAAATGGAACTTGTTAATGTTTCGGAGAAGGAACATCTATCAGCACGAAGGGTCGCTGAAAAATGTAATATCGGAAAAACTCAAGCATCGGCAATTGTTAATAAATATGTATTAAAATTTTTCAGTTCTTTCTCATAAGCGGACACCTCTAATAAGCGGACAAAATCGACGAAACCGTGAGTGTCCGCTTATAAGAGGTTTGACTGTATTGACAAAAAGTGTTTTCAAGGCTGATAGCGTGGTGTTTACTTGTAGTGTGCTAATGGGCTAGGAAGGTATCAAATCCACCATGGATCCATTTAAACCAGCAGTTTGTTTATAAAAAAAATTTGGCGGGGAAAACTTTTTCCTGTTTAAAATTTTAAGATCTCCAAATAAACCTATGAACTTTTTTTTTGCGATTTTAAGGTGTGTCAGAGAAACATCGTTGTTTCCCACGGAATTATGCATTTTAGGAAAAAAATCCTCAGTAAGTAGGTATCAAAAAATGAGGACTACCGACGCTTTACTTATAAATATTTTGCTAATAAATTAAGAAAACCATACATATTTTATTTATTCGATAAATAAATTTTAAAACCGAAAATCAGACAGCCTCTATAAATTTACTTAATTGGACCTTATTAAGTACCCGCGAACGGTACCACTCTAACTGCCATTTGCACCTCGTAAATCTTCTGACATCTTTATTAAGTTCCTACGTCAGATAAAATATTTTAATACGCTCCTGTATTAATTCGAAGATTTATGTAGAAAACTTTTCTTGTCATCACGCGAAGGGCAGGTTTGTAATCTCATCAATTAGGTAATTGATGCAAACAAACTGGTTTTATTACACTATGAACTACACGAAAATCATCATATCACGATCAGAATAAAACCAAGAAAAAATAGAACAAGTAGAGGAATATATACACAAATTATTAAACTTAAAAAAGAAAACCCAATAGCTAAAATCAAGAGACCAGTAAGATTGGCCTGCGCACCATTCGGTAAATTAAGCTACTTAATAAAAAATAAAAATATCCTCAGTGCCTCAAAACGAATGTGTATAACCAATGTATCCCTCCTGTACTCATTTATGAATCCCAGACCTGGACACACAAAATCAAACATGGATAAGGTAAAAAAAGCCCAAATATCAATGGAAAGAAAAATGTTACATTTAAAGCTAACAGATAGAAAAAGGAATAACTGGATAAGAAATAAAACAAATGTAAGTGATGTCAGAGGGTAATTAAAATGAAAATTTGTCGGTCACAATACATAAAGACGATCGATGAAACAAATGTGTTGTGAACTGGAGACCTGGAGAATAAAAGTAGTAGGAAAAGACCCCAAATGAGATGAGCAGACGATTTGAAGATACATGCGGGAACTAGAGGGATGAACACGGCGACAGACAGAGAAGAGTGGAAGATATTAGGGGAGGCATATATCCAAAGATGGATCGAAGAAGGCTTAATAGAAAGATAAATAAAATAAGGTCTGTAATTTTCCTATTAGTAATTGATAAATTATAAATTCATTTTTTGATCGTAGGAATTTTTGCTATAAAAACATTGTATTGAAATATTTGCAAACAAAAATTATTCTTAAAAGAAGTTAAAATCTGACTAATGTTAAATAACTGTCCTTTTAGCCGTCCTTTCCTGGCATCCCACTTTTAGCTGCCCCAAAGTTTTAAAAAGATCTTGGGAATATTGGGGCAACAAACAGCTAATCCAGCGATATTTATTTGCTGCACCAAAGTTGCGACAACAAAAACGAGAGTTCTATTTTTTCTCTTTTATGTCATACCTATATTGTCTCCAAAATTCTCTTCTGTCTAATTTAAAAACAATTGAAGGATACGTTTATCGCTGGCATATAATGCAATTGACCCAGGCAGCCATGGCCGTTTTGACTTGTAGAATAGCGATGGTCTTTTGGCAGACAAATAACGACCAAATTATTCCATTATTCAAATGTTTTTGGCCGATGGGAAAATGGGGAAACCAGAAGTACCGGGTGCGTCATACCGAAACAGCATAATAAATGAATTTATACGAAATTCATATTCCGCTCCTAAATAGTTAATCCATGAAGCAAAGGTCGTGCAATGGACGTCCATTGGATGACCTGCGCTGCCTGGGAACTTATAAAACATTGAGGCATAGAAAAATTACATGAGATAACCCAATTTGCGTCCACCAATAATTGGCATTGCCTTTAATTCTAATACCTAAAGTTCATTTCATAATTTTTCAGACAACTTTGCATCCGATCAAATCAATAGATTGATCGGAGCAAATTGTAATTACCGAACTGACAGATAGAGATACTTATGCCGAGTCCACATCAAACCAACAAAACAAAAACATCAACAAAACAGCAACACAACAAAACTGCAAGTTTTTGAAAACACGAACAAATTGTCAACTGCTGTCCACATATAGCAAAACAATTAGTGAACTTTTTATGATCCCGTATAGAAAAAGTGGCGTGCTCGAAATTCTGGGTTACAAAGAAACAATGACTTATTTATTAAGGTAGCTGGTTTTCTATTTTTAACCCAAAAAAGGAAAGCTGGTTTTGATTTAAACCGAGTTTAAAGAACCGAAACTGGATATTGATGTTTTTTATTCTTCTGTCCACTTCCTCTTTATTAGTATAATATTAAATCATTCAACGCTTAGTTTTTTGGTACATACTGTTTTTGTATTTTTGCGATCCCGTAAAATTTATAAGATATCAGTATACCCCTACGTATGATGACCAACGATTTAATAGTGTGTAGATTTCACCAAGTTAAACCAATGTGTAGGAAGAGGAATTTTTCCTATTCCTTTATCAGATCTTCGGTCTATATTTTTATTTATATAATCCTATGACTGTACAGTGGACGGTCTTAATGTGCTAGTTATGAGAGATAACATAAAAATTTCACTTCAAAAGTAAATTTGAATTATTTTAGGATAAACTGAGAAATATTTGTGATGCTTTTCCCCACCAGCGTGGCCCATACCCAGTCAATACTAGGTCTGAAGCTTTGGCTTAAATACTAGATATTAAAATCTTAGTAAATAGTTTTATTGTCTTTTTTTTAACAGAGCGACTGCTTCCATCAAACCGACTGATGTGCAGGCTTTTCGCTGCGCCGCCGTAGCTAAGGCCAAAATGCGCCGCAGGCAAAAATGATTTTTGAGAAAAAATTCAAAAAAACTGTTGTTTATTATTTTGAAATTTTTTCACGAGAACTAATAGATATAAGTTTTGTCAGGAAAGAGAGGGGAGGGATTGTGGAGGGTTCGGTTTGGTTCGTTTCATTAATTTTTCCCGGTGAACTAAATATCGAAACAAACACACAGGCACCAGGAAAATAATATTTGCATTTTATAAGTAGTATGTACATCAACTAGCCGGGCCATTTTGGGAGGCAGTCTCAGGCTCACAATATCTATATTATCCAAAAAAACTACGACAGGAGGGAAGGGGTTATAAGATGGCTTAACGCACCTTAAGATGAAAAAAAAACTGCAAACGACTGGAATATTGAAAAAATTGTGCTATAAACGGAAGTTTTAGAAAAATTAAGTACTTTTCAGAAAAATGGCGGAGCAGAAAAAAATTTGTAAAACAATAAGAGAAAGGCAGCGCAGGCAAAATTTTTAGAAAATCTTAGTAGATTTCAAAAAAATGGCACAATAGAAGAAAATCTTTGCAAGACAAAAAAAACTACAAGAAATTTTAAAAAACATTGCGCCGCAGACAGAGGTTTTAGCAAAATTTTTCGGAAAAAAACTATCCGCGGAAGTTTTTTTCTAGAAGATTTCAAAAACTTTAAAAAAATGATCTATTTTTCAGAAAAAGATGGTGCCGCAGAAGAGAATTTTTGTCATACAAAAAAACTCATAGTGGATTCTAAAAAATAGCGCCACAATATTTGTTGACAAGGCGAAAAAAATTGACGCAGGTTAACATTTTAGAAAAATTTAGTTTTTTACAAAATGCACATTTTTTTGCATGAAAGAAAAAAACAAAATGTTAGGTAAAATAATTATTAAGAAAGGCGCCGCAGGCCAAAACGTTTTGTAAAAAATGGTACGAAATGAAAAAGTTTTGGTTAGTTTCAAAAGTATAACGCCGCAATTCGTCAGCTCTTATAAATTATGCTCATTTCTTCGGGGGCCTAATAAGCTGCCTACGCCTAGCTACTGCTTGTCGAGCAAGCTAGGGGAGAATTTATTTCGGCCACCCTGTAGCTTGACAATAGCTGCATGACGAAGACAATGCGCGGCTTGGGCGCTTGTCGGTCCGCGGAATTATTCAAACAGATGTAAACTAAGAAAGGATTGATATCACCGCTTACTACACAGACTACTGCCGCTTCACCGCTAAATGTATTCATTAAATCTATTTACATAGATGTACTATGTAAATCAGGATTCTTTGTCTTGATACAGGCGAAACGAAAAGAGCCCTCTTAAGGCGCGTATTCACTTGAGCACGAATCCGTCTGCTTCACTAGCCAATAGCCAAGTTTAGAAAAATATTTCCAAACTAGTAAGAACCTTTCATTTTGAAATTTGTATTGGAGAACTTGGCTTTACTTTTATCCCAATTCTTTTTACGGAATGCCATTTTCGCGTACTTGGCCTTTTTTTACATGAAATGTTTATGTTATGATTTCACTTCTTTTTTAAAGGAATTGGATAATACTTAATTTTTAAAGTAGTAAAATATGCGGAATGTTGTTCAAAACTTTTGCAATGCCTTACTTAAATTTTTGAGGTTTTTTAATCATCATCATCATCATGGTTTTATCGTAGTTCCTATTAGCCTTCCAAAGCTCAGCTCTCTAGCGTTTCTGAAAGTGCACAATATTACTTTTACATAACTTTACATGTATAGGGGAGGAGAGTAAATGAAAATATTGGACTTATAAATTTTTTCCCATGGTTTTATCATAATTTCTATTAGCATTCCAATGCTCAGCTCTCTAGCGTTTTTGGAAGTGGGCAATGTTAGTTTTATATAAATACATTTATAGGAGAGGGAAATAAATTAAAATTGTCGTGTTTTTAAATTTTGTCCTATAGTTTTATCATAGTTCCTATCAGCATTCCAATGCTCAGCTCTCTAGCGTTTCTGGAAGCGTGCAATGTTAGTTTTATATAAATTTAAATTTATAGGAGAGGGAAGTAAATTAAAATGTTGGTGTTTTTAAATTTTTTTATATAGTTTTATCATATTGTTTTTCAGTCTTAAAAAGTTCAGCTCTCTAGCGTTTCTGGAAGTGGGCAGTGTTACTTTTACATAACTTTACATTTATAGGGGAAGGAAGTAAATTAGAATTTTGAGGTGTTTTAATTTTTTTCTATAACTTTATCATAGTTACCATCGGTCTTCCAAAGCTCAGCTCTCTAGCATGTCTGGAAGTAGGCAATGTTACTTTTACTTAACTTTACATTTATAGGGGAGGGAAGTAAATTAGAATTTTGGGGTGTTTTAATTTTTTCCTATAGTTTTATCATAGTTCCTATCAGTCTACCAAATCTTAACTCTCTAGCATTTCTGGAAGTGGGCAATGCTACTTTAACATAACTTTAAATGTATAGGGGAGGAAAGTAAATTAAAATTTTGGGGTTTTTTGATTTTTTCCTATAGTTTTATCATAGATCCTATCAGTCTGCCAAAGCTCAACTCTCTAGCATTTCTGGAAGTGGGCGATGTAACTATTATATAACTTTAAATGTATAGGGGAGGGGAGCAAATTAAAATTTTGGAGTTTTTTGATTTTTTCCAGGGGTTTGGTCATAATTTCTATCAGTCTGCCAAATTTCAGCTTTGTAGCATGTCTGGAAGTACAGTAGAATATTGATGATCTATACATGAGTGAGTCAGTGAGTGAGTGGCAATTTCGACGTTTTTTGAAGTTTCGTAACTACTTTACTACTTTATGGAATTCCATGAAACTTGGAGGGGTTGTTAACTCCATGGAGATCTATGACTATGCGAAGTTTGAGATTCGTAGGTCATTCCGAAGTAGAGTTTTAGGTAGGTCAAATATCGGCTGAAATGTTTCCAGAAAAGATGGTTACGGCGCGCGAACTTGGCGAGGCACTGTCGTGCCACGGTGGATAGAATAAACCGGTGTTCGGATCTTTTATATATATGTCGAATTTTCACGTCGCTGGTGGTCCAGCTGATTTTCGTAAACAAAACTTAGATATAATATGAACAACTAATATGTAGCTTAATTTACCGAATGCTGCCCAGGCCAATCTTACTCGTCTCTTGATTTCAGCTGTTTGGTTTTCTTTTTGTAGTTTAATAATTTGTCCCAGTTATATATATTCCTCTACTTGTTCTACTTTCTTTTGGTTTATTCTGACCGTAATAACTTCATCTGTGTTTGTTCTAGACCCTGTAGGCTTATTGGTCTGATTACAAAATATCAAAAGTCAAATAAAAGTTTAAATTTATTTTATCAATTTAAAATTTTATAAGAAACTATTTATAATTCTTCTAATGTCCTTCGTTATATAATGGTGTGTGTGATGTGACCTAATAGGCCATACTGTTGCATTAAGTGACCGTGGGTTCTTTTAATCATTTTATATTTGTTTTGATATTTTATCGAAGAATAATAAAGGATTTTGAAATAAATAATGCACATACATGATCTTATTTTAATTTTTGTATGTTTTTATATAAAACTCATTGTAAACTTAAATAAATCTACATACATAACAAACATATTATATTAAAAAATCATTAAAGGTAAAGCTTTGAGGCCTACTGTCTAAAAAGTCAATTATTAGCAATGGCCCGTTTGGTTAATTGTACTCTTCCTTTAAATGCGAGAATTTAACACATAGTGTTTAACCAATACAAGCTGCGTTCGGTATTTGCATCTCAGACGCGACGGATTTTTAGTCACGTGATTACAGATTAGTCTGAGCAAATTGGAATTCACGAACGATCCAGATCAAATCGATCAAATTTTTATGAATGGTTATAACCTTAAATATAACCAAAAATATTGTACATATTGCAACTCACGCCCAGCTATAATTTTGACAAAATTTTCCTGTGATGTCGAAAATTTATATAATTTGTTGTCTTCAACATCAAATAATTCGATTTCAATCTTTTTAAATAAAAAAATTATTTTTGTAAAAAGAAGTACACAACATACGTTAGGATCTCGGATTAATCTGTTTCGTCGATCAAAATATACGGAGTAATTAGATTTACGTCCGACTAGTCTGAGCAGAATTACCGAACGATTCAGATCTACCTCCCCTAGTTCTAGATGGAATTAACGAACGATTTGGATCAAAAAGATTAATCCGACGTAAATACCGAACGCAGCTACAGTACATATCATTATTTTTGAGACATTTTTTACAACTTTTTTTCGTTGGCTTATGCTATTTGTTATGGTACACCGCTGATAACTGTCAAAAAGTTATCTCAAAAATTGTGAAATGGAGATAAACACCAAAAACCATGATCAATCAACCATTATTAGGGACATTCTGTGGGACATTTTGAAACGGCTGTCAGTTGTCAAAATTTTAAGCATTTCAAAATGTCCCTTATAACCTTGCTCTGGAGGTAGGTATTCATTGACTTCTATACCCTTTCAGGGCTTTATACAACTCAATGTAGGTATTCTTTGCTTACAAGAACAATATTACTACTGCATGATTTTTTGACGTTTCTTCGATAAACGCTCACATTTAAAGCAAGAGAACTAATAACCGAACGGTCCATCGCTAATAATTGCAAGAAAAGAGTTTTTGTTAAAATTTGCCTCAAAAACAATTGACGACCAAAAAAGAACAACAAAGTGGTCCTCACCGGTCCTCACCCAAAATTTTCATAATCAATGGTACAGAAACAAAAATAAGTTTGGGAGGGGCCCTAGGCCTCTAGGAGGGGCTGAGGTCTCATTTCTTATTTTATACTATTTTATTTTTTTGTACATAAAATATGTTGAATGAATGAACCCCCCCCCCTGGGTGCGCCATTACAGGATAGTTCCAGGCCAATATTTTTAAAATGTTCTCATAGGTTTCTCGTTCCATCTCTCAAACACTTCGGTCCATAGTGGAAAAGTCTCATTCTTTGGATCCTTTTTGACACTTAGGTCTTTATCGATGTCTAAATAGAGGATATTGTCTTCTTTCATTTTCGGCCACGTTATATTTTGAAGCAATTCAAATTGTTTTGGAGTTGGATTCCTAAATAAAAATATGTTTGGTATTTATTGTACAGTGTATCCGAAATTCGAAGTTCTTAGTTGGGTTTGTTGTACTTGTGATCCTCGATTTTCAAGAGATGATTCGACTTTTAAGAAAAGGTAAAAAGTGACCGAATCTTGATTTAGCCAGACATTATCTGCATTTAGCAGCCAATAACTTTTCTATTTATGAAAGTTTTATTTTGGTGTAGGTTGCTGTAAAATTTATTTTTATCTGTCACTTTTAGTTGTAGAGATATTAAATAATATAGTTGTTTGTTATATTTTTTGCGTGTATTGTAATTTCTATACTGGGTTTAAAATAATTTTAAATGATGAAATTAAGGAATAAATTAAAAATATAAAATATAATAAAAAATTTTATTAGCTGATTTTAAAATCCGAATAAATGAGGGTCATTAAATAAGAAAAATACCAATATAATATCTCAACAATTAAAGTTTCAGATAAAATTTTATTTGTAATTTGGATTCTGTAGAAAAAAAAATCTATAAAAAGCAATTTAGAGTAAATGTAATTTTTAAGCTGCAGACCCCCTCCGTAAATGTAGACTTGTCAAAAATCCTGCTTAGCTTCAAAACGGCTCTCTATCAAGATGCGGTTTTCACCTTTTTATCTCTTGAATACTTGAAAATCAAGGTTTGCAAAAGAACGTCAGATTTTTTTATATCCCCACTAGAAGGGTTTCAGGTATCCCTTTAACCCTATATTTTTAATAAGTTCAACTCTTAATAACTTCAGATAAATAAAAAAATCATCAAGAATAAGGAAGCTAAAAAAATTCGAATGTAAATCTTCTGGAATTATAGAGTATCACTGTTTAAGAGACTAATTTATAGTAGAAATAGATACACAATTTATTTGCTTACAGATATTTGACGAAATTGGTAATCAAAAGAGCCATTCTTTTGAATGTCAGTTCATCAGCTTCGTCATGGTTGTAGTTTAGACCATTGGTAAATGTATATATTTGGACATCACCGTGTTGTGTTTTGCCTTCAGTTCCTAAATACAAAAAACAAAAACAAATGTTACATTTATTGAGGTGGCGGCCCGTGAACTGTCAAGCTGGGGGGGGTGGATCCCGCTTGACCCTCCTACGGACTTGCTTAAGAGTCGGGGTTTTGGATTTTTTCTTTTTATTAACTTAGAAAAAAATGTGTTGAAAATACTAATTTATTTTTTTACCATAAAAAAATTACTCTAAAAAGAAGAGAAATAAAAAGTCAATATAGGATTTAACTGCTTACATTGTTTTTAATTTTCCTTTTTACTTTCGTAGCGTTGAAAAAATCGTCTTATCACGTTATATTAATCAGACTGACCTTAAAATAAGTGCGCCCTTGGTTGCATTATACAGCGGTCTGCCTCCCTACGTCCCCACTCCGTTTCCATAAGGACGCGGGTGCAATGTTGCTTGCGACCAAATACGTTATAGCATAAATACATGTTCAAAGAATCGAAAAGTGAAGCGCTTATAGCTGGCTTTGGAAACAATGGCAAATCTAAATTCGCGGATGCGAATTTTCAAGTGCGCATGCGTGTGTTTTGTTATATAGACACACACAGCTGCTATGTAGAAGGAGGCCATATTGACATATTGCGACGTTTTGCGTTTGTTCTGTAAAATTATGTTTTTTTTTCTGTGAAAAATGGGAAATAATCTAATTCATGTAAAACATGTGCGGTTTGTGGAAAAATTTCCGGAAGAAGTAAGGGAGGGCCATTCCATAGGTAACTACATGTATTTTTCTTTATATTTTGTTAATAAAGTTAAGAGTCGTTTATAGATGCCACTAAACACTCTGGTGGTATCCACAAAAAATCTGCATCACTAGTTAACTACAATTTTATTCCACAATTTGATACATTTTTACACAATGAACTAGTTTTTAGAAAAAAATATTAGACATTACCCTAAACATTTGACAATAATTGTCAAGTAAAGGAGTGACGTAACGGAGTATGTTCAAAAATCACCAAAACTGATGCATGCGCAGTAACTGAAATCCTGTCTACCCGAAAAAGGAACATTAAGAATTAAATAGGGCTCCTGGCTTCAAGCATCGCGTGTGAGAATGCATGGGTATGCCCCATATTTATGTTTTAACGTATTTGCTTGCGACCCTAGAAACCCGAGCGGCTAGCAATTATCGATTCGTACTTAATCGTGTCGGCAGTCGGAGATGAAAGTAAAAATTATGGAATAAGCAAAATATTTAATAAAGAATTTATTTCTTCGTATCTTCTGAGGGAGGGGCGTGCGCCCATGCGACCTTAAAGAGCACCCGCGCTAGGGGCGCGCGCCCATGCCTCCTTAAAGAGCAGCCACGCCTGATTTATTGACCACCTATCATGGAAAATGATTCCACGACCACTAACAACCAATAGGGCGCAGAAAAAGAGGGTATCCTAAACTAAAAATCAATGAGTCAAAAAACCTGACAGAAGATGATTATCAGAATCGACGGAACCGACATAGTGGTAGTAGATGCGTTACTCGTGTTCCACTAGTGACGACGCTATTTTGGTGCTGTGAAAATAATGCCCCAGTTCAGTTTTAATTAAATACGACAGTCAACCATTACAACACGAGTTCGAACAGCCCGTGATGAAAAATGTGCACTCAGTGCAACACTGGCTTGGTCAGTTGCTCAATCGAATACAGACAACAAACAGTTATTATATTTCCGAAAAGAATATGAAATTTACTCTTTCCTTCTTTTCTCAAAAGAATACGCTATAAGCTTGGTGTGTATGGCGGCACTAGAGTTGTTGATTTTCGTTATTTTTGAATACTCGTTACTACTTGTTACTCGACTACTAAGTAATCATTTTATATATTCCTTACTATCGTTACTTTGATTACTGTAACTGTATTCAATTCAATCATACAATTAGTACAAAATTCTCGGACTATCGTTAATTCGAAGATCATTTACTTGTAGGTATATTTCCGTTGTGGATATTATGGAAATAAGTATTCTAATGACATTTTCAAAATGCGGGCTAAAATTTAAAAAAATAATGGTAGGCACTGTTTTGTGGACAACTTTGTTTTAAGAACCTAATGCCTTACATACAAAGAAATACATACTTAAAATCTAAAAGTAAATAAAAATAGAGACAAAAATAACAATCTTATCTTAATATGTATATACTTTCAAGTGATTACTGAATTTTCGGATCGGTATCTGAAGGAATCAAAGTAACGAAAGTAATCATTTAATTTTCGGATCGGTATTCGTTACTCCGTTATTTCTCGAGTAGAGAGTACTCGAGTAACGAATAGTTACTTTTTCAACATCCCCAGTCGGCACGTGACGAGTTGGATCGTTTAATCTAAATGGTGTCAAACAACGAGGTTATGTCATAAGCGACTGTTATCGAAGTACGCGTGCTGAAAATCAAAATGTTTAAAACACATTTAGGTTGAATTTTGTTTCTAATAAATAAAAGCACCTCTGTCTACATTTAAATGTGAAAGTGACAGAGTTAGCTATATTATGGACTAACGAATAATTTAAAAAGCTTTCGGCAAAAATAAACTAATTTTGAAAGTTAGAAGAAGACCGACAAGAAAATCGCATTCTTAAAGGCTTATGTAACACTGATGTGCTCAAATAAGAGCGAAACACATGTGTCTGTGGCTAGTTAGACCACACCTATCCGCAGTTACTAATACTCTGGTTAGGTACGTGCGGGCGGGACGACAGCTGATCTCGTTAAAAGTGAGGTTGGTTTGTTTGTTTTGCTTTGCAGTCGTTGATGTGTTGTGCATGTTGGTGTTGTGGTAAGTCTTTAAGTTTGGATTTAAAGTTTTTAGTTCGTTGTACATCTTACACATCGCGGCTTGTTGATGAAAATTTATATTTTAGATGCAAGTGCAGTATTTTTTTAATCTAACGGAGTATAGACCCTAGTGTTTTTCCTTGTAAAAGTTGCGATTTATAAGGCTCCGTCGCGTTGTGGATTTATATTCTATTTTGGGTATATTTTGTGTTTTAGTAGCCGGCCAGGCATTATCCACGCATTATTAAAAGCTTATGCCATACTGATGTGCTCAAATAAGAGCGAAACACATGTGCCTGTGGCTAGTCAGACCACACCTAACCGGAGTTACTAATACTTTGGTTAGGTACGTGCGGGCAGATAAACAGCTGATCTCATTAAAAGTGAACTTGGTTTGTTTGTTTTGCTTTGCAGTTTTTGATGTGTTGTGCATGTTGGTGTTGTGGTAAGTGTTTAAGTTTTGATTTATAGTTTTTAATTCGTTGTACATCTTACGAATCGCGGCTTGTTGATGAAAAAAATCTAACGGAGTATAGGCCCTAGTGTTTTTTTTGTAAAAGTTGCGATTTACGAGGCTCCGTCGGGTTGTGGATTTATATCCTATTTTAAGTATATTTTGTGTTTTAGTAGCCGGCCAGACATTATCCACGCATTCTTAAAGGCTAATGTCACACTGATGTGCTTAAACAAGAGCGAAACACATGTGTCTGTGGCTAGTCAGACCACACCTAACCGGAGTTACTAATACTTTAGTTAGGTACGTGCGGGCAGATAAACAGCTGATCTCGTTAAAAGTGAGGTTAGTTTGTTTGTTTTGCTTTGCAGTCGTTGATGTGTTGTGCATATTGGTGTTGTGGTAAGTGTTTAGGTTTGGATTTACAGTTTTTAATTCGTTGTACATCTTACGAATCGCGGCTTGTTGATGAAAAAAATCTAACGGAGTATAGGCCCTAGTGTTTTTCTTTGTAAAAGTTGCGATTTATGAGGCGCCGTCGCGTTGTGGATTTATATCCTATTTTGGGTAAATATATTTTGTGTTTTGGGACCTGGAACTGGAAGCCACCGCGCATGCGAGACAAGTTTCATTGTGTCATTTTGTCGGGCGCAAAAATGTGCACCCAGTAAAAGTTGAGCTACCATCTGAACGACAGGGTTAATTTTAACCAAGTGGAATCTTAAAAGCATCCGGTCCACAACCAACATCCGATCTGTAGGGCACTAGCAGACTATTAATTTTAAACTAACCATCTTCTTATCAGACTAACCTGGTATACCGACGTCATGCTGATTTAATCCACCAGAATAAGAAAACTGATAAAAATAAACGTCAGTGAATTTGGACTGCATAAGCGCATGTTTGATCGTGCCCCGGTTGAACATTTCGTCTGATTTAAACTAAAATAACAAAAAAATTATAAACAAATCAATTACAACTTTGAAGGAAAAACCCGTTTTCTTCCCAACTTTAATTTTTTTTAATTTAAAAATCCATATTTTCTCCCGACTTCTTTTGAGCCTATGGTTATTTCAATGTGATTCAGTATAAATGTAGAAAGAATAAAACATTGCTACAATCTACAAGCATATCTAGGTTATTTTTTTTTAAATTTTAATTACTTTCATAACATTAAGAAGATCATCGGAAAATTTTTGACCATCTTTTAAATACATCTTTTTGATAAAATTTTGTATCTCAACCTCGTCTGAGCCAGCTTTGGGAACAAAATTATAAGGATAGACAAACCCAGGTTCATTATCTAGTTTAGTGGCTATATCTCTTGCAGCTTCTACATCTAAAAGAAAAATAATTGTGTCGTCTTGCATCCTTAAGGTCAAGTGAATTAAAGTCAAAAACAGGGATTTAAATCATTTGTTACCACGATAATTGAAAAACACCTTAATAGTCCCAGGCACAAGGTCTACTGCAGTGTAGCAGAAACTTTTTACCATTTGCTATCTGCTTGCTAACGCTATGCAATCTCAGCGTATATTCATTGACATAACGTAGTGTTTACTTACTAGTAACATATCTCATTGCTTCCTCAGAAGCAATTCCCATAAGAAGTGGAACTTTATTAAAATCTCCTTTCAACATTAGCTCGTACGGTTTTTCCATTAAAAAAGCATCATCATGAATTGATTCAATAACTGGCGCCAAGGCTTTCTAAAATTAAATTGGTCAAAAGAAAAATCTGAAAGCAAAGTGATTAGGATAAGAGATTGCAATAACCTTGTAATTTAGCAACAAAAATCCACAACAAACATTCCAAATTGTTAATTTTCTTGAATTTAAACTTGTGTTGACTACTTGGATGGTGTCCATGAAATTTTTTATAAATTAATAAAATAGTTTTCGAATTATGTCCTCTGGAGTCTGATTTTTTAAGATCGAGGTCTTTACTTTTTTGTTGGCGTTCAAATTCGTTGGTCTACGTTGACATTTATTTTTAAATTTTCTTAGCTAGTTAAGTTTTCAAGGTTCAAGAAATAATTTTACTTTGTCTTGTTCTTACATCTTCCTTAGGCAAAGTTTCTGCTAAGATCTTTGCAGCTCGGATAATGTCCGCTGGGAGTTGTTTTTGCAAAAATTTCAAAGCTGCTTTTGAATCGTTTCTTTCTTTGTCGATTTCATTATTTAATAAGTTTATTAATTTGATTGTGTAATTTTTGGGGGAATTATAGACCGCCCAAGGAACTACGGCTGAACCTGCTTGACAGATAGCTGCTCTGAACAATCCTAAAAAAATAATTTTTTAGAATTGTCGGGAAAAATTACAATAACCAAAGTGTTTAATATCCAACTAACCACTAATGAAAGATTAAGCATTCCTATTGGCGCCTTTTTCTTGAAAAGAATCTTATTAAATTTTATACAGGCTGTTCAAAGTTAAGCTAGCACTATTGCTACCTTCGTTATTTTTAGAGCTAGAGGTTGGGTTCACAGGGCAAAGTTGTAGTATTTTTTCCGGTGATAACGGTGGTAAAAACAAAACAAAAGTCGAACAACGCTATGAAGCTGCCCCAGAGTTTCGTAAGAACCGAGCGAATATTTTTCTAAATTCCCTGGTTGCAGTTCCAATATTCTTATCCTCGTTTTGAGCGTAAGCGTTTTAGTGTATATGTATAGCTTTGTTTACAACCGTTTATTGATGTAAATTAAACTCTTTCTTTAAAGCAAGTAATTATTTATATTGATAAAATAAAATACAGTACATTTCCCAAAATATTGCACATCGTCATTTTTATTCAAGTCAAACAAAAGTTAAATTTATAACATTAAATTGATATTTGTTATTAACCTCTTTTTGTCCATATTATATATATATATTAGCAAAACGCTGTTAGGAATAAAAGTTTGTATGGTACCGTTAGATTAAAGTTCAAAATAAATCTCTCACCATAATTACAGCCAGAATGCAACCACTAATATCTAACAGTTAGTTTTATTATTTAATTTTTTTGACTAAAATTAAGATTACGACTAAGATCACGACTCCGATTGAGATTACGACTGAGATGCTTCTTCTAGATTGCGCTTTTATGGCAAATCTTAAAGTGGGGAAAAACATCGGGGTTTCCTGCCTCGTGATGTTAAGATTTTAAGGTCATACAAAATATCAAAGTTTGGCCTAGTGGGATTAACTTCGTGGTCTGTCTTCTCTTATTTTTAACAACGCTCAAAGCTATGCAAACATAGGATCAAAATTATGCCTTGTTTGGCTGTCCCAATTAAAATTAGCAAGTGGTGGTACCTATTTTGACCCGTAGCTTTAGAACCTTGATTTGGCGAATATTTCATCATCCAGCAGAGTTGATAAAAAGGCTAGAATCTATTCTTTCTTTATTTAATGTAAGCTCGCAGTCTCTACAAGTAAGATATATACAGTGTTAGTCAGTGAGTAACGTGAATTACTTTAATTTTATGTCGTTGAGTGTTGCTTCCAAAAATAATGGAATTTTCTTTACGGTTCAACCTCTGACTCCGAAACTGAGTAAAATTATTATTTAAGTTGCCAATTTAAGCCGTTAGCTGACCACTACAACGCGTACGTGTGTTTATAGTAAAAAGTAAGGTATTTAAGATTTTTTATTACTGGGCGCGGTATCAGTACCTCTAATCAATAGAAAATTTAATTTTAAACAAAAGTTGATCTTGGATTTTTTTCTCTTAAAGGCACAAAAAAAAGACATTAACGAATTTCTAAACAGAGGCAGACAGCTTTATTATCCCCTAGGCTTAGGAAAGTTGTTTATACCTTTGTTATTTTTGACTTTAAAAGAAAAGTCATAAAACAACATTTGTTTAATGCGAAATTTTTTATCCACTAGAGTGTCCCATTAAAAAAAATTTTTTACCATACCTCACCTACGCGTCATTTAATTTTCTTTCTATTGCCTTTATCGTAATCAGCGAAAAACGTACCACATATGATATGAAGGAAGTTAGTAATAGAAGCGACTTAACTTTGAACACCCTGTATATGTTTTATGTACTGACCTTTGGTCTTCTTGCTCATCAAGTGTAGCCCACAAGACGTTCCTCCAGCACTGTGACCCTGTAATGTAATTTTTGATGCGTCACCTCCAAACTCTTTAATATTTTGATGCACCCATTTTAGTGCCAAAAGTTGATCTTTTAGACCTGCATTACCCGGAATCACCTATATTTTAAAAAAATATATTTTGGTGTTGATTGGTGGAAAGAAGTCAAATTAAACAAGACATTTTTTTCTGTTTACGCCGACGTTTGGACCTTTGGCCTTTACACTTTTATACAGATTACTACCTTCAAAATTTGAAAGGGTAATGAACCTGACTGTAATCAGATTAAAAGTCTACCTCACCGGGTTGCCTTCAACCATTTGTTTTATGGAAACCCGATGACGTAGCCACAGTCAGATGTCGCTACAGTGGTGACTCGATAATCCGTACACGCGATATTCCGGATGCTTCGGTAGTCCGGATAGCCTCAGCAGTCCATAGAGGTATTCGGTAATCCGGATTTTACTTGATTCAATATTCCGGACTCGCGTTTTTTCCAGAAAATGCTTTATAATTCACATAATAATGCAGGCATTCAGTGACCCTACTTAACTAGCTGGTAAAGCGCAAGGTTATAAAGGAAACATAAAACTTTAATCACAAAAGAGAAGTCAGAGATTTCTGATGCACTAAAAAGTGAGCGTTACTGGAAAAGCATTAGTTCTGAAGTATGGTGGATACATCAACAAATCAGCAATATTCGGAAAAATTAAAGGCTTTGTATTCAATTCTTTGGAAATACAGGTATGTTTCTTTACTCGCGTGCGGAAAGTGCTACTTATGTGGATGAGTGTGGATATTACATTACATTTTTTGTTATTAAAAAAATGTCCTCAACAATCCGGATTGCTTGATAATTCGGATCGGCCTGGTTTTAATTGATCCAGATTACCGAGTCACCACTGTACTTGTAAAAGAATACAGTTTTAGGCATTCCTTATTTAAACCACGGATCACAAAATTAAACCAGTAGATAAGATTTAAAGCCTACTTAGCATTGCTTTTTATTACCATGAGGATGGCCCAATAAATGGTCTAAACCGAGGTCTTTAAACTTTTACGGAGGTTGCTTACAGAATTGGCCTGTAATGTAAACTTAACTGGACGACTGTAGCTGCGTCATCGGGTTTCATAAAAGAGATGTATTAAGGCAACCCGGTGACGTAGATTTTTTAATCTGATTACGGTTGGCCAGTCAGGTTCAATAACCTTTCAAATTGTGTAGAAACCTGTGTAAAAGTATAAAGACCTTGATTGTGAACCATCTTTTACTTTACAAGAGTTACAAACAACAAACTTTTATTAATTTGCACTTTTGAAGAATTCTAAAAATGTCGTAATCCTTTTTTGAAAGCTAATGGTGGGGCAGTCAATTTTGAAATATTCAATTTTTGGGTGATTTTGATATAACTTGGCATGCTGTTTAAGGACTCCCTACGAAGTTAGAAAACGACAGTGTTTTGCGCGGAGTCGCATTACAGGTCGCGACGCCCTAAAGGTGAAGATTGATAGTAACCTACTTTTTGTTCAATATCTCAAAAACGGTAATTTGTAGGACACTTTTGTTTTCAGTTTTATTCAGCCAGTAGATGTATCTATCTTCCGCTCTATAATAATCTCAACAAATATTTTGAGTTTTTTTATTAAAAATTGTAGAAGTGAAATTTTCACCAAAATTTAAATTTGTAATTTTGAAAATTTTCCAAAACAGTTTAGTGGTGATTTTGATCTCGTATAATAATTATTGTATTTTTTGAGTTATCCTATTATATCATGATTAAATTTATATGTTTTCCTTATATGGAACCACGCAAAAAAATCAGCAATATCGCGTTTTATAAAAAATTTTAAAAAATTGCTCTTAAGATTAAATAATTTTTTTAAAGTACTACTACTTATTTTGTTATTCTTATTTTTTGCCTAATTGTTATTACAACTTAACAAAATTATTTAAACAAATATTGCTGGAAACCACACCAACATTTTAATTTACCTCCCTCTCTAAATTTATATAAAAGTAACATTGCCCACTTCCAGAAACGCTAGAGAGCTGACCTTTGGAAGGCTGATAGAAACTATGATAGAACTATAGGAAAAAATTAAAACACCCCAAAATTCTAATTCACTTCCCTCCCCCATAAATGTAAATTTATATAAAAGTAACATTGCCCACTTCCAGAAACGCTAGAGCGATGAGCTTTTGAAGGCTGATAGAAACTATGATAAAACTATAGGAAAAAATTTAAAAGCACAAAAATTTTAATTTACTTCCCTCCCCTATACATGTACAGTTAGGTAAAAGTAACATTGTCCACTTTCAGAAACGCTAGAGAGCTGCGTTTTGGAAGGCTGATAGGAACTATGATAAAACCATGTGAAAAAATTAAAAAAACCTTAAAATTTTAAGTCAGGCATTGCAAAAGCTTTGAACCATATTCCGCATATTTTACTACTTTAAAAATTAAATATTAACCAATTCCTTTAAAAAAGAAGCAAAATCATAACAAAAACATTTCATGTAAAAAAAGCCAAGTACGCGAAAATGGCATTCCGTAAAAAGAATTGAGATAAAAGTAAAGCGAAGCTCCAATACAAATTTCAAAATGAAAGGTTCTTACTAGTTTGGAAATGTTTTTCTACACTTAGCTATTTTCGTTACTTTTTGAAGAATGAGCTTCGATAAATAATTAAATATTAATTGGGCTTCCTATGTATACTTACCAGATCGTCGGTGCCCAAAAACCCATAAGGGCCCAATCTGTACCTAACACTAACGAAGACTACATCGTGGTCCACTAAGTACCCAGGTCCAAATCTGCTCATATTTGTCGAGCCATCAATGAACCTGCCTCCGTGAATAAAAAATATTACTGGCAACAGTGCCTAAAAAGAGAAATATAAGGCATATTCAGTGTGATCGGTGACAAACTTACACCCCAAAAAACTTAATTATTAATGCGTGAAAAAAATCGGAATAAAAAGAGTTCAACAATATATATTTTATATTATTTTTGAAGAATCAATAGTTCTTTGATGACTAAAGCTTGACGTAATGACATTATTTTAGTCTTGTACAAATCTTTCAAGTAAAAAAAATGTTTTTAAAAAAATGTCATTAACTCAAGCTTTAATCATCAAAAAAGTATTCATTCTTAAATAAATGGGTCCAGGGCGGATCTGATACCTTCCTAGCTAGCCTATTTGCACACTTTAAGTGAAGTTATGATATATCAGCCTTTAAAACAGTTTTTTGTAAATATCTCAGAAACTAAAGCTCTTACGAAGTTTTTGTTACAACACAAATTATTGAGCAAAATGCAGTCTACTATATTCCAAACCGCATATTGATGCAATGCTCTGTTAAAAAAATTAGCATTTTAAAAAATTTTCAATTGTCAAAAAACAGTCATTAGCATTAATGGATTTTAACCACAGTATAATGAGTTCGTCAGAATTTCGAACAGTATTTTACCTGAAAATTTTATAAGAATCGGTGCAGCGGTTTAGAAGCTATCGTATTACAGACAGAAATAATATATACACACACACACACACACACAGATATCACGACGATATTGCTAAGATTGGTCAAAACACACCCTAATAACACATTTTGGGCGTTGTATCAAAAAAAATTTTCGTTTGAACTAATACCTGCTATTGCGCGGACTAGGAAGGTAAAAATACTACAAAATATATAGGGCGTTCCATTTAAAAAAAAATTGACAAGTAACAAAAGGGTGTAAATGTCATATTTGACAGGTATACCTTAAAATAAGCTTATAAGTTAAAAACCGGTTACACTGTACATTTTGAATATAGAATAAAATAACATAAAAAAAAAAAAACGTTTTTAAACATATAGAGAAAAATATAAAAAGTTAAAAATTAATTTTTAGATATCTCTAAAACCTAACTACAGTAGACTCGCGCTAGTGTGAACACGAAAAAAATCTGAACGTTCATACCATGGAGACCGTTCAGACTACGGAAGGTCTATTCTAAAACCGAAATATTAGGTTAGATATAATAAATCCATACCTATCTACTTTTAAATATAACTATTCTCATAATTTAGAGAAAATCTATAAGTTTCTGCTGAAAATGACAATGTAAAGCAACTTTAAAATTTAGATATCATTAGGTAAAATATCATGTTATTTTAGTCCGAACACATCTAGCTGGCTACTGCTCGGTCTTCATATTTCTTAGGCCCCCTATAGATCACGAACACCTATGTTGTTTGGTTCTGACTATAATGTAATAATGATTCCAAAACATACTTTACTGCAACTTTTTCAGGTGTCTCCATTTCGTTGTCAGATTTGCCTTTCAAACTTACTTCTGGGAGCAAGAATTAAATACTTTATACTGATTTTTACCATTTTACAAAGCACAAGATGAAATGGTACTAATATTTACAATAAACAACGAAGTAAAACTAAGTAATTTCCGATGATTCCCCTAAATCTTACCATCTGACGAAATGCAGAAGATTAACGCCTCTTTTCCGTTTTCATACGATCGAGACTCGTTACTGTTTATACTACTGGATATATAATGTATTAATCTTCACTGTTCACACTAGTGGGAGGTTCACACCAGCGCGAGTCTATTATATTTCATTTGAGGGGATCTCTCTCCCATGGGCGCACCCAGGGGAGGCCTCGGGGCCCGGGCCCCTCCCAAGCTTTACATTTTTTTAGATATTTTCTACGTATTTCATGAAACAACACAAAAAATAGCTTGAAATTTTTCATCATGAGGCTTCGGCCCCCCCCCCCAAGGGGCCTCTTGCCCCTCCCAAGACATGTTCCTGGGTGCGCCACTGCTCTCTCCTCTACAAGTATACCTGAGGTAACTCCTAATCAGAAATCATGACAAGTAGGTACTTACAGAACTTTTTATATTGGGTAAAGAAGGCGTATAAACATTGAGATAAAGGCAATCTTCACTATGTGCTTCAGGATTTTGGAAATAACGAACGCCAATGCAGTCCTTGCTTTCTTTTGTTGCATCTAAAATGCCCGTCCAATTTTTTGCTGGTTCTGTAGCCTAGAATTTCAGCAACAATTAGATAATTTCAAACAGGGTTGGATGGGCTCAAATAAACCGTCCCTGGCAATTTTTTTTATTCGGTCCTCGCTTCGGAACAAAATTTGTTACGGCAAAGAAACAAAGCCATATTGTGTTATTTTTGTTTTTGATATTATGGAGGTTTTGTTATTAAATAACATGCTAATTTTAAAGGATGTAATTTGCATTTTGAGAAAAAAAAATCATATAAATATATGTATGCATGTCCTAAACATCCTAACTTGTAAGATACAAGGTGTTTAAAGACTTTCAGAAAATCTCGTTTTTTACTAATATCTGTAATACTGCTCGAGATATTTTTATAAAGTTTTATATTTTCTATGCCTATAAACACTAAGTACCTATTAACATAACTAATATCTAATTTTTTCACAAAATGAAAACTTAAAAAAAATATAAAAACATACAAAATTTCAACAAACAACCGCCCCCGTTAGTTAAAAGGCTGCAAGTAATTTTTTTCTTCACATTTAGGTTTTTTGTCCCGACGGATTTTCCATCATGTCCTATGTAATAAAATTTAAAAAAAAAACTTAAAAAAAAAACAAATAGCAGTAACTGTAGTACTGCCTTATAAACAATTAAAACTTTGAAGTCGTTTCTTTCCGAACCACACTTTCGTCACTTGCGCCCTTTTAACTACCCGGGGCACAGCAGGTATGCTAATTTTTGCATATGGTAACGACTTTTTTAATAATGAACTTGATGCTGCAATTTTATCTATGATCTCCTTAATTTGAAATGGACCTAATACCGAGTTTTCAATCGGTTAATCGATTTCTCAGATTTTTTATGTATTTTAGCAACTAAGATATGAGATATTGGCAAGGCCGTACCGAAAGGGGGATCAGGGGGATCAATCCCTACCAAAATAGTCAACAAAGTATGTTAAAAGAGATTTCACAACAGCAACACAAATAAGAACAAAAATTGGACAATATTTTTATAACATTTTTTTAATCTCCCGATTTCTTCTTCGGGATATTGGTATTGTAAAAAGATATTAATAAGTTAGTGCCATTATCACATTATCTCCTTGATACATTATACTTATTTTAATATAAAAATAACTGAAACAATCAAACGAGTAACGCAGACCTGGAGTTACTATATACAGATTTTTTTAATTTAAATATTTAATGTTTTAATTAGTTCGTTTGTCAAATATACAAAAATAAATATTAATAATTTGGAATAGGTACAACGGACCTGCGGCCCAACCGGTCCTAAATTGCACCGGCCCACCGGGCATATGCCCGGTTGCCCGCCTGTCCAATACAACCCTGATTTCAAACTAAAATATCCAGGGTGTATAATACCGTTAGGGTAAAAGCTATACTGACCATAACAATTCTGTTTAGAAAGAGAAAACCTAGTTTGACCGGTGTTTAGATAAAAATAGAAACAACTTCCGCTCTTCATCCCTCTTGAGTCACGCTCCGCCTCCCATAAGCCGAGTCGAATGAATTTTATTGAATTGTTTTTAATAGGAATAAAGATATTTATTTGCGTAGTTTGAGTGTGGTCTGTGATTCAGTTACTCGGAGATTTTCAAAGATTTTTTGTTTATTATTAGGGGCTTATTGGAATAAAACCTGACTTCCCACATAACACAATCACGTGTTTAACACGTAAAAAAGGGGTGAGAAAAAAAAACGTTGATTTTAAAAGCTGCTAGAAAAAAACATTTATTTCATATATGAAAACAAGATTAATAGGTCATTCATTAACGTCATAAAAAATAACGTTGCTAAAAACTGCGTTGTAATAACGCCATTATCAAATAAAAACAGCAATGTTTTTACGTTAGTTTCAAGTGATTTTTATCAACGTTAAAATCACATTATATTCACGCCTTTTCTACACGAATTTTAAAACGCGACTTGCATGGCTTTTCTACCGAATATTTTTGAGATTTTACTAACAGCAGCGCCACCTATTGTCGGCATTTTTCACTTTGACGAAATCTATCAGGCAGTGCTTTGGCCTCTAAACTCCAAAAACCTGTTAAGGAACTGATCCCTGATCCTTCACGATCACGACGCATCTGTTATTAACCTGATAAAGACACATTAATATTCTGTGAAAGTGTTTAATGTTAAAAAACCTTGTTTAGCTTTAAAAAAAAACATAATGTATATAGATAGATATATAGATATTTTGTCTTGCTTTGAGCGTCATCTTTAAAATTGTCTTAAAGTATTGTAGACCTAAACTAGTGAACTTTTATAACTTCCTTTCGCATCTCTTTTAAGTTAAAAAAATGTTATTAAAAAAACGTGACAAAAAAGACGCAGGAAGTTAGTAGGCCTCAGAAGTCTTAATCTAGTGGGATTTTACAACATGTTGTGGAGGACTTTTCAAGTGTGAATTTGGTACATGAAAATAACGAGGGTAAAAACACGTTATATACACAGCACCAGAAATTTCAACAAAAAGTACATTTTTATAACTTGATTTCTCCTTGTTTTTAAGTTATCTTTAAGCATGTAGATTTAACAAAATAAATATTACATGGTATGAGGTTGTTTTCAAGTAAAAAAAAACTTTGATATTTTTGTTTACGTTAATTTAAAGTTGATGTGATTTTTGTGCTATGTGAGTTTATATTAGCGTCGGCTTTATTCTGACAGATTTACAAAGAAAACTAACAGCTGCCTCTCAAATTTGACCAAAGTCAAATTTAAAAAAAGTCGCTAACTTTCATTTAATAAAAACAGACACTAATAAATCAGGTTCTTAAATACACAAGGGCCGAATTTTGAAAGAAAGCAGCTGCTTTTTATATGTAAATCTGTCACAATACTGCCGATTTCAAAATAAGGTCAAGTTTTATTCCAATAAGTCCCTAATAAGTCTGTATTAGAGACTTATTGGAATAAAACCTGAATTTATTTTAGAAGCGGCTTTATTCTGACAGATTTACAGAGAAAACTGACAGCTGACCTTTCAAAATTGACATACCAAGGTCAAATTTAAAAATAAAGTCGCTAACTTTCATTTCATAAAAACAGACACTAATAAATGCGGTTCTTAAATACACAAGGGCCGAACTTTGAAAGGAAATAGCTGCTTTTTATATGTAAATCTGTCACAATACTGCCGATTTTAAAATAAGGTCAGGTTTTATTCCAATAGGGACTTATTGGAATAAAATCTGTCTTTATTTTAGAGGCGGCTTTATTCTGACATACTTACAAAGAAAACTGACAGCTGACCTCTCAAAATTGACATACCAAAGTCAAATCTAAAAATAAAGTCGCTAACTTTTATTTATTAAAAACAGACACCAATAAATCCGGTTTTTAAATACACAAAAGCCGAATTTTGAAAGGAAGTAGCTGCTTTGTATATGTAAATCTGTCACAATACTGCCGATTTTAAAATAAGGTCAGGATTTATTCCAATAAGTCTCTATTGTCTCTAAATATAGCGTTAAATTAGGCCATATCCTACGAATAAAACTGATTTTTCACACTGCGTACATACGGGATAGCCTATTCAACAGCATAAAGAACGAAAGAATTGGTGATTTTAAAAAGTTTATAAAGTACTTTCAAGAGCTACAAAATTAATCAAATTTAATGCTCAAACTTGTTACCTTGTTGTTCTAATATAAACAATAACCAAAAATCCCTATCATACATTGCTTAGCATCTCAGTTGTGATCGAATTAAAGGCCTCTTCATTAATAAACAAATAAAAAGAAATAACATAATAAAAAAATACAAGGAATAAAAAAAATTATAACAATATAAACAATAAACAAAAATAAAACATCGAGTGTATACATCGTTTTAAAACTCAAATAAAAAAAAGGTCATTCCAAAAGAAAAAATATAACTATAGTTTGATAATTACATTAAGCTTTAAAAACCTTTTAAACAAGCCATTTACACCAACAAGAAATTTTGAGAAATAAGAGCCCTATCCAAAATGCAGACTTTTCAAAAAGCCCCTGTAGCGCAAAAACGGCTTGCTATATTAAACTGCGGATTTTACAAAAATAAAGGGGGGCTAGTTTTCCTCTATCTCCCATAGAAGGACCCTTTCCCACTTAAATGTGTCTAATTTGAAACACCCTGTACTTTGTACTTGTAAATCAAGAACTTCAACAATATATTTGTGACAGCTCTGCTACCTACATACCTGAAATTTGTATTTTCCCAAAGGTGGTACGGCATATGGAATACCCTGGAAAGCATACATGTTTTTACCACTCGCAGTTGGTAGGGTCTTTCCCCTAACTTGACCATTTTTCGTTGAAACGACCAACTTGTCATCCGCCAACTAGAGTTAAAAAATTTAATAAATATACAGGGCGGTACGAATTTGGTTTTAAGTAATTTGTGTTTGGAAACATCATTTTACATTTTTTAGACTCAAATTTACCAAGAAAAAATTGTTATATTTCCAAATGTTTCTAGCACTGTGAGTATGGTTGATCCAGTTAATGTTGGCAGCTTAGTAGCCTAGAACACCAGAACCAGAAAGAAGAACCAAGCCATGAACTAAAAGTGGCCCAAAATTAACCGAATCGGCCATTTCTAATAAGCAGTGGAGCCACGTCGAAGGAGGACGGCTGGAATAGTGCCTGACTAGAAAAACTATAGCTAAGGGTAAGTTGCCAACCACTTGGACCCCCAATTTCTTCGAGGCACCCTAGCTATAAATAAAGTACATAAATTCACATATAGAGACTTTGTAAAAAATATTTGTAATGATCAGTCTTACCACAAAATTTTGGCAAACCAACATCAACACTAAGTGAACAGGAAAAAACACAACCAACATTTCTGGACAGACAAAATAACTACTTGTATAAATGCTTGTAACAATTCAATATCCCAATGTCTAGCATTCAAATTTATATATTGGGTGTATACAGTGTGATTTATCACTTAAGAAATTAATCTATAAAAACCAGGAAATTTTATAATTTTAGGATTTTACAAAAAAAAATGGTTTGCCAACATGTGAAATTTTATTGTATATTTCATGATTTTACTTGAGAATCTTTTCCTTTTCAACAATATTGATGATTGTCATATGTTTGTCTGTTTTTGTGTGACGTTAAAGATTTAAAACTAATGAATTCGCGACAACCGATGTCGAAGAAATTTTTGTAAAATACAACAGTTGACCTTAATCTAATCTAGCAAGAACCTAATTAAAATTAGAATTATATTGTGATTTGGAAAATATACAGTATGTCCCCCCAAGTTGGAATCATATGGAAAACAATTTTATTATTAATTTTAGGAAAAAAAAGTTATTCCTCATAAAAAGTTCTGCATTATTTAAAACATAGAATACATCAAATATCAAATTTTTTCAGTGGTTCGAGATTTGTCAAAAAATATGAGTTTTACTCACGAGTAAAGTACCTTGAAATTTGACAATATAAATGAATATGCACTTATTACGTGTTTTAATTGCAAAATTATGAGAAAACAATAAAAAACTCAAAGGTTATCATGTGTTTCGTAATCACAAGAGATACATGTTCATTCAAAATAGATATATCAGTAAAAAATAAAATAATCCGAAGTTTTAATTTAAATGGATGTACTTGCATATTTAAATGTAATTTTTAATTCTGATCAACTTTTTGTAGTAACATTTTTCGATTATGTTAAATATACTGGACTTTACTCTTGAGCAAAACTCATATTTTTAACAAACCTCGTATACCACTGAAAAAATTTGATATTTGATGACTGTATTCTAGGTTTTAGATAATGCAGAATTTTTTATGAAGAATAACTTTTTTTCCAAAAAATTAATAATAAAAAAGTTTTCCATATGATTCCAACTTAGGGGGACATACTGCCTATATTTGAAACTACAAAAGATATTAAAATATTTCCAGAAGTTTTGTTTTTGAATATTTCGAATACTATGTTTCTAAAATTTTATTATATACAGTGGCACACCCAGGAATATGTCTTGGGGGGGCAAGACCTCATGATGTCGTATTTCATGCTATTTTTTGTGTTTATTCATGAAATATATGAAAAATTACAAAAAAAAAATCATAGTCTTGATATGGACCTCCCCCCATCCCTTCTGGGTGCCGCCATGTTATTAAAATAGAGAAGAACGTAGGTACATGTATAAGCATAAAACCATAACCTATACAGACATGGGCGCAACCAGGGGGGGCTTCAGGGCCCGAGCCCCCCCAAGGCTAAGATGTTTTAGATATTGTGAAAACAAAAATATTATAGCATAAAATACGGCATCATCGGATCTCAGAACTCCCTCCAAGACATATTTCTGGGTGCGCCACTGACACAGATTTATCTTTTGCAAACTTGATTAAAAATTGAAGTGTCTTTACCCAGTGGCGGCTGCGACAGGAAGGGCAACGGCGCAGTGCCCTCCCAAAGCTAGACAACATACAGTATTTTTAATTGATTTATTTAAAATAAGTTAAATCTTCCCATACGAGATAATTGTCTAGTTCTTTTTATTATCTGTGGTTAACAACGAGCGATTAATTGGGTGAACTTTTTTAACGTAAATAATTACAAG
The DNA here is from genome assembly GCA_963576565.1 of Aspidapion aeneum. Lineage (NCBI taxonomy): Eukaryota > Metazoa > Arthropoda > Insecta > Coleoptera > Brentidae > Aspidapion > Aspidapion aeneum. Next base: position 29,248,184 of record OY755038.1, on the reverse strand, counting down.
CCGGCAGCACCGCTTGGTGCAAGGTATCAATTGCACCCGTTTTTCAGCGTTGTCTGGGTGGCTATTCTCGCGCGGGGGCGGGAGGAATGTTTGTTATAGTTGACGTCGGCCATCATCATCGTGCGGAAACATACGTTGCCCTTTCTAGTATTGCCGGTTCTATCCTTGGTGAAGACGTATGAATTTGTTTTGATTTGGAGTTTGTCAGTAGTAATAAGCATGCCGGTCGCGTTTTATTGTTAGTTTTCTTTATCGTTTATTTATAAAATGAAAATAAATACTGTTGATTACATAATTAACTGTGCAAATTTAAATACTTTGACATATGAACTTCGATTACAAATAAAATCTTTAGGGCCACAATATTTTAGTGTAAGTAATGCCGAGGGGTGTTCCATAAAAACTTATAATGGAAAATTTAATAAACAATTATACGATGCTAAAAACTGATTGTGCGGTTGTAAAAAAAGAAATGCTTTTTTTTTGCTTTATTTGTCTTGTTATGAACAATCCACGAAGTGATCCTGCGTGCAAACGGAATGCGTGATATCAAGCACTTTAGTGAAAAGTTAAAAAGACACAAAGTAAGTGGTATTCATTTAAATAACCACATAGAATTTTCTATGCTAGGCAAGACTGATATTAGGTGACAACTGAATAGTGCCTATAGGCAAAACATTACCGAAGATAATGAAAATGTAACAAAAATTAGACATATACTTAGTAGGTTAATACACTCTTAAAAATTCTGTGGGATTTTTGAGGTTGCTCTACGGGGCCAGAAAAAAGAAAGGCGAATGGACTTTATCTATAAATAAATAAACTAAAAACTACACCATGTAGCTGCTTGTTTGGGAAATACTAAAATAAAATTGTTTCGGTAAGTTTTTTTATCTCATTTTTCATGCAATTTGAATTTCTGCCCCCCCCCCCCAATTTATAACGTCACCAGCCGCCACTGCCTTTACCTACTTATAAAATCGCTTAATAAGATTTAATTATATTACACTTATTTTGGTAAATTGTTGTCCACCCTGTATACTAATTAATAAAATTGTATTATTACATAAATATCATAAAATAAACGATAAACGACTATCTAATTTTTTTGTGTCAAAACATAAGCTGCACGATTGTTAAAAATACAAGGGCGTCGCGCGTCGTCGTCGCCGTCCTCCAAGACAATTTTACGGATTTTTCAGTGTCGCACCCAGGATTATGTGTTTGGGGCGGGACCATGGTCTCATGATGTCGTATTTTATGCCCTATAATCTTTTTATTCATGAAGTATGTGAAAAATGTCTAAAGAAATTATAGGTATGGGGGGGGCTCGGGCTGGGTGCGCCCATGGATTTTTGCACAATTTATAAGAAAAATTAAATAACAATTTTAACAAAAAGAAAAGTTAATATTTTAGTTTTTATTTATGAACCTTTTGTTTTAGATAAAAATATCTAAATACGTAATCAAATATTGCGTTAATGCATTTTTTCATTTTTATTCATTCTTAAAAAATTCAATTTGACACCCTTTCAAAATACTTCTTAAAAACCACTTGTAGCTTAAAAAGGACTTGCTGCACAGAAAGAAAAAATTAATATACAAGGTGTAAATGCACGGTAAAAAAATTTGTTTTCAATGAAAACCGTTCTTTTCTTAAATAAATTGTTTTACCTTAAAACAATTTGTTTTGAATTAGCAGCGTTTAATCTTGAAATGAGACTTTATTTTTCTTCTTTAATTATTTTGTTTCAGTATAGTAAGCAAATTGCCTTCATATAAGTATTTGCTTCCAGAGAAAACGGTGTCTTAGATTAATTCAGTTCCAATTTATAATAAAACGATTTCTGTTTCAAATTAAAATAAAGAGGCAAGACATTTTTTTTGCTAAATCAAGAAAATATTCTCTTGGTGAATAAGAAAACATAAATTATTTTACTTCAAAATAATTTGGTTTGATCTAAGACAATTTTTTTACCGTATGGTATGACAATATTTTAATGGGTGAAAAAAAGTTCAAATATGAGTGTCAAAATTCTTTTGTTTTTGAGATACAAAGCATTTAAGTTTACGATTTCTAAAACTTTTTTATTATTTTAAAAATCACCGCAAAAATTTAAAATTTGGTAAAGTTGTGTCAGAATAAGAGCAATAATTCGATTTTGAAAAAAATTATGCGGGAAAATTTTTTCAAGAAAACTGTTTTTTTGTTATAAACTTTTATAAATGCCATATTGAACGCAATATTTAAAAAGTATATATTTTTAAAATTTTACCCTCCACTTGTCATTTTATCAAAAAAAAAAAATTATATATATATATATATATATATATATATATATAGCCTTCCTCTCCGTGTACTTCTATGTCTCTCCTCGGAGAGGCTGCCAGATATTCGTAAGGCAGATCTTGTAGTGATAATGTTTTTTGTCTTAAACAAGTAATTGAGAAAAGGAGCGCCAGAAATATAGAGACTCATGTTACCTTTGTGGACCTACAAAAAGCATATGATACCGTTCCAGTAGAAAAACTATGGACAGTGCTAGAGCAGACTAATATCAATCATACATACAGAAAAGCGATAAAAGAACTATACAAAGAGTCAAAATCTAAAATTAAAATTGGAAATCGACTTTCAAAAGAATTCCTGGTAACAAAAGGCTTAAGACAGGGATGTTGTATTTCTTCAACTCTTTTTAAAATATATATCGCAGTAGCTCTACAAAACTGGAAACGGAAAGTGCACGGCATGGGAATACAACTTAACGACGGATTTACCATATACACACTACAGTTTGCTGACGACCAAGTAATTGTAGCTAATGATAAAGAGGACATGGAGTATATGATGAGAAAGTTAATGGAAGAATACCAAAAGTGGGGATTAACAGTGAACGTGGACAAGACACAGTACTTATATATTGGAAACTAATCCAGTGAGTTAGAACTAGACAATGGACAAGTGATATCTCCATGCAATGAGTATGTATACTTGGGTGTCACATTTGATAAGACAGGAACAGACTGTAAAGAACTGGAAAAAAGAATAGTAAAAGCAAAAAAGGTTATTGGATGTCTTAACAGTATTTTATGGAGCAGAGAGATAAAAAAGAATGTAAAATTTAACAGATATGAAACAATGGTGAAAAGCACGCTGTTGTATGGAATAGAGACTTGTCGCGTAACAGAAAAATACAAAACAAAAATGGAAAGTGTCGAAATGGATGCAATAAGAAGATCAATGAGAATATCTAGAACAGATCATATAAGAAATGAGATAATAAAAGAAAGAATGGGAATCGAAGGGAGCATAACGGAGGACATCACTAAAAGACAACTGATATGGTACGGACATGTACAACGGATGAACGACGAAAGATTACCAAAGCAGGTCCTAGAATGGCAACCAATAGGGCGCAGAAAAAGAGGGCGTCCTAAACTAGAATGGCAACAGTCAATCCAAAGATCAATGAGGCAAAAAAATCTGACAGATGATTGTCAGGATCGAAGGAGGTGGAGAATAGGCGTCGGACAACGTAGAAAAACGTTCTAAACCGACTAAATAAAATATATAGCCTCAGTTTTTTTTATCACCACGGTGGATAGAATAGACCGGTGTTTGGATTTTATATATATATATATATATATATATATATATATATATATATATATATATATATATATGTCGAATTTTCACGTTACTGGTGGTCCAGCTGATTTTTGTAAACAAAAGTTAGATATGATATATATGTTTTGAACTTTTTGAAAACTAAGGCAATTTTCCTACTATTTTTTAGTATATTCTTATAAAATAATATTTTTCAGACATACCAGTCGTTACTTTTTTTAGCCCGCTTCATTTCTCTTTACACAAAAATTGAAATTCGGAGAAAATACTGTGTTCGTTTCAGCTTCAAAAATAATCCGCTGACCTACATCTTTGTTTACTTCCCAAATCCTCGGTTCACCTTTGATTCTAAACGATCATATTCAGTTTGACTTGTAGTTTAAGTTTTGTGTAATAAAAAATAAAGCGGGTAAAAAAAAAATAACATTTTATAAGGATGTACTAGAAAACTGTAGGAAAATTGCCTTAGTTTTCAAAATATTCAAAAAATATTAGTTGTTCCGTTGTTCATATCATATCTAACTTTTGTTTACAAAAATCAGCTGGACCACCAGTGACGTGAAAAATTTGACATATATACAGTGTGTCCACGTAAGTTGGCGGCATATGGGAAACTTTTTTATTATTAGCTTTACGAAAAAAAGTTATTCTTCATAAAAAGTTCTGCATGATCCAAATCCTAAAATGCAACCATCAGATGTTAAATTTTTTCCGTCATATTACGAGGTTTGTCAAAAAATGTGATTTTTGCTCTAGAGTAAAGTACCTTTCTTTTTGACAATATCGAAAATTGTTATAAAGAAAAGATGTTTAGAATTAAAAATAGCTTTCAAATATTCAAAATTGTTTATTTACATTAAAAAAATATTTTTTTCTACATTTTCTCTGCATGTGCAAACTTAAATTTCCAACGTAATCGCAGAGAAAATGTAGAAAAAAAATATTTTTTTAATGTAAATAAACAATGTTGAATATTTGAAAACTATTTTTGATTCTAAACATCTTTTCTTTATAACAATTTTCGATATTGTCAAAAAGAAAGGTACTTTACTCTAGAGCAAAAATCAAATTTTTTGACAAACCTCGTAATATGACTGAAAAAATTTAATATCTGATGGTTGCATTTTAGGTTTTGGACCATGCAGAACTTTTTATGAAGAATAACTTTTTTTCGTAAAGCTAATAATAAAAAAGTTTCCCATATGCCGCCAACTTACGTGGACACACTGTATATATATATAAGATCCGAACATCGGTCTATTCTATCCACCGTGACTGTTAACTACCACTATTTCAGTGTTATCGAGAGACAAAAAGACAGACAAAAATCATGCAGTTTTGCGTCCAAAGCTTAAGCATGTAGAAAAATACTCTGCCAATATATGGGCCCCTAAGCTCACACTAGGCCCTGTAGTCATAGTGTACGTGTGAGCCAATATAACTAAAAACTGAAATATATTTTATTCAACTCCACACTAAATTACCTTTTGTTTGATACCACACAAGCCATGTTTTGACTTAAACTCAAATTTTTGAAATCTACCCCCACCCTTAAAAAAAACAAAAACTAAAATGTATTTTGTTAAACTCCGGACTCAATTACCTTTCGTTTGATATCACACACGCCATATTTTCACTTAAACTCTAATTTTTAAAATATACCCCCACCCTTTTTTTTTAAATAAATTAAAATTTATTTTGTTTAACTGCAGACTCAATTACCTTTCGTTTAATATCACACACGCCATATTTTCACATAAACTCTAATTTTTGAAATCTACCCCCACCCTTTTATTTGGTTTGTGTTCGGTGGATTTTGTTCATTTTTAAATGGGACCATCTCGGCCCAAGACCCAGCCTAGGTACCAAATTTCATTAAAATCGGCCAAGCGGTTTTTGAGTTATGCGCGTTGGTCGTTACAGACAGACATACAGACACACAGACAGACAGACAGACAGACAGACAGACAGACAGACAGACAGACAGACAGACAGACATACAGACAGACAGACAGACAGACAGACAGACAGACGGCGCAACAAAAAAGTTTCAAAATCATCTGAAACGCAAAGATATATAAAAATTTTTGAAATCGGAGCAACTTTTTTTTTCTCGAAAAAATTAGGATCACCATAGCTCACACTACTATAGTATAGTATATGTGTGAGCTAAAAGACGTAAGTACTTAATTATAACTTACCGCAAAATTTAACAAAAGTCCTAAGGCAAAACTTATATTTAATATTTTGATCATATTTATCCTTAGAGCTAAAAAATCTAAGTCTTAAATAACACAATTTATCATTTGTAAATGGTTATATTTTCAAAAATCGTAAATATATATAGGATATTTTTGATAACGAAAACACTGTGTATGCCAAATTTGCTAACGTATGCAAACACAATATACAAGGTTATATACAAACCAAAAACTCAAAACATTTATTAATTTGGCTAGAGACCCTCTATGTATGTAATTTGTGATAACATTTACAGGGGGTGACGAACAAACGTGTTTGTTTATATGATGCATGATGATTGATGTCACAGGGCTATCTAAATGAACGGGCCACGATCCTCCACTATGTTGACGTCACATCCAAGGCTCATTTTAGCTCACACATATACTATACTATAGTAGTGTGAGCTATGGTGATCCTAATTTTTTCGAGAAAAAAAAAGTTGCTCCGATTTCAAAATTTTTTATATATCTTTGCGTTTCAGATGATTTTGAAACTTTTTTGTTGCGCCGTCTGTCTGTCTGTCTGTCTGTCTGTCTGTCTGTCTGTCTGTATGTCTGTCTGTCTGTCTGTCTGTCTGTCTGTCTGTCTGTCTGTCTGTCTGTCTGTCTGTCTGTCTGTCTGTATGTCTGTATGTCTGTAACGACCAACGCGCATAACTCAAAAACCGCTTGGCCGATTTTAATGAAATTTGGTACCTAGGCTGGGTCTTGGGTCGAGATGGTCCCATTTAAAAATGAACAAAATCCACCGAACAGAAACCAAATAAAAGGGTGGGGGTAGATTTCAAAAATTAGAGTTTATGTGAAAATATGGCGTGTGTGATATCAAACGAAAGGTAATTGAGTCTGCAGTTAAACAAAATACATTTTAATTTATTTAAAAAAAAAGGGTGGGGGTATATTTTAAAAATTAGAGTTTAAGTGAAAATATGGCGTGTGTGATATCAAACGAAAGGTAATTGCGTCCGGAGTTTAACAAAATACATTTTAGTTTTTTGTTTTTTTTTAAGGGTGAGGGTAGATTTCAAAAATTTGAGTTTAAGTCAAAACATGGCTTGTGTGGTATCAAACAAAAGGTAATTTAGTCTGGAGTTAAATAAAATATATTTCAGTTTTTAGTTATATTAGCTCACACGTACACTATAACTATAGTACCTAGTATGAGCTTAGGGGCCCATATATTGGCAGAGTATTTTTTATGGTTACGTCACGACACAGCTGATTCTCTTTAAAATATTGAAGTTGGAACGACGGTTTATATATATTAATTTTTTTTTTAATTAAAGTCCGTTTTGAGATTGTTTTTACTATATTCTTGCAGAACAATTTTTAGCTCACACATATACTATACTATAGTAGTGTGAGCTATGGTGATCCTAATTTTTTCGAGAAAAAAAAAGTTGCTCCGATTTCAAAAATTTTTATATATCTTTGCGTTTCAGATGATTTTGAAACTTTTTTGTTGCGCCGTCTGTCTGTCTGTCTGTCTGTCTGTCTGTATGTCTGTCTGTCTGTCTGTCTGTCTGTCTGTCTGTCTGTCTGTCTGTGTGTCTGTATGTCTGTCTGTAACGACCAACGCGCATAACTCAAAAACCGCTTGTCCGATTTTAATGAAATTTGGTACCCAGGCTAGGTTTTGGGTCGAGATGGTCCCATTTAAAAATGAACAAAATCCACCGAACACAAGCCCAATAAAAGGGTGGGGGTAGATTTCAAAAATTAGAGTTTATGAAAAAATATGGCGTGTGTGATATCAAACGAAAGGTAATTGAGTCTGGAGTTAAACAAAATACATTTTAGTTTATTTAAAAAAAGGGGGGGGGTAAATTTCAAAAATTAGTGTTTAAGTGGAAATATGGCGTGTGTGATATCAAACGAAAGGTAATTGAGTCTGGAGTTAAACAAAATACATTTTAGTTTAAATAAAAAGGGTGGGGGTAGATTTGAAAAATTAGAGTTTAAGTCAAAACATAGCTTGTGTGGTATCAAACGAAGGGTAATTGAGTCTGGAGTTCAATAAAACATACTTCAGTTTTTAGTTATATTAGCTTTCACGTAGATACACTATAACTATAGTACCCAGTGTGAGCTTAGGTGCCCATAGATTGGCAGAGTATTTTTTAATATATAGTAATCCTTAATTTTTCAGAGCAGCTTCATTAGCTAATACAAAAATTAAATTTAAAGCAGAAACAAATTGTTCGTTTCTGCGTGGAAAGTAATCGGATTACCTATATCTATTTGTTTATATTCGGCACTCGGCAAACTTTTAAAACTTAATATAGTTATTTACTTGTGTTTACAAAAATTTAAAAAAAAATGCTAAATCTTGAAGATTTTAACCTTTTCATCATCTTGCAAGTTTGATACAATATCGGGATGGTGTCTGAGAATATTTTACTAAAATATCGCGGAAATCCGTAGTGCCATTTTGAAAATATCATAAATAAACCTCTGACCTCCTATAAGCCAATGATTTTTTCAGGGTCGTGGCCCGTATTTTATTGTTGGCCTTATATGTCACCGCTGACAACATAAATTTTTTTTAGTAAAAGGCCAATGAACTTGGCAAAAAAATAACATAACCAAAAAAAATGTGATTTTGGGTGACTTTCCCGTCTGTATCTCTTTAAAATGGCTCTGCTACAGAATAGCGCCCTACAAAATAGCGCTGCTACAAAATGGCGCTGCAACAAAATAGCGCTGCTACAAAATAGCGCTGATACAAAATAGCATGCATCAAAATAGCGCCAACAAAATAGCGCTGCTACAAAATAGCGAGCATCAAAACAGCGCTGCTACAAAATAGCGCCTTACAAAATAGCGCGGCTACAAAATCCTGTGCATCAAAATAGCGCTGCCTCAAAATAGCGCTGCTACAAAATAGTGCTGCTACAAAATAGCGCGCATTAAAATAGCGCCTTTTAAAATAGCGCTGCTACAAAATAGCGCGCATCAAATTGGCGCTGCTTCAAAATAGCGATGCTACAAAATAGCATCTTATGATTTGCCACTCCCGGTAACCTTTTTCTAACATAAATTTAAAAAAAAAATTTCCCTTACTTTTTTCCGGGATCCTAGAGGGTGTCAAACCAAACCGAACCGAACCAAACCAAACCGAACCGAAGCAAAAGGAACCGAATCGAACCGAACCGAACCGGCATCCTAGAGGTTGTGAAACCAAACCGGACTAAACCGATACTTCGATTCGGTTCAGTTCGGTTCGGTTCACTTTTGTTTCACACCCGCTAGGATCCCGCGAAAGAAGTCGGGGAAATTTTTTTTGTTGAAAAAATATGTTAGAAAGAGGCCCCTTGGTTAAACAGTTGCTGTTTTTAATGATGCTTTTTCTAATTTCGCTGTTTTTATTACATGTCGCTATTTTGCCGCAGCGCGTTTTTGATGCGCGCTATTTTGTGATTGCGCTATTTTATAGCAGCGCTATTTTGATGCGCGCCATTTTGTAGCAGCGCTGTTTTGTGGCAGTGCCATTTTGTAGCCGAGCTATTTTGTAAGGCGCTATTTTGTACGGCGCTATTTTGATGCACGCTATTTTGTAAGCGCCATATTGTAGCAGCGCTATTTTATAGCAGCGCTATTTTGTGGCAGCGGTATTTTGAAGCAGCGCTATTTTGTAGGACGCTATTCTGTAGCAGAGCCCTTTAAAATATGTCATACATGTGCCGTAACTAGGGGGTGTGACTAAGGACACTCATCGCAATACGATGAGTGTCATAAACCCGTGTTCAAAAATGAAAAACTTGATGCCACGGGATGTGCCTAATTCGCCGCGGTCAAATTTTCCTAAAACCTAAGTTTCTAATACCCTGTTTCCACCAATGCATGCCCAACCCGATTCAAAAAACGCATCACGTGATGGACCATGGATTTGCACTGATTTTAAATGAAGCGTCACCTGATACGTTTTTTGAATCGAGGTGGATATGCATAGGTGGAAACCGGGTGTAAGGGAATTATTAATATACTTTAATGTAAAATTCTCTTTTTAACAAGTTATAACTCAGTGGCGTTGGACTGATTTACAAACTCTCCAGCGAAGTCCGTTAGTTGAAGTAATTTCAAAAAGTAAAAAAGATCAGTTTTACAGACAATTGAATAAAACCGAAAAAAAAAGGTTTTTAGGGGTTTGAGGTGGATTTTCTCCGTCCCCGTCGTTATTTCAAGTTGGTAACCGAGGTATTCGGATTTAGCGTGGTTGAATTCGGGGGAAATGGGCGAAAAGTAATATGAAATGCTCCTAGACCGAAAACGGAGAGCTTTTTCAGAATTTTTGATCTGACTATTATGTGTTAAAATTTCAAATGCCAATAATAATTTTTAAATACCAAAGTGCAATTTTATATTATTATAATAACCAATCCAGGCTGAAAAATTGGATTTAGTGTCTGACCATCTTTAGTGCCTTTATTTTGTCAACTAGGTAATAGTTTTGATTGTAGATTTTAGTGTCTTATAGGTAATTGAAGAAAAGTTAGCCTGATGGTGTCCTAATATGAATTATTAGGCAATTTTTAATTCACAATCCTTAATTTTCGCATATAGCGATCCCGAAATTATTTTTTAATTTTTAGTGCATTTTATAAAGCTTGTGACTTAAAAAATTTTTTTTACCAATTTATTTATTCGGATAGACAAACAAGACTTTGGTAATGCAACATATACCTTGTTCTTGACATTACGTTATTTATCGTGCTATTGTGCGTGTGCTTATATTGTTATTACAAGCTTCATTTGTTTTAAATAAAAATGTTGAAATAAAAAAGCTTTTATCAAGAGCACAATAGTTATTCAGCATTTTTTAAAATTATGTAAGCGCCTATTACGCATTTTATCAGACATTGATTGCATTTGCTTCCTAGTGTTTTCTTTGTTGGACATTTCTTTTAAAAATAGCTATTTTTGATTAAAACTGACCTAATTTGCTAACTTTGCATAACCTTCCTTAGAGCGTGGTTGACTTTACCCCTTTTAGATTTTGTTAACTCATTTTTTTCGGTTCCGGACCGACGCCGACGCCGGCGCCGTGGAGACGGTGATAGCATGGTCTGTTTGAACGGTGGACGTTTTCTTACCGCCATGAACTTAGTTTTCATTTTCACCTATTTTTTAATTCTTTTGATTTACCTTGTATCTTGTAGTCAGTTTGATTTACTGTAGTCAGGCAAGCCACGCTGAGGATGGAAATGCCTTTTTTCGAAACACCAGTGTCCGTGATTGACTTTAACCCTTTGAGGTTGCCTTTTATACTTTGTTAACTCATTGTTTTCGGTTCCGCGACGCCGCCGGGGAGACGGTGATAGCCTGCTTTGGTTGAACTGTGACGAAATGTCTTTCTTCCTTATAGCTCGAAGGACGTTCTTTCCTTGATTCGCTGGCATTTCACTCGTTGAATAAATAAATAGGTTTTACCTATTTTTTCATTCTTTTCGATTTACCTTCCTTAAAGCATTATTTAAAATAGATTTGTTAGGATTTCTGGCAGTCTAATATGAAACAAATGTTTTTTTAAGAAAAAGACGCAGGCACTTTAGAATGCGTGTTCATTTGAGAGAAATACTCTCCAGATCTGGTCTTGAGAGTATTTCTCGCAATGGGACACATTTTAAAAAGTAAAACAGTCTCATCGCCTTGCCGCCCACTTTTTCTTTAGCGTTCAACAGTCGTCATCAAAATGGTGTGCGATGCACTCAGAACATAACAGGAGCTGACACACAGCCAAGGAGCCAGGATTAATAAACCAAGAGCCTGCTATATTCAGAACTAGGATGGCATCAGCTAAGATCTCCTAAAAAAAGTCAACTCATGACGACCACGACTGTTGCGCTGAAAAGGAAACAAATCTATCGTCTATAACCAAGTTCTGCTGGGACGCTAGATGTTAGATAGATGCAAGTCTAATTCGAAGAGGAGGCCTTTGAGACGGAAGACCTTCTTAATCTGAGGTGGCCCGATATTCTGGCCTTTGTACAGAAGACGGGCAGATTCCTTAGCGAGGGAAGGACGCAGTAGAGGGGATGCCCGGGGGTTGGCGAAAAGGGCGCTTCATGTGCCTAGTCGCCAGGCCTAGAGCCTACCCCACACTACTACTACTACTACTACTACTACTAGATGCAAGTCTAAGATGTAGCAGGACCACCTTTCGGATGGGGTGTAAAAGCGTGGATACTGTGTATACTTGCTACGCAGTATAAAGATCCCTTCCTTCGACAAAGAGGTACCAGGGAAAATTAAGTCCTCTTAGAGAAAGAAAACTTTCTTTGTGTAGTTGATTCAATTCTACAGACAATACCTTATATTAAACACACATTTATATACTTAGTTAATAATCATTTAGTGTTAAAATGGGACCTTTATCCAATTTAACTAATATTTAATCTCAAAAGGCAATAGCCTAGAGCTCCTGCACCTCTTTATGATTTATTTGATAATAATATTCCATACAGAATTTCTCTCTGTGATTTAAGATAGTCTTAAAACACCGAACTCGTTTTTCCCCGTAAAACGATAAAAATTCAAACAATCTCGCTTTCCTATCATTCGGGGCCCAGAAGAGACTTATTACCTTCGTATGAAGATGGACCTGACTAAAAACGCATCACTGCATCCTATCTCAATCTAAGATCTTTTGGCCAGGGCAGCAGAGAAAACGGATTCTGATCGACAAGGTTTGACTCAAAAATAGGCGGACTGAGACTACTCCATTCACTTAGAGGCATCCCCCATATGGGCGTGCGCAGCGCGGAAAGGGGGTTTTCGTGGCTGAGCGAGTAAAAATAGGGGTTTTTTGGTTTTTTTCATATTTTTCCGTGGGTAGCTCGAAAGCTTAACCGCACTAGGGTCATCATGGACACCTAATAAGTGTTGACAGTTAACTCCTTATGTCCTTAACCTTATGGGACTCTCTAGAACACTGCTTGGTTAATGTAACACCCTTGCTAAGTTAAGTATACGGTCTTGTCTCTCACCTTATGTTTCTAGTGAGAAAAGAAAACCATGTACTCTGCAAAGAGCGCCATCTACCGGAATACGAGAGAAACTAAAACAGCAGCAGGCGGGCAAAACTGCTAAATATTCGATCGATGAAGATATGATTGCATTTATTCCGTCATTATGACGTTGGCTGACAGATGTGACGCCAAACTAAATAGAAGCATTTATTGACAAATTCAAGTTAAACGTTAAGCGTTGCTAAGTACATACTTATATTTGAATTTTCTTATGGAAAATCTAACCTTCGTTGTGACACAATGACTGGGGTTACATATTTTATTGAGAATAGAATCTCACAGCTCAAAATCTTTTTGGGAGTCCAGTGTAAAAACTCAGCGGTAAACGCAGACGAAAACGACGTTCGATTTTTCATTCGCAGCAGCGTAAATGTCAACGTTGACAGGGCCCACTAGATTTCGATCTCTCTTGGGAATCTCTATACATAAAGCGTTTCTTCGCTTGTCACCTTTTTTGACCACAAAGATATCTAGATTTAGATTTCGGTTGTTGTGATCAAGAAGAATTTCGGGAATTTCATTAACATAGCTATCCTTGTAGTACTTGTAGTTCAAGTACAAAGTACATTCAAATTTGTCAAAGTACTTAAAGTTTTGGGTTAGATTAGGTTAGGTAATTAAAAGGTCTACTAACTAGCGCAAAAACAATAAAAAAACTTTCATGACTTCTTTCCCAGGATCTTAGCGCATGGTCAAAAAAGCGATATTTTATGTTTCGATATTTTTTTGCCTCACCTCTATTTTGCCACCCGCTATTTTGGCCATGCGCTACTTTGGTCATGCGCTATTATGGCCTGCGCTATTATAGTCTGCGTGATTTTCTCCGCACTATTTTGACCTGCACTATTTTATACCACTGATTTGGAATCTGCGCTATCTTCTCCTGCGTTATTTTTTCCTGTGCCAATTTTGTCCTGGGCTATTTTGTCTAGCGCTATTTTGTCGGCGCTATTTTGTCCTGCGCTGCGTAGGGTCACTAGGGGCACTTGCCCCCCCCCCCCCCCCGAGAATTTTTTCAATATACAAAAAATGAGTAAAAAGTAAGGTTTTCGCTAATAAAAATTTTTGCTTGCGGCGCATGAAAGTGTCTATTGGATATTGTACTTTTAAGTTCTGACTAATGTAATAAAATGCTGCTTAAAAAAATATATACCGTTTTTTAGCAAGAGAGAATGTCACATAAAGTGCCCCCCGAGAAGCACCTCTGGATCCGCCCTTGGTCCAAAAGACATCACGGACGGAATTTTCTTTATGTGTATTCAAAATATATTTTTAGAATTTATTTAAAATACTCTGCCAATATATGGGCCCCTAAGCTCACACTAGGTACTATAGTTATAGTGTACGTGCGAGCTAATAAAACTAAAACTTGAAATATATCTTATTCAACTCCAGACTAAATTACCTTTTGTTTGATACCACACAAGCCATGTTTTGTCTTAAACACAAATTTTTGAAATCTACCCCCACCCTTAAAAAAACAAAAACTAAAATGTATTTTGTTTAACTCCGGAGTCAATTACCTTTCGTTTGATATCACACACGCCATATTTTCACATAAACTCTAATTTTTGAAATCTTCCCCCACCCTTTTATGTGGTTTGTGTTCGGTGGATTTTGTTCATTTTTAAATGGGACCATCTCGGCCCAAGACCCAGCCTAGGTACCAAATTTCACTAAAATCGGCCGAGCGGTTTTTGAGTTATGTGCGTTGGTCGTTACAGACAGACATACAGACAGACAGACAGACATACAGACAGACAGACAGACAGACAGACAGACGGCGCGACAAAAAAGTTTCAAAATCATCTGAAACGCAAAGATATATAAAAAAATTTGAAATCGGAGCAACTTTTTTTTCTCGAAAAAATTAGGATCACCATAGCTCACACTACTATAGTATAGTATATGTGTGAGCTAACACTACTATAGTATAGTATATGTGTGAGCTAAAAATACTAAGCAGTAAAACTGTACATTTTTGCAGGTATCTAGAATAATAATCCAATTTGATCTTAGTGGTCTGTGAATGGATGATTTCAATAAGCGCTTCCTAATGCGACACTTTAGGCTTTACGGTTACAGCAAGAGGATTCAATTTCGTCGAGCTTTATGGTCCAGTTTACGAGTATTTTATGGACTGATGGCAGAGCTTCTTGCTGCTTTCTTTTTATATCAAATAATCTATACTCATATCATTTTTCTACAATGCTCCTATTTTTACACGTAAAACATATGAATTGAAAGAATCCTAAATAACGGTTAAATATACAGTGAAACCTCCCATAAGCGGACACTCACGGTTCCGTAGATTTTGTCCGCTTATTGGAGGTGTCCGCTTATGAGAGGGAGCTGCAAAATTTTAATATATAGATATTTATTAATAATTTCGGCTGCTCGAGTTTTTCCGATGTTAAATTTTTCCGCGGTTTTTCGTTCTGATAGATGTTCCTTCTCCGAAACGTAAACAACTTTAATTTTTTCATGTAAACTAAGAAGTTTTTTACTAGGCACCATTTCAAAGAGATCTATCTATTACTACCCAATTGAACAATAAAAATAAAACAGAGCAGCCCCGCCTCCGCCGTATAATATGTTTATAAATACGACAGAATTATTTACTCTCCGCATTTAAACGGAAAGAGTTAATTCCCTTGCTGCAGAGTGCGTTGTTGCCAACATACTACATAATATTTATGCCCATGTCCGTCCCGTTGTCAGAGGTTCGCGTAGCAGTATATTGACATCTACGCTTGCGCAGGTGCGCCGTAAAATATGCTACACTTTAATAAGAATTGTGCTGTACTTTATTAGTGCAGAAATAAAGTCATGCAGTAATTACTAGTATTTACCACCGGCGTTCAAGCGGCCTTGGTAAGAACAATTCCTTGAAGAGTGACATCACGAATGAGCCCTTTGTACGTCATCGTTTATTACCGGTAATTACTTTCGAGGAAAGTGATTGGGTTTTCTAATCTCACAAACATTTGTTTTGTTTCTTTTTGCGTGAATTTTTGCAATGAGTGAAATTTATTGTGTGTGCCTCAATTATGAGAGAAAATTTTACAAAGTGATGGCCTCCTCTATACTGTCTTGACAACATTTCTTCGGTTTCATCAACCCTTGGATTCCTCTAATTTTTCCAATGTAGACTTTAATACACGAAATATCATAACCACTGTTTATTATATTTAAGATTTTTTTCTAAATTATGCCCATTCCAAATTAAATCCGCCCGTATTTTAGAGTCGGTCGAGAAGAACTCAAATTCATTAATAGCAAGAAGATTATTATTCATCTTTCAAAAAGCGCACTAAAACCAAATAAACTTCTTTAAAAAATCGCAAAAAGCAACAACAAACAATAAACGGTTATAAAAAAAAGGTATTCAAGCGGTTTTTCTGTGGTAATTAAGGTCACTCATTGTCAAGCAAGCTTTACGATGAGTGTCCTTAGTGGTAATAGGCTAAGAGCCTAAACAGCTGATTCTAAATGTCCACCAAGGGATAACCAGAAGTAATTACTAGTTATTCGCTTGAAAACAGCTTATGTAACTTTTTCAGCTGAGCTGTCACTTTTTTACCTAATCAGTTTGCATTCTATGCTTGTTTTTGTTTATGAAGGTGTTTTGATACAGATTTTTTTAATTTTTTGCAACGTTTTTTTTTGTGATTATTGTTTTTAACAGAAAAGAAAAAGAATCGTAATTTTTGTACGAAAGATCACATATTGCTCTTTCAAAAGTTTCTTTGCAAGACAAAATCAAAATTAAAGAACTGGGTAGGCCCTTACCGGATCTAAACTCAAGTAGGTTAAAGAAGGACACAAAACAGAAGTTTAACGGGTTCTTTTTTTAAAAATAACTGGATTTGCAAGTGTGATTTAACCAGCCCGTGGGGGGCACGAACGGATGTGAAAGATTTGTACCATCTTCCTGAGAAAATAAGAAAACATTAGATAAAACGAATATTACAATCTCAGTTAAGTGCTGCTTGAAAATTCCATTACCCCCACCCGTAAGCCATTTGCGCCCTCCCAGCTTTACAACTCACTAGTCACTTAATCTTTATTTATTAAATTTTTTTACTTACTAAAATCAATGCTATATTTGCCATTGCACGCAATTTTTTGAAAATCTTTTTAATAAGTTATATTTATTTCTTTAAGCGTATGCATATATTTTTGATAAAATGGGTGGTGGTTAATCCACAAGATTGAAGGTAAAACTCAGAACTGCTGTAGCCTTCGATGAATCGCAATTTCTGTCTATAATTAAGCAGTTGGTATAATTACGGATTTTGGTTAATTAAAGGGAATTTAGGATGGTTATGTTTTTGGTATGCACGGTTGCTAATGATAGAGGGTGAACAAGTTTATCAGGCATAATTAAATTATTTTCATTATCGTTTAAAAAAAACCAGGCATCTGTTTTTATTTATCAAAATGTTTATTGTATTATAATCCAGTCAGCAAGACTATTTTATCTAGTATTTTTTGTTAGAAAAGTTTATGAAACGTTAAGGTCCATTCTAGACATCCCTTTGCATCTCTTTATACCTCTAAATTACAATTTTGTCGTGTTTATAGAAATTTTTGATTATTTTATTCTGTTAACTAGCTCAGCCGCGATTGCTTCCAGTTCCCAATGGAGTCCATCTATATTGCTTTTTGCAAAATCTGTTCTGCTACAGTTTCAATTTTAAGGCAACGAAAAAGGTCCCTATTGCGAACATTACCAACGTTTATTAGCACTTTATCTTGGAACGACAATGGTTAATATACACTTCCTTCCATTTTTAATAGCTCTTCTTTAACGTTTGTTCCAGCGCAATTATCATAAGTGTCATTACGAGATACTTTTCTGGAATTGAATATAGTAAGGGAATTTGGTTCTTGAATTAATTTTTGTTGCTTTTAATTTTATTCCCAATTTTTGTTCGCATTTTTTAGTCGACTTGTAAACTTGGTTTAATTTGGCACACTACTAGGCCCGATTATTTTTACAGTTTATGTAAATCAAAACACTAAAACTCAAAACTGATGGACTACTAGCACGGATCACCTAAGCAGAATAAGCGAAAACACGCGTTTTAAGGTGTGTGACAGGAAAAAACACCAAATAATAACAATTTTGTTTTACCAAATAATATCTTTATAACGCAAAAAAAAGAAAAAAAAATGTTGAGAAATATATTTTTTTTAAGACACAGAAATATTAAAAGTGCAAGTGATTAATATAATATAAAAGTGCACTATAATCCAACAAAATAAAGTTAGTTTACAAAAAATCGGTTTACAAATAAAAAAAATTCCAAAATTTTCATGTTTGAGCCGCCATATTGTATTTGGTATAAGTTTGACAGATGTCCAATAAGTGAAATTATGTTCCCAAAGTAAGGGCTTTCAAGCCCTGGGGGACGTTCATGATTAACGCCGTGTGCATACCGGACGCGCCCGGAAGCGTTACTTTTTGACCGTTCACGATTGACGCCGCGCGCGTCCGGTTGGATGAATTTTCCGTTCATGATTCGGTTCATGATTCGGTTCCTGACACACGGCGAACAACCATTTATCCACCTCGAATAGTTGGGTAAAATTTAACTTGTCGCGCATGCGTATAGCGAAGATGAAACATATCAGAGGAAACTCTAACCCAACTTTACTTCTTTTTTTTGTCAAAATTATTTATTTTTGAATTCCACCAAAGTGTTTGGGCACTTAAAGCCTAGTTTCCACCTATGCGTGTCCACCCTGATTCAAAAAACACATAATGTGACGGGACAAGGATTTTCACCGGTTTTGAATGCAGCGTCACCTGATGCGTTTTTTAAATCAAGGTGGGCACGCA
The DNA here is from genome assembly GCA_963576565.1 of Aspidapion aeneum. Taxonomy (NCBI): domain Eukaryota; kingdom Metazoa; phylum Arthropoda; class Insecta; order Coleoptera; family Brentidae; genus Aspidapion; species Aspidapion aeneum. The sequence continues at coordinate 29,229,437 of OY755038.1, read as the reverse complement.
TAGGTGGAAACCGGCTATAAAAACACTACAAAATTCTAGTACAATTTTTGGTGCCTTCAAAGAATAACATAAATTGGGTTCATCTTTTTAATCTGTGTTTTTGGCGGGAAAATCGTTTCGATTCAAATCAGCCAATAAAAAAAATAAAAAATTGACAAATGACAGACAGAAGACGTCCGATGAACGCCCGATTGGCGGGACAATCGTTTCGATTCAAATCCGCCAATAAAAAAAATAAAAAATTGACAGACAGAAGAACGGTAAATTTTAACCCGAACGCAACCCTGGGGTCAACTTTGCATTAATCAGATTAAAAATTAATACGAATCGTGCATAAAGGCCTCTAAGCCAATAGAAAAGTTAAATCTGTTAGAATCTGGAAAATGATTAATGTGATTAAAGAAGGACTGCAAAACAACGAATCTCATCATTTTGAATTTTTGGCTTCAACCTGACGATTCTCATGCTACATATACTGGTCCCCGCCCATATGCATCGAATGCACACCAAAACGAAAAAACAAAGAAAAGGAACCGAAAATCGGATAATTACAGGTTGGCCCCTCTGTACACCAATCCGTCTGCAGCTGGTCCTCACCGAAGGGTTTTTCAGGTTCGCTTCAATGGTACCCATTTTAGGTAGATGCCAATTTCGTAGTTATTACTGCGTTTACTCTTCCATGTCAATTTGGACTGACTACCTAAATCTATTTTAAAGACCATTTATGTTAAGTAAAAGCTTCTTAAAAAAGAAAATGGCGTTCTATAATTTTTTTTTACTGGGACTTTACTTGAAACAATTTTTAAAAAAAGAATCTAGCCAGGATCTGAACCCGAACAACCCGTGTGTGAAGATAATTTTGAGATAACTTTTTGACAATTATCAGTTAGTTATCCTAAGAATAACATAGGCCAACGAAAAAAAAGATTTCCCAAAAATAATGAAATGAACTCTACCTACGCTACGAACGACGACTGTCATGCATTTGCTATTCCTTCTTGTGCTTTCTTGTATCCGCCACTGTATATTTCTGGACTATTATGTGTTTCCAATAATTTATCTCATTACAAATTTGTTGAAAATAGGAAAATCGGCATCATAAAACTGATAAATAAAAATAGGTATATTTGAAATTGGATATTAACTACCCGATTATATTTTGCAGGGAAACAATTTTTTTTAAACTTGTTAATTTATATTTTTCTATCCTTTTTAGTTTTCGGTAAACTTTAATTTCTTGCTTTAGCCTACCATTATTTATGATACATATTTATCTTTTCATTAAAAATTTGGGAAGAAAACTTTTTGTTAATCAAAAAACATACTATACAATCACACAGCTGTATAGTATTAATATCCATTGCAATGTCCTTTAAACCGAGGCCTCTTGCTTGCACGCCATTGTGAAATGCATATGTATGCATGTGATCGAACAGACTGCTTATTTCAAGGCTAAAGGGCGCGAACTGATTTCTCGCATTGGGCTTGCATGCATTGGCCCCTGAGAGAAGTAATTGTGTCTGACGCGTAGAGCGCGAGGGGCTAGCGGTTGTCGCGCAAGCGACGCTGCTCTCGAGTCAAATAAAGACCGATAGTCAATCAATTCTAATCGCCCTCTATTATATACAAATAGGTATAAAATGTAAGATGCCGTTTTTCTAGTATATAGGTACGCGCAAAATATATTGCTGCCGCAATTACGTCAAGTTTTGATAGTAAACTATTAACAACTTATTTTTGTTCTGTCTGATTTCTTAAGGGAAGCAATGCTTCCCTTGCTTACACGCACGCCCCTGATATTTTGGCTTGTTTTTATTTATTTTTCAGAGTGAAATACAAAATAACATATTCTTTAACAGTTTAAAAAATACAATAATGTCTTTATTTATAAAAATAGACCAACGTATTAGAACAAAAAGTATTGATTCTGATGCCGCAAGACTATTTTAGAGACCATAATGGATATACGTTATCACCTCAAATCATATAAATCGTTCCATATACAGCGTGTTTCAAAATTCAATAAAGTTTAACAATTTTAATGTTAAACTCCTTGAGTGATTTCAAGAGAAAAAGTTCATATTTGCTGGAATGTAAATTACACTTGACTGTGCCACTATACGAAACCAGCTTGAAAAAACGAAAAGCGCAAAACATGGTTTTGCATAAATAAGGAAGTAGTTCCACCTCCGTCCACAATGGTAAACGCCTAGATGTCCCCTACTACAGATCAGGTTGTTGATGCGAGAAAAACGACTGAAAAGTTAGGAGTGGAAGCTGTAACGGTTAAGCGAGAGGAAACCGTAAGTAGATGGAGGCTTTTCCCTTCCACGTGATTGGCTATGAAAAACTGTGAGATAACAAAGTGTTGTCTATCGTTAGCTAGAATGTAAAGTAAGTTTAAGGATTATCTGCAACGCCACTGACTTGGTTCCTCCAAGCTCTTCAAAGAAGGGATAATGAATTACTTGTGTCCAACCTAACGTCAATAAAACTCCAAACTTTAGGGTAACAAGTCGGTAGTCATATTCTAGTTTTGTTGAACTTAAACTAAAACCTCTAAATTAATTATCAGTAAAGAAAGATAAGATTTGTCTATTGAAAGTACATTTCGCAGTTTGTCATTTTGGTAAGTTAAAGTTTTTCTTTTAATATTATTGGTCTTGTTTCTCCTATGGTTAATGATAAAGTCTTGTATCAAATTGTAAATCGTAACAGAGTTTATTTTATGTTTATTAAAGTTTGTAACTTCTTTAACAGGGCTTTATATTTATTTTAGACACACACAGAGATCCTATGGTACCCTCAAGGGTTTTATTTAAAATAAAATCGTACCCGACAAGCATAAACATAGGTCCACAAACGCTCAGTTTTCGAGATACTATTTTCTCCTTATTTTGTTGGTACGCAGCGATTTTCTGTCAAAAGGTTAAAGATTTTATTTCTTGTTTTAAATTTTACCAGTGCCAGTGGCTTAGTGCATAAACAAATCCAGACCAAAAGGCGGCATGACCCCTGACAAGTATCGCCGTCTAGGTTTTTACTATTATTTGACATGTCTAATAGTGTAGGGCCTATACGTAAATACACGTGCCAAATTTGACCTAAATATTTTAAAAACTACACGAGCTATAAACAAAAAACCAAAAACATTCGGGTTCCTTGAATTTCTTTGCAAAAAACTTTTTAAAAATGAAACTTTAACACCCTGTATCTCGAAAACTGAACGTTTGCAGACCTGTATGTATATGATTTTTTTTGCTTGAAATCACTTAAGGAATTCAACATTAAAATTATGTTATCAAATCTTGAAAACATATGTTAAACAGGATTCCTACTTTCAAAAACAGATTAAGACCGATTTTAGTCGCATGTAAATCAGGTAAGGGTATATATGCATAATTGGAAAATACACGAACTGTTGGGGGTGTGTATCTTCAAAATTGGCGTTTTCGAAAAACCTGTCTTTAAAACCCAAATTATATGGTAGCTGAAAGTGTCAGAGTAAAAAAATTGAGTTAATCGGTTTTGAAATAAGATTTATGGGTGCAGTGTTTCAACTGTAGTTAAATCAAAGTAAAATATTTCAGGCCAGATTGTCGATTTTTCGAATTATTTAATTAAGTCCGGTTAAGTAGTAATTGCTAAACACCTTCATCCAAGCGCGGATTTAAGGGAGGGTAACGTGGTAATTACCCCCCCTAAGAAAAATATATTTTCTTTTAGTTAATAAATAAAAATTAATAAATTAATAATCATAAAAAAAGTGCTCAACGTATAACACCCTAGAAAAAAAATAAATGCACAAATATTTTTTTCGTCGCCAATTATCCCCACCCTCCCTAGATTTATACCCATATCCGCGCTTGGTGGGGTCATAGTGATGCGAAAAAACCACACACTAAGTTAAGATTCGGAAAAACATCATTTAGTGAATTTTAGGGAAGGGAATCCCATAAGACATAAATGGCCAAACTTTGAAAATTCATGTTTCAAGAAATATACAGTTTATTAACAAAAGCATCAAGTTGCAGTATGAGTTAGAGATGCAAAAAACCACACTCTAAGTTAGGATTCGGAAAAACGTCATTTAGCGAATTTTAGGGAAGGCCAAACTTTGAAAATTCATATTTCAAAAATTATACAGTTTCTTAACAAGAGCACCAAGTTGCAGTATGGTGGGGCCATAGAGATGCAAAAGAACTACACAATAAGTTAGGATTTGGAAAAACGTCATTTAGCGAATTTTAGGGAAGGCAATCCCATAAGACCAAAATGGCCCAACTTTAAAAATTCATATTTTAAAAACTATACAAATTCTCAACAAGAGCACCAAGTTGCAGTATGGTGGGGCCATAGAGATGCGAAAAAACCACACCCTGAATTAAGACTAGAAAAAACGTCATTTAGTGAATTTTAGGGAAGGGAATCCCATAAGACCCAAATGGCCAAATTTTCAAAATTCATATTTCAAAAAATGTACAGTTTATCTACAAAAGCAAGTTGAATTATGATGGGGCGATAGATATGCAAAAATAACCACACCCTAAGTTAAGATTCGGAAAAAGGTCATTTAGCGAATTTTAGGGAAGGGAATCTCAGACCAAAATCACGGATCACCTAACAAAATGGCCAAATTTTGAAAATTCATATTTCAAAAACTATACAGTTTGTCGACAAAAGCACCGAGGTGCATTACGGTAAGCCCATAGAGATGCGAAGAAACCACACCCTGAGTTAGGATTCGAAAAAACGTCATTTAGCAAATTTTAGGGTAGGGAATCCTTTAGGACTAAAATGGCGAAATTTTGAAAATTCATATTTCGAAAACTAACAGTTTACCAACAAAAGCACCAAATTGCAATATGGTGAGGCCAAAGAGATGCCAAAAAGCTAGACTCTGAGTTAAGATTCGAAAAAACGTCATATACCGAATTTTAGGGTAGGGAATCCGATAAGACCAAAATGGCGGAATTTAAAAAATTCATATCTTAAAAACTATACAGTTTATCAACAAAAGCACCGAGTGGCAGTATGGTGGGATCATAGAGGTGCAAAAAAACCACACCCTGAGTTAAGAATCGAGAAAACGTCATTTAGCGAATTTTAGGGTAGGGAATCCTATAAGACCAAAATGGCCAATCTTTGAAAATTCATATTTCAAAAACTATAAAGTTTATCAATAAAAGCACCGAATTGCAGAAATGCAAAAAATCACACCCTAAGTTAAGATTCGGAAAAACGTCACTGAACGAACTTTAGGGTAGAGAATCCCATAAGATCAAAATGGCCCAGTTATTCTGAAAATTCATATTTCAAAAACTATACAGTTTATCAAAAAAACACCGATTTGCAGTATTGCGGTGCCATAGAAATGCAAAAAAGCCACACCCTGAGTAAAGATTCAGAAAAACGTCATTTATCGCATTTTAGATTTGCGAATCCCATAAGGCCAAAATGGCCAAACTGAAAATTCATATTTCAAAAACTACACAGTTTATTAAGAAAAGCACCGAGTTGCAGTATGGTGGGACCATAGAGATGCGAAAAACGACATACTGAGTTAAGATTCGAAAAAACGTCATTTAGCAAATTTTCGAAAATCTCCATCGAGATGCGAAAAAACCACATCCTAAATTAAAATTCGAAAAGTCGTCATTTAGCGAATTTTCGGGTACGAAATTCCATAAGACCAAAATGGCCAAACTTTCATATTCAAAAACTATACAGTTTATCGACAAAGGCACTGAGTTGCAGTATTGTGGGGCCATTATAGTTGCGAAAAGACCACACCCTGAGTTAAGATTCGGAAAAACGTCATTTAGCGATTTTTATGGTAGGTAGACATAAGACCAAAATGGCCAAACTTCATATTCCAAAAACTATACATCCAAATCAAAAAGACCACAAAATTGTGCCTGTTTCATTTTTTCAAACAAAAATCGTTTTTTAGAGACCTTTTTAGTGTTCTAATGTCTCCCTATTGTTCTATGCTAAAATCTTACTTAAAATGATGAATACTAAGGAAGCCAAAGGGGCAGAAATAAAAACAATTTAAAGAAATCGCAATAATTTTATTTTGAGTCACATCTGCAGTGCAACTTTCAGTCGAAAGCCTGTAGGCCCAAAAAGCAATTTAAAACTGAAAACTGGTATTAAGATATGCAAACAATAATCGCTACCCCCTCGTATATCTATCAGATTTTTGGTTTTTATACAGATCCGGTAAGATCTAAAGGGTAACGTAGAGCATAGATAAAGGATTTTTGCTTCGGTTCAGTCAGTTTTTATTAGATAGGCAACTCCGGCTGTTTGACAGATCAATAACTCTGTGGCGCCCACTACTGGGCTTAGTGACGAACTAAAAGTTGAGGCGGGAAATTTGAATCGCCTTTTATAATATATTTTTTTTAATTTTAAAGTTTTTTTGAAATTTTTAATCAGTCAATATTTTATAAAGACATACAATGTCTTTATAAGATATAAACAGATTGAAAATGATAAATAACGTGCAATAAATAAAACATCTTTTAAATGAGTTTTTATTATTATAAAAAAAAACTACAAATAAAAACTAAATTAACGACTAACTTTAGATAAAATAATACATAGTCTAATTGATTGGTAAAATAAAATATAATGAAAAACCAAACACTACCTAGTATATTTAAATTTACTTTAAAATTTCTGGTGAGTGATCAGTGAATAAATAATGAAACAGTTGTTCATGAAGAGAATCATTCTTAAATGTCTTTTTAACAGCTTGACGAAAATCTGACGTGATTTAAAAGTACCTCCTCGCCTTGGTTATAAGTTGTGTAGGGTATGTTTCAAAGCAGTATATACATAGCTTATCAGTGGTCGCACATAAGCCAAAAGCTGAAAACAATAAAAAATATCAACTAATAACCACGTTAATCATAGGTACTAGATTATGGTAAGATGAAGATTTAAAATTAAGGAATAAATTTATTCAAAGTACATTACGCTGCTGGATAATCCCTCGTTTACCCATCAATTAAGCACAAATTTGGTGTTCATTTTGTATGTGTCTCCTTTTTACTTAATATTAAAGGAAAGGGATATACATAAAATTAACACTAAATTTGTGCTTAATTGATAGGCAATTAAGGTACCTACCAGGCATTGGAAACATGTATTCAGAGCTCCATTAAGTAAGTGATAAGAAGGTAAAAAGACTACCAATACAAATTTTATCAAATACCAATCTAACCTCAAATGAAAACTATGCATCTTATACTCGTCTGAACTTTAGACACTTCACCCAGGAAAGCAACTAGAAATTCTCATTGTTTTATATTTAAAAATTGCAAAAGTTACAAATTTAACGGAATTTCATTTTAATGCGTCACAGCAGCAAAGATTACCTACATAAGCCAAAAAGATAGCCTGAATAAAAGGGGGACGGAAAATCCAAACCACAGATAATTCTCAAAAAAATAGAATAAGGAAAGACGCGCGATCGCAGCGCCTCTTTTCAGCTTAGTGAGAACTTTAACCTAACGACCTGTCAAATTGCATTGACTTTCCTAGGCATGACGTAGAGTGATGTGTATGACCATCGAACATTTATATTTTCAATATATGTCATACATACACGGTCTCTACAGTAAAGGCAGAGGCGGATTTAGGACCTTTATTAGGGGCGGGAAATGTCATAATAAATATTGCATAAAGCTGTTGTGCATTGTGGCCAGAAGGTGTATTCTGGGTATAAAAATTTAATATAGTTTAGGATTTGGGGGGGTAAATTTCCCATTTTTCCATTCCCATAGATCCGCGCCTGGTAATGCAGTGTGGTAATACTTTTAATTAAGCATCCTGAAGGCAGATAATTTTTCCGACCTACCTCTCGCAAAGGTTCATGTTTTAGAATTTAGACAGTCCCCCATTTATAAATAACGCTAAAATTATGTCAATTTGGACCGGGAAAAGAGTTTTGAAAAGAATTACAATAAAATACAAATTACCTAAATTTGGGTATAGGTAAGTTTATTTGGAGATATAGCCCAGTCAATATAGAATTTTAGCTTGCAAAAGGTGGTGTGGTCGCGATTTTGACATATGTTGTTGACATTGGAGTCGTTAAAAAAATTTAAGTTCGGTTCGGTTCTCTCTTGTATTTAGTGTGCACAGAAAGGGCATTTTAAATTACTTGGTTACTGTACTTTTTGGAAAAAAAGTTTTAAACGAAAAGTTAAAACAATCCTACAAAAACGCTTTTGTACGATTTTTTGTCAGAAGAATGATTTCGCCGCTATTTTGGATTCTAATCATTTTTTTTTAGTTTTCTTTAACTTTGAATCTACTTATTTTTAAGAAAATCTATAATAGCATAAAATAAAGACTAATAAGACAACTAATAGCCTATTAAATGACATGACTGCGTTCTCTGGGTACCCTTGCTGAGATACAAACCTTAAAGTGTTGCAGTACACCCGCTTCCAATGTGTTTTAATAGTATATCGTCACCCTAATTCTGAAACGTCGTAACCCACAAAAAAATGAAAATTCATATTTTTGCGTTAAAAGTTAGTAATGATGCATAGCTATATGCTGCTAAGTCCTCGCAACCAAAAAAAAATATAAAACGGTTATTCCCGCGATTTCTTATAAGTCGCATAATGCATACGCTATGTTATTTGCTTCAAACTTTTCTTATTCCTGTAAAATTTTGTTGAGTTGGGTTACGACGTTTTAGAATTATGGTGACGATATGCAAAATAAACCAAAATTATGCAGTTTTATGTCATGTTCTCAAAAGGTAAGCATTTTATAAAAAGTGTGTAATCAACTTTATTGTAGAAAATTAAAATATCTTCTAAACGATGTATCACCTAAAATCGGGGATATTTTTCAGGATCACAAAAAAAATCAGGTTTTTTAGGTTTTATTCAGTTTTCGAAAAAACTAAGCACTTTAGGGAAAATGTTAAAATACCTTTTTTAGGGAAAATAAAATGTTCTTTTAAACGGCGTATCACAAAGCCGTACTAAAGCTATTATTGACACTCCAGGGGCGTCCGCTTATTGACGTTATTTTTTTCTAGTTATTTTTTTTTTAAATTTTTATTTGTTTTATTTATTTTTCTTAAAAACTAAGCTTTTTGAAAAATCTTGTTTTTTACTCTTTATTGCTAAAATTAAATTATCTTTAAAGCGATAGTATCTAGTGGGTTTTTGTTAACGGGGAACACTCAGAGAATATACACATGTTAGGTGATTTTTTTTAAATTTAAGTTTTTGGACGCCCCTGATGTATTAACGGGTATCTGAATATTATAACTATACATATCGTTCGAAAGAAAATTTAATTGTCTATAACATTTTCCGGTAAGGCTTGGTTTTTAAAAAAATTGGTAAAATACATAATAACAATACTTTTTTTTGTGAATAAAAAAAATATCACTACACATGGGTGTATTCTGTAAGTGTTTCCCGTTAACAAAAACCCACTAGATACATACCGTTTTAAAAATAATTTTATTTTCAACAATATAGAATTAAACAAGATTTTTTAAAAAGCTTAGTTTTTAAGAAAATTGAATAACACAAATAAAAAATTTAAGAAAAATAATAAAAAAAGATATCCTCAATATCCGGACGCTCCTGGAGTGTCAAAATTAATTGCTAGTTTTTGAGACATAAAGCTAATTTCTGTACTTTATTTATTGGGGTCCTCTTGCAATCAAAAAACTTATTAATTGTTTTTTGTTAAACTAAGTTAGCGAAAGTTATAAGCCAAATTTTGTTGAAAAACATGAAAACAGCCGCCATCTTAGATTTATGACGTCACACAGACCCTCCTACTCAAATTGGAGGCAAACGAGCAGTGACTTAAAATTGTGTTATTACCAATCGATCTAGGGTAGTTTTAAAAAATCTTTCACAACTATCCCACGGGACACGATTTTGGACTATAAGCTACTCAACTAACATTAGAAATCAAATCATTGCTAAAACAAATGTTTTCCCCTCGTTTTTCCCACCTTCGAACTACATGGTCATGCCACCCTTCAGAATTTGCTTGCCGGCCCAGTATATCATTCAGTGGCTCTATAATTGCACGCAAAGCACATGCCATCATTAATCATCGGGTGGCAGCAAAAAAGTAATTAAGCTACTATTCCGTCGGGTTCGCGCGAAATGGAATGGAAATTCGGAAGGCTATGGGATGGATAGCAGAGCACACTATATATACAATCCGACTTACGGTATTTAACTGTTACATTGAAGGGGATACGGAATTGTTTTTTACACGACCACTCTAGAACGTTCCTACTCATTTTTATGTTGCTAAATAGAGCTCAGGGGTATACCTACCGGCCAAAAGTGGACAAACCACCTAAAATTGTATATAAATCTGGCCATGTACCAACTATCAAAGAATTATTTGGAAACGTCATTCTAGTTCTCAGTTCACGTGTTTTGGCGATTTCCGATACAAAATCATTTAGTGCTTTTGCCAATTTAAAAAAAAACGAAAAAAAGTTTTTTTCTGTGTAGTTTTAGGCAAAAATGGCAATTCGGTTCGGTTCTGCTCGGCTCGGCTCGGTTCAGTCAAACCTTACCAGTGGCGTACCCATGAATATGTCTTGGGGGGCGAGGCCTCTGGGGGTGGGCTCCGAGGCTATTTTATATTTTCATGTAATATGTGGAAAATACGTAAAAAATATTCGGTTTGGGGGAGCGGCCCCCGAGCCCTTCCCCCCTCTGTGTGCGCTCATGATGGTACAAAGGATAGTCTAGATATCAAATTTTAAAAGTGCTAAAAATGAACAATATTTCAAAATTTTCCCCAATATAGATTATTTTTTCTAATTTGAAAAATTTATGTGTAGCCTATCTGAATCCCTATCCATCGTCGTAAATGACAAAAACCAAACCGTCCAAGATCATAAATGAAAATGGTCAACAGTCCAATGGCAAAAAGGAAATTCTTAATAACCGGAGATTATACAAAATCAAAAAGAACAAAATTATAAAAAGATGCCGTGCCTAGCATGAGCAAGTTTCTTTTCATGTATACTGCTTCCGTCTCTCTTCCTCTCAAACAAATCGGTCTCATGGAAGTTTTGCGGCAAATTTAAACAGGGAACAAATAATATTGTTTTTGAACCCAAAAATACATAAGAAAATAAAAATACCATGTGCCCCTTCGGCAAATCCAAAATGTTAGTTCGATAGTTCATTCTCTGGTTTAGAAATGTCAACTGCATGTCATCGGCTGTTTTCGTTTATTTGTCTAATTTTTTTAATTAAATTTAAGATACAATCGAACTAAAAATGGTTTAGGATCTTAAAACCACTTTTTCCATTACAGTAGGGGAAGTTCGAGACTTTCAGCAAAAACACAACAAAACTAACAACAACTGACAATCTCCGCCATTTTGACAAGGCCGCGATAAAATCAAAGTATAGTAAAACTGGTTTGGTTTGGCTTCCTAGCGGATTGCCTACGAGTGCCGTTCTTTTTTAGCCAAATTTTCAGCGTTTTTATAAACGTCAAACGCATGGTGTAGCCACTTTTTTTTTGGTTGGTTGTGAAATCGAATCTCCAGCTGTTCTATAATCTCTGGACGTTAATTACATAGATAAAGGATTTTTGCTGCGGTTCAGTGAGTTTTTATTAGATAGGCAACTCCGGCTGTTTGAGCGATCGTTAACTCTGTGGCGCCCACTACTGAGCTTAGTGACAAGCTAAAAGTTGAGGCGGGAAATTTGAATCGCCTTTTTTAATAAATTTTCTTTAACAACAGATTGAAAATGATATATAAAGTGCAATAAATAAAATATTTTTTAAATGAGTTTTAATTATTATAAAAAAAGCTACAAATTAACGACTAACTATTGATGAAATAATACATAGTCTAATTGATGGGTAAAATAAAATATAATGAAAAACCAAACACTATTTAGTATATCTAAATTAGCTTTAACATTTCTGGTGAGTGATGAGTGAATAAATAATAAAATAGTTGTTCGTGAAGAGAATGATTCTTAAATGTCTACTTTTTAACAGCTTGACGAAAATCTGACATGATTTAAAAGTACCTCCTTGCCTTGTTTGTAAGTTGTTTAGGGTATGTTTCTGAGCAGCATATACATAGCTTAAAAGTGGTCGCACATATCATCCAAAAGCTGAAAACAATAAAAAAAAATCAACTTATAACCACATTAATCATAGGTACTAGATTATGGTAAGATAAAGATTTAAAATTAAGGAATAAATTTATTCAAAGTACATTACGCTGCTGGGTAATCCCTCGTTTAGCCATCAATTAAGCACAATTTTAATGTTAATTTTGTATGTGTCTCCCTTTTACTTAATATCAAAACAAAGGGATAGACATAAAATTAACACTAAATTTGTGCTTAATTGATGGGCAAATAAGGCACCTACCAGGCATTGGAAACATGTATTCAGAGTTCCGTAAAGTAAGCGATAAGAAGTTAAAAAAATACTACCAATACAAATTTTATCAAATTCCAATCTAACCTCAAATGAGAAAATAAGAAAACTATGCATTGTATACTCGTCTGAACTTTAGACACTTCACCCAGAAAAGCAACTAGATATTCTTATTCTTTTATATTTCAAAATTGCAAAAGTTACAAATTTAACAACATTTAATTTTAATGCGCCACAGCAGCAAAGATTACCTACATAAGCCAAAAAGATAGATTTAAAATGAACCCGAAATAAAATGCGGTGGAAGAGGTTTTTCTACCTGAAAAAAAGGGGGACGGAAAATCCAAACCACAGATAATTCTCAAAAAAAATAGAAAAGGAACAAACGCGCGACCGCAGCGCCTCTTTGGAGCTTAGTGAGAACTTGAACCTAACGACCTGTCAAATTGCATTGAGTTTCCTAGGCATGGTTTATTATTAACTGTCCGTGACGTCAGCTGAGGTGAGCGCTCACACCGGTGGATTCATTTCCCCGTGTAAAAAGATGGTAAAAGCGTTCCAAGTTCACCCGTGAAAAGCTTTTGGCTCACCTCACCTCACGGGCAGTCAAGAATAAACGTCCTGATTTTGCTTGTGAAAAAAAGCATCAAATTATAACATCGAAAACTAAATCCATTAGGAGACGTTCGAAAGAATCATAAAATGCGAATTAAGTTTTTATCGCGCACGAAGGCCAGGAAAATGATGTATTTGCCGGGTTGACTTTTATGGCCCCTCGGGCATATTGTCCTCTGAAATCGTTATTTTTGCGATAAAAAGTGGTGACGTCGATTTTTATGACTTTGTAATTAAGAGCTTGTGTCTCGAGTTTCCTTTTTTTTCTCGGGAGTTAGGAGTTACAAGTATTGGCTTCGATTCAAAAGTAAAAGTGATTTTTAAAACAGCTATTGTTAAAACAGCGACATTCAAAATAGCGACATATTGTCACGAGGGGGTTTTATCGTGACGTAACACAGTTTAAGTTAGGTTTTATGGTTTTATTTAACAGTACTTATAATTACTACTTACATTAAATACATCTTGTTTACAAAATGCGTATCTTCCAGATACGCTCGACTTCTGACTATTGTACTTGTCTTCACTGTTAACTACGTGGGACGTTACGTTCTCAGCTTACAACTAACTGCTAAACTCTTTTGGAGATAAATCAAAAATAATGGAAAAATAGGTGAACCCTATTTTTCATTCTACGAGTGAACGATAGCGAACCAAGGAAACTAAGTCCATGGCGGGACGAAAACGTCCACCGGTCTATAAGGTAGAAAAACTTATCGTTACAGTTCAACCAGACCATGCTATCACCGTCTCCACGGTATCGGTTCCGGAACCGAAAACAATGAGTTAAGCAAGTATAAAAGGCAACTTCATAGGGGTATAGTCAACCACGGACACCGGTGTTTCGGAAAAAGGCATTTCCATCCTCAGCGTGGCTTGCCTGACACAAAGTAGAACAAACTGTCTACAAGATACAAGGTAAATCAAAAAGAACGGAAAAGTAGGTGAACCCTATTTTGCATTCTACGAGTGAACGACAGCGAACCAAGGAAACTAAGTCCATGGCGGGACGAAAACGTCCACCGGTCTATAAGGTAGAAAGACTTATCGTCACAGTTCAACCAGACCATGCTATCACCGTCTCCACGGTATCGGTTCCGGAACCGAAAACAATGAGTTAAGCAAGTATAAAAGGCAACTTCATAGGGGTATAGTCAACCACGGACACCGGTGTTTCGGAAAAAGGCATTTCCATCCTCAGCGTGGCTTGCCTGACACAAAGTAGAACAAACTGTCTACAAGATACAAGGTAAATCAAAAAGAACGGAAAAATAGGTGAACCCTATTTTGCATTCTACGAGTGAACGACAGCGAACCAAGGAAACTAAGTCCATGGCGGGACGAAAACGTCCACCGGTCTATAAGGTAGAAAGACTTATCGTCACAGTTCAACCAGACCATGCTATCACCGTCTCCACGGTATCGGTTCCGGAACCGAAATCAATGAGTTAAGCAAGTATAAAAGGCAACTTCATAGGGGTATAGTCAACCTCGGACACCGGTGTTTCGGAAAAAGGCATTTCCATCCTCAGCGTGGCTTGCCTGACACAAAGTAGAACAAACCCAAGTAACATTATTACCACTCAAGGTTTTATCAATTTGGTTCCTAGGTTATTTAGAGGGTGCTGTTATGGGTTTTAGGATCAATTTAGCTACATAAAGGTAATTTATATAGCCAATTACCTAAAGGGGTGTTATACAACCAAAAAGTGATTTATAAAGGGAGTATAATAAAACTGATATTCCTTCTGTTCCTTTAAGATACTTTTGGTTTTATTGATTTCGGATTTATAAAGATGGTCTTATAAAACCATTTTACCTAAAGTTTTTAAAAAGAAATAAATATAAACTTTGGTCATTTAGTTTTTTTCATTACTTTAGGTCATCACAAAAGTGTTTTATAATAGAGTTAAAAGGTCTATCTTATATCCTTTTGTTTTTATAGTTACCAGTAGTTTAAAAGTAAATATGATTAGATAGGCGGCCATATAGAACCTAGTTTCCTTAAGGTTTTTAAGAGTGGTAAATATAAACTTTAGACTTTTGGTTTTTGCCATTACTTTTAGGCATTTTAAAAAGGTTTTATAGGAAGGCTTAAAGGTAAACTTAATTCTTTTGTATTTATATAGTTACCCATAGCTGTATATTAAATATTATTTAAATAGGCTGCCATATAAAACCTTGTTTCCTTCTAACAGAAGTAAGTAAATACTTTCGTCTTTTATTTTTTTAGGTATTTCTTGTAAAAATAATAGATATACCTAGGTACAGATTGGTACCTACCTATTGCAAGATTGATTATTTGAAGCCCAATAATTAATAATTGTTGAGTTTCCGTCCTCCTGGGTAGGACACCCAGGCCTAGATAAGGCCTGTTTAGACGGCCAATATAAGAGGTTGCCCTTCAATCTGCAGGCACAACGAATATCTTTACACTGGCCCTCTCGATTGTGTCGAAATTGCACGATAAAAAACATTTAAAAGTGTTGAATTATACGCTTTTAATCACTTTATAAACAAATACAAAAAATTTAAGTGAGGTTATGTTGACTATGTTTACATTGTTCTTTTTTGTTGGTTTCATAAGGGCACTCAAAAATCCTTGTTGCGATACAATAACAAATAAAACCAAGTGACCACTATAAAACCATAATGGCGTAAATAAATTTATTTAAAAAATATTGTAAAGAGAAAACATTATCTAGTCGTTTTAGCAGTGTTTTTTAACAATAATTTTACTTTAATTTTGATTTATTTAAACCAAACAGACTTTTTTAATGGTGAATAGTGTAAATGATTTATTTTTTTATTTTAAGTATTTGTTATTTTGTTATCAAAAAACTATTAAAAAGCATTCTTGAGCTGGCGCGCTTGTTTTGAGAGCTTTTTAGATACGATTTTATCAGAAAAATAAATCTGGCAGGCAATTTGATCATCAACAAAACGACAAACTCGGTATATTTTTACGTGATAAAATAATTTTGGGACTCTGACATTTTTTGCAATTTTGTGACCTAAATTATTTTATATAGCCATTGTGAATCTAAAATATCGCCATAGCTTTTATACGAAAACTTCTTTACTCTAAAGGTATTATGGTATTCAACAGAATCGCCAGGATACCAAATTACCAAATCTAGTTTTATAATAGGATAGAGGACGTTTCTGAGTTGCTTTTAGAACCTGGCATAATATCTTTAGGCTCTAAAAGGTTCTATACTGGTGGAACCGCTAGAGGGCGAAGCTGGAGTTTATTTCTTATGGTTTTATAGTGAGTTTAATACATAGGTTGCCACCACCAACTGGGGAGTCCCATTTAGGAGGTCTAAGGGGTATATAAGGGTAATGGGAACGTGCTAGCGACCAAACATTGAAACTAATAGTTTTAAGGAAAGGCGCTGGCAACCTTTTAGCTTCTGCTATAAATAAAGAAATGTTACTTGGGAACTATCTACAAGATACAATGTAAATCAAAAAGAATGGAAAAATAGGTGAACCCTATTTTTCATTCTACGAGTGAACGACAGCGAACCAAGGAAACTAAGTCCATGGCGGGACGAAAACGTCCACCGGTCTATAAGGTAGAAAGACTTTCGTCCCGCCATGGACTTAGTTTCCGTGGTTGACTATACCCCTATGAAGTTGCCTTTTATACTTGCTTAACTCTTTTGGAGATGCTTTTATTAAAAACCGTTTGCCATTGATAGGATATCGAGATGTGTTTTGTTTCCTGTATAAACATCATCGATGCCCGGTCGATTACATATGATTTTTATTCCGTATATAATTTATTACACGTTTTAATACAAATTACAGAAGTTAATTTCCTTAGATTGTTTAGGGTTAATGTGCAATTGCGTATAAACATAACTTGTGTCATTTAGTTAATAGGACATTATTTTCAATCCTGACAATATCAAAACATTAACGTTAAAAAGAGCAACATAAAAAAAGCAATATTCAAAGCAGCGAGATGTAATAAAAAAAGCGACATATCAAAAGAGCAAAATTTAAAAGAGCAACACGTTCAAACAACAACAAAAATTAAAACAGCGACAATTCAAATTTTTTGAAAATCCAAAATGGTTAAGTAAGTAGTATAATAGCTCTCCTGTTCTCGAACCGGGTTTCGTGTAGAAGTTGAGGTAGGTTAGAATACCAAACCTAACCTGGTAAGATTAGAATGCTAAACCTAACCTGGTTCGTTTAGTAGGTATAATTAACCTGGCTACCTTAAAATACCTAACCTAACCTTTTTCGAGGACTGAAGAGCTACTACTACTACTCATCACTTTTACTTCGTTAATTTTTACAATTGAATTGTAGATGTTTTATTGTGTCGCTGTTTTAAATGTGGCTTTTTTAATGTTGCTGTTATAATATGCCGCTCTTTTAAATGTCGCTGTTTTTTATATGTCGCTGTTTTAGTGGCGTACGCAAAGATAGAGCTACACCCCAGAGTCACTGAATATTGACCCCTAAAACATGATTTTTCCTCAAAAATTTAGATTAAAATGTACCGATCTGCGCTCAATCAAGAATTTTCATTAAAAATATTTATTAAAGGGAAAGGGAGTGACATAACATTGCTTTGCATGCGTAGACGAATCAGAGCGTGTATTCGAGAGAAAGGAATAAAATTTCCCCAAAAATCAAGAATAGCGCTACAGGAGTGTCTTTCACACACACAGTTTCACAAACACCAAAAGTTGCTTTTTCTTGGAGTTTTTTTTAATCTTTAATTACGCATCGAGCGATAGGACAACAATAAAATTAAATCACCGATATCTACCCTGCTAGGCAGTATCTTGTATGTCCACATCAAATTTTTAATAAAATCGTTTAACTTCGTCGAACGACCCCGCAGTATCGTCAGTGGCTAGTGGCTTTAGGTACATTTCATTGATATAGTTTTATTTAGTTCTTTGAAAGTTCTTGGTAAAATTCAAAGTCAAATACCTATCTACTTTTCCTACCTTGCTTGTTTACATACTTATATAAACGTTTTGAGTGTTTGTAGTATTTTACGCAAACACAAACAAATTCAAAGTTAAATATTTTGACATCTGGCAGCCATCTTTAAATAAACTTTAAGTGTAGTTTATTGTTGATCTATAACCGCCTACTAAACAAAATTCTTATTGGTGCACGAATAATAGAAGATTTTTGGTCGTGCCAAAAACGCTCGACGACTAACGCAATTTAACACTGTTGACATTTGAATGTCACATATCGTTAACGGCTTCCGTGGAACGCCGCAAACTCACGGACGGTTAACATAAGAATTTTGACGTAGGCAGAGCGTGCGCGATTGTGTTTTAGCGAGCTTCTATTATATTCCGCGTCATTTGGCTGGCGCTGGCTGCACAGGTCACAGCAGTATTAAGTGGAACCCATTTAATTGACATAGGGGAAGATGGGGGAATAAAAAGCAGGGGTAATAGGAAATATTTTTTGCTACTCTTGCATTTTGACTTTTGTCAATTCAGGTATCTGAAAGGACCTTTGAAATTCTTCTACTACAATCAGTGGCGTATATAAGGGGGGGCCTGGGGGGCTCGGGCCCTCCCCGAAGCTAAGATTTTTTTAGATATTTTCCACATATTTCGTGAATACAAACATAAAATAGCATAAAATACGGCCTCATGGGGTCTCAGGCCCCCCCCAAACTGCCTCGGGCCCACCCCGAAACTTTTTTCTATATACGCCACTGGCTACAATATTAATAAAGTTTTAGCACTTTCGTGCTCTGTTTTAAACATATTTTTTAGAAGCAAACCATTTCAGATAATATATTTTTTTTGTCTGAAGGAAACACTTCATTTTCAGATTTAAATATGTTTCGTTTTTGCTTCGTGGGGTATAAAACCCAATAATTTTGCCATATTTTTTATTTTGCTCAACTATTTTATATTCAGCTAATGAAGACATTCTGGAAAAATTACAAATTTATGAGAATAATCTTAAAAGCAATCAAAATAAACACAATGTAAAAAAAAATTTTGCCTGTTTAATTTTTGTAAAAAATTTAATAATTTATAATGTTTGTATTTTTATTTATAAAATTAATAATAATTTACTAACAGAATCATTAAAACAAATTATGTGACTAAGGAAGATACCTACATCAAAATTAGTCATTCAAAAATCAATATTTTCCAAAGGCTTGAGTTCATTATTCACATTAAATTAAAAGTTTCAATTAAAAATGAACCAAATTTTTAAAAAAATTAAAAAAGCTTTAATAAATATTTGTTTTTATTATAATTTATATAAAGTTATTAACATTTATTAATATAGTGTTGGTTTATACTTATTTATTTATTTCTTTTGTAAATTTAAAAGATTGTAGCAACATTGCTAAATAAAAGCTTAAAACAAAAAAAAAACATCGTAATGGCGCAATAAGATTTTTTTTTTGCAGATTGATTTGAGTAGGTACTTAGTGAAGTTGCCTTCAAATTTGACAAAAGTGAGCTATGTAAAGCTTTAGAAATAGCAAGTTGCAAAAATAGTCCACAGTACACCGGTCTATATTTTAAGTGATTACTAACTGGCAAAATTTTCGTACTTCGTAACTGCGTATGGCAAGGACTTACTGCAGGAGAACACTTATAAACGGCAAGGGTGCCGATAATTTTCTTCTTAGGGGAGGGGAGGGTAATTTTCTTTCTTGGTAGAAGTAAGGGAACGTTCTTAAATTACGTAACGCAAAAATTCAGGATCTTTGACCCCCTCTCCCCCCTCGTAACGCATTTTTAAGAAAAACACATTGAAAAAACATTGCGTGTAACGCAAGGCCAAACCCCCTTTCCCTCCCTAGAGCATTACGTAATTTAAGGACAGGCCCTAAAGGCTTTTTGTTTTAGGAAATTTTCAAAAAGTACAAACACAGTAGGTACTAAAATAAGTTTTTTTTTATTTAGTCGGTTTAGAACGTTTTTCTACGTTGTCCGACGCCTATTCTCCACCTAAGTTAATTTACCTTTTACCGATTATTCTTCGGGCAGGGGGTTCATACCCGTATTACCCCCATCAAGTATCGGCGCCCTTGATCAACGGATCGAGAACTTGAGCACAAAAAACTAGGCAGTGACGGATCCAGGGGGGGACCAAAGGGGCCCGGCCCCCCCTCCCCATTTCCCAGACATATACCTTATTTTTTAGTTTAGTAGCATCACTTATTTAAAAATTGGCACAAATTCTACTTAGGTTTTCAAAAAATGTCGCCTGCGGCGCCATAAATCTCCTTTAGATAGTAAATTTCACACCTTAAATTTATGAAAAATCGATGATTTTGATGTTTACTGCTACTTTGGCCCCTCCCCCCCGGAAATCCTGGATCCGCCACTAAAAGTAGGCTAGATATAATTTTTCCATGGATCGTTTTCAAACCTATTTGAATAAGATTCGGGTTTAAATGCTGAAATTCAAAAGTTTTGAATAACTTTTCTATTTCGTTTTTAACCTTGTTCTCAATAAAAAATCAAGGAAAGAAATACTTCAACTTAAAAGCATGTAAGCAAAATAACAATTACTGTGCTGGAATCGAAATCTTTTTTCCATGGAAGCGTGACGCAAAAGAGCCCATAACATTTGAAAATGCCCCCTTTCAACTACATAAAATCAAGAAGGCATAAACTAAACTTTGCAGCCTTATACATAATGTCCTATTGCTTCGTACAGCCTACATTGCATGAAAGAGTAGAGGCTTTAGAAAAAACCTCTTAAGTCCAACTGGAGTCGACTTTAAATATCTATAATCAGGCCCAGGCCGCATATTACTATAATAACCTTCCATTCAGCTATCCGACCGTGACCCTGACATACCCCATCCCCAAAATTATGGGGAAGTTTTTTCCATTTATTTCTGTTCATTGGTGGATTTGCGATGCCAACAGTTGGTTGATAGCTGACATATGTCATCAATCTGACATTATTTCTGATTGCATCAGATGAAGCCATCAGGTGAAATAAAAATCCGATGGCATCACGCATACAAGTGACAACAGAAGAAAAACAACATTTTTGCCTGGTAACTTTATGGTCGAAGCGGCGTGAGAGGTGACAGCGCGTCATTTGGAGTGCCACGATTTGATTAGAGCCCTATGTTTAAATGTGTTTCTAAGTATTTTTAATCTTCGATGGTTTATTAGCTCACACATATACTATACTATAGTAGTGTGAGCTATGGTGATCCTAA
The DNA here is from genome assembly GCA_963576565.1 of Aspidapion aeneum. Classification (NCBI taxonomy): domain Eukaryota; kingdom Metazoa; phylum Arthropoda; class Insecta; order Coleoptera; family Brentidae; genus Aspidapion; species Aspidapion aeneum. The sequence goes on along the minus strand of OY755038.1, from coordinate 29,208,187 downwards.
TTTTTTCAAGAAAAAAAAAGTTGCTCCGATTTCAAAAATTTTTATATATCTTTGCGTTTCAGATGATTTTGAAACTTTTTTGTTGCGCCGTCTGTCTGTCTGTCTGTATGTCTGTCTGTCTGTCTGTCTGTCTGTCTGTCTGTCTGTCTGTCTGTCTGTCTGTCTGTCTGTGTGTCTGTATGTCTGTCTGTAACGACCAACGCGCATAACTCAAAAACCGCTTGGCCGATTTTAATGAAATTTGGTACCTAGGCTGGGTCTTGGGTCGAGATGGTCCCATTTAAAAATGAACAAAATCCACCGAACACAAACCAAATAAAAGGGTGGGGGTAGATTTCAAAAATTAGAGATTATGTGAAAATATGGCGTGTGTGATATTAAACGAAAGGTAATTGAGTCTGCAGTTAAACAAAATATATTTTAATTTATTTAAAAAAAAAGGGTGGGGGTATATTTTAAAAATTAGAGTTTAAGTGAAAATATGGCGTGTGTGATATCAAACGAAACGTAATTGAGTCCCGACTTAAATAAAATACATTTTAGTTTTTGTTTTTTTTAAGGGTGGGGGTAGATTTCAAAAATTTGAGTTTAAGTCAAAACATGGCTTGTGTGGTATCAAACAAAAGGTAATTTAGTCTGGAGTTGAATAAAATATATTTTAGTTTTTAGTTATATTAACTCACACGTACACTATAACTATAGTACCTAGTGTGAGCTTAGGGGACCATATATTGGCAGAGTATTTTTTATATTTGTGGTTTTTTCTCGAACTATATTTATTTAAAAACTGTAAATAGTTGTTTTAGTTTACTTATACTTTCTACTTGTAGTTATTTTAACGGACTTAAGAAGCTTAAAGCTTCCCAAACCATTGTGCATTTGGGATATTTGGTATAAGGCAAGTTTTATATTTGAGTTAGTTGATGTATTTTATGAATATTGTTATTAGATACACTTTAAGAAAAATAACAAAACATATTTACCAGTAGCGCACCCAGGAATATGTCTTGAGGGGGGCTCGAGATCCCATAATGCCGTATTTTTTGCTATTTTAATGAAATATGTGGAAAATATCTAATGCTTGGGGGGGCCCGGGCCCCGAGGCTTCTCCCTGGGTGCGTCCGTGTATTTACATTTAAATCAATAAAGGAACACACGAAACTTGAAGATTTCCTACTATATTAAATGCTTTTTATTTAAATGGGCACTCCGGGTGACGTCATTTCCCTCGTTCAACAAGTGGCTCTGATTGGTCGGAAAGTTACCAGGTAACCTATCCTCTATAGACCTTGATTTTTCACCATCGTTTTTTACCTTCAGCTTTTCGAAGAAAAACATGTCTCACTACGAAGAAATTCTGATAGCTCTTGACAAAATGAGATTTTGCCTGAATTCCTTAAGTTCTAATGGGTAACTTTCAAAGATTTCTTATTATTTGGTTTAGTTTTTCATTCTCATCTAATTCGGCAATATCTCCTTTAAAAAGTTTATCATTGTCAAGTATTTCGTCTAATAAGTTCAATCCCTCTTGTTCTTATTCAATAAACTCAAATTCATTTTAATTTAAAGCCCTATTTATTGCAGACATGATGTTTTTTTAACTCGACTCCCAATGAAATAACTTAAGAAATACGATTTTTCAGGAAACAAGCAAATAAGTAACAATAGGTTTTTTGTAGCTAAAATTAGGCCTGACAGTACAGTTCGTTTTATTACCAATCGATATTGAGTTGTACTTTACGTAAGATTTTGACAAGAACTCGAGTGCGAGGTGCGATACTATTCAGTTAAGTTCCATTGCTATTCGTGTCGGTTAAGACGTAAATCGCTGTTAAAGAAGTTTGCACACGTCTAAAGTCCATTTTAAAATTTTTGACATAACTTTTTGACAGTTATCTGCTGGCTATCATAAGAATAACATAGGCCATCGAAAAAAGGTCGTCCCAAAAATAATGAAATGAACTGTAATATAAAGAGCGACTGTGGACTTTTGTACTGGCAAACGAAAAATTTTAGTTTGTTCGGTTAGGTTTTCAGTCAAAATCAATGAAAGCCGCGTACAGAATAGCTATTTAGTTAGGTTAGGTTAGGACACGTTAGTCGAACTACATATAGTGTTTTCGTACCCGCTACAGTTATCGAGCCAGAAAATTAAAAATCGATTTGCTAAATGACTACTAATGATACTTTTGAAAAAAAATTGCAAATTACAAAATAAAATATATTTTTCTCCATAATGGCAGCAGATACAAAGAATACCAAAAATCAATAAGTTCTTGAACAAAGCAGAACTATTTTTTTGTATTTTAGAATCCACTAGAGGCCCACCGTCAAAAAATCAACGTCAATTATTTAAAGAAATATCAAGAATCTAAAATTATACCAATGTTTAGGCTGAAATAACCTGTATAATTTCGATGTTTGTATATATGTACTGGAATTCCTGTTTTGGACATAGTGCGTTTTATTCGAAAAACTTTCATGTGTGTTATGTATGTAAAATAGTGGAAAGGGCCATTTCGGAAATGGGATATGTTAATGCGGTGATTCTAGGGCCGTAAAGGGCTGATTTTATTTTATATGTATACTTTGAAAGGTACACGGATTTTTTTAAGACGGTTAAAAAACATTACAGCATAAAATAACTTGTATGAGTCCCTCATTGGAGTCCTTTTACAGGCACTCCATTAGCTAATTTTATTCTTTAATAAAGTGACATTAAAAAACGACAGATGTCACGATATATTACTAAGTCCAAATTTTACCTTTTGCAGATACAATTTTTATTTATCTCTCAAAAACCTGTTTTGTAGGTATTCTGTAGGCAAAATTAATTAAAAACTCTCGAAAACAACTAGGAAAAAACTGAAAAACCACCAGGAAAATATAGGATTAGGTCTGTGTAAGTTTTCCTCTTTTTTTACACACTTTACAGAACATTGATGAATTTTGGTTAGGTGGTGAAGACTGTTGCCAAACAATACATATCTACCAGTTCTTATAAAAAATAGGTTTCAATAATTGGCACAAAATTAAATCTGCGGCTGAAATAATTGTCTGGTATCAAAAATATTTTAAATTTACATTTCATTTTGTCATAACGTTATATGCGCGGCAACACTGTCTCTTTTTTTTATTATTTTTTGTATACTGGGATTTTCGCAATTAAAGGATAAGAGAATAATAGAACATGAGACGGCCAATCGGCTGCGGCAAATCTGCCACTGCGAATGAGTGGCGGCGAATTGTCTCATTTTTGTATTGCTACCGGTGCGATGCTCCTTCCTGAATGCCTTACAATATTTCCGTTTCCGTCACCGGCCCCAAACATTTTTATTTAAAGATATTAATTTGTATATGCAATTTATTTTAATTTGTGGGTGGGTGGGAACATACACGGCAATCATGTTTACAGCTGACGACCAATGACGGTCGCCATTATGGCAGACAGGTTTCCACCTATTTACGCTTAAGGGCCCACGAAGTCTGCATGAGTAAGACAAGAAATCTACACATTTACATTTAGAAATATTAAGCAAAAGGAACATTCTTAAATTACGTAACGCGTAAATTCAGGAATTTTGACCTTCTCCATCCCTTACGTAACTCATTTTTAAGAAAAAACACATTAAACTACTACCACCTTCCCATTGCTTCTAAGATAAAGTCCATATCATTATTTTTGGGATAATTTTGACGTTTTTTTTTCGCTGGCTATTTGTTATGGTAACAGCTGATTACTATCAAAAAGTTATCTCAAAAATTATGAATGAACTATACTACCTTCCCCTAGCTGCTTTCACCGAAAAACCAGCCACTACCACCTTCACTTAGTCTCTACCACTAAAAAAACAAGTACTACCAACGTCCCCTAGCTTCTACAAGCAAAAAACCAACTACCACCTTCCTCTAGCTTCTATCACCGAAAAATCAACTACAGTGAAACCTCTCCTTGCGGACACCTCTATTAAGCGGACACTCCCTTTAGGCGGACAAATTTGTTGCAACCAAGCTTTTCCCTATTTCTTTACATGTAAAATTCACTCTTATAACCGGACACTCTAATAACCGGACGAGGACAAATTTTTTTGCTTAAAAATTCTGATACCTCCCTTAACCGGACGCGAACCTCTGACAACGGGGCGGAGCGCTGCATGATATGGGTATAAATATTATGTAGTATGTTGGCAACAATGCACTCTGCAGCCGCTGAATTACCTCTTTCCGTTTTAATGCGGAGACTAAATACTTCTGTCGTATTTTCAACATATTTTATTCGGCGGGACTGCTGTGTTTTATTTGTATGGTTAAGTTGGGTACTAATAGATCTCTTTGAAATGGCGCCTATTCAAAAACTTCTTAGTTTACGTGAAAAAATGAAAGTTGTTAACGTTTCGGAAGGATCGCTGAAAAATTTAACATCGGACAAACTTAAGCAGCGGAAATTGTTAATAAATATATATGGTTCTCTCTCATAAGCGGACACTTCCAATCACTGTACCTACTAATGAACCTTCTCCTAGCTCATATAATAGGGACCTTTTGCACGCCCTCCTTTGGTTAACTTTATCCTTAATAAATGCGACATTAAATGACAGATGTCACGTGATATTGAAAAGCCCAATTTTGACCTTTTGCAGACACAATTTTTTATCCTTTATCCTTTATTTATCTGTCAAAAGCCTATTTTGTGTTCTGTTGGCAAAATTAATTAAAAAATTTCGAAAACAACTAGGAAAAACTGAAAGAGCAAAACCAGTGAAAAACCGCCAGGAAATTATAGGATTATGTCTGTGTTTACTGTGTACTTTTTTTTACGCCCTTTACATTGATGACATTTGGTTAGTTGGTGAACACTGTTTCCAAACATCACATAACCACCAGTTTTTTTTAAAAGTAATTTTCAATAGCTGGCATAAAATTAAATCTGCGGATTACCCCGCATTGGTACCTCTACAAATAATTGTCTGGTATCAAAAATATTTTAAATTTACATTACATATTGACATAACGTTATATGCGCGGCAACACTGTCTCTAAATAAAGGAACTAGTAGCCTGCGTTATTGGAACACAAGTAATGTCAAACACTATCCTTTTGTAAAGGATAAGGTTCAAACCAGGTAACTGCGCATGCCTCAAATAGAAGATAAGAGAAAAATGGGACATGCAAAAGGTCCCTAATTATGATAGTAGTAACAGTGGCGCACCCAGGAATATGTCTTGGGGGGGCCCGAGGCCTCTTTGGGGGGGCCGAGGCCTCTTGGGGGAGGCCCGAGACCTCATCATGTCGTATTTTATACTATTTTATTTGTTTATTCATGAAATATGTGGAAAGTATCTAAAAAAATCTTGGGCTTGGGGGGGGGGCACGGGCCTCAGGCCCCCCCTGGGTGCACCCATGGTAGTAGTTGGTTTTGTGGTGGTAGAAGCTACTAGAAGGTGGTAGTAGTTAATTTTTTGCTGGTAGGAGCTACGAGAAGGTGATAGTAGTTTAGTTTTTGGTGATAAAAGCTAGGGGCAGGTGGAAATAGTAGGTTTTTTGGTGGTAGAAGATAGAGTTGTTGATTTTCGTTACTTTTGAATACTCGTTACTAATCGTTACTCGACTACTAAGTAATCATTTTATATATTTGTTACTCTCGTTACTTTGAGTACTGTAACTTTATTCAATTCGATCAGACAATTAGTGCAAAATTCTCGGACTGTCGTTAATTCGAAGATCATTTACTTGTAGGTATATTTTTGTTGTTGATATTCAATTGAATTTTTCAAAATGCGGGCTAAAATTTAAAAAATAAAGGTGGGAATTACGTAGAAACTGTCATGTGTACAACTTTCTTTCAAAAATCTAATGCCTTACATACAAAAAAAATATGTAAAATCAAAAAATAAATAAAAATAGAGACAAATATTAAAATAATCGAAGGATTCAAAGTAACGAAAGTAATAATTTAATTTTCGGATCGGTATTCGTTACTCCGTTATTTGTCGAGTAACGGGTACTCGAGTAACGAGTAACTATTCGTTACTTGAGTACAACACCTCTAATAGAACAAACGTGGTAGTAGTTGGTTTTTTAGTGAAAAAATGGTTGAAAAAACTATTTTGGAGTGATAGCAGCTTTGATTTATTAGTTAGGATTTGTTTCGACCTCAAACATTTCGCCCCGACATCGAAAAGTATAAAGAGTAAGTAAAATGCTGGTCAGCAAAATAGGTAGACCCTATGTACCTTATATTTTTTACACACTGTGGGGGTGTTGAGTAATTTACTCAGGAGAGATTTAAAATGGACTGTATAAAGGGTTTTTGTTCTACTCACTGTTCGTTGCTGTGTTGTGGGATCGATGGGCGGCCGCCTTTATCCTGGCTTCAGCAGTTCTGTTGAGGGGTTTCCATTGCAGAGGTTTTAAGGAAGGGAGGACGAGGGAAAACACTCGCGAAAATGCGTAAATCTATTTACTTAAAATTATTTAACTAAAAGTGCTTCACTTGATTGCACACCGTGTGATTGAATAGGGATTTGAAACGATATATCCCGTTGTAACTACAAATTCACACTGAATTTTCATTATATTTTTCTAAAAGCTACAGCTAAGGTGGACAAATCCCAATTCTACACAGTGAGCCAAAAAATATCTAATCCAATAAAAAGTAAAATTAAAATAACTAAATTCTAACATCCACACGAAATGAATGTACTGAGGACCGAACATACCGCCGGCCAAAAGGGGTTTACCCCTTTTAATTTTAACTACTATCTACATTGTCTTCAATGGGGAGCGGACACAGCTTAACAACCGGTCGCTTTAAAGTACCGTTAGTGGTACGCACGCTTGCCACTCGTACTACACCGTCCGAACCTGGATACACTGCCTCAATACGACCCAGTCGCCATTGCATACAGGGAGTGTTATCCTCTTTTATAACCACAAGGTTACCAATTTTTAGTGAACCTTTACTATCATGCCATTTAGCACGTTGGTGAAGAGTATGTAAGTACTCTTTAGACCACCGAGACCAAAAATCCTGGTGCAACTTCTGGAGCAATTGCCAACGATCTAATCTATTAAGGGGGGTGTCACTAAAATTGGGTTCGGGAAGTGCACTAAGAGACTCTAAGGTCAAAAAATGACCTGGGGTGATTGCCGAAATGTCATTCGGATCACTACTAAGGGGGGTTAAAGGCCTACTATTTAAAAAAGCTTCTATCTGTACAAGCAGAGTGTACATCTCCTCGTATGTTAAGATTTGAGATCCAACTACACGTAACAAATGAGTTTTAACGGATTTTACTGAAGATTCCCAAAGACCGCCAAAATGGGGTGCAGAGGGGGGATTAAAATGCCACGAAATTGTTTCTGCTTTCGAAGCATCACGCATTAGATTACATAAAGTTCTATAAGCTCCAGTAAAATTAGTTCCACAGTCACTGTGGAGTGAAACAAGTCTGCCTCTACGGCCTACAAAGCGACGTAAGGCTGCCAGAAAAGCATCGGAAGACAAGCTTGAAACTAGCTCTAAATGCAAAGCTTTGGTAGCATAACAAACGAAAAGACAAAGGTATGCTTTCGTCGTGCGAGCTCCTCGGTAGCGAGTCATTAACAGATTAAAGGGACCTGCGAAGTCAACACCTGTGTGAAGAAAAGGCTTAACTTGGCTCACGCGAAGTAAGGGTAGATCACCCATGGGAGCTTGAACAGGGGTTGGATTTATCTTATAGCAAGTAATACACTTAGAAACTACCTTTCTAATTACATTTTTGCAGGAAATTATCCAAAATTGTTGTGTGATTATGTATTGAATTGATTGAATTCCTGCATGGAAATATTTCAAGTGTACATAACTAACCAAAAGTTCCGTAAATCGATGATTGTTGGGCAATAGAGCAGGAAATTTTTGTTGATAGGACAACGAAGTAGAATTTCTTAATCTGCCACCAAGGCGAAGTATGCTTTCATCATCTAAAAAGGGGCTTAGTCTTCTAAATAATTTTGAGGGTAAAAGATGCTGTTGGATTCTATCAATTTCATGAGAAAAAGCTAAAGTTTGTACATGCTTTACTAAGAGCATGACAGACTGATGTAACTCTAAACTAGTAAGAGGTTCAGTTACTTTGATTTTGTTTCTACAATTCGACAAAAATCTTAAAATATATGCTAAAACTCTACGTAATCTATCAAAACTAGAAATATTTTCTATTAGTTGAGCTAACAAATGGGGTTCTAATTCTGCTACAAGAAGACATGTTTTTCTATGTTCAGGAATGTCTTCATCAGACAATGGAAGATTTATTTCTGTCCATGTGTCGGTGTGTTGCGACAAAAAACTAGGGCCATACCACCACATTGAGCTTTCTGACAACTCAGATGGGAGGAGACCACGACTACCTAAATCTGCAGGATTGTTCTCAGATATGACATGATGCCAATGCGAGGAAGGGATTTTTTCTTGGATGAAAGTTGATCTATTACTAACAAAAGTGGTAAATCTATGTGGGGAAGACTTTATCCAAGAAAGGACTATAGTTGAATCACACCAAGCGTATATTTCACTAATTTTTAGCCTGGGCTGATAAATTCCTAGAACATAATGTAACAATTTTGATAACAGAACTGCTCCACACAGTTCAAGGCGGGGTATACTAATTGTTTTTAAAGGGGCTACTTTGGATTTTGCAGTCACAAATTTGACACAAAATTCATTATCTTTTAATGAAAATCTAAAATAAACAACAGCACAATAGCCTTTTTCAGAGGCATCTGAAAAGCCATGAATCTGAATTGATTGGTAACTATCAGGCACTACTCTACGAGTTATTTTACATAAAGATAGCAAACTAACTTCACTTGTAAATTTTTCCCATATTCTACTAATTTCTATCGAGGGTGGATCATCCCAATTGAGCTTTAAGTCCCAAAGCTTCTGTATTAAATGTTTTAGGAAAAAAGTAACAGGGGTTAAGATACCCAGAGGGTCAAAAATCTTAGCTAAGTTGCTAAGTAAATTACGTTTTGTACACGGTGACAAAATTGAGTTTATCGAAAATTGATAGGAATCTGATGATGGACTCCACTCAAGTCCTAAAACTTTAAGAGTATTATTGGAATCAGCATCAAAGGATAAATTTTCATTACACAGATGAGAAGAAGGAAAGTCTGCCAAGAGTCTTGGGTCATTGCTGCACCACTTGCGCAATTCAAACCCACCTTTGGCAAGAAGAGAAATTAGGTCTTTCTGAATCCTTTTGGCACCTTCAAGGTCACAATGCATGCCAGTTATATCATCTACATATGAGTGCGAGATAATTAGTTCTGAAGCTTCAGGATAATTAACTTTCTCCTGCTCAGCTAAAGTAAGCAATGATTTGATAGCTAAATAAGGGCTGCATGTTAATCCATAAGTAACAGTACAGAGAGCTATGTCTTCGATTGGACCATCAGGCTGAAAACGCCAAAGAACGCGTTGATAATCCTGATGAGGAGGAGTAACTAGAATTTGTCTAAACATTTTACAGATATCCGCTGTAAATACGAATTTTTCCAATCTAAATAACAGAAGTAATTGACATATGTCAGCTTGAAGTTTGGGACCAGGAAGCAGGCAATCGTTTAATGAATAAGGATCACTAGAACTCTTAGCAGAGCCATTATAAACCACGCGAAGTTTAGTTGTGACACTAGAAGGCTTTAGTACACAATGATGTGGGATATAATAACTTTTATCTGGAATGGCCAAAGATGAAACTATTTTCATATGCCCTAAAGATAAGTATTCCTTCATAAAATCGGAATATTGCATGTAAAGATCAGAATTTTTTAACAATCTACGTTCTAATGCTAAGAATTGCTTGAGTGCTAACTCTCTACTGTTGGGAAAAGAAGGTTCACTAGATTTAAAAGGTAAAGATACTACAAATCTGCCTGTCTCTGTTCTATAAGTGGTTTCAGAAAATATTTTTTCAGCTAAACTATCTTCAGGTGACATTGAATTGACCTTGGGAACTTCCTCGTCAAGCCAAAATCTTTGAATGGTATCTTCGAGGGTGTCCATTGCCAAAAATGTTTGAGAAATGAATTGACTAATTACTTTAGACGAAGAACAAGTTTTACCCATAAGCAAATAACCAAAAATACTATTAATTGCCACTGGATCATTAGGACCAGCAACAATCTTTCCATCTTTAAGTATTCTTGCAAATATATCAGCTCCTACTAATATATCAACCGGTCTAGATTTGTAAAAATAAGGATCGGCTAGCTGACAATTTTTTAAGAAAGGCCAATTAGTAGTGGAAAGTGTTGAAAGTGGAAGATTTCCACATATTTTAGGGATAACTACGGCACTAAATTCTAAAAGGGGACTAGATTTTCCTGAAGGACGAATGGTAGAAGAAATGCTCTCACAACTTTTAAGCATAGGGGCTTCACCAATGCCTTGCACATCGATATCTGATTTGTAACTATGTAAACCAAGACGTTTAACACAAGCTTTCGTTATGAAATTTGAGGTTGAACCTGAATCTACGATTATTCTAATAGGTTGATAATCGCCTTTGCTATCTAAAATTTCTACTATTGCGGTGGATAATAATACACCCGAAGAATCGATGCTACTACTTAAACATAAGGGGTTGTCTACAGTTAATCCGACAAAAGCATTGGGGTTGCTTTGTGAATTTTGACTATCAATATGAGGTAATTGAGCTACAGAGTTAGCATTATTGGAAACTATACTACTATGGTTGGCATGGTGGTTGGCACCCGAACTAGTGGGGTGGCCAATGGAATTCGGGAAACTAGAACTAGAATGCGCTACTGGACTACAATGAGTATTGACACTCTGATTATAATAATTTGGAGTGGAACTAAAGCTACTAAAATGGGGGTTAGGACCCTGACTATGATTGTGTACAGGATTGTACTTAGTATTGACACTCTGATTATAATAATTTGGAGTGGAACTAAAGCTACTAAAATGGGGGTTAGGACCCTGACTATGATTGTGTACAGGATTGTACTTAGGACCCTGACTATTATGGTGTGTAACAGTACTGCAGGCTTGAAAATTTCTATTATTTTGACTACTATTATTCTGACTACTATTATTCTGACTACTATTATTCTGACTACTATTATTCTGACTACTATATAAGGTGCTAACTTGATTGGAACTATCATTTCCACTGAAACAAAGTAAACTATGGTGACGAACACCGCAACGAAAACAGGAATTAGTAGAGGGGCACTCCTTTATACTATGCGATCTAGAAAGGCAATTTAAACATAAATAATTTGCCTTGGCAAGTTTATAACGTTCATTGGGAGTTTTTGAGCGAAAGAACTGACATTTAGAAAGAGTGTGATAAGGTCCCTGTTTGCAAACTACACAAGTATTTTTATTATTATTTTGATTGGGTTGACTTAGAAAAACATTGGAAGTTTGTCTGGAGCTACCTGATTTAAAACTACTACTATTATTATTTATAGATTTTTTAAAGAATTTTTTATCTTCTTTTCGGGTTAATTCTACATTATCTAAAGCTTCACAGTGTTTTTCCAAATACGCTATTAACTCTTTATAATCAGGCATTTTATTGGAATCAGAAAGCTGTAACTCAAATTTTGTTGCTAAGGAAATATCTATTTTTCTATTAATCATTTGAACTAATGGAAATGACCAGGCGTCTATAGGTAACTGTAAATTGCGCAAGGCCTCTAAATTATCGTTAAAGGTATCTAACAGGGTACGTAAATCTTGAGGATTTTCTGAAGATACTTTTTTAGCATTTTCAATAGCTGACCAATGACTAGCTGCTATGATTCGTTTTCTATAATACCTTTTACACAAAGTGTCATAAGCAATGGAATAATTAGCATGAGTTAGTGGCAAATGCTGAACTAGGAGTTTTGGCTGTTCCTCAAGGGCTTTCAGTAAATATTCGAATTTAGTTACATCCGAAAAGTGAGGATTGTTATGAACCAGGGCTTCAAACATATCTTTGAAACTAGGAAATGAAGTTACATCTCCTCTAAAAATAGGTAAATCTAAAGGTTTAAGATTGTTAGTAAACTGAGGTGCCCTTGATAAGGAAACAGAAGATTGCGTTTCACTAGTTGTATGAGAAAATAAGCTAAAATATATGCTTTTAATATGCCAGAATTTATTTTCAAAATCAGCTCGAACTTTATCTTCAGCTTGAAAATCATCCTGTTCATCTAATAAACCTATCAAAATGTTATGCTGTTTACTGAAATCATCTCTAATTTGTTCTAGGTCTTGATAGCGAACCTTGAGTGAAGCATGATATTTGCTATCAGTCTCAGCTTTTATAGCAAAATCGTATATTTCAGTCATGCGACTAATTTCACTCAGTCTTAAGTTTGTTGCTTTTCTAACTTTATCTGACATTGTAGCTTAATAATTAAACCAAACTAAAAATTATAAAAAAATCTGTTTTATATTTTAAATTTAAAAAAATAACAAAAAATTTTTTTTTTTTATTTCCTAAGTTAAATTTTAAACTTAATAAATGGCGAGAAATCTACTAACTACCAATTTAATGAAGTTGTCTAAACGTGGTAAACGAGTGCTACTATTTGTTGAAAACAAAATTTTTCTACTATTTTTTCTCAACTAATAAATTGAGCAATCAATTGGAAATTTTAAGAAAAAATGCTCCTACTACTAAATACGCAATTAATTTTATCAGTTATTTACCTAATTAGCATCTATAATTAATTATTTTATGGTTTCAGAAAAAAGCTACTACAATTTTCAATTTATACGTGTCACTGTGTATGACTAATGGCTGGACACAGTACTAAAGCAATGCATACAGTAAATTCTAATATGGAGTGTGGCTAAAACGTTCTATACTATATGAGAATCCATTCCCATTACTAACACGACAGAGACCGGCTGCTAACTGCCGGCTTCGAAACAAAGCAAAAAAAAGGCGATAAAGAAATTGATTTCTATTCAATTTGAATAAATGCACGACCTATAATTGGAAATTTTGTGTGAATGTTTTACAGCAAGAACTCTAAAAATTTATGTTAATTAATGACTATATGCCGATTAGTTTACTCCTAACTTTGAGTTTAGTGAAAGGCGGATCAAAGTCACTATGTATTTTTATCAAAAAGTCTACCTACTATATAAAAAAAAACGACGATTAGGGTAGTAAAGTAGGAGTAACGCTAAAAAGGATCTGGCGAAAAGGACCAAAAATGTGGGGGTGTTGAGTAATTTACTCAGGAGAGATTTAAAATGGACTGTATAAAGGGTTTTTGTTCTACTCACTGTTCGTTGCTGTGTTGTGGGATCGATGGGCGGCCGCCTTTATCCTGGCTTCAGCAGTTCTGTTGAGGGGTTTCCATTGCAGAGGTTTTAAGGAAGGGAGGACGAGGGAAAACACTCGCGAAAATGCGTAAATCTATTTACTTAAAATTATTTAACTAAAAGTGCTTCACTTGATTGCACACCGTGTGATTGAATAGGGATTTGAAACGATATATCCCGTTGTAACTACAAATTCACACTGAATTTTCATTATATTTTTCTAAAAGCTACAGCTAAGGTGGACAAATCCCAATTCTACACAGTGAGCCAAAAAATATCTAATCCAATAAAAAGTAAAATTAAAATAACTAAATTCTAACATCCACACGAAATGAATGTACTGAGGACCGAACACACACTTCACAGAACATTGAGGACTTTTGGTTAGTTTGTGAACACTGTTGCCAAACAACAGATATCTACCAGTTTTTATAAAAAAATATTTTCAGTAATTCTCATAAAATTAAATCTGCAAAAATTTACATTATACTTTGTCATAACATATGCGCGGCAACACTGTCTCTAAACAAAGAAACTACCCACATAGCACAAAAATCACATCAACGTTAAATTAACGTGAACAAAAATAACAAAGTTTTTTTACTTGAAAACAACCTCATACCATGTAATATTTATTTTGTTAAATCTACATGCTTAAAGATAACTTAAAAACAAGGAGAAATCAAGCTATAAAAATTTACTTTTTGCTGAGGTTTCTGGTGCTGTGTATATAACGTGTTTTTTACCCTCGTTATTTTCATGTACCAAATTTAACTTGAAAAGTCCTCCACAATATGTTCTAAAACGCTACTAGTTTAAGACTTCTCAAACCTACTAACTTTCTGCGTCTTTTTTGGTCACGTTTTTATAATAACATTTTTTTAACTTAAAAGAGACGCAAAAAGAAGGTATAAAAGTTCACTAGTTTAAGACTACAATACTTCAAGACAATTCTAAAGATGACGCTCAAGCCAGGACAAAATATCTATTTATCTATCTATACATTATGTTTTTTTTTAAAGCTAAACAAGATTTTTAACAGTAAACACTTTCACAGAATATTAATGTGTCTTTGTCAGGATAATAACAGATGCGTCGTGATCGTCAATCAGGGATCAGTTTCTTTTAACAGGTTTTTGGAGTTTAGAGGCCAAAATCAAAGTTAAAAATCCCGACAATAGGTGTCGCTGCTGCTATTAAAATTTCAAAAATATTTGGTAGAAAAACCATGCAAGTCGCGTTTTAAAATTCGTGTAGAAAAGGGGTGAATCTAATGTAATTTTAACGTTAATAAAAATCACTTGAAACTAACTTAAAAAAATTGCTGTTTTAATTTTATAATGGCGTTATTAATACGCAGTTTTTCGCAACGTCATTTTTTATAACGTTCATGAATAACCTATTAAGCTTGTTTTCATATATGAAATAAACGTATTTTTCTAGCAGCTTTTCAAATCAACGTTTTTTTTTCTCACGTCTTTTTTATGTGTTAAACACGTGATTGTGCTATGTGGGTAGTAGCCTGCGTTAATCGAACACAAGTAAGGTCAAACATTATCCTTTAGTTAGGGATAAAGTTCAAACAAGATAACTACGCATAATACTAATAGAAAATATGACCAAACCGTTCAAAAAAAAAATCAACAAACCCCAAAATTCATGTAAATTACAATTTTTCTAGTAAAAAGTAAACGTGTGTTTTATTTTTGTTTAAATATGACTCATATCAATTGGATTTTCAAAAAATAATATATTTTTTATGTTAATTACATCGGTAGCAAATTTGAAAAATAATTGTAATGTGAATTACTGTTTCATGTAGGTCTTAAATTAAACATTTTTTAAAATAATTTGACCCGGAAAAGTTATCATTAAATGAGATTGACCCACATACACTCCATATAATGGCGGGCATCAAGATGGGCCATAATTCACCCCAGGACACGACAGATTTATGGTTTGTTGTGTTAAAAAATCGAAAAAGGACCCAGTAAATGGCCAGCAAATGGACCCATGTTTTCATCGACTGTGTGAAATCTTTTCCAAAAGATGTTCTTAGATAATGGTTATGGGTTCTATTTAGACTTTCTGAGATAAAAAAGACCACCCATCATTAACTTTGTATAGTTGCCATAGTAGAAAATATGTACCTGGTACACATATGTACAGTATTGAAAGACTTATTTTTAGCGACGATTCAAAGTTTAACCTGTTTCGAAGTGATGATGTGTGACATGTGAGACGACACAAATACTTCGAACCAGGTTAACTTTAATTCGTCGCGATAAAAGAGTTTTTTCCAAACTTTGGCAGTCCAGTGAGCATGATAAACTACAAGTTTGAAACAAACGAACGATTTTTACTGAAAAGAGTGTTCTTTTGGCTGCATGATGATTTAACTGGGGAAGGGGGCTTGATCACAGATCGAAACATTCTAATCCTGATTCTTAGGGAAATTTCATATTTTAGGACTCAATATTTAATAGCTCTGCGGGGGGGCTTTAGCCCCCTACGTACGCCACTGTCACAGTGACAGTCTTCTTTCAATTCTGCCAAGAGTTTTGTTGGTTGTATAAATAAGTTATCTTTACACATCATTTTGATGCGACGATTAAGTTTCTTAAATGCTTTCCTTTGACGTCAGGTGATTCCTAGCGGCAGAACAAATCCTCTAAATTATTTAGAGTTCTTCGTACTATAGATCAATGTAATAATACATTTCTGTCCCAACGCCGCATATATATGTTTTTTAAAAAGTGGGTCTGTAGTCCCAGCCGCTCGCCGTATATATACGTTCAAGGTGGAATGGTCTCAATTCACCAAAGCCGAACATATGCGCTACTTTAGACCCATTGGGGTCCCAATGCCGTAGAGAGATGTCCAAAAAAAAATTTACATTATTTTTTTTTTGTTGCTTTTGCTCTCTGATGAGTACTTCTAAAAAGAAAACGTTTTAGTTTGTTAAAAAAAATATATTTCTCATTAACATAACAAAAAATACAAAAAATCAACATTGTTTGTTCATTTACCTGTTTATTTATATGCACGTACAAATAAGGCAATGAGATTCTAAGCATGAAAAATCCTCTGGGACTGAGGGACCAACATGTAAATTAAGGCCCGGGACACAAAGGGATAATATTATATTTAAAATTTTTATTAGTTCCCAGACCACCTATCAGTTTTACAAAAATAACTGAAACTAAATATCTAATGCTTTGAAAACATGAGGAGATAAATGTTTGTTGCCATATTTTTGTCCAGCAGAAAAATGTAGTCAGTTTAATAAAAAAATTATATTTCCAAACCAGAGAAAATATAAACTAGTCCTTATCTTGTACGATTTAGAAAACATGTGCTCTCATAAGTCGTCGAAATCCAATCTGTAGTCTGTGTGCATATGCAGTGTCGTATATAAGGGGGGGGGGCGGGCCTCCCCTAAAACTAAGATTTTTTAGATAATGTCCACATAAAGTCCATATCATTATTTTTGGGATAACTTTTAACGATTTTTTTTCGCTGGCCTATGCTATTTGTTATGGTAACAGCTGATTACTATCAAAAAGAGAACGAGAAATTGTCAGGCTATTAACTCAACCAAGCCAATTCAACAAATTTTATTTTCTTTTTGGAACAAAGAATTATAAAAAAAATTAGTTGAATTGGCTTGGTCGAGTTAATACCCTGACAATTTCTCATTCTTGTATTAAGACACCACACAACATACATAAGTGGAAGTTTTCAGAAAATTTGTGTATGTTCCTGGGTGGCTCAATGAGAGAGCGTTTGCATACAGAGCAAGAGATTCCGGGTTCGAGTCCCGGCCGATTTTATTTGATTTTATTTTTTATGATTTTTCTTTCTTTAATTTCACTTGTTGTTTATAATAAATACTAATTGGTGTGGAAAGACGCAGGAAGAAACAGAGTTTTTGATTTTTTTGGTAACATAAATTTGTTAGGTATACAGGCATCTCTAGTCAAACCAGATTTTTTTTTTTTGAGAATCTTGCACAGTATGCGAATACATAATTCATTAATTTGTTTAACTAAATGAACAGCTTCTACTGCCTTTTGAAGGCTAATTTAGAAAATTATTTATCACACGGGAAAGATGATACCTACCTATGAAAAATAAATATGTAATATAAATAGGAGTATATTACTTTTTTAAATATTGAATTTCTGTTACATCGATCAATAAACTTTGTCTGTGTAACAACTTTTCTCGTAATGTCGGACCGTCTGAAATAAAAAAAAACTTTAATGTGGATCAAATGGACACATGAACCATTGCATCCCCCCATTAACATAGTGTTTTATGTTTTATTTTTGATCACCAAATTATTTTCTTTTCTATTTTCTAACCATATGAAAAAATATTTCAAATGGTAAACATAGTTGCACAACAACAAGTGAAATTAAAGAAAGAAAAATAAGAAAAAAGTTTTTCTGCTTCGGCCGGGACTCGAACCCGGGATCTTTTGCTCTGTACGCAAACATTCTAAACATTGAACTACCGAAGCCATACATAAATTTTCGGAAAACTTTCATCTATGCAGGCTGCGGTGTCTCAATACAAGAACGAGAGACTCTCAGGGTATTAACTCGACCAAGTCATCAAACTGATCTCTATAATTCTTCCTTCCCACTGTCAAAGGTATGAAAACTCAAAAGTTAGACGTAAACTATCAACGTCTGAAATTTTAAATTTAATTTCACTTGTTGTTTATAGTTTTAGGTCCTTGCATTATTTGCAATTTGGTATTTGAGAATAGTTACACAAGTTGGGGATACAATGCACATTATTTCATGTATCCCCTATTGACAATATGAGTATTTTTCCTTCTTATTTCAAAATGCAAATAATATTTTTTTTAAAATTTCACATAAGTGTAACCAAATTCTGTAACCTAAATGTGTCCGTTCTATCCCCGTGTCCAGTGTCTCCCCAGTTTCCCCTTCTATGTAAGTCTACTCTCAGGCTCATTTTGAATCAGGGTAATTCTTTTTATTTTTTCTTTTAAAAATTAAACCAATTTTGCCGCTTTAGACCGAAGCCCGGCTAAACAGTTAATTTCTTTTATTTTTAGAATTTCCAACTAATTTACGAAATTAATAATTAAAAACATTGGTAATTGTATTAATTCGGTTTTAAAGGGACTTGACTCCTTCATGAAAATTACAATAAAACCCATAAATAATGAATAGGCTTTAATATTGGGGAGGTCTCATCCCGAGTTTGTCGCTGGTAAACTGGGCGCACAACTTAATTAAAGGAAAACAACAATATCGTCGCTGTACCTGCAAAACGTCAAATGTGAAAAAATCTCGATTTTATTATTTTTTAATTAAAGTACTAGGTATGCAAAAGGTTCCAAGTCGTTCACACAATCAAAAGAAGTCGCTTGAATTGAATTGCAATATGACCAATGTGAAACGCCTACTAACGTCTAGCAAAAAGTTTTTTGTTGATTCTGTAAAGTTACATTTTATTGACATTCGACGTTTTGCACATAGAGCGACAATATTTTGTTTGAATCTGATTTTAGACTACATAATATTAAACTATAGGGTTTTTGCCGGGACCGAACAGTGATTTTTCCAGAATAGGGGTAAAAGGGGGAATTCCGCGGCCTTAAGGGAACTAGCAATATTAAAGCTTTTAAATATAAATTTTAGTCGCAATTTTTTTTATTTATTAAGCTTATTAACATAACAACAACGTTTAATTAAGAAATGTAATTTTTTTCGTATATTTATAAAAAAAACTATATTTTTTTATGTTGCTGTTGGCGGTATTTCCTTATGGTAGTTGGCAGTACCGCCACATTCTTGTGGTAAAAGCGTATATAGTATGTTTTTTTATAATGGCGGTTCGTCATTTACAGTAATGTAAATATGTCATGACGTAACCGCCAAAATAAAAAAAAACAAACTTTATTAGTTTTTATTCATACCTCCGAGGGGTCATCAGCTTTCAACAGTACTGTACAAATTTCACAACAGTACCCGACAGTACCACGACAGGATCCAACAGTACTCGACAGTACACGACAGTACTCAACAGTACTCGACAGTACCACGACAGGACCCAACAGTACTCGACAGTACACGACAGTACCCAACAGTACTCGACAGTACACGACAGTACACGACAGGACCCAACAGTACTCGACAGTACACGACAGTACCCAACAGTACTCGACAGTACACGACAGGACCCAACAGTACTCGACAGTACACGACAGGACCCAACAGTACCCGACAGTACCACGACAGGACCCAACAGTACTCGACAGGACCCAACAGTACACGACAGTACCCAACAGTACACGACAGTACGTAACAGGACTTAACAGTACATGATAGAAGCCAACAGTACTCGACACAACCCTCTCACCCGAAACAGTGGCGTAGATGCAAAACGACAGGATGACCTTTTTGTTTTTTTTTTTTTTTGGAGACGGCGCGGTTCAAATTTCTACGGCGCGGTTCGGTTCATTCATATATGATGATGATGACCTTTTTTTGTGGTCGCAAGATTTGTGAGCGCGGCGCGGTTCCCCAAAGGCACGACGACAGTACTCAACAGGACCCAACAGTACACCGCCAGGACCCAACAGTACTCGACAGTACACGACAGTACTCAACAGTACACCGACAGGACCCAACAGTACTCGACAATACACGACAGTACCCAACAGTACTCGACAGTACACGACAGTACCCAACAGTACTCAACAGTACGCGTCAGGACCCAAGTCCTGTTGGACGCTGTACAAAATTTTAGGGTGCCGATGACCCCTCGCATACCTCTAATACTTTTTACTGGTTTAGAATAATTTATAAATAAAAAACACACCAAAATATTTTAAAAAATGTATTAGCCAATAGAAAAATAATTTTTTAGAACCTCAATCCAATTAGCGACAACAAATTAGAAGCAAAGCATATTCTACTTATACCGCAGACGAGATCAAACTAAGATGGCAACACGTTGTAACTGGAATGCTTTAGCCTCACCCAGTGGCGTATATAGGGGGGGGTTTGTTCACCCCCCCCCCCCGAAGCTAAGATTTTTTTAGAGATTTTCCACATATTTCATGAATACAAACATAAAATAGCATAAAATACAGCCTCATGAGGTCTTGCCCCCCCTCGCCCCCCGAAACTGTATCCGCCCCCCCAAAACTGTCCCGCCCCCCCCTCGAAACTTTTTTCTATATACACCACTGGCCTCACCACTACTGCCCTGTTTGCCGTAAATGACATCTCTCTGGTCTTTTCTGGTTCCCTAACTATCTGGGGTGGCGGTATTGCCCCCCCAGTCTACCCTTCATCTTCCGGGTGCTCGTTCGAAGAGACAAACGTCCGTTTTTTTTAACAACTCTTCCGAAAAGTCTGGTATTCGATCGAGCCTCGAATACTCAATTTGCTGTGATTATTTCCAACTTCAACTAGGAGATGGAAAGTCTAGAATAACAAATTCTAGGCTGTTAGAAATCCATGTTACACTCCTTACTTTTATATACCAAGTAGTATTTATTAGTCGTGGAAGTTGTTAAAACCAAAGTTGCACTGAACTTGAACGTTGTCTGAATTGTTTTGATTTGTTGTTTATGTCCCACAACGACATTACTACGATTTTTGAACGTTAACGTAACTTACGCGACAGTTCGCGACTTTTTCATTTAAACAACCAATCATTGCTAACGACCTTTACAAAACGTTTTTCCGGCCAAAAATTGGTAACACATTTTCTAATTCAAAACTCAACATTTTCTGGCCGTTGTGTCGCAATCGTGGGTTTAAGCAAACGCGTTTGTTCAAAAAATTTATTGATCTGCGCACAGGGCACCATTATCCAGCTACTATATTTTTTGTTTTCAAGAAAAACGGAGTCATTTCACGACAACTTTAGAAAAATATATTTTTGTAAAAATACGTCAGAATGGAAGTTCGGATTTTGGATGGCTAAAATAGGTAATATTTGACGGTCTTGCATTTCTAAAATGTGTTGGTAGAAAAGCTTTTGATAGCAATATAAAGTGTTGCCTAAAATCTTAAAGTATAAACACAATTTTGGCACGCAATTGAGGAAGTTTAGCCAACGACTTATTGCTACTTGGGATTCCTGGCGCCCAGACGATGACTGCCGAATTTGCGCAAAATTATTCGGACCGGCCTGACGCCTGTCAAATTTTGACAGCTTTATGCTAACGAATATAAACGCTAACGTGACCGCACAGACTCTCGAATTTATGAGTTATGAATAATTTAGAAAGAAATTGATTTGGTTAGCCCACCGACTACATTTTCCCTTTAATTGGCAATTAAAAACTTTCATAAAATCATCGGGCTATTTGAGGAATAATTATGGTTTATGGGGCTAAATAATCAAACTATTTTTTAAAAGTTCTACCTTTGTTGATGATTCTAAGTTTTATCAAAAAACACATACAGAAAACATAACGTTTTTAATTTCTTTTACCAAGGCCAAAAGAAAATACAGGCCACGGCCTTTAAAAGATCAGCTGTTATAGTGGGCTAAATTTTACATTGGGTCTTATGGGAGAATAGAGATTTATTTGTGATATTTTTAAAATGTCACTACAGATTTTCTCAAAATTTTAGTAAAACATTCCCAGACACTATCCCGATATTCCACCAAACTTTTGTAATGAAAGATGATTAAAATGTTAAAATCTTCAAGATTAAGCATTCCTTATTTTGAATTCAAATATCCCGCCGCACGCCAACTGTAGCTGCATTAGGTATTTACGTCGGATTAATCTGTTTGATCGAAATCGTTCGTTTATTCCATCTAAATCTAGGACAGGTAGATCTGAAACGTTCGGTAATTCTACTCAGAGTAGTCGGACGTAAGTCTGATTGCTCCGTGCATTTTCACCAACAAAACAGATTAATCCGAGATTGTGAGGTTATGTTCGGTATTTGTTTTGTTTACAAAAATAATGATTGAAATTGAATTATTTGATGTAGAAGAAAACAAATTATATTATAAAATTATAGCTGGGCGTATATTTAAGGTTACTACTTCTGTAATGTAATCACGTGACCAACAATTCGTCGCGTCTGAGATGCAAATACAGAACGCAGCTTCCCCCATAGCACAATCACGCGTTTAACACGTAAAAAAGGCGTGAGAAAAAAAAAGTTGATTTTAAAAGCTGCTAGAAAAAAACGTTTATTTCATATATGAAAACAAGCTTAATAGGTCATTCATTAACGTTGTAAAAAATAACGTTGCTAAAAACTGAGTAGTAATAACGCCATTATCAAATTAAAACAGCACTGTTTTTACGTTAGTTTCAAGTGATTTTTATCAACGGCAAAATCCCATTAGATTCACGCCTTTTCTACTCGAATTTTAAAACGCGACTTGCATGGCTTTTCTACCGAATAATTTTAAGCTTTTACTAGCAGCAGCGCCACCTATAGTCATTTTAGGATCACGACGCATCATTCATTTAACCTGATAAAGACACATTAATACTCTGTGAAAGTGTTTACTGTTAAAAAATCTTGTTTAGCTTTTAAAAAAAAACATAATCTATATAGATAGATATATAGATATTTTCTCTAGGGTCACTGCATCCTGGAAGCCTGGCGTCTCCGCCAGGCTTCCAGGATGCAGTGACCCTAATTTTCTCTTGCCTTGAGCGTTATCTTTAAAATTGTCTTGAAGTGTTGTAGTCTTAAACTAGTAAAATTGTCTTTAAAATATTGAAGTTGGAATGACGGTTCATGAATATTTGATTTTTTTAAATATGAAGCCGGTTTTAAGATTGATTTTACTATATTCTTGAAGAACAATTTTTTTTAAATGTATAGTAGTCCTTGATTTTTCAGAGCCGCTTAAATAGCTCACGCAAGGCCAACACAAAAATAGAGGCCACGACCCTGAAAAAATCAGCTGTTCTGTTTTTTTATGATATTTTCAAAAGGGCACTACAGATTTCCGCAAAATTTCAGTGAAATATTCTCAGACACCATCCCGATATTCCACCAAAGGTTTGTAAGGAAGCAACATGATTAAAAGGTTAGAATCTTCAAGATTTAGCATTCCTTATTTTGAATTCAAATTACCCGCCATGTACCACATGCCAACTGTTATATTTGACATGTATTTGACATTGTCATCTGTTATTGTCAAATTCGCTTCTGCTTTAAACTTAGTTTTTGTTTGAGCTAATGAACGGCTATGAAAAATTAAGGATTACTATACATTTAAAAAAAATTGTTCTGCCAGAATAAAGTAAAAACAATCTCAAAAACGGCGTTATTTAAAAAAAAATTAAATATTCATGAACCGTCATTTCAACTTCAATATTTGAAAGACAATCAGCTGTGTCGTAACGTGACCATCAAAAAAACAATCAGCCCCGGATGTGAAGTCAACAAAGTGGATGATCGTGGCCCGTCCGTTTTGATAGCCCTGATTTATCAAACGTCATTCCAACTTTAAAATTATAAACACAATCAGCTGTGGCGTGACATGACCATCAAAAAGAAATTCAGCCCCCGCTGCTGTGAAGTCAACAAAGTTGTAGATCGTGGCCCGTCCGTTTTGATAGCCCTGTACAAGCATTTTAGCATTTTAGTAACCCGTATTATAAGGTATTATCCGTGTATTCATACGGCTGGTTAATTAACCAAAGTCGTTAAAATTTTTAAACTTGATTTAACTTTTTAAGCGTGATGCGCAATTTTGATCCGATTAAGAGATAATGCGAAGCGCATCCGACAAGCTTCTGTTAACGATGATGTAACAGTGCGAAATTGAGTCCCTGATGTTACTTGTACTCTAATGTAGTAGTACGAAAAGTTTTTTAATTTATTTAGCATGGGTATCACAAAGTTGCATGTTTAAACTTTTTTTAGTAATTGTAAAGTCTTCTTTTGCGATACTGTTGTATTGGCCCATGCAAGTAGCAAGGGATCATTATATTAGGAGTAATATTTTCGCTGAATTAGTTCTTTTTTACGTCATTGGTCATCTAGCAGGGGCGGATCTAGGAATTTCATTTGGGAGGGGGAAAATTTTACCCATTTTGTATAGTGACCAAGGGGAATGGGACAATTCGCCGCCTACTAGCCGCGGCTAATTTTCCAGCATACGCGAGCGAGGCCGACCCGATTCGCCGCCGGCCCAACAAGCTGTTGACCCGATTTGCCGCCGGGCCGCCATAACAAATCGAGGCCGTGACAAATCACCGCCGGCCTCCGTAGTTTCAGTTTGCAATTTTGACAGGTATCCCCAAATTGGGCATTTTTAGGGGATTTAAGGTAGTGGAAAGGTGCCTATTATCGCATAGGTTCCTAATATCGGGTAATCAATAAATATTTCCTAAACTACTGGTCCGATCTACCTGCGTGTGCATGTACCGATGCTACACCAAGCTGTACAGATTCTACATAAATTACTTAAATTATTTTCTGTTCAGTTGTTTACGTGAAATCATAGTGCACGAAAATTTTACCGCTGCTGATTATAGGAAATCTATTCTTAGAAGGTAAGACAAATTATTAATTCGATATTCCTCATTTGATTAAGCATATAGTAAGGTTTTATTTGATGTATAATTTATTAGGTTTAGTGCAGTGTTGTCTTTTCGAAAAGGTTGATAACCTCACATATAATGTATGCTCTAATATCGGACACTATGGGTTTCCCAATTTTGTTTTTAGTTTTAAGCGTTGGCAAATTATTTTTGTATTGCAAAAATATTATGCTAGTGTATGGTTTTAACTGATTAAAAAGTATAATAAAAAAGCTCTAACTTTACTATGGGTTCCAAATATCGGACATTTGCGATATTGGGACTAACACCTATCCGATATTAAGACACCATTTTTAAAATGGTGATTTTTGTATTCCAAAATGTCTCAGAAACGAATTAAGTTTGACATTTGGCATTTCAGAATATTGAAAAATATAGGTTACGTAATTGTTTACCAACACGTACTTACTTCTTATATACAACTGAAATTTTTTTTTTATAGGCCAAGACAAAAAAGTATCCGATAATAGGCACCTTTCCTCTACTTCCAGGGTAGCTATTCTGGGTCTTGAACGATGTAATAGTTCCCATCACATGCTTTGGCCAATGGCAAGCTTTAAATTAGCTTCGAGCCGTCACTTGCTATGCGAAAAGACTTTCATTGCGCAAGCTTCTCCTACGATCACACGCGAACGCTCAGAGTTTGCTATTGGTCAAAGCTTGTGATGTAAATGGTCACATCGTCCAAGACCCAGAATAGCTACCCAGGAGAGACAGAAACAAACTGACTAAGGCGAGCCACTTAAGGGTGAAAATCGAATGTGCAAATGGCAAGCCGTTTTTAAACCACAGGGCATTTTTAAAAAGTCTGGATTTTGGGAGGGGATCTATAACTTTTTTGTCTATTTTTATTTTAATGTAAATTGTTTTTTTGTAACCTTTGTTTTAAACAATCCAAATGTCAAATTGAATTTCATCTGCCACTTTTAGTTTTTGAGATATTACATAAAACTCTTATTTACTTATAGAATGACCCGTTTATTTCTTTATATTATTCTTTGTATATTTGTTTTAAATTATTTATTTTTAATTTATATATTTCTTTTTTTATTAGGTTTTAAACATTCCAAAATATATTAAAAAAAGAATAAAAGAAGTTAAAACATAAAATATTAGGTTTGATACGTCAATGAAGTTTTACGCACGGTAAATTCGATCTGAAAACGGTATTTTGTACACGCACTGTGTGCAAAACTTCTTGCACACCGTTACGTTATCTTTGCGCACGTTTCTTTGTTGTTTTATTGCCTAGATAGATTGTCAAAAAACTGTGTTAAAACTTTCCGAATATGACTGATTTCTCTATCTTAATAAATAGGAAAAGTATGATTAGTGTTTCTTATTTGTAGTCGTATACAAAGTTTAGTATAAACTCGTTTGAAAACTTTTTTGCGCACTCGACTTGTAGACCTTGCCTTTGACTTGTCTCGGTCGTGTGCAAAGAGTCATTTTTAAACCTTGTTGTTTAATACACTATTCTCGCAAAGTGTGAAAAAAACGAATTTTCCGCACTAAATATAGTGTGGAAAATGCGATTTTTCGCACCAAAATAGCTAGTAAAATTTCAATTTTTCGCACGCTCGTAGGATTTTTTTTGAATTTTAAATATAAAGTGTTTAAAAAACACAGTATTTTTTTCAGAATCCGGTAATTTTGAAGCCTTGCGTCTGGTAATATTTTTATAGGTTCTTGGCAACACTGATTTAGAGGAAACTATCGAGGATTCGAAGCAAAGGCGGTGAAGATCCTTTAGTGGAGAGAGGATGAAGAGACTCTGAAGAAGGGATCTGCCAGAAAAGGTATTTCTTGTACCTAGCAGGACGTTCATCTCTCACCTCACCCCAGACAGCAAAGGACCTTTAATAGCAGTAGTTTACTGGATTATGAAACTACAATTCAAAATATCATATATCCAGTTCAATACTGCCATAACTGTAAATAAAGTAACATAAATAACGTAAATAAAATTCTTCTATTTTGGAAACGCAGAACAGCAACAGTCTGTTGAGTTTTTCGTGAACTCGACACTCAGTAAAGGAAATTCGGATCCGTAGCTTCTGAAAATAAAATTTAAAATTCTATGTAAACAATAATTTTGTAGTAAGTGCCTCGCTACGAGGCCAAACAATTCATGCTCAAGTGAATACAAGGCCAACAATTTCAAGGCGCGTATTTACTTTAGCATTAATGCAAACGAAGCATTCGTTTGGTCCCACTGCGAGGCTTGCGATTTCTGCCTCAAATGAATACATGGCTAATCGTCCGCGGTGAATTGTCGCATTACCTGACTGATTACCTATAACGTTAGGTATGCGATATTCCATACAAAACAATTTGTTTACTTTTGTTTACTTTTCTTACCTAATTTTGTGATGCTTCATTTAAATCACTGCATACAAATTTGTTGTTCTTTAACTATACCATCTTTTCCACACAACCGGTGTTTATTCCTATCCAAATATGTATTCACTATCATTATTAATAACTGTGCTTTTAATTTACCATGTTTGTTTCTACAAAAGGTAAATATTTTAACGAAAATTGCACAAAGCGTATCTGCTACCGACTCGTATGAACTCGCAGCGAAACGCAACTAAAAATGACGATGGCTCGTTCTGGTAGTGGAACTATGCGGCAGCGCCCTCTATAGTATAATTTTTTTTAATGTTTAAAAAACAAAACATTTATTAGCTTCATATATCTTAAATTCAACGTTAGAAATGAGATCTAGGAAAAACATTATAAAAATAACCATATATTGATGGTTTTATTTTTAATGTTAATAAAATTATGGTTTCTTAACGTTATTAAAATATATTTTTGGTAATGCTTTTACATGAAATTTTCGTTAGGATTTTTTACAAATTTTTTTATTGTCAAAAGTTGACTTAATTTTAACACAAATTTGTGCTAGAAAAAAAACATATAATTTTTCAACATTTATTTAACGTTTTTTACGATTTTGAGCTTAGTGGGTAAACGGTCAAAAGATGTACAATGGAAGTCTCTCTCTCTCTCCAGATGCAAAGGTCCATTGAACGCACAAAATTGTGCAATATATATCGTTGATTGGACCTCCCTTGGTCGTATGATATCCAGCTACGGACGTACATCCAAATTGTTTTGGAGTAAATGTTGACGTGAAAATAATATACCAATAATAGTCCTGTTATTCTTCTCCATTACCTACATAATCCTTGTCCCTTTCCTATATCTATATATATATATAGTAAACAGTTACCCATTCCTGCATTGGAGACGTCAAAAAGGGAGCGCGTTTCACAAAGTGACAGGCCCCTATTGGAATGAATCCAACCGTGAAATCAGTCGATACATATTCATAAAACTTAATTATGGATTTATTCTGTGGGATAGAATGGAGTTTTACCCTAGATCTGCGTGGTTTTAAAAAGAAAGTATTCAAAATTCAAAATATTGTTATCAGCACAAAATAAGTTGTTTCTTACTTTATAATATTATAGACTTCCAATTTATTCAAATAATTAGAAAATAGTTTTGGAAAAATAATCTTAATAAGTCGTATGCAGAAAGAATTTTTGAAATCGCTCTATATTTGATAAAATTATGCGAATATGGTTTTTGAGTAGGGTAGGGGAATGACAGGAGGGGAGATGGGTGGGAGCAGGGAGGACTACAAAGTAACTACAGCAAATTAGAGGACATTTGCAATGGGTAATCAAAGGAATTTCAATAAAATCGCTTGAAATTTAGATAATTTGTATGCCTTAGGTAAAGCCTACATCATGTGACAAAATGGCGTCTGAAGACCGCCAGATAAAAATATATAATATATATATAAATATATATAAATAAATATAATAAATTGGTAAAAAAATTTTTTAAGTCACAAGCTTTTATAAAATGCACTAAAAATTAAAAAATAATTTTCTAACATTCTAATATTATCATAATAATAAAAGCGATGGCCGACTGATGGAAATTTTGACGATGTTAGCACGATAAGATATCCGTATCAATTAAATATCACTATTTGCAAGAATCAATCTAGCAGAAAAATGCAGATGTACCAAACCCACCCAACCCGACCCAAGATACCCCAGCATTTCTCTGACATAGGTATGGCAATGGCATAACATTGCGGCACATCAAACATATCTTTGATGACCTGCTATGTTGAATAATCTTTAAATGTTTAGATCACAAATTTAGATTAACTTATGCTTTGATTTGCGGCCATCGCTTTTATTATTATGATAATATTAGAATGTTAGAAAATTATTTTTTAATTTTTAGTGCATTTTATAAAAGCTTGTGACTTAAAAAAATTTTTTTACCAATTTATTTTTTACTTTTTAGTCTCAGCTATCCACTATATTAAATGAAAATATTTGTTCAATAACAGAACAGAAGAGTTTATTCTAGATTATAATGAAATCGCTGATCGTGAGTTGTTTGGAAACTCATTTTTCTATTGGGGGAAGGAGAGGGTGGGGGTAGAGGTAGAAATATATTTTTTGTTTGGGCTGTAGTGCCATCGGACCTTTATGCATATACCAAATTTTATAAAAGTCATTTGAAGTGAAGTGTGTCAAAAACGCATTTTTTTTGGAAGGGGGTGGGGGGTAGGGTGGGAGGACATTTTTTCATTATTGTTGTATTGTCATCGGACCACTATGTGTGTACCAAATTTCATCCAAATCGGATAATGGGAAATGTGTCAAAAACGCTTCACAAGATTTGACAGATAGTTAGTTAGATAGTTAGATAGTTAGATAGTTAGATAGTTAGATAGTTAGATAGTTAGATAGATAGTTAGATAGTTAGATAGTTAGATAGTTAGATAGTTAGATAGTTAGATAGTTAGATAGTTAGATAGTTAGATAGTTAGATAGTTAGATAGTTAGACAGAACATCTGAAGCTAAATAAAAGCTTGTAAAAATCGGTTTAGCCGTATAGCCTCTAGCGTGACACAGACATACATATTTACTTATATACAACAATCGAAAAACATTACCCTCCCTTTCGCCGTGCTGCAGTTGGGTAAAAAAGGGACCTTAACTAGGGTGACCAGACGTCCGGATAAAGCCGGACAAGTCCGGCTTTTTGGGCAAAATAAAAATGTCCGGCCGGCTTTTTTTTTCGTCCGGCTTTTTGGCGACCAAAGACCTTTTCTTTTTGGTCATCTGGGGGAGCAACCTAGGGGGGGTTGAGCCCTCCCCAAACCTAAAATATAGTCCCCCAAACGCAATGAGCATAATTTATCAGGAGCGAACTGATCAAGTCATTTGAAAAAATTACCAATTTTCTTGTTCTGTGACGGCATTTTTTGCGAAAAGTACGAGTAACTTTTTTCGAAAATTACCTAGTATTTCGAAAATTTTCAACTACAGCGCAATTTTTTTAAATTTTCTTGTAGTTTTTTCTTAGTTATTCTTCTCAAAAATTATAAAAAATTTTGCCTGCGTCGCGATTTTTGTCAATTTGTCAGTATTTTCTGATATTGCACACAACAAACGCCGCGCCATGCCAGCGCCAATTTTTTTTTGTCTCTGATTATTTTCTATTAATATTTTTCTGTGGTGTAATTTCTTCTGACAAGTATAAATTTTTTCGAAAATTTTACTTGCTCACATTTTTTTAAAACTTTTAGTATTTTTTTTAATGTCTGTACGAACAGCGTTTCATTCTTTTTTAAATTTTTACTTGCGTCGCCATTTTGTTCCTACAATTTTTTTCTGTGGCGCAATTTTTTCCGAAAGGTACCAACTTATTTTTTTTCGATTTTCTAGCTGTTTATTTAGATTTTAATTTTTTATTCTATTTAGATTACAAATTTTTTATTCATCGTGAGGCCATCTTACCCTCCTCCCTCAACGTATTTTGTTTGCTTAGTTCTTTTTTGCAAATGGCTCGGCTAGTTGCGCCCCTTTGGTTAATTTCATATTTTTAAAAGAATAATTAAAATAAAAGATTTGTGGCGAGCTGTATTGGCCGATGGGGACAATGATAACTGTCATAGAGCATAGGTAAAGTATATAATGCAACTGGTTTACAAGTAAAGCACGGTCTATGACGCTTTGTGGCTAAACCTATGGTTTGCCCTAAGACCCGGCTGGTGCCGTTATAGCAAGGTCTTGGTAAAAGCGAGCACTCTCTAGTTGCATTTTTAAATGGAGACACTGTACCTATTATACTAAACCATTTGCTGGTGGACAGGGATGGGAAAATGGGTTGCAATGTTCTGGGAACGTCCCCTGGACATGCTTAGAATACGTTATTAGAAAGTCTCAAGTGGGACTTAACGGAACGTAAGACCAAAAAGTAACGTTATTTTTTGTTTGCGTGTGACCAAAGCCGCGTGAGGTTGTGTCTGACCTACAGGACCTTTATGGGCATTAATATACAGTGGACATTAATGGGACGTTCCGATTGGAACTTTCCCTGAATCGAGGCTGGGAACTTTGCTAGAACCTGCCATTTGGGTTCTGCATGCCTTGTGCTTGCCTACAATACCTACAGGAGAGTTATATGGAACGTTCCAGTTAGAACGTTCCCTGAACCAGGGTTGGATTGAACAGGCGGGCAACCGGGCAAATGCCCGTTGGGCCGGCACAATTTAGGGCCGATTGGGCCGCATTCCCGATGTACCTATTCCAAATTATTAATATTTATTTTTGTATATTTGACAAATGAACTATTTAAAACATTAAACAGGCCTGCGTTACTTGTTCGTTTCGCACAGTTCCTTTTATATTAAAATAAGTATAATGTATCTGATAATGGCACTAACTTATTAATATCTTTTTACAATACCAATATCAAGAAGAAAATCGGGAGATTAAAAAAATGTTATAAAAATATTGTCCAATTTGTTTTCTTATTTGTGTTGCTGTTGTGAAATCTCTTTTAACACACTTTGTTGACTATTTTGGTGAGGATTGATCCCCCTGATCTCCCCCTTCGGTACAGCCTTGCCAATATCTCATATCTTAGTCGCGAAAGATCATTTTTGGTGCTAAAATACATAAAAAATCTAAGAAATCGATTAACCGATTGAAAAATCGATATTGGGTCCAATTCAAATTAAGGAGATCATAGATAAAATTGCTGCATCAAGTTCATTGTTAAAAAAGTCGTTACCATATGAAAAATTAGCATACCTGCCCTGCCCCCGGTAGTTAAAAGGGCGCAAGTGTCGAAAGTGTGGTTCGCAAAAAAAACGACTTTAAAGTTTTAGTTGTTCATAAGGCAGTACTACACAGTTACTGCTATTTGTTTTTTTTAAGTTTTTTTTTAATTTTAGTACATAGGACATGATGGAAAATCCGTCGAGACCAAAAACCTAAATTCGAAAAAAAATTACATGCAGCCTTTTAACTAACTTATTATGTTTTTTTTGAGTTTTCATTTTGTGAAAAAACTAGATCTTAACTATGTTAATAGGTACTTAGTGTTTAATATAGGCATACAGAATAAAAAACTTTACAAAAATATCTAGAGCAGTATCACATATATTAATAAAAAAGGAGATTTTCTGAAAGTCTTTAAACACCTTGTATCTCACAAGTTAGGTTGTTTAGGACATGCATACATATGTTTATATAAAGTTTTTTTTTCTCAAAATGCAAATTACATCCTTTAAAATTAGCATGTTATTTAATAAGAAAACCTCCATAATATCAAAAACAAAAATAACACAATATGGCTTCGTTTTCTTTGCCGTAAAATTTTTGTGCCAAGGGCCGAATAAAAAAAAATTGCCAGGGCCGGTTTGTTTGAGCCCATCCAACCCTGCCCTGAACGAACAAAGGCAAAAATGTTTGTTACAAATCTTGGTCCTGAAATGTTTAATAAAATTCACAACTAATTAAATTTTATTTAAAAATTTGATCCAGGTTTAGCTATAACTGAAAAGTGTTTATAAACAGTTTTTTAAAATAGTTTATTTTATGTGCCTATACAGGGTGTTCAAAGTTAAGTCAGCACTATTGCTAACTTTTTATATTTAGAGCTAGAGAGTGGAAAAAATACCACAATTTTATTTATTTAACCACAAATAATATATAAACTCCATTTCATAATTTTTGGGGTAAGTTTTTGACAGTTATCAGCTGTTTACCATAACAAATAGCATAGGCCAACGAAAATAAGTTGTAAAAAGTTGTCTCAAAAATAATGATATATACAGCTTATAGCAATATTCTTTGTGATTTAACCGACTTGTAGCACCTCTATAAGCTTAGCATTACCACCTAAGAATTGGATATTTGCAATATATGCATTAATTGTCGTAAATTTGTCGTGAAAACAAAAATTTTCTTGCGCCACCCGTTTTCTTGAAAAGGGGGTGTAATGCTAAGTTGAGTCTCAACTTAGCACTACCACCCCAGAAAAAATTAAAATTTTTAAAAACTAATAAATGCATTAATTGTCGTAAATTTGTCGTGAAAGAAAAAACATTGTAGCGTTATCCGTTTTTCCGGAAACGGGCAGTGAGCAATTTTCAGACTCGTCAGCCATACCTCAGTGATCTTTAAGTTCTTTTGACAACACTTGCGAAGATATAGGTGATCATGTTTAACCTTTTCGCGCAATTGTAAATTTTTGGTGAAACAATCATTATATTACGTCCCGCTATTACTTTTCAATATATCCTTTTGTGGTGTTACTATAAATATTCATTTGTTTGTTTTAGAAATTTCGAAAAAAAGTGAACTTCTCAAGAAATATTTATATGCATTAATTGTCGTAAATTTGTCATGAAAGAAAAACATTTGTCGCACCACCCGTTTGAGTAGAAAGGGGTGGTAATGCTAAGTTGAGTCTCAACTTAGCACTACCACCCTAGAAAAATTTAAATTTTCAAAAACCAATATATGAAATGTTTGTCGTAAATTTGTCGTAAAACAATTTTTTTTTGCACCAACTTAGCTTAGCATTACACCTTCTTTTCAGGAAAACGGGTGGCGTGAGAAAATTTTTGTTTTTACGACAAATTTACGACAATTATTTCATATATTGGTTTTTGAAAATTTTAATTTTTTCTAGGGTGGTAGTGCTAAGTTGAGACTTAACTTAGTATTACCACCCCTTTCTAGGCAAACGGGTGACGCGACAAATGTTTTTCTTCCACGACAAATTTACGACAAATTTACGTCAATTAATGCATATAAATATTATTTCTTGAGAAGTTCAGTTTTTTTCGTAATTTCTAAAACAACGCAAAATCCTGGCGATCAATGAATAATTATATTAACACCACAAAAGGTTATATTGAAAAGTAAAAGCGGGACGTAATATAATGATTGGTTCACCAAATATTTACAATCGCGCGAAAAGGTTAAACATGATCACCTATATCTTTGCAAGTTTTGTCAAAAGAACTTAAAGATCACTGAGGTATGGCTGACGAGTCTTAAAATTGCTCACTGCCCGTTTCCGGGAAAACGGATGACGCGATAATTTTAATTTACGACAATTAATGCATTTATTAGTTTTTAAAAATTTTAATTTTTTCTGGGGTGGTAGTGCTAAGTTGAGACTCAACTTAGCATTACACCCCCTTTTCAGGAAAACGGGTGGCGCGAGAAAAAAATTTTCTTTCACGACAAATTGACGACAATTAATGCATATATTGCGAATACCCAACTCTTAAGTGGTAATGCTAAGTTTATAGAGGTCCCTGTAGCTCTGATATTAAGGAACTAAGTAATGGATACATATTGTATTGCTTTTTGGGAAGATATCTATGGAAAAATAAAATTTGTATTTGTATTTTTATTTGAACCGCTGCGGTGCTGGAAACGTTAGGTGCTAGAACGTGCGGTACGGGAAGTACAAAGAATGTAAATGGGACGTTCCGATCTGAAGTTTTCCTGAACTGCTGCTGGGAACGTTTCTGTAACATACGATTTTGGTCCGGTGTTGTGCCTTACCAACGGGACCTACAAAGCACGTGTGCTGATCGGAATGTTCCCTGAACCGCTTATGGGAACGTCCCTAGAATGTATTATCTGGCGACGCGCTACGTACCTTAGGGGTTTTACAAATACAATCCATAAAAAGAAAAATAAGTTCCAGATTACAAAAAGGTAACAAAAGTTCGACCTATACCCAGTGGCGGCTGCTACAGGGAGGGCAACGGGCAGTACCCTCCCAAAACTAGACAACAACCAGAATTTTTAATTGATTTATTTAAAAAAAGTCTGTTCTTACGACATGTCTAGTTCATATAGTTTGTGTTTGTTTGTTTTTAAAATGGAAATAAATACCTCCGATTATATAATTAACTGTGCAAATTTAAATACGTTGACATATGAACTTCGATTACAAATAAAATCTTTAGGGCCACATAGACCGTACTTAAAAATTAACCAAAATTTTTGTGCAAGTAATAAAAAATTATACGATACTGAAAACTGGTTGTGCGGTTGTGAAAAACGAAATGATCCTGCGTGGGTGGCAAAGGGAATGTGTGATATCAAGCACTTTAGTGAAATGTTAAAGACGCAAAGTAAGTGCTACTTATTTAAATAACCACATAGAATTTTCTATGCTGGGCAAGACTGATATTAGGTGCCAATTGAATAGTGCCTATAGGCTAAACATTACCGAACATAATGAAAATGTGGCAAAAAATAGACATATACTTAGTAGGTTAATAGACTGTTTAACATTCTCTGGGTTTTTCAGGTTGCTCTACGGGGCCATGATAAGACTGAAACTGGTGCTAATCCGAGCACTTTGCGCATGTAAAAGAATAGACTTTACCTATAAACAAATAAACTAAAAACTACCACAAGTAGCTGCTTGTTTGTAAAATATTAAAATAATAAAATTGTTTAGGTAAGTTTTTTTTATCTCCTTTTCCATGCAATATAAAATTCTGCCCCCCCCCCCCCCCAATTTATAACGTCACCAGCTGCCACTGCCTATACCAATTTATTGGTAAAAATTCGAAACTCTATAGCTGGTCGGCACATTTAAAACAACAAGCCCAAAGTACGCTCTGATAAATGGGACATTGTTTTAAACTTTTTTTAAATTTTTTATAATTTTTTGCTAAATTTCTGCTAATAAAAAGGCTATAAAACTGTTGCAAGTCGATTTTGATTCGTTTGTTTGCTGTTTCTTTTGTTTCTGGCTGCAGGGACGTCGGGCGTGAGGAAGTCGGTATACAAGAAGCAGAATGAAGAACCAAGAGAGGTTAAGAAGATGGACGGCAAAGCTTTTACGACAAAATAAATTGGATTTTGTTATACATGGGTTTCCGCAATGAAAATGATCTCCACATGAAGACGACTACAACCACTAGATCACAAGAATAAATAATTTATAGTCAGTTCTTCAAAGATTTGTTGCTTGCCTATTTGTGATACTATATTCTGTGAAACATCAAAATTTTCAGAAAAAAATCGTAGATTACGGATTTCTATGGTGGAGATCTGGCGTATGGTACAGAACCACTCTGCACCCCCTACAAGCATTGCGTTTTTTCAAAAATTTTCGCTTTGGTTACCCCCCATAAAATTTTTAAATTAATTAATTAAACGTGAGTTTTTTAATTTGGGAAATGGATGCTGATAAAATATACAAGGCGCATTCAAAAGTACAGGATTAGAGCTTCAATATGGTGTACCGCTTATCTATGTCGTTTCTAAAATAACACCCCACAGGTTGTCAAATAAGGGGTAGTTTCTTAAAAGTGATTTTTTAACTTAAACAATTTTCTTCTCAAAAACCGTAAGTTTTTTCAAAAAACGTGTTAAATCCCATCTTGTCGAGATTGAAACTACCTACAAAAAATATATTTATAAATTAGCCTTCTAGTTTAAATTTGTAGCTGTCCAGGGTAGCTTCAATTTGCAACTTTAGGAAAAATCCTATGTTTTTGTTATATAAAACACAAATTTCTGGAATAGCAATATAAGATTCCTCAAAATAAATTGTGACGTTTTTTATAGCCCGTGAAATTTCCAATCGATTGATGTATGACTCAGCTACATAGCTATATTAACAAGACTAAGAGCAGAATTTGCATTTTTTTGAAGTCAAAAACATTTTAGCTCACACATATACTATACTATAGTAGTGTGAGCTATGGTGATTTTTTCGAGAAAAAAAAAGTTGCTCCGATTTAAAAAAATTTTATATATCTTTGCGTTTCAGATGATTTTGAAACTTTTTGTCGCGCCGTCTGTCTGTCTGTCTGTCTGTCTGTCTGTCTGTCTGTCTGTCTGTCTGTCTGTCTGTCTGTCTGTCTGTCTGTCTGTCTGTCTGTCTGTCTGTCTGTCTGTCTGTCTGTCTGTCTGTCTGTCTGTCTGTCTGTCTGTCTGTCTGTCTGTCTGTCTGTCTGTCTGTCTGTCTGTCTGTCTGTCTGTCTGTCTGTCTGTCTGTCTGTCTGTCTGTCTGTCTGTCTGTCTGTCTGTCTGTCTGTCTGTCTGTCTGTCTGTCTGTCTGTCTGTCTGTCTGTCTGTCTGTCTGTCTGTCTGTCTGTCTGTCTGTCTGTCTGTCTGTCTGTCTGTCTGTCTGTCTGTCTGTCTGTCTGTCTGTCTGTCTGTCTGTCTGTCTGTCTGTCTGTCTGTCTGTCTGTCTGTCTGTCTGTCTGTCTGTCTGTCTGTCTGTCTGTCTGTCTGTCTGTCTGTCTGTCTGTCTGTCTGTCTGTCTGTCTGTCTGTCTGTCTGTCTGTCTGTCTGTCTGTCTGTCTGTCTGTCTGTCTGTCTGTCTGTCTGTCTGTCTGTCTGTCTGTCTGTCTGTCTGTCTGTCTGTCTGTCTGTCTGTCTGTCTGTCTGTCTGTCTGTCTGTCTGTCTGTCTGTCTGTCTGTCTGTCTGTCTGTCTGTCTGTCTGTCTGTCTGTCTGTCTGTCTGTCTGTCTGTCTGTCTGTCTGTCTGTCTGTCTGTCTGTCTGTCTGTCTGTCTGTCTGTCTGTCTGTCTGTCTGTCTGTCTGTCTGTCTGTCTGTCTGTCTGTCTGTCTGTCTGTCTGTCTGTCTGTCTGTCTGTCTGTCTGTCTGTCTGTCTGTCTGTCTGTCTGTCTGTCTGTCTGTCTGTCTGTCTGTCTGTCTGTCTGTCTGTCTGTCTGTCTGTCTGTCTGTCTGTCTGTCTGTCTGTCTGTCTGTCTGTCTGTCTGTCTGTCTGTCTGTCTGTCTGTCTGTCTGTCTGTCTGTCTGTCTGTCTGTCTGTCTGTCTGTCTGTCTGTCTGTCTGTCTGTCTGTCTGTCTGTCTGTCTGTCTGTCTGTCTGTCTGTCTGTCTGTCTGTCTGTCTGTCTGTCTGTCTGTCTGTCTGTCTGTCTGTCTGTCTGTCTGTCTGTCTGTCTGTCTGTCTGTCTGTCTGTCTGTCTGTCTGTCTGTCTGTCTGTCTGTCTGTCTGTCTGTCTGTCTGTCTGTCTGTCTGTCTGTCTGTCTGTCTGTCTGTCTGTCTGTCTGTCTGTCTGTCTGTCTGTCTGTCTGTCTGTCTGTCTGTCTGTCTGTCTGTCTGTCTGTCTGTCTGTCTGTCTGTCTGTCTGTCTGTCTGTCTGTCTGTCTGTCTGTCTGTCTGTCTGTCTGTCTGTCTGTCTGTCTGTCTGTCTGTCTGTCTGTCTGTCTGTCTGTCTGTCTGTCTGTCTGTCTGTCTGTCTGTCTGTCTGTCTGTCTGTCTGTCTGTCTGTCTGTCTCTCTGTCTGTCTGTCTGTCTGTCTGTCTGTCTGTCTGTCTGTCTGTCTGTCTGTCTGTCTGTCTGTCTGTCTGTCTGTCTGTCTGTCTGTCTGTCTGTCTGTCTGTCTGTCTGTCTGTCTGTCTGTCTGTCTGTCTGTCTGTCTGTCTGTCTGTCTGTCTGTCTGTCTGTCTGTCTGTCTGTCTGTCTGTCTGTCTGTCTGTCTGTCTGTCTGTCTGTCTGTCTGTCTGTCTGTCTGTCTGTCTGTCTGTCTGTCTGTCTGTCTGTCTGTCTGTCTGTCTGTCTGTCTGTCTGTCTGTCTGTCTGTCTGTCTGTCTGTCTGTCTGTCTGTCTGTCTGTCTGTCTGTCTGTCTGTCTGTCTGTCTGTCTGTCTGTCTGTCTGTCTGTCTGTCTGTCTGTCTGTCTGTCTGTCTGTCTGTCTGTCTGTCTGTCTGTCTGTCTGTCTGTCTGTCTGTCTGTCTGTCTGTCTGTCTGTCTGTCTGTCTGTCTGTCTGTCTGTCTGTCTGTCTGTCTGTCTGTCTGTCTGTCTGTCTGTCTGTCTGTCTGTCTGTCTGTCTGTCTGTCTGTCTGTCTGTCTGTCTGTCTGTCTGTCTGTCTGTCTGTCTGTCTGTCTGTCTGTCTGTCTGTCTGTCTGTCTGTCTGTCTGTCTGTCTGTCTGTCTGTCTGTCTGTCTGTCTGTCTGTCTGTCTGTCTGTCTGTCTGTCTGTCTGTCTGTCTGTCTGTCTGTCTGTCTGTCTGTCTGTCTGTCTGTCTGTCTGTCTGTCTGTCTGTCTGTCTGTCTGTCTGTCTGTCTGTCTGTCTGTCTGTCTGTCTGTCTGTCTGTCTGTCTGTCTGTCTGTCTGTCTGTCTGTCTGTCTGTCTGTCTGTCTGTCTGTCTGTCTGTCTGTCTGTCTGTCTGTCTGTCTGTCTGTCTGTCTGTCTGTCTGTCTGTCTGTCTGTCTGTCTGTCTGTCTGTCTGTCTGTCTGTCTGTCTGTCTGTCTGTCTGTCTGTCTGTCTGTCTGTCTGTCTGTCTGTCTGTCTGTCTGTCTGTCTGTCTGTCTGTCTGTCTGTCTGTATGTATGTCTGTCTGTCTGTCGCGCATAACTCAAAAACCGCTTGGCCGATTTTAATGAAATTTTGTACCTAGGCTGGGTCTTGGGTCGAGATGGTCCCATTTAAAAATGAACAAAATCCACCGAACACAAGCCGAGTAAAAGGGTGGGGGAAGATTTCAAAAATTAGAGTTTATGTGAAAATATGGCGTGTGTGATATCAAACGAAAGGTAATTGAGTATGGAGTTAAACAAAATACATTTTAGTTTTTTTTTCTTCAAAAAGGGTGGGGGTAGATTTAAAAAATTAGAGTTTACGTGAAAATATGGCGTGTGATACCAAACGAAAGGTAATTGAGTCCGGAGTTAAACAAAATACATTTTAGTTTTTTTTATATTTCAAAAATTTGAGTTTAAGTCAAAACATGGCTTGTGTGGTATCAAGCAAAAGGTAATTTAGTCTGGAGTTGAATAAGATATATTTCAGGTTTTAGTTTTATTAGCTCGCACGTATACTATAACTATAGTACCTAGTG
Organism: Aspidapion aeneum; assembly: GCA_963576565.1. Taxonomy (NCBI): domain Eukaryota; kingdom Metazoa; phylum Arthropoda; class Insecta; order Coleoptera; family Brentidae; genus Aspidapion; species Aspidapion aeneum. The sequence continues at coordinate 29,168,055 of OY755038.1, read as the reverse complement.
TGAGCTTTGGGGCCCATATATTGGCAGGGTATTTTTATTTGCAGCGGATTTTTTGAGTGACCGAAGTACCCGAGGCCTAAACAAATAACCAGACAATTTTCTTTTAAAAGGTGTGCTTAAAAGGTTAAAAATTTTCATGTGCGGTACTGCATCATATGCCAAGTATTGCGTAGCTATACTTTTAAAGGCGACGCTCACGGCCAATCGTTTGAGGTCCTACTGGTTGGCCACTCACCGTTTAAGCGTTGACGTTTTGGGCGCTATCAATTTGAGCGCTGATCATTTAGGCGATGACCATTTGGACGCTAAACGTTTGGACAATAGCCGTAAACAACAAAAAATAATAATGCCTCGACACCCACTTTTTTTGCGACAACTGTTTGGACGCCTGCTATTTTAACGCGGATTATTTGGACGATGAACATTTGGGCGCTGAACGTTTGGGCAATAGCCGTAAACAACAAAAAATAATGCCTTGGCACCCACTTTTTTTGCGAAGATTGTTTGGGCGCCCCTCGTTTTGATTTGGTTACGGATACTTACCGTTTAGGCGCAGACCATTTGGGGGCCAATCATCACCAAAACAGCAGGAGTTCAAACAGTCGATATTATTTCTGTTGTTTACGGGTTTTCCCAAAAGTTCAGCGCCCAAATGGTCGACGCCCAAATGACTGGTGCCTAAATGGTAAGTGCCTTCGCAAAAAAAGTGGGCATTAAATCATATTTTTTTACGGTTATGACTGCCCAATTCTTTAGCGCCCAAATGGTCATCGCCCAAATGGTCGGCATGAAAACAGACAGTCGTCGCAAAAAAGTGGGTGTCACGGCAAGGCAATTTTGTTGTTTAAGGCTATTGCCCAAACATTTAGCGCCCAAATGAACAGAGCTGCTTTGACCGTCGCTATAGTCTTACATGCATTAAATCGACAAATAACCGCACCGTCAGCGTCAAGTAAAACCGGTACCAAAAAGGCTATTTTGAACTGGCAAATGTTGTTAAAGTTATCGTTGTCGGCGAAGTTATCGTGCCTAAATTTGGCACGACCAAAAACTATTTACCTAATATTGACCGAACCGCGATAGTACTTTTAGCGCCAAGACAAATATAATTCAATACTTGTCGCGCTACCTTTTGGCAACTCCTTGGACTTCCCTCTATCTTAAAAGCTACGTCGACATTTTTTCGTTGGTTCCACCCAAGGATTATAAACACACAGGATTGCTTATTAGCTCCAATCTTTCAGCGTTAGGCGGCGCCTTGCTTACGTCACTAGTGGACCTCTGCTCATCACGCTTCATTTAGTACACATTGCAATCGTGACTTTTTCTTGCTTATTTGCAAACAAATTTTTTATTCGTGATTCGTGTAAATATAATTAATAATTTCATTCATTCAAAACAAATGATTTGATAAATCAAGAGTTTGCTCTGAGAGCTGAATTTTCCTACCAGACGATATGTTGGAGTTTCTCTTTTAAATAGTTGAAAGTTTTAGAATAGAAGTAGGATTTTTTCTAAAACTTTAATCAATTTAAATCATTAGTCATTATATTATGTAGTAACGAAAAGGTATTTATTTGATATTTCAGATCTAAAATTGCAATATTTATTATATTATTATATCAAAAACCAGTCAGTTTTTGGAGAAAACTGCCAAATAAGATATGTTTTTCAACTTCTTATGCTTTGAATCAATAGATTTTCATAGTTCTTATCAGCCTTCTAAAGCTCAGCTCTCTAGTGTTCCTGGAAGCAGGCAATGTTAATTTTACATAACTTTACATTTATAGAGAAGGAAAGTAAATTAAAATCTTAGTGTTTTTAAATTTTTTCCTATAGTTTTATCATAGTTCCTATCAGTCTTCCAAAGCTCAGCTCTCTAGCCGTTTCTGGAAGTGGACAATGCTAATTAACATAACTTTACAGTTATAGGGGAGGGAAGTTAATTAAACTTTAAGGTTTTTTAATTTTCTTTTATAGTTTTATCATAGTTCCTATCGGCCTTCCAAATCTCCGCTCTCGAGCGTTTCTCGAAGTGGACAATGTTACTTTTACACAACTTTACATTTATAGGGGAGGGAAGTAAATTAGAATTTTGGGTTTTTTTTTCCAGGGGTTTGGTCATAATTTCTATCAGTCTGCCAAATGTCAACTTTGTAGCATGTCTGGTAGAATTTTGATGATCTATATATGAGTGAGTGAGTGAGTGACAATTACGACGTTTTTTGAAATTTCGTAACTACTTCAGTACTTTTGGGAATTCCATGAAACTAAACATGAAGGGATTGTTAACTCCATGGAGATCTACGACTGTGCAAAGTTTAAGATTCGTAGCTCATTATGAAGTAGAGTTTTAGATAGGTCAAATATCGGCTAAAATGTTTCAAGAAAAGATGGTACGGCGCGTGAACTTGGCGAGGCACTGCCGTGCCCTCAGATTTACCTCCTAAATAGTCAACCACACCGTCAAATAAATGAAAAAACGCAAAAAAACGTAGATAAAAACGTCAAAAACACCTTAAAATCACACGAACTCTCAATACAAACAAAGCAACTGGTCCGCTGGTGACGTAAGCAGACACTGTTCGTCTCGCTGAGCGACGCTAACATCGAGTTAAATGGAAATAAGCAATCCTGTGTGTTTATAATCGTTGGGTTCCACCAACACCCAACGAAAAAAAAACGATATTTTTCGGTGGTCCCTTCTTTTTTTGTAAATAATTTTTTTATGGCCAACATTTTAACGGCTGAATCGCTTTTTAGGTTAGGAATTTGAAAAATGGAAAAAAATTGTGCTTTGAATTTTTGAGAAAAAATAAGTCAATCATTTGTAAAATGGAAAGTTTCGATACTTTGGAGAATGTACTCAAAGAGCTGAATAGCGTTTCCGTATATCAACATATCTCTGGCTGTGGATTAACAGTACAAAGTAAGTTTGTTTACATTTAAATGTTTACTTTTTTTCGTATGTTTAAAAGTTAAAAAGGTTTTCAACAAAAATTATTTGTCTGTTGTTTTTATAAATTTTTGATTATTATTTGTTTTAAAAATCTGGGAATACTAAACCGTTTGTACCTTAAAAAGTCTTGTCTTTATTGAGATCATCAAGGATAAACATTTGCATGGTACGATAATTAACCAAACATGGAAAACAATGCTTGTAAATTGCAAATAAATACTACTGTGGAGACTGCTCAGGTCTAACAACATCTGAGGTGAGATGCATCTCCATTGTGGAATGAAGGCTTAAATTCTTTTACAACCATTAGGTATAGAGAAAATTATTTTATTAAGTGCCTTAAAAACGAAGGGTAGGACACTCTACAAAGCAAGCAAGGCCTCATGATGTCGAATTTTATGCTATTTTATCTGTTTAATCATGAAATATGTGGAAAATATCCAACAAAAATCTTAGGTTTGGGGGGGCCCAGGTAAGGACACTCATCGTAAAGGCAAGCCTAGCAAAGTTAACATGTTTTCCTTGGTTTTGCATCGGCAGTTCTGTTTTATTTTGAAGATGTTGTTTTACACAGTATGAAGGTACCTAAACTATATATATTTATGTAATTGGAATTAAAAGGTTATGCTGCAAACTATCTTGAAACTATCATTCTTAAATAGATCGTTAGACTGTGTCAGAACCACATGTCAAAAATTATAACCAAAAAATAGAAATCAGAGTTAGGCTTCGCTACTTGTAAAGCTTGCTTGATGATGAGTGACCTTAGGCCCAGGCCCCTAAGGCTTGTGATTTACAAAATATTGATATTTTAATATTGGGACAAACTAGAAACAATTTGTTTGTAAACCAATGTGACATTCCTGGTTTGATGACTTTCTCAATAGTAGTTGTACCTACATGTAGGACTAAGGCCTGGAAAGTTTTAACCTACAAAAATCTGCTCCTTTGCTAAGGCGGCGGATTCTCAGGGCTGAGAGAGTAGATAGTGGGGTATAACTGACCCAGTAAGGTGGCCTAAGTGTATGGGACTTTGCCCGCTTACAAAACTCCATTTATTATAAATAAATAAATATAAATAAATAACGTCTTTATTTAGCAAGCTTTACAAAAATAAGAGCTTATTCTTAAGCAAAATACAAAAAAAAAAATGGCTTGATAAAATGGCGAGAAGCGTTTTTCAACGTAACCAAAGAAAATAAACTAAAAAAATTTACTTTAGTCGCTATGCGATTTACCATACCTATAACTATTTTCAACAAGATTAAAAAAAATAACATCTATACATATCTTAAAATTGATATACCAACCAACTGCCCAATCATTTAGTAAGAATCACATAACATGACAAAAAGAAACTTAAAAAAAGTAAAGATCAAAAATAAAAGGAAAATTGGAGTTCATTATTTAGGGAGCAAGATCATTATCTTTAAACTGAACATAATTGTAAAATCTTGAATTCTTTTAAACGTTTTTTAAAATTTAATATACTGTAGCACTGAAATTCAGAAGGTACCTTATTGTAAATTTTAGCAGCAAAATATGAAAAAGATCGTTGGAAAGTTTTTGTTCTATGTTGTGGGATGATCAGTGTCCTAGTATTTCTAGTTCTGTGATGTCTATTTCCTAGAAAATTAAGTTTTTTGCGCAAATAACTAGGTTCATTTGCTAGCAGAATTTTATGGACTAGAACCATACCATGCATTTCTCTAAGTTCATTCAGTTTTAACCTTTTATGCTCACGAATCTTATAAGTAATCCGATCAAATTTTCTTATTCCAAAAGCAAATCCAAAGCAAGAATTTTGAATTCGTTGTAGTCGATTTTCATCAAGTTTAGACAGACAGGGACCATAAACTGTATCACAGTAAGAAATACGAGATATTATTAAGGATTCACACAATGCAAGTTTCAGGTCAGGATTCATTATATCTCTGTGTGGATATAGTTGCCTTAGAATGTTATATGACTGTTGACATAGAATATTTACATGCTTTGTAAAGCGTAGGTCTGAATCAATCCAAAGACCTAGATTTTTTACTTCTGTGGAAACAGGAATGTCAATACCAGAAATGCGGACAGAGATATTTTGAGATGCAATTTCTCTTTTTTGTGAATTTCCAAGGAAAATTACCTGGGACTTATTGGGATTTATTTTAAGATTATGAGCATTAGAGATTTCAGAAAGCATATGAAGATCATGATTTATTTTATTTTCGACTAGAGGAAATGCAGATTCAAATGGAAAAACTAAATAAACTTGTGTGTCGTCGCAATAATGATGTAGTTTAGAATCTCGTACATAGGTGAAGAAATCAGATATGTAAATTGAAAAAAAGATGGGGCCTAATATGGAACCTTGAGGAACACCTTGAGCAATAGGAAGAATGTTTGAAAATTTTGCATCATAGATGATTCTTTGAAAGCGAGGAGCTAAGTAGCTACTTATTAATTTCATTGATTCAGATTGAAATCCAAAGTATTTAAGTTTCTGTAAAAAGACTTTATGATCCATCATGTCGAAAGCTTTACTAAAATCTAAGAGAGTAAGACAAGTTATGTGATTTTTATCAAATGCCTGAAGACAATCATCTACTATATCAGTAAGAGCAGTAGTGGTACTATGAGATTTTCTAAAACCAGATTGAGTTGTAGGGATAATATTATGTTGAAAAATAAATTTTGTAATCTGATCCTGAAGAACTTTTTCTAAAATCTTGGAAAGTGTAGGGAGTATGCTTATAGGCCTTAGATGGTTGAACTCGGAGGGACTGGAATTCTTCAGCAAAGGAATTACATTGGCCATCTTCCAACTATTTGGAAATTTAGAAGTCGTAATGCTGTGATTTATGATATGTAAGATATGGTTAATTATAAAATTTTTAGCCAAATTTATCATTTTAAGAGAGATTTGATCACCTCCGGTAGCATTACTATTTACAGAATTAAGGTGCAAAATTAACTCTGAAAGATCTATAGCTATAAAATTAAAGTTAATACCTGGGTTAAAACTTCCGTTGTATTTATGTAATAAGTTTTCCTGATCCTGAGTACGTGTGACTAAGGGAACTGTAGTAAAATGAGAGTTTATTGCATCAAGATTTGCTAGATCCTGTGGTATAGTGTTCTCAGTGGTTTTAATTACATTTAGTTTACGGAGTGAATTCCAAGTTGATTTTGAATTTTTCGAATTTATTGCATTTTGTAAAAACATTTTTTTTTCATATCTGATGGAGACATTTGCTCGATTACGTTGCAATTTGTAATTCTCCCAATCTTGTAACAATTTAGTTTGTTTGTGTCTTTCAAATGCCTTATCCCTACTTTTTATTATTTCTTTAATATGAGATTTGTTTAGCCATGGCGCTGGTGGTTTGGTAACACGAATTTTCCTGATAGGCGCGCAATGATTAAAAACATTCAGAAGTGAATTGTTTAAAATTAAAACCATATCATTAACATTTGATTGATTGTAAATTGAGTCAAAATTTTCATTGTTCATTAAAAAATTAAAATAGTTTACATTAAATTGTTTGAAATCTCAATAATTAATAAATTTTGGAATTTTATTTTCTCGGATAGTATTAAAACTACAACCAACAATGCAGTGATCTGAAATGCCACAGGAACTAACAGTGTTAGCCTTCACAATAATTTCCAAGTTAGATGTAATAATTAAGTCTAATAATGTACTAGATGAGTTAGTTATTCTTGTGGGATCTTTGATTAATTGACTAAGATTGTATGACTCCAGAAAGTTAGAGAAGTGTGTTACAGCAGGGGATTTTTGTAAAAGATTAATATTTATATCACCTGAGATAAGTAGTTAAAGCATTTTCCAGGTCCTCAAAGAATTTAGGAATGCTTGTATTAGGGGGACGATACAAAATACCAATGGCAAATTTTTTTGTAGAAATTGTAGTTAGAATCCACAATTGTTCGAGATATGGACTTCGGTTACTATAAATAATTTTAAATTTTCTAGATTTTTTAATAAAAAAGCAAATGCCACCACCTTCTCGATTTCGGTCCAATCTTATTATCTTATATCTAGGAATCAAGACAATCTTATCAGAAATACCAGGACAAAGCCATGTTTCTGTCACCCCCAAAATTTCAAACTTTTTTGTATCAAATAGATCACTGAATAGATCAAATTTACTAAGTAATGATCTTGTATTTAAGTGAGCAAAATCTATTGCCATGATAATAATAAAAAACAGGAAAAATTAATAAATATGTTATTGTTATTAAAGTTCTATTTTTTATATTTCTTTTCAAGCTTGTCTGAACTGCTGCTACTACCTAGGCTTTCTCGTTCTTTCCTCTTATGATCTCCAGTTTTTTTATTTACAGGAACCTGAAGAGTGGTGTTTAAATTATCCATATGTTGCTCGTCTAGTTTTACTTTAGCATCTGTGCAGGCAATTTCCGTTTTACTTTTTGGTACTATTTCCTTGTAATTGTCTTTAAAAAATTCTTCAAGCTGTTGATAATCTGATGGAGTAGATGGTTCACTGTTGGCCTTGTTAAGGTTAACGTCCTCTTCCTGTTCCTTAGGGATCAGATCTAACTGCTTTTCTTTAAGCTCAGATGCAGTGTATGAGTCTCCATTTATAATAAGTTTTCTTCCTACAATTTTGGCATTATTATTTTTTTCCCTTGCAAGTTTTAAATTTTGGTGAAGAATCTTGTTTTCAGCTCTATCCTCTTCGCATAAGTCATGTGCTATGTAGATGTTTGTTCCTTTTAACTTTTTGGCATTTACCATAACAAGCTTCTTTGTTAAATATGTGACAAATTCCCCTTTTACGAGATTCTTAGAAGAATGATTTTTTGGTTTAATTATATATGCATTATTAATGTCATTTACTACAATTTGAACCTCAAGTTTTATTCAAGGCCTGGGCAATTTTTCGTATGTTATTTATGGCTCAGAAATGAAATAGCAAGCTAATGAAAGAGCGACTATCAAAATTAGTGTCTGTAACAAAACAGCTACATATCAAAATAGCGACAACTGTAAAATAACGACACAGGTTGTTTGGTTTACAAAGAGCGACTAATTTATTATCTTACTAAATAATTAACATTTGTACATTTTTTGACAAGTGTGGCAGTGTTGCCAATATCTTAAAACTAAAAGTTCCTTTTCACTACGTGTGCACTAGTGGTCTTTTTTAAATTCACATGTGGATCACATGACATCCCCCTTTTTCACTCTTAAAACTTTTTAAAATTTATATCACAGTATTTTAATTTATTAGTATTTAAAAATTATTATTTTTATATATATCACAGTATTTTAATTTTTTAGTCGCTCACTTTCTTAAATCTAATATCACAATTATTTTTTCTTTATCACAGACTTTTGTCGCTCACATACTTGTACTTAATTAACCTTATTGCATTTTTTTACAACATGACAACATTTACCTAAGTTTACTTTGTAGTACAATGGTCTTTTACTTAAAATAAATTTATCTAGAAAAACAGCTTGTGTGTTTTAATTTTCTTCCTTTATCCTTTACCCCTTTTTGTTAATGAAAAAAAAATGTTTAAGCTTTGCCAACTTTTGTAGTTGATGAGAATGAAATTACATTATATTTTTAGTTATATAGAATTTTATTTTTGTAAACACCTCACTTTTCGATACTGCATTTTAGGACTTTTAATTTTGTAATTAAAATTTTTAATAAGTTAAAAGCACGATCTTGTGTACTGTTTTTTGTTTTTAAGTAATAGAAAGTTGTTTTTGTTTTACTTCATCTTACAAAAAAAATGTTATGTAACTTAAGAATAGAGTGTTGTAAAACCCATAAAATCACTATTATGTAATAGAGTCTTTTTTATGTTTTGTTTTATAGGCTAAAAATTATATATTTTTTCATTATTCTAAAAATCGTGAAGGCCTTTTTATTTTTCTACCTGATTTTGTTACAAAGTTCTCAGGTATAAACCTACCGTTGTTACTTAAACTAGAACTTTTTACAGAGCTTTCTTTCGAATTGTCACTAAAACACTGTACAGGTGAGTTTTTATATTCGTCAAATGAAGTATCTACAATACCTTTATTCTCTTGCGAGTTGTCAAAACTTAAATTACTATTTAAACTATCATAGATAGAGGAGTCAGGAGAGCTGTTACTAGACTCTGAAGAAGTTTTAGAGTCGCGTCTTTGAATTTCTTCAGAACCACTAAAAGAACCAGAACAACCTGGTATGTTAGTTTTTTGTTCATTTTTTGAAAAACCTAAAAAATCTGACGAATTATCGTGGCTTATTATTGAATTATCTTTATTTATTTGATTTGAAAAACTATGATTCATCATATCAGAAGTCCTGGACTGAGATTGAGAAAAATTTTGAAAAATGCTATTGGAAAAATTCTGAGGAAAATTTGTGTGAAAATGAGAAGAACCCGTGTTTTGAGAAGGTCCGTTCGAAGTACTACCCGAAAAACGATAAAAACTGTTACTAGGTTGTTCTTGTGGTTTCAAATTTAAACTTTCACTCTGGTTTTGTGTTTGCCTGATGGTAGACTTATTTTTACAATTGTTTACTGGTCTAATAAAAATACGATTCCTTATAAAAATTCTACCATCTTGCAGCACAACTTTATATGCCCTTATACCTACTTTTGACAGAACCTTACCCCTCAGCCATTTTGTCTTTGGTCTTATTTGTATCCACACTTCAGAGTTATCTATCAAATCATTTAAAGTTTTTGTACCTTTTTTTTTCAAAATAATGTTTTTGTTTGTTTTGACTTTGATCAATAAAGTTATTGTATTGATTTTTGTTAATGACTTGAGGTTCAAAAACTTTGTTAATTTGTGGCAAAAAGGATCTTAGATTTCTACTCATTAAGACATTGGCTGGTGAATGTTTTCCGTCAATTGGAGTGTTTCTTAAATCAAGCAAAGCCAAATAGGGATCTTTTCCGTCTTCGTAACAATAATAACATTTTTACTAGAAAGATCTCTTTAGGTCTACTGCATCTACAAACTTAGAATAATAGTCCACTAGCAATAAATAAGATTCATTATAGAATTAAAACAAATCAATACCAACTTTATAAAATGGAACTTTGACAATCTCATGAGACATCATGGGCTCTGAAGGATTTGACTTTCGATGTGTTTGACAAATATGACAGGAGCTGACTAAATCTTGGATCTGCTTATTCATTCCTAACCAATAAAATAACAAATTTGCTTTTGCGATGGTTTTGTTGATCCCAAGATGACTATAGTGCAACTTGTCTAAAATATATTTTCTAAAACTTTTAGGTACTATTAATTTTTGACCTTTAAAAACCAAATCTTCCATAGCTCCTGTATCAATCTTAAACTTGATGTCTTTGCCATGAACTGTCAAATCCTGAACCCAAGATGTCCCACTCGAACTGTCTGCCACCTCGTCCAATGAGACCAAATCTATAAATAAAAAATCCTTTGCAGTATCATAGTCTTGATAAACAAAATCAACAGGATTTTCAGAGCAATAATCATCAAAATTATCCTGATTTTCATCTATTAAATGAACTTGTCCTTTATTTTTATTTTGATATTTATTGGAGTAATTAAAATTCTGTTTATTAGAATATTTATTGTTGGATTGACTTGTAAATTTACCAGTATTAAAATTATTTGAAGAAGATTGACATTGATTTGAAAAATGATGTAATTTAGAACATCTCAAGCATTTTTTACCAAAAGCAGGGCACTTTTTTAAGGGATGAGAAAAACCACAATTTCTACAATTTAAAACATTATTCTGACTTGAACCACAAGAATTTTGAGTGTATTTTTGAGGTTGAAAATTTGAAAAAGATTTTGACGGTCTAGAAGGTCCAGAAAATCTTGAAGATCCATAAGGTCTAGAAGGTCTTGAACTTTTTGCATGTAAAACATCTACCTGTTGGTGTTGAAAAGACCTACCATTTGTGATTTCTTTATTTCTGTCCCGAGCTTTTTCTATAGACTGACACATATCTACAGCTTCTTGCAAGGTTTGCTTGTCAGCTTCCATCAACTTCTGCCTTAAAGACTTATTCAAAAGACCACATACCATAATATCTTTAACCAAGCTGTCTCTTAACGTACCTAACTCACAATTAAGAGATAAATTCTTCAATTCAGTCACATATTGTTCAATAGATTGTCCAGGTTTTTGTTTATGGGTTAAAAAACGATGTCTTTCATATGTTAAGTTCTTTTTAGGTGAAAAATAACTATCAAACTCTATCAATAATTCATCAAAATTGTCCTTTCTCTCTTGTGTGAACTCAAAACTGTTAAAAATACGTAAACCCTCGTCCCCCAACAATGTGAGAAGCTGGGCACACTTTGTTTTATCATCTTCCTTAATAAGTTCAGTTGCTATATGGTAATTAACAAACCTTTGTTTCCAAAAACACCATCTCTCAGCTACGTTTCCATCAAATGACATTGGCGGGAGTCCAGCAAAATTCATTTTTCTATGTTAAATTCCCAGAAATTGGTAAAAATGTAGATATTACAAGACTGCATCGACGATGAACCATCGTTTTTTGTTTAAAAACGGTACTTAAAACACTTACAACATTGAATAAACTTAAATTTTTGTTAAAATTTGGCCGCCATTTTCCAAGCCATTTTTTCTTGAAAAACCTTAAACAGCAAAAGCTACCTACTGCGCCATGTAAAATAACGACACAGGTTGTTTGGTTTACAAAGAGCGACTAATTTATTATCTTACTAAATAATTAACATTTGTACATTTTTGACAAGTGTGGCAGTGTTGACAATATCTTAAAACTAAAAGTTCCTTTTCACTACGTGTGCACTAGTGGTCTTTTTTAAATTCACATGTGGATCACATGACAACAACCAAAATAGCGATGTTTCAAAATAGCGACAACCACATTAGCCACAATCAAAATAGCAATGTATCAAAATATATTCATATTCAAAATGCAAATACCCAAAATAGTGCATGGCCAAAATAGTGCATGTCAAAAATAGAGCATGGTCAAAATAATGCATGACTTCTTGCCCGGAATCCTAGAGGGTGTGAATCTGAACAGAACCTAACCAAACTAAACCGAACCGAACCAGCATATTTAAAAAAAAACTTCACACCCTCTAGGATCCCGGAAAAGAAGTCAGGAAAGTTTTTTTTTTAAATATGCTATATTTTGTTATCGCTATTTTGATAGTCGCTGTATTGTTATCTCGCTGTTTTGATAGTCGCTATTTTGTTACATCGCTATTTTGTTTCATCACTTTTTGGTTACATTCGCTATTTTGTTACATCGCTATTTTGATAGTCGCTCTTTGACTACATCGGTATTTTGATTGTCGCTTCGGTATTTTGATTGTCGCTATTTCGATACCGCTATTTTAATACCCGCTATTCTATTTTGAACATTGCTGTTTCGTTCCGGAGCCGTTATTTATTCCCCAAATTTATATTATTCTTCCCCTCTACCAAGATTATTTTTGGATTACAGGAGTGAAAAAATTGGCAGCTGAACAACACACTGACAATGAACTTATCTCTATATCCAACCTTATGGAATCTCATGCAGTTGTCCTTCGGCAAAAAGCTGCAATGAGGTATAAGCTTATGCTTGACAAAGGTGATCTGAGTGAAAATGATCAAAAAATGTTTACACACTTAAAGGGAATTATTGAATCCAAATGTCCAACAATGTTGAGTGAAGAAGAGCGTGTGAAGCAAATGTGTAGTAGAGTTGCTGAAATGCCAAAAGGTACTTTAAAGCGTAGATTACACTAAACGGAACTAACTGCGCTACACACTTTTTTAAATTTTGTTATAAATTTTACAATACTTGCCCTAACAACTAAGCTTAATAAACGGCAAAAGGCAGAGATCCTTATGGATACTATGGTTCCCATAAAGAGGCAGCATTCTTCCATTCAACCCACAGTAGTTATAGTTATAATACGGTGCCCTGTAGCGTAGCGTTCATTCAAATTCCATTAAATAATATTTGGCAGCGTCGTGTCGCGCAGTTCCGCTTAGTGTGGTCCAAGTTTAAAGGGTATTTTAATGCAAGATAACTGTTTAAATATGGTAGTAGGGGAAAACAGCTTGTGGCATTACCTGGTATTACTTAGACACTGTATATATGACATATTTTGAAGAAATTCTTTAAAATATGTCATATATACAGGATTTCTAGATAGAACCATCATAAGCAAATTATGGACAACACAAATAATTTTTATTACCTTTCTAGCCCGCGCAGCAATGGCTAGAGAAGGTATTATTGCCGACGAAAAATTTATTTTTGAGATAACGTCGAAGATGTGTTATTTGGGTGTATTTTGACCTATCTTAGCAATATCGTCGTGATGTCTGTCTGTGTGTGTTTGTCTGTCCGTAACACAATAGCTTCTAAATCGCTAAACCGATTTGCGCATAATTTGCAAGTAAAATAGTCCTTGGCACTGCAACAAGCTGATTAGATTTTGGTCAAAATCCATTATTGCTAATGACAGTTTTTTGACAATTGATTTTTTTTTAAATGGTAACTTTCTAACAGAGGATGGCATCAATATACGGTTTTCGAAAAATAGTAGGTCACATTTTTCTCAATGATTTGTGTTAAAACCAAAAACTTCGTAGGAGCTTTCGTTTCGGAAATATTTACAATAAACTGTTTCCAAGAGAAATATATCAAGGAGTTCACTTGAAGTGTGCTAATAGGCTAGCTAGGAACGTATCAGATCCGTTATGTATCCATTTATTTTTTCTCAATAATGGTCACAAGATATGAAAATACTATAAAAAACTAAATAGTTTCTAAAGAAAAGAAAAATTTCCTGATATATAAAAATCTATACCTACCAAGGGCGTGAAATGGGCTATAAAAATATTTTTTTTTTTTAGATCCAACAGATTTATTAGGCTCCATTTATAGTTGATATTAGGGACCTATTGCAACAGTGCCAGGCACAAATTGTGCCGGGCACTATATTGATAGTTTCGCATTACAAAATGACAGTTGATCTTTCAAAATTGACATACCAAAGTCGAATTTATAAATCCCCGTTTATTTTCGATTAATAGTGGCGTCACTATTAAATCCGGCTCGTATAACACGAAGGCCTAATTTTGAAAGGACACAGCTGTTCTTATAATGAGAAACTGTCAATATAGTACCCGGCACAATTTGTGCCTGCTATTGCTATACAATAGGGACCTACTATTGTATTAAAGTGGCACCGCGTCATAGCTATGGTAGACCAAATTTTGCGGCAAAATCTAAGTAAAGAAGCCTAAAAAATTAATGTTTCACTTTGTACATGCAGTGTGCCGCTCGGGGTTTAATGTTCGAAGGATAAAACAATAAGATCTTTTAAGAGGAGATATCAAATAGGTACTTACCTAATAAATAAAGATTCGAAACATAAAAGAGGATCCAAAATTATATTAAAATCTGCGCAAATATTGATTGAGTTGCAAAAACGGTAATTTTTTTTGCAAAAAGCTCCGTCGTAATTTGTTTGGCATAAACAGTCAAAACAACAACGAATAGAAAACGTCAAAGCCCGGCTAAATCAATATGTTCGTAACAACCAGATAAGAGTATATATGTTCCTTTCTAATGAAATCGTTTAGAAGAAGTCATCAATAAAAAGCAAGTAAAATAGTAAGCTAATGACTAATTACTGCAGTGCCTCATTTTGGGAATCAATATCAATAAAAAAATTAAAGGAAGTGCTTGCCACTGTATGTACCCCTCTACTCCCTTCCCGACCATCAAGGTTTTGATGACGCGGTGTCACTTTAGAAATGTCGAAAAAAAAAAATGTCGAACTGTAATTTGGTCGATAATAAATCAATACAACATAGAATAGACGAAAATAATTTAAACGAAACGTAGTTTTGTCAATCCGTAAAAATGTCGGAAATAGTATAGTCGAAAATAATTGAAACGAATCGTCGTTTTTTTGATCTGTAAAAATGTCGAAAATAATATAGTTGAAACGCAAAGGCATCGAAACGGAGTTAAGCATATCGAAACGCAAAAAGATCGAATTGTAAAGTCGTCGATTTTATATTGCACCTGTAATAAACTTCCCACATTGCCAAGTGTACTATTACATTATACAGGGTGTCCCATAACTTAGGGGCCATAGGCCAACAGGTGATAGAAGAGGTCATGTCTGATAAAAAACTTCCTATAATGCATGAGTCAAAACTCTTTCTTTGTCGAGATACAGAGCATCAAAGTTGGCAATTTTTTTAAATTTTTTGATAATAACTTTTATTAAAAAACGCAGTAAAAATATGAAATTGTGTAAAGTCGTGTATTAGAATAAGAGCAATAAATTGGAATAAAAATTATTTTGCAACAATTATTCAGTCAATTTTTTTTTAGAAAAAACTATTTTTTTGTATAAACTTTTATAAACGCTATTTTAAACGCAATATTTTTTTTATATTTTTTGTTAATAAAAACAAGTCTCTAGCGAGACAAAATGATAAAATATTATTGATATTTTTTTAAAGAGTAAGTAAGCAAAAATTATTTTTTTTTTAAATTATTATTTTTTATACGTTTTTGGAGGTTATTTTGACAGCCTGTATCTCCTCAACTTCTAATTTTATCAAAAAAAGGAGTACCACATTTTCGAATCACAATTAGCTAAGTATTTAGCTGGCTGTGACATTTTTTTTTGTAAAACACGTTTTCCCCCCTCTCCTTTAACTTCCAATATCTTAAAAACAGATGTGTGTTGACCCCCTTGTTATATAAACTTTTTTCTCATAAATAAACTCCTCTATCACCTGCTGCACTATGGCCCCTAAGTTATGGGACACCCTGTATAATATATTTTGGTGGTAAAAATTTGAAATAATTATTTTCCTGTCAAAATCAGGTGATTTCCAACTTTTTAAATTATAACTATCCTGTCCTCGTTTTGGCAGGTCGAAATCTGTTGAAATGAACCAAACCGAATGAAAGGCAAACATATCCTATTCGGTCATGTGCCTGTAAAGTCAGTATTGTAAAAAACCAATTTGCAAAAAAAATCTAAAAAAAGACGACTTTGTTAACCAAATTCATGAATGGCCCCTTTGTACTCAGACGCCAGTTCATTAATTTAGTTAAGAAATTTCGCTAGATATGGCAACACCGCACCTTCCTTTTCGACTTTTTTGGGTTTGACCTTTCTGTGGTTTGACATCATTACGATTCGCTGCCTTTACGTTTCGACTATATTAATTTCAACATTTTAATGTCTAAATAATTTTCTGCTTTATAATTTTTGACATTTGTACGGTTTGACAAAACCATGTTTTGTTTAATATATTTTCGTCTGTTTTATTTTCAACAAAATTACGGTTCTACTTTTTTTTACCATCCTACGTTTCGACAAAACATTTTTGATGTTCTTCTGGGTCGCCATTTATTATTATTTTTTGTGTTTTAAAATTAAGTAGCAGAATCTTTAAGAATAAATTAATACAAATAGTTATTTTAAAATCTACATTTTAAATAATTTTTTTAGAATGGACAATTATTCAAATAACATCTGGAATAACTAGTCAAGAAATTCAATCTGTAGACCAAGATGAATGGCCAACGAACCCGCTTTACTTGTCAGTTTTTAATTGCGGTCAGTCTGAGATTCAGCCATTTTTAGTAAAAATTCCTGAACCAAGGTAAATCTAACAATAATTAATTCTCAGAAACAAAATTTCGGACTTCCATTGTCTTTATTTAGTTTAGACACGACGTTTTGGTTAGTACGAATATCTAACCGTTTTCATGTGTAAATCACACAATCTAGTCAACAAGCTACTACTTGGTGTGCAGTCAGTCTTTTTGGATGTTCTTGTCAAACGAATAGACATACACACACGGGACAGTACCTAAATTTTAAGTCTAATCATTCTGGTGCTACCAAAAAAGAAGTTATAAGAAGTTTTTGTAGTAATAATGAAGAATTAACCACAGAGCTTAACAACATTAAAAAGGAGTTACAACAGAATGGTTATTTCGAAAAATTAATAAGCTCAACGATCTCTAAAATTAAAAACAAACCAAATGTAGCAAATTCTCAAAATAATAATCCGTTGGGTGGTATTAACATTCCAGATGTTCAAGGAATTTTTGAAAACATAAGACGAATAGCCAAACACTATAATATTAAAACAGTATTTAAGAGATTATTTTATTGATTTAACACAAAAAATGTCTTGCCTCTTTATTTTAATGTGAAACAGAAATTGTGTTATTATAAATTGGAACTGAAATAATCTAAGGCACCTTAAAACAACTTGTTTTAAGGTAAAAAAGGTATTTTCATTGTAGACAAAAAAACTTTAACGGTGATTTGACCACAATGTATCTATTCACAGTTTTCCTCCACTCTTCAAACTTGACAAATGCTAAAATTGGGAAATAAAAAACTTTTGACAAATGCTATTTGAACTTTTGACCTTCCCATTAACCCTTAAAGTTTGTTTAAATTTACCCTGTATAGGCTAAGTAATAAATTTTTTAGGGACGGTCTTCAAATAAACAAACTAGAATTAATGGATGATTTACGAACAGTTTTGAAAAATCAGAAAGATAGTTTGATTCACACTAAAGGACAAAAAAAGTTTTCGAGCCACAAACATATGATGGTTTATTATAATGCCAGACAGGAAGTTGAAGAAAATCTAAAGGTAAGTTGCAACACGATAAATGTTAAAACTGGTTTTTACTATCTCCAACGTCGATCACAGGGATACTAGTGATCCCCGTCTGGAACACGTCCTGATAATCAGGAACAAGTGATCCATGCCAATCCACGACCGGACCGGTTTCGACCTTTTGGGCCATCCTCAGGTGAATGTAGGCGATAGCTCCGTGTAGAGCATAAGTTTTGCGAAACCAACAGAAACAACTACTCCGAAGGAAAGTACCCCTGAAATTTGGTACCTACGCTGCGTCTTGGGTCGAGATAGTCCGATTTAAAAATAAACAAAATCCACCGAACACAAGCCAAATAAAAGGGTGGGGGTAGATTTCAAAAATTAGAGTTTATGTGAAAATATGGCGTGTGTGATATCAAACGAAAGGTAATTGAGTCTGAAGTTAAGTAAAATACATTTCAGTTTTTTTAAAGGGTGGGGGTAGATTTTATAAATTAGAGTTTACGTGAAAATATGGCGTGTGTGATATCAAACGAAAGGTAATTGAGTCCGGAGTCAAACAAAATACATTTTAGTTTTTGGCTTGTGTGGTATTAAACGAAAAGTAATTTAGTCTGGAGTTGAATAAAATATATTTCAGTTTTTAGTTATTTTAGCTCGCACGTACACTATAACTATAGTAAAGTTTTTGCAAAGTCAGTTGAACAAAGGTTAAAGCCGCCATCGGCATATCCTTTAAAAAAAGTGACATGGGCGGCGGTAGATATACTCATGAAAATTATTTCATTTAATTATGGCGTAAACTAAAGAAATAAAAATAGATAATAAAACTTTCTATTTCTACACCTACAAAAACGACACTGATTTATTTTCTAACTCTGCATACTACTGACTAAAGGGGTCCCGAAAAAAACACCTAAAAGCAGTTAAAAGCGCATCTCAAAAAAATCTGCCAATCAGGTGCCGTCTATCCACCTGTGCTCGGTCGGTCGGAAAACAAATACTTTGTGCTCGGACCGCAAAGAGCCGCGCCTTTTCTCTGTCGGTAGGGTTAAAATTATACCAGAAAGATTTTATATGAATTTGGATAACTTTTGAAGGGCAGAATGAAGCAAAATTTCATGATATCGATAGAACCCCGTATTAGGAGCATTTCAGGTGACTTTGCAAAAACTATACCTAGTGTGAGCTTAGGGGCCCATATATTGGCAGAGTATTTTAATATGTGGGCTTGCTAGGTTTCTATAAACCTAGCAAGCAAAACATATACAGGGTGTTTTAACAACAAAAAAGGCGTTAAAATTTTTCTGTCCCTGATTTTTTTTATGATGTGCCTCTGTTGGATTCTAAAATATCAAAAATCATTCTGCTTTGTTGTGAGACCTACCCAGGGATGAGACAACAGGCACCCTGGGCACCAACCCTAAGCGAGGAAGAGCTGGCATGACAAAAAGGGCCCCCCACTACTTCTACTAACACTTATATATTTTTTGTTTTAATTTTTTTTAGAAGTTGATAAAAGAGTTTGAAACGATGTGGCTCAAAGAATGGAGATGCCTTCTTATTGGAAAATATCATGATATACGTATAGACCAAAAACTTCGGAAAAAAATTGAAAAATTTATAAAGGCAGAGTAAGTGTATATCAGAAAATCGTTCTGAAAAAAATGTTTTCGGTTTATAAAAATAACTACATACAGAGCAATTCCTCCCTAAATTGAGGTCTTTAAACAGTGACATCTGTTTAACATTATCGGCACCGAAATCAAAAGTCGAATAAAAACGTGCCCACAGACCACTAAGATTGTACTAACTCTTACAACTGGCATGAAACTAGGATAATTTATTATAAATACGACTGTGACGTAATTTTTCCCCAAAAATTAACTGTTGGGTCGTTTCTAACCCTTTTTAAGTAGACTCTGACGCAGACACGTAGATAGTTTTTCTTTCTGGGGGAGGGTACTCCCATATAGAAATTGTGGTTATTCAGTGAGGGTCCCTGAGGTTTTGGACAGGATAGTCAACCGCCGAACTAAAACTACTTGATAATTAGTGTTAAACTGAACCTAAATAAAAACTATATCATTAACCCGCGATCCCGCAAAACATAACAGTGCCTTAAAAATAACAAAGTGCCGTTAAATCATAAGTAAAGCTAAAAGGAAGTTACGATCGTCCAAAGAAGACAAACCACAATCGGATTACTCCATTTCCATTGTAATCATTTCCTTGTAAAGAAAACCATCTAGGTAAGTCTTATTTCCAACCATAACTCTCTTTACTTCCTTTTCTTTCGTTTTACTACTCATTAGGGGTCGTTCCCCCACCTCACTGCGTCAGCTTAATTTACGTTCTGGTGTTCTCGCGCTCCCTATTGTTTACAGTAGGTGCCCGATTGAGTGGTAATTTCGGTTCGGTTGGTTAAAAAATGAAATCAATTTTTTTTAAATTTTTACGCATTATTTTACAAATCGGTTGGGATGCGAACTCCGAATATGAAAACGTTTTTTTGTGACCGTTAAAGGGCGCTTTACGCTGGACTTTAAATGGCTTAAAATCACAATAACTTTTTTCTTAATATACTTTCTTTCAAGTAAACAGTTTTTTATCCATTTCTAAGCTAAAAAAGCACTCCTGTTATAATCCGCTGCATTAAATCGTTTTCGAGATATTTTTTTTAGTGTTCGATGCCGCACCAGAATATTAAAATTTAAGGATAAAAGTCAGGAAGTGAATAAGTAGTAGTACGCAATTGATTTTTCCAAGATACTTTTATTTAACATTTTAATTTTTTGAATCAGCGCCGAAAATCCGAAAAATCTTGAAACCAGCTTATTTTGCGGATTTTAACAAGAAACTAAAAGAAAAGTAAAAAAGAACACTAAAAAAAGTTATGGTCAATTTATACCACCAGAAGTCTAGGGTCACTACATTCTGGAAGCCTGGCGTCTCCAGTAGTTTTCGTGATGCAGTGACCCTACAGAAGTCTGGTGTGAAGCACCCTTTAACGGCCACAGTGAAAAGGTGTTAATATTCCCATTTCGCATCCGAAACAACTCCCGGGTGCCAATTTTTAAAGGCATATGTTCACGCAGCAGGTAGGAAGCAGACTGTATGGAATTAACTGCGTAACATTGATCGGAAAGGATGGGTGAAAGTTATGCCGTAGGTTCGTTTAAGGAAATCTATAACTGCTTGTTTCTAAGGCACTTGCCGAGTCGATTTTCTTGCTTCTTCTCTGCAGGGCCCGGTTCACAGCATCCCCATTATTAAGTTGAGTGTATGTAGCACTATTTAGTAATTAGCTCTAGTTTTAAACACCGGAAAGAACGTCACTTTTGTTGAATGTAAGGAAGAACGGAAAATTATGTCATTTTTAGAAAGAGGACATGTTTAAGTCTCTTGATCCTGCGCATTGCGTTCAATGTGCCGAAATATATTTAGACAGTTGCGGGTAAGAAGGAAATGCGCGGGAGGGAATTAAAAATAAGAAAATTCTTAAAGTTAAAGGAAAACGCTTCTGCTTGAACAGCATAGGTACGTTAAAAAAAAATCATAATTTATCTTCAGTGTCTCGGCTTGTATTAAAAAACCATTATCATCTGCGTACACAACAACCTGTCACTCAGGCAAGGCAGTTGAAAAATCATTGGTATGAACCAGGAACAAAAGTGAACCCAGTATTGACCCTTGTGGTACCCCATGCCTCATAACTCGTTCCTCTGAGCGGTGACCCCCTATCTCTACGTTTTGCCTGCGTTCTGTAAGGTATCCAGACTTAGTTCATCTAGGCCATAATATTTTAGCTTTCGAAGGCCTTGGATAGATCACAGAAGGTAGTAGATACCACCTGTTCTCCCCCCATACCCTCGATTAATTGCTATTTTGCAGATATACAGTTGGTGAAACATTAGCCGCAGGCAGAGATTTTATAAGATTTTCGGCAATTTCAGAGAAATAATCATTGCATTCATTTTCGTTTAAAGTGCAAGCTGACTTAGTACTTCTGTTTTGTGCATATTTGTTTATAAGATTCCAAGAAGCTTTTGTAATATTATCTGACTTACACATTTAGTCAGAATTCGCCCGCTTTTTAACTTGGTTTATTTCTCTTCGGTACCTTTTTCTCAGAGTATTTCTCTCTACCCGCAACTGCAGGCAGTCAGATTCCCTACACATATCACTCAGAGTATCGAGCTCAAGACGTAGTGCCTGGAGTTCATCTCCAAACCATTCCAAGCCTTGTTCAGCTTGATTTTTCATGTCGCTTAACCAACGGGAATGTCTCGGTAAGCTATGAATTTCTCGACAAAAGTAGAAAATGATTGTTCGGCATTAGAAGTCTTTAAAAAAGACCAATTTTCATTTTTTTAAAAATCAGACATAATTTTTGTGCCTTTTTCTGTAAATGGTCAAAAGAAGGATGAGGGCTTATCCCCGTGACTTATTGTAAGGAAATCCTTGGCGTTTAGCTTACATTCTATTGCACCGTCATGATCAGACAGATCTGGATTAAAGACATTTATTTACATTACAACTACAAACATTTTCGAAATTAATAAATAGATTATCTAAACGGTGATGTTTGCGTGTATTTACTTGTACCTTTTCAGTAGTCATATGACTCTAGTAAATCTAAGAACTTGTTTTTCATGTCATAATCTTTTAAACTATTGTTTGGGTTGTTTTGAGTATTTTGGTTGTGCTCAATGTTTAGTGGCTTCAGGGAACGTGGTCTTTCGGCTATGTTTGTATTTGGTACATAAGAATGGTCGTAATCGTCTCATTTTGACCTTGGGAATATGTGCTAACATTTTTCACAAACCTTTTAGAAAGACCCTGTAAAACACTTAATAAATTTGATTTTAGATTTCCCTTAGAAAATATGACACAAAAAACCACAGAATTGTTGTACTACCTAACAAAGGGCAGTCCATTTTTATCACTAAAGGAACTAAAATCGGGAATAAAGCAGTGCTTTGTAAATCAAAGTGACGATGTAATCATAAAATTGATTAAGTTTGTGGTAGAATTAACAGAAACAATGGCTTTGGAGAAACAAAAACGATCTCCTGTGATACTAGTTGTAGATGAGGTATGCGGTTTATTTTTTTTTTAAGAATTAGGCTTTTTTGGAGGGTTTAAGATACTTTCTGGGGTGATGGAGAAAAACTTCTTGATCTTAATAAAGCAAGCCGGGGGTTTTCGAAAAGTCTGGATTTAGTGAGGGACCCTATAACTTTTTTACTTATAAAAATTTAATTTTGGTGGAAATTGCTTTTTATGTTTTTTTTATTTACTATCAAACAGTTATATTCAATTCGTTACTTTTAGTTTTTGAAATATTACATAAAATTGTTTATTTTCTTTTGGAATACCTCCATTATTTCTTAATATTCTTTGTATTTTTTCCATTATTTGTTTTTATATTTAATTTTTGTTTACTGGGCTTAAAATGTTTGGAAATAATAAAATTAAACAATTAATTACAAATAAAAAGGAAAATAAAAAGATAAAAAACAAAAAATAATAATAAAAAAATTTCGACTAAAATTTCAACAACTGAAAGTGACAGATAAAATTTAACTTGACAGTTGGATTCTTTATAAAAAATAAATTAGTAGTAATATGAAGGATCTGATACCTTCCTAGCCCATTAGCACACTCCAAGTGAACCACGCTATATCAACCTTGAAAACAGTTTTTGTAAATATCTCATAAACGGAAGTTCCTACAAAGTTTTTTCTAATAATGGAGAAAAATGTTTTCTACTATATTCCGAAAACCTCATATGATGCGATGCCCCGTTAAAAAGTTAGCATATTTTCAATTTTTAAACTGTCAAATGGTCAAAATCTAATCAGCTCTTTACAATATTGTACAGGGTGTCTCATTATATTTTTTCCTACCTTTTTAGACCATTAATAATTGATATAGGAATATACAAGAAATTGTGTTCGAATTCGCGAAATTTTTACTTTTAAATTGCATCTTGACTTTATTGCTGATGCTTACCATATTTGACAGGCGCTCAAATTTATAGTTTTTGTAAATGCTCCTTATATTATTTAACTAATAGATTAGGCTTGGAACATATTTTCCAAAAATACCCGATATGCCGTAGTTTATAGAGTCACAGTTTCTGAGATATTAGCAATTATAACAGTACCGCTCTTGTGTTAATTTTAGTATCCTTATTCCAAATTATGTTAGTCCCCATGTATCAACAATGACAATGACACAACTTTGTTGTCATTACCGGTTGTCATTTTGAGCGCCATTAAAAAAAAATAGTTGTCATTGTCACTGTTTATACATGGGAACTAACATAGTTCGAAATAAGGACACTGAAATTAACACAAAAATGGTAATGTTATTTTTCATTTATTTTTTAAAAATTTATCGCTAATATTTCAGAAACTATTTATCAAAACTGCGACATATGGGGTATTTTTGGAAGGTACATTCCACGCCTAATCTATTAACTAAATAATATAAGGAGCATCCAATTTACAAAAACTATAAATTTGAGCGCCTGTCAAATCCGGTAAGCATTAGGAGTAAAGTCAAGATGCAATTTAAAAGTAAAAATTTCGCGGATTCGAACACAATTTCTTTTATATTCCTACATCAGTTATTAATGGTCTAAAAGGGTGGGAAAAATATAATGAGACACCCTGTACACTATTTTACCTGAAAATGTCATGAAAATCGGTTAAGTGACTTACGAGCTATCGTGTTACGGACAGATACACACACAAGCAGACGTCGCGACGATATTGCTAAAATAGGTCAATATGCACACAAATAACATATTTTCGGCGTTAGTTAAAAAGCTATGAAAAAATCAATTTACACCAAAATAAAATTGTTTTAAATAAAAAAGTTAAAGGCTAAAATGGAGTTTTCATCTTTAATTATCTCATCAAAATCGAGACTCGCAGGTGAGGGTAAGTTTTTTTCGGTCTCCCCTAGAAATATTTCAAACCCACAAAAACATTAAATTTTGAATACCCTAATCTATTATTTCTGGGTAATCTAAACTGACTTATAATTTGTTAAATCGGTAGTTTTAATTAGTTGCTACTTTTAGTCATATCTAGACTCCTTTCCCTGGGAAATGTTAGATGTTCTCCAGGACGAACCCGTTTCCCGAGTACCTTCGTTACACTTCGTCTATTTTCTTTACAAGATTTATGAAAAGGATATAGAAAAAGGATACAAAGTAAGTAAAAACATTAACAGTAAACCACGAATACAATGCTGCTAAAGATAAAAAAATAACATTTACATTTTAATTTGTCTTGTGACGCTACAGGGTGTTTTTTTAAGGTAGTATAGGCATTTTGGCTATTTATCGTCTGGTTATACCATCATAAGTGTAAGTAGTTCTCAAAATATCTAAATTTATTTTAGTACATTGTGTTTTTGTACAATTTGTCAGTTGTTAATTTTTAAAAATTATTAAAAAACACCACTGAAAAGAAAATTTTGAAATGTGTGATGATGTGAAATGATTCATCCCCTTTACCGGTAGAATGAGTAAACATAATTAAAACAGATAAAATTTTTCCGTGGAATTCATTTGAATTGACCCACTGCAGAAATTTTCAGACGATTCGGATTCAGCGTCGAAAAATACGTGTGAATGGTCTTTTTTACGGATTTCGAATTTTTTAAAATTAAATGCTATTAAAAAAATTCGATTGTTATTTATGACATTTTTGTAGATTATTACGAAACACGAAACTGGCAGTTACGTCATCAACCCAGACAGAGATTTAGAAACTATGGAAGCTAGAATTACAGGTTTCTTTAATTATTGGGTTCCGAAATGGAAGGGAGTACACAATAGGAAGCCCACCGATAAGGAATTTCTCGAGTTGGTTACTAACGCTGATATATTTTCGTAAGTGCCTTTAAGGGTTTCGTTTATCTAAATCTTGTCATTTCAGTGGTTTTTATTTTAGCTAGTAGATACTTATTTTTTACTAAATATTGCATAAAGGTCCTCACAGCTTGTTTTATTCGAGGTTTCAAGAAAAATAAAAAAACATTTT
The DNA here is from genome assembly GCA_963576565.1 of Aspidapion aeneum. Taxonomy (NCBI): domain Eukaryota; kingdom Metazoa; phylum Arthropoda; class Insecta; order Coleoptera; family Brentidae; genus Aspidapion; species Aspidapion aeneum. The sequence goes on along the minus strand of OY755038.1, from coordinate 29,142,367 downwards.
TTAAATTTACTTTTTTGATAAACAATGTTCTTTACTAATAAAACACGATTTTTAAATCTTCTATGTGGGGTTGATTGTACAATCGCCCGATATATAATTTACCTAAGGTATTTTTTATTAATAAAAATAAAAACAATTTTTAAAATCAAGAATCTGATTTTAAAAAACATTTCTGGTCTTTGCAAAAAAACCAGGGGAGGCAGAACCCCCAACTGAGGTCACTATTATTATCGTGAATAACTTCAGAAAATACCATTAATTTACAATTTGGCATACCTGGGATTTCAATCAACACCCTTGGAAGTGGATACAATAAAAAAATTAATTTTTAATTATCTGTAATATATAAAAAGTTGGTACACTTATAAGCAAATACCGCTGTATGGTTTATCAGTTGCATTATATCTTATTATGTTCACCGATTTCTTGCAACAGGTTGGCCATGATTTGACAAGTAAAAAAGCAAGGAATCCGAGTTAAGCAATATTCATGACCTTTGAAACTTTTGGACTTAACAAAGACTTAATTAAGATATTTTAACAAGTATTTAACGAGAAAGAAATCGGTAAGAGCAAGAAATCGGTGAATATAATAAGATATAATTCAACTTATAAACGATACAGCGGTAGTTGTTTATCAGTGTATCAACTTTTTATATATTAAAAGGGTGTTGGTTTAAATCCCAGTTATGACAAGTTGTAAATTAATGGTATTTTCTTCATTTTCTGAACATATTCACGATAACGTTAGTTTAAGTTTTGTTGCTAGAGGGCAGCTAGCACCTCCAAGGGGCGTTCACCTTCCCCTGGTCTTTTTGCAAAGGCCAGAAATGTTTTTTTTAAATCGGATTATTGAATTTAAAAATTGTTTTTCATGTTTATATAGTCAAGGACATTGTGTAGATTATGAAAAAAGCAAGTTTAAAAAAATTATATATTTTTTTCTTGAAACCTCGAATAAAACAAGCTTGTCCTATGTTGCGTAGGCAAACGCATAACCCGGTTATGGCACTTTGGAACAAAACCAAAATCTTTGCTGAAAAAAATAAAAGTTTTTGTATCAGCAAAAATTGTTGTAAACTGAACATATCAAGCTTTATTATGTGTTACTGTGATGTATTGTTGGTCGCCTAACTCGCGTAGTCATATCGCGAGGAACATTCGCCCTCGGACATGCGCATTGTAGGACATTTCGCTCTCTCATCAAGTGCGGTGAACGTTAGGTAGGTGGTAGACGCTTTTTACTCATTGGGCGTCCACCGGTGAGATACCACCATGCCAGAAGTGAGTAGCGCTAAGTGGTATCACCACGTTCCGCTACTGCGCTGGCAGTCCGGTTCCAACAATGAGTAACAGATAGTATGATGGCGCTTCCAGGATCAAAATATTCCGGAGGTAAAATACCCGACCACTCGGATCTCCGGGCGTCGGGTGATCCTGGCGGTCCTTCATGCAAAGATATTAAAAGAAGACCAAAAACTCAACTCAGAATTGATTTTAGCAATATAAGAGGATTAAGTACCAACATGAATTCAGTTCACCAACATCTTGAAGAACAAAGACCTGACATCCTTGTTCTCACTGAAACTAAAATCAGTTCTGCAACACCTATTGTGAACTATCTTTATCCCGGATATGACCTACACCACCGATTTCGACATAATTTTGGGATCTGTGTGTACATTAAAAATGACCTTTCATGTCATCGAGAGGAGAAGCTAGAACCAGCGAACCTCGATATCATATGGCTGAAATTCACCTCAAAGTCATCGACCAAGTTCATTTGCTGCCTCTACCGACCGCCAAGTAACACCGAGTATCAAAACTTTTTTGCGACATTATCCGAAAACTGTGATAGTATACAGTCTAACTATCCACATGCGGAAATTGTTTTTTTAGGCGATTTCAACGTCCACAATATACCCTGGCTAAAACACCACAACAAAACAGATAATGAAGGCAGGGAAGCAGAAGCTTTTGCCATAAGTTGTGGTCTAACGCAGCTTGTCGATGAACCTACCCGTATCTCAGAAAGGGGTGAATTTGCAACACTTTTAGACTTGTTCCTAACTACAAATCCTGACTTGTACACAATTCAAGTAGATCCCCCACTTGGTTCATCCGATCATAAACTTATAAGAACAAAGTGCGAAATGTTCATACCACCAAGCCAACAATCACTTCCTCGTAAAATGTGGCACTATAAAATGTGGCACTATAAAATGGAATGACCTTAAACAGTTTTACCTGGATTTTCCATGGCAAGAAGTTTGCTTTAAAACAGCTGATCCCACTATTTGCTGTAATGAAATAACAAAAGTAATCTTATCTGGAATGGATGCATATATCCCACATACAATAAAACGCAGAGCTAATGCAAAACCTTGGTTCAACAGCCAGTGTCAAACGGCTGTACAGAAAAAACACAGAGCATATAACCTTTGGAAACGACAACAAACCGCTCAAAACCACACAGAATTTATAGAAGCCAGAAATAGTTGCAAAATTATTATTGACGCCGCCAAAGAAACATACAATCAAAGAATAAAAAACAGGTTGCTGAATTGTCCAAGTAGTTCTAGGTCCTTTTGGTCTCTTGCAAAAGCCGTTGGATCAAACTTCACCAAGTCATCCATACCACCACTTACAGATAAAAATACTCACTCAGCCACAACATCAGAGGAAAAAGCCAATATGCTGGCCAAAATCTTTTCCTCCAACTCAAACCTAACAGTGCCAAATGGAAAAACTCCACCGTTCATTGAAAGGGTTTCCCACAGTATGCCAGAGGTACCCTTTTGTCACAGAGAAATACGAAAATCCCTTAAAAAGTTGGATACAAACAAAGCAATGGGTCCAGATGGCATTCCCGCGATAGTACTCAAAAATTGTGCTAACGAACTCACCCCAACTTTCGCTAAATTATTCAATTTATCTTACAGGCAAGGAGTATATCCATCATCATGGAAGTCTGCCGCAGTACAACCTATTCCAAAGAAAGGAAAAAAGACAGATCCGTTAAACTATAGACCAATTGCTCTACTTCCGGTGATATCAAAAGTAATGGAAAGAGTTGTGAACAATCACCTAACCAAGTACTTGGAAAAGTACAAACTTATCAACGACAAGCAATACGGATTTCGAAAATATAGGTCAACTGGCGATTTACTTACATACGTCACTCATTTATGGCAAAAAGCGATTGAGTTACGGGGCGAAACAAGAACAATTGCCTTAGATATATCAAAAGTCTGGCATGAAAATCTGCTCAACAAGCTTAAAGCAATGGGATTGTCGCCGAAACTTTGCACTTGGTTTGAAAGTTACCTTAAGGATAGATCCATTTATGTTGCACTGGATGGCCGGAACTCCAACTCTTACCAAATAAATGCTGGTGTGCCACAGGGAGCAATCCTTTCGCCAACACTTTTTCTGATTTACATAAATGACCTCATAGATAAAACAGTAAATCCACTTTATTGCTTTGCAGATGATGGCAATGTAGTCTCCTCAGTCATACCACCCACTCAGTGTCTATCCGCACGTGAATTCCATCATCTTAGACAAACTCAAATATCGCAGATAAATAACGACCTGGAGATAATAGAGGACTGGGGCAACAAAAACCTTGTACAGTTCAACGCGCAGAAAACCCAAGCAGCCCTGTTTTCAAAAAAGACCAGCACCGGTGAGCCAAACATCATGCTATCTGGAAGTGCTGTCACATTGCAGAGCCAGTTGAACATCTTAGGAGTCACTGCAGAGACCAACATGTCTTGGCACAGTCACGTGGCAGATATAGCTAAAAGGGCGTCCCAAAAGCTTGGGGTGCTATTTCGTACAAGACATCTATATACACCAAGCCAACTGCTGACACTCTACAAAGCCCAGATTCGACCAACTATGGAGTACTGCTCACATATATGGAGTGCGGCACCCAAACATACCTTAATGCTTTTGAACACCGTGCAAAAACGAGCTATCAAGCTGATCAATGACCCCGCACTTACCCGTAGTTTGGATAGTCTCGAACATCGAGGAACTGTGGGCGATCTATCTCTCTTCTACAGGTATTATCACGGAAAATGCTCTGAAGAGTTGGCACGTATGATCCCCCCGGGAGTAGCACCTACTAGGCGAACACGTCAAACAGACGGTAACCATCAATTTACTGTCAAGATAGAGGCACCAAGAACCTCATTATATCAGAATTCATATCTCTGGAGAACAGCATCGCTGTGGAATAAACTCCCTGCGACAGTTTTCCCTGCAGGTTACAACCTGAACCGTTTCAAAACCAACACACACCAACATTTCCGCGCACTGGCAGCTTCTCGAGCGTGATAGGGATCTCCTTGCGAGTGCGCTTAACCGTAAAAAAAAAACGAACGTTTCCTAGAAACAATCCTATAAAATAGACAATTCTACCTAAAATAGACGTCCGATCCGACCACGACTGTTCGCCAAGTGTTCGGCCGTGTACCTAAGGTCACTCATCGTCAAGCAAGCTTTACAGGTAGCGAAGCTAACGTCAGGGTTTCTATTTTTTGGTTATAATTTTTGACATGTTTTCCTCGGTTTCGCATTGGCGGCTCGTTGTTATTTTACAAATGTGGTTTTAACACAGTCTAAAGATCTATTTATTAATGATACAGTTTCAAGATAGTTTGCAGCATAACTTTTTCATTCTAATTACATAAATAGGTATAGTTTAGGTACCTTTATACTGTGTAAAACAACATCTTCAAAATAAAACAGAACCGCCAATGCGAAACCCAGGAAAACATGTCAAAAATAATAACCAAAAAATAGAAACCCTGACGTTAGCTTCGCTACCTGTAAAGCTTGCTTGACGATGAGTGACCTTACGTGTACCTGCCCAGTCGTAAGTATTTTACAGTTACCAAAAGCTAGTAAGATATATGTGAGTTGCGCTTTTTATAAGGAGTTTTTAATGGAATGGTAATTTTTGTCCCTTCTGTAACGCGTTAGTTTTAGCCATATTACTTACACAAAATCTATTAAATAACACACAGCGCAGTAATTTAATAACTAGCAAAATATTTGTTAAAAACTAATTTTTAGAGATAATTTCCATTTATGCGTGTCTGCAGTATCTCAATACAAAAACGAGAAACTCTCAGGGTATTAACTTGACCAAGTCATCCAACTGATCTCTATAATTCTTCCTTCCCACTGTCAAAGGTATGAAAACTCAAATTAGACGTAAAGTATCAAAGTCTGAAAACATGAGATCACGTTTTCGTGTGTTAAAATTTCTGATCGCAATGGGCGATTACCAATATAATTCTCAAATACCAAATAGCAAATAATGCAAGGACCTAAAACTATAAACAACAAGTGAAATTAAAAAATCGTGTTACAGATGGGATAATTTCTTTGTTTTGTTTTGTTCAAGATTTCACCGGTTTTGTTTAAGAAAATGTTGATTTTTTTAATACACCTTAACCAAAAAATAAAATTTTGGACTTCCATTGTATTTTAAACACGACGTTTTGGTTAGTAAGTATCTCTCACACTTGAAAATGGTTAGAGATACTTACTAACCGAAACGTCGTGTTTAAAATAAATAAAGACAATGGAAGTCCGAAATTTTATTTTTACTCAATCGTTGTCTACGAGTTTCAAACAGACACCTTAACAAGTTATACCTAAGATAATGCACGTTACAAAAAGGACAACATCATTTGCCTCAAATCTATACATTTATATTTTTCAAACACAACGATTTATTATCAATAATTCAAAAACTCTCCGACATTGTTGGTCGCGGTCCTCTATAACCCACTACTTCTCTTCATACTAAAACTAAGTAGCCACGTGGAATGAATTTTGTTTGCAGAAAAATTGGCTGTACCGCCTGGGACAGATTTCTTGTGACAAGTTATTTTATTTTTTATTTAATATTTTATGGCTAAAATATAATAAAACTTTTAGTTTTTAGGCAATAAGTATTGAATTTAAAAACTTGACAAAACCCTAGTGACACGTTACCGCGGGGACATTTTCATGCTCCAATTTTTTTTGTTACTTTCTACTAATTAATTGGCGACTTTAAACATTGAGCAGTTCTCTAAATAGTGTTTTTTTTAAAACTTTTTTTAGGTATAGTGGTCATGGAAATGGTGGCCACATTTTACCCATGGAAAACTTACAAAAAACGTTTGTTAGAGCTGTAGTTTTGCTTTTTGGTTGTGGCAGTACAAAAATTACGAGACTAGGTCCCCAAGCTGAGTCCCATGGGTCGTACCACATGTATTTAATTGCTAGATGGTAAGTAACAAATACACAGAAAGTAGTACATGTACCGGTTTATCCGAATTTAGGCACTTTTGGAGGGTTTGCGGTACTTCCAGATCAGATAGATAAAAACTGCCAAAAGTGTTTTTGAGTTCTAGAACTTGCTTATTTGAAAAAGTGAAAATTGCTTTTGCCAATGCCTATTTCTTAGAAATTTATTTTAAGCTAAATGTGAACTTGTAATTCAGGAAAACCTGTCCAATAAATATCACTATTTTCGCTAAATTTAAAAATTGCGGTTTTCAAAGAACTTTAAAATATTTAAATAGATCATTTGTTTCCTAGCGAAAAAGTCATATAAACTTTTTCATAAAACTTATAGTTTCCTCCTAAAAATATAAATAAATCTAGGTCAAAGTTTAACTGATTATAAACTCCTTAAAAATACCCAAAATTCTTGTGGAAAGAGTCCAGTCCAACAAATATATCGTATATTTGAAACTTTAGTAAATCAATACACAACTTTATCTAATTTTTTTAATAAGCAAATGGTAAAAATCACCAAATAAACTCTGGTTTACTAACTTGACGCACTGTCAATGAAGTTTAAAAAACAAGTTCATCGAGCACTGCAAAAAATCGACTATCCGAGCGGAAAAAATGCACATAATTAATTATACAGACTATTAAGCCGAGTCAAGTGCTTGAATTCCTGAATTGTAGTTTACTAAAAAGGTAATTAGGCACTTTTTCAACACTCACGATTGAATGAATGTACGGTAGTGGCGGTTAGTACCCTTAAAGGATCTAACTTGGCACCTAGGCCGCCTTTCTGGGCCCGTTGTGCACCACGTCCCTATTATATTTTAGGCCAGAAACTTAGTCATCATGATATACCACATAATGCCATGGGGTTGTAGCCTTAGACTACTGATGTGCGAAGCTCTATGTGTACACGGATGACACTTTGACAAAGTCAAAGTGTAATAACATCCAATACGTCGTCACAAGGCTTCACCGGCAACTCGTAGAAATTGAAACCTGGGCTAAAAGGTGGAAAATTAAGATCAACCCAGACAAGACTCAAGCGAATGTCTTTACAAGGGGCAATCCGCAAACAGAGCTTGCTCTGGGTGGTCGAAGGATACCCTGGCAAAGAAGGAACGTGAAATACCTGGGGTTAGTTTTCGACAAGAAACTAACCTGGAACGACCCGGTATCGAACGCACTTCAAAAAGCAAGGGGAGACCACAGTAGGCTATACCCCTTGTTAAATGCCAGGAGCACTATACACCGGAGAGTAAAATTACAAATATGGAGGCAAGTCCATGCTGGAATAAAGTATGTAAAACACAAATGGGAAGGCTACAAAGCTTTCAAAATAGAGTCGTAAGACAAATAGCGGGAGCCCCTTGGTTTGTGCGTAACGTACAAATCAAGAGGGAGCTCAACATTGAGGATATCTCAGAAACGATTCAGGAGCAGAAGGATCGTTTTATGAGACAGGTCGAGGGGCATCAAAACCCTGTGGTACAGGATGCGTTCCTGTACCGGCCCGGAGACAGGTCAGGGACCTACAAAAGGCCCCTGGATGTCTAACAAAGTTGCGCCACAAGGGCGCCAAATTGAGGTTTTAAAGCTCAGGTAAATCCACATGGAAAAGTACAGCGTGTCCCATTTTCGATGGGATTAAATGGGAAACTCGGTTATTATTAAAGATATTGATTTTCTGATTGCACCTTACCGTGCTCTTTTTTAAAGACCTTAAAAATGGTGTATTCAGATTTTTGCTATACCCCGTAGTTTCGCTAATACAGGGAGTTTTTGAAAAAATTGCATTTTTAATAATTCCTTGTGTCTCGTTTATTTTGCAAGATATTTTTATTCTGTAAAAACTTTTATGTGGCAACTTTTTTAGAAAAACATAATGACGTTGTCAATTTTTTTAAATATTGTTTAGTTTTTGAGATATGGTATTTATCATAAAAAAATTAATTACGGACCTGGATTTTTTAAATTATTATTTTGATTGGTTTTATGATATTATTATCACAATATAATAAAAAATTATTATTTTTTTGTATTAAGGTAAAAAAAAATATTTAATATTTAAAAAAATAATTTTAGTCCAAACCTGGAAATTTTCAACATAAATATAAATTAAAAATTGCTAGTTGAACGATGTTTAGTTTAAATGTTTAGAAACTTAGCAAATTTAAATGGTTTTACTTTAATTTAAAGATTTATATGAAAAAGTCTACGACAAAAACAAAAAAATAATGAATTACAAAAGTTAATAACTAATTTAATTTAGTGATATAAATGTTTAAACTGATTGCGATTATATGTAAGACATTGTTGGCATTTTTGAGTAATTTTTCTTAGCGCATAAAAATATTTATGCCGTTTGTTATTGGGATTCTGTTGCTTGAATAAAGCAGTTTATTTCTCAAAATCTGGATATGGTCGATTTCTTGCAATTTTAAAATAATTTTGAGTGACTTATTTACAAAAATGACAAGTAAAATGACAATGTCAATACCACGCTTTTGTGTCTCTATGTTGAAGTAATTTTCATGAGTTGCTGTGCTATCAAATAATTACTATGATATTTTTGTAACTTCTTAACATTTTTAACTTTATTTATTAATCTTTCAATTAAGGTTTCAAAGTAGATGAACTAAAAATCGTCCAACTAGTGTGTCTTGCAATTTTTAATTTATATTTAGGTTGCAAATTTCCAGGTACGGACTAAAATTTTTTTAGAAATATTAAATATTTTTTTTAACCTTAAATTAAAAAAATATTAAAGTTTTATCATTTTAAGATAATAATAACATGAAATCAATAAAAATATTAATTAAAAAAATCCAGGTCCGTATTTAAATTTTTTATGACAAATACCATATCTCAAAAACTAAACAATATTTAAAAAAGTTGACAACTTCATTATTTTGCTCTAAAGAAGTTGCCATGTAAAGGATTTTACAGAATAAAAATATTTTGGTAAATAAGCGAAATACAAGGATTTATTAAAAATACAATTTTTTCAAAAACTCCCTGTATTAGCGAAACCACGGGGTATAGCAAAAATCTGATTACACCATTTTTACCGGCTCAAAAAAAGAGCACGGTAAGGTGCAATAAAAAAATCGATATCTTTAATAATAACCGAGTTTCCAATTTAATCCCATCGAAAATGGGACACGCTGTACAGACTAAAAATGAAAGAGGTACATACCTATCATGCACAAGCATTATATCTTAGTAGTAGTAGCCACTGATGGGATATAAACCTTTTGACATAATCAGCAGGGCACAGAGAGCCACAATCTGTCCGCACTAGATGCTAGCTCCAAATAGGCACTCCATATACCCTGTCCCATGTGGTGATTTCCTAAATGGTCAGGGCACCGAATCCATTCTGAGAATCACCAGATTAATCCATTCCCTTTACCATAGATGTTATCTGGTGTGATCCCAAAGGTTACCAGTTTTTATTTCTTTTTCTGTTAACATACTGGTCAAGGCTTGTCCTTTACCAGACTACCCATTTACCCATGGGTCGAGACCCCTTTAGTCGCCTCTTACCACATGCCTAGGAGTTACCTTTGTGCTATTCTTATCTCCGAACACCATAACACTCAGGGTTATGATCGAAAATAGTTGGATATTGACGTTTCGATCGTTCAGATTAAACAATCTGAGCACAATGCGCTGTGACGACGGGTGGTGAAGATGACAGCCTATTATTCAAAGAGTTTGTTGTCCTATTTGATTTTTGTGTTCTAATTTTTTTGGCGACCAATAAATAAAATAATAATTTTAGTCCATGCGTCGTCGGCATGTTATGGGAAGTAACAGATCTTGATACAGACGTTCTTACGTCTGATTTTATAAGCCATTGGATACCGTCTGAAGCTCCCGTCCATTGGAAGCATGTCGCCAAAGCAGAATGGCAAAAAGGACAGAAAAAAATTGGTAAGTACAGCCACTTTACCAAAAAACTGCAAAAATACTAAGGATTTCTCGGATAAGAATAGGGACATTTTGGATCGCGTATTTTACACTTTGTTACCGTTATTGTTATTACTGAGTCTGCGCGTTAGCAGCTTCTTGCTTCTTTTTTGTTATTTACGGTAACGGCGCGCGGTACTTACGGTGGCCGTCCTTTAATGTTACCGTTATTTTTTAAGCTTAGTTTTGTATTGTTTTTTAATGCAGTCGAATTTTTTACTAAAATTTGTTATTTTGGTTTGTAAAAAGCCATAAATCTAACAAATATAAATAAACAAAAAGTTAAAGGAGTGTGAAACTACTGTATTATGCTTATCTTTAATGTTCCAAAAATCTATCTTTTTTGCCCTGAATGATAGCGTTATTCTTAGTCACAATTTCGGTAACAGCTTCAAATTTTCTGTTATTTTAGCTGACCCAAAATGTCATATTTAATTCAAAATGTTGCTTTTCTTTGCTATTTTTAACATAAAATTGAGCTTTAGATTTAGTGCTTTCGTCCTATTAAAAAGCAGTTTTGGTGATATTTTTCGTATCCTAGTTTTTAAGTTGTGTTATTAGATACTGGGTGATGTGTTTTCCTTTGCTACATAGGAAATAAATATTACCCATGGTGTTTCACGAACATCGAAACAGAGGCCTTTTTGGGTATTTATAGTGCGAATTTGTTTGCGAATGGGACACTTTTCGGCTATCTTCCCAGATAGCACAAAAATCACATCAACGTTAAATTAACGTGAACAAAAATAACAAAGTTTTTTTACTTAAAAACAACCTCATACTATGTAATATTTATTTTGTTAAATCTACATGCTTAAAGATAACTTAAAAACAAGGAGAAATCAAGCTATAAAAATGTACTGTTTGCTGAAGTTTCTGGTGCTGTCTATATAACGTGTTTTTTACCCTCGTTATTTTCATGTACGAAATTAACACTTGAAAAGTCCTCCACAATATGTTCTAAAACGCCACTAGATTAAGACTTCTCAAACCTACTAACTTTCTGCGTCTTTTTTGGTCACGTTTTGTTTATAACATTTTTTTAACTTAACAGAGACGCGAAAGGAAGTTATAAAAGTTCACTAGTTCAAGACTACAACACTTCAAGATAATTTTAAAGATGGCGATCAAGGCAAGACAAAATATCTATATATCTATCTATATACATTATGTTTTTTTATAAGCTAATTTTTAACAGTAAACACTTTTACAGAATATTAATGTGTCTTTATCAGTTTAATAACAGATGCGTCGTGATCGTGAAGGATCAGGGATCAGTTCCTTAAAAGGTTTAGTTTAGAGGCCAAAGCACTGCCTGATAGATTTTGTCAAAGTAAAAAATCCCGACAATAGGTGGCGCTGCTGCTAGTAAAATCTCAAAAATATTCAGTAGAAAAGCCATGCAAGTCGCGTTTTAAAATTCGTGTAGAAAAGGCGTGAATCTAATGTGATTTTAACGTAAAAATCACTTAAAACTGACGTAAAAACATTGCTGTTTTAATTTTATAATGGCGTTATTACAACGCAGTTTTTAGCAACGTTATTTTTTATAACGTTAATGAATGACCTATTAAGCTTGTTTTCATATATGAAATAAACGTTTTTTTCTAGCAGCTTTTAAAATCCGTTTTTTTTTCTCACGCCTTTTTTACGTGTTAAACACGTGATTGTGCTATGTGGGTTGAAACTTTTGTAACACGAACCCCCTTCGAGGGGTATACTTTACCCCTACATTTTGATTAGGGAACGTGGGTCTAGTGATACCTTGTTCCCTATTCAAAATATAGGGATAAAGTCAGTGGCGTATATTTTATTTTATTTTATTCGGTTCGGTTTTTTTCTATATACGCCACTGGATAAAGTATGCCCCTCGAAGGGGGTTTGTGCTACAACAATTTCAAGATTTCGCACTATAAATACCCAAAAAGGCCTCTGTTTCGATGTTCGTGAAACACGGTGTATGACTTCTTAGAAAATTAAATGACATCAACTTTTATTGCTAGCGGGTCCCTACTAAACAAGACGCTAGCCGTTGTTAGCTCCCGCTAAATTTCGCGGTTGTTTATATATATTTTTAAAAACACACAACTGTATGAAGGACAAAGCGCATTCCGCGTATTTGGACATGCGCACCAACAACCAGTGAGATCCTTGTCAATCGCCTAGAGAAAAAGGCGTGTTAATTTCGTTCTCCAACTATTTCAAATATCTACACCTGAAAGTGCTCGATTTTGTGTACTGAAGCATAGAACTAGAAACTTCAACCCTTCAGCTACGTGGTGACATCATTAGATCCTTCAGGGGCCCCTTGGAAGTGGAGAATTTGGCTGCAAAAGGGGTGAGTGCATTTGTCTGATTACCGTTGTGTGTCACAATATTTTTCCTATGGACGTTTAGGTTATTTCGTAATTTCATATCAATATTTATGTTTGTTCGCGCTATCATTAATTAAAATATTTACAGTCCACTGCATTTAGCGTTTTTTTCTATCCGTGGACTACCATAAAGTGGTCCTTTTCGAGCCGAATTATTTTTAGAATAAATCCATACGACGGTATTAATAGGTCGGCCACCACTTTCATGCTGAAAAACAAGGCGTCCTTGAATTTTCGCATTATTTGCAACCAGAGAAAGTCGTCTGCACCGACGACTGCACGTGTCTTGCGCGTGCTCGATTCAGTAAACAAAGCGAGTAGGGATCAAAACAAAACAAAACAAACGGGCAGAGTTCAGGTGTGTAACATATCATTTCGATATTTAAAACAATTTTCATCAATTGCGATAAATTAGTGCATATTTTCGACAATTCGTCATTTTTCTATTTCAGAAGCATTAATTTAGCGTTAATTGTATATTTACCGACATTTCTGTGATTAGATGTGTTCCATATCATTTCGATATTTAAAATAATTTTCATCAATTGCGATAAATTAGTGCATATTTTCGACAATTCGTCATTTTTCTATTTCAGAAGCATTAATTTAGCGTTAATTGTATATTTACCGACAATTTCGTCATTTCAAAGGTAAAATCATGTCTGTCAAAAAAGCCGTACAAAAACGCAAGGGTTTTTTATCTGCGATCACCGAGTGTTATGTGTTGTCACAGAACGCGGAAAAGGATGAAAGAGCGAGAAACGAGTTTCAAGTGAGGTATGCCGATTTGGATGAAACCTTCGATAAATGCATGCTGGCACATAATGACGTCATTATCTTGCTAGACGACTCGGACGATGAGGAATTTAAAACGCAGGATGCGATCCTTTCAGAAGCTCGTAAATACTTTTATGCGTGTAAGGGGGTTTACTCTAAAATATTTCCGGTTGAGGCCCCATCCTTTTCGGGATCATATGTTCGACAAAACGAAACTCCAAAACTCAAAGAGTTAGGTATTCCCATATTTCGAGGTGATAAAAAATTATGGCCAAGCTTTTTCGATCTTTTTAATAACATTATAGATCAAAATCAAAGTCTAAGTAACGTTCGAAAACTTCAATATTTATTTTCATATCTCGAGGATGAGCCTTTAAAATTGATATCAGGGATTAGCTTATCTGATCAAAATTATAAAATTGCTTATGACAAATTAGTCAATAGATATCAAAACAAGCGAGATCTCGCAAATGATGCTTTAAGCTCAATTATGAACTCCACCTTAAAAAACGAGTCAGCTAAAGAATTGCGTAATTTAATTGACACCTTTTCTGAATCCCTAGAAATTTTAAAATCACTTAGCTTTGACGTTGACAGTTGGGACTTTATTATTTTTTTCATTTTATTAGAAAAATTGGATATTCCAACGCGTTCAAATTTCGAAATGAGTCACGCCAATACTAATAACGAAATTCCCACTTTTCAGTCACTTTTTCAATTTCTAGAAAAAAGATGTAAAGTTTTGGAATCACTTCCTCAATCAACAGCACCCAAAAAGGTGCCTATATATCAAAAATCAAATTTTATGCAAAATCAGTGTGGGCAAAAGCCTACCTATCAAAATTCAAATTCTATGCGAAATCAGTTTGGGCAAAAGCCTACCTATAAATCATCCAATTCGCCTTTTATAGGACTGGCTGGCACCTCAACTAATTCGAGTACGGGAATAAAATGTTTCCGGTGTAATCAAGGTCACGTGCTTTCGAAATGTCAAACATTTCTTGATCTCTCACCTATCGATCGCCTATCTTTCGTCAAACAGAAAAAATTATGTCTAGCGTGTTTTCATCCCTTGCATGATGTAGATACGTGCAAATCAAAATATTCATGCAGGACTTGCAATAGTAAAAGGCACCACACTTTAACTCATATCTTAGAAACTAATCAAGAGTCTGGAAGCCAAGATACTAGTCCTGTCATTCACACACCACCTGTCAATAATCTTCATGTGTCATTAAATGCCTCAGGACCTTCAGGTACCTTTCTTTTATGCACCGCCGTAATAGATGTTATGGACGGTTGCGGAATTTTTCAACCTGTAAGGGCACTGCTTGATTCTGGATCACAGACAGGATTCATCAGTGAAAAGTGTATTCAGCGTCTTAATCTTCCTAGGCGAAGTTACACCACTGAAATATTCGGATTAAATCAGATGTCTTCTTTTACTTCCAAAGGGCTCGTTCAATGTCACATTAAGCCACAAGGACAAGTCACTCCTTTACTTCATTTCGAAGCAATTGTGGTTCCACAACTATGTTCCAATATGCCTACATTCTCTTTGAACGATAATCAGTGGAAACACTTGCAAAACCTTAAACTTGCCGACCCATCTTATTTCAAATCTAGACCTGTGGACCTGGTTATTGGTTGCGAGCTATTCGCACAGATATTCAAGGAGGGCAGGGTTCTTGGACAGGTAGGGCAGCCTTCAGCCCTTGAAACTATCTTTGGCTGGGTCGTCATGGGAAAGGTTGACGAAGTAGGTAGTCTTACGGAACGAACCAGTTGTTTTTTAACGAGTCATTCACCTCCTTTAGAGGTCATTCTCCCTAGGTTTTGGGAAATCGAACATTTGCCTAAAAAACAAATCTTATCAAAGGAAGAAAAACAGGCAGAATCAATTTTTACTGCTAGTGTAGTACGGCAACCGAGCGGTAGATTCATGGTAGATCTTCCGTTTAAAGATAAAATAAACCCTGACCTAGGAAATACTTATCCGCAAGCTTATCGTAGATTTTTACTTCTAGAAAATAGATTAATCAAAAATCCTGATCTGTACACTGCCTATTCAAGTTTCATGCAAGACTATATCGATTCTAATCATATGAGTTTAGTTTTATCTAGTCAACCAAAGGTCGACGTATCGTGTTTTTTAGCACATCATTGCGTATTAAAGCCGGAAAGCTTGAGTACAAAATTAAGGGTAGTCTGGGACTGTTCAGCAGTTACCCCAAAAAATATTAGTCTCAATGACACATTGTTATCTGGACCGAAACTTCAAAAAGATATTGCTTCTTTACTCCTTACATTTCGTCTTAATCCTATTGCCTACATTGCTGACATCAAACAGATGTTCCGTCAAGTCCTGATCAATCCTTATCACCGTCCTTATCAAAGGATATTGTGGAGGTTTTCTCCACAGGACCCACTTTCAGTGTGGGAACTTTCTACTGTCACTTTTGGCATGACATGCTCACCTTTTCTAGCCATGCGTACCTTAAATGAGCTGGCAGAGAGAGAAAAGGAACGTTTTCCTATGGCTAGTACTGTTCTAAAAACGTCAATCTATATCGACGATATCTTGGGAACTAGCCCTTCGCTTTCTGAAGCTCTCTCCCTTCAAACAGAACTCAATGATTTGTTGAAGTCGGGAGGATTTGAACTTAAAAAATGGGCAAGCAATTGTCCTGAGTTATTGGCAACATTGCCAGAGTCCGATCGTCAAATGCCTCTCTCTTTCGACAAGGAGGAACCCCACTTTATCAAAGTTTTAGGACTTCAATGGCATCCAAAAAACGACATTTTTTCTTATCAATGCCGAATGAAGGACAAACCCCCAACCAAACGTTCTATTTTATCTATCATAGGGACACTCTTCGATCCCTTAGGTTTTCTTTGTCCCTTGTTGCTACAAGCAAAATTTATTTTGCAACAGTTGTGGATATCGAAAATAGGCTGGGACGAAGAACCAGATTCTTCTATCATCGACTCTTGGAACAAACTTCGTTCTGAATTCCCGCTTCTTTCCAATTTTCAATTACCCCGACAAATCAAACTGTCAAAAACCAATACCTGTCAAATCATCGGCTTCTGTGACGCTTCAATTCGAGGCTACGCAGGCGTCGTATATTTTCGTGTAGAAGAGGAAAACAATGTATCTGTTTCTCTCATATCTGCAAAATCTAGGGTCGCGCCTATAAAGTCACAAACTTTGGCTAGGCTAGAACTCCTAGGCGCATTTCTTTTAAGCGAATTAATTGACTTCGTTTTATCTAGCTATGAAGGAAAAATAACTTTTACAAATATCGTTACTTTCTGCGATTCGCAAGTCGTATTGCACTGGCTTTCATCCCCTCCTAATCGCTGGCAAACCTTTGTTGGAAATCGAGTCAGTAGAATCCAAGAAATCATTCCCTCAAACTCGTGGCGCTACATTCCTTCTGCTTTGAATGCAGCCGATATTGCGTCACGAGGGGCCACCCCTTCACAGCTCATGTCACATGACATGTGGTGGAACGCACCGTCGTTTTTGTGGTCTCCCGAAAACGAATGGCCCGATTTTCATAAACCAAAAATGCCGATTGATTTCGGAGATATTAATCTGGAGGAAAAGCCAAAAGTCTGTTGCAATGCGATAATTGATGTCAACTTCTTAGATCAGCTTCTTATCAAATATTCCTCTATATCAAAAATTCAACGTATCATTTGTTATGTCCTTCGAATAGTTAACCTTTTTCAAAACCATTCCTATCAAAAACCCACTAAGCCGCCGGACCAAAAAGTTATTTTTGAGAATATTGTTTTTCCTACCACCGGTGAGATGCAGGGTGCGTTACACCTTCTTATCAAACGCGTGCAAGGTTCTTGTTTTTCTGAGCTTTTTTCCGCGTTATCTAAGGATAAACCAATACCGAAACCTTTGCGAAAACTTTCACCTTTTCTTGATGAGAATAATATCATTAGAGTCGGTGGCAGATTGCAAAAATCTGACCTTTTGTCTTATTCTGCAAAACACCCCGTCTTACTTTCGAGTGACCATCGTTTAACTACTCTTCTTATCGAGTCCGCTCATCGACAATATCTTCATCCTGGGTTTAAAACATTACATAATCTGCTTTTACAGCAATTTTGGATATTATCTGCCAGACGGGCAATTCAAAGATCCATATCCAAGTGCTTGCAATGTTTTAGAATCAACCCTAAAGCCTATAGACCGCCCATAATGAGTTCACTTCCCGCTCATCGAATCAATCAACTAAAACCTTTTCGAGTGTAGCTATCGACTTTTGTGGACCTTTCTTTGTGATTCCTCATCGTTACCGTGGTTGTAAAGCTTTCAAATCGTATGTCTGTGTGTTTGTCTGTACGGCCACACATTGCGTGCATTTGGAATTAACCATGGAACTGTCCACCGAAGGGTTCGTAGGTGCATTCCATCGATTCATTTCCAGACGCGGAAGCGTGACGCAATGCTGGTCAGATCAAGGCAGTAATTTTATAGGGTTTCGTAACCAATTACTGGATTACGCAAGAAGTGCTGCCACCAGACTTTCTATTCGTTGGCATCTGGGACCTCCTCTCAGTCCACATTTCAATGGCCTGGCAGAAGCTGGCGTCAAAAGTTTTAAAACTCACTTTGTACGAGTTGTCGGCGACCAGAAGTTGTCTATCATGGAGATGTCCACCCTTACCTGTCGCATAGAAGCCGTACTTAATAGTCGCCCTTTGTCTCCTGCCTCTTCAGACCCACACGATCTTCAACCTCTTACCCCTGGGCATTTTTTGACACTTGAACCCCTTAATTCAGAAATTCCGGAGTCAGAGGTTCCCCTAAATCGGCTCTCGAGATGGCAACTAATCCAAAAACTACATAATGATTTTTGGAAACGGTATTCTATAGAGTATTTGCATACGCTACAACAGCGACACAAGTGGACTGATTTGTCCCCAAATATCAATTTAAATGATTTGGTTATCATAACAAGTGATCACATTCAATCGCCTTTGAAATGGCCGGTCGGTCGGGTCATCGAACTGCATCCCGGCGGGGACGGTCAGGTGCGTGTTGCGACGGTAAAAACGGTTACCGGTGTTTATAAGCGGCCAGTTGTAAAACTGTGCCTCTTGCCAAATTAAAAGTAATTTTAATTTTCTACCTTTTACCGGGTATTACAATAGGTTTTTTTATTTTTAATTTTTTTTGATTTTTTTGTTTGTTTGTTTTGCCTTTTTTCGGGATTTCGTTATATCTAAATAAACTTACGATACTTATCTGTTTTCATTCATTTATATTTATCGGTCGATTCTTTTTCTTATATCTATATCTGTCCGGTTGAGATTCTAAATTTGTGTGTTTTGGAGGGCAGTTATGTTAGCTCCCGCTAAATTTCGCGGTTGTTTATATATATTTTTAAAAACACACAACTGTATGAAGGACAAAGCGCATTCCGCGTATTTGGACATGCGCACCAACAACCAGTGAGATCCTTGTCAATCGCCTAGAGAAAAAGGCGTGTTAATTTCGTTCTCCAACTATTTCAAATATCTACACCTGAAAGTGCTCGATTTTGTGTACTGAAGCATAGAACTAGAAACTTCAACCCTTCAGCTACGTGGTGATATCATTAGATCCTTCAGGGGCCCCTTGGAAGTGGAGAATTTGGCTGCAAAAGGGGTGAGTGCATTTGTCTGATTACCGTTGTGTGTCACAATATTTTTCCTATGGACGTTTAGGTTATTTCGTAATTTCATATCAATATTTATGTTTGTTCGCGCTATCATTAATTAAAATATTTACAGTCCACTGCATTTAGCGTTTTTTTCTATCCGTGGACTAACAAGCCGTACCAAGTGTACTTTGGCTGCTTGAATTCCGCATGCGCATTTACGTTTCCTAATTCCCAAAACTTCAAACACAACAAAAACATTCCCCGACAGAAACGTCTGTACCAAACAAAATATCGAAAATACAAAATATCGAAAATCAAAAACAGTAAATTTCGGAACTTTCACCTAACCTGACCCTGACCTAATCTAACTCAACCTAATCTGACGTAACCGCACGAACCGAACCGTACCGAACCGAACCGAGCAAACTGAACCAACAATTTAAAAAAAAACTTTCCTGGCTTCTTTCCCGGGATCCTAGAGGTTGTGAATCCGAACCGAACCGGACCGAACCAAATCGAACCGAACCTATCTAACCCTAACCATTCCCAACTAAACCTAATTAGCAGTGTTGTAGTTTAGTTTGGTTAGGTTAGGACGAACGTTTTTTTTTTCGAAAAAAATTATTGGTTCAGTTTGCTTTGGTTCGGTTCGGTTATATTTGATTAGGTTTCGTTGGGTTAGGTTTTTGAAACTCTATTTTCATCTGGTTAGAAATCAAGTGAAAATCCCCCTGCCAAAGTACACTTGGTACGGCTAGCGTCACTAAACCATTGCAATCGGTCGTTACGTAGGCAAACATATCACCACGTATAAAATGTCTACCCCCACCTCACTAAGGTGATCCGCGATTATACGTTCCGGTTTAAAAGAGCGATATTGAAAACAGAAATATTCAAAGGAGTCTTATTTAAACGACATTGAAAACAGGGACATATTAAAACAGCGACAATTAATTTTCTTAATCTAAACTGGTTTGGTTTTTCAAGAATCCATACACTGGCCGAACCACGTCACGATGGATAGAATAGACCGGTGTTCGGATCTTATAAATACAGTCGAACCTCTATAACTCGAACTTAAAGGGACAACCAAAACTGTTCGAGTTATGGAGAGTTCGACTTATAGAAATTCAAGTTACAGAGGTTAAATCAGGGCTATCAAAACGGACGGGCCACGATCCTCCACTTTCTTGACGTCGCATCCGGGGCTGATTTTTTTTTGATGGTCACGTTACGACACAGCTGATTATCTTTAAAAAATTGAAGTTGGAATGACGGTTCATGAATATTTGATTTTTTTTAAATAAAGTCATTTTTGAGATTGTTTTTACTTTATTCTGACAGAACAATTTTTTTTTAATGTATAGTAATCCTTAATTTTTCATAGCCGCTTCATTAGCTCACACAAAAATTAAATTTAAAGCAGAAGCAAATGTGACAATCACAGATGACAAAGTCAAATACATGTCAAATATAACAGTTGGCATGTGGTACATGGCGGGTAATTTGAATTCAAAATAAGGAATGCTAAATCTTGAAGATTTTAACCTTTTAATCATGTTGCTTCCTTACAACCTTTGGTGGAATATCGGGATGGTGTCTGAGAATATTTCACTGAAATTTTGCGGAAATCTGTAGTGCCATTTTGAAAATACGATAAAAAAACCTCTGACCTCCCATAAGACCCAATGTAAAATTCAGCCCCGAGAGAACAGCTGATTTTTTCAGGGTCGTGGCCTCTATTTTTGTGTTGGCCTTGGTTAAATACATATAAAAAATGCAGGGACACCTCAAAAGGTTCGAGTTATAGAGAGGTTCGAGTTATAGAGGTTCGAGTTAAAGAGGTTCGACTGTATATGTCGAATTTTTACGACACTGGTGGTCCAGCTGATTTTTGTAAACAAAAGTTAGATATTATATAAACAACTAATATTTTTTGAATTTTTTAAAAACTAAGGCAGTTTTCATACTATTTTTTAGTATATTCTTATAAAATAATATTTTTCAGACGTACCAGTCGTTATTTTTTTTAGCCCGCTTCATTTCTGTTTACACAAAAATTAAAATTCGAAGAAAATAATGTGTTCGTTTCAGCTTCAAAAATAATCGGCTGACCTACATCTTTGTTTACTTCCCAAGTCCTCGGTTCACCTTTGAGACTAAACGATCACATTCAGTTTGACTTGTAGTTTAAGTTTTGTGTAATAAAAAATAAAGCGGGCTAAAAAAAAAAATAACGACAATAAGTCTAGAAAATTATATTTTATAAGGATGTACTAGAAAACAGTCGGAAAATTGCCTTAGTTTTCAAAAAATTCAAAAAATATTAGTAGTTCCGTTGTTCATATCATATCTAACTTTTGTTTACAAAAATCAGCTGGACCACCAGTGACGTGAAAAATTCGACATATATATACAGGGTGAGGAAAAAGTACCGGGACCCCTAAATATCTCGATAACTAAGAGTTATTTGCAAAAATGGTCTAAATAAAAGTTTTAGGATTGAATTTATTCTATTTGGTCATGACATTGACATTGACGTATCTGTCAGCATTAGGAGTTATTCGGAGGTCAACTTTAAAAATTTAAATGAAAACCATATTTTTTTCTTTTACCATTCGATGGAAAATCAAAATCTACGTTTAAAATGACATTGTAATTTTGTGTCAGAATGACATTTCGAAGAATATAAATTAAATAATTGTTCTTAAAGTGGCCTTAACACTTTAAGAAACTCGTAGATTATTTAATTACCCCTGTATTTTATTATGCGTGTAGCTGTGACAATGACATTATATCTTAATATTGTGTCAAAACAAATCGCAAATTGTTTCTTGTTTGAAGGGGTCCCGGTACTTTTTCCTCGCCCTGTATATATATATATATATATATATATATATATATATATATATATATATAAATCCGAACACCGGTCTATTCTATCCACCGTGGAACCACGTTAGGTTAGAATACCTAACCTTACTTTTAATGTTCCAAAATCTCTATTTGCCCTGGAAGTTACCTGTATCCTTATTGAAAATACCAGTAACAGCTTCAAATTCGCTGTGAATTTAACTGACCTAAAAACACCGGACGTTGTTCTTGTAGAAAACCATGAAGTTGCGAACGCGCAGGCTCAGTAATAACAATAACGATAACGAAGTGTTAAATAAGCGACCCAAAACAGGGTGTTTTTGGTCAGGCACTTTAATTGCGGATTTTGTTACTCTTATGGTTACCTTTATTGTAAATATAGGTCGTTAACTAAAAGCTCTTGGAGTTTCCAAAAATAATGTTTGGCGTTAAATATACCCATACCTTTTTATTGTAATTTTTTATTTTTGTGGACTTGGTGGACTGGAAACAGAACTAAAAGCTTGTTTATTTTATAACTTAATTTGATTTTAATTTTTTTCGAAAACAAAACAAGCTTTCGAACCTATAAATCTCCTATTCACAGTGTTCCTGAACGAAGTATAGGTTACATAAAAATGGTTCCAAAAACTAAATGCATATTTTGAATATGGACTCTTTCCTGACTTCAGAGCGATATTCATATAAATCCTAGCTGATACTCTTCTCGAAATTTTATTAATTTTTTTGCCATTTTTCTAGTTAGTCTAGGCGCTGGCTCCTGTCACGTGTGACCTAATAGGTGCGCTCACTTTGACTGCAGGGCATTGTTAAGCACCAATGGTTGTATAAAAAAGGTTTGGTCACGTGGTCGAACTCATGGTCGTTTGGCCGCCATCTTTGAAAATGGCCGCCACATTGATAGATTTTTTGTTTAAGCGTATCTCCCTACCCAGTCATCCGATTTTAATTTTTTAAGGCTTATTATACTGCCTTTTTAAAGGCAAATAAATTTTGTTATTACAAATTTTTTAATAAATCAAGTAGTTTTTGAGATATACCAAGATTATTAGTATTTCCGCTCGCAAAATAATTAAAATAATACCCATGCTCCTTTTATTGTAGCTACAATATTATTGACATTTTTTTTTGTTACATAGAACGACCATGAGTTTGACCACTTGAACAATCTTTTTTTATTCTGCTATGGGTGCTTAACAAAGCCTCGCAGTCAAACTGAGCGCACATATTATGTCACACGTGACAGGAGCCAGCGCTTAGACTAATTAGAAAAAAGTCAAAAAATTGATAAAATTTCGAGAAGAGGTTCAGCTAGGATTTATATGAATATGGCTCTGAACTCAGGAAAGAGTCCATTATCAAAATGTGCAATTAGTTTTTGGAACCATTTTTATGTAACCTATACTTCATTCAAGCACACTGTATAACACGGAATCACTACGAAGATTGGTTGATTGGTTCGAGGGGTGGCTCGGTATTTCCTTTTGGTGTACAGGTTAGGGGAAATACCAGGAAATACTTGGGAAGTACTGAGAAATATACCAGGACATATCGGGAAGTTCTTGGGAAATACTAGGAAATACCATTGAAATTTGAGGAAATACCGTAGGTATTATATCGTAGGTATTTCCTTTTGGTGTACAAAAATCGGCGATCGAGCCACCCCTCGGATTGGTTCTTTAACTTTAAAGGTTCATTACTGTTATCTGGCGCTAATTAGCGCCTACCCTTACTCTTAATAAAAAATAACGGCGCGGCAGGGCGCTACTGCGCCCGCGCAAAAAAACGGTAAGAGTGACAGCCAGGCAAAAAACCTCACCAAAAACACCCTATTGCCCCTGTTTGTTCCATCTACAACGCTATTTAATTCTACTACAGTACTAGATCTTCAGATTTCAAGTTTTTTTAGGGCGTTTTGAAGAAGACAGCTCGAACCGTTTGGACAAAAGTGAACTCTATAATTCCGAACTTCAACGCGCATTAGCAATGGCCAAAAAGAGTTGTCGTCACGTATCCACGAAAGCCGCTTGCGTAGTCAGGGGATTGCCAGTAAAAATTAAAAAGTGATGGTAAGAAGTGATGTTAGGCGCTTCAAAAATTTGAGATAATTACACAATGTTTAACTATGGTACGAAGTAAGGTACAACATCACGGTTTTAAGACTCATCTTTGAAAAATATTTGTAAAGCTTGTCATAAAATAGTTGCTGACGGCCGTTTTCTGCTCTCTGCTTTGAAATTTTTGGGCCGACTCTAATGAATGCTTTCAGAAAAAAACCAAGTCGACCTAAGCTAATCCTAAAACTTTTATTACAATCGGGCAGTTTTGAATAAAAAAATGTTAAAACAAAACTTTTTGTCTTGTAATTTTGAACAAAACAAAAATGGCAAAATTCACCAATAAGATACTGTGTTGAAAGAAGTGTGTAAACATTAAATGTTATCGCAGTGTTAATTGCTGATATATACAGGGTGTCCCAAATTCGATGTTTTTGGGGGGTTTCTGGGGGAGAAAAAAATCGACATCCACTCAAAAAACCGCATCTTGATATTATAGCAAGCCGTTTTTAAGCTGCAGGGGTTTTTTGAAAAGTCTGCACTTTGGGAGGAGGCCTATAACTTTTTGACTTGAACAAAAATTATTTTGGAGTGAATTGTTGTTTATAGTTTTTGCAAAAATAATCCAATTGTAAAATTAAATTTCATCTGTTACTTTTAGTTTTGTTATTTCCTTATGGGATAACCATTTTCTAATACTCCTCTTATTAGCTCACACTACTACTATATTATAGTAGTGTGAGCTTTGGTGATCCTAATTTTTTCGAGAAAAAAAAAGTTGCTCCGATTTCGAAAATTTTGAAACTTTTTTGTCTCGCCGTCTGTCTGTATGTCTGTAACGACCAACCCGTATAACTCAAAAACCGCTTGTCCGATTTAAATGAAATTTGGTACCTAGGCTGGGTCTTGGGCCGTAGTGGTCCCATTTAAAAATGAACAGAATCCACCGAACGCAAGCCACATAAAAGGGTGGGGGTAGATTTCAAAAATGAGAGTTTATGTGAAAATATGGCGTGTGTGATATCGAACCAAAGATAATTAAGTCTGGAGTTAAACAAAATAAATTAAGTTATTTAAAAAAAAGGGTGGGGGTAGATGTCAAAAATTAGAGTTTAACTGAAAATATGGCGTGTGTGATATCAAACGAAAGGTAAATGAGTCTGGAGTTAAACAAAATACATTTTAGTAAAAAAAAAGGGTGGGTGTAGATTTAAAAAATTTGAGTTTAAGTCAAAACATGGCTTGTGTGGTATCAAACGAAAGGTAATTGAGTCTGGAGTTGAATAAAATATATTTCAGTTTTTAGTTATATTAGCTCACACGTATACTATAACTACAGTACCTAGTGTGAGCTTTTTAAACATTGCAAAATGTTCAAATTAAAAAAAAAAAGGAAATTTTACGTTGCTGATTTCAAAAATCGCATAAAAGAGGGTCGTTTCATAATAAATAAACCAACTTTGTCCAAATCTAAAAAACTAAAAGTGACAGATGGAATTTATTTTCTTTATCAAAAAAACTATAAAATAGAACAAAATGAAACTTTTATAAAAATAGCTTAAAAACTAAAAGTTACAGGTCTAATTTATTTTGACTTATTTATCAAAAAAACTATTAAAAAAAACAATTTACAATAAAATTAAATTTTCAAAAATAAAAGTTGGTTGCAGACTTTTCAAAAATCCCCTGTAGCTTCAAAACGGTTTGCTATACAAAGGGGTACGTTCAGATAGCACGTCGGATGTGGTCGGGCGCGCTCAAATCCGTTCAGATTGAAATCTAGGTGAAAGTTACTCTCGTTCATATTGGTCGAAAATAACGTCGGGCGAATCGCCTTTTACACCCTTCTCTATGAGGTGGGTGACAAACGCTCGACTTGCGCAGTAGGTATATAAACCAACCCCCCCAATTTAAAAAAATATATATATATTTTCGAAAATATTATATAAAAGTGGCATTTTCCATAAATAAATAATCAATTTTTACTTAAAAACACTCTTTCAGTTGCAATTAAATGGATCCTTTACAGAATTTCATTTTGACTGTTTAGTTTCTACTTAGGAGAATGTAGAGAATGTTTATTTTTATTTGGACAAGTTGTTATAGGAATATAAATAATATTATACCTAGATATTACTTTGTGCTTTCAAATTAAAATAAAAGACATTTAAACTATGTATATTTGTATTCTTTATTTAATAGTAGATAATGTAACCATATAAAGAGGTTTGACATAATGTAACTAAAGATCTCTCAACGCTCCAGCAAACACTTAATGATTGAGAATTTGTCTTCTTTCGCATTGTCACTGTCAAACGCTATTATATTATATTGCACATGTAACTATTAATTCTAAAATTTATTTATTTCCTTTGAAAGTGTTGAACACAGGCACTTAAAACCTGTATTGCTTGTACGTACAACAAAGAAAATAAATTTACAGAAAACACAACTTTTAAATCTAAAACAAAACTTTATTTGTCTAATAAAACTCTGTCAGCCACCAAAAGTCGGGTACTCCAAAATACTCTCTATTTGCATTTTTCAAAACCAAAAAACACTTATTTGCGTTTATGTTAACTCTACTAAATAAACTGTAACAAATTTTTAAATCTGATCGAATATATATATATTTATCGGTTTCACAACGTTCTACGTCTTCCGATACCAAATCTCCACTCGTTTCTGTTTGCCCATAATTCATCATCTAGGCCTCTTATTCTTATTTCACTGTCTATTCCTTCTCTCCAGCTTCTCCTTGGCCGTCCTCGTTTTCTTCGGCCAGTTGGTTTCCATTGTAGGATTTTGTTTTTTCTGTTCTATCCTTGATTGACCATACTTCTGAGCCGTATTTAATAATACTTTTTACAATGGTGTTATAAGCTTTTTGTTATGTTTTGATATACTTTGGTCCCAAATTATTCCATTTAATAAAGTTATTTCTTTTCTTCCTTGTACGTTTCGATCTTTTATAGCTTTGTCTAGTGTTCCGTCAGCAGTAATTTTTAGACCTAAGTATTTATACTCATCACAGGACTGAATTCGCTGCCCGGTATTTAAGATTAGATCCTGTTTCATTCCACCGATACACATATACTCTGTCTTATTGAGATTAACCTCTATTCCCCACTTATTGTACTCTTCTATTAGTTTTCGTGTCATATATTCGATCGAATTTATCAATTTTTAAAAAATATATTTCAAGGTTTGTTTATTACATCCATACCGTTCAGAAAGGCAAGACGTCCGGCGATTTACCCATGACGTCATTCGCTCGGCAAGTCGTCTCGACGACGTTTCAATCTGAACGTACCCAAGATGCCGTCGCAAGTGGAGGTCGGTCTTTTTTTATCTCCCCTAGAAATACTCGAAACCCCTCAAAATATTGACTTTGGGACACCCGATACTTTAAGAATTTGTAATTATAATTTTTTTGTACAGTTATAAAATGTTTAAAATAAAACTACTTTTTTAAAAATTTACATATAGCCTTTTTATTTTTTACCTATTTATACACATTTTTTTGTCTGTTTAATTACAATTTAATATGGGTTGTTACAGCCCAAAAGCAGAAAAAACTTTGTTTTTTAAATGCGGGGATCTAAAATATATTTTTTAATGTGACCTGAAAATTTTTGAATCAAATTGAGTCTGTCATTTTTTAAACTCAAAGTTTTTACCTACTTCTCTTAAAATTAACAAATCTTATTTAAACTTTTTATTTTTTGGATCATTTATTTCAACACACTAACATCGCAAGTGTCCTAGGGAGGCAGATCGAGAGAAATAAGACAAAAAACTGAACCTACACTATTTAAACGGATTTCAAACACACTCCTACTACAGATTCCTTAGACCAAAATAAGTCAATTTAAAGCAACTCCGAAATTGCTTCATCTCGTAGATACCGGGTGTTAAAGTTAAAAAATAAAAATTGAATTTTTTAAATATGAAAAACTTTGTACGTATTATTTTCAAAATTTATACTCAGGGTCTTTTAAATCCGCTAAAGTAAGATCCCGCATCGTCATTGAATTAGTAGTTTTTTAATTTGTCAATAATTACTTTATCAGATCGTAACAAGAGTTTTTGCTTTGAATTAAAATGCTTAAGAAATTAGTTTCTTAACAAAAAAAGTTAAAAAATACACTGAGAAAAAAGTTACGTTTACATTTTAAACCATCAGAACTGCAGTGTGAAGCGCTCTCGAATAGTTTCAGTAAAAATGGGTCCATATTCGGGTTTCGCATCTCAAAAAATCCTCGGGTCCCAATTTTCAAAGTATTACGTTAAAAAATGTTTATAATATTGAAAAAATTCAAATGTTATTTTTTAACTTTAACACCTATCTTGGAAAGGTAATTTCGAACCAAGGTAAGTTGTTTAAATCGGATTATTTTGCTCTAAGGAATGTGTGGTAGAAGTGTGTAAACACCTTATCATGACACCCTGTATATTTTTTTTAATAACTCACGAACTTAATGATGTACGATCTTACTATATTCACTTAGAATTAAAAAATTAATTATACCAGTAAAAATAATAATAATGTATTAAACTAAAAGACAACCCCATCAAAGTTAGTAATTTAGTTATTTGGAGACCTCGTTTAAAAGTTTCCAATGACAAAAGCAAAAGTTACTTTGACGCAATTGTCGCGTCACTAAAGTTAGCCAATATGTCATACATACACTGTATTTTGTCTATACTTTTGCTTCTAATCAGCAATTAAAATTAACATTGAAAAAAACATATTTTTTTTAGAAAGGGTTTAGCCATATCATAATTTACATGCAGTATAATTAAGATGATTAAATTTTTTACAGTTAGATACAATTTGAACAGTTCTTAGCCTGAAAAAAGCTAGTAAAAACGTTCACACCTTAAAATCTACACTAAAAAAAAAAGAAAATACATCATTTTATACCTTCGTAAAACTCTTTTTACCCACTGCACAATGGGCCATCCTGTAGCAAAAAACTATATTGGCGGGTACGCTTTTCAGAATTTTTGGGAACGGCAATGTGATAAATGTCTGAACCATAATAATGTTTAACAATTTTTATTTGAATTTATTTTGTATCGGAATTTTTTCGTGGCAATTTGTTTGTTTACCTCTATTCAGTATAAGAGTTGCGTTTCTTAGCGATTTTCATTCAAGTATAAAACCAAGGAGATTTTTAAACAAAAGTTCAAAAAAGAGTGATTGCTAAGTATAAAATAAAATTAAGTAATAAACATCTTAAACATTTATTGCGGCCTAGTTTTTTAAAGGCTAAATTTTACATATAATTATTTTCCTTGTGCGCTATTTAATTAAGATTTTAAAAAAGTACTTTTTTAAATATTGTTACAAATTCAAGTTATTTAAATTTTATAATTGGAATTTATTTAGGTTTAGTGTAGTATTAGGTCGATTTATCTTAAGGTTGTATTCTTAGTCTAGGTTTTAGTTGCGTTGTCTGTGGCTTGCGGTCGCGGTAGTGCGGGAACTTTCCGGACGTCGAAGGCTGCCGGAAAGTTCGAGAGAGATGGACGATCCTATATATAGGGCCGGGGTCGTGCACCAGTCAGTCAGTCACAGATACCGTACTGTAGTGGTCGTGAGATTAACACGAAGTTGATAGACCGATTATAGTAGTGAATTATTAGCAAGTTATTACTAAGTTTAAGTGCGTGTTTTTGTACATAATTTGTCGAAATAAATTGACGTATCGTTTTCAACAATTGCGAGTTTTAATTTGTCGTTGTGAACCCGTAACAATATAATACTGTCTAAGCATTTTACTAAACTAGATGTACCGCAGATGAGCGCGGGAATATAAAAAGAATGATTTTTTAGGCGAACCGTAGATGCTTAAAAACATTAATGCATTTCATTTGGAGGAGAGCCCAAGCATTCTGAAAGAAGAAATTTAATACCAGTGTTCACGGTCCGAAGCGTTTTCTCGCGCCCAACTGTTTTAAAAAAGTTTTAAAACAGTGACGTCACGTTGACGTCATTAGTTTGACAAGTGATTTGTGCCTAACTTTCTTTAATTACCTTACTTTTTTTATCGATTATTTTTCTTCAACGTGTCTTTTTTTTCTACTTTGTCTTTAGTGTTTTAATTTAAACATATTGAACTAAATTCTGAAGTTGTGAGCCAAACATGATTTCTAGTCGTCAATGATACTGTTATAATAAACAATGGACAGTCTTATTCTTCTGCTAACAGGACCATCATCCATTCGGCCGATCATGCTACTTTGGATGCCAAGCGAAGAAGTTAATGATGTGTTTCAAGGCACAATATTGTTGGATTGAAGAATTCAACATATAAGAAATATAGGATTTTATGAAGAGTGGCTCAAACTTTATGTTGAATTTGATTTTTTTCAATTGTTCAGAATGACTCAAAGAGGAGTTGAAAGATTATTGCATTTATTAGGACCGAAACTACAGGAGCAGTTTGGTGGAGGTCATGCAGCAGAGAAGAAACTCTTAATGACCTTGTGGTACCTTGGAAAAGAAGAGACATACATATCAGTTTCTGACAGATTTAATGTATCACTAACTGCAGCACACAAGGCAAATTATTCTGCTGCGATTTATTCTTATAGTATGGCCAAAACTTTTACCAGAATTTAATACAATAGTAAATGATTTTGAAGGAAGGGGCATTATTCCTGGTAGGTACATTTTGTACATTTTTTACTGAGCATAGCAATGGCATGCCAACAATCCCTAAACATTCTTATAATATAATTAGGGAAAATTATTAATCTACTTATTATTTGTGTGTCATGGTTATTTTTGGTGTGCAACCTGTTAAATCTTTTAAAAAAATATTATTATTTATAGCTGAGTTGATTCCAAAATTTGTACATTTATTTCGAAAATACATGTTTTTGCCTTTTTTTGGTATTTCAATGTATTTCCTGGTAATTTATTGTATTTCAAAGTATTTAAAGTTATCTTAATGTAATTCATTGTATCTGGAAGTATTTCAAATCTATGTGAAAGAAAATTTGTACACTTAAAAACAAAAAACAATATCTGCCCTCATTTAGGACGACTCTGCCACCTGCTAGCAATGAAAATCCAGGCCACAAAAAAAAATATATGCCCCAAACATGCCCCCCTGCTAGTAATTGAAACTCACCCAAGCCCAAAAAGGTGTTGAACAAAAAACAAAGGTTGGGCCACTATCCCAAATTTGTACACCTGTTTTTCTGAAATACATGTATTTCACCTTTTCAACTTACACGTATATATTAGTATAATGTGAGCTTATGGTGATGGGTACCAAAAACAAGAAAATAAATTTATTTCTCCATATTAACACAACAAAAAGGGTCATCAATTTTTTGCGATTTTTCTAGTTAGTCTAGGCGCTGGCTCCTGTCACGTGCGACCTAATATGTGCGCTCAGTTTGACTGCGGGACATTGTTAGGCACCCATAGGTGTATTAAAAAAGTTTAGTCACGTAGTCGAACTCATGGTCGTTTGGCCGCCATCTTTGAAAATGGCCGCCAAATTGATAGATTTTTTTGTTTAAGCGTATCTTCCTACTCAGTCATCCGATTTTAATTTTTTAAGGATTATTATACTCCCTTTTTCCAGGCAAATTAATTTTGTTATTACACATTTTTTAATAAATAAAGTAGTTTTTGAGATATACCAAGATTATTAGTATTTCCGCTCGCAAAAGAATTAAAATAATACCCGTGCTAATTTTATTGTAGGTACAATATTATTATCATTTGTTTTTTTTTTGTTACGTAGAAGGCTTTGTGTGGAAATTTGTTTGCCTTTCAAAAAGGAGTAAAACAAGCTTTAAAAAAATAAAATAGGATCACTGGGTAGGGAGATACGCTTAAACAAAAAATCTTTTAATTTGGCGGCCATTTTCAAAGATGGCGGCCAAACGACCATGAGTTTGACCACGTGACCAAATTTTTTTGATACTTCTATGGATGCTTAACAAAGCCCCGTAGTCAAACTGAGCACACATATTAAGTCACACGTGACAGGAGCCAGCGCCTAGACTAACTAGAAAAAAATCAAAAAATTGATAAAATTTCGAGAAGAGGATCAGCTAGGATTTATATGAATATGGCTCTGAAGTCAGGAAAGAGTCCATATTCAAAATGTGCAAGTAGTTTTTGGAACCATTTTTATGTAACCTATACTCTTTATTCAGGCACACTGTGCCCAGTTCAATTTGAGACCCTGCTGGTTCAATTTAGGGGATCGCAATTTTCTTTTGTTTTTTTTTCTAGATGGCTAAACGTGGAAAATATGGAAGGGTCTACTGAAGATATGGAATTAGCTTTAAGGGCGTATCGAAATGGCGATAAAGGTTTAAATCAGTGCAGCAGATACTACGGAATAAACAAGGCAACACTTTTGAGACACCTGAGAAACACTAATAAAGTAGCAAAGGATTCAAAAAAAGCTTTAGAAAGAAACTGCACTTTCAGTGAAGACATTGAGCAGCAGATTTCTCAGAGGGTAATTGAATTTTCGGAATGTCTATTTGGTTTAACTCAAAAGGAAGTAAGAAAACTTGCTTTTTATGTGGCAGAAGCCAATAATATTCCACCCCAATTTAACCGAGAGAAAAAAATAGTCGGAAAAAATTCATTCATAAAAAGGAACAACAAGCTATCTCTACGGCAACCTCAAGCTACTTCTCTGAACTGAATAAAAGGATTTCATAGGGAAAATGTTTATGAATTCTTCGACTTGCTGGAAAAAAAAGTCTGTGATGAAAATCAATAGATGCTACAAGAATTTATAATATGCACGAGTCGGTCTTCTCAACCGTAGCAAAAAATGTCAAAAAGTAGTTTCAGAAAAAGGGCAACACGTTGGATACATATCTAGTGGCGAACGAGGTGTCAATACAACCATTGTATGCTGCGTCAGTGCATCAGGATCTTACGTACCCCCGATGATAATTTTCAAACGAAAAAGGTACACTGCTGAACCCAGTAATGGAGCACCACCTGGTAGCAAAGTAGTTGTTTCCGATTCTGGTTATATAAACTCTGAACTTTTTGTTAGCTGGATAAGACATTTTATAGAAGTAGTGCGCCCAAGTAAGGAAAACAAAGTGCTGCTGCTTCTAGACGGCCACACCACTCATTGCAAAAATCTTGAAGCCTTAGATGCAGCCAGAAAGGCTGGTGTTATTATGATTCAGTTACCAGGGCATACAACTCACCAACTACAACCACTTGACCGATCAATCTTTAAACCTATGGAAGTTTATTACACCCAAGCCATGGAGAAGTGGTTGAGAAGTAACGTTGGACGCACAGTGTCTCAATATCAGGTATCTGAGCGGTTATAATTACCAGCTCTCCGTATAAAGACGAACTACGGCAAAGTATGGAAAAGCATAAATCCAAACCAAAGAGAACAGTACCACTAAAGGGAGTTAATACATCCAAACCTTCCCCAATAAAGGCAAAAACCATCGTCTCCTCAATGATGGCAGCTAATGCTCCTGAAATTTCGTGGTTTTGTCATCTAAACTCGAAACGCGGCGGGGTATTTTTACCACAGATTTTAAATAAATATTAAATAGATTTTGTGAAGAATTGGGTCTTTTTTCAAACCCACAAGGATTATAAACCCTCATCACCCTGGAGAATTCCAAAACATTTTTTTGTTTTGTTTATAAAACTGATATGTTAAAAATTAAACAAAACCAGTTTACTTACTATTTACTACAAATAATGTAAAGTTTTTAATAGGCAAAGAAAATAGTTTCCCCCCACCTTCAAGCATTACATGCAGTGATTAAAACTACAATCTTTCGGCATTTTTCGGTGCAAAACAATTTTCAAACTATTACCAAACCATTCTACATATTGTGGAAAAGTTGCAGAAGAAGAGATAGAAGACAGTAGCAGTCAGGGTTCACCCTATGATTGTTAAACCAGCTAGAATCGGGTGAGTCCTTCTGTTTACTGTACATTCGCCATCACTATTTCATTTTACTTAAAAAAATATATTTCTAATAATGACTGTACAATTGGAAATACAGTCAGTTTAGTAGCTCCTAGTTACGTGCATGGTCGCCACTTTAATGGACATATTATTTTCTATATAATTCAGGAAAAATTGGTAGGAAAAGGCCGACAAATTAGTAGGCAATCGATTGGAAATCAAAAATTGAGTCGACTTAAGAGCCAAACTAATTTTAACTTTTTTAAATCGTAGCAATATTGATATATTGGTACAGGAATTAATACGCATGTGACCATTTAAAAGTGACCACTTATTATTATTTGGCGATTAGCTGAAGAAAACACTTTTTATATAGAAATGTACGATAACACCGCATGAAGTACCTTCATAGCAGGGTGTTCAGGAAAAATTCGTTATAAGATATCATCTGCAGTCTCCTGTCACGAGTAAAATTTTAAATTAGATTATTATTATATAGGGTTAATGTTGAGTAGCTGGACTGTCAGCTAGACTTCGCCCTTTGAAAAGTGCTTTTTTTTATTTACTAACTACTTATTAAATTTCCAGCAATATTGTACATGGCATTTTTTTCAATAAAGACAATTTATTATTATCTTGGTCATCATTTTGGATTCGTTAAAAGTTTATTCATATTTGCAACAAGCCTTTTGTGATATTTACTTAGTTGTATTTATTTTGTTGATTTGCTGCGCGCGTTGCATTACTTCGTACGAAGGATTTTTGGGACACAGGACTGCATGTTAGCTGACGTAGGTGACGCATCTTTTGACTTTCTGAATAGCACTTTCTTTCCACTGGTTCTATTCACCGGTTAGGTATCACTGATAATTCTATCTGTCAAATTCTTCAATGAAGAGATTTTGAGTCAAGGTCTTACCACACCTGATTTTTCCTGAGATATTTGATAGTTTAAGTTGTGCTACGTATTTTTACGTAAGCATGAGATTTGACAGGTACGCAAGCGCACTTCGTTACACCGTCGTCAAGGTCACGTTAGCAGCTTACGTATTTACGTTAGCTTACGGCAGTCTGCGGGCACGTTAACGTTACCACAGAATCTCGATTAGTTAGTTGGGCCATAAAAAAAAAAAAATTCCTTGTTGGTTATGATGTGTCGCGTCCCTAACCTAGCAATCCAGAATTAAAAAAATAAAAATAAAGTCTTTTTGGTGACCTGTGACAAAAAGTGCTCCAGCATGGGCAGCATGGATCAGCTGGCTGGTTTGAAGAAAAGCCGCTTTCGCTTTTCTGATGACTACGACCTCCACTTAGCTAGGGAGGTGCTGGGGCAAAACCCCTATGAAGACCCCCATAGGTGGAATTTGATTCAAGTCCATATGTTGCAAATTACAGGAAAGCAAGTTACTATAAGAACCCTTAGAGACAGAATCTTGAATTTAGTAAAAAAACAATTGGAAAAAAATCAGAAAAATGAAGGAAAGTAAGTACCCATGGTTTATTTTTTCTTTTGTTGGGTTAGGTAGCAATATTGGGTGGTGCATGACATTGGTGGGATCTGATGAGGGGTTTCTTTTTATATAAATTAATCTACAAAAAAAGTGCCTGTGCTAGGACAATTTATGGGCAACAGTATAAGAATATGTTGTTTCTTGATAGTGCAAGCAGTGCCTCTTAAACATTTTCATATACAAAGCAAAATTATTTGCTGTGCCTAATTTACTGGTTTTGTTTATGTTAAAGATCCGGCATAGAGGAGATTGTAACTGAATTGGATGACTTGATTCAGCAGATCATTGAGCTTATGAAAGCCTTTCAAGTAAAAAACAAAAATGTTTTAATTCCCACAATTCCTACTTGCACCTTTCAATCAACACAGCAAGGAAAAGGTTCATATCAAAAAGGTTCTGAGGCTACTTGCACCTTTCAATCAACACAGCTAGGAAAAAGTTCATATCAAAAAGGTTATGAGGCAAGAGAAAAAGCTGTTAAATTAGAAGAGGGTAAGTAGTCAATCAATTAGTATTCACCGAGGGGTGAATAGCTCTCATAATTGGTGTACACATTTCTCAAAATCTTTTCACACAATCTCTCACAATCCGTCATATTATTACCCAATCCCTTACATAAATTTTTTAGTGTTGGGCGCATGTGAATGAAAAATAATTGAACATTCAATTATGGAAATAATCAGTGTCATTTGATTATTTTATTGAAACATTTGAACGAGGGGTGAACAGCTAACCCAAAATGTGGACACCAATTGTGAAAATCCACAATCTTTTGCTAAGATTGTGAGGGATTGTGGCAAGATTGTGAAAGATTGTGGCAAGATTGTGAGGGATTGTGCAGCGGCATGGGGGGGGTGGTCCGTCCCATTGAAAATTCTTGTGACCAAAAAAAAGTCATCAAGTCTGTAGTTTCCTTTGCCACCCTCTTAATTTGCCGTGCCCGGCCCTGCTACTTAATACCCAAGGGGTGGCCAGCTAACCCCAAAATGTGTACGCCGATTGTGAAAATCCACAATCTTTTGCTAAGATTGTGAGGGATTGTGTAAAGATTGTGAGGGAGTGTGGTAAGATTGTGAGGGATTGTCAAGGATTGTGGTAAGATTGTGAGAGATTGTGGGTGATTGGGAGGGATTGTGTAAAGATTGTGAACAGATTGTGAGAAATGTGTACACCAATTGTGAGAGCTGTTCACCCCTCGCATTTGAATGAAAAATAACCTGATAAAAAACCTATGCTATCTTTGTTGGCCTTGGGGTGACAGACAGTGATAGTGATATTAGTAATATCACTGTCACTGTCTATCACCTAAGACAAATAAAGATAGCATAGGTTTTTCCATCAGGTTATTTTTTATTCAAATTATAATCCCATTTCTTGATTTGAATACATCTGAATAAAAACTGATTTTTTTAAAGTTCATAATCAAAGTAGCGATTCGAGTATTCAAGAGATCATTCGAATGATAATCCGATTCTTAAAATCATTCTAATAATAAATATCCAATTATCAAAAACATTTCCCAACACTAGAATTTTTACAATTGGTGTATAAATTTTGGGTTAGCTATCCACCCCTCGGTATTCTCAAAAAAGTCTTACACCTGATCCACAGTTTCACTTCTTGCCACTTCCTTCTATTTCCCTCTTTCTCCAAGAGAAAGAGATACAATTTTTGTCTCTATCTTTTTCTATTTGAGAAAAAGGGAAAGATAAGTGAGTGGCAAGAAGGGAGTGAATTACATATTACACTGACTGTTTTTGTGTATGTGTCTATGGAATCTTATACACAAGGAGACATATCTGACTTAAACTTTACACATGGATTCCAAGTAATGATATGAAAAATAGGTATACAGGGTGGCTCAGATTAAGTTGGCACTATTGTTATTATTATTAATAAAAAAAAAGTTTAAAACTTGTAGACTTTTTGGCACTCTTTAAGATGATCAAATTAAAAAAACAATTGAGCATTGTTTTTTCAAAAAACATATTTTTTTAAAATTGAACACCCTATATTTTATTGGTTTTTCTGATAGGTCTTTTAATTCTATATAAAAATAGTTTTTGAATTATCCTGCACCAGTTTAATTCTTGAGCCAGGAAATTCTTCTTGTGTTTTATTTTTCCCTCCATTATATTTTGTAGTACCTAGAGACCCTGTAATATGTCATACATACAGGGTCTCTAGTAGTACCTACCTAGCTGTGAATTGGGGGCTCTTATTATGTGACCAAAGTATTAAAACTTTTTTCTGTTCAAAAGCTTCAGTTTGTTTATTTCACTGCTTTTTCTTGTCCATGCTTCACATCTATAAAGAAGGGTACACATGAAGGTACTTGCTGCAGAGGAATTTTTTTAATTTCCTAAAAGCATTTCTTGCTATATTTTAATTTTTGATCTAATTTCATAAGATTGATCTAGGTTTTTGTTTACCCACATGCCTAGATAATTGCACTGTTGACACTTTGTGTATATACAAGATTTATGTTTAAAAATGATATATTGACATTAAAAAAATTGTGTTGATTTTCATTCACATATGTATAATTTGAAGTAGTTGTTCATTAAAAAAAAAATGGTTGTATCTTGCAAACTATCATTCACATCTATGAAGTATAAAAAAAAAGTTTATATACCATGGAAGTCAAAAGTTCAAACAAGGGTTTTACAAAAAAAGGAAAATCAGCCAGTGTCAAATAATTACTTGACTAATTATGATCAATGGCAATATAGACTATAAAAATAACTTCCAAAAATTGGTAAAAATTATGTTTATAACTTTTTATTTTACTTAAAAAATAATAATGGTTTGTTATTATTGTCTCCCTGGAGACTTCTTTCTAATAACAGGAAACATTAACAAAACAGTGCATTAAGGATGACATTTATTAAAGTTTATAAGAAAAAATTGCCTGAAAAAAGCTGACCATATAATTTTTTTTTTTAATTTTTATCTTTAATTATTGTTCTGATGCATAATTTTACCAAATTTCATATTTTTACTGTTTTTCTTTAAGAAGTTTTTTGCTTGTTTTGACCAGAAACCCTGTATGTATGACATATTTTAATCCTTAAAATATGTCATACATACAGGGTCTCTAGTTTTGACCTCCCCCATCACATCTTAAAAGGAATGACTTAACTTCAAAATCACCCATGGATGTTTCCTTTAAAAAACATAATTTTTACCCACCCTATATACAGCGTGCTTCACGAACATTAAAACATAGGCCTTTTTGGGTATTTAAAGTGCGATTTTGGGAAGAACCTCAGACATTTCGATTTTGTATTCAAGGGGGGCACTCTTTAAGCATCTTGGCA
Organism: Aspidapion aeneum; assembly: GCA_963576565.1. Classification (NCBI taxonomy): domain Eukaryota; kingdom Metazoa; phylum Arthropoda; class Insecta; order Coleoptera; family Brentidae; genus Aspidapion; species Aspidapion aeneum. Next base: position 29,103,563 of record OY755038.1, on the reverse strand, counting down.
TTTTTGAAGGACACGCCCCCTCACTAGTAGTAGGGTGAAAATAACCCCTTGAAATTGAATGGGGAAAGTGAGTCGAGTGGCACCACTTTCGGAATGCCTTTCGAATACCTTAACAGTCAAATAAAAAATTTAAAAATCTATTAGTTTTTGAAATATTTAAATTTGAATTTCCCATGGAACTAACTTTAAATCGTTTTTTTATGAATTATTCCAACAACTTAAAATAAACCCTAAGAAAATCAAATTTAAATATCTTAAGAAGTAATTATTAGAACTAAAAAGTTTTGACACAACTGTAAAGGTGATTAAAATCCCTTCAAAAAGAGGTTTCACTTAACCCAGTTGCAAATGCACTAGTTTCTTTTAAAATGTTGGAATAATTCACAAAAAACTAATCGATAGATTTTTAAAATTTTAACCCAACTTTAAAGGTAATTCCAAGTCCTTTAAAAGAGGTATTACTTATCCCACTTTCCCTATTCAAATTCGGGAGGTAAGTCTTACCCCTAGAGAGGGGTGTATCTAGGAAACATAAATGCATTATACAAATGTACTACTAACAAAAATAAAATCGAGGAGGCTCAGGGTTCCTTCTGAATTGTTGGAATAATTCATGAAATGGTTCTATGGAAAATTTAAATTCAAATACCTACCTTAAAAACTAATGGATAAATTTTTGATATTTTAACACAACTGTAAGGGTATCCAAAAGGCCTTCAGAAAAAAAACTCGACCCACTTTCCCTATTCAAATTCATGGGGTTATTTTTACATTGCTTAGGGGGCGTATCCTATCCTTCAGAAACACCAAGATGCTTGAAGAGTGTCAAAATAAATACAAAATTGATGTGCCCGAGGATTTTGTTGAAATTGTACTCTAAATACCCAAAAAGCCTCTGTGTCAATGTTTGTGAAACACCGTGTAAGGTAAATGTAAAAAAATATTGTAATAATAAATATTAATAGTAAGAAATATTACAAAATTAAACAATCTCTTTATAAAAAACTAAAATTTTGTAAATAGACCTTTTTATAAATTTTTTTAATGCCTAAAATTAATGGTCAATAAGGGTGGGAAAAAATATAAAAGCAAAAACGTTCTGTACAGTGTACATGTATTCCGAACAATACCTTGCAAAGCAATATGGTAATGTGTAGGCGAGGGGGTAAAGCTGAGCGAAAATTTGTACATCTATTTCCAGTAATGCCATGGAAGTCTTGGGGTAATGCCAGGCTAATTTATGTGGGTACCCAGGCACTGTTATGAGCTGTTTCCCCCTTGTGTGTAGGTAATGCCAACAGATACTTTTTTTTCAGTCCCAGTTGCAGATATTGTTGATGAAAATGGCACAAGTAACTTTTATTTTTTTGAATCTGAGAACGAAGCTGTTGAAGTACCATATCTTGAGGAAGAAATCATTAGAGAAACTGACAAGAAACCCGAAAAGTCCAATCAGTCTCAAGAAAGCACAAATGTAAAGCAGCAGACTAAAGACCTCTGGCTCAAAAAAATATTTTAAGTAAGTATTTGCCTATCTATTTGGATAAAAGTAGTTTCACACTTTGGGGATAAAGTGGTCAAGTAAAAAAGTTAGGTTAACTCTTTAGGCTTTCCCCAGTCTCACTTAATAAATTTATTTATTAACAATTTACTGTTCTATTAAAATGAAAGACTGAGAGAGACTTTGTGATGAAAAAAACATTACTCAAACTGTTACTATCCTTGAACTACTGGGATTAAAGAGCTACAAAACTTTTTATTTTGCCATTATTATTTTTTATCTTTGAAGCGGTTTTTTTTCTATTGGAAAGTTATGTCCCAAGAAGTGCTCATGGCTATGCCTGATATAAAAGCTAGGCTGGAGAGAAAGGAGGTGTTCTGAGGTATCAGAATAACAGTAATTTTGCCAGTTGCCTAAAAGTAATAAGTGAGAAATTTGTGATTTTATGTTGTATAATATTAATTTTTTTTTAGCTCCACGGAAACGTACAAACACAAGTTACAAAAACGCCAAAACAATTACGGTCCAGTATTTAGATAGAAAAAGTGAAAGACAACATGAAATCCGAACTCGAGAATTGGATCTTCGAGAAAGGCAGCTAAGTCTTGAGTCAAGACGATTGGAGCAGGAATTGGAAGAACGCAAAAAAAGAATGGATAACGAAGATAAACGAGTTGTTTTTGAAGAAAAGAGATTGCAAGTACTGCTGGATATGTTTGAGACACAGAAAAAATTAATAGAAATTGTTTTAAAAAAATACTAAAATTAAAGATTTTTACTTAATTCACATTCGAAGTGGAGCTTGCGCAGAAAGTAGCGGCCAATAATTTAATTACTATCTAAAACTGCATGAAAATCTAATTCTACACTAACTAATAAACAACTTGTGGTGTATTTAGAAACTTTAATTACCAAAATAATGATACAGATTTAAATAACCTAGGCTCGAAGTGAATTAAGTGATCTAACTTGTTACCTAAACTGTTATTTACCTGGAAAGTGCAAAGTGCCGTCACAGTACGATTTTTTTTTAAACAGCCAAAGCTTCATTTTAAACATATGTAAATGTAACATATGTTTTTTTTTTCAGTATTTTGCTTTATGAGTTTCAAAATCGTGTATCTTCATTTGGCCATTCAAGTTACCTTGATTCTGGTGTTACTAATTTAAGAAGTGAAATCAAAGGTCTGTGATTGAGTGTTTTCATAAAGTATTATGTGTGTTCTTTAGTATAATATGTTGGTTCACATTATTAATGTTAGCTTAAGTTTTACTTTTTTTGTTTTATTTCTTTTAAGAATCTCTAAGTAGAGTAAGTAAATAGCAATTTATTTTGTTGATCAAAAAAGTTAAATTTTTAATAAAAAAAACATTACCACTATTGGTGTTTTACAAATTTTTTTTATTTCTCATACACAACAGTTTCAAAATTGTTAGAATTTTGAGACTAACAAACACAAAAAACTAACTTCTATACAAAATTTTGCTTTCTGTAGTTTTAAAGTTTTTGGAAAAGTTTAATAAAAATTAAAGAAAACGAACCCTAAAGCGTTATTACCAATACAACCATTTTTGGTGCATGTATTTGTATTTTAACCGAAATTATTTTTTATTTAACTGTTCCTAAAACTCAGCTTTTTGAAGAAAATGTTTAACTGAATAAAGTCAAGTTCATAATTAGCACTTTCGGATATTTTGGAACCTAAAATGTACCGGGTGGGCCAAAAAAAACCAACATAATATTTTTTATTATAACTTTTGAACTTAGTGTCCATTTTATTAAAATAAACGGCAACTGTTTGATGATTCCCACAAAAATATATTTTCTTTGTTTTTACATATTTTTCGACCATTTTTTTGAATTTGTAAAAATGATTTAAATATCCGGCACGTAAAGTGAAGTAATAATTTATTAAAATAACTTCAGTAATCCTCAAGATATGAATATTAGCAATTTAGGCATTTGCATCTCCGCATTAACTTCGTCGTAAAATCATTATCACTAAACCGATTTTAATAAAATATACAAAGCATCATAGTAAAGACCGATCGCTCAAAAAGATCACGTTTGAAAATTATCGCCTTTATCTTAGAATTCAAGGTCGCGAAATAAATCAAATAATAAAAACAAGAACGAACAGCATCTTCGAGGATTCAAGTATGATTCTGATCGCCATCTTGGATCTCAGGATGGCGGAAAACTTTAATTGTAATGTTCAACAAGCAATCATTAATTCTTTGCCATCTTTGGTTTATGAGGAAATAAATGTAGTCGGTACAGTGCGATCCACTATAAGTGGACCCCCCACTATTATTCAAATGTTTGTTGTTGTTGTTAAAAACAAACACGTCAACTAAGTTTTTTCACGGGCTTTATTCAAGATAAAATTTTTTTTTGGTCGGACCCCCGGAAACGGGTCTACTCACATTCAACTTTTTTGATGGAATGACTCTACTTGTGATATGTTAACTAATTTTTTGACATGTTTATTGATGTATGTCAAAAAATTATATTTCGTTGTTTTCCTTTTTTCACAAGCTTTCAAATGAGATACTACAAGTAGAAGGTGAAGCATTTGAAAAAATAATTTTTTGACATTTTGTAATACAATACCAAAAAAAATTATTCCGTTGCTTTCCCTTTTTTATAGGCTTTCGAATGATATACCACAAGTGGGGTCATTTCATCTGAAAAAAAAAGTTGTATATGAGTAGACCCTTTCCGGGGGTCTGACCAAAAAAAAATTGTCTTGAATAAAGCCTGTGAAAAACTTAGGTGACGTGTTTTTATTTTTAACAACAACAACAAACGTTTGAATGAAACTGGGGAGTCCACTTATAGTGGATCGCACTTTACACACAACAAAGAATATTTTGTCGGATTTTTTGCCCTCTCGTTATACAAGGTGTAATTTAAGTGATAAAGTTCAAGGGGTAGTAGAAAAGGTCAAAAGTACACAAAAAGTTCAAATATAAAAAGGATTATGGTGATATGGTCAAAGAATATTTGTTTCCAAATTATAGCATTTCCCAAGATTAAAGAGAAAAAAAAAACTGTGAAATTTAAAAATGATCAATTTGACAATTTCAAATAGTTTTGTGATTTATTAGGGACTGCACAATAAACATATTGAAAATGTATTCTCGACTCCTACCCGTGCCAGCAAGTATGATTTTTGTTGTTTTTATGCAAAAGAGAAAAATCCTTTAAAAAATCTCGGAAATTTTCAAAATTCTCAAAAATGTCATAGGTGGCTAAAACTTCATATCTAAGCATAACTTTTAATTCTAAACAAGTTTCTTTAGTACAATCACAAACAATTTTTTCAATCTATTTAAACAAGGGTACTTTATTCTTATGCAAAATATTTGTTTTGTGTTCTACCCTGTACACTGTGCATGTCCACTTTAATCTGATTGAAGTTTTGGCACGAGCAAAATTCTTCTGCCGAAATAATTTTTTCGATAAAATATTATCACTATTTTATCTTAAAATTTTTTTGTAAATTTAATAGCTCATAAAAAAAATAATTCTTAAAAAAATTTGGCAAATTTATACCTATTGCAAGGTTATTTGGCCACAGATCCCTAACCTGTAATTTTTTGGAAAAAAGGAATAGAACAATTTTTTATCGCAATGAATTAGAAAATTATTTGGCGCTGTCAAATTTGTCCTTTTTAAAACTCACAGTTTTCCCCTACTCTTCAAACTTGACAAATGCTATAACTTGGCAACAAAAAACTTTTGACCACTAGTTATTTGAACTTTTGTCTAGTTTTGACTTTCCGCACCACACCAACCCTTAAAGTTTGGTACATCATTTAAATTACACCCTGTATAGTATACAGAGTTTAATTTAAATGATGCATTAAACTTTAAGGGTTATTGCGGAACGTCAAAGTTAGAGAAAAAGTTCAAATAACTAGTGGTCAAAAGTTTTTTGTTTCCAACTTATATCATTTGTCAAGTGTGAATAGTGAAATTGGACAGCACCAAATAATTTTTTAATTCATTGTGATAAAAAAATAGTTCCATTGCTTTTTTGCAGTGTGGCCAAATAAACTTTGCAATAGGTATAAATTTGTCAATTTTTTTAAGAATTATTTTTTTTATTAGCTATTAAATTTACAAAATAATTTTGATACAGGCTTTTGTATACATATAAAGGCCCCTTAATAATTATAAAAAATAGTGATAATAGTACTACATTTAATGCAATTTTTATAATTTTTTGAAAAAAAAAACAGATTTTTGGTAATAATTTTCAGTTTTTTGTTTAAATAATTTTATCACCTAATTATTACCTCTATTATAGTACATAACTCCAACTCATTGTAATTGTTAAGAAAGTTATAACAAAAAATCGACTTTTTAACTTTGACTTATTCTAAAAAACAAAGAAGTTTGATGAAAAATCTAATAAGAATTTTTTTGTTCTTTTGACCTTGCCTACCGCCCCTTAAAGTTTGATGCATCCTGGACCGTAATTTTATTAATAAAGTTGGTTCAGACCCTTCTACGCCTTTGTCAAAGATATAATTGTTAATTTCCCAAGTATTCTTCAAGATGTGGAGGAATTATATCAAAATAATTGTTATGTTGGCTGCCATAAAGGCAGGTGTGGCAGTTTGTTAGAATCATGCCAATGGAATATAAAGCTTATAAACGTCCTGTAACAAAAGTTTTTGATTTTTTTTAAAATCCAAAAATGCAAATTCTTTAATGATTTTATTAAATCCCCATTCTACTCCTATTCTCGCAGCTTTCATTGAGTTATTAAAATCTTGTCTTGCAGGGTTGCCAGCAATCTCGTGCTGGCTGTAGGGACGAATCAATAACTCTCGCAACCCATAGCCTTGATCACCATATATGACATAGCTTCGCTCTCCAAAAACAGCGTGTTGTTGTAACTCTTCATATAGATTGGATTCCCTTAAAATTCGGGAATCGTGGTAGGTCCCTGGATAGGCCCCTTTAAGGCTGACAACAATACCATCGGGACAAACTAAACTTTGGTATTTCACACAATGAACACGCTTGTGTCCAGAGTAGTACTCCCTCTGGTTAATGGTAGGTCTACATATCGGCCTTATGGTTCCATCTATGAAACCCCAGCAATTGTCTAGGGGTGCTCCTTTTTGTTGAACAGCCTAAAAAGAAATAGGACTTACGTAATTTTTTGTCAAGTGACTGGTAGTCTAGTAAAAGAACTGAGTAATTGTATTGTGAAATTTAGTTTGCAAACTTTCTTTTTCTTTTGGTCCCTTTCAATTTTTTTTATTTAAATTTATTTTATAAAAATATAATTGTGTTAACAAAATGGTACAGATATGCTTAAAATAGATAATGATTATATTTAAACCAGCAGAGGAACCTACCTCTGAGCTGGTTAAGTTAGCTAGGTTACTAGAAATAAATTATTAGGTAAATTAAATAAGTACATTTTAGTTAAACATTTTATGCCTAATCAGGTACAAAACTATATGTATGTGCAAAGTATATAAGCTATATTATACAGGGTGTAATTTAAATAATGCACCAAACTTAAGGGTTGGCACAGAAGGTGAAAAGTAGACAAAACGTTCAAATAACTAGTGGTCACAAGCGTTTTGTTTCCAAGTTATAGCATTTGTCAAGTTTGAAGAGTGGGGAAAAACAGTGAGTTTTAAAAATACTCTGCCAATATATGGACCCCTAAGCTCACACTAAGTATCTACTATAGTTATAGCGTACGTGTGAGCTGATATAACTAAAAACTAAAATAAATTTTATTCAACCCCAGACTAAATTACCTTTCGTTTGATACCACACAAGCCATGTTTTGACTTAAACTCAAATTTTTGAAATCTACCCCCACCCTTAAAAAAACAAAAACTAAAATATATTTTGTTTAACTCCAAACTCAATTACCTTTCGTTTGATATCACACACGCCATATTTTCACATAAACTCTAATTTTTGAAATCTACCCCCACCCTTTTATTTGGCTTGTGTTCGGTGGATTTTGTTCATTTTTAAATGGGACCATCTCGACCCAAGACCCAGCCTAGGTACTAAATTTCATTGAAATCGGGCAAGCGGTTTTTGAGTTATGCGCGTTGGTCGTTACAGACAGGTTAGTCCTTACAGACAGACACAATGAACCCTTAAAAAAAACTAAAATATATTTTGTTTAACTCCAAACTTAATTACCTTTCGTTTGATATCACACATGCCATATTTTCACATAAACTCTAATTTTTAAAATCTACCCCCACCCTTTTATTTGGCGAACCGAATGATTTTGTTCATTTTTAAATGGGACCATCTCGACCCAAGACCCAGCCTAGGTACCAAATTTCATTGAAATCGGGCAAGCGGTTTTTGAGTTATTCGCGTTGGTCGTTACAGACAGACAGACGGCGCAACAAAAAAGTTTCAAAATCATCTGAAACGCAAAGATATATAAAAATTTTTGAAATCGGAGCAACTTTTTTTTTCTCGAAAAAATTAGGATCACCATAGCTCACACTACTATAGTATAGTATATGTGTGAGCTAATTTATTTATTTATTATTTGAGTGAGTTTTATAAAAACAAATAATTTTGTAATTCATTGTGATCAAAAAATGTTCTATTTCTTTTTTCCAAAAAACTACAGGTTAAGGAGATACAGTGTGGTCAAATAAACTTTGCAATAGGTATAAATTTGTAATTTTTTTTAAGAATTTTTTTAAGAGCTATTAAATTTACAAAATAGTTTTAAGATAGGCTTTTTTACAGAGTGATCCAAATTAGACACTTTTGATAGGAAACTGCCATTTCTAGAGGAGATAGAAAAAAACTAATCTATATGTTACAAGCTCGATATCTTGAACTACTTACAAGATCCAGGGTGGTTTTCAATTCGGCGCATTTTCGACTTACCCTCGTAACTAGGTTATTCATGAGTATTTTTTATCATAACAAAAACATTTTATGTAAAAAAAAGCCAAGTACGCGAAAATGGCATTCTGTAAAAAGAATTGAGATAAAAGTAAAGCCAAGTTCTCCAATACAAATTTCAAAATGAAAGGTTCTTACTAGTTTAGAAATGTTTTTTTAAACTTTGCTATTACAGCCAAACTTCTTTATGTTCAATTTAGCACTGTGCCTAAGAGTGTGCCGTTTTCGGCCCTATTACGAAAATCAAGCTCGTAACATGTAAGTTAGCTTTTTTCCTCTAGAAATGTGCGTTTCCTATAAAAGTGTCCAATTTGAACCACTCTGTACACATCTAAAGAACCCTTAATAATTACAAAAATATTGGGACAATAGTACTACATTTAATATATTTTTTTTAAATTTTTTGAAAAAAAAAAACAGATTTTTGGTTATAATTTTCAGTAATTTTTTTTTATTTAAATAATAATCACTTAATGATTACCTTTATTATAGTAGATAACTCCACAAAATTTTGATTTCTTATCGTAATTTTTAAGGAAGTTATTATAAAAATTCGAAAAAATATCGTTAACTTTGACTATCTAAAAAATAAAGAGGTTTAATACAAAGTGCAATGGAAAAAATTTTCTTCTATTGACCTGCCCTACCACTCCTTAAAGTTTGGTGCATTATTAAAATAACATGCTGTATATTACATTACCTGAGCATATTGTTGCAATTTGGCTTCATTAAGCCATCCATTATGAGCAGCAAGATCCTGAAGCAAATGCTGCTTGTTGGTTATTACAATTTCGCTTACAGTTGTTATGATGCTGGATAATGCACCATATGAGTATCCAAACATTTGTTCCAGATCTATTAAGCGGTTTGGGTATGCCAACCTTCTGAGCAGGATACATAAGGCATTTACACCTGAAATGAGTCTGAATGATGTAGGTGAAAAAAAGGTGGTTAACAAAGATGGCATAGGTTATTTAATTTGATTTTTTTTTACATTTTAATTTAAGAGAGCTTTGTATGTTTAGGTTGGTCTGTTGGTGTCTATGTGGAAATGGGTAATGGGAAAAAAAAATTACCCTTTTCAGGTCTGCATTTTTTAAAAGTATTTTTAAGAGGAAATTTCTAATTGTACTGATAAGAAACTTAGTTCGAATTATGTTTTGTGACAATCTTATATCTTTTGTAGATTAGAAAGGCAATAAAGTATTTGAATGTAAATTTATTTGACACCAGCAATTACATCAGATTGACTAAAATGAACCAAACATAGAATTACACTCAGGGCTTAGTAGCTGATTAAAGTACTGGTAGTGTGCATCCAAGTTTTTTTCGGAGACAACAGCACCTGCCCTCTCCTCTCATCAAACACATGCTTTTGCTTGCATAATTATGTTTACAAAATCCTTTCCCACCACTATATACATACTTTACCATAATTATGATACAGAGATGACTACTCTTAACTATATCAAAACTATTTGCATGTCTCATAGTGGTGGCCCACCCTAACCTACCTGAAAGTTTAATATTTTCCCTTGTGGTGATCTCCTCTGGTAACCTTAAACATGCTGCAAGCCGAGGGATGTCTTCTTTTTCAAATCTAAAAAAGTCTACTGCTTGCTGATTTGAAATATTATCTAGGGAAAATCGCCCATAAAGGTCTGCTCTCCTAGCAAGGTTCTCAGGTAAATCCATCAGCAGCAGATCATCCACATCCTCATCTTCACTGCTGGAGTCAAATAGGGCGATATCTCAAATATCATCCATTATGTATACCTGCTATATATCTAAAACAAAAAGAAACACTACATTAAGTAAAGTTACCTATTTTATAGACATACATTAGACAAAAATGTACAGACAACCCTTTTTTTTGCAATTGACAGCTTGAACCATTCTCATACTAAAGTTTTGGTGCCAGAATATTCTTTCTTTTTTAAGTTCTGAAAAACTGATTCATTTTGTTCAAAATACAGTTAATACCAATAATTTTGACTCTGCTATTGCATTTGTAAAAAGGATTTTTTGGCAACAGGTGCCCATAAAGATTTAATAAACAGTTGTGTTTTAACCACAGATAAATAAGAATCATTATAGTGGTTGCCAATTTTTCCAAGAATTCTAGCAGCTGATGAAAATCTGGCGACAAGAACATTAATTATGCAGTATATGGATTTCTTTTATTTTTAAGTTAACCATGTGCATTAAAAACTTTTTTATGTAAATTAAAAAAAAATAAATTTAGAGTGAGTAATATCTCTTTTATTCTCAATTAAAAATATAAAGGATATACCAGAGAAGCTGCTTGGTGAGTGAGACTTTTAAAAGACACTGTCGCCAAATTTATAGGTAATTTTTCAGAAGACCTGTCAAAAGGTATCAGGTCAGTTTATTTCAGTTCAGATTAGGTTACACCAGGTTTAAAGCTGGTTATTTTAGATCTAGTTGAGGTACATTTTCAAGTTTGTTTTGTTTTATTTACTAAAAAAAAAAACAAGTTAAATATGAAAATAAACTTTTGCCCGAGGGGTGAATAGCTCTCACAATCGGTGTACACATTTCTCAAAATCTGTTCACAACCCTTTACAATCTTTACACAATCCCTCCCAATCACCCAGAATCTGTCACAATCTTACCACAATCCTTCACAATCCCTCACAATCTTAGCAAAAGATTGTGGATTTTCACAATCAGTGTACACATTTTGGGTTAGCTGTTCACCCCTCAAGAAAACTCGACCTGATCACATAAAAAAATCCTTTAAAGTCAAGAAAAATAGACCAACATGGCAACACTGCAAATACAAATATCAAAAAACATGATTGTTGCAGTTCATCACTAGGAAGAGTTATGCTCTAGTGTATATCTATCCTTTATATTTTTTTAGGAAGGAAAGAGATAAAACTCACCTTTAATTTGTTTTTTCTAAATGGGGTAAAAGTATTTTTATTACTGCAAAGGCAGATAATAAAACTACCTATAGAAAGAAATTTGCAAAAAACTTAAAAATAAAAGAAAACCATTCACCTACTGCATAATAACCAAACATTGATGAAATAACAAATCCACTGAGATGTTTGGTTAGGATCTCGATTGATTTTTGAACAACCAGATTATATGTGGATGCCCAGATTTTTTTTATTTAGAAGTGCCTGTACAAAAGAAGAGATTGGTAGATGCTTTGTATAGGATGATTGCAATTTAAGGAACGAAACTCTAACAAAAAACTTTAATGTTATGGTAAGTCCGAGATTATAATCAATGTTTTTATAAACCTACCTTTATTTTTGTGTACCCAGTAAAAAAAACCTTGAAAAAAACAAAAACTTTTCCTCAAATACACAACAAACGCAACAAAACACAGCACAAAACACTATAACCTCAAAATTACCAGTGACACATTCCCTGTTCTCTGCTAAGGGGAGAAATTTACGTAACGAATAAACATCATCAACTTAAACTCAAATTTTAAACAAAACGTAGAGCGCTAAATCGGACGCTAACGTGCAGTTTAACGTAAAAATACGTAGCACAACTTAAACTATCTATTCTTATGATCAGCCAGTCTGCTATGGATCTTTTAGATTACCGGAAAAGATGCTTATGCGACATCTAGGAGCTGTTGGTATAATTTAATCTTTTAGTTATGTCTAGTTACCCGAAGAGGCTATGAATCAAGTTTCAGACTTTGAAAATTCAGAGAAACTATAGGGTAAACTGTCCACAGTGAACCATTTGATATAGCTTGGCAGCCGTTTTACCTAGAGGAAGCGCGATACAATCCCAAGGTCAGGTTTTAAACCTCGAATAACATCCTTTCGGCTGCTACCATTCAGTTTTTGCAGAGATGCTGTGTTAAGCGCGTCTTGTTTTCGAGCGTTCCAAGTAAATTTTACCACACATTTGATTGGCCATTTGCTACCATGTGGCTATTTAGTTTTGTGATTTTCTTTCTGGTAGTTATTTATGTGATTACTTTACTAGAAGGAACCTGCGAAACGGTAGGTATTTATTGCCTAAAATGTAAAAAGTAGGTCAAGGCGGTAAGCCAAGACGACAGAACCAAGAATTATCATTTGATTTAATAGTTTGGGTCTTTTTAATTTCTTGATAAAATACTGATGACAAAGAGCATAGCGGGTTTAGGTAATCGTAACCCAAGGAAAATATTTTATAAACAAAACCGTTCCATGGGTTTTCTGTAAGTTTTCTGGGATTATTAGTTGGAGCAAACTCGAACAGTGAAGTGGATTTAAGTTAGTTAGTTTGTGATTAAAACATTATTAGGTGAGTGTTTCTCACGGAGTAATTAGTTTACCTATTATAATTTTACATCACCTGATCTTAGGCGTTAGGTGAGTGTTTCTCACAGAGTAATTAGTTTACCTATTATAATTTTACATCACCTGATCTTAGGCGTTAGGCGAGTGTGTCACAGAGTAATTAATTTAGGCTTAGGCGTTAGGTGAGTGTTTCTCACGGAGTAATTAATTTACCTATTTTAATTTTACATCACCTGATCTTAGGCGTTAGGTGAGTTTTTCTTACAGAGTAATTAATTTACCTACTATAATCTTACGTCACCTAATCTTAGGTGTTAGGTGAGTTAAATTGAGGTGAGTAAATTACTTACTGAGTAAGTAATTTACCTGTTTTTAATTACACGACACTTGTAGTATTTGATAATTTATTTTTATTTAACGTTTATGCATAAACTTTTTGTACACTTTACTGAGGGTTTAGTTTGTGTTTATAATTAGTCTTGCTCAGGCATATTTATGGGGTTTATAGAAAGGTGGTACCTAGCCCATTTGCAGATGAGCAGGCACCTTTGTACGTCGGAGCGGAGTGCTATTTGTTCTATAGTACTCACCTGCACGCTTCACCGCTAGTATCTGGAGCGGGTACCTAGTGCTAGTATTTAATTACAATTTCTGGTTAAGTATCTGAGCTCTCTGTACCATTGCCTGACTCAGTATTAGATTTGGCATTTGGGTACAAGACTAATTTATTTATTAGATTTTGTACTGTATTTGACCTTTACATTTTTGTACTGATGTATTTTACCATTACATTTTCGTCAGTTGACCTACTGTGGTTTGGATTTTAATGACGACTGTTGCACTTAAGTAACCTTATTTGAAGTAGATTTTGGGTAAATTCGTTACTCAGGTGCGTTTCTCTTAATTACAGATACAATAAACCGGCTTCAACATCCAGTTTAACTTTTGCTAAATAGTTACTATGTAAGTACAATTTAATTTACATGACTGTCGAAATTTATAGCGCCCAAAATATTTACGCCCTACAAAAAGATTTTTGTTTTGTATTTAAAACTGATATGTTAAAAATTTAACATTGAACCAGTTTACTTACAATTTACTACAAATAATGTACAGCATTCAATAGGCAAAGAGAAAAGTTTTCCGCCATCTTTTTTCGCAACATCATCTTCAAGCATTACATGCAGTGATTAAAATTACAATTTCGGCATTTTTCGGTGCAAAACAATTTTGAAACTATTACCAAATCAGAACCAGCTAGAATCAGGTGAGTCCTTTTGTTTACCGTACATTCGCCATCACTATTTCATTTTACTTTAAAAAATATTTCTAATAATGACTGTGCAATTAGAAATACAGTCAGTTCACTAGCTCCTAGTTACGTGCATGGTCGCCACCTTAATGGACATATTTTTGATATAATCCAGGAAAAATTGATTGGAAAAGCCGAAAAATTACAATTGAAAATCAAAAATTGGGTCGGGCCAAAATAATTTTGACTTTTTCAAATCGTAGCAATATTGATATATTGGTACAGGAATTAATACGCATGTGACCATTTAAGAGTGACCATTTATTATTATTTGGCGAGTAGCTGAACAAAACACTTTTTATATAGAAATGTACGATAACACAGCATTAAGTACCTTCATAGCAGGCTGTTCAGGACAAGTTCGTCATAAGATATCTTTATTTCATCTGCACTCGTCCTGTCACGAGTAAAATTTTAAATTAGACAAATATCTTCATCATTTTGGATTCGTTAAAATTTTATTCATATTTGCAACAAGCCTTTTGTGATTTGCTTAGTTGTATTTATTTTGTTGATTTGCTGTGCGCCTTGCATTACTTCGTACGAAGGATTTTTGGGACACATGACTGCATGTTAGCTAGAATCAGGTGAGCCCTTGTAAATACTGTACATTCGACATCACTATTTCATTTGACTTAAAAAAAATATTTGTAGTAATGACTGTGCAATCGGAAACATATTTTTTATATAGTCCAGGAAAAAATTATAGGAAAAGGCCGACAAATTAGTAGGCAATCGATTGGAAATCAAAAATTGAGTCGATTTAAGAGCCAAACTAATTTTGACTTTTTTAAATCGTAGCAATATTGATACATTGGTACAGGAATTAATACGCATGTGACCATTTAAAAGTGACCACTTATTATATATTGGGACGACACGGTTACAAAAGTTCAGTGCTAATCGACCATGCCTAGGAAACTCAATGCAATTTGACAGGTCGTTAGGTTAAAGTTCTCACTAAGCTCACAAGAGGCACTGCGGTCGCGCGTTTGTTCCTTATTCTATTTTTTTTGAGAATTATCTGTGGTTTGGATTTTCCGTCCCCCTTTTTTTCAGGTAGAAAAACCTCTTCCACCGCATTTTATTTCGGGTTCATTTAAAATCTATCTTTCGCATTAAAATTAAATTTTGTTAAATTTGTAACTTTTGCAATTTAAATATAAAAGAATAAGAATTTCTAGTTGCTTTTCTGGGTGAAGTGTCTAAAGTTCAGACGAGTATAAAATGCATAGTTTTTCGATAAATTTTAAAGTAAGTTTTCTTGTTTTCTCATTTGAGGTTAGATTGGCATTTGATAAAATTCGTATTGGTAGTGTCTTTTTAACTTCTTATCGCTTACTTTACGGAACTCTGACTACAGGTTTTCAATGCCTGGTAGGTGCCTTATTTGCCCATGAACTAAGCACAAATTTAGTGTTCATTTTATGTCTATCCCTTTCGTTTGATATTAAGTAAAAGGGGGGGGGGGGTTTAATTGATGGGTACACGAGGGATTACCCAGCAGCGTAATGTACTTTGAATAAATTTATTCCTTAATTTTAAATCTTACCATAAACTAGTACCTATGATTAATGTGGTTATAAGTTGATTTTTTTTATTGTTTTCAGCTTTTCAATGATATGTGTGACCACTGATAAGCTATATATATACTGCTTTGAAACATACCCTACACAACTTACAACCAAGGCGAGAAGGTACTTTTAAATCATGTCAGATTTTCGTCGAGCTGTTAAAAAGTAGACACTTAAGAATGATTCTCTTCACGAACAACTGTTTCATTATTTATTCACTCATCACTCACCAGAAATGTTAAAAGCAAATTTAAATATACTAGACAGTGTTTGGTTTTGCATTATATTTTATTTTACCAATCAATTAGACTATGTATTATTTCATCAATAGTTAGTCGTTAATTTGTAGCTTTTTTTATAATAATAAAAACTCATTTAAAAAATGTTTTATTTATTGCATTTTATGTATCATTTTCAATCTGTTTATATCTTATAAAGACATTGTATGTCTTTATAAAATATTGACTGATTAAAAATTTCAAAAAAACTTTAAAATTAAAGAAAATTTATTATAAAAGGCGATTCAAATTTCCCGCCTCGCCTTTTAGTTCGTCACTAAGCTCTGCAGTGGGCGCCACAGAGCTAACGACCTGTCAAACAGCCGGAGTTGCCTATCTAATAAAAACTCACTGAACCGCGCCGCAAATCCTTTATCTATGCTAATCGACCGCGCGATAAGTGATGTCTATTGGAGTAGTTTCCGTTTGCGGTTCTATTTCATCATAACAAACAAACTACTTATAAGATTTTTAAAAGTTGTACGTGATTTTGTTCAAATTATCGTTGCTTAGTACTTTTAAATATTCAACTTCATAATTTTTTTTATTACAGGGCTCAAAATGTGGTCTTACGAAAAGGAGCAGGAGCGTCTTCAAAGACTGATGGAAGAATGTCTGGCTGATGATAACCCGAGGTATTTTTCGAGGACGACGAGGATGAAAATCAAGAAGACCACCCAACAACGGAAGTTTTAGAAACAGACACACAGCAAGAAATAACAGATGAAGAAGATGGGTTATTTGAAACAGCTGCCGCTACCCCATATATTTTGGGTAAGGATAAAGTAACTAAACGGGAAAAACATGTAGAAACTAAAAATATTAGGACTAGAGCAGATAACTTAGTAACTCATTTGCCAGGCCCAAAAAGAACGACAAGAAATCTAAAAGCACCGTTGGAAATTTGGAACTATTTTTTAGTGATGCCATGTTGGAAATGATTGTGGAACATACTAATAAAAAATTGAATCAGTACAGGAGAATTACGCTCGAAAACGAGACGCAAGTCCTACCGATATTATTGAAATAAAAGCCTTACTAGGATTAATTTATTTAGCTAGTCTCAAAAAATGTGGTAGAACAATTGCTGAAGAGCTATGGAAAACCGATGGCAGCAGCATAGAATTGTTTAGACTTACAATGTCATTGTCAAGATTCAGATTTCTGGTTAGATTTTTAAGATGCGATGAATTAAACACACGTGAAGAACGAAGAGCCACGGATAAGCTAGCAGCAATAAGAAATTTATTTTCCGCATTTGCTGAAAACTGTAAATCTGCATATACTCCATTTGAGTATGTAACGATCGACGAAAAGCTTGAAGTTTTTAGAGGACGATGCGCTTGGCGCCAATACATTCCAAGCAAACCGAATAAATATGGTTGAAAAGTTTTTGCGCTTTGCGATTCCAAAACGTACTATACTTTGAATCTCGAAGTTTATGTGGGAACACAGCCTGCCGGACCATACGAAGTAAGGCTGTGCGAGCCAATTAGAGGTACTGGTAGAAACATTACGGTTGACAACTGGTTTACCAGCTTATTGCTCATTTGAAACAAAACTTCAAGCCCACTCTGTTAGGAACAATAAGGAAGAATAAACGAGAACTTCCACTTGAACTTTCAAACCCAACCTCAAGACCCGAAAAAACATCAATGTTTGCATTTCACAAAATTGCACATTAGTTTCCCACATACCGAAACCAACAAAAAAATGTATTGGTTGTTTCAAGAATGCACAGAGATGACGCACTGGATAAAACGACAGGAAAACCAGAAATGGTAATATTATATAATCAGACAAAATATGGTGGACAAACTTTGTTCCATCTATGACCCGCAGGTGGACGATGGTAATTTTTTGCTCAATGATGAATGTAGGCGGTATCAATTTATTTGCAATTTTTCTTGCAAACAACACTGATGCCACTATTCCGAGAAGGGAGTTCATCCATCAACTTAGTTTTGCCCTTGTTTCCGATCACATGAAATTTGCCCGTGTTTCCGATCACATGAAAGCTAGAGCATATATCAGAAACATGCCATCAACGATAAAATTTGGCACTCGTGAGCTTCTTGGATTGGAGCGTGAAAATGTTCCAATGGCGGAACCAGCTGCAGAACGCAGCAAAATATTATTGCAATAAGTGTAAAGTTTTTTATGTTTAGAACATTCTGTTATTATATGTAATGTGGTAAGCAAAAAATTTACTCATATATTCTTCAGTTTTTTTATATGATGTTAGAAGGGTTATTTCTTTACAAAAAAATAAGAGTTATTTGATGTTTTTTAATTGAATTGAGTTACAATAAAGCTTGGAAAATCAAAAAGTCGTCTTCTATACTCATTTTTTGTCAAATTTTGAAAAAAATAATAATATTTACGTTGCGGATCATCAATCCGCAGCGAACATTCTTGTTAAAAACATTATAGCGACCACTGTAGTGTTAAGTACCTTCATAGCAGGCTGTTCAGAACAAGTTCGTCATAAGATATCTTTATATCATATGCACTCGTCCTGTCACGAGTAAAATTTTAAATTGGACCAATATCTTGGTGGTCTTGGTCATCATTTTGGATTCGCTAAAATTTTATTCACATTTGCAACAAGCCTTTTGTGATATTTACTTAGTTGTATTTATTTTGTTGCGTTGCATTACTTCGTACAAAGGATTTTTGGGACACAGGACTGCATGCACAGACGCAGCTTTTGACCCCCTGAACAGCACTGGAGGGTTCTTTCCACTGGTTCTATCCACTGATTCCATCTACTGGTGCTTTGACAAGCACTTCCACTGATTTCCCTACCTGTCAAATTCTTCAATAAAGAGATTTTGAGTCAATACCACACCTGATTTTACTTGAGATATTCTTATGGTCATCTGCTATTTCTGACTAGCGGAAAAGATGCTTATGCGACATTTAGAAGCTGTTGGTATGATCTAACCTTTTAGTTATTTTACTTTACATCAATTGTTATCGGGGTTTAATATTTAGCATTAATATTAACAGTGGCGCACCCAGGAATATGTCTTGGGGGGGGGGGGGGCCCGAGGCCTCTTGTGGAGGGCCCGAAGCCTCATGATGTCGAATTTTAAGCTATTTTTTGTTTTTTTTCTGAAATATGTCGAAAATATGTCAAAAAATCTAGGGCTTGGGGGGGCCCGGGTACCGCCCCCCCCCGGGTGCGCCCATGATATTAAACGATTATGGGATTCCCTACCCTAAAATTCGTTAAATGACGTTTTTCCGAATCTTAACTCAGGTTGTCGTTTTTTGGTATCTCTATGGCCCCACCATACTGCAACTCGGTGCTTTTGTTGATAAACTGGATAGTTTTTGAAATATGAATTTTCAAAGTTTGGTCTTATGGGATTCCCTTCCCTAAAATTCGTTAAATGACGTTTTTCCGAATCTTAACTCAGGTTGTCGTTTTTTGGTATCTCTATGGCCCCACCATACTGCAACTCGGTGCTTTTGTTGATAAACTGGATAGTTTTTGAAATATGAATTTTCAAAGTTTGGTCTTATGGGTCCCTTCATGACGTTTTTCCGAATCTTAACTCAGGTTGTCGTTTTTTGCTATCTCTATGGCCCCACCATACTGCAACTCGGTGCTTTTGTTGGTAAACTGGATAGTTTTTGAAATATGAATTTTCAAAGTTTGACCATTTTTGTCTTATGGGATTTCCTACCCTAAAATTTGCTAGATGACGTTTTTCCGAATCTTAACTCAGGTTGTCGTTTTTTGGTATCTCTATGGCCCCACCATACTGCAACTCGGTGCTTTTGTTGATAAACTTTATAGTTTTTAAAATATGAATTTTCAAAGTTTAACCATTTTGGTCTTATGGGATTTCCTACCCTAAAATTCGCTAAATGACGTTTTACCGAATCTTAACTTAGGTTGTCGTTTTTTGGTATCTCTATGGCCCCAACATACTGCAACTCGGTGCTTTTGTTGATAAACTGGATAGTTTTTGAAATATGAATTTTCAAAGGTTGACCATTTTGGTCTTATAGGATTCCCTACACTAAAATTCGCTAAATGACGTTTTTCCGAATCTTAACTTAGGGTGTGGTTTTTTCGCATCTCTATAGCCCCGCCATACTGCAACTCGGTGTTTTTGTTAATAAACTATATAGTTTTTGAAATATTAATTTTTAAAGTTTGGTCATTTTGGTCTTAAAGGATTCCCTACCCTAAAATTCGCTAAATGACGTTTTTACCAATCTTAACTTAGTATGTGGTATTTTCTCATTTCTATGGCCCCACCATACTGCATTATTAATTTATTAAAAATTATTTTAATTTCTTGATAATTAATTACTATCGGTTAACTTCAGTCATGAACAGCCTTTCCTTTTAATTTCAACTAATTTACCGGTTAATTTTAACTTATAATAATGAGCTTAAATTTAAGTAAATCGCTAATTATTTTGGCAATTTTCGTGATCACTATTCGGTAACAAATTGTAGGTTTAATAATAATAATTTTCACATGATCGCCCATATGTAGAGCAACTTTTAAAAAAATTAAAAGAACTCATTTTAGCAAATAGTATTTAGAAATTTATATATAAATAAGTTGTGGCTCTTGACACAAAAAAATATGATAAGGTTTTTGTTCATTTTTTGAGACTGCATTCTTTACTGATAATTTTTTTGGTTTTTGGGTAGGTCATATGTAGAGCAACCAAATTTAATATTTAATTGTTTGTCATTTGTGTTCGCGCTTTTCAGTCTGGTTGTAGTGTATTTTAAAGTTTAAAGATTAACAATTCCCAGAGGTGTGCATTTGTCGCTTTAAGTAATACAAAAAAATTTGGAAAAATTAAGAAAAGGAGAAAAACAAAACAAAATTGCGAAAGATCTAAATTTGAACAAATCAATTGTTTCTAGAACTATTTCTAATTATACCAAATGAGGCACTTTGGAAGGAATACCCAAAAGTGGTAGAAGGAGAAAAACTGATGCTGTACTTAATAGAAATATAAAAAAGCTGGTAATTGAAGATCCATTCATTAACGCTTCTCGCATTAAACAACAGCTAGGAGGAGTTTCAATATCTGTCAGCACCATAAAACGTAGGCTAAAGGAAGCTGGTCTATATGGAAGAAAATCGGCGAAGAAACCCTTTATTGCTAGAAAAAACAGAGAAGCAAGATTGAAATTTGCAAGAGAGCATGACAACTGGTCTTACGAAAAATGGAAAACAGTGCTATTTTCAGACGAAAGTCGTTTTACATTGTTTAGATCAGACGGTGTTTGCTGGGTAAGAAGACCAATAAATGAAATGTTTTTTGGAGGGTTTGGCATTGTAGAACAAATTTTTGAAGAAAATATTTTACATTAACATTTTTTATTAATGCATTAATTTGCTCTTAATTTACTAAGACACATCTAAATTTGATAACTATATTTAGCCTTTATAATAGGGGATTATGTATATAACAACTACCTCTCAGTTAAAAAAAAAATGTTTGAGAAAAAAATGTGTACAGGGTGTTCCAGATTTAGCTAACATATATTTTCTTTACCATTACCACAGTGTAGGTATCTTACTTACACTACGCCATTACCTAGAAAAACAGCGTGTCACAACCATTTTTGATGGTATTAAATGGGAAACTCAACTATTATGATGATTATACATTACCTTTCAAGATATAAAAAAATGTGTCAAAAGTTTTTTCCAGCCCTTGTAGTTTTTAAGCTACGATATTTTAATTTAATTTAAAATTCTGTACAGAAGGTTGATCCTGTTACTAAAATTACGTTGTCAATTTGTTTAAAGAAAAAAGTTCCAGGTCCGTATTTAACTTATTATTTTTATTTCTAAAACCTTGAATTTGATTTGAGGGAGGATTTTGGAACAACGTCATTTTATTGACAGAATTATTTTTCTGTAGAGAAGTTTTAACAGAATTGCAAAAACTGCCCACATAACAAGAATGTAGCGGATTTTCCGAAATTTCGAACCTTTGAATTTCCCCTCTTGGCTTCAAAAGTACAAGGGCTAGAAAAAAACTTTTGACATATGTTTCATCCTCTCAAAATTTAAGTTATGTGAAATCCCCAGGTTATTATTCTTTATAATACCTGAGTTTCTTATTCAATATCATTAAAAATGGGACACCCTGAACACAGTAATAATAGCAGGGATTTGTAATATAGAGTTTTACTTGAATTTTATTAGATTTCCTTTTTTTAGACTGGTAACAGAGAAAGTGGAGTTTCTTGTGCAAATTGCAAAACGCTGTATACGTCCTTATGGGGACGAAACAATCAAGACGAACCGATATGCAATGCCTGTGGGTTGTACTTGAAACTTCATGGGGTAAGTCAATAAACTTCTATTTTAAACAAGACCGGTAAACAAGCTTTTTCCGTACAATTTTTTGTACAAGATTTACAGGCAAAGACCCAGAAGAACGGAAAATATATTTTTATTACACCGACCGAAAAATATATATTTTCCGTTCTCTTGATTCTTTACAGGTCGCTGTTGGGACGTACGTATATGTATCGGCGTACACAACAAAAACTGCATTGCATGCATTTTTCATATATTTATTTCTGAATGTTTGCATCAAACGCCATTGTGTAAATGGGTAACAGGGAGTGTTGAAATATTACGTATATGGTTCAAAGTCATATGGAGCACCTATTAGGAAAATATTAGATGCGCAATGCGCATACCACTTTTGGCTGCCCCAATCTTTTTGAAATATTAGCTATATTTGTTGCCCCAATGTTGGGGAAACTTTTGGGAAGCACCTTGTGTTACTTGGGGATTTACTTTACGAGGATAACCCACAAGTTGATCTTGAACGCCGAGACTTATTTACGGAAACCTTCGAACATTAACCGGAAACCCATCCTAAGCTCAGGAGCGCTATTATAAATCACCTGTTAATTGTTTTGTATCAAATTTTATCAATTGCACTTGCTACTGTTAGTAAACACAAGTAGTAGGTAGAGATTGCTCTAATCTTAAATCCCAGTTGTAGTTAAGCAAATTTTCAGATGAATGAAAATTATCTTACGCACTAGCAGATAGATACAGTTCCATATCTTGTGTTTACAAGAGATTTTTTTGTTGTTTTGGCTTAGGATATCAAAAAAGATATGTGGCCATTGAGATAGGAAACATTATCGCCAAAGTTATCAACCCTACTGTTCGTTGTGGGACTAACTGATATTTCAGTGTTATGACATATCACAAAGATATGGATAGATATGGTCCGCTTATAAAAATTGATGGAATAATGGATCGCTTTGTTTATCAGAATATATTAGAAAACCATAATATGTTACCTTGGGCTGAGGATAACATGAGCTTATGGGTTTTTTAACATGATAATGACCCAAAGCACACGTCAAAGTTGGTTAAAGACTGGTTGGTAAATAATAAAGTCAATGTTATGGTATGGCCAGCTCAAAGCCCTGATTTAAACCCGATAGAGAATCTATGGGATGAAATTGATAGAAGAATTCACACGAAAAAGCTGTCAAATACGAACGAATTTTATGAAGAAATTCAGAGAGTTTGGAATTCAATTTTCGAAGACTACATTGAAAAACTTATAAGATCAATGAAGACGAGATGTCAAGCAGTCATCAAGAGCAAAGGTTATGCTACTAGGTACTAAAAATATTTATAGTGGTATATTTAAGAAAAAAATAAATCTTGGTTGCTCTACTTTTGGACCACACATTTTCGAATATCTTTAAGTATTAGGTTCATAGGCTGTTTAAACATTTTGTCTTCATTAAAATTGTTTCATCATTCTAATATCCCTCTTCAAAACAAATTAAATTACAAAGAGCGAACAAAGAGAAAATTATTTATTTTTTTAAGTTGCTCTACATATGAGCGATAGTAATAATAATTGTCACATAACAATTTGATTTAACTAATTATTTTGCTAATCATTACGTCACCTTTTGTTTTTGTAATATGAAGTGGTTTATTAGTTTATGGATCAGAATCCTCGTCCAAAGAGGGTTAGACCATGCTGTGTTCGTGGATGTAAGGATAAGACGAGCAAGCGCCATCTATTTCCCAAGAATAACCCACTAGTCTTTGATGACTGTATAACAGTAATTGAACCCAAGGATTGTGCGACACTTACAAAAGATGAGCTGTGATGCACACTTTGATATTGATCAGAAAATGCCTGGCCGAAGGGGACTGAAGTTTAATTCAGTTTTTTTGCAACCAACCATAGAATGTAATTATAATAAACATTCTGTTTAGACCTTTTTCGTTAAATAAAGAATTATTCTCTAATATATGACTTTTTTTTTCAATCGTAATTTAGCCATCCTTTAATGCATAAACATATAAATCACAACTTGTATACCTATTATTTTCGCTCTCACTTTCATTAATGTAATTAGAAGTGGTGAGCTGGTTTACATTTATGCATTAAAAAATGGGTAAATCAAGGTCCTAGTATATATTGCGAAAAAACAAACGCTGGAGTTTTCCGCTAACTTTGAAATTGTCTATCAAATTCGCACTGCTAAACTCCACGTTTTTATCAAAAACTGAAAATGCTAAATTAAATAATTTACAAGTAAAATTAAGATCAACTCCAGGTCTAGTGAAATAATGTAAAAGTTGCGGTCAGTTCCTAAACTATTCAAAGAGGGGTGAGACGCAAGGGGGGCATAGTTTCTGGCACACGTCCACCAGGCGGCGCTGCTGCGAATTAAAAACAGTTTTGCAGGTTTTACACTACTGAGTCCGTACTATTCCTGTCGGTGTACTGTGGGTGAAACTGTTAAGGTAAGCGCGCATTTGTTCGCAGTGTTGCCACTTCAAGGGATATATCCCGATTCGAGGGATTATTAGGGTCCAGGCGGGACAGAGGGATATTAGGTTATTTTTGAGGGACTTTTGTCTTGAATCTGTACTATACAAATCAATTCTATTTGCTGCTAAATAAAACCAATTTTATTTTTAAAATAATAAAATGATTCATTTAATTATTTCTTTAGCGAATAATTTTATTGATGTTACGAATTTAACAACTGAGTGGCAGAAATTACCTACCACATTTACCGATATCGATTTAAAAAAAATGCCACTGGATCAAATGTGGCTTGAAATTCAAAACATAAAAAATTTTGATGAAGAATTTATTTCCAAATTTGGGAAAACTAGCTAGGGGAGAGTGGGGCACATTCGGCCTGTGGGCACATTCGGCTACAGGCATTATTTCCTGAACCATTTTGAATTTAGCGCCAATTCATTACGCAATATGTCACTTCTCGGTTGTTTACAGTCGGGCAATGGACATTTATGGTGCGCGGTTGAATAAAAAGCACGCGTGAAAAAATTGTGTTTTTGATGTAATAAGGTAAGATTTTTGATACAACTTTCGTAATATTTGCTCGATTGACATGATTATTTAACATAATATTAATAAGTTATTATAATGTTTAACGGTATGAGAATCATAACCTTAAAATATTCCTTTAGAAGTTTCTTATTATCAAAAACTTATTTTTGTCCGGTGGGGAACATTCGGCTATCTGAGGTGGTCATGTTTCGGCTGTAGCCGAATGGTGCCCACCATACCACCTTAGACCTTTTTGCTTAGAAAGTAAGTTCTCACAAGAAAAAAAATTATTTTAGGTAAAGGTTATAAAAGGTAAAGAGCAAATTAGTTTAGGTACTTTTACTTACTTCTCTTTGCAGATGCCGAGAAAACGCACCAGAAAAAGAAATCGCTCAAATGTTAGCGAACTACATGTCAAAGAGGCCATTAAAGCCATTTTGTCCAAACGCCTAAGCCAATATCCGGCAGCGCAAGAATACCAAGTGAAACGTCAAACTCTTCAGTCACGAATTAAAAAGTTACTTGAGCACAACACGAAGGAAGAGCTGCTGCGTAGTTTGGAAAACTCTGGCAATGAAAGCGACCAATCAGATACGCCAGTTTTCTCCAACAAGTATACCGCTCACCAAGTATTTAATTTCACATAAGAATATGAATTGGTCACATACATAATATCATGTTGCAATTTAAACTATGGACTGAACTATAAAGACATAAGAGCTCTAGCTTACGAATTTGCAAAGGCAAATAAGACCATTAAGTTACCTACATCATGGAAAGAGAACAAAATTGCAGGTTTGTTTTTTACCTTTTTGGATAGGGAAGGTATTGTTTTCGTCGAAATTTATTATTAATTTTAATATTAATTTATTTTTGAGAAAACACCGAAAATGTGATATTTACGTGTTTTCACCTAAATGAGCGATTTCGTCCTGATATAGGTCTGTGTATATGTAGTTATGTCTGTGTGTCACGAGAGCTTCTAAAAACATCTGAACCGAAAATATCTTCAAAGCGTTTAATTTACATACTTGTGATATGTTTTGGTGTAGACACCTACATTATATAATTTTTTTTAGGACGTGATTGGTTGCGCAGTTTTATGGCACGGCACAAAAATCAATTGGCCCTTCGAAAACCAGAAAATACAAGTCGAAGCCGGGCAATGGCTTTTAATAAACCGATTGTGAATGATTTTTTTGATAAGTATGGTGCAGTCCTTGAAAAATATAAATTTAAAGCTGATCAAATTTATAATTTGGACGAAACCGGCTTGATTACTGTTATGACTCTAGTTAAGGTAGTTGCTCCAAAAGGACAAAAACAAGTTGCTCATGCAGCGTCACAAGAAAGAGGTGAGCTTGTCACATTTGTTGGAATGATAAGCGCATCCGGAGTTGCAGTTCCACCGGTATTTATTTACCCCAGATTAAGAAACCCTGAGGAGTATTTAGGGGACGAATTTCCCACATCCGCGATAGCTCTTGGCAACAAAAATGGATGGATGACAAAAGAACTTTTTCCAAAAGTTATTGAACATTTTGCAAATCAAGTAAAATGTTCCAACAGTAAAGTACTTCTCATTATAGACAACCACGAGTCTCATATTGCGACTGATGCCATCAAGATTTGTCGAGAAAAGGGAATAGTTTTACTGTCGATCCCACCTCACACCACACATCGTCTCCAACCCTTAGATACCGGGATACATTCTTCATTTAAAAACTATCTCAGAATCACTTAACACGAATGGTTGCTGGCAAACCCAGGAAAGGTAATAACCATTCGAAACTTGGCACGCATGGCCAAAACAGCTTACGAACAAGCCTTTACAATAAAAAATATCGTCAGCGCTTTTAAAAACACAGGGCTTTGGCCTCCCAACAGACTTGTATTTTCTGATTCCGATTTCGTAGCAAGTGAGGTCACTGATAGAGAGTTAGCAGTTAATGAGCAATCATCCAGTGTTTCTGATTTGAATCGTCATAATGACAATTCTTTAGTAATTCGGGGAGAACAAATTGACGATCCTATTAATTTACAAATACCGGGATTAGCATCGCAAAGACAGGAAGCGTCCACATCAAAAAGTCCTGTCTTAACGTTAACTGATATCAGACCATATCCAAAACAAACCACACTTGGACCAAGAAAAGCCAATAGAAAGAAAGGAAAATCAGCTGTGTACACAGACACCCCTGAGTATGAGCAAAGAAAAATCTTAGAAGAGGAGAAAAAACGAAAAAGATCTGTAAATAAAAATAAGACCGTTAAAAGAAACATTATGAAAGTAGATAAGAAAAGAAAAATGAGCTCATCGAGTGAATCGAGCTTTGATATAGAGTACAATGAGTCGTATGATGACGAAGAGGTCTTTGAAGATCTAGCAAGAATTTCTGAAGAGGATACCATTGCTGTTGGAAATTTTGTCCTTGTCAAATTTGTCGTTGCAAAATCAGAAATTTATTATATTGGAAAAGTCCAGGTCTTACCTGCCGGCAACGAAGATCAAGATTTTGAAATATCTTTTTTGAGAAGGAAGGGATCGTCAAATATTTTTGCATTTCCTGATGTCGATGACACTGCTTTGGTAAAGGCAAATGATATTGTTGCCATTTTGCCTGTTCCGATGGCTCAAGGTACTACCAGAGCAGCCAATATTTACAAGTTTAATGTTGGTTTTGGTTTACTGAATGTACGTTGAATTAACTTAAGTTAGACTAGGTTAAGATCAGCATTAATACGTTTAATATTTTAAGTTACCCGTTAGCATAACGTTTTAGAACTATTCTAAATATAAGTTTATACATTTTTATCCTTGCTTTTTGTTGTCCTATATTTTTTAAAATACATGGCTGAATGTTCCCCATCCCATAGCCGAAACTGCCCACCCAGGGGGGCACTTTCAGCCAAATGTCAAAAAAATTATATTTAAAAAAAATATATTTTTACCTATACAACTAATTTTTTGTTATTCAAAACAAATTCGCAATGGAACACATTTTCAATAATTAACATCATTTTTTTAAAATAATATACTGTTTCGCCAAATTTCTCGCTCAAAGCCGAATATGCCGAGTGTGCCCCACTCTCCCCTAACATAACCTTAACGCTGCCTCACTTAAATGCTGAGGCAGAGAGAATTTTTTCGATGGTAACATTAAAGTGAAAAAAGAAATCGAGTGGGTGACGATACATTAAATGCCATGTGCGTTATCAGAAATGTTTGCATCAGGAAAATAAAACCTGCGTTAATTATCCTATATCAGATGCCTTAATAAAAAGGCATAATAATAAGGATATTTATTCGTTTAAAAACTTAAAATACAAGTCAAACTGAATGTGATCGTTTAGTATCAAAGTTAAACCGAGGACTTGGGAAGTAAACAAAGAAAGAGGTTAGCGGATTACTTTTGAAGCTACAACGAACACATTATTTTCTTCGAATTTTAATTTCTGTGTAAAGAAAAATGAAGCGGGCTAAAAATAACGACTGGTAAGTCTCAAAAATATTATTTTATAAGAATATACTAAAGAACAGTAGGAAGATAGTCTTAGTTTTCAAAAAATTCAAGAATATTAGTTGTTCATATCATATCTAACTTTTGTTTACCTAAATCAGCTGGACCGGTTTGGAAGCTCGTTTACGTTTGAATGTTATTTATTTCTAGCGGGCGTTTCTGGCAGTCAGTTTCCGAATTTTTCTGATTAAAAAAAAAAAGGCGAAAAAAAATGATATTTTAAAGCTAGTTGGGCATCTTAATAATCAGCATATTTTTTTCTGTTTTAGTGGTAAAAAACAATCCGGGCCAGCGACCTCAAACTCAGTTTTTTCATTTACTACTGGTATAATGAGGTGATTTTGTCTTATGTTATTGCTATATGTTATTTTAAGACCAAATCTGTGAACGCACCTTAAAAACCAACTCTAGTATCTAACTTCTCCTGGTACATTTACAACCTCAAATTTGCCACAAAATAAGTTATAAACAATAATAATTATTTAAATAAATCAAACATCTAACAATTTTAATATTTTATGTAGTAATTGTTTAAATGTTCAAGTCCCATTTCTATATTTTTTAAAGTGTCAATGTGCTAATATTAAGTCAGATGAGTTATTTATGCGAGTGAGTCACTTTTAGAGCTTGTCGCTTTCATGGATTATCTTTTATAAACTGGCAAGTGAGTAGTATTAAATTTAAATGTGCAAGATTAACAACCAGTTATAAATATCTACCCACAGAGGGGCCTGATGAAGGACTGGCCAAAAGTGTTTGTAGGCCCCAATAAATAAGTTGTGCACAAAAAAAATACAAAAAATAGATTGGGCCCATCTCTGTCCCTTTCTCTATTAAGAGAGAACAAGATGGATATGTCAGCATCAAACTAAAAAATATTATTTATAAGGCTTGTTTCATCTCTTAAAACCATCTTCGGACTATCGAATTTTTTCATACATCCATGCAACTTTTGTATTCTCTCTCTCAGATGATGATGGCATTTTTTTAATAGTTCTACAGCTTTCAAAAGAGTTTCTGTAATTATTTGCATTAAGTGAAATGTTAAAGAAGCAAACCAATATTAGTCAGGAAGTTGAGGATGAAGAGAATATTCTTCAAGATGTTGACTGGAAATCATTTTACACAGAGGATAATTTGGCTACTCTATATGTAGCAGGGTAGCTATTGCGTAAACCCGATTTTGACAAAGATTGTGAAGCATGTAAAAAATCATTATTTGCAGAGACCACCGAACCACAACACTTATTTGTCTCATTTAAAGAATACTACGATCAAAAACGGCTACTCTATGCTACTATGCTACTCTATGAAAAGGTATAACTTACATGGTCATGAACTTTTATTACAGAAAACTTTTTTATTGAAATTTAAAAATGAATCAAACGCTTTTCAGTTAAATTGTCCAAATCACCCATATATGCTCATGAGTCTTTTATTAAGCACTGTTTAAGATTAACCATTTTTAAATATATTAAAGATAACAAGTTTGCTCAAATTAATAGAGTCTACTTCACTAAACTGTATTGTGAAAAAAAGAGATACTCTGATATTAGTGAACCCGAAAGTGATTATTTGATCCCTTTCAATATAATTTTATTATCTCAGTTTAGTCTATTTAATAGGCACTGAAAATTGCTTCGGATGTAGTTACACCTCTTTGTTACCTTGTTTCAGCTGATGAGAATAAGATAGATATGTCAGCATCAAACTAAAAAATATTATTTATGAGGTTTGTTTTATCTCTTAAAACTCTGACTATGGAATTTTTTCATACATCCATGCAACTTTTGTATTCTCTCTCTCAGATGATGATGGCATTTTTTTAATAGTTCTATTAAGAATAACTTTACACTGAGGGGCACACATAAACCAAATCAGTTTTTTCAGTGGCCAGCTTTCAAAAGAGTTTCTATAATTATTTGCATTAAGTGAAATGTTAAAGAAGCAAACCAATATTAGTCAGGAAGTTGAGGATGAAGAGGATATTGTTCAAGATGTTGACTGGGAATCATTTTACACAGAGGATAATTTGGCTACTCCATATGTAGCAGGGTAGCTATTGCGTAAAACTGATTTTGACAAAGATTGTGAAGCATGTAAAAAATCATTATTTCCATAGCCACCGAACCACAACACTTATTTGTCTCATTTAAAGAATAGGACGATCAAAAACGGCTACCCTATTCTAGCCAAAAACTTTCTAAAATGTGTGACTTTTTGCATGAAAAGGTATACGAATTTTTAAACCTACATGGTCATAAACTTTTATTACAAAAAACTTTTTTATTGAAATTTAAAAATGAATTAAACGCTTTTCAGTTAAATTGTCCAAATTACCCATATATGCTCATGAGTCTTTTATTAAGCGATGTTTAAGATTAACCTTTTATAAATATATTAAAGATAACAAGTTTGCTCAAATTAATAGAGTCTACTTCACTAAACTGTATTGTGAAAAAAAAAGGAGATACTCTGATAATCAGTAAATACTCTTGTTACTTTTTGGGTAGGTATGTATGTGTGTGTTTTTTTTTCTAAGCTAAACTTTATACTTTTTTAGATTTAAGTTTCATTTATTGTAATTTTTTTAAGTAACCTTATTAGTTTACATTTTTTAAACTTTTTAATAAGCATGTTAGGTAAAACAAAATTTATTCATGTAGTTTTTTATAAGACAGGTAGGATTATTTTTTGTATTTTTATTGATGGTTAATTAAGGTTTTAGTGTTTTGATTTGTTAATAATATCTAATTAAAATTTGCTTTTCAATGTAAAAAAAAGCAGTGCAGTTCATAAAGTTTCCCAGTATTCGCAAAAACGTGACTTAAATGTTACATGGCATGTTGATATAGTGTCATCCACGTTGACACCAAGTTAAATGTGTAAGGCATACAATGTTTATGCATGAAATTCTCATTTTATTTTACATTGAGTATAAGCTTTTTTTAAAGCTAGTTGGGCATCTTAATAATCAGCATATTTATTTTGTTTGTTTTAGTGGTAAAAAACAATCAGGGTCAGCGACCTCAAACCCGTAAGTGTTTTTATTTTTATTTTTTCATTTACTACTGGTTTATGTGATGTAAACATAGTATTTATTGAAATCGATTTAACCCACATGTAAACAACAGCCACAAGGCCAATGTATAACCTAGAAATATTAATAAAGATCAGTCGCTAACTAACTCCCAAAGAGACTCGTTATTCCACCACCACAACCCATCATATTTGATATGGCGCAGTAAAAAGGAGAGGACAACGCCCGAAATCCGCCATGTTGGAAATTTTAGAAAAATCAAGATAAGTCAGTAAATCCTGAAGATTCTTCAACGAAGAACAGCAATAGAGGTAAATTAAGCTACCAGCTTTAATCTAAACCAGCAACATCCAACTCAGATTGTGTCGAAGGTCCGAAAAAGATGAATTTTCCTGGTATCCCCCAGATGACCTTCACGGGAAATGTCGCTGAACAATGGAAATTTTGGAGACAAAGGTTTGTAACATATTTAACTGCCACAGAATTGATTAAAAAAGATAATAAAACAAAATGTGCTCAATTGTTAACCTTAATGGGTGATGAGGGACTTCGAATTTTTAATACTTCTGAGTTTACTGATGAAACTAGAGATAATTTTGACCATCTTTTGAGTGAATTTGATAAGCATTTTTCACCAAAAAGAAATCTATCTTATGAGAGACATAAATTTTTAACCCATAAGCAAAAAAATGGACAAACTTTGGAACAATATGTGACGGAACTCAAAAATCTTTCATTAAATTGTGAATTAGGTGACTTAAGAGAAAGCCTAATTTTGTCAATCATGATTATTGGGTTACGTAATGACTCTCTGCGAGAAAAATTAAGAGGCATTCTTCAGCAAGTCATAGAAGTTCCACGTCTACTAGATCTTCACATTTTAATCAAAACAAAAATTTTTCCAATAGTCAAAAATATTCTTCCTCTAATTTTAATTGTAAAAATTGTGGTTATGTACACCAACGAAAACAGTGTCCGGCTTTCGGAAAACAATGTATAAAATGCAAAAAATTGAACCATTTTGCAAATTTATGTCAAAATTTTGGGTCTCAAACTAGTAGATTTTATGGTAATAATTCTAATTTAAATAAAAATCATAATAAATTTCAAAATTTTTCAAATCGTAACAATTTTAAAAGACAGGTTCATTTTGTAGAGGATCAAAATGACCTTGACAATTCTAGTTTTACAAATGATGCTGCTGATGATTTTTTATTTGTAGATTCTGTCTCGGATGTCATCAAATTGGATGGAATTGACAGCAATAGTGGGAAGTCATGGGTTCAGGAATTGGACATAAATGGAAGGAAAATAAATTTTAAAATTGATAGTGGAGCCTCTGCAAATGTAATGTCAGCTAGTATTTTGAAAAAAGTTGGATTGTTTGACATGGGTAAAATAGGTAAAACTAATATTAGGTTAAGTTCATATAGTCAACATGAATTGCCAGTAATTGGAACTTGTATATTAGATAGTTTTCATAAAAATCAAAAATATAAAATTCTTTTTTATATTGTTGACATGGATTGTACTCCAATTTTAGGTTTAAAAACATGTGTAGCTTTAAACTTAATACAGAGAAATTGAAGTCATCGACTCAAAAACCAAAGAAAATATGTTAAATAAAAATAAAATGACACCGTCATTTTTAGATTTTTCTTTGGATAACTGTACCGCAGTTAAAAAATTAAAAAGTTCCAATCTGTAGTTAAATAAAAATAAAATGACACCGTCATGTATAGATTTTTCTTTCAATAACTGTAACGCAGTTAAAAAAAATAAAATTTCCAATTAGAATTTATATAAAAGTAAAATGACATCGTCATATTTAGATTTTTCTTTCGATAACTGTAACGCAGTTAATAATTAAAAAAAAAACTCCAACTGGTATTTAAATAAAAATTAAATGACAACGTCATGTTTAAGATTTTTTGATGTCAAAAAGCAAACTACCATCTCGGTTGATTCTAGCCAGAATGGTATGGCAGCTGTTTTGTTGCAGGAGGGTATGCCTTGTGCATATGCTTCTAAAAGTTTGACTGAGACACAAAAAAGATATAGCCAGATTGAGAAAGACACTGAAAGCAAGTGTTTTTTGGTGTTAATCACTTTGAACAGTATGTTTTTGGTAGATCGTTTGTGGTAGAAACAGAGGTTGGTGCTCTTGTCTCGATTATTAAAAAACCTCTTAAGTCTTGTCCAGCAAGACTTCAAAGAATGCTTATTCAGTTAAAGAAGTTTGATTTTCAATTAGTATATAAGCCAGGCAGAAAGCTAATTTTGGCTGATACTTTAAGTCGTGCTTATTTAGATCAGAATTTCGATGAAAGTATAGATTTAGAGCTTGAGTCTCAAGTATGTTTAGTCTCAATGCAGCTTAATACAACTCCTGAAATTAGAGAAAAACTTAAAAAAGCAACTGATACCGATTCTGAACTTTCTATTATTAAAAACTATATTCAGAAAGGTTGGCCAGAAAGTTATCATTTGGTTCCATCTTAGTTAAAATTTTACTATAAGTTTCGTAGTGAATTGGATATAATAGATGGTTTGGTTTTTAAAGGCCAAAGGTTAATAGTTCCTCTAAGTTTTAGAGACTATATTTTACAAAAGTTGCATTATAGTCATCTTGGGATAAACAAGACAATAGCTAAGGCTAGATTATCTTTTTACTGGCTAGGCATGGTTAAACAAATAACTGACATTGTAACATCTTGTCATATTTGTCAATCCAACAAGAAATCTAATCCTTCAGAGCCCATGATTCCACACGAAATTGTGAAAATTCCATTTTTTAAAGTTGGCGTAGACTTATTTCAGTTTTATGATAAATCTTATTTGTTATTGGTAGATTATTACTCAAAATTTTTTGAGGCAGTTGACCTGAATGGGGATCTTTCTAGTCAGAATGTTATAAACAATTTAAAGAGCATTTTCTCACGTTTCGGAATAGTTTCAATCTGTATCACAGATGGCGGGCCACAATTTTCAAGTTACCAGAATTTGCAAAAAATTACGGTTTTGAGCACAAGTTTTCCTCACCTACCTATCCACAGAGTAATGGTCAGGTGGAGAGAACTGTCCAAACTGTGAAGAAAACTTTAATGAAATGCTTGCAAGATGGAAAGGATCCTTATTTGGCTCTTCTGGATTTGCGTAATACTCCCTTGGATGGTATACACTCCCCAGCCAATATTTTAATGAGTAGAAATTTAAAATCTTTATTGCCTCAAGTTAATAAAAACTTTGAATCTCACTTACCAAATAAAAAACAATATAATGCTTTTATAGATCAAAATCAAAGAAATCAAAAATTTTATTTTGATAAGAGAGGTACAAAAAACTTGAATGAACTTCAAAATAATTCTGAAGTTTGGTGTCAAATTAAACCCAAAACAAAATGGCTTAGGGGTAGAGTCCTATCTATGGAAGGTATTAGAGCTTATAAAATCTTATTGCAGGATGGCAGGACGTTTGTTAGAAATAGAATTTACATTAGACCAATTAACAATGTAAAAAACAAATCAAATTGTAAGCAGACTTTGTCTAGAGATAATTTTAATAACCAAGAACAACTTAGTAATTTTTCTAATAACTTAAATAATCAAAATTTAATACCATTTCCATCAAGTTTTTCTCAAAACTTTTCTAGAAAAATATTTCAAAATCATTGTCAATCTCAGAATCAGCCTTCTGAGTTGAATAAACAAAATTTTTCAGATAGTCAAAGTTTAGCTTCTTTTCAGAATATTTCAGATTGCGAGGGTTTTTCACCTGTGGTGATGGATTTTGACGAGTTTTCGGGAGAAAACAATAATTTACCAGGTTGTTCTGGTAGGGATCAGGGAGAATGGTTTAGCGACGTAGGTTCTTCCCCCAGTGACAAAACTAGTAGTAGCTCTAGTTTTAATAGTGTTAACAGTAGTTTTAGTATTGACCAGTCTTTAGTAAATAAAAGCAATTCTGTAAATTTTAATAATAAGTTTGACAATACCATTGTAGGTTGTAATGATGTTGAAAATAGTACTCATAGCGAGAGTAGTCTCACCAAAACTTCATCTTCTTCTGAAGAGTGTTATAGCTTCGTGCCAGTAAATTTCCAAACAAAATCAGGAAGAAAAGTTAAAAGACCTTCTCGTTATGAGCAGTTGTAATGTTATAAACTCTATTTTATTTTCCAGGTTAAAAACTAACATTTTTGTTTTCAATTAATAAGGTTATGATTACATAATGATAACCAAAAACAACCAAATTTTTAAGATCTTATAAAATATGTCAAACTAAAAAAAAAAATAAATAAATTTTAATTACAGAATTCTAAAAATTTTAGGTCAAATGTTATAATTAACATGTTTCTATTTAAATTAGAAAATTGTTTAAGTTAAATTTTATCTACTTTAATTACATAATTAAAGACAAAAATGTGTCAATATATACATTTTGTATAATCTTAGGCTAAGAACTGTCTAATTATATTTTAAGAATTGTTTTTAACTTTTTACATAAAAAGTGAACACTTATAACTCTTAAAAAAAAAAGGGGTAAAGGATAGGTAATATGTAAATAAAACTAAAACTACAAAGCTATTTTTAAAAAAACATGTTTATTAAAATAATGTAGAACTACAGAGCTAACTACAAAAATAAATGTTTGATGTCTTTTGTACTCAAATAAAAAATGAAATTGTCTTGAATGTAAATTGTAATAGTTGTAAAAACTGATTATTGTTGTGGAAACAAAAGTGGAATTTGACTGTGATAACTAGAATATGACTGTAATTATAGTTTAGAAAATATGTGATATTAGATTGTAAGAAAGCGACTTAGGTTAGTGTAACTTAAATTTTAAACAAAATTCTGAATTTTAAATATGATCTAACAAAGTGACTCATAGTGAATATGGTTAGATAAACTTTAGAAAAAGAAGGATGTGATGTAAACATAGTATTTATTGAAATCGATTTAACCCACATGTAAACAACAGCCACAAGGCCAATGTATAACCTAGAAATATTAATAAAGATCAGTCGCTAACTAACTCCCAAAGAGACTCGTTATTCCACCACCACAACCCATCATATTTGATAGTTTAG
The DNA here is from genome assembly GCA_963576565.1 of Aspidapion aeneum. Taxonomy (NCBI): domain Eukaryota; kingdom Metazoa; phylum Arthropoda; class Insecta; order Coleoptera; family Brentidae; genus Aspidapion; species Aspidapion aeneum. Next base: position 29,066,683 of record OY755038.1, on the reverse strand, counting down.
TGAGGTTTTCGGTGTTTTTTTGTCTTATGTTATTGCTATATGTTGTTTTAAGACCAAATCTGTGAACGCACCTTAAAAACCAACTCTAGTATCTAACTTCTCCGTGAACATTTACAACCTCAAATTTGCCACAAAATAAGTTATAAACAATAATAATTATTTAAATTAATCAAACATCTAACAATTTTAATATTTTATGTAGTAATTGTTTAAATGTTTAAGTCCCATTTCTATATTTTTTAAAGTGTCAATGTGCTAATATTAAGTCAACTGAGTTGTTATGTATGCGAATGAGTCAACACTTTTAAAGCTTGTCGCTTTGATGGATTATCTTTTATAAACTGGCAAGTGAGTAGTATTAAATTTATATCTGTAAGATTAACAACCAATTATAATTATCTACCCACAGAGGGGCCTGATGATGGACTGGCCAAAAGTGCTTGTAGGCTCCGATAAATAAATTTTGCACAAAAAAATACACAAAATAGATTGGGCCCATCTCTGTCCCTTTCTCTATTAAGAGAGAACAAGAAAGATATGTCAGCATCAAACAAAAAAATATTATTTGTGAGGCTTGTTTCATCTCTTAAAACCCTCTTCGGACTATGGAATTTTTTCATACATCCATGCAACTTTTGTATTCTCTCTCTCAGATGATGATGGCATTTTTTAATAGTTCAATTAAGATTAACCTCACACTGATGGGCACACATAAACCAAATCAGGTTTCTTCAGTGGACAGCTTTCAAAAGTTTCTATAATTATTTGCAAAACCAATATTAGTTAGGAAGTTGAGGATGAAGAGGATATTCTTCAAGATGTTGCCTCGAAATCATTTTACACAGAGGATAATTTGGCTACTCCATATGTAGCAGGGTGGCTATTGCGTAAAACCGATTCTGACAAAGATTGTGAAGCATGTAAAAAATCATTATTTGCAGAGACCACCGAACCACAACACTTATTTGTTACATTTAAACAATACGACGATCAAAAACGGCTACTCTTGCTAGCCAAAACTTTCTAAAATGTGTGACTTTTTGCATGAAAAGGTATACGAATTTTTAAACCTACATGGTCATAAACTTTTATTACAAAAAACTTTTTTATTGAAATTTAAAAATGAATCAAACGCTTTTCAGTTAAATTGTCCAAATCACCCGTAAGCTCATGAGTCTTTTATTAAGCAATGTTTAAGATTAACCATTTATAAATATATTAAAGATAACAAGTTTGCTCAAATTAATAGAGTCTACTTCACTAAACTGTATTGTGAAAAAAAAGAGATACTCTGATAATCAGTAAATACTTACTGGTCACTTTCGGGATACATTTGTGAACCTGAAAGTGATTATTTGATCCCTTTCAATATAATTTTATTATCTCAGTAATCTATTTGATGATTTGATGATGGGTCTTTAGACTCGTAACATGTCCTAAATAAAACCCGAAACAATAAATACTTTAGTGGAGAAGACGTTGCGTTTTTTCTTTGTAAGTCTCATAATAGTTCAAAATAATCTTATCCCTAGACTGTATACTGGGGTAAACTGTAACCCCACTCCTACCACCTTTATTTGGCAACCGACTGTACTGAAACTTTTGCTAATCTCAGCAAGCGCGCGCCTCGTTAGGCAGCCGCGTTCAAACGAGTCAGGGCGTTGGTTGCTTCCGAGTAATAATTTTTGTGGGGTCACCAATAACCCCAGAATATATTAACGGTTTATAAAATTTTAGAAGTGACTTTTTAATATGTCGAATAAAACAGTTAAAGTGACAGATCCGGATTTGAAAAGACTCTGTTGGGCTGGTATGATGAAATAGACAGTGATGATGATGCAGGAACGGACGTTGAGGACATTCTGGAAGAAATATCGGAACACGATTTGGAAAGTGCTTCTGGTGAAGAAGATTACAACGAGGACCATCTTCTAGGCATTGGAAAAGTTTTAAAAGGCAGGAACGGCTTTCGTTGGACCCTACAAGAATCTTCCCAAACATGAACTCCTTCTAGGAACATAGTTGTAGAGGTACCCAAGGCAAAAAACCTGCTATCCATCGAAACTGAGGAAGACGCTTGGAAAATTTTATTTACTGAGAACATTCTAAATAAAATTGTGCTTCATACAAATGAAGAAATTGTCAGGCAAAGCAGCAAGTATAAGTCAGATACCAAATATATATACACAACAGACGCTGTAGAAATATGTGCTTTGGTAGGTCTTTTATACATTGCCGGTGCTCGCAAAGATGGGCATTTGTCTGCAAACGAAATGTTTTCTTCAGAAGGACCAAGAATATACCGCTGCATTATGTCACAGGTACGTTTTCAGTTTTTACTGTTATGCCTACGATTTGATAAAAAGGAAGAAAGAAATCGTACTGACAAATTTTCTCCAATTAGAGAGGTTTGGGAGGACTTTATAGAAAACTGCACTGCACTGCACACACCTCATTGTTATGTCACCAGAGACGAACAGTTACTTGGATTTAGAGGTAGATGTCCTTTTCGAGTTTATATTTTAGCGAAACCTGATAAATATGGGATTAAAATCGTCATTATGTGTGATTCACGAACGTATTATATGATAAGCGCTATTCCATATATATGGAAGGAAACCAACCCCACAAATGACCTGGTTCCATCATATTTGGTAAAAGAGCTGACTAAATCTATACATGGTACCAAAAGAAATATAACGATGGACAACTGGTTTACCTCGATTCCACTAGCTCAAGACATGTTGAAAGATAAAGGTCTAACAGTTGTCGGAACTGTCAGACATAACACGAGAGAAATACCTCCCTCGTTTTTGCCTAATAAAAGCAAAACTATTGGCACTTCACAGTTTGCTTTTTCAGAAAACTTAACTCTGATGTCATATACACCAAAAAAGAATAAGTCAGTTATTCTTCTTTCCCGAAATAATAGAATTTTATAACTCCACCAAATGTAGATACTATTGATCAGATGGCCCACAACTACACGACATCGCGGAAAACAAGAAGGTGGCCACTAAGATTTTTTTATGGAATGTTAGATCAGTCTGTGATAAATGCATTTGTTCTGTTCAAACTATCCACTGGCAGAGAAGAAAAAAACCGAAGCCATTTTTTACAAGAGCTTGGAAGGCAGTTGGCAAAACCTCATAGCAAATACGACTTTCAAAAAATATTCCATCTTCGCTTAAAAATAATATAGAGGCGGTATTAGGTGTAGCAAACGATGCTGAAGAAGAACAGCTAGGTCCAGATGCTAAGAAAAAAAAATCATCAAGATGCTATGTATGTCCTCGCTCACGTGACCGAAAATGTAGGATTACATGTGCCATTTGTTCAAAAAACGTCTGTAATGATCATCGGGTTGACCTTTGCATAATTTGTAAGAAAAATAAGTAAAATAAATATTTTTGACCAAATAAATACTTTTTTCTAAATATAGTTGTTTTTTTATGTTTTTAGTATAACGGCCATTCCAAGCGAAAAATAATAATCTGCTAAAATTTCATTTTCATATAGCATATTTTTTTATAACGGATATTTACTAAGAATTTACCCAAGAAACATTTATTTGACTTACAACCTAATGAGACCTGCACCAACGTTGGATTTAGTGAAATATTATATTAAGTTGCAAGATTGATTATGCGTTGAGCGACGTCACATTTATATCAAAACCGACGTTATTAAATATACGTCCGTTTTTTTAACGATCTCGCGACGTCAAATATTGCAACGCAATATTCCATTGATTTCCCAACGTCGCTCTTACGTTCGTTTGTTCGACGTACAAAAACTCTAACCAGCCCAACGACCAACAGACGTCAGCGTCGGGTACCTCCGGTGAAGACCCTAATCTCAGGCCTAAACTAGCGTTTAGTTTGGTTGGTGTATTTCCCGAGTAATATCCCTGGAATAATAACATCTCATCTTGTTTGTAATAACAAATATATTGCTGACGCCGTACATTGAAGTTTATATATGCACCCAAATGGTCTAATTAGGTATCATTATACTTTTACAAGTTGTATTGGTCATTTTAGTTATAAGTATTTTTTGTAGTCTTTTCAAATAAAAAGTTTTTTAAAAGCTACGTCACCGGACTTCGTATTTAATTGGCGCTGCGAACAGGATAGTGCGATTTCGTCCTTTATCGGTTTTCCGTTGTACGAAAGTGACTTTTAAGTCTTAGTGCGCTATTCAAACCGAACTTTACGTCCCGTACGAATTGTGAACTTTTTCTTAAAAGAAAATACCTTTTACGACGTCGAACGTAAAGAAGTGTTGTGGAATAAAGCCTGGAGTTGAAGCTAGTGACGTCTACCGTGTTGTATGAGTCCCGCCGAAGCCAAAAGCCTAACCAACGACACATCCCTACTGAGCCCGGTGTCATAGGCAGAAAAGCTAAAGTCAACCCCCATTTATAGGATTCCTTTTGGTGGCGTAACCTCTACAGAACAAGCCTTATGGATTTATCCTCGATTGTTATGTAAGTTTTTTTGACTTTCTTGATGCCTAGGCGATTAAAGAATATTTTAGAAAAGAACAAAACAAAACTAGGATTAGGAGCAGAAAATAAGAAAGAAAACGTTAAAACTGAAATTGAAAACTATCTAGCAAGTTTGAAGAAACCGTCTTTAAATTTAAATTTTGAGCAAATAAGTAGTTTGCAAAGTAGTTTAAGAAATTTAAGTGGTCAGTCGACATCGAGACTAGACACTCAACAGCAATTAGAAAGTATAGAAGAAAGTTTAGAAGAAAATACTGAAAATAATTTAGAAAATAGATTTTTAGAAAATTTTGATTCTTTAAATTTTGCAAATTTAAACACTAGTTTTAACAGTAGTTTAAGTAGCGTTAGTAGTAACCAATTAGATAACACTTTACAAAACGAAGAACTTTCTAACACAATGGAAAATCTTAAATTTTACACGTCATTGTTGCCCACATTTGATGGCAGTCAATCCCATTTAGAAAGTTTTTTGATTTCTGTACAAGAATTTTATGAACTTTATTTTGGTAATTCTATTGAGCAACAAAAATTGGTCCTGTCTGCCATAAAATCGAAACTGGTAGGCAAAGCTCAAAATTTTCTATTAGAAAGGCCAGATTTAAATACTTTTGAAAAAATTAAGTTAGCTTTAAGACAAAAATTTGGTGATCCAATTAATCACGAAATTTTGATGCAAGAACTTCAGTACATTAAAATTGACGCAAACGAAGACATTTTGCAGTTTATCGATAGACTTAAGGCCTTTTGCCAAAGAATTTTTGGAAAAATTCAATGTGAAGTAGCAGATAACGCACAAAAGTTACTGCTTATATCTCAAGTAGAAAAAGTATCTGTTTTAATCTTGACCGCAAACTCCCCAGACTCTTTAAAAACGCTTCTTATGCTTAAAACTCCTGCAACTTTAGACGAAGCCTACAAGGACGTCATGAGTAATAACATAGTAGAAGCGCAAGTCAATTTTACAAGTAATAACTCGAACTTGCACAAAGGAAATAATTCATTTTTAAAACCCAACAATAACTTTAGACAAAACCAAAATTTTAATCGCAACCCCCAAACTAATCAAATAAGACCAAAACCACCCCAACAACGTTTTAACCCGTTTATGCAACCTTTTTCGAACCCTCAGTTTACCAGACAATTTAATTTTAATCCACCTTTTAACTCTCAATTTAGACAACCTAACTTTAATTTTAATCAACCTAGACCTTTTCAAAATCAACCTCAAAATTTTCAAAATTTTGGAAGACCAACTAACGCCTTCGCCCCACAAAATAAACCCATTTTAGACAAGCCAACCCCTATGTCGACATCAACAATTGGTCCGTCAAGGCAACACTATCAAAGACCCCCATACAATCGACCTTCAGGAATTTTTAAACCCTCAGGATTTTTGACAAATGTAGAAACATACCCAGAACAAACTTACGAACAAAACTACGAACAAACCTACGAACAAACCTGTGAAAATCAAACTTACAATAATTATAGTGAAGAAAACCCTGACTATTTTTACGATCCTCATTTTTATAACGAAGAACCCACTAGCCAACAAGAAAACTGCTCTTACGAACATAATTTACAAACAAACGCCGCAAGCGAAAATTTTCAGGAAACAGCCTTGGATCCCCCGTCGACTTAAATAACGTTGCCCGACAAATCGAACTACCATATTTTTATTTACCAAAAACGCAAATAACAATTCTTATCGATTCAGGAGCCTCAGACTCTATAATCTCCCCAAAAATAGCCAAAATGTACCCCGATAATATATTTTTTGAACCTTTTGAAGTAACTGCCTGCAGAAAGACATACAAAGAAAATCAAAATTTAAAATTAAATTTATTACAAGAACTAGGAATAAACGAAAATTTTAAAATGCGTGTTTTAGACTGGCATAAGGACTTTGATGCATTAATAGGCTCAAGAGACCTTAAAAATTTAAACGGTATAGTCGACTTTGAAAATAGAATATTAACTTTAAACAAAATTAACATTCCTTTTTCGTTAGCCTATAACAAACCTTTAAAGCAGCCGATTCAGAATTTTCATGTTAATTCCTTGATAGTCCCTGTCAATTACAAAAAAGGCACTGCACTTTTGCCCTCTTTTTCTACAAATGATCACATTATTCCCGACAGTCTCGTAAAAATCGAAAACGGTTTTTGCAAAATCCCCAATCCAAACCCAAACGTCAATATTAACTTTCACGATCGAGTCAAGGTCATACCTCAAGAACAATTCGATATAATTGACCCCCCTAATCAATACAACACAGCCTTCGACCCTGACACACAATTAAGACTAGATCATCTCACGCCTCTTGAAAAATCTAAAATTTTGCCTCTTTGTAAGGAATTCAAAGACATTATGTATAACGAAAATTGTGACCTTTCTTTTACAAGTCAAACTAAACATTTTATCCGCACGACAAACGACCGTCCTATCTATGTTAAATCTTTTCGACATCCTCCAGCAATGAATGCTGAAATTCAAAGTCAAATTCAAAGGCTTCTTGACAATAAAATCATTCGTCCCTCCATTTCTCCCTATTCTGCACCTGTTTGGATAGTTCCAAAAAAAGCAGATGCTTCTGGAAAGAAGAAATTTAGGTTAGTCATCGACTACCGCCGCTTGAACGATGAAACTATTGAGGACAAGTGGCCTCTTCCAAGAATAGACGAGATCCTGGATAATCTAGGAAAATGTACCTACTTCACGACCCTTGACCTTGCCCAAGGTTTTCACCAAATAGAAATGGATCCTAAATCCATCGAGAAAACTGCTTTCACAGTTAATAACGGCCATTTTGAATACTTGCGCATGCCTTTTGGCTTAAAAAACGCCCCCGCCACATTCCAAAGAATGATGGACGAAGTCCTTAGGGACTACCTGTACAAATTCTGCTTTGTCTACATGGATGACGTAGTCATATTTTCAAAATCTTTATCAGAACACATTGATCATATTAGAATCATATTTAAAAAATTAAAAGAAGTAAACCTAAAAATACAGCCAGACAAATCAGAGTTTCTACAAAAAGAAGTTGCATTTTTAGGGCATATCATAACGCCGGAAGGTATTAAACCGAATCCAATGAAAATCGACGCGATCATACGTTACCCTATACCTAGAACGCAAAAAGAAATAAAATCTTTCTTAGGTCTCGTAGGATACTACCGCAGATTCATAAAGAACTTTTCTAAAATTACATTTCCTCTCACGCGATGTCTACGAAAAGGGAGCGAAATTAATATTAAAAATCAGGAATATCAAAATGCTTTTCAAAAATGTAAGGAACTTATAACAAACTCTCCCGTTCTTCAATATCCCGACTTTACAAAACCCTTTATACTTACGACAGACGCCTCAAACATAGCTCTAGGCTCTGTCCTTTCGCAAAATAATAAACCGATCGCATATTACTCCAGAACTTTAAATTCAGCCGAGAAAAACTACTCTACTATAGAAAAAGAACTCCTTGCTATTCTAGAATCAACAAAACACTTTAGACCTTATCTTTACGGACAAAAATTCACCATAGAAACCGATCACAATCCATTAGTTTGGCTGTCAAAAATTCAAGAGCCAAACTCCCGTTTAATTCGTTGGAAACTTAAACTAGAGGAGTACAACTTCGAAATAAAATACAAAAAAGGCAAAGAAAATGTCGTTGCTGACGCACTCTCAAGAATAGACATCAACACCCACGAAACAAATGACGTCATGTCTATATCCCCTAACGTCGATCACTCAGTTGCGGACCTAACCGATTTTAATCTCTCCGATTACGTCATTAACGAAATTTACCAAGAAACACAAACCAACCTAACTCGCCTTAATGAAATGACAAAACCATCTACATCAAACTTAAATCCTTCTCAACCAATTGAAACTGACAAAGTTCAGAATGATAACGACTCTGACGTCACCGTTCACTCGAACAACGACACAGACGGAAAATACCTACCGATTTCAGAATTACCCCTAAATTACGCAACTAATCGATTAATAATCGATTACGGTAAAGAATACAAACATTTCCATACAAACCCGTTTAAGAAAAATCATAACTTTGTGCGAATAAACAAAGATCAGCAACAAGGATGCATTCTTAAAATCTTAAAAGAAATAGTAAAACCCGATTCACTTTTCACGGTTTATATCCCAAATAATGAACTCAAACTCGAATTTCAAAGAATAGTTAGCTCAATTTTAAACCCTCATGCAAAACTTATTTTTTCAAACATTTATGTAACAGATGTCATTAATACCGAACAGCAAACAGAAATAATAGCAAATTACCACAAATCTAATCATAACGGCATAACTGAAACCTACAATCATTTAAAACAAAAATATTATTGGCCTAAACTAAGAGACTCTATTACCAACTTTATAAACACCTGCGAAATATGCCTACAGAATAAGTACGAAAGACACCCTTACAAAATAGCATATGAAGGACCCTTATTGGCCGAAAAACCTTTTAAAACTCTTCATATGGACGTTTTTCGATTTTCAAATTGTCAATTTTTAACTATCATTGATTCATTTTCAAAATATGCACAAGCTTATTTTATCTCCGATCGAAACGCCGTTACTATTCTTAGCAAATTAAGACATTATTTTTCCCACCATAACACCTGTCAAAAAATTGTGACAGATAAAGGAACTGAGTTTGACAACAATCTCCTTAAAGAGTTCTGTCAACTATTTTGTATCGATTTACATTATACAACACCCGCTAACTCCTCTTCTAATAGCCCCATCGAAAGGTTACATTCAACTTTGTTAGAAAAATTACGTATCTTGAAAATGCAAAATCCCGATGAGACACCTCAAAACATAATGACGTCAGCCATCTTAATATATAACCAAAGTATTCACTCTACTACCGGTTGTTCCCCCTTTTCAATTTTATATGGCCCTTATGTGAACGAACCAAACATAAATAACGACCTCACTCTTTTTGAACAATATAATGAACAACGAAAGAAAGAACTAATACCTTTTCACGATCAAGTTTTCAAAAAAGCATATCAAAAACAGTTACACACCACACAAAAACAAAATAAAAACACCGAAGAGCCCCCTCAAATTCAAAAAGATCAAACTATCTTTAGAAAAAACACCCTTCGAAATAAAATGAACCCCCAATTTATCCCTACCAAAGTAACTAACGTCAATAAAAATGTTATAACTGGTATCTCAAAAACTAAACCAATTAACACACATGTCAGAAAAATAAAAAGACTCAGGAAAAAACCTAAATCATTCCAGGTTCCTGATCCTGTCCCTCCTGACATTGACGAACCTCAACCAGGCCCTTCAGGTCAATAGATTGGACAATAATGGATTCTACACCGAAGAAATCTCTCCTTCTTTAGTTGTAAGCCATTATCATACTATGTACATACCTTTTAATATGACAAAAATTAAAACGTCTCTAAGCCAACTTTTTACTACTAATTCCCTATTTTTATCCCCTTTAGTCAATCAAGTTAATAATACTTTATTAAAAATACAATTTCAATTCCTTGAATCATGCTTAAACGATACGTACAATACTTATGAAAAACTAAATTCTTTAGAAAACAATGAACTTAGAAAGAAACGTGGTTTATTCAACCTACTGGGAAGCGGTATTAAATTTGTCACAGGAAACCTAGATAATACCGACCTAGACACAATAACGCAGAACTTACAAATACTGAAACAAAATCAAATTAACACGATGCACAAGATAAATGACCTTAGTTCATTTGCCGGGAATATTATAAACAAATTCCAGGAAAATGTAAACATTATAAATAAAAACGCAAAATGCATTCGCTTCGAAATTTTAAAATTGAATAATGAAATCACGTTATTACTCAGTATGCAAAACCAAATTTTACAAATCTCAAAACTAAACAAATTTTTGGAAAAAATGCTGAGAATGATATCTTTTGCGCATCTGCAAACTTTAGATTTAGAAATTTTGAATGTCAATGAAATTAGGGAAATTTGGCAATATTTGACAACTCATTATCCAAAAAATTCTCTATGGCCACTAAAACACCTGTCAGAATTAACTCTTATATGTAAAACTGGCCTTATTCTGTTAAAAGATATGTCAATCATTGTAGTGAAAATACCAATCTTTGAAAAATATTCTTGTAGTCTTAAGATAGTTTATCCAATACCTAATAATGAATCAAAAATATTAATTAGCCCCAGTAAATACTATTGTAACAATTTATGGTATCAGCAATGCTCTGAAATTAACTCAAATTGGATTTGTTTCAACCCCATTGCACATAGTTGCCTTTTACCAAAAAATTGCCCTTTCGCCACAGTAAAAAATAATTTTCAAATTCACACTTTAACTTATAAAAGTGGTCTACTTTTCTGTACAAAAAACTCCGAAACAATTTACGAAAATTGCTTCCAGTTTCAGAAAACCACACTTCAAAACTGTTATCTTATTAACAGCCAGTGTGACATAATAATTAATCAAAATAAATATTCATTATCAATAAATAACATTTCTGTTTCATTGCCAGATATAATAAAGCTTCCTGAAACAAACTTGTCTATCAATTTGCAGATAAGACATTTAGAAAACCCGCAAAAAATGCAGGAAGACCTTTTGGATCCTTTAGTCCTACAGGAACTTAATTTTGAAAGCCAAAATTACATTATCTTAACTTTATGTTTGGCAGTAATCTTGATATTTATTTTTATTTTCTATTTTTGGCGAAAACAAAAAACCTCAAAGACAAGAAATATTCCCTTAAGGGTTCTCCAAAAACTCATCAACGAGGACGTTGACGAAACTAAGGGTGGAGGAGTAATATCCCTGGAATAATAACATCTCATCTTGTTTGTAATAACAAATATATTGCTGACGCCGTACATTGAAGTTTATATATGCACCCAAATGGTCTAATTAGGTATCATTATACTTTTACAAGTTGTATTGGTCATTTTAGTTATAAGTATTTTTTGTAGTCTTTTCAAATAAAAAGTTTTTTAAAAGCTACGTCACCGGACTTCGTATTTAATTCCCGTAACTTTTACTTGACCTATTCGACGTCCGTTCATATGGCCTAGGCGTCACATTTACAGCCTACTGTCATTTATAGACGCCCATAACCTAACAAAAAGTGCATTTGTTTGGTCAGGACGGCTACATGTCAGGACATGACGCAGTTTTATATCTTTTTTGGATTTTGGAAACTATAATAGCCTATCCTCTTCCCACAGGTGGGGTATCGGTTTTATTTCCCTTAGATTTTTGGTATTTAAATAAACATTTCTAAAAACAAAAAAATATAAAAAAAAACAATGATTTCGTCACTGCTTGACAGTTGACAGCGCGGTAGTTAGCTTTGGGACCGTGGGCTTTACCTATTGTAGGCAAAAAAGAGCGGACGTTGAATTCTATACCGAGATTTTGGTTAATATGATAGATATAGTTGCGAACCTAGAGTTCCAATCCGTTGGTAGGCCGACGTAAAATCATGCGGGGCGAACGTCCGAATTTAATGGGACGAAATACGTTTGCCAGATGTCGGACTTCCACTCTTTGGTTATCTTTCACAACCAAAAGTGGAGACCCTGCCCGAATTGGTATATTATTAGTTCACATTAAGTCAGACACCGAAATCCGCCATTCTGAAAAGGTTAGCGTCTGTCGGCCATTATAAAATATTTTTTCTTTTTCTAATTTTAAGTAGAAAAGAAGGAATAATTGCAAAATTAGTAACAAATTTGAGTTTAGTGAAGCAGCAAAACATTTTTTTTTACAAAAATAAAATAATAATAAAAATTAGATCTATTTAAAAAATATGTATATTTTAGTAAATCTTGCATATTTCAGGAGCGCTTGCTTTTTTTGAAAGTATTTTAATCACATTTATCAATAAACATGCCTTCGTTGTAAAATTTTAGTTGGATTCCTGCTTTAAAATATAAATTATTAATATTCTAATACCGCCTTTCATGCATGACTATAATTGTCATTTGTAAAATGCACCCATTTTTATGAGACTTGTTTAATAAGTTTAAAATATTTACTTATCAGGTATAATTTTAGTTACTTGGCAGGAATTCTTTTTAGCAAAAACTATATATATTCTAGGCAATGGAAACGAAACCAAACGCAACTTACCTGTTTGCGACTAAATTTAAGAGACGGAAATCCAACTTACAATTACGTTGTTAATTGGTAAACTCTATTACCTATAAGGTCAGATGCTGACGTCGTAGCGACCCGAATTTGTATTCCCCATTTAGGTGCAAACGAGGGTCGTCAGGCGGTCGAAACGACGTCGGCACCCGACGTCGCGTTTATCGCAAGCAACGTATGCGTAACGTAATATGACGTCTAAATGCTGCTTGGGTATCGATAAATAAAAATTAGTAAAAGTTACATTCACAAAATGTATCTTTAAAGAAATATATCATAATTAATACATATCTGAGACTCTTTGTCTTATTAGGTTACATATTTGATATTTTGAAGAGTAGGCCATGACCAAATAAAACAACTTTTGACAGCGTCTTTATTTTTTGACAGTTATAGATTGCTTTTCGTAAAAAACGGTGGTGATAGTTTTCTGAAAAGGTAAGCAAATTACTGTTTTTATTATTTTATTATATTTACTGTTATCTTGTCCCGTCCATGGCCACAAAAACACAAAAAAGCTGTTGTTTCGTGATGGTAAAAGTAATATATATTTAGAAATTATTTTAGTTGCGTCAGTTTGTCTAAAAAAGAATGTCTAAATATTTTTTTCTGCACAAAAAAATTCTGTTGCATTACCTTAGTAAAATTAGGGTGTGTCCATGGCGTTTTCCAGATATTATAAAATCAACCAATGCATATTAGCATTTTACGCCAGATTTCAACTTCTAATGATGAAATAAGATCAAAATTATTACCTATTTTTTTAACAAGGCGGAGTTTCGCATTCTTTTTGCATAAGTATGATAATATAACTTTTCCTAACGCAGATCTAAAATTAAAATTCAAAAAGAGTTTTCCTAAAAACATTAACTTTGGAAGAGCGTGCGTTTTATAACCTGTTCCTTATCTCATTTGCGTAAGAAATACAGCTTTTACCGAAGGGTAAATCACTTGTGAAATTTGTTGTACACTGCTTGTGAAATCCTTATGAAATTTTGGAAATTTTTTTTAAAATTCCATAACATTGTGACTGCATGAACGGAGTTTGTGAACGCTGCGAAACTGACGTAGAATATGCTTTAATACCTCTTAGCACTGATATGGATTTACATGTTAACTGGAAACACTGGCAAAATGTTGGAAACCAACAAGTTGTAGAAGTTTCTGGATCATTATCAGCGGCTATAGGCACTCTTGAAAAATCGCTTAAATTGTTTAAAGTCCACTGTTTTGTGAAACACAGAAAATTATAGTTGTGTAAGTCAGGACGAGATACAGAGTGCTCACTGGAGTCATAAACAAGTTGCTGTGTTCACTGCTGTAGCTTGGATTAAAGATCAATGTCACTTTTTTGCTATATTTCACCTGACAAATTGTGTGTCTTTGTTTTTATAAACAAAATTGTTAAGTGGTTGCTAACATCTTATCCTTCTTTGAAAGACATTGTCTTCTTTTCTGATGGCTGTGCTGCACAGTTTAAAAATAAATACACAATGTCAAATTTACTTTTTATGCCACAAGATTCGGGCATTAATGGAAGTTGGAATTTCTTTGCAACATCCCACGGAAAAGGTGCTGTTGACGGTGTTGGTGGTAAAGTTAAGAGAATTGCCTGGGAAACGGTTAGAACCAGAAAAGCTACAATTAGCGATGCAAAAGAATTTTACGAATGTGTATGTAAAAAAGTTCAAACTATTAATTTGTTGTACATATCTTCAAGTGAGATTGAAACTTACAACAATAAGTTAACAAAACGTTGGGAAAAGGTTTTAGCAATCAACGGAATTCAATCTATGCATTATTTTAAGCCAAGCGAAAGAAAAAATTGTTTACTGGTAGGACAAACTGCTAAAAGTGATGTCAAAGAAGTTTTAGTTTTGGATATTAATTAAATTTGTTAAAAAAAATTGTTTCACTTATATTTACTATTTGTCTTGATTTTTTGTCCCGTCCATGTTGTCATGTCATGTGTCAAATATACACGATACCCGAAATTATTAAAAACACTTCCTTGATAAAAACATACTATTTATATAGGGCATACTTTTGTCTCTTAAATTATTTTTTTAACAAGAATAATTTACTCATCAATTTAGAGAAATTTGAATTATATTTAACTACAAAAAATATATCAATTTCTAGATGTCCCGTCCATGGTCAAATATAAAAACTAAAACTTTATTAATATTTGTTAACCATGTCAGATCAAAAAGTTGCATTTCTTTCGGTCATCAACCTAAACGAACTGCATATGAAAAGAAGCAAACACAAAGAGGTATATAGAGCAGTTTTTATTCATATGTTTCTAATGCCGATAACGAACTTTATAAACCT
This sequence comes from Aspidapion aeneum, assembly GCA_963576565.1. Classification (NCBI taxonomy): domain Eukaryota; kingdom Metazoa; phylum Arthropoda; class Insecta; order Coleoptera; family Brentidae; genus Aspidapion; species Aspidapion aeneum. The sequence continues at coordinate 29,051,660 of OY755038.1, read as the reverse complement.
TAAGCGAAAATGGGTTATATAACAAAAGAAATAAAGTATAAAAAGTGTTCTGAAGTTTCTCAAAATATATCTAGTAGTAGTAATTTTTTTATTTTTCGCAATTTTGACAATAACATTTTTAAAAATAAAAATTTTAATACTTAACCATATTTTTTGTTTTATTTCCTTTATAGGCAGGGGAGAGGGGGGCACCTTTGAACGGGGACACTTTTAAACACTAGCCAAAATTGTTGGTTGCCTACCTAAATATCATTCCTTTTCAGGTTGGTTCTGCTAGGGATATAACCGATTAATATAAAATGAAATTTAAGTCATTCGCTTGTTTGTTAGTGTCGGGATTACAGCGATTTTTTATGCTATTAAATTATAACTTTACACGTGCAAGTTTTTTCATCTAAAAGTGGAAAATCAATGAAATTTGTGCATTTTTTTGCCTTGATCGGTAAGTCTGTATCAAGGAAAAGTAATACATGTGTTTTTAGCAAAATAAAAATTAGGTTTTTATTTTAAATGTGGTTTTGCTTTTTTTTGCTGCTTGGGGCACTATTGAACGAATCATGTGGAGTACCTTTGAACAGCGTTCAAAGGTGCCCCAGGTGTTCAATGGTGCCCCACTTCATATTATTGTTAAACTTTTGTTATATTTTTAGAACGAATAAGTTAGATATTTTAACAGATTATTTGTAGCTATGGCTGTAGCAATAGTTTTCACAAATATTATTGGTTTTAGGTATTTAAAATGGTTAGAAATTACGTCAAAAAACGAACAAAGCCAATTTTTAATGAAGAACACATGCAAGCAGCCATTGCTTGTATTAAAAATGGGGAATTATCCTTAAGAAGAGCTGCTGAGGTTTATGGGCTCACACACACTGCACTCTATTACCGATTAAAAGAACTGCATAATCATAATGTTCCTCCAGTGCCTTCTGAAAGCATTTCGTCAAAGCATACGTTTCGCTAGGTTTTCAGCACTGAACAAGAGGAGCTTCTTACGTCGTACGTTTTAAAATGTTAACGTATGAACTATGGATTAACCTATAACACGCTGCGAACACTGGCCTTCGAATATGCAGTAAGGTTTGCATAATAAATAATAAACTGCATACAAAATGTTAATTTTATTTTATTTTTAGGTTAAATAGGAAGATGCCAGCTAAGTGGGAAACTAACTCCTGGCCGGGTTGGACTGGGTAAAAGGGTTTATAAAAAGACATTTGCAGCTATCGTTACGTAAGCCAGAAAATACGAGCCTCTCAAGAGCAACAAGTTTCAATAAAACTAATGTTTCTGAGTTTTTTGAAAATTATGGCCGTGAAATCCAGAAATTTCCTTTTACACCAGATAGAATTTTTAACCTGGATGAAACCAGTGTAGTGACGGTTGTTCAATCTCCAAACGTAATCGCCGAAAAGGGAGTAAAACAAGTGGGGCAAGCCGTTTCCGCAGAACGAGGGAATCTTGTTACTATGGTAGGGATTGTCAGCGCATCGGGAAATACTGTACCACCAGTTTTCATTTTTCCTCGGGCAAGATTTCATGATAACACTGATGTTGCAGAAGCAAAGAAAAAAACTCGAAAATTAAATTGTCCAGCAGACTGACCATGTGTAATTCAATTAAAAATGCTCACAATCACAGGATTTTCTGCGTAGACAATATAACCAAGGTTTAGAAACACCGGTGTTCGTGGTTGACTATACCCCTATAAAGTTGCCTTTTATACTTTGTTAACTCATTGTTTTCGGTTTCAAACCGATACCGTGGAGACGGTGATAGCATGGTCTGGTTGAACTGTGACAAAATGTCTTTCTTCCTTATAGAACGGTGGACGTTTTCCTCCCGCCATGGATTAGTTTCCTTGGTTCGCTGTCGTTTCACTCGTAGAATGAAAAATAGGTTTTACCTATTTTTTCATTCTTTTTGATTTACAAGGTTTAGAAGCCAAACAAAAATATTACATTTATTTCAAACGGGTCATTCAGTTAATTCTGCTTATCATACTTTTTGTATGAATATGATGGGAGAACGAGGTAATGAATAAGAAAATTAAGTTTTAGACAGGCATAGCATACCTACAAAAAATGAAGTTCAAACGCTTTGGAGAAAGCATTTTAAAGATAACTACGGGCGAAAAGAAAATAAAGACACCTTTTAAAAATAATATCCCTGGTGAAGATTGGTTTCTAGGATTCAAGAAACGTCATAGGCTCTCCCCAAAGAAACCTCAGTCCCTGGACTTTGCTAGAAAAAAGCTACTGATCCTTTTGTCATCCAAAAATATTTTGATTTGCTTGAGCAGTTTTAAATGATTTGAATTTACATGACAAACCACACATGTATAACATAGATAAAACAAATTTCTGTTTGGATCCATCAAAGAGCAAAGTTATTGGTCAAATAAATTTTCCTTCGTCACTAATAACCAGTGGTCCTGGCCGTGAAAATGTAACAGTTTTAATGGGTGGAAATGCTAATGGTGACAAGTTGCCGTCTCTAGTAGTGTTTAAGGGCAAGAATATCTGGAAACAATGGATTCCGCCTGAAAATCAATTATTCCCGAACATGGGATTTGTTTCATCAGTTAATGGGTGGATGGAGACAGAATTATTTTGTAACTATTTCACTGAAAATCCCACACCAGCATTTTTTAACCTATCAAAATGTGTTTTTTTGACATATCATCATAGCAACGCACGAATTTTAGTGGAAATTTTTTCCTCGTGGGTACCCAACAGCGAATTAAATCTGAAATTTTTTGACGTCTTAATGACAAGATAATGTTTTTGACAGTAGGTTTTAATTTATTTATTCAATTTTTATACATTTCAATTACATATTTAAGATTTTTTCTGCATTCTTCGGACACCTCCTTTCTACCTTCTTTCTTTTCAAAGACGAAAAAGCTGGAATTAAGTAAGTATCTATGTAGTAGGTATTGGACACGATTTTATTCACCATTTTTGCGCTGCATGGTTATGAATAATATACTAATAAAGCCCGTATAAGAAAAAAGCAATTTTCTACCATTTGTAGTAACATAAAACTTGTGCAAAATTAAATAATGTACTGCAGTGAGTCTTAAAATGTTATTTCCGTGCAACTACAAGTAGAAATAAACAATGTATATGGCTAAAATTGCTGGCGAAAATGTGACACAAACTGTGACATAAACTAAATCTGTTCATGTACCTTTCTAAAAAATCGTAAAAATTATAATTTTCTACCACACGTAGTAGCCACAAGTAACATTTTATATCATAAAATTGTATTTTTGTGTTACTACAATGAGTAGAAATCAACAACATATATGCTACCAATCCATTGGAGTTTAAACTGCGAGCAAACTGAATGTGTTGATGTACTTATATGAAAAACTAATACATTTTTCATTTTCCTATCACCTGTTGCAGCTCAAAATTACCAAAAACTTAAAGATTATATTCTTTCTTGTAAAATGATATTTCTGTGTAACTACAATAAGTAGTAGGAACTAACATTAAAAGGCTGACAAGCCATTGCTACCCAAACTGCAATGCACACTAAATTTATCTATGTACCTATGTAAAACTTGATAAAATTATAATTTTCTACCACTTGTAGTAACCCAAAATGATATAAAAACTATTCTTGTTGTAGTCATAAAAATAATAAATCAGCTTTTAGTTTTTAATTTAGGCAGGAAGAATGACAGAATTTTAGTTGCCATAGTATCTAAATAATTAAGTCAATCAAATCTGTCTATGTTTTTCTGGTGTCTTTTCGAGGAAAAAATTGGCATTGTTGTGAGTCAAAAAATAAATTTTGAATTTATTCAATTTGGTGTGGAATTTTCTTACCGAATACCACGCGAGGTTAAATTAAATCCGTACATTTTTTCTCGCTAATGAATATTTACAGAAAATTATCCCTTGTCTTCGACTCGGGATAATTTTCAAAATATTCATTAGCTCGAAAAAATTTCCGGAAATAATTTAACCTCTAGTGGTATTACTAGTGACAATTTTTTACAAAACTGTGTTCTCCAACATCCAGTTTTATTGATATTTGATGGCCACAGTACTCATGTAAAACTTATTGAATCTGCTATAGCGAATAAAGTTACTATTCTGAAGCTCCCACCCCATAGCAGCCATTTGCTGCAACCCATGGATCTACCAGTGTTTCGTTCGCTAAAGTCTGCTTGGGACAATAAGCTTGTTAAATGGCAAAGAAACCACATTGGGCAAAAGCTTCCTAAAAAGGAATTTTCCATTCTTATTTCAGAGATTTGGACTGAGTGTAAGAAAGAAAATTTCAAAAGCGAATTCCACAAAGCTGGTGGTTATCCATTTAATAGGTATGTAATACCTGAAGATAAATTTGACCCAGAATCATTACGCAGATTCAAGCAAGGTAATGTTTTGAATGCTGATATCAGACCTACTGAAAATTTAAATGGCAACAATAATCCCTTAGATGTTTTGCAAAATCGATTCCAGGTAAATACAGTACAAGAAAGTACAGAAAAAGCGGGTCCAAGTCATAACGAGAAAACAGATATTATTACTAGAGATGCAAAAACAGAAAACTTACCCAAAGAAAAAGAACCTACAGAGAAAACATCTGGTTTATTTGAATCCTTACTTTTACAAAGTGTTAAGCAAAAGCCTTTTCCGGAGAAACTAAAGAAAAAAAAAATTGCTAAAGGAGCTGAAGTTATTACAGCAAAACTGTGTGAAGAAATAACTACAAGACGAGATTTAGAAGAAAGAGAAAAAGAACAATAGAAACTCGAAAAAGTTAAAAATAAGGCAAGAAAACAAAGAGAACTATCTACAGACTCTGAAGAAGATGATATTATCATAGAACAATACGATAGTGATGAAGATCTTACTTTTAAAAAATATTTACAGCAGCAAAAGGATGAAATTGAAGAGGCAGAAGCAGAAGAATCTAGTGAAATAAATGACATTTAAGTTGGTAAATGGGCACTAGTCAAATTTGTTTCTAAACGTAAAATATTGTATTTTGTGGGACAAATCATAGAATTAAATGAAGGTGAGCCATTAATAAAATTTACCCGTAAAAAGGAAGCCTCAAATTCAAAAACTGTCTTTTCCTGGTGTGAACCGGATGATATATCTTTGGTGGATCTAGACATAGAGTAATATAGCCTATCGCAGCAGAGGCACGGTCCCGGCTTACGGACCTTTTAGTTTACCTAGCCTGCGCTAGCTGCGGAATAATATTAAATTTAAAATTTTCTGTTAAATGCTCGCTCTTTGACTGTGCTTTGTTGCCCGATCTCTTGTAGTGGCTCAATCGAGCCAAAAAGTATATAGATATGTGGCCTTGAAATAAAAATAAATGTGTACAAGTATATAATAGACTATATACCATGTGCTCGAGCCGCTTCACTTTCCCTTCCCTACGTCTCCGTACCCGCTCACATAACAAAGTGCGTCGCGAAGTCAAGAGGTCATTATGTCAATCTCAAGGAAGCGGTACACATCAATATCAGATTCATTCAGTATTTTGTTGTTGGCGTGATGCAAAGTATGGATAATATCAAATATTCCGCAAAATCCGGAAATAAATGTATGTACTTTAATTGTGGAAAGTCTAGATATGGTTGTTCTGATAGTGTGAGGCAATTTAAATTTCCCAGAAATGTGGAGCTGTGCAAGAAGTGGATAAGAAATTGTGGTAAATAGGTGTACTCAAGAGTCCTTAATACCTTAAGTATTTTGACCTGACTAGCCCGTGCAGCAATGGCTAGTGAAGGTATTGTTTTCGACGAAAAAAACTTTTTTTTGTGATAACGCTGAAAATGTGTTATTTGGGTGTATTTTGACCTATCCTATTATTATCGTCGTGATGTCTGTCTGTGTGTGCGTCTGTCCGTAACACGATAGCTCCTAAGCCGCTGAACCGATTTTCATAAAATTTTACGGTAAAATAGTATTCTAACGAGCATTAGTTTTTCAAAATCCAATAACGCTAATGAGAGTTTTTTGACAATTAATTTTTTTTTTAAATGCTAACTTTTTAACGGAGCATCGCATCAATATGCGGTTTTCAGAATATAGTAGACTACATTTTGCTCAATAATAAAAAAAAACTCGTAGGAGCATTACAAAAAAGTGTTTTCAAGGCTGATTATCATAGCTTCACTTGTGCTAATGGGCTAGCTAGGAAGGTACCAGATCCGTCATGGATCGATTTATTTGTTTGCTTTCAATTAGCCTGTTTCTGTTGAACTGCCGCGCATCCCTAATCTAGAAGATGTAAAAAAAGTAACATGGGCTATTGTAAAAACATGGTTGGTTAAAGTTAAAAACAGACATAAAATTTATTTAAAAAAATCAACAAATGCCATAAAACAAATCAGACTGATGTTGCAGAAGCAAAGAAAAAACTCGAAAATTAAGTTGTCCAGCAGACTGACCATGTGTAATTCAATTTAAAAATGCTCACAATCACAGGATTTTCTGCGTAGACAATATAACCGAGAGACGTTTAGGTTTAGAAGCCAAACAAAAATATTACATTTATTTCAAAAGGGTCATTCAGTTAATTCTGCTTATCATACTTTTTGTATGAATATGATGGAAGAACTAGGTAATGAATACGAAAATCAAGTTTTAGACAGGCATAGCATACCTACAAAAACTGACGTTCAAACGATTTGGAGAAAGCATTTTAAAGATAACTACGGACGAAAAGAAAATGAAGACACCTTTTAAAAATAATATCCCTGGTGAAGATTGGTTTCTAGGATTCAAGAAACGTCATAGGCTCTCCTTAAATGATTTGGATTTACATGACAAACCACAACAAATATATAACATAGATGAAACAAATTTCTGTTTAGATCCATCAAAGAGCAAAATTGTTGGTCAAAGAAATTTTCCTTCGTCACGAATAACCAGTGGTCCTGGCCGTGAAAATGTAAAAGTTTTAATGGGTGGAAATGCTAATGGTGACAAGTTGCCGCATCTAGTAGTGTTTAAGGGCAAGAATATCTGGGAACAATGGATTCCGCCTGAAAATCAATTATTCCCGAACATAGGATTTGTTTCATCAGTTAGTGACTGACAATTTTTTACAAAACTGTGTTCTCCAACGTCCTGTTCTACTGATATTTGATGGCCACAGTACTCATCTTGATGTAAAAGTTATTGAATCTGCTATAGCGAATGAAGTTACTATTCTGAAGCTCCCACCCCATAGCAGCCATTTGCTGCAACCCATGGATCTAGCAGTGTTTCGTTCGGTAAAGTCTGCTTGGGGCAATAAGCTTGTTAAATGGCAAAGAAACCACATTGGGCAAAAGCTTCCTAAAAAGGAATTTTCCATTCTTATTTTAGAGATTTGGACTGAGTGTAAGGAACAAAATTTAAAAAGCGGATTCCACAAAAGCTGGTGTTTAACCATTTAATAGGCATGTAATACCTGAAGATAAATTTGACCTAGAATCACGACGCAGATTCAAGCAAGGTAATATTTTAAATGCTGATATCAGACCTACTGAAAATTTAAATGGCAACAATAATCCCTTAGATGATTTGCAAAATAAATTCCAGTTAAATACAGTACAAGAAAGTACAGAAAAAGCGGGTCAAAGTCATGACGAGAAAACAGTTATTATTACTAGAGATGCAAAAACAGAGAAACTTACCCAAAGAAAAAGAACCTACAGAGAAAACATCTGGTTCATTTGAATCCTTACTTTTACAACGTGTTAAGCAAAAGCCTTTTTCGAAAAAACTACAGAGAAAAAAAATTGCTAAAGGCATTGAAGTTATTACAGCAAAACGTGTGAAGAAATAACTACAAGACGGCATTTAGAAGAAAAAGAACAAAAGAAACTCGAAAAAGTTAAAAATAAGGTAAGAAAACAAAGAGAACTATCTACAGACTCTGAAGAAGATGATATTATCATAGAACAAGACGATAGTGATGAAGATCTGACTTTTAAGAAATATTTACAGCAGCAAAAGGATGAAATTGAAGAGGCAGAATCAGAAGAATCTACTAAAATAATGTATTTTGTGGGACAAATCATAGAATTAAATGAAGGTGAGCCATTAATAAAATTTACCCGTAAAAAGGAAGCCTCAAAGGTTCTTGTCGACTTTAGAGACACAAAAACTAAACATTTTCCTATCGCGATTTCATTTGCAAACACTAATTTAGATATTTTGAAGCATATTTAGATGAGGATAATATCAAAAAACACAATTTTTTTTATTAGGTTTTGGTAAAATCTAAACTATACGGAAAATCGCGTGCCAAAACTTGTATTTAATTTTGTTTACATTACAGGTGACATTACCCTGGAATAAATTTTTGGTTTGGAAAAAGGAAAAACAAAAATTGTGCGCCGTTGCCAAATTTGCGTATATGTTTCCCGCCATTTTTGTTTTTTATTTGAAGGGGGAATCCCAGTTTCATTTTGTTTATTTTTTGCTTCTTGTGGTGTGGTTATTTTTTGCCATTTTCAAAATGGAAATCCACAACCTCCATGAGGTTCATTCGGCAGAAACAAGGAGCAAATTCGCTCAACAGCACATTCTACTGTCAGAGATGCAGGAAAGATTATTCTATTTTAAATGGGTAATTTTTTTCTCAAATGCACATTTCTGTAAGGCGTCCTAATAATTTTTTGGCTTTGGGCATGTGATGTCAGATCGGGTTGTGCCAGCAACTTACTGGGGATTAATAGAGAGGTTACTATCCAACAGTACCGTTTCTATAGAGACATTGTGAGTTGGAAATTAACTCAGCCTGATCAGGCTGACTTATTTGTGTTGGGTAAGTAGGAAGCTAACCTGAATATATTTTTTCTAATCTGAATATATTTTATGTAAAAATCACGTACTTTTTTTTTGGAAATTAATAGGTAGATCTCGTACACAGGTAGAGTGAAAGTTTTATCTCAAATATTATAGCCCAATTTTTGATTTGCAGAAGGACCTGGTTCTGTAATACAAATTGATGAGTCAGTTCTGACGAAAAGAAAATATCAGAGAGGCCGAATTGTACGGGAACAGTGGATACTGGGAATAAACCTATATTATCAACTTTCGGGCATTGTATGTAGTACTAGAGGTAATATTAGAACAAAATAACGTTAAAAGAAAACTAAAAATATTTATCGTAGTTGTGGGGGAGTGTGCACAATTTCGCTCTTCATAACACATTAAAAAAATAACTTTTCTTGACTTTTAAAAAAATGGCCAAAGATGGCCAAGCAATGAACCAATCGGCATTGGCTGCCCGGAAGTGCCACTGTAGGATTTATTTAGACTTTAATTAACTCCCAACCTCTAAAAGTTTGGATCAATCCAAAAATAATAAATACTCACAGGTATTTTTGACCGCGGACAGTTTTCTTTAAAAAAAGAAGACTTTGTTTCTTAGAAAACACGCTTGGGGTAGAGGGGGGGTGACGAGTTACATACGTGTTAAGTTTCATCACAGGTGCGAAGCAAAGTTAAAAATTACGAAAAACTTAATTTGTGAGGAGACCCAATGCAAGGTAACGATGTTTGAAGTAGGCTGTGATTACCCTGCATGTTTGTTTTATTTATTTCTCTGATAGTTTGGCACATGGGTGACAGTGACTGTATAATAAATTTCACTAAACATGGTTGAATTTAATTCAAACGAAGATAATTTTAATTATTTGAAAATCAACAGTATTCCATTTGACGATTCTAAAAGATTACTAAGTGATGTGCTCCAAATGAAACAAATGAATTGCAGTGAGGAAGAATAATGTGCAACACTATCTAAAAAATAGAAACTAGCAAAAAGAACACAGGAGAGGTTTTTGAGTACCAATCGATCTTGGTTGTCTTGTCGAGTTAATTGGCCACAATTTATGATTAAAACTCAACCAAGGCAAATTCGAAAATCGTTTCAACATTTATCAAAGAAACAAAAAATGAGAAGAACAAAGATAGAAGAAGAAAACTTCACCAGAAAACTACAGAATTGAGCCGAAACAGTCATACTCTGTTATGACTGCTTTGGCTCAATTCTATCTATTTGTTCCAGTGTTTTTCAAAAAGGACTACCTATAAGAACTCTATAGTTATGAGTTACGTAAGTGATAGTGATGATTCTGTTGGGGACCCAGACTTTGATCCTGTGAGCGAAACATCTAGTGAAAGTGACAGTGACACTGAAATTTTACAACCACCGGCACCAGTCACAAACGTGCAAAAATTGAGGCCTGATCCAGTTACTCCTAGCACTTCGGGTACAACTTCATCTCAAACGGTTGAATCTCAGTGGGTAAATGCTAAGGTAACCAACATTACAGTCTTACAGCTTATAGTCAACCAAACTACTCTCTACGCCATTAAAATTTTGTTAACCGTCGACAATGCTCCAAATGCAAAAAGTCATGCATGGGTTCCAGTAACCATCGAGGAATTACTCCAATTTTTAGCTCTCATTGGGATTAGCATTAGCCATACATTTCTCTGATAACCTGACTGCTGATACCGAGGATAGACTTTATAAGATTAGAGAACTTCTTGACAAGTTTATCGCCAATTTCCAAAAAGCTTATACACCTGGCGAGAGAATTTGTGTTGATGAATCGTTAATTCCTTGGAGGGGAGGACTAATATTTCGGCAGTACATTCCCAATAAAGCTGCCAAATATGGCATAAAAGTGTATAAGGTTTGTGCCGAGAAAGGGTATACATGGAACTTGCTCGTTTAGTGGAAAATCAAAAAGCAACGATACAGCAACTTCAGAAAAAACTGTAATGAAACTGATAGAAGGTCTTCTGGATGAGGGCAGAACTCTGTACACAGCCAATTATTATACAAGCATCTCTCTGGCATATCGCCTAAAATACAGAAAAACGAATTTGGTGGGTCCGCTAAGGGCAAATAGGAAGCACCTTCCAAAAGACGTTATAGGGGCTAAATTGAAGCGTGGCGAGATGTCAGCCCAAGAAACCAAAGATGGTATTGTTGTCCTAAAGTGGCGTGATAAGCGAGATGTCAATATGCTTTCAACAAGATCATCTGCTCTAAAAGTGACAACCACAAAAAGCCGAGAAACCCCTCAAATTATGAAACCAGATATTATTATCGACTACAATCGTGGCAAATCGTCAATTGATTTGAGTGATCAGATGGCCACTTATAGAACGGCTTTACGACGTTGCACAAAATGGTATCGCAAACTTGTGTTTGAACTTAAATGGGGTACAAGTTTGGTAAATGCATATTTCTTGTACAATGAAACTACTGTGAATACCAAGAAATTGAATATTACTGAGATTCGAGAACAGGTTATTCAAGGAATGCTTGAAAAAGCTCAGAGACAAAATAATGCTACCAACCCTGCATCTGCACTATTTGATAAAAAAATTAAATAGATGGAAAAAAGTTCGTGGGCGTTGTTCAGAGTGCTATCTGAAGTTTGGTCGCCTCGGAAAAGAAATTGGTCGTAAAAAGTTTTTATTGCCAAAAATGTGTTAATGCTACTTATTAGAATTATTATGTTAATTATTTACTTTGTGCGTGTTTATCTAAAAAATTTTTATTAAAACTCTGTTTTTCTCTACTTTTTTCCTTCTTTATTTTTATTATAAAAATAGGAAAAGCATAGGCCAACCCAAATATGACAGAAAGAAAGAGTTATGAGAGTTACAAAAGAAGTGAAGAAAAAATAATAACTCGAGTGAAAAGAAAATAAAAAAAAAACAAAAAAACGCTGTAAACATAAGCCATTAGAGAAAGTAACGGCAAGGTCATTTTTGTGTTCTTCCATTTTTAGTGAAGATCGAGAAGCTTTCTTTAAACGTTTTTGGAAGCTGTCTAAGTGGAATGAAAAAAAGTTGTTTGTCTATGGTCATGTAGAAACTAGGCGTATTCTAAGACGTAGAGCAAAAGTTAAGGAAAAAAGTGAAAATTTAAAGAAAAAACAAGGTCATGATTATTTTATCAGCACAACGAAAAATGAAAAGATTAAGGTGTGTCATAAGATGTTTTTAAACTCTTTATGTTTGGGTGAAGATTCCTTAAAAAGATGGCTTAAAGAAAGAAACGAACCGCTTACTGATACGTCTACAGAAAATATCAATAATGATGCTGAAGATACTGCTATTAATCCAAATCGATCAACAAAAAAAACAAGACAAAACATCCTTAGGGAAAAATTGTTGACTTCTGTTACAAATTGGCTAAGCCTTATTCCGAGAGTCCCATCTCATTATTGCAGTGCGTCTTCCTCTGAAGAGTATATAGATAACGCATTTGTATCAAAGCAAAACATGTTTCGCATTTACAAAGGTTGGTGCCAAGAAAATGGAAAGACAGGTACAAATCTTAAATCATTGAAGGGAATTCTGCGAGAAAAGAAAATTTCAATACATAAGCCACGTAAAGACCAATGTGATACTTGCATTGGTTTCATGGAGTGTAAAACAATTTCTCAAGAAACGTATGATGAGCATGTTCAAAGAGAAAAAGCTGAAAGGGCTGCTAAGGTAAAGCTAAAAGAAAACGCATCTGATAAAAATCTGGTTATTACAATGGATCTTCAGAGTGTTTTAACATGTCCAAATCTATTAGCATCTTCAAGCTACTACAAGCTGAAACTCCAGGTGCACAAGTTTACAATTTATGCTTTAAATAATAAAGAAGTTTCTCTGTATGTTTGGCACGAAGCTAGTAGCGGGGTAACTTGCAACAAATTCTCCACTTGTATTGCTGACTACTTAACAAAAAAAGTTAAATGGAACAATTAACACCTTTACGTAATTATCAAAATCGAAAAAATTTTAGCGAGTGTTTTGAGTGACTTTGCAGTTCGCCATAATTGTTAGAGAAGCTCTCCACCATCTTCACAAATTAGGTAATTTAAGTGTCTTATCTGTCACATGTGATGGTCCAAAGGTGCATTTTAAAACGACGCACAGAGGGGCCAAATGGAGCTAATGTCGGAAATAATTATTTAAACACCCAAAATATTAAAAACAAAAATAATGTGTATTGGTTATTGTGATATAGGTTAAAATGTACCTGTTTAATATTTTATAAAGCTTTAATATTTGTTTTTTACAGGGTGATTTAAAAATAGATTTTTTTAAAGAAAGTTAAGTACTTTTACACAAAAAAGACTTAAACATTTATTAAAAATGAGTTTAAAAATTCTACATCTTATAATATTTCTGTTCAAGTTATTTAACCTGGCTCATAATATACAGTATGTCCCAAAAGTCTGGAATCACCTTTTAATAAAAATACTATATTGTACAGAGTGTCCTCAATAAGACATATGCATGCATATTTTTTTACTTATATTGCATCTAAAAACTAATTTTACCATTTTCTAAACCATTTTTATGGTAAATTAATTTTTATCGGTCAAGATGTAAGAGTTATTATTATTAAAACATACAAAAAAACGACCGTTTATATCTCAAAAACTGTACATAGAAAAACTTAACTTTACTTACATTTGTTTTTTGTTACATACTCCACTATACATACTAAAATTATAGCCAGTTCAACCGAGACAAAAATTCCCCATAAGGCCTGTGTAAACTAGTGCGTGGTCCTTTGATAATCCACTTAACCCTTTCCAAAACAAAGATCTGTCAAAATGATATTTTTGAAAAATTTTCGGGCACCTTTTCTAAGTTAAAAATACGAAGTTTGTAAAAGTTTTGGTTCAAAATTTGACTTTCGAAGATTTACCCTTCCCTCACTCCTTTTAACTAAAGTAACTGTAACCGCTACCATAATTCACTTGGCTTTTTACAGGCCTAAAAAGTTGTTTATATCAACTTGATTAAAATCCTTTATTTTAAAATTTTTAAAACGAAGCTTTTCCTAATTTTTACGCGTTCGCCATCTTTAAATTTAATGAGTTAATCAAATTTATGTTAAAAAACTATCAATCAAATTTTTAGTCAATTAAACACTTTTTATTTAATAAAAATTCGTTAATAAACAAACAAGTTTTATATTTAAGATGTATAGTTTAATTTCTTTTATAAGGTCGTATGTCGTATTATTTTTAATATTAAAAATCTCAAAAAGGCGCAGCCATTTTTTTTTCATTTCAATTAACAAAAAAGTGACAATAGTTTTGCTTAACAAAATTTTATCACACACTAAATTATAATTTTTATATTTCTTTTAGGCGACAAATTCGATTCAGCCAATTTTTTCAGCAAAAGACAACAAGGCAAAATATTTAAATATCAGTCAATAGGTGGCAGTACATTTTAGAGTCCTAGGGACACCTATTCGGTTTCTAAATTGTGGGCCTTACTAAAATTTTAGGGATGACAAAAAAAAACAACATATTTTGAGTTTGACACTGACGTTAATTTTTGCCTATAAACACAAGTGGGCGGCTAGTTTTCCAATAGCAACAAAAAAAATAAAAGAATAGAGTAAATAACAAAGCCTATTTTTTTGTCAAAAACCAGGGGCTGACATTTCATCTTATAAATAAAAATAGAAAAAAAGTGTTTATTTACTGTGATAGAAAATACCGATAATCCCGAAGAAGACTTAGCCACAATAGAATGGAACACATAGTGTTACTATGAGCCTGCCTCCAAATACATCCAGAGCAAAATATATTTAAAGACCTTCCGATATCATTGATCCAGAATATGAAAACGAAAATCTCCTGATTCACAGATGCTGCAAGGATAAGAAGTAAAGTTTTCGGCAATCATTGTAAATTAAATATAATAAATGAGTTGCTTTCATATTAACTTAATTAAATCTGTCTTATCTACTTATATTTATTGTAGTTTAAAAACATATTGCATACCTACTGTTATTTGTTGAAGAAATAGTTTAATTATTTAGGTCAATACTATTTATTTATCGGTTCCTATTGTAATAATGTCTTACAATATCTGACTGTTAAAGATAATTATTATTGGATACTTTTAGTTTTAGCTTACAGATTTTGTTTTATTAGTTTACAGTTTTTCTTAAATACTTAATTTCATGCAATACTAAATTAATGAGGCACTCAGGGTTCATTTTCTTGCTTTCTTATTTTGATAAACATTAGTATTAATAATAGGAATAGAAGTTTTTGTAAAATGTAAAAGACTGTATTTAAATAAAATAAATTCAAAAAAAAATTCAAAAATTTGTTTCCACAACCTTGTAGAAAAAATATTTTACCTACATACAAGTAACGAATGTGTTTGCGTCTTCCGCACTGGTTAAAGATTAAATTTCATTCGTGTACAGAAATTTTTTCGCACATGTGTGACAAGTACTTTCAGTACTTCGGCACATGTATGTAAAGTGTTTAACTGTCACAATACTTTTTCGCACATGTGCTGCAAACTACTTTCCCATACGTGCGGAAAAGCAGTTTCATTTGATTTACGCAAAATTAAATAACAATTTTTACAAAAATTAGTATAGTTCAACAGCATTCGTAGGAAAAATAGCGTCCATAACTCGATAGAGAGTAACTTTCTCACGCTCGTGTGAAATTTGTCACTTTCTTCTCTTGTTATGTAATAAATAAATAAATAAATGAAAAGGGCTTTATTTTCAACTCAGCGAAGTTAACTGAGCAATATACTAATTATCAAAAACTATCTTATAAATTGGTTCGTAATCCCGTGATTTTGTTGGTTACGCTAAGGCCAGCCCTTAAAAAAACGTTTTGTAAATAGAAAAAATTGTCTGTCTTTAAATACCTACTTATAATCATTTAACTTATATTAAACGACTTTATTTTTTCAAAATATCTGAAAATAATATGAAAATCCGGGTCACGTGATCTTAGTTAAATTTTCTCAATCAAATTGACGTGCCCCCGGTATATAGGGGTGGCGCTTCAGTCAGGAGGTTGATGGCTTTTGTCTGATTTGGTGTCCTGCAGCAAATATAACATTGAGCACGTCTTTGTAAATCCTAATAGATCTCTTCTATAAAAAAGCAGTTTCATTTGATTTACGCAAAATTAAACAACAATTTTTACAAAAATTAGTATAGTTCAACAGCATTCGTAGGAAAAATAGCGTCCATAACTCGATAGAGAGTAACTTTCTCACGCTCGTGTGAAATTTGTCACTTTCTTCTCTTGTTATGTAATAAATAAATAAATAAATGAAAAGGGCTTTATTTTCAACTCAGCGAAGTTAACTGAGCAATATACTAATTATCAAAAACTATCTTATAAATTGGTTCGTAATCCCGTGATTTTGTTGGTTACGCTAAGGCCAGCCCTTAAAAAAAACGTTTTGTAAATAGAAAAAATTGTCTGTCTTTAAATACCTACTAATAATCATTTAACTTATATTAAACGACTTTATTTTTTCAAAATATCTGAAAATAATATGAAAATCCGGGTCACGTGATCTTAGTTAAATTTTCTCAATCAAATTGACGTGCCCCCGGTATATAGGGGTGGCGCTTCAGTCAGGAGGTTGATGGCTTTTGTCTGATTTGGTGTCCTGCAGCAAATATAACATTGAGCACGTCTTTGTAAATCCTAATAGATCTCTTCTATAAAAAACTAGTTGAAACATTATTTCTGTTCATATGCAAGACTTTTTAAAAATCTTTAAACGTATCTTGTTAGATTTTTGATTTTCTTTTGTACATTTCCAAAAAATACAAAAATCGAAACAATTTCGCTACAGTTTTCTATAACACAACTAGGCTACTGAAATGCCAAACTTTGTTTTGAAATATTTGTTGTGTTTTAGCCATAACTTTTTTTTTATTTTTTGAATAAAATGATTTGGCGAAAAACTGCTAAGATACGTTTGTTAAAAATGCTTTAAAAAACTACCCCTCAAAATTTCGACGCGTTCCGCTTCTTCGTTTTCTATTTCTATTAGAACAAAGATTTGGCCAAAAAACGCGATATCAGGGTTGTCAAATGGTAAGTTTTCGGACGAAGTTTGCCCCCTTAAGGTAAATTCTAATAATAATTGACTTAGTTTAAAAAATATGATTACTCTATGACAACCTACAGCTAGAAATTGGTATTTAGTGTTTTTTGGTTAAATTACCTGTGCTGGATGTCTCCATCGTAAAAAAAAAATTTCATTTCAAATATAACACTTCATATAATTAGAGAAAGTAATACATAATTATTCCATAATTTGTATGTAATTATCATAAAAAGTAAACAGACGCTTTTTAAAGTGTCAAACTCACATCATACTAAAAAACAAGTGAAAAGGTTGCATTTTCAGCGCCCACTAGTTTGCTTTTGTTTATTTGTGTTTTTTTTAGTTTCTTCCACTTTTACACCCGATTGGCCCCTTTGTGCGACGGCAGAATTGGGTTGCATATTGGATGTATTTAATTTAAAACCACTACAACAGACAACGTCTTTAACACTTGATGAAATGTCAATAAAAAAAAATAGTGGTCGAGATACAAAATTGTAGTATTTGGGAATATGTGGAAGTTGGCAATAATATCGATTTAGTAAAATAATGTTTCAGAGAAATGAAATGTTTCAAGGAAGATGATGAATCAGTACTTGGATATGTGGGTTTATTGATTTGCATAAGTGGAGCTTTAAAATTTTTTAAAAGTATTCGCAGAGTAACGTCCATAAATAGAGCAAGAAAGGCTAAAAGCATTTTGATATAATTGATGAAATTTGTTATTATTTAATACTTTCTTTTAAAGGTTTTTATACCATATTTGTTTTGATTTTATATATTAGACAAAGCTCTTTTTTGGTTCTCGAGAGGTTGCGCCCTCTTATAAAAGGTTTCATGTTATAGTGCAATTTTATTATGTCATTTTTATTTTTACAAACATTTTCAATCTAGACATTGCTAAAAGAAGTTTTTCAAAATAAAAAACAATAGAAAAACTAGCGACCCACAGTGGTTCAAAACCCCCTAAAAATGACGCATTGGGGCTCCCATATGACTTTAAGCAAGTCATATAAATAGCTACTATTATACTAAGATCATGACCTATACTACCTGTTTTTCATTGCCCTACTTCTTACTATCGTCAAATTGCTTATAACCGCGCCGGGTCGCTAGTGTTGCTTTTTTGGTTTGTTTCTCTCCAGTCCTGGATGGAACAAATTAGTGACTTGTTTACATTGTTGTTTTTATTGGTAAAAGTTTTTTTAAAAGATAATTTAATATGGATAAATTAGCTATTGGTAAGTACTTCTAGAATATAATAATTTTTATTTTTTTTTAGTAAGAATTTGAGATTTAAGTTAATATCTCTTTAGAGCTTCACCTAGCTCACCTTTAAAATTAATAACGTTAAAACCCTATACATTACTGCTTTTAAAAAATGCGGCACCTAAATATTCCGAGAGCATGGTTGAATCAATGCTTTCAAAATGCTATAGGGTAGGTTTAGGAAGCTAATGAATCTGGAAAATCACACAGTTTTAAGGATGTCCAAAATAGTTTTGGCATGCTGTGTGCTGCATAATATATGCATTGACCAAAATGAAACTTTGAAAAGGTACTTCAACATTAGGACTTATACCAAATGAAGAAGCACCAGTTAATGTAGCTGTACAAAAAAAAAGAACTACAACTATAACAATTTGTACAATAAATGTATGCTAATGTCAATGGCTTATGAGAATTACCAGATTTGTGGAAAAGATTACAAGCTATCGATAATGAAATGTGGTCATCTATATTGATCGCAACAGATTCAACAGCTTTAAGACAATGCGTCAAGTCAGTGTGTGATGCAGCGGTACCTAAATATTCCGAGAGCATGACTAAATCAAACCGAACCTGACAGAGCAGATCACCACCCTTCTCGACAGCAGGTCGTGGTGAGCAGATTAGATGCTGCTTTTGGATGCTGCAGATCAGAATGAATAGAGAAATCAGAATCATCTGCAACTCTAGAACATGTTATTGATAGCAATCCTTCAGTTGTTGTTTGGACTAGAACTCATAAACAGATGAGGAAGACATTTACTGCCGGAAAGAAAAATATTTGTGAGTAACCAGCAACTAAATTTTTCGCTGATCTGAATGGTCATCTTGCGGGTGCCCCTGAATCGATCAGCATTGAGAAATCAAACATTTTTTATTAGACAGACATACAATCGTATTTCAAAAATTCAAGATCGCACAGATAGAATACAATAGCGTTATGTTAGCTCGAAAGATAATCCTGCAGATATAATTTCTAGGGGGTGTAAACCTAGCCTTCTTATCGAATGCTGGTTATGATGGCATGGACCAAAGTTTTTACTTGAGAATGAGACAATGGCTAACGTTGGTAGCCACTGAACTTAATTCGGAGCATGATTCGGAGAGAAAAAGCTTTACCATGATCGCAACAAACGAAGAAAAGTTTGAGTTAATTTTTATTGTTTACGATTTATAAAAAAATGCCGAAAGTGACCACCATAACATTCATCCAAATCATTGAGTCCATCTGAAATTACACAAGCCGAAACTAATCATTCAATCCGTACAAAGAAAAGGTTTTAGCCGCGAAATCAAGGATTTAAAAGAAAAAAGAAACTTATCAAAGAAATGTAAAACAATAAATCTATATCCGTTTTTAGACAAAAATCAAATTTTACGTAGTAGGCGTTTACAACAACACGATAAACAAATAACGTACGACCTCAAGTCCAATTTTATTACCAACCAATCATTTTTTTCGCGTTGACTGGACGTTTTCTGTCTTCAATTGACAACTTTCTATTTTTTTATCATGGAAGCCATGTTTTTAATCTGCTTAAGATTTTCGATTTTCACTGCATTTTCGTGAAATTTCTGTGAATAGCTAAGCTGTTATTTTGTGATTCATTATGGATCCAGGTATTAATTTCTTTAAAAATATTTTGGACTCTTCGTCCAGTGAGGACGACGATGTTATATCTCAAATAGCCACAACTGCCTGTGCAGCTACTACAAGTACGCTCCTGGGGGCCGCCGTACCCCTGAAAACAATGAAAGGGATACACAATCGGTTCATGGAGTCTTTGGAAAATGTAGATTCCAAAGAATTTCAACAAGACTTTCGATTAACAGTGAAGGCGTTCGATTGGGTTCTGAATAAAATACAGAACGAACTTGAGAATTTTGCATCTGGGCCAGATACAGTACCTCCAAACGGTTTTTGGTTCTCTGTTAGACTTATAGGTCAGGTTAGCATACTCATTTTGTAGGGATTTTATTGGTCTCTAATTTTTAATATAACATTTTTTTGAACAACGCGCCGCTATCGGGTTATAGGCAAGAAACTGAAAAATTGCGCCACTGAAGCGGGAGGGCTAGGGGTGGAGACTTTTAATATATTAATGTCCCAACTACCCTAAAACTATTCCCGGATACAAAAATTCTCCCGCCCACCATGCACTCTACAACCCTCTCGTTGACTGGACTATTATATCAGTATTACACGATTTTTTGTTTCTGCTACTTAGATTTAACAAGTGTAATGTATAAGCAAGGCCAACACAAAAATAGAGGCCACGACCCTGAAAAAATCAGCTGTTCTCCCGGGGCTGAATTTTACATTGGGTCTTATGGGAGGTCAGACGTTTTTTTATGATATTTTCAAAATGGCACTACAGATTTCCGCAAAATTTCATTCAAATATTCTCAGACACCATCCCGATATTCCACCAAAGGTTTGTAAGGAAGCAACATGATTAAAAGGTTAAAATCTTCAAGATTTAGCATTCCTTATTTTGAATTCAAATTACCCGCCATGTACCGCATGCCAACTGTTATATTTGACATGTATTTGACTTTGTCATATGTGATTGTCACATTCGCTTCTGCTTTAAACTTAATTTTTGTGTGAGCCAATGAAGCGGCTATGAAAAATTGGGGCTTACTATACATTTAAAAAAAATTGTTCTGCCAGAATAAAGTAAAAACAATCTCAAAAACGGCTTTATTTAAAAAAAAATCAAATATCCATGAACCGTCATTCCAACTTCAATATTTTAAACCACCGATTTCGACATAATTTTGGGATTTGTGTGTACATTAAAAATGACCTTTCATGTCATCGAGAGAAGAAGCTAGAACTAGCGAACCTCGATATCATGTGGCTGAAATTCACCTCAAAGTCATCGACCAAGTTCATTTGCTGCCTCTACCGACCGCCAAGTAACACCGAGTATCAAAACTTTTTTGCGACATTATCCGAAAACTGTGATAGTATACAGTCTAACTATCCACATGCGGAAATTGTTTTTTTAGGCGATTTCAACGTCCACAATATACCCTGGCTAAAACACCACAACAAAACAGATAATGAAGGCAGGGAAGCAGAAGCTTTTGCCATAAGTTGTGGTCTAACGCAGCTTGTCGATGAACCTACCCGTATCTCAGAAAGGGGTGAATTTGCAGCGCTTTTAGACTTGTTCCTAACTACAAATCCTGACTTGTACACAATTCAAGTAGATCCCCCACTTGGTTCATCCGATCATAAACTTATAAGAACAAAGTGCGAAATGTTCATACCGCCAAGCCAACAATCACTTCCTCGTAAAATATGGCACTATAAATCGGCAAAATGGAATGACCTTAAACAGTTTTACCTGGATTTTCCATGGCAAGAGGTTTGCTTTAAAACAGCTGATCCCACTATTTGCTGTAATGAAATAACAAAAGTAATCTTATCTGGAATGGATGCATATATCCCACATACAATAAAACGCAGAGCTAATGCAAAACCTTGGTTCAACAGCCAGTGTCAAACGGCTGTACAGAAAAAACACAGAGCATACAACCTTTGGAAACGACAACAAACCGCTCAAAACCACACAGAATTTATAGAAGCCAGAAATAGTTGCAAAATTACTATTGACGCCGCCAAAGAAACATACAATCAAAGAATAAAAAACAGGTTGCTGAATTGTCCAAGTAGTTCTAGGTCCTTTTGGTCTCTTGCAAAAGCCGTTGGATCAAACTTCACCAAGTCATCCATACCACCACTTACAGATAAAAATACTCACTTAGCCACAACATCAGAGGAAAAAGCCAATATGCTGGCCAAAATCTTTTCCTCCAACTCAAACCTAACAGTGCCAAATGGAACAACTCCACCGTTCATTGAAAGGGTTTCCCACAGTATGCCAGAGGTACCCTTTTGTCACAGAGAAATACGAAAATCCCTTAAAAAGTTGGATACAAACAAAGCAATGGGTCCAGATGGCATTCCCGCGATAGTACTCAAAAATTGTGCTAGCGAACTCACCCCAACTTTCGCAAAATTATTCAATTTATCTTATAGGCAAGGAGTATATCCATCATCATGGAAGTCTGCCGCAGTACAACCCATTCCAAAGAAAGGAAAAAAGACAGATCCGTTAAACTATAGACCAATTGCTCTACTTCCGGTGATATCAAAAGTAATGGAAAGAGTTGTGAACAATCACCTAACCAAGTACTTGGAAAAATACAAAATTATCAACGACAAGCAATACGGATTTCGAAAATATAGGTCAACTGGCGATTTACTTACATACTTCACTCACTTATGGCAAAAAGCGATTGAGTTGCGAGGTGAAACAAGAACAATTGCCTTAGATATATCTAAAGCATTCGATAAAGTCTGGCATGAAAATCTGCTCAACAAGCTCAAAGCAACGGGCTTGTCGCCGAGACTTTGCACTTGGTTTGAAAGTTACCTTAAGGATAGATCCATTTATGTTGCACTGGATGGCCGGAACTCCAACTCTTACCAAATAAATGCTGGTGTGCCACAGGGAGCAATCCTTTCGCCAACACTTTTTCTGATTTACATAAATGACCTCATAGATAAAACAGTAAATCCACTTTATTGCTTTGCAGATGATGGCAATGTAGTCTCCTCAGTCATACCACCCACTCAGTGTCTATCCGCACGTGAATTCCATCATCTTAGACTAACTCAAATATCGCAGATAAATAACGACCTGGAGATAATAGAGGACTGGGGCACCTTGTACAGTTCAACGCGCAGAAAACCCAAGCAGCCCTGTTTTCAAAAAAGACCAGCACCGGTGAGCCAAACATCATACTATCTGGAAGTGCTGTCACATTGCAGAGCCAGTTGAACATCTTAGGAGTCACTGCAGAGACCAACATGTCTTGGCACAGTCACGTGGCAGATATAGCTAGAAGGGCGTCCCAAAAGCTTGGGGTGCTATTTCGTACAAGACATCTGTATACACCAGGCCAACTGCTGACACTCTACAAAGCCCAGATTCGACCAACTATGGAGTACTGCTCACATATATGGAGTGCGGCACCCAAACATACCTTAATGCTTTTGAATACCGTGCAAAAGCGAGCTGTCAAGCTGATCAATGACCCCGCACTTACCCGTAGCTTGGATAGTCTCGAACATCGAAGAACTGTGGGCGATCTCTCTCTCTTCTACAGGTATTATCACGGAAAATGCTCTAAAGAGTTGGCACGTATGATCCCCCCGGGAGTAGCACCTACTAGGCGAACACGTCAAACAGACGGTAACCATCAATTTACTGTCAAAATAGAGGCACCAAGAACCTCATTATATCAGAATTCATATCTCTGGAGAACAGCATCGCTGTGGAATAAACTTCCTGCGACAGTTTTCCCTGCAGGTTACAACCTGAACCGTTTCAAAACCAACACACACCAACATTTCCGCGCACTTGCCGCTTGTCGAGCGTGATAGGGATCTCCTTGCGAGTGCGCATACCCGTAAAAAAAAAAAAAAAAAAAAAAGACAATCAGCTGTGTCGTAACGTGACCATCAAAAAAAAAATCAGCCCCGGATGTGACGTCAACAGATTGGAGGATCGTGGCCCGTCCATTTTGATAGCCCTGGTATAAGTAGCAGATTACACGGTTGTCACGCATCTTACAAAACATAAGAACAAATTTTAGGCCTAGAATTAAAAAAGATATATTATTTTCCTGAAATTTTTTCATACTTTTTGATGTGACAAAAAATATGTGAATTAATGTGTAAATTTTTTTTCTATGTGAAAAATGAAAGTTCTAAATCATGTGTATTTTGATTATACACGATTTCCAAAACACCGCCTATGTGTAACATAAAGCATAATATGCATAATATGCTTTATGTTACACATAGGAGGTGTTTTGGAATACGTGTATAATAAAAATACACATGATTTAGGACTTAAAACATTTTTGCCATATTGTTACATAGGCGATATTAAAATGACAACGACGAAATATTTTTTAGGAATACTTCCATCAACCCATTTAATCACTACTAATATAAACAGTGTAAATTACGACAGAGCTAGAAAGTGGAACCTGCCAGTGGTAAATAAAAATTGGCTAATTAAATGCTATGAAACAACTAGCAAAGTCTCAGAAAAAGACTTTTTGGTGCAAGGTTAGTTCTAATAGATTTGAAGATTTTCTAGTTTTACATCCTTAAATAATAAAAATGTAAAACATAGCATATTCTCAACTCTTGTTTATGTACAAACTTAGACATATTTTTCCTCATTTTAACAAACATTACAGAATGTAAATTATTCAAGGCAATTTTTCGGAAACACTGAGTTTTTAGAACCATTGTATATCGCTTTCTGGCAAATATTCAATTTCTCCTATTTGGAACCCGCTAAACTCGAATATACCAGTTGCCCCCTTCGTAAGATATTCAAAATGGCGGTTAACATGGCGCCAAAATTTCAAATTGACGCTGTAAAGCCCGACCGTTAACTCTTCGGGGGCGTCCTGCACCTATGTCGGTTTAGAACGTTTTTCTACGTTGTCTCATACGCCTATTCTCCATCTTCTTCGACCTTTCAGGTTTTTTTTGATTTATTGATCTTTGGATTGACTTTTTCCATTTCATTTTAGGTCATCCTATTTTTCTGCGTTCTATTGGTTGCCATTCTAGGATCTGCTTTAGTAATCTTTCGTCGTTTATCCGTTGTACATGGCCTTACCATATCAGTTGTCTTTTAGTGATGTCATCGGTTATGCTTCCCTCGATTCCCATTATTTCTTTTATCTCTGCTCCGTAAAATACTGTTAAGACACCCAATAACCTTTTTTGCTTATACTATTTGTTTTTCCACATCTTTACAGTCTGTTCCTGTCTTGTCAAATGTGACACACAAGTATACATACTCATTGCTTAGAGATATTGATGACTGACTTGATTTGTTCAATTTCTAAACTTTCCATTTTTGCTTTACTTTACGCGCCGGGCGTTGACCGGACGTCTTCTGTCTGTCAATCTTCAATTTTGTATTATTTTTATCGTGTAAGCCAGGTTTTTAATCTTCTCAAGTATTTCGATTTTCGCTGCATTTTCGCAAAATTTTTGTGAACTTTTTTGAGAAGCTAAGCTGTTATCTTGTATTTACTATGAATTCATGTATTTAAAAATATTTTGGATGACTCTTCATCACAACTGCCTGTGCAGCTACTACAAGTACGCTTCTGGGGGCCGCCGTACCCCCGAAAACAACGAAAGAGATACACAATCGGTTCATGGAGTCTTTGGAAAATGTAGATTCCAAAGAATTTCAACAATACTTTCGATTAACAGATCGATTGGGTTCTGAATAAAACACAGAACGAACTTGACAATTTTGCATCTGGGCCTAGATACAGTATCTCCAAGAAAGCTTTTGTCTGTAATTTGGCTATAAGCCCACACCTGATAGCTATCGGTCAGTTTAATGGTTACATATTATTTTAAATTAATCAATATTTGGGTTCGACATTATTATACATTAGGTATAGGTTTATTATAGCCCATCGCACCGTTACTTAGCCTTAAGTGTTCCTTATTACGTCATATTATGATTATATTAAGAAACGCTTTAAGCTAAGTAACGAAAAAAAAGTCGGTGAGATGGACCCTTAGTTTCTTACCTTAGAACAACCTCCAAAATGTGTCATGGTTTGACAAGAACGCAGACCAGAAATTTGGCATACCAATTTGCTGTTGCGAATAAAGTAGACACACCATCAGAGTGGAATAAAAATAATAAAGCAGGCATTCATTGGCTTTATGGGTTCATGAGTCGTACACAAAGAACTCTCTTTGCGTCAACCCGAAAGCATATCATTGAGCAGAACTTCCAGTTTCAATAAAACAAATACCACAACTTTCTTTTCAAATTTAAAAAAATTGTAGCAGAAACACAATATTGCACCAAACATGATATGGAATCTCGATGAGACAGGGTGCATGACAGTCACGAAACTGCCAAAGGTAATAGCTGTACGAGGGACAAAACAAGTAGGGCAGATCGCTTCGGCAAAAAGAGGAACTCTGACAACCGTTCTTTTTTTCATTAGCGCATCAGGAGGCACGATTCCGCCTGTATTCATATTCCCACGAGTTTACTTCAAAGATAACATGCTCAAGGGAGCTCCGATTGGTGCCAAAGTTATGGCAAATCGATCTGGTTGGATGACCGAGAAAATGTTTGTTGAATCTTTGAAACATTTCTTAAACCACGTTCAACCAACCGCTGATAAGAAAGCATTAATGATTATGTCCAATAAGTGGAATTGTGTTCCCAAAGATAAGGCCTTTTAACCCCTGGAGTCAACTTTGCATTAACATGAAAAGTGCATGAAGGCCTCTAAGCGAATAGAGTATAGAGTTACAAATGGATTTAACATGTCATTTTGAACAAAAATAAAGTTACCTTAAGACCCAGAACTAGTTAGTAGGTCGTATGGACGGCTGTATGTGCCTACTAGCGCCAATTTTGTTGTAAATGATGTTCCGCTGTACCTATCAGCATTAATCTTTTTTCTTTTAATTTAGGTATGTCCAAGAAGAGGCCCTCCAAGGGCAGGACAAGGCCCTACCCACCACCCACCACGTTCCCAATACCACACCACCCAGTACTACACCACACAATACCAACAAATAAAAACAAGGAATGGAGCACCGCTAACAAAAATAACTTGAAATATATTTGAAAAAATTTATTCTTGGGGATAGAAAACAAGAACGCTGTCAAGTTTATTGATAATTATATATAGAGTTGGTCCTAAAAAACACACGAGCCACAGATCCGTTGTGTTTTTCGATGAAATTAAATTTTTTGTAAAAAAACAGACTTTCTCAAACTTTTATATGCATACAAAAGGGAATAAAAAGCTAAAAAAAATGTTTTTTCGTTTGCTTACGTTTCAAATGCATAAATTGCAAAATCATCTAGAAAGGAAAAATGGCGTAGTCGTAAGGTGTCTAAAATATTGACATAAACATATATTTGGATTGGCCTTTTAACGAAAATATTACTCACTTCGGTCCATAGTAGCCTTGGCCGGCTAAAAAGTGAACGCTCCCCCAACCTTTCGCTTCGTAGTTCAAGGCCAACAAAAAAATAGAGGCCACGACCTTGAAAAAATCAGCTGTTCTCCCGGGGCTGAATTTTACATTGGGTCTTATGGGAGGTCAGACGTTTTTTTATGATATTTTCAAAATGGCACTACAGATTTCCGCAAAATTTCAGTGAAATATTCTCAGACACCATCCCGATATTCCACCAAAGGTTTGTAAGGAAGCAACATGATTAAAAGGTTAAAATCTTCAAAATTTAGCATTCCTTATATTTGAATTCAAATTACCCGCCATGTACCACATGTACCACATTTGACTTTGTCATATGTGATTGTCACATTCGCTTCTGCTTTAAACTTAATTATTGTGTGAGCTAATGAAGCGGCTATGAAAAATTAGGGCTTACTATACATTTAAAGAAAATTGTTCTGCCAGAATAAAGTAAAAACAATCTCAAAAACGGTTTTATTTAACAAAAAATCAAATATCCATGAACCGTCATTCCAATTTCAAAATTTTAAGACAATCAGCTGTGTCGTAACGTGACCATCAAAAAAAATCAGCCCCGGATGTGACGTCAACAAAGTGGAGGATCGTGGCCCGTCCATTTTGATAGCCCTGCGTAGTTCTACCGACAGGGGCCCGCTGGAGTGAGGTGTACTTTAAAGTAGTACATATTAAATCAACTGGTGATATCGAATCGATACCCCATCTATGGGAAGAGAATGGGGTAGTTTACTGGCCGCCCTCCCAAAAACAAGTCCTAAGGGAGCAATCAAACTCATGCAGTATCCCGGACAAAGACTCTTGTAAGCTTTATCGCTGCCAGGTAAAGGCTACCAAAATAATAATATATATGCATGCGGCTGCGAAAGTATTATATTTTCATATTTACTTATTAATTATTATATTTATTTATTACTTTAGTTTCAATAATTATTCATTATTTAAGTATTGTTTATTTGTAAGATTATTATTTAATAAAACAAATTTAATTTAGACACAGGACTTTTTTATTTAATACGATAACTATTTAAAATACAATCGGTGTACAACCATTCTAGACCCCAAAGCAGACTGCGGCTTTCAGCCACCTCCCAAGTTCGCCTGTGCGATTCATGGACATTGTTGTCACTACTTATTATTATTCTTAAGTTACCACAAAAAGCCAAGCAGCTGTGTGAAGAAACGAGCACAACTGATACTGACGACGACAGAGCCAAAACAGTAACAGCTAAGCGGACAACCGAACAAACTAAAAAAACAATGGCATCCAGTTCGAAAGAGAAGTTGCTAGACCGGCCGGAAAACGTTTTATTAACGGTCAGAAATTAGTTACTGCGTCTACTCAACGTCGTTTAAACGGTTTCCAGGTTATTCAGTCTTAGACACCGTTAACCATTATGGTATCTAGTCGTCTGGGGAATTCAGTCTTACTATGACTAAATAGTGTACTCAAATTAACGTCAAACTTGGTGAAGAATGTAGTAGTTAGTCGGAAAAATGCTGCTTGGGAAAGGCTACTGTTGCTCAGGCTGCTATAAAATACTTTAGTTTTGAGAAACTTCTACACCCACTCTACAGCCCTGACCTTGCCCCCAGCGATTATTATCTCTTTTCAAAATTGACTAAAAAACACCTTCGAGAAAAGAAATTTTAGACCGATCAAGAGGTGCAAGAAGCTGTTTTAGAACATTTTGCAGACAAATCTTCAGAGTACTTTTTTTGAGGGTATAAGATGTTAGTTTCAAGATCTCAAAAATGCATGGAAATGCAAGGGGACTATATTGGAAAATAATTACCATGTTTTATTTCTCTCTCTCCTTTAGAACATAGTCAGGCCGGGAACTTTTGGCGCTTACCTAGTAACAAACTCTCAAGCGACGTCCGTAAATGGGGGTGATTTAAGAAATCATTAAAAAAAAACATGTTTTTTACACGTTTTATTCGATTTTCTTAAAAACGAAGCTCTTTATCAAAAACTGTGGTTAATACTTCGTCGTAGACAATAAAATTTCCTTTTAAACGCTGTAAAACAAAGTGGAAGTTATTCCACAGTTACCGCTCCAATGCTTAGTTTAACACAATTATTTAAAATCACCAAACTAATTAATTTTTTTACAGGTTTTATCCACTTTTTTTAAAACTAAATGTCTTCCTAACTTTTCGGTGGATAATAAAATTTCCTCTCAAACAGTGTATCACAAAATATGACCCATGTTATAGGTAACTCGCCAGAGGCGTCAGTAAATTAAGGTAACTTTTAAAAATTACAAAAAAAAACATTCTTATCAATTTTTTATAAAAACTAAGGTCAGTAGGATGAAATAAGGTAAAAAAATAAATTTTTTACTGAAAAATCCTATTTTGATTATTTTTCAAAATTTATTTATATAAGTACGCCCCTGGAGTCTTAAATGTGAATTAAGCCGCACATTATAATACAGGGCTTAAAACAAAAATTAATTTCCTACAATAAAGTATATGAATCATTTTTTCCCAAGAAGTGTAGTTTTTGAGAAAATTTTATAAAACCTATAAAAAAACATGTTTTTTTTATAAATAATCCCAATTTACGGACGCTACTGAAAAGTAACTTTCTTCTCCTAATCATATCGACAATACATTGTTGGAAAGGGAATTTTGTTCTCCACAAAAAACTGTTCTGTGCAATTTTCTTCCTTTCCTACCAGCTTTTCAGCAGAATAGATCGCACGGGGTTGCAAGCAGTTTGATTTTTATATTAATATTCTCATTAGTGCGCTGTCTCAAGAAATATACAATAAATATGGGCCCCTATTATCAATTTCCATTTTAAACTCTGACAACACTACCAAAAATTGAGGCCCCGTCAAACGAAGCAACGATGTGGCTCCCTCTACAAAACACCTTGAGAACTACAAACCATCTCGCAAGTTAGTGACAATATGTATAGAGGGGGTAACCCGTTTGCCGTAACCTTTTTTCGGATTATTTCTACTGTGCAGTGGGTGTTCTTAGTTACTGTATATTTTTTAACTGTCTTTTAAAATTGGTTTACTAAACTTTAATTACTTATTATTAGATGGCTAAACCCTCTCTTAGATCTACTAGGTATTCATTTCTTGTTATAATTTCTTATTTTTATCACTCACGGTATACTTGTCGTAGGTCTTGGTGGGGTCATAGGGCTCCCATCTGTTGGCGGGAAAGATGTGTTTGTTCCTTTCGTACCAACTCCTCAGCAAAACTTTTCCAGCATGCGACTCGTCCTTTTCAATCGAAGCGTCGCTCACAAGCCGCACGTCATCGTGAACATCGAACAGGAAGAGTGGACCACTTTTACCTCTGGCCTAAAATTTTGAGTTTTTCAATATAGATCACCATTAAGGCCCGGTCAAAACAATGCGGCGCGACGACACCAACGCACCGTCGTAAAATACAATGCATTGCGAATTTCGACGGCGGTGCAGCCATCTACAGTGTGTCCACCGATTAAGTGCGGGTAGGGTATAAATGACAAAAAAATTTGATTTAGATTCTGATTTTCTAGGAATCGCTCCTGCTTGCCCTCTATTTAACTCGTCTTCGACTGGGAAAAATTTCCGGAAATAATTTAACCTCGCGTGGTATTCGGTAAAAAAATTCCACGCCAAATTATGTCTAAAAATTGAAAAAAAAATTTCTTCGACAAGACACCAGCAAAACATATACATTTTTGATTGACTTAATTATTTAGTAAAATGGCAAATAATATTTTGTCATTATAACTACCTGAATTTAAAAGTAAAAGCTAATTTATTATTTTTATGACAAGAATAATTGAGAATTTTCTTTATATCATTTTGATATACTTAGGTTTATGAACAAATTTAGTTTCGTCGCAGTTTCAGCACCAATTAGATTAATTTCTACTTATTGTAGTAGATTCATGAAAATACTAAATTAGAATGTAAAATATACAAGTAGTAGAAAATTATAATTTTATCAATTTTTTATATAGATACACAGATAAATTTAGTGTACTTTGCAGTTTGGGCAGCAATCGCTTCTCAGCCTTTTAGATAGTTTCTACTTATTGTAGTTACACGGAAATACCAGTTTACAAGGTGGAATATTATAATCTTTAATTTTTCAGTAACTTTGGGCTACTATAAGTGTTAGAACATAAAATACTCTGCCAATCTATGGGCACCTAAGCTCACACTAGGTACTATAGTTATAGTGTGAGCTAATATAATCAAAAACTGAAATATATTTTATTCAACTCCAGACTCAATTACCTTTCGTTTGATACCACACAAGCCATGTTTTGACTTAAACTCAAATTTTTTTAATCTACCCCCCACCCTTTTAAAAAAAACTAAAATGTATTTTGTTTAACTCCAGACTCAATTACCTTTCGTTTGATATCACACACGCCATATTTTCACTTAAACTCTAATTTTTGACATCTACCCCCACCCTTTTTTTAAAAATAAACTAAAATTCATTTTTTTTAACTCCAGACTTAATTACCTTTCGTTTGATATCACACACGCCATATTTTCACATAAACTCTAATTTTATTTGGCTTGCGTTCGGTGGATTTTGTTCATTTTTAAATGGGACCATCACGGCCCAAGACCCAACTTAGGTACCAAATTTCATTAAAATCGGACAAGCGGTTTTTGAGTTATGCGGGTTGGTCGTTACAGACAGACAGACATACAGACAGACATACAGACAGACATACAGACAGACAGACAGACAGCAAAACAAAAAAGTTTCAAAATCATCTGAAATGCAAAGATATATAAAAAAATTTGAAATCGGAGCAACTTTTTTTTTCTCGAAAAAATTAGGATCACCATAGCTTACACTACTTATAGTAGTAGTGTGAGCTAAAATGTATTCGTTTTTCATACATGAACACATTCAGCTTGCTCGCAGTTTCGTCACCAATGGATTGTTAACCTATAAATTGTTCATTTCTACTTATTATAGTTGCACAAAAATGCAAATTTAGGATGCAAAATATTATATCTTACTATAATATATATATATATATATATATATATATATATATATATATATATATATATATATATATATATATATATATATATATATATATATATATATATATATATATATATATATATATATATTGTGGCTACAACAAGTGGTAGAAAATTATAATTTCTACGATTTTTCATAAAGGTACATAAAGAGATTTAGTTTGTGTTACAGTTCCGGCAGCGATTTTAGCCATATACATTTTTTGTTGATTTCTACTTGTTGTAGTTGCACGGAAATAACATTTTAAGACTCAACACAGTACATTATTTAAATTTACATAAGTTTTGTGTAACTACAAAGAGTAGAAAATTGCTTTTTTGCGTTTTTAAGCATGCAGCTCTTATGTGGCATCAGAAAATCGTGGTGCTAAATGGAAAAATGGCGAATAAAATCGTATCCATTCAAAGTGCAGCTTTTTCGCCTCTAAGAACAAAGGAGGTTTCCGACGAATGCAGAAGAAAATCTTACCTATGTAATTGAAACATATAAAAATTGAATAAATTAATTAAAACCAGTACCTACTGTCAAAAACAATATCCTGTCAACAAAACGTCAAAAAATTTCCAATTTAATTCTCTGTTGGGTACCCACGAGGAAAAAATTTCCACTAAAATACGTGCGTTGCTATGGTGATATGGCAAAAAAACACATTTGGATTGGTTAAAAAATACTGGTATGGAATTTTCAACAAAATCTGTCAAAGTTTGTCTTGTC
Source organism: Aspidapion aeneum (assembly GCA_963576565.1). NCBI lineage: Eukaryota > Metazoa > Arthropoda > Insecta > Coleoptera > Brentidae > Aspidapion > Aspidapion aeneum. The sequence continues at coordinate 29,018,639 of OY755038.1, read as the reverse complement.
GCAGTTTTTTAAATATATATATTTTTAAATCATATGTTACAAACCAAAGCGGCTAGCGAAACGCGTAAATGTTGATTGAGAATTACATTTTCAATAAAAATTGTCATTCTTTGTTTGAAACTCGTAGACAATGATTGTGTAGAAATAACATTTCGGACTTCCATTGTCTTTATTTATTTTAAAACACGACGTTTCGGTTAGTAAGTATCTCTAACCGTTATCAAGTGTGAACTAAACATTCTAGTCTCTAGGCTACTACTTATACTACTTGGTGTGCAGTCAGGTGTGACGGCGCGCCCCCTTTTTTAATCCTAAGACGCCTGTTTTCCTTAAGGAGTGGTTTCCATATGTTTGGTATGTCCGTGCTTGGTTGACTGAAAACTTCTTTATTCTGCATTATATACGCAGCTTCAATAAACTTTCGTTTTCGCCAATGCGACTCCTTATGTAAAACTTTAGCTTCTGACCACTGAATCCTGTGATCATTTGACCAAGCATGATCTGCTAAACCGGATTTTTCAATATCCCCTAATTGGGTACTTTTTAGATGTTCATTTACTCTAACCTGAAGAGGGCGTTTCGTTTCACCTACATATGATTTACCACACTCACACGGGATTTGGTAAATACATTCCTTATTATTTGAGGGATTGTCTGGTTTTGTTTTAGTTACAAAACTTCTTATCGTATTTTCCGAAGAAAATGCTGTTTTTATATTATAGTGTTTAGCTATTCGTCTTATGTTTTCTGAAATCCCTTGAACATATGGAATGTTAATAACACCTAACGGATTATTATTTTGAGAATTTGGTACATTTAGTTTGTTTTTAATTTTAAATATCGTTGAGTTTATTAATTTCTCGGAATAACCATTCTGTTGTAAGTCCTTTTTAATGTTGTTAATTTCTGTGGTTAATTCTTCATTATTACTACAAATATTTACGGCTCTTAAATACAAACTTCTTATAACTCCTTGTTTTGTTGCAACAGAATGATTAGACTTAAAATTTAGGTACTGTCCCGTGTGTGTAGGTTTCCTATATACAGTGGTTTGAATGTTTCTGCCTAATCGTTGGACAAGAACATCCAAAAAAGGTAAGGCCGAATCTTTTTCAATTTCCATGGTGCACTTGATTGTTGGTCGAATACCGTTTAAATGGAGTAGAAAATTTTGTAGTTCGTCATCATTTTCCGGCCATATAATAAATGTGTCATCCATGTATCGTAGCCATAGTTTTGGTTTGACTCTTGCCGTGTTGTTCGCATGGCCCTCGAACCACTCCATGTAGATGTTTGCTACCACTGGCGAAAGAGATGAACCCATTGGGAGTCCGTCATTTTGCGCGTAAAACTTATCTTTCACTTGAAAGTAAGAGTTACGGAGACAGAGCTCCAAAAGATCCATCACCCCCTCCACCGATAGCGTTGTTCTCTCGTGAAGTGTATCATCAGTTTGTAATTTGTTTTTAATGATACTGAGTGACTCATTTATTGGCACGTTGGTGTAGAGACTTTCTACATCAAAACTTACAAATCTATCGCCGGGATTTAATTCGATACCTTTTAAAACCTCCACAAAATGTTCCGAGTTTTTGACAAAAGATTCGGACTTACCCTGTAGTGGTTGAATTATGTCCAACAAAAACCTCGACAAAATGCTGGTCGGTGAGTCCCTGGAGCACTGCGACCAATTACCAGCTCCAGGGACTCACCGACCAGCATTTTGTCGAGGTTTTTGTTGGACATAATTCAACCACTACAGGGTAAGTCCGAATCTTTTGTCAAAAACTCGGAACATTTTGTGGAGGTTTTAAAAGGTATCGAATTAGATCCCGGCGATAGATTTGTAAGTTTTGATGTAGAAAGTCTCTACACCAACGTGCCAATAAATGAGTCACTCAGTATCATTAAAAACAAATTACAAACTGATGATACACTTCACGAGAGAACAACGCTATCGGTGGAGGGGGTGATGGATCTTTTGGAGCTCTGTCTCCGTAAACTCTTACTTTCAAGTGAAAGATAAGTTTTACGCGCAAAATGACGGACTCCCAATGGGTTCATCTCTTTCGCCAGTGGTAGCAAACATCTACATGGAGTGGTTCGAGGGCCATGCGAACAACACGGCAAGAGTCAAACCAAAACTATGGCTACGATACATGGATGACACATTTATTATATGGCCGGAAAATGATGACGAACTACAAAATTTTCTACTCCATTTAAACGGTATTCGACCAACAATCAAGTGCACCATGGAAATTGAAAAAGATTCGGCCTTACCTTTTTTGGATGTTCTTGTCAAACGATTAGGCAGAAACATTCAAACCACTGTATATAGGAAACCTACACACACGGGACAGTACCTAAATTTTAAGTCTAATCATTCTGTTGCAACAAAACAAGGAGTTATAAGAAGTTTGTATTTAAGAGCCGTAAATATTTGTAGTAATAATGAAGAATTAACCACAGAAATTAACAACATTAAAAAGGACTTACAACAGAATGGTTATTCCGAGAAATTAATAAACTCAACGATATTTAAAATTAAAAACAAACTAAATGTACCAAATTCTCAAAATAATAATCCGTTAGGTGTTATTAACATTCCATATGTTCAAGGGATTTCAGAAAACATAAGACGAATAGCTAAACACTATAATATAAAAACAGCATTTTCTTCGGAAAATACGATAAGAAGTTTTGTAACTAAAACAAAACCAGACAATCCCTCAAATAATAAGGAATGTATTTACCAAATCCCGTGTGAGTGTGGTAAATCATATGTAGGTGAAACGAAACGCCCTCTTCAGGTTAGAGTAAATGAACATCTAAAAAGTACCCAATTAGGGGATATTGAAAAATCCGGTTTAGCAGATCATGCTTGGTCAAATGATCACAGGATTCAGTGGTCAGAAGCTAAAGTTTTACATAAGGAGTCGCATTGGCGAAAACGAAAGTTTATTGAAGCTGCGTATATAATGCAGAATAAAGAAGTTTTCAGTCAACCAAGCACGGACATACCAAACATATGGAAACCACTCCTTAAGGAAAACAGGCGTCTTAGGATTAAAAAAGGGGGCGGGCCGTCACACCTGACTGCACACCAAGTAGTATAAGTAGTAGCCTAGAGACTAGATTGTTTAGTTCACACTTGATAACGGTTAGAGATACTTACTAACCGAAACGTCGTGTTTTAAAATAAATAAAGACAATGGAAGTCCGAAATGTTATTTCTAAAAATTGTCATATTGTCAAAGTTTGTCAGTCACAATTTTTTGAAAAAAGATCTTACCTATATATCTCAGAAACGACAGGAGCTAGAGTAACGTGGTATTTACAAATTGATTGAATGAAGCTACTTAACACCCAAAAAAAATGCGGGTAAAAAAAGCTAAAATTATTTTTGCAAAAACCAATTTGGCGGTCGTGACAGATGAAATGTGCCAAATTTGTGTTCCATCACAACTACAAAATACTCTGCCAATATATGGGCCCCTAAGCTCACACTAGGTACTACAGTTATAGTGTACGTGTGAGCTAATATAACTAAAAACTGAAATATATTTTATTCAACTCCAGACTAAATTCCCTTTTGTTTGATACCACACAAGCCATGTTTTGACTTAAACTCAAATTTTTGAAATCTACCCCACCCTTAAAAAAAACAAAAACTAAAATGTATTTTGTTAAACTCCGGACACAATTACCTTTCGTTTGATATCACAAACGCCATATTTTCACTTAAACTCTAATTTTTAAAATATACCCCCACCCTTTGTTTTTAAATAAATTAAAATGTATTTTATTTAACTGCAGACTCAATTACCTTTCGTTTGATATCACACACGCCATATTTTCACATAAACTCTAATTTTTGAAATCTACCCCCACCCTTTTATTTGGTTTGTGTTCGGTGGATTTTGTTCATTTTTAAATGGGACCATCTCGACCCAAGACCCAGCCTAGGTGCCAACAATTAAAATCGGCCAAGCAGTTTTTGAGTTATGCGCGTTGGTCGTTACAGACAGACATACAGACAGACAGACAGACAGACAGACGGCGCAACAAAAAAGTTTGAAAATCATCTGAAACGCCAAGATATATAAAAATGTTTGAAATCGGAGCAACTTTTTTTTTCTCGAAAAAATTAGGATCACCATAGCTCACACTACTATAGTATAGTATATGTGTGAGCTAAAAAATCAATTATCCAAATTCTTACATTCGTCACTATAAAATCATAAAATGTGTAATGTTGCGGCAAGATTAGATCTTCTTTAACATACATCAGCTGGTCCGCCATTATGGTTTTAAGCTCCGAAAATTCTCTTCTTAGTAGTTCCAAGGCTTTTTGTAGAAAGTGATAAATTGACATACCTAAAAAAGGAAAAGAAAAATAATGTTAGAAAACGTTCCGGGTTTCTTATCCACACGTAAAATGCATGTATTAACCTATACATATAAATCTTTCCAATTTATTTTTTACAGATATTGTCAAGTAGGAAAAATGTTACATCAGATTTTTTTTAAAATAAAATTTTTTCTAAATTATTTAGAATTTATACACCAAAATGCTGATGGCGTCAGTACTGCGTAGTACCTCATAAAAGTCATTAAACAAACTTTGCTTCGATGTGTCAGCAATTATGGCGTTGGCAACGAGCCATCGCCAATAAGTGCTGACGCAGGAAGAAAGTTGTATTGGGAGGTACTGGCTCATTAGCGGTATCAGTAGGGGTGTGAAAGTTAAACAGTACAGAGCCCAGAAAGATGTGTCCTGACTTGTGCCTGATTGGAATACTGTAAGTAAATTTATATCTAAATTATAGTCATTTAAAAAAAAGGAAATTTTAATATTTTAACATTACAAGTCTCAAATATCACACTGTTTTTATTTAATTCTAACGCTCTAATATTCTACCTTTAACAAAATATATATCGTAAAGGTTGTTTGGAGACTGACGATACTTGTCTTCTCCAAGAACTCTACCAATATTGTTCGCACACTATAAGCGTAAATCGGGGTGCGACAATATCTCGCAAACTCTAAATCTGACGGCATAATATTATTATATATCTTCTTATAAATAATTAATATTATTTCAAGATGATTTTTTACCTTTTTTGACTTTGACAGACCGCCTGTGTCCCGATCCGTCCCAATAACTAAAGGTTATTTCTATCTCTTCCTCTTTTAATTTTTGCTGTTGTTCTGACCATTTTTGCCTTAGCTCCTCTCTAAACAAATTAAAAAAAAAACAAAAAATACTCGGACATAAACATAATAATAAAAAGATTTTTTGAACAATAACCCTGTTAGTTAAATAGTTTCTTTTTAATTTTTCAAACAAAAATCTTATTAAATAATCTTGAAAATTATAAATAATAGAAAAATTATTTAGTTGTAGCTAATGTGTAGTGTAGTGTATTTTTTTCTTACAAAAAAATTTAAATGAAAATATTAATCGTTAGTTACACTTTCACTTTCTATAAAACAAAAAAAAATCTATTTTTTAAGGACTATTTTAAGAGGCTACAATTCATAATGTAATTATAAAAGAAATCACAAAATGAAATATAACTTCACAGGATAAAACAACAATTTTTATTAATAAAAAAATTACCAAAAATCTCTAAAATGATTTTCTTTGGCATAAAAAATCAATATGATAATGACCTTATTTTATGGGATTGACAATTTTTTTTTAAATTATTTTTATGCTTACCTTAATCTTTGTTCTTCCTCCTCTCTCTCCCTGTCAGGCAAGAAACTTGTATCGGCTGTAGGATCTTTTTTAATTTTCTTTAATACTTTTGGTATCACTTCCTCAGATTCCCGTTTCCATGCTTTGTCTACAATATATAGTAATTTAAAATAAGGTTTTCGTTTAAAGGGACGATAGGGAAGGTCAAAATAGAAAATAAATGGATCCATGACGGATCTGATACCTTCCTAACCCATAAGCACACTCCAAGTGAACTTATGAACTTAAAAACGAAAGCTTCTACAAAGTTTTTGTTTATAACACAAATTAACCGTAGGTCAAGCAAAAAAGTTTTTTGTAAGTATCCGTTAAAAAGTTAGCTTTTTTTCAATTTTTAATTTTGTCAAAAAACTGTCGTTGCATTATTGTATTTTGACCAAGATCTAAACAGCTCTTTACAGTATTGTACACTATTTTACCTGACAATTTCATAAACATCGGTTCAGAGGTTTAGGAGCTATCGTGGGCTAGACAGATATAGATTCACACACAGACACACGGCACGACGAGAAAGCCAAGTCAAAATACAACATTTTCGGCGTTATCTTGAAAAAGTTTTTTTTTAAACAATACCTTCTCTAGCCATTGCTGCGCAGCCATTTTTAGTAGAAAGTAAAACAACAAAAAAACGATGTTAACCCACTAAGCACAAAATCGTAAAAAACGTTAAATAAATGTTGAAATGCACAAATTTGTGTTAAAATTAAGTCAACTTTTGACATTAAAAAAACATGTTGAAAATCCTAACGAAAATTTCATGTAAAAGCATTACCAAAATAATACCATCAATATATGGTTATTTTTATAACGTTTTTCCTAGATCTCATTTCTAACGTTGAATTTAAGATATATAAAGCTAATAAATGTTTTGTTTTTTAAACATTTAAAAAATTCTATAGAGGGCGCTGCCGCATAGTTCCACTACCAGAACGGGCCATCGCCATTTTTAGTTGCTTTTCGCTGCGAGTTCATACGAGTCGGTAGCAGATACGCCTTGTGCAATTTTGGTTAAAATATTTACCTTTTGTAGAAACAAACATGGCAAATTATTAATAATGATAGTGAATACATATTTGGATACGAATATACACCAGTTGTGTGGAAAAGATGGTATAGTTAAAGAATAACAAATATGTATGCAATGATTTAAATGAAGCATTACAAAATTAGGTAAGAAAAGTAAACAAAAGTAAAAAAATTGTTTTGTATGGAATAACGCATACCTACGTTACAGTTAATCAGACAGGGAATCCACAAACTTCTCCGCGAATGATTAGCCGCCGGACCTTAAGCCGCGTATTAATTTGAGGCAGAATTCGCAAGCCTCGCAGCGGGACTAAACGAATGCCTCGGCACGGGACCCCATCCGATCAGAGTGCGAATTTCAAACGAGCATTCAGTTGAATATTGTTTGCCTTGTATTCACTTGAGCATTAATGAGAACGGGAGCGAAGCACTTACTACAAAATTATTGTTTAAATATAATATTAAAATTTAATTTCCGAAGCTACAGATCCGAATTTCCTTTACTAAGTGTCGTGTTCACGAAAACCTCAACGGACTCTTGCTGCTCTGCCTTTCCAAAATAGAAGAATTTTATTTACATTATTTAAGTTACCTTATCTTTAGAGATATTTGAAAAATATATATTTTTTCATTGTTAAAACATTTATTTTTCAATGTTAGAAAAGCATTTCTTTTTCACTGTTAAAAATCAATATTTTTTTAACGTTTGAAAAACACTTTAAAAAAACTATAAACAACAAGTGAAATTAAAGAAAGAAAAATAAAAAAAAAGTTTTTGCTTCGGCCGGGGCTCGAACGCGGGATCTCTTGCACTGTACGCAAACATTCTAAACATTGTTGTTTATAGTTTTAGGTCCTTGCATTATTTGCAATTTGGTATGTGACTTTAAAAAAACGTTATAAAACATAAGATTATTTTTCTAACGTCAGAAAACGGGTTATTAGGCTTCTTTTTCACTATGAATATGACGTTAGAACTAACATCCAACCTAACGTTATGTTTTTAAATTAAACATTATTTTGACATTATTAAAATGTTTTTGTGTTTAGTGGGAATGTCATACCTGAACTTTCCGGTTTACTATCATCATCCCATTCTTCTTTAATGTCGTTGTCTTTCTCACCACTATCGCTCTTGCCATCATCGTCTTCCTCCTCGTCTTCGTCCATCGTGAATGACAGCGCTTGGATCTGAAATTAGAACTGTCATTTTATTAGCCAACTTCTTAAAATACTTAAATCAATTTATGGGTACCTAGGGTCACACGGTTCTAACCTTACCCTGTTTTTGGCTTATGTCCCGTGTATATTATTTAGTTTGAAATGAGACCATCTAGAGGCAAACCCCAACCAGGGTACCAAATTTCATTAAAATCGGCCAGGCAGTTTTTGACTTATGCGCGTTGGTCGACAGACAAGGCGACAAAAAAGTTTCAATACATAAATATAAAATCGGAGCCACATTTTTCTTGTTTTTTTTAACACGATCATCATAGCTCACACTACTATAATTATTATAGTATACATGTAAGCTAAAATATATACAGGGTGGCGACGTTAAATAGAAAGCGGCCTCTAGCGGGTTAAGGTTTGGTTTTTTGGAAAAACACGGGCTTACTTCCCGATGCAAGAATTTTTTGGTCGGACTCCCGAACAAGGTAGTTTGGAGCCTAAGAGGGAAATTTAGGGTCTTGTCTGCATTTTCACGTACCGTAATGAAATTTGGCACAGAGGTAGTAGACACCTAGAGATGCCATTTTAGAAGAGGTGCTCCGATGGAACCCAGTGCAGGGCCCAGATACAGGGGCGTACTTGAGGTGGGACAGGAAAAATTTAAAAATGAAACTCATTTGGCGTACAGTTTTTTGTTTGTTTTACCTTATAGCTTGTAAATCCAAAAAATTTACAAAAAATAAAGTTAAGGCAACAGTTTTTTTGAGGGGGCGGGAGCAAAAGGAAGGAGGATACATTGTTAAAATCTTATTTCATCTAAAGTGGTCGTCTAGGGTATCGATTTGTAGGTAATTTAATATTTTAAACGAAAATAAATATAAATTAAGTCTATATGTCAAACTGTTCACATGATATGTCAAAAACTTACACCTTAAATGTACCTGTTCTGAGATCTACGCCAGAGAATATTAAAAATACCGAACCAAGCCTAACTTAATAAAATTTGATAAATTAAGTAAAAGTAGAATTTCTGGATTTTTTAATTTTAATATACAGGGTGTTCAGAGTTAAGTCGGCACTATTAGTTTCTTCGTTAATATTAGAGCTACAGGGTCGGTTAAATAGACAAAGTTGTGGTATTTTTTCCTCTGATTATGATGGTTATGAACGAAAAATAAAATCAAATGACGAGTAGGTGAGTTATGATAAAAAAAAACACATTTTTTAAATGGGACATTTGGCTTTAGACAAAAGCTATTTTATGACTTTTTCTCTTAAGGTCAAAAATAATGAAGTTATTAACAACTTTCCTAATCATAGGGGATATGGGCTGTGGTATTTAAATCTATCGAAAGCTGCCTTTGTTTAGAACATCGTTAATATTTTATGTATTTTTGCCTTTAAAAGAAAAAGTTTAAGGACAATGTTTGTTTAAAATTAAATATTCTATCGATTGAAGGTACTGTGTAACAGGCGAAAAAAAATTATTTAAAATTTTACTTTTTACTGTAACTCCAAAATTTTAAGTCTTAGTGCAGTTTTTTTTCCTATGTATTATACCCTGTTTCCACCAATGCATGCCCACCCCGATTCAAAAAACGCATCACGTGATGGCCTATGGATTTGCACCGGTTTTAAATGCAGCGTTATCTGATGCGTTTTTTGAATCGAGGTGGGCATGCATTGGTGGAAACAGGGTATTAGTGTACTTAAATTGTGCCAAAGAAAAAAATCTAAATTTTACGTGTTTAAAATTTTTTACATATTGACAAAAGAAACACCGTGTATTTTCTTATTATTACAAAACTAAGTAACACAGTGCACACCACGGTTAAAAGACGTGCCTCTAGTTATAACAAGTAGTAAACTTAATAAGGTATCTTAAACTACATTACCAGTATGAACAAAAATTTGAGACTACTACTTTTTGCCTGATTTTTTTAATGTCACTCTGTATCTTATAGCATTCTAAAAAATTACGCAAACTTAAATTTTTCTGTTATAGCCTATAATAAGTTGACAAACTGTGCTAAGTTTCATTGCAAAATTCCTATTAACGCAGTAGCTACAGTAAATAATGTAAAAAAACAGTAAAAATGACAGCAAAGTAGTTGTGGCCCAGTATATACGTTCAGAAAATGGTAATGATGTAGCGCTTAATACAAAAATAGAGTCCGATAAATGGTTTATAAAGGGGAATATAGTGATTTCAATGAAATGTTTATTTGACCTATCTACACTTATTTAAATTTTTAGCACTAAAATAAAAAATTACGAAAAAACTTTATTGTGTAGTTCCTTTTTAACACTCTGTACAAAAAATTTTTATTTAAGAAAATAAAAGCTGTACTAGTGTTGTTGTAATGTGCTGACTTTAAGTTTTCTATAGTGATTTGTAATGTCGTCATAAAAAAACTACTTAAAATGATAAAAATTTTACCTAATTTTAAAAATCACCCTGTATTTTTAACAGTTCAACCTAACTCTCTTTTCTATTTATAAAATATACATAAGAGCTCAGTAACTTTTATTTGATATATATTTTTTTACAAAATCGTTATGTCTAACAAATCCACATACTTTTCCATCTTTTTAGATTTTCTAAATTTAGAATTAGTAAATAAAACCACCCTGTACATCGACCCTGTATATGACACACCCGTCCAGCAATTTTTGTTTTAAAGAGAAACAATTTCTTTAAAACCACGTTAAATTGTGTCGTCGTATCCTGCATAACTAAGCTCATGTAATTTTTTGCTCTACTCAACACCGACACCATAAATTTCTCAAAAAAAATAAATATTTTTTTTTAAATTTTTTGAAAGAAAATAAATCAATATATATTTTTTTATTGCTTAAAATAAAAGTGTATATGTGCTTGTAATCGATGCCAAGTTTCATTGCTCTAGCTTTACATTTGAATTTTTTACAGAATTTTAATGAGATAGATGCAATTAAAAATAGAACAGGGTGTTCAGAAATAATTATTTTTACACATTTTTCAAATTTGTCGTTTTTGCAGAAATAATAAAACAAACAAAATTAGTTTTAATTTTTTCCAAAAAACTAAAAGTCAAAAAATATAAAAAATTTACACTTATTTTACACAATAATAATCATAAATTACTGGATATAAGGAATTATACAACCTTCAAAGTGAAAATAATATGAATAGTTTCCGAAAAATTTTTCGCGACATGTGCAGTTCAAGTTTGATACCCATATAAATAATTTGAAGCGTCGGTCCTCCATTACTGTACAGTTCCGCATAGTGCAGTCTTACTTTTAAATGTCTTTATTAATACTAACCTGTTTCTTCTGCTTATTCTTTTCAGCCAATTTAGCCTGCATCTGTTTCTGTCTTTCCTTCTCCTTTTCTGCTTGCTTTTGGGCCAATTTTTGTTCTCTCTCTTTTACAATGTTTTCTTGTTTGGCTTTCATCTCATCTAATGTCACCAGACCAATTGTGGAACTCTGTCAAAATTAGATATTATCAGCTTTTAAAAAACTAGACAAGCAGCAAGGGATTCCTCTTATTTAAGGGTCAATCGCACAGACACTAGAATTGTTCATGTTGTATTATATTATAATTTTACAAAATAAAATAAACATGAAAAATTTTTGGTGAAATTAGCACTTATTTTTTAGAAATACAACTAAACCAAACCAGAACTTTAAAAATTTGTCACTAAGGCCAGTTTAATCATATTGAAGTAAATATTATAGTTTACATAACAAGCATGATCAGTTTGTTTAGAAAAAATATTGAACATTTTTGAAAGATTTTCATAAATAAATTTTATTTAAAATTGTTTTTTTTAATGAACCCCTAAAGTACCTTAAGTTGCTGTTCAACAGCATCATAATGTGTGGCAAACTTGGATTCTATATTGTTGATCTTGAGATCCTCCTCAATTCTCTTCCTCCTGATCTCCAAGTCCTCCATTTCCTTCTCCCTTTTTTTCATCAGCTGCATGGCTCGTCCAGCTTCACTGGCTTTTCCCTTGTAGTGAGCCATTTTTAAATGAAGGACCTAAAACAAATTTCAAAAATACTTCAACACAATCAATAAACAAACATTATATTTTTCTTTAAATATTGAATCCATGATGGATCTGATACCTTCCTGTATCAATCTTGAAAACAGTTTTTGTAAATATCTCAGAAACAAAAGCTCCTACCAAGTTTTTAGTAATAACTGAGGGGTGGGACACTCCTTAAATAGGCGTACAAATTTGGTAAAAGTAATTAATAAATACATTTAAATAGCTTTTAAATACTTCTAAATATAATTAAATACTTTTAAATACATTTAAATACTACTAAATATACTTAAATACCTTTAAATACTTCAAAATACAATTAAATACCTTTAAATCCCAAATAAATACAGTATTTAACTTAAATACTTAAATAGGTGTACAAATTTTTATAAGTGTCCCACCCCTCAGGTAAAACTAAATGAACTTACAGAAATGCATGGTGTATTTCTAGTTCATAAAACTCTGCTAGCAAATGAACCTAGTTATTTATGTAAAAAATTTAATTTTCTTGGAAACAGACAATACAGAACTAGAAATGCTAGGACAGTGATCATCCCACAACATAGAACAAAGACCTTCCAACAATCTGTCTCATATTTTCCTACTAAAATTTAAGGTATTTTCTGAATTTCAACGCTACAACAAATAAAATTTTAAAAAACATTAAAAAAAATTTTTAACTTTACAATTATTATGTTCAGTTTAAAGATAATGATGTTGCTCACTAAGTAGGTAATGTGGAATTACTTCGCATCTTTAATTTTGGTTTTTTATTGTCATGTTAGGTAATTTTCAGTTATTATTAAGTATCTCTGGTACCACCAAGTTGGCATAAACTGCTGTACCATCTTTTCTTGAAACATTTCAGCCCATATTTGATATATCTAAAACTCTATGGAAGGAGCTATGAAAATTAAGCTTTGCATAGTCATAGATCATCATCTAACAACCCCTCATTCAGTTTCATGGGCTTCCATAAAGTAGTAAAGTACTTACAAAATTTTAAAAAACATCAAAATTGCCACTCACTCATATATAGGTAGATCACCAAAATTTTACTGTACTTCCAGACATGATATAAAGCTGAAATTAGGCAGACTCATAGAAATTATGACCAAACCATTGGAAAAAATCAAAAAACCCCAAAATTCTAATTTACTAAAGTTATGTAAAAGTAACATCACCCACTTCTAGAAATGCTAGAGAGCTGAGCTTTGGCAGACTGAAATATGATAAAACTATTGGAAAAACATTAAAAACCCCAAAATTTTAATTTGTTCTAAAATCTTTAATGGAGAACTAGCAAGGGTTCTACTACGTTATACCTCGCTCGTCAAAACGCCCTATATAACGATTTTTTTGTATGGAAATGATTCTTTGGACTATTTTTAGTCGATTTAGATACGGGAAATTAAAAAAAAGTATGGTTTTTTTGAAAAATAATTTTTTAAAAAAACGTTACATAGTGATTTTCTTTGACTTATTTTGGTTGAAAAAAATCAATTTCTATCACTGCATCGTCAAATTTTCGACATAAATTTGTAAATTAGCTTAGGATTAATAATTTAACAATTTTAAATTAATTACATACCTAGTTTTTCGTGTTTTTTCGCGGTTTTTTCACATAACTTTGAAAATTTGTACAGTTGACCTTCCCACAGATGTTTTGACACATTGAGAGAAATTTTTTGCTGGGCCGACTGTTTCCAGGTCATTTGGCCATATCAAATTTCCCAAATCGATTTGCTTACGCTGACTTACCCTCAGATGGGTTTAATCGCGATTAAGTCCTTGTTGCTCACATACAAAACAACAAAGATTGAGAATGGATTAGCAAAGCCTTGTTACGGGGCATCTGAGGGTTAAAGGTCCAAATTATAGGAAATTATTTATTTAAAACTATTCACCAAGAATCGGCGCAGCCGATTCTTGCTTATTGCTTGTGCGGTACGGTTCGGTTCCGTTCGGTTCGGTTCAGTTCGGTACGGTTTGGTTTGGTTCGGTTCGGTTCGGTTTGGTTCGGTTGGGTTCGGTTTGCCTCAGTTACGTTCGGTTTGACTTGTTCTTAGGTAAGGTTTGTTGTGTCTTAAAGTAATTCAGCAGGAGTCGGCGCAGCCGACTCCTGCTGAATTACTTTAAGACACAACAAACCTTACCTAAGCCCGACCCGAACCAAACCAAACCGAACTGCTGAATTACCGTTTTTGTGGTTTACTTTATGTAAGGTCAGGTTAGGCTGATTAGAATGTTCGGTTGTGCTGATTTTTACATCATTTTTATGATAAATAACAAACTATAAAGCTTTCTGCATCATTTTTTCCATTATAAATACTCAATAGACGATTTTGGACGATTTTACAGAGTCGAAAATGCACGACCCATTAAATGGTTGGAACCAGATGTCAGGTAGAACGTTAGATTTAAAAAATATGGTGTACCCATATTTCTATGCGTATATACATTTCTAAAAACACAATTACCTTTTTTCGTCCCTTGCCAGACAGTTGGTCACCTTATGATGGCTAATTGACCATGTAGATCAAGTTCAGTGGATTGTGAGCCGCCCGTTTTTATCTCGACATCACAAACGTCAAATAACTTCTTTCTATAGCAATTTGTGTAATTTTTTACTAATTTTTGAAATTTCTAAAAAAAATGTGAAAAATCCGCATTTTTTTTTCTTGAAAACGGTATAAAAAGACCTAAACTTATTATTTAAAAAAAAAACACGTATTTTCCAGCATCGAGGTATATCGTAGTAGACCCCTAGCAAGTGCTAGATATAAGGTAAATTAAAATCGCTATGTTAAAAGAATAGGTAGTTGCCTACATCCATACAAAGCTTTGGCTAGGTGCCTTTTCATTAGATACATGGTGTTTGCTTTCTCTGCCTTGTACACTTAAGATCATATACCTTCATACACTGTGTCTCTCTCACTGCCCCTGAGAAAGAAGTCTTTATCGTTGGCTGCGGTCTCTCTCTGTAAATTAGGCAGAGAACTAAAGAAAAAAACGAGGAAAAACGCCACCATCCTCTTTATTTTAACAAAATTGTTTCTTTTTAAAATTATTATAAAATGAAGGTAAAACTCCGGTTTCCTTAAGGCTTTTTTGGAGGAAATAAATAATATATTCAAATTTTGCTTACCTAAACTCTGAAATAGAAAAAAGTTCACTATATGAACCGCTTTGCGGTCCGTGTACTGTGGTTCACTACAACAAACTTTTTGTTTTGATGGCAGCTTTTCCGTTTTTGACATTTGACAGAAACATGTGCAAAAGTTGGGTTAATTCGACTTGGCTTTTCGGCCAGTCCTAACTTCACCCCCTTTTGACACAAATTCGACAGATTTGACGTTTATTTGACATATTTGACGTGTTGTGTTTATGGATTTTTGTTCCTCTGTTTTTTTTTTAAGATTTTTCGAATTTTTGCCAAATAATTTCACAAAATATACTTTAAATAAGTGTCAGTGATGGAAAATATTAAACCAACCAATAATCTATAACTTTGGGGCAAGACAAACTCCTTTATATACTGGAAAATGTTCCATTTTCCACACCTCACTTTTCCTATTCTATTTTTATTCCTTAACTTTTTTTCTCCCACCTACGAAGAAGAAAAACTCGTGCCTAAAGACATCATAATCCAGCCAAAATTCAACCCTTTGAGCCCACTGGTCAACTGTTCATATTTATCCTGGGAATTTGTGGAATGTGATGACCCTGTGGACCACAAGGGCAATGAAACCGCTCTCATAGAATTAGGTTATGGCTGTCTTAAATTTGGTGGTGTCATGTACCATGATGTCCCTCGCACAAATGTTGTGTGCAGAGTTTTAGAGAAAATTGAGTGTCATGGAAACAGAACTTTTTTTAAAGGACAGCCTTGTATCAAGTTTACAAATCATTACTTTACAACAACACTGTTATACAGTATTTTGCTAGGATTTTTGGGGATGGACAGATTTTGTTTGGGACAAACTGGAACTGCTGTTGGCAAG
The DNA here is from genome assembly GCA_963576565.1 of Aspidapion aeneum. Taxonomy (NCBI): domain Eukaryota; kingdom Metazoa; phylum Arthropoda; class Insecta; order Coleoptera; family Brentidae; genus Aspidapion; species Aspidapion aeneum. Next base: position 29,002,625 of record OY755038.1, on the reverse strand, counting down.
CTGTTGACCCTAGGAGGGTTGGGTATTTGGTGGCTTGTTGACATTGTTTTGTTAATTACAAATAATTTGATGCCTGAGGATGGGAGCAATTGGAATCGCTATGTTTAACTAATTTAGAAAGTCCTAACTGAATTACTACTAAACTTGTGATATTTTTGTGATAAACTTTAAAAACTGTGGTTTCTTAACTCTAAAGCCTTAAAGTGAGTGAAATCCTAAAGGTCATTTCTAAAAAGATAAAATAATATAATAAATTGTATTTTATAAAGCCTGTTGTTAGTTTTATTTAATATTTCCTTTCCTATATGGGTTGTTTATTGTTAGTTTTTAATTTTTGTTAATATTAAACCTATTTTAGATCTGATCCTGTCAAAAGAAAAAGAAGAATTGTTAGAAGGAGAACTTATAAGGTAAGTCTTATTTTTACCTTCCTAGCCTGCACAGCAATGGCTAGAGAAGGTATTGTTTTCAATGATTTTTTTTTTGAGATAGAGTAGATAAGTTTAAATACATAATTGGGCAAGTAAAATCTTGATTCCAAATTTTCATCTATCAGCTTTTAGGAAAAGTCCAAAATGTTTTGCTAGTTATGTATATAATAAAATTCCTAAAGAAATAAATAATGTCACATCAGAAAAACAGTTCAAAAAAAGACTACAGAGCTACCTTATTGATAAATGTTTCTATAGCATTAATGACCTTTTTGATCATTGACTAGTTGAGTTAAATGTAATATTATATAGTATTTTCTGCCGTAAAATTTGACATTGTATATACTTTTATAAGTCGATGTACAATAAAGAATTGAATTGAATTGAAATATCGTCACAAAATGTGTCTTTTGGGTGTATTTTGGCCTATTGTAGCAATATCGTCGTGATGTCTGTGTGTGTGTGTAATTTTTTTCTGTCTGTAACATGATAGCTTCTAAACTGCTGAACCAATTTTTATAAAATTTTCAGGAAAAATAGTGTTCAACACTCTTATGAGCTGATTAGATTTTGGTCAAAACCCATTAATGCTAATGAGGTTTTTGACAATTAATAATTTTAAAAATTGCTAACTTTTTAACAGTGCATCACATCAATATGAGGTTTTTGGAATATAGTAGACTACATTTGGCTCAATAATTTGTGTTTTAACCAAAAACTTTGTAGGAGCTTTAGTTTCTGAGATATTTACAAAAACTGTTTTCAAGGCTGATTATCATAGCTTCACTTGAAGTGTGCTAATAGGCTAGCTCGGATAGATAAATCCATTTATTTTTTTTGGGGTATTTTGATTAAAATTAAAAAAAGTTTTGTGGCTAATTGGGTAAAAAGGAGCTTTTGTTTCTTTCATATTTTTCCGTGGGTAGCTTGAAAGCTTAAACTCATGGGGGTCCAAGATCTAATGGACACCTAATAACTGTTGACAGTTAACTGTTTTGTCCTTATGGGACCCCTTCTGAACACTGCTTGGTCAATTGCAAAGTTAATTAGATGGTTTTGTCTCTAATCCTATGTAAATAGTGAGAAAACTCTCACAAGAAGCGCCATCTACCGAGATACGAGAGAAACTAGAACAAGAGCGGGCGAAACTAAACTGCTATACATATTGATCAATGAAAAGATCAATTAGAAATAAAAAGAAACAAACCATCTGTGACTTACGACAGCTCTTCTGCCTTTTAGGCCGTTTTTACCCGTCATCAGATACGTGAGCGTCAATCAGCGGAATTTTTAAGCCAAATAATACTAACAAACGTGAAATTAAAAATAGTACCCGTGAATTTAAAAATCAAACAAGTTTCGTGGCTTATCGATTAGATGTGCTTAACAGTTCATTTTAATGAAGTAGTTCACCAAAATGAACTATTAACGGAATGGCTATCCTGTCAGTGTTGCCGACGTCGTATTAGGCTAGCAGTTCCTTAATTTTCCGTAATCAAATCAAAATTTCAAACAGTTCAGTTCATTGTAGCATGAGCGTGCCACTCAATGCAACGAAACAGGTTCGGTTCGGTTCGACTAATCGACTGAACGAACGCCGGATTTCACTTATTAGTTCAACGTAACAGATTATTTCTATCAGTTCGTTCTTTCCTTGTAGAAAGCACCGCGGTATCGTTCAGTTAAAAACTAAGACTAGTGTAGCACACTAGTTTTAAAAATTACTGCTGCTTCACCCAGTCTTTTTTGACAAATAAAAAAAACTGACATGATTGACTGACTGAATTAATTATGTAATAACATTGACTTCTATACTTTCAGGGCTTTATACAACTCAATGTGTAATAAGTAGCTTAAACATGTAAGATAGAGCATCTGATATGATATTTTAAAAAAGTTTTTAAAAAATTAATAAGTAGTCTTGAAGGTAATGTCTTAAAACAATCTGTGTTCATAAATAAAAATGGGTCCCGTAAGTTCTGGATTTAAATAGACAAAAAGTTTGTTTATGTTGCAGAAAAAAAATAATTTTTTGAAATCTAAATCTTCACGCTAATCATATTACACTGCAAATCAAACAAGTTTCTTTACAAAAAATACGATGAGACAGATGCAAGATTCCAGATAATGATTTGCCTTTCATCTACGTTTGCTTTGCTTGAGGAATATGACAACCTTTAAGAGATCATTACCACATACAGGGTTCGTCAACGATCGTTTGGCCATTGAAAAATATGTGAATTGCAGTAAGATCGCTATTTTAATAAATAAATCTAAGAGAGATAAATAGTTTAGCGCTGTTGTCAAGTTAGCAATTCAAGAAAATGGTTTTCTTTTCGCGATCTAATGACGTTACTCTTACCGACTCAGTAGGCCAAAAAAAGTTAATAAAATCCTTAAAACCCCTTGATTTTAATTGCTGTAGTGCAATCTTTTAGATATCATGTGTACTGTATGCCTAATAATCAATACTGCGAATCCGTAATTAAGTGTACAGGTCGAGCTTTCTAACATGGCAAAAATGTTAAAGGAGGTTACTACAAACACAAACAAAATATTCCACAAATTCAACTTTATGGATAACAAATTTCTTGGTCTTTATGTGTACCGATTTATTCTCAACCAGAGTTAGAAACCAATACTTTGAAAAGTAACTAATTACATAATTTACAGGAATGTACTTAGAAAACTGTGTAATTAATTACAACAAAAAAATAACCTAATTATAAATTTCCTACTTGCAAAATAAAAAAAAGTAGTTGACAATTACTTTTTTATTTATTTCTTTCACTTTTTCATAATTTACACAGTGTGAAAATGCTTAATTTAGGAGCCCTCTTCCTTCGTAATTCCGAACTTACCCCTTAAATTCAGTACGAAACGTGGATTGCTTTGAATTAGAAAAGCAAAATAGCTTTTTACAAATAATAACAATCACTTCGTACATCCCTACCCTTTTAGCAACTTCACTTAGTGAGCAGCCGCCAGGAGATCGAACGGCACAAGAGTTTCACAAAACACTTGAACGGCATTTAAGCGCGACTTTAATAAAAGAGCAATGTTATTGTGTAAGAAAAAATTATTAAAAAATTGAATTTTTCTGGATTTAATGTTTCCTGAATAAAGCTAAAATCACGAAATTCATAATAATGACTATTTCTTCGTCTTTTAAAAGTGGATATCTTACTGTGATTGCTTCTGTTTATTATTAAAAAACTATTCATGCATTTTGAGTCACAGCGGCAAACGCTCCTCAATATGCGCGTCTTTGGTCCCTCACTGACTTCTTGATTTCCATAAGTTCATCATTTTTATGCGCTTTTCATAAAGGCTAAACGTTCGAAGTCCTGTATATGCGAAATTTTATGAAATGACCCTTAGACCAAAATAAAATGTTCATAAATAAAAAAGTTTTGTTTTTTTAATTTTATATTTAGTATAATATATAAAATACAAATATATCCTCCAATCAGTGCATTGAAGCTCTGGCCTCGAGAATTCCTACATACAAAACAAGCTGAATGTAAAATAGAACTATCGTAACAACTTGTAGACATTGCACAAAAAACTTAAAACTAATTTTTTCTTATAATATATTTAACAGGCAGGTATAAGTTGCAACTAAACATTACCTTATTTAATTAGTTGTTAATTTTATAATAAATTAAATAAATAATAAAAATAATTATTGATTTGTTAAATAGTGGATTTTTAGGCTGTGCAAAAATAGATTATAGCTTTTTTTTAATTTGATTTCTTTCGGAAGAGTATTATAAGCTACATTTATTATAGGATTAGAAAGTCCAATATTTGTTCTTACATTAATTTGATGTATGTTATTAATATTTCTTTGAACAACTGAATATTGGATTTTAAGTTTTTATTTGGGATTTTATATATTAATTTGCATTTCTCGACCTTGAAAAGGCTTTCTCTTTGATAAGTGTTTAATTCCTTGTCTAATAGATCAGTATTTGTAAGTCTCATACACCCCCTTCCAAAACAAACTTTTCAAAAACTAAAAAACGGCTGTCAAGATGATGTTTTTACATGTGCAAACCAGCCGAAAACATCAAATTTAGGTACAAAAAGTTATTTTTTATCATTTTAAAATAGAAAGTTTAATAGGAATTGTTTGAATTTAGTTTTAATCGAGGTTTTAATATTATTTTCTAATATACCAACCTAAAGTGGTAGAATTCAGTTTTGTAAATTAAAAACATACTTTTAGAATGTTGAAGTGGACACTGATGAAGAAGAAACTTTACAATGCAAAACTTGTGATAAAACTTTTGCCACATTTTCCAACTTGAGTCGACACAAGGTCATTCACCAAGGTGGAGGAATGTTTCAATGTGATATATGTAATCAAACATTTAATCAGAAATGTGCTTTGGACAAACATCGAAGGACTCATACTGGAGAGAAGCCCTATGTTTGCAACATTTGTAAGAAGGCATTTACAGGTTGGTATATTAAATAATTTTAGAAAAAGGAGTGAATAAATCCTAAACTCCACACAGTTTTTGAATAGATTATTTATTTCTATTCATACCTGGACGCGTTTCGGAAATTTTGTAATTCCATCTTCAAGGGGAAATCTGTAATACACGATAACACTAACTAGTGACTTTTTTAAGAGAAGGCGGGGCAAGGTTTCAATTTCACCCGTTTTTGTTCTCGAGCGGGGGCGGGAGGAATGTTTGTTTTAGTTAAAGTCGGCCATCATCGTGCAGAAACGTCCGTTGCCCTTCTACACGTTGCCAGTTCTATCCTTAGTGAAGACGTACGAGTTTGTACAGATTTCCCCTTGAAGATAGAATTATAAAATTTCCGAAACGCGTCGGGGTATGAATAGAAATAAATAATCTATTCAAAAACTGTGTGGAGTTTAGGATTTTTTCACTCCTTTTCCCAAAATTACAAAGATGCTCCACGACGGAGAATTCAAACAATATATATTAAATAATATTTTTCAATAGTTTTTTATTAATAGTGTAGCTTGGACGCAGGGGGGTTCGGTTCGGTCAAGCTAAAATGCTAAGTGGTACATCAAAAGAAGCGGAATTAAAAGTACTATAAAAATTGTTTTCAACGTTTTTTGCTAGGATGCATCGTTTCGCTGCAAATCCACTTTTTCTATTATCTTGTGAACAGTTTTAGAAACGACCCTCTTTAAGGCAGTCTTTAGGGGTACCATCCATCGAACTTTAAAAACATAAAGTCAATATTCTCTTCTGTGAAAAATTTAGTCTTCTATGTAACAAAAAAAAAACAAATATCAATAATATTGTAGCTACAATAAAATGGGCATGGGTATTATTTTGTTTTGCGAGCGAAAATATTATTAATCTTGGTATATCTCAAAAACTACTCAATTTATTACAAAATGTGTAATTAGGTACCAAATTTGTTTGTCTTTAAAGAGGAAGTAAAACGAGCTTTAAAAAATTAAAATCGGACTACTGGGTAGGAAGATACGCTTAAACAAAAAATCTATTGGCGGCCATTTTCAAAGATGGCGTCTAAACGATTATAAGTTCGACCACGTGACCAAACTTTTTTTTGACTCCTATGGGTGCTTAACAAACATATTAGGTCATACGTGACAGGAGCCAGCGCCTAGACTAACAAGAAAAATGTTCAAAATTCCGAGAAGAGGATTAGCTAGGATTTATATGAATATGGCTCTCAAGTCAGAAAAGAGTCCATATTCAAAATGTGCAATTAGGTTTTGGAACCATTTTTATGTAACCTATACTTCATTCAGGCACACTGTGAGTAATTCATTTTCCGCACGCACTAGGTAATTTTTAAATACGTCACTATTACATTATTGTATCTTTTCAGGTGCTTCAAATCTTTCCCTCCATAAGCGCGTTCACCTGGAGAAGAAGCCGTTCCCCTGTCCCCACTGCGACATGAGATTTACTCAGAGATCAAATATGAAAAAGCACATTTTATCACTCCATATAGGAGCCAAGGACTGGCCATGTCCAGTAAGTACAGAATACCACGTATTTTTTAAAACTAAAGTGACGTTTTTCTCGTAAGGGTTAATGTTGAAATTAAATACTTTTTTGAAAAAAACAATGTGTTAAGGATACAAAATGCCACAAGAAAAATAAAAAAAACATAGTTTAAAATTTTTTCCCTTTTTTCAAGGCATATGGAACGTGGTTAAAAAGGAAATTTTAAAAGTTGAACGTTTCCGAGTTATTAGCAAAAAACCGTCAAAAAGTACGTTTAAGGGGGAACCACCCCCTGCCAGTATTGGTTTTCGTAAAATGTTCTGTCTATCCGTTAGTGTGTTGCTTCTATCATTAAACCTAGTATCGGACCCCGTAGAGCCTGAAATATAAGTCATATTTTATTTGTATACATATATGTTTATTATTAAATTACCAGTTTCTCTTTATTTTTTTTTTCAATGTAGGTTTGCGAAAAAATGTTTTCGAGCAAACATGGTGTCCAAAGTCACATGGAAATACATATGGGAGAAAAGCCCTACCAATGTACTATCTGTGGAGAGGAGTTTAGGTAAGTTAAAGCTGTTGAGAATTTATAAAAATGACAATTGTCCTACACTGGTTTAGTAGAAACAAGATTTTGGACATTGTCTTTATTTATTTTAAACACGACGTTTCTGTTAGTACCTTTAACTATTTTCAAGGTTAAACTAACAACAAACAAACAAGTCTCCATATGTTTGGTATGTCCATGCTTGGTTGACTAAAAACTTCTTCAGACATATTTCGAGCGTGAGACCAAATAAACTAAGCATTCGATGAGGACAATGTTGCCATTTACTTTTAAACAAATTTTATAAGTCACATATTCTGATCTGAAAACCGTAGGTTCGTATCTATTTTCGTTCCAAAGTTATGAATTTATCCCCTTTACACCCCTCAACCACCCCTACCACCAATTTTTTTTTATAAAATTGTATTGTCATTGGACCTAAATTACTGTACCAAATTACATTAAAATCGATTTACGAGAATTGTGTCAAAAATTATTAGCAAGATTTGACAGCCAGGCTCTGCGAAGTTAAATAAAATCGTTTAATTAATAATAAAATGAAAAGACCCTCTCCAAAATGCAGACTTTTAAAAACTCCCTGTGGCCAACGGCTTGCCATAGCAAGATGCCATTCGCACGTTTAGGCTTCCTTGTAAATCGAAACTCGCCAGTGGGGGCAAGTTTTTTCTTCCAGAATACCTAAAATCCCCCAAAAACATAAAATTCGGTAGACCCTTTAGGTTACAAGTAAAATTAACGAAAGAAAAATTATAAAAAGTTTGTATTCGGCCAGGACTCGAACCCGGAATCTCTTGCTCTGTACGCAAACGCTCTTACATTAAGCCACCATAGACCATACATAAATTTTCGGAAAACTACTCATGTATGTGTGTGGTGTCTCAATACAAGAACGAGAAATTATCAAGGTATTAACTCAACCAAGCCAATTCAACCCATATTTTTTTTATAATTCTTCCTTCTCACTGTCAAAGGTATGAAAACTCAAATTAGACGTAAAGTATCAACGTCTGAAAACATGAGATCACCTTTTCCGTGTGTTAAAATTTTGATCGCAAGGGGCGATTGCCGATATAATTCTCAAATACCAAATTGCAAATAATGCAAGGACCTAAAACTGTAAACAACAAGTAAAATTAAGAAATGAAAAATTATAAAAAGTTTGTCTTTGGCCGGGACTCGAACCCGGAATCTCTTGCTCTGTACGCAAACGTTCTTACATTAAGCCGGCCAAAGACAAACTTTTTATAATTTTTCTTTCTTTAATTTTACTTGTTGTTTATAGTTTGAGGTCCTTACATTATTTGCAATTTTGGTATTTGACCCTTTAGTTACTTGTTGTATTTTAGGCATCAAAATGGTTTGAGAGTCCACCGAATGATGCACGCCGGAAAGAGGCCCCTAACTTGCGACATCTGCGGTAAACTGTGCCTGCATCAATCAGCTCTAGACAACCACAGACAAACTCACGCTCAGGTTAAACCTTTCCAGTGTGAAGTCTGTCAGAAGCGCTTTGTGAAGGAATGGATTTTAAAGAGTCACATGACGTTGCATACCGGCGAAAAAAATTTCCCGTGCGGGGTGTGTGGTAAAAAATACGCCGATAAATCGAAACTGAATTTCCACTTAAAAAAACGGTGTATGAAAGGCATTGAGATTGTTCCTATTTCGTAAGAAAGTTGTGTGGAAACATATAGGCATTCTTTTCCTGATTTAATAGTGCGCATACACCAAACTGTTCCGCGAACCCGCCGTATGAGCGCCGCTCACGCGCGGATTGTGCGCAGCTCACACTCCACGCGCAAACACGGATTCGTCCAGTTTTCGTGTTTTCAAATTGCGCGCGCGCAATTGCAAGCCGTTTGCCCAAACCGAAACCGAACCATCTTCCTTCGGCTCCTCTTTGTGTGTTCGCAGATCCCTTGGGACGGCATCGGCAGTTTGTTGTCGAGTTTTTAGAATTCGGCGAGCGGCGCACACCTGGCGCATTCGCGGAGCACTTTGGTGTATAGGCACTTTAAGGGTTAGGCGTCAAAAGGTTTTGCAATATTGGCTTATTTAGAATGGCACGCTGCTTACGTTTATATGACAGGAGCCCAAAGATAACCAAAATAAAAAAAGGGTGCATACACCATGCACCACAGATATTAGACACAAGCGAAAAAAATACAGCTAATAATTGCAACTCTGTACAGGGTCGTTCAGTATAAACGTTCCCTGAAGAAACGTTTTTTGCTCATCAGTTCTGCGAGTTTCAAAACAAAATCATTTAAAAGATGTTTCGCATATTTGATAGAAGTGCTGTCATATGTGTAAAAATCTTCTTTTCAATACTTTTGGTTTGAAACTCGTGGGAATTATAGCAAAAAACTTTTCTTCAGGGAACGTTTATAATGAAAGAGAAGGACAAAATACAATTCTTGTTTTGGATTTGACACGAGTCAGAAAGTTTTGACGCTTAATTCATATGCTACCAAATTAATTATATTAAGTACCTTCAATCAGTGGCGGATCCAGGATTTCCGGGGTGGAGGGGCCAAGAATGGAAAAAAACACAATACAATTTTTTTTGCTGGATTCAATAAGACATAGCTTTAAAGTTTGCCACTACGTGCAAATAAAATGTGCCGCAGGCGAACATTTAGCAAAATCAAAAATTTGAAAAAATCGAAAATTTTATAGTTGGTAAAAATTTGCGACCTATGCATTGGTTATTTTTTTTTCTGAAACTAAAAATTATAAGCTTGATGTCAAGAAGGGGTGGGTCCCTCTGACCCCCCCCCTGGATCCGCCACTGCCTTCAATTTTATTAATTTTGACGGTGGCGTGCGCAGATGGAGGCAAAGGCTCTAAAAATTCTAAAGACTGTCTTTTGTCCAGAAAAAAATTTGTCACGAAAATAATTTAGACTATTTTTACTTGTTAAATATTTTAATTTTTAGTTGTAAAAAAGTCTTCAGATAATAATTATATCTTTGGGTCTCAGGGACTAAAGCTCTTCCAGAGCCAATAAATATTGAAGCAAAAAATTTCACTTTCCATAAAAAATAAAAAGCAGGAGACAAGACATTGGGCGTGAATTTTCACCTGTATTTTTTTAAAGAAAATCTTTTATTAACCGAAATTTGAAGATCCTATAGTTGAGGATGTATATAAGTGGCACCGCGTCATAGTTATGGTAAACAAAGTTTTGCGGCAAAATCTATGTAAAGAAGCCTCAAAAAATTGTTGTTTCACTTTGTACCTGCAGTGTGCCGCTTTATATGTCTATAATAAAACACCGAGACCTTTTAAAGGAGATATAAAATAGGTACTTACCTAATAAATAAAGATCCTAAACATAAAAGAGAATCCAAAATTATATTAAAATGTGCGCAAATATTGATTTAGTTGCAAAAACGGTAATTTGTTTTGTAAAAGTCGGTCCCAATTTGTTTGACATTAAAACAGTCAAAACAACAACGAATAGAAAACTTCATAGCCCGGCTAAATTAATATGTTCGTAACAACCAGACAAGAGTATATATGTTCCTTTCTACTAAAATCGTTTAGAAGAAGACATAAATAAAAAGCAAGTAAAATAGTAAGCTAATGACTAATTAGTGCAGTGCCTCGTTTTGGGAATTAATACCAATAAAAAAATTACAGGAAGTGCGGGCCACTGTGTACCCCTCTACTCCCTTCCCGCCCATCACGGTTTTGATGACGCGGTGCCATTTTAATACAATATCAAGTATAGTCGGCCGAAAATATTTATTTGACATTTAAGCATTCGCGTTTTGACGATTTTTAATAAGGACATACGCTCATCTTTTATTTAGGTTAATGGTACCTAAATAAAGGAACGGTCGTCTTTTATTTCCATAATAAAAACCAAAAAAACGGGCATGCTTAGATGCCCAATAATAATTTCCCTTTATTAAAATGGACCCCAATGAACCGCTTCTTTGGTTTTGTTGAAATTCCCTTAATAAATAGCTCCAAAAAGCTGCTTATTAGGTGTCACATAAGGAGTTTCCCTTGAAACCAGGTACAAATGCACGCCCAATTAGTATTTACTTTACTCAAGGTCCTCCTGTAACTAGTGATGTAAATGGAAATATTTCCGTGTAAATATTTCCATGGAAATGGAAATATTGGAATTTTCCGAACGGGTCTTGGGAATATTGGAAATATTGCGAAAATTGAAAATATTTAAAAAAATATTATTTTTCATATTTTGTAACCCTATAAGCATGAAACTTACTATAGAACAATTTTTATTTCCGATACTATTGAAGATTTTGAGGAAGTAGACTCTCAAAACGATGTCATTAAGTGTGAAGCTGGTGACAGCCATGAAGATATGCCTCTTGCTCGACTAGTGAATAGTGTAGTGTGTCAAGAATGAGATTAGTGTTGTACAAATTTAACCTTGTTTCTGTTTATTTGTTTGAAGAATAACTCCTGATTTGTGTTCATGTATAAGCCTTCTGTGTCTTCCGGGGTTTTGGTATAATTTGTATAAATAAACATTCTCTTTTTTCTTATTTTCATTTTTCATAAATTTCCAATATTTCCAATGTTTCAGGAATTTTTTCTGGAAATCCTCCGAAAATATATTTCTGGATATTTTACAACACTACCTGTAGCACATTCTGCGCGCGCCAATAGGTCAATGCCTTAAAATAGTTGTTTTAATAACCTATAAGACAGAGCCATCTATCCGCCGATGTTAAGGGCTTGGTTCTTTTTGTGTATATCTTATTCTAGGTTATTCAAACAATGCTGACATTTGTATGGGGGGGCTTCATAGTGTGTTTATGTTCATTTTTATGGATATCTTAGGTGTCTATCAAGGGGATGGGACAATTCACCGCGGCCGATTCGCCGCCGGCCGATTCTCCGCGGGGACAATTCGCCGCGAGATTTTTTGTTTTATGATATTACCATTGGCAAGTGTTTAAACATTTTTATTTAGCTTGACTTCATAATATATTTGTTTATTACTTTGGTTCTAACTTTTTTCAAACTTTTCCAACTAGGTATTTGGTGGTTAGTATACAATCCAATATTTTTTTTATTAAAAACATAAATAAAATGGTGGATCCAAAATGGCAGATTTTCCCATTTTTAAACCGATTTGCATCAACTCGGAACTTTAAGATCTTTCAGGTCGCTGATTATAATTGTTAACTTAAATTTAAAGAAATCAAATTGGCGGATCCAAAATGGCGGATTTTCCCATTTGTGAACCGATTTGCATCAAATTCGGAACTTTGAGATCTTTCAGGTCGCTATTTATGATTTCTAACTTAAACTTATAAAAAATCAAAATGGCGGGTCCATAATGGCGGATTTTCACATTTATGAACCGATTTGCATCAAACTCAAAACTTTGAGATCTTTCAGGTCGCTTATTATTATTTCTAACTTAAACTTAAAATAAATCAAAATGACGGTTTCAAAATGGCGCACTTTCTTATTTATAAACCGATTTGCCTCAAACTTGATACAACGCGGCGCTTAAGGTAACTCCATACAGTTTTTGACACAAATTTAAAAACCTGAAAATGGCGGATCCAAAATGGCGGATTTCCCAATTTATGATCCAATATGCATAAAACTCGGAACTGTGGGTTTTTAAGGTCGCTGACTCTGATTTCTAACTTAAGGATCCAAAATGGCGGACTTTTTAATTTTTGAACCGATATGCCACAAACGTGAAACTATATATGCGGTGCTTAAGGTCAATTAATACATATTTTGACATTAAAAATTAAAAGAATGACACAATTATTCAAAATTCGGTTTAATTCTTTATTATTTAAAAGATTTTAGTACATCTTATGATTTAAAATAAAATTGGAGAATTTTTTAATTGAATTTAGTAGCTATCCAACAAACATTAAATTGACGGAACTGTACTAATTTTGTACTTCAACTGCTGGCAAACGGTAAACGCAAAAGTTATTAAATTTAAGTAAAAAATTGTATTGAGTTACCTTAAGCAAGGCGATGTTTCAAGTTTAAGGCAAATCGGTTTATAAATAAAAAAGTGCGCCATTGTGGATCCGCCATTTTGATTTTATAAAAGTTTAAGTTCCGAATTTGGTGCATATTAATTCATAAATTGAGTCCGCCATTTTGATTTTTCAAAAATTTAAGTTTAAAATAATTCATAAATGGAAAAATCCGTCATTTTGGAACCGCCATTTTGATTTTTTTAAAGTTTAAGTTAGAAATCATAATTTTATTTATTTTTTTAATAAAAAAATATTCAATTGTATACAAACCACCAAACTTAGTTGGACAAGTTTGAAAAAAGTTATAACCAAACAAATAAACAAATATATTATATAAAGTCAAGCTAAATAAAAATGTTTAAACAATTGCCAATGGTAATATCATAAAACAAAAAATCTCGCGGCAAACTGTCCCCACGGCGAATCGGCCGCGGCGAATTGTCCCCTACCCGTCTACCAAAGTCCTTAGAGCGTAAATACAGGGCATACCCATGCATTCTTACACCCGATGCATAAAGCCAGGGCCCCCTTTAATTCTTAATGTTCCTTTTTCGAGTATACAGGATTTTGGTAACTGCACATGCGTCAGTTTTGGTGGTTTTGTAACATACTCCGTTACGTCACTACATTATTTTACAATTGTCAAAAATTTAAGGTTATATCTATTATTTTTTCTTCTAAAAACTAGTTGATCGGGTGAAAATTTATCAAATTGCGGATTAAATTAATAGTTTTTCTAAAATTAATTATGCAGATTTATTGTGGACTCATAACTTTATCAACAAATTAATATACAAGTACGACAAACGCAAAATACAGCAAAATGTTTATAAACAACAAATATGGCGTCAATTTTTTGAATGCTCTAAGGTATTTGTTGTCTACTGAATATTTTTTGATTTTCGGGGTGTTTTTTCTGATGCCAGTCCAAATTTTTAGCAGAAATTGTAGTTTATCAACTCCAGAGAAATCCAGTTTATTATCAGAGGTTGGAATAATAAGAAATTATTTTACATAATTTTTAGGTAGACATTATTAATCCAAAACTATATCTAGAAATCGAATAATTGGTTTGTTGGCCTAAATGTATAGTAAAATTAAAACGAATTTTCGGTGATAAAATTTTATATTGCCCTGACAACCCTGTAGGAAATTTAGGATATATTTATTCTCAGATGAAAAAAATGGAAAATATAATATTTTTTCAAAAGCTCCAAAAAAATAAGCATAAACACACCTCTTTAGAGTTTGGGTAAAAATCTTCATTGTACATAAGGAAGTCGGTTTAAAAATACAATGTTTTCGGGTTCTGATAGTTAATTAATTATAATTAGTAATATGGTTTGGCTAAGAATTGACCAAAACTGAACACAGGCATTTTTGATTTTGTGTGATTGGTCCAAAGATTTCAGATTGTTTATGGATGTATAGTTTTTGTTTTACCATTGTTGTTTTTAATTTTTATATTGTCAGTTTTTCGTTTAATTTCACTAATTCGAGATACTTCTGTTTTCAATTTTGTCTAAAACAAGCGTTTTAAAACGTATTTCCCTTAAAATAAAACAGGATACAAATAGAAGTGAAGACGTAAAACAAGCACAACTTTAATTAGTGATTGTAGGTATTAAAACGACGAGCTGACTTTGTACAGAGTGGTCCAAGTTTGACACTTTTGATAGGAAACGCCCATTTCTAGAGGAGCTAGGAAAAAACTAACCAACATGTTACGGGCTCGACTTTCGTAAAAAAATGAATGTCAAAACCGTACATCAATATCTGAACCACTTAGTAATTCAGTTTGACCCACCCTTGTAACTCCTTTATTTATGAATATTTTTTATATCTATAAAAACATTCTTAAGGCTTTTTTTTAAGGAATTTAGTAGTCTATTTACTTTTTCACAAAAAATTATGGTTTTAAAGTTGATATATGATATAAACTTGGATTTTTTCTTATAGACCAGCCCCCGTATTTTTACATATTCAGTTTCGAAATTAAATTCTCTTTCTAAATGTATGTAACACTTGATACTTTTGTTTTCTATAAGAAAAAATACAAGTTTATATCATAACTTCAAAATCATACATTTTTGAAAAAAGTAAATACACCACTAAAATCTTAAGAATGTTTTTACAGAAATAAAAAATATTCACAAATAAACGAGTTACGGAGGTGGGTCAAAAATGCAACAAATTGAATATCACCCTATATCTTCAAGTGGTGGTTCAAGATATCGATGTGCCGTTTTCGACATTAATTTTTTTACGAAAATCAAGTCCGTAACATGTTAGGTAGTGTTTTTCTAGCTCCTCTAGAAATGGGCGTTTCCTATTAAAAGTGTCCAATTTGGACCACTCTGTACAGGGTGTCCCATAGCCTTCTCTGCATTTGGCTTTTATGAGTTTTATTAGTGAGCAAAAGTGTTAGTTTAGAATTTGTAGGAAAAAAATCAGCGCGTATTTTGATAATAAATTAATACCTTTTTTATAGCTATCACGAAGTCTAAACCCGAAAAAGCCAAATGCAGAGAAGCCTGTGACATCCGGTACCCATTTTTTTTGTTTTAGTTAGTAATATTATCATTAATAAATTAAAGTTATAAAATCAACGGTGTTGCCAAATTTTGTTTAAAAATTGTTTATTTACTTCTTGGTTTTTTTTTCTTGTTGTAGCACTTGTATTCAATTCCTTCTCATTTCCCAATTTGTAGACAAAAAGTTAAGTTCAATTTAATATTTTATGTTTTTAGTTGTTGTTATTAATAAAATACGATTTTTAGGAAAATAACGAAAGAAAGTTTCATAAAATTGTTAAAAAATGAACCGCTCGAGGAGCTTGACGAAAGTAATCAAAGTGAGCTTTTTGATGGAGAATTTAATTTATCTCAGGATAGTTTGGAAGCTAAGTTTGGAAAAGTGGTAAGTACCCAAGTAACATTTTTAGTTACCTAAGGTTTTATAAATTTGGTTCTCAGTTCTCATAAGGTGTTTGGATTTTATAATTATATAAGCTTTTCTGGTTTTATAAAATACCTAAAAGTTACGATAAGTTATATAAAGGTAATTGGAGGCACCTGGGGAACAAAACTTGTAGTAACTTTCCAAAAATTGTTTTCTCAAAGTGGTGTAATATAACCAGAAGAACAGGATCCCTTTACCTGTGTTAAATAAACACAATGCGTTTTTATAAAAGGCCGTTATAAAATCTTAAGTTATTGATATTTATAAGAGTATCATTATATATTTTGTAGTCACCATCAGTAACTCACATTATAAGGAGTTGAAATTCGGAAATTGCAGCGTTGCCACAACTAGTTGATTTTAACTTTTTTGTAGACCTTTACTTTTTATAAAAAATTTTAGTAGGTAGATTTTCCGGCTCTATAACAAAATAGCGCCTATCAAAATAGCGCGTATTAAAATAGCGCCTTTTGAAAACAGGGCGTGTTCAAAACAGGCTTATCAAAATAGCACATATCAAAATTT
Organism: Aspidapion aeneum; assembly: GCA_963576565.1. Taxonomy (NCBI): domain Eukaryota; kingdom Metazoa; phylum Arthropoda; class Insecta; order Coleoptera; family Brentidae; genus Aspidapion; species Aspidapion aeneum. The sequence goes on along the minus strand of OY755038.1, from coordinate 28,986,163 downwards.
TAGCTCATCTTCAAAACAACGAGTGTTCAAAATAGCGTGTGTTTAAAATAGCGCGTATTAAAATGGCACGTATCAAAATAGCGCGTGTTAAAAATTGCACCTGTTCAAAATAGCCCTTGTTGAAAGTTGCACCTATTCAAAATAGCGGTTTGGTTTGGTTAGGTTTAGTTTGATTTGGGTTGGACTGGGTTAAATTAGGTAACGTTAGGTTAGGTTGTGTTGGTTTGGTACAAGAGTCAGGTGCTCGCCCACCTTGCGTTTTGTAACAGCGAAGTTTTTTAATAGCGATCTTTTAATACCCGCTAGTTTGATACGAGCTGTTTTGATCACGCGCTATTTTAACAGCCAGATCTTCCTTAGTAGATTTGGGTAAATTCTAATTAGTAAAAATAATTTTAAGGGACCATTTTTAAATTATGTTCTACTCAAGGGAGGGAAGGTTTACCGTTGCGTGTCACTCAATGTTATTAAAGTGTCTTAAAAAAGCGTTTTAAAGGGGTGAGGGGAGAATCCTGAATTTTTTGCGTAAAAATAATTTTTACAATAATTCTAATGTTAATGGCCTTTTTACATCATACTAAAAAATATATATTAAAATTTATTTAACTAAAATCCCCTAAGGAAAATTTGTGTACTAAAATTTTCTGAAAAAAATGTCAAAATCTACCAAAATAGTAGAAATTCACTACATGTGGCAACGCTGCTTGTCAGACTGTTTTTGTTTTCCTCGCAGGGCGCTGCGTCTCTGACCAGCACTTATAAGGGTTATCTAAGAGAGTTTTGGTAAACCAAATAATTTACATTAATCTTTTAGAAAAAAAATAGTTCTAGAACTATATTGTCGTTGCAACCCGGGCGATATAGGTAATGAAATAGGCCACGTAGACCTTGAAACAATCCATAGCAAATAAGAACTTTATTTAGGCGGGATTACAATACACACGGTGTGTCAGCGCAAAACTCTATATACCGGGGATGACGCTTGATTGTCACTTATCGCTTTCCGTGACGGCATGTAGATGACAAAATACCGTAATTGGCATGGAGCTAATGTGTCATAATACATGTGTCGCATAAAATCTTGATTAAGAAGCCCACGGCGACCAAATTTTGATGCTATCGCCTCGGACAACAGGAAAATTAAGTCTGGTCACGTATATCCCCATCCTATTTATAAGGGGACACCCTGTGCATTAAATTGTTTTGTCTTTGCAGAGAGCTTTAGGCCTCCGCATGCTCGTAGTCCCATGTGACGTGTGCGGCGAAGTCTTTAGAAGCAAACAAAAAATGCTTTGCCATAGACTGAAACACGAAGGGAAACAAGCCTGGAAATGTAGCACCTGCGCGCAGGAATTTCTGCACAAGTCTAACTTGAAGATTCACGAGAGGACGCATTTGAGACAGAAGCCGAACTGGTATTGCAAAATTTGCGACAAGAACTTTTCGAAGAGCTCCAATAACAGGTATTAAACGAAGCCTTTCAATAGATGCAATTCAGCTTGACAGTTGGTTTCTTTATTTCAAAAGATCCGTAGGCAATTAGTAGTAAATTATTATGTTTTGCTAATGATGATAATCAACAATTTTTCAGTCTGGTAGTAATTTTCCGATGGGTTCAAAAGGTTATGATATGAGTCGACTGATTTTCTTAGTTTCTAATCTTTTGCACTAAGAAGAAAAGATCATGAAAATCATAAGAAAAGCAATCTGGCTCATCTCAAGCGGTGGAAAATATATCTAGCTGAAAATTTGCAGATCCAAAAATTGGACTGATTTTTTCCCTTATTTTCTTAGTCTTGAAACTGAAGGTATAAACTGATGGTATAATATACTTATAACTAAAAATAAGTCTGGTTCTGGTTCTGGGTCTGTCTGATTTACAAAGTTGGAAAATGCATCTGGTGGCAAATTAGGAACTTATTTTCTTAGTTTTGCAATTTTTTCACATGATAGATTATAGTGTATGTATATGAAAAAAAATAGTCTGGCTGTTATTAACAATCATGAAAGCCTAGCCAGACTCTCTAATATCTAATCTAAAAAATGATTAATTAATTGTTTACTCGTTAACTATTGCATATAAGGAAAATCTGCTGGAGACCAAAAAGTTTCAAGATGAATCAAGGAATAAAAATATTTTCTTGTAGATTCTAATTATTATTTGGCATGCCTAATACCTTATACCCTGTATCCACTTAAGGGTTTCGGTTAGAGCTAAGTATCTTCAAAAACGCAATAGCTACCAACGAAAAGCTAAAAAATAATAATTTCACCAGTCTGCAAATCGACAACGAAGCGTTCGTGAATGGCAATTAAACGTAGAATAAGCCGACTAATCACTCCTTTTCATTTATACGTGGGTCTAAGAAACACTAATATAATCGGATGTGCCAAATTGATGGGCATCAGATAAGTCTGGCTAGGCTTTGGGTATTTTAAATAACAGCCAGATAGTATTTTAGGCTTTTCTTATAATACAACCTATCATCTCATAAACTTTCACTTTTCGTAGTCGTTGTAGTGGTAAAGTGTCCTTAAAGTTTTTTAAGAAATTTTCTAAAAAGTCCAGGTAAATTTGTCCTGTTAGTGAGCGATAAAAAAAGGTTAGAAAAGTGGATTTATATGACCACAATATGTGATTTAAAAAATTCGGTTCTTTGTCCAATCTTTGAAGCATATATTCGGCAAATTCCACTCTTTTTCTTTTTTTCTTTCGTTAGTTCTTGCACATTTTGAACTTTATAAGCCCAGTAAGAATTTTTCTTTAACACAGTTATTACCTTGCTTCCTGAACTGCAATACTGCTGCCATTCTTGATTGAATATTCGGGAAATTTTTTTTGTTGAAAATTCCGGATTTTCTCCCGAATGCAGTCATGTGTTTCAGTTCATTTTCAGGAACAGTTTGTTGTTTTATTTTAACAGAAAAAGTTTCTATAAATTCACATAATCGTCAATTTACTTGGACACTATTTTTCTGGATAGCGCTTTCTATACTCTCAAACACTTGTAGGTGCACTTTTATTATTTTTTGAAAATAAAAGAATTTCTTGTTTTTCTTTATCCGAATAAAGGTGCATTATTATTCTAAATAAAAAGTTACATACATACCCAAATCTCATCTTTGAAATTTATTGCTCTTATCGATGACATCCTTCTTTATTTCTAGGACAACTGGATTGAATCAATATATCTATAATAATCTTAATTTTCTCGGTTTACAAGACTTTAAATGTTAATATCTCCAAAACCACAAAAGATATTCTTTTGTTGTTTGGTATTTTGATAAAGCATTTTTTTTACTTAATTGTCACATAGTGAGAAATAGAAAAAATATTATAGCTCTGAGAGTGATAATTACCAAAAAAAATCGCCAATTTAATATAGCTCTTCATTTTTAAAAATAAAAAAGTTACTGATTGTTCCAGTTATAAAAAACCACCGTATACCTTATTAAACCCTTTTTTATAGACTACATTGCCAACTTCATACTGGTCCAGAAGAGTTCTCCTGCGATCTGTGCGAAGCCAAATACCAGAAGTTTTACCATTTGAGAGTCCACCGAATGGAGCACCTGGGGCAAAAACCTTACGAGTGCAACGTTTGCCAAATGAAATTTGCTCAGCAGTCGGCTTATAATGTTAGTTACTAACGTATTTTTATTATTTTTTTATTATTTCATCAGTCTCATCATTCCTTATAAAAAATCCTACCTACAAATCCAAAAAAAACTCCAACCTCCCCTAAAGACTGTATAGATAGCATCTTTTTATAAAAGAGTGACGGGACAAACCCATCAAAGTCACTGAAAGCATATTTTTGTGCTTAAACTGACATTTTTTGATTATGTTATTTTCTTGTCAAGTAGATTGGCGTTTCACTAAAATACTTTGTTTTCAAGGTGAGTGACATCAATCATCATGCAACATATAACAAACACATTTGTCCGTGAACCCGGTCACCAGTATTTACTAAAAGGTCTACAGTGAGAGAAACTCGTATCTCGGTAGATGGCGCCTCTTGCTATAGTTCGCTCACTAATTACATTTAATTAGAGACAAAACCGTCTGATTAACTTCGCAAGATTTGTCACATTGACCAGCAGTGTTCTGAGGAGTCCCATAAGGACGAAACGGTTAACTGTCAACACTTATTAGGTGTCCATTAGATCTTGGACCCCCGTGAGGTTAAGCTTTCGAGCTACCCACGGAAAAATATAAGGGAAACAAAAAATCTCTTTTTTGCCCGATTAGCCACGAAACTTGTTTGATTTTTAAATTCACGGGTACGAAATTCCACGTTTGTTAGTATTATTTGGCTTAAAAATTCCGTTGATTGACGCTCACTGTCTTGAAGACGGGTAAAAATGCAATCTGTGTTGATCCGGCCTGAAAGACAAAGAGCTGTCGTAGGTCACGGACTATAGTTGTTTTCTTTTATTTGCATTCGATCTTTTCATTGATCGATATTGTATAGCAGTGTTTTTCCCTGCTTTTGGTTTTTTGTTTCTCTCGTATCTCGGTAGATGGCGCCTCTTGCTATAGTTCGCTCACTAATTACATTTAATTAGAGACAAAACCGTCTGATTAACTTCGCAAGATTTGTCACATTGACCAGCAGTGTTCTGAGGAGTCTCATAAGGACGAAACGGTTAACTGTCAACACTTATTAGGTGTCCATTAGATCTTGGACCCCCGTGAGGTTAACCTTTCGAGCTACCCACGGAAAAATATAAGGGAAACAAAAAATCTCCTTTTTGCCCAATTAGCCACGAAACTTGTTTGATTTTTAAATTCACGGGTACGAAATTCCACGTTTGATAGTTTTTAATATTTATATACATTTTTCATAAATACCTTGCGATATGGATCATCTTTTTTCCTTGTAAAAAATACATTATTTGTACACAAAAGGTTATAAATAAATAAAAAGAATAAAATATTTTGGTTTAGAACTGGTAGCCATATTTAAACCTTCAAACGTCACTAGAAAATGTCGAATAAAAGCGGTGTAAGCCAGTGTCAGCTGTCCGCTATATTTTACATGTTAATTTTTTAGACAAGTTAGCGACGATTAAACCGATCGATGGTCGATTGTTTTCTGATGAATATGTGATTGAAAAGGGATTCTAATATATCTTGTGCTTTTTACAGTATTTAAATATTGGTACGTATTTAATACGGTAATGCAGTGGCGCATCCAGGAATGTGTCTTGGGGGGGGGCCGAGACCTCTCCAGCTAAAACGGGCGCCTCGCAAAAATCGTGCAACCAAAAAAAAAAATAAAAATAAAAATATGGTAATCGTGTGTTGGAGCGGTCGGACAGCTCAAAAATCTTGACCAAAAAATAAAATTAAAAAAAACTACGCCGCTGCTTGGGGAGGGCCCGAGTCCTCATTATGTCAAATTTGACGCTATTTTTTCTGTTTTGTCATGAAATATGTAGAAAATATGTAAAAAATCTAAGGCTTGGGGGGCCCCCCCCTGGGTGCGCCCATGCGGTAATGCATCTACAGATATAGTTTTAAGTTATTTATGTATTATTTAGCTTTGAATATTTTTGTATATAAGTTTTTTTTTCAATCATGGATTATTTCTATTGTTTTTCGAACTTTAAACCACCCCTCAGAGGTGGTAGTACAATTTGAGACTATTTTTAACGGGCATCCTACGACTGCACGGACTAAATTTTCAAAATAAGACATTTCGTTACAAAATTTTTATGTGGTTTTTCTTTATTTCTAAGGTTAATTGGAATTTTATCAGATGAAACTCACTGAGAAATGCTTACTATCATATTGCACATTAGGGTGAATCAAATCTTTGCAGTTATTTTACCTGTGAATATTAAAAAAATACACTTAAACCGGTCGATATCAAGTCTATAGACTTGATACTTAAACCCGGTCTACAATGCTAAGTCTTAAGGTCTTAGTAAATACTGGTGGGTATGTTTGTCAAAATACAAAAAAAATCGTTTATTTTTATTTTCAGACGCTTATGACTGAACAATGCTAGAGTATAGAGTACCGATATTTTCATCCTTTGAATTTTTTGCTTCTGTCTTTGTTTAAAATATGTCATATATACAGGATCTCTAACCTATCCTACCCAAATCCCGATCATACACAGAAGCAGATTGCATGATTTGAGCTCCATTCTACAGAACAAACTCCATTTTACCCAACTTAAACTCCCTTCTAGCATGCAAGAAACCCAAACTGGTATCTAGTAGTAGGATCATAAACCAAACAATGCTATACATAGATTTTGTGCTGGTCAAATAAAAACACATACTTATTTTTTTGTTTCTTGTGCAGTGTTGTCAGTTCTTTATTGTAATTGCATTAAAAATATTGTCCTTTTTATAATGCTAGCGCCATCTAAACTAAGCTAACCGAATTGCCACAATATGTTTTTTTACCGTCAAAGGAAAAAACCCAATTTACTGTATGATCTTGAAATTTTTCGATATTTCGGTTCGGATTTAAAAAAAAAAACTTTCCACAGATGCAGTCTCCATCGTAATTCTATACCAAATTATCAAAAAGTCCCAAAGTTGAAGAAAATTGTAGCATTCGGTGAATATTGTTTTAAAAGAATATTTTTTAATATGGTTTTCAAAATCAGACAAAATATTTTGATTGCATTGCCAAAACCCTCTCTACTCTTAGTCGGTAATTCCTCTTTTATTTTCATGTTATGTTCTTTCTGTCTATACTCTAACACACGGCGTTTTGGCATGCTCTGTCTCATTTTGGGGACCCTATATACTTATTTACTAGTTGTTGCAAAAGAAATCCGAAAAAAACTTTTTTTTGGTAATTTGGTATTCCTGATAATATTTAAAAATGAAAAATGTCAAATTTTGTAATAAAAAAAAGTCCATGCTATGCATACACCCCTCTTCTTTTAGTTACAATAATATTTTTAATACACAAACATCAAAAATATAAAGGTTCTTTTCTTCAATAACTTTATTTATTTAGGTTCACATGTTGTCTCACATCGGTGAGGAAGAAAAGAAATTTCCATGTGACATTTGTGGATCAAGATTTGCGCAAAGAGGGGTGATGATGAGACACAAGATTATTCATGGAGGTATTTGCCATTTTTTCTCTCTCACGACAGAAAACATGCTATTCAAGAATCAAATCGAACTGAGTGTATTTTTTGTAGTGGGACTTTACCTCTATAGACTTTCTTTATTGTTTCCAAAGAAATATACATTTCTTATAAACTAGGAATTCTGCTAGGTAATACAAACGCAACCTTAAAAAACTACATATCGCTAGATTACTATCAAAAGATTACATTAAAAACTGTTATTAAATGGAATGAGAGAATAGAAAAGAATACAGAAAGTAACGTCTTACCTTGCTTTCAGCAACACTATAGTTTTTGCAAACAAAGCTTATAAAACCGAACTTGGTTCGATTATAACTGATTTTTTGGAGAAAACATCTTTCACAAGCTTCCTGTATCTTTTTGCGGCCATAAGACATTTTGATCAGACCATAAGCTAAGAATCTTTCAGATATTATTATATATTTACTTAGGTTTTCCACTTGCTCTAACCATACTGCTAATCGGAACTTGATAATTTGGAAATGAGTAACATTTAGCAAAATATTTGGTTCTTCGACTAAGTTTATTGTTAACTTCACTTCTTGTTCAAAGGCAATGTTAATATTTATTATTAATTTAATATAAACAAGAATAACATGAAAATATGTTTAGGTCTTTTTTTACTTAACAAAAAAGGCGACAAAAATTGTTATCGCCTGTGAAATGTCGATATATAAAATTAAAATCTCATACTTACTATGTGACTATACTCACATCCACATACATATCGACTGCCTACAAAAAAGTAGTAGGAAAAAATTTATATATTTTTAAATATTTTATGTTTTCTCATAATTTCACTTTTAAAGGGAGATAAATAATATTACCGCAGTTCGGCTCTTAATAAAACAACTTCATCAAATTCCAGTGGATCGGAATGATACTTTAATAATACGCAAATATATCTCCACAAATTTATAGATAATTTTTGTACCTCTGAGAATAAAGATAAACATAAAATTTAAAATTAAATTAAATATTGAAATAACTATAGCCATAGAATTATTCATCCAAAAAAGTCTGATTTAGGAAAAAGATATTGAATTTCCAATCATATCCACAGCACAAAAATTATATACATGCTTTTTAACGTTACATACAAAAATTAGCTAGGTTTCTAATAAATTAGTGACCTATAAAAATTGGTTGTTTTTTGAACTATTGCTTATTAGGTGAAAAAACCCACGTCTGTTCCATCTGCGGCGCGGGATTCTACCAGAACTCCAACCTTAAAAAACACATGTTTCATCACACCGGCCAGGAAAGGGAGAAGAATTGGAGCTGCGATTTATGCCAAAGGAAGTTTACCACCAAACATGGAGTGGCCAGTCACATGGAAACGCATAGAGTTGGGGACAGGCCACATGTGTGTAGAGTATGTGGGGAATTGTTCAGGTATACTTTATCATAATCTTATATAGCATTCTATACGCACGCATCGAATATACAAATAAAAGGGTTTCCTAATAATTAGAGGATATGAAAATTTCTTAACTGCTTCTTTTTTTATTTCTTAGGCATCTAAACGGTCTCAAACTTCACGAGCTGAAACACAAAGGCAAAGAACCGCTTCTCTGTCCAGTCTGTGAAAAACCATTCGTGACCAAATCCAACCTGGACCACCATATGCAGTACCATTCGGAAGACAAACCGTTTGCTTGCGCTTACTGTCCAAAAAGGTTTGGCAGGCAGTGGATCTTAAACAGTCACCAAAAACTTCATACGAACGAAAAGGACTATGTGTGCGAGTTTTGTAATCGAAGATATGTTGATAAGATGAAACTAAATTTCCATCTGAAGAAACGATGTAAAGCGATGCACACAGGGATGAACTTAAACCAAACTGGAATTAAATCTGAGATATTACACATTGAAGGTGATAATTCGCTTTCGGTAAAGTGTGAAAGTGAGATGGTAATTGGTGATGAGAAGTATATTGGTACAGGTAATGAAAATCCACTTGGTCAGTTTCATGCTCTTGCCGGGCGACATCTTTTTGTAAAAACTGATGAAATTATTCATATTCATGATGAAAGTGGAATGGAAATTACTAAGGACACAACTTTTAGTGATGATCAGAATTCTAACAGTGTTGAAAAGGATGAAGAGAAAGCTAATGATGATAACTCTAACAGTGCCGACAAGGATGAAATAGAAGTGGACGAAAACAACCACTTACATAGTGAGATGGATGTCAGTGAGGAAAAAATAGACACTGAAGAACTAAAAGTTAATTTAAATGACAATGATGAAAAGCCAGATATCAATCACTTTCAAATATTTACTATGCAAAATTTTCCTGTTAAGGAAGAAAACGTGTGCTGAATTTTATTTTTGATGATTGTAAAAAATTACCAAGGATGAGGTAGTAGTTAGGACAAACTTGGTTATTTATCAAAGTGATGTAAAGAGAATGATTTTTAAAGTTGAAACTAGTAACAATTTAGTCGGTCAGTGAATCTCAAATAATCACCCTAAACTGCCTAGAAATAAAAAGGACTATGTGTGCGAGTTTTGTAATCGAAGATATGTTGATAAGATAAAACGGAACTTCCATCAGAAGAAACAATGTAAAGCAATGCACACAGGGATGAACTTAAATCAAACTGAAATTAAATCTGAGATATTAAAGCTGATAATTTGCTTTCAGTATGGTGTGAAAGTGAGATGGTACTTGCCGATAAGAAGTATATTGGTACAAGTAATGAAAATCCACTTGGTCAGTTTAATGCTCCGCCGGGTGATATGTTTTTGTAAAAACTAATGAAATCATTCACATTAATCATGAAAGTGGAAAGGAAATTACTAAGGACACAACTTTTAGTGATGATCAGAATTTTAACAGTGTTAAAAAAGAAAAAGTTCAATAATAAGTCTAACAGGGATCACAGGGGTGAACTGGAAGTGCACGAAATCAACCACCTACATAGTGAGATGGATATCAGTGAGCAAAAAAGAGACAGTGAAGAACTAAAAGTTAATTTTAATGACAATGATTAAAACCCATCAAACACTTTCAAATATTTGCTTTGAAAATATGTGGGCTGAAGTTTATTTTTGATGAAAAAGTATCAAAAGTAATGTGGAACTAAATTTCCATAATAAGTCACGATGCACACGCTAGAATGAATTTGAGCTAAACTGAAATTGAAACTGAGAGGATACACATACGCTTTCTCTAAAGGGTGAAAGTGAAATGGCAATATGTGATGAAAAATATATGGGTACTAATAATGAAAATCCGATTGGTCACTTACATGCTTTTGACATCATTTATATTAATACAAAAGTTGGAATAAAATTTACTAAGGACATAACTGTGTGCGATGATCAAAATCTTAAAATGATTAAAGAAAGTGAACGAAGTAAACCATTTACATATTGAGATGGATATTAGTGATTAAAAAATTAAAGAACTAAAAATGAATTGTCATGCCAATGATAAAAAGCTAGAAATAGCTTTTAAATATTTGCCTAGCAAAATTTTCCAATTAAGAAAGACAACATGTGATTAAATTTATTTCTAATTATTAAATTTATAAAAGTTGCTTCTAAATTTGAAGAAAGGTGGTGGATAAAAGAAGGATATAAAAATATGACGGTTGTCCAATGAAAAGTATCCGTTCTTCTCTTGAAATTGAAAGCGGAGATTTTCAAACACGTCGATTTTTTTTTTGAAGGGGATAATTTTTAAGAGTTTTGGTATTTTGATAGGATACATGAACCCTATGAAAAGGCTTTCGAAAATACATTAACTAGTTCTCGAGATACTGGCGGTTGGCAAGACCCGATTAAAAATTATCTTTTAAGCATTTTATGTGATATGTCGATTTATTTTTTATTTCAAAAAACACTTTTTTGTAATTATTGGAATTAATAAATAAAATTGTTTAAAAAATAGTTTTTATTACCGCAATAACAAGTTTAACAGAAAATATTCGGAAAACCAATTCATTTTTAAGAAAATACCTTGTAATATACCAAACCGAACATTCCAACCACATATTTACTCGAAATGTTCCCTATTTTAATCAAAGAGATACAAAATCGCCCCCCTTAGAGAGTAAGCCAGTGGTGCACCCAGGAATATGTCTTGGGGGGGCCCGAGGCCTCTTGGGGGGGGGGGGGGGCCTGAAGCCTCATGATGTCCAATTTTAACTATTTTTTATGTTTTTTCATAAAAAATGTGGAAAATGTGTAAAAAAATCTAAGGCTTGGGGGAGGGCCCGGGCCCTGGCCCCCCAATGGGTGCGCCCATGGTTTAGCCTATAAAATTCCAAAGCGGCAAAAGAATGTTCCGTTGCCAAACAAAGACCACATGTCTGAACATTTCTGCTTAAAATTTCATGAGATGGATCTTTTTGTTGGACCGCTGAAGCACTAAAATCTTAAATTTACCAAAAAAAATTAATGATTGGAAAGGCAAGTAGAATAATAAAATTTTGTAAATATTTTTCTTTGTTGTGTAATTTTTATTAATGTTTGATAAAATCTGTTTCAACTTAATTTTACGACACAAAAACTATACATTAACCGTATATTTTTTGTTCACGGTATTTTATCGAATAAAACATGTTTTTGTTCCAGTAGGTAATTTTTTGTTTTACTTATGATGAATGTATATACATTTTTATATATATTTTCTTTTTTCATTAGAAAGGTAAACGATGTTTTACTGGAATGGTGATTGGCTTGTAATCTTCGAAATGTTAAATTGTAATGTAAGATTTGTCTGTAATTTTAATAAACCACTGTTTTTGGTCTACATTTTTTCTTATATCTTCTAGGAGACAAATATACCAATAACACAAAAGTAAAAAAATATTAAGTGTTCTTGTTTTTAGGAAAGATAATGGAAGTGATTATAGTAGCACAGACTCTGAAGATCAAATGCCAGAGAGAAAATTGAAGAAATCGGTAAGAATTTTTTATTCTTACAGGATAGTTATAGTCCACAGTACACCAATCTTTCTTAAGTGATGAGACACAGGCTAAATATTCGTAAGTAGCTTCATCTTGCCGAGACGCCCGATTTTTTTGACTGTCTTGTCTTTTCTTGGCTGTTCCTCACTTGAGGAAATTAATTTTTTTGACTATTTTTTAAATTATTTTTAACGGTGCGCAGGCGTAGACATCTTTTGAGCGTCGGACTAAATAACCAAGCATAAGATTTGTACAACAATGTTGCAATTTCCTTTTAAATATATCTTTTAAGCCACCAAGTCTTTGCTGTTACTTGTATACGTCAAAACAGCCGTCAAAGCATATAATTTGTGAGGCAAACGTTTTTTTCTAAATCTATAAATTTGTCGATTTTTTTTATCACTACTTAATGGATTTTTTACAGCTACTAAATTGAGCTCCGGTACAAAACACCGCGGAACAAAATAGCATGAGATAAACCGGCGCGGGCCAAATAGCGCCCCTACGAAATAGCGTGAGACAAAATGCCGCGGGACAAAATAGCGCCGGTACAAATTGCTATTTAGCTATACCAGCATATTTTTTCAAAAAATAAACTTTCCTGACTTCTTTCCTGGGATTCTAGAGGGTGTGAATCTGAACCGAACCGAGTGTGGTTCAGTTCGGATTCACACCCTCTAGGATCCCGGGAAAGAAGTCACGGAGGTTTTTTTTTGAAAAATGTGCTGGTCGGTTCGGTTCAGATTCTCTTCTTGCCGAGACGCAAAATTTTTTTGACTGTCTTGTCTTGATATTTTATTGGCTGTTCCTCATTTGAGGAAGTTAATTTTTTTGAGTGAGAATATGTTTTAAAATTATTTCTAACGGTGCGCAGGCGTAGAGATATTTTAAGCGTCGGACTAACTAAACCAAGCATAAGATTTGTACAACAATGTTGCAATTTACTTTTAAATACATCTTTTAAGCCACAGAAAAAAAATGCTGGTTACTAATTCTCTGCTGTTACTTTTATACGTCGAAACAGCCGTCAAAGCATGTCATTTGTGAGGCAAATATTTTTTTCATGTTTGATATCATAAAATCTATAAATTTGCCGATTTTTTTTTGTCACTACTTAATGGATTACTTACAGGCACTAAATTGAGCTCCGGTACAAAACAGCGCGGAACAAAATAGCGTGAGATAAACCGGCGCGGGACAAAATAGCGCCCCTACGAAATAGCAAATAGCGTGAGGCAAAATGGCGCGGGACAAAATAGCGCCGGTACAAATTGCTATTTTAGCTATACCAGCATATTTTTTCAAAAAATAAACTTTCCTGACTTCTTTCCTGGGATTCTAGAGGGTGTGAATCTGAACCGAACTGAACCGAACCGAGTGTGGTTCAGTTCGGATTCACACCCTCTAGGATCCCGGGAAAGAAGTCACGGAGGTTTATTTTTGAAAAATGTGCTGGTCGGTTCGGTTCAGATTCTCTTCTTGCCGAGACGCAAAATTTTTTTGACTGTCTTGTCTTGATATTTTCTTGGCTGTTCCTCAGAATATTTTTTAAAATTATTTCTAACGGTGCGCAGGCGTAGAGATATTTTAAGCGTCGGACTAACTAAACCAAGCATAAGATTTGTACAACAATGTTGCAATTTACTTTTAAATACATCTTTTAAGCCACAGAAAAAAAATGCTGGTTACTAATTCTCTGCTGTTACTTTTATACGTCGAAACAGCCGTCAAAGCATGTCATTTGTGAGGCAAATATTTTGATATCATACAATCTATAAATTTGGCGATTTTTTTTTTGTCACTACTTAATGGATTATTTACAGGCACTAAATTGGGCTCCGGTATAAAACAGCGCGGAACAAAATAGCGTGAGATAAACCGGCGCGGGACAAAATAGCGCCCCTACGAAATAGTGTTGCGACAAAATAGCACTGCGACTCAACAGCGCTGCACAAAATGGCGCGGGACCAAATAGCGTGAGACAAAATGGCGCGGGACCAAATAGCGTGAGACAAAATGGCGCGGGACAAAATAGCGTCGGTACAAATTACTATTTTAGCAACACCAGCATATGTTTTCAAAAAATAAACTTCCCTGACTTCTTTCCTGGGCTTCTAGAGGGTGTGAATCTGAACCGAACCGAGTGTGGTTCGGTTCGGATTCACACCCTTTAGGATCCCGGGAAAGAAGTCACGGAAGTTTTTTTTTTAATATGTTGATTGGTTTAGTTCGGTTCGGTTCGGTTCAGATTCACACCCTCTTGTATCCCGGGAAAGAAGTTAGGGAAGTTTTTTTTAATATGTTAAAAAGAAACCCCTTAGTTGAAGTATATTTTGTACCGGCGATATTTGGTACCAGCGCTATTTTGTGCCATCGCTGTTTTGTACCAGCGCTATTTTGTAACGGAGTCACTAAATTGACATTTACCAGTGCACTCTGTTAAGAATCACTTTAAAGAATTTTCGCAGAGGAAAAAGTTGGGCGTTTCAGCAAAATGTTAATATTTACAAAAATTTAGCTGTTAAGGCCTTCACATACACATTCGTAGCATGGTGCATAACATGGCATAGCATAGCATGACGCTTCTTACGGAAATCCCATCACACACAAATCCGCATAAGAGCTTCCGTATTGCACACAGGTCTATTTCGCTCCTTCTCTATCAATAAAGAGGGAAATGAAAACATTATCATAACCTAATTGTTTTTGTTTATCTTTTCAAGTCTTTATTTTGTTTTAAAATGGACGAACTTCTTCTATTGACAACAGTTTCATTGGTGTGTTTTCTATATTTAAAAAATCGCCGTCAGTTATTATTTTTCTACGAGTTTTCCACATGACATGTGACCATGTGATACGTCGAAGTCGTACCTCTATTGGCTACGCATAAGAGACCTCCGTAAAAAAATTAACCTTTCTGCGTCCTATGCAAGTTTGTGTGTGATCAGCTTTACTCATCTCTAAAATAGACCGGTGGCTGATGTATCACAATAAAATACGTTTTGACCTTTAACGAATTCTAATTTGAGGTTTCGGGCTTTTTTGAAGAGGCCGAGACTAACTTAATGGTCTGAAAACCGTGACTTGACTGATTTAATTTGAATTGGATCTTAAATGTGTGCTAAAGATTTAACCCAAACAACCTTTTCTAAAACCTAAAAAATTTGAAATCGCAGTTACAGAAGTGTCAAAATACATACGACTAAATACATCATATTTTTTTAGCGTCCCATAAAGGAAATGTACAAAAAAACACCTTGCGACATCTGCAAAGAAATCTACCCGACGAAAGCAAGAATGCAATGTCATCGGATGACGCACTTTGGTAAACAAGCCCCCACATGCCTACATTGTGGTCAACAATTTCCTCAAAAAGCTCATTTGGAAATTCACTTGAAAATACACGACAAAAACCGAACTAGACTTGGTTGCCATTTTTGTGATAAGACATTTGTTCGAGAGTATTCGCGGAAGATTCACACTGAGGCTCACACGGGAGTTAACGAGTTTACTTGTAAAAAGTGCGGTGAGAAGTTTAAGGTGTTCAATAGGTTAAGGGTCCACAGACTGACTCATTTCGGCATTAACCCTTGGACATGTGATATTTGCAAAATCACTTTTGCGCACAAATCTGTTCTTAACAATCACATGTTGACACACGCCAAATACTACGATAAAAAAGCGGTTTGTGACGTTTGTGGGGCAAGGTTTACTCAAAATAGCATCATGATGAGACATAGGGTTATCCATGAGGATACTAGGCCATTTTCTTGTGAAATTTGTGGCTTAGGTTTTTGTCAAAAATCGAACTATAAAAGACACATGAAGGAACATGAATCACAGGGGGCACCCAAGGAAAAGAAGTTTGAATGCGAATTTTGCCACAGAAAATACAGAACTGGCTACAGCCTTAACTTTCACAAAAGTGAAGTTCATAATCCGGCAAAACACTCTTACAAATGTAAATTATGTGCGGAGACTTTTAAACACAAGGCTGGCCTCGACGTTCATAAATTGTACCACAAAGGGCGCGAACCATATCGTTGTTCAATCTGCAGTTTCACGTTTGCCAGCAGATTCAACTATGTAAAGCACGTCAAAAGACATGAAACTGCCAAAGATTCCGAATGTGACATTTGTAGTAAAAAATTTAGGAATCAATTGATTCTTAACCACCATAAAATGCTTCATGCAGGAATCAAACCTTTTAGTTGTGAGATATGTAATAGGAGCTACACCGATATGACTAAATTGAAACATCATCAGAAAATGCGTTGTAAAAATCCGGAGTATCTTGACAAATTGGCTAGGAAAGGCAAAATAATTAAGGTACAACCAGTCAATATTTTGCACCAATATAGTTTTGATGAAATTGTGATAAAATCCGAAGAAGTTAAAATCGAAAATTAATAGAGTAAATTTTTAATAGCTCTCTTTCTAGTCAGTCGAGAATTAGAAGAATCATCTGTTTATTATTTTAGAAGTCCACAAATATTGGTGACAGTTAATCCGAAACTTTTCATGTATGGATTAGTTTTATTTTTACAAATTTCTGTCACAAAAAATATCAAGATGTAAAATTAAACTCAGAATAGTAGTTTAGGTTTTTACTTGTTTACTTTTTTAAAAATTATTCACTTGAAAATCCACGAAAAGACCTAGCTTAAGAAGGTTGTCAGTTTTGTGATAAAACACACTCACACGAGATTAACTAGTTCACTTTTAAACGTGTGGTGAGAAGTTTAGGGTGTTCAAGCGGTTGCGACGTATGTAAGGCAAGGTTTACTCAAAATCGCATCATGATGAGACATAAGCTAGTAATCAATTTTCTTGTGAAATTTGTGGTTTAAGTTTTGAACACAATGAAGGAACATGAATGACAGGAGGCACCCAAGGAAAAGAATTTCGAGTGCGAATTTTTTCAATACAGAACTAGCTACAGCCTTAACTTTCACCACAATGAAGTTCATAATCCGGCGAAACACTCTTATAAATGTAAATTATATGCGTATATAAACACAAAGCTGGCCTCGATATTCATAAATTGTACCACAAAGGACCAACCATATCGTTGTTCAATCTGCAGTTTCACGTTTGCCAGCAGATCCAACTATGTAAAGTACGTCAAAGGACATGAAACTTCCAAAGATTCCGAATGTGACATTTGTAGTAAAAAATTTAGGAATCAATTGATTCTTAACCACCATAAAATGCTTCATGCAGGAATCAAACCTTTTAGTTGTGAGATATGTAATAGGAGCTACACCGAAAATGCATTGTAAAAATCCGGATGATCTTGAAAAATATATTTTACACAATATAGTTTTAATGAAATTGTGATAAAATCCGAAGAAGTTAGAATCGAAAATTGATAGCTCGCTCTCTAGTCAGTTGTAAATTTATCCGAAAAATCATCTATCAATGATTTTAAAAGTTTACAAATATTCTTTACGGTTAATGCGAATTTTTTTGTACATTTAATTTTTAACAAAGTTCTGCTAGAAACTAAAGATGTAAAATTTAGCTCAGAATAGTAGTTTAGGTCTACTTGTATACTTTTTTAATCATTTTTATTTGAAAACCTAGGAAAAACCTAGCTAGACTGAATTGTCAGTTTTATGACAAGAAATTTGCTCAAGTGTATTCGCGGGAGATTCAGTTTCAACCTTTCACAGAAATCATCGAATACAGTTGTAATAAATGCGGTAAGAAGTTTTAGGTCTTTTATGGGTTAAGGATTCACAGACTTATTCAATTTCGGCATTAACCTTTCGTAAGTTAATTGCAAAATCACGTTGGCACACAAATTATCCTTTCTCATACCAATCAGTTGACATGTCAAATACTACGAAAAAAGCCAGATTGTAATGCTTGTGGTGCAAGGTTTACCTGAAATAGCAGCTTGAGGAAACAGGGTTCATCAAGCTATTCATGAGCCAAGGCAAGGGAGAAAATATAGAACTGGCTACAGCCTTAACTTTCACAAAAGTAAACTTTATAATCCGGCAAAACACTTTTATAAATGTAAAATATGTGCGGAGACTTTTAAACACAAAGTGGTTCTCGATATTCATAAATTGTATCACAAAGGATGCTAACCATATCATTGTTCAATCTGTAGTTTTACGTTTGCCGGTAGATTCAACTATTTAAAGCACGTCAAAGGACATGAAACCAATATAATTTTGGTGAAATTCTAATCAAATCCGAAGAAATTAAAATCGAGACGTAATATTATAATTTTGTATAGCTAGTTATGGATTGGTGGACATTACAAATAAATTGGGTTTAGCTGCCTAGTCATTAAATTTTACACTCGTTTAATAAATGATCATAATATTCTAGATGTAACATAAAATTGTTTATAATGGTTTCAGATTGTAGTGGCTGGTTACATATGTAGCTGGTTGTAGATTGTTTAATTTGAATTTCAAGAATTTAAATCAAATATAAAATCAAAACACCCATCTTTGCGTTATAATTAAGAGTTTGATGAATTATATAGTAAGAATTTGATAATACAACATAGTGGGTTAATGATTGTAGAAAAGTCAGATTTGAGACTGTATTGATCTGAGACCCCTCAATAATTTTATTAAAAGGTAATATTTTTTAATTCCATATTCAACTGATATTGGTAAAAAAAGCTTTTGTAGTAATTTTTCAAAAACTTTCTGCTATTCATTTTAAATTGCAAGTTGTAATATACCAATTGGTTAATATAAATTTGTCAGATTTTCAAGTAAACGATTTTTTTCGAAGAAAATGCATGGAATAAATTACGTTAAATAAATTTGTGATGCTCAGGAGTATAATCTCAAGGACTGTACACAATTGTGTACAGTTCTTGGTACACATTTGAAGGTAAGTAATTAGCTAACTAGATAGTTAAATTGGATCTTCGCACTTCGTATCGCGTTAAATTATTCGTTAGGGAAAACTCATTGTTCAATTTATATTTTGTGGTTTGAAAGTGTCCCCCCCCCCCGTCTCTGGTAAATACTCGTACGGTTGGCTTTACGTTAACCAACTCAGCATTTGTCAAGCAGGAACATAGTGAACTCTCAAACCTCAAGCCTATCCAATCGGAATTCGAGTTTTCTTTAGTTACGAATAAGACAACGCAATACAAAGTGCGCATAATAAGTGTTTATAAATGTTTTATTTAATAAAAACTTTAGTTTTATTTTCTAGGACATTCTAGCCATTTGCACAATATTTTTCTATAAACAAAAGGTAAACAGCGTAACCAATATTGACAAATTTAAACGGAATAACAAAAGATGGCGATTTACTGATGAAGTCTACTCTATAAAGAGTATGGGTAAGTCAATTTTTATGATGTTTAAGTTTCAGGAAATGGGGCGGGTGACCAAATTTTAAAAGTAGTTTTACAGGTTTATGACAATTTTTTTTAATAGTGGAAAATGAAAATAGTTTTTGTCTAATCAAAATCTTAAAATATATTTTATTTTCTATTTCGTACAAACTATAATTTAATCCGTCCAGATAGGATGTCGTTTTGGTTTTGAATGGCCCAACTGATCAGATTGGTCAAAGTGTTTCCGTTGTCCTGGTCCCAATGCAAAAGCTTGTTGATAAGCTGAAAATAAAATAATGCATAAATAACTTAAACTACCTCTGTAGATTGATATCAGTGAGGCGTTTTCTGTACGATAATAGTTATTTAAACAACAAGGTTTGAAAACGACTCTTTGCACACGATCGAGATAGTTTGGTACAAGTCGAGGGAGTGTGCAAAGAGGTTTTCAAACGAGTTTTTTACAATATTTTTTATACGACTGCTAATAAAGAAAGAAAAATCAAATTTTAATTTAACTTGTTTTTATTTCCGACATTTTTACAACAAAACTTTAAAAATTCATTAATTTCTTGACGTATCTAATCAACAAAACATACGAGTAGTGACGGTTGCTACGGAACTAAGCCAACTTATATTGATGCGTGACAACAACAAAAATCACAATGACGGGAGACCCGTATGCAGAAATGACATAGGCGTGCGCAAAAATGACATAAGCGTGTGCAAAACGTTTTGCACACAGCGTGCGCAAAATGCCATTTTCAGATCGTGTTCTCCGTGCGCAAAACCCCCTTTAACAAGACAGTCGTATAAAAAAGTCATTAACGTATTAAAATACGTTAATGATAAAAGTATACAATAAGCAGGAATCGAATAAAATTGTAACACCCTCTAAATCGTACCTTTTGTATAGGACCTTCAAGCGCATTAGCCCATTCATTCCAAATTATGCCAGTCGCTTCTTGACCGATCTGGCCAATAAGTTTGTTGAACAGAGGTTCCAAAAACACATCGCCACCCATGATGTGGTTAAAGTTAACCTAAAATTTTACAACATGAGTATTTTGTCAAGTTATCATCCACAGTCTTGTTTTTTCTTCGGATCAATCGTCCAGTCTAAGTTTACTTTAGTTTTCCGAACTGGATAGAGGGCCTCTAATCCAGACTGCTGTTCTGTTTGTCCCAAGTGCGTCATATTACTGTCGTCTAAAAATGACGTCATGTTGGGTGTGTCTTTTGAACGTCATTTACACGTCAGTTTAGAGACGTCATAGGCCATTAAAAATTACTGCTTTTTGACATTTAAAATATGTCACCTTGCTACCTGGGTTTGACCCTATAAACCAACGGTTTTCGAACTAGTAACCAATTAAAGCAATGGGTTTGAAACTAATGGTTTTTGAATCAATGGTTTTTAAATCAAAAATTTTTAAACCAATGGTTTTTGAACCAATGTTTTCGAAACGAATTCGGCGTTCCAAAGTCAAGAATTACCTCTAGTTTTTCCATTAATATTGCTAGGTTTACTGAAACGCAAACTCCAGAGGAGTTCATTGCTTCCAATCCTATTCTTACTGCAACAGAAATATTCTGAGGATTCATCCTAAAAAGCAAAATATCTATGTTGTTATTATTTTTTTTATTGGTGCGTGAAGGATACCATACGTATTAATTTGAAGCATACCAAACGGAGCAAAGATTATTATCGAAGCCTCAATTTTACAGTACAACTCTTGTTGAAAAATATAATCACCGGCAGTGAGAACCACAAAACCGATGAGAGCGTCCAAGTTTTGTAAGAACCACTATTAGGCTGGCTGTTCATTGAGTGTATTATCCGTGCCAATTTTTTTTTCTGAGTTTGAAAAATTTTTAAATCAACCAATCAGAGCCCAAGAAATGAAAAATCCGCGCGGATAAAACACAGTATTAGAACATTGGATTTCACCATGCGTTTGACATTACCATTGAAAACGTGGTAAAAATAGTTGAGCACTGGTAGGCAGCCTAACCAAACTAACTTATACTTTGACTTTATCACGCCCTTATCAAATGGCGAGGATTGTCAGTTGTTGTTATTTTTCTTGTCTTTTTGTTTAATAAAAAAGTTTTCGGGCTTTTCCTACTCTAATGGAAAAAGTAATGTTTTAAGACTCTGAACAGTTTTTAACAGTTAAATTTCATCCCAAATTTAATTAGAAAACTGGCAAAAAAACAAATAAACAAAAACAGCGGTTGACAAGCTCTTGACATTTCTAAACCAGAGAACAAAATGTCAATGGTTAGAAAGGCCGCGACACGGCGGCCATTTTTGATTTGTCGCTTTTACTTCAAATCAAATCCAGTCCGTCAATGTTCTATTATCCATGACTTTAGTGCTTTGATAAAAGGACCTATTGCAATAAAGCCAGGCACAAATTGTGCCGGGCACTATATTGACAGTTTGGCATCCAAAACTGACAGTTGATCTTTCAAAATTGACATACCAAAGTCGAATTTAAAAATACAGTCGTTTATTTGTGCACAATTTGTGCCTGGCCTTATTGCAATAGGTCCCTAATGCTTTATTTGAGCTTTTACTTGTATTTATTATTCAAAAACTCTTGTAGAGTCGGGGACTTTTTAAATTGCCGTTGTATTTTTTTTCTGTCAAAATTAATCATTTAAAGAAATCAAAAAAAATGAACCGTAAGGTTCACAATTTTTTTGTTTTGGTTTAAACTACTTTTCCGAATTTCAAGTAGGAATATTTTTTATTTTCGAGGGCGGCAATTTAAAAAGTCCCCCCCTCTACCAGCACGCTGTCTGTTTTTTTCGCTCCTACCCCTCAAACTTTCCAATCCAATAACTTCTGCCCAGGAGTTCCGTAGGGAATCTTTTAGTTTTTGCGTAATACCGAAACAGAGATAGGCAATATGTACTTATATTAAACTTGTTTTCATAGGCTTTTTCTAGAATTTGCCTCATAACAAATATTTGATCTGAGATAGATCTGTTGGAGGGAAAACACATTCTCGAATATCCAACTCAGAATACTCCAATAGTCTGCTGTATAAAGTTACTTACAATCAGTGGCGGCTAGTGACGTTATAAATTGGGAGGGGGGGCAGAAATTTATATTGCATGGAAAAGGAGATAAAAAACTTACCTAAACATTTTTATTTTAGCATTTTAGAAACAAGCAGCTACTTGGTAAAGTTTTTAGTTTATTTGTTTATAGATAAAGTCTATTCGCCCTTCTTTTACTTGCGCAAAGTGCTCAGATTAGCACCAGTTTCAGACTCATCATGGCCCCGTAGAGCAACCTCAAAAATCCCACAGAATTTTAAACAGTCTATTAACCTACTAAGTATATGTATATTTTTTGCCACAATTTCATTATATTTGGTAATTTTTTTGCCTATAGGCACTATTCAATTGGCACCTATCAGTCTTGCCTAGCATAGAAAATTCTATGTGGTTATTTAAATAAGTAGCACTTTTCAAGTGCTTGATATTACACATTCCCTTTGCCACCCACGCAGGATCACTTCGTGGATTGTTCATAATAAGACAAATAAAGCACAATTTCGTTTTACACAACGCACAGTTTTCAGCATTCGCATAATTTTTTATTACTTGCACTAAAGTTTCGGTTAATTTTAGATCCGGACTATGTGGCCCTAAAGTTTTATTTGTAATCGAAGTTCATATGTCAACGTATTTAAATTTGCACAGTTAAATATGTAATCGACGGTATTTATTTAAATTTTATAAACAAACGATAACGAAAACAAACACTGACACGCGACCGTCAAGGGTTTTTACTACTGACAAACCCCAAATCAAAACAAATTCATACGTTTTCACTAAAGATAGCACACTAGAAAGGGCAACGTACGTTTCTGCACGATGATGATGGCCGACGTAAACTAAAACAAACATTCCTCCCGCCCCCGCCCGAGAACAGCCACCCATACAACGCTGAAAAACCAGTGAAATTGAAACGTTGCCCCGCGCGGCGCGCATATTTGTAAACGACGTCCATGATTGCGATTCGGTTGTAGCCCGAACGCTGCCGTAACCGTGTCAATGAAGCCCTATACTATGTTTTAAAAAAATATATGTATGTTAGAAATTTACGAATTCTTTCTTAAGAAAGATTGTTCCAGACTGATTTTTAACGAACATTTTTGCGATCACGGGTGTTAGTTACCCAAGCGATTTACCACATCGTCTGCTATTTACCAGAGATGTTCGGGCGAAAGCCGATTGGCGATCCTGGGTGTTGTATACAAATATGCGCGCGGCGCTGCCGGCTGGTAATTATTTACGTTAAAAATGTTCACCCAATTAATCGCTCGTTGTTAACCACACCACTGGTAATAAAAAGAACTAGACAATCATGTCGTAAGGGAAGATTTAACTTTTTTTAAATAAATCAATTGAAAATACTCTTTATTATCTAGTTTTGAAAGGGCACTGCCCCGTTGCCCTCCCTGTAGCAGCCGCCACTGTTTAAGATTATTCAGATATTTTAACATTTTACTCACCAAAAACTCCCATCGCTTCCATATAATTTAAATAGGCCGTCATCTTTTCCAACATGACCGTCGAAATTGTAGTCGGTGCCTTGCAGGTTGACACTTTTAATAGTCAAATTAAATAGCTCAAGTGTGGCTGGCAATTGAATGTTCAAATATTTTAACTCATATTCACCTATGTCCATCGTAAAATTATTTAAACTTCCTTTCAAACTAAAATTGGAAATAATATATTTGAAAGCCTGTCTGGCTGCTTATTCTAGTTATTGTCAGTGGCTACTTCACCTCTTTTTTCCAGACTAAATATAGGAATCTAAGACAGGACTAAAAATTGGAGCCGCGCCGCGTTAGTAAAACCGAACGAGCGGTTGGTCACCTTATTACCAATTAATCGATAAACAACCGTGAGCGATCCCCGCCGTGGATTCTGTGCCGGCCCAGCGTACAGACAAGCGTTGTTAAAGCGATTTCTGTTTTTGTTCACGACGCGGGGCGAAGGCGTCCGTTCGTTGTCATAACAACGTCGCGTGCTTTGGCAGGGTAAAGAATCAGGTGTTGAACCTGCGTACATTATTGAAATAGTGTCCGGTTAGCGGCGCATTGTTTACAATCGGTATTGATTCGTTTTTTATTTTGATTATTTTGCAAAATGTGCCCTGTGTACGATGCAGTGTGTGTTTTACTAGAAAACCCGTTTTTGAGGTGGAACGACGATGATAAAAAATATTTTTTAAACTTTAAAAGCCGTCCTTTATATTGAACGTAAATAAACCGGCTAAGATCAAAAACAAAGTGTACATTCGACATTCTAAAGAATCATGGTACAAAAATTTAAAGTATAGAAGAATTTGCCTCACATACAAGCAGAACAATTTAAATTAAATTGCAATTGCATCATCGTGAACCTTACTACCTACTTGATTTCGCTGATATTACTGTTATAAGTGTGTATCAAATGTTCGTACTGCCAGAAACAATAAAAACCATAAAACAGTTTTTGTACTGCTCTAAAAAATGGGCGCTAAAATAAATTAATTAGTCTCGGCCGCGTAAAAAATCATGTAGGGGACTATGGAAACAATGTGTTGTATTGAATGAGACATAGGAGACGCACAAAAAGGTCTTCTTCTTCGTCCAGAATTTGTTAGCCTGTTGTTTCCAACATACAGCCAAACACAAGGAGACAAAAAATTGATTGCTTTTTTTATAGGGATAACATTTATTAAGTTTCAAGAGGAAAAAAATTGTGAATTTTAAATATAAGAAGTTTGACGTTGTAGAGTAATTTCTTAATTTAGAATTAGAAATTATTTATTCGTTTTTTTGAACATTTTTTAGTAAATTTTATAGTAAAGTTATTTTAATCCGGCCCTAAAATTAACTCCGTATTACCAGCCATCGTTGATTTCACCGAGATCAAAGACCGCCAGTCGGCTTATTTATCTGTTTGTAGGTAGTAACCTGTAGTAGTAAACCCCTCTTCCGCCCTATCAAGTTAATAAATTTTTCTTTTAATGTTTTTTTGTCAGGAGCCCCTTCACCTACTTTTCCCGCTGAGCCGCCACTGTTTTATATTGGCCTTGTAAATTTTTCCGATTTACTTCTTCGCTCCTCGTTTTTAACCCTTGATCACTTACGTTATAGCTGGATGGGAGAAATCGAAAGGAAAAGTATCGATGGGTGCTGAATTTTGGATTTCTCCGATAACATTTTCCACGTCTGTTTTGATTTGAGCAATGAGGCTTGGCACATCTTTAATGTCCGCTTAAAATTAAAAAATGAGTTAAAATTACCAAAGGCTTTTCCTTGTCTCAATTCCTCAAGTAGAGTTTAAAAAAAGAACAAAATAAAATAATAAAAACCATCAATTAAGTTCTTTAAATGTACCGTACGAGGTTACTTTGCTCCACTTTTTTGAGTTAATTCGAAAAATTCAAAGAAATAACCAAAAATTATACCATAAAAAATGTTTTTTTGGTTTTAATGAAAAACACATGGTATAGGCTCAGAGTAATAAACTCTGAGGGTATAGGTAATTAACAAAGGACATTTTTATTACAAAATACTTAGTATTATAAATATTTTTTTAACTTGAAAAGTGGAGCAAAGTTTCCCATAGTCCGAGGTTACTTTGCCCCACTTTATAAAATATGAAAAAAAGCATTGGTGTTTTATATGTGGCCCAAACTAAACCCAATATTTAGTTAGCTTTTCCCCAAACATTCAAAATGGTAAATAAAAAATTTAAGAATATTGGTTTTTTAAGTTTGTATTGCATAGAAATCGATAACTGCACTAGACACCAAATTTTTCGAGGTAAAATTTTAAAGGAATCTCAAGCTGCACTTCACTCTGGTATTAACTCGAGACGACTAAGCGGAAAACAGCGACTACCGCGTCTGAAAAGTCAAATTCGCAATGGATAATTCACGCGTAATGGCGTTGTGGTGCATGCGCAGATTTTTAATGTGGAATATCTGAGGACTTTTTTTCGCAATGGAGCAAAGTAGGACCAGGAGGCGCAAAGTAACCTCGTTTTACGGTAGTTTAAAATAAATAAATATTTAAAAGGTTAAAAAAGTTATTTGTTTAAGCTTAAAAGAAATGGCAACGAAGAAACGCATTTTCCCCCACGCAGTTACCTCAACTCACCCTATTAATTTAAAAAATTCAACTGGATTGAATTTTTGCTTCTATGATTTTCTTAATTATAGTATAGAAAATGTTTTTTACTTTAAAAAGTAAATGGAACCATGACGGATCTGATACCTTCCTAGTCCATTAGCACACTCCACGCTATACGAACCTAACCCTTGAAAACAGTTTTTTGTAAATATCTCAGAAACAAAAGATTCTACGAAGTTTTTGGTTATAACACAAATTATTGAGAAAAATTTGTTCCACTATATTCCGAAACCCATTGATGCGATGCTCCGTTAAAAAGTTAACATATTTTCAATTCTTAAACTGTCAAAAAACTAATTAATGGATTTTAACCAAAATCTAATCAGCTCGTTACAGTATCGAATAATTTTTTTCATGAAAATCGGTTCAGCATCAGACAGACATCACGGCGATATTGCTATTAAGATTGGTCAAAATACACTCAAATAACACATTATCAGAGATATCTCCAAAAAAAATTCGTCGAAAGTAGTAGGTTCGGTTCGAGTCCCGGGGTAAATGTAACAAAAAATGTATCAAAAATATTTTTCTATAGTCCTTTGATAAAATGTTTACCAATATTAATCTACAGGCAAAATATACAATAAAGTGGATACAAATCTAAATATTAATTTTCATTTTGTTGCAACCTCCCCGGTCTCTCTCCACTTACCTTGAAGTTGTGTAGTATTTTTCGGTATGCAGACATAGAGCGTGCCATTGGTAAATTTTATAGTTGTAAATAGAGCGAAAAATATAAAAAATCCAAATTCCTTAAAATTTTCAGTCCTAAAAGACAAAAATATAGCTAGAATGTTTAGATGTTTTAATTCTTTAGATAGGTATAGGTAGAAAAGTAAATTGCGAAAAGAACTGTAGGTACCCAATTCAAAAAAAGTTTCAAACTTACCCAAACATGTTATTTCTAGATCTGACAAAATTTTCGGCGGAAAAAGCAGGAAATAATAATTTGTGAGGAGCTAGATAAAAATACCCACTTGATATTGTAGGTAAAGTTATTGCTAGTACCTAAATATACTAAAATCATTATTTATCGCAATCGGTTTGTGATTAATATAGATTATTGCCTAAAAAAATACTTAAGTGGAGAAATGGAATAATCATACTTTAAGCTCATGTGAACATAGTTTGTGAGCAATCCCCTTGGCTTTAACTCAGTCATGGCCAACAAAAAAATTCTAGTTAATTTTAATTAAAATGGTGCAAGCAGCCTTTACCTCTTTGTTTAGGCTAGGCTATAAGGCTAGTTTTAAATTGGTAAACACCCCGAATTAAAAAAAGAAGAGTTGTCAACGTCATTTTTCATCCATGTTTTGCATTTTTTGTCGCTTTTCCGATAATTTTCTAATTTCCTTGGTTTTTCTCTCGATGTTTCCAATAAGATATCTTTAATGTTACGCATAAATATGGCTAAATAAGTTTTTTAATAAACCTACAGTTCAATTTTTATCTTTAAAATGCGTGAGAAACCAAAAATTACTTCTAAACACAAAAAAGCCCCTTGGAAAAAATTGCTTTGATTATTCCTGAATTTTCCAATATTTATTGAATTTCCTAGAGGGCATTTATCAATATGGAGGTGTGCAGAATTTGCTTGGATTTGCAGCATACAGGAAGCTTTGATCCATTGGATGGTCTCACAATGGATATGGTTAGTTTGCTGGCACCTGAAATGGTAAAAATATTAATTGTAAATTTTTATAAGTTTAATAATTTAACTACCACTTATTTACTATGGTTGTGCATGATATGGCTTGATCTATGCCTGGTTTACTCACCATCCTATCAATGTAATGGACAATTCCTGTGGTTTTTGCTGGGTATGGAAAGAGCCTTGGAAAAGACTGGTTCAATGTACAAAGGCAATTAAGTTTTGAAAATTTTGTTTCAGAACCTGGATATCTCTGATGATCCAGTAATCTGCAAATCATGCTCAGCTCCTTTAGAAGATCTTTTTAACTTCAAATCAACCTTCCTGCAAAATGAGGATAAACTAGAGGGCAAAATTGACAAAGATAAAGATCCTTATATAGATCCCCCAGATCTTAGGGATATTTTAAAAGGCAGCCAAGCTGTTGCAGGTATGTTGTAGATTGATGAGTTAGTTTATTAATTCTTAATTTTCCTTAATTCATTTTACAAATAAGTAAGTATTGAACTGGATAATGGTAGAGACCTTCTAAGATTAATATTTCTCTCCTTATATTTTAATCTAAATAAATTTTACTTTGATGAGTTTGACATGTGTCTGTTCCTTTAAAATATGTCATACATACTGGATCTCTGGGTAAGAGAATTTCCACAGAAATATATCAAAAAACCAAAATTTAACTGTTTTTTGGTAATCCCAAACATTTTTGAACAGGAAGCAAGACACCACACCTGTTACAATTTCAAGATTAGGAAAAGAACAAAATAAATAATTTCCCGAGTAATTGCCTAAATCATGAAATATATAAAATCAATCACATTAGTTGCGAGATTAGTTCTCAAATTAACTTATGTAAACTGCATCTCTTAAAGTCCAAAAAAGATAAACAAAACAACAACTGTTATATTGATATTTTGGGATTCTTCTGACACACTTTTTGCATAGGTAACTATTATGTTTGATGGTTCTACTTTACTTATTTCAGACCAAATGAAAGCCAAAGAAAAGTTCTGTCGTACCTGTTTCGAATTGATAGATTGTGACACTTTTAGCTGTTTGGATCCTTCTACTTGTGATGTCTACTTGAGTTGTATGATGAATATGTGCCTTCCAGAAATGGTAAGATAATTTTTTTTAACAGGTTGAAGTAGATGTGACAGTTTGAAAAATATGAGATAAAAATTGTTGCCTTAATTGTGAACTATCTCAACCCACATATGAGTTAACAAAAATTTGAGCTAGTAAGCTTTTAGAGAAGTATTTAATTTTTTTAACAAATAAACTATAAGACTAAAATTTAATTTTTTAAGTACATTAAGTTTTTTGAGATCTTGCATAAAATTAATTTTTTATGGAATAATAATAGTACTTTTTAATATAAAATAAAAAAAATAGGGTTGAGATACCATTTATGGCTACCAACCCATTTGTGGCCAGTTGGAGTAAAATGTTATTACAATATGTGTCTTCCAGAAATGGTAAGATAATTTTTTTTTAACAGGATGAACTAGATGTGACAGTTTGCAAAATATAAGACAAAAATTGTGGCCTTAATTGTGAATTATCCTAACCCACATATGATTTAACAAAAATTTGAGCTAGTAAGCTTTTAGAGAAGTATTTAATTTTTTTAACAAATAAACTATAAGACTAAAATTTAATTTTTTAAGTACATTAAGTTTTTTGAGATCTTGCATAAAATTCATTTTTTATGGAATAATAATAGTACTTTTTAATATAAAATAAAAAAATAGGGTTGAGATACCATTTATGGCCACCAACCCATTTGTGGCCAGTTTGAGTAAAATGTTATTACAATATGTGGCTTCCAGAAATGGTAAGATAATTTTTTTTAACAGGATGTGACAGTTTGCAAAATATAAGATAAAAATTGTGGCCTTAATTGTGAACTATCCTAACCCACATATGAGTTAACAAAAATTTGAGCTAGTAATCTTTTAGAGAAGTATTTAATTTTTTTAATAAATGAACTATGAGACTAAAATTTAATCTTTTATGTACATTAAGTTTTTTGAGATCTTGCATAAAGTTAATATTTTTTATGGAATAATAATAATAATACTTTTGAATATAAAATAAAAAAAATAGGGTTGAGATACCATTTATGGCCACCAACCCATTTGTGGCCAATTAGACTAAAATGTTATTACAAAACCTTGTGGACATGAACTGTCACATAAAGTTTTATGTGTAACATTTTTCAACGAAACCATTATTTTTGACATAATATTAAGTGCCATGTACAAAACACTTTGGTAATATCTTATGTCAAAGTTTAGAGTGCAACACTTCGAGTTTTTTGTTAGTGAACTTGATCAGATACAAGGTAAGTATATTTAAGCAATTAAAAACTTGAGTAGGAAAATATGAGTAAATTTTTAATAAGGATTGAATAAGGCATAGTTTTTTAACGGTTTTGTCGCAATTTCATGTAATTTTTGCTAAAAATATAGTAGGAAACTAAGGTGGCCAAAAAACCTCACTTTAGATAATAAAATAGAAGTTTATAAAACTAGTTACCAAAACAGAGTTTTTATAACCGCGTGGCGTTTTACTGCACGTGTGCAGAAAATGTTCTAAAACCGGAATTAAAAAAAACGGCATGGTCAGAAGTGGTATGCAATATTTTTTTATGCCGGAAAGCAAAGAGGAAATCAATTAGTAGTTTAATTATTGCAGCAAATTGGGTAAGGAATATTGGTGATACAGACAGTGGCGGATCTAGAGGGGGGCAGCTATATGCGATTTTAACATTTATCTATATCAAGGACTGATGATTACATTCATCATCCTTGTCTATATTACATTTCCAATAAAATTTGATTTTTGTGGTTACCGTGGAATATAAGGGGAAGAAAAGCCATTTTGTTACCTTTTTTCTCTATAACGACGCTCGGTTATAACGCCCGAAATTAAGCGGTACGTTCAAAATCGTTATAACCGATATTCACATACATACAAAACTTGAAAAATAATTAGTTATAAAATTTCGACTCTTTTTCTATGGTTAAGGTTCGAAGTTTTCGTGGCGCCGACATCTTCCTCGTTAGAAAAGCTTTCTGCTACAAGATTCTAATAGTAAATCCCCAGGGGAAACCCAAAAGATCACACAATAGTAGCTAAAGCCCATCACACACAAAAATGCATAGTGCATAGCATGGCACATAGAAGTTCAACCTTATGGACTTTTCTTATGCACAACCACTATGGCCGCTGCTATTCGACCGCTGATTGGTTGAAAGCCCCATGCTACGCGTTATACGACCTATGCAAGTTTGTGTGTGATGGGCTTAACACTTGATATACCAGTCCATATTCAAAACGCACCCTAGCGATTGGGCGGTTAATTTCAGCCTTAATCGATTTCAAAGGTTCGCCTTAGAGAGATATTTACGTTGGCGGGTCTGGGAATACGGTTCCAGTTAAAGAGACATTCGAGTTATAGAAATTCGAGTTAACCCATTTATGGACACTGATGCGTATACGCAACACAGCAGAAATTTTTTTTTTGAAAAAAAAAGATTTTTTGGCCTAAAATATGGGCGATACCATTGAAAACATGAAGTAGTGAAGTTATTTTTTTTATGACGCCACATATATGTTACTGTAATGTGTTGATATTGTCGGGTAGGATTTTATTTTAAATCGAACCTTTAAACGAGGGTACCGTAGTAGATCTCTTATATGAATAAAATAAATATGAAACAGTTTTAAAAACGTTACAAACTTTAATGAATACAAAATAAAACTCTGTTGCAATTTGCAAATTGTTACAAGACTTTTCTTATGACCTATAAAACAAACAAGACCCAAAATATTAAAATAAAACTTTAACTTACCAACATAACAAACTTCAAAATATTCTTTAAATATAAAAATCTTATGTTTCTTTACTGACAATTAATTTTAGAGGTTTTAGTTAAATTCAACAAAACTTAGAACGTAACTACCGACTTGTCTTCTCAAAGTTTGGGTTTTTATAAAGGGTTGGTTGGACCTAAATAATCCATTATCCCCTCTTTGAAGAGCTTGGAGGAACCAAGTCAGTGGCGTTGCTGATAATCCTAAAATTTACTTTACATTCTAGCTAATGAGCTAAACAAGATAAGCTAAACAAAAACAGAGATAAAATACATTTTATAGACAACATTTTCTTATCTCACAGTTTTTCCATGTTCAATCACTTTAAAGGGAAAACCCTCTCGCTACTTGCTGTATCCCCACGCTCAACCATTACGACTCCCACTGTAGACTTTTCAATAGTTTTTCTCGCCATAACCATTGCTGTGTGGTAGGCGGCAACCAAATGTTTTCTATTTTGGAGGGAGGCGGAACCACTTTCTCATCTTAACAGAACCATAATTGTGTTTGTGGCTTTTCCAAGATGGTTTCGTACAGTGGCGCAGTCAGGGGTTATTTGCATTCCTGACAATATGATGATATTTCAAATATAATCTTTAAAACTTTATTTTATTTCTACCCTTGGCCGTAAATGGTTTAAAGAGGTCGAAATACATATAAAAATTTACAAAAGGTTCGAGTTACAATACAATACAAACATTTTATTGCCAACAGATCATTACAATGAATGCAAAAGCAACGTCAAATTTAATGGATCTTGAGATCCTTAAGATAAACACTTAGTAAATACTAATCTAATAATACAAATTTTAATGTAAATCACATGAGGAAGTCAAATGAGTAGTACTGTTTTTCTAGTAAAAAATTATGTACCTCAGTTTTAAAACGGTCCACACTGTCTATATTCCTAACTCTTTTAGGCAACATTCTGTATGCCTTTACAGTCCTGTAATATGGGCCCCTTTCAAAGAAGGTAGAATTATGTGAAGGAATAGTAAGGTCCTGCCTTACTTGTTATAGACAGGTTCGAGTTATAGAGGCTTGAGTTAGAGAGGTTCCACTGTAAATAATGTGGAAGTTTATGGTTTAAAAAAATAATAAAATTGATAATATAAAAGTGTGCGTAAAATTATTATGAGGGTTGTCTTTTAAGTATACAGCTTGAATAAAATAGTAGATCACTTGTAAAGACTTAAGTGTTTCTCGAAGTATTGTCCAAAAAAATTAATGCACTTTTGCATGAGCTCAAACCAGTTGTCAAACCTTCATTCCACTCATTTGTTGGTACTGTCAAAATTGCATTCTTCAAGGCTTCGACTGCTTCCTCAGGCGACTGAAATCCTTGACCACGCAGTCCATTCTTGATTTTCGGAAAGGTTTAGAGAACGTTGGGACTTAGCTCGGGACTGTATTGAGAAT
Organism: Aspidapion aeneum; assembly: GCA_963576565.1. NCBI lineage: Eukaryota > Metazoa > Arthropoda > Insecta > Coleoptera > Brentidae > Aspidapion > Aspidapion aeneum. The sequence goes on along the minus strand of OY755038.1, from coordinate 28,952,629 downwards.
GGTCCAACAGTTCGACGTTATGTTGGGTTAAAATTTTTTTTTGGTTTTTTGTGCTTTGTGCGAACTTGCATTGTCTTGGTGGAGGATGATTTGTCCTTCGGGGTTCGTTTTTCGAAGCTCAGCGGTGAGATTCGGCAAATGAATGGTGGTGTACCAATCGCCAGTAACAGTCCTTTGATCTTCCAGAGGAATTGTTGCCACATGACCTGCTTTTGCGACATGTGTCGCGACCATCTTTTTGATACATTTCGTACACGAGAACGGATGACTTTTGTTGGCTTTTCTTCATCTTAAAACACTCAAACAGACGACTGACGTTTATTTTCGGGTTTGTATAAGTTAACCTACGATTCACCACAACTGACAATGCTGTACACGTTTTTCGAGTTGCCTGCGTAAAAGCGGTCTGAGACCAATTGACCCTAGCTTCTTTCTGTTCTTTGGTAAACAGATGCGGTATTCAGTGGACACTAATTTTCTTACCCCTAATTCTTTATGCAAAATTTTTTAATTGAGGTCTTTGAAATCTCCCTTGAAGCCTCAATCTCGCGATATGTCACATGTCGATCTTTCGTGATAAGCATGGTGGCAGCCGTTTTTGGTGCACCTGGCCTTGGATCGTCGCTAAGGCTAGTCCGTCCACGCTTGAATTCTCCATACCAAACCTTCGAAAGTTGTAAAAAATTATAGATCGAAAATGTTCTGAGTTTAATTCCATTTTCTGACTGATTGATTTGTTAATTAAAAAAATTCACTGTAGGTTTAAAACTATATATATATATATATATATATATATATATATATATATATCGCACTGACGTTTTTTGCTTCGCTTTGCTTCTTCACTTTATCTGGCCTCTGCTTCCAAGGCCAACTGGCCACAGTCAAACTTTCCAGTCCGATGCTTATGATCCTCACGGTGGATAGAATAGACCGGTGTTCGGATCTTATATATATATATATATATATATATATATATATATATATATATGTCGAATTTTTCACGTCACTGGTGGTCCAGCTGATTTTTGAAAAACAAAAGTTAGATGTGATATGAACAACGGAACTACTAATATTTTTAAAATTTTTTGAAAACTAAGGCAATTTTCCCACTGTTTTCTAGTCCATCCTTATAAAATATAGTTTTCTTGACTTATTGTCGTTATTTTTTTTTAGCCCGCTTTATTTTTTATCCCACAAAACTTAAAGTACACGTCAAACTGAATGTGATCGTTTAGTATCAAAGGTGAACCGAGGACTTGGGAAGTAAACAAAGATGTAGGTCAGCGGATTATTTTTGAAGCTGAAACGAACACATTATTTTCTTCGAATTTTAATTAATTGTGTAAAGAGAAATGAAGCGGGATAAAAAAATAACGACTGGTATGTCTGAAAAATATTATTTTATAAGAATATACTAAAAAATAGTAGGAAAATTGCCTTAAAATTCAAAAAATATTAGTTGTTCATATCATATCTAACTTTTGTTTACAAAAATCAGCTGGACCACCAGTGTCGTGAAAATTTGACATATATTTATAAGATCCGAACACCGGTTTATTCTATCCACCGTGTGTGATCCTGTGATCACTTTTAACTCTCTTCACAGTCTATTTGGTAGGGGTCTCTGGAACTCCTGAATGGCTTTTATTTTGGTTTTGGTACACTGACGTTTTAAATTTAGTTTAGGTAAAGATTGAGGTTAAGTTTTAGTAATGACATTTGATCAGTGTCGCTCTCTTTGCTCCTATATGCAAAATATAAAAGTCAGCCCTCATATTTTTTGTATATAAATAATATGAAAGTTTATGGATTAAAAAAAAAAAATAATGATAAGTGTCCGTAAAATTATGAAGAACTGGTAAAACACTAGTCTTTGGTGCTTATCTGAACCACAACTTCTGTTAAAAATGGCCACAAATGGTATCTCAACCCTATTATTTCATAAAAAGTACCTACTTTATATAAGATTTGAAAAGTAAAAGATGTAATTTAGTTTGACACTTACATTATTTATTAAAAATCTAAACAAAAAGCAATATACCCCAAAATGAAATTTTAATCAATAAAAAAGTTACACACAACTTTCTTGTGCCTAAATGTACAGTGTGTCCCGAATTTGATGGTTTTGGGGACTTTTAGATATTATTGGGCGATATACCGGGTGGGCCAAAAATTTTAGTTCTTTGTTCCTTGTAAGAGGGAAAAAAGTATTGATTTTCTTCAAATAAAAAATAACTAAAACATTTTCGGAAAATAAGAATAAACTTGCTTCTTCTTAACTTTTAAGGTGGCACGGCGGCCAATTTTGACTATAATTTTTAAAGAACAATCAATTCTCACCAAGATCGGTTGGTTCAGTAATAATAAGTTTATAAGGAAATTCAGACAGGATTAACAACGCAATCATATAATAGATTTTTTGAGATGTACCACACTTAATTTACTAATTTGTACCTTGTTGTGCGGGGGAAAAGTTGTGCTTTTCTATAGATTAAAATAAAAGCTAAAACATTTTTAAAAAATAAGAATAAACACGCCATTTTGATGAATCAAGTATGATTCTGTCCGCCATCTTAAATTTTAAGACGGCGATAAATTTTGATTATGATCTGTAAAAAGCAATCAATTCTCACCAGGATGTTTTTTATTTCTTCGAAATCAGTTCAGTAGTAATGAATTTATAAAGAAATAAATGCAGACGTGATTGGCAAGGCAATCGTATAATAATATTCAAAACAATGGTTGAAACAAAAATATATTTTTTTAAGAACCATCAAACCGCTTTTGCTAGTTTGTACCTGGTTGTGCGTGGCAAGAATGCAGCTTTTTTTCTGACTTAAAAAAATTATTAAAACATGATCGCAACACAAGAATAAACGAGCATTTTTGAAGGGTACAATTTAATTTCGTCCGCCTTCTGGGATTTTGAGACGGCGGACAACAAAATATATCTAGTCAAAGCTCTGATTAATTCTCTGCTAAGTGCAGTTTGTCCTATTAAAATCGAATCTATAGTTCAAAAGTTATAATTAAAAAAATAAATTTTGGCCCACCCGGTAGATAAAAATCTGATCAAATCTCAAACACATCGAATCTGGGACACCCTGTACACTTCTTTGACCTTTTTTAGGACCTAAAACTAACCAAAAATCCCCTCATGTGCGAGTCCTGTCTGGACAAAGTGCAAAAACTACATCACCTAAAGTCAAACTGTCTGGAAACAGAGAAAAAATTAAACACATACTGCGACCTGCACGGTACAAACTCCAGCGGCAAGGTGAACCTGAGTACCATTTTGAACAGTGACATGGCCAAAAAAGCACCTGAGGTGTTGGATGACGGGGATGTTGAGATGTTAGGCAACAGAGGCGTTATGGCAGGGATGACAAATGCTTCAGAATTTTTAGCTGTTGAAGTGAAGAGTGAAGCTTTGAAAGGAGATACTGTAAATGGTGAGTTTTTATAAAATTACCTTTAAGTTCTGAGATTATTTTTTTTTGACGATTAACGAAATTATTTTTATAGCCATTCGAGTAAGCTACTTCGATTAAGGTAACTGATAATAAGTGACAGCGCATCACTTATTATCAGTTACCTGAGTTTTTTGACCATATCGGAATTCCGTTTTCTAAATATGTTTTACTTTCTAAAAGTGTAATTTTTGACACTAAAGGATGAGGCACTAAATACATTGTTTACCGGGATGCGTCAGAGGAGCTGAAACCTTCCTGATATTTTTGCCAAAAAAAATTGAGGGGGTCGTAGGATTCGTTTTCGAGCTATACTTATTTAAATGCGCGCCACTGAAATATGGAAAAATATGACCTTTTGTAGTTTTTTTGTAATAACTTATCGCCGTAATAAAAGTAAAAAACTGATATTAGTCTTATTTTATTGAGAATAGAGTCCTTTTAGGAATTTTTGACATATAGTTTGTGTCACATACCTACAGAGTGGCTCAAAATAATTTAAAAAAAATACAGGAAAAATACCTGAGATTTATTAAATATAAAGAAAGGAAACTAATAATGCAAGGTCAAAATTTACTTCACTTGCTTTCATGTGAGTCGTTTTAACTATTCTAGAGTGATGTTTGCATAATAGGTTATGTGATAAGCTTACAAAGTATTTAAAAAAAATCAACACATGTTATGTTTACTAATTGTCTACGGAACCGTCCTGATACTTGTTTCGAAAAAAATGGGGGGTCATCGGTTTCGTTTTCGAACTATAATTATTTTAGATTCCTTTCTTTATATTTAATAAATGTCAGGTATTTTTCTTGTATTTTTTTAAAAATTATTTTGAGCCACTCTGTAGGTGTGCGATGCAAACTATATGTCAAAAATTGATAAAATTCCTAAAAGGACTCTTTTGTCAATAAAATAAGATTATTATCAGTTTTTTATTTTTATTTGGCGATAAGTTATTACAAAAAAAAACTACAAAAGGTCATATTTTTCCATATTTCAGTAGCGCGCATTTAAATGAGTATAGTTCGAAAACGAATCCTTTGACCCCCCAAATTTTTTTTTGGTAAAAATATTATGAAGGCCTTCAACATATCTCAAATTCAGCTCATCTGACGCATCCTGGTAAACAATGTATTTAGTGCCTCTTCCTTTGCTTTAAACGTAAATTTCTTCAAAAACATTTTTCTTTTAAATCGAATTACTTTTTTTTGAAGTTTACCATGGAAACGGGGTGATGGCGTAGGGAACGCAACCTCTGTTTTAATGCAAAGAAAGGCCCACTTATTTTATGGCCAGTCTGATTAGTAGAACATGATAAGACGATAGTTTTGTACCTTATTCATGGTTTTTGAATTCATCTATTTTTTTAACGTTACGAAAGTAAAATTAAAAACAATATAAGCAGTTCCATACCCATTTTTACCCAACTGCAGCACGGCGGAAGGAAGGCTAATGTTTTTCGATTGTTGTTTGTTTGTAAGTAAATATGTATGGTGGTGTCACGCTAGAGGCTAAACGGCTGAACCGATTGTGACAAAAAAAAGGTGTCGTTGAATTGCTACTGATCCCGAAGGTGCTGTAGGCTATACTTTTATTAAACAGGAATCAACATGGCGGTCTTCAGACGCCATTTTGTCACATGATGTAGGCTTTAAGGCATACAAATTATTTAAATTGTAGGCGATTTTATTAAAATTTCTTTGATTACCCATTGCAAATGTTCTCTAATTTGCTGTAGTTACTTTGTAGTCCTCTCTGCTCCCACCCATCTCCCCTCCTGTTATTCTCCTCACCCTATTCAAAAACCATATTCACATAATTTTATCAAATATAGAGCGATTTCAAAAATTCTTTCTGCATACGCTTTCACATTTTTACCACCATTTTACTAGTTTACCTTCCCCTCCCCGCCTCTCCCTCTCTTCTCCCTGTCATCCTTATTAGTAATAGTTATAGCTCCAACTTTCACAAATATAAAGCAATTTCAAAAGTTCTTTCTGCACACGTTTGAAGACTTTTTTTCAACATCATTTTACTAGTTTCCCCCTTCCTCTCCCTCTTTTCTCCCCAGCCTCCTTATTAGTAATAATTGTAGCTATACCTTTCACAAATTAAGAGCGATTTCAAAAATTTTTTTCGACGCCATTTTACTAGTTCCCTCCTCCCTCTCTCTTCCCCCACACTATTCGCGTCCGTAGAAAATCTTCACGTACTTTTTGGGTAAAGCTAGATGAATTGTAAATGCATAGTGCTTTTTATAAGGCTGAATAAGAATTAAACCAAAAAGTTGAAAATAAAACAAAATTTTAACTAAAAAAAACACCCAACTGCTAAATTTACTTGTAACTACTAGTCGCAGTTGGGTACAAAATTAAAGTGAGATACAGACAAAAATAAACATTGGGCCTAGGCATTAAAACTGCAAAACAATTTGTCATCCACACCAAAAAATAATTATGTGACCCAAAATTATGAATAAACTAAAATTCAACTTTTTAAAATACGCTTTAAACGGTTTGTAGTAACAAAATTTTAATATTTGCCATTTTATTTTAGAGACCAATTTTTATTAAAGATGTAATTGATGTTTAAAAAAAAAATTCTATTAACTCAGAAATGCAATAACTTTGACCCTGATCAATTATTTAAGGTGTTCATTAACGAGGAGTAATTTTTTTTAGCAACCAAAACTGTCAATGCAAGTAACGGTACCATATCACATAACAACAGTTTGCAGATAACACAAAATAGTGACATAATTGCGAAAAAAAGTGATAACTTAATTATGAGAATTGGCAACGCAAAGAAAGATTTTAGTTCTGAATTTGAAGAAATCAAAATTAAATCAGAAATAATGGACGCTTCCGAGATAAAGGAGGAGGAAGAAGAAGAAGAGGACAAGTAAGTATTTTGTTATTTACTTTTTTAAAATACCGAAGTTAACTTAATGTTTTGTACAGACCTGGATACAATTTACAATTCAATTGGTCGCTAACATAAAAACAAAGATCTAAACATACAATGGATAAAAGATCCTTACGCAAAAGCATAATTGTAGGTTAATATCCAACACCAAAAGTCCACAGTACACCGTTCTATTTTTTACGTGATGAGTAACAGGCTGAATTTTTCTAAATGGCTTCATTTTGTTGAGACACCCACTTTTTCCTCTGCAAACATTCTTGAAACTAACTCCAAACAGAAGGCACAGGCGCCAAACCGAATCGACATATTTTGAGCGTCGGACTGTCTAAACCAATCATACGATTTCTGGGACAATGTGCCATTTGCTTTTAATCATATTTTTCAGGCCAAAAAAGAATTCGCCGGTTACTATTGGCTTTTTAATCTCGTTATTTCTCTGTCCTCAAAGCATCTAATTTGTATGAAAAATTTTTTTTCATGTTTTATAATATAAAATCTTTAGATTTGCGGGAAATATTAATTGTTACCACTTAATGAATTTTTTGCAGCCACCAAATTGACATTTTGCGCCTGTCCACTCTGTTAGGAATTACTTTAGCAGCGGAAAAGTTGGGCATTTTGGCAAAATGAAGCTACTACTATGTCGGTTTAGAACGTTTTTCTACGTTGTCTGACGCCTATTCTCCACCTCCTTCCATCCAAACAATCATCTAGGTTTTTTAAAATATTGATCTTTGGATAGACTGTTCCCGTTCCAGTTTAGAACGCCTTTTTCTGCTTTGGTAATCTTTCGTCGTTCATCCGTTGTACATGGCCGTACCGTATCAGTTGTCTTTTAATAATGTCATCCGTTATGCTTCCCTCGATTCCCATTCTTTCTTTTATGGTCTTATTTCTTATATGACGGTTATAGGTATTCTCATTGATCTTTTTATTGCATCCATTTCATTGCATGCATTTTTCGTTTTGTATTTTTCTGTTACGCGACAAGTCCCTATTCCATACAACAGCGTGATTTTCACCATTGTTTCATATATGTTAAATTTTACATTCTTTTTTGTCTCTCTGCTCCATAAAATACTGTTAAGACATCCAATAACCTTTTTTGCTTTTACTATTCTTTTTTCCAGTTCTTTATTGTCTGTTCCTGTCTTTCTAAAAATGTATATCTTTATCCTTTGTTTAATAATAATGAGATTTTTTTGTAAAACTAACACACTTTTTTGTAGCTTTTTTTAAACGTGTCAAAAAGGCACAAGAAAATTTGATCGCTCAGCTCGTGAGTTACGAAACAGATTAAAGTTTTCAAATGTACCACTAGCTTTTTCATAGTTTTATCACAATCAAATTCTCATACAATTTTAAGGCACTCTTATTATATTGGCCACTATAAATCGATAACAAAGCCTTTATGTTTATATGAACTTTTAGTCATAAAATAATTTAAGAAATGACACCTTTTCGTTGGTACATATAATCAATAAACACGGTGTACCGCCAATTATATCCAAGTCTGTACAAAGCTTAAGATTATAAGTATTTTTTAGAACTAACACGAAGATTTGCCAACCTATCACAAAAAACTGTATATAAAAACCGCAATTCACTTTTAATTCTGTCTCTCGCGCACCCACGTTTTGTGTAATTCTTGCTTTATTTAGTGCATTGTTGGCAAACCTTGGTGGTAATACTGTTTTCGATTCTGCACTCAATCCGAACCAATTCTGTTAACGTCCAACTAATTAAAAAGCATTACATAACGAACCCTTTAAATTGATAACGTTCTACGTTTCTGAAAAGCCTATGATCTTATTGATGAATTTTGAAGTTTGATTGTTTACGACATGGTTGGTTGTTATATGCACATACTATTTCAACTAGACATGTAGGGACCTGGACAGGTATTCTCGTAATGAAAAAAGCATAGCGTTTTTAAGACGCTCACCGTTTTATGACGTCAAATTCGCTAAGCACCTGACCAAAAGTGCAAAAATGGTATTCACGTACGATTGCGCTGAACATTTTTTTAAAACGGTAACCGTGTTTAAAAACACCTACCAATTGGCATCTATTTCTGGAAATCGCTTGGCGGTTTTAAAAAAATCAAACCTACTAAAAAGTATTATGCACACAGTTATTATATTTTCTGGCCAATTTTGTATTTATAGCGGTTAAAGGAGGCCTTCAGCCTAAACTTTAAGTACAATAAGGTACCAAAATAGCTACTTTTCTTATTCTTCAAGGTAGAAATGAAGGATTTTAAGGAGTTTGCGAATAAAGATTTACTGTATTTCTCTCCCCTCTGGAATCTATTTAAGTGGTACAGATAAATTTATAATCAAAAATTGTTTATGGGCCGGTTTTCTACACTTCTATATGTAAAGATACCCTGTAGAGTAGGTAACCGAGTATTTGAGCCTTATTGGAAACACCCTAGTATAAGCGAGTGTATTCAGTTGGAACAATAAAATGGTGGTGGTCGTGCCAAAACTTTAAAATTTAATTTTAAAAATTATTGAAGATTTTTAACTAAATCTTCTTTTAAAACTTTATTTTATTAGTTAGAATATGAAAATCTATGTTTTACGTCTATATAACCTTTATTATTATACCCTAGGAGTAGTGTAGGGGTCATTACAATCATTTTAAGACATTGCTAGCCCAACATTTCTCATTAAAACCATTTCTAACCATCACCTTCTCTAGATTTTCGATGTTGTTATCAATAAATAACAAAAATAACTAACTGGGGTAAAAAAATCTCTAATGTATACCACAAATGTCAAAAAACATGAACAAAAAGCGAGAATTTGAAGGTTGCTTAACGAGTTCCATCCCAAGGACGCGTTTACCAACGTGAATACCAAATTCGAACGGTAAGCGCAAATGCCATGCGAGAAGGGTGCTGTGCGTTTCGCTTAGCGTTTCCAAAACGTAACGTTTTTAAGCCGATTTATGAGAATACCAGTCCTGGACGTTTATTCTTAATTGTCCGTGAGGTGAGCGCTCACACCGGTGGATTTATTTCCCCGTGTAAAAAGATGGTGAAAGCGTTACAAATTCACCCGTTAAAGTGATCTTTTCGCACACCTAACCTCACAAGCAGTCAAGAATCAACGTCCTGGACGTTTAATCTCGACTATTCGTGAGGTGAGGTGAGCGCTTACAAGTCTTAAGATGCTATTCTTGACCGCCATGAGGTGAACTTAAGTTCACCACCTTTTTCCACAACCTTACTTTTGCCTGTCAGTTTTGTTTTGGCGAGCTTTTTCTAAAGTGTGGAGGTCATCAACATTAATTTTTTACCCAGTTTTATCAAAAAATTGAAACTACGAAAACACTTCTTTCTAAAACAAAACTGAGCACCAAAAGTAAGGTTAGAAAGACTCCCGCGGATTGATTTCCCCGTGGAAAAGATGGTGAACATTTCGCGCACCTCGCCTCACGGACAGTCAAGAATAAACGTCCTGTAAAAACACGCTATTCCTAGTTACGTGCGTGTCAACTTTAAGTGTTTTTTTAAATCTAAATGCAAGGTTTTACTCAAAATCGTAGACAATTCCAAACCAGAGGTGAAATTAAAGAACGAAAAATCATTAAAAGCATGAGTTTTCTGTGCTTCGACCGTTATATTGGTTGGTTTCGGTGTCCCAATTGGTAGGGTGTTGTTGTACATAGCCAAAGGTCTGGGTTCCAAGCACAGAAAACTTTTTTAAAGATTTTTCGTTCTTTTTACCCCTTGTTTCGAACTTTAAGCGTCTTATGTATATGGAAATGTTTTTTAGTTTAGATTGGTCGTGCAGAATTGATTTGATGAAAAGCAGTTAACCGCAGGAACACTTATTTTTTTTTGTGTAAATTGGTTTTCTCTCTCTTAAGGTTAGTTTTGGGATTTACCTTAGAAGAGAAAGAAGCCGTTTACGTTCCTGTGGTGTCTATTAATGCAGTGATACAAAAGCTATTTTTTTGCGGGCATTTTATGCCTAATCGTGGTTACTAGTCCTCTCCTTTTCTTAATTTATTTGTATAAGTGAGAAACAATATACCACACTATACAAGAAAATACTTCCCCTGTACCTCTCCGCCATAATGCAGTCTCTATCTTGAGAAAATAGTTACTGCAGTTGCGACAGATCGGGAACGGAGGAGTATTTTCAGGTATAATGCGGTGTGCTGCTTCTCACTTATACAAATGAATTACGAAAAGGAGAGGACTAGTTACCACGATTACGAATAAAATGCTCGCAAAAAAGGCTAAAGGCATTCGGACAATTTTTATTTGTCATATATTATATTTTGTGTTTTATAATAATTTTTTAAAGTTGTTTAGATTTCTAAACAACTTTTTAATTGATGGTTTAGGTATAATTAAGGTAAAACAACTGCAATTTAATATTCGGGTTGCTTAGGTTTCTAAGCAACCTTAAATTTACAAGGTAATTTATTTGTTGGTAAAAAACATGACATTCTTTGACTCAAATTGTTTTACACTGAACTTTGTTTTTTACCTGCGACGATTAAGGTCACTCATCGTAATGTTAGCTTTACAGGTAGCGAAGCCTGACCTTGATTTTCTATTTTTGGGTTATAATTCTTGACATGTTTTTCTGGCGACTCGTTCTATTTTAAAAATGTGGTTTTAACCCAGTCTAAAGATCTATTTAATATTAATAGTTTCAAGGTACTTTGTTACAGCATAACTTTATGTCTAAATACATATATTTATATAGTTTAGGTACTTTCAGACTGTGTAAAACAACATTTTTAAAATAAAACCGAGCCGCCAAGGAAAACAAGTCAAAAATAATAACCAAAAAATAGTTTCCTATCAAGCTTGTGTTTATGATGAGTGTCCTTATTGACGATACATGACAAACAACATACATTTTAGAGATTAAAGCAAACTCTAATCTAAATTTTTAACTGAATAGACAGATTTTAAATTACAGAGACTAACAAAATACTAGACTGTTTTTTAAATTATGTTTGGTAAGTATATTTTTCAGTTCAGGTAACTAAGGCAGTACAAATTTTTGTAGTGTCTTTTTTTTGTAACAAAGCCATTTGGTTTGGTTACATTTTGGGTAAGGTAACAGAAGGTCTGTTTTGTATTTATAAGATTTTTATTTTCTTTTTTAACTTAAGTTATACTTAACAATGTAATTAAATTTACACTTTCATCGGCGAGTGAGTTTTAGGGAGATTTTTCAGTCATGTTTTTAAAAGCAACTGCTAAAGATCCTATTGGGAATAGTTATTTACTAACAGGTACGGAAAAAGGTCCAAAATTTTGTCTAGAATCACGTTAATGATCAAGTTGTACTTTTTTTAAAAAATGTTATATTTTTTCAAATTACATAGATTTTTTGGAAATTCCCAAATCAGGGTAATAAGTCATAGACAAATTAACCTTATCTAACCAATCAGCCCAACCACAAAAATACAATATAGAAAATTAGTAGAAGCAAATTAAACATTTCTAAAGTTTCCAGTAGACCAAATACAGATCCGAAGAATTCCTACCCTTCGGGGAGAGCGGCCCTCCTTATGCTCAACCCCCCCCCCCCTCCAAAATGTTGTCATACCGGGTGTTCCAAAGTGATTCTTAAAAGCCAAAGCTGTATCCCGCCTTTAATAGATTCTTTTGGATACAGAGCCCCGCCCCGTTCCACCCCTAACAGTAAAGGATGCAAATGGGACTTTCTGTACGTCACACAGCTGCGACAGCACTCGTTTTAGTTCGATACTTGTTTCTTTAGAAAGAAGTTGCTATCGATTTTTGCACGAAGTCCGGCGCGACAATGCAAGCCCTCCCTGATTTCGGCGACTTTTGGTAGGCCACTTTAAAAGGCGGGGTCATGAAAAGAAAAGTATAGCTATCTTTGTTGGATACTTATCGGATTCCTTTCTTGCACTTCAATAGAAAAATCATTTGAAAATTACTTTGGCACAGGCGGTATATTTTTGCGTATCTATCACCCAACACTTATAAATGACCTTGAAAAGAAACATATTTATAAGCGCGAAGGGGAAAATGAGCCCAGCGCTGTCTCTTGCGGCGATTATCTCGAAAACTATTAGTGTGACCATAAAATGTATTTTGGGCTCTATATTGGGGTTATTTTTAAAGATCACGAAAATAATCATGTATTTATTGCCGAAAAGCATCTTAAGGTCACATTTATAGGGCAACTCTTCGGATCTGTATTCGGTTTTCGTAGTGATAGTCCACAACTAAAATTTTAAAAATTTATAAATGTTTTCTTCTATTCAACATTTTTGCATGTAATTTGCTTGGGCTAAATACTCTGAAACGACAGTTAATCCAACTCCTTAAAACTAGAGATGAGTATTTCGCGAACAAACTAGAAAAATTATCTAGTTCATTCAATAAGATAAATGAACTAATAATCAATCTCTTTTTACAATAATATTCTTACACAGCGTGGCACCAAATTCGGTAAATTTTGCTTTAAGAGCGTGGTAATTAATTATGTTCAATTCCCGACCTGTCATTAATTTGAGTTCTGATAAAAAAGAACGTTCACGAACGCTACGTGTTATACCTAGTTTTAAAAATGTCAAATTATTGCTTTCCCCATGTGTTGCACCCCATTTTACCTGCAACTTCACTTCTGCGGCAGTGAGAAGGGAAGAGTTTTTTAGTGGCACACATGCTTATCTCTTTTCTTCTCACAGCCGCGGAAATAAACCGCATTTAAAGGAGTATTTTTTCTCTAAAACTCAGCCCTACCTAAAAAAACGCACCTTACACCTAACCTATTTCCTAGACTTCCAAGTCCTTGACGTCAACATAACTTCCTTTAGGAGGAATCTTCTTCAGTATATCAGAATGTTCCTGGTATATTGGCTGCGTTTCCTCTTTCCAGAACTCGGGTTTGTACGGTAACCTTTCGGTAATGTCCGTTGCCCAGTGGTGAAGGCGACAGCGTACGTTTACTTTTTCGGCGTTGTTTACCTAAAAAAAAAAGAAATATGGTATAATAGTAGTTTATTCCACTCGTGGCTAACACAGTCTTTTAAAAAAGCCACATAGTATTAACCTAATCTGGGCGAGTGACAGTTTGAGGAAACGTTTAACTAAAACAACGCGCTCAGAAGTGGTAAACTCCTCAAAAATGGCAACACTGCGTCAGCGCAGGTTGCAAGGGATTTCAAGAGAGTATGTCAGTTGCCACGGCCTTAAGAACATTTCCTATCTAGCAAAAATATGTTTTATACTGGTAAGTATCCGAAAAGTGTAGCCACATCGGCAGGTTTTAGGTTTTATAATATTAGTATATTTATTATCTAACTTAAAGCCTCGCCTGTGTATATACTGAAATAAAATATGAAAGATTGTTTTTCGAAAATATTTTTTTGGGAAAAAGAATAATATTTTTGCGCATAAGAGTTTTTATATTAAAAATGGATTTTGATATACCGTTTTAAAAAAAAAAAATGGATCCGTGACGGATCTGACACCTTCCTAGCTAGCCTAATATCTATAATCAGCTCATTGATTGCACTATTTTACCTGAAAATTTTATGAAAATCGGTTCAGCGGTTCAGGAGCTATCGTGTTACGGACAAAAATAATATACACACACGACGATATTGCTAGAATAGGTCAAAATACATCCAAATAACATTTTTGGCGTTATCTCAAAAAAAATTATTTTTGTCGAAAATAATACCTTCTCAAAGCCATTGCTACGCGGGCTAGGAAGGTAAAAATATGGCGGTAGCAATTGAGAATCTGCTTAATTATATTTACATCCTGTAATTCTATACCAATACGTAGAACTGGCAACATAGTAAGGAATTTTCCTCTTCGGACCCGCTTGTTATCGATTAATAATTTGGGCGCCATTTTTTTAAGATGGCGGCGCGAGCGCATATCGCTCCAGGTCGCAAACTTAGTGGGATATTAAGGACCATAAATCCTATAATCGTGAAGTTTCAAAACTTTCGGACCTTTTGCAACATAAAATGTATATAATGGCTGGCCTAATTAGTAAGAAGTGCAATTTGTCCTCAAATCAATAAACAAAGTGTCCTGCAGCGTTTTAATGTAACAGAAATAGTTTAAAATTTCGGACAGAGAATCATCAAAAATGTAAGTGATTGATAGTTTTGCTAAAAGTGCACTCCCAAATGAAAAAGTTGTGAATTTTTCAAAATTGTCCTGTTTTTTGTGGGAGTCGCCATCTTTTATTTAGTATGAGTTTGACCAGCAGCGACTCGTGCCGCAGGCGAGGTGAAAGGCTACATTATTAAATACTAGTATACAAGTTATTCTCTTTTAAAACTTGTTGCGTTCTAGAACTCCTAGAGCATGGTACACCAGTTGAAAGAGATTAACAACATATCTAACGGCAAAAAGTTTTATTTATAATGTCGTTTTTCTGTTTCAACTGACGTACCATGCTCTAAGAGTTCTAGGACGCAACGAGTTTTAAAAGAGAATAGGACTGTTAACATCTCTTCCAAAGGACGGCACTGAAGTCAACGTTGCCACGGCTTCCAGGTAACGCGGCTGGTCCCACTCAATGCATCAGTGTTTCACATTTTATGTAGAAATTTTGTGATTTCTTAAAATAAAATTTAAGCCAACTACCGGCAGTGAACTTGTGAACATTCGATTGTCAGGCTGCTGCTAAGTATGTTCAGTCAATTGCGCGGAGCTGTCAATGCCAGTTGTAACGTTGATTGAATAGGGGCCGTTTACAAATAATGTCACGCATAAAATGTGACCTTATGGTGAAAAAAGCTCAAACTATAAAAAAAAATTAAAAATACTTACTTATGTTAGTTGAAACAAGACTTACCGTTACAGTGACATAAAACTCTTGGTTCTCAAAATCCATATTGGGCCCCTGAATGGGTTCTTTTGGCAGCGTTATGGCCTCGTCAGGTACCACATATCCGCATTTTCTAAAACAGGCTTTAATGTGCCAGGGTTGGATGGTCCAGGGGTGATCTTTGTTCATTGTTACTGATAAGGTTATCCTTGATAGAGTTTTAATCATCTGTAATTGGGAAAGAAATAATTAGAGATTAAAAAAAATTAAATAAAGAAAATTTCTTATTTGGCTGGAATTTAGTGCTCCAGCTGACAGACATTTTAGTTTATCAATAGTTTTTAAAGTTAATGTTCATTTCCAGTATGAAAATTTTACTTTTGACAAAAATTATAATGCCCCAAGAAACCACTAAAATTTTAAGACCTCTAACTAAAAGTAAATTGTATGTCAAATATGATGGTTCAAAAATGACTGAACTGGTTTATATTTCTGAAAATGCACCTTTTGTGATAAGAAAAGGCGTGCAATTTATAAAAAAGGAACAAAAAATTTGGCAAAACTAAAGAGAGCTTATTAAAATTGCACAGATCAGTTAAGGGCCCATCGCACCGACTTTTTTCTTTCTTAGCCTAAAGAATACCTTATTTCGTAAAATTGCATCGAAAGGCAGACTTATTCCTTCCTTAGTGTCGTTAAAATTATAGCCCATTTTTCTCTTTACTTAGCCTAAAGTGTTCCTTATTACGTCATATTATGATTATATTAAGAAACGCTTAAGCTATGGAACCGAAAAAAAAGCCCCTAGTCACCTTTTTTCGTGACTTAAGTTCCTTAAGAGCTGCTTAAAGATAAGATGCTGGTCACATAATGTTACCCTTCTGGCCTAGCTATAGCAACTGACAATACCTACAAATGAGCAGAGTGTTGTGATTAAAGTGAATGTGTCTTCTTGTGTTTTGTGAATAAATAAAGTAAGAAACATGATTTTTTTAATAAAAACTGTAAATAATCTTAAAATAAATTAAAATGATTTCGCAAAACTTTATTGCAAAAGATAAGGCTAGATTTTGCTTCTTTTGGCACAATGTTTATATGAAAAAATATAACGTCCATAAAGTTAGCAGTGCAAGGTCAGCAGTGCAAGGATTTTTCCATGCCACAATTTAAGGCTCATTTCAGGCTAATTAAATGCTCTATTCCCAAATTTAATGCTCTTGTAGTTTTAGAGATATTGCTTGCACTGCCAGCTCCCCATAGGAGTTAGCAGTGCAGCATGTTCAGAACGATGAACTGATGAAATCTACGATACTATAATGATCTATGAATTAAAGGCTAATTAAATGCTCTATTCCCATATTTATTGCGCAAGTAGTTTTGGAGATATTGCTTGCACTGCTAGCTCCCTAAGGGACTTATTAATTAATTGCTCCATTCCGGAATTACATTCTCCCCCCCCCCTTTCTTGTTCTAAGAAAAAAGTTAATAAAAAAACATATGTCATATGTTTACATTTACCCCAACAAACTGGGGTAAATGCATTAACTTCAAGTAGAATCAATGGGTAAATGTAAACTGGTATTTCGGACCCCATTGAAGGAAACCTAATAATATCAGGTGCAAATGTAAACAAATACATTCCTAAACTATCTGGATTTTTTAGTAATATTTAAATTCATGTTTACTTTTACCCCAAAAAAGTTATTGAAAAGGACCCTTAAATCAAGTAATCCACAATTAAAGTGCCACACCCAAACTTTTTACTTAAATTTAGGGATTTATTAGGTACTCCTAAACCAGTAAACTGAGTTTGAAACAAACTTTTTTTTGTTTGATAATTATTAAGACCATAATTTGAATGGGCAGGTAATTTGATATAATAAACAGTAAAATAAAGCTGTCAAAATCTCAAAAGTTTTAATTGAAAAAATTTTATATTATGCATTTTTTTTAATGTCTTGAAATAACACTTTCGAGCTTGCTTTCAAGTCACAAATAAAAACTTGCTTCTCTAGATCCACAATTTGACTGCATCTTTTAAAAACACATTTGCCAAATTTAAATTTCTTTTTGATGCTAGCTAAGGGTTTTGGGAAGGTAAAAATTTTAAAAACAAAAGACCCATGAACCGTCAACCATCACACTTGTAAGAATGGAATTACCTGGTAGGTACCTACTTACCATTACTGAAGTTGACGAACTATACTGCTTTACTTCAACTTGGGCATGATCCTTGTACTTGTCCATATTTTCTGGACTGGCATATACAGCAAGACCAGGTAATAATAAATGATTGTAAGCCCAGTGGGGCTTTACATTGACTTTTTGCCCTGTATTTCCTAAACCTTCAACATATGTTGTTAATATTACGTCCATGTTGGGTAGCTTTTCGACATTTGTATCTTTGATTAACTCATAGATGTAGTGTCGATTTCTCAGGAGTTTTGGATTAGCATTTTTCTTGTTAAGATGAGGGGCATGTTTGCGTTTTAATATGTAGGTTGTCTAAAAACATTATACCAATTATAAATGTTAAAATTCAGTCCGATAAATTTACAAAATTAAAAAAAAAATTATTTAAAGCTAATGCCTATTAGTTTAGTATTAAAAAACTCAGAAATGAAATGGAAAAATTGAGTGCTTGGTAAACCAACCAATGTTTGCATTTTTGTAAAGGGGTGCAAAACCTAACCGGATACCTTTAAAGTAAACGTACTTACCCTTATTTGCTGCTGCGCAAAATTTTCTATGGGTAAAATAGATTGAGTCAATTTTAGGGCTTGAGCCCCCAAGGCGGATTTCCACATTTTCCTCAATTTTGTTTTTTAAAGTTTTAATTTTTCTGGAAACCTTAACCTTGCTTTTTTCCTGTACTTTTTTTTTTCGTTTGTCTGGCTAAATGACCAACCAAGGGCCGATTTCGCTATTTTTGCTTAATCGCTGTTTATCCAATTATGTCAAATGGTCTTTTAGCCAATTTAACAGTTGGTTGTACCATATTCCGTAAAACTAAGAGAGAGAGGGCTATCAAAATGGACGGGCCACGATCCTCCACTTTGTTGACGTCACATCCGGGGCTGATTTTTTTTTGATGGTCACGTTACGATACAGCTGATTGTCTTTAAAATTTTGAAGTTGGAATGACGGATGGATGGATATTTGATTTTTTGTTAAATAAAGCCGTTTTTGAGATTGTTTTTACTTTATTCTGGCAGAACAATTTTTTTAAAATGTATAGTAAGTCCTAATTTTTCAAAATTAAGTTTAAAGCAGAAGCGAATGTGACAATCACATATGACAAAGTCAAATACATGTCAAATATAACAGTTGGCATGTGGTACATGGCGGGTAATTTGAATTCAAAATAAGGAATGCTAAATCTTGAAGATTTTAACCTTTTAATCATGTTGCTTCCTTACAAACCTTTGGTGGAATATCGGGATGGTGTCTGAGAATATTTCACTGAAATTTTGCGGAAATCTGTAGTGCCATTTTGAAAATATCATAAAAAAACGTCTGATCTCCCATAAGAGTAGTAGGTTTAAGCGGGTGCTGGACCACTTTTGAGGAGGGAATGACCTTGAATGACCTTGACGGTCGTTGCCTTGTTTTATGTAGAGACGAATAGTTTGAGTAGTATATTTGACCTTGAAAAGTTGTGAAGGTCATTATGTTGACCTTGAATGACCTTGACGATCGTTGCATTTTTTATATGTAGAGACGAATAGTTCGAGTAGTATTTTTGACCCTGAACAACCTTGACCTTGTCTGACCTTAAGCACAAAAAATACCTCTATCTTTGACTCTGATTTGTTTTACACTTTTAAAAGATTTACATTATCCCCACCCTAATAATTGTATTTAAACATATAAAAAGGAAAAACAAACCCACTTGAAGTATTAGTAGATTTCTGTATCTCAACGTGTCAAATCACTCTCTAAAATAAAAATAAAGAAAAAATAGTTTAATTTGTGGAAAAACAATAATTTAAAGGTAATAATGGATATTTCAAAAATCAAACTTGAACAAATAAATTTCGAAATAAACAATGAAGCAAAACTTCAATTAAAATCTTTAGATTCATTAAAAGTTAATACCACATATGTTATTAAAGAAATGTGCACCATTGATACCCGTTATGGAAAATCTGTTTTAATAACATTGGCTGAAGATGCTGATGTATTTAAAACGTTTTTACCAAAACGTGTGCTTAAATCAATAGATGATGATTTTATCGATCTAGTTAATAAAAGTAATCAAAAATATACTCTAACCTATCTGGGGCAAAGTGAACCCACATACATCGGTGCAAAACGTAAATCCATATTTGAATTTGGAATATACTAAATTATCTTAAAATTATTGTGTGTTAAAATATAATTCTTAAAGTATTAAAAATATGAATCGTTTGGAAGAACAAATTCACGATTTACGATTCTGGTTGTTTGAGAAGTCGGACGAACTGATGGAGGGTGACCCTTCACTAAGAGATGTAGCTAGAGCAAATAATTTTATGGATGGTGTCATTCAATGCCAAATGTTTTTTATGGGTAACCAAACACTTCAAGAGTTTTGTAAAAATATGAGATGGCTGAATTTGTTGTACCTTCTGAGGCCATTGGAAGACATTCCACTGGAGCTACTCTTTCCACCGCTCGATGAAGATGAAGATGATGATAGTGGATTCAGTGAGAACGATGATTAAATATAAGACATTTATCAAAAATGTGTATTTATAATTAGTTTATGGATTGTAGTATGGATGTAGTTTTAAATTGATAAAAGCTGTAATAAAATATATTATAATAAGAAATGAAAAACTATTTTTTAATTGGATTTGTTTTATTGCAATATTATTTTTATCTTATTTTTTTACAAAATTTTATAATAAAGTAACAATATTAGTATAAAACACAAAATAAATATATTATAAAAGTTAAGGAAGTGTAAAAAACCTATATTGATTTTCATTTGATGTGAATTTTAAAAAATATATTAAAATTCAAATATTTTTTTAAACGATATCCGACTTATTTATCCATGAATTATGTCTATCTGTAAAACCTAACCACTTAACAAAGTATTGCTCCAGTTTATTACACTTCCTTTTCTTAATAATTTTCTCCACTAAATATATTGATGGCACGCTGGTTTTCTGTAGCTCCATTTCATAAAAAGCACCAAGTATAGGTTCTCCGTCAAAACTTTCTATTTCATAAGTGGGTGGATTCGTTATATTTACTTTTACAATTTTAAATTGTTCCGCTGACCACGATGGTGTGTACCCTTTTTCAAAAATTGACTTATATTTGCTTATACGAACTACGTCTCCAACTTTGAATTTAATTTTTTTAGGTACCATTTTTATATTTTCAAATGCGGTAATTCTAGTGGTGGGTTTCACATCAATTGGTCTCATTTTAATAGTTGTGTGAATTGTTTTATTATATTTATCAACAACATCCTGTAAAATATGAAACCACTTATAGCTTCCTAATGTAGAGAATTCTTTATAAAGATTTGTTTTTAAAGTTTTGATTACTCTTTCCACAATGGCTGCCTTCTTTACACTATATGTGTGATAGTGATTTACAGACTTCTTTTTCATAAGTGCTTGGAAGTGTTTATTAAAAAATTCCGTTCCTTGATCAGATTGTATGTTATGGGGGTAATAACCAGCTTGCTTAAAAACATCCCGCATTGCTGCACATATTTCAAGTCCTGTTTTATTTTTTATTGGTCTAGCCCAGACAAATTTAGAAAAGCAATTTATGCATACTAAAATGTATCTATACCCCAAATTATATTTTGATAATTGTTGTATTTCAGCTAAATCAATCTGCCATAGATCCTTAAAACCTTTTATTAAGGTTTTTCTTCGCAGGAAATTTTTCCTTGCAGGTTTATATAGCTCATTAACCACTTGAACTTTTTGCTCACTAGCCATCGTTAAAATAAATACTTTATTTTTTCAATTCAAATGGGTGTATAATATTCTATGCGTCCATCTGACCAAATTATTGGTTACAAAGCGGATTCAAGTGGCTGATGTTTCAAAACTTTTCTTTCTATGGCACTCAATCTCCCATGTAAATTTAACAATAGTTTACCACTTGTCGATTGTTGCGTTTTTATTTTTTCTAAATTGGTTCTTACTGCATCAACAGATTCTGCTATAGCTAGCTTTAGTTCTTCAACTAGTTTGTTTATACGATTTTCCAGAAATTCTAGATTGATAGCGTCTTTATGATCTACAGCATCTGCTATATTACATAAACGTTTGTTCTCAATGTCGAAATCATTTTTAGCGGTCAACTTAAAACCATTACCCTTCAATCCTTTTATATATGTAATTTTGGAAGTTTTTTTTATACGACCAAACTTGTCAATCGTGTTCTTTACACCTCCCATGTTAGATAGTAACTGAACAATATATGCTACAATCAAAAAGTGAGTCCTAATATATAACCTCTTCTTCTCTTAATTCTTCAATTATAGACAAAATTTCACCATCATGACCAGTATGCCCAGCCATTTTTGAGCTCCATAATAATCGCAAGCGACTAACTAATTCTTTAGCAGTATTCCAATATACATAGTTTACTTTATTATTATTGAATTTTTTGAGATTTGAAATTTTATTTCTGGTAATACCAGAACCTTCTTTACTTCTGCCATGTTTCGGTGTTAGAAGTGGTTTTATAAAATTTGTAAATTTTACAGATCGGCTGGTATTTACCCCATATATTTTATTATATTCATTGTAATAGGCATTTGACAAATTAAGTATTTGCTTATAATCGCTGAGTGCTTTTGGGCTAATGTCGCCAATGTTTGACACACTTGGTTTTTTAAAAAATAACAAATCGTATAAATCACCATGAGCAGAAAATGCCCCAATCATATTTTTTTTACGCCAAAGAGTTATTAGTTTATCTGGAAATTTTATTGTAGCATTACCTATCTGAAAATTATCATTGTTGGAATTGTACCTAACACCATATATGGTGTCATAGATAGATGGGTTTGATTTAAGCCCCTCCATATAGATTGTAGATATAGAATTTAAATCTTCCCCAATATCTTGTCTCAGTGATTCATCCATAGCTTCATTGTTGACACTCTTTTTAGGTGATAAATGAGAACTTGCATCTGCATTAAATGATTTTTGACTTTGATTAGAGTATGAGGATATTGGTGTATCCGGCAAGGGTGGTGAAGCTGAGAGGTAAGATCCATGATGAGATTTATTTCCACCATCACCATCTTCCGAATCATCAACCATAACATTGGCTGCAACTCTCTTTGCTTTTTTTGCTTCCACAGCTATCAAAGGTGTTGCTATATTACTACTTGTCCTTTTTACAATTGCTGCATTTTTAAAATTTTCTGAAATTTTTGATAATGGTTTTGAGATGGGTTCATAAAATTTCTCAAGATTTGTTTGATTTTGCGACTCTTCATTTTTTAAAAATTTAAATTTTGTTCTTACTGCATCAGTCATAGCAACAAGATCACGTTTTAAATCGATCGATCGATCGATCGAATTTGACATATTTACAAATAAGATGTTTGCAGTTGTTCGTTCTAAAAGCAACTAAAGTTGTTGCTACACATTTATTAAACATATATGTAACTATCAAATCCTTTTCTATATCTGCCATTGTTTAAATCTGCATCTTTAACAATAACTAGAAAACCATATTTATCGTCCCAACATTTTCCACAGATTTCTTGAAACTTAGTAAAAGTAAAGTCTGGAGAAACGTGATCTGAAAAAATATGTCGCAGATTCATTTCATCTTGTTTAAATACTATTATGAAATTTGAATTATCTCGAACTAGCTGTTTTGGTACTCTAGAGTAAGTCTGTGCTAGGTAAAAACAATCTATATTTTTATGCCTCCCCATACTGTAGTATGATTTTATTACACTCTGACCATCGCAAATTACATTATCGAAAATAAATATCGAATTTGGTTTTGCCTCAGATGGTGATATAACGCAGGATGTATCATTAAATGTGTAGTATCCAAGCCCCTCAATTGGCGATAAAATTTGCTTTAAAAATTCATATTTTGATTGAAACAATGATTTGGAGTATATATATACATTTTCAAATTTTAATCCTAGTGGGTGTGTAATAAGAGTGATAAGCACATTGGTTTTACCACAATTTGATGGCCCAATTATTAATCCACGTATGGAATTGGGTAGTAAAGATCCATGACGTTGATATGTAATACCACAACCCGTCTTTTCATCCCAATTTATAATTGAGATTCTGTCTTGTTGCTGCACTATGCGCATTTTTATATGAACTATCTTTTAGTATTTAAGCTGACTTGTATTTATATCAAAATCAGTTCGATGTCATCTATCAACAGAAAAAGTTCAGTAAAAAAGGGGCGAGGCGTATTTAATTCACTTTTAAATAAACTTCCTGTAGAATTACACATCCCGGGTTATCAATATTGTGGTCCTGGAACTAAACTAAAGACAAGATTAGCGAGAGGTGATCCTGGAATAAATGCACTAGATAGAGCCTGCAAAAAACACGATATTAGTTACTCTATTAATTTGGATAATTTAGAAAAAAGACACAAATCTGATCGCGAACTAGAAGAAAGTGCGTGGCAAGTTGTTAAATCAAAAGACGCTGGAATAAAAGAGAAGGCTGCTGCTTACTTTGTTACAAATTCAATGAAAGTTAAGCGAAGAATTGGAATGGGGTTAAAAAAGATAAAATCGAAAACTCGAAAGGTGGCTTTTGGGTCTGCGATATGTCGAAACGTTCAAACAAAAATTAAATCGATCTTGAATCAAAATAAGGGGAAATTTCAAGATATTTCAAAAATTTCAAAAATTGCTTTGATCGCAGCGCGTAAGCATTTAAAAGCTTCTGGTGGAAAAAAGAAGATTAAAACCCCAAGAGTAATTCCCATTCCTAAAATGGGGGGTATTTTACCTCTTATACCAATTTTTGCGGGGTTATCCGCCCTAGGATCATTAGCGGGTGGCGCTGCTGGTATAGTTAAAGCAATAAAAACCGTTAATCATCTTAAAAATAGTGTTGCTGTTGTTAAAAACTCTCAAATGCTTGTAGAAAGTAAAAAAGGGGGAGGTTTATACTTAAAACCGTATCGAACTGGGTTAGGACTTTATTTAACAAATCCAAAAAACTAGTAAAGCCCTTACCAGCAAGGGCATTATCAAATATTGATTTGGAAAGATATGCAAAACAATATCAAATTGCAAATTTCGTTGGTGTATTTATGAGAGATAGTCTTCCTAAAAGTGGACCTCGCAAAACTGAATCGGCCATCATAAACTTAGACAGTGTAAATGGACCGGGAACACATTGGGTTGCCTACAGAAAGAAAGCTAGAAAAGTAATTTATTATGATAGTTTTGGAAACTTACCCCCACCTTTGGAATTCATAGAATACATGTATAAAGGATGTAATTATGCCACAGAAATTTGGTATACATATAAAAACCAACAAAAATTTAATACAGTATATTGTGGTCAGCTGTGTCTACAGTTTCTCTTAAAAAATAACTTATTTTAGTAGTAATTTTAAAAAATGAATCGAAATAATTCCGAAAGTGAGTATGCAAAACTAAAAAAAATGTATAAATCACTAAAAGCATTTAGCAATGCAAAAAGTTTGCTACCGATGTCGAGTGACGAACTATGTGGTTTACCTAAAGAAGTAATGATAGCATGTGCACCAAACGAAATAGCTTTGGTGTGGGAGAAGTTGCCAGAAGAAGTTAAAGAAGACATTGATATTTTAAAATATCAGTATTGCTACGACCATTACTCTACAAACAACTCTAACGATCAAATTGATGGTCCACCACCAAAAAAAATATTTTGTTGTATATGTAATGCAAACGGTTCAAAAGTGTCTAAATCTGAGGAAATTGTAGATTGTGACATTATATCCAGTTGTTGTAAGACACAGTAAAAAAAATGTCTTATACTTTTACATTAAGTGGTTATTCAAGTATTTTAAGTGCCAACTTCTATCCTCCTATAAAGACAAACAACAGAGAAAAATATGGACTGGGTCTTATAGGATTTTATTCATATAATTCAATTTTTAACATAGATGAAACTAACAATTGGTTTGGATTTAGTAAGCCAAACTGGGGAGGGCCAGTAATGTTAAAAATACCTCCTGGTGCATACGAAATAACCCAAATACATGATGCAATGCTTAAAGCTCTTCAAAAAGGTGCAAAAGATCTAGATGAAAATATTTTTAGCTTACGTGCAAACAATAGCACTTTGAAATGCGAAATTAAGTCAAAGTATGTACTTCACTTTAAGCACTACAACTCAATTGGACAGTTGTTGGGATTTGCAAATGAAGATCGACTAAAGCCCAATGAGATTCATGAATCTTCAACAATAGTTGATATTACAAAAGTTCGCATTATAAGAGTAGATTGCAATATAACAACCGGTGCATATTTAAATTCAGAACAGACGCACTCGATTTATGAATTTGACATTGATGTGGAACCTGGGTATAAGCTAACTAAAGAACCAACAAATATCATTTATATGCCAATTCAACCAGAGGGTCGTCAGTTTATCGACAACATTACACTAAGGATCGTGGATGATAGAGGAAAGCTCATTAATTTTCAAGGAGAAAAAATAATTGTTAAATTAGAGCTTAAAAGGTTATAACGAAAATGGGTTATTGTTTTGATCATCACAGCTATCCAGTGTCGCAAAAAAAAGATGTTAAGACTTATATTCCAAATAAAAACCGATGCAGAAGCAGTAGAAAAACCATTCATGTTAAAGACTTGTCAAGAGAAAGATCTAAATTGTCCACAGAAGAAAAAGTGTTTTTGAAATCACTTGGTTTACATTTAAAAAAAACTGTTTAAAATGATTTCAACTAGTGAAAAGTTAGAAGCATTTAATGAACCAATTTTTGAGAATTCAATTATAAGTCTGGAAGAGCATAGTTATAAACCCTATGGAACACCATCTTTTAAAACTCAGATGAAATTCGTATCCCAATTCAATTTCAAGATCTAATTTTGGATGTTTCCGAAAGTTATATTTATATAGAAGGAAAGTTTACACCAAGTGATGCATCTAAAAGATGCTACTTATCAAATAATGCTCTTGCTTTTTTATTCGAAGAAATTCGGTATGAAATGGGTGGTGAACAAATTTGCGTTGTTCGAAAACCAGGAATTACTTCAGCACTAAAAACCATTGTTTCATTTGGAAGTAGTCAAGAAAAGCTTCTTTCAACATACGGTTGGGGTTTAACAGAAGTCAATCAATGCATATTGGACAAAACAAGTCATGTATTTAGTGGAAGACTCCCATTAAAATACTTGATGGGATTTGCAGAGGACTATAGAAGGGGCATTTTTAATCAAAAACAAGAACTGATTCTCGTAATAGCTCACACCTTCAATAATTGTTATATTGGTGAAGTTGATGCGGAAATCTCCATAGATAAAATCGAATGGAAAATCTGGCACATAATTCCAGAGGATCGTCAAAGGATTAAAATTCTATCTAAAATTAATAAGGGTGGTAATAATGTTAATATCAAAGCTGCCTATCGCATGTGGGACCTATATGAATTGCCTCTTCTTCGGAGCACAGCTTCTGATACGTGGGCAGTAAGAAGTAGTACGAATTTGGAAAAACCACGATACATTATTATTGGATTTCAAAAAACTGAAAATTGCAATGCCAGAGACAAAGATGCAACAGAATTTATCTCTGCTGATTTGGCTGATATTAGATTATATATTAATTCGATAGTTTTCCCCTATGAAAGGTGGAGTCTCGATTTTTCAAAAAGATTATGCGGTCCTGCCTACTATGCATATCAAAATTTTCAAAGCAGTTACTATGGAAAAACATGTAATGAACCAATGCTTGATTTAAATAGTTTTATTCAAAACCCATTAATTGTTATTGATGCTTCGCATCAACAGGATTCAATAACCTCATCAACAGTGGATATTAAATTGGAATTTAACACCAGAAAATCTAAATTTCCAAATGATGTAAAAGTGTATGCTTTACTTATTCATGATTCCCTAATTTCCTATAATATTCTAAATGGTACTGTAACAAGGGGTTAATTTCAATGTAATTTTATTTATAATATTTTTGAATGTATTTTAATGATTTAAATGAAAATAAATGTTTTGAATTTTGTATTTTAAAATGATTTAGATATAAATATATTTTTCTTAAATAAAGTTTAAATAAAACACATTTTATAGAATACTATTTGTTTTTATATTTTTATACTTATGATTAAGCTATAACAAATTTGAATACTCAATTGCACACCTATTCACATTGTTACAAATTTAAGTATTTAAATGTTATAGTTAGAATTTATTTAGGTTTAGTGTAGTATTAGGTTGATGTATTTTATGGTTGTATTCTTAATCTAGGTTTAGTTGCGTTATCTGTGACAAACTGGTATGCGGAAGTCTAGAAAAGGGCTGGAATGATTGCGAATCGAACAAGGATGGAAGGGTTCTAGAATAGTGGGCAGCCCTCATATATAAGGCCGGACGTCGTGCATCGGTCAGTCAGTCACAGATAACATACTGAAGTGATCGTGAGCTAATAACACGAAGTTAATAGACCGATTATAGTGGTGAATTATTAGTAAGTTGGAGTGCGTGTTTTTGTACATAATTTGTGGAAATAAATTGACGTATCGTTTTCAACAATTGCGAGTTTTTAAATTGTCGTTGTGAACCCGTAACAATTGGTGTCAGAAGTGAGATTAAAAGAAATAAATAGTGCAAAGACTATCCTTACACAGTACCACCGGCTAGGACAATTAAAAAAGAAGAGCAGTAAGTGATTTTGCCAGAATATTCGGAACTGAATAGTGCAAAGACTACCCTTACATATTACCACCGGATAGGACAATTGGACAGAAAAACAGTAAGTGATTTTTCCAGAATATTCGAAGAAGTTCGATATTGTTTTATTCAAAAACTAAAAGAGATATTTAAGAACCGACTTCGACATTAACTTTACAGTCCAAAAATTGATAATTAGAGAGATTTTCTAGAATATTCTATAACATTCTACGACGTTCTATTCAAAAACTAGAAGAGATATACAAATACCGACTTCGACATTAGATTAGTAATTTTAAAAGTAAGAATCAGAAAGAATTTCTAGAACATTCCATCACTTTCTACGACGCTCTATTCGAAAACCAGAAGAAATATCCAAAAAGAGACTTCGACATTAGCTTAGTAATTTCAAAAGTAAGAACTAAAAAGAATTTCTAGAAGATTCCATAACATTCTACGACGTTCTATTCAAAAACTAGAAGAGATATACAAATACCGACTTCGACAGTGGCTTAGTTATTTTAAAAGTAAGAATTAGAAATTATTGCTAGAATATTCCAGAACATTCTACGACGGTCTATTCGAGAACCAAAAGAGATAATCAAAAAGTGACTTCTACATTTGCCTAGTAGCAGAAAGAGTAGCATTTACCAGTATATTCCAGAACATTCCATTAGGTTCTATTTAAGAATTGGAAGAGATATTGAAAAAAACCGACTTCCACATTCGCTTTATAGCCCTAAAATAGACGTTTTAAGTGATTTATCAGGAAGTTGATGCTTACTAGACAAAGATCGGCCAAGATGGAAGATTTAACTAAAATGATGCAGGCTCTAGCAGCTCAAATAGCTCAAAACCAGGGCGATATGAAACACACCATGGATGACATGAAGCAGACCATGGAACAAAACCAGAACGATATGAGACGGACATTTGAAGAAAGATTAGATGGTATGCAAGAAAACTTCGACCAAATAAAGAGCAACTCCGAACAGCTGAGAGGAGAATTTAAGGTAGCAACAGAAGGTCTTAAGGAAGAAATAACTCAAAGAATGCAGAATGTAGAAGAAAAGGTGCAAAACAAATTGCAGAATGTTGAAGAAAAAGTGGAGACCAAACTACAGAATGTTAGGGAAGAAGTTTTTCAAACCATGGAAGAAAGATTCCAGGACATGTCAAAGCAGTTTATACAGCTTCAGAAAGAACACAACAAAATAAAAACTCAGGGATATGTTGTGAATTCCAACCAAAACATTAAGCCTCCAAATTTTGATGGTACGTCTTCCTGGTCTACCTACAAACAACAATTTGAAGCTGCCGCCGCTGCAAATAGTTGGAACGATGACGAAAAAGCTAGAGCTTTGTTAGTAGCTCTACGAGAACCTGCTCTTGGACTTTTACGGTCTATTCCAGCGGAACAAAAACAGAGTTACAATGCTTTAGTGGCAGTTTTAGAAAGAAGATAT
This sequence comes from Aspidapion aeneum, assembly GCA_963576565.1. Taxonomy (NCBI): domain Eukaryota; kingdom Metazoa; phylum Arthropoda; class Insecta; order Coleoptera; family Brentidae; genus Aspidapion; species Aspidapion aeneum. The sequence goes on along the minus strand of OY755038.1, from coordinate 28,923,075 downwards.
GGAGATGAACATTTACGAAATTTGCATTGGTCAGAATTAAATATTCGCCAACAAAGAGCAGGGGAGTCATTACAAGAGTATGAAGCGGATATCAGGAGGCTGATGTACTTGGCTTACCCAGATATGCCAGAAAATTACAGAGATCCCTTTACGGTAGATCGCTTTATTAACGGCTTGCGAGACACGGACTTAGCAAAGTTACTTCGTCGAGAACGCTTCCATAACAGCAGTGAAGTGTTGATTCGAGCCCTTGAAATTGAATCATCAAATAATATCTCCAGGCCAAAAGTAAGAGCTGTTTCAATTCAGGAGGGAGAAGAAATGAGCACTGGAGAGGAGGTCAACTTAAAAACGCTAAACCAACTGTTTCAGTCACTGATAGAGAAGATTGATTCTTTGAAAGAAAGTAGACGGTCCCCTCCAAATGTAAAGTGTTTCAGATGCGGACGTACAGGGCATATTCAACGCGATTGTCGTGTCCAAATGAGGTCTCGCTCACCATCTACTGGGACAGAGTACCGAAGAAGAGATCAGGAAAACTAAAACTAGTCAACGCAGAGGGGCGGGTGTTGGCTAATGGGAATTTAGCCCCCAAAATTTACTCTATCAAGAGCTTAAAACATACTGCTGACAGTCTTAACATCGACGGGCTTATTAATGGAAGAAAAGTTAATATAACAGTAGACACTGGTGCTGCCATATCATTGCTTAAGTTCAAAATTGCAACGAGATATAAAATTCGACCAACAGAAAAGAAAATAACACTTAAGACTGTGACTGGAGAATCCGCCGACGTGTTGGGGCAGACAGACATAGACCTACAGCTGGGGAGGTTGAAGATTCGCCACTCGGTATTAGTTGCAGACATAGAAGACGAATTTATTTTGGGAATGGACCTGATAAGTAAACATGGATTTGCGTTTGATAATAAACTTAATACCCTAAGATTTGGGAACGAAGAGTTCATTTTATCAAATAGTCACATCAATAAAGAACCAATTAAGGTGGTGGCAGTATGCACAACAAGACTAGTCGGTAACAGTGAGACCATAATTTTTGGGAGGCTGGAAAGTAAAACATCAAGCTGCGTCGGACTCATAAGCCAACCAAACACACCCAACACCTACCTCGTTGCAAAGTCACTAGTTAAAACCGATAAAGACATCCCGATTAGAGTCGCCAATATTTTCCCAAATCGTGTCAAAATTAATAAGGGGGAGGTGGTAGCATTATTTGAGCCAGTCCAGAAAGTAACAAGATGTGAAGAGCCAACTTCGGAGGATAAAAGTAAGTTACCAACGGAGGTACTTCAGCAATTTCAGTCAACTTGGCAACATCTCACTCCAGAAGAATTTCGTAAAGCGAGAGAGTTTATAGAAGAACAAAGTAATATCTTCGAAACTAGGAGTAGTTCGGGACGCACAAACCTTATTCACCATGCTATCAACACTGGCGATGCCCAACCGATAAGACAACCCCCAAGAAGACTACCAATGGCCAAGCAAGAAGAAGTTCACAATCTCATTAATAAAATGCTCAGCGACGGTGTTATTGAAAAGTCATCAAGTCCTTGGTCATCTCCTGTGGTGTTGGTCACTAAAAAGGATGGAAGTACTAGATTTTGTGTCGACTACAGGAAACTTAACGATGTGACCAAGAAAGATAGTTACCCACTGCCAAGAATAGACGACACATTAACAACGTTGGCAGGATCATATTGGTTTTCTACTCTTGACCTGAAAAGTGGGTATTGGCAAGTAGGAATCTTTGAAAGAGATAAAGAGAAGACTGCATTCTCTGCTGGAAGTGGACTTTATCAGTTTAATGTGATGCCATTTGGCCTGTGCAATGCCCCAGCTACATTTGAAAGACTAATGGAAGTCGTTCTACGAGGCCTTACTTGGAAAACCTGCCTAGTCTATTTGGATGATGTCATAGTAATGGGGAAATCATTTCAAGAACATCTAGATAATTTACGAGAAGTATTCTCAAGAATCAGGAATGCAAATCTTAAACTAAACTCAAAGAAATGTTTTCTGTTCCAAGAAAAAGTTGAGTTCCTGGGTCACGTCGTTTCCCGAGAAGGCATCCATACCGACGAAAAGAAGCTACAAGCAATAAAAGAATGGCCTCAACCTCGTGACAAACATGAATTGAGAAGCTTTTTGGGTCTGTGTACATACTACAGACGATTTGTAGAAGGATTCGCCAAAATAGCGTCTCCGTTACATAGACTTACAGAAGACAAAGCTTCTTACAAATGGAATACCGAATGTGACCAAGCATTTAGAAGACTAAAAGCAGCATTATGTTCTAGTCCGATTCTTGCATATCCCATTCCAAAAGGAAAATTCATATTAGATACTGATGCGAGCAACGATGGCATAGGAGCAGTACTCTCCCAAGTACAAGATGGAGTAGAAATGGTCATCGAATTTTTCAGCAAGAAGCTATCCAAACCAGAGAGAAATTATTGTGTTACTAGAAAGGAGCTCCTAGCCATAGTTAAATCCGTAGATCACTTTCACAAATATCTCTACGGACAAGAGTTTCTAATTAGAACGGATCATGCTGCGTTACAGTGGCTCATGAAAATGAAACAACCTGAGGGGCAAGTCGCGAGATGGATAGAAAAGCTACAACAATACCATTATCAAATTAAGCACCGAGCAGGAAGGGTGCATAATAATGCAGATGCATTGTCCAGAAGACCTTGCCCCGAGGATTGTAAACATTGCAGGAAAATTGACCAGAAAGAAGGAATTACCTACGTGCGCCAGATAAAGTTAGAACCAGATGAAGAATGGATGTCGGCTTCGATTAGAACCACACAACTTAATGATAAAGATGTAGGACCTATCTTGCGATTGAAGGAAGAGAACAAGCCACGACCATCATGGCAAGATATCGCAAACCAAGGGGTGATACTCAAATCACTGTGGGCACAATGGGATTCACTGATAGTAGAGGAAAACATCCTTAAACGTGCCTGGGAAAGTGCCGATGGCTTTACTGTGGTTAATCAAGTAGTGGTTCCTAGGAGCATGGTAGACAATATAATGGCCGAATGCCATGGTGGAAAATCAGGCGCGCACCTAGGCATAAATAAAACCATGGACAAAATTCGAAACCGATTTTATTGGGTCAATTACTTTCAAGATGTGAAAAACTGGTGCCGCCGATGTTCGACTTGTGCAGCCAGCCAAGGTCCCAAAACAAGGTCCAGAGGTCAAATGAAACAATATAACGTAGGTCTACCATTCGAACGCATTGCCATTGATGTGGCTGGACCATTTCCAGAAACTATAAAAGGCAACAAATACATCCTTGTTGTCATGGATTACTTTAGCAAATGGCCAGAAGTTTTTGCTTTGCCTAACCAAGAGGCCACTACAGTTGCGGAAGTTCTGGTAAATGATGTTTTCAGCCGATTTGGCATTCCTTTGGAACTACATTCAGATCAAGGAAGAAACTTTGAATCAAAGCTCTTCCAGAATCTCTGTGACCTTTTAGGAATACATAAAACACGGACTACGGCTTTACATCCGCAGTCAGATGGCATGGTTGAAAGATTTAATAAAACAATAGAAGAACATCTGTGCAAAGTTGTTGATGAGCACCAAACAGATTGGGACCAATATATTCCATTGTTTTTGATGGCCTATAGAACCGCCATTCACAATACGACAGGAGCTACTCCATCTAGTATCCTGTTTGGTAGAGAACTACGTTTACCATGTGATATCATGTTTGGTTCACCTGAAGAAGAACACTTAGAGATTAATGACTATGTCCAACGTTTAAGGCAAAAGCTGCACTATATCCATGAAGTGGTTAGAGAGCGAATAGAAATAGCCAGTGACCGCATGAAAGCGAGATATGACCTGAAAGCAAACTCTTCAGGGTTCAAAGAGAATGATCAAGTCTGGCTATACAATCCTCAACGCAAGAAAGGAAGATCACCTAAGTTGACACCACCATGGGAAGGGCCTTATAAAGTTGTTAAGAGAATTAATGATGTAGTCTACCGAATCCAGAAAAGCCCGAAGTCCAAGATGAAAGTTGTTCATCTAGACAGACTAAAACCTTACCTGGGAAATGTTGATCGAGGCGATCAAACCTGAAGAGGAGGATAGTGTTACAAATTTAAGTATTTAAATGTTATAGTTAGAATTTATTTAGGTTTAGTGTAGTATTAGGTTGATGTATTTTATGGTTGTATTCTTAATCTAGGTTTAGTTGCGTTATCTGTGACAAACTGGTATGCGGAAGTCTAGAAAAGGGCTGGAATGATTGCGAATCGAACAAGGATGGAAGGGTTCTAGAATAGTGGGCAGCCCTCATATATAAGGCCGGACGTCGTGCATCGGTCAGTCAGTCACAGATAACATACTGAAGTGATCGTGAGCTAATAACACGAAGTTAATAGACCGATTATAGTGGTGAATTATTAGTAAGTTGGAGTGCGTGTTTTTGTACATAATTTGTGGAAATAAATTGACGTATCGTTTTCAACAATTGCGAGTTTTTAAATTGTCGTTGTGAACCCGTAACAACATAATAAAATTGATAAGACACATATTTACTTGGAGAATAGATGGTAAATTATTCAATTAAAATAAGTGTAGTCTTCAAACTAATAAAGCTATTACAAAAATAATTCATTCCATCGATTCAACAACCATATCCAAACAAATTTTATCATATAAAATTTTTTGGAAAAGTTTAATTTTTGGAGATATTTACATAATAAAACAAATAAAAACACATTTTGTCAAGTGGGGTAGATGTCTATTCAGTTACAAATGGGTCTAGCTTCTAAACTAATAAGGCTATTACAAAAAATAATTATTTCAATCGATTAATCAAGAATGCGTTGACATTTCTTATCATATAAAAATTTTTGCTGGACTTTAATTTTAGGAGATAATGACATAATAGCCCAATTAAAATTGTTACTATTTTAATTAAATTGATCATAACTGTTAAAATAATATTAATATCACAATAAAATTTTAACAGATCGAAAGCTAACCTATTTTTTCACAATTTTTATCTCTTAAAAATTTTCAATTAAGACGCTACTTTACAAGATATTAAGAAAAAACGTCTATTTTAAGACATGAAAAAAATTACAAGTCTCAATTTTAATTGATACTTAAAAAAAAAAAACCTATTTGACCCCCCCTGGGGCCTGTCTGTCTGTCTGTCTGTCTGTCTGTCTGTCTGTCTGTCTGTCTGTCTGTCTGTCTGTCTGTCTGTCTGTCTGTCTGTCTGTCTGTCTGTCTGTCTGTCTGTCTGTCTGTCTGTCTGTCTGTCTGTCTGTCTGTCTGTCTGTCTGTCTGTCTGTCTGTCTGTCTGTCTGTCTGTCTGTCTGTCTGTCTGTCTGTCTGTCTGTCTGTCTGTCTGTCTGTCTGTCTGTCTGTCTGTCTGTCTGTCTGTCTGTCTGTCTGTCTGTCTGTCTGTCTGTCTGTCTGTCTGTCTGTCTGTCTGTCTGTCTGTCTGTCTGTCTGTCTGTCTGTCTGTCTGTCTGTCTGTCTGTCTGTCTGTCTGTCTGTCTGTCTGTCTGTCTGTCTGTCTGTCTGTCTGTCTGTCTGTCTGTCTGTCTGTCTGTCTGTCTGTCTGTCTGTCTGTCTGTCTGTCATCACATCCAACTTATTTATATGGTTTATAACATCCAACAACATCATATTCACATTATAAAATTAAACATGATACTTCTCACAAAATGTTTCATATCGAGTCTTTTTTTTCTCTCTCTCACTTAAAATCAATAAAAGTTTTGAATTTGATTGTTTTTTTCTCTCAGAAACTTTTTTCACCATGTCCTCCAGTTTTTTGATGTCCTCAGAGAATTTCATTTGTTTGGCCTCTTCTTCTTCCGCTTGCTGATCCAACGATTGTATTTCTGAAAACTTTCTTTTTTTATAAGCCTCAATTATTCTAAGGACCTCTTCCTCCCCCTGACTGGGTGGTGTCAATTCATTTCGCTCTTGACGTGGTGGTGTGGTCAATTCAATCTGGTCTTGAGGTGGTGGTGTGGTCATCATATTTTCTTTTGGTGGTGGTGGCCTTGCTTTAACTTGATTCGTTTTGACCACCTTCGGTTTCTTACCTTTCTTTGTGGGTATGATGTTTACCCTCTGCTTCTCGGATTTCACAATGGGTTTTGTTGGTTTTGTTAGTATCGACAGTAGTTCGGGGAATTGACTCGCCCGCTTCCGCCCTGCCATCGATACTCTTCCACGACGATTACTTAATTCCGGAGAAAGAGGTCTCTCTCCGGAAACACCCACGTTGAATGGAGATGTTGGGGCCAATACACCATCCTCACCTACAATGGCATTAAAAATGGTTGACTGTTGCTCCTCCACCAGATCCACCACCGAGTCACTCGCAACCGGCTGCAAATTATTAAGGAATTTATCTGCAGCTCCGGGTGACCAAGCAGCGATGCTTGGTGATTCCAAAAACTGTTGCATTTCACCGTCACTTAGTTTTTGAGTAAAGTCAATCATGTTCTCACGCATGGGCGCCAAATCGTTATCCGCAACCTCACTTGCACCTGCCACCACATTCACATTTGCCGCCATTTCCGCATCCGCGGACACGTTACAGTTCGCGAACACGTTAAAGTCCGCGACCATATCCCCGCTCGCGACCGCATCCGCGGACAAATTAAAGTTCGCGAGTGCGTCCGCGGACAAATTAAAGTTCGCGAGCGATTCCGCGGACAAATCAGGTAATGCATCCGCAATCATCACCACATTCTCGATCTTCACATAACTTTCACTTGAACTACTAAATGAGGCCATTTTCGAAAAAAATTACTTAAACTTTTTAAAAAAAAGGAGGAGTTGTTGCTTCGACTAAGAGAAGAACGAGAAAGAACGCTTACCGCCACATCATGCATCCAAGTAAGCAATTTTACCCCCACTACCATTTACCCCCTCTACCATTTATCTCACCCTATCAACATCAGCGCCACCTATTGATAAGATTTACAAACACCCCTGGTGTTGAGATTTTCAGTTTTAAATTTAATAAGGTCACTAAGCAAACAATTATAGAATATTAGTTTCCTTAAACTGTTTTAGAATTATGGTGCCCTTAATTTTGAAAAGCGCCATCTATCATAATTTTTTCAATTATTTAAATATATTCCGAAATAGCGCCACCTATCATCAACTTGATGCACTAAATTATTGATAATTTTTTTAAATCCTAATAATTCAACTATTCATCAGTTGGAAATCCATCAATAATAACTGCTCCATCATCGACTGTATAATTTGAGGGTGAATTCATAGGATTTGGCTATATACATCTGTCATCATTTCACTTTCTGTAAATATTTTCATGTTCTGCCAAAAATGCCATTTCTCACTCACAAAAAGGTTGTAGAAAAATGAAAAAAAAACATTTTTGTATTTTAGAATACTTTTTATTTTTATATATTTTCGAAAACTTAAAATTAAGCCATACGCTTATTAAAACATAACTAATATTTCATTTTTCATATGACTTGATATGTGGATGCCCCCAGGGTAGTGTATGACTTGTGTTAGGTATAACAAACCTTTTATCATCATGGTAAGATAATGCAATTTTGTTTCTGGTTTCTGTGTATATATTGTGTAGATCACTTTTAAATGATTTCATTTTTCGAAATAAGTAACCACCTTTTTCAACAACTTTTTTATAATCATTAATGGATAAATGCTTATCGATTACACTTTTTTTAACCCCCTTTGCTTTTTTTACCTCCGTTGAGACTGAGTTTATATAGTAGGCTTTAGCTCCTGTTCCATAGAAACTTAGAATTGGATCTTCAGGAAATTCATCCTTCATTCTACCCAAAACAGATTCGTTTTTACTTATATTAAACCTATTTACTTTCTTATAATTAGATGTATCGAATTTCTCAGGGTTTTCAATCATAAATTTATAGAAATCATCAGTGTAAATTTTAAGTACTAGAGAATCTGTATCTGTATACATTAAACTTGCACTATTGTGAAACTCTTTTTTTATAGTATTATAAAAAAAGTCATACAAAACTGTTTTAGACAAATCCAGAATACAAAAACCCAAATATATTGGTTTATTGTATACAATTTTGAGTTTACTCATATGAACAGCGATTAATTCTTCGGTAAATATCGAGCAATTGTTAAAATTGGGTCTACTGATTAGAGCACGAGCACCGGCCCTTCTACGAATACTCTCCCAACTTGTAACTAATTTTATATCTTTATGATTCTCAACATTTTCCATAGTTTTTCCGAATACTGCATTATTAAAAAGCTTGTATAAATCTTTTTTAAATTTTGTATCAGCAGAGTTTCGAAGCTTTGTGTTAGTATCGATATACTTTTTTAACCAGGGTGATTGTTCAAATTTTAACATTCTATGAGTTTGAATGACTATTAACCCATTTCTTACTGCCTGATTTAAAGTTTTATAGTGTACAATATACCTTATTTTATCATGCAAATTTGGAATGAGTTTGGGGAATTTGGATGATGAATCTGGAGGGATTATATTTTCCACCAAAAATGGAAAATCAGCATGAGCTTCATGCAACTCATTTGGATAATACACATCTACTTCAAGAATGTATCCTATGGGACTGTCATCTGGTACATTATGAATATTTAAATTTATCATTTCTTCTTGTGAGAGCCATTTAAAACCTTTTGTGGGTAGTGGTTGTGACATACTATGCCCATATAAATTTGTTGCATCCAAATACATTATAAAGGATGACTTTATACTTGGATCATAATTTGGAAGGTACTTATTATTTGCTATATGCATTCTATCAACACATTGACTAACACCCCCTCGAATCCCTTTTTTAAAGAAATGAATCATGTCAATTTCAGTCAATAGCTCTAATTCTACTTCTGTCATTCTAAGCATACAATCAAATGATAATGATGGCAACGTGTAATATTGAGCTGGATCTAGGTTATAAGTCTTTAAAGAATTTCTTCGAAATGCTTCAAAAACATCAGTTAAAATTAAAACATCAGTTTTCAAATATAAATCCGAATAGTCTCCTAAAGTTTTACAATTAAATAGACTCCATACTTTTTTCCCTCTATCATATTCTAAATCTGTAATATGCTGATCATTTAGATCATCGAAGAATTGGTTTTTCGTGGGTAAATTAGTAACGTCTAATTTGTCTAAGTCAGAGATAAATCCATATGGAAACACACCTTTTTGTCTCATTAAACTAAATTCTTCTTCAGATGTAAAATGTTTGTGTGTTTCTAAAAAGGAGTCTGAATCTAAACCTTTACTTAACTCATCCAGGGATGCAGCTAAAAATTTGTAGCTGTCTATAAATCTTAGACGTAGATATTTTTTTATGATTTTTCCTTCAGAATTCATGTAATCATGTACATATATGGATTTTGTAAATGAAATATATTTTTCTTTGTTTTCTGCAATAACATCTATTTTATCGCCATGATGACACAATTCCTTAATAAACATGTGACAATCATAACCACTTAGATTGTGAAAAATTATTGGAATGAAATTTGGTAATTGATGTTGTAAGTTACAAGTTGAATGTGCAGCTAAAAATCTTTTTTTTCCCGTTATGTGACAATGATCGGTTACTTTTTTATCAAATAAGTTAAAAGGTTTACCACAAATTCCACATTTGTCACATGTTTCCACTATGTTTCTTTCTTCAGGTGTTAGTGGTGTCATTGGGACTATATCTCTTAAATAATTATTGTGAAGCTCTCTAAGATCACGTTCAATACATGCTACAAATTCTTCTGCTGCGCTTGAACCACGGAATAATTTAAATTTTGTTAAATCATCATTGAATGAACATTTAATTAGGTATGCAAATGAATATGGTTTATGTATGATATTTTTGACTGTGAAAGAATTTAATGGATCTGGTTCACAACCTGCCATTGGTTGTAAAATTGATTCAAAGTCAGCATACACTACAAAGGGAACTGTTAGCTGTTTTTCATAACTTTCGAACTTTAACATGTTTTCTTGTGTTGTTTTTCCAAATCTATCAGTTTTTAAATCTGTAGATGGGGTTATCGCGTAAACTTGCCCACAGTCATATTTTTGATGAAATATTAGTTTTTCTGCTGTTATAAAGTGTACTAAACAACCATCGCAAAAATAAAGTCTACGTTTCGACATTGATATTTGATTGGAAACCAAAGCTGAAAGATTTTTTATCCAACAATAATGTGTTCTATTACAATCGCTATTACATTCATGAGTTTCTTCTTTAATTTTACAATCTTCACTTATGATGATATGATTCAACAACTTCATATTGAATTTTTTTATTTGCAAATCTGGTTTCCAATGTATAAACATTAATTGAAATATTATTGTTTTGTTCAAACCTAGATATATCAGTCAATTTAACCGGCATTTCCATACCTGCAAGATTTAAAACTGTAGAATAATGGGGGTAGGAAGAAACTCTGTCTACATGAAGTGAAACTGGGTATAAAGCTGATGTAACAGCCCATGCAAAACATGCATTATCCTGATTTTTTATATTCACTACAGCATGTTTAGATTCAATGAATTTGGGTAACTTGAAGTATGAATTGCCCCCAATAGGGCGAAACTTGTTGATGTTGATTTCCAAGTGTAATATATGTTGTAAAGTCCAACCTGTAAATAAATTAAAACATTATTAATTAAACAACCATATTTAAAAAATGTTTCACTGATTATTATTAAACAAAAATTATTTATTTTACTAATGAGTAATCTTACCAGAATCTCGCTCCATAAACTCGCTCGCTTGGGAAATTATTTTATCTATAAAAAACTCATAAATATTATCCAAATCAGAGGCATCACACACTATTTTATTATTTGTGTTAAATGATTTATCAGCTAGGGTTTCTTTTGATTGGTGAAGAAACGTTGCAAATAATTCCATATTAATTTTTATTGAGGTGTGTTTTGCTATATTTTCTTTTACTAATGTTAGACATTTGGGTTTTATCTCATAAAAAAACCTTCTGTAGTCTTTTTGCTGAGTTTCTGAAGCAATTCTATAACTTGCTATTCTGCATTTAAGACCACTTCTTACCACACATACACCATTGGAGTATGGTGCACATGAGTTATTTTTATGTTGAAGTGTTCTACAATGAGCAAAAAATTTATCTTTGGGTATGAAAATCTTGCATTCTCTACACATTTCCAATTGTTTATCACCATCTTTATCAACTTTTAAACTAGCTATTTTTCTTTTCTTTAATGGTTGCTCATTGATATTATCATCATTATGTTTATATTTGCAAGCTGTTTTATTATGTCTAACCATATTATCTTTTCGAGTAAAACTTTTGTCACATTTTGAACACTTCAACATGGTCACTTTACTTGTTACACCTTAAATTATTTATTTATTAGGTGTTTTCATCAACACCTCTGTTTTAACCACTATGCTTTTTTTATGCCCGTTGTGGGTTTTATAACAGACACCCCACTCCACCTCATTTTCTTCAGCTGTATCTGATAACTCTCAAATATATTTTTTTTTATCATATTTCACAGCAAAATCTAAATAGTTTGACCTTGAACAAAATTTACAACCAAATGTATTATTTTTTAATTTATTTTTGGTTTTGCAAAATATTCTCAAGGTGACATTGACCTTCATTTAACCTTGAACAAGATTGATGAGCAATTACATCTTTAACCTTGGAAAAAATTATACAGTGACCTTCATTTAACCTTGAACAAGATTGATGAGCAATTACATATTTAACCTTGGAAAAAATTGTCAACGATTCACACTGACCTTGATATAACCTTGTAATGGGTATATATATTTTACTCCTCATTTGGCAAACACTCATTCTTGCTCGATTTGTCTTCCTATAATGTCATCCACCGCTCGCCCTACCCTCATCGTTCGTCCGTTTTTGAAAAATGGGCATGTGCAGTGCAATTTCTGCAATGTCTGGAAACCGGTAGAGGTTTTTACAATTAATGGACGATGCGATGTCTGTAGTGAGCAATATCAAAGAATTATGGAGAGGCAGAGCAATCCTCCATATTCACCCGAATCACCTGTCTACATCTCAGACAGTGATGATTATGAGGTGGTGGAGAGTGATGATGATGATTCTGATACCAATTATGGTGTGTGGGAAGTAGCGAGAGTTGACTCTCCTCCTTCTGAGGAGATGTCTGATGTAGGAAGCGAAAGAGCTGACTCTCCTTTTGAGGAGGCTCAACGTTGGTAGTCTGGTTTAGTTTAATTGGGGTGTACAATAAAAATGGCTGGTACACACAGCTCAGTGCGAGGTTTGGGGCACTGTGGCACTAAACCAAACAATTAAAAATTTTCATCTAACAATTTTAAAATGAAACCATTTGTAAAAATCCTATCTTTTGAATCACATCAATATTCAATTTTTAAATTATAGTAACGCAAATTTTGTTCATTTATGCACAAACTAAAGTTAAAAATGGTAAAAAAAAACGTTTTTAAGTTTCATTTTTATATGCTATTCCATGCAATCTTGCTCTCTTATAAACAAACCAAAGTTTAAAAATTCTTTCTAAAAGTTTGTATTTTTTTTAAATTAGATCTTTTCTACAAATTGGTTTATTCTACACTATGAAATTTTACTCTTTTATAAACAAACTAAAGTTTAAAAATTATTTTTAATACTTTGTTTTTTGCATTAGCATAATATTCTTTTCTATATTAAAGTTTATTCTATAGTTCTAGTTCTAGTTCTAAGTTCAACTATAAAATAGTAACCAAAATTAAAAAATTATACAAATTTTTTTGTTTGTTATTAAATTACCATAATGTTTTTTTTTCTTAATATAGATTTATTATATTTTACATATTCAAATTGTTTTTTTTTGTTTCATAAAGTTATATATTGGCTAACTAATAATTTTATATAAAAACTAAATATGTTACAATAAAAAAATGTTAAAAATTTAAAGAAAAGCATAAAAAAGATCCTTTAGCTTATTGTAGTCATTTAATTTTGCTTGGAATTCTTCCTCCACACCTTCGGTCTCTCTTTGTAGTCGTTGAATCTCTACTTTGAGTAGATCCACTCTTTGTTTAAGCTGCTCCACGCAGCTTCTTTTCACCCGTAGGATTTGGATAGCCTGCTCTATCGTTTGGCTTTCTATTGTTGTGACATTTGCGGCTACGGTTTGTTGGACTAGCTGATCCCTCGATGTTGAGGGAATTGCTATTGGAATTGCTGTCGGAGTTGGAGCTGTTGATAAAATGCTTGTCTTCGTTTTTTTAATGTACTTTCTTTTACCAACTCTTCCATTTTTGATTTTATGTACGTCACGTTGTAGCTCCATTTGTAGCTGCGGCTGTGATTCTGGCTGTGGTTCTAGCTGTGGCTCTAGCTGTGGCTCTGGCTGCTGTTCGGCTTGAAACTCATTCCCAATATCTTTTAACAAATTGTCGATGTCTTGACTGGTGAAATCATCCAAATCAATAATTTGCTGCTTTGAATTCATTTTCTACTAATTTGAAATTCGCTGTTGAAGTAAAGAAACTTTAATAGTACTCTTCTGATATTTATTTTTCTTTAAATACTTGTTGGGTGTTAGTTTAGTGGGGGTAAAGTCTACAGAAAATAATATATCTAAAAAGCGGGCAAATAAAGCAATGTTAAAGATTCTGAAGGTTAAAAAATACACATCTTTACTATAATTTTGGATTATTTTTTTCAAGGTCAAAAATACTACTCGAACTATTCGTCTCTACATATAAAAAATGCAACGATCGTCAAGGTCATTCAAGGTCAACATAATGACCTTCACAACTTTTCAAGGTCAAATATACTACTCAAACTATTCGTCTCTACATAAAACAAGGCAACGACCGTCAAGGTCATTCAAGGTCATTCCCTCCTCAAAAGTGGTCCAGCACCCGCTTAAACCTACTCATAAGACCCAATGTAAAATTCAGCCCCGGGAGAACAGCTGATTTTTTCAGGGTCGTGGCCTCTATTTTTGTGTTGGCCTTGACTAAGATTTTAGTTAAGCTAGCTTGCACAACTACTAGTTAAATGTTAATCCGAAATAATTATGGCGCTGAAAATCATAACCAAAGTACAACCTTAAAAAAAATTATGTGTTAGCCACAATCCCTAGAATGGGACCGTGGGGTGACCATACGTCCGGATAGAGCTATACAAATCCAGCTTTTTGGGAAAATGCAAATGGCTGGCTTTTTTGTTCGTCCGGTTTTTTGACTTCCCATGTAACTTTAGGCGATTCGATTAAAATAAGTTTTGGCAAACGAAGAATAGTTGAAAAAAAAATGAAGAACCGTAATTTTAAAAAACAATTGAAATTGAAAATAAAATGAACGAAAAATAAATTATATAACGAAACGTAGTTCTGCCGAACCGGAAAAATGTCAAAAATTATAATGCAGTATTCTCTGGATTTATAAACGCAGTTTGCGTTCGCAGTTCAAAGATAAGGGGCCATCCTTAAATAACGTAACGCACAAGGTGGGAAGGGCGGTTTGGCCTTGACAAGTTTACAATTCCACTTTTTTACGGTTCGACGTTTTAGCGTTTCGACATAACTCCGTTTTGACGGTTTTGCGATTCGACTCTATTATTTTCGACTTTCGACATAGGTAGCCTGTGGTTTTATTTTCGTTCAAATTACGATTCGATATTTTTTTTGTAATATGTCAAATGTGGTGCCTTTGTTTTTATTGGTAATAAAAGTTATTTCATGGTGGTTTTTTGAATTGATTTTTATGCATTTTATTCAAAAGGAGCATTCTTATAAATGACGTAACGCTCGAGGAGGGGGGGGGTTTAGCCGTGCGTTACACTAAATGTATTTTTTTGTGAAGTTGGCCGGGGTAAAAAATTGTGAGTTTTTGCGTTACGTAATTTATGAATGTTCCCAAATCCTATTTATTTTTTTTATATAAAAATCTAAGCATAAAACAATCAATGTTATATTACAAGCACCAACTATGACTTGACCCTATTTATTTTCGGACTCTATACCTACTGAAAGTAATATTTTTTGTTTTTAGTAGGTACCCCTTTTAGAAAAAAACTCCAAACAATGTTCTATAGGTAAATTTAACTTTTATTTATAACTCTTCCGAACAATTCCGATTTTTAGTAAATAAATAAATATATAATAAGTTAACTTAAAACTATACATATCTACATAATCCTAAATTTCTTTGGTATACTATAATTTTTTTAATAAATAGGTACATATAAATAAATAAATAGTTGAAAGCTCTGCGCGTGGCATTAAATGAGCGTATATGAATCTTGAAATGCCTATAGATTTCTCTAAAATCGTTTCACTTATCGCAATGGGGTTTTAAACGCGCGGTGCATTTAAGTCTTCTTAAAAGTGCAAAAAGATTTCTTTTTTAAAACTTGTAAAACTCTGCTCAAAAAAATTATATTTTCAAACCCCTTACAATTAGATTTTTGCCTAGAATATTTAATATTTTTATTCCCATGTAACTGCACCGCCTTCGCAGACTTAAGATTAGTTAAAATAACAGAAAATTTGACAGCTGTTATGGTTATTGTTACTAAGAATAACGGTAACATTCAGGGCAAAAAAGATAGATTCTGGAACAGTAAAGTTAAGCAAGCATAACACAAACGTTAATTTAGTAGTTTCACACTCCTGTAGCTTTTTGTTTATTTATATATGTTTATTTATTTGTATTAAATTTATGGCTTTTTACAACCCAAACTACCGAATTTTAGTAAAAAATTCGACTGCATTAAAAAAAAACAATGCAAAACTAACCTTAAAAAATAACGGTAACATTAAAGGACGGCATCCGTAAGTACCGGGCGCCGTTACCGTAAATAACAAAAAAGGAGCGAGAAGCTGCTAATGCGCAGACTCAGTAATAACAATAACGGTAATAAAGTGTATTGTTTTATAGTTCCCTTTTATTGTATAGAAATAAGTTTTGATATTTAAAAGAAATATTAAATAGGTTCGAAACCGATTAAAATTTAGCTTGAATTACGGCTTTGATTATAAAGTTGTGTAAACAATTGAAGTTTTTATGTATTTATTACCCGACTACGCGAAGCGACAAAACGAGGAGAGTGTGGTTTGGTGTATGTATGGGGCTATTCCTTCTAACTAAAAAACTACTGATCCGATTTTGATAGCCCATGTCATGCTTTTGGTATTTATTTAAATTTTTGTAGCTCGAGGGGTAAAGTTTGCCTCTATATTTTGAATAAAGAAACTGGGCCTTGTTTTAAAAGTTGTTTGAATGTTTTTACAACCGTGTAAAAAAAAGGACATTAATAAGTTTGATTTTTGCTAATAAATCAGAAGTAAGATCAAATGGCTCAAGAGAACCAGCCATAGGATTGAGCAAACTGATAAACTTAAAAGTAAAATTTCTTAATTAATATGATCTGCGTCTACGTCCCCACAACCCACTCCCTTTACTTTGGTGGCCTCCCGCATCTTCGTAGTAGTGATCATGGTGCGAATCTTGGTAGTACAACACTTTCTCGTCCATTTTGTCTTGCTTTAATTTTTTCAGTTCAAGCAAAAATTTCGCCTTCTGAATCAATAAGCTTGCTACCGCCACCATCAAAAGTTTCGCAATAAGGACAGTTTGCACCAATTTAAGCACCATCTTAACCTTTTGAACGCCGATTAAGATCGCTCCTGCAAATTTCGCTAGGTTTACGAGACCCTTGATCTTTTTGCCTGGACCTCTGGCTTCTGCTACTGCTCTTCTTTCTGAAAATTTTTGAAAAAAAATCAATTTTTGAAAGTTTTTTTAAGCATATACGCATGTTGATCTACTTACTGTGCTTGTGCAATGTTTGCAGTTTTTTTTGTAAAAATTGAGTGAATACAATCTGCCTTGTGTTTCGTGATGGTGCTTTTTGTGCTGGTTTATTAGTAACAAATAGGCAGAATTTTCACTGCTATACGTGATTCACAAAAATTAAGTGCCCAGGAAATAAAATAATACTTAAAAATGTTGTTTTGTTTCAAAGTCGCATACTCATTTTCGAGCAACTGTAACTGCATCCATTCGCCAAATTTCCTTTGTCATTAGACACTTATTGAAATAAAACCTGACCTTATTTTAAAATCGACCCTATGGTGACAGATTTACATATAAAGAGCAGCTGGTTTGTGTATTTAAAAACCGAATTTATTTGTGTCGGTATTTATTAAATGAAAGTTAGCGACTGTATTATTAAATTTGGCTTTGGTATGTCAAGGTCAGCTGTGTCTGTGTGAATGTGTCAGAATAAAGTCGATTCTAAAATAAAGTCAGGTTTTATTCCAATAAGTCCCTAGTACTAAGTTCGCAAGCACACTTTCGAACCGACAGAGGGAATTTGGTTGCATTTACAGTTGCTGTTACAGTTGAAGCTCGCTAATTAAATGCTTTTGTTACCTAGGTAATCAAATAATAATTAAAAATGTTTTGTTTCAAAGCCGTGTACTCATTGGCGAGCAACTGTTACTGCATCCTTAACAGCAACAAAATTTCCTTTGTCAGTACTAAGTTCGCGAGCACTCTTCCTAACCGACAGAGGGAATTTGGTTGCAGTTACAGTTGCTATTTTGTTTTAAAGCCGCGTTCTCATTGGCGAGCAACTGTAACTGCATCCTTAACACCAACCAAATTTCCTTTGTCGGTACAAAGTTTACGAGCACTTTTCCGAACCCACACAGAGGGAATTTGGTTGCAATTACAATTGCTGTTACAGTTGGAGCAAGGTAATTAAGAGCTTTTGATAGGTAATCAAATAATAATTAAAAATGTTGTTTTCTTTCAAAGTCGCGTACTCATTGGCGAGCAACTGCATCCTTAACAGCAACCAAATTTCCTTTGTCGGTACTAAGTTTGCGAGCACTCTTCCGAACCGACAGAGGGAATTTGGTTGCAGTTACAGTTGGAGCTCGCTAATTAAGTCCTTTTGATACCTAGGTAATCAAATAATAACTAAAAATGTTGTTTTATTCAACATAATCACATTATCATTTTTGGACAAGACACAAGGTTTGTTCACAAAATTTAAAGACTAAAAAAAGCCAAGCAAGTACCTTCTTAACTGTAAAGATTTTCTTTATTGAAATAAAAGCAATGGTCTATTCTGTTTTTGTGAAAATGTTTAAATTTTCTGAAATTCTTTAACACACGAAAAATTGCTGGCTACGCCAGTGCTAACCCTTATAAACAAAAACTAAAGCTAGCGCCTTTTAAAACACGTTTTCTATTAATAAATGCTTTTTTTGTCTAAAACTGTAAACAACATAAAAAAGAGATACATTATTTTATCTTCTGTTTACAGTTTTAAACAAAAAGAAGCTGAGTTTCTGAATGTAAAACTTTTTTAAAAGAGATCAAGTTTTTGTTTATTTGAGACAGGACACAACTAGGGCGACAATATGTAGTACTAAGCCCACAATATAAAGAAATGTTTTTATATTAAACTAAATATTTTATTTAACAAAAAATTCATAAAATACTTTACACTGGCTCAACATTTCTACATCCTACATACATACTAAATTAATAAAATAACATTTTTATTTAAATAAGAAAACCGAAACATGGCCCTAATTTTTATGATTTACTGTTCAAATTGTTACCTAGATTGTGCCTAAACGATTAGTTTTATATTCCAGTCTTCGAACATTAAACCAGAATTTTATTTTAATAATATACAGGATGGTTAAACAACAAGTAAAATTAAAGAAAGAAAAATTATAAAAAGTTTGTCTTCGGCCGGGACGCGTATTTACGTTTCCGTGCTCATTTCACGTCGTCGCGGTTTTGAAATAGACACGGAAATGTTACAATATATTTGGGTTCAAATACGTGTTGATTTTAAGAGTTTTGATCTCGAAATGAGCACGGATCTGTAAGAGAACATCGCTCATTAAACTATTGCAAAAGCGTATTCAACTGTCAGGTTAAAACGCTTACATAACGAAAGCTAATCAATCAAATCTAACCGAACTGAACCAAAGCAAACTGAGCCCATAATTTAAAAAAAAAAACTTTCCTGACTTCCTACCCGGGATTCTAGAGGATGTGAATCCGAACCGGAACGAACCGAATTGAACCAAACCGAACCGAACGGAACCAAAGCAAACTGAACCAACAATTTAAAAAAAACTTTCCTGACTTCTTTCCCGGGATCCTAGAGGGTGTGAATAGTTTTTTAGTTTAGTTTGGTTAGGTTAGGTTTGGTTCGGTTTAGTTAGGATCGGTTCGGTTCGGATTCACATCCTCTAGGATCCCGGGTAGAAACTCATGAAAGTTTTTTTTTTGAAAAAAATTATTGGTTCAGTTTGCTTTAGTTTGGTTCGGTTAGATTTGATTGATTAGCTTTCGTTAGGTTAGGTTTTTAAAACTTTCTATTTTTATGTGGTTAGAAATCAAGTGAAAATCATTTAAATCATTAAAATTTATGAATAACAGAACAACATCTGTCGTCTTAGTTGCCGGTGTAAGACAATGAACACTAAAACTTAGTATTGAATTACGCAGCGCAGGGGTTTACTTATTAGTGCACATTTGAAACTTAAATTGGATTCACGTTGTTTATTAGTTTGATTTTGAGGTTATATATATAACCTCAAAATCAAAACATATGTTTGTTAATATGAAAATTATGGAGCAGTTTTAAAGTATTTGTACTAATATTACTCAAAGTTTTGGAATTCTTTGAGTTTGAAGAACACTCTTCCATTAACTATACCTGCAAAGTAAAGTAATTGTCTTACACCGGCAACTACGACGACAGATGTTGTTCTGTTATTAATAAATTTTAATGATTTAAATGATTTTCACTTGATTTCTAACCACATGAAAATAGAAAGTTTCAAAAACCTAACCTAACGAAAACTAATCAATCAAATCTAACCAAACCGAACCAAAGCAAACTGAATCAATAATTTTTTTCAAAAAAAAAACTTTCCTGAGTTCCTACCCCGGATCCTAGAGGATGTGAATCCGAACCGAACCGATCCTAACTAAACCGAACCAAACCTAACCTAACTAAACTAAACTACAATACTATTCACACCCTCTAGGATCTCGGGAAAGAAGTCAGGGAAGTTTTTTTTTAATTGTTGGTTCAGTTTGCTTTGGTTCCGTTTGGTTCAATTTGGTTCGTTTCGGTTCGGATTCACATCCTCTAGGATCCCGGGTAGGAAGTCAGGAAAGTTTTTTTTTGAAAAAAATTATTGGTTCAGTTTGCTTTGGTTCGGTTCGGTTAGATTTGATTGATTAGCTTTCGGTATGTTAGCGTTTTAACCTGACAGTTGAATACGCTTTTGTAATATAGTTTAATGAGCGATGTTCTCTTACAGATCCGTGCTCATTTCGAGATCAAAACTCTTAAAATCAACACGTATTTGAACTTAAATATATTGTAACATTTCCGTGTCTATTTCAAAACCTCGCCGACGTGAAATGAGCACGGAAACGTAAATACGCGTCCCGGCCGAAGACAAACTTTTTATAATTTTTCTTTCTTTAATTTTACCTACTTGTTGTTTATAGTTTTAGGTCCTTGCACGATTTGCAATTTGGTATTTGAGAATACAGGATGGTTCTTAAAAAAATATTCTCGAAATATTTTTGTTTAAGTGGCACATAAATTAAGGCTATGAAGGCTTAGGAAGACTCTCGTGGCCTAAATGACGACAGAATTTATCGTGATTCGGGCAGTGAGCAATTTGAGATATGCATTCTATATCTCAGTGATCTTTAAGTTATTTCACAAAACATGCGTTGATGTAGGTGATGAGAGAAACGAGTATCTATAATATACTCGTTTCTGGTAGCACTTAGCCCTGTAGACTCTTTATAAAAATACTGGTTTTAATGATTTGGATCGGAGACTTCAGCCTTTTCTGCGCTTGGCTTTTGTAAGTTTATTATTTGTGATAAAGCAAGAGTTTTATAATTTGTCATTTGTAGGAAGAAAATCGGCGAATTTTTTTTTTTTAAGTGTTTTCCAAAAAAAAACTTGCCCTTTCACACAAGACAAACGCAGAAAAGCCGGAACACCCGGTACCAAAATCTTACGTCTGATATTTTGATAGGACCATTACGTATATAAAAATATGTAAATTATTAATCCAAACAGCCTAATTTCAATTTAATTTAATAAAAAAACGAAGATGGCACACTTTTTATAAATTTTAATAACGGAACAACTTAAAGTTCAATCACACATTCACACGTCATCGTCATACCTATGCATACATAACAAAACAATTATATATTTTATTAGGTCATCTATTATAATTTATAGATAAAGACTAATTATTACAAAGCAAGTAAAAAATGGCTACAGACATCCACGATACCCACGGTCCCTAGAATAGATCGGTCTATGGATCTTATATATACGTATACAGTGAAACCTCTCCTTGCGGACACTCCCTTTAGGCGGACAAATTTGTTGGAACCAAGATTTTACCTATGTCTTCACATGTAAAATTCCCTCCCATAACCGGACACTCTAATAACCGGACGCGGACACTTTTTTTTGGTTAAAAATTCTGAAACCTCCCTTAACCAGACGCGAACCTCTGACAACGGGACGGAGTGCTGCACAACATGGGCATAAATATTATGTAGTATGTTGGCAACAATGCACTTTGCAGCAGGGGAATTACCTCTTTTCGTTTTAATGCGGAAACTAAATACTTCTGTCTTATTTACAACATTATTTTATTCGGCGGGACTGTTGTGTTTATTTTTATTGTTCAGTTGGGTAATAATAGATCTCTTTGAAATGGCGCCTAGTAAAAAAACTTCTTAGTTTATGTGGAAAAATGGAAGTTGTTAACGTTTCGGAGAAGGAACATCTATCAGCACGAAAGATCGCCGAAAAATTTAATATCGCATAATCTCAAGCAGCGGAAATTGTTAATAAATATATATCAACGTTTCGCAATTCCCTCTCTTAAGCGGACACCTCCAATAAGCGGACAAAATCGACGGAACCCTGAGTGTCCGCTTATAGGAGGTTTCACTGTACATACAGGGCTCGACTTCGAACGTTTAGCCTTTATGAAAAGCGTATAAAAGGATGAACTTATGGAAAGCAAGAAGTCAGTGAGGGACCAAAGACGCGCATATTCAGGAGCGTTTGCCGCTGTGACTCAAAATTCATTAATAGTTTTTTATTACCAAACAGGAGCAATCACAGTAAGATAGCCACTTTTAAAAGACGAAGAAATAGTCATTATTATTTATTTCATTATTTTAGCTTTAATCAGGAAACATTAAATCGGGAAAAATTCAATTTGTTAATAATTTTTTCTTACACAATAACCTTGCTCTTTTATTAAAGTCGCGCTTAAATGCCGTTCAAGTGTGTTTTGTGAAACTCTTGTGCCGTTCGATCTCCTGGCGGCGGCTCACGAAGTCAAGTTGCTAAAAGTCACCATACACTATCCAGGAAACAGAATAGGGGACAACATTTTTGAGGGTAGGGATGTACGAAGTGATTGTTATTATTTGTAAAAAGCTATTTTGCTTTTATTATTTTAAGCAATCCACGTTTCGTACTGAATTCAAGGGGTAAGTTCGGAATGTATTACAAAGGAAGAGGGCTCCTAAATTAAGCATTTTCACATTTTGTAAATTATGAAAAAGTGAAAAAAATAAATAAAAAAGTAATCAACTACTTCCTTTTATTTTGCAAGTATTAAATTTATAATTAAGTTATTTTTTTGTTGTAATTAATTACACAGTTTTCTAAGTACATTCCTGTAAAGTAATTTGTAATATAATAGTTACTTTTCAAAGTATTGGTTTCTTACTCTGGTTGAGAATAAATCGGTACACATAAAGACCAAGAAATTTGTTATCCATAAAGTTGAATTTGTGGAATATTTTGTTTGTGCGTGTAGTAACCTCCTTTAACATTTTTGCCATGTTAGAAAGCTCTACCTGTACACTTAATTACGGTCTAGCAGTATTGATTATTAATCATACAGTTCAAATAATACCTAAGAGATGGCGCTACAGCAATTAAAATCAAGGGGTTTTAAGGATTTTCTGCATCGCCGTCTTTGGCCTACTCAGCCGGTAAGAGTAACGTCATTAGATCGCGAAAAGAAAACCATTTTCTTGAATTGCACAACAGCGCTAAACTATTTATCTCTCTTTATTTAAATAGCGATCTTTCTTCAGTTCACATATTGTTTAATGGTTAAACGATCGCTGACGAACCCTGTATACGCATATAATATATATGTCGATTTTTTTACGTCAGTGGTGGTCCAGCTGATTTTTGTAAACAAAAGTTAGATAGGATATCCCGTTAATGAACAGTTAATATTTTTAAAATTTTTTAAAAACCAAGGCAATTTTCTAACTGTTTTTTAGTACCTCCTTATAAAATAATATTTTTTACAGGTATTGTCGTTTTTATTTTTTTTAGCGTGCTTTATTTTTATTTTCATTACACAAAACTTAAAATACAAGTCAAACTGAATGTAATCGTTTAACATAATAGGTAAACCGAGGACTTGGGAAGTAAACAAAGGTAGTAGATTAGCGGCAGAGATTATTATTTTCTCTATGGTTAGCGGATTACTTTTGAAAGTGAAACGAACACATTATTTTCTTTGAATATTTTGATTTAGAATTTTTGTGTAAAGAAAAATGAAGCGGACTAAAAACAATAAATAAGTCTCAAAAAAAATATTTTATAAGAATATACTAAAAAACAATAGGAAACATGCCTTGGTTTTCCAAAAACTTAAAAAATATTAGTTATTCATTAAAGATATATTCCATCTAACTTTTGTTTACAAAAATCAGCTGGACCACCAGTGACACCTATATATAAGTCCATAAACCGGTCTATTCTAGGGACCATGCACGATACCTACACTAACAGAGGGTATGACAGCAAGGTGAACCAAAACTCATTTTCGCCGCGCGTTACGTTATGTAGATAACAAATAATAAATTGGCATCCCGCTAATGTTTAGCGCCGGTACACACACGCGTTTTTATGCCGTGCGGTACCGCTGCGATACCGCGCTGCAGAAAAACGCGTGTGTGTACCGGCGCCACGGACCGCACTTGCGGTAACGCTGCGACACCGCGGCGGTACTGCGCTTCAGAAAAACGCGCGTGTGTACCGGCGCTAAATGTTGCTTCAGCGATAAGCGTCGAAGGAATTAACTAACATATTATTATAGAGAGTGCTTCATTTTGGAGTTTTCTGAACTCATGCGGGGCCCCATTTTTAACAATGTTTAATAAATAAGTCATTACTTTAAAACTAGCCAATGGATTTAAATCAAGTTTTGAACAATTGTAGGCCGAACTTTTGGTCGATAACTGTTTAGTCAGTTTTTAATATTAGTGTTTAGTTTAGATTTTTCGAAAAATATGTATCATACCAAAAACATTTTATGTAAAAAAAAGCCAAGTACGCGAAAGTGGTATTCCGTGAAAAGAATTGAGATAAAAGGAAATCCATGTTCTCCAATACAAATTTCAAAATGAAAGGTTCTTACTAGTTTGGAAATGTTTTTTGAACTTTGCTAATCCAGCCACACTTCTTTATGTTCAATTTAGCACTATGTCTAAGAGTCATTTGCAGCCGTAATAGCCAAGTTTAGAAAAACATTTCCAAACTAGTAAGAACCTTTCAATTTGAAATTTATATTGGAGAACTTGGCTTTACTTTTATCTCAATTCTTTTTACGGAATACCACTTTCGCGTACTTGGCTTTTTTTACATGAAATATTTTTGTTATGATTTCACTCCTTTTTTGAAGGATTTGGATAATATTTAAGTTTTACAGTATGTAGTAAAATATGCGGAATATTATTCAAAACTTTTGCAATGCCTTATTAAAAAGTTTAAGGTTTTTTCCTATGGTTTTATAATTGTTCCTATCAGCCTTCTAAAGCTCAGCTCTTTAGTGTTGCTGGAAGTAGGCAATGTGAATTTTACATAACTTTACATTTATAGAGGAGGTAAGTAAATTAAAATTTTGGTGTTTTTAAATTTTTTTCCATAGTTTTATCATAGTTCCTATCAGTCTTCCAAAGCTCAGCTCTCTAGCGTTTCTGGAAGTGGAGAATATTACTTTTATATAACTTTACATTTATAGGGGAGGGAAGTTAATTGAAATTTAGGGTTTTTTAATTTTCTTTAATAGTTTTATTATAGTTTCTATCAGCCTTCCAAAGCTCAGCTCTCTAGCGTTTCTGGAAGTGGACAATGTTACTTTTACGTAACTTGACATTAATAGGGGAGGGAAGCAAATTAAAATTTTGTCGTTTTTAATTTAATTTTTTTCTATAGTTTTATTATATTTCCTATCAGTGGGCAATGTTACTTTTACATAACTTTACATGTATGGGGGAGGGGAGTGAATTAGAATTTTGGGGTTTTTTGATTTTTTCCAAGGGTTTATACACAATTTCTATCAGTGTGCCAAATTTTAGCTTTGTAGCATGTCTGCAAGTACAGTAGAATTTTGATGATCTATACATGAGTGAGTAGATGAGTCAGTGAGTGAGTGGCAATTTCCACGTTTTTTTAAATTTCGTAACTACTTTATGGAAGTCCATGAAACTTGAAGGAATTGTTAACTCTATAAAGATCTAGGACTGTGCAAAGTTTGAGTTTCGTAGCTCATTCCGAAGTCGAGTTTTAACAGGTCAAATGTGGGCTGAAATGTTTCAAGAAAAGACGGTACAGCAGTTTCCGCGCAAACTTGGCCAGATGCAAAATTTTTACAATTTTAAATAGTTGACCGACCAAAATTTTTATTAGATACTGAGGAAAGTTTTGCTCTACAAATGTTCAAAATTTAGTTAAAATCTATTGCTAGTTTTAAAGTTGGTTATGCCCAGTAAAGCCCCGAAATGAGATCTAATCAAAATGACAACACTAAGTGAAGATGAGATGTGGAAAAGACATTAGATAAAAAAGTTTCCTACTAAAAATTAAATTTTTATTTTCTGCTTAAACGCAAGTATTATTTTATTTTTATATAAAGTTATATACCTAGTTATTTTATTTCTTGTGTAAACCTGGCCTTATTTCGTCTATTGAAGACAAACACTTATAATTCTAAAAACAATAATCATTAAAGTAAAAGAGACAGTTCTTGACTAGAATAAAAAATAGTAAACTACATGGACGTCTACAGAGGGGCTTCAGGAAACCTGGGAATAGATTATATAAAAATATATATTTACTTACTTTTTAATGTATATCAAATAAAAAGAAACCAAATGGATCCATGACGGATCTGATACCTTCCTAACTCATTAGCACACTCCAAGTAAACTCCATGCTATATCAACCTTAAAAACAGTTTTTTGTAAATATCTCCGAAACGAAATCTCCGACCAAGGTTTTCGTTATAACACAAATTTTTGAAAAAATGTGCGCTACTATATTTCGGAAACCGCATATTGATGCGACGCTCCGTTAAAAAATAAGCATTTTTTAAACTTTTTAACTGTCAAAAAACCATCATTAGCATTAATGTATTTCGACCAAAATCTAATCAGCTTGTTACAGTATCGAATACTATTTTACCTAAAAATCTCATGAAAATCGGTTGGGCGGTTTAGGAGCTATCGCGTTACGGACAGAGTTACATACACACACACACACATGGCGTTATCTCAAAAAAAATTTTCGTCAAAAACAATACCTTCTCTAGCCATTGCTGCACGGGCTAGGAAGGTAAAAATATCGAAGCCCTTCCCAAGGCGATATTTTTGTATACGCAACTCAAATACAAGCTAAATACGTTAGAGCATAAATATGGGGCATTTCTATATAATTCATTTTTCGGGTAGACAGGATTTTTTTGGTTACGGCGCATGCGTCAGTTTTGGTGGTTTTGGAACATACTCCGATACGTCACTACATTATTTGATATTTATTGACAAAAATTTAGGGGTATGTCTATAATTTTTTAACTAAAAACTAGTTGATTGGGTGAAAATGTATCAAATTGTGGATTAAAATTGTAGTTTTTCTAAAACTAATTGTGCAGATTTATTGTGGACACCATGAATAGTGTTTAGTGGCATCTCTAAACCACTCTTAACTTTACTAACAAATTATAAAGAAAACACAAGTACTTGCCTATGGAGTGGCACCCCTTACTTCTCCATATATTTTTCTACAAATGTTTTACTTGAATGATTTATCATTTTTGACAGAAAAAAAACATAATTTTACACGACAAATGCAAAACACTGCAAAATGTAAATAAACAACAAAAATGACGTCTACACATACAGAAGCTGTGCGCCTACGTGACAAAACACAAGCATGCATGCGCACTTGACAATTCGCGTCTGCAAATTGAAATTTGCTATTATTTCCAAAGCAAGCTACGAGT
Organism: Aspidapion aeneum; assembly: GCA_963576565.1. Taxonomy (NCBI): domain Eukaryota; kingdom Metazoa; phylum Arthropoda; class Insecta; order Coleoptera; family Brentidae; genus Aspidapion; species Aspidapion aeneum. Next base: position 28,895,640 of record OY755038.1, on the reverse strand, counting down.
GCTTCACTTTTCGATTTTTTAAACATGTATTTCTGTTTTAACGTATTTGGTTAGAGCATAAGTAAATATCGGCAAATTGTTTTGTTTTGTCACGTAGGCACACAGCTGCTGTGTGGCTAGACGTTATATTTGTGGTTTATTTACATTTTGCAGTGTTTTGCGTTTGTCGTGTAAAATTATGTTTTTTTTCTGTCAAAAATGAGAAATAATTCACGTAAAATATTTGCGGTTTGTGGAAAAATGTCCAGAGGATCAAGGGAATGCCATTTAATAGGTAAGTACTTGTATATATATATATATATATATATATATATATATATATATATATATATATTTATCGGTTTCACAACGTTCTACGTCTTCCGATACCCAATTTCCACTCGTTTCTATTTGCTTATAAGCTTATAATTCATCATCTAGGCCTCTTATTCTTATTTCACTGTCTATTCCTTCTCTCCAGCTTCTCCTTGGCCGTCCTCGTTTTCTTCGGCCAGTTGGTTTCCATTGTAGTATTTGTTTAGGTAGTCTTTCATCATTCATTCTTTGTACATGTCCGTACCACACTAGTTGTTTTGTTCTTATATCATTCACTAAAGTACGTTCACCCACTGCCATAATTTCTCTTATTCTTTGATTTGTAACTCTTTCTCTTTTTGATTTCCCTGCTGCTCTACTCCAATAGTCCATCTCCGTAGCGGAAAGCATTTTTTCTATTCTATCCTTGATTGGCCATACTTCTGAGCCGTATGTAATAATACTTTTTACAATGGTGTTATATATAAGCTTTTTATTATGTTTTGATATACTTTGGTCCCAAATTATTCCATTTAATAAAGTTATTGCTTTTCTTCCTTGTACGTTTCGATCTTTTATAGCTTTGTCTAGTGTTCCGTCAGCTGTAAATTTTAGACCTAAGTATTTATACTCATCACAGGACTGAATTCGCTGCCCGGTATTTAAGATTAGATCCTGTTTCATTGCACCGATACACATATACTCTGTCTTATTGAGATTAACCTCTAGTCCCCACTTATTGTACTATTCTATTAGTTTTCGTGTCATATATTCGAGGTCGTCATAATCCTGAGCCACTACTATCTGATCATCGGCGAAACATAAAGTATACAAGGTGGTTTCGTCCAACGGAATTCCCATGTTTTGGCATTTTCTCTTCCATACTTTAAGGACTTGTTCCAAGTATATCTTGAAGAGCGTAGGCGAGATACAGCAACCTTGTTTAAGACCTTTATTTACTTGAAAGCCTTTGGTTAGTTTTGCTTTTATTTTAACTTTTGCCTTACTATTGCGGTATAACTCTTTGATGGCCTTAATTAGTTGTACGCTTATGTTTGTGTTTTCCAACGCTTTCCAAAGTAGACTTAGTGGTATACTATCATATGCCTTCTGCAAATCGACGTAAAGCAGATGCAGCTCTTGTCCGTATGCCATTTTCTTTTCAATAACTTGGGTTATACAAAAGAGATGATCTGAAGTCGATTTTTTTTATAATTTGTTAATAAAGTTGGTTTATAGATGCTATTAAAGAGTCTTCATGGTGTCCACAATAAATCTGCACAAATCATTTTAGAAAAACCACAATTTTAATCCAAAATTTGATACATTTTCACCCAATCAAGTTTTTAGTTAAAAAATTATAGACATACCCCTAAACATTTGACAATTGTCAAATAATGTAGTGACGTAACGGAGTATGTTCCAAAACCACCAAGCCCGACGCATGCGCAGTAATCAAAATCCTGTCTACCCGTAAAAGGAACATTAAGAATTCAATGGCTTCAAGCATCACGTGTGTGAATGCATGGGTATGCCTTATATTTATGCTCTGACGTATTTGACGCCACTGAACTAAGTAATAGGAAAATATAAGAAAACGTTATCTTACAATGCAGTGAGAATCTTAATCGTATGTTTTTATATGTTATAGGTAAGAAACCCGTTTTTTTGTTGACAAATCTTGAATTTTAAAGGTATCGGTTAAGAAACCACTTTCCAATGTCAAACTTGTTTAGTATTATTTCTTAAAGACATCAGATACCCAGAAAATCTATACGAAATTTTGACTTCCCTTAAATTTATCTTTCAGTAAATATTACTAAAAATCAGAAAGACACACACATTTTGTTTGCAAAGGGGACTCCTTATTGTTATGTACATTGGCTCCCTCTGAGGGATGAAACCGCATTGGCGGTTCTATGGGGAGGGGGTAATTACCACCCCTCAGATGCCGACAAAATATGAAAAGAAGGACGGCTAGCTACTACAGGTAAGTTAAAGAAAGACTGAAAAAAGAAATATGTTTTTTGTTGACTTGTATTATCAGAAAAGCACTCTAGGAAGAAATCGTCTGTGGAAAAAAGTGCACACGGAAAAAAGCGCTCAAAGGAGCAAAACCTAACTTCGGCAAATGCACCAAAAAAAAGTAGTCTCTCCATCTCGATGCACCGAATCCAAATGTGGGGTTTTTTGCCCGCACATCCCCGGAATTTTGAATAAATTGCAAAAAACTTTATCAAAGTATGGCAATATTACACGGTGAAGTTGTGAAAATGGTACATTTTCAGAGCCATCAAATAAATTTACTTGGGAGACTTTCTTTATAAAGCAACGTTGACATTATTCAAAAAAATTTCTATAATGTTTTTACATTATTAGGGCCCCGGATAACTATTACCTTATGATAAGAAAAATATCTTACTCTAGGTCTACGACGCGACCTACCTATAATACTAGTCTAATGGCCCATTTATGCGCTTAGAATAATTGAGGAGCAACTGAACAAAATGCATTAAATCCACTTTTCGTGAATTTTGGGCTAAATATAAAAATGTTTTGCTTTTTTGTCAATCTATAATAAAAACAACCCAATTCAATCAAAGCGCATTAAATACATTCAGAATAGCCATAGGCAAACATCAACACAACATCTTAATTTTTGTTCTAATTTACTTTGCTCTTTTTTTCTCAAAAAACATATTTTGGATTTAATGGATTTTGGTCAGTTGCTCCTCATTTATGAACCTAGACGTGAATTATAAGAGGTTTTAAACAAAATTTATTTATAGTTAGGAAAATTTTCAAAAAAATTAAAATACATAGTTCACAAATAATAAAAGATCTTCAAGTTTTAAATATTTTGACACTTTTTAAAGTTTTAATGAATTTCAATAAAAAATTTCAAAATTCTAAAAAAATCTATTATTTTCAAAATTATAAAATTTGTTTAAAATTTACACAGGAGGCATAGTGCAGCAGGTGAGAGAGTAGGTTATTTCTGATAAAAAAGTTTATATAACATGGGGGTCGATCAATACTCATCTGTTTTAAAGAAATAGGTTTTTAAAATTAGTGCGGGAAACAGGTTTTACAAAAAAATATTATAGTCAAATGAATACTTACCTTTAATTGTGGTCTAAAAATGTATTATTTTCGTTTTTGATAAAATTAAGGAGATATAGGCTGTCAATGTAAACCTCCAAAAATGTATAAAAAATAAAAATCTTTTAAATAGAAATAATTTTTGCCTACTTATTTTTTTTAAAATATCAATGATATTTTATTAATATGTCTTCGTAGAGACTTATTTTTATTAACAAAAAAAACATTGCGTTTAATATGACATTTTAAAAGTTTGTTCCAAAAAAATTGTTTGTTATCTCTACTTATTGCTCTTGTTAATACACGAGTTTTAAAAAAGTTATTATCAAAAAAGTGTAAAAATCGCCCACTTTAATGCTCTGTATCTCTAGAAAGTGCACCTAAAGTTATACACCTTGTATACTAGCCTATTTTTGTGAGCAAAATTAAGATGATCAAGTAACCTGTAAGGTAACATTCTAAATCTAAAGACGAACATTTATTTCATTATGATTTTTCAATACGTCAAAACTTTTCTTTGTTTGATTTCCCGCGCTTTTTTAGTGTGCGCTTTACTATGCGTGCGCTTTTTTCTGTGTAGCGTTTTTTCTTGTTCGAATATTTAATTTTCGATTTTTTCCTGTGCGTTTATTTACGGTCACCGTTTCACCATTACCAACGTAGCCAAAAAGATTTCTTTTGCAAACAAAATTAGCGTGTCGTTTGTATTTTTTATATTATTCACTAGTTTCAACATTTTTTTTTGAAGACCCTGTGGTTCCGTATTTAGACCTAAACCAAACTTAGTCTAGTTTGGTGTTTGATACTAATTATAAAAACCTCTATAAGCTACTTCCTGCGCATCTGTCCTCGCTCTCTTACCATCCTCATCCAAACTTCGTTTCCAGTAATGCGAGCCTTCGTGATGCAACCCCAAATCGTCATCGTAATGGTGATCATGATGATCCAGCTCTACATGATATACTTTGGGCGGACCATGATTGTGCTTAAGGGTTGCCCACACTTTTAGTGCGTAGAGAATCAACGCACCGAATGCGATCAAAAGGAACTTAAATTTGATTACCGTGTTGATCACTTTCAGCAGAAGACACAGCTTTACTACCAAAGCGATGGCTATGCCGATCATACGCACCAGACCTACCATTTTCTTAATCAGGCCCTCACGTTTCTTTCGAGCTGTATGTGTTGATTTTGTTTTTTTCCTGGCTAAAAGATAGTTTATTTCTTATTTCGTGATTATGCTTTGTTAGTTAATTAGTGGTTACTAAGATTCTCTATTTAGTTTCGTTAGTTACAGTCAAAGAAAACTTCCTACTTTTTTCATGCTCATGCTATTCTCCTTTTTTCATATTTCTCTAGTATACGGTCATGATGATCCAGCTCTCCATGATATACTCTGCGCGAACCATAACTGTGCTTAAGAGTGCATCCAATACGATCAAAAGGAACTTGAATTTGTTCACAGTGTTTATCAGCTTCAGCAGGAGACATAGCTTTACTACCAAAGCGGTGCCTATGCCTATCAGATGAACTACGCGCACAATTTTCTTTACTAGACGGTCACGTTTGTTTCGAGCGGTATGAGTTGATTTTGTTTGTTTCGTTTCGTGACTAAAATATAGTTTATTTCGTGGATTATGCTAAATTTATTAGGTTACTTAGATTCTTCATTCATTTTGGTTAGTCACAGTCAAACAGAGATTTCTAGATTTGTCCTGCTATTCTCTTTTGTTTACATCCTTCTCTAGTATAGGGGTATGATGATCTAGCTTTACATGATAAACTTTGGGCGGACCATAGTTGTGCTTTAAGCCCGTAGGAAATCAACTTTCCGAATACTGTCAAAAGAAACATCAATTGTATCACATTGTTGATCAGTTTCAGCAGGTGAGACAGCTTTACTATTAAAGAGATGGCTATGCCTATCATACCCACTAGGCCCACCATTTTCGTTATCAGGCTCTAACGTTTCTTTTGTGTTTTATAAGCTGATTTTGTTTTTTGTGGCTAACGTAGTTCAATTCTCATTTCGTGATTATGCTTTGTTAGTTTATTAGTGGTTACAACGATTATTTATTCAGTTTGGTTAGTCATAGTCAAACAAACATTGATTTTCAATTTTTTTGACTCTTGCTTATTCTCTTTTTTTCATATTTTGGTATGGAGTATGGAGTTTTTTTATCTAACTTCTTTGTTACTCTAGACGTCATTTACTTCTTAGTTGAATAGGCCAAAGCTATGACACTTTACCAAAAAGGGTATATTTGCAAATTCAAGAATCATTCATTCTTAAATTGTTAACTTAAAATTACCTATGTTGTTCATTTAATCTTATTATATTATTCAAGCTTTATTATATAGTTCTTTTACTGTTTAATTTTTTAGGACTAAAAGAGTTTTAAAAACATATTTTCTGCTGTTTAAAAGCTTTTATACTTATTAGCTATAAGTAATAACTTAGCTTATTTATGTTGTCCATTCATTCCTGTTGTAGTTAAGTAATTATATTTTTAAAACTTACAATGTCCATATTTTTTATAAAACATTTTGTTTTTAAACATAAAAATATCGATTGTGTACAAGCAAGGAGAAATATTCCTGACATTTTTTTTATAAAGTGCTCTCGGCTACTTGTGATACCGTTTTCGAAAGCTTATGGAACTTTCGCAGATAACCACAGTAGAAGGTTAAATAAGGAATAAATCACTCCTTGGATATTGATCTCACAAATTATAAGTATGCGTATCGTACGATCGATTTAACTCATTATTGAATTTGAATATTGGGGATTTCTATGTTCCTAATATATAAAAAGAGTTTAAACTTAGTAAATTTCACTACTATATTGAGATCTTGTTTATAACTATTTACAATAACAAATCCAGTTTCAATGATGAGCAGGTCGAAACCTATCATACTCTACATAATTCTTTATGGCCTGTATGGTAACATACGTCAAAGCTAAAACGTGTAGCTTCGCCTTAACAGTTAAAAGAAGCATAACCACTAACAATTTGATTGCTACCATTTTGACAAGCAGAAAAGCTCCAACAGCGGCTAGTTTCATTTTTAGACTCATGTTGTCGATTTGGTCCTTCATATTATTCATACTGTCTTTTTTTCGTGGTTCGTCCTTTTGGATTGCAGTTCCTGAAAGGGGAGGATTTCCAGATTCAGGATTTTTTGTTTTTTCTCGTACCTAATAGTTATTTCCATTCGTTTAGTTTGTTAAAGTTTGGCATGCGTTTTTTTAGCGTGCATTTTCTTTTGTTGGTTTATCAATATTAATTTTCTGAGAGAGTAATTTAATACATGCATTACATAGGTATAAAAATATTGTTTTTTGAAAAATCTTACAAACTAAATTTTTGGTAATTTTTAAAATGGTAATTTTTTTAAAGTTAACATACTTTTTTGGGTATTTATCGTAGGATTATGAAAAAAAAAATCATCGATTATCTTTGCGAGGGGCACACTTTTTGGCTTAAAATTTTTCGCAGCGAGGAGTAAACTTTACTTCTATATTTTGACTAGAGAAAGTGGGTCAAGTGATACCTTGTTTTGAAGGTCTTGACAACCGTGAAAAAATTTCAAAAATCTATCCATTATTTTTTGGAATATTTGCCACCAAAATTCCAACGAAGCAATAACAAAATGATTTTTACGTATATTTCTAAGAGAACACAGTCACTCTTATTTCTTATTTTGTCTTTATATTTTTCTTATTTAATTTTTATTTTATCGATCCATTTAAAGAACACCGTTTATACAGGTTATATGGGAATTTTTTGTCTTGGTGGAATTCGCTATAATTTTAGTCTGTTATAATAGGTTATGTGAAAAAATTGTAAAGTTAAGATTCTCTATGCACAGTTTTTGGAGATATAAACGTCAAAATTCGTAAAATGGTTGTTTTTGTGTATGTTCTAATAAAAGAATTTCTTACATCTTGAACAAACGACCGTTTTACGAACTTTGACCAGAACTACTAAAAACTGTACATAGAAAAACTTTACTTACATTTTTTTAGCCACATATCTTATAGGGAATTCTAAAAAGGCAAAAAATTCCCATATAACCTGTGTAAACACCATGAGTGAACGGGTGCAGTGTTCTGTGAAAATTTGGAGGCAATCATCTCAAAAACAAATCGATAGATTTTCGAAATTTCGAAACGATTGTTTTAACGAACGAAACGAAAATTTTAACACAGCCAAAAAGTCTTCTTGCAAACAAAATAGAGGGTTTGAGGGTTTTTCTAAGAACGTACGTAAATACCCAAAAAAAACCTCTGGTATTTCAAAAAATACACCCGGACAATTCATGATTTTTGGAAGAATTCAAACTTAATTTAATCTTAATATACCTGCGATCTTTCATCGAATATTTGAGTCTCCCAATATCTTTTCTTTTATATTTAGATCAAAATGATACGTATTTTTTTTTCTCAGGGGCTTCCTTACGTTGGCTTCTTGGTGGGATGCACTCTTCCAAAAGATCAAACGTAACCTTTGCATTGCTAATCCAATTTTTTTAAAAATACATTTTGGAATACTTAGAAAGTATTTTTAATTTTTTATAAATGATTTTCTTTTTGAACGAAACATTTTTGATGGTGAATATCTCAAAAACAAATTGATACATTTTTCTAAAATGTACATCAGAGTGAGCTAAATTTGGCACTTTTCGGGTGCTTATAAAATACTTTCAGGGGATATAGAGAAAAATTGAGTCCGACGCAACACCTAAAACTCAAATTTAAAAAAAAACCCTTAACCTAAAAATTGCTTGCGCAAACAGGAGGGGTCAGTTTTTTTCGATCTCCCCTGGAAACAGAGATATAGGGGATACATTTGCGAAAGACTCAGTATATTATATACAGTCCTAAAATTAATTTTAAACATAATCGTGCAAAAAAAAATTACATGCAGATTTATTACAAAAAATATATACTTACAACGTTTTTTGTCTTTAATGTTTTGCTTGGAATTTGGTTGTGTCGTAACTTGATATATGTTGTATTTTTAGTTGAAAGTATTTTCTGTTTGCTGTGTCATTTGTATTGACTTCAGTATGTTTGTTTCTATTTATTTTTCACTGCTGCTTTTTATGTTTTGCTTTATTTTTTATAATGATTTTATTATCGTCTTAATATCCATATTTGAAGAAATGGAGGTTTTAATTTTTTTTTTCACTAACGTCAAACTAAATAGTCTTTTTATAATGCGCTATACTATTTTCTAATTTCTTGAATAAATAAAATAGATAAATGGTACTAGCCAACTAATACTAATCACTTTGTTGAAAAGAATTAATTGTCAACTTGTTAAGAAGACAAATAAATATTATTAAAAATGGTTCTGTTTTTTTTTCTGTTTGCAGTGCCACTTGTATTGACTTCTTCAGCATGTTTGCTGTTTTTAAGTTCTGTTGTTTTTTTAAACCGGCAAATCAGTAAATAATACAAAAAAACAGGTTTTTCATAATAATTTTATTATCCCTTTGTTTGAAACTCGTAGACAATGATTGTGTAGAAATAAAATTTCGGACTTCCATTGTCTTTATTTATTTTAAAACACGACGTTTCGGTTAGTAAGTATCTCTAACCGTTATCAAGTGTAAACTAAACAATCTAGTCTCTAGGCTACTACTTATACTACTTGGTGTGCAGTCAGTAAGGGACTTAAGTTCGCCATTGCACCGGCACAGACACCGACACTGGAAATTATTGCGGCAATAGAGACCGTTAGTCTACCTCAACCCGAAGCTGATGAGTTTCGCCATAAAGTAAGAACAACGCTGGACAGAAAGAAGCAACAAAAGACAAACATCACCAGTCAAGAACAACGGGCAATCAAGAACCTGCAGGCTGACAAATCAATTAAGATTCTACCGGCCGACAAAGGAAACGCAACGGTGATCATGGATGTCGAGACTTACGACAAAAAGATCCAAGAAGTTCTGGAGAAAGGAGACTACAAGCAACTACCCAAAGACCCAACCACCACCATAGAAGGACGCATCTACAGGACTTTGAAGAAGTATGCTGAAAATATCCCGGACGCTGCTAGATCCCGCCTGACTCCACACCACAGTAAGGCACCACATTTTTATGGATTACCAAAGATCCATAAGAAGGATATACCACTGCGACCAATTACAAGCTCCAGGGACTCACCGACCAGCATTTTGTCGAGGTTTTTGTTGGACATAATTCAACCACTACAGGGTAAGTCCGAATCTTTTGTCAAAAACTCGGAACATTTTGTGGAGGTTTTTGGCGATAGATTTGTAGGTTTTGATGTAGAAAGTCACTACACCAACGTGCCAATAAATGAGTCACTCAGTATCATTAAAAACAAATTACAAACTGATGATATACTTCACGAGAGAACAACGCTATCGGTGGAGGGGGTGATGGATCTTTTGGAGCTCTGTCTCCGTAACTCTTACTTTCAAGTGAAAGATAAGTTTTACGCGCAAAATGATGGACTCCCAATGGGTTCATCTCTTTCGCCAGTGGTAGCAAACATCTACATCGAGTGGTTCGAGGGCCATGCGATCAACACAGCAAGAGTCAAACCAAAACTATGGCTACGATACATGGATGACACATTTATTATATGGCCGGAAAATGGTGACGAACTACAAAATTTTCTACACCATTTAAACGGTATTCGACCAACAATCAAGTGCACCATGGAAATTGAAAAAGATTCGGCCTTACCTTTTTTGGATGTTCTTGTCAAACGATTAGACAGAAACATTCAAACCACTGTATATAGGAAACCTACACACACGGGACAGTACCTAAATTTTAAGTCTAATCATTCTGTTGCAACAAAACAAGGAGTTATAAGAAGTTTGTATTTAAGAGCCGTAAATATTTGTAGTAATAATGAAGAATTAACCACAGAAATTAACAACATTAAAAAGGACTTACAACAGAATGGTTATTCCGAGGAATTAATAAACTCAACGATATTTAAAATTAAAAACAAACTAAATGTACCAAATTCTCAAAATAATAATCCGTTAGGTGTTATTAACATTCCATATGTTCAAGGGATTTCAGAAAACATAAGACGAATAGCTAAGCACTATAATATAAAAACAGTATTTTCTTCGGGAAATACGATAAGAAGTTTTGTAACTAAAACAAAACCAGACAATCCCTCAAATAATAAGGAATGTATTTACCAAAGCCCGTGTGAGTGTGGTAAATCATATGTAGGTGAAACGAAACGCCCTCTTCAGGTTAGAGTAAATGAACATCTAAAAAGTACCCAATTAGGGGATATTGAAAAATCCGGTATAGCAGATCATGCATGGTCAAATGATCACAGGATTCAGTGGTCAGAAGCTATAGTTTTACATAAGGAGTCGCATTGGCGAAAACGAAAGTTTATTGAAGCTGCGTATATAATGCAGAATAAAGAAGTTTTCAGTCAACCAAGCACGGACATACCAAACATATGGAAACCACTCCTTAAGGAAAACAGGCGTCTTAGGATTAAAAAAGGGGGCGGGCCGTCACACCTGACTGCACACCAAGTAGTATAAGTAGTAGCCTAGAGACTAGATTGTTTAGTTTACACTTGATAACGGTTAGAGATACTTACTAACCGAAACGTCGTGTTTTAAAATAAATAAAGACAATGGAAGTCCGAAATTTTATTTCTAATTTTATTATCGTTTTTATATTCATATTTGAAAAACTGGAGGCACTACATCTTTTTTCACTACAAAACTAACTAGTTTTTCATAATGCGCTACACTATTCTCTAATTTCGTAAATAAATAAAATAAATTAATGGTACTGGCCAACAAATACTAATGACTTTGTCAAGAAAAATTAATTGTCAACTTGTTAAGAAGGCAAATAAATATTAATAAAAAAGGTTTTTTTTACTTCTTCAGCATGTTTGTTTGGATCTTTTTTATTTCACTGCTGTTTTTTAAGTTCTGTTTTATTTGAATAGGGAAAATCAGTAAATAATACAAAAAAAAACAGGTTTTTCATAAAAATTTTATTCTAAATTTTTTTTATAATCATATTTGAAAAAATGGAGGTACTACATTTTTTTTTCACTACTAAACTAACTAGTTTTTCATAATGCGCTATACTCTTCTTAATTTCTTCAATAAATAAAATAAATAAATGGTACTGGCCAACAAATACTAATGACTTTATTGAGAAAAAGTAATTGTCAACTTGTGAAGGAGGCACATAAATTTTAATAAAAAAGGTTTGGTGTCATTTGTATTGACTTCAGCATGTTTGTTTGTATCTATTTTTTTCACTTTTGTTTTTTAAAATCTGTTATGTTTTAATAAGTAAAATCAGTAAATAATACAAAAAACTGTTTCTTATAATAATTTTATTATCGTTTTTATATCCATATTTGAAAAAATGGAGGTACTACATTTTTTTCACTAACACTAAATTGACTAGTTTTTCATAAAGCGCTATACTACTTTCTAATTTCTTGAATAAATAAAATAAATAAATAAATGGTACTGGCCAACAAATACCAATTATTTTATTTAAAATAAGTAATTGTCAACTTGTTAAGAAGGCACATAAAAATAAATAAATAAAAAAGGTTTGGTTTTTACCGGCTCTCACGCGATCTTTAAAAACGAAAAATTGTCAACAAGTTAATGTATCTCAAGATTTGTTTACCACATTTAAAAGATAATTACAATACCAGAAATCTTGACATTATTGTTGATCGTGTGAGTGCCGCTTTACCTGGCTAACAAACAAATTAGGCCGGTTTTACACTACTAAAGATACTCAAAGGAATATATAATCAAATAAATTTTATAAATTATTTAACAATGTATTAACCCACTGTCGAATATTTCATTTGGTCAAGTGTAGTACCGGTCATATAAAATTAAATACATTAAAACCTGCATGCACGAAATTGTTTGTATCCAACAATTAAACAGGGAAAAGTTGGAGACAATAGGAAATTACGCTGGGGGTCGATTTTGACCACAACTTGTTAAATCTCTCATTCGAGATTTAACAGCGGTACAATCTCTAGTACAATCTCTAGTAGTCAGCTTGGCCATGGAAATTTTAAAACTTGAATTGTGGCTAAAATACAGACTTTTATTTACCTTTTTCTATGTTTTTAAATACTTTTATGGATTTTCCTATATAATTTGGCCCCACAAGTTTCCTTTTATCACTATTTTCCGAATTTTTCGCGATTTTCCGTGATTGTATTTCATTGTTTTTACTTTAGAACTGTCACTTTTCTGATTTAACAAACACAGGGTAGGATTTATTATTTTTTAATTATAAATTTACCTATAATTTATTATTATTAAATTAATAGCAACTTTACGCAATTTTTTCCTTTTTTTTTTTTGTTTGTTTGATTATAACTTTTTTCAAACTTTTCCAACTAGGTGGTTAGTATACAATTCAACTAATTTTTTATTAGAAAAATACATAAAATGGCAAATCCGAAATGGCGGATTTTCCCATTAATGAACCGAATTGCATCAAACTCGGAACTTTGAGATCTTTGAGGTAGCTGATTATTATTTTTGACTTAAATTTATAAAAATCAAAATGGCGGATCCAAAATGGCGGACTTCCCCATTTATGAACCAATATGCATCAAACTCGAAACTTTGGGGTGTTTAAGGTCGCTGATTATTATTTTTAACTTAAATTTATAAAAATCAAAATAGCGGATCCAAAATGGCGGACTTTCCCATTTATGAACCAATATCCATCAAATTCGAAACTTTAGAGTGTTCCAGGTCGCTGATTGTGATTTCTAACTTAATCTTTAATAGTATCAAAATGGCGGATCCAAAATGGCGGACTTTCCCATTTATGAACCAATATTCATCAAATTCGAAACTTTAGAGTGTTCCAGGTCGCTGATTGTGATTTCTAACTTAAACTTTAAAAGAATCAAAATGGCGGATCCAAAATGGCGGACTTTCGCATTTATGAACCAATATGCATCAAACTCGGAACTTTGGGGTGTTTAAGGTCGCTGATTAATATTTTTAACTTAGCTTTATAAAAATCAAAATAGCGGATCCAAAATGGCGGACTTTCCCATTTATATACCAATATCCATTAAATTCGAAACTTTAGAGTGTTCCAGGTCGCTGATTGTGATTTCTAACTTAAACTTTTAAAAAATCAAGATGGCGGATCCAAAATGGCGGACTTTCCCATTTATGAACCAATATGCATCAAACTTGGAACTTTGGGGTGTTTAAGGTCGCTGATTATTATTTTTAACTTAAATTTATAAAAAATCAAAATAGCGGATCCAAAATGGCGGAATTTCCCATTTATGAACCAATATCCATCAAATTCGAAACTTTAGAGTGTTCCAGGTCGCTGATTGTGATTTGTAATTTAATCTTTAATAGTATCAAAATGGCGGATCCAAAATGGCGGACTTTCCCATTTATGAACCAATATTCATCAAATTCGAAACTTTAGAGTGTTCCAGGTCGCTGATTGTGATTTCTAACTTAAACTTTAAAAGAATCAAAATGGCCGATCCAAAATGGCGGACTTTCCCATTTATGAACCAATATCCATCAAAGTCGAAACTTTGGAGTGTTCCAGGTCGTTGATTATAATTTCTAAGTTAAACTTTTAAAAAATCAAAATGGCGGATCCAAAATGGCGGACTTTCCCATTTATTAACCAATATGCATCAAACTTGAAACATCGCGGCGCTTAAAGTAACAATACAATTTTTGACTAAGATTTAAAAACAGGAAAATGGCGGATCGAAAATGGCGGATTTTCCCAATTATGAACCGATATGCATCATATTCGAAACTTTAAGTTTAAGTTAAAAATCATAATCAAGGACCTAAAATACCCCAAAGTTCCAAATTTAATGCATATTGGTTTAAAAATTGGAAAATCTGCCATTTTGATTTTTTTTTTAAGTTTAAGTAAGAAATCATATTCACCGACCTGAAACACCCCAAAGTTCCGAATTTGATGCATAATGAGAAAGTCCGCCAAATGGGAAAGTCCGCCATTTTGGATCCGCCATTTTGATTTTTTTTAAGTTTAAGGTAGAAATCATAATCAGCGACCTGGAACACTCTAAAGTTTCGAATTTGATGGATATTGGTTCATAAATGGGAAAGTCCGCCATTTTGGATCCGCTATTTTGATTTTTATAAATTTGAGTTAAAACTAATAATCAGCGACCTTAAACACCCCAAAGTTCCGAGTTTGATGCATATTGGTTCATAAATGGGAAAGTCCGCCATTTTGGATCCGCAATTTTGATTTTTCTAAAGTTTGAGATAGAAATCATAATCAGGGACCTGGAACACTCCAAAGTTTCGAATTTGATGGATATTGGTTCAGAAATGGAAAAGTCCGCCATTTTGGATCCGCTAATTTGATTTTTAATAATTTAAGTTAAAAATAATAATCAGCGACCTTAAACATCCCAAAGTTCCGAGTTTGATGCATATTGGTTCATAAATGGGAAAGTCCGCCATTTTGGATCCGCCATTTTGATTTTTATAAATTTAAGTTAAAAATAATAATCAGCGATCTGAAAGATTTCAAAGTTCCAAGTTTGATGCAAATCGGTTTATAAATAAGAAAGTGCGCCATTGTGGAACCGCCATTTTGATTTTTTAAAAGTTTAAGTTAGAAATTATATTCAGCGACCTGAAACAACCCAAAGTTTCGGATTTGATGCATATTGGTTTATAAATGGGAAAGTCCGCCATTTTGGATCCGCCATTTTGATTTTTATAAATTTAAGTAAAAAATAATAATCAGCGACCTGAAAGATCTCTAAGTTCCGAGTTTGATGCAAATCGGATCATAAATGGGAAAATCCGCCATTTCGGATTCGCCATTTTATGTATTTTTTTTATGAAAAAAAGTTGAATTGTATACTAACCACCTAGTTGGAAAAGTTTGAAAAAAGTTGTAATCAAACAAATAAAAAAAAATTGGAAAAAATTGCGTGAAGTTGCTATTAATTTAATAATAATAAAGTATAGGTAAATTTATAATTAAAAAATAATAAATCCTACCCTGTGTTTGTTAAATCAGAAAAGTGACAGTTCTAAAGTAAAAACAATGAAATACAATCACGGAAAATCGCGAAAAATTCGGAAAATAGTGATAAAAGGAAACTTGTGGGGCCAAATTATATAGGAAAATTCATAAAGGTATGTAAAAACATAGAAAAAGGTAAATAAAAGTCTGTATTTTACCCACAATTCAAGTTTAACAATTTCCATGGCCAAGCTGACTACTAGAGATTGTACTAGAGATTGTACCTATGTTAAATCTCCAATATGAGATTTAACAAGTTGTGGTCAAAATCGACCCCCTGGTTTTAATGTACTTATAGGAAAATCTGGAGCGTGATTAACATCGACATTTTTTTTTTCAAAATCTTTGCTCACACATAATTTGATTAAACTTGGTTATTCAATCAACGCTATGAGATATTTTAAAATATATGTAGTAAAAACACAACAAAAGACAGAACTAACAGACCGCTGTATTTTTCATTGTCATTTAACCAACAATAAAAACTAGTGCTGGAAGCAAATGCATAGTTCCGATATGCCATATATGTATATCCAGCGTGCACTCTTTGTAAGGCTGAAAACGTTTCATCCTATCTTCTTGATGAATGTTAAAAAATGGTTGAACTTCGATAGAATTATATTAACCGCCGTTCAACTATCGATAACAAATGCTGCTAGAAATCAAATCAAAATCCTTACTCACACATTATATCAATATGCTGGACTAAACAGATCGTTCAATTTTATCAATATGATTTAATACTTAAGGTTGCTTTCGATGAAAAATTGATTTTGCACCAAAAGGAATATATTATTGCTGAAAATTTAGTACGTGCTTGTTTGATTATACTAGGTTATTTAGTTAACACTATAAGAGATTTTAAAATAGATGTGTTAAAAACACAAGACATACCCAACAGAACGCGTCACTATCATCCACCAATAAAAACTAGTACTTTACAAAGTTCCGATATACCATATATTGAGCGTGTACTCAGTCATTGTGAGACTGAAAATTTTTTATCCTCTTCTCGTAATGATAAATAAAATGATGAACCACGATAGAATTATATTAATCATTCAACCATCGATAAAAAATACTGCTAAAAATCATATCAAAGTTTCTGTTTGCATAGTGGAGGGATGTGTTGGATTAAATGGATCATTCAATGGTATTATTATTAATTGCTTTGGATTTTAAATTGATTTACCCTTAACAGGAACATGTTCTTGCTTAAAATTTAGTACAAGTTTGTTTGAATAAACTTGGTTATTTAATTAAAGCTATGACAGATTTTAAAATTGATGTAAAATTGTGGTAAAAACACAAGACAAAACCATTATCATCCACCAGTAAGAACTAATACTGAAAGCAGGTACAGAGTTCCTATATGCCATGTATTGACCTTGCACTCTTTGTATGACTGGAATTTTGTATCCTATCCTCGTGATGAGAAAAAAATTATGAACCTCGATAGAATTGTATTAATGTTCGCATATTATAGTGGATGGATGTGTTGGATTAACAACAAGAATATGTTAATGATTTTAAAATGGATGTGTTAAAAACACAAGTCGGAACCAACAAGCCGCGTCATTATCATTCACCAATCAGAACTAGTACCGAAAGTAGTTACAGAGTTCCAATATGCTCTATATTGAGCGTGCACTCTATCGTATCCTCGTAATAATAAAAATAGGATGAACCTGGATAGAATTGTATTAATCGCCATTCAATCATCGATAACAAATACTGCTAGAAATCGTATCAAAATCTCTGCTCACACTTTATAGCAATCTGATGGATTAATCGTTGATCAATCAACTGTATCATTATCGTTGTGGCTTTGGATGAATAATATTTAATGTACCATCAACAGGGATATGTATATGCCGAAAATTCAGTACAAGCGGTGTTTAAATGAATTTGGTTATTAAACTAATGCCATGAGAGATCTAAAATAGATGTTGTAAAAACACAAGACATGAACCAATAGACCGCATCATTTTTCATTATCATTTAACCACCAATATGAACTTGTGCTGGAAGCAGGTACAGAGTTCCGATATGCCATATATTGAGCGTAAGTTTTTCTGTCCCATCCGCCGTGATGGTCGTGTGGGGGATCAACTAAACTTTGCTCATCATCGTAATGGTGATCATGATGAATGTTTTCATATTGAACGACATGCTCTCCGCCATTTTGATAGCCCAAATATACCTTAATGCCAAAGATGGCGACCGCAGCAAGAGATATTAAGAAGAATTTGAGTTTTAGGTACATTTGGAAGATCGCTTTGATTGTAAAGATCGTAATTACTAATGCCACAGCGTAGATTATTAATTTGATGAGACGCACTAGTTTCTTGATTAGTCCATCATGCTTCTTCTTCTTTTTTTTGCCACGGGCTTCCTGGGTTGAGCGTTTTTGGACTAAAAAATGTGTAAAAACTTTGTTGGAGTAAGGGTTTTGCTATAGACGTGTTTGATTATTTTTTACACAATGTAAGGCAAGTATCGTTGTAATTTTTTTTCACTATGGTTCTTTTGTTACTCTATGTAACGCGTAACTGTTGTAGCGTGATGTTTGGTCTGTCTGAATTTTCTATTGGTGTTATATTACCAAGACGACCATCCATGATCATGGTGTTCTATTATCGGAACCTTGTGCTCTATTTCTTTCGATTGTTTGATTTTCTTAATTATAAAGATAACGGCCGCTCCTAAAATGAGCGTTATTTTGAAGGTTATTAGCAAGAAGCCACCTACGGCGAACCCCAGAGTAATAAGAGTTCCTACGACAGCTAATCCAATAGCGACTTTCATGAAAACTGTGGCTTCGTTTAGGAAATCTTTAATTTTTTTTCCATCTGCTACCAATGCTTCCCATTTGTAGTTGTGGTGATGGCCTTTGGATACTAAAAAACCGGATGGATTTTCGTCAGTTTTTAGTATGTTGTCTATAGCAGATGTACCGGCCGATCGAGACCTACCTGTGGGAAGTACGGACGTGCCATTTTTTTGCGTACGGATTCGCGGATTTTCAAGGAACTGGTCTAAATATGGGCAACCAGAATTTAAACCTGTATGTACAGTTATTTTTAAGTACTATTTAGGTACCCCCAGTGGCGTGAAGTTTTCCGAAAAAACTCCCTCAAAAAAACTCAACTCAAATATCAAAATAAAATAAACAAAACATCAAAGTCCTTAAAATAATCTAACAACTTTATTTTATGAAATCGAGAAGATTCTGCCCAAATATAGAAAAAAGAAGCAAAAAAAACAAAATGCGTTTTTTTGGTACGAAGGCTGACTTTTATATTTTTTATATAGGAACATAGAGGGCGACACTGATCGAATGTCGTCACTAAAACTTAACCTCAACTTTTACAGTGCGATACATGTAGTTTTATAGCTACAGTGAATTTTTTAAGTTAACAAATCAGTCAAAAAATGAAATTAAACCGAGAGCATTTTCAAGCTATATTTTTTTACAACTTTCGAAGGAAATTATTTAAACAAGAATGCCTTGCCGAGTTGATTTCTGTTTTCGGTAATGAAGCAACACATCAGTCGACAATTTCTCGTTGGTATGGAGAATTCAAGCGTGGATGGATTAGCCTTGGCGACAATCCAAGGCCAGGTGCACCAAAAACGGCTGTCATCCAGGAAAACATCGATACTGTGAGCATGCTCATCATGGAAGATCGACATGTTACTTATCGCGATACTGAGGCTTCAGTGGAGATTTTAAAGACCTCAAATCAAAAAAATTTGCATAAACAATTAGGGGTAAGAAAATTAGTTTTCTGCTGGATCAATTGGTAACAGAAAACTAGACCGCTTTGAGGCAAGAAACTCTAAAAACGTGTACAGCATTTTCAGTGGTAATTAATCATGTATTTACTCATATGAACCCAAAAATAAACGTCAGTGGTCTGTATTGGTGTTCTAAGATGAAGAAAAGTCTTTCTTGTCATTCATTCTCGAAGTGTATCCAAAAAGATGGTTGCGACATTTGTCTCAAAAACAGGTCATGTAGTAGCAATTCTTCTGGAAGATCAAAGAACTGTTACTGCCGATTGGTACATCTCCATTTGTTTGCCAAAAGTCATCGCAGAGCTTTGAAAAACGAACACCGAACGACGAATCATTATTCATCAAGACAATGCAAGTTCGCACAAAGCACAAAAAACCATTGAGTTTTTAATGCAACAAAACGTCGAATTGTTGAACCATCCTCCATATAGTCCCGAGCTAATTCCCAACTATTTCTATACTTTTCTGAAAAACAAGAATGGACTGCGTGGTCAAAGATTTCAGTCGCTAGAGGAACCAGTCGATGCCTTCAAGAATGGAATTTTGACATTACCAACAAACGAGTGAAATTACAGCTTTGACAACTGATTTGAGCGCTGGCATTAGATTTCGTGGAAAAAACTTCAAGAAACAATAAACTCTTTAATGTCATACCTAAAGGACAACCCTCGTACCAACTAGTATTCTTAAATTATTTAATATTTAAGTCAGTAATTTAATTGTTTTAAATATTCGATAAAACATTTACTGATTTCTGTAAAAACTAAACCTGTGCTAGTTTTTATAAATTTGCTAATTTGCGGATTTCACCTTTCTCCATAGTGGGCAGAATTTCTTTTAACGCCCACGTATGCATGGCACACGACCAACACCACAGGCGAGCAAACCACGCGGCGCCTCCTTGTTCTGTCTCTCTTATGTTTACAGCGCCAGCGGTCTGCAGAATATAACGTCTTTCGAGAATCGAAAAGTGCCAACCTCTGAAATCCCATTAGCGATAATAGAAACTAAATCATGCCGCCTTTACGAAAATCATATGGAGCGCCTATTAAGAAAATTTGTATTAGGAATGCGCAGTGTATGCAATTAATGGAAATATCTTAGGCAATCTCTAAAATAACAATTGTTTAAAAAATGCTTGTTTTGCATATTTTTGTTGGATATGTTGAATCAGTAAAATGTGATGAAATTAAAAAAAAAAGTTTTTGGATTTTATCAAGGGTGGACAGCACCTTTCTGCCTTCATTATAAGAACGCCACTGGGTACCCCACAGATAGGTTCGATCAGACAGTACATCTGCAAGTTTTTAAAATTAAACGTACGCAAATTGGCACGTCCGCATAATTTTAGGATAAAACCTAATTTACTTAATTTTAATTGAAGCATCATATACAAACCGAAAAAAAAATTGGACTTCCATTTTCTTTATTTATTTTAACCATCACGTTTCGGTTAGTAAGTAACTCTAACCGTTTTCAAGTGTAAAATAAACCAACCAATCTAAAGGCCACTACTTATACTACATGGTGTGCGGTCAGGTGTGACGGTCCGCCCCCTTTTTAATCCTCAGACGCTTGTTTTCCTTTAGGACTAGCTTCCATATGTTTGGTATGTCCGTGCTTGGTTGACTGAAAACTTATTTATTCTGCATTATAGATGCAGCTTCAATAAACTTTTCGCCAATGCGACTCCTTATGCAAAACTTTAGCTTTAGACCATTGAATCCTGTGATCATTTGACCATGCTTGATCCACAACCGGATTTTTCAATAGCCCCTAATTAGATACTTTTTGGATGTTCATTTAATCTTACCTGAAGAGGGCGTTTCGTTTCACCTACATGTGATTTATCACACTCAGACGGGATTTGGTAAATAGATTCCTTATAATTTGTGGGATTTTATGGTTTTGTTTTAGTTACAAAACTCCTTATCCGTAGTTCCCGATGAAAATACTGTTTTTATATTATAGTGTTTGGTTATTCGTCTTATGTTTTCTGAAATCCATTGAATATATGGAATGTTAATAGCACCCAACGGATTATTATTTTGAGAGTTTCCTACATTTGGTCTGTTTTTAATTTTAGATCATCAGAACTAGAAGTTAGTGTTGTGGATTTCTGTGCTTTATTCTTGATTCATTCTTGAACTCAAGGAGTGTGTAGCAACAGAATGATTGGACTTTAAATTTAGGTACTGTCCCGTGGGTGTAGGTTTCCTAGATACAGTGGTTTGAATGTTTCTGTCTATTCGTTTGACAATAACATCCAAAAAAGGTACAATACCGTTTCGGATAGTGTAGAAAATTCTGCACTTCGTGATCATTCTCCGGCCATATAATAAATGTGTCATCCATGTACGTAGCCATAGTTTTGGCTTGACTCTTGCTGTGTTGATCGCATGGTCCTCGAACTTCTCCATGTAGATTTTGCGCGTAAACTTTACTTTCACTTGAAAGTAAGAGTTACGGAGCCAAAGCTCCACCAGATCCATAACCCCGATAGCGTTGTTCTCTCATGAAGTTTATCATCAATTTGCTTTTGATGATACTGAGTGACTCATTTATTGGCACGTTGGTGCACCAAGTACCATAAGTAGTAGTCTTGTTTGGATTGTTTAGTTTACACTTAAAAACGGTTAGAGATACTTACTAACCGAAACGTCGTGTTTAAAGTAAATAAAGACAAGAAGTCCAAAATTTTGTTTCTACTCAATCACATTAGGGGCTGTTCACAAAATGCACAAGACAGAATTCCGAAATTATCCACTGCTCGCCACATATAACGAGACCTCTGACCCCCTCTACGAAATTAGTTACGTTACGCTACAAAATATTTATCCATCCGTAAAAAGGCAGAAAGTCTGATTATGCGACCCTTGACTCTTTTGTAACGCTGCATAAGGCGACGACTGACCTTTTCCCTCCCCCTTGTAAGCATTACGTACTTTGTGAACAACCCTTTATGTAAATAAAAACAGAAGCATGATATAATGAAATGATAATGAAACACTTAATGAATGAATTTTTGAAAATGAGTGATCTGATAAATTGTACAGTCGGAGACTTTTTAAATTGCCGCTTTATTTTTTTTCTGTCAAAATTAATCAATTAAGATTTTTTTTTTAAATATGTATGTATACAAACATAGGTAAGGTTCACAACTTTTTTGTTTTGGTTCAAACTACTTTTCCGAATTTCAAATAGGAATTCTTTTTATTTTCCAGAATGGCAATTTAAAAAGTCCCCGACTGTACCTAATTTTTTAATTTTTACGAATTGAAAAAATATTTTTAAGGTTAATGCAGTGGCGTAGCAGTAGTCTGAATATACTTTATATTTGTCTCCCAATTATTTTAAAACTATGGAAATTTAGTCGTGACATTCGAATATTTCCTGAAAATACTAGACCAATTTACATAAAATTGTAATTATTAGACGCGTAAGTTTTTTTTAAAGTTTAGTTTTATAATGGTTAATTAAAACCAAAGCTGGAGGGATAGTGGGATTTGGGAAGGTCAAAAGTAGGCAAAAAGTTCAGAGAACTTTAATATAAATGGTATGACATTTATCAAGTTTGAAGAGTGGGGAAATACTATACATTTTAAAAACGAAAAATGTATTTTATGATTCATTATGATGATCATATGATAAAAGAATTTATAATATTTATTGCTTTGTTTTAATTATCGGTTAAGGAGATACAGTGTGACCTCCCAATACCCATAACTTTTGCAATAGGTATAATTCTGTCAATTTTTGAAGAAATAATTTTTTATGATCTAATAAATAAACAATAAAGACTTGAGATTTTTGTACATATCTAATTGCTCCTTAATAAATACAGAAAAATAATAATATTAGTACTATCTAAAGTTATTTAAAAAAATATATATTAAAAAAAATAAACATAATTTTAACACTTGATTATTGCCCTTTTCATAATGCATAATTCCACGAAATTACGATTGTCTCTTATAATTTTTGCCGAGTGATAACAAAAAATCGAAAAAACAAATGTTAACTTTAATAAAGAGGTTTGATGGAAAATGGGGTATGAAAAAATCCTTCTAGACTATTTCTACCGCCGCTTAAAGTTTGGTTCTCATTTAAATTATGGGTATTGGGTAGGGGACAATTCGCCGTGGGCCGATTTGTCGCCACCGATTCGCTGCTGTCAATTCGCCGCCGGCCGATTCGCCGCTGGGACAATTTGCCGCCTGCCGATTCGCTGTCAGAATTTTTGTTTAATTTTAATTTTTTATTTTAAAAAGTTCTTTTTACAAAAAATTTTTTTTTCAAAATATTATCACACACAAAACAATAAAATAAAAATTAAACAAAAATTTACGCCAAATCACCGCGAGCCGATTTGCCGCCGCGAATCGGCCGGTCGTGTCGGCTGCGGCGAATTGTCCCATTCTCTTACATTACACCCATATCACCCCACAAAAAAAAGCTTTAGTTTTCAAAACTGTTTCTTATTTTTAAATCAAAACGAAATTAATTTTAATTTAAAAATACAAACTACTGATTTGTTCTATTTGCAAGGTTTCGAAGTAGTTTTTTTTTCTGATTTTAGATGTATTATAGAATAAGACCCACTCGCTACGCCACTGATATAAATAAGAATCATAGTTTTTATATTATTTAATTATTTATCTACATACCTTTTTTAAAACTTGTTATTTGGAACTTCGCAACATCTGTTGTGGAAGAAGTATTAATTCGGTTTCAAGCCTTCACGTCTGTCATTTAAATGCAGTTCCTGTATTATGTATAAAAGTTTTCCCTATCAGCACTGGACGTTTATTCTTGACGGCCCGTCACGCTCACCTTTGTGGATTCATTTCTCATACAAAAAGGTGGTGAAAGTATTCAAAATTCACTTTCACTTTAGATTAAAATTAATAGAGACTTAAGGTCACCGGTGAAGTTAAGTCCACCGGTTATCTTGAGTATCACCATATTTTATCTACGGGGAAATTAATCCGCGGGAGTGTTTCTAACCTTACGTTTGGTGGTGAGTTTTGTTTTCGAGAGAAGTGTTTTGGTAGTTTCAATTTTTTGATAAAAATGGGGAAAAAATTTATGTTATTGACCTCCAGAAAAAGCTCGCAATAACAAAACTGACAGGCAAAAGTAACCCAACAATTCCCGTGAAAGAAAGTGGTGAACTTAAGTTCACCTCACGGCCGTCAAGAATAGCGCCTTGAGATTTGGTGAGCGCTCACCTCACCGCACCTCACGAACAATCAAGAATAAGATGTCTTGGTAATAATTAGCATAGGACAGAAATTTAACGCAATCCAAACGCTTGCAGGACCAAAAACAACAAAAGGACAAAGTTGCTTGAAAGGCGTAAAAGCCTGACCTGGTCAATGCATTGTCCTAGAATTTATATATATATTCTTAAAACAACCCACTCACATAAGGAAATTAGCTCAAAAAAGTTACATAAACATGATTCTCTATAAGTTTTGTTGTATATAATTTTTCGTATGGTCAACCGTTTTAGTAATATAGCTTGCAGGAACGGATGAGCGTATTTTTTATTAGGCTATTATTTTTCAGAAGCCTTTAACTTAAAGACTACCTACTTAATTTTGAGAAAATGTACGATATGAACCCCAAGTCGTAATCGTTAGGAGTACACCCATTTTATATATTATGCAATTTTAAAAAAAATCTTTATTATGGAAAAATAAGTTCTTTTTCAAGCGATGTGTCACCCAACTAGGTCAAGTTCATGGTTAGCTCTCCATCGGCGTTCCTAAATTCGAGTCATTTTGAAAGATCACGAATTTTTTTTAATAGGTTTTATTTAGTTTTCTGAAAAACTAATTATTTTAGAGAAAATACCGACACAACCCTTTGGTAGAAAATTAAATTTAATTAAATCTTTTAATCTTAGATAAACACGCCAGAGGCGTTGTTGTTATTTTTTAAATCTTAAAAAATAAACTTTTTATCGGTTTAATGAAATTTTCTTAAATACTGAGCTTTGTATAATATAAAAAAACCAACATTTTTATCATAATTTTTACTTAATTTTATTAGAAACTAAATTATACAGAGTAAAGTGTTATACACTGTGTCATAGAGCATAGTTTCTTTCAAATGATGTATATCTTGGTAAAGTTTAAATGATTAAAAACACACCAGGGGCGTCCGCAATTAACCTCAATTTAAGGACGCCAATGGAGTGCTAACTATGAATTTGGGCTAATTAACTGACACATCATTTGAACGATAATTTAAGTTTATGCAATAACGCATTTTTCTCTAAAATGCTTAGTTTTTGAGAAAATCAGATAAAACTTATAGTAATTTCGGTTTGTATTATAATGTGGAAATACATAGAGAATTGGTGTATTGCTAAAGATATGGGGTTTTTATATCTGCAAGTGCACTACCGGGACAATTCAGTAATATCATATTTTGTCAGTCTTTATTTTACGTTTTTGTACACTTTCTCAAAATTAAGTAGTTTTTAATATTAAGCCCACTAAAAAAACCTTTAAAAAAATACGGTTCTCGTTCCTTCACGCTTTATCTCGAAAACTGTTAGTCTTGTAATAAAATCTTAAGAATTCAGACAAACGGGAAGCAAGATCTTCGCAAAAACCCGAATTTTCATGACCTTTGACCTTCGATATCCCAAGACGGACACTGGTGAGCATATAAGATACCAAAATAGAGCTATTCAGCTTGCGACCTCAAATTCCGCAGAGAAAGTCTAATTTCCCTGGGCTACACCAGCACAGCGTGTTGCGATGTGGCGAGAGACGGCAACTTCAGACAATATTTTTATTGTCAAATATTTAGTGCTACTTTTTCTGTGTGATATTATGCGGCCTACTCACCAGGCAATTTTCAGGAACAATTTAGCCTCCCTGTATGTGATAGTTCTACCGGCGTTCGCCGATATCTGTTACATACAGGAACGCTAAATTGTTCCTGAAAATTTCCTGGTGAGTAGGCCGTGCCCTGTTTATGGCTATTTAGGACCAGCGTCTTTTTTGACATGACATTCAGGATTTTGTTTGAACTGCGTGTTACTTCAAATCTAGTAGGGAATTATCCACATTTCGTCATTTTTAGCCCTTGTAGCAATGGTAAGAAAAGGTATTGTTTGACGAATTTGTATTTTTTTTCAGATAACGCCTAAAACGTGTTATTTTGCCCTAGCAATATCGTCGTAATCTCTTCCGGGTGTATGTGTGTGTGTGTGTGTGTATATGTCTGCTCCTAAACCACTGAATCGATTTTTATGAAATCTTCAAGTGAAATAGTGTAAAGCGCCGATTAGATTTTGATCAAAATTCATTAATGCTAATGAAATTTTTTAAAGAAAATATGCTACCCTCTTAACGGAGCATCAATGTGCAGTTTTCGGAATATAGTAGAACACGTTTTATCATTTAAAGAAAGAAAAAAGTAATTAAGTAATATGTATGTATACATATAGATGTTCACTGTTTTGGTTTGGTTGATACTGGTTTTCCAAATTTCAAACAGGAATATTTTTTTATTTTCAAGCACGGCAATTTAAAAAGTCCCTGACTGTACAAACTTTTCGCCTCGGGATAAAAGTGAGACTTTTATCCCTTGGTTTATAAAATATTATTATCACGTAATTTATACGCATTTTGTGCCACTTTTTTGTTTTTCGAGTTTTTTTCTATTTTTTGTTTATTATACAGTGACTTTTTATCGTGAGACTTTTTAAAAACGCCCGTAGACACCATTTAGGTTTTTGTTAAAAATTAAGGTTCGCAAGTGCAAGTCGGTTTCTTTTAAAGTTCCACCAGAAATACGTCCAAACGAATTTGTACACGTACATGATATTCAGGAACAATTTAAATAAAAACCATACATTTTCCACAAATAAAAGTTTCTGCAACGAATAAATCATTATTTTCTTAAAATAAATGGATCCATGACGGATCTGATACCTTCCTAGCTCATTAGCACACTCCATGTGAACCCCACGCTATATCAGTTTTGAAAACCCTTTTTTGTAAATATATCAGAAAAATTAATTTTTGGTTCAACAAAAATTATTAAGAAAAATGTGTTCTATGGCTAGATTCCGAAAATCCCATATTAATGCGTTGCTTCCTTAAAAAGTTTGCATATTTTTAATTTTTAAACTGTCAAAAAACTGTCATAGCATTAATAGATTTTGACTAAAATCTAATTAGTTCGTTACAGTGCAGTGTTAAACTCTATTTTACCTGAAAATTTTAAGAAGATGGGTTTAGCGGTTTAGGAGCTATCGTGTTGCGGACAGAAATATACATACATACACTGACACACACAGACAAACGTCATGACAATAATGCGAGAATAGGTCAAAATGCACCCAAATAACACATTTTCGGCGTTATCTGAAAAAAAAAATTTCGTCGAAAACAATATCTTCTCTAGCCATTACTGCGCGGGCTAGGAAGGTACCTCATAATTAGAATAGAAAAAACAATCACTTTTAACTTAACCTGCATATTTAAATCACACAGATACTTGTTTTTAATGCCCAACATTTTTATCGTTAATATAAAACTACCTACTGGCATTATAAAAATTGGAAACACCTTTCCTTTTAAACACTGTGTAATCTCACAAACAAACGGTTCGACTAAAACGTTTCATTAAAAAAATACATTACTAAAGTAACATTAAAATATAAATAATACACAAACTAAATTTTTTAAATAAATTTTATTGCCGTTTTTTAAAAATTTAAGGTATACTGAGTACTGCCAATTGAATTTTTTTTTCAATAGACCAGAGAAAAGGAATTTTTTTATACAAAAAGTGCAATTTTTCAGAAAACTTTTCTGTCTCAAAAAGCGGCTTTTTTTACGGGTTGGTAACTTAATTATTTTCTAATCCGTTGTTGAAAAAAAAATACGATACACGACCGGAATTTGTATTTTTAATGTCCACTTTTCTGGTCAAATATCGAAAATACCTATTACAGCACTAAAAGTATAGTCCATTCAGTTTATTTTTGCATTGAGACCACGATTTCCTGTTCCTGGTTTCTCGTTACGACGTCCTTGGCTCCGCTATGCTCCAGGTACTCAAGGACACACAAACGAGAATCCAGGAGCAAGAAATCAAGCGTTAACCTTTAAAATTGGTCCTTAAATTAACTGAACTGACTATAACATTAAAAGGTAAATGACACAAAAGTTAATTTTTTTAAACAAATTTTATTACCGTTTTCATATCCGCTGTAAAAAATCGAGTCCTAAAAATACATAAATAATACCTAACAAAAATCTAAATAATGCGAAAATTTAAATAAATGCTTTATACAAAATAAATGCTCGCGATTGGTAAAAACGATAACGTAAGTACTATGTATCATTGAACGTGGTAAAACTGACTAGTTTTTTATAATGGCAAAAGTCTCGTTATGATGGCATATTCTATTTTCTAACCTAAACTAATAATAAATTTTAAAGATATGGCGACGATTAAATTAAAAATTATATATAACTAATTAAGTCAAGTCAAATAACTACATAAAAATATATAAATAGTTGAATAAATAAGTAAATAAATAAAAATTTTATTTAGATAAGAAGTAATATCGGAGGGGTGGAACGGTAAATTTTTGTACAGCGTGGGAAACTGGGTTATAATTAAAGAAAGCGATCTTCGGATTTCACATACCTGTGTAATTTTTTTTGAGCTCTTAAAAATAGTGATATAGTTTTTTAAGGAAAAAAACTTACGTTGTCATATAAAAGTTTTCATATAAAATTTTGGTTTTGACATTCCTTATTAAAAATTTTGCAGCGTCGGTGTCGTCCTCAAGGAGAATATGAATATATTTTTCTATAAGTATCTTTTAAAATAAGCAAGATAAAGGTTTATTTATTAAAAATTATAATTTTTAAGAGCTCAAAAGAGAGAAATCCGCAAACCTTTAACTTTAAACCGAGTTTCCCATTTGCCGCTCTGCATGCTAGAGGCAGGCATTTCTTGGGCATTTCGGGACCATTAGTGTCCAAAAATTGACACCGATCCACCCCTCGGCAATATTTATTAAAAATAAACAACTTTTACCTTCAAATTGCTATATACTTATCTAATAGAAAAAGAGTCCTACTTTACAAGATTGAGCAAGAACGGGCAGGTATGTATCCAAATTTGGAACTAATAAATTATAAGTAATATCAAAAAGTCATTAAACCTATAGATTCTAATCAGAGAAAACTAAAAATTTCTTACATTATTTCATAAAAAAAAGAGGATGGCATCCACATTTAAACGGACCCATAGGAAATATTACCAGAAATAGCAAAATTTCTGCTCGTAGACATGATAGTGTTGATAGCGAGAGTCATAACCAAACAATTTAGTCATAAAGTAAAAGATGTAGCCTTGATTGATATTTAATTGTCGAATAAGCGAATATGTAGTTGCAAGAGTGTTGCAGAAAATTTAGTATGTAAAGTCTGACAGTCTAACATGAAAGAAACAAAAGACAGAATAGAACATTAATTTGATCTATTACCCACGTACAAGGTTCGCCTTTAGTGGGTTTCTTCTTTTATTTGCCTCAAAAAGGGAAAAGTTATAAAGAATATTGGATGTTGTTACATTGTATCTATAATTTTGGCAAATAAAATATTTATTATTATTTATTATTATCCTTTAATAACCAATAGTACTAATAGAAATAGATACAGAGTTCCGATACAGCATATGTTTTGCGCAAACCTTCCTTGACCACCCGTCATGATGCCGATGGGGGTAATCAAGAACTGAAATATGATGACTGTCTCAATAAACATATATGACATTGCAAAAAATTTAGTATATTAAAGCCGAATACAACGTGATTTAACCATCAATAAGAACTTATGCTTGAAACAGACACAAAACTAAGATACGGTCTTATGGATATTTAGTTTAAGTTTTACTATTCCAATTATGCGGATGATGTGGGGCATAAACTGGAATATGCTGATTATCCTAATTATGATAACGATTAATATTTTCATGTTGATTAAACCAATGCGATATTGTAGTCAATTCACTATATAGGGCACATACAATGTGATATAAAAGAAACAAAAACGATTCAGGCAATTTTATTTTCTATCATTCATCCACCAATAAGCACTAGTGCTAGAAGCCGGTAAAGATTTCCGATACGCCATATGTTGAGCGTAAGCTTTTCTATCCCATCCGTCGTCTTCATGGTAAGAGTGATGATCAACTGGAATATGATCTTCTTTGTAATGGTGATCATGATGTACGTCTTCATATTGAACCACATGCTCTCCGCCAGCTTGATAGCTCAAATACACTTTAAGACCAAAGAGAGATACGGCAGCAAGAGATATCAAGAAGAATTTGAGCTTTAGGAACATTACGAATATAGCTTTGATTACAAAGATCTTGACTACAAATGCTATAGCGTAGATTATAAGCTTGATGAGACGAACGATCTTCTTGATGATTCCATCATGCCTCTTTTTCTTCTTTCTGTTGGGCTCTTGGGATGAGCGTTTTTGAACTAAAAAATGTGTAAAAACTTGTTTGAACAAGAGTTTTGCTATTGAGTTAAAGTTTTATTCATTATTTTTAGTTAGTAGTTTTTACCTATGAATTATAAATTTGCGAGGAAATTTCCGGTTTTAAATATGTACATTACTTTTTCGTCACTAACTAAATCTTATCTTTTATTACGGAATATGGCATCTATAGTTTTGTTTGCTTATTTTTTTGGTTGCTGGTAATTTTATTATTTTCTGATTACCAAAGCGACCACCCATTATCTTGGTGTGGCGCTATTGAACTATGATGTTCCGTTTGTTTCCATTCTCTGAATTTTTTTATTGCCAACAGTATGGCCGCTCCACAAAATAGAGCCATTTTGAACTTAACTATTAAAACGCCACCTATGGCTATGTTAAGTGCAATCACAGCCCCTGTGACGAATATTCCGATAAAGATTTTCATAATAACCGTAGCTTCGTTTAGGAAATCTTTGATTTTCTTTCCATCAGCTACCAATTCTTCCCATTTGTAGTGGTGGTGGCCTCTTGATACTAAAAAAGCGGATGAATTTTCGTCAGTTTTTAGTATGTTGCCTGTAGCAGATGTACCGTCCGATCGAGACCTACCTGTGGGGGATACGGACGTGCCAATTTTGTTTGCGTACGCATTAGCGGTCTTGTTTTGTACCCTTATGTGGCTAAAAAATGATTTATTAATATTATTCTTAATTTCAGCAATTTCCTTACACCTTCTTTTAACTGTTAAGGTAAGTTTGTTGTTCATCTAACAAATTCCTGCCTAAAGAATATTTCGATAATAAAGTTTAAAATAAAGTGTATGGTGATTCAAAAATTATTCAACCAATTTTTGGTTAAGATCCTATTAACTAAGGGTAAAAGCACAATTAAAACTAAAAGCTACTAGATACTGGTGACAAAATTCCTAGTCTAAAATCTGCAACATAAAAACACGAAATACAAGCTACATACTTATGACCACTCACAAATACGTAAAGTTTTGTATTTGGTGGCATGTAGTTTGTATCTGGCCAATACTGCCGTCCTTAGTAAGACCCACCTAGAGTCCCTGTATGTTGACATATTTGGATATTCCAAATATGTCAACATACAGGGACTCTAGACCCACCTATCTACGTTTTCACTTATTTCGAGAAAAGCGAGTTTAAAGTTTAAATGCTTGCCAAGAGTTACATAGTAAAATATTTTTTTGTTGGTAAATGTTTATGGGTTTCTAATAGCAATATCTAAGTAATAAAACAAAAAAAAGTTACAAATTATTACCTATTTAAAGCCATTTTCGGTCCTAACTCATTTTTGATTTTATTGCAGATAGGTGGGTCTTACTTAGGACGGCAGAATAGGAGTCTACCTTTTCTGACTGGCCAATAGGAGTCCACCTTTTTTGACGTTTACATAGCCTCAATAAAAATTTCATTTGGCATTCTGTGTGTTTTTAAACTTTTTATGTTTTAAAGTATAAAAAAATATTAACAGGCAAGGAGGGCAGCATCTGCAGTATAGTGTTATCAACTGTTAAAATCATAGAAAATAATTTCATTGGTCGTTTTTTGTAGCCAGAAATCCTGTTGTACTTTAAACTTTTGTAATTACAGAATTTTTGTCACTAGTAAGTATTATTTAACTTGTCGCGTAACAGAAAAATACAAAGCAAAAATGGAAAGTGTCGAAATGGATGCAATAAGAAGATCAATGAGAATATCTAGAACAGTACTTTAAACTTTTGTAATTACAGAATTTGTCACTGGTAAGTATTATTTAATGGGTTTTATTTCGCCCATTACCGTTACATCTAAAGTATGTTCCACACTTAGAGTAATAAAATATATTATTACTCTAAGGTTCCACATTGGCAATTTTGACTGGGGTAAATCTGGGCCTATTTGCTTGGATTTTAAGACATCTGAAATATGTTATGAGATTTGGTTAAAAAATCTCAAAGCCAAAAGTTAACTTAATCAGTTAATGTTGATTTTACAAACAAGAATGTGATTCACACAAAAATTACAACATTTCCATATTTTAACGCAAGCAAAATATCTCAATATCAAACTTGATACCAAATTGCGCTGAATTGCTGAAGAAAAAAATACTTGAGGTTGAAAAATTTACGGGCCAATTAAAAAGATGTCCAATTTAACCTTTCATAAAAAGTATGGTATTCAACTTAAGAGTTGTACTAAAAGGAGTATATGCTAGTTGTACTTAAAATATTATAGCTTTGATTGTACAGAGATTTTGAAATAAAGTACGAAGGAATATGGTTCATGCAGTGACCCAAAAAGACATGGAGATCGAGTCCATCTTTTAGACAATACTATACTATGTAGTTCGAAGACCAAAAAGGATACAGAATTCCTAATAAGTTTTACTGATTGTAATATTAAACACAAAGTGTTTGAAAAATAAAAAAATAATAAAAAAGTTGTTCAGTAAAATTAAAAGAATTGGCCACAAAATTATTAGTTTTTCCTTCGAAAGGTTTTCCTATCGTGTTTTGTCAGAAAATTGACAATAACGTTTACGTGATTGCCTTTACACTTTTTAACTATTTCTTTTTGGGTCAACTTTAGTTTATTTTATTTGACTATCAACTAGGTTTTGATAGTCTATTATTGCTTTGTTAACTAAAATTAATTTGAATAGTTAGTTTTCTCTTAGGAAGAATAATATTTTCAATCACCAACCAAATTTTTTAGTGTATTGCTATTTAAGTCTTACTGATTGTAATAATAAACACAACTTGTTTGACAATTAAAAAAAAGTTGTTTAGCAAAATACAAAGAAATTTTAGAAAACTATTAGGTTTTCCTGTGAAAGGATTTCCTATCGTTTTTTGTCAGAAAATCGCCAATTACGTGATAGCCTATTGCTTTGTTAACTAAAATTATCTTAAATAGTTGCGTCTTAGAAAGAATAATATTTTCAATCACTAACCAAATTTTTTAGTACCGAGATTCTATGCAATTATCATCGTACAGTCAGTGCCGAAATACTAACCCCACAGATAGGTTCGATCAGACAGTACATCTGCAAGTTATTTTCAAAATTCAACGTACGCAACTTGACACGTCCGTATATTTTTGGAATTTTTGAAATTCAAAACAAATCTATTCCTATTTCTATTATAAATATTATTTCCTACTAATAATACTACCACTACTAATACTACTACTACTCTACTTCTACTACCTTAATCAGAACTTTAATATCTATGTTAAGTCTTTTTAATATTGAATTGAAACATGCATGTGAACATTATTGTGAAATTATGAATGAAATTTTGAAGATTGGTGATTTGATTAATCAATTTTTTTGAATATTTAGGGCCAAAAGTATTTCACATTTAAAACTGTTGTTCTTGGTGTTCATCAGGAAACTTTTTCCTTAAATAATATTTTTTTAAATATTGTATTAACAACATTAATTTAGGATAAGCAAACTCATGTCATATGTATAAGTTCATTTATCCTGGAAAACACTATAGATGAACACCTGTTGTCTTTTCCGTTATTTTCCGGATATACTTAAATATCGTATTTAATATTATTTTTGTTTGGTCTACATACCTTTTCCGAAACCTCGCATCATTACTGTAATTTCATTTGGTTTTGCATTCTAAAAGTTGTTTAAAATACTTTTTTATTAAGGCTTTCTGTCCACAAATCAAGACATGTTCATATTAGGAGACGTCATCTTTGCTTAAGTTCGAAAAGCTGGACTGTCTGCTCTTCTATTAGCCAGAGTAATGTCTACACTTGTTGCTGAGTGCCGGGAATTCTGGCAAAACACGGCGAATGTTGCTGAGTGCCAGGAATTCTGGCAAAACATTGCGAATCTCTTTTGTGACAGGCTGATCAACTGGCTAGAATAGAGTCATCAGCTGATCCAGCGGGACCAAACCCCATAATACGCGCGACGCCCAGCCGAGTGCATAAATCACACAATTGTAAGAAAGTCACTTTCTAAGGAGTTATATAGACCTTCATATGGTACGTTCGGCTAATGCACTTCATTTACTCTTTTTGACTCTTTTCACTCCAAACCGTTCGGGTATTCATTTTGGTGAAAAAAGTGCGGTGTCTTTTAGCGTTCGAGTATTATAAGTGGAGCAAAAAGAGCTCACTCAATAAGTCATTTGATGTCCCAAATTACTGATTATGAGTTTTGACTTAAACTTGCGAAAAATGGCGATCCCATCCCTTCAAAATGGTGAACAGTTCCATTTATAAATCGATATGCATTAAGTCATTATAGTCACCATAAAATTTAAAAATTATTATTTTTATGTTGACTCATAAATGAAAATTTCCGCCATTTTAATTCTTTTTAAATTTAATTTAATTATCAAAGAGTGTCGCCTAACACACCTCAGAGTGCCAAATTTAATACATATCGGTTCATAAATGGAAAAATTCGCAATTTTGAACTCTCCATTTTAATTATTTTCAAGTTTAATTCAAATATTAAACAACCCAAACTTGCAAATTTAATACATGCATATCGGTTCATAAATAAGAAAGTTCTCCATTATGGTTCTGCCATTTTGAATTTTTTTGCGAGTTTTTTTAGCATTTGGCTATTAGGAGTGGAGCAAAAAGAGCTCACTCAATAAGTCATTTTGGATCCGCCAAAAATCTCAATCAACGACTTAAAACACCGCCAAGTTCCAAATTGAATAGATATCGATGCATAAATAAGAAAGTCCACCAATTTGGATCCGCCATTTTAATTTTAATAAGTTTCGGGATAAAACTGTATTAAGTGATCTCAAGCACTGTAAACTTTCAAGTTTGAGATAAATCGGTTTAAAAATAAAGAAATCCGCCATTTTGAACTTTTTATGAGTTTTTCAAAAATCAGCGACGCCAAAAATTTTCCCCCAAAATGAAATTCCTAGATCCGCTCCTGACTGTACAAAGGTTGCAGTACTTACAGTAACCGATTTACGAGTACCCTTCCTCCAAAGGTTTTTGTTTTATAAAAAAAAAAGAAAAAATGTGCTTAAAACAACCTTCAATTTTCTCTTTGTTTTTTGTACCTTCTTAAAAATTACCATAAGAAATTGATTTGTTTTTAGATTGTTGCTTTAGCTACCTTGTACCTAGATAAAAAATTTAAACAACTTGCTAATTAGTTATCTGTAAAATAAAACAAACCGTTATGTGATCTTATTTTTTATTTTGACACTTTTTGGTGAAAATAAATTAAATCAATTCTATACCACTTAGCACCAATCCAAAATACTAGGACAGTCCACTTTAAACTAAGACTAAATAAATACAAATATAAATAAAATAGATACTACATCCAGAAATAAACTTAGTTCACGTCAGATTTTTTTACAGTTTTTTTAATAACTTTTATCTTAACTGTTTCTCTGTAAAATAAATCCTTTTAAGTGAATTAAGTCCTATTAATTAGAAAAAGAAAACCATTTTTTAAAGAGACATTTTTCTATTTGAAACCTTATACACACTTTTCAACCGCCGAGCCCTATCACTATCCACCCCAACATAATTTTAGATAAAAG
Organism: Aspidapion aeneum; assembly: GCA_963576565.1. NCBI lineage: Eukaryota > Metazoa > Arthropoda > Insecta > Coleoptera > Brentidae > Aspidapion > Aspidapion aeneum. The sequence goes on along the minus strand of OY755038.1, from coordinate 28,859,255 downwards.
ACTACCCAATACCATATATCTTCCATCCAAGCACTGAAGAAAATATTAGTGACATAAAACAGTTTTTAAGGTGATTAATATTGCCCGTTTTTAATCTTCTTAAGTCTTAAAACTTACAGAGGTAATTACGATTATTGCGATTTTAGTCACACGTATCAAACTGTTTAGTCCTTTGAATTGCGACTCTATTAGAAGAAATGTGTTTTTTTTTAATTTAAAAGAATATAATGTACTTATAATATAGCTTGAAGAATCAGTTTTGGTTTTTTGAATTGGAGAGGAATCTCTCATTGAATCAACATCATCATATACTCTAGGCGAAATCCTGCTCAGATTCTTTATCCTGCGCATATTCACCGTCCTTTGATGGCCGTATTCAGGCCTTGGGTAACTTGAGAAACTGCTTGCAGAACCGGACTAAAAGTCAATGCAATCGCTTGAGTATGGATTATGGTACGAAATTTCTTCGTGATCGCAGTGTTTTAAAGATTGCCAAAATTGGACAATTTGAATGGTGACTACGGCAGCGCCGTCTAGGAGCCTGATAAGAAAGACCGTTTTTAGAACCACAATCCCTTTGATAAATGTGGCTTTAATAGAAAAAAAATTCAAAAATATTTTTGAGAGTTTTCTGTTTATTTTATATTCTTTAAACAAAACTTATACACTACATTTTTTGAGATTCTTCTAAGGCCTTTGGGCGCTGTAATTCAAACACTGCGCAAATTCTCTATCCTGCGCATATTCACCGTAATATCCTCTGTTTGGCGTATATCCAGACAAATGCTGCGCGTTTGTGAAACTCCTTTGATTGCCGTACTCAGAACCTGAGTAACTTGATAAAATGCTTGCAAGAACTGACTGAAAGTCAATGCCGTCGCTTGATTTGGGATTGTGGCATGAAATTTCTTTGTGATCTTTAGAATCACAATCCTTTCGATCATGGCAACTTTATTAAAATATTTTTATTGTTTAATTGAATATCATCAGACAAATATTATAACTTAAAGAATCGGTTTCGGTTTCTTGAATTGAAGATTAATCTCTCACTGAATCTTAGTTTTCTGTTTATTCTAAGTTCTATGCACAAAGTTATCTAACATAATTTTGAGGCTTTTGGATACTGAAGGCCAAATCCTGCTCAGATGATCTATCCTGCGCATATTCACCGTAATATCCAATATTTGGCGCATATTTAGGTGAGCGCGATTGTTAAATTCCTTTGATGGCCATACTCAAACCCTGGGCAACTTAAGAAAATGCTTGCAGGACCGGACTAAAAGTCAATGCAATCGCTTGAGTATGAATTATGGTACGAAATTTCTTCGTGATCGCAGTGTTTTAAAGATTGCCAAAAATGGACAATTTGAATGGTGACTACGGCAGCGCCGTCTAGGAGCCTTTAATAGAAAATAAAATAAAATTCAAAAATATTTTTCAAAGTGTTCTGTTTATTTTATATTCTTTAAACAAAACTTACACACTACATTTTTTGACTTTCTTTTAAGGCTTTTGGGCACTCTAAGCCAAATCCTGCGCAAATTCGCTATCCTGTGCATATTCGCCGTAATATCCTCTGTTGGGAATGTATCCAGACAAGTGCTCCCGTTAAAGAAAATGCTTGCAAGAACTGACTAAAAGTCAATGCGGTCGCTTGAGTGTAGAGTGTTGCATAAAATTTCTTTGTGATCGCGGTGTTTCAAAGATTGCCAAGTTTTGATATTTTGAATGGCGAATGTACCTACAGCAACTGACATTCACTTAAACTGTAACTCTATCTACAGGAGGTCCATCTTTAGAACCACAATCCTTTCGATGATTGCGACTTTATTAAAATATTTTTAATATTATAACCTAAAGAATCAGTTTCGGTTTCTTGAATTGGAGAGGAATCTCTTTCTGAATATCTGTTTTCTGTTTATTCTAAGTTGTTTTAATTAACTATGCACAAAGTTAACTAACTCAATGTTAAGGCTTTTGGGTACGTAGAGCCTTGGTAACTTGAGGAATTGTTTGCAGGACCAGACTGGAAGTGAACGTCATCGCTTGGGTATGGGTTGTGGTGAGAGATTGCCAATATGGACAATTTGAATGGCGATTTTAATCAAACTTATCAATCCTTGATTCCTTTAAATTGCGACTTTTTTTTTATTTTAAAAGAATATCATAAAGGTACTAATAATATAACTTAAAGAATGAATTTCAGTTTCCTGAATCGAAGAGGAATCACTCACTGAATCTGAGTTTTCTGTTAGTTCTACCTTCTTTAAATTAACTATGCACAAAGTTATCTAATATAATTTTAAGGCTTTTGGGTACTGTAGGCCAAATCCTGTGCAGATTCTCTATCCTGTGCATATTCACCGTAATATCCGAGGTTCGGCTCATATTCAGGCGAGTCCTGCGCGTCTGTGAAACTCCTTTGAGGACCGTACTCAGACCCTGGGTAACTTGAGAAACTGCCTGCAGGACCAGACTGGAAGTCAACGCCATCGCTTGAGTATGGATTATGATATGAAATATCTTCGTGATCGCGATGTTTTAAAGATTGCCAAAATTTGACCACTTGAATGGCGAATGTGCCTACAGCCACTAACATTAACTTAAACTGGAGCGCCGTCTGGAAGAGCTTAATAAGAACAACTATTTTGAGAACAACAATACCTGCGATAATTGCGATTTTGATCAGACGTATCAAACCTTTTAGTCCTTTGAATTTCTTGACTTTTTTCTTTTTGGTGGCGCGGCCTTCTGACTCTAAAAGAAAGTTGGGTTAGTGCTCCAAAACGTGCAGAAAGTTTAGGAGGATTGGCCATTCCAATATTAGATACGTAATTTCTTAAGCAAATTATGTAAAAAATATCTAATTGAAGATAGTATAGGCTGGGCTTATTGCTAGATAGTTGGCTTTTAACTTTTTTGTTTTCTAGATATGATTCAAAATTTCAAAAATCCGGGTTGTGATTGACTGTATTTCTATTAAAATGGTTTATTGATGTGATAATCCTGGAATAGCCAATTTTTTGGTTGCTTGGGTTAGTTTACTTGCGCGTGCGTGGTTAGAGACTCATGCCTGTGCATGCATGCAATTGATGATAAAATGTCATGCCTACCAATTATTAATTTTAAAAAAAATTAGTATAGGCTGGGCTTAATGCTAGATACTAGAGTGATACCAAAATTAATTTTTGACAGAATATGGCGGCGATACATTACGCGCAGTGTTTTTTTTTACTTTGGCGGCATCACGAGAGTGTGATCTCAGATGAACTGCCTTCTTACGTCAGTAATCACGTGACTGTCACATACTAATTTTCATTTCTCTCTATTAACCAACTTAAGTACCTACAAGAGCAACTCAAAAGGATGCGGTAGCTCGTAGACAAGGGTGTTTCTTTCAGATTCCTATACCGGTTGTTACGAGCTACTACTTTCCTTTTTAAGGACTTGCCCACAGTTTTTTTGGTCTTCTGACTATGATAAAGCCCTATCAATCAACCTAGGTTTAGTGTATGATGTTATTTATTGTTTTATTATCCTTTAAACATCATGCATTTTGCCCTGCAAAAGAAAATCATGCCTTTTAAGTACTAGTCATATATGTACTTGGATAACACCGGTAATAGAAAGCTCAAGTTGTCATACGTATATTTCTACGTAGTTTACGTCCGATTCGGCGCTCTACGTTTTGCTCAATCAACCAATCGTGCTTTTTTGCAAACGTAAGGCACCCGTAGACTGCCGCAAGAACATAGATACCTATGTAGGTTGCTTACGTGATCCTGACGAAGTGCGCTTGCGTACCTGTCAAATTTTATGCAATACGTCGCACAACTTAAACTGTCTATTGTTAAGATCTGATTTTAGCGAAATGTTAACTGCTGATTGTTTTAATTAACTGTGGATTCGTTTTTATCTTAAAAGTGTTACAATGTATTATCAACCATTTATAAGTTAGTACATGCAATATGCTTTTTTCTAAATAAACAAACCCTAATACAGTGTGCATCATTTCAAATGTCCCACCCAGCAATTGTTTATAACTGCTGAAAATTTATAAAAACCCCAAAACACATTGACTTAGTTTTAAAGGGGTATATGTATCTATTAGCACCTAGCCGAGGTCGATTTTTACCCTTGATTTTGGATAAGGAAAGTGGGTTAAGTGATACCTCGTTGGAAAAGTGTTTTAATGGTGTTTACATTAGAGGAAAGGCGCCTATTATCGCATAGGTTCCTAATATCGGATAGTCAAGTATTTCCTAAACTACTGGTCCGATCTACCTACATGTGCATGTCCCGATGCTACACCAAGCTCTACAGATTCTACATAAATTACAGATTTCTGCGGCAAGTTTTTATTTGCTGTTCAGATGTTTACATGAAATCATAGTGTACGAAAATTTTACCGCTGCTGATTATAGACAATCTATTCTTAGAAGGTAAGACAAATTATTAATTTGATATACATCATTTGATTGAGTATATTGTAAGGATTTATTTGATGTATAATTTATTAGGTTCAGTGCAGTTTTGTCCTTTCGAAAAGGTTGATAACCTCACATATAATGTATGCCCTAATATCGGACACTATGGGTTTCCCAATTATGCTAGTGTATGGCTTTAACTGATAGAAACAGTATACTAAAAAAGCACTAACTTTACTATGGGTTCCAAATATCGGATATTTGCGATATTGGGACTACCTCCTATCCGATATTAGGACACCATTTTTAAAATGGTGATTTTTATATTCCAAAATATATTTTTATCTGTCTCAGAAAAGAATTAAGTTTGACATTTGGCGTTTCAGAATATTGAAAAATATAGGTTACGTAATTGTTTGCCAACACGTACTTCTGATATATAGCTGAAATTTTTTTTTATAGGCCAATAGAAAAAAGTATCCGATAATAGGCACCTTTCCTCGACTTGTATTAGTTTAGAAATTTATCTATTCGTCTTTAAGATATTTTCATTTTAAAAATATTTTCTTTTTCCTTTCTAACAAGGTGTCACTTGACGTATCTTGCTAATTCTAATTTAATAGATAAAACCATTGTTTAAAAACTTATCAGGAACATAGTTTATATTCGTGTCAATCCAAAAAGGCTTCTAAATCTAAATCTAACCAATCCCTTTTCAGGATATTTTAGTTTAAAATCTAGTACCTACATAGAAGTACTGGCTCTAGTGCATGCTAGAAAAAAATTTGTAATACATAAATTGGCAGCATTTTAGCAATTTCTTAGGGCCGCTTGACATGGTGCATGACAATAAAATTTGCAGGCAAATGGCATGAAATTTTGCCCAGGTGCATGCGCAGTACAAATCCAGCTGATTGTTGCAGGCAATCCATTTTTATCGGTCCGGTGCCATTCTTTTGCATGCAAACTGTACTTGCATGCAAACTGGGGAACTTTTACCTAGATTCTGGGGAATCCATGCATGGCCATGCACAATGTCAAACAAAAAGAAGATTTTTTGCAGGCAACAATTTGACCGAAATTTTTTGCTTGCAAATATTTGCAGCGCGTCATGCATCATGTCAAGCGGCCTTTAAAAAAAAATGGCAAGAGGTTCCAAGAAAAATCACAAAAGGTGGTAATAACTATATGCTTGATTTAGAATAAACTACAGGGTAGTTCAAAAAATTTTAAAAATAGAGAGTAATTAGTGTTTTGAAAATTTAAAGTCAGTCATATTTTTTTATTTTTTTAAATTAATTTATTTGTTTATTTTGTTTTGTGTTTTTATGTATAGCAAAATCATTTTTTTTTGCAAAATTATCAAAATACTTTGTTACACAAATGAATAGGTAATAAAATACTTTTTCTTTTGAATATCTACTTTTTTCAAAAAAATGTAATTACTATATGTTGTATTTGTAAAGCATCTCATAAATAAATAAATAAATAATTGTACAGTGTGATCTGCCCTGTGAAATTTAACATCTGTAGTGTTCAAACTATGTTAAGTTAATGTATTTTAAATGGAACACCCAATTTTTAATTAAAATATCTGTTGATAGCTCTGCTCTTAAATAATAAATATTTAGTTTTGATTTTGTTTAAATAGTTTTAGAAATACTTAGTTGTAAATTTTTAATTTGTAACATTTCTTTACTGCATATAAAAATAATATATGTATAGTTTTTGCAAAGTCACCTGAAATGCTCCTAATACGGGGTTCTATCGATTTCATGAAATTTTGCTTCAATCTACCCTTCAAAAGTTATCCAAATTCATATAAAATCTTCCTGGTATAATTTCAACCCTACCGACAGAGAAAAGGCGGTCCGAGCACAAAGGGTAGACGGCACCTGACTGGCAGATTTTTTTGAGATACGCTTTTAATTGCTATTAGGTGTTCGTTTCGGGACTCCTTTAGTCGGCAGTATGCAGAGTCAGAAAATTAATCAGTGTCGTTTCTGTAGGTGTAGGAATAGAAAGTTTTATTATCGATTTTTATTTCTTTAGTTTACGCCATAATTAAATAAAATAATTTTCATGAGTATATCTACCGCCGCCCATGTCACTTTCTTTAAAGGATATGCCGATGGTCGGCTTTAACCTTTGTTCAACTGACTTTACCTACGATTTTGTTGTCTATATCGTAGTAAAATGTTGATTTCATTATTTTTGGGACAACTTTTTTTTCGTTTGTCTATGTTATAAGCAGCTAATAAATGTCAAAAAGTTATCCCAAAAATTATCAAATGGATTGTTTTCGGTTTGACAGTTTCTTTATTCATGTCAAAATCTTTACGAATGAAACTCTTAAAACTAAGTAACCAAAACCAACGTAAAAAGTTTCCTCTATCGATTGCTTTTAATTTTAAGGTTTTATTTCCAAAAGTAAAAAATAAAGAAGTTGTTATAAAATTTCACACGATACCTTATTTTATGATAAGAAATATGACATGTCCAGTTGCAAGGCAGACTATGAAGAGCTATTAAAATTTAATTTATTATGTAAAAAACTCTTGATTTATTTACATTCCTACCTACTTATCGTATTATTTTATTGTTCTATACTACACAATACAGTGCATTATCTGAATACCAGTATAATACCACCCAATATAAGTTTAATGCCTTTTTTTCTTTGTTTGACAGTCTTTGATTAAATTCTTTAACTTATAATATAATGTTACAATTATTATTTTATTATTTACCATATTTACATGGAACAGGAATCGATATAAATAAGTTATCTTAAATCAGTGTTTTGTTATTGGTTTTTTGCTTAGAAATATAACTTTAGTAACCTCAATTAAACGAAAAGTATGAACACAGTTTTAGAAAGCTACAGCTATCAACCACCTTCATCTTATCAGTGAAAATATTATATGTTCGCTTGTCTTATCTAATCTCTGGATTATTGAAATTGAAAACCATGTTGAGATCGATTTCAAAATTCCATGTAAACGAGGTAATTCCGTCATTGTTTACTACAGTCTTTTAACTAGTTTTTTATTATTTGTATTTAAGAAATAAGTAACAAGAATATTAATAAAAAATCGAAAATAAATTTAAAGATTGAAACACGGAAAATTAAAAAAAAATAATGTATAGCAAAAAAAAGGTATATGAATATGTGTAGGATAAGATTTGGTTACCTTTGAATAAGTATAGTTTCTGTTAGTTCATAGTTTTACCCATAAAAAGTCATGCAAGGTTTATTCTTAACTTAAATTGATAAATTATTATTAAATTCAAGATGCACAAAATGCTTATTTTCCTAAACATGCCTAGTAAAAAAAATTATTCCACTTTTAAATTTTAATTCTGGTGAACTTAATTATTTCATAAAGTTCCAAAAGACTTCAGAGTTTAGCATTCTTCCACGAAGGTCAGAATCAGCATCTTTAATTGCTTTATTAATATTCTTTATTAAATCACTTAAGCGTCATGATTATTTCCTTTGACATTTTTTTGTTTTTAGCAAATAGAAATTTTTTATTTATTATAAGATGACTTATGGGTGAAAAAAAAACACTTAATTTGATCATTATTTTAGTAATAAATTGTCTTTTTAGAACTTTATGATTCGTAGACCAAAATGATTTCGCTCACACCCTTAATATTAAATTGAATGATCGTGCAAAAAATATCCATATGCAGTGCCAAATTTGTATAATCCAATGCATAAACATGCTTTATATCATTCATATTATAAAAATACATTACCTCCTTTATTTAAAACACACTTTTAACTTTACTGAACACCATGTAATCAACACTTAAATTAAAACCCAAATATTTCCTTATAGAAAATTGTCAGCTGGAGAATACTCCATCACATAATACCCAGGCCTGTGTGCAAAGTAGGCTAGTTCCGCACCTTGGGCATCCCCCTCTCTATCATATCTCTTACTATTACTATCATCTTTGTTTCCCTTAGAGGTGCTATATTGTGCGTAAGCTTCCTCACGCGTTCTATCAACTAACTTATCCTCATTAACATAAAGTGGTTGATCTTGATCTTCGTCGCCGAAAGCTCTTCCCCAATCTAGTTCTTCTCCATGGCCGTAATGATGTTGATGCTGCGCATGCTCATAATAGATGACCTTTGACGGACTGTGGTCCTTTTTGAAGCTGATCCAAAATTTCGCGGCATGAAGCAACAAACCACCGAGAGCGATTAGATAGAATTTAAACTGAAGAGCGGCGTGAAAGATTTTTAAGAGAAGAGAGACTTTTTTGTAGATCAGAGCTAGAAAACCGAACAGTTTTAGCATAGATTCGAGTTTTTTCTTCTTCTTTTTCTTTTTGCCACGCGCTTCTGAAAAACCAATATGGAGAATTTTATTCGATGAAATGGCTTTACCATAATTTTCCATATATTGACTCAACTGATACATCCTTACTGGCTTGAAACTTTAAACAAAAGTTCGCAATTTATTTTTCAAACCACAAAAAGACTCGTACATCCCTATACAAGGTCTTTTAAGGGTAAATTTGACTTTGGGATTGTTTCTAAGGTACCTACATCCTCTCTAAAATATTAGAGATATATTTAATGGTCAATTTTTTTTATAAACCCATTGTAGAATGTTACTAAACTTTCGTTTTTCGTTAAAAATCACTATAGAACTGAAAAGTGGGACAACAAATAAAACTTAAAGCATCGTTTTAGCATTACAATAAAAGAAGAGAGTTAAGTTAACACCTAAAACGTCTTTATTTCATTTACTTGACTCGCTAATAACTTTTCTATTTCCCATGTTTGTATGTGTATACTCCGATTTTTTAAAGTAGTTCAATTACTGAATTTATTTTTACTTAGAAGTGCATTGTTAAACACTTAAAGCGAAAGAAGTTTGTGTTTCTTCTTAATGCCAATGTTTAATGTTTAATATACTTTCCTTTTTAAACAAATAACGCAAATGTTTGCTTCTCTGTTTCTATGTGTTTTTGAAATAAGTGTCAACTTAGCAGTTTTCTGTAATTATTGTGAATTTTATCTTATTCTGTTTAGTTTTTGTTGTATATAAGAATTTTCTTCGTTTCTGGGTTTTCATGTAACTTAATGTGATATCTTTTAACCAAATATATCCAAGAAATAAATATATGTGCTTCGAGACTATTTAAAGTCATTAAGAATACAGCAGTAGGTACTTCAATCACATTAAATAATTAAGAAACATGTGGAAGTGTTACACATTAAGTTGTAACAAAAATATCTTCAGTTGTAAAAATTGTTTAAATAAATTATTTGTGATATATGATTTAATGTGGGTGAAATGAGATGTAATGAAATAAAATGAGTTAAAATGTTTATGACTTATTATGGATCAAGTATGGTTTTGATAATAATGTTAATGTAATACATGTTGATCTAGTGAAAAACTCTTTTCAATTAATCGAAAACTTACTGTTGCTAGAGTCATACTGTGATCTATGAGAGTGACACTAGAGACAGTTAGTTATGTTCAGTTGAAAAGGGTATGTGGTGGGATGTAAAAAAAACTTATGAAAAAGCAACAAACGTAATAAAACGTAAATTTTGGAATTTATCATAATGGCTGATGCCAATTTTGAAGATCATTTTTAAATAATGATTAACGTAGGTGACATATTATTACGTTGTATTATGTTCACTGCTAAAAACAAAACAAAATGTACAAAATATGGTCACATTCAAAGCTGCTATGAATTTTACGAAAAAATCCCTTTCACCACCAAATAAAAACTTACCCCCAGTACTACTTCTTGCAGTGTCGTTTTTCTTGTGTTCTTCAGCTGCGGATTCTTCTTCTTCATCATCGTCATCATCTCCTTCTTCATCTGTTGTGTCGTCTGCTATTTCTTTGCCTTCTTTAAAAAAATCTAAAGAAAATAAACGGAGCCTATTGGGTCTAATACAGGGTGTTCCAGATACATTTTGGAAATGGCAAGAGATACTTGTACAACTAGAAGGCCCAGACAAAACTTGTTAACGACATTTGATTGAGTGTAGTCGCTAAAATACAAAACTAAGTATCTAACTAGAAAACGAAACCGATGAACCCCCAATTTTTTTGAGATAGGTAGCAGGACGGCTTGGGCTCTAACGTATGTTAAATTCACCTCATTTGACGCATTCCGGTAAACACACTATTCCGTAGACAATTAGTAAACATGCGTTGAATTAAAAAAATGTTTGAAATACCCTGTAAGTTTATCACATAACCTATTAAGGCCGCTTGACTTGGTGCATGACGCGCTGCAAATATTTGCAAGCAAAAAATTTCGGTCAAATTGTTGCCTGCAAAAAATCTTCTTTTCGTTTGACATTGTGCATGGCCATGCATTGATTCCCCAGAATCTAGGTAAAAATTCCCCAGTTTGCATGCAAGTACAGTTTGCATGCAAAAAAAATGGCACCGGACCGATAAAAATGGATTGCCTGCAACAATCAGCTGGATTTGTACTGCGCATGCACCTGGGCAAAATTTCATGCATTTGCCTGCAAATTTTATTGTCATACACCATGTCAAGCGGCCTTTATGCAAACATCACTCTAGAAAAGTTAAAACGACTCACATAAAAGCAAGTGAAGTTAATTTTGACTTTGCATTTTCAGTTTCTTTTCTTTTTAATAAATCTCAAGTATTTTTCCTGTATTTTTTTAAATTATTTTGAGTCACTCTCTAGGTATGTGACGCAAACTATATCTCCAAAATTGATAAAATTCCTAAAAGAACTCTTTTTTTTCAATAATTCAATAAAATAAGACTAATATCGGTTTTTTGTTTTTATTTGGCAATAAGTTATTACAAAAAAACTGCAAAAGGTCACATTTTTCCATATTTTAGTGGCGCGCATATAAATAAGTATAGCTCAAAAACGAATCCTATGACCCACCCCCCCAATTTTTTTGGAAAAAATGTCAGGAAGGTTTGGCCTTCAATACTCTCAATTTCAGCTCATCTGACGTATTTATTCTTTCATTCTTTATTCAAGTCAAAATCAAAGGGGGGAAATATCGGGCCTCTATACTCTAGCCTTGTTAGAAATGTGTTTTTCAAAAAATTCAAATATCGTTGCCATCTTGGAACAAATTTAATAATTTTACAAAGTGTAGTTTTAGCGCCCTAGATATAAATTATACAACGAGGAAAATTTAGTGGCATAAGGGCAAGGAAAAATAAGAAAAATAAGATAATAAAAAGATTTACCTCAGGGTAGAAGGAGCAGCAAACCAAGAGCAACCTGGACAAGCTAAGGGTAACTTTGCGGGCCTGGCTGAGGTATTCCGGAATAACCGAATACTTAGCATGCCAACAGACTACATGTTACCCAAATACAGCTTCGATCATTAACGTAATACGTTAATGGCTTCGATGTACCTTTTAAGGTTCTTATACCAACGAGGGAGGAATGGCGGGAGAGACCTGCTCAACTGCTAAACGCCGACCACGTATGGTATACAGACGGAAAAATGGGGTGGGTGTGACGGGACCACGGACTGAAATATCTGTGGGACTCGGAAACTTAGCAACCATATTCCAAGCAGAACTACATGCAATAGAAGTATGCTGTAGAGAGATTACCCGCAAGGACCTCTCAAACAAAAGCATCAAAATCATCTCAGATAGCTTATCAGTTCTAAAAGCATTAAGCTCACACAAAATTCAATCCAGACTAGTCTGGAATTGCCTTGAAACCCTAAGACAGGCCAGCAGAAGCAACAAGATCAGTCTTGTCTGGGTGCCAAGCCACACGGGAGTTGAGGAAAATGAAAAAGCAGACGCACTAGCCAGGGCGGGAGCAGAATCCGCGCTGGTTGGACCGGAGCCTTACTTCGGCTTACCTAAGGCCACAGTCACAAAAGAAATAGGAGAGTGGGTTGTTAGAAAGGGGACTCAAAACTGGCGGGCAACCCCGCGACAACAACACTCCAAAACCTTTCTAAGCAAGCCAGACAAACACAGAATGAACCAACTCCTGGAATTAAACAGGAATAGCCTAAGAATAATCACAGGGCTATACACAGGCCAATGCCGACTCAACAAACACATGAACAGACTGGGAGTAAGCAACACACCAGCGTGTAGGTTCTGTGGCGTTGAGGAGGAAATGCAACTTCATCTAATCTGCCACTGCGTAGCAAGACAAAGAACTAGGGCGAAAATATTCGGACCCGGACAGATAGAGCCTCAAGATCTTCAGGAAATATCACCAAACAAACTGATCTGCTTCATAAAGGAGATAGGTATTGGTGATATTCAAGTTGGGATGAGCCACAATAGACCACTTGAGTCGCAGTGGAGGGGCGACAGTCGCACAACTCATAGTCAAACCTAACCTAACCTAACCTACCTTAGGTTGGATTTAAACCAGCGACCTTTCGCTATTCAGGCAACTTACGGCCAATCGAATGACGTTAATATTTTTTTTCCAGACCTTCAAGTTTTTTTGAAACCAGCGCCAACTTTGTTATTTTTTCTGGTGGCACTGACAAAGTTGGCTACGATTTCAAAAAGTCCTTCAAAAAATTAGTTAACGTCGTTCGATTGGCCGTAATCGCTAATATAAACGACCAACATTTATTAAATTTATATACGATGGCGACGATAATATTTCAATTTTTCTAAAAACACAATTTTTAGTTTTTGCTCAATTTTTGGAAAACCCCTTTAGATTTTTTTAATTTCAATACAGCATCTGATTTGACTGACAATAGTGTAACTTTTTTCTAGTTCAATTAATATTGCATGTTTCCTAAATCTTCATGTAGTTACCTTCATCTAGGACACCCGTATATTTTACTTTGATATAGTAGGAAAAGAATATTCTTGTGATTAGGGTACCTTATTCAGTGGCGTATATAAGAAAAGTTTTGGGGGGGAGCGAGACCCCATGAGGCCGTATTTTATGCTATTTTATGTTTCTCTTCATGAAATATGTGGAAAATGTCTAAAACAATCATAGCTTCGGGGGGGGGGCTTATATACGCCACTGACCTTATTCATATTGTATAGGTAAAAATACAGAGGTGCACTTTAATTTATTGGCCTTTTTAGTAAGTTATTGAACTTCACTTAGCTGCATTTTGCATATGACTGGTGGACCCAGAAAGGACTTACCTCCAAATCCGCTTTGGAACAAATTTGTTATCTGCGATACCAAATTGCTGAGAGTACTGGCCAATTGCGACGGTTTGCTTTCATCATCGGACCTTCCTGTAGCTCTAAGTGCTTCAGCGTCTGCTTGTGCTGAAAAATAAAGAAGCAACAATATTATTATTCATAGAAAAAGAACTATAAACATTTTAAATTGAAAATTTTTATGCACGCTGTTTCCTCATTACATTATCTGTTGCTACAACTAAAGCGCTGTTCACACATAACTGCCAAATATCAAGCAACTGGTTTGATGTTTAAAACTGCTGTCAAGTAGTCGGAGAAAACTGAAATTAGTGCTTCAGCTTGTTACAACCAAGTAAACGCATTTCATTTATCTAGTTTTTTAAAAGTTCTTGTTCTACATGCAGTCACTAAATACATTGTATTATTAAGACCAATATTTGCGAATATACACGTGACTTAAAGGAGCTTATTCACTTGAGCCCGAATTTGTATGTCTTGCTACGAGGCCGAACAAATGCCTCGTTTGTTAAAATTTTGCAAGGCAAGCCCACTGTGGCAACGATCGAGGCAGCGATCTACCCGTGGAGGACTCGGACCGTGTAAGTGGGCAGTGCTGCATATTATAGGAATAGATAGGTTAATAAAAAAAGGAAAAAGAAACGTTAGTGGGCGACATCCCTTTATAGGTTTAGACTGACCATGAGAGGTCAGTTATTCTTAAATAGCATGCTGGAATAGGAAGAAAATGGCAATTTTTGCAACTTCACGAGATTGTCTTTCGCAGACTTCCATTTGTTATTGGAATCATTAATTTATCCCGATATTTCTAGAAAAGATAATAATTTTCGGAAAGCTGTGACAGAAACCGAAAAAAATTTTGCTATAAAACTTAGATACTGCCAAATATCAAGCAACTGGCGATTCATTCACTAGCTTGTACTGCATCATTCAGGAGCCTCTCAAGCTTTCTTTTTAGAACGACAACTTCCGATGAATGAATGAACCGAACCGCCATGCATCTGCTTTGATCGTGTTGTAATATGGTTTATTACTTTTTTGCCAAAGAATTGGGTATTTCTCGTATCTTTGATAAAACTGAAAGTTTTTAACTTTGCCAATTACTCATTTTGGGTTTCACAATTAAATATTTTCGCCTACAACTACAAAAACAAACAACACAATAACTGCTGTGCCGCGAATCGAAGCGACTAGGACGAAATTTCCGTTCATATACAACCGAGTTTGCCTTTGAAGTACCGACTTTGATCGGATGGCCTCCCCATACCGCGGGTATAGTTTTTGCAAAGTCAGTTGCACAAAGGTTAAAGCCGACCATCGGCATATCCTTTAAAGAAAGTGACATGGGCGGCGGTAGATATACTCATGAAAATTATTTCATTTAATTATGGCGTAAACTAAAGAAATAAAAATAGATAATAAAACTTTCTATTCCTATACCTACAGAAACGACACTGATTTATTTTCTAACTCTGTATACTGCCGACTAAAGGGGTCCTGCAAAGAAGACCTGAAAGCAATTAAAAGCGGATTTCAAAAAAATATGTCAATCAGATGCCGTCTATCCACCTGCGCTGGGTCGGTCAGAAAACAAACACTTTGTGCTCGGCCCGCAAAGAGCGCGCCTTTTCTCTGTCGGTAGGGTTGAAATTATACCAGGATGATTGAATTTGGATAACTTTTGAAGGGCAGAATATAGCAAAATTTCATGAAATCGATAGAACCCCGTATTAGGAGCATTTCAGGTGACTTTGCAAAAACTATACATTCACCGAACAAATGCTGTTGACCACGCCTTTAAGGCACGCACACTTTATGTATGCTCGTTTGGTCTTGCAGCGAGGTATGCGAATTCTGCCTCCAATGCCTTAAGAAACCTAACCCGTCTTATATGTTGGAGTACGAACAGTATTATTTAGACGCACGGACTTCTTAACCTCAAAATTGATAGTTGCCATAAATCGGCGAAACACCTAAAAATAACTGCAGTGTGTGTTTGCCGTTCTGGATCCTATTTCTGTTGGCAGCACTGTATTTTTTCTGCATAACTGAAATTAAAGAAGCGCGTCGTTTTCTGACAAGGTTGACTAACGTTGCTGGCCCTCGTTCCGCATTCAGCTCACCGCTGAGCTCCACTGCGTTCTGTGTGAATCAGCTAATCGTTCTCGTATTTTCTGGATTTCGCTTTTTTCATTTTTCTATTATTACGGATTTTGCCAAAAGTTTTATTGGTATTTGTGCCAAATTGTAGTAGCCAACCGAAACTTTAACATTTTCTCACTCAATTTTAAGTAAGTGTATATGTGTGGGAACACTGAAATCAGTGTTGCCATCAAGAATAGGATCCACAACGTCAAACGCTGGTTAGTGCAATGATTTGTTATAACATATTATAGTTAACAAATATGCGTGTAGACGTCACCAAGGCTAATTAAAAAACACAGGCCTCGATTCTGACAAAGTTAGCTGGAATTGTTTTCTTGCTAAATTTTGTATTGGATTTTATTGAAATTCGAGTGAAATAATACCGGACGCCTTTCTGATATTTCACCACACTTTTATGATAATAACATTACTTACGTTTTAAAAATGCTTGGATTTTTTTTTGTGTATAAATTACATTAAAAACTGGTGAAATGAATTAAGAAAATTAATATATAAGTATAATATATAAGTCGTAATTTAAAGAATTCCACAAAATATACCTAACAAACTAGGCCTATTGTTGTTGTTTTTTTTTACCAATTTAAGTAAGTCCTACCGATTTTGAGATAAAAATTCCTAAGAGTATTTAAACAATCAAACCTACCTCTCTTTCGCTTGCAATATTTTTGTAGAACCTGCTTAACATGACTAACTAGAAATTCCTAATAATCAAATAAAAATTTTAGAAGTGTCACTTGTCTTCCTTATCGCATTGGCTCTCTTCCTGTCGAAAGAAATGCACGAACAGAGTTTTGTAGGAAACGCCCTGTTGCATATTAAACAGCTATAAATATAGCACATATACATTTCTCCCCGCGTTTGTGCTACTTAGCTACTTCTTTGTCGTCTATGATCTAAACGGCAAACTTCTAAGCGTGCCGAATATTTTTGCAGTTTTTACAGAAGTTCTTGGGCCCTTTTCCACATCTTTGTGCAGTTTAACGTAAAGTCTTTTAGCCGCAAGACTGGCTAGTGATTCTTATGCTTCTTATGTCTAACCACCTTTAAAAGAAAGATCCCCTTAATTTTTTGCATGCGTTAATTTCGGTGATTTTTCATCGGTGGATTCGCGATGCCAACAGTTGCTTGACAGCTGACATTATGTCATCAATCTAAAGTTATTTCTGATTGCATCAGCTGAAACCATCAGTTGAAGTAAAAACCCGATGGCACTCAATATTTTTTTGATTTTTCACCATCGTTTTTTATTTTCAGCTTTTCGAAGAAAAACATATCTGAAGAAATTCTGCTCTCGAGGTACCTAATATAAAAATGAGATTCTGCCTGAATTCTTTAAGTTTTACTGGGCAACTTTCAAAGATTTCTCATTATTAGGTTTCTTTTTTCATTCTCATCTACTTTAATAAATTTATTCCCTCCTGTTATGTAACACTCGATTATCGTTCCTCGTCTGAATCCTCAGATGAAGAACTACTACCTCCAATAGCTTTATCTCAATTTTGGCAGCAGCCCTATTTATTGCAGACATGCTGTTTTTTTAAGTCGACTTTCACTGAAAAAAATGTGTACTCCATCAAAACCTTCCACCGCCTCCCAGGCCTGGTTGCAGTAAATGGGAAATATAGTAACTTGATTAATGTGGTGGATTCCACCGGAAAAATTTAAGAACTTGATTGTTGCTACCTGTTTGCTGGGAAAAATACTTCCCCATACTTCATCCCCATGACTTGGCAAGTCAAAAAGTTTATTTTGTAAGGCATTTGTGCAGTGGCCTTATAAAAACTGAAAAAATCTAAAAAAATATTTGATTCATCTCCGGATTTAATACATGGGTAAATCAAATAAAAACCGGAATTTTGTTTTAAAGATGTTATTGGTACAGTAAATAAAAGTTTAAATACTTCTTATTCTTCTACTTTACTATTTTTTTCGACTGGATCAAAAGTTTTTTAATTCCTTCATCAAATAATGATACTGTTCATGTCTGTGGGGGGGGGGGGTTCGGTTCGGTTTGGTTCGGGGGGGGGGGGGGGTTCGGTTCGGTTTGGTTCGGGGGGGGGGGGCAGAACAGTTTTGGGGGCCCAAGACCCCATAGGCCGTATTTTATGCTATTTTATGTTTGTATTCATAAAACATGTGGAAAATATCTAAAAGCATCTTAGCTTCGGGGGAAGGCGGGCACCCCAGGCCCCCCTCTTATATACGCCACTGCCCTAGAGTTATGGCGAGCTAAATAGAAGATTCTGGTTCATATATTTCATCCTCGTATGTATGAGAAAGTCCTTTTCTGTATTAATGTGTAAGAATATTGTGTTTGAGACCCAGGTAGGTTTTCTAGGGAGAAAATAAAAAAATAAATGGATCTATGACAGATTTGATACCTTCCTAGCTAGCCTATTAGCCCACTTCAAGTGAAGCTATGATAATCAGCCTTGAAAACAGTTTTTTGTAAATATCTCAAAAACTAAAGCTCCTACAAAGTTTTTCACAAATTATTGAGCCGAATGTAGTGTACTATATTCCGAAAACCTCATATTGATGCAATCGTCCTTTAAGAAGTTAGCAATTTTAAAATTTTTTAATTGTCAAAAACCTGTCATTAGCATTACTGGATTTTGACCAAAATCTAACCTAACCTATCCTCGGCCCCGGGTCCACCTCGACTGGATCGGTCAATTCGTCTTGATACAGTAAATTGTAATTTTTAATATTTTGTATTGTCGATCTTTTTTCGACCTTTTGTACTTTTGACCTTTTGTATTTTCAACCATTTGTACTTTCGACCTTTTGAACTTTCGACCTTTTGTACTTTCGACCTTTTGTACTTTCGACCTTTTGCACTTTCGACCTTTTGTATTTTCGAGCTTTTGTATTTTCGACCTTTTGTTTTTGAACCTTTTGTACTTTCGACTTTTTGTATTTTCGACCATATTTTTTCGACCTTTTGTACTTTCGACCTTTTGTACTTGCAACCTTTTATCCGTCGCCCCTGCGCGGGATAGGAAAGTAAAAATAAAGGAGGTTTTAACTAAGCGGACAAACGGACGGCTTTAAAATAACAGACTCTTCGTTAAAAAAACCGACCGACGCGCGACGTATGGCAACTTAATTGTTATTTCTAGAAACCAAATACAAGAAATGCACAACCAGACACAAAACATCATATTAAGACTCATTATTCATTCAAATACGGTGCTAACGATAACTGTAGATTTCTAGGTTTTAAATACATTATTCTTTTTAGCGCGGTCACCAAATTTTTCCGTTTCTTCAGATTCATTCTATGTGGAATACGAATTATGGTTAGGAATGAGCAATATTAAAGAACGTGAGAAAGTGGCTTAAAAATGCGGTAAATGGGTGCTAGCAAGCTATTGAGTTCTTTGGTCATATCAAGTCAAAAAAGATATCACAAGAAGGGACAAAAGTCTCAAAAGTATTGTTTATATAGGAAACAAATATGTGACGCTTGGGCCGATTGATATAAACATCTGTCAAGACAGCCGTCGTGTTTTCTTTCATTTTGATGTACAGTACAACTTCAGTAATCCGGACACATATCGTTCCGGTCAATGCCGGATTATCGAGGTATCCGGACTACTGGGACTATTTATTTTTTTATAAAATTCGCAAAATTTCATACTAAAATACCTTTATTTCGTAAAATTTTTTATATAAAAAAAGGTAAAACTTAAAAAATCATTCCAATGTTATAAAAATAGAAAACTACAAAAAATGTATGTTCCTATGTAGATACATACATACCTATGTATAACTTAAACTGCATAAGTATAACTTAATCTAATTTTTTTTTTTTAAAAAGTGTCTAACTAAGTTTGAATACTCTTATTTTTAGCTAGTTCTAACGCTTTTTCCTTTAGCCGTTTGAGTAGCAATTTGTCCTCCGCTGGAAAATCATTTTCCTCTGTCCATTGAATGGATACTGATAATGACCTCGCAGCGTCACCGTGCTTTATTCTCTGCACCATTCCTCCTTCAATGTCTGATTCGCCGGATTCATTCTGTTGGTCTTTGTTAACTATTGCCTCGTTTATTATGTCTTCTTCTGTTTGGTCTACAATAGTGTCTTTTTCTCCAGTCGCCAACTCAAAGTCTCTTTTATAGTTCCGAAAGTGGAAGATTTTCTTCATCAGACTCCGCGTCCTATAACACCTCTGTACTGCGAATGAGTTCAGTCCATAATGCTCCCCAGCTCTTTTGAATATTTCTTTGAGAGATTGATGTCCAAGCGAAATCCAAGTTATCTACTGCAAGTTGTATTCTTTCAACATCTTTACCATATCTGCTCCTGCATTTGATATGACTTGATTGAGCAAGCGCTTTCTGTATCCCACCTTTATGTTTTGAATCAAGTTTTGGTCCATTGGCTAAAGTACTGCCGTGCAGTTAGGGGGCAAGAACATATTTCTAAAGTCTGGATCAAAATTTAGTTCTTCCTCTGGAGGATTAATTCAGAAATGCCTACAATTATTACGGCGCGTGAAACTTGTTAAGACAGCAAAATTATTTTTATGTTTCGTAGACTATTTTTACACGCAATATAGGCTAGGTTCTTTCACGATTGGCTAAACGTTTTAACGTCCGGTTTAGACAGGTAAAATTTTGAAAATGTCCGGTTTATAGAGCAATCCGGATTACTGGAGTGTCCGTTTTAGCGAGTGTCCGAACTACTGAAGTTGTACTGTACTTGTATACTCTATAGTAGCACAGCTCCCTCTAAATGAACAAGTAGACAGACATTTTGTTTAACATCTCCGTTTCTTTCTCTGAGTAATTTGCTGTTTAACTATATATTCTAAAATTGCTTAAACTAGCTAAAACTAGGCCAAATTTCATTACATTTATCTAAATAATTAATAAACTGATTGACTGGATTAGTTTTAAACAAAGTCTGTCAGAAAAAAATAAACCAATTAGTACCATTGCAAACGCCAAAAGAAATTGAGTATTTTGTTAAAAATATTCAACAAGCAGCTTGGGAAAACACAGCAAATCTCAGCAACATGACACAGGCGAGAAATCCGAACAATGAAAAATCAACCCATTAACAATAACTTTTTTACTTAAAGAACTTACAGTAACAGAAATCCTTTGTAAATCAAACATAGATTTTAAAAGACCAATTACTCGAATTCCAACAATACGATATTCAGACAACCAGTGGGCAAGGAGTAACGAAGAAAAAGCAGGACTATTTGTAAGCCATTTAGAAAACACATTTCAGCCCTATGAACTATCAGATGAAAACTTTCATTTCATTAAACCTCATCAATTCAAAGACCATATTAAGCTTACATCACCAAAGGATATATGAACGGAAATCAAAAATGTTAATACGAAAAAAGCGCCAGGATATAAACTTATTACCCGGAAAGTAATAAAGCAACTCCCCAGAAAAGCTATTGTAAAACTATGTAACATAACTAATGCGTCCTTTAGGCTAAGGTATGTAGCTAATCCGTGAAAAGTTGCAGAAATTATCATAATTCCAAAATCGGGAAAGCAACCCCATGATGTGCCATCTTACATGCCAATATCTTTGCTGCCAATTAGGTATACCTAGTTCTATGAAAAAATGTTGCTTTAAAAAACCAATCATAAAAAGACAAGAAATTATTCCATCTCATCAATTTGGGTTTCGAGACAAGCATTTCACGATAGAGAAAAAAGTTGGTTCTGTTTGTTTGGAGTCATGCATATCTGATCTGAGTATAACAGGAAGATTCATACTCAAATTTAAGAGAAGTTTAAGCAGGCATGCTCCAGGGTAGCCTTATTATGTTTATCATTCACTGCAATATCCCAAAGCCAGAAAATTGTTTCTTAGGAACATTTGCCGATAATACTGGTTTATTGACGGTAGAAAAATCTATTGTGGAATCAATAGAAAAACTGCAGGATATCACCCAAGTTCAAAATAAAACCACAAAGTGGCGAATAAAATTAAATGAAACCAAATAAATTCATATTGATTTTACAAACAAAAGTGTAAATCACATACAAATAACAATTAACAACATCCCGTATGTACTATATTGAAATCAGGCAAAATACCGATTGGAAGGAAATTGTTATAGACAAATACTGAAACCAGAAAAATCGAAACTGTGGCAGAGACTATACAAACACGGATCACCCAACAAAGGTGATCCGTGAAACAAAGGTACGCAAAAAGCCATGAAGGTAGACTCCATCGGCATGTAAATGTGGAAGCGATTAAGCTTTTAGACAATACTATGCTAGTTAGAAGACGAAAAGGAGTGAAGCCGCTAGTAAACTAAATGATATAAAACAAAATAATGCTATAAACAAACCAAGATTGTGAGTTATAGTTGTAGCAAAGCCGGGAGAACTGTTGACTGAACCCAAAGTTTAAATCTAACTTTTCTAGTAAATTAAGTTAAAACAAAATTGCTAATTAGTCTTATTGACTAGATTGTAATATACAAAACACAGTGTGTTTGACAAATTAAAAAAATATATCTAGAGAGTGTGTACAACATGTAATGTGTTTTACCATATTTTTAATTTTACAAAAGCTTGGGCCCTTGCATTACGGAGAAAATTGGATTTAATTACAAATCTTAACAATTTTTTTTTAATACCTATGGCAGAACTTACTCTGATTTGTTTTTGCTTATAACGGTTATACCATACACCAGCTATAGTTTAGTTATTCCATTTTCTGAAAAATAAACTAAAATCTTCACTCTGCTCTATTGATAAATGCTGGCAAGTGCGTGGCAGAATATTTTTGTACTCTCGTCTCCACCTACTTTTTTTCTTTAAAAATTCAAAAACTTATTACCTGGTTTCAATCATAATAATGTTTGCTTAAGAATTTTAATTTTTACAAAAAGATGATTGACCTATTTTTTTATTCAGTTAAACATAAAAATATATTTCTTTTTCAGAGCAATACAGATTAGGGACACAAGTGAGTGAAGATATTGAAGATTGATATATAAAAAAACATATATTTTGAGCAGGAAGATCGATGAAATAACTGATTACTTTGCCTCAGTCCGCCCCAGATTATACTCTAAAAGTACCCGGAGGCATAATTAAAAACAAAAAGAAAATAGTATTGCTCGTATCATATCGCATAACAATACAGGGTGTAATTTCAATAACGCACTAACCTCTAGAAAAAGTAAAAAGAAGGATATTTTCCTATTAAATTTTGCATCAAACCTCTTTGTTTTTTAGTTCCAGAGTGACAAACGTAATATTGACAGAAGAAGGTGTAAAGACCTTTTCAGGACACCCTGTATATGATAATCATAACCAAAAATTTTGCTTTAGGTTTTTTTGGAGCGGTCAAAAACACATTGCGGATATCCGTTAAAAAACTATTAATTACAAAACATCTCCTTTTTTGCTCTAATTTTTCTTTTAAAATGTTTACCGCCCATTACTTTCCTTGTTATGTTTTTTGTTCTCTTATTAGTACGCTAAATTGCACTTATTTTTTTTTCATTTTGTCTTTAAATTTAAGTTATAGTTAGGATTGTTTAATTGTTATTACGGTTGGTTAACTAATTAACACATTTATTTCTTCAGTGCGAGAAGAAGAGCATTTCACGCTTTTTTTATTATTTTAAAATGTATAAATGCATTCTACAAGTGCATGCAGATATACGTAGTAGCCCGGAGGATAACGGAATCTATGTAGAAAAATTTGTGGTCGGGCACTTAATTAATGGAGAATTGCCGAGTCCAGCGAATTGGGGCTACCTTAAGACAGCAAACGGTTGGACTCCCAATTGGACAGATCTTTCCGAAATATGGAAGTCTTTTAAAGATGTAGGAAAGTGCTGCTATAAAATGGGATGCGACAAATTGCGTTGCAGTTGCCGCTGAAACCACCTCCCCTGTACCACAGACGGTGAAAATTGTCGTGGAGCTTGTCAAAATCAAAGGTAACAATGTAATTAAGATTGCTTTATAATCATATTTTTATTAACATTAAACGGGTATTTTTAGATCAGACCCTACTCAGCTGCAAGAATCAAGCAATTTAAAGCTGAAAATAACTCCAACATACAAAAGAAAGTAACTTTTAGCGTTGTTTGAGGAGATTATCAAATTGGTTTAAATTATTATATTATATATAGTATAGTTTTAAGTATATTGTACATTGAAAGCCGCCATATTTAAAATGGCCTCAAAAATAAAAATGGAAGCTCCTACGTTTGTTTTGTTGTCAAAATTGGATTTAGGAAGTCAAAATACCTATAAAACGATATACCATAAGCTATAAGTTCAAGAATGTGTCAAATTTAGGATCGCCATATTGAAAAAGTGGCGCCCAAAAGTAAAATGGCAACATGTGTGATATCTTTATCACAATAAATGGATATTTCGACCCAAAATTAGTCAAAATCGAGGTATTACAAGTTATGGTTTAGTGTATGGTTTAAATTTTTATGTAAGTTGGCCGCCATCTTGATAAAGAGCTACTGTAGTCGTCGGACGCCATTTTCTATCGGTGTAAAATTTTAGTAAGTTTTATTTAAAATCAAAGAATATTCCTAATGTGTTTTTTGTAAAAAATAAGTCATTTTAGGATATCTTAAAAAATGCAGCGGAAACTCCCCATTCTATGGAGGACTTTTTTCGGGACTCGACTCAAATCGCTTAGAATTGTCCTAAGAACTAGTGTACCAAATTTTATGCTTGTATACCTAATACAGTCGAACCTCTCTAACTCGAACCTCTATAACTCGAACCCCTCTATAACTCGAACCTTTTCAGCGGTCCCTGCACTTTTTACATGTATTTTAACCTATGTAACTCGAGTTTCTATAACTCGAACTCTCCATAACTCGAACTGTTTTGGTTTTCCCTTCAGGTTCGAGTTATAGAGGTTCGACTGTAGTCACATTTTTGCTTTATTAAGCCGTTATCCTGTGTACTATAGGTCTGTATACAGTCCATCTATCTATGTATTTAGCCTTCTTCGATCCATCTTTGGGCATAGGCCTTCCCCAATATCTTCCATTCCTCCCTGTCTGTCGCCATGTTCATCCATCTAGTTCCCGCATGTTTCTTCAAATCGTCGGCTCATCTCATTTGGAGTCTGTCCCTACTTCTTTTTTTTTTCACAAGGTCTCCAGTTTACAATACATTTGTTCCATCGATCTGTCTGATATGACTGGTAAATTTCCATTTTAATTTTGCTTCTCTGACATCCGTTACTTTTGTTTTATTTTTCCTATTTCTTTTTTGATCCCTTACTTTTATTTATTTTCTTATCCATTCATTCTTTTTTCTATCTATTAGTTTTATATGTAACATTTATCTCTTGTTACCTTATCCATGTTTGATTTTGTAAGTGTCCCGGTCTGGGATCCATAGGTAAGTACAGAAAGGATACATTGGTTATACACTTTCGTTTTGAGGTACTGAGGATATTTTTTAATTTTTAATATGTAGCTTAATCTACTGAATGCTGCCCAGGCCAATCTTACTCGTTCCTTGATTTCAGCTGTTGGTTTTCTTTTTTTAGTTTATTATTTGTCCCAGGTAAATATATTATTTTACTTGTTCCATTTTCTCTTGGTTTATTCTGATCGTGATATCTTTATCTGTGTTTGTTAGGATTTTAGTTGTAGTGTAGTTCATATTCTAGCCTATATTTTAAGTTGATGTATCCAGTTTCACTTCAGGAACTTCTGTCATAGTTATCTCACTACATGAGAAAATCCAGGCTATGTTAAATAAAATACAGTTATGGGAATCTTGTCTAAATAGAGGAGTGTCTGAGTGCTTTCCTACACTGCATGATTTTGTATCCGAGTCAAATAGTCCATTTTCAGCAACAATCACTTCTGAGATAACCAACCATCTTCAGAACCTGGAAGTTTTAATCAAAGAATATTTTCCAAGGCAAGAAGAGAATCTTGATTGGGATCGCAATCCGTTCTCACTGTCGAACAAGCTCATCAAACTCTAAAGTCCCGAAGCAGATATGCGCATACAACTTTGAAACATTGAACCCGATATTGAGAAATTTGTCTCATACCAAATAAACAGAATGGCAAACTATAACCCCCTAAGAGCCTCTTCACCTCTTTCACCTGACCAGCCGCCAACCAAATCAAATCATGTTGATTTTACAAACAAAAATGTAAATCACATACAAATCACAATTAACAACATTCTCGTAACATAATTAAATCAGGCAAAATATCTCGATATGATTGCGTTGGAAAGCATAAGAGAAAAAATAAGAACTAAAGAAAAGGTATAGAAACATGAACTAGTTAATTAAAAAGAAGTCCAATTTACGAATTCATATTAAGTTACTGCTTTATAAACAAATATTAAAACCAGTATGGACCAATAGTATTCTATGGAGTTGTACTAATAAATGCACCTTGGTACGTTCGAAATAGTCAGAGATATAAGACCCCCTCATATCTCTGGAAATAGTGTAGCAGAGACTATAAAAAAGTACGCAAAAAGTCATGAAAATAGATATACTCCATCGACATGTTAATGTGGAAGCAATTGAGCTAGTTCGAAGACTAAAAAGAGTAAAGCCGTTTGAGCTAGTGAACTAAGTGAAATATATGCTAAAAACACAACACAATTAGTGTGAGTTACAGATGTAGCAAAGCGGGAAGAACTGTTGAGTGAACCGTAAGTTTGAATCTAACTTTTCTTGTAAATTAAGTTAAAAGAAAATTGCTAATTAGTCTTATTGACTAGCTTGTAATACAGTAAACACACTGTGTTTGTTTTTAAGAAAATTTAAACAATAAGGAGGTATCTCCTACCCAAACTTGTATCGTTATTATTTCTAAGTGATCTAAAAAAAATATAAAGGTGCCAATTATTTAAATTTGTAAAAACTAGGTTAGTAGGAAAATCGTTGGTCACATATAGGTACTTAGTCGCGTCTTTGGTGGTGACAAAATAATTAAAAATGGTCAGTCCGGACAATAAAATATATGAACCGTTAAATCTGTAAATCGACACTGAATTTATTTAAATCATTGTCATAATTAGGAAGACAAACACATACGATAATTTGTACAGTTAGAACGATTTGTTTGGACAATATGTCGTGCGGAAGAGAAATCTAGGTAGTTTTAAAATTTAATAGTTTAAATTTGATTGGGAAAATTAGTACTATAAAGGATACAGCACCACACATAATTTAAAAGGATGTCTTTAAAAAAATGGATAGCAGGCCCTCATTAAAATTGTTTTTGAAAATCACTGCGTAATGGAATTAGTCCATCGCGTGTTAATTCATTAATGTTTAATTTTTATTATTATTATTATTATATAAACTTTTTATCAGAAATAACCTCCTCTATCACCTGCTGCACTATATCTTCTAAGATATGGGGCACCAGATCTGTGGGACACCCTGTATATATGTAAATTCTTTTTTAGAATTTTAAAAATACATATTTAAAAAATTTTTAGAATTTTGAATAATACTTAGTTTAAAAAGAAAATAATTTAAGACCAATCCTAAACATCCGAAAAATGATTAAAATAATACAAGAAAAAATTATTATTTTAGTTTCTTGCGCGCACCCCCGCCAGGTGTTCATAGATAGAGAGGTCGTAAACAAAATCGACTTGTCTCGGAATTTTCAAATATTTTTAGCATTTCTCGAGAAATCCTGGGTTCGACGTTTTCAATGGGACACCCTGTATACAGTATTACTTAATTTGTAACAAAATAAGTTGACCCGTTCGTTCCACTTTTTCTATAATTTTCCTTATTCTTAACATTTTTGCAATTAAGATTCCATTAAAAAGATCGCTAATTGGTTAGTGATGTGATGATCAGACGAGATCCCGTTAATTTTTCTTGTAGGTGTATGCGGGAAAAACTTTCACATTGACCTTTAGCTCTGATTTTATACGATTTGTTTGTAGGTGTCATAGGCGCACTTAGAGAAGTGGACTGCTCCCCTTCCAATCCTAAGAATTTTTTAGATTTTTACCACATATTTCATTAATAAAATAAATGGATCTATCATGGATGTGATACCTCCCTAGCCTATGATCAGGTTTAAAAAAAGTTTTTGTAAATATCTTAGAAACGGACACTTCTACAAAGTTTTTAGTAATAACATAAATTACTGAGAAAATCCTGTTCTCAGTGGCGGCTCGAGAAATGACGCAGGTGAAGCGCTGCTTCACATATTAATCTAAGACAGGACAAAACATTAAAAATCGCCGCCTGTGTCAGCAACACCGAACGTGCGGTTGATAACCTTATTACCTATTACCCAATAAAAAACCGGATTCTATATCGACATTTCGTCCTCTCTTTTTATATTTTGTAATTAGCAGGCAACAAAACATATCGCTATGGAATTCTAGAGTGCCCAGAGTAGAGGCCTAGCGTACAGACAAGCATTGTTGAAGCGATTTTTGTTTTTCGTTCGTCTGTTTTTATTCCATATGCTGCGGGGTGAAGGCGTTCGTTGGTTGTCATGAAAACGTTGCATGCTTTGGCAGAGCAAATAGTCAGGTGTTGAAACTGCGTACATTATTACAATAGTGTCCGGTTACCTGCGTATTGTTTACATTCGGTTCTAATTGAAATCATTTGATATTAACTTCTGCACTTTGCAAATCAAAAATACGCAAACTCTACTAAAAAACAAAAGAAATTATGGTACATTTATGAATATTTTCGATATAGCTGCCTCAAGAATTATTGTTCCAACTGAACATCGCGGCAGAATAAGAGCAACGTTTACACGAGATCAGATTGCTAAGAAATATAGCATACTGTAATATGAAATCCTGGATATAGTCGTTGCAATACCCCAAGTCCCTTTGCTATCCTTTTTTACTTTTCTGCTATAAAGAAGACAGAAAATAGCATCGAAAATCATTGTTGGCCCCAGATTGCAGTTGGCAGTTGCAAGCCTGTCTGTCTATCATAGTTTAAATTGACAATGAAAGTAAACTTTCAAAACAAAAAATTTTGTAGTAAAAATCAAAGATTATAGAATATAATTGTAAAAATATTTTAGTAAAGTAAATATTTAGAAGTATTAACACAGTCTCAGAAAAATAGTCGCACTTGCACGCTTTTTCCGATCTTCAGTCCCATCCGTAATAACTACAGTGCAAAATTCAAGAAACAGTAATTGGTTTTGACAAAAAGTATGAAGACTTTCGGATGCCCTTCAAAACAACGCCTTTAAAAACTAATTCAAAAAGTTTGTAAAACTATTGTTTAAAAAGATAAAACGCAAGTTTAAAAAATTTATACACTATTTTACCATTTTTTACAATAAAACCAGGCCAGATATTTTTACAAAACTATATTAATACAAAGAATCGAAGTCCCTTATTAGGTGAATATATAAATTTGTAGTTTACAAAAGTATTAAGAAAATTATGTTATCAAACAAAAAATTATGAAATTCAAAAGAAATACAATTTTAGGAGATGGAAACTGTCTTTTTAGATCTGTAAGTAAATTTTTATTTAATTCCGAAGATAAACACTATGAAATAAGAAACAAAGCAGTCCTATATATTAATCAAAATTGGAATAATTTTCAAAATTTTTTAACAAATCAAATTTGTAAAAATGTTTATTTACAAAAAATGGGTACAAATGGAACATATGGTACGGCAATCGAATGCACTGCTCTTTCAGAGACATACGAACTAAATTTTTTCATTTACAAAATTCAAAATCAATGTAACGATGAAATCTTTAATTTTGATAAACCAACAGACATTCTTCATAATAAATTTTCTAAAACAATCCATCTTTTGTTTTCTGGGAATCCGGATCAGGGTCATTTTGATCTTTTAAATGAGGTCTCAAACGATACGACCGCAGAAAACCAATGCCAAACTTGTTTAAAATATTTCAAGAATTCAAATGGTTTAAAAATTCATATTAAAAAAACCCATCAAAAATTGCAAGATTCAATAAGTCAAATGTATGATTCATCAAACTCTACATTAGAAGGAAATAATTTAACATTTGATTCGAAACAAGAATATAACAGTAATGTATTCAAATGTTCAGAATGTAAGCAAAGCTTTATATATCTTTCAAACCCTAAACCAGGACAAACTTTTGGTACTGAATGTGACCTTTGCAAAATTATTATTTGTAAAAACTGTTCAAAAATATCTAATACTGAATATAAAACAATCACATTAAAAAATCGAAAAATGATTTTCCTCTGTTCTAAGTGTACGAATTCCTTACAATCCATTCCAAAATTACAAGAAGAAATTTGTATTCTCAAAAGGGAAATAAAAACTTTAAAAGACAGTAACAAACAAAGCCAACCGAGTCTCAATATAATTCAAAAAGAACTAACTATTGCTAATATGAAAAACAACAAATTAGATAAAGACACCTTGTTATATAACTCTAAAGACCCTCTTACTTTATTATCAAAAGAAAAGACAATATCTACATTCCAAAGGTTGAAAAAGAAAAACAATAATCAAAAAACTAATCCGAAAAAAATAGATAAAGAATTATCTTTAAATCAAAATTCTGCCCAACAACATATACTACAAAATTATAACTCTACACCACATCAACAACCCAATAAATCAAATATTTATAAAACTGATAACTCACCAAAAATAAAAATTATCGGAGATCATTTTGGAAGAGGATGTGCAACCAAACTTCAAGAAATTATGGAAATTGGAAAATTCAGTATCGAATCATACTTAACACCGAATTTGCCTATCTCAAAACTAATATCCAGAACAGCAGATACTTATAAAGAACTTAAATCTACAGACCATCTAATTTTGTTCCTCAATAGAGACACAGAAGAAATAATTAATAATCCAAGGTATTTAAAAAATTTGTTAAACATAGGTAAAATAACTAATCTTATTATTTGTGTAAAGAAAAAATCATTTTATTTTAACATAATTCCTTTTATTAACCAATTTATGTTTCAAAACAGAAACATATCTATTCAAATTATTAATATGTTTGATTTTAATTCAAGATATAATTTTTATAAACATTTGGCTGATCGTATTAAAAGTAATTTAAAATACAATAATATTGTTTTAAAAACTTTAACGTTTACCAATTTTGAAACTAATTTGTTTTCAAAAAAAACTGCCAATTTAGAAGAAATAAACATACCCACTATTTACAAGTCTTTTTTAGTCTAAACTCTGATCAATTAATTAGTATTTTTTATTTAAATATTCAATCAATAAGAAATAAAACAAACCAATTAACAGTTTTATTAAATAATCTTAAATATCCTGGTATATTACTCCTTACTGAACACTGGCTAAATAGTGATGAACCCTTGTACTTACCTGAATATGTTATAGTATCAAAATTTTGTAGAACAAACTCCAGAGGAGGAGGAACTATTGCATTGATTAATAGATATATTTTTGAAACTCTGGAATTTGTAACATTTGACAAATATAACAACATGTTAATTGAAAAAGAATTTGAATTTACAATTATTTTTTCAAAAAAAATTAATTTATACATTATCTGCTTATACCGTACTCCAGAAAACAATACTAACATAATTAATAATTTTATCAAAAATTTGGAAAGTTTATTATATAAATTTCCTTCAAAAAGTAAAATTCTTTTAACTGGAGATTTAAATATAGATTATTTAGATAAAAATAATAATTTTACATTAATACTTCAATATTTATTATCTTCATTTAATATTTAAATGCATATTAGCTCTCCAACTAGAACAACCTCTAATTCATCAACAACAATAGACTATATTTCTACAAATTTTCTTGATGATCTTAGTTATGAGATCTCGGACCCAGGTTTCTCTGACCATAGCTATATTTTTGCAATATGCCCTATCAAAATTGACCTTGTCAAAAAAGAAAATAATATTAAAAAAAGAATATTTAGCAAAAGAAATTTTAATAACTTTAAACTCCACTGTCAAAATTTTCAATGGAACTTCATTAATAATTCGAATGACCCACTTAATGATTTTCATGATAATCTTTGTAAAATTGTGGATAAAAGCTTTCCTCTTCAACATGTTAAAAATAAACCAAAAAGAAAAAACTGGATTACGTCTGGTATTCGTTTATCTTCAAAAAATTTACGTTTTCTTCATACCTTAACAAAATTTTATCCTAATACTGACTTCGTAATAAACTATTTTAAAATATATAAGAAAACATACCGTAAAGTAATACATCATGCAAAAAGGAAGTTTTATGAAAATCGTATCAATAACTCAACAAATTTCCAAAAAGAATGTTGGTCTGTTGTCAATGAATTTACTAATCGAAATAAACTTTCAACTGACATAAATACTGATTTATTACCAAATGATTTGAATGATTTTTATTGCTCTGTTGCAGAAAATATTACTAAAAAAATTAGCTGTAATGTTGATCCCATTTCATACCTTAACGATATCAACATAACTAATGCGTTTATATTATATGAAACAAATCCTGATGAAATTAAATATACTTTAAATTTAATAAAAAATAAATCTTCTACTGGCATAGATGGTATTTCCTTAAATATACTAAAAGAATTACCTTTTATTGCAATTAAAACATTATCTGAAGCTATAAATCATTCATTTTTATTGGGATATTTTCCTTCTTGCCTTAAACTTGCTAAAATAATAAAAATAATAAAAAAAATAAAAATACACCATCTAATTTTAGGCCAATATCTCTTTTATCAACTCTTTCAAAATTAATAGAAAAACTTATCAAATCGCGTTTAGAATTATATTTTTGTGAAAATAATATGATTAATATTAATCAATTTGGTTTTCAGAGAAATAAAAATACAAATGATGCAATATTCTTTTTTATGAAACAATTATTAAACAGTATTAATGATAACGAACATGCGGCTGCAATTTTTTGTGATATTTCTAAAGCTTTTGATTGTGTTAATCATGAAATTCTTCTTAAAAAATTATTTATTTATGGAAAAAGAAACAACGCTTTAAGTTGGTTTAAATCATACTTATCTAATCGCCTTCAATTTGTGTCAATAAACAATTTAAATTCAAATAAAAATAATATTCAATGTGGTGTTCCTCAAGGTTCAGTACTAGGACCAATACTTTTTTTAATTTACATTAATGATTTACTAAATATTAAAATTTCTGGTTATTTTACAATATTTGCAGATGATACTACTATTCTTTGGAAAAATAAAAATATAGATGTTCTCTGGAATAATATAAAAAATGATATTATTTGTATAAAAACTTGGTTTGAATCAAACCAACTATCCCTTAATTTTTCAAAAACATATGTAATTGGTTTTAAAGAAATATCTCAACAAATTATAAATATAAATAATAATAAAATTAATACTACAGATAATATAAAATTTTTAGGACTTAACATAGACGAAAATTTAAAATTTCAAAACCATATTCATAATTTAAATAAAAAATTAAGTTCGGGTTGTTATTGTGTAAAAATTATTACAAATGAATTAGGTAAATCAATAGGCAGAAATGTATACTTTTCTTTAATTGAATCAAACTTACGATATGGCATTCCTTTCTGGGGTACATGTTCAATGTATTTATTTAGATCAGTGTTTATTCTTCAAAAAAGAGCAATTAGGTATTTATGCAATGTAAATTCTAGATATCACTGCAAAGACTTGTTTATCAAAAATAATATTTTGACTCTTCCTTGCTTATATATTCTTGAAACAATTTGTCTTATAAATAAACATCTAAATTACTTTGAAATAAACCAAAATACTTATTCAACAAGACAAGTTAATAATCTTACATTACCTATACCACATTCATTTTTATTTAAAAAATCCATAATTTATAATGGTATAAAATTGTATAATAATTTGCCAAACAATATAAAACATATTTAGAAATAAGTGCAAGGATTTTCTTATCACTAAAGCTTTTTATTCAATTAACGAATTTCTTGATCAGAGTTACAATTAAGGAATAATTTTAAACTTAAAATTATCAATTATTATAAAAAAAAACAAGTAAATTAAAAAAAAAAAATATATATATATATATATATATATATATATATATATATATATATATATAATCAAACAACATAATTAAACCACTTATTGGATGGATTTATATATTTTATATTTTTTAAATGATTTTTTCTATTATTATTATTAGTTATATATTTGCTTTGTCTACAAAGTTTTATACTTTATATAAGACAATAAAGCTTGATTTGATTTGATTTGATTTGATTTAATGATGGATTGCGACAAACTAATTTTGGAAGACTAAGAAAATGAAACATGTAGTTGATGTCGTTCCTCTCCTCATAACTGACGATGGCAATTCATGAGATGATTTTTTTTTGGACGATGAGAATAAATTATTTTTGCGTAGTTCGTTTTTTAGTTAGATTTTAGATTTTCGGTTTTTTGGTTGGTTTTATTTTATTTTAAAAAAATAGGTTTACAAAACCATACAAATGAAGCTTAATATAATTATTTTAATATTTTGATTTGAACTTAATCCTATGAGCTGTTCTACTGCAACATTTTAAATTTAGTAATGAGTAATAGCCTCAATATAGCTATTTTTAAAAGAAAAAGTCTGTATGTCTCAATACTGTTTTTATTGAAATTCCCAAAGCCTTTGCAGCTAAATCAGTTTGGAACTTTTTTATCCTTTTTAAAAGATCCATGTGTCGATCATAAAAAATATGATATTTTCGTATGAACATCTTTTTTAATAAAAATCATAATAAAAGGCTGTTTTAATTTACCCTAAACAAAAAATATAAATGCTTCTTATATACTTAATGTAACAAAGAAATGAGTACGTACTACATTAATATGAGTCGAGCTAAATTTTATTTGTGGAAACTACAAATAATATTAATTTAAATTTTATTAAGTCTTTATGCTTAGGTAATCATATTAAAAACTACAATATAAATAGGGCCTAATCCTAGTGAATCATAATTTTTACCAAAACAAATTGCAAAGCTTAGCATAACTCCAGCTCGAAATACATTGTAGAAAATAACATTTGTGAAAAAATTAAATAATTAATTTATCGTTTGTTCATGGTTTGTAGCTCTACAGTCAGTCGCACTGAAAATCTTCCAGAAACTTTGGCGGCAGGAAACCCAAATTGTTCATAAATTTTTCACTACATAAAATCATATTAGGACAGAAACTTTTCTCAAAAAACTATTCCAAATCAGAATCAGAATTTAAATAAAATATAAGCGATAATCTTTCAAAGTCAAAAATTTCAAAATAATTGACAGTTTAAACACCGATCCACCACCCTTATTATAAAGGGTGGTGACCGGTTATACTAACTTATGGTAACTAATAATTCATTTGACAGCATCCATTATCAGTTACCTTACGAACCTGTGGTTTAAAACTGAATTAAGAATACACGTGCGTTTTGTTACCAGAATTACGGGGTGATTGAACAAAAGGACTAGCCTTATTGCAAAGACTATACCACTTCACTGTAAATTGCAACCCGTTTTCAACACATGGAAAAGCTTCTCTTTGTGACGTCAATGGATACTTCGAAATTTAAAACGTATTTTTCTCACTTACGCACTAAATAATTTGAAGGAAATGTACTCATATTATACATATTTACAGACGATCAAGCGTTAAAAAATTAATTGCAGCTGATCTATAGCGACGATCAAGATCACAATATGAAACCCCACAGATTAAGGGAAATACACTAGACTCGCGCTAGTGTGAACACGAAAAAAATCGGCACGTTCATACCATGGAGACTGTTCACACTACGGAAGGTCTATTCTAAAATATTATTGGTAAGATATAAATAAATCCATACCTATCAACTTTAAAATATAACTATTCTTATAATTTAGAACAAATCTATTAGTTTCTGCTGAAAATGAAAATTTAAAATATCGACAAATACTACAATTATGAATTTTTATGAAACTCCCAACTTATTTAGCTGACCAAGGATTGGCTACTGATCGGTCTCAATATTTCTTATACCCTGTTTCCGCCAATGCATGCCCACCCCGGTTCAAAAAATGCATCAGGTGACGCTGCATTTAAAACCGGTGCAAATCCATGGCCCATCACTTAATGCGTTTTTTGAATCGAGGTGGGGTGGACATGCATTGGTAGAACCTCTGGGAGCAAGAATTAAAAACTTTTTGGTTTTTACCATTTTACAAAGCAAAACATGAAATGGTACTAGTATTTACCACAAAAAACGAATTAAAACTAAGTAATTCTCGGTAATTCCCCAAAATCTTAACACCTCTTTTCTGTTTTCATACGATCAAGACTCGTTACTCTTTATACTACTATAATACACACTTTCACTGTTCACACTACTGGGAGGTTCACACAAGCGTGTGTTCACACCAGCGCGAATCTACTGTATTAACTAAGAATAGAAGCATCTTCAAGGAAGCTTATAAGCTGTTATTCTTAATAGTGTTTAGGTATAGCGCAGCTTTTCGTGTAAACGTATTAAAACCTACCTGCGAAGTTAGAGGGAAACTGACAAATTTATCAAAAATTTCTATCGAAAAAGAACTATTAAATGAATTAAAGGTTTCACAGCCATTTTACGATGACGTTATAAATAAGTTCGCAAATTTAAAGGATAGACGAATTTGCCTCACTTCAAAGCAGTAAAATTTAGTCTAAATTGCAATTGCATCATCGTGAATTTACTACATACCTGATTTCGCTGTATATTTTTTTTGAGTGCATAAAAAATGGGCAGAGGGAAATCTTGCGTCACCTATTGGGGTGGCCACTGCGTGTTCTACTATTTTCCAAAAACCGCTACGTTAAGAAGTTAACATATCTTCAATTTTTAAACTGCTAAAAAACATTAGCATTAATGGATTTTGACCAAAATCTTACTATCTCTTTACAGTATTGTCCACTATTTTTTATGAACCCCCCACGCTACGCCACTGAACCAACCAAAATAAAAAAGTGGGTACACTATCCGTTTGTCAATACCTTTAAAAAAGCTGAAAATTTGGCTAAAATAGAAGGGCACTCGCAGACAACCCTAACAGCCTAACGAAACTTACTATACTTTGATTTTATCGCGGCCTTCAGTTGTTATTTTTGTTCAAAAAGAAAGAAATTCTTAGACTTCACTACACTACTCCAATGATGAAAATTAATGTTTAAAAACCCTAAACAGTTTTTAACAGTTAGATTTTACTACTTCTACTATATCGGTTTAGAACATTTTTCTAGTTGTTCAACGCCTATTCTCCACCTCCTTCGATACTGACCATCATCATCTGTCAAGTTTTTTTGACTCATTGATCTTTGAATTTACTGTTGCTATTTCAGTTTGTGACGCCCTCTTTTTCTTCGCCCTATTGGTTGCCATTGGGAATCTTTCGTCGTTCATCCGTTGTACATGGCCGTACCATATCAGTTGCCTTTTTGTGTTGTCATCCGTTAGGCTTTCCTCGATTTTCATTCTTTCTTTTATGGTCTCCTTTCTTATATGAACTGTTCTAGATATTCTCATTGATCTTCTTATTGCATCCATTTCGACACTTTCCATTTTACTTTGTATTTGACACGACAAGTCTATTCCATACAACAGCGTGCTCACCATTGTTTTATGTTTGTTAAATTTTACATTTTTGTTTGTCTCTCTGCCCATAAAATACTCACTGCATGGAGATAGAAGGAAGTTTGGCATATTATGCTATTCTGTGTGGTTAAAGTAGTTTTCTTTGACTCGTGCAAGTCCGGCGATGCCGGGTTATGTTTAGGCAGGCTAGTTGGGTTTTAAAAAAGGTGTGTTGGTGTACATTATAAAAAAACTGTGAATAAATAATCCATAAAAATCTCATATCCCAGATACATTTTTAACAATTCTAAAAAGTTGATTTTCCTGTTCAGTAGAGAAAGTAAAATGCGTAACAGCCCAAATTCATGAATAAAATGTATTTTAGGTTGTTTTATTGTTGTTGTTAACATGCAAATTTTTCTTTGAACAGTAACGTAGGTCAGGTCATTGCCAAAAATTGCTTGCCATAAAAATTTATTGCTTCAAAGAACTATAAAAAATGTATATTTTTCTTATTTTTTGGGATAAAATGGTACTACTACTGATACACATGGTGATTCACTATATAAATTACCACTTATCATTCATGTTGCCGTAGTTAGAGCTACCACGAAATGTGCTGTAAATACATTTTGGGCCTAGCCATTATGCATTTGCAAAAATAACGGATTTCAAGAAGTATAAATGATAATAAAAACATTTCATGTCGTAAAAAGAATTGAGTTAAAAGTAAAGCCTACTACTACTATGTCGGTTTAGAACGTTTTTCTACGTTGTCCGACGCCTATTCTCCACCTCCTTCGATCCTGACAATCATCCTCTGTCAGATTCTTTTGACTCATTGATCTTTGGATTGACTGTTGCCATTCTAGTTTAGGACGCCCTCTTTTTCTGCCCCTATTGGTTGCCATTCTAGGACCTGCTTTGGTAATCTTTCGTCATTCATCCGTTGTACATGGCCGTACCATATCAGTTGCCCTTTAGTGATGTCATCCGTTATGCTTCCCTCGATTCCCATTCTTTCTTTTATGATCTCATTTCTTATGTGATCTATTCTAGATATTCATTGATCTTCTTATTGCATCCATTTCGACACTTTCCATTTTTGTTTTGTATTTTTCTGTTACGCGACAAGTCTCTATTCCATGCAACAGCGTGCTTTTGACCATTGTTTCATATATGTTAAATTTTACATTCTTTTTTATCTCTCTGCTCCATAAAATACTGTTAAGACATCCAATAACTTTTTTTGCTTTTACTATTCTTTTTTCCAATTCTTTACAGTGTGTTCCTGTCTTATCAAATGGAGATATTGTTTGTCCATTTTCTAGTACTAACTCACTGTATTCGTTTCCAATACATAAGTACTGTGTCTTGTCCACGTTCACTGTTAATCCCCACTTTTGGTATTCTTCTGTTAACTTTCTCATCATAAACTCCATGTCTTCTTTATCATTAGCCACAATTACTTGGTCGTCAGCAAACTGTAGTGTGTATATGGTAAATCGGTCGTTAAGTTGTATTCCCATGCCGTGCACTTTACGTTTCCAGTTTTTTAGAGCTACTGCGATATATATTTTAAAAAGAGTTGGAGAGATCCAACATCCCTGTCTTAAGCCTTTTGATACCAGGGATTCTTTTGAAAGTCGATTTCCAATTTTAATTTTAGATTTTGACCCTTTGTATAGTTCTTTTATCGCTTTTATGTATGTATGATTGATATTAGTTTGCTCTCAAACTGTCCACAATTTTTCTACTGGAACGGTATCATATGCTTTTTGTAGGTCCACAAAGGTAACATGAGTCTCTATATTTCTGGCGCTCCTTTTCTCAATTACTTGTTTCAGACAAAAAACATTATCACTACAAGATCTGCCTGCGCGAAACCC
This sequence comes from Aspidapion aeneum, assembly GCA_963576565.1. Lineage (NCBI taxonomy): Eukaryota > Metazoa > Arthropoda > Insecta > Coleoptera > Brentidae > Aspidapion > Aspidapion aeneum. The sequence goes on along the minus strand of OY755038.1, from coordinate 28,820,029 downwards.
ACTTTGCTCTTCTTCTTCTTGTTCATGAAAATCATTCTCTATTAGATCTCTAAGAATCCTACCGTACAATCTACTTAGAGTACTGGTTACTGAAATTCCTCTGTAATTGTTGCAATCCAGCTTGTTTCCTTTTTTATGTATTGAGAATATGAATGCAATTTTCCAATCATTAGGTACTGGATGTCCGTTTATGCATTGATTAATAATATATGTGAGATTTTCGAGTAGTTTCTCTGATCCATATTTGAGCATTTCAGCATAAAAGTAAAGCCAAGTCCTCTAAAACAAATTTCAAAATGAAAGGTTCTTACTAGTTTGGAAATGTTTCTTTTAAACTTTGCTATTACAGCTTCTTTATGCTCAATTTAGCACTGTGCCTAAAACCCGGTTCCCACCTACGACTTTCTCGTGCGTGCCCGCGCACTTGTCACATGACTGTCATACCATTTCATATTGAGATCATGTGACGCGTGAGCGGGTACCCACGAGAAAGTCGTAGGTGGGAACCGTGTTTAAGAGTCATTTGCAGCCATAATTAAGGACACTCATCGTAAAGGCAAGCTTGATAGGAAGCGAAGCTAACGTCTGGCTTTCTATTTTTTGGTTATTATTTTTGACATGTTTTCCTCGGTTTCGCATTGGCTGTTCTGTTTTATTTTGAAGATGTTGTTTTACACAGTATGAAGTTACCTAAACTATATATATTTATGTAATCAGAATTAAAAAGTTATGCTGCAAACTATCTTGAAACTGTATCATTATTAAATAGATCTTTACACTGTGTTAAAACCACATTTTTAAAATAACAACGAGCCGCCAATGCGAAACCGAGGAAAACATGTCAAAAATTATAACCAAAAAAATAGAAAATAAGAGTTAGGCTTCGCTACCTGTAAAGCTTGCTTGACGATGAGTGACCTTAGCCTTAATAGCCAAGTTAAGAACCAAACCTTTCATTTTGAAATTTGTATTGAAGAACTTGGCTTTACTTTTCAATTCTTTTTACGAAATACCACTTTCGCGTACTTGGCTTTTGATTTGATTTTGTTATGATTTCACTCCTTTTTTAAAGGTTAAAGTATTAAAATATGCGGAATATTGTTCAAAAATTTTGCAATGCTTTATTAAAAATTTTAAGGTTTTTTTAATTTTTCCTATGGTTTTGTCATAGTTCCTATCAGCCTTCTAAAGCTCAGCTTTCTATGTTCCTCAAAGTGAGGTGTTTTGTCTCTTTGGAGCTTTTACTTCTCTGCCAACATTAAACAAATATAAAAAACTGAAAATGTAAAGTTTTAAACAAGAAAATTGAACAGGTATGTATGATATTTCTACATTGTTTATATAATTGAGATCACTAATAGTAATACTTGTAATAACGTATAAATGTAATAACGTTTAACGCTTTTATAATTCATTAAAAATATTGCCCAAATTGGTAGCTGAGAACATTTAAGCCTTTGGGCACTTGAATGATCAAATTATGGCTTGACCGTTAATAAAATTATATTCTATTCTATTCTATTGACGGTACCACCCGAAAACAGCAAACACATGCTGTTTTAGGGTATCACTCTCAAAGAGCTCGCCTGCTATACTCATTAGCGGCTTCCGTTGGCTGAAATTTCGTTTAAAGAAAATGTGCATTTAAAAAAAAAAATTGGGATATGTACCTTTATAGAGGCCTTCTCATTTTGAAAATGTGAAGAAAATTTTTGCGAAAAATCTCATTTGAGAAAACTAGTATACTTAAAATCTCCGTAGAACTCCGTATGTTAACCGTGTATTACAATGTTTGCGGAAATGCATTTTCCCCCGGAAAATCTTAAATTTGTCAAGAAAATTGCAAAAAAAAATCCAGAAGTCTGATTTGGAAAATATATAATTACACACTCAAAATCTACGTTGACTTTACATTTTAACCATGTATTGCAATTTTTGAGGAAATGAATCCTTTCGCCGTAAATTTATTTTAAAGACATCGAATTCGGGACAGGGTAGATGGTTTTGTGAAACCAACAGAAACAACCACTCCGAGGGAAAATACCCCTACCGGCATTGAATTATACTGATCGCTTGATGCTTTCGTTGGGAACTTGTTAAAACTGTTTGGTTTTCACTTTCTCCAACGTCGATCACAAGGATACGAATGATCCCCGTCTGGAACACGTCCTGGCAATCAGGAACAAGTGATCCATGCCAATCCATTGGATTGGCATGGACGTGTTCCAGACGGGGATCATTCGTATCCTTGTGATCGACGTTGGAGATAGTAAAAACCAAACAGTTTTAAGGGTAGAGGGTGTTCCATTTTTGATGGTATGGTAAAAGATTGAAACCTGGGGATTTCACATTACTGTCCTTAAATTTTATGACGAGAAAAATATGTCAAAAGTTTTTTCCAGAGCGTGTACTTTTGAAGGTACACGCGAAAATTCATAAATTCGTAATTCTATAAAAACTCCTTTACATAAGGTTAATTCTGTTTATGAAATGACGTTGCCAAATGTTTAGGGACCCAATGTAAAGCAAAAAACAAAACAAAATCCAGGTCCGTATTCAACTTAACTTATTAATTTTTTTCTACAATATGGAATCCGACTCGACGAATTTTAGAATTTTTTTGGCACCAAAACTACAAGGGTTGGAAAAAAAACCGACATGTTTTTAGGTCCCAAAATTTGAGGACAGTAATGTAAAATATCTGTTATAATAACTGACTTTCCCATTCAATAGCATCAAAAATGGGATACCCTGTACATGTCTACATTTTCGTAATGTTTTCGGTGCACGATGATAAATTTGCCCCAGTTTTTAAGCCAAAACACCAATAAGATATAAAATAACTGTTTCGGTAAAAACCTGTCTTTCCGAATCCAAAAGCGAAATTAAGAAACCACATACATATTAATAAATGACAGAAAACGAATTTTATGAGACTTAAATGGAACCGGATAAAGTCAAAGAAAAATATTAAATCAACATTTAAATACCTACCTAATTTCTACTAAAATTTTATACAAAATGTTTGAGTTTATTTAACGGAAAATCGTAAAACTTTTATATTTATTTAAAATATAATATTTTTTTTTCAAAGTAGTATTTTATGTACACTAAGGGATAAAGCACAACTTGAGAAGGGTGATTACCTTGCACCCAAAAAAAAAGACATTTTTATCACATACTTTTTTAATTGCCTCTTATTTGTTTAAAGAAAAGTGTTTCTATAAAATATTTTCTTTAGTGTTATGAGCTTTCCGGACTAGACTAGGCAATTTTAAGAGGTCATTTAAGTGGAAGATGCGATTGTAGGTACATAAAAGGCCTGTGAACAAGACAAAATTGGATTGGCAACCACCTATAATAGCTTGTCAAAAAAGTTACTAATTGCAATTTGTTATGTGAAACTCTCAAGCAACAGATACTTGCTCTAAGCCGCGTATTCATTTGAGGCAGAATTCGCCTGCCTTGCTGCACAGCCAAACAAGTTTACGTATGTGTACGTCCCTCAAAGCCGCGACCAACAGCTATTGATTGCGCGACGCAGGGACCCGAGGCATGCGACGCCATCCTTCGTGGAAAAACTTTTGCTATTTGACAAATCAGGAATAAAAATAGGCAAATTATCGTACAAAAGGCTATTATCGTAGACCTAGAATCGTACATCGTACATTGGTTCGGTTTCTGTTATCGTACAAAATCGATAAATATCGTACATCTGGCAATGCTGTGCTTCGCGAGTCGTGAATTTCAAAGCGACGATCGGGCCCGCCCACTTATTCGTGTTTTCCGATCTTTGCCGACTTGCTGAAGTTACTTTTTCAAGGAAAATATTGCCTTCCCAATGATATGATGACAAATAGATTTCTCAAATTTGTTTACTTGAAGTTGAGCAAAAGAAAATGCACAAGTATAAAAATTATTATATGATACGGATCTAAAAAAGGAACTGCTCACAGTGTGCCTGAATGAAGTACGGGTTACATAAAAATGGTTCCAAGAACTAATTGCACATTTTGAATATGAACTCTTTCCTGACTTCAGAGCCATATTCATTTAAATCCTAGCTGATCCTCTTCTTGAAATTTTATCAATTTTTTGCCTTTTTTCTAGTTAGTCTCATGTCACGTGTTACCCAATATATGCGCTCAGTTTGACTGCGGGGATTTGTTAAGCACCCATAGGAGTATAAAAAAAGTTTGACACCGAACTTTTAAATCATTAAATCAATATCCTCTTCTGTGAAAGGTTTAAAGCCTTCTATGTAACAAAAAAAAACAAATGTCAATAATTTTGAAGCTACAATAAAATAAGCATGGGTATAATTTTAATCCTTGTGCGAGCGGAAATACTAATAATCTTGCTATATCTCAAAAACTACTTAATTTATTCAAAAATGTGTAATGACAAAATTTATTTGGCTTTAAAAAAGAAGTATAGCAAGCTTTAAAAAAATTAAAATCGGATCACTGGGTAGGGACGTGTGCTTAAACAAAAAATCTATCAATTTGGAGGTTATGATGGAGATGGCGGCCAAACGACCATCAGTTCGACCACGAGACCAAAATTTTTTTATATTCCAATGGGTGCTTAACACTGTCCCGCTGACAACCTGAGCGCACATATTAGGTCCCACGTGACAGGAGCCAGCGCCTAGACTAACTAGAAAAATGACAAAACATTGATAAAATTTCCAGAAGAGGATCAGCTAGGATTAATATGAATGTGGCTCTGAAGTCAGGAAAGAGTCCATTTTCAAAATATGCAATTAGTTTTTGGAACCATTTTTATGTAACCCATACCTCATTTAGGCGCACTGTGTGCTCTACAATTTTGCTTTCGTATATTTTTTTGCTGAGGCTATTATTTTTCGAGATAATCGACGCAAAAAACGACGCAAGCGCTGAAAACTATAATTATTTTCAGAAGTCATTTATGAGCGTTGGGTAAAAGATACGCAAAAAAAATATATGACAATTTTTGTAGAAAATTTAATGAAGAATCTAAAAAGGTTTTTTAAGCAAAAGGGGATAAGGCTCCCCAAAACCAAAATTTCAAAACTGTAAAAAAAATGTGTTTTAAAAAGTTTAATTTGTCTATACTACACCTTTTCCGTCTCCTTTAAATGAGTCAACTTTTTTCGGTGAGTTTTCTCAGTGTTTAATCATGTCCCTTCCAATTAAATTCAAGTTTAAGTAATATAGGTTGGCGGAAAAATTCTTAATTTATGTTTACTTGGTCGAAAGTTACAATAAGTTAATTTTTGGCAGCGTGGTACGATATAGGTAGATGCATTATTTTGATATGCGTTGTTAGATGTTATTACAGATAAATTCGAATCCCAGTGCATGTTGCATGTATAGTATGCTCTAAAAACCCTAATTTGATAAAAGTTTTGATTAAATTACTGTGAAAATTGACGAAGAAAAAAGCAGGGAAATGCCACTGAAAAGATCAAAAGATATTACAGGACAAAACTAACGAGAACCCACAAAATGTAGTTTAAATTTAGTTCAGGATAGGTTCAGATACTGCTTTTATTGAGAGAAGCAACACAGTTGGTATGGATAATCATGAGACTCCCTCGAACATTTTATGAGAGGGAGCCACCCTACCCATCCCTGGGGTTGTTCCCCGTCCTTAAACGTACTTTTTGATAGTTTTTGTTAATAACTCAAAAACTGTAACTTTTATAAAATCCTCTAAAAATAATTTTTTGAGCAGACAAAATTTTATTTTCATCGATATAAAGGGTTTTCCCGTATATTTTTACACCATATCTAAAACGTTTATTTGAATAGATATTTTTTTACGAAGTTTAAAAAGCTTTGATTCAGAATGTCAAAAAACATTCCAAATGTCAAAAGTTTACCGGTCAACGAACACCCTGTATCTTATCTTAAATTGTTATAAATCTTTTCTTCTGGATTTCAAAAATATATATGTTGATAAGAGTTTGTTTATTAGTTTTGGAGATATATGCGTTTAAAAGTTTTAACAACCTAAATTGATACAAATCAATCGCATTGACACAGCAAATTTATAAATATTTACCATCCGTGGTGATTCTGCGCAGTAATGTATGGCGCCGCAAGCCAGTAAAATAAAAAATAATACAATTTGATTGGAATTTTTCCACATAGTCTCCATAATTATTAATAATTCTTTACATTTTCTGTGAATAACTTGATAGATAGAGTGCGCACAGTTTTGATTAAAATCGACGAATACCTATCTGTTCCATTCTCTTGCAGAATTTGAAGTGTTTGTTGTAATACACCTTCTTTTTAAGTTGCCCCAAAAAAAATCAAGGGGAGACAAATCGGGGCTATTTGCTGGTCATACACAGAAAAAAAAGAAGTTCTTCAGTTAAGAAAAGTAGTTTTCTTGAAAAAGCCAAAACTTTGTAATAATGTGTTGACTGTATTTAATATGGTTAAGCGGATTGGTTGTCTTCTGCCGGGAAACTATCTTTAACTTCTCTTAAAACTAAATTTGATGATTTGCCAAAACAATAGCATCACTTTCTGTGTCAATGCGATTGTCTTTTTCATGGCTGCCTTTTAAAGATTACCAATTTTTAAAACATTTAAACGCATATATCTTCAGAACTAATTAACGAAATAATCCCAACATATATTTTTAAAATAAGAAAGAAAAGATCTATAAAATTCAAAAATAATATACAGGGTGTTCCAATTTAAAAAAATCATTGCCCTGTCAAATTTTGACATTATTAGAATTTTATTTGACATTCTGACACAAATATTCTTAAACCTCGTAAAAACTTTTGTATTTATCATATTTTGATATTTATTCAAATAAACGTTTTAGATATGGTGTAAAAATATACGGTAAAACCCTGTACATAAGTCCCCTCTAAAAGCAGTGGTGCACGTTCGATAGGCGTACGAAAATGGATTTTGTTTTTAAGTTGCAATTTTTCTTTTTTCTTAAGGTTATTTTTATTTATGATTTTTGGTTAGTATTAACCTAAAACTCAATTTTTCGAGTTGACCTTATATTAAGCGATGATGGCAATCCCCTTAGGGTCACTGCATCCTGGAAGTCTGGCGTCTCAGGCTTCCAGGATGCAGTGACCCTAAATCCCATCCTTACCAAGCGCCATCTAAAAAAACCACTAAATAATAATTTATTAGGCTCACAAAAGTCCTCTCCAAATTTTTTGAAAAAAGCAGTAGAATATTTTTTGATAATAATGAATCACAAAACTATTTGACATTGTCAACTTTATCATTTTTTAAATGGAATTTAGGGAATTCGTAGAACAATAAGAGAAAGCCTCCGCAGATTTCGGAAAAATGGCACCATAGAAGAAAAATTTATAATATAAAAAACTACGGGAAAATGTAAAAAACATTGCGCCTCAGATAGATTTTAAAAAAATTAAATAGGTACTTTTGACATTGTCAAATTTGTCATTTTTTAAAGGAATTTAAGGAATTCGTAGAACAATAGGAGAAAGACTCCGCAGGTTTCTGAAAAATGGCACCATAGAAGAAAAATTTATAATACAAAAAACTACGGGAAAATGTAAAAAACATTGCGCCTTAGATAAAGATTTAAAAAAAATTAAATAGGTACTTTTTGAAAAAAACCTAGCCTTGGAAATTTGTTTGGAGAATATAACAAAAATTTTAGAAAAATTTAGTACTTTTCGGAAAAAAATGGCGCCGCAGAAGAAAATTTTTGAACAAAAAAAACTTCTAGTTGATTGAAAACATTTTTGTTCACATAGCGAAAAAAATGGCGAAGGTGAACATTTTAGAAAAACGAACTTTACAAAATGGAGCCAGAGGAGTGGCAAAAAAGAAAAAAATGCTTGGGAATAAAATTATAATAAAAAGCCTGAACTTTTTAAGAAAAATTCAAAAGTTTCGGTTAGTTTTAAAAGTATAATGCCGCAATTGGTCAGCTCGCCCCTGACCAATTATGCTAATTTCTTTTGGGTCTAATTTTAAATATTTATTTTAGCGCCCATGGCGCTGTAGACAGGTGCCTGCTCCTAGCTAAGGCACTGCTAAAAGGCATACGTTTCAATGTTCGTAAAAACTAAAACATCCTGTATACAAAGTACAAAGACTACACCTGAGTTTATACAGATAAAAATAGAAATAAATATTAAATAAAAATAAAACTTGACTCTGGAACACCATGCAGGTGTTTTATACAGAATCTGATAAAAAGTTAAATAAAATTAAAACGTTAACCAAATTTTATATTTTATTTTAACTGGAAACGGATGCGCGCATGCTCCACATCGCATCACATGACCTTTGTTGTTGTTTTGGTGTACCTAGAATTTTTTGTTTGTTGCTGTTTGATAGGTATTATTTTGGTTTTTTAGTACTATTTTAATTTACCAAGCCAGTGGTTTAATTCAAAAATTCTTTTACACTGTATTATTTTTTGCAAAAACAGTGCAAACTTTTTATTTTTATTTGGCTGTATTTAAACAGCCAAATGTTTTTAATGTTATTTTTCTTTTTATTTGTATAAACCCAAAATAATTTTTTTTAAACTTACCTAATAGTTCGTCCTTTTTATCCGCCAAAAAGTCCTCGGCAACATTCAAAAAACACACCGAATCAAACTTCATCGCACACGAGATCATCCCCACGTACGATCTGATTTCTCGCGATTTTTTATGCGCCGCAGGCGATTTTTCAACTTTGGAGTTTGTCGCATTGTGTTCGGGTTCATTGCAAGAAACCACACTTAAAAAACCAGCGAATGCGAGTAAAAAGTTTATTTTGAGTATCATATTTTTTGTAAAAAAAAATAATTGAAAAAAAAAAAGAATCTGTCTGTAGCAGACGCGGTAAAGAGTAAATCTGAGGATGTATCGAAAAAAGTGGGAAGTATTTATAAGGAAGAGAGATCAGCAAGGCGATGGAGCCGGTATCGATGGGTTACTTTGTGGACGGAAATGTGGAACACCATGTAGCACGAGTATGTGAATCGTGCGGTATAGAAACCATTTTGAATCCTAGCAACAATGTTCACGATATGTGTATCATAACAAAAACATTTCATGTAAAAAAAGCCAAGTACCTACGCGAAAATAGTATTCCGTAAAAAGAATTGAGATAAAAGTAAAGCCAATACAAATTTCAAAATTAAAGGTTCTTATTAGTTTGAAAATGTTTGTTTAAACTTTGCTATTACAGCCGAACTTTTTTATGATCAATTTAGCACTGTGCCTAAGCGTCATTTGCAGCCGTAATAACCAAGTTTAGAAAAACATTTTCAAACTAATAAGAACCTTTAATTTTGAATATCTCAATTCTTTTTACGGAATACTATTTTCGCGTACTTGGCTTTTTTTACATGAAATGTTTTTGTTATGATTTCACTTCTCTTTTAAAGGAATTGGATAATATTTAATTCAAAACTTTTGCAATGCGTTATTTAAAATTTTGAGGTTTTTTAATTTTTCTCCATGGCTTTATCATAGTTCCTATCAGCCTTTCAAAGCTTAGCTCTCTAACGTTTCTGGAAGTGGACAATGCTACTTTTACATAACTTTACATGTATAGGAGAGGAAAGTAAATGAAAACTTTGGTGTTTTTAAATTTTTTCCTATAGTTTTATTTTAGTTCCTATCAGTCTTCCAAAGCTCAGCTCCCTAGCGTTTCTCGAAGTGGGCAATGTTAATTTTGCATAACTTTACATTTATAGGGGAGGAGAGTAAATGAAAATTTTGAGGTTTTTCAATTTTTTCTCATGGCCTTCCAAAGCTCAGCTCTCTAGCGTTTCTGGAAGTGGGCAATGCTATTTTACATAACTTTACATTTATAGGGGAGAGAAGTAAATTACAATTTTGGGGTGTTCTAATTTTTTTCTATAGTTTTATCATAGTTACTATCGGCCTTCTAAAGCTCAGCTCTAGCGTTTCTGGAATTGGGCAGTGTTAATTTTACATAACTTTACATTTATAGGGGAGGGAAGTAAATTATAATTTTGGTGTTTTTAAATTTTTTCCTTTAGTTTTATCATAGTTCCTATCAGTCTGCCAAAGCTCAGCTCTCTAGCATTTCTTTTACATAACTTTACATGTATAGGGGAGGGGAGTAAATTAGAATTTTGGGGTTTTTTCCAGCGGTTTGGTCATAATTTCTATCCGTCTGCCAAATTTTAGCTTTGTAGCATGTCTGCAAGTACAGTAGAATTTTGATGATCTATACATGAGTGAGTGAGTGAGTGCCAATTTCGACGTTTTTTGAAATTTCGTAACTACTTTACTACTTTATGGAATTCCATGAAACTTGGATTGTTAATTCCATGAAGATCTACGACTGTGCAAAGTTTGAGATTCGTAGCTCATTCGGAAGTAGAGTTTTAGATAGGTCAAATATCGGCTGAAATGTTTCAAGAAAAGATGGTACGGCGCGCGAACTTGGCGAGGCACTGCCGTGCCCTCAGATCTCGCGGCAATGTAATGCCAAATAAATTGTTATAGTAGGCATGGTTGCCAACTTTTGAATTTTCAAATGCGGGACGCAAAATTTTATTAAGGCGACAAATTCGATTTAGGCAATTTTTTAAGCAAAAGGCAACAAGGCAAAATATTTAAACATCAGTCAAAACGTGACACTACATAGGGACACCAATTCGGTTCTAAAATTGTGGGTTTCACTAAAATTTTAAGGGTGGCAGTCACAGACTTCTATTTTTGAAGTCTGCAATGTACAGTTCATAACATTATTTTTGAGACAACTTTTTACTACTTTTTTTCGTTGGCCTATGCTATTTGTTATGGTAAACAGCTGATAACTGTCAAAAAAAGTATCTCGAAAATTATGATATGGAGTATATAACAGTCATAATATATCCGAATCAAAAATTTTGACAAACTAGTACCAACAAACAACACATTTTGAGTTTGGCACTGACGTTAATTTTTTTCCCTCTTTGTAACTCTTTAAATATCTCAAGCCCAAAGTTATAAAATAAAATAAAAGGGACATTGCGAGGGCACAGTCAAAAGACCAAAAGAAAAAATAAGTTTGTAGGCAAATCCTCAAAAGGGGGATATTAGTAGCTCCTATACTACCTGGGTGTTAAGTGGGGTACATACTGAACCGGCAACACTGGGACCGAATCGAGTATAAATAAATTTAAATTAAAAAATCCTGGGTTATGCTGCTGGCTTTTTTAGCAAGTTTTTATATCGTGCAGATGCAGAATTCTTCACGAGCAGCAGCAGAAATCGAAGAAGCACTCTTCGTTTCTTCGTTTTATTTTTTACTCTTATTCAATATTGTATGCATGAACCGGTGTCTGATTTGTTGTTACTTTACGGTTCACATGATATGTGATATCAGCAAGTGACTGCTGTTCTTTCTTGTTTGTCTAGGTTTTTTCTTGTTTTAGAATATTTACAGGGTGTCCCAAATTCGATGTTTTAGGGGTTTCGGGTATTTATGGGGGAGACAGCCACTTCAAGCGAATCTAAAAGGTAAAAACCGCATCTTGATAGAGCCGTTTTTAAGCAAAGGGTTTTTCAACATATTGCATTTTAAGAAGGCGTAAAAGTAATTTCTATTAATAAAAATTTTATTTTAGTGTAAATTGCTTTATTATAACTGACATGGAGCATACCAATGTCACATTAAATTTCACCTACAGTCGAACCTCTCTAACTCCAACCTCTATAACTCGAATCTCGCTATAACTCGAATCTTTTAAGTGGTCCGTCTACTTTTTATATGTATTTTAACCTCTTCAACTCGAATTTCTATAACTCGAACTCTCTATAACTCGAACTGTTTTCCTTGTCCCTTTAAGTTCGAGTTAGAGAGGTTCGACTGTATTTCTTTTAGTTTTTGAGATATACAAAGTACTTTTCTTACGGAGTGACCCTCTCAATTTTTAAAATCAGCTTAAAATTTCCTTGAAACTTACGTTTCACACTTGATATTTTACTTTTTCAATATATTTATTGCCTTATATATTTTTATTTTTTAATTACTTTTTAATTTTTAATTATTTTTAATTTCTTTATTTTAGAATATTTAGTAAGTAAGTAAGTAAGTAAAAAAATAAAAATATAAAATAAAAATAAACAATATAAATAAATCGTACGCCTATGGAACGTGCGCCGCACAAACATTGCTTGATAGAAAATTTTATCTGCTCCAAAAATTAAGATTTTTAAAAAATTTGATACTTTTTAAATTATTAATAAAAAATGTCGAAAAAAACATTTAGGGGAGGGAACCACCCGAACACAACCGAACCCCCCGCCCACAAAGAGTAGGCGGATGGTTCCCCCTCATTATATTTTCTGAAAAGTATACTGTATATTCATACCAAGTGTGTTGCTTCTATTAGTTCTGTTCCAACATGGTTGTCTTAAATGAAGACAAGTGTATACCAAATTGGACCTTTTTGGTGCATTTATGCGAGATCTATCGCTGCTGCCTTGAGGGATATACATCGTTGGGAAGGAAATTTCTTTAGTTTTAAAAATAAGTTTTAAAAACAGACATGTAGGACAAGAAAATTAAAAGAAATATTGTTTCTTCCACACCTCTCATTTATTTATGTGTTATACATCGTTAGAGAGGGCTTTTGGTCAGCCTTAATACTTAGTTGTTTTTCGCCAAGTTAAAAGTTTGCACATAATTAGAAAAATACTGAAAAAGATCGCTTTTGAGGGAGCGAGAAGGGGATGCCTCCTTCCCCCAATTTAAACGAATTCAACTCGAAAAATCAAGGTTTAAGTTAATACTAATTAAAAATATTTTTTTACTCACCTTGAGTATTATTTACTGAGTTACAAAAATGAATGTTCAATGTTTTTGTTTAATTTGAGGATTTCTACAAACACATTTATTTTTATTTCAAGGCGGCTACTTTAAAAAGTTATGTCTAACGTATTAAATATTTAACTATATACAATGGGTTTTTGAACAAAAATACTTTTTTGAAAAATACAATGGGTTAAGGATACAAAATGCCACAAGCAAAATAAAAAAACATATTTTAAACATTTTCAATTTTTTTCGTAGGTCTATGGAACGTGCACCACGTGCCTTTAGGGGGTACTAAGGTTCATGGGTATATAATAGGAAATTTTATCCGCTTGCAAAATGATTTTTTAGAATATTTTTTAAAAAGTTGACCATTTTCGAGTTATTAGCAAAAAACCGTCAAAAAGCACGTTTAAGGGGGGGGGGACCACCCCCCTGCCAGTGTTGGAGGGGTGGTTCCTTTTCGTAAAATGTTCGGGCGAGTCTTATGTCTATCCATACCAAGTGTGTTGCTTCTATCATTAAACGCAGTATCGGACCCCGTAGGGCCTGAACTAAAAGATGGGTTGACACCACCTATATTGAAATATGATTCTTGCAAAGGAGGATTAATTTTCCTCTATTTTCCAGTGGCGTGCATACAATATAGGCGGAAAGGCGTTGTCTGCCCTCCTAGATAAAATCCAAAACACTTTTTTTGCATATCATTCATTATATATAAAATTTATAATAAGCATTTTTTTATTAATTTTTATTCTAAAGATAAATAATAATAAAGTAAAGTTGGCGTGATTTATTTATATGCTAAAGGCTTGGCCTTTTTCGAGTCTGGAAAGACGTTGTATTCTGCAGACCTCTGGTGCTGTAAGAATGAGAGAGACAGAACAAGGAGGCATCGCATATTTTTTTGCTACCGCGTTCGGTCCGCGTCCCTTGGACTCGAATATTCCTGTGTCCCATGCATGCGTGTGCATGTTAAAATTAATTCTGCCCACTATAGAGAAAGATGGAATATGCCAATTAACAAAGGATCCCGTCCGGAGCTTATGAGCAGTGGCTTTCGGTTGGATTTCCTTCAAATTTCAGTATGTTGTAGATCTTGATGCCCTGATGAAAAGTTATCGTTGCCCCATCGTCATCCGACCTACGGTTTCTAAGATTCAGGGGTTCAAAGTTTCAGTTTTTAGCTTTTGCGCATATTTCACAAAAAACTATTTCAAGTCATTTCTACCTATTCTAAAAAATGATATTGTTGTTTGGTATATATCAAACGTTAGATCACAATTAGAGCTTAATATACAAATAAAAAAATTGGACTTATTAACAGTTTGCTACAATCAGTGGCGTTCCGAACATAAAAATTATTAAAAAATATTTATTCAAAAAACGATGCTTTACAGAATTAACTATAAAAAAGAACCAAACGGTGAAATTTTTTTTGTTTTTTCATGTGTTGTAGGAATCTCCCAACGAAACCAAATTATGTATAAACGGTAAAAATCCGTTCGTAAAGTTTTTCACAAAACACTGTAAAACTCGAAGCTTTTTAGGATTTTAATGTTTTTCTTTAGAAATGCAAAATACTTTCGCTTTTTTTAAACGATAATATTTGAATAAATATAATCATGAGGTTAATGGAATCATTTTTGTTGCTCACAATACTTTTTTAATAATTTATTCATTCAGTGGCGTGCAATGTCCCAAGACAATCGTTCGAAATCATAACTTTTTTTGACATTGATTTTTTTGCGACATTAAAAGTAAAATAAAAAAGTGTAACAACATGATCTGTCATTTTGACATTGGTAGGTTAGTAAAACGAGCTAAAGGTGAGCTCTGCACGAAAAAAAGTTAAACCGGGTGGGCCGAAAAAAACCAACGTCAAAAAAGTTAGGATTTCGAACGATTGTCTTGAGAAATTGCACGCCACTGAATGAATAAATTATTAAAAAAGTACTGTGAGCAACAAAAATCATTTTATTAACCTAATTATATTTGTTTAAACATTATCGTTAAAAAAAAGCGAAAGTATTTTGCATTTCTGAAAAAAAACATTAAAATCCTTAAAAGTTTTACAGCATTTTGTGGAAAACTTTACAAACGGATTTTTACCATTTATACATATTTTAGTTTCTTTGGGAGATTACTAAAACACAGGAGAAAACAAAAAATATTCCACCGTTTGGTTTTTTTTTTATAGTTAATTCTGTAAAGCATCATTTTTTAAATAAATATTTTTTAATAATTTTTATGTTCGGAACGCTACTGACTGTAGCAAACTGTTAATAAGTCTAATTTTTTTATTTGTATATTAAGCTCTACTTGTGATCTAATGTTTGATATACACCAAACAACAGTATCATTTTTCAGAATAGGTAGAAATGACTTGAAATAGTTTTTTGTGAAAAATGCACCAAAGCTAAAAACTGAAACTTTGAACCCCTGTATCTTAGAAACCATAGGTCGTATGACGATGGGGCATAATAATAATAACTTTTCATCAGAGCATCAAGATCTACAACATACTGAAATTTAAAGGAAATCCAACCGAAAGCCACCGCCCATAAGCTCCGGGCGGGATCCTTTGTGGAAAATCGACTTTAACTAGCAAAGGTTTAGTTTTTCCAGAAATCACAAAATTTTTATCGTACCTAACAAATAAAGTAAATTACTTCTTGTTTAGTAATTTTAAAGTAATTGAAGATTAACTGATAACAAAAAAACGCACTTTGTTTTTTGGTATTTAATGCCTTTTTCATGGGCGCACCCAGGGGGGGGCGGGGCCCGGCCCCCCCCCCAAGCCTCAGATTTTTTAATATATTTTCTACATATTTGATGATAAAACATGAAAAATACCTTAATATTTGACATCAGGAGGCTTCGGCCCCCCCCAACCCTAAGCAGTGGCGTAGATGCGAAAAGACATGATGATTTTTTTTTTGGTCGCAAGTTTTTTGAGGGCGCGCTTTGTAGCTATCGCCCCGCTATATGAACCGAACCGAACCGAACCGAACCGAACCGAACCGAACCGAACCGAACCGAACCCCCCCCAAGACACATTCCTGGGTGCGCCACTGGCCTTTTTCCATATTTGGCCAGAACCATCTAGATTTCATAATAGATTTGTTTGATTTTTTAAAGGCTTCGTTGTTTTGTCTTAGCTTATTTTATTTTAATATTTGATAATAGATTTTGTGAAGGATTTAACCTAGATGGCGCTTCTAAATTCTTTTTATATCCAACAAATATTGTCAAAAAAGTTTTTTAATTTTTCCGAAAAATAATTTTTTAAAATATAGGCGCCATTACACCTAAATAGACTTCAATCTTCAACTTGTAGATTGTGCGCATTTTTTGGGGAAAGTAGTTTTTCTAGATTTTTGGTAGTTTTAAAGCTTAGTGAAATTTTTTTGGTTATATTTACATATATTTTGGTTGTTTTAGTATAATAAATAACTTTTTTTAAAAAATAAATGAGCAATGACCCACATAACGAGATCATAAAAATTTCCGTTTCATCAAGAAAAAATTGCGTCAGCAGGCACGTATAACCATACATACAGCAGGTTAATATCATAACTTGTTCTTACAAAAATAAAGTGCTTAAAATGTAAAAAAATATATATCCCGCGTTGATGAGATTCAACTTAGCATTACTACACCTTTCCCGGAACACGGGCGCCGCGATAAAATGTTTGTTTTCATTACAAACTTACAATTACTACTTTACAAATTAGTTTTTGAAATTTTAGTTTTTTTATGGTGGTAATGTTAAGTTGAGACTCAAGCATTACCAATTTTTTTTCACGACAAATTTACGAGAATTGATGCATATATTTCGAATATCCAATTCTTAAGTGGCAATGCTAAGTTGAGATTTAACTTGGCACTACCGCGCTTTTTTAGGTGGCACGACGAATTTTTTTTCACGACAAATTTACGACAATTAATGCATATATTTCGAATGTCCAATTCTTAAGTGGCAATGCTAAGTTGAGATTCAACTTAGCACTACCTCCCGTTTCCGGGAGAACGGGAGTACGAAAAATTTTTTTCATTCCCGACAAATTACGTCAATTATTGCATAGATTATTTTTTTTTAATTTTAGTTTTTTCTATGGTAATAATGCTAAGTTAAGATCAACTTAGCATTACCACACCTTTCCAGAAAAACATGTGGCACGATCAAAATTTTGTTTTCACGACAAATTTACGACAATTATTTCAAAGATTAGTTTTTAAAATTTTAGTTTCTTTATGGTGGTAGTGTTAAGTTGAGGAACACGGGTGGCGCGACCAATTTTTTTCACGACAAATTTACGTGATTTTTGCAGCTTAGTTTTTGAAATTTGAGACTCAACTTAGCGTTACCACCCCTTTTTAGGAAAATGGGTGGCGCGACCAATTTTTTTTCACGACAAATTAACAACAATTAATGCATATATTGCGAATATCCAATTCTTAAGTGGCAATGCTAAGTTGAGATTCAACTTAGCATTACCTCCCGTTTCCGGGAGAACGACAATTATTACATAGATTTATTTTTTAAAAGTTTAGTTTTTTCTGTGGTAATAATGTCAAGACTCAACTTAGCATTACCACACCTTTCCAGGAAAACGTGTGGCACGATCAAAATTTTGTTTTCACGACAAATTTACGACAATTATTTCAAAGATTAGTTTTTAAAATTTTAGTTTCTTTATGGTGGTAGTGTTAAGTTGAGACTCAACTCATTACCACCCCTTTCTAGGAAAACGGGTGGCGCGACCAATTTTTTTCACGACAAATTTACGACAATTAATGCATATATTGCGAATATCCAATTCTTAAGTGGCACAATACTGCCTCCCGTTTCCGGAGGGCACGACAAATTTTTTCTTTCACGACAAATTACGACAAATATTACATAGATTTATTTTTTTAAAGTTTAGTTTTTTCTATGGTAATAATGTCAAGACTCAATTTAGCATTACCACCCCTTTCTAGGAAAACGGGTGGCGCGAACAATTTTTTTCAAGACAAATGTACGACAATTAATGCATATATTGCGAATATCCAATTCGTAAGTGGTAATGCTAAGTAGTGTAAGGAGGTAAAAAAATCGTTAGAGGCTCTTGAGTTCTCGTGTAAGAGACACATAGAACTCATTTCTATTACTACAGACGATCGTTGTATGTACGGCTGAAAATTTATTTGTTTTTTATTGAGAAATACTTATAAATATAAACTTAATTAGTAAAATTTTATATCATTTGCATAATGCAGATTAAAAAAGAGATGGGCTTCATTCATCACTTATTACTATTAGTTCCTAGTCGAAAATGTTCTTCTTGTCCCGCTCACTATTAATGATAACTGGTATAAATTATTATGTGTCAATTATAATGTATATTTATTTTTCAGGTTAGTTAGTTAGCCGTTTAATTTTTTACTAAAAAATATGTAATTTTTTTCGAGGGTGGTTACCCCGTCACCCCCTCAAATCCGAGCTTGTTCTTTGTTCATAATCACGTGATTGTCAGTTCGAAATAAGTTGAATTTTCTAAAAATTTGTTTGACTCTGACTTCGATATTTGGATGTTCTTGTTAGAAACTTTTGCAATGTCTCATTAATTTTTTTTTATATTTTCCTATGGTTTTATCATAGTTCCTATCAGCCTTCTTAAGCTGAGCTCTCTAGTGTTCCTGGAAGTAGACAATGTTAATTTTACATAACTTTACATTTATAGGGGAGGAAATTAAATTAAAATTTTGGTGTTTTTAATTTTTTTTTTATAGTTTTATCATAGTTCCTATCAGTCTTCCAAAGCTCAGCTCTCTAGCGTTTCTGGAAGTGAAGAATATTACTTTTACATTACATTAAATTTATAGAAAAGGGAAATTAATTAAAAAATTTTTAATTTTTTTCTATAGCTTTATCATGGTTACTATCGGGCTTCCAAAGCTCAGCTCTCTAGCGTATCTGGAAGTGGGCAATGCTACTTTTACATTACTTTACATTTATAGGGGAGGGAAGTAAATTATAATTTTGGGGTTTTTCCTATCAGTACTTTTACACAACTTAACATGTTTAAAGGAGGGTAGTAAATTAGAATTTTGGGGTTTTTGATTTTTTCC
Organism: Aspidapion aeneum; assembly: GCA_963576565.1. NCBI lineage: Eukaryota > Metazoa > Arthropoda > Insecta > Coleoptera > Brentidae > Aspidapion > Aspidapion aeneum. The sequence continues at coordinate 28,801,136 of OY755038.1, read as the reverse complement.
AGGGGTTTGGTCATAATTTCTATCAGTCTGCCAAATTTCAGCTTTGTAGCATGTCTGGAAGTACAGTAGAATTTTGATGATCTATACATGAGTGAGTGAGTGAGTGAGTGGCAATTTCGACTTTTTTTGAAATTTCGTAACTAGTTTACTACTTTATGGAATTGCAAAGTTTGAGATTTGTAGCTTATTCCGAAGTAGAGTTTTAGATAGGTCAAATAACGGCTGAAATGTTTCAAGAAAATATCGTACGGCGCGCGAACTTGGCGAGGCACTGCCGTGCCCTCAGATATTTTTGTTTGCAAGGGAACAGCAATGAATACATAGAGTAAAGAAATTAGCTTTATATTTGACAAACTAACAAAGATAAAAATAAAAATTTATAATAAAAAATATAGCAAAATTTTTTTGCCCACAAAAAATTCATATCTTTGTTAGTTTTTAACATATAAAGCTAAAGCTAATTATTATTATTATTTAATGCTCTCGGGCAAACTAAAAACGTATTGATAGTTTTTCTGTTAGCAAAACGTATAGGTTAGAGAAAAGTTTGTAAAAAAAATATTAAAAAAGACACCATAACCACAAGCCTTTTTACTCAAATTGGAGGCAAACCTCCAGCGACTTAACATTTAGTGATCCATCACCAATCGATCGAGCATAGTCTAAAACTTTCTTTCCCAATCTAGAATTTTTATACCTTATTTAATATTTAAAAAAATAACAATATCTTTTTTATTCTTGAGATATTATAAAGCTTGTTAAAACGACAGTTAATTTGTTATTTTATTGCGAATAAATGATCACCCATACCACTTTTCTTTAAAGTCAATGTAGCAAAATTTAAAAGCAAAAGTTTGTAAAAACACATGGAAAAATCGCAATCTTTGATTTATGACGTCACTCACTTGCTCAAATTTTAGGCCAACACCAAGCGACCTAAAATTAAGTGATCTATAGACAATCGATTTGAGGTAGTCTAAATTTTTTTTCGGGAAAAAAATGACTATTTTTGTATTTTTAAATTTTTTTATATTTTTGTTAGTTTTTAAGATATAAAGCTAATTAAAATTTTTTTTAAAAATTACTAGTAAAAAAAACAAACGTATTGACAGTTTTTCTGTGAACTAAGTTAGCGAAAGTTATAATCCAAAGTTGAGAAAAAACATTTAAAAAATTCATCTTCGATTTATGACGTCACACAGGCTCTCCCACTCAAATTTTAGGCAAATAGCCCGTGAATTAAAGTTGTGTTATTTATTACCAACTAGGGATAACCAAAAATTTTAACTAATCGATTCGATTATTTGAAATCGATTCGATTCACTTAAAAAATCGGTTTAAATGAATCGTTTCAAAATACATATATCGATTTAAACTTAAGAATTTTTTTGGTGCATATATTTTTTCTTTTTTTATTATTACGGTGCCTATTTATATTGTATTAGGGGTAGGGGCTTAACAAATAGCTTAAAATTATCAATTTAAAATAAATCGAATCGATTTAACCAAAAATCTTTTATTTTGGTGATGGAAAGAGTGGCGATCTCGAATGTTCAAAAAAAATCCGCTTTTTGCGGCCTCTATTAAGCAGAAGAATAAATAACACCCGGTTTCAACATATGCGTGCCCACCCTGATTCAAAAAACGCATCAGGTGACGCTGCATTTAAAACCGGTGCAAATACATGTCCCGTCACGTGATGCGTTTTTTCAATCAGGGTGGGCACACATAGGTGGAAACTAGGCTTAATACCTATTTACGCAAAAGAACTTTATATCTTAGATTGTTTAGTCCTTTGTAGATGGCACCACCCAACTGATTCGATTCTTGGAAAAAGAATCGCAACGTTTAATCGAATCGACCCTTTGTAATCGACTCTGGACACCCCTATTACCAATCGATCTTCGAATTTTAAAAAATCTTCCACAACTATCCCACGGGACACGATCGTTCACTATAAGCCTCTCAACTATTAAGCATTATCTTTCAGAATCAATAGGCGAAGGTATCTGTCTCGAATTCTCTCAAGGAACTAAAAGTCACGAAAGAACGATTTATCGGAGACATTCTACCAAATTTATAAAAAATCTAACCACGCGTGAACACACCTCAAAAGATTTTTAGAGATGCCCAATTGATTATTTATTTATTTATACTTTTATTAATTAATGGGTATTTCACCAAATAAATTAACGCAAACAAATACTATGTTTACATCTGATAAATTTATCTCAATTCAAAGTAATATTATGCAAGGGTCGCCATCTTGGAATATAATTAACAAATGTCAATTGCTATCGAATTTTTAATATTTTTTTTAACCGAAACGATCCAACCAAATAGAGTTATGTGATTGAAGGGAAGTAACTCCAATTTTTCTTTCCTTGATTTTTGTTTGTGGACATTGTGAAAAATGAGTTATACAAATTTGGGTAGAGGATAATTTGCCGCGGGCGGATTTAATTTTTATTTAAATATAACTTACTTTTTCCTAAATCATAGCTCCCCTATCCTCATGTTGAGAAATCTGTGGTAAACCTAACCGCGGTCAATTGAAAAAAAAAGTTTGCAAAAAAAAGTACCCACAAAAAATATTTGTTTTTCAAAATAACATGCTTTTTCAAAAAACTAATTTACAAAAAAAAATATTTTTTCTAACAATACGTTTTTAAAAAGCAGTTTTAAAAAAAATTAAATTAAAAAAATATAAAAAAAAACTTTATTTTTTTTAATAATACGTTTTCAAAAAGCAGTTTTTTCAAAAACTAATATATAAAAAATACTATAACATTTTTTTTATATATTTTTTCGAAATTATGTTTACGAAACTCGAAACATTAAAATAAAAATTAAACATAAATTCTTGCAACGAATTGTCCCACGGCGAATTCACCGGCGGCAAAATGTCCCCGCGGCGAATTGTCCCATGCCCATAAATTGAGCCAAAAAAAATGTTATGGTGGAGCTTATCAAGGCAAGGTCAAAAAATATACTGCAACATTTATGAAACAAACAGGAAGAAAACTTTTAAAAAAATACAAAGCGCACAGATCACCAAAACAAAAATTTTTAGGTTATCTCACAGTTTTTGACAAAAGTCACCACGTCGGCACCTATCGAGATCTCCCCGGTGAGAGGTCGCCAAAATGTCACTCGTTATATTATAATCTATAATCTTTGGTCACGTTTTTCAAGTGAGAGTTTCTAGAGTACGATTGGGGGAGAAACGCCCACTTTCGCTCGAATTTCGAGGAGTACTCACTCGGAGAGATTTCAACAATAACGACACTGATGTCTTATGCTTTCAGGTTCAGGACATGCGCTCTAAACAGGCAGTGGCCTGTAATAACAGCAGTCGCTTTTCTCAACATTTCTCATCTGGATACTTATTCTTGAATTTTTGGGAGTTGAATGTGAGTAATCCTCACCCAAAAAAGGTGAATGCTCTATTCTCCAAAGAACGCTCCCGTGAATTCAAGTTCACCACCTCTTACCCGGGTTCCCGGGAAAGTTTCTAACCTCACTTTTTTGTTTTGTGATTTGTTTTTTTTGCGAAAGTAAAAATAGAGTTGTTAGGTAAAGCCCTATTTAGATATATGTATGTATATGCATTAAAACTAAATTGCTATACTGCGGTGCATAGGTTAAAAGCAATATCTCTACTTTCAGACCCAATTTAGTGAGAGTGTTTAATTTAATGCATAATATAAATGTGTACCTATATAACATATTATACTCCATATCATAATTTTTGAGATAACTTTTTAACAGTTTCAGCTGTTTACCATAACCAGGGCTATCAAAACGGACGGGCCACGATCCTCCACTTTGTTGACGTCACATCCGGGGCTGATTTTTTTTTGATGGTCACATTACGACCCAGCTGATTATCTTTAAAATATTGAAGTTGGAATGACGGTTCATGAATATTTGATTTTTTTTTAAATAAAGCCGGTTTTGAGATTGTTTTTACTATATTCTTTCAGAACATTTTTCTAAAAATCTATAGTAATCCTTAATTTTTCAGAGCCACTTCATTAGCTCACACAAAAATTAAGTTTAAAGCAGAAGCGAATCTGACAATCACAGATGACAAAGTCAAATACATGTCAAATATAACAGTTGGCATGTGGTACATGGCGGGTAATTTGAATTTAAAACAAGGAATGCTAAATCTTGAAGATTTTAACCTTTTAGTCATGTTGCTTCCTTACAAAACTTTGGTGGAATATCGGGATGGTGTCTGAGAATCTTTCACCGAAATTTCGCGGAAATCTGTAGTGCCATCTTGAAAATATCATTAAAAAACGTCTGACCTTCCATAAGACCCAATGTAAAATTCAGCCCCCGGAGAACAGCTGATTTTTTCAGGGTCGTGGCCTCTATTTTTGTGTTGGCCTTGCCATAACTAATAGCATAGGCCAACGAAAAAAAGTTGTAAAAAGTTGTCTCAAAAATATTGATATGAACTGTATATTACATCTTAGAAGCGAGAAAATCCGCGTGTTTATTAATTTGACACTACAGAGAAATGTTTATCTATCTGAACCTAAAGGCGGTTTAAAATAATGTATAATGTAGTGTTCTTACAACTACATTTTTAAACTGTCCTTATATAGCAGCACTTTAATAGGCCTCTATAAACAAAGTGTTAAACATTAATAATCATAACTCCATTTGGCCTGAAATAACTGACAGAAATCAGTGTGAGTTATGTTTATGTAGACATAGGCGCACCAAGGGGAGGGTCTCGAGCCAGGGCTCCCTAAAGCTAAAATTTTTTTAGATGATTAAGGACTTATTGCTATAAAGCCAGCCACTAATTGTGCACTATTCGACAGTTTCCCATTATAAGAACAGCTGTCTTCTTTCAAAATTAGGCCTACTGGAATTATAAATTCGACTTTGGTATGTCAATTTTGAAAGATCAACTGTCAGTTTTCAATGGAAAACTGGCAGAATAGTGCCCGGTACTATTACTAACTTAATAATAATAACTTTTTATTTGCAATAAGTCCCTAATTTTAAAAAAACTTCCTGAATTCAAAAATAAAATGTCATAAAACGCAATTTGGTTAGTAGCGAGATACGCGGCAACGTTGTGCACTGGAGTGATTCTAAACGCTGCACTCAGGAACCGCTTCGAGCGTTCAAGAATACCCGGAAATGTTCCCGGGAGCTCTCCCTTCTTAAACTTTGAAGAATACGGCTCCTATATGTACTCAAGGTCCTTATACATTTACACAGGTTACCTACAGAATTTGAAATGCCATGACTGACTGGCCAACTGTAATCAGATTAAAAAATCTACGTCACCGGGTTGCCTTCAACCATTTGTTTTATGGAAACCCGATGACGCAGCTACACTCGTCCAGTTAAGTTCACATGACTGGTCAAATTCCGTAGGCAACCTGTGTGAAAGTATAAAGGACCTTGGTCTGTACCTAAGTAAGCTCATTGAGTAAATAACCCATATAGAGGTGCCACCGGCGAGCTTTACCATATTGAGGGGCAGATGGCGCTGAAATAAATTCGTCTAGTATGCAATATTCAGAGCCAACTACTATGATCCAATGGCATTTGTATGGTATAGGCATGAACCCCGGAACTCGCACATGCAACTAAAATGTACTAGCAATATGATAAAGCTCGTCGGTTGCACCTCTATATGGGTCATATACTCAAAGGTTAGGTATATCTCCTCTTTACAACCCCTTTTTGCTAACATTTGCCTTGAGATGCAGCAGATTTGACCATGATCACTGCATAAAATAACCGGTATTGTCAAATTCGTTATCATCTTTTGCCACACCCTGCTTTGCAGGGTCGGACTGTAGTTCAATGAATAGAGGCCAAAATAGGGGGGTTACCCTACAAAAGGTCCGGTAGTTCTGAATTTTGGATATGTTGTTAAGCTCAGGAGGGTAGTTAAAAATCTGAGTTTTCGTCACCCCTACCCCTGTGCTCCCTCCGCCATCTTGAAAAAACCATCAAAAATTGGCACTTTTTTTAGTTTTTTGCCTTTAATTTCGTTCCAGTAGACTGCATCGCAAAAAGAGTTATATGAAATTTTTTAGAGGATATAATTATCTACAATCGGGTGGTACTATGGTTGTTCTGCGAGCATTAGTAACGGAGCTAGGTAATTTCCAAAAATGACTAAAATCAAGTGCTTGGGCAAATTTTCAGATTTTTTCTACTTTAGACGGCATAGGCTTTCTAGGGTAAAAGTTCTAAGAACATATCTTGTAGAGAATTTTATCAGCTACAAAATCCATTCTTTAAATGTATTTTTAAATATTGTAATGGAGTGGGAGTTACTTTTAACTTAAAGTAATGTTACAAATTTAAGTTATTTAAATTTTATAATTGGAATTTATTTAGGTTTAGTGTAGTATTAGGTTGATTTATCTTAAGGTTGTATTCTTAGTCTAGGTTTTAGTTGCGTTATCTGTGACTTGCGGTCGCAATAATACGAGAACTTTCCGGACGTCGAAGGCTGCCGGAAAGTTTGAGAGAGATGGACGATCCTATATATAGGGCCGAGGTCGCGCACCAGGCAGTCAGTCAGAGATAACCAATGGTAGTGATCGCTAGATGTTAACGCGAAGTTAATAGGCGTATTAAAGTAGTGAATTGTTAGCAAGTTATTAGTAAGTTTAAGTGCGTGTTTTTGTACATAATTTGTCGAAATAAATTGACGTATCGTTTTCAACAATTGTGAGTTTTAATTTGTCGTTGTGAACCCGTAACAATTGGTGTCAGAAGTGAGATTAAAAGAAATAAATAGTGCAAAGACTATCCTTACACAGTACCACCGGCTAGGACAATTAAAAAGAAGAACAGTAAGTGATTTTGCCAGAATATTCGGAACTGAATAGTGCAAAGACCACCGGATAGGACAATTGGACAGAAAAACAGTAAGAATATTCGAAGAAGTTCGATATTGTTTTATTCAAAAACCAAAAGAGATATTTGAGAACCGACTTCGACATTAACGTTACAGTCCAAAAATTGATAATTAGAGAGATTTTCTAGAATATTCTATCACTTTCTACGACGCTCTATTCAAAAACCAGAAAAAATATCCAAAAAAGCGACTTCGACATTAGCTTAGTAATTTCAAAAGTAAGAACTAAAAAGAATTTCTAGAAGATTCTATAACATTCTACGACGTTCTATTCAAAAACTAGAAGAGATATACAAATACCGACTTCGACATAAAACACGGACTACGGCTTTACATCCGCAGTCAGATGGCATGGTTGAAAGATTTAATAAAACAATAGAAGAACATCTGTGCAAAGTTGTTGATGAGCACCAAACAGATTGGGACCAATATATTCCATTGTTTTTGATGCCCTATAGAACCGCCATTCACAATACGACAGGAGCTACTCCATCTAGTATCCTGTTGAAGAAGAAGCACACTTAGAGGTCAATGACTATGTCGAACGTTTAAGGCAAAAGCTGCACGATATCCATGAAGTGGTTAGGGAGCGAATAGAAATAGCCAGTGACCGCATGAAAGCGAGATATGACCTGAAAGCAAACTCTTCAGGGTTCAAAGAGAATGATCAAGTCTGGCTATACAATCCTCAACGCAAGAAAGGAAGATCACCTAAGTTGACACCACCATGGGAAGGGCCTTATAAAGTTGTTAAGAGAATTAATGATGTAGTCTACCGAATCCAGAGAAGCCCGAAGTCCAAGATGACAGTTGTTCATCTAGACAGACTAAAACCTTACTTGGGAAATGTTGATCGAGACGGTCAAACCTGAAGAGGAGGATAGTGTTACAAATTTAAATTATTTAAATTTTATAATTGGAATTTATTTAGGTTTAGTGTAGTATTAGGTTGATTTATCTTAAGGTTGTATTCTTAGTCTAGGTTTTAGTTGCGTTATCTGTGACTTGCGGTCGCAATAATACGAGAACTTTCCGGACGTCGAAGGCTGCCGGAAAGTTCCAGAGAGATGGACGATCCTATATATAGGGCCGGGGTCGCGCACCAGGCAGTCAGTCAGAGATAACCAATGGTAGTGATCGCTAGATGTTAACGCGAAGTTAATAGGCGTATTAAAGTAGTGAGTTGTTAGCAAGTTATTAGTAAGTTTAAGTGCGTGTTTTTGTACATAATTTGTCGAAATAAATTGATGTATCGTTTTCAACAATTGTGAGTTTTAATTTGTCGTTGTGAACCCGTAACAGTAAGTAAGTTAGAAAATAATCATTTTTTAAAATTTAGTGCTTTAAACGGCACGTTTTTTATTTATTTTTATTTTTTTGTGTAAATTTAGTGACGTACAAAAAGGTAAGACAGCTTACGGGTCAAACACCTCTTTAAACTAATCACCTCTTCAAAAACCCCCTCAGACCCCCAAAATCTAACATTTAGGTTTTCTCAAATTTTCTCAAAAAATACGCTTCTAAGAGAAAAATGTGTAATATACTTTATCGTATCGTATATCGAAAAAGGTACAACTCGATGGGGGTCAACTATTTATAAACTCTTCAGCGGCGTCCGTCAATTGAAGTAATTTAAAAAAGTAAAAAAATATCCATGTTTTTTCCAAGATTTATTCGATTTTTTTTTAAACCAAGGTTTATAGAACAAAATGTGTTATACATTATTGTAGCAAATAAAATATTCTTTAAAATGCTGTACAAGAAACTCGGATTGGTTTCATGGTTATAAATTCAGAGGCGCCCGTAAATTTAACCAATTTTACAAAATCACAAATTAAATTATTTTTGTTACAAGTTTTATCTAATTTTTTCAAAAACTAAGCCTAATTTAAAAAATGCTATGATGCACTTTATTGACAGTAAAATTCTCTTTTCAGCGGTGTATAACTCGATGGGGTTTGACTTACAACGAACCCGCCAGCGACGTCCGTAAATGGGAGCCATTTAATTAATTTTTTTTTTAAATTATGTTTTGCACAGGTTTTATTTGATTTGAAACTAACTTTTTAACGGTGCATTGCATCAAAATATACGGTTTTCGGAATACATATATTAAAACTCATTTTTTTTTGTTACAACCAAGCAAGAGCTTTTGGTTTTAAGATATCTCTAAAAAAACTGTTTCCAAGCATGGGCGCACCCAGGGGTAGGGCCTCGGAGCCATCTGGTTCCCCGACTGCTCGTAACCAGAAAAAAAAGTGTTCAAAACAATTTATTTAAAAGATCACTGTTCACACTGTTACAAAAGCAATATTTGCAGGTCAACTGAACGTTAAGGAAAATCTAGGCAGTTTTCTTAAGGCTACTTACTAGATTAATCAACAATCAATCATTAATATAAATTAAAATACTCATCTTAGTAATGTATTCAGTAATATTATCTTCTTAATTTTGATCAAAGAAGGGGCCCCATTACCAAATAATGATATTCTCTGACAAGAATAGGGAAAGACCTAACAAATACTAACAATAACTTTTACATCCGTATATCCAGGCCCAAAGTAACCTCAGGCTCTAAGTGGCTTATATTCAGTATCCACGCCCTCCCGCCCGGGCCAGTCCGGGCCTGCTGCTTTGGCTTGTCTATACATAAGAAATATTTAAAAATCTCGCAATTATTATCAAATCTATCTATGCATTGCAGTGAAACGTGGTAAAAATAATTTTTAAATTAAGGTAAAAACAAAGATTTATCACGAAAAGTGTGTTAGTAGATACTTCATTAATTTTCGACAAAATGAAAAGTTATGCTGGTGTCAAATTTGTTTATCGAAGAATTTTGTACTCACTTAGGTACCTGTTTGCAAAAACAATTATTTATACTTAGAGTGACCATGTTCACAGTTTTTATGCCAGGTCAGTCGCTTCAATTGGAAAATGTAAACTCGTTCGTATTTGCAATAAACTTAAAATAATTAACAAGTATTTAGGTATAATTAAAAAATATATATTTAGAAAGTTTTTGAAAAAATAATTTTTTTATAAATTGGCCAATGACGGATCCGACATCGACACACACACCAGGAGGGTCTTATTATTTATTTGTACAGGGTATTTTCCTATATTTCATGACCTGATCTAACTAATACCACGGAAGGTGATCCGTGCTAATACGAGGGTTGTCTTTCTGAGGGCACGGCCAGCGCCTCGCCAAGATCGCGCGCCGTACCATCTTTTCTTGAAACATTTTAGCCGATGTTTGACCTATTTAAAACTACTTCAAAATAAGCTACGAATCTCAAACTTTGCACAGTCGTAGATATTCATGGAGTTACCAACCCGTCCAAGTTTCATAGAATTCCATAAAGTAGTAAAGTAGTTAAGAAATTTCAAAAAACGTCGAAATTGCCACTCACTCACTGATGTAGGTGGTAGACGCTTTTTACTCATTGGGCGTCGACCGGTGAGATACCACCATGCCAGAAGTGAGTAGCGCTAAGTGGTATCACCACGTTCCGCTACTGCGCTGGCAGTCCGGTTCCAACAATGAGTAACAGATAGTATGATGGCGCTTCCAGGATCAAAATATTCCGGAGGTAAAATACCCGACCACTCGGATCTCCGGGCGTCGGGTGATCCTGGGGGTCCTTCATGCAAAGATATTAAAAGAAGACCAAAAACTCAACTCAGAATTGATTTTAGCAATATAAGAGGATTAAGTACCAACATAAATTCAGTTCACCAACATCTTGAAGAACAAAGACCTGACATCCTTGTTCTCACTGAAACTAAAATCAGTTCTGCAACACCTATTGTGAACTATCTTTATCCCGGCTATGACCTACACCACCGATTTCGACATAATTTTGGGATCTGTGTGTACATTAAAAATGACCTTTCATGTCATCGAGAGGAGAAGCTAGAACCAGCGAACCTCGATATCATATGGCTGAAATTCACCTCAAAGTCATCGACCAAGTTCATTTGCTGCCTCTACCGACCGCCAAGTAACACCGAGTATCAAAACTTTTTTGCGACATTATCCGAAAACTGTGATAATATACAGTCTAACTATCCACATGCGGAAATTGTTTTTTTAGGCGATTTCAACGTCCACAATATACCCTGGCTAAAACACCACAACAAAACAGATAATGAAGGCAGGGAAGCAGAAGCTTTTGCCATAAGTTGTGGTCTAACGCAGCTTGTCGATGAACCTACCCGTATCTCAGAAAGGGGTGAATTTGCAGCGCTTTTAGACTTGTTCCTAACTACAAATCCTGACTTGTACACAATTCAAGTAGATCCCCCACTTGGTTCATCCGATCATAAACTTATAAGAACAAAGTGCGAAATGTTCATACCGCCAAGCCAACAATCACTTCCTCGTAAAATGTGGCACTATAAATCGGCAAAATGGAATGACCTTAAACAGTTTTACCTGGATTTTCCATGGCAAGAAGTTTGCTTTAAAACAGCTGATCCCACTATTTGCTGTAATGAAATAACAAAAGTAATCTTATCTGGAATGGATGCATATATCCCACATACAATAAAAAGCAGAGCTAATGCAAAACCTTGGTTCAACAGCCAGTGTCAAACGGCTGTACAGAAAAAACACAGAGCATATAACCTTTGGAAACGACAACAAACCGCTCAAAACCACACAGAATTTATAGAAGCCAGAAATAGTTGCAAAATTACTATTGACGCCGCCAAAGAAACATACAATCAAAGAATAAAAAACAGGTTGCTGAATTGTCCAAGTAGTTCTAGGTCCTTTTGGTCTCTTGCAAAAGCCGTTGGATCAAACTTCACCAAGTCATCCATACCACCACTTACAGATAAAAATACTCACTCAGCCACAACATCAGAGGAAAAAGCCAATATGCTGGCCAAAATCTTTTCCTCCAACTCAAACCTAACAGTGCCAAATGGAAAAACTCCACCGTTCATTGAAAGGGTTTCCCACAGTATGCCAGAGGTACCCTTTTGTCACAGAGAAATACGAAAATCCCTTAAAAAGTTGGATACAAACAAAGCAATGGGTCCAGATGGCATTCCCGCGATAGTACTTAAAAATTGTGCTAACGAACTCACCCCAACTTTCGCTAAATTATTCAATTTATCTTACAGGCAAGGAGTATATCCATCATCATGGAAGTCTGCCGCAGTACAGCCTATTCCAAAGAAAGGAAAAAAGACAGATCCGTTAAACTATAGACCAATTGCTCTACTTCCGGTGATATCAAAAGTAATGGAAAGAGTTGTGAACAATCACCTAACCAAGTACTTGGAAAAGTACAAACTTATCAACGACAAGCAATACGGATTTCGAAAATATAGGTCAACTGGCGATTTACTTACATACGTCACTCATTTATGGCAAAAAGCGATTGAGTTACGGGGCGAAACAAGAACAATTGCCTTAGATATATCAAAAGCATTCGATAAAGTCTGGCATGAAAATCTGCTCAACAAGCTTAAAGCAATGGGATTGTCGCCGAAACTTTGCACTTGGTTTGAAAGTTACCTTAAGGATAGATCCATTTATGTTGCACTGGATGGCCGGAACTCCAACTCTTACCAAATAAATGCTGGTGTGCCACAGGGAGCAATCCTTTCGCCAACACTTTTTCTGATTTACATAAATGACCTCATAGATAGAACAGTAAATCCACTTTATTGCTTTGCAGATGATGGCAATGTGGTCTCCTCAGTCATACCACCCACTCAGTGTCTATCCGCACGTGAATTCCATCATCTTAGACAAACTCAGATATCGCAGATAAATAGCGACCTGGAAATAATAGAGGACTGGTGCAACAAAAACCTTGTACAGTTCAACGCGCAGAAAACCCAAGCAGCCCTGTTTTCAAAAAAGACCAGCACCGGTGAGCCAAACATCATGCTATCTGGAAGTGCTGTCACATTGCAGAGCCAGTTGAACATCTTAGGAGTCACTGCAGAGACCAACATGTCTTGGCACAGTCACGTGGCAGATATAGCTAAAAGGGCGTCCCAAAAGCTTGGGGTGCTATTTCGTACAAGACATCTGTATACACCAAGCCAACTGCTGACACTCTACAAAGCCCAGATTCGACCAACTATGGAGTACTGCTCACATATATGGAGTGCGGCACCCAAACATACCTTAATGCTTTTGAACACTGTGCAAAAACGAGCTATCAAGCTGATCAATGACCCCGCACTTACCCGTAGTTTGGATAGTCTCGAACATCGAAGAACTGTGGGCGATCTATCTCTCTTCTACAGGTATTATCACGGAAAATGCTCTGAAGAGTTGGCACGTATGATCCCCCCGGGAGTAGCACCTACTAGGCGAACACGTCAAACAGACGGTAACCATCAATTTATTGTCAAAATAGAGGCACCAAGAACCTCATTATATCAGAATTCATATCTCTGGAGAACGGCATCGCTGTGGAATAAACTCCCTGCGACAGTTTTCCCTGCAGGTTACAACCTGAACCGTTTCAAAACCAACACACACCAACATTTCCGCGCACTGGCCGCTTCTCGAGCGTGATAGGGACCTCCTTGCGAGTGCGCTTAACCGTAAAAAAAAAAAAAAAAAAAAAAATGTATAGATCATCAAAATTCTACTGTACTTCCAGAAATTTGGCAGACTGATAGAAATTGTGACCAAATTCCTGGAAAAAATCAAAAAACCCGAAAATTCTAATTTACTCCCCTCCCCTATACATATAAAATTATGTAAAAGAAATGCTAGAGAGCTGAGCTTTGGCAGACTGATAGGAACTATGATAAAACTATGGAAAAACATTTAAAAACACCAAAATTATAATTTACTTCCCTCCCCTATGAATGTAAAGTTATGTAAAAGTAACATTGCCCACTTCCAGACACGCTAGAGAGCTGAGCTTTGGAAGGTCGATAGTAACTATGATAAAACTATAGAAACAAATTAAAACACCCCAAAATTCTAATTTACTTCCCTCCCCTATAAATGTAAAGTTATGTAAAATTAACACTGCTTACTTCCAGAAACGCTAGAGTGCTGAGCTCTTTAAGACTGAAAGACACTATGATAAAACTATAGGAAAAAATTTAAAAACACCAACATTTTAAAACTGTTTGGTTTTCACTATCTGCAACGTCGATCACAAGGATACGAATGATCCCCGTCTGAAACACGTCCTGACAATCAGGAACAAGTGATCCATGCCAATCCACGGGGATCATTCGTATCCTTGTGATCGACGTTGGAGATAGTGAAAACCAAACAGTTTTATCAAGTTCCCAACGAAAGCATCAAGCCATTAGTATAATTCAATGCCGGTAGGGGTATCTTCCCTCGGAGTAGTTGTTTCTGTTGGTTTCACAAAACCAACATTTTAATTTACTTCCCTCTCCTATAAATGTAAATTTATTTAATTTAGACACGCTAGAGAGCTGAGCTTTGGAAGGTCGATAGTAACTATGATAAAACTATAGAAAAAAATTAAAACACCCCGAAATTTTAATTTACTTCCCTCTCCTATTAATGTACGCTATAGAGCTGAGCTTTGGAAGGCTGATAGAAACTATAATGATAATTATCATTTAGTCTCCTCCCCTATAAGTGTAAATTTAGGTAAAAGTAACATTACCCACTTCCAGAAACGTTAAAGAGCTGAGCATTAGAAGACTGATAGGAACTATGATAAAACTATAGGAAAAAATTTAAAAACACGAATATTTTAATTTGCATCCCTCCCCTATGCATGTAAAGTTATGTAAAAGTAACATTTTCCACTTTCAGAAACGCTAGAGAGCTAAGCTTTAGAAGGCTGATAAGAACTATGATAAAAACACAGGAAAAAATTAAAACACCTCAAAATTTTAAGTAAGATATTGCAAAAGTTTTGAACAAAATTTCGCATATTTTACTACTTTAAAAATTAAATATTTCAAAAAGAAGTGAAATCATAACAAAAACATTTTTTGTAAAAAAAAGCCAAGTACGCGAAAATGACATTCCGTAAAAAGAATTGAGATAAAAGTAAAGCCAAGTTCTCCAATACAAACTTTAAAATGAAACGTTCTTGCTAGTTTGGAAATGTTTTTCTAAACTTGGCTATATCATTTTCGCTTACTTGGCTTTTTTTTACATAAAATGTTTTTGTTATAATTAAGTGTTGCATAAACAGCTGTATTAAAACAGTAGATAACTTTTAAAGACTTTATTGTTTCTCGAGGTATTTTCCACGAAAATTAATGCACATGTGCATGCGCTTAAACCAGCGGTCAAAGCTATAATTCCACTCACTTGTTGGTACTGTCAAAATTGCATTCTTGAAGGTAAGTACTGCTTCCTCTGGCGACTGAAATCTTTGACCACGGAGTCCATTCTTGATTTTCGGAAAAGTATAGAATCCGTTGGAACTTAGGTCGGGACTGTATAAGAGATGGTCCAACAAGTCGAAGTTCTTTTGTTGTGCTTTGGGCGAACTTGCATTGTCTTGGTTGAGGATAATTCGTCCTTCGAGATTCGTTTTTCGAAGCTCAGTGATGACTTTCGGCAAACAAATAGTGATGTACCAATTAGACGACATTTACAGTGTTCTTTTAAACCGTTTGTTTAATATATTTTTATTACATTTTTTTAGGCTGCACTGGTAGCTTTAGTCAAGCAATAGACACAGAAAAGAGAGAAAGAAAATATTTAATTGCTTAACATTCACAGTGTTAGAACCGCTGTAGGTACCCCTTTTTAAAATACATATATTGCTTTGCTGGCTTTTAGCAGATCACCAAATTTTAGAAATAAGACAGGGATGATAAAAAATAATCTACAAGGTTTTATGATTTAATTGCTCTATATTTACCGTGTCAGTACCCATCTTTGTACCGCAAAATTAAAAACAAAAAATGAAATAAAAACAATTTGATTATATTTTTGTATGCTGCTCTGCTAGCTTTAGTCAAGCAATATACACAGAACAGACGAAAAAGATTCACATTAATCGTTAATTAATGTTTTTAAAAGCTTAGATTGGGAAGAAATAGTCAAAGTAAACAATTCTTGAACCACTTAGGATATGCTGATGATATCGCCTTAATAACAGACAAGACAGCTAAAAATATAGGCTTAAATATGAACTACACTAAAACTAAAATCATAATAAACACAGATGAAGATAATACGGTCAGAATAAACCAAAAGAAAATAGAACAAGTAGAAGAATATATATACCTGGTACAAATTATTAAACTGAAAAAAGAAAACCAAACAGCTGAAATCAAGAGACGAGTAAGATTGGCCTGAGCAGCATTCGGTAAATTAAGCTACATATTAAGAAATAAAAAATATCCTCAGTACCTCAAAACGAAAGTGTATAACCAATGTATCCTTCCTGTACTTACCTATGGATCCCAGACCTGGAAACTTACAAAATCAAACATGGATAAGCTAACAAAAGCCCAAAGATAGAATGGAAAGACAAATGTTACATGTAAGGCTAACAGATAGAAAAAGGAATGAATGATGATGTCAGAGGAAAAGTAGCAAAATTAAAATGGAAATTTGCCGGTCATAATTTGAGACAGAAAGACTATCGATGGAACAATAAAATTGTATTGTAAACTCGAGACTTTGGGAAAATAAAAGAAATTGGGGAAGACCCCAAATGAGATGGGCGGACGATTTGATGAAACACGTGGGAACTAGATGGATGAAGACGGCGACAGACAGAGAAGAGGGGAAGATATTGGGGGAGGCCTATGTCCAAAGGTGGATTGAAGAAGGCTAAATAGAATAGATAGATCTTATTTCAACTCTAGTCACAAATAAAAATCTGGGCTTTGACCTAAAAATACTATATACCTACTTTGAATAACAATTTTAAAAACTCAACGTGCGTCATTATAGTACACTGCCTCCATTTGAACATGCAACTAGATAGCTCGCGCCTTTACCCGCAGATTAGGCTAAATAAGATTAGTAAAAAAGACGGGACACTCATTCTATGCCTCTTTTTTAGTTCCTGACCTGGCAACCGCGGCGCTGCAATCGTCTAGCTGCACCAAAATGTTTGTATTGTTTGATATGAAAAATGAAACAATGCAAATATTTTGGCAGTAAATTTAGAAAATAAAACTACATATGTTTGTGGGTAGTAGTAGTGGTGGGGAGTCCATTTTTGGTCTAGCGACTAGGCAAACGACGCGCGCCCTTTTCACAAACCCCGATTTGTCTGTACACCATATACCAAACTGATGCTCGTGCTCCTTAGGATGCAAGTTTTCTTTCTCTCAGAGGACTTAATTTTGCCTGACTCCTCTTTGTCGAGGGCAGGGATCTTTATACTGCGTAGCAAATATACACAGTGGACAGACGCTTTTACGCCACTTTCGAAAGGTGTAGATTTGCATCTACCTAACATCGCTGTCGTCCCAGCAGAACTTGGAATTCTTTCCTTTTCAACGCAACAGTCGCGGTCGTCGTGAGTTGACTTTTAAGAGATGTTTGTGGGTAGGTATTTATTATCAAAAACTTATTTAAAACTTTATTACAAGAAAATTATTTATAATTATATTATTCAACATACAATCAAATTAATCTCTCTTATTAATAGTGAGTTCCTTAATGAAAATGAACATATATTAGGGGGCTAGCTCAGTAACAATATATCAACACTTTTGTCAAGAGGTGGTTCGGTTGCTAACTTTTGTACACCACAGTTGTCCAGGTAGAATGCCCAAAATATTTAAGGACTGTGAGGAAAATAGCCTAACGCTGCCTGTAGTATGTACAGTCGGGGACTTTTTAAATTGCCGGTGTATTTTTTTGTGTCAAAATTTATACTATAAAGATAATAGAAAAAATATATTTTTATAATATGTATGTATAAAGAGAGAGGTAAGGTTTACTATTTTTTTGGTTTGGTTCAAACTGGGTTTCCTAATTTCAAATAGGATTAATTTTTATTTCCGAGTGTGGCCAATTAAAAAGTCCCCGACTGTACCAAGGTCACATAATGAGTGCTGCTTTCCTTATCAGTTATCTACCTTAGCGTATACACCAAATTACCCTAACTGATCTTATTCCTCTGTTATAGTTCGTCTCGCTTTTGAAAATGTGAATTCTGAACACGCTAGCTTATGTGCATGTCAGTCATGTCGTATTTGCAGCAGCTGGAAGAACATTACCTGAAACAATATAAAATTCTATTATACAAATAATATTCTTGCTTCGGAATGTTATACCTCCTATTTACCAAAACTGCTGGATAAGCAAACCGAACCTTGCCCAACAAGGTTTGAATTTTACAACACACAACCAGAGGATTTAGACATCAGCGTATCTCAAGGGGGCCAGGCCTCCTCTGTTGGATCTCAGGACACCCTGATGTATTGCAGGGCTCCCCCCTACTAATTACAGTTACAATATATGTGTATCACAGAGAGCATAGACCTACGCCACACCCCTCTGAAAATTTATGCTGACTACGCCGATGAAATTGGGCTTTAAATTTATTATATAGGGTATGATTATTTCTTACTTACTTGAGATTGATTAGTAAGAAACTGTTTTTGGCTGGTCGGTAAAATTTGGTAAAATATGAAACCTAAAAACTAAAAATGTTGTTAAAATCCGTAAAAATTTCAATTAAAAAACCGATCAGCTGGTTCCTATGGAAAAGGTGGGCAGTAGCGGGTTGGGTGAGGAAGAGCGTGGGCTATGGTGGCGCCGCGGTCGACAGGTCAGTGATGTTCGAGTGAGCAGGCCCTGCCTTTACCAAAGACCTGTACTTTAAACAACGCACGCTTTTCGGCACCCGTTGGGTTTTATCGCAAACTCCATACATGCAAAATGAAAGGTGGATTGCCTCACACCCTCATAGGCCGTGCTTTGCTCGCAAATCAGTTGCATTTTCAAATTGAGACAGTGTACCTCCTATTTTTTCCCATAGTGCATTTTTGGGCATGTTATGCATCCACTTAACAGTACTCACCAATGATTTAGAGCTAGTACTGGCTAGTTATTTTTGTTGTAAGTACCGTTCATTAAATGGTAATAAAAATATTTGAATGTATGTGTCTGCATGTCTGTGGCTAAGGTGGTTCTTCCTGAATAACAAACGTCCAAATTACAATCCATAAAACTCAGTTTCAAAGATGAATACGAGAACTGTTGCCAGCATTGGCGAATCCAAGGGGGGGGGGGGTGGAAGAGGTGCCCGGGGCCTCTCCTCCCTGTCATAAAACTTTTTTTTTAGTTCTAAGAAAGAAAATGCCAATGCATCAACTGCAAATTTGAACAAAATTTACCAACACCACTTTTTTATTTTTTATTTTTTTTAAGTACTGAATATTTCGAAAATGTTATGTTATATTAAAAGTAGGAAATAAACTAAATATTTTAGTTATTTCTGTCGCCTTGCCCCTCCACCCTGGCAATCCTGTATCCGCCATTGGTTGCCAGTAGCGTTATTCTTGATTTTCGGGTTAAGTTAAACTTATTTAAACTACCACAAATTTTACTTAATTTTTTTTTAAATTTCGCCTGCGGCGTCACAAATCTCCTTTAGGTACTAAATTTCTCACTTCAGATTAACAAAAACCGCTAATAAAAAATATTTGTATGTTTGCTGCCACTTTGGCTCCTCCTCCTAGGAAATCCTGGATCCGCCACTGGTCCACGCATGCAATTTCTCTCACTTTTGACACTAAAGACCGCTTGACATGGTGCCTGACGTAAGGTCACTCATCGTCAACAAAGCTTGCTTGACGATGAGTGACCTTAGCCTGACGCCCTGAAAATATTTGGAAGCAAAAAATTTCAGTTAAATTGTTGCCTGCAAAAATCTTCTTTTCGTTTGACATTGGGCATGGCCATGCATGTACTGCCGTCCTAGGTAAGACCCACCTATCCGCAAAAAAATCAAAAATGAGTTAGGACCGAAAATGGCTTTAAATAGGTAATAATTTGTAACTTTGTTTTTGTTTTATTAATTAGATATAGCTATTAGAAACCCATAAATATTTACCAACAAAAAAATATATTACTATGTAACTCTTAAGCAAGCATTTAAACTTACTAAGGACGGTAGTGTATTCCCCAGAATTTAGGTTAAAATTCCCCAGTACAGTTTGCATGCAAAAGAATGGCACCGGACCGATAAAAATGGATTGCCTGCAACATTCAACTGGATTTGTACTGCGCAAATTTTATTATCATGCACCATGTCAAGCGGTCTTAATGACATCTTTTTAATGGATTTGTTTGTTTTTATTTCTCTTAAAAACGACCAGCAGAATAAATTCAACCGAAAACAATGTCGTCCGCGTCAGAAGCGATAGAAATTTGCTACGTTGACCAATCAGATGCGTTGTTCAAGGGAGAGGAATAAAATTTCCCCGGAATTTAAGAATAGCCCTACAGGAGTTAAACAGTAAGGTGGCGTGGTTCATTTAAAGTTCAGGAGTTTTTTTTCGCAAAAACGCCTGGACATAGACATGTCGATTTTATTTTTAACTGCGAACTTTTTTATGGTAAACTCATATACAGGGTGTCCTAAAACTTCATTTTTTAAAGGAAAACATCTATTTTTACCTTCCTAGCCCACGCAGCAATGCCTTTTTTTAAAATAACGTTGAGAATGTGTTATTTGGGTGTATTTGGACCCCTCTTAACAATATCGACAACGGAGTATATAGAAAAAAGTTTCGGGGTGGGTCCGAGAACTCATGAGGCCGTATATGAGCGAGAGAGTTGGATAATTTTTACATTGTTTAATAAAACGAATCAACTTAAATTTGTGCCAGGCGCGCCAGCCAGTCAGTGTGCAGTTAGTTTTCTTGTTATTGTGCGCGGAGCATGTGTGCTTTAATTTTCGCCCTCTAAATTACGCAATAAAATAGATATCCGTATACTCTGCATATTGTTCTTTTTTTTAAATGAAAATTAATAAAATTAGCGTCTTAAAAAACTCTTTTAGTGGTTTTTCACTAGAGGAAAAACTATCAATAAAAGAATTATTAAGCCGGTCACTACCTGATTTAAAAATTCAAAAACAAACGTGGAAACGGACAAAAATCGCGTTGTCGTAAATTTAGTAAAACTATTTATGATAAAAATAATGTTTATAAACTAAGCAGTGGCGTATATACGGGAGGGGGCCTGGAGGGCCCGGGCCTCCCGAAGCTAAGATTTTTTTGGATATTTTCCACATATTTCATGAACACAAACATAAAATAGCATAAAATACAGCCTCATGAGGTCTCGCCCCCCCCCCAAACTGTCTCGGGCCCACCCCGAAACTTTTTTCTATATACGCCACTGAAACTAAGAGTAAATTAAGTTAATATTTAAATTAATTCTGCAGAATTTTTGATAAGTTTTGAGTCATTTCATGGTGTAATTTGGGTAGGTCCGGGTTAGTTTTAAAAAAAAACTAGGGTTAGACACCCTAAAAATGGTCAACATATGATACGAAACTATGTGCTCTTGGTTTTGCGCCAATAAAAAAATTGATCGAGGCATGTTTTTTACCGAAATTTGACGCAGCACCCCGAATTTTTTTTTTTGATGAGTTGCTGTCAAAATTCTGGCACTACGAAGTTGAATGGGCACGAGCCGCCACTGTCTCTACTACTACTAAATAAAAACTAAATATTTTATTATTTTTGAGTCCCAAAAATTTTGGGGGGGAGATTGATCCCCTTTGATACCCCCCTAGGTAGGGTCTTGATTAACCGAGATAGCAGCTATTGAGTAAAATATATCTGATTACTGGGTACGTTACTTTCGGGACATCCAGTACAATTAGTAAACCAAAGAAAATTAAAAATCCTTCCGTTTAATGACTAGCTCATCCGAAGAACCATTCTTGGACAAGTATATAAACTAATGGGCACTTGCAGTTCTGTCACATAATCGGTACCGTTTCGTTCGAGGGACGAGTCCAGGGCTCGAATAGTAAAATCAATTTCTGACGCAGTTTTTTTCGGTAGTTTTTTTATTGAAAAAATTCATAAAAAAACGAAGCTAATTTAATTTAAAGCTTTATAGAGATCACCATAACCATCCTACACAAAGTATTTATATTAGACTGCCCAAAGCGCATTACTTAACGTGGTGAATAGATTTTCAGTTTCAATTCTTTGGTGTGATTTATTTTTGGGTTGCGTTTGAGTGTTATGATTTTGTTTTACTCTTAACCAATGTTCGGAAAAATTTTAAAGTTTATTTAAATATTATTATTTTAATTTGTAAGAGTGAAATTTGAATTATAATAAGACGAAAAAGTAGTGTGGGTGTGTTTATAAAAAATAATCTAATATTCTTTTTTCTATGGGTGAGTGTGTGTCTTTCTATTAATGCACATACAGAGTGTTTCACGAACATCGAAACAGAGCTCTTTTTGGGTATTTAGAGTTCGAATTTAAAGAAGCGCTCAGATACGTCAATTTTGCTTGCGAGGGGGACACTTTTTGGCTCTTGAAATTTTTGTAGCACGAACCCCTTTCGCGTGGTATTCTTTACCCCTATATTTTGAATAGGGAAAGTGAGTCTGAAGCTCTCTTGAATATCTTTACAACCGTGTAAAAATTTCGAAACACTGTGTATAGGCCTCAGAGAAGTATCCTAACTTTGATTAAAATCAGTTAAGTAGTTCCGGAGATAATGAGCCTGTTTGAAACCATTGTATAGAAATAAATTATTCATCTAATTATGGTAAAAATTTAGTTTAAATCTTTTGTGATATTTGGTGAAGTATACTGGGTAACCGTAGACAGTTTTTCCAATAACTAAAGTTTAAATGTGGTATCAGTATCAGATGCAATAAAATGACTTTTTTTAACCCACAATTATTATTTTAGATATGTACTTGTAGCTAAAAAACTGGAACGGTCTTATCCTTAGTTTTTTTGTAGATCGTTTAATGCTTTAAATTTATTAGTGGAAAAGTAAGTGGAAATTAATAAATTTGATTTTCGTTAAGGTAGTTTTAGTGGCTCTAAAGTTGTGTAAATAAAAGTAATGGCCTCTGTTTTGGTGCTCTCTGTATTTTTTGGATATGTATGCAGTGCAAGCGTTCGGGTAAGTTTATAATTTATTATTGTATTATTTATTTTTGCAATTTTCATATTTAATTAACAAAGTTATACAGCAGCGATTGAATTGCAAACTTCTAGGCCCTTATAAAGGCTGCTTGACATGGAGCAATAGACTTGCAGTTGCATGCAAGATTAGGGTGCCTGATATGACATCTATTGTATACACAAACAAATATCTCATTCAGGGACACTAATCTTGCCTGCAACTGCAAGTGTATTGCTCCATGTCAAGCGGTCTTAAAGAAATTTTCAATCTTGCCCAAAAAGGTCTTCTTTGCAATATTTTTTATTTGCTCATCTCAAAAATTTAAAACGTTTTTTTATAATCGGATTAATGTGTCGTCGTCTTACCCTTACAACACAGGAAAGATGACGCAGATCACTTTTTTATGAAGTTGCAAAAATTTGATTTTATGACATATGCGCACAAAAGATAATAGTCAAACATTACAACAAACAACAAGCACGCGAACATGATATTCCGTAAAAAGGATTGAGATAAAAGTAAAGTCAAGTTCTCCAATAAAAATTTCAAAACGAAAGGTTCATACTAGTTTGTAAATGTTTTTCTTTAAACTTTGCGATTACAGCCAAACTTCTTTATGTTCTGTGCCTCAGAGTCATTTGCAGCAGTAATAGCCAAGTTGAGAAAAACATATTCAAACTAGTAAGAACCTTTCATTTTGAAATTTGTATTGGAGAACTTGGCTTTACTTTTATCTCAATTTATTTTATGGAATACCATTCTCGCGTACTTAACTTTTTTATATGAAATGTTTTTGTTTTGATTTTACTCTTTTTTCAAAGAAGTTGAATAATAGAGTAGTAAAATAATGTGGAAAAAAAATCTAAATCTGTTAATACCTGTACCGCTACATTGCTATTTGGTTGTCTGATAAAGGGATATATTTCTTTACTTCTTTAGCTATTTTTACTGAAAACTCCAAATCAACAAAAGCAGTAGTTTTATCCCACTTAAGGTCTTTTATCTTTAAATTTTAAATATCTTTTACATAAATATTTTTTTGTATCGCTTAGGCTTTTAATTGTTTGTACAATAGTTATTTACCTAACAAGTGCGGAAAGAGGTACTTTTCCGCACGCGACGGCAGTTGCACAAACGACGCGGAGCGGAGTTCGGGCAAACCGTCAAGGATGGAAAAGATAGTTTCCGCAAGAATTAGGTACAATGTTTTTCCTACGAGTGTTTTTGTCCATCTTCTTTATCAAAAAACATGTTTTAATTCGCAAAGATTTTATAATAATGCTAGAAAATGATACGTAAGATAGAATAGTTACATAAATCATTTAATGAGTCCTAAATATCTTCATTTTTAACAAAACAAAAATCGTGCGGAAAAGAAATTTTTCAGCACTAGTGCGGAAAAGTTACTTTTCCGTACGTTTTTTTAACTTTTATTTTTACTTGATTTTGTTATGCACGGAAAAATAATAAAACAGGATTTTTTTATTATGATATATTAAAAAGAAACTTTATGTAAAGAACATTTAATTAACAATAACGAAAAAGTTAACGATGGTAGATATTGAAATTGAAAGTGCACTTTCTGTTTGTTGCATGCTTCAATATACATCAGATGCCGCAACATCTTGAATAACGTCGTTTCTTATTGGAATTTGATTGGTTGGTGTTTGGCCCACTACAGAAATGCCTTGATCAGTTTGCTGCTTAGAATTACTACTGTAGTGAATGGAGAAAGGTATATTGGTCTGTACAGGCTGTAACACATTACAGGATTCTTCATTCGGTGCTTCTGGTAGCATCAGTACAGCAGCACTTCTTGAAAATGAAACTTGTGTGTAGGAGAACGGGTTTTCATTTGAAAACGATTGTGGACGGGAAGGTTCTTGCAATTTGGACGTGCGGAAAAAAATCGTGAGAAAAGTAAAAATGATGCGAAAAAGTAAAATTGTGCGGAAAAGTAATTAACGTAATATTCTTTTAATAGATCGCTCAAGAAACCCTAACTTATATGTTCTTGGTTTGTAAACAGTAAGGTGAGGCCAAAAGTTATTTTTAAAAATATGATTTATAAAAAAAATTACTACTAGTATCTTACCTACTGGACCTAAATGTAACGCAGTTAGTGAATGGTGTGGTTTGTTTACATATTCCTAACTATTTTTTGCTCACCAAGACTCCTGATAAAGTTGATTTTTAAAATTGTGATTTTTACAAAAGTGTTTTACTAATTTTGATATCACCCTGTACCTTACTCCAAGGACCTAAAGGTAATACAGTCAGTTAATGTTACGATTTTTTAACGTGTTCCTAAGAATTTTTTGATAATGAAAGCTCTTGACAACATTGTTTTCTAAAAATGTGATTTTTAGAAAAATACACTAGTAATTTCGATATCACCCAGTAGCTTACTTGCTGGCTCTAAAGGTAATACAATAAGTTAGTGATATGATTTTTTAAGGTATTTCTAACTCTTGTTTGCTAAGTGAAACTCCTGACAAAGTTGTTTTTAACAATGTAAATTGTACAACTATTTTTGATATCACCCTGTAACTCACCCCCTGAACCTAAATTTGAAATAATCCGTTAATACATAGTTTAACTTTTTGGGCTATTTTCAACTTTTTATTGTTAAGTAGAGAACTAGAATTTCTAAACAAATCTATAATAGATTTTAAGGTCACCCTGTAGCAGACCTGAACCTAACCTTTATAACCTGGGTTTGGCAGATTTTTTTCTATCTCTTCTCATACCTGATCATAAGAAATATTAGACAAACATTATTTTTAATTATATGATAATAATAACAAGTTTGATATTTATATATTCAAAGGTTATTTTTTGGGCCACGGGTTGCAATAAATCCGAAAATTATTTTTTTTTCATAAATTTATCAACCCTTATCGTTTTCTTTCCTAAAATTCATTTGCTTTCGTTAAAATTAAATTACGTTTGATTTTGTGGTCGGCTGTACTTTGCATGTCATGTTCGTGTTATTTGAATCCAACTTTAACGAAATAAGAAAAACGTCTCATGGTTTTGTTATTGTTTTTTTCCGGAAAAATACAATTTTTTAAGAACCTGTGCATCATCAACAATCCCGGAAAAATATTGAACTATCAGCAATCGAGTTTAAAGGTAGGTTTTAGATTATATTTTTCCTCATTTTTCGGTTTTTGACGCTGTACAAAAAACTGAAATTTACGATGTTGCCATGATTTAGGGCTAAAATTTGAGGCGTCAAATTTTTTCAGATTGTTTCAAATTATTTCAAATTTTAAAGAATTGCCCCCAATGTTCAAAATTTTTGCAATGTCTTATTAAAAATTTTGAGATTTTTAAATTTTTTCCTCTGGTTTTATAATAGTTCCTATCAGCGTTCTAAAGGTCAGCTCTCTAGAGTTCCTGGAAGTGGGCAATGTTCCTTTTAGATTTTTTTTATTTTTTATTTGTCAAACACACTGTGTTTTTTTTTATTACAATCTAGTCAGTAAGACTAATTAGCAATTTTGTTTTAACTTAATTTACTAGAAAAGTCAGATTTAAACTTAGGGTTCACTCAACAGTTCTCCCCGCTTTGTTTAGTCTGTAACTCACAATTGTGTTGTGTTTATACCATTATTTTGTTTTATGTGTAATTCACTTAGTTTACTAGCTCAAACGGCTTCACTCTTTTTAGTCGTCGAACTAGCATAGTATTGTCTAGAAGCTGAATTGCTTCCACATTCACATGCCGATGGAGTCTATCTTCATGGCTTTTTGCGTACTTTTTTATAGTCTCTGCTACAGTTTCGATTTTTAGATCTCGATGAAGGTCACTATTTCGAACGTACCAAGGTGCATTCACAATGTTTCTTAATACTTTATTTTGAAATCTCTGTACAACTAGAATGTTACTCTCTTTAGCACAACCCCATAGTTGAATACCATATGTCCATACTGGTTTCAGTATTTGTCTATAAAGCAGTAACTTATTATGAATTGTTAAATTGGACTTCCTTCCAATTAGCCTTTTAGATAACTTTACATTTATATGAGAGGGAATTAAATGAAAATTTTGGTGCTTTTAAATATTTTCCTATAATTATATCATAGTTCCTATCACTCTTCAAAAGCTCAGCTCTCTAGCGTTTCTGGAAGTGAGCAATGTTACTTTTATATAATTTTACATTTATAGCGGAGGGAACTTAATTAAAATTTTTGGGTTATTTACTATTTTTCTATATTTTTGTCATAGTTCATATCGGTGTTCCAAAGCTCAGCTCTCTAGCGTTTAGCCAAGTTTAGAAAAACATTTGCAAACTAGTAAGGACCATTCATTTTGAAATTTGTATTGGAGAACTTGGCTTTACTTTTATCTCAATTCTTTTTACGGAATACCACTTTCGCGTACTTTTACATGAAATGTTTTTGTTATGATTTCACTGCTTTTTTAAAGAATTTGGATAATATCTAAGTTTTAAAGTAGTAAAATATGCGGGATATTGTTCAAAACTTTTGCAATGCCTTATTAAAAATGTTGAGGTTTTTTTATATTTTCCTATGGTTTTATCATAATTCCTATCTGCCTTCTAAAGCTCAGCTCTCTAGTGTTCCTGGAAGTAGGCAATGTTAATTTTACATAACTTTACATTTATAGGGGAGAAAAGTTAATTAAAATGTTGGTGTTTTTAAATTTTTTTCTATCGTTTTATCATAGTTCCTATCAGTCTTCCAAAGCTCAGCTCTCTAGCGTTCCTGGAAGTGGACAATGCTAGTTTACATAACTTTACATTTTTAGGGGAGGGAAGTTAATTAAACTTTGGGGTTTTTTAAGGTTCTTTTATAGTTTTATCATAGCTCCTATCGGCCTTCCAAAGCTCAGCTCTCGAGCGTTGATCGAAGTGGGCAATGTTACTTTTATACAACTTTACATTTATAGGGGAGGAAAGTAAATTAGAATTTTGGGGTGTTCAAATTTTTTTCTATGGTTTTATCATAGTTACTATCGGCCTTCCAAAGTTCAGCTCTCTAGCGTGTCCAGAAGTGGGCAATGTTTTTTTTACGTTACTTTTCATTTATAGGGCAGGAAATTAAATTATAATTTTGGAGTTTTTAAATTTTTTTCTAAAGTTTTATCATAGTTCCTATCATTCTGCCATTTCTGAAGGTGGGCAATGTTACTTTTACATAACTTTACATGTATAGAGGAGGGGAGTAAATTAGAATTTTGGGGTTTTTTGATTTTTTCCAGGGGTTTGGTCATAATTTCAGCTTTGTAGCATGTCTGGAAGTACAGTAGAATTTTGATGATCTATACGTACATCAGTGATTGAGTGGCAATTTCGACGTTTTTTTAAATTTCGTAACTACATCACTACTTTATGGAAGTCTATGAAACTTGAAAGCGTTGTGAACTCTATGAAGATCTACGACTGTGCAAAGTTTGAGATTCGTAGCTCATTCCGAAGTAGAGTTTTAGAGAGGTCAAATATCGGCTGAAATGTTTCAAGAAAAGATGTTACGGCGCGCAACTTGGAGAGGCACTGCCGTGCCCTCAGATCTGTGGTGCAGTTTTAATCAATGAAATTGAACATCATACTTTTTCTAAGGTTTTAATGTGGTTCTAGAACAGTTTCGGAACATTTCTAAAATAGTTTTAAATTAGTTCTATTTATGTATTAAAATCATTTTTATTACGTTTCTATTTCAAGAACAGTTCTAGCGAATTCACGCGCTGATCTGGGTCAAAATCTGGGGGGGGGGGGGGGGTAATATTCGACGAAAACTATATTTGTAATATAATTTTTAGGGGAGGAGTTAATTCTCCTGTTTGTCTTTTAATTGTTAACCAAAAGTGCATACTTTTTTTTAGAGGGGGATTATTACCA
Organism: Aspidapion aeneum; assembly: GCA_963576565.1. NCBI lineage: Eukaryota > Metazoa > Arthropoda > Insecta > Coleoptera > Brentidae > Aspidapion > Aspidapion aeneum. Next base: position 28,772,284 of record OY755038.1, on the reverse strand, counting down.
CGTTACCCCCCTCTCAAATCCGCTTTTGAACAAATTTTACCAAACAGTTGAAGATCACATTTTTGTCTCTTATTTAAAAGTTTGGGGATCACTTTTATTTATTAAAGATCTTTTTAAACATTTTAAGAGCATTGCAAGGTTTAAAAAATTTTCTAAGGTCAAGATCAATGGCTTTTGAATAAGGTGAAATATTTTCACAGCTTTTTAATCCTTATCGATATAGTTTATGCAGGTAGGAACCTATTTCCTCTGCGAAAAACCTTCCGACCGACAGAAAATTGCGCTGAAACCTAACTCTAATCCTAAAACCTATTACTTAAAGCCACTACTTTACTCCATATGTATCAGCCTTAAAAACAGTTTTTTGTAAATATCTCAGAAACGGAAGCTCCTACGAAGTTGTTGGTAATAACACAAATTATTGAGAAAAATGCAATCTGCTGTATTCCGGAAACCGCATATTGATGCGATGCTACGTTATAAAGTGAGCATTTTTTAAATTTTCTAATTGTCAAAAAACTGTCATTAGCATTAAAGGATTTTGAACAAAATCTAATCAGCTAGTTTCCATTGTAAAACGCTATTCTACCTGAAAATTTAATGAAAATAGGTTTGGCGGTTTAGGAGCTATTGTGTTACGGACAGACAAACACACACACACACACACACACACACACACACACACACACACACACACACACACACACACACACACACACACACACACACACACACACACACACACACACACACACACACACACACACACACACACACACACACACACACACACACATCATGGCGATTTTGCTAAAATAGGTCAAAATATACCCAAATAACACATTTCGGCGTTATCAAAGGTAAAAAATTGCAAGGATCGTGTATTGCGGCAAAAGCAAAAGTTTTCATCGAGGCCCATTAGCTCAGTTGGTTAGAGCGTCGTGCTAATAACGCGAAGGTCGCGGGTTCGATCCCCTCATGGGCCAGGAATTTTTTTTTACCAATTATTAAATACATAATAAAGGTCTACTGGCATCGTAAGAGTTTTTTTGGCGCGGAAAATCGTATAGGGTATGGAAGTAATTACCCTCCCCTCTCTGCCCCAGAGCCCAAAAAAAAGAAGTTATCGAGGCTGGTAGCTACTATAGATAAGTTAAGGACTGAAAAAAATATATTTTTGTTTATTTGCTTTATTAGAGTCTCGGAAATAAGCGCACAGGAAAATAGCGCACAGGAAATATAGCGAAAAAAGCACACATGGAAAAAATCGGTTGCGGGTAAATGTGCACTCGAAAAGAGTGCTTACAAATAAAGCGCATAGAGAAAAAACTTAACTTGAACAAAAAGAATATTGGCACAAAAAATAAAAAAAAGTTTTCTGTACATTTGGCAGGACCAAAATGTGTTTCGATGCGCCGAATCCAAAATTTGATCAGAGTATTGCAATATTGCATGGTAAAGTTGCAAAAAATGGTACAGTCGGGGACTTTTTAAATTGCCGCCTGGAAAATAAAAAAAATTCCCAGTTGAAGTTCGGAAAAGTAGTTTGAACCAAAACAAAAAAATTGTAAACCTTACCTCTTTCTGTTTACATACATATTTAAAAATATTTTTTTTTTTATTTCTTTAATTGATTAATTTTGACAGAAAAAAAATAAAAACGGCAATTTAAAGTCCCCGACTGTACATTTTTAAAGCCAACAATTTACATTATGGCTTACTTTAAAATAACTTCGAATAGTACCTATTTAACCATTTCGCAGAACTACTTTATAAAGCAACGTTGACATCATTCAACAAATTTTCTAAATTTTTATGATTGCAATTTTACGGGATTTTCAACGGTTTCCGCATTTTTTTTGTGTGTGCGAAAAATTGCAAAGTTTTTTTATTATTATTATACTTTTTCCATAAAATGTTTGTCTTTATATTGCCTTTGCGCGAATCGCGAAAATTTTTTCGAACTTTATGGTTTGAACGAAAAACTGTTCGAAAACTTTTTTTTTTAAAGGAAGCTTGCTCGAAAATAATTTTTTCGAACGGAAATTTGTTCAAAAGCATATTTTTTAAACGGAAATTTTTTTATAAACAATTTTCTTTTAATTTTTTTCCCTAATTTTGAAAGGTCAAAATCGGTGTTTTGTTGAACCTTTGTCAATTGATTAGAAACGTATCCTGACCTGTCCAGACACTCACCGATTTCGACCTCCCGAAAGGAGGCTCGAGAAGCTAATTTAAGAAATTTATATAAAGTAGACTCGCGCTAACGTGAACTGGCGTTTATATGAACAACCCAATAATCGCACACTTAAAACTAAAAAGACATAACTCAAAAATTTAAAAATGTGTCCCTGCAATAAAAATATTTACAACGTGTCTTTTTAGCTCATATTTAAACTTGTGTGCTTATAAACAAAAGTTTTCCATAATTTCCCAAAAAAAGTAAATTTTTGTGATCTTTAGTTAAAAAGCACATTTGAATGAATTTTTGTTGCATAAACTCATTTTTAAAACTTTTGAGTTGCGGCTCTTTAGATTTCAGGGTGCGTAATGTAAACAATAAAATATTTACATGTTGACTCTGTAGTGTGAACAATAACATTTTTCGATAATGTGAATTATTCACAAATATCTAAATACAGTAGACTCGCGCTAGTGTGAACACGAAAAAAATCTGCACCTTCATACCATGGAGACCGTTCACACTACGGAAGGTCTATTCTAAAACCGAAATATTATTGATAAGATAATAAATCCATACCTATAAACTTTTAAATGCAACTATTCTTATAATTTAGAGCAAATCTATAATTTTCTGCTGAAAATGACAATTTAAAGTATCGACAAATACCACAATTATGAATTTTTATGAAACTTCAAAATTTACATATCATTAGGTAAAATAAGATGTTATTTTAGTCCGAACTTATCTAGCTGATCAATGTGTGGCTACTGCTCGGTCTCAATATTTCTTAGACTCTAACATCTATGTTTGTTTCTGACTATAATGTAACCACTTTAAGTGATTCCAAAACATACTTTACTGCAACTTTTTTAGGTGTCTTTATATCGTTCTCAGATTCGCCTTCCAAACTTACCTCAGGGAGAAAGAATTAAAAAGTTCTTGGTTTTTAACATTTTACAAAGCAAAACATGAAGTGGTACTGTATTTACCACAAAAAACGAATTAAAACTAAATAAATCTCGGTAATTCCCCTAAATTTTACCATTTGATTGACAGCTCTTTTCCGTTTTATACAATCGAGACTCATTACTTTTTATACTACTATAATACATTGATATTCACTGTTCACACTACTGGGAGGTTCACACAAGCGTGTGTTCACACCAGCACGAGTCTACTGTAGACCTGTTAAGACTCATTCACTTGTTGCAGTTTGCTTAAAGAGCTAAGAGGTTGAAGAACTAGCAGCGTGTCTTCCATAATGTTTAAAAATAAGAAGAAATGTTTAAGTCTTTACGACAAATCCAAAATTTTAGAAGAACATAAAAATGGTATGGGCCTTACCGCTTTGGCGAAAAAATCTCAAATAGCAAAATCTACTATATGTGTCATCAAAAATAAAGAACAAAAATTCTAAAAGTTGTTGAAGAAAAATTAAGGCCCGATAAAATTAAAAATTTTTATTTGTATTTTTTCCTTTGTTCAATAAATAGAGGCATTTAATAAAATATTAATAGATTTTTTTTGTAATCTCAGTAATGTGAACATCTCGAATAAATGAACTAGCCTAAAACTTTTTGTGTTCACGTTACCGCGAGTGTACTGTATATATAACATATATTTGTTTCTAAATATTTTCCAAGAAAATGTTTTTGAACAAATTTCCGTTTGAAGTAAATGTTTTCGAACAGATTTCCATGCGAAGGGAATGTTTTTGAACAAATTTCCGTTCGAATAAAATGTTTTCGAAAAAATTTCCATTTGAAGAAATTGTTGTCAAACAATTATCCGCTCAAAGAAAATGATTTCGAATAATTTTCCTTTTAAAAAATTTTTAACAAATTTCCTCGGCCCCCTGAGAGCTGTTCACTATGAGCGCTTTTTTGGTCTGCACTATTTTCTGTGTGTGCTTTTTTCCTGTGGGACTATTTCCTTTTCAGTTATTTACTGTCAACATTTCACCATTACCCTCTTCCTAGACTTTTGTTCCAGAACCGCAGTAGTAACAGCCAAGCGCGGATTTGAGGGGGGTAACGGGGTAATTACCCCCCCTAGAAAAAAATGCACTTTTTCCTAATAAAATAATGGAAAGCAGGAAAATTACCCCCCCCCCCAGAAAAAAAAACCATATTACAAAAAAAAATTCGTCGAATATTACCCCCCCCCCCCTAGATTTTGACCCAGATCCGCGCTTGGTAACAGCGTATCCAGATACTAACCTGCGCACTCGTCGTAAAATAAAGTAAACGATAAGCGTAGAATTAGAAATTTTAATAATTTTTCAGATATACCCAGACCACCTTCCTGCACCACAGCTCCTCACGTTGCCCAGCAACGCAACCAGCATCCGAAGTGACATAAGTGACAGCTTTAGCTGCGAAGGCAGAGACTACGGCTATTATGCAGACGTGGATAACGACTGTCAATTGTTCCACGTGTGTTTACCAATGAGGTATGACATCACAGGCGTGCGCAGCATTATGTATATGGCCACCTAGGCCACACTAAAGTAACTGATGGTTCTTAGAGTCAACGCATAGGTAAAAAGTCAGAAATCAGTTTGCTTGCGGGTTATGAAGATTCAGTAGCGCACCCAAGAATATGTCTTGGGGGGCCGAGACACCATCATGTCGTATTTCATGCTATTTTTAGTTTTTATTAATGAAATATGTAGAAAATATCTACAAAAAACTTAGGTTTCGGGTGGTCGGGGCCCCCCTTCGGTGCGCCCTTGAAGATTGGTACTTATAAGTATATATTAGGGGAACGCGTACACGTCTCCTTCTTCCCGTGCGCATGCCTATGTAAGGCATTCATTATACGTGATAGCATGCTTTCATTCACAATATCAAAAAATGTGGGTGCTCGATATATAGTATTTTTTTTAAATTTAATAAGTTGAGGGATATCTTTAAACAGTGACGCAATTAGGGGAGTCTGGGAGCCCCCGTACAAATCCAAACTTAGACCCCCCAAACGAGCATAAATTGGCTAAGGCGAACTGATCAGGTTCGTAAAAATTTCCGACTGCTGTGCTGATACTTTTGAAAATAACCAAAACTTTTGTGCAAGCTATCATTTTTCCAGAAAATTTTCGTTGCATCTTTCTTTCTTTAAAATATTTAGTTTTCTAAAATTTTAGCTTGTTGTCGTCTACAAAAAATTTTATACTGCATTTTGTTCCTTTATCTCAAACCATTTTCTTTATTTTCAGCCATCTCACCCCCTTTTTGTATTGTAGTATTTTTCGCATTTTCTAAGTATTAATTAGCCTGGTGCCCAAGTCCCACCCCCCTCCCCCCCCGAAAAAGGCCTGGCTAGTTCCGCCCTTAAATTTAAAACTGTCAGTTTTTAATAATCTTTGTTTTCAGGTACTCAGATGGAAGAAGTCAAACCTTCAGATGGACCTTCATTTGTCCCGAAGAAACCATATTTAATCAGGTATGTGTAAAGGTTCACGCATATCGAATCAGAGTCATCAAATGACGTCGAAAAGTTGTCATTTGGATGACCAGTAGGTCATCTATCAAAAAAGGGTGTCTATAAAGGCGGGCTCAAACGACTCGTTACTTGGCAAATACACAATTATTTGCCTACTTTGGCCAGTATACGAGCTTTGCGAATTGCGATAGCAAGCAGGGCGCTCACACGACGTGTACAATTTACAAGTACCAGAGCTCGAACATGTTGTACTTGGCAAGTGTACAAATAATCGTGAGCCCTTTGACTCGGCCTATTTTTACCGACCACAAATGGAAAACCAACGAGTGACAAATAATTGTACAAGTAACCCACTCACACGACATGGCAAGTATACGCAAGTAACAATTATTCGCCAAGTACACGAGTCGTTTGATCCCGGCTTACGACGTCAGTCTTTTTACGCCTTGCCGCTGTGTAATTTATGAATGAACCTTAACAGCACATTTGTCCAAGGGACGTTAATTTATACTTTTGGATGTGTGTTGGATACATGGTGCCCCATCTAGAGACCCTGTATGAATGACATATTTTATAGAAATAGAAACGCAACAAACCGCGACAAACCCAAGTCACTCAAACTCACGTTTTTTGGTTAAGCCGATCACACACAAAAAAACATAACGCGTAAGAAGTTCAACCTTATGGACTTTTCTTACGTAAATCCAATATGGCCGCTGCTATTCGATCGCTGATTGGTTGAAAGCCCGCTATGCGCCATGCTACGGATTACGTAAATTGTGTGTGTGAAGGCCTTATTCCTATTTTCTTGCCAAGTTCATTGGCGTTTCAATAAAATAATTTATGTTGTCAGCGGTGAGTGACATCAATCATTATGCAACATATAAACAAACACGTTTGTCCGTCACCCCATGTAAATATTTGTCAAAAATCGTTTATTTTTATTTTCCGACGTTCATGAATTAACAAGGACGGAAAGTGCGTCTCTCTCTAAACAAGGCTAGAGTATAGAGTACTGATATTTTACTGATATTTCCCTCCTTTGATTTTGACTTAAATAAATTTGACTTTGATTAGTTTGTTATAGCAGAGTACGATTAAATAACTAAGCAGGTCGTGAGTAATTAATAACAGTTTTATTAATGTAAAATAGCGTTACAAAACAATACGACGTTTACGCGGTCTGTCAGAAGAGCTGTTCGAAAACGACTACTGCCTCTAGTGGCAATATCCTAAACTAAACACAACCATATACATATGAGTTAAACACTAATGCCTATTTCTACTCATATAAGTATTACCTAGTCATGATAAACACAGAAGTGTCATTATCTCTAACATTTGTCGCGTCTCTATGTCTTATTTGATTGATTATTTGATTTTGACTTAAATAAATTTGACTTTGATAAGTTTCTCGGGTCTCTATTTCTTATAATATGCATCAGTCATACAGGGTCTCTACCCCAGTCAATAGGCTGGATGTCCATGGAGCGCATTATGCGCGCGGATTTATCTTTTCTTGAGCTCTGATTGGGCGCGGATAATAGACTCCATGGATAGTAGGCTATACTACGACCGGCATTATACGAGACGTGAATGTACGTGAAATAAGAAGCTGGAAAATGGCGGCCCCTGAGCAAATAATTAATTGAGGCGTGTTTTACAAAAACCGCATAAGTCCAAATTTGACGAAAGTGAGTTAGTGGCGTCATCTAGTCGAAAAAATGGATGGCTTTAAGACCATGAAATAAGATTCTGCAAAAACACCATAAGTGCCAAGATATGAGCAGTTAAAATTTGTATTATTCCGCAAAAAGCACATACCATTCGTTTTAAAATAAACCGTTTTTTTTATTTTCTGAATTTTTTTTGTTTTGGACATATGTTGTTTTTGTAAAACACGCCTCAATTGTTCGAAACAACATGACGTATACTTACTCAAGCCCATGACTGCGGCATAACGCGCAACGGCCAGTAAACCTTAAGTTTTGAACTAGAAAATGTAGGACAAATTTTGGGCCTAAAAAACGTTTTGTAAACATCGTTGTCACAGCTAAAAATATACCTCAAATATTTAGATAAAAAAATTACCGGTTTTTGACGTTTAAAAGACGTCACCTGGGAATTCTTTACATTGTATTGAATTAAATGTAAGGCGACCCACAATAACATTGAAAAGTCTTTGTTTGAAACTCGTAGACAATGATTGAGTATAAATAAAATTTCGGACTTTAAACACAACGTTTCGGTTGAAGATACTTACTAACCGAAACGTCGTGTTTAAAATAAATAGACAATGGAAGTCCAAAATTTTATTTCTAACATTAAAAAGAATTTTGTCGAAACGTAAAACGGTTGAAAACAAAAATTTTAAACCGTAATTTGGTCGAAAATAAAACAATTAAACGGTTTTCTCGATCCGTAAAATTATTGTCGAACATGATATTAGTAGGCCAAACTATTTCAAACGAATCGTAGGTTTGTCAGACCGTAAAAATGTCGAAAATAATATAGTCGAAACGCAAAAGCCTCAAAACGAAGGTATGTTAAACCGCAGAAAGTTCGAACCGTAGAAAAGTCAAATCGCAACACAAATTACACCCTGTTTATTCATGTTTTTATTGCTATTCAGGAAATGTTCACTTGCACAAGATCCGACGAAGCAATCGACTGCGCTGAATCACCGACGTTTTACGATCTCAACCGAAATTTCGGAAGCGTAGAGGAAACTAGCGGTCTAGACACCCCCTCCTCATCCCTTCCATCGCCACCACAATTCGCATCTAACATAAGGCCCAACCGTCCGTATGGCCCTGATAATGCTGACATGGCCATGCCAGAAAGTGACATCATCGATCTTCCAGAAGTTTCCGAAGTTCCTCAAGCTATTGGAAGGAGTTTTAATAAAAAGAAAAATGTTGCAAAAAACTAATAATTAGGTAGTTGAGAAAAAACATCTCACCATAATTTTTGAGATAACTTTTTGACAGTTATTAGCTGTTTACCATTACAAATAGCATAGGCCAACGAAAAAAATTTGTAAAAAGTTGTCTCAAAAATAATGATATGAACTGTAGTATAGGGGAGACTGGGAGAATTACGATCATGAGAGTATTCCCTAAGGTAAAGTAAGCACAGTTTAAAGATCTATTTAATAACAATAGAGTTCCAATAAGATAGTTTGCATCATAACTTTTTGTTTCTAAATACATAAATATATAGTTTAGGTACCTGCAGACTGTGTCAAACTACTATATTTAACTTTCACACCGCACTGTGGAAAGTTGTTTTTAATTTTGGTTACGGTTCTCTTATCTTTTATTGAACATTATACACTTTCTAGTAAGTTTCTTAGTCAAGAGATACAAATTTTTCCCATTCTTCCCTACTGGATAAAAATATTTGAGGGATAGATGGAAGAAACTTGCTCCCATGGTTTAGTTTTTTTTTTTTACTTAAAACTTTACCATGTTTTTTGAGCAACTTTGTTTTATACATAAATATCTACATGTTAAATTACAGCTCGTAATTATTGACTTGTATGTAATGGTCTTCATTACATGCTTGTCATATAATATTCACAGCTTTAGCTACGTACCTACTAAATTATTATTGATTTGTTGGTAAAGTCCAATTTTTTTGTCTTTAAATAAATAGATTTGTTTAAAAAATATATCAAAATATATGTTATACTTTAAAGTTTACTTTTTACTTTTTAAAAAACTTTATTTTGATTAAATACAATATAGGACTTAAACGTTATAATTGAACGTGTACTTAAGAACGATTCTAAAGAGAATGCCTTAACATTACAATGATTTGAGTTTATATAAAGAAAAGGTGCTGATTAAGCAATGGAATAATTCCCTAATATTTTAGATTTAAACTTCTTAGAACTAGAGTGCAATTCGGCAGGAATGCAAGTGTTGTTTATTCCATGAGAGACGCAAGTCAGCAGAATGGTCTTCTTATCTTGAAAGGTTCTGAGAAATAAAGTGCTGATTCGGCTTGAATGCACGTGTTGTTTATTTCATGGGAAACACAAGTCAGCAGAATAAGCTTCTTATCTGGAAGGTTCTCGGGTTTCATAGAAGGTTCTGGTTTCTTCTAAGTGTAGTCAGGATATTTTCATATAACATATATGATTAAAATAATTATTTTTATTTATTTATCACTTATTAACCTGATTTTAGCTCACACATATACTATACTATAGTAGTGTGAGCTATGGTGATCCTAATTTTTTCGAGAAAAAAAAAGTTGCTCCGATTTCAAAAATTTTTATATATCTTTGCGTTTCAGATGATTTTGAAACATTTTTGTTGCGCCGTCTGTCTGTATGTCTGTCTGTCTGTATGTCTGTAACGACCAACGCGCATAACTCAAAAACCGCTTTGCCGATTTTAATGAAATTTGGTACCTAGGCTGGGTCTTGGGTCGAGATGGTCCCATTTAAAAATGAACAAAATCCACCGAACACAAACCAAATGAAAGGGTGGGGGTAGATTTCAAAAATTAGGGTTTATGTGAAAATATGGCCTGTGTGATATCAAATGAAAGGTAATTGAGTCTGCAGTTAAACAAAATACATTTTAATTTATTTAAAAAAAAGGGTGGGTATAATTCAAAAATTAGAGTTTAAGTGAAAATATGGCGTGTGTGATATCAAAAGAAAGGTAATTAAGTCCGGAGTTCAACAAAATACATTTTAGTTTTTGTTTTTTTAAGGGTGGGGGTGGATTTCAAAAATTTGAGTTTAAGTCAAAACATGGCTTGTGTGGTATCAAACAAAAGGTAATTTAGTGTGGAGTTGAATAAAATATATTTCAGTTTTTAGTTATATTAGCTCGCACGTACACTATAACTATAGTACCTAGTGTGAGCTTAGGGGCCCATATATTGGTAGAGTATTTTTAAAGATTAAGCTAAAAGCAAGGGAAAAAAGATAAAACATAAAATCACTTTTTTGAGAGAAAACGCCCATTTCTAGAGCAGCTAGAAAAAACTAACCTACATGTTGCGATCCCGAATTTCGTAAAAGAAAATTAATACTGAGTAGCCGTGGTCGCTCAGTGCGTTCGCGCATTGAACACGAGTGAGTTAAGGAATCTCGCTTGCTACAGTGGCGGGTTCGATCCCCGTCGGTTGCCGAGGTCGGGTGCGGCAGACATTTATATGATTCCTGGGGAGTGTAAAATGTAATATTGTCCTACCCCTTCATTCACGCCGGTAACCAGGCCGGATGAGGTCGGATATCTCGTGAAGGCGGACTTTGTTACACACTCCTTCAGTCGGTAGGCCATTCTAAGGGACAAAAAGACCGGATAAAAAAAATACCCGGTCTGGGGTTCCAAAGGTGGCCGATGACCCGTGCAATTAGGCGTTCCGAAATGGCGGCCTTAGTGTCGGCGAAAGAGTCACGGTTATCAAATGAGGAAAAAAAAATTAATACTGAAAACCGTACATTGATTTCTTGAACTAGTTACAAGATATAGGGGTGGTTTTACATTTGGAGCATTTTCGACCCACCCCCGTAACTTGTTTATTTATGGATATTTTTTATTTGTGTACAAACATTCTTGAGGCCCTGTTTTAAGAGGAACTCAACTGTCAAATTAAATTTTATCAGTCACTTTTAGTTTTTGAGATATTACAAAATTGTTTATATTCTTTGTATTTTTTGTTTTTACCAAATATTTTAGTTTACTGAATAAGTTTAAAATATTTTAAATTATCAAATTAAAAAATTTTAAAAATAAAGACGTAATTAAACAATAAAAATATAAAAAAAAAATTAAAAATAAAATATTGAGTATATGTTATTTTAGAGGAAATTTTAAGTTAATTTCAAAAATCGAATAGAAAGAGGGTCATTTTAAAGCTAGTGGAGTGTTAGATTGCTTATTTTAATTCTGATTTCATTTGAAAAAATCACGGCGATAATTGATAAATTATTATCCCAGCGATAAAAACCACATTTTTAAAATAATAAATATCAATGAATAAAAGGTACTATAACACGTAGCGAATTTTTTTTAGGAATGTTATCAGTGTGTTGTGAGTTATCAGTTGTAGTTGCGCAGACATTGATTATTATCCTCAGATTATGCTGTCGTTATTGTTTGATATAAAAAATGATTTTTCTGAGAAATTAAGTAGCTAGGATATTTAGAATCCTTGGAAAAGGATTAAAGTTGAGAATATTTTAAAACAATTTAAAACATACAAAATAGTAAATAATAGGTTTCTATAGACATATACAGGGTGTAATTTAAATGATGCAACAAACTTTAAGATGGGGAAGGTCAAAAGTAGACAAAAAGTTCAAATAAAGAGTGAGCTTTAAAATGTGAATTTTAAAAATTACAACAATTTCTGCTCATTGTAATCAAAAAGTTTCTGTTGCTTTTTTCCTAAAAATATAGATTAAAGAGATACAGTTTGGCCAAATAACAATTGGTATAAATTTGTCAGTTTTTTTAAAAATTAGTTTTTTGATAAGCAATTAAATTTATTTAAAATAATGTTTTTGTAGGTACATATATCATGGCCCCTTCATAATTACCAATGAGTATATGACCCATAATACTCATTATAATTACAGAAAATAAAATAGTACTATATACAAAATATGTGTTGAAAAAAATAGATTTTTTTTATCATAATTTTGAGTATTTTTTTTAAACAAAATTTCGATTTTTTGTTGTAGTTTTTAAGCAAGTTATAACAAGTTCAATAAGCTGTTAATTTTACCATCCAGATATAAAACCTATTTTTTAGTTTTGCAGCGTCACTTTTTAATTTTTTATAAAAATATACTTAATTTTTATAAATTTTAAGTAATTAAATTTCACAGCTCAGACATGAGGAAAAACCTCAAAAATAAATATTTTGGTGTTTGCTGTGCTTTGGTCTCTCCTCCTAGCTAAATCTGGATCCGTCAGTGGGTGGAAATTTACCCAACGATTATAAACACACAGGATTGCCTATTTGCTCGAATCTTTTAGCGGTAGGCGGCGCCTTGCTTACGTCACTAGTGGACCTCTGCTCAGCGCGCTTCATATAATACACATTGCAATCGTGAGTTTTTCCCGCTTTTTTCTTGCTTATTTGCAAACAAATTTTTTATTCAAAACAAATGATTTGATAAATCAAGAATTTGCTCTGAGAGCTGAATTTTCCTACCAGACGATATGTTGGAAGACTTGGACTTTGTTTTTTAAATAGTTGAAAGTTTTAGAATAGAACTAGGATTTTTTTAAAAAGTTTAATCAATTTAAATCATTAGATGTATAATTTATTGTTTTTGTTGCCGATATAATAAAATACACTTATATTATGCAGTAACAAAAAGGTATTTGTTTGATATTTCAGATCTAAAATTGCAATATTTATTATATTATTATATCAAAAACCAGTCAGTTTTTGGAGAAAACAGCCAAATAAGATGTGTTTTTCAACTTCTTATGCTTTAAATCAATAGATTTTCATAAGTTTTTTTTTCAAATGATTTACATTGTTTGTGTTATGAGTTGTTTTTATCCCACCCAGCGCCCGTTTTCACTCCTTCTTTTGTAACATGTTTCTGAAAACGATAACCTATAAAGAGACTAAAAAAACTTAAGAAAAAAACTGAAACTAAACTTGGAGAAACTGTCTACAAAATAAACTTTCCAATAATCAGTTTCAGGCATAATTACCAATTTTCTTTAATGTGAATAATTTAATGAGCAAGGAGTTTCCAAAAATCAAAAAAAAAATAAAAGTTTATATAAATATAATAATATGAAAGTATATATTTTTATATTTCTAGTCTACACTGAAAGAGGGAACACAAAGCTTTTATTTCAACAAAAAATTAATGTGCTTTTATCAATTCACTTAATTCACATTTATAAAGGTTTATCATAACAAAAATATTTCATGTAGAAAAAGCCAAGTACGCGAAAGTGGTCTTCCATAAAAAGAATTGAGATAAAAGTAAAGCCAATGTTTACAATACAAATTTCAAAATGAATGGTTCTTACTAGTTTGAAAATTTGCTATTCCAGCCAAACTTCTTTACGTTCAATTTCCTAAGAGTCATTTGCAGCCGTAATAGCCAAGTTTAGAAAAACATTTCCAAACTAGTAAGAACCATTCATTTTGAAATTTGTATTGTAGAACTTGGCATTACTTTTATCTCAATTCTTTTTACGGAATACCACTTTCGCGTACTTGGCTTTTTTTACATGAAATGTTTTTGTTATGACTTCACTGCTTTTTTAAAGGATTTGGATAATATTTAAGTTTTAAAGTAGTAAAATATACGGGATATTGTTCAAAACTTTTGCAATGCCTTATTAAAAATGTTGAGTTTTTTTTAAATTTTCCTATGGTTTTATCATAGTTCTTATCAGCCTTCTAAAACTCAGCTCTCTAGTGTTCCTGGAAGTAGGCAATGTTCATTTTACATAACTGTACATTTATAGGGAAGGAAAGTAAATTAAAATCTTAGCGTTTTCTTCAATAGCTCAGCTTTCTAGCGTTTCTGGAAGTGGACAATGCTAATTTACATAATTTTACATTTATAGGGGAGGGAAGTTAATTAAACTTTGGGGTTTTTTAATTTTCTTTTATAGTTTTATCATAGTTACTATCGGCCTTCCAAAGCTCAGCTCTCTAGCGTGTCCGGAAGTGGGCAATGTTACTTTTACATTACTTTACATTTATAGAGGAGGAAAGTAAATTATAATTTTGGGGTTTTAAAATTTTTTTCTATAGTTTTATCATAGTTCCTATCAGTCTGCCATTTCTGGAAGTGGACAATGTTACTTTTACATAACTTTACATGTATAGGGGAGGGAAGTAAATTAGAATTTTGAGGTTTTTTGATTTTTTCCAGGGGTTTGGCAGACTTATGTCTGCCAAATTTCAGCTTTATAGCATGTCTGGAAGTACAGTAGAATTTTGACGATCTATACATGAGTGAGTGACAATTTTGACGTTTTTTGAAATTTCGTAACTACTTCAGTATTTTTGGGAGTTCCATGAAACAAAACATGAAGGGATTGTTAACTCCATGGAGATCTACGACTGTGCTAAGTTTGAGATTCGTAGCTCATTCCGAAGTAGAGTTTAAGAGGTCAAGTAATGTTTCAAGAAAAGATGGTACGGCGCGTGAACTTGGCGAGGCACGGCTGTGCCCTCAGATTCACCTCCTAAATAGTCAACCACACCGTCAAATAAATGAAAAAACGCAAAAAAACGGAGGTAAAAACGTCAAAAACACCTTAAAATCACACGAACTCTCAATACAAACAAAGCAACTGGTCCGCTGGTGACGTAAGCAGACACTGTTCGTCTCGGTGAGCGACGCTAACATTAGTTAAATGGAAATAAGCAATCCTGTGTGTTTATAATCGTTGGAGTTTACCTACCTTTCACCTTTTCTACCACTCCTTGAGGCAGGGTATTTTGCAAATATTATCCAATAATTTTACGAAACCTAACTTGGGTAAATTTAAATTTGACTCGATATAAATTTCTTATATATATTTTTCTTTAATATTTAAAATTTTTAGTTAGTTAAGTTAAAAACAGAAAACTAAGAAATTAATCAGAAAGTAAAAACCACATCATTACAAAAACATTTCATGTAAAAACCAAGTACGCGAAAATGATATTCCGTAAAAAGAATTGAGATAAAAGCTGCGATAGGCTATATTACTCTATAATAAAAGTAAAGCCAAGTTCTCCAATACAAATTTTAAAATGAAAGGTTCTTACTAGTTTGGAAATGTTTTTTTAAACTTTGGGGTTTTTTCCTATATAGTTTTATCAGAGTTTCTATAAGTCTGCCAAAGCTCAGCTCTCTAGCATTTCTGGAAGTGGGCACATAACTTTACATGTGTAGGGGAGGGAAGTAAATTAGAATTTTGGGTTTTTTTCCAAAGGTTTGGTCATAATTTCTATCACTCTGCCAAATTTCAGCTGTGTAGCATGTCTGGAGGTACAGTAGAATTTTGATGATCTATACATGATGAGTGAGCAATTTCGACGTTTTCTTTTTAATTTTCGCAACTACTTTACTACTTTATGAAAGTCCATGAAACTTGGAGGGATTGTTAACTCTATGGAGATCTACGACTGTGCAAAGTTTGAGTTTCGTAGCTAATTCCGAAGTAGATTTAATATGGGCTGAAATGTTTCAAGAAAAGATGGTACAGCATTTGCGCGAACATGGCCGGGCCCTCAGATATATTAATATCTAACGTCACGTCGTTAAGTTTTCAGTAGTCGAGTAGACACAAAATCTATGACCAAGGCCTTGATGACTCTTCGATAACGAGCATTTTATTGATAAGATTGTAAATTGTCTTCTTGGTCGTTGACTTATCGGTTGAGTACGCAGTCCACGAGAAAGACCCGCCCGGGCGTGAAAATATGACGTGACCGTAGGAGGGTCACAAAAGAACGCCTCCCGGCCAGCTGTCATTATAAAACATGTGTGTTTTCAGTTTTGGTATGTTTGTTTACGTCGATTTTTTTTTAATTCGGGCATGAATTTTACGTGAATTTTATCAAAATTATTAAAATAACGCAGCCCACGAAAAAGACAACAATGCCGCGAACGTGTAATGTTGTTGGTTGTCGGTCCAACTATAAAACTGAAACCGAATATGTGTCAACTTTTAATATGCCAGTGGATAAACAAATGCATAAAATTTGGTTGCGAAAAATTCCTAATGATTTAAGTATCTTATAACGTCCACAAGTTTGCATCAAACATTTTCCTAACGAGCAAGTTATTTGGTTTGATAAGTGTGTTGTAAATGGAGAGTGTTGAAAATGTTCCGAAATACCTAAGTAGACAACCTGTATCTACTGTTCTAGCTGATGTCGAGAGGCAACAACTGGAAACTGCAATACAAGAAAGTCTTGAAACACTGAGCTCATAAGAAATCAAAAGTTTTATCAAATATTGAGGACATTTCAAAATTTCATTGTTCTAATACTAAAATAAACAAAAATTAGATTTTTACCCAAGAACGTGACAGTCTGCGTTTGCCTGATGACATTTTTGAACAACAATCCATCACTGTTAGCATCTCTAGTTGTTCAGGGAATTCTGTCATTTTTTGTAAATGTTAATGTGCTCATACCAAAAAACAAACTGCCAAAAAAAGTTGGAGTTTTATTTTTGGACAGCACCGATACACTTGAAGAGCTAAAGCAGTTTATTGAAATGAAAGTTGCAAACGGGAAAGAAGTGGTAAAAGATAAGATTGATCAAGTAATAGACATCCTTAGTGACATTTTCGATAGTGAGAGTGAAAAATGTGTTCAATTGTCATTTCTTATTGAACAATTAGGTCTCTTGAAAAGGTCACCTGAGAATCGAAGATATTGTGGATACACTTTAATGTTGGCTTCAGCTTTGTTTATTCAGTCATCCAGTGCATACATGTCAATTTACAAAACTAAGGTAATATGTTTTCTGCACCCTCGCAATATTAAAAAACTGATTTGTAAAATATCGCTAACAGATAGTAGTCTCTCCGGTAGTGTGCAATATTTAAAATTAAGAAACAGCTTTTAAAAGAACATGAGTTGTTAGTTAAAAAAAACAGTGAAACGGGAACAAGAAGACTAGAAAAATTGATGTTTCAACTAAGCAATACTGGAAGATGTGAATAAAAAATTATTTACCAACTTTGACAAAGCGAACTAAATGAAATGACAACCAAGAATCAGTGACACTTGACAGTATAGTTGTCATTAGGGAGTATAATATTCAAAAACATTCAGAGAAAACAAAAACATGAACAGAATTTTAACATGACACGTCTGTAAATTAGCACGAATAGAGACGTAAAATAAAGAAAATCACAAAAAAGCATAAGTTATCATAGGCTCCCGAGATTTCCCAGGTTCCTCTTTAGTAGTTCTGGCCCTGGATCCGAAACAGTATACACAGCTGATTTTCCCGTTTAAAAACCAGTCGCAGAATTCCTGCGGCATCGTCCTCACGTGGTCGTCGACACACACGCGAAATCGCGGGAGCGCTGTTCTACGAGCGCTTTTTTTAGTCAGGGTCAAGTTCGGGAAAAATTTTTATATCTACGGGTATAGATAACTACTCGAATTGAAGTAAATATAATTTTTTTTATTAGTTTTATATAATTTATAACAGTTTTATATTGTGCCAAAAAAGTGTCAAATTATTACTTATTAAGTTTTTTTTGTTTAATGTTTTTTAAAGAAATAAAATCAGAATAATGGACACAACAAAGCACACTAAGAAAAGAAATCCTTTGGAAAATGCTGCATGGTTTGAGGAGCTACTTTTCACGTAAGTTTACCGATTTGATTTTAAATAACCACAAAAAATTCAATTTTCAAAAATAGTAAGCGGCAAAAAAAATTAAGTATTCAAGAATCTATAGTTTGGTAATTAATCTATTAACGTATTTTTCCATTAATTTTTTTTTATATTGATTTACGCCATAACATAGATATAAATACGGGGGGGGGCTTGGGGGCTTAAGCCCCTTTAAGAACCTGGAATTAGATTATATTAAATATATATATTTTCCTTCTTTTTAATGTACCTGTATCAAGTAAAAGGAATAAAATGTCCCCAGATTTTTTGTCTACGTCACTGCTTATGTATGTAATCATTCTTTAGACCCATTAGCCTTATTAAAAGCATTCTTAAAAAATCGATCGACTATAACAGCAGCTGATTGACTAGATCATGCTCAGTGTCGGACAGACTCATCAGACAACAGGGCAAATGCTATGAATTAAAAAAAATTAATAAAAAAAACACCCAACTGCTTAATTTACTTGTACCTACTAGTTGCCGTTGAGTAAAAAAATTTATAGGTATTTCTATAATGTACGACATTCTTCAACTTTTAGTTTTGATGCCCAAACCGCACTTACGAAAGTATAACGTTTTGTATTTTCATGAACTGGACTAGTAAAATGATGTTGGAAAGAATCTGAAAGCTTATGCAGAAAGAACTTTTTAAATCGCTCTATATTTGATAAAATTATGCGAATATGGTTTTGCATAGGGTTTCCGATGGGTCTAATCGCAAAATGCAAAAAAGTTTATAAATTCGAGGAACTTTTTTTCTTATTAATGCATATTTGTTTATTAGTGAAGGCTGAATGAAGTTAAAATAAAAGCAAAACTAACCAAAGGCTTTCAAGTAAATAAAGGTCTAAACAAGGTTGCTGTATCTCGCCTACGCTCTTCAAGATATACTTGGAACAAGTCCTTAAAGTATGGAAGAGAAAATGCCAAAACACGGGGATTCCTTTGGACGAAACCACCTTGTATACTTTATGTTTCGCCGATGATCAGATAGTAGTGGCTCAGGATTATCACGACCTCGAATATATATGACACGAAAACTAATAGAAGAGTACAATAAGTGGGGACTAGAGGTTAATCTCAATAAGACAGAGTATATGTGTATCGGTGGAATGAAACAGGATCTAATCTTAAATACCGGGCAGCGAATTCAGTCCTGTGATGAGTATAAATACTTAGGGCTAAAAATTACAGCTGACGGAACACTAGACAAAGCTATAAAAGATCCAAACGTACAAGGAAGAAAAGCAAAATGGAATAATTTGGGACCAATATCGAAACATAACAAAAAGCTTATATATAACTCCATTGTAAAAAGTATTATCACATACGCCTCAGAAGTATGGCCAATCAAGGATAGAACAGAAAAAATGCTTTCCGCTACGAAGATGGACTATTGGAGAAGAGCAGCAGGGAAATCAAAAAGAGAAATACAAATCAAAGAATAAGAGAAATTATGACAGTGGGTAAACGTACTTTAGTGGATGATATAAATACAAAACAACTGGGTGTGGTACGGATATGTACAAAGAATGAATGAAGAAAGACTACCTAAACAAATACTACTATGGAAACCAACTGGCCGAAGAAAACGAGGACGGCCAAGGAGAAGCTGAAGAGAAGGAATAGAATAGTGGAGATTGGGTATCGGAAGACGTAGAACGTTGTGAAACCGATAAATATATATACACTTAAGCTAAGTATAAAAAATAGTTTGATTAATCTGTAAGTATAGGAAATATCTCTGACAAAATTGACAAAAAATGAAATATCCAATTTTCGCCATTTCTGCCAGAGATATTTCCCATATTTTTTATACTTAGCTTAACAATAGCTTTCACTAATAAACATATATGCATTATTAAGAAAAATGGTTTCTCGAATTCATAACTTTTTTTGCATTTTGCGACTAAACCCATCGGAAAATAGGAAGGGCTTATATAGACATTTTTTCTTAGAATTTCTCACCGAACAATTCTGTTAATGTTTGCTGACAAAGAAAATAAGTTCCAAAAAATTTCATGGCCTCCCCTACTATTAAGAGAGAGTATACCTTTTTTTTGTTGTTAGATTTTTTCAGACAAAAGATACCTTTCTCGTTTTTTTTGCAAGATTTTTTATTGAAAATACAGAAGTCCCTTAAGGTCTTTGTCCGATAGAGCCTTAATATTATATTTATAGGGGAAAGTGGGGAAGTTGAAACCAAAAATACATTTTTTAATACCCATCATAGCCTACAAAAGCAAAGCACATGAAATGTATTCCTTTTAAGGAGGCATCTAATGCCCCAACCATTTGAAGAACATTTAATTAATTTAATTATTAATTAGTAAAAAATATATATTGTTGGTATGGAGTTTGCTGTTTCACAACCTTCTATTATAAGGGGTTAAAACCAAAAAGATAAATATTTAAAATTTTTGAGATTAACTATCTCAAAAATCTCAAAAATAAATTACTTAGATTATCAATTTTACTTTTATAATAAAAAAAGCAAATCATCATTTTACTTGATACCGATTATCTCAAATCAGTAGCGCAAAATTTTTGACTGTCTAGGCTTACACAGTGGGCCAGAATGAGGTATAGGTTACATAAAACAGGTTCCAATTCTTGAAATTTTTGACATTTTTCTACTTAGTCTAGGCCGAGGTCTAGGCGCTGGCTCCTGTCACATGTGACCTAATATGTGTGCTCAGTTTGTCTGCGGGGCTTTGTTAAGCACCAATGGGAGTCTTTTAAAAGTTTTGTCACGTGGTGGAACTCATGGTCGTTTGGCCGCCATCTTTGAAAATGGCCGCCAAAATAATAGATTTTTTTGTTTAAGCCTATCTCCCCTCCCTACCTAGTAGTCCAATTTTAATTTTTTGAAGGTTGTTTTACTCCTTTTTAAAAGACAAATAAATTTTGTTATTACATATTTTATAATAAATCAAGTAGTTTTTGAGACATACCAAGATTATTAGGATTTCCGCTCGCAAAAGAATTAAAATAATTTCCATGCTCATTTTATTGCAGCTACAATATTATTGACATTTGTTTTTTTTTTTGATACAGAAGGCTTTAAACCTTTTCAGAGAGGATTTTGACTTTATGTTTTTAAAGTTCGATGGATGATACCCCTAAACACTGCGTTAAATAGGGGGTTTCTAAAACTGTTCACAAGATTATAGAAAAAGTGAATTTGCAGCAAAACGATGCATCCTAGCAAGAAATGCTAAAAATTGATTTTTATAGTATTTTTAATTCCGCCTCTTTTGGTGCATCACCTGGCATCCTAGCTTTAGTAGTTAGCTGTACAAGCCAGCTAAAATATATAAAAATTGTAAATGATCTAACTACTAAAGCTAGAATGCCAAGTAATACATCAAAAGAGGCGAAATTACAAGTACCATTTTTTGCTAGGATGCATCGTTTGGCTGCAAATTCACTTTTTCTATTATCTTGTGAACAGTTTTAGAAACTACCCTATTTAAGGCAGTCTTTAGGGGTACCATCCACCGAAAGTCAATATTCTCTTCTGTGAAAAGTTTAAAGCCTTTTATGCAACAAAAAAAAAACAAATGTCAATAATATTGTAGCTACAATAAAATGAGCATGGGTATTAATTTAGTTATTTTTCAAGCGGAAATACTAATAATCTTGGTATGTCTCAAAAACTACTTGATTTATTACAAAATGTTTAATAATAAAATTTATTTGTCTTTAAAAAAAGAGAAAAACAAGCTTCAAAAAATTAAGATCGGACTACTAGGTAGGGAGATACGCTTAAACAAAAAATCTATTAAGTTGGCGGATATTTTCAAAGAAGGCCGCCAAACGACCATGAGTTCCACCACGTGACCAAACTTTTTTTATACTCCTATGGGTGCTTAACAAAGCCCCGCAGTCAAACTGAGCGCACATATTAGGTCACACGTGACAGGAGCCAGCGCCTAGACTAACTAGAAAAATGTCAAAAATTTCGAGAAGAGGATCAGCTAGGATTTATATAAATATGGCTCTGAAGTCAGAAAAGAGTCCATATTCAAAATGTGCAATTAGTTTTTGGAACCATTTTTATGTACCTATACTTCATTCAGGCACACTGTGCTTAGCATTGTAGGTTGCACAATGGTTAACAAAAAATTAAACGAGTTTAAATTTTATTGTGCAAGATTTTCTTATTGCGCCATATAGAGTAAATATTCTGTAATATTAGGGACCTATTGCAATAGTGCCAGGCACAAATTGTGCCGGGCACTATATTGACAGTTTCGCATTACAAACTGACACTTGATCTTTCAAAATTGACATACCAAAGTCGAATTTATAAATTCTGTCGTTTATTTTCCATTAATAGTGGCGTCACTAATAAATCCGGCTCGTATAATACACAAAGGCCTAATTTTGAAAGGACACAGCTGTTCTTATAAAGAGAAACTGTCAATATAGTGCCCGGCACAATTTGTGCCTGGCACTATTGCAATAGGTCCCTATTGTTTAGTTTTTAGAGGTCCGTAAATATTAATAAATTTAGAAAAAAAAACTTTTTGAAAACAAGCTTTTATAAAATGGACTAAAAAGCATAAAATAATTTTTTGAGTGTTTTGATATCATAATAATAAAAGCGACCGACCCCAGCCTAGTTAGTTTAACTGCAAAGGCACATTAAAGACAAAGACCCTTTCTGAGGCTAAATTATTTTAAAAAACCATAAACTAAACTAAAATAACTAAAAAAAATCAAAAAAAAAATCATTTAATTTAATAAATTTACTTGTAACTACTAGTCGCAGTTGAGTACAAAATTGATAGGTATACCTATTATGTACGACATGTTTCAACTTTTAGTTTTGATGCCCAAAGCGCACTTACCAAATTATACAGTTTGGTATTTTCATGGATCAGGATATTGGGTAATTTTGTACCCAACTGCGACTAGTAGTTACAAATAAATTTAGCAGTTGGGTGGTTTTTTTATTTAAAAAATTTTCAACTTTTAGGTTTAATTCTTATTGCCTTATAAAAAGCACTATGCATTTACAATTTATTTAGCTTTACCCAAAAAGTACGTGTAGATTTTTCTACGGATGTGAACAGTGCTACGTTCCATTGAGTGAACTTATACTAGTAAAATTGTGTCAAAAATGTCTTAAAGCGCATGCAGAAAGAATTTTTGAAATCGCTCTATATTTGTGAAAGGTATAGCTACAACTATTACTAATCAGAAGGGAGGAGAAAAGAGAGGGAGGGGGAAACTAGTAAAATGGTGTTGGAAAAAAGTCTTCAAGCGTGTGCAGAAAGAACTTTTGAAATCGCTTTATATTTGTGAAAGTTATAGCTATAACTATTACTAATATGCGGGGGGGGGACTAGTAAAATAGTGTTGGAAAAATAATCTGAAAGCGTATGCAGAAAGAGTTTTTGAAATCGCTCTATATTTGATAAAATAGGGTGGGCGAAAAGACAGGAAGGGAAATGGGTGTGAGCAGGGAGGACTACAAATTAGACGACATTTGCAATGGGTAATCAAAGGAATTTCAATAAAATCGCCTGAAATTTAGATTATTTGTATGCCTTGAAGCCCACATCATGTGACAAAATGGCGTCTGAAGATCCCCATGTTGATTTCTGTTTAAAAAAATATAGCCTATAGCACCTTTGAGATCAGAAGCAATTCAACGACACCTTTTTTGTCAAAGTCGGTTCAGCCGTTTAGCCTCTAGCGTGACACAAACATATTTACTTACATACATACAACAATCGAAAAACATTACCCTTCCTTTCGCCTTGCTGCAGTTGGCTAAAAATAAGCAAAGAAACAACTAAAAAGACACAAACTAGACAAAAATCAATAAACTTGCACTCATCGTCCAAATAATAAGGAGCAAAGTTATAAGCAACAATAACTTTTTCATTTTTCCAGTCTTTAAAAACTAGTTTTTTGCAAGCATCATGTCCTTTCGCCAACGAATTTTATTAACTTTCAAAGTATTGATCTATAGGTTTTAATACTTTTTTGATCGGAGTATATTTTATACTTTCCAACCAGACCATCTCGATGAAACCGACGTTAGTATGACGGTAAATGCAAAACTTTATGACCCATTTTTTCATTGGCAATCTAAAAAGTCCAATAGGATCTATTTCTGAAAATTCAAGTAAATGATTTTTTATTTTTTATTGTGACTGGTCGATTTAATAAGCTGGTATTGGAGAAGAATTTAGGGGAAGATAACCACAAAACCCCAGGCCACTGGCCAGTCCATTAACATTATTCTATACTATACTATATAAAAAATAACTTACCTCAACAATTTTATTTTAGCATTTTACAAAAAAGCAGCTACTTGGTGTAGTGTTTAGTTTATTTGTTTATAGATAAAGTCTATTCGTCCTGGTTTTACATGCGAAAAGTGCTCAGATTTGCATCAGATTCAAACTAATCATGGCCCTGTAGAGCAACCTCAAAAATCCCAAAGAATTTTAAACAGTCTATTAACCTACTAAGTATATGTCTATTTTTTTCCACATTTTCATTATGTTCGGTAATGTTTTGCCTATAAGCACTATTCAATTGGCACCTAATATGAGTCTTGCCTAGCATAGAAAATTCTATGTGGTTATTTAAATAAGTAGCACTTACGTTGTGTCTTAAATTTTTTACTAAAGTGCTTGATATCACACATTCCCTTTGCCACCCACGCAGGATCGCTTTGTGGATTGGTCATAATAAGACAAATAAAGCAAAAAAAGTATTTCTGGCTTACTTGCATTAAAATTTTGGTTAATTTTTAGGATTTTTAGGTACGGTCTATTTGGCCCTAAAGATTTTATTTGTAATCGAAGTTCATATGTCAACGTATTTAAATTTGCACAGTTAATTATATAACCGACGTTATTTATTTCCATTTTTATAATCAAACGATAAGAAAAACAAACAATGACACGCGACCGGCAATGCTTTTTACTACTGACCTACCCCACATCAAAACAAACTCATGCGTCTTCACTAAAGATAGAACCGGCAACGTGTAGAAGTGCAACGGACGTTTCCGCACGATGATGATGGCCGACTTCAACTAAAACACACATTCCTCCCGCCCCCCACTCGAGAACATCCATCCATACCCCGCTGAAAAACGGGTGAAATGGAAACCTTGCCCCGCGCGGCGCGCATATTTGTATACATCACCCAGGATCGCCAATCGGCTTTCGCCCGAACATCTCTGGTAAATAGCAGACGGTATGGTAAATCGCTTGGGTAACTAACACCCGTGATCGCAAAAATGTTCGTTAAAAATCAGTCTTGAACAATCTTTCTTAAGAAAGAATTCGTAAATTTCTAACATACATATATTTTTTTTAAACATACTCTCC
The DNA here is from genome assembly GCA_963576565.1 of Aspidapion aeneum. Taxonomy (NCBI): domain Eukaryota; kingdom Metazoa; phylum Arthropoda; class Insecta; order Coleoptera; family Brentidae; genus Aspidapion; species Aspidapion aeneum. The sequence goes on along the minus strand of OY755038.1, from coordinate 28,746,930 downwards.
TGAGCTCTTTCCCGGGATCCTAGAGAATGTGAAACCTAACCGTTGTCAATCGATCGCCAACGTAACCGAACCGTGTCAATGTAGTCGCAATCATGGACGTCGTTTACAAATATGCGCGCGGCGCTGCCGGCTTGTAATTATTTACGCAAAAAAATTTTACCCAATTAATCGCTTCATGGTAACCACAGATAGTAAAAAGAACTAGACAATCATTGTCGTAAGGGAAAATGTTTTTTTTAAATAAATCAATTAAAAATACTGTTTGTTGTCTAGTTTTGGGAGGGTACTGCGCCGTTGCCCTCCCTGTGGCAGCCGCCACTGGCTCTAACGTATTTGAGTTATGCAAACACATATTGTGGGTTAGTACAAAACTTTTTTATTTTAATAAAATTTATTTTCTCATGTCGAAATCATGAAATCTATAGTATATTTTGCAACAAAAATAAGAGGTATGTAGAAAATAAGTTAAAATAAGTTCAATATTTATCTTCTTGAAATTTCGAATGACACATTTATCAAGTTGTTTCTATGGTGACAAGTCTTTATCTATAGAATCCAGGAAATATGATTTCCTTGGAGTAAAATAAATTTATTTTTAAATAGTGTAATGTGTGCCTTAATTTATTGCATTCTTTCAAGACTTTTTTGTTTTAAAATATATATTACTTTGGTAATTAGGAAAGCAGTTTTTGTCTTGAACCTATTCAATTTAATTGAAAAAAAACTTTATCAAAAATAATTAGTTCATTTTTCATTTTAGTACTTATTTCAAAGTTAGTTCCGTATTTTAAAGACCTTAATAAATATAAAATATAGGTAGTGAACATTTAACGTATAGGGCAGCAGCGGCTGAATTTTAAGTCAGTAAAAAAAATTCGGGGTATTACTACTACCAAGAGATTTGGGGGAAATTTCCCCCTTTTCCCCTACCGTAGATCTGCGCCAGCTACTACTACTATGGCGTCTCTAATTCTATTTTTTATTTTAAGACACTTACCCATGCCCACCCAAATTCCGCCATGAAATGACTCAAGATTTATGAAAAAAATTCTGCTGAAATAATTGAAATGTATTGTAAAGGGCGTAAATTAAAACATCTATCCTCCACGCACAAAAACAGACAATACAAAATGTCTTTGATTTTCGTATCTAAACAACGGTAAAATGTCCAACATTGGCCCTATCACTGTCCATCATATACGCTCCGGATAAAATCTATCTCTATTCGAAGGATTCAAGAGAAAAGTGGCAACGTGTTCGACGCTGCTGTGGATTTCAGTTGTTCATTATGTTCGTTCATAGCGACGCCGTCGCGTCGGTCGCATCGAGTCGGAGTGTGATCCACTTCATTGCACAGGACTACCGAATTTGTGCATAAAATCAAACAAAAACAAATAAAGATGTTTTAAAAATAAAAAAACGTGTTTGTACAGAAAAATACGGTAGTGCCATGGCTCCGTGGCATTACCTCACGAGCCGCCACTATTATATGAAAAAGCAAAGCGACTGGTTGGTGAGATTTCTGCCAGAATAAAAAATTGTGGCAGGGAGTCACTAACCAGGAGCTATTCAGCGGGGCAATGCCGTTTCGATCCTCGGGAGCATTCTGGATCGGCCAGGTTTGGAAGAGGTGTTTTATTTAATCAATTAATTTTTAATTTAGGTAATTCATTAATTTTTATTTATTTATTTATTTATTTAATTATTTACATTTGTTATTTTATTGTTAAATATTTTTACTAAAATATACGTTTTGATTACTACGTCGGAGAGTTTTTAAATCATTGTTAAATCGTTTTGTGTTTACTGACAAAAAAGTTGTGTCATAAATTTGGTTTGGCGGGAAGTAGTAGATATTAGGGACTTATTGGAATAAAACCTGACTCTATTTTAGAGTCGACTTTATTCTGACACATTTACACAGAAAACTAACAGCTGACCTCTCAAAATTGATATACCAAAGCCAAATTTAATAATAAAGACGGTAACTTTCATTTAATAAATACGGACACTAATAAATCCGGTTTTTCAATACACAAAGGCCGAATTTTGAAAGAAACCAGCTGCTTTTTATATGCAAATCTGTCACAAGACGGTCGATTTTAAAATAAAGTCAGGTTTTATTCCAATAAGTGTCTAATATGTTTCTTTCAGGTCAAAATCAAGAGGTATAGGTAAATAGTAAGGGTAGTCTTTTTGACCATAGGCCAATAATGTGAGTGGTTTTTTGACCTTCACAATTTTTCAAGGTCAGAAAGCCACTCCCACTATTGGTCTATGCTCAACAAGACCACCCAAGGACACTCCTCCACATACAAAATATACAAAATGACCTTCACAATTTTGCAAGGTCGAAAAGCTACTCACTCTATTGGCCAATGTTCAAAAAGACCCCTCACTATTCGGCCAAAGCTTGTCATTTTGAGCTGAAAGGAACATATATCTACTACTGCCGGAAAATGCTAAAATGTAAAGAAATTGTCACATCTGTAACACGATTTGTCCCGTTTTTCGATGTTAAAGAAATTGTTGCTGTGTTACAGATCGAGACATTGAATTTTTTCCTTGAAATTTAATTGGAAAATGGTAAAAAGTTGTATTCATAATTGATATTTTTGACCATTTTCTATTTTTATTTGTATTATAAATTAGGTTCTTTTTAATTTGTGTCCCTTCTGTAACGTTAATGTCCCTTCTGTCACACCTGAAATACCAGATATTTTTGTCAAACAATGTTATTTTAAACTAATTTTTTTACTATTGCTAAAGTTATCCTTTAGCACGGATCACCAAACAAACTTTAAGTTAGATAATAAATTCTTTTTTAGATATTCTTCTTCTTATTCTAACAAACTACTTATCAAAAACGCAATTCACATACTTATATCTTACTAGCTTTTGGTGAAAATTTCACAGGAATAATTCAAGTTAGATGCAAATTACACAGCATAGGTAGGGTACCACTTGTAAGAAATCGCGAGAATAACAGTTTTATATTTTTTTGTTGGTTGCGAGGATTTAGCAGCATGTAGCTATTCATAAATACTAACCTTTGACGCAAAAATATGAATTTCAATTTTTTTGGGGGTTACGACGTATCAGAATTAGAGTATCGATAAGCTGTTTCTAGACACTAAACAATGAATTAAGTTACGAATTTACTGATTTTACCGGGGCGCCCTGTATGCAGGGACACGCGTATGCTGGTGCCTGCCGCCGTATGCTGGGTGCGCCTGGGTCACAGGGCACTGCCTCAGGTTGCCCGACGATAGCTACGCCGCTGCTCGTTTCTAAGTAATAAAATACCTATGAAGTTATCAGAATAAGACAGTCCTGGCTAAGTAGTCAAAATATCCTGTTGTTAGAAGGTCAATTTGCAGATAAGTTTTTTTATTATTAATTATCAAGAAATAATTAAGTATTTCTTGTATTATTCACTGTTAAACTATTACCTACATAATTATCAAGTAACATATTCATTAAAAACCGCGATGGCAGTGGCGGATACTTTAGGTAAAATATATGATTTTTTTTCTGGAAGAGAAAATACCAAAGCATGGGAATTCCGTTGGATGAAACCACCTTGTATACTTTATGTTTTGCCGATGATCAGATAGTAGTGGCTCAGGATTATGACGACCTCGAATATATGACACGAAAACAAATCGAAGAGTACAATAAGTGGGGACTAGAGGTTAATATCAATAAGACAGAGTATATGTGTATTGGTGGAACGAAACAGGATCTAATCTTAAGTCCCAGATGATGAATAATGGGCAAACAGAAACGAGTGGAGATTGGGTATCGGAAGACGTAGAACATTGTGAAACCGATAAATATATACATATAAACTAGGTCTATTTTAAGTTTTCATACCTCTGACAGTGGGAAAGAGCAATTATAGAAATCAGTTGGATGGCTTGGTCGAGTTAATACCCTGAGAGTTTCTCGTTCTTGTATTTAGACACCACACACATGCATAGATGGAAGTTTTCCGAAAATGTATGTATTTGGTGGCTCAATGAGAGAGCGTTTGCATATAGAGCAAGAGATTCCGGGTTCGAGTCCCGGCCTAACTATTTTCTGATTTTTCTTTCTTTAATTCCACTTGTTGTTTATCGTTTCAGGTCCTTGCATTATTTGCAATTTGGTATTTGAAGAAAATTGTTATTATTGAATGTTATTCTTAAATATTTGGTTGCGTCATTTTTCGGGGGGAGGAGAGCTGGAAAGCTCTAGGGGGACACCCAGGCCCCCTGTAGTTAGGCCGGTGTGTAAAGGAAGATTACCTTGGCTCCCCTTGTTATACACAACTGCTCGATTGCATTGTTGGCTATTACAATAGCTATTGTATTAATTTTAAATAAATATAATTATTTAACTACATTCTTTTGGATTAAGAATAAACAAGATACCTGGGCCAGTGGCGGCTTTCCCGATGACGCAGGTGAAGCGCTGCTGCACCTCTTATTTCTAGACTAAATGAATAATTTCTGAAAATCTACTCTTTTACGAATATTACTATTATACAGCATGGTTAAAAACCAGGATATATAGACTGCTTGCTGTGCTTAATGTGTGTAAGAGACAAGTAAAAGAAAGAAAGATATGCTATGTCTTGAAATATTTTTTGCTGTCTAAGACCCGTATTCGAGCTGGTAGTAGGAAAATAGGGAATGCATCGTGACCTCTCGTCTTCACGAAGTTTTTCATCATTCCGTCATGTGTAGTGAAACAGGTGAGAAGTGGGTATTTGTTTTTCACGCAAATTCTAACTTAAGCCAAGCCGCGTATTACATTTAGCATTCAGGAAAAAGTACAGATGGTTCAATGGTATTTCGGGGGAAACAGCTGTCAAGATGTGGCAAATTCATTTGTTGTCGCATTTGGCAGAAGGAATATAGTGACCCATTTCCAGCGAACAGGATGTGTCATTTTTTCTGGAGAGGCTCATCCTGTTCGTGAAATGGGAGAAGAAAGGAAACAGCGCGAAACTATGATTTGTGACGCAGCAGAAGCTTTGCCTCCCTGTTCCAGTAAAGTAATAGCAAAGTTTAAACAAAACATTTTCAAACTAGTAGGAACCTTTCATTTTGAAATTTTTATTAGAGAACTTGGCTTTACATTTATCTCAATTCTTTTTACAGAATACCATTTTCGCGTACCTGGCTTTTTTTACATGAAATGTTTTTGTTATGATCAATTTTATTTAAAGAATTTGCCATTCTAGTAAGAAAAGAGTTTATCTTATGCGCTCTATTACACAAACAATAAACAATAACTTACAGTCTGTTTTTGTGGAGATTATTTCCAATAAGTTAGAATAATCAACATTATTATTTTTAATCTTAAACAGTAACCTTTAGTGCAGGTGCTAGAGGTAGTTGAGTATGTAAAATATGAGGACCGCAGTTTGACAATGGATTCTAGCTGAGAATAGGTCACAGATTAACGGTCTGGATAGATGTTGCCACGCTAGTTTTTGGTCCAATTTTTTTATACCCCCTCTTCCTAAACTTTTGGTCGAATTCCTGAAAATTTAACTAAGTTGACGCTTTAAAGCCACAATGACACAAAAATGCATCAAAAATATGTAAAATCTAACCTAAAAATAAAATTATATTAGTTTTTTTTAACTTTTAGCTGAAAAATCCCGCCAGACCCCCAAAACCTGATATTTATAGGTTTTCTTCAAATTTTCACAAAAACTGAGCTTCTTAGGGAAAAATATGTTTAATGACCTTTATTGTAGGCAATAAAATTTCCTTTTCCACAATGTACAAGTCAGTATAATACCACCAATAATAAACTCTCCAGCGGCATCCGTTTATTAAGGTAAAGAAAAAAAAATAAAAAAAAGAAATTGTTTTTATTACAGGATTTACCCGATTTTCTTAAAAAGCATGATCTCTCTATCAATAATTCTGTTCTATCGTATATTGTGGCATAGAAAATATGATTTTCTCTGATTTTAGGCAATTAAATTTCCCTTTAAATGATGTATCACAAGGCAAAATTAGTTTCGTTTATAACAATTTAGGGGCGTCCGTAAATTAAATCAATTTTAAAAAATCACTTAACTAATCATTTTTTTTACAAGTTTTATCCAATTGTCTTAAAAACTAAGCTTTTTCGGAAGAAATTAGTTCCACAAAAATTCCCTTTTTAACAGTGTATAAGTTAGTGCAATCAGACTAATAACAAACTCTCCAGCGGCGTCTGTGTTTTTAGAAAATGTAAAAATAAAATAAAAAAATCACTTGTCTCTATATATTTAAAGCAGTGTGGATTACAAATTTGACTAGCATACGTGTAATTTATTGTACAAGCTACGAGGATTGCGGGCATTTTTAAGGCATGGCATGGATAGATCGTTAAAAATTCTTAAAAATGACCGGAGACCTTTTTTTTAGCTTCCTAGCGCACACAGCAATGGCTAGAGAAGGTATTGTTTTTGCCGAAAATGTGTTATTTGGGTGTATTTTAACCTACCCCAGCAGTATCGTCATGATGTCTGTCTGTGTGTGTGTAGATGTATGTGTGTGTGTATGTAACTCGGTCCGTAACGCGATAACTCCTAAACTGCCCAACCGATTTTAATGAAATTTTTAGGTAAAATAGTATTTAAAATTATCAATGCTAATGACAGTTTTTTGACAGTAAAATGTTTAAAAAATGCTAACTTTTTAACGGACCGTCGCATCAATATGCGGTTTTCGAAATATAGCGCACACTTTTTTCCAAAATTTATTACCAAAAACTTGGTAGGAGCTTTCGTTTCAGAGATATTTACAGAAAACTGTTTTTAAGGTTTATATAGCATGGAGTTTACTTGGAGTGTGCTAATGGGTTAGGAAAGTATCAGATCCGTCATGGATCCATTTATTTTGTTTTGGTCATCAAAATTTTTTCCACGATGTTTGATGGATTTGTTTTTGGTGTTCAAAAAAAACGAAAAACTGTAAGTTTAACAACTTTTATTTTTCAAAACTTAGAAGTATTTTATATCTTAATGGTAGGTACAAAAATATTTCTTTATTTTTTAAGTTGTATTTTTTCTGCGAGTGAATTGCTTTCAAAACTAAAAAACAATTTAATTTATAGATGGCAGAACATCTCCTTTTTGAGTTGCAGTGACTTTATGGATACAAAATGCAGATGTATCATTAACGGGACTTTCCGGGACATCTGCTTAGAAATCGGGACTTTCCGGGACCGATTTTTTCCTTGGGACAAATGCTCAAAAATCGGGACTGTCCCGGCAAAATTTGGGCGGTTGTTCACCTTAACCGCACGCCCGTGCCTAAATCAACAACGTAATAGTATCTACCACCATTTTTTTGTTCTTTTTTTATATTAACTGTTGTTATAAAAAGTGGTCTTAACCAGAAGAGAGCCCAACTGTTCGCTAATCTCGGGTCTTAACCTTTTTAAACGAAAGTACAGTTGTTTCATTTAAAAATGATACTATAGGGAACGTGCGCTTTCCTCAAAGACTAATACTTTAAGCAAAAATCGGCAACGTTGCGCTCGCCCTCACCGCACAAGGCGCGCTGAGAGTAAGGGTGCTGGGTTAAAACCAACCCCTGATGATTATTGTTGTCTAAAAGACATAACAATTAAGTATAAGGTAGATTTATGAAGATTTAGTTAATAATAATCACCTATTTTATGACCATTAGGCTCAAGCTCAAGAATTATGTAATGGAATAAATTAACGGCTAAAATAAAATGAATTAGCTAACTAGATAACTTAGATGTTGACAATATTTTTTTTTACCTTGGGCGCTCCCAGAGGGGGGGGGGGGGCTCGGGGCCCGCCCCCCCCCCAAGCCTTGGATTTTTTTACATATTTTCCACATAGTTCATGAAAAAATACAAGAAATAGCTTAAAATTCGACATCATGAGGCTTCGGGTCCCCCCAAGAGGCCTCGGGCCCCTCCCAAGACATATTCCTGGGTGCGCCACTGTTTTTACTGAAACTTTTACATTTTTTTCTAAATGATTATATATATTTTTTTAATTTTATGAACGTTTTTTTTTAAACTTTAAAATATATGAAGCTTTGAAAATTTTTTAATTTTAAAAAGTTTTTATAACTATAAAAAATTTGACCCTTTTTTCCGGGTTTTTTATACTTAAATATATGACTACATTTCGCGGCTCTGTAACGAAATAGCGCATATTAAAATGGCACGTGCTCATAATGACACGTGTTTAAAATAGCGCGTTTTAAAATAGCGCGTTTCAAAAGACCGCTATTACAAAACGTCGCTGTTACAAAATAGTTCGACTAAAAAAAAAAAACTTTTTTTGGTTCGGTTTGATTTCACACCCTTTATGATCCCGGAAAAGAAGCCAGGGAAGTTTTTTTTTTCAAATATGTTAGAAAGAGACCTCTTAGTCGAACTATATGAGTTGTGTTAAGTTCATATACGTAATTACATTATATGGTTAAGTATAGCAAGCCATCGGTTTATTTAACGATTAAGTAATTATACCGTATCTGACTTTGGCCAAACTGTTTAGGTGAATATACCTAAGCAGACTTGATACTCGCCATTTTATACACGCGCTATTTTGATACGCAGTTTGATACGCGCTATTTTGAACACGCGCTGTTTTGATACGTGCTATTTTGAACCCGCGCGATTCTGAACACGCGCTGTTTTGATAGGCTATAATTTTATATGCGCTATTTTGATACGCGCTGTTACGTTACAGAGCCACATTTCGCTGCCCTAGAATTACAACGTTCTTTCAAGGCTTTTAACAATGGCGCACCCGCCTGATTGGAGTGACTGAATGCTTTGCGCAAATTTAAATAATTTAGTTTTACCCCTGATTTATAAGTTGCCGTTCACGGTTGACGTTCACGGTTCACAGTTCGTAGACGGATTTTAGCATTTATAGGCTGCTGTTCGCAACCGTTCAGTAATAAAAACCTAAAAAAAAAACATGTTTTTTTCATAGTTTTTTTGTTTAAAATGGAGCCTAACCTTTTCTGACTTTGTCATTAAGAAAAAAAAAAATAAAAGGAAAATAAAAAAATAAACCAACTAAATATGATGTACATGACCGGCTACGAATCTCTAACGGCGAAAGATAAAGATGAATTATCTCCAACTTTTGCGAACGGCAAGGCCGAACTTTCGAACTTTGCTAAACTTTAACGAACGGCAACTTATAAATCAGGAGTTAGACAAGACCTGTGACACTTTTCATAAATCTTGCGACTCAGATCTTTTTTACGAAATGAGTGGTGGGGAGGGATTAATTTTCTTTTCTTGCTATATACTATCTGATTCAGGAACCTTTTGTATAAGTGCATTTATTTTTAATCTTTTAATAGTTTTGCCGACATTTTAAGAGATTTACTGCTTGGCCTGTGTGTAAGTTTTCGTAAAATTAAAGTAAAATCGGTAACTAGAACTCTTGATTGTATTTCTTAAAGGAACAATTAAGCAAAGTAAGCAAGTAAGTGGCGCACCTAGATATATGTATTGGGGGGGGCCAAGGGTCTTGTGGGGGGCCGTAACCCCATGATGCTGTATTTTGCTCTATTTTATTTTTTTATTCATGACCCCCTGGGTGCGTTTAAAACAGATTGCTGCGTTGCCAAACTGAGCCCTAAAACGTTATAGGCTGCATTTCGCTCGCAAATGAGTATCATTTTTAAATGTAACCGCTGTACCCACTTGTTGAGTTATTGGCCTTTTACAATCTATGATAATTTGCATGTGAAGCATTTAGTTAAACAACCGTCTAACAAGTTTTAAATGTTAATCACGGAATTTTTTAACAACAACGATAAGCAATTAACTAGCAATAAATGGTAGCCAGCTGTTTCAAAACTATTTTTAGTATTTTAATTAATATACCGGGTGGCTCATAAAGTTTTGCAATAAACGTATTTGGCATGGGCACACCCAGGGGGGGGGCTCGGTGCCCAGGCCCCCCCAAGTCCAAGGATTTTTTAGATATGTTCCACATATTTCATAAATTAAATAATAAAAGCATAAAATACGGTATCATGGGGTCCCGGGACCCTCCCAAGAGATATTCCTGGGTGCGCTACTGCATTTGGTACCGCAAAATTGAGGTAAATAGCAACTGGAGGGTGAATTGGAAAGAAAAAAGAACCTAATCCTATATTTTCCGGGCAGATTATCACTGGCATTGGTTTTCAGTTTTTCCGTAGTTGTTTTCGGAACTTTGTAATTAATTTTGCCTAAAGTACACAAAACAGGTTTTTGACAGATAAATAAAGATACAGAAATACCGCAAATAAAAATTGTGTCTGTAAAGCGGCCCTCACACGATCAATAATATTGCCAATACTTCTGTTCTTGTCATTGTCTTTCAAATGGTATAAACAAGGACGCATATAAAAATATTGACAATATTAAGCTGCGTTCGGTATTTACGTCGGATTAATCTTTTTAATCGGAATCGTTCGTTAATTCCATCTAGATCTAGGGGAGGTAGATCTGAATCGTTCGGTCATTCTGCTCAGACTAGTAGGACGTAAATCTGGTTGCTCCGTACATTTTGATCGACGAAACAGATTAATCTGAGATTGTGACGTATGTTGTGTATTTGTTTTGTTTACAAAAATAATTTTTTTATGTAAAAAGATTGAAATCGAATTATTTGATGTTGAAGACAACAAATTATATAAATTTCCGACATGACAGGAAAATTTTGTCAAACTTATAGGTGGGCGTGAGTTGCAATATGTACATAATATTTTTGGTTATATTTAAGGTTATATCCATTTATAAAAATTGGATCGATTTGAACTGGATCGTTCGTTAATTCCAATTTGCTCAGACTAATCTGTAATCACGTGACCAAAAATCCGTCACGTCTGAGATGCAAATACCGAACGCAGCTATTACAGCTATCGTGCGAGGTTCGTTTAAAAGGTAAAAATTGGACTTCTGAATATCACGTGATATCTGTCGATGAATGTCACACTAATAAAGGATCAAGTTAGCTAATGGAGTGCCTACAAAAGGTCCTTTTACTATTAAATAAATACATTGAAGCCTCCCCTTGCGTACACCTATATTAAGGGAACATTTCCTTTAGGCGGACAAATTTGTTGGAACCAAACTTTTCCCTATTTCTTTACATTTAAAATTCACTCCTATACCCGGACACTCTAATAACCGGACGCGGACAATCTTTTCTGGTTAAAAAATTCTTAAACCTGTCTTAACCAGACGCGAATCTCTGACAACGGAACGGAGCGCTGCACGACATGGGCTTGAATGTTATGTAGTATTTTGGCAACATGGCACTCTGCAGTTGGGGAATTACCTCTTTCCGTTTTAATGCGGGGACTAAAAACTTCTGTCGTATTTATAACATATTTGATTTGGCGGGACTGCTGTGTTTTATTTTTATTGTTCAGTTGGGTAGTAATAGATCTTTGAAATGGCATCTATCAGCATGTAAGATCGCTGAAAAATTTAATATTGTAAAAACTCAAGCAGCGGAGTTCTCTCTCATAAGCGGACCCCTCCAATAAGCGGACAAAACCGACGAAACCATCAGTGTCCACTTATAGGAGGTTGCAAGACTGGCCTTGTCTGTTGCTCAAAAGAACACAAAAATATGCACTAGTTTTCCCAAAAGAATACGAGAATTGCACCAGTACAGCACATTTTTCCCAAAAGAATTCGACATTAATTAAGTTACTTCAACACCCAAAAGTACTAGGTCTTATCGATGGTTTTATGGCTTCATTTTTTATGAAAATTTTCTTAACAGTATTTTTTTGTTTACTTCCAGATATATGATACCAATCTTTAAAAAAACCTACAAAGTTCAACTAACCGAAGATGACCTGTTCATGCCTCTTGCTTCACACGATTCCTGCATACTCGGCGAGAAACTGGAAAATATTTGGAAAGAGGAGCACAGAAAACGGAAAAAAGCGGCGTTGCACGTGGCACTGTTCAAACTATTTGGGGTGCATTTTTTTCTTATAGGTTTAATTCAGTTGTTAAATGAAGTATTATTCGTGTAAGTACACCAACACCTGGTGTTTTTTATAAGGGGGCCGACGCATAGTTAAACACCAGTATTTTCTCTAAAAACTTAGTATTTTAGACTTAGAGTACTTGATACCGACCGGTTTAGGTGTATTTTTTAGTACTCACAGGTCAAATCACTGCAAAGATTTGATTCACTCCAATGTGCAATATGATAGTAAGCATTTCTCAGTGAGTTTCATCTCATATAAATTCAAATTAACTTTAGAAATACAGAAAAACCACGAAATGTAATTTTTTCGAAATTTAGGCTGTAAAAATTCAAAATGCATTGACCCGACCTGAGGGACAAACTATGTCATGGTCATGGGTACTTTTTTTCGTTTTATCTGACTGCCCTTTTTTTTACTCTGGTAGTTGATTTTGTATTCGTAGATGTCGCCACTTGTGTGAAAGCATACGGTATCGCAGGCAGTATTTTTTCAGTTCTCTTACCAACATCGTAAGATGAGATTCATATACCGTCTCTATAGCTTTACAAAAGTGTCACGCTTAGTTACAAAAAATAGTTGTTTCTTGATTCATGGGTACTAAACTTTACATTTATTAAATCGAAAATTATTATGTATACAGGGTGATTCACGAAATATATTCTTTTTGCAGATCTGTGATACCTCTCGCTATAGGTAGGCTAGTTCGTTATTTTGAAGTTAATCAAACCAGTGTCTCAGAAGAACAAGCGTATTTCGCCACACTGGCCATTACTGGAACGCTGTTCCTCGACCTATTCTTGGTCCATCCGAGATTGATGAGTCATCAGCATCTGTCTATGAAGATGAGGGTGGCCTGTGGTTCCCTTATTTACAGGTAAACTTAATTTTTAGGTACCAAATTTTAATTTAGTCGATCAAATAGAAATCGGTCAAAACCATCAGTCAAATTTGTCTCAAATTCCTCCATATCGAATGTTTTTAAATTTGATTGAAAACTCGTAATCCCTGTCCTCAAAAACCCTCACATAACAATTATGAACGAAACCGTACGAACTTGAGTAGTACCTCCCCACCGCTGCAACAGCCGTCATCGAATAAGCAAGCGATGCGATGCACGCAAACATATAAGTTGACCTTGAACATCGAGAATATCCAGGAGCCGACACGCAGCCAGCCGAGGAACCAGGGATAAAACATAGAAGCCTACTATAAGTGCAATATACTCGGAACCAGGATGCGCCAGCATAAATCTCCTACAGTCAACTCACGACGTCCACGACTGTTGCGCTGAAAAGGAAAGAAATCTATCGTCTATAACCAAGTTCTGCTGGGACGATAGCAGTGTTAGATAGATGCAAGAATAACATATAGCAGGACCACCTTTCGGAAGGGGTGTAAAAGCGTGGGTCCACTGTGTATACTTGCTACGCAGTATAAAGATCCGTGCCCTCGACAAAGAGGTGTCAGGCAAAATTAAGTCCTCTTAGAGAAAGAAAACTTGCATCCTAAGACACAAAATGGTCTCCCCACCACTACTACTACTACTCCCCACCGCTGTTAAGGACCTGTCCTTAAATTACGTAACGCTCTGGGGGGGGGAGATTTGGCCTTGCGTTACGAGGGAGGTAGGGGGGTCAAAAATCCTGAATTTGTGCATTACGTAATTTAAGGACGTTCCCTAATACAAAAGTGGTAGATGTATTTATTACCCATAACTTTTACACGTTGAACTTTAACGATAGGAGGTACAGTTTTGCTAAAAATCATAAAAACCAGTATCTACAAAGTTCATTCCATTTCAGCCTTGAAACTCTAATCTAGCCTGATTGATTTTTCCCGTTACCTGCGACTTACTATTCTCTTTCCAATAGTTTTCATGCGGTTATTAATTTTTTCGATTTTTTGTCCTTTTAAAAGGTATCTGACTGTATATATCTTATGTCAAAGATTACACAACTTTTAGAGATATGCAAGCCAACCAACTAAATAACGGCAGCGGACAGATGGCTCTGTCATCTGTTCGCTGCTAGGTTCACTGCATCCTGAAAGCATGGCGTCTTTGTGATGCAGTGACTCTATCCACTGGTGTTATTAAGTTTGTTGAGTTGCATATTTATAGAAGTTGTGTAACCATTGCTTATGTTTTACAGAAAATCAATGCGTCTGAGCCGTACCGCTCTGGGAAAAACGACCATCGGTCACATGGTCAACCTGCTGTCAAACGATCTCAGCCGATTCGACCAAGGGTTCGCGCTGGCCCACTTTTCGTGGGTTGGACCAATCCAAGTTGCCATTGGAACTTGGCTGCTTTACAGAGAGATTGGGATAGCCGCTTTGTTCGGGATAGCTTTTTTGCTGTCTTTTGTTCCTATTCAAGGTAAAATCATATAAAATAAGAATGTGGTCTATAAACTTAAGGAAGAGAAAGTACAGCGACTATGGATAGCAACTTATTTTAAAAGCTAAGGCAGTGGCGCACCCAAGAATGTGTCTTGGGGGGAGGCGAGGCTTCATGATCATGATTTTATGCTATTATCTTTTTATTTATGAAAAATGTGGAAAATATCAAAAATAATCTTAGACTTAGGGGGGGCCCGGACCCCGAGCCCGACCTCCTGGATGCGCCCATGGCTAAGGAGGTAAAATATACTTAAAATCAAAATAAAAGGCTCAATCAGACATAATGTTTATAGTAAACTAGCTGAAAACCACATAATTATAATTATAATTTAATTTTAGAGTAGAAAAATCCAAAAGTTTAAAAAATATCTCCTAAAATTCGTAATTAAAGTGTCTTGTATTGGCCAATTATATACCTCGCCACGCTCAGGCTACAAACTTTTTGCCTCGGGATAAGGTGTGACTTTATGAGTATACTAATAATATGTGTAGATGTATATGTATTTAATACTTTATATTTTAAATATCTATACTACAATTTAAACACATATTTCGCTAAGTTTGGAGAAAAATGTTAATATGTATTTAAAAATTAATTTCGGCCTTATGGGCAAAAATTAGCAGCTAAATGTGGCATCATTTTAAAAAGGAAGGTTCAATAAAAAACGACGTGTTAAAACTGGCCCGTGACAGCGGGCGACAAGTTACGTTTTGTCCACGTATATTTTTAAGATTAAAGAAAATAATAAATTTTTGAAAGATTTTACAAAAATGGCAGCTTGAAGAAAAGCAACAAAAAATCTCGCATTTTTTTTATAGAAGAATAATGTACTCACCACTAACGTATTTAGGTTAATGGTACTCACCATAGTGATTATCTGATATAATTAAAATTATTTTAACGAAATTTGATCAACATTAAAAATTGTGCCAAAGTTGATTCATTTGTGTTCTTAAAACAACTACGCAACGTCAGTTTTCGAAACACACTAACTTTGACACGGTGTTTTATTCATTTGTTTGATGTTCATGGTAAAGCGATTATTAATAAATAGTTTTCAGTTAAAATATCTCCCATATTAAGTAAATGAGTTCTGCACTGTGCTGTGCGCTGTAAAGTCCCTTTTAACGCAGGCATGCATTTAAATATTTAAATAATATAATTATAAATATAAAACCCCTTTAACCCCCCCCCCCCCCCCCGAAATCTGTAATATATCGGTTTTCAAATTTCAAATCAAATAAAAAAAGAATGTTTAACAAATTTCCTTTCTAACAATGTATAATTCGGTGGGATAGAGTAATTTAAAATACTCCAGCTTCGTCCGTTAATTGAAGTAATTTAAAAAAGTTTTAAAAAGGCATGTTTTTTTTTCCATAATTTACGATTTTTTTAAGACTAAACTAGATAGGAAATAGTAATTAACCTTATTATTGTAGTTAATAAAATTTCTTTTCAAATGTAGTATAACAAGGTTGGATTAGTTTTATAAATAAAACTTTAGGGGCATCCGTAAATTAAATAAGTTTTTAAAATACACAAAATTAACCATTTTTCTTACAAGTTTTAATTAATTTACTCAGAAACTAAGCTAAATATGAAAAAATATTATACTTTATCGTAGACAGTAAAATATCCTTTTTATCAATGCGTAACTAGATGACGTTTGATTTATAACGAACTTGTCAGCGACGTCAGTAAATGGCGATCATTTAAAAAAAAATAAATAAAAAAACATGTTCTGAGGACCAGCCCGAAAATTGTTTTTCATATGTTTTATTCAATTTTAGTAAAATCAAAGCACTTTTTAAAAAAAATATGTTCTATACTTCGGTATACATAGGTATAGGTAGAGTGAAAGTTATTTTATAATTATATTAGTAAACGTTTATAAAACTTATATTAAACATGTTTTTTCTAAATATTACCAATATACATCCACTGTATACTACTTCCTTCCCCTAATCTTATCGGCAAATAAATTGGAAAAAGAGTTTTGTTCTTCCCGAAAAAATGTTATTTGCAATTTTTGCCAAAAATATTAGTTTTCGAGAAAATTGAATGAAACCTAAAAATGCCATATTTTGAGGGGTTTATGGGGGTTCGGTCTACATTTCGGGGGGAGGCAACTAAAATATTCAAATTTAGCGAAATAGGAGTAAATGACCATTTGCCAAAAATTAATATAAAATGCTTTTAACCCGCCTCTGTGCGTGTTAAAAAATTTCAGAGATGGCAACCCTATTTTACGTTATTATATTTTTAGGGTTTTTGGCTAAAAGAACCTCCGTCCTTCGACTACGAACGGCCATCCGTACCGATGAAAGGGTTCGAATTATGAACGAAGTAATTTCTGGAATACAAGTCATCAAAATGTACTGTTGGGAAAAACCGTTTGCCAAACTTGTTAGTTTTGCTAGAAGGTAAATAGTTATGTATCTAACAAGTACGGAAAGTGGTCCTTCAGTTGTTCGTAAAGTTCGCGCGGCGAGAGTTGAAGTCACCCATGTCACGGCTGAGAGGGATCTACTGGCCTCGCCGCTAGCTTGTGATTGGTTGTTTCAGAGATCTATACGCGAAGTGTTTTATGGGTTCAATTATTTTTATTTTACCGCTATAAATTATTGTGTGTAATTTATTTCGCACGGCACTGTCCGACCGCAAGTAGGCGTATACCAAAATAAAATTGATGACGTGCGTGGCATCAACTCTGGCCGCGTCTACTCTACAAATTGGCTAATGCCTTGGTGCCAAATTGTTAAAAATGAGTCAGATCTAGGGACATTTTTGCGATATTATTGATGAAAGCGAGTGTACCATTTGGGAATATTTAACTTTATCTCTGGCAGCCCAGGTGTTTTCAAAAGGACTGGTAAAAAGTAATAAAATTCCAATGTTTCTTTTTTTTTTGAAGAATTATTTTAGTTTTTTTTGTTTTTTTTACAGGCGAGAAATGAAAGCTATTAGAGGACATGCCTATATCATTGGCCTTATCTACTCATTTGAAATGTTCATATCGAGGACGTCAATTTTTATCAGTATACTGGGTAAGCGCAGACTCTATATAGGGTTAGTTCCCGTGTTTTTGTTTTCTATACGCAGTCTTAAGCAATAAATTATTGTACTTTAATTCAAGGAATCAGAATTTTATATTGTACTGATTTAATTTTTGTTTTATCAGTCCATGTCAAATTTGAAAAGTTGGTGGCAGATTTCAAAAACTAATCAATAGATTTTCTAAAAGACTCACTTTCCCTATTCCCCCTCGAAAAGTTGATGGCACATTTCAAAAACTAATCAATAGATTTTCTAAAAGACTCACTTTCCCTATTTCCCCTCGAAGGTGGTGTGTTCTACAAAAATTTCAAGATGTATTCAAACAAAATCGACGTGTTTTGGCCTTTTTCGAATCTTTATTATAGTTTTTGAGAAAGTTCAGGTGGATCCCTAATGTTAAACCCTCTATATAAAGAAAATAAAATTGTAAAAAAAATCAGGTCTGTCAAAAATTTAATGCTTAACCAAAATTGTGTCTCTTACCGTTTCCGAAATCTCCTTTAGTTACTCTTATCTGAGACACCCTGTATAAAAACATATCTGTGTTTCTTTTAGGTTATGTACTTTTTGGTGGGCTGGTAACTGCTGAAAAAGTTTTCGCAATAACGGCTATTTACAACGTCCTGCGACCTGTGATAACAATTTTGTTTTCCATATCCATATCTAGTCTTGCTGAGGTAAATGCATAATATTTTCAAATTAAGATTTATTTTATATTGTCTTCCTAAAAGCTAATAAGTAACTGGCAAATATTTACCGAACCGGCCAAGGACAATTGCGCGTGGTCAAATAAGCGCAGCTAACTTGGCTCGGCGAATTGAGCACCGTCAACTTGGCGCGGCTAACTTAGCGCAAGGCCAACTTGACGCGGGTAACTGGGCATGTGAGTTACTTGACTCTTAAAAGAACATGCACTAAGAAAGAAAAAAAGTGGATAATAAATTCTAAATACAAACCACACCTACATAATTATCCATTACTGAAACTCGAAATCTCCCTTTTCATCTTTTTACGCGTGAAAATTTCACCTTACATTTTGTTGAAATTTAATAACTATGACGTTACAAGCTTATGGATGATTGGAATTATTAAAATATAAATTCCGCAAAAATGTGACAGTGGGAAGGAAGAATTATAGAGATAAGTTGGATGGCTTGGTCGAGTTAATACCCTGAGAGTTTCTCGTTCTTGTATTGAGACACCGCAGACATGCATAGATGGAAGTTTTCCGAAAATGTATGTATAGTCTCCGGTAGCTTAATGTAGAGAGCGTTTGCGTACAGAGCAAGAGATTCCGTGTTCGAATCCCGGTCAAAGATAGAAAACGTTTTTCTTATTTTTCTTTCTTTAATTTCACTTGTTGTTTATAACTATAGACTTATACTCCAAATCATAATTTTTGAGAAAACTTTTTGACAGTTAACAGCTGTTTACCATAACAAATAGCATAGGCCAACGAAAAAAAGTTGTAAAAAGTTGTCTCAAAAATAATGATATGAACTGTATTAAGCAAGGACTGTACACGGAGAATGTGTGGAGTCCTTGCCTATTAACGTCATGTGACCCCTCGAGGGACACACAGCAGGTTGGATTCTTCTAGAATCGTATCCAAGCACTAGTCTTTCTCTAAAGCCATAAAAGCGAAAGAGATCTAAGGTTAAATTCGACCCAATGCAAATAATTATAGAATCTTTCTCCACAGCTGTCATCTTCTTGACATGACTTTGACAATTTTTTCTATGAATATTTGAAAGTGTCACCATTGTTTATAGCCTGTTTTGGTTTGTGTTACCCTCAGTGTGACTATCCTAATAGGTCTATTATCTGTAAATATTTTTTCAGGTTAATATTTCCATTAAACGAGTTCAAGAATTTCTAAGTTTAGAAGAGATTCCGGATGAACAAGCTAATAAACAAAGTAATGGAATTAAAAACGGTAATAAAAATTTAATTTTATATTATATTAAAAATGGATTCATTCATGGAGGCCAATTGTAAAAACACTAAGCAAGATTCTGTTTACCCAAAGACATTTTCCCAAATATCCCACAAAAATGCACTTCGTGCCATTTTAAATACAGTTGAAGTAAAAAAAAAATTACTCCCAAAAATTGTGTATGACATTTTTGTCATTACAGTTTTATAAAATTCAATAAAACCTATAAAAAAATGATCATGATCTTTAAAAATAACCCCAATACCGAGACGCCAATGGAGTGCAAGCCATTAACTTGAACTCTCTATTCTTTGTAGGAAATTTATCAATTTGATTTCATTACAATCATTCTCAAAAATGAGTATAGAGTTTATAGGTTGAAGTCCACAAAAGAAAGAAATTGGGCAAAATCCAAGATGGCGGCAAAATGGTTGATCATAACTTGAAAACCATTAGTCCTTCAAAAAACACATTTTATCATTTTTGTAGGAAATTTTGTTGCCTATAATTTTTCTTCCAAACTTTTTTTCGTACAACCTACAGAAACCAATTTATTTTAGAAAAACTGAATTTGGGAGCCGTTTCTCCAAGATGGCGACGTGAACTTACTAAATATAAGTGACCATTAACCCTACAATCGTGCCAAGTTTAAAAACCTTCGGATCTGTTGCAGCAGAACTTGGATTGATATAAAAAAGCAAAAAGATATGCATGAAATTTTTTTTAAAATTCGGGTGGCGGAACAAAGATCGAAAGACAAAAGATCGAACACAAAAGATCGAAAAACAAAAGATCGAAAGGGCAAAAGATCGAAAATACAAAAGATCGAAAAACAAAAGATCGGAAATACAGAAAATCGAAAGTACAAAAGATCGAAAGACAAATAATCGAAGGGCAAAAGATCGAAAAACAAAATATCAGAAGACTAAAGATCGAAAAAAATAGAAAATATTAAATTAGATCGAAATTTACTAAATGACGCATATCATGTTTGCTTAGGTATATTCACATAAACAGTTTAGGCAAGGTCAGGTAAGGTAAAATTACCCAACCGTTAAATAAACCAATGGTCTGCCATAATACTTAACACAAATTATATAGTTCGATAAAAGGGTCTCTTTTTCAATCATATTGAAAAAAAACTTTCCTGATTTCTTTCCCGGGATCCTAGAGGGTGAGTAACCAAACCGAATCGAATCGGACCGAACCGAACAGAACCGAACCGAACCGAACCGGTTTGGATTGGTTCGGTTGGTTTTACATCCTGTAGGATCCCGGGAAACATGTCAGGAAAGTTTATTTTTTTTGAAAAAATATTTTAGAAAGAGACCCCATAGTCGAACCGGTTCGGTTCGGTTCGGTTCGGTTTAGTTACAGACCCTCTAGGATCCCGGAAAAGAAATCAGGAAAGTTTTTTTTTAACTATCTAATAGCGATATTTTGAAACGCGCTATTTTGATACGCGCTGATTTTGATTTTTGTCTTTCGATCTTTTGTACTTTCAAACTTCTGTACTTTCGATCTTTTGTCTTTCGATCTTTTGTTTTTCGATCTTTTGTATTTTCGATCTTTTGCATTTTCGATCTTTTGTTTTTTAATATTTTGTTTTTGATCTTTTGTTTCTCGATCTTTTGTTTTTCGGTCTGTAGTTTTTCAATCATTTGTAGTTTCGATCTTTTGTCTTTTCGACCTTTTGTTTTTCTATCTTTGGTCTTTTCGATCTTTTGTTTTTCGATCTTTTGTATTCGATCCTTTGTCTTTCGATCTTTTGTCTTTCGATCTTTGTTCCGCTACCCCAAAATTCGATGCTACATACACAAGTTTGGAAATATGTATGACATAAGTTTGTCGCGTCTCTATTTCTTTAAAATATATCATACATACAGGGTTGCCAGGCTTCCGGATTCTTTGGGATTTCTCCGCATTCGGATCACTGTGTCACTGAAAGTTTCGACGTGGTTACGATTTTTCCTCAATACTTCAGAATCTTTATAAAAACATGTTTAGCTTCCTTTTATACCTTTTCTTTTTTTTTTTTTGGTATAGGTACCCGTCTCAGGCGCGGCTCGTGCCACAGGCGAGGTGAGGCGGTACATTATAAACACCAGTATACAAGTTATTCTTTCTTAAAACTGGTTGCGTTCCCGTCTTTTTCTTGAAGCGGTATTTTCCCAAAATAGCAATTGGGTATTTCTACGCCTTGTTTTTTCAGTCGGAACGCGTGTATTGTAAAGCCCGCATTTAGGCTGGTTAAGTCGAGCCGAGAATCTCATCTTTTGCCCATCTGCGATTACATTAAATTTATTATGAGGCAGGCGTTCTAGAGTGGTTAGCTCAGACGAGAAATGATATTAAAAGGCACATTAAATTCTGTTACAAATACCTATATTTTCATTTATATTTAGTACAAAATTCGCAAAAAAAACAAAGCAATGTCAATAGAATGTTTTCAATAATAACATCAATTAACCATATAAAACATTTAAACACAATTTTTCCTAGAGTCTAACCACAATATAGTTTTTTTTACTTTGGGTCTAGCACATAATTGTTCAATTCAAGTTTAAAAGACATCTTATTTCCCTTTAAACATCAAACACTGGTATTAGAGTCTAGGTTTTACAAGTTCCTATAAAAAAAAAATTACCTCACCAAATAATGTCCAGGAGCCACCATAACAATGTTTCTTATATCTAAGGTACCATTTTACCTTTCAGCACCAATTTTCTTGCTCCATAAAAATAATGTCTCTTTGATGATTTATATGTATATTCACTACTAAAAGTTTTTATGCAATTCTACAACTTGCATCTTGTTACGTAAAATTCTGATTTTTTACTTTTTACTAAATTACTTCACTACTACGAGTTTTTAATTACAGTTTAACTTTGGTTTTTTTTTAATATTAATATGTTCACTTTTTATAGATTATTTCACCAACTAGGTGATATTTCTTATGTTAATAGTTTCACTGATTTTTTATGACTTTTTCTTTTTCTTCTTCATGTTGATTGTTTCACTGATATGACTTACTTTTAATAAGCGCGACTCGTCTTTTATATTAAAAATCTGTTGGCTTTTAAGACGCATGTTCAAAACTATTTAGGCAAATTTGAACAACAAGGTAATAAATTTTAATCTGGTGACAGGTTTAACCTATTTCTCCAGAAGTGTGCTCATTTAATTTCTTATTTTTTAATATTTTTAATTCCGAGAAAAACAATAATTCAGCCACATGTTTGTGCTTTGGGCTCCAAGAAAACAGGTCAATAATTAAAAGTATTTAATATTCAATATTTCGGCGCATTCCAATGCTGGCTCCGTGTTATTTTCTTGGTAACCTACTTTACTCATTTAAAAGGAATTTTGTTGTTTAAAAACATCTTAAATCTATTTAGTTCATGCAGGTGTTTCTAAAATTTGAGCACCGACTTGGTTTAATAAAATGAATTTCATTTTTAGTTTTAAACGGGATCGCGCTATGATCAGATCGGAGGTCGGGTCGTCTAAAGTGTGCGCCAGATAAATAGTGACTTGTTCTTTGATAATATATAATACTTAAAGTGTTTGCTATCTTACAATGATTTGAACATTTATACATAGTCAAAGGTTAGTTTTATTTTTCTTTTAAATAAGTTCGACATTTTACCTTGTTGATAAACAGTTTTTTTTTATTTGTATTTTTATTTTTATATTAGAGATTTGATTTCTTATTGCTTTTTTTTTTTAAACAATTTATGATGTTTCGTTTTCGATTAAATAAGGTTTGTGTGCTGCCGGTTAAAACTTTGAAACCCTCTCAATTTTGAGTTCTTTACAGTATGTATGGTATATAAAACCTTAGAGCAGTGGCGTATATAAGGGGGGCCTGGGGGGCACGGCCCCCTCCCCCGAAGCTAAGATTGTTTTAGATATTTTCCAGATTTTTCATGAATACAAACATAAAATACGGCCTCATGAGGTCTTGGGCCCCCCCGAAACTGTCTAAACTGTCTCGCCCCCCCCGAAACTTTCTTCTATATACGCCACTGCCTTAGAGCAAGATATTTTTTCTTTCCCTAAGTATAAAACCCTTAGATTCGTGTAATATCCAGACCTTCCTAAAAAAAACACTATGCTAAAATTTTGTTATCCCGTATTTACAACAGGTTTCCTAATAATTTGTTTCTTTTGTTTCGAAAAACAAATTTTTAAACCTGGCAACCTAGTCGCGGCATGTGTGTGGGCTAATTTAAAGACCAAAGGTATTTCTTTTAGGATTTAACAAATCCCCTTTAAGCAATCCCCCCAGAATACTACTAGAAAACATAAGTGCTGGATGGGTTAAAGACAATGCCGAAGACACCCTCAAATCTATCAGTATTTCTGTCGTCAGCACAAATCAGCTTTTGGCCGTCATCGGTAAGAATATCACCAAATTTCTGTCTACCAGTGCCGTACGCAGAGGGGTTCAAGACCATCCCGTCCCCCAGATCCACTGAATTATTGACCCCCGAAAAATTGAATTTTTCATAAAAATCAAAATTAAAAGGGACCGATCCGCGCTTAACCCCCCACCCCCGAGTATCATTTTCTTCGTATGTCAAGGTAAATATATCATGTATTTGACCCGAGGGGTCATCAGCTTTCAACAGTACTGTACAAATTTCACAACAGTACCCGACAGTACCACGACAGGATCCAACAGTACTCGACAGTACACGACAGTACCCAACAGTACTCGACAGTACCACGACAGGACCCAACAGTACTCGACAGTACACGACAGTACCCAACAGTACACGACAGGACGTAACAGTACTCAACAGTACACGATAGAATCCAACAGTACTCGACACAACCCTCTTACCCGAAACAGTGGCGTAGATGCGAAAAGACAGGATGACCTTTTTTTTGCCTTGTCGGCGTTCCCCAAACAGGATGACCTTTTTTTGTTTTTGTGGGCGCACGATTTGTGAGCGCGGCGCGGGTCCCCAAAGATGATGACCTTTTTTTTTTGGTCGCCAGTGTTTTGAGGACGCGCTAAGGCCCTGTCGGCCTGCCCCAGGATGACCTTTTTTTTTTTTGGTCGCAAGATTTGTGCGCGCGGCGCAATTCCCCAAAGATGACCTTTTTTTTTTTTTGCTCGCATGTTTTTTGAGGGCGCGCTTTGTCCCTGTCGGACCCCCCCAAGGCACGACGACAGTACTCAACAGGACCCAACAGTACTCGACAGTACCCAACAGTACACCGACAGGACCCAACAGTACTCGACAATACACGACAGTACCCAACAGTACTCGACAGTACACGACAGTACCAAACAGTACTCAACAGGACCCAACAGTACACGTCAGGACCCAAGTCCTGTTGGACGCTGTACAAAATTTTAGGGTGCCGATGACCCCTCGATTTGACCAATATTTAATTGACCAAACTACCTGTATATTTAAGCTAATCATAATTTGGCATATTTGGTGATATAAAATACATCATACATGATTGTATAAGCCTAGATTTTTTAAATAATTTCTACATATTTCATAAATAAAAAGTACAAAGTAATAAAATCGGTTAAGTGGTACTCACAAAATCTGATTTTCTTTTACAAATCATACGATTGTATGGTCAATCGCGTCTGCATTCAGTTCTTTATAAATTCATTATTACTGAACCGATTTTAGTGAAAATAAAAACATCATGGTACATGGTGAATTTACAAAGAAATGAATGCAGCCAGGATTGGCAATTCAATCGTATAATTTGTAAAACAATGGTTAAAACAAAATCAGTTTTTGTGAGAACCACTACACCGATTTTATTAATTTTCATCTCTTTACGCGGGAGAAAAGTAGTGTTGTAGGGAAATAAGAATAAACACGCCATTTTGAAAAACCAAGTATGATTAAGGTCACTATATCACGAAGTTCCTACTTCGTGATATAGTGACCTTAAGTATGATTCTGTCCGACATCTTAAATTAGAAGATGGCGACGAATCTAAAATCGGTTTATTAATAACGAATTTATAAGGAAATTAATGCAGACAGGATTGGCAATGCATTCGTATAATCTGTAAAACAATGGTTGAAACAAAAATATATTTTTTGAGAACCACAACAACAATTTTACCAATTTGTACCTCGTTGTTTGGGGGAAAAGTAGTACAAATTAAAAAAAAAACTAAAACATTTTTGGAAAATAAGAATAAACACGCCATTTTGAAGAATCAAGTGTGATTCTGTGCGCCATCTTAAATTTTAAGATGGCGATAAGCTTTAATTATGATCTTCAAACAGCAATCAATTCTCACCAGGATGCTTTT
Source organism: Aspidapion aeneum (assembly GCA_963576565.1). Lineage (NCBI taxonomy): Eukaryota > Metazoa > Arthropoda > Insecta > Coleoptera > Brentidae > Aspidapion > Aspidapion aeneum. Next base: position 28,721,237 of record OY755038.1, on the reverse strand, counting down.
TATTTCATTAAATTCGGTTCAGTAGTAATGATTGGCAAGGCAATCGTATCATATGCAAAACAATGGATCAAACAAAAATATTTTTTTAGAACCACTAAACCGATTTTACTATTTCGTACCTTCACTAATTTAAAAAGAAATTAATACATCTTTGCAACACAACAATAAACGAGCAACTGTGAAGGGTACATTTTAATTTTGTCCGCCATCTTGGATTTTTAGATGGCGGACAAAAAATATTATTATTCAAAACTCTGATTAATTCTCTGCCAAGTGCAGTTTGTCTTATTTAAATCGATTGTATGATTTAAAAGTTATAATGAAAAAAAATTGACCGGTTTTTTTGGCTCACCCGGTATCTATTATTGTTTTAAATATATATTCATTTGATTCAATAATTTTTATTATGTCGATGTATTTCTTTTATCGTCTTTTAGGTCCCGTTGGTAGCGGTAAAAGTAGCCTGATTAACGTGTTTTTAAAAGAACTACCCATCAATTCTGGATATATGGATGTCAAAGGGGTGCTATCGTATGCTAGTCAGGAACCATGGCTCTTTTCAGGTAACCAAGTCAGGTTATTAAGTCGTAGGTCTGAAATAAAAATTGTTAGGCATAGAAAATGCGCCGCAGGTGAAAATGTTTGGAATACTAAGTAATTTTTACCAATTAGTATATGACCCATATAGAGTGACAACCGGCGAGCCTTGCAACATTAAGGGGCAGATGGCGCTAAAATAAATTCGTCTGGCACGCAATATTCAGGGACTACTAGTACGAATTAGTTGCATGTGCCAGTTCCGAGGTTCATGCCTACTAGACGAATTTATTTCAGCGCCATCTGCCCCTCAATGTTGCAAGGCTCGCCGGTTGCCACTCTTTATGGGTCATATACTCATTGTTTTTACCAAAAAATTAAAAAATGTTATGTTGCGGGTAAATTTTTTTAAAAATTGCGGTTAATGCAGTGAAATTTTTTCCCTCGAACTAAAAAAACGTTTAATGTCAGGAAAGGGGGGAGTGCCCGGGCCCCTCTGGCCCCCCTGGATCCACCACTGATTGAAAATCTCTTGCATTGCTTCTTAACTTAATTTTAAAATAAGAATTAAGTTTCTCAGAAGCCTAAGTTGTCGAGAATTGGAACAAGTACCCTTCCATGTTATAAACAAAATTTGTGCAAAGATTTTGATTTCTTAGGAAGCGTCCGGCAAAATATCCTTTTTGGAGAAGAATATGAAAAAGACCGTTATGAAAAAGTAATCGAGGCATGCGCTTTAAGATCCGATTTGGATATGTTTCCATATGGTGATAAAACTTTGGTAGGAGAGAAGGGGAAGAGCCTTAGCGGGGGACAGAAAGCGAGGTAAGGTAAAAAAAAAGTAAGGAACTTTTTTTAAAACGGACCGGAAAACAAGCACTTTAAGCATATTTTTTTATACAGAAAGTAACTTTACTGGCCTTCCTTTTCGAAAACTGTTTCCGATCTCAAAAGAAACTGGTAAGGAACTAAAAGATTGAAAAATGTATTTTTACGGTCCTTCCTTTAGTCAAATTGGACATGACTTCGTTTGACAGTTTTTAAATTGTGTTTATTTTGACATATTATTAAATTAGACGTACACTCGTGCTCATAAAAATCGCGTACATGAAACCTTGTAATATACACGCACACTTTAGACGACCGACCATTCGAAGCGCGAGTAAGTTTTAAACTGAATTTTAAAAATCTTTTTAATAAACCAAATTGGTGTTCAAATTTAGCAAAACCCTGTGAACTAAATAGATCAAAGATGTTTTTAAAAAACAAAATAATAATTCATTTTAAAGTAGTAAAGTAGGTTACCTTAAAGCCGAATAATAACAATATGGTACAGGAAAAAAAAATTTATGGCCAGTTCGTGAAAAAAATTAAATATAAAATTATTTTTAATTGTTGATTTATTTTCTTTGAGGCCAGCGGCCGCCAATACAGGTGGCTGATTTATTGCTTTTTCTCAGAATTAAAAATATAAAAAATAAAAAATTAATTGAGCACACTTCTGGATAAATAGGCTAAACCCATTAGTAACCTGTCACAAGATTAACAATTAATTAATTTATTACCTATTTTAAAAGCTTTTTGATTTAAATATAAAAAACATTTTAATAATAAGAATAAACACATCTGCCGATTTGTTTGATATAAGACAAATAGATATTAATAATTAATAGTGAATATGTCAAACAAAAATTAAATGAAAATTATTTATTACTTTGTTATTCAAATTGGCCGAATTAGTTCTGAACATCTGCATTAAAAAACAACAGATTTTGGGATATAAAAGGACGAGTCGCCATTAATAAAAATCAGTATCAAAAACGCAGTGAAACTATTAACATAAAGAAAAAAAAAGATGAGTATCAAGACGGCAGTTAAACTGTAAAATTAAAAACATCTAGTTAGTAAAGGGATCTAGTAAAAAATTAAAAGATCGTATTTTTCGTAACAAGAAGCAGGATGTAGAAATGCATAAAAATCTTTAGAAGTGAAAACATAAATCATAAAAGAAACGAGACATTTTGTGGAGCGAGAAAGGTAACATGGTGCCTTAGAGATAAGAAACAGTAACTCTCATGGTGGCTCCTGAACATTATTTGGTGAGGTAATTTTTTTATAGGAACTTGTAAAACCTAGACTCTAATATCATTATTAAACTTAAATCGAACAATTATGTGCTAGACCCAAATTAAAGACTATATTGTGGTTAGACTCTAGAAAAAATTGTGTTTAAATGTTTAAAATTGTTAATTGATGTTATTATTGAAAATATTCCATTGACATTGCTTTGTTTTTGCGAATTTTGTACTAAAGTTTTGAAATGCAAATGTAGGTATTTGTAACAGAATTTAAAGTGCCTTTTAATATCAGTTCTCGTCTAAGCTAAGCACTCTAGAACGCCTACCTTAAAATAAATTTAATGTAACTGCAGATAGGCAAAAGATAAACTTCTCGGCCCGACTTAACCAGCCTAAAGCGGGCTTTACAATATCAACTAGGAAAGGGACTCAAAAAATTACTGCTACAAACACGTGGGCAAGTAGCTGGTAGTAAATATTTCAATTCGTTAATTTACACAATTTGAAAAAAATCCTTCAACTTTGCCCATTTAATTTAAACTTTGAGTGTGATCAATATCAAGGAAGAGTGAAGATATGCATATATTGAGTTTGATGCAAAGAATCACCCTGTATGCACAAAAATACTTTTTCTAGGATTAATTTGGCCCGGTGCGTCTACAAAAAGGCCGACATTTATCTTTTGGATGACCCTTTATCAGCAGTTGATGCCAACGTGGGAAAGCACCTTTACGAACACTGTATCGAAGACTTTTTAAAGGTATATTCCAAAATACGATTATGGCAAATCTATAACGACATATCCTTATAGTTTATCATAAAGGACAATATAAAAATATTATAATACTTAAGATTTAATACGAATAAAGTAGTTAGCAGAAACACGGTGTTCGTTTGATTTGACGCCCCGAATAATAAAAACTACGGGGTATGACAAAAATCTAATAACACCATTTTTAAGAACTTAAAGAGCACAGTAAAAAGGGGTGTTTACACGGGTCGATTTTAGACGTGCGGCGAGTCGCCTCGATATGTCGTGTGGCAAGCCGAATCGCTATCCCGTTTACACGGGGTGACTAAAGTCGCAAGCAAATAGGTCATTTTTGTTGCAAATGTTGTGCAAAACAGGTGTTTTTTCCTCACCTCCTCACCATTCCAACCTAACATAGGTTTTTTTTAAATTTTTTATTTAACTTTTTAATTCTTCTGGAGACATGTTTAATTTAATTCTGGAATTATAGGTTTTCACGACAGCTAAACGCACATAATTTTTTCTATACTCTTCTGCTCTAGGATTACACAGGCAGGGATATTTTTCGTAGCACACAAAAAGTTCAATTATTTTATTTCAGTCGATCTTTAAAAACGAAATATTATTGTCACAAACTGCTAATAGATAGTTTAAGTTGTGCTACGTATTTTTACGTAAAACTGCACGTTAAGCGCTCTACGTTTTGTTCCAAATTTGAGTTTAAGTTGAATGTTTTTACGTTACCATAACAAGTCTACTAATAGCAGAGAATATGGAATTCGGCACTGTGTTTTTTTGGTGTTACAACCTTACAATTTTGTTTTTTGTCTTTTCAACTACAGTAGGAATATATTTGCAAAGAATCGTTTGTACTGGAAGCGGAAATTATTGTCTAGGCCTCATTTTTCGATCGGTCAATCAACCAATTCTATTCTTTGGTAACGTTACGGTGCCCGCAGACTGCCGTAAGCTAACGTAAATACGTAAGCTCCTAACGTGACCTTGATGACGGTGTGACGAAGTGCGCTTGCGTAACTGTCAAATCTCATGCTTACGTAAAAATACGTAGCACAACTTAAACTATCTAATCAACATAAAAGTGTGCAAATAATGGTCTATGCGGCTGCGAATCACCTAACCATTTACACGGTCGATTTTAGTCACCCGCGGCATGCGGCCTATGATCGGGCGGCGAAAGAAGCTCTTGATCTAGTTGCCTACAGTGCAGGCCATTTCCTGTATACAAGGGCCGCACGGCTTAAATCGATCTGTGTAAACACCCCTTAAGGTAGAATCGAAAATGGGACACGCTAAAATTAATAAGGTTATGCTGTGGAGAGATTTGGCATAAATTATTCACGTGAAACTAATTTTTTAATAGGATAAAATCAGAATATTAGTGACACACCAACTTCAGTATTTACAGAATGCAGATCATATTCTCATTATGAATGATGGAAAAATTCAGATCAAAGGAAAATATAAGGATCTGCAAAGCAGTGGTAAGTAGAAACTGCTAAAAACGTTTACAAATATGACGAATCTAATACCTTCGTAGCCTATAAGAACAAAACCAAAATTTTTGCTAAACTGAACGTGTCAGACTTTAAACAAGAATGTGAGTTGCGTTTTTATAAGGAGTTTTTGTTGGAATGGTTATTTTTTTGTTCCTTTTCTAACGCGGTATTTTTTGCCATTTTAATTACACAAAATCTATAAAGAAACTGAGTAAAAAACCACACTGCGCAGTAATTTTATTATTATTACTAGCAATATTTCTCAAAAACTAATTTCTGGAGATTTTGGTTAGATATTGCTGGTATTTTTTTCCCTGCAAATGATTAAAATATAATCTACTATTTTACTTAAAGTTGTATCTAAAGGACAACTAAAAAAAAATGGTTTAAAATAATACTGGAGTAGTAAATTTGACAATAATATATGCTATTTTAGGTGTTACAGAAGTAACATCAACGTTACAGAAGGGACAAACATTAAATGGCACAAAACAAAATTAAGATAAGAAAATAAAGATCAAAAAAAGTGAAAAATCTTAAAAGGCAAATTATAAATTAAACAACATCTTTCCAATAGAATTTCAAAGAAAAAATTCAATGTCTCAATCTGTAACACGTGGACAATTTCTGTAACATCTAAGAAAAGCGTTACCAAACGGGGTAAATCGTGTTACATATGGGATTACTACTTTACATTTTAGCATTTTCCGACCACAACAAATTTATGACACAACATTTTTTTCACGTGAGGATTTTAACGGTTTTTGTTTGGAAAAATGTTTGTTTTATTACTTTAATGAAGTTATATACATAAGATAATAGACGTTACAGAAAGGACAACATTATTTGCCCAAATCTATAAAAAAATATTAGTTGCTTGCTACTAATTAATTCTGAAGACGTGGTTTCAGGCCTAAAATGATTCGTGCTCTTCATTATAAAATCTAAAAAGCTTAGATAGATTTCAATAATTTTTTTAGTCTGTGAATTTAGGTCTGTTCCAAAAAAAATGGATTCGTCATTTTTTAAATTTATTTTTGAGTATTCCTTCTGCAGATATATTAGCTACTTACATGGAGCAGACCGTCCAAAAAATCGATTCGAAACTCTTAAAAGCTTAAAGGACATGACGGCATCAGTGGCAGCAACGCCGGCAAGTTGATCCATTCCTCCATCAGGGAACGTCCTTAAATTACGTAAGGCAAAAATTCAGGATTTTTGATCCCCCTCGTAACGTATTTTCAAGAAAAAACACATTAAAGAAACATCGAGTGTAACGCAAGGCCAAACCCCCTCCCTCCCAAAAGCGTTACCTAATTTAAGGACAGGGCCTTACTTAGCTCAAATGTAGACAAAGCTAACCTAAATTACCATCATTCAACTTCTTAAAACTAAAATTTTTAGGAGTTAATTTTGGAAAGCTTTTGGAGGAATTTGGACAAACTGAAGAAGAAGAACTCGAGAAGAAGAAAATCAAATCTCGGCAAAATTCCACTAAGGAAGAAATAGACTTATTAAAGAGTTTAGAAGAGGTAATAGGAACTTTTTGAACCAATAAAATCGCCCCTAAATAATAAATTTGGTGGCCTTTTTTCGTCTGATGTGCACTTTTACCCCCCTAGAAAATAAAATAGTTAAATAAATAGTGTTCGTGTCCGTCGACCGTTACCCCCTCCTAGATTTTTGTGTACGAGAGAGTCGAAAATACTCAGACAGCTGCAGCTTGTTATCATTTTGGTTACTTTAGGGGCAGTCACAGACTTTCAAAAAGGGGGGGGGGCAATTTAGATATTTTTAATATGTATATAATAATATTTTTTGCTCAGGTGTGTAATAAACCAGAATGTGCCTCCTATATTTGGAGTTCTCTGGAAAGAAAGAGGGGGCAATTTCCCCCTATGCCCCCCCTGGGACCGCCACTGGTTATTTATTAACTAGTGCGCATAACAAAAAGCAATATTTAGAGTCGATTTTAACGGGCAAAAAAGTCCAGAATGTTAAGAGAAAAGGTCGCATACGAAAAGGAAAATGGAATAGATAGACAAATAAATAAATCTAGGAAATTTTATGTTCCCCCTCCCTTTTATACGTCTGTGGCGGCGGTTTTTTTATATAATTTTTTGCTGTCAACCTAAATTGTTTACTAGTTATATTAATGTGAGCAAAGTAATTACGATTTCATATAAACTTTCAGGACGAAGAGTCCCCGCAAATTGAAAAAGAACGTCAAGTCAGCGGAAACATCGCCCGAGGCACCTATTGGGCATATTTTAAAGCTGGTGGTAATCTGTGTTCAATTATTTTTATGGCTGCCCTCTTCTTGCTTTGCCAAGCAGTGGCAAACGGAGCAGAATATTTCGTCACTTATTGGTAATAGCTATTTTCCTAACAAGTGCAAAAAACGATTTTTCTGCAATCGCCTTCATACAATGCGATAAACTGATTTTGACATTATGGTGCGCAAATTGCTTTTCTCCCTAAAGCGCAATAATTTTTGTGCGCTAGTTCCTAGTACAAAGTAAAAGTTTGCACATAGTACCTAAACCATGCGCGGCTCCCTCGTAGATAAATAATTTTTTGCACGATACGGAAAAGACCTTTTAGGAAAAAATATTGTGGAGAAAATAGTATAACATAAATATTTTTATTATTTTACATTTAGTATCTTTATTAAGACTCTCTTGAGAAAAGATGATGAAGAAAGAATTAAATATCACATTTTAGACCACTCCAAAACCTATCTAATTGAAACTTATTCTTTTTTTTTTTAGGGTAAACAAAGAACAGGACTATGCCGAAAATCTTGTTTCAAAATCAAATCTGACTTTATTTAATGAAACAACTTCTATTGACGATTTGTTCCTTCCCAGAGATCAAATTTTTTACATTTATTCTGGACTAACATTAGCTACTATAATTGCTGGCATTTTGAAGTCTATATACTTTATGGTAAGAAATAAATAGGACCGACAAAATTAAATTGACAAATTATGATTTACTTTTGTTTAAATATTGTTACGCAGCCCAAACAAATCAAACTAACATAAAAGAAAATAGGAAAGACAGAGTCCGGCTCTTTCGAATTAGGGTGTCTAAAGAAACCGGTTGCCTGGTAACTCGGGTGTCAGGGCGGTCGTTACGTCAGTGTACGTCACAGTTTGCCAAGGAATTACCAGATGCATTGTATTTCATAGCGGGTTTGGACATTTTACGAGCATTTTTTTACATTTTGGTCTTATTTTGGCTTTGAAATTGTTTTAATAACAGTTCTGGGGTTGCTATAAATTTAATAAAGACTATAACTAAAAAAAAATTTTTAATGTGCATTTATTTTTTACTTAATTTTCTTTTAAACTACAACCAAAAGTAAACATTGGCTCCAAGCCATTTTTATTGCTTAAAGGTTGATCGAATAATCTAAGTTAGGTATTTAATCAAAGCTTTAAGTTAAACATTATCTCATAGAGCTGTTTCTATCTCTTCTTTCTAAAATTGAAGAAAGAAGATAACCAATAAGCATTTAAAATTCTGCACTAAAAATTATACAATAAGGTAATGTACATTATTTTTTATTATATGCCTTTACCATTAATTAATATAAAATAATACATTTAAAAAATTAAACCCGACTATAATACAGGTTGCTGACTTTAAATTGAACGCCAACGTTAGAGGGTTAATATTTGTCTGTTAACTAAGTTTTTTCACGGGCTTTCTTTCTGACACCAAAAATTTTTGGTCGGACCCCCGGAAAGAGGTATACTGATGACCTACAACTTTTTCCTCCAGAGAGGATCACCCAACTTGTAGTACCTCTTATTCGAAAGCTTATGAAAAAAGAAAAATAACGGTATACATTGATATACCCTATAACTAAATCGTACAAATGAGGTATTATCACCAGTGGGGTCATACCCTCTGAAAAAAAAAGTTGTATGTGAGTAAACCATGTTACAAGGGTCCGACCAAAAATTTTTTGCTGTTTTTACTTATTTCTAAAAAGCCAATTAATATTACTAGAAGCAGCGTTTCATTCAAAGTCGCCACCCGTATATACGCTGCTTAACACTCAAATGCTTAAAAATATTTTTTAACATTATTTATTTAGATAGAAATATTTTTATTAAGTGTGGATAAAAAGGTAAAAAGGTGTAAGTCATCGGTCATTTATTTTTAATTTCTTTTTCTTTGATTCTTTTCTTTTTTTTCAAAAACAATAATTTTATTTTTTATCTACAACAAACACTAACAAATAAATACATTGTCTGTCAAAGGAAATGAAGGGCTGCTAAAGAGTTCGGTCACAAAAGTTTCATTAAATTGAACACGAGAGTCTATTTAGGTTAGACAAAGTATTTATAATGGTGTCCTTAATTTAATATTTATATAATTATTCGAAATTTCATCATTAATTTTTAAATTATTTAAATTTTTAATAATTTTTTGTATATTTCCGACTTTTAAATAAATCTTTCTTTGTTTCTCTCATAACGTGATGTATATGTCTCTCTTTATTGATCGTGGAGCAGGCTAACTGCCGCGTCATACGCTGCCGAGTTCTGATTGGCTGGGAGTTAACATACAGCCATTTCATGACGAACCGTGATCTCTGTTAAGACTATGCAACTATTCCATGTATCTCAAAAAAGAAAGAACACGAATCAAACAAAAGGTGCATGAATTTTATGAATAGTGTGAACAGGAACAGGGTATAACTATAACTCAAGCATTTGTTTAATTAGGTATTCCTTACTGTGGCTTCAACAAATCTTCACGACTTCATCTTCAAAAACATTATTCAAGCTAAAATGAAATTTTACAACGCCAATTCCTCTGGAAGGATTTTGAATAGATTTTCAAAGGATCTGGGGACTATTGATGAATATATTCCTTCCGTTTTGATAGACGTCATTGAGGTACGTCCATTATCATAGAAATTATAGTGAGTTTATTGTTCGCGAAAACTAGAGGTTTTATACCGCGTGCACAAGTTCACATCTAGGAGGCTAAAATTCCATAAGAGGACAAAAAACAGATATAGTATAGCATGTATTAAAAACAGACCGTGATACGCCCGAGTCCCGCAGAAAGCTTTGCAGCGTTGTCAAAGGTAACCTTCATAAATTACTAGGGGCGGACAATCTGAAAAATTAGAATTATTTAGACCAATTGATCTCCAGCACAATCATTACTCCTTCTACTGATTGCTGTAACAAACTTATTCTGTGGTAGTTGAGATTTGGGTCCTTGTGTGAGTATTTTTTAAAATATTTTAACCCGATTTTATTTAGTTTGTAAGTGCTGTTTGTTTACCTTTTTTGAATGTTTGTTCTTTGTTTGAATATGTTTGTTCCCTTTACTGACCGATTTTTGTCCTTTTTCGATATAGGCCGAAGAAGCCTTGATAATGGAGCCCCGGCTCCGAAACGCGTCGGCATAATTGACCTTTTAAATAAAGAAGTTAAAAACCTGAAAAACAATTTGTTTTCCTTCCCAAAATCATTTTTAAGGTTTGGGGTAATTTGCATTATTTTTTTTCTATTGGTAAATTAAGAAAAACGTTTATTTTTTTAACTTATAAAAATTAATTATAGTTTTCCCTAGTGTACTGCTAGCAACATATGCTTCACACCCGGGCAGTCCGGGTTAAAATACTGGCTGAATGTTTGTAGCTGTTTAAAATGCTTTAACATCTTTTTCTTTCAGCGTCTTCTTCTAGAGGGTGCTTTGAATTTTAGTGGCTACGCTGCTTTGGGTTTTAGTGGCCCATTCCAAATTTCATATTATTAATAAACTAAAAAGACTTGCATAAAATAAAATAAAAACCTATAAGATGTTTTATAATTGAAAAAAAACGCCTTTGCAGAAAAATAGGTAGTACTGTGGCACCGACTCACTACCTCACGAGCCGTCAATGGTATTTACAAATTGCCTAAAGTTCTAGGTTCTAAAGTTCAAGATCTAAAAGTTTGTTTGAAGGTTTAACTCATTTTTTTTCCTTGGATGCAATAGTTTTTCTTATTTATATAATTTGTTTATAAATACCTATTAGATACCTTTTTTCGATGTAGCTATGACTTTATAGCCACACAAAACTTAAAAATAAATTAAAAATATATAATATTTTGGTTTAAAAATTGCAGCCATATTGAAACCTCCAAACTTCACTAAGTAATGTCCAATAAAAACGAAGTAAGTCAGTAATAACTGTCCGCTGTATTTTACATGTTAATTATTTAGACAAATGAGCGATGCACAGTGGGGCAGAACCACAAAAAGATGCGATAAAGTCCCACAGTGCAATGGATGTATTCCTTTGTAGTCAGGAATGTTTAAAATGAATTACTTAATGATCCAAAATAAAAAAAAACTGACCCCGAGCTGTTAGTTGAGGTATAAGTGGTCGAATAAGCTTTAAAATATTTCCTAAAATACTATGTACGACGGCAATGTTTACCAAATATTATATTATGTTGTCGACCCTACAAAAAAGTCCAAGTTTACCCCCTCCCCAGTAACTAATCGCCTCCTTAAAAAATGAAAACACCTAACCCCCTCCCCAAAAAAAAACTTTACAGAAACGACATAAAATTTTGCACACTTTCCTTCTAGTGATTTTTGCCATTTTTAAAACGACTTGACAGAAGCTTTCAATGCGATGAATCTGATAATAATCATATATTTGTATTATACTAAACAGAACAAAAAATAATTGCGACACTAAGTACAATTACTTGATTTTGCAGATTGCCCTATTAATGATTGGAACCGTAGTTTTGACTTCCGTTGTACAGCCTATTCTCTTGCTCCCAGCATTCTTTTTGGGAGGTCTTTTTTACTTATTAAGGATGATTTATATCGAAACCAGTAGAAGTGTCAAAAGGATAGAGTCTATCAGTAAGTATAATTTATTTAAATATATTAATGTCGCCATCTTTGTTATTTCACGAAACTCGTTCCAAGTTTCAAGGCTCGACTCGATTAAGTAGCAATAAACCATCTAAAAATGACAGTTTAGCAAAAAAAATAATTTTTTTAATGCGAAACTTTGACTAACTCTATAAACAAGTCCACAGCTAATTTCTATAAGAGGACGCAAAACAGATAGAGTTTATTATTAATTAGAGTATTAATAAGAGACCGCGAATCGCACGATTCCCGTAGGAAACGTTCCAACGTTGCCAAAGATATCAACTTAAAAAATTGTTTGGGGCGACAATTATTACTTGACGAAAATTAATAACCAGAAACATTTTAAAATTCTGCTTGTTTGTAAAAGTAAGTGAAAATTATTATTTTAATTATTTACTTTTTAATTCAAATAATTCATTAAATTAATTTAATTATTTACTTTTAGGAACGCCAAATTTTAAATTATTATTCTGGTTATTTATCAACCCGTTTGGGTTACTGTCTTTTTTTCAAAAACAAGCTTTTTTCGAAGACAGTTTGATCGAAAACCTAAACTTTGAATGAAACTTTTTCAAAAACATTTATTTCTAATGAAGATTTTTTCAAAAATATTTTTTCCATTTACATTTTTTCCAAATAATTATTTTTCGAAAAATTATTTCATTTATATAGCTTTCCTCTCCTCCTTTTAGGAGATCGAAATTTGTGTTTTCCTAACCCTCTTAAATTAATGACAAACATATCCTAACCTGTCCAATGGGAACAATTTTTGTGAGACAGGTTAGGGTATGTTGGTTATCAATTGACAAAGGTTAGTTGAACTCTCAAAAGTAAGACAGGAAATAACCAATCTTACGCAACATTTTTCAAAGAAAAACCGTCTTTTAAAATCTTTTTTTTTTAAATAAACGTTATCGAAAAAAACGTATTTGAAATAAGTATTATTTGAATAAAAATGATTTGAAAGAATACGTAATTCGGAAAAAATTTAATTCGAAATTGAGGTTTTCGAAAATATTATCAATCGAAATTTAGGTTTTCGATTAAAATGTCTTCAAAAAAAGTGTTTTCGGAAAACGGAAAGTGACCCAAGCCATTGAGTAAATAACCCATATAGAGGAGCCACCGGCGAGCTTTATCATATTGAGGGGTAGATGGCGCTGAAATAAATTCGTCTGATACGCAATATTCAGTGACAACTACTATGATATAATGGCATTTGTATGATAGGTATGAGCCTCGGAACTCGCACATGTAGCTAAATCGTACTGGCAGTCTCTGAATATTGCGTACCAGACGAATTTATTTCAGCGCCATCTGCCCCTCAATATGATAAAGCTCGCTGGTGGCTCCTCTGTATGGATTATATACTCAATGCCCGAACCGAACCGAACCCCGTTTAATGAACGCATTTAAATAAAACTGATGAAGTTGACCTTTCACGAACCAAGTAGCGGCTTATACTGATATTTTCGATAACCTGGCAACGTTAGTTTTACGCTTTTCTGTTCTCCCATGCAATCCTTATGGCTCATAGAAATATCTTACCCCTAGATAGAAGGCTGGCCACGCTATGTAGCATTTCTGTATGATTTATGAAGGTCTCTTTCCTAGATCCTACATTAGAAACCCTGTATCATAATCATAAAACTGGATACCTTATTCATATAATACTATATTTTGTTTCTTTGCCAGGGGCTACCTCTATTTTAATCCCAATATACTTGGTATTGCAACTTTTTTGTGAGGAGCCCATTTAGGGTTATCTCCGTGGGTCCCCTCTGAACCTGACTATTGAAAACATAGTTAGAGTTGATAAATATTGATGGATTGTTATATTTTTAGCAAAAAGTCCGGTCTTCAGTCATATGGCTGCCTCAGTTCAAGGTCTCAGTACAATTAGAGCTTTCTCAGCTCAAAAGCTGCTGACAAAGGAGTTTGACGAACTTCAAAATCGACACAGCGCCGCCTGGTTTCTATTCATCGCATCCAGTAGATGTTTTGCCTTTTATTTGGACTTGATTTGTGTGTTTTTCATTGGGTTATGCACATTTGGTTTGCTGGCTTTAAATAAAGGTAAAAAATTGGCGATGAAGGCAATTAATTTTTTACAATGTAACTGGAAAGGCCACGGGAATGTGGGGCAAAAATTTATAGTGAGAATATTAAAAATTCATAAGAATGTAACCTTTCTCTCTCTGAATATATCCACTAAACATTTTTTGTGTATTAGATATTTCAACAATATCGAAAATAACGACTTTTTGAACTTTTTTATGCCTATGTAAAGGGTTGCTGTTCATATTTTCTTTAGCAGTATAGTGTTTATTGTCAGTGATATATCAGGTTCGGTTTTAATGGTATATTATATAAATTAATCAATATTTGGAAAAATTGGACTAAAAATATTATTTTTTAAAAATGCTACTGCAGTCGGTGGCCGTTCTGAACTCACGGGCGCTAAAACTTATTTATATTTAAAATTTTTAGTTGTTTATGGTGGGGACATTGGTCTTATCATCACTCAGTACATTGGCCTGTGTGGATCTCTTCAATGGGGTATGAGGCAATGGAGCGAACTAGAAAATCAGATGACATCGGTAAGTACAAACTTTTTTCTTAAATATGATTTTCTACGACAACTAGTGACTACTACTTTTTATTAACAAATTTAAACACTTGTACCAATGTTTTCATTACGCAACCTCCATCCTCTCTTTTCTGCTCACATAAATTTCTTTCCCTCTCACCAACCTCACAGATGAACGACAGATAAGTGACTGACTGAGAAGCAGATAATTTAATGCGAGTAGAAAAAAATGTCACAGAAAGTAGAAAATATGGCAAGAGTTCCGAAATTTAGTCTTAAGTATATCTATCGATATATTTATAATATTATAGCACACATAAACTTAATGAAATCCGTCATTTCTTACAGGTGGAAAGGGTTCTCGAGTACACAAAATTAGAAAATGAACCAGATCGTAGTCAGTTGCCAGACAAACCAAATGTTACTGCTGAATGGCCTAAAACGGGCGATGTGGAATTCAAGAATGTCAAATTAAGGTGACTAACAAAAAAATAAAAATACTTTAAATAAACTAAAATTTATTTATAAATGACAAGAAAAATTAGATCACATGAGTAGTACTTTGATTTAAAATTAGTACATTTCTTTATTTAATACTTTAGAATAAAATATTTTCCATTTACCAGCGTAACAATGTAAAGATGTTTAGTTTGTTTACCGCTATTAAAATATTCAACCTTATTTGTTTATATGAACTTCTTGTGAGAGTTAAGTATGTGTTATTAGGTCACAAATTATTATTAAATCAATTATTTGAAATTGAAACTAAACTATTATCAAAAATGTTGAAAAGTCATATATCAACTTATAAGGTATCTCTTTAACCACATTATACGGGCGTGGTACGACCACAGCATTCCTCTGTTTTAAATAAAAATGCTTCTGATGAGCTTTTATAGCTCTTTCTGCTGCTTTTCCTTCAGTAAATGCTGGTTTTAATAGATCGACTAAAATAAATTTGGGTTTGCTATCGATAATAAACTTAAAATTTTTCTCTTTACGACCCAAAATTTCTATTAGACCTATGTATGGCCTTTCTAGAGGTTTTTGTATAAAAAAATGGCTAATTTGATTTAAAGCACGGTTTGGTTTAAGCCGATCAGTAAAATCATCTAGATTTTTAATGCCACTGGATATCAATAAATTTTTGACTTTAAATAAAAATTTCTCCAAGACTATTAATTGTTATTAAACATGGATGATACGGTGTTGTTCTTAAGTGTGTAATACTAAATATTTTAGAAAATCCCTTGCATGGCTGGGATTTAAATTGTCTTCCCTGATCACTGAAAATTTTTAAAGGAACTCCATCTTGTAATCGATCCTTCATAAAACTCTCTCACTAGAGTTTCAACCGTTATATCAATAATTAGAAGAACTTCTGGCCATCTTGTATATCTGTCAATACATGTTAAGCAATATTTGTAACCGTTTAACTAGAATATCACTAGAAGTAGAAAATTGGTTTAATGTAGTTTAAACACCTCGCTTAACATAGAGAGCAACTTTCGTGTGTTTTATTTAATGCAAACAAAAGCTTTTTGATATGGAAAAATTTTAAATTCACGGCATTCTAGCATAAAACAAAATTTCTTAATGGCTTCGTAAATTACTAAGACTTTTATACAATTAATTGAACCTAGCTTGTCATTCAACAGCTCCTAAAAGAGATGTTTGATAACTGTTTAATATTCCTAGAAATCTTTGTTATGTAGCCAAAGATAGGTTTAGAAAAATTAGGAATAGCTTCAACCTTTATATTTGTAGGTTTTATTCCATTCTTCTTTACAAAATAATTTCTTGCCAAATTCAAATTTGTCCGCATTAGTTATGTTTCCGTGTTGTTCCAGTTTATTCTACAGGGCTACCAGAAAATAGTCTATATATAGAAAACAAAAATCCATATTTTTTGTGATTTGGTGCATTATTCGTGCAGCATTTCCAAAAGTCTAGTCCAAAAGGCATCTTCAAATATTCAAATAACCCTAAAGGATTTTTATTTGCTGTTTTTTCTGTCAGTAAGATCGATTGGTATTTGATAAAATGTCTTAATTAAGTCTATTTTTTAAAAAAATCTTGTAAAATAAAAGAAAAGTTATATTGGGTAGTGGGTATCGATCAAGAACCGTGATTGAATTGAAAAGTCTATAATCGACACATGGACGCAATTCTCCATTAGATTTACGCACCACACTAATTTAGCTTGTAGTAAAGGCCCTGGATACATTTGACTGGATTTTTTCCCGTCAGTAGTATCGAGGGCCTCTTCAAGTTAGCAAAAACTAATCTATACGAGGTGTTTCAAAATTTATTCACTACATTTTAACCATAGGTTTACCGTTACAGAAGAATTTATGAAAAAAATACAATACAATACAATACAAATACAATAGAATACAAAATAACCAAATTCAGATTTGTCCGCTTTACTTATGATTCCGTATTGTTCAAGTTTTTTAAATAGTATGTTTAAGTTATCTTTATGTTCATGTTCATTCTAGAGAGCTACCAGAAAATCGTCCATATATGAAACATTAAAATCCATCTTTTTTGTGATTGGGTGCATTATTCGTGCAACATTTCCAAACGTCTAGTCCAAAAGGCATCTTCAAATATTTAAATAACTCTAAAGGAGTTTTATTTGCTGTTTTTTTTATGTCATTAAGATCGATTAGTATTTGATAAAATATCCTAATTAGTCTATTTTTGAAAAAAAATATTCATTTTGGGTAGTGGGTATCGATCAAGAATCATTATTGAATTGAGAAGTCTGTAATCGACACATGGACGCTATTCTCCATTATATTTACGTATCACTGGAGTGGACTTGGCGAAGGCTTTTTGACGGTCTAATGATTTTTCGTTGAAGTAAATTAAATTAAGTAGCCAAGAAATACAAAAGTGTCTTGATTCCCACTAATTCAGCTTGTAGTAGAGGCCCTGGATACATTTGACTGGTTTTTCCCCGTCAGTAGTATCGAAAGCCTCTTCAAGAAAGCATACAGCAAATACTATTCTATACGGGGTGTTTCAAAATTTATCCAATAAATTTTAACCACAAGTTTACCGTTACACAAGACACAGATTTATGAAAAAAATACAATACAAAGTAGTACAAGTGCCAGAGTAAAAGTATTAAATAATAAAATATTTTAAAGTACTTATTTGCAAAAGCTATTTTGAAATAAAAATTGTTGGAAATTGGATTTGAAGTCTTTAAGTTTGCACTCAAGCATCGAAAAAAAAACTGCTATATTTTCTCTGATTCAAGTGAATAGGGAAAATTTTAGACGTAGATTTAAAAAAAATCTACTTTAACTATTAAAAACTTTATAATTACGTGGTGCCGGAGAAAAAGAAGATGTTGATTATTAAGAATGTGGACTTATCTCCTTTTTCCCCAGCACCACGGAATTTTCCGTTTTTTTTCGTAAATTCGTGTCTTACGTTGTGTCACGTTGTGAAACCTCCTGCATTGTTATATTTTTTAGATATTCTCCTAGTGACCCCTACGTCCTTAAAAACCTCAACTTTACCGTCCATGATAAGGAGAAAATTGGCATTGTGGGAAGAACGGGAGCGGGCAAGTCGTCAACCATTTCAGCCCTGTTCCAACTGTACGATATTGAGGGAGAGATCATTATCGATGGAGTTAATACACTAAAACTTCCTTTGGATATGGTTAGGTCGAAGATTTCCATTATTCCACAAGAACCTGTACTTTTTTCGGGTAAATACCCTTGTCACCTTAGGTGTCATTATAAAGTGTTTTTGTTTGGTGTCTATAACCATAATTCTTGAATTTTTTTTCAGGAACGATGCGAAAAAACCTAGATCCATTTGAAGAGTATAGTGACGAGGTGTTATGGAACGCTCTGGAACAAGTTGAATTAAAGGATGTTTTTACGGATCTACCATCTGGATTAAACTCAGCGGTCTCCGAAGGAGGTAAAATTTACTTAAACGTCCCTAAAGTGACGCACCAAAAATGACGTCCTTTAGACGTCTATAAGACGTCAGTAGTTAAACAGAACAGCAGTAATGTCTTTTTGACTTTATTTAAACCTAAAAAAGTCGTCTGAATATCTGGAATATCAATATACAAACGATTTTAAAAATGGTTAACTTGTTTTAGGTTCTAACTTCAGTGTTGGTCAAAGACAGCTAGTCTGCCTTGCCAGAGCACTAATCAGAAACAATCGAATTTTGGTTCTGGACGAAGCTACGGCTAATGTGGATCCACATACAGATGCTTTGATACAAAATACTCTTAGAAATAAATTTGCTGATTGCACTGTTTTCACTATTGCTCACAGGTAACGACATATAACGTCTAAAGCCTCATGTCCACTCTTGAAAGTAAATTCGTTTGGTTTTCACAAATCCCTTGCAGCGCGTAGAAAGCGGAGCTATAAAAAAAAAATCTGAAAATTCCTTGCAAGTTGGACACTGGAAACACTTTACATAATATCTCAAGAACTAAAAGTGATTTAGCAGTTCAATTTTCGCTGGCGTAAAGAAATTAAAAGGTGCAGACAGTACTGTGAAATATTAAAATTGAAGTTATTTTGGTAAAAGCATGTTTGTTTAACAAATATACCAGGATCCTAAGCCCTCTTTGGAGCTGGAACATTCAGCGAATTCTTAATATTTTTTTTGAACAAAATTTGTGGACTGGGGCTTAACCTTAGATGTTTATAATTTGGCCTGTTAGATATTTTTATTATTATATATCAAACGTGAAATTTCATACCCGTGAATTTAAAAATCAAACAAGTTTCATTGCTAATCGGGCAAAAAGGAAGTTAAGCTTTCAAGCTACCCACGGAAAAATATAAGGGAAACAAAAAACTCCTTTTTGCCCGATTAGCCATGAAACTTGTTTGATTTTTAAATTCACGGGTATGAAATTTCACGTTTGTTAGTATTATTTGGCTTAAAAATTCCGTTGATTGACGCTCACTGTCTTGATGACGGGTAAAAATGCAAAATGCGTTGATCCGGCCTGAAAAGACAAAGAGCTGTCGTAGGTCACGGACTATAGTTGTTTTCTTTTATTTGCATTCGATCTTTTCATTGATCGATATTGTATAGCAGTGTTTTTCCCTGCTGTTGGTTTTTTGTTTCTCTCGTATCTCGGTGGATGGCGCCTCTTGCTATAGTTCGCTCATTAATTACATTTAATTAGAGACAAAACCGTCTGATTAACTTCGCAAGATTTGTCACTTGACCAGCAGTGTTCTGAGGAGTCCCATAAGGACGAAACGGTTAACTGTCAACACTTATTAGGTGTCCATTAGATCTTGGACCCCCGTGAGGTTAAGCTTTCAAGCTACCCACGAAAAAATATAAGGGAAACAAAAAACTCCTTTTTGCCCGATTAGCAATGAAACTTGTTTGATTTTTAAATTCACGGGTATGAAATTTCACGTTTGTTAGTATTATTTGGCTTAAAAATTCCGTTGATTGACGCTCACTGTCTTGATGACGGGTAAAAATGCAAAATGCGTTGATCCGGCCTGAAAAGACAAAGAGCTGTCGTAGGCCACGGAGTATAGTTGTTTTCTTTTATTTGCATTCGATCTTTTCATTGATCGATATTGTATAGCAGTGTTTTTCCCTGCTTTTGGTTTTTTGTTTCTCTCGTATCTCGGTGGATGGTGCCTCTTGCTATAGTTCGCTCACTAATTACATTTAATTAGAGACAAAACCGTCTGATTAACTTCGCAAGATTTGTCACTTGACCAGCAGTGTTCTGAGGAGTCCCATAAGGATGAAACGGTTAACTGTCAACACTTATTAGGTGTCCATTAGATCTTGGACCCCCGTGAGGTTAAGCTTTCAAGCTACCCACGGAAAAATATAAGGAAAACAAAAAACTCCTTTTTGCCCGATTAGCCTTGAAACTTGTTTCATTATTATATATTTTTAAAATTCTTTTAGGTTACATACAGTAATGGATTCCGACAAAATCTTAGTAATGAACGCTGGTACAGTGGAACAGTATGACCACCCCTACATTTTGTTGAAGCAAGAAGACGGCATTTTGAAAAAGTTAATAAATGACACCGGCAAAAAGACTGCGATGCATTTGGAGAATATTGCCCGACAGGTACGTAATGACTTATTTTATTGGAATCTCCACTAAAAAAGGCAGTTGACGGTAATAAGAATTGTCAACCAATACTTTAGAAAAAGTAATGAATTTTGAGGTCATCCTCACGGGTGAAAATAAGGGGTGATATTTCTTATTATTATTATTATTGGGTAGGGAAGGGGGCGGGAGCTCGTGCCCCTGCCTGTGTCAATCGTTTCGACATGAAGTTAAAATTCTTTAGTGTTCAAGAGTGACAATTAGCCATAGCTCTAACGAAATTGGTTCCGTTATCACTGTACACGTATTCACATCTACCTCGTCGACTAAAATTCCTTAAACGCAGAAAAATACGTCTGATAATAGTTAAATAAACTAAAAAGTTATTAAACTCAAAAGCTAGTTTCTTTTATCAAAATCCAGGACATAAATACATTATTATAGTTTTTACAAAGTCACCTGAAATGCTCCTAATATGGGGTTCTATTGATTTCATAAAATTTTGCTTCAATCTTCAAATTCATATAAAATCTTCCTGGTATAATTTCAACCCTACCGACAGAGAAAAGGCGCGGCTCTTGGCGGTCCGAGCACAAAGTACTTGTTTTCTGACCGACCCAGCACAGGTGGATAGACGGTACAATTTCAACCCTCCCGACAGAGAAAAGGCGCGGCTCTTGGCGGTCCGAGCACAAAGTATTTGTTTTCTGACCGACCCAGCACAGGTGGGTAGACGGCACCTGATTGGCAGATTTTTTTGAGATACGCTTTTAATTGCTTTCAAGTGTTCATTTTGTGACCCCTTTAGTCGGCAGTATGCAGAGTTAGAAAATAAATCTGTGTCGTTTCTGTAGGTGTAGGAATAGAAAGTTTTATTATCTATTTTTATTTCTTTAGTTCATGCCATAATTAAATGAAATAATTTTCATGAGTATATCTACCGCCGCCCATGTCACTTTCTTTAAAGGATATGCCGATGGTCGGCTTTAACCTTTGTTCAACTGACTTTGCAAAAACTTTACTTTTAAATTGGTCATCTAACGGTTCGGCCTGCACAATACGTTCGGTTCTTCAACGATACCGCGCATTGATTTCAAGTTTTGAGGAGCTTCGGCCGTCGCCTTTTGGATCACAGAATACTACATATAGGTAGAAATTTAAGAATACATTTTGCAGCTCATTCATAAACACATACTTTTACTTAAAAGTTTGTCAGATATTAGAAGAAATAATAATAAAACTTTTGTTCGCGTGGAATAAAGCTTCTTTATTCAAAAAAAAACAACTCACTTCGCAATGTTTAATCAGTTTTGCCAAGTTCTATGCTCATGCTGAAACGAACCGGACCTGGGCGAGATGGACTGAACCGTTATGTTACCCATTTAATATGCATGCTTTATACAAATAAAATTTAACTTTGTTTTGTGATTTGTTTTCTTTTTTAGAACTATATACAGAAAACTGGTACGACTTTGGATTCCTAGGGCTTGCAATGCATGTACAAGCAACAATGATCCTTATTTTTTTAAATATATTTTTTTATGTTTTTCAACTGTGATAGCCAACTTAACATATAACATATATTTTCAGTATTTTTATGTTTAATACCCAAGTTACTTAATTACATATTTAATTATGTATGTATTGATTTGGTTACCTAATGGGTCGGGGTACGTTGACGAAAGGGGAACCAGACCTAACATTTAAGAAAAATATATGTCAAACACTAACTGCCATCTTTTGTTTTTAAAATGTTGATTAATTCAATGCAAGAGGTACTACTATATAAATAGACAAACCTTCATCTAAAGTGTGTGCCTTTTAAATTAAGCAGTTTGCAAGTCAAAAATTTTTATGGCTAATCGGGTAAAAAGAATATTGTTTCTCCTGTATTTTTTCTGTGGGTTCCTCAAAAGCTTT
The DNA here is from genome assembly GCA_963576565.1 of Aspidapion aeneum. Classification (NCBI taxonomy): domain Eukaryota; kingdom Metazoa; phylum Arthropoda; class Insecta; order Coleoptera; family Brentidae; genus Aspidapion; species Aspidapion aeneum. The sequence continues at coordinate 28,698,838 of OY755038.1, read as the reverse complement.
GCGATGATGGTAAAAATACAAGAAAAACTAAAAAAAAATTACCCAATTAGCCATTGTGTAGTTTGCAAGGGTTTTACTCATTTGTATTACGGCCTTACGCGATTTCCAATTTGATTTATACGTGATATATGTTACAGGTTTTTTAAATTAGTTAATTTTTGTAGAGTAGGATTTTTTTTATAAATGATACCTAGCTTTATTTTTAAGACAACAGTGCCTAATATACAATATACTTATCATTAAAAAAATTATTAGACTTTTTTTCTTCCTTTATTATACCTACCGTAGCCTTAAAAAGTATGAGGACTCTTCTGTTTTCTTGCCAAAATTTCAAAATGACAATTCAAAACAACAATTATTTAAAATATTGCCCTCTGAAGGTGTAAAAATCACATCCATTTAGTCCACATTCTCAAACGACTCGCCTCAGTGGCACACCCAGGAATATCTTGGGGGGGGGGGGAGTTATTTGTTTTTTATATTTATTTTTATTTATGAAATATGTGGAAATAATCTGAAACAATCTTAGGCGTGGGGTGGGTCTGATCGCCAAAGCCCCCCTGGGTGCACCCATCACAAAGTATATAGCCTATAGCAAGGCTATATACTTTTTGTACACCCATTCAAAAATATCTTATATTGACATTTAAACCACGATGCAAATAGTTCCAATGATTAATAAGACTAAAAGTTTATTTCTTTTTTATCTCGTTTCTTAAATATAAAAAATTGAATAACTAGATTTTTTTTAATAGAATATCTTACTTGGAATAAAAATTAATAAAAAAAATATGATAAATTCATAAAATTAAAAAAAGTATACACTTTTTCATTTTTTCAAGTTTGTCTTCGGCCACCAGGCCGAAGAGCTGAGCGGGAAAAAAATTAGAGACAACTGCCGGGCACGCACAAGAAGATCGAAAAAAGTTTTGTCGAATCATAAAATGACTGAAAAAAATACGTAGAGCCGTGGTTTTGTCGAAAATATACTAGTCGTAAATAAAATAGACGTAAATAGATTACACGAAAATGAAAGGATTGCAGGGAAAGTCCAAAATACTTCACAATCTTTTTTATTTCTCAAAACACACTACGCGTTTCGATATACAAATATCATTATCAAGTGTGATTAATGAATGAGCCCTTTGTACTCAGATGTCAGTTCAATGAATTTAATTAAGAAATTTTGCAAGATTGGCAACATCGCACCCTCATTTTCGACTTTTCTACGGTTAGACCTTTTCGTGTTTCGACATAATTACGATTCGTTACGTTAATTTTCAAAATTTTTACGGATCGACAAAATTAAGATTTGTCTAAATTATTTTCTCCTTTATAATTTTCAAAATTTTTACTGTTTGAGAAACTAGGTTTCGTGTAATCTTATAGAATCGTAGATTTCTCCAGTGTGAAGTAGAACCATAATGCAAGGATTGCAGGGAAAGTTCAAAGTACTTCACATTTTTTTTTATTTCTCAAAACACACTACGCGTTTCGATATACAAATATCATTATCAAGTGTGTTAGAAAATAAAAATCCCTCTTTTAAGGACAAAATCTGGAACACAAGTAAAAAAAAATAAATAAAAACCACACAATTAAACAAACATGTTAACCTTTGTTTGTTTAATTGTGTGGTTTTTATTTTTTTTACTTGTGTTCTAGATTTTGTTCTTAAAAGAGGGATGTTTATTTTCTAACACACTTGATAATGATATTTGTATATCGAAACGCGTAGTGTGTTTTGAGAAAAAAAAAAGATTGTGAAGTACTTTGAACTTTCCCTGCAATCCTTTCATTATGGTTCTACTTCACACTGGAGAAATCTACGATTCTATAAGATTACACGAAACCTAGTTTCTCAAACAGTAAAAATTTTGAAAATTACAAAGGAGAAAATAATTTAGACAAATCGTAATTTTGTCGATCCGTAAAAATTTTGAAAATTAACGTAACGAATCGTAATTATGTCGAAACACGAAAAGGTCTAACCGTAGAAAAGTCGAAAATGAGGGTGCGATGTTGCCAATCTTGCAAAATTTCTTAATTAAATTCATTGAACTGACATCTGAGTACAAAGGGCTCATTCATTAATTAGCATAAGAAAATCGTTTTTTGGAGATTTTTTTCAATTTAGGTTTTTACAAAATTGACTTCACAGGCACCTGACCGGTTAGGATACGTTTGCGTTTTGTTCTGGTTGGTTCATTTAATACCGATTTGGATCTCCTAAACGGAGGACAGGAGAGCTATAATTTACGAAGTAGGAGGTCACTTTATTTTGATTTTGACTCCCACGTTGCCAAGTGTAATCACTTGGCAACGTGGGACGTTTGTTATAGGTGCAATATAAAATCGACAAGTTTACGATTCGACTGTTTTACGTTTCGATCTTTTTGCGTTTCGATGCTTTTGAGTTTCGACTATAATATTTTCGACATTTTCATGGATCAATAAAACACACTAATTTTTAATTTATAACGGTTTTCTATGTCGACGCGTCTCTAGCTTACGTTGGCGTTTTGTCTCTTTGTCTGGAGCGTTTAAAGCACAGTCTATCTTTTTCTCTAAAGTGCTTTATCATTAGAGTTTAAACGAATCAACGGCAAGCCATAAGTGCCTACGAGGCAGGGTTGTTTTCGCTGAGACAAGAAAATCGTTAGATAGCATTCTTTAGTTGGTTTTGGTACCCTTCAGTTCGCTTCATTAAAGGCGCTTTTTCAACTGGGGAAATGCTAAATTTTGTCAATTATTTTAACTAATATAAATATATATTATGTTTCTTATTCCAAAGAATATGTTTAAAAGTAAATGGCAAGATTGTTCACAAGATCGCATGCTTGGTTTAGTCAGTCCAAAGCTTAAAAGATTTATGCGCCCGCGCACTCTGTTTGGAATCACTTTCTAGAAAGTTGAGCGTCTCGGCAAAATAAACCTATTTGCAAAAAATCAGCCCATTACCCATCACTTAAAAAATAGACCGGTATACTGCGTGGATCATAAATCCTTTGATTTGTACATAATTTATTTATATCTTTTGATTTTTTGTATATGCACAAAAAATATTAATAATAGAATATTTACATAAAAACTAAAAATATGTTATTGCTAATATACTATATATTCTAAAAATAGTTGTAATAAACAAAATCTGTTTTACTCTAAACGTAAAAAATATATAACTCAATGACTTTAAAACACGGAACTGTAACATAAACTGGAATGCTAATGACCTGGAAAGAAAATGACCGCTACATGTACTTGACAGTTGGTGGATGTTAAATGGGTTGGTATTGCCAAAATATCCCCAAATCGGCACCAACCTTTAGAAATTCCCCAGGCTAAAAATTAAAAAAAGCTATGAAGGAAACATGGGACTGTTTAAAAATTATGTAAGAAAGATAGTCAGATTGAGGCGGTAAATTATTCATACAAAAATGTGCCCCTAACTGAATAACAAAATGGCAAACCTGGGAGGTGTTATCGTGTTGGCTGTTTCTTAGCACTTTTGAAGACAACTTTAGTAACTAATATCCACTGTTCATATTTTATCGAATATCAAAATCTCGAACTCTTTATAATGAAATATGGAAAATTAAAATATTTAAAATCAAAATAGCAAAATTACAAAATATTGAAAATCGAAATATTGAAACTACCACAACTACCCAACCAACCTAAATAAATAACATAACCAACCAACCTCACCAGCCAATTTAATCAAATCAACCATACGAATTTTGAATATATTTTATCAGCTTTTAATTTTGCGATATTTTATTAGATATTTTAGTTTCGAGATTTTGATTATATGAGATTTTTATTATTCAAGATTTAAATTTTCGATAAAATGTATTTTAATATTTTAAATGTTACCCAGTTTTAAGAAATGTGTACACTGAAGAGTATAGTGCCGTCCTTAGTAAGACCCACCTATCTACGTTTGCACTTATTTCGAGAAAAGCGAGTTTAAAGTTTAAATGCTTGCTAAGGGTACATAGTAATATATTTTTTTTGTTTTTCAAAATAAAATACTTCCGAACAAAAATTTGGCTATTTTTCTTAAACAACAGATGAAAGTAACCTATTTTAAGCCATTTTCGGTCATAACTCATTTTTGATTTTTTTGCAGATAGGTGGGTCTTACTAAGGACGGTAGTATAAGCCTTAGATTTTTTTACATATTTTCCACATATTTCAGGAAAAAACACAAAAAATAGCTTAAAATTCGACATCATGAGGCTTTTTTTTACAGATTTTGTTAGTCAGGATGCTCTATATTATTAATCCGAGTGATGTCACTCTGGCACCCTTAAACATTTTTAAAAATCCAAGAAAGCGGCCATTTTAAAGTGAAAAAATTAAATAAAAAAATATCTAAATCAAGCATAGGTGTGTGTGGTACAAGAGAATTATTAAAATAAATCAGGCTATAATAGTGCCAGGCACAATTTTGACACCTTCACATTCTAATATCAGCTGTGATCTTTCAAACAGGAATAAATAGTGCCTTCTTTTATTAATTGAAAATAAACGACGAAAGTTTTAAATTCGACTTTGGTATGTCAATTTTGAAGGATCAACTGTCAGTTTTCAATGTGAATGTGTCAAAATAGTGCCTGGCACAATTATAGCCTGGCTGTATTTCAATAATGTTCTATTATTTCAGTCGGCCTTTGGTCGCCAGAATTGAAATTCGACACTATTTTTTCTGGGGGGTACCCCAACGGAGGGAGAATGATTTTATGAAAAAAATCGACCTGTTAACATAGGCAAGCGATCGAGGGGTCATCGGCACCCTAAAATTTTGTACAGCGTCCAACAGGACTTGGGTCCTGACGTGTACTGTTGGGTCCTGTTGAGTACTGTTGGGTACTGTCGTGTACTGTCGAGTACTGTTGGGTACTGTCGTGTATTGTCGAGTACTGTTGGGTCATGTCGGTGTACTGTTGGGTACTGTCGTGTACTGTCGAGTACTGTTGGGTCCTGTTGAGTACTGTCGTCGTGCCTTGGGGGAGTCCGACAGGGACAAAGCGCGCCCTCAAAAAACAGGCGAGCAAAAAAAAAAAAGGTCATCATCTTTGGGGAACCGCGCCGCGCTCACAAATCTTGCGACCAAAAAAAAAAAAAAAAAGACCGACAGGGCCTTAGCGCGTCCTCAAAAAAAAAACAAAAAAAAAAAAGGTCATCCTGTCTTTTCGCATCTACGCCACTATTTCGGGTAAGAGGGTTGTGTCGAGTACTGTCGACTACTGTTGGATTCTATCGTGTACTATTACGTACTGTCGTGTACTGTTCAGTACTGTCGTGTACTGTCGAGTACTGTTGGGTCCTGTCGTGTACTGTCGAGTACTGTTGGGTACTGTCGTGTACTGTCGGGTACTGTTGGGTCCTGTCGTGTATTGTTGGGTACTGTTGTGAAATTTGTACAGTACTGTTGAAAGCTGATGACCCCTTGCAAGCGATACACCGATTCTAGGGTATTTGGGTCCGCTGAATTCAGTTAAAAGGAGTAATTTAAAGAAACAGGTGATAGCCGGGAATTTATGGTATTACGGTAGAACTGTTTATGTGGAGACTTAGCGAACAAATTTTAATTAAGTTATTTTTGATTTTGAAAGCTTTGCTTAACCCTATTTCAAAGCTTACCAGTGACTTCTGGCCATCAGCCACCATTTTGAAATATTCAAGATGGCGACCGTGGGCAAAAATTTAGAAAAGGAGCACATGCATGTGATACCTTACTTATAGGGTTCTTGGGTACGCTGAATTCAAATATTATGTTAAAAAAAGATTCAGGGTAATCTGGTTTATTGTATAAACAATAAAACTGTTTATATGGAGATTTAACGAACAAACTTTATCAAATATTCTTAGAAAGTTTGACAGCTCTGCTCAACCCTATTATAAAACTAACCAATGACTTTTGGGCATCAGCTATCAGTTTAAAATATTTAAATATTCAAGATGGTGCCGTGAAAAAAATACAAAAGAAAAGCATATGCATGCCATACATTAATTATAGGGTTTTTGGATTCGCTGAATGCAGACCTTTTGTTAAAAGTAGATTTTATATATTCCGGACGAGTGGGGGTATTTTTGGGTTAAACCGTATGCGAAGTCTTAACGAAAATACTTTAATCATGATTTTTCTTACAGATTTTGAGAGCTCTGCTCAACCCCATTATAAAAGTAGCTAATAACTTTTGGGATTATGGCGACCGTGGGAAAAAATTCAAAAAGAAGCATATGCAGATTACTCCAAAATCTTTTTTTAACAACATGTTTGGATTTAGCAAACCCAAAAACTCGCATGTGTATGCTTTCCTTTTGATTTTTTTTTTCTCAGACATCATCTTGAATATTTCAAAATGGTGGCTGATAACCAAAAGTCTTTGGTTAGTTTTATAATACAGTTGAGCAGAGCGGTCAAAATCTGTAAAAAACCTTTGATAAAATTTGCTCGTGGTTTTCATACAAACAGTTTTACTGTTTACCCCATAAATACCCCGCATGCCTTCAGATTACTCCAAAATCATTTTTTAACATCAAATTTGGATTCAGCGAACCCAAAAACCCCATAACTGATGTATCGCATGTGTATGCTGTCCTTTTGTTTTTTGTTCACGGTCGCCATTTTGAATATTTTAAAGCTGCCAAAATCTGCAAAAAAACTTGATTAAGGTTTGTTAGTTAAGTCTCATAAACATAGACAGTTCTATCACGGATCTGTTAGGTGATCCGTGGTTCTATCCTAATAAAATAATCCCCCCCCCCCCGCTTTAAATTACCCAAACTGCAGATTTGGATTCAGCGGACCCTCTTCTTTATCTTCTTTACCTGATAACTATCACTATATATGTATATGTATATCCCAGTAGCAGTCCAAGAGTGAAGGCTCGGGGGCCAGGCCCCCCTTTTTCCAAAGAATCTTCCAAGAATTATTCTGGTGTATTACACACCGGAAAAAAATTTGATTTTTTCTAACCACATGTTTTAAACATCTAAACTGCCCTAATTTTTGAAAGTCTGGGACCAGTCCTGTATATCCCCTGATAAAAATCCTGACTGATAGAGAGAGATTTAATAAAATTTAATTAAAAAAACACAAAACTTGTGTAAACTAATACCTGATTTAACTTGCAACTTATTACTGATTTACCCAGCAACATAAAGCACAATGGATACATTTGGTGCTTAGTGGATCTTACCATACTAAGCAGGAAGCAAAAAGACAGTCATTATGCAAGAATAAGGTTTGTCCAATGATAGCCCTTAATGTACTAAGCACAACAGGGGTTCTGCATTAACCCAGCTTCAAAAATAACGCAACTTACCGGTGAAAGGAAAACAACGGCAAATCGTTGCGACTGTAAGAAGCAGACCACAACAAAACAGTTAATCATGTATAAATAAAAAGGCAATATTTGCTATTTGCTTTGAAAAAAATAACGCACTATTTAACAAATTAAACGAACTCGACCCGGTAGAACTTCGCAAAAATAATCTGGGAATTTTTGTGTTTGTTATCATTTCTGTCAATCTGTGTGCGACTAGTAAAAAACCAAGTAAAAAATTTTACTTATTTACATGCTGATTTTAAACCAATCTCAAAAGTTTAGAACTTGAATTTTTTACATAAAATATCAAATATTACAAAATGTTATACTACATGGCAAACATGAAAGTAATAAATAATATGGAAAACATATAATTTGTGGGTTATACAGGCAATACTTAAAATTTTTAAAAAAGTTAAGTTGATTTGATTGACGTGACTACGTTCTTTTAACATCAACCATTTAACCAATCTGTCACCTACATCTAGCGGTCATAATTGTAAGATTTCCTGGGGCCAATTAGCATTCCACTTTATGTTACAGTTCCGTGCTTTAAAAATATCCATTAAAAAATATCTGCAAATAATTGACAATAGTTTGTGTTTTTTATTTTATTTTGGCGGTTGTCATGACATATTTCTATTAGTTTAAATGATAAAGTGCCAATGACGAGCCGCCATTATAAAAAAACCCGTCTATAGTAACTATATTCCTACTTGTACGTTACACGATGGCCGTTTTTAAAAATCTCTAATTTTTAATCGGGTCGTGGTAACTTTGACAGTGACAATCTCGAAATCTAATAAATCGATTTTTTGTAAAACACAGTGTTGTGAGAAAATACAAGGCCCTGGACTCGTGTTCCCGATCTAAATTAAAAGGTTAAAAATTACTCCTCATAAGGGGTGTACAGCGTGTCCCATTTTCGATGGGATTAAATGGGGAACTCGGTTATTATTAAAGATATCGATTTTGTAATTGCACCTTACCGTGCTCTTTTTTGAGTCCTTAAAAATGGTGTAATCAAATTTTTGCTATACCCCGTGGTTTCGCTAATACAGGTAGTTTTTGAAAAAATTGCATTTTTAATAATTCCTTGTATCTCGCTTATATTGTAAGATATTTTTATTCTGTAAAAACCTTTTAATGGCAACTTTTTTAGAGCAAAATAATGACGTCAATTTTTTAAAATATTGTTTAGTTTTTGAGATATGGTATTTATCATGAAAAAATTAAATACGGACCTGATTTTTTTTATTACTATTTTGATTAGTTTCATGCTATTATTAACACAAAATAATAAAAATTTAATATTTTTTTGTTTTAAGGAAAACAAAATTATATTTAAAAAAAAATTAGTCCGAACCTGGAAATTTCCAACGTAAATATAAATTGAAATTGAAAAGGATGACTAATCGAACGATTTTTAGTTTATTTGTTTTGAAATGTTAATTAAAAATACTCTAAATAAAGTAAAAAACGTTAAAAATTACAAAAATTATATCATGGTAATTCTTTGATGGAAGCACAGCAACTCATGAAATTTACTTCAATATGGAAAAACAAAAGCGTGGAATTGACATTGTCATTTCTCTTGTCATTTCTGTGAATGGCTCACTCAAAATTATTCTAAATTGGCTAGAAATCGACCATATCCAGATTTTGAAAAATGTGATATGTTTGACTGCTTTATTCAAGCAACAAAAACTCAATATTTAAACAACAGAAATATCAGTTTGAACATTCATAACATTAACGAAAAATGAGTTATTATTTTTTGTAATTCGTTATTTTTTTTTTGAATTTGTCGTAGACTTTTTTTTTAAATCTTTATATTTACGTTCAACTAGCAATTTTTAATTTATATTTATGTTGGAAATTTCCAGGTTCGGAAATGTCCAGTTTTTTTAAAAATATTAAATCATTTTTTTAACCTTAAAACAAAAAAATATTAAATTTTAATTATTTAAAAAAATAATAATAGCATAAAACCGATCAAAATAGTGTTAAAAAAAATCCAGGTCCGTATTTAATTTTTTTATGATAAATACCATATCTCAAAAACTAAACAATAATTTTAAAAATTGACATCATAATTTTCTTCTGAAAACGTTGCCACAAAAAGGTTTTTACAGAATAAAAATATCTTGCAAAATGAGCGAGATATAAGGGATTATCAAAAATGTCATTTTTTCAAAAACTCCCTGTATTAGCGAAACTACGGGGTATAGCAAAAATGTGATTACACTATTTTTAAGGGCTCAAAAAAAGAAAACGGTAAGATGCAATCGTAAGATCGATATCATTAATAATAACCAATTTTCCCATTTAATCCTATCGAAAATGGGACACGCTGTACCCCAGCAAGACATAAAAGTAGCCAAAAGCCCTCCTCCCAACAAAATCGACGTGTCCGACCGTTTTTCCGAAAATATGCGATAAATTCCTGAAAAACGGTTACGCTCTTTATCGTTATCACACCTGGAATAATTTTCTAGGTTTTCAAATTCCAGAGCTTGGATAATTACATGCTGACCCAGATTTTTTCCAAAATTATTAAAAACTTAATCGGTAGATAAAACTAGAAAGAGAAAAGTTTTGCCTCAGTTTCCTAAATACGAATGCTGCGATACATTCTAAAAAATTATAACATCAGTATATAGGTTGTACAACATACTGCTGAGATTTACAGTCTTAATTTACAACATTTTACCTACTAATAATCTCATCTAATATTAAAAAAACCTCTAAGCGTCAGTCTCCTCTTCCTCAGCTTGTTCTTCGGGCGTCCTCAGATCGATGGCCAACCGCTTTAGAGGCTGTCCTGTCTGTTCCGCAGTTTCCTTGACTTTTTTGCCGTAGTCTTGGAACGTGGCTGCCAAGGCGTACGTGATTTGACGGGCTTGATCCCTCGAGTCGCATACGAAGCTGTGACAGATGAAGGGGTTGGCTGAAAGTTAAACAATGTGGTGCTCAATGACTTATCTACGAATTAACTGGAACAGCCACGGCTATACATTTCGTCATAGCCTCGTCAAGTTAACAAGCCCGATCCTTCTTTGAAATAAAACACTGTCGAAGGCTGACATTTCAAAATAGTCAAAGTTTTAGCAAGGCCAACACAAAAATAGAGGCCACGACCCTGAAAAAATCAGCTGTTCTCCCGGGGCTGAATTTTACATTGGGTCTTATGGGAGGTCGGACGTTTTTTATGATATTTTCAAAATGGTACTACAGATTTCGCCAAAATTTCAGTGAAACATTCTTAGACACCATCCCGTTATTCCACCAAAGGTTCGTAAGGAAGCAACATAATTAAAAGGTTAAAATCTTCAAGATTTAGCATTCCTTATTTTGAATTCAAATTACCTGCTATGTACCACATGCCAACTGTTATATTTGACATATATTTGACTTTGTCATCTGTGATTGTCACATTCGCTTCTGCTTTGAACTTAATTTTTGTGTGAGCTAATGAAGCGGCTATTAAAAATTAAGGATTACTATACATTAAAAAAAAATGTTCTGCCAGAATAAAGTAAAAACAATCTCAAAAACGGCTTTATTTAAAAAAAAGTCAAATATTCATGAACCGTCATTTCAACTTCAATATTTTGAAGACAATCAGCTGTGTCGTAACGTGTCCATCAAAAAAAATCAGCCCCGGATGTGACGTCAACAAAGTGGAGGATCGTGGCCCGTCCGTTTTGATAGCCCTGGTTTTAGATCTGTCAACCTTCAAAACTGTTGCCATTCAAAGTAGAATCAGGCTTGATATATAGGGGGCTGTGATTACTTATATGGGAAACTGATGCAAAAATTTAAAGGGTTTTTTTAGAGTGAGAACATACATGAATGATAACCAGTGCAACCTTTCTCTCTCTAGTTCTATCCACCGGTGGTATTCTGTGAACTTAATACTTCAAAGGGATTGTAATGTATTTGTGATTTGTCGTTAAAGTGTTTGTCAGTGGTTGTCTGCTTTTTTTATAGGAGTAAAAAAAAGGCGGTTTTCTTTTAAAAAAAAGTAGTTTTGATTATTTAAAAAAAAACCTTATTAGTACCTAATTGCAGTAAAAATCCAGTTATAGATCACACGTCTGCGAACTTTCAAAACCACAGAATATCATCGAAGAAGTAGATTTAAAAAAGGAAATATGCAATATTTTTGCCTCACTTTTCATATATGTAAAGGCCTATTCAGTTATATATACAGGGTGTCTCATACCTTAGGGGCCATAGACCAACAGGTGACAGGGCTTTATACAACTCAATGGTCAAAACTCCTTCTTTGTCGAGATACAGAGCATCAAAATTGGTAATTTTTTTAACTTTTTTGATAATAACTACTTAAAAAAAACGCAGTCAAAATATGAAACTGAGCAAAGTCGTGTATTAGAACAAGAGCAATAAATTGAAATAAAAATTATTTTTAAAAATATTAGTCGGTCAATTTTTTTTAGGAAAAACTATTTTTTTGGTATAAACTTTTATGAATGCCATATTAAACGCAATGTTTTTTTTATATTTATTGTTAATAACAACAAGCATCGAGCGGCGAGAGATAATAATAAAATATTATTAATATTTTTTAAAAGAATTAGTAAGCAAAAATTATTTTAAAAAAAATATATTATTTTTTATACATTTTTGTAGGTTATTTTGACAGCCTGTATCTTTTCAAGCAATTTTATCAAAAAAGAAATACCACATTTTTTAACAGATTGTCTTTTTTTTGTAAACCCCTTTTTCCCCCACTCCTCTAACTTTCAAAAATCCTATATCTTAAAAACAGATGTGTGTTGACCCCCATGTTATATAAACTTTTTTCTCGGAAATAACCTCCTCTAACACCTGCTGCACTATGGCCCCTAAGTTATGGGACACCCTGTATAGAGATTTGGGGGTGGTTAGGCAACCCGCGCATCTTCTCACGCGGTAAATATACTTGTTGCCCATTAACGTTGAATTAGAGGGGATTCCCCACATTTGTGGAACCTTATTCGAATGAAAACATAACAAAATAAAAAAAAAAATTAGAACTTTATTTAAAATGTCAAAAAATTATTATTTTTTGATATTTTGATTGACGCAAATTAAAAAAAAGTATTGCGTTGTTTTCGTTTTTTTAATAATTTTTCGAATAAGGTACACTACGTGCCTATAAAAATCCCCTACATGAAAGCTTATTTTAGGTTACTTATATTTTGTTGTTAGCTTAGTCTATAGTGTTATTACCAAATGATATATAAAAAATTGACATTTTGATGTCACAAAAAAATTAAAAATGCACTTAGCTGGATTTTCAGTAACTTACACTAAAAATTATTAATTTATTTTCCGTGTACGGGATTTTTATGAGCACTAGTGTACCTACCACAAGTCATAAAAAGTGAAAAATAATGTTTTGATATTTTAATTGACATATATGAAAAATAATAATTTTTCGGTTGATAATTAATTATAACTTTCCAACGAATACCAGCAAATTTGGTCATTCCATCCACAAAAACTAGTATACGGGTAGACCCATTTTCATGGATGGGTGCCACCAAAAAATTTTGTGTCACGACGAAAGCTCATAACAAAAAACAATCTTACATTGTAAGAGTGTTTTTTGTTATGGGCTTTCGTCCTGACATCTTACATAACAATTTAAAGTCAACACCCTGTCTTATAAATATTTATTTTGTTAAAGTTACGGACATAATGTAACTGTAACTATGTAAGAAAAATAAGGTGACATTAAAAAAGTGGGCGAGTGTACAGCGTGTCCCATTTTCGATGGGATTAAATGGGAAACTCGGTTATTATAAAAGATATCGATTTTCTGATTGCAGCTTACCGTGCTCTTTTTTGGAGCCCTTAAAAATGGTGTAATCAGATTTTTGCTATACCCCGTGGGAGTTTTTGAAAAAATTGCATTTTAATTAATTCCTTATATCTCGCTTATTTTGCAAGATATTTTTATTCTGTAAAAACCTTTCTATGGCATCTTTTTTAGAGCAAAATAATGACGTTGTCAATTTTTAAAAATATTGTTTAATTTTTGAGATATGGTATTTATCATAAAAAATTAAACATGAACCTGGATTTTTTTTATTACTAATTTGATTAGTTCCATGCTATTATTACCTTAAAATGATAAAACTTTAATATTTTTTTGATTTAAGGTTAAAAAAAACTATTTAATATTTTTAAAAAAAATTATAGTCCGAACCTGGAAATTTCCAACGTAATTATAAATTAAAAATTGCAAGACACACTAGTTGAACGATTTTTAGTTTATCTGTTTTGAAATGATAATTAAAAGATTTATAAATAAAGTAAAAAACGTTAAAAAGTTACAAAAATAATATCATACTTATTATTTGATAACCGAACAGCAGGTCGTGAAATTTACAAAACAAAAGCGTGGAATTGACATTGTCATTTTACTTGTCTTTTTTGTTAATGGCTTACAATTATTTTAAACTGGCTAGAAATCGACCATATCCAGATTTTGAAAAATGTCATATGTTTGACTGCTTCATTCAAGCAACAAAATACAGAAATATTTTTATGCAAAATGCGTTAGGAAAAATTACTCAAAAATGCCAACAATGTCTTACACATAATGGTAATCAGAAAAATTAGTTATTTTTTATAATTTGTTTTTTTTGTATTTTTCGTAGACTTGTTTCAAATAAATCTGTAAATTAACGTAAAACAGTTAAACTAAAAATGGTTTAACTAGCAATTTCTAGTTAATATTTGTGTTGGAAATATCCAGGTTTGGACTAATTTTTTTTTTAAATATTAAATATTTTTTTTTACCTTAAAACAAAAATTTTCTAAATTGTTATTATTTTATGATAATACTAGCATGAAACCAATCAAAATAGTAATAAAAAAATCCAGGTCCGTATTTAATTTTTTTATGATAAATACCATATCTCAAAAACTAAACAATATTTTAAAAAATTGACAACGTCATTATTTTTTTCTAAAAAAGTTGCCATAAAAATGTTTTTACAGAATAAAAGTATCTCGCAAAATAAGCGAGATACAAGGGATTATTAAAAATACAATTTTTTCAAAAACTCCCTGTATTAGCGAAACTACAGGGTATAGCAAAAATCTAATTACGCCATTTTTAAGGGCTCAAAAGAAGAGCACGGTAAGGTGCAATCAGAAAATCAATATCTTTAATAATAACCGAGTTTCCCATTTAATCCCATCGAAAAAGGGACACGCTGTACTTAGGTGGCGAAGTAGTGGAAGCAAAATCTGTGTGCGACGTTTAAAAAGAATTCTATTTTCCTCAAAAACATTTGAAGTAAAATCGTTAAATTGAGCTCATAATAAGTTTTATTTTAAAGTTTATAATATGTTTTTTATTATCATAAGTCTTAAGTTTTATTAAAACAATAAAAATTTTATTAAAATTTTGGCGGTTTTTTTGGGTAGCAGTTAATAACCTATTAGCTTGGTTGGTAAGTAATTTTTCCAGACTTAGTTTAATTTTTTGAATTTTATCCTTTCCCGCCCGCTTTGATTAGCACTGCACACCACTCCTACTCATCAGCTAATTTTTAGGGTAAATTTAGAGTCCCTGTATATAATAACAGATATCGGCGAACTTACCACTTTTGAGGCTCTCGTCGGCCACTATAATCATACTGAAAACTCTAGTGTAGACCAAATCCTGAACTCCGTACGAGATGACATCTACAGTAAATTTCCTGGATTTGCCTCTAGTCTTTCCTGCTACATCAGCAAAAGAAAGACCATCCCTAAAAAATACATTAATATAAAATTACATTATAAAAAATTGCAGCGTATATACCTGTACCTAGATTTCGGTTATAATCTATGAGAATGCCAGTATTCTAGATGAAGGTTTCATCACTTCTTGGTCTTACCTAGAAACTTCTATTTCCACAATCGGCAAAATGTGTCCAGTTGGCAAATTTTTCGCTTGTGAAACTAGAAAATCCACGGGTTTTCTGGTATGTTTGATACCCCACAAGCCCTTGGCCGGATACGTTCCTAAAAATATAAGACTGCATGGGCACCAGTAACCTCACTGGTCAGCTTTAAGGCTTGACAGTTCACTGCGTGGCTGCTTGACATCATAATAGGGACTTATTGGAATAAAACCTGACTTTATTTTAGAGTCGACTTTATTCTGACAGATTTACAAAGAAAACTGACAGCTGACCTCTCAAAATTGACATACCAAAAGCAAATTTAAAAATAAAGTCACTAACTTTCATTAAATCAATACAAACACTAATAAATCCGGATCTTAAATACACACTTTTTAATAATTCGGTGGAAAAAAAAAATGCTCAATAAGTTTATCTATTAAATTTGCCCCTTATTTTTTATGAAAATGGCTCAAAACTTGGAAAAACTGCGTAATTTTTCTTATTTTTTACACATTTTGCTTATTATTCCAAGATGACAGACACTCCGGGAATGCGTCAAAAAATTTCTAACGACATTTTTTCTTTGAAAATATCTGATAATAATATGAGCTAGGGTGATCGTGTCAAAAATAAGAAAAAATACTCTGCCAATATATGGGTCCCTAAGCTCACACTAGGTATTATAGTTATAGTGTACGTGCGAGCTACTATAACTAAAAACTGAAATATATTTTATTTAACTCCAGACTAAATTACCTTTCGTTTAATACCACACAAGCCATGTTTTGACCTAAACTCAAATTTTTGAAATCTACCCCCACCCTTAAAAAAAACAAAAACTAAAATGTATTTTGTTTAACTCCGGACTCAATTACCTTTCGTTTGATATCACACACGCCATATTTTCACGTAAACTATAATTTTTTAAATCTACCCCCACCCTTTTAAAAGAAAAAACTGTAATGTATTTTGTTTAACTCCAGACTCAATTACCTTTCATTTGATATCACACACGCCATATTTTCACATAAACTCTAATTTTTGAAATCTACCCCACCCTTTTATTTGGCTTGTGTTCGGTGGATTTTTAAATGGGATCATCTCGACCCAAGACCCAGCCTAGGTACCAAATTTCATTAAAATCGGCCAAGCGGTTTTTGAGTTATGCGCGTTGGTCGTTAGAGACAGACATACATACAGACATACAGACGGACGGACAGACACACAGACAGACAGACAGACAGACAGACAGACAGACAGACAGACAGACAGACAGACAGACAGACAGACAGACAGACAGACAGACAGACATACAGACAGACAGACAGACGGCGCAACAAAAAAGTTTCAAAACTATCTGAAACGCAAAGATATATAAAAATTTTTCAAATCGGAGCAACTTTTTTTTTCTCGAAAAAATTAGGATCACCATAGCTCACACTACTATAGTATAGTATATGTGTGAGCTAAAAGTTGCTCAGATTTCAAAAAAAATTATATATCATTGCGTTTCAGATGATTTTGAAACTTTTTTTCGCGCCGTCTGTCTGTAACGACCAACGCGCATAACTCAAAAAAAAATGTTAAACATTAACAAAATCCACC
Organism: Aspidapion aeneum; assembly: GCA_963576565.1. NCBI lineage: Eukaryota > Metazoa > Arthropoda > Insecta > Coleoptera > Brentidae > Aspidapion > Aspidapion aeneum. The sequence continues at coordinate 28,681,980 of OY755038.1, read as the reverse complement.
GAACATAAGGCAAAAAAAAAGGTTGGTAAGGTAGTATTAGAGTTTTGGTAAAAATATTACTGGTGTCGCACTGTATTTAAGGTAACTGTGAATAAAGATTTAAAAAAAAAACAATATAGTTTGTTTTGTTCAGTGGTGTGACTGGGGGACACTTCAATCGGACGCGTCTCCGATAGATGGTTAATTTCGCGAACGAATATGAGTAAAAATTACATTATGCATTAATTGTGTGAGCTTAGGTGCTCATAAATTAGCAGAGTATTTTAATACTTACCTAAATATTTTACAATAAAGGACATCGGCAAATCGTTTACCGATATTAAAGGTGCCTTATCTTTATCACTCATATTGAACGTTATAAAAAAAACACAAAAAAATATTATTTTCTTGTCTTTTTGAAATTGGACACTACTTTGAATGATTTTTGTTTGAGAATTATTATTTTTCTAACCATAGAAGTCTGTATCTTTGTTCACTATATCCTCAAAATTTTTAAAGTAAAATAATATCGAATAATTCAGGCACATTTTGGTTTGATAACAAGATATATCACATGTTATAGACTGTTTTAATACCTCAGAGCACTGATAAGATAGTGTTTAGGATAAGTATACACAACCTAAAAATTAGTCATTTTTTAAAACACAGTGGCGGGTGCAGAAAGAAGTGGGTTAAGGCATAAATTTAAGGGCTGAAATTTCGCATTCTAAAAAAGATTTGCCGCGCAAGTATTTACCGCGCCGCACTCTACCGGGCAACACTTATTGCGTAAGGATTATACCGCGTCTGTTGTGTATCCTTGACCGCATGTTAAGGTATGTTTTAGAATCGCGAGTATCAAGCCTATTGTGGCCGCCGAGACGAGAGACTCTCGCCTCTCGTCTCGACGAGACGAGAGACATATTTTTTCTGTTTTCTCGTTTCTGTTGAGCAAAAAAAGTTGGTTTTATACATTTTTACGAGTTACCAACTGATTTATGTAGTGCTGCCGAGGAGACGAGAGATTCTCGCCTCTCGTCTCGTCTCGCCCTCTCTCGACGACACGAGAGAGATATTTTCTCTCGAATGAAAGCTCGAGACGAGACAAAGAGAAAGATTATCTCGTCGGGAGATTCTCTCGAGCAAAAAGGTTGGTTTCTTTCGTATTGACCTATTATAGAGTTAAGCTGATATTTATGTACTGTTTTTTTAAACAAAAGGTATGCAAACATTTTCATATATTCCATCCTTGACAACATGTATGCGCGATAAATTCATTATTTATGCTATTAATGCATTATATCTGCAAATGCTGTAAATATTTTTAAAATAAGGAAACAAAAATCTAAAAATGTAGGGTGTTTCGTTTAAAAAAAGATCCCTCCTATCAAAATTTGACATTTACCAAATGGGTTAGATATTTTGGCTAGCAAATTCTTTAAAGAAAATTAAGACATAAACCGTATTACTAATCTTTTAGTATCTGTGCGAAAAACTCTCAGGTTGGTTGGTAAAAATGTACGGAAAAACCCTGTAGATCAGCTTTTCCAGAGGTCTTAAGAGCATGTACAAATGCCTCGTTTTGAAAATTATATTTACTGGAATAACAAATTTCGCTCTTACTTGGAAGTTAAATACAGGGTGTCCCATAACTTAGGCGCCATAGGCCAACAGGTGATAGAGGAGGTCATGTCTGATAAAAAAGTTCCTATAATGCATGGGTCAAAACTCTTTCTTTGTCGAGATACAGAGCATCAAAGTTGGCGATATTTTTACCTTTTTTGATAATAACTTTTTAAAAAAGCGCAGTAAAAATATGAAATTGGGTAAAGCCGTGTACTAGAACAAAAGAAATAAATTGAAATAAAAATTATTTTAAAAAAAAATATTCGGTCAATTATTTTTAGAAAAAACAATTTTTTGTAAAAACTTTTATGAATGTCATATTAAACGCAATGTTTTTTTTTATATTTTTTATTATTAAAAACTAGTCTCTAGCGAGACAAAATAATAAAATATTATTGATATTTAAAAAAAAAGTAGTAAGCAAAAATTTATTTTTTAATTTTTTTTATTTTTTATACATTTTTAGAGGTTATTTTGACAGCCTGTATCTCTTCAACCATTTTATCAAAAAAAGAAATACCACATTTTTTAATCAAAATTAGCTGAGGATTCAGCTGGCTGTAAAAGATTTTCTTTTTTTTGTAAAACCATTTCCCCCCACTTCCCTAACTTTAAAAATCCTATATCTTAAAACAGATTTGTGTTGACCCCATATTATATAAACTTTTTTCTCGGAAATAACCTTCCCTATCACCTGCTGCACTATGGCCCCTAAGTTATGGGACTCCCTGTATAATTGTTTAATAATAAAATAAAGTATAATTTTAAAATCGTAACTTACTACCTGCAAATAAATAGTTATAAATTTAGCTAAACGTGTTCAAGTCCAGAATGGTATTTTGTGATTATTATTGGCATACTGCTCAAAAAATACAACAATTTATCATCCTATTTGACATGACATAGCTATTATAAGGATCAATTTAAATGAAATTTTGACATCACATTAATTTTAAGCAAAAAAAAACACACATTATTTTAATGGTCCCCTATAATAGGGGACACATATAATTTTTTACGCGACCGCGACTTAAATTCTATTTTAACACCCATTTTTAATAGCAGTACAAAAATATTTTAAGGTTTTTATTTTTTCTGGCACGATAAATATTTTTTCGTAAAACCATTGTAAAACATTCATATTTTATAGTAAATTTATTTTAATCCGGCCCTGAGATTAACTCCAAATGGTCAGCCATCGTTGATTTCACCGAGATCAAAAACCGACAGCCCGCTTATTTATCTGTTTATTGGGTAATCTGTGGTAAAAATATCCCTACATTATTATTTACAATTTAATATCTTAATTGCTTTGCTACCATGTCGTCGCCGCGCCGGCGCCGTCGACATGCATCAAAGGGCTATTTAATGGTTTTACCCAAGAATTTACCTAAATATTTATTGCTTTATTATTAAGGATTTACATTATTGGCAAAACATAAAATAATCTTTTGTCAAAGAACACTTGGGATTTTAGGTACAGTTTTAAATAAATAAAGCGATGCAAAACTTTTTTACTGCTTTTATTTCTTCGGAATTAACGATGTATTTTAGTACATGTATTCTAGTTACTTCTTTATTTATTGTATGTATATGCATATACATAGTATAATATCCCAGAATAGACTTTATTTTGGATAAAAGTACATACCATAAATAATAAGATTTACCTTAAAAAAACACTTTTACACAGGGTGTCTCAAAAACTTTGTATAGCTGATATAAATCACGAGACACGAGAGACGACACAAGACAACAGAAAGACTCTCTCGAGCTACAGAAGAGTCCTATCGTCGAGACGAGAAACCCATTTTATCTCGCATAATGAGACGAGACGAAGGCTTTCTCTCGTCTCGTCTCACGGCAACACTAGTCAACAAACTAAAAATCGCGAAAAGTTTTGCGCGAAAGTTACATTTCTAGCACGGTAAGTGCTCTTGCGGTAAATTTTTGACGCGGTAAATGCTTGGGCGACAATATTTTAGCAGTTTAAGCAACGAATATTTTCTTTCAAAGGAATAATTAATCGTAATGGTAATGGTAATTTTTTTTTGGAGCAAATCTAAAAATTTTGCCGAAAAAATCAGTTTTGTTTTGTTCCAAAAAATCAGAGGATTGTTTAGCCCCGGGTGCCGACTATGCTAAACCCGCCACTGTGCCGCCCACCCTCATATCCAGTTTTCGTCACTAAAACACAATCAACTTTTACTCAATTTTTAATCACAATTTATTATAAATCGTTATTTGATAGAAGATTATAAGTTAATAAAAAATTATTTATATTTTCACTATTGTTTTTTTATATAAAAATTGTATCACGGATGTTACAATAACCGTACAGAATTCATGTCTGTGGTCGGAACTTCCTGTGTAGTACTCAATACAGCACCTTTGGCAGTACTGACTAAATGGGACATAGTATAATAATAAACACATTTTTTAAGTTCCGGATGAAAGGTGTAGTTAATTTTGTCGTGTTTTTGTTCACCTGTTGGATTTTGCATTAAAAAAATTCAGATTGAAAGAACGTAGTTGCATTTTTGTTATTGTTGATTCGAAGGTGTTTATTGCTGTATTCCTCAACGGAGAGCGCCACCGGCGTTCGTCGAATGGGGGTAATAGGTGCAATCATCATTTTTAAATAAATCTCCGACCACATACAATAAAATCTGGGGGCACAGCAGTGCCCCGGCAAGTTCACGCGGAGACTGCTGTACCATCTTTTCTTGAAACATTTCAGCCCATATTTGACCTATCTAAAACTCTACTTCGGAATGAGCTACGAAACTCAAACTTTGCAGTCGTAGATCCTTACAGAGTTTACAATCCCTTTAAACTTCATGGACTTTCATAAAGTAGTAAAGTAGTTACGGAATTTCAAAAAACGTCGAAATTGCCACTCACTCACTCGCTCATGTATAGATCATCAAAATTCTACTGTACTTCGAGACATGCTACAAAGCTGAAATTTGGCACACTGATATAAATTGTGACCAAACCCTATGAAAAAATCAAAAAGCCTCAAAATTCTAATTCACTCCCCCGTCCCATACATGTAAAGTTATATAAAAGTAACATTGCCCACTTTCGGAGGCGCTAGAGAGCTGAGCCTTGGCAGACTTATAGGAAATATGATAAAACTATAGAAAAAAAATCCCAAAAGTTTAATTTGCTTCCCTCACCTATAAATGTAAAGTTATGTAAAAGTAACATTCTTCACTTCCAGAAACGCTAGAGAGCTGAGCTTTGGAGACTGATAGGAATTATGATAAAACTATAGGAAAAAATTTAAAAACACAAAAATTTTCTTTTACTTTCCTCCACTATAAATGTAACACTAGAGAGCTGAGCTTTAGAAGCCTGATAGGAACTATGATAAAAGATGGGAAAATATAGCTAAAAAAGCCTCAAAATTTTTAAGTAAGGCATTGCAAAAGTTTTGAACAATATTCCACATATTTTACTACTTTAACTTAAATATTATCCAAATCCTTTCAAAAAGGAGTGAAATCATAACAAAAACATTTAATGTAAAAAAAAAGCCAAGTACGCGAAAGTGGTATTCCGTAAAACGATTACAAACATAATACGAGATAAAAGTACAGCCAAGTTCTCCATACAAATTTCAAAATGAAAGTTTCTTACTAGTTTGGAAATGTTTTTGTAAACTCGGCTATTACAGCTGCAAAATAACTCTTAGGCTAATGCTAAATTGAACATAAAGAAGTTTGGCTGGAATAGCAAAGTTTAAAAAAAAAACATTTCCAAACTAGCAAGAACCTCTCATTTTGAAATTTGTATTGGAGAACTTGGCTTTACTTTTATCTCAAATCTTTTTACGGAATACCACTTTCGCGTACTTGGCTTTTTTTTTACATGAAATGTTTTTTCATTTCGGTTCGGGGGGGAGGGGTCTAGCCTTGCCTTACACTTAATGCTTTTTTTTAAACAAGTCTATTAAACCCAATACAAAACCCTATAGTACATTAAGAAATATTGTAATAATAGTGGTTTTAAATACAAAAAACAAAGAAACAGTGGGATTTTTGTTTTTCAATTGAATAGTTCTAAATCAGAAATAATTTTTTAATATTAATTTTTTTATCTCAAGACTTTGAAGTACACGGTACGTTGTTGTAAATTTTAGCGCCTTTGAAAAATACTGAGTGTACACGAACATTATTCCTAGGTCTTATATATTATGAGTTTTTCCTTGAAAATGCGTTATGAAGGAGGGCGTTACGTAGTGGTGCAGCCAGAAATATGTCTTATGATGTCGTATTTTATGCTATTTTATCTGTTTAATCATAAAATATGTGAAAAATATCTAAACAATCTAAGGTTTGGGGGGACCCGGGCCCAGAGCCCCCCCCCCACGGTTGGGTGCGCCCATGCGTTACGTTATTTATAAATGTTTCTTTAAAAACTACTTTACTGTCCTCCCGATTTTTCTTCAACTGTAAATCACAATTTTGTTGTGTTTTACCATTATTTTATTTTATTTGGTTTAAAAATTAAACATAAACTGCTGTACTGCTTTTAGTCATCAGTAAACTATATACCTACATCAGTATTGCTTTTAGGAGCTCAAACTCACCTCTTCCAGATTTACATGACGATGGGGTCTACCTTTAAATATTTTCCGTACCTACTATACACACCCGTGTCGCGAAAACCTATAATGGGGAGGGGAAGAAGACATTTTTTCCTAACTGATTCGTATACAATAACTTGATGATCGAAAAACAAAAAAAAGTAAATTTCAATTTTCAACGGCTCAGCCTGCGGAATTTTCGGCCAACATTGGGTTGAACGCTCCCCCCCCCCACTCTATTCCCCCCAATTGAGTATATAGACTCTGCTACAGTTTCAATTTACAAATGTCAGTGTTTCGGACGTTCCAAGTTGCATAACAATTTTTTTTACGAGCACTAATTTTTCAATATTTTATAGTTTCCAAAAGCGTGCTTAAAGGGGTACTTTTGCGTCCTGGAGGATGCAAAAAGTTTTTCAATTCGATGGACATGCTTCCGGATAACCGGACCACAGCGAGCGAGGTGCTTAATATCATACTAATCGCCTCAAATAAGATGCAAGTACAACTCTGTAACCAATAATATTTAAATAGATTTATACATTTCTTGTAGGAGTAATATGAACTCTAGCGATTCATTTTGGTGAAATATGTAGATTATAAAAAAGGGTATTAATAATTTTCATATAATTTTATTTTATTTTTTAATGTAACAAAATATTTATTACAATTTGTTTAGTTCTTTATTTTTGTTCGTACAAAAAAACTTGTTTGAACCACTGGAGTCAATAATTTTTCCATAGCTTCTTTGATGCCATCCGCCTCGAACTAATTATTCTTCATGCCCTCGATGATGATAGTTCAAATGTGAATGGGCCTTGCAGCCTTTCCACTGTGACCACCAGTGGGTCTTTTGTGGCTCACTTTTGAGTGATTTCTCACCACTGTATGCGTAATCCTCCAAAAAAGTTAGCTATCAGATTGAATGAGACAATGTTAAGGTCTTCCGACATTATACAGAGTCTACATTCGGTCTCTTCTGTTAGTCCGGATACTCTTAGTCGACAGTGACCTTTACGGGTCCGGTCACTATAGAAGAATCTCGTGTCTGGTAAGTCCAATGCTGTTCCTGGCCCTCTTTCTACAAGCTCATTTAATGTTTGAATTGTATGATATCCCTAGAGCAGGTTCGGGCCCGAAAAATTTGGCAGATGCCGATTCCCTCGTTGCTTGGCTGGCGGCCCATTTCCATCGAGGCCAGAATGCCCTGGTATCCATACTAATGACACATTGTTAGCACTACCAAGCTCATTCAGCGAATTTCCGAAGCTCTTCACGGTTCTCGATGGGGACCGTATAGGAATCAAGCTCCCTCTAGGCTGCTTGACTGCCGGAGAACATTTTCATTGTCCTGTTGCTCCACTCGTGGTCAGTAAACCACCGGGCACACAGTTCAATGGCTACGAGTTGCCAATTGGCCGAGACTATATTTAATCTCAGATCCAACGCCTGATGGCATTTTGGATCCGTCGGTATACCAGAAGCTATCCTGGTCGTGTCCTTTAACCACTCCCCCTCTCCGTTGTATAGCTTTCTGCTGCACACCGTGTTAGGCATGATATCGGATATCATTCCTAGAGTTGCGACCAACTCTTGTTCCCTAGGTAGGGCTGTTGATATCATTTTGTTTACGCTGCCATCCTGGTGGTTCACCGTTATTCTGTATATTGCTCCTCGTGCCTTCGCCTCTAAGAAAATGTGAAGCGGAGGTAAGTTTAGTAAGCATTCAAGTGCAGACGATGGGCTAGAGCTTATTGCCTCACCTCAAGATTGGCCTGTCGTTGTAAGCTGGCTGGTTTGGCCTTGAGGTTCTTTGATATTCCTTCTCGAACCAGACTATTACGCCGTACGCACTCATCATGAAAATGAAAACAATAAAATAAAAATACACATGTATTGGAGGAGAACTGGTAAGACGGGAATTATCTCAAGAATTACCTCCTCTATACTACTACCACTACTACTGTACTACTATTACACTATATTACTACTACTAACACTTGCTCAACCCGTCTACATAGGAATATTACGTGTATGACTTTACCCCTTCTTTGTTGTCAACTTTATGTTATTCTCATTTTGTACAGTTATTATTATGCAGATACGTCCTTTTAATAGATTTAGCAGACAGGAAAACTATCTGACTCCACTTTCCTGTTTTCAGTATTTTTCATAGCGATTTATTTGTAAATGAACAAAGGATTATTCTATTTTGGCGAGACGAATATTTTTTAAACTGTGTGTGACAATAGCTATTAGCTATGCTGATTGAATAAACGCTACTTATTAGATTAGGGAAGACCAGGGTATTATGATCACGTGATATTTGGTACATCCTTTCTATTCATCATGAGGCATTTTATGATGTTTATCAGGTTTTTTATTTCGACTAGTGGCTCTTGGTATTTTTGAAGAAATTAACGGTAGGCCACTGCGGTTTTGTATAAAAAAATTAAATTTATTTATTTGCAAATCGCTAGACTCTCTTACGAGAAAAAAACATTTTATTTAAAATACCGAGAGCAACTTTGTGCCCCAATGTGCCAAATTTAATAAATATCGATTCATGAATGGAAATATCCGCAATTTTAAACTCTCCATGTTATACTCCATATCATAATTTGTAAGATAACTTTTTGACAGTTATCAGCTGTTTACCATAACAAATAGCATAGGCCAACGAAAAAAAGTTGTAAAAAGTTGTCTCAAAAATAATGATATGAACAGTAATTATTTTAAAGTTTAATTCAAAAATCAAAATTAGCGATCTTACACTCCCAATTTTCAAATTTAATACATACATAGCGGTTCCCAGGTAGCAAGGTCACGTTTTTTAAACGTCAAAAAAAGGTCATTTTTAATGACCATTGACGTTTCTAACCTGACGTGTAAATGACATTTAAATGACGTTCAAAAGACACACCCAAAATGACGTCATTTTTAGACGTTTAAAAGACGTCAGCAATATGACGTATCTGGGACCAAAACAGAACATCAGTGACCTATTTATGACTTTTTTTAAACTCGTCTGAATAAATGAAATATTCTCTGCAGTTGAGAACACTCAAGGAAACTTAGACCTGGAAGTCCTGGAACAGGTAAAGATCAAAATAGATCTAAACCTAGACTTAGACATCTCCACCTGGAAGCGAAAGAAGCCTCGAAGTTTGTCTTGATTTAATATTTAATTTATTTTACATACATACCCCCACATCTCGTATAAATCAGTGGCGGATCCAGGGGGGGGGGCACTTGCCCCCCCCCCCGAGAATTTTTTGAATAAACAAAAAATGAGTAAAAAGTAAGGTTTTTGCTAATAAAAATTCAAAACATTTGCTTGCGGCGCATGAAAGTGTCTATTGTTACTAACATCGAAATTACAACCACTTGTATTAATAAATTATCCTGAATTTGTAGCCTAAACTTGCAAAATATTTTGTAAAGATATTGTACTTTTTAGTTCTGACTAATTTAATAAAATGCTGCTTAAAAAAATATATACCGTTTTTTACCAACAGAGAATGTCCCTAAAGTGCCCCCCCCCCCCCCCGAGAAGCACCTCTGGATCCGCCCTCTTGGTATAAATCCGGTCAAGTACTGACTGGGGCACCATCTATGTATGTATGAGTGTATGTCCCTTGGACAAAGTGTGCAGTGTGGGTAGTGACCAATATATGACGTGTTTCAGACGTCAAAAACTACACTACGAAAAAACGTCAAATCACTGACGCCTTAAAGACAACATTTTTTGGTAGATGACCTGCTGGTCATCCAAATAACCACTTTTCGACGAAAAAAAGACGTCATTTGATGAGCCCTTGCTATCTGGGTTCATAAATAAGAAAGTTAGCCATTTCCGAAAACCGCATATCGATGCAACGCTCCATTAAAAAGTAAGCATTTTTTAAATTTTTTAATTGCCAAAAAGCTGTCATTATCATTAATGTATTTTTACCAAAATCTAATCGGTTCGTTAAAGTGTCGAACACTATTTTGACTACAAATTTTATAAAAATTGGTTCAGCGGTTTAGGAGCTATCGTGTTACGGACAGAATAATATACATACAGACACACACACAGACAAACATCACGACAATAATGCAATATCTCAAAAAAAAATTTTTTTTCGAAAAATAATACCTTTTCTAGTACTCTAGTCATTGCTATGCGGGCTAGGAAGGTAAAAAAAAAATTAAATTGCAATGTTATCGGAACTCTAAACACCTGTCAGAATTGCAAACTTCGGCGGCTGGTTGCTAGTAGTCACAGCGGCGAGTTGGTCCGGTGACAAATTGGGTCAACAGCGAGTTGGACCGGCGGCGAATCGGGTTGGCACGAGTTAGCCCGGGGGCACATAAGCCGTATTGAGTAGGCGGCGGCGAATTGTTCCAGTCCCCCTGGTCACTATGCAAAACGCGAAACATTTCCCTTCCCAAACAAAATTCCTGGGTCAGCCCCTGCACTAAGAACTAAGAAAAAGAAGTTCAAAGATCACTAAATTACGACGACGAGTAAAAGATCACTTCCATCTTTACGCTACTTTTACAAACGATAAAAATTAATGCCAATACAACACACACTTAAATTAAAAAGAGTAACCATACATACGGATAAAACCGGACAAGTTCGTTACTGTCCGGCCAGAATAAAATGAGGCGCAAAAGAGATGGCTCAACTCAATCTATCTCCCTCTGTTTACAGAACTTTGGTTTTACTATTTTGGTCTTCATTTTTAGCAAATTTACTGCCTAGCGCGTTTTTAAAACGTCCTTTTCATGACGTTTTAAAAACGTAGTTTTTTAGGGACGACAAACTTAGGGCCCTAAGAAATCTAAAAAGTATATTTTAAAAAGGTCCTCACTAGCGCATTTTTAAATCGTCCTTTTCGGGATGTTTTAAAAACGTACTTTTCAGGTACTAAAAAGTTAGGCTACTAAGGGACCTAAAAAGTACGTTTTAAAAACGTCCAGACCTGCATATTTTTAAAACGTCCTTTTTGGAACGTTTTAAAAATGTATTTTTGGGGTACGGGAACATTGTGGACCTAAAGAGACGAAAAAGTATGTTTTAAAAACGTCCAAAGTGGACTTTTTTTATACGTTTCATTTAGAACGTTTCAAAAACGTATTTATTAGGTACGGGGATGTTGTGACCTAAAGGGACATAAAAAGTACTTCCCTGCGACGCCCGGTGTTACTAGGGTTGGTGCCTAATCGTTACAAATGCGTCAAACACACCCAACAGGCCCGACCCAAGGCTTTAAAAAATCTATGGGCTCGACCATACACACCCTTTCTTAAATTTTTATGCCTTTTATGTCTTGGCTAATATTTCATGACGTCACAAAGTGGTTTATGACGCTTTCTTCTTCTTGAGGCATTTGGAAAAGCTGCCCATATCACAGATTAATGAAATAGTGGATATTTTATTCGCACAGGTTCAGATATACAAATACTAAATAAAATAAATTCAAAAAAAACTCGACTACGCTGCACACTAAAAATAACTCAGAAGCAAGCTTTTTTTTAAATAATTTTTTTATTATTATTTCAAAAAATCTACACGGTGAGTGCAAAAAATAAAAAGCAAGCTAAAAGTGCCCGTTCATTTAACCGTTGTTTGATTTTCATCAAACAACGACCCAACAAAATCGTACGATTTGAGCCCGATATCGTGGAAAAAGTAATTTTTCTACGAGCGTGCACTTTTCCGCATTTTCTGTATGCTGACCGTTGCTTTTCCGCACTAGTGCGGTAAAGTTATTTATTTTGCAAACGTGCGAAAAATTTTACTTTTCCGCAAGCATTTTAGTTTTGAAAGTGCAACTTTTCCTAAGAATGGGTAATTTGATATTTAGCTTGTTTGGTGTCCTTAACAACTAAACCTTCAAATAGTTGTTACGAACTGCCTATTTCAAGACACTGTCAAAGTTTAAATTAATTCTTTTTTTTATATACTGGGATTTTACATCCATACTAGGATTAATCGTTCAGTTTTTTGCGAAGAAAAATAATTTTTTAGACATAATAATACAACCATGTGTAAAGTGGGACTCGAACCAGTGTTGCCAAAACTCACGATTAATCGTAAGTTTACACAATTTTGGAAAGTATCTTACAATTTCACGAATTACGTAGCGTTTTTCACGATTTTTGTATTTTATCAAAAAAAATACCTTTATTTCTGATGTGTTTGTTTTCAATCTATTGTGTTTGCCCCACTCAAGTGCCGCCGTAGAACGGATATTATCTCAAATAAATTTAACAAAAATGCAGTCTCGAAACAGGTTAAAAGTTGATACTATCGAAGGAATTTTACATACAAAACGCTTGATGGGAAGGGATACATGCTATGATTTTAACATATGTATTAATATGATAAAAAAACTAGAAACTAAAGAAGTATATTTAAATAAAAATGATGATTCGAGCGATTCCGACTCTCACTAAATATGCTAGGTATGAAACATTATTATCTCTACAGTTTTTCAGCTTTTTGAAATGTGTTTAGTTTTACGTAATACATATAAAAATAAATTTCATTTTGCTTTTTATAAACTTTTATTTATTCCTTCTCTATTTTGATCTATTTTTAGGATTTTTTTAAAATCTTACGATATCTCACAATTTTTAATATAAAATTTTCACAAATTATCATGGAGCATTTTGGCAACACTGACTCGAACCCACAAGCTCGCGAGACGCCGTGATTGAGGCAGTCCGGTCAAATATATGCTACCAGCATAGCACCGATACATTCGAAGAAGGACCAATACACAAGCGGACACGGGCTCTCACCAAATTTATCTGCATGGCAACGATCTGGCAAATAGAGTGTCCAGTCATAAGTTTCGTGATGTGGTGTGGATATTTAGGCATACAAAACCCATGAAGTTTTTATAATTTTTGTTTTTTATGTTTTCCGCACGCAGAGGTTCGGTTCGGTTCGGTTAACACCGATTTCGACCTCTCAAAAGAAGGACAGGGGAGCTAATTAAAGGAAAAAAACAGACATTTTTATTTTTTATGTATTTTTGCGTTCAAAAACAACAATATTGTTTGTTCTCGATTTAAATTTGAGAGGAGAAAGTTGCTCATGCTAAGCCCGGCCCCTTTTTATGATTTTTTCGTTTTTGATTTTGTCCCGTTTTGATAAAAGACGTTACCTATAGTAAACTTCGATTTTGCTCTTTCTTGTTTTGATGAATGACGTTTTTGTATAATGTCCAGTTAATAATAATTCCGTTTTTGCCATTGAACAGTTATACCATTACCAGATGGATACGGATTCATTTTTCCGCCAAGCCTTTATTTATTATTACATTTTTCTTTTCAGTTTTTAATAGATATATGGTTTTATTCAAGATTTCAACGGTTTGGGTAAATGTTGATTTTATTTCCATAATCAAGTTATACGTAAGATAATCCACGTTACAGAAAGGACACATTTATTTCCCTCAAACCTAAATCTTTATTTTTCAAACACAAAACTCAAAAACTCTCCGACATTATTCCTCGCGGTCCTCTATAATACACTACTTCTGTTCATACTAGAATTCGCGCGGCGAGAGTTGAAGCCACCCACGTCACGGCTGAGGGGGAGCTACTGGCCTCGCCTCTAGCTTGTGATTGGCTGTTTCGGAGATCCATATGCGTAGTGTTTTATGGGTTCAATTATTTTTATTTTACCGCTATAAATTAATATGTGTAATTTATTCCGCACGGCACTGTTCGACCGCAAGTAGGCGCATACCAAGATAAAATTGATGACGTGCGTGGCATCAACTCTCGCCGCGTCTACTATAAAACTCTAAGTTGCCACGTGAAATTAATGTTCTTTATGTTTCTTGTGATAAGTTTTTTTATTTTTTATTTAATTTTCTTTATGTAAAACCTAACAAAACCTGTTAATGTTAATGTTTACAAAGCTAGATTTCAGTTATTACCTCCATCACTTCGAAGGCAAAATTTGAATATAACAAACAAACCTCTAGTAACAGGTTAGAGCTCGCGCCGGGTTGTTTCAAAAAGAGTTTTTTGTTGCTTTCTCCTAATTAATTGGCGACTTTAAGTGGTTTCAGACCTAAAATGATTCATGTTCTTCATAATAAAATTTTAAAAGCTTAGATACGCTTTCAATAAATATTCTTTAGTCTGTAATAAAGACCCTGTATGACATATTTTAAAGAAATAGAGACGCGACAAACTCTTAAAAGTCAAACTTATTTAAGTCAAAATCAAAGGATGAAAATATCGGTCCTCTATACTCTAGAGATGTTTAGAGAGAGACGCACCTTCGGTCCTTGTTAATTCATAAGCGTCGTAAAATATAAATAAACAATTGATAACAAAACCTATAATTACAGGGGGTAAGGACAAACGTGATTGCTTATATGTTGCATGATTAGTGTTGTAAAATTTCCAGAAATATATGTTCGGAAATATTTCCGGATATATTTCCTGAAACATTGGAAATATATGGAAATATTTCAAATTAATAAAATATTAAAAAAAAAAAACAGAAAAAAGGGAATATTTATTTATAAAATCATAACAAAACACCGGAAAACGCAGAAGGACATGAACACAAATCAGAAGTTATTCTTCAAACAAATATACAGAAATAAGGTACAATTTGTACAACAAAAATCTCATTCTTGACACACTACACTATTCACTAGTAGAGCAAGAGGCATATTATCTTCATCGCTGTCATCAGCATCACACTCAATAACATCGTCTTGCCAGTCTACTTCCTCAAAATCTTTAATAGTATCGGAAATAAAAATTGTTCTGTAGTAAGTTGTGCTTAATGCTTATAAGGACCTATCCTTAAATTATGTAACGCTCAAGCGGGGGGGGTTTGGCATTGCGTTACACTCAATGTTATTTTAATGTGTTTTTTCTTGAAAATGCGTTACGAGGGGGGGTGGAAGCAAAAATCCTGAATTTTTGCGTTGCCTAATTTAAGAAGGCTCCCTAAGGTTACAAAATATAAAAGATAATATTTTTTTAAATATTTCCAATATTTCCGAGACACCTTCGGAAATTTCCAATATTTCCATTTACATCACTATGCATGATTGACGTCACTCACGGGTGACAATTTAAGTTATTTAAGTAAAACGCCAATGAACTTGGCAAGAAAATAACATAACCAAAAAATGTTAATGACTTTGATGGGTTTGTCGCGTCTCTCTTTTTAGGCAGAGCATATTATTTTAAAAGGCTTTCGGTTTTCGGTCTAGAAGCAAATCATATTACTTTTTGGCAACAGACCATTTCCCCCTAATTTGACACCGCTGAATCCGAATATCTCTGTTGCCTACTCGAAAAATCGAAAGGGACGGAAATCCCCCCAAACCCCCAAAAACCTGTTTTTTTCAGTTTTATGCAATTTTCTCGACTAAACTAACCTTTTTATCAAACATTGCAGAGAACAGTTTTTTGTGGAGAATAAAATTCCCTTTCCAACGATGTATTGGTTAATAAGGTTAGGAAAAGCAAGTAGCTCTTCAGTGGCGTACGTAAATTGGGATTATTTAGAAAAAACATGTTTATTGTAGGTTTTTCAAAATTTTCTCAAAAACTACACTTTTTAGGAAAAAATATGTAGTATACTTTATTGTAGAACATAACATTTTCTTTTAAAAACTTTATTAAAATGTCGGGTTGTTGCCATATTTAAGGCTTCAGAAGCGTACTAATATAAACTTATCTTCAAAAATAACTGAAATAATCAGTTTCTCTTGCATATTTAAATATCTTTTCTAACTAAGATTTTCAAAAAAAAATTATTCTTTATTGAGGATAAAACAAAATGATATATTACAAAGTGAGGTTAATGTTATGATAAATACTTCAAAAAGGTTCGTAATTTATACCTACTAAAATAAAATGTTTCCAAATTAAAATAAACTGTTTTTTGATTAGATTAGATATTTTGATTTATCTAAATAAGTTCTTTAAAGCAAAAAAACACCGGTGGTTATAAGGGGAGGGGGCATAGGGGCCATGGCCTCCCTAAGCAATCTTTTTGTGCAGAAAGTAACAGTAGTAACTTTGACACAGGTGTTTTTGGTTATTTTTTTAAGCATATGGAACTAAAACTAAAGTGGCTGTACTTTCGATCTTTCGTACTTTTGATCTTTTGTAGTTTCGACCTTTTGTACTTTCGACCTTTTGAACTTTCGACCTTTCGTTTTTTAATCTTTTGTACTTTCGACCTTTTGTACTTTCGACCTTTTGTACTTTTGACCTTATTTTTTCGACCTTTTGTACTCTCGGCTTTTTGTACTTTCAACCTTTTATCCGCCGCTCTTTATTATCCACCGAAAAGTTAATGACACAAAATTGATTAGTTTGGATTGATCTTAAATAATTTCTGTAAATTAAGAACACCACTGGAGCGGTAAATATACAATAACTTCCACTATGTTATACATCGTTTGAAAGGAAATTTTATTGGTCATGACGAAGTATAGAACACATTTTTCGATAAAGAGCTTGGTTTTTAAGAAAATTGAATAAAACGTATGAAAACATGTTTTTTTTAATGATTTGTTGAAATCACCCCCATTGACGGACGTCGCTGGAGAGTTTGCTATAAGTTAAACCCCACCGAGTTTTAGATTTTTAAAAAGGGAATTTCCTTGTCTACAAAAAAGTGTAGAACAAGTTTTTTCATGTTAGGCTTAGTTTTTGAGAAAATTAGATAAAACTTGTAACAAAAATGGTTTATTTTCTGTTTTTTCAAAATTAATTGACTTTACGGATGTCCCTGAAGTTTTATTTATAAAACCGATTTAATCATGTTATACGTCATTTTGAAGGAAATTTTATTGAGTATACCAAAATGTAATACATGGTTTTCTGTAGATATTAGTTTTTAAAAAAATTAAATAAATCATGGAAAAAACATAGGTATTTTTTCAACTTTTTTTAATTACTTGAATTAACGGACGCCGCTGGAAAGCTTGTTACTTTATTAAGTTATACCACGTTGAAAAGGAAATTTTATTGTTTACAATAAAGTATATTATACATTTTTCTCTTAGAAGCTTATATTTTAAGAAAACTTGAAAAAACCTCAAACTTTCAGATTTTGGGGGGTCTGGGGGGGTTTTGGAGGTTTTTGCAGCCATTAAAAAAAAATATGTTATTATTTTTTAATTATATAAATATATATTTTGAATGTACACCTGTGACAATTTGGGCTTTCCAGCAGCAATTTAAAATTCCGCCGCCATTTTGGCCGCCATCTTGAATATCTCAGCCCCTGTCAATATTTCGAGTTGGCAACAGGGATATTCGGATTCAGCGGGGTCAAAATAGGGGGAATTGCCCATTTGCCAAAAAGCAATATAAAATGCTTCTAGAAAGTGGATTTTCCCGAATCTTGCCTGAACTATTTGTAAAAAACTGTCATACATAGAGGGTCTCTGGTATGTGACAGCCAAAATTAAGTAACTTATTATTTATTATTGTAGTTTAAACTTTATGGAATTTCAAGAAGTGTATCCTTTCTGTTTTCATAATCTGTGGTACCCCCAAACAGCACACTAACTTACTTTGTCTGTGTCAAAAGAGCCAGCAAGGTTATTGGCCCTGACTATAGTTTGGTTCATGACGCGCTAGGTTTATCCCTTTCTAATCCATGGGATTAAATAAGGATAATATTAAAATGTGTTTGCTTATAGAAATAATTCAAGTATATTTCACAAAACATGCTTTGGTTCTGCGGATGGTAGGCTGGGAGAAATCGGTGTTTTTCTTATAGAACCCGCGCAAGTTTCACCAACGAGGCTAGCAAGTCGTGCGCGGTCGTGCATTTGCTTTCCTACAAATCACAAGTTACGCCGCCTTCTAAAAGTGCGTATACACTAAAGTGCGCCGCTCGCGCGCCGCGCGCATGGATTCGTCTAAGTAGTACGTGTTTTCAAGTTGCGCTCGCACACTTGAGTGTATACGCACTTTTAGTTTGATGCATTCAATAATACATCCCTATAAAAGTACGTATACATTAAAGTGCGCCGTTCGCGCACACGAAATCGTCTAAATAGTATCTAAAAGTAAAAATATTAAAACCTAACCGTAGTTTTTAGCCTTATTTTTTAAAATGTAAATGTTTTAAAGTTCTGTTCATATGGAAATTCATTTCTACGGTAAAAACCCAACAAAAGAAAAAGTAAACATTCTGATCATCAAAGTAGAACAATGGACAGAACACTACAAGAGACTGCTGCAGAAAACGAGACCCGAACATATATCAGTCTCTCCGAAGAGAGACATATAAATAATCATCGAAAAAGAAATGATAATCTTAAAAAGCTTAATTTCGGAAAAGCTAGCGGACCTGGGGGAATATATGCTGAAAATGCCGAAATATTGATTTAGAGAAACCAATGAATAAACAGACATCCAGTCCCTGATGATTGGAGAATTGCATTCATATCCTCTGAACTGCAACAATTACAGAGAAATTTCAGATTTTACGGTTAGATTCTTAGAGATTTAATAGAGAATGATTTTCATGAACAAGAAGAAGAAGAGCAAACTCAGTTTCGTACAGGCAGATCTTGTAGTGATAATGTTTTTTGTCTTAAACAAGTAGTTGAGAAAAGGAGTGCCAGAAATATAGAAACTCATGTTACCCTTGTGAACCTACAAAAAGCATACGATACCGTTCCAGTAGAAAAATTATGGACAGTGTTAGAGCCAACTAATATCAATCATACATACATAAAAGCGATAAAAGAACTATACAAATGGTCAAAATCTAAAATTAATATTGAAAACCGACTTTCAAAAGAATTCCAAATAAGGAAATGCTTAACACAGGGATGTTGTATCTGTCCAAATCTTTTTTTAAAATATATATCGCAGTAGCTCTAAAAAACTGGAAACGCAAATACACGACATGGGAATACAACTTGACGAATGATTTACCACACAACAGTTTGCTGACGGCCGAGTAATTGTAGCTAATGACATTGAGTGTATGATGACAAAGTTAACGGAAGAATACCAAAACTGGGGGTTAACAGTAAACATGGACAAGACACAGCACTTATGTATTGAAACCGAATCAAGTGAGTTAGAATTAGACGATGGACATACAATATCTCCATGCAATGAGTATTTATACTTGGCTGTTACATTTGTTAAGACAGGAACAGAGTGTAAAGAACTGGAAAAAAGAATAGTACAAGCAAAAAAAGTTATTGGATGCCTTAACAGTAGTTTATGGAGCAGAGATATAAAAAAGTGTAAAAGTCAACATATATGAAACAATGGTGAAAAGCACACTGTTGTATGGAATAGAGGGTCGTAACAGAAAAATACAAAACAAAAAAAAATTGAATATATCTAGAACAGATCATATAAGAAATGAGATCATAAAAGTAAGAATGAGAATCGAGGGAAGCATAACGGATGGCATCACTAAAAGACAACTGATAAAGGACGGCCATGTACAATGGATGAACGACTGTAGATTACCAAAGCAGGTCCTAGAATGGCATGTATGTGCTCTTGCAGAAATAGAGGGCGTCCTAAACTTAAATGGCAACAGTCAATCCAAAGATCAATGAGTCAAAAAACCTGACAGAAGATGGTTGTCAGGATCAAAGGAGGTGGAAAATAGGCGTCGGACAACATAAAAAAAACGTTCTAAACCAATATGGTAGTAAAAGTAAATGTTGAAAACTTGCCCAGCCCCAGGCTCTTCTAAAATTTAGTAGCATCCTCCATAACAATGGACTCGGCTCTGGCTGTTTTAAGCCTTGTTTTCTTTCGACCCAACAGTCTGTCGAATCAAAGTATTTAAATGAGACATATTTTGTTGGATTCACTTAGCTCAGAAAGACAGCTTTATGATTTTACAATGGAATGACCTTGATTTATCTAAGCGGATTTAAGAATACCCTAGTTGGATAAAATTAGTCAAAATGCGACGGTCGACGGACTCTCCCGACGGAAGGTTTAAAGGAATCAAGGCTTTAGACGCATGCCCGTACCTGGAAACCAAAGTATTTAAATGATTTGACTACACATGATAGTTACAATCTTGTCCTAAATGTGGCTGTTGCGGACTGCTTTAAAGGTGTTTCAGAGTTTTAACATTTTATTAATTATCATTTTCTTTCGTTTTCAGCAAAAAATTATCCTAAAATTTTCGGGCGCAATTTCATTCATTATATTGACAAAAAATTTTCCGTAATGCAATTTTTTTTCAAAAGTACTTATTTGCTTTAGTTATTTGTTAATCTATATTGTTTTTTTCAGTGACGTCATCTTCTTCGAAAAATACAAACTTTCTAAAATTTTAGGTAGCGGCGTCATTTTTTTTTGGTGGGTTTATAAAGTTTTTAATGTCATGCAATTTTTTTCCCAAAAATGGTTAATATTTTTAAACCTGCACCCCCCCCCCCCCTCTCAATAAAACTTTCCGGCTACTTGCGCCCCTGCAATTTTAAAGCAGTAATGTAATGTATGTGCCCTTGCTTAAATATTATTTAGCCTTCCTGGCCTAACAGAAAACACTGGCGTCGCAGCTGTGCTCAGAACGTGTAGTCAGTTTAAAGACGTCGTAATTCGCCAAAAATGATCGCTTGTTGACGTTTAAAAGAGGTCACTTTGCTACCTTGTCACTGCCTAGCTTTATTGCTATAAGTCGCTATTAATTTACCTTTGGAGTAAAAAAGTAAAGCTGTGAATTAGGAATATTATATGTATAAAGCGGAGTTTACATAGGTATAAATACTTGTATGTACCAGGTAGTGGTACAAATGACTCGATTACTAGTGAGCTATCCCAAGTTCAAGGTTAGAAGGCGTATAGACACAGACAGATTTTCTAGTAAGCAGTAGTCAATAAACCGTACTAGTAGCTAGCAGGTTTTGATGTAAAGCTAAAACATACCCCCTTTAGGGTTGTATATAGAATTTCGCGCGCAAAATAAAATCAAATAAAAGATAGTGTGCTAAATCTATGTGCCAGTGTCTGATTCAAGAAACCAGTGACTTACTTAAAGAGGAAAAATGTTCCAAAAAAATTGATTAGTAAAAGGAACACCTTACTTTTAAATGTTGATGAATATAAATGCTTCCTCCGATTAAATCCTAAAAAATTTGATACTTTATTGCTATGTTCACACCTACAATTCAGCGTTTTAATACCCAAATGAGGGATGCAATACCAGCTTGGATAAAACTAGAAATCACACGTAATTTTGTAGAGACTGGAAATAGTTTTACAGAAATTATATCCGTTTGGAGACATTCAACATGCATTTTTTGTTTGACAGTTGTAGTTATGGTGGAAGAGAAAACATTTCGGACTTTTATTGTCTTTATTTATTCTTTAAAATAGGCGACGTTTCGGTTAGTATTTTTTGAAGTGTAAACAGTTTACACTTGAATTGTTAACGGTCAACCCTCAGATGCACCGTAAGCATTATGGGTTTAATCGCGGTTAAGTCCTTGTTACTCACATACAAAACAACCAAGAGAGAGAATGGATTGGCTTAGCCTTGTTACGGTGCATCTAGGAGTTAGTCGCTCGACCAGTAACGGGGAAGGCCAGCAGGCCAGTAAACAGCCTAGAGACCTATTCACTTATCCAGCTAACCCACTGGTACAAGTACTGGTATTCGTGGCCATGATTGGTCCAGTGTTTCGATTCCCATGCCTGCTCCTACTAAGTCCATCCTACTATCCGTTTGTAAATACAGATTTACTGGAAGTAGGGGTAAAGCCTGTCTTGGGCGAAGTATGGGCATCAACGAAGTAGGCAAAGTTGATGATCAATACAAGGCCGTGGTTCGGAAGTCACGTGAAGGTGTGAGTGAATGAGTTGTGATTGTCTCGGGCACCAAGTGACTTCGAGTCAGATTATCTTGGTGTCCACCGAATAAAGCTGGCAAATCGTCTGCTGTAATTAGTAGCTGTCTTACGTTACTAGTGCATTTTCACAAAATTTCAGTGAAATATTCCCAGACACTATACCGATATTCCACCAAACTTTTGTAAGGATGAAAGATGGTTAAAAGGTTCAAATCTTTAAAATTTAGCATTCCTTATTTTGAATTCAAATTGGCCGCCATGCACTGCACGCCAACTGTTATATTTGACATGGATATGACTTTGTCATTGTTTCTCATGGCATTTATTTATTTGCTTGTTATGTAAAACTTGTTCGATTTTTTAATGATGTTTTACAATAAAGTTCATTTAAAGTCCAAAAATACCAGTGTTAATCTTTTTAAAACAAAATTACACTACAAAAAAATAATTTTTTGATTACTAGTTCATTTTGTAATTTAAATAAGTTTTAAAAGTTGCCGAATATAAACAAATAGGTTCGGTTCGGTTCGGTTCGGTTAGCCGATTACTTTCCACGCAGAAACGAACACATTCGCTTTTGCTTTAAATTTAATTTTTGTGTGAGCTAATGGAAAGGCTTTGAAAAATTAAGTATTACTATACATTAAAAAAAAATCGTTTTACATGAATATAGTAAAAACAATCTCAAAAACGGCTTTATTTATTAAAAAAAATTGTGTGACCACACGGCAGAAGTGTAAACTTCAACAAGGCGAAATTAATAATACCGGCCTTCATCTGCATCATCATATCGCTCGTTGAATGTTCCTCTCACAGTTAGTCGAGTCGAGCCGACTTCTCCCGAATGAGCGTTACATAGCCGAGCCTGACGGCTCAGTCCAATTCAGTCCCACAAAAACTGCTAAACGTGCCTAAAGAAGTTTACACTTCAAAATTAAATATTCATCAACCGTCCTTCCAACATTTTGAACACCCCAAACTTTGTTGACTTCACAGCCCCCGCTATGACGTCAACAAAGTTGTAGATCGTGGCCCATCTGTTCTGATAGCCCTGCAAGGCCAACACAAAAATAGAGGCCACGACCCTGAAGAAATCAGCGGTTCTCCGGGTGCTGAATTTTGCATTGGGCCTTATGGGAGGTCCGACGTTTTTTTTATGATATTTTTAAAATGGCACTACAGATTTCCGCGAAATTGCAGTGAAATATTCTCAGACACCATCCCGATATTCCACCAAAGTTTTGTAAGGAATCAACATGATTATAAAAAGTTAAAATCTTCAAGATTTAGCATTCCTTATTTTGAATTCAAATTACCCGCCATGTACCACATGCCAACTGTTATATTTGACATGTATTTGACTTTGTCATCTGTGTTTGTCACATTCGCTTCTACTTTAAACTTAATTTTTGTGTGAGCTAATGAAGCGGCTCTGAAAAATTAAGGATTACTATAGATTTTAAAAAAATTGTTCGGAAAGAATATAGTAAAAACAATCTCAAAACCGGCTTTATTTTTTTTTTAAATCAAATATTCATGAACCGTCATTCCAACATCAATATTTTAAAGACAATAAGCTGTGTCGTCGCGTGACCATCAAAAAAAATCAGCCCCGGATGTGACGTCAACAAAGTGGAGGATCGTGATCCGTCCGTTTTGATAGCCCTGAGCCCTGTTGCAAGTTACTAACTCATTTACTAGCCTAATGTAAACGCCCCTTAAGAATTAATTAAATAACCATGTTGTGCAAGTCTGTTATTCAGCTTCAAATGACGCAAATACACAAGTTAGAAGGAAGTGTTTACGCGGATGAAAACCTGTGGGTTGATAGGCGCAGTAAAAGCAGAGGCAGACAAACAAAAGACAAATTTCAGTCGCATTTATTGGGTTGAGATTTGTGACTGTGTTTATCTTTTGTCTGAGGCAGTAAACGCAGCCTTCGTGTAACGCGCTGATCTCTTGGCTTATAAACTTGGAAAGCGAATGGTTTGTTCACAAAGTTACAAGTCCGTGTCTCAGTCAGTCGGTTTACGACATTTTTACCCGCGCGCGCTGTGTAAAGTGTACTTTATCGCACGAGTGTGTGCCTTCTTTCTCCAAAAAGTTTAAATTTGAATGGGTCTCTTCGGAATCAGATATTTGGAAAATTTCAAATTCCCAGATATGGTCAGAGCCCTTTTTGTGTTTGTGCCGTAGATAAAATGAAATATTCAATGGTAAGTCTGAGTAGGAATTAGGTTTTTAGGTTAACACGCTTCTTTGTGCATGGATTAGTCACGGTTGCGCGAGTGTATAATGCGTGCTTTTTTACCATAGATTTAAAAAAAAAAGATTAATTAATTTTATTTGTGCTTTTTATAGATTTCTTAAACCCATATTTTTCTCCTATTCTTTAAATATCCGCACATAAAGCTCAATTAGGTAATTACATATTTAATCTGGAAACGGTTTTCCATACAATTTTGGTTAAATAAGGAACGAATGGCGCTATTCCGAGCCCAAGTACATCGGTCTATTTTTTACATGATGAATAACAGGTTGAATTTTTGTACCAAGCTTTATTTTGCCGAGATGATCAACTTTTTCATTTGCGAAAATTCTTGAAGGATTCAGCAGAGTGCGCGGGCGCAGAAATATTTCGGACTGACGAAACTGACAATGTTGCCATTTAAACAATAATATAATTTTTAAACTAGGGAAAAAAAATTGCCGGTAATAAATTCTTTTTTTATCTAGTTATTTATGAGATGAATTTTTTTGAGTGAAGAATTAAATATTAACCAGATTTTTTCTGTTTTTTTCTGTGGCCAAAAAAATATATTTGAAAGTAACCCCTGATTTATAAGTTGCCGTTCGTTAAAGTTGGGCAAAGTTCGGCCTTGTCGTTCGCAAAAGTTGGAGATAATAGATAGTTTAAGTTTAAGTTGTGCTACGTATTTTTACGTAAGCATGAGATTTGACAGATACGCAAGCGTACTTCGTCACACCGTCGTCAATGTCACGTTAGAAGCTTACGTATTTACGTTAGCTTACGGCAGTCTGCGGGCACCTTAACGTTACCAAAGAATAGAATTGGTTGATTGACCGATCGAAAAATGAGGCCTGGACGATAATTACCGCTTCCAGTGCAAACGATTCTTTGCAAATATATTCCTACTGTAGTTGAAAAGACAAAATACAAAATTGTAACATCAAAAAAACACAGTGCCGCATTCTATATTCTCTGCTGTTAGTAGACTTGTTATGGTAAGCAAGGCCAACACAAAAATACGGTAAAACATTCAACTTAAACTCAAATTTAGAACAAAACGTAGAGCGCTTAACGTGCAGTTTTACGTAAAAATACGTAGCACAACTTAAACTATCTATTTTATCTTTATCTTTCGCCGTTAGAGATTCGTAGTCGGCCACGTAGGTCATACTTAGTTTATTCTTTTATTTTTCATTTAATTTTTAGCTCACACATATACTATACTATAGTAGTGTGAGCCATGGTGATCCTAATTTTTTCGAGAAAAAAAAAGTTGCTCCGATTTCAAAAATTTTTATATATCTTTGCGTTTCAGATGATTTTGAAACTTTTTTGTTGCGCCGTCTGTCTGTCTGTCTGTATGTCTGTCTGTCTGTCTGTCTGTCTGTATGTCTGGTATGTCTGTCTGTAACGACCAACGCGCATAACTCAAAAACCGCTTGGCCTATTTCAATGAAATTTGGTACCTAGGCTGGGTCTTGGGTCGAGATGGTCCCATTTAAAAATGAACAAAATCCACCGAACACAAACCAAATAAAAGGGTGGGGATAGATTTCAAAAATTAGAGTTTATGTGAAAATATGGCGTGTGTGATATCAAATGAAAGGTAATTGAGTATGGAGTTAAACAAAATACATTTTAATTTATTTTAAAAAAAGGGTGGGGGTATATTTCAAAAATTAGAGTTTAAGTAAAAATATGGCGTAACAAAATACATTTTAGTTTTTGTTTTTTTTAAGGCTTGGGATTGGTTTTCACAAATTTGAGTTTAAGTCAAAACATGGCTTGTGTGGTATCAAACAAAAGGTAATTTAGTGTGAAGTTGAATAAAATATATTTCAATTTTTAGTTATATTAGCTCACACATACACTATAACTATAGTACCTAGTGTGAGCTTAGGGGCCCATATATTGGCAGAGTATTTTTCTTAATGACAATAGTCAGAAAAGGTTAGAGGCTCCATTTTAAACAAAAAAAACTATGAAAAAAGCATTTTTTTTAGGTTATTATTATCGAACGGATATGAACTGTGAACCGTGAACGTCAACCGTGAACAGCAACTTATAAATCAGGGGTAATGGGGTAATCGCATGGTTGGTTTAGTCAGTCCGAACTTCGAAAGTATTTGCGCTCGCGCCTTCTGTTAGGAATCACTTTCAAACAGTGGCGGATCCAGGATTTCCAAGGGGGAGGGTCCAAAGTGGCTGCAAACAACAAAATATTAATTTTTATTAGCGGTTTTTGATAGATCTGAGGTGTGAAATTGAGTATCTAAAGAAGATTTATTGCGAAAATTTTTAAAAAATGAAGTAAATTTTGTGACAAATTTTAAATAAGTGATGCTGCTAAACTAAAAAATAAGTTATATGTCTGCCCCCCTCCCTGCTTTCAAACTTTCAAGAATTTTTTCAAAGGAAAAAGTTATTCGTCCTGGCAAAATAATACGAAAATTCACCCTGTAAGGCGGTCCCTAGACCCACAATAATATTGCAAAATATCTTTGTTGCGGAATATTATGGATGACCCCTTGCACTCAAACGATCAATATTTATTTTGCA
The DNA here is from genome assembly GCA_963576565.1 of Aspidapion aeneum. NCBI lineage: Eukaryota > Metazoa > Arthropoda > Insecta > Coleoptera > Brentidae > Aspidapion > Aspidapion aeneum. Next base: position 28,655,126 of record OY755038.1, on the reverse strand, counting down.
ATATTATTGACAGCTTATAAGCTTTAATATTTTCGGACCCCTCATACCGTATTTGAAATGTCTGACCAAGATTTCTCTGCAGGTATCGTGTTTGTGCTTAAACTTAAATAAATGGATCCATGACGGATCTGATACCTTCCTAGCTAGCCTATTAGCATGGGCGCACATAGGGATGGGGCCTCGGAGCCCGCCCCCCACCCAAGCCTTAGATTTTGTTATATATTTTCCACATATTTCTTTAAAAAAGACAAAAAATAGCTTAAAATTCGACATCATGAAGCTTGGGGCCCCTCCAAGAGGCCTTGGGCCCTCCCAACAGGCCTCGGACCCCCCAAGACATATTACTGGGTGCGCCACTGCTACTAGCACAAGTGAAGCTATGATAATCAGTCTTGAAAACACTTTTTTTTAAATATCCGTTAAAAAGGTAGCATTTTTTTAACTGTCATTAGTTAATGGATTTTGACCAAAAACTAATCAGCTCGTTAGTGTGTCGAAGACTATTTTACCTTAACATTTTATGAAAATCGGTTCAGCGGTTTAGGAGCTATCGTGTTACGGACAGAAAAATACTCTGCCAATATATGGGCCCCTAAGCTCACACTAGGTACTATAATTATAGTGTACGTGCGAGCTAATAAAACTAAAACTTGAAATATTGAATCTTATTCAACTCCAGACTAAATTACCTTTTGTTTGATACCACACAAGCCACACAGAACCGAACCCACCCTTAAAAAAACAAAAACCAAAATGTATTTTGTTTAACTCCGGACTCAATTACCTAGCGTTTGATATCACAGACGCCATATTTTCACGTAAACTCTAATTTTTGAAATCTACCCCCACCCTTTTCGAAGAAAAAAAAACTAAAATGTATTTTGTTTAACTCCATCCTCAATTACCTTTCGTTTGATATCACACACGCCATATTTTCACATAAACTCTAATTTTTGAAATCTTCCCCCACCCTTTTATGTGGCTTGTGTTCGGTGGATTTTGTTCATTTTTAAATGGGACCATATCGACTCAAGACCCAGCCTAGGTACCAAATTTCATTAAAATCGGACGAGCGGTTTTTGAGTTATGCGCGTTGGTCGTTACATTCAGACATACAGACATACAGACATACAGACATACAGACATACAGACATACAGACATACAGACATACAGACATACAGACATACAGACATACAGACATACAGACATACAGACATACAGACATACAGACATACAGACATACAGACATACAGACATACAGACATACAGACATACAGACATACAGACAGACATACAGACAGACAGACAGACAGACAGACAGACAGACAGACAGACAGACAGACAGACATACAGACAGACAGACGGCGCGACAAAAAAGTTTTAAAATCATCTGAAACGCAAAGATATATAAAAATTTTTGAAATCGGAGCAACTTTTTTTTTCTCGAAAAAATTAGGATCACCATAGCTCACACTACTACTCCTATATGTGTGAGCTAATCAAACAGTTCTACGGTCATAGAACCGTCCAAAAAATCCCGCGCGCAATGCAGTACAAGGAGTACGAGGACTGTTTTAAAACGGTTTGGGTTAGATGGAACGACCAAATAACTGTCCAAAAACCGAATGCTGTTCGATTTACTTCAGGCACGTGATCATATGCGAGAGAGTTAAATTCAAAATCACGTGACTAAAAGAAAGGGTAGGATTGGCGTCTCGCTTAAAGATAAATCGAAGGCAACGTATGAATTCGAGAGCACTAAATTAAAGTTGCACACAGAAAGGATTACACAATCCGTAAAATTACATCAATTTAATTCATACAGGGTGTAACTAAATAAGTGTAAAACATTTAAGGGGATGATTCCTCATCGAAAAAAAGATAGGATCTTTCATATAAAGAAACTTTATTGGAGCATCCCTTATTAAGATACCGCCCCTTAAAGGGGGTACATAACATTTATGACGATGTATACTCCATATCATAATTTTTGAGATACCTTTTTGACAGTTATCAGCTGTTTACCATAACAAATAGCATAGGCCAACGAAAAAAAGTTGTCAAAAGTTGTCTCAAAAATAATGATATGAACTGTATCTCTGTAGTTGTTCGTGAAATAATTTTTTGCTGCGAACTGGTTTATTTTGGGCAAAAAATCCAAGAGACATTTTTTATTTACAATGAAACAGGCTATCGGAAATACATTTTTAAATGGAAAACAAATAGTAAGACAAAAAATTACATTGGAAATAAATTTTAGGGGTTGCGTTTTCCACCCCTTACAACCATGGGGTAAACCAAATTCATTACGGGCTAAGTGTCTTTTTGGTAGTAGAAAATTTTATGTACCCCATTTAAGGGGCTGTATCTTAACAAGGGATGCTCCAATGAAGTTTCTTTATATGAAAGATCCTATCTTTTTTTGATGCGGAATCACCCCCTTAAATGTTTTACACTTATTTAGTTACACCCTGTATTCACAAACTATAAACCACTACAGACTGCCTAATAAACTAAATATACCAAAAAATAAAACTAACTTGCATTAGCACATATTTTGGAGCGAAACTTGTAAAAATATATTTATTTTTTCTAATATCACAAGTTTTATGTGAAATTTATATACATATTTATTTATTTGTATTTTCTAATTTGATTTTTTTTAAATATTCGTGAAATTACCTACATATTATAGAAAGCCTTAATATTCACAAGGTTTTCGTGATACTTCTAAGAAGTTAGGAAAATCACATTTTGTAGCTTGTACTTTAGTAATGACCTTAATGTCGATGCCTTAAAGCGAAGTCGTTTGTTCTTCCGCCAAATCTGGTGTAAAATTTTACTTCCGGTGTTATCCTTCTTCTTTTAACTTTTAGTTCACAGTTCACCGGGATTTGCTGCGATCAGGGTAAACCGTTATGTTTCTATTCCTATCCAATCACCTGCTAAACTAGTTTTTCTTTTTCTAAGCAAGCTACCCTATGGTCAGTATAGCTTTTTTTCATGTGGTGTACCTACACGTTCCGCAGTCCCGTAGTAATAAAAATTAAGAGGCTCTTGCAAAAAAATTTTTTGGAAATTTAAAAAATATTTGTATATTTACGTGGCTTCCCCGGCATTTTGTCATGTGTTAAAATTGGTTGTGAAACTCAATTTATTTTGACAAACATTTTAATTTTTTGGGTTATTCACTGTTTTTTGAATTTTCTCAGACAAATGTAAGTTTAATGTAATTTTATGGTATATTATTATCTCAGGTGATGTAAACTAGAAATGTGTGTGTTTTACATACAATTTTTCCGCGCCTTCTAATGCGCCTGTGTGCAATTCTTGTCTTTCAGAGGAGTCCGAAACCAGTTTAGGTTGCTTGATGGAACGGAAAACTGACTGTCCCATAACAGTTCAACGTCGACCTGGAACGCAAACAGGATTTTTCGTACCGTTCTATAACCGTCCCACGCTTTGATGGAACGAAAGTAATATGTGTGAGCTAAAAATGCACACACACACACACACACACACACGCACACAAAATACACCCAAAATAACACATTTTCGGCGTTATCTGAAAAAAAAAAATTTTCGTCGAAAACAATAGATACCTTATAGATATAAACTAGCCATTACTGCGCGGGCTAGGAAGGTTAAAACGGACAGCGGCGTAGCGTGGGGGGGGGCGCGGGGGGTTCATCGCCCCCCCCCCCCCGACCTGAGGGTTGTGGCGCCCCATAGGTGGCCGAAGCGCCCTCAGCTTTATTAAGTCGGGCCGGTAATGGCCAATTGAGTGGGTGCCAAAGGAATCTAACGACATGAAGACCTTTTTTTTTTTTATGATGACCTTTTTTTTTTTGGTCGCAAGATTCGTGAGAGGCGCCCTTGTGACTTATCGGCCGCCCCCTCACGCATGATGACCTTTTTGTTTTTTTTTTGGTCGCAAGATTTGTGCCTTTTTGACCTTTTTGTTTTTTTTTGCCACAAGATTTTTCATCAGTTTTCAGAGGCGCCCTTTTTAGCTGTCGCCCCCCGCCCTTTCGGGCACGCTACGCCGCTGAAAACGGAAACGTCGCTGGTTGAAAGATTGGTATAAAAAAGGCAAAATACACTCACGAACATCTTCTACCTTGGAATAAAGAACGTTGACATAAAAATATTGCACAATATTATCTCTAGACGGCTCAATACGAAAACATTGCGCAATAAAATTTAAACTTGTTCAATCTTTTGTTCAATCATTGCGCAAACCTTCAATGCTAAGCCTATACGGATCGGTTCGGTTCGGTCCGGTTTTGCTCAATCCGTAATTTATATTGCAATAGGTATTATTGACTTATTAGAGAATTATTAAAATACAGCCAGGCTATAATTGTGCCAGGCACTATTTTGACACATTCACATTGAAAACTGACAGTTGATCCTTCAAAATTGACATACCAAAGTCGAATTTAAAACTTTCGTCGTTTATTTTCAATTAATAAAAGAAGGCACTATTTATTCCGGATCATATAGTAAACAAAGGTCGTGTGTTGAAAGATCACAGCTGAAGGTGTCAAAATTGTGCCTGGAACTATTATAGCCTGGCTTTATTTTAATAATTCTCTATTACTTAAAAAATACTCTGCCAATATATGGGTACCTAAGCTCACACTAGATGCTATAGTTATAGTGTTCGTGTGAGCTAATATAACTAAAATCTGAAATATATTTTATTCAACTCCAGGCTCAATTACCTTTCGTTTGATACCACACAAGCCATGTTTTAACTTAAACTCTAATTTTTGAAATCTACCCCCACCCTTTTTTTAAAACTAAAATGTATTTTGTTTAACTCCAGACTCAATTACCTTTCGTTTGATATTACACACGCCATATTTTCAAATAAACTCTGTAACCCTTTTATTTGGCTTGTGATCGATGGATTTCGTTCATTTTCAAAATCATCTGAAACGCAAAGATATATAAAATTTTTTGAAAACGGAGCAACTTTTTTTTTCTCGAAAAAATTAGGATCACCATAGCTCACACTACTATATTATAGTAGTAGTGTGAGCTAATAGACTGAGTACCTACTGAGGACTATCTATTCAAACAAAAACAATTTTTTTTTAAAAAGCGGTTTTATAGAATTTGATGGTTTTGTATTAGCGACACCACCGCCAATCGAATGACGTTAATGATTTTTTTCAAGATAATTTATAACTTTTTAAACCGTTTCCGAAATCTCCGCCTCCCACATAGCACAATCACGTGTTTAATAAGTAAAAAACACGTGAGAAAAAAAACGTTGATTTTAAAAGCTGCTGGAAAAAAACATTTATTTTATATATGAAAGGTTTAATAGGTCATTCATTAACGTTATAAAAAATAACGGTCTATTTTTCAAGTCAATTCCACGTAGATTTTTATCAATGTCAAAATCACATTAGGTTCGCGCCAAAAACCAGTTAATGAGCTGATCCCTGATCCTTCACGATCACGACGCATCAGTTATTAACCTGATAAAGACACATTAATATTGTGTAAAAGTGTTTACTGTTGAAAAATCTTATTTAGCTTTTAAAGAAAACATAATGTATGTTTAGAGATTTTGTCTTGCCTTAAGCGCCATCTTTTAAAATTGTCTTGAAGTGTTGTAGTCTTAAACTAGTGAACTTTTAGAACTTCCTTTTGTGTCATTTTTAAGCTAAAAAAAAGTAATTAAAAAAAACGTGACAATAAAGACGCAAAAAGTTAGTAGGTTTGAGAAGTCTTAATGTAGTGGCGTTTAGAACATGTTGTGGAGAACGTTTCAAGTGTGAATTTGGCACATGAAAATAACGAGGATAAAAAAGACGTTATATACACATCACCAGAAACTTCAGCAAAAATTACAGTTTTATAGCTTGATTCCTTCTTGTTAAAAAAATATTATAGTATGAGGTTGTTTTCTGGTAAAAAAAAACTGTTCACGTTACTTTAACGTTGATGTGATTTTTGTGCTATGTGGGATATAGCCCTATTTCCCCAACTACGTGGTAGATGGGGGTAAAAGCATGAAAATTTGTACACATTCTGTGGAAAAATATAAAACTCTTCACTCGTAGCACCCTTATTTTCCTTCACCGTAGAAGGAATGAGGGAAATTTTGAAAAAATTGGCGGAAAAAATTGTCAAAATTTACTTTATACCCATACCCCCCATATATAATTTGTATTCAGTGATTTAAAAAAAAAATATGGTTTGAAGGACCTTGAGAAGTTAATATTTATTCAAAAAATCACGATTCTTGAGAATTTAGATAAAAAAATCACCAAAATTCGAGGTTTATCCAAAAGCAAAGTAAAAAACTTTTAGACTATAAACAAGACCTGTCGAAATTTGCTGTAAAATTGTTGTGTCCTTCAAAGCTTTTTGACTTTAAGAAATGCCCCATAGAAAATGACATATTCCGAGAACCCAACATCGGTGCGTGCTACTCTTAGAGTAAGAAAAATCTTACTCTGAGGTGGTACTCCCTGAAAATTACTAAATTTGGAACAAACATTCATGATAACCAAATAAAAATAAAAATAAAATGTTGGCCAACTTTTATTTTTTTTTAATTGTATCTGAAAATCGCTTCATATAACCTCTTTTTTGGTTTGGAATTTTATGTTTTTTTTGTTTTAGTATCCTTTTTAAAGCAATTCAATTTTAAAAAGCCAGAGGTTTAAACCAAAAATGCTTTTACTGCGTTTTTTTTACAAAAACAGCAATAAAAATTTATTTTAATCTTTTTTATCTGTATAAACAGCTAAATATTTTAATTTTAATTTTATCTGTATAAACCCAGCTAAAATAGTTTGACTAATTTAATTTTTTTGGAGCTTTTTGCGGCATTTTTTAAACTTGTCTGAACAATCCGCCATTCTCAGGCCGGTGCAAGACCCAACCCCAACTTAATTTAAAGTTTAAGAAAAAATTGTCCAGACAGAAGACAACCTCGATGCCCCCACCCTTTCCTGCGCCCGCGCAAATTTAAAAAAAACCGGTCCGTTGATTTGAGACGAACGACGTGCTTCTAAATTAATTTGTTTTGCATGCCTGAGAGAGAACTAATTTTGACCACGAAACATTATAAAATGCCATTGTAAAAACGTCACCAGTGTATGAATTCTTGAATGGGTGAGAAGGAGTACTCCCTCAAAATCAGGAGGAAATGCGCATGCGATCTCACTTGATTTCCGCATCTCTACCCACATAGCACAAAAATCACATCAACGTTAAATTAACGTGAACAAAAATAATAAAGTTATTTTTTACTAGAAAACAACCTCAATATTTGTTTTGTTAAATCTACGTGCTTAAAGATGACTTAAAAACAACGAGGAATCAAGCTATAAAAATTTAATTTTTGCTGAATTTTCTGTTGCTGTGTAATAACGTCTTTTTTATCCTCGTTATTTTCCAAATTCACACATAAAAAGTTCTCCACAACATATTTGAAAACGGCACTAGATCTTCTCAAACCTACTAACTTTCTGCGTCTTTTTTTGTTACGCTTTTTTTAATAACTTTTTTTTTACTTAAAAGTGACGCGAAAGTAAGTCCTTCACTAGTTTAAGACTACAACAGTTAAAGACAATTTTAGAAAATGGCGCTCAAGGCAAGACAAAATCTCTACAATACATCATGTTTTCTTTAAAAGCTAAACAAGATTTTTCAACAGCAAACACTCAAACACAATATTAATGTGTCTTTATCAGGTTAATAACTGATGCGTCGTGATCGTGAAGGATCAGGGATCAGTTTATTAACTGGTTTTTGGAGTTTAGAGGCCAAAGCACACACACCCGGATAGATTTTGTCAAAGTGAAAAATGCCGCCAATAGGTGGCGCTGCTTGTAGTAAAATCTCAAAAATATTCGGTAGAAAAGCCTATCGCGTTTTAAAATTCATGTAGCAAAGGCGCGAACCTAATGTGATTTTGATGTTGATAAAACTCTACTACTTGCTCTACTCTCTACATTGCTGTTTTGACTTGATAATGGCGTTATTACAACGCCGTTTTTAGCAACGTTATTTTTTATAACTTTAATGAATAACCTATTAAGCTTATTGTCAAATATAAAATAATCGTTTTTTTTTCTAACAGCTTTTAAAATCAACGTTTTTTTCTAATGCGTTGTTTACGTAATAAACACGTGATTGTTCTATGTGGGATATTGGTCCTGACGTGGGGAGGTGCTTACTCTCACTCTTACCCGGTTCAAGAATCCATACACAGATAGAAATATCGAACCGTAGTTTGGTCCAAAATAAAAAACGATAAAAAATAGAATAGGCGAAAATAATGTAAACCAAACGTAGTTGTGTGGATACGTAAAAATGTTGAAAATAATATGGTGGAAAACAATTGTTTTATCGATTCGTAAAAATGTCGAAAACGATATAGTCGAAATGGAGTTATGACCGAGGTTATGACGAAACGCAAAAACTTTGAACTCTAAAATAGTTAAGTTAATAATTAATTCTAATAAAATTGCGCCTTTAAACTTTAGTTGAAATATAATATTTTTTTATTCTTTTTAACGTTATAAACAAATAAAAAAAGCTTTTTTTAAGTTAAACTGAACAATGTATTGCTTGCAACAATTATTGCTTTTAGTGAAATAAATAATTTCGCATCATTTACTATTTACGGAATGACCAGCTCTGCGTATGGCATTATAATGAGCGAGTAAGGGTTTTGAAATAGCTATTTTATGGCAAAAGTATTTAATACAAAGAGAAACTTTAAAATAATTAAAATTTCCTGAAGCCGTTAAGTTTGTGGAGGCGGCGCAGAGTTATATAGGTATAAAATATGAAATAATGTAGGCAAAAATCTAATTGTTTTGAAATAACACTTTTTTGTGTAGAGTTTTGCAAATTTTGAAAAAGACATTTTTGCACTTTTACAAAGAGACGTGAATGCACCGCGCATTTAAAACCCCATTGCGATAAGTGAAACGGTTCTAGGCAAAATAATGTATCAAAAAATATCTAAAAATTAGGTAATCTACGCACGTTTTTTGAGCGTTGAGGCTTATTTTTTATTGAAGATTTAAACGCGCGCTAAGAAATTATTTTCTGTACTAATTGCCAAAAATTGTATTAAAAAATAATAAATACTTTTCCCACAAAATTGTTATTTCAAAGCCCTTACACAGAGCTTCCTCCTAATGTGTGATTTGATACGTCCGCCAAAATTGCGAGATACGTGGTTTGCTTGCATACGTCATCAGACCCTTTAAAGAGCACAAGTTATCAACCCCGTGACCTTTGCGCAACGAGAATTCGGGCGGGTCGGTCTATTCAACCCAGTTCAAAGCAAAAGAGCCGATAACAAAATAGAAAAATTATGACCTATTATGGTAGCGACCTTATGAAGCTTTTACTAAACTTACAGATGATTAGTGACCTTATTTTGGTGACACCATCATGTATATTTTAACTGGCTTATCTAAAAGACAAAATTTCCAAATTTTTATTTTAGTTTTCTATTGCCAAAGTAAGGTAAACACACAGTAAACAGGTAGTGGTATAGTTCAATTCATCGCTTTCTGAAATTTCCCATGTTCTACATCAAAGCCTCTATCAAGCAAATCGACTGCGACTTCTCTTGTTCTTCTTGTTGCTTTGCTTGTGGTGTTTAGTTTTATTTTCCATTAAAGATGTTTTCAAATAGTTTATGCTGGTAAAGAGTCTGGATAGGAAGTGTATTGATTTTATCAGACATTTCCTCAATTTGCACATGCCCAGCTGGAAACGGGACGAGCCCTTGGCTTCATTTACAGTTCAGGGTTAAAAAAGTTAAAATGATGCTTACTAGTTTATAAAAATAAAATTTGGGATTTTTATCTTTAATAAAAATATTTAAAAATGCTGAAATAAAAGTAGAGCCAATCTTTGGGCATAGCCTCCAATATCTTCCACTCTTCCCTGTCTGTGGCCGTGTTCATCCAGATAATTCCCCCATATTTTTTCAAATCGTCCGCCCAACTCATTTGGGGTCTTCCCCTAGGGTAAAGGCGGGTAAGAGCACGCGTTTAGTAGAAAATCACTTACCCAAAAAAATTAAAACAAAATTTCAAAACTGCTTTATTAAACTAATATTGTTTACTCTATTGGTAACAAAAACACGTACAAAAGAAAAACTAAAAAAACATGACAAAAATTAAAAGACGCTGCAAGTGCGGACTCATTATACCCTGTTTCCACAAATGCATGCCCACCCCGATTCAAAAAACGCATGACGTGACGCTGCTTTAAAACCGGTGCAAATCCATGGCCCATCACGTGATGCGTTTTTTGAATCGGGGTGGGCATGTATTGTTGGACACAGGGTATTAGAAGACCGCCCAGCTACGAGTCCGCAGATAGGCGCCTAAGAGTAGGTACGCAATATATTAGCTTTAAATCTCAATCTGAATCTTGGCGACAGGTCTCACAAAGAAAAATTCCGGGGCCTGGGTATACGGTATAATTCTCATGGTAGGTAAAACACCCAGTTAGCCGTCCACCCCCATTTGTCGTCCCCTTTGGCACTTTCTGCCTAAAAATAAGATAACAAGCACCATATGGCTCCATCTATGGACACTTTCTTAAAAAATGATCCTTCCCCCACCAAACGTCGTTTTTTAAATCGCGCCAAAAGTTTAGCCAGTACAGTCTTATCTTTAGAAGGGTGAACGTGCGTTGAACCAATATAAAGTTTTCGTTATGTTTTTGCTAGTGTAGGTGCCTGCGGGAAATAGCGAGTATCAGAATTTTACAAAATGTGTTGAACTTTTATGTTTTTTAGTTAGAATAATAATTTTCCCATCGAAAATATCACTTTTAGTTACAATTTCTTAGTTTTTCTATCAAAAAATGGGTGGTCGCCGAACTGGATGAAAAAAAGGTCAAAAATAATGACCGACGAAAACTGGGTTACCGGTCCATGTGCTTGTAATCTATCCTAATCTTTTATTATTAAAATTAGTGAAATTTTAAGACACATTGCAAACAGATTTTTTTCTATAATATCATGTCCAGTTCTCGTCCGCATTTTTCTCTTTGTTCACGAGAGTTATTATTGACACAAAATCGGCAAAATTTGGCTGGTCGAAGAAATGGAATTTTTTGACCACCCAAAATATGGCCGGACGAAAAATGGAATCTTTCGACCACATCAATTTTTTGTTGATTTTGACGGACGAAAAACAGGTTTTTTCGACCACTAGCAATTAAGAAGTTTTTTGTTAAAATAGTTATTTATAAAATGGAAGTAGGTACCTACCTATAAGTATAGGGCATTCCCAGTTGGAAACTCTTGAAATTTTTCGGGTACTTTTAGGGACAATAAAAAAATGGTCCACATTGCAAAGTTTAAATTTTATAAGAATTTAAATAGTGAAAAATGCATTTTGGTAATTTTTACCATTTTTGAGATACAAATCCTTTTGAATAAATTGCATTGGTCTTCATAATTTTATTATTTAGGTTAGTCTTTTTTAATTTTTTGAAGATTTTTTTATTTAGCTAGTATAAAATAGAATTCAATTTTTCAGATTACACCAAATACTTTTTATGTAGGTACCTGGTGTGTACAAAAAGAAAAATAAATCAGTGCTTCCATTTTAAAAATATTTGTAGGAACCTAATGGCCACAAGCACCATGCTTAAAAGTTTGGTGCTTGAGGCCATAATGTTATCGTATCTGTCTGGCTGTTTTTTGCAACAATTCTATGACATCACTGTCCGCAATGAAAAATTTAACTATATTTCATATTCTTTTTGTAACCATAACGAATAAAAAAAAATTGGATTTATAGGTATACCAAAAAAAAGTGTACAGATATTTCGACTAAATTTCCTCGACCCAAGAATAATAACGACTGTAACTTATGGTGACTAAACTAGTTTACCATCAAAATTCAAGTTGAAGATGCCTTCAACAAGAAATTAAACGCAAGAAACCGAATACTCTTCCAGTTGTGCCACTATGTTTTTTAGGTACACTAATAAGCTTAACGAACTTCGCAGAAATATTGCTCCTAAATCTGTACAGTACCCTACCAAGCAGTACATTGATCACATTGTATCCAATCTAAATCACGATGATCAATGTATGGTTCTTTGCATCTAGGACAAATACATTTTGTAGTTGCATTGGATTCCTTAATTTTCTTATTTTTATTGTCAACCATTATTCAACATGCGGACTTTTTGTCTGCGGACTCTTTGCCAACATGTTCTTTTAAAACAATTTTCATAAAATAAAGGATATACGGCAACACCCTACCAAAAGCATATGTTTACATAACCTCACAATACCATGCACTTTAAATGTTTATTGAAGTTTTTTTAAAAAATATACACAAAACTTTTTTAAATGCAAAATCCCAATGGCTAAAAATTACATCATGAAGATATAAAACAGCATTTTTACCTCTATTTCCAAATACATCCTTCCATGAATTGCAATTTTTGCAGGCTTGTGTGTGAACACATCGTATCACTGTTTTCACACTAACAATGTTGCCAGTTCGGCATTAGCTTGTCTAAAAATCGCACTGCGTACTCTTAGAAAATGCGGACTCTTACCCTTCTTTACCCTACTTCTTCTATTTCCCAATATCTGCAGTTTACACTACATTTGTTCCATCGATCGTCTTTCTGGCTGATATTATGACCGACAAATTTCGATTTTAATTTTGCTACCTCTCCTCTTACATCCCTTACTTTTGTTTTATTTCTTATCGATTCATTCGTTTTTCCGTCTAACACATGTAACGTTTGTCTTTCCCTTTGGGATTTTGTTACGTTATTCATGTTTGATTTTGTAAGTGTCCAGGTCTGGTCTGGATATCTGAGTACAGGAAGGATACATTGGTTATACACTTTCGTTTTGCGGTACTGAGGATATTTTTTATTTTTTAATATGTAGCTTAATTTACCGAATGCTGCCCAGGCTAATCTTACTTGTCTTCTGATTTTAGCCGTTTGGTTTTCTTTTGTCAGTTTAATAGTGTGTTCCAGATTCCTCTATTTGTTCTATTTTTTCTTGATTTATTCTGATCGTGATATCTTCATCTGTGTTTGTTATGATTTTAGTTTTAGTGTAGTTCATATTCAAGACTATATTTTTAGCTGCTGTACCAAGTTCTTCCAGCATTTTTGTCAGTTCTTCTTTCTTATCTGTTATTAAGGCGATATCGTCAGCATTCTTAGGTGGCTCAAGTTTTGTCCGCTTAATTTGATGCCTATTTCTTCCCAACCCAAGTTTTTAAAGTCATCTTCTAGGGCCTGGTTAAATAATTTAGGGGATATTGTGTCACCCTGGTTCACACCTCTTCTTATGAAAATTGGCTTGGTTCCTTCGTGGATTTTGACTAATGTTTCTTTGCTATACATATTGGATATTAAGTCTATGTATCTGTGATCTATTCGGCTATTAATTAAAGATCCTTTCACTGCCCAGTGCTCAATGCTATCAAAAGATTTTTAAACGCAATATTTAGTGGAACGTTGTATTCGTTGGCTCTTTTTATTCGTTGGCTCGTTTTATTCGTTGGCTCGTTTCATTAGGATTTGCATTGTTAATGGTCAACTGTACTGAAGTTTCTGAAGCCTGCTTATTCTTTTGATTGATATCCGTCAAATTTTGTTCTTAAGGCCGCTTGACATGGTGCATGACAATAAAATTTGCAGGCAAATGCATGAAATTTTGCCCAGGTGCATGCGCAGTACAAATCCAGCTGATTGTTGCAGGCAATCCATTTTTATCGGTCCGGTGCCATTTTTTTGCATGCAAACTGTACTTGCATGCAAACTGGGGAATTTTTACCTAGATTCTGGGGAATCAATGCATGGCCATGCACGATGTCAAACAAAAAGAAGATTTTTTGCAGGCAATAATTTGACCGAAATTTTTTGCTTGCAAATATTTGCAGCGCGTCATGCACCATGTCAAGTGGCCTTTAGTGTATCTATCAATATTGTCGTGAAAAGCTTATAATTTACATTGAGGAGTGTTATTAGATAGTTTTTTAGGTCTGCTTTATTGCATTTCTTGTGTAGAATAATGGTTACTGATTCTTTCCAGTTGTTTGGCATTATGTCTTCTTTTAGTATTTTATTCAGGAGAATATGAAGCTTTACCACCGTAGTTTAGAATTTATACCGTTACTTAGTCTTTTTCAGGTAAATTGTTATTTTTCCTTTTCTTTAATGCTCCCTTTATTTCCGCTTTGCTTATTTCGGGTTTTTTTATGGTTTCTCGCGATGGCTCCCTTTTTGTTTGATATAATTCTTCATAGAATAGCTGTGTGATTTTTGTAATACCTGGCAATATGGCGGAGTAATAATCTCCAGCTAACGCCTCGTATTTTTTGTGCAAAAATAGAATTTCATCACTCTGGTAGGGAATTTTTATCTCGAAAAGTTGGAAACACTGGCCGTGTTTAGTGTATCATGGTTAGCTGTGCACCTGAACCTCATTTTGTTTTCAACGAGTTTGTGTAAACGTATTCGGGCGAGATAACACGTACTCGAAACGACGACGCGTCCCGGTCGCGCCGGGGCGCCTATATCAGACCAAAACGCTTTCGAAACATGGACAATGTGCTTGTGATCCTCAATCAACTTTTTGTGGAGATAAAAAAGTCTAACCTATTAAATTCATCCTATATGAAATATCACCAAGTTCAAACAGTGCGCGGTTGTACGTGGTTCGGATTAGTGAGCGGTGTTTCTGGCTGGGACTTGAATTATTTCGCGTTTTCACCGTTTTTCTCGTTAAATGAAAAACTCACATGGCCGCAGCGATGAAGGAAATTACTCCCACCAACGATAAGAAGGTTTTTATTTTTATAATAATTGGTACTATGCATGGTAACCTAGATAAAATGCCTACATCAGAATTTTATTAACGTCACTTGATGGCAGTAATACATTCATTGTTTACAAGCTGGCTACAATTATTTAATTATAAAAAAAAACATTTATCAGTTTTTCTCAATATTTTAAATACCCCTCCTAGATATTTTTAATTTCAATACAACATCTGATTGGGCTTGGAATAGCGCCATTCTTTCCCAATCAAACCAAAATTGTGTGCCTTACCGTTTCAAAAACCCCATAAAGCCCCATTTAGCTATTTTTACCTAGGACACAAGATATTTTCAACTGTATTTTTTATCTATTTTGTCAAAAGTTGTCTACGTTTAAAGAAACGCTTGTTCCAGGAAAGTTTACGCCCTTAATGGAGCTCATACCTGGCTTTCATCCGGACAGTCCGGTTTTATTAGAACACGTCCTTGTCCGGTCGGGGGTCACTAAAGCCTGATTATTTTATTACTTGTCCGGAAAGGTTTAATATTTCAAAAAAATTAACAAAATTCTGACGTTCTCGTGATGTCGTGAAAGCGAGGGTAGGGAGACTCTGAACAATTTTTAGTTTTTCTTCAATATTTCGTAAAATATAATAGTTGTCATTAATCAATACTTCGACAAAGTAAGGGTCATAATATCTTACCTCTAAAAATACTCTGCCAATATATGGGCCCTCTAAGCTCACACTAGGTACTATAGTTATAGTGTACGTGTGAGCTAATATAACTAAAAACTGAAATATATTTTATTCAACTCCAGACTAAATTACCTTTTGTTTGATACCACACAAGCCATGTTTTGACTTAGAACTCACATTTTTGAAATTTACCCCCACCCTTAAAAAAAACAAAAACTAAAATGTATTTTCTTAAACTTCGGACTCAATTACCTTTCGTTTGATATCACACACGCCATATTTTTACTTAAACTCTAATTTTTGAAATATACCCCCACCCTTTTTTTAAAATAAATTAAAATGTATTTTGTTACACTCCAGACTCAATTACCTTTCGTTTGATATCACACACGCCATATTTTCACATAAAGTCTAATTTTTGAAATCTACCCCCACCCTTTTATTTGGTTTGTGTTCGGTGGATTTTGTTCAGTTTTAAATGGGACCATTTCGACCCAAGACCCAGCCAAGGTACCAAATTTCATTCAAATCGGCCAAGCGGTTTTTGAGTTATGCGCGTTGGTCGTTACAGACAGACATACAGACAGACAGACAGACAGACATACAGACAGACAGACGGCGCAACAAAAAAGTTTCAAAATCATCTGAAACGCAAAGATATATAAAAATTTTTGAAATCGGAGCAACTTTTTTTTTCTCGAGAAAATTAGGATCACCATAGCTCACACTACTATAGTAGAGTATATGTGTGAGCTAAAATCCACATAGGTGTTTTAGCTCACACATATACTATACTATAGTAGTGTGAGCTATGGTGATCCTAATTTTTTCAAGAAAAAAAAAGTTGCTCCGATTTCAAAAATTTTTATATATCTTTGCGTTTCAGATGATTTTGAAACTTTTTTGTTGCGCCGTCTGTCTGTCTGTCGGTCTGTCTGTATGTCTGTCTGTCTGTCTGTATGTCTGTAACGACCAACGCGCATAACTCAAAAACCGCTTGGCCGATTTTAATGAAATTTGGTACCTAGGCTGGGTCTTGGGTCGAAATGGTCCCATTTAAAAATGAACAAAATCCACCGACCAGAAACCAAATAAAAGGGTGGGAGTAGATTTCAAAAATTAGAGTTTATGTGAAAATATGGCGTGTGTGATATCAAACGAAAGGTAATTGAGTCTGCAGTTAAACAAAATACATTTTAATTTATTTTTAAAAAAAGGGTGGGGGTATATTTTAAAAATTAGAGTTTAAGTGAAAATATGGCGTGTGTGATATCAAACGAAAGGTAATTGTGTCCGGAGTTTAACAAAATACATTTTAGTTTTTTGTTTTTTTAAGGGTGGGGGTAGATTTCAAAAATTTGAGTTTAACTCAAAACATGGCTTGTGTATTATCAAACAAAAGGTAATTTAGTCTGGAGTTAAATAAAATATATTTCAGTTTTTAGTTATATTAGCTCACACGTACACTATGACTATAGTACCTAGTGTGAGCTTAGGGGCCCATATATTGGCAGAGTATTTTTATGTTGTCCTATGTACTGACAAAATACGTGTTTGTGTCATGTTGCAAGTGTCCGAAGTCTCCCCGGCACTGGGGAGACATTGGACACTACCTAGACACTAGAATAAACACTGATCAAAGTAATAATATTCACTTAAAAACATATTTCTGGAAAATCAAAGAAATAAGTAATTACTAAAACCCAAAAACTTGAAAAAAAAAACAACTTTACCATTGAGAGGGCACTATTATTTAATCTCAATAAAATTCTCGTAAAATTAAGCTTGAAATGCTAATTTAACAACCATATCGAGGAAAGGTGCCTATTATCGGATACTTTTCTCTTTTGGCCTATAAAAAAAAATTCAGTCACCTATATTTTTCAATATTCTGAAATGCCAAATGTCAAACTTAATTCTTTTCTGAGACAGATAAAAATATATTTTGGAATACAAAAATCACCATTTCAAAAATGGTGTCCTAATATCGGATAGGAGGTAGTCGCAATATCGCAAATGTCCGATATTTGGAACCCATATTAAAGTTAGAGCTTTTTTATTATACTTTTTAATCAGTTAAAACCATACACTAGCATAATATTTTTGCAATACAAAAATAATTTGTCAATGCTTAAAACTAAAAACAAAATTGGGAAACCCATAGTGTCCGATATTAGGGCATACATTATGTGTGAGGTGTACCAGCTTACTGTTACAATGATATTGGTTAAAATATTACATAAAACCCGTGAAATTTCAAAAAACGAAAATTAATGAAATTCTATGGTCTTTACGCTGTCCGTTATATATACAGTCCGAAACTCGTCCATGGAAATAAGAACTATTTCGAGAGTTACCAAAAATCCCTTCGCATCTCCGAGAAAAACGACTGTTCACAGTCTCCCCCTGTCCCAACTCACCCTACCCTCCCCTATTGGTAAAAGTCACACCCCGGAAAGGTCAAACCCGGTTCCCACCTACGACTTTCTCGTTCGTGCCCGCGCACGCATCACATGACTGTCTTAACATTTCAAATTGAGATCATGTGACGCGTGAGCGGGCACCCACGAGAAAGTCATAGGTGGGAACCTGGTGTCAGCCTGTAAAGAGTGAGAGCTTCCGAATACCCATTGAGTTCCATAAGCGAGGCTAGTATGGACGTCATTGGAAATACCCGAAAACGCCTCTCTGAAGTTCTCGTTGAAACATACTGTATAAGCAAATTTTTCTGACATATTTTTGGATGCACCACTGGTATACGTAAAATATAACGGGAAAAATCTTAAACATTAAACCCCCTAAATTTTTTAAACAGTGATAAAACGATCTATAGTCGATAAAAAGCTATTAAAACCACAAAAATGGGTCACAAACTTATTACAGTTGTAATCAAAGACGTCAGAACATAAATATGGGGTATACCCAAATACCCATGCATTCTCACACGCGATGCTTGAAGCCAGAACCCCTATTTAATTCTTAATGTTCCTGTTTCGGATAGACAGAATATCGGTTACTGCGCATACTGACGCATGCGCAGTAACCGATATTCTGTCTATTTGGTGGTTTTGGAACATACTCCGTTACGTCACTACATTATTTGACAATTGTCAAATGTTTAGGTTTATGTCTATTATTTTTTTTCTAAAAACTAGGTGTGAAAATTTATCAAATTGTGGATTAATTTTGTAGTTTTTCTAAAACTAATTGTGCACATTTATTGTGGCCACCATAAAGAGTGTTTAATGGCATCTATAAACCACTATTAACTTTATTACCAAATTATAAAGACAAATACAGTTACCTATACAATGGCATTCCCTTACTTCTTCCGAACATTTTTCCACAAACCGCACATGTTTTACGTAAATTATTTCCCATTTTTGACAGACAAAAACATAATTTTACACTCAGAGTAATAACATATTACTCTAAGATTTTACACGACAAAAGCAAAACACCGCAAAATTTCTATATGGCCTTCACCCACATAGCAGCTGTGTGTCTACATGACAAAACACACGCATGCGCACTCAAAAATTCGCATCCACGAATTTAAATTTGCCGTTGTTTCCAAAGCCAGCGATAAGCGCTTCACTTTTCAATTCTTTGAACATTTATTTATGCTATAACGTATTTGGTTATATTACACGCCATTATTACATTTACAAAAGCATTGTCCTGGTACCGGAACTAACAACGAGTTTTGAAATTGCTCAGCTTTCTTTGAAAAAGAAATAGGTTGTATTCTTAGGATAATTTGGCTACCCTAATTATTATAAAGTTTGCGGCTACTTTTTGCTGTCGACTTACCTTTTTCCGAACTATACCTTTGAAACCATGACTGATCTCTTCGTTACAAAGATATGTGGACACACGCAGTGAAATAAGCAGCATTCCCATATTACCCGCACTATTCCATATTCCCCGAAATTATTCTACTTGGTAAAAAAAGTTTGGCGCCTCATACAGATAAGCTAAGTACTTAGATACAAAAATTTTTTGCAAGGACACATCGAAAATTTAGTATTTTTAATAGTATTTACGTACAAGAGAATTATGATAAGATATTAAATTAAATAACAAAATTATATCGACGCCATACTAATAAATTTTTTAAAAATCTTGATTATAACGCTTGTTAGGATAAATCAAATATGCGAACATTCGGTATATTCATGACTGGTATCACGAACCACGAAGCGTTGCGGAGAGGGTCAGCTTTGTACTATGTTGTCAGTTCTCCGTGTTACTAAAGATTTTTAAAATTATATCTTCCCTGTCCTCCTTTTTGAAGGTTGACATCGGTGTTAATATAAACTAAGTTTAACCTAATCTTGGTCAAGTGATCGCAAACGTATTCTAATCTGGGCATGATAGGATACGTTTGCGGTTAGGCTTACACCGATTTTAAACTCCCAGAACGAGGAAAACAGGAACAGCAAAAACTTGCCGCTTCTCGAGCGTGATAGGGATCTCCTTGTGAGTGCGCATAACCGTAAAAAAAAACGGGTAGCTATATTTTAAAAAAAGCTGTTAAAATTGGTGCATCAGAGTTTTGTCATATCCTGTAGTTTTTATTATTCGGGGGCTTCTTGAAAAGATCAAAAAATCGAAAAACCCTTATATCTTGCTTATTTTACAAGATATTTCAGTTTTGACAACTCATTTTGAGAAAAAAAGTTCAAATTTTTGACAGAGGTATAGTTTTGGTATGCCATTTAAAATATAAAAGTTGAATACGGATCTGAAAAATTTTTTCCATAATAAAAATTATGAATATGTCAAAATAACATTTAAAACAATTATTTTTTCTTTTTCGATAAGGGGAAAAATTAAATGATTTGTTAAAATTTTGTTTTAATTTTTTTTCGTCAAAAAAGTTGCCTTAAAAATGTTTTTACAGAATTAAAATATCTTGCAAAATAATAAAGGTATCCTTTCCAAATAACAATCCTGAGATTATTTCAAATAGATATCGTAATTTTAAAAATAAGTATTTCATATCTCACTTAATTTGCATGATATTTAAATTCTGTAAAAACTGTTTGATACAACTTTTTTTGAGCAAAAAAATGACGTCAAAATTTAGACATAAGATTTGGTTTTTACATTCCTTATTAATAAAATAAAAAAATATTTGTTTAAATGTCAAAAACAAAACGTTGACATAATGACCAATTTAAAGATATAAAAATCATTGATTTAAAGCAATTTTTACTGTGGAAAAAAATGTTCCGGTCCGTCTTTTAATTTTTTACTTGAAATGACAAAAATTTAACAGTACCATATTTTTCCTTCAAATATACAAGATATCAATTTATGATCTTTTCCCCCGTATTATAAAATCAAATCCGCAGATCGCTCTCTTTATTACTAACCGAATTCCGATTTAATCCTTCATTTTGCCGAGACGCCTCACTTTTTCATCTGCGAAAATTCTTAAAAATGATGTGCAGGCGCCGACAGCTTTGGAGCGTCGGATATTGACTAAACAAAGCATGCCATTTGTAGGGCAATGCCATTTACTTTTTATGCCACAGAAAAAAAATTGCCGGCTACTAGTTATTTACTTGTAGTAGTTTGACCATAAAGTAAATCTCTCTCATCTCGGTAGATGGCGCTTCTTACGACAGTTTTCTCACTATTTACATAGGATTGATTAGATACAAAACCGTCTAATTAACTTCGCAAGAGTGTCACATTGACCAAGGACGAAACAGTTAATTGTCAACACTTGTTAGGTGTCTCCCATACCTATATTTGCGCCCTTAAGGGCTTCGCCCCCCCGCCCTTTTATCCACGACACGCTACTGGCTATATATTGTTCTATTTCCGAAAATTAGGCCTGTCCCTCATCACTTAAAAAATAGACCAGTACTGGCTAAAAGTGTATGGTCAAAATAAAATTGTATTAACCACGTGACGTATCTAATCCGATGCAAATTTGGGATCTGTGTGTACATTAAAAATGACCTTTCATGTCATCGAGAGGAGAAGCTAGAACCAGCGAACCTCGATATCATATGGCTGAAATTCACCTCAAAGTCATCGACCAAGTTCATTTGCTGCCTCTACCGACCGCCAAGTAACACCGAGTATCAAAACTTTTTTGCGACATTATCCGAAAACTGTGATAGTATACAGTCTAACTATCCACATGCGGAAATTGTTTTTTTAGGCGATTTCAACGTCCACAATATACCCTGGCTAAAACACCACAACAAAACAGATAATGAAGGCAGGGAAGCAGAAGCTTTTGCCATAAGTTGTGGTCTAACGCAGCTTGTCGATGGACCTACCCGTATCTCAGAAAGGGGTGAATTTGCAGCGCTTTTAGATTTGTTCCTAACTACAAATCCTGACTTGTACACAATTCAAGTAGATCCCCCACTTGGTTCATCCGATCATAAACTTATAAGAACAAAGTGCGAATTGTTCATACCGCCAAGCCAACAATCACTTCCTCGTAAAATGTGGCACTATAAATCGGCAAAATGAAATGACCTTAAACAGTTTTACCTGGATTTTCCATGGCAAGTGGTTTGCTTTAAAACAGCTGATCCCACTATTTGCTGTAATGAAATAACAAAAGTAATCTTATCTGGAATGGATCCATATATCCCACATACAATAAAACGCAGAGCTAAAGCAAAACCTTGGTTCAACAGCCAGTGTCAAACAGCTGTACAGAAAAAACACAGAGCATATAACCTTTGGAAACGAGAACAAATCGCTCAAAACCACACAGAATTTATAGAAGCCAGAAATAGTTGCAAAATTACTATTGACGCCGCCAAAGAAACATACAATCAAAGAATAAAAAACAGGTTGCTGAATTGTCCAAGTAGTTCTAGGTCCTTTTGGTCTCTTGCAAAAGCCGTTGGATCAAACTTCACCAAGTCATCCATACCACCACTTACAGATAAAAATACTCACTTAGCCACAACATCAGAGGAAAAAGCCAATATGCTGGCCAAAATCTTTTCCTCCAACTCAAACCTAACAGTGCCAAATGGAAAAACTCCACCGTTCATTGAAAGGGTTTCCCACAGTATGCCAGAGGTACCCTTTTGTCACAGAGAAATACGAAAATCCCTTAAAAAGTTGGATAAAAACAAAGCAATGGGTCCAGATGGCATTCCCGCGATAGTACTCAAAAATTGTGCTAGCGAACTCACCCCAACTTTCGCAAAATTATTCAATTTATCTTATAGGCAAGGAGTATATCCATCATCATGGAAGTCTGCCGCAGTACAACCCATTCCAAAGAAAGGAAAAAAGACAGATCCGTTAAACTATAGACCAATTGCTCTACTTCCGGTGATATCAAAAGTAATGGAAAGAGTTGTGAACAATCACCTAACTAAGTACTTGGAAAAGTACAAAATTATCAACGACAAGCAATATGGATTTCGAAAATATAGGTCAACTGGCGATTTACTTACATATGTCACTCACTTATGGCAAAAAGCGATTGAGTTGCGAGGTGAAACAAGAACAATTGCCTTAGATATATCTAAAGCATTCGATAAAGTCTGGCATGAAAATCTGCTCAACAAGCTCAAAGCAACGGGATTGTCGCCGAGACTTTGCACTTGGTTTGAAAGTTACCTTAAGGATAGATCCATTTATGTTGCACTGGATGGCCGGAACTCCAACTCTTACCAAATAAATGCTGGTGTGCCACAGGGAGCAATCCTTTCGCCAACACTTTTTCTGATTTATATAAACGACCTCATAGATAAAACAGTAAATCCACTTTATTGCTTTGCAGATGATGGCAATGTAGTCTCCTCAGTCATACCACCCACATGTCTCTCCGCACGTGAATTCCATTACCTTAGACTAACTGAAATATCACAAATAAATAACGACTTGGAGATAATAGAGGACTGGGGCAACAAAAACCTTGTACAGTTCAACGCGCAGAAAACCCAAGCAGCCCTGTTTTCAAAAAAGACCAGCACCGGTGAGCCAAACATCATGCTATCTGGAAGTGCTGTCGCATTGCAGAGCCAGTTGAACATCTTAGGAGTCACTGCAGAGACCAACATGTCTTGGCACAGTCACGTGGCAGATACAGCTAAAAGGGCGTCCCAAAAGCTTGGGGTGCTATTTCGTACAAGACATCTGTATACACCAAAAACATTCAACTAAAGGTAGACCCCGTATAGAAATCCTAAACTTCATCAGACACAAAAAGTATTATACTGGGGATTTCTTTCAAATTCGCAACAATGTTGCCAGTACTTTTATAACTTGTAATTTTGATGTAGGTACATAAGTAAAATGGTAACTAATAAATCAATCAAAAAAATATTTTGTTTTTGAATTCGGCTTACGTTTTGGATTGCTATACATGTATCTGTAATAGAATATGTTTACCATCCTATGTGAGAAAAGGATTGTTTTCATTGATTTTTTTTTGAGATCTTATCATTAATAACGTTTTTCTATACAATTTAATTCTAGGTTGTAAGTATAACCTCTAGATATGTATGTATGCATGTCTGTCTGTGTACCTATATGCACATATGTATACAAATGTTTGAAAAAAAGTTTTTTTTTTAAGTTAGAATATGTTATCCAATAATCAATCGGTAAATTTTTGTTTACATAGGTACCTAAACTTAACAAAAATCATAAAACATTTGCTTTTAAGTCCCTGTTGTTATAGATCTATGTGGCGGTTTAAATCCTTATCTATTTTGAATTAAAAGGAAAGTATAAATTAGAAATAATCAGCTAAGGTTGGTTTTTTTCGAAGATTGTTGATTGTCGAATTTTATAGAACGTACAACGATTAGCACAAAATTGCAATTTTTGTGCAGTCAACCAACTTGAGCTTGTTTTTTGCAGGAACACAAAATAACTAGCGGCGATATCCTGTAATGCAAACCATTTTTTTTAACTGCACATGCGCACCTCTCTTTTTCTGATCACATAAAATTATCTTCCTCTTACTAACTTCACACATGCTCGACCACAGCTGAGAGGGAGATATTTTATGTGAGAAGAAAAAGTACGGTAGCGAATGCGCAGTTTAAAATATTGATTTGGTTTTCGGTTTTCTGAAAAAAACGGGACTCCATTTAAGTGTGAAAAACGTTCAACTGAAAGTAAGTTTAATTATATTTCTTTGGTGTGAGGTTAGAGTTCATAAATAGTTTATTAGTTTTGTCTTCCTAGGTCGTATTTAAAAAGTTATTAAAACCAGATGACTAAACTGCACTTTTAACTATTAATTATTGTTCTCACTACAAATGTTTTCGGTATAAAAATAACTCTTGCTTTTAGTCCAAATAAATTTAAGTTAAATGTTTTGATCACGAAAGTTAAAAAAACCTTTTCTTTATATAATATATATATATATATATATATATATATATATATATATATATATATATATATATATATATATATATATATATATATATATATATAAATTAGTCTACAACCCTCTCCTGGGCAACTCTGGAAAACTCAAAAAGTGTTTTGATTTGATTTTACGCGAAAATGGAACGTCGCAGAGAAAACCTTTGTTGACAAAAAAAATTGTGTGTGCTTAAGACCACATGGCAGAAGTGTAAACTTTAACAAGGCGAAATTAATAATACTGGCCTTCATCTGCATCATCATATTGCTCGCTGAATGTTCCTCTCACAGTTAGTCGACTCGAGCAGACTTCACCCGAATGAGCGTTACATAGCCGAGTCTGACGGCTCAGTTCAATTCAGTACCCACAAAAACTACTAAACGCGCCTAAAGAAGTTTACACTTCAAAAATTCCTTTACAATTTTTCTTAAAGGTTATAGCTCTAGACTTACATGTATAGAAGATAGAGAGCACCAAAATTGACAAAAATCAGTTTTTTGCATTTTACACAAAAACGGTAAGTCGTAGAGAAGAATTTTATTTAAGAGAAATATTACCCATACGAGTCTTCACAATCAATCTCCATAGTCTATAGGTTTACAACGACATGTTTAGAAGGTAGATGGCAGCTAAGTTGTCAAAAATTGTGTTTTTTTTAGTCGTAGAAAGAAACTTTATAAACATAAAATGTTAAAGGACACAATTTTCTACATTCTTTTCTTTTGGGCCACAGGTTTACAACTACGTGTAGAACATATAGGGCGCCAAATTTGCAAAAATTATTATTTTATTTTATGTAAAAACGGTAGGTCCTAGAAAAACACATTATAGACAAGAAATCTCCAGGACGCCATTCTCTACAATTCACCTATGTGAGTCACAGCTCTATGACTTATGGTTTTTGCGTAAAACGAAAAAAAGTATATAATGGGCATTTTCGGCACCCTCTGTCTTCAACACATATGGTTGTAGAGCTGTAAATTGTCATTGTCGCATTGTAGAGAATTGTGTCTTGATCATTTTATGTCAATAAAGTTTTTTTTTATGACTTACCGTTTTTGCATAAATTGCAAAAAACATAATTTTTTCAAATTTTCTTCTAAACGTGTGGTTGTAGACCTATAGACTATGGAGACCGATTGTAGGGAATTCTATGGGTAATATTTCTCATACATTAAATGTTGCCCTACGACGCGTAAAATGCAAAAAACTGATTTTTGTTCGCTATTTTTCAGAAAAAAAATTAATAGCGGCAACCATGTAGACCAAACGTCACCCTTGCATCATTTATTGTTGCCTTTGAGAGGTTATCCGAATAAACGTGCGTTTTCGTTGTTTTTTTTGCAATATTGATCACAAAATTAAGATTTTTTTTATTAAATAACTTTAAAAATGCCTAAGAAGTGTGACAAAAGTGAAGAGAAGTGGCTGGATTTATCATTTCACCGGTAAGTTTGAATCTCTTCCACAAACCGTCATATTGTTTACGATTTGGTAAGACAGTGGTGTGGTTTATAACTTTTTTTACAAAATATTAGTGATTTATTTTACAAAGAAGTTTTAAGAAACATTATTTATTGTTGCAAATTCCCTTATTTTCCCACCTCTAGTGTTTGGGTTTTTTTGGAAAAGTTTTTGAATTTATTCTGGCAATAATATATAAAAAAATATATTTCTTATGTAAACAACCATTTTCACTCTGTAATGTTATGTTATGTCATGCTACTGTACAGTTATTAAACATTTTAAAAATATTCAAATTTATGAGTTTACTAGATTCCCCACTGATCCAAACAAGAGAGAGCTTTGGAGGGAGATTATTGGCCTTAATAAGGAGAAAATTCTGTCAAAATGGGCATTCTTTGTTCTGGTAGTTAAATATTCAACTATCTCTTTTTATTATAAAGTATACATAATATATTATCACTGGTTGTTTTTGATGTTCGATCATCATATAATGATGTAAAAAAGTAGTTAGAATTAACAAATATAACTATAAGAAGAAAAAAGGTAGTACCTACTTTTACACAGAAAAAAAAAGAGTTTTAACTTCCTTTTCACTTACTTACTGCATAGTCCCTGGTGATTAATTAAAAGAGAGCCTGGAGTCAAATGGATTAAAATATTGTTCTTAATTCTTATATTTGCCAAATTTAATAATGTTTGTATATATAGGGTGTCCCATAACTTAGGGGCCATAGGCCAACAAGTGATAGAGGAGGTCATGTCTGATCAAAAACTTGTTGTTGGCAATTTTTTTAACTTTTGTGATAATAACTTAAAAAAAACGCAGTAAAAATATGAAATTGGGTAGTCTTGTATTAGAACAAAAGCAGTAAATTGAAATTAATTTAAAAAAATTAATTTGAAAAAAGTTAGTCAGTCAATTTTTTTAGAAAATACTATTTTTTTTGGTATGAACTTTTATGAATGCCATATTAAATGCAATGTTTTTTAAATATTTTTTGTTAATAAAAACAAGTCTCTAGCGAGACATAATAATAAAATATTATTGATATTTTTTAAAAGAGAAAGCAAAAATTAATTTAAAAAAAAATATTATTTTTTATACATTTTCGAGGTTATTTTGACAGCCCGTACCTCCTCCACTTGTAATTATATCAAAAAAGGAGTATCACATTTTTTAATCACAATTAGCTGAGTATTCAGCTGGCTGTCACAGATTTTTTTTTGTATAACCGGTTTTCACCCACTCCTCTTTAAAAATCCTATATCTTAAAAACAGATGAATGTTGACCCCATGTTATATAAACTTTTTTCTTGGAAATAACCTCCTCTACGGCGCCTAAGTTATGGGACACCCTGTATAATAATCACTTAATTATAAATAATATTTTTTCATTTTTATTTTATTTGGTAAATAAAAATTAAATTGATTTTTTTATGGAAATCAAAAGTATTTTGTTGATAAAACTGAATAAGTCATATTTTTTAACATTTGCAAATGTAAAAAAACACAGACTCATACCAAATATTTTCTAAAAAAACTAATTGCTAGAGTTTAATAAACTAATGAATGGATTTTGGTAAAATAAACCAATGAGTGCTTTTTATTTCGAGGCAAGAGTTTTGCTGATAAAATATAACAAAAAATCTATATTATAAATATAGGCTGTCCCATTTTTATCATTTGGGTGGTTTCGGGAACTTCTAGAGAAGATTGAAGAAAAAACGACTACACCTTAGTGTGCTTTAATTTGAAGAGAATAATGATGGTAAACATCGCATATCAATATTATAAACATAGAAACCGAAAACACCCAAAAGTGTCGAAAATGCACCCTGTACACTAGGGGATCAAATATACTCTTTAAATCCTGATGCAAAAATTTTGATAAATATCTCAAGGTCTGAGTATATAATTCGGAGTTTTTGACTTTTTTTAACAGAACAAATCTACTTACTGTAAAAAATTTACTAAGAGCAATGTATTACCAAGGTGAAAGAGTAAAAAGCTAAAAAAACACTTTTGACAATTTGAAATAAAAAGAAACACTTTTACCTGTGTTTTAAATTTTAGGGATTAAAGTAACACTTTACTATATCCAGAAAAAAATAATATAAAGTAGATTTCTTATCTTTAGGGAAAAATAATAAAAATCAAAACTACGGATATTACCAGCTGTAAATAAGTTATTGATTTCTTATATTATAAATCGATAAAAAAATTAATTCTGTAAAAATAGAATGGCTGTCAAAGCTGTACCGGTAATATTTTACACTTATTTAAATTTTATAATTTTGGGTGCAAAAATTTTATAGGAAAATGTCTATAATATATTTATTTTATTTTCAACAAAATCTGCACGCCCATGGTTTTTCATCGATTTCTCTTTTATACCTCTTACAGTGTTGCCTGCGAGGATTCGGCGAAATTTTCTGAGATTTCATGCATGATGAATGAATTTGCGTATTAAATAATGGGGATGCGTCTTCTAGGGTTCCTTGAATTTCTTTGGTATACACCAACTGCTGACACTCATGTCAAACAGACGGTAACCATCAATTTATTGTCAAAATAGAGGCACCAAGAACCTCATTATATCAGAATTCATATCTCTGGAGAACAGCATCGCTGTGGAATAAACTCCCTGCGACAGTTTTCCCTGCAGGTGACAACCTGAACCGTTTCAAAACCAACACACACCAACATTTCCGCGCACTTGCCGCTTCTCGAGCGTGATAGGGATCTCCTTGCGGGTGCGCATGCCCGTAAAAAAAAAAAAAAAATAATGAATTTCATACACCTAACAATCAATTATACTCGTACTAAAAGTCATAGCAACAAAGTATTAAAAACA
This sequence comes from Aspidapion aeneum, assembly GCA_963576565.1. Lineage (NCBI taxonomy): Eukaryota > Metazoa > Arthropoda > Insecta > Coleoptera > Brentidae > Aspidapion > Aspidapion aeneum. Next base: position 28,625,913 of record OY755038.1, on the reverse strand, counting down.
ATAGGTTAGTTTATTGTCGAATCTCTATCTATGTATGTATATGTAGTAATTTGTTTTTTATGAGTAAGTATATGACGAAAAATCTAGTGAGTAATTTTATGTTGTTTTATATTTTTTGTAGTAATTTATGCTTTTGCACCATTGATAAAGTAAACCAGAATTTTAAATTAAAATTAGCACACATACATATACATAAATGTCTTATCCTTATCTCAGACCTACTGATAATAACTTTTGCACTTTCACTGCCAGTATTAAAAAAAGTTGTATACGATATAGTGCGCGTATTTTGGTCGTCGTTAAATTTTTTAATATATGATTTTCCAAAACACTTATAATACGGAGTGTCAAATTTTAGTGTATATACAATTAGACAAGTACAACTTTTAAAAGAAAGAAAATTAATAACAGTTTGAAGAGTGATAAAACTATCGGAAATGAAAGAAAATCTATCGCAGTCAATAGAAAAACAAATTAACATCCATCCGTTTTTATTGGGAGGATAATGGGTTTTCACGTTTTTACAGCGAAACTAAAATTCCTATAGAAAAAAGTTAAATACAAACGTAATTAATTGACGTACAATTCTTACATTAACTAGTTTTTACATAACCCAACATTTTCCAAAAAAAATCGGAAAGTTAATTAGAAAAATGGTTTATGCAAAATTGCAGACCTTTTTTTACTAACTTAAAGTTTAGTACCCGTAAATAAAGAAACAATAATTTTTCGTGGCTAAGAGGGCGTAGAAAGGTTTTGTTTCTTTTGTATTTTTCCGTGGACAGCTCGAAAGCTGTACACTCACGGGGGTCCAAGATTTAATGGACACCTATTAACCGTTGACAGTTAACTGTTTCGTCCTTAAGGGACTCTTCAGAACACTGCATGGTCAATGTAAGATTTTGTTTTTCTTGTATTTTTCCGTGGAGTATTTTTGGCTCACTCCGCTGACTCGACATAAAACGTCGCGAAGGCGGTGAAAATGCAAAATGCATTGACCCAATCTTAGGGACAAATTATGTCACGGTCGTGGATAGAGATAAAGGTGCCTATTATCGGATAGTTTTTGTTTTGGACTATAAAAATTTTTTTTAGCCATATATCAGAAGTACGTATTGGCAAACAATTACGTAACCTATATTTTTCAATATTCTGAAATGCCAAATGTCAAACCTAATTCTTTTCTGAGACAGATAAAAATATATTTTGGAATACAAAAATCACCATTTTAAAAATGGTGTCATAATATCGGATAGGAGGTAGTCCCAATATCGCAAATGTCCGATATTAGGAACCCATAGTAAAGTTAAAGCTTTTTTTATTATACTTTTTAATCAGTTAAAACCATACACTAGCATAATATTTTTGCAAGACAAAAATAATTTGTCAACGCTTAAAACTAAAAACAAAATTGGGAAACCCATAGTGTCCGATATTAGGGCATACATTATATGTGAGGTTATCAACCTTTTCGAAAAGACAAAACTGCACTAAACCTAATAAATTATACATCAAATAAAACCTTACAATATGCTTAATCAAATGATATAAATAAAATTAATATTTTGTCTTACCTTCTAAGAATAGATTGCCTATAATCAGCAGCGGTAAAATTTTCGTTCACTATAATTTCACGTAAACAACTAAACAGCAAATAAAAACTTGCCGCAGAAATCTGTAATTTATGTAGAACCTGTACAGCTTGGTGTAGCATCGGTACATGCACACGCAGGTAGATCGGACCAGTAGTTTAGGAAATACTTGACTATCCGATATTGGGAACTTATGCTATAATAGGCACCTTTCCTCCTCTACTGTTTTTCGTTTCATCTGCCTGCCTTTTGTTTTTACTCTGGTAGTTTCTTTTGTATTTGTAGATGTCGCCACTTGTGTAAAAGCATACGTTATCGCAAGCATTATTTTTTTATATCTCTTACCGATATAGTCAGATCCATATACCGTATCTATAGCTTTAAAAAATGTCATATTGACCATGCAGTGTTCTGAAGAGTCCCTTAAGAACGAACCAGTTAACTATCAACACTTAATAGGTGTCCATTAGATCTTGGACAGCTTGGAGGGTGTACAGCTTTCGAGCTGTACACGAAAAAATACAAGAGAAACAAAATTTTCTATGCCCTCTTAGCCCTGAAAAATTGTTGTGCCTTTACTTATTTCGTAATTTTTGTATTCAACTTTTTTTTAGTTATGCTAAAAGCGTGAAAACCCATTACCCCATGAATAACTCGTATCCAGTCTTATTTAATTTTCCTGTTCGCTGGGATATATTTTTATTTATTTCCAATAGTTTTTATTCTGTAATAAATTGTTTCCCTTCCGGTTTCCATGTTTATTTTTAAAGATATGGGTGATTTCTTGGCTTATTTTAAAACTCAGGAGTTTCTATGAACAGAGGTCGGAAATCGCTTTGTTATCGCTTTACAGATCAAAGTGTTCAAATATAACTTTTTAATTTTTTTTTAGCTATTGTAGTTTTTTAAATATTTAGCTTAAACAAACGTGAAACCTAAACCAGGTTACTAGATAGTTTAAGTTGTGCTACGTATTTTTACGTAAAACTGCACGTTAAGCGCTCTACGTTTTGTTCCAAATTTGAGTTTAAGTTAAATGTTTTTACGTTACCATAACAAGTCTACTAATAGCAGAGAATATGGAATTCGGTACTGTGTTTTTTTGATGTTACAATTTTGTTTTTTGTCTTTTCAACTACAGTAGGAATATATTTGCAAAGTCTAGGCCTCATTTTTCGATCGGTCAATCAACCAATTCTATTCTTTGGTAACGTTAAGGTCCCGCAGACTACCGTAAGCTAACGTAAATACGTAAGCTCCTAACGTGACCTTGACGACGGTGTGACGAAGTGCGCTTGCGTAACTGTCAAATCTCATGCTTACGTAAAAATACGTAGCACAACTTAAACTATCTACTATGTTTGAGTACGGTAAATAGTATCTGTAGGGAGATGTTTGATCAAGGGCTTAGCCGGATGCGATGTCTGTTTTATTCTTCCTCGAACAAAGTTAATTCATTGTTTTGTCTAGAAACTTTTTGGCCTCTGTCACCATATTGAACAAAACATTTTGAGAGATTTCTAGTTTAAATATCTAGCAAATTAAATTGTTTTTTATTTATTTTTGTTATAACAAAAAATTCTAAACCAAACAGGATATTTTTTGTATGTTAGAATTCACCACTAAAGCAAAGAAGTTCTAGAAAAATTTTCAAAACCTCTAGTCGACAACGAAGCGTTTTCCAAACTATGTTTCTATGAACTTTTAGTCATAAAGTAAGTCAAAGAATTATCTCGTTTACCATAATTTTCGCTTATTTATTATCTCTCTTTAGTTTAAATTAAAATTAGGTTTGGAAAACCCTATAAATATATTTTGCGAACCGCGAATTTAATGTTTGGAATACCAAAAATCGTTTTAAAATGTTTAGATGTCAAACTTGGCTCAGTCGATTGTTTTGTGTGGATGTCGTTCAATTAAAAATAATAAATGTAATAAGTGATTTGTTGTAAGAGCATAATCTTTGATTTATTTCTTTGGTTTATAAAAATTAAAAACGATTTTTTTTTCTGTGTGTTTACAAAAAAGTTTGTAAAAAAACTCAGTAAAAAGTGATTTGTAAGGTAAAAAACCAAATATTATAGCAAATTAAAACATATTTGGCGACCAGAATCTTAATTTATCTCAAAATAGAAGCAAAAATATTTGTTAAAATAATTTATTATGCACACCGTTTTTAACGGTACGTAGACAAAACAATTCGTTAAAAACAAAATCACAGCCGTAGCCGTTACGCCTTTTAGTAGGGGAGGCCGTAAATATTTTTTGGCACTTATTTTCTTTGTCGGTGTATATGAATAATAGTAGAGTAAATTTGTAAAAAAAATCTGCAAAAAGGGTATATTTTTTTTAAATTTGGCATAGCAGTACCTATGACCCAAAGCTAAATTTTCATTCGAGGATCCCCGATTTTCCGGCTTCAGAATCCAAGATGGCGGCTGTCAAAGTTAGGAAAAAAATTAATTTAATGTTTTAGGTAGGTACGTGACATATGTCAACTTTTTTGACATCTGTGTTTTTTTCTTGTTTTGTCTGGTTTAATTAACCTCCAAAAAAAAAACCAAAAAGCTTTTTTTTTACTTTTTCCGCCGCCATCTTTCAAAAGTAAATGAGTTGAATTTCTTTTGTACATTATAATTTAAAACTACCTTAGAGTAATATAAAATGACATTTTTTATTTTTTGGTAAAAAATTTTAACAAGTCAATAAAATACACTTATTTTTATGTTTTGTACGCCGCCATCTTGAATTATATTGGACATAAGTCATTTATTATAAAAATTTTAAAATCAGCGACTTTTATTAAGTGTAAATTAATATACTACATGGCAATACTAGTTCTGTCAAACAAGAATATAAAAATAACTTTTTTATATAAACTTCGGTCGCCATCTTGCAAGGTAAATGTCAAATTGTAACTTTTTAGAAATACTTCAAAAAGATGAGTTACTCTTGATAAAATCCAGAACATTTTTTTGTAAAAAACTTTCCATCCATCTTTGTGCTGGGGAACCGATTTTTTTTGCAGTAAGTTTAATGAGCAGGTTTATAGCTTTAATAAGAGGCGTTAAAAAAACTGAAAGGAAATATCGAAGAAAAATTAATTTTTCGCCATTTTGTTATAAACTGAAGGGTCTCAAATTTTTTTTACAGTTTTAAATTGAGCCATAAAACAGGAAATTAATTTTTCTTCTTAACTTTGGTGATCCTCGAAAAAAATTTAGGTTTGGGTATTAGCGTTGTTTGTACTCTCCATCAAACAACGGTATTAGATACCACCATGCCTAATATAAAAAAATATACCCTTTTTGCAGGGTTTTCTTAAAATAATCTACAAATTTACTCAACTATAAGTATTGTTATTGTATAACAATTTTTAATTCTGGCAATGATTTTTCGATGAGCTCAAAAGGTTAGTAAATGATATGAGTCGACTTATTGTCTTAGTTCTAAATCTTTTACATTAAAAACAGATCATGAACATCATAAGAAAAGCAATGTCATCTCAAGTGGTGGAAAATACCTCTGGCTGAAAATTTTTAGATCCTAAAATTCGCTAATTTGAGCTCTTATTTTCTTAGTCTTAAAATTGAACGTACCCACTAATGTTATAATACACTTTAACTAAAAATAACTCTGGCTGATTTACAATGTTGGAAAATACACCTGTCGGCGATTTAAAATTGGAAAATTATGAACTTATTTTCCTAGTTTTGAAATTTTTTCACGTTAGATTATACTATAATGTTATGGAGAAAAAAGTCTGGCTCTTATTTACAATCACGAAAGCCTCGCCAGAAAACTCTAAGAATATATAAAAAAATTTGTTATTTGGCATGCCTGACGTACACCCTGCAGCTTAATTTAGGTTTAAAAAAAGCAAAATAATTTTAACAGTCACAATCGGCAACAAACGGCAACAAAGCTAACCTATATGCATGGAAACTTTTAGAATTACAATAAGTCCAATAATTACTTCTTCTCATTTATATGTAGGTCTCAGAAACATTAACATAATCAAATGGGTCAAATTAACGGGCATTAGATAAGCCTGACAAGGCTTTGGGGACCTTTTAAATTAGGGTCGCTGTATCCTGGAAGCCTCGCTAGGGTTCCAGGATGCAGTGACCCTATATTAAATACTATCCAGAGTGTTATTTTAAGCTTTTGCTATTGTAAAATCTATCATCTCATAAAGTTTTAGAAATAAGCATTTACTCATTTCATATCTTTTTTCACTTGCCAGAAATATAAAGATTAGCCAAAATATTATTTTTAGTTAGCTTAAGTGTAATCCCCCCTATTCATATAACAAATTTTGCTTATAATTGATCAATAAACAATTATATCGTTTTTTGCTGACTAAGAAAATAAGTTTCCAAAATCTTTAATTTCTATACCTTTTTCAGTATTTACATTATTATCAGGGGGGGAGGAGGTGGTTAAGCATTGCGGTATACTTAATGTTTTTGAATGTGTTTTTTTTTTAATTGCTTTACGAAGGGGGGAGTGGTTGGTCAAAAATCCTAAATCTTTGCATTACATTTAATTTATGAATGTTTCCTAAAGTAGATAGTGTCATTTGTCTAATTAATTATTACATACATTTTTGTAAAAATAACCACTTGATTATTATAAATAGATACATAATCTTTATTAAAATATACCTAATATAGAACCAAAGTTTACACAATTCATATTTTAATTGTGTAAACTTTGATAGAACATGCTAATGGAATTACCCATATCGATGTTTATATTTTTTCATCTTTATGTCAAGATGTTTTAGTTAGACATTCAACTAAAAAAAAATATTTTATCAAAGATCAGTCTCTTAACGGCAATAACCTCTGAAATTGCGTCATTTAAATTAGTGGTGCTAAAAATTCGTTTACATGGTGCGAAGTAATAAAAACTAATCAACGCTATCGAGTGTGCGTCTCATATTTTTATTTAAAAAAATTTTTAGAGGTCGTAATTTTTCATATTAGTGCTTATTGTACGGTGTGTTTCGTCTATATCGACAGAGATTGATTCGATTTTAATGCTTGAGTGATAAAACAAAATTCTTGGAAAGTAAAAGTACATATTTTCAGTGAAATTTGCTGGGATAAATTATGAGTGATTGATGTTTTGGCTTAGGACTAATGGTATACAACTTATAACTTTTGTTAGGTCTAGTGCAACTTGAATTCAGTTATCTTGAAACCTAATTTATATTGCAGCAATGGTAAGTGCATATTATGATAATAGGCTGGCTTAACATTAGATAGAATGCAGATCAATTCTTTTTCTTTCTAAATATTTTAAGGTTTGTTTTACGCAGTGACGTAATACACAACCGCAGATTTAATGTCACACTTGATTTTTTGTAAAAATAACCACTTGATTATTATAAATAGATACATAATCTTTATTAAAATATACCTAATATAGAACCAAAGTTTACACAATTCATATTTTAATTGTGTAAACTTTGATAGAACATGCTAATGGAATTACCCATATCGATGTTTATATTTTTTCATCTTTATGTCAAGATGTTTTAGTTAGGCATTCAACTAAAAAAAAATATTTTATCAAAGATCATTCTCTTAATACAATAACCTCTGAAATTGCGTCATTTAAATTAGTGGTGCTAAAAATTTGTTTACATGGTGCGAAGTAATAAAAACTAATCAACGCTATCGAGAGTGCGTCTCATATTTTTATTTAAAAAAAATTTTAGAGGTCGTAATTTTTCATATTAGTGCTTATTGTGTGGTGTGTTTCGTCTATATCGACAGAGATTGATTTGATATTAATGCTTGAGTGATAAAACAAAATTCTTGGAAAGTAAAAGTACATATTTTCAGTGAAATTTGCAGGGATAAATTATGAGTGATTGGTGTTTTGGCTTAGGACTAATGGTATACAACTTATAACTTTTGTTTAAGTTTAGTGCAACTTGAATTCAGTTATCTTGAAACCTAATTTATATTGCTGCAATGGTAAGTGCATATTATGATAATAGGCTGGCTTAACATTAACCAGAATGCAGATCAATTCTTTTTCCTTTCCAAATATTTTAAGGTTTGTTTTACGTAGCGACGTAATAGATAACTGCACATTTAATGTCACACTTGATTTTTTGTAAAAATAACAATTTGATTGTTATAAATAGATACATAATCTTTATTAAAATATACTTAATATGGAATCAAAGTTTACACAATTAATATTTTAAATGTGTAAACTTTGATAGAACATGTTAATGGAATTACACATATCGATGTTTATATTTTTTCATCTTTATGTCAAGATGTTTTAGTTAGGCGTTCAACTAAAAAAAATATATTTTATTAAAGATCATTCTCTTAACGGCAATAACCACTGAAATTGTGTCATTTAAATTCGTGGTGCTAAAAATTAGTTTACATGGTGCGAAGTAACAAAAACTAATCAACGCTATCGAGTGTGCGCCTCATATTTTTATTTAAAAAAAAAATTTAAAGTCGTAATTTTTCATATTAGTGCTTATTGTGCGGTGTGTTTCGTCTATATCGACAGAGATTGATTCGATTTTAATGCTTGAGTGATAAAACAAAATTCTTGTAGAGTAAAAGTACATATTTTCAGTGACATTTGCAGGGATAAATTATGAGTGATTGGTGTTTTGGCTTAGGACTAATGGTATACAACTTATAACTTTTGTTTAAGTTTAGTGCAACTTGAATTCAGTTATCTTGAAACCTAATTTATATTGCTGCAATGGTAAGTGCATATTATGATAATAGGCTGGCTTAACATTAACCAGAATGCAGATCAATTCTCTTTCCTTTCCAAATATTTTAAGGTTTGTTTTACGCAGCGACGTAATAGATAACCGCACATTTAATGTCAAACTTGATTTTTTGTAAAAATAACAATTTGATTGTTATAAATAGATACATAATCTTTATTAAAATATACTTAATATGGAACCAAAGTTTACACAATTAATATTTTAAATGTGTAAACTTTGATAGAACATGTTAATGGAATTACACATATCGATGTTTATATTTTTTCATTTTTATGTCAAGATGTTTTAGTTAGGCGTTCAACTAAAAAAATATATTTTATCAAAGATCATTCTCTCAACGGCAATAACCACTGAAATTGCGTCATTTAAATTAGTGGTGCTAAAAATTAGTTTACATGGTGCGAAGTAATAAAAACTAATCAACGCTATCGAGTTGTTCGTAATTTTTCATATTAGTGCTTATTGTGCGGTGTGTTTCGTCTATATCGACAGAGATCGATTCGATTTTAATGCTTGAGTGATAAAACAAAATTCTTGGAAAGTAAAAGTACATATTTTCAGTGAAATTTGCTGGGATAAATTATGAGTGATTGGTGTTTTGGCTTAGGACTAATGGCATACAACTTATAACTTTTGTTAGGTTTAGTGCAACTTGAATTCAGTTATCTTGAAACCTAATTTATATTGCAGCAATGGTAAGTGCATATTATGATAATAGGCTGGCTTAACATTAAATAGAATGCAGATCAATTCTTTTTTCTTTCCAAATATTTTAAGGTTTGTTTTACGCAGTGACGTAATACACAACCGCAGATTTAATGTCACACTTGATTTTTTGTAAAAATAACCACTTGATTATTATAAATAGATACATAATCTTTATTAAAATATACCTAATATAGAACCAAAGTTTACACAATTCATATTTTAATTGTATAAACTTTGATAGAACATGCTAATGGAATTACCCATATCGATGTTTATATTTTTTCATCTTTATGTCAAGATGTTTTGGTTAGGCGTTCAACTAAAAAAATATATTTTATCAAAGATCATTCTCTCAACGGCAATTACCACTGAAATTGCGTCATTTAAATTAGTGGTGCTAAAAATTAGTTTACATGGTGCGAAGTAATAAAAACTAATCAACGCTATCGAGTGTGCGTCTCATATTTTTATTTAAAAAATTTTTTAGAGGTCGTAATTTTTCATATTAGTGCTTATTGTGCGGTGTGTTTCGTCTATATCGACAGAGATTGATTCGATTTTAATGCTTGAGTGATAAAACAAAATTCTTGGAAAGTAAAAGTACATATTTTCAGTGAAATTGCAGGGATAAACTATGAGTGATTGGTGTTTTGGCTTAGGACTAATGGTATACAACTTATAACTTTTGGTTAAGTTTAGTGCAACTTGAATTCAGTTATCTTGAAACCTAATTTATATTGCTGCAATGGTAAGTGCATATTATGATAATAGGCTGGCTTAACATTAACCAGAATGCAGATCAATTCTTTTTTTTTCCAAATATTTTAAGGTTTGTTTTACGCAGTGACGTAATACACAACCGCAGATTTAATGTCACACTTGATTTTTTGTAAAAATAACCACTTGATTATTATAAATAGATACATAATCTTTATTAAAATATACCTAATATAGAACCAAAGTTTACACAATTCATATTTTAATTGTGTAAACTTTGATAGAACATGCTAATGGAATTACCCATATCGATGTTTATATTTTTTCATCTTTATGTCAAGATGTTTTAGTTAGGCATTCAACTAAAAAAAAATATTTTATCAAAGATCATTCTCTTAACGGCAATAACCTCTGAAATTACGTCATTTAAATTAGTGGTGCTAAAAATTTGTTTACATGGTGCGAAGTAATAAAAACTAATCAACGCTATCGAGAGTGCGTCTCATATTTTTATTTAAAAAAATTTTAGAGGTCGTAATTTTTATATTAGTGCTTATTGTGCGGTGTGTTTCGTCTATATCGACAGAGATTGATTCGATTTTAATGTTTGAGTGATAAAATAAAATTCTTGGAAAGTAAAAGTACATAGTTTCAGTGAAATTGCAGGGATAAACTATGAGTGATTGGTGTTTTGGCTTAGGACTAATGGTATACAACTTATAACTTTGGGTTAAGTTTAGTGCAACTTGAATTCAGTTATCTTGAAACCTAATTTATATTGCAGCAATGGTAAGTGCATATAATAATAGGCTGGCTTAACATTAACCAGAATCATTGAGTAAATAACCCATATATTTACTCAATGCCAGAATGCAGATCAATTCTTTTTCCTTTCCAAATATTTTAAGGTTTGTTTTACGCAGCGACGTAATACACAACCGCAGATTTAATGTCACACTTGATTTTTTTTAAAAATAACCACTTGATTATTAAAAATAGATACATAATTTTAATTAAAATATACCTAATATAGAACCAAAGTTTACACAATTAATATTTTAATTGTGTAAACTTTGATAGAACATGCTAATGAAATTACCCATATCGATGTTTATATTTTTTCATCTTTATGTCAAGATGTTTTAGTTAGGCATTCAACTAAAAAAAAATATTTTATCAAAGATCATTCTCTTAACGGCAATAACCACTGAAATTGCGTCATTTAAATTAGTGGTGCTAAAAATTTGTTTACATGGTGCGAAGTAATAAAAACTAATCAACGCTATCGAGAGTACGTCTCATATTTTTATTTAAAAAAAATTTTAGAGGTCGTAATTTTTCATATTAGTGCTTATTGTGCGGTGTGTTTCGTCTATATCGACAGAGATTGATTCGATTTTAATGTTTGAGTGATAAAATAAAATTGTTGGAAAGCAAAAGTACATATTTTCAGTGAAATTTGCTGGAATAAATTATGAGTGATTGGTGTTTTGGCTTAGGACTAATGGTATACAACTTATAACTTTTGGTTAAGTTTAGTGCAACTTAAAAGTAAAAACCAGAATCCAGAAAAATTATTTTTCCTTTCCAAATATATTGGGGTCTATAATACAAATGAGGAAATGAGGGTCTCTTTTATGCAGGGACGTAATGCACCAAGGTCTTTATATTTTTACACAGGTTATCTACAGAATTTGAAACATCATTGAACCTGACTAGCTAATTATAATCAGATTAAAAAATCTCCGTCACCGGGTTGCCTTAAACCATTCGTTTTATGGAAACCCGATGACGCAGCTACAGTCGTCCAGTTAAGTTCACATGACTGGTCAAATTCTGTAGGCAACCTGTGTAAAAGTAGGACGACCTTGGTAATGCACAACCGTAGATTTAGTGTCTCACTTTTTCTCTTTTAGTGTAATAGAATCATACATGATAACCTACATTATATTTGGCATTTGTCCTCATTTGTCTTTCTTTTAGTGGTGCGGTCTTTTTTGCGCTGTACCTATAATTAAAAACATTTTAAATGAGGTACCGCCTGACAGTTCCTGATTCAAATTTTAGGGTTAGAATATAGAATTGGCGCTTGCATCGTATTATAAACTCGGATTAAAAAGCAACTGTCTTGTATGTGTTCGGTGTATGGAACAAAGATAGAAAGATAATTAATATTACAGTAAATGTAATAGAAGGGTTTCAATTTTTCATATACCCCTTAAAATGTTAATGCAACAATAAAGTTTTTAAAGTATAAGAGGCAACTTCAAAGGGGGTAAAGTCCAACGATTATAAACACAGGATTGCTTATTAGCTCGAATCTTTCAGCGGTAGACGGCGCCTTGCTTACGTCACTAGTGTACCTCTACTCAGCGCGCTTCATTTGATACACATTGCAATCGTGAATTTTTCCCGCTTTTTTCTTGCTTATTTGCAAATAAATTTTTTATTCGTGATAGTAAATATAATTAATAATTTCATTCATTCACAACAAATGATTTGATAAATCAAGAGTTTGCTCTGAGAGCTGAATTTTCCTACCAGACGATATGTTTGGAGTTTCTTTTTTAAATAGTTGAAAGTTTTAGAATAGAAGTAGGATTTTTTCTAAAAGTTTGATCAATTTAAATCATTAGATGTATAATGTATTGTTTTTGTTACGGATATAATAAAATACCCTTATATTATGTAGTAACAAAAAAGTATTTATTTGATATTACAGATCTAAAATTGCAATATTTATTATATTATTATGTCAAAAACCAGTCAGTTTTTGGAGAAAACAGCCAAATAAGATGTGTTTTTCAACGTCTTATGCTTTAAATCAATAGATTTTCATAAGTTTTTTTTCAAATGATTTACATTGTTTGTGTTATGAGTTGTTTTTATCCCACCCAGCACCCATTTTTACTCTTTCTCCTGTAACATGTATCTGAAAACTTCTATAAAGAGACTAAAAAACTAAAACTAAACTTGGAGAAACTGTCTACAAAATAAACTTTCCAATAATCAGTTTAATAAAAGACGTACGTTTGCGGCATAATTACCAATTTTCTTTAATGTGATTAATTTAATGAGCAAGGAGTTTCCAAAAATCCAAAAAAAATGAAAAGTTTATATAAATATAATAATATAAAAGTATATATATTTATATTTCTACACTGTAAGAGGGAACACTAAGCTTTTATTTCAACAATAAATTAATGTGCTTTCTTTATATCAATTCACTTAATTCACATTTCTAAAGGTTTATCATAACAAAAACATTTAATTTAAAAAAAAGCCAAGTACGCGAAAGTGGTATTCCGTAAAAAGAATTGAGATAAAAGTAAAGCCAAGTTCTACAATGCAAATTTCAAAATAAATGGTTTTTACTAGTTTGGAAATGTTTTTTTAGAGGGGAGAGAAGTAAATTATAATTTTGGGGTTTTAAAATTTTTTTCTATAGTTTTATCATAGTTCCTGTCAGTCTGCCATATCTGGAAGTGGGCAATGTTACTTTTACATAACTTTACATGTTTATGAGAAGGGAGTAAATTAGAATTTGGGGGTTTTTTGATTTTTTTCCAGGGGTTTGGTTATAATTTCTATCAGTCGGCCAAATTTCAGCTTTGTAGCGTGTCTGGAATTAGAGTAGAATTTTGATGATCTATACATGAGTGAGTGAGTGAGTGCAAATTTCGACGTTTTTTGAAATTTCGTAACTACTTTAGTACTTTTTGGAATTCCATGAAACTTGGATTGTTAACTCCATGGAGATCTACGACTGTGCAAAGTTTGAGATTCGTAGCTCATTCCGAAGTAGAGTTTTAGATAGGTCAAATATCGGCTGAAATGTTTTAAGAAAAGATGGTACGGCACGTGAACTTGGCGAAGCACTGCCGTGCCCTCAGATTTACCTCCTAAATAGTCAACCACACCGTCAAATAAATGAAAAACGCAAAAAAACGGAGGTGAAAACGTCAAAAACACCTTAAAATCACACGAGCTCTCAATAGAAACAAAGCAACTGGTCCGCTGGTGACGTAAGCAGACACTGTTCGTCTCGCTGAGCGACGCTAACATAGAGTTAAATGGAAATAAGCAATCCCGAGAGCAATCCTGTGTGTTTCGGAAAAAGGCATTTCCATCCTCAGCGTGGCTTGCCTGACTACAGTCAATCAAACTGACTATAAGATACAAGGTAAATCAAAAAGAATGAAAAAATAGGTGAAACCAATCTATTCATTTAACAAGTAAAACGACAGCGAACCAAGGAAACTAAGTTCATGGCGGGAAGAAAACGTCCACCGGTCTATAAGGAAGAAAGAGAAAGAGGAGTTCTGGACCGAAACCAATGAGTTAACAAAGTATAATAAGAGGTAACTTCAACGGAAATAACCGTGTCCGTGGTTGACTTTACCGTCTTTGAAGTTGCCCTTTATATTTGTTAACTGATTGTTTTCGGTTTTGAACCGACGCTGTAACTGTTACGAAATGTCTGTGTTCCTTATAGACCGGTGGACGTTTTCGTCCCGCCATGGACTTAGTCTCCTTGGTTCGCTGTCGATTCACTCGTTTAATGAGTAAATTGGTTTCACCTATAATTTCGCTCTTTTTGATTTACCTAATAATATTTATGCTAAATATTTTTGTTTGTTTTTGCTCCATCCATAAAGTGGGAAAACATAGTCTGTACTATTTATAAATATAGTCAATAATCCAATGAGGCGTGGGATCCGGCTAGAACACACCTGTCCATTAATTTTCTGCGATGCAATTTTTTAATTAAGAATCATATCGATAAACATATAGACGCTGTGTAAAATTTTTTAACACTAATAAAGAATTAGAACTAGTGTTAACAAAGATAATGAGATAAGCCAAGTGGTGATTTTTCGAACTATACAGGGTGTAATTTAAATGATGTACCAAACCTTTGAGTATAGTGAAACCTCCCATAAGCGGACACTCACGGTTCCGTCGATTTTGTCCGCTTATTGCAGGTGTCCGCTTATGAGAGAGAACTGCGAAAATTCAATATATTATATTTATTAACAATTTCCGCTGCTTGAGTTTTTCCGATATTAAATTTTTCAGCGATCTTTCGTGCTGATAGATGTTCCTTCTCTGAAACGTTAACAACTTCCATTTTTTCACGTACACTAAGAAGTTTTTTACTAGGCACTATTTCCAAGAGATCTATTACTACCCAATTGAAGAATAAAAATAAAACACAGCAATCCCGCCCCCGCCTAATAAAATATGTTGTAAATACGGCAGAAGTATTTAGTTCTCGCATTAAAACGGAAAGAGGTAATTCCCCGGCTGCAGAGTGCGTTGTTGCCAACATACTACATAATATTGGTGCCCATGTTGTGCAGCGCTCCGTCCCGTTGTCAGAGGTTCGCGTCCGGTTAAGGGAGGTTTCAAAATTTTTTAACCAAAAAAAATTGTCCGCGTCTGGTTATTAGAGTGTCCGGTTATGGGAGTGAATTTTACATGTAAAGAAATATGAAAAAGCGTGGTTCCAAAAAATTTGTCCGCCTAAAGGGAGTGTCCGCTTAATAGAGGTGTCCGCAAGGAGAGGTTTCACTGTATATGACCCATATAGAGGTACAACTGGCGAGCCTTGCAATATTAAGGGGCAGATGGCGCTATAGTTCTTTCATTTCGAAAAGCCACAAAAAAAACCATAATAAAATTTGAAGTGTGAAACCCATTAAGGAATTCTAAACAACTGGGAACTGTTTATAGTATATAGTCAAGTAAAATAAAACTTTTAATAAAAGTTGCTGCTTAATGCGTATAATAATCATTAATAGATAGGTACTATATACTGTGTAGCTTGCTCCTGTAATATGTGTAATACGTCCCTATATTCTGGAACGATTTCTGTAATTTTCTACTAAAAGTTGCGTATACATATAATGAATAATATCTTGAGTCTTCCTCGTACAATGTGTTTTTAACAGTTTTGCCTTGCCCTTTGGATATTTTTACCTTCCTAGCCCGCGTAGCAATGGCTAGAGGGAAGGTATTATTTTCGACGATTTGAGATAACGCCAAAAATGTGTTATTTGGATGTATTTTGACCTATCCAAGCAATATCGTCGTGATGTCTGTCTGTGTGTGTGTATATTATTTCTGTAAGTAAGTGTGATAATAGGCTAGCTAGGAAGGTGTCAGTTCCGTCATGGATCCATTTATTTTTTAGGGTTAAGGTTTGGTTCCTGTAACACCGCAGACTCTAATGGTACCACCACTTCTTGGTCCTCAAATGGTCTCCAAAAATTTGTTTGTGGTGTTTCAAATGGCCGCCAAAACGCCATTATTAATGTCACTTACTAGGTCCTCACTTATAAAAACACTAAAATATACAAGTTTATAATTGTTATTATTCACAATAATAATGAAAATGTCACAATACTATGAATTCAAATCCGTAATATAAACACAACCGCTAACAATTTTAAAATGAGTTTGATCCTGTATTAAAGAATGCAGGTGGTACCTTTTGAAAGCCTTTGTTGTATTTCGAGAAGGGATCAGGTACTTATAGAATGGTATAAGGTATGTTCGAAACTTTAACTTTAAAGAATGATGCATACCTAGCCGTGCTTAAAACACAGATATTCTTCCCAAAATTTGAAAATAAATTTTCAATTTTTGCACAGGCTCCTGAAAATCCCAAAATGGTTATTATGAATAGGGTGTCACGCGCCTTTTTTTTGTGATATTTTTTTGGGGCTTTTTGAAATGACAGAACTATACGCAATATTCAGAGACAACTACTATGATCTAATATCTAATGGCATTTGTATGATAGGCATAAACCTCGGAACTCGCACATGCAACTAAATCGTACTAGAAGTCCCTGAATATTGCGTACCAGACGAATTTATTTCAGCGACATCTGCCCCTCAATAATGCAAGGCTCGCCGGTTTCACCTCTATGGGGACCATATACTCAAAGAACAAACCCTAAGGGATGGTGAAGAGGGTCAAAAGTAGACAAAAAGTTCAAATAACTTTTGGCTAGTCAGTTTCAGCTCCTTGTCGCACATGCTAGTGAAACTTTATAGGTTCGAAAGGGTGGAGCAGTTTTTTGACAGTTTAAAAATTGAAAATATTCAAACTTTTTAAGTGATCATCTCATCAATATGCAGATTTCATAATATAGTGGAACACATTTTCATCAATAATTTGTGTTATAACCAAAAACTTCTTTGAAGCTTTCGTTTTTGAGATATTTACAAAAAAAAACTGTTTTCAAGGCTGATATAGCGTGGAATTTACTTGGAGTGTGCTAATGGGCTAGGAAGGTGTCAGATCCGTCATGGATCTATTTATTTCTCAAATAGTTTTAAAACATAATTATCACCTTTATTAAAATGCTTCCACAAAATTTCGATTGTCTGATGCAGTGGCGACTCGTAACTTTCGCAATGGTGACGCAGGCTTTCGCTCCCCCCATTCTTGATACACACATATAAAAAAGAAAAATATAATAATATGCTAATAATGTAAATACCTATTTTATAAAGAACTTACCTAAAGTCAGTAAAATCAGTGAAATCTGGTAGATAGTAGGTTTAAGATTATGCAATTGCAATTTAAGTGCTTGCATGTGAGGCAAATTCGTCTATCCTTTAAATTTGCGAACTTATTTATAATGCTATCGTAAAATGACTGTAAAACCTTTAATTCATTTAATAGTTCTTTTTTGATAGAAATTTTTGATAAATTTGTCAGCCTTTTCTCCAACATGGTACTTCACAGGTAGGGTTTAATACGTTTGAGACACGAAAAGCTGTGCTCTACCGAAACACTAGTGGATGGAATGCTCACAATAGCGTTTAAACTTCCTTGAAGATGCTTCTATTCTCAAATAATGTTTCCATTATTCTGTGGGGTTTCATAGATTAGCTGCCATTAATTTTTTAACCTTTGAAACTCTGTAAATTATTTAGTGCTTGGGTGGAAAAGTTTTTCAAATACCTTTTCAATTTCGAAGTATCCAAAAATTAACGTCACAAAGAGAAGCTTTTCCATATTTTGAAAACGGGTTGTATTTGCAGTGAAATGGTATCAAGGATTTCATAACACACCGCCCTATATTTGTTAACAATGTGATCTCGTGTAAACGTTGCTCTTATTCTGCCGTCGGATGTTCGGTTGGAACAATTGTTCTTGACGCAGCTATATTGATAATATTCATAAATAATGTACCTTCATTTCTTTTGATATTGAGTAGAGTTTGCGTATTTTTAATTTTATGCAGAAGGTAATATCAAATGATTTCTTTGACAGTACATCAAATCGTACATCTGTTACCCCAAAAATCTCTCTAAAAATAACCACCAAAAGCATCCGAATCAAAACCGAATATAAACAATACACCGGTAAATGGTGTCCATTTCAATAATGTACGCAGGTTCAACACCTGATTCTCTGCCCTGTTAAAATATGCGACGTTATCATGAGAACCAACGGACGCCTTCACCCCACGGCATATCGAGTAGACACAGGCGAATGAAAAACAAAAATCGCTTCAACTTCATTCTCTACACTGTAGACTTCTATAGCGATATGTTTTGTTGCCTGCTAATTGCAAAATATAGAAAGAGAGAACGACATATCGCTGTTTGCACTGATTGCAACTTGCCGCAACGAAAACTTTTTCCCGCCATTTAATTTTAAACTCGAAAATGACAAGAAGTGATTAAATTGCGGTATATTTTTTGTAATTCTCTTCATTACTAATTACTTAGCAGCGAGAATAAATAAATAAACACAATTTAACAACGTTTCAAGGAAGATTTTAACCAAACAGTGTGTAGACAGTGCTCTTATATATGTGTGCATACTTATACTTGTCATATTTTGTTGATGTTCCCCCCATTGTGATCTATCATTATTGCTTAAAGCCTTATCCAAACCAAAAAACGTGTTTGCGGGCGACTGAACAACACGTTGGCCGGCAAAACGTCAAAGAATTTTGTTGAGTGTTGTAACAAATGTTGCTTGGTGTGTACGTATCTTTAGTCTCATTATTATTAAATTTAAACTGCATTGCATCCGAGAATCTGATTTTAATTGATTTTATAGTTAACCTAATTAAAGGTCATGGACGCAGCAAGTAAAGACTAGAAACCAAATTTCGGTCTTCCATTGTCTTTATTTATATTAAACACGACGACGTTTCGGGTAGTAATTATCTCTAACCGTTTTCAAGTTTAAACTAAAGAATCCAGTCTATAGGCTACTACTTGATGTTCAGTCAGGTGTGATGACCCGCCCCCTAATTAATCCTAATGTCCGTGCTTGATTGACCGAAAACTTCTTTAGTCTGCATTATAAACGCAGCTTTAATAAACTTTCATTTTCACCAATGCGACTCCTTATGCACAACTTTAGCTTCTGACCACTGAATCCTGTGATCATTTGAACATGCATCATCCGCGAAACCGGATTTTTCAATGGTCATTGCCAAGAACAGCAAATGCTGTTCTCGGGTGATTCTTCAAAACAAGAACAGAGCAAAATCGAAGTTCTGTATAACGTCTTTTATCAAAACTGGGCAAAATCAAAAAGGACAAAATCATAAAAAGGGGTCGGGCCTAGCTTGTAACGTTCACCTAAAGAAGAGCGGTTCTGATATTGCTATGCAATTGAAGCGTCCTTCACTGCAATTTATTTACTGCCATGCCTAATGGAAACGCCGTATCTACATAGTGATTGCCATATCACATACGGCATTTTTATTAAGCAAGGCCATCCTTAAAAAAATTAAGGTGTTGGACCCTAGGTTAGGATTTATTTGCAATTAATTGGCCAAGAGGTTCGGTTTCGTTAGCACCGATTTCGACCTCCCAAAACAAGGACAGGGAACGAAAAAACATTTTTTTTGTATGTATTTTTAACATCCATGATACCGATTTGTATGAGAGGAAGAGAGACGGAATCAGTATGCATGAAACGAAAGGAGAGATTTGCTCATGCTAGGCCCGGCCCCTTTTTATGATTTTGTCCTTTTTGATTTTGTCCGGTTTTGATAAAAGACGTTTTTGCTCTTGTCTTGTTTTGATGAATGACGTACAGTGAACCCTCCTATAAGCGGACACTCACGGTTTAGTCGATTTTGTCCGCTTATTGGAGGTGTCCGCTTAAGAGAGGGAACTGCAAAATTTTGATATATATTTATTAACAATTTCCGCTGCTTGAGATTTTCCGATATTAAATTTTTCGGCGATCTTTCGTTCTGATAGATGTTCCATCTCCGAAACGTTAACAACTTCCATTTTTCCACATAAACTAAAAAGTTTTTTTATTAGGCGCCATTTCAAAGGATCTATTATTATCTAACTCAACAATAAACACATCATTCCCGCCGAACAAAATAATGTTGTAAATACGACAAAAGTATTTAGTCTTCGCATTAAAACGGAAAGAGGTAATTCTCCGGCTGAAGAGTGCATTGTTGCCAACATACTAAAAAAAATTGTCCGCGTCCGGTTATTAGAGTGTCCGGTTATAGGAGAGAATTTTACATGTAAAGACATAGGCAAAAGCTTGGTTCCAACAAATTTGTCCGCCTAAAGGGAGTGTCCGCTTAATAGAGGTTTCCGCAAGGAGAGGTTTCACTGTATTTGTATAATGTCCGGTTAATAATAATTCCGTTTTTGCCATTGGACAGTTATACCACTTTCATTAATGATCTTGGATGATTTTGCTTTTCCCATTTATGACGATGGATAGGGGCTCTTCCAATCCTATGCGAATGCTCATCTAATCGCACTATGGCCTTGTTTTCCCACCTGGTAACGATCTAATTTTGCATAAAAACATTATCTTATTATGACTTGTTATCACCTATTGTGAAGTTTTATTTAAAATCGAGTCTGAAATGTAACGTATGGATGGATTTCCCAGAATTTATTTAAAAATATGAGGACATATTTTTTTCGAGAAATCGTTGGTCTCGGCTGCGTGCACTCCAACTCAATTGCACCAGTGGCCATTGACGTAGACAAGTGGAAAAGGGCACTAAATTTAGGTTTGGTGTACCAAACTTATCATTATCGGTATCGGGCGACTAATATTGAACTTACACAGAATTTTTAACAAAAAATATGATAAGAAGTTTTTTAACTAATACAGCACAGTTAGAAAATATAAGTAAACCTCCTAAAATACTCTGCCAATCTATGGGCACCTAAGCTCACACTAGGTACTATAGTTATAGTGTGAGCTAATATAATCAAAAACTGAAATATATTTTATTCAACTCCAGACTCAATTACCTTTCGTTTGATACCACACAAGCCATGTTTTGACTTAAACTCAATTTTTTTCAATCTACCAACCACCCTTTTAAAAAAAACTAAAATGTATTTTGTTTAACTCCAGACTCAATTACCTTTCGTTTGATATCACACACGCCATATTTTCACTTAAACTCTAATTTTTGACATCTACCCCCACCCTTTTTTTTTAAATAAACTAAAATTTATTTTTTTTAACTCCAGACTTAATTACCTTTAGTTTGATATCACACACGCCATATTTTCACATAAACTCTAATTTTTGGAATCTACCCCCACCCTTTTATTTGGCTTGCGTTCGGTGGATTTTGTTCATTTTTAAATGGGACCATCACGGCCCAAGACCCAACTTAGGTACCAAATTTCATTAAAATCGGACAAGCGGTTTTTGAGTTATGCGGGTTGGTCGTTACAGACAGACATACAGACAGACATACAGACAGACAGACAGACAGACAGACAGACAGACAGACAGACAGCAAAACAAAAAAGTTTCAAAATCATCTGAAACGCAAAGATATATAAAAATTTTTAAAATCGGAGCAACTTTTTTTTTCTCGAAAAAATTACGATCACCATAGCTCACACTACTTATAGTAGTAGTGTGAGCTAAAAGTACAAAACTCAAAGTACCTGGGAATAATGATTGTCTTATAAAAAAATAAGATGTCTAATTTATAAATTTTATATTCTCAGAGATATTTTAAGTAGGAAAATCTTAATAATAATTTACAACGCCCTAGTAGAAAGTTTATTAAATTATAGGATACTGGTTTGCGGGGGGGGGGGGGGGGGGTACATATAACTGCCCTTTAGACCAACAAAAAATAATTATATTCTTAAACTTGTTTTTAAAAAAACCACGTTTGTACAGCGGCGTAGCGTGCCCGAAAGGGCGGGCGGGCGACAGCTAAAAAGGGCGCCTCTGAAAGTGAGGGCGCGGCCGATAAGGCAGGGCCTCTCACGAATCTTGCGACCAAAAAAAAAAAAAAAAAAACGGTCATCATGTGTGAGGGGCGGCGGATAAGTCATAAGGGCGCCTCTCACGATCTTGCGACCAAAAAAAAAACAAAAAAAAAACAAGGTCTTCATGTCGTTATTTTCCTTTGGCACCCACTCAATTGGCCATTACCGGCCCGACTTAATAAAGCTGAGGGCGCTTCGGCCACCTATGGGGCGCCACTACACTCGGGGCGGGGGGGGGGGGGGCGACGAACCCCCCCCGCCCCCCCGCCACGCTACGCCGCTGCGTTTGTATTCAACAAATTTATTATACGCAGAGGTAATTTCAAATCTTAAAAGCTTGTTTATCGTCAATCTGTGCAATTTTATTCATTTAAACAAAAAATTTAAAAATAAATACATTTTCCATACACATCAAACAAGAAGTAACACAAAAAATATTTTAAATTCCACTTATAGAAGCAATCAGGGCCATCATTTGGTAACTTACATTGGAACAAAATTATATAACCTAGTACCTAATTCAATAAGAAAAACAAATAACAAAAAGCGTCTTAAAAAACTATTCAAAATATTCTTTTTTCAAATTGTTAAGTACTATTCTAATGTCTAATGTATGGTATTCCATACCTAGGTACTTAATTTAATATTTCTATGAAAAAAATGTATTAAAATAATAAGCATTGTCACATTTTTGTAAAAAATTTGTTGGTTAATAAATACTACATAAAAATAAATAAATAAAAACATAAATAAAAAATAGTAGGGAATGCATTTACCAAGTCCCACGTGAGTGTGGTAAATCATAATATGTAGGTGAAACAAAATGCCATACCCTTCAGGTTAGAGTAAAAACATACCCAAATTAGGGGATATTGAAAAATCCGGCTAAGCAGATCATGCTTGGCCAAATGATCGAAAGATTTAAAGATCTGAAGCTAAAGTTTTGCATAAGGAGTCGCGTTAGCAATAACAAAAATTTATTGAAGCTGCAGTTAAAATGCAGAACAAAAAAGTTCTTTGTCAACCAAGCACGGACATACCAAACATATGGAAACCAACTCTTATGGATAACAAGCGTCTTATGATTAAGTTGCCTGTAGACTGAATTGTTTAGTTTACACAGCTTACACAACATTTAGAGATACTTAACCGAAACGTTGTGTTTAAAATAAATTAAATTAAGACAATTCAGTCCGAAATTTGCTTTCTATTAAACGTATAGTTAGTGACCTTACTATTATTACTAACTACAACCTAAAAAAGAAACAAACATGCAAACCACAAAAAGCAACTTTTGTCGAAGTTAAAAAAACCTTAGAGCTTAAAATAGATTATGAGGGCTGCGTTGCTTTTGAGGAACATTTATTATCAGTTACCTGAACTAAAGGAACTCATTTAAGTTATGGTGGGTGTGCTTTCGGGCTGTTCGGCCGTCGTCGTTGGAAATTCGTTCTCGACGTTTCGCCATCTCGAGCGGATGGCATCTTCAGGAGATGTTGACTGTTTGTCGGCTTCTCGAAGACTGGTGGTTAGTCTGTCGCGGGCGCAGGTTATATACGCTATGGTGGGCGGGGCGTATATCAGAGCTGGTCGGTGATTGGTCACATTCCCTTGATTCAGTTTTGTTATTGTAAGCGAGCCGTTTAGTGTTTTTAAGAACCGGTACCCATGTGCTGTTAATTTTAAGAGTTTCTTCTGATCTGTTGAAGTTCTGCTGGTGTTTATGAATTTCGATTGCTTCTCTATAGAGTCTTGGATAGTATGAAGAGGAGGCGCAGAGAACTTGTGTGTTCTCGAATTTTATTCGGTGGTCTTCATTGTTTAGTGTGTGGTCTGCAACTGCGGATTTTTCCGTATGTCCGAGGCGACAGTTGGCTTTGTGTTCTTTGATTCTTGTGTTTACGGACCGTTTGGTTGTTCCGATGTAGACACTTCCACAGGTACAGGGAATGCGGTATACCCCCGAAGAACTTAGTGGGTTCCTTATATCCTTCGCAGATCTGAGGTGGTTCTCGATCTTCTTAGATGGCTTGAAGATCGTTTTTATGTTGTGTTTTCCCAGAATACGTCCGATCCTATCTGTCACTCTAGGGATGTAGGGCAGAAAGGCTCTTGAAGTAACTTCGCGGCTGCTCAGTCCACCGCTACTGTTACTTCTAGTGCTCGGCTTTGGTCGTATACATTTATCTATGTCGCTTTGAGTGTATCCATTTGCTACGAGGGCGTTTTTAAGATGGTTTAATTCTTTGTCTAGATGATGACTAACCACCAGTCTTCGAGAAGCCGACAAACAGTCAACATATCCTGAACATGCCATCCGCTCGAGATGGCGAAACGTCGAGAACGAATTTCCAACGACGACGGCCGAACAGCCCGAAAGCACACCCACCATTGGACGATGGCCGCGAAAGCCTTTCATCATTTAAGTTACTTAAAATGGTGTTACAGTTACTCGGAACTACAAGTTGTATGATTTTGTTCAATTGTTGTTAATAAAACGATTTATACTAATACATTTTTTAAAGAGTAAAAAACAAGAAACATATTTTAAACTTAAACTTTTTAAGCAATCACATGCTTGGCTAATTACCCTGTGTGGTTACTACTACTACTACTACTACTACTACCCTGTGTAGTTACTCGTGATGTATGTATGTGCTTACTTGTAGTTTTAGCCACAAGAATACTTGTGTTGTGGTATTAAAATATTTTATATACACGGTGTTTCACGAACATCGAAACACAGGCCTTTTTGGGTATTTAGAGTGCGGATTTGGATAAACGCTCGGACACGTCGATTTTGTTTGCGAGGGGGGCACTTTTTGGCTTCTACATCTTGAAATTTTGGTATCACGAACCCCCTTCGAGGGGTACACTTTACCCCTATATTTTGAATAGGGAAAGTGGGTCTAGTGATGCCTTGTTTTGAAGCTCTCTTGAATATCTTTACAACCGTGTAAAATTTTCGAAAATCCATCAATTAGTTTTTGAGATATTTGCTTTCAAATTTAACTTGCTAACAAATTTAACATGGAATAATAAAATAAAAATTAAATCCGAAAATTATTAAAATTCCAATTAAATTTTTATTTTATCAGTCCATGTTAAATCTGAAAGTTTGAAGGCAAATATTTTAAAAACCAATGGATAGATTT
Organism: Aspidapion aeneum; assembly: GCA_963576565.1. Taxonomy (NCBI): domain Eukaryota; kingdom Metazoa; phylum Arthropoda; class Insecta; order Coleoptera; family Brentidae; genus Aspidapion; species Aspidapion aeneum. The sequence goes on along the minus strand of OY755038.1, from coordinate 28,600,685 downwards.
TAGAAATTTTTACACGGTTGTATGGACATTTCAAAGGCCTTCAAAACAAGGTATCACTAGACCCACTTTCCCTATTCAAAATATAGGGGTAAAGTATACCCCTCGAAGGAGGTTTGTGCTACAAAAATTTCAAGGTAGCCAAAACGTGTCCCCCTCGCAAACAAAATCGACGTGTCCGATGGTTTCTCCAAATTCGCACTGTAAATACCCAAAAAGGCCTCTGTTTCAAAGTTCGTGAAACACCATGTATATGTAGATTTAGAGAACATTTTTCATTTAATTTATCCCTTTCAATCAAATCAAGGCTTGGATGCGCTACTGACCGGTCGGATCGGCAATGCAAAACCTTGTATTTGAAAGTACATATTATAAATTGTACATCTACCTAATACTTCCGTATAAAATCTTGTTTTTTTTTAAATATTTTATTTTAAAGTTCCACACGTTAGCCAGCTTTATCAGTGTAAAATAATAAATAAGTCCCATATCCACCTGTTTTATTATCCACTAGCTTGGTACCGCCTTGTTTTAACATTTTGAAGTTCTGTCTGCCTGTTTTAGTTTTAAATCGGAAGTAGGCCTTGACAAAGAATTATTTTATGCCTTTTCAAACTTGTAAAATTATTTTCTAACATATTTTGTACAGTAGTGTAGGGTGATTGCAAAGTCAATTGAACAAAGATAAAAACCGACTATCGGCATATCCTTTATAGAAAGTGACATGGGCGGCAGTCGATATACTCATTAAAATTATTTCATTTCATTATGGCGTAAACTTATGAAATAAAAATAGATAATAAAACTTACTATCCCTACGCCTACAGGAACGACACTGATTTATTTTCTAACTCTGCATACTGCCGACTTAAGAAGTCCCGAAAGGCACACCCGAAAGCAATTAAAAGCGCATCTCAAAAAAATCTGCCAATCAGGTGCCGTCCATCCACCTGGGCTCGGTCGGTCGAGAAACAAGTACTTTGTAGTCGGACCGAGAAGAGCCGCGGCTCTTCCCTGTCAGTATGGTTGAAATTATACCAGGATCATTTTATATGAATTTTATAACTTTTGAAGGGCAGAATCAAGAAAAATTTCAAGAAATGTATAGAACCCCATATTAGGAGGTATTTTAATTGACTTTGCAAAGACTCCACACCATATTGAAGCACGGAACGGAAGCAATGCAAAGCAAGGACCACACGCGACTTTGTTTGTAGGTCGGTGATCTACGGCGAAGGCTAAAACTTAAGACCTAAAAAGCCGGGTATGAATTTGAAGCATAGTTCGCATGCCTCGCTGTGAATGTCTCGTTCGCATTCGTGCTCAAGTCTTGAGACGAACAATATTAAACTGAAGGCTCGTTTAAAGTTCCAATTTTGATCGGTTGGCGTCGCATGTCGCGGGTCCATGCGTGTTTCTGTTGGCCATCTTCAAGTCACATACACAAACGGGTGCGCGTTCGGCCTTGCAGCGATGCATGCAAATTCTGCCTCAAATGAATACGCGGCTTAACTGCCTGTAGCATCGAAGAAATAACAGTTATTTCTTCGATGCCTGTAGTAATGCATGTTTAAACAGTGCGGCCCTGATGATTGGTTCAGTGGGCGTCCGTTTGCTTTACAATCATAGGGTGGTGGGTGTGAATCCTATGATTGCCACCATGCCTAGGAAACTTAATGCAATTTGACAGGTCGTTAGGTTAAAGTTCTCACTAAGCTCACAAGAGGCACTGCGGTCGCGCGTTTGTTCCTTATTCTATTTTTTTGAGAATTATCTGTGGTTTGGATTTTCCGTCCCCCTTTTTTTCAGGTAGAAAAACCTCTTCCACCGCATTTTATTTCGGGTTCATTTAAAATCTATCTTAGGTAATCTTTGCTGCTGTGACGCATTAAAATTAAATTTTGTTAAATTTGTAACTTTTGCAATTTAAATATAAAAGAATAAGAATTTCTAGTTGCTTTTCTGGGTGAAGTGTCTAAAGTTCAGACGAGTATAAAATGCATAGTTTTTCGATAAATTTTAAGGTAAGTTTTCTTATTTTCTCATTTGAGGTTAGATTGGCATTTGATAAAATTTGTATTGGTAGTGTCTTTTTAACTTCTTATCGCTTACTTTACGGAACTCTGAATACAGGTTTCCAATGCCTGGTAGGTGCCTTATTTGCCCATGAACTAAGCACAAATTTAGTGTAAATTTTATGTCTATCCCTTTCGTTTGATATTAAGTAAAAGGGGGGGGCTTAATTGATGGGTAAACGAGGGATTACCCAGCAGCGTAATGTACTTTGAATAAATTTATTCCTTAATTTTAAATCTTACCATAATCTAGTACTGTAGATTACTGTGGTTTTATGTTGATTTTTTTTATTGTTTTCAGCTTTTCGATGATATGTATGACCACTGATAAGCTATATATATATACTGCTTTGAAACATACCCTACACAACTTACAACCAAGGCGAGGAGGTACTTTTAAATCATGTCAGATTTTCTTCAAGCTGTTAAAAAGTAGACATTTAAGAATGATTCTCTTCCCGAACAACTGTTTCATTATTTATTCACTCATTACTCACCTGAAATGTTAAAAGCAAATTTAAATATACTAGACAGTGTTTGGTTTTGCATTATATTTTATTTTATCAATCAATTAGACTATGTATTATTTCATCAATAGTTAGTCGTTAATTTGTAGCTTTTTTTATAATAATAAAAACTCATTTAAAAAATGTTTTATTTATTGCATTTTATATATCATTTTCAATCTATTTATATCTTATAAAGACATTGTATGTCTTTATAAAATATTGACTGATTAAAAATTTCAAAAAAAACTTTAAAATTAAAGAAAATTTATTATAAAAGGCGATTTAAATTTCCCGCCTCGCCTTTTAGTTCGTCACTAAGCTCTGCAGTGGGCGCCACAGAGCTAAGGACCTGTCAAACAGCCGGAGTTGCCTATCTAATAAAAACTCACTGAACCGCGCCGCAAATCCTTTATCTATGATTGCCACTACAAATTCGAATCTCTTCCGTGTGTGAGTACAGATTCACCCGTCTTAAAAGCCTAGATGGTGCTAGCTCGATAAAGACCTGTGGAGCCGACAAAGGGTATCAGGAAACATTTAACCCTCCTTGTGAAAAGAAAAATGCCTACCGGCGGTGCTTGGCGGCCTGTTGGGTCTTTATGTAGTCAGCGGCGTAGCGTGCCCGAAAGGGCGGGGGGGGGGGATGTGACAGCTAAAAAGGGCGCCTCTGACAACTGATGAAAAATCTTGTGACAAAAAAAAAACAAAAAGGTCCTCTCACAAATCTTGCAACCAAAAAAAAAAAAGGTCTTCATGTCGTTAGTTTCCTTTGACACCCACTCAATTGGCCGTTACCGGCCCGACTTAATAAAGCTGAGGGCGCTTCGGCCACCTATGGGGCGCCACTACCCTCGGGGCGGGGGGGGGGGGGGGGGGCGACGAACCCCCCGCGCCCCCCCCCCCACGCTACGCCGCTGTATGTAGTATGAATGTGAGAGAGAATGAGTTGTGATTGTCCCGGGCACCAAATTACTTCGAATTAAATTATCTTGGTGTCCACCAAATCGTGCTGGCAAATTGTCTGCAATAAGCGGACAGGCCAATAAGTAAAAACGAAATAAAATGAACGAATGTTTAAACAGCCCTGCACGCAGTGTTGCCAAAACTCACGATTAATCGTGAGATTACACGATTTTGAAAAGTATCTTACGATTTCACGAATTACGTAGCGTTTCTCACGATTTTTGTATTTTACGTCAAATTTTAATAAAAATCTTTCAAAAAAAAAAATTATTTTTTTATTCATAACCAACGTCACAAAAATATCAGATTAAGCGTTCAGACTCTCGCTGCTACTCTACTGGATTATTTTCATTGCATTGAAATTCGGGGAAGTCACTTATCAACAAAAATATAAAACTGAGTGGGAAAAGGAATGGAAATGGATACAACATGCTATGATTTTGACACAGGTATTAATATGATTAAAAAACTAGGCACTAAAGAAGTATATTTGAATCAAAATGGTAATTCGAGCGATTGCGACTCTTACTAACTATGTTAGGTATGAAACATTATTATCTCTACAGTTTTTTAGCTTTTTGAAATGTGTTTGGTTTTACGTAATACATATAAATATAAATTTCTTTTTCCTTTTTATAAACTTTTATTTATTCCTTCTCTATTTTGATCTCTTTTTAGAACTTTTTAAAATCTCAGGATTTCTCACGATTTTTAATATAAAATTTTCACAAATTACATTTTGACGCCTGCGCGTCCGACGCCGCCACATTTAACACGGGAACACGCACATTCTTGGCGAAAAGAGTTGTTGCCACTTACACCGAGCATCGAGTACCATCGACTAGAGTATAACAGGTATACGAAAATCAGTTGAAAGCCAGTGTTGAAATATTATAAACGTGAAATATATTATTTATTTTATTGAAAATAATATATGGGAAAATAACATATTATTACATTTTTATTTTATATTTGTTGTTGTTGTTGTTTTCCCTTGTACTTGAATAACATTAAAGTAATGCTGATAAACACCTATTTTTATTGTACTTGTATACTTATATGTATACAAAAAAAATAGTAGTATTCAGTCCTTGTGGAGAACTTTGAAACACTATCTGTGAGGTAGCCGAAGTTTTACAATTTTTACTTAATGTGTATAATTACGCGATTGTATTACCGGAATGACGTCAATGGCGTTATCATAAATAATGTATTTTATTCATCATTTTTTACCTACCTAGCGGCGCCTGCGACATTAAAACTAGCATAATACGTGATCGCAAATCTACTCATGCCGAGCGTTGGATTCTAAACCCCATTAGAGCAAGCGCGGATTTTAGGGGGGCCTTCATGGTAATTACCCCCCCCCCCCCCAGAAAAAATATATTGAATTTAAGTTCGCAATGGTGGACACTTAATTTGGAACACCCTGTATATATGCTAGTACGAAAATATCTGTTGTTACCTATTTTTTCTTGCAATTTGACCTACCATTAAAAGCTAAAAGGTCACCCTGTACATTATTTATAGTACCTTTTGGTGTTTTGGGTACCTTATAGGTGGTCACCTAAATAAAGGTCTCAAGGTAGGCATTTATTTCAGACCTGTAAAGTTAATGTCCTAGTTATATTTTATTAAATTTAAGAAAATAGATAGTTTAAATTGAGTTTAAGTATGTTTTTATGTTTTTAAGGTCACTACTACTATACTATTATAGTAGTGTGAGCTATGGTGATCCTAATTTTTTCGAGAAAAAATAAGTTTCTCCGATTTCGAAATTTTTGAAGTGTAAACTTCTTTAGGCGCGTTTAGCAGTTTTTGTTGGTAGTGCATTGAACTGAGCCGTCAGGCTCGGCTATGTAAAGCTCATTCGAGTGAAGTCGGCTCGAGTCGACTAACTGTGAGAGGTATTATTAATTTCGCCTTGTTGAAGTTTACACTTCTGCCGTGTGGTCTTAAGCACACACAATTTTTTATATATCTTTTGTGTTTCAGATGATTTTGAAACTTTTTTGTTGCGCCGTCTATCTGTCTGTCTGTATGTCTGTCTGTAACGACCAACCCGCATAACTCAAAAACCGCTTATCCTATTTAAATGAAATTTGGTACCTAGGCTGGGTCTTGGGCCGGGATGGTCCCATTTGAACATGAACAAAATCCACCGAACGCAAGCCAAATAAAAGGGTGGAGGTAGATTTCAAAAATTAGAGTTTATGTGAAAATTTGGCGTGTGTGATATCAAACGAAAGGTAATTAAGTCTGGAGGAAAAGAAAATGAATTTTGATTTATTTAAAAAAAAAGGGTAGGGGTAGATTTGATAAATTAGAGATTAAGTCAAAATATGGCTTGCGTGGTATCATTCGAGGTAAGTAAGTCTGAAGTTGAATAAAATATATTTCAGTTTTTAGTTATTTTAGCTCACACGTACACTATAACTATAGAGCTTAGGTGACCATATATTGGCAGAGTATTTTTTTTCTATCCGTAACACGATAGCTCCTAAGACGCTGAACCGGTTTTCATAAAATTTACAGGCAAACTAGTGTTCGACACTCTAACGAGCTGATTAGATTTTGGTCAAAACCCATTAATGCTAATGATAGTTTTTTGACAATTGAGAAATGTACAAATTGCAAACTTTTTAACGAAATATCGCATCAATATGCGGTTTTCGGAATATAAAAGACCATATTTTCTTCAATAATTTGTATTATAACCAAAAACTTTGTAGGAGCTTTAGTTTCCTAGTTATTTACAAAAAACTGCTTTTAAGGCTGATTATCATCGCTTCACTTGAGGTGCGCTAATAACCTAGCTAGGAAGGTATCAGATCCGTCATGGATCCATTTATATTTTTAAAGAAACACACCCATGGCCACCCGAATTCCGCCATGAAATGATTTATTTATGAGAAAATTATGCGGAAATAATTGAAATGTATTGTAAAGGGCTTAAAAATTAAAACATCCATGCTTCACATACAAAAACAATCCCAGTAATATGACTGATAGCTTGCGCCAGGCACAAAATTTATCTGATTCTTTTTATTTAAAAAACGCTAAAATAACCAATATTGACCACTCTCGCTAATACGGGCTGCAAAAAAACTATCTCTATTCGAAAGTGCTTGAGGTGCGCTAATAACCTAGCTAGGAAGGTATCAGATCCGTCATGGATCCATTTATATTTTTAAAGAAACACACCCATGGCCACCCGAATTCCGCCATGAAATGATTTATTTATGAGAAAATTATGCGGAAATAATTGAAATGTATTGTAAAGGGCTTAAAAATTAAAACATCCATGCTTCACATACAAAAACAATCCCAGTAATATGACTGATAGCTTGCGCCAGGCACAAAATTTATCTGATTCTTTTTATTTAAAAAACGCTAAAATAACCAATATTGACCACTCTCGCTAATACGGGCTGCAAAAAAACTATCTCTATTCGAAAGATCCAAGAGAAAAGTGGCAGCGTGTTCAACGCGGCTTTGAGTTTTAGTGGCATTCATCGCATCACCGTCGCATCAAGTCGAAGTGTGATCCACTGCATTGCACAGGGCTACCGAATTTCAAATAAAAAAAAACCCAATAAAGATGTTTTAAAAATAAAAAAAACGTGCTTTTGCAGAAAAATACGGACTGAACACGACCGCTGCACGGTGAGCATGCTTACTGAGGAAACCAAGTCGATGGAAACGCGTGTTTGTTCTTCAGCGCTATTTGCTGTATTTCTTTACACATCGCCGTTTTTGGGCAAATATGTGAATATGCTACGCAAAGTAAAGCGCGGTCACTTTATATACTTTTTTACTAAATAATTTTTATTATAACCAAAAATTTGTTCAAAACTTTATTTTCTTTATATAAACAATAGTTGTTCAATGAGGAAGATACTCTACTTTATAAGTCATAGCTTTATGGAATCTCTCTAGAAAAAGCAAAATTTGGGACACATTGTTAAATATTATCTTTTGGTATTTTCAACAGTTTGTTTTAAACCAAAGGTTAGTTTTAAATTAGATTGTATTTAAACTGTAGTGCGTACAAACAGACAAATTAATGCATTCATAATTTTTTTCAGTAATGAAGTTGTTTTTGGCTACCGGCAACTTGGAATCGTTTCAAAAATTGACTTTTCCCTTTTGGTTTAATTAGATTTTGGCTAAAGTTTAGTTTTCTTTAAAAAAATTATAAAACTTTTTACTCGTTTTATCTATTGATTTGAAAAATTTTATCGAACTTACCTACTGAGTTATACATACCGCTTGACATAAATATTTTGAAATAAATATTACTGTGGAATACAAAAATACCTAAATAGCAAACATTTGTTAGGTATCTTGACCGAAAAGAGAAGAAAATTCATTTTTTAAAGAATAAAATGCAGCACAAACGTTGAATTGGGTTAAGAAATAGAATTGACACCCATGACCTGATAACTAACATCATAACCTTTATTTTGCAGTAAAAACTGTAGAACTAAGTAATTTTTTTTTAATGTGGCACACATTTTAAAGTAGAACAAATTGTCTCTAAAATAAGACATAACTTGTATAAATCGGACAAGAAGTAAGAAAGTTAAATGCTCGTAATTGCCATGTACTTGTGCCTATCAAGGAATTGTTTTATTTAAATTACAGGCTATTCGTACAAATTAAGTATCCTAAAATAAAATTAAAAACCAAAAAAAATATCAAGGAACTATAGAACAACTACTTTCTAACGTTAAGGTAAATTATTTTCTTTTTTGACTCGAACACTATGTATTATTGCATTTTTAAATTTATCTTTTTTCCTTTTATTTCAAAAATTGTGTAACCTGTTAATGCAAAAGAAACATTTTTCGAGATATAAGGCATTTAATTCGTTAGGTCCATATACATTGAATTAGTCCGGCTTTTAAAATGTACCTTTGAAGCATAAGATCTTATAGTCGGTTTTTTTGTATAATGGCGGTTCGTCATTGTCATTTTAATATTCAAACTAATGGAAATATGTCATGACGTCCCCGCCAAAATAGTTTAAATACCAAGCATTACAGGACCGAGGTTTTCTATTTATGCCATTTGCTGTTGAGACGTTTGGACCTTGGGGTAACGAAGCTAAAAACCTAATGACAAATCTGCCAAAAAATAAAACATCCTAGCTTCGTTACCCAAAGGATATGTCTGGCAATACAACGTAGCAATGCCGCTTCTATTATCGGGACTCTTTCAGCTGAAATCTAAATGATTTTTTTTTATAATCTTTGTGTGGATATATGTTGTATATATATATATATATATATATATATATATATATATATATATATATATATATATATATATATTTTAAATTATTTATTTATTTATTTATTTTAGTTTTTACAATTTTATATTTTAATTTTAAGAATCTGCCTTGTAATTTTATATGAATAAAGAAAAACAAACTATAGCAACAGTAAAAAGGACTGTGCGCTTTAGGTTCCCTACTTTCTGTAATTTGAAAATTATTCAACTGTGTAATTTACTTAATATTATTATTTATGGTTGGGATGTATATAATGATTAAAAATTCCAATTTTAGAGCAACAAAAGAGTTGTATTAGATAAAGGTTAGAAAAAGGAACAATATTTTAAAGCACCGATAAACAATTTTTAATGAAAGGCTTTAAAATTAATATTAACTAATAATTAGGAATAACAAAAACAATCATTTTATATCAATTTAAGAATTGACAAAAATTTACATTGACTTAGTTGAAAAAACCCCCCTTAAATAATGATGTATAATAATAATAAGTTTATTTATCAAAAAAGAAAACAAAAGGTTATGAATAGTTATTAATGAATATTATGATAAATAAACTATTTAGCACTGAAGCAACGAATAATTGCTTGTCAGTGCTTTTTGCTTACATTGCATATTTAAAATTTTTATTGTTGCATGGTCATAAATCAGAGTTTTACAGTCACAAATCGGAGTTTTATATTCATAAATCGTAATTTAATTGTCACAAATCGGAATTTTATTGTCACAATTCGGGATTATTTTTTTATTTCCTTTTCACATTTTTTACAGCACTTTCCCCTATCCAACCTTTTCTTTTTCAATTTTTAAAACTTTTCCCTTATTTAAATTTAATCATAGCATAACATATTATAATAATAACTAATAACAGTCGAAATACCATTCCCCTCTAAAAACGACAAGCAGGTTGGATCAACTCAAAATACGGCGGGTGGATTATAATTAGCCAGCTTCTTTTTCGCAGTTATGCTGTCAGTGTGAAAGAGATAAAAGTACCTATATATTATCTGGGGTGTTATTAGCATGCAACAATCAGTCTATCTTTTTCCATTTCACAACTTCAGTAATTTCTATCTGTTTTTTTATTGTAGAGAAATACCTGCACATAGAAACCAAATTAGATAGGCTCAACAAAAAATGCCTCGTCTTTCGGTCTCTAACAATACAACTCAATGGTTGCTATACTTTTTGACCTTGTTTACACATACAGGGTCTTTACTGCATCTCAATATAGCTGACCTATCGAGGGTCATCCTATAATCTAGGGCGTCAAAATACGTTGTACTCGACAATCGACAGTGGCTATTTTTAGGGCGCACATAAACACTCAATGTAAGTAATTTTCTAGTCTCCAGGACAGAAGTTTCAGTCTGCTTGCCAAAACCGCGGCTAAAATGTGAACTTTCGTGTGTTTTTTGACATTTTATGTGAATGGTTGGTTTTTTCGTATTTTTGTTAGCGCGTGACGATCGGTATTTTGCGTCTTACGACAGTGTTGTTGCAAATTTTTGTGTAGTGTAATTTTAAAAATAAAGAATGGCGGAAGAATGTGAACATACTTATGTCCTGGTATGAATTTAACTCCTATTAATTTACCAAATAATAAAAATTTCGATGTAGATTTTATACAAGCTTTCGACGGGAAATAATACTGACAGACGTAGCTATTTTGGGAATTGCTTGAGAAAATTAATATTCCATGCAGCAAACTATAGGGGGTGGTGGGGAAGTTCAAAAGAAGTTCAAATAACTTTTCTTCTAAATTTTTTATTAGGTTTGAAAAATAAAAAAATACAGTTTTTTTACACTTTAATTTAAAAAAATATATTTATTTTTATTATTTGTTTAAATGGTCTTGTTTTTTCCAATTTATGGGTTAATGAGATAGAGTGTGTCCCAATAATCTTTGCAATTAGTACTAAGTTTTAAATATTTAGGAAATTAGTATTTTACATTTTACAATTTACAAAAAAATTCTAAAATAAATTGGTTTACTTATTATCTAAAGTCTGCCTAATTGCAGAAAATAGTATAATTATAGTTTTTGCAAAGTCAGTTGAACAAAGATAAAAGCCGACCATCGGCATATCCTTTAAAGAAAGTGACATGGGCGGCGGCAAATATACTCATGAAAATTATTTCATTAATTATGGCGTAAACTAAAGAAATAAAAATAGATAATAAAACTTTCTATTCCTACACCTACAGAAATGACACTGATTTATTTTCTAACTCTGCATACTGCCGACTAAAGGGGTCCCAAAACTAATACCTGAAAGCAATTAAAAAAATCTGCCAATCAGGTGCCGTCCATCTAACTGGCCTCGGTCGGTCGGAAAACAAATACTTTGTGGCGGACCGCAAAGAGCCGCGCCTTTTCTCTGTCGGTAGGGTTGAAATTATACCAGGAAGATTTTATATGAATTTGGATAAATTTTGAAGTGCAGAATGAAGCAAAATTTAATGAAATCGATATTAGGAGTAATTCAAGTGACAAAAACTATACCATTGTTAGTATGTTCTTTTTATTTGTTTAAAAAAAACATAGTTTTTAGTAAAAATTTTAATTAGGCATATTTTTCTGAAAAATAATAATTTTTACCCTCGATTAAAAAAAGTTTGGTGCAAAATGTAGGAATAAAACGACATTTTTTTTTATCTATAAACTTTTCGTTCTTTTGCAGTTTTTTCGTACTAATTTGCATGCGAATGCCAGAAAAGTAAAAAATAAATGGATCCATAACTGAACTGATACCTTCCTAGTTAGCCTATTAGCACACTTCAAGTGAAGTCCAGGATATATTAGCCTTGAAAAGAGTTTTTTGTAAATATCTCAGAAACGAAAGCTCCTACGAAGTTTTTGGTGGTCTACTATATTCCGAAAACCACATATTGATCCGATACTCCGTTAAAAAATTAGCATTTTTAAAATTTTGTAATTGTCAAAAACCTGTCATTAGCATTAATGGATTTTGACCAAAATCTAATCAGCTCGTTAGAGTGTCGAACACTATTTTACCTGAAAATTTTGTGAAAACCGGTTTAGCGGTTTAGGAGCTACCATTTAACAGACAGACATACACACACACACATACACACACAGAGACAGACATCACAACGATATTGCTAAGATACAAAATACACCGAAATAACATTTTCGGCGTTATCTCACAAAAAATTTTTTCGTCCAAAATAATACGTTCTTTAGCCATTGCTGCGCGGGCTAGGAAGGTTAAAATAAAAACACAATTTGTTAAGTAAAATGACTTTCAAATCTAACAAATTACACATATGCTTTGCTTCATAACGATGTCAGATACAAAAATCCAAAAATAAACACTTTATGCTATAGAAATATTTTTCCAAGCTATAAAACGTTTAAATTTGGACGTCAGGTTATACCGTACTATACGTTAATGTGATGGTGAGAAACCACTAAAAAGTGAGCGACAATAGACCCACTGGTGATCGCAGTGGAAGGGCTGCAAGGCCCACTCAGTTTTAATAAATTACGCAAATGCGCATATAGCATATAGCGAACCGTTTATAATGAACACTCCCTAATAGCAAACCCCGTTCAAAATACCCAAAAATATTTTTACTTAGGTATACAATAGTCTATATGTCTTCTTATAGTAAACCTCGGATATAGGGAACCAGTTACCGTGCAATCTTCGAGTTCACTATATCCGGACTTTACTGTAATTGTTGGCGTAGCTAGCCTTGCTTTTCAGGGGGGGCCGTGGCCCCGGTCTATCTTGAACAAAAAGCAAACATAGGTTTTAAACAGTCGTGCAAAGTGTGCAATGAATAAAAAAAAAATACGCGCATTAAATGTTCTAATATTTTAATATAACAAATTTAATAATACATTTACCAACATTTAATACATTTACTAACTATTTATATGTATACACAGGAAGTATGTAATTCAGCAATTCTACAAAGAACGTTTTCTACGTCGCTGACTGAAAGCGTCTACCACACTGTCTAAGTCGACCTCAACATCTTTTTCTATGAATAACAATGACAAACCTGAGTGTCTTTCTTGAGTCTTAGTTGTTCTAAGCCAATTAAAAACTCTCCTCATGGCAGAGAAAGACCTCTCGCAAGTTGCACTTGAAATTGGAAGAATACTCGCAACTTTAAAAAGTTGGTAGAGGATTGGATAGGTGTTTTCTGCTATAAGTTGTTTGATAGAATCATGACCAACAGTTTGATTTAACCGAAAAATACAATTCTTTAAAACGGTCATTTCTGCTCTTAGAGCAGAAGTATTAATATTAAAAATTTTCCGGTATTGCTCGACGAATTTATTCCATTTAACGACGTGGGAAAACTTAATATGAAAATGGTTATGAAATTGTCACCAAAATCGGAAAATTTCCATAAGACACTAAACGCTAACCTCAAAAAAACTAAAAAGATTATTATATTTATTTTAGAAAAACAGTTTAAAAAGGTCTTTTATAACCTTACGACATCTACAACCCGATTTCGGAAACAGAGGGGCAAAGGTCGCTGTCTTTATTAAATGCGAAATTCAACTTACACTTCTATAATATTTTACAAGATGTCGCCAATATGTATGAAATATTCAATATGCATAATTATGTTTAAATTTAAAAAATATTTTCGGGAAATTGCATAACTGCAGAAAAGTTACCGATAATTTAAAGAGAAAAAGTCTAATTCCGCAAGACAAGGGCTTTTTCCTGAAATGTAAACATTATCTGAATGATTTTAAATTTTAATGCACCTATTTTATTTGAATATTTCCCGAATAATAATAGAAAAGTATGTATTTTCAGCGTCATGTTCTTTTACTAGTAGTCGGTAGAAGAGGCCTAAAATATCTTAGGGGGGGCCTAAGGGACCTGGCCCCCCTAGCTACGCCAATGACTGTAATAGTAAGGTAAAATAACCAAAGCTATAAAAAACAACCTAATTTTATACTAATAACATGTTCGAACTAGAGACCCTGTGTAAAATAAATTAATTCATATAGGGTCTCTACTGCAAACAAGTGCACAACTTTACTTATTTAAGTAAAAATTTAGGCAAACGATTTTTGAGGTTTCTAAAAAAATACTCTGCCAATATATGGGCACCTAAGCTCACACTAGGTACTATAGTTATAGTGTAAAAACTGAAATATATTTTATTCAACTCCAGATTAAATTACCTTTTGTTTGACACCACACAAGCCATGTTTTGACTTAAACTCAAATTTTTGAAATCTACCCCCACCCTTAAAAAAAACAAAAACTATAATGTATTTTGTTAAACTCCGGACTCAATTACCTTTCGTTTGATTACACACACGCCATATTTTCACTTAAACTCTAATTTTTGAAAAATACCCCCACCCTTTTTTTAAAATAAATTAAAATGTATTTTGTTTAACTCCAGACTCAATTACCTTTCGTTTGATATCACACACGCCATATTTTCACATAAACTCTAATTTTTGAAATCTACCCCCACCCTTTTATTTGGTTTGTGTTCGGTGGATTTTGTTCATTTTTAAATGGGACCATCTCGACCCAAGACCCAGCCTAGGTACCAAATTTCATTAAAATCGGCCTAGCGGTTTTTGAGTTATGCGCGTTGGTCGTTACAAACAGACAGACATACAGACAGACAGACGGCGCAACAAAAAAGTTTCAAAATCATCTGAAACGCAAAGATATATAAAATACTCTGCCAATATATGGGCCCCTAAGCTCACACTAGGTACTATAGTTATAGTGTATGTGCGAGCTAATAAAACTAAAACCTGAAATATATTTTTTTCAACTCCAGACTAAATTACCTTTTGTTTGATACCACACAAACCATGTTTTGACTTCAACTCAAATTTTTGAAATCTACCCTCACCCTTAAAAAAACAAAAACTAAAATGTATTTTGTTTAACTCCGGACTTAATTACCTTTCGTTTGATACCACACACGCCATATTTTCACGTAAACTCTAATTTTTGAAATCTACCCCCACCCTTTTTGAGAAAAAAAACTAGAATGTATTTTGTTTAACTCCATACTCAATTACCTTTCGTTTGATATCATACACGCCATATTTTCACATAAACTCTAATTTTTGAAATCTTCCCCCACCCTTTTACTTGGCTTGTGTTCGGTGGATTTTGTTCATTTTTAAATGGGACCATCTCGACCCAAGACCCAGTCCAGGTACCAAATTTCATTAAAATCGGCCTAGCGGTTTTTGAGTTATGCGCGTTGGTCGTTACAGACAGACATACAGACATACAGACAGACAGACAGACAGACAGACGGCGCGACAAAAAAGTTTCAAAATTATCTGAAACGCAAAAATATATAAAAATTTTTGAAATCGGAGCAACTTTTTTTTTCTCGAAAAAATTAGGATCACCATAGCTCACACTACTATAGTATAGTATATGTGTGAGCTAAAATTTTGAAATCGGAGCAACTTTTTTTTTCTCGAAAAAATTAGGATCACCATAGCTCACACTACTATAGTATAGTATATGTGTGAGCTAATATATTATTTTTAAACACTAACTCCGCTTCCCGTAGTTCTTCTTTGCGTACGAACAAGAAACCTATATAGGTATGATTCTTACTTGACGCATACGTATGTGTTAGCAAAATAATTATTATATCGTTTAATTGTTTTTAAAAGAATTTTCTCAGGAATCTTATTTAGGTAATTTTAATATACATAAGCGTAATAAAAGAGAGGTATTTGAACTAGGATCTTTTTAAATTTATTTTGAATGTCATCAAGGTCATCATCTAAAGTCAATATTTTGATTTTACAGGGTGTATTATTTTATATTAAAGTTCGTTATCGTTATTTAACCAGGAACTTTTTTGGGGGGAGGGGAAATATAAAAATAAATATTGTATAAAACTATTTTGTATGATGACCGGGAGGTGTATTCTTTGTGTCAAAACTAAATATAGTTTGAGATTTGGGGGGGGGGGGTTTCGCCTTTTTCCCCTCCCGTAGATCCGCGCCTGCATTTAATTAGAGACGGATAAAGGTCCGTCCCTTATATAAGCCTTTTTGATCATTAACCTTTTTTAAATTATTTTACTTTGAAGGCAAGTTAAAATAGTATAGTCGATTCAGTATCATTAAGGACATTTTGGGTCAGTTAAAATAACAGAAAATTTGACAGCTGTTACCGTTATTGTTATGAATAATAACGGTAACATTCAGGACAAAAAAGATGCATTTTGGAACATTAAAAATAAACAACACAAACGTTAATTTAGTAGTTTCACAATCCTTTAACTTTTTGTTTATTTATATTTGTATATTTATTTTTATTAGATTTATGGCGTTTTACAAACCAAACTAACGAATTTTAGTAAAAAATTTGACTGCATTAAAGAAAACAATACAAAACTAACCTTAAAAAATAACGGTAATATTAAAGGACGGCTCCGTAAGTACCAGGCGCCGTTACCCTAGATAACAAAAACGGAGCGAGAAGCTGCTAATGCGCAGACTCAGTAATAACAATAACGGTAAGAAAGTGTAAAATACGCGACCCAAAATGTCCCTATTTTCGGACCACTTTTAAAATTTAAGGGCACGGCGCTATTTCTAGTTTGAATTATCGTTTGGGCGTTCTTGGGTGAAAGGATAACTCAAAAACCGTGTTACTATATTTGGTAGTTTTTTGTGAAGGTGGGATGCTTAAAGGGGGTAGTCGAGAGGTTGAATTATGAAAAAATCACAACTCAAGAATTGAGAATTGCCTTGTTTTTTATGTTTGCGGTAAGGATACCTGAGAAAATTTCATGTATCATTGTTTGCGGTTGGCCTAGGTCAACTAGGCGCGGCCAACTGGACGAAGGTTAAACTTATTCTTATCTTATTTTATCAAATTTAAAAATTTTTCAAAATATATTTTTTTGTCAACATCTAAATTTATAATTTCTTTTTGGAATTTAACATTTCTTAAAACATTGAAAATTTTGAGAATCTTTTAAAATTTTATAATGACTTTTTTGTAGCCAAATTGATGTAAGGAACTAACCAATTATAACTGATTGATGTACTCCACCCTTTTTGTAGGCAAAGTTGAGCTGGCCCACTAACCTAACCTAATCTGTTACTGTTTTCACCCAAAAATATTTCTGCATATTCTATGTTTTCCCCTAATAATATTTTCGCGACGAGTTGGCCCTACACCCACTCCAAAATACTTTTTAATTTTATGTAAGAAAAACTTGGTTGGACGTCTTAGCATTGAAGCATTTAATTTTATATTAGGAATATTATGGGGACAGCTACACTTGTCTGCACTTTTGTCTTTTAATCTTCAAACATAAAGATAAGGAATACACGATGATTTGTGATTTGTTTGACATTTTTTTCACCCTGTATATGTCATATCTGCGTATGTGATTAAAAAATATCAAGAATAATACAAACTAAAAATACATCAGTCTATTTTAAACTTTTTGCGTTTCGGTGCCTCCTCTGAGGCCTGTTTTGTTTTTCAAAATTCCTGAATAACAAGAAAATACCATTTGCTTAAATCTAGTTAAAAAAAAAATGTTTCTTTGATTCTGTGGCTTACTAGCAATGAGTGATAATATATAAAATTAAATAAATATAACATATTAATAAAAATATATACATTACAATAAGATACATAGTGATGTTCATTCATTAGCAAACAGAAAAGTTAGACATTAAAACATGGCAGATTTTTTTTCAGAAATTTTAAAAGAATTATTGTGTTGTTGTTGTGATAGTATTAGCACCTACTATTATCTTGGTAAAAATGATAAGGTGTGTATACTTCTGTTGATGTAGTTGGTGCCCATATACGTAATATTCCAATACTCCCTGTTACCTATTTACACAATGGTTAGCGTTTGATGCAAACATTCAGACATAAAGG
The DNA here is from genome assembly GCA_963576565.1 of Aspidapion aeneum. Taxonomy (NCBI): domain Eukaryota; kingdom Metazoa; phylum Arthropoda; class Insecta; order Coleoptera; family Brentidae; genus Aspidapion; species Aspidapion aeneum. Next base: position 28,582,936 of record OY755038.1, on the reverse strand, counting down.
TACGAAAAATACACAAATATCAAATTTACATAGATAGAGTTTTTGTCAACTGTACGCCGATGATTTGACGTAACGAATACAAGAGTAAAACAATATTCATGAGTAAAAGTATAACCATTCAGGACATTTTATCTTAAGGACCGCAAAAAGGATAGACTTATACCCATTCATATTGCTATTTCAAATATGGTTGCATTCTGCATCGTAAGGTACCGTAGGTATTGCAATAATACGTACTATATGGAAATAATATGCATATGTCTTTAAAAGCAACCAATCAGGTCTTTTGTGCTTAAACACCCCAAGGCCCTCATGTTTGCATCATGAATGGGCAGTTACCGTGGGTATTGGAATATTATGTATATGTTGGTGCCTAGATACACGGTGTTTCACGAACATCGAAACAGAGGCCTTTTTGTGTATTTAGAGTGCGAATTTGGAGAAACGCTCAAACACGTCGATTTTGTTTGCGAGGGGGACACTTTTTGGCTATCTTGAATTTTTTTAGCACGAACCCTCTTTGAGGGGTATACTTCACCCCTATATTTTGAATAGGGAAAGTGGGTCTAGTGATACCTTGTTTTTAAAGGCCTTTTGAATGTCCTTACAACCGGATTTCATTTTTTGAAAGCAATTATCCCAAAAACTAATGGATGGATTTTCGAGATTTTTATACGGTTGTAAAGATATTTAAGAGCTTCAAAAAAGGGTACCACTAGACCCACTTTCCCTATTCAAAATATAGGAGTAAAATATACCCCTCGAAGGAGGTCCGTGCGACAAAAATTTCAAAATAGCTAAAAGTGTCCCCCTCGCTAACAAAATCGACGGGTCCGTGCGTTTCTCAAAATTCGCACTCTAAATATCCAAAAAGGCATCTGTTTCGATGTTCGTGAAACATCTTGTATCGTGAGGATATTCAACCGGTTGCTTATTTTGTAGATTCTCCTTTGTAACGCTATTCTTGATTTTCGGGGAAATTGTATTCCTCTCCCCCCAAACACGCTCTGATTGGTCCACGCATGCAATTTCTCTCACTTCTGATACTAATGACATAATTTTTAATGAAATTGTTTGTTTTTATTCCTCTTACATTCAACTTAATTGTTTTAAATTAAAGTTAAATAATTGGGTATTTCTTTTGTTTACCAATTGTTAACAGTGACGGATCCAGGGGAGGGGGGCAGAGGGGCCCGCCCCCCTCCTTAACATAAAGCTTATAATTTTTAGTTCCAGAAAAAAAAATAAACAAAGCATAGGCCGCAAATTTTTACCAAATATAAATTTTTTTAAACATTGTCGCTAAAATATCAATTTTTTTAATTTTGACGCTAAACTTAACTGATTTTGCTCGAATTTTTGCCTGCGGCACATTTTGTTTGCACGTAATGGCAAACCTTAAAGCTAATTCTTATTAAATCCCGATTCTGGATCCGCCACTGAAAAAATTGGATTTTGATCCGACCTTAAAAATGTTCAGGACCCGATCTAGATTAAAATCAATTTGAACATTGAAAAAAAAGGGAGTTTTAGTGAAAAGTCAAAAGAAACCCAATATAGCCATGAAAACGTAGCAATTATTTGATTCAATAATTTCACTTTTCGTTAATTATCATCGTTTTATGAGTCAAACTATAACCATAAAAATTGTTATTACCTCCGGGCGTTATATACCTCAATGTTATTACCCACCTCCATAACTAACAGAAAACTCAATAAAATTTTTACTATAAGCTGGAGCAGAGTCCTGGTAATTATTATTTTATATTTCGTAAATCTAATAAGTTATATGACGTCAGAAAAAAACTGTACAAATGTCTTTTTTACGCAAATACAATATTTTAGATAACATTTTATTTTGAACGCTTTAAAAATATGTAAAATTTAATACCCGTAAATTAAAATTCAAACAATTTTTCGTGGCTAATCGGGTAAAAAAATTTGCCACGAAAACTTGTTTGAATTTTAATTTACGGGTACTAAATTTTACATGTTTTAATATTTGGCTTTAAACTCCGTTGACAGACGCGATGCCGACGTCTTGATAGCGGAACAAACGCGATTGGCGTTGATCTGATCTAGAAGGGCAATGTGTCTCCTAGGTCACGTGATGGATTCTTTCTTTCAATTGATACTTTCATCGATCGATAATATAGCAGTTTTACTCGCCTGCTGCTGTTTTAGTTTTTAGATTCATTCTCGGTAGATGGCGCTTCTTGTTGGGTACACGGTTTTGTTTTCTCACTAGAAATGTAAGGTGATACATAAAGCCGTATACTTAATTTAGGAAGGGTGTCACATTGACCAAGCAGTTTTCTGAGGAGTCCCATAAGGACGAAACAGTTAACTGTCAACACTTATTAGGTGTCCATTAGATCTTGGACCCCCGTGAGGTTAAGCTTAACCCTTATTTTTTTACGCGATTAGCCACGAAAACTTGTTTGAAACTTTCAAAATAATTTACAAAAAGAATGGTTAAGAGAAATTGGGGACCGAACCGAACCAAGCCTTAATACTTATAGCTTAGTGGCGGCTGGTGACGTTATAAATTGAGAGGGCGGAAATTTAAATTGCATGAAAAATTAAATAAAAAAAACTAACAGAAACAATTTTATTTTAGTATTTTTTAAACAACCAGCTACTTGGTGTAGTTTTTAGTTTATGTTTATGGATAAAGTTTATTCGCCTTTCTTTTTTATGGCCCCGTAGAGCAACCTCAAAATTCCTACAGAATTTTAAACAGTTTATTAACGTACTAAGTATATGTCTAATTTTTGTCACATTTTTATTATGTTCGGTAATGTTTTGCCTATAGGCACTATTCAATTGGCACCTAATATCAGTCTTTGCTAGCATATAAAATTCTATGTGGTTATTTAAATGAATACCACTTACGTTGTGTCTTTTTAACTTTTCACTAAAGTGCTTGATATCACACATTCCCATTGCACGATCACGCTTTATTTGTCTTGTTATGAACAATCCACGCAAGATCACTTCGTGGATTGTTCATAACAAGACAAATAAAGCAAATAAAACAATTTCTTTTTTCACAACCGCACAACCAGTTTTCAGCATCGTATAATTTTTTAATAAATTTTCTATTATAAGTTTTTATGGAACACCCCTCGGCATTACTTAAACTAAAATATTTAGGTCCGGTCTATGTGGCCCTAAGGATTTTATTTGTAATCGAATTTCATATGTCAACGTATTCAAATTTGCACAGTTAATTATGTAGGTAATCTACGGTATTTATTTCCATTTTATAAACAAACGATAACGAAAACTATAACACGCGACCGGCAAGGATTTTTACTACTGACAAACCCCAAATCAAAACAAATTCATACGTCTTCACTAACCATAGAACCGGCAATACTAAAAGGGTAAAAACAATTTCGGCACTATGATGATGGCCGACGTCAACTAAAACAAACATTCCTCCCGCCCCCGCGCAAGAACAACCACCCATACACCACTGAAAATGAAACCTTGCCCCGCGCGGCGCTGCCGGCTTGTAATTATTTACACTAAAAAAGTTTACTCAGTTAACCACAGACTAAAAAAAGAACTAGACATGTCGTAAGGAAAGATCTTTTTCATGAATTTCTTGTCTTCTAAGAGTTTTTAAGAGTAGAATCGCATGGTAGTAGCTCTCTCTCTCTCTCTCTCTCTCTGCTCCACGAGATCTGCTATTATAAACTTCTGTGACCCCACATAATCCAACATTCTCACAATTTCTTCAAAAATTAAATTAGAGAATGCAAAAACAAACACAATACCTATTTTTATGTTTTTGAGGATTTTAAAATCATGAAAACATCCGGGACATTTTATTTAAAACAAAAAACTTATTGATCATTTTTCATATACAGAGTGGTCAAATAAAAACTGTATATTTAGTTAGAAAAAAAACAGTGTAAGCATTTTCATAAGGCTTTCACATTTTTTGTTTTTTCTACAATAACTAATAACCACAGAAACGCCTCGGTATATTTATAAACTTTATACGGTATGGGGTAGGGGACAATTCGCCTCGATAATTTTTAACCAACCAACCGAACCAAACCGAACCGAACCTAGGCAACCAAACAACAATGCCGGTATCAGTTAACAAAAATTCTCGCTTCGGATTGTCCCCACTAAACACACAAAACTTAATTCTCTTAAAAAAGGAAAAAATCTTTGAAAACAGACTCAAAATATACTTTCTCAAAATTAAAACCACCCAAATAGTAACAAACTTAATCCAAAACCACAAAAAATTTGAATGCGGCACCCATTTTGTCACCAGATTTCTCTTTCATATGGACTTTGAGTTAGAGAGAGAAAGCCAATCTAACCGTACATTAAAAAGAGATAAAGTCTCCCACATTATGAGAAACATTACAAAAGAAATTCCCCTAACCGTGCGCGAACGCTTCCTTTGATTTTTTATGTAATTTCTAAACTAACCTCACGAGAGAGGAGATAAAGAATTTAACAATAAGAAGAAAAGAGAGAGAGAGAGACAGAAAGGGAAAGAAGGGGCTCGCGTTCCTGTGGTTAATCACTCTTTGGAATAAAACGAGTTCACTTACAGTCACCCATGTTATTTTTTCGCCCTAGCATTACTCCAGGCTGTTTGACATAGAGCAATAAACTTGTAATTGCGTGCAAGATTAGGGTCCCCCACATAAGATCTGCGTTGTTAAAACAAACAAATGTCTCATTCAGGGATACTAATCTTGCATGCAACTGCAAGTTTAGTGCTTCATGACTAGCGGCCTTTAAGCTGAACTTGTGCCATGTTTTGAGTGTCAGGTTTTTTTCCTATGACCTTATTCCCAATTAGTTCCCACAGTCAAACAGAAAAATTTAGCCGTGGCATTGATGCTCCAATTTAAACAAAATTGGAGTCATTTAACAAACAAAATTTTTATTAGCAACATGCCTTGGTGACACAGATTGTAAAATAAAGCAGCAAATGTGTTTTATGTATAACTTAGTTTCCGAATTTTCAATAAATGGATCCAAAAAGAGCCTTTAGCCTTCTTCGGTCCATCTTTTGGACATAGGCCTCCCCAATATCTTTCACTCTTCTCTGTTTGTCACCGTCTTCATCCTTCTAGATCTCGCATCTTTCTTCAAATCGTCCGCCCATCTCACTTGGGGTCTTCCCATACTTCTTTAATGTTAACAAGGTCTCCAGTTTACAATACATTTCTTCCATCGATCGTCTTTTTCCATTTTAATTTTGCTACTATTCCTCTGACATCCCTTATTTTTGTTTTATTTCTTATCCGTTCATTCCTTTTTCTATTAGTATGAGTAAAATTACTTCTTCGTAAATAGCTCAAAAAAATTTGAATATTTTATTATAGCCCTCAACCCACAACTTTCGAACATTCAACCAGATTTTCTAAGCCCTAAACCTAAAAACTGTATATCAATATGACGTTTAGTTTGGAAGTAATTTTCTTATTAATTTTTGACAACAAATATCCGCTATAAACTCTCAAAATACAAATTTTTCCTTATTGCAGGATCGAGCACTCTTTAATTAACGGCGATAAAAGATTTAAACGACAAACTGTCGCGGTCTTCGTTGGGGTCATGGGAAAAGTACACTGCCTAAAAAAAAGATTTTGTAGACACCTGATTATAAAACTTTAACACCAGTATTTATTAAGACCTTAAAACTTAGTATTTTAGACCGGGTTTAACTATCAAGTCTAGAGACTTGATACCGACCCGTTTAAGTGTATTTTTTTGTTACTCACATGTAAAATAACTGGAAAGATTCAGTTCACCCTAATATGCAATATGATAGTAAGCATTTCTCAAATTAACTTTAGAAATAAGGAAAAACCACATAAAAAATTTGTAAGAAAATGTAGTTTTTTGAAAATTTTGTCCATGCAGTCGTACGATTCCTGTTAAAAATAATCTCAAATTGTAGTACCACTCTTGACGGATGGTCTAAAGTTCGAAAATTTGATTGATAAAAAAACGTGTAAACAAAAATTTTTAAAGCTAAATAATACTAATATTAAATAGACTAAAACTATGTCTGTAGATGCACTACCATGATAAATACGTATCAATATTTAAATATTGTTAAAAGCACAAGATATATTAGAATCCGTTTTCAATTACACATCCACCAAAACAATTAAACATCGGTTTAATCATCGCTAACTTGTCTAAAATTTAACATGTAAAATATAGCGGGTAGCTGACACTGACTTACACCGTTTTTATTGGACATCTTCTAGTGCATTTGGAGGTTTAAATATGGCTACCATTTTTAAACCAAAATATTATATTTTTTCATTCATGTCTAACCTTTGGGTGGAAATAATGTCTTTGTTACAACGAAAAAGATGACCCATATCCCAAGGTATTTATGAACAATTATTGCATTCACGAGAAAAATAAGTTAAACCTTCAACCAAAATCTAGATAGACTTGTAGACTTAGGATTTTTGTCAGTTTTAAGGAAATATCCTATCAGCAATCAACGATAGTTTGGCTGCTGTTTTTTGATAAACCATCTTTGATCATGGGATGGGTTTTTAACAATTTTTAATTTATTGAATGTGCAATACTGTGTGACTGCGACGGTTAATTTGTTTGTGTTTGAGTTAGTTTTTTTCGCGGTTTTTTAAAAACAAACATGGTTGTTTACTAATCAAAAGGTTATCGCCTGCATATAATACGTTCGCGATTAAAAAAAAACGAAATAGTATAACTGATTTTTGGACTATAATGGAATCTATCTATGTTGTGTCAAACGGAATTTATTATGTGTTTTTTTACCGATTTGGAAAAGTAGGTAAATCGGCAGTTTTCACTAGGGTCACTAGTTTATTTAAAGTTGACAAGAAGCAACAACCGACCGACATATAGCAACTCAAATATCTTTAAAATGTAACCGTAAAATATTACTTTCCTAAGGCATAAAAGTTTGATAAAATATCGTTGATGTCTGGGAATATTTCACTTAAATTTTATGGAAATCCTAAATCAATCCTTTAATGATACCCCCGAGAAATTAGCTGCTTATTTCAGAATCGGGGCCTATATTTTGAGTTACTTAATAAAATATCAAAATACATTTAATTGAAAATCAATATCTCGAATAAATATTTTAATTTTAAAGTTTTGATATAATTTTTTTTCTACAATAAAGTATACTACATATTTTTTCCCAAAAAATTTAGTTTTTGAGAAAATTTTATAAAACCTATAATAAATACAACAAACAACAAACTAATCCTATGGACGCCACTGAAGAGCTACTTGGTTTGCCTAACCTTATCGATCCATAAATAGTTAAAATAGAATTCTGTTCTCCCCAAAAAAAAAATTATTGTGTGTGCTTAAGACCACACGGCAGAAGTGTAAACTTTAACAAGGCGAAATTAATAATACTGGCCCATAAAATATTCTGCAAAGCGGACCGAACCGAACTCTTCTGTGTACTGGCCTTCATCTGCATCATCATATCGCTCGCTGAATGTTTCTCACAGTTAGTCGACTCGAGCCGATTTCACCCGAATGAGCGTTACATAGCCGAGCCTGACGCCTCAGTTCAATTCACTACCCACAAAACTGCTAAACGCGCCTAAAGGAGTTTACACTTCAAAAACAGTTCTTTGCAATTTTCGATAAAAATGTTAGCTTTCGAGAAAATTGAATAAAACTGAAAAAACAAAGAAGTTTTTGGGGGTTTGGGGGGAATTTTCTCCGTCCCTGTCGATATTTCGAGTTGGAAACAGGGATATTCGGATTCAGCGAGGTCGAGTTAGGGGAAAATGGTCTGTTGCCAAAAAGTAATATGATTTGTTTCTAGACCGAAAACAGAGAGCCTTTTCAAATTTTTTGCTATAACTATCTAATAGTTTATTATGGGTATTCTTACAATTGCAACTTCTCTACATCACTTAATTAATAATGCCAAATATGTTAAGTTCTTCAATGATTTCTTTCTATTTGCACGCAAGCAGGAGCTTTGAAAATATTTCTTTTTCAGAGCCGCAACCCAAGCGCCATCACCTATGCTCCCGCCGAGATCGCCTACAGGGGCTTCAGGTTCCTGATCACCATGAAACCGAGCGATACTCACATGCTCTCGTACATCCAGGAGCTGAAAAAGCATGGGGTAAGTTTTAGATATACTACCCCTGCGCGTATGCCGGCGAGACAGACAGACGAAAATCAAGGGCGCACCCAGGGGGGAGCTCGGGGCCCGGGCCCCCCCAAGCTTATGATTTTTTTCCACATATTTTATGATTAAAAACAAAAAAGAGCATGAAATATGATATCTTGAGGTCTCGGGCCCTCCAAGACAAATTCCTGGGGGCGCTACTGCGAAAATCATGACAAAATTGTGTCAGAGTGGAACGCCGCGCCCACCGGTGCACAGTGATTCGAATAAAAGAAGCTAGGTGGACAAACACTTTTTGTTCTATAATTTGATTGTTTTTGTCACAAAAAATATTTTTTTTATGTTTACTACAGCAAACGATTTAAAATAGAACCGTTTAACTTTATTTTTTTTACCTGTTTTTATTTTCTAGTTCAGTAAAGTTTCCGCCATTTTGAATTTTTTATAGCAAAATAAATTTCAAGTTGTATTGCTACCGAAAAACTATACACTTACCAAAGTTAACGTCTGTAGCTCATCAAAAAGTGGTTAAAAAAGCTGTCGCAAGAATACAAGACACAAACGAATATCCGGAGTCAAGTTAAATAAAACCGTTTACTAAAAAAATGAGGAACAACTTTTTATACCTTTATACAGCCTAGAATACGTCCTATATAATATCAAAAGTTTAGTTTAGAAGTTTAAACTTTAAAAACAATCAAAAATTTCACATTTTTACATGGTTTTTTAAATCGTATTATAACATACTGTCTGCGTTTGAACCAAATTTTAAAACACATTAAAAAACACACACGTCCGCCCCCTTCAAAGTAACATCCATCCTAAAAACAATATTATTTTTTAATACAAACGTTGCCATATAATATGCAATTCACTGCAAAAATGCAATTGATTAATAAGCATAAATTACAATACTTTATAACCTAACTTTAACAGGTTGTAACTCTTCGCTCTAGGGTACTTCTCAAAATCTGGTTTTTTTGTTAGGCAATTGTTAATTATTTGATTGTTTAACTTGAGTTTTGTCCACCCAGCTTCATTTATTGAAATAACTGTGGAAGTTGAGTCGAGTCATGCCAACATCCATGCTGTTTAGCACATCCGTATTGCAACGTTTCGTATTATTTTTGTAGCAAACACAAAATGTTTTTTCAATATTTGTGATTAAAAATAGAAAACTTACAGTCGACTAATAGGTATTAATTCTTGCTACAGTGTGTCTGCAATTATAAACCTTTTTATGATCGAAGTGAGAAGTGTTATAAACAATGATACTGCCCATGTTTAGTTTAGGTGGCTGCACGGTCTAAAAAGCCGCTGAAACGGTCGTTGTTATTAAAAATTATAGATTCTCATATCGAGGGTCCAAGTGCATTTTTAAAAACTTTAGAGGAGAAGCGAAAAACTGCATTTAACTGCAATGATAGCTGATTTCTTTTAAACTTTTACTAAGAAAAGTATTTTCTTTAGTGTTTAGAATTTTTTTAAAACCTCAAGGGCTTCCCAATATATGGCACTACCTGTCACGATCATAATGTTGTCGAAAAACCAAAATCGAAAAAGTTTTCACTTACCCTCGTACTGCACTTGAACCCTCGATATGCCTTTTTTTGTAAGTATTTTGACACAATTTGGTCACGATTTTCGTCTGTCTGTCTCAGCGGCCTACGCACGCTGCGGTAGAGGAATAAATTCCCTATAAACCAAATATACCGTCTCTGTTTAAGGCGTAGTACCCTAGACTGTCAATATTACTGCACAATAAATTTAAATTTAATTGCCCAGTATTTTTTTATTGAGTCGTATAGAGTAAATAATCTGCAATATTTTAGAGGTCCGAAAATTCTAACGTTTATGACCTTTTAATATTATTGTACAGGGTGTTTCATTATATTTTTTTCCACCCTTTTAGACCATTAATAATTGATGTAGAAATATAAAAGAAATTGTGTTCGAATTCGCGAAATTTTTACTTTTAAATTGCTTCTTGACTATTTCTGATGCTTACCTTATTTGACAGGCGTTCAAATTTATATTTTTTGATAAATTGGATGCTCCTTATACTATTTAATTAATAGATTAGGCTTGGAATATACTTTCCAAAAATACCCAATGTGTCGCAGTTTTGATAAATATGAGAAAATTAAAAGCCTAGCTTTATTTATGTCCAAATACGTACATATATATAGGGGGATAGGTAAAAACTATAACGTAAAATAAAATCAAAATTAAAATTAAAATAAAATTAAAAATTGAAATAAAATATTTAAATGTAAAAAATTTCATTTAAACCAGACTCGAAAGGGATCGTCCCAAGCACCGATGCAGCGTTTCCTCTTTGAAATGCTAAACTTATCCGTTGGGTAATGAATCTACGTACTTTTGGGTTATTTAGTTTACAGCTGATTTCATTAATTAAATTTTTAGCTTCATTACCCCACGGATCATAGGTTTCTACAGAAAAAGGAATAAAATGAAAACCTCGGTCTATCAGCTCTCTATACTTTAAATTTTTTTGTGATTCTCCAAGGCTTGCTGCTTCCCCTGCTTTAATGGAAGTTTTTGGAAGGTATGATTTTGCCAGGGTATCACGGCAAGTAGCATCCCATAAAAGTGCCCTGCCATTCTTCTACGGCAACAAAGACATACCATCCACCCGCTTTCCGTCATCCCTACATATACCAGGCGGTTCTAAAACTGATGGAATATTAGCTGAAATAAGAGACCGCCTGATAATGTCGTTAATCTGCCTATGGCGGGCCACACGACCTGCACTTTTTTTGCAACTAAGGGCATGTAACCCATATTTATCGACTGTTTCGTTGCAAATGCAGACATGCGGCTCGCATACAGGCTGACCCACTCGTAAAGCAACGGACACACGGAAAGACGCGTCATCGAATAAGTTACCTAATGTGGAAGAAGGCAGCACTTAGCCAGGCGGCACTCTCCGGCTCTTGCAGTGCTAGGAGTCTTGATTTGTCCACTATGGAATTTTAATTTAAAATAATATTGTCAATAAAGGTTTTGCACATGTTCAAATCGAAATCTTTTTGGCTTTTAAAATTTGAAAAGTCTGATAAATAGTTTCTGAAATATTAGCGATAATTTTATCATTATAAAAAATAACATAATCACTTTTGTGTTAATTTCAGTGTCCTTATTTCGAACTATGTTAGTCCGCATGTATAAACAGTGACAATGACAAATATATTTCTTTTTAAATAACGCTCAAAATGACAACCGGTTACGACAACAAAGTTTATATGTCGTGTCACATCATGTCATTGTCATTGTTGATACATGGGGACTAACATAATTTGGAATAAGGACACTAAAATTAACACAAGAGCGGTACTGTTATCTATTTATTATTTTAAAAAATAATCGCCAATATGTCAGAAACTATAGCTCTAAACTACGGCATATGGGGTATTTTTGGAAAATATATTCCAAGCCTAATCTATTAATTAAATAATAAAAGGAGCATCCAATTTACAAAAACTATAATTTTGAGCGCCTTTCAAATATGGTAAGCATCAGGAATAATCAAGATGCAATTTAAAAGTAAAAATTTCGTGAATTCAACCACAATTTCTTTTATATTTCGATATCAATTAATAATGGTCTAAAAGGGTGGGAAAAAATATAATGAGCCACCCTGTACAATGAATATTGATGCTTTGTTCCAGAAGTCAGTCATTACACATAAAAGATATTATGCAATATTATTATTATTATTTTATTTGATAATGTTAAAAATAAAGTTAATATTCGTGTTAACATGAATCATTATATCCTATTTGTTTTGTTATCCATTTTTTCCAAAGAAGTAATTACGTTTTCCCATTCCAGATAATTGGCTAATCAAATATTCCAGTTTAATTACCTGTAGGTGATGTGTACTAATTAAGTTTATCCATCACATTTTTGCGTTTATTTTGTTAATTAACTTGCTTCGGATAAGGGACCTATTGCAATAATAAACCAGGCAGTAATAGTGCCGGGTAGTATTCTGACAGTTTTACATTGCCAACTCACACTTGATCTTTTCAAATTGACATACCAGGAATTATGACCATATAGGCTTAGCATTGAAGGTTGCACAATAGTTGAGCAATATTTTTTTATTAATCCGTATACAGTTAACATTGTGCAATATTGTTTAGCAAGCAATAGGTCCGAAAATATAAAAGCTTATGAGCTGTCAATACTGTACGGTCAGAGACTATTAAATTGCCGGTGTATTTTCTTTTTTTTAAATTTAATAATTTAAGGACACCAGAAAAAAATTATTTTTAAATATGTTGTGTAGAGACAGAGGTTAGATTCATAAATTTTTTTGTTTTGGTTCAAACTAGTTTTCCGAATTTCAAATAGGAATATTTGTTGTTTTCGAGCGTGTACAATAAATATTGATCGTTTGAGGTCAAGGAGTCATTCGATAATATTGCACAAAAAAGTTAATATGCAATATTGTTACGGATTCACAACAACAAAGAAAATGAGCAAATGTCAAAAAAACAATATGTCAATTTATTTCGACAACTCAATCTACAAAAACAGCACTTAACTCACGACTCAAATTGGCTTATTAACTTCGTATTAATTCCTTGCGATTTATATAGCTCGTTATCTCTGACTGTCTCGTCCCGCGATATCCGGCTGCTTATCTTCGATCTTTCGCGAGCTATCCATCCTTTTTCGGCGCTAGGACGTTCGCGTACAAGAACGAGTGTGAGTCACAGATTACACACTTATTCGCCTCTGCGATCTCTTATCTCAATCAACATTTATGTTTTTCGTACAGTGACAGATTTTCAAAACGGGCATATAGAAAAAATATTGCAAACTTCATTCTCTAGCATTAAATACAATACAAGTAAGAGTAACAATAGGGACATTTTGGGTCAGTTAAAATAACAGAAAATTTTACAGTTTTTTATTGTTACTAAGATTAACGGTAACATTTAGGGCAAAAAGATAAGCATAACACAAACATTGATTTAATAGTTTCACACTCCTTTAAGTTTTTGTTTATTTATATTTGTTTATTTATTTTTATTAGATTTATGGCTTTTTACAAACCAAGCTAACGAATTTTAGTAAAAAATTCGACTGCATTAAAAAAGACAATACAATTGCAAATAACGGTACATTAAAGGACGGCCACCGTAAGTACCGGGCGCCGTTACCGTAAATACCAAAAAAGGAGCGAGAAGCTGCTAATGCGCAGACTCAGTAGTAATATTTGAAATTCGAAAACGGTAAAAGATGTAACTACAAGGCCTAGCAAATATTCGGTTTCTTTATTCGATTGAAAGTATTCGCTGACAGAAAGACTACCAATTATATACCAAAAATTGTATGTTTTATTGTTTCCGAAATCGCTATAAATCACACCACAGTATATGTATAATAAATGTGACCCCTTCTTTTACCCGAAAATTGAACATAAACCAAATTAATAACCAAAATTTGAACACATTCTTTATATACCTGGTGGGCCAACAAAAACCGGACAAAATGTTTTTCATTATGACTTTCAAAATAAAGCATATTATTATATTTTAATGAAGCGATCCGCACTTTGGAGGATGTTGATCAGGCTTTTGAGCAGAGGTACTTTTTTTGACCGTCATCTAAAATACTCTGCCAATCTATGGGCACCTAAGCTCACACTAAGTACTGTAGTTATAGTGTACGTGTGAGCTAATATAACTAAAAACTACTACTAAATTACCTTTCGTTTGATACCACACAAGCCATGTTTTGCCTTAAACTCTAATTTTTAAAATCTACCCCCACCCTTTTTTTAAAAACTAAAATGTATTTTGTTTAACTCCAGACTCATTTACCTTTTGTGTGATATTTTCACTTAAACTCTAATTTTTGACATCTACCCCCACCCTTTTTTTTAAATAACTTAAAATTCATTTTGTTTAACTCCAGACTTAATTACCTTTCGTTTGATATCACACACGCCATATTTTCACATAAACTCTCATTTTTTAAATCTACCCCCACCCTTTTATGTGGCTTGCGTTCCGTGGATTTTGTTTATTTTTTAACGGGACCACCACGGCCCAAGACTCAGCCTAGGTACCAAATTTCATTTAAATCGGACAAGCAGTTTTTGAGTTATGCGGGTTGGTCGTTACACACAGACAGACAGACAGACATACAGACAGACAGACAGCAAGACAAAAAAGTTTCAAAACCATCTGAAACGCAAAGATATATAAAAATTTTTGAAATCGGAGCAACTTTTTTTTTCTCGAAAAAATTAGGATCACCATAGCTCACACTACTATAGTATAGTAGTAGTGAGAGCTAATTCCAAAATAACAGACAGAATCAAACTAAACCCTTCTACAAAGCCCTTATTCTGCCACGCACAACGACGTATGAATATTTAAAATTGGTTTAGTGGTTCCCGATAAATGATTTTTTTTGCATTCATTTCCCCATAAATGAATTTTTATCAATCTGATTTTATCGAAATAAATAGCATTGTACCTATTGTAAGGATAAACTGCTCTTCAAAAACAATTATCAAATTATGCCACGATTTTGAAATCTAACATGACAGACTTAATTAAATTTGATCCTACATAACAGATTGCGAGTTTGAAATCGTTTTAGTAGTTCTCGAGATATCAGTGTTCTACCCATTGTTTGTATTTTAGACGCTTGCATCTCTACATTAATTTCCTCACAAAATCAACTCAACCGATTTTAATGAAATACAAGGATTGTCACCATAATGTTTTTGATTTCATTGAAATAGGTATAAGAGTAAGTACCTAATACATTTATAAGGCAAATAATGCTGAAAGAATTTGCTACGCAATCCTATATCTGTACAACAATGGCAAAAATTATTAATTAGGAACCCCTGAACCGATTTCTAAGATTCGCAACTAGTTGTTTACGGCAGAAACAGAGCTTTTCTATTAGTTCAAAAAAAGTCAAAAAGTTTTTTGAAACACAAGAATCCAACGAGCCTTTTTAAAGAGTCAACATTGATTTTGTCCGCAAATTTGGGAACCACCAAACCGATTTTAATGATTGGTACCGTGTTGTGCATGGAGGAAATATGTATTTTTTATGAATTTAAAACATTCTAAAAAATTTCCGCATCATAAGAGTAAAGAAGCTTTTTTGAAGGGTCATGTTTGATTCTGTCTGCTATCTTGTGATTTAAGATAACATACAAAAAATGTATTTGGTCAAAAGCCTGTCAACTCCTTAACTCGTGCAGTTTAAGTCCCATTAAAATCGATTGTGTAGTTAAAGAGTTATAATAAAAAACATCTTGTCTGGTTTTTTGAGGCCCACCCCGTAATTATCTACGTTTGTGTAATTTTCGTCAAGAATACTTAACCCTCGGTTACCAGAATTAGTTAGGTTGGAATCGAATGTTATTCTTCCAGTGGCGTAGTTGGAATTTATGAATGAGGAAATTTAAAAATGAACGCAAATTAAGTATGTGATATTTTTTAAAAATGTCCACTTGTTAGTGAAAATTATATTAGACTAGATTGTCTTGGCCAGTGGAGTGTATAAGGGGAAGAAGGGCGGTTCGGTTCGGTTCGGTTCGGTTCGGTTCATCATCATTCAATCATTCAATCATTTTTAGATATTTTTCACATATTTCATGAATCGAAATATAAAATAGTATAAAACAAGGCCTTATATGGTCTCGGGCCCCCCCCAAAACTTTTTTCTTAATACCAAAGCTAGAATTTTTTAAAAAGTTTTAAATAATTTTTTGCAGGTGACGGCCGTGGTAAAGCTCTGCGAAGAAGGATATGACACAAAATCTTTAAACGACAACGGCATCGTTGTATTAGATCTGGCATTCCCCGATGGCAAGTCTCCACCAAACAACGTTGTGGATGAATGGTTTAAGGTAAAACAATTTTTTTTTAAAACGTGTTTCACAATTTTCTGAAACTATTTTTTTGCGGTATATGGATACCAAATTCTAGCACAAGATTATATTGACCAAACTCATGTAATATGTGAGCCTCTCAGTTTCTCCCGATTTAGTATCCTTTTGGCGGGTCTAGCCGCCATTTGACGTTGATGAAACCCAGGGCAGGACTGGGTATGTCTGAGCCCCGGCGGGAGAGTAGAGCCATAACCAGTAATGGGGGGAGGGTGTGGATGCAATGAGGCAAAAAAAATCAGGTTTCAGTAAGTTTGAAAAGATTGGCACTATATAAAATTTAAATGTGCCGCATGCAAAAATAGATTCATTTTTATGTAAAAATTTTGGGATAACGCCGAAAATGTGTTATTTGGGTGTAGTTTGACCTATCTTAGCAATATCGTTGTGACGTCTGTCCGTGTGTATGTATATGTCTGTCCGGACCATAATAGATTCTAAACCGCTTAACCGATTTTCATGAAGGTTTCTGGTAAAATAGTACAAATACTATAAAGCGCTGGCTAAATTTTTGTTAAATTCCATTAATGCTAACAACAGTGTTTTAACAACATAAAAATTGAAGAAATTTGAAACTAACTTTTTAAAGGTTTTCAGAATATAATAAAACTAATTTTTCTCAATAATTTATGTTACAACCAAGCAGGAGCTTTTAGTTTTAAGATGTCTCTAAAAAAACTGTTTTCAATCATGGGTGCACCTAGGGGTAAGGCCTCGGGGCCCCCTGGGTCCCCGACTGCTCGTAACCAGAAAAAAATGTGTTGGTAAAAACAATTTATTTATAAGTTATCACTGTTCACACTGTTACAAAAGCAATATTTGCCGTTCAACTAAACGTTAAGCAAAATCTAGGCTGTTTTCTTAAGGCTACTTACTAGCTTAATCAACAATCAATTATTAAATATAAATTAAAGTAATCATCTCAGTAATGTATTCACTAATATTATCTTCTTAATTTTAATCAAAGCCCCACTTACCAAATAATGATATTCTCTGATAAGAACAGAGAAAGACCTAAGAAATACTAACAATAACTTTTACATCCGTATATCCAGACCCAAAAGAGCCCCGGGCTCTAAGTGTCACATGTTCAGCAATCCCAGGGCCCCGGCTGGGTCGACGGGGCCCCGGCGGGATCCCCGCCCTTCCGCCCGGGCCAGTCCGGGCCTGATGGAACCTGTCGCATTATTCGTTTGTCAAAATGGTGGCGAGAGATCTTTATACTTTTACACGACCAATCTTACCTTTGGTGGAGAAAACGTAAAGTCCATTATCCAGTGCATAAATTCTTAAAATAGGTAAAAAGGTATAGAAATAAACGGAGCAAAATGAGAATGAGATATCCACTCCCCGCTTCAGGAGTACCAATAGTCCTGGACTTTATGGAGTCTCTGGAACGTTTTTAAAGCGTCCCCTGGACGTTTTTATCGTTTCTTAAACGTCCCTTAAAACGTTTCTTAAAAGTCCATTGAAACGTTTTTTAAACGTCCCGTAAAACATTTTTAGACGTCCCTGGAACGTTTTTTAGACGCCCCAGGAACGTTTTTTGTACGTCATCGAAACGCTTTGAAACGTTTCCCAATGTCATGAAAACGTCCGAAAAACGTTTTAAAAACGTTCTGAGGGGACGTTTTAAACACGTCAAAAACGCCCACATAAACGATCTAGGGACCTTCCAGGGACCTCTATCGGACCCTTAGGGACCTAGGCGTACGTTTTTAAAACGCACTCTGGGTCCGAAATGGACGTTTTTAAAACGTTTTTAAAACTTACCTGTTTTACTTGGAATAGGGAGTTCAATTTTCTAAGGATAGGGCCTATGTCGGATAAAAAATTTAACATCAAACGTTCTGGCTAAAAAACTAAGTCATTGGCAAAACTCTTATATTTTTATAGCCTGTTCTAACCTAAGTACGCGTCAGAAACATGGATATGAACGATGACGAAAGGCATTTAGCCAAGAAGAGCCAACACACTTCTCGGCTTTTAGGCTGCTTTGAAAGATAGATACTTTATCGTAATGGTCCCAGTAACCTAATTCCATGCAAACACATTCGTGTCTCCAAGTGATAGTAAATATTCAAAGCATGTTTACCTCAAAGTTAGTGTCACTATGTAATTCAAGCTCAAAGGAAAAACATACTTATGAAACTTGTTTTCAATTTGATATTTTCCATAGAACGAACTTGCGTAAGCTCTACGCTTAAAAAAGCGATATTTTCCATAATGGTATTTTCATAAAGAGGTAAAATTGATCATTTTAGTGGTTTCGGTTACACCACATTTATAACGTCGGCGTTCGCAGTTGGTACGTGCGCTGAACTAACTTTATTGGTTTGTTCAAGGTCATAAAAGGCCAATAAAAGCTGAATAACAAAACATGTTAGAATATGTATATATATATATATATATATATATATATATATATATATACAGGGTGTTTCAGTGGCGCCCCTTGGGTGGCCGAAGCGCCCTAAGCTTACTGGCAGGACCGGCAACGGTAAATTGAGAGGCCGGCAAAGGAAACTAAACTAAAGACATGATTTCCAGCATTTCCACCTTTTTTTTTTTTGTCGCAAGATTTCTGAGGGGCCCCCTTTATAGCAGTCGCCCCGTGAGGCACGCTACGCCGCTGGGGTGTTTCCTAAACATTGGTCAAAAATTCGTGGTGTTATTCCTGGAGTATTTCTATGAAAAAAAGTTCCTAGAAATATTTGTCGAAAAATGGTTTTTACTTCCATATAGACCGGTCTGTTCTAGGGACCGTGCTCGTAGGCAACCCGTTAGTAGTCATTGCCGTTAGGCAGTAACCAAACTTACAATTTATTTGATTATTTTTAGTATAACTTTTTTTTCGTTGGCGTATGTTATTCTTATATTAACCAGATGATAACTGTCAAAAATATATCTCAAAAATTATGAAATGAACTGTACTATACCTACTTTGTCAAAATGGCAGAGCCTGTTGTTCTTATTTTTGTTGTATTTTTGTTAAAAAAGAAAGAAATTCTCGGACATTCCCTACTCTAATAGAAAAAGTTATGTTTTAAATCCCTGAACAGTTTTTACCAATTAGATTTTATCTCATATTTAAACCAAATATATCAAAATGGTCGCGGCCATTGACATTTCGTTCTCCGGTTTAGAAATGTCAAGTTCTTGTCAACCGCTGGTCTGTCTATTTGTGATTTTGCAAATATTTTTCAAAAACTGACAGTCTTCGCCATTTTGACAACACTTTGACAGCAAGTTTGGTTAGGCTGCCTACAGTTCATATCATTATTTTTGAGACAACTTTTTACAATTTTTTTTGTTGGCCATGCAGGGCTATCCAAGGCCAACACAAAAATAGAGGCCACGACCCTGAAAAAATCAGCTGTTCTCCCGGGGCTGAATTTTACATTGGGTCTTATGGGAGGTCAGACATTTTTTTATGATATTTTCAAAATAACACTACAGATTTCCGCAAAATTTCAGTGAAATATTCTCAGACACCATCCAGATATTCCACGAAAGGTTTGTAAGGAAGCAACATGATTAAAAGGTTAAAATCTTCAAGATTTAACATTTCTTATTTAGAATTCAAATTACCCGCCATGTACCACATGCCAACTGTTATATTTGACATGTATTTGACTTTGTCGTTTGTGATTGTCACATTCGCTTCTGCTTTAAACTTAATTTTTGTGTGAGCTAATGAAGCGGCTATGAAAAATTAGGGATTACTATACCCAGGGCTATCAAAATGGACGGGCCACGATCCTCCACTTTGTTGACGTCACATCCGGGGCTGATTTATTTTTGATGGTCACGTTACGACACAGCTGATTGTCTTTAAAATATTGAAGTTGGAATGACTGTTCATGAATATTTGATTTTTTTTTTGAGATTTTTTATACTATATTCTTTTAGAACAATTTTTTTTTAATCTATAGTAATCCTTAATTTTTCAGAGCCGCTTCATTAGCTCACACAAAAATTAAGTTTAAAGCAGAAGCGAATGTGACAATCACAGATGACAAAGTCAAATACATGTCAAATATAACAGTTGGCATGTGGTACATGGCGGGTAATTCGAATTCAAAATAAGAAATGCTACCAACTAACCAATTTTTATTCTCTCCAACATAGTTGTGCTTGTGATTGTACTTAATTAATGGGTTAATTGGAAATATTTCCTAGACTTAACTTTAATGATGTATTTCTGTTTAATGATAATCATAAATTTGTGACGAATTAGTGGGTGAATGACGCATTTAAAAAAACTGGTAAAAATACAAATAAATAAAAACTGTGGTTGTCAGGCACTTGACATTTCTAAACCAGTGAACAAAATATCAAACTGTAAGAAGAACGGGACGGAACTTTGGTTAAATCAAATCCGTTAATAAAGACTTATTGCAATAAAGCCAGGCTGTAATAGTGTCAGGCAGTATTTTGACAAATTCATATGGTAAGATCAGCTGTGATCTTTCAATATACGGCCTTTGTTTACTAAATGAACCGGAATAAATACTGCCTTCCTTTATTTATGGAAAATAAACGACTTTGTTTTAAATTCGACTTTAGTATCTCAATTTTGAAAGAACTGTTTTTAATGTGAAATTGTCAGAATACTGCCTGGCTTTATTGCAATAAGTTCCTAATCTTTTATAATCCGTAATAAAGTTACAAATATTAGGTCGAACCTCGTAAAATATAAAATGGATCAAAACATCCAAAAATTATTGCCTGGATGCCAACATACATATAAATTGGACAACATGAAAAATCACGTACCAGCCAGCGAATATGGCGTCCCAAATCTTCATTGCCTCATTGCATGTTATGTAAGCATGAAATTGCATTCTAGCTACAAAGACAATATTGTCAAATTTGCTATTTGCTTATTGTATGAGTTACTGTGTCATGGCCTCAATTCAACTCTATTGTATTTCGGATGTTCAAAATTAAAAATTAATACATAATAGAAAGTTTTAGATGCCTATAAAATAATAATATAAATTAACAAATAGACCAACAACAAAATTTGACGGATATCAATCAAAAGAACAAGCAGGCTTCAGAAATGGTTTTAGTACAGTTGACCACCTATTAACTATGAAAATCGTAATAGAACGAGCCAATGAATACAACGTTCCACTATATATTGCGTTTATATGCTTAAAAAAGCTTTCGATAGCATTGATCACTGGGCAGTAAAAACATCCTTAATTAATAGCCGAATAGATCACAGATAAACAGATATAATAGCCAATATATAATATAGCGAAGCATTAATCAAAATCCACGAAGGAACCAAGCCAATCCTCATAAAAGAAGAGGTGTATGACAGTGTGAAAAAATATGCTGGTTCGGTTTAGATATTTCGGTTTGGTTCGGTTCGGATTCACACCCTTTAGGATCCCGGAAAAGAACCCAGGAAAGTTTTTTGTTTGAAAAAATATGTTAGATTTGGATAGTCGCTATTTTGTTACATCGCTATTTTGATAGTCGCTATTTTGTTACATCGCTATTTTGATACAATCGCTATTTTGTTACATCGCTATTTTGATTGTCGCTGTTTCGATACCGCTATTTTAATACCCGCTATTTTGTACATCGTAATTTCGTTCCGGAGCCGATGATATCGCCTTAATAACAGATAAGAAAGAAAAACTGATAAAAATGCTGGAAGAACTGGTTACAGCAGCCAAAAATATAAGCACGATCAGAATAAACCAAGAGAAAATTGAAAGATGAACATATATAACTGGGACAAATTTTTTAAACTAAAAAAAGAAAACCAAACCGGCTGAAATTAAGAAGCGAGTAAGATTGGCCAGCAGCATTCGGTAAATTCAACTACATATACTTCCTAGTTCATTGGCACAGTCCACGCTATATTAGCCTTGAAAACAGTTTTTTGTAAATAACTCAGAAACGAAAGCATCTACATTTTTGTATTTTGGTTTTTAATACTGAGGTTTTTAATATTGAGAAAAACTAGTTTCTACTAACTACAACTCTGAAAACAGCATATTGATGCGATGCTTCGTTAAAAAGTTATCATATTTTCAAGCTTTACTGGATTTTGCCCAAAATCTAACCAGCTTCTTACAGTATCGAACACTTTTTTTCATAAAAACTCATGAAAATCTGTAGTGGTTTAGGAGCTATCATGTTACGGACAGACATACACACACAAACACACACACAGACATACATCACGATGATATTGCTATGACAGGTCAAAATACACCAAAATAACACATTTTTCAACTGAAGACCATGGGTAAATAAAAGAAGTAGGGGAAGACCCCCAAATAAGATGGGCGGACGATTTGAAGAAACATGCGGGAGCTAGATGGATGAACACGGCGACAGACAGGGAAGAGTGGAAGATATTGGGGAAGGCCAATGTCCAAAGATGGATCAAAGAAGGCTAAATAGATAGATAGAGATCTCTGTTCTAGACACGTTTAATACCCTGTACATGTCTTTATGCTTATTAACAATGTAATTTTGTAATTCGTCTAGGCATAGCTCAATAAATTTATTATTTATTGCAAATGAGAAATCAGTTATAGCAAAGGGTCGAGGTCGTTCAAAGGACATCAAATAATAGTATATATTCCTTTAGAATAATAGGTTGATAGTTCATTATTTGAAATGAGAAAATGCAATTTAAATGTAAATTGGGCTAATATTTGATTTGCATAAATTCGCAAATTTTCTAGGAAAATCTAATCGAAGGAATACTATATGTATTAGGCGGCATTATAAAAAAAAGGATTATTATTAAACTTATAAAAAAAAGTAAAGTAAGTATAGTCAGAGGGACTTTTTAAATTGCCGCTTTCGAAAATAAAAAATATTCCTATTTGAAATTAGGAATCAAACCAAAAAGATAGTGACCCTTACCTCTGTGTGTATAGATAAATATTTAAAAAACAATTTTTTTCTAATATTTTTAAATGTTAAACTCTAAAAGAAAAACATATAATTTAAAAAGTCCCTGACTGTACCTACCTACATCAAAAGAATCCTTACAAAAACTAACTTTTACAAACTTTGTTAGACAAAACAGCTAAGATAATTACCTAAATATATAGGGTAAACCAGGCCACTTTTTTTTAAAGTGCCACATCTATGTTTTTTAATATTTTGTTTTACAAAATAGAGTAACTAATGCCCGGAAGGTTTGAGTTTCCAATAAACATCACTATTTATATTAACTTATTTTAATGTTATTTAAAAAAAAGTTAAAATATACAATAAAATATGCAATTGCAATAATAATCATAGGTATATGGGCCAGACCGTCTATTAGTTGAGGGTGAGATCGACTACGAAAGTCACAGACAATTTTAAATAAAATGTAAAGTATTAAACCTAAAACAATTTTTATTTTTTAATTAGAAGACAAGTCGCAAAAGTTATCTATTATAGCATCCATTGTGCAGTGGCGTGTCGTATAGGAAGCCGGGGGGGCGAACGCCTTAGTAAATATTATTTACTCAATGCTAGTACATAGGCACGTGCAAAATATATTGCGTCTGATACATATTCACCACTCCTACGGGACTGACGCTAATTACGTTAAGTTTTAGGTAATAGTGAACTATTAACAATTTATTATATTTATTATATGTTTGATTTCTTAAGGGGAGCAATGCTTCTCTTGGTTACATAAACCGAACGCCTCTGAAAACCAACCAACCAACGACTACATTTAAAACACTGCAACCACTCCTCTGCTTTTGTTGTGAATTTTTTAGCTCACACATATACTATACTATAGTAGTGTGAGCTATGGTGATCCTAATTTTTTCGAGAAAAAAAAAGTTGCTCTGATTTCAAAAATTTTTATATATCTTTGCGTTTCAGATGATTTTGAAACTTTTTGGTTGCGTCGTCTGTCTGTCTGTCTGTCTGTCTGTCTGTCTCTCTGTCTGTATGTCTGTATGTCTGTATGTCTGTCTGTAACGACCAACGCGCATAACTCAAAAACCGCTTGGCCGATTTTAATGAAATTTGGTACCTAGGCTGGGTCTTGGGTCGAGATGGTCCCATTTAAAAATGAACAAAATCTACCTAACACAAACCAAATAAAAGGGTGGGAGTAGATTTCAAAAATTAGAAATGTGAAAATATGGCGTGTGTGATATCAAACGAAAGGTAATTGAGTCTGGAGTTAAACAAAATACATTTTAATTTATTTCAAAAAAAGGGTGGGGGTATATTTCAAAAATTAGAGTTTAAGTGAAAATATGGCGTGTGTGATATCAAACGAAAGGTAATTGACTCCGGAGTTTAACAAAATACATTATAGTTTTTGTTTTTTAGCTCACACATACACTATACTATAGTAGTGTGAGCTATGGTGATCTTAATTTTTTTGAGAAAAAAAAAGTTGCTCTGATTTCAAAAATTTTTATATATCTTTGCGTTTCAGATGATTTTGAAAACTTGCGCCGTCTGTCTGTCTGTCTGTCTGTCTGTCTGTCTGTCTGTCTGTCTGTCTGTCTGTCTGTCTGTCTGTCTGTCTGTCTGTCTGTCTGTCTGTCTGTCTGTCTGTCTGTCTGTCTGTCTGTCTGTCTGTCTGTCTGTCTGTCTGTCTGTCTGTCTGTCTGTCTGTCTGTCTGTCTGTCTGTCTGTCTGTCTGTCTGTCTGTCTGTCTGTCTGTCTGTCTGTCTGTCTGTCTGTCTGTCTGTCTGTCTGTCTGTCTGTCTGTATGTCTGTCTGTCTGTCTGTCTGTCTATCTGTCTGTCTGTCTGTCTGTCTGTCTGTCTGTCTGTCTGTCTGTCTGTCTGTCTGTCTGTCTGTCTGTCTGTATGTCTGTATGTCTGTATGTCTGTATGTCTGTATGTCTGTATGTCTGTCTGTAACGACCAACGCGCATAACTCAAAAACCGCTTGGCCGATTTTAATGAAATTTGGTACCTAGGCTGGGTCTTGGGTCGAGATGGTCCCATTTAAAAATGAACAAAATCTATCTAACACAAACCAAATAAAAGGGTGGGAGTAGATTTCAAAAATTAGAGTTTATGTGAAAATATGGCGTGTGTGATATCAAACGAAAGGTAATTGAGTCTGGAGTTAAACAAAATACATTTTTATTTAGTTTAAAAAAAGGGTGGGGGTATATTTCAAAAATTAGAGTTTAAGTGAAAATATGGCGTGTCTGATATCAAACGAAAGGTAATTGATTCCGGAGTTTAACAAAATACATTATAGTTTTTGTTTTTTTTAAGGGTGGGGGTAGATTTCAAAAATTTGAGTTTAAGTCAAAACATGGCTTGTGTGGTATCAAACAAAAGGTAATTTAGTCTGGAGTTGAATAAAATATATTTCAGTTTTTAGTTATATTAGCTCACACGTACACTATAACTATAGTACGTAGTGTGAGCTTAGGGGCCCATATATTGGCAGAGTATTTTAACCTGTGATCAAAAAAGCCAGGCTTTTGACAGTGACTAAAACGTCTAAAAACAATAATAAACTTACTTGAATAATTATTTTTATAGTCACACAAGTTTTCTTATAAAACTTTTTAATGTGCTCAACACTTCTTCAGTAATTAAAAAAAAAAATCAGGATTACTTCTGGTCGTATGCGATATGAGGCTGTACTGTTTTACGAAAATGATTCTCGAGGCTCTCTATCGCAAGGCCATACTTAGGAATCAAGGGAGATTTCTCAGCAACACAAATGAGACAAAAAATTGCAAAGTACGCAAATTTTTATTGAAATTTCTTAGTCCCCTCCTAATTTTTTCCTGGGTACGGCCCTGCTCTACAGGGTACAATGTGTACTACCGGTATTTGTCGGTTTCTCCCGGTTCTAGGCTTTAACCTAAAACACCAACTTATAATGTTAAAAATATGTGAATCATTACAAATGTTTGTTTTTCTTTCAGCAAAATTAACATTACACGATATGTAATAATAAACTATAATCTTTTAAATAAATACTTATTACTTATTCGAACACGAAGGCAACATGATACATCCATTTGCGTTAAAGATTTTATTTTTAAAATGTACTAAAATTTGTAATTAGCTAAAATTTAAAAGGTGTGACGTGTTCGAAACAAAATATACATTAGGAGCATTCGTTTATTCGATCACGGAGTAGAGCGAGCGGAGCTTGAGCGGCGATCAGCTGATCATCGAGCAAATAGAGCTTGAAATAATAAACGAATGAATGAAATGTGAATGAAATTTTGTTGCACAAAAACTAAAAAGCCCTGCTTTGAAAAAAGTGTATGAAACTTTTGCACCGGAACACAAATAAAAAGCACTATCTTTTAAAAAATAAAAAGAAAATCACAAAAATTGTAGTTATAAACCCGGTTTAACTTCGCTTTTTGTTTCAACCGCCTTAAAATTCAGAGGGCGTTTGCAAAAGCTTCAAATGCTTGGTCAAAAAGCTCGGAGAAAAAAGAGCAGCTCTTTTCGCTCGCTTCATGAATAAACGAACGGCTAAAGAACACTTATGAACTCTTGCACTAGATTTAGTGCTGCTTGAAAAATTCATTACTTCCACCCTTAAGCCATTTGGGCCCCCCCCCCCCCAGCTTTACAACTCACGGGCTTCCACTGGGTTAACCTAGTAAAGTTCGGGAGAGTTCATTTTTACTTTCATATTTGTTTTGGCGGTTTTTATGAACAACTTCACAATTTCTTACAGCCATTATTTTTTTTTCAGGTACTCAAGGGGCAGTTTGAAGGAAACCCGGAGGCATGCGTGGCCGTCCACTGTGTGTCCGGACTGGGCCGAGCTCCCGTGCTAGTTGCGCTAGCTCTAATCGAGTTAGGTAAGTCGGAAAATACAAATATAATAATTTGCTACGTCAATCTTATGCTCCCTGTCCCATTGCAATTCTTTCATCTAGAAGTCACGAGTGCGGGAGATAAGATATACAATTTAAAAGTAGATGAAAAGGATAGCCAGTCAGAAACGCTTTCGTTACCTGCGTTTTCTTTCTCTGCCTTGTATAGTTATTGCAAAGTCACCTGAAATGCTCCTAATACGGGGTTCTATCGATTTCATAAAATTTTGCTTCAATCTGCCCTTCAAAAGTTATCCAAATTCATATAAAATCTTCCTGGCATAATTTCAACCCTACCGACAGAGAAAAGGCGCGCTCTTTGCGGGCCGAGCACAAAGTATTTGTTATCTGACCGACCCAGCACAGGTGGGTCGACGGCACCTGATTGGCAGATTTTTTTGAGATGCGCTTTTAATTGCTTTCAGGTGTTCTTTGCGGGACCCCTTTAGTCGGCAGTATGCAGAGTTAGAAAATAAATCAGTGTCGTTTCTGTAGGTATAGGAATAGAAAGTTTTATTATCTATTTTTATTTCTTTAGTTTACGCCATAATTAAATGAAATAATTTTGAGTATATCTACCACCGCCCATGTCACTTTCTTTAAAGGATATGCCGATGGTCGGCTTTAACCTTTGTGCAACTGACTTTGCAAAAACTATACAGTCGGGGACTTAATCAATGGCCGCTGCCGTTTTTACAGGGGAGCCGGCCGTCGCCAAGGTCGAAAACAAAAGTTTGTTTTTATGGCCTCCAATGTAAACAACATGTTAAAATCACAACTACACCACCTTTTGCAAGCTAAAATTCTATAATGACTGGACTATTTATCCACCTCCTAAAATAGTGTTCTTGTGCGCCTAGAAGTCATGGTAGTTAACAAATTTAAAACAACTCAAAACTTAAAGTAACGACCGTTTTCACAGCTGTTTTCTAATCGCCCTTTCTCAAATAACCAATTTATGCTTGTATTTATTTCTTACCTTCCTAGCCCGCACAGCAATGGCTAGAAAAGGTATTATTTTCGACGAAAAATTTTTTTTTGAGATTCCACCGAAAATGTGTTATTTGGGTGTATTTTGACCTATCCTAGCAATATCGTCGTGATGTCTTTCTGTGTGCGTGTGTGTGTGTGTGTGTGTGTGTGTGTGTGTATTATTTCTGTCCGTAGAGCCTTAGTTTCTGAGATATTTACATAAAACTGTTTTCAAGGGATATATTATCATGGCTTCACTTGAAGTGTGCTAATAGGCTAGCTAGGAAGGTATCAGATCCGTCATGGATCCATTTATTTAGTTTTAAAACTCAAAAATGCACTTTTAAAACTTACCATTTGAAAAATAGCTAGGAATACAAACATGTTGTATTTGTGTTTCTTTATATATGTATGTAATAAAAAAACTTCAATAAAATAAAATCCTGAAGAATATGTAAAAAATATTTTGCCACCTTAGCTCTTATTATGAAGATATTGAACGTTCTATTCTTAAGAAGAATATACTGTACATTTAAATTTTTTCAAAGAAAAATACTCTGCCAATTTATGAGCACCTAAACTTACATAATTAAGGTATAATGTAATTTTTACCCATTTCGGTCCGCGAAAATAACCCTCTATCCGCCACCCGGGTCGCATCCGATTGGGGATTTCCTAAAACCCCTACCCATTATTTATTTATCTTTACATACCACTGATATAGTACTACACAAGTAATATTTGTACCAGATCTCTATTTTTTTCAATCTACCCCCCTTTTTTCGGCATATGTTCGCTGGATTTCGGGGTAATTTTTAAATGGGACCATCTAGAGCCAAAACCCAACATATGTAACAAATTTCATTAAAATCGGGCAAGTAGTTTTTGGGTTATGCTTGTTGTTCCTTACAGACAGACGGACATACAGACAGACATACATACAAGCAGACGGCGCGACAAAAACGTTTATAGATATATATTTAAAAATATATAAAAATTCTTAAAATCGGAACAACTTTTTTTTTCTTCTTTTTGACACGATCACCACTACTATGTTATATTATACGTGTAAGCTAAAATTTATTGACAAGTTCAGTCAAGTTTTTTTTTTGATTTTGCAGGATTAAAGTACGAGGAAGCCGTGGAGCTAATCAGGGAGAAAAGGAGGGGGGCCATCAACGCCAAGCAGCTAGAATTTTTGGAGAAATACAAACGGAGGCACAGGCTAGACGACCACAAGAGGTCGTGTGTGATAATGTGAATTTTTTTTAAATTATAACATTATCACTTAATATTATTTTTTAAATGGTTTTTTAACAGATTTTTTTTTGCATGCGCGCGCGGGTACGTAAAAAATTGATTTTTGGCAAAAAAATCCTGATTTTTTTTTAATTCTTAAAATTTTTCCTGTTAGATTTAGTTAGATGCTGGTAATAATTTCTTTTAATTTTCACAATTTAAAAAAAAAATTATTATTTTTTTAAAAGCAGTTTTTTGAAAATTATTAAAAAAACAAATTAATTTTTTTTAAACTATTGACAATATATCTTTTTTGGGTAAGTTACCTTAGTTTGTATTTTAAAGCTTTTAGAAAATAGAAACTTACAAGCAAAGTTTTGTTTCGTAAAAAAGTATATATTGTATAAAGCCATAAAAAAATTAGTATTTCTATAAAATAGTTTTTTGACCATCACAGAAAGCTAGTATCAATGATTACACAACCCATAGATACCCAACAAACTTAATAACAGCAGCGGACAGATGACTCTGCCGTATATCTATGTAGTTCCAATGGTGACACGGCACAGCCATCTGTCCGCTGCTGGTATTAAGTTCGTTGCATTGCATATGGTTGCATATCTAGGTTGTGTAATCATTGCTAGTATACAGAAATCAACTAATTTAACATAAGTTTCTGCCTACTGTACACAAACATTATTATTTAAAAAAGTCTTCATTACATTAGTGTTTGTGTTCTCGACATTGAATCAATGAACTGTTATTCATTGGCTGAAAATTAGTGTACACCTGACACTTTGTTTTTTGTATATTGATTGTTAAAAAGTAGATATTTATGATTTTATGAACCCTTTACTTTAATTCAATTTATAAAAAATGTGTTCTAATTCCTCGAAAAATTGAAGCGAACGCCAAGTATGTGAGCTACACATGTTTCGTCCCGTGCGACAAAAACTGCATGGCTTTAAAGTTTTGCCATTTTTAATTCCTCAAAAAAAATGAATCTATAAAAAAGAAAAATTATAATTAAATTTTGTCGTTTTTGCCAAAAATCATTTTTTTGCGATATTGCCGATTTTTTTTGTTGTTTCATCGATTTTTTCTAGATAGAATCGACTAAATTATAAGACTTGAAATTACTTTATAAAAAGTGACAAAAGACGAACGTCGTACAGATATCTCTGCAAGCGTCTAGTCAAAATTTTTGGACAGAAAGTTTAGCAAAAAATATGTAAAGCTCGTAGGTAAAAAATTCTTGGAGGAATACTCATAGAAAAAATCACTGATTCTTTTCCCTTTTCTTGTCCAAACACTGTGTGACGAAGAGAAATAAACTTTGTTAAGAAAAGGCATATATTATAGAAATAAAAATTAGGGACTTATTGCAAAAAAGCCAGGCAGTATTTCGACACTTTCGCATTGTAAGATCAGCTGTGATCTTTCAATATACGGCCCTTGTTTATAATACGAACCGGAATAAGTACTGCCTTCCTTTATTTATTGAAAATAAATGACTTAGTTTTAAATCCGACTGTGGTATGCCAATTTTAAAAATCAACTGTCAGTTTTCAATGTGAAACTGTCAGAATACTGCCTGGCACTATTACAGCCTGGCTCTATTGCAATAAGTCCCTATTAAAAATAGCGTCAGTATTAAGAACATATATTATTTTGGGCATGTATGGTGACCTCCTTGAAGCAGTGAATTTCTCGTTGTTGGCAGGTTCACTCTAGTTTTTTTACCTACGTGGTCTAAAGATATTATTTAAAAAGGAATGGTTTTATAAAATTTACTTAAAAAAATTTTGCCTGAATGCTTAATGTTGTTGTTAGAGGGCTTCTTGAAATTTAGTGATCAATATTTAAATGTAACACTTTTAACTCAGTACCATTTAGACATTCAAGGAAGTCTATTCAAGTTTACCTCCAGTCTTGCACAAAGAGCAGCTTTCTTAGTTCTGCTTAAGAATCTAAGGCCACTTTTATGTAAATAATCGCGGTTCAAACTTTCCTTGAAGGCGTGTCATATAGCTTGGTTCCACAGCGATCGTTTATTCGATCGCGGAGTACAGCAAGCGGAGCTTAAGCGGCGATCAGCTGATCATCGAGCAAATAGAGCTTGAAATAATAAGCAAAAGACTTTCGGAGCGTGCGGAGCTTATACATAACATTCTGTCAAATATTTCCTCTGTTGTGTGAATGAAATATGTAAAAGTTTCCCTATTTTTAACCTCGCTTTCAACCGCCTTAAAATTCAGAGGACGCTAGCAAAAGCTCCAAACGCTCAGTGAAAAAGCTCGGAGAGAAAAGAGCAGTTCATTTCGCCCACTCCATAAATAAAGGAACGATTTAAAATTCGCTCAGTCTACTCGATTTAGAATAAACGAACGGCTTAAGCGTATTATCTGCGCGGATTTTTCTCATTTTTTCGTTGGCTCAAATTTTTAAATCAACCAATCAGAGCCCAAGAAAAGAAAAATCCGCGCGGATATTACGGTGTGTATGGAGCGTACAGATCGAAATACCCTGAAATCTCCGACGCGTAGGAGCTTTCAAAAAAATTGAGTGCGCTACTAAAAGGTTTAGTCTAGGGTCACCGCATCACGAAGACGTAGTGATGGAGACGCCAGGCTTCCAGGATGCAGTGACCCTAGTTTAGTTACACCAACAGTTGAATTAAGCTAAGACATGTCTTCCAAGAATGTCTGATCTAAGACATGCGTTTCAGTCTATATTTAAATCCATTACTTAGGACTGCCTGCATGAGCAGCTACAGCAGTACTGGACGTACGTGAACTTGAGTAGACTTTAAAAAACAAATAATTTTTTTTCACAAATCGCAACTAATAGCCAAAACGTTATCTAAAATTTTAATTTGACTGTGATTTTGTTTAAAGCGATTTTTGAAAAAAAAAAGTGAAATTTTTTGAAAATGTTTAGATAAAAATAACACATCATTAATTCATGCAGTTTTTGGCATTCTCTACCTTTGGTTTTTTTTATTTTTATGATTTTTGATAGAGCAAAAGGGATATTGTCGTTTTTAGAAAAAAAATCAGTGCGTATTTTATATTTTTAAGTGCAAAAAAGTTGTTTATAAGAAAAAAAAATACAACATTTTATTATCAATTAAATAAATATATTAATAAAAATTAATTTAAATCATATGATTTTTGATATTTGAAAATGTCGAAAATTTACATAAACTGACGTAGTTTTGGATATATTAACGGAAAACTACTATAATTTTTTCTGGTGGTTTCCCCCATTCCGCAGCGCAAGACCGCAGAAGAAAATTCTTTGTTTATCGTCTATGCACAGGGGAAACATTGCACCTATGCCTATAATACATTTTTTGCCACGCTAACTGAAAAGTTATTCAGAATGGTAACAACTACCATGTTACATAGCCAAAAAATAAAAAGTAATAATTTTTGACATTTGCAAATGAATGTAATTTTTATGAACATATTCATCCAAATTTTGGCGACACCAAAACAGTTTTTTTTTGCACAAGCTAACTTAACATTTTTGCTTTATCAAAAAAAGCCAAATGCAGAGATGTGCCAGAAAATCCTTACCTATCATTTGTTACGAGGCACTTTGTATAAATGATTTTTCATAAATCATTGTACTATAAAAACCCATCACTTCACAGCGTATAGCTTGTCGTTTGGGGAAAGCCTAAAATGTTTATTGTCTCAAAAAGAATCACTTCTTATTTTAAATATCTCCAAAAATATTGAAAAAAAAAAACATGTAATGGAACAATTGTGTTCATTTTTTAAAAAATTTTATACTTTATTTTTTTATGATGATAAAATCCAATAAAAATGCTTAACCTGTTTTAAGAACTGATAACTTTTATAGTTATTCTGAATCGTAAATTCTACATCACAATAGATAAATAAAAATGTTTAGTAATTAAGCACATAAATGGATATTTTACATTTTTGTGAGATTAATAATCGTTTTTACAATGTAGGCTAAAGCTTAAATGTCAAAATTTAAAAATTAACATCCAAATACTTATACATTATATAGGGTAAAATGTAAAAAAGTACAATTAAGGTCTGATTAACCTAGAAGAGAATACCACCCGCGAAGCGCTCAAAAGTTGCGGTTCCTCTCATTTGCTTGTTTTCATGTAGAGCTTGGGAAAGTTCATAAAGCGGTGAATTGACCTTGACCTATAAGCACCAAAACTGGAATATTTTTGGAAAAGGCTGGCCTGGTTACTCGAATTCTAATTAGGCCCATAAAAATCGCGTGGAAAATGCCGGGCAGACATAAATTTTCTTTTGATGAAGGAGAAATTTTTAAATTTTACATTAAACTTTAGTAGGTTATTTGACATTTGAACCAATTTTAATTTAATTGTTCTTTAGTTAAATTTACTTTTACAGAAAATTTTTGCAAGTGGATGTTTTCTATTTTCTAATTTTAAATCCTGATCTCTAGGTAAAAAAAAATGTCACACCTAACTTGTTTTGTTTTAAAGAAATATCTTCTTGCAAAAGTTTTCTTATTTTCACGCATATAAGATCGTAGATAATTATTATAAAAAAATTTCATGCATACTTGCAATCAATGATCTTAAAACTTAGTGAGACAGCTTATTTAAAAATTATAATATGTATATTGCCACAAAAATTGTCATGAAATTGGTAAGACATAATAATATAAGACAATTTTTTTATACTTGTGTGCATTTTTTTGCATCGGTTATATTTATTGACAGTGCGTCAAACGATATTTTTTACGAAGGTAAAAGTAACAAAATCGGTATAACGGAAATTATGCCTAGAAAAATTTTTGGGTCATACCTTCACGTAGGCATCCACAAGTTATAACAGAGTATCTACTGAGTTTGACAGTAGTAGTATAGTGGCTATAAGCATCAAGCATTTTATCAACCTAGCTATCTTAATAAGTTTTATGATTGTTGCTATAATACATATAAATCTGTTCATTAGCGGAACGGATTCATGAAAACTATTAATAAAAAAAAATATGATAAATTATGACCATGTATCATTCTGATATATAGAAATTTTCTCTCAACATTAATGTGACATTTTTAAACAAAATCGGTGTTTATTCTTTGTTTTATTATTTTGTTTAGGAAAAGTATTTCAAATAAATAAATATTAATAAAATAATTGTAATTTTGTGATTTTCTTTTTAAATCTGACGGAGTAAACCTTTTGACTTTTGCCATTATAGTAGTTTCTCTTATATGTAGCGTTGTTTGATACAATAATCTCTATCAAACAACGATACAAGCAACGTATGTACACTCGCCCACTTTTTTAATGTCCTCTTAATTTTTCTTTATTTTTAGAATACAAAGAAATAGTGCGTTGCTTGGCAACACCGCATGGTTTTAAATAAGAATGTTACCAGTTATTAAAACTTGTAGCAGAGTACGATTAAATAACTAAGCAGGTCGTGAGTAATTAATAACAGTTTTATTAATGTAAAATAGCGTTACAAAAATGATACGATGTTTACGCGGTCTGTCAGAAGAGCTGTTCACAAACGACTACTGCATCTAGTGGCAATATTCTAAACTAAACACAACCATATATATGAGTTAAACAATAATGCCTATTTCTACTCATATTAGTCATGATAAACACAGAAGTGTCATTATCTCTAACAAACCTCGGTTAAATTCCGGGCTTCCCAGACGAGTCTAGGCAATTTAGGAATGACATTAAAAAAAAGTGGGCGACCGTACTTAAAATTACCTAGAAAGACTTTTTGTCATTTTAAGGAATAATTGTCCTCTAAAGAAGTTGCTAAACAAATGTTTTTACATAATTTAAATATCTTGCAAAATGACCAAGATATGAAATATCTATGGTTTTTGGAGTTATCTTAATGTCTATCGTAATTTTGACAATTTATCATCTTTCTTATCTTGCAAGATATTTTAATCATAATAAAGACATTTCATGTAAAAAAGCCAAGTATATACGCGAAAATTGTATTCCTTAAAAAGATGAGATAAAAGTAAAGTTCTCTAATACAACTTGTAAAATAAAAGGTTCTTACTACTTTGGAAATGTTTTTTTTTTATATTTGCTATTACAGCCAAACTTCTTTATGTTCAATTTAGCACTGTCCCTAAGAGTCATTTGCAGCCGTAATAGCCAAGTTTAAAAAAACATTTCCAAACTGGTAAGAACTTTTCATTTTGAAATTTGTATTGGAGAACTTGGCTTTACTTTTTTCTCAATTCTTTGTAAGGAATATCATTTTTGTTTACTCGGCTTTTTTACATAAAATGTTTTTGTTATGATTTCACTCCTTTTTTAAAGGATTTCGATAATATTTAAGTTAATGCCTTATTTAAAATTTTGAGGTTTTTTAAATTTTTTTCTTTGGTTTATCATAGTTCCTATCAGCCTTTAAAGCTCAGCTCTCTAGCGTTTCTAGAAAAGGGCAATGTTACTTTTACATAACTTTACATTTATAGGAGAGGGAAGTTAATTAAAATTTTGGGATTTTTAAATGTTTTTATAGTTTTATCATATTTTATATCAGTCTGCCAAAGCTCAGCTCTCTAGCGTTTCTGGAAGTGTTTTTGATTTTTTTTGGTCATAATTTTAGCTTTGCCTGAAAGTACAGTAGAATTTTGATGAGCTATACATGAGTAAGCGAGTTGCAATTTCGACGTTTTTTGATGTTTCGTAACTACTTTACTACTTTATGGAAGTCCATAAAACTTGGAGGGATTGTTAGCTCTATGAAGATCTACGACTGTGAAAAGTTTGAGTTTTGTAGCTCATTCCGAAGTAGAGTTTAAAATAGGTCAAATATGGGCTGAAATGTGAAAAAATGGTACAGCAGTTTACGCGAACTTGGCGGGGTACTATCAGCTTTTTAGGAAAAATAAGACGGACAAACACTTGAACATCACACAACATGGTAAAAGCATGGATCACCTAACAAAAGGTGATCCGTGGTAGAAGCTTTTTCCAGCGGTACGCCTCTCAAATTAGCACCAGAAATTCACGTGAGAGGGCGTCTAAAACGTTTCAAAACAGCACCCTATCTGTTGTTGGGTACGTACTAGCCGGAGTAAACGGCTGACTCATCCACGGTTCCTAGAATAGGGACCGTGAAAATCATCTACCCGCTGCTGTTATGGCCGGAGCTTGATGTTTGTTGGTTAGGTTGTTTTTTAAACGTCAAAATCTCTCTTAGCGTCATCTACATTTCAAACCATAAATAAAAAGACAAGGCTTATATTGTGCACGACACGTTCCATGTCTTTGAAGAGTTATTCAATCAACGCTAAAATATTAAATAAAACAATCGATCTTTATTTACGGCGAAAAACCCTGTTAACACCTTTTCTTTCTTCGTTAATTATTATTACAGTGCGCGAGAGCCGAAATAATCATTTGACCATATTAGCTGCAACTGTTTTTTGTTATAGTGCAAACAATCAGAAGCGGTAGTAAAGGTCCAAAGTAGAAAAATTCAAATAAATAACTTTTGGTAAAAAGTTTTTTGTTTCTAAAGTATTGTTCATACTCGTTTTAGTCTTTTATTTTTGATTAGTCTTTGTCCTTTGATTAGCTGTCTTAAACGAAATCGGCTGTTCATACCCGTCTTTTGTTTTTGATTAGTCTTAATCATAACACACTGAAAAGAAAATTCAATTTCAATAAAAAGGCCCTCTTCAAAAGTCATTTTTTACACGAAACACAGACACGAAAGAACAAAAAAAAACAAAAGGGGAAAATAAAAAAAAACAAATTAAATTTTGAGGTTATGTTGAGATTTTCTGTAAAAATTCAATTCAATTTCAACCGCGCGCTTACGCTCTTCGGACGCCCTGTAAAAAAAAACAACAAACATGAGCTGATCTCTGTCACTCGTCTTAGTCCTTGTCCTAAGGATTGAAAGTTGGTAACTCTTAAGACAAGGACTAATCAAAAACAATAGCATTGCATTGTATGAACACTCCCATAAGAAACAGTGGTTTTAACTTTCTTATGACAAGACATACGACTAAACCAAGACAAAAGACAAGTATGAACGATTCATAAGTTTTTGTCAAGTTTGAAGAGAATATATTTAAAAATTTGACAATTTCAAATAATTTTGTGATTCAATATGATCAAAAAAGTTTTATTGTGTTTTTTTTCCAAAAAATAATAGGTTAAGGAGATACAATAATGTGTCCAAATTTTCGGTATAAATTTGGCAATTTTTTTATGAATGAATTTTTTTATGACCAATAAATAGAATAATAAAAAAAATACATAACATTTTTGTACATATACAATAATACAGAAAATAAAAAAAAGTTACATTATCATTAAATTTAATAACATTTTTTGGTAGGTAGGTAATGATTTTAGGTATTTAAAAAAAAAAATGTTTTAACACTTAAATATTAAATATCCAGAAGAAATGCTAAACTTTTGCACCCTGTGTCTAAAAAACAAAAAGGTTTGATACAAAATGTAATTTTCTTTCTTCTTTTGACTTGTCCTTCTTCTTCTCCAAGTTGCAAAACGCCTGATGTGACTTGAAGGGTCCAACCAATTTACCAATTTTTTTCCCACCCACCATTTTTCTTGATGACTACACCTATGTAAAGAAGCTTCTTTGCAGAAGAACAAATAAACAAGCACCTTGCCCAATCTTCTCGTATAAAAACTAGGTGGTAAAATTTTTAAGCCTCATTGTTTTTCAGAATCTCATTACAATTATTGCGGTGATCTTGGAATCGCATCTTTGTAATTATTAGTTAAAAACAGCCTTTGTTTAAATTTTTTGTAATATGCAAATTGTTGTGAAAATGTGCAATTTTAGGGTGATGTGCCTGTTTTTCGTTTTTGGATACGTAATCAATTTTGTTTTTGCGGTAAGTAGATATAATATGTATTTATATCTCCCCCCGGGCAAAAGTGTATTATAGTAGGAGACGCAGTGAATATTTTTTTAGTCAGCAAATATCGATAGAATTGTTTATTGATCAATTTTGATGGGTTTGGCGCAAGTTGCAAAATAAGATATGAAAATAACGAGGAACTTAATTTCTTAGAGATAAGAAATTCCCCTGACCCTGGTGCATCAGTGGCAGATGCTAAGATATAGAATAAATTCCTGTTTTATCTAGAAACTCTTTGTTCTCTTAATTAACATGAACAAAACATTAACTAACTATTTTTTAGATTGGATCTTATAGAGTCTGGTGAAGCTTTCGTGAACGAAAATAACAGCCAGACTAATTTTTTCCATAAATATACCCTATAATATATCATGTTAACAAAATTCAAAACTAAGAAAATAAGTTCCTAATTTTCTCATTTTAAAGTTGCCGCCAGATGCATTGTCCAACTTTGTAAATCAGCCAGATTTATTTTTAGTTATAGTGTATTATAAGACTAAGAAAATAAGTAAATTTTAGCCAGACATATTTTCCACCACTTGAGATGAGCCAGATTGCTTTTCTTATGATGTTCATCATCTCCTTTTCTTAGTGTAAAAGTTTTATAGCTACGAAAATACCCACAAGCACAAAAATCACACCAACGTTAAATTAACGTGAACAAAAATAACAACGTTTTTTTTTACTTAAAAACAACCTCATACCATGTAATATTTATTTTGTTAAATCTACATGCTTAAAGATAACTTAAAAACAAGGAGAAATCCAGCTATAAAAATGTACTTTTTGCTGAAGTTTCTGGTGCTGTGTTTTTAACGTATTTTTTACCCTAGTTATTTTCATGTACCAAATTCACACTTGAAAAGTCCTCCACAACATGTTCTAAAACGCCACTAGATTAAGACTTCTCAAACCCACTAACTTTCTGCGTCTTTTTTGGTCACGTTTTTTTAATAACATTTTTTTAACTTAAAAGAGACGCGAAGGGAAGTTATAAAAGTTCGCTAGTTTAAGACTACAACACTTCAAGACAATTTGAAAGATGGCGCTCAAGGCAAGACAAAATATCTATATATCTATCTATTTACATTATGTTTTTTTTTAAGCTAAACAAGATTTTTTAACAGTAAACACTTTCACAGAATATTAATGTGTCTTTATCAGGTTAATAACAGATGCGTCGTGATCGTGAAGGATCAGGGATCAGTTCCTTAAAAGGTTTTTGGAGTTTAGAGGCCAAAGCACTTCCTAATAGATTTCGTCAAAGTGAAAAATCCCGACAATAGGTAGCGCTGCTGCTAGTAAAATCTCAAAAATATTCAGTAGAAAAGCCATGCAAGTCGCGCTTTAAAATTCGTGTAGAAAAGGCGTGAATCTAATGTGATTTTAACGTAAAAATCACTTGAAACTAACGTAAAAACATTGCTGTTTTAATTTTATAATGGCGTTATTACAACGCAGTTTTTAGCAACGTTAATGAATGACCTATTAAGCTTGTTCTCATGTATGAAATAAACGCTTTTTTAGCAGCTTTTAAAATCAACGTTTTTTTTCTCACGCCTTTTTTACATGTTAAACACGTGATTGTGCTTTGTGGGTACGTGCGACAGTCACTTTCAACTATTTGTCGATTTAAGGAAACTATCGTGAACTTGTGCTCTCCTGAGAGTTTCTGAGAGTAACAGCCCCCTTGGTTTTTTTTTAGGTCAGCTTAGTACATAACAAACGCATCAACCACAATTTCGGCAACACGATTTTTTTTTAAAATATTTAACAAAAAAATTCAGCTGCGGCCAGCTAGGTGCTAAATTTCAGTAATACGATTTATTTAAAATAACAAAAAACATATTGTGCTTGCTGTTGCCCCCCCCCCTCTCCAGAAAACATGGGTCTCTGCCACTGAAATTAATTTATGTCAAATTCAATTAATCATTTAATCAACACATCTCTAAATTACGGCAGGCAACAAAAAAACCAATAGAATGGTGTGAAGATGACCCTGATAGATTTTCCAAACAATAACACACATTTTTGAAAAAATCAAATTTTGCATGTTTATTAAAACACCATTTAAAAGATGGAAGAAGTCAAGCATGAAATATCTCCATCATCATGCATTATATCAGGACACACATGACTGTATCAAGTAGCGGTCTCAAGGGGTGATTTCCCATAGCACAAGACATGACTAAAAATCTTCCTATGTTTACAAACATACTTGCAATAATGTCTTCTTCAATCTTAAAGACATATTTTGTTTTCTCTCTATAGACGCGAAGATTTCATAAATATTGAATCGAAATAAATTTTCGGTTGTCGCCTAAATTATTTTTAATAGGGTGTTTGACAGTAGTAAAAAATAAATATATACATATTTATTTTTAGATATCTCTTTAGGTCTTGGGAATGCTAAAATCAAACTTTTTTGTTTAATTTTTTCTCAAATTCATAGTTCTTTTAATTAAATAAATTCACTGAATTAAAACAATTAGCCCCGTGATTCAAAACAGGCGGTCTACCAATCAGCTGCGAGTGACGTCACAAAACAGTAAATGCCTCGAACGAACCTATTTTCTGTATTATTTTCTTATGGATGGTAATGTTTGCTTTGGTTTAAAGTGCGAATTATCGTCCTAAATTAGATTTTATTTTGTGTTTTGCTCATAAAAAAATTTTTCAATGGAAAACGGATTCTCCAAAGCCGATGGCTCCAACTTGCCAATGTTGAATTCCTTTATGGTGGCAGGCTTCTTTGCCAACAACAGTGATTTTTGTTCTGCGGAATTTAGAAACGTTAAAAATGTTGATGTAAGTATTCGATGAGTTGTTTTGTAAAAAGTTTTTTACGATATTCTTCGCCTACTTTTACTCATTTAGATTTTGAGGTTAGGTTATATGTTTTGCTTTTTTGTTTAGTATGCCACATACAATAGATTCAATTAAATATCCAATCATTATTATTTTAAGCATTAAGAAACAATCAAAAATTGCTTTTTTAAAACAAAATTATCTGTAATAATAAATTAATTCACAGAAATAAAAACAAAAATAAAAATCATGTAATAAACCGAGGGGGGACATGTAGGCAAAAAGTATACAACGACCAGCAATACTTGAAGTACTGCATAGGTTACACTACATAGTCCTGCGTAGGTACTACCTAGTCCTGCCTATGCACTGCCTACTCTGGCATATGCACTGCTCGGTCCTACATTCCTCCTAATCCTGCATTTAGAGGTACTCCTTAGTCCTGCCTAATAACTGCGTAGCACCGCCTAAAAATTTGTACACCTTTCTGCCTATTATAGTTGTTCACCCCTTGTAATAAACAAAACCTCAAAAATTTCATCGTCATTTACGAAATAGTTATATATATTATAGACAACGTGAGAAAAATTTATCGAAGCAATTTAGTTATACTCATATCAAAGTGATCTTCACAAATGTAAAGTGAAGATGTATTAGATAAGGCCCTTGGGTCTCTTCGAGCAAGTTCTAGCCACTTTTTCCGTTCTTTTACTGCTGTAGGCACATGAATAAATAGTTTTTTAGGTGTTTTTATGCTAGTATTCGAACACTGAGGCACTACACACCACTTATAGGACATTTTTTTACATAAAAAACAGTAAAAACACAGACCAAAAACAAATAAACACTTTAATGCCGTGTGTCTGTCCGCGAGTTTACTGCGCTGTGACGTCATTGCAACGTCGTGCCAGAAATGAGCGTTTTAGCGGAAAATTCAAATCCGAAATTAGAAAAATTGATTTTAAATGTAGTCATGATAAAATATATTATTTTAATAATTTTGCGTAGCAAATTAGGGATCTATGTATCATTCTAAACTCTTTTCTAAAATTTGTCAAATACCCTATTCGTGTGTGCGTGTGTGTATGTATTTCCGTAACACGATAGCCCCTAAACCGCTGAACCGATTTTCACGAAATTTTTAGGTATTATAGTGTACAATACTGTAAAGAGCTGATTAGATTTTGGTCAAAATCCATTAATGTTAATGACAGTTTAAAAATTAAAACTAAAACTTCGTAGGAGCTTTCTTTCTGGGATATTTACAAAAACTGTTTCCAGTCTGGTATAGCATGGAGTTTACTTGAAGTGTGCTAATAAACTAGGAAGGTATCAGATCCATTATGGATCTATTTATTTTAACAGAAAATGCAGACAGAATTGTAAAAACATGGTAGAAACATGGTTTTTTGGGAACCACAAAACCGATTTGAATGATTTTCTTACCTTGTTGTACGTGGCGGAAACAGAGCTTTGCTACAGATTAAAAAAAGGAAAAAAAATTGGGAACATAGGAATAAAGGAGCCTCTGAATGGTCTATTTTAATTCTGTCCATCATCATTTTTCGGACGAAAACATTATTTTTCTTAAAAGCTTGATCGAACTTTTGCAAAGTGCGATATCCCATTAACATCGCTAGTATAGTTCAAAAGTTACAGTGAAAAACATTTTAACCGGTTTTTTTTTGCCCTTCACCCGGTATTCTGTCAATGGCAGTTGCATTGAAAAAATCGATTTTTTATACGAGCGTGCGGAAAGTGTCTCTTGTCCGCACGCATGTTAGTTCTAAAAGTTCCACTTTCAGCACTGCGTGCGGAAAAGTACTTTTCGCATTCGCCGAAAAACCTAAGAATCGCTATAGTCACTTGAATAACTCCTAATAAGGGGTTCTATCGATTTCATGAAATTTTGCTTCATTCTGCCCTTCAAAAGTTATTTAAATTCATATAAAATCTTACTGGTATAATTTCAACCCTACCGACATAGAAAAGGCGCGGCTCTTTGCGGTCCGACCACAAAGTATTTGTTTTCCGACCGACCGAGCCCAGCTAGATGAACGGCACCTGATTGGCAGATTTTGTGAGATGCGCTTTTAATTGCTTTCGGGTGTGCTCTTCGGGACCCCTTTAGTCGGCAGTATGCAGAGTTAGAAAATAAATCAGTGTCGTTCCTGTAGGTGTAGGAATATAAAGTTTTATTATCTATTTTAATTTTTTTAGTTTACGCCATAATTAAATGAAATAATTTTCATGAATATATACTGCCGCCCATGTCACTTTCTATAAAGAATATGCCGACGGTCGGCTTTTATTTTTGTTCAACTGACTTTGCAAAAACTATACCGAAATATTAATTTTTT
Source organism: Aspidapion aeneum (assembly GCA_963576565.1). Classification (NCBI taxonomy): domain Eukaryota; kingdom Metazoa; phylum Arthropoda; class Insecta; order Coleoptera; family Brentidae; genus Aspidapion; species Aspidapion aeneum. The sequence continues at coordinate 28,539,715 of OY755038.1, read as the reverse complement.
TCTGAGTCCTTAACATCCCAACTTTGAAATAGTTGAAAAACGATCTGATAAATAGTGCCCAGTCATAAAGTATGTTCATACTATATCTTTATTTAAGGTTTTGTATAAGTTTTTTTTCCGCACTTGATACCTGGCCGAACTCAGCTTTGCGTCGGTCGGTCAACTGCAATCGCGTGCGGAAAGTGACACTTTTCGTACTTGTTAGGAAATATACTACTTTGCACTTATCAGGAAACTAGTTAGATATGATTTGGAAAAGGGTAGTTATCGATTGTTTATGACATAATATTATTTGCAATTGCTAAAGAATCGGCAATATTGGAAACATTCTGCATAAAAGAGTAACAGATAGATGACAGCATTAAAATTTTGTAACATTAAATATGCAATAATGAACTTCATTACATACGGATTCACACTCCGATGATTCTCGGTCTAAATTTCAAACATTTGGAAACACCGAAAAAAGGAGATGAATTGCTTTGAATATATCACCAACAAAAATCGTATTGTTTTCACATGTGTTACCACATTTTTTTAGGCATCAATAAACTTGATGAATGAAATCTTTAATTCAGGTCATGGTAATAAACATAAACGCTGATCTGAATTAGATTTATTACAGGCGCACCCAGGGGGACCTTGGCCCAAGGATAAATTTTTTATCCCTTCTTCGATCCATTTTCAGACAAAGCCCTCTCCAATATCTTCCACTATTCCCTCTGTCGCCGTGTTCATCCATCTAGTTCCCGCATGTTTCTTTAAATCGTCCACCCATCTCATTTGGGATCTTCCCCTACTTCTTTTAATTTTCCAAGGTCTCCAGTTTACAATACATTTGTTCCATCGATCGTCTTTCTGTCTGATATTATAACCGGCAAATTTCCATTTTCATTTTGCTACTTCTCCTCTGACATCTATTACTTTTGCTTAATTTCTTATTAATTCATGCCTTTTTCTATCTGCTTTTTTCCATTAAGCTTTGGGCTTTTGTTACCTTATCCATGTTTGATTTTGTAACATATTTTCCACACATATTATAAATACAAAAATAGAATTACATAAAATACGGCATGGGGGGCAGTGGCGGCTGGTGACGTTATAAATTGAGGGGGCAGAAATTTATATTGCATGGAAAAGGAGATAAAAAAACTTACCTAAAGAATTTTATTTTAGCATTTTACAAACAAGCAGCTACTTGGTGTAGTTTTTAGTTCATTTGTTTATAGATAAAGTCTATTAGTTTATTTGTTTATAGATAAAGTCTGTTCACCCTTCTTTTACATGCGCAAAGTGCTCGTATTAGCACCAGTTTCAGACTCGTCATGGCCCAGTAGAGCAACCTCAAAAATCCTACAGAATTTTAAACAGTCTATTAACCTACTAAGTATATGTCTATTTTTTGCCACATTTTCATAATGCTCGGTAATGTTTTGCCTATAGGCACTATTCAATTGGTACCTAATATCAGTCTTGCCTAGCATAGAAAATTCTATGTAGTTATTTAAATATGTAAGTAGCACTTACTTTGTGTCTTTAACTTTTCACTAAAGTGCTTGATATCACACACTCCCTTTGCCACCCACGCAGGATCACTTCGTGGATTGTTCATAATAAGACAAATAAAGCAAAAAAAAGCATTTATTACTTGCACTAAAATTTTGGTTAATTTTAGGTCCGGTCTATGTGGCCCGAAAGATTTTATTTGTAATCGAAGTTCATATGTCAACGTATTTAAAATCGACGGTATTTATTTCCATTTTATAAACAAACGATAACAAAAATAAACAATGACACGCGACGGGCAAGGCTGACCTAGATACCCTGTATGTATGACATATTTGTCAATGACACGCGACGGGCAAGGCTGACCTAGATACCCTGTATGTATGACATATTTGTACATAGAGGGTTTCTAGGCTGACCTACCCCAAATCAAAACAAACTCATACGTCCTTACTAAGGATAGAAGGGGCAACATGTAGGAAGGGCAACGAACGGTTTAGCACGCATATTCATGGCCGACGTCAACTAAACCAAACATTCTTCCCGCCCCCGCGCGAGAACAACCACCCATACACCCTTGAAAAACGGGTGAAATTGAAATCTTGTTCCGCGCGGTGCTGCCGGTTTGTAATTATTTACGCTAAAAAAGTTCACCCAATTAATCGCTTGTTGTTAACCACAGATAATAAAAAGAACTAGACAATCATGTCGTAAGGGAAGAGTTAACTTTATTTAAATTAAAAAATTGTTGTTGTCTAGTTTTGGGAGGGCACTGCCTCGTTGCCGTCCCTGTAGGAGCCGCCACTGATGGGGGATGGGGGGGCCATCATGGGAAACTATGATACGAATTCGTGAAATTCGTCTATACAAAAAATGTTCCTAGCCTGAAAAACAATAGTGTATTTTCCAAGTAATTTTAATATAATCTAAATTATATTTATTTTAGCAAAATCAAGTAGATTTTAACTATAAAGTTAACTATCATACGTTAAGAATATTAGGTTTTGTTGCTAAAAATGGCGTCAGGGACAGAAGAAAAATTTAGGTATGGAGAAATGATATATCGCTGCCCAGAAGGTGAATTCTTTTGTTTATGAACCGATATGTATTAAATTGGGAACTTTGAGATATCTATAAGGTAAATGATTTTGAGTTTTGAATTAAACTTGCAGAAAGTAAAAATAGCGATTTTTAAGTAACCTATTTAGACTATTCTAAAGTTGCGTAACGGTCAAGGGGGAGGGGGGGTTGAGCCTTGCGTTAGATTCAGTGTTTTTTTTAAGTGTTTTTTCATGAAAATGCGTTATGAAAATTCTACAGTTTTGCGGTACGTAATTTACTAATGCTCACTATGTATTAAATTTGGAACTCTGAATGTTAAAGGTCACGGGTTATGATTTTCGAATTAAACCAAATTAGCGGATCTAAAATTTTGGACTGTTCCATTTATAAATCGATATGTATTAAATCATAAAATAATAATAGTCACTCTAAAATTTCAAAATTAATACATTTCGGCTCATAAATGGAAATTTCCACCATTTTAATATTTTTCAAATTTAATTTAGTTATCAAATTCAGCGGCTGCACACACCCCTGAGTGCCCGATTTAATACATGCATTTCGGCTCATAAATAAGCAATTCCGCCATTTTGAATTTTTTTGTGATAAAAAAATATTAAATTGCATTGTTACCGGACAAAGGTGAGAAGGGTCCAGCCCCCCCTCTCACTTTTTCCCTCAAGGCTCCGTTGTCCGTCCTATAGTTATAATATACAATAAATTTAAGGCATATTAATGTTTTGGTAATTCGTTTATTAAATAAAAAAATAGTTACAATAAACAAACACTGGTAATAGATAATAATAAAAAACTTTAAATTCAAAGGGTATAAAACGGTTTTTTTTTAAGTCATCCATTTCTGGAACCAGAAACATTCTTCGATTAGAAACCTGAGTAGGTGTGGATATTCTTAAAATTATGTCTGTCTCAGGATAAACCAAAATATCATCTAGCTGGGGCCATTTCCAGAAGTGTCCACTCATGGCCATAGCTTTAATACGTACACCATCATCGACTTGTTCTTCTACCACACAGGGGTAATATTCCTCTTCGTATTGAGTAACGGTTCGGTTCGGTTTCATAACATTTTTTTATTTTGGGGCATTGAAAAAAGAATAGGACGGATACAGGAAACCAGGCCCCCAATACCGTCCATTTTTTATTTTAAGTACAATTAAAGGGGCTATATGTATTTTTTTTATCTAAAAAATTTACTTTTAATTGTATATGTTTTGTTACTTTTTGTCACAAAAAACAAATTAAGTTGATAATTTGAATATTTACTTGGCATAGAAGTTTGATCTTTAATTTAAGATTATCTTTAAATGTTTAATGTTTATTGTAAAATGTATTGTATATAGACTAGGTCGTATACAGGTTTATAAAAAGTTCACAATCTACACATTATAAAAAGCAAAAAATACATACAAAAAGTTGTGCTACGACTAAGTAAACTAGTTTCGATCTCTAACTAATGCTCAATACCGTCCAGTTGGACGGTATCAGGGGACCTTGTTTTTTTCAAGGGTCTTCTTTCCGTCCACCTTTATTTTTGTTATAAAACCACAACTTCTATTTTTTTGTTACAAAAAAGCATTTGGATTCTTCCAAAACCTATATGTTTTATTTAAAAAATAGCAAAAATTTACCTAGGTCGTTATTTTTTATCAAAATCAGCCTGATTTATTGCGTTACTTTCGTCTCATTAAACGTCAATATCGCGTCTAGGTGGGAATCTAGGGTGCGGGTGTACGATCTTCATAATGGGCATGAAGTTAGCGAAGCACCGATCGCAGATCGAGTCGTGACTAGGTGGATAATTTGCCGTTAATTAGTCGTGAATTAGTTGTGGAAAAATTAATTTTGTCGCTCTTATTTTGGACCGTTTTTGAGGGTGCTTCGCTAACTTCATATGAAGTTAGCGAAGCACCCTCGTAAAAATGGCTTTTATCAAAATCGAATATGGTGGATAATTTGCCGCTAATTAGTCGTGAATTAGTTGTGGAAAAATTAATTTTGTCGCTCTTATTTTTGACCGTTTTTGAGGGTGCTTCGCTAACTTTATATGAAGTTAGCGAAGCACCTTCGTAAAAATGGCTCTAGACATGACGTATCGAAATCGAATATGGTGGATAATTTGCCGCTAATTAGTCGTTAATTAGTTGTGGAAAAATTAATTTTGTCGCGTTTAGTTTTGAGTGTTTTTTGGGTACCTCTTTATTTTAACTTTATATAAATTAAGCGAAGCACTCAAAAAACGGTCAAAAATAAGAGTGACAAAATTAATTTTTCCACAACTAATTAACGACTAATTAGCGGAAAATTATCCACCATATTCGATTTTGATAAAAGCCATTTTTACGAGGGTGCTTCGCTAGCTTCATATGAAGTTAGCGAACCACCCTCAAAAACGGTCAAAAATAAGAGCGACAAAATTAATTTTTCCACAACTAATTCACGACTAATTAGCGGCAAATTATCCACCTAGTAGCGATTCGATTTGCGATGGGTGCCAAAATATGAAGTTAGCGAAGCTCCCAAAAAAACGGTCAAAAATAAGAGCGACAAAATTAATTTTTCCACAACTAATTCACGACTAATTAGCGGCAAATTATCCACCATATTCGATTTTGATAAAAGCTATTTTTACGAGGGTGCTTCGCTAACTTCATATGAAGTTAGCGAAGCACCCTCAAAAACGGTCAAAAATAAGAGCGACAAAATTAATTTTTCCACAACTAATTCACGACTAATTAACGGCAAATTATTCACCTAGTCACGATTCGATCTGCGATGGGTGCATCGCTAACTTCATGCTCATATCTTCATAAGATCTACTAAAGTGATCGGATTCATGGGGCCGGACGGATTACGGTTTCACTACGACATTCCATCGACATTTTCAAAATAACTTAAAATGGACTCTTGCTATAAATTTATTGAAACGTTGCATTTGACATGTCATAGGTTTTTCACAATTTGAAGACGTAATTTACAAGCGATCTTCAAAGTTTTCACACGATTTGTTAGCTAATAACTTAGCGACAGTAAAATGTAACTTTTTAAATTAGCACCAATTGCCAAATTCAAATCATTTTTTCCGAAGTTTTTTCTCAAGAACTCAAAAATTAATGAACCGATTTTAATTATTTGTTTTGCATAAGGTTTATCAAATTAAATAGATGTTACTGATTTCGAGATATAGAGCAAAAATTAAAAATTGCTGTTTTTCATAAACACAATGTTTGTAAAACAAGGGAAGTAGCTGTAAAACTCGATTTAAAAAAAAATTGTTGCCTTTTTTTATGCTGACATCGCTTTCTTTTACAATTATTACTTTGTTTTGTTGGAAATCACTTTTTGGGTTCATTCGCTGGCATCATTTATTTAAGAAAATAACACAGAAACTTGCAGTGGGAGGAAAAAAGCGGAGAAGGGCGGCATATTCTCCGTGTTGCTAGACGCGGCCACTAGTCTACGACGGCCTTGGTCCGGTTATTAATAATACCTACCGTTTTTGAAATTGGACTTTATACCATTTTTCTTTATTTTGGACGATTTTTTATGATAAACTGTTGGGACCCGAAAAGATCTTAAAAACGGTTCACAGTGTGCCTGATCAAAGTGTAGGTTACATTAAAATGGTTCCAAAAACTAATTGCACATTTTGAATATGGACTCTTTCCTGACTTCAAAGCCATATTCATATAAATCCTAGTTGATCCTCCTCTTGAAATTTTATAAATTTTTTGCCTTTTCTAGTTAGTCTAACCTAATATGTGCAGTTTGACTGCGGGGTTAAGCACCCATAGCAGTATAAAAAAGTTTGGTCACGTGGTCAAACTCATGGTCGTTTGGCCGCCATCTTTGAAAATGGCCGTTAAATTAAAATATGTTTTGATTATAATTGTTTTAATTTGTTTTTACTTTAAAATTCTAAAAAATAAAAAACCCTCCTATCTTAGCAACAAAGCGATCCGCCGCAATCAAATACATAATCGCAACTCTCGCCATAGAAACCTGTTAGAAATACCAAAGCATAATAAACAAATTTTTAAGAAAAGTTTTTCTTATGGTATCGCTTCTACCGTTAACCAACATTTTAAAATTTTTGACCTAACGCAATCCATCACTACCTTTAAAAAATTTGCAAGAAAAGCTATTACCAGTCACCTTTTGCCAAATCAACTATAAAAATGAACATTAATTATTTATTAATATTTGCTCAACCCGCTTAGCATTTCTTCTTTTTCTTATTATTATTTTTTCTTTTAGTGTCTCCCCCCCCCATATTTCTCTGAAATTATTAGGTTACTTTTTATCATTTAATTCACCCTAGTCTTAAGAATCTTTAGTGTTAAGGGCTAATAAGAAATGTAAAAACTAAGCGCTCCAACAGCGCTTGACCTTCTGGGTTAAGATGCTGCAAACCAGCGCATTATTCCCTCAACACTAGCTTGTAATATTTTTCTATATAATGTACTATATGTGTAAAACTGTTGAGAAGAATAATAAACGTCTTACTTACTTACTTACTTACTTACTTAAGCGTATCTCCCTACGCAGTGGTCCTATTTTAATTTTTTTAAAGCTTGTTTTATTCCCTTTTGAAAGGCAAACAAATTTTGTCATAACATATTTTTTAATAAAATATGTAGTTTTTGAGATATACCAAGATTAATAGTACTTCCGCTCGAAAAAGAGTTAAAATAATACCCATGCTCATTTTATTTTAAACCTTTCACAGAAGATTTAAAGTTTGTTGGATGGTACCTATAAAGACTGCCTTAAAGAAGGTGGTTTCTGAAACTGTTCACAATGTTATAGAAAAAGTGAATTTGCAGCGAAACAATGCATCCTAGCAAAAAACGACAAAATTAATTTTTTATAGTAATTTCGCTTCTTCTCATGTATCAATTAGAATCCTAGCTTTGATAGTTAGCTGTGCAAGCCAGCTAAAATATACAACTTTGTAAAATTTAAATTCCATGTTTTCGCTCCAAAATCAATTTTTTTCTTAAAAATTGTAAAAGATATGACAAATATCAGAAGAAGCGGAATTAATAGCACTATAAAAAATTACTCTTACCGTTTTTGGCTAGAATGCATCGTTTCGCTGCAAATTCACTTTTTGTATAATCTTGTGAACAGTTTTAGAAACCACCCTCTTTAAGGCAGTCTTTAGGGGTACCATCCATCGAACTTTGAAAACATAAAGTTAATATCCTCTTCTGTGAAAGGTTTAAAGCCTTCTATGTAACAAAAAAAACAAATGTCAATAATAATGTAGCTACAATAAAAGTAGCATGGGTATTATTTTAATTATTTTGCGAGCGGAAATACTAATAATCTTGGTATATCTCAAAAACTACTTGATTTATTAAAAAATGTGTAATAACAAAATTTATTTGCCTTTACAAAAGGAGTATAACAGGCCTTAAAAAATTATATGACTGGGTAGGGAGATACGCTTAAACATCATCAAATCTATCAATTTGGCGGCCATTTTCAAAGATGGCGGCCAAACGATCATGAGTTCGACCACGTGACCAAACTTTTTTATACACCTATGGGTGCTTAACAATGCCCCGCAGTCAAACTAAGCGCACATATTAGGTCACACGTGATAGGAGCCAGCGCTTAGACTAAGTAGAAAAATTTCAAAAATTTCGAGAAGAGGATCAGCTAGGATTTTTATGAATATCGCTCTGAAGTCAGGAAAGAGTCCATATTCAAAATGTGCAATTAGTTTTTGGAACCATTTTTATGTAACCTAAACTTGCTTCAGGCACATTGTGGGTTCAACAAAAAAAGATTGTATAATTTAAATTGCGCAAAGACCAGGCAATATTTTAAATCTGGGAAAAAAAGCATATAATCGCCTAAAGTCAGTAAGTATGGGGTAACTATACCTACCTATTAAATTGTTCTTGTTTTTTGTATGCAACACAAGTTTATTGGACTTAATGTTTGATGTCACGACAATTTTTTAATTGACGTTTTTTTTTCTCCACCTCACATTTAAGAACAATAAGAATAATGAATAATCTGTATGGTTAGGATATGTGAACAGAACCCGCAAAAATATGTACATTTTTGGTAAGGTTTTATGTCAGTGAAAATAGATAGATTACACAACATAAAATTAACGTATCTATACAGGATGTCCGATAACTTAGGGGCCATATGCCAACAATTAGACCAACAGGTGATAGAGGAGGTAATTTTTTAGAGAAAAGTTCATATAATACAGGAGTCAAAACTCTCTCTTTCTCGAGATATAGGGCATTAAAGTTGGCGATTTTTTAAACTTTTTTCATATTAACTTTTTTTTAAATATGAAATTTGGTAACGTCGTGTACTAAAACAGGAGCAATCATTTAAAACATAAAAATTTTTTAAAAAAATTATGCTGTCAAATTTTTTCAGGAAAAACAATATTTTTTGGTTTAAATTTTTATGAATGGGTACCATAATAAACGCAATATTTTTCTTGATGTTTTTTGTTATTAAAAATAAGTCTTAGGGAGACAGAATAATAAAATATTATTGATATTTTTTTAAAGAATAAGTAAGCGAAAAAAGAAAAAAATTATACATTTTTGAAGGTTATTTTGCAGCCTGTATCTCCTCAACTTGTAATTTTATCTAAAAAGAGAATACCACCTTTTTGGATCACAATTAGCTAAGTATATATTTGGGGGTGAGAGATTTGCTTTTTGTGTAAAAGCCTTTTACCCCACTCCTCTAACATTAAAAATCCTATATCTTAAAAACAGATGATTGTTGACCCCTATGTTATATAAACTTTTTATCAGACATATCCTCCTCTATCACCTGCTGCACTATGGCCCCTAAGTTATAAGGCACCCTGTGCAAGTGCCGCTACAATTGGCAAAAAACATTTTTGGTATTCTACACAAAGATCTTGTTTAAAAAATTAATAATTTCTTTATGGAAAAATTAAATATTCTCATGCAAATGAATTAATTTCATAGAAGAATATATTGTTTTACTTGGAAACATTAAATTTTGTTCAACCAAAAATATAAGTTCTAGTCACAACAATTTTTGTGTTTCGTTTAAGATTTTTTAACTTTGAACTTTATATCCAAGTAATTCAATTTTCTTTTATTGAATGGATTACTTTCTTCTTCTAAGAATAAAATTTCTTAATTTAAATAAATATTTTCTTCTACGTGAGCTATACTTATATTCTTAATTCGAAAATTAGTTTTTCTTCTCTTAAGAATAAATCGTAGTTGGTAGATATTCCTGCGTGCGTATCTGATAACTGATAAAACAAATCTTAGCTTATATTAATAAAGAGCCGAAAGAAACCAGTAGATACGCTTGAAAATAGTTCTCCAACGAAGTATTCGCGCGGATTTTTGTTGAAAGCATTTATGTTTAATGCATTATTTTAAAAGAATTCTCGTTTTTGTGTTTGAAAAATATTGAAGATGCAATTTGTTTTCTGTTTGTATATATTAATTTTTTTTTCAGCAATTGGATGCCTATATCCCAGGTCAGGACTACCCTATTTATAGCGAAGTTCCCCAAGGACTATCCTTCCGTTGCGATCAGAGACCAGCAGGTTACTACAGTGATCCTGAGGCGCAATGCCAGGTCAGTTAAGATCACTAGGTTAGTGGGATCATAAAATTGGGATCATGGTTCGTCCGTCTTGATGGTCACGTTACGACACAGCTGATTTTCTTTAAAATATTGAAGTTGGAATGACGGTTCATGAATATTTGATTTTTTTTAAAAATAAGGCCGGTTTTCAGATTGTGTTTACTATATTCTTTCAGAACATTTTTTTTTTAAATCTATAGCAATCCTTAATTTTTCAGAGCCGCTTCATTAGCTCACACAAAAATTAAGTTTAAAGCAGAAGTAAATGTGACAATCACAGATGACAAAGTCAAATACATGTCAAATATAACAGTTGGCATGTGGTACATGGCGGGTAATTTGAATTCAAAAGAAGGAATGCTAAATCTTAAAGATTTTAACCTTTTAATCATGTTGTTTCCTTACAAAACTTTGGTGGAATATCGGTATGGTGTCTGTGAATATTTCACTGAAATTCCGTGGAAATCTGTAGTGCCATTTTGAAAATATCATAAAGAAACGTCTGACCTTCCATAAGACCCAATGTAAAATTCAGCCCTCGGAGAACAGCTGATTTTTTCAGGGTCGTAGCCTCTATTTTTGTGTTGGCCTTGCATAGCTCTGCCTAGACATATGTTATTAGGCTAGATATTTCAACTCTATTAAAACTTCTCTACAGACAGTTGATCCTGTCAATAAAATAACGTTGTCAAATTTTTGATCCGTCAAGATTCAACAAAAAAATACAAATCTCGATTTTTAAAAAATGTGTTTAACTTATAATTTTTTTTTTTAAATCTCTAATCCGACTCGCCGGACCAAAAATTTGACAACGTCATTTTATTGACAGGATCAACTGTCTGTGGAGAAGTTTTAACCAAATTGAAATATCTGAACTAATAACAAAGATATGAAGAATTTACCCTCGTAGCTGCAAGGGCTGAAAAAAACTTTTGACTTATTTTTTTAAGTCTCGAAATTTAAAATCAGTAATGTGATATCCCCAGGTCTGTATCTTTTAAAATAACTGAGTTACCCTGTACATCTCTGCTGGCGCCAATTTGTTGTACTTATTTATCATAGTTTTTTTTATAGGTATGGCATTGGTGTTTGCCGAACGGCCAGAAGTTTAGCTTTCTCTGCCCGAACGGCACCATTTTCAACCAGTTCGCCAGAGTTTGCGATTGGTTCTACAACGTTGATTGCGCGGCAACGCCGAGTTTGTACGGCATCAACAACGACCTGTACAAGGTACCTCCACCCGCGCCCTTTGGACTGAGTCGTGATGTTTATAATGATAACAGGGGGTATGATAACAGGGGGTTCTAGATCATTGCAGCATTGTCCGGTGTCACAAGCAGTGTGGGACTCACAAAAAAAGTTTGCTTTAAGCTTTTACACCAGTAATTTATGCTGGGTGTGCTTAGTTTGACTAGGACTACATTTTAGTCGAAGGTTTAACTCCATTTTTTCCATTTAACTAGAAACTTCTGGTGTAATTGTTTTTAGTGGCTTATTTGATGTTTAGTATTATGCAAATATAAGATGGCTACGGCCGCCGATAAGGGATAAAAACGATGAAAAAATGTAGTCACCTATTAAAAAAGTAAAATCCAGACCACGTAATCAATTGGGGTTCCACAAAAGATCACCCTCTAAAATATTTTGAAAACAGGAAACTAATTAAAAAGTAAGAGGTAATAAATTATTAAAAATAAAAAAACTGTAGGAAAAAATAAATAAATTTTTTCTAAATTATTCCTTACCATAAAAAATCCTACTTTACGTTAAAAATCTTAAAAACTAAAAGTAACAAATGATATCCAATTTGGCACTTGAATTTTTCATGAAAAAATTCTAGGTACCTATACAAAAGGAATTTACACCAAAATCTAGGGGCACGGCAGTGCCCCGCCATTCGCACAAACTACTGTACCATCTTTTCTTGAAATTTAACAATTTACATAAGTAACACAGATATTAACCCCATCTCAAAATGCAGACTTTTCAACAGCTCTATCAAAATGCAGTTTTTCTTTTTATTTTCCTAGAAATACCCAAAAACTTCCAATTTGGGACACCCTGTACAAGTTAGGTGGTTTAAGGCCAATAGGCATATTATTAGCTTTAAGCATCTAGATTATACAAATACCTATATAATATTTAATATTGTCGGTTTCAAAAAAGAGAGCCTAGGGAGTCTCTATATGGCTCTGTAATAAAACAGCGCATATCACCAGATAAGGTTCGTTTGTGACTTTTAATTAAAGACATTAGAATACGTATTCGTGCTTAAAATACTTAAATATTTCCCAAACTGTAAAAATTAGTTTTCAACTTTTGCACATACTTCTGAAAATATCAATATACATGGAGGAAGGTCCCCCAATTTTGGATAGTTTTTTTTATTTTAACTTTTTATGTGTGACGAAAATATATTTTGTTTCTGTTTCTAATATATGATGTTACGTCAATAAAAACAGGGTACGCTCACCAAAGTATGTATTTTAACCCTAAAGAATTCGACCAAAGTAAAACAAAGCACTTTTTATAATTTAAAAATAGGGTTCCCAAAATTGGATACCCTATCCAAAATTTGGAACCTATTTTTAAAAGTAAGTAAAAGTAAGTAAAAGTTACACACATAAGCTTTTGTTTCTCACTACCAGCACAGTCTTCGTGTGCCCATCGGAAGCAAAGTGAACACTGTATCCAGGTTTCTTGGTTTGGATATCCAAATTCAGGTATACCTTCCTATCCAAAATTAGGCAACCTTTATATTCTAGGTTATGTGACTAATATCAAAAAGTCCGTGAGAGAAATTCTTATTTCAAATACATGTCTTGTTCTGCAACTATTCTTGTACATCCTTGCCAAATTACACTTTCCTAGGCTAAGTACTTACCTTTTAATAACGGTTTATACGTGGAGCAATAAAAAACTCGTTTTCACAATTAAACACACAAGCTAATGGCACCACCTAGTGGTAAATAGTAGAACTAGTTCAAGAAGCTTCAGAGAGAATCATTTTATGTTAGAGACGCTTGGTTTTGTGGTTTGAATTGAAGGAAACAGTAAACGGATTTTGAGATAATGCGGTATCCAAAATTAGGCAACTATCCAAAATTAGGCGACTTTCCTCTACAACAAAAGAGCGCATAACAAACCAGCGCTTTATAAATAAGCGCTTTATCAAGAGAGCCCGTAACAACAGAGTTCCTAACAGAAGTGCGCTGTAAGTATAGAGCGCTGTAACAAAAACTCACGTAACAAAATTGCACTATACAAAAGAGCGCTGTGTCAAAATAGCGCTGCAACAAAAGAACACGGCATTAAAAGAGTACTGCAAAAAAAAGCGCTAATTAAATTACCAACTAACCTCACCTAGTTAGATTATTATCCTAACCTGACCGCGTTAGGTACCTATGTATCTATATTAAATAAACAACCCCTAACACCCCCCCCCCAGCGCTACGCGCCTAACCTAACCTAACCTAACCTGGTTAGGATAGTATATCAAAAGAAACTTACATTTTTAGGGTATATTACACAAAACTCCAGTAAATAAACAGTTGCCACAAGTGAATAACTAGTAAAAAACTAGTAAATGACCACATAATAGTCATATATCAGGATTTGTTATATATACCAGATCAGGTAAGGTTTTAATTTAACAAGCGCTCTTTTGTAACAGTACTCTTTTATTATGCGCCTTTTTATCTGACGCGTTTTTGTTACAGCGTTTTTTTGTTGCGCGTGTTTTTATTATACGCTCTTGTTTTACAGCGCAGTTTTGTTATGCGCGTTTTTATTAAAGCGATCTTTTGTTACAGCGCTTATTTGTTAACGCGTTTTATTACAGAACCAACCCCGAGAAGTGCGATCGGTCTTCTTGGGCGAACCTTTATTGCCTCTCCCTTTAACAGGTGTAAATAATGCGTGCATGACTTACTTGTAGATATCTAATAAGTTAGTAGGAATGTGGAATGTCGATAAGATATAATAAGATTATTATTTATAGATTCTGTTTTACCTTGATATTTTTTTGTCTTGCGGTCTTTATTTTTTCAATTAGTTCTGTTATAATGTAATTCTAAAACTGTAGTTTGTAGCAAAATCAAAAGTTTTCAATAAATTTTCTTAAAAATATCAATATTGTTTGAATACATAGGAGAAATTCGGAACACTTGAACTGCCGTCCCTAAGAAAAAAGCCGCATCTTGATTTTTTGACATATTTATTGATTAATTAATATTTTCAGAAAATAAATGGATCAATGACTGACTAGAATTATTGACCCCTACAAAAAAAAACCCTTTTTCCTAATAAAATAATGTAAAGCAGGAAAATTACCCCCCTAAAATTCGTCGAATATTACCCCCCCCTAGATTTTAATCCAGATCCGCGCTTGCATTAGCGCACTCCACGCTTGTCAGCCTTGAAAACAGCAAGCGCGGATCTGGGCATAAATCTAGGGGGGGGTACTTTCCACGAAAAAAATATTTGTGCATTTATCTTTTTTCCAGGAAGGGAGTAATTATCAGTCAAGTCCTTTATTTATTAACTAAAAGTGCATATATTTTTTCTTATGGTGGGGGGGGGGGGTAATGACCACTTTACCCCCCTCAAATCCGCGCTTGAGCCCCATCATACTGCTTTTGTTGATAAACTGTATAGTTTTTAAAATATGAATTTTCAAAGTTTAGCCATTTTGGTCTTATGGGATTTCCTACCCTAAAATTCGCGAAATTATGTTTTTCCTAATCTTAACTCAGAGTGTCGTTTTTTGTGTCTCTATGGCCCCACCATACAGCAACTCGGTGCTTTTGTTGATAAAGTATATATAGGTGATAAAAATAAAAAGTTTTTCGGGAAAAATTTACAAATCTTATATATCTTTCTTTTCACTCTACTGCACCTGCACAACTGGATCTCTAGCTCAAAAACAAGTCAACAAGTTAAAAACAAGGTTTCCTGGTCAGGGGCATTGGTTTATTATTTAAAACAAAATAATGCAGTTATATTCTGCACTGGGTTAAAAAATTTGCACCACTGCAGCGGACAGCTTTTTAATTTGTTATACTCTTGCAATAAATAATAAATTTGAAGCGATTTCATTTGATAAAATTGTTTAAATTTTAAAATGTATAACCCCTATGTAGGGGCCGACCCTAACGATGAAAAATTTTGTATTTTATGATATGTGACCAACCCAACAAAATAACTTGAATAAGTGATTTCCTAATTTTGCGGTGGGGTCAAATAAGACGTTGGCCCTTTACAGCCCCTATGAGCCGGGGACAGAGTGTAAAATAAAATTGGAATTAGGAAGTGGTAAACCGCAACCGTTTAGCTTTACAAAAAATATTTCCCCCCACCCAGAGTTCCTCGTGAACAGCTTCGAAACATTTTTACCTTTCTAGCCCGTGCAGCAATGGCTAGAGAAGGTATTATTTTCGACGAAAAAATTTTGTTTGAGATAACGCCAAAAATTTGTTATTTACACCCAAATATCCTTTTGACCTATCTTAGCAATATCGTCGTGATATCTGTCTGTGTGTGTGTATGTGTGTGTGTATGTCTGTCCGTAACACGATAGCTCCTAAAGCGCTAAACCGATTTTTATAAAATTTTCACGTAAATTATCGACAATCTATCAAGCTGATTAGATTAAAATTTAGAAAAATTCTAACTTTTTAACGGAGCAGCATTAATATGCGGTTTTCGGAATATAGTTTGTGTTATAACCAAAAACTTCGTAGGAGCTTTAGTTTCTGTGATATTTACAAAAAAACTGTTTTCAAGCCTGATATATTATGGCTTTACTTGAAGTGTGCTTATAGGCTAGCTAGGAAGGTATCAGATCCGTCACGGATCCATGTATTGTATAAAGCAGACCTGTGGTTAATTGTATGAGCTAATTAATCTGATGACATAGTTGTGCAGGTGCAATAATTTATAAATATAAGGCATCATCTAAAAACATATTTTACACCCCCTGGGGACAAAATATATCTTTTTTTTTGACAGCCAAAGAATAAGTACGTAAAGGCCAATGTGCGTGACAAGTTTTATCACTCTAGAATACACCGGTCAGAAAAAATATTTTGAGGCCCTAACCTTACTTTTTGACTGAGACAATTTTGGGTCTGTTAACAGGTTAGGCAGTGATGGTGGGATCATTAGTAATCGATTAACCAGGTTTTGTAAAAATCTTCATCAAACAGCCCACGAGAGAAGCTATGGCCTCGGACTATTATTTTCGGTTGAATTTGTTCTATTGATCGTTAATAGAAATAAAAACAAACAATTCCATTAAAAATGATGTCATTAGTGTCAAAAGTGAGAGCAATTGCATGCGTGACGCAATCAGAGTGCTTACTCGAGGGAGAGGAATAAAATTTCCCCAAAAATCAAGAATAGCACTACATGTGTGAAGGAAATAATAAGACTTGGGAATATTGTCAGATACCTACACATATGGAGGCAGAAAAAACCCAAAACATTTTTTCTTAACTATATTTAAAAAGTCCGAGTTTCGAAATTTATTTGTCAATTGTCATGAAACTGATTGGAACATTACTGCGCAAATTAGGTATACAAGAGCAAAACAAATAGGTTTCATGACTTTGTAGGGCTCCCTCTGCCCCTCCGTTGGACGTGGGGCCGCTACTGTCTCTAGCTTACATCTGTCAATATTGTATTGCAAAATGTCAATAAAATGGAAGGTGTTATTCTTAAACCATACACGCACACACGGTCCAATTTGTTTTCCTTTCTCTGACATTTAGCAGTGAAATTGACATTTTTATATATTATATTTTTTATAAATTATTTTAAAAAAATCTAGAGAACCATCTATAAATCAAGTGCTATTGTTGACATAATGTGCAAAATATCAAACACGGATAGTGTTCTTCGATGCAATTTAGCTTTTTAAATTGTGTGTAAGTATCCAGTTTGTTTACATATATATTTGTTAGAAAAATATGTGGTTAAAAAATATAATGAATCCTTTTTAGCCTTCTGATCATATTTATTCTACTTATAAGAGAAACACAGAAGGTCGATAGCTTTGTTGGAGCTCCATCCAAATACCTTTTAAACGAAGTATCCGATTTTGAGGATATTGTTGAGAAAGACGAATATCGAGCACCCATCTCGAAATTTGTAAAAGCAAGTGAAGAAAAAGATTCCTCTATTAGTAACTTGGTAATAGAACAAAACTCTGATCAATTTAGAATCGAAAAAAATGCACCACAAGACAACCACGATACTATACCTTCTAGTGGTCGCGTTTTTTCATATGCCGCCCCTCAGAAGGGCGGAGAAATGGTTCAAAAACAAAACGAGATAGCTTATAAACGCATCGTTAGAGATAAAGGCAAAAATCGCGGTTTTCACAACGAAAACTTAGTTGGTAAACCAGTATTATTTGAAACTAAATTAGATAATAATGATAGTGATAATGTTAAAGAAAAGTTTCTGGAACGAGATCAAGAAATCTGTAAAAATAAACTAGCTGAAAGGAATAGCGGAAATGTTAAGGAAAATGAGTTAGAAAATGAGCCAAATGAGTTCAGGCAGTACGATGATCACTCTGGAGAAAACGCACCGGGTTTTGCAAAAAATTCAGGTAACAAACTATTTAAGTTTTTTTAGTTTTTTAAAAAAATATATTTTATTTTTTAAGTTTGGGTGTCACGTTTGTTATTCAAAACTTAAAACTATGATTTCTTTTTTATACCGAGTTATGCGTTTGCCTCTGCAATATAGTGATGTCATTGGGTTTTCCCTCTCTGTACGAATTATATATTCGTGGATACACATAAAGAATGATTGATTCTAGTTAATAGTATCAATAATACGGTAAGGCTCGTTACAGCTCTCGGTTTGCTTACCACGACTTTATCTATGACCCGCTTGTAGCAATAGGATCTTTTTGTGTTAGTTTATATAACAGAAAATTTGACAGCTGTTACCGTTATTGTTACTAAGAATAAAGGTAACATTCAGGGAAAAAAAGATAGATTTTGGAACACTAAAGATAAGCATAACACAAACGTTAATTTAGTAGTTTCACACTCCTTCAACTTTTTGTTTATTTATATTTGTTTATTTATTTTTATTAGATTTATGCCTATTTAAAAACCAAACTACCAAATTTTAGTAAAAAAATCTACTGCATTAAAAAAAAAACAAAACAAAAGTAACCTTAAAAAATAACGGTAAGATTAAAGGAAGGCCACTGTAAGTACCGGGCGCCGTTACTGTAAATAACAAAAAAGAAGCGAGAAGCTGCTAATGCACAGACTGAGTAATAACAATAACGGTAACAAAGTGTAAAATACGGGACCCAAAATGTCCCTAATATTTCCCACTCGTTATTGTAATAATGCTCATACTAATTGTAAAACTATTAAGAAATACAATTTTATATAATTTTATTCTTTGCTATATTTATCAACTTACAATGCTTTTACACTCAGAAAAAAAGAACATGAACATCATAAAAAAATTATCTGACTTTTGCCCTTATTTTCTAACATACTGAAATACTAAACGTATAAACTAATGTTATAATACTCTGTCTTAAAATAAGTATGGTTGATTTAGAAAGTGGGAAAATTTATCTGACGGCCTCCTCAGAAATTGGAAAATTAGAAAATTTATTTTATTTATTTTCCAGAAACCGTTATTTTCTTAGTTTTGATTTTTTTTCACACGTTAAATTATAGGGTATGTGTATGGGAAAATTATTTACAATCACAAAAGCATATCTTGGGCTTGGGGGGGGGGGGCCTCGAGTATCTTTGAATCTACCAATGACACAGCAGGTTCAGGGTAAGGTGAAAAAGGAGCATTCCCGCTGAAAAAATATTTTCTTATAGATTTTAATCATTATTTTGAATGCCCAATAACCTTGTAGCTTAATTTACTTTGTAGATTTGAGCCAAATATCTCAAAAACTGAGAGAAATTAAGCGTTTGTAATATAAGTGCATGAGAACTTCTATAGTCTTAAAATAATTACTTCTCATTTGTATGTGGGTCCTGGAAACATTAATATAATATGATGTGTCAAATTGATGGGCATCAGATAAGTCTGGCAAGGCTTTGGGGGTTCTCTTATAATGCAACTTATCATCTCATAAACTTTTAGACCTAAGAAAATAAGGGCACTCATTTCATATCATCATCATTTCTTTAGTTAATTTAAGTACATTGTTTACTAGTAAAACTATTTTTATAACTAAGAAAAAGTTCCTCGTATTCATAGCTTCTTTTGCATTTTACGCCTAAATCCAAATCATTGCTTCATCAAAGAACAATTATTTTTGCTGACAATAAAAAAATATTCACTGACCATATCCCTATATTGTGGAGGCAATATTCCTATATTACTAAGGTATATATTTTTAGGAGCTAATATTGATTTAAAAGAAATAGAATCTAACGAAAATTGTGAAGACCTACATGATCTTCTACCAATTCCACTTTTAGAAAGCGTCCTTATAAACCGACTTTTGGACACAGAAATGATGAAATCCTCTCCACATAGATATAAGCTAGTTGTCAAAAATATTCTACCACATTATAGAAATTTATATAAATTAGATGACCCACAAAACATTGAATGTTTAAGTAAACATTTAGAAAAAAGAAAAATAGAATCTGAATCGCTTATTAGAAAAAGAAAAAAGAAAAATTATAAACGAAAAATTAAAAATAGAGGTAGAAGAGATGCCGACGCTAAACAAACACAATTTAACAACATGATTCAATTTATTGGACAAAACCAAACTTTTAACGAAACTTTTACTTTTATACCAATTTTTTTTGGAACTGCCCATCCTACGGAAAATCAATTTATAGTTGCAGGAGTGGAAGATACTGCTTCTGATGATGAAAAACGACTGGTTGGGAAATTACTTAATTATCATCCAGGTTTAGATTTGTCCTGGAACAAAAGTCTTTGTCCAACAAAGCAATTGCAAAGTTTTCTTCAAGGTTCAAAAACGCCTAATACTTCTGTACCTTCTTCATCTTCAATAGATATTTCCTCAGCCACAATTGGTGGTGTTAGAAACAAACTAGATGCTGAAGACAAAAACCGGGTTGGTCATTTAAAGCAAGAGGTAAAATCGCTTGCTCAAGAATTAAAATCCAAAATACCAGAGATTAGTAAAAATTTAATGGAAGTTATTCAAAGACAACAACCTTACCATCAAAGAAGATTTAAAAAAGATATACCTCCACCACCCCCTCTTTCTAATGGTCAAGAAGAACATCCTGTAAATCAATCTGCTCTTCCTAACGCCCAAGGTTTTCAAACAAATCAGCCATCAGATACAAATCTAACTGAATCTAACAATCAAACGATTCCTAGTGCCCTTCATCCTATAGGACAGACTGTAAATCAAACTCAATCTAACGAACAACCTCTAGGGCAGAGTGGAGTAACAAATACTTCTACAGTTCCAGAACACAATGATCAGCCAACAGCTGTAAATCAAACCCAAGGAAACGAACAACTTGCACCTTTAGGACAGAGCGCAATAACAAATAATTCTATAGTTCAATCTAACGAACAACCTATAGGACAGAACATTGTAACAAATAACTCTACAGTTCCAGAAGAAAAAAATTTGACATCTCCGAATCTTGGGCAAAATAACGGGAGTTTGACTAACAACTCTCAAGGTATATTTGCTGTACCTCCAGGAGCAAATTCTGCTGGTGCGCCTATAAATGATTCAAGCTTAAACCAAACACACTTGGAAATGAAAGATATAACAGTTAATATTTACGAAACAGTAAATGTCACTGGAACTACTCCTTCAACTGCAAACATTAGCTTGACCCTTTCCAATGAAAAACCTAATGATACCAAACAAGAAATCGTTGAATCTCCAATGGTGAATTTAAGTCCTGGTATTTTAATTTATCCGAAAAACAAACAGGTAAAGAGGTCTTATCCAAAAGGACCCAAAAGAAGAAAGAAATTTGCCTTTGATGAATTTGGGCAGAACACGGAAAACTTGATCGATGATTTAAATATTAAGAAGCTTTTAGGGGAAAGCAATCTCATCGATAAGCAGGTATTATTTTTTTTTTAAATAAATAAAAACAAAATATTTATAAAAACCCTTAGTTTTTGCCAATTGCTACTAGATTTTTAAACTGCAGCGGTTATTAAATGATTTGTTTAACACCTTACCACAACAAAGTCGCCCGAAATATTCTTAATTCATTGATTAATTTATATAATCGTTGCATTGTTAATCTAGTTTTTTACGAATATTAAGTTTACTTTTAGCTAAATGATGTCGAAAAGAAAAGCGATTGTGACGTAAACAAATCTAAATGCGCAGCGGAAACGGATAAAATGTTGGATATTATACAACACTTCAGACATGATTCTTTATCTCAAAAACTGGGAGGGCAAGTTGACTATACGCATCGAACTACCAAAGCTGCCGAAAATGTTACAACTACAACCAAGGCTACAGAACTAGAAACTAGTAATACGAAAGCTCAGCGATCTGTTAAAAATTCTAAAAGTATGGAATTAAAAGCAAAACTAAATAAACTGAAATCTGACCTAAAATTAGTTCACGAGATACAAGGCATATTGAATAAAATGTCCTCAATTAGGAGATACGATAAACGATCTGTTGGATTTAAACCCAAACCAGAACAAATAAAAAAACAGGCAATATTACCTGAAGAAGAAGTTCGCTCAAAATACGAAGAAGAAGTAAGAGGTTTAGGAAAGATAAGACTCCTTTTATTAAGACAACAAAATAAAAAAAATCAAAAACTGATCGACGTAAATGGCGGAAATAGTCGTTTTTTAGAAAAGAGCTATCAAAATTCAAAGTGAAAAGGAAAGAAAGAGGTTTCAATTTAAAAGAGTTGATGCAGATGCAAAATTTGCTACAACATGATTCCATAAAAGGTTTAGGGAAAGATGAACAGTCACATTCTACAGGTAAAACTATTTTTATTTTAATTTGACGATTGGTAAAAAATAAAATAAATTTTAGGCATTCCCAGATCTCCCGATAAAAACGAAGGCCATAAAAGTACCAAACATGAAGTGCAAGCCACAACTTGTGATTATGAACTGTTAGATGAATTAGTAAAACGTATCAACGCCTCAGAAGAGTTTGATCCATCGGACGAATCCATGCCAAGGCTTCCACAAAATTCTTCTGTTGAAGAACTTAATTTGTTTCAAAAGCAAAGACTTTTTGATAAAGCAGACAATCTTTTACAAACCACAGTTAAATCATTTTTTAAAGAGGAAAGAGAAACTGATGATCCTAGTATTCGTCGATTTCTAAACAGCGATACGCTTGAATCTGACGATGAGTCAGATGACATTGTCATCAAAGCCCAAGTTATAATTGATGAGAACAAAGAAACAACAGAAATGGATGATACGGCTGCAAAATTGTTTCAAAGAGCTGATTTGTTGTTACAAGATCAAGTAAATCCTTTATGTGAGGATAGGCATTCTAAAATTATTAGTACTACCGATAATATTGTTTCAACACAATTTGAAATGGAAGATAATGTAACTACAGATAAAGATTTTTTTGAGACTGCGACAAATGCTAGTTCTAGAACCACCTCTTCTGTTAGAACATCTGGTAATAGTACCAAGAAACATAGCACAAAAGATGAAAATCGCATTGGTAGAGATATAAAGAAATTTGAACTACATGGATTTTCAAATAAACATTCTAAAAATTTTTTTCGTCGACTTAGAAGAAAAAGAGAGGAGCCTAAGTCGACAAAAGTTTGGGAAAGCTTTAACTGGCAAATACCACAAAAGTCAAAAATGAAAAAAGGGGCAACAGGTAAGCACTTAAGGTGCGTATAAGCTTGAGGTACGTCTTTTACTGTATTTTTTTTTAAATATTTTTAGTTTTTGATTTATCGTTTCATTTGTTTTGTAGGGACTATAGAAGAAAAAGTAACAAACAGTTTAAAAGAAGCTACAGAAAAAGATAACAAAGATTCAGTAAACCCTAAAATCGAAGTTGACCTAGATGATAAATTTCTTGAAGGTACATAGATATTGTTTTTTCTCCACTTTGCTAAATTACATTTTTCTCTGCATTAGCTGTTAGTAGCTGTGAAAAAAAGCAACGATTTATTCTTCTAAACGCTTATTATGTGTTTTAAGCCAGGATTACCTTCACGGTCGCTTACGACTGAGTTGCGGCGAAATTGTAAGAGATAAATGTAATATGGATCTTTTCCCAACTTATTGTGAGCAAACGATTTACCGCGATCGTTTTCCGCAGCTACTAACGCGAATGCGATTAAACGCGCAGCACAACTTTCAAATAGATCTAGTATTATTAATTTTGAATTAAGTTGCAGAGAGCATATACCAATAAAATTGATTATCCCACTATAAAATAGCTTTAGTTATAGTTGGGTGAAATTAACATTAACATCATCAATTATTTTTAAAACCTTATAAACATTTGTAGTAAAAATAAATAATTCGGTTGTATTTTTTTCCTAGCAGCATTACACATAAATACAGATCTCAGAAAAAATAAATATTTTAGGTTTGTCAGTGCTAGAAAGAAAGATATACAATGAAACGGAGTGTGAACTCTGCGATGTTGCTGAAACTAGTGCCCCTACTGAAGAAATTGTTTTAAGTATCAGACCTAAACCTATTTCCAAAATTTCAGAAAACACAATTACCGTTGTTTTCTCTTCGGAGCAACAATCACCTTTAAAATTGTCAAACAAAGTTGAGGAAACGACCGTAAAAAGTCACTCCAAGACCACAATAATAGCAAGACCAATTGGAACAATTAATAAAACTGAGTGTGAACTTTGTGATGTTGAGAAAACTAGTACTAAAAGCAGTACCTCTTCTGAGCAAATCGTTATAAATTTTCGACCTAAACCAATTTTAGAATTTTCAGAAAACATAATCAGCGTTAGTTTCTCTTCGGAGCAAGAGTCACCTTTAAATTTTTCTAAAATAGTTGAGGAAACGACCGTAAAAAGTGAAACAAAATTAACTTTATCCGAAAGAACGGCAATAGCAGGTCCAATTAAACCGGTAACTGAATCAACTATTAAGTCAAATAAAACAACGGAAAAATTTCCATACGAAGAAAAATCGTTTAAGGAATATTCAACTCGTGTTTCTGTTTCCAAGCAGGTTAATGTAACTACACCAGATCAATTCGAGTCAGATAGAGAAAAATTAATCGAATCACAAACAACAAAACAAAACATTTCTGAAAAAATCACAACTTCTATATCGGGAAGCTCTGACAAAACAAAAACTAATAGCATAAAAGAACATGAAAAGAATTTTTCAACTTATGCACAAGTAAATATAGAGTTTTCAACAGCAAGTCCAAGTGAAGCGGTAACTATTAAGTCACTTAGAGCAAGGGAAAAGTTGAGGCAAAGAACTAAAAAACCAAGTCGAATTAAAACTAAAACGTTTACTAAAACTACTCCTCTAGAAAAATCTTTTAACGCAGAAAGATCTTCCATATTATCGAGTCAACTAAAATCGACGGAATCACCCTTATATACAAGAATAGTAATTGAAAACAAGGAGTACGATGACGATGAGAATGTTGTTACGATTAAAGAAGAAAATATTATACAAACTGTAGGTAAAAAGGAAAAACAGGAGAAAAAATTTACTGTAAATGAATTTGAAAATAGTGAGACAGATAACACAGATATTCTACAAAACATTTATATTTTTAAAAGTAACATGGAAACTACACAAGTATTAGAAATAGATACACAGGCTAAAGAAAAAGTAACGATATTAAAAAACGATTTATTGGAACAAGAGGAAGAAAAAACTTTAACTAAAAAATTAACACAAGAAACAGAAAAAATAACTAAACCAAAGCAAGAACAGAATATTACGACAGACAAAGGAGAGTTTTTGGAATCTATTCAAGAAAAAAATATTTTATCAAGTTCCGTCCATACCATTTTACAGACAGAAATAACTGTATCAAGACCTAAATCTGAAATGCTTAATGTTTTAGCAAGTTCGGACCAAAACAGCACGCAAAGCATAGAGGAATTTTTAAAGTCAGTGGAGTCATCTACTCCCGTTTTTATTTCTGCACAAGTTGACGTAGCACTACCAAAAATGGAAGAGCAAATTGAAGCTCAACAATTGGAAACAACAGAAATGATTTCATTGGAAACAGTACTGAATAAAACCTATTTCGAAAACTTGTCAACACAACAAGATACTTTAAAAAAAAATGAAAACATAACAATGATTAATAAAAGTTTTAAAATGGAACACAACGAAACATCCTTGGAGAATTTTTCAACTCATATTTTTATTTCTACGCCATTTAATACTAGGAAATCGTTAGAAATGGAATTAGAAACGCAAAAGTCAAAAGTAATTGAACAATCTTCCTTAGCCATATCAACAGAATACCGAGCTTCTACAGCAGCAAAAACCATTATACCAATCCAAACTACGAATGTTTTACAAATTAAATCAGAAACAGAAAAGTCAGAAGTAGAAAAACTAACTTTAATAAAACCAACAAAATCTGAAAAATATCTCTCAGAGATATACAAAACTTCTGAAGAGTTGAAAATTATATCACCATTGAGTAAGACGAGCTTATTACAAAGTAAATCAGTAACACAAAATTTAGGAGAAAAAGATCTAACTCCAGTGGAAACAATATCCGAAAGATATTTTTCTGCAGGGGAATTTAAAGGGTCGGAAACTTCAGAAGAAATAAAAATATTTACACCAATTCAGATTTTAAGCTCAGAATCTACAAATGTTGCTATTACAGAAAGATTCGACAAAACTAAAACGAAATACAAAAAAAAGCCTGTAGGGGGGTATTCAACTCATGTTTTTATTTCTACATTAGTCGCCGTGACAGCACCTAAACCGAACGAAGGAATTGACTCAGAAAATCAAAATTCGGAACTACTAGAACAAATAACAATACCAGAATCTAAAAAACATTTTTCTGCAGGGGATTTTACAGGATCCCAAACTTCTAAAGAAATGGAAATAATAACACCTAATAAAACTATGAGTTTAAATAAAATAGAATCAGAAAAACAAGAATCAAAAGTAATACAACTAAGACCAATACAAACAACAGAATCAAAAAAATCTTCAATGGAAAGTATAACATCATCCAAAATCACGAGCTCTCCAGAAATTGAAGTAGAACGAAAAAAGCCAGAATCAACTTCCGAAGAAATGGAAATGATTACACCAAAGGACAGTAATGAAAAAACGAAGCAAAGCAAAGAAAAATCTTTAGAAGAGTATTCAACTCGCGCTTTTATATCTACAGTAGTTGAAGTAACAATTCCAGAACCAGAAGAAGACGAAATAGAATCAGAAATACAAAAATTAGCCAAAACTACAGGTTTGTTACACATTAAATCAGAAACCGAAATGACAGAAGTAATCACACCAAGTTCTGTCAAGACAACGGGATCTGAAAGATATTCTGATACAGAATCAAACACTACGAGTTTACCACAAATTAAATCAGAAATACAAATAAATAAATATAGGGGAAAATCAACTGAGAAGTCTGCGACTTCAGCTGAATCAACACCTAAAAGATATTTTCCTTTAGAGGAATTTAAAGAGTCCAAAACATCAGAAGAAATTAAAATGATAACATCAATTAATATTTTAAGCTCAGAATCTATAAAGACTGATACAACAGGAAGATTAGACGAAACAAAAATTCAGAATCAGGAAAAACCTGTAGAGGAGTCTTTAACCTATGTTTTAATTTCCAAACCAGTTGCCGTAACAGTTCCCGAACCAGAAAAAGGATTTAAACCAGAAACACAAAAGTCAGAATTAATAGAATCAAAAAAAATAACAGAATCCAAAAAATATTCTTCTACAGAGCTATTTACAGAGCCCAAAACTTTTAAAGAAATGGAAATGATAACACCTATTAAACCTATGAATTTATCAGAAATAGAAACAGACACACAAGAGCTCGGATTAACACAATCAACATCAATAAAAACCGAATCTGAAAAGAAAGTTTCTTTAAAAGAAATAATAACGCTTTCCAAGACCACTACCTCACTACAATTTGAGTCAGAACCACAAAAGGCTGAACTAACTTCAAAAGAAACGGAAATGATTACACTAAAGAATGTTGACGGAAAAAAGGAGAAAAACAAAGAAAAATCTTTAGAGGAGTCTACAACTCATGCTTTTATATCTACAATAGTTGACGTAACAATTCCAGAACCGGAAGAACAAAAAGAATCAGAAAAACAAGAATTAGCCAATATTACGAGTTTATTATACATTGAATCAGAAACGCCAAAGTTAGAAATAATAGAAGCAACTTCAATCAAAACAAGGGAATCTAATAGATATTTTTCTGCAGATATAAGCACTGCGAGTTTACCACAAATTAAATCAGGCACCCAAACAATAGAATACAAAGCAAAATCTGGAGAGGAGTCTTCTTCTTCTGCAGATAAATTTACAGTATCACACACTTCAGAAGAAATGGAAATATTTACACCAATTAACATTTTAAGCTCAAAAGCTGAAAAAGTTGATATTACAGGAATATCTAACGTAAGAAAAATGCAGTTTAAAGAAAAGACTGTGGAGGATAATTTTATTTCTAAATCAGTTGCCGTAACAGCTATCCAATCGGAAAAAGAAATTGAATTAGAAACCCAAAAGGAACTTCCCGAACCAATGGAAATAACAGAATCCAAAAAATATTTTTCTGCAAAGGTGTTTGCAGGATCCGAAACTACATTTTTATCACAAATAGAGTCAGAAACACAAGAGGTAGAACAACCAAATTCAATAAACACAACCGAATCCAAAAAATATTTGGCTTCTTCTACGGAAATGGAAATTATATCACCATCAAAGATTAGCTCACTACAAACTGAATTAGAAATACAAAAGTTGAAAGTATTAAAACCAAATTTTATAACAACAACAGAATCTAACAAATATTTTGCTGCAGAGGTATTAACAGGTTCCAAAATTTCTGAGGAACAAGAAACCATAACCTCAATTAAAACTAGTAGTTTACCACAATTTAAACCAAGTTTAATTATAACAACGGAAAATTATACAGGTACAGCGTCCGAGACCTTTAAAGGAATGGATATTGTTACATCAATTAATACTAAAAGCTCAGAATTCGAAAAGCTTAATATAACAGGGATAGTGCACGAAAGAAAGAAACAATATAAAGAAAACAGTTTAAAGGGGTCTCCGACTCATTTTTTCAGTTCTACAGTATCAGTTGATAAAACGGTGCACAAACAGGAAGTAGAAAATTATTTTTCTTTTAAAGTATCTTTCGGGTATAAATCTACAACCGAATTCGAAATAGCGTCACCAAATAAAACTACGAGTTTATTTCAATCAGAAACGCAAATGTCAGAAATAACAAAACCAACTTCAATGAAAAGAACAGAACATGAAAAATATTTTTCAGAAGAAATGGAATTGTTAACACTCAGTACCACGAGTTCATCGCCAATTGAATTTGAAACACAAAGTTTTGAAATCATTAAACCCACCCTCATAAAAACAGCAGAATCTGAAAATGATTCACGGTATAAAACTTTAGATTTAAAAATATTGACACTAAACAAAACTACTAGTTCACTACAAATTCAATCAGAAACGCACAAGTTAGAAGTACCAACTTTATTAAAAAGAACAGGCCATCAAAAACATTTTTCTGCAGAGCAAACTACAGAGCCCAAAACTTTAAAGGAAATGGAAATGCTAACACCAATCAGTACTACATTACAAAATCAATCAAAAAAATCAGAAGTAATAGAACCCACTTTCATAGAAAAAACAGAATATAAAAATTATTTTTCTGCATCTACAAAGTCAGAAACATCGAAAGAAATTGAATTTCTACCACCAATTAGTAATACGTCACAAAATGAATTAGAGATACAAAAATCAGGAATAAAAGAAACAACAGAATCTGAAAGATATATTTCTAAAGAGATGTTTACGGAGTCCAGAATCTCTAAAGAAATAGCAATGATCACAAGAGCCAGAACCACTAGTTTAATCCAAGTTGAGGGAAAAAATCAATTTTTAAAACCCGTAGAAGCAACACAAACTGAAAATTATTATTCTGCCGAAATACATACAAGATCTTCTGAAGAAACTTCTGAAGGAATCATTATTACGAGTATTGGGGAAAATTTTAAGAAAAGATTAAAGCAATATAAACAAAAATCATTTGATGAATCTTCAACTCTATCGGTTGACGGAACAGTACCAGAAGAAAATGAGTCGGACACACAAAAATCAACTACAACAGAATATAACAGGAATTTGACTAAACAACTCTCAGCAGAACAAGAAATTTTTGAAAAAACAACAACCTCCAAATTTGAGTCGGAAACCAAAGAGTCAAAATCGAAGTTATTTAACACTACAACAGAAGATAAAAAAGATTTTTATAAAGAGATATTAAGCAAAAAACCAAGTTTTAAACAACTTCTTAGCACATCAAGAGTATCAACAACAAGTTCTGAACCTAAAACGCTTGGACCGAGGTTGGACCAAAATACAACAGAATTTGGAAACGAATTTTCTGATGAAGGAAATGAACAGAAAAATAACTACACAACAGTATTGGCAAAAGAGGCCACTAAAAATATTAAAACTAGTACTAACATCGAAGTAGCTACTTCAACAATAAATGAATTCAGTTTACCAGAAGTACAGCTCATTACCTTAAAGAAAGAACTCACTCCGAACCGAAACCTAACAACACATGTTAATGTTTCGGCAGAATCCAAGGTAACAGTTTCAGAACCAGCAAAATATCGCGAAGCGACAAAAACTAAAATAACTGACAGTACAGTTCCTGTTACTAATAAAACTAAACCTTTATTAAGACCAATTTCTAAGTCAGAAAATAAGGAAGCAGAAAGAATTTTTAGTTCGATGTCAACCCAACAAACTTTGGTTACCTCAAAAGATATGGAAACAGAATCAACCAGGTTGCAACTAACAGAGCGAAATGTGATTGAAACAGGCGTAATAGGTGAAGAAAAACAACACCTTACTACACAATATCATTTGAAAAACTTTGAGTTTACAAAGCTTACGCAGCGTAATGGCGTAATGATTTCCGAACAGCTAGAATATTTTAGCGGTGTTGATCATAAGCATAAATATTCAACTCACCAAGTTAAAGAACAAACTTATCATCCGTTAGAGGAACCCAGTGAGACGGAATTCATTGATTTCAGAAAAAAAGCTAAAGCTAGCACACCTTGTGACTTTTGCACTGGTCTACTTAAACATAAAGTTGATCATGCACAACAAGAAACTACATTAACAAATCCAAAAGTAGAAATGAGTCGGACAATTCAGGAGCTTCGAACCAAAACTAAAAAAGCGAAAGTGCATGCTACGGAGGCAAATATATCTAAGAAGCCCTTTTCTACTAAACGCGATAAAATTACTAAAAATGTGCATAAAATGAAAGAACCTGATTCAAAAACAGAACAGGGCAATACAGTTTTATCAGAAAGAGAGGAAGTAATTGAATCAATGTCTTATGAACGCGAGAACAATACAGAAATAAAAGAACCCGGTAAATTTTTAAGTGAGAAACCCCAAACTGAGACACAAATGCATAGTACATATTTTTTTACCAAGGAGGAACATATTGAAAGCCACAAGCAGGAAATCCATGATAATAAAACAACAATTAAAGAATTAGTTAAGGTCTCTGAACGAACGGTAGAAGAAGAAACAGAACAAGCGCTTTTTACTAAAGATACTAAAACAATTGAAAAAGAATCAGAATCAAAAATAGAGGAACTAGAAGAAATAAAACAAGAGGTTTCTAACGAGCATGAGGAACAAACAAGTGAAATATTAGAAGTAGAATCTGAAACAAGAGCAACTATAGTTGAGGAACCAGAACAAGAGCTTTTTACGAAAGAAGCTATAACTTTTGCAAAAGAAACAGAATCAAAATTAGATAAACCAAAACACATGAAACAAGAGGTTTCTATGACTATCAATGTGACTGAAAGAGATATAATAAGTAGTACTGAAACTAGTATTTTAAAACCGGAAAGCTTTTCCTTCAAAGTTAGTACAATAAGGTTTCAGGCTGCTGAATCCAAATCATTGTTCAAAATAAAACCAACCACAAAAGAATTTACATCAAGAATCGAACAACCATCATTCAAATATAGCAGTTTTACTGAAAAGGAAAATACGCTTGGTACGTCATTAACAACCAAAGAAAAATCTAAAGCATTGTCTACCAGTAAAGAAGAAAGAATTTTGTTCAAATTATCGACAGAAATATACCAAGAAAATTTTACATCCTTACCAGGTAAAATATTTGTGAAATTGTTTAATGCTCATTTCATAACGGCATTATTTAACTTTTAGAAGAGAATAATAAAACTATTTCTTACTTAAAAGACGATCAGAAGTTTTTATGTGACTGGTGTGGTAACCATACTACAAGCAAGGGACTCAGTACTGAAAATATTAAATATTTCACATCTTTGCCAGGTAAAATATTTGCGGAATGTTCTTAATGTTTATTTTATAATGGTATTCTTCAACTTTTAGCAGAGGATAATAAAACTGAAACAATAACATAGTGTTTTACTTTTCATGTTTTATAACGGCATTTTGCGACTTTTAGTCGAGGATAATGGAACTGAAACTGTTCAATACAACAAAGTGTCTTACTTAAAAGACGATCAAAAGTTTCTATGTGACTGGTGTAGTAACCAAACTATCAGCCAAGAACCTAGTATTGAAAAGATAGCTAAAGAAGAAGATACATACTCATCCAAAACTCCTTTATGTGAGTGTAAAAGGTAAATGTTAACAATTTATATTATTTGGTAACTGATATATTTTATTTTCAGATCATACCAGGGCAGACGATTACAAAGAAAATGGAATTACCGAATCGGTCAAAGAAAAAACTAAAGTGGGTAAAGTAACTGATTTCATGGAAAAAGAAAATGAAATAAAAATAAATCGTGAATATAAAATTAAAACTTCCAAACTTTATTTAGAAAATATTCTAAGTGAACAAACAGAAACAGACAAACTCACCAAGACGACTGAGATAATAAAAGAAAAAATAATAAAAAACGAACAGCAAACAGCAATTTCTTTAGAAAAAGAAGATAGCGAAGAAACGCCTGAAAACAAACATAGTGACCAACGTACAAGAACAACGATTTCCATAAAACAAGAAAGCTTGGCACCCGAGATAAAAGAAGTTCCTATAGAAAAAGAAAAAGAAAATTATTCTATACAGAAATTCCCAGAATTTGAAATTAAAACTTCCGAACGTTATTTAGAAAATATTACAAGTAAACAAATAGAAACAGAAGAACTTACCAATACGACTGAGCAAATAAAAGAAACAGTAATGAAAAAAGAACAACAAACAACAGATTTTTTAGAAAAAGAAGAAAGTGAAGAAACGATTGAAAGGAAACATAGTGACCAACGTACAAAAACAACAATTTCCATAAAACAAGAAAGCATTGGATCTGAGATGAAAGAAAATCCTACAGAAAAAGAGAAACAAAATTATTCTACACAGAAAGTCCCAGAATTTGAAATTAAAACTTCCGAACGTTATTTAGAAAATATTGCAAGTAAACAAATAGAAATGGAAGAACTTACCAAAACGACTGAGCAAATAAAAGAAACAGTTGTGAAAAAAGAACAACAAACAATAATTTTTTTAGAAAAAGAAGAAAGCGAAGAAACGATTGAAAAGAAACATAGTGACCAACGTACAAAAACAACAATTTCTATAAAACAAGAAAGCTTTGCATCTGAGATAAAAGAAGTTGCTACGGAAAAAGAAATACAAAATTATTCTATACAGAAAGTACCAGAATTTGAAATTAAAACTTCCGAACGATATTTAGAAAATATTACAAGTGAACAACCAGAAACGGAAGAACTTATTAAAACGACTGAGCAAATAAAAGAAACAGTAATGAAAAAAGAACAACAGACAACAATTTTTTTAGAAAATGAAGAAAGCGAAAAAACGATTGAGAAGAAACATAGTGACCAACGTACAAAAACAACAAATTCCATAAAACAAGAAAGCTTTGAATCTGAGATGAAAGAAAATCCTTCAGAAAAAGAAACAGAAAATTATCCTTTACAGAAAGTCACAGAATTTGAAATTAAAACTTCTGGACGTTATTTAGAAAATTTTACAAGTAAACAAACAGAAACGGAAGAACTTACCAAAACGACTGAGCAAATAAAAGAAACAATAATGAAAAAAGAACAACAACCAACAATTTTTTTAGAAAAAGAAGAAAGCGAAGAAACGATTGAAAAGAAACATAGTGACGAACGTACAAAAACAACAATTTCCATAAAACAAGACAGCTTTGCATCTAAAATAAAAGAAAATCCTACAGAAAAAGAAACGCAAAATTATTCTATACAGAAAGTCCCAGAATTTGAAATTAAAACTTCCGAACGATATTTAGAAAATATTACAAGTGAACAAACAGAAACGGAACAACTTACCAAAACTACTGAGCAAATAAAAGAAACAGAAATGAAAAAAGGACACCAAACAACAATTTTTTTAGAAAAAGAAGAAAGCGAAGAAACGATTGAAAAGAAACATAGTGACCAACGTACAAAAACAACAATTTCCATAGAACAAGAAAGCTTTGCATCTGAGATGAAAGAAAATCCTACAGAAAAAGAAACACAAAATTATCCTGTACAAAAAGTCCCAGAATTTAAAATTAAAACTTCCGAACGTTATTTAGAAAATATTACAAGTAAACAAGCAGAAACGGAAGAATTTACCAAAACGACTGAGCAATTAAAAGAAACAATAATGAAAAAAGAACAACAAATAACAATTTTTTCGGAAAAAGAAAGTAACGAAGAAACGATTGAAAACAAACATAGTGACCAGCATACAAAATCAACAATTTCCATAAAACAAGAAAGCTTTGCATCTGAGATAAAAGAAGTTGCTACAGAAAAAGAAAAACAAAATTATCCTATACAGAAAGTCCCAGAATTTGAAATTAAAACTTCCGAGCGTTATTTAGAAAATATTACAAGTGAGCAAATAGAAGCGGAAGAACTTACCAAAACTACTGAGCAAATAAAAGAAACAGAAATGAAAAAAGGACACCAAACAACAATTTTTTTAGAAAAAGAAGAAAGCGAAGAAACGATTGAAAAGAAACATAGTGACCAACGTACAAAAACAACAATTTCCATAGAACAAGAAAGCTTTGCATCTGAGATGAAAGAAAATCCTACAGAAAAAGAAACAAAAAATTATCCTGTACAAAAAGTCCCAGAATTTGAAATTAAAACTTCCGAACGTTATTTAGAAAATATTACAAGTAAACAAGCAGAAACGGAAGAATTTACCAAAACGACTGAGCAATTAAAAGAAACAATAATGAAAAAAGAACAACAAATAACAATTTTTTCGGAAAAAGAAAGTAACGAAGAAACGATTGAAAACAAACATAGTGACCAGCATACAAAATCAACAATTTCCATAAAACAAGAAAGCTTTGCATCTGAGATAAAAGAAGTTGCTACAGAAAAAGAAAAACAAAATTATCTTATACAGAAAGTCCCAGAATTTGAAATTAAAACTTCCGAGCGTTATTTAGAAAATATTACAAGTGAGCAAATAGAAGCGGAAGAACTTACCAAAACTACTGAGCAAATAAAAGAAACAGAAATGAAAAAAGGACACCAAACAACAATTTTTTTAGAAAAAGAAGAAAGCGAAGAAACGATTGAAAAGAAACATAGTGACCAACGTACAAAAACAACAATTTCCATAGAACAAGAAAGCTTTGCATCTGAGATGAAAGAAAATCCTACAGAAAAAGAAACACAAAATTATCCTGTACAAAAAGTCCCAGAATTTGAAATTAAAACTTCCGAACGTTATTTAGAAAATATTACAAGTAAACAAGCAGAAACGGAAGAATTTACCAAAACGACTGAGCAATTAAAAGAAACAATAATGAAAAAAGAACAACAAATAACAATTTTTTCGGAAAAAGAAAGAAACGAAGAAACGATTGAAAACAAACATAGTGACCAGCATACAAAATCAACAATTTCCATAAAACAAGAAAGCTTTGCATCTGAGATAAAAGAAGTTGCTACAGAAAAAGAAAAACAAAATTATCCTATACAGAAAGTCCCAGAATTTGAAATTAAAACTTCCGAGCGTTATTTAGAAAATATTACAAGTGAACTGCAAATAGAAGCGGAAGAACTTACCAAAACGAATGAGCAAATAAAAGAAACAATAATGAGAAAAGAAAAACAAACAACAATTTTTTTAGAAAAAAAAGAAAGCGATGAAACGATTAAAAAGAATCATAGTGACCAACGTACAAAAACAACAATTTCCATAAAACAAGAAAGCTTTGCATCTGAGATGAAAACAGAAAAAGAAAAACAAAATTATCCTATACAGAAAGTCCCAAAAGATTTAATGGATATAACTGAAATATCTGAACAAAATCAAAATATAACTAGAAATTCTACTACCACGAAACCGCATAAGTTTCGAGTTGTGACTCACTTTCCTCCAGTTAAGCACATTCACGTAAACAAGGATCTCTTTACACTCACGGAGACGTTTTCCTTTAATTTACCAACAAAGAAAACTAAGCCCACCGAAAAAATCCATGGGAATATTAAAATTGTTGATGTAACACTGCATGTAGATGAAAAAACTACCATTGAAACTGAAGAAAAGACTGTTGATACAGGTATGGTCAACTGCTCTAAACTTCTGCCATTCCGCATTAAAATTAGATCAGATTGAGTAGAAAAGCTCCTGGACGCTTATTCTTGACCGTTCGTCGGGTGAGGTGACGTGACGTCTCACCAAATTTGAAGATGCTATTCTTAACGATCGTGAGGTGAACTTAAGTTCACCACCTTTTTCCTCGGGAATATGAGACGACGGAAATTGTTGTGGTGTTTATAAACTTTTGCCCTTCAGTTTTGTTTTGTTGAGCTTTTTCTAAAGTGTGAAATTTATCAACATAAATTTTTTACCCATTTTTATCAAAAAATTGAAACTATCAAAACACCTCTCCAAAACCAAACTGATCACCAAAAGTAAGGTTAAAAAC
This sequence comes from Aspidapion aeneum, assembly GCA_963576565.1. NCBI lineage: Eukaryota > Metazoa > Arthropoda > Insecta > Coleoptera > Brentidae > Aspidapion > Aspidapion aeneum. The sequence continues at coordinate 28,503,305 of OY755038.1, read as the reverse complement.
ACTCCCGCGAATTCATATCCCCGTGGAAAAAGATGGTGAACTCAAGATCACCAATGGACTTAAGCTCACCTTGATGAGTGATCTTGAGTCCACGCGTAAAAGTGAACTTTTCGCTCACCTCACCTCACACCCAAGAATAAACGTTCTGGTAGTGTAAGATCCTTCTATATACAAGCGTGTGGTAAAGTGTATTTTATCGCACTTATTTCGTGCGGAAATGTGCTGTACATTTAGCACGTTTCTTTATAAATGTATTTAAGCAACTTGTGAGTTAATTGGAAACCTCTTCTTACTGGCTCGGTATATAAATTTTCTTTAATAGTTTCTTTAATAGTCCACAGTAAACCGGCCTATTTTTTGCGTACATAGCTTTATTTTGCAAAAACACAACTTTTTCTTCTGCCGAAATTCCTGAAAGTGGGGGCGGGCGAAGAGATATTTCGAGCTTCAAACTGATTAAATCAACCATACGATTTTGGGGGAAGTTGCCATTTACTTGCAAACACATTTTTTAAGCCACAGAAAAAAAAATCCTGTTACTAATTCTTTACCGTGACTTTATTTATCTCATAAATAACTAGATAGAAAACATAGCAGTAAAAAATAAGTAACCGGTAATTTCTTTACTGTGGCTTAAAAAATATGTTTGAAAGTAAATGGCAGCATTGTCCCCAATTTAAATTTTTGGTTTTGTCGTTCCGAATATATAATATTTCGAAAAATTTCTTCGCCCGCTTACTCTGTTATCAATGACTTTCAAGAATTTTCGGAGTTGAGCATCTCGGCAAAATAAAGCAAATTACAAAAATTCATCTGGTTCTGTGGGATGGTTGTAGAAGATCCCATACTAGATCGATTGATAGGTAATAGATGACACAATTTTAAGTCACCGGACGTTTGCCTCCAATTTGCGTAGGGGGGCTTGTGTGACGTCATAAATTCAAGATAATTGCCACAATTGCTCATTTTTTTCACAAACTTTGGCTAATCACTTTTGCTAAATTAGTTTTATAGAAAAACTGTTAAGACGTTTCCTGTTTGCAATAGAACACCAATTGAAAAAGTAAAGAAATAGCTAAATATCTTATTAACTAACAAAGATATAATTTTTTTTAAAATACTGATATTAATAGTAGGTATTGGTTACGGATCACTCAATTTTATTATACCGAGTGTTTGACTCCAATTTTTCCATGTTACAAACTTTGGCTTTTAACAATTGCCACATCAATATCACAGGAAATTTAAAAAAAACATTATTTGTTCGCAATGAAGCAGCAATTTAATTGTCGTTTAAATGAGCTTCATATCTCAAAAAATGAAAAAGATCTTGTAGTTTTTTAAAATTAAAAAAATTATAAAATTTAATATTGAGCAAGAAAGTTTTAAATTTCCCTAGATAAATTGGTGATGGATCACTCAATTTAAAGTCGATATAGCTTATAACTTTAAATTTAAGTACAGAGGCCTATATGGCGTTATAAATTCAATTTAAATAATGAATAACTTAGCTTTATATCTCAAAACTAAAAAAGAAATTAATTTTTCTGAACCCCTAGGTCCATCATATATGGGTTCCCCCCCCACAGGGAAAAGCAATACCCACTTTTTATCCTAATCTAACAAACCAACTTAACTTCCCCCTGAATAAATGTTTGTAATGTAAACTACTTTATGTCCTGCCGGATTTTAATATATCTACCGTGGCGCTAGTTTTGAACTGTCCTAACCATATACATAATATTCTAATACCCACAGTAACTGCCCATTCATGATGCAAACATGAGGGCCTTGGGATCTTTAAGCAAAAAAAAACCTGATTGGTTGCTTTCAAAGACATATGCATATTATTTCCATATAGTACGTATTATTGCAATACCTACGGTACCTTACGATGCAGAATGCAAACATATTTGGAATACCAATATCAATGGGTATAAGTCTATCCTTTTTGCGGTCTTTAAAATAAAATGTCCTGATTGGTTATACTTTTACGCATGAATATTATTTTATTCTTGTATTCGTTACGTCAAATCATCGGCGTACAGTTGACAAAAACTCTATCTATGTATATTTAGTATCTGTGCATTTTTCGTACCTTTATTTTTCTGAATGTTTGCATCAAACGCCAACCATTGTGTAAATAGGTAACAGGGAAAATTGGAATATTACGTATATGGTCCTAACCCACACAAAAAATCTGGGTAGCACCAATGGTGTACCTATCGTTGGACAAACCGGGCTTGCCTGACTACCGTAAATCAAACTGACTACAAGATACAAGGTAAATCCAAAAGAATGAAAAAATAGGTAAACAGGAATTCATTCAATGAGTTAATCGACAACGAACCAAGGAAACTAAGTCCATGGCGGGACGATATCGTCCATCGTTCTATAAGAGAGAAAGAACATTTCGTTTTAATACTTTGTTATAGTTTTTGCAAAGTCACTTGAATAACTCCTAATACGGGGTTCTATCGATGTCATGAAATTTTGCTTTATTCTGCCCTTCAAAAGTTAGCCAAATTCATATAAAAACTTCCTGGTATAATTTCAACCCTACCGACATAGAAGAGGCGCGGCTCTTTGCGGTCCGACCACAAAGTATTTGTTTTCCGACCGACCGAGCCCAGGTGGATGAACGGCACCTGATTAGCAGATTTTTTTGAGATGCGCTTTTAATTGCTTTCAGGTGTGCTTTTCGGGACCCCTTTAGTCGGCAGTATGCAGAGTTAGAAAATAAATCAGTGGCGTTCCTGTAGGTGTAGGAATATAAAGTTTTATTATCTATTTTTATTTCTATAGTTTACGCCATAATTAAATGAAATAATTTTCATGAATATATCTACTGCCGCCTATGTCAGTTTCTATAAAGGATATGCCGATGGTCGGCTTTTATCTTTGTTCAACTGACTTTGCAAAAACTATAACTCATTGTTTTCGGTTCCGAACCGACGCCCTGTAGACTGTAATAGCATGGTCTGGTTGTTTTTTAACTTAAAATCAACATTTTTTTTTTCAAAAAAATTATTTAACTTTTATGAAAATTCTCGCCTGTGGCGCATTTTATTTTGATCTAGTTCTTAATTTAGAGTTCACACTTATTAAAACAACAAATTTTTTTTTGTTTTTACTGCCTTCTGGGTCCCTTCCATCCTGGATCCTCCACTGTAAATATACGTATATTTTATATTCATATAAGCTAGCTTTAAAATGCGTAGTAAAACGATGATAAAATAAATGATTTTGCAAATTGAAAAGCAAGAAAAAGAGATTTTATTTTGTTATTATGGCAAAAAAAAATTTTTTGTTGACTACCATTTTATATTCTTATTGACTTCTGAGGGCCCCCAAAAAAATGACTTCTAGCTACGCCACTGGCTAGCATGTTTTTCAGTAAAATATGTTTTATCTTCTGTTTACAGTTTTTCATAAAGACAAGATGAGTTTCTCAATGAACAACTTTTTTACTCAAATTGCAGGCGAACACCTGGTGACTTAAAAGTGTGTGTTCTATTACCTATCGATCTAGGGCAGTTTGAAAAAAATCTTCCAAAAGGATCCCAAAATGTACACTGACAAATTTTTTTAAAATACCCAAAAATTTTTAAAAACCCTAAATATATCAATTTTGTTTAAAAGTTTTTTACGATCTTGAGATATCTTTATTTATCAATCGTGATTTTAGATAGGATAACGTTTTTACAGTAGGTTCGGTTCGGTTCGGTTCGGTTCAGTTCGGTATTATAGGGAAACAAGTGTGAAGTGTGAAGGTACATCGTTGAAAAGATCTTTTAATTGCCTTTCAACTACTGTACTTTTTTTTTTAATTTTTACTGATCTGTTTTAAAGGTATTTGCGTTTAAGTTAAACATTATACATCTTTCAAATGCAAATACCTGGAAAAAGGACAATTTTTTAAAATAAAAGCAGCATTCTAATGGCCTTCTCCTTATCTAAAATCTCGTGTCACAATGCACCACAGCTAGGAATTGGTAGATATAGATATCGGAATATAGCAAAAAAAATGTTTAGGAGATTTCCAAAATTTTTGGTATTTTATAGTACTTGCCACTTTTGTGACATTTCCAACCTCTTTATTTATCATATGACAGCAACAAAAATAAATATCTCCATCACGGATCTGATACCTTCCTAGCTAGCCTATTAGCACACTTCAAGTGAAGCCATGATACCTATATCAGCCTTAAAAACATTTAAACTAAACTAAAGCCCCTACGAAAATGATGGTTATAACACACAATATTGAGCAAAATGTAGTCTACTATATTCCGAAAACCGCATATTGGTATGACGCTGCATTAAAAAGTTAAATTTAAATGTATTAATTGTCAAAAAACTGTCATTAGCATAAATGGATTTTGACCAAAATCAGCTCGGTAGAGTGTCGAACACTATTTTAAATAAAAATTTTATGAAAATCAGTTAAGCGGTTTAGGAGCTATTGTACTAGGTCGCTGTGTGACAGTGGTACTGACACCTCAAGTGGCTAAGGCTTAAACGTTGCGAGCTACCAATTTGTACAACGATTTGAAAATGTTCTCGAAAGGGAATTTGACGGTTCTTGGAGGAAGTTTGGTGCTATAAACGTTTTTCTCAAATGTATAAACAATGTAGGAAAATCATACATACCTTTTCAATTTTCTTCTCGAAACTTCACATTATCACTTCTTATATTTATTAATTGAATATCAAATGTTTTTGTACTATTAAACTTTTGTATTCAAATATTTACACTTCTTAAACTTTTAGGCTTTATAAACCTTTTGTATGTTTGTTGTAAATATATATATTTATCAACATTTTAAACGTTGATTGAATAGGTGAAACTTTTTAACAACTGTTTAATTTACTTAATATTACTGTTTAGGTTTGGGATATATTGTTGATTAAAAATGCCGATTTTAGGGCAACGAATGGTTTGTATTTTGATGTTAAAAAACCATAAAACAGTTAAAAACATTATTTCAAAACACTGGAAACAGTAATAATTAAAAGCTTTAAAGTTAATAAACTCCAAAAGAAAAGACTAAAATATTTATGAACAATAAAGTTAACAGCTTTACACAATGTTAAAATATATGATAAATTTCCCCAGTTGAAATAAAACCCCCCTTAAGAAGTGTGAACGAAAGCGTAGCCGAAACGAACCAAGCGAAGCCCAACTAAAAAGTGTTTGCTCCAACGACTTTCGAAAGTTTCAGTCACTCTGCTTGCGTTCTTTTTTCTTGTCCAAGACAAGCCATGCTGCTCTACAGACATTCTTGGCTTGCCGTTGCCGTGCATTGGCGAGAAAGATAAAGAGACAAAATACCACCGCAATTCAAAGATGCGTGGACTCAGAAAATCGATAAAATTAAAATTACACAGTGTGTTTTTTAAAAGCTAATTTGTTTCCAGTTACAAAATATGAATTATTTTGATGTTAGTGGCTCAAAGGACATATTAGCCGAATACAACTTTTATTAAAATACAGCAAACCTGAAAATATGCCAAAAAACAAGTCGCCGGAGTTGCCATAAATTTTACTTATTCTTAACATAGTCTTGCATACAATTAATGCTTGTTGATGTCAAAAACAATATTTAATTATAAATCTTTAAAAACTTATAAATGGCAAAAATACCATTTATATTCAAATCCCGTTTTGTTACACTATCGTGTTAAGGACAGAAATTACATACACACACACACACAGACATTGTATTGCTGAAATAGGCGAAAATACACCCAAATAACACATTTTGGCCGTTATCTGAAAAAAAAATTCTCGAAAATAAAACCTTCTCTGGCCATTGCTAGCGGGCTAAGAATGCAAAAATGATGAAGAACGGCATGTCTTTGAGTTGTTTTTAATTGTCTGTTTTTTTTTGTCAATCTACGGTCCGCATCTTTTCATCCAGAGACTTTAATTTTATACCAACATGACATTAAATTTTTAATATATTTATGGTTATTTTATATCTCAGTCACATAAGTGTTACTGCGTATGGCAAGGACCAAGGCAAGGACTATATTGTAGTTTAGTTCTATCTGCCGTTCTTATAAGCTAAATAAAAATTAGTGACCTTATTTTCGACTTTGAAAATTGTAAAATGACATAAAACTAATTTGTTTATATTTTTTATGACAACAGTGTTTTTTGTTTTTGTCATTGTTTTATTTTTTCTAGAATTTACAACCAGTTTTGAAGAAAAACAAGAGTTTACCAAATACGGTCCTTCTTTGAAACAGTTTGAATTTACAAATATCACACAAAGTAACCGCGCAATGGTTTCTAAACATCAAGAACTGGAAAATAATAATCGTGTTGACCATACAGAAAAATATGCAACCCACTACGTTAAAGAGGAATCCTATCCTGAACATCAGCTTGAAAATATTAGTGGTATTGATTCTGAACATAAATATTCAACTCACCTTAAACAACAATCTCATCATCCGTTAGAGGAACCCAGTGAAACGGAATTCATTGATTTCACAAAACAAGCTAAAGCTAGCCCACCTTGTGACTTTTGCACTGGTAATCTTAAACAAAGGATTGATCACACACAAAAAGAAACTATGTTTCCTACAGAAAACGAAGAAATGGGTTTTACTAAAACAAAAATAGGTGCTCAAATGACGCAAACTGATAAAAAATCAAAAACACACCCTAAACAACAATCTTATCATCCGTTAGAGGAACCCAGTGAAACGGAATTCATTGATTTTACAAAAAAAGCTAAGGGTAGCCCACCTTGTAAATTTTGCACTGGTAATCTTAAACAAAGGATTGATCACTCACAAAAAGAAACTATATTACCTACTGAAAGAGAAGAAATGGGTTTTACTGAAACAAAAGTAGGTGCTCAAATGACGCAAACTGACAAAAGAACTAAAAATAAAAAAGCAAAAACACAGCATACTGCGGAAGCAATTATTTCTACTGAACGCGAGGAAACTGAAAATGTTTATCAAATGAAAGATATTAGCAAAATCAGTAAGGAACGTAAAACTAAGATAGAACAAAGCACTAAAGCTTTATCGGAAAAAGAAGAGGTAATTGAATCATTGTCTTTTGAACCAGAAAGCAATACAGAAATAAAAGAACCTGGTGAAATTATTAGTACAGGACCCCAAGCCGAAAAAGAAAAACACACGACATATTTTTCAAAAAAAGTAGAACACATTGGAAGTCAAAAACATGAAAACCTTGCACAAAAAACAACAGTTAAAGAAATAGTAATAGAATCAACCATAGAAGAAGAAACAGAAGAAGCTTTTTTTACCAAAGAAACTGAGGCATTTAAAAAAGAAACAGAATCAAAAATAGAAGACCTAGAAAAAATAAATCAAGAGATTTCCACCCAGCATGAAAAACAACAAAGTGAAATGTTACGAGCAAAAACTGAAACAACACTAAGGGAGGTTGAGGGCAGTTTAAAACTTCACACCGAGTTTGCAACTATAAAGACATTCTTGAAAACTGAATTTGAAATAACGAAGGAAACGTTAGAGGAAAAGAATGAGAGATCCACTGGTAAAACGGAATTAGCAATGGAGGAAATGGAAGAAAATAAGCAATCGGATTTTACTCACCAGGGAATCCAGGAGGAAACAGAAGAAGAAATTACAGCAATAGTGGCTAAAACAGACGGCACTACAAAATCAAAAATTGAAGTTGATACAGAAAAATCCGTAGAAATGGAAGATGGAAATACAGATGAAAATACCAGCACGGGATCTATAACAATACAACATAAAACAACCAATAAAGAAATAGTTAAGTACTCCGAAATAAGTACACTAGAGATACAAGGAGAAGAGCTTTTTACCAAAGAAAGTAAAACATCCTCAATAAAAACAGAATTAGATGAGAAACAAGCAAAACAAGAGGAAGAGGGTAGTTCGCAAGCAGTAGATAAATTCTTGCAAACTGAGTTTGAAATGTCCGGGGTAATGGGCAGCACAAAATTTGACAGAAAACAACAAGAAACAGAGAAAAATGAACTTGACCAATATACCGAAGAAAGTGAGAGATCTACAGAAAAAAAGGAATTAGAGGTAGAAGTACAGGAAGAAGAAACGCAGCATAAGTCCAATAAAAGCAAAACATCAGAAGAAGAACCTGAAGCGACACCGGCAGATGCAGAAGGAATTTCAGAAGTAGAAATTGAAACCGTCACAAGAGAATTATCCTTGCAGACTGAGAGTGAAATAGCAAAATCTATAAGAGAAGGACAGACAACAAACATTGAAGAAAAACTTAAAAGCTCTGAACTAACTACGCCAGAAGAAACAATACAAGAAATTGTTACTGAAGAAAATAAAAATTCCCCAAAGGACACAGAATTAGAAGTAGAGAAGCAAGAACAACAAGCAGAGGGTATAACAAAATCGCAAACTGAGTTTGCCACATTAGAGACATCCCTGCAAACTGAATTTGAAATATCTGAGGTAAAATACAGCACGAAATTTGAATCAAAACAACAAGAAACCGAGAAAAATGAACAAGAACAGTTTACTAAAGTAAGTAAAACATCTGAAGAAAAAACTGAATTAGAAAGTGAGGTACAGGCAGGGAACCAGCAGCATGCGTCAAGTAAAAGTGAAACATCAGAAAAAGAAACTAAAACGACATTGGCAGAGGCAGAAGGAAGTTCAGAGGTGGAAATTGAAACCGTTACGGCAGAATTATCCTGGGAGACTAAAAGTGAAATAGCAGAATCTATAACAGAAGGACAGACAACAACCATTAAAGAAAAAGTTAAAAACTCTGAACTGAATACGCCAGAAGAAAAAAGACAGGAGCTTTCTACTGAAGAAAGTAAAGCACCCCTAAACAAAGACACAGAATTAGAAAAAGAGAAGAAACAACAACAAGAGACAGAAAGTAGTACAAAATCACAAACTGAGTTTGCCACATTAGAGACATCCCTGCAAACTGAATTTGAAATATCTGAGGTAAAATACAGCACGAAATTTGAAACAAAACAACAAGAAACCGAGAAAAATGAACAAGAACAGTTTACTAAAGTAAGTAAAACATCTGAAGAAAAAACTGAATTAGAAAGTGAGGTACAGGCAGGGAACCAGCAGCATGCGTCAAGTAAAAGTGAAACATCAGAAAAAGAAACTAAAACGACATTGGCAGAGGCAGAAGGAAGTTCAGAGGTGGAAATTGAAACCGTTACGGCAGAATTATCCTGGGAGACTAAAAGTGAAATAGCAGAATCTATAACAGAAGGACAGACAACAACCATTAAAGAAAAAGTTAAAAACTCTGAACTGAATACGCCAGAAGAAAAAAGACAGGAGCTTTCTACTGAAGAAAGTAAAGCATCCCTAAACAAAGACACAGAATTAGAAAAAGAGAAGAAACAACAACAAGAGACAGAAAGTAGTACAAAATCACAAACTGAGTTTGCCACAGTAGAGACATTACTGGAAGTTAAAACAACAGAGCTAATCACCTTAGAGGAAAAAGAACAAGAGCATTTAACTGAAAAAGGTGAAACATCTACTGAAAAGATAGATGTAGAAGTAGAGAAAGAAGAAGAAATAAAACACGAAGTTTATACTGAGCATGACAAAAATCAAAGTGAAATATTAGAAGCACGGAAAGCAGCAGAAACTGAGTCGACATCAAGAGAGACAAACGCCAGTACAAAATTGCAAGCTGAGTTTGCCACAGTAGAAAAATTCTTGAAAACTGAATTTGAAATAACAGAGGTAAAGCGCAGTACAAAATTTCAAACAGATGAACAAGAGGCAGAAATTAATACGTTGGAGCAAAAAGCACCAGAATATTTTAGTAATAAAAGTGAAATTTTCACTGAAAAAACAATATTAGAAAAAGAAGAACAGGAAGAAAGAAAGCAAGAGTCATTTACTAAGCATGAGGAAAAAACGTCAGAAGAAAAAACCGAAACAACGCCATCTGAGTCAGAAAGTAATTCAGATATGCAAACGGAATTTGTCATACCATTGGAAACTGCGAGTAAAAAAACTAATGGAAAGAGCAGCATAAAAGCAGAGGGACAAGAAACAACCATTAAAGAAATATTAACACCCTCTGAACTAACGCTAGAGGAAAAAGAACAAGAGACTTCTACTGAGGAAAGTAAAACATTTACAAAAGAAACAGAATCAGAAGTACAGGAACTGGAAGAAACAAAACATGAGGTTTCTACCAAACACGAGAAACAACATAACGAAATGTTAGGAGCAAAAACTGCAGAATCAATGGAAGAAGAAACTGAAATCACATTGAGAGAAACAGAACATATTACAGAATTGCCAACTGAGTTACACACTGTTAAAACATCCTTGGAAACTGAAGTTCAAATAGAAGCAAAGGTCAACACAAAATTCGTAACGGAAGAACAAGAAACGTTAGCTATTACGCCAGAGGAAACAGAACAGGAGCATTCTATTGAAGAAAGTGAGGCATCTACCAATAAAAGCGAGGAGGTTGGGTCGACAAATCAAGAAGTTGAGGAAAAAGATGCCACAACTTTAGATGAGGAAGCTGCTGATGAAGAACCACCTTCATATGAAAAAGAAATAAAAGATGGTGAAGATACATATATAGAAGATAGTGAGAAAGACGAAGAACAGGATGAAGAAATATCCACAGAAGAAGGAAAAAGATCGGTAGCAACTACAAAAGCTATTTTTACTACAACTGAAAATGAAATCGTAAGAGACCAGCAAATTTTAACTGAGATATCCGTCTTTAAAGAAGAGTTTGAAATGGCCAAGATAACTGAGAAAATTAATGCTCAGAATGCTTCTGAAGACACTGAGAATTTTAAATTAGTCAATAAGTTTTATGAAAAGAGTAAAGTTTTAACAACAATTTTTGCTCATGGAGGAATGGGAAGGGTTCGTTATAATATATCCACTGAACAAGAAGAAAAGGTTACAGAAGAAGACAGAAGAAAATCCACTCCAAAATCATTAGTTATTATAGTAAATAATTCACAAAAGAAACTAGAAAAAATAAACAATACATTGCTTGAAAGGTTGATAAATAAATCCGTAACTGACGTTGATTTGGAATACATCGAACTACACAACATATCTGACACAACTACACAAAACAACCGCTCTGATTTGTTTATTGGAATGCCTGTGGAGAAATGTGAAGAAAAGGATTTTGAAGAAAATAAGAACTGCTTATGCAACATCCAGCAATACCTTGACACAATTTCAAAGAAAATTAAAAACCGAGAAGATATTCATTCAAAAACTCTTTACTGCTACAAGTTTATTAGACCAAAAGAGGGATTGTTGATTCAAAGTAAATCTAAAACGGTAACGAGAAAGAAAAGAAGCTTGCTCTATTTAAAAAATCTTGAAAATGAACATGAAGTTGTGGAGCATGACAGTTTGGAGGGATTGTTCCATGATGATTATAAGTTGGACATTTCTGGTAAGTCTTTATATTTTATTTTTAGCTCACACTACTACTATACTATAGTAGTGTGAGCTAATTTTTTTGAGAAAAAAAAAGTTTTTCCGATTTCAAACATTTTTATATATCTTTGCGTTTCAGATGAGTTTGGAACTTTTTTGTCGCGCCGTCTGTCTGTCTTTATATCTGTCTGTATGTCTGTCTGTAACGACCAACGTGCATAACTCAAACACAGCTTGCTCGATTTTAATGAAATTTGTTACCTAACGAAATCCACCAAACACAAGCCAAATAAAAGGGTGGGGGTAGAATTCAAAAATTAGAGTTTATGTGAAAATATGGCGTGTGTAATATAAAACGAAAGGTAATTGAGTCTGGAGTTAAACAAAATACATTTTAGTTTTTTTTTAGATTTCAAAAATTAGAGTTTTTCTTTTACTTTTAGAGAACAACATTTTCGCTCTTCCGGGAACCATGCTAGAGATTCCTTGCAAGGGAAAAGCTGACAAATTTCTGGCAAGTGCCAATGACAACATTTGGATATGGCATTCATTTGACACAGGCAAAGGTAAAATTTATGTTTGTTTTCACAACTTTGTTTTAATTCCTATTCAAAATAGTCTGAATCTGTTGTAATAATAATAACATGGAATTATTACATATTTCTTTATATAACACCAAACGTAACCTAACATAAAATATGACCTGGATAAAGTGCTGAATAATATTTTAGTTACATATTGAATCTTTTGGTAACATAATTTTGTTAATGAGGCATATCCAGTCGAACTAAGTTTTTGTTGGAGTTTCTCTAATACAGGGAGTTTTCGAAAAAATTGCATTTTTAGTAATTCCTTGTAGGTATCTCGCTTATTTTGCAATGTATTTTTATTCTGTAAAAACCTTTTTATGGCAACTTTTTTAGAGCAAAATAATGACGTTGTCAATTTTTTGCCATATTATTTAATTTTTGAGACATGGTATTTATCATAAAAAAATTAAATACGGACCTGGATTTTTTTTGTTACTATTTTGATTGGTTTCATGGTATTATTATCAGAAAATAATTTTAAAAAAATTTGAAATTGTTTTTTATTTTGTAATTATTTGATATTGAGATAAGGCAAGTAGGCTTTGATTGATATTATTATGACATTGACATGACACAGAAAACAATTCAAATGTTTTTTTTTCATGGACTTACATTTCAGTTCTCCAAACGAAAATTCCTAAATATCTTGAAAACTGCGTAACGAACTGTCATTTATGACATATCGTTAAACAGAAAATTTGACGTAGATTTCGAAACAAAAACAAAAAATGAGTCATTCAGTAAAAAAATTTAAATTTTTTGTAGTATCTCAAAAACTAAAAGTGTCAGATAAAATTTAGTTTGAAAAAAAAAAGTTATGGGCCACCTCCATAAATGCAGACTTTTCAAAATCCCCTTGTAGCTAAAAAACTATGAGGTCTATCAAGAAGCGGTTTTGATATTTAAAGGCGTCTCGACAATCGAGCCCAGGACATGTCCACTCGTTTTTGTGTATCTCGGCTAGAAATACCTAAAACCAGCAAAAAACGAAAACGAATTTGGCCCAGCCTGTACTATTATGCTTTCTTTTATTTTAACTTTTCTTTCAGGATTGATTTGTATGATACATTTATCTTACAGTATAAAATATTCCTATCTTGACCCAATACCTTACAATACAAAACATATTTCACTATTGGGTATTATTAAAATATACTTAATCCGGTCGGGGTCAAGTCTATACACTTAGCTCTTAGACCCTGTTAGATCTTATATTTTCTTTTTAGACGAATATCTTCCTGAAAGGGGTAATGTTTTTACTCTCCACCATATCACGACCAACTCAACGGGCAACTACACCTGCTTTAAAGAGGAAGACAAAGAAAATCCTGACAAAATGCACACCCACGAATTAGAAGTGATCACTTTTCCAATATATGAGATTCAAATGACCATTTTTTACTTGATCAACTCTAGCTGTGAACTTAGTGATGCGGATATCTTGTACTCGTATCTTCCGAAGATTGTGGGACCTCTTTTGTGCAGTATCGATGAAAGTGTTTGCAGTGTGATTGTTGAAAGACCCAGATGTGTTAATAGGGTAAGCTTTGGAGTTGTTTCACACAGCTCATTACTATTGTAATGAGTTAAGTATAACCAACAGAAGAAACTTCTCCGTGTTAGTCGTTAGGCCTAATTTTTACCTTCCTAGCCCGCTCAGCAATGGCTAGAAAAGGTATAATTTTTGTTTTCAGATAACTCCGAAAATGTGTTATTTAGATGTATTTTGACCTATCTCAGCAATATCGTCGTCATGTCTGTTTGTGTGTGTGTGTGTGTGTGTGTGTGTTTGTCCGTAACACGATAGCATCGAAAAAATAACTTTCTCTAACGATAGCTCCTAAACGGCTGAACCGATTTTCATAAAACCTTTAGGTAAAATAGTGTTCGACACTATAACGAGCTGATTAGATTTTGGTCAAAATCCATTTATGCTAATAACAGTTTTTTGACAAATAAAAAATTTCAAAAATGCTTACTACTACTTTTTAACGAAGCATCGCCTCAATATGCGGTTTCTGGATTATAGTAGACCACATTTTTCTCAATAATTTGTGTTATAACCAAAAACTTCGTAGAAGCTTTCATTTTTGAGATATTTACAAAAAACTGTTTTCAAGGCTGATATATCATGGGGTTTACTTGAAGTGTGGTAATAGGCTAGCTTTATCCATTTATTTTATTTAATTTTTAGGAAGATGACACCTTCTACAACGTCTCCATCTTAGCGAAACTAAACCCAGATACCTCTTTCTTCAACTCTTTAGACAACGACCAATGCAACATTAATTGCAAGTTAAAAGTGTACAATAATCTTGTCACTTTGGTTAATAGGAATGCTGAAGCTATAGAGCATATTCCTGGTAAGATTTATCAAATACTCTTGTCAAACATTTCCAAATCAATCAATTTCGGAATTTTGTATTAAATAATATATGAATAACCCTTATATAAAGAAATAGTACAAAAAATATGTTGCCGGAGCTTTATTTTATGAGATATTTTCAAAAAAGGTAAAATTATATTTTTGTTTGTTATTATTTATATATGTTTAAGTATCGATCCTTCTCCAATTATTTTAGTTCATTCCAGTCTTCCGACCTCAACAACCTCAGATTTCATCCCCTACTTCTCCACAAAGATAAAGAGTCCCGTAGACACGAAATTGCCAAAAATTTACGTTTCGTGTCCTGCAGGTTTTGGACTGGAAAGCACACACCAAGTTGTGTGTGGTAAGTTTTTCATAAAAAATTAAACATTACAGACCTAAATTCAATAAATGAAATAGATGAAACCCTAATCATTGCAAGGTTGATAAATTTACAAGAAATAAGATGGCTTATACTTTACTATTGAGTAAATAACCCATATAGAGGAGCCACCGGCGAGCCTTACCATATTGAGGGGCAGATGGGGCTGAAATAAGTTCGTCTAGTACGCAATATTCAGAGACAACTGCTATGATCTAATGGTATTTGTATGATAGGCCAAGGCCAACACAAAAATAGAGGCCACGACCCTGAAAAAATCAGCTGTTCGCCAGGGGCTGAATTTTACATGAGGTCAGACGTTTTTTTATGATATTTTCAAAATGGCACTACAGATTTCCGCGAAATTTCAGTGAAGTATTCTCAGATACCATCCCGATATTCCACCAAAGTTTTGCAAGGAAGCAACATGATTAAAAGGTTAAAATCTTCAAGATTTTTTAGCATTCCTTATTTTGAATTCAAATTACCCGCCATGTACCACATGCCAACTGTTATATTTGACATGTATTTGACTTTGTCATCTGTGATTGTCACATTCGCTTCTGCTTTAAACTTAATTTTTGTGTAGCTAATGAAGCGGGAAGGGCGAAAAAATATCGAAACACAAAATATCGAAAAACAAAATATCGAAAGTACATAATATCGAAACTACAAAATATCGAAACAACAAAATATCGAAAATACAAAATATCAAAAACACAAAATATCGAATAACAAAATATCGAAAATACAAAATATCGAAACAACAAAATATCGAAACAACAGAATATCGAAAATAAAAAATATCGAAAAAGGATAACTATGGATTTAAAAAAAATTGTTCTAAAAGAATATAGTGAAAAAAATCTCACAACCGGCTTTATTTTTTAAAAAATCAAATATTCATGAACCGTCATTTCAACTTCAATATTTTAATGACAATCAGCTGTGTCGTAACGTGGCCATCAAAAAAAATCAGCCCCGGATGTGACGGCAACAAAGTGGAGGATCGTGGCCCGTCCGTTTTGATAGCCCTGGATAGGCATGAACCTCGGAACTCGCATATGCAACTAAATCATACTGGCAGTCCCTGATTATTGCGTACTAGACGAATTTATTTCAGCGCCATCTGCCCCTCAATATGATAAAACTCGCCGGTTGCACCTCTATATGGGTCATATACTTAAAGACTATAGCTTAGTTTTACGTACCTTTCTTGCTCTGTAAACTCAGTAATTAATAAAATACACTTAAAATACTTTATTTAAAAAAAGCTGTTAACAGTAATAATGTCTAAAAATCAACACAATAACTCATTATTTAGCAAAATACACTTAAAATGCTTTATTTAATAAACAACATTTAACAGTAATGATATATTTCATGTGAAAAAAACATAAATTCTATACCCAACACACTCTACTTCGGACCGGGCGCGTTTCCTTTAAACTTACCGCTATTCGACTAGTATTATTGCCGGGCGGCCTGAAGCTCATCACGCAAGGCTGGATCCACATGCATCCGTGATACGCATCCGTTGTGTACCACGTAATCGATATTAACCAATGACATTTTAGGCGGATTTTTTCCCCTTAAATATCATTGGTCGATACTGATCACGTGGTACACAACGGACGCGTATCACGGGTGCATGTGGATCCAAGCTTACCCCTTCCCATGCAATACCGACCGTCCGTTCCCACTCCTGGGTCGCTATTCTGGGTCTTGAACGATGTGACCATCCACATTACACGACCAACATAACACTAAACGGTCACGTGTTGTGCGAAATGACTTGTTTCGACCAAGGGCATAGTCGCCCGCTCTTTAGAGTCAGTAAATTTTAGTCGTTTGAAGTGAAATCTGTTCTTGTGCCTCGTACCGACTGAATGTTCCGCGGTAGGATCGTAGGAGAAGCTTGCGCAATGGAGGTCTTTTCGCATAGCACGTGACGGCTCGAAGCTAATTTAAAGCTTGCCATTGGCTAAAGCATGTGATGAGAATTATCACATCGTTCAAGACCCAGAATAGCTACCCACGAGTGGCAATCATACCGCCGCGGGATTGGGGCTTAAGACCGAGCTCACGTATGTTACTTGGGAAGATGTAAAGACCATGGGAGTGAATGATTCAAACCGACTGGGCGACACCAATTTGTCGCGGTCAACTGGACGTGGAAATATGTTGGCTCGAAGCCAACTGGACGCAGAACCAACTTAATTGAAATTTTCCCAGTTGTCTCCGCGCTCCGTTGGCGGCGTCAATAGATAGTTTAAGTTGTGCTACGTATTTTTACGTAAGCATGAGATTTGACAGTTACGCAAGCGCACTTCGCACACCGTCGTCAAGGTCACGTTAGGAGCTTACGTATTTACGTTAGCTTACGGCAGTCTGCGGGCACCTTAACGTTACCAAAGAAAAGAATTGGTTGATTGACCGATCGAAAAATCAGGCCTAGACGATAATTTCCGCTTCCAGTACAAACGATTCTTTGCCAATATATTCCTACTGTAGTTGAAAAGACAAAAAACAAAATTGAGACCCCATGAGGGCGTATTTTATGCTATTTTATGTTTTTCTTCATGAAATATGTCGAAAATATCTAAAAAAATCTTAGCTTCGGGGGGGGGGCCCGGGCCCCCCAGGCCCCCCCATATATACGCCAGTGAGTAGACTTGTTATGGTAACGTAAAAACATTTAACTTAAACTCAAATTTGGAACAAAACGTAGAGCGCTTAACGTGCAGTTTTACGTAAAAATACGATGCACAACTTAAACTATCTAATTTGGTCACGCTAAGCTGGCGACGCAGACCCTTAGTTGGCGGCTTCTAGTTGACCGCGCCTAGACCGAGATGGCAGTGGGTTAGAATGAAAAAAAAAATTAGAAAGGCGTTCGGACTGTCAAGTTCCACTTATTTTTAGTGGTTTGTCCTAAGCATACGTTCAGCGGTGAAGATGAAGCGTTTTGCAAGACTTGTCCTCGTGGCCAATACCAACCTGTATCCGGATCAAAGCTGTGTATCCAGTGTAATTCTCCTGTAGATGACGCTATGTGTCTTCGGATGCTGGTACGTAATGTAATTAAACAACACTTAAACAAAAAGTACTCTAGAAATGATCGCTCTACAAATTAGAGGTGCGTACAACGGAACGCAGTAACAAAAGAGTGCTGGAACAAACGGGCGCTGTATTAAAACAGCAGTTTAACAAAAAAGTTTTGTCTGGATGAAAAGAGTACTCTAACAAATGAGTGCTAAGTAATTAAATTACAAGGTAACGTTAGTTTAGTAGATATACTAAAAAAACTATCCTGATCTGGCTGGTTATTTAAGTTTTTTTTTGATATACTAACCTAACCAGTTAGTAACGTTTTAAAAAGTTTTATACCACAAATAAAGCAATGGATTTTGTAATTTGAATTATGAGCCTATTTTTTATAAAGAAATTAAATAAATTGTAGGTGTGAGGTCTTTACAACTGCTGCTATCAGTTTATAACAGAAAATCTATCGGAATTCAATTATTAGTATTTTTTTATTTAAGTGTCTCATTTTTCAACGAGATTTTGGGTGTCTCATTTTTACACCACTTAACCCCCATGAAACAAAAAAAATAAGAAAACAGAAAATAAGAAACCACACAATAAATCAACAAAAAACTTTTTTTTGTTCAATAGTAATTTTAGATGGTTGCAAAGACATTTAAAAGACCTTTAAAACAAGGTATCACTCGACCCACTTCTCTATTAAATTTATAGGGGTAAAGTTTACCCCTCGAAGAGGGTGCATGTTACAAAAATTTCAAGATGGCCAAAAGGTGCAAACAACATATAGAGATCCGAGGGTCTTTAAATACCCGAAAAAGCCTCTGGTAAGTTTTCGTTGGAACATAAAGTTTATGATTTTTTAGTACTCCGATACAAAGCTGTTTAAAATCTACGTGGGAATGGCATTTGGTATTCTTATTCTTCTGCTTATTGGATTTGCGCTGTGGACCACTTCTGTCAAAGACCAATCGGATACTATGAGAAGCGGTTATTTTGAAGGTAGGCGCTTAATTATGTGTAACGGTTCGGTTCGGTTCGGTTCGGTTCGGTCGGGAGCAATAGCGTATTTAGAAAAAAGCTTAAGTGGGGGGCGACACGGTGAATAGAATAGACCGGTGTTCGGATCTTATATATATATATATATATATATATATATATATGACTTTTCTTTTTTCTGGAACGAAATATTTTATATTTTTCATGGGGGCCCGGCCCCCCCCTCAAGCCTAAGATTTTTGTATATATTTTCCACATATTTCATGAATAAACACAAAAAATGGCATGAAATACGACACTATGAAACCTCGGGCCCCCCCCAAGACATTCCTGGGTGCGCTACTGTATGGGCGCACCCAGGGGTGGCCCCGGGGTCCGGGCCCCCCCAAGCCTAAGATTTTTGTATATATTTTCCACATATTTCATGAATAAAGACAAAAAATGGCATGAAATAGGACACTATGAGACCTCGGGCCCCCCCCAAGACATATTCCTGGGTGCGCTACTGTATTTTTAGTTTTGTTGGTTTCTTGGGGATGTGGTTCTAATAAAACTAGCAAATACAGATTCACATGATGACACTGATGGCATCGATGGCAACAATCAGATGGATTTCAGATTAGTTAAAGAACATTTCTAACTTTTGTTTACATAAATCAGCTGGACCACCATAGTGACGTGAAAATTCGACATATATTTATAAGATATTTTATAAGATCCGACCACCGTTTTTTCGACATAATCCAGGATGTTTGCTTGAGGTTTTCGTGCACTTAAAGAAGTCCGAATCTGAACTGAATGAATCATCATCATCATCCTTCAATAAATTTATTGCCAATTTCGCCGCAATATAGGCAACATTTCTCAAAAAGATTTATGAAATTTTAAAAATTTGAAATTTGAGGTTATGCTATAAATCCATCCAAGAGGCATCGACTCCACGGGCCGATGGCTATTGTTGCCAATGCCAACCATCGATTACATCGGAAATGTAGACGAACTTATTTGATGGCAGGTGGATCGCGCATCAGAACTTTTGAATAACCCGTTGGATTGCATGATTGGCTCATCGATGAGATAAAGAGTTTTCCCCATCTCTAAAACAAAAACAAAAAAACATCACAAGTCATCAAATCGAAGAAGATAAAATAAGCTATTAATCTTCAGTGATCCGTTATTGAACGGCGCGGTGCGGTTTACAAAATGTTAAAAGAATAGAAAATAGCGTAATTTGGTACTCTTTGCTGAGTGTCAAAATCAAGAGAGGGGGGCACAAGGGGGTATCTCTACTACAGATAAGTAGGTTAAAAAAATTTGTTTCTCGGCTTTATCAGATTCCCAAAAAAAGAGCTAAGCGTACCTACAGGAAAGAAAACGCCCACGAAATATTCATACATAGGAAAAGAACGTATATGGAAAAAAAGACCAGGCGAAAAAAGTACACGGAAGTTAAACTTGCTTACTTACAACACTCGGCACACAAAATCAGAAAAGGGTCTGTACATTTACCAGACAAAATTTAAAGAAAATTAAAAATTATTTGACCACTGCGCAAAACTACACCTCTATAAACTTAGCATTACCACTTCAGGGATACGTTCAGATAGCACGTCGGATGTGGTCGGGCGCGCTCAAATCCGTTCAGATTGAAATCTAGGTGAAAGTTACTCTCGTTCATATTGGTCGAAAATAACGTCGGGCGAATCGCCTTTTACACCCTTCTCTATGAGGTGGGTGACAAACGCTCGACTTGCGCAGTTGGTATATAGAAACCAACTCCCCCAATTAAAAAAAAATATATATTTTCGAAAACATTATATAAAAGTGGCATTTTTCATAAATAAATAATCAATTTTTACTTAAAAACACTCTTTCAGATGCAATTAAATGGATCCTTTACAGAATTTCATTTTGACTGTTTAGTTTCTACTTAGGAGAATGTAGAGAATGGATGTTTATTTTTATTTGGACAAGTTGTTATAGGGATATAAATAATATTATACCTAGATATTACTTTGTGCTTTCAAATTAAAATAAAAGACATTTAAACTATGTATATTTGTATTCTTTATTTAATAGTAGATAATGTAACCATATAAAGAGGCATGGGCGCACCCAGGGGCGAGGCCCGGAGCCCGGGCCCCCCCAAGCCTTAGATTTTTTGACATATTTTCGATATATTTCAGAAAAAAACACAAAAAATAGCTTTAAATTCGACATCATGAGGCTTCGGGCCCCCCCCCCCCCAAGAGGCCTCGCCCCCCCCCCCCAAGACATATTCCTGGGTGCGCCACTGAAAGAGGTTTGACATAATGTAATTGAAGATCTCTCAACGCTCCAGCAAACACTTAATATTTGAGAATTTGTCTTCTTTCGCATTGTCACTGTCAAACGCTATTATATTATATTGCACATGTAACTATTAATTTTCAAATTTATTTATTTCCTTTGAAAGTGTTGAGCACAGGCACTTAAAACCTGTATTGCTTGTACGTACAACAAAGAAAATAAATTTACAGAAAATACAACTTTTAAATCTAAAACAAAACTTTATTTGTCTAATAAAACTCTGTCAGCCACCAAAAGTCGGGTACTCCAAAATACTCTCAATTTCCATTTTTCAAAACAAAAAAAACACTTATTTGCGTTTATGTTAACTCTACTAAATAAACTGTAACAAATTTTTAAATCTGATCGAATTTATATATATTTATCGTTTTCACAACGTTCTACGTCTTCCGATACCCAATCTCTACTCGTTTCTGTTTGCCCATAATTCATCATCTAGGCCTCTTATTCTTATTTCACTGTCTATTCCTTCTCTCCAGCTTCTCCTTGGCCGTTCTCGTTTTCTTCGGCCAGTTGGTTTCCAGTGTTCCGTCAGCTGTAATTTTTAGACCTAAGAATTTATACTCATCACAGGACTGAATTCGCTGCCCGGTATTTAAGATTAACCTCTAGTCCCCACTTATTGTACTCTTCTATTAGTTTTCGTGTCATAGATTCGATCGAATTTATCAATTTTTAAAAAATATATTTTAAGGTTAGTTTATTACATCCATATCGTTCACAAAGGCAAGACTTCCGGCGATTTACCCATGACGTCATTCGCTTGGCAAGACGCCTCGCCCGACGTTTCAATCTGAACGTACCCCAGAATTGGATATTCGCAATATATGCATTAATTGTCGTAAATTTGTCGTGAAAGAAAAAATTTGTCGCGCCACCCGTTTTCCTGAAAAGGGGGTGTAATCATATACGTAATATTCCAATACTATTACCTATTTACACAATGGTTGGCGTTTGATGCAAACATTCAGAAATAAAGGTACGAAAAATGCACAGATACCAAATTTACATAGATAGAGTTTTTGTCAACTGTACGCCGATGATTTGACGTAACGAATACAAGAATAAAATAATATTCATACGTAAAAGTATAACCAATCAGGACATTTTATCTTAAGGACCGCAAAAAGGATAGACTTGTACCTATTGATATTGCTATTTCAAATATGTTTGCATTCTGCATCGTAAAGTACCGTAGGTATTGCAATAATACGTACTATATGGAAATAATATGCAAATGTCTTTGAAAGCAACCAATCAGGCCTTTTTTGCTTAAAGACCCCAAGGCCCTCATGTTTGCATCATGAATGGGCAGTTACCGTGGGTATTGGAATATTATATGTATGGGTGTAATGCTTGAGTTGAGTCTCAAATTTTTGGTGAAACGATCATTATATTACGTCCCGCTTTTACTTTTCAATATAACTTTTGTGGTGTTAATATACATATTCATTGATTGCCAGGATTGTCGTAAATTTGTAGTGAAAGAAAAACATTTGTCGCGACAACGGGTGGCGCGACAAATGTTTTTCTTTCACGACAAATTTACGTCAAATTTACGAATGAACCAAACAACGGTTTAATTGAAACTTCTCGATGTATAATCTTCCTGTGCGCTGTTTTACTATGTACGCTTTTTTCCGCGTGCGCTTTTTTCTACGTGTGTTCTCTTTTTATGTGCCCTTATTTCCAGTCACCGCGCGGTTAAAAAAATAATATGTGAAGACCTCGTGTGTTTATGACGAGGAAATTTGCGCTAATCTGATTCCTATTTTAAGTTATTTATATTCCTATTTTTTGCTTAGGTTCGCTCAGACATCGAGCTATGAGGACCCGCAAACCCAACTCAACCGACAGAGATGTTGAAAGCGGGGTACGGAAACCACTTTTGGGGAGCTCCCGCAGAAGAGAAACACCTCCAGATTTACCTCCAGTAGATTTTTAACATAGCTAGCTACTAATCAAAAAACATATTCATCTATTTTTGTACATAGGGGAGACCGGGGCTTTTTGTCTCACAAGTGGCTTGACACACCGGCGAAACATAAAAATAGCTCACCGATCGGCACACTTGTTTTTCTTTAACAAAATTTTTAATATTTTCTTAGCTGATAACATTAAAGAAAAACTCTTTAATTTTTTATAATCTAGAATAAATACACCATCAATTGATATATAACTCCATCATGCTATACTGACTATTAAAAATTCAAAGAGTAAAAAGTGTGACAAAAAGCGCCGGTCTCCCCTACTATACAGCAGAGTGAGGCTTAGAGCTTTTTTACTTTTTATAAGATAAATTAGTGTGTGTAAATGGAAACACAGATAATCTAAGATTTTTTTGTTTATTTTTAAGCTTTATTTTTCTGTGTAACTATCAACTCGTATTTTAAGGATTTTCTTTAGAAAATATATACATAAGTTGAGATTATGAATTTTCATGGATTTCCTTTTTATTTATACAGCTCCCATCACATGCTTTGGCCAATGGCAAGTTTTAAATTTGCTCCGAGCCGTCAAGCGGCGTAGCCTGCCTGAAGGGGCGGAGGGGTCGACAGATAAAAAGGGCGCCCATCAAAAATCTTGCGACCAAAAAAAAACAAAGGTCATCTTACTTTCCAATCTTGCGACCAAAAAAACAAAAAACAGCTTTGCCGCCCTCTCAATTTGCGGTAGCCGGCCCTGCTACTAATAAAGCTTAGGGCACCAATGGGGCACCAGTACCCTCGGGCGGGGGGGGGCAAACCCCCGGCCCCCCATGCTACGCCACAGGAGCCGTCACGTGCTATGCGAAAAGACCTGCATTGCGCAAGCTTCTACGATCCGACCGAGAAACGTTCAGGGTAGCTATTCTGGGTCTTGAACGATGTGACCATATCTACATCACACGCTTTGACCAATAGCGAACTCTGAGCGGTCGCGTGTTGGGCGAATAGTCGCCCGCTCTTCAGGGTTAGTGAATTTTACGCGTTTGAAGTGAAATCTGTTCTCTTGCCCAGACTCCTGTTTTAGGAAGTTTGCGCAGGTTGAAGCTCATTCTCCCCACCCTCTCATATCTCTGGACGCCATGCACGAAAAGTGACAAGCAAGATGCGCGCTGACGTACCGTGTCTTCTCGTGAATGTGCGTAATGCGGCCCTCACACGTTCAGTATTGCTAACAGTATTTTTATGCATGTCTTTGCAGGGCTATCCAGGGCTATCAAAATGGACGGGCCACGATCCTCCACTTTGTTGACGTCACATCCGGGACTGATTTTTTTTGATGGTCACGTTACGACACAGCTGATTGTCTTTAAAATATTGAAGTTGGAATGACGGTTCATGAATATTTGATTTTTTTTTAAATAAGGTTTTGAGATTGTTTTTACTATATTCTTTCAGAACAATTTTTTTAAAATATATAGTAATCCTTAATTTATCAGAGTCGCTTCATTAGCTCAAACAAAAAATTAAATTTAAAGCAGAAGCGAATGTGACAATCACAGATGACAAAGTCAAATAGATGTCAAATATAACAGTTGGCATGTGGTACATGGCGGGTAATTTGAATTCAAAATAAGGAATGCTAAATCTTGAAGATTTTAACCTTTTAATCATGTTGCTTCCTTACAAAACTTTTGCGGAATATTGGGATGGTGTCTGAGAATATTTCACTGAAATTTTGCGGAAATCTGCAGTGCCAATTTGAAAATATCCTAAAAGAACATCTGACCTCCCATAAGAATGTAAAATTCAGCACCCGGAGAACAGCTAATTTTTTCAGGGTCGTGGCTTCTATTTTTGTGTTGGCCTTGGCATCGAAGAAATAACTGGTTTATGTTCTCTGGCCTTGGTCTTTGGTTATAACTTTTGATAAACAAAGACCAAGGCCAACACACACAAAAATAGCAAAGACATATATAAAAATACTGTCAGTAATACTGAACGTGTGAAAGCCGCTTTTAAATGTTTTTTTGACATACGTCATTTATAGTAAAAAATTATATCAAACACTTCTTTTAAATTTTTCAGAAAGTGACATATTTTGGAAAATCCTCTAAAAAAATAAAAAAATAATTGATTTTAAACACATACTGTCCACATACCTATAAGCCAAAGGGCGACGAAATGCCTCAAGAAGCAAATGGTGATTTTTTGGGTTTTGGTGATTCAACCCCTTGCGTACCCTGCATAACACAACCAGGAGAAACTCACCTGAATTCTGGCGATGGAGACCGCAAAAAGACTCCCGAAAAGAATCAGGGTGAAAAAAAGAAACAGAAACAGCCTCTTACAAAAACAGGTAAATCTCTGGTTTTATAATGTCCGTTTCTAATTGGGATAAACCACGGTTTTGTTTGGTGATCCGTGATAAAACTTGGAAAATATAATGTTCGAACACGGATCACCAAACAAATGGTGATCCGTGATTCGAAGGTATAATAAAAAAAAAATTCGTAGCTAATTGGGTAAAATAAAGGTTTGTTGTTTTTCTCGTATTTTTCCTTGGGTAGCTCAAAAGCTTAACCTCACGGGGGTCCAAGATCTAATGGACAACTAATAAGTGCTTACAGTTAATTGTTTCGTCCTTATGGCCTTATGGGACTCTTCAGAACACTGCTTGGTCAATGTGACACCCTTGCTAAGTTAAGTATACGGTTATGCCTCTCACCTTACGTTTCTAGTGAGAAAACAAAATCATATACTCTACAAAAAGCGCCATCTACCGAAGTACAAGAGAAACTAAAACAGCAGCAGGCGAGTAAAACTGCTATAGGGTAACGCCACTAGTCGTTGGTCAGTCTTTAGTCATTACCCAATTATTAAATTATAGACCGAGCTATACAAGCCCTATTTATCCAACTACGTGGGCTATGGGGGTAAAAGCATGAACATATTTTGAAAAATACAAAATTTTTTACCTGCAGCACCTTTATTTCGCTTTACCGTAGGGAAATTTTTTAAAAAAATTGAGGAAAAAAATTGTCAAAAATTAGTTTATACCGGTTTATACCCATGTAGTCAAGATTATACTCGTTTGTATATAATTTGTATTTAGTGACTGACAATAAAATTATCTCAAGGTCATTTGACCTTACACGACCTTAAAAAGTTAAGATTTATTGAAATCGCTCTATATTTGTGAAAGTTATAGCTACAACTTTTACTAATAACGAGGGTGGGGAGGCATAAGGGAGAGGAAGGGAAGAACTAGTAAAATGGTATTGGAAAAAAATCTTAAAGCGTGTGCAGAAAGAATTTTGGAAATCGCTCTTTATTTGATAAAATTATGCGAATATGGTTTTTGAAGAGGATGAGGGGGATGACAGGAGGAGAGATGCGTGGGAGCAGGGGGGATTACAAAGTAACAACAGCACATTAGAGGACATTTGCAATGGGTGATCAAAGGAATTTCATTAAAATCGCACGAAATTTAGGTAATTTATATGCAATGCCTACATTATGTTACAAAATAGCGTCTGACGACCGCCATGTTGATTCCTGTTTAAAAAAATATAACCTATTATAGCACCTTCGGAGTCAGTAGCAATTCAACGACACCTTTTTTGTCAAAATTGATTCAGCCGTTTAGCCTCAAGCGCGACACAAACATACATACATACTGTTACAAATTTAAGTTATTTAAATTTTATAATTGGAATTTATTTAGGTTTAGTGTAGTATTAGGTCGATTTATCTTAAGGTTGTATTCTTAGTCTAGGTTTTAGTTGCGTTGTCTGTGGCTTGCGGTCGCGGTAGTGCGGGAACTTTCCGGACGTCGAAGGCTGCCGGAACGTTCGAGAGAGATGGACGATCCTATATATAGGGCCGGGGTCGCGCACCAGGCGGTCAGTCACAGATAACGTGCTGTAGTGGTCGTGAGATTAACACGAAGTTAATAGACCGATTATAGTAGTGAATTATTAGCAAGTTATTACTAAGTTTAAGTGCGTGTTTTTGTACATAATTTGTCGAAATAAATTGACGTATCGTTTTCAACAATTGCGAGTTTTAATTTGTCGTTGTGAACCCGTAACAATTGGTGTCAGAAGTGGGATTAAAAGAAATAAATAGTGCAAAGACTACATAGTACCACCGGATAGGACAATTGGACAGAAAAACAGTAAGTGATTTTTCCAGAATATTCGAAGAAGTTCGATATTGTTTTATTCAAAAACTAAAAGAGATATTTAAGAACCGACTTCGACATTAACTTTACAGTCCAAAAATTGATAATTAGAGAGATTTTCTAGAATATTCTATAACATTCTACGACGTTCTATTCAAAAACTAGAAGAGATATACAAATACCGACTTCGACATTAGATTAGTAATTTTAAAAGTAAGAATCAGAAAGAATTTCTAGAACATTCCATCACTTTCTACGACGCTCTATTCGAAAACCAGAAGAAATATCCAAAAAGAGACTTCGACATTAGCTTAGTAATTTCAAAAGTAAGAACTAAAAAGAATTTCTAGAAGATTCCATAACATTCTACGACGTTCTATTCAAAAACTAGAAGAGATATACAAATACCGACTTCGACAGTAGCTTAGTTATTTTAAAAGTAAGAATTAGAAATTATTTCTAGAATATTCCATAACATTCTACGACGGTCTATTCGAGAACCAAAAGAGATAATCAAAAAGTGACTTCTACATTTGCCTAGTAGCAGAAAGAGTAGCATTTACCAGTATATTCCAGAACATTCCATTAGGTTCTATTTAAGAATTGGAAGAGATATTGAAAAACCGACTTCGACATTCGCTTTATAGCCCTAAAATAGACGTTTTAAGTGATTTATCAGGAAGTTGATGCTTACTAGACAAGGATCGGCAAAGATGGAAGATCTAACTAAAATGATACAGGCTCTAGCAGCTCAAATGGCTCAAATCAGAACGATATAAGACAGACCATTGAGCAAAATCAGGGCGATATGAAACAGACCATGGAACAAAACCGGAATGACATGAGACAGACATTAGATAGCATGCAAGAAAACTTCGATCAGATAAAGAGCAACTCCGAACAGCTGAGAGAAGAGTTCAAGACTGCAACCGAAGATCTTAAGGAAGAAATAACCCAAAGAATGCATAGTGTAGAACAAAAGGTACAAAATAATTTGCAGAATGTAGAAGAAACAGTACAAAATGTTAAAGAGAAGGTACAAAATGTTGAAGAAAAGGTACAACATGTTGAAGAAAAAGTGGAGAACAAACTACAGAATGTAAGGGAAGCAGTTTTTCAAACCATAGAAGAAAAATTCCAGGACATGTCAAAACAGTTTATACAGCTTCAGAAAGAACACAACAAAATAAAAGCTCAAGGATGTGTTGTAAATTCCAACCAAAACATTAAGCCTCCAAATTTTGATGGTACGTCTTCCTGGTCTACTTACAAACAACAGTTTGAAGCTGCCGCTGCTGCAAATGGTTGGGATGATGAAGAAAAAGCTAGAGCTTTGTTAGTAGCTCTACGAGAACCTGCTCTGGGACTTTTACGGTCCATTCCAGTCGAACAAAAACAGAATTATAATGCTTTAGTGGCAGCGTTAGAAAGAAGGTATGGAGACGAACACTTGCGAAATTTACATTGGTCAGAATTAAATATTCGTCAACAAAGACCAGGAGAATCATTGCAAGAGTATGAAGCAGATATCAGGAGGCTGATGTATTTAGCTTACCCAGAAATGGCAGAAAATTACAGAGATCCCTTCACGCTAGATCGCTTTATTAACGGATTACGAGACACGGACTTAGCAAAGTTACTTCGTCGAGAACGCTTCCATAACAGCAGTGAAGTGTTGATTCGAGCCCTTGAAATTGAATCATCAAATAATATGTCCAGGCCAAAAGTAAGAGCTGTTTCAATTCAGGAGTCAACTCAAAAACGCTAAACCAAATGTTTCAATCACTGATAGAGAAGATTGACTCTTTGAAAGAAAGCAGACGATCCCCTCCAAATGTAAAGTGTTTCAGATGCGGACGTACAGGGCATATTCAACGCGATTGTCGCGTCCAAATAAGGTCTCGCTCGCCATCTAGCGGGACAGAGTACCGAAGAAGAGATCAGGAAAACTAAAACTAGTCAACGCAGAGGGGCGGGTATTGGCTAATGGGAATAGAGCCCCCAAAATTTACTCTATTAAGAGCCTAAAACATACTGCTGACAGTCTTAACATCGACGGACTCATTAATGGGAGAAAAGTTAATATAACAGTAGACACTGGTGCTGCCATATCATTGCTTAAGTTCAAAATTGCAACGAGATATAAAATTCGACCAATAGAAAAGAAAATAACACTTAAGACTGTGACTGGAGAATCCGCCGACGTGTTGGGGCAGACATATATAGACCTACAGCTGGGAAGATTGAAGATTCGCCACACTGTATTGGTTGCCGAAATAGAAGACGAATTTATTTTGGGAATGGACTTGATAAGTAAACATGGATTTGCGTTTGATAATAAACTTAATACCCTAAGATTTGGGAATGAAGAGTTCATTTTGTCAAATAGTCACTTCAATAAAGAACCAATAAAGGTCGTGGCAGTATGCACAACAAGACTAGTCGGTAACAGTGAGACCATAATTTTTGGGAGGCTGGAAAGTAAAACATCAAGCTGCGTCGGACTCATAAGCCAACAAAACACACCCAACACTTACCTCGTTGCAAAATCACTAGTTAAAACCGATAAAGACATCCCGATTAGAGTCGCCAATATTTTCCCAAATAGTGTCAAAATTAATAAGGGGGAGGTGGTAGCATTATTTGAACCAGTACAGAAAGTAACAAGATGTGAAGAGCCAACTTCCGAGGATACAAGCAAGTTACCAATGGAGGTACTTCAGCAATTTGAGTCAACTTGGCAACATCTCACTCCAGAAGAATATAGTAAAGCGAGAGAGTTTATAGAAGAACAAAGTAATATCTTCGAAACTAGAAGTAGTTCGGGACGCACAAACCTTATTCAACATGCTATCAACACTGGCGATGCCCAACCGATAAGACAACCCCCAAGAAGACTACCAATGGCCAAGCAAGAAGAAGTTCATAATCTCATTAATAAAATGCTCAGCGACGGTGTTATTGAAGAGTCATCAAGTCCTTGGTCATCTCCTGTGGTGTTGGTCACTAAAAAGGATGGAAGTACTAGATTTTGTGTCGACTACAGGAAACTTAACGATGTGACCAAGAAAGTTACCCACTGCCAAGAATAGACGACACATTAACAACGTTGGCAGGATCATATTGGTTTTCTACTCTTGACCTGAAAAGTGGGTATTGGCAAGTAGGAATCTTTGAAAGAGATAAAGAGAAGACTGCATTCTCTGCTGGAAGTGGACTTTATCAGTTTAATGTGATGCCATTTGGCCTGTGCAATGCCCCAGCTACATTTGAAAGACTAATGGAAGTCGTTCTACGAGGCCTTACTTGGAAAACCTGCCTAGTCTATTTGGATGATGTCATAGTAATGGGAAATCATTTCAAGAACATCTAGATAATTTACGAGAAGTATTCTCAAGAATCAGGAACGCAAATCTTAAATTAAACTCAAAGAAATGTTTTCTGTTCCAAGAAAAAGTTGAGTTCCTGGGTCACGTCGTTTCCCAAGAAGGCATCCATACCGACGAAAAGAAGCTACAAGCAATAAAAGAATGGCCTCAACCTCGTGACAAACATGAATTGAGAAGCTTTTTGGGTCTGTGTACATACTACAGACGATTTGTAGAAGGATTCGCCAAAATAGCGTCTCCGTTACATAGACTTACAGAAGATAAAGCTTCTTACAAATGGAATACCGAATGTGACCAAGCATTTAGAAGACTAAAAGCAGCATTATGTTCTAGTCCGATTCTTGCATATCCCATTCCAAAAGGAAAATTCATATTGGATACTGATGCGAGCAACGATGGCATAGGAGCAGTACTCTCCCAAGTACAAGATGGAGAAGAACGGGTCATCGAATTTTTCAGCAAGAAGCTATCCAAACCAGAGAGAAATTATTGTGTTACTAGAAAGGAGCTCCTAGCCATAGTTAAATCCGTAGATCACTTTCACAAATATCTCTACGCACAAGAGTTTCTGATTAGAACGGATCATGCTGCGTTACAGTGGCTCATGAAAATGAAACAACCTGAGGGGCAAGTCGCGAGATGGATAGAAAAGCTACAACAATACCATTATCAAATTAAGCACCAAGCAGGAAGGGTGCATAATAATGCAGATGCATTGTCCAGAAGACCTTGCCCCGAGGATTGTAAACATTGCAGGAAAATTGACCAGAAAGAAGGAATTACCTACGTGCGCCAGATAAAGTTAGAACCAGATGAAGAATGGATGTCGGCTTCGATTAGAACCACACAACTTAACGACAAAGATGTAGGACCTATCTTGCGATTGAAAGAAGAGAACAAGCCACGACCATCATGGCAAGATATCGCAAACCAAGGGGTGATATTCAAATCACTGTGGGCACAATGGGATTCACTGATAGTAGAAGAAAACATCCTTAAACGTGCCTGGGAAAGTGCCGATGGCCTTACTGTGATTAATCAAGTAGTGGTTCCTAGGAGCATGGTAGACAATATAATGGCCGAATGCCATGGTGGAAAATCAGGCGCGCACCTAGGCATAAATAAAACCATGGACAAAATTCAAAACCGATTTTATTGGGTCAATTACTTTCAAGATGTGAAAAACTGGTGCCGCCGATGTTCGACTTGTGCAGCCAGCCAAGGTCCCAAAACAAGGTCCAGAGGTCAAATGAAACAATATAACGTAGGTCTGCCATTCGAACGCATTGCTATTGATGTGGCCGGACCATTTCCAGAAACTAAAAAGGGCAACAAATACATCCTTGTTGTCATGGATTATTTTAGCAAATGGCCAGAAGTTTTTGCTTTGCCTAACCAAGAGGCCGCTACAGTTGCAGAAGTTCTGGTAAATGATGTTTTCAGCCGATTTGGCATTCCTTTGGAACTACATTCAGATCAAGGAAGAAACTTTGAATCAAAGCTCTTCCAGAATCTCTGTGACTTTTTAGGAATACATAAAACACGGACTACTGCTTTGCATCCGCAGTCAGATGGCATGGTTGAAAGAGTTAATAAAACAATAGAGGAACATCTTTGCAAAGTTGTTGATGAGCACCAAACAGATTGGGACCAATATATTCCATTGTTTTTGATGGCCTATAGAACTGCCATTCACAATACGACAGGAGCTACTCCATCTAGTATCCTGTTTGGTAGAGAACTGCGTTTACCATGTGATATCATGTTTGGTTCACCTGAAGAAGCACACTTAGAGGTTAATGACTATGTCGAACGTTTAAGGCAAAAGCTGCACGATATCCATGAAGTGGTTAGAGAGCGAATAGAAATAGCCAGTGACCGCATGAAAGCGAGATATGACCTGAAAGCAAACTCTTCAGGGTTCAAAGAGAATGATCAAGTCTGGCTATACAATCCTCAACGCAAGAAAGGAAAATCACCTAAGTTGACACCACCATGGGAAGGGCCTTATAAAGTTGTTAAGAGAATTAATGATGTAGTCTACCGAATCCAGAGAAGCCCCAAGTCCAAGATGAAAGTTGTTCATCTAGACAGACTAAAACCTTACCTGGGAAATGTTGATCGAGACGATCAAACCTGAAGAGGAGGATAGTGTTACAAATTTAAGTTATTTAAATTTTATAATTGGAATTTATTTAGGTTTAGTGTAGTATTAGGTCGATTTATCTTAAGGTTGTATTCTTAGTCTAGGTTTTAGTTGCGTTGTCTGTGGCTTGCGGTCGCGGTAGTGCGGGAACTTTCCGGACGTCGAAGGCTGCCGGAAAGTTCGAGAGATGGACGATCCTATATATAGGGCCGGGGTCGCGCACCAGGCGGTCAGTCACAGAAAACGTGCTGTAGTGGTCGTGAGATTAACACGAAGTTAATAGACCGATTATAGTAGTGAATTATTAGCAAGTTATTACTAAGTTTAAGTGCGTGTTTTTGTACATAATTTGTCGAAATAAATTGACGTATCGTTTTCAACAATTGCGAGTTTTAATTTGTCGTTGTGAACCCGTAACAATACATATCCTAACCGAAAAACATTACCCTTTCTTTCGCCGTGCTGCAGTTGGGTAAAAAAGTGCCTTCAGGGGCGTATTAAACAGTTTTTTTTTCAAATTTCCTAGTTTATAAAATTCAACTATCCAATCTAATCTTAAATCTTAGGTGCAGGGCACAATGCCAACGACACCCACAGGATCACCATTGAACCCGGCGGTACTACTGTAAAAAGTCAACTGAAGGCTGAGCATATTTCGTCAGTATATCCTCCTTTGAGTCATCCGAAGCACCAAACCATGGGCCATCCCATCATACATCCCAATTCAGGGATGGGAAAAGCAGGGGGAGGACAAGTGGGCTTAGTGTATCCCTCGGTACGTATACGATTCACGGAACTACAACAACAGTTGGAATGCTAATGGCGTAGAAAGAAAATGACCGCTACATGTACTTGACATCTTGGATGGTAAATGGGTTGGTATTGCCCAAAATATCCCTAAATCGGCACAAACCGTTAGAAATTCCCCTAAAACTTTGGGGCTAAAGATAAAACCAAGCTATAAAAAACACGGGATTGCTCAAAAATTATGTAAAAAACATAGTAAGATAGAAGTTAGTAAATGTGAATAATCATTGATACAAATGTGCTCCTAAATGAATAACAAAATGAAAAACCTGGAAGGTGTAGGTATCAGTTTTGGCTTGTACTGCAAATTAGTGGTTTTTGAAACGCAGTGATTTCTTAATTAAAAAAATTTCCTACATAGTGGCGTAAAGCCAGATAAAGTTTTGTTTGTAAAATGAATCCGCCACAAACATATAAACACACACACAAATAAATAAACATAACATTTTTTTAATTCTAACAAGTAGACAAAAAAATGTTCACTGTCCATTTCTCAAAAAGTTTCTGTTGAATTTCTGAAAATCTACGAACCTAATATCAAATTTGACATTCTTACATAGTTCAAAGTGCAGGCAAATTAGTTCTTGCGCTTGTTATTAAACTAAACTTTTTTCAGGAAAATACGTTTAATAAATAATTACGTTGTCTAATATTAGGAAATGTAATATCTTAACATCAAACCTTCCCATCACATACAGAACTAAAAACATTTTTTGTTTCTTATAAAATAAGACGGTCTAGACATTAAGTAATTAAACACCACTAACAAAATATTTTAGTTTACAATTTTGTTTATCAGGCGATGTCTAACATTTAATATTGGCTCGATTTACAGTGCGGGGTGATGACTTTGTCCTATCTAAAACTACAGAAACTTTAATGAACTTGCGTGCTCGTTTGATATACGCCTTAGCTATTTCAACCAGTTTTACTCCTTAGACGAAGTCGTTTTTGGCTTTCCAGAACGAGGAGTCTCATCAGTGCTAGCTCGATCACGTTTACAGTGCGCCATCCAGGTGTGAACTGTGGTAAATAAAGAAGCTGATTTGCCCAATGTAAGATCTAGCTCAGCTTTAATTTCTAACCAAGTCAATGCTTTACTATTGGTTATCAATGGTTCGTCAATATAAAACTGAAATGAATTTTAAGTATCTTTATTTATCCGGAGCCTATTGAAAAGGAACAGCTTTTATGCCGTTTTGACTGGTGTCAGTATGAAGGACAAAATTTAATTTTGAAGCTGTTGTGTAAAGTTGTACAGGTTCTTCTATAAATGGAGTTAATTTGGTGATTAATGCTTCTTCTGTTTCATTGTTTCCTTAAAACTTCTTTTTCGTCGATCAAAGTGTTGAAAGGAAAAATAGCCAATGAGAAATTCGGAAAATATACTCGAAACCAATATGCTGTGCTAATTCAGTCGAAGCCGACACGTGGTATTGGGGAAAATTTGAATCACTTGGTTGGTTGGTGGTTCATTTCCAAATTACATTTTTTTTAAAAGTACCGTAATTGATGGATTCTAAACCATTTAAAATTATAAAACTACTCTAGACGCTTGTCCTCTTATTTTTTAGAATATAACACCTAAAACTCAGATAAACCCAGGTACATGCCACGAAATTTCCCAGCAATACATTTCTAGTCCAAATTTGTGACTGGCATTTCCCAGATCTATAATGGTGAATTGAAGGTTTGGTTGCCTATAATCTATACAACATTGAGGTTTTCCCTATTTTTTGGTTGAAGTGAATAACACCAACTGCGAGCATTTTCTGAGACCCTTTTTTACGTAGAATATTGATATCTTCGAAACTTTGTGATGGATTATAAAGCTCTTTGAAAACATATGATAAAACAAAAATAATCACTGATAATTTTGTGTCCAAGATATCTGGACGGTGGTTCATTCCCAAGTTACATTTTCCTAAAGAACATCGTAATTGATTTATTCTAAGCCATTGGAACATGAGAGAAATGTGTCTAAGATGACAGTAATAATCTTTGGAATAAATTATTATATCGTCAAGATATACGTTAACAAATTGGTCTATAAAACTAGTCAAAACATTTGTTATCATTTATTAGAATAAAGGAGGAGCGTTTTTTATCCAAATGGCATAACTAGAAATTCATATCCACTTTTCTAGTCGAAATTTGTAAAAACTTTGGTATTTTCCACATCTCTAATGGTGTCATGTATTGATATACCTTAACGAAGTGGTCTATAAAACTATTCACTTAATTGTAGCAGAAGCATTTTTTAATCCAAATGGCTTAACCAAAAAGTGCCACCATCCGAGGTGGGTAATTATATATCTCTAATAGTGTCATGTATTGAAGGTACTTGTAACACTTTCACTTTAGACTTACATTGAAGGTTTGTTATAATCTACACAAATTCTAGGTTTGCCATATTTTTCCTTCCTTGACAAAATAGCTTGGATTGACTGCTGCAAATGACACTAGTTAAGGGAGTATCCAGAGGTAGCAAGGGTTTTTTATCAGATTTAAAATAATCAGCAATGAAATTTATATCGACTATAAATTTTTTCCCCCTTAAAAATACCATAGAATTCACCTGCTCGCAGAAGCATTTTTTAATCCAAATGGCGATTGAGTAAATAACCCATATAAAAGTGCCACCCCATATTGAGGGGTAGATGGCGCTGAAATACTCAAAGAAATTAGGGTCACTGCATCCTGGAAGCCTACAAAGAAATGGCATAACTAAAAATTCATATGTGCCATGCCGGAATAGGTAATAAATTTGTCAGTATCCACTCTTTAATATAAGTCCAAATTTCTATTAGTGTCATGTATTGAAGCTAGTTGTGACACTCCAAATTTAGACTAAAGGTTTAATGTCCATTGGTATAAATGAATTTTCCATATTTTTTAGAACGCCAAGCTTTATATCTGCATTGGCTTGGGAGTAGGCCTTGTAATCCTCGCTTTAACCATCCTCGGAATATGTTAAACCCAATGAATTCAGACCTGATGACATACTACCTGCTGAGACAGTGCCTTTGATAGACAATAGGACCTAGATCTTAAAAATAAAAAATATGTTTTAATAACCCTTGGTTGTATTGATATTCCTTAACAATTCAAGATGCATGCAAATTAGTTTTTGAGCTTTTTATAAAAAAATATTTTTTGTACCTTCCCACTACATACAGAAATAAAAAAAATTTTTTGTTTCTTATAAAATAAACTCTAACTAACAAAATGTTTTAGTTTACAATTTTGCTTATCAGGCGATGTCCAACATTTAATATTGACTCGATTTACAGTGCGGAGTCATGTCACATCTAACACTACACAAACTTTGGTGAACTTGCGTGCTATTTTGTGATATACGCCTCAGTTCAGTGGCGTATATAGAAAAAAGTTTCGGGGGGGCCCGAGACAGTTTAGGGGGGGCCCGAGACAGTTTAGGGGGGGCCCGAGGCCTTATGAGGCCGTATTTTATGCTATTTTATGTTTTTATTCATGAAATATGTGGAAAATATCTAAAAAAATCTTAGCTTCGGGGGGGGGCCCGGGCCTTCCCCTCATATACGCCACTGCCTCAGTTATTTCATTCAGTTTTAATATTTAGAAGAAGTGGCCAATAAAACTACTCAAGACACTTGTCCTCGTTTTTTAGAATGTAGCAGGAGCATTGGCATAACCAAAAGTTCATATAAACCACAATCTGGGGTACGACATTTGCCAGTTACTTTTCCAAATTTGTAACTCTGGCATTTCTCAGATCTCTAATCGTGTCATGTATTTAAGGTAATTGTGATATATCAGATTCACAATGAAGGTTTAGTTGTCTATAGTCTATACAAAATCGAGGTTTGCCTTGTAATATATCTATCTATAAGTCCAAATTTCTAATAGTGTCATGTATTGAAGCTAGTTGTGTCACTCCTGATTTAGACTAAGGGTTTAATGCCTATAGCTATAAATGAATTTTTCATATTTTTTAGAACTCCAAGCTGTATATCTGCATTGGCTTGGGAGTAGGCCTTATAATCCTTGCTTTAACCATCCTCGGGATATGGAGTACTGGAACCATGGATCACAAGTTCAAAAAAATTAAAATCAAAGTTGTTAAAGCCAAAGAATTCAGACCTGATGACCCACTACCTGCTGACACAGTGCCTTTGATAGACTATAGGACCTAGATCTTGTTAAAAATAAAAAATATGTTTTAATAACCCTTGGTTGTATTTATGTATAGAGATAAAATAAAAACTATTTTAAACCATTCTGTGACAAGGCAATTATAAAATGTTTCTCAAATACCAAATTGCAAATAATGCAAGGACCTAACACTATAAACAACAAGTAAAATTCAAAAGTTACTTAAAAAGTTTTTCTGCTTCGGCCGGGACTCGAAGCTGGGATCTCTTGCTCTGTACGCAAACATTCTAAACATTGAACTACCGAAGCCATACATAAATTTTCGGAAAACTTTCATCTATGCAGGTCTGCGGTGTCTCAATACAAGAACAAGAGACTCTCAGGGTATTAACTCGACCAAGTTATCAAACTGATTTCTATAATTCTTCCTTCCCACTGTCAAAGGTATGAAAACTTAAAAGTTAGACGTAAACTATCAACGTCTGAAAACATGAGATCACCTTTTCGTGTGTTAAAATTTCTGATCGCAATGGGCGATTGCCAATATAATTCTCAAATACCAAATTGCAAATAATGCAAGGACCTAAAACTATAAACAACAAGTGAAATTAAAGAAAGAAAAATTAGAAAAAAGTTTTTCTGCTTCGGCCGGGACTCGAACCCGGGATTTCTTGTTCTGTACGCAAACATTCTAAACATTGAACTACCGAAGCCATACATAAATTTTCGGAAAGCTTTCATCTATGCAGCTCTGCGGTGTCTCAATACAAGAACGAGAGACTCTCTTGGTATTAACCTTTTTGAGTCTTCATACCCTTGACAGTGGAAATGAAGAATTATAGAAATCATTGATGACTTGGTCGAGTTAATACCCTGAGAGTCTCTCGTTCTTGTATTGAGACACTGCAGACCTGCATAGATGAAAGTTTTCCGAAAATTTATGTATGGCTTCGGTAGTTCAATGTTTAGAATGTTTGCGTACAGAGCAAGAGATCCCGGGCTCGAGTCCCGGCCGAAGCAGAAAAACTTTTTTTCTAATTTTTCTTTCTTTAATTTCACTTGTTGTTTATAGTTTTAGGTCCTTGCATTATTTGCAATTTGGTATTTGAGAATTATATTGCAATCGCCCATTGCGATCAGAAAGTTTAACACACGAAAAGGTGATCTCATGTTTTCAGTTCCAGCCGAAGCAGAAAAACTTTTTTCTAATTTTTCTTTCTTTAATTTCACTGTTGTTTATAACATGTTTGTTACATTACATAGCGGTGGAGAGAGGGCTTGCTCCACACACGAATAGAAAATTTAAAATAAGCAAAACTAAAGTAAGGTTGTTTGTGTTAGAAGGAAATATGAAGCGGTCGCAAGAAAACTTATTTTTCCTTAAATTACAGGTCCTCTTTTAGGAGGTCGAAATCTGAGGATACGTTACTATTTAGATTAACACCAAATTCGACCTACCAAATGAGAAAAAAGTTGCGATATTCCAAGCTCAATGAGATGCTGTATCAAAACTAAAAATTTCTACAGGTTTTTTCGGAGAACTGAAATATTGTCGCTATATCTACAGGTTTTTTTCGGATAAATGAACTATTATCGCTATCTTGTATACAAATTTGGATTTGGATAAGCGACTACGGCCAACTGAATGGCTTGGTCAAATTTTTTCTATGCCTTCTAGGTTTTTTGAAACCACTGCTAACTTTTTTTTTAAATTTCTTATAGTTGCCATATTGGATTTATACGCCATTAAATAGAGAATTAAAGGAGCTTTTTCACCGTGTATAACAAGCCTATCTTTCAATGACGGAAAATGACATTTGTTTTACAGCAAAAAAGTTTTTTTAATAAATTCATATTTTACAAGGTTTATTCATTATTTAATGACGTATAAATTCAAAATATGGCGGCTATAAGAAATAACAAAGTTGGCTATGCTTATAAAGAAACAAGAAGTGCGTTTTGTTAACAAAACATCTAAGACGAAAATATCGCCGTGTATCACTGCAATTAGGATGATGATTCATATGTGAGTGGGCCTTGCAGCCATTCCTCTGCTACCACTAGTGGGTCTATTGTGGCTGCACTTAGGATGCTGAATAATGAATACATGTTTTTATGAAAAATGGCACATATTATATTATGTACTTAATTTATATTACATAGAGTCAATATTCAATTTTTATTTTTATACCGTAGTAATCTAGCCAGTATAACTAAAAAAAAACTAAAAAACTCTCTCATCACTCAAGTTTTTTTGTCTATAATATAATCAATCATATGCACTTAAAAAACACTTTTTTACAAAAAGAAAAATGTTAAAACTCGAAAAGCTTTTTACAACTTTATACTCAATAATTCTAATTTTAGTTTTTTTTTCTGTAATATTTATTCGCATATCAAGTTCTTTTTGTTTAAAACGCTTACATTTTCACTATAAAAAATATATAATTACTTTTTACAGTTCAAGGACAAGTTTACAATTTATTTTGAGAAGATTCTTTAAAATTTTTGAAAAACCAAATTAAGCTCACTAGAGGAACCTTTAAACTACTAAAATACTTTTAACTAATTTTTTTAAAGTTTTAAATTATCTCTCAAAAACTTAATTGGCAGATCAAAAAATGTTAACTATTTCAACGAGCAATTTGTTTCTCAGAAGACCAAAAAAAAACTCAAAACAGTGACATTTTTGATAATCGGCCAATCTTTTTAAAAAAATTTTCACATGTGGAGCTAATTTTGATTTTTTTTTAATATGGCTGCCAATTTTCAAACTAATGTTTTGCTGCCGATATTTCGAAATACACAATGGAATGGGACCTAAAGGACATTAAAAAAGTCTAAAAAAACTAAAATCGTTACAAAATAATATGCAGAAAATTATTGCAAAAAAATAATTCGTAAAAATTTTAGACAACAATACAATGTTCAGTTATTTTAATCTTAAGTGTGGAAATTTTATAAAATGCTTTCTAAAAATATTTAAAATTGAATTTTAATATACAGGGTGTCTCAAATTCAATGTATTGGGGAGAGTTTGGGCATTTCTTGGGGAGTTTACTCCCACTTGCAATCTTTAATTTAAAAAAAAACCGCATCTTGATATAAGCAAGCAAGCCGTTATTAAGCTGGAGGGGGGTTTAAAAGTATGAATTTTTTTATTGTGCTCTATAACTTTGTTATTTATGTAAAATTCAATTTAACAGTGAAAAAAACTATTAAAAATCAATTGACACTAAAATAAAATTTTCATAAATTAAAAAGTTGTAGAATCCCTCCCAAAACCTAGACTTGAAAAATCCCTTGCAGCTTAATAACGGCTTACTATATCAAGATGTGGTTTTCATATTTAAGTTTTTCTTGAAAATCAAGGCTTGCAAGTGGGGGATCAGTTTTTTCATATCTCCCCTAGAAATACCCAAAATTCTCTAAAACCATCGGACTTAGGACACCCTGTATTTCTTTTCTGCGGTTGGCTTTTGCTAATTAATCATTTGTAGGGAAAAAATTTAAAAAATTAGGCAAATTTTTGACATTGAAATACACTCCATATCATAATCTTTGAGATAACTTTTTGACACTCATCAGCTGTTTACCATAACAAATAGCATAGGCCAACGAAAAAAAGTTGTCTCAAAAATAATGATATGAACTTTACCTGTATGATTTTAATTTATTTTTGATTGAATACAAACCCTGTATAAAAGTTTTTAAATAAATAAAATACACGATTTATGCCCTACAAATATTAAATTAAAATTTTTGATTTTTGACGACAAATAAACTTACAAAAGCGTAGGTCAAAAGTTTGTGTCTTATAAAAGTAAGATATTAAAAGAAAGAATTAAAATAACTAAACACATTAACAATTAAAAAACAAAATATAAATATAAAATTGCTACAAAAGTAAAAATAAACAAATAATGTAATAATACAGGTGTAATATAATAGACTTACTTAAAAAAATATACGTAAAAAGGGATACAATATTTAAAAAACCATAGATAAAACTTAAAATTTACAACATTGCTAAAAAATAGAAATATTTTTGACCCTACAGCAGCTTTTGTAGGCCAACGATTAAAAATAAATATTGTAAAAATATTTCTAAACTTTTTCAGCAAAAAATTAGCTGCATAACTTAAAAAAGTTGCACAGATAGAAAAGTTTGTTATATGTAAATCAATCTTAGAAATAAACTAAAAAATATAATAAAAATAAATTAGTAAATTTAAAATAAAAAAATATTAAAAAGTCGAATATTATGTTCAAAAGCGAACGGCTTCTGGAGAAAGACTTAAAATTTGTTTAAGTAAAAAAACCCTACCCAAAATAAGATTATTTACAAAAAAATTAAGTATTTATAGCTGTAAATCAAGAGACCGCTAGAAACTGAAAAAAATACTGGCGCACAAAAACAAACGCATCTATGTTAGCCAAAATATACCAACGGTGTAACTAGGGAAAGGAGCAAAACTCGGAGAAAAGATACGAAAAAAAAACTGAGACAATAAACAAAGTGACAAAAAGCATTAATTAAATATCGAATTAACAAAAATTATTTATACAATAAGATAAAATATGTGAGATTTAGTTATTTTTTTATACACTCAGCTAAGCTTCTGATTAAATGAAATTCTCTCTAAATTGAGAGACTCTAAAATAACTGTTTAAAATCTTAAAAATGAGCGTTTACGTTGGTAGTTTTTTTCTAAATTGTTCTTACATATTTTCCTACATTTTTTAAGAAAGTAAAAAAACTCTCTTTTTGTGGATAGTGAAAGGATATTTTTTATTATTTAGATTTTTGGTAAAATTTTTCTCTAAAAACTTTCTTGTTTTTTCAAACGGACACGGTTTTTATCCAATTCTGCTAGTGACACCGCTTAACAAAAATGTGGCAAACATAATTGCATTGATAAAAAAATACGTGGTTCGAGAAAATTATAAAATACTTTTATCACATACATACATCTAGCTTAAAAAAATATTATTTTGTTTTTTTAAATCATGGCACAATATTATAAATAATATTATTTGTTGGCAAAAAATTTTTTATGTGCAGTATTTCTATTATAAATTATTTTTGAGCATTATTAAAAATATTGTTTGTGATAAAAAGAAAACATTAAGAGAAACATCTAAAGGCACTTTGCTAAAAAATCGCCTAAATCTCTTAAAAATATGGCCTAGGGAAGTATGAGAAAAAAGTTAATATTTTAAAAAATATATGTCATGGCATAATAAATAGTCTAAACTTCAGACTATCCCGCTAAAGGCGAAATTCATAGCATTTTTTCAAGGCTTCCTTATTCTTTTCTCAACTTTGAAGGTTACCTTATTCTTTAATTTAAAAAAAATAAGTACAGTGAATATCGCTTATAACGATATTGGATATTACGACATATCGGTTATACCGACGAACTGTAGCCATTGTGTGCCGAAGTTCGGGGATTTCCTTTTATTGTAGGCAGTAAATCTCCGG
The DNA here is from genome assembly GCA_963576565.1 of Aspidapion aeneum. NCBI lineage: Eukaryota > Metazoa > Arthropoda > Insecta > Coleoptera > Brentidae > Aspidapion > Aspidapion aeneum. The sequence goes on along the minus strand of OY755038.1, from coordinate 28,460,076 downwards.
CTCATGCGAATCGGCATTTGGTCTATTATAAACATCGGTAACCTTTATTGTATTAAAGCTATTGATGTGGTGAGCTTTTGTGTTTACCAAATCTAAGCTGCTGAATCTAAGAATATGTATAAATTAAACGCGCTGTCTAAACGAAAAGCTTTTATAGTTGAGGAGAAAGCTTATAATTTTGTATACAAATGATGTACATTAAGTATGTACATACATGCATAATACATATGTACATACTCACATAACATTATATGTATATATACGCAGTGATATATATGTATGTACATCTCAAAATATTGTTTTTATTTTTTTTTTAAAATGATGAATGAAGCCTTATTACGAATTAAAATCTATAATTTGCAAAAATCTTAAAAAAGCGTGTAAATATGTATTTAAAAAATTAAAATCCTAAATAAATACATTAAAATAATTGTCATGACACTGTGTACTCTTCTTTTTCTGATTTTGAGGCAAAAGAAAAATGAAACCATAAAAAACTCAAAGCTATCTTATTCTGAACCTTATTATAAAGATTATTAGAAGAAGAATGCTTTAAGAATCAAATGAACTATGAATACGGCCTTAAATTAGGGACATATTGCAATAAAGTCAGGCAGTAATACTGCCGGGCACTATTCTTACAGTTTCGCATTATAATAACAGCTGTATTCTTTCAAAATTAGACCTTTGGGCATTATAAGAGCCAGAATTAATAGTGCCGCCATTATTAATGGAAAATAAACAACTAGATTTATAAATTCGACTTTGGTATGTCAGGTTTGAATATAGTACCCGGCACTATTACTACCTGGCTTTATTGCAATAAGTCTCTATTATTCACTATATGATTGAGTTTATATACGTTTATTAAATGTCCGGTTTTGTTTAGTTCAAGTAGCGCATTCGAATAAACGAACTAAGCAATAATTGTCCTTTTGAGGAAGACTTGTTATGTATGCAAAAATTGTAAACCAAACACGAACAAATAACTAACATATAAATAACCCGATTAAAAAAAAATGGCAAAACGCTGAGAGATCATTATAGTATTATAATACTTGTATCATCCTTTACACTGACACTTTAAACTCTTTACGAGATTTGGCAAAAAATGATCAATTATACATTAGTGTTTAGCAATTCGCGTGACCACTCGTGATTTTGTGTAAAGGATTTTAAATATTCTAAAAGATTGTTCACTTAAAACTTAGTCGTAGTGTTTAGCTTAGTCATTAGTTTAAGTATAGCATACATATCATTAAAGATGCTGCCATCTACTAGTAAACTCGGAGCCATCGGTCCGCTGCTGTTACTAAGTTTGTTGGGTTGCCTATCTGTGTACAAGTTGTGTAATCATTGCCCTTAGGTAGGGGACCAACCAAATAAATCAATTTAGAAAATGTTTTGGATATCAGAACATTTTTTAAATTAACTACCTAATTAAAACTAAAATCATTTATCTCTTAACAGAAAAAAAAATTTAGAGTAATAAGATATTGCTAAAATTATTAAAAATAATATTAAACTAAGCCTTGATTGTATGGGATTTAAAATCGGGCGTGTAAAACATATTTAATTTGGATTGGTCGCCGACTATTGAGTTCTCAGCGACATCTAGCGGTAATGGCCGAGAACGAAATCAGTTATTGTCAAATGCTATGCTTTTCTCACTCACTCGCATTGCCTTTTAACATATCTCATTTCTTCGATATTCTGCCGATTGAAACTACGCATTATTATACCGGGTTCGTAAAGCTAGATCTGGGGTAGAAAAAGCCGTGTGTTCGTGTATAGATAACAGAATGCAGAAAAATGTTTTATCTTTACACTTTTTGGGTTCTGATATAAAATGCTTCTTTTATCAAGTTTTTTTGCGATCATAAACACCATATTAAAAAAAAAATTCTAATTTTAGGAAATAGTATCTTTTTTCTAAACAATTTTCATCCATTGTTACTGCTCTTTCTACTCCGAGTAACGGTCAAAAAAGTGATGGCTTTGCAGGAATCTGCGTTCTATTTTTCTTTGAGTTCCTACTTTAAGAACCCTGTAGAAATAATAGTGCAAAATTATTAATAGCATAAAAAAAGTAAAATAAAGACTAAGAGGTACTATTATAGTACTCAATGGACGACTAAATTTTAAGTTAACTAGGCTTAACGTAAATTAGAACTATTAATATTAAGTTTTAAAAGAGTATTTTTTATTACATGTTTTAAAAATTTTGGCACATAAACACGTCATGTATAATACTTATTCTGTGTTCTCGAACCACGTGTTTTTTTTTTCTTTTAAACTATATCATGATTAGAATTAAATTTAAAAAAAAAGTCCCATTTTAGCGGTTTAATTTTCGAAAAAGTAAAGACTTAATCAAGTAAATTTGAAAAACAGCTTAGTTTTTAGGTGAAATTCACTGGGTAAATCCTTATTTTAAAAAAAGCGCTCTTTAACTAAGTACATAAAAACTAAGATTGTTTTGCTAAGAGGATTTGTGTTTGCTTATTTTCTGTTTAGTTTGTACTTTATTACTTTAGTTGCCGTTTTTCTATTCTGTGTCATTTAGCTTCAAAGGAGAGTTATTCTTTATAACGCATCATTGCTTGCTTATTAGTGTCAATCAAAGATTTTCGTGTCAAGAAAATTTTAAAAAATGTTGCAATGCAGTATATGGCTTAATTAAGGAAGTGTGTCTAGTCAAAGAACATTTTTTTCTCTCTATAAAGTTTACAATTTCAGATCAGGTACCTTCCACTCAGCAAGCAATGTTATACCCTGTTCAGACCAGGCAATTTTTTCATGCATCTTAAAATATTTTGTGTTTACACTATGCAACCAAACAAAATATAAAATGCACACATAATTTGCAAACTTTTCATTTTATAAAAAAATTACAATTAACAAAAATAATTGGGAAAAAACAAGAACAAAAAATAAACAAAGTAGGCTGAGACTGGGAATGTAATTATTTGTTATTAAAAAAATTACATTTGTAGTTTCACGGTGCCAACATCCTTTACACATCAAACAAAAAGTTGCGTGTAAAAAGTTGCATGAACTTGATGCATGGTCTAAACACGGTTTGATAAAAGATTTTCCAACAAAATTTTGATTTAAATAATATTGAAAAGAAACGTCAGTTTTGTTTGCAAGAGGACTCTTTTTGCATTGTACATTATCGATAAGTTTTTGACAGAGTTGGGCAGTAGTTAAGAGTAAAAGTAGTTAACTACGTATTTAACTACTTTATCCGTAAAAGTAGTTGTACTGATGACTTTTTTTCTCCTAGTAGCTATAGTCGATTATTTTTATTCTGCATAAAATAATCGCAAAAACTACTTCAAAAAGTAGTTAACCACTTGGTTTTAACTACGTTTAGTAATTTAACTAGTTTTGCGAATTTGATTATTTTTAAAAATATTGAACTTCTAGTAGTTAAATATTTTTTTAAAAGTAATCAAACCCCTCAAAAATAGTTAAACTACTAACAGTAGTGAAAACCATGTACTTAACTAGTTTTTGAAGTAATTTCTGCAATGATTGCTTGCAGAATAAAAATAAAAGTCAAATGCTGCCGTCAAATACGTTATAGCATAAATACATGTTCAAAGAATCGAAAAGTGAAGCGCTAATAGCTGGCTTTGGAAACAATGGCAAACTTAAATTCGCGGATGAGAATTTTCAAGTGCGCATGCGTGTGTTTTGGGTGGAGGTCATATTGACATTTTGCGGTGTTTTGCGTTTGTCATGTAAAATTATCTGTTTTTCTGAGAAAAATGGGAAATAATTTATGTAAAACATGTGCGGTTTGTGGAAAAATGTTCGGAAGAAGTAAGGGAAAGCCATTCCATAGGTAACTACGTGTATTTCTCTTTATAATTTGTTAATAAAGTTAAAAGTGGTTTATAGATGCCATTAAACACACTTGCACAGTAACCGAAATCATGTCTACCCGAAAAAGCAACATTAATAATAGGGTCTTTGACAAATTTTAGAAAAGAGTTTAGAATGATACATAGATCCCTAATTTGCTACGCAAAATTATTAAAATAGTATATTTTATCATGACTACATTTAAAATCAAGCTTTCTAATTTCCGATTTGAATTTGCCGCTAAAACGCTCATTTCTAGCATTGCGTTGCAATGACGTCACAGCGCAGTAAACTCGCGGACAGATACACGGCATTCAAGTGTTTATTTGTTTTTGGTCTGTGTTTTTATTGTTTTTTATGTAAAAAGTTGTCCTAGAAGTGGAGTGTACTGCCTCAGTGTTCGAATACTAGCATAAAAACACCTGAAAAACTATTTATTCATACGTTAGAGCCGAAAAAGACTCTTATCTTTAAAAAAAATAGCCTGTTTATTCTAAGAGTCGTTCCTTCTTGCATACAAAATCATCTTGTCTTTCTAACTTTCAATATTATTTACTTAAAGTTTTCATTGAAAAACCCTATTAAAAGCTCTAGTTTGTCCAGCAAACTTTTATTTTTTCAATTTTGTTTAAGTTCCGTTGTGCGCTGACGATAAATTAATGTAAATGATGCGCTACTAAATTATTATTTCCAAAATAAATCGATGCTCTCTTGCTAATATAGAAAGAAAGTTATAAAAAAAATAATTATATAAATATTGCGCGCGTTACATATCCAAATTTTTAGTAAAGCAAACAATGCCTTTTTTTTGTTCAGTTTGTACGAAAGAATTTCAGTTGCTTGTCACTGAAAAAGACACATCACTTTGTTTGAAACAGCGCCCCCTGGAAACTATAGCTTGAGAATACCACTACAATTTTATTAAAAAGATCTTGTCAATAATTTTGAACCCGATGCGGATTCTAAGTAAAAAATACATTTTGTTGTTAAATTTACTTAACGAAGTATTTTAGATCTTGGTCTACAGTATTTCGTAATTTGTGAGATAACTTTTTGACAGTTATCAGGTGATTATCATAAGAATAACATAGGCCAACGAAAAAAAAGTTGTCCCAAAAATAATGAAAATCCCAATTTAGTTTGATATTATGTACATCTTATTAAAAACAAACGGACTTTCAGTTTGAACGAACTAATACATTTCAAAAACTTTAAAATAAATTTTTGACATTTATCAGTTGGTTAGCAATACAATAACATAGGCCAACGAAAAGAAGGGCGTTTCAAAAATTGTGAATTGAAATATAGGTTTTTAAACGAGGCGAGTCGGTGTTTTTAGACACTCATTATTAAGCCAAAAAACAAGGAAAATTATTTGGTTTAATATCTCCTCTTACATTTAAATATCAAATCTGCCAAAAAAGTTATAGAACTGCTACTTGCAAAGATGAGTTACGCGATTATTGTAGAGTTTAAGGCTACTTTCTCCAGATGGCGCTGTCCGCTGCTTCCCAAGTGACCCGCTATTATGTACACGTAGTCAAAGAACCTATGCTACAATTATTGGGCGTAGACGAAGTTGTAGTCGGAGGAGAAGTGGTGGCGACGTAACAACAGTCGAGTGGGCTGTGCGGCGCCGATAGACGGCGCTACGGGCACTGCTGCTATTGCGGCTGTCCGGGGCCAATGGGGGGCCCGTTGTGGGACAAAGTGGGCGGCGCTCCCTGAAACGGAGACTACTGGTGAGTTGTAATCATGTCGTAGGACTCAATCATTATAATAAAGGTTTGTAGTTTTAGGAAAATAGATGTATGACAAAACAGTTCTTTGTGATAAAAAACAAACATTATAGCGATGTCGAGTACGTTCTTTCGGTTGGAATTTATAACTGCGCTTACGCGAAGGACCTTGTCCAAACCGGAAGACGTTTTTTAAAATATTAATTATACGGTTTCTAGTTCTACTAAAGAATACTATGTCGGAAGTTGAAAACCATCAATTGAAAGAGCGTACTTGATTCCTTATATTGCTTCCTTATTATCCTTTGGATTATGCTAGACATGTCAACTGTCATTTCATATGTCAAGTACTGACAGAAAACTTTTACAGTGTGATCGGTTATAAAGTTCAGAAAGGGACCTTGCTTAGCTAATTTTAAGCTATACTTGTCAAATATAGCATTTATAACGTCCTAGTTATGTGACCTGTGTATGTGACCAAAATATTATTTTTATTTATATATTTTGTTTTATTTTTAAAGAATTAATACTTCGAGCTTAAATGAATGATATTTGTTTCAAATCTATTTTTTATTATTATATTTGTATCTAAAATAATGTCATTTTCTTAAGCTTTCATTATCAAAGAAGTATTCACAAAATAAACTTTTTTATTTCAGGTTTTTACACACATTACCAAAATAGTAGTTTTCCTAATCAGTGCCCAAAGTTGTATGAAAAAAAAAACAGTTTTTTATTTTAGACTAGGTTAATATGCGAGTTAAAATGTCACTGATGAGTTCTTAACTGACAAGAAAGCGTTATATTACAATGTATTTACCAAGGAAACGAACCGCATTTGACTCAAAAACGCGTCCATAATATGGTAATTTTGCTTTAAATCATGTGTGCAGTGAAAAAGTTTGTGAAGTGAAAGTGCTGCTTTGTATGTGCAAAAGTGTGCGCAAAACAATGCGTGGCCGTTTTACTTCGTATATAACAAAGTAACTGGAACGACCACGGCTAAGCATTACGTATATAGGACACTGAGACAAAAATTTAAAGAGTTTTTTTTTAGAGTGAGAACAAACAATGAATGATAAGCATTGCAACCTTTCTCTTTCTAGTTCTAATCACCGGTGGTATTCTGTTAACTTAATACTTCAAAGAAATTGTCATTTGTGATTTTTCATTTAAGTGTTTGGCAATATTGTCAGTATATTTTTGAAATTGTTTTTGTTAAACAAAAATAAAAAATGGAAACACGATGCGTCGCTTGTAAAAACGAGTTTTATATGTGTGAAAAGCCGGTTTCCTTTTTGAAGTAGCTTTGATTTTTTTAAAAACTTTATTAGTACCTAATCGCAGTAAAAATCCAGTTATAGATTAAAAATCAAACGTCCGCGAACTTTCAAACCCACAGAATATCATGGGACAGTAGAAGTATAAAAGGAAAGGTAGCAACTCCTGCGCAGCGTGCTCTCTCTACAAAAAATATCAATATTTTTGCCACACTTTGCAATATGTAAAGGCCTATCCAGTTATATATATATATATATATATATATATATATATATATATATATATATATATATATATATATATATATATATAGAGAGATCATTGGCGCAAATAGCTTCTTTGCTGTCACTCACTAGAAAAAACGTTTTTCGCGGTGTAAGTTTATATTACAATTTTTATGGATATACAGTGACGTAAAAATATTATCAATGTAATTAACAGTAATAGAAAAATATGTAACTAATGTCAGTGAATATAACGCATGAACAAGTCCACATCTAGGGGGCTTTATTTCCATAAGAGGATAAAAAACAGATAGAGTATAGTATTAATAAGAGACCGCGATATTCCCGTCGAAAGCGTTGCAGCGTTGCCAATAGTAACCTTGATAAATAAATACAAGCGCAAGTGGTCGCAGTCGTCAAGGGGCGGAAAACCTGAAACATTTGTTTAGGGCGAGAACTATTACATTATTTGATTTTTAGTCCACTATACAAGAGGTGGACAATTAAAAAAATTAACATTTAATTTTTTATTTTTAATAAATGTGACTTTTTGGTCAAAATCGGCGAAGAAAATAAATTGGCTCTTTGAATACACACGATAAATCAAGAACACCTCAAACGATTTTAACCCAATATGATACAGAAGTCTCTTGTTGGCATTAGATTTTGGTTAAAAAGGGTTAAAACTATCATTTATACATAACTTTACTTGTTGTATCGATTTTTGTTTAAAAATTTCATTTATGTATTTAAAACATTTTTGCCTGTGGCGCATGTCGCTCTGACAAAAAGTGCAGCATTGTACTAGAAAGATAAAAAAGGTGTCTGTTTAACGTGAAAAGATTTTTGCTACCTGCGGCGTATTTTTCCGAATTAACTTTTTTCTTTAGGTTTTCAGTTATCAAAAGAGTTTGCTTTGTATTTTGTGAAACTTTTGACTCCGACGCATTTACTCAAGAAATGTCTGCTCCCTTTTTCAAATTTTCATTTGTGGTTAAGAGGGACAACTCATAATTTTGATATTTGTCTAGGAAATGTACAGCGTGTCCCATTTTCGATGGGATTAAATGGGAAACTCGGTTATTATTAAAGATATCGATTTTCTGATTGCACCTTACCGTGCTCTTTTTTGGAGCCCTTAAAAATGGTGTAATCAGATTTTTGTTATACCCCGTGGTTTCGCTAATACAGGGAGTTTTTGAAAAAATTGCATTTTAATTAATTCCTTATATCTCGCTTATTTTGCAAGATATTTTTATTCTGTAAAAACCTTTCTATGGCAACTTTTTTAGAGCAAAATAATGACGTTGTCAATTTTTAAAAATATTGTTTAGTTTTTGAGATATGGTATTTATCATAAAAAAATTAAATACGGACCTGGATTTTTTTTATTACTACTTTGATTAGTTCCATGCTATTATTACCTTAAAATGATAAAACTTTAATATTTTTTTGATTTAAGGTTAAAAAAAGCTATTTATTATTTGAAAAAAAAATTATAGTCCGAACCTGGAAATTTCCAACGTAATTATAAATTAAAAATTGCAAGACACACTAGTTGAACGACTTTTACTTTATCTGTTTTGAAATGATAATTAAAAGATTTATAAATAAAGTAAAAAACGTTAAAAAGTTACAAAAATAATATCATACTAATTATTTGATAACCAAACAGCAGGTCGTAAAATTTACAAAAAAAAAGCGTGGAATTGACATTGTCATTTTTATAAATGGCTTACAATTATTTTAAACTGGCTAGAAATCGACCATATCCAGATTTTGAAAAATGTGATATGTTTGACTGCTTCATTCAAGCAACAAAATCCCAATATTTAAATGGCAGAAATATTTTTATGCAAAATGCGTTAAGAAAAATTACTCAAAAATGCCAACAATGTCTGTCACATAATGGTAATCAGAAAGATTAGTTATTTTTTATAATTTGTTTTTTTTTGTATTTTTCGTAGACTTTGTTTCAAATAAATCTGTAAATTAACGTAAAATCATTTTAATATGCTAAGTATCAAAACAGTAAAACTAAAAATTGTTTAACTAGCAATTTTTAGTTTATATTTATGTTGGAAATATCCAGGTTCGGACTAATTTTTTTTTTAAATATAAATTTTTTTTTTACCTTAAAACAAAAATTTTTTAAATTTTTATTATTTTATGAAAATACTAGCATGAAACCAATCAAAAAAGTAGTAAAAAAAATCCAGGTCCGTATTTAATTTTTTTATGATAAATACCATATCTCAAAAACTAAACAATATTTTAAAAAATTGACAACGCCATTATTTTCTTCTAAAAAAGTTGCCATAAAATGTTTTTACAGAATAAAAGTATCTCGCAAAATAAGCGAGATACAAGGGATTATTAAAAATACAATTTTTTCAAAAACTCCCTGTATTAGCGAAACTACGGGGTATAGCAAAAATCTGATTACGCAATTTTTAAGGGCTCAAAAAAAAGAGCACGGTAAGGTGCAATCAGAAAATCAATATCTTTAATAATAACCGAGTTTCCCATTTAATCCCATCGAAAATGGGACACGCTGTACTTAATCAGGTCAGCGGATCTACCTACTTTTTAAGGGCTTCAAACCACCTCTGCCATCCCTCTAGGGTCTCGTCCCCCTACCGCGACCACTACCCACGCTGCGTTACTGTAGTTCACCATTACCTTTTTTTATGGTTGGACTAAAAATGCATTAAAAAAACCAAAACTAAATAATAGGTAGCTTACCTGTAGATTGGTAATCTTTCAAACAAAATTGACTTTAGTGATTGTGAAACGAAAATGAACAATCAGAATAACACTTTAAAATTCTGCTTGTATGTAAAAGTAAGTGAATTATTTATTTTTAGGAACAAGCAGAATTTTACCCCGTTTAATGAATGAACTTACATGAATTGAGTCGCGGCTTATACTGATATTGTCACGCGGGGGTTGTCGTGACTATTTGTGTACGTGTTGCGCACAAATAAAGAGGATCGTGAGCTAGTTTAAGGGTTTATTTAATACTAAGTACAAATACTTACACACTAATCACTACTGTCTGGCCCAGTTTCCTGATACAAATATTATTCTCGTGTTATACTTAACTATTGAGAACTTATAGCCCATCGCACCGCCTTTTTTCTCGCTACTTAGCCTTAAGTGTTCCTTATTACGTCATATTATGATTATATTAAGACACGCTTTAAGCTAAGTAACGAAAAAAAAGTCGGTGAGATGAACCCTTAGTTACTTAGCGTACTCACTGAACTGAACTCCGACTATCCATTCTTGATTGGTTTTATAGAAGCATGTGATTACAAACGTGTCTTAATCTTAAACATAAATCGTTTGCACCACATACTTCCCAGGTTGACGTCCTAATACATTAGGTCAACCAACCAAGTTCCGGATAGCATGCCCAAATTACATACATGACAATATTTTCGCTAGACCGGCAACGTTGATTTTACGCTTTTCTGTTCTCACATGCAATCCTTTGGCCCATACAAAAATCCTACCCCTAGATAGAAGGCTGGCCACGCTGTATAACAAAGATACCAGAAAATGACGTGACTGCATATCCATAAAAATTGGACTATATAACCGATCACATTATGTATTGTATGTTTATTTTCTTAAATCTGCCACATTTTATTTTTAAATTACTGTAAATGTTGCTTTGTTTTTTAATGATTTTTTTTTTCAAAAACGCGGACTTACGGTTAATGAGGAGTAATGTGGCGCAGAGAGCATGTGATGTGGTCCCGGTCCCAACTTGGGACCGTCTTCAGCCTTTTCTTCCTCTCGCCGCTTCAGACAAGCCGCTTTGGGGTTTAAATTCCTCTCTGCAAAAAAAGAAGGGTAAATTAAAATAAAAATGCTTATGTTATGACTATTATAACATAGGTTTATGATTATAATAATAAAAAAAAACAGTCTTGAACAAAAGTGCATCACTCCAGGAGGTAGTATGAGAGCTATGTACCTGTGTTTTAATTTTTACTATTTCTTCATATCTTTTTTTCAGAAAAAAAGTCAGTCAAAGGTTTTCCAGATCGAAAATCATTTTCTCCAATTTTTTGTAGGATGGTGCAGCGCACCAAGTTGATGTTATACAATAAGATCATAACAAAAACATTTAATATTTCGTAAAAATAATTGAGATAACAGTAATGCCAAGTTCTCCAATACAAATTTCAAAACCAAAGGTTCTTACTAGTTTGGAAATGTTTTTTTTTTAACTTTGCTGTTACAGCCAAACTTCTTTATGTTCAATGAGAATTTGCAGAATCTTTGATTTACTGTGATCTCAATCCTTTTTACGGAATACCATTTCCGCGTACTTGGCTTTTTTTACATGAAATGTTTTGCTATAATATCCCTTTTTAAAGAATTTGGATAATATTTAAGTTTTAAAGTAGTAAAATATGCGGAATATTGTTCAATATTTTCCAATACCTGATTAAGCTCAGCTCGGCTCTCTAGCATTCCTGGAAGTGGGCAATGTTACTTGTACATAACTTTAATTCATAGGGGAGAGATGTAAATTAAAATGTTGGCAAAGTTACTTTTACATAATTTTAAATTTATAGGGTAGGGAAGGTAATTAAAATTTTGGCTTTTTTTTCTCTATAGTTTTATCATAGTTCCTATTGGCCCTCCAAAGCACAGCTCTCTAGCGTTTCTGGAAGTGGGCAATGTTACTTTTACATAACTTTACATTTATAGGGGAGGGAAGCAAATAAAAATTTTGGGTTTTGAAACGATCCGTCCCCTTGCATTTGAAATAGGTAGATATCTTGGGTTATAGGGGTAGGATAAAGTAAACACTTTGTTTGCTGGCAACGTTTCGTGAGCAAATTCCCACTTTTTCAAGCCTTGAAACTTTGTGTTACATCCTAGATGTCCAAGAGTTGGGGCACATGTCTAAACTACTTAAAACCATATTTGTTTCGTTTATATAATTTTTTTTAATTGTTTGATCAAAAAATTCCTGATTCTCGAAAATTTTTCTTAACTCTTGGACATCTAGGATGTAACACAAAGTTTCAAGGCTTGAAAAGTGGGAATTTGCCCACGAGACGTTGCCAGCAAACAAAGTATTTACTTTATCCTACCCCTATAACCAAAGATATCTACCTATTTTAAAAAAAAATTGGGGTTTTTAAATTTTTTTCTATAGTTTTATCATATTTCCCATGAGTCTGCCAAAGCTCACCTCTCTAGCGTTTCTGGAAGTGGGCAATGTTAATTTTACATAACTTTACATGTAAAGGGGAGATGAGTAAATTAGAATATTGGGTTTTTTTAAATTTTTTCCAAGGGTTTGGTCATCATTTCTAGCAGTCTGCCAAATTTCAGCTTTGTAGCAGGTCTGGAAGTACAGTAGAATTTTGATGATCTATACATGAGTGAGTGGCAATTTCGTTGGTTTCATTTTGGTAGATTTATTTTAGTGCAAATAAGTGCATTTGGTACTGACAAAAACTTTAATAAAATATTTTGTTGAGTATACTAAATATACAGTATTGGCCAAAAGTAGGCTAACTCCCTAAAATTATATACAAATCGGATACTGTACCAACTACCAAAGAATAAGTGGTGTATTTAACAACTTTAATCCGGTTCAACGGGTACGGGTAGACCTCGTCAGATGTCTATCAGGGGAAATGAATCGACCCCTGCCCTCCGTAGATTCCAGGTACTCTTCGACCCGGAGAGTTAGCACCTGTATGGGGTCCCTTTCCCAGGGTTACGGGAGAAGACCACATCGATATGAAAGGCGGAGAGAATGGACCTCGGTACGGTGATCATAGCGTAGGTGGCAACCCTTTCTTTTAGGGATAGTATAAAAGACTACTGCCTTGTAGTACCGGCGTTGGAATCGTCAAAGGCTAGGGGAAGAAAACCTCGATCAAAAATCACCTGGTCCTCCAGGTTGGGGGTTGGGGCATCAGACTAACTCTCTGATACCCGGAAAAAACGTACACTGTTAAAAAACCCAATCAAACGCCTCGGAAAGAAATGAAAAACCTAAGACGAACCAAGCAAAGAAACAGGAATATGATTTTTGGTACATGGAACGTACAAGGAATGAATCGAAAAATGAATGAAATAGTACATGAGTGCAGCAGAATGAAGGTAGACCTTGCTGTACTAACAGAAACGAAAAAGAAAGGAAAAGGATCTGAAAACCTAGGACAATATGACCATTTCTATAGCGGAGTGGCAAAAGAAAAACATGCCCAACAAGGAGTATCTATTTTGGTCAACAAAAGATTTAGAAAATTTATCACCAACTGGGAAGCAGTCAATGAAAGGCTAATTAAAATGAATATAACAATAAAAGGAATGAGACTTACGATTTTTGGAATCTATGCGTATAACGACGATGCAAATGTAGCCGTGAAAGACAATTTTTTTGAAGAAATACACAATGAAATATCAGCAGTAAGTGCATCTAGAGAAATTGTCATATTGGGAGATTTAAATAGTAGAACCGGTAACAGAGTTAATGATCTGACAGTTGGCCAATATGGAGAAAATCTTGTTAATGACAATGGAAACCGGCTAATTACAGTATGTGAGCAATTAAACCTAAAAATCCAAAACGGTTTTTTTCAACATAAGGAAATACACAAATATACCTGGACCAAACCCTCACAAAACCTGAAATCCGTCATTGATTATCTTATCACTAAACAAAAGACAAAACTAAAAATTCAAGATGTCAGAACAAAGCGTGGATCAACATGCGGAAGTGATCACTATTTTCTGGAGTCCAAAATTCTCTTTCCTTATCAAGGCCGAAGCCTGCATCAACAACATCTTGATGATACAGTGATTGAAGAAATTGATCACTGTAAATATAATCTACTAAGCCTAGAACATGACAGCGTAAAAAACTTATACAAAAAGAGACTGAACGAAAAACTTAATACAAGTTCAGGTGAAACCCCAGATGAGGAATACGAATGTATTACATTAAGCATCCACCAAGCTGCAAAAGAAGCACTAGGATTAGTGGAAGAAACTTCTAAAAGAAGAAAACCATACTGGTGGGATGCTGAGATTGAGAGAGAAATAGAGGAAAAAAGGAAATTATATCACACCTACTTATCCCAAAAGACAGATAGAAGCAGACAAGAATACAAAATCGCGCAATCAAAGGTGAGAAGAATGATCAGTGATAAGAAAAATTATTCGTGGACGCAAAAGTGTCAGAAAATAGATTCTTACTTAGGAGGTAGGAGAAGTACCGAAAGCTGGAAAACTATAAGATCGATTAAAAAAGAAACATGCAGAGATATCATTTCACCAATACCAGACAAAGAATGGGATGAGCATTTTAAAAAACTTTTAACTGAAGATAGAGCAGAATTCAAGGAAGACGCAAGAGACAATATAATTAGAACGATGGGATCTCCAGTACCCCTCACAATCTCTGAGGTCAAAAACGTGTGCACAACCTTAAAAAGCGGTAAATCTGCCGGACCCGGAAATATCCCAGCCGAACTTATTAAATATGGCACTGAAGAACTGTTTTGGAGATTACGGAATCTTTTCCAAAAATATTTAAATGGAACTGTAGTCCCAACTGAGTGGAAAACGTCATATATATCCACAATACACAAAAAAGGAAGGAAAGATATATGTGACAATTATAGAGGTATATCTGTGACTAGTACGCTAAGCAGAATATACGGTAAAATAATAAGAAATAAAGTAGAGAGCGAATATAAAGACATGGAGGCAGAAGAACAAGCTGGTTTCAGGGCGGGTAGATCGACTTCAGATCATCTCTTTTGTATAACCCAAGTTATTGAAAAGAAAATGGCATACGGTCAAGAGCTGCATCTGCTTTACGTGGATTTGCAGAAGGCATATGATAGTATACCACTAAATCTACTTTGGAAAGCGTTGGAAAACACAAACATAAGCGTACAACTAATTAAGGCCATCCAAGAGTTATACCGCAATAGTAAGGCAAAAGTTAAAATAAAAGCAAAACTAACCAAAGGCTTTCAAGTAAATAAAGGTCTTAAACAAGGTTGCTGTATCTCGCCTACGCTCTTCAAGATATACTTGGAACAAGTCCTTAAAGTATGGAAGAGAAAATGCCAAAACATGGGAATTCCGTTGGACGAAACCACCTTGTATACTTTATGTTTCGCCGATGATCAGATAGTAGTGGCTCAGGATTATGACGACCTCGAATATATGACACGAAAACTAATAGAAGAGTACAATAAGTGGGGACTAGAGGTTAATCTCAATAAGACAGAGTATATGTGTATCGGTGGAATGAAACAGGATCTAATCTTAAATACCGGGCAGCGAATTCACTCCTGTGATGAGTATAAATACTTAGGTCTAAAAATTACAGCTGACGGAACACTAGACAAAGCTATAAAAGATCGAAACGTACAAGGAAGAAAAGCAATAACTTTATTAAATGGAATAATTTGGGACCAAAGTATATCAAAACATAACAAAAAGCTTATATATAACACCATTATAAAAAGTATTATTACATACGGCTCAGAAGTATGGCCAATCAAGGATAGAACAGAAAAAATGCTTTCCGCTACGGAGATGGACTATTGGAGAAGAGCAGCAGGGAAATCAAAAAGAGAAAGAGTTACAAATCAAAGAATAAGAGAAATTATGACAGTAGGTGAACGTACTTTAGTGGATGATATAAGAACAAAACAACTGGTGTGGTACGGACATGTACAAAGAATGAATGACGAAAGACTACCTAAACAAATACTACAATGGAAACCAACTGGCCGAAGAAAACGAGGACGGCCAAGGAGAAGCTGGAGAGAAGGAATAGACAGTGAAATAAGAATAAGAGGCCTAGATGATGAATTATGGGCAAACAGAAACGAGTGGAGATTGGGTATCGGAAGACGTAGAACGTTGTGAAACCGATAAATATATATATATATATATATATATATAATCCGGTTCACGATTAGATTTATGTATAAATAATTAAATAATAACTTTATTTGCAACAAAACGGAAATAAAAACAATTTTACAAATTGATCTAAGTTTAGCCCCTGGCAAAATAGATTAAATATTTTTCATTTAATTAAGAAATCCTAAACTACTCGTAAATCTTTAAAAACACAATACATTAAATAATAAAAGGAAATTGCTTATTATTGCTAATAAAAAATGGTAAAAAACAAAAAAAAAACTTAAAAACAGAGAAACAGAAATTCTTTGGCAAAAAACAAAAAAAAATGAAAGAGTTACGATTGTTAATTTATATAATTTACAAAGAGAAAGAAAAATTAGATTTGTGTAACTATATGTAAAAAAATCTATAAATAATTTTAAAATGTAAACGAGTAAAACAATCTAAACGAAACAAACTTGGTGTCAGTTATTAGTGTTAAATAGATAATTTTTCAAAAACTTTTTAAATTGAAATGATTTTAGAGACTTAGTTTTTTTGGTATTGTGTATATACAATTGTAAGGTTTTATTCTATTTTTGGCCAATACTTTATGTGATCATATTAGTTAAACTATTGATAGTGAGTTAATCATTTGGCAATGTTTTGTTACTATGGAGCGGTGACATGTCAAAGCACAAAACACCCAGAGATTATAGAACAGCTAAAGATTCGATTTCATAACTAACAAAAATAAAAAAAGTGGGTACACATTACCATTGAAAGAGCTAAAAATTTGGTTTAACTAGAAGGGCACTCGTAGGCAACCGGTTAGGCAGCCTAACCAAACTTGCTATACTTTGATTTTTATCGCGTCCTTGTTAAAATGGCGGAGACTGTCAGTTGTTGTTATTGTTGTTGGGTTTTTGTTGAAAATTCTTGGACGTTCCCTACTCTAATAGAAAAAGTACCGTTTTAAGACCCTTAACAGTTTTTGATAGATTTTAACCGAAATTTAATTTAAAAACTGGCAAACCACAAAACACCACACATTCTTCAAATTTTTAGTGATTTACTTACCTCTAACTTGTTGTTCCAAAGTCATGATGACCTCAACAGCCATATTTAGGATTCCCAGCTTGGTCTGAGGTTTGTCTGTTTTTAGGTGTGACATGCACATTCTGCCCAGTTCTTTAAGGGCCTCATTTATATCTCGAATCCGTATCCTGTTTACAACAAAAGGGACATGTCAGTAAATGTTATAATTATCCTCGAAATCTATCAAATGCTTTATTATCACATACTTTAATACTAGTTAAGCAAACTACTCTTTCACATATAAAAAAAATTGTTACATTTTATTTTACCACTTCGCCTATTTTAATGATTTTTGGTAATTTATTGTTATATTTTAACTTTCTGATGGGTAACTTTTGCGCAAAGATGCATTTTAAAAAATATGACTCAATGATCTCAAAAACTACTTACCCCAGCAGTGATTTACAGCTCATTTTAAAAAGTCTTTAAATGCCTTATGAAATTGGTGTGTATTAAATTAAACTTTTTGTTGTATACAAGGTGTTTCCCAAACATCGAAACAGAGGCCTTTTTGGGTATTTAGAGTGCGAAGTTGAAGAAACGCTCGGGAGAAACGGGGGACACTTTTTGGCTATCTTGAAATTTTTGTAGCACGAACTCCCTTCGAGGGGAATACTTTATCCCTATATTTTTAATAGGGCAAGTGGGTCTAGTGATACCTTGTTTTAAAGGCCTTTTGAATGTCCTTACAACCGTGTAAAAATTTCAATAATCTATCCATTAGTTTTTGAGATAATTGCCTTCAAACTTTAAAATTTAACATGGACTGATAAAATAAAAATTTAATTAGAATTTTATTAATTTTTGTATTTCATTTTATCATTATCATGATGATTATAGAACATTTAATTAGAATTTTATTATTTTTTGGATTTAATTTTTATTTTCTCAGTCCACGTCAAATCTGAAACTTTAAAATCAAATATCTCAAAAACTAATCTATGGATTTTAGAAATTTTTACACGGTTGTAAAGATATTGAAGAGAGTTCAAAACAAGGTAAGACTAGACTCACTTCACCCTGTTCAAAATATAGGGATAAAGTATACCCCTCGAAGGGGGTTCGTGCTACAAAAATTTCAAGATAGCCAAACAGTGTTCCCCTCGCAAACAAAATCGACGTGTCCGAGCGTTTCTCCAAATTCGCACTGCAAATACCCAAAAAGGCCTCTGTTTCTATGTTCATGAAACACCGTGTATAAAGAAACATATACCAAAAAATAATCAAAAAATGGTTATTTTCTTAATAAAATGATAAATAAAAATTGGCTTTTTTCCCTAAAATTGTTCCCCGAATTTTCAAGTATTTTTATAGGTAATTTTTTTTCTGCATGAACTTATCATTTGCCAAAATATTAAAAAAGAATATATAAAATTTTTAAAATTTAAGAATAGCTTTTTCGAGATATAAAAAATTTAACAAAAAATATATTATATAAATATATAAAGACATATTTAAAAAGCTGTCCTAGTTTAAAGAGTCTTCTTTCTTTCCAAAAATTTTATATATTATTTTTATTTTAAATAAATTTACCAAAAATCACCAAAATCGGTAAGGTACTTTGTCAAACATTCTATTTTTTAGATGATTTCATATATGAATTGGTTCAGAGCAATTTAACCTAAGTTAAATATTCTTAAAATTAAACTATTAATTTCTTTAAATCAGCTGTAAGGTCAAACACAGTAAGTAAACAAAAATCAGCTAGCAAAATATTTGGTATTTATAATTTGTCAATTAAAAAAACTAATGCATGCACCGAATCGAATATAGGCCAAATATACAGTAAGTTTTTAAAATTTAAATATATCGAGTTTCTAAAACAACAGTTTAAAAATTAAAATAAAAAATATTAGATGTGTCCATTTTTCATTCCTATACAGAGTGATATTTACATAAATAAATAACTACAAAAAATTTGTTTGGTTAAATATTGAAATGGAAATATTGGAAATTTTCGAACGTTTCTCGGAAATATTGGGAATATTGGAAATGTTTTAAAAAATCTTATCTTTCATATTTTGTAACCTTAGGGAGCGTTCTTAAATTGTACAACGCAAAAACTCAGGAACTTTGATTCCCAACCCCTCCTCTTAACGCATTTTCAAGAAAAAAACATTAACATTGAGTGTAACGCAAGGCCAAAACCCCCCTCCCCCCTTGAGCGTTACGTAATTTCAGGATAGGCCCTTATAAGCATTAAACCACAAAGTAAAGGCCTAAATTTTTTGTGATTAAGCTTACTATCGAACAATTTTTATTTCCGATACTATTGAAGATTTTGAGGAAGTAGACTGGGCGAGACGATGTTATTGAGTGAATAGTGTAGTGTGTCAAGGAATGAGATTTTTGTTGTACAAATTTGACCTTATTTCTGTATATTTGTTTGAAGAATAACTCCTGATTTGTGTTCATGTATAAGCCATCTGCGTTTTCCGGTGTTTTGTTATCATTTTATAAATAAATATTCCCTTTTTTCTTATTTTTTTAATATTTCATATATTTCCATATATTTCCATTGTTTCAGGAATTATTTCCGAAAATATATTTCTGGAAATTTTACAACACTAATTCTAGCTAAAATTAATATTGTTCTTAATTGATTTAGGAACAAAATAGTATAAAATTAGCATAGATTTCTATTTAACCAGCGCAGCGTAGCCAACATATCGGTAATTTGTTACATTTTAAAAACAATAAAATCAAGGAAATTAAAAAATTATACTACAACAAATCTTGTCAACAATGTCTTAGTAGACGAGAAATATTCACTACAGAATAAATAATTTTAAACTTTCGTACTTTTTACTGACTGAGGAAACACCCTGTATAGTATAGTAGTGAAAATATTAAACAGATGGTGTAAGTACTTATTTCACAATAACTCAAGATGAAAATAACTGAGATAAAAATTAATCCTAGTTACAAAAAAGCCACGCATAAGGATTAAATTTCAGTTAGGCATTTTTTTTTGCAGGAATTAAAGTATCATGATACATAGCTTTAAAAAAATAAGCCACATATTTAACACTTCTTAACATCTGGAAAGAAAAATAATTTCTGCGTTTTATTGATGATAGAATTTGAAAAAAGTATGAAATTTGATGTTAGTGGGTTGAAAATTAAAATCTTTTGCCAAACTGTCTAAATGAAAAAGCAACCAGGGACAAAAATATAACTTGAGACCATAAGAGTGACCTTCTATGACAGAAATGAACTAGTATTTGAAAAATCATTTAATTTGGTGTGCTTAGTCAAAATTATTTTAAAATAGTATTACTGCAGCGATTTAAAACTATTATTAGTCCGCTATCTTATACAGTATTAGAGTTTTAAGTTTGTTCGTTACTCGGTAGGTTATTTTAAAAATTGGTTGTTTTCCCCCTATTTCGACCCCCTTGAACTGAGGACTGAATGAACCCACCTAAACGCTCCCAAAACCTGATTTTTTTAGGTTTTATTCAATTTTCTCCAAAACCAACCTTTTATGGAGAACAAAATTCCCTTTCCAATGATGTATTGGTCGATTTATTTATTTCGGTAGGTTTTATTCAATTTTCTCCAAAACCAACCTTTTATGGAGAACAAAATTCCCTTTCCAATGATGTATTGGTCGATTTATTTATTTCGGTAGGTTTTATTCAATTTTCTCCAAAACCAATCTTTTATGGAGAACAAAATTCCCTTTCCAACGATGTATTGGTCAATAGGGTTAGGAAGACGAACTAACTCTTCAGTGTCGTCCGTAAATTAAGATTTATTTACTACACTTCTTGATAAAAAATGTGTAGTATACTTTATTAAAAAAACACTATATTACAATGTGTGGTTTATGTCACTTTTAAGATTCCAGTGGCGTACTTAATAAACAAAATAATCAATATCTGTTACATCTTTTATCTTTTTGTTTTAAACTATATCCTACTGACATTAGTTTTTAAGAAAATTTTACAATATTTATTTATTTTTGTAATTTTTGAAAGTGACTCCGATTTACAGATGCCTCTGGAGAGTTACTCATAACCTATATCACATTCTGTGACACACCGTTTGAACGAAAATTTAATTAGCCACCGTAAAGTAACAGACATTTTGTCATTTAACAAAATTGGATAAAACAAAAATTTGTTTGGTGATTTTTGAAAACTAATTTAAATTAAGGACGCTACTGGAGCGAAAATTATAAAATAACCTCTACCTGTTACATATGGTTTAAAAGGATATTTGACTGTCTACCACAAAGTATAGAACACATTTTCTAATAAAGAGCTTGGTTTTTAAATAAATAAATGCCGGATCTGATACCTTCCAAGCCCATTAGCACACTCCAAGTAAACTACATGCTATATCAGCCATGAAAACAGTTTTTTGTAAATATCTCAGAAACGAAAGCTCCTATAAAGTTTTTGTTATAACACAAATTATTTAGAAAAATATGTTCTTCTCTATTCCGAAAACCGCATGTCCAAATACACCCAAATAACACAATTTCGGCGATATCTAAAAAAAAATTCTTTTGTCGGAAACATTAACGGACACAATAACTTTTCTAGCCATTGGTGCGCAGGCCAGGAATGTAATGTAAAAAATCGGATAAACCTATGAAATGTTTTTTTATTTTTTAAATTTACGGACGTCTCTGAAAAGTTGGTTAAGTCAAAGCCCACTAGAGGTGTTGAAAAAGTAACTATTCGTTACACAAGTACTTGTTACTCGACAAATAACGGAGTACCGAATACCGATCCTGAAATTACTTTCGTTACTTTGATTCCCTCGATTGTTTTAGTATTCAGTAATCCATTGTATATTTTTTGAGTTCTCGTCTAAGATTGTTATTTTTGTCTCTATTTTTATTTACTTTTAGATTTTAAGTATGTATTTCTTTGTATATAAGGCATTAGATTTTTAAAACAAAGTTCAACACAGAACAGTTCCTATGTAATTCTTACCTTTATTTTTTGAATATTTTCATAATATCAACAACAAAAATATACCTACGTAAATGATGTACGAATTAATTTTGCATTAATTGTAGTCGACTAACGAGTAGTAACGAATATTAAAAAGTAACAAAAATCAACACCTCTAAAGCCCACCGACTTATACACCGTTAAAAAGGAAATTTTACTGTCTACAATAAAGTGTAATATGCAGGCTTAGTTTCCGAAATAACTAGATAAAACTTGTAAAAAATGGTTTATTTTGTGATTTTTTCAAATTGATTTAATATACCTAAAGTTTCATTTATAAAACTAATACGACCATTTTATACAGCGCTTAAAATGAAGCTTTATTGTCTACAATAAAGTTTGAGTCAAATTTTTCCTTGATGAACCTTGGGTTGAATAAATCATGGGAAAATCATGATGATTTTTTAAAACTTAAATTAAAACTTACAAATTAGTTCAATAAATGGACGCTGCTGGAGAGTTTGTAATCAGTCTAACCCCACCGACTTACAAATTTTTATAATGGCAATTTTATTGTCTACAATAAAGTGTATTATACATTTTTCTGTCAAAAGTTTTTGAGAAAATTTGAAAAAACGTAAACATTGGAGGTTTTACAGCTAATTTAAAAAAAACTAATATGATATTATTTTTCTGCTACACAATTACACACTTTGAATGCATATCTGTGTTAAATGGGACTTTACAGCGTCAATTTAAAATTTCGGCGCCATGTTGGCCGCCATCTTGAATATCTCAGTCCCTGTCAAAATTTCAGGCGAGGCAACCGGTATATTTGGATTCAGCGAGGTCGAAATTGATTGATCATTTACTCAGAAGTAATATAGAATTTTCTTTGTTTGAAACAATGATTGATTGAAAACAAAATTTCGGACTTCCATTGTCTCTATTTATTTTAAACACAACGATTCGGTTAGTAAGTATCTCTTACCGTTTTCAAGTGTAATTACACTAGAAAACGGTTATAATAGCGAAGAGGTTGCGTGGCACATCAAACTAAATGATTTAACAAAAAATCGCACCTTTCTCTGGCATTATTAGCCATCCGCCTTTCTTTTTCCCTTTGCGCTTTCACATCCGGATCAAGATCGGCATCCTCCGTTTCATCGGCACTAGAACAACTGTTAAACAACACAGTGTTTAAAAAAAAAATTAAAACGAAATAAACCGGCGGAAAGATACCGAAGACCCTTGAAACGTTATCAAAAACCGCTTATTTTTGACACACACTGTATATAAGGCCCATATTCATCTGTAAAAGTTAAATCCAAAACCAAAAAAATGAAAACAAATTACTCAAAAATAATAAATTACAATAATAATAATCTACTCATGCTGGCCAAATTCTCAATATCGAATGTTACGTTAATAGGACAAATGTTTAATACCTTCTGATCTGATCTGATACCTTTCTTGAAAACAGTTTTTGTAAATATCTTGGAAACGGAAGCTCCTACGAAATTTTTGGTTATAACACAAATTATTGAGAAAAATGTGTTACTACTATATTCCGAGGAAAGCGCATATTGATGAGATGCTCTGTTAAAAAGTAAGCAATTTTTCAATTTTTTAACTGTCAAAAGATTGTCATTAGCATTCGAAC
Source organism: Aspidapion aeneum (assembly GCA_963576565.1). NCBI lineage: Eukaryota > Metazoa > Arthropoda > Insecta > Coleoptera > Brentidae > Aspidapion > Aspidapion aeneum. The sequence continues at coordinate 28,436,378 of OY755038.1, read as the reverse complement.
ACTTTTTTCATGAAAATCTCATAAAAATTGGTCGAGCGGTTCCGGAGCTATCGGGGGCCGGACAGACACACACGGACGTCACGACGAGATTGCTAAGATATGATGACACATTATCAGAGTTATCTCAAAAATATTTTTTTTTCATGAAAAACAATACCTTCTCGAGCCATTGCTGCGAGGGCTAGGAAAATTTTGAAAACTCCCGAAACATGTAGATGTAGTTTAAAAGTGTGACAGTTTTTTGCAATCTATGAAATTTAAGTCATTTCCAAAAACATTAGTATATTTAATAGAATGATACAAGGATTTTTTTAAAACCTTAAAAATGTGTAAATATAGACCAGGCAAACATTTTTAATTTTTAAATAATTGTACCTTTTTACCAAATTTTGTACACATACGCAATAATCTTCCAAAGTTCCAAGAACCTACTTCGTTAAGATTTTTGTTAACTTTTCTGTGGCGCACAGGCGATTTACTGATATACGAGATTTGTACAAACCTTGGAGCTTTGAGATCTTTGGTACAACATAAGTTTCTTATTTATTATTTTTCTTCACAACCGGGACCACCCTGTATACACTGCCTACAATTTTCAAAAGCTGTTAAAATTTCTAATAAAATAATGTATTATATTATTACTTTTTTTTAAATTAACGAAAAATATGAGCAAGTAGGTATGGTATTTCCAAAAAAATTTCGATTTTTTAAAAAAGTATATTTTTTTGTTTTGTAATTCTCAAATGCAGGAAACAAAACAATTAATACGGTTTACTACAAAAATATTTTGGAATTTCTCTACTACTAAATAAATGGATCCATGACGGATCTGATACCTTCCTAGCTAGCCTATTAGCACACTTCAAGTGAACTCCATAATTCAGCCTTGAAAACAGTTTTTTATAAATATTTCAGAAACGAAAGCTCCTACGAAATTTTTGGTTATAACACAAATTATTGAGAGAAATGTGATCTACTATATTTCGAAAACCGTATATTGATGCGATGCTCCGTTAAAAAGTAAGCATTTAAAAAAAAAATTAATTGTCAAAAAACCGTCATTAGCATTAAAGGATTTTGACCAAAATCTAATCAGCTCGTGACAGTGTCGAACACTATTTTACCTGAAAATTTTATGGAAATCGGTTTAGCGGATCAAGAGCGTTACGGACAGACATACATACACAGACAGACATCACGACGATATTGCTAAGATATACATCCAAAAAACACATTTTCGGCGTTATCTGAAAAAAGAATCTTTTGTCGAAAACAATACCTTCTCTAGCCATTGCTGCGCGGGCTAGGAAGGTAAAAATCATAAAAAAGTAAAATATGCTACAGGGGAAACACGATAAGTTCTTATTATGACAAAAACAGAGCAAAATCGCATTTTCTTGGAGATATTGTATTGCTTTGAATTAATCAATTTTTTTAAAAACCCTTTCAATTATTTAAATGAATAAAAAAAATAATATAAAAAAGAAATTAACAAACAAAACGTTTTTTTTAAATTTTTTGGAAAATCTTACTTGCTCATATTTTTCCTAGATTTAAAAAAAAATTGTAATAATGTAATACATTACTTTATTAGAAATTTTAACAGCTTTTAAAAAATGTAGGCAATACATTACAGGGTGGTCCCAGTTGTGAATAATAAATAAAAAACTTGTTTTTATGAATCTCGTATATCAGTAAATCGCCTCTGCGCCACAGAAAAGTTAACAAAAACCCTAACGAAGTAAAAAAGAGTTCTTGTTTCTCTCATATTTTTCTATGGGTAGCTTGAAAGCTTAACCTCACGGGTCTAATGGACACCTAATAAGTGTTGACAGTTAACTGTTTCGTCCTTAGAACACTGCTTGGTCAATGTGACACTCTTGCGAAGTTAATTAAACGGTTTTGTCTCTAATCCTATGTTAATAGTAAGAAAACTCTGGCAAGAAGCGCCATCTACCGAGATACAAGAGAAACCAGAACAATAGCAGGCGAAATTAAACTGCTATACACATCGATCAATGAAAAGATCGATTACAAATAAAAAGAAACAAACTAATCCGCGACCTACGACAGCTCTTCTGCCTTTAGGATCAACGCTTATTGCGTTTTTTACCGCCATCAGACACGTGAGCGTCAAATAAGCGAAAGTTTTTAAGCCAAATAATACTAACAAACGTGAAATTTAGTACCCGTAAGTAACAAGTTTGGTTTTTAAATTCACGGGTACTAAATTTTACGTTTCTAACGAAGTAGGTTCTTTGAATTGTGGAAGGGTACTGTATATGTGTACAAAATTTGGTAGAGTTACAATTATTTTGAAATCATAAATTTTTGCCTGGTCTAAGAATATAAATAAATGTACAACATATAAAATTTCATAATATAAATCGTGCGGAAAATCACGTCTCAAAAAATTATTTTGAATGAATGAAACTCCAAATAAGTATAACTAAGTCAGAACCATTTTCGAATTTAAATTAAAAATTTTGTCCTTTTAAGTAATTGTAATATAATATTGGTAATTTTGTAAAAATTATTACCAATAGATATCGTAACATTTGAAATATCTGAATATGGGCCTCTAGTTTGGGAAAAAAAATTCTATAGGTAGGTAAATTAGGTAAGTGATGTGATTTAGGAAATATCTAGGTACTAGGTATATACAGGGTGTCCATGATAAAATAATCTACATGGCGATTTCGGAAACCTTAAGAGATAGAATTTTGGTTAAATGAGAAAAAGTTGTATGGAGATTAAACATATCTACAGGGGATTTTAAAATATCCAGCAAAAAAAAGTTGTGTTTTTAGGAAAATTGAAATACTTCCACCATCTTGTAAACAAATTTTATAATGGTAGTTTTGTATAAGCTGCTATGGCCAAACATATTAATATTATTATTACTATTGACGCTTTTATTGTCGAACGATTAATACATTTTACAAAAGTATATAACTTAGGATACTAAATTCTTAGGACAAAAGTGGGAGTTCGCACTATCTATTCTTCAGGAGAATGGATAGCAGCGTTCTTCCACTCAGGCTTGGTTTTTAATAAATGATGTTAACAAATTTTTGCTATGCCTCCTATTTTTTCTGTAACCATATCCACCTTTGTTATTTCCTATGGCCGCCATATTGGATTTATACGTCATTAAATAGATCATTAAAAGAGCTTTTCAACCATGTATAACAAGCCTATCTTCGGGTGATGGCATATGTGAATTTATTTAAAAATTACCAATATATGGGCCCCTACGCTCACACTAGGGACTTTAACTCCAGACTAAATTACCGTTCGTTTGATATCACACAAGTCATGTTTTGACTTAAACTCAAATTTTTGAAATCTACCCCCACCCCAACCTTAAAAAGACAATAACTAAAATATATTTTGTTTAACTACGGACTCTTTTGTTTCATATCACACACGCCATATTTTTACGTAAACTCTAATTTTTTTAATCTACCCTGACCTTTTTTTTTAACTAAAATGTATTTTGTTTAACTCCAGACTTACTTACCTTTCGTTGGATATCACACACGCCATATTTTCACGTAAACTCTAATTTTTTTATTCTACCCCCACCCTTTTATTTGGCTTGTGTTCGGTGGATTTCGTTTATTTTTAAATGGGACCATCCTGACCTAAGACTCAACCCATGTACCAAATTTCATTAAAATCGAGCAATAGGTTTTTGAGTTATGCGCGTTGGTTGTTACAGACAGACACACAGACAGACAGGCATACAGACAGACGGCGCGACAAAAAAGTTTCAAAATCATCTGAAACGAAAAGATATATAAAAAATTTGAAATCGGAGCAACTTTTTTTTTCTCCAAAAAGTTTTTTCACTTAGTTGGCTATAAAACAAATACCGTAATTGTGTTTATTGTTATACCTACGTAACTGTCTGTCAAATCTTTACCAACTACTTGATTTATTTGTTAAGAGTTTAAAAGTATCTCGATTAATTTTAATATTTCTTGAGTTACCACTGCCAATTAAATTTAATATGGAAAGGTTTCCGAATTGGAGTTTCATCATAAATAATTTTGAGTTGTTAACCTTAGTATCATAAAGAAAAGATAAATTTTAAGAAATTTTAGTATTTTTTAGCCAAAGTTAAAAAATAAGTATCTTTACAAATAAATCAATTAATTTACAAATTTTTTTCAGATAGTTATGACAAAAAGCACAATTACGACATTTGCTTCACAGCCAGCTAAGTGAAAAACGTTTTTTTTTTTTTAATTAAATTCGTATTTTCCATGATAAATTTGTTATACATAAGAAACAAATTTGGCTATGGCTACAAACAGGTCTAGAAAAATTTTGTTAACGTTATTCCATTGGCCGTAGTTGCTAATAGAAAACTAAAAAATTTTCTAAAACTTGTTTACAAAATGGCGGAGATATTTAAATTTTTTGAAAAACGCAACCTTTATTTAGTTTTTGCTTGATATTTTAAAAACCCCTGTAGATATTCTTAATTTCAATACGGCATCTGGTTGGGCTTGGAAGAGCGCAACTTTTTTCTCTTTTAAACAAAATTGTATCTTTTACCGTTTCTAAAATCTCTATGTAGTTTCTTTTATCTGGGACTTATAAGGATTTCACTCATATCTTAAACAAAAAAATGTTTTTTTCTATTTTAAAATATTCTCACCAAGCTGAAATTATCAGAATACAGTGAAACCTCCTATAGGCGGACACTCATGGTTTCGTCGATTCTGTCCGCTTATTGGAGGTGTCCGCTTAAGAGAGAGAACTGCGAAATTTTAATATATATTTATTATTAAACGTGGTTGTATTACTTATAATAAAACAGGACAACACAAACGGAAAACTTAACAACACTTTAAATAGAAAATCGCTAAAAAATCAGGTAAACTTAGAAAGTTTTTTACTAGGCGCAATTTCAAAGAGATCTATACCACCCAACAGAACAATAAAAATAAAACACAGCAGTCCCGCCGACTAAAATATGTTGTAAATACGACAGAATTTATTTTCCGCAGTCTCCGCATTAAAACGGAAAGAGGTAATTCCTCGGCTGCAGAGTGCGTTGTTGCCAATATTCTACATAATATTTATGCCCATGTCGTGCAGCGCTCCGTCCCGTTGTCAGAGGTCCGCCTCCAGATTTCAGAATTTTTTAACCAAAAAAAATTGTCCGCGTCCGGTTATTGGAATGAATTTTACAACAAATTTATCCGCCTAAAGGAAGTATCCGCTTAATAGAGGTGTCTGCAAGTAGAGGTTTCACTGTACTGCTGTTTACGATTTTTGTACAAAACTTGTTACTTTTCTTGGGGAGTAATAATATGCTTTCTTTTTTTTATTTGTCCGAAAAATATTTAAAAAACAAATTGATAAGTAGTTTGTTTAACAAAAAAAATTGGCGTTACTAAAAACCCGTGTCGAAGACTAGGGATCTCTACGAGAGTTCTTTTTGGTAAACAAATTGCTTAAAAACAAGTTTTTTTTTAGATTTTCCGCAGAAAAAATTATTAAACAAAAGAACGGAGAGCACGGTGAGAATATAAAACTTTTCTCGCACACCTTTTGGGAGAACCCTGATGTGTAAAAAGTAATAGTCTAAAAATCAAAAATAGAAAATTTCAAGAAAAAAATATTATAATTCAAACATTTTTAAAGAAGTTTTTTGTCCTAACTGTGAAATTTTTTTGGGGCGAGGATTTAGGATGGGTGGTGGAATCCATAAGGATGGTTAGTGTGTGTTTACGTTATGTGATTCCAGACCAAAACTAATATACAGTATTAAAAATAAATCAAGAATAACTGGTCTGAAACTACATTATGGCATACTGAAGACAAAATCCAAGTTTTTTGTTTTTAAAGTCGACAAGCGGAGGTACCATATCAATCTGGTGATGATATTTTTGGAAAAAGATAGAATTGTAATTTTTAAATTTTGATTTTCTAATAATAGTTTTTATCATTTAAAACACCAGTATTTACTAAGATTTTAACACTTACAACTTAGACCAGGGTCTAAGTATCAAGTCCATACACTTGATCCCGTCTGGTTTAGTTGTATTTTTTAGAAACTTAAAGGTCAAATTATTGCAAAGATTTAATCGAATGATAAGCATTTCTCAGTGAGTTTTATCTCACAAAATTGTAAATAAACTTAAAGATAGAGAAAACCCAAATAAAAATGTATAATATGTAATTTTTTTAACATCTAGACCGTGGAGTCTTAGGATTCCATATAAAATAGTCTCAAATTTGTAAAACTATAGAAATGATCAATGTTCGATAAAAATTTTTATAGACATTTACAATACAATACGAACCAATATTTAAATAATATAAAGACCCAACCTATATTGTTTTCCGAATAAAATTGAATAAGGTTCTGTCAACGTTAACTTTTCTAAATAACTAACATATAAAATAAAACTGAAAGCAGTTAAATGATGTACACTGAATTGCTCCGATTTTATTCGGCATCCCCTAGTGACGTTTGTAAATACGGCTGCCATTTTTAAACCAAAATATTTTATTTTTTAAATTTTTTGTAAGTTTTGTGTGGATATACTGTTTGACATTGTAACAACGAAAAAATATGGCCTATATTGCAAGTTATATATAAAAAATTGTATAAGTATTAAAATATATTGCATTCAAATCAAAAAAAAAGTTAAACCTTTGACCTAAATGTAGAAGAAGCCTATAAACATAACACTTAGCACCCCCTTAGTAAATACCGGTGTAATTGTTTCACAAATGGTCAAGAATTTAGAAAAATTCGAAAAGAATACAAGAAAAGAAGCACGAACGGCAAGTTTGCATTTTGTAGTGTCTGTCTACATTGAAAAATGCGACTGGTTTACAAGTGAGGCACGGCCTACGGCGCTGAACCTTGGCAATCCAGCATTCGCTTTGTATGCATAGGTTTTGCCCTAAGTCCCGACTGGTGCCGTGACAGCGGACACCACGTTGTCAAGTTTTACTCAAAGTATAAGCCTTTGGTAAAAGTGCGCGCTATCTAAACGCATTTTCAAATGGAGACAAAGAGTGGTGTTACAAACTTAAAACTCCTCATTTTACGACTTTCTTTAATGAAATGTTAATCTTGGATTTTATCTTGAGTACAACTAGGAACATACCGTTCGCGGACATTGTTGGCTTGTCTGCGCTCCCGTTCGCGCATCGCCTTGTTGGTGGGGTCTTCGGATTCTTCCGTCTCGTCGCCGGCATTGCTTGAGGCACTAATAATTGTAATCAAGTCAAAACATATACTATACGTAGACTCGTTTCATCAAACCTTTGGTTAGTAGTATTTACCACGTATGTTAAAACCGCACAGCACATTACCGCAAGACTAAAAACCGTGCAGCGGTTTTACCCCTCAAGGCTTTTGCTGCGCAAGATCAAAAACAACGCAGCATAATACCGCTTACAAAAAATACAGAAATTAATCCTTTCTGGTGTATTAAATGCAATGCGGCTGCCATAAATAAAAACAAAGTACCTGCATTTATCAAAACCGAGAAAAACCAGATTAAAGTTTTTAAAAAGCATAGTAATTTGGTCTAAATCATATCATAACTTCGGTATATCTTAACCGATTTTAAAAATACTTATACCAAAATGTGCGTAAGAATACGGTAACTATCAATCTTAACAAAAACATTACATGTAAAAAAAACCAAGTACGCGAAAATGGTATTTCGTAAAAAGAATTGAGGTAAAAGTGAAGTCAAGTTCTCCAATACAAAATAAAGGTTCGTACTAGCTTGAAAATGTTTTTTTAAACTTTGCTATTAAAGCCAAACTTCTTTATGTTCAATTTAGCACTGGGCCGAATAGTCATTTGCAGCCGTAATATCCAAGTAAAAAAAAACATTTCCAAACTAGTATGAATCTTGCATTTTGAAATTTGTGTTGGAGAACGCTTTACTTTTATCTCAATTCTTTTTACGGAATACCATTTTATGATTTCACTCCTTTTTTAAAGTATTTGGATAATATTTAAGTTTTAAAATTGTAAAATATGCGAAATATTGTTCAAAACTTTTCCAATGTTTCTGGAAGTGGGCAATGATACTTTTACATAACTTTACATGTATAGGGGACGGGAATAAATTAGAAATTTTTGGTTTTTTGATTGTTTTTAAGGGTTTGGTAATAATTTCTATCAGTCTGCCAAATTTCAGCTTTGTAGCATGTCTGAAAGTACAGTAGAAAAAGATCTATACATGAGTGAGTGAACAAGTGAGTGGCAATTTCGACGTTTTTTGAAATTTCGGACCTACTTTAGTACTTTATCGAAGTCCATGAAACTTGTTGGGTTGTTAACTCTATGAAGATCTACGACTGTGCAAAGTTTGAATTTCGTAGCTCATTTCGAAGTAGTGCTTTAGATAGGTCAAATATGGGCTGAAATGTTTCAAGAAAAAATGGAACAGCGTTGCGCGAACTTGGCGGGGCACTACCGTGCCCCCAGATTTAAAAAAACCCTTTTTTTTCACAAATGTCACTTACTTTGTTTTAATTTTGGGCAGCCGAATGAGTTTGTTATTAACAGCCCTGCTTCTGACTGCATCAGTTTTCCCCCACTGCCGTTGTACGTAAAGTTGCGATTACCTTTGTTCTAACGCCCTAGTTAAAGTTATTTAATGTCCTATTTACTTAAATTCGCTTTTTAAAAAGTAATTAAATTGATTTATTATTAAAAAACATTAAAATTGTATTTGCGTATAAAATACATTGGAGCGGCTAGTATGCACCGCAATGTTCGCAGTTTTTGAACTTGAAAAAAGCTTTACGCAGTATTTTTTGCGAGGTAAACAGCACATTTTATAAAAATCTTGCCTGTAAAATACTTACTCACTAATGAGCTGAGCGGTTTTAAAGTTCCTGGTATTTTTTTCGCGGTAAAATCACCAAAACCCAATTTCTAAAAACGTTTAATCAAAATTAGTGAATTTCAAAGAAAGAATTTTAGATTACTTTTATAACAATTTTTACTTTTGAATCAACTTTTAGGAAGAGATAGAAATTTAATGTAAATTACTATTTTCTAAGCAAAAAGCGGGTTTATGTGTAACCTTATAAAGTTAAAGATAGCTCCGGGACGGATTTAAAAAAAAAGGAAGGGAAAAAACTTTAGGGGGTCTGCCAGTTTGCTGCCTATCCTCAGTGAATTTTATTTATAATTTTTTAAATCGTAGTTAAAATCAAATAAAAAACATAAGCGTGAAAATTGGTCAAGTTGTTTAAAAGTTACAGTCGAACAAAAATCCATAATCATAATTAATCGTTTTTTGTGGTTGGTTAATAGAAACATATAATAGTTTAGAAAAATTAGTTCCAAAGAACATTTTAACCAGTTTTAAATATATGGGCTCCGTGTGAAACGAGTCTTAACATTAAACTTATAGTTTTTTAAAAGTTTAATTTTTGACGGATGAACTTACTATCTCCTAGACCGTTTTGGCTGTTTGGCAGGTGGACCGCTTGTTGAATTTGGTTGTAGGCCATCTACTGAACTCGATGGTTTTGTATCACTGTCTGGAGGCTCCTTCCGTTTTTCTAAAAACCCAAAAAAAATATTAAAATGTTACATAAGGATAAAAGTCCCTGGGCTACGCTATAACGTGGGGTTTAATGGTAAAAAAAACATTGTATAATTGAACCATATGCTGTAACAACGTTGTAAGCGCCAAATACTGTTTTTTTGGAAAATAAAAACGTTTTATTTTTAATTGCGTAGACATGTACACCAGTATTTACTAAAACTTAGCATTGTAAACCGGGTTTAAGTATCAAGTCTATAGACTTGATACCGACCGGTTTAAGTGTATTTTTTTAATACTCCCAAGTCAAATAACTGCAAAGATTTGGTTCACCCTAATGTGCAATATGATAGTAAGCATTTCTCAGTGAGTTTCATCTCATATAAATTCAAATTAACTTTAGAAATAAAGAAAAACCACATAAAAATTTTGTAACCAAATGTCATTTTTTGGAAACTTAGTCCGTGCAGTCGTAGGATTCCCGTTAAAAATAGTCTCAAATTGTAGTACCACCCCTGAGGGGTGGTTTAAATTTCGAAAAACAATAGAAATAATCCGTGATTGACAAAAAAACGTACATACAAAAATACTCAAAGCTAAATAATACATAAATAACTTAAAACTATATCTGTAGATGCATTACCGTATTAAATGCGTATCAATATTTAAATACTGTAAAAAGCACAAGATGTATTAGAATCCCTTTCAATTACTCATTCACTGAAACAATCGACCATCGGTTTAATCGTCGCTAACTTGTCTAAAAAATTAACATGTAAAATATATCGGAGAGCTGACACTGACTTACACCGTTTTTATTCGACATTTCCTAGTGACATTTGGAGGTTCAAATATGGCTACCTTTTTAAACCAAAATATTTGATTATTTATGAACAATTTATATAAATATTAAAAACTATTGCATTTACGGGAAAAATGAGTTAAACCTTCAACCAAAATGTAACTTAGCAATTAGCACCCTTTAGTAAATACTGGTGGTAAAGTGTTTATAAGTCTAATATGGTTGACTTTAGGTTTTATAATATTAATTTAGGTATTATTGCCTTAGATGTATAAAGGATAGGGTTTTATGAACTTAGTTGCTATATTTTAATAAAACAACGTTGTATATCCACGTCGGTTACAACGTAGTTTTGCGGAAATAAGGCGGTTAGAACGTTGTTTTATGTTTAAAAATAAAGCACAATGACAGTAAAAAAACGTGTTTATTAACTTTGTTTAAAACAATCCTTGGGTTTAGTAGGTACCTAAAGGCTGTAATTATACACTCTTAAGATTTTCATAAAAAGTTACGTATTTTAATGAAATATATTTGGCACATAGAACGTTGTTACACCGGAGTATGCAAGTCAACAAGTCAACTAATTTTATTACCGTTATAAAATACGAATAGAAGCCCCGTATTCTCCTACCACTTTATAGGTTGATTATTTCGACCACATACAACGTTGTTACATGGAAAACTTGAATGTGCCTATATTGGCGGTTACAACGTTGTTCCAGCATAGCATTCAATTATTCCTTAGGTTAATTTAACCCGTAGCGACCTTCCCAATGTCATGGTTTAAATATTATAATGAACCAAGACCTAAAACTTGCGGAAAGTTTGTTGTTAGTTCCCTTGGAAAGCTGATACGGCATCGTACGAAGCGGATAAATTTTAAAAAGAGCATAATATAGAGCTGGAAACTCGTTTCTTTAAAGGCTACGAAAGTACTGTTTAGGCCGGCTGATTTATTAAAATGACAACATATCCCCAGTTCCTATTAACTTAAATTAAAACATAGTAGAATGCAAAAATAATAAGTTTGACTGATCTCTGATCTTAATGAAATTCAAAGATTAGGTCTTAAAGTTTAACTAGTACCAAAACCAACTTCAATTATATTTTGCAAAAGGTAAAGTTTCACTTAACCCATTTACGGCCAAGGGTAGAAATAAAACTTAACATTTTTAAAGATTATATTTGAAATATCATCATCATATCAACACATTACAGTAACACATATGTGGCGTCAAAAAAAATAACTCCGCTAATTCATGTTTAACATTGGGTCAATGGTATCGTCCATATTTTAAGCCAAAAAGTCTCCCATTTTTAATAAAATATTAAATTTCTGCTGTGTTGCGTATACGCATCAGCGGCCATAAATGGGTTAAAACTGTCCCGAAACTTCTGGCTCTATATTACTTTATAAATCGCACAACTACATGCGTAAGTTTTGTCACGTAGACACACAACTGCTGTGTGGATAGACGCCATATTTGTTGTTTATTTACACTTTGCGTTGTTTTGCGTTTTTCATGTAAAAGTATGTTTTTTATATAAAAAATTCACGCAAAATATGTGCGTTGTGTGGAAAAATGTCCGGGAGAAGTAAGGGAGTGCCACTCCATAGGTAAGTAATTGTATTTTTCTTAATGATTTGTTAATAAAGTTAAGAGTGGTTTAGAGATGCCAATAAACACTTTTCATGGTGTCCACAATAAATCTGCACACTATGTTCCAAACCCACCAAAACTGATGCATGCGCAGTGACCGAAATCCTGTCTACCCGAAAAAGGAACATTAGGAATTAAATAGGGGACCTTAGTGGTCAGGCGCACTGGCTCTTCAAGTAGTATGTATATTTTGTAATTCTTAAACTTCGTAAAAAAATATGAAACTTTTGTATTTCTCATATTTTGATATCTATTCAAATAAACATTTTAGATATGGTGTAAAAATATATGGGAAAACCCTGTACACTATAACTATAGTACCTAGTGTGAGCTTAGGGGCCCATATATTGGCAGAGTATTATTATATAAGTCACCTATTGCGTCACGAGCCGCTACTGGATTATCTTGGTTCCCACCGATTTGAGCTGGCAAACTGTCTCGATTACACAGTGTACATAAAAATGGTTCCAAAAACTAATTGCACATTTTGAATATTCCTTCCTGACTTCAGAGCGATATTCATATAAATCCTAGCTGATCTTTTTCTCGAAATTTTATCAATTTTTTGACATTTTTTTAGTTAGTCCAGGCGCTGGCTCAAGTCACGTGTGACCTAATATGTGCGCTCAGTTTAACCGCGGGGGATTGTTAAGCACCCACAGGTGTATAAAAAAAGTTTGATCACGTGGTCGAACTCATGGTCGTTTGGCCGCCATCTTTGAAAATGGCCACCAAATTGATAGATTTTTTTGTTTACGCGTATCTCCCTACCCAGTCATCCGATTTTAATTTTTTAATGCTTGTTATACTCCTTTTTTAAAGGCAAATAAATTTTGTTATTACACATTTTTTAATAAATCAAGTAGTTTTCGAGATATACCACGATTATTAGTAAATTCCGCTCGCAAAAGAATTAAAATAATAACTATGCTCATTTTATTGTAGCTACAATAATGTTGACTTTGTTTTGTTTTTTTTTAAACTTCGATGGATGCTACCCCTAAAGAGGGTGGTTTCTAAAACTGTTCACAAGATTATACAAAAAGTGAATTTGCAGCGAAACGATGCATCCTAGCGAAACACGTTAAGAATAATTTTTATAGTACTTTTATTTCCGCTTCTTTTGATCATTTGACCAATTTTTAAGAAAAAATCAATTTTGGAGCGAAAACATGGAATTTTAACAAAATTGAATATTTTAGCTGGCTTGTAGAGCTTACCATCAAAGCTAGGATGTTAAGTGATACATCAAAAGAAGCGAAATTAAAAGTACTATAAAAAATTAATTTTACCGTTTTTCGCTAGGATGCATCGTTTCGCTGCAAATCCACTTTTTTCTATAATATTGTGAACAGTTTCAGAAACCACCAACAAACTTTAAAAAAATATAGTCAATATCCCCTTGTGTGAAAGGTTTCAAGCCTTCTATGTAACAAAAAAAAACAAATGTCAATAATATTGTAGCTATAATAAAATGAGAATGGGTATTATTTTAACATAGTTTAAAACTATGTCATTTATCAAAAAATGTGTAATGATAAAATTTGTTTGCCTTTCAAAAAGGAGTAAAACAAGCTTTAAAAACTTAAAATCGAATGACTGGGTATGGAGATACGCTTAAACACAAAAAAATCTTTTAATTTGGCGGCCATTTTCAAAGATGGCGGCCAAACGACCATGAGTTCGACCACTTGACCAAACTTTTCTTATACTGCTATGGGTGCTTAACAAAGCCCCGCAGTCAAACTGAGCGCACATATTAGGTCACACGTGACAGGAGCCAGCGCCTAGACTAACTAGAAAAAAAGCAAAAAATTGACAAAATTTCAAGAAGAGGATCAGCTTGGATTTATATGAATATGGCTCTGAAGCCTGGAAAGAGTCCATATTGAAAATGTGCAATTAGTTTTTGGAACCATTTTTATGTAACCTATACTTCATTCAGGCACACTGTGATTAAGCGCACAGAGATAATAAAGTAAAAACGAAACAAAAACGAATATTTAAGTTTAACCTTAGCTTCAGTAATTATTTACTAATACTCACTTGAAGTGTATGTAGGCCTTTCTACTTTAACGGCAGTTTCAGATGGAAGATGTGTGTCTGTGGGAGGTGCGGGGTTGTACCCCAGTTGTGTCATTGTGAGGGCGTTGGGCGGTAATTGCCCCATACCCAGCTGTGATTCCGCGTGGTTCCTTAACACGTTTATCGCGTCGTCCAGTCGTTCTTCCATACGAGCACCCTGAAAAAGTAAAATTATTTCATATTAAAAAAAAATAAGCAATTTTAATTACAAATCCAACTAAAGCTTAAGCCTCGTATTTTCTCATTGGCGCAAAAGTTCTTAAGGTTCATAAAACAATTTGAATGTTTTGTATTTAGCATATTTTTATATCGTTTTAATTAAACTTTCTAGGTAAGGTGTAAAAATATAATGCAAAAAAACTGTACAGGGTTTTTCAAATTGGGCTCTTATTGGGGATAGAAAAACTTTACTGTCCTATGCGACGCTTAAATTTTAAGAGAGGCTCAATAATAAGTTTGAATTTTGGTTATTTACAGTTTTTTGTATTAAGAATCCAACTATCAAACTGAGTTTTACTGTCACTTTTAGTTTTTGAGATAATACATAAACTTTGAATTTATTTTTAAGGAATGACCGTCTTTAATTTGATTTTCGAAATCAGCGTATTCATTAAAATTATTTATTTAATACACACTCAATTTTTTATTATTTTCTATTCTTATTATAAATTTTTTAGTATTTTATTTTTAGAACCTTTTGTATTTTTGGTAATTCCTGATTTACTGTTTTAATAGTACAAGGTTTGTCTTTTGTAGAAATAAAATTTCGGACTTCCATTGCCTTTATTTATTTTAAACACGACGTTTCGGTTAGTAAGTATCTCTAACCGTTTTCAAGTGTAAACTAAACAATCTAGTCTCTAGGCTACTACTTATACTACTTGATGTGCAGTCAGGTGTGGCGGACCGCCCCCTTTTCTTATCCTAAGACGCCTGTTTTCCTTAAGCAGTGGTCTCCATATGTTTGGTATGTCCGTGCTTGGTTGACTGAAAACTTCTTTATTCTGCATTATAAACGCAGCTTCAATAAACTTTCGTTTTCGCCAATGCGACTCCTTATGCAAAACTTTAGCTTCTGGCCACTGAATCCTGTGGTCATTTGACCATGCATGATCCGCTAAACCGGATTTTTCAATATCCCCTAATTGGGTACTTTTTAGATGTTCATTTACTCTAACCTGAAGAGGGCGTTTCGTTTCACCTACATATGATTTACCACACTCACACGGGATTTGGTAAATACATTCCTTATTATTTGAGGGATTTTCTGGTTTTGTTTTAGTTACAAAACTTCTTATCGTATTTCCCGATGAAAATACTGTTTTGATACTATAGTGCTTGGCTATTCGTCTTATGTTTTCTGAAATCCCTTGAACATATGGAATGTTAATAAGACGCAACGGATTATTACTTTGAGAATTTGGTACATTTAGTTTGTTTTAAATTTTAAATATCGTTGAGTTTATTAATTTCTCGGAATAACCATTCTGTTGTAAGTCCTTTTTAATGTTGTCAATTTCTGTGGTTAATTCTTTATTATTACTACAAATATTTACGGCTCTTAAATACAAACAGAATGATTAGACTTAAAATTTAGGTACTGTCCCGTGTGTGTAGGTTTCCTATATACAGTGGTTTGAATGTTTCTGTCTAATCGTTTGACAAGAACATCCAAAAAAGGTAAGGCCGAATCTTTTTCAAGTTCCATGGTGCACTTGATTGTTGGTCGAATACCGTTTAAATGGTGTAGAAAATTTTGTAGTTCGTCATCATTTTCCGGCCATATAATAAATGTGTCATCCATGTACCGTAGCCATAGTTTTGGTTTGACTCTTGCTGTGTTGATCGCATGGTCCTCGAACCACACCATGTAGATGTTTGCTACCACTGGCGAAAGAGACGAACTCATCGGAAGTCCATCATTTTGCGAGTAAAACTTATCTTTCACTTGAAAGTAAGAGTTACGGAGACAGAGCTCCAACAGATCCATCACCCCCTCCACCGATAGCGTTGTTCTCTCGTAAAGTGTATCATCATTTTGTAATTTGTATTTAATGATACTAAGTGACTCATTTATTTGTCTTTTGTGTTTTGCATATACAGCTGAAATAAAACAGTAGATAACTTTTAAAGACACGAAGTATTCTCCATGAAAATTAATGCACTTTTGCATGCACTCAAACCAGTTGTCAAAGCTGTAACTTCACTCGTTTGTTGGTACTGTCAAAATTGCATTCTGCTTTCTCTGGCGACTGAAATCTTTGACCACGCAGTCTATTCTTGATTTTCGGAAAAGTATAGAAATCGTTAAGGCTTAGGTCAGGACTGTATGGAGGATGGTCCAACAATTCGACGTTTTGTTGGGTTAAAAATTCAATGGTTTTTTTGTGCTTTGTGCAAACTTGCAATGTCTTGGTGGAGGATGATTCGTTCTTCGGGGGTTTTTTTTTGAAGCTAAACGATGACTTTCGGAAAACAAATGGTGATGTACCAATCAGCAGTAACAGTCCTTTGATCTTCCAGAGGAATTGTTGCTACATGGCCTGCTTTTAAGACAAATGTCGCGACCATCTTTTTGGATACACTTCAAGAACGGATGATTTTAGTTGGCTTTTCTTTATCTTGGAACACTCAAACAGACGACTGACGTTTATTTTCGGGTTCATATGGTTTACAAGTTTCTCGAGTTTCCTGCCTCAAAGCGGTCTAGAGTTTTCTGACACCAATTGACCCCAGCTTCTTTCTGTTCTTTGGTTAACAGATACGGTATGCAGCGGGAAAGTAATTTTCTTACTCCTAATTCTTTATGGAATTTTTTTTTTGAATTTAGGTCTTTGAAATGCTCAGTGAAGTCTCAATCTCGGGATATGGCACATGTCGATCTTCCGTGATGAGCATGCACAAAGCATCGATGTTTTCCTGGGTGACAGCCGTTTTTGGTGCACCTGGCCTTGGATCCTCGCTAAGGCTTGTCCGTCCACTCTTGAATTCTCAATACCAATGAAAAACTGTCGACTGATGTGGTGCTTCATTACCGCAAACAGAAATCAACTCGACAAGGCATTCTTGTATGAGATAATTTCCATCAAAAGTTGAAAAAAACTATAGCCCGAATATGTTCTAGGTAAAGAAACAACGTCTGAACGTCTTTTTTTTTCTTATTTTTCTTTCTTTAATCTCACTTGTTATTTATAGTTTTAGGTCCTTGCATTAATTGCAATTTGGTATTTGATAATTATATTGGCAAATCGCCCATTTTGCGATCAGAAATTTTAACACACGAAAAGGTGATCTCATGCTTTCAGACGTTGATTCTTTACGTCTAATTTGAGTTATCATATATTTGACAGTGGGAAAATAGAATTTAGAGAGATCAGTTGGATGACTTGGTCGAGTTAATACCCTGAGAGTTTCTCGTTCTTGTATTGAGACACCGCAGCGCAGCCTGCATAGATAGAAGTTTTCCGAAAATTTATGTATGGCTTCGGTAGTTCAGTGGTAGAATGTTTGCCTAGATAGCAAGAGATCCCGGGTTCGATCCCCGGCCGAAGCAAAAAACTTTTTTCTTATTTTTCTTTCTTTAATTTCACTTGTTGTTTATGGTCAATTTGTTGTTAAACTGTCGTGCCATGAACATAATTAAAAATAATCTAAATAACAAAAATAAAACAAAAAAATATACTTACACCTGTAGCCTCTGCCTGATTTCGTAAGAAGCCAATTGCATCGTCTAAGCGTTGCGCTTCGGCAGCAGGCTTTATAAAAAAAATAAAAAAACAAAATCATGCAAAAATCAAAACAAAATAATAACAAAAAAAACAAGTAAATACAAGGTGCTTCCCATAAGACTATATAGCGGGTATCTCATACCGCATTGGGGAGATTTTTAAGCAGAGAAAGAGAGAAGGAAATATCTAATCTCATCTCATTGGTTGAATTTTAGACAGACGATCGGGCGGGCCGCTTCACGAGCTGCGTTCGGTATTTACGTCGGATTAATCTTTTTAATCGAAATCGTTCGTTAATTCCATCTAGATCTAGGGGAGGTAGATCTGAATCGTTCGGTAATTCTGCTCAGACCAGTCGGACGTAAATCTGGTTGCTCCGTACATTTTGATCGACGAAACAGATTAATCTGAGATTGTGACGTATGTTGTGTATTTGTTTTGTTTACAAAAATAATTTTTTTATGTAAAAAGATTGAAATCGAATTATTTGATGTTGAAGACAACAAATTATATAGATTTCCGACATCACAGGAAAATTTTATCAAAATTATAGCTGGGCGTGAGTTGCAATCTGTACATAATATTTTTGGTTATATTTGAGGTTATAACCATTTATAAAAATTTGATCGATTTGATCTGGATCGTTCGTTAATTCTAATTTGCTCAGACTAATCTGTAATCACGTGACCAAAAATCCGTCTCGTCTGAGATGCAAATACCGAACGAAGCTACGGTTTCTGTTTACTTGCAGTGACCAATGAATCTGGCGCGTTTGTCCACTTCTACAATGCAAGCAATGAGATAGACAAAAGTAAAGTTCATATACATCTATCTTACTATGTTGGCTTAAGGTATTGGACGAAACTAGCTATACACTCTTATAGTATATTTAGTGTTTCCTAAGCAAGTGCAAAAAATATATAGAATTATTCGTTGATTAAAAATAAAGCATTTTGTCAAACATAATACCTAATTTACTAACAAAACTCCCTGTATAGTAGTTTACATAAATCACAGAAAGAATTTATGATTCAGATAAATTTCCGGATTAAAAAATTATAAAACTAATGGCTTAACGTTACATAAATCTATGCAAAATATTAATGCTTATTAAAGGAAACTATTACTGAAAAAAAAAGGTTAGATAAAGAATTGTTCAGTGATTTTGTACAAGTTCTACATATTAGTTACTAATATAAAGCATGCCGCAAAACAAGTTAAATGGAGTGTGCAACATAAAATACTTTTAAGCAAACATTAGAATTTACATTATTTAAATATTACAGGGTTAAATATGGAAAAGAGACTTATCGCGTAACAGAAAAATACAAAACAAAAATGGAACTTGTCGAATGGATGCAATAAAAATATCTAGAACAGATCAAATAAGAGATAAGACCATAAAAGAAAGAATGGAAATCAAGGGAAGCATAACGGATGACATCACTAAAAGACAATTGATATGGTACGGCTATGTACAACGGATGAACAACGAAAGATTACCAACGCAGGGCCTAGAATGGCAACCAATAGGGCACCGAAAAAGAAAGCGTCCTAAAGTGGCTTGGCAACAGTCAATCCAAAGAACAATGAGTGAAAAAAAAAGACAGATGATTGTCAGGATCGAAAGAGGTGGCGAATAGGCGTCGAACAACGTAGAAAAATGTTCTTCACCGACATAGTAGTAGTCGTCTAACAGGATGTTAAATTAAAGCTGTCCTATACAAAGAAAATTTTCATAAAAAATTGACAAATCAATTTTACTACAAATATATGTGAGATCGGGTTCAAAACGCATTAAAGTTACCGTTTAAAATTAGCTGCTTCTAAATTGTTCATTTCCATTTTGGAACAAATCTTGGCATCGGTTTTCGAGTTATACCTTCAGTAGAACTACGAGATAAATCAAAAACAAAAAACCGGTTTTTAATTTTAATTTTTATCGGAAAATTTTAGGTCATTTAAAAAAATGGTTTGGTCAAATTAGACCTTTTTATTACCTGTAACTTTTATATTGATAATTTTTGATAAAAGGTTCGGCTGGGTTTGAACTCGGAAAAACATTACCCACCCCTATAAGATCAATTCATTTCATCATAATAACTCGGATTGAGTCAAACTTATTTTTCCCGTTGACTGCGGTATACTTTCATTTTCCAACAATTTTTATGCTGTTATTAATTTTATTAATACGAATACAACATTCCACTACATACTGCGTTTATAGACTAGAAAAAGCTTTCGATAGCATTGAGCACTGGGCAGTAAAAGCATCTTTAATTAATAGCCGAATAGATCACAGATACACAGACTTAAAAGCCAATATATATAGCGAAGCAACAACATCAATCAAAATCCACGAAGGATCGAAGCGAATTCGCATAAGAAGAGGTGTGAGACAGGGTGACACAATATCCCCTAAACTATTTAACCAGGTCCTAGAAGATGTTTTTAAAAACTTAGATTGGGAAGAAATAGGCATCAAAATAAGTGGACAATACTTGAACCACCTAAGATATGCTGATGATATCGCCTTAATAACAGACAAGAAAGAAGAACTGATAAAAATGCTAGACGAACTGGATACAGCAGCTAAAAATATAGGCTTGAATATGAACTACACTAAAACCAAAATCATAGGAAACACAGATATCACCATCAGAATAAACCACCTGGGACAAATTATTAAACTAAAAAAAGAAATGAAAATGAACCAAACAGCTGATATCAAGAGACGAGTAAGATTGGCCTTGCTTCAGTAAATTAAGCTACATATCAAAAAATAAAAAATATCCTCAGTACCTTAAAACGAAAATGTATAACCAATGTATCCTTCCTGTACTTAGCTATGGATCCCAGATCTGGACACTTACAAAATCAAACATGGATAAGGTAAACGCCCAAAGGTCAATTTAAAGACAAATATTAAATAAATAAAACAAAAGTATGGGATGTCAGAGGAGAAATAGCAAAGTTAAAATGGAAATTTGCCGGTCATAATATCAGATAGAAAAACGATCGATGGAACAAATGTATTGTAAACTCGAGACCATCGGAAAATAAAAGAAGTAGGGGAAGACCCCAAATAAGATGGGGGAGGCCTATGTCCAAAGATGGATTGAAAAAGGCTAAATAAACACATTAATTTTATTCTGGTCTAATATGCGCATATGGATTCAATAAACTTTTTGACTAAATTTTACATATTTTGAAGTAATACCTTTTAGTTGGGCAGGTATAAAATCGATTAGGCTACGTTTAGTTAGCTTTCTAAAGCACGGGAATAGTGCATGTTAACTAAATTCTAGAAAATCCTGAATAATACACATTTTAGAAAACATTCTGTGTATATATTTGTCTCAAATCACTTACCATATGTAACGTTTGTGGATTGGCATTATTTACATTGGCGACGGTGGTGTAGTGAGGGGAATGGGGGGTTGGCTGTGTCAACCAGCCGGTGGGGGCTAGTGGTGGGGGGGAACTCACGGGGGTGGAAGGTGCCGAACTGTAACTGCTCGCGCTCTGTTCTGGGGGGTATATCTAAAAAAAAAACGGTAAAAGAAGTAAAATAGGTCCTTATTAGTCACTTCTATAGTTGATATTGTATTAAAGTGGCATTAAAACCGCGATGGGCGGGAAGGGAGTAGAGGCGTACATACAGTGGCACGCACTGCCTTTAATTTTTTTATTGATATTGATTCCCAAAACGAGGCACTGCACTAATTAGTCATTAGCTTACTATTTTACTTGCTTTTTATTTGTCTTCTTCTTAACGATTTTATTAGAAAGGAACATATGTGTATACTATATACTTATCTGGTTGTTATATGGAATATATTGATTTAGCTGGGCTTTGACGTTTTCTATTCGTTGTTGGTTTGACTGTTCTATGTCAAACAAATTACGACCAAGCTTTTTACAAAACAAATTACCGTTTTTGCAACTAAATCAATATTTGCGCACATTTTAATATAATTTTGGATTCTCTTTTATGTTTCGGATCTTTATTTATTAGGTAAGTACCTATTTTATATCTCCTTTAAAAGGTCTTATTGTTTTATCATACACATATAAAGCGGCACACTGCATGTACAAAGTAAAACACTAATTTTTTAAGGCTTCTTTACTTAGATTTTGCCGCAAAATTTGGTTTACCATAGCTATGACGCGGTGCCACTTATATACATCCTCAACTATAGGTATGAGCGTAACCAATAAGGAGGCTCACACAGTTTTATGGCAGTAGTCGGTGATATACGCAATCGAACGCTCTGGAGAAGTCTCAGAATACTGCTGCAAAGTGTACAATGTCTTGAGTTTCAATTAGAATGTACTAGGTACTTACCGATCCGAGTCCTTTACTAACAACGTCCGAGTGTCCATTGGGTCCGAACGAAGCACCGGGTACGTTGGGACCTGCAATGGTGGTGGCGGGAGTACCATTCGGCCTTAACGAAGACATTGGCGGGAGACCCTGACCACCTGAAAAAAACCTATATAACTAAATTGTTCATTTCAAAAACATCCAAAATCCTTTACAAAATGCCTTATCTCAAAATGTCGACTATTCAAAAAGCCTTTGTAGCTTGACAACGGCTTGATGTATCAACAAGACCATGACATCTTGTAGCTATGAATACTACGATGTTATTAAAAAAAATTAACAACCCTTAACAGTTTCTATTGGCAACACTGAAATTCTTTAAAATGGTAGTTTGGCAATACTGATTATTAAAAATCTCAAAAAAAACCTAACCCTTTTAGACCCACTTAGCCCAAGGTCTGTATAGTCCAAATTATACGCATTTGTAATGACGTCATTTTTGTTTATCTTTGTTTAGTATATTAGAAACAGCGGTGACAATAAACTTTTTTCAAAAAAAGTATTGTCTATGATTAATTCATTTTTTAAATAGGTAGGTAATTGGTTATGTGAATTATCCGTCACTATCAATCAAAAACATGAGTTTGTCAACTTGTCGAAAAGTATTTTAAAAAGTTGTAAAATGCCGAGAAACAAATATAATAGGTATAATGAACAATCGCAGCTGATTTTAAATATATTGGCTTTTTTTCAACTGAAAAGGGAACAAGTCCGAAATGGAATCGCACTTCAATTTGAGAATGTGATACAACAAGCCGCAGATGCTACAAAATTGAACCCAACAACGATAGTAAATATAAAAAATATCTACGCCATACGTTTTTTTCTCACCTGGTGACGTCATTACAAATGCGTATAATTTAGACTATAGACTTAGCCACAAAAAATTCTTGTTTTCTAACCTAAATGTTACCAGGGATGTCGTTTGAAAAAAGGATGGCCAACTTCTTGTTTGAGAAGTTTGTAGTGTGCTAACAGACCCTCTCATATCTCTGGCTAACACTAATAAGTCAAAAATTGACCTGATACTTCCCGTTGTGTTATAAGTGTTGTTTGTTAAGGCTGGCTTATTTCCTTTGAAAATTTTTTGAGTGTTTGTTGTATTTATTTTTATATAGCCTAAAATATATTGTTTATACAGATTCAGTGTTGCCAACAGAAATTGGCACACGATGCTGCACCTTCATCTCACAAAATTCTCATAAGGACTTTTATTTAAGAAGTCCGTGTGTGGATTACACAGAAGGTAGGTAGGTCCAATTCTTGAGGTGACAGAGTATCTCCTTCGAGGTACTGACGCCTTTTGTGAAGTACGACAGGACAGCAGAGCATATGCTTAGTTATTTCACTGACGCCTTTTGTGAAGTACGACAGGACAGCAGAGCATATGCTTAGTTATTTCTGATGCGTTTTTGCAAAACCTTTATTTATTTATTTATTTACTAGGCCTAAGTCGTTTCTGTTCAGACTTCTTTGTTGAGATGATTATGAACCGTTTTGATTTATGTCGGCATGTCGATTCTTTGGATTGTTTAAACCAAAATGAAAATTGAGATCAGAGGCTCAATATACCAACATACCTGAAACTGGGTCACCTTCAGTGATTAAACCATAGGCCTCATACGGTTGGTAGTTATTTGTGTAGGGGGGCCAATCGCCCACAGAGTTAGGGGCGCCGTCGGCGATGTAGTAGGCCGATGTCGCTCCCGGCGACGTGTACCGAGGCGATTCTTGGAATTCGTCGGAGCCATACTGCAAAGGAAAAAATATATATAAAACAATGTATTTAGACTTATTCAAGTCGCTTAAAAACACAATCTATAAAGTGCTCGTTGAAAAATTCGGATAACGCTAGGGGAGGACAAAAACGTGGAAGTTTCAGATTTCAGACAGAAATTCTTACTTTCAAAACTAAAAGTCAGTAAGTTATGTGTGTAGTTTGTAAAATATTGACGAAAACATGTTTAAATTTGACATACCCTGGTTTGCCACCTAGCGGCATTTCGGTTTTCCGTGGTAAAATGACTGGTGGATCCATACTTTATTTTAATATCTTTGGTTTTATGTGACGCGAATGGTGAAGGCGCCGGATTGGAGTATACAATGACACACAAGGTCTTGTACCGTAGAAAGGATCAGGCACACTTTAAATAACATGTAGGATGTTGGATTTTAATAAAATTTTAGTATGTTGTAGATCTTGAAGCCCTGATCAAATGTTTTTATGGGCTTAAGAGGAAGGAGGAAGCATGACTGATTTCTGAGATACAGAAGCGAGTTTAACTGAAAGCGACGTAAATTGTCACCTTGACTAACGGGAGGACTTTAAAAACTAATTTTAATTAACAAACTATTCAGGATAAACAATTCTTTAAAATCGCCAAACTAGGTTTAATTTTTAATTTAATTTACTAAGTTTGTTTAAAAAATTTATTGTTTTGATGAAAATAATGTGAAATGGACTACAGCTACGGAAGCAGCTCTTAAAAACTACTTACATTTTTTTTTAATGGAATGTAAGTACCCCACGTAGTTTAAGTGACGTTTTACACCATTTTCAACAGTGCCGCACCGCAAAAAACGTAATGGCTAGGAAAAACACCTTGTATATATCGATAGCGAAGCGTATGTCAACCTAGGTTTATCTATTCATACAATAGGTAAAGGAATCATCCGGTATATGGTTAATTTTTGTATTAAGCATTGTTACATTATTATTAACTATTATTTCATAGAATATTGACCTCTTTCTGGTGCAAAAACGCATTTAAAAGGTTTACACAACCTGGTTTATTGATATAATTCCATATCTTTGATGGTGGATCCATACATTATTTTAATATCTTTGGTTTTATTCGTCACGCGCATGGTGAAGGCGCCGGATCTGAGTATAGAATGGCACAAGGTCTTGTACCAAACAAAAGATCAGGCACACTTTAAATGGTATGCAAGATGTAGGATTTTATTAAAGTTTTAGTATGTTGTAGATATTGAAGTCCTGATCAAAAACTGTCAGGGGTCTTGACGATTCTATGACTGAATTCTAAAATACAGAGGCAAGTTTAACTGAAAAAAATATAATAAAGATATGGAATTATATCAATAAATTGTCACCTTGACTAACGCGAGGATTTTAAAAACTATTCGAGAAAAATAATTCCTTAAAATCGCCAAACTAGATTTTATTATTACTTAAATTTTCGATGTTTATTTAAAAAATACATTACTTATAAAATTACAAGACAGATTCTTAAAATTAAAATATAAAATTGTAAAAACTGAAATACATAAATAATTAAAATAAAATAAAATAAAATAAAAAAATATATATACAAGACATATCCACACAAAGATTATAAATAAACAATTTTATTTAGACCTGTTTTGGTGAAAATAATGTGAAATGTCACTACAGATACGGGAGCAGCTTAAAAGCTACTTACATTTTTTTAATGAAATGTAATTGTTAAGTACCCCACGTAGTTTAAGTGACGTTTTACACCATTTTCAACAGTGCCGCACCGCAAAAACGTAAAGGCTAGGAAAAATTTTAACACTTTGTATATATCCATAGCGAAGCGTATGTCGACC
The DNA here is from genome assembly GCA_963576565.1 of Aspidapion aeneum. Taxonomy (NCBI): domain Eukaryota; kingdom Metazoa; phylum Arthropoda; class Insecta; order Coleoptera; family Brentidae; genus Aspidapion; species Aspidapion aeneum. The sequence continues at coordinate 28,410,573 of OY755038.1, read as the reverse complement.
TAGGTTTATCAATTTATACAATAGGACAAGGGATCATACGGTATATGGTTAATTTTTGTATAAAGCATTATTACATTATTATTAACTATTATTTCATAAAATATTGACCTCTTTATGGTGCAAAAACGCATTTAAAAGGTCTAAGACACTTGTTTGTGTCCCAAAGTCTTACTTTTGATAAATATGGTGTACTTATGTACATTTTCCGAGGGCGAGAGCTACACGTATGTATTTCATATCATAAAATATTCATAAAATCCAAAAGCTTGTCACTGATGGTGACATATTTTTCGTTAAAGAGGCTTACCATACCAAACTTTTTTTTCACCTTGAAAATGCATGATTATTATTTGACGTTTCTTGGTTAAGGGCTCTCTGTCCTCTCTTTTCTGACCCAAATGAAAAAATGGTTTTTTAAATCAAGACTTTGTTTACTTAAAGAAAAAACATTTTTAAAATATGAAGCAATTACTAAATTTTATGACCTTATATACGGCCAATATAAAATGTTTCAAATCAAGATAAAGCTTATTTCAGCAAGCATTTTTGCAAACACGGCATTTATTTTTTGCTTAAAATCTAAATAATTTCTTGAATTGAAAAAATAGATTGCTTAGTATCTTAGAACATTTCTCTCACACGTATTGTCCCGAAAATAAGTATAAATGCAAGTTGGTTTCAAACTATGGTATGCTTATTTGTAATAGGTGTATTGGATACAGTTCATTTAATAATTTTTGAGTTAATTTTTTTAAATATTTATATGATAACAGTCAAAAATTTATCTCAAAAATTAAGTTTAATGTTTAGTAAAAATATAGTATAGTGTATACCCAATGTGTCCTTCCTGTACTCACCTTTATGCATCCCAGACTTGGACACTTACAAAATCAAACATAGATAGGGTCACAAAAGCCCAAAGTGCAATGGAAAGATAAATGTTTATTTATTTATTTACGGCCAATGCCATTTTACATGTAAAGTTAACAGATAGAAAAAGGAATGAATGCATAAGAAATAAAACATAAGTAAGGGATGTCAGAGGAGGGGTAGCAAAATTAAAATTTGCCGGTCATAATGTCAGAGAGAAAGACCATCGATGGTACAAATGTATTGTAGACTGGAGACCAAGGAGAAAAAGTAAAAGAAGCATGAGAAGACCCAAAAGGAGATGGACGATTTAAAGAAACATGCGGGAAAGAGATGGATGAACATGGCGACAGACAGAGAAGAGTGGATGATATTGGGGGAGGCCTATGTCCAACGATAGATCGAACAAGGCTAAATAGAATAGAATTGCTTTAGTGCATAAAAAAGCAGTTTTATTTTGAACTGATGCAATTTGTCCTGATTTGAGACTTTTTTGTGTGTGTAGCAATTTTCTCAACATCTTTTTGATGTCACTGTCAAATAAAAACGATTACGTGCATTTTCTGGGCTGGTGTAGTTGTTACACCTTCTTAGATTTTCTGTATACATTTCTCGTTTTCGTTCAGTCCACGATCACCTAATATATCGATGTATTTATTGTCTGTACGTGACGTATATCGGTTATGCCATTTGGATATTATATGGAGTAGGGATTTTTTTGTTTTATAGAGGAAAAAATCCCCCTTACGGTATTCGTATCGATGTTTCTTTAGGGACCGCTTGCAACTACTTTTTTAGAGGTTTTTACTTTATCAATCTACAACAAATAAGTACCGGGAGGGCCAAAAAAACCGGGCAATTTTTTTTTATTATAACTTTTGAACCATATAATATATTTTTTTGTCCGCCATCTCAAAGTCCAAGATGGACGACGAACTTAAAATGTATACCTTCCAAGATGCTTTATTTCATCAATTCAGTAGTAATTCGTCTATAAGGAAATAAATGCAGACATGATTAGCAAGGCAATCGTATAATATTCAAAACAATGGTTAAAACAAAAATATTTTTTTAGAACCACCGAACCGATTTTGCTAATTCGTACCTTGTTGTGTGTGTCAAGAATGCAGCTTTTTTACTGATTTAAAAAAAATAATTAAAACATGTTCGTAACACAAGTTATTCTACCTTGATGCAGAAGAATAAACGAGCATCTTTGAAGGAAGGGTACATTTTAATTTCCTCCGCCATCTTGGATTTTGAGATGGCGGACAAAAAAATATATTTAGTCAAACCTCTGATTAATTCTCTCCCATTAAAGTCGATGGTATAGTTCAAATAATGAAAAAAATTTTGTCCGGTTTTTTTTTACTCAACCGGTATATCGGAAAAAGTGCGGTTTTTACAGTGTGAAAAAAACTAGTAGTAATGACCGTGCTCAAGGAAATAAAATGTAAATTAAACACATCTTTCAGAAGCTTATTTGTACAATTCTGAAAGAAGAAAAGCGTCAGATTCTAAGACCATTAAAATCTTTTTATGACTTACGTCTAATATTAGTGCAGTGTTGTTCCATTCATTTAGCTTCTTTTAAGTTTTATTAAGAGTAAGGTAACGCCAATGTCGTTTATATATCCGTCCCCTGTATTTAATGTGTAATATAGTCCCTCCACGTCGAAAAACGGTGATGAAAGTGACACCAAAAAACTAACCAAATTGATAAAAACGTAAGATTTCACAATATATTTTATTTAAAAATTATTATTTTTTTAGGTATATCTTTCCAGTGGCGGATCTAGGAACTTTATTTGGGGGGGAATATCATAATAAATATTGCATAAAGCTATTTTACATAGTGACCTGGAAGAGTATTCTGTGTGTCAAAACTAAATATAGTTTGAGATTGGGGGGCGGGATTTCCCCTTTTTCTCCTACCGTAGATCCGCACCTGATATTTCTTATTCTTACATAGCATTAACAATGAAATACTTATTTATACCTAATTGGCGTAAAAAATGTATAGAGTGAAGACGAAGGAACGTTGAAAACCCTTTGAAACGTGATATCGTGATATGAATTTCCTGGCTACTACCAGTGGCGGATCCAGGATTTTCTGAGGGAAGGGGCCAAAGTGACAGCAAACACAAAACTATTTATTTGTGTGGTTTTTCATCAGGTCTGAGCTGTGAAATTTAGCGCCAAAAGGTGGATCAAATGCGCCGTAGTCGAAAAATGTTAAAAACTTAAGTAGATTTTGTTTAAATTCAAATTTAAATAAATGATACGGCAGAACTAAAAAATAATCCTTGTCTGGAATGGGGGGGTGCCCAGGCCCCTCTGCCCCACCCCTGGATCCGCCACTGGTTACTACCCTCGCCCAAAAACATGCCTCGAAGTCTCGAATGTCTGATATAAAACGAAATTTTTAAGTTTTTAGTACCTATACAATATACGAAAAAACTCTCAAAATGCTATGAGACAAAAATAAATTTTGAAAATCAAATAATTAAATAAAATCGGAGTAACCATACCATTATTATTCGAGATTTGTCTTTCAGTCGAGTAGTAATGAGAAATGACATCAAACAAAAATAGGAACATTAATTTAAAATGATCAAACATAAATGTTCTCTCTATGGTGGTGTCAAAAATACAAATACGAATACAAAATTAATGCTGAAAGTTCAATTTATTGTATGTAATCAGTGCCGTAGGGGCGCTAAAATAAATATTTAAGGGGGGGGCGCTAAAATAAATATTTAAAATTAGACCCTCAAAGAAATGAGCATAATTTATCAGGGGCGAACTGACTAATTGCGGCGTTATACTTTTGAAAACTAACCAAAACTTTTGCATTTCGTACCATTTTTCCCAAAAAGTTTTGGCCTGCCCTTTTTTTTATAATTTTATTCTTTAACATTTTATTTTTTTCCATTTTTACCAAAAATGTCCTCCTCTGGTCCCATTTTTTCTAAAAAAAACTTTAAATTTTCTAAAATTTGCGCTATTGTATTCGCTATGCCAACAAAAATTGTGGTGCAATTTTTTTTTATTTTGAAAAATACTCTGCCAATATATGGGCCCCTAAGCTCACACTAGGTACTATAGTTATAGTGTACGTGTAAGCTAATATAACTAAAAACTAAAATATATTTTATTCAACTCCAGACTAAATTACCTTTTGTTTGGTACCACACAAGCCATGTTTTGACTTAAACTCAAATTTTTGAAATCTACCCTTACCCTTAAAAAAAACAAAAACTAAAATGTATTTTGTTAAAGTCCGGACTCAATTACCTTTCGTTTGATATCACACACGCCATATTTTCACTTAAACTCTAATTTTTAAAATATACCCCCACCCTTTTTTTTTAAATAAATTAAAATGTCTTTTGTTTAACTGCAGACTCAATTACCTTTCGTTTAATATCACACACGGCATATTTTCACATAAACTCTAATTTTTGAAATCTACCCCCACCCTTTTATTTGGTTTGTGTTCGGTGGATTTTGTTCATTTTTAAATGGGACCATCTCAACCCAAGACCCAGCCTAGGTACCAAATTTTATTAAAATCGGCAAAGCGGTTTTTGAGTTATGCGCGTTGGTCGTTACAGACAGACATACAGACACACAGACAGACAGACAGACAGACAGACAGACATACAGACAGACAGACAGACAGACAGACAGACAGACAGACGCCGCAACAAAAAAGTTTCAAAATCATCTGAAACGCAAAGATATATAAAAATGTTTGAAAGCGGAGCAACTTTTTTTTTCTCGAAAAAATTAGGATCACCATAGCTCACACTACTATAGTATAGTATATGTGTGAGCTAAAAAATCTTCTGCTGCTCTATTTTTTCCGCAAAGTATTTCTTTTTCTAAAATTTATGTTAAATTCTACAAAAAAAAATTCTGCTAGTATTCATTGCGTTTTTACTTAATTTTTCTAAAATACTTGTCTGCGGCGCAATGTTTGCAAATTTTCCTGTAGTTTTTTTTGTATGGTAAACATTTTCTTTGGGACCATTTTTCCGAAATCTACTAAGATTTTCTAAAATTTTCGCCCGCGGTGTAGATACTTAGTTTTTCTAAAAATTTCGTCTATAGCGCTCTTTTAATTTTTCAGTCGTTTCCAATATTTTCCTTCATCTTGAGGTGTGTTAAGCCATCTTACACCCCCTCTTCCACCCTTTTGCAGTGGCTTTTTTTTTGCATTATATAGGTATTAAGCCTGAGGCTCAAGCCACCGAAAATGGCCCGGCTAGTTGCTGCGCCCCTGATGTGATACATACTTTGCGAATATTTTCTTCCTGATGCCTGTATGTTAAATTCGAAATTAAGTTTTTCAGGGCAGATTTGGAAGCAAACCAAACCGAATCTCCTTTCCTGAACGAGCTTATATTTGTTAGTTCGAGTAAAAAAATATATAAATCGCAATTTTTTACAATATTATTTTAGACTTTTTCACAAAAATTACTTTTTACCAATTTACCAATGAAGCTTTTTTTATTTGCTGCCTTCTTGGCCTCTTCCTCCGGATTCCGATGGATATCCTGGATTAGCCACTACCCAAGAGCACCTATGAGGTTTTCTATAACCCCTGCTCAAATGTTTTTTATATAGGTACTAGCTAGGGCGCTAATGTAATTGCGAAAAAATGGTATATTTTAATGTGCTAAATTAGCTAAACGTTTAAGCCGGAATACAACGGAAGGTTCACAAACCAAAGCAAACATCAGTTTCCCACAACATGTGGTATGTCAAATCACAAACCAACTATGAAAAATCACAAAACTTGGTTTGTGTGTGTGAGGGCGTATACACACGGTATGCTTCGGTTTGCAAAGAGGTTTGTGTTTTTGGGAAACTCTCTATTTAGTTCAGGCAAGATTCGGGAAAATCCACTTTCTAGAAGCATTTTATATTACTTTTTGGCAAATGGGCAATTCCCCCTATTTTGACCCCGCTGAATTCGAATATCCCTGTTGCAAACTCGAAATATTGACAGGGGCTGAGAATTCAAGATGGCGGCCAAAAATGGCGGCCGAATTTTAAATTGCCGCTGGAAAGCCCAAATTGCCACAGGTGTACATTCAAAATATATATTTGTATAATTAAAAAATAACATATTATTTTTTTTAAATGGCTGCAAAACCTCCAAAAACCCCCTAGACCCCCCAAAATCTGAAAGTTTAAGGTTTTTCAAAATTTTCTTAAAAACTAAGCTTCTAGAGAAAAATGTATAATATACTTTACTGCAGACAATAAAATTCCCTTTTCAACATGGTATAACTTAATAAAGTTAGACTAATAACAAGCTCTCCAGCGGCGTCCGTTAATTAATTAAAAAAAGTTGAAAAAATACCCATGTTTTTTCCCAGATTTATTTAATTTTTTTAAAAACTAATATCTACAGAAAACCATGTATTACATTTTGGTATAATCAATAAAATTTCCTTCAAAATGACGTATAACATGATTAAATCGGTTTTATAAATAAAACTTCAGGGGCATCCGTAAATTAAATTAATTTTGAAAAAACAGAAAATAAACCATTTTTGTTACAGGTTTTATCTAATTTTTTACCTAATAGACAGGGAAATTCCCTTTTTAAAAATGTGAAACTCGGCGGGGTTTGACTTATAGCAAACTCTCCAGCGACGTCCGTCAATGGGGGTGATTTCAACAAATCATTAAAAAAAAACATGTTTTTCATACGTTTTATTCAATTTTATTAAAAACCAAGCTCTTTATCAAAAAATGTGTTCTATACTTCGCCATAGCCAATAAAATTTCCTTTCAAACGATGTATAACAAAGTGGAAGTTATTTTATATTTACCGCTCCAGTGGTGTTCTTAATTTAAAGAAATTATTTAAGATCAATCCAAACTAATCAATTTTGTGTCTTATTAGCTTTTCGGTGGATAATAAAGAGCGGCGGATGAAAGGTCGAAACTACAAAAGGTCGAAAGTACAAAAAGTCGAAAAAATAAGGTCGAAAGTACAAAAGGTCGAAAATAGAAAAGGTCGAAAGTACAAAAGGTCGAACTGGACAGGTCAATTCGACGATACGGTAAATTTGTATTTTTAATATTCTGTTTTGTCTTTTTTTTTTCGACCTTTTGTACTTTCGACCTTTTATGGCTTCGGCGGCGGTCCCGAAAATAAAATGTCATTTTAAACAGTGTGTCACAAAATATGACCCATAGTATAGAAAACTCTCCAGGGGCGTCCGTAAATTGCATAAGTATAAGGCAAAAAAATATCAAACTCTTACTAACAGGTTGACAGGTTGGTTGTTGATCCCAATGAGTACCTAATTATGATTATGCCCCCCCAAACCGTTGCATAAGATTCACCACTTTATTTTTAGTTCCATATGCTTAAAGAATAACCAAAACACCTGTGTCAAAGTTACTAGTGTTACTTTCTGCACAAAAATATTGCTTAGGGGGGGCCATGGCCTCTATGCCCCCTCCCCTTATAACCACCGGTGTTTTTTTTCTTTAAAGAACTTATTTAGATAAATCAAAATATCTAATCTAATCAAAAAACAGTTTATTTTAATTTGGAAACATTAGGTATAAATTACGAACCTTTTTGAAGTATTTATCATAATATTAACCTCACTTTGTAATATATCATTTAAAAAGAAATTGTCTTATCCTCAATAAAGAATAAAAGCACATTTTTTCTGAACATCTTAGTTAGAAAAGATATTTAAATATGCAAGAGAAACTGATTATTTCAGTTATTTTTGTAAATAAGTTTATATTAGTACGCCCCTAAAGCCTTAGATAAGGCAACAACCCGACATTTTAATAAAGTTTTTAAAAGAAAATGTTATGTTCTACAATAAAGTATACTACATATTTTTTCCATAAAAGTGTAGTTTTTCGAGAAAATTTTGAAAAACCTATAATAAACATGTTTTTTCTAAATAATCCCAATTTACGTACGCCACTGAAGAGCTACTTGCTTTTCCTAACCTTATTGACCAATACATCGTTGGAAAGGGAATTTTATTCTCCACAAAAAACTGTTCTTTGCAATTTTTGATAAAAAGGTTAGTTTTCGAGAAAATTGCACAAAACTGAAAAAAAAAACAGGTTTTTGGGGGTTTGGGGGGGGATTTTCTCCGTCCCTGTCGATTTTTCGAGTTGGCAACAGAGATATTCGGATTCAGCGGGGTCAAATTAGGGGGAAATGGTCTGTTGCCAAAAAGTAATATAATTTGCTTCTAGACCGAAAACGGAAAGCCTTTTAAAATAATATGCTAATTTAGTCTCATCAGTGTTGATCACGATTAAGTTAAATAAAATGTGATATGACAAATTACAAACTGGCTTGCCAAATCGGACACCGTTGGATTGCGGTTATTATTTTGAATAAAAAAATTGCACAAAATAGCCATTTTTTTCAAACAATATATATTATTCGAAAGCTGAATACTAATAGTAATCTATCTCTATTTTTATTTGTTGTAGAACATAAATGTTAAAAACCATTTTGCAATCATTTATCTTCTATTCCTTTTTTGGCTGTCGAATGAATATGTATTAAAATTAAAGAAGAATAAGATAGAAAAAATTAGAATTTCTTTTGTGTTTTGGACAGTATTGTTCGGTAGGTACAGTTAGTTCTAAGAAAGTACCTACTTGATCTACAGAATGTGGGAACATAATATAAGTCTTTACTTGTACTGTAACTAAATATTTTTATCCGAGAAGAAAGAACAACTGGCTCTTCTCGTTTCGTTTTTGTTTTTCGTTTTGTTTTTATTTTATTGGCTCTGTCCGCTTATTGCAGAAAATTTGCCAGCTGAAATCGGTGGACACTAAGAAAATCTGACCCGAAGTCACTTGGTGCCCGGGCACAAGCACAACTCATTCACTATCAAATTCATAATAAGGATGGGATGAAAAGTTTCCGGCCTAGCCTATAGCAAGCCCGATTTGCTTTTTTGTTCCAACGTGTTTGTGTAGCCTTGCTTGTGATCAGTATACGCTCGAAGCTTAAAGTAAGTGCGTCAAGTAGTTTATGTCCTGCTTATTTTGAAAGTTTATACAGTGTGTCAATTTTAAAAGATGGAAAAAAACGAGATAAGAGCCGTGATAAAATATATTCAAATCAAAGGGTTATCGCCGACGGAAATAAAAGCTGAACTAGATGCTACACTAGGGGAATCTGCTTCTTCCTATACCACAGTTAAAACCTGGGTATCGGACTTTAAACGTGGTCGTACTAGCACTGATGATGATCCGCGTTTTGGCAGGCCAAAAAGCAACTTCTGAAGAAATGGTGCAATCCATTCACAAACTAATTCTAAAAGATAGCAGATTAAGACTGGAAGAGGTAGCTGAGGCTGTGGACATATCAAAAAAGCGAGTTCACCATATTTTATGTGAAGTTTTAGGCATGAGAAAGCTATCCGCCCGATGGGTGCCGCGTTTGCTCACGCCAGCTCAAAAGCTCGTGCGTCTAATCATTTCAGAGGAGAATTTGGCACTGTTTAGACTTTTTGCGTTGATTTATTACGATTGATGAAACATGGGTTCATCATTATACCCCTGAAACTAAGCAACAGTCCAAACAATGGACGGCAAAGGACGAACCAGTTCCTAAGAAGGCAAAGGCAGTACCGTCTGCTGAAAAGGTCATGGCAACGGTCTTTTGAGACGCTAAAGGAATACTCCTCAAAGATTATCTCGAAAAAGGAAGAACAATAAATTCAGAGTACTACAGCGACTTACTGGACCAGCTCAAGCAGAATATTAGCGAAAAACGCCCTGGTTTGACAAAAAATAAAATTCTGTTTCATCAGGACAATGCACCTGGCCACAAGTCCGCTCTTGTAATGGCTAAAATCCATCAGCTAGGCTTTGAACTGTTAAACCATCCACCTTATCCGCTAGACCTAGCCCCATCAGACTTTTATTTGTTTCCAAACCTAAAAAAATTTCTTACGGGAAAAAAATTTTCCTCAGATTTAGAAGCTCATTGCAGCTACAAACGCCTATTTTGACGAGTTGGATCGTTGGGCCAAATGTATTAACTTACAAGGGGACTATGTAGAAAAAATTATTATTTAGTCACTATGGTGTTGCGTTCTATGTTAGGCCGGAAACTTTTCATCCCATCTTCGTAGTCCAGTCATTATAGAAGTTTAAGCTAGCCGAAGGTCGCGATTTTGACATATGTTGTTGACATTGGAGTCCCAAATATAAATTTAAGTTTTCGCCCCCCCCCCCCACCGCCATCTTGGATTTAGTGTGCACAAAAAGGGCTTTTTAAATTACTTGATTACTGTACGTTTTAGAAAAAAAATTTTTAAACAAAAGACTACAAAATTTCCTACAAAAACGCTTTTTTATGTTTTTTGTTAGACGAATGGCTTTTGATTTATGACGCTAAACATTTCGCCGCCATTTTGGATTTTGACCAATATTTTATTCAGTGGCCTTTAACTTCTAAACTGCTTATTTTTCAGAAAATCTGTAATAACATAAAATAAAGACCAACGAATAGCCTATAAATTGAGTAACCATTAAGTTTTCTGGCTAGTATACCCTTGCTAAGATACGAACCCTGAAGTGTTAGCAGTACACCCGTTTCCTATGTATTTCCATAGCCCTTTGCGGACAAATTTAATTTTTTCTTAAAAAATACGATTTACTTTAAAAAAATTAAGATAATTTAGGTCTAAGAAAGAGCATTTTTTAAAATTTTCTGGTAAGAGGCTCTAATTTTTGAGTTATCCCGTGGTTCCACTGGGCTAATAAAATGCCAACACCAGTTTATATTATAAATTTATTTGGCTTATGTCTGGTGAATTTTGTTCATTTTTAAATGTTACCATCTAGACCCATAACCCAATCTAGGTATCAAATGTCATTAAAATCGGGCAAGCCGTTTTTGAATTACGTGCGTTGATAGTTATGTACAGACATACAGACCTGCAGGCAGACATACAGAGAGACATACAGACAGACAGTAAGTCGGCACAACAAAAAAGTTTCATAATCATCGGAAACGCAAAAATATACAGGGTGTCCCAACTAAAAGTTAACAAAGGTGTTTTTGGGTATTTTTCGTGCGAATTTGGAGAAACGCTCGGACACGTCAATTTTGTTTGCCTGGGGGACGCTTTTTGGCTATCTTAAGTTTCTTGTAGCACGCACTCCCTTCGAGGGGTATACTTTACGCCAATATTTTGAATAGTGGGTCTAGTGATACCTTGTTTTGAAGGCCTTTTGAATGTCTTCACAACCGTCTAAAAATTTCAAAAATCTATTTATTAGTTTTTAAGATAATTGCCTTCCAACTTTTAAATTTAACATGGACTAATAAAATAAAAATTTAAGCAGAATTTTATATTTTTCGGATTTAATTTTTACTTTATTATTCCATGTTAAATTTGAAAATTTGACAGCAAATATCTCAAAACCCAATCAATGGATTTTCGAAATTTTTACACAGTTGTAAAGATATTCAAAATATAGGGGTAAAGTATATACCCCTCGAAGATGGTGCGTGCTACAAAAATTTCAAGATGCCAAAGAGTGTCCCCCTCGCAAACGAAATCGACGTGTCCGAGCGTTTCTCCAAATTCGCACGAAAAATACCCAAAAATACCTCTGTTACATTTTAGTAGTATAACATTTTCTAAAATCGGAGCAACTTTTTTTTTCTTGAAAAAAAAAAATTTAACAATAAAAAAAAACGTGTCTCTCAAGCTGGAAAATCAAACTAAGGCACGATTCAACTGACTATTGCATCAGCCGTCTCCCCCCTAACTGCAGAGATAGGTGGTTCCATGCGATGCTTACACGTCCGCTAGCAAATTAATTTTTAAATGGCTGGGACCACCGGGCCACAAAGGGATAGTATATGCAAAATAAATCGAAATTATCCAGTTTTATATCATTTTCTCAAAAGGTAATAATTTTACAGAAAGTGCGCAATTAACTTTATTGTAGAAAATTAAATGATCTTTTAAACGATGTATGTAAGTGGGCAAATTGGTATCCATAAATTGGAGTTATTTTTTAGAATCACGAAAAAAAATCATGTTTTTTTAGGTTTTATTCAGTTTTCAAAAAAACTAAGCTAAAAAAAACTAAGGGAAAAATTTTAAAATACTTTTTTAAAATTTAGGTGTTTTCAAAATTTTACGCAATTTTCAAAAACTCAAATTATTTAAAACAAAGATGAAATTTAATTTTAAGAATTTTCAAAATTTTTCAACGTCTGGAAAATTTTAAATATTGTCAACAATTTTAAAAACTAAAAAAAATTTACAGACATATTTTGGCCTCCTCAACCTATCACTCATCAAAAAATTGTGCATTACGTTGAGAGCCTAATTCAAAAACTATAAAACCTATGTTTTGGCAACAGTCTTTACAAAATCAATGGCAATAAATCAGAATTTAATTCTTGTAAATTTTTAATACCTTGCGCTCTCTCTGTCTGCCGCCGAAAGTTATTGCGACGTTTCGCCGTAAAAATTAAAAGCGTTTGTGAGTAATTTTAGACTTGCCACACAATATTTTTGGGCCAAATGAAATTGAAATTATTTTAATTCGTAAAAACAAAATTCACCAAATAACTGAACACAAAGAATAAATTTATCAAAAAAAGTTTTAAATATGTAAAGTTCTGCTATTTTAAACTCCGAAATAAAAAAAGGGGTTTCTATTTAAAAATATAAGTTGACCCTCAAATGACCTTTAAAGTGAGGTTCAAGGTCAAGTTGAAGGTCATTTTTAAATTGGAAGTTATCTAGTAGTACAACTTCTTCTTCTTTAATAACTAATTCTCCGCAATATCTTGGGGTTTCCATACTTTTCTCCACCCTATCTATATACAGTGAAACCTCCTATAAGCGGACACTCACGGTTTCGTCGATTTTGTCCGCTTATTGGAGGTGTCCGCTTATAAGAGAGAACTGCGAATATATATTTATTAATAATTTCCAGTGCTTGAGTTTTTCCTATATTAACATTTTCAGCGAAACGCTAACAACTTCCATTTTTTCACGTAAACTAAGAACTTTTTCACTAGGCGCTATTTCAAAAAGATCTATTACAACCCAACTAAACAATAAAAATAAAACACGGCAGTCCCGCCCCCGCCGAATAAAATATGTTGTAAATACGACAGAAGTATTAAGTCTCCGCATTAAAACGGAAAGAGGTAATTCCCCGGCTGCAGAGTGCGCTGTTATTTATGCCCATGTTGTGCAGCGCTCCGTCCCGTTGTCAGAGGTTCCCGTGCGGTTAAGGTAGGTTTCAGAGTATTTTAACCAAAAAAATTGTCCGCGTCTGGTTATTAGGGTGTCCGGTTATAGGAATGAATTTTACATGTAAAGAAATAGGAAAAAGCTTGGTTCCAACAAATCTATCCGCCTAAAGAAGGTGTCCGCTTAATAGGGGTGTCCGCAAGGAGAGGTTTCCCTGTATACAATTTTGTAGTTGAATTAAGGTTTAGTCAAAAGAACTACAAAAACTTGTTTTGATTAACATTTGTTAAAACGAAACATTAATAGTCTTAAAAGAATTAAAAATTGTGTTCATGCAACAAAGTAAAGTATTTTTCTAGAAATTATCCAACATGATTTTCTTGCCTTAAGTGAATGCAATGTTGCAAGAAAAAAATTCTCTTATTTTGAAGCAGTTTGAGACATTTTTTTGTGTGTAGCGCGATTTAAGATCACATTAAAACAAAGATACTTAAAAAATTTAAAAGTAATAGTATCGGCGCCGCGGCTACGCCACAAATAACAGCAGGCAGCAGGCCTCCTGACCCCCTTTAGGAGGATTCGGTTACTTGAGTTTATAATAAAAAAATAATACCCTGTGTGTACAAAATCACACATTAAAAAATTAAAATGATCCCTGCAGCAGCGCTGCAGCCAGCCAAAAGAAGAAAGCTTACAAGATTTCGTATCGTATAGTTTGCAGCTGCCCAAGACGTTTGCAGGGCCGGTAATGGCCTTAAAAATTGAGTTATATGCTTCGAATGATTTATACAACGTAACTGATCGCGGGGACACTCCTGAAATAGATGTGCAAATTTGGTTTAAGATACTTTGAAATATATTAAAATACTTTGAAATACATTGAAATAGTTTAAAATAATTTGAAATAGTTTAAAATATATTGAAATCTTTTGAAATACATCGAAATACTTTAAAATAGTTTAAAATAACAAAAAAACGCAAAATAGGTATTTTAGAAATAGGTGTACAAATTTGGAGTGTCCTACCCTCGTAAATCGAGATAATTCCGCCTAAATATGAAAAAAGGAAGTAAAAAGCAAAAAAACAAACTGCGTTTTTTTAGGTACCAATTAATATTTAATTATATTATATATTGCGCCCAAATTTAACCTAAAAAAGGTAATTTACTTTATTTGGTATAAATATTTAATAAAACATTTACTGCTTGCTATTTAAAGTCGATTATCCACAAATCTGCTAATTTGAAGATTACACCTTTCTCTATAGTGTGCAGAAACACAAATATTTGTATGCAAGAGACGCCAATAAACCACGTGATGCCTCCTTCTTCTGTCTCTTTTATTCTTACAGCGCCAGCGGCCTGTAGAATACAACGTCTTTCGAGAATCCAAAAGGTGCAGCCTTTAAAATCCCATTACCCGTAATAGAAGCTAAATCATGTCGCCTTTACGAAAGTCACGGGAGGGGGGGCAAAAGGGGACATTCCCCCCCAAATCTCAAACTATATTTAGTTTTGACACACACAATACACTTCCAAGTCACAAAATAGTTTTATGCAATATTTATTATGATATTCTCCCCCCCCCCCCAAATGAAGTTTCTAGATCCGCCCCTGCACATGGAGCATCTAGTACGAAAAAATGAGAAATACGAGATAATGCAATTAATGACATAATCTTAGGGGATCTCTACAAAGAAATTTTTTAAATAATTAATGGCAAAAACTGCATTTCGATATGGTGACCCATCTCGAAGTTATAGGGCTTTGTAAAAAGTCTGCATTTTGGGAAATGTTCTGTAACTTTTTTATTTATAAAAAAAATTCGTATAAATAGCTGTTTTTCAAGTGTAAAAAAGGAATTTTATCTATCGCTTTTGGACTTTGAACCATCATGCTTCGTTTTTAAATAAAAAATAAAATTAGCTGTGTAACGGAAATAAAAAAATAACAACAAAGTGCCACTTAACCCTTGTTCCCTATTTAAATTATCTGAATGACCTCATCTTCCTATCTATTTTTTGTGGTACCAATAAATCGAAAGACGGTCCTGAATTGGTTGTTGGCGGTACAAGTTTAAAAAGGAAAAGAAATTCGATAAAAAAGGAACAGTTAAAAGTAGAAAAACTACAAGATAATCTAATATAACAAAATATATTATAGAGGTTCTTTAAAGTAAAAAAAAAATAATTCCCTGGTCTTATATAAATCAAAAAGTTTTTTTTTATCAGGGAAAGTTCATACAATAGTTTATAACATAACAAGATAAAAAAGTGACAAATTTCAGAGGAGCGTGAAAGCAACACGCGAGTGTAAGAAAGTTACTTTCTATCGAGCTGTGTACGCTTTTTTTCCTACGAATACTGTTGAACTATACTAATTTTTATAACAATTCGTCTTTAAATTTGCACAAATCAAATGAAACTGCTTTTCCACACGTGTGGAAAACCATATTGCGACATATTTGCGGAAAAATATGGTGACAGTTAATGTCATCGTACACTTTTCCATACATGTCTGGAAAAGTACTTTTCCACGCATATGCGGAAAAATTTCTGCACATCATTTTCATATGTGGTCGTAGGAAAAAATAATTACTGTATGGTTTATACTCCGCCTACCACTGCAATTCTTTCATTAAGAATGCGCAAGCGCGAGAGATAAGGTATAAAATTCAGAATTATATGAAAAGGATAGCCAGTCCCCTACGCATTGGCTATCCTCTTTATCATTATATGCACGCCGTTTTCTGTCTCTGCACACTTAGATCATATATTTTCATATACTTTGTCTCTCGCTCTCGTGATTTTTTTAATAAATAATTGATTTGGAACACCCTGTAGATTATAGACACCAAGTACACAAATAAATATATACATGATTATATTTATGTAGATGTGGATGATCGTAAATAAAGTATTTTGTTTTATCGCTCGTGCATAAATACATAATTCTATAAATAAAATGCCAGTTTTCTAATTTTTTATTTATTGAATTTATAGGAGCCTATTAAATTCCAAAAATAAATTCGTTCTTTGTTTGTATACGCTGTAAATTTGGACTTTTGTTTTATAGATTTTTTGGTTTTATTCTCGTGGTACTTATAGTCAAGATGCAATTTTATAATACTTTTTGGCAAATGGTCGATTTTTGTAAAATTTTCTTAAAAGTCCGTAGGATAAAATAAGGTAAAGTCATTTTTTTCCTAAGAAGCTTAGTTAAAAATTGATAAAATATGTAACGAAAATGGAATATTTTGGTTATTTTTGAAAATTTATGGAGCTTTAAATGTGTCATAAACCTCACATTATAATACAGCGTTTAAAAGAAAATTTAGTCATAACAAAAACATTTCATGTAAAAAAAACCAAGTACGCGAAAGTGGTATTCCGTAAAAAGAATTGAGATAAATGTAAAGCCAAGTTCTCCAATACAAATTTCAAAATGAATGGTTCTTACTAGTTTGGAAATGTTTACGTTCAATTTAGCACTGTGCCTAAGAGTCATTTGCAGCCGTAATAGCCAAGTTTAGAAAAACATTTCCAAACTAGTAAGAACCATTCATTTTGTAATTTGTATTGGAGAACTTGGCTTTACATTTATCTCAATTCTTTTTACGGAATACCACTTTCGCGTACTTGGTTTTTTTACATGAAATATTTTTGTTATGATTTCAGTGCTTTTTTAAAGGATTTGGATAATACTTAATTGTTAAAATAGTAAAATATGCAGGATATTGTTCAAAACTTTTGCAATGCCTTATTAAAAATGTTGAGGTGTTTTTATATATGATAAAACCATATATCATAGTTTCTATCAGCCTTCTAAAGCTCCGCTCTCTAGTGTTCTTGTAAGTAGGCAATTTAAAATTTTGGTGTTTTTAAATTTTTTCCTATAGTTTTATCATAGTTCCTATCAGTCGTCCAAAGCTCAGCTCTCTAGCATTTCTGGAAGTGGACAATGCTAATTTACATAACTTTACATTCATAGGGGAAGGAAGTTAATTAAACTTTGGGGTTTTTTAAATTTCGTTTATAGTTTTATCATATTTCCTATCGGCCTTTCAATGCTCAGCTCTCGAGCGTTTCTGGAAGTAGCCAATGTTACTTTTACACAACTTTACATTTATAGGGGAGGGAAGTAAATTAGAATTTTGGGGTGTTTTAATTTTTTTCTATAGTTTTATCATAGTTCCTATCAGTCTGCCATTTCTGGAAGTGGGCAATGTTACTTTTACATAACTTTACATGTATAGAGGAGGTAAATTAGAATTTTTGGGGTTTTTTGGTGTTTTTGGGGATTTGGTCATAATTTCTATCAGTCTGCCAAATTTCAGCTTTGTAGCATGGCTGGAAGTACAGTAGAATATTAATGATCTATACATGAGTGAGTGGCAATTTCGACGTTTTTTGAAATTTCGTAACTACTTTACTGCTTTATGGAATTCCATGAAACTTGGAAAGTTTGTTAACTTCATAAAGATCTACGACTGTGCAAAGTTTGAGATTCGTAGCTCATTCCGAAGTAGAGTTTTAGATATGTCAAATATCGGCTGAAATGTTTCAAGAAAAGATAGTACGGCGCGCGAGTTTGGCGATGCCGTGCCCTCAGATTGTCTACAATAAAATATATCACGCATTTTTTCCCAGAAAGTACACTTTTGGAGAAAATTTTATAAAACCTATACTAAACATGTTTTTTCTATATATAATATAGTATAATCCCAATTTACGTACGCCACTGAAGAGTTACTTCCTTCTTCTAATCTTATCAACCAATACATTGCTAGAAAGAGAATTTCGTTCGCCCCAAAAAAGTGTTCCTTGCCAAAAAGTTTCTAAGAAAATAAAATAAGACCTAAAAAATCCATGATTTGGGGAGTTTAGGGCGGGGGGGTTTCTCAGTACGTCAACATATAGGGGACAGAGGGAGGGGGTGGCGGATAGATATAGATTCAGCGGAGTCCAAATAGGAGTATAATATTTTTACTTCGTACTTACTACATAATTCGACGTGTAAACTAATGAATATTGTGTGATAAAATCAATGTTTAAAAATCTCGAACTCAAATTACGCTATGTTTATTTGAAAACGAAATTTGTTTACGTTGAGATGTCATTAGAGCCGTTATATGGGAGCCAAATCGAATCAATTTTTCATAATTAACTTTTAAAAACTTGGCAGTAAAAAATTCAGTAGTTGTTAAAAGTTCGTATGTTTGGCCTTTTGTTTTTGTTTGAGAAATACGATGCCATATTAGTTGATGAGTAGAAAAGCTGGGAAGAAAATTTATAAATAAAGTTAGGGCAATGACCTGCAAAACACAGTTTTCCCAGGAAAAAACAAACTTTAATTTTCAATGTTTTTTTTAATTAAAAAGTATAGTTCATTTTGTCTCTTGCTTTACTCGGACTACAAAATTCTCGCATCAGGATAAAGAAGCGCCACTTTAGTCACTTGGTATATTTTTCATCGAAGATATATGAAGTCTATTTCATATATCTTTGGTTTCATTTTGTGTAATGAGAACGCTGCCGGCTGCAGGAACTCAAGGGTGGTGATTGACCATCTTTTACTCAATAGCTATCTCCGTTAATATTGATCTGACAGTAATGTTTAAATTGGCAAAGTTAAAGGAGTTTTCCTGAACCATCAGAATCTGATGTCAAAAATGATATATGTATGTAACACAAATTTTTGACAAATAGTTAATTTTTTTAAACGAAACACCCTGTATTTAATTTTTTGTGGTTTGGCCGTTTTTGAGTTATTTACCTTTTGATTTACGATATTTGACTTAATAGGGACTTATTGCAATAGTGCCAGGCACAAATTGTGCCGGGCACTATATTGACAGTTTCGCATTACAAACTGACAGTTGATCTTTCAAAATTGACATACCAAAGTCGAATTTATTAATCCTGTCGTTTATTTTCCATTAATAGTGGCGTCACTATTAAATCCGGCTCGTATAATACACAAAGGCCTAATTTTGAAAGGACACAGCTGTTCTTATAATAAAAAGCTGTCAATATAGTGCCCGGCACAATTTGTGCTTGGCACTATTGCAATAGGTCCCTAATAGGATATTTCCGTTAATATTATCTAACAGTAAAGTTTATATATTAGTTGAGAGGCTTAACGTCAAAAATCGTGTCCCGTAAAAAAGTTGTAAAAGATTTTTTAAAACTGCTTTAAATCGATTGGTAATAGATCACACAATTGTAAGTCACGGGAGGTTTGCCTCCAATTTGAGTGGGAGGGCCTGTGTGACGTCATAAATCCAAGACTGCAATTTTCCCAAGTCTTTTCACAAACTTTTGCATTTAACTTTTGCCACTTTAACGTTAGAGAAAAATTGTATGGGTTATGATTTGTTCGCAATAGAACGGCCATTTAATTGACTTTCTAACAAGCTTGAGCATGAAAGTTTTAGACTATCCTCGATCGATTGGTGATGGATCACTAAATTTTAAGTCGCTGGGTGTTTGCCTCCTATTTAAGTAAAAGGGTCTGTGTGGCATCATAAATCCAAGACGGCGGCTTTTTTCATATCTTTTAACAAACATTGGCTTATTTATAACTTTCGCTAAATTAGTTTTAGAGAAAAACCGTAAATACGTTTTCTGTTTGCAGGAGTTCTTTCTTCTTCTTCTTTTATAGTTCTTGAGATATAAAGCTTACTAAAACGACCATTCAATTGTTGTTCTATAGCAAATAAATCACAACCTACACAATTTTTCTGTAAAGTTGATATGGCAAAAGTTAAAAGCAAAATTTTATGAAAAAACCAGGTGACTTAAATCTGAGTGATAGATAAATTTCTTCCTTTTTCTTCAACTTTGTTTTTTGGACAAAAAAAAGTTGCTATTTTAGTAATTAAAAAAAAATTAATTTCTTTGTTAGTTTTTAAGATATGAAGCTCATTTATTTACAGTCTTACTTGGTGTTCTATTAGAAACAAAAGACGTATTAACACTTTTTCTGTAAACTAATTTAGAAAAAGTTATAAGCCAAAAAAACTTGAAAAAAGCCGCCATCTTGGATATATGACGTCACACGGCCGGCCTTCCTGCTAAAATTGGAGCCAAAGATTGTGTAGAAAATATGAAAAAAGCCACCATCTTAGATTTATGATATCCCACCGACCCACCTAATAAAATTGGAGGCAAATACCCGGTGACTAAAAATTGGGTGACCTATTATCAATCGATTTGGGGAGGTTTGAAAAAATCTTTCACAACTATCCCACGGGATACCTCAGAGCACTTAACATAACGCAATACCGTTTTTTGAGTGAGTCTTTTAAAACTAACAACAGGGACTTATTGGAATAAAATCTGACTTTATTTTAAAGTATTTTGACGGATTTACAAAGAAAACTGACAGCTGACCTCTGAAAATTGACATACCAAAGTCAAATTTAAAAATAGTGTCGCTGACTTTCATTTAGTAAAAACAGTCACTAATAAATCCGGTTCTTAAATACAGCCTTTAAAATACGCAACATTTTAAAAATCCTTGTTTTAAAAAGGAAACATTTTTTGAGATCTCTCTCTCTCTCTCTCTCTCTCTATCAGCCCATAGCCGGGGTGAATTCTGAGCCTTGATTTCAATAGGAAAAGTGGGTCGTTTCATACAAATTTAATGGTTTTATTAAGATAATATTTAACAATATCTATGTTGGAATCGCATTTCCATTATTTTCAAGTTCATTGACGTCAGAGGCGATTTTAAATTAAAAGCTCTCGAGATTACGCTCATATTCAAGTTTTCGATTTTTTTAAAAGTCATCAATATAAATTATTATTAAAGACCCAACTCAATTCGCTTATTATTTTATCCTCGTTTCATCTATCTTTAAAATCGAGATTTAATTAATGCTTATTATATAAGCTAATATTAGAGACATTACAAATTTCAAAATAAAGCCAACAGTAATAACAGTTGACCACTTATTAACCATGAAAATCCTAATAGAACGAGCCAACGAATATAACATTCCACTATATATTGCGTTTATAGACTTCGAAAAAGCTTTCGATAGCATTGAGCACTCGGCAGTAAAAGCATATTTAATTAATAGCCGAATAGATCACAGATATACAGACTTAATAGCCAATATATATAGCGAAGCAACAACATCAATCAAAATCCACGAAGGAACCAAGCCAATCCGCATAGGAAGAAGTGTCAGGTAGGGTGACACAATATTCCACCAAATTATTTAACCAGGCCCTAAAAGATCTTTTTAAAAGCTTAGATAGGAAAGAAAGAGGCATCAAAGTAAACGGACAATTCTTGAACCACCTAAGATATGCTGATGATATCGCCTTAATAACAGACAAGAAAGAAGAACTGATAAAAATGCTGGAAGAACTGGATACAGCAGCTAAAAATATAGGCTTAAGTATGAACTACATTAAAACTAAAATCATAACAAACACAGATGAAGATATTACGGTCAGAATAAACCAAAATAAAATAATACAAGTAGAGGAATATATATACCTGGGACAGATTATTAAACTGAAAACAGAAAACTAAACAGCTGAAATCAAGAAACGAGGAAGATTGGCCTGGGCAGCATTCGGTTAATTAAGCTACATATTAAGAAATAAAAAATATCCTCAGTACCTCAAAACGAAAGTGTATAACCAATATTAAATTTCGTGGACAATTGTTAAAAGACGTCTACACACAAGCTGTAGCATTGTGCTAATATAGTTTAGACTTCTTTTTTCGAAAGTGCATAATTTTTTGGAATAATTTTAACATATTTTTTTATTATTTTATTTTATAGAGCTAAGTTTGGTAATTCTCCAATTATAGATATAAAGTTACCAGTTGGGTACAATTCGGAATATATTGATTTACAAACTAGAATACTTATGCATTGTTTACTGTTATATTATAAAGAATTATTTGAATAAATTGAATTGAATTGAATGTATCATTCCTGTACTTACCTATGGATCCCAGATCTGGACACTTACAAAATCAAACATGGATACGGTAACAAAAGCCCAAAGATCAATGGAAAGTCAAATGTTACAGGTAAAGCTGACAGATAGAAAAAGGAATGAATGGATAAGAAATAAAACAAAAGTAAGTGATGTAAGAGGAGAAGTAGCAAAATTAAAATGGAAATTTGCCGGTCATCATGTCAGACAGAAGATCGATCGATTTGAAGAAAGACGCGGGAACCAGAGGGATGAACACGGCGACAGACAGAGAAGAGTTGAAGATATTGGGGGAGGCCTATGTCCAAAGATGGATTAAAGAAGGCTAAATAGATAGAATCACAGGGGCGGATCTAGGAAGTTGAATTTGGGGGGGGGGGGATAAATATCATAATAAATATTGCAGAAAACTATTTTGCAGTGAGCGGGAGGTGTATTCTGTGTGTCAAAACTAAATATAGTTTGAGATTTAGTAAGGAGGGGAAATTTCCCCTTTTTCCCCTCCTGTAAATCCGCGCCTGGACCAATAAGGCAACAACTTTTTTTAAATAGTGCTAGACCTTAACGCGGCTGGGACAGGACACCGTACCACGGATCACCTTTTGTTAGGTGATCCGTAACCGTGCGTCCGGCCAGAATAAAATGAGGCGCAAAAGAGGTGGCTTTTTTTAGCTGTGCAGTGGCGTGCTATAATTTTTTAATTCATTATTATTAGGTTTTAATTTTCGAATCCAACAAGAGAGGTGTACACACGAGGTGAAGAGAATAGAACATTTCAAGGTAAGCAGGGTCAATTTTGACGCCATACGATCTATATTTTGTTGTAATAATTAATCCATTTATTATTAGTGTCCTTCATTTCTTTTAACCTATATTTTTATCATAATTCCAAACACTTGGAACACCCTCTCAAACAAAAACGAAGTGTTTCAGGGTTTCTTTTTTATAAAAGTACGATAAATATACCGGAAAAAGAGCCCTGTATATCAAAATGTTGTTAAAAACCTAAGCAACTTTAATTTTCTTTTTTAAAACGCGTGATTGAAAGTTATGTGACCTCTAAAAATACGCCAAATTTATTCTTATTCAATTTGAATTGTGAATTTGGCTAGGTTTTATTTTTCTATCTTAAAATTATACAAATAAAAGAAGGTGGTAAATCTGTATCTTATATAAAAATTAAGTCATAAGTCATATTTTCTAATTTTAAACTTTTATAGACGAAACTTAATGATCACCGAGTCTCCGCTCTATATAATAAGAGACAGACATGCCCTAATGATCTTGGTAGAATTAGCCTGAGCATCGGCAGTAAATTATTTAGGGAATCTAATTTTACGCCATAGATAACAAAACTTTCGAAAGATAGGTGATTATTGTATTCATGATGTTATTAGGGTAAAAAAGCATCTCTTTATTTGCCCTTATCAGTGTCAGTATCTAACAGCGCATGTGCATAATCGTTACGGAACTTCCAATACACTACGTGGAACAGATATCTGTTACACCCGTAGGGTATCGCTGCCGCCCAAAATAAAAAGATTGTGACTGCATTTTACGGGAAACTGAGACAATCCCATTTAGTAAGAATTCTGAAGTTGCAATGTAACACTGTTATTTTGAAAGTTACAATAAATCTATATGGTTTTTGAGTTTTGAGGAGACAAATTGATCAACTAGAAGTCAAAAATGCCAATAACTCATATTTTAATTTTTGGCAGTCACTCCCATTTTGTTTGGCACTGCAGAGTTGCCGGTCTTCGATCCGTAATGTTTTGCTTTTGTACTTTTTTTACTTAACAACGTATTAGAATTTGTTACGGATGATAAGTAAACAAAAGTGTAGTGCTGTTTTTCACCCTATTATTAGGGTGTTTTGGTCAGCACATGTAACGATAACTTTTTATCGCGAAAAGCACACTTTTTCGACACGTCACACGTTAATGTTAATAAACTTACATTTCATGTTAAACTAACCTCAAATTGTTTGTTGGTTTTTTTCCAAAAAACTTTAAGAAAATCATTACTCAACCAAAATAATTTTAAACTTGTTAAAACATTCATAAAAATAACTACAAATGTTTAAAATATAACAAAAATATGAATTTGGAACAGTTTTCAAGTATTGGTTGGTTCAAATGTCAATGTAAAATAACCATAACAACGCAGATAAAAGTTAGTGCTAAACATCCGTAAATAACCACATCCCTTATGGTTATTAAACACAACGGCGTGACAGGTCTCTACTGCGCCGTCTCAGAATAACCATAACCACGATTTTGGAGATACATGTACTGACCAAAAACGCTATATTATTAAGGATGTATCGCAGACACTATTATCGCTACGAGTTCGGAAAAAGAACTTTTCGTAGTAAAATGTGGCTCCCCGTCAAAGGGCAGTAGAAATATAAATCTTCTAGAAAAATGACAGTTTTTTTTCCGAATTGACATACACAAATTACGTCATATTCATTTAAAATGCTGCATAATTTGGATCCCTCACGTCTACCTCTATGTCACTCCCCTACAGTAAATGAGTAAAAGTGTCACTTTTTATTTAAAAGATGCTCTCACTTTCTTGAAACAATAAAAATACTCTGTCAATATATGGGCCCCTAAGCTCACACTAGGTACTATAGTTATAGTGTACGTGTGAGCTAATATAACTAAAAACTGAAATATATTTTATTCAACTCCAGACTAAATTACCTTTTGTTTGATACCACACAAGCCATGTTTTGACTTAAACTCAAATTTTTGAAATCTACCCCCACCCTTACAAAAAAACAAAAACTAAAATGTATATTGTTAAAGTCCGGACTCAATTACCTTTCGTTTGATATCACACACGCCATATTTTCACTTAAACTCTAATTTTTAAAATATACCCCACCCTTTTTTTTTAAATAAATTAAAATGTATTTTGTTTAACTGCAGACTCAATTACCTTTCGTTTAATATCACACACGCCATATTTTCACATAAACTCTAATTTTTGAAATCTACCCTCACCCATTTATTTGGTTTGTGTTCGGTGGATTTTGTTCATTTTAAAATGGGACCATCTCGACCCAAGACCCAGCCTAGGTACCAAATTTCATTAAAATCGGCCAAGCGGTTTTTAAGTTATGCGCGTTGATCGTTACAGACAGACATACAGACACACAGACAGACAGACAGACATACAGACAGACAGACAGACAGACGGCGCAACAAAAAAGTTTCAAAATCATCTGAAACGCAAAGATATATAAAAAAATTTGAAATCGGAGCAACTTTTTTTTTCTCGAAAAAATTAGGATCACCATAGCTCACACTACTATAGTATAGTATATGTGTGAGCTAAAATTATAAAAAATGCAGTATTTTTTTCTTTTTGCACAAAGCATTAAAAATCAAAAATTTTTAAGAAACTCAGAATCCTTCAGTTAAGTACTTTTCAAGTATTTCTTCAAAAAAACACATATTTTAAGAAAAAATCTAAATGATTTGTAAATTAAACTTAACATGTCTTTTCGATTTTGAATATTATTCACTAAAAGGTAAAAACTTTTCAAGCTCTCTTCTATTTTATCCACCTTTAAAACACAAATCAATGGTCTTTTCCGTTTGAGTTACATGCCAAAAGGGCATTCGACAGAGGGTGCATTCTAAGCCTCGGGGGGTGTAGCCGTAACGAAATAATATAAGTATAACGGATTAAAGGTCTCAAAATTGACACTTTTTAAAATGAAAACGTTAATATATAAATGCCCACTTTAAATTAGGATTAAAACTTACCATTTCACATCATATAAAAAAACTTACTTAGAAACTTCTGAGATCTAACTATTACGCACTAAGCACAAAATCGTAAAAAAAGTTAAATAAATGTTAAAAAAAAGTTTTTTTTCTAGCACAAATTTGTGTTAAAATTAAGTCAACTTTTGACATTAAAAAAAACATGTAGAAAATCCTAACGAAAATTTCATGTAAAAGCATTACCAAAAATATATTTCTTAATAACGTTAAGAAACCAATATATAAAAAACCATAATTTTATTAATATTAAAATTAATACCATCAATATATGGTTATTTTTATAATGTTTTTCCTAGATCTCATTTCTAACGTTGAATTTAAGATATATGAAGCTAATAAATGTTTTGTTTTTTAAACAAGCTTTGTGCAATTTTCGTTAAAATATTTACCTTTTGTCGAAACAAACATGGTTAATTAAAAGCACAGTTATTAATAATGATAGTGAATACATATTTGGATATAAATATACACCAGTTGTGTAGAAAATATGGTATAGTTAAAGAACAACAAATTTGTATGCAGTGATTTAAATGAAGCATCACAAAATTAGGTAAGAAGAGTAAACATAAGTAAAAAAATTGTTTTGTATGGAATATCGCATACCTAACGTTATAGGTAATCAGACAGGGAATGCGACAATTCACCACGGACGATTAGCCGCCAGACCTTAAGCCGCGTATTCATTTGAGGCAGAATTCGCAAGCCTTGCAGTGGGACCAAGCGAATGCTTCGTTTGCATTCATGCTAAAGTGAATACGCGCCTTGAAATTGTTTGCCTTGTATTCACTTGAGCATGAATTGTTTGGCCTCGTAGCGAGGCACTTACTACAAAATTATTGTTTACATAGAATTTAAAATTTTATTTTCAGAAGCTACGGATCCGAATTTCCTTTACTGAGTGTCGAGTTCACGAAAACCTCAACAGACTGTTGCTGCCCTGCGTTTCCAAAATAGAAGAATTTTATTTACGTTATTTATGTTACTTTATCTTTAGAGATATTTGAAAAAAATATCTTTTTTCATTGTTAAAAAAGCATTTATTTTTCAATGTTAGAAAAACATTTATTTTCCACTGTTAAAAATTAATATTTTTTTAACGTTCCAAAAACACTTTAAAAAAACGTTATAAAAACATAAGATTATTTTTCTAACGTCACAAAACGAGTTATTAAGCTTCTTTTTCACTATGAATATGACGTTAGAACTAACATCCAACCTAACGTTATGTTTTTAAATTAAACATTATTTTGACATTATTAAAATGTTTTTATGTTTAGTGGGAATAATTACAACGGTGACTCGATAATACGTACACGCGATAATACGGATGCTTCGGTAATCCGGATAGCCTTAGCAATCCATGGAATCGGTAATCCGGATTTTACTGAATTCAATAATCCGGACTCGCGTTTTTACCCGAAAATGTCGTATAATTCACATAATATATGTAATAATGTAGGTTTTAAACATCGGACAAGGGCAAGGTTATAGGTCACGGTCGTGTCGAGAATGGCTTCAATCAAAAGGAAACATAAAACTTTAACCACAAAAGAGAAATCAGAGATTATTGGTGCATTAAAGATTAGTAGCGCTACTGATAAAGCTTAGCTCTGAAATATAAAGAGGGTACATTAACAATCAGCGATATTCAGAAAAAATTAAAGGATTTGAATTCTATTCTTTAGAAATCCATGTAAATATGTTTTTAGCTCACACTACTACTATACTATAGTAGTGTGAGCTATGGTGATCCTAATTTTTTCGAGAAAAAAAAAGTTGCTCCGATTTCAAAAATTTTTATATATCTTTGCGTTTCAGATGATTTTGAAACTTTTTTGTTGCGCCGTCTGTCTGTCTGTATGTCTGTCTGTCTGTCTGTAACGACCAACGCGCATAACTCAAAAACGGCTTGACCGATTTTAATGAAATTTGGTACCCAGGCTGGGTTTTGGGTCGAGATGGTCCCGTTTAAAAATGAACAAAATCCACCGAACACAAGCCAAAGAAAAGGGTGGGGGTAGATTTCAAAAATTAGAATTTATGTAAAAATATAGCGTGTGTGATATCAAACGTAAGGTAATTGAGTCTGGAGTTAAACAAAATACATTTTAGTTTATTTTAAAAAAAAGGGTGGGGGTAAATTTCAAAAATTAGTGTTTCAGTGGAAATATGGCGTGTGTGATATCAAACGAAAGGTAATTGAGTCTAGAGTTAAACAAAATACATTTTATTAAACAAAATACATTTTAGTTATTAAAAAAAGGGTAGAGGTAGATTTGAAAAATTAGAGTTTAAGTCAAAACATGGCTTGTGTGGTATCAAACGAAAGGTAATTGAGTCTGGAGTTCAATAAAATATACTTCAGTTTTTAGTTATATTAGCTTTCCCGTAGATACACTATAACTATAGTATCCAGTGTGAGCTTAGGTGCCCATAGATTGGCAGAGTATTTTACTCGCGTACAGAAAGTATTTACTTTGAGCCCTAATAGGATTGCTGTTCGATTTTCTGATCATTCGTTTCTTTTTAGTTCATTTTTGAATATCAAAAACTGCCAATTTGGCTAAAAAATGTACTAAAATAAACTTAGATATCTCGAGAACCGCTTACAGCAGGGTAGCGATATATTGCCTGAAAGGTCTTCAAAATATCTTTTTAATGAGGTGTCACATAATGTAATTAAAAATAAATAGATCCATGACGGATCTGATACCTTCCTAGCTAGCCTATTAGCACACTTCAAGTGAAGCCATGATCAGCCTTTTGTAAATAGCTTAGAAACTAAAGCTCTTACGAAGTTTTTGGTGATAACACAAATTATTAAGTAAAATATAGTCTACTATATTTCAAAAACCGTATATTGATACGACGCTCCATTAAAAAGTTAGCATTTTTAAAATTTTTATCATTAATATTAATGGATTTTGACCAAAATCTAATCAGCTCGTAAGAGTGTCGAACACTATTTTACCTGAAAATTTTATGAAAATCGGTTTAGCGGTTAAGGAGCTATCGTGTTACGGACAGAAATAGTTTACACACACACACAAACAGACATCACGACGATATTGCTAAGATAGGTCAAAATACACCCAAATAACACATTTTCGGCGTTATCTCAAAAAAACTTTTTTCGTCGAAACTAATACCTTCTCTAGCCATTGCTACGCGAGCTAGGAAGGTAAAAATAATTCAAAAACGTATTATCTTGGATATTAAATTAATGAAAATAACATATTAGGCACAGTGTAAGTATTTGTAGTTTGGTTTAATTTTATTTTGGGACAAAATTTAGTGTTATTTAAACAATAAAAATACATCTATTATATAAACGTGGGCAAGGGAAATCTTAAATTTACGCCATAGTTCCTAGAATATTATTTTTTATGCGGCCATAAAAATTGGATTTAAATTGTTTTTTGATATCGTCCCATAAAAATCTGCAGGAAAATAAAAGTCACAAGTCAGTAATAATAAAAATCTAGATTTGCTTGACCCAACCAAGAGAGAAATGCTTATTTATATAAATTAGACTTACTAAAAAAGGTTCAAGTCTAAGCCGTAAAACCTAGTATATGAGCGCACCCAGGGGGGGGGGGGCGGTTCCGAGCCCCCCCCCCCCCTAGCCTTAGTTTTTCTTACATATTTTGCACATATTTCATTAAAAAACACAAAAAATATCTTAAAATTCGACATCATGAGGGTTTGGGCCCCCCCTAGAGGCCTCGGGCCTCCCCCACGACATATTCCTGGGTGCGCCACTGCTAGTAGATACATATTGTTCGGCCAGAATAAAATGAGGCGCAAAAGAGATGACATCAATTAGCGCTATCTTTCTCTGTCCAGTGGCGTGCTATAATTTTTTAATTCATCATTATTAGGAATTAATTTTATATTTTACTTTCTAAAAATTGCAAAAATTCAAAACCATTCGTTATATCTTCAAAATTGGAACTCCAGTTTTATTAAAAAATTAAAAAAGTGTAAATGATACGCCACTGTATCTTTTTAAATGAAAGAATGTGTATGAAACGTGCCTAGTCATCCTGTTTGAGCCCAGCGATAACAATAGAAGCCCAATAAATGGGTGTGAATTTTGAATGGACAGGAGTCTAATTGAGGCAGCGGTAACAATAGAAACCTAATAAAAGGGTGTGAAGTATGAACGGGCTGGAGTCGATTTCGTTAAACGTACCAAACGAGTACCGTGTTTTTTGCTGCGGCTAGTAGGTACAGTCGGGGACTTTTTAAATTGCCGCAGGCAAAAATAAAAAATATTCCTATTTGAAATTAGGAAAAGTAGTTTAAACCAAAACAAAAAAATTGTAAACCTTACCTCTGTCTGTATACATACATAGTTAAAAATTTATTTTTTTTTGATTTGTTTAAATGATTAATTTTGACAGAAAACAAATACAACGGCAATTTAAAATGTCCCCGACTGTACAAGTAGATTTAGCAGTTGGGTGTTTTTTTTATTTAAAAAGTTTTTTATTTCCATGTTTTTCACAAACTTTCGCTTTTAACTTTTAACATTAACTTTACAGAAAAATTATATGGGTTGTGATTTGTTTGCAATAGAACAACAATTGAATTGTCGCATTAGTAAGCTTTATATCACAAGAACTATAAAAAATTCTTGTTCTTTTTTAAAATATTTCAAAAATTTAAGATTGACCAAAAAACTTTAAGACTACCCTCAATCGAATGGTGATGAATCACCCAATGTTAAGTAGCCGGGTGCTTGCCTCAAATTTGAGAAGGAGGGCCTATATGACGTCATATCTCCAAAATGGCGACAGTTTCAATTTTTTTACATACTTATAACTTTTGCTAAATTAGTTTTACAGAAAAACTGTAAATACAGTTTTTGTTTGCAGTGAAAAGTATTGTAACGATATGATTATATTGGTGGACTTTATTACCGACACGTATCCAATATACAATAATAAGATATACTTCTTAAGATTTCTGTATGTTTAATTGTTTTTTGTGAGATTCGTTGGATAACTCTATAAAGCATTGGAAATTACCCCAGAAATCTTAGCTTGTACTTTTGTTTGTTTTTTTACCTAATTTGGTCGTAAAAATAAGGTGGGCCTTATACCCCTCACCTACCTTAGAACATGGATGTGTAAAATATATTTGGGATATATCAAAAAACATTTAGTGGCCACACATGTAATTTTTATGATAGCCAAAGAATCATTACTTGAAGGTCGATATGTGTGCCAAACTTCATTACACTAGCTTAAACCATTCACAATTAAAAAAAATTGTTGCACGCTTTTTGATTTTATATATTTTTTATTTGTATAATTGTATTATTATTATTAATATTTTCTTTATAAACATTATTTTGAATTTTGCTTCATTAATAAAATATAAAAAAATGCAAAATTTGTGATATAAATAGTTGTTGGAACCTCAATTGGCAGCTAGAACAATGTCAGACATTGTTCGGCATTACCCTGGAAGGCAAGAATACTCAAACGAGAATCCAAGAGTAAGACATTTTAAAGAAGGTCCCACAATAAATTAAATGGACCATAGGTACTATTTTATCCCGATTTTTTGGTCAGCATATAAAATATAAAAGTTTTTCCTCCGCCGCGGCCGCACCATAGTAAACGACATCTCAGCATATTTTATCGATACTTTATCCCTCGACTCTGTCCTTATATATTTTCATTTTTCTCAGAAAGAAGGGTACGGTTTGGATCCGAGACTTCTTAATCGAAAAATAGAGATGACACATTGAACTGCACAAAAGGATCAGAACAGCAACTTAATTTGTCTTTAAATGTTTCAAGTTGCGAGAATGTGGTCCCGCGTCCAACCAACCTACAAACCAAACAATACTTAGAACTAGATTTTTTCCTTCATTTTTCTCAATGATAATCTCACACGGTAAAAAAACAAAATATATCAAACAAAGATGGCATCGGTTCAAAACAAAAACTGCTTTCCTATGCACCAATGCAATATCCGCTTTAAAAGAAGATTTCTTTCCTGGATTATTACATTAAATGAAGGTAAACCATCTCTCAATAGAAGATACATTTGTCTTATTCCAAGATAATCAGTTGGCTTATTTCTAGAAAAATGAATTTTTTGTGTGAGCCATAAGGATTGCATGGGAGAACAGAAAAGCATAAAACCAACGTTGCCAGTTTAGCGAAAATATCAGTATTAGCCGCTACTCGGATCGCGAAAGGTCAATTAAAGTCAGTTTTATTTAAGTACATTTGTTAAACGGGGTGATACATAACCAGAATAATACCATAATACCTTAAAATTCTGCTTGTTCCTAAGAGTAAATAATTCACTTACTTTGACAAACTAGCAAAATTGTGATATTCTCGTTATTGATTAAGTCAATTTTGTTTGAAACATAATTTACCAAAGGTTATCAATCTACAGGTAAGTTAACTATTATTTAATTTTAGGGTTTTAAATGCATTTTTAATCCAACCATAACAAAGGTAGTGGTGGACCACAGTGACGCAGCGAAAATTTGAAAAGAGGAGCAGAAATTTCTTCAGGAAATGCGTTGTAGCAAAATGCTCGCGGGCGAAAATAGATACAAAGCAAACTTTTTTAATCACTGAAAACCAACAGAAAATAGCACAATGGTTAGAAATAAATAAAAATAATATATTTTGGTTTAAAAATGGTGGCCATATATAAACCGCCAAACGTCACTAGGAAATGTCGAATAAAAACGGTGTAAGTCAGTGTCAGCTATATTTTACATGGTAATTTTTTAGACAAGTTAGCGATGATTAAACCGATGTTCGATTGTTTTGGTGGATGTGTAATTAAAAACGGATTCTAATATATCTTGTGCTTTTTACAGTATTTGCATGCGTTTACAGATATAGTTTTAAGTTACTTATGTATTATTTAGCTTTGAAAATTTATGTATATAAGTTTTTTTATCAGTCATGGATTATTTCTACTGTTTTTCGAACTTTAAACCACCCCCAGGGGTGGTACTACAATTTGAGAGTATTTTTAACGGGAATCCTACGACTGCACGGACTAAATTTCCAAAAAATGACATTTCGTTACAAATTTTTTATGTGGTTTTTCTTTATTTCTAAAGTTAATTTAAATTTATATAAGATGAAACTCACTGAGAAATGCTCACTATCATATTGCACATTAGGGTGAACCAAATCTTTGCAGCTATTTGACCTGAGTATTAAAAAAATTCACTTAAACCGGTCGGTATCAAGTCTATAGACTTGATACTTAAACCCGGTCTACAATGCTAAGTCTTAAGGTCTTAGTAAATACTGGTGTTGAAGTCTAGGGTCTCTTTTTTTAAACCTAAATATCTACAAAAGTAAACCATTGTTTGAAAGCGGGCGCCGCCGTCGCCGTTAAGTCAACTTGCTTGCTTTTTGATATAATTGTTTTTGCTAGATTTGATATAATTGTTTTTCCAAGCACGCAGCACTGCTTTTTATTTAAGTTTTCTTCTGTGACAAATTAATGTTAATAAGAAATAGAATTTGTAAATATATAGCTTCAAGTTTTTTAATTATCTATGACCTAAGGGCTCTTCCTTTAATATCTCAATAACGTAGCAGGCGTAGTATAGAAAGGAGAGAGGAAGGAGATTTATAACGGGAATCATAATAATGTTAACATTGCGCTCCTTTTGCCGCGAACAAGGACCCTAACTTTAAATAACTTTTCTTTATTTTATTTTTCCTGGCGCTTTCGGTAGTATATTTCATGTCATTTTGGAAAAATGAGTGCGAAAAAAGACTGATACATAACATTTTAGAATAACGCAAGCCATCAGAAATATAAAATCATAACAAAAACATTTTATGTAAAAGAAAACCAAGTACGCGAGAATGATATTCCGTAAAAAGAATTGAGATAAAAGTAAAGCTAAGTTCTCCAATACAAATTTTAAAATGAAAGGTTCTTACTAGTTTGGAAATGTCTTTCTTTCGTTTAATTTATATTTTCCATATTTAATAATTTTTGACAGTTTACAATTTTTGGTCAATTGCTTGAATTTTTTACGTTATTTGAAAATTATTGACTTTATGTAGACGGCTGAATGCCTGAAGGGGAGAAGACTAGAGATTTTACAAAAAAATTACCCCAAAGTTAAATTCACCCTGTCTGGGAAAACAGACGTTTATTGAACTAAAACAAAGGAAAAAAATCGGCAACACGCTAGAAGCTTACCTTCTTACAGTTCCACAGTTTCACTCACGGTGCCGCGGACTTTCTTGTGGATGGAATTTTGGTCTTACACCCGGTTCCCACCTACGACTTTCTCGTGGGTGCCCGCTCACGCGTCACATGATCTCAATATAAAATGTTATGACAGTCATGTGACGCGTGCGCGGGCACGCACGAGAAAGTCCTAGGTGGGCACCGGGCTTTAATCTTAAAAGCAGGTGGTTTTTGCGGAAGTGGTTTTTCATTCCCATGACAAATACAGGGGGGCGCTTCAAACTCCCAGCGTGTGCAAAGCGCGCATGATTTTTGCCAAAATGATCAGGTGTTCAAAGAGAAAATAACTTTCAACAAAGAGAAAAATTATCACCTGATCGGAATTTTCCCAAACAAGGAGTTTCTTTTTTAAAGATTTGGCTAAAGAGCCCAAAAATATCAAAAAAAAATTTCAGGTTAGGTTTTCCCAAAAATTCAAATAAAAACAAAAACAAAAAATAACTGGCAGCATTAAACACTATGTATTTAAATAAGTCATTTTTAGAAAACAGATTACTATAGTTAAAATTATACCCATTTGTAATGACGTCATTTTTGTTTATCTTTGTTTAGTATATTATAAACAGCAATGACAATAAACTTTTAAAAAAAAAGTAGTGTATATGATTTAAATAGGTAGGTAATTGGTTATGTGAAGTATACGTCACTCTCAATCAAAAAACATTGATTGACAAAAATATCTACGCCATACGTTTTTTTCTCACCTGGTGACGTCATTACAAATGCGTATAATTTAGACTATAGGCTACTGTAATATTACATAGTACTAGCAAGTAGAAATTATTATTATTCCAATTTTTTTTGCATTACTTTGTATTTGATTTTGCATCTTTCTAACAAAAATGGTAACTAGTGAAAGTAAATAATGTAGGTATCTATATCCGAAAAAATTGGTTTATTTGCTGGTACATGAAGGCTGATCTACCTAATTTGGTAAATATATTTCGACTCTTGAGCATTGAAATAGTTATGAGAGAACTTTATGGAAATAGAAATGAGTCCCCCGAGATTGTCAGATTTTTATTTACTTCCGTCGATGCAATGTTTTGAGAAAACGGGGCCATATTCAGCACATTCTTGAAACGATCACCTGCCGTTTAATCGCCTTTTTTTTCAACCAGTTTTGCTCATATTTCGACGTCTTATTCCATTTTAATAACAAACGACGTATTCGGTTGCTTTTTCCTATTAATTTTAATATTTTTCTTAAACAGAAATTTCTTATTGTTTGCTATTTTGAAAATATGATCATTTCCATTCTGATCAACTATACAGGTTGTCCCAAATTTGATGATTTTAGGCGATTTCAGGTGTTTCTGGGCAGGGTTAATTAAAAAAATGACCCCCATTCGATTTTCAAGAGCTTAAAGGTAAAAACTGGATCTTTATATAGCAAACTGTTTATAAGCTACTTTCAAAAGTCTGAATTTTTCGAGAAATCTATAATGTTTTTATTTAAAAAAAAATTTCAATTTGGTGTAAATTGCTTTTTTATAGTTTCTTTATAAATGATCCACCTGTCGAATTGAATCTTATCACTTTTAGTTTTTAAAATATAATATAAAATTGTTATTTCCTTATGGAAGTTCTCCAATACAAATTTTAAAATGGAAGGTTCTTACTAGTTTGGAAATATTTTTCTTTATTTATTAATTTTTGACAGTTTACAATTTTCGGCCAATTGTTTGAATTTTTTATGTTATTTGAAAATTATTCACATCATGTAGACGGCTGAATACCTGAAGGGGAGAAGACTACAGATTTCACAAAAAAATTACCCCAAAGTTAAATTCACCCCGTCTGGGAAAACAGACGTTTATTGAACTAAAACAAAGGAAAAAAATCGGCAACACGCTAGAAGCTTCCTTCTTTCATTTAACAGCAGTTCCACAATTTCACTCGCGGCACCGCGGACTTTCTTGTGGATGGAATTTTGGTCTTAATCTGAAAAGCACGTGTGACTTCTTCGGTTGTTTTTGCGGAAGTGGTTTTTCATTCCCATGACAAATACAGGGGGGCGCTTCAAACTCCCAGCGTGTGCAAAGCGCGCATGATTTTTGCCAAAATGATCAGGTGTTCAAAGAGAAAATAACTTTCAACAAAGAGAAAAATTATCCGGAATTTTCCCAAACAAGGAGTTTCTTTTTTAAAGGTTTGCCTAAAAAAACAAAAAATAACTGGCAGCATTAAACATTATGTATTTAAATAAATCATTTTTAGAAAACAGATTACTAGGCTACTATATTATTACATAATAAATCATTTTTAGAAAACAGATTACTAGGCTACTATATTATTACATAGTACTAGAAGACGCTGAAGTGATCTAAGAATCAACAGTAGAAATTATTATTATTCCAATTTTTTTTGCCTTACTTTTTATTTGATTTTGCATCTTTCTAACAAAAATGGTAACTAGTGAAAGTAAATATTATAGGTATCTATATCCGAAAAAATTGGTTTATTTGCTGGCACATGAAGGCTGATCTACCTAATTAGGTAACTATATTTCGACTCTTGAGCATTGAAATAGTTATGAGAGAACTTTATGGAAATACAAATGGGTCCCCCGAGATTGTCAGATTTTTATTTACTTCCGTCGATGCAATGTTTTGAGGAAACGGGGCCATATTCAGCACATTCTTGAAACGATCACCTGCCTTTTAATCGTCTTTTTTTTTAACCAGTTTTGCTCATATTTCGACGTCTTATTTCATTTTAATAACAAATGGCGTATTCGGTTGCCTTTTCCCTTTAATTTTAATATTTTTCTTAAACAGAAAGTTCTTATTTTTTGCTATTTTTAAAATATAATTTTTATTCTAATCAACTATCCAGGGTGTCCCAAATTAGTTGTTGTTTGGGGGATTTCAAGTGTTTCTGGGGAAGATGGTGAGACAAAATGTAGTGACATTAGGGACATATTGGAATAAAACCTGACTTTACTTTAGAGTCGACTTTATTTTGACACATTTACACAGAAAACTAACAGCCGACCTCTCAAAATTGACATACCAAAGCCAAATTCAATAATAAAGACGCTAACTTTCATTTAATAAATACCGACACTAATAAATCCGGTTTTTAAATACACAAAGGCCGAATTTTGAAGGAGAGCAGATGCTTTTTATATGTAAATCTGTCACCATAGGGTCGATTTTAAAATAAGGTCAGATTTTATTCCAATAAGTGTCTATTCGCGTAGAATGCCCTATCGTCATCCGCTGACGCGGCGCAACAGTGTTCACAACCGGGGGAATTCAATTTCTAAGTTTCAAAGAATTACCGCGTTTTAGGGACTTTATTCTAATAAAAAGAAAACCAGTAAAAAAGTTTAAAAAGCAAATTAATATGCAATCGTAGTAGAACATT
The DNA here is from genome assembly GCA_963576565.1 of Aspidapion aeneum. Lineage (NCBI taxonomy): Eukaryota > Metazoa > Arthropoda > Insecta > Coleoptera > Brentidae > Aspidapion > Aspidapion aeneum. The sequence continues at coordinate 28,373,048 of OY755038.1, read as the reverse complement.
GTCATCTCATCCCAACCTCGATTAATGACAAATAAGGTGTTATATCCTTTTTTGTATTAGAATAGATTAGACAAGCATTTTTTCTTGCCGAGCATTTTTTGCCCCTTATATGTAAACGGAATCCTATTGATTGACCACAATTGATTTTTATTTTCCCACATTTTTAATTTCTTTGTTTTCTTAATTGAATGTGTGTGGTTTAATCACCCATTGCCCAGTAAACTAGCCTTAAATTCGTTTAATTTACCTTTTAGTTTCTCACACGTACAGGCAGTGGCGGCTGGTGACGTTATAAATTGGGGGTGGGGGCAGAAATTTAAATTGCATGAAAAATGAGATAAAAAAACTTACCGAAACAATTTTGTTTTAGTATTTTCCAAACAAGCAGCTACTTGGTGTAGTTTTTAGTTTATTTGTTTATAGATAAAGTCCATTCGCCTTTCTTTTTTTATGGCCTCGTAGAGTAACCTCAAAAATCCCACAATTTTAAACAATCTATTAACCTACTAAAAATATGTCCAATTTTTGTCACATTTTCATTATGTTCGGTAATGTTTTGCCTATAGGCACTATTCAATTGGCACCTATTATCAGTCATTCCTAGCATAGAAAATGCTATGTGGTTATTTAAATGGATAACACTTACTTTGTGTCTTTTTAACTTTTCACTAGTGCTTGATATCACACATTCCCTTTGCTACCCACGCAGGATTACTTCGTGGATTGTTCATAACAAGACAAATAAAGCAAAAACCGCACAACCAGTTTTCAGCAGCGTGTAATTTTTTATTAAATTTTCTATTATAGTTTTTTTGGAACACCCCTCGGCATTACTTGCACTAAAATTTTGGTTAATTTTTAGGTCCGGTCTATGTGGCCCTTAAGATTTTATTTGTAATTGAAGTTCATATGTCAACGTATTTAAATTTGCACAGTTAATTATGTAATCGACGGTTTTTATTTCCATTTTATAAACAAACGATAATAAAAACAATGACACGCGACCGGCAAGGCCTTTTACTACTGACAAACCCCAAATCAAAACAAACTCTTCTTCTAAGGATAGAACTGGCAACACGCAGAAAGAGCAACGAACGTTTTCGCACGATGAATATGGCCGACGTCAACAAAAACAAACATTCCTCCCGCCCCCGCCCGAGAACACCCACCCATACACCGCTGAAAAACGGGTGAAAATGGCACCTAGCCGCGCGCGGCGCTGCCGGCTTGTAATTATTTACGCTAAAAAAGTTCACCCAATTAATCGCTTGTTGTTAACCACATATAATAAAAAGAACTAGACAATCATGTCCTAAGAAAAGATTTAACTTTTTTTAAATGAATCAATTAAAAATACTGTTTGTTGTCTAGTTTTAGGCTTCCTGTAGCAGTCGCCACTGCGTACAGGGTGTTACAAATTCGATAATTTTTGAGGGTTACTGGGGTGACTAGCACGGGCGAGTCTCAATTTCAAAGATATGAATAAGTGTAAAAACCTCTTCTTAATATAGCAAGCCGTTTTTAAGCTACAGGGTTTTATTAAAAAGTCTGTATTTTGTACAGGGTGTCCCATTTTCGATGGTATAGAATGGGAAACTCTCTGTAGAGAAGTTGATAACACTGATAACAAAGATATGAACGATTTTTAAATTCCGAATTTTTGAATTTTCCCAGATCTTTATCTTTTATAACAGTTGAGTTTTTCATTCAATACCATAAAAATTGGGACACCCTAGACGTACTTTACCATAACTTTTTTATTTATAAAAATTTCGTTTTGGTGTAGATTTTTTTTGTTTTATTTTATAAAGAATCCAGCTGTCAAATTGAATTTTATAGGTCACTTTTAGTTTTTGACATGTTACATAAAGTCGGTATTTTTCTTTCGGAATGATTCTCTTTTGATTCGATTTCTGCAATCAGTGTAAAATTTCCTTTAAAATGACGTACCACACTTAATTTATTTTTAGTTTTTATATATTAAACCCAGTAAACAAATTAAAATATAAAATCAATACAAACAATAGAAAAAAATACAAATAATATAAAGAATTAATTGGTACTTTCATACAAAAAAAGTGATAGATTAAATTCAATTTGGCAGTTGGATTCTTTATCAAACAATCTATACAAAAAGCAATTTGAACTAAAAAATATTTTTCATAAATTAATTAAAAAGTTATAGGCCCCTTCCTTAAATGCAGAATTTTCAAGAACCCCGTCCATAGGCTAAAAACGGCTTGCTACATCAAAATGGTTTTTTAAACTTTGACTGAAAAATCAAGTCTCGCGAGTAGTGGTAAGACACACCTAAAATCCCCCAAAAACATCGAATTATTTCGAACACCCTCTACAATTAATTAGTATAAGTTAAGTGTCAACTTAGAAAAATTCTTCTCTACTTGCGGTACCTATCAACTCCGGATATTGGCCATCATCATAGCAATTCTGATGTTTGTTGTTGCGCGAAATAAACCTGTGGTGGTTATCGAATTCCATGAAAGCAACAAAGCTTAATTAAATTTTTGCATGGTATAAAAATGGTTATGGGGGCCTACCTGACAATTTTCTTTTGAACTCTATCCACTCTATAATTTAGTTCATTGACCTGTCAAGTACTGTAAGGTTCATCTAGGAATAAAATAGACAGCCAACCCCCTTTAATACCATTGAAATATTGTTATAAAAAAACCTTGTTTTATTGGACGGAAATCATATAGGCCATAAGATTGTGTTGTGACTTTCGCGCACTTAAAGCTTATCTGAACCTACCTTCGCCTTAAAACATGCTAGCTCCGTTAACAGAAGCAGCAAAAATAAGGTAGCGATACAAAAATCGTTCAAGATCTGAAAAAAAATAGTATAACAGTCCAATTTTAAAAACATAATTATAACCGGAAATTATCAAAAACGTCATTTATCATAATAAGATGAGCATAATCGCCTGCGGTCAAAATGATTTGGTAATAATTAAACAAAAACACAATCGAAGTTTTGTATAATATAATATCCTTTCTCTAAACCGGTCAAAAGCATAAAGGACAATATCATAAAAAGAGTTTGGTTTGTATGTTCTTCTTTAATAATACTACTGCTATGCAAATGAAACGTATTTCACTCAAAAACATTCAACTATTTCACTGCAATCTCTATAGATAAATTTAAGCAAACAAAGAAGAGCGGTTTTTCTGTTGCTATGCAGTATACGGTACATCTATTAGATCGCTACTAGGATATTGTGTGAGTTAAAAGCAGACCCTTAAAATTAAAAGGCAAATCCGAAACCCATATTTTTAATTGCGGGAACAAATAAATAAAAATATAAAAATGTCTATGTTTTCCTTAAATTATCTCCCCTGTCCTACTTTTGCATGAATTGCATGGGCATGTGTCGAAATCAGTGTGATCTAACCTGTTGGTAAATTAATCGCAAACAAATCCTAACCTAGGGTGCAACAAGTCCTTGCCTTGCGACTGACCTTTTTTACACCGCAAAATTCGCTCTTTTTGGTTACCTAAAATGAGCTTGCACTGAAAGACGCCTTAATTGCATAGCAGTATCAGAACCGCTCTTCTTTCGGTGAACAACGCACAAGCCAACTTTTTTTATGATTTTATTCTTTAAGATTTGTCCGGTTTCAAGAATAGCCATTATACAGAACTTCAATTCTGTTTTGGTCCGATTATTACCAATTATTTTTTGACCACGAGAAGGTTTTGCTCAATACTTGTTTTGATGAATGACGTTTTTGATAACGTCCCGTTATTAATAATTCCGTTTTTGCCATTCGACTGGTATACCATTTCCCTTTGCAATCTTCCTACGATTTTTTGTCGTTTATCATAAACTGTTATTTTTGGTGCATTTCAATTTTCCTCGTTTGTAAAATCCAATTACGCCACTGGAAAAATTAAATTTTCTAGTATTTTATTACACCAATGAAGATGCACGTTTCTATTGTCTTCATAAGCTTTTTCCAGAATTTTCCTTATTACAAATGTTTGTCCGTCAATCGAATTAGTTGTTGCTGGTTTCGTTAATTGATCCACGCGTGCCGTGAGATGCCAGCTATAATGGCCCATCATACAAGACTGAAATTGTTGTTTAAAGCTGCATTTAGAAAAAAGATTGGCTCTATTTTATAGATTGGGTGATGAGTAACTGTACAGGTATTCTTTCTTTCGTGTGCCCAGATTTGTCTTAACTTTTTTTAAAGAGTGTTTTGCTCAAAAATACTCTAAGGTTTTTTTAGCGCCCAAACGATAATAGTCAGAGATATAATCATAAACTTGGGGTCTATTGAACACAAATAAATAGTAAATAAGCAAGTAAAGGATTAATTCTAGTACAGCACTGGGTAATGGAGCTCTATACAGCTCTATGGGGAATTCCAAATCGCAATAAGCAATTTCCTAGAAATAACATTTTTACTATTCAGAGAGAATGTCCAAAAAATTCTAATTTTTTTATCGCAAAAAAAGTGATCAATCTCAATATTTGAAAGTTCAAGAGAGTTTTGGAGGGGTTGAAAAGGTAAAAATATACAGGATGCTTTTAAATTATTATCGGGTATTAAGGCAAAAAATTTTAAGAAGTTTTCCTGGGACATTTGTTTAATAAAGGCTTTGAATAATAAACTGAAGTTAAAGACTGAGCCTTTCTTCACTGAAATTTTTGAGTTTTTATATTAGAACTTTTAAGCCTATAAAGATATTGTAAACAAATTGGGTTTTGGTATATTGTTTTTAACTGATTAAATCCCACAAAAGTTTTAAATAGGGGACAATTTTAAACTAGAAAATAAAAAATTCAATACCGTTCTGTAAAAACTACTTTACTAATTCAATTATTAGGCAATTTAATTGCAAGCAAATCATGCTTTTAATATTTTTCTGGGATTCTATTAAAACTGAAAAAAAAATATTATTTTTCTTTTGCTTTTTTTTCAGAACAAGACTTATTTATAAAACACACACAATATAAATATTGGAGAAAAACGCATCAAAATAATGTTAACATAATCAAATAATACATGGTAAACAAAAATTGTCTTAAATCAGAGCAAATTGCTTTGAAGTAAAATAATTTGTGCTTTTCTATTCACCAAGAAAATGTTTTCTTGATTTAGCACAAAAAATGTCTTGTCCATTTATTTTAATGTGAAACACACATTGTTTTATTATAAATTGGAACTGAATTAATCTAAGGCTCCGTTTTCTCTGGAAGCAAAATATGAATTATATGAAGACAATTTGCTTTGTTACAAAATGGAGTATACTGAAACAAAACAATTAAAGAAGAAAAATAAGTCTCATTTCAAGATTAAACGCTGCGTTAAACTAAAAAAAAATATTTTAATTCAAAACAAATTGTTTTAAGGTAAAAAATTTATTCAAGAAACGAACGTATTTTCATTATAGACAAAACTTTTTACCGTGTAGATAACTGCTTTTTTTCAAAGTTTTTTCGAACAACTTTCTCTATTTCTTCTTGAAAAACAAGAACCTCCTCTATCTAGCTCTACACACCGATTATGTTTTGTATTTTATATTTCAATGATGTAATTTTTTGTTTGGCTTTGTATCAGTCAGTGGCTTGTCAGTTTTCGCCATCGTGTTTGTTGGGCAAAAAAAAAATGGTTTCTCGTTTTTCTGCATGAATATTTAACAATCTTTAAAAGCCAAAAAGAATCAAACGTCCCCGAATTAAGAATATTCTATTCGCTTGGAGAAGGCCTTCATGCACTTTTTATGTTAATGCAAAGTCAACTTCAGGGCTTGAAAGCCCTTACCTTTGGAAACACAATTCCACTTATTGGACATCTGTCAAACTCACGCCAAATACAATATGGCGGCTCAAAAATAAAAAATTTTGAATTTTGGTAAATTCACAACTTTTTATTTCTTAAGCGATTTTTTTCAAACAAATTTTGTTTTATTTGGATTATACTTTATACAACTTTTACAAAAACCATTAATCACTTGCATTTTTATTGTTTATGTGTCTTAAAAAATATATAACATATTTTTTTTATGTGCTTTTTGCGTTTTATGCATAAACTGCTGATTTTACAAAAAAAAGTTTAAAGAAATCAAAATTTTTAACTCACCCCACTATCCAAGTTTAAAAACTGTCCTATCTTCCACGAACTCATTTGTCCATTTATAAACTGTTTTTGAAAATCCATAATACATAAAAACACCACTTCAAAAATAAATCCAAAAAATCACTCAAGTCCATCAACGTCAGAAGTATTAATAATATCACAAATCACACAACCGATTGCGTTCATGTTTCACTCAAAAATCAGGAATTTTGGGTCAATGTTCGAAAATCGCGAAAATATATCGTCTACAATACATGTCACAGTTGTTATCACTTTATCACCATTGTTATCGCTTATATCTAGAAAAAAACTTATTCGAATCAAACTAGAAGTTCAAACCGCGCGCAAATCAGAAAGACAACTAAAATAAATAAAAACTTATTCAGAATTGCTTTAATAGAATAGTTTGATCTTCGCTTTATTGGTGTGACACAAATACCTTCGATTATTATAGAATGGGAAATTAATTCAACAACTAGTCACTTAATTACAATAAATTACGATTGACAAGCAACTTGTTCTTGAATACAACACGAGATGCAAATCTGATTGGTCCAAAGAGACTGGGCGGCCCGCCAACACTGATACTGCATAATATACCACTTGTAAAATAATAATAATTATTGTCTAATGTGTCCTACACTAATTCCGCGAATATTATATCGGATAATAGTGGTGGTAGTAGTAGTTATCACGTTGACGTTTATATGGATTATGCTCTAGCTCGTGTTGTAGTGTATGAATATGTAATAATAGACCGGGCTCTGTAATGTTTCCCTTTCTACTCTGTCTTGTCTGTAAGTGTGTGTGTGCGTTCGTGTGCGCGCCTACGATTTAGATAGCTAATGCTGACCGGAAAATTTATTTTGTTTCTCAATGTTGAGTAAAACTCGTGGACCTATGCTAGTTTTAAAGTAATAAACTGAAATTAGTATAAATCCACGAGATTTACTTCAACATGGTAGCTGTTCGCAGAATCCAGTCCCGTATTTGTCTTTGTCTAGAAGTAGTTAACAGTAGCATTTAAACGGCAAAACAAAATTGCGATACAGCAGTGAAGTCTCTCCAAAAAGAAGGTATCAAGAATGATATTTTTACAGTTAAATGGATGCTAGTAAAATGCAAATTGGGTTACTGGAAGGGAAGACAAACTGGTCAACTTGGAAGTACAAGCTTTGCATATTATTAAGAGGTGTAAAAGGTGGATTAGAAGTTGTAGAAGGTAAACTAAAAGCTCCTGAACTCATGAATGAAAATGCTTTGCAAGATGATAAAAACCAAGTATGATAAAAATTTGTTAGTTTTTCAACAAGCTAATAGCAATGCTCTATTAATTATGACCGTTAATATGACTCAAGAAACTTTAGAGAAAGTGATGCGGTTCACAACTGCAAGAGAAGTTTGGCTAGAATTGCACAGACTATACGATGGGAGCGTTAAAACTTAAACGTATGACGTATGTAAGCAATGCTTTAGTTATAAGAGACAGGCAGATGATGATGATATCGCAAAACATACTGCAAACTTAAAGAATTTGTGGAACAACTTACAAAAATAAATCTCCAAGGACAAAATTAGTACAGTAAATAACTACAAATGTGACGTTACCCGAAGAATATTTCTCATTCAATAGCTGGATCTTAAAGTCGAACAAAGATAAAAATATCGACAATTTACTACTTTATAACCAAAATAAGAAAAGTAATTTAGTCTGTAATTATTGTAGATTAGGAGGTCACAAAGTCCGATATTGTTCAAAGTGGAAAGCAGACGGCAAGCGACCAAAGCCTAATAAAAACAAGGAAAAGAAAGACAATGTAAATAATACAAATATTGTATCTTTGTTAGCTATCTCGAACAGTGTGTTGTTTTGCGAGAGTGATAAAGACAATTATTGGTATGTAGACAACGGAGCAACCAATCACACTAGCAATCAAAGTGATTTGTTTGAGAGCTTCGTACCATTTGATAAAAACCATCAAGTTACAACTGCCAATGCAGACTCTATAGCAGCAATTTCAAAGACTGAAAAATGTTATTTTTTAGGAAATCTGGAGATGTTTTATTAATGGGATACAGAAGTCAGTTAGAATGATTAAAATAGTTGTCGTTGAAAGTCAAAGTTTATTACTTTAAAATTAGCATAGATCCACGAGATTTACTTCAACACGCAACACTATTGCTATAATACTAAACAAAGTAATCAAAATAAAAGAAGACAGGTTTGATCAATATGAGGAAAAACCTGTAGATGTATCCAATTACCAGCATCAGATAAATAAAAACTGGGAACAAATTAAAACAGATTAAATATTTAATCCAATGAAGAATATATACGAAAAAAAGGAAGAAAATACATCTACGACAATTGAGATATTTCCGCAACAATATTTCTAAAAAGTAAATAAGAAAGAAGGTCAAAACCAAATACATGGACATGGAATGGGCAGGAAAATCTAAACTAAGTAGGTAGATCGATTTTATATCATCTTTTTTGCATGACTCAATTTATCAAAAAGAAAACAGTTAGAACAAAGAAAAGGCTAACCGAAGGATTTAAAGTTAATAACGATATTGTACGTTGTTTGATAATAAATTTAGAAACGTAACTTAGACTCTCGAAGACAAAATAACAAAATATGATTATTCTTGTAGATAAAATTACTTTCAACACGTTGTGTTTTGTCGTTGATCAAATAATAGTGGTTTACAAAAGTAATGATCTAGAGCACAAAAAAATCAATTAAATAATAATAAAGTGAGGACTAAATCGATCGGTAGACCATATTGAATATTTCTACGATCTAGTTTTAAGATTTGCGTGACTTCCAAGTAGAAGTCGGTTATCAGAGCTTCCAATTTAAAAAAAATGTCGCCTAACCTCACCCTAAAAAACAAAGTCACTTAACCTTAAAATATGTTGACCAAGAGCAGACGGCGAACAGTGGTAATTAAAAAAAAATCATTTTTAGTTGGAAGGTATTAGAGAGAGTTCAATCAGAGCCCGTATTCTTGACTATCCATGAGGTGAGTGCATTATCTCCTCTTTCACATGCATCATCTGAGTTAAAACAAGTAAAAACATCCTCACTCAGCGGCACAGGATTCAAGAATAAAGCTCCAGGTCTCATTTATTTCCCTAATAATTTTATGTTTTGTATAATTAAAAATGGGTAAAACCATAAAACCAAAATGAAGTAGGTACTCAGGAGATTATGTTTTTTGCCAGGTGATATTGTTTTAAACCATCTTATGACGTCGACAAGGAGTTAAGTACCGCATCATATATAGCAAATGACATGATAAAAAACAAGGCTTTTAAGTATTTTTACAGATTTTCAAGCGCATGGATATATATCAGAATTGAAAATATATTGATAAACTCTATTGATGACTAACTAATAGCAATAGTACTACATAAAACACTACACAACAATCTTGATAATTACTCATTTGACTACTAGAGTAAACCTAATATAAATGTCCCGTTTTCGGCAAAATGCGATTTTTTAAAATTAAACTTAATCACCAGTATTTACTAAGAGCTTAAAAGTTAGCACTTAGACCAAGATCTAGTCCTAAACTCTATGAACTTGATACCGACTGGTCTAAGTGTATTTTTTTGATACTTACAGGTCAAATTATGCGAAAAATTTGGTTTACGCTAAGGTGTAATAGCACAATAAGCATTTCTCACTAGGTTTTAACTAACAAAAATTCAAATTAACTTTAAAAATAAAGAAAAACCACATAAAAAACGAACTGTAATTTTTTGGAAAGTTAAAAAACCTATAATACAAACATTTTCAAAGCTAAATAACACACAAATAACTTAAAACTATCTCTGTAGATGCATTACCGTATTATCGTATCAATATTTAAATCTTGTAAAAAGCGATATATTAGAATCTATTTTCAGAAACACAGCTGACACTGAGTTACAACGATTTTATTGGACATCTCCTAGTGACGTTTAAAGGTTAAATATGGCTGCCATTTTCAAAACAAAATATTATATTTTTTTATTTATTTTTAAGTTTTTTGAGGACAGTGAAATTTCAACAACAAAAAAAGGTGCCCTATATTGTAAGGTATTTACGAACAATTATATAAATATTAAAAACTAATACATTCAGGCAAAAAAATGAGTCAACCTTTAACCAAAATCTAGACCAAGTTTTAATTACTTTAAGGTAATAGCAAAGTTAAAAAAAAACATTTCCAAACTAGTAAGAACCTTTCATTTTGAAATTTGTATTGGAGAACTTGGCTTTACATTTTTTACATGAAATGTTTTTGTTGTGATTATTTACTTTTTTTACACGCTTGCGGATAGTACTCACTTTCCGCTCTCATTTGGGTGCGGAAAGTGGAACTTTTCCGCACTCATTTTACTTTCCGCACTGAAAATTTGTGCGGAAAGTGAATAAGTGCGGAAATGAAAAATTATTAAAATTTGGTTTTTTGAACATTTTAGAAGCTTTTTGAAGAAGCCACTGTAAATCGATTCCATCATAAAATTATAGGTATTTTTCTTGTAATTTTTGATAACATGATAAAAACCTATTTTAGATTCGCTTTTTCCTAAAAGTTTCAAAATGTTGAAATTTGGAAGAGTGCCCTTATAGGATGTGACTTTTGACAATATTTGACATAAATTATTTTGATTTTTACTAAGTAGCTTGTGGTTTCTATAGAAAACAAATGACTTTCTAATTATCAACAAGCCCGTTTTTAAATGTCATAAAAACTTACAGATTAAAGTCACCTAATACTTAAATATTATAGTCATGGATATTGGCGAAAATTCAGATTTTGATATTCCAGAAGATGTACTTGAAGAGGCGAGTGTTGCGTCCGAGGAACTTTTGCAGCAGAAGTCCAGAACACGGTACGATAGGGAGTACGAACAATTTCAAAAGTGGTGTACTGAAAAGGATGTGAAATCCCATAAGGAGGAGGTATTTTTGGCATATTTTTCAACGATAAGCAAAACATGTCAACTGTTTTAAAGGTGCAGAAGTCGATAGACATTGGTGTCTTTTGTAAACTAACAGCATATTTAAAGAAGAAAAATGTGGGTTATAGACTCAAGAAGTCTAAGATTTTGACCAAAGAAGATTTTGTCAGATTTATAAATGAAGCTCCAGATAAAACTTATTTAATGATGAAAGTGGCAACCATTTTTGGACTTGCTGGTGCGGGCAGGCGCGAAGAAATAATGCAGATTACTTTGGACAATATAAAAGATACCAAATCTCTAATTGTTGTCACCATTCCTTGTACCAAAACACACTTAATCCGAACCTTTGTGTTATCAGAAGAAGCATCAGATGGAAAATATATGACATTGAACCGAAAATACGCGGCTCTAAGACCAGAAAACACCTCCCATAGAAGATTTTTTGTGGGCTATCGATTGGACAAATGCACCTCCTCCATGCCCGTGGGAATTAATCCTCCGCGTCGCATCTTGCAGATTCCGGGGCTAATTTGACTACCATTAAAAAGCATGGAGGCTGGAAATCAAGCACCGTTGCCGAAGGGTACATAGAGAACTCAATACAACAAAAGAGGAATACATCTAATGCAATTTTGGGCACCGAACAAATGACACCAGGACCTTACACTTGAACGCAAAATTTTTCCAATGTCATTCCATCATCATCGGCAGAAAACTTGGTATCGGCTATCAAATTGAAGCAGGCCAAAAATTGCAATTTTTCAATTAATATTGTAAATAATAAATAGATCATAAGATTGGTACTGTTATCTTTAGTTTTAGCGCTTTAGTTTTTAATAAAAAGTTAGTAAAAATTATGTTTTGAATATTTTTTCTAGTTATGTAAGAATTTTCCTCATTCGAGTAGAAAAAAAATTGTACCTAACACGCGCGGAAAGTGACTTTTCCGCCCTTGATTGCTGGCCGAACCGTCCATCTTCGATCGCGTGCGGAAAAGTGGCACTTTCCGCACTGGTTAGGTAAACTACTATTGTATATTAATTACTATCTAAATAACAAATAGGTGTGGATCCTTTGGGAGGACATTTCCGGCTTGTATGACAACATAGTGGGCCATGGTCAGCAGCTAGCAATAGCAAAGTGTCGCTGGCCGACGAACGAGACTGCTTGGCACTAAACTTCAAGCCAAGTCAACTAATACTTGTTGCAGGAGACTCAATGCAATAATAATTCATGCAATTGCACTGTTCTAGTCGAAGTCAGTCAAGTCAGAAAAGGGAAAGAGTTATAAATGTTAAAATATTAATCTTATGAATATGAACTGCAAGCATAAAAAATTCGCTTAAAAACATGTTTTTATCAGATACGTAATACTCCAATACTCCCTGTTACCTATTTACACAATGGTTGGCGTTTGATGTAAACATTCAGAAATAAAGGTACGAAAAATGCACGATACCAAATTTACATAGATAGAGTTTTTGTCAACTGTGAGCCGATGATTTGACATGACGAATACACGAATAAAATAATATGCATGTGTAAAGTATCAGTACATTTTAACTTAATGATCGCAAAAAGGATAGACTTAGTGTTCATTGATATTGCTATTTCAAATATGTTTGCATTCTGCATCGTAAGGTACCGTAGGTATTGCAATAATACGTACTATATGGAAATAGTATGCATATGTCTTTGACAGCAACCAATCAGGTCTGTTTTGCTTAAAGACCCCAAGGCCCTCATGTTTGCATCATGAATGGGCAGTTACCGTGGGTATTGGGGGAGGGAATGGGACACTTCGCCGCGGGCCGATTCACCGCGGGGACAATTCGTCGCCGGCCGATTCGCCGCGGAGACAATACGCCGCTGGCCGATTCGCCGCGGGGACAATTCGCCGCGAGATTTTTTGTTTTATGATATAATCATTTATTAGTTAGCTTGACTTCATATAATATATTTTTTATTTGTCTGATCATAACTTTTTTCAAACTTTTCCAACTAGGTATTTTTGGTGGTTAGTATTCAATAAAAAAATTTTTTTTTAAAAATAAATAAAATGGCGGATCCAAAATGGTGGATTTTCTCATTTATAAACTAATATGCATCAAACTCGGAAGTTTGCGATCTATTAGGTCGCTGATTATTATTTTTAACTTAAACTAAAAAAAATCAAAATGGCGGATCAAAAATGGCGGACTTTTTCATTTATGAACCAATATGCATCAAATTTAAAACTTTAAGGTGTTTTAGGTAGCTGATTATGACTTCTAACTTAAACTTTTTAAAAAATCAAAATGGCGGATCCAAAATGGCGGACTTTCCCATTTATGAACCAATATGCTTCAAATTCGGAATTTTGGAAGTTATGATCAGACAAATAAAAAATATATTATATGAAGTCAAGCTAAATAAAAAATGATAATATCGGCCGCGGCTAATCGGCCGCGGCGAATCGGCCGCGGCGAATCGGCCGCGGCGAATTGTCCCCTACCCGGGTATTGGAATATTATGTATATGGTTTTTATGCACTTAGGGTATTTTTTCCATTGCTGATGCAATTTAGACAAATTAAAATTACGCAAAAAACGTTAAGAATTCCAAAGTATAAAAATAAATTAATAAATATTTTAAAAATTGCAGGACAGTACCTTTAAAGGGTGATAAAAATGGACTAGTTTACTAATTTTGTCGCCAAACCAGAAGTGGCGTAACTCACAAAAATGTGATTTTTAGATAAGCCCACTAATATACATAAAAAAAAGTCGCTCCACAAATACACAAAGGGGCGTAACCAAATTCCAAGTAGAACAGAAGCCTTTACAATATCGAAATTTATTTTGACAGCTGTCAAAGCTGCTATGTGAAAATTAAAAAAATAGTAAAAAATCAGATACGCCACTTCGTGGTATTGACGACGATTTCAACTATTCCGCATTTTTGATATAATAATAACAAACTTAGCAATGGTAGACACTTAATTTGGAACAGCCTGTATATCGAGGGATATACCAGGAATCCTGCCATTCGACACCACTACAAAAATTAAATCATGCGATTCTCAGGATGCGTCAGCAAAAGTGCTGCATCGTAAATATATTTGCCAATTTTATTCTTAGCAACACCTTTGTTTTTAATTACAACAATATATTTATTTGTCTTGTAAAGAAAATAAAAGAATTAAAATTTAAAAAATATATGCTTTGCGTATCTTCATTCCTGAACGTCTTAAACGAATGTACCAATTTAAAGGGTTTTATTTATCGTACAAAATCTATCGACAGTTACTGTTACTTATTTGAAAGTGTTGCCAATCGAAAAAAAAGTTAAGTTTGACACCCTGCAAAAATAAAAGAAAAAAGGTCTTCTTTTGACCTTTTCTACCAACTCTAAAAGTTTGTTGCATCATTTAAATTAAACCCTGTATAATAAAAACTAGGTACATTAATCTTACATTAAAATAAAAAAATCTCAAAATATAAATTTTGTCAATATTTTACCGCATTTTCTCGATAAGCCAACTAAAACTCATTATTTCGGAATTCCTACCTTGGCACTTTACACGTTTACTTCTAAGATTTTGCAGTATAGTTGCTGCATTATCAAAATGTTGCAATGTCTAACCGGGCAGCTATATAAAACATCATGGCCGGAATTACCACAGGGCGACCGGGAGTCCGGAACTCCGGAGTCAAACATATTAAGGGTCTCCACAAATCATGGATTTAAAAGGTGTTTAACAATAAATTGGCCATCTGTAGAAATTACACGTTAATTGCCTTTTATTCAAATCTTAAGCCTATTATCTGTAAGAAAGATGTTTGATGTATTACAACAAAATTATAGTGGAAATTTGCTTTTTAAATGTTAATAAAATTTCTTTATTCCCCTGGCCCCCACACCCCTAAATCCGGCACTGTAAACATCAAAGCGAGCCGAGACGGGGCGATATCTCTTTGAAATTTTTCTACGACCATTTTTTTTCTTCTTGAACTTTAGTTCGATAAAATAGGACTTTTAGGAGAAAATAATACACAGAGTCTCTGCATCTGATTGACGTCACAAATAGATAAGCTGATGCGTTGACATATCGTGGATGACAAACAAAGCATTGCTTATATTAAAATTCTGGAGTTTCATTTTTAATTTTTTGTAAAAATGTGCCGTTGTGGGTTGCAGATAGAGACAAAGTTTGATTTTTAAGAAGTCTAGCGAGGGGTGTCTCGGTATTTCCTTTTGGTGTACACGTTAGGGGAAATACCAGGAAATACTTGGGAAGTACTGGGAAATATACTAGGAAATATGGGGAAGTGCTTGGGAAATACTAGGAAATCCCAGTGAAATTTGAGGAAATACTGGGAAATGCCAGGAAATACCTCAGGAAATACCGTAGGTATTTCCTTTTGGTGTGCAAACATGGGCGATCGAGTCACCCCTGAAGTCTAGCTGTTTTACAACACCAAAGGAAATAGTTACGAGTGTTTTCAGAGGAGAGACGAAAAAGTTGAGTTTGATTTCTATCTTAAATATGCCAGAGTTTGTTCAAAACATTTTTTAACATGAAAAAAGTAATGTTAATAACTGCATTTTAAGCCAGATTTAGCTAAAAATGTATTTAGTGCTTAATTTGCTAATATTAATAACTTAACACCATTTTCTAACTGCACCATATCTAAAACCACCAAATAGAGTGTCGTCCACGCCTGAATATAATCAGGTGACCCAAAATGATCAATTGGCTACCATTCATCCAGAAATACAGGGTGTTCAAACATAATCCAGACTATTGCCAACTTCGTTATTATCGAAGCTATTTAAATTACGGATAATAGAACATTATTTCAGTAAGTGACAAATAAATAGACATTTTTTATGGCGTGTATGATATCAAACGAAAAGTAATTGAGTCTGGAGTTTAATAAAATATATTTCAGTTTTTAGTTATATCAGCTCGAACGTACACTATAACTATAGTACCTAGTGTGAGCTTAGGGGCCCATATATTGGCAGAGTATTTTTTAAACTGTTAGAATTTCTAATAAAATAATGTATTACATTATTACATTTTTTTTTGGAAATTAAGGAAAAATATGAGCAAGTATTTAGTTTTTCCAAAAAATTTGCGATTTAAAAAAAATATATTGTTTTGTTTTTGAATTCTCAAAAGCAGAAAACAAAAAAAGAAATAATACGATTTACAACAAGAAGTTGTTGGGATTTCTCTGCTACTAAAAAATTATTAACAAAAGTTAAATATGCTAGACGAGAAACAAAAACAGAGCAAAATCGCATTTTCTTGAAGATATTGTATTGACTCGAATTAATCAAATTTTCTTTATAACCGTTATATTTATTTAAATGAATTAAGCGCCAGTTTATACCCGGTTTACGGTGCTTTCACAAAAAAATATAAAAACAATATAGGATAAGCCAAACAAATAATCAGAAATATTAAAAATGCCTAATTGGTGTCTTGATTTTATTTCAATTTTGTCCGTTTTAACCACATAGCATTGCCATTTCTACTCGAGATTTTATCTGGTAATATTGTTTGCGTTTATTATATATTTCTAAATATATAAAAATGTCAAATTTGCCTATTTGCGCGATGGCGCTCTATATGCAATTATTTATTTTAGCAGGCTATTTTTTTTAACGTTTCAAAAATAACAATCAAGCTCCCGATCGGGATACATTTATGAAATTTGGTACAATTAACAGAAATATTATGGTTGACGAGCAAACTTATATAACTACCTAAAATTTTGCACACATTTTAAAATATCGCCATTTTTTCTTTTAAAAGATGCCAAAATCGACGTTTTTTTTAAAATACTTAATACAATGTACCCAAACGCCGAACTTAACAAAATAGGAACAAAGTTTATCTTCTATTATTTTTTGATTATGCTCGGGCTGAATCAAGCCTTAAAAATCAGAAACACAGAGTCTTCCAGTTGAGGATTAATTGCCCGTAAAACTTTTTGTTTAGTCGTTTAACTATACACATTCATGAATGTTTTTTAATTTTCAAAATATTTTTCTTAGATTAAAGTTTTAAAACTGAACAGGTAGATCTAAAATTTTTAGTCACTATCTCTACTTTTGGCTAGAAAGCCAAAAACTCCCTAACTTGTTCTTAGAGTAAGAAAAAATATCTTACTCTAAAGTTTTAATAGTAAATTTGTCTAAACTACCATAAACCTGCCCATTTAACTATTATAGATACCTTTCTGTAGGGTGCATATAAATAAAAAGGCCCCTTTTACTTATTTTGAGGCACCCTATACATAGGGAGGAATGACTAACTAAAGTTTCGATGTATAGAACCCGAAAAAGAGCGACTTGGCCAAAAAGACATTAGTTATCGCGGAGCACTTGATAAATCGAGATTTTTAAAAGAAAAGTTGTTCGGAGGTCTGAAACTGGCACATGGCTCGGACTGACTTACAGACTTTTATTCTGTTCTCTGGAAAGGGAGAGAAAGTTAAAAAACTAAGCATCTTTATAAGAATGATTCTAGACATTTTTCTTGTCTTAAAAAATTGTTTAAAATTTATGGAAAAAGGAGTTAATTGTATGTTTCGTAAGAAACTTGTTAATTAGATACTACACATTAGGGTTGCCAACTTTGAATTTAGGTTTGTCAGGACATTTGTTTTAAATTGTCAGGACATTTGATCCAAAAGCAGGACATCCACAAATTGGTATAAAAAACTAAAACATAAAACATCTTTAATTTTTTTAAATTATCAATTTTAAAAAAACTTCTTAATTTTGCTAAGAAATTACTTATTAATAGGTACTTATTTACTAATGAAAATAGGGTGTTTGACAGTAGTAAAAAATAAATATATATTATTTTTAGATATCTCTTTAGGTCTTGGGAATGCTAAAAACAAACTTTTTTGTTTAATTTTTTCTCAAACTCATAGTTCTTTTAATTAAATAAATTCATTGAATTCAAACAATTAGCCACGTGATTCAAAACAGGCGAACTACCAATCAGCTGCGAGTGAAGTCACAAAATAGTAAACGCCTCAAACGAACTTATTTTCTGTGTTATTTTCTTATGGATGGTGATGTTTGCTTTGGTTTAAAGTGCGAATTATCGTCCTAAATTAGATTTTATTTTGTATTTTGCTTATAAAAAACATTTTCAATAGAAAACGGATTCTCCAAAGCCGATAGCTCCAACTTGCCAATGCTGAATTCCTTTACGGTGGCAGGCTTCTTTACCAACAACATAGATTTTTGTACTGCGGAACTTAGAAATGTTGATGTAAGCATAGAGTAAGTAATACATACAGAGGTCCGAAGCTTACGGAGCGCGAGGCGAACCGGTTTGATCACAGGCTTTTGTCTTCACGCAAAACTCTGAAATCAAATTGGGTTTCCCCTCGGGAAGTTGCCGGTGTTACCAAGAAGGATGTATATCTCTGTAAAAATATGCTGTCCATCGATCGATTGGTGACCTTGAACAGAAAGTATATAACGCTATGTACTTTGTGCCTCGAGCCTTCGCGCGTCGCCTTGATTCAGACTCAGTCTTGATTCAGTCGACGTCTGGCTTTCAGCGGTATTACATCTGTTATAAAAGACTTTGCGCGGCAATGAAAGTTTTCTTCTCTCACGAAGTAAATAGCTTATCGATGGTCTAACTGTAATACCCCGTATCTAACATTTTGATCATTTTTAGATTATTTGTGATTTAGGCCAAATGAGCTGCCTACTTTCATAGTGTATAATACTATAAGACATTATTGCGTGGGAAATGACAAATATAGCAAATATATTTTTTTATACCCAATAACCCTAACCGAACCTATATGTGTTACCTAAACTGTTTTTCGCTATATAGCAAATAAATTTTTTTATACCCAATAACCCTAACCGAACCTATATGTGTTACCTAAACTGTTTTTCGCTTCCCCTGTAAAGTTTCATTTTTTCAGATACGGGATATTGCAGTTAGGCCATCGCTATACTGCCGTCAAAAGAAAAAACCACGTATTCAACAAAATCGCTATTTTCAGAAAATGAAGGGTAAAGTTTTGGATGCAAATAAAACACAAATTTATTTTCCGGAATAAAACTGCACTTGATAGAGAATTAATCAGAGTTTTAACCAAATATATTTTTTTGTCCGATGTCTCAAAATCCAAGATGGCGGACTTAATTAAAATGTACCCTTCAAAGATGCTCGTTTATTTTTGTGTTGCGAACATGTTTTAATCACTTTTTTAAATTAGTTAAAAGGCTGCATTCTTGCCACGCACAGCAAGGTATGAACTAGCAAAATCGGTTCGGTGGTTCTAAAAAAATATATCCTTGCCAATCATGTCTGCATTTATTTCCTTATGACTTCATTACTACTAAACCGATTTTGATGAAGTAAAAAACATCCTGTTGAGAATTGATTGCTTTTTAAAGATCATGATCAAAATTTATCGCCATCTTAAAATTTAAGATGGCGGACACTGCGAACAGAATCATACTTGATTCTTCAAAATGGCGTGTTGATTCTTATTTTCCGAAAATATTTTAGTTTTTTTTTTTAATTTGTAGAAAACCACTACTTTTCCCTCACACAACGACGTACAAATTAGTAAAATATCTGTGTGGTGGTTCTCAAAAAATCTATTTTTGCTTCAACCATTGTTTTACAGATTCTACGATTGCATTGCCAATCCTTCTGCATTCATTTCCTTATAAATTCGTTATTACTAAACCAATTTTAGCGAAATAAAAAAAATCGTGGTGAGAATTGATTGCTCTTTAAAGATTCTTATCGAAATTTTCCGCCATCTTGGAAATTAAGATGTCGACCAGAATCATACTTGATTCTTCAAAATGGCGTGTTTATTCTTATTTTGCGAAAATGTTTTAGTTTTTTTTTATTTATAGAAAAACACTATTTTCATCCCGCATAAAGAGGTACAAATTAATAAAATCGGTGTAGCGGTTCTTACAAAATCGGATTTTTTTTAACCATTGTTTTACAAATTATACTTGTCTGCATTTTATAAATTCATTATTACTGAACCGATTTTAGTGAAATAAAAAACATCATGCTGCAAACTTTAAAGATCAATCAGTTTGCGCCATGATGTTATTTATTTCACTAAAATCGGCTTAGTAATAATGAATTTATAAAGAACTGAATGCAGACAGGATTGGCCATGCAATCGTATAATTTGTAAAACAATGGTTAAAACAAAATCAGATTTTGTGAGAACCAACCAAGCTTGTTTTTATTTTAAGGATGTGGTGTTAATACATTAGTTAGAGCAAAAAATTTAAAAAGGCTCTCCGTTTTCGGTCTAGAAGATAATCAAAAATATTATAATAATAATAATAATACTTATATTTGAAAAAATTAGTTGCTTTGTATAACTTAAACCATATATAGGGCGGCTCAAAAATATATTGTGTTTTACAAAAATATATTTTTTTAAAATGCCCATAACTTTACTTAACTATCACCTAATTTTTTCTTATTAGTTTTTTTGGAAAGGAGGAGCTTTAAGTTTTATTAGAAAAAAATATTTTTTTATAAATTAAAATGAGTCTTTGACAAATTATCATTTCTTAAAAAAATATTGTCCAATTTTTATAATTGTGGTCATTTTGAGAAGCCACAATACTTAACAAATAATTTAACTTTACAACTGACATTTCATAAATATTCAAGATGATGGACAAATTTTAATGTAAGGTTATTTTGCAACAAATTTGATATGGTCCTGCGGGTATTCTGTGAGGTACTCGGTTTTTCTTCTTTTCACGACGATCAGATAAATTTAAAAATAATCGTGAAATAGAAGGCAATGGATCTTCCAAGCACCATTGACCCCAATAACGTATTTAAAAAAATAATAAAAGGCCTATAAAGTTTTGTGTTACATAAGTTATAATATAGTATAAATTTTCCTTTTCTGTTTTTCTGTTTTTTAGGAACTCTTTATTTTCACCCTGTATAATAATTGCCTGGACAAAAATTTTCAAAAAACTTTCTTAGAACGACATAAAGCAACTATTTACAAATGCAACACTATAATTCTTATCACAGGAAAATGATTATAATTTTGTACCCAATGTCCAACATGTAACACAGAGCCATTCCCCCGTGCGTCAGCGTCGGTGAAGAGAGCAAAAAAGCGCATCAATTTGTTGTAACAAATTAAAGTTTAAAAAAAAATCGATTTTTTGATTTTTTTATTAGATCCTGTTTTACCGGCCTATGCAGGTGTACTGACAAATAACCTTAGTGTCAGTTTAAAAAGCAAACATGAGAGTATCAAAAAAGCGCATCAATTTGGGTAACAAATTTAAGTTAAAAAAAAATCGATTATTAATTTTTTTTGTTAGATCCGGTTTTACCGGCCCATACAGGTATACTGACAAATAACCTTTATGTCAATCAGAAGAGCAAATAAGGGAGTGTCGATAAAGGGAATCGATTTGGTGTAACAATTTAAAGTTTAAAAAAAAAATGGATTTTTTAATTTTTCTATTAGATCCTCTTTTACCGGCCTATGCACGTACTCTGCCAACTAACATTAATGTAAATCAAAAGGGCAAATGCAGGAATGTCGAAAAGGCAAATCAACTTGGTGTAACAAAAAAAAATCTATTAAATTCTGTTTTACCGTCCCATATGACGTATTAGTTCAGGCACTACATCCCAGATTCAAGCGATATGCTGCTTTTAATGATAGAAGCAACACACTTGGTATGGATAGACATAAGACTCGCCCGAACATTTTACGAAAGGAAATCACCCCCCCAACCCTAGCAGGGGGGTGGTTCCCCACCTCAAACGTACTTTTTGATAGATTTTTGCCAACTTTTTCAAAAATCTTTGGGAGATACAATTTCCTTTTTAATAATGTACGGCAGTGGTGCACGTTCCATTAGCGTACAAAAAAAGGGGAAAATTAAAAAAGAAGAAAAAACTTGTTTTTTGTGGCATTTTTTATCTTTAACACTATTTTTTTTTCAAATAAATATTTTTGGTTAAAAGCCCATTATATACAGTTAAATACTTATTAAGCTAGACATATGTTTTTTTAAATAGCCGCCTTGAAATAAAAATAAATATGTTTATAGAAATCCTTATATCAAACAAAAATGTTGAACAGTCATCTTTGTAACTCAGTAAATAAATATGAGATTAAGTAAAAAATTATTTTTGGTTAGTAATAACTTTAAACTGACTTTTTCTAGCTGACCTTTCTTAAAGTAGGTATGGGGGGCATCCCTCCTTTCACCCCTCTGAAAAGTGCTCTCTTACAGTATTTTCCCAACTTTTAACTTAGCAAAAAACAACTAAGTAACAATTATTAAGGCTGATAAAAAGTACTCTCTAACGATGTATAACACGCCGCCCTTACATCAGTGGCGCTTTTATAGGCATTTAAATAAATAAGAAGTGTGGAAAAAACTTTTTTTTTAATTTTCTTAAATTTTACTGTCCTACATATTTGGTTTTAAAACATTTTTAAAGCCAAAGAAATTTCCTTTCCAACGATGTACATCACTTTCCCTTCAACGCAGCTGTAGATCTTAAAAAATATCGAAAAAAACATTTAGGGGGGATCCACCCCCCACCAACAGTGGGCGGATGGTTTCCCCACCAAGTGTGTTGTTTTTCTCATTGAACGCAGTGTGTATTAGTACTGTTCCACCATGGTTGTCTTAAATAAAGATTAAA
Organism: Aspidapion aeneum; assembly: GCA_963576565.1. Taxonomy (NCBI): domain Eukaryota; kingdom Metazoa; phylum Arthropoda; class Insecta; order Coleoptera; family Brentidae; genus Aspidapion; species Aspidapion aeneum. Next base: position 28,350,262 of record OY755038.1, on the reverse strand, counting down.
GTGTATACCAAATTTGATCATTTTTGGTGCGTTTATGCTAGATCTACCGCTGCCTTAAGGGGGGAGTGATATACATCGTCGGAAGAAAATTTCTTCAGCTTTCAAAATAAGTTTTACAACCAGTATGTAGGACAATAAAATTTAAGAAAATTAAAAAAATATTGTTTTTTCCACACCTCTTATTTATTTAAATGCCTATAAAAGGTGCGCCACTGAGGTAAGGGGGTCGTGTTATACATCGTTAGAGGACTTTTGGTCAGCCTCAATAACTATTACTTAGTTGTTTTTGACCAAGTTAAAAGTTTTCAAATAATTAGAAATATTGTGTAAAAGATCACTTTTGAGGTGGGCGAGAGGATAGTCACAGCATATTATTTTAAAAGGCTTTCCGTTTTCTGTCTAGAAGCGAATCATATTACTTTTTGGCAACAGACCATTTCCCCCTAATTTGACCCCGCTGAATCCGAATATCTCTGTTGCCAACTCGAAAAATCGACAGAGACGGAGAAAATCCCCCCCCCCAAACCCCCAAAAACCTGTTTTTTTTCAGTTTTATGCAATTTTCTCGAAAACTTTTTTTTATCAAAAATTGCAAAGAACAGTTTTTTGTGGAGAATAAAATTCCCTTTCCTACGATGTATTGGTCAATAAGGTTAGGAAAAGCAACTAGCTCTTCAGTGGCGTACGTAAATTGAGATTATTTAGAAAAAACATGTTTATTATAGGTTTTTCAAAATTTTCTCAAAAACTACACTTTTTAGGAAGAAATATGTAGTATACTTTATTGTAGAACATAACATTTTCTTTTAAAAACTTTATTAAAATGTCGGGTTGTTGCCATATTTAAGGCTTCAGGGGCGTACTAATATAAACTTAGTTTCAAAAATAACTGAAATAATCAGTTTCTCTTGCATATTTAAATATCTTTTCTAACTAAGATTTTTAGAAAAGAATGTGCCTTTATTCTTTATTGAGGATAAGACAATTTCTTTTTAAATGATGTATTACAAAGTGAGGTTAATGTTATGATAAATACTTCAAAAAGGTTCGTAATTTATACCTACTAAAATAAAATGTTTCCAAATTAAAATAAACTGTTTTTTGATTAGATTAGATATTTTGATTTATCTAAAAAAGTTCTTTAAAGCAAAAAACAGCGGTGGTTATAAAGGGAGGGGGCATAGGGGCCATGCCACCCCCCCCCCCCTAAGCAATATTTTTGTGCAGAAAGTAACAGTAGTAACTTTGACACAGGTGTTTTTGGATATTTTTTTAAGCATATGGAACTAAAAATAAAGTGGTGAATGTTATGCAACGGTTTGGGGGGGGGGCATAATCATAATTAGGTACTCATTGAAATTGAAATTGAAATTGAGATTTTGATGGAAATTGAATGAAACCCGTAACAAAAATAATATTTTTTAGTCATTTTTGCAATTTACGGACGCCCCTGGAGAGTTTTCTATACTATGGGTTTACATTTTGTGACACACTGTTTAAAAGGACATTTTATTATCGGGCCCGCCGCCGAAGCCATAAAAGGTCGAAAGTACAAAAGGTCGAAAAAAAATCGACAAAACAAAATATTAAAAATACAAGTTTACCGTATCAAGTCGAATTGACCTGTCCAGTCGATGTGGACCCGCGGCCGTACTTTCGATCTTTTGTACTTTCGATCTTTTGTACTTTCGACCTTTTGTACTTTCAACCTTTTGAACTTTCGACCTTTTGTTTTTTGATCTTTTGTACTTCGACCTTTTGTACTTTTGACCTTTTGTATTTTCGACCTTTTGTACTTTCGACCTTTTGTACTTTCGACCTTTTATCCGCGGCTCTTTATTATCCACCGAAAACCTAATAAGACACAAAATTGATTAGTTTGGATTGATCTTAAATAATTACTTTAAATTAAGAACACCACTGGAGCGGTAAATATAAAATAACTTCCACTTTGTTATACATCGTTTGAAAGAAATTTATTGGCTATGACGAAGTATAAAACACATTTTTTGATAAAGACCTTGGTTTTTAAGAAAACTGAATAAAACGTATGAAAAACATGTTTTTTTAATGATTTGTTGAAATCATCCCCATTGACGGACGTCGCTGGAGAGTTTGCTATAAGTCAAACCCCACCAAGTTTCACATTTTTAAAAAGGGAATTTCCCTGTCTACAAAAAAGTGTAGAACAAGTTTTTTCATGTTAATCTTAGTTTTTGAGAAAATTAGATAAAACTTGTAACAAAAATTGTTTATTTTCTGTTTTTTCAAAATTAATTTAATTTACGGATGCCCCTGAAGTTTTATTTATAAAACCGATTTAATCATGTTATACGTCATTTTGAAGGAAATTTTATTGAGTATACCAAAATGCATTACACGGTTTTCTGTAGATATAAGTTTTTTTAAAAAATTAAATAAATCTTGGAAAAAAACAGATATTTTTTCAACTTTTTTTAATTACTTCAATTAACGGACGCCGCTGGAGAGCTTGTTATTAGTCTAACTTTATTAAGTTATACCATGTTGACACGGGAATTTTATTGTCCACAATAAAGTATATTTTACATTTTTCTCTTAGAAGCTTAGTTTTTAAGAAAATTTGAAAAAACCTCAAACTTTCAGATTTTGGGGGGTCTGGGGGGGTTTTTAGAGGTTTTTGCAGCCATTTAAAAAAATAATAATATGTTATTATTTTTTAATTATACAAATATATGTTTTGAATGTACACCTGTGACAATTTGGGCTTTCCCGCGGCAATTTAAAATTCCACCGCCATTTTCGCCGCCATCTTGAATATCTCAGCCCCTGTCAATATTTCGAGTTGGCAACAGGGATATTCGGATTCAGCGGGGTCAAAATTGGGGGAATTGCCCATTTGCTAAAAAGTAATATAAAATGCTTCTAGAAAGTGGATTTGCCCGAATCTTGCCTGAACTAGGAGGAATGCCCCCTCGCCCCAATTTAAATGAATTCAACTTGAAAAATTAAGTTTTAAGTTAATACTAATCAAAAATATTTCTTTACTCACCTTGAGTATTGTTTACTTAATTACAAAAATTAATGTTCAACATTTTTGTTTTAAAGCGGCTACTTTCAAAAGTTATATCTAACTTATTAAATATTTGTATACAATGGGTTTTTGAACAAAAATATTTTTTTGAAAAAAACAATGTGTTAAGGATACAAAATGCGACAAGAAAAATTTAAAAAAACATATAAACATTTTTCCTTTTTTTCGTAGGCCTATAGAACGTGCACCACTGCCTTTAGAGGGTACTAAGGTACCTACATGGTCAAAAAGGAAATTTTATCCGCTTGCAAAATAATATTTAGAATAATTTTAGAAAAGTTGACCGTTTTCGAGTTATTAGCAAAAACCGTCAAAAAGCACTTTTAAGGGGGGAACCACCCCCCTGCCAGGGTTGGGGGGGTTCCCTTTCGTAAAATGTTCGGGCGAGTCTATCCATACCAAATGTGTTGCTTCTATCATTAAACGCAGTATCGCACCCCGTAGGGCCTGAACTATACAGGGTGTCCCATAACTTAGGGGCCATAGGCCAACAGGTGATAGAGGAGATCATGCCTGATAAAAAAGTTTCTATGATGCATGGGTCAAAACACTTTCTTTGTCGAGATACAGAGCATCAAAGATGGCGATTTTTTAAACTTTTTTGATAATAACTTTTTAAAAAACGCTGTAAAAATATGAAATTGGGTAAAGTCGTGTATTAGAACAAGAGCAATAAGTTGAAATACAAATTATTTTTAACAAAATTAGTCGGTAAATTTTTTTTAGAAAAAACTATTTTTTGGTATAAACTTTTATGAATAAAATATTAAACGCAATTTTTTTAAAATATTTTTTGTTAATAACTACAAGTCTCTAGCGAGACATAATAATAAAATATTATTAATATTTTTTAAAAGAATAAGTAAGCAAAAATTAATTTTTTCAAAAAATTATTATTTTTTTATATGGTTATTTTGACAGCCTGTATCTCAATCTCAACTTGTTTTTGTATCAAAAAAAGAAATACCACATTTTTGAATCCCAATGGCTGTGACAAATTTTAAAAATCCTATATCTTAAAAACAGATGTGTGACCCTTATGTTATATAAACTTTTTTCTTGGAAATAACCTCCTCTATCACCTGCTGCACTATGGCCCCTAAGTTATGAGACACCCTGTATAAAGTTGTAAGGACTAACAACCTCCCACAATATATTTTTTCAATGCTTAATGTATTTCTCAAATTTAGGTTTTTTGCAAGGGGTGGGTCGATCGCCGATTTTTGTACACCAAAGGGAAATACCTACGGTATAATACTTACAGTATTTCCTCCAATTTCAATGGTATTTTCTAGTATTTCCCAAGCACTTCCCGGTATTTCCTAGTATATTTCCCAGAACTCCCCAAGTATTTCCTGGTATTTACCCTAACCTGTACACCAAAAGGAAATACCGACCCACCACTCGATTTTTTACAAATGCCTGACATTTGCAAAAGAGTAGTTATTTAGTTTTATTTTTGTTTGATTAAAATAAATAAATCGATCCATGACGGATCTGATACCTTCCTAGCTAGCCTATTAGCACAAGTGAAGCTATGATAATCAGCTTTGAATGCACTTTTTTGTAATGCTCCTACATAGTTTTTTTTATTGAGCAAAATCTAGTCTACTATATTCTGAAAACCGCATATTGATGCGATGCTCCTTTAAAAATTTTAATTGTCAAAAAACTGTCATTAGCGTTATTGGATTTTGAAAAACTAATCAGCTCGTTAGAGTGTCGAATACGATTTTACCTTAAAATTTTATGAAAACCGGTTCAGCGGTTTAGGAGCTATCGTGTTACGGACAGACACACACATAGACAGACATCACGACGATATTAATAGGATAGGTCAAAATACACCCAAATAACACATTTTCGGCGTTATCACAAAAAAATTTTTTTCGTCGAAAACAATACCTTTATTAGCCATTGCTGTGCGGGCTAGTAAGGTCAAAATACTTAAGGTATTAAGGACTCTCTTATTTACCACAATTTCTTATCCACTTCTTGCACAGCTCCACATTTCTGGGAAATGTAAATTGCCTCACACCAGCAGAACAATCATATTTAGACTTTCCACAATTAAAATACATACATTTGTTTCCGGAATATTTAATATTATCCATATCGCACCCTTAAATCTAAAGAGACGCAACTCAAAAGTTTTGAAATTGAGTTTATGTAACAAAAATGCATTCAAATGTGCTTTTTAACTAAAGATCACCAAAATTTACTTTGTTTACAATTTTTCGGGAAATTATGGAAAACTTTTGTTTATAAGCACAAAGTTAAAATATGAGCTAAAAAGACACGGAATGGGACAACTGGGCGCCGCCAACTCGGCGCCGCCAACTGGGCGCCGCCAACTCGGCGCCGCCAACTGGGCGCCGGACCAACTCGGCGCCGGGCCAACTCGGCGCCGCCAACTGGGCGCCGGCCAACTCGGCGCCGGACTAAATTTTTTTTTTTGGATAAAATGTGTGGATGAAAAATAAAATATATTATTTATATAATAACATCTTTAAAAAATCCCTTACGCAATTTTTTACAAGCTTTTATATTTAGCTTCAGATGTTCTGTCTAACTAACTATCTATCAAATCTTGTGAAGCGTTTTTGACACACTTCCCATTATCCGATTTGGATGAAATTTGGTACACACGTAGTGGTCCCATAACAATACAACACTAAGAAAAAAATATCCTCCCACCCCTAGCCCCACCCTTTCTATAGAAAAATGTGTTTTTGATACACTTCCCGTTATCCGATTTGGATAAAATTTGGTATACATATAGTGATCCGATGAGAATACAATAATAAGAAAAAAATATCCTCCCACCCCTACCCCCACCCCCTTCCATAAAAAAATTTGTTTTTGATACACATCCCGTTATCCGATTTAGATGAAATTTGGTATATATATAGTGAGTGATCCGATGACAATATAATATTAAGAAAAAAATATCCTCCCACCCCTACCCCCACCCCCTTTCATACAAAAATGTTTTTGACACACTTCCCATTATCCGATTTGGATGAAATTTGGTATTCACATAGTGGTCCGATGACAATACATTTAAAAAAATATCCTCCCACCTCTACCACCACCCCTTCCATAGAAAATGCGTTTTTGACACCCTTCCCATTATCCGATTTGGATGAAATTTGGTATACATATAGTGATCCGATGACAATACAATATTAAAAAAAAATATCCTCCCACCTCTACCCCCACCCCCTTTCATAGAAAAATGAGTTTTTGACACACTTCCCATTATCCGATTTGGATGAAATTTGGTATACATATAGTGATCCGATGACAATACAATATTAAGAAAAAAATATCCTCCCACCTCTATCCCCACCCCCTTTCATAGAAAAATGAGTTTTTGATACACTTCCCATTATCCGATTTGGATGAAATTTGGTACACACGTAGTGGTCCCATGACAATACAACATTAAGAAAAAAATATCCTACCACCCCTACCCCCACTTCTTCTATAGAAAAATGTGTTTTTGACACACTTCCCGTTATCCGATTTGGATAAACTTTGGTATACACATAGTGGTCCGATGATAATACAATAAGAAAAAAATATCCTCCCACCCCTACCCCCACCCCCTTCCATAGAAAAATTTGTTTTTGACACACATCGCGTTTTCCGATTTGGATGAAATTTGGTATACATATGGTGATTTAGATTTAAAAAGATCTACAGAGTAGGTAAATTTTTTTTTAAATAAATTCGTGGCTAAGCGGGTATAGAAAGATTTTGTTTCTCTTGTATTTTCCGTGGGCAACTCGAAAGCTGTAAACCGACAGGGGTCCACGACCTAATGATGTGATCTTGGACCTCCGTAAGTGGACAGCTTTCGAGCTGCCTACGGAAAAAGTCAAGAGAAACAAAATATTTCTACACCCGCTTAGCCACGAACAATTTTTGTTTTCTTCATTCACGAGTACTAAACTTTACGTTTATAAAAAATTTAATTTTTGTCATTTCTGAACTAACGAAATACTTTTGAATCTTAATAATTTTTAAAAAACATGGTACCTACCTACTATTTTTTTAAAAGCTTTGTATAATTTTTTTTTTAAATTACCAACTTATTGTTCTCAAAAAAATGCAATATTCTGTCTCATAAAACATTTTCGTATAATTTCAAATCAATGATTAATAAATAAAAAAGTCCGCCATTTTGGATCCGCCATTTTGTTTTTTTAAAGTTTGAGTTAAAAATTGTGTTAAATGTCCTCAAGCAATGTAATATTTCAAGTTTGAGACAAATCGGTTGGTAAATAAGAAAATCCGCCATTTTGGATCCGCCATTTTGATTTTTGGATCCGCCATTGTTGTAATAAAAAACGTAAATTGTAGTATTACCAGGTCACCAAACACGACAACTACCAAGATTCAACAGTCGACTTAATAGATTTAACTTTACTTAACAAAAACAAATTTCAAATAAATTAGTAAAAGAAATTGAAATTTTGATGATGTTATTACGATAAGATATCCGTATCAATTAAATATCACTATTTGCAAGAATCAATCTAGCAGAAAAATGCAGAAGTAAATAAATAGAGTTTATTCTAGATTATAATGAAATCGCTGATCGTGAGTTATTTGGAAACTCATTTTTCTATTGGGGGAAGGAGAGGGTGAGGGTAGAGTTAGAAATATATTTTTGTTTGGGCTGTATTGCCATCGGACCTTTATGCATATACCAAATTTTATAAAAGTCATTTGAAGTGAAGTGTGTCAAAAACGCATTTTTTATGGAAGGGGGTGGGGGTAGGGGTGGGAGGACATTTTTTAATTATTGTTGTATTGTTATCGGACCACTATATGTATACCAAATTACATCCAAATCGGATAATGGGAAGGGTGTCAAAAACGCATTTTCTATGGAAGGGGTGGGGGTAGGGTGGGAGGATATTTTTTTTAAATGTTGTCTTGTCATCGGACCACTATGTGAATACCAAATTTCATCCAAACCGGATAATGGGAAGTGTGTCAAAAACTTATTTTTCTATGAAAGGGGGTGGGGGTAGAGGTGGGAGGATATTTTTTTCTTAATATTGTATTGTCATCGGATCACTATATGTATACCAAATTTCATCCAAATCGGATTACGGGATGTGTGTCTGTCAAAAACAAATTTTTCTATAGAAGGGGGTGGGGGTAGGGGTGGGAGGATATTTTTTCTTATTGTTGTATTATCATCGGACCACTATGTGTATACCAAATTTTATCCAAATCGGATAACGGGAAGTGTGTCAAAAACACATTTTTCTATAGAAGGGGTGGGGGTAGGGTGGTAGGATTTTTTTATCAATGTTGTTTTGTCATCGGACCACTATATGTATACCAAATTTCATCCAAATCGGATAATGGGAAGGGTGTCAAAAACGCATTTTCTATGGAATGGGTGGGGGTAGGGTGGGAGGATATTTTTTTAATGTTGTATTGTCATCCGACCACTATGTGAATACCAAATTTCATCCAAACCGGATAATGGGAAGTGTGTCAGAAACTCATTTTTCTATGAAAGGGGGTGGGGGTAGACGTGCGAGGATATTTTTTCTTATTATTGTATTCTCATCGGATCACTATATGTATACCAAATTTCATCTAAATCGGATGACGGGATGTGTGTCAAAAACAAATTTTTTTATAGAAGGGGGTGGGGGTAGGGGTGGGAGGATATTTTTTTCTTATTGTTGTATTATCATCGGACCACTATGTGTATACCAAATTTTATCCAAATCGGATAACGGGAAGTGTGTCAAAAACACATTTTTCTATACAAGGGGTGGGGGTAGGGTGGGAGGATATTTTTTTCTTAATGTTGTATTGTCATGGGACCACTACGTGTGTCAAAAACGCTTCACAAGATTTGATAGATAGTTAGTTAGACAGAACATCTGAAGCTAAATAAAAGCTTGTAAAAAATATTGCGTAAAGGATTTTTTAAAGATGTTTTTATATAAATAATATATTTTATTTTTCATCTACATATTTTATCCCAGTTGGCGGCGCCCAGTTGTCCTAGACCGAAAAAGACACGTTGTAAGTATTTTTATTGCAGGGACACATTTCTAAATTTTTGAGTTATGTCTTTTTAGTTTTACGTGTGGGATATTTTGCATCACGCCAACAAAATACTGAATTGATCTGATATTGATGTGTACCGCTTGCTTGAGATTGATAGAATGACCTCTTGACTTCGCGGAAGGGAAAAGGTGAAGCGGCTCGAGCACGAAGTAGGTATATAGTCTATTATATACTCATACACATTTATTTTTATTTCAAGGCCACATATCTATGTACTTTTTGGGTCGATTGAGCCATGACAAGAGATCGGACAACAAAGCACAGTCAAAGAGCGAGCATTTACCAGAAAATTTTAAATTTAATATAATTCCGCAGCTAGCGCTGGCTAGGTAAACTAAAAGATCCGTAAGCCGGGACCGTGCCTCTGCTGCCATAGGCTATCTTACTCTATGCTTTTACTCATGTAGATTATGAGGTTATATTTATTTTTAGATATCTCTTTAGGTCTTGGGAATGCTAAAAACAAACTTTTTTGTTTAATTTTTCTCAAATTCATAGTTCTTTTAATTAAATAAATTCATTGAAATCAAACAATTAGCCACGTGATTCAAAACAGGCGGTCTACCAATCAGCTGCGAGTGACGTCACAAAATAGTAAACGCCTCAAACGAACTTATTTTCTGTGTTATTTTCTTATGGATGGTAATGTTTGCTTTGGTTTAAAGCGCGAATTATCGTCCTAAATTAGATTTTATTTTGTATTTTGCTTATAAAAACATTTTCAATGGAAAACGGATTCTCCAAAGCCGATAGCTATAACTTGCCAATGGTGTGTAAGTATTCGATGAGTTGCTTTGTATATAACTGAAAGTTTTTTTATGATATTCTTCGCCTACTTTTACTCATTTAGATTTTGAGGTTAGGTTATATGTTTTGCGTTTTTGTTTAATATCCTACTTACAATAGATTCAATTAAATACCCAATCATTATTATTTTAAGCATTAAGAAACAATCAAAAATTGCTTTTTTAGAACAAAAAAAACCGACCCTTCATAACAAATATGCACTGCCTAGTCTTGCATATGCACTGCTCAGTCCTACATTTAGCCTGCATGTGCACTGCCTAATCCTGCATTTAGAGGTACTCCCTAGTCCTGCCTAATAACTGCCTAGCACCGCCTAAAAATTTGTACACCTTTCTGCCTATTATAGTTGTTCACCCCTTGTAATAAACATAACCTTAAAAATTTCATCGTCATTTACGAAATAGTTATATATATTATAGACAACGTGAGAAAAATGAATAGAAACAATTTAGTTATACTCACATTAAAGTGATCTTCACAAATGTAAAGTGAAGATGTATTAGATAAGGCCTTGGGTCTCTTCGAGCAAGTTCTAGCCACTTTTTCCGTTATTTTACTGCTGTAGGCACATAAATAAATAGTTTTTCAGGTGTTTTTATGCTAGTATTCGAACACTGAGGTACTACACACCACTTATAGGACATTTTTTTGCATTAAAAACAGTAAAAACAGACCAAAAACAAATAAACACTTGAATGCAGTGTATCTGTCCGCGAGTTTACTGCGCTGTGACGTCATTGCAACGTCATGCTAGAAATGAGCGTTTTAGCGGCAAATTTAAATCGAAAATTAGAAAACTTGATTTTAAATGTAGTCATGATAAAATATACTATTTTAATAATTTTGCGTAACAAATTAGGGATCTATTTATCATTCTAAACTCCTTTCTAAAATTTGTCAAATATCCTATTATTACAATATATTCCATGGATTTGTTGACAAATATCATAAAATATTTCACTTCCGGTTACCAGTTAAAAATTTTCACGATGCTTGTCAATATACTGATACAAAAAAAGCGTAGGGAGACACTTGATCATAGTTACCTTCCCCACCACCCTAATTACATCATCGTTGGAAAGCTCTCGAAGAATGCTAAAAACAATGTTTTTACAACTTTTTTGATGACATCAGCACTGGACAAACGGTATGTATTTTGAAAAATCGTAGTATTTATCTTCATTGGGGGTGGGTTCATTTAAAATCAGATTTGATTAAAGAATTTACAGATTTGAGAAGCATTTTATTTTTCTATGCTTGAAAAATCAGGACATTTTGTTGTCCTGAGAAGGGCGTTGTCAGGATGCAAGACATTATGCTAAAAATTAGGACAGTCCTGAGAAATCAGGACCGGTTGGCAACCCTACTGCACATTAAAAGATGCTTAAACTAGTTTAGTTCAGACTGCTAGCACGGATCACCCAATCCGTGGAGCTAGCAGTCCAAAAAAGAAGCAATTATTTCGATTTTGTAAATATCTCAACAACTATGGGATGTAAGTGATTTTGTTTAAATGTTTTTGGTGTAATTACTTATTAACTGGGAACACTGTTATAGAACGAAAAATTAAGCAACATTATTCACAGTATAATGTCGAGTCCAATTAAATGAAAAATCAGCATTAAAGAATTGTCGAGATCTAGGATCCAAGGTCGACTCATATGAATGATATGAGATTCTTTAAATTCTAATAGACAACTTTGCGTAGATATACATCGCATTATAGAAAAATACCGACTGACTTGTTTTACGAGGGCAGATTGGTAAATTTTCGCAATCGGCACTTTGTTGTGCTTAGTCTTTTTATAATTCAAAAGTACAGTTCTTTCAAAGGTATTTCTACCAGCCAAAAAGGTTCAAAGTAAAATTATTACCAGGGTTTTCTTTTAAGTTTTGCACAGCTAGTTGGAATAAAACAGTAGATAACTTTTAAAGACTTTATTGTTTCTCGTAGTACTCTTCACGAAAATTAATGCACTTTGCATGCGCTCAAACCAGTTGCCAAAGTTCTTATTCCACTCGTTTGTTGGTAGATGTCAAAATTGCATTCTTGAAGGCGTCGACTGCTTCCTCTGCATACACATAATATTCCAATACCCACGGTAACTGCCCATTCATGATGCAAACATGAGGGCCTTGGGGTCTTTAAGCAAAAAAGACCTGATTGGTTGCTTTCAAAGACATATGCATATTATTTCCATATAGTACGTATTATTGCAATACCTACGGTACCTTACGATGCAGAATGCAAACATATTTGAAATAGCAATATCAATGGGTATAAGTCTATCCTCTTTGCGGTCCTTAAGATAAAATGTCCTGATTGGTTATACTTTTACGCATGAATATTATTTTATTCTTGTATTCGTTACGTCAAATCATCGGCGTACAGTTGACAAAAACTCTATCTATGTAAATTTGGTATCTGTGCATTTTTCGTACCTTTATTTCTGAATGTTTGCATCAAACGCCAACAATTGTGTAAATAGGTAACAGGGAGTATTGGAATATTACGTATATGTTCCTCTGGCCACTAAAATCTTTGACCACGCAATCCATTATCGATTTTCGAAAAAGTATAGAAATCGCTGGGACTCAGGACGCGACAGTATGTAGGATGGTGCAACATTTCGACGTTTTGTTGGGTTAAAAATCAATGGTTTCTTGTGCTTGTGCGAACTTGTATTGTCTTGAAGGATGATTCGTCGTTCGAAGTTCGTTTTTCGAATGCAATTTTGACAGTACCAACAAACGAGTGGAATTGCAGTTTTGACAACTGGTTTGAACGCATGCAAAAGTGCATTAATTTTCGTGGAGAATACTTCGAGAAACAATAAGTATTTAAAAGTTATCTACTACAGGACCAATCAGTAGCACTATTCTTGAATTTCCCACAAACCTTCACCGAAAGTCATGCCACCGGTGTATATAGGATAGAGAGAGGAACTAACTGCATCGACCAAGTGGGTTTTTTCTCTTTTGCTATAGATTTGTGGGAATGTCAAGAATAGTGCTACAAGTGCGCGTATTCAAGGGAGATTTCTCTTTTTCTCTAGATTTGTGGGCATTTCAAGAATAAGGGGCTACAGGAATAAAAAATGTCAGGGATAAAAAGTAAAATACAATTTAAATGTTTACATTATAAACACGTACGGTCGCCCACTTTTTTAATGTCATTTGAAAATTAACTAAACTAGTCTGAAAAGTCCGGAATTTCAGGGAGCTTTAAAAAATGTTAAATAAAATCGTGATACTTATTTTATGTCATGCGGTGTTTCCCAACAACGCACTGTTTCTTTGTAATCTACATAAGATGACATAAAAAATGTGGGCGAGTGTACCTACCTCAATGGCGCATAGTCAGTGTCAGCACAATATTAATTGGGACTGTATGAAAAAAAAACTCGGGAAAAAGGGTCCAAAATTGCGAAAAAAGCGAATAAACGGCGTGATATGTGTCTTTTTATCCATTGATGAACTGTGTCGCCTTCCCGCCGATCGGGCTACAAACGTTTTGCCTCGGGATAAAAAGTGCCACTTTTATCCCTTGGTATACAATCTACTATTTATCACTTTAGTGGAAAAAATGCACTGTTTCTCCCTCATTATTTAAAAGAAAGTGCATGGTATGTCCCTTAGTTTGGGAATAAAACTCTTGCTTTTTTTCACCAAACTTTACTTTAAATAAATGAAAAAATTTTGATTTTATAAATAAAATATTATGTGGTCAAAATTAATGTTTTTGCGGCGAAGAGCACCCTTAGCAGAAAAATCAAGCAGCATTTTGATCTCAATCTATTCTTTGGATTATACTTAAAAAGAGTAAGACAAAAATGTTAGGGAATGGTAAGCATTTTATGTTAACTATTCTGATTAACATTCAAGGCGTTTCTTTTGGCGATTAGATGAGTAAGTAACAAACCAATTTATTGGCGTTTTCTTGTGGAAAATACTCAGATGGTCAACGCTAACAAAGAGTTGTACCTCTATTAACGCGGAATCTCTAATAGGAAAGGAAGTGTTTCAATAAGAGATTTTAATGGAGCTATGAATGGTTTTTGTTTTTCAAATTTTATGGGAGACTGCACTCCCGACTCGGTTTTACGGTTTTTTCAAACTGTTTGTTTATTATGAAATTGTTATTAGACATATTATAAAATAATTAATAAATATACAGGGTGTCTAAGTCCCATGTACAGAGTGTTCCAAATTCGTTTTAAATATGTCTAGAGGAGGTCAACTAAAACTGACTGCCAGAGCTTATTAATACGCACTCGTCTGCATTTGGGAGGGGGGCTACATAATATATCTTTTTTATTTATGTAAATTTAATTCTGGTGTAAATTGCTTTTTTTAGTTGTTTTTACAAAAAATCCAATAAATTGATTTTGACCTGTCACTGTTTTTAATAAACTACATAAATTATATAATAAAAAAATATCCTCAGTACCTCAAAACGAAAGTGTATTTACCTATGGATTCCAGACCTGGACACAAAATTAAACATAGATAAGGTAACAAAAGCCCAACGATCAATGGAAAGGACAAATGTTACATGTAAAGCTAACAGATAAAAAAAGGAATGAATGGATAAGAAATAAAACAAAAGTAAGGGATGTCAGAGCAGAAGTAAAAAAAATAAAACAGAAATTTGGTGGTTATAATATTAGACAGAAAGACGATCGATGTAACAAATGTATTGTAAACTGGAGACCTTGGAAAAATAAAAAAAAAGTAGGGGAAGACCCAAAATGAGATGCGCGGACGATTTGAAGACGGGACGCGGGAACTAGATGGATGAGCACGGCGACAGACAGAGAAGAGTGGAAGATATTGGGGGAGCCAAAGATGGATGGAAGAAGGCTAAATAAATATTAAGGTATAGTTTTTGCAAAGTCACCTGAAATGCTCCTAATACGGGGTTCTATCGATTTCATGAAATTTTGCTTCAATCGGCCCTTCAAAAGTTATCCAAATTCATATAAAATCTTCCTGGTATAATTTCAACCCTACCGACAGCGAAAAGGCGCGACTCTTTGCGGTCCGAGCACAAAGTATTTGTTTTCTGACCGACCCAGCACAGGTAGATAGACGACACCTGATTGGCAGATTTTTTTGAGATGGGCTTTTAATTGCTTTCAGGTGTTCTTTTCGGGACCCCTTTAGTCGAGAGTATGCAAAGTTAGAAAATAAATCAGTGTCGTTTCTGTAGGTGTAGGAATAGAAAGTTTTATTATCTATTTTTATTTCTTTAGTTTACGCCATAATTAAATGAAATAATTTTCATGAGTATATCTACCGCCGCCCATGTAACTTTCTTTAAAGGATATGCCGATGGTCGGTTTTACCCTTTGTTCAACTGACTTTGCAAAAACTTTACCAGGGATTTAGAAAGACCTTGTATATGTGTTGCAAATGTCTGTCCTTTGCCTAGATAGAATTATTTTGTCTTTAGACGCACATATTTGATCAAAAAAAAATTAAGGCGAACACGGGTTTACAAGTCGATGAGAATTTGATTGCATTGTGTGTGGTGGGTGATAAAATCTCCCTCTCCACACAATTGATTTATTCCTCAAAGTTGAACCTTTTTCGAATACGGTCCGAAAATTGAGTTAAGGAGTAAAAGTTTCCATTATTGGACTTTTCATGCTCATAAAAAACACATTAACCTAATTCCCAAAACATTTTCCTTCTTAATAAATAAAAGGTACATTATACAGGGTGTTCCAAGTTAAGTGTCCACCATTGCTAGATTTTTTATTATTAAAGAGAGAAAAAAGTTTAAATTGGCAAACTAGTAGAATGTTTAAAAATAGTAATTTAAATTTTTTTTACAAATTGATGATACAGTTCACGAGAGAACAACGTTATCAGTGAAGGGGGTAATGGATCTGTTGGAGCTCTATCTCCGTAACTCTTAGTTTTAAGTGAAACATAAGTTTTACGCGCAAAATGATGGACTTCCAATAGGTTCGTCTCGCCAGTGGTAGCAAACATCTAGATGGAGTGGTTCGAGGACAATGCGATCAACACAACAAGAGTCAAATAAAAACTATTGCTACGATACATGGATGGATCGAAATGATGACGAACTGCAGAATTTTCTACACCATCAGAACCGTATTCGACCAACAATGCACCAACCAAATTCACAATGGAAATTGAAAAAGATTCGGCCTTACCTTTATTTGTCAAACGAATAGGCAGAAACATTCAAACCACTGTATATACGAAACCTACACACACGGGAGAGTGCCTAAATTTTCATTTTGTTGCTATAAAACAAGAGTTATTTGTAGTATTAATGAAGAATTAAGCACAGAAATTAACATTAAAAAGGACCTTACAACCGAATGGTTATTCCGAGAAATTAATAAGCTCAACGATATCTAAAATTAAAAACAATCCAAATGTAGCAAATTCTATAAATAATAATCCGTTGTGTGTTATTAACATTCCATATGTTATGTTATGGAATTTCAGAAAATATAAGACGTATAGCCAAAAACTATAATATAAAAACGGTATTTTCATCCGGAAATACGATAAGGAGTTTTGTAACTAAAACAAAACCAGAAAATCGCTCAAGTAATAAGGAATGTATTTACCAAATCCCATGTGAGTGTGGTTAATCATATGTAGGTGAAACGAAATGAGTAAATTAATGAACATCTAAAAAGTACCCAATTAAAGGATGTTGAAAAATCGGCTTTAGCGGATCATGCATGGTCAAATGATCACAGGATTCAATGGACTGAAGTTAAAGTTTTGCATATGGATGGCGAAAACGAAAGTTTATTGAAGCTGCGTTTATAATGCAGATTAAATAAGTTTTCAGTCAACCAAGCACGGACATACCAAACATATGGAAACCACTCCTTAAGGAAAACAAGCGTCTTAGGATTAAAAAAGGATGCGGGCCGTCACACCTGACTGCACACCAAGCAGGATAAGTAGTAGCCTGTAGACTGGATTGTATAGTTTACACTTGAAAACGGTTAGAAATACTTACTAACCGAAACGTCGTGTTTAAAATAAATCAGGACAATGGAAGTCCGAAATTTTGTTTCTAGGAATAAAATTACCCCTGAATTTTATAATAGCGCTACTGATACGTCACTTTTCATCCCGATTTTTACTTTTAATATCTGATCCGTGACTTTCCATCCTGGTGATAAAAATTTACCCTTTTATCACTGAAATGTGGTATAAAAAGATAAAAAACTTTATCTCTATAGTTCGCAAAATAAATTACATAAGTAATTGTAAAAAAAAATAAAAAAATTGTGCAAAGACGTTAGGAAGAAATGATATACCTAAGCGTTAAACCGTATTTTATAACCCTTTTTAAGGGTTGATTAAAAAGGAGTCCCCGAGTTACATGTAAAGAAACAATCATGGCATTTAGACTCGTCCGCTTTTGAGAATCAGCATATGAAGTTCATAGATAAGGTGTAACTCGAGTTTGTGTGCAAAATGCATGCAAAACGGCGCGGCGGTTTACAATCACGTACACTCTAATTCATAAATAATGTGGCAACAGAAATTTGTAGGGATACAAATTTGGGCAACTTGACAACAGTGCAATGTCGGCCCATCCTTTATTGCCTTGTGTCGTTCACACCTATTCGGCACGCGCTGATTGGGTAGTTTTAGACGGTAGGCATCCTTTGTAAGGGATGAAAACAATTTTGTAAGGTGAACTGATATCGGTCAATCGTTCTCTAATGTTGCAAGAAACAAGTATTTCCAATCTTTGTGCCAATAACTTAGGTAGGTTTTTTTATCTCGCTGTGGTCATGTACGACAAGAAACTAACCAGGAAAGACCAGGTATCGAATGCACTTCAAAAAGCAAGAGGAGCCCACAGTAGGCTATACCCCTTGTTAAATGCCAGGAGCACTCTACACCGGAGAGTAGAATTACAAAATTCGTTCGCCCATAATAATATAATATGCAGCCCCATGCTGGTAGTAGTTTTTCCCAGCTTCCAAAACCGAGTCATAAGACAAATAGCGGGAGCCTCTTGGTTTGTGACTAACGTGCAAATTAAAAGGGAACTCAACATTGAGGATATCTCAGAAACGATCCAGGAGCAGAAGGATCGTTTCATGAGACGGGTCGAGGGGCATCAAAACCCCGTGGTACAGGACGCGTTCCTGTACCGGCCTAGAGACAGGCCAGGGACCTACAAAAGGCCCCTGGATGTCTAATAAAGTTGTGCCACAAGGGCGCCAAATTGAGATATTAAAGCTCAGGTAAATCCACATAGAAAAGTACAGACTAGACATAAAAGAAGTACATCCCTATCATGCACAAGCATTATATCTTAGTAGTAGTAGTAGTAGTGGTCATGTAATATAAAAATGGGGCAAAGAACTCGTCTTGGTGCCAAATTACGCTATTATTCTAAAACCGACTTGAACTTAGACAAGTTTTTGTGACATTATTTTTGTAAATCCAAGGGTTCATACTTTCATAATCTTAAATAGCTCTACCAGAATAGAATCCCTTGGTGTTTTAATTTAAAATCGTAGTAACTATTTCCTTTTTAAAAATCGAAAAATACCAACTTTGTGTTGTGTTTAAATAATCCTACTTGCATATAATAAGAAAACAAGTAAATAAAGGTTTTATTTTTCGGAGATTGCTATCAATCCTCAGGAGTGGATAGTTGTCTGGATGGTGACATCATTAATTTTTCTGATGTAATCCACATATAATCTAATAGAGCCATCGATTTGATCAAGGTACAAATGGAATGATTTGACAACGTCTCGCTTAGGAGTTGGTATTGTTTCATTTAGTGTCCTCCAATAGCATTTTTTTTCTGCGAAGTTGTTGCAATCCTGTTTGATTAATTGAGTGGCCTTGCCTTTATTTTTGATCTTTAAACTGTACCAATTTAATTGCCATTTTTAAACAAATCCACCTTCAAATATCCACTGATTAGACAGTGTAGATTTAGAGTGTAGAAATAACAAACCCCTGCTTCTGTGTTTAGAATATCATCAGTCCACAGCATCGTATAGGGTCTTTGTTTCGCCATATTATTAAGCTATCTGTAATCCACGCATAACCTGATCGAACCATATTTTTTGTCACTAAAATGCTACCTTTGGAGGCTTGTCTCGACAATTTATTTGCATTTAACAAGAATTATTCTTCTCTTAATCAATTTTTTAGCATTTATACATTACTCTTTCTGCGTTACAATTTATATTTGACATCCTATGTATGCCGTTATAGACGTAAAGATTAAGTAAAGTTGCGAGGAATTTTAACAAACACGTTCACTAATCCAGAGTTATCGCTATCGATAACTAAAAACGACAAAATATTAATTTGGTGTGAAATACAAACGTTTCTGCAAATAGAACAACTTCTCTGATACACAAATAATAATAATGTACCATTTATCAACTTCATACATTTAAAATAAGTTATGATCTGTTTTAGTCTAACCTTTCGTAATTGGCTTGTGTGTACCCGTATGTCTGTATACAGGGTGTTCCAGATAAAAGTAAATATATGAGGATTTCGTAAAATGTTTCTAGAAAAAAATAGGAGGCTGGACAAAAAATCGTTAACGGTAGTCGCTAATATAGAACTAGAAAAATTTAATAAAGTTTAAAAGATAGCGACGATATTTCAATTTTTCGAAAAAAATACATATCTTAGTTTCTTCTCGATATTTTAAATGCCCCTGTTTGATATTTTTAAGCAGGCCTTTGAGAGCGTTAATCAGGAGAGAAGATACAAAATTTAGCTACTTTAGGAATCTTCTTAAAATATATTAAGCTTAATCTGGTCCTTGAGGCTTCTATTAGAATGATTGACACAAGCAGATATATATTGATAATATTGGTGTTCATAGTAGAATAATAGACATGTAGAAGATGACACCAATATGGAAATAAAAAGGTGGCGAAGAATCGTAATCAGGCTAAAATCAACAATTGGGCTCGGGATAGCGCCACATTTTCTCAAATGAACCAAAATTGTATGTCTTACCGTTTCCAAATAAAAGTAACGCACATCACTAATGACGGTAGTTTAGATGAAGAAATCAGACACAGAAATAAGCAAGCAATTAGACAACTCAACAGTATTCTTTGGAATAAGGCTGTATCAAAACAAAACAAGCATAGAATTTACAACAGCGTAGTGAAAAATGTCATAAGTTATGTTAGTGAAGTATGGCCCCTGAAAGCTCGCAAGTCTCTTGAAGCCACTGAAACGGATTATTGGAGACGGGCTGCTGGAAAATCAAAACCGGAAAGAGTGAGAAATGAGAGAATTCGAGAAATTATGGATGTTAAACACAAAATAACAGAAGACATACAAATTAACCAACTTAGATGGTATGGACACGTACAAAGACCGGCAGAAGACAGAATCCCAAAGAAAATACTAAATTGGACACCACAGGGAAGAAGAAAGAGAGGAATACCCAGACTGAATTGGAGAGAAGGAATACACAGATACAACAGAGAAAGAGAAGACTCTCTGGACCAACCGAGACCAACGCAGACTGGAAATCAGAAGACGGCGGAGAACGTTATATAAAAGTAACCTTTGGGCTATTCTTAAAAATTGAGACTCGAAATCAGTTTTTATTTCTCGATTCAATACCTGAAATTTTTCAAAGCCATCAGTTTCGTTTTCACTCTGTACATTATCATGAGTTATAATAATTGTCTCAATTTATTTAAGGTCTAAATATTGCGATAGTGCTGTTGCAGTGTGTAGGCAGATAACTAGATTATAACTTTCTAAATTTAATTTTTTCCGTATACCTAAAGGTAGGTTGCCTTATTGAACTTGTGCCCACATAAAATATATGGCTATCAGATTTGCATCTAATTTTGAAATCGATTACAATGATTAGTATGGGTCTGCTTAAGTTGAGATTTTAAAACTCGACCTTTCCAACAACCACATAGCCGAGAAAGGTTTCCGTATATTCGATATTCTTTTCAACAAACTTTGGTTTGTAAAAAATATATATCCAAAAGATATCGGAATACGGTTCTCGACATTGGATAACAAATTGTATAAATACATAAATTTTTTTCCATCTGTCCATCAAAAATTCAATCATGCCAATTTATAAACAGAGAAACAAATATTAAACAACAAACTAAAGACCTATTTCCTTGACCAGTGCAGTATCCAAAATACTTGAAAAAAGCAGCAAGAAGCACCAGGTTGACTAATTGGAAAAAAGTTAACTTGTAGTAAATTTGGGTTTAGAAACATCTTGAACATCGATGACGCATTGTTTATCACAGAAACTTTTAATAAATACATTGGTATATTTCTAGATTTAGCAAAAGCGTTTGAATCTGTGACACATCTCATTCTACTGGACAAATTGAACTATATTGGAATTAGGAGTACAGCCAACAAATAATTTGAAAAACATAAAACAAACAGAACTGAGCAGGTGAGACTAGGTGACTTGATGAGTGATACAGCAGTTGTCGAATATGGTGTGCCACAGGGTACAGTGCTAGGATCAGTCCTATTTTTGATATATGTGGATCAAATGACAAAATGACAAAAATTTTAAAAGATATCGTGGCAATGTGTTTTGCTGAATCCTGGGAGGACGCTGATTGTAGAGCAGAGGAAGCTATCACACTTACAAATAAATGGCTTGATGATAACAAGCTTTCACAATAGATAAGACAAAGTTCCTCTACTTTAGGTAGACGGAGCGGACCTAATCTCGACACCTTTAAATCACAGTGCATCATGACAATTGTAGAAGAATAAACTGCCAATGTGATAATAAAATATTACAAGCCAAGAACATTAAATATCTAGGAGTAATTTTTGATCGGAACCTCAGCTGACAGGAGCATCATAAATCGCAAACTAAGGAAGATTATTTACAAATTTTATGAATAGCGACAGCTACTAAACCTGTTTACATGGCCCTAGTGTAATAATCTATACTTTCCTATGGATTAACATTTTTAAAAAGACTCAAAAATATAATATCAAAGGGATGCTATTCAAGAAAAGAACTTTCCTAAAACACCCGCCCTTAAGACAGTCAAATAATGACAATAAGCCAATTGATCACGAAAATGACATTAAAACACATAATAGAACATGAAAACTACAAAACACAAAAACAACAAAAATGTCATAACCTTCCAGGATGATTTCTGATATCTTTTATGCATTTCAGCTAATTATACACAGGTCCTATAATCTATAAGAAAATACCAATATAGCTTAAAAACAAACCTGATAGAAAAATCAAAAAACAAATAACTGAATGGATAATAATTCAATAAAAAGTAATCCTATATAACACTTTTTTATTGGTTGAAAATTGGTAAAAAAATTGTTTTAAAATCATAAAATATATAAAAGTTAAACAAATTTGTTGGAGGATTAAAAAGCACTAACGACAGTGAAATTTTGACAGTTGATTGATTCCGAGTCACAAGTACCTATTTTTTTTTTCCTTTTAATCTGAGGTTGCTGAAAATGTTTTGAAAGTAAAATACCCCAGAATATATTTTTACGAGTTTAAGTCGGGAGTTAAAAATGCCATAGAGAAGGACATGAAAATGATGAATTATTCTAGAACTCATCCGGACAAAGTTAGTGACCCTTTTAAATAGCTTTTTGTTGTAACGTATATCCGGGAGCCGTTAAAAGTGTTGTACTCGAACTTGACACTTTTTATGCGTGCATATACGGGCGAGTTGGGATGTCGTTAAGTAAAAAAGCCTCAACTGCATCTTGATTTTTTCCGCTCGAATCATGCAAGAATATATACTACAATGAAACTTTTAACCAACTTAAACTACATTAAACTTATAACTAACTTATTTTCGGGAGAATGTGTGAGATAAATGTTTTGTTGAAAGTGCACTCCTTTCTTTCTAACTATGCTCTATTTTAGATTTTAGAAAATAAATGTGTTGTTTGTAAAAATTATTGTTAAAAGAAGCGTTATCTCGATTTCACGTTTTATCTTGCTCCTCGTATATACAAGATCAAGAAAATTAGTATTTCTTCAATATACCTATAATAGTTCCTAATTTTTTTCTGGTTTGAGTAAATCTTTGTAGACAATAATTGAGTAGAAACCAAATTTCGGACTTGCATCGTCTTTATTTTTTTAAAACAAGAGCTGTAAATATTTGTAGTAATTATGTAGAATTCCACAGACATTTACAACAGAATGGTTATTCCGAGAAATTAATAAACTCAACGATTTATAAAATTAAAGACAAACCAAACGTAGCAAATTCTCAGAATAATAATCCGTTGAGTGTTATTAACATTCCATATGTTCAAGTTTCAGAAAACATAAGACCAATAGCCAAACACTATAATATTAAAACGTTATTTTCATCGGGAAATACGATAAGGAATTTTGAAACTAAAACAAAACCAAAAAATCACTTAAATAATAAGGAATGCATTTACGAAATCCCGTGTGAGTGTCGTGAATCATATGTAGAAGGAGCGAAACGCCCTCTACGGGTTAGAATAAAGGAAGTTAAAAAGATTACCCAACTAGACAATATGAAACTAGACAAATGATCACAGGTCAATGGTCTGAAGCTAAAGTTTTGCCTAGTCGCATTTGCCAAAACGGTTTTTGAACCGAACCAAGCACGGACATACCAAACATTTAAAAGCCAATCAAAATATAACTTTTAACTTCATAAAACGACATTTTTAACATCTTTTATAACTTTAATAATGATAAAATACAAAAAATGCAGTTAGGGCTTACTGGATTAACAAAGCGAGTAACTCTCCCAACTTTTTATTACACTGCTACAATTTTTATGCCTTTGCTACGTTTGTACTTTTTATAGGATGGGACATTTTAAATATTTATGAATTTCTCGAAAAAGGAAGTTAATGTAACTTTTGTTTTACTTTTTACGACAAAATTTAAACAATAATATTTAAAAACATTCCAAAACCTCTCTTTAATAATAATATAAATTAATAAAAACTTTAAAAATCAATAAGATTATTAGTTTCTTGATACCCAAATTCGATATTCGTTGTTTGAAGGATGTCTACAATTTTTTAATTCATGAATATTACATTGTGGTGTAGATTGCTTTTTTATAGATTTTTTATTTATATGAATTTTATTTTAAGTTTTTAAGATATTACAGTGGGTTGTTGCTTATGAAATAACCCTTTTATTTCTTTATATTCTTTGTTTTTTCAAATTTTTTTAGTGTTTTTTACATTTTAATTTATTTAGTTACTTAAACATATTTTTAAGAAAATTTATAAAAAATAAAGAGGCAATAGGAAATCAAAATATAAAAAATGATAAAAGAAAATATTACGATGATTTAAAAAAAATCTCTTGTCGAATTTAGTTTGACAGTTGATTTCTTTAAAAAAATACAAAAACAAAATAAATAAACACCAAAATAAAATTTGTAAATAAAGCCAGAATCCAAAATGTAGACTTAAAAAAATCCCCGCAGCATAAAAAAGCTTGCTCTATCAAAATTCGGTTTAAAAATCTCTTAAAAATCGAGTCTTGTAGGGTCTCAGTTTTTCTCTACTTCCCCTAGAAATAACCTAAAACCCCAAACACATCAAATTTGGGCCACCCTGTACAACTGCTTTTTAAATAAAGGAAATCAATATACCGCATAGATACCAGTAACTGATTCAAGATTCAATTAATTGTTTACTTCCATTCATTAAAACACACCTTTACAACACCTCTTTTACTTTTTTTTTAATCCCATACGGTTTAAATTTTTCCGCAACTTGAAACAAAAGAAAAAAGTCAAAGTATGTCACCTAATAAAAGTGATCCCAGTAGGCTTGTTAACGTGCAGTCGATATGCAAGCTGGAGGTCAATAATTTACTAATAATTTTTAGAAATATAAAAAATCCTGTTTTGGAGCAAAAGGTCCGAAAGTTGGCATCAGTCAGCGGTTGCTGAAGGTTTAAAAAACACTTTAAACCCTGTAAATCTTGAGCAACTCATGGAAAAAATCCAAGCGAAGCAAAATCGAGAGCTAAAAAAACTTTGTAATTTACGGTACTAAAATTTATGTAAGTTAAAAATAAATTAATAGCTAATGATACAGAAGACATGGAGTATATGATGAGAAAGTTAACGGAAGAATACCAAAAGTGGGGAACGTGTGTGAACGTGGACAAGACACAGTACTTATGTATTGGAAACGAATCCAGGGAATTAGAACTAGACAATGGACAAACAATATCTCACGTGGGTGTCATATTTGATAAGACAGGAATAGACCATAAAGAACTGGAAAAAAGAGTAGTAAAAGCAAAAAAGGTTATTGGATGTCTTGACAGTGTTTTGTGAAGCAGAGATAAAAAAGAATGTAAAATTTAACATATATGAAACAATGGTGAAAAGCACGCTGTTGTATGGAATAGAGACTTGTCGCGTAACAGAAAAATACAAAACAAAAATGGAAAGTGTCGAAAGGGATGCAATAAGAAGATCAATGAGAATATTTAGAACAGATCACATAAGAAATGAGATCATAAAAGAAAGAACGGGAATCAAGGAAAGCATAACCGATGACATCACTAAAAGACAACTGGTATGGTACGGCCATGTACAACGGATGAACGATGAAAGATTACCCGAGAGATTACCAAAGCAGGTCCTAGAATGGCAACCAATAAAGCGCAGAAAAAGACGTCCTAAACTAGAATGGCAACAGTCAATCCAAAGATCAATGAATCAAAAAAACCTGACAGCAAATGATTGTCAGGATCGAAGAAGGTGGAGAATAGGCGTCGGACAACGGAGAAAAATGTTCTAAACCGACATAGTAGTAGTAAAAATAAATTAATATTTTTACTAAACAAAAACCAATTTTAGAATCAATCTGTAGCATTCGCATAAATTCAGCAAAGCTAGTAAGCGGTTGGTTAACTTTGGCACATAAAATCCCTAGACATTTTCCGCGTAGATGTAATTTGCGGTTATAAAAACACATATTTTTCCTATTTAATGCTAATAATATAGGTGCATAATAAAAGTGCTAGATTGAGACCATAGAAAACTTAGAAAAGAAGTTGATAAAAACCATATACTTAACTAAAAATTTCATAAAAATTGATACTGCAGTTTACATATTAAAAGAACCCACCCATAAGAGCTTAAAAAAACAACATTTTGGACTTGCTTGGTTGACAAAAAAACTGCCTTGTTCTGCATTATAATTGCAGCCTCAATAAACTTTCGTTTTCGCCGATGCGACTCCTTATGCAAAACTTTAGCTTCAGACAATTGAATCCTGTGATCATTTGACCATGCATGATCTGCTAAACCGCATTTTTTAATATCCCCTAATTGGGTACTTTTTTTATTTTCCTGTACTCTAAAAAGAAGAGGGCGATTCGTTTTTTCTACTATGATTCATCACACTCAAACAGGATTTGGTAAATGCATTCCTTATTATTTAAGGGATTTTCTGGTTTTGTTTCAGTTACAAAACTCTTTATCGTATTTCCCGATGGGAAAACTATTTTAATGTTATAGTGTTTGGCTATTCGTCTTATGTTTTCTAAAACCCCTTGAACATATGGAATGTTAATAATACACAACGGATTATTATTCTGAGAATTTGCTACGTTTGATTTGTTTTTAATTAGAGATCGTTGAGTTTATTAATTTCTCAATGGATGTCCGAAATTTTGTTTCTACTCAATCATTGTCTGCAAATTTTTTCTTACATGAGACAAATATAAAACTAGAACAAGAAATCCTACTATAAGATACTAAAGTGGTAATAAATAAAAACCTGGTGACTTTTTAATTATTCGTTTGTGATAGTTTTCAAAATAATAAGATCAATTTAATAATAACAAGATAAACTACGAGACTGTTTGAGAAGTACTTCGCGCATTACAAATCACGGGACAGTGTTGCCGCCACGCCAAAATATCTGGAAAAAAATCTAATATTTACGTCCAATATTTTTGTCTATCAAGTTTAAATTCTAAAAGATTTTGCATTTTCTAAGACCGTGACCATTCACCAAGAATGAAAAATGCTCTTGATATTTTCATGTTTATAAATTTTTCCTTTTGTCGGCGCCCGAGGTTACGTCGTGCCACCGCGGAAAAGTGAGAAGCAAATTAACCCATTATATACTCGAGCTATGTGGTACATACATATTTGCGCGGCACTTTTCATATTTTAATAAAATAATTTTAAATCAATTTTTTTATGTCGAAATGGTAATTTTTTCGATTGACCAACAATGTGTTTAAGAGGAATCAGCCTAAGCCTAAGTACAACTATATCGCCCCCTATCTCAGGTACCGACGTAACTAACATTTAATGAATTTCTCAAGAGAACCAAAATTAAAAATTCAGCTGTATTAAAATTGGTAGATACGTCGAACACAAACAACTCTACTGTCGTGCTATCGCTAGAAATACGGTTACGCCACTTCGTGAGCAAAAAGACGTACTTATGGAAAACATTTTGGTAGCGTATCTCATTTATTGGATTTTTGTCAGTTACGTCGGTACGTGAGATAGGGGACATGTTACGGGGCGGGAGTGCATATGTATGATTAAAACAAAAAACAAACTTTTTGCTCAGGTGTATAAGTAATACACCAAAATTCCATGCTACTTGTATTCTGTCAAATATGACGATTTACATATGACCGACCCACGATTTTGCTCCAATGTTTTCCCGACTATTTTTTTCACCTTAGGGCAACCTCTAGGAACCTATAAGGTACATCGGTGAAAAGGTAATTTAAAGCTCTACAAAAACTACTAAACCATTTTTCTCTTAAAAAACAGCTTTCCTCAAAAATTTTAAAAATCGGTTCACAAATGACAAATGATAATGTTCCAAAATCTGTTCTTTTTTGAATTTTTAAGGCGTCCTCTTGTATTTGGCATATGGTTGACAGATGTACAATAGGTCGAATTGTGTTCCAGAAAGCAAGGGTTTTCAGTCTCTGACGTCAAATTTGTATTTACATGCAAAAATACAGTGGCGCAACCAGGAATATGTCTTTAGCAGGGGGCGGCCCCAAGCCTCATGATGTCGAATTTCAATCTATTTTTTGTGTTTTTTCATGAAATTCGTGGAAAATATCTACAAAAATCCAAGGCTTACGGGGGGCAGCCCCCCCCGGGTGCGCCCCTGAAAAATAACGAAGGTCACTAAGCAACTATATAATAATATATGATATAATAAAGTTGTTTAGATTTTTGACGAAAGCTGTAATTTTAAGAGAAAAATGGTTTAGTAGTTTTTGTAGAGCTTTAAATTACCTTTCCACCAATGTGCGTTTTAGGTACCTGGAGGTTGCTTAAGGTATAAAAAATAGTCTGAAAAACATTGGTGCAAAATCGTAGGTCGGACATATTTAAACCGTCATAGTTGACAGAATATAGACTACAAAAAATAAAAAAATACCTAACGTTATTTAGAATGATAAAGCCTTTTAATTTTTGAAGCAATTTTTCCATTTTCAAAACTTTCATGAAAAAGTTAAATTTTGGTGCCTAGTCTAGGGGTACACTGACACTCAGGTCAATGTCGTAGTTTTTTTGAGCATAACTCGAAAACTTTTTATGGTATGGTAAAAATGAAACACACAATGGATAAAAACTGGCTAATACATATATTTTTGTATTTTGTTCCTTTTTTGTCAAATAAGCAGTTTCTCTATAAAACGCAAAAAACACGAAAAAAAAACATGATGTTGAGCAATATATTTTTTTGAGACACAAAAACCTTAAAAATGCAGGTGATTATTAGTTTTTATAAAAGTGCACTATAAACTAAATAAAATAAAATTAGTTTGGAAAAAATCGGTTAAGAGATAAAAAGATGAGATATGTATTTCCAAAATTCTAATGTTTTTCATGTTTGAGCCGCCATATTGTATTTGTCATGACTTTGACAGATGTCCAATAAGTGGAATGGTGTTCCCAAAGGTAAGGGCTTTCAACCCCTGGAGTCAACTTTGCATTAACACGAAAAGTGCATAAAGGCCGCTAAGCGAATAGAGTAAATTACCGAAATTAGAGAAGACGATTTGTGGGTATATCCCATATACGTAATATTCCAATACTCCCTGTTACCTATTTACACAATGGTTGACGTTTGATGCAAACATTCAGAAATAAAGGTACGAAAAATGCACAGATATCAAATCTACATACAGTTTTTGTCAACTGTACGCCGATGATTTGACGTAACGAATACAAGAATAAAATAATATTCATGGGTAAAAGTATAACCAATCAGGACATTTTATCTTAATGACCGCAAAGAGGATAGACTTATACCCATTGATATTGCTATTTCATATATGCATTCTGCATCGTAAGGTACCGTAGGTATTGCAATAATACGTACTATATGAAAATAAAATGCATATGTCTTTGAAAGCGACCAATCAGGTCTTTTTTGCTTAAAGACCCCAAGGCCCTCATGTTTGCATCATGAATAGGCAGTTACCGTGGGTATTAGAATATTATGTATATGGTATATTCAAATTAAATAAAAAAATATAATTAATGTGAAACACACCATAATAAAATAAAAGAAAAAATCTCAGAAAAACGCCTAAAGATCGAACCTCTTAACGCTATTATCGAAGTCGTAACTTACAACGCGATATTAATTAATGGTTAGTTGTGATCTGTATTAATTGCCTTTGACGGTATTTATTTTAATTTAAAATTTGACTCACGTTGTTATTAAGCACTTTATCACTAGTTCAACAAATGGGGCTCCATCGAATCTTTTGTAGGAATACTTTTTGCGTTGTAAAAAAATTCACAAAGCATTTTAAATCTTTGCACAATGCACACCTAATAGTCAAATCCACTTTTTAGAAGCATTTTATATGATTTTTTGGCAAATGGTCAATTCCCCCTATTTCGACCCCGCGGAATCCGAATATCCGGGTTGCTACCTCGAAATGTTGACAGGGACTGAGATATTCAAGATGGCGGCCAACAAGGCGCCGAAATTTAAAATTGACACAGGTGTACATTAAAGATATATATTTATAAAACCAAAAAATAATATCATATTATTTATTTTAAATGACTGCATAAACCTCCGAAAACCCCCCCAGTCCCATCAAAATCTGAAAGTTTGAGGTTTTTTCAAATTTTCTTAAAAACTAAACCTCGAATTAAGGAAAAAAATGTATGGAGAATACCCTTTATTGTAAAATCCGCTTTTTAATAAGGTATAATTCAAAGGGATTAAACTAATTACAAACTCTCCAGCGGCGTCCGTTAATTGAAGTAATTTAAAAAAGTTAAGTTAAAAAATACCCATGATTTATTCGATTTTTTTAAAAGCCAACGTCTACAGGAAAATTTGTGTTAGGGTCAAGTGGGGTAAGTGGCTACTAAAAATGTTAAAGGATGACTTTAAGATTATGAAACTTTTACAAATAAAAAGATACAGACTTCATTTTTGGACAGGAAATACTTGGTTATGTTGTTATTATATCCTAGTATTGTAGCTATTATCAATTAAATATTAAAAAAGAAAAAAAAATTCTCTCCAACCCACTTGCCCCGGCTATTGGGGCAAGTGGGTTTCCTCTTGGTAAACCGCATATACACAGCATTGAATTTTTCTGGGGCAAGTGAGTTTGCAATATGCTGTTTAAGCTACAACATAGTTTTTGCAGATCTAAAAAATTCCCAAATGTTATCAGCACCGGGTTACAGTATAGTGGGGCCATAGAGATGCAAAAAAACCACACCTTCATTGTAGATTCGGAAAAACGTCATTTAGCGATTTTTAGTGTAGGTAATACCATGAGACCAAAATGGCTAAACTTTGAAAATTCATATCTCACAAACTATACATGTTATCAGAAAACGCACCAAGTTACAGCATTGTGGGGCCGTAGAGATGCGAAAAAATCACACCTTCATTGTAGATTCGGAAAAAAGTCATTTAGCAATTTTTAGTATAGGGAATCCCATGATACCAAAATGGCAAAATTTTGAAAATTCATATCTCACAAACTATACATGTTAACAGCCAACGCACCGAGTTACAGTATAGTGGGGTCAAGGAGATGCGAAAAAACCACACCTTCCGTGTAGATTCGGAAAAACGTCATTTAGCGATTTTTAGTATCTAGGGAATACCATGAGACCAAAATGGCAAAACTTTGAAAATACATATCTCACAAACTATACATGTTATCAGCAAACACACCGAGTTACAGTAAAGTGGGGTCATATAGATGCGAAAAAACCACACTTTCAGTGTAGATTCGGAAAAACGTCATTTAGCGATTTTTAGTATCTAGGGAATACCATGAGACCAAAATGGCAAAACTTTGAAAATACATATCTCACAAACTATACATGCTATCAGCAAACGCACCGAGTTACAGTATAGTGGGGCCATAGAGATGCGAAAAAACTACACCTTCCGTGTAGATTCGGAAAAACGCCATTTAGCGATTTTTAGTATGGGGAATCCCATGAGACCAAAATGGCAAAACTTTGAAAATTCATATCTCACAAACTATACATGTTATCAGCAAACGCACCGAGTAACAGTATTGTGGGGCCGTAGAGACGCGAAAAAACCACACCTTCATTGTAGATTCGGAAAAACGTCATTTAGCGATTTTTAGTATAGGGAATCCCATGAGACCAAAATGGCAAAACTTTGAAAATTCATATCTTACAAACTATACATGTTAACAGCCAACGCACGAGTTACAGTATAGTGGGGTCATAGAGATGTGAAAAAACCACACCTTCCGTCTAGATTCGGAAAGAGAGACCAAAATGGTAAAACTTTGAAAATTCATATCTCACAAACTATTTTGAAAATATATGAAAATATAACCTGTTTAAAAAATTATGAATTTTACAAAGAAAAATCAATGGAGTTGAAAAGAAGTTGTTTATTATTACACATTAAAAATTAAATCATTCATCATATTTAAAATCACTAAACTAATCAATTTTTACAGGTTTTATCCAATTTTCTTAAGAACTAAGGTTCTTACGACAATTTAAGTTCTACTTTAGGGTGAATAATGAAATTTCCTTTTAAATGTTGTATCACAAAATGTAAAATATGGCTAACTTTCCAGAGGCGTTTGTACATTCAAAAATGACCCCCTATTTCGACCCCGCGGAATCCGAATATCCGGGTTGCTACCTCGAAATGTTGACAGGGACTGAGATATTCAAGATGGCGGCCAACAAGGCGCCGAAATTTAAAATTGACACAGGTGTACATTAAAGATATATATTTATAAAACCAAAAAATAATATCATATTATTTATTTTAAATGACTGCATAAACCTCCGAAAACCCCCCCAGTCCCATCAAAATCTGAAAGTTTGAGGTTTTTTCAAATTTTCTTAAAAACTAAACCTCGAATTAAGGAAAAAAATGTATGGAGAATACCCTTTATTGTAAAATCCGCTTTTTAATAAGGTATAATTCAAAGGGATTAAACTAATTACAAACTCTCCAGCGGCGTCCGTTAATTGAAGTAATTTAAAAAAGTTAAGTTAAAAAATACCCATGATTTATTCGATTTTTTTAAAAGCCAACGTCTACAGGAAAATTTGTGTTAGGGTCAAGTGGGGTAAGTGGCTACTAAAAATGTTAAAGGATGACTTTAAGATTATGAAACTTTTACAAATAAAAAGATACAGACTTCATTTTTGGACAGGAAATACTTGGTTATGTTGTTATTATATCCTAGTATTGTAGCTATTATCAATTAAATATTAAAAAAGAAAAAAAAATTCTCTCCAACCCACTTGCCCCGGCTATTGGGGCAAGTGGGTTTCCTCTTGGTAAACCGCATATACACAGCATTGAATTTTTCTGGGGCAAGTGAGTTTGCAATATGCTGTTTAAGCTACAACATAGTTTTTGCAGATCTAAAAAATTCCCAAATGTTATCAGCACCGGGTTACAGTATAGTGGGGCCATAGAGATGCAAAAAAACCACACCTTCATTGTAGATTCGGAAAAACGTCATTTAGCGATTTTTAGTGTAGGTAATACCATGAGACCAAAATGGCTAAACTTTGAAAATTCATATCTCACAAACTATACATGTTATCAGAAAACGCACCAAGTTACAGCATTGTGGGGCCGTAGAGATGCGAAAAAATCACACCTTCATTGTAGATTCGGAAAAAAGTCATTTAGCAATTTTTAGTATAGGGAATCCCATGATACCAAAATGGCAAAATTTTGAAAATTCATATCTCACAAACTATACATGTTAACAGCCAACGCACCGAGTTACAGTATAGTGGGGTCAAGGAGATGCGAAAAAACCACACCTTCCGTGTAGATTCGGAAAAACGTCATTTAGCGATTTTTAGTATCTAGGGAATACCATGAGACCAAAATGGCAAAACTTTGAAAATACATATCTCACAAACTATACATGTTATCAGCAAACACACCGAGTTACAGTAAAGTGGGGTCATATAGATGCGAAAAAACCACACTTTCAGTGTAGATTCGGAAAAACGTCATTTAGCGATTTTTAGTATCTAGGGAATACCATGAGACCAAAATGGCAAAACTTTGAAAATACATATCTCACAAACTATACATGCTATCAGCAAACGCACCGAGTTACAGTATAGTGGGGCCATAGAGATGCGAAAAAACTACACCTTCCGTGTAGATTCGGAAAAACGCCATTTAGCGATTTTTAGTATGGGGAATCCCATGAGACCAAAATGGCAAAACTTTGAAAATTCATATCTCACAAACTATACATGTTATCAGCAAACGCACCGAGTAACAGTATTGTGGGGCCGTAGAGACGCGAAAAAACCACACCTTCATTGTAGATTCGGAAAAACGTCATTTAGCGATTTTTAGTATAGGGAATCCCATGAGACCAAAATGGCAAAACTTTGAAAATTCATATCTTACAAACTATACATGTTAACAGCCAACGCACGAGTTACAGTATAGTGGGGTCATAGAGATGTGAAAAAACCACACCTTCCGTCTAGATTCGGAAAGAGAGACCAAAATGGTAAAACTTTGAAAATTCATATCTCACAAACTATTTTGAAAATATATGAAAATATAACCTGTTTAAAAAATTATGAATTTTACAAAGAAAAATCAATGGAGTTGAAAAGAAGTTGTTTATTATTACACATTAAAAATTAAATCATTCATCATATTTAAAATCACTAAACTAATCAATTTTTACAGGTTTTATCCAATTTTCTTAAGAACTAAGGTTCTTACGACAATTTAAGTTCTACTTTAGGGTGAATAATGAAATTTCCTTTTAAATGTTGTATCACAAAATGTAAAATATGGCTAACTTTCCAGAGGCGTTTGTACATTCAAAAATGACCATAGTTTTTTTGTGTGAAATTCATGTCAGTAGGATAGAATAAAGTAAAAACTCAATATTTTCCCTAAGAAGTTTAATTTTTTTTTAAAACAAATAGAGTATGTAACAAAAATTGATTATTGTCGTTATTTTCTTAAATTTATTTGACATAAACCCCACATTATATTGCAGCGTTTAAAAGCAAAAATTGTCTACAATAAAGTATACTACACATTTTTTCCCAAAAAGTGTAGTTTTCGAGAAAATTTTATAAAATCTATAATAAAACTGTTTTTTCTAAATAATCCCAATTTACGGACGCCACTGAAGATCTACTTCTTTCTTCTAACGTTTTCGACCAATACATTGTTGGAAAGAGAATTTTGTTTTCCACAAAAAACTGTTGTTTACAAGTTTCGATATACAGGGTGTCCCATAACTGGGGGCAGTGGCGTATATAAGGGGGGCCTGGGGGGCCCGGGCCCCCCTAAGTTAAGATTTTTTTAGATATTTTCCACACATTTCATGAATACCAACATAAAAAGCATAAAATACGGCCTCATGGGGCCTCAGGCCCCCCCAAAACTTTTTTCTATATACGCCACTGACTGGGGGGCCAAAGTACAGCAGGTGATAAGGGAGGTTATTTCCGAGAAAAAAGTTTATATAATATTGGGGTCAACACACATCTGTTTTCAAGATATAGGATTTTTAAAGTTTGAGGAGTGGGGGGGAAAAGAGTTTTATAAAAAAAAGAAAATCTGTCACAGCTAGCTGAATACTCAGCTAATTGTGATTCAAAAATGTGGTATTCCTGTTTTTGATAAAATTACAAGTTGAGGAGATACAGGCTGTCAAAATAACCTCCAAAAACGTATAAAAAATAATAATTTTTACTTACTTATTATTTTAAAATATGTCTTGCTAGAGACTTGTTTTTATTAATAAAAAATATTTAAAAAAAAAATGGCATTTATAAAAGTTTATACCAAAAAAATAGTTTTTTCTAAAAAAAAATGACCGACTAATTTTCTCCAAAATTATTTTTATTTCAATTTATTGCTCTTGTTCTAATACAGGACTCTACAATTTCATATTCTTACTGCGTTTTTTTACCTGAACTTTTTTATCAGACATGACCTCCGCTATCACCTGTTGGCCTATGGCCCCAAATTTATGGGACACCCTGTATATAAAACTGAAAAAAAATAGATTTTTGGGGGTTTGGGGGGATTTTCTTGGTCCTGTCGAGTTGGCAATCCGGATATTCGGATTCAGCGGGCTCGACATGGTCGGTTGCCAAAAATCTGAAATGCTTCTAGACGGAGGGCCTTTTCAGATTTTTTGTTCTGACTATAACTATTACGAATATTCATTCTTTCATGTGGGGTGTTCGGGTAGGTGCAGTCTTTCTTTAAAACTGTGAGTGAACCCCTAATTGGAGAACATATCGCCTAGAAACACCAGACTTGATGTCTTGAATTTTGCAATATTTAACATTGTTTACAACGTTTCTGCAGTTGAGTAGATAATAGGATGTAATAACAATGATTTTTAATAATCGGTTTTTGTTATTTTTTCCAGATTTTGATAAAGGAAATTAAACAAAAAAAATTGTTGTTTCGCTAGACTTTGTGCATGTATTGCACAACAATTGCATTCTGCAAAACAAATTTAAGATTTTTAAAAAGAAAAAAATACATTTGTGAAACAAAAGCTAAAAATCCCAACGCGTATTAACATAAGTACACATTATTGGCGGCAATTTGGTAATATTTTACTAAATTGAAAAATGAAAGAAAAATATTTGAAATAACCTCACTGTAAAATTTGGAACCATTTTTTATAATACATATTATATTATCAAAGGGTTAGAGAGTATAGTAGAGTAAATATGTAAAAAAAAAGCTGCAAAAAAAACATCTTTTTTTATATTGGGCATAGTAACCTATGACCCAAAGCTAAATTTTCATTCGAGGATCCCCGATTTTCCGGCTTCAGAATCCAAGATGGCGGCTGCCAAAATTAAGAAAAAAATGAATTCCCTGTTTTAGGAGAAATAAAATTAATTTTGATGGATTCACTTCAAACGGGACCTACTCAATTTAAAACTGTAACAAAATTTGACACCTGTCACTTCAAAACAAAATGGCGGAAATATTTCAAAAAATTAGTTTTTTATAGATATTTTCTTTAATTTTTGTGCGATAGTTATTTTTTTCACCAAATATGACTGGGTTAAAATGTCTTTGTCGTATCATTGTTTAATCAACCATCGTCTCAGATAACTTAACAATACCCAGATAACAAACTGTTGTTCTGAGATTTTTTCTTTGCGTATGTGCTTGCAAATCTTTCTGTCAGCAAGAAAAACCAACATCTAATTGTTGTCCAGTACCACATGCATATATGCAGCCATTGTTTAACTAAAGTGATTAGTCTTGTTATCATTATCTTATAAAGTCGAAATAAGATCAACGGCGTAGCTGGATATATCTACTAGGGGGGCGATTGGAAAAATGTTTTATAAGATATTATCGTTCAAAACAAAAATTTTACATTTTTCACTAGTGAAAACCTTGTAAACAAATCAACAATTTAAAGAAAAACCGTGGGCTTCGATAACGATCAGAGTAGCTATTCTGGGTCTTGAACGATGTGATAGTTCCCATCACATGCTTTGGCCAATGGCAAGCTTTAAATTAGCTCGGAGCCGTCACGTACTATGCGAAAAGACCTCCATTGCGCAAGCTTGTCCTACGATCCGACCGAGAAACGTTCAGTCGGTTCATTTCACTTCAAACACGCCAAAGTTGTAAATAAAATTGAAAATGCCGCCATTTTGAATTTATGACGAGAATTAAGTCCTCCAACTTAACTTTGCAACCCGGCGACTTAACATTGACTGGTCTATCACCAATCTTTTGCTCAATCTTGAATTTTTAAAAATTTTTTAATATTTAAAAAAATAATAATATCATGTATAGTTCGTGAGATATAAAGCTTACTAAAACGACAATTCAATTGTTGTCCTATTGCAAACAAATCACAACCTATACAATGTTTCTGTAAAGTTAATATGGGAAAATATTAAACCAAAAGTTTGTCAAAAAACATGGAAAAACCGCAATCTTGGATATATGACGCCATATAAGCGCTCTAACTCAAATTTGAGACACACACACGGCGACTTAAAATTGAGTGATCCATAACCAATCGATTGGGGGTAGTCTAAGACTTTCTTCCTTATTTTTTTTTTTTGGTAAAAATATTACCATTTTTTAGTCATTTGAAAAAAAATTATATCTTTGTTAGTTTTTAAGATATGAATCTCGTTCTATAACATCTTATTTGGTGATCTATTACAAACAAAAAACGTATTCACAGTTTTTCTGTAAAACTAATTTAGAAAAAGTTATAACCCAAAGTTTGTGAAAAAACGTGAAAAAAGCCGCCATCTTGGATTTATGATGTCACAACGGCCCTCCTACTAAAATTGGAGGCAAACACCCGGTGACTTAAAATTCTGTGATCTATTACTGCTTCACCAGTAACCCGAATTTGACAAAACTTTTTTGGTTTGTTCCTTTATTAAAGCGCTAGAATTTATTAAAGTCTACGACTAAGCCGAAAACTTGAGTCCCCCTTTTTAGAACACGTGCTGAATACGCCACTGGGCTAGAAATAGTCCTCCGTACCATAATCGGGTAATTGAACACAATCGCACAAATAAGGCCTCTGATTTTACCTTGCAATTACTATTTTTGGTACCTCAGTACTATAGTTAAGTACATATTATAAAAAAGACAAACGCGCGCCGTGCCGCGCCATTTATCAACAAACTTTCTTAATATTGTTTCGTATTTACCTAAGATTTTTTTGTAGGCGGTATATTTCGTAACATTTTTTTTGTACAGGGTGATTCACTAAAAATTAGAACTCCCACAACACGTCAGTTATTTAAATACAAAGTAAAAACCCCCAAGGCTTAAATATAACACCCTTTACAGAATGTAGAACACTACGCATAGATTCGCGTCGGAGTCATTGCCTATTGTGATGACTCGCGTGCGGAAAACAGTCCCTTTCTGCATCATTCTTGAATAATTTTGATAAAAAACAATTTTTCGTGGCTAAGCGGGCATAGAAAGATTTTGTTGCTCTTGTATTTTCTCGTGGGCAGCTCGAAAGCTATACTCCCACGGGGGTCCAAGATCTAATGGACACCTATTAAGTGTTGACAGTTAAGTTAACTGTTTCGTTCTTAAAGGACTCTACAGAACACTGCATGGTCAATGTGACACTTTTAAAAAGCTATAGAGACGGTATATGAATCTCACCTTAAGATATTGGTAAAAGAAATAAATAAATAATATCTGCGATACCGTATGCTTTCACATAAGTGGCGACATCTACAAATACAAAAGAAACTACGAAAGCAAAACAAAAGGTAGGCAGATTTAACGAAAAACAGGACCCATGACCGTGGAAAAAATTGTACCTTAGGTCGGGTAAATGCATATTGCATTT
Source organism: Aspidapion aeneum (assembly GCA_963576565.1). NCBI lineage: Eukaryota > Metazoa > Arthropoda > Insecta > Coleoptera > Brentidae > Aspidapion > Aspidapion aeneum. The sequence goes on along the minus strand of OY755038.1, from coordinate 28,311,368 downwards.
TTTCCGCCTTCGCAACATTTTATGTCTAGTCATCGGAGTGTGAAACAAAAATACTGTTTATAAGTAATACTAAATACTTGCTGATCGAACTGAAATCGCGCGCGGAAAAGTGGCACTTTTCGCATTTGTTAAGTAAACTATACTCTTTTATCGTTATAGGGTGAAAAATGTTTTAAAATACGAAAAATACTCTATATCAGTAACCAGTACTCTAAGTAGATTGTACGGTAGGATTCTAAGAGATCTAATAGAGAATGATTTTCATGAACAAGAAGAAGAAGAGCAAAGTGGGTTTCGTGCAGGCAGATCTTGTAGTGATAATGTTTTTTGTCTTAAACAAGTAATCGAGAAAACGAGCGCCAGAAATATAGAGACTCATGTTACCTTTGTGGACCTACAAAAAGCATATGATACCGTTCCAGTAGAAAAACTATGGACAGTGTTAGAGAAGACTAATATCAATCATACATACATAAAAGCGATAAAAGAACTATACAAAGGGTCAAAATCTAAAATTAAAATTGAAAATCGACTTTCAAAAGAATTCCTGGTAACAAAAGGCTTAAGACAGGGATGCTGTACCTCTCCAACTCTTTTTAAAATATATATCGTAGCTCTAAAAAACTGGAAACAAAAAACAACTTAACGACCGATTTACCATATACACACGACAGTTTGCTGACGACCAAGTAATTGTAGTTAATGATAAAGAAGACATGGAGTATATGGTGAGAAAGTTAATAGAAGAATACCAAAAGTGGGGATTAACAGTGAACGTGGACAAGACACAGTACTTATGTATTGAAAACGAATCCAGTGAGTTAGAACTAGACAATGGACAAGTAATATCTCCATGCAATAAGTATGTATACTTGGGTGTCACATTTGATAAGACAGGAAAAGACTGTAAAGAACTGGAAAAAAGAATAGTAAAAGCAAAAAAGGTTATTGGATGTCTTATGTATTTTATGTAGCAGAGAGATAAAAAAGAATGTAAAATTTAACATATATGAAACAATGGTGAAAAGCACGCTGTTGTATGGAATAGAGACTTGTCGCGTAACAGAAAAATACAAAACAAAAATGGAAAGTGTCGAAATGGATGCAATAAGAAGATCAATGAGAATATCTAGAACAGATCACATAAGAAATGATATGATAAAAGAAAGAATGGGAATCGAGGGAAGCATAACGGATGACATCACTAAAAGACAATTGATATGGTACGGCCATATACAACGGATGAACGACGAAAGATTACCAAAGCAGGTCCTAGAATGGCAACCAATAGGGCGCAGAAAAAGAGGGCGGCAATCCAAAGATCAATGAGTCAAAAAAATCTGACAGAAAATGATTGTCAGGATCGAAGGTGGTTGAGAATAGGCGTCGGACAACGTAGAAAAACGTTCTAAACCGACTAAATAAAAAAAAACTCTATATATTTTTTGGTGTATACTATACTATTAGGGACCTTTTGCATGTCCCATTTTTCACTTCTCCTTTATTTGGGGCATGCGCACCTGGTTTGAACTATATCCCTTACTAAAGGATAATGTTTGATCTTACTTGTGTTCGAATAACGCAGGCTACTAGTTCCTTTATTTAGAGACAGTGCTGCCGCGCATATAACGTTATGACAAAATGTAATGTAAATGTAAAATATTTTTGATACCAGACAATAATTATTTCAAGAGCTACCAATGCGGGGTAATCCGCAGATTTTATGTCAATTAATGAAAGTTATTTTTTATAAGCCCTGGTAGATATGTGTTGTTTGGCAACAGTGTTCACCAACTAACCAAAAGTGTGTAAAAAAAGAAAAAGGCGTAAACAGTACAGCGTGTCCCATTTTCGATGGGATTAAATGGGAAACTCGGTTATTATTAAAGATCGATCGATTATCTGATTGCACCTTACCGTGCTGTTTTTTGAGGCCTTAAAAATGATGTAATCAGATTTTTGCTATACCCCGTGGTTTCGCTAATACAGGGAGTTTTTGAAAAAATCGCATTTTTAATAATCCCTTATATCTTGCTCATTTTGCAAGATATTTTTATTCTGTAAAAATCTTTTTATGACAACTTTTTTTGAAGAAAATAGTGACGTTGTCAGTTTTTTAAAATATTGTTTAGTTTTTGTGATATGGTATTCATCATAAAAAATTAAATACGGACCTGGATTTCTTTTACTACTATTTTCATTTTTGATTGGTTTTATGCCATTATTATCACAAAATAATAAAAATGTAATATTTTTTGTTTTAAAAAAGAATATTTAATATTTAAAAAAAATTTTGTCCGAACCTGGAAATTTCCAACATAAATATAAAATAAAAATTGCTAGTTGAACGATTTTTAGTTTAACTGTTTTGATACTTGGTAGATTAAAATAGTTTTATGTTAATTTAAAGATTTGTTTGAAACAAACTCTACGACAAATACAAAAAACATAACGAATTACACAAATTAATAACTAATTTTTCTTTAATGATTTAAATGTTCAAACTGATTGCCATTATGTGTAAGACATTGTTGACATTATGTGTAACGCATTTTGCATAAAAATATTTCTGCCGTTTAAATATTTTTCAAAATATGGATATGGTCGATTTCTAGCCATTTAAGAATAATTTTGAGTAAGCCATTTACAAAAATGACAAGTAAAATGACAATGGTAATTGCCCGCTATTGTTTCTCCATGTTAAAGTAAATTTCATGAGGTCCTGTGCTACCATCAAATAATTACTGATATTATTTTTGTAACTTTTTAACGTTTTTTACTTTATTTATAAATCTTTAAATTAACGTTTCAAAGCAAAAAAACTACAAATCATTTAACTAGTGTGTTTTGCAGTTTTCAATTTATATTTAGGTTGATAATTTCCAGGTTCGGACTAATTTTTTTTTTAAATATTAAATATTATTTTTTTTAACCTTAAATCAAAAAAATATTAAAGTTTTATCATTTTGTGACAATAATAGCATGAAACCAATCAAAATATTAATAAAAAATTCAGGTCCGTATTTAATTTTTTTAGGATACCTGCCATATCTCAAAAACTAAACAATATTTTAAAAAATTGACAACGTCATTATTTTGCTCTAAAAAAGTTGCCACAAAAACCGAACCGAACCGAACCAAAATAAGCGAGATACAAGGAATTATTAAAAATGCAATTTTTTCAAAAACTACCTGTATTAGCGAAACCACGAGGTATAGCAAAAATCTGATAACACCATTATTAAGGGCTCAAAAAAAGAGCACGGTAAGGTGCAATCAGAAAATCGATATTTTTAATAACAACCGAGTTTCCCATTTAATCCCATCGAAAATGGGACACGCTGTACACAGACCCAATCCGCCCAATCCTATATTTTCCTGGCGGTTTTTCACTGGTATTGGTTGAAGTTTTTCCCTAGTTGTTTTCGGAACTTTTTAATTAATTTGGCACACAAAACAGACTTTTGGCAGATAAATAAAGAATTACAAAAATATCTCAAATAAAAATTGTGTCTGCAAAAGGTAAAAATTGGACTAAATATCACGTGACATCTGTCGTTTAATATCACATTAATAAAGGATAAAGTTAGCTATTGAAGTGCGTGCAAAAGGTCCCTATTGTTAGAGTTTTTCGCAGTGTTTTTGTTTTAGTACTTAACTATAAATACCGGACTTGGTAATGGTAATTATAGTACCCATTGATTAATGTTATTAACATTACTGTCATTATTTGTAGTTTTTAAAGATGCATGATTACGAGTTGTTCTTATACTTTTACGCAACACTAAACAATTTAAAAATTGCACCTGTCTGTCTGTCCCAGTCTTTTGAATCATGCGAGATAAAAACCACTCGGAAAATTGAATTCCCTTAACTTTAAATAAATTAGATCTTTAGTTCATTTCATAATATAGCCTATATTTTTTGTGGTACTAACTCTACGAACTTAGACTCGACCTGTCTACATTTTGGTTGAAGTTTTAACTCATTCTATGCCTTAAATGTAATTTAGTTTTGAATATTTTTATTAGGGTTGGGGATGGTAAATTGACCGGTCAATTTACGAGTTGAACGGTCAAATTGGTCAAAATATGTTAAGTAAAGGCCAACACAAAAATAGAGGCCACGACCCTGATAAAATCAGCTGTTCTCGGGGGGCTGACTTTTATGGGAGGTCAGATGTTTTTTTATGATATTTTCAAAATGGCACTACAGATTTCCGCGAAATTTCAGTGCAATATTCTCAGACACCATCCCGATATTCCACCAAACTTGTAAGAATGCAAGATTTAGCATTCATTATTTTGAATTCAAATTACCCGCCATGTACATCATGTCAACTGTTATATTTGACATGTAAACTCCATATCATAATTTTTGAGATAACTTTTTGACAGTTATCAGCTGTTTACCATAACAAATAACATAGGCCAACGAAAAAAAGTTGTAAAAAGTTGTCTCAAAAATAATGATTTGAACTTAATTTGACTTTGTCATCTGTGTTTGTCACATTCGCTTCTATTTTAAATTTAATTTTTGTGTGAGCTTATGAAGCGGCTCTGAAAAATTAAGGATTACTATGATTTAAAAAAATTGTTCTGCAAGAATGTAGTAAAAACAATCCTAAAACCGGCTTTATTTAAAAAAAAATCAAATATTCATGAACCGTCATTCCAACTTCAATATTTTAAAGACAATCAGCCCCCGATGTGACGTCAACAAAGTGGAGGATCGTGGCCCGTTTCTTTTTGATAGCCCTGGTTAAGTTTGTAAAATTGGGAATTTGAGAATTTATCATTATCTCATATATCTTTTCAATAAATCTTTTTTATTTTAATCGGTCAATGAACCTGACTAAGGAAGATCAAACGTAGACACAGAGTTGAAATAAATTTTGGTCAACCAGCATTTTCGAAAAAATCCTAAACTAAAATTTTGTTAGCTTGTCAACGCAATGGATGGATCAAAATTAAAGAGCGTTCTTATATTCTCTTGGAAATTTAAAACCTGACAATTACAAAGATCTTGTAAGATTCACTTTTGGGACCCCCAACTAGTTCCCGAAAATTTAGGGGCAGGAAGTGACGAACATGGGGAACGATACCAAGGCAAATGGAGTGCTAGTTTGGTTGCTAATTATTACTGGACATTGTTCCAAAAACAAAATAACACCGAAAAACGTCGATAGATGTTTGGTTGATTCCAAAGCTATTATGGCCGAAGAAAATAACAGAACCACGGATCAAAAACCTGAATAGGCAAAAGAAACGCCTGGAAAAAATTAGACGCTCTGTCCAGTTCCTAGAACGTCTGAAGTTAATGTGGTACGCAAACGCACTCGTCAGCTTGCAGAAATACTGACTTCTCCAGAAAACATTTTTAAAAAGAAAACAGTATTGGAAAACAAAATTAACAATTGTCAGAAAAAAAAGAATGATGGAAAATAACAGTCAAACAAAACCCCTAAGTTTAGTAAGAAAACTCAACCGGAAAAAATTAACAACTCTTCTTCAGATAGTGATGCACCTCTTCAAGAAATAAAAACTAAATTGGATCTACCAAAGATCTCAACAGAAATGGTCGTAGGGATCTACGAAATGAAAAGAAAGACGCGAAAGATAATAATGACGATAATAAGACCATAAAAAAGCCACGAACTAATAAAGGCAAGAATAATAATATAATAATAATAACACATCTACCATAATTTTTTTAAATAAGGTCTTATAGTAAGAAAACTATCGGTGATAGAACTAATTTTTTTTTCGGCTTTTTTAGCCATTTTTACATAATTAACACCCCGTTTCATTTATGTCATAAAAAATTAAGCTGATTTTTGTTTACCAGTTTAATTACAGAAAATAATAATAATAACATTTGAAAAGATTTTGATAATAAGTATGTTAATTCTTTTAAACAATTGATTACCTTTATAGTAGTGCATAATTCCACAAAATTTTGATTGTCGTAATTTTTAAGGAAGTTATAGCAAAAATGACGGACGAACTCTTAAACGAAATTAAATTATGTTTTTTTGCTAAAATTTCTATCGTTATGCAGTAATCTGTGATCTAAACTAAGCGTGACGTCCTAAGCTCAACTGAACAATTTTAATATTTATAGAGACCACAAGGTAGAGACTCTGGCGAAATAAAACAAAATTGGAAAATAAAACATGCAAAATATTGGAGCAAAAAAGGCTATCTTTTATCTTAACTTTTCTCGTATAACAAATAAAGAATGTTGCAGAAGCTTCAGACGCTGTTACGTCAATTATTTTGCGAATAACAGTTTTATCAATTTTGTTGTTAACGCGATTTTCATATTTTTGCAATATTTCCAATAGTCTGGATTCTTCGCAAAGGCCACATATTTCTTCACTGATGCACCTACATTCTACCAGAGACAAGTTTTTAGATTTTTACCTGTCTTCCTTCAATTTTCTTTTCCAATTAACTTTTAGCTTTGGAATTTTTGTGGGGTGCACCGCTTCCGCGCTGTTCACCAATTACGCAACCCAAAAATTTACTTGATTATTTTTACGATTTTGGTTTAACTCTATGTAGAAAATGTACAGGGTGATCTCTGAAGACAAAGAAAAACTAAGTCCCTTTTGCACTAGTGTTTTTTGTCAAGAAGATAAGTTTTTCAAATTTTATTAGGCAAATAATTTAATAATCTTTTCCCTAAAAACCACAAGTCAGTAATTTTTCTTTTTCTAGGACAAACGCAAAGGTTTCTTAACTCAAAAATTTTCCTTAATAGTGGCGTAATACCTAGATAAAGTTTTGTTTGTAAAATACATTCGCCGTGAAAACCGTATCTAGATATAGTTTTTGCAAAGTCAGTTGAACAAAGGTTAAAGCCGACCATCGGCATATCCTTTAAAGAAAGTGACATGGGCTGCGGTAGATATACTCATGAAAATTATTTCATTTAATTATGGCGTAAACTAAAGAAACAAAAATAGATAATAAAACTTTCTATTCCTACACCTACAGAAACGACACTGATTTATTTTCTAACTCTGCATACTGCAGACTAAAGGGGTCCCGAAAAGGAGACCCGAAAGCAAATAAAAGCGCATCTCAAAAAAATCTGCCAATCAGGTGCCGTCTATCCACCTGTGCTGGGTCGGTCAGAAAACACATACTTTGTGCTCGGACCGCAAAGAGCAGCGCTTTTTCTCTGTCGGTAGGGTTGAAATTATACCGGGAAGATTTTATATGAATTTGGATAACTTTTGAAGGGCAGATTGAAGCAAAATTGCATGAAATCGATAGAACCCCGTATTAGGAGCATTTCAGGTGACTTTGCAAAAACTATACGTCAAGCCGTTTTTGAGAGAGGTTTATCAAAAGTTTGTACCTTGGGAGGGAGTCTATAAATATTTTGTTAATAAAAATTTCATTTTGGATTTGATACCTTCCTAGCTAGCCTACTAGCACGTTTCAAGTAGTAAAGCCATGATATATCAGCCTTGAAAACAGTTTTTGTAAATATCTCAGAAACTAAAGCTCTTACGAAGTATTTGGTTATAACACAAATTATTGAGTAAAATGTAGTCTACCTTATTTCGAAAATGGCATATTGACACGATGCTCCGTTAAAAAGTTAGCATTCTAAAAAATTTTTAATTGTCAAAAAACTGTCATTACCATAAATGGATTTTGACCAAAATCTAATCAGCTCGTTAGAGTGTCGAAAACTATTTTACCAGCGGTTTAGGAGCTATCGTGTTACGGACAGAAATAAAATACACCCCCACAGACAGACAGACATCACACACAGGCACAATACACCCAAATAACACATTTTCAGCGTTATCTTAAAAAAAAATTGTCGACCATAATACCTTATCTAGCCATTGCGACGCGAGCTAGAAAGGTAAAAATTAAGATATCTTGGGTACCAGTTACACAAGAGTAGTAACATAGATAGGCTTATTTGAAAGATCTTTAAGTTACGTTGTGAATAAGATATTATATGGTTTAATTTTTATAAAAAAACACGACGACAATCAACTGAACAAATCATAACCCATACAATTTTTCTCTAAAGTTGATGTGGCAAAAGTTAAAAGGAAAAGTTAGTGAAAAAACATAGAAAAAATCGCAATCTTGGATTTATGACGTCACACAGGCGCTTTTGCTCAAATTTGAGTCAAAGACCCGACGACTTAAAATTCAGTCATCCATAACCAATCGATTTGAGATATTCTAAAACTTCTTCAATTTTTTTTTGGGTAAAAAAGAGTTATTTCTTTGTCTATTGCAAATAAAAAAGGTATTAACCGTTTTCATGTGAAACTAATTTAGCGAAAGTTATAAGCGAAAGTTTGATTTTTGACTATAAACCTCTTTGTTTGAGCCAAACTGGCACTTTTTTGATTTAAAATTTAAAAAAAAACTGCCAGAAAAATTTGTGGTATGGCGAAGCAAAGTTATAAGCCAAAGGTTCTGAAATAACACTAAAAAAGCCGCCATCTTGGATTTATGACGTCATATACTCTCTCCCACTCGGAGTGGAGGCGAAAACCCGTTAATTTAAAATTGTGTGATCTATTACCTAGGCAGTTTTAAAAAATCTTTTAGAAACTATCCCACGGGACACGATTTTTGTCTACAAGCCTCTTAACTATATATTACTATCATGGTGTAAGTAGTTCTCGAGATATCTTAATGCTTGCAGGGCTCTCAACAGATAACCAGCAAAATAATATGAAAAATATGAAATCTTTTAATAAAAATATGAAAAATATGAAATTACAAAAAAAAATATGAAGGAAATATGAATAAAAAAGTTTTTGGTCCCTTTCCATATGGCCGGCCAATTTTTTTTTGGCATATATATTTACTAAACAAAAATATTTTATTCAAAGAAATTTATTAACAGTTTCAAAAAGTTGAATAAGGCACACATTTTAAAAGTACATTTTCTGTGGATTTCACCTCACCTCTTTTTTCATCCAAACTTATTTTGAGAAAAAAATGATGCTGCCAAATTTTTGACCGGTATAGTTTTTAAAATAAGTCATTGTTATAAATTTGGGATTATGCTAGAAGAATAAAATCTTTAACATTTAGTTCTTTTTGACATTTTAAAAAATATTTTTTTGTATTTAAATAAAGGATGCCAAAAAGCAAATTTTATGTAAAAATTTTGACAATGGCATTTTCTTCCGCAAAAAAAGTTGCAATAAAAATGTTTTTACAAAATGACGGTATTTTAAAAAATCTTAAGGTAAAATCAGCAGATCGCCATCGACGAAGGAAACAGGCTTAACCCTTTCGCCCCGGTTGGTACATATATGTACCAGGAATTTTCAAAAACATGTAAAAATCGAAATAAACGTGTGAGCGATGCAAAATTTGCACCAGACCGGGCTTTTCAGTTGCGACCGCATGGTAAATAGTGAAAAATGCATTGATGTCATGCGCACGCGGCTCAGTGCTCAATTAGATACACACAGGTCACCACGTGTCGCGATTTTTTGTATATATAGGCGTTTTTATGTCATGTAGTGCCAAATTATAAGAAGTTTTATTTGCGAAATGTGTTTAGAGATTTCCAAAATTGAAGTATGTATAGAGTTAGTTTTTTGTGTTGTGATTTAGTAATTTTTTGTGTACTGGTACATATGTGTACCGGCCGACTTTTATGGTGGTACTTATGTGTACCAACCGGGTTCAAATTGCATATTGGCCAAAATTAATAAATTCATTATATCACATTATTTCTTTGTTTTAGTAACAAAATGAAGCGCTGATAAGACCAGGAGCCGTTTTCTTCTGGATCTAGCGATAACTACGACCCTAGTGACCTTGAAAGAAGTGATACATCAGAGTCTTCAGACTGCTTCAACCCGCCAACATCGCCACTATTGAAGGATTCTTCACATTTCAATTTAGAAAGTGAGTCAGACACAGAGCAGGTAGTTCAACCTCAGGGTCAGGATGACGCCAATCGGCTTATGGATTGGGTATTGCCGACTGCATCCTTTAGGCCAGCAAAAAATTTACCGCCTGAAAGGTCCACTTCACTTAGCAACGATATAAAAAAAAACATGAGTCCAATAGAAATTTTTCACAAAATGTTTCCCCATTCCTTATATCTTCATATAGTAAATTGTACCAATAAGCGGATTGAAATTTTAAATAAGTCCAAAAAACGCATTGAAATGATAACAGATAAAGGAGAAATACAAAAACTAATTGGATGCATGTTTGTGATGTCGTATAATAAACTGCCCCACTTGAAACACTATTGGAGTCAGAAAGAATCCATGGGAAATGAGACTATCAAAAAAGCATTTCCACGTGACCGATATTGTCTTTTGACCTCAAAACTATATTTTGCTCCACCAGAAAAACCAGAAAATCCTAGGAAAACTTATTACGTAGATGACCTAGTATCATGCTTGAGTCACACGTTTGGTAAATGTCGCCAGGATAGTCAGTTTAGTATTGATGAGTCAATGACAAAATTCAAGGGGCGTTCGTCTTTGAAGCAATACATGCCTCTCAAACCCACCAAACGAGGCATCAAATTGTGGCTTCGTTGTGATGCTGCTTCAGGGTACACTTATGATATAAATGTGTACTCCGTAAAAATAAGCGCTGGCGCTACTTCCGCAACCCAAGAAGAATCATTGACTCTTGGAGAAAGAGTTGTGAAATCTCTTGCCTCAACAATCAAATCCCAGGATGTAGTACTGTGCTTCGACAGATTTTTCACTAGTGTTAATTTGTTGGAAACAATTAATTTTCCTGCCTTTGGAACGTCCATGGCCAACAGGAAAAATGTCCTCAAAATGGCAGGTAAATTCAAACGTGGAGCGTGTGCATTCAGAACCACAAACACTGGGTTGTTGTGCGTCAAATGGCAAGATACTAAAGAGGTATTATTGATGAGCAACTGTCATACACCTGGCATTACAAAAGTTACTAAAAAGACAAAAAATGGACAACAAGAAGAAACCGATTGCCCACAAGCCTTAGCATTTTACAGACAAAAAATGGGTGGCGTTGATAGAGCCGATCAGATGATTGGGCTCTATGATCACGATAGAAAATCCACTAAATGGTGGGAAAAGGTATGGTACACCTGTCTGAGTATGTGTGCTGTATATGCTTGGATTGTCTACAACGATCTAAGACGTGGCAAAGAAAAGATTCCGTTCCTGGCATTTTTGGTAGAGCTTGCTGAAGAACTCATCGCCCAAGGTAGGCAAAATACTGCCTTTCAATTCTCACCCCATAGAGGTGTCCTTTCCAAAAAAAAGACATTGTTTGGTACTCCCTTACATCTTCCCAATGAAGGGCGAACTAGAAAACGATGTGTAAGATGTACACAAGAAAATCAACGTCAAACAAGAACAAAAACTATTTGCCAGGAATGTAACATACCTTTGTGCAAAGACTGCTTCTCGTTGTATCATACACAGTAAGCTTTACAAAAAGTTTTTTTAGAATATAAGTTTCATTTTGTATTTTTCTGTAAAACAGTTAGGTTTTTGAATATATTCTCCTTCTTGATCAAATTTTAGTTTTGTGTCCGGGACCCGGTTGGTACATATCTGTACCATCATAAAACCCGAATGGTACATATATGTACCACCTTCCCCCACTACTATCCCAAGAAAAATTTAATTTTTTATGATCAATTTTACTTACTTAGGGTCAAATTAACATACTAAACCTAAATTTAACTTTCAAACTCTTCTCCTTGAATTTCGGGTCGAAAGGGTTAAGTATACTTTAAATGGAAAAGATAATTTTTAATTTGTTTGCTTCAACAGTAGTCACTACTGGAGTGAACATTAGCCCCCTCAGTTGATCTTCATTGCAGAAAATATGTAAAATATGAAGGTTTTTTAAAAAATATGAAGTTTTATGAAGCCTGAAAAAAAACATGAATATTTTCATAAAATATAAAGGCAAAATTGGCAGTTTATTTTATTTTAAATATTTTATTTAAAAAAAAACTTTTACTCAGAAAAATTTGATTTTTGGAATTTTTCATCCCTTTTATGGGTAGAATAAATCTACCATAAATTATCGAAATCGGTGAAATGGTCTGGCTGATTTGATAAAGAAACGACCCAGAGGTGTCAGAATGTTGAACTTAAAAGTCACTTACCGTTACCCAGTGTTGTCCATCGATAGCGCTTCCGGGGGGCTGCTGGGGCTCCTCTTTGGTCAGGCCCGTCGCCGTGGCCGCTCCTCGTATGTTGGGCGCCGGCGCCCCTCCGGTCGGCGTGAGTTTCGCCTTGGCGGGCGAAAGGCGGCTGCCGGGGCGCGAACCGAACGGAAAATAGGGCCCATCCGCGGCGAAGGGCTCCGCTACCGCGCCGCCCGCTTGCGTAGGGCTCGCGCCTGCGTACACGGGACCCGTAGGGCTGAGAGCGTAAGGCTGCAAAAAATGAACGAAGATATTTTTTGTATAAAGTGACATTAAAAAATCTGGTATGTACAGCGTGTCCCATTTTTGATGGGATTAAATGGGAAACTGTTGTTATTAAAGATATCGATTTTCTGATTGCACCTTACTGTGCTCTTTTTTTGAGCGCTTAAAAATGGTGTAATCATATTTTTGCTATACCCCGTGGATTCGCTAATACAACGAGTTTTTTAGAGCAAAATAATGACGTTGTCAATTTTTTAAAATATTGTTTAGTTTTTGAGATATGGTTTTTATCATAAAAAAATTAAATACGGACCTGGATTTTTTTATTACTATTTTGATTGGTTTCATGCTATTATTATCTTAAAATGATAAAATTAAATTTTTTTTGATTTAAGGTTGAAAAAAAAATTTAATATTTAAAAAAAAAATTTAGTCCGAACCTGTAAGTTTCCAACGTAAATATATTTTAAAAATTGCAAGAAACACTAGTTGAACGATTTTTAGTTTATCTGTTTTGAAATGTTAATTAAAAGATTTATAAATAAAGAAAAAAACGTTAAAAAGTTACAAAATTAATCAAATCATAGTAATTATTTGATGGTAGCACAGGAAATCATGAAATTTACTTGAAAATGGAAAAACAAAAGCGTGGAATTGACACTGTCATTTTACTTGTCACTTTTGTGAATGACTCACTTAAAATTATTCTAGAATGGCTAGAAATGGACCATATCCAGATTTTGAAAAAAATGTTTGACTGTTTTATTCAAGCAACAAAATGCTAAGAATGTCATACACATACTTATCATTAAAGAAAAATGAGTTTTTTGACAACGTGATTATTTTCTTCTAAAAAACTTGCTCCCTGTATTAACGAAACTACAGGGTATAGCAAAAATCTGATTACAGCATTTTTAAGGGCTCAAAAAAAGAGCACGGTAAGGTGCAATCAAAAAATCGATATCTTTAATAATAACCAAGTTTTCCATTTAATCCCATCGAAAATGGGACACGCTGTACAATGTGTACTAATTTAATGTTTTTGGGGGTTTCAGGTATTTCTAGAAAAGGTAAAAAGAAGCTTGAAGGTGAAAACTGCATTTTGATATAGCATGCGGTTTTTAAGTTTGGATAGTCTGCATTTTGGGAGATGTAGTCCACAGTAAACCGGTCTACTTTTAAGTAATAATAGGCTGAATTTTCGTACATACATAGCTTTAGTTTGCCGAGACGTTTAACTTTGTCTTCTGCGAAAATTCTGGAAAGTGATTCCTATCAGAGTGCGAGCTTGGTAGTGATTAAACCAAGCATGCGATTTTTGGGACAATGTTGCCATTTAACCAGAAAAAACAAATTGCCGGTCACTTATTTAAGGTTACTTTGTTCATCTCATAAAGTAAGTAAAGATTTAATAACCATATTTTCTTTTCTGTGGCTTCAAAAATGTTTTTGTAATTGAATGGCAACATTGTCCCTGAAATCGCATGCTTGTTTCAGTCAGTCCGAAGCTCGAAAGGTTTCTCCGCGCACTCTGTTAGGAAGCACTTTCAAGAATTTTCGCAGAGGATAAAGTTTTTCAGCTTGTTACTCATCACTTAAAACGTAGGCCGGTGTACTGTGGACTAATGGGTTTATAACTTTTGTATTTATGAAAATTTCATTTTGAAGTTATCTGTTTTATTATAGTTTTTTTTTATAAAGACTCCTTTTAACTGTCAAACTGGATTTCACTCACTTTTTAATGAAAAACAACTCAGCGTAAAACTTCCTTTCATGACATATCCCTGGACATATCACACTCAATTTTTTTATAATTTTTTCATATTTTTTAGTTTTTACGCTCTCTTTAGATAAACAAATTAACAAAAATCTATCAAAATACAAAATTTAAACTTACAGCAAACAATTTTACGCTTTTTAATATTTCAAAAACAAAAGGAAATGAGTTTGACAGTTAAGTTCTTTATAAAAAAACTTTAAAAAATAAAGAAGCTAACAAAGCGAGGTACAGAAGGGGGGTAACTTTCTCTAACTTCAACTGAAATACCTGAAACCTCAAAAGACCTTGAATTTCGGACACTCTGTAGATATATTACGGGTAAAATTAAAAGTGAGTTTTTAATCCCTAGGGAATAAAAGGGCCCAAAATTAGTACCCAAAATTAGGGACTAAAATGACCTGTTTAGTTCCTAAAGTGCACAAAAACATTTAAAAATCAATTTTTAAAACCTAAAGAATAAAAACCTAATTTTTAGTCAATAAAGATAAAAGTTAAACCATTTAAGTTTCTACAAAAAATAAAATCTACCCTTTAAAATGCATAAAATATAACGATAACGGTTTTATTTGGTTTCTTCACTGTCAGTGCTTTTTTACGATATTTTATAATTATTTTTACGTACATGTAATTCATTTTTAAAATTATTTGTTCTATTCTAATTTTTTTTAATACAAATTTATCAGTTGGTTATCATAACACACATTATAATAAACTTAACATGAATTTTCTCCGCGGCATTTTTTTTTAAATTTATTTGTTCTTTAAAAGGAATATTGTGAGGACATACTTAACGAAAAAACAACAAAGATTGCGGGCAATTCCTCAAAAAGGGATATTAGTAGCTCGCATACTAGGTCTGTTTTCAGTAAATGTCCACATTTCATGTTTCCTTTTCGGACACCATCATCCCCATTAATCGTCCCTTAACACTTGTTACGCTCGTACCGAAGAGGTCCAAGAAGACCGAAACTAGTATGCGAGCTCGTAATATCCCTTTTTGAGGAATTGCCCGCAATCTTTGTTGTTTTTTCGTTAAGTATGTCCTCACAATATTCCTTTTAATTTATCTCCGGGCTTGAGAGATTTACTGAGACTGATTATATCTGTCTCCGTAGTGACATCAAATTTCGCCTCAAACCTGAGGCTACCCTGACTGATATTGCAATTCGGCAGTTGGTCTGTTTTCAGTAAATGTCCACATTTCATGTTTCCTTTTCGGACACCATCATCCCCATTAATCGTCCCTTAACACTTGTTACGCTCGTACCGAAGAGGTCCAAGAAGACCGAAACTAGTATGCGAGCAACTAATATCCCTTTTTGAGGAATTGCCCGCAATCTTTGTTGTTTTTTCGTTAAGTATGTCCTCACAATATTCCTTTTAATTTATCTCCGGGCTTGAGAGATTTACTGAGACTGATTATATCTGTCTCCGTAGTGATGTCAAATTTCGCCTCAAACCTGAGGCTACCCTGACTGATATTGCAATTCGGCAGTTGGTCTGTTTTCAGTAAATGTCCACATTTCATGTTTCCTTTTCAGACACCATCATCCCCATTAATCGTCCCTTAACACTTGTTACGCTCGTACCGAAGAGGTCCAAGAAGACCGAAACTAGTATGCGAGCTACTAATATCCCTTTTTGAGGAATTGCCAGCTATCGTTGTTGTTTTTTTTTATTTGTTCTATTCTAATATTTTATTTTTTTTAATACAAATTTATCAGCTGGTTAAAATTATACATACCTACAGTTCATATCATTATTGTTGACACAACTTTTTACAACTTTTTTTCGTTGGCCTATGCTATTTGTTATGGTAAACAGCTGCAGCAAAAATGATGAAATTTAGTATATTTTGCCCATGTTTTCAAGCAGCAATTATTTTTTAAAGTTTTTATTTATTTAGATTAAATAAATATTTTTTTTCTACAAACCAATTAAAAACGTTGTTTTTATTTCAAATTTTTTAATAAGTTTGATAAATTATTTATAAACCCTTTAAAACATTAGGTATGGCTTTTATGCGTTTTATTAGCGAACTTCGTAACTATTTAAATATTAAAATTAATGGGAATTAATCAATATATTGAATAACTTTTTAGTACAAATGAGCCGCATTATAGCCTGTGCTTAATTTTGCCTTTTCAAAATGTAAAATATTAATCAACAAGAAAAGGGCGGTAACTTTCAATTCTATTAATAATTTATATGAAAATGGGTGACAAGACTGTAAAATTTATCTTTAAAAAGTCATATAGGGTGTTTCTTTTAAAATGAAACAGAGGCGTTTTTGGGGTCCCCATAGCTTATCATAAAGGACAAATAAAAAATCGTCTAAGATCTTAAAGGAAAATGGCATAACAGTCCTATGTTAAAAACGGAATTATTAATACCCGGACATTATCAAAAACGTCATTCCTCAAAACAAGACAAGAGCAAAATCGAAGTTCTGTATATAACGTCTTTTATCAAAACCGGACAAAATCATAAAAAGGGGTCGCTAGCTTGTGACGTTCACCTAAAGAAGAGCGGTTCTGATAGGTATTGCTATGCAATTAAAGCGTCCTTCACTGTAGTTTCTTTTACTGCTATGCCTAAAGGCCCCTTGACATGAAGCAATAAAATCTGCAATGCATTGCAGCAATAACTTGCAAGGTCATAAGATTGCAAGCAAGTCATTTTAATTGCAAAGGTTTGCCAACCACAGCTAAAATAGGAAAATTTCAGCTGGAAAATTTAAACAAACAACATATTCCTTCCATATTCCTAGTTTCTAACCTCAAAATCTTGTTTTGGTTTTACAGTTTTATTTTGATTTCTTTCTCTATGATTTTAATCTTAAAAATTTTGTCTGTTAAATATAAACATAAAAATAAATAAAGCTAATAAAAAAAAATCAGCACATCCATCTATTTATTAATTGCTGCAGCTTGTTTGCTCTGGGATGAGGGAAAAGAAAGAGCGCAAAGACGAAGGTGGGTCAAATATGTAGGAAAACAAAAGTAACTAGATTTGTAACCAGAATTCCCTAGAATTGCAGGCCTTTCAGCAATAGAAATCGCCCCAGACCTATAAATTTGCATCATTTGCAAGCCTTGCACTTTATCAGCTGGGTTGAAAATGCGCATGTCCAAAACAAAGTTTCTTGCTAATTGCAATGCAGGTCAAATTGCTCCATGTCAAGCGGGCTTAAAAAAAACGCCGTATAGGAATTGCTATAGCATACACACGACATTTTCATCAAGCAAGGCCCATCCTTATAAAAGGTCTGGTGTTGGCCCCAACAAGAGGTTCGGTTCGGTTAACACCGATTTCGACCTCTCAAAAGAAGGACAGGGGAGCTAATTAAAGGAAAAAAACAGATATTTTTATTTTTTTAAGTATTGCTAGGTCCAAAAACAAAAATAGTATTTGTTCCCGATTTAAATTCGCCGCCAAACTTCCATAAGACCGATTTGTATGACAGAGGAACAGAGACGGAACCAGTATACATGAAAAGAAAGGAGACAGTTGATCATTTTGTCCGGTTTTAATAAAATACTTTTTAGTCTTCTTTTGATGAATGACGTTTTTGTATACCCTCTGGTTATTAAGAATTCCGTTTTTGCCATTGGACTGTTATGCCATTTTTATTTATGATCTTGGCCGATTTTGTTTTTGTCATTTATGACAGAGGATAGGGATTCAGTTTTTGGGTATATTTCTGAAACGTTTTTTGAAAAATCTTCGATTTTTTTGCATAGGGGCCAATTTTTGGTTGCCGAGGTATTTTTGTAAGATGCAACCCACCCCTCTTTTTTAAATGATCAAGCACCTTCTTCGGATGGTCATTAGATTGTCTTTACAATGACATGACGTTTTTTAAAAAAAAAACAAATAAAAATTAAAAATTTAACTTACCATTCCATTGTCCATATACGGAGGTTGGAAGCCAGGTTTTTCTAAAAAAAACAAAAAGACTAAATCATTCAATCTTATAACAATAGTATAACCCACCCTTTTATGAGCTTATTGGTATAGGACAATTGTTACTTTACCAATCAAACAAGTTTCGTGGCTAATCGGGTAAAACGGAGTTTTTGTTTCTCTCATATTTTTCCGTGGGTAGCTTGAAAGCTTAACCTCACGGGGTCCAAGATGTAATGGACACCTAATAAGTGTTGACAGTTAACTGTTTCGTCCTTATGGGACTCCTTAGAACACTGCTTGGTCAATCTGACACCCTTGCAAAGTTAATTAGACGGTTTTGCCTCTAATCCTTTGTAAATAGTGAGAAGCGCCATCTACCGAGATACGAGAGAAACTAGAACAGGAGCAGGCGAAAATAAACTGCTACATATCGATCAATGAACAGATGGAACGCAAAGAAAAAGAAAAAAACCATCCGTGACCCACGACAGCGCTCTTCTGTCTTTCAGGTCACATCAACTCTGATTAGCGGTTTTACTCGCCATCAGACGCGTGAGCGTCAATCAGCGGAATTTTGAAGCCAAATAATACTAACAAACGTGAAATTTAGTATTAGTGTTAGTATTATTTGTGATGGCGGGTAAAAACACTAATCAGCGTTGATCTGGCCTGAAAGACAGAAGAGCTGTCGTAGGTCACGGATGGTTTGTTGCTTTTTATTTGCAATTGATATTTTCATTGATCGATATGTATAGCAGTTTATTTTCGCCTGCTCTTGTTCTAGTTTCCCTCGTATCACGGTAGATGGCGCTTCTTGCAAGAGTTTTCTCACTATTTACATAGGATTAGACAGAACCGTCGAATTAACTTCTCACTATTTACATAGGATTAGAGACAAAACCCATTCACACATTGACCAAGCAGTGTTCTGAGGAGTCCCATAAGGACGAAACAGTTAACTGTCAACACTTATTAAGTGTCCATTAGATCTTGGACCCCCGTGAGGTTAAGCTTTCAAGCTACCCACGGAAAAATATGAGAGAAACAAAAACTTCTTTTTACCCGAATACCCATGAAACTTGTTTGATTTTTAAATTCACGGGTACTAAATTTCACGTTTGATAATTTACCGTTTGTAGAAAAAAATCAACACTAGTCAGGTTTAAAATAGGCCGTCTTTAGCTCCAGCTTGCCTATATTGAAATACGAAAAACTTTTCTGAAAAAAATCCACTCTGCACCCCCTCCAAGGGATGGAGGGTAACGTTTTTAGAAAAAATTAAAACTTGGGATAGTTTCACTTTGGTTTTTGTTAATCCACATTTTTCAGCATTTTGGAACATAATTTAACCATTTTGCACATATTTAGCCCCCATAGGGGGGTCAGCAACCCCCAAAAGTTTTTTAAAATTAAAAAAAAAATAATTTCTGCAAAAAACATCCTTGATAAATGGATGTTGATAAACTTTAATAGTCGCATTACGGTTTGTTGGCGACAATGTCTTCATCCGTATATAATTTCTCAAACTAGAGGACATTTTAAACACTACTAGAAAGCAGTGGTCAAGACATTTAATAAGATAGAATTCATTAGCAGAGAAGAGCACGCAGGGAGAGTGACCAACGAACGCAGGACATTTTGACCCTAATAACGTTTAATATAACAATTTAACTTTGCAAGAGACTTATCTAGCGGACCGTGAAAGTCCCTGTACTGACCGTTGCACAGTATATTGATGCAGAAGAAACCTGTAATATTACCCTTAAAAACATTTACACCAGTAGGTATTAATTAAAGGGTCTACAGTGCTAAGTTTTACAATCCTAGGTCTACAACTATAGATTTTGGTTGAGGGTTTAACTTATTTTTCCCGTAAATGCAACAGTTTCTAATATTTATATAAATTGTTCATAAATACCTTGCGATATGGGTCATCTTCTTTAGTTGTAACAAAGACATTATGTCGTCAAAAAAACTTAAAAAAAAAAAAATATATAAAGCCTTTTTCCTCGAGGTTACTAGTCACTCATTTAAGTTATTCGAAATGACGTCACGGTTACTCGGAGTAACCGCTGTATGACGTCAGACAGTTAGCTATGGATGAAATTTCCAATTGACTCATGCTCCCTTCTATTCCATAGAAAAAGAAGGGTGGGTGAAATTAATAGCTGAGCACTATTTTTCAAATATTTAATTTAACAGGGGGAATAGTTTAATTTCTTGACTTGTACAAGACCTGTTATTAATTCATCACCTAGCTTTAAAAAAGACTACTACCAAAAATTTAAAGAAATAACTTACCAATTAATAATCTGTTTTAATCTGCTTCATTTTCTACCGTTAGCAAACATAATTCGTTGTTAATTTTCCTAAACATTGGTCATAAGTTCGTGGTGTGATTCCTGGAGTATTTTCATGAAAAAAAGTTTCTAGAAACATTTGGCGAAAAATAGTTCTTAAGGGAGCTGCGTCCTTTTAAAAAGGGCACCCTGAAGTTTTAATCAGAGGCGTACCATACCAGGGGGGTTAAGATTTTTAAAAAATCCCATTTCTTCTATGGTACGCCCCTGATTAAAATTTTGCAATTCTGAGCTGAATTTCTGATGCAGCTTTAAAAGTGTATACGTTGTACCAAATTTCACGATTTTTGCATAGATGCTTTCGGAAATATTGAGGAAAAAGATCAGGGTGTCTTCAGGGTGCACTGTTTAAAGGGGCACAGCTCCCTTGGGTACCATTTTTCGACAAATGTTTCTAGGAACTTTTTTTCATGAAAATACTCCAGGAATCACACCCCGAATGTTTGACCAATGTTTAGGAAACACCCTGTATATATTAAAATTACATTTTGAAAAAGAAACAAAAAAAACGATCTTAACCTCAAAATATTTCAGCAACCACGTCTGCTAGGCTGGTTACACTGTGTGGTTACTCGTGACGTCATAGTTAGTGTTACTCAGCGAAGAAAAACAGAAAACGAGTAATCAGGTTACCTGGTAACTTGTAGTTATATATATATATCATTATATATATATATATATATATATATATATATATATATATATATATATATATATATATATATATATACATATATATACATATATATCATATTTCAAACTCCAAATGTCAACGAGATGTCCAATAAAATCGGTCAGTGTCAGCTGTCCGCTATATTTTACATGTTAATTATTTAGAGAAGTTAGCGATGGTAAAACCGATTATTTTCAATTTATTTCGGGGATATGTTACTGAAAACAGATTCTAATAATCTTGCGCTTTTTACAATATTTAAATATTGATACGTATTAAATACGGTAATGCATCTACAGATATAGTTTTAGGTTATTTCAAGGCCAACACAAAAATAGAGGCCACGACCCTGAAAAAATCAGCTGTTCTCCGGGGGCTGAATTTTACTTTGGGTTTTATGGGAGGTCAGACGTTTTTTTATGATATTTTCAAAATGACACTACAGATTTTCGGGAAATTTCAGTGAAATATTCTCAGACACCATCCCGATATTCCACCAAAGTTTTGTAAGGAAGCAACATGACTAAAAGGTTAAAATCTTCAAGATTTAGCATATCTGAAACGCAAAGATATACAAAATTTTTTGAAATCGGAGCAACTTTTTTTTTCTCGAAAATCACCATAGCTCACACTACTATTTTGAAAATATCATAAAAAAAAACGGCTGACCTTCCATAAGACCCAATGTAAAATTCAGCCCCTGGAGAACAGCTGATTTTTTCAGGGTCGTGGCCTCTATTTTTGTGTTGGCCTTGTTGAAACTAACATTATAACCTTAACACGTAGTAATTTTTTTAAATAAAAATACTTAATTGTACTTATTCTACCGTAAAAAGAAGCTCCAAATTCTGAGAGCAGTTCACCTCACCTCACAAACAGTCAAGAACAAGCGTCCAGTGTATGACTTCTTGAATAGGGGAGGAGTACTCCCTCAAAATCGGGTGAAAGTTAAACTGCGCATGCGATCTCACTTGATTTCCGTATCTCTATTGGTCCTGACGTGGGGAGATGCTCATTCTCACTCTCACCCGTTTAAAAATCAATACACAGGACGTTTATGCTTGACTGTTCGTGAGGTGAGGTTAGCGCTCATCAAATCTCAAAACGCTATTCTTGACGGCCCGTGTGGTGAAATTTCACTCTCACGGGTGAACTAAGTTCACCACCTTTTTCCAATAGGAAATGAATCTACGGGAGTTGTTGTGGTGTTTATAACCTTACTTTTACCTGTCAGTTTTACGAGGGCTGTCTTTTATATTGTGCATATAGGAGCATAAAGGGCGACACTGATCGAATGCCTTTACTAAAACTTAGCTTCAATCTTTACCTAACCTAAATTTAAAACGTCAGTGTGATACATATAGTTTTACAGCTACAGTGAATTTTTTAAGTCAAGAAATCAGTCGAAAGATGGAATTAAACCGAGAACATTTTCGGGCTATAATTTTTTACAACTTTCGAAGGAAATTATCTCAACACGAATGCCTTGCCGAGTTGATTTCTGTTTTCGGTAATGAAGCACCACATCAGTCGACAGTTTCTCGTTAGTATGGAAAATTCAAGCGTGAATGGATTAGCCTTGGCGACGATCCCCGGCCAGGTCACCCAGGAAACATCAATGCTGTGCGCATGCTCATCATGTGACATATCGTAATATTGAGGCTTCATTGAGGATTTCAAAGACCACAATTCAAAAAATTTTGCATGAACAATTAGGGCTAAGAAAATCAATTCCCGGCTGGATACTGCATCTGTTAACCGAAGAACGGAAAGAAGCTAGGGTCAATTGGTGTCAGAAAACTCTAGACCGCTTTGAGGCAGGAAACTCAGGAAGTGGTGCTGAATCGTGGATTTACTCATATGAACCCGAAAATAAACGTCAGTCGTCTGCTTGGGTGTTCCAAGATGAAGAAAAGCAAAACAAAAGTCATCCTTTCTCGAAGTGTATCCAAAAAGATGGTCGCGACATTTGTCTCAAAAACAGGTCATGTAGCAACAATTCCTCTGAAAGATCAAAGGATTAATCGCTGAGCTTCGAAAAACGAACCCCGAACGACGAATCATTCTCCACCAAAACAACGCTAGTTCACACAAAGCACAAAAAACCATTGAATCCTTCATACAGTCCCGACCTAAGTCCCAACGATTTCTATACTTTTCCGAAAATTAAGAATGGACTGCGTGGTCAAAGATTTTAGTCGCCAGAGGAAGCAGTCGACGCCTTGAAGAATGCAATTTTGACAGTACCAACAAACGAGTAGAATTACAGCTTTGACAACTCTGATTCTGATTCTTCTGTTTGCTTCATGGACTTCGGGCCCTTAAGACTCCAGCATCCAGGGAATTCCTTTGACAACTGGTTTGAGCGCATGCAAAAGTGCTTTTCGTGGAGAATACTTCAAGAAACAATAAAAAGTGTTTAAAAGTTATCTACTGTGTTATTCCAACTGTATATGCAAAACTTAAAATACAGCCCTCGTATTTTGGCGAGCTTTTTCTAAAGTGTGGAGGTCATTAACATTAATTTTTTACCTATTTTTATAAAAAAAATTGACCACCAAAAGTAAGGTTAGAAATTCTACCGTAAAAAGATGGTAAACTCAAGATCACCCGCAAAAGTGAACATTTTGCTCACCTCACCTCGGACAGTCAAGAATAAACGTCCTGGGTAGGTATTCTGACCGAGAAACGTTCAGTCGGTACGGGGCAAGAGAACAGATTTCACTTTAAACGCATAAGATTCATTAACTGAAGAGCGGGCAACTATGCCATTGGTCGAGACAAGTCATTTCGCACAACACGCGACTGTTCAGAGTTTGCTATTGGTGAGATCGTGTAATGTGGATGGTCTCATCGTTGAAGACCCAGAATAGTTACCCTGGGGCGAGATTCTCGTGAGAAGTGATAGATCAATTCGAGCAAAATATAAACTCCGAATCGATATCCATTCGGTAAGTTACTGAAAATGCCAGTGATATTACTGGCTCATTTAGTTCTTCCACCATGTGACGGCATGGAGCTTCTATTCTAGGAGTTTATTGTAAAGTTACGTTAGCCTTCTTGCTTCGAGCAGAGTATATTAAACTTTAAAATGCAAAATGGTAATTTCATATAGCTATGCGGGTCTTAAACTTAAGAACGGCGATGGTTTGGAATATAAATTTAAACCCCTTTGATATTTTATAACAAGCATATAGATACACTTAGTTAACTTGGTCACAGTTTAATAAACTTAATTAATTTTATTCCTCATACAAATTTATTTAAAAAAACATTACGATGGCACTTTTTACCTTCCTAGCCCGCGCAGCAATGGCTAAAGAAGGTATTACTTTTAGACAAAAAATTTATTTTTCAGATAACGCCGAAAATGTGTGATTTGGTTGTATTTTGACCTATCTTCGCAATATCGTCGTGATGTCTGTCTGTGTGTGTATGTCTGTCCGTAACACAATAGCTCCTAAACCGCTGGACCGAATTTCACAAAATTTGCAGGTAAAATAGTGCTCGACACTGCAACGAGCTGATTAGATTTTGGTCAAAATCCATTAATGCTAATAACAGTTTGTTGAAAATTAAAAAATTATAACTTTTTAACGGAGCATTGCATCAATATGCGGTTTTCGGAATAGGTTAGCTAGGAAGGTATCAGATCCGTCATGGATCCATTTAATTATTTCCAAAAACGACTGAAATGAAAAAATTAGGAACATGTTAAGAGTTTTAATGTACAGAGTCATTGATTATATTGGTGTTGCCTTTATCAAGGTATAATGTAGGTGATGGCGGTTTTTTTCATGTTTTTTCACAAACTTTGGCTTATAACCTTCGCTGAATTAGCATTACAGAAAAACTGTAAATACGTCTTCTGTTTACAAGAGAACACCAATTATTATGGTAAAGAAATTGGATTTGTATCTTAAAAACTAACATAGATATAAAAAAAAAAATCTGGGTAAAAGCTATAAAGCTAATTTCTTTACTAATTGCTATTCTCTTGTAAACCAAAAACATCTTTACCGTTTTTCTGTAAAACTAATTTAGCGAAAGTTATAAGCCAAAGTTTGCAAAAAAATGGAAAATGCCGCTATTCTGGATTTATGAAGTCATATAGGCCACTTAAATTTGAAGCAGACACCTGTCGACTTAGAATTGAGTGATCCATGCCCAATCGACCGTGGGTTGTCTTAAATTTTCTTGATCAATTTTGAATTTCTATATTTTTACCTTCCTAGCCCGCGGAGCAATGACTAGAGAAGGTACTATTTTCGCCGAAATTTATTTTTTGACCTATCCTAGCAATATCGTCGTGATGACTGTCTGTGTGTGTGTGTGTGTGAGTATATTTGTCCGTAACACGATAGCTCCTAAACCACTAAACCGATTTTCATGAAATTTTTAAGTAAAATATTGTTCGATACTGTGACGAGCTGATTAGATTTTGGTCAAAATTCATTAATGCTAATGACAGTTTTTTGAAAGTTAAAACATTAAAAAAATGCTAACTTTTTAACGAAGCGTCGCATCAATATGCGGTTTTCAGAATGTAGTAAAGCATATTTTTCTCAAACATTTGTGTTTTAACCAAAAACTTTGTAGGAGCTTTCGTTTCGGAGTTATTTACAAAAAAATATTTTCAAGGTTGATACAGCATGGAGTTTATTTGCAGTGTGCTAATGGGCTAGGAAGTTATTAGATTCGTCATGGATCCATTTATTTTCAATACATATTTAAAAAAATAACAATATATTTTTTAGCTCTTAAGATATAAAGCTTATTAAAACGACAATTAAATTTTTGTTCTGTTGCAAACAAATCATAACCCATACAATTTTTCTTTAAACTTGATATGGCAAAAGTTAAAAGCAAGTTTGTGACAAAATATGGAAAAAGTCACACAGGCGCTCTTACTCAAATTTAGGGCAACCACCCGGCGACATTAAATTGAGTGATCCATAGCCAATCGATTTGGGGTAGTCTAAAACTTACTTCCCAATTTTTTTTTGGTTAAAAAAAAGTTACCTATTTTTAGTATTTAAAAAAAATTAATGGATCCATGACGGATCTGACACCTTCCTAGCTAGCCTATTATCACATTTCAAGTGAAGCCATGATAATATATTAGCCTTGAAAACTGTCTTTTGTAAATATCTGAGAAACTAAAGCTCCTACGAAGTTTCTGGTTATAACATGAATTATTGTGCAAAATATAGTCTACTATATTCTGAAAACAGTGTCTTGATGCGATGCTCCGTCAAAAAATTAGCATTTTTTAAAGTTTTTAATTGTCAAAAAACTGTCATTAGCATTAATGGATTTTGACCAAAATCTAATCAGCTCGTAAGAGTGTCGAACACTATTTTACCTAAAAATTTTATGAAAATCGGTTCAGCGGTTTAGGAGCTATCGTGTTACGGACAGAAATAATGTACACACAGACACATACACAGACAGACATTACGACGATACTGCTAGGATAGGTCAAAATACATCCAAATAACACTTTTGGCGTTATCTCAAAAAAAAAATTTTCGTCGAACTCTTCGTTGAGACAACAGTTATTCTGTAAAGCTAATTATTTTGAAAACGTTCTGGGATTTATGACGTCACACCAGCCCTCAAATTTGCCCAAGCCAATGGCCTGACCAAAGAAGCCCAAAAAACGCCATGATTGGTTCTGGTTTTTTAAATTCCGTAACGTGTAACACAATATTTATTCTTAATTTTTCACCGTGATCAAGAGAACCGATAATGCATATTTTAATAGTGTATTTCGTTGCTATTTACTGAAGCTATGAGCATGTCAATGCGTAAATTATTTCCACCACGGATTATAGAAAATAAACGGATTGGATTTGATCAAAATTCAAATCCATTTCGTTCTCTAGTTTGGAAATGTCAAGTTCGGGCGGCGGATAAAAGGTCGAAAGTACAAAAGGTCAAAAAAATAAGTCGAAAATACAAAAGGTCGAAAGTACAAAAGGTCGAAAAACAAAAGGTCGAAAATACAAAAGGTCGAAAATACAAAAGGTCGAAAGTACAAAAGGTCGAAAGTACAAAAGGTCAAAAGTACAAAAGGTCGAAAGTACAAAAGGTCGAAAGTTCAAAAGGTCGAAAGTATGAAAATAAAAGATTGAAACCTAACCAAGTCGAATTGCCTTGCCCAGCCGAGGTAGTCCAGAGGTCGAGGATAGTTCATAGTTAACCCGGTTAGGTTACTGACCCAACCTGACCAGTTTGGGTCTGTTTACTAAAAAAAACTACCCTCTCGTCAGGAGTTTTTTTTTTTGATATACTAACCTAACCGGGTCTGGTTGGGACAGTAACCTAACTTAAACTATCGTCGGCCCCGGGTCCACCTCGACTGGACCGGTCAATTCGTCTTGATACAGTAAATTGGTATTTTTAGTATTTTGTATTGTCGATCTTTTTTCGACCTCTTGTACTTTCTACCTTTTGTACTTTCGACCTTTTGTACTTTCGATCTTTTATACTTTCGATCTTTTGTACTTTCGACCTATTGTATTTTCGACCTTTTGTTTTTCAATCTTTTGTACTTTCGACCTTTTGTACTTTCGACCTTATTTTTTTCGACCTTTTGTACTTTCGACCTTTTGTACTTTCGACCTTTTATCCGCCGCCCGTCAAGTGCTTATTAGAGGTGATGATTTTCGTTACTTTTGAATACTCGTTACTAGTCGTTACTCGACTACTAAGTAATCATTTTATATATTCGTTACTATCGTTACTTTGATTACTATAACTGTATTCAGTTCAATCATACAATTAAAGCAAAATTGTCGGACTGTCGTTAATTCGATATCATTTACTTGTAGGTATATTTTTGTTGATATTATGGAAATAATCAATTGAAATTTTCAAAATGCGGGCTAAAATTAAAAAATAAAGGAAGGAATTACGTAGGAACTGTTCTGTGTACTAGAAGTATGCGTGAGCTAAGAGAAAAACGTACTTCGGGGAATTACATAATATTTAAAATTGCAAACCGACAGCCAAGGACGAGCATTCCGAGCAAGCGGCTGCAAACGTTCAAATAAACAACATTGCCAGATTGTCACGTCCTACTTTTTCTTATTGTTACCTTTTACAAATACAATTTAAATGCGTTAGTTACTTAAGTCATCATAGTTACTCCCTGATTTTGAATTACCGACTTTCGAGTGATTACTGAATCGAAGGAATCAAAGTAATCAAAGTAACGAAAGTAATCATTTAATTTTCGGATAGGTATTCGTTACTCCGTTATTTGTCGAGTAACGAGTACTCGAGTAACGAATAGTTACTTTTTCAATGCCTCTAGTGCTTATCAACCGCTGTTATCTCGTGCAATCGTTTTTTCTGCACCCTAAAAACTAGAATTCCTTTTATACACTTTAAGTGATTAAAAGTGTACTTTTAATCCCTTTAAAGTACTTAATGAAGAACAACTTCAGAGAATAAAAGCAACCGCAAAAATCGTGTAAGTAAGTACACAACACATGAAACTTTAAGGAGATCTACATTTTCGCCTTGGGATTCAATGTGCCCAGTCTTTAGGTTTTTAATGTACTATTCTAGTCCGACATCATACAGGGTGTTCCAACTAAAAGGTAACAGACGTGTTTTTTGGTATTTTTTGTGTGAATTTGGAGAAACGCTCGGACACGTCGATTTTGTTTGCGAGGGGGACACCTTTTGGCTATCTTGAAATTTTTGGTAGCACTCACCATCTTCGAGGGTACACTTTACCCCTATATTTTGAATAGGGAAAGTGGGTCTAGTGATACCTTGTTTTGAAGGCCTCTTGAATATTAGTGTTTGAGATAACTGCCTTCAAACTTTCAAATTTAACATGGACTGATAAAATAAAAATTGAATCAGAATTTTATATTTTTCGGATTTGATTTTTATTTTATCATTCCATGTAAAATTTGAAAATTTGAAAGCAAATATCTCAAAAACTAATCTATTGATTTTCGAAATTTTTACACGGTTTTAAAGATATTCAAGAGAACTTCAAAAGAAGGTATCACTAGACCCACTTTCCCTATTCAAAATATAGGGGTAAAGTATACCCCTCGAAGATGGTGCGCGCTACAAAAATTTCAAGATTGCCAAAAGGTGTCCCCCTCGCAAACAAAATCGACGTGTCCGAGCGTTTCTTCAAATTCACACAAAAAATACCAAAAAACACGTCTGTTACCTTTTAGTTGGAACACCCTGTATAATAATTCTTGATGATGAAAACTTTGTGAATATTTCCAGTACTTTCGCACTCACCCATTTACTCAGGGGCGCAACTAGCCAAGCCATTTAATTACTTTTTATAAAAACTGGTAGATATGTGTAGTTTCGCAAAAGTGTTCACCAACTAACCAGTCATCAATGTTCTGTGAAGTGCGTAAATAAACAGAAAAGCAGTTTTTCTGTGGTATTGGTTTTTCAGTTTTTCCCTAGGGGAACGTCCTTAAATTACGTAACGCAAAAATTAAGTATTTTTGACCCCCCCCTTCCCCTCTTGTAACGCATTTTAAAGAAAAAATGCATTAATAAAACATTGAGTGTAACGCAAGGCCAAACCCCCCTCCCCCCTAGAGCGTTAAGTAATTTAAGAACAGGCCCTAGTTGTTTTCGGTACTTTTTAATTAGTTTTGCCTACAGAACACAAAACAGGCTTTTAACAGATAAATAAAGGATAAACAAAATAACGCAAATAAAAATTATGTCTGCAAAAAGTAAAAATTGGACTTCTAAATGTGTTGTTTGGCAACAGTGTTCACCAACTAACCAAAAGTCATGAATGTGTGTAAAAAAAGAAGAAAAAGTACACAGCACACAGAGTCCACCTATTTTACTGACCAACAACTTGTTTGAGGTTGAAACAAATAATCCTACCTAACAGTTACCTATCTATCTTTCACTTAGGACAGATCATTTTTATCTCAAAAATACATTTATTCACTAAAAACCACCTACCACCTTTGATTAGCTTCTACCATCTTCCCCTAGCTTTTACCACCAAAAAACCACTTCCACCTGTCCCCTAACTTCCATCACAAAAAAATCAACTAATACCGCCTTCCTTTAGCTTCTGCGATCAAAAATCTAACTACTACCATATTTCACAAGCTTCTGCCACCAAAAAATCAACT
The DNA here is from genome assembly GCA_963576565.1 of Aspidapion aeneum. NCBI lineage: Eukaryota > Metazoa > Arthropoda > Insecta > Coleoptera > Brentidae > Aspidapion > Aspidapion aeneum. The sequence goes on along the minus strand of OY755038.1, from coordinate 28,281,086 downwards.
ACTACCACCTTCCCCAAGCTTCTACCAGAAAAAACCCAATAATTATCTCCTTCCCCTAAGTTCTATCACCAAAAAAACCAACTACTACCACCTTCCCCTATCTTACACCAGCAAAACACCAACTACTACCACATTTCCCTAGCTTCTGCCAGCAAAAAAACAACTACTACCACCTTCCCCTAGCTTCTACCATCAAAAAGCCACCTACCAACACCTTCCCTTAGCTTCTGCCACCAAAAAATCAACCACTACCACCTTCCCCTAGCTTCTACCACCAAAAAACCAACTACTACCACCTATCCCTAGCTTCTTCCATCAAAAAGCCAACTACCACCACCTTGCCCTAGCCTCGACCAGCAAAAAAACAACTACTATTACCTTCCCCTAGCTTCTACCACCATAAAACCAAGTGTGGTGGTAAAGACTAAGAGAAGGTGGTAGTAGGTGATTTTTTGGTGACAGGAGCTAGGGGAAGGTAGTAGTTAGTTTTTTATCTTAGAAGCAAAGGAAAGGTGGTAGTATTTTGTTTTTTGGTAGTAGAAGCTAGGGGAAGGTGGTAGTAGTTGGTTTTTTGGTGGTAGAAGCTAAGCAAAGATGGTTTTTGGGATAAAACTTAATCGTAGCTGAGTGAAATGTCATTGTAGCTGTGGTAACAGCTCAGACTTATGTTACTAAGTACCTATTTGTTTTTACCACAAATAAGGTGGCCTTACAGCGGAAAAAATACAAAAATTCGATGGTCAGTAAAATCTTAGTAAGTAAAAATAGGTTTTTGATGGATAAATAAAGGATAACAAAAATAACGCCTGTCATTTAACTTTATAAAGGATAAAGTTAGCTAATAAAGGAGCGCCTAGTCCCTAAAAGGTCCCTAATAATAATAATAACCTGCACATTAAACCATTGAATAGAGCGCACACTTTACTACGTGAGCCAGAAAGAAAAGAACATCTGTCCCTGTGGGCCAATGAGAGGTGAACATTGACTGAGTAGTGAGCAGGGGCGGATTTTTTATCATTTCTTTTTTACAGCCATTCATACCAAACACCTTTTTTGTACTTCATGACATAATAACCAATAATATAATAACTCAAATAATGAAAAAATTACCACTTTGTTATAGTAAAATTACAACAACATTACAAACGTAAAGTATAAAAATAACAAGAAATTAAATTTAAAAAAAATTCATGTTAAAATGCAGTTTTTAAACCTAACCCAGAAACTAAAAGTACCTATCTGATAATAAATTAAAACGCCAACTTTTACCAAATATAGCTCAAACCACTCCTTGATTAGGTAGGTATTTATGAATTGAAAAAAATCTCTCTATTCTCTACTAAAAAAGGTATTTTCTACCAAAATTGTACAAAATTTTTTATAACAAATGTTTTTCTACCAAAATGTGTAAATAACTATCAAAAATCAATGAAAAACCTTAGAGTAAGAATTTTTTACTCTAAGGTGTTATCTAAATCCTAGGACACCCTGTATACACATATCTGATATGATGTACGAGTATGGAGGGTTTGTTGCTGCAACTATTCTGTAGCATTTTTGACAGGTTAAAATATGAAGCAATAGAGGGGGATTTAAATCCAAATTTAGAACTTGGGTTGGGGTTAAGATTTGGTGGTTTGGGTGGTTGTAAGGTGTATTTTATATGCAAAAGAGGGCTTAGATTTGAGTGTATGTAAAGATCTAGTTTTATATTTACAGTATAAATACCTAGTACCGTTGTTTGATGAATCTCCTCAAACAACGCTAGTACCCAGGGATAAAAATAAACTTTTATCACAACATTTATACCAGAGTTTTTTTTTACCTGGGAAAAATTGGCACTTTTAGATATACATAAATCCCTAAAATGTGTACTTTTTATTCCTAGTTTTTTTATATTTTTTTTAAGGGAGAAAATTTTTTAAAATTACTAGGGCATCCCAACCTCTACAAAATATTACATAAATATAAAAACATAAATATAAAATATCAATATTTTAAAATAAATCAGATTGGTGTGTTTATAAAAAAAAATACTGCAATGCACTAGGTAGGACACTGGTTTGTTTATAACATTAAATAAAACATCAAATTTTAAAACAAAAACACTTTTGTTTTCATTTAGATTCAATTTAGATATTAAACACTTAATGAAGGAAATTGCTAAAAATCTATGAATCATTTTATGAGTGCCTTCTGCCATTTTACATACATAAAAATTTCAGGACTCTATTTAATTGCTCCTCAACTACACTTAATTGAACTGGGAATCATTTTTTATTGTGCCTCAAAAATATATTAATTAATAAAGTTAAACTATTTTGATGGGGTCAATATTATTATTAACTATTTACATATACAGGGTGGTATTAAATAACATGCTAATACATATTTTAGGTAGGTAAAAATCTCCTTGTTTGTTTTTTTATTTCACCCGCTTATGTTAAGGATCAAATCCATATTTTTGTTAGTCCTGTCAGTCCTTATTGGTTCCATTCAGTACTTATGAGTCCTTAGGAGTCCCAATCAGTCTTTAGGAGTCCTGATCAGTCCTTAGTAGTCCTGATCAGTCTTTAGTAGTCCTGAGCAGACCTTAGTAGTCCTGATCAGTCAGTAGTCCTGATCAGTGCTTAGTAGTCCTGATCAGTCTTTAGTAGTCCTGATCAGTCCTTAGTAGTCCTGATCAGTCCTTAGTAGTCCTGATCAGTCCTTAGTAGTCCTGATCAGTCCTTAGTAGTCCTGATCAGCCCTTAGTTGTCCTGATCAGTCCTTAGTAGTCCTGATCAGTCCTTAGTAGTCCTGATCAGTCCTTAGTAGTCCCGATCAGTCCTTAGTAGTTCTGATCTGTCCTTAGTAGTCCTGATTAGTCCTTAGTAGTCCTGATCAGCCCTTGGTAGTCCTGATAAGTCCTTAGAAGTCCTGATCAGTCCTTAGGAGTCCTAATCGGTCCTTAGGAGTCCTGATCAGTCCTTAGGAGTCCTGATCAGTCCTTAGGAGTCCTGATCAGTCCTTATCAGTCTTTGGTAGTTCTGATCAGTCCTTGACAGTTCTTATCAACCCTTACAAGCCATTGTGATTTGTCATTTACAAATGTCCAATAAAACCTAATCAAACCGTACTCCAATTTTTATATTTCTGTTGGGTCCTTAAAGGTCCTAGCACACCCCATGTCCTTAAGGGGCCCTGCCAATGGGTCATGCCAGATCCTGATCCTTAATGGCCTTTATCTGTACTTAAACATCTTTAACAGTTGGTCTTTGCTGCTCCTTAAAAGTCCTGATGAGATTTTGTAGATTTTTAAAGACCAATTTTGCTTTTGCCACATGCATATAAAATCTGGATGCTAAAAACACCTAATCAAAAAAATAAATACAAAATCGCTCTATGTCAGGACCAATAAGGTCAGTTCAGCCTCATAAATTACATTACATTAATTTACCCTAAGCCAAATTAGACTAACTAGAGGAAATTTTCTTGATTTTTACAGTTTTTCTGAAGTTTTTTACTTGTATTTTTGGTAAACATCTTATTTTATGCCTTTAGGAACATTCCTAAGTAAAAAAACAACACGTTTTTCATAAAAAAATCTCTTATACCCTGTTTCCACCAATGCATGCCCACCCGATTCAAAAAACGCATCATGTGATGGCCCATAGATTTGCACCGGTTTTAAATGCAGTGTCACCTGATGCGTTTTTTGAATCAGGTTGGGCATGCATTGGTGAAAACAGGGTATTAGTCTAATATGGCTTAGGGTAAGTTAATTTAATTTAATCTAATATAATTTATGAGGCTGAACCGACCTACAGAGATGCAAAAATGAAGTTATATGGCATGTGCATTTCAACTTTCATCCAATTTTGAGGGAGTACTTTCAAACACAATGTTTTTTAGCTATTTATGAATATATAAAAGGCTGCAATGACTAATTTGTTTTTTATGTGACATCTATTGTGATACACCATACCCATTGCCCATAAGTTTGTTTTAAAAAATTAAGAGAAAAGAAATGGTATACCTAAGTACTGTTTTGTGTTCCCTAAGTACTAACTACCACTGATATCGAGATCTGGAAGATTGCTTAGGTCAGGTTTTCAGTGATTTTTTTGTGAGGATTGAAAACGAGCTTAAAACATATTATGCTTTGTTCATACTTTTCCTATCTAATTTGATGCTTAACTTTAGTCTTATTGAGGGGTGATCAGCTGCCCACAGTAGGTGCACAAAAATTGACTACAGGACTATACAGGACACTATACAGGACCCTACAATACAAAGAATTTCTTTTAAAGTCCTTTAGGATGGTGCACAAATTTGGTGCAGCTGATCCCCCCTTGAGTCTTATCAATTTGTCATTCTCGTTCTAGTCAAAGTAAAAAATTAAGCTCTGTTAAGACTAGGATGATCTTGTTGTAAACCAAAATTTAATAGTAGGCATTTAAACAACACGAAAAACCAATCATTTAACTTCAATGGAACTTCTTCATTTGGGGGTCATTAACAGGTATGGGCAACAATAGCACTGGTCACACTATCAGAATAATAATAATAATAAACAAATTCATATAAACAATAACAAAATTATGATGATTTAAAAGTCCACACTTCCTGAGGAACCCTAATTAATAAAAATGAAATGCAGTTTTTACATCCTCTCAGGGAACCCATATTTTTTGTCAAAATAAAAAGAGAGAATCTTTTGGACCAAAAATTTAAGATGATCTTCCAGGACAATAAACAAATGCAATTTTCTTGGAAGTCATAAACAAAACAACGACTTTTTCCAGGATTTTCAAAGGATAATATTACAGAATGTATTTCCTGGTCTATTGAGATGACTTTGTCAGAAATTAATTCGAGATTTGAGACTCAAGAAGAGATGATCTCTCAATGTTTTGGGCCGCACGCTTTGACATGTTAATTTAAACCGCGATTTTTACCTTAAATATCAGACGAACCGAACCAAATTTGGTGCCAAATTAAAGATAATTAACTAATGAATCACTTACCGGGCGCTTTGTTTGCTATTTTGTTAAAACAGGTGGTAAAAACTTCATATAAATGTTGCATAGGCTCATCATCGCTGGCAGCCATTTTGGGCCACTAGACACTACTGACAAAACAACAGCGTTGCCGCGCTTATGACATCAAAATATCCGCCTTTTCCTTAAATCCTACTCTGTTTTGGTTTAAATTAACCTCGGATTACTTTATTCCCTTGACTATCCTTATTTTCAATGTCAGATGGAAAAAGATAAAAGATATCCAACCGGTTTCGATATAATCCGATCGATAAATTAGGATTTCCTCATGTTCTTTGTTCTGCAATCAAATAGATAACATTCCAAAACCATTTTTCATTTCACCTGACTAGCTTTGTTTTGTGTTTCTCTTTTTATCCCTCCGTTCATCGTAGACAACATTATTATTCAACAAAAATAAAATTTAGAGAGATCTATGCCTTGCAGACATTTTTTTACTGAATTAAATTAGGGAAATCCTACTGTTAGTATATAGCAGCCAATAATAAGAAAAGTAATTTATCGCTCTACCACCGTGCATCATCTATAAAAATGTTGCCTTATCGTTTGTCAATTTCTTTGTTATTTAATTATTTTCAGGTTTTTGTTTGTAATTCAATTACCAAGGGGCGGAAGGGAGGTTTCTAAAAAAAAGGAGAAGACCTACAAAAATTTAGCAAAATGAAGAGCAAAACCGCGAATGGGCTTTTCTGATTTCGATCAGTAGAAACTGTTCCCACAAATGCTCTCAGTTTTTTTCTTTTAAGATTCAAGTATGTTCGCCGTTTTATTTTGTCCTGTTAAAAACCAATATTGCATTATTTTTGAATTTCAACTCGAAATATAATTGTCTGACCAAAATCCCTATGTAGTTACTTTTATCAGTCCAGTTATGTAATTGTTATTATCTATTAATTGCATCCTTAAAAAATATAATTTTTGGAACAGATTTTTATTCAAGCAGTTGTTTGGTATGGAAGGCTAACTTTCCCTTCTGACTAAATTTAAGTAGCAGATTCGCAACACCTAATCGGTGATGTCAGACAAACCAATTGATTTAGCAACACCGCGAAGGAGACATCTCTCCACTCATTTGTCAAAGCTCTACCGATGGGCGGGAGATTTAAACTTTGAGCTTTAGAAACTTTCAATGGATTTTGGTTTGATTTTGGAATTCCATGATCCATTAGAGTTGTATAAGTAGGTAGTTTCCTCCTCGAAAAAAAAAAGAACTTCTTAGATGTTATAAATATATAATATATATAAATATAATAAGAAAATGTACATTTTCACAATAGATACAGTTGTCTATTCTTAATTTTATATAAAAAGTTCGATAGACACAGCAGCGCACCCAGATCTTTACTTCGGAGGAGATTTTGGGGAAGCGAGAGGGGTCTAGGAATAAATAATATCTAAATAATTTCGAAAAATTACCTTGAAAAAACGACCAATCGGGACAAGGGTATTTAACCCCATATCATCATCATATAAAATCCATAGTGCGCCACTGATAAACAGCAACTTTTTGAGAATATTTATTTTGTAACATAGATAAAAAATTGTACCTAAATAATATGTTCTTTTCTTTAGTAAGATCCTTGAAGTATTAAGGTAAAATATATTTCTTTCTTACACAGTATACATTTCCATAATTTAAAAACCAGGCAATAATACTGTCGGGTACTATTCTGACAGTTACGCATCATAAGAACAACTGTTTTAAATACCAAATTGCAAATAATGCAAGGACCTAAAACTATAAACAACAAGTGAAATTAAAGAAAGAAAAATAAAAAAAAGTTTTTCTGCTTCGACTGGGACTCGAACCCGGAATCTCATGCTCTGAGTCCCAACCGAAGCAGAAAAACTTTTTTCTTATTTTTCTTTCTTTAATTTCACTTGTTGTTTATAACAGCTGTCTTGTTTCAAAATTAGGCCTTTAGGTATTATAGGAGCCGGAATTAATAGTGCCGCCTTTCTTAATGGAAAATAAAAGACTGGATTTAAAATTCGACTTTGGTTTGTCATATCTAATAAAGATCAACGGTCAGTTTTCAATGGAAAACTGTCAGAATAGTGCTCGGCACTAATATTGCCTGGCTCCCTAATTACAAGTTTGAAATGTTGTAAAGAACCTATATATTAACTTGTAAATAGGTAACCTAAATTATTTCTACAAATAAGATAAAAATTTTAAAAAGCTCTTTTGGCACAATTATTATGTTACTCTAGGTATACAGGGTGTTAATAAAGTATGTAGCCAAACTTCAGGGGGCGATTCCTGGAGTCATTTTAGGAAGAAAAGTTCAAATAAGCATAGGTCCGAAAATGCATATCCAGCAAGATACAGGGTGTTAAACTTTGAAAAAAAAATTGTTTTTTGTAAATATCTTCAACATCTTTCGCTTGATTTCATTGAAAATTGGCAGAGATATTTCTAGTATAAAGGGCCTACTTTGGCTCTAAAGAAGTTGCAATTAGCAAGTCCAGTGGCGTACCAGGGATGACCTTAGCAAATACTTTGTTAAAAAAAAGTATACGCCAATGACTTTTTTGACATTTTTGGCGTATTGTCCAACTAAAAATACATCTTTTATGTCTTTTGTCTTATTTTTATTACTTGCTCGGTTTTCCAGATAAAAAAATAAAAAGCATTTTATTTGGAAAAAACATTTTACGGTTAAAAAAAATACTAAGTCTTTTCTGGGTAATTTTTGTTTACAAAATTTAGGGGAAATTGGGAACTAGTATTTTGTTAAGGTGCAAAAGTCCAAACTAAAATAAATTTATTAAGTCCAGCGGCGTCTAGATGCACACCTTAACCAATAATAATAAAAATTAATTGTACGGCAGTAATTACTGTCAAAATTTGATAAGTCCCATGGTAACAATCAACAATATCGAAAATTTGACAAAGTCCCATTACAACGATAAACAATATCGTATAAGTAAGTTTAATTTTTTTACGTGCTAATTAAATGTGTTAATTAATTGATTAATTAGCTCTAAAAGTTACGTATGCTAGAGAATGGTGCAATTTACAAACGCAGAAATGGCAGAAATGCATTTTGTTTATGAGATGGCCCAAGGTAATGCAAGAGAGGCAAGACGTATTTATGAAGAGAGACATCCCAACCGAATTCTACCACACAGACAAACATTTGTAAGAATACATGAACGGTTATGCGAGTCAGGTACGTTTGAGAGGAGGGATGCTGTAGGGAGGCCTGCAGTACTTAGAACGGTGGAGCAAGAAGAAGCGGTATTGCATGAAATTGAACAAAATCCTGGTACAAGTACGAGAAAAATTGCACGTCAATTAGACATAAATCACGTAACTGTATGGCAAATTTTACGAGATTACCAGCTGTACCCTTACCATCTACAGCGTGTTCAAGCTCTGCTACCTACTGATTTCCCCCAGATTTTTTCCCTTAGATTTTTTCCCCTGGGGACATTTAAAATCTTTGGTTTACCAAACTCCACTCAACAATGAGAAAGAATTAAGACAAAGAATAGTTAATTCTTGTGATCAAATAAGGCAAACACCGGGAATATTTCAGCGTGTTCGACAATCAATGGTAAGAAGACTTCATTCTTGTATTGAAGTTAATGGAGGACACTTTCAGCAACTTCTGTAGTATAACCTGTTTGATTATAAATTGTAAATGCTTCCTCAAATTCTAAATAAAAATTTTTGAGAAATCACTTTTAAAAGAGTGTTATACCACCATGAAATTTGTTTTGTAATAAAATGCTTTTTATTTTTTATCTCGAAAACAGAGCAAGTAGTGAAAAAAATACATTACATAGTCATTGGCGTACACTTTTTTTTAACAAAGTATTTGCTAAGGTCATCCCTGGTACGCCACTGGACTTGCTAATTGCAACTTCTTTAGAGCCAAAGTATGCCCTTTATACTAGAAATATCTCTGCCAATTTTCAATGAAATCAAGCGAACGATGTTGAAGATATTTACAAAAAACATTTTTTTTCAAAGTTTAACACCCTGTATCTTGCTGGATATGCATTTTCGGACCTATGCTTATTTAAACTTTTCTTCCTAAAATGACTCCAGGAATCGCCCCCTGAAGTTTGGCTACATACTTTATTAACACCCTGTATATACAGGATTGTTAAAATTACTAAAAAATATAGGTATAAGCATTGAGTAAATCGGGTTATTTACTCAATGGTATAAGGTATAAACAAAATTTTTAAGAAAAAACATTTCGAAAAGTTTTATAAAAAAAATAATATTATTAAACTAAACTATAAGCTAACTTCAACTGACTTGGTCAGGTCAGATCAGCTAAGGGTAGGTCAAATCAGACCACCGCTGTAAACAAGGAAGGGGTGGGGGGTAATAACCCCCCCACCCCAATTGGTAAAAAGGTTTTATCTATTAAAATGCAAAATTTTTGCCTGCGGAGCATGAAAATGTGTTTGTTATTACCGAAATTCTACCACTTTAGTGAAATTAGTTTAAAATCAAGTAGTTAGTCTGAATTCATCATATACGTAATCCTTACGTAGATGGAATTCATGGGCCAAAACTGCAAAAATTGCACCACAATTACTTCTAAATATGCTCAAAATAAACAAAAACGGCACAAATTTTTGATTATGGGCCTTTAGGTATGTGTAATTTCGCTAAATTACCCGGAATTACCCTTTCCGAGATCAGGGCCTGGAATACGCCGTTGAATCGGGCTAAATTTTGCTGTTATTTTGTTTTGAAAGCTATTGGGATCGTCAGTTTTTTTTTCAGAGATGAGTTATGTGGGCAAAAAAAGATCCAATGACCAAATTTTGTAATGGTGTCTCTCTGTAACAATAAGTCAAAAACCGTTTAACCAATTTTAAGCAAAGTTGGCACAAAAGTTCATCGGTACCCGTGGATGAGACTAATATTGATCTGAGGATGAGGGGATTTTAAGATGCTAGAGTATAGGATAGATTTGCAAATCGATATTGAGATTCAAATTTTCAACAAAATTTGCTTTTTATGGTCGAGGTGGGCTGTATAAGGGGATGAAAGGATATACATTATACAGGGTGTTCGTAAATAAACCGCCCTCTCCAAACTTATGAACCAAATAAAATATCGAATTCGGGAGAAAATTTCTTTGTGACATGCCCCTAAAATCAAAAAAATGCCTACATTTAAATTTTTTTAAAATTTTTATTTATTTATCTGAATAGGAAATAAAAATGCCCCCTACCCATTTAAAAATTTTGAAGTTATGTCAAATTTTTGACTAAAGAAGCATGTCACAAACATGCTAAAGACGCCAATAGTCGATATCTCATTCCGTTCAAAAGTTAAAGGGGGGGGGGGTTTATTTACGAACACCCTGCATAGAATATTTTATGGACGGTGATACGCGCCTGCTGGCGCCAAGTTTTTTAACCTAAGTTTGTTTTTTCCTTAAAAAACATTACCAACAAATTATTATTAGCCCACCATACCTTAATTATTGAGGTATGGAAGGCAAAATAATTTATTTTTCTGTCTGTAACACAACCAAATTTGGCACAAAAATTTTGCGGTACCCGTGGATGAGTCATTAAATTTTCGTGGTGGTGGGGGCTGCAAGGGGGTAGTAGGGAGGTTCAAAATATTCAAAAACATCATAATAGCTAGCAAAACGAGGTTTTTAAAGTTATAAAATTATATAAGATTATAAATTACATTTTTTACAATATTTGCCATAACGTCAAAGTTCTTGAGTTTCTCAGTTTTTAAGATATAAAAAATGTTTAAAAAATCATATCTTAATGTCCACAGCAGCTAGCGAAATCCGGTTTCAAATATATTGCAAAGTCACATTTAAAACTAAAGGGAAATTTTATATACAGGATGTCCTAGATAAAGTAACTACATTTCGGAACTGGTAATACAATTTTGGTTAAATGAGAAAAAGTTGCGCTATTCCAAGCCCAATCAGATGTTGTATCAAAATTTAAAATATCTACAAGGTCTTTCAAAATATCGAGCGAAAATGAAAAATTGTCGCCAACATATTTACAAACAAATTGACTAAAATTTTGTAGTTTTTAAATTTATATTGACAATTATATTTTAAAGTGATTTAACTTTTTGTGGTTGCTGTTGTCTGTCTTGAACAGTCGAAAACGGGGATGGACCAAAACACCCATTAGAAAAGGTTTGCGATCAATTGACTACGGTTAGGCTTAACACAGATTTTGATTTCCCAACAAAAGGATAGGGGAGCGCTATGATTTAAGAAAAAATAAGTTTTAAGTTAGATTAAAATAAAAATCGAACAGACATTCTCCCGGCAAATTGTCCCCGCGGGAAATTATCCCCGCGGCAAAATCAGTGGCGGATCCAGGCGGGGGCCAGAGGGGCCCCGGCACCTCACCCCCTACCTGACATTAAACTTTTTTTTAGTTCGAGGAAAAAAATCCACTGCATTAACCGCAATTTGTAACAAAATTTACCTGCAACATAACTTTTTATTTTTTTTGACAAAAAACCTTAATAAAATTAACAAGGAAAAGATATATTCTGGTTTTCGCTTTCTCCTTGGCCCCTTCCCCTTCGACATCCTGGATCCGCCACTGGGCAAAATGTGTGACGCTGTCGTTGGGGAACGTAATGAAACTATGTGGTTTTCACTTTCTCCAACGTCGATCACAAGAATAGGAATTATCTCCCTCGAGCCCCCGCCCCTTCCCCCCAAAGTGGATACTGGCGATAGCTCCGCTTAGGGCATAAGCTGTGTGCAGGGCCGTCGTAATGGATGGAGCAGAGGTGCAGCCGATAGGGTATAAAAAATGCTATTTTTTTACAGTCTCCAGATCACGTGTCTATTATAAAAAAATCCTTTTATACGATTTTCCCCGGCTTGAACCACACTTTTCTATTAAAATATCGGGCAATGGCCGTCCTTCTTCTTTCAGTTTTAGTTTTTCTTCATAAGTAAAGAGAGAGAATTTTTTTACATTAATTAAATTATCCACCACATTCATTGTGACACAATTATACAAAAACAAACAACAAACACGACCATAACCACCCGCTCATGCGTTTGGCGTCTTCTAAATAAATAAATGCGCCTGCAAACACGCAACGCTCAGCCCGCCCGCCCGGAATTGTACTGGAACTGCAAGTTTTGCAGCTCTATTTCGCTATCTAAACCCAGGAGCAAGTGCGGTGCGGGGCGAAGGAAGGGGTTCCTAGCCGAGCACAGATCTCGTTTGCCGCCCAGCTACGTTGTGTTGCAATTTAGCAGCGCAACAATGCCAATAACTTCATTTGACCGACTGAAAAATGCGGCCTTCGGCGACGGCGCGCGGCGTCATACTCAACACACGTACGCGATTTGAAGGCCTACTATACCAACACCGGACCGAAAATATACTGCTATTCCAATAATTTTAGAAATAAAATAATTATATTAGAAAAATAGCAGCGGCTGAAAAATAGTCAAATAATGTGAAAATTTTGGGGGTTCTGCAGCTCTGCAGCCCTTATGCACTAGCCGCCCCTGAGACATTGCCAAAATAAATGAAAATGCACTCTTGGCATAAATTTGTTGATGCATTATATTTGACATGTCGTACGTTTTTTACAATTATTTAATAACGCAATTTACAAACGATCTAAAAGTTTTGACACAATTTGTAAGCTAATAAATTGGAGCATCTGTTCAAGTGTCAAGCACTTCATCAATACCATAACGACTAAGTAAAATGAAGTTTTTTAAATTAGCACCATCAATTGCCACATCTTGATGATTTTATTATTTTTATTTATTTTATTAAGTTTTTCTCATTTTGCTCTCTCCTGTCTCTATTTCGAGATATATAACAAAAAATGAAAATTTTAAGTCTCCTTTTTTAAAAACACAAGGTTGGATTTCTCGTCTTTGCAGTATCTGGGTGGGACGGGATTGGTTTTATTGGTTTAAACCGACTCGGAAAGCACTAAACCGATTTAAGGTTGGTTTTAGTTTTTAAATAAGATGGGCTTTACTATGACTCCCGTAAAAAAAGTAGGGAGAAGGTATTCTATAAACTCGATTTTAAAAAAATAGTTGACTTTCTTATGCTGACATTAGTCTTTTGTAATTATTACTTTGTTATGGGTTCACTCGGTGGCACCAATTATGTAAGGAAATAACACAAAAATTTGCAGTTTTGAGGATTTGAAAAAAAGCTGGAGGAGGGCGGCCTATTTCTCGTCTTGCTCCAGGCGGCCAATAGTCTAGCGACCGCCCTGCCGTGTGAAAACAACAGAAACAACTACTCCGAGGGAAAATACCCACACCGGCATTGAATTATACCGATGAATAGTTTAATGCTTTCGTTGGAAATTTCATGAAACTATGTAGTTTTTATTTTCTCCAACGTCGATCACAAGAATATGAATCATCCTTGTTTGGAACACGTCTTGACAAGCTGCAGGTAGAGTGGCAACCTGTGTAAAAGTATAAAGACCTTGGACCGCGCCGTTCTTTTTTTAGTTTGACATATTGTACTCTGGTTTAGAAATGTCAAGTGCTTGTCGGTTGCCAACCGCTGTTTTTGTTTCTTTGCGTTATTGCCGGTTTTTTAAAATTAAATTTGGGATAAAATATAACTGTTAAAAACTGTTCAGTGTGTTAAAACATTATTTTTTCCATTGGAGTAGGGAAAGTGTGAGATTCTTATATTTCCAACAAAAAGACAACATACAGTTCACATCATTATTTTTGATTGTACCTTTTTTTCGTTGGCCTATGCTATTTGTTATGGTAAACAGCTGATAACTTTCAAAAAGTTATCTCCAAAATTATGATATGGAGTCTAAATAACAACAACTGATAGTCTCCGCCATTTTGACAAGGCCGCGATAAAATCTCTTCTATTTCAGGTAGTGTCAAACGCATGGTGTTCACACTATTTTTATTTTGGTTGGTTGTAAAATCCAATCTCTAGATGTTCTAGAATCTCTGCCTCCACCACCTTTCCACAGTAAAAAGAAAAGTTTACATCGATTCAAAAGTTTTAAATGTATTCACATAATATGTATATCAATTTTGATGCTTCTATCCTCATTTTTTGGGCGTTTAGGGTGTCCGGCACGGACTAGTGCACCAGTGTCAAAGTCATACTATATTTAAGGCCAATTAGGCTTATTATCATGTCTACCGAAAAAGTAATAGAACGCATACTGTCCCACCAGGTAAAAAAGTAACCAAACAAACGCCGGAATAAAAACGAATCTTAGTTTAATTTTGATCAGCTGCTAGTCTGATTCGGCTACCACGTCGACTTCATTCGGGATATTTATCGAAGCTTCGGGATTTCGAGGAATGTTTACCACTTCTCGGGGCTCTTCGGCTGGCCTCGAGGGAGCAGGTTCGTGATTCGGTTCGTTCACCACAGCGCCGGCGACGGCGTTTCGGTCGGGATTGTCTTCTGTACTGTTGCTACCTTCGCCCCTGGGCGCTAAAACAAAAACATATTTTGTTTCTTTTGCATTTTATCCATGGGTTGCTTAAAAGCCTTGCATCCCCCCACGGGGTTCCTGGATCTAATGGAAACCACGATAAACTAAGACACGGTATATCAACGCGCCTGTTGTGCGATAGGTGCACAGGAAATTAATTAATTAATCAACTTAAAATCTTGCACAAATGTACTTAAGTATGCCTTCAAAGCCTAATAAAATTGGGCCAGATCCGAAAAAGGCAAGTACTACATTTTGGAACTGTTCTAAACCTACGCGGAGGCCCCAATCAATTTAAACCAAATTTTAAAGAGGCCAAAAAGTTTGCTCTTTAACTGTTTAACTAGTTGTTAAATTTTTAGTTTTTCAGCTTCTCCGAAATTATGTAAAATTTTTTCTGACTAAAATACTGAATCGCGCAAAATGTTTGCCGTTTTACTTTTTTAATATTGTCTTTAAAACAGCCTAAAATAAAAAAATATGATCACTCTAGATTTTGCCATTTTTAGATTTTAGGACAACAATGAAACCTGCACAGTTCAACTTTCAAACTTTTTTATAACAGCAATACCTAAAGTTTGTCAAAACAAGCCTGAATTAAAAAATATATATTTAGAATTTTTATGGATATGCAGTGACGCCATTTTTTAGCATCTTTATTATATTTATTGCCATTAGTTACATATTTATGTGTCGTTCTCTATTACATTCCCGAAATTTTTACACCACTGCAAATCCAAAAAAAATCTGTTTTTGAACCCAAATTTTAGTTCCATTTTGTTATTCTAGTGTAGTTTGTGCAGTTTAGTAAAAATAAAAACAATTCAAAGCTTTTTGAGAATACAACAGTCACATTTATGAGTCTCGACAATTTTTCCAATATTTTTGCATTTAGGAAAAATTTTGTGTAATAATTTTTATTTTTTAAATTACTAGCCTAAAAATAACCGCCGGTTATAGTACAGGCGCTAGAGGTAGTTAGACTATGCAAAATATGAGGACCGCAGTTTAACAATGGATTCTAACTGATAATAGGTCACAGATTAACCATCCGAATGTTGCTAGGTCAGTTTTTGGTCCAATTAAGTTTCTTTCCCACCTCCTCTTATAGTTGTGTTCAAATTTCTAAAAATTTACCAAAGTTGACGCCCTAAAGCTACAATGACCAAAAATGCATAAAAAATGTGTAAAATCTAACCTAAAAATAAAATGATATTACTTTTTCAAATTTTAGCTGTAAAAACCCCAAAACCCTGCAAAACCTGCATTTTTTTTCAAATTTTCTATTCTTAGGGAAAAATATTGTCAGGAAAAAAAATAATGTCCTATTAAGTAAATGACACAAGTTACGTTTATAAAAAGCATCTCCAAAAGAGTTTAGCAGTTAGTTGTAAGCTGAGAACCTAACGCCCAGGCTTAGTTAATAGTGAACAAGTAGTACGATAGTCAAAGAAGTTAAGCGTATCAAGAAGATTTGTAGACAAGATGTATTTAAGTACAATGTAAGTAGTACATATAAGTATTATAATAAAACCATTACACCTAACTTAAACTGTGTTACGTCACGATAAAACCCCCTCATGACAATATGTAGTTAGCTTTATTGTAGAGAATAAAATTTCCTTTTTAGTGATATATTCGTCAGTGGGGTACGACTAATGACAAACTCTCCAGCGGACTCCATTTATTGAAGTAATGTAAAAAAATTAAAAAAATAGCCCGACTTGGACGCGTCGTAGCGTAAAAAAATTTTCTTAACCAGACAATTTGAAATCGGTTAAGTCGTTAAATAATAAAAACGATGTTTAGAATAGTACGGAAAATATTAAAATTTTATTTGGTAAGAACCGTTCTAAGTGTAGTTTAATGTTGAAATAATATCCTTTTGAACTTTAGAAGAAAATTGCATAGAAACGTTTTTGTTTAGAATTTAAAGATGAATAAAAAAATAATATATTAAAAATATATTTTTTTAAAACTTGAAAAGCTCAATGTTCAATCATTGTGTTCCATTTAATTTTTACCATTTTAAAGGCCGTAAAAGTTTGTTTGAACTATTTCGTATTTTTGAGCAGACTGTATAACTGACAAAAATTATTACTAATGAACAGACACTGTCAGTTACAAACAAACAAAAATGACATTAACATTTTCGACTATACTTACTTCTTCTGGACACAGGACCTTTTATCCGAGTGGTGTTGTATGACCCACAATGAACACATTTGAATCCGACCACGTGAAACTTCACTGTGCACTCCTGTCAAAAATTATTCGACATAAATTGTTTGAAATAAAGAAATAAGAACTATCGTTCTACAAGACCTAACCCCTACTGTTGATTTGACAAGAACTGTCGAAAACTAAGAAAACCCCCAATACAATCATACATATACCAGCATGGTTAACTTCTATAGGATTTATTTAAGAACTACCTAACAAATTAAATTCTCAAAAATACCACCGCTCTGTGCTAAACAGTATCGGATACTGTTATAAAATTTAATTCGGACATTACTTAGCATTTCAGTTGTCACTGATTGTAGGGTTCATGTGATAGCCCCATAAAAAAATTATTGGGTGTCAAATCTGGTGATGCTTGTAATAAGCAGCCTTGAAAACGTTTCACTTAAAAACACTATCACAGAAAAAGTGCCATGAACTGGCCAACCATCTTGCATAAACCAAATTTGGTTAAAAATCAACATTTCGCACCTGTCGAATCGCAGCAATAATATGGGCCTGCAACAGAACTAAATAATTTCTCCCTCATAAATAACCGTTGATGAAAAAAGGACCAATGATATTGTCACCCAAAATCCCAGTCCAAACATGAAGTTTTTGCTCTGCATGCAAATGTTTATTTTTCCGTGACCAGTAACGAACAACGGAAGGATTATGACGGCCATGAATTGAAAACGAACTTCCGTCTGAAAAACAAATATTTTTAATACATTTTTCACCCTGATTCCTTTTTTCAATCATGGTTTCACAAAACCCCACTCTTCGAAACTGATCATCTGAAAAAATTTCTTGCATTTTCTACTCTGGTACCCATGTCGTTTCAAAATGTTTCGGACGGTTAAGGGTAAAATATCATCGACCACATCATTGGCAATTGCCTTACTGGAACAGGGTGGCAAAGCTTCTGCTGCGGCACAAATCATAGTTTCGCGCCATTCCCTTTCCTCTCCCATTTTACGAACAGGAGGTGCCTCTCCACCACTGCATTTGTGGCAAAAATTGGCACATCCTGTTTGTTGGAGATGGGTCACTATTTTTTGGACAGTGCTTGAAATATGGCCTGAGTTAGAATTTGCGTGACAAACAAATACTCACTTCTCACTTGTTTCGCTGCACATGACAGAATGACGAATTCACGATCATGTATTGTCCTACTTTCCCACTACCAGCCCGAATAGGGACTAAAACAGCGAAAATTATTTCAAAACTCCGCCCAAAAAATATATTTTTCTCTCTTTTACTTCTCTCTAACACACATTAAGACTATGAATCCTATAGCTTTTAACTATGCTGTAAAAAATAATTAGATAGCACTTCCACTATTGCGCATTTTTTTACAGATTTTAAGTACAGGCGATTAACCCTAGAGGTCGTTTAGGTGAACACAAGCATATAGAGTCACTGGATCATGAAAACTAATAAACAGTGACTTTACAAGCGTAGTATGAGCCACCACCCCTAGAGGTCGCTATGGAAAATAAGCAGTGGCGCTCTGTCAAATAGCTTTAATTGAGATCAGTGGCTCCATATGATGTTTTAGTTTAATGCTTTTAAATCATGCCTGTCAAAGTTGCCTTGCTTAATCTGTGAAAAAATGGTGGATTTCAATTTCTTCCGATTTCCTTCAGTCGCAGGTTTAACAAGCGTTAGATTTATTTTTCTATGGATACAATTGGATTTAGTTTTAAAAAGAAACAGTTTTTCGTAAGGGAACGTCTTCGCACGACTGTAACAGCCTATTTACGCTCCTAGGATAATAATGAAGCTTTAGCCGTAAAACAAACCAGGGCGGACTAAGTCACAAAAGTTTCTTAATGACACTGATTGACGCAAAAATGAAAATTATTTTATGAATTTTTTTTTAAAAATGTAAATATCCAAAAATTTTCAAAATTTCAAATAAAATAACGCAAGGCTAACATAGCATCTTGGGGCTTTATGGACTGGGCCAGTTTTTAGATATATCGTACACAGTAAATTTTATACTACAACAACAACAAAGGTCATGTATCCCGTTTTCAGATACAACTGAAATAAAAGTTTGTTAACTTTTTTTAAATATGATTTTTTATATCTAAATACCTACACGGTTTCCCATGCTATAGAGTTAATTTTTATTTTTATCTTTCTTTTTATTTTCATCTGTATAAAATCCATAATAAAATCAAAAGAACACTTACTTTATGACAATCCTTGCACAATATATTGACAATATAGTCCTTGTATTCTTCTGGCATGGGCGAATTGGCGACTTGTTGGTCCAAATAGGTCCACAACTGAGACATATCCATTAATGAGGTTTGGCAGATCGGACACGCGTAATGACCTGTTAAATTTATACCAATATTTAACAGGTATCTAATAACCGAATATTCAAAATTTCTGCGAATTATACAGCAGAAATTCAAAAAATCAATTTTTGTACTTTATAAATAACCTAACCTGTACGCCAAAAGGAAATACCGAGCCACCCCTCGGGTTCAGGTCTTTGTGGGGAAGATAGAAAAAACTGATCTCCAATTGCGAGTTTCGAGTTTAAAGGTAAAAACTTTTTTTTTAGTGGGAAACATGAGTTATTTTTCAAGTCATTTCGGTGTACATCAATCCAGTGTGAAATTTAAAAAAAACGATTTTTTTATAATTTTTAAAAATAATATGAACATTTTTAAAAGTACTGGTGGTGAAATGATATAGCTGTTGATAGTTACTAAAGCTGTTAGTTTTGCTTGCTTTTGTCGATTTTGCATAACTTAAATAAAAACTTTTTGTTAAAAAAGTTTTAGGATTTTTTAAGTAGAGCAGATATCACAAATTGCTTGTGCTCAAACAATATTTTTTTACATGAAATGTTTTTTTTTATTATTCCTGCGTCTCGCATTTGCTAAAAAATTACCATTTTGGCAAAAAAAAAACTAATGAATTAAACCGAACCAAATAAGTTTTAATCAGTATGGTTAATTTTTGTTTAGTCAAAAATCTTATACAAAATGCCCAGTTTCCGTGGATTGTTCAAGAATATACAATTGCAGTTTGAATCTATTTCACAGTGCAAGTAAGAGTATAGTAGCTTACTTACCAGCATGCAAAAGCTGCTCGAAACAAGTTTTGTGCAGCAAATGTCCGCACATGGGTATATGGCACGGTATTCTCGATGTATGGATATCCTCCAGACAAACTGGACAGTTGGCTCGGCTTACATTTTCTACACACTAAAAAATACAAGAAATCCTTATGCCGGTTTCACACTCTCGCTGAGGCACAGCGAGACAGGCCAAGTCTTGCCTTGCCTCGCTGCATCACCATCATGCTGGCTCCACACTTTCGTCCGAGTGCTCCCGCTATGTCTCCACTAGTATCTCGTCAGAGAGACTAGTACCAGAAGACGATCATACAGACTCTAGCTAATTTAGCGAGAGTGTCGTTGCAGTTGTGAACTCTCGAGAACTCCATCATCATCATTATACCCTGTTTCCACCAATGCATGCCCACCCCGATTAAAAAAACGCAGCACGTGATGGCCCATGGATTTGCACCGATTTTAAATGCAGTGTCACCTGCTGCGTTTTTTGAATCGGGGTGGGCATGCATTGATGGAAACTGGGTATAACACAACACAACGGGAGCTCGCGGGAATGGGCGCAAGAGTGTACACGGTCGGTAATTACTTTTAGACAACACATAATTTTGATAACCGTGGTATCATTCTGTAAACAAAAACAACTTTAACAAAAAGTGGTAAGAGATTTTTTATCAGAAATAAGGTTTACCTATACAGGATGTTAATAAAGTATGTTGCCAAACTTCGGAGGAGTGATTTTAAGAAAAAAACTTCTGCAAATGCTTAGTTTTTGAGATACAGGTTGTTAAAGTTTTAATTAATTTTTTGTTTATTTTTTTCTTTATAACTCGTAGTTTTTGAGATGTTTAGCTCAACTCTGGAATGTGTATTTATCTACAAGGTATACATCATAAGGCATGCCAAATATTAGGAAAAAACTACAGGGTGATATTTTTCCCGGGGTTATGCCCTCTTTTTCCCCCAGAACTTTTTGCAGTCAGCATTTTATTGGCCTTTTAACTACTGTAGTTTTTTCTATATTTTTATTGATTTGTATTCAAAATATTTGAATTTTAAAATAACCATCTTACATTAGTTTTTAAATCCACATATCTTAAAAACGGATTGATTCATTTTTCATTACCTTTTTATATAATTTCTATCAAGCATACAATTCCTTACATATATACAAACAGACAGCCCAATCGGATGTTGTTTTTGCATAAAAAAATAATTATTTTTAGACAACACATAATTTTGATAACTGTGGTATCGTTATTATTTAATCAATATAATTTTTTATAAACAAAAACAACTTTAACAAAAAGTGGTAAGAGATATTTAAATCAGAAATAAGGTTTACCTATACAGGGTGTTAATAAAGTATGTCGCTAAACTTCAGAGGATTATTCTTTGATTGATTTTAAGAAAAAACATTTTTGTGCAGTTTTTGAGATGTCTAGCTCAAATGTGGAATGTGTATTTATCTACAATGAATACATCATAAGGCATGCCAAATATTAGAAAAAAACTACAGGATGATATTTTTTCCGGAGTTATGCCCCTTTTTTTTTCCCCAGAACTTTTTCCAGTCAAGGGATTTTATTGGCCTTTTAACTACTGTAGTTTTTTCTATATTTTTATTGATTTGTATTCAAAATATTTGAATTTTATAACAACCATCTTACATTTTTTAAATCCACATATCTTAAAAATGGATTGATTCATTTTTCATGACCTTTTTATATAATTTCTATCAAGCATACAATTCCTAGGGTAGGATGTTGTTTTTGTATAAAAAATAATTATTTTTAGACAACACATAATTTTGAACTGTGGTATCATTATTATTTAATTAATATAATTTTCTGTAAACAAATACAACTTTAACAAAAAGTGGTAGGAGATTTTTTAATCAGAAATAAGGTTTACCTATACAGGGTCAGAGAACATATAAATTTCTTCGATGACAGGGTGTTAATAAAGTATGTCGCCGAACTTCGGAGAATTATTCTTTGAGTGAATTTAAGAAAAAAAAACTTCTGCAAATGCTTAGTTTTTGAGATACAGGTTGTTAAAGTTTTAATTTTTTGTTTGTTTTTCTCTTTATAACTCGTGCAGTTTTTTAGATGTTTAGCTAAAATCTGGAATGTGTATTTATCTACAAGGTATACATCATAAGGCATGCCAAATATCAGGAAAAAACTACAGGGTCAAATTTTTTCCGGGGTTATGCTCCCTTTTTCCCCTAGAACTTTTTGCAGTGAGTTACCGGCAGATTGAAAAATATAAAATGAACTCCTTCTTTTATTCAGAAAAAAAAAGACATTAAAAAAATCATTTGTATCTTCGATTGCTATTACATAAAACTCGCAAAATATTAAAATAATGTAGTGACTGTTTTAAATTTTAATTTCATTTAGCAGGGTACAGATTTATTTTTTTATACAACAAAAAATCAATTTTATATTTTTGAATCTGCCATTGGCTTACCACAAAAAAGTTCTGGGAGAAAAAAGGGGCATGACCCCTGAAAAAATATCACCCTGTAGTTTTTTCCTAATATTTGGCATTCTTACTGATGGACACCTTGTAGCTAAATACAAGTTCCAAATTTGAGCCAAACATCTCATACACTACACAAGCTATATAGAAAAAACAAACAAAAAATTGAAACTTTGACACCCTGTAGCTCAAAAACTAAGCATTTGCGAAATCATGTTTTTCTTAAAATCACTCAAAAAATCATCCTCTGAAGTTTTGCGATATACTTTATTAACACTTTGTATCTGATCTTTCTTTAACTTATGTTAACCATCAAGGAAGGTAAGAATTTAAAAAAAAAAGAAATTGTGTCTGTTTATTGTTAATATTTTTTGTCAATTAAATGTCAGTGTATGTATGATCGCCCGAATGACGTTAATAAATTTATTTATATGTGGAAAAAAATTAATAATTGTTTCTGATACCAATGTAGGTGCTAACGAAAAACAAATTGTACTTTCGTGGTGCTAATAAATATAAAATTATAAAGTCAAATTAAACCTATTCTGAAAGTGTACCAAGTTAATAATGCGATAAGTGATAAAAATGTCATATTGTCGCTAATTAACTCTTATCTTAGTAACAGATACTAAAGCAAAACTCTACTTTCATATCTTTTAACCAAATACTTTATTTAATTCTCAAAAAAAATTAGAAGACAAAAATAGAAAAATATACCAAGAGATGAAACTGGCACTTTTGTATCCCGAAGCGAATTCGTCGAGGAATAAAAAGACACTTTTATCACGAGGTTTATACACTATTTTTCGCATTTTTTATTTTCCGAATTTAAAAAAAAAAAATTTTGGTGTTTTTAGTTTTTTTTTTTCACTTTTTATCCCGATTTCTACATTTCATTTTACTTTTAATCCGGATTTTTTGTTTATTCGTCACTTTTCATCCCTAAAATAAAAAGTAACACCTTTATCCCTAAAAATCAGGTTGAAAAGTGAACTCTATATGCCAAAGTGCAAAAAAATATATTACTTACTTTATGTCCATCCTTTAACTGAAGCGGTAAGCACATGTTGCACTTTTCGCAATGAAAGAATCTGTCAGCGCCACCTATCCGACATATGCCGCAGCCATTGCAGTGAAATTGTTTCTTGTCTTCGTCGTCAAATAAATTGCATTCCAAACATACATACTAAAAAAATGCGAAAAGTTGGTAAAATCGTAATAAATTTACTACCCCTGGTGAGTTTCTGCCTGCAGCAATATCACACACGGTATACAGGGTTATTAAGCCTGGATCTTGCATGGCAAAAAGCCGTGTGTCCGAGTATAAACAGACAGAAAATGAAATGAGAAAAAAAGAGACGGGCGTAGGCCGATGTTGCCACTAGAGTTTAAAATTGGTAAGTTTCGGTAATGCTTTTGTATTTTTACACGTTTAACGTTTGGGTAAACATAGCTTTTTTATCGATTTTTCTTTGAAAATGATAAAAATTGTTTTTTATTCAAAACTGCCGAAAATCGAATTGATTGCTTTACAGAAATCTTCTCTTGTTATTTTAGGTTTGAAGCTGATCGCGCGGCATTTAGTTTTAGCATATTAATGCGACCAGTTCAGGGCTATTCACAAAGATATCGCTAGAAGTATGATTTCTTCTGCATTATCACTTTTTATGTAGTTTTTAGTAATAATAAATGGATCCATGACGGATCTGACACCTTCCTAGCTAGCCTATTATCACATTTCAAGTGAAGCCATGATAATATATTAGCCTTGAAAACAGTTTTTTGTAAATATCTCAGAAACTAAAGCTCCTACAAAGTTTTTGGTTATAACACGAATTATTCGTTAAAAAGTTAGCATTGTTTTAAGTTTTTAATTGTCAAAAAAACTGTCATTAGCATTAATGGATTTTGACCAAGCTTGTAAGAGTGTTGAACACTATTTTACCTGAAAATTTTATGAAAATCGGTTTAGCGTTTTAGGAACTATAGTGTTACGGACAGAAAAAATATACACACAAACACACACACACACAGACAGACATCACGACGATATTGCGAGGATAGGTCAAAATACATCCAAATAACACATTTTTGGCGTTATCTCAAAAAATGTTTTTTCGTCGAAAATATTGCCTTCTCTAGCCATTGCTACGCGGGCTAGGAAGGTAAAAATGGATCCATGTCGGATCTGACACCTTCCTAGCTAGCCTATTATCACACTTCAAGTAAAGCCATGATAATGTATTAGCATTGAACAGTTTTTTGTAAATATCAGGGAAACTAAAGCTCCTACGAAGTTTTTGGTTATAACCTGAATTATTAGGCAAAATATAGTCTACTATATTCCGATCACAGTGTATTGATACGATGCTCCATTAAAAAGTTAGCATTTTTTAAAATCTAGTAATTTTATCAAAAAAAGGAATACCACATTTTTGAATCACAATTACCTGAGTATTTAGCTGGCTGTGACAGATTTTTTTTTTAAACCCTTTTCCCCCCACTCCTCTGACTTTAAAAATCCTATATGTTAAAAACAGATACGTGTTGACACTAATGTTATATAAACATTTTTCTCGGAAATAACCTCTTCTGCCACCTGCTGCACTATGGCCCCTAAGTTATGGGACACCCTGTATATATGAAAACCATATATTGATACGATGCTCCGTTAAAAAGTAAGTATTTTTAAAAAATTTTAATTGTAAAAAAACTGTCATTAGCGTTAATGGATTTTGATCAAAATCTAATCAGCTCGTAAGAGTGTCGAACACTATTTTACCTGAAAATTTTATGAAAATCGGTTCAGCGGTTTAGGAGCTATCGTGTTACGGACAGAAATAATATATAAACACACACACAGACAGATATCACGACGATATTACTAGGATAGGTCAAAATACATCCAAATAACACATTTTTGGTTAAAAAAATCTCAAAAAAAAATATTTTGTCGAAATAATATCTTCTCTAGCCAATGCGACGCGGGCTAGGAAGGTAAAAATATTTTCTTCTCTTGTAAACGGTTTGGTAAACTGCGTTTGAAAAATAAAAACACCAAACTACGTAACTGATCGAACTCTCGCAAGGAAATAAGGACCTTTTACATGTCCCATTCTTCACTTATCCTTTATTTGAGGCATGTGCAGTTACCAGGTTTGAACATTATCCGTTACTAAAGACAGGCTACTAGTTGCTTTATTTAAAGACAGTGTTGCCGTGCATATAACTGAAAATGATATGTAAATTTAAAATATTTTTGATACCAGACAATTATTTCAAGAGCTACCAATGCGGGGTAATCCGCAGATTTAATTTTATGCCAATTATTGAAAATTATTTTTTATAAAAACCTGTAGATATGTGTTGTTTGGCAACAGTGTTTACAAACTAACCAAAAGTCATCAATGTTCTGTGAAGTGTGTAAAAAAAGAGGAAAAAGTACACAGACCTATCCTATATTTTCCTGGCGGTTTTTCACCACGGTGGATAGATTCTATCCACCATGGTTTTTCACTGGTATTGCTTTTCAGTTTTTCCCTTTTTTTTTGTTTTTGAAACTTTTTAATTAATTTTGCCCACAGAACATAAAACAGGATTTTGACAGATAAATAAAGGTAAAATAAAACAAATAAATTGTGTTTGCAAAAGGTAAAGATTGGACTTCTAAATATCACGTGACATCTGTCGTTTAATGTCACGTTAATAAAGGATAAAGTTAGCTAATGGAGTGCCTGTTTTCAGAAAACCATAACAATATCTTTACAAAATCTACTGGGTGAGTCAAAAAACATTTTTTTATGCAAATTTTAATTAAAATTTATGATTTTAATTCATTTTCATTTATTTGCATAATTTTTTTTAATGGTTTTTATAATCCGCAAAATACGCGGTAGTTTTTCTTTTAAATTGGTGAAAAAGAAAAGATTTTTGTAAAATTTTTATTTAAAAAAAAAATACTTACCTTTCCAAATCTAACATTGCAATTTCGACATTCAGCTTGGACGGGTTGCCGAGTATTACACATAGTGCAGACTAGTTCAGTTACTTCCTTCCGGTTGACAGAATGGTCTTCTTTTTCGTCATGACAAAATCTACAGGTGTACACTTTTTTGCAACATGGCGTCTACAAAAACAAAAATTAAAGGACGTGATATATGTACATATAAACCAATTATTGTTTCTAAATTGGGTTCTTGGGTTCTCGTTCGGGCGTCCTTGGGAATGTCTCTTGTTTTTTAACCAAGTAATGTAATTTATCACAAACAGCTATGAACTTTTATATTCTCAATAAAACCAAAAAAATTTTTAAAAAATGTATATATAATTCTTTTACAATTTATCCATTAAAATTTAATCACAAGTCCTGGGTTACAATTTTTTTTTTATAAATCCTAACTTTTTTTTAAAGAAAAGAAAAAATTTGCTTCCTTTGACTTCAATGCAAGCTTTGATGCTTAGAATTCAATTTCGAACAATTTTAAACAGCACTTGTTTAAAAAAGTATGTTCAGTTTTAAAAACTATTAAAAGAATATATGTGTTTTCCATAACAACTTCTTATTTAACCCAAAACTTGTGGTTAAAGTTGGTTAGAAAAGTTGTGAAACACTCGGTATGTGATATATTTTGATATAAAATTTATGATATTTTTTCATTACACTACTTAAAGGTTAATAATAAAGTTAACCTAAATAAAATTAAACAAATGAAATGCCCTTTTCTTAGTCATTTTTGTTTTGTTGAGGCCAATTATAAATAAAACAAAGAATGTTTGTTCTGATCATAGTAGCTAAAAATAGATTTGAATGTTACTGTCCTTATACCAGGAAATTTACTAAAAATTTTTGGCAAACTTCATTATCTTGACTTGTAAATATTTTAAGAGTCTTGAAAATACAATACTCTTAACAGATCATGCTTTGTGAACAAGTTTTAATCATGAAAAAGATCAACAATGTTATTCTAATTTTCATTTCACAAAATAAAATGTTGGTGCTTGGTTTTGTATCCAGTTTAATAAGGTGACCATAACTCGATCTTCAAGTTATTATTTTCCTAATTAACGCTTCCGACATATTTTTTTTTCGTTTTTTCTTTGGTCATCGAAGAAATGTCCAGTTATTTCTTCGATGCCTTGGTAGTAGATACCTAAATTTTCTGTGGTGTAATTTTTTTCAAAAACCACCTAATTTTTTGAAAATTTCGAATTTCTTTAAAGTGTTTTTAGATTGCAATTTTTTTTTGTTTTTTTTTGTAAAAAAAAAACAATTCCCAAAAATATAAATATTAATTTTTCAAAATTTTTTATATTGCAGAAAAAGTTTCCTACACTTTTTTGACAATTTTTTTTGTCTGCTTTTTTTCGATTATTTTTTACAAATATTTTTCTGTAGGAATTTTATTCAATTTCTAGGAGTTTTTTATTCTGCAATTTTTTGTTCGTTTTTACTACAAGTTGTTTTTTTATGCAATTTTTTCTAAAAAGTATTTTCGACATTTTTGCCTGTGGGGCAATTTTTTTAACTTGTTCAATATTTTAGCTCACACTACTACTATACTATAGTAGTGTGAGCAATGGTGATTCTAATTTTTTCGAGAAAAAAAATATTATATATTTTTCCGTTTCAGAGGATTTTAAAACATTTGTCACGCGCCGTCTGTCTGTCTGTAAGGACCAACCCGCATAACTCAAGAACTGAAAATTTAGTACCTAGGCTGGGTCTTGCGAACTTCTGTCGCGATGAGAAGGTCACGCCGAAATTCCTGAGATTTAAGCATACCATGAAAACACCTCAAGCCTACAGAATCTATAGAAGAACTGAAGATGCCCTTTTAAGAGAACGGATCCATTCAACTAGATCGCAACTCGCACGCACAGACAAGGAACTACTCTCAATTTTCTATCAACTAGCCAACACCATGCACAAATCAGACTGGGACAAAATTGATGCTATTTCCTACAGATCCATGGAAAACGAACACCACAGAAGTACAGAGAGGCAGAAAACCAAATACCAGAGACTAACTGACGACAACAATAAACGGGATAACCAGCAGCCCATCCTTGATTCTACGAAAACTGTCAACCTATCGGACCGCCCGCTTTCTCAAAATGAAGTCTCAGTACTCTCTAAGGGGGGGAACTTTGCTGTTGAACCTAGGGAGGTTCCCAAGGAGGAAATAATTGCCAACTTAGAATCTGCTATTAGAAAGTTGCCCGAAGATCAGGCAGAAGAAATACGCACGGAGTGTTCACAGATTTTGCGAAAAGCCAAACCACCAAAACGTAACATTACAAGGATGGAAGAAAAAGCCATTAAGGATCTCAACAAGGGCGAAAACATTCTGATACTGCCTGCCGACAAAGGAAACGCCACTGTAGTATTGAACAGGGATGACTACAACAGAAAGATGGTCGATCTTTTAGAACCCTTAACATACAAGAAGCTAAAAAGAGATCCTACACAACCAACAATTAAAAAAGTGAATCACTTAATTAAGATTTCTTCATTGGAGGACCCAGTCAAGAAGATGCTATGCCAAAGTGAAGCCCTGACTCCGAGATTGTATGGACTACCAAAAATCCACAAAAACGGTGTGCCTCTTCGTCCCATTGTCAGTACTATAGGCTCACCAACATACAAACTTGCGAAACATCTTGCTTCCCTCTTGCAACCCCACATCGGACTAACGGATTCGTATGTAAGAGACTCCACCCACTTTATTGAGAAGATCAAAAACATCGTCATAGACGAGAAAGACATCTTAGTTAGCTTTGATGTTGTGTCTTTGTTCACGAAGGTACCTTTGGCCGAGGCAATGAGGGAAGTGGAACACATTTTTCTGAAGGACATCACCGACCTGTTTAAAATCTGCCTAACGACATCATATTTCACCTTCAATGAACAAATTTATGAACAGATCGATGGAGTATCAATGGGTAGCCCTTTATCGCCAGTGATTGCGAACTTTTTCATAGAGAAACTAGAAGAGAAGGCGTTGAATAATGCCCCTCATAAACCCAAAGTCTGGTTTCGATATGTAGATGACACTTTTGTCGTTTGCCCTTATGGTAGAGACAGCCTTAATGAATTTCTCAACCACATTAACAGCATACACCCCAGTATACAATTTACAATGGAAACAGAGAACAACAGAGAATTAGCATTCCTTGACGTACTAGTAACGAGGAAAGAGGGACGACTAGGACATACCGTATACAGAAAACCTACTCACACAGACCGCTACCTAAACAACACATCTAACCACCACCCGTGCCAACGAAAAGGGGTAATAAGAACATTGGTAGAGAGGGCGAAAAGAATCTGCGAACCAGAACATCTAGACAAAGAATTAAACCATCTTAAAAACGCCCTCGTAGCAAATGGATACACTCAAAGCGACATAGATAAATGTATACGACCAAAGCCGAGCACTAGAAGTAACAATAGCGGTGGACTGAGCAGCCGCGAAGTTACTTCAAGAGCCTTTCTGCCCTACATCCCTAGAGTGACAGATAGGATCGGACGTATTCTGGGAACACACAACATAAAAACGATCTTCAAGCCATCTAAGAAGATCGAGAACCACCTCAGATCTGCGAAGGATATAAGGAACCCACTAAGTTCGTCGGGGGTATACCGCATTCCCTGTACCTGTGGAAGTGTCTACATCGGAACAACCAAACGGTCCGTAAACACAAGAATCAAAGAACACAAAGCCAACTGTCGACTCGGACATACGGAAAAATCCGCAGTTGCAGACCACACACTAAACAATGAAGACCACCGAATAAAATTCGAAGACACACAAGTTCTCTGCGCCTCCTCTTCATACTATCCAAGACTCTATAGAGAAGCAATCGAAATTCATAAACACCAGCAGAACTTCAACAGATCTGAAGAAACTCTTAAAATTAACAGAACATGGGTACCGGTTATTAAAAACACTAAACGGCTCGCTTACAATAACAAAACTGAATCAAGGGAATGTGACCAATCACCGACCAGCTCTGATATACGCCCCGCCCACCATAGCGTATATAACCTGCGCCCGCGACAGACTAACACAAAGACGCTAGCGCTACCAAGTCCACTTTCAATCCCTGGCTTCGCAAGCGCAGATCTACCAATATTATTTACCTCATGTCTTAGAATAGATGCATACAGGGTGATTTTCACTTGAATGATTCTAACCACATGAAAATAGAAAGTTTCAAAAACCTAATCAAATCTAACCGAACCGAAGGAAACTGAACCAATAATTTTTTCAAAAAAAAAACTTTCCTGACTTCCTGCCCGGGATCCTAGAGGATGTGAATCCGAACCGAACCAAACCAAACCTAACCTAACCAAACTAAACTACAACATGTACTGCTAATTAGGTTTAGTTGGGTAGGGTTAGGTTTGGATAGGTTCGGTTCGGTACGGTCCGGTTCGGATTCATATCCTCTAGCATCCCAGGTAGGAAGGCAGGAAAGTTTTTTTTTTGAAAAAAAATATTGGTTTAGTTTGCTTTGGTTCGGTTCGGTTAGATCTGATTAGGTTTCATTAGGTTAGGTTTTTGAAACTTTCTATTTTCATGTGGTTAGAATCATTCAAGTGAAAATCACCCTGTACATCGATTCTAATACATGAGGTAAATAATATTGGTAGATCTACGCATGCGAAGCCAGGGAATGGAAGTGGACTTGGTAGCGCTAGCGTCTTGTACAGACTAACCACCAGTCTTCGAGAAGCCGACAAACAGTCAACATCTCCTGAAGATGCCATCCACTCGAGATGGCGAAACGTCGAGAACGAATTTCCAACGACGACGGCCGAACAGCCCGAAAGCACACCCACCATTGCTTTAAGATTTTTGCTTGCAGCCATTTTTTTTCTATAATCTTTATCTGTGGCATAATTTTATGTTTAAAAATCAATATATTACAATGGTATAAAGATTAAGGTGTTTTAGAACAAGACTAGGACTAATTTAGATGAATATTATCAGGAAAGATTTTAGGCAATGATTAGCATATTTATGACTGTAGGTTTCAAACAACTCTAATAGATCATGTTATTTTTATTTGATACTGTCCTGCAATTGACTAATTTAGTTTTATTTTTCTAATTAAGATTATTTTCAAATTGGATTTAATCCCGAGTTTTAGACTTTGTGTAAATTGTAGTATTTTTTTTTGTTTAATCTAACTTTAACCATGTTTGTAATTTTATAATTGAAATATTCAATAAGTTTGGATGGTTTTGCCTTAGATTTAGATTTAATCCTGGCTTAAACTTTGTGTAAATTGTAGTGTCTTTTGGTGCGTTTTACTTGTTTATAAATTTAATTTGACCAGATAATTAATGTGATGGTTTATTTAATAGTAAACACAGCCTATTATTTTTAATTAATATACTGTGCTATAAGATAAGTAAGGGCTCTATTTGTAAAACTTTATTTTTTGATATTTTTTTCCTTTAGTATTTGTGTTAGTTGCTAAGTTTTGCTTTATCTACAAAACAATTTATAATCTTTTAATCTAACGTCTCTGAGTCCTTCTTTTACACTAAACATATATGGCCACCCTAACTGTTTAATTAAGACAATGCTAAGGTTCATTGTTTATCTTTATCTTATAATTTAAATTTGTTGGACAACCCAAACAGACAAATACCCCAACAGCTAGATAACAGTATCTTTTAACAGTAGTTTAATGTCTTTGGCTAGTTCTATTCCTGAACTTGTGGGTCCTATAAAATTGTTTTAGAACTGGGAGAAAAATACATTTTTTGTTTTCTTGCAATATTGTTAATCTAGGAAATCAACTTTTCTGCTGTAATAGGTTTTAGGCACAGTAAAAGTAGCATAACTAGTTTTTCTGTGGTTTTAGGTTTATTTTAACTAAAAAAAAAAATATTTAAAAAAAAAACAAGTAAAAAAGGTTAGAATTTCCATGATATCATTGTTTAAAAAAAATTGTGGATTCTAAATTAGGTCTCTTTTTTTAATTTGATAATCAATATATAATAATAGTAGAACTACATATGAAGAGCACCAGGAAAAAATGTGCAAAGTCACTCTTAGTTTGAAGATATAACATTTTGAAAGTTTAAAACTGGCACATTCTTTCCCTGTTGGCCAAATGAATTATTAGTAGTATCTTGTGACACAGCCTGTTTTTTCCCAGTTTGAATATTCCAGATAATAAAACACATCTTAAGACATCATTTGGCATATATAACCCACTTTCTTAGAAAAAATGACTGAACATTTTTTCCCTGTGCTCTTCATATGTAAATACAGCCTGAATTAATTTTCATAACAGTTAGATTTATGAGAGTTAAAATACTTTATTCGTTCATCACAAGTGCATGTTATTATTCATCAACCTCAGACAAGTAGTTTTTAAGCTATGATTGTTACAGGAAATTTCTATTGCATACCTATATTTATTGCATTTTTAGACTCAGCAGGTATGTGCCAAACAAAAACAATATTAATAAAAGTAGGAGAAAGATAAATCAAAATATATATTTGCAATTTTTTACCATCAAAATTTAAAAAAAAATAATAAATCTCACTCAAATTTATTAAAATTCAGTAGAGATTTAACTTGAAATTTTTCTGTGCCTTTTGATACCAAATAAAGTCCCTTAAAAATTCATGGATTTTCACAATGTTTTCCTGCCAGTAGTAAAAATAAAAACAGTCAAAGAAATGCAAAGAAAGTAAAACAGAATTTATTTTAACATTAGAGCAAAACACAAATAGTACTTATATCTGTATATCCCATCAAGAAAATAATCTCGATCACATACTCTAATAAAATAAAACAGCAAGAAATGTTAAGTACAAAGGATTAGGACCTACAGTTATCTGACATTACTTCAAGCATTTCTTGCAAAAATTAAGTTTTAATAGAGTCAAAAAGTTGATTTAGAAGAAACTACATTTTAAAATCCCTGTAATTTAGGAGTAGAGATTTATTAACTGAAAGAGGATACTCCATTTTGTATCCCATTTTGTGAGTTGACAGCTTGTTTTCTACCCATTTTATGTTTGTTCAGCAGTCCTTAACTGCCAGGGTATTGTGCACAATGGCTTTGGGTGCTAGGAACATTCAAGAGATAACACTTGAGCCAGTAACTAAACAAAAAAGGCATCAAATGTGTGGTATTTTTTCTAAAGTTTGTTTATTCATGGTTGCTCTCCATTATATGAAAATGTCAGATTTAACCCAGTACCAAAACTAAAGTTTTCTATTACTTATGAAAAATTAGTTTAAAATTTAAGCAAATTCAAACTGATTAAATATTAACAATGATTCAAAAAAAGTGCTGCTTTAAAGGGCACATACACTTATTATATCTAGGTGCTTTAAAATTGAAATGTGAATTGTTAAAAATTTGATTAAAATGTATTTTGTATAAACCTTTGCTAATAACAAAAACGACTTACCACAAATTTTGACTTTCTCTTGTAGTGAGCACAGCCCACCTTAAAACTCTCTTCAAGGGGACCCTCTGCGCCTGGTGTCGCAGGACCCATATTTCCCTCTTTGGTTTTTACTTCTAGGCTAGGATTTTCTTCCATTACTTGAACCCAAGATTAAACCCTCCTTAAAAAATTTCCTTAATTTAAAACAGAAAATAACGGAGAAAATTTTTAAAACAAGAGCCGTTTAACTAATATTTTCGTCGAGACTTTTGTTTAATTTATTTTGATTTAAATCAATTGAAAATAATTAACTTAAAAATTATTGCCTTACTTGTGAAACAGCTGATTCCTGAATGATTTCAAAAATGACACGAAAATTAAAATTACAGCAAGGCCAACACAAAAATACAGATTAAAATGTTGGCAAACTTGTAGCCAACGAAAATAAATTTGCTGTTGGCAAAGGAAAAAAACAACTACCAATGCAAGGCCAACGAAAAAATATTTTTTAAACACAAAACAAAAACGGAAGGGGACAGTCACAGAACCAAGGGGAGAAACTGTCATCCAAACCAAAACTTTCAAAACTATCAATGAACTTGTTACAAGTTCATTGAAAACTATGTACTGTTGTTTATGCAGGGCTATCAAAAATGTTTCAGCCTAAAATTGTTTATCTATGATTTGCAAACAAGTTGACCATTTTTTCGGTGGTCCTATCTAAAGTTCATACCATTATTTTTGAGACAACCTTTTTCGTTGGCCTATACTATTTGTTTTGGTAAACAGCTGATAACTGTCAAAAAATTATCTCAAAAATTATGATATGGAGAATATTTGTCGCCAACTTCACGTCAAGTTTTTTTCGTTTGCGAGGTTTATCGCTAACTTCGCAAATTTTCTTGAGTTGTCAAAAAGGCAAAATGACGTATTTGGGCTAGTGCAATGGATTGAAATTATTTTGCCCAAAAATACTCTAAAAATACCCTCAAACTTCATTTAAAAATAGCCGGTACAACATGGCAGACCAAGGCGACGAGGCGGAACAATTAAAAAACGAAATCAAAAGGCTAACCCGCGAATTGGACCAGGCCAGTAGTGAGAAGGACCTATCAGCCCAATATGGTCTTGTCTTGCTGGAAGAAAAAAAGGAGCTCCAGCAAAAGTGCGAGCAATACGAATCTTTGTATGAAAATACAAAACATGAGTTGCAGATTACGCAGGAGGTAAGTAATTGTGCAGCATTTTTTTACTTAGTGCTCATGTTTAGGATTTCAGAAAACAACTGTATACCTTAAACTGTAAATTGCCTTTTTTTTATCAGTAAAGAGAGTTGGTATGGTTTTCTTAAGAAGTTTTGTGGTATTCTCAGCTGGAACCTAAAATCAAAATAAGGGCATTTGATGTGGATAGTACAATAACAACAATTTGTAGAGGGTAACATATACTTTGACTTAAGTACTAGTTGTCACTTTTAAATATAATTTAAGGCTTATATGTTTTTTTGTGTAAAAATATTCTAGGCTATCAATCATTGGGCATTATACTTTACTTTGATTTTTTTCCTAAACCACACAGGAAACATTTTATTACCTCATAGCATGATTTGGCTTTCATTTATTAATGAAATTCCTTTGAAAATAATATTTTTTTAATGAGGTAAAAATTCCACAGTGTATCCAACCGAACTAACTTTATTAATTTATTCAATTAGTTGCAATGAAATATTGATGGTATAAAAATAAAGAGTAAATGAAATAAATGCATCTTTATAGGTTTAAATGCCATTTCTATTGCCTCCTAGTTGCAATTGTAGATTTGGTCAACCATCTTTCGAATTTTAAATACTTATTTTTAATATATTTATTCTGCTGGTAGGTTTAAATAAAAAAAAATTATAATTTTACTTGTACATGTACTAAAATTAAATTAAAATATCTACCTACTTACACCACCAAATGTCAAGATGGAGAAATAATGGGTTCATGTTGAAAAAAAATGTTACCAATATAAATATATGGAAAAAATAGTGAGAAAAGCAACATTTCGCATATTTCTTTAAATTGTCTACCCATCTCATTTGTCTTCCCCTACTTCTTTTGTTTTCCCAAGGTCACCAGTTTACAATACATTTTTTGTGTTTTATATTTCACTACTTCTCTGATATCCTTTTGTTTTGTTTCTTATCCATTCCTTTTTCAATCTGTTAGCTTTAAATTAAGCTACATATTATAAAATAAAAAATATCCTCAGTATCTCAAAACAAAAGTGTATAACCAATGTATCTTTCCTGTACTCATCTATGGATCCCAGAACTTACAAAATCAAACATGGATAAGGTAACAAAAGCCGAAAGTTTAATGGAAAGACAAATGTTACATGTAAAAGCTAACAGATAGATTTATACTGATGAAAGACAATTCAAGGGAAAAATAACTACATTATTTTTATCACTGTTACATATTAGCCTAAATAATAGCATAAAAACATAGGACTTCAGTTAATAGCCATGTGCCAAAAAAACATAAAAAAACAAATAGGTATATATATTTTTTTTCATTTAGGAAAAATATATAATTATTGATATTTTGTATGGTTTTATATTTTTAAATAAATAGATAACACTGGTGATTTTAACAGTATTTTTTCTCTAAAATGTCTGTTTTGTTTGGCAAATAATCCCTTTTCTACTATTTTTCGACATTTTTTTAAACATTTTTTTTTCAACATAAACCCTTCATTTCTCCATCCTAAATTTGAAGAGGATCTTGCTAAAATAATGATAAAAAAGATCTGTTTTTTTTTTGAAAGAACAAAATTCTCTTTTGAGAAATTGGAAGGTTCTAAAATGTTGACCAGTCAATAATTTGTTGATCAGGCTCTTCCCCTTGCCTGATTTTGATGAAACTTGGTGGGAATAGTAAAGAGCACAAACTAAACCTTCAGTGAAAATTTTACCCCACTAACCCCTCAAATAGGGGTTGCAGACTGAAAAAACTTGATTAACCTGTGAAAATCTGCTTGACCTGGTACTTATTCTTATCAGATTTTGATGAAATTTGGTAGGAATATTACAGAGCACAAAGGTAACCTTCCCTGGAAATTTCACCCCCTAACCCCTCAAATAGGGGTTGCAGACTGCTCCTTTTTAATATTCCCACCAAATTTCATCAAAATCGGATAAGAATAAGTAGGTACCCGGTCAAGCAGATTTTCGCGGGTCAATCGAGTTTTTTTAATCTGCAACCCCTACTTGAGGATTTAGGGGGGTGAAATTTTCAGGGAAGGTTACCTTTGTGCTCTTTAATATTCCTACCAAATTTCAAAATCAGATAAGAATAAGTACCTGGTCAAGCAGATTTTTAGTACCCGGTCAAGCAGATTTTCGCGGGTCAATCGAGTTTTTTCAGTCTGCAACCCCTATTTAAGGGGTTAGGGGGGTGAAATTTTCACGGAAGGTTTAGTTTGTGCTCTTTACTATTCCCACCAAGTTTCATCAAAATCAGGCAAGGGGAAGAGCCTGATCAACAAATTATTGACCGGTCCACATTTTAGAACCTTCCAATTTCTCCGGGAAGGTTACCTTTGTGCTCTTTAATATTCCTACTAAATTTCATCAAAATCGGATAAGAATAAGTACCCGGTCAAGCAGATTTTCGCGGGTCAATCGAGTTTTTTCAGTCTGCAACCCCTATTTGAGGGCTTAGGGGGATGAAATTTTCATGGAAGGTTTAGTTTGTGCTCTTTAATATTCCCACCAAGTTTCATTAAAATCGGGCAAGGGGAAGGGCCTGGTCAAAAAATAATTGACCAGTCAACATTTTAGACACACTCTGAGAAATTTACAAAAAATTGATTTTTATTTTTAAAAAATAATCATCATCATCAACTCATTTCAAAAAGTATTTTTAAATATGCCATATATAGCTACCATTGTCTAGTTCTCAAGATGTCTTAATTTTTTAATGTAGTGGTGGCCAAAATAATCTGAGTGTCCTAAAAATGTATGAATATTTGTTCCCACTCCAACTATGAAAAAATGTAGTGATACATTTAAAAACTAGTAAAGTAAGCTTTTCACAAAAAAATATGTAGAAAGCTTATTTGAAGCCAATAAAATTGTCGTCATAACAAAGTATCTGCAGGATACTTTGTTTGAATTTGGTCAAGAAACAAAAATATGTTAAATGATAAACCATTATTTTGCGTATATCATCATTTCACTTAATAACAAAAAGAAATCACACTATTGCTATACTATAGTAGTGTGAGCTATGGTGATCCTAATTTTTTCGAGAAAAAAAAATTGCTCAGAATTCAAAAATTTTTATATATCTTTGCGTTTCAGATGATTTTGAAACTTTTTTGTCGCGCCGTCTGTGTCTGTCTGTATGTCTGTAACGACGAACGCGCATAACTCAAAAACCGCTTGCTCGATTTGAATGAAATTTGGTACCTAGGCTGGGTCTTGGGTCGTGATGGTCCCATTTAAAAATGAACAAAATCCACCGAACGCAAGACAAGTAAAAGGGTGGGGGTAGATTTCAAAAATTCTTTATGTGAAAATATGGCATGTGTGATATCAAACGCAAGGTAATTGAGTCTGGAGTTAAATAAAATATATTTCAGTTTTTAGTTATAGATTAGCTCACACATACACTATAACTATAGTACCTAGTGTGAGCTTAGGTGCTCATATATTGCCAGAGTATTTTTTTTAAATAATATGTTTGTTTTATTAAAATCATAAGTTAGCAATGGTGCAAACTTAAAGAAACACCCTGTATAAAGAAAATAATAGGAACCAAGTTTATTTTTTAGGAATAACCAATAAGTTTTTCTGACAAATAATAAATTAGCCATGGTGCAGACTGAATGAAACACCCTGTATATAAAGATGCCTATACTATATTTCTAAAAAATACTTAATATAAAATAATAAAGCTGTTTTTAACCTATAAACAAAATAAATATAATTGTGATTCCAACTCTCCTACATGGAGCATTTTTAGCTCACACATATACTATACTATAGTAGTGTGAGCTATGGTGATCCTAATTTTTTCGAGAAAAAAAAAGTTGCTCCGATTTCAAAATTTTTTATATATCTTTGCGTTTCAGATGATTTTGAAACTTTTTTGTTGCGCCGTCTGTCTGTCTGTCTGTCTGTATGTCTGTCTGTAACGACCAACGCGCATAACTCAAAAACCGCTTGGCCGATTTTAATGAAATTTGGTACCTAGGCTGGGTTTTGGGCCGAGATGGTCCCATTTAAAAATGAACAAAATCCACCGAACACAAACCAAATAAAAGAGTGGGGGTAGATTTCAAAAATTAGAGTTTATGGGGAATATGGCGTGTGTGATATCAAACGAAAGGTAATTGAGTCTGGAGTTAAACAAAATACATTTTAATTTATTTAAAAAAAAAGGGTGGGGGTATATTTCAAAGGGAGTTTAAGTGAAAATATGGCGTGTGTGATATCAAATGAAAGGTAATTGAGTCCGGAGTTTAACAAAATACATTTTAGTTTTTGTTTTTTTTAAGGGTGGGGGTAGATTTCAAAAATTTGAGTTTAAGTCAAAACATGGCTTGTGTGGTATCAAACAAAAGGTAATTTAGTCTGGAGTTGAATAAAATATATTTTAGTTTTTAGTTATATTAGCTCACACGTACAACTATAGTATCTAGTGTGAGCTTAGGGGCCCATATATTGGCAGAGTATTTAATTTGCATTGAATCTTAAGGAAAAACGTCCTCACTCCACAAATTTGTGATAGGTTGAGAAATAAAAAGCGTAGTTTGGATTAGGTAAATTACGCTTAATTTATTTCTAAAAACCATCAACCCGACGCGTTTCGGCGTTACTAGCCATTTTCAAGGGCTATAGAAGTTTCTAAAACCAAAATTTTGGAAATCAAACAAACAAAAACTCATAATGGTGGCATTATAATAAGTGTTTGTTAGCCAAAATTTTGGTTTTAGAAACTTCGATAATCCTTGAAAATGGCTAGTAAAGCCGAAACGCGTCGAGTTGATGGTTTTTTTAAATAAATTAAGCGTAATTTAATGCAAACTACGCTTTTTATTTCTCAACCTATCACAAATTTGTGGAGTGAGGACGTTTTACCTTAAGATTCATTTCAAAAAATAAAAATATATTTGTGTTATTGTTTTAATTAAATCTCTCTAGATCATAAAAAGGACACAATGTGCGTTGCGTCGATTTTGTTTACGAGGGCACACTTTTTGGCTTTTTGTAATGTAATATAACTTTTAAAAAAAACTTGACTTTAACAGGCCCTTACAAAATTCCAATCGAGCCACAAGGTCACCACAAAAACGGGTATTGAATCCGAGGAATCTCTTTTGCATGAATCAGCAGCCAGAGAGTCATCATTATACACCCAAATTTCGGAGCTTGAAAATGACAATAAGCAACTCAAACATGAACTGGACCGAGTCACTGCAGGTTGGTATTTTTG
Organism: Aspidapion aeneum; assembly: GCA_963576565.1. NCBI lineage: Eukaryota > Metazoa > Arthropoda > Insecta > Coleoptera > Brentidae > Aspidapion > Aspidapion aeneum. Next base: position 28,240,881 of record OY755038.1, on the reverse strand, counting down.
AAATATTTTAAAGCATATTCATTCGCTTTTCGAATACTTTATAACAAAACCAACAGGCCACTATTCTCCACTTAGTTGGCGTAGGTTAGGTTAGGCCAATTATCTTTAGCTCAAATGTATACTAGAATTATAGTAGTGTGAGCTATGCTGCCGTCCTTAAGCTAGAATGCTTCTATCTACCTATAAATTTTTCCTAGTTTTGATTAAAAAACCCGGAAAATAAACAAATGATGCTCCTTGATAACTGTGAGTTTTTTGAAAACCAGAAAAGACTTGGTTATAAAAATTGATGTAGATAATGTCGTGATTAAGAGAGAGCATCAAAAAATCAAAATTGTCCAAATGTTGGATAACGGCATTATAGCTTATGCTCGGCAGTATGGTGATCCTTTAAGTAAACTTTGCAATTTTTTACACTAAGAAATAATGATGTTAAATGAAAGAAACTCAATCGAATTAGTTAGCTGTATAAAAACGGTCTTAACTGAAGCATGAAAAATTCTGACTGTTACATAAAACTACATTATCTTAAGAATTTGGATTCAGCTTAATTTTCGATTACCTAATTCGTAAAAAAAAATACGTTTTTTTCCGACGTAACCTGCAAATATCTCAGAAACTAATCATACAAACAAATTGATGTAAAATCGACCGAGATCCAAATTTTTAGGTGTTTGTGTGTGGGGTCCTTTAAACACAAAATTTTAAAAATTAAAAAGTATCAAAGTTGTTATATGCTGTGCCTGAAATTTTCATCAATTATGTGTTTTAAAGGACCTAACATGTGCACTAAAAATAATCAAAATATCTTCAGTTGTTCATTGTGTTCAATTCTTTTATTTGATGAACATTATATTGTCAATAGTGTGCTATTTGCTGCTAGCATTTAAAATTGAGTTAAACCTTAAGTATAGTGATTGCAAAGTCAATTGAACAAAGATAAAAGCCGACCATCGGCGTATCCTTTATAGAAAGTGACATGGGCGGCGGTAGATATACTTATGAAAATTATTTCATTTAATTATGGCGTAAACGAAAGAAATAAAAATAGATAATAAAACTTACTATTCCTACACCTACAACGACACTGATTTATTTTCTAACTCTGCATACTGCCGACTAAAGAGGTCCCGAAAGACACACCCGAAAGCAATTAAAAGCGCATCTCAAAAAAATCTGCCAATCAGGTGCCGTCCATTCACCTGGGCTCGGTCGGTCGGAAAACAAATACTTTGTGGTCGGACCGAAAAAAGCCGCGGCTCTTCTCTGTCGGTAAGGTTGAAATTATACCAGGAAGATTTTATATGAATTTGGATAACTTTTGAAAGGCAGAATCAAGCAAAATATTATGAAATCGATAGAACTCCGTATTAGGAGGTTCGTCAATTAACTTTGCAAAGAGCATACTTCGAACAAGTTTTCGTGGCAAATCGGGTAAAAAGAAGTTTTTGTTTTTCTCATATTTTTCTGTGGGTAGCTCGAAAGCTTAACCTCACGGGGTCCAAGATCAGTGTTGCCAAAATGCTCCAAGATAATTCGTGAACATTTTATATTAAAAATCGTGAGATTTTGAAAAAATCCTAAAAAGAGATCAAAATAGAGAAGGAATAAATAAAAGTTTATAAAAATCAAAAAGAAATTTATTTTTTTATGTATTACATAAAACCTGTAGAGATAATAATGTTTCATACATAACATCGCTCAAATCATCATTTTTATTCAAATATACTTCTTTAGTTCCTCGTTTTTTAATCATATTAATACCTATGTCAAAATCATAGCATGTATCCCTTCCCATCAAGCGTTTTGTACTTAAAATTCCTTCGATAGTATCAACTTTTAACCTAGAAATAAAATTTCGGACTTTTATTTATTTTAAAACACGACGTTTCGGTTAGTAAGTATCTCTAACCGTTATCAAGTGTAAACTAAAATTATTACATAACGGTTAGAGATACTTACTAACCGAAACGTCGTGTTTTAAAATAAATAAATACAATGGAAGTCCGCAATTTTATTTCTACACAATCATTGTCTACCAGTTTCAAACAAAGAACTTTTAACCTGTTTCGAGAATGCGTTTTTGTTAAATTTATTTAAGATGATATCCTTTCTACGGCGGCACTTGAGTGGGAAAAACACAATAGATTGAAAACAAACTTAACTAAAGTTGGAAACTTGAGGGAATCGTCTCCTATTTTCACCAATGTGATTTTTTTTTCAAAACATTTCTATATCATCATGTACAGCATTATCTAGTGGAAAATTTTGTAGCATTCTCCACTCATTATCTAAGTCTTGATAGTTTTCTGCGCTCGCAAACTTAGGAAAACGCATTGCCACATCAGAAATAAAGGTATTTTTTTAATAAAATACAAAAATCGTGAGAATCGCTACGTAATTCGTGAAATCGTAAGATACTTTCCAAAATCGTGTAATCTCACGATTAATCGTGAGTTTTGGCAACACTGTTTTGACAGTTAACTGTTTCGTCCTTATGGGACTCCTCAGAACACTGCTTGGTCATTGTTACACCCTTGCGAAGTTAATTAGACGGTTTTGTATCTAATCCTATGTCTATAGTGAGAAAACCTTCGCAAGGAGCGCCATCTACCGAGATACGAGAGAAACTAGAGCCAGAGAAGGCGAGTATAAACTGCTATATACAGGGTGTTTCAAAATTCGGTAACATAATTTTAATGTTCAATTCCTTAAGACAAAATTTTCATATAAACATAGGTCCTTAAACGCCATATTTTTAAGATACAGGGTGTTAAAGTTTCGTTTTTTATATAGTTTTTTGTTTATATCTTGTGCAGTTTTTGAGATATTACAGTGAAACCTCTCCTTGCGGACACCTCTCCCAAGTAACATTATTACCACTCAAGGTTTTATTAATTTGGTTCCTAGGTTATTTAGAGGGTGCTGTTATGGGTTTTAGGATCAATTTGGCTACATAAAGGTAATTTATATTGCTAATTACCTAAAGGGGTGTTATACAACCAAAAAGTGATTTATAAAGGGAGTATAATAAAACTGATATTCCTTCTGTTCCTTTTAGATACTTTTGGTTTTATTAATTTCTGATTTATAAAGATGGTCTTATAAAACCATTTTACCTAAAGTTTTTAAAAAGAAATAAATATAAACTTTGGTCATTTAGTTTTTTTCATTACTTTAGGTCATCACAAAAGTGTTTTATAATTGAGCTAAAAGGTTATCTTATATCCCTTTGTTTTTATAGTTACCAGTAGTCTAAAAGTAAATATGATTAGATAGGCGGCCATATAGAACCTAGTTTCCTTAGGGTTTTTAAGAGTGGTAAATATAAACTTTAGACTTTTGGTTTTTGCCATTACTTTTAGGCATTTTAAAAAGGTTTTATAGGAAGGCTTAAAGGTAAACTTAATTCTTTTATATTGATAGTTACCCATAGCTGTATATTAAATATTATTTAAATAGGCGGCCATATAAAACCTTGTTTTCCTTAAGGGAAGAGAAGGAAGTAAATACTTTCGTGTTTTAGTTTTTTAGGTATTTCTTGTAAAAATAATAGATATACCTATAGGTACAGATTGGTACCTACCTATTGCAAGATTGATTACTTAAAGCCCAATAATTAATAATTGTTGAGTTTCCGTCGTCCTGGGTAGGACACCCAGGCCTAGATAAGGCCTGTTTTTACGGCCAATATAAGAGGTTGCCCTGCAGCCTGCAGGCACAACGAATACCATTGCACTTGGCCTCTCGATTGTGTCGAAATTGCACGATAAAAAACATTTAAAAGTGTTGAAGCGTATAAACGCTTTTAAACACTTTAAAAACAAATACAAAAAATTTAAGTGAGGTTATGTTGACTATGTTTACATTGTTCTTTTTTGTTGGTTTCAAAAGGGCACTCAAAAATCCTTGCTGCGATACAGTAACAAATAAAACCAAGTGACCACTATAAAACCATAATGGCGTATATAAATTTATTTAAAAAATATTGTAAAGAGAAAATATTTATCTAGTCGTTTTAGCAGTGTTTTTTAACAATAATTTTACTTTAATTTTGATTTATGTAAACCAAACAGACTTTTTTAATGGTGAATAGTGTAAATGATTTTTTTTTAATTTTAAATATTTGTTATTTTGTTATTAAAAACTATTAAAAAGCATTCTTGAGCTGGCGCGCTTGTTTTGAGAGCTTTTTAGATACGATTTTATCAGAAAAATAAATCTGGCAGGCAATTCATCAACAAAACGACAAATTCGGTATATTTTTATGTGATAAAATAATTTTGGGCCTCTGACATTTTTAGCAATTTTGTGACCTAAATTATTTTATATAGCCATTGTGAATCTAAAATATCGCCATAGCTTTTATAGGAAAACTTCTTTACTCTAAAGGTATTATGGTATTCAACAGAATCGCCAGGATACCAAATTACCATATCTAGTTTTATAATAGGATAGAGGACGTTTCTGAGTTGCTTTTAGAACCTGGCATAATAGCTTTAGACTCTAAAAGGTTCTATACTGGTGGAACCGCTAGAGGGCGAAGCTGGAGTTTATTTCTTATGGTTTTATAGTGAGTTTAATACATAGGTTGCCACCACCAATTGGGGAGTCCCATTTAGGAGGTCTAAGGGGTATATAAGGGTAATGGGAACGTGCTAGCGACCAAATATTGAAACTAATGGTTTTAAGGAAAGGCGCTGGCAACCTTTTAGCTTCTGCTATAAATAAAGAAATGTTACTTGGGCTATTAAGCGGACACTCCCTTTATGCGGACAAATTTTTTGGAACCAAGCTTTTCCCTATTTCTTTACATGTAAAATTCACTCCTATAACCAGACACTCTAATAACCGGACGCGGACAATTTTTTTTTGGTTAAAAAATTCTAAAACCTCCCTTAACCGGACGCGAACCTCTGACAACGGGACGGAGCGCTGCACGACATGGGCATAAATATTATGTAGTAAATTGACAACAACGCACTCTGCGGTCAGAGAATTACCTCTTTCCGTTTAAATGCGGAGACTAAATACTTCTGTCTTATTTACAACATATTTTATTTGGCGAGGGCGGGACTGCTGTGTTTTATTTTTATTGTTTAATTGGGTAGTAATAGATAGATCTCTTTGAAATGGTGCCTAGTAAAAAACTTCTTAGTTTACGTGAAAAAATTAAAGTTGTTAACGTTTTGGAGAAGAAACATCTATCAGAACGAAAGATCGCTAAAAAATTTAATATTGGAAAAACTCAAGCAGCCGAAATTGTTAATAAATATCTATATAATAAAATTTTGCAGCTCCCTCTCATAAGCGGACACCTCCAATAAGCGGACAAAATCGACGGAACCGTGAGTGTCCGCTTATGGGAGGTTTCACTGTATTATTAAAATAATAGTTAAAATCTACAGAGTAATACTTTTCAGGGGTCATGTCGTCTTTTTCGCCGGATTTTTTTTCCTTGTAAGGCACTGGTAGGCAGAACTAGGTAGTTTAAGACAAGAAATAAAATCCTTGTTTTATTTGCAAACTTTCTTGTTTCTTGCGATTTTTTTGCATCTTTAACCGTTTTAGAGAAAGTCACTGTTTCACCAAAGGCTGCTATTATAAAATAAAAAATGCGCCAGTATGACATCGCGAGTATATCAAAATAAACAAATTTTTATTAATTTATTGTGGTACCTATAAGTAAATATACGTGCTAAATTTGAGTTTATTATCTTAAAAACTGTAAGGGCTATAAAAAACAACATTTTAACACTCTGTATCTTGAAAATTAAGCGTTTGTGGACCTATGTTTATATGAACTTGTTGTCTTGAAATCACTCAAGGAAATTAAGATTAAAATTATGTTATTGAATTTTGAAACACCCTCTATATATCGATCGATGAAAAGATCGCGAGTGTCAATCAGCGGAAGCCAAATAATATTAACCCGTGAATTTAAAAATCCAACAAGTTTTCATGGCTAATCGGGTAAAAAGAAGTTTTTGTTTCTCTAATATTTTTCCGTGGGTAGCTCGAAAGCTTACCTCACTGGGGGTTAAGCTTTCGAGCTCACAGTGTGCCTGAATGAAGTATAGGTTACATAAAAATGGTTCCAAAAACTAATTGCACATTTTGAATATGGACTTTTTCCTGACTTCAGAGCCATATTCATATAAATCCTAGCTGATCCTCTTCTCGAAATTTTTGACATTTTTCTAGTTAGTCTAGGCGCTGGCTCCTGTCACGTGTGACATAATATATGCGCTCAATTTGTTAAGCACCCATAGCAGTATAATAAAAGTTTGGTCACGTGGTCAAACTCATGGTCGTTTGGCCGCCATCTTTAAAAATGGCCTCCAAATTAAAAGATTTTTTGTTTAAGCACACACCCAGTCCTATTTTAATTTTTTAAAGCTTGTTTTACTCCTTTTTGAATGGCAAACAAATTTTATCATAACACATTTTTTAATAAATTACCTAGTTTTTGAGATAAGAGTTAAAATAATACCCATGCTCATTTTATTCTAGCTACAATATTATTGACATTTGTTTTTTTTTGTTACATAGAAGGCTTTATACCTTTCACAGCAAAGGATATTGACTATATGTTTTTAAAGTTCGTTGGATGGTACCCCTAAAGACTGCATTAAAGAGGGTGGTTTCTGAAACTGTTCACAATATTATAGAAAAAGTGAATTTGCAGCGAAACGATGCATCCTAGCGAAAAACGATAAAATTAGTTTTTTATAGTACTTTTAATTTCGCTTCTTCCGATGTATCACTTAGCCTCCTAGCTTTGATAGTTAGCTGTACAAGCCAGCTAAAATATACAATTTTGTAAAAATTCCATGTTTTCGCTCCAAAATCGATATTTTTTTTTAATTGTAAAAAATATGACAATGGTCAGAAGAAGCGGAATTAAAAGTACTATAAAAAATTACGCTGAACGTTTTTCGCTACGAGCATCGTTTCACTACAAATCCACTTTTTGTATAATCTTGTGAACAGTTTTAGAAACCACCCTCTTTAAAGCAGTCTTTAGGGGTACCATCCATCGAACTTTAAAAACATAGTCAATATCCTCTTCTGTGAAAGGTTTAAAGCCTTCTATGTAACAAAAAAAACAAATGTCAATAATATTGTAGCTACAGTAAAATGAGCATGGTTATTATTTTAATTCTTTTGCGAGCAGAAATACTAATAATCTTGGTATATCTCAAAGACTACTTGATTTATTAAAAAATGTGTAATTATAAAATTTATTTGCCTTTAAAAAGGAGTATAATAAGCCTTTAAAAATTAAAATTGGATGACTGGGTAGGGAGATACGCTTAAACAAAAAAATCTATTAATTTGGCGGCCATTTTCAAGAATGGCGGCCAAACGACCATGAGTTCCACCACGTGACCAAACTGTTTTTTATACACCTATGGGTGCTTAACAATGCCCCGCAGTCAAACTGAGCGCACATATTAGGTGACACGTGGCAGGACCCAGCGCCTAGACTAACTAGAAAAATGGCAAAAAAATTATAAAATTTCGAGAAGAGGATCAGCTAGGATTTATATGAATATAGCTCTGAAGTCAGGAAAGAGTCCATATTCAAAATATGCAATTAGTTTTTGGAACCATTTTTATGTAACCTATACTTCGTTCAGGCACACTGTGAGCTACCCACGGAAAAATATTAGAGAAACAAAAACTTATTTTTACCCGATTACCCACGAAAACTTGTTGGATTTTTAAATTCACGGGTATTAAAATTCACGTTTCTTAAGTACTTCAGTTTAAGAGCGAGTACTTACGTAGCACTTTTTAGGAAATGCCTGGTAGTAAAGGAATTTCGAAATGAACTATTTTTTTGGCACAAAATGACGGATAATAAATCACCAATTAATTATTACATAAATTATTAACAAACTATTTTTAGCAAGGATTATAAATACAAAATCTATGAAATGCTACTTAATAACAAATATTTTTTGTAGATAAAAATAAAACCGAATTTTCTCTGGTAATTTCAATCTCAATGTTACACACGGCAAGCAGATTTTTTATCTCAAATTTTTGTGCTTTAGTCATGAAACATATTTATCAATTTAGAGCCCACTTAGTGAGATTCAAAAGGTCATACACAATGTGCTTTTAATATTAATATTGCAGTGGCAGTCAGAGCAATAATAAACACATACTTACATTTAATTTAGTAATCGGATCTCTCCTTTAATTCGGAATTTCAAATAGTTTTAAAAGTTACAGCAGTGTGTGCTCCAAAACGAAATTAAATACAAGGTGTTTAAAAACAAAGAACTTTTTAAATAGCTTAAGAAACTACTAGAGCGATCGCGCTGCGGCTTGCTGCAGATACTGTGTTTACAAGTTGTACCAGGCTTGTCTGTGTTTGGCCTTTGTAAGTTAATTTTTCGTCATTTAACAAAAGTATAAAATTAACATCTAAAAACATCAGCACGTATTTTGGTAATACTACAATTTTTATACAGTGCGCCAAAAAAGTTATTTAAAACATTTTTCAAAAAAAAAAGTTGTTTTCTGTTATCTTTTAAACTGCAAAAGCTAAATTTTAGAGTGTTTTTGGGTCAGTTAAAATAACAGAAAATTTGACAGCTTTATACGTTATTTTCAATAAGGTTAAAGGAAACTTCCAGGGCAAATAAAGATAGATTTTGCAACACTAAAGATAAGCATAACATAAATGTGCTACACATTCCCTCAATTGTTTGTTTATTAATATTTGTTTATTTATTTTTATTAGATTTATGGCTTTTTACAAACCAAACTACCGAATTTTAGCAAAAACTTCGACTGCATTAAAAAAACAATACAAAACTAACCTTAACAAAGAACGGCCTCCCTAAGTACCGGACGTCATTATAGTCAATAGCAATAAAAGAGGAATAAGTTTTTTATTAGAATTTTTTTAATTATTTTTAAGAATTTAAACGGTCTCAAAAAATAAAATATTTTACATTAATTTTTGTCAATTGCAAATGTCAAAATTGAAATATAACTGTTTTTAACGCGCCTGTATAAAAACTTTAAGAACACTAAAATACGCGCTTATTTTTTACTACAAATGATAACCGAAAACTTGGACTTTTGCGGAAGTATTTGTTTTTTAATATTTTGTACCAAACATTTTTGTATTGTCTTGAAACATTTATAATTTAAGTAACAAAATTTATAAACTCCTCTTTGTCAGGAATCTTCAAGAAAAAACTCATTAAAAACATTGAGTCTAACGCAAGTAAACCCCCCTCCCCCCTTGAGCGTCACATAATTTAGGAATGGTGCCTATAACCGAATATTCTTAATTAATCAGGAACAAAAATGCAATTTGACAATAAACTAAAATGTATGCTGCCTTATTCAAAATGAAGGACTTAATAGTCGTTCCCTTTATACAATGTGACAGTGGTGAATAGGGGTTCTACAAAGCATTCGCATTAGATTTGTTTTTTAACAACATTGATTGACATCAAGCTGTGAAAAACTCGAGTCGTTCGGTATTAATATTCATGTTTTCTGCGACCAAAAAAACGGCATCTATCTCTTTCATCCGCTGCTTCTACTTTTCTCATATATACACGTTGATAATTTGTGCAGCTCCGCTGCTTGACGTCATTCCTGTTGTAGTTTTTGATTGGTCGTTGTGATGAAAGGAACGGTGGCTGCAACCTTGTCTGACGTCAGAGGGAGACGCGCACCGAATACTGTTGTGACTTGACAACAGCAGAATATTAGGTTAGGAAAAAGAGCAAAATAGTTTGCATGCATAGGCTGGCAAACCGTCCTTGTATCTCGGTCTGCATGAATTAAATAGAAAAGAAAATGAATATCGAAATATTAGAGGCGGTGCTGTAACTCTACAGCACTTATTAAGGACCCGCTACTGCGGGGTAAACAAATAAAAACTGACATGAGGAAAACATTGATGTAATTTTATGTTTGAATATACAGGGTGTTCCATAACTTAGGGGCCATAGGCCAACAGGTGATAGAGGAGGTCAATGTATGGGTCAAAACTCTTTCTTTGTCGAGGTACAGAGCATCAAAGTTGGCGATTTTTTAAACTTTTTTAATAATAACTTTTTTTTAAAACAGTAAAGTCATGTATTGGAACAAGAGCAATAAATTGAAATAAAACCAATTTTTAAAAAGATTTGTTGGTCAATTAAAAAAAAATCTATTTTTTTGGTATTAACTTTTATGAATGCCATATTAAACGCAATGTTTTTTTTATATTTTTTGTTAATAAAAACAAGTCTCTAGCGAGACATAATAATAAAATATTATTGATATTTTTTAAAAGAATAAGTAAGCAATAATTATTTTTAATTTTTTTTTATACATTTTTGGAGGTTACTTTGACAGCCTGTATCTCCTTAACTTGTAATTTTATTAAAAAAAGGAATACCACATTTTTGAATCACAATTACCTGGGTATTTAGCTGGCTGTGACAGATTTTCTTCTTTTTTTTTGTAAAACCCTTTTCCCCCCACTCCTCTAACTTTAAAAATCCTATATCTTGGAAACAGATGCGTATTGACCTCAATGTTATATAGACATTTTTCTCTAAAATAACCTTCTGTATCACCTGCTGCACTATGGCCCCTAAGTTATGGGACACCCTGTATATTAAACAAATTATTTCGTAGTTACCACATCTCGCTGACATTAAAATAAGGCTCAAATCACCCTTAAACATTTTCCCAAAAATTTTAATCCCAAATGGAAAAATTAATTTTAAAACAAATATTTTTATGCACTAGAAAGGGACAGAATGCTTCAAGAAAACAACGACATGGGCAAAGACAAGGAAGACAGAAGCATGGAATTCAAACGGCTTAGGAGCGAGCTGAGAGAAGTGAAGTTTCGCGAGAACAGACTTATTTCCGACTACTCTGAACTGGAGGAGGAAAATATTGCTTTACAGAAACAGGTGAGTACCGAAGTAGTTGCGAAGTTTTTCAAGGTCTTCTAATGTTTTTTGAGAGACCCTGTATACATTGTTTATGTAGGTTTCATTCAACCAAAAGTCGAAGACAAAAGAATTTTCTTTGGTATAATGGCTTTTTTTCCTAGGTCTCGAGTCTCAAAAGCTCTCAAGTTGAATTCGAAAGTCTAAAACACGAAATCCGAAGACTGCACGAAGAAATGGACTTGCTCAACCTTCAAGTGGAAGAGCTAACCAATTTGAAAAAAATCGCCGAGAAGCACATGGAAGAAGCTTTAGAATCCCTCCAGAGCGAGAGAGAAGCCAAGTATGCCTTAAAGAAGGAACTGGATCAACACATCAACAGAGAATCGTTTTATAATATCAATAATCTGGCATACAGTATACGAGGTAAGCTAAAACTCGACCAACGTCTCAAATACTGCATGACAGTTATATAGAACTTTAACTAAAGTTAATGAGTTTGTTTACTCTTTCATTTAAAGCATAGAATCAGTGGCAAAATTAAAAATTAAAATATTTAATTTATCTTTGCTGAAACACACGGCGTCGTCTAGTCTATTAAAACTGATCGATAATCTCGTATGTACTGGGTGGGCCAAAAAAACAGGACAATTTTTTTAAAATTATAACCTGAACTATATAATCGATTTTAATGGGATAAACTGCAGTTTGCACACAATTAATCAGAGTTTTAACTAAATATATTGTTTTGTTCGCCATCTCAAAATCCAAGATGGCGGACAAAATTAAAATGTACCCTTCAAAGATGCTCGTTTATTCTTGTGTTGCGAACATGTTTTAATTATTTTTAGATTGATCACCATCTTAAAATTTAAGATGGTGGGCAGAATCATACTTGATTCTTCAAAATTCTTTTTTTAATATATAGAAAAGCACTACTTTTCCCCCACTCAACTAGGTACAAATTAGTAAAATCGGTGTGATGGTTCTCAAGAAATCTATTTTTGTTTCAACCCTTGTTTTACAGATTATACGATTGCATTGCCAATCCTGTCTGCATTCATTTCCTTATAAATTCGTTATTAATAAACCGATTTTAGTGAAATAAAAAAATCATGGTGAGCATTGGAGAATTGATTGCGCTCTTTAGAGATTGTAATCAAAATTTTTCGCCATCTTAGAATTTAGGATGTCGGACAGAATCATACTTGATGCAATGGAATTGTATAATTTGTAAAACAATGGTTAAAACAAAATCATATTTTGTAAGAACCACTTTACTGACTTTAGTACTTTGTACCTTGTTAAGCGGAAAAAAAAGTAGTGCTTTTCTTTAAATTAAAAAAAAAACTAAAACATTTTTGGAAAATAAGAATAAGATGGCGGAAAATTTTGATTATAATCTTTAAAGAATAATCCATTCTCGTCATGGTTTTTTTTATTTTACTAAGATTGGTTCAGTAATAATGAGTTTATAAGGAAATGAATGCAGACAGGATTGGCAATGCAATCGTATAATCTGTAAAACAATGGCTGAAACAAAAACATATTTTTTGAGAACTACCACACCTATTTTACTAATTTGTACCTCGTTGTGTGGGGGAAAAGTAGTGCTTTTCTATAAATTAAAATAAAAACTAAAACATTTTCAGAAAATAAGAATAAACACGCCATTTTGAAGAATCAAGTATGATTCTGTCCGCCATCTTAAATTTTAAGATGGCGATAAATTTTGATCATGATCTTTAAAAAGCAATCAATTCTCACCAGGATGGTTTTTGCGTGATCGCGGCTTAATGATTTAGTTTTTAATTAGCTTTGGTTTAACACTAAGAAAGTTGGCTTAGTTCGGCAAGAGCCGTTGGTTGATGCCACAGGGAGGCAAGGATCACCCTCGTGTAACGCGTCTTGGCGAGCGTACAATTTTAATAATAGGGTATTTGACAAATTTGAGAAAAGAGTTTAGAATGATACATAGATCCCTAATTTGCTACGCAAAATTATTAAAATAGTATATTTTATTATGACTACATTTCAAATTAAGTTTTCTAATTTCCGATTTGAATTTGCCGCTAAAACGCTCATTTCTAGCATGGCGTTGCAATGACGTCACAGCGCAGTAAACTCGCGGACAGATACACGGCATTTAAGTGTTTATTTGTTTTTGGTCTGTGTTTTTACTGTTTTTTATGTAAAAAAATGTCCTATAATTGGTGTGTAGTGCCTCAGTGTTCGAATATTAACATAAAGAAACTATTTATTCATGTGCCTACAGCAGTAAAAGAACGGAAAAAGTGGGTAGAACTTGCTCGAAGAGACCCAAGGACCTTATCTAAAACATCTTCACTTCATTTGTGAAGATCACTTTGATGTGAGTCTAACTAAACTGTTTCTATTAATTTTTCTCACGTTGTCTATAATATATAACTATTTCGTAAATGACGATGAAATTTTTGAGGTTAGGTTTATTACAAGGGGTGAACAACTATAATAGGCAGAAAGGTGTACAAATTTTTAGGTGGTGCTAGGCAGTTATTAGGCAAGACTAGGGAGTACCTCTAAATGCAGGACTAGGCAGTGCACATGCAGGCTAAATCTAGGACTGAGCAGTGCATATGCAAGACTAGGCAGTGCATAAGCAGGACTATGCAGTGTAACCTATGCAGTACTTCAAGTATTGCTGGTCGTTGTCTACTTTTTGCCGACCTGTCCTGCAATTTTTGATTGTTTCTTATGCTTAAAATAATAATGATTGGGTATTTAATTGTATCTATTGTAAGTGGCATATTAAACAAAAAAGCAAAACATATAACCTAACCTCAAAATCTAAATGAGTAAAAGTAGGTGAAGAATATCGTAAAAGAACTTTCAGTTATATACAAAACAACTCATCGAATACTTACATCAACATTTGAACGTTTCTAAATTCCGCAGAACAAAAATCACTGTTGTTGGCAAAGAAGCCTGCCACCATAAAGGAATTCAGCATTGGCAAGTTGGAGCTATCGGCTTTGAAGAATCCGTTTTCCACTGAAAATGTTTTTTATAAGCCAAACACAAAATAAAATCTAATTTAGGACGATAATTTGCACTTTAAACCAAAGCAAACATTACCATCCATAAGAAAATAACACAGAAAATAGGTTCGTTCGAGGCGTTTACTGTTTTGTGACGTCACTCGCAGCTGATTGGTAGACCGCCTGTTTTGAATCACGTGGCTAATTGTTTTAATTCAATGAATTTATTTAAATAAAAGAACTATGAATTTGACAAAAAATTAAACAAAAAAGTTTGTTTTTAGAATTCCCAAGACCTAAAGAGATACCTAAAAATAAATATATATTTATTTTTTACTACTGTCAAACACCCTATTGTGTATGCGTATCAACGACGAATGCACACTATATTTTCGCTGTTTAAGGGGGTAAGGGTCAGTTTAGAGAAAATAGGTAAATGGAATATCAGGTGTGTTAAACAAGGACACACATCGAGATAGGTGTGATTTGGAATTGCTCCAATTTCAGTGCAAAAAATCTATCTGGTTTTTTTATCCCAATATAACGAGTATTATTTATTATTAACACCGGGTTGAAAATAAATTTGAAAAAATAATTAAACATAAAATAAAATTTTGTGAAACCAACAGAAACAACTACTCCGAGGGAAAATACCCCTACCGGCATTGAATTATACTGATGGCTTGATGCTTTCGTTGGGAACTTGTTAAAACTGTTTGGTTTTCACTATCTCCAACGTCGATCACACGGATACGAATGATCCGTCTGGAACACGTCCTGACAATCAGGAACAAGTGATCCATGCCAATCCACGACCGGACCGGTTTCGACCTTTTGGGCCATCCTCAGGTGAATTTGGGCGATAGCTCCGTGTAGAGTATATGTTTTTAAAAGTTTTTAAACTTATGTTTTTAAACTTATGCTCTACACGGAGTTATCGCCATCATTCACCGGATGGTGGCCCAAAAGGTCGAAACCGGTCCGGTCGTGGATTGGCATGGATTACTTGTTCCTGATTGTCAGGACGTGTTCCAGACGGGGATCATTCGTATCCTTGTGATCGACATTGGAGATAGTGAAAACCAAACAGTTATAAAATAAAATGTTTTGTAGTTTAAAAAATGTATCAAACTGAGGGCGTGGAAACGAACCTATGAAACTCGATATTTTGCTTTTAGCGTTGTGCAATCTATTTCTTTTACTTTTTAGTGAAAGCCCATTAAAAGAATACGATTTTTGTTCTTAGGCATAACTGAGGAAACAGCTCTTGGTAGTGACGGGGAAGAAGATGGTTTAAAACATCTTGAACAGAGCATGTCAAGTGGTACCGGTTCGGAACTAACTTCACCAGATGATAAGCACGTCGATCTTTTCTCAGAGGTTTGTTTACCCAGTAATTCTAAACCAGGAAGGCGGGAAATTGAATATTAAAAAACAGTTTTTTTGATCTGTCGGGAACTCGAAAGGTTATTTTAGCTCACACTACTATTATACTATAGTAGTGTGAGCTATAGTGATCCTAATTTTTTCGAGAAAAAAAAAGTTGCTCCGATTTCAAAAATTTTTATATATCTTTGCGATTCAGATGATTTTGAAACTTTTTTGTCGCGCCGTCTGTCTGTCTGTATGTCTGTAACGACCAACGCGCATAACTCAAAAACCGCTTGGCCGATTTGAATGAAGTTTGGTACCTAGGTTGGGTCTTGGGTGGAGATGGTCCCATATAAAAATAAACAAAATCTACCGAACACAAGCCAAATGCAAGGGTGGGGGTAGATTTCACAAATTAGAGTTTAACTGAAAATATGGCGAGTGTGATATTAAACGAAAGGTAATTAAGTCTGGGGTTAAACAAAATATATATGAGATTTTTTTGAAAAAGGGGTGGGGGTAGATTTTAAAAATTAGAGTTTAAGCCAAAACATGGCTTGTGCGATATCAAACGAAAGGTAATTGAGTCTGGAGTTGAATAAAATAAATTTCAGATTTTAGTTATATTAGCTCTCACATACACCATAACTATAGTACCTAGTGTGAGCTTAGGTGCCCATAGATTGGTAGAGTATTTTTAATTTTAAACATTATAACTCTGTAACACATAGTTTTTGGTTTAGGTTCATCTTAATGAGCTGAAAAAACTGGAAAAACAGCTAGAAATTCTGGAGAAAGAGAAACTGTCACTCACTTCAAGCTTACGAGAAAACCAGAATATGGTTGAGAAGAGCCAAGGAGAGGTGCAGACCTTTGTTTCAAGGTGTGTTCATTTCATTCTTTTACTTTTCCGTTGTTTGTATTTATATCTTAAATTTTGCTACAAATACAGTACCATGAAAAGAACAAAAATTGGCGAACCAGGGGATTTTCCGCCGCTCTTGGTTCTCTCCATAGTAACAGAGTGGGAGAAGCACACGCGACTACGCGTAGACTGCGGCCAATAAAGCACCCAAAGGCTCACATACACATAATTATTTACCGAATTAGATTATTTGTAATAAAAACTCAATAAACAAGCAATTTACATCAAAATTATATTTTTATAAATAAAAGTGCTCTAGACCCCCTCCCAAAATGGAAACTGTTAAAAACCCCTTGTTCGAAAACGGCTTGAATCATCGGTATTTTGATACATTTTAACTTACTTGAAATTTGAAAGCCACAAAGGGAAATTAGTCTTTTTATATCTTGTTTTTTAGGTTAACTCAACTAGCTGCCCATGTCGATTCCCTCCAACATTTAGGCCAAAGCTACGATAAGTCGTTACAAAAACCGGTAGATCAAGCGAGCATATTACTCAACCAATACCAACAGTGGTTCAAGTTGTCCAACAAGGAAATTGATGGACTCAAAAATGACATTAGGGTAAAAGAACATTTTAGCTTTACCCTCTTAGTTGATTTTATTTCCACCAAACTTTACACAAAATCGCTAGTAAATAAGGCATAAATGACGCTGCTTTATGTCGAAAAAACGATTTTTTTTAAAATTAACTATATTTTAAACGCGCAAACTAAATTTTCTTAAGAGATACATTAAAGATACAGAAACGAGAGCAAGAGCTCGATTTCTGGCATAAACGGTTGCCTACAGTCTAGCTCTTAAAGTTTTAGAAGTATGTTCAGAAATTTTCGTCGCAAGTTAGGTGGCTCTGGTCCGTTACGTCATTCGTCAGCGCCTTATACAAGGTGTTCCATTAAGGATGGCAGCCGGATTTATCTCAGAAACTACTAGGTTCAAGTGGTGTAAAAATGAGACAATTTTTAAAAGTTTTATATTTTTAACATTTTAGACTCCTCTGTAGGGCTTTTTTTTAGGATATCAGCAATAATCAGAAAAATATTGCCAACGTAAAAATATAGAAATTTGACCTATAATATGAGAAAAAAAAATTAAAACTGTCTCATGTTTTACCTTGAAAAAGTTCAAAAATGAGACAGGTCAGGCGAAATATGACACAGTGATAAACTTCACGTATAAACAGTCGGATCGCCGTCTAAACCAAAAATAAGACATTCAGGGTAAAATTAAGACATAAGTTTTTGTTTTTTACCTTCCTAGCCCGCGTAGTAATGTCTAGAGATGGTATTAGTTTCGACGATATTTTTTTTTTAGATAACGCCAAAAATATGTTATTTGGGTGTATTTTGACCTATCTTAGCAATATCGTCGTGATGTCTTTCTGTGTGTGTGTGTGTGTATATTATTTCTGTCCGTAACACGATAGCTCCTAAACCGTCGAACCGATTTTTATAAAATTTTCATGTCAAAGAGTGATCGACACTTACGAACTGCTTAAATTTTGGTCAAAATCCATTTTGACGACACGCTGATAATCATAAATTATATCTATTCGTGTTTCTTGAAAAATTCTGCTTAATTTGTAGCTCTATGTCACTTCCCCACAGGGAAGAAATGAAAATGTAACTTTTTATTAATAAATTAATTACTCCTACGTGGTGACTAAACCGGTTCTTATTATTTGATTTTTGAAGAAAAGCCTAGAAAATTCAATAATAATTACTTAACAAAATCAAGTTAAATTACTAATTGATTTGTATCTAAATGTTTAAAGAAATTTAATTTCTTAAGTTTGGTATTATCTTAAAAATTTCCTTTTTGAAAAAGTCAAGAAGAATTGCATTTTCTAGGTGTAATATATTAATTACCTTGGCAGAGGTGAGTGAGTATGAAGAATGCTTCGAGCGGGAACGGGGTTGATTATCACGTTAATTAGTCCGTTAATTTAACTGTTCACTGAGATGCGTCCGTTATCAGCCACGATTGGTGTTCAAGAGACCGCGCAATCAATCACTCGCTGGGTCTGTACACTATTTTGTTATACCACATTTGGTTTCTGTACAAGTTTACACACAAACGATATTATAATACATTAATTACACTAGCGTTTTCTTAATACGCCGAATAAATAAAAGAACCGGTTTACTTACCAAGTTAAAGTAATAATTTTAGCTCACACTACTACTATAAGTAGTGTGAGCTATAGCTCGAGAAAAAAAAAGTTGCTCCGATTTCAAAAATTTTTATATATCTTTGCGTTTCAGATGATTTTGAAACTTTTTTGTTTTGCTGTCTGTCTGTCTGTCTGTATGTCTGTAACGACCAACCCGCATAACTCAAAAACCGCTTGTCCGATTTTAATGAAATTTGGTACCTAAGTTGGGCCTTGGGCCGTGATGGTCCCATTTAAAAATGAACAAAATCCACCGAACGCAAACCAAATAAAAGGTAGGGGGTAGATTCTAAAAATTAGAGTTTATGTGAAAATATGGCGTGTGTGATATCAAACGAACGGTTATTATGTCTGGAAATAAAAAAAATGAATTTTAGTTTATTTTTAAAAAAAGGGTTTGGGTAGATGTCAAAAATTAGAGTTTAAGTGAAAATATGGCGTGTGTGATATCAAACGAAAGGTAATTGAGTCTGGAGTTAAACAAAATACATTTTAGTTTTTTTCAAAAGGGTGGGGGGTAGATTAAAAAAATTTGAGTTTAAGTTAAAACATGGCTTGTGTGGTATCAAAAGAAAGGTAATTGAGTCTGGAGTTGAATAAAATATATTTCAGTTTTTGATTATATTAGCTCACACTATAACTATAGTACCTAGTGTGAGCTTAGGTGCCCATAGATTGACAGAGTATTTTTAATTAATATTCCCTTCCTGTGGGGAAGTGACTTAATTATCTAGAATTTTTTAAGCAATACGAATATGGTATAATTTATGAATGTTTATTATAGAGTTTCGTCAAAAGTGCAAGTTTTCTAGTCGGGAAATGTGATTGTTGCCCGCTAGCTGAAAGCTACAGAAGCAAAAATATTTTAGATAAATCGTTACGTGACACCCTGCTCAATCCGATAAAGCAAGATTTCAAATTTTCTTGTTAATTTTTTTTAAATGTTGTGAGAAATCCTTACTCAAGCTTTTTATAGGAACTCGAGAAACTCACCAACGTCTCAGACGCGACGCTTCACCTCAGAAACGAAATAACTAACCTAAAAAACAAGCTTTTGGACACTGAGCAAAAAAGCATGGATGTCGAATCTGATTTAAAATTGCTCAAAGACTTCGCAAGCGAGGCAGGCGTGTCTTTGGAAGAAACGCAGAACAATCTCCAAACTGTAACCGAGGAGCTTGCGCAGTTGTATCATCATGTGTGCACTGTTAACGGACAGACTCCCACTAGGGTTATGTTGGACCATGAGAAGGAGGGGATGACTCCAAGTAAGTACTTTCCCAAGTAACATTTTAGGGCATATTGAATTAAAGTTGAAGTAAAAGGATTGTAGGATAAGTCATAAACTAGAACAAATAAATAAATCGTTATTTATAGACAAGAAATTTTGAAGAATTCTTTTAGGAAAAAGGTTTTTTCCTCTTTTTAATGCCTGATCTGCAGTTTCACTTTTTACCGCTCACTTCTATTTCCCTCTTTCTGTAATAGAAAAAGATGGAGAGATAAATCTCTTTCTATTAGAGAAAGAGGAAAATAAAAATGAGCAGCAAGAAGTGAAACTGCGGATCAGGCCTAAGTCTTTAAACCGGTTTCAGCTATAAAAGCAAAGGGAGGAGACAATTTGTGCTAAGCCTGACCTAGTATTCTACTTTGAGGTTCTCGATTGCCGTGAGCATTTTTAAGACAACATAGCTTGTAAAACAGTGTTAATCTTGACCTTAAAAAGTTCTTGACAGTTAAGAACTTTTTTGATTTGCTACATAAGTTAGAGTAACTTATTTTTGACCTTTAAGACAGGGCCGTTTTTAGTTAAGTTACAGGTTGAAATTTATTATTTTTAACGAATAAGTATGATCTAAAACGCATTGTTCAACTATATATATAGGAAAATCTTCCATTTTATTTAACCAAATGGAAACTTCGGCGTTGCCTAGGTTAAAACTTGCACTTTATATTGTCCTAATAAAAAAAACGTATGGGTGGAGAAAGTAAGAAACCTAAAACACAGCCATGCCAGGGAGTAGTGGTGGGAGACTATGCTTTGTGGGAGTGTTGACATAATCTAACATTTTGTTTACTCACGTTGGTTAGTTTCGTTAGTTTTTCGGAGATCAATGTTGATATTTTTAAGATTGTTTCATCTTGTTCAAATCTTGGTCAAAGTCTCATCTAGGTAACTTGGGCATGCAAGACAAACTGTGCTAATTGCCTGTTTTCTCGTCCAAATTACCTTGGTTTTCGTCCCCACTTTGGAAAAATGTTGGGAAATTTCCCTTTTTTTAACCTATTAATTTTCTATAAGGAAAAATTACTTTCCCTTTTTTATGTAGTTAACCCAATTTTAACCAAAAATATTACTTCGGTTATACCATGTGTATAACACCACTGTCAGAATTTCTAATTCCAACTGGACTGATTTTACGTCACAGCTATGATGTAGCGAATTTGCGGCAAAATTTCCCACACTTTTAAACGAGCCCATGCAAAAATATATGTGCCGCTTCACAGATATTGTTTTCGAAGTATAATTTCGATCAGGTGATTGGCAACTAATACTTTTTGAGGCTATGTGCCAATTCAAGTCAAATTGATCAGCTGGCAGAAAAAGTACTTGTTTTAATTTTAGTTCTATTGTCGGAACGATCAAAAACAGTCAGCTTACCTTTTCTGGTACTAAATATCAGACAGAGAGAATATAACTTAGATACAAGGTCTGTAGAGGATAGGTTGCCTGGTAACTCCATGGTCGAAGCGACGTGAGAGGTGACAGCGCGTCACTTGGAGTGCCACGATTTGATTAAAGCGCTTTGTTTACGTGTGTTTCTAAGTATTTTTAATCTTCGAGGGTTTACTTTTTACATTTGTGGTGTTTTTTTCGGACTATATTTATTTAAAAACTGTAAATATTTGTTTTATGGGTACAGGTAGACCTCGTCAGATGTCTATCAGGGGAAATGAATCGACCCCTGCCCTCCGTAGATTCCAGATTCCGACCCGGAGAGTTAGCACCTGTCTAGGGTCCCTTTCCCAGGGTTACGGGAGAAGATCACATCGATATGAAAGGCGGAGAGAATGGACCTCGGTACGGTGATCATAGCGTAGGTGGCAACCCTTTCTTTTAGGGATAGTATAAAAGACAGCTGTTGCCTTACAGTATGGCGTTGGCTCGTCAAAGGCTAGAGGAGAAAAACCTTGATTAAAAATCCTGGCCCTCCAAGTAGGGGGTTGAGGCATTAGACTGGTTCTCTAATACTTGTAAAACAAAGCAATTACCAAAAAGCCTAAACAAAGCCTCGGAGCAATAGATGGAAATTCTCAAAGACGAAAAAAGCAAAGACAAAGGACTATGAATATAGCTACATGGAACGTACAGGGAGTGAATCAATAATTGGACCTTATTGCAACCGAAGTGCAGAATTGTAAGATCGATATCATTGCACTTACAGAGACAAAAAAGAAAGGAACAGGTACGAATAGTGTCGGCAATTTCGTCCATATATTCACTGGAGTCCCAAAAGAAAGAAGAGCAGCCAGAGGGGTATCCATATTAATTGAAAAACCTAAAAAATAAGATTATCGACTACGATTGCATTAGTGAAAACATACTTCGAGTGAACATGAAGATGCTTGGTCATAATATAAGCATAATAGCAGTCTACGCACCATCGGATGACGAAAAAGTAGCTACAAAACAACTGTTCTTTGACCAACTTGATGAGACTATCACCAAAATCGGTAATACCAGAGAAATAATTATGCTTGGCGATTTTAATAGCCGAACTGGTAGACAAACCCCGAGCAAAGTGATAGGACCATTTGGAGAGGAAGTAACAAATGATAATGGCTTAAGACTGGTGCAATTGTGTGAAACCCACAACCTAAAAATAAATAATGGTTTTTTTAAACATAAGGATATTCATCGATATACCTGGATTCAGCCAACAAGAAATCTTAAATCAATCATTGATTATGCTATAGGTGGACAACACTCGCAATTAAAGTGGTATGATGTGCGAGCACTTCGTGGTGTTACCTGTGGATCTGACCACCATCTGGTAAAAGCAAAAATATTATTCCCTTTAAGAAAAACAAATAAGGACGAAAGTATTAGAGAAAATGAAAACCTAGAGTGCATCGAAGACAACAAAAATACAACTTTAGAAGTCTAGAAATCGAAAGTACTCAAAGATTGTATCAGAACCGATTAGATCAAAAATTAATAAACACAAATCACTCATTTGAAGAGATATATACAAACATAATAAAAAGCTTGAAGGAAGCAAGCAACGAAGCTGTTGGATACCAAGATAATAGAAATAATAGGAAGATGTGGTGGACGGAGAAAATACAGGAAATGGTCAAAGAGAAAAAACGCACATACTTGAAATGGCTCAGTACTAATGAACAAAGAGACCTAGAAATCTACAGGGAAACCAGAAGACAGCTAAGAAATTTGATACGCACAGAAAAAAATGAACTGTTCGAGCGCAAATGCCACGATATCAATACACACGTAGGAGGTAGGCAGAGTTCTGAAGTATGGAAATTCATTTCTACAGTAAAAAACCCAACAAAAGAAAAAGTAAACATCCAGATCATCAAACCAGAACAATGGACAGAACACTACAAGGGACTGCTGCAGGAAACGAGACCCGAATATCTGGCAGCCTCTCCGAGGAGAGACATAGAAGTACACGGAGAGAAAAAGAAAAAGAAATGATAAAAAATAGTATTAAAAAGCTTAAATCCGGAAAAGCTACCGGACCTGGAGGAATATATGCTGAAATGCTCAAATATGGATCAGAGAAACTAATCGAAAATCTCACATATATTATCAATCAATGCATAAACGGACATCCAGTACCTGATGATTGGAAAATTGCATTCATATCCTCAATACACAAAAAAGGAAACAAGCTGGATTGCAACAATTACAGAGGAATTTCAGTAACCAGTACTCTCAGTAGATTGTACGGAAGGATTCTTAGAGATCTAATAGAGAAGGATTTTCATGAACAAGAAGAAGAAGTGCAAAGTGGGTTTCGTGCAGGCAGATCTTGTAGTGATAATGTTTTTGTCTGAAACAAGTAATTGAGAAAAGGAGCGCCAGAAATATAGAGACTCATGTTACCTTTGTGGACCTACAAAAAGCATATGATACCGTTCCAGTAGAAAAACTATGGACAGTGCTAGAGCAGACTAATATCAATCATACATACATAAAAGCGATAAAAGAACTATACAAAGGGTCAAAATCTAAAATTAAAATTGGAAATCGACTTTCAAAAGAATTCCTGGTAACAAAAGGCTTAAGACAGGGATGTTGTATTTCTCCAACTCTTTTTAAAATATATATCGCAGTAGCTCTAAAAAACTGGAAACGGAAAGTGCACGGCATGGGAATACAACTTAACGACCGATTTACCATATACACACTACAGTTTGCTGACGACCAAGTAATTGTAGCTAATGATAAAGAGGATATGGAGTATATGATGAGAAAGTTAATGGAAGAATACCAAAAGTGGGGATTAACAGTGAACGTGGACAAGACACAGTACTTATGTATTGGAAACGAATCCAGTGAGTTAGAACTAGAGAATGGACAAGTAATATCTCCATGCAATGAGTATGTATACTTGGGTGTCACATTTGATAAGACAGGAACAGACTGTAAAGAACTGGAAAAAAGAATAGTAAAAGCAAAAAAGGTTATTGAATGTCTTAACAGTATTTTATGGAGCAGAGAGATAAAAAATAATGTAAAATTTAACATATATGAAACAATGGTGAAAAGCACGCTGTTGTATGGAATAGAGACTTGTCGCGTAACAGAAAATTACAAAACAAAAATGGAAAGTGTCGAAATGGATGCAATAAGAAGATCAATGAGAATATCTAGAACAGATCACATAAGAAATGAGATCATAAAAGAAAGAATGGGAATCGAAGGAAGCATAACGGATGACATCACTAAAAGACAACTGATATGGTACGGCCATGTACAACGGATGAACGACGAAAGATTACCAAAGCAGGTCCTAGAATGGCAACCAATAGGGCGCAGAAAAAGAGGGCGTCCTAAACTAGAATGGCAACAGTCAATCCAAAGATCAATGAGTCAAAAAAATCTGACAGAAGATGATTGTCAGGATCGAAGGAGGTGGAGAATAGGCGTCGGACAACGTAGAAAAACGTTCTAAACCGACTAAATAAAAAAATATATTTGTTTTAGTTTACTTATACGTTCTACTTGTAGTTATTTTAACGGACTAAAAGCTTCCCAAGGCATTGTGCCTTTGGGATATTTGGTATAAGGTAAGTTTTATATTTGAGTTAGTTGATGTATTTTATGAATAGTGTTATTAGGGACGCTTTAAGAAGAATAACAAAACATATTTACACTTAAATCAATAACGAAACACAAGAAACTTGAAGATTTCCTACTATATTAAATGCTTTTAATTTAAATGGACACTCCGGGTGACGTCATTTCCCGCTTCAACAACTGGCTCTGATTGGCCAGAAAGTTACCAGGTAACCTATCCTCTATAGACCTTGACTTAGATACGAGATTGTAATTGTTCAAAATAATGTAGGGATATATAGAGGACATGGTTTGATGCATGTGTGCAAGTGAATCGTAAAGCTCAAAATGATAAAGGATTAGATAAAATTTGAGTACCATCATAAGTAGCTAATTAACTAAAAAATTTAATTTCAGTAGAAATTGCAATTATTATAGTAGCAGAAGTAAACATTGTCAGGATGTTTAAATTAATTTGTCAAATTTGATTTATTATTGGTTTTAGCTTTATAAACTTAGAACATTTTCACAAATTTTAGAAAATTCAAGCTAATTCAGCAGTAATTACAGTAACTCTTAACAGTTGCCAATATTGTTAAAATTAGAAAACAAATTCTATAAGTGTATATCTATTTTTAGTGTCAGAAACAGCTCCATCAGCCATCGGCGAAATGAGCAAATTGGAAACACTGAGAACCCGCCTCAAGAGTGACATACCTCTGAACGACCTCGAGGTTCTAAACGACACCGCCTTGGTAGCCCGTACAGTGGGCACTGTAGTTGACCAAATCAAATATCTCAAAAACGCAATAGAAAACACCATTGAGCTTTCTAAGAACAAGAGAAACAAGGCTGACGGAGCATTCGAATGTAAGTTTGTCAGTCTTATTAGGTTCCTAGAGGTTGCCCTAAGGTATAAAAAATAGTCGGGAAATCATTGGTGCAAAATCTTGTGTCGGTCATACGTAAACCGTCATATTTGACGAAATATAGACTACAAAAAATAAAAACTTAGCTCTCGTTATTTAGAATGCTAGAGCGTTTTAATTTTTAAACCATCTGAGAAGTAGCAGCACATGTAACCTAACTAATTTACATTTCTCTTAGCTCTAAAAGACGAGAACCAAGAAACCGAGCTCCAAGACCTGCAAGAACAGGTTATCAGGCTGAAGAGCTTGCTGTCCACCAAGAGGGAACAAATAGCCACACTCCGTACCGTCCTAAAATCCAATAAAACTACGGCCGAAGTGGCCCTGACCAATTTGAAGAGGAAATACGAGAACGAGAAGACTATCGTCTCCGAAACCATGATGAAATTGAGAAACGAGCTGAGATTACTCAAGGAGGATGCCGCTACGTTCTCAAGTAGGTTTTCGTTCGTTCGGTTTTACTTATTGGCTTTCCGGTTATTGCAGAAAATTTGTCAGCTTCATTCGATTGACACTAAGATAATCTGACTCGAAGTCATTTGGTGCCCGAGGACAACACAAAACTCATTCATACTAGATGAAGACCCAGCGGACGGGCGCGCTACGCACCACGATTGGCAATTTCCTTTTCTCATAAAGGATTTAATTTTGCCTGAAACTCTTTGTTGAGCGCTAGCGCCATCTACGCTTTTAACACGGAACCATCCGCTTATCGTGACCTCCGAACCTCGCCATTGTATTGATCATTAAGGCGCGTTCTCACGAATCGATTTTGAGAACATACGTTTCAACTTTAATCGGCTAACTTTTGTCGATTTCTATTCAAACTTTATCGGGTTGAATCTTGTTTGAAGCGTGTGAACGTTTGTTGGTCGACTTGAATCACTGTATTTTGTTACATTTTGCACTCGGCAGCTCTTCGCTTTTAGCAGTTTTGCTGTTTTGTAGAGGAATAATATAATAAAATACTCTGCCAATATATGGGCCCCTAAGCTCACACTAGGTACTATAGTTATAGTGTACGTGTGAGCTAATATAACTAAAAACTGAAATATATTTTATTCAACTCCAGACTAAATTACCTTTTGTTTGATACCACACAAGTCATGTTTTGACTTAAACTCAAATTTTTGAAATCTACCTCCACCCTTAAAAAAAAACAAAAACTATAATGTATTTTGTTCAACTTCGGACTCAATTACCTTTCGTTTGATATCACACAAGCCATATTTTCACTTAAACTCTAATTTTTGAAATATACCCCCACCCTTTTTTTAAAATAAATTAAAAATTTATTTTGTTTAACTCCAGATTACCTTTCGTTTGATATCACACACGCCATATTTTCACATAAACTCTAATTTTTGAAATCTACCCCCACTCTTTTATTTGGTTTGTGTTCGGTAGATTTTGTTCATTTTTAAATGGGACCATCTCGACCCAAGACCCAGCCTAGGTACCAAATTTCATTAAAATCGGCCAGGCGGTTTTTGAGTTATGCGCGTTGGTCGTTACAGACAGACATACAGACAGACGGCGCAACAAAAAAGTTTCAAAATCATCTGAAACGCAAAGATATATAAAAATTTTTGAAATCGGAGCAACTTTTTTTTTCTCGAAAAAATTAGGATCACCATAGCTCACACTACTATAGTATAGTATATGTGTGAGCTAAAATAATTATTGTACGATTAAAAAATAATTTTAAAGTGGTCAGAGGGTGTTATGTTTAAATTTATAGAACTATACCATACTAATGACTGTCTTTGGAATCACCAACTAGATAGTTACAAAAAAAAGTTGCCAGAGAAAATGCTTTAAACGAGATAGTGCCGGAAATAGAAATAGACGGTCTAACTACAGCGGATGTTAAAAATAAAATAAAAACAATAAGAACCATGTACAAACAAATGTACAACATTGACACTCGCACGTAGTACTGCCCTTGGTGCCATTTTTATTCAACTAATTCGATCGATTTTTTGGTTGTAGTCTGAACAAATACTTGACCGATTTTATTTGATCAACTAAAATCGATTTGTGAGAACGCGCCTTTAGCTTCACCTGCTACGCTGATGACCAAGCCCCGCCCAACACAGACGTTTCCCCTACCTCGGGGAATCTGTATTTACAAACGGATAATAGGTTTGAGCTTGTATGGCCCGCATGAGAACCAAACCCACCACCCGCTGATCGCAAAGCGGCCGCACTTCCACTTTACCATCAAGACCATTTGAAGTGTATATTAACTTGATTTATACATGTCACAGTCCCGTGACGTCATTTCCAGTAACTTAAATAAGTGACTCAGACTAGTTACCTCGAGGAAAAGGCTCTGCGTCAAGGCCAACAAGAAAACGGTTCTGGTCAAATCTACTGATATCTAAGGACAAATTTTTACATGTTCTTATGGGAGGATTTTATGAATTATAGACTGTTCTAGAATCTCTGGAGAAGTAAGGGACTTTTGTAGTAATGGGTTAAACTGCTATTTTCAAATGACAGTTGTCGCTTTGACTTTTACTTTCAAGATGAAGCAAATAAAAAATTTAGGGATTTGTTGATCCGTACAAACTATCGAAAAACTATTTATTTCCTTTAGCAGCTAAAAAATAAAATCACTACACAGAATTGACAATAGCAATCGTGCATCGGAATATTAGTAAAAATTGAAACTGCTATTTAAACAGCAGCTTCTTGTAATATTCGATAGCAGCAAGAAGCTGCTTTTCTTAAATAGCAGCTTTCGAATAACAACTTTGTTGAAAGCAACCCATCACTAGTTTTTCGCAAAATTTTCAAAACGGCACTTTTTTTCACAAATTTTAGTGAAATATTCACACCATCCCGATATTCCACCAAACGTAAGAATACAATATGCATATAAGATTTAGCATTCTTTATTTTGAATTAAAATATTCCGCAATACATGCATGTCAGCTACTTTATTGAAACGCCATCTTTAGACACATCACTCGCTTTGACCATTAACAAACTCTGAGCGGTCGCGTGTTGTGCGATATGACTTGTCTCGACCAATGGCATAGTCGCCCGCTCTTCAGAGTTAGTGAATTTTATGCATTTGAAGTGAAATCTGTTCTCCTTCCCCGTTCCGAGTGAACGTTTCTCGGTCGGATCGTAGGCGAAGCTTGCGCAATGGAGGTCTTTTTGCATAGCACATGGCTCGGAGCGAATTTAAAGCTTGCCATTGTAGTTCAGGCAAGATTCGGGAAAATCCACTTTCTAGAAGCATTTTATATTACTTTTTGGCAAATGTGCAATTCCCCCTATTTTGTCCCCGCTGAATCCGAATATCCCTGTTGCCAACTCGAAATATTGTCAGGGGCTGAGATATTCAAGAGGGCGGCCAAAATGGCGGCGGAATTTTAAATTGCTGCTGGAATGCCCAAATTGTCACAGGTGTACATTCAAAATATATATTTGTATAATTAAAAAATAATAACATATTATTTTTTTTTAATGGCTGCAAAAACCTCCAAAAACCCTTAGGACCCCCTTCAAAATCTGAAAGTTTGAGGTTTTTTCAAATTTTGTTAAAAACTAAGCTTCTAAGAGATAAATGTATAATATGCTTTAATGTAGACAATAAAATTGCCTTTTCAACATGGTATAACTTAATAAAGTTAGACTAATAACAAGCTCTCCAGCGGTGTCCGTTAAATGAAGTAATTAAAAAAAGTTGAAAAAGTACCTATGTTTTTTCCAAGATTTATTTAATTTTTTTTAAAACTAATATCTACAGAAAACCATGTATTACATTTTGGTATACTCAATAAAATTTCCTTCAAAATGACGTATAACATGATTAAATCGGTTTTATAAATAAAACTTCAGGGGCATCTGTAAATTAATTTTGAAAAAACAGAAAATAAACCATTTTTGTTACACGTTTTATCTAATTTTCTCAAAAACTAAGCTTAACATGAAAAAACTTGTTCTACACTTTTTTGTACAGGGAAATTCCCTTTTTAAAAATGTGAAACTCGGTGGGGTTTGACTTGTAGCAAACTCTCCAGCGACGTCCGTCAATGGGGGTGATTTTTCATACGTTTTATTCAATTTTCTTAAAAACCAAGCTCTTTATCAAAAAATGTGTTCCATACTTCGTCATAGCCAATAAAATTCCCTTTCAAACGATGTATAACAAAGTGGAAGTTATTTTATATTTACCGCTCCAGTGGTGTTCTTAATTTAAAGAAATTATTTAAGATCAATCCAAACTAATCAATTTTGTGTCTTATTAGCTTTTCGGTGGATAATAAAGAGCGGCGGATAAAAGGTCGAAAGTACAAAAGGTCGAAATTACAAAAGGTCGAAAAAATAAGGTCGAAAATACAAAAGGTCGAAAGTACAAAAGGTCGAAAGTACAAAAGATCAAAAACCAAAGGTCGAAAGTTCAAAAGGTCGAAAGTACATAAGGTCGAAAGTACAAAAGATCGAAAGTACGGCCGCGGGTCCACATCGACTGGACAGGTCAATTCGACTTGATACGGTAAATTTGTATTTTTAATATTTTGTTTTGTCGTTTTTCTTTCGACCTTTTATGGCTTCGGCGGCGGGCCCGATAATAAAATGTCCTTTTAAACAGTGTGTCACAAAATGTGACCCATAGTATAGAAAACTCTCCAGGAGCGTCCGTAAATTGCATAAGTATAAGGCAAAAAAATATCAAACTCTTCCTAACAGGTTGACAGGTTAGTTGTTGATCCCAATGAGTACCTAATTATGATTATGCCCCCCCCCCCCCCCCAAACCGTTGCATAAGATTCACGACTTTATTTTTAGTTCCATATGCTAAAAAAATAACCCAAAACACCTGTGTCAAAGTTACTACTGTTACTTTCTGCACAAAAATATGGCTTAGGGGGGGCCATGGAACTTATTTATCAAAATATCTAATCTAATCAAAAAACAGTTTATTTTAATTTGGAAACATTTTATTTTAGTAGGTATAAATTACGAAACTTTTTGAAGTATTTATCATAACATTAACCTCACTTTGTAATATATCATTTAAAAAGAAATTGTCTTATCCTCAATAAAGAATAAAGGCACATTTTTTCTGAAAATCTTAGAAAAGATATTTAAATATGCAAGAGAAACTGATTATTTCAGTTATTTTTGAAAATAAGTTTATATTAGTACGCCCCTGAAGCCTTAAATATGGCAACAACCCGACATTTTAATAAAGTTTTTAAAAGAAAATGTTATGTTCTACAATAAAGTATTTATTTCTATTATTTTTTCCTAAAAAGTGTAATTTTTGAGAAAATTTTGAAAAACCTATAATAAACATGTTTTTTTCTAAATAATCTCAATTTACGTAAGCCACTGAAGAGCTACTTGCTTTTCCTAACCTTATTGACCAATACATCGTTGGAAAGGGAATTTTATTCTCCATAAAAAACTGTTCTTTGCAATTTTTGATGAAAAGGTTAGTTTTCGAGAAAATTGCATAAAACTAAAAAAAAACAGGTTTTTGGGGGTTTGGGGGGGATTTTCTCCGTCCCTGTCGATTTTTTGAGTTGGCAACAGAGATGTTCGGATTCAGCTGGGTCAAATTAGGGGGAAATGGTCTGTTGCCAAAAAGTAATATGATTTGCTTCTAGACCGAAAACGGAAAGTCTTTTAAAATAATATACTCTGACTATTGGCCACTTTTTACAAAAAAATTACTTGGAAACCGTTAAAAGCTACTAAGAACCTTACAATAATTAAAAAATACCATGGCTAAATTGAACAGAATCATTACTTTACCATGTGAAATATTTTTAGGTCTGAGGGCGATGTTTGCGGCTCGTTGCGAAGAATATGTGACGCAAGTTGACGAACTGAAGCAGCAAAATACCGCAGCCGAAGAAGAAAAGAAGACACTTAATCAGTTACTCAGATTAGCTGTGCAACAGAAGCTGTCTTTGACGCAAAGACTGGAAGAATTAGAGGTAAGATTGACGTATTAGATCCCACTGTTAATTTTACACTATGTTTGTTAGCTGCTGTAGCTTCTTAGTTCTGATTTTTACCTTCCTAGCAGCAATCGCTAGAGAAAGTATTGTTTTCGATAAGAAAAATAAAATAGCGCCAAAATGTGTTATTTGGGTATATTTGGCTATCTCGTCGTGACGTCTGTCCGTGTTTGTCCACAATAGCTTCGGAACCGCTGGGCCAATTTTCATGAAAAATAGTTTATAACACTATAACCAGCTAGTTATATTTTGGTCAAAATCCATGCTTATGACAGTTAAACATATGAAAAAACTTTTTAACGAAGGATCACATCATTATGCGCTTTTTGGAATATAGTACAACACATTTTTCTCAATAATTTGTTATAACCAAAAACTTCGTAGGTGCTTTCGTTTCTGAGATATTTATAAAAACCTGTTTTCAATGCTTATATAGCATGGAGGTTACTTGGAGTGTTCTAATGGGCTAGGAAGGTATCAGATTATTTAAAGAAATTTCATTACTTTTTGGTCAAAGGGAAATATTTCAATTTTTCGAAAAACACAAATTTGGATATTTTCCTTAATATTTTGAAAACTTTTGTAGATATTTTCAATTTTAATACATTATCTAATTAAACTTGGAATAGCACAATAAAATATGTATCACAGTAGTTCTAAAAAATTCGAAAGGTAAAGTACATGGTATGGAAATACAACTTAACTACCGATTTACCATATACACACCACAGTGAGCTGACGACCAAGTAGTTGTAGCTAATGATAAAGAAGACATGGAGTATATGATGAGAAAGTTAATGGAAGAATACCAAAAGTGGGGGTTAACAGTGAACGTGGACAAGACACAGTACTTATGTATTGGAAACGAATCAAGTGAGTTAGAACTAGACAATGGACAAACAATATCTCCATGCAATGAGTATGTATACTTGGGTGTCACATTTGATAAAACAGGAACAGACTGTAAATAACTGGAAAAAAGAATAGTAAACGCAAAACGGTTATTGGATGTCTTAACAGTATTTTATGGAGCAGAGAGATAAAAAATAATGTAAAATTTAACATATATGAAACAATGGTGAAAAGCACGCTGTTGTATGGAATAGTACTTGTCGCGTAATAGACAAATACATAACAAAAATGAAAAGTGTCAAAATGGATGCAATAAGAAGATCAATTAGAATATCTAGAACAGATCATATAAGAAATGAGATCATAAAAGAAAAAATGAGAATCGAGGGAAGCATAACGGATGAAATCACTAAAAGACAACTGATATGGTACGGCCATGTACACAACGGATGAACGACGAAAGATTATCAATGCAGGTCCTAGAATGGCAACCAATAGAGCGCAAAAAAAACGAGCGTCCTAAACTAGAATGGCAACAGTCCATCCAAAGATCAATGAGTCAAGAAAACCTGACAGAAGATAATTGTCAGGATCGAAGGAGATGGAGAATATGCGTCGGACAACGTATAAAAATGTTTTAAACCGACATAGTAGTAGTATAGCACAACGTTTTTTCTGATTTAACTAAAATTTTATCACTTACCGTTTCCGAAATCCCAAAATTTTTATCTGGAACCCGGAACAATTATGCGGCCTGCTTAGTATTTTATTTGGTTACAGGTTGACAGGGAAATTAGAAACGCACGCCGGCCAAATAATCGTATCAACCAGAGACCTGGCAGATCCACGAGGGACATGTTTTAGCGTAAGTCGAGACCTACCCCTGTACTTTATTTGATTGCATTTATTAATTCTTTTTTTAAAGTCTAAAATATCAACGACATTTTTTTAACTATTATCAATTACTGAGTTCGTTTTAAAGCTCTGTACACTCTAAGTGACATTTTTCACGTGGTTTGCACTTAAAAAATGTACTTTAGTACACGATAAACTAAGACATGGTATGTCAGCTCACATCTCGCTTGTCACTTCTTAATTTCCAAGGCGTCTTGTGACATTTATCACGGATCGCGAAAGCAGCATTTAACATTAGACCTTTTCAAGCGGTGGAGTTTTCCGCTCTTTGTTTAGATACGAGAATCGAACAGAGAGCGCTTAACCAAGAAACGTCAAAAAATCATGCATGTTCATTGTTCTATTAACAATTAATAACCCGCTCTCTGTTTGATTCTCGCATTTAAAGAAAGAGAACTAATATCCGAACGGTCAACCGCTTAGAAAGGTCATCAAAGTGACTACGATAGACCTATAATACGGATGGACTGAGCCTTATGCTCGAAAATTGATTCCAGAGCGAGATGGGGCTAGTGAGGGCAAAACACTGACAACAACGCATCATATTGTATGGGAAAGACCTCTTGTTTGAATTAATTCGAATCTTTGAGTTAGAAAAACAAAATTCATTGAAAATAAAGAAGTTTTTGCAATTGCTCTAGAATCTAGAAAGGTAAAGTTTAATACGAATTTTCATTTAAAAATATACTTAAACTTAATTTAAACTTCTTTTTTTAAATTTAATAAAATATAACTAGGACATTAAGTTTACAGGTCTGAAATGCCTACCTTGGGACCTTTATTTACGTCACCATCTATAAGGTACTTGCCCACAAAACACAAAAATAATGTGGGTGCCCTAGGAAAATTTTGCACTATCGCAAACCTTTTTTGTTTTAATCTTATAAAGCTTGTAATGATAGGTCAAATTACAAGAAAAAATAGGTAGCTACAGATATTTTCGTACTGGCATATTTAGAGGGTGTTCTACGTAAAGTGTCCAACTTTGTTATTATTAAAGATAAAAAAAAGCTTAAATTGACAAACTAGTAGAACTTTTGTCGCTTCTTAAGATGGTCAAATCAAAAAAACCATCGAGCATTGCGTTTTCGAGATTTTTCAAAAAATATTTAAATTAAACACCCTGTATTTTATAATTTTTCCTGATAGGTCTTTCAATTCCAAGCAAAAATAGTTTTGTGTTTTTTCCTAAAGTTAAAAATAATGAAAATATTTTATATTTAAAATTACGCAAGGCAAGTATTGACTTTTTTTGGTAGAAAGCAGTCTAATTTTGAATTTCAAATATCTTTGTTATTTTTACTTAAAAAAAATTTTAAGACCTCTGAAAATTCAGGGTGTTCAATTTAAAAAAATATGTTTTTTGAAAATACTCGAAAATGCAATGCTCGATTGTTTTTTGGATTTAATCATCTTAAAGAGTGTCAAAAATTCTACTAGTTTGCCATTTTCTATCTTTAATAATAACAAACTTAGCAATGGTGAACACTTAACTTGGAACACCCTGTATATATACCAGTATGAAAGTATCTCTAGCTACCTATTTTTGTTCTAATGTGACCTACCATTACAAGCTTCATAAGATTTTTTAAAATAAATTTTGCAATATTACAAAATTTTCCTGGATCACCATATAATGCGTTTTTGTCCGTGTTTTGCCCTCACTAGCCTCATCTCACTCTGCAATCACTTCGCCAGCATTGCGCTTATGCGACGTGCTCAATTCATTCATATTATAGGTCTATGCTTGCTACAAGGAAGAACCCGTTTTGGTCAGAGTTGCTGACATATCGAGTATTAGTGTGTCGTTCTTTGGAGTTGAAAACGAAATCTCGCAACGAGGTTGGCCCTAGAGGTCTTTTATATATTTTGACAGAAACACAGAGTCAAATGTATCCTGGGTTGTCCAGGGCCGGAGTTTTGTCTAAGCATTACTAGAGTCCCTGTATGTTGACATATTTGAATATAATAATCCAAATACAGGGACCCGAAGAATTACTATTTTTGTTTATGTTTATTATGCAGGGTGGTAGGTATTTAAAATGTGGACTGGTTATGGTAATCGGGTATGTAAGTATATGTGTAGTTGTAGGTTGAAAAACCTATAAATATTTTCTCCAGTTTTTGAAAGTTTTATAGAGAAAAACTTGGTTCTGGCAAAAAGATACACTGTTCTTAAATATACACTTCTTACTTTTGAATGAAAGGGGATATCGACTCTAGATAAAAATATTTCAATTATTATTATTCGTTTAGTAGTTGAGAGGCTTTTATTTATGACTGCAGTGTATAAACCAAATATTG
The DNA here is from genome assembly GCA_963576565.1 of Aspidapion aeneum. Classification (NCBI taxonomy): domain Eukaryota; kingdom Metazoa; phylum Arthropoda; class Insecta; order Coleoptera; family Brentidae; genus Aspidapion; species Aspidapion aeneum. Next base: position 28,205,177 of record OY755038.1, on the reverse strand, counting down.
CATCACAGTTTGCCATTGAAATTCAAAAATATGGAGAAATATATGAAAACAAAAATATTTATTATTTTACAGTTTATAAAAAAATATATTTATTATTTACTTCTTAAATTATTATTATTAATTAAAAAAAGCTCTATTTACCTTTACAGACATCGTGTTTGTGATGTGCAATATTTTACAAACTGAACCCAGTTTAAACTTTTTTTTTTCTACCTAAAGTTAAAAACGTTCGAAATCTTGTGATATTAAAGAATAAATTGGTCAAACTAAGTTGTGCATCTTTGGAAATTATTTTTGACAAAAATATATTTTAAAATTTTTAAGGGTTATTCAATTTTAACAGGTTTAGGGCATTTCTATATAAAAAAATATTTACTTTATGTTACGTCAGTTGACGCATATTTAAATACAGAAGGTAGATCAAGTGACACCTCGTTTTGAGGGTATTTTAAGTATCTTAACAAACATGTAATTATTTTAAAAATCCGTCGAGTACTTTTTAAGATATTTGTTTTTTTTTTCCAAGACAAATTTAAGTTCAAATATCTTAAAAACTATTTGACGGATTTCTAAAATAATAATATATTTGTAAAGGCATTTAAAAAACCTTCAAAACAAGGTGTCACTTGATCAATTTTCCTTATTGAAGTTCTGGGATTTTTAGGGTTCATCTCACCGACTTTTTTTTCGTTACTTAGCTTAAAGCGTTTCTTAATATAATCATAATATGACGTAATAAGGAACACTTAAAGCTAAGTAACGAAAAAAAAAGTCGATGAGATGGGCTATAACTCACCTTTCTTAAAGTTGAGCATCATAGTAAATCAGAACTTTCTGTAAAATGTTTTCTGGGGTAAAATAAAATCGAGGCTCACCATTTTAAAAAAAAATTCATTAACAGACAAAGAAGTTTTTTACTTTGACTGAAATTATCTCAAAAACTAATCGTCGGATTTTTAACATTATTAAATGTTTGTAAACACTTTTAAAATAACTTAAAAAAAGGTGTTCCCCTTTAATTAAAAATCGACGTGTCTGACTACTGTTTCAAAGTCTCAGGATTTATACCCGAAAACGGGTCTGTTTTATTTTCGTTTACACCCATATTTACGCTAAAAGATAAAAATCATTTGAAAGCCCGACTTTTTAGCATGTTATTTAACTGTCAAAAGCACCCCGAGTAATGACAAGCTTTTATAACAAAGAAGTGTTCTAAACTAAAAATTCTTGAATAGCCCTCCAAGGTACTATGTAACTACCATAGTAGGGAATAAAATATTTGGTAGCTTTAGACCTAATGTCTAGACTATTCATTAGCAATATTTTGTTTTGTAGTGTTGCACCAATTTTTTGGAAAAAAATTAGCATTTCCAATGTTTTTTGTTCATATAATTAAACGAAGTATACTACTTATACTATCCATCCCTAGAAAAACGTAGTTTTTTAGAAGTTTTCTAGTTGAAAACTTATTTAAAAAGTAGTGAATTTAACCGCACTTGCATTTTTATTATATTATAACGGATTTTAGTATTTATTATAGTTATAATCAATTTTAGCATGTTTTTGAGAGGAAACTGACAAATTTACAAGTTTTCTTTAATTTGAAGGAACCAGGGAATCAACTTTTTCTATTTTTCTCCGAAATAAAGTTAACTTATAAACTTTCTAGTTCCTCTCTTATATTATTGTGTGATGTTAGATTTTTATTAGGCACATTTTTAATTTTATTAGATTTTTTTATATCAAATTTTTATACAGTATAAGGTTAATTCCGTGTTTTTTAGACAACGTCTAACAGGGTATTTTGTAAGTTTTGGAGTTAAAAAATATATCAGCCTTTCATTCTCTAGCAATTCACCTTACACTGTATAAAATAGTTAGTATTTTGCAGTGGTGCCAGACTTTTTGGGTTTTGAACAAAAATTTTGACTATTGAAGGATTGAAGGTTTTCTCCGAATTTGAAGGATTTTGGCTATTTTAAGGAAAAGTTATATATTTGACAAATATTATTTTTTTTATAGTAATAATTTAAATCATTTTGGTTTTTAAAACTTATGATTTACAGAGTACCTCGGCATTTTTATCGAAAATGGACTTCGTTTGGTATACCTAGGCCATCTATTGGTATACAAAGTTGAATTTTACTCTTTTTCAGTTTTTAAATTCATACTAACCAAACTACTAAATGTTGTTAGGATGAGCAGTACCTCTTTTTTTTATCTCCCCTATAAAATTATTTCTTACTGTATTGTACTTTAGCCCTCGACATCTTTTATTTGTTTGGTTTTTTCGTTCATTTTTATTAAAAGAAAGTGTTCATTGTTTTTTTTTGGTTTGGTGTGAACCCCCCACCCGTAATGCCGGTTTTCCACCAAACGGACAACACAAAACATAAACTTCGTGTCGAATAAAACAAAACTGAAACTTTTGGCCAACTTTTTTAAGACTGGCGTGTTTTGCGACAGTTGGAGTTTTGTTTTTCGAGTCCCGTTTGGAAGCGGTAGTGCCCGTTTTCCACAAAACGGACAAAACAAAAACAAAACATAAACTCGTGTCGAATAAAACAAAACTGAAACTTTTGGCCAACTTCTTCAAGACTGGCGTGTTTTGCGACAGTTGGAGTTTTGTTTTTGGAGTCCCGTTTGGAAGCGGTAACATCAAAAGGTTTTGACTAGTTTCGACGAGTTTTGAAACTCGCGTCTGTTTAGTGGAAAGGGTCGTGTTGAGTTTTTTATGTTCTACTTTTATTTCGTTGTGCTAGTCTGGTTATGTGTTCTGACTAGCGACTACCAGTGGAAAAGGACCGAAAACAAAAACAAAACCCAGTCCGCTTGATGGAAACAAGAGTTTTGGGTTTGTTTTCGATTTGTTTTTGTTTTTCGGAAACTAGAAAACACAAACTCAACTGTCCGTTTGGTGGAAAACCGTCTTAATGTTTTGAAGGATATGAAAGGTTTTTGCGACTTAGTTGAAGGAAAGCCGTCAGAAAAGTCTGGCAACACTGGTATTTTGTTATTTACAACTTCACCTCAAAATTTAGATGCTATAGCAAGCACTAGGTAAAAAAACTTAAGCAAGTTACTTGCAAGAGTGAAGTTGTACTAACTAACATTAAAGACTCTGTATGTATGAATATTTTTACAAAAATTTAAAATATGTCATACATACAGGGTCTCTAACTAACATTAACCAAATTAGTAAAAGAATGAAAGTCTGTCAAAAATATTATAAAAAACATGCCATCCCGTATGGCAGTTAAAAAATATTATAAAAAATATTTCCTAGATTTTTGTGAGGTATTTATGTCTAAAAAACTGTTGTACATATTCTAACATAATATTTATGTCACTTGTGTGAGACAAATTTTTTGTCTTCATTTTACTAATTTTTTATACATTACTATTTATTATGTCAAGTTTTTACTGATTTAAAAAGATACCTTTGGTCTCGTTGGGAAAAACCATGTTTCATTGAACGTTATTAAAAAGTCATGTTTGGGTATTATTAAGATACGCATATTTTTATCGTTTTTATTGTAAGACATGAGTGTTTAAAACACTTTAAATGATTGTTTCTTGAAAAGTTTAAAATTTACAAAACAAACTCAAAAATTCTGGTTCATTCAAAGTAAGAGTTTTAAGAAAATGTATGGTATTTTTGAGGTTAGGTCAATAAATTTTATGAAAAATGCCCTTTTTAATAAATATTGACTACATTTTCTTTTTAAAAATGTATTACACTATAGGTTCGGTTCACTAGTTTTCTATATTGACGGTTAAAATTAGATTTTTTAAAAACCTCTTCTCTCAAATACTATAAACGGTTTATTATGAATATTTAAGTGTTTCAAGAGACAATCGAAAGTATTTCCGTCGGTTCCAAGTCCATATAATTGTTAAATTTAATTGTTTAAAACCTTTTTCCGAGCCTCTGAACCGCGGAAAGTACTCCCGTCCCTTTTCAATTTATTAAAAAGAAATTGAAAACTAAAAATTATTACGTACGTTTAATTCAAAAAATATTGAAATATCATCCATCCAATTTAAATTTGTGTGAATGAATTTTTTTGGTTTTTGGAAGGTCATTTTTAGTGGGGGATACGCAAATATCTTAGAGCATAAATGCAGGGCATACCCGTGCATTCTTACACACGATGCGTAAAGCCATGACCTCATTCAAACATGATTTCGGCAACTACGCATGCGTCAATTTTGATGGTTTTCGAACATACTCCGTTACGTCACTACATTATTTGACAATAATTGTCAAACATTAAGAGTAATGTTTATTATTTTTTTTCTAAAAACTGGTTCATCAAGTAAAAATTTATTAAATTGCGAATTAAATTTGTAAAAAGTTTTTTTATTAATTGTGCAAATTTTTTGTGGACACTTACGTAAATTATTTCCCATTTTTTACAGAAAAAAAAACAATTTTACACGATAAACGCAAAACAGCAGCTTCGTGTCTACGTACCAAAACGCAAACATGCGCATTTCAAAATTTGCATCTGCGAATTTAAAGCTATGTATGCTTTACGTTTCGATTTTTTGAAAAAGTATTTATGTTCTAAGGTATTTGGAATAACGTTACGGTATGTTTATATTTCATATTTTTAAAATAAAAATACAGTAGCCAGAAATTGTTGTGGCCCTACATTAATATAAAAATAAAAAGACCAATAATCTCAAATCTCAAGGTTGTGACTATCCAAGGCAGCTCAAAAATTGGTACTTAACTACTTAAAACTTTTTAAAAATGACCTTTTAAAAAATTAGAATTTTTAAATATAATTATTATATTTCATTATAGTTTTTATCGTTAATGACGTTGTTAAATATAATACAGTGAGTTCCACAATTTACTTGTATGTGGTCACTTAATAATTGTACCTAATATTTTTAATAAATTTATTATGCATAGACAAACTTCCGAACAAGTTTTATTTTTCATAGGAAACCCTGATTATTCTTAATAACATTGCTGTTAATATTATAGTTTTGCCTTTTGTAATTTTAAAAAACGCTAGTTCTAATGCAAAAAAAATTTAAGCAGCACTGTAAATTACTCATTCGTTTATGCCCTAAATGAGGCGTAAATATTGAGAAGCCCTAATCAATATATCACAAAAAGAGGTTAGCTGTAAATTTGACTTCAAAACTGTCTAAAATAAGTAAAATAAGGCTTTATTAAAATTTAAAAATTTATTAGTAAAATATGTTATAAATTTACAATTTTGCTTAGCACTAACGAAGACAAATAAACGAGTTTTTAAATTAATATTATAAGTTATCAAAGTACACATTTTAGACGCTAGGGGGAGCCACTTTAATAACACTAGAAGGTAATAAATGGTATGACAACCCACAGGACAAAACTTGCATTCCTGCAACAAACAATAAGCAATACAGTCTTCTTTTATGTCTCGAAATCTGAGCTCCGCTGTAGTAAGTTTGCTATTCGTTTTGAGCCTTGGGCTCATTTACTTGAACTTTTAGACTTCCTACCAAAAAGAAAGCCAGTGCCAAATACGTGTAGATTGATGTAAGAACCTGTTTTTCCCATAGGAATACTAAACAAAACGCTAGATATTATACTTACGAATTTATAACCAGCATAAGCCAACAAATCTAACGTTCTTAGGCTTGTTTGAACTTGAACAATATCTTTGATTATACAACACAAAAGTGGTACTTTGGATTACCAATTCGTGTATGCTCTAAAAGAGGGCGCAACATTAAGATCAATATTAGCGCCAGGCTTCTAGGATGCAATGATCCTAATCACTATATCACAAAAAGAGGTTCGCTGTAAATTCCGCTTCAAAACTGTATAAAATAAGGCTTTATCAAAATTTAAAAATTTATTAGTAAAATATGTTATAAATTTACAATTTTGCTTAGCACTAACGAAGACAAATAAACGAGTTTTTAAATTAATATTATAAGTTATCAAAGTACACATTTTAGACGCTAGGGGGAGCCACTTTAATAACACTAGAAGGTAATAAATGGTATGACAACCACCAGGACAAAACTGGTTGCATTCCTGCAACAAACAATAAGAAATACAGTCTTCTTTTATGTCCCGAAATCTGAGCTCCGCTGTAGTAAGTTTGCTATTCGTTTTGAGCCTTGGGCTCATTTACTTGAACTTTTAGACTTCCTACCAAAAAGAAAGCCAGTGCCAAATACGTGTAGATTGATGTAAGAACCTGTTTTTCCCATAGGAATACTAAACAAAATGCTAGATATTATACTGACAAATTTATAACCAGCATAAGCCAACAAATCTAACGTTCTTAGGCTTGTTTGAACTTGAACAATCTCTTTGATTATACAACACAAAAGTGGTACTTTGGATTACCAATTCGTGTATGCTCTAAAAGAGGGCGCAACATTAAGATCAATATTAGCGCCAGGCTTCTAGGATGAAATGATCCTAATCACTATATCACAAAAAGAGGTTCGCTGTAAATTCCGCTTCAAAACTGTATAAAATAAGGCTTTATCAAAATTTAAAAATTTATTAGTAAAATATGTTATAAATTTACAATTTTGCTTAGCACTAACGAAGACAAATAAACGAGTTTTTAAATTAATATTATAAGTTATCAAAGTACACATTTTAGACGCTAGGGGGAGCCACTTTAATAACACTAGAAGGTAATAAATGGTATGACAACCACCAGGACAAAACTGGTTGCATTCCTGCAACAAACAATAAGAAATACAGTCTTCTTTTATGTCCCGAAATCTGAGCTCCGCTGTAGTAAGTTTGCTGTTCGTTTGGAGCCACAGGCTCTTCTAAAACTTGAACTTTTAGACTTCTTACCAAAAAGAAAGCCAGTGCTAAATTTGTGTAGATTAAAGTAACATAAAAACCTGTTTTTCCCGTAGGAAGACTGACCAAAACGCTAGTTATTATACCGATAAATTTATAACCAGCATAAGCCAACAAATCTAATGTCCTAAGCCTCGTTTGAATTTGCATAACATACAAAGTGGCACTATAAATTACTAACTCAACTATGCTCCAAGCGAGGGCGCTCGAGGCGGTAATGCCGATGAGTTCTGGGCTGAATTTTTCTTGGAATCCCAGTACTAACCCCGCCACCAAGATGTAAGTTATGTAGGCCATTGTCGGTATGTATAAATCTGGAGCGTTTATTTCAAATCTGGGTTGAACAGGAACGTCTTGTTCGTATTTTACAGACCAGTCCTAGAAAAAAGATTAGAAAAATCTTACACGATTTCTACCAGTAGTCCAGTCATTATAGAATTTTAGTGTGCAAAAGGTGTAGTCGCGATTTTGACATGTATCGCTCATCCAGAGGAATACTGTTACAACTCAAAAAATTCTAAAATTCATTTTTTAATTGCAATGAATTCCAAACATTATGTTCTATATGTTGTAGAAAAGTGTCACATGTAAACTTTCATTATTACCCGAGAGATGGCACTTGTGACCCTATTTACTACTAGCTCGTTAGTAAGCACCACATTTAGTAAAAAAGTGACTCATCTATGTCACTAAAAGAATTTTTTGTGCCATAAACAAAAGCAAAAAGTTTAAATTCATTCAGAATAAGACAAATACTATTAAAAAACCTGTGTTTTTTGATATATAACCACTATACAAAAAAAGCAATTAACTTTAATAAGTTGATAAATTAAATGAATTGCAACTTTATAATGCTTCTCCTGAAAATTCTACTTTTTTCAGTTGTAACAGTATTCTTCCGGATGAGCGATATGTTATTCACATTGGAGTCTTAATTAAATTAAATAGCCTATAAAATTAAATATCATTAAGTTGTCTGAATAGTCCCTTTGGGTGTTACCAATACACCCGTTTCCAATGTATTTCCATAGTATATGCAAAATATTAAGTACTACATTTTCTCGGATGCAAGTATTTTGCAGAAGATCTGTAAGCAACTTTATTGTAGAAAATTAAATTATCTTTGAAACGATGTATCACTTAAGTGCATCAAGCCCACGGTTAGTTTTTTTTTTCATTTTTTCAAAAAAACTAAGCATTTTAGAGAAAAATGTTAAAATACCTTTTTCAGAAGAAATTAAATGTGCTTTTAAACGGTGTATCACAAAGTGGCAACAGCTATTATTGACACTCCAGTGGCGTCCGCATATTAAGGTTAATTGTATTTAATTACATTTTTTTTTAAATTTGTTTTATTCAATTTCTTAAAATCTAAGCTTTCTAAAAAATCACCTTTTACTCTATATTTACACTGATTTAATCATCATGTTCTACGCAAAAGCAATCGTCTACCACGTGCCAACAAATCGTTGGGGAATCTTGATAAACACGCTTTTCGCGCGGTGTTGCGAGTTTAACTAAAAAGCGGGCAACTATGCAATTGGTCGAGACAAGTCATTTCCCACAACACGCGACCGCTGAGAGTTTGCTATTGGTCAAAGCGTGTGATGTGGATAGTCACATCCTTCAAGACCCAGAATAGCTACCCTATAGGAACGTACGGTCGTCAACTTTTTTAAACTCAACTTGAAATTCACTAAACTCGTCTCAAAAGCATAGAATTTCAGCGGACTTTTAAAATTTTTAAAGAGAATAGCTTATTGAATCATTATGCTTATTTTAAACCATGCGGTATTGCCAAATAACCCACTGCTTCTTTCTATTCTCCAAATGTAGGAATTATAAGATGACATTAAAAAAGTGAGCAAGTTTACACCAGTATTTACTAAAAGGTGTAAGATGCTAAAGTGCTTTAAAACTCGGGACAGGGACCAAGTAATTTAAAGAAAACCTTTTCGTGCACATTAAATCCAAGATGGCGGGGGGAGCCGGCTACCCCCAATGTCAAAAACTCAAATTTCTGTTTAGGACTCCTATGATAAACAACATATGTCAAAATTGCGACTACTCCACCTTTTTCAAGCTATAAAAAGCAGAACTGTTGACATGTTATTAGTTAATCTCAATTGCTTGCCTTGTTAACCACATAAGTCTACTATATGCTAATAAATTTTTTTATTAAAATCTTTGAATGCATCTTATTATTTGCCCCTTCGCTTGCATCTAAGCTGTCAGGTCATTTTCCAAGTTTAAATTAAAAACAAGCTACATAAGTAAAACTATATAGGATTTACGGGGATTTATCGGGATTTCTTTGGGATTTATAAGGATTAGTGGGTTCTTATTAGGATTTATAGGAAATTATTGGTGATTTAACAGGATTTCTAGAGATTTATTAGGATTTCTAGGGATTTAATTGCCAAAAAGGATTTATTGTGTGCAACATTTTGAGCAGATATTTACCCCTTGTAAAATATTAAGTATAGTCCTTGCCATAGGCAGTAACACTTTTGTGATATTTCCAACCTCTCTATTTATCATGTATACTGCCAGCAACAAAAAAAATCTGAAAAATGGCATGTCTTTAAGTTGTTTTTTTTTTAATCTGATCAGCATTTTTTTATCCAAAAACAATGACAGTTTTACCTTTAATTTTATACAAACATCATATGTATTTTACTTTTTAATATATTTCTGGTTAGGAAATATGTTTATTTCATGTCAAAGGCACAAAAGTGTAACTGTGTATGGCAAGGACTTATATACTGATTTGTACTAATTACCTTGTGTGTGAATGGAAAAAACAATAATATCATTTTTGACATTACATATTTGGTATCAACTGCAAAGTAGTACTTCAATTTGGTGACTGGAACATATTTTTCCATCTCTTGTTTGATTATTGTTTTTCCAGCTCCTGCCAACTAAAATTAAATCAAAAGAAAATTAAAACAAAAATACTTGTGTATTAAAAATAAGATATCTCAAGAACTACTTACATCAGGGTAGTAAAAAAAATAAAAATACCTTTAAATAATAAGGTATATCACATCATGTATTTTTTATAAAAGACAATTTTGAGATTTTAAGTTTGTTTCAATCAATCAATCAATTCTTTAATGTACATTGACTTATAAAAGTATATACAATGTCAAACTTTCTTTCTTTAAAAAGTATTTTTAAACTTTTTGGTCTAAGGCTACAACCATGGCATTTTGTGGTATATCATGATGACTAAGTTTCTGGCCTAAAATATAATTTGAAGTCTACAGGGTTCTATTTACTAGATAGTATTTAAATTATTATCCGAGTCAAACACAGTAGGTTTGTGGCACACAACAGGCCCAGAAAGGCTTGCCTAGGTGCCAGGTTAGATCCTTTAAGGGTGCTAACTGCCACTACTGTTCATTCATACATTTATTCAAGGGACTCTTTAGAACACATGGTCAATGTGACCCCTTGTAAAGCTAGAGAGACCGTATATAAATCCCCATCTTACAATATTGGTAAGAAAAATTTAAAATAATGCCTGCGATTCCGATTGTGATTCCTTTAGTTAAAAATTAAAGACAGTCAAAAATACATTTTTTTAATGTTTTTATTTGAATGCATGAAATAATGCAGTTATTTTTGCTTTGAATTTTTGGTTTTATATATTTTAGCAAAGAAAATTACCATTCTTCTGCTGTTTTTTTGTTCATCTCTCCGTCTTAAAATTTAGTAAATTGGAAAAAAATTAAAACACTTTAAAAAAAAATTAAAAAATATTTTTTGAAAAATTTTAAAAAAAATTTAAAATTTGTATTTTTTTTTAATTACATCATATTATAATATTTTGGCAAAGAAAATTACCATTCTTCTGCTGTTTTTTTGTTCATCTCTCCATCTTAAAATTTAGTGAATTAAAAAAATTCATACACTTTAAAAAAATTTAATAAAAAATATTTTTTGAAAAATTAAAAAAAAAAATCAAAAATTTTAGGATTGTTTTTATTTTAAATTACATCATATTATACTGCCTTATTTAAAAGGTATTTTAAAAACCTTTCAAATCAGTCACATATTGCCGTCCCAGCAAAACAATGATGCAACTGCAAAATTTTGACTTAATTATGTCATTAGTTTCAAAATTAATCCCCCTATATGGTAAAACTATCTATATTTAGTTAATAATCCCACTACTTTCATCCCAATGCATTTTCTGTTCGCCTCTCTTATAAAAATCATATTTTTGCATTTGCGTCATTGTTTTGCAGGAACAGCGATATCACTACCCTGGTGTAACAAGCTCTCAAGATATCTGAATTTATTTTAGTTCATGTGGGAGCCAAATAGGTCTTTATGTATTTAAAAATTACCTTAAAAAACCTACTGAACATTTTAAATTTGAGGTTTATCATTCCATAAAATTGGAATGATGATCTGCCAAACTTTGTTTTAGTTGATTAATTATAAGATAAAGCCTCAGGGAAAGCCAAAATGGATGTAAATAGAAAATCAAAAAATGGGAAAAAAACTACCAAGATATGTCTATAATCTTATGGAAAAAAATTACTGTCATTTTAACTTTATTTACAAATAATTTCTGGTAGGTAGTCTGTCTAAGAAAGAGGGTAAAATTATGAACAAACCTGTTGTCCATATTGCATAGCCATATCTTGAACTACAGGCTGTCCCAAAACTGCAAGATTTCCAGGCACTGGAAATGAATTCTGAGTTTGTATCTGTGGAGATGGTGCATTGTAGTTGTAACCAGGTGTTGGACTCATAGATGGTTGGTAACCTTGTTGTGTGTTGAAAGGTTGTGGGGCTCCAAAACCTAAAAGAAAATCATTTATTCACAAACAACCAAGCACAAGCCTAGTAAGGGACTTATTGGTTTAGAAAACCTAATGTACCTTGATTTTGTTGAAATGAGTTGTTTATTGATGCCATTTCATTACTCAGATCTGGATAGAAAGCCTGTTGCTGAGGAGGATTTGAAGGAAGAGATGCATCATAAGGATTGTAGCCCATAGAGTTAACATCTGTGACCCTTTTGATTTTTCTTCCTAGTGGGCCAGCTACAAGAATAATAAAATTTTAAAAAAGTTTTAACTGTATAACTGGTTTTAGCGATTTTCTGATAGATTTAATCCCAAAAAATAAAATTACCTTTGCGGCCTCCAGCATTAGCGTTGTAGTTCATTTTGAAATTTCAACAAATTCATCAAAAAACTTTTAAAAACACTTTTATTTTTTATAAACATTCAAAAAAGAAACACGTCATATTGACAGTTCGCAGCTGTACCAAAGAACAGTATTTTGGTTGACTGTATAGCCAGTCGGCCAACGAAAACTTTTGTGCATTGTGTAATCTTTGCTCTGCCTGCTTTATTCTAACCATCGAAAAAAACTTCGAAAGGAAAAAAATATCGGCGAATTTGTGTGCACTTCAAGGTGCGATGAACCAAAATTATGAGGGTTTCATAGTTTTAACAGGCAGCATACAAACCTTATTTAACCGAAAAAGAAAGATCATAAACTGTTTTAAAAGCAAGCAATAAGAAATCAAATCTCAAAAAAAACTGTTTATCAACAAAGTAAAATGTCGAACATACTTAAAAGAAAAATAAAACTAACCAAGCCCTAAACATTCACAGGCATTGTTGTATAATAATAATCACCTTCAGGAAGGAACAACTCACTATTTATCTGTGCGCCAGACGACCGACCATCTGTTCGAGGCGCGCTTAAGTTTTAGACAAAATTATAAAATTCTTTTAATAAACCAAATAGGTGTTAAAACTTAGCAAAGCACCTGTGAACTAAATACAGTTTATATCATTATTTTTGAGACAACTTTTTACAATTTATTTTTCGTTGGCCTATACTATTTGTTATGGTAAACAGCTGATAAGTGTCAAAAAGTTATCTCAAAAATTATGATATGAAGATTACATCAAAGATGTTTTTAAAAAATAAAATAATAATTCATTTTAAATTAGTAAAGTAGGTTACCAAAAACACTTATACCCTGTTTTTACCAATGCATGCATACACTGATTCAAAAAATGCATAACGTCACCTGATGCGTTTTTTGAATCGGGGTGGGCATGCATTGGTGGAAAAAACAGGGTATTAGTGGCCACAGGAATTAAAATTATTTATGAAAAATTAAATATTAAATAATATTTAATTGTTGATTTACTTTCTTTGAGGACCAGCGGCCGCCAAAACAGGTGGCTGATATTTTTCTCGGAATTAAAAATAAAAAAATTAACAAATTAATTGAGCACAGTTCTGGAAAAATAGGTTAAGCCCATTAGTCACCTGTCGCCAGATTAATAGAGAATTATTGAAATCAAGTGAACCTATTAACATGAAAAAAAACATAACAGTATCAAAAACGTAGTGAAACTATTAACATAAAGAAAAAAAGAACAGTATCAAAAACGCAGTGAAACTATTAACATGAAGAAAAAAAAAGATGAGTATCAAAAACGCAGTGAAACTATTAACATAATAAAGATGAGTATCAAAACCGGAGTTAAAGTGTTAAATTAAAAACTCCTAGTAGTGAAGTAATCTAGAAAAAGTCAAAAATCAGTATTTTAAGTAACAAGATGCAGGTTGTAGAACTGCATAAAGACTTTTAGTAGTGAATATATAAATCATAAAAGAAACGAGACATTTTTGGAGCAAGAAAATTGGTGCGGAAAGGTAAAACGGTGCTTCATACCCTGTTTCCACCAATGCATGCCCACCCCGATTAAAAAAACGCATCACGTGATGGCTCATGGATTTGCACCGGTTTTAAATGCAGCGTCACCTGATGCGTTTTTTGAATCAGGGTGGGCATCTTAGAGTAATACTATATATGTTATTACTCTGAGGTGGGCATGCATTGGTGGAAACAGAGTATTAGATATAAGAAACAATTAACTCTTATGGTGGCTCCTGGACATTAATGAGGTAATTTTTTATAGAAACTTGTAATTAGACTCTAGGAAAAATTGTGTTTAAATGTTTAAAATTGTCAATCGATGTTATTATTATGTAAATATAGGTATTTGTAACAGAATTTAAAGTGCCTTTTAATATCAGTTCTCGTCATAGCTAAGTACTCTAGGACGCCTACCTCAAAATAAATTTAATGTAACCGCAGATAGGCAAAAGATAAATTTCTCGGCTCAACTTAACCAGCTTACAAGCGGGCTTTACAAAGGGCTTCAAACACAGAATGGTTCGGGTCGTTCCGCCAGGGCTGGTCCGCTTACGGGTCAATATGTTATGCTTCAAAATTATACAGTGCCTCAAGTAGTTCACAAAGTAGCAAAACCGTCAAAATTTGCTTGACACAGAAAGCTAATCAAGGATTCGATTGGTTTTATCGTTGTTTGATCTCCATGAAACAGCGGTTTATATTTGCAGTCACCATGTTTGTTTAATAAACGTATTATCCCAAAACGAGCCAAATTGAATAGACTTTTTCCAATGAGGTACTATAAAAGAGCTAGGGGCTGAGGGGGGGGGGGGGAGACAAACACAAGTAACCATATCTCTGGTAACAACGACTCACGATCCCTAGAATAGACCGGTCTGGTCTACGGATCTTAAAAATATATGTCATAATTTTACGTCACTGGTGGTCCACCTGATTCTCGCAAACAAAAGTTGGGTAGGATATCTCTTTAATGAATAATAAATATTTTCGGAATTTTTTGTAAACCCGCAATTGTTGGCAAGAATTTTCCTTGGATTTCATAACAAAAATTTTATGTTGCTAACTCAATAGACATCTTAAAAGCGATTTTTGAATACTATTCTGATTGGTACCTACTTTTTGAGGCTTATGTTTCAGTAAGGTATGAGTATATGACCCATATAGAGTGGCAACCGGCGAGACTTGCAACATTGAGGGGCAGATGGCGCTGAAATAAATTTGTCTAGTGCGCAATACTCAGGGATAACTACTATAATCTAATGACATTTGTATGATAGGCTTGAACCTCGGAACTCGCACATGCAACAAAATCGTAGTAGTAGTCCCTGAATATTGTGTCCCAGATAAATATATTTCCGCAAAATTTGCCCCTCAATGTTGCAAGGCTCGCAGGTTGCCACTTATATACTCATTGGTATCATATATAGACGTGTGTATATTGTTAATAAACATTTTTATTAGGTAATTAAACAAATTTTAAATTAACAAATTGACAGTCTACGCACGATCTGTTAATACTTTTTGTAAAAAAATATAAAATATAGATTCATCTTTCGTAATCACATACTTATATAGATGTACATACTACTAAAGTGTATTAAAACATTAATAGAAAATGACTTCGACAAGCATTCCGGCATATTGAATCCAAATGAACCCGGACCACGTACGTCGTAAATATATCTGTACTACTAAAGCGTATTAAAACCATTAATGACTGCTACAAGTGTTCCGCCATATTGCAAACGTATGGCTTGGATTAAAAAGGTAGACGCTTTTAATAAAATTTGAAAGGGACTGCTTTCAAATGACGTCGACAATTTGTCAATTCCGCGATTTGACATTTTTAAAATTGGGGTTAATTTTTATTTTTCATTGAAATTTAAGAAAACTCTTTGTATTTTGGAAGACAAAGCCATTATCTTATGTAGCCGCTTAATTGACATTTTTTAACGAAATTAAAACGTATTTATCCTAAGGTATCTGATAATGGGTGTTTTTAAGCTTAGAAAAGAGATGACGCTGAGAGCGAAGAACCCATTATCAGTAGCCTGAATTTATCCAAGCCATACGTTTGGGTTCATTTGAAATCCAACATGCCGGCTACGCTTGTAGCAGTTATTTTTAGAGGCCCTTTCCCTGTCGACGTACGTTACCTCAACAAATGACTTGGATTAAAGAAGTTTTTAATAAAACTTAAAAGGGACTGCTTTCAAATGACGTTGACAATTTGTCAATGCGGTGATTTGATGTTGGCAAAATTGGGGATAATTTTTATTTTTGATTAAGATTTAAGAAAATTCTTTGGATTTTGGAAGTTTTAGAGGACAATTTTATGAAACTAATTATAAGGTATTTATTCTAAGGTAACTGTAACTAACTAATGATGGGTGTTTTTAACCCTAGAAACGAGATGGCTCTGAGAAACTCGGTTATTATTAAAGATATTGATTTTCTGATTGCACCTTACCGTGCTCTTTTTTTGGGCCCTTAAAAATGGCGTAATCAGATTTTTGCTATACCCCGTAGTTTCGGTAATACGTTTTTGAAAAAATTGTATTTTTAATAATCCCTTCTCGCTTATTTTGCGAGATATTTTTACTCTGTAAAAACCTTTTCATGCCAACTTTTTTAGAAGAAAATAATGACGTTGTCAACTTTTTAAAATGTTGTTTAGTTTTTGAGATATGGTATTTATCATAAAAAAATTAAATACGGACCTGGGTTTTTTTAAATACTATTTAGATTGGTTATATGCTAGTATTATCATAAAATAATAAAAATTTAAAAATTTTTTGTTTTAAGGTAAAAAAAATATTTAATATTTTAAAAAAAAATTGGTCCGAACCTGGATATTTCCAACATAAATTTAAATTAAAAATTGCTAGTTAAACAATTTTTAGTTTAACTGTTTTGATACTTAGCATATTTAAATGGTTTTACGTTAATTTACAGATTTATTTAAAACAAAGTCTACGAAAAATACAAAAAAAAACAAATTACAAAAAATAACTAATTTTTCTGATTACCATTATGTGTAAGACATTGTTGGCATTTTTGAGTAATTTTTCTTAACGCATTATGCATAAAAATATTTCTGCCATTTAAATATTGGGATTTTGTTGCTTGAATGAAGGATTTAAACATATCACATTTTTCAAAATCTGGATATGGTCGATTTTTAGCCAGTTTAAAGTAATTGTAAGCCATTCACAAAAATGACAAGTAAAATGACAATGTCAATTCCACGCTTTTGTTTTGTAAATTTCACGACCTGCTGTGCTTTATTTATAAATCTTTTAATTATCATTTCAAAACAGATAAACTAAAAATCGTTCAACTAGTGTGTCTTGCAATTTTTAATTTATAATTATGTTGGAAATTTCCATGTTTGAACTATAATTTTTTTTTCAAATATTAAATAGTTTTTTTAACCATAAATCAAAAAATATCATTTTAAGGTAATTTTAATAGCATGGAACCCATCAAAATAGTAAAAAAAAAAATCCAGGTCCGTATTTAATTTTTTTATGATAAATACCATATCTCAAAAACTAAACAATATTTTAAAAAATTGACAACGTCATTATTTTGCTCTAAAAAAGTTAAAAGGTTTTTACAGAATAAAAATATCTTGCAAAATAAGCGAGATACAAGGAATTAATTAAAATGCAATTTTTTCAAAAACTGTATTAGCCAAACCACGGGGTATAGCAAAAATATGATTACACCGTTTTTAAGGGCTCCAAAAGAGAGCACGGTAAGGTGCAATCAGAAAATCGATATCTTTAATAATAACCGAGTTTCCCATTTAATCCTATCGAAAATGGGACATGCTGTACATATGTATATAAGTACGTGATTTCTTACAGCCGTATATCCTTAGAAAATATAAACTTCTATCCTTGAACCTCAATGCCATAAGGGTTGCACAATTTGGATGTGCTCCATTTTCTGTCTGGATTAATGAAGGGTCCATTGTGAACAAAGTGCACCATCAGTTGTTTCGAGTAGCGCAAGTGCGGCACCAACTTGGGAGTGATCAAGAAGTACTGTGAAGTATTTTCTTGACAGGTGGTTTCTACGATTAGTTCAAAAATTCGCCTTTCATTGTTTGCGTCCATTCCTTAAAAAAAGTTCAGCATCAGAATGATATTCACAAAATAATTAGAATGATGTTTTCTGGTTTTTATAACCAATTCACGTGAGCAGCTGGGTCATTTACCAACAAGGCTAAACAAGGCGGTAATAAGAGGGCTTTGCTCCGCAAAAATGGCAACACTGCATCGTTGTGACGAGCCGAAGAAGCTGCGCGCGCACATCATAGATTATAGGACAGCTAGGGATTGGATTTCACAGTGAACCAAAATAAAAAGAGTGGGTAAACCATGCGCTTGACATTACTATTGAAAAGGCTGAATTTTGGCTGATATAGAAGCGAGGGTACTGGTAGGCAACCTAACCAAACTTAATATACTTTAATTTTATCGCAATCTTTTTAAAATGGCGGAGACTGAATTGGTTTAAAGAAAGAAACTAGGTGGTTTCCACTTTCTTCATTGTCTAGAGGACGCCGTATTGACATTATCCTGATTGGTCAGATCATGTGACCTCTATGTTACTTTTCACGACGCCTTGCTTTGTTTTCATTCATTAGGGAGATTTTGAAACACCTAAAATGTTGACAACTTTGGCAGCCGTTGTGGTTAGGGTTGCTATGAAGTTTAGGAATTTGTTTTTCGGGACAACACATCTATTTTAAATTCGGGACATTTTTATTAAAAAAACAAAATTTTATTAAATTTTTTTAGGAAGGCCTGGACATTCCAGGGATTCAAGGGTTTTATATAACATGTGCGCGTTCCGGCCAAAAAAACAAAATGTAAAAAAGCGGCTTAAGAAAAAGGCGGGTACCAAAAAAACGACAGGAACAAAAGGAAGCTAAATATATTTTTTATGAAGTATTCACGTCAGATTTTTAACCGTTGAGGAAAAATAGCGAAAATCAGGACTTTTTGGCGTCCAGAAGAGGGGTTTTTTAGGACAGAGGGCAGAAAAATCGGGATGCTTGGCAACTTTATAGTTGTGGTTGCGTTTATCAACCACTACGGGTCGATCTTCTCAGAGTTCGTTTAACATATTTGAAACTGTCACTTTGTCAACTGAAAATAAATGGTGCGCAAATAATCTTAATAATAAAACAATAAACATAATCCTCCCACAACGAAAGATATCCGTAGCTTACGGAAGTAGTAGTGGTTAAATAGAAGGTCACTACAAAATAATATTTAGCTAACTAGTGCGCATATGGTCAAACAAACAAAGTCAAATAAGCATTAAGCATTTTAAACAGTCTATTCATACTACTATTCATACCTTGATTAATTTCATCTACGCATCTAAATGGCACCGGAGTTAATTCCTGTAGTGAAAGCATAAACGCGGCAGTTGCAACAGCTCTTTCACCACCACTTTGAACTGTGGAATTTAATTCTTGAAGAGGTTCTCCGTCTCTGTAGGTCACCTAAAATAAATTTGGGTTAAAAAAGCTTACCATTGAAAAAGCTGAATTTTGGCTGAAATAGAAGCGAGGGTATAGTCCTTGGCTTAGGCAGTTACACTTTTGTGACTTTCCAACCTCTTTATTTATTATATGCATACTGAGAGCAACAAATAAAAATCTGAAAAGTGGCATGTCTTTGAGATAATGACAGTTTTACCTTTAATTTCTAATCCAAAGGGAACAAAATGTCCAACAAAAAACGGCAGTGGCCATTTTGGGTTAAAAAAGCTTGTTCACTGACCCTCAAACGTAAACAGCTAGATTTCGAATAGTCCCATTTGATAAAAAGCAAATAGTTCAAAAAATTCAGCCCATTCTCTCGAAAGCTCCAGCAAATCGCAGATGGATAGCGGTGATCAATTCTCTTAGAGGCAGCCACCAAACTTCTTGCATCCGATCGAACTTACTGTTGACATTGTTTACGCTTAAGTTGTCACGTTCGATGTCCCGTTCTAGTTTTTCAATCACTTTAATTCTATCTTCGTATTCTGACATTTCACCGGCGATGCGATTCAAGAGTAAATACTTTTAAAATACCTTTATAGAAACCCCACAATTCGAAAAATTAAACTCTTTTCCTCCAGTACAGATACTCACTTCGCCAGTGCAGCCCACTCCCTCGAATGCTCTAGCAAACTGCAGGTTGATATTGGCGGTTCAAATAGAAGTTATGCTTTGAAAAACTTACCTTTATAGAAAGACCATAATTCGAAAAATTCAGCTCATTGTCTCCCGTACAAATAGTCACTTCACCAGCACAGCCCATTCTCTCAAAACTCTAGCAAATCGCAGGTTAATGACGGATGTTGGAAATCCGATCGAGCTTACTATTGACTTTGTTGGCGTTTAAGTTGGCACGCTTAAGGTCGCGTTCGAGTTTTGTGATAATGTTGATTCTTTCTTCGTATTCTCTCATTTGATCGTCAGCAGCGGTATTTAAACATGCGATTTAAGACTTAATACTTTTAAAATACTTTTATAGAAATCCCACAACTCGAAAACATAAACCCGTTGCCTCCAGTACAAATAGTCACTTCGCCAGTGCAGTCCACTCCCTTGAAAGCTCTAGCAAACTGCAGGTTGATATCGGCGGTTTAAATAGAAGTTAGGCTTTGAAAAACTTACCTTTATAGAAAGCCCATAATTCGAAAAATTCAGCTCATTGTCTCCCGTACAAATAGTCACTTCACCAGCACAGCCCATTCTCTCGAAAGCTCTAGCAAATCGCAGGTTAATGACGGCGATCTGTTCTCCTAGAGGCACCAACCATTCTTCCTGCATCCGATCGAACTTACTATTGACTTTGTTGACGTTTAAGTTGGCACGTTCGATGTCCCGTTCTAGTTTTTCGATTAAGTTGATTCTTTCTTCTTATTCTCTCATTTCACCGTCATCAACGGTGTTTACACAAGCGATTCGAGAGTTAATACTTTTAAAATACCTTTATAGAAACACAATTCGAAAAATTAAACTCGTTGCCTCCAGTACAGATACTCACTTCGCCAGTGCAGTCCACTCCCTTGAAAGCTCTAGCAAACTGCAGGTTGATATCGGCGGTTTAAATAGAAGTTAGGCTTTGAAAAACTTACCTTTATAGAAAGCCCATAATTCGAAAAATTCAGCTCATTGTCGCCCGTACAAATAGTCACTTCACCAGCACAGCCCATTCTCTCAAAAGCTCGGGCAAATCGCAGGTTAATGGCGGCGATCAGTTCTCCTAAAGGCACCAACCAATCCTCCTGCATCCGATCAAGCTTACTCTTAACTTTGTTGACGTTTAAGTTGGCACGTTTGATGTCCCGTTCGAGTGTTTCTATAAGGTTGATTCTTTCTTCGTATTCTTTCATTTTACCGTCATCAGCGGTGTTTACATATACCATTCGAGCATTGATACTTTTAAAATACCTTTATAGAAACTCCACCATTCAAAAATTTTAACTCGTTGCCTCCAGTACAAATAGTCACTTAGCCAGTGCAGCCCACTCCCTCGAAAACTCTAGCAAAGTGCAAAACTTACCTTTATAGAAAGCCCATAATTCGAAAAATTCAGCTCATTATCTCTTGTACAAATAGTCACTTAACCCGCACAACCCATTCCCTCGAAAGCTCTAGCAAATCGCAGGTTAATGGCGGCGGTCAGTTTTTTCTAGAGGCACCAACCATTCCTCCTGCATCCGATCAAGCTTACTGTTGAGTTTGTTGACGTTCGATGTCCCGTTCTAGTTTTTCGATTAAGTTGATTCTTTCTTCGTATTCTCTTATTTCACCGTCATCAACGGTGTTTACACATGCGATTCGAGAGTTAATACTTTTAAAATACCTTTATAGCAACCCCACAATTCGAAAACTTAAACTCGTTGCCTCCAGTACAAATAGTCACTTCGCCAGTGCAGCCTACTGCCTCGAAAGCTCTAGCAAACTGCAGGTTGATATCGGCGGTTTAAATAAAACTTAGGCTTTGAAAAACTTACCTTTATAGAAAGCCCATAATTCGAAAAATTCAGCTCATTGTCTCCCGTACAAATAGTCACTTCACCAGCACAGCCCATTCTCTCGAAAGCTCTAGCAAATCGCAGGTTAATGGCGGCGATCAGTTCTCCTAGAGGCACCAACCATTCTTCCTGCATCCGATCAAGCTTACTGTTGACTTTGTTGACGTTTAAGTTGGCCCGTTCGATGTCTCGTTCGAGTTTTTCTATAAGGTTGATTCTTTCTTCGTATTCTCTCATTTCACCGTCATCAGCGGTATTTAGACATGCAATTCGAGAGTTGATGTTCTCTTTTTCGGCGTTCAGTTCTTCGATGTTGTTTGATAATGCTTCATATGCTTGCCTGAACTCTTCGAAGCCCTCGTCTACTGGAGTGAAGCCGTTGGATTGTTCTTTGGCCTATCAAAACAAAGACGGAGAAACTATTTGTAATATGATGTCACCAAATGCGTTATAGCAGAAATACATGTTCAAAAAATCAAAAACTGCAAATTTAAATTCGCGGAGGCGAATTTTCAACTGCACATGCGTGTATTTGGTCATGTAGACACACAGTTGTTGTGTGGGTGAAGGCCATATTGATATTTTGCGGTGTTTTGCGTTTGTCGTGTAAAATTAAGTCTCAGGTTGTCTAATTTTGAGCTATTTTTTGTGTTTTTTCATGAAATATGTGTAATTGGATAATATTTAATTTTTAAAGTAGTAAAATATGCGGAATATTTTGAGGTTTTTAAATTTTTTCTCATGGTTTTATCATAGTTCCTATCAGCCTTCCAAAGCTCAGCTCTCTAGCGTTTCTGAAAGTGGACAATGTTACTTTTAAATAACTTTACATGTATAGGAGAGGCAAGTAAATTAAAATTTTCGTGTTTTAAAATTTTTTCCTATAGTTTTATCATAGTTCCTATCAGTCTTTCAATGCTCAGCTCTCTAGCGTTTTCTGAAGTAGGTAATGTTACTTTTAAATAACTGTACATGTATAGGGGAGGAGAGTAAATTAAAATGTTGGTGTTTTTAAATTTTTTCCTATAGTTTTATCATAGTGTCTTCTTAAAAAGCTCAGCTCTCTAGTGTTTCTGAAAGTGGGCAGTGTTAATTATAATTTTGGGGTGTTTTAATTTTTTTCTATAGCTTTATAATAGTTACTATCAGTATGCCAAAGCTCAGCTCTGTAGCATTTCTGGAAGTGGGCAATAATGTTACTTTTACATAACTTTACATGTATAGGGGAGGGGAGTAAACTAGAATTTTGGGGTTTTTTGATTTTTTCTACGGGTTTGGTCATAATTTCTATCAGTCTGCCAAATTTCAGGTTTGTAGCATGTTTGGAACTACAGTAGAATTTTGATGATCTCTACATGAGTGAGTGAGTCAGTGAGTGAGTGGAAATTTCGACGTTTTTTGAAATTTCGTAACTACTTTATGGAAGTCCATGACACTTCGAGGGGTTGTTAACTCTATGAAGATCTAGGACTGTGCAAAGTTTGAGATTCGTAGCTCATTCCGAAGTAGAGTTTTAGATAGGTCAAATATGGGCTGAAATGTTTCAAGAAAAGATGGTACGGCAGCGCGAACTTGGCGAGGCACTGCCGTGCTCTCAGATTTTCTTAAACCAAGGGGATGTAAAAGTTATAGGCAAAGTGTTAATAATATCACATTTTTAACTTTTATTTATTTCTTAACACTAATCGTTGGCCCTACTTTGGGGGTATTTTTAAATATTTTAGAATGATTGTTTTGACCTAAATGCAATAGCAAGAAAGTTGCCTTTTTGTGACCTAATTTTATTTTATTTTTTAAATTATTCCACATTGATTTATTAATTTTTGTGCAAACTATTATATCTACAACTGCAATATTTTCAGGTTAGTATTAGGTTTCCTGTAGCTCCTTTGTGTTACAGTGTTAACCGATTTTTTTTTCCGAAATTTTTGGTGAAAATTTTTCTTACCCAAAAAGTGTAGTTTTTTATTTCTTCAAATAGTTTACTTTATAAAACCATAGATTATAATACATTAAATTAAACCTCTCGGGACCGTCTACATAACGAGATAAAAGTTATAGGCTACGTGCTAATAATAACACCGAGGCCGGCCGCCAAAGTGACTTAAGTTTTGAGTTTTGACATTTTTTTGGACTGAATTTTTGATTATCTATGTTAATAGCTGTCAACAAAGTAGATAGTAACAGGATTTTGTAAAAGATTATAGCTCCACCCTCTCGACATTCTAATGTGTGTTTTGTTCCTTTATTTCGTATTTAAAAGTATTCAATTAGTGTGTGGGTGCGAGGATTGTAATTTTTGTGTATTATAAAAAAAAATAAATAAAAAAAAAAGTTCTCTCCGGCCGGGAATCGAACCCGGGTCTCCCGCGTGACAGGCGGGGATACTTACCACTATACTACCGAAGACTTGAAAATAAATTTGCGGAAATCGATATTTATGATAGTGTAACGTAACACTGTTCTGAAAATCAAAATTACTAAAACAAAACGCGATTTTTATTCATCTTTTGCTGCTGTTGCATATTATATAAACGCAATATTGCGCATATAATAAATTACTGCGCGCGTATGACTGATTGCGCACAATTATGACGTACTGCGCAAAATTTTTACTTACTGCGCAAAAAATATATTTTTTGCTCGAGGGATTTGATTTTGTTACGCATTATAACTAATAATAATGTACAATATAATAAATTTCCTGTATTAAAAAACATACTGCGCAGTGCACGAATGAATGTCCATCTACTGCGCAAAATATGCTAATTTCGAAAATAATAATTGGTTAACATAATACAGGTTATGGTGACTGTGATGTATTCTGAGTAAAGTATTATTGTTCTTTGCGCAGTTTGTAATTAAAAACTGTTAATCCTTTACACATATATCGTACAGGGTGTTTAAAATGTGGGAAAGGTGCGGTTTTTACAAAAAATCTGGTCTTAAAATTAGAGGTTTAGAAAGGCGGGTTAGTTTTCGTATATCTCACCAAAAAATACCCTTTATTCTCAGATAAAAGTGCCCAATTTAAAACAAGTTGTTCATATGATATTACTATCCAAGTTCAGTTAAAATAAATAATATTGATTTATGCATGTGTCTAAAGTTTCTAATAACAGATCAAATATTTCCTAAATTTTCTCAATGATTTTCTAAAAATGGGTTTTACAAAGTAGAATAGGTTGCTCTCTTACCAATGACCTACCATTTTCTAATTTGTTTTTTTCACAACACATTGCTATTTATTTTGTAAAGTTATTTAATTTTGTTAAATGTTATTCCCCTAGGGAAATTTTTGATATTGCCTGCCCAAGATACACCCCGGCGCAAACACATGCTTGCATACTTACTGCGCAGATTAAATAATAAATTTATACCTACTGCACCAGAGAGGAGCACGAAAATCCTAAGTATATTGCAGATCTAATGCGCAGTTGGTAATATTAAAAACTATCCATCCTCTACGCATACATATGAAGGAAAAAAACTACCCACAAGTTAAAAAACAATGATTTATGTATGTGCCCCGAGTAAAAAACTAGAGTTTTTATAACAGGGAGATAAAAAAGAAAAAAATTAAATAAATTTAGAAAATAGCAATGTTGTGAAAAAAAAAACAAATTTGGGAAAGGACAGGTTATGGGTAAAAGAGCACTGCGTAAAATAATACAGACCTACTGTACTTTACAAAATACATTTTAGAACATTATTGAAAAAAAGTAGGAAGTATTTGGTGGGGCGTGCCCAAGAATACACCTGACGCAAACACATGCTTGCATCATACTTATTGCACAGATAATTTAATAAATTTTTTAGTCAAAGTTTAGAAACAAAAACTCGCCAAACTTAAAATTTTCGCATAACTTTAGCAAAGTCAAAATGTTTTGAAAACTTTTTACTGAAGCAACATCGAGCAACTCTATCTTTCGGAAATAAATGTATGCCGTTGATCCTTGCCGCCCGTTTTAAATTAGAGGAAAATCTGCAACACGATAAAAGAAAAAGTTGCGGAAAAAAAACTTATTTTTGAAAGTTTCATGATCACGCCAACAAGAAGCACATCGCGCAACGTAAAAAAGAAGTTGCCAATGTTGTTTGAGTAACCACTAACAATTTTGATTGCTTCAATGGAAACACACAGTTTATAATGTTGCAGCAGTGGAAACGAAGCGTGATAGCCAATGATTGAGTTGAAACAAAATTTTAGACTTGTATTGTCTTTATTTATTTTAACCATGACGTTTCGGTTAGTAAGTATCTCTAACGGTTCTCCAGTGGACACTAAACAATCTAGTCTACAGTCTACTACTTATACAACTTGGTGTGCAGTCAGGTGTGACGACCCGCACCCCATAATGAGTGGTTTCCATATGTTTGGTATGTCCGTGCTTGGTTGAATAAAAACTTCTTTATTCTGCATAATGCCGTTTTAATAAACTTTCGTTTTAATTATGAAACCAATGCCACTCCTTATGCAAGAAAAATCCCTGACTTTCCCTGACCAACTTATGGAAATATCCCTGACCATGATCAAAATAAAACATAACCAAAGGAAGAAAAAATTAGCCTCGTCCAACCCCTTGAAGCTGACCTGTGCACACTTTTATACCTTATTATATTTTTATTTATTTTGGAGAACAATACAAACATAAGATAACACTAAATATAAAAGGAATTTTTCGAGGTGAAGTCAAAGACTAAATAAATTAATTTTCGGCAGCCGCAGACATAATTATGTTTTTGCCTTGTTCGGGTTCATCAGTATGGTTTAGTCTTTGACTTCATCTCGAAAAATTCATTTTATATTTAATATTAAACCTGGGCTTATGATACCTACTACGATTGACTTTAACTGTCTCTCTCCGATCCGAGACTACCCTAGCTGATACTACAAACTGGCAGTTGGTTTTCTAAAGTGAGTGTCCACATCTCATTTTTCCTTTTCAGTTTTCATCATCTTCATTTCATTCCCTCTCCACCCATTGTGGTCAAACCATACTGATGAACTCTAACAAGGCAGAAACATAATTATGTCTGCGGCTACCATGAACCCTTTGAGGATTAGACCGAAAATTAATTAATTTAGTCTTTGACTTCACCTGGAAAAATTCCTTTTATATTTAATATTAAACCTGGGCTTAGGATACCTACTACGATTGACTTTAACTGTCTCCGTAGCGATGTTAGATTTCTGGCTCAGATCCGAGACAACAAACTGGCAGTTGGTTTTCTAAAGTGGGTGTCCACATTTCATTTTTTCTTTTCAGTTTTCATCATCTTCATTTCATAAGATAACTATTTACATTAGGTATACATATATTATCTAGGTAACATTACTAATATTGCGTTATTAACGATATACATTTATACTAAAAAAGGAAAAGGAACTTTCGTTTTAAAGGAGATCAAGAAAAATTAAACATACATTTTCTTAATTCAACTGTTAGTTAATATTTTTGATCTATACACTGCAAGGTTAAAAGCCTTGATTTAGCTTTTTGAGCATTTTCTTCTTTTTTTCAATTTCAAAGTATTGTCACACAGAGGTAATAATCATAATTAAACTATCCCAAAGTGATGCACTTATCTAAATAAAACAGATGCACTTCGTATTACTTTAAATTATTGAGATCCATATAAATTAAAGGCGTTCATCTATTATAATAAAATACCAAGTTATTGGCAATAATTGTGGTACCTATCGAAAACCATCGTCACTAGCAATATTGCTGAATTTGCAATAATTTAATATAAAAGGCGATGGAACACACCATACAAGTAACCAGTACCCGGGGTCCACTCCTAACTAAGCGTTCGTAACCAGTTTCTGGACGTCCTGCTGAGCATCGTAACCAGTTTCTGGACGTCGTCTCATTTGCCCCTTAACTAAGCGTTCGTAACCAGTTTCTGGACGTCCGCTGAGCTTCGTAACCAGTTTCTGGACGTCGTCTTTTTTAACCCTGAACCTGTGGTCCTGTGTACTGCGTCCCCCAAGTCCTACCCGGCATAATTCACAGTAAGGCCCTA
The DNA here is from genome assembly GCA_963576565.1 of Aspidapion aeneum. Lineage (NCBI taxonomy): Eukaryota > Metazoa > Arthropoda > Insecta > Coleoptera > Brentidae > Aspidapion > Aspidapion aeneum. The sequence continues at coordinate 28,177,542 of OY755038.1, read as the reverse complement.
ATGGCCGTATTTATGGTTCTCCATATTTTTTTTGGATAGGTTAGCGTAGGCTATAATTTCTGTCGACTTATCCGCTGTATAATTATAAACGAAATATATGTATTAAACTTGCCCCGTTTCCCATAATTTTCTACGCCCCCATACTAAAGACCCTTAGGTATATTTTTCGCTGTGACAGTATTCTCTCTCATATTTTATATTTTTTTTACCCACCCACTAAATTCAGGAAATTATCATGGTCTAGGAACAGTTTGATAACCATGCACTTTTTGATAACCATATTTTATTTATAAAACATTAAAAAGCTGAAACAATTAAGGAATGTTCAGCTATCCCCACAAAAAAAGACAAAATAAAAATCACAGAGCATGGAGATATCCCTCCAAAAACTCTCAGTGGGGAAATATCTCTAACTTTCCAGACTTTTGAGTAATATTCCTGACTCCTCATGACCACTTTTTTATCCCTGACTTTCCAGGTTTATCCAGAATGTGGTCACCCTGGTTTAAAGGCATTTAGAAAACGTAAGACGAATAGCCAAACACTATAATATATTAACAGTATTCTTATCGGGTTATACCTTCGAACATTAAAGCAGTTTCTAAGGACAATTAGGAGTTTTGTAACTAACAAAAATAACAGAAAATCCCTTGAATAATAAGGAATGTATTGACCAAATCCCATAGGAGTGTGGTAAATCATATTATGTAGCAGATACGAAATGCCCTCTTCAGTTTAAAATAAAAGGAACCTAGAAAAAACTATCCAATTAGAGGTATTGAAAAATACGGCTTAGGAGAAGGGTTCGTAGAACAAAGAAGTTTTTAGTCAACCAAGCATGGACAAAACAAACAAATGGAAACCACTAATTATCGTTTAAACGTGCTGTCCGTCCAACCTGACTGCACACCAAGTAGTATAAGTAGTAACCTGTAGAGTAGATTGTTTAATTTACACTTGTTAAGGGTTAGAGATACTTACTAACCGAAGCGTCTTGTTTAAAATAAATAAAGACTATACAAGTCTGAAATTTTGTTTCTAGCTTTACCTTTGTTAACTGGGCCTTAGCTTCTGCCATAACGGTGTTGTACTTGTCAATAATTGCATTGAACATATCTTCATACTCCTGAAGTTTCCTCTTCGAATCTTTTATTTCGTTTTCAAGACGATCTATGTTGTTTCTTAATAGATCGATCTTCGCATGTATCAAGCCACTTTCGGTAACATATGTATCCAGCTTTTTAAGTTCTTCCTTCAGAGTCTCTTGCAACAAACCCATGCTGTTGCTAAATTTCTTAATTTTCTGATTTGCTTCATTACGAATCGCGTCGGGACTTTTTTTGTTAAGACGCATTTCATTAAGATTTCGTTCGGCAGCTTGTATTTTACTTCTGACCACCTGCGCTTGTTGTCTGTACTTTTGTATTTCATTTAATTTATCTTTGTACAACTGAATTTTTTCCTGAACTTTTTCAACTTGATCTTGGTAGTTTTTGATTTGCTGATCTAGGTTCTGAATGTTTCTTTGCAGCTCGTTGGAACGTCCCTTTATATTTTCAAGTCTAACTATGTCGAGAGACAGTGAAAGACCACCGTCGCCGGTGACTTGTACCTGTCTGGAACTCTTTTCTCCGGAATATTTGGAGAAATTAATGGAGAATCTGTATCTATCGCTGAAAAACACGTTTACACCCTTGGGAATGCTTTCGTAACAAGTATTTGTGCGATCATCTCCGACTGGAATGTTGTGCAGATTGTACGTTTTACACAAATATCGCATAATCGGTTCTGGAGCAGTGAATAAAGAATTGACGTATGTATAGAACCCATACTTTCTTAAGTGTTCTATGGGCATTTTGGGTTGATTGTATCTTTCTCTTGCTGGACCTGAATGTAGAACATTGATAGACAAATTTTTTTGTCCTCTTAGTGATCTAATTAATAAATTCATATCTTCTTTTTCAACGCAGGTAAAAGCCAGACGGTCGTTCATTGGAATACAAGCTTCAACATATTTGGCTTTGCTGTTGTCGAGGACGTTAACTTCCAACATGATTGGTTCAAAAATCTCTCCTTTAAATAAATGCTGGTTGTTTCGAAGCCAAAGAACTGCCTGGTATGCGTCACTGTTGATTCTGTGAAGATGTTCGAGTCGCGTTTGTTTGACATTTTCAAGACGACTTTGTTCATTTTCCAATGCGCGAATTTCGACCACATGACCTCTGCGAGTTTCTTCGTATTGATCTTTTCTGTCCTGTAAAGATCTGATGACATGGGTACATTTTGAAATTTCGTTGGGCAATTGATGTCTGTCTTGATCGCCTTGATCGATCTTTGCTTGCATGGTTCCATGTAAAGTTTTCATTTCGTCCAATTTTTTAACAGACTGTTCAATTTGATTGTCCCATTGTTCGATTTCTGCTAGTTTACTATTCATATCGTCTTCTATTTCTCTTACTTTATTTCCTAGAGTTTCAATTTTTTCATTCGTGGCGTTCATATTTGTTTCGGCACTTCTTATATTTTGCGTCGTTTTTGAACTTCTTTGCTGCATTTCAGTGACTTTCTGTTTATTAGTTTTGATTTCTTTTTCCATGGGTTTTAACTCGTTTTTATGCTTTTCAACGATCTCGTTTGCTTTATGTTTATCCTTTTTTAATTCACTCAATTTGGCTCTAAGCTCCTCATATGTTGTCCACGCAATTTTTCGATCAATATCAGAAATTTTTTCTTTATATTTCATTTTCTTCTTAAAATTTTCTACTCTACCTTCTAGACGTGCATTTTCGTCTTTTGCTTCTTGCAACTTTTTGATATGCTTATCTGTTTGAAACAAAAGATCCTTTTGTGTTTCTCTCGCATCTATTAAAGCGTTTTGCTTTTCAATAAGATCATTTCTGCACAAAGCACTTTGAGTTTCTTTGAGCAAATCTTGCTTATTTAATTTTGCAAAGTCCTGTACTCTGTCTTGTGGTAAAAACTGGCACAGGTTGTTGACTTGTATGTTAAATTTTTTTATACATTTCATAACGTCCGCTTCCGACGCTCTGACGTTATTGATCCTCCAGTGGCTTTTATCACTGGTGTCAAACTGTCTCGTAATTTTAATAAACTTATTTTCATCTTGATCTTGCAAGTGAATGTTGATTGTGGCACTCTCACATTCGTGCTTGACATACTCTGATATTTTTGTACCTGAAATGTATATTTTTCTTCATTCAGTGTCCCATAATTAATTCAACAAAAAAAAACTGTATATTCTTTGGGTCAAAAAAATTAGATTTGGGAAAACTAAAAACTTTTCTTTTAAAAATTGATAATAACCCAATTTCTGGCTAAACCAAAGCAAGACATATTTTTTATATTTGATTTTCCTAAATAACCTATTTTTAAAGAAATATTTTTGTGCAAAATTTTGTCTTTTAGGAGTTTTTGGAGCGAGGAATTTTGTATTTGTTTAAAATTTTGATGTAAATTGTAGTGAGCGCTCTACGTGTTACTCTAATTACACTAAAATTCGATTTTTACGGGGGGTTTTGGATGATATATAGGGGATATAGAAAAATAACTGACCTATACCTGTGAGGCTTGATTTTTAAGAAAAGCTTGTAAAAACTCAATTTTGATATAGGTTCTTGAGATAAAACAAAAAAATATTTCTTTATGGAATATTCTCTTTGTTTTTCTTAACCTTGTATTAGCTTACACATATACTATAACTATTATACTATATACTCTATAGTAGGTACTATATAGTTATAGTGCACGTGTGAGCTAATATAACTAAAAACTGAAATATATTTTATTCAACTCCAGACTAACATACCTTTCGTTTGATACCACACAAGCCATGTTTTAAATTAAACTCAAATTTTTGAAATCTACCCTCCACCATTAAAAAAAACAAGAACTAAAATGTATTTTGTTTAACTTCGGACTTAATTACCATTTGTTTGATATCACACATGCCATATTTTCACGTAAAATCTCATTTTTGAAATCTACTCCCACACTTTAAAAAAAAACTAAAATATATTTTTTTTAACTCCAGATTCAATTACCTTTCGTTTGATATCACACACGCCATATTTTTACATAAACTCTAATTTTTGAAATCTACCCCCACCCTTTTATTTGGCTTGTGTTCAGTGGATTTTGTTCATTTTTAAATGGGACCATCTCGACGCAAGACCCAGCCTAGGTGCCAAATTTCATTGAAATCGGGCAAAATATTAAGACCACTACATTATTTTAAAGGAAATTTTAATCAAATAAAAAAAAGGTTATTCCATGAGAAAAATATCAACTACATGTAATATGTGAAAAACTAAAAGTGACAATTTTAGAAAGCAACAAAACGTAGTGCCAAGGTCAAAATCTCTTATGAACTAAGGTAAGTGTGGCAAAATCTTAATATTTTAACCCAAGGTATCTACATTATTGCTTTGTACCAATATTAATTATGGGACACCCTGTATAATACCTTGAGAACCTAAATTTGATCCTGACTTTAAGAGATCATTTTAAGATCAAATCTTTTTTTTTCAAAAGAAACCTTTCTTTCCTTGCCAGTACAGTAAAACAACTTGAAAACTATATAACAAAGACCTTGAACTTCAAGGGCATATTAAATCCAAGCTAATCTTTTCAAGCAAGTTCATGCACTGTATTATTAGGACCTTTATAACTTCTACAGGGTCAAGGAGGAGGTACAGTTTATATCATTATTTTTGAGACAACTTTTTACAACTTTTGTTCCTTGGCCTGTGCTATTTGTTATGGTAAACAGCTGATAACTATCAAAAAATTATCTCAAAAAATGGAGTTTATGACCTTAGAATGACCTTGAAGAATGGGGCCCAACTGAGTTCATACTCAAAATAGCTTGTAACATTCCATAGTGTTTACAGGTTTATTTTAAAACTTTTCCACTTGCTTTTCCTGGTATATTTAAGGTATACAAAGTGTGACAAAGTGTTGGAAGGGATTGTCAAAAAATGGCTGAGGGAATCATCAAAATACATTTTTATAGAAAATAGACAAGACGCTAGCGCTACCAAGTCCACTTTCAATCTCTGACTTCGCATGCGCAGATCTACCAATATTATTTACCTCATGTATTAGAATAGTTGAATACAGGGTGATTTTCACTTGAATGATTCTAACCACATGAAAATAGAAAGTTTCAAAAACCTAACCTAACAAAACCTAATCAAATCTAACCGAACCGAATCAAAGGAAACTGAACCAATAATTTTTTTCAAAAAAAAAACTTTCCTGACTTCCTGCCCGGGATCCTAGAGCATGTGAATCTGAACCAAACCGAACCTAACTAAACTGAACCAAACCTAACCTAACCAAACTAAACTACAACACGTACTGCTAATTAGGTTTAGTTGGGTAGGGTTAGGTTTGGATAGGTTCAGTTCGGATTCACATCCTCTAGGATCCCAGGTAGGAAGTCAGGAAAGTTTTTTTTTTCAAAAAAATATTGGTTTAGTTTGCTTTGGTTCGGTTCGGTTAGATCTGATTAGGTTCCGTTAGGTTAGGTTTTTGAAACTTTCTATTTTGCATTATCAAAAATATTATATATTTTTAAAAAAGTTTTGACCCTAGGATATACAACAAGGTTCATATGCAAAATGAAACCATTCTTTCTGCTAAAAAATAATAATAATAAATATTTTAATTTTGAAAAAAAAATCATAAGAGTATTTCGTGGCTATTAGCATGGAAAATGGGGTGGGGATGGTTTTAAAAAATTAAAATCTACATAAAAAATGGCTGGTATGATTTCAAATGAATAATATTTGGTGTGGAGTTCAAAACATATTTTTTTCCGTTTTTGGCCATTAGGGAATTAACAAAATACATTTTTATACAAAATAGCACTTACATATGTGGTATTAAATGATTGATTTCAATTATATTTGAGCCTGTAGTTAAATAAATCCATATGTCCTTTGTCCGTTTTAGCCAGAAGGTGTTACAATGCCAGAAGTTGTTAAAATACATTTTTAAATAAAATATGTCCTGTGTGTATCAAATGAATAGTAAAACATTTTAGCCCTTGTGTGAGGATGCATTCAGTAGTGTAACACAGGAGGGATAAGGGGGATATATCTTACCCTAGGAACCATAAAACTCAACATAGTATCTGCATAAACTACTGGAGACATCAAAGAGAAAAGATGTCAAAATATTAAATTTATAGGTGCATATCAATTAGAACAGTCATTAATATACATACCTCTGCCAACAACTTTGGGATTGCCTCCCAATCCTAATATGATGGCTGCAACAATGGTGGATTTTCCTGTTCCATTTGGGCCAATGATCATGTTCAAATTGGGCCCTGGCACCATTTCCACATAGCTGTATGTGACAAAATTTTGTACCTGGATCTTTCTAATAGAACCTATTAAAAATAAATTATATGCAACTATGGGTACAGTCCAAGATAACCTGCCCTAATTTCCAAAACCTTTAAATTTCTCCCCGCTAATCACTACCACTACAAAATAAGTCAATTATACATTGTAGTTAACCTATTATTACCGACTTCTGGAGCAGGGTTATAAACACTCTTCTCGCATTTAAAGGAAGAGTAGAAATAACTAGACGGTCCATCGCTAATAGTTGGCTTAACTACACACCTACACCTATAAGTTCATAAATGAATTGCTACAGAAGCCTCTTTATTTTAGGTTGATCGATGGTGGAGCCTATATTGTGAAACCCAATCATTTACACCAAGTTATTTACCTGGTTTGAACATTCTACACAAATATATGAAATCTTTGTAATAAACATAAAACCTGTGTACAAATCTGTTTTTAAAAATCTCAAATTTGTTTTTGTTTTGTATATTTTTTTTCGATGGTTTTTCTACCGTTCAACGAAAAAAAACGCATTTTCTCAGTGCAAAACAGGTGCAAACCTACAAACACCAAATCACGTGATAAAAATTATAATATAAAAAATTTGGATAAATGAAATGAATTGTATAAATTAACTTTAAATTACAATTATGAATATAAATTAACTTTAAATTACAAATTATGAATATAAATTGTAGTTAAATATAGCAATGGTGACAAAAATAGACTTGTTGCCTATAAAAGTCACGTGATGCCTATTTGCACGTGATTAAATTTTTCAAAAAAAGTCAGCTGATTACTTTTAATTTTGAACTAACCAGCTAAAGTATTGTGCTCCGATTTTAAGGTTATAAAAATTTGCATGCATGTTTATTTTGTAATTTCTTTTGAAAAAAACGAAATTTATTAACAATCTGCTAAAATTCGAGGCGGTAATAATGGGCAAAAGGAAGGCTGGCTTTAGGAAAAATCATTACTTTAAACATCAGCGAAATAAGGTAAGAAATGTAGAGTTGCTTCTAGGGACCCAAAAGCAAATAATTATTGTAGAAGTTTTTTTTAATTACAAATCCTCCTTGTGTTTTAACTTTTTCTAATCCTATTGTCTGTAAGTCAGTCCCTTAAGGTAAACTGACAAAGCTACTTTTGGTTAACATCACTGTGAACACAATCAAGAAAAATTCAAGGATCAACTCAACTAAGTTTTAGATTTTTATACTGGCAAACATCTAGTTTATTAACCAAACATTCTTTTAGGTTGAGGGAAGCACAGAGGAGCCCAAAAAGGATAATAGAAATTCATACAATTCAATAATTAAAGAGAATGAGAAATTTATTCAGTATTATGAGGTAAACATATGCTTTAATATTTATTTCATTTTCTTTTAGGGATGTCTGTTTACTCATGAAAAAGAATGTTTTATTTATTTTACATGACAGGCCTAAGAGTCTTACTTTGTCCTACCAGGGGTCCCACTTACTACTATTTATTTTACAGGAGCAAGGAGTGTGTCCAAAAGAAGAATATGAAAACTTCATAAATCACCTAAAAATGGACCTTCCCTCCACTTTTAGAATTACAGGATCAAAAGAGGTAGCAAGAAAAATGCTTGAACATGTTGAAGAAAACTTGATCAAAGATTGTATTATGCAGGAAGGTGAAGAGAAGACACCTGTTATATTTCCTTTAAGTTGGTAAGTTTAAAAATGTGATTGGTAACCATAGACCTATAATATGATTGGACTGGGCCAGACACATAAGCACAATGCTGGAGAAGTGATTCCAGAGTGAGATGGGGCTAGTGAGGGCAAAACACAGACAAAAACACATTATGTTGTATGGGAAACACCTCTGCCTTAAATTAATTTGAAGCTTTGATTTAAAAAAACAACTATTGAAACTAAAGAAGTTTTTGCAATTGCTCTAGAATCTAGAAAGCTAAAGTTTAATATGAATTTTCATTTAAAAACATACTTAAACTTAATTTAAACTGGTCTTTTTTTAAATTTATTAAAATATAACTGGGACATTAAGTTTACAGGTCTGAAATGCCTTCCTTGAGACCTTTATTTAGGTCACCACCTATAGGGTATCCACTAAACACCCAGGAAAATTTTACACTAAACTTTATTTTAACAAATCTTATGAAGCTAGTCAAATTAAAAGAAAAAATAGGTAGCTACAGATATTTTTCTACTGGCATATATGGGTGAATCTGTGGAAAGTGTGCCTTTTTAGGAAGACAACCTGCAACTACTTGTATAAAATAGATGTAGTGGTAAATATTATATTTCTGCAAAGCTCATGAAATTATAAGTTAACTGACAATACAATTTTTTTTTTGGGCATACAGTTTTCAAATAAATTAACTTCATACCCCAAAACATGACTAAAATTCTCATTCCGCTGGCTGTCCCAAAAAACATCTTGTATGGACTTGCGAAATTCCTAAAAAATTAAGTGTCTCAGATCATCACTTCTGTTTGCAATTGTACATATTAGTAAACAAAATGCAGAGGAATCACAGTCCCGCTCGAACCGACGTGTCAGTATATAGGTTAAGTTTTAGTCTTCTTGATTAGGAGTTTTAAAAGAGGTGTTTATTAATTTTTTTCTTTAAATTTGCTTAAAGAATACATGCAAACGGCTGTAGCAAGCTGATTTATCATTCCCATGGTGAGTAAAATATGATTAAACCCTTAATTGTGTCTAAATGTTTTAAGGGTCTTGTGATAGGCTAAAACGGGAAGTATCTCGCGATTTATTTTTTTTGTGTGTTTCTATTATTTGATCTGATAAATAAAGAAAAACTGTTCAATACTCATTCCGCTGTCGAAATGTGACAGGAAAATGAACTAAAAACTGAAATTTATTTTATTCAACTCCAGACTCAATTACCTTTTGTCTGATACCACACAAGCCATGTTTTGACCTAGACTCTAATTTATAAAATCTACCCCCACCCTTTAAAAAAAACTAAAATGTGTTTTGTTTAACTCCAGACTCAATTACCTTTCGTTTGTTATCACACACGCCGTATTTTCACTTAAACTCTAATTTTTAAAATCTACTCCCACCCTCATGTTGGTCATTACAGACAGACAGACGGACATACAGACAGACGGCGCGACAAAAAAGTTTTAAAATCATCTGAAAGCGTGACAAAAAAGTTTTAAAATCATCTCAAATGTAAAGATATATAAAATTTTTTAAATTGGAGCAACTTTTTTTTCTTGAAAAAATTGGGTTCAGTTCGGTTCTTTTTGCTAAAAAAAAAATCATTAGAATAAAACAAAACAAGGCCTTTTTATCATTCCGCTACATGCATCCTCATTCCGCTGCCTTACTTACTTTAAAAAATTGCTATATTTTAAAAAATATACATTAATGAGCTTGCTCATTAATAGATATCAACAAGGTACATATAAACAACTAAAAATAATCTGTTTGTCTCAGTACAGGAATTACTTTATAAGAAGTCAAAAATTACTTTTAAAGGCCACACTTTCCGCGGATTCACCCATATACAAGTTAAGTGTCCAATATTGCTAACTCTGTTATTATTAAAGATAGAAAAATACTCTGCCAATATATGGGCCCCTAAGCTCACACTAGGTACTATAGTTATAGTGTATGTGTGAGCTAATATAACTAAAAACTGAAATATATTTTATTCAACTCCACACTAAATTACCTTTTGTTTGATACCACACAAGCCATGTATTGACTTAAACTCAAATTTTTCAAATCCACCCCCACCCTTAAAAAAACAAAAACTAAAATGTATGTTAAACTCCGGACTCAATTACCTTTCGTTTGATATCACACACCCCATATTTTCACTTAAACTCTAATTTTTGAAATATACCCCCACCCTTTTTTTAAAATAAATTAAAATGTATTTTGTTTAACTCCAGACTCAATTACCTTTCGTTTGATATCACACACGCCATATTTTCACATAAACTCTAATTTTGGAAATCTATCTCCACCCTTTTTTTGGTTTGTGTTCGGTGGATTTTGTTTATTTTTAAATGGGACCATCTCGACCCAAGACCCAGCCTAGGTACCAAATTTCATTGAAATCGGCCAAGCCGTTTTTGAGTTATGCGCGTTGGTCGTTACAGACAGACAGCCAGACAGACAGACGGCGCAACAAAAAAGTTTCAAAATCATCTGAAACGCAAAGATAAATAACAATTTTTGAAATCGGAGCAACTTTTTTTTTCTCGAAAAAATTAGGATCACCATAGCTCACACTACTATAGTATAGTATATGTGTGAGCTAAAAATTCAATTGGGAAACTAGGAAAATTTTTGACTTTCTTTAAGTTGGTCAAAACAAAAAAACAATTGACCATCACGTTTTTGAGTTTTCAAATTAGAATTTTAAATTAAAAAAAAAATTCTTTAATGATTTGTAAAATTTTATTAAAAAAAAAACAAATTATCAGAAAAATTTGAAATTTTGGAGTATTCATACTCTTTATGGCTACAATAAATGTATGGTCTGCCGAACCTCTGGTTGATTTGATATGAAATAACCCATCTATTTATACCCTTAAATGTTGTAAATATCCTAACACAACATTAAAAACATATAGGTATTATTTTTGGGGTAAAAATAAAAATTCTTGTAAAAAAGTGTATAAGTTGTTACTCTTTTCTTAAATATTCTTTAGAGCAGGGGTGGCCAACCTTTTTGTAAGATGTGCCACTTTTAACTTTAAAAATTCATTTCTGTGGGAGTTAAGGGCATTAATATTTTTTTTTTGTGAGGGAGGAATTTTTTTCTTAAGCGGGGTAATGGCTTTTTGATTCAGGGAGTGAAATAAAACCTGCTATGTACCATAAGTTATTTTTCCATTTACTAATTATTCTTGGGGGGTAACCATCCCTATTATTCCCCCTTATCGACGCCATTGGTTGGATCAATATTTTCTGTTTTCCAAATTTATAATAAAAATTAAAAAAAAAATTCTTTACTTTTAACAGTATCTCTATTCTAGGTTTAGTAAAACAACCCAAGACCTAACATTTTTCCAAAAAATAAGAAATCAAAATAAATTAGAGTAATATATTTATGTAGGTATCCAGATAAGTTGGCCTGGCAAATGGAACTCACAAGAAAAGACATAAGAAGGTGCGAAGCACTTTACAAGCTACACAATTTCTTGATATCTGAAACTGAAAATGGGACTATTTCTAGACAGGAGACTGTTAGTATGATTCCTCCTCTCTTGTTGGATGTTCAGCCTCATCATAAGGTAATAAAACTAAAAGAATAGATTTTATGTTATTATCTTAATATGATTTGGTTTTAAGTAGTTTTAGTAGAAAGAATTAACACATACAACTAATTTGTATCTTGACATATAATAATTAAATAAAAAACTTGACAACAATAAAAATAATAACAAAGGTTATAAATAAGTGAACTAATATACAACTCATAACTTAAAATGCTGATTCTCTTTAATAACTTGACATTATCTTAATTGGTTGTAGTGGTGTTTTATTGTATAACTGTCTTCCAGTTTTTCTTTTATTACTCCAAACTTTAATAACTGTGATCCTATTATTCTAGATTGAATTCCGTCTCCTTTACAAAATTTGTAGAATGTTGGTTGTTTAAAATTTGTTTCTATTTGAGAGCATTTTATTTCTTCTTTCAAATATTAGTTTAGCTGTAGATTTCTCACAATCCAAAGGGGTAGCTCTATATTTAAATAAAAGTTGATGCAATTTTACATGTAACTCTAAAAGCGTTTGGAATAAAGTTAGAGTAGTAATACATTACCATTCCTAAGAATTTTTGAACTTTGTCAGCATTTTTTGGTTGTTGAATTCTAATATTGTGATTTTTATAATCCCTTTGCAGAAATATAGTGTCCTGAATATTAAACTTTTTTTGGAAAAAATATAAATTTGTCTTTATTTAGGTGAAGCATATCTTTCTAGAAGTATAATTAGTCTCTTTTTACATTGATCTATAGAATTTTCTTTTACAATAATATCGTCGAAATAGGCTGCTGGTTTAAAACTATGTAATATGCAAAAGTAATTACCGGCTCTCATTTTAGGTATCAGGTATCTATTATCTTGTAATTGTGGGTTTACAGTTACTTTGTAATCAACATAGATTCTGATGTTGCCATGGCATTTTGGAAAGATTACCAAATGTGTGCCCTATGTGTGACTATGTATTATTGTTTCATACAATTTCGCTTGAGCTACTTCCCCATCAAAATTATTTTATAAATTTGAATGCTGCAATTTCTTTTCCAGTATATGTCTTTTGTTAATTAAAAATTGGTTTCTGAACATCTTGGTTTCGATTTTGTCGTAGGTTAACAATTATGTGGTCTGTGATCGTCTGCATAGATGTATCTGATCCAAAAATTTAAGTTCTAATTCATTTCTTTAATACGGCCTTGACTGTTTTGATTAGTTATTTCCAAAGGTTCAAAAGGTACTTGAAATGGTTCACTATATCATGGAGCAAAATTTAAATTTGTCTTTATTTAGGTGAAGCATATATTTTCTTAATCTTTCTAGAAGTATAATTAGTCTCTTTTTACATTCATCTATAGAATTTTCCTTTACAATAATATCGTCGAAATTGGCTGCGGTACCTTCCAAGTGATGAACTACTTGTTCTATAAATTCCATTGGTGCTGTTTTTATTATGAAAAATAGTCTTTGGCCAAGAATGGGCCCTTATGAGTAGAAATGGCTTGAATTTGTTAACTGTTTTCATCTAAAGGAATATGTGAATATGCTTTAAAAATATGTAATATGCAAAAGGATTTACCGGCTCTCATTTTATTAAAAATATTTTCCATTTTAGGTATCGGGTATCTATTATCTTGTAATTGTGGGTTTACAGTTACTTTGTAATCAGCATAGATTCTGATGTTGCCGTGGCATTTTGGAAAGATTACCAAATGTGTGCCCTATGTGTGACTATGTATTATTGTGTCATACAATTTCGCTTGAGCTACTTCCCCATCAAAATTATTTGATAAATTTGAATTTATTGTTGCTTCAATTTCTTTTCCAGTATATGTCTTTTGTTAATTAAAAATTGGTTACTGAACATCTTGGTTTCGATTTTGTCGTTGGTTAACATTTATGTGGTCTGTGATCGTCTGCATAGATGTATCTGATCCAAAAATTTAAGTTCTAATTCATTTCTTTAATACAGCCTGACTGTTTTGGTTAGTTATTTCCAAAGGTTCAAAAGGTACTTGAAATGGTTCACTATATCGTGGAGCAAAATTTAAATTTGTCTTTATTTAGGTGAAGCATATATTTTCTTAATCTTTCTAGAAGTATAATTAGTCTCTTTTTACATTCATCTATAGAATTTTCCTTTACAATAATATTGTCGAAATAGGCTGCGGTACCTTCCAAGTGATAAACTACTTGTTCTATAAATTCCATTGGTGCTGTTTTTATTATGAAAAATAGTCTTTTGGCCAAGAATGGGCCCTTATGAGTAGAAATGGCTTGAATTTGTTAACTGTTTTCATCTAAAAAAGGAATATGTGGATATGCTTTAAAAATATCTAATATGCAAAAGTATTTACCGCCTCTCATTTTGTTTAAAATATTTTCAATTTTAGGTATCGGGTATCTATTATCTGTAATTGTGGGTTTACAGTTACTTTGTAATCAGTACAGATTCTGATATTGCTATGGCTTTGTCATCCCCATTGTTATGTATTAATATGATTTGGTATTTAGTAGTTTTAGTAGAAAGAAATAATACATAAAACTATTTTATAAATTAATTAAATTGAAAACTTTATAGAAATAATAACCAAGGTTACATATAAGGGAACTACTATACCAGGCTGAGTCAGACCTAGAGTCTAGTATTATTCTTTTATTATTATATTTTTTAATGAAATTGCAGTTTTGTGGAAAATCTTTTTTATATTGAAAGAAAAATGTGTTTCTGGTACAGCCTTTGAGTTTGGCTATTGTGAGTTTACTATTTGTCATAGAGCAAAAGTGGTGAAACTATTGTGGTGTTGGTAATGGTAAGTTTTATTTACTAAGGGATTTAGATATGTATAAAAATCTATCCCAACATTTTTCCGTTTATTTAATAGCTCAAGAGAAAAGTTTGTCAAATTGATTCTTATTGCAAAGGTTATTAAAAATGGCATTGTCAAATTTGATATTTTTAAACTTTGTAGTATCCGCTCTTTACTCTTTAAACTTGACAAATTCAATAACTTGAAAACAAAAACCTTTTGACCCGAAGGTATTTAAACTGTTTATCTACTTTTGACCTTTCCCACGAACCATTAAAGTTTGCATCATTTAAAATACACCCGGTATATTTAGCTTTTATGCTTTTTATTAAGGTATTTTTACCTTCCTAGCCCGCACAGCAATGGCTAGAGAAGGTATTGTTTTCGACAACTTTTTTTTTAGATAACGCCGAAAATGTGTTATTTGGGTGTATATTGAACAAACCTAGCAATATCGTCTGTCTGTGTGTGTGTGTGTATTTTTTTCTGTCCGTAACACGATAGCTTCTAAACCGCTTAACCGATTTTCATAAAATTTTCAGGAAAAATAGTGTTGGACACTCTAACAAGGTGATTAGATTTTGGTCAAAATCCATTATGGTTTTTGACACTTAAAAATTTTTTAAAATGCTAACTTTTTAACGGAGCATCGCATCAATATGAGGTTTTCTGAATATGGTAGACTACATAGTTTGTGTTATAACCAAAAACTTTGTAGGAGTTTTAGTTTCTGAGATATTTACAAAAAACTGTTTTCAAGGCTGATTATCATAGCTTCACTTGACGTGTGCTAATAGGCTAGCTAGGAAAGTATCAGATTTGTTTTGCAAATATTTTTTGACTAGTTTTTGGATTCTTAAGGCAATGAATTGATAAAATCTATCAAGATTTAATGTTTCTGGCGAATATTATATAATAATTATGTTTTTAATTTAAGGTTTTGGACATGTGTGCCGCTCCTGGATCGAAAACGGCGCAACTTTTGGAAATGTTACATAAAAATAATGATGTGCCCATTCCTTCAGGGTTTGTGGTTGCCAATGATGTTGACAATAAAAGGTGCGAATTTTAATTAAACACAAAAAGTATTTTTTTTTGTTGAAACTAGTAGAAAATGGTTGAGTAGAAGCAAAATTTCGGACCTGTATGGTTTATATTACATCATCATCATCATCAAGAGGTGTCCACACCTGAACATTTCGACGAGCGAGCAGAACGGCCCTCATTTTTTTTCCTTTAAAATGCAAATCTATGTTTGTTTTATTTTGTCCCGTCCAAATCAACGAATCCATTATCTTTGATATCTGGGAATTGGCAAGCGATGGAAATGGCTAGGATTCATCGAATTGTTTGCGAGCACGCTAAGACCCCGTCCAAACTAGTGTTCTGTTCGGCGCTCGTCTCGTTGCGCGGCTTAATTTCGTCGAAATGTTCAGGTGTGGACGCGACTTCATAGGCAATCTCGTTATTTAAAGCACGTTTGGTTAGAAAGTATCTCTTACCGTTGTAAAAAGTGTAAACTAAACAGTCCAGTCTCTAGGCTTTTACTTATACTACTTGGTGTATGCAATCAAGTGTGACGGACCGTCCCTTAAATTAACTAAAAACTTTATTTACGAATGCTACTCCTTATTCAAAACTATTGCTTCATACTATTTAATGCTGTAATCATTTGAACAAGCACGATCTGCTAAGCCCGATTTTTCAATATCATCTAATTGGGTACTTTTTTATGTTCTCTTACCCGAACCTGAACCTGTTTCGAATTTCCTACTGTATTCATAGGATTTTCTGGTTTTGTCTTAATTACAAAACTTCATATTTCCATATGAGAATACTGTTTAACCATTATAGTGTTTAGCTTTTCGTCTTAAGTTCTCTAAAACTCTATGAACAGAAATGTTAATAACACCCGACGGATTGTTATTCTAAGAATTTGCTACAATTTGTTTTTTATTTTTGAGATTGTTGAGTTAATTAGTTTCTCGGGATAACCATTCTGTTGTAAGTCTTTTTTAATATTGTTGACTTCTTTGGTTAATTCTTTATTATTATACTACAAGATTTATATCTCCTAAATACAAACATTTTATGATTACTTGTTTCGTGGCGACACAATGATTATACTTAAAATTGAGATACTATCCCGTGTCTCTAGGTTTCTTATATACTGTGGTTTGAATGTTCCTTTCTCAGGGCTCTCAACACCTTCATATTTTATGAAAATGTTCATATTTTTTTCAGACTTCATAAAACTTCATATTTTTTAAAAAAACTTTCATATTTTTCCCAATGAAGAAACTTCCGTCATAGAATAAGTGTTGAATTTTGAGTTCCTTTTAGTTTATTATTAGTTTGTTGTCTCTGAGAAAGTCTATAGAGCTTTTTTGCTTTTTGTTTTATTATTCTTATGTTTGTTGCATTTTTTATGTTAGTTAGTTGTTTTGGTCATCCGTGGTTAGTTCTGAAAAAGTCTAATTGAGCTAATTAGCTTTTTCATGAATTTTATTCTTTTACTCTGTAATGTTGAGTTTTTTTAAATGTTAGAGCTCGGAATAAGTATTTAAAGTATACCAAGTATATCATCGAGTATACTTAATTTTTCTATGTTACTAGATGTACAGGGTGTTTTGGTATATTTCCACAAAGGTCTACTGCACTTATTTCAAGAGATAGAAAATAGGGTACCTATTTTCAAGAAATGTAGAGTAGGTCCCGAACCGTTAGAAATTGTAGATGCTAATATTTTTACAGTGGCTTTACCAAATGGCAGTTTATCATCTATTTTTGAGTTTAGAAAGAAAATATCTATTTTAAGTTAAATCATTAACATATTAATTTGTAGGATGTTCTGTAAGAGATTTGCAATGTTTGTGTTTTTTTATAACTTTTTTTGATGGTATTGGATGAAACTTTTGCATTTATAATTTTTTTCTATTTTTTTGAATAATTGGTAGACCTTGGTTAAAAAAATACGGAAACAGCTTATACCTTGTTGTAAAATATGCTTTAAAAAATGTGCCTTGTTTTTGTTTGGCCATACCCCATCCAGACCTAATTCAATTTGAAAATGTTTGTTAATACTTTTCTTAATAAATAAAATTAAGAAATATATATTTTCTCTTAGTAAATGAGTTTTCCTAAAAAAAAAGTTGGGTTTCACATAACAAGCCATTTGGTAGTGGACTCAAAAAAACTTAATTTTTGATTCATATTTCCTTTATATTTTGTTTTCTTAATTTCATATTTTTCATAATTTTATTAAAAAAGTTCATATTTTTCATATTATTTTGCTGTTTATCTGTTGAGAGCCCTGCTTTCTATTCCTTTAAGGACAGCCAAAAAATCGATTTTGGGATGAAAAATCTAATATATTTCTGGTTTTGTCTGTTTTAATTTTAATAAAGTTTTAAGTCAAAACATTTTGAAGGACAAAGTTTTTTGTTTATGTTATGATTATTCTTCAAACAGTGTTGTATTTTTCTGAATTCAAGCATTTTTTTTGTACCGTGTTAAATTTGAAAATAGTTATTCAAGATGTAGGTAGCTCCTGAACGTTGAACCCTAAATCAAACAAATTATTTTCAGGTGTTACATGTTGGTTCATCAGGCAAAAAGGCTGAACTCGCCTTGTGTGGCCATTATAAATCATGACAGTGCTACTTTGCCCAATATGTTTGAGACTTTGAATGACGGATCTACCAGTCAGGTAAAACAAAATGGTTTTTCGCCATAAAAAGTGAATTTTTATCACACATTTTTGGGAAATGACGGATCTACCAGTCAGGTATAATAAAAAGTGAACTTTTATCACACATTTTTGGGACCAAAGTGTCATTTTTTATCCTTAGGATGGAAAGTGATGGATGGGTGCTAAAAGAAATGGTCGTAGGTCTGGGTTTAATGTCGGGGTTTCAATCGAGGATTTTAAGTCCGGGTTTTGATGACAAGTCTTTTATTTTCTTTTTGACAATGCCATTACTTCAAATATCACAAATAACAAAACATTAAATAAAGGGAACTATACTAATATTAATTCACTTGTTGAGGTCACTCAACAGGTGCTAATATGTATAATTCGAGATAAAAATTGACATATCAGTGATAAAAATAAGTAGTTTGACGATAGTAGTCGATTCCAGAGGTAGAATAATTGTTTATAATTGTATTAGAAAAATCTTGAAAAAAAGGTTAAAAGTGTAGTGACGAATTGTACAACTAACTATTCGCTTTGGGATAACAAGTGCCACTTTTCTCCCTTGGTATATAATAGACTTTTGCGCCACAGCTTTATAGATTATTGAGCCACAATAGAACCACTAGTGGTCGCAGTGGAAGGGCTGCAAGGCCCAATCACATATGAATAAATTTTCAACGTTCGTGAAAAAAGTTTACTAGCGAAGAAGAAGCAACGTTAGATATGAGACATATCGATTGTAATGTTAATAATGTACTAGACTATGTCAAAAGTTTTGAAGTTTGGAGAGTGGGGGAAAACTGCGAATATTTTAAAAATGACAAGGTTGACAACCTCAAATAATTGATGATCAAAAAATATTTTATTGGTTTTTTTTCCAAAAGGTTAAGAAGATACAGTGTGACCCAATAACCTATGCTTTAATAGGTATAAATTTGTTATTTTTTTAAAGAATTAATTTACTAAAATAGTAATGTTACCGTTACCACATTTATTAACATTTTTAATTTTTTTTTTAAACAAAAAATGTTAATAATTTTAAGTATATTATTTTTTTTTCATAATTTTAATATTTAATTATTACCTTTATTGTGATGTATAATTTCACAAAATTTAGGTTTTCTGTTGTAATTTTTAACGAAGTTATAACAAAAGATAAAAAAAAATTGGTAAAGTGGTAAATCTAAAACTCAACGAGGTTTAGAAAAAAGTTTTTTTTTAACCGATTCTATACCCCTTAACGTATGGTGCATCTTTTAAATTACACCCTGTGCATAATATAGTAATATATAATATAACTAACTAACTAAAGAAATTGCCAGATCCCGAGTAAAACTGCTGTAGATTTTTGTTAAATTTCGGGATTGATGAAAATGCATACATTTCTTACTGAACTATTGCAAGCGAGAGAGTAATGCAAGCGAGAGAGTAATGCAAGCGCTAATAATAATATAATAATAATAAATGGTTTATTTATCAGATAAAAAATACAATAATTAATAATAGCTAACAAAAAATATTTATGATAAATAAACTCAGCTAGCACTGAAGCAATCTAAGACTGCTTGTTAGTGCTTTTTTTTACTTAATTTTAAAGTTTTTAATATTTTAAATAGGATTGATAGTCACTAATAGTTTTTATAGTCACAAATTAGGATTTAAGTCACTAATCGGGATTTTTTTTTACACAAATCGGGTTTGTTTGTCTATTTTAGTAATTCACACATATTTTTTTTTATAGCTACGAGTTCCTTATTTTTTTATTTATTGAGTTTTTATAGTCACACATTAGGATTTAAGTCACTAATCGGCTACTTGTAGAAAATGATTTCCAGGTTTTTATTACTTATCTCTTTGTTTTGTTTATTCTTTAAAACACTTTCGAAAGATTTTCAGTTTTAAATCGACTTCTAAGAGATACTTAAATTGGCTGAAAATAAAACAAACGCTATTTTAAGTAAAAAATATTGTAAAATTTAAAAAAATGCCATTTTCAAAAAAAAAATAGTTTAAGGTTTGGTTTAGTTTTGTGGAATTCTTTAAATTTTTACTTTTCCTAATGTAATAGAAAAGTAATTTGTTTAAACAAAAATACAAAAGACTAGTTAAAATAGTATTTTTGAAATGTATTACTAAAAAATTTATTTTTAAAACATTTCAACCTCTTCATATTTGTTTATCCTTATAAAAACTTGGTGAAATATCAGGATGATGCCATTCAAATTCTATGAAAATTCATAGTCTCGTTTTTAAGGCTCATTACACGCTTAAGAATAAATTTTTCATCTTCGCATGGAATAATTATCATTAGATTCTTGTCTTGTAAGACAGTAATAATAAAGTATATTTTTGTAGATACAGTTTGACAGAATTTTATGTGACGTACCTTGTTCAGGCGACGGGACTTTGAGAAAAAATCCTGACATTTGGATGAAATGGACGCCTGCAAATGCACTAAATCTTCATGGGTGAGAAATAATCTTTATCATTGCTCATATTTTATAATTTTTTTCAAAGAGTTGATTTAATAAAAAAAACAAAATATACCCATGACATACAAATACTAATTTTATTTAACAGTACCGAGATATTATTAATAGTTCATGTACGGTATTAGTGTCTTATGTTGAAAATAAGTCACGCGTGAAAATTTATACCATAAGTGATGCCTCAGGCCGAGTGGTATAAGTTCTTAATTGAGTCGGAACCCACACACGAGTGGCATACAATGTTTATCCAGTGAATAACTCACTAGTATCAAAAACAATGTTCTCTGCTGGTGTCCTATTTGATAGCTGTAAATCATAACACTAGTAATTTATGCTTTATAAATCACTAGTGTGTTACTTGATAGTTTACTTGTCAAAAATGATATAAATAGTGACTGTGACATGTGCTTATTCTTTCACGTTAACAATTACTCTAAAATTACAGTTCAAGTATAAAACTAAAATTTGTGACAAATCGAATTTGGCTAGGCTGATCTAATAGGAAATATTGGCTTTATTAGATTCGCTGATAGCTTGCTTTTTTCCATTTATAGGCACCCGGCAGAGTTGTTTTACACCAAATACGTTAGAGCATAAATGTGGGGCATACCCACTTAACTTTATTAACAAAAATATAAAGAAAAATGCAAGTAATTACCTATGTAATGGCACTCATTTACTTCTCCCGGACATTTTTCCGCAAACCACACATGTTTATTATTATTATGTAGTTATGCACTTACCTATTTGTTTTACACCAAAGGTCTCTTTGATATTAAGTTTGATTCAAATAAAACAACCCCTCATAGCTCGAAAATGATATATCAAGATATGGTTTTCACCCTTTAACTTCTCTTGAAATTTGGGCATCAGAAAGGTATTTACTTTTTCTTTATCTCCCCTGGAAGTACCCTTAACCCCTCAAAAATACCTAATTTATACCACATTTTCAGAATTCAGTACAGAATCCTAAGAAGAGGCGTAGAACTTTTAACGTTAGGAGGTAAAATAGTCTATTCAACCTGCTCCATTAATCCAATAGAAAATGAAGCAGTGATTAGAAGGATGCTGGACAAAGCAGATGGCGCTTTGGAGCTTGTCGATGTCAGTCAAGCTTTGCCTGGCTTAAAATATGCTCCAGGTAAGAGAGAGTTTTTAATTTTACCGTTAAGCTCACCGATCAGTGGTGGCTGCTACAGGTAGAGCGACGGGGCAGTGCCCTCCCAAAACTGGACAACAAACAGTATTTTTAATTGATTTATTTAAAAAAAGGTAAATTTTTCCTTCTTTAGTCTGTGGTTAACAAAAGGCGATTAATTGGGTAAACTTTTTTAGCGTAAATAATTACAAGCCGGCAGCACCGCGCGGGACAAAATTTCACCCGTTCCTGCGTTGCTGGTTCTATCCTTAGTGAAGGCGTATGAGTTTGTTTTGATTTGGGGTAGGTCAATAAAATCTTTAGCCACATAGACCGGACCTAAACATTAACCAAAATTTTGGTGCAAGTAATGCAGAGGGGTGTTCCAAAAAAACTTATAATATAAAATTTCATAAAAAAATTATATGATGCTGAAAACTGGTTGTATGGTTGTGAAAAAAGAAATGCTTTATTTGTCTTATTATTAACAAGCCACGAAGTTATCCTGCGTGGGTGCCAAAGGGAATGTGTGATATCAAGCACTTTAGTGAAAAGTTTAAAAGATAGAAAATAAGTGCTACTCATTTAAATAACCACATAGCATTTTCTATGCTAGGCAAGACAGATTAGGTGCCAACTGAATAGTACCTATAAGCGGAGAACATATTATGTTCTCCGATAATGCCTATGACAACAGTTGAATGTGAACCCTCCTTTTCAACATTAAAGCGTATTAAAACATTGACAATGTGTGAAAGTAGATTGAACGCCTTAGCTGTGTGTTCAATTGAAAGAAAATTGTTGATTACGGACAATTTTAATGAACTTATCGTGGAGCATTTTGCGCATGTAAATAACTAACAAAATTTTCGCGGTTTTTTGTTCAGAGAAAAACTTTGCTTAAAAACCACCCTTCTAATTGTCCCAGGAGACTGAAAATTGGTAAGATAGCCTTAAGTGTTTTGTAGACGGTGTGAAAAAAGAATCAAATTAAAAAAAAAGTTTTTTTTCAGAATTTTTTTTAAAAAATGTGCTTTTTAGGATTTCCGAAAAAGGGCATATTTAAATCAATAATTTTAAGAAGAATATTTGAGTTTAGTTTTGTTCGAGTTTTTTATTTATTTTTATTTAAATGTGGTTTCAGTTGAACTGTTCAGCTCGTTATCTACCTAGTTTATTTGAGATCTATTGTATTTTTTAAGTTTTATGATTAAACCTCGTTTTCTGGTTTATTTTTAAAGTTTTTTTTCCGGTTTCAAAATAATTTTTTTAACCTTCTTCGTTCCAATTGACCCCATTACAGGGGCTAATCGAGCCTTAACACTGAAAAAAATGGGGTGTCCCGATTGACCCCATATGCGGGGGCAATCGGGACACCCACTAAAAAATATATATAAAATCACCTGTCAAAGTGACAGATGTGTGTGACATGTCATTTTAAAGCTCCAACGGTAAGCTATCATTTGGCGGTGGTTTGAAGTCTATAGTTTTTTTAGAAAAAAAGTTATTTTGCAAAATATCTGAAAATCGTCCCGATTCGCCCCGTTTGACGGTAGGGTTATGTTTATTGTTTTGATCCAAACGCGTTGATCTGTCTCATCCGTGAGAGCAAGCTAGATGGACCCGCGCCAGATTTGGGAGCAAGTGTCTTGCCTAATCACGCAAGTAAATCTCAGCAGGAGCGACTTTTTGAGAATGCTCTCGGAACGCTCGGGAGCGGTTTTTGATCGATAATCGAAAACGGTCTTAATTTTTAAACATACTTCTGGTAAAAATTGACGTTAGGCAACCATACATGCAAGTATTCTCGCTCTCTCCCGTTTGTTTGTCTTTTTATGGCGTTTTATGCTACTAAGTTTTGGTTCAGTACCATTGCAAACGCCAGAACAAATCGATAAAATTATTTTGTTACAAATATTCAACAAGCAGCTTGGAAAAACAGTCCAAAACCAAAGAGAATTTTTAAGGGAAAAAACTATCCAAAGGAAATTAGAGACCTTATATTGGAAAAAAGGAAACTAAGAAGAAAGTGGCAACAAAGCCGTGATCCTCGGGACAAAACAAATCTCAACAACATGACGCAGCGCATTAGGCGAGAAATTCTAGTAATAAAAAATGAATCTATTAACCATTTTCTTAATGAACTTACAGATGATAAGAATACCGACTATTCCCTTTGGAAAGCTACCAAAGATTTTAAAAGACCAATTATCCAAATTCCACCCATACGAAAATCTAACAACCAGTGGGCAAGGAGTAACGAAGAAAAAGCAGATATTTTTGCAAGTCATTTAGAAAAAACATTTCAGCCCCACGAAGCACCAGATGAACACTTTCATTTAAATGAACCCCATCAAATCGAGGACCATATTAAGCTTACATCACCAAAAGAAATATTAACAGAAATCAAAAATATTAATTCGAAAAAAGCCCCAGGGTATGATCTTATTAACGGGGTAGTCATAAAACAACTCCCCAGAAAAGCTATCGTAAAACTATGCAACCTAATTAATGCGTCTTTTAGGCTTAGGTACGTACCTAAACTGTGGAAAGTTGCAGAAGTTATCATGATTCCAAAACCGGGAAAACCACTCCATGACGTGTCATCTTACAGGCCAATATCTTTGCTGCCAATTATATCCAAGCTCTATGAAAAATTATTGCTTAAAAGAATAAAACCCATCATAGAAAGACAAGAAATTATTCCATCTCATCAATTTGGTTTTCGAGACAAGCATTCCACGATAGATCAAGTACACAGAATTACTAATATAATAGAAAAAGCACTAGAAGAGGGAAAAGTTTGTTCTGCAGTTTTTCTAGATGTAGCACAAGCATTTGACAAAGTGTGGCATGAAGGCCTTAATTTTAAACTAAAAAGGTTTCTGCCAAAACAGTATTCGGATATTTTGGAATCATACATATCTGATAGACATTTTAGAGTAAAACAGGAAGACTCATACTCAAATTTAAGAGAAATTCAAGCAGGCGTGCCCCAGGGTAGCGTACTAGGCCCTTATCTATACTTATTATTCACTTGTGATATCCCAAAGCCAGAAAATTGTCACTTAGCAACATTTGCCGATGATACTGGTTTATTGACGGTAGAAAAATCTATAGAAAAATGCATAGAGAAACTTCAGGATGCAGTCACCCAAATTCACAGTTGGACCACAAAGTGGCGAATAAAATTAAATGAAACCAAATCAATTCATGTTGATTTTACAAACAAAAATATAAATCACATACAAATAACAATTAACAACATTCCAGTACCATATTCGAATCAGGCAAAATATCTAGGTATGACACTTGATACCAAATTGCGCTGGAAAGCACATGTTAAGAAAAAAAAAAGAAGAACTTGAGATAAGGTATAGACAAATGAACTGGCTAATTGGAAGGAAGTCCAATTTAACAATTCATAATAAGTTACTGCTTTATAGACAAATACTGAAACCAGTATGGACATATGGTATTCAACTATGGGGTTGTGCTAAAGAGAGTAACATTCTAGTTGTACAGAGATTTCAAAATAAAGTATTAAGAAACATTGTGAATGCACCTTGGTACGTTCGAAATAGTGACCTTCATCGAGATCTAAAAATCGAAACTGTAGCAGAGACTATAAAAAAGTACGCAAAAAGCCATGAAGATAGACTCCATCGGCATGTGAATGTGGAAGCAATTCAGCTTCTAGACAATACTATGCTAGTTCGACGACTAAAAAGAGTGAAGCCGTTTGAGCTAGTAAACTAAGTGAATTACACATAAAACAAAATAATGCTATAAACACAACACAATTGTGAGTTACAGACTAAACAAAGCGGGGAGAACTGTTGAGTGAACCCTAAGTTTAAATCTGACTTTTCTAGTAAATTAAGTTAAAACAAAATTGCTAATTAGTCTTACTGACTAGATTGTAATAAAAAAAACACAGTGTGTTTGACAAATAAAAAAAAATAAAAAAAGTTTTGGAATTTTATTTAGTGTACTACTGCCACCGTTAGTTAAATGGCCGCAAAAATAAAGGAAAACAGTGCATTTTTACCCAACTACGGCACGGCGACAGGAAGGGTAATGTTTTTCGATTGGGATATGTATGTATGTAAGTATGTAAATATGTATGTTTGTGTCACGCTAGAGGCTAAACGACTGAACCGATTTTGACAAAAAAGGTGTCGTTGAACTGCTACTGATCCCGAAGGTGCTATAGGCTATATCTTTTTAAACAAGAATTAACATGGCGGTCTTCAGACGCCATTTTGTCACATGATGTAGGCTTTAAGGCCTACAAATTATCTACATTTTACAAATTCCTTTGATCACACATTACAAATGTCCTCTAATTTGCTGTAGTTACTTTGTAGTCCTCCCTGCTTCCACCCATCTCCCCTCCTGTCATTCCCCCCACCCTATTCAAAAACCATATTCGCATAATTTTATCAAATATAGGGCGATTTCAAAAATTCTTTCTGCATACGCTTTCAGATTTTTTTTCAACACCATTTTACTTATTAGTAATAGTAGTAACTAATAACTTTCACAAATATAAAACGCTTTCAAAAGTTCTTTCTGCACACCCTTTAAGACTTTTCTCCAGCATCATTTTACTAGTTTCCCTCTCCCTCTCATCTTCCACCCTCCTTATTAGTAATAGTTGTAGCTATATACCTTTCACAAATATAGAGCGATCTCAAAATTTCTTTCTGCACACGCTTTAAGATATGTTTCCCAACATCATTTTACTAGTTTCCCTCTTCTCCCCACCCTCCTTATTAGTAATAGTTGTAGTTATTATACCTTTTATAAATATAGAGCAATTTCAAAAATTCTTTCTCCACACGCTTTAAGATTTTTTTCGACACCATTTTACTAGTTTCCCTCTCCCCCACCTTCACTCAATGGAAGGTAACACTGTTCGCGTCCGTAGAAAATCTACACGTACTTTTTGAGTAAAGCCAAATGAATGGGAAGTGCATAGTTTTTTTTATAACGCTGAATAAGAGTTAAACCTAAAAGTTGGAAATAAAAAAATGTTTAAATAAAAAAAGCACCCAACTGCTAAATTTACTTATAACTGCTAGTTGCAGTTGGGTACAAAATTGCCCAATAAACCTGATTCATAAAAGTACAAAACTGTATAATTCCTTGGGCTTTGAGCATCAAAACTAAAAGTTGAACCATGTCGTACATTATAATAGGTATACCTATCAATTTTGTACCCAACTGCGACTAGTAGTTATAAGTAAATTTAGCAGTTGGGTGTTTTTTTTATTTAAAAATCTTTTTATAACCGCATTTTAACTAATGGGGGCAGAGTAGTTTTGACGTTTTTTTCTTTTCCTCCCCTACTTCCCATTTCAATTTAAAACATTATTTTTATAGCACCCTGTATATTTTCTATTAAGTATGGTTTATGTTCAGGTATGGAGTCGTGGAAAGTTTCTAGTCGAAATCTGGAATGGTACAACACCTTTGAAGAAGTAGATGAAAAATGGCTAACAACCATACGACCTCAAATGTTCCCACCCACTCCTGAAGAAAGAAGCAAATACAATCTAAATAAATGGTAAGAAATATTCGTTTTTTGAAAGACAATGGCTGTGTTGCTACAAAATTTTGGACGTACATTGTCTTTATTTATTTTTAACACGATGTTTTGAAATGCCGACGCGTCGGCGCCATGTTCTAAATAAAGACCATGCAAGTCCGAAATTTTCTTTCTACTAGTGAGAACAACGTTTATAAAACTGTTGATTCTCCATCTTCGAATAATTACTTGATATACATACTTGGTGTTAGATATTATTGTACTAATTAAATTGGAAATCGGAAACAACCAAAAAAGCAAAAAAATTTTGGTAGATTTTTTCTAGCAATTTAGTAATGAAAAAAAAATGCGAATTTTAAAAGTTACAATTTTTACAATGAACAAAGCTTTCTTATCGGCTTTTTAGGAATGCTGCATCATCTTGTTTGTATCGATGAGTAAGGTGGGTAATGAATAGTCCAGTACGATGGTTCTGACCAGAAAGAAATATCAGTTCGGTTCTAAATTTTTTTTGTTATGCTAAATCCGAATTTTGACTTTGCCGCGGTTTATATTTTCAATTTTTATTTTAATTTATTGCTCTTGTTCTAATACACAACTCTACCCAATTTCATATTTTTACTGCGTTTTTTTAAGTTATCAAAAAGGTTAAAAAAATTGCCAACTTTGATGCTCTGTATCTCGACAAAGAAAGAGTTTTGACCCATGCATTATAGGAACTTTTTTATCAGACATGACCTCCTCTATCACCTGTTGGCCTATGGCCCCTAAGTTATGGGACACCCTGTATAATCGAAAAATAATATGTACAGTTGTTTTACATTTTAGCTGCAAAAACCCCCAAAAACTACTCCAGAACACCAAAATCGCAAATTTTAATTTTTTTTTTCAAATTTTATCGATAATTAAGCTGCTTGGGGAAAATGCATTGACTTCTATACCAGTTCTATAACGCCCTTTCAGGGCGTTATAGAACTCAATGGGAAAATGTATATAAAAATTTGTTGTAAACAATAAAATGTCCCCTATAATAATGTATAAATCAGTGGGTTTAGACTGATGACAAATTCTCCAGCGGCGTCCGTTAATGGAGGTTATTAAAAACAAATAAATAAAAAACACGTTTTTTACATTCAATTTTCACAAAAAAACAAACTCTTACGAATAATTGTGTCTTATATTTTATTGTAACCAGTAAAATTACCTTTTAAACGGCGTATGTACAACAAGGTGGTATTAATTTTGTGGTTCAAACTTTAGGGGCGTCCGCATATTAGATCAATTTGTTTAAATCATCAAACAAACTGTTTTTGTTGCATGTTTTATCCAATTTTTATAGAAACTAAGCTCAGATAATGTATCATCTATACGGCGGGGTAAAGTTATTTGGATTCAGCACCACAAAATACATAAAAAAGCGTTAGGAAACCTAAGTTCGAAATTTTTTGACATCATCAAAAAAATTTTCTTTTTAAATAAGCAACACTGGTTTTCTTTATAGTTTAAGGATACTCCCGCAGCAACAAAATACAGGAGCATTTTTCGTAGCTGTTTTACAAAAGGTTAAGCCATTCACGGCAAGCGAAAAAGCATTCCAAATAACCCTGGAAGCAACAAAAGAGAAATCTGAGGAAGAAAAAGTTGCCGAGGCGAAAAAGAGGGAGAATGAGGAAAAATTGCCCCAAAATCAAAGGTAAATCAAGCGAAATCAAAAAGATGTTTTTTTGAGCACAATTTTTCTGTGCGCATTTTTTTCTGTACACATATTTACAGGATTCGTTATATCTTTATGTATAATAAATCTCTAAATAAGTCATTTCTGTACATTAAATATTTGTTTAAAATTCTTGAAGCATAGCAGAGTTTTTTCTAGCCCATTCATATTCAGAGATTATAGAACATTTAGAGATTGGGTTTCACAACCAAAAAAAGTACAAAGAGTTGGTACACCATGCTTTTGACATTACCATTGAAGAAGCTAAAATTTTGGACTCCGGTTCAAAAGAGCGATATTTAAAACGGCGACATTCATAACAGCGGTCTCATTTGAGCGACATATTAAAACAGCGACATTTAAAACAGCGACATGTTAAAACAGCGATATTCAAAAAGCGTCTTAAAAAATAGCAACAGATCGACTAAGAGGGTCTCTTTCCTAACATATTTTTTCAAAAACAAAACTTTCCTGACTTCTTTCCCGGGATCCTAGAGGGTGTGAACCAAACCGAACCGAACCAACCCGAACATATAGCCCTCGTTACTATATAATACCTGGCAAGACAATAAGACGCTTTTTTTAAATGTTGCTTAATATTAATTTTTGAATTGTCGCTCTTTTAAATGTCGCTGTTTTGATATGTCTCTCTTTTGAACGTCGCTGTTTTGAATTGTCGCTGTTTTGAATGTCGCTGTTTTGATATGTCGCTCTTTTGAATGTCGCTGTTTTGATATGTCGCTGTTTTTTAGATGTCGCTCTTTTGAATATCGCTGTTTTGATATGTCGCCCTTTTAAATGTCGCCCTTTTAAATGTCGCCGTTCTGATATGTCGCTTTTTTGAATGTCACTGTTTTAAATTTCGCCATTTTAAATATCGCTCTTTTGAACCGGTGCCAAAATTTTGACTGAAATACAATGGAAGAACCAAACTTACTATACTCGTACTTTGATTTTATCACGGCTTTGTCAAAATGGCGGACACTGCCAGTTGTTGTTATTTTTATTGTGTTTTTGTTGAAAAAAGTGCCATATACTTGTGAAGCTGAAGCATCATTTTTAGGGAGAATAACATGTGAGAAAATTATGTCTTAAACGTTAAAGAATAAGTCTAGATTCAAAAATTCAGCTCCTTTTTTTTAAAAGATTTTTTAATTAATTGATTGGGCTATTCTGAGGAGTGTTCAGACGGGACGTGCAAGTCAAAGTTAATACCAACTAACAAAAACAATTTATGTATTTGGTTATTATTTTTGACTGACACCTAAGGCTCCGTTTATTATTTTATTAAAAAATAGATTAGATCACTACTGAATTTAATTTTCAGAAAGCGTAGAAGGAGAGATGGATATAGGGAAGATCCTTATGTCTTTTTTGACGAAGATGAACCTGTTTGGAAGGAAATCAAAGAATTTTATGAAGTTTCGAATGAGTTTCCTTCAAACTGTCTTTTAACGAGGTAAGATACTGTAATTTGGTTATTAGAGGTTGTATATTCTTTTAAACCAGCGTTTCAAAGTTTTGTTTACTGCAGACCCCTTTTAAATTTGGAATTTTGCTGTGGACCCACAGCTACTGGCTACACTAAGTCTATTTTTTACCCATTTGCAGCATGGCGAAAGGAAGCTTTAAGGCATACAAATTACCTAAATTTCAGGCGATTTTAATGGAATTCCCGGCCGAAGACAGAAAACTTTTTTCTTATTTTTCTTTCTTTAATTTCACTTGTTGTTTATAGTTTTAGATGCTTGCATTATTTGCAATTTGGTATTTGAGAATTATATTGGCAATTGCCCAGTGCGATCAGAAATTCTAACACGAAAAGGTGATCTCATGTTTTCAGACGTTGATACTTTACGTCTAATTTGAGTTTTCATACCTTTGACAGTGGGAAGGAAGAATTATAGAGTTCAGTTGGATCACTTGGTCGAGTTAATACCCTGAGAGTTTCTCGTTCTTGTATTGAGACACCGCACACCTGCATAGATGGAAGTTTTGCGTACACTGTAAGAGATTCCGGGTTCAAGTCCCGGCCGAAGACAGAAAACTTTTTTTCTTATTTTTTTTTTCTTTAATTTCACTTGTTGGTTACACTAAGGTAGTTGTCTCAAATTTAAGCTCCTTAAAAACTAATCTCTCAGTTTAAAATTAAATAGAGAAAAAATGCGTGAGTTTTAAAATGATATAAATATTTTATATTATTACTTCGTTACTCAGAGTCTTCTAATTTGTTTAAATGTGAATTTTTTCAATAATAAAATTAAAAAAAAACCAAAGTATTTGCATGTGTCTCTAAGCTCGTCGTAATAATGTCCCACTTCTCGTCAACCCATGTCCCACTTTTCGTCATATGTTTATTTTGAAAAATACACATACTTAATAACCAATTAAAGATAAAAAAATATTAATTTTTTATTAAAAAAAAATAAAATACATATATATTAGTAATACAAATTGAGTTTAGGATAACACCGATTTCGACCTTCCAAAAGCAGGAAAGCTATTTTATAGAAATTGTTTTTTGAAAAAATATCTATAAAAAAAATGTAGATGTTTTTGGCAAAAATTTAATTTAAAAAAACCGTCATTCGAAATAATTGTTTTCAAAAAAAATGTTTTCGGAAAAAGTTTCATTTGAAAAAAATTTTATAAATTTTTTTAATAATAGGAAAAAATAATGTTTTTTGGTTAGATGCGTCCGTATGCAATTTTTTCCCGTGCGCATTATTCCTGTGCATAATTTTCCTCTGCGCATTTTTTCCTGTACACATATTTCCAGGATTCGCTATATCTTTGTGTGTAATAAATCTCTAGATAAGCCCTCCCCTATGTTTTTTAGCTCACACTACTACTCTATAAGTAGTGTGAGCTATGGTGATCCTAATTTTTTCGAGAAAAAAAAAGTTGCTCCGATTTTATATATCTTTGCGTTTCAGATGATTTTGAAACTTTTTTGTTTTGCCGTCTGTCTGTCTGTCTGTCTGTCTGTATGTCTGTCTGTCTGTCTGTATGTCTGTCTGTAACGACCAACCCGCATAACTGAAAAACCGCTTGTCCGATTTTAATAAAATTTGGTACCTAAGTTGGGTCTTGGGCCGTGATGGTCCCATTTAAAAATGAACAAAATCCACCGAACGCAAGCCAAATAAAAGGGTGGGGGTAGATTCCAAAAATTAGAGTTTATGTGAAAATATGGCGTGTGTGATATCAAACGAAAGGTAATTGAGTCTGGAGTTAAACAAAATATATTTTAGTTTTTTTTTTAAGGGTGGGGGTAGATTTAATAAATTTGAGTTTAAGTCAAAACATGGCTTGTGTGGTATCAAACGAAAGGCAATTGAGTCTGGGGTTAAACAAAATGAATTTTAGTTTATTTTTAAAAAAAGGGTGGGGGTAGATGTCAAAAATTAGAGTTTAAGTAAAAATATGGCGTGTGCGGTATCAAACGAAAGGTAATTGAGTCTGGAGTTAAACAAAATATATTTTAGTTTTTTTTAAAGGGTGGGGGTAGATTGAAAAAATTTGAGTTTAAGTCAAAACATGGCTTGTGTGGTATCAAACGAAAGGTAATTGAGTCTGGAGTTGAATAAAATATATTTCAGTTTTTGATTATATTAGCTCACACTATAACTATAGTAGCTAGTGTGAGCTTAGGTGCCCATAAGTTGGCAGAGTATTTTTTTTATAACGATGAATGTTTTATATTTTAGGTGTCACGAAGGAAAGAAAAAGAACGTTTACTTGACGTCACCCGCAGTTAGAAATCTTCTAACCACAAACCAGGGCCACATAAAGTTTATTAATACTGGCGTGAAAGCTTGGGTTAGATGCGACAATAAGAACATGAAATGTGCGTTTAGGTAAGGTATAATCAGATATTACAGAATAGCTAGACATTTGATTTCACAAACAACCAAAATAACAAAAATTTGTACATCATGTGTTGGACAATACCATTGGAAAAACTGAAAATATGGCTTAAATAAAATAGGGTGACCATACGTCCGGATAAAGCCGGACATGTCCGGCTTTTTGGGCAAAATGAAAATGTCCGGCCGGCTTTTTGGCGACCAAAGACCTTTTGTTTTTAGTCATCCAAACGCGCAACCTAGGTGGGGGCTTAGGCTGTTGCGCCCCCCCCCCCCATAAACCTCAAATATAGGCCCCTCTCAAACTAAATGACTGAAAATTTTTGACACCATATATTATTGGAATAATTTAATTATCAATTTTTTTTTATTATACCAAAATTTTTTTTTTGCTGTAGCTTTTTTCGGAAAGTTTTTCGATTAGTTTTTCAAATTTTCTAGTAGTTTTTTTTTCAACAATTTTTTTACACCGCGATTCGGCGGCTTTGCTTCTTTTTCAGGATTTTTTTATATTGCAAAAATTATTTTCTATATTTTTACGAAGTGCTTAATTTTTTTTTCGCTTCTTATTTACAAATATGTTTCGTGCATTTTTTTTTGCCTACGGGGCTTTTTTTTCTTTTTTAGTATTTTTTTATTTTTACAAAAACTATCTGTACGACATGCGTCGCCAAAATTCTTTTTGTGTGGTGCATTTTTATTCATCGTGAGGTGTGTTGAGCCATCTCTCTCCCCCAATCTAGTTTTATTGCTTCCTTTTATTTTGCAAATGGCTCGGCTAGTTGCATCAAAGTTTTTTCAAGGTGGTTTTTCTTATTGGTTTTTTGCAAATTCAGATTTATCGGTCCAAAGATACCTATTTTTGGCCATCAAATTTTTTTAGGTTTTTCGAACTGACCGGTTTTGTCTGGCTTTTTTATTGAAAATCCGCTAGGAAGCTTTACCAAACTTATTATAACGTAAAGTTTAGTACCTGTGAATAAAAACAAACATTTTTTCGTGTCTAAGCGGGCTCTGCTACAGAATAGCGCCCTCCAAAATAGCGCTGCTACAAAATAGCGCTGACAAAATGGTGCTGCTACAGAATAGCGCTAATACGAAATAGCGCGCATAAAAATATCGCCTTACAAAATAGCGCTGAAACAAAATAGCGTACCTCTTATAAAAACAGCGACATTTAAAAACGTATCATTAAAAACAGCAACTATTCGACTAAGGCGTGTCTTTGTAACATATTAAAAAAAAAAAAACTTCCCTGATTTCTTTCCCGGGATCCTAGGGGAACCGAGGTTCGGTTTGGTTCGGTTACCGGTCCGGTTACTATTTTCAAGACCCATCAAAAATGTGCCTTGTTTTTGTTTAGTCATACCCCATCTAGGCCGAATTTAGAAAAAATGGTTCAGTTATCTTTCAAATTTCTAAAAATGATTGTTAAATAATTTCTTTATAAATAAAAAAATACTTTTTTTCCTTAATTTCATATTTTTCATATTTTTATAAAAAAAATGTCATATTAGAGAGAAAGAGTCCTGTGCTGGCAAAACGACAGCAGCTAAAGTAATGTAGTTTTTAAAAATTTCCCACGACTTCCAATCCAATTCAGTTTCATTTGTTTTTAGAATGGCCAATGACGGCTTAGAAAGCGTATACCCCTACATAGGGGCGAGTAGAAAGATGACCATTCCCAAAGAGGATCTAATGCAGCTTCTGCTCAATAATGACCCTCAAAACTCACCGCCCATTACAAGTTTATCTCAGGTAGTGCAGGACCAAGCTGAAAAAATAAGTAAGTTAGTTGTACGTTTTTCTTCCTGGTATTTAGTTCGACTTTAAGCCTTAATTTTGACATGAGGGCATTCCTGGAAACGAGGAGGTTGAAGAACTAGATAGAATGGGGTCATCAGCTGATCCAGTGGGGCCGGAACCCATGGTGGGCATCGCGGAGTTTATTACTGTAATAACCCGCGAAAATTCAAATTATGGCAATTAATGCTAGCTGCCATGTTGGATCGCTCTCTTTTAGTAACGTAGCGTTCACATCGTGTAAGTAATTAACAGCATTTTATTAATTAACAGGCGCGAATATTCGTCCTAAAGATATCCCCAACTAAGGGATATTAAACTTACCATGACGACCCAAAAATGTGACTTGAACAGGCGCTCTGGGAAGACACGGACGAAATGAGGCAGGCCAAGCTCCTTATAGTCTGGACAAATCAAGTTTGGTGTGCGAGTCGTGCCAACTTTCTGCCGATAAGCTAACCTTTGTTAAGGGCATCCCATATATCAGGTTTTGACTTGTTGTCATTCTGGTAAATGCGTTTTTTGAAACATATGGCGCATTCAAAATGGCGGAAAGGCGTATCTTTAAAAAAATTGTAACTTTTTTATTTCTTATCCGATTTTCATGGAGCAAACTTTAAAATACTTGCTTTGTAATGTATTTAAAAATGTATTGGTCAGAAAATATGTATTTTTTGTATTTGTCGAAAAAATAAAAAAAATAAAAAAAAGCTAATTAAATTTTTTTTTTATTTTATTTATAAAACTATTGGAGCTAGAAAAAAGTTTATATAAAAAAGATAGCTGATTTGATTCTTTATTCAAATCTGGTTCAAGTGTTCCAATGCGTTAATTAGTTTTTAAGTTATTTCCAAATAACTGGAAAAAAATTGGGGTCTTTGGGGTATATTTCAAAATTATGCTTTTTATGAAAACCATAAGAACTTTTTGAAAGTAACTTAAATTTGTTTAACATACCTAGCAGATCAGGTTTTGACTTATTGTCATTGTGATAATCGCGCCTTTTTTTAAATATGGCGGAAAAGCATATTTAAAGACAAATTGTATCTTTTTTATTTTTTATCCGATTTTAATACAACAAAGTTTAAATTACTTGATTTGAAATGTATTAAAAAAATACTTTTTAAAAAATGGTTTTTTTTAACATTCAAAAAAAAATCGGGTGAAACTTGGGACAAAAATGATTTTATTTTTTAATTGACCCCCATATACGGACGTCGCTGAAGGGTTTGTCATTAATTAAACCCCACTGACTTACACATTGTTAAAAAGAAAATTTTATTTCCTACAATAAAGTATAAAACACATTTTTGTCAATTGAGCTTAGTTTCTGAGAAAATTGGAAAAAACTTGTAACATAATTAATTTGGTATTTGTAAAAATTGATTTAAGTTACACAGGCCTGTGAAGTTTAAATCTGAAGATAAATCTTACACTATTATACACGTTTAAAACGAAATTTTATTGTCTACAATCGACTATATGTCACAATTTTTGATAGAGAGCTTGGTTTTTAAGATAATCGGGTAAAACCTATGTAGTTTCTTTAATTTTTTTATAATTTCTTAATAAGCGGACGCCGCTGGAGAGTTTATCATTAGTCGTACCCCACTGACTTATACATTGTTGAAAAGGAAATTTTATGGTCTAAAATAAAGATTAGTACATATTTTTCCGTAAGCTTAGTTTTTAAGAAAATTTGAAAAAAATCTAAAAATTTCAGGATTTGGGGAGTCTGGAGGGTTTTGGGGGATTTTGCAGCTAAAATTTAAAAAACTAATATAATTTTATTTTTAAATTAGATTTTACACATTTTTGATCCATTTCTATGTCATTGTGTCTTTAGGGCGTCAACTTAGTTACATTTTTAGAAATTCAAACAGGACTATATAAGGAGGGGGGATAAAAAAAATTGGACCAAAAACTTGCCCGGCAACATCCAAATCGTTAGTCTGTGACCTATTCTCAGCTAGGATCCAGTGTCAAACTGCGGTCCTCATATTTTGCATACTCAACTACCTCTAGCACCTGCACTTTATTGTAAAAACTTTCGTCGATTGATATTCACTTTCAAAAATAACAATAACAACGTTGTTTGATAATGTCCATCAAACAACGATAACAATAATAATAGAAATCACCTGTTTTACTAGACGCCTCAGCTGCGTAAAGCCGCGCGCCGGCTTTATAGGCGTCCGCGTACAGTAATACACCTTCGGTAGTCGTTTTGGTGACATCAAATTGTTTTTTTATTGAAACAAATATAAAATATACATCTATATAAGACGTATATACACCAAATTAAAGAAAAATGTTCATTCTATAACATTTATTTAAACTTTTTTTAAAAATTTTGCTTTGGTGTTGTGTGTAGGTTAAACTTTACTAGCTATACAAAACAAAAGTAAAAATTCAGTTATTTTATTTTTTCTAAAAAAACGAAGCAAAATTTTAAAAAATATAATAGAAAGTTATTTTATTGCGGATGTTTACTACGACTATTTTTAAGAAAGATACATCATTTTAAAAAGTATCGTGCAAAAAAAAGTGGTGGGGCCATATTTTTAAAAAAACGCATTTACCAGAATGACAACAAGTCAAAACCTGATCTATGGAGTGTCCTTAACAAACTTGGCTTATCGGCAAAAAGTTTGCACGACTTGCACACGAAACCCTCATTTAGGCCGATTTGTCTATAGACTATTACCGGGGAGGTGAGCGCCTCCAGAGCGACGTCTTTTCTCATACTCGGGAGAAAAGATATGAGACTAGCGACAGGGCTCTTGACAGGACACTGTCGCCTTAATAAACTCCTTAGCATTCTGGGAATCCTTGAAGGCTCGGAGTGTCGTTGGTGTATGGCGGACGAAGAATCTATCCCCTTTACATATCCTAAGCAAGTGCCCTGCACTCGCCGCGATAACTGTCGCTTTTGGGAAGCTGTGTGCTTAGCCCTGACGGTGTCAGAAAGTGGATAGTGGGGTACAACGGGCCCAGCAAGGTGGCATGGGTCTTTTCCCGCCCACATAACATTCATGCAAGCCTTAATGCTAAGACCAGGTTTCTGAACCAGGTTTATAAACTAGGTTTATAGATTTTTAATTCACACTTACTGTTTATCCGTAAGAAAAATAAACCAAAACACACACACACACACACACACTACATAGAACTACTTCTAAAAGACATCAATTTTTTTATTTTAAAAGTGAAACTGTCACTGGTAAGGTCTAAACTAACATGAA
Source organism: Aspidapion aeneum (assembly GCA_963576565.1). Classification (NCBI taxonomy): domain Eukaryota; kingdom Metazoa; phylum Arthropoda; class Insecta; order Coleoptera; family Brentidae; genus Aspidapion; species Aspidapion aeneum. The sequence goes on along the minus strand of OY755038.1, from coordinate 28,139,607 downwards.
AGCGTTGTATGACAATGTATTTTGTTTGCTAAGAAAACAAACCGCATTTGACATAAAAACGTGTCTATAATACAGTAATTTTGCTTTAAAATAAGTGTGAGGGAAATTGCTACTTTGCATTTAAGTGAAGTGGCTTTGTTCCGGTTACTGTTAAGTGCATAAAATTGATTTTTCGGCACGCAAGTGCCATTGTTTAAATAACGATGCGTAGCGAGTTCTATTAAGTATTTAAGTGCGGAGAAATAGATTTCTGCAAGTGTTAGAAACAATTCTTTTTGTACGAGCGAGCGAATGAAAAATATAGGTAAATAAAATTATAAGAAAAATAGGCCAAACAACCACTTTCAAAAAAATATAGTTTTTTAAAATTTATCTAAAATCTTATAGGTACACCATAGCAACCAAGGCACTTAAGTGGCAAGATCAAAATAGTGTGGAAAATATTATTTTCAGAACTAAAAATAGTGTAAAAAATACTATTTTCTGCACGCTACGGGCATATGAAAAACAATTATTTTATTTATTTTATACAAGTTCTGCGTTATACAGGTTGTGAACGATATGAGTCAGAATATCTTGTGAAGGAGGCCAAAATAACAAAAAAAAATAATATACGATATTGTTCAAAACTCTTTTGTTGTCGAGATATTTAAAGAACAACACTTTTTTGTTTACAATTTCTATTCAATTATCGGTCAAAATATAAAATTTGTTAAAGTCGTGTATCGGAATAAGAGCATAATATAAGATAAACATTATTTTCAACAAATATATGTAGTAAAACGTTTTCAGAAAAAAACAGTTTTTTGTATAGTTTCAAGTTTTATAAATGCCATATTAAACGGAATAAAACTGTTTTTTGTATAGTTTTAAGTTTTATAAATGCCATAAAAAGCGCAATCGTAATTTTTAGTACCCGTGAATCAGAAATAAAAAAAAAGTCATTGCCAATCGAGTAAAATATGTTTTTTTGGTTTTGTTTCTCTTATATTTTCCTATGCGTTGCTCGAAAGCTTCGCAATTACGGGGTCCAAAAACTAATGGAAGCCTATTAGGTATTGACAGTTAACTATTTCGTCTTAATCCTGCATGATCAATCTGGCAGCGTTGTAAAGCTAAGTAGAGGTTATTTATTAGTAAGAGTTATTTATAGCCTCATCTACCAAAAAGCTCTTGAGCAACCCATCGAAAATACATGAAAAACAAAACTTTTTTTACCCGACTAGCCACGATTTTTTTAAATAAACGCAATGTTTTTGTTGATGTTTTCTTTTTTTAGAAATATGTCTCTAGGGCATAATATTAACATATCGTCTATATTGTTTTAAAGTTAAGTGAATAAAAATAATAATTTTTAAAAAATGATTTTTTTTATCTATTTTTGAAGGTTGTTTTGACAGCCTATATTGTCTCAATTTATCATTTTATCAAAAAAATTAAACGACACATTTTTCGATCATAATTAATCAGATAATTATTTATCAAATACCAAATTGAAAATAATGCAAGGACCTAAAACTATAAACAACAAGTGAAATTAAAGAAAGAAAAATAAGAAAAAACTTTTTCTGTCTTCGGCCGGGACTCGAACCCGGAACCTCTTGCTCTGTACGCAGATTGATAATTATATTGGCAATCGCCCATTGCGATCATAGATTTTAACACACGAAAAGGTGATCTCATGCTTTCAGACGTTGATTCTTTACGTCTAATTTGAGTTATCATACCTTTCACAGTGGGAAAGAAGAATTATATAGAGATCAGTTGGATGACTTGGTCGAGTTAATACCCTGAGAATTTCTCGTTCTTGTATTGAGACACCGCGCACCTGCGTATATAACAGTTTTCCGAAAATGTATGTGTGGTCTTCGGTAGTTCAATGCTTAGAATGTTTGCGTACAGAGCAAGAGGTTCCGGGTTCGAGTCCCGGCCGAAGACAGAAAAACTTTTTTCTTATTTTTCTTTCTTTAATTTCACTTGTTTATAGTTTTAGGTCCTTGCATTATTAAACCACTTATTGGATGGATTTATATATTTTTTAAATGATTTTTTCTATTATTATTATTAGTTATGTATTTGCTTTGTCTACAAAGTTTTATACTTTATATAAGACAATAAAGCTTGATTTGATTTGATTTGATTTGCAATTTGGTATTTGATATATATATATATATATATATATATATATATATATATATATATATATATGCATATATATATATATATATATATATATATATATATATATGCATATATATATATATATATATATATATATATGCATATATATATATATATATATATATATATATATATATATTTTTTTTTTTTTTTTTTATAATTCACACATACGTGGTTTTGGCTGACAGTGTCCGGGCGCTCATTGTCGCCAAGGACACTGCTAGTGTCAATACGGCGAGACAGTCCGTCGAATAATTCCAACGGTCCCAAGTACAACGGCTTTCTGCATCCATGTGATAGCACTATTTGGCATGCTAAGCTCTGTTATATGTTGCATGGTTTTTCTGTGTACCAAGCCGTTGGCGCTGATGACTATTGGCATTATTGTCACCTTTTGTAAGTTCCAGATGATTTTTACTTCCTGAGCCAATGCTTGATATTTCGTTATTTTTTCTCCATAGGCTTTAGCCAAGTTATAATCTTGCGGAACAGTAAAATCAATTATAATTGCCGTTTTTCCCGCTTTGTTCCACACTACCATATCCGGTCGGTTGTGCTCCACTGCTCTATCTGTTTCTACGGTAACGTCCCAGTAGATCTTCGTGGTATTATTTTCAAGCAGTGGCTGTGGACTGTACATATGGTGAGGAGTGAATTTCTCCAGCAAACCCTTACTTAGACTGACAATCTGATGAACCACTTTACCCATGTTATTGTGTCTTTCCAGATATTTGGTGTTAGCAATGGCAGAGCAACCCGATGCCAAGTGTTGTACGGTTTCCTCAGCTATATTACAAAGTCTGCACTTGGTTGTTTCTACCTCCTGCTTGAGGATATGTCGGGTATATGTTCTCGTTTTAACGACCTGATCTTGGATCGCGAGGAGAGCTCCTTCGGTCTCTGGGAAAAGGTACCCTGTTGTTAGGTAGGAGTTAGATGCGGCAATATCTACTTCAGGTTGATGCAGACTTGTGTAGAACCTCCCGTGCAACACTTTTCTTTGCCAGTTGATTTTAAGCTGCTCAGAAAGATTATCTTCCTCTGGCTCCTCCGGATTTGCCAGGTTCAGTGGAGTGATCTTTTTATCCCAGTTTCGTATACTTCTGTGTACTGGCTGATTGTGTTAATTAAAGTATTTTCTGAGCATTTTTCTTTCTTTGATATTTGAGGCTTGCAGACTGCTCAGTCCACGCCCTCTTTCCCTACGAGATAGGTACAGTCGTTCGATTGCTGAGTTAGGGTGCAGTAATCCGTTCTTAGTGAGGAGTTTTCTGATCCTCTGATCTAATCTTTCCAGGTCAGTCTTTGACCATGAAAGTACCCCGGCGGTGTATGTAAAAGCTGGTACTGCCCAGGTATTTATTGCTGCTATCTTGTTTTTAGCATTTAATTCCGTTTTTAGTATCTTCTGTACCCTCCGGATCAGTTCGCGCTCTGCCCCTTCCTTGTTTTCCTTTTGTCGTATCTCGAAGGTTTGTTGGATACCCAAATACCTGTAAGTGGCTTCTGTCCCTAGTTCCTTGATCCGACCTCCATCCATCAGTGTGATATCGCCTTGCTCCACCAGTTTACCTCTCCTTACATGGACGACCGCACACTTGTCAAGTCCAAATTTCATTTGTATGCCTTCACTGAAGCTTCTAACAAGCTCCAGCTCTCCCTCTAACTGTTGTTGTCCTCTTCCGTACAGTTTGAGGTCGTCCATATAAAAGACGTGCGATATTTTTGCATGGTCATCAATTGTGTATGCGTATGAACTTCTGTTAAGCATGTTGCTTAGTGGGTTAAGGGCTAGGCAAAACCACAGTGGGCTAAAGCTGTCGCCTTGAAATATTCCTCGGCGAATAGATATCTCTTCCGTGCTGTATGAGTTGGCCCCCCCCCTGACTGTCAGAGTCGTCCTCCATGTCGACATTAAATGCTGTAGTAAACCTATCAGATTTTGGTCAACCTTGTAAATTTTAAGGACTTCTATCAGCCATGAGTGTGGTACCGAGTCATACGCCTTTTGGTAATCGATCCATGCCATGGAAACATTTTTTTGGCGTCTTTTTGCCTGTTTGGTTATGACGTTGTCGATCACCAAGAGTTCCTTGCATCCTCTAGCTTTTTGCTTACATCCGTTCTGTTCCCATGCTAGGATTTTGTTCACTTTAAGGTGACCATTAAGCTTGTGCCCTAAGATGGAAGTCAGTATCTTGTAAGCCGACGGAAGACACGTTATTGGTCTATAGTTTTTGGCCTGTTGTAAATTTCCTTTCTTAGGCAGCATGTGTGTCTGCCCTTGCGTGAGATATGTGGGGATTTCGCGTGGATTCCTTAATGCGTTTTGAATCAGGCTCGCTAAGATCTTGTGTGTGTGTGAGAATCCCTTCCACCAATAATTGTGTATTCCGTCAAGTCCAGGCGCTGTCCAGTTTTTGAGTCGCTTTACTGTCTCCTTAACGTCTGTTTCAGAGACAGTAACCTCTGGCATCTCTGTGTAATTTGCCGCGCTTTCTTTTTCCGCAGCGATCCATTGTGCCTGGAAGTCATGCTCAACCCTCTGTGACCAGATGCTCGACCAGAATTCAGTCATTTCTTCCTTAGAGGGTATTGTGTTTGTATTTTGGCCTTGGTTCTCCTCGTTAAGATTTCTGAAGAACAGTTTCTGGTTATTGATAAAAAGGTCATTTTGTTTCCGCCTAAGCGTTCTCTTATGATACCTTTTTATCCTGTTTCCCAGTGCTGCTATCTTTTGCTTTAACACCTCGACCCTAAGGAGTAGTTTTTCCCGATACTGCGCATCGTTTTTCTTTATTTTTGCGCTCTTTGCATAGCTTAAAACTTTCTTCTCTAGCTTCTTTTTGGGTTGATCGGTCGTAAGATACGAGTGTAATACACCAATCTCCCGCCGGAAGGCAGAGATTTTTTCTTCAAGCCTTTTCTCCCATGGAGGTTGTTTTTGGGTTTCGTTTGTTGTTGTAGAAGGCGCGGTTTTTGTTTGCGCGTGTATGCTAGTGGCAACGCTAGCAGCGCAGTATACGTTATGACATAGGTTTTCTAGGTCATTAGATCTTGTAAACTCTCCTTTGAGTGTTGTGTTAATTGCTTCTATTGTGTTTTTGACCTCTAAGGTGATTTTAATGCGTGGTAGCTTTGGCCTTACGTGCATTTCTACTCCTTCATATTTATGATGGAATTCTTGAAAGAGCAGTTTGATCTCGGCTGATTCTGGTCGATCATCTTCTTGTTGTGGCTCATCGTTTGGTTCAGTCCTTTCATCTGGGGCCGCTGGTATAAAGCTTCTCCTTGCTAGTGACTGCCTAAGCAGTTGCGGCCTCCTGTTCCGGTTTTCAGTTGCTTCAGCCTTCATTGCAGCTAGTTCATCCGGAGATATCAACTTACGCTTTTTGATATTAGTAATTTGTGCCGCTAGGTGTTGCGATGTGAACTGTTTTTCGGGAAAAGCTTCATTCCATAGTTCAACCATTCTTGCCCGGTACTTGGTTTTCTTTGTCTCCCCTTCAGTGACTTTGAAGTAAGCATTCATCAGTGTGAGATTCATTTCCCTGGTCCAATGCTGCCTTCCCCGTCTTTGAGCTACAGCGGGATCCTGCGGTGGACTTGCGTCCTGCAGATCCAAGCTGTTTCTCCGGGTGTCGTGATTGGGGGTGCTTGGCCTTGTGGTTCCGTTTCGCACAGAGGCGCCACTCGCTCCGCCTTCTTGTGCTAGGGACTGTAACGATCTTCCCACAGACGCACTCCCGAGGTCTGGGGCGGGTTCCGAGGCTTCGTTTGGTTCAACGAGAGCAGGTAATTCTCAACCCGCGGGGTGCCAACCCGCCAGTTGGTTTGCTGGGGTCTGCGGGGATGCGAATCCCGAAGGCCTACGGCCCCCCCTGCAGGCGAAGCTGGCTGTACAGGTCTTACGTCGTTACCTGTAGCAGCAGAGAGTGTCACTGGCTTGTGACCCCTCCACCGGCCAGACACATTATACACACATATATATATATATATATATATATATATATATATATATATATATTGGCAATCGAAAATTTTCAGAAATTTTAACACACGAAAAGGTGATCTCATGCTTTCAGACGTTGATTCTTTACGTCTAATTTGAGTTATCATACCTTTAACAGTGGGAAAAAAGAATTATATCGAGTTAATACCCTGAGAATTTCTCGTTCTTGTATTGAGACACCGCGCACCTGCATAGATAAAAGTTTTCCAAAAATTTATGTGTGGTCTTCGGTAGTTTAATGCTTAGAATATATGCGTACAGAGCAAGAGGTTCCGGGTTCGAGTCCCGGCCGAAGACAGAAAATCTTTTTTCTTATTTTTCTTTCTTTAATTTCACTTGTTGTTTATAGATAATTATTCATTTGGCAATGGCAATGTTCTTTTTTTGTAAATCCCTTTTCCTTCCACTCTTCTAATTGACCCCATATTGTTTTAAACATTTTTTTTATTTTAACCTTCTATCTCTCTTCACTCATTTAAATACTGACACTCGTTTGATATCGTTTAAACACTGTATATTTATTCGTCTCATACCTGTGAATTAAAAATCAAACAAATTTTCGTGGATAATCGAGCAATAAAAGTTTTTGTCTCTTTCGTATTTTTTCGTGGGTAGCTCGAAAGCTTGTCCTTACAGGGGTCTTCTTGGTCAATGTGACACCACACCCTTGTGAAGTTAATTAGACCGTTTTGTCTCTCACCCTACGTTTATATATACGAAGGTGGATCAAATATAAACAAGCCTGTGAAACTTGCTATTTGACCAGGAGCAATCGCAATGAGCGAGAAGAAGGTACAGAACAGTGTTGCGCAAAGAATAATCAATAAATTTCTTACATGCGAAAACGTAAAACCTACTGAAATGCGACGCAGATTGCGAGCACAGTTCGGAAATAAAACGCTTTCGTAGGTATCTGTAAAAGCTTGGTGCAAAAAAATTAACGACGGCCGTGAGCGTGTCGACAACGTGAGTCACTCACGTCGTCCGCGTACCATAATTTCTGCAGGCAAAGTTTTAGCGACCGTTTTCTGGGACAGGAGAGGAGTTTTGTTGGTGGATTTTTTGCACGAGCGAATAACAATAAACGCGGCTTACTACTGCAACTTAATCGACCAGGTACAGCTTGATTATCGCCAAAAGAGGAGAGCACACCCCATCCAAGACGTGTTGCTCCTACATGACAAGGCTAGACCTGATACGGCAGCTTTAGCACAGACCAAAATCAATAAAATGAACTGGACTGTGCTGGAATACCCTCCATACAGTCCAGATTTGTCACCTTGCGATTTTCTTATATTTGGCCCACTCACAGATTCACTGGAAGGCGAGCAATTTCAGACCAATGAAGAGGCGGAGGCATTCATGCGCAACTGGTTAGATACCCGCCCAGCTTCCTTTTATGAAAACGGGATCAAGAAACTGTCAAGCCGTTGGGAAAAGTGTATTAACAGAGAAGGGCGATGTGTAGAAAAGAAGAAAAAATGTCTGTTTTGTGTCATGTTTCTAAATAACTAGTTCATAAACAAAGGCTTGTTTATATTTGATCCACCCTCGTAGTAACAGTAAGCTAAATAGTCTAATTCGAAAGAAGCATCATCTACCATTTTTGTTATCTGATTAGCCACGAATTTGATTTTTATTTCACAGCTACAAAGTACAAAAGGTCGAAAGTACAAAAGGTCGAAAAATAAAAGATTAAAACCTAATCAAGTCGAATTGCCCTGCCCAGCCGAGGTGGTCCAGAGGTCAAGGATAGTTGATAGTTTACCCGGTTAGGTTACTACCCCAACCTGACCAGGTTAGGTTTGTTTACTAAGAAAACACCACCCTGATCTCGCCAGGTAAGTTTTTTTTGATATACTAACCTAACCGGGTCAGGTTGGGATAGTAACCTAACCTATCCTCGGCCCCGGGTCCACCTCGACTGGACAGGTCAATTCGACTTGATACGGTAAATTGGTATTTTTAAAATTTTGTATTGCCGATTTTTTTTCGACCTTTTGTACTTTCGATCTTTTGTACTTTAGATCTTTTGTACTTTTGACCGTTTGTACTTTCGATCTTTTGTACTTTCGACTTTTTGTACTTTCGACCTTTTGTACTTTCGACTTTTTGTACTTTCGACCTTTTGTACTTTTGACCTTTTGTACTTTCGACCTTTTGTACTTTCGACTTTTTGTACTTTCGACCTTTTGTACTTTCGACCTTTTGTACTTTCGACCTTTTGTACTTTCGATCTTTTGTACTTTTGACCTTTTGTACTTTCGACCTTTTGTACTTTCGACTTTTTGTACTTTCGACCTTTTCTACTTTCGACCTTTTGTACTTTCGACCTTTTGTACTTTCGACCTTTTGTATTTTCGACCTTTTGTACTTTCGACCTTTAATCCGCCGCCCCACGGATGGGTCTTTTTATCAATCGCTATATAGCAGTTTATGACTCGCCTGCTCATGGTCTAGTTTCTCTCGTATTTTGGTAGATGGCGATTGTTTTTGTTTATATTTTAATGCGTTTTTAGGCGCAGGAAGCTGCATCCTAATCTACACAGAACCGATGAAAAATAGCGAGAAACCCCTAGTGCTACACATCAGTGGATGGAGGGGGAAAACCACAATGAGATGCTACATGACTCAGCATAGCACCGTTCATTTGCTCAGATTGTTGGGAGGGGACGTGTCAAAATATGGTAATAAACTTAGCAGTAGAAACTTATTGGAATAAGGCTAGCAGTAATAAGGCAACCACTTTATTATAAACGCGGCTGGGACAAAAGAGTTATTCGAACATGCTTTGTATACAGATGTTCCTTATTTTTAACTCCACTTTTAAGTGTTTAAGCATTAGGTTGGTGTATAGAGTATTTTTTTATGTTATTCTATGTTTATTGTTCTGTTTGTTATATTTTTAAAAGAATAAATAAAATAGAAGATTTGTGGCGTGCTATTTTGGCCCGTCGAGAGTCAGAAAATCGAATAAGGCTGAACTCCGGTAATCTTCTGTACTATAAAGGTAACGAAGATAACAGCAACTTCGGAGTAGGATTCATAATTAATAAAGTCATAACTATTAAAGGAATCTCAGATCGCGTTGACTATCTTATAATCAAAATGAAAAGAACATCACTTAAAGTTATTTAAGTATACGCCCCCACCTCTACCTACGCTGACGAGCATATCGAAGCATTGTATAAAGACATCTCAAAAGCCATGGAAGAACACAAAACCCATCTGACACTAGTAATGGGAGATTTCAATACCAAATTAGGTAAGACGATGAACATGGAAGAGACTAAAATAGGGGATTTTGGTTATGGAGAAAAAAACGACAGGGGCACAACATTAATGAATTATCTAGAGAAAAAACAACTTTATGCAATGAATTCGTTCTATAGAAAGAAACCGCAACGAAAGTGGCATGGCTCAATGGAATAACGAAAAACGAAATTGATTACATACTGAACACTGAGAAAAACATCGTTAGAGATGTAACAGTCCTAAACAGCTTTACAACAGGCAGTGATCATAGGATGGTCAGAACAAAAGTCTGCATTGACAGAAATTTCGAAATTAAAAGAAAAATTGATAATAACAATGAACAACTTGACATGAATAAACTTACACAAAATAAAGCTATATACAAAGAAATGCTAGAGGAACAGCTAAGCCAAAACTGCGAAAATGAAAATATAGATGAAATAAATGACACAGCTATGACCAAAGCAGAAAAGATATCGCACAAAAAGTTAAAAAGAGAGAAAATTTTATATCAGAAGAAATAAAGAAACTGATGGAAAAAAGGCGGAACCTGGAGAACGAAGAAAAAAAACATCGAAAGAATACACGGAAGTAAATAAAACTATAAGAAAAATAATAAAAGAAAATAAAAGAAGGAGCCAAGAAATAAAAGTTGAGAGAGGTATAGAAAATAACAGAAATATGAAATGTCTAAGGCCGACTCTCGGTAGATATGAAATAATTAAAATAAAGGATGTGAACGGCATAGAGACTAACGTCAAAGAGGATATTATAAATATCACACAACTGTTCCATACAGAATTATACTAAACAAAAAGGGAACCATCACGAGAAACCACGAAGAAACTCCAAACAAAAATAAAGAACATAAACTGAGAGCTACAACCTGAAATAAGCAAAGCGGAAATAAAGAGAGCATTAAAGAAAATGAAAAATAACAAGTCACCTTGAAAAGACGGAGTAACGTCACAAATGCTCAAATACGGAACCGAACCCTACATACTCTTCTGAATAAAATACTAAAAGAAATAATAATCCCAAACAACTCGAAAAAATCAATAACCATTATTCTACATAAGAAAGACGATAGAGCAGACCTAAAAAACTATCGACCTATAACACTGCTCAATGGAATGTATAAGCTTTTCACGATAATATTAACAGATAGACTAACTACAAAATTTGACGGATATCAATCAAAAGAACAAGCAGGCTTCAAAAAAGGTGTAAGTACAGTTGACCACTTATTTACCATGAAAATCCTAATAGAATGAGCTAAGGAATACAACATTCCACTATATATATATAGACTTTCAAAAAGCTTTCGATAGCATTGAGCACTGGGCAGTAAAAGCATCTTTAATTAATAGCCGAATAGATCACAGATACACAGACTTAATAACGAATATATATAGCGAAGCAACAACATTAATCAAAATCCACGAAGGAACCACGCCAATACGCATAAGAAGAGGTGTCAGATAGGGTAACAGAATATCCCCTAAACTATTTAACCAGACCCTAGAAGACGTTTTTAAAAACTTAGATTGGGAAGTAATAGGCATCAAGGTAAAGGGACAATACTTGATACTGATGATATTGCCTGAATAACAAATAAGAAAGAAGAACTGATAAAAATGCTGTAGGAATAAGGATACAGCAGCTAAAAATATAGACTTGACTATGAACTGCACTAAAACTAAAGTCATAACAAACACAGATGATGATATCACGATCAGAATAAACCAAGAGAAAATTGAACAAGTAGAGGAATATATATATACCTAGGACAAATTATTAAACTAAAAAAGAAAAACCAAACGGCTGAAATCAAGACACGAGTAAGATTAGCCTGTGCAGCATACATATTTAAAAAATAAAAAATATCCTCAGTACCTCAAAACGAAAGTGTATAACCAATGTATCCTTCCTGTACTTACCTAAGAGATAGAAAAAGATTGAATGGATAAGAATTAATACAAAAGTAAGGGATGTAAGAGGAGAAGTAGCAAAATTAAAATGGAAATTTGCCGGTCATAATATTAGACCGAAAGACGATCGATGGAATAAGTGTATTGTAACCTGGAGACCTTGGGAAAATAAAAGAAGTAGGGGAAGGCCCCAAGTGAGATGGGCGGACGATTTGAAGAGACATGCAGGAGCTAGATGGATCGAAGAAGGCTAGATAGATAGATAGATCTTGGCCGAGGCGGACAATGATATCATAGAACATAGGTAAAATGTCTTCATTTGAAAATGCAACTGACTTGAGGTCTATGACGCTTTTGGACTAAATCTTTGAAACCAAGCGTTCATTTTATGCATGGGGTTTGCTTTAAGATCCGGCTGGTGGCGTCGTAGCAGGCGCAACGTTGTCAAAATCGGTCTTTAGTAAAAGCGCGCGCTCTCTAGTTGCATTCTCAAATGTAGACACCCTACCTTTTATAATAGAACATTTGCTGGTAGACAGGGAAGGGGACAATGGGCTGCCACCGAGAAATGCCTTTCACTTGGATATTTATTAACTTTTGAAGTATACTGGGTGGCCCAAAAAAAACGGACAATTTTTTTTCAATATAACTTTTGAACTATACAATCGTTTTTAATGGGACAAACTGCACTTGGGAGGGAATTAATCAGAGTTTTAAATAAATATATTTTTTTGTTGGCCGTCTCAAAATCCAAGATGGCAGACGATATTAAAATGTATCCTTCAAAGATGCTTGTTTATTCTAGTTTTGCGAACATGCTTTTTAAGTTTTTTTAAATTAGTAAAAAAGCTGCATTTTTACCACGCTCAACAAGATATATATCAGCAAAATCGGTTGAGTGGTTCTAAAAAATTTTTTTCAACCATTGTTTTGCATAATATACGATTGCCTTGCCATGGCGGACACAATCATAGTTGATTCTTCAAAATGGCGTGTTTATTCTTATTTTCCTAAAATGTTTTAGTTCATTTTTAAAATTTATAGAAAGCACTACTTTGTTTTACAGATTATACGGTTGCATTGCCAATTCTGTCTGCATTCATATAACCAACCATATAAAGTAGTACTTTTCTATAAATTAAAAGCTAAAACATTTTCGGAAAATAGGAATAAACGTGCTTCTTTGAAGGGTCAAGTATGATTCATCTTAACTTTTAATATGGCGACTAATTTCGATTATAATCTTTAAAGAACAATCAATTCTCACTATGATTTTTTTTATTTTACTAAGATCGGTTCAGTAATATTGAGTTTATAAGGAAATTAATGCAGACAGGATTGGCATGCAATCGTATAATCTGTAAAACAATAGCTGAAACAAAAATAGATTTTTTTAAAACCACCACACCGATTTAGTTAATTTGTTCCTCGCTCTGCGGGGAAAAAGTAGTGCTTTTTTATAAATAAAAAGAAAAGTAATACATTTCAAAAAATAAGAATAAACACGCCATTTTGAAAAATCAACTATAATTCTGTCCGCCATCTTAAATTTTAACATGGCGATCAATCTTGATCATGATCTTTAAAAAGCAATCAATACTCACCAGGATGTTTTTTATTTCATCAAAATCGGTTTAGTTGTAATGAGTTTATAAGGAAATAAATGCAGACATGATTATTGATTATTTTTAGAACCACCGAACCCATTTTGCTGATTCGTACCTTGTTGTGCGTGGTAGGAATGCAGCTTTTTTATTAATTTAAAAAAATTGTTCGCAACATTTTAATTTCGTCCGCCATCTTAGATTTTGAGATGATGGACAAAAAATGTATTAAGTAATTCTCTGCCAAGTGCAGTTTCTCCCATAAAAATCCCCATAAGGATGAAACAGTTAACTGTCAACACTTATTAGGTGTGCATTACATCTTGGACCCCCGTGAGGTTAAGCTTTTAAGCTACCCACGGAAAAATTTGAGAGAAACAAAAACTTATTTTTGCCCGATTAGTCACGAAACCTTGTTTGATTATTAAATTCACGGGTACTAAATTTCACGTTTGTTTAAAATCGATTGTATAGTTCAAAAGTTATAATAAAAAAGAAATTGGCCGGTTTTTTTTTTGCCCACCCGGTATGTCTTTTTTGTACAGAAATCACGATCGGAATCTGTTTTCATTCATTTCTTCTCTGTATAAAAAAATATGTAAGCACAAAAGATACGATGCAAAAAATCTGTAATAAAACACCTTCCCAAAAGAAAACAAATGCATAATGCAAAATCGTTAGTTTAAAAAGTTACAGCTCAGCTGACAAATTTCAACAAATAATGAAACTAAGTACATAAGTACTACGTGACTTTATTTATGTGCTATGAAAGTGTAGGAAAATTCTTATTAAAGTCTGCCGTATTATACGGCGCAACTCCCCCAGCGTAGATGTCAATATACTGCTAGACCTGATTTCACTTCCAATAACTCTCGAATGGTAACTTTGAAAGCAAATATCTCGAAAAATAATCAGCCGATTTAAAAAAAGTAGGTTTTATACCCTGAGAACTAGCTTTCCTACACTGTGACACTGACGGTGAAATCGAGTTTTAAAAAAAATATATACTCATAGTTTTGGTGGTCTAATTGGTGGGGCTTTGGCGTACATAGCGCAAGGTTCAGGTTCAAATCCCGGCTAAAGCACAAGAAACTTTATGATTTTTCGTTCTTTAATTTCACCCCTAAATTAGTCATAAAATTTCTTAAAATAGTCATAAAATTTGCTCAATATTTGTTATAAAACCATAACAAAAATTTGATTTTGAACTTGTAGAAGGCCTGAAAGTGCCATGTATAATAAATAGACTGTTTTCAGTTTATTTCCCAATAGAAAATTAGATATATTAAATAAAACTTCATATAAAATAAAATATAATAATAAATGGCATAATATTTATATATAATAAAATAATATATTAAAATAACAAGTACATAATAAAATAAAAATAATAGAAAATACCGGCATAAAGAAATAAATGCACTAAATATAAAGGCGCTCAAGTTTCAAGAGAATTTAAGGTTAAAAGGTGAAAATCATATCAGGATGCATTAATCCGTTTTCAAGTTTTTTTAAAGTTTGCATTTTGGGAGGATGTCTTTAACTTTATTGTTAATGACAATTTAATTTTGATTTGAATTGCTTTTTATAATTTTTTTATAAAGATCCAACTGTCAAACTGAGCTTCTCTTGTGGTTTTTGAGATACAAAATAAAGTTCTTTTTATTCTATTTTCAAAATTAACATAAAATTCCCTTTAAATTGACGTGATCACACTTAATATTTTATTTTTCTATTTTTTATTTCTTTATTTCCGTTTTATTTTTGGTAAATTTCTTAAGTCACTGTTTTAAAAGCATTTTTATTCATCTAAAATAATGTAAAAAAAGTACAAAGAATATAACAAAATAGCTAATAAAAAATAAAAGATTGGCTTTTGAGAAAATAAAAAAAGATAAAGTTTATGTAATATTCCAAAAACTAAAAGTGGCAGATGAAATTCAGTTTGGCAGTTGAATACTTTATTTTGAAAAACTATAAGAAAGCAGTTATACCAAAATTAAATTATGATAAATCACAAATTCTGAAAAACGACTTGATCACTTTTAAACTTCTCTTGAAATTTAAGCGTTTAATGTTCAATCATCCGGTACATAAGGAAAGTTTAGGGGTAATTACACATATGATTTAAAATTATTCATCACTCAAGGAAATTTCTTGGAAATCGTTGTAAATACGCGCGATTTCCTCAAGAGCGAAATTTCTTTCAACGACGAATGGCTCTTTGCACGAGGGACATTGAGTCAATTGTGCTACGCAGTCCGAGCAACAGGAATGTCCAGTTTTACAAATCTCGATATGTCCCAACATTTGAGCAAAACAAACAGGACACTCGAGTAAATTACACAAATTTAACTTTTGAATGATGTCAGAGTCATTTTTGTAAACTTTCAGCTCCAGTTTAAATTTTGTTTCTGCACGAAATTCCAGGTAATCACTAATTGTGAACAAAATATCATCATGTTTTTTTCCAAGCTTGTATGAATTAAAGCCCACAGTTTCTTTCTTTTTAATTGTGAGTTTGTCATTATTTGCAGTTAATTCTACGCTAAATTCATACTTGTTCGGTGTGGTGACTAGGGTTAAAAATGTTACCTTAACGCGTAAAAAGATAGGTGTAACTATATCTGAATAAGTATCTCTATAATTATCTGAATCCGTGTCTGTACACGATTCTGTATCTGTAATTGAATCTGTATTTATATCTGTATCTATATTTTCTTCGATATTGAGATCACCACCATTTTCATAAATAATATCAACATAAATTAATTTATCGTTTATTTTAATTAATCCATTTGAACGAAAGTCGTGCTCGACTTCTTTGGTAAAAAGAAAAAGTTTTTTAGGTCCTTCGATTATTGTAAAGTTTTTAGGATGTTCCGTTTCAAAATGGTTTTCAATATCTGATTTTGTTATAAATGTGTTGCAAAGGTAACAATATTCAGTTAGGCTTGAACATTCAAACATTTCGTGACGTTCAACATCATCCCATTTTAAGTTCGCATTGCAATTTAATTGAACATTTCCACAAGGAAACGTCATAAACTTTAAAATATCTTCTAAGCTTTTGTTGTGAAAAAGAATACTTTTATCTACTTCCACTCCTTTACTATTAAATATGTTATTTGATAATATACATCTACCACAAATTTTATGTACTGCATCCTGGGACGTATGTATGGGAGGAACATTCAAAAAATTTTCGCACGCTGTACATGTAAACTGTGTATATTGACCTTCATCTAACATTTTCTTTTTTCTTGCACGTATATGTGTTATTTAATTATCAAAACACTCACTTTTTTACTTTGGAAGTCAAATGTCTACCGAATTTTCAGTTAATTTTATTTTATTAATAGATAACAATTATCTAAATACGCGTAATCTGGATTTTTATCTTTATTGTAATTCTTATCTTGAGAAACGATAATTTGCTATAATCAGTTTTAATTAATTTTTTCACTTATCCCTTTCGGTAAACACGCGTGAATGGCATAACATTGCAACAACAACTCTTAAAATTACATTTTCTAGAATACGAAACGGTGTATTCTGAAAAGCCCTCCCCTAACACTTTGAAAGAGCGTAGAGAGTGTTTTAAAATTGTAAAATCTAGTCATATGTGGTTTATGAATTTGTTTTCACTCAATAGGATATCTTTATTTTGTCTCGAACTGTGTGTTGTTTTTGAAAATATTTATTGATCACTGGAGAAACTTTCTTGTAAATCTTTGTAAATATTTGCTATTTCCTCAAGAACAAAATTTTTGCCAGTGAAGGTTTCTTTGCAAATTGGACATTGAGACAATTTTTCTGCACATTCCGAGCAACAGGAATGTCCTGTTTTACAGATCTTAATTTGTCCTAACATTTGAAGAAAACAAACAGGACACTCGAGTGCGGTGTACAAACCTATCTTTTGGATGATGCCAAAGCCATTTCTGTAAACTTTTATTTTCAGTTTCAATTTTGTTTCTTCATGAAAGTCTGGATAATTACTAGTCTTAAAAAAAATATCATCATATTTTCTTCCAAACTTGTATGAATTAAAACCAACAGTTTCTATCTTTTTAATTGTAACTTTGTCATCGCTTGTAGTTAACTGAACGCTATATTCATACTCATTTGGTGTGGTTACAGGAGTTAATAATCTTAACTAAACGATTAAATAAAAGTAATATCTATCTATATCAGAATACGCATCTTCATATCTATCTAATTCCTGATCTGTAGTTGGATTTATACCGATGTCTTTTGTACTATATAATTCCTCATCTGAAGTTGAATATACATCGATCTCTTTTATAGTTTTCAGAAAAGTCATATCAGCGTAAATCAATTTATCGTTAATCCTAATTAATTTATATTTGCGAAAATCATCTTCGACAATTTTGTTAAAAAACTCTTTGCTAGGCTCGTTGATTATTTTAAAATCTTCTGGATGTTTAGTTATAAAATGATTTTCAAAGTCTGATTTCCTTACCCTTGTTTTGCAAGTTTTACATTCTTCTTTTTGGTCGCAACATAGAAATATTTCGTGACGCTCAACTTCTTCCCATTTTAAGAAAGCATTGCAAGTTATTTTAGTATTTTCGCAAGGGAACTTCATACACTTTATAATATCTTCTAAGCCTTTGTTGTGAACCAGATCACTTTTATCTATTAATCTTCCTTTACTTAGTAATGCTGTGTCAGATAACGAAAATGTTATACATCTACCACAAATTTTATGTGTTCCATCATGGGACGTATGGATGGGAGGAACATTCAAAAATTTTCCGCACCCTGTACATTTAAGCTGTGTATATTTATCATCATCTAACATTGTCTTTTTTCTTTTGCGTTCTTTGTAGGGCGTGGATATTCAAACTAAACTCACAATTTTTACTTTGGAAAACTAATTTTATTTTATTTAGAGGTGGCATTTTATATTTTATGTATAGATCAAGTATAATCAGATTTATGTCTAAATAAACACGTTTGCTGATAATTATGAAATAGTCGATTATTGACTATTGGATAAAATATACAAGGGTATATAAAAAAAATATATTTTAAGGCGGATTTCCACCAATCGGACTAGCTTGCAACTAGTTTCGTTTTTAAAAACAGAAACAAAAAACTTGTTTTAGTTTCGAAAACAAACTTACTCGAATTTCGCCAAACAGACAAAACTAGTCGCGTGTTTTGTTGTTAACCCGGCTTTGGTACACCTATTTTTCTTAACTTGGATGGTACACCCGGGTATGACATACCCACTTACCATTTCGCATTTAAAGTTAACAATAGGCATAAAATTTTAATATTATGGTTGTGTTTTAATACTTTGGATCTTTTTGACATTGATACTAAAATGCATTTTTAGATAACAAGGGCATTTTTCTAAAAATTAAAAATACATTTTTTTAAAATAGCGTAAAAAATGCTAAATGTAATTTAGAACCTAAATTTTTATTTTATTTCGAAGATAAAACATAAGAAAATAGAAAAAATTAAAAATATATATTTGACTAAATGTTTTTAAACAGGAAAATCCAGGGGCGTACTTTTATATAAAAAAAAACAGAGAAATTCTTACTTAGAACTAAAAAATACTTTTTTAATAGAAACAAAATTTCGGACTTCCATTGTTTTTATTTATCTTAAACACGACGTTTCGGTTAGTAAGTATCTCTAGCCGTTTTCAAGTGTAAACTTAACAATCTAGTCTACTACTTATACTACTTGGTGTGCAGTCAGGTGTGTCCCCTTTTTTAATCCTAATACCCTGTTTCCACCAATGCATGCCCACCCCGATTCAAAAAACGCATCACGTGATGGGCCATGCATTTGCACGGGTTTTAAATGCAGCGTCACCTGATGCATTTGAAACAGGGTATAAGACGCCTGGTTTCCATATGTTGGGTATGTCCGTGCTTGGTTGACTGAAAACTTCTTTATTCTGCATTATAAACGCAACTTCAATAAACTTTCGTTTACAACAATGCGACTCCTTATGCAATACTTTAGCTTCTGACCACTGAATCCTGTGATCATTTGATCATGCATGATCCGCTAAACCGGATTTTTCAATACCGCTAATTGGGTACTTTTAAGATGTTCATTTACTCTAACCTCAAGAGGGCTTTTCGTTTCACCTACATATGATTTACCACACTCACACGAGATTTGGTAAATGCATTCCTTATTATTTGAAGGATTTTCTGGTTTTGTTTTAGTTACAAAACTCCTTATCGTATTTCGCGGTGAAAATACTGTTTTTATATTATAGTGTTTGGCTATTCGTCTTATGTTCTCTGAAATCCCTTGAACGGTTTATTATTTTGTGAATTTGCTACAAAAAATCTTACAATGCCCGACGCAAGTTTACCTCCTAGCACCAGACAGATTGATACTAAACCCGCGTTTTTTAGTTGTCCGCGATTAGAGCAAGTGTTTCTTAAGAGTAGGTGGAGGGGCAAGCTTGAAACGTTGCGAATTCATGTTCTGTTGGTTTTTCTCAATCCCGGGTATGTCATACCCAGGTGTACCAACGCCGGGTTAAATGTTTTAACCAAATAAAATAATAAACTGAATACATAGTTGCTTATCAAATACCAAATTGCAAATAATGCAAGGACCTAAAGCTATAAACAACAAGTGAAATTAAAGAAAGAAAAATAAGAAAAAAGTTTTCTGCTTCGGCCGGGGATCGAACCCGGGATCTCTTGCTATCTAGGCAAACATTCCACTGAACTACCGAAGCCATACATAAATTTTCGGAAAACTTCTATCTATGCAGGCTGCGGTGTCTCAATACAAGAACGAGAGACTCTCAGGGTATTAACTCGACCAAGTCATCCAACTGATCTCTCTACATTCTTCTTTTCCACTGTCAAAGGTATGATAACTCAAATTAGACGTAGAGAATCAACGTCTGAAAGCATGAGATCACCTTTTCGTGTGTTAAAATTTCTGATCGCAGATGAAATTGCAAATAATTCAGTGGTAGAATGTTTGCCTAGATAGCAAGAGATCCCGGGTTCGATCTCCGGCCGAAGCAGACAACTTTTTTCTTATTTTTCTTTCTTTAATTTCACTTGTTGTTTATAACATAGTTGCTTGTTGTCATACTGCGAACTCTGTTATAAAAACAGACAAAACACCGTGAATAGACTAGGTTCTTTTGACTCTAGTTTAATCATACTTTTACTGTTGCTGGATAGGAGAGTGAAAGGACCTTAACCAGACAAAACCTGTTAGGCAGGACACGGCACTTGTAATAAGGCAGAGGTTAGGTAATGCTTTTATAAAAGAAGTTTGAAAGGACCTGATTACCAGACAGGACCTGTTAGGTCAGGACTCGTCACTTGCAATAGGGGGAAGATCTAGGACCTTATTACCAGACAGGACTTGTTAGCCAGGACACGGCACCTGTAATAAGGTAAAGGCGGTAAAGGTAAGGAATAGTAATTGCCAGGATGCAGTCTCACGCTCTGCTAGCGGATATGCTAGGCCGAAAGGAGACTTGGGCACATTTCAATCAATTTTTAAACAAAAAATTGACCGCATTCGCTCAATATAAGTTGCTGAGCGCTGTCCGCTTGGTTGTACCTCTGGGACCTTGTTTGCAATAAATTGATTAATACCCTACATACTTCTGATATAATTAAAAACATAAGCTAGTAAAAAAATATAAAAATGTTCCAGGATGGACACACCGAAACCTTTTGATCTTTTGGCCTGCCTCGTTGTTGACGAAAACAGTCACCCGCGACATAAAGTCTTCAAAATGTTTTTTATTTCGCCAACTCAAGTTTTGGTTTTGTCGAAATGAACACAGTTGCTGTTTTGTTGTGGCTGTCCTTTTGGTGGAAATCCGCCTTTACAATAATTAAGTTTTGCGTTTGTTTTTAAATATCAACAGACAAGCTAAAATTGTTAATAAAGATCCCGATTGCGAACAGATTAGTCATTTCCTTTTTATTTTTACATTTCTAGCAGTTAAATGCAACGGCTAAAATTATTATTAAATATGAAAGGAATTTTTTGAGGTGTGGTCATCGACTAAATAAATTAATTTACGGGCTGGTCCTCAGAACAAGGTAGTGGTAGCCGTATTGACAATGTCTAAGGAGACTGTAACATCGATATATACGGCTACCACTACCTTGTTCTGAGGACCAGCCCGTAAATTAATTTATTTAGTCTAAAATTATTATTTTAGTCGATTTTTTTTGAGGTAACCTCCAAAATGTGAACGATAACATGATTTTTGGACTATATGAATTGTGCTGATTATGTTTAAAGGATTTAATTCTGACGAACCTTTAAATTGGATCAAATCTTGTGCGGTCGCCCACTTTTTTAACGTCATTTTAAAATTGACGAAACTCGTCTGGAGAGTCCGGAATTTTAGAAGGCTTTAAAGACTGCTGAAGAAAATTGTTTAATAAATCATAATACTTATTTCAAACAATAATTAAAAATAATTTAAAACTTCGCACTGTTTGTTTGTATTCTACAAATTTAGGAAACATAAAGAGATATTAAAAAAATGGTCGAGTGTACGTAATACGGTTTGCGAGTTATAAGCGTTGAGAGATCGACTTTTTTGCGACTTTTTTTTTTGTATAATTTACGATTTATACATCTTTGTCATTTAAGATAATGACATATCAACATAACTTACGTCAGTCAGAAGGTTATTAGCTTGCAATCATTTGCAATGCTTGCATTTCAAAATATCGTTACAGGGATTTTTTTTTTGTTTTTTGAACTTTTGAAAGAAAAATCTTGAGTTGACGTAGCCGCTTACTTGGCATTTTTTGAAACAAATTAGAAAGTATTTATTCTAAGGTAACGCCATCCTAATATCGCTCACCGGATGCACTAATGGCACATTCAAAAAATTTAAGTTTTCAGGAAATAAAGATTTTGTAAATTATGCATAGTAATTTAATTTTTTTTATAAATAAGCTTTTTACCTGGTTCATAATTTTTTTTATATATATTTAGTACTGTTCAAGAAATATATTTTTGAAAAAAAAAATGCATAAATTATTAACAAAAAAATAAATAAAATACATGTGCCACTATTGATTTTTAAAAAAATACTTTAGGAAAAAGGAACAAACTTTAACAATAATGGCACAAAAAAGATGTTCCTACTTCTTAAACCACAAATTTATAAAAAAATGCTAACAATATTGGCACAACTGGAAATGTTCCACCAACAGTATCTTTTTTTCATATCTTTTTACATGCAATAACGACACATTTAAAAGATGTGCCATTATTGTCATAACAAATACATCAAAATTATATAAACTAAATAAAATATGCCACTATTGCACGCACCCACATGTACACTGGTCGGCGGCTGTCGACGTACTAAACTTTTGTGCCGGTGTTGGCCGTAGCACGTGGCAAAAACGCGGTAAAATCAATAGTGACATTTGTGTCATCTGTCGGATTGCTAGCGAGTTTTCTATGTGCCATTTTAAAAGATACAGCTTTAAAAAATAAGTATTTTATGCAGATTAACTCAAAACTGCAAAATTTTGAGTTGTGCCACTATTGCATCCGGTGAGCGATATGTGCTTTCAAGCTTAGAAAAGACATGGCATTTACAGCGGGACACCCATTATCAGTATACGTTGGGGCCACGTACGTGCTACAAGCGTGTCGGCATGTTGGATTTCAAATGAATCCAAACGTATAGCTTGGATAAATTCAGGCTACTAATAATCGGTGACGCGCTCTCAGCGCCATCTCTTTTCTAAGCTTAAAAACACCCATTATCAGTTCTATTTAGCCTTCTTCGATCCATTTTTGGATATAGGCCTCCCCCAATATCTTCCACTCTTCCCTGTCTGTCGCCGTGTTCATCCATCTAGCTCCCGCATGTTTCTTCAAAATCTTCTTTTATTTTCCCAAGGTCTCCAGTTTACAATACATTTGTTCCATCGATCGTCTTCCTGTCTGATATTATGACCGGCAAATATCCATTTTAATTTTGCTACTTCTCCTCTGACATCCCTTACTTTTCTGTTAGCTTCACATGTAACATTTGTCTTTCCATTGATCTTTGGGTTTTTGTTACCTTATCCATGTTTGATTTTGTAAGTGTCCAGGTCTGGGATCCATAGGAAAGGGCAGGAAGGTTTTTTAATATGTAGTTTAATTTACCGAATTCTGCCCAGGCCAATCTTACTCGTCTCTTGATTTCAGCTGTTTGGTTTTCTTTTTTAGTTTAATAATTTGTCCCAGGTACACTATCGCCCATATGTAGAGCAACTTTTTAAAAATTTAAAAGAACCCATTTTAGCAAATAGTATTTAGGAATTTATATATAAATAAGTTGTGGCTCTTGACTCAAAAAAATATGATAAGGTTTTTGTTTATTTTGTGAGACTGCATTCTTTACTGATAATTTTTTTGGTTTTTGGGTAGGTCCTATATAGAGCAACCAAATTTAATATTTAATTTTTTATCATTTGTGTTCGCGCTTTTCAGTCTGGTTGTAGTGTATTTTAAAGTTTAAAGATTAACAATGCCCAGAGGTGTGCATTTGTCACTTTAAGTGAAACAAAAAATTTTGGAAAAATTAAGAAAAGGAGAAAAACAAATCAAAATTATGAACAAAAACGAAACTTGAACAAATCAATTGTTTCTAGAACTATTTCTTATTATAACAAAAGAGGCACTTTGGAAGGAATACCCAAAAGTGGTAGAAGGAGAAAAACTGATGCTGTACTTGATAGAAATATAAAAAGGCTGGTAATTAAAGATCCATTCATTAACGCTTCTCGCATTAAACAACAGCTAGGAGGGGTTTCAATATTCGTCAGCACCATAAAACGTAGGCTAAAGGAAGCTGGTCTATATGGAAGAAAATCGGCGAAGAAACCCTTTATTTCTAGAAAAAACAGAGAAGCAAGATTGAAATTTGCAAGAGAGCATGTCAACTGGTCTTACGAAAAATTGAAAACTATTGCTATTTTCAGACGAAAGTCGTATTAAATTGTTTGGATCAGACGGTGTTTCCTAGGTATGAAGACCAATAAATGAAAGGTTTATCCCGAAGTATACACGACCAACTATTAAACATGGTTGTGGTGGTATAATGGTTTGGGGTTGTTTTGGAGGGTTTGGCATGGGTCCGCTCATAAAAATTGATGGAATAATGGATCGCTTTGTTTATCAGAATATATTAGAAAACCATAATATGTTACCTTGGGCAGGGGATAACATGAGCATAAGAAGGACTTTTCAACATGACAATGACCCAAAGCACACGTCAAAGTTGGTTAAAGACTGATAAATAATAAAGATATGTTATAGTATGGCCAGCTCAAAGCCCTGATTTAAACCCGATAGAGAATCTATGGGATGAAATTGATAGAAGAATTCACACGAAAAAGCTATCAAATATAAACGAATTGTATGAAGAAATTCAGAGAGTTTGGAATTCAATTTCCGAAGACTACATTGAAAAACTTATAAGATCAATGAAGACGAGATGTCAAGCAGTCATCAAGAGCAAAGGTGATGCTACTAGATATTAAAAATATTTACAGTTTTATATTTAAGAAAAAAATAAATCTTGGTTGCTCTACTTTTGGACCACACATTTTCGAATATATTTAAGTATTAGGTTTATAAGCTGTTGCAAATTAAACATTTTGTATTCATTAAAATTGTTTGATCATTCTAATATCCCTCTCCAAAACAAAATAAATTACAAAGAGCAAACAAAGAGAAAATTATTTATTTTTTTAAGTTGTTCTACATATGAGCGATAGTGTATATATATTCCTCTACTTGTTCTATTTTCTCTTTGTTTATTCTGATCGTGATATTTTCATGTGTTTGTTATGATTTTAGTTTTAGTGTAGATCATACTCAAGCTTATATTTTTAGCTGCTGTATCCAGTTCTTCCAGCATTTTTATTAGTTGTTCTTTCTTATCTGTTATTAAGGCGATATCATCAGCATATATTGTCCGTTTACTTTGATGCCCATTTGTTCCCAATCTGTTTTAAAAAAAATCTTCTACGGCCTGGTTAAATAGTAGTAGTAATCAATATAGTAGTTTAGGGGATATTGTATCACCCTGTCTGACACCTCTCTTATGTGGATTGGCTTGGTTCCTTCGTGGATTTTGATTGATGTTGTCGCTTCGCTATATATATTGGCTATTAAATCTGTGTATCTGTGATCGATTCGGCTATTAATTAAAGATGCTTTTACTGCCCAGTGCTCAATGTTATCGAAAGCCTTTTCAAAATCTATAAACGTAATATATAGTGGTTTATTATCAGTTACCTTGGGATAAATACCTTTTAATTGGTTAAAAAAAAATACCAAGAAAGCAACTACATCAACTCAAGGTTTTCCAAAAGTTCCAAAATCCAAAGAACTTTCTTAAATTTAAATTAAAAATAAAAGTTAACCTCATTTTGACAACGTCAAATCACCGCATTGACAACTCGTCAACGTCATTTGAAAGCAGTCTCTTTAAAATTTATTAAAAGCGTTTGCTTTTTTAATCCAAGCCATACATTTGGGTTCAATTGAATCCAATATGGCGGAACGCTTGTAGCAGTCATTTTCCTTAATGGTTTTAATACGCTTTAGCAGTAGATATATATTTAAGGCGTACGTGGTTGGGGGGTCATTTAAAATCCAACCTGTCATGCTTGTAGCAGTCATTTTTAGAGGCTCTTATCCTCCATCTATATCATTTTTACATTTCAGACATAAACAAATTCAAAAAAATAGAAGAAACAGAGGCTGATATGGATGAAAAGGACGAAATTGAGGTAAAAGATGAACTAAGTGAAGATAAAGAACGTTTAGAAGATAAATCAGAGAACACTGTAAATGAAGAGCCTGAAGTTCAGCAAGCAGACGTCAAATAGTAGTAGTTTTCGGTAAGTATTTTTTTTTAAGTTTTTCACCATATATTTCAACCAAGGTCTACTATGCTTATTTTAAGAGATACAAAAATTTAAAAAAAAAGTTTATCCTAAACCGCCAGAAAAATTTTTTTAGCAAAACAAATTGATGTTGAAAGATTATAAAAAAATCTGAAACATGGTAAAACTTTTACGGAACACTCTATATATTAAACTTAAAATGAATAGCTCATTTTTTTCGGGATCTTAAAACGTATGATACGTTGACATTTGGTCCAGCCGTTTTTGAAATATTTACAGTTTAGTAACCTGAATAAACAAGAAGAAAATTGTTATCAGGTGTTTATTTATTACAACTGCGATTATGAATATAATTAATGCAAATATTTCAACATTGGCTAGACCAAATGTCAACATATCATATATTTCTGAACTCAAAAAAAGAAGATCTATTCAATATGAGTTTAATATATAGAGTGTTTCGCAAGAGATTTATTTATTTATGTTTTTTTTACAACTATGCGATATTCATTTGTTTTGTTTAATTTTCTGGCGGTCTAGGACAAACCCTACAACTTTTGCATTTACACTTCTTTTATATCTCTTACAATAAGTGCAGGAGGTGTTGTTTAAAATATACTTCCCAGCCTTCTCCGCGTTTCTTGAGTTTATTATTCGTTATTAGAAAAAATAAAAGAATTTGTTTTTCCGAAGCTAGCAATACTACACATTTAATATCTATCTGTTGTAATTTCCGAGTTATTAGTGGGTAATAACAAATATTAGAAAAATCTTTATCCGAAAGCCATATCCATACAGGATGTTTCAAAATTTAATAACATAATTTAAGTGTTGAATTCTTTAAGTGATTTCAAGACAAGAAGTTTATATAAACATAGCTCCGCAAACATTTAGTTTTCGAGATACAGGGTGTTAAAAAAATTTTTTTTCGTTTTTTGTTTATAGCCGTGCAGTTTTTGAGATATTTAGCTTAAATTCTAAATAAATTTGGCACGTGTATTTAGCTATAGGCACTACAATATTTGACATGCCTAATAATAGTACAGGTTCCTACTTTTTCAGGGGTCATGTCGCTTTTTCTCCCAGATTTTGTTTCGTTGTAAGCCACTGGTAAATTTCAAAGCAAGAAGTGGCATCATTATTTCATTCGCAAACTTTTTCGTCTCCTGCGATTTTTTCGCATCTCAAACCGTTTTACAGAAAATCGCTGTTGCAGCAAAGGCTGCTACCAAAATAAAAAATGCTTCAATATGATATAGCGAGTATATCAAACAAAACAAGTTATTACTTTAAAACTAGCTATTCGATTTAAACCAAATTTTGTACAACGGTAGGCCAAAGCGTTCGCTCGACAACATTTTAGAGAGTTTTTAATATTAATATTTAGTTTTTGAGTTTTCAGATTTTTTGAAAAATATAGAAAATTTTTAGAATATCAAATAGTGGATCGACCAAAATTTTTATTAGATACCAAGCAAACGTTTTAAAGTAATTTCTTGAGACATTGTTAAAAATGGGGTACCGCAAGTTCAGAAAAGCCCCAAAATGAAGCACTTTTATTTTGCTGATCTACCCCAATTTTTCCAAGCTTCTTTATCTTTATATACTCAAGCATACATCTGTGCTAAATTTCAAGTTGATACGTGAATTCCTTAGACACTTATTGCCGATCGAGGAAGCATAATTTAGCATTTGCTGTATGCCAATTTCGCTTTTTTAGAACGTTTTTCTACGTTGTCCGTCGCCTATTTTTCTTCGATCCTGACAATCATCTTCTGTCAGGTTTTTTTGGATTGACTGTTGCCATTCTAGTTAAGGAAGCCCTCTTTTTCTGCACCCAATTGGTTTCGTCGTTCATCAGTTGTACATGGCCGTACCATATCAGTTGTCTTTTAGTGATGTCATCCGTTATGATTCCCTCAATTTCCATTCTTTCTTTTATGGTCTCATTTTTAATATGATCTGTTCTACATATTCTTATTAATATTCTTATTGCATCCATTTCGACACTTTCCATTTCTGTTTTGTATTTTTCTATTACGCGACAAGTCTCTATTCCATACAACACGGTGCTTTTTTTTATTTCATATATGTTAAATTTTACATTCTTTTTTATCTCTGTATACTGTTCTCTTTTCCAGTTCTTTACAGTCTGTTCCTGTTACTCATTGCATGGAGATATTGTTTATCCATTGTCTAGTTGTCTCACTTGTTTCGTTTCCAATACACAAGTGCTGTGTCTTGTCCACGTTCACTGTAAACCCCCACTTTTGGTATTCTTCATTTAACTTTCTTATACACTCCATATCATAATTTTTGAGATAACTTTTTGACAGTTATCAGCTGTTCACCATAACAAATAGCATAGGCCAACGAAAAAAAGTTGTAAAAAGTTGTCTCAAAAATAATGATATGAACTGTTGTAAACTACTGAACTTTTTAAGACATTTCCATTTAAAATCATTGTTTTACATTTTTTAAATGCCAATATTTTAAAAACGAATCAAAACATTTTTGAAATGATAACAGCACTATACAATAAGGTGTTACTCAACTTTTTGCTATACAGGATATTTGCTTAGATTTTTTAAATTTTTTTAAAATTATTTATGAAGAAAAATGTTTTTTCATAAAAATTTTCAGATGATCTGACACTTGAAAAAGTGTAGGAATAAAATATTCCAGTCATATAAGGAATTTTGTCAAAAATAAATTATTTTGCTCAAAAACGTTTTTTGGGGAAAGAAAATAATTTGCGGATTTAAATGCATTTTTTAATTCTGGTCAACTGTATAGGGGGTGATTCTTTATAAGTACCTCGTTATAATTTTGTTATTATGTCGCGTAGAAAGATACAACAAACCTTCTATGATGGATCATTGGCTATTTTTCGTATATAATACTTTTTTGACACCAATGTACGAGATGCAACAATTTTTTAATCGGCACACCCTATATTTTATCGCATTTTTAGATTTGCTTTTTCGTTCATATTTCAAAAATATACAATATACCGTAAAACGAGGTTACTTTCCTCCACTTTTTTGAGTTAATTCAAAAAATTCAAAGAAATAACCATAAAAATGTTTTTTTGGTTTTAATGAAAAACACATGGTATAGGTAATTAACAAAAGACATTTTTATTACAAAATACTAAGTAACGAAAAAAAAAAGTCGGTGCGATGGGCTATTAGTATTATAAATATTAGCTCACACATATACTATACTGCAGTTCCGTACGGTTATATTGCATCGTACCTGCATGATAGTGCTAACGAGGTCAAAGTCGGAGTTTGTTTTGTTTACAAAAAACATCGCGCGCGAGATACCTGTGTTGAGAATCTATATACAATGTGTATTATAAATAATATATCATGTTTAAAAGCAAAAAAAGTGTGAAACTTGTTTTAAAAATTAGCGAAAAGCCCAAACAAAATCAAGAAAAAATGGATAATGCCGAATTATTTCAGGATAGCCATGCTAGAACACAAAATGAAGAAGTTTTATATAGCGAATGGAAAAAATTCCAAAACGAAAAAAATTCACTTAGTGTACAAGTGGATTATCTCCGAAGTCAACTGGAAAGTATGCAAAGAAAATTTGCAGATTTAGAGACAAAAGTCACTAAAAAAGAAGAGTCTGACATGGACTACATTACTGATGAGGACGATCTGGCAAGAGAAACTGAGTGGATCAGACAAAAAGGAAAAGGTTGGAAAAAACGTCGAATGGATACTTCACTCTCACCACCACAACAAAGCTCGGGCACTGGAGAGCCCTCCAATAAAACACAAAATGAAGAACCCCCAACTAAGGTTAAAAAAGCTCCATTACCTCCACCGATTATGGTAAATGGCGTAAATAATTTTAATGATATTTATGAAAAGTTAAATATCATACAAGGAGTTAAAATAAAAGTTTTAAATAACGAAAATATTAAAATAAATGTACAAGACGCAGACAGCTATCGGCTGGATACTAAAATGCTTAATGAAATAAAGCATCAATGGCACTCATACGAAAACAAACAAATAAGGCCAATTAGAGTAATAGCGAATAGGCTACACTTCTCATGTGACCCACAAAAAATTGTAGCTGATCTACAAAAAAAAGGTTTTAAGGCACTGGAGGCCAGCAACAAACTTAAATGGAGAACAAGACAACCTCTTAACATGTTTATGCTCACATTCAGCCACGATGAAGATATCAACAAAATTTTTGAAATTTCCAGTATCCTTGGGATTGAAGTGGAAATAAAAGCACTAAAAACCTCAAAGTTAGTCCCTCAATGCAAAAGATGCCAATCTTATGGACACACGCAAAAATATTGCGCTAAAGAACCACGTTGCGTAAAATGCACGGGGAAACATCTTACTGTAGAATGCCCCAAACCAAAAGAATCTGAGCCAAAATGCATCCACTGTGGAGGCAAGCATCCTGCTAACTACAGAGGATGCCTTGTTGCTAAGGAAATACAAAAATTGAAAAATAAACCTAAGAAACCGAATCTCATACCAAACGTGAGTACAAATAGACAAAACCAACAGACAAGAAACACAGTCACACAAAACTCTGTGACAAGGACATACAGCCAAGTAGCAGCAACAGCTACTATACCTGATATTAATATCAGTAGTCAAAATACTATGGAACAAACACTACAATTAATTTTGGAGAAATTGAACAAACTTGATGAGCGATTAACTAAACTAGAAAGTAGCAATAACGGAGCTACCAATATGCCTCAAAATGGTCAGTAATCTTAGAATCCTAGCTTGGAATGCCAATGGTCTCTTGCAACATCAGCAAGACTTGCAAGTTATTCTAGACATAGAAAAAATTGACGTCTGTCTTGTGTCAGAAACGCATTTCACTAACCAGTCTCACATTAAATTTAAAGGTTATAAAGTGTATCATACAACTCACCCTAGCAATACTGCACATGGGGGAAGTGCTGTAATAATTAAAGAAAATATATCACACTATGAGGAGATGGGATATAAAACCATAGAGATTCAAGCTACATTAGTAAGTGTAAAAACCAAAACATATACATTAGTCATAAGTGCTGTCTATATACCACCAAGGCACTTACTAAAGAAAAATCAATATCTTAATTTTCTCAGAAAATTAGGAAACCGTTTTATAATTGGAGGTGACTTTAATGCAAAAAATACCTACTGGGGATCTAGACTGACGAACTCTAAAGGAAAAGAACTTTTGCAAGCTATTAGTGAATATCAATGTGAGCCGATATCAACTGGTAAGCCCACATACTATCCAACAGATCCAGGAAAAATTCCAGATCTAATTGATTTTTTTATAGTAAAAAATATATCTTTAAGTTTTGTAGATATAGAAGAAAGTTTTGATTTACACTCAGATCATTCACCTATTATTCTAACTCTTAGTAAAAACATAATAAAGAAAGAAGCAAATATCTCACTAGTTAATAAACTGACTGACTGGATTAGTTTTAAACAAAGTCTGTCAGAAAAAATAAACCTATCAGTACCATTGCAAACGCCAGAACAAATCGATAAAGAAGTTGATTATTTTGTTACAAATATTCAACAAGCAGCTTGGGAAAACAGTCCAAAACCAAAGAGAATTTTTAAGGGAAAAAACTATCCAAAGGAAATTAGAGACCTTATATTGGAAAAAAGGAAACTAAGAAGAAAGTGGCAACAAAGCCGTGATCCTCGGGACAAAACAAATCTCAACAACATGACGCAGCGCATTAGGCGAGAAATTCTAGTAATAAAAAATGAATCTATTAACCATTTTCTTAATGAGCTTACAGATGATAAAAATACCGACTATTCCCTTTGGAAAGCAACCAAAGATTTTAAAAGACCAATTATCCAAATTCCACCCATACGAAAACCTAACAACCAGTGGGCAAGGAGTAACGAAGAAAAAGCAGATATTTTTGCAAGTCATTTAGAAAAAACATTTCAGCCCCACGAAGCACCAGATGAACACTTTCATTTAAATGAACCCCATCAAATCGAGGACCATATTAAGCTTACATCACCAAAAGAAATATTAACAGAAATCAAAAATATTAATTCAACAAAAGCCCCAGGGTATGATCTTATTAACGGGGTAGTCATAAAACAACTCCCCAGAAAAGCTATCGTAAAACTATGCAACCTAATTAATGCGTCTTTTAGGCTTAGGTACGTACCTAAACTGTGGAAAGTTGCAGAAGTTATCATGATTCCAAAACCGGGAAAACCACTCCATGACGTGTCATCTTACAGGCCAATATCTTTGCTGCCAATTATATCCAAGCTCTATGAAAAATTATTGCTTAAAAGAATAAAACCCATCATAGAAAGACAAGAAATTATTCCATCTCATCAATTTGGTTTTCGAGACAAGCATTCCACGATAGATCAAGTACACAGAATTACTAATATAATAGAAAAAGCACTAGAAGAGGGAAACGTTTGTTCTGCAGTTTTTCTAGATGTAGCACAAGCATTTGACAAAGTGTGGCATGAAGGCCTTAATTTTAAACTAAAAAGGTTTCTGCCAAAACAGTATTCGGATATTTTGGAATCATACATATCTGATAGACATTTTAGAGTAAAACAGGAAGACTCTTACTCAAATTTAAGAGAAATTCAAGCAGGCGTGCCCCAGGGTAGCGTACTAGGCCCTTATCTATACTTATTATTCACTTGTGATATCCCAAAGCCAGAAAATTGTCACTTAGCAACATTTGCCGATGATACTGGTTTATTGACGGTAGAAAAATCTATTGAAAAATGCATAGAGAAACTTCAGGATGCAGTCACCCAAATTCACAGTTGGACCACAAAGTGGCGAATAAAATTAAATGAAACCAAATCAATTCATGTTGATTTTACAAACAAAAATATAAATCACATACAAATAACAATTAACAACATTCCAGTACCATATTCGAATCAGGCAAAATATCTAGGTATGACACTTGATACCAAATTGCGCTGGAAAGCACATGTTAAGAAAAAAAAAGAAGAACTTGAGATAAGGTATAGAAAAATGAACTGGCTAATTGGAAGGAAGTCCAATTTAACAATTCATAATAAGTTACTGCTTTATAGACAAATACTGAAACCAGTATGGACATATGGTATTCAACTATGGGGTTGTGCTAAAGAGAGTAACATTCTAGTTGTACAGAGATTTCAAAATAAAGTATTAAGAAACATTGTGAATGCACCTTGGTACGTTCGAAATAGTGACCTTCATCGAGATCTAAAAATCGAAACTGTAGCAGAGACTATAAAAAAGTACGCAAAAAGCCATGAAGATAGACTCCATCGGCATGTGAATGTGGAAGCAATTCAGCTTCTAGACAATACTATGCTAGTTCGACGACTAAAAAGAGTGAAGCCGTTTGAGCTAGTAAACTAAGTGAATTACACATAAAACAAAATAATGCTATAAACACAACACAATTGTGAGTTACAGACTAAACAAAGCGGGGAGAACTGTTGAGTGAACCCTAAGTTTAAATCTGACTTTTCTAGTAAATTAAGTTAAAACAAAATTGCTAATTAGTCTTACTGACTAGATTGTAATAAAAAAAAAACACAGTGTGTTTGACAAATAAAAAAAAAAAAAAAAAAAAACACATATACTATACTATAGTAGTGTGAGCTATGGTGATCCTAAATTTTTCGAGAAAAAAAAAGTTGCTCCGATTTCAAAAATTTTTATATATCTTTGCGTTTCAGATGATTTTGAAACTTTTTTGTCGCGCCGTCTGTCTGTGTGTCTGTCTGTATGTCTGTCTGTCTGTCTGTCTGTATGTCTGTCTGTAACGACCAACGCGCATAACTCAAAAACCGCTTGCCCGATTTCAATAAAATTTGGTACCTAGCCTGGGTCTTGGGTCGAGATGGTCCCATTTAAAAATGAACAAAATCCACCGAACACAAGCCAAGTAAAAGAGTGGGGGTAGATTTCAAAAATTAGAGTTTATGTGAAAATATGGCTTGTGTGATATTAAACGAAAGGTAATTAAGTGTGGAGTTAAACAAAATAAATTTTAGTTAAAAAAAAGGGTGGGGGTAGATTTCAAAAATTAGAGTTTACGTTAAAATATGGCGTGTGTGATATCAAACGAAAGGTAATTGAGTCTGGAGTTGAACAAAATACATTTTAATTTTTGATTTTTTTTAAGGGAGGGGGAAGTTTCAAAAATTTGAGTTTAAGTCAAAACATAGCTTGTGTGGTATCAAACGAGAGGTAATTTAGTCTGGAGTTGAATAACATATATTACAGTTTTTAGTTATATTAGCTCACACGTACACTATAACTATAGTACCTAGTGTGAGCTTAGGGGCCCATATATTGGCAGAGTATTTTAACTTGAAAAGTGGAGCAAAGTTTCCCATAGTCCAAGGTTACTTTGCCCTACTTTATAAAATTTAAAAAAAACATTGGTGTTTTATATGTTGGCGCAAACTACAACCAATATTTAGTTAGCTTTTGTCCAAACATTCAAAATGGTGAATAAAAAATTTAAAAATATTGGTTTTTTAAGTTTTTATTGCATAGAAATCAATAACTGCACTAGACACCAAATTTTTTGAGTTCAAATTTTAAAGGAATTTCAAGCTGCACTTCACTCTGGTATTAACTCGAGCGGAAAACAGCGGCTACCGCGTCTTTGAAAAGACAAATTCGCAACGGATAATTCACGTGTGGTGCATGCACAGATTTTTAATGTGGAACTGGAAAATTTTAATATTTGTTTTATTTTTGGTTTTAGGACATAACATATTTTACATTTTTTCTGATATTTTTTCAAACATATGTAAGAACTATTTTCTTCTAAAGCTGAAAATAACAAAGATTTCAACTTTTTAAAGTACTGGTTTTTTCCAAATAAAAATTCAATACTTCCCATCTCATTCTAAATGCCAATTTTGATTAAAGATTGGTATTGAAATGAGCAATGAGCTTTTTTGTATTGAAACTCAATTTGTTAATTAAAAAAATTATAATTCTTAAAGATTTTTTTTCATAAATACAAAAATATTGGTAAACACTTTATGACAGTCACGTTGATGGGTATTTTTACCAATAAAGGAAATTTTTTTATTTAAAAAATTAAGTCTCAATTCAAAACGGCCTATTTTAAACACCAAACATCTTGGGTGCTATCTCACACATATGTATAATTATGCATCTGCTATCTGAGAAAATTAATGTTATTTTTCCTTGAAAGCGCGATGCTAAATTATTTTTTTTTATTTTCGCCATTGAGTCTAGGCGCTAGCGCATGTCACGTGTGCCTAATATGTGCGCTCAGTTGCGGGGCTTTCTTAAATTTGACAGTTTTGACATCCAACGGGTGACAGATGACGGTTTTTTAAAACATGTATACACAGAATATCACAATGCATAAATTATTCGATGACAG
Source organism: Aspidapion aeneum (assembly GCA_963576565.1). Taxonomy (NCBI): domain Eukaryota; kingdom Metazoa; phylum Arthropoda; class Insecta; order Coleoptera; family Brentidae; genus Aspidapion; species Aspidapion aeneum. The sequence continues at coordinate 28,104,271 of OY755038.1, read as the reverse complement.
GCTACATATTAAATTTCTTAGCTCCCTTACTATAGTAGCTAGTTAACTACAAGGTACACAGTTAAAAATCAGATTACCTGTGCTACGCAATGCATTTTTTTATTTGTCCTTCCAGTTTTTGCTTTTAAGCAGAAAACACCGTTAAACATTTTTTGTAGCATAATTTTAAAAGTTGTTTTACATTTAATCGTTGCTCAGAACCGTACCACTATAGCTGTGTAACTATTTCTGACTAAACATTTTATTGCCTAAAAAAATGTTTTTACAAGAAACGTCATATAGTTTACAATTTTTAATAAAAACATAATTTTTATAATAAAAACGTCGAATTTTTGTAATACATTGTGCTGGCTTGGACAGCTACCTACCAGAGCTAGGATGCTAAGTGATATATTAACAGAAGCGGCTTTATAAGTACTATGAGTCTTGATGTTTTTTCGCTAAGATACACTGTTTCGCTGCAAAATTACTTTTTTATATTCTAAATCTAACATTTTTAGGAACCACCCTCTTTAAGACAGTTGTTAGTGGTACCGTCTACTCAAATTTAAAAACATGAAGCCGATATCTTCTATGAGCCTTCATAGAAGAACCCAAACTAGAATAAAATGAGCATCGGTAGTATTTAAACTTTTTTACGAGCGGAAATATTTATTATCTTGGTGTATCTCAAAAACTACTTATTTTTACAAAAAATGTGTTAATACAAAATTTGTTTGCATTTCAAAAAGTAATAAAACGAGCTTTATAAAATTAAAATTGGACCACTGTGTAAAGAGATACGCTTAAACAAAACGTCTAACAATTTAGCGGTCATTTTTAAAGATGGCAGCCAAATGACCATTATTTGGACCACGTGACCAAATATTTTTTATACTCTTATGGGTGCTTAACAAGGTCTCTCAACGAAACTAGGCGCACATATTAAGCACAATGATATTTAAGGCGATTTTCTTTCCACCCGTTAATTTGTTAAAAAGCCAAAAAAATCAAATTTTCTTAAATTTAAGGTTTATTTGTGTTTATGTTTGTGAAGGTTAGTGACCTTCCAAATCGTGATTTTGATTTTTTTAAATTACCTATGAGTTTTTGTAAAGTCAGATAAATTCGTAATATCTAATTTTTATTTAGGGACTTCGTCCAAAAAGGCAGGATTGAAAATTATCAATTTTATAAATTTAAACTTAACTATAAATATTAAATTACCTAAAAGCTTGTGCTAAACCTGAATTGTAACTTGTTTTGTGCTTATAGTTTTGATTCTCGAATTTTTCTGACATAAATTGCTTTGGCCCATAAAGTGGTTCTTCCAGCAGGTGTCGCTACTTTCGAGGTTCTCGTGGCATAACGGACATCTTACCCAGCCTTCCGGTAAATCTTAAAATTAAGAAAAAAAAAGTTGTTCTATACAAGGTTTTATCAAAACTGATTTGTGGTTCTGATATATGATTGATTCAGTATCAGGAGGGGTGGACATTTTTTGAAATATTTTTATTGGTTGTGATCAGAAAATGTCGGAAAGCAGACAGATCCAATAAGTAAAAACGACATGAACGAAACGCAAGTGCGTTTTTAGAAATCATATTGTGTGATACGAGTTGACTCACCATTACATTCTATCAAATGTTCCTGATATTTGTCAATTTTTACAGCCTCCGTGCACTGCGAACACTGAGTGAAGTCTTCCTGCTTCTCGCATTCGGCCAGCAAATGGTCCGTCAGTGTTGCCACTTCAACTACCTGCGAGGCGAAGAAATAATGTAACAATGTAAGTTAACCAGTTTTAATATTAAACGTAGAGTATGTTTTTTTGATGTTAAGCGGCAAAATGTTTAATATACCAGACGTGTTTTACTATATTCATTGGCGTTTTTAAAACATTTGTAGAGTGGCCAAGCTAAATGAATGAAATTTTGTATTTTGTGCAAGAAATCTTTATTGACTATGTCATGGGCAGAGCGCTTTCGACCACTTTGTGGTCATCATCAGTGCCTCTGAAATAAAGGGAGCATGTTCCTGATCTTTGAGTGGTTCCTTAAGTCATAAAACAGATTAAGTCATATAAATTTTGTAATTACACATTTTTTAATAAATCAAGTAGTCTTTGAGATATATCAAGATTATTAGTATTTCTGCTCGCAAAAGAATTAAAATAATAACCATGCTCATTTTACTGTACCTACAATATTAGTGACATTTTTTATTTCCGACAGGTAGCCTTTTATGTAACAAAAAAAAAACAAATGTCAATAATATTGTAGCTACAATAAAATGAGCATGGGTATTATTTTAACTCTTTTGCGAGCGGAAATACTAATAATCTTGGTATATCTCAAAAACTACGTAATTTATCAAAAAATGTGTTATGATAAAATTTGTTCGCCTTTCAAAAAGGAGTAAAACAAAAAATTAAAATAGGACCACTGGGTAGGGAGATACGCTTAAACAAAAAATCTTTTAATTTGGAGGCCATTTTTAAAGATGGCGTCCAAACGACCATGAGTTAGACCACGTGACCAAACTTTTTTTATACTCCTATGGGTGCTTAACAAAGCCCCGCAGTCAAACTGAGCACACATATTGGGTCACACGTGATAGAAGCCAGCGCCTAGACTAACTAGAAAAATGTCAAAAATTTCGAAAAGAGGATCAGCTAGGATTTATATAAATATGGCTCTGAAGTCAGGAAAGAGTCCATATTCAAAATGTGCAATTAGTTTTTGGAACCATTTTTATGTAACCTATACTTCATTCAGGCACACTATGCGCACTCCCTTTTTCTAACTCATGTTTATTTGACGAAACAGATAAATCACAATAATCGGATTAAATGAAAATCATTAAACGAAGAAAATGAGAGAAAATGACAAAATGGATAAGGCCACTAATTGAATTCGCAACGAAGTATATAAAAGTTGATATTTTTTCCGAATGAAAACATTTAACGGCTGAAAGATATAATTTACTGACAATTACTGTCTTCAAGGTCCATTTTCGCCTGACGTTCATTGAAAGTCTGGAAAGAGTGGAGACCCTGATTTAGGTGATTCTACATGATGAAGCCAAATAAACCTTCACTTTTCTGCTCTGTGACAGTATTCTTGAAATCTCCCCGAGGAGTACTCCCGCAAAATCGGGTGAAAGTCAAACTGCGCATGCGATGTCACGCATCTCTATTGGTCCCTGGTCGATTTTCGAGGAGTACTCGTTCGGGGAGATTTCAAGAATAACGAAACTGGGGGTATAATTAATATGTACATTAATTATAAGATATTTTCTTGACACCTTACGGAAAAAAAATAAATGTAGAGTGGAAAAGCTTAAGTCATAAAACAGATTAAGTCATAATGACTGAAAAAACGTGCACGCAACTAACCCCTCCTTTGCATAAAAATTTTAGGGTTCCCACCCAAAAGATGTGCCAAGGCCAATACGGGGCTATAAGATCTAAGTGTCATTTCCCCACCTTCTGCTCCAACAAGCATATTTAAAATAAAGTCTTCTGTAAGTCCGCTTGCATGTATTGTAGATTTTTTTTAGTTTCCCACAAAAATGCTTTTTGGCACTTAGATCACTTAGCTTTTCCACTCTACATTTATTTTTTTTCCGTAAGGTGTCAAGAAAATATCTTATAATTAATGTACATATTAATTATACCACCAGTGTCGTTATTCTTGAAATCTCCCCGAGCGAGTACTCCTGGAAAATCGACCAGGGACCAATAGAGATGCGGAAATCAAGTGACATCGCATGCGCAGTTTGACTCACCCGATTTTGAGGGAGTACTCCTCGGGGAGATTTCAAGATACTGTCACAGAGCAGAAAAGTGAAGGTTTATTTGGCTTCATCATGTAGAATCACCAAAATCAGGGTTTCCACTCTTTCAATGAACGTCAGGCGAAAATGGACCTTGAAGACAGTGATTGTCAGTAAATTATATCTTTTAGCCGTTAAATGTTTATATTCGGAAAAAATATCAACTTTTAAATACTTCGTTGCGAATTTATGTTCGGAAAAATATCAACTTTTAAATACTTCGTTGCGAATTCAATTAGTAGCCTTATCCATTTTGTATTTTTTTCTCATTTTCTTTGTTTAGTGATTTTCAATTAATCGGATCATTCTGATTTATCTGTTTCAAAAAATCAAAAATAAGTGCACCTTAGTGCAAGACAATAAATTTAAAAAATCGCCATTTTGAATTTTTTTTCAAAAGTTGCTCCAATATCTACTCTAAAACTTCTCTTCTTCTCATTTTTTAAGGAAAAAGTATAAACCATAGATATGATAAGACACCCTGTTAATTTAAAGAATCGCAACATTTTTTCAAATATTTTATTTTGGTGTAATCTGTACTTATAGGGAAATCAAAAAATAAATTTTGGAATGGAAAGCAAAGGATGTAACATTTCTGTTTATCTTATAAATATCGCATTCGTAGATCCCATTAAATAACACATTAATTGGTTAATACCTTGTAAAAAACGACAAAATTTACCTGATTGCAAGTGGTACACCTAACCAACATTGGGCAAGACCTCCAGTAATGTGAGTTCATAGAATTACTCACCAACTTAATGGCGGACTCAGCTTGATTGCAAAATATGCAATGCCTAAAAACAAATAAAATACTTGGGTCCGAAATCCGATGTTTTTATTTTTATTTATTATCGAAAGATACAAGTGATCCTTATTGACAAAGCGAAAGTACCTACTTCTAATCTAACTTAATCTAATCCTATTTGGGTACTCATTACCTATATGTAATATAAAAAAGTTTAATTAGACAATACTTATTACTATGTGTTTTAAAACAGAATAATACCTAGTAAATAAAATGTTAAAAAAAGGAGGTAAAATGATAGCAAAATAACAACAAATTTAGTTAAAAAAAGTACGTACTACATACACTGATGTCAAAATGGGTAAAATATAATATTAAAAAAATATAGTTTAAAATGGTAAATTTAAGCAATGATAAAATGGAAAAAAACCAATATTCAACAAACAAAAAATTTCAACAAGAAAAAAACATAATAAAAAGAAATTACAAACAAAAAATACATCGAAAACACACACACTTTAGGTCAACATGATATAAAATAGGTAGTTAATAATTCTTATAAAAAGGTATATCACAAATCGAAAAACAAAAGACAAAAAAAAAATAACAAAAAACAAAAAAAACAAAAAGAGAATTGGATATATAACCATTTGTTTAAAGCACCATGAACGTCATCTGATTTCAGCTTTAAAAAGAGACGCCAAATAATTCATCTATTTTATAAAACGCCTGTTCAACCAAGATGTTTTTAAGTTGTTTTCGGAATTTAGAGATATCTGAAATAGATTTTATAGTTTCCGGTAGATGGTTATAGTTTCAAACTGTAGTATATAATTGATTTTTAAACCAGTGTAGAGCATCTTATTCATTAGCACCCTGTATAATTTCTAAAATATCACTTACTTTTCATCATCTTCAGTTTTGGAATGATTACTCGCTGGACTAGAAACTCCACTAGCTGAACTTGAACTGGCCTTTTCCCCATCTTTCTGAGTTCCGTTAGTTCCATTTATTTGTATTCCGTTACTTTGAACTAGGTTAGTTCCGCTGAGGCTTTTTGACAGCTCATAAGTGCTTTTGTTATTTGTTTCGTAGCTACAAAAATTTTAAACATTCACTCTGATGAATTACTTTGACGTATTATATGCCTCACAATTGTCATAAAATTATAAAATGTTAATGACTGTACAAAAATTTAAAAAGTGCCTTTGTAAGTGGTGTACTTTTACCTTTCAAATTGTATTATTTGCCGAAGTAACATTTCATGTTTTATAAGGGTTGCTAGAAGTTTGGGGCTATCAAATTACAAAACCTAAAATTTTATAGCGAGGTGGCAAGAACGTTCGTGGAACCCATCTACCACTCTTATATTGCTTAAAGAATAATCGTATAAGGGCGGTGGCAACCTATTTATAATACACTAATAAAACCTAAAATTTTGTGGCGGTAAGCCTTATATCACCCTTAAATACTTCTAAGCAACCTTACTGAGTCATATAAGAGGATTAAAAACGGTGGCTCAACCCTTATAAAACCAAATAAGCTATTCTAGTAATCTGGTTTTTATCTTTTTAAAAGTTCATTGGTTTTTCCGTACTACTGACTCCCTCTACAAGAAATATTGTGAAATTAAAAAATTTTTTAGGAGTTCTCAGGTAACCAGATCATGGCTACATATAATTTATACAATAGAACTGAAGTAACAATTCCAAACAAACATCTATAATAATTATGGTTGATTTGTAACTGTCTTTTTTTTAATGGACAAGCAAGGACTTTTGTTGAATAAATTGGTAGGTTTTAGCATTATAACAATAATATTTATTTAGAGATAGCCAAGTTATATGTAACTAACTTTGCTTCCACTAAGGTATACACGTAGTTTAGACGCAATCTTCAATAAAATTCCCATTTTCAAAGAATCTGGAAAAAATAAATACCTGACACTATTTGACATGTTAATGGAGCTCATGCACTTTGTCATGTCATTCCTAGGTTCAGGACTGAAGCAGTCAGGATTACCAGGTAACGGCTGAATCAGACTGTTTCTCTCTAACATCTCACGCTTCCTCTAAAAAAATTATCTGTGGTAATACAATAGTATCCAGTTCTAGATACAGCAGCTAAATATTTAGGCTTGAGTATGAACTACACGAAGCAAACAGCTGAAATCACGAGATGAGTAAGATTGGTCTAGGTAGCATTCGGTAAATTAAGCTACAAAAAATAATAAATATCCTTAGTACCTCCAAACGAAAGTGTATAAACACTGTATGATTCCTGCACTCACCTACGGATCCCAAACCTTGCACTTGGACAAAGTAACAAAAGCCCAAAGATCAATGTAAAGACAAATGTTACATGTAAAGCTAACATATAGAAAACGGAATAAATGGATAAAAAATAAAATAAAAGTAAGGGATGTCAGAGAAGAAGTAGCAAGATTAAAATGGAAATTTTCCGGTCATAATATCAGACAGAAAGACGATCTATGGAACAAATGTATTGTAAACTGGAGACCTTGGGAAAATAAAAGCATTTGAAGAAACTTGAAAACCGAAACTTGAAATTCGAGTCTTCAATACAACTTACCATCATATCAATACTGTCAAACTCATGAAACAGTTGTCTGTACAACAAATTTCTCCTCGTGATGTCATCATCGGGTGGCAATTGTTTTCTAACCATTCTCGGATTTACTTTGTAGACTAGCACCAAAATCCGTTCTGAAACTTTTCTAACCGCTTCAGCTGGATGGTGAAGCCCACTAGCGCCGAATTCTGACAGCGTACGGCAGGTTAGGCCACTAAAATCACATGTCCTGAATATTAGAAAATTCCAAAACAGTTCTGTTCCAGTAGAGCAGCCTACCACCACTACCATAATTAGGCTACTCTTACAAATACAAATGAGGTCTTAGTGAATTCATGTTTTATGTTTTAGTTTAGCTTCAGTATTTTAATGGTTCTGATTTCTGAAGCTGGCTTCTCACGGTCCGTGATATTAAAGGTCAGTCCGCGTCAGCTCGTACATACCAACGCCTGTGCGAATGGTGCCGTTCTAGATGACCCAGCAAGATTTGTGCTGACGCTTACCATCCACTACAAGTTGGCAACTTGAAAACCTCGAGCAGATATATTTTTTTAAGTTACACTGTGTTTATTGTAATACAGTCTAGTCAGTAAGACTAATTAGCAATTTTGTTTTTAACTTAATTTACTCGAAACGTTAAATCAAAACTTAGTATCCACCTAACTGTTCTCCCTGCTTCTTGTCAACAGTATTTTTTTGTGTTTATAGCATTATTTTGTTTCATTTATTTTATTTAGTTTACTAGCTTAAGCTACTTCAGTCTTTTTAGTCTTCGAACTAGCATAGGATTGTCAAGAAGCTCAATCGCTTCCACATTCACATGTCGATAGAGTCTATCTTCATGGCTTTTTGGAACAGATTCGATTTTTAGGTTTCGATAAAGGTCACTATTTCGAACGTACCGATGTTTGTTAGTACTTTATTTTGATTCTTTGAAATAGTATGTTATTTTCTTTTGTAAACCGTCGAACATATAATGTTATATGTTCGAAGATATAACACTATAGTTAAATACCATATGTATTTCAGTAAATTTGTTTATAAAGCAGTAACTTATGAATGGTTATTAGCCAGTTCTTTCTTTTTTCTTAACATCTGCTTTCCAGCACAATTTCGCATCAAGTATCCTACCGCGATATTTTCGTTAATTTGAGTATGGTACGAGAATATTGTTAATTGTCATTTGTATGTGATTTTTATTTGTAACACCGACATGAATTGACTTATTTTCATTTAATTTTATTCGCCATTTTTTGGTTCAAATGTGGTTTCAATGCATTTTCTACTGTCAATAAACTAGTATCATCGGCATGTTGTATAAGGCCCTTTTAGGGCCTTATACAACTCAATGATCATCGGCAAGTGCTAAGTGACAGTTTTCCGATTTTGGTATATCACAAGTGAATAATAAGTAAAATAAGGGCCTAGTACGCTACCCTGAGGTACGCCTGCTTGTATTTATCTTAAATTTAAAAACAAATAATTTTCCTGTCTCGAATATTGTATCATTCCAAAATATCGGATAATTATTTTAGCATAGTTTTACTTTAGTTGAAGCCTTCATGTCACACTTTCCACTATGTCAAATGCTTGTCTTAAGTCTAGAAAGACTGCAGAACAAGCTTTACTCTCTTGTGCTTTTTCTATTATGCTAGTAATTCCTACTCTTGCTATGATTGCCTGTATTGTATAACAATAATATAATATAGATAAGTAATAAATTTTATTAGAGCTTATAATTGGCAGCAAAGATATTAGCTTATAATATGAAACGTCATCGGGTGATTTTCATGATAACTGCAGCTTTCCACAGTTAAGGTACATATTTAAGCCTGTGAGTTGTTTTATTACTTTTACGGTAATAAAATCATAGCCTTGCAATAGGCTCTGTTTTTCCTTTATTACTTCCCGAGTAGATGGGACGCGAGTTTACCGAGGGGATCCTTGAAGGCCTCTGATTGCACATAATAAATGTGTTGATGTCGCTGTAATATTGCGGACCGTGAGAAATCAGACTAACCTATAGTAAAGATTACCTCTGTTTGTCGGTCGATATTCCGTGATTGATAATCAGTTGCTCGACCATTTCCGCTCTACTTAGCGCTAATCTAGGATGAGTACTGTTACTAATCGGCCTACTTAAATGCACCGGAATTATGTGAAGCTCTCTATAATAGAAAAATAGGTGATTTTTTTATAGTCACAATATAAAAATTTAAATTATCTAACGACAGTTTGGTTCATAAGTCATTAACATAGGATTATAAACAACAAGTGAGATGGAAGAAAGAAAAATAAGAAAAAAGTTTTCTGTCTTCGGCCGGGACGCGTATTTACGTTTCCGTGCTCATTTCACGTCGGCGCGGTTTTGAAATAGGCACGGAAATGTTACAATATATTTGGGTTCAAATACGTGTTGATTTTAAGAGTTTTGATCTCGAAATGAGCACGGATGTGTAAGAGAACATCGCTCATTAAACTATTACAAAAGCGTATTCAACTGTCAGGTTAAAACGCTAACATAACGAAAGTTAATCAATCAAATCTAACCGAACCGAACCAAAGCAAACTAAACCAATAATTAAAAAAAAAAAAAACTTTCCTGAGTTCCTACCCGGGGATCCTAGAGGATGTGAATCCGAACCGAAACGAACCGAATTGAACCAAACCGAACCGAACCAAAGCAAACTGAACCAACAATTAAAAAAAAAACTTTCCTGACTTCTTTCCCGGGATCCTAGAGGGTGTGAATAGTGTTGTAGTTTAGTTTGGTTAAGTGAGGTTTGGTTCGGTTTAGTTAGGATCGGTTCGGTTCGGATTTACATCCTCTAGGATCCCGGGTAGGAACTCAGGAAAGTTTTTTTCTTGAAAAAATTATTGGTTCAGTTTGCTTTGGTTCGGTTCGGTTAGATTTGATTGATTAGCTTTCGTTAGGTTAGGTTTTTGAAACTTTCTATTTTCATGTGGTTAGAAATCAAGTGAAAATCATTTAAATCATCAAAATTTATTAATAACAGAACAACATCTGTCGTCGTAGTTGCCGGTGTAAGACAATGAACACTGAACTTTGCAGGTATAGTTAATGGAAGAGTGTTCTTCAAACTTCAAAGAATTTCAAAATCTTGAGTAATATTAGTACAAATACTTTTAAACTGCTCCATAATTTTTATATTAACAAATATATAACCTCAAAATCAAACTAATAAACAACGTGAATCCAATTTAAGTTTCAAATGTGCACTAATAAGTAAACCCCTGCGCTGCGTAATTCAATACAAATATGTGCCTTGTTCGAGCATCGGCGCCTTAAAATCAACACGCATTTGTAACCAAATATGTTGCAACATTTCCGTGTCTATTTCAAAACAGCGCTGCCGTGAAATCAGCACGGAAACGTAAATACGCGACCGGGACTCGACCCGGAATCTCTTGCTCTGTCCGCAAACGCTCTCTACATTAAGCCACCGAAGACTATACATACATTTTCGGAAAACTTCCATCTATGCCTGTCTGCGGTGTCTCAATACAAGAACGAGAAACTCTCAGGGTATTAACTCGACCAAGCCATCCAACTGATCTCTATTAATTCTTCCTTCCCACTGTCAAAGGTATGAAAACTCAAATTAGACGTAAAGTATCAACGTCTGGAAACATGAGATCACCTTCTCGTGTGTTAAAATTTCTGATCGCAATGGGCGATTGCCAATATAATTCTCAAATACCAAATTGCAAATAATGCAAGGAACTAAAACTATAAACAACAAGTGAAATTAAAGAAAAATAAGAAAAAAGTTTTCTGTCCTCGGCCGGGACTCGAACCCGGAATTTCCTGCTCTGTACGCAAACGCTTTCTACATTAAGTCACCGAAGGCTATACATAAATTTTCGGAAAACTTCCATCTATGCGTGTCTGCGGTGTCTCAATACAAGAACGAGAAACTATCAGGGTATTTACGCGACAAAGCTATCCAACTGATCTCTATAATTTATCCTTCCCACTGTCAAAGGTATGCAAATTTTTGTTTATCAAAAAAACGCAAGCAGTATGGGAATACTTTACTTTGTTACAGGCAGATATTAATCAATAAGAAAGTTATAAGATCTAAAAAATTTCGTTGTTGTTTATGAACCAATCTGCACCTATTTACAGCCTGTGAGAAGATAACACTCAGCAGGCCAATTTATAGCCTAGTCTAATCACTACTAGCAGAAACAAAACTAGATGATAACTGTCAAAATATATGTTGAGGAATATATATAAGTGGCACCGCGTCATAGCTATGGTTAGCCAAATTTTGCGGCAAAATCTAAGTAAAGAAGCCTCAAAAAATTGTTTTTTCACTTTGTACCTGCAGTGTGCCGCTTTATATGTCTATAATAAAACACCGAGACCTTGTAAAGGAGAGATAAAATAGGTACTTACCTAATAAATAAAGATCCGAAACATAAAAGAGAATCCAAAATTATATTAAAATGTGGGCAAATATTGATTTAGTTGCAAAAACGGTAATTTGTTTTGTAAAAAGTCGGTCCCAATTTGTTTGACATTTAAACAGTCAAAACAACAACGAATAGAAAGCGTCAAAGCTCGGCTAAATCAATATGTTCGTAACAACCAGACAAGAGTATATATGTTCATTTCTAATAAAATCGTTTAGAAGAAGACATAAATAAAACGCAAGTAAAACAGTAAGCTAAGGACTAATTAGTGCAGTGCCTCGTTTTGGGAATCAATACCAATAAAAAAATTACAGGAAGTGCGGGCCACTGTATGTACCCCTCTACTCCCTTCCCGCCCATCACGGTTTTGATGACGCGGTGCCAGTTTAATACAATATCAAGTATATATGTATACGAGCTATGTTAATGTTTATTTCATAATTTTTGAGACAACTTTTTTTCACTAGCCTATTCTAGCTGTTATGATAACTGTCAAAAAGTTATGAAATTAACTGTACTAGCCAACTATAAAATGGTTCTTTTAATCGTCTTTTATTGTTTCAAGATTGTATCGCTGACATTATAGCTTCTAAAAGGTGGAATGTTAAGTTACGATTTTTGTATAATGTCTCCTATAAGGAAAAAGCACCGCCTATTATGTTTTAGATCTATTAAGACTAGAAGTAATACTTAATGCATGATTACATGAAATATACCTGACGCTTTTGACATCTGCCATTGTTAGTATCGTGTGCACTGCCATGTGATGAATCCTTGCACTAGTATCACCCGATTTCGTAAGTAATTCCGGAAGTAGTTTGTCAACGCTTCTTGACACCTCTGTTGGAGCCACTCTAAAAACATATACTTATGTCACTATCCAGTCTAAAGACGAGTCGTTAAATACCGAGATGAATTCCAAAACGTGCGCAAGCGTTGATCTGTCACTTCTGCCAACCAATCAACTGAGAGATATTTCAGTATGGTTTTATACAGCAAAAACTTTAATAATTCTTAGTTCTTTTTGATGAAAATTCGTCGTTTTTGTGCTGTGAAAATGCCGGTGACGTGCAAGTTGTGTGACAAATTATTTAGTGCCCAATTTAATTTCAATAAACACTGTCATCGGGGTTCTACTGTATGTCTATGCTACGATAAACATTTTTTTAAAGATTTAGCGCATTTAAATTTGTCAATACTCCCATGACAAAACAAAATAAACGTGAAATGCATATAGAAGAAATACTGCATATACCTCAAAAAATATTATTCGCAGCACATAGATATTGTATATTTTTGAAATCAAAAAGAAAAGACGAATCTTAAAATGCAAAAATATACAGGGTGTTCCCTCTCAAAAAATCGACTTTATTGTCACACCCTGTACAGGGTGTCCCAAATTCGTTGTTTTTTTCTGGTGTCGTGTATTTCTAGGGGAGAAAGAAAAAACTGAGCCCCCTTTGCGACGCTCAAATTTTAAGAGAAGCCTAAAGGTGAAAACTACATTTAGATATAGCAAGCCGTTTTTAAGCTACGGAGTGTTTTTGTCTGCATTTTGCTTTTGTGTAAATAGCTTTCTTATAGATCTTTTCTTTTAAAATATTGCATAAAGTTGTTATTTTTCTTACAGAATAACTCTAAAACTCTCTCTAAAATTTCCTTTAAAGTGATGTATCACACTCAATATTTTAATTTTTAATTTGTTTTGAATATGTTTTCTTTATTTTTATTTTTTAATCACCTCTTTATTATTTTTTTATTTTTATAATTTTATAATATTAAAATATTTTTAACCCATTAAGCAAACTAAAATATGTGGTAAAAATAAAAAAAAAACAAAAATATAAAGAAATCCCACTAATCCCATAAAGAAAAATTAATTTTATGTGATATCTCAAAAACTAAACATGACAAATGAAATTTAATTTAACAGTTGAATTCCTCTTAAAAAAGTGTCTAAAGAATGTTTTCACAGAAATAAAAATATTAATAAATAAACAAGTTATAGACCCCTTCCCAAAATGCAGACTTTTTAAAAACACCCCGTAGTTTAAAAACGGCTTGCTATATCAAAATGCGATTTTCACCTTTAAGCTTCTTTTGAAATTTGAGTGTCGCAAAGGTTGATCAGGTCTTTTTAGCCCCTCTAGAAATACCCGAAACTCCCCAAAAACATCGAATTTGGGACACCCTGTACATGGTGACGGATAGAAAAAAATTATGTTGGCTTTTAAAGTTCATCATCATCATAATTAACCAAAAAAAATCTACAATTTATTATAGCCCTTTATTTTCAATGATAAAGTTGCTGAGTGCTCCGGTTATAAAAAACCACCCGGTACCTACATAAAATCATACCTAAAAATTAGAATTGACCATTATTTTATACCTTGAGTTTTTTATTATACGTTAAGCTCTTCGATCTCGCGCCAATCCCGGTATTCGCGCCAATAATTTAAATTAGACATTTTGACGTTAATTTTGGCGCATGCTCCTTTGATGGAATTCATCTCGGTATTTAACGACTCGTGTCTAAAGCTGGCCGGTGTCAAGATGTCAGAAAAATTTAAATGAGCTGTGGAACCGATATAGGGAGGTACAATGTTGGATTCTAAGTCATTTGGACATAGAAGGAAATGAGGGGGCCGATAGACTAGTAAAAGCAGGTGTAGCCAAAAATGGTAACCAAGTTAATAAATAAGACAATGGTTAATCTCAGTGAGCCTAGTCAACTCTCAAATTAACAATATCGTGGTAAAGCTAGAAGAAAGAAAAGAGTTAGAAAGCAGCATCTTAAGACAGCTGTGGACAAAATGGGATGTGAAGATACAGATACATTAGAGGAAAGGTGCCTATTATCTGATACTTTTTTGTTTTAGCCTATAAAAAAAAAGTTCAACTATATATCAGAAGTACGTGTTGGCAAACAATTACGTAACTTATGTTTTTCAATATTCTGAAATGCCAAATGTCAAACTTAATTCTTTTCTGAGACAGATAAAAATATATTTTGGAATGCAAAAATCACCATTTTAAAAATGGTGTCCTTATATCGGATAGGAGGTAGTCCCAATATCGCAAATGTCCGATATTTGGAACCCATAGTAAAGTTAGAGCTTTTTTATTATACTTTTTAATCAGTTAAAACCATACACTAGCAAAATATTTTTGAAAAACGCTTAAAACTAAAAACAAAATTGGGAAACCCATAGTGTCCGATATTAGGGCATACATTATATGTGAGGTTATTAACCTTTTCGAAAAGACAAAACTGCATTAAACCTAATAAATTATACATCAAATAAAACGTTACAATATGCTTAATCAAATGATGTATATCAAATTAATAATTTATCTTACCTTCTAAGAATAGATTGCCTATAATCAGCAGCGGTAAAATTTTCGTGCACTATGATTTCACGTAAACAACTGAACAGCAAATAAAAACTTGCCATAGAAATCTGTAATTTATGTAGAATCTGTACATCTTGGTGTAGCATCGGTACATGCACACGCAGGTAAATGGGGTCACTAGTTTAGGAAATACTTGACTATCCGATATTAGGAACCTATGCGATAATAGGCACCTTTCCTCTACCATTTAAAGAAAGAAGAAGAGGTATATTTTAAAAAAAATCTTACCTTCCAGGAACAAATTGCACAAAATACAGTCTAATGACTTCATTGGCCAAATTATAGACGGAAAAAACCTTATCTCTCAGAGCTCTGTGTAACAAAAATATTGCGGCTCTAGCAGTCTTATTCGGCGTATGCATTCGGGAGTTGTCGTATGTCAGCAAATGTTCTTTTAACCCTGTAGATAAGGTAAATGATGTAAGCGAGAAAGAGAGAGAGGAAAGTCCTAATTTGTAAGGTTACTGTATAACGAAGTACCTTCTAATTTGGGGTGTGGTTAAGAAAACGGTAAAATTTTAATTGTTATTATGAGGTCTCCCTAATATGAGAGAGAACAGTTAAAGTCCTCTTAGCATCATGACTTTTGCAACAACTGGGGATTAAATGTCACAACCAACAAAAATAAAAAAGAGTAGGTATAATCCTTGTCATATGCAGTTACACTTTTGTGACTTTGACCAGGGCTATTAAAATGGACGGGCCACGATCCTCCACT
Source organism: Aspidapion aeneum (assembly GCA_963576565.1). Lineage (NCBI taxonomy): Eukaryota > Metazoa > Arthropoda > Insecta > Coleoptera > Brentidae > Aspidapion > Aspidapion aeneum. Next base: position 28,088,543 of record OY755038.1, on the reverse strand, counting down.
TTGTTGACGTCACATCCGGGGCTGATTTTTTTTTGATGGTCACGTTACGACACAGCTGATTGTCTTTAAAATATTGAAGTTGGAATGAAGGTTCATGGATATTTGATTTTTTTTAAAATAAAGCCGTTTTTGAGATTGTTTTTACTTTATTCTGGCAGAACAATTTTTTTTAAATGTATAGTAAGCCCTAATTTTTCATAGCCGCTTCATTAGCTCACACAGGGCTATCAAAATGGATGGGCCACGATCCTCCACTTTGTTGACGTCACATCCGGGGCTGATTTTTTTTGATGGTCACATTACGACACAGCTGATTGTCTTTGAAATATTGAAGTTGAAATGACGGTTCATGGATATTTGATTTTTTTTTAAATAAAGCCGTTTTTGAGATTGTTTTTACTTTATTCTGGCAGAACAATTTTTTTAAATGTATAATAAGCCCTAATTTTTCATAGCCGCCTCATAAGCTCACACAAAAATTAAGTTTAAAGCAGAAGCGAATGTGACAATCACATATGACAAAGTCAAATACATGTCAAATATAACAGTTGGCATGTGGTACATGGCGGGTAATTTGAATTCAAAATAAGGAATGCTAAATCTTGAAGATTTTAACCTTTTAATCATGTTGCTTCCTTACAAACCTTTGGTGGAATATCGGGATGGTGTCTGAGAATATTTCACTGAAATTTTACGGAAATCTGTAGTGCCATTTTGAAAATATCATAAAAAAACGTCTGACCTCCCATAAGACCCAATGTAAAATTCAGCCCCGGGAGAACAGCTGATTTTTTCAGGGTCGTGGCCTCTATTTTTGTGTTGGCCTTGGCTCACACAAAAATTAAGTTTAAAGCAGAAGCGAATGTGACAATCACATATGACAAAGTCAAATACATGTCAAATATAACAGTTGGCATGTGGTACATGGCGGGTAATTTGAATTCAAAATAAGGAATGCTAAATCTTGAAGATTTTACAAACTTACAAACCTTTGGTGGAATATCGGGATGGTGTCTGAGAATATTTCACTGAAATTTTGCGGAAATCTGTAGTGCCATTTTGAAAATATCATAAAAAAACGTCCGACCTCCCATAAGACCCAATGTAAAATTCAGCCCCGGGAGAACAGCTGATTTTTTCAGGGTCGTGGCCTCTATTTTTGTGTTGGCCTTGCTGTGACATGAAATAAACATATTTCCTAACCAGAAATATATTAAAAAGTATAAAACTAAAGGTAAAAGTGTCATTGCTTCTGGATAAAACAATGCTGACTGTAGGTTGACAAAAAAAACACACAGATAAAACAAATCAAACACATGCCATTTTTCAGATTTTTTTTGTTGCTGTCAGTATGCATAGGATAAATAAAGAGGTTGGAAATGTCACAAAAGTGTAACTGCCTATGGAAAATGTGAAAAAACTGAAGAAAATCTGGGACTGGAAAAAGTAAGATTTCGAGACCCTGATCCGTTTTTGATAATTACATTTTATCCCAAATTTAATAAAAAAAACTGGAAAAATCACAAACAAAAACGGCGATTAGCCGGGCAGCGGCCATTTTGGATTTTCCACTTTAATTTAAGTTTGATCAAATCCAATCCGTGCCCGTGAACTAACTCAATTTTTATGTTCATTGACTGAAATTTGATTCTTACCGTTTAAGCCATCTTCTTTATCAGTATAATGCTTGGAGTAAAATTTTTCTACAAGGTCACTGTTGAAAACTAAAATTGGCAAACTGGCCTGTTTTTTTTCCCTTTCTGTTAATTTGGACGGAATTTTGGGATCGGTTTCGACGTGACATTCTCTGAGAAATTCATTTGTTTGAGAGCTAAAAATTTCAAAAGTTATTAGGAAACATCAAATAAGTTTGAGGTTTTCTGTATTTCAGTCAATACATACATAACTGAACCGGGCTATTTTATGGTACAGCCGATCTCAAAAACTACCTAAACGATTTCAATGAAATTTGACACATGTTCCATGAGCTGCTCTGCCTGATATAGGCTGTTTTTTACCGGGAGAAGCCGGTTGTTTTATTTGCTAGTTTCGCATAAGTTATTAGGTTATTTTCCTATTTAATTAAGTAATTAAGTTTAGCTTTATACATGTTTTTAATTTTTTTATTGACATAAATAAAAACCAAAGTTGATCATCACTTAAAAAATAACAAAAGTACTTACTGTCGTAAAGCTGGCAACGGTTTATCTTCATACATCTCGTAGGTAGATTTGGCAATAGCTCCCACAGATTTGTTCCTCTTTCTAAAAAAGTTAGTTTATAGTCTATAGCAGCCCGACAGACCGAACCGAAACTTTTTTTCTGTGGATTAGTCCACCAAACCAAATTGGGCAATTCGATGGTTAAAGGTACTTCCACTTTGCGACGGTCATATTTCAAGGGACGTTAAAAGGTAAAAACCACTGATGTGTATACTAGACTGGGAACGAGAGAGAAGAAGCTAAGATGTAACGTATGTCCTTTGAAGTCAGGATAGAGAACAGTATAACAAATAATATAGAATAAATTAATAACTTACCTTGAAACGTCGCGACAGCTTGCATCTCTGTCTAACCTTCCTGCTCTATGGGTGAAAGAGGTACATACGTTCTCATCTCAGAAATCCGCGAACAGCTGGCATCTCCCTCAAACCCTCCCGTCTTGAGCGCAAAAGGGATACAGCGGGTCAGACCGACCCGATAAAATAAACTGGCGGTAGTGGAATTTTGGCGAATTTGCCATCAGTGGTCCATTCAAGTGCATTGTTGTTCGCTAGGTTTGACATTTTGAGCGGTTTTACCGTTTTACTGTGTTTTGTTCGTGATATATTATGTTTATACATTTTTAACCGTTTCCGGACGGCCATCCTTCCGAACTTTTTGGCACACGGACGGGAGTTTTTGAATGAATGTATGAATGAATGAACAGGTGTCGTTAATAGACGACAGCCGTCCGTCTGCCAAAAAAGTTACTGTCGTTAAGGGTACGGCAGCCGTCCGGAAATAAAAGACAAATTATGTGTTTTTGGATTTAAAAAAACTGTTTTCTCAGCCGACATAATTGTTTGGGAGTGTATTGTGTGTAAAAAAGTGTTGAAACACGCATCAGGTTTAGCAGAAAATTTGATACACACCACTGTGGATGCGACGTTTTTGCGGGACATGTTGTACACACTTCTTAGTTTTATTTTATCATTATTTATACCTAAAAGATCCTCTCTGTTGAAAACTGGTAGGGCTACCAGTACAAGGCGAACCTCTTTTAGGGCTTGTTCCTCTGGGCATGCGCATCGGAGAGGCCGATTGGCCTGGCGAACTCGATCTTATTCTGTCTGACTTGACCATGGTGGGCGAGAGTAGGTTCTTGTTGTCGGGTTCGTCAGATATCTCATCGTTTTTTGAACAAATCTGAAAATAAAACAATCAATTAATTCCCCTTAGAGCATTCATTAATTTTTTATGGGAGGTGGATTCAATAAATTTTTGGACTATATTTAACCCTTTTAGGACGGCTAGCTGCAGTACGTGTCGTATCCCGTGGCCGGGGACAAAATGCGTTATCGCATGACCGGATGACGCATATATGGCTATTTTTATATACAATTTTCAATGAAAAATAAATATTTCTAACATATTTTGGCTTTTTTGAGCAAGAAGGCTGATCCTCAATTCTCTCATGGCTTTACTTCAGTTTTTTTCAAAAAAGATCAAAAAGAATGGATAACAAACGAAAAATAATGTTTCACCACGTGCTTCCGAAAAAAGCAATCTGTACGGCCGGCAGGCTAACGCAAATATTCGTCGATACGTCGCACAGTGGGGCCTGGACACATAAAAGTTACCAAAAATTCTATATGCATATAATGTTTATTGAAATTGTCTATAAACACATTTTTTATTCCTAAAATTAATAATTTAATGAAAAATTATTGTCGCACGAGCAGTTAGCCGAGGTATGCGGTACGCTAACTCAGTACTTATATATAGCAACAAAATTTAATATTAAAACTTAAAATAATTAAAAAAAACAACAACCCTTATGTTTCCTGATTGTAATGTCATTATCTAGGTAAAATAACCTTTAATTTGTTAGCCCACAACCCATGTTAATAAAATGAATAAAATTAAAAATGATCTATTTAAAAAAAGTATATTTAAAGGAGTAAAAAAACAACAAAACAAAACTAATCTACGCCATAATTATCACAATCTGAAGTAGCGGGGAGACGATGGAGATGGATTTTTCCAAATAATTTTTTGGGGTCTTTTGCCATTTTCTACAAGAACCGAGAGCGCCTCATTTTGTGACAATTGATTGTTAGTCGTTTCTTTTACTACTTTTGTTAAAAAGTTAATGTATTCAGAAGCTCAATCGGGATTTAAAGATAATTCTTTTAAGAGTTTGAAAGCTTAAATATGTAATATAAACTCCATTTGCGCAGCATATAATATTTCCTCAAATGTATTTTTTTTCGCAAATGTGCAGTTTTCTGACGTTTACTGTTTTCACTGCATTCTGTAAACTCTGTTAGCAGACGACATACTTTGTAATAGGCAAATTTTGGAAGTTAAATTACTTTCCAACCAATTTCTGTTTGTTCAAATAAAAGTTGACTCATTTCTAGTAGCTTTTTTCCACTTCTCTTTAAACTATAACATACATTTTGACACTTTTGGTTTGAATTTAAAGACGGACATTCTTTTACTTTTATCGAATTATCATGACGGCTGATTTCAAAATAATCCACATATTATTTTTTTTTTATTTAAATAAAAAATTTTCGACCCTAATTTTTCTAAATTCTGTCTTTATTAAAATATAACAAACTTATTTTCTCCTGTCATTTTTAGCGCACAATATACAAAACTATAATTAATTATCTATCTATCTATAGTGATCCTACTGAAAGCTACAAGAACCAAAAGTGCGATGATTTTGCCAAAATTATATATCTTTGATTTGTGAAAAATAATTTGAAGCATTTTTGTCTGTATGTATGCCTATATGTTTATATAACTGTAACCAAAGCTTATAACTCAAAAAATATTTATTCAATTTTTTTAGGAAATTAATAAATAGTTACGGAGAAAATAAGTACTCACTTATTTTTTATTCCAATTCTGATTTTAATCTTTTACGCTTAAATGCCCAAGAATTGGCAGAATATAATTCTAAAATGTGTTTAGTCCCTTTTTTAACTAGGCAAAGTTGTTAATAAACCAAAACAGAGTGATATTTTGTTATTAAATTTAAATTATAGTGTGTGGGACATTTAGACGGAAATGTGGCTTGTTAAAATGTGCAAATGCTTGAAACTCTGGAAATCGTTTTCTTGAGTTAAACCGCAAAAAATGCTTATACCACATTAAAGATGAGGTTTTGTAGAACAGGAAGTAATAAAAGTGTGTGATGGATTCGAATGGATCCTTAACTTTTGAGCCAGCTGAAACTACAGTTTTAAAACAAAACTCAATTTCTGTTACGTTTTGATTAGAATTTCATTATCTAAATGACGTTAAAAAATAAACTAAATAATTGTATACTAAACAAATCTATACTTACCGTAGTTAGTGCTAGCCATTTACCTTTTAGTTCTAAGAAATTCCGTCACAGAGAAAATGACCTTTGAAAGTACCAAATATTTTACTTTAAAAAATGCATATGTAACACAATTAAAACGACGTTACCTTTGACAAGCGCTATCAATTGTTTTGTTGTACGCACTTTTTCATGGATGCCTCAAATAAAGAAAGAGATGCAAGAAGGATAATTTTCAAGCGTTTTTTTCACTTTAATTTCATATCCTGAGTTTCATATTTTTGGCCCCTCTGTGCGTCGCGCCCGCTCAAAAAACATTCACGCACTGATGCGTCAGCCGGCCGTCGACCGTATTCTTTTTTTAAAGTATATGTCAGTTGACTCTAGTTGGCATGAGAGGGGATATAAGCCCCTAACGCACATGTGAGTCAGCCGACCGTGCGACAAGTTTTGTTCTAACGCAAATGTGCGTTCCCCGTCCCGAAAGGGTTAAAAGACGATATCGCCTTAATAACAGATAAGAAAGAAGAACTGATAAAAATGCTGGAAGAACTAGATACAACTAAAAATATAGGCTTGAGTATGATCTACAAAAAAGAGAAATAGCTGAAATCAAAGATGAGTAAGATTAGCCTAGGCAGCATTTGGTAAATTAAGCTACATATTAAAAAATTAAAAATGTCCTCAGTACATCAAAACGAAAGTGTATAACCAATGTATCCTTCCTGTAATCACCCATGGATCCCAGACCTGGACACTTACAATATCAAACATGGATAAGGTAACAAAAGCCCATAGATCAATGGAAAGGCAAATATTACATGTAAAGCTAATAGAAAAAGGAATGAACGGATAAGAAATAAGGGATGTCAGGGAAGAGGAAGCAAAATTAAAATGGAAATTTGCCGGTCAAAATATTAGACAGAAAGACGATCGATTGAACACAAAATGTATTGTAAACTGGAGACCTTGGGAAAATGGAAGTAGGGGAAGACCCCAAATGAGATGGGCGGACGATTTGAAGAAACATGCTGGAACTAGATAAATAAACCCGGCGGTAGACAGAGAAGAGTGGAAGATATTGGAGGAGGCCTATGTCCAAAGATGGAGATGGAAATGGATTTAAAAGTTACTCACCCCATTAGCTTCCAGCAATTCTTCAACTCCCAACTCTTGAAACAACTCGTTTCTAAACTCATCATATTGATTTTTCTTGTGTCTTGCCCTGTCGTAATCTTCTAGTTCTATGGCGTGCCTCTTCTCGAGTTCGTACTTTCCTAGTTTTTCGCCGCCCGTTCTCAGTTTCAACATGGCGTGTTTCAATTTTCGAGCGTATTCAAAACGCTCATCTAAAATGTATACATTTCAGCCATCGCATGCTAACGGAGGTTACGTTTTACCACAGTGTACGAAACAAAACTATTATTTTTTAAATTCCGCTGATTGAAGCTGACGCCTTAAAGGTGGGTAAAAATGCTAATCAGCGTTGATCTGGCCTTAAAGACAATGTACAGAAAACGCCACATAAAATGCATGTAGCAGAAGTTAGCCGCAGATATGGGTTTTTAAAAATTTCCTGTTTGCAGGTCTTATTTTAACTGATTGATTTTTGCAAAAAAAGGTATGGAACACTAAGGCGGGTTGACATGAGTAGGAAAGCACGATCCTGACTCACGCTTTTGTGGGGCACGCGTCATGTCAACAGCAGAGTCGTGAAATACGAAGGGAAACGAATCTCCACGAACAGCATCACGATCGTGAATAAGCAGATTTGACGCCATTTTTCAGTCCTATATATTTATTTTAAAGGAGGCAAATTTATCAAGTTGATAAATTTGCCTCGTATATATTTATTTTAAAAAACAAAAAAATTTTTTTATGAGATACTATGGCATTTTTAAAATGTTTGTTCTCCAACTTCCGGACATCCTGGATGTAACACAGAGATTTAAGGCTTGAAAAAGAGGAAATTGTCCATGAAACGTCGCCAAAAACCAAAGTGTTTTCTCTACATCTACCCCTATAACCCATGAATCTAAACCTTTTAATATTTAATAACATGTCATTACCATCAGCCTGGATAAAGCTTGCTAGTCTACTAGGCATTGAATTTGCTAAATTTTAAAACAAATTTGGGTTTGCCTGAATGAATTCTTCATATGCTTGTATAATAAGTTCCATAAGGTGGTTCCAGTTTCTAGTAGTAATATTCATTCTTGTTCTTGAAATAAGTTTTCAATGGGATTGGCATCGGGAGTTTAGGCTGGCCATGGCCGTGATATTTGGGCTGATGGTAACATAAGCCTGAGCATTAAACCTACCAAGAATTCTAAAAAAAGCCCCATAACCTCTTGCCGAAATCCACCCCTAAATATTCACAGAAAATCTTCCGAAAGTCTTCGTTTCCCGAAATATATTTTTCTTGGTACCGCGTTTATGATGGCCGATAAACTAAAATTTGTTTTCGATCACTGTGTGATTGAAATATCTTTTCATCTGTGAACAAACACCACACATTGCCAAAACTGCTCATTTTCCAGAGAATAAGTTAAAGCAAAAATTAGGCGGACTTGTTTTTTTTCTGCATTTAAAATATTTTTTTTTGCTGCCACACGACATCTTAATCTGGAACGCCTATTTGCCTTTGACACGTTGTAAGTGAACCAGGAAAATTAGTTTGTTCTTCTAAAAATTATATTAGTTGCTAATCTTCTTGGAGCGTGCTGATTTTGCTCAAGTCAGTAACTTGCTTTCGCTGAACATTTCCCTCTTCTTCATATTTTCTTTTGATTCGTACAATCGTCGACGTGTTTCGTCCATACTAAGCGGCTACTCGACGCACCGACCAAAAAAGGTTATTGAAATATAAATCCTAAATTTTACCACGTTAAATCGGCGTATGCATTTTATTTGTACGACAGCGTAGGTCACGGATGGATTATTTTTCTTTTCAATCGATCTTTTCGTCGATCGATATATATCAATTTCTTTCTCGCCTGTTCTTGTTGTCTCGTTTTTTGATAGATGCCGCTTCTTGCGGGTTAGACTGTTTGGTTTTCTCACTATAAACATAGGATGAGAGACAAAACGGTCTAATTAACTGCGTAAGGTTGTCACATTGACCAAGCAGTGTTCTGAGGAGTCCCATAAGGACAAAACAGTTAACTGTCAACACTTATTAGGTGTCCACTAGATCTTAGACCCCCGTTAGGATAAGGTTTTGAGCTATCGACGGAAAAATACGAGAGAAACATAAACTTTTTTTTACCCGATTAGACACGTAAACGTGTTTGACTATTAACGGATGTTATACAAAAAGTAAGTGCTTTTTGTTTCTACCTACGTTTTTACTTCGCTTCGAGCAACTCTTTAGAACTAAAGTTAATCCTAAGTTACACTTTATTAACCATAGCACTCTTTTCAACTATGGAATACTTATTAATTTTTATTGATTCTCGTCCTGTTTACTTACTTATCACAGCTAAATATTTCTTAATCTCCATATCTCTAATAATTTTGGCGATATCGGGTGCTACGTACATATCGAAAGCTAAATCGTCATAAGGCGAAATATATTCGGGGTTATTGAGTATTTCATTCAGTTTAGAATTTTCTGGAGTTGTCTCGTCGCCATTTTGGAGGTTGTTTGTGTCCAGGTTTGTACCAATAATATTGACTGCTATTAAACTAACCTAAAAATCCAATATTAATTAACGTTTTTATAACCCGTTAAGGACATGTACCCAACTGCGACTAGTAGTTACAAGTAAATTTAGCAGTGGTGTTTTTTTAGCTCACACATATACTATACTATAGTAGTGTGAGCTATGGTGATCCTAATTTTTTCGAGAAAAAAAAAGTTGCTCCGATTTCAAAAATTTTTATATATCTTTGCGTTTCAGATGATTTTGAAACTTTTTTGTTTTGCTGTCTGTCTGTCTGTCTGTCTGTATGTCTGTCTGTCTGTATGTCTGTCTGTAACGCCCAACCCGCATAACTCAAAAACCGCTTGTGCGATTTTAATGAAATTTGGTACCTAAGTTGGGTCTTGGGCCGTGATGGTCCCATTTAAAAATGAACAAAATCCACCGAACGCAAGCCAAATAAAAGGGTGGGGGTAGATTCCAAAAATTAGAGTTTATGTAAAAATATGGCGTGTGTGATATCAAACGAAAGGTAATTAAGTCTGGAGTTAAAAAAAATGAATTTTAGTTTATTTTTAAAAAAAGGGTGGGGGTAGATGTCAAAAATTAGAGTTTAAGTGAAAATATGGCGTGTGTGATATGAAACGAAAGGTAATTGAGTCTGGAGTTAAACAAAATACATTTTAGTTTTTTCAAAAGGGTGGGGGGTAGATTAAAAAAAATTGAGTTTATGTCAAAACATGGCTTGTGTGGTATCAAACAAAAGGTAATTGAGTCTGGAGTTGAATAAAATATATTTCAGTTTTTGATTATATTAGCTCACACTATAACTATAGTACCTAGTGTGAGCTTAGGTGCCCATAGATTGGCAGAGTATTTTGTCTTGTTGTCTGTCTGTCTGTCTGTCTGTATGTCTGTCTGTAACGACCAACCCGCATAACTCAAAAACCGCTTGTCCGATTTAAATGAAATTTGGCACCTAGGCTGAGTCTTGGGCCGTGGTGGTCCCATTAAAAAATGAACGAAATCCACCGAACGCAAGTTACATAAAAGGGTGGGGGTAGATTTCAAAAATGAGAGTTTATGTGAAAATATGGCGTATGTGATATCAAACGAAAGGTAATTAAGTCTGGAGTTAAACAAAATGAATTTTAAGTTATTAAAAAAAAAGGGTGGGGGTAGATGTCAAAAATTAGAGTTTAAGTGAAAATATGGCGTGTATGATATCAAACAAAAGGTAAATGAGTCTGGAGTTAAACAAAATACATTTTAGTTTAAAAAAAAAAGGTAGGGGTAGATTTTAAAAGTTAGAGTTTAAGGCAAAACATGGCTTGTGTGGTATCAAACGAAAGGTAATTGAGTCTGGAGTTGCATAAAATATATTTCAGTTTTTAGTTATATTAGCTCACACGTACACTATAACTACAGTACTTAGTGTGAGCTTAGGTGCCCATAGATTGGCAGAGTATTTTTTTTAACTTTTCGGTTTAATTTAGCTTTACCCAAAAAGTACGTGTAGATTTTCTGCGGACGCGAACAGTGTTACCCCCCATTAAGTTATGGTGGGGGAGGAGAGAGGGAGGAGGGAACTAGTAAAATGGTTTTGAAAAAAATGATAAAGCGTGTGCAGAAAGAATTTTTGAAATCGCTCTATATTTATGAAAGGTATAACTACACTATTACTAATAAGGAGGGTGGGGAGAAGAGAGGGGAAGGGAGAGGGAGAGCAAAACTAGTAAAATGATGTTGGAAAAGAAGTCTTAAAGCGTTTGCAGAAAGAATTTTTAAAATCGCTCTATATTTGTGGAAGGTAAAGCTCTAACTATTACCAATAAGGAGGTTGGGGAGAAGAGAGGGAGAGGGAGGGGGAAACTAGTAAAATTATGTTGGAAAAAAAGTCGTATAGCGTGTGCAGTGTACAGAAAGAACTTTTGAAATCGCTTTATATTTGTGAAAGTTATAGTTACAACTATTACTAATAAGGAGGGCAGAGAAAAGAGAGGTAGAGACGGGAGGGGGAACTAATAAAATGATGTTGGTAAAAAATCTGAAAGCGTATGCAGAAATAATTGAACAAAATGAGATGCAGAGTCACGCACTCTCACCTGGTTATGGGCATTCAAATCGTTCTCATGATTACAATACAGGTTCAGTTTGACAAACGTAGCTTCGATCTTAGGGACGTTAGCTGACTTCAGCTCTCTGCTTTTAAACTCCGTGCTTTCATTGGTCGACAGCGTGACGTAGCCGACGTACTCCCAGGTGACATTGGACACATCCTGGACGGTATTACTCTCTTCGTTTGAAGATAATAGTTCTATTTTCGATGCTAGAAAATACGTGTTCTTTAAGAAATAACCGACTAATATTATCATAACATTATTCTTTACAGCTTAGGCTACAGCTAGGCCTTGGAACTTTCGTTTAGGTTCCACACATACGTTATCTTTCAGTGATTATTGAATATACTCTGTCTGAAAATTAAATCTAGGAAAATATGTCTCGTTCTAACAGAAAATATGCAGGGTGTACCCCTTAACTTAGCGCCGGTACACACACGCGTTTTTCTGCAGCGCGACGTTGCAGCGTTACCGCAATTGCGGTCCGTGATACTATGAAATAAATGGCGCGATTCACACAGTTGAGCGGCAAACACGCGTTCGTCTTGCGTGCATTATTCAGAAAAACGCGGTAACGCTGCGTTACCGCGCTGCCAAAAAACGCGTGTGTGTATCGGCGCTTAAAGTTGCTGTCAAAATTTGACATAAGGAATAACATCTGACATTTCTCACATAGTTCCAAAAATCATATGAACAAAATAAATTATTTTCTATTTAAAGTAATCATATCATACAAAAGCCACGCAAATATAATCAATCAGGCCCTGTACAAAAAGCTCAATGTTTTTACATAAAGTTAATGTTAATACCTAGCTCATAAAAATAACTGGATCTATGATGGATCTGATACCTTCCTAGCTAGCCTATTAGCACACTTCAAGTGAAGCCATGATATATCAGCCTTCAAAATAGTTTTTTGTAAATATCACAGAAACTAAAACTTCTACAAAGTTTTTGGTTATAACACAAATTATTAAGCAAAATGTATATTATCTATATATAAGTTAGCATTTTTAAAATGTTTTAATTGTCACAAAACTGTCATTTGCATTAATGAATCTTGACCAAAATCTTATCAGCTTGTCAGAGTGTCGAGCACTATTTTACTTGAAAATTTTATGCAAATCGGGTCAGCGGTTTAGGAGCTATATTGTGTTACGGACAGAAATAAAATACACACACATACACACACACACACACCTAAACACACACAGACAGACATCACGACGATATTTGCTAAGATAGGTCAAAATATACCCAAATAACACATTTCTGGCGTTATCTTAAAAAATAATTTTCGTCGAAAATAATACCTTTTTTTGCCATTGCTACGCGAGCTAGGAAGGTAAAAATGTATACTTATTGCAAAGCTTATTTGGCCTCACTGTATCTTCTTAAGGTACAAATTTTTTGGAGAAAAACAATAGAACATTTTTTGGGCACAATGAATAACAAAATTATTTGACATTGTAAAATTTGTCATTTGTAGAATCCTCAGTTTTCCTGCTATAACTTGGAAACAAAAAACTTTTTACTAAAAGGTATTTCATTTTCTTGTCTATTTTTGACCTTCTTTGTCATCCCTTAAAGTATCCCCCCCCCCAAAAGTGTCTCGGGCCCACCCGAAAACTTTTCTCTAAATACGCCAGTCAAAAATAACATTTCGAGAAGAGCTTAGATTTATATGAATATGGTTTTGAAGTCAGGAAAGATTCCATGTTCGAAACCTGGAATTAGTTTTTGGCACCATTTTCATGTAAGCTATACCTCATTCAGGCACACCGTGAGTAACTGTGAATTTTTTTTGACCTCTAATCTATACCATTTTCCGGAATACCCCATATGTTGTTATTGAACATGTCATGATATAGCTATCTTGAAATTTTTTGGCTATCTTGAAATTTTTGTCGCACGCACAACCTTCGAGGGGTATACTTTACCCCTATATTTTGAATAGGGAAAGTGGGTCTGGTGATACCTTGTTTTGAAGCTCTCTTGAATATCTTTACAACCGGGTAAAAATTTCAAAAATCCATCGATTAGTTTTTGAGATATTTGCTTTCAAATTTTTAAATTTAACATGAAATGATAAAATAAAAATTAAATCAAAAAATATTAAATTCTAATTAAATTTTTATTTTATCAGTTCATGTTAAATTTGAAAGTTTAAAAGCAATTATCTCAAAAACTAATGAATAGATTTTTGAAATTTTTACACGGTTGTAAAAACATTCAAAAGGCCTTTAAAACAAGGTATCACTAGACCCATTTTCCCTATTCAAAATATAGGGGTAAAGTATACCCCTCAAAGGTTGTGCGTGTTAAAAAAATTTCATTCCCGGCGTTTTTAAAAATTTAAATGGGACACAGTGTAAAATTACAAGCCTACATCTAGGCAAATTTAGCACATTTGTTTCAATTAAACTAATTGCATGTTTATGATAATATCGATCCCCTAAACACGTCGCTCCCAATCTAGCCCCTAGTAAAAATCAATATTTCTCTAAATGTTTAAACAAAGCTATTGGTATCATGTCGTCGCTGAAAAGGCAAAGGGGCGAATGCGACATTTTTTTCGTATTGGAGTTATGTCCAGTTATGTAAGATTTATTGGTACCTATGAACTCACAAAGAGGCGAACGTCCATCTATAGCCGTTTGCAGTATACAGCAGTATCGCCTACAGGCGTAAGCGACATTATATTATAGGCTTAAACAAAGCGGGCGAACATCTACAAAATGGATTTTCGCCTATCTTGTTGCTTTCGCCTCTTTGCTTTTTCAGCGACGATGTGTCATGACCTTAAGGTGCCCAAATATGTGGTACAGAGGAATACTATCGACGTTTTAGGAACCTGTATATTATCACGATACACTAAAACACATATCAACAACGCGGACTAAAACGCGCTTCCGCGATTGGCAATAATTGTCCAGGCAATTAACATATTAAATTAGAATTTTGCACAAATGTACGTTTGAGTATGCTTAAAAGGCATGGTAAAATTGGGCCGGTTCGGGGCCTCATTTGGGGCTTTTCTGAACCAAGTCAAGTCATTACTTTATAACTAGCCAATCGATTTAAATTTGTATTTTAGGCCGAAGCGTTTGCTCGATAACCTTTCAGTCTGTTTTAAATATTTGCATTTAGTTTTTGAGTTTTAAGGATTTTTTTAAAAATATGCTTAATTTTTACAATCTTAAATAGTGGATCCACCAACATTTTTATTAGATACCGGGTAAACATTTTGGCCCAATTTTAGCAAAATTCTTTAATATCGTCAAAAAAGTTATTCGAAAAAATCGCATTTAATAAAAATTCTGATATTAGGAACAAACATTTGAAATTGATTGAAATTTGTTCAAAGATTTTGTCGGCCAGGTTTAATCATGGCTGGTTTTACTAACATAAAGGTACGGTATTTTTCATTATGATTGTGCAAATATCTTAAAAACGACAAAAATTGCCTTAGTGGATATTGCCAGTATACCGACGATATAATTAAGCTTACATTTGTGCATTTTCAAGCAGAGAGCATTATTTAACATTAGCTGAATTCCAATTTCACCATCAAACGCACGGTGTTTATCTTGCATTTTGTGTTGTAAGTAGTCTATACATACGTACTGAATAATTTTTAGAAACTTTTCATTTAGACCAGACTTCTAACATAATTTTAAAAAAATAGTATTTTGAAGAATTATAGGTGCAATAACGTCAGATCTGTTAACTTACGTATAAGATATTGATGCGCTAACAGCTGAATCTTGTTTAAAATGCATTTTTTCTCCAATTTCAAGACAAGTTCTTGGGGAAAGCTGCATTCTTTTTCTGATTGCCATCCTTTTACTGTTGGTCCATGAAGATTGAGTTCTGTTGACCTGTATTTTGGATCTTCACCTTCAAAAGAAATGTTTTTTTTTAACGATAGACTATAATATTACCGGTGGTTTCTACTTTTAAAATATCTACAGCGACAAAACTATTCCCGTTGTATCCCCATCAGGTTGACCAGTATAAATAAAAATAATAGGATTTTTCGACTTGCTCTAAAATATTAATAAGAATGTTACCCTAGTAACACAAAAAAAAACAGAATATATACGATCCGTTTATTACCTTTGTTTGATATCGAAATCTCCATAAATTATGTAAAACTCTATTTTTTTTTTAAACTTGTACTTACTTGTCACGTGAATCACATTAAACCCAATCTTTCCGGGCATTTATATCTGTAATTTGATACTTTTAAATGCAGTTTTCACCGACATGCACTTCATTATCCACGGAAAATGCTACTGTAACCAAGTTTTCCAGTATTTTCCTATCTATCGGGTGACTACGTTTATTTCTGTAATTCTGGAACTAAAAGTACAGGGCTGTCCCAGACCGATAGGAATGCGTTAAGCACAGCGGCATGCTGCGGAGCGCGGCGTGACGAAGCTCCTACGATATACAGGGCGTTATTTAAGTATGTGACTAAACTACAAGAACTGCTTCGTATTGTAAGAATAAAAATTTATATAAACATGTAGACCGCCAGCACAGGATAATGCTCGCCCCTCTACGTGGGAATTTTTGACACGTGTATTTGTTTGTTGCTATTTAAATAAAAAAAGGCGGAACCTGGAAAAAGAAGGAAAAAGGAAAACGATAGAATACACAGAAATAAATAAAAGTCAAAGAACAATGACAAAAGAAAATAAAAGAAAGAGCCAAGAAATAAAAGTTGCGAGAAACGAACAGAAATATGAAATGTCTAAGACCGACTCTAGGTAGATATGAAAACGTTCACGACTATTCTATACAGAATTATACCGAACAAAAAAAGAGCTATCGCGAGAAACCATAAAGATACTCCAAACAAAAATAAAGAACATAAACTACAACCCGAAATAAGCAAAGCGGAAATAAAGAAAGAAAATGAAAAATACCAAATTACCTGGAAAAGACGGAGCAAGAGCAGGAATGGTAAAGTACAGTGGTAAACTGTAGTTAATACCCTCCATATTCTCCTCAATAAAATACTAAAAGAAAAAATAATTCCAAACAACTGCAAAGAATCAGTAACCATTATTCTAGAACAGACCTAAAAAACTATCGACCTATAACACTCCTCAATGTAATTTATAAGGTTTTCACGAAAATATTGACAGATAGACTAACAATAAAATTTGACGGATATCAATTAAAAAAAGAACCACCTGAACCACGAAAATCCTAATAGAACGAGGCAACGAATACAACATTCCACTTAAAGAAAGAAAAATAAGAAAAAAGTTTTCTGCTTCGGCCGGGGATCGAACCCGGGATCTCTTGCTATCTAGGCAAACATTCTAACCACTGAACCATCGAATCCATACATACAATTTCACTTGTTGTTTATAGTTTTAGGTCCTTGCATTGCAATTTGGTATTTGATAATTATATTGGCAATCGCCCATTTTGCGATCAGAAATTTTAACACACGAAAAGGTGATCTCATATTTTCAGACGTTGATTCGTTATGTCTAATTTGAGTTATCATACCTTTGGCAGTGGGAAAGAAGAATTAAAGAGATCAGTTGGATGACTTGGTCGAGTTAATACCCTGAGAATTTCTCGTTCTTGTATTGAGACACCGCAGCCTGCATAGATGGAAGTTTTCCGAAAATTTATGTATGGATTCGATAGTTCAGTGGTTAGAATGTTTGCCTAGATAGCAAGAGATCCCGGGTTCGATCCCCGCCCGAAGCAGAAAACTTTTTTCTTATTTTTCTTTCTTTAATTTCACTTGTTGTTTATAGTTTTAGGTCCTTGCATTATTTGCAATTTGGTATTTGATTCCACTGTATATTGCGTTTATATATTTTGAAAAAGCTTTTGATAGCATTGAGTACTGGGCAGTAAAAGCATCTTTAATTAATAGCCGAATAGATCACAGATACACAATTTTAATAGCCAATATATATAGCGGAGCAACAACATCAATCAAAATCCACGAAGGAACCAAGCCAATCCTCACAAGAAGAGGTGTCAGTACTAAACTATTTAACCAGGCCCTAAAAGATGTTTTTAAAAACAGATTGGGAAGAAATAGCCATCAAAGTAAGCGGACAATACTGGAAACACCTAAGATATGCTGATGATATCGCCGTAATAACAGATAAGAAAGAACTGATAAAAATGCTAGAAGAACTGGATACACTAGCTACAATTATAGGCTTGAATAGAACTAAAACTAAAATCACAACAAATACAGATGAAGATATCACAATCAGAATAAACCAAGAGAAAATAGAACAAGTAGAGGAATATACGAGTATATACCTGGGACAAATTATTAAGTAGTAAGATTGGCCTGCGAAGCATTCGATAAATTAAGCTACATATTACAAAATAAAAAATAATGAACCAATGTATCCTTCCTGGACACTTACAAAATCAAATATGGATAAAGTAACAAAAGCCCCAAGAAAAAGGAATAAATGAATAAGAAATAAAACAAAAGTAAGGGATGTCAGAGGAGAGGTAGCAAAATTAAAATGGAATTTGCCGGTCGTAATATCAGACAAAAAGACGATCGATGGAACAAATGTATTGTAAACTGGAGACCTTGGAAAAATAAAAGAAGTAGGGGAACATGCGGAGACTAGATAGATGAACACGGCGACAGACAGAAAAGAGTGGAAGATATTGGCGGAGGCCTATTTCCAAAGATGGATCGAAGAAGGCTTAATAGATAGATAGATAGATTTAAATCTAGTTTCAGGTTTTAGTTGTTTGCCACTTGTCAATTATAGCACATACCCGGGGGAAAGGAGGGAATATCACCGAGACAAAAAAAGTCAACGTAAAAAACTCATTGCTGAAACATAATTTTTTCTTTAAAAGAATTCCAATTTCATAAAAATCAGTTCATTTTTTTTAGAGAAAATTTAATCTTGAGTTGAGTTTTTTATTCTACTACTTTTGCCTGGGTGATCGTCTCCCCTCTGTACCTATATGCTGTAATTGACAAGTGGAAAACAAGTAAAACCTGAAACTAGATTCAAATATCAAAAAAAAAAATATGTCGAAAATCCCCACGTAGATTGCATTACCCTTTGCTTGCTTTGGGTCTACATGTTTATATAAACTTTTTCTTCTTTTAAAGTTACTTAAAAAAACAGTTCTTGTTCTGCAAAGCATTCCTTCCGCCATTTTTTTTTCTTTGAAAAAATCTAAACTGATTGGGCTACTCTTTGTTTGCGACAACCTGTATGACGGCCGAGATAAACGCACTCAACAGGAAAGTTGTTTTCCTGTTGGGATTATCGATTTTCCGCACGGGGCCAACAAAGCGTGGAAAGTGAAACAGGAACGGGGAAAAGAGACTGCGTGAATTTGGGGAGGGGGTGAAAAAGGGTGCACAGTGGGTTAGGCAGGCAGAAGTTAAAAGAGGTTTTTCGGTTAAGTTTTAATTATTATTAATGATGTTTAGGATATTTTTTTTATTTCTTTTTGATGGGAAAAGGTACCAAATTCGCAATTTCTTTTTCTAGATAACCTTGCGGTACCGCAAAAGGTCCGAAACCATTAAACCGATTTTTATTTTAATAGGATCCGAAAGGCGTCAATCTTGTCAAAATTGGTTTAGCCTAAAAAAAACCTATACAAACTCTTTGAAAAATATACAAATTTAAAGTATAAAGCGATTAATAAAATAAATGATTGGTCACAAATCTTTTTATAACCAGCCCTTCGGTTTTGAGATAAATATCTATATCAGAAATAGCAAACCAACTTTAAACCTTAAAAAATGTTCAACCGCTGTTTTAAGATATTCCATAACATTCTTATTATGTAGGAAATTCTTGTAAAAAAAATGTCAGATATTCATTAATATCACAAAATCATTGCCTTTGAGTTGAGGTAAAATTTATAAATCCAATTTCACACAGGGTTTGAAATTTTATTGGTCGTTCAAACAAAACGTTTTTAAAAGACGATAACGAAAAACTGTTTTCATACGACTACCACAGAAAATGAGGTTTTGCGCACGGCAAACTCGACCTGAAATAGTTATTGAACTAACAATAGCGGAAAAGTCACTTTACGTATAACATTTTTCCTATAAGCCTTTAATCGTCCCGGATTTATTAGAAATTATAAAAAAAAATTTTGTTTTGCAAATCTTGTGAAATCCATCATTTTCATATGTGGTGGTAGGAAAACGGTTTTTTTCACACGCTGTGTGCAAAACTTTTTACACACCGTTACGCTTCTTTGATTTATTAAATATATATTTTTTCCTACGACCACAAATAAAAATGATGGATTTTACACGATTCGCATCCTTGGAAAACGTTAAATTTCATCCGTGTGCAAAAACTTTTCCGCACATGTGTCGAAAAGTAATTTTTCGCACATGTATGGAAAAGTATACGATGACGTTAACTGGCACCGTGCTTTTCCGCACATGTGGTGCAAAGTACTTTTCCACACATATGCGGAAAAGCAGTTTCATTTGATTTGTGCAAAATTAAAGACCAATTTTTACAAAAATTAGTATAGTTCAAAACTTGTTTAAAAACCTCTTTGCACACTCGCTCGTCTTGTGACACCAATTTGTCTCGGTCATGTGCAAAAAGTCATTTTCAAAACTTGTCGTTTAATATATTATTTACGTTCGTGACTACACTTTTCCCAAGTAATTAAAAATGTTGCCAAAACTTTGAGATATTAAAAAAACACGAAAAAAGTAAATATAAAAAGTTGAATTTTTTTGCAAATGCCTTTTAGTTAGGAAGGTAATAGTTCAATCAGGCTCCGTTAATTTTTTTGCATCTAGATCATAGTCGAAATAAAACTAAAATTTTTATTTTTTATTAAACTATATTACTTTAAAAAAAGTAAACAAAACACTCTAATTAAACACTGAACGAATATGTACACAGAACTAACCTTAATTCTGGTGCAAAAGTTGAAAATCCGAATTTTTGAATAAAAGTATTCATTATTACAAACAATATGGTGCGTGTGAATTCGTTTTGATCGATTAATCTTCAAATCAGGATGCAAGATATCACTGCATGTAAATGTAATGTTGTAATTGTTGGGCAAACTCGTAACTTTGCTGTACAGGGTTATCCGATATGTTTGACTCAATGCCTATCTCCCTTAATTTTTATTATCCCGGAATCGTCAGAATCCGATGCCAAAATACTCGAATATAATTTTTTTATTGGAATACATATAGTATTTTTTTTTTAATGTCAATTAAAAATCAAACAAGTTTTCGTGGCTAATCGGGTAAAAATAAGGGTTTTTTATTTCTTTCGTATTTTTCCGTGGGTAGCTCGAAAGCTTAACCTCACGGGCGTTCAAGATCTAATGGACACCTAATAAGTGTTGACAGTTAACTGTGTCGTCCTTTATTTCGTATTTGTTACTGATTTTAAAAATATATAAACAGTTTTTGAGATAACCACAAGTTGTTCCATTAAAAAAACAAAACACGACAAAAATTTGACAAGAAATTGACATCATTAAAATCAAGACTACTCTCAAGAAGGTTCATGGTAAAGAAGGCAGGACTTTCATTCTTTCCATTCAGTTAAATTGACATCAGGCTCTGACGATTCAGAAAAAAATCTACAACTAAAGTATAATGAAATATAACGGAAAGTAAAGAGTAAAATATAACAAATCCCCACGGTACCATTAGCAACACGTCAAAGATTCTTAAATTCAAAGCAGAATGTATTTACATTACACCCTCTACGGTGCCGTCACGGTGTAGTGTGAATACATTCATTGCTTTCAATCACTTTTAATGTGGGAATATTTGACGTGTCGGCGGTACGGTGACGCATGACGTGACGGTACCGTATGGTATAGTATGAAGCGTGCCTAAAAAGTACGAATTTTAAGATTTGACGGTCTTAGTGTATCTTGGATTTGACAAGGTTAATGTGTCAAGTAAATTGTCAGAGTTTATAAAACTTTTTAATGATTTTATTATATTTCTGGTTGTGGAACTTGCCGCAGTTCGCAGTGATATCTAGCAAACAATAAGTAGCAGCAACTAGAATTCCTTCTATAGTAGTTTACCTAACTAGTGCGGAAAGTGCCTCTTTTCCGCACGCCAGCAATCAAGTGCGGAAAAGACACTTTACGCACGAGTTAGGTACACTATTTTTTCTATAAGCGTGAGGAAAAAACTAAAAATTAATCAGAAAATTATTTATATTTAAAACGTTTTAATCAAATCAATTATTATTATTCACATTCTAGCGGCTTCTAGAACTGACTGGGGTAGATCTTCGTCCGAAGAATCCATTGAAAATCTGATTTTTTTGTTTGAAAAATTCAAAAGACGCTTGTATCTGCAAAATTGGCTTTGTTTTGACAGTTTGTACTTTGTTGCTATGGTGATTTAAGATGCCAAATCTAAAACCACTAGTGTTCACTGTTGTTTGACATTGACAATGACGATATTTATATCGGGGAGGTTTAAAACTTATAATTTGAACCTATTTTACTGAAAACTTTATTTTATCGAAAATATTGAAAATATAGCAGAATTTTAGTCAATTTGAATATTTTTAGGATATTTCGTGTGCTAGGAAAGATACAAATGTATTTTGAACGGTCTAAATGTTATAGAACACCTCAAAATCGTAACAAATTTACTTTTCCGCACTAGTACGGAAAAGTGGCACTTTCCACACTAAAATGCGTGCGGAAAAGTGGACATTTCCGCACGCTTATAAAAAAAACATATTTAATATGTACTTAAAAAAAAGTTAAGTGGTGGCGTAATGGTATTAATTTAAAAAATGTATGTATGGTCTTTAATTAAATATATACTTAAATAATATATTTTTAATAATTGACAAAAAAAACATTTCGAAGTATCTTCTACATTTTTGTTAGTTGAATATCATTGAAATAGAAACCTCGTCATTAAAAAAGTGGTAGTCTCGAAGGGATTAAAAGGGTGCAGAATGCAAATATTAGCGTGCCCTATGAAAATTAAAATTAAATCTGTGGAATTTTTATGGGCTTAAGAACTGATAAAAATTTATTTATCCTACAAATATTTCGAACTTCTTTTTGGAACTTCTTCCTTCATTTTAAGGTTAATTTTGGAATAATTTTTATCTTAGGGGTCTTTACCTTTGTAGTATTTTTCGATCAAGTGTAAATTGTAAGTAAATCGCTGTTTATTATATATACAGCGTGGTGATTATATACCGGCCCCCCTAAATATCTTCATAAATATGCAACATTAAAAAAAAAATTATTGTGTGTGCAAAGCGGACCGAACCGAACTCTTCTGTGTACTGGCCTTCATCTGCATCATCATATCGCTCGCTGAATGTTTCGCACAGTTAGTCGACTCGAGCCGATTTCACCCGAATGAGCGTGACATAGCCGAGCCTGACGGCTCAGTTCAATTCACGACCCACAAAAACTGCTAAACGCTCCAAAAAAGTTTACACTTAAAAAATGTCGCATTAACTGAAAATCATTGGACACAGTAAAAAATAATGAAATGACATTGTCATAAATTTTGATAACCCTAACCTATCATTTAAAATAAGGGTGCACCAATTAGGCCACGGAATTATTTTTAGAGTTAACCAAGAAATCTGCAAACCTAACAGATACGTTAAAGTGAAGGTCTAAATATAATATAAATCTCAAAATTCCCATTCAAAACAATTTTAAAAAAACTCATTAATTAAGATATTTAGGGCATAAAGCGGCACATTATATATATATAAAGCAAAGCAATATTATTTTAAAGAAAAGTCGTGGCTTCTTTACAATTTTTCTCGTAAAATATGGTTTACCATAGCTATGACGCGGTTTCACTTACAACGATTTTCAACATATACATTTATTTATTTAGTTAGCCTGCCTTGAAAGTTATGTTATCACAGATAAGAGCAGCACATGATTGGGTTTTATTAACTAAAAACTACAAAACCTAAACTAATTAACGAACGACATTTTGGTATGGTCCATATTGATGCCAAATGGCAAAACACCTTAAAACACATAATATTTATAAAATAACGTTTTTAAAACGTTCTTTTTGTAAATTATACAAACTAGAAATTTGTGTATTTACAAGGCACATTTTTCACAATGCATATCTCTTGGGAAGACAGGGAAAATGTTAGAAAATTGAACACCTGTAAGAAGCATGGTACCATAATTCCAAACTATGGGATTTTTGTTAATTTATATTTGTATTTCCTTAGGAAATTGAACCTAGACAATTCATTATTTGAAAAGAACATATTTAGCCTTGATGACGTCACCTTAAGTGGATTCCATAAATTTTTTTCGCTGTCCTATGCTGTTTGTTATGATGACTCAAGGCCAACACAAAAATAGAGGCCACGACCCTGAAAAAATCAGCTGTTCTCCCGGGGCTGAATTTTACATTGGGTCTTATGGGAGGTCAGACGTTTTTTTATGATATTTTCAAAATGGCACTACAAATTTTCGCAAAACTTAAGTGAAATATTCTCAGACACCATCCCGATATTCCACCAAAGGTTTGTAAGGAAGCAACATGATTAAAAGGTTAAAATCTTCAAGATTTAGCATTTCTTATTTTGAATTCAAATTACCCGCCATGTACCACATGCCAACTGTTATATTTGACATGTATTTGACTTTGTCATCTGTGATTGTCACATTTGCTTCTGCTTTAAACTGAATTATTGTGTGAGCTAATGAAGCGGCTATAAAAAATTAAGGATTACTATACATTTAAAAACAATTGTTCTGCAAGAATAAAGTAAAAACAATCTCAAAAACGGCGTTATTAAAAAAAAATTAAATATTCATGAACCGTCATTCTAACTTCAATATTTTAAAGACAATCAGCTGTGTCGTAACGTGACCATCAAAAAAAATCAGCCCCGGATGTGACGTCAACAAAGTGGAGGATCGTGGCCCGTCCGTTTTGATAGCCCTGGATGACTGTCAAAAAGGTTGGGTTGCAACAACAAAAGTTTTAGACCTTTTGCTTATCTATAACTTTTTTTGATTGAAAGTATAGTCTCCCCCACCACAGCACAAACAGCTATGAAATTTGACAAATATAGGAATCATTTTGGGATTATCGTTAATAAAGATAACGAAAAATAATAGCTGTCATAGTTATCAACATTTTAAACGTTTCAAAATATCCTTAAAGTAACAACAACAACAACAACAACTTTTAAGGGATTATTTTCTTACTTAAATTCCGTGATTTCCTGTGTAGATGTTAAACTTCAAACAGAAGTTTATGCTGTTCCTAAATCTATAGAATGAAAATGTTCAGATGGAGAGTAGAATTTCTCCCTAACTTCCCTAGAAATATCATAATAATTCCTACTTTTACTTACAGTAAAAAATAGTTATTTGTGTACCAACTGGTCATAATGCCTATTGTTGGCATAATTATTTGTAGGGGATTCATCAAATGGTAAAGTTTCGTAAAAGTTTTCTGTAGCTTGCTTTTTCTTGAGATCCCGTCGTTTTTTTATACATCTAAAAATACAAAATTTGTTTTGAAAAAATCAAGCTTAAAAATGTTTAAATTTATTTTGTTAATAATGCGACATAAGCAAAACATTTTTGGCAAGCGATTTTAAAAAAATTAGATTATACATTCTAGATTGACAGTCCAAACAAGTGAGACACCAATTTAAATCAACGGCTAAAAAATAAAAATAGCGCAATTAAAACCTAAAAATCTTTTCAAGCCAGTAAAAATAAATAAAAAGACATTTTTATAATTCGTAAAGGTGTAAGCAAATAATTTTAAATGCATTGTTTAAATTTAATTATTGCGTTGCTCGGTTAGCCGTTGTTATTATAGAGGAAGATTTAGAACAATAAAAAATGTGATTTTGTATAGAATAACTTTACCCTATTTCATCTTCCATAAGGCTAACTAAAAACAAAAAAAACTTTAAATTTAACAACATTCGTAGAGATTAGTGGCAAAATAACTCCAATTGACGGTACTTATACAGGGTGTCCCATTAAGGATGGCAGCCGGATTTATCTCAGATACTAGTACAGCTACGACTTCAGGAAAAAAAAATTTTAAACAAAATCGGGCCTTGTGAATTTACCTAAAATATTTTTGTTTCTGTAGCTCCCCGCTAGGGGGCAATAATAACATCACCCAACTATAAAAATTAAATTTTATGATGAAACTCTATGATAAACATACACAAATTTTACCATATTCGTATTCCTTAAAAAATCCTGCATAATTTGGACCTCTCACTTGTACCTCTTTCTCACTTCCCCACATGGATGGAATGAAAATGTCACTTTTTATTTAAAAAATAATTACGTCTACGTGGTAACTAAACTGACACTTATTATTTAATTGACTTATTAAGAAGACTCTAAAAAATGCAAATATTCTTGAGTTTTTGTTTAAATTAAAATTTTTTCGAAAGAGGAAATTTTTTTAAAGTATCAAACCAAAAACTTAAATTTCTTAAAAAATTCAGATGTAAACCGCTTAATATTTTTTCTTGAAGTTGTCAAGCGATATTCATTTAAGATATTATTGAAATCCGCAAGTCAAGATTTGACTTAGTTTTGAAGATATTTAACAAATAGGTTTGTTTGTGTGTGATGTGGTGAAACGAGACCTTATTGTGTTATTGCATTTAATGTTTAATGACGTTTTATAATTCTTTATGTCAAAAACAAATTATAAAACGTCAATAAACATTAAATTGTCCAAAAATTATAACAGGTGTGCATGTGACACATGCAAAAAACAAAATAAGGTCTCGTCTCACCACATAATACACAAACAAAACTATTTTTTAAATATCTTCAAAACTAAATCAAATTTTGACTTGCGGATTTCAGTAATATCTTAAATAAATATCGCTTGACAACTTCAAGTAAAAATATTAATGAATTTGTATGTGAATTTTTTAAGAAATTTAAGTTTTTTGGTTTGGTACTTTTAAAAATTTCCTCTTTCGAAATTTTTTTATTTTAAACAAAAAATCAAGAATATTTGCATTTTTTAGGGTTTTCTTAATAAGCCAAATAAATAATAAGAGTCGGTTTAGTTACCACGTAGAAGTAATTATTTTTTAAATAAAAAGTGACATTTTCATTACATCCATGTGGGTAAGTGAGAAAGAGGTACAAGTGAGAGGTCCATATTATGCAGAATTTTTCAAGGAATACGAATTTGGTAAAATTTTTGTATGTTTATCATAGAGGTTTGTCATAAAATTCAATTTTTATAGTTAGGAGGTGTTCTTACTGCCCCCTAGCGGGGAGCTACAGAAACAAAAATATTTTAGGTGAATTCACAAACCCGATTTTGTTTAAAAAAAATTTTTTCCTGACGTCGTAGCTGTACTAGTATCTGAGATAAATCCGGCTGCCATCCTTAATGGGACACCCTGTACATGAATTTGCTTATATAAATATAAGGAAAACGTATTGTCATGGAATGGCTTTTATGTATACAAGGTGACAATTTAAAGAGGATCCACCTGGGCTTTCTCAAAAATTATCAGGAAATTAAAA
Organism: Aspidapion aeneum; assembly: GCA_963576565.1. Classification (NCBI taxonomy): domain Eukaryota; kingdom Metazoa; phylum Arthropoda; class Insecta; order Coleoptera; family Brentidae; genus Aspidapion; species Aspidapion aeneum. The sequence continues at coordinate 28,061,692 of OY755038.1, read as the reverse complement.
AAACGCCGAAACACGTCGATTTTGTTTGCAAGGGGGACACTTTTTGGCTATTTTGAATGTTCTTATAACCCTGTAAAAATTTCAAAAATCTATCCATTACTTTGGATTGGGCTTAAAACTTTAAAATTTAACATGGAGTGATAAAATAAAAATTTTATTAGAATTTTTATTTCATCATTCCATGTTAAACTAAAGCAAATATCTCAAAAACTAATCGATGGATTTTCGAAATTTTTACACGGCTATAAAGATATTCAAGAGAGCTTCAAAACAAGGTATCACTAGACGCACTTTCCGTATTCAAAACATAGGAACAAAGTATACCCTCAAAGGGAGTTCGTGCTACAAAAATTTCAAGAAAGCCAAAAGGTCTCCTCCTTGCAAACAAAATCGATCCTTTTTAATTTTCCACTTTGTATATTTACCTGTATAGTAAAAATCCAAGTGGCAGAATCAAAAGCAATGGCAATAATCCCCATAAATGCACATTGTTAGCAGAACTGGTTTTATCTTTTTCTTTGGTTTCTTCGTTGCTCGCAGTCGTTCTGTGTTTTTCGAAGTATACCACGTCATGTTCATCATCTAAAAATACAAAATAGACTATTATTAACTAAAAATTATACAAAATGTACCTACGAATTTGTAGCGCTGTAGAAAAATTGACAAACTGATTTTCTTTGCGAAATGGTTGTTTTAAATTTTGAAATAGCCTACTTAAATACGCGCTGTTTTTTTTTCAAATGTTAATTTAATACTTTTGCTCAGTGGTGAATAATAAACGCAAAATCCTTACTGTATCAATTTTATATTTTTTAAATAGTACTTTTGAAGTATCATGTTGTCTTTAACGCTTTTTTATGATATACATTATTTGCTCTTACCTCCTGAAGTAGTTGTAATAATAAATATGACACAGTATTTCGTATCTGGCTGAATAACGTGCTTTTTATCCACACTTGTCACTGTCAATACGGGGGATTTGAGGGGAGTGGCGGGTTGAACCTAAAAATATCAGTTTTTTTTGTTGTGGCGGAATTATAGTATTCACCATCGGATTATATGGCCAACTAAGGCAAAAATCTAAAAAGATTTCTTTAAAAAAAGCACACGAAAATTATGGGAAAAGATCCATTGTCCCACTAGTTTTACTTTCTGAATTTGTTTTTATTGCTCTACTTTAACCGTTTAGAATTGAAAGAATATTTTGACATCTTATCCTTACTGTTTCACTGAAGCATATTTGGGTTTTTTAACAGGTTAGGCAGTGTTGGTGGGATGGTTAGTAATCGATTAAAAGAAGTGTCATAAAATATGAATAAAAAACTCACGAAGCCCACATTTTGACACTATGCCCCCCTGCTAAAATAAACTGCTTAAAAACTAAAGTTAATTTTTTCGGAAATTTTTAAATTGAATTTAATCCTAAAGGAAACTGACAATTTAACCTTATTTAATGTTTCGTTTCCCTATTATCCTGCGCCTGACAGGTAGCTTCACAGAGTGGCTAAAATGCAAAAGTATCAAAAGTGCATATGTTTGTAAAACTCCCATTTCCCATACGATTTAAAAATAAATATTGGCCTAGCTAAAGCCAAAATAGTAACTCGTCATCTTTTGAAATTTCTCGTTTTATCAGTTTTTATCTGGGAGCAAAATTTGTTTTATTCGTATAACCCATAAAAAGGGTCACTTTTTTATTTGTCAATCGATTTTTGGACACGATACCTCAAAATACTCCTAGACGCCAAGCACAACCAAAGCATAACATTTATGGTTTTAATGTATGCCTAATTCACTTTTTTTCAATCCTTAAAACTTTCGTTTCTGAGATATGACAACCGAAATTAGATAGCGCACGTGCATAAGCTCTGTTCTATGACTTTTGCTGAGGCAGCAGCAATATCATCTGTATTGGAAAGAGAAGCTCCAAGGATTTTACAAAAAATGATAACGACGCGTCGCGACGCCACAGTGTAGATTATTTATGTGCTGACGTCAATGGTGTCATATGAACAAAAATGAAAAAACCGTTTTAGCATAAATGTTTAAACGTGGTTTAAACTTCAATGAAACCGTTGAGTTGTATAAGGCCCTGAAAGGAAGGTACTGGCTTGACCAAAATCAGCACGCTCCAAGGTCAGCAACTAATAGAATTTTTAGCAGAACATCCTTTTTCCAACGCCTTTGAAGCAAGAATTTCCTCTAATTTTCTTGGTTTACGTACAACGAGTCCAAGGCAAATAAGGCGTTCCAGATTAAGATGTCGTGTGGCAGCAAAAAAAATATTTTAAATGCAGAAAAAAGAAACCGGCCTAATTTTTGCTTTAACTTATTCAAGGTTTTCCCGGGCTGAATTTTACATTGGGTTTTATGGGAGGTCAGACGTTTTTTTATGATATTTTCAAAATGGCACTACAGATTTCCGCAAAATTTCAGTCAAATATTCTCAGACACCATCCCGATATTCCACCAAAGGTTTGTAAGGAAGCAACATGATTAAAAGGTTTAGCATTCCTTATTTTGAATTCAAATTACCCGCCATGTACCACATGCCAATTGTTATATTTGACATGTATTTGACTCTGTCATATGTGATTGTCACATTCGCTTCTGCTTAAAACTTAATTTTTGTGTGAGCTAATGAAGCGGATATGAAAAATTAGGGCTTACTATACATTTTAAAAAAATTGTTCTGCAAGAATATAGTAAAAACAATATCAAAACTGACTTTATTTTTAAAAAAATTAAATATTCATGAACGGTCATTCCAACTTCAATATTTTAAAGACAGTCAGCTGTGTCGTGATCTGACCATCAAAAAAAATCAGCCCGGGATGTGACGTCAACAAAGTGGAGGATCGTGGCCCGTCCGGTTTGATAGCCCTGGTTATACTCAAGGACTATAGACATAAAGGACTGCTTAGTTCCATTTAACCTGTGTTAACAAATTGTGCGGGGTGAGGAGAGCGGCGTGACGTCAGCACTTGTGCTAAATCATTCGTTTACGTTCGTTGTATATGATGTTATTCGTATTTTCAAGAGAGTTTTGTTGATTTTTCGCTGAATAGTTTATGTTTGATGGATTGTTTCAGTGCAGTGCTATTAAGAAAAGTCATATAAATAAATATTTTCACGTTTGGTTTGTTAACAGTGTGTAAAAATTCGATTCAGGACAGGGAAGAACGTTTGTTTACACGGTAAAAAAAATGGCCACGATTTTCTCAGCAAATGGGCTTCTTGTTTAATAATATCTATCAAGAAAATTGCAAAAGATTGTGAATTAAAAAGGAATATTTTTCTAAATTAAATATTATTATTTATATTAATATTTTTAATGTATTGTATGTATCTGTACTTTTCTGTTTTTTTGTAAAAATGTATTAATAAATACTTTTTTATGTTCTATATTCCCGTTTTTTAATTATCTAATTAATAATTTCTTAACATGCTTTAAAAGGCGGTTCTAATAATTAAACTATACATTATGTGCATTTTTTTCTCTTTGTTTTTTGTCTATTTGTTAAGAACAATATTTGTGCCTTTCCTTTTTTAAATAAATCGATAAATTTTTCGTCTACCTATATTACCGTTTTTAATTATAATCGCAAAATAATTTCTTTACATACTTTTAAAACAATTGGACAAATTATACAGGGTGTCCCATAACTTGGGGGCCATAGTGCAGCAGGTGATAGCGAGGAGGTCAACACACATCTGTTTTTAAGATATAGGATTTTTAATGTTAGAGGAGTGGGGGGGAAAGGGTTTTGTAAAAAAAAGAAAATCTATCACAGACAGCTGAATACTCAGCTAATTGTAATTCAAAAATGTGATACTCCTTATTTTAATAAAATTACAAGTTAAGAATATACAGGCTGTCAAAATTACCTCCAAGAATGTATAAAAAATAATCTTTTTTTTAAATTAATTTTTGCTTACTTATTCTTTTAAAAAATATCAATAATATTTTATTTATTATTATGTGCCGCTAAAGGTTTGTTTTTATTAACAAAAAATATAAAAAAAAAACATTGCGTTTAATATGGCATTTATAAAAGTTTATACCAAAAAAATTGTTTTTTCTAAAAAAATTGACAGACTAATGTTTTTCAAAATAAGTTTTATTTCAATTATTGCTCTTGTTCTGATACACGACTTTAACCAATTTCATATTTTTACTGCGTTTTTTGAAAAAGTTATTATCAAAAAAGTTAAAAAAATTGATGCTCTGTATCTCTACAAAGAAAGAGTTTTGACCCATGCATTATAGGAACTTTTTTATCAGACATGACCTCCTCTATCACCTGTTGGCCTACGGCCCCTAAGTTATGGGACACCCTGTATAGGTACTACGACATTATTATGTAGTTTTTTTTTTCACTTTAAGTATTAAAATTTAATTTATTTAACAGATATTTCAAACATAAAATCATTTATCATCCCTGTAAAGACAATATTTTTAAATGTACTATGCCTCAATTTTGCATAAAATTTAATTTGCATAAAGAAAATAGCTCTAAAAGCATATAAAATCCAATATAACGATAGGCGCGCTTTCTGCCCAGCACAAGTGGTGACGTAACAGCGAGTTTGACCTTGAACATCGAGTGCAGACAGATTCGGCAAACTGAGCAATCCTGTCTAGTGTATAATCGTTGGGTTATACTTACTTGTAATGTCTCAAAAACCCACACGTTGCCATACTTATGACAGAGATTCTCCCTCAGTTTGTTGTTCCTAACTTTACCCTTATCCAACTTGACAGTTTCGTTGTAATCTTGAACGGCAACTGTTAGAGTATATTCTTTCATTCTCTTATCAACTTCTGGCAATTGGAAGACTAACGCTTTCTCACTCTTGCCTAGCAAATGTGGGCTCTGGACCGTATGGGTACCCAAACTGTCATTGGCTTTGACGGTAAGGCCAACGTACTCGCTGTGGTACTTTAAGTTGCTCGATTGGATGTAGAGATTGTATGAGTCGGTGAATGGCACGTTTTGAATCTGCAACGAAATAAATTTAAAAATGGGAATTCACAGGATCTTTCAACAAAAATTACACTCATACATTTAGCTAGGCATGCTGTTTTAGCTGGATTACATCGAAAAGCCCCTCCGCTAGCAGAAATTACCCAAGTAAATCTAAATTTTAAGTTAGTTAATGTCCAAAATAATTCCTAAAAAATTAAAGCCCCGAGTTACACATGTTTCCATCATTTAGTCTAATATTACCCAATTAGTATTGAAATTTTATAATCTGTTTTATTATAATAAAAGACAGGAGATTAGCATCACTAAAAGACAACTGATATGGTACGGCTATGTACAACGGATGAACGACGAAATATAACCCAAAGCAGGTCCCAGAATGGCAATCAATAGGGCGCAGTCAATCCAAAGATCAATGAGTCAAAATAACCTGACAGAAGATGATTGTCAGGATCGAAGGAGGTGAAGAATAGGCTTCGGACAACGTAGTAAAACGTTTTAAACCGACATAGTAATAGTAGATTAGCATCACACCGCTCTTTAATGATACACACATCTTCCTGAACGGTAATGGCTAATCTTTGTTCATCTGGATCATGCCAAAGTAAATAAAAATATTCGAGAAAAAAAATCTTTATTGTAACAACCAATCACGATGCGAACACGGATTATTGATTACTGACAAATTGGATTTGACCAAAGTTAAAGTGGCAAATCCAAAATGGCCGCCGCAAAGCAAACGTTTCAATTTGACAGTTCGTTTACTGGTTAAAAAATGTCAACTGCTTGTCAACGGCTGTTTTTGTTTATTTGTGTTTTGTCAGTTTTTTTTATTAAACTTGGGATGAAATCTAACTGTGTAATGATTTTTTGAAACTTTTCAAAAAACCTTACCGGGCTTCCGTAAAGTTTTGTTTCAAGTACGTCCACCGGGGTCGGAAATCTGTGAGTAAACCCACTGTCAGTTTGTTTGACGTAGAACGTAGGATTTTTTGTTATGTTAAAATGGCCATGATGTGACAAAAAATTCATTATCTGGAACGGAAATTTCCATAAATCTAATTTCAACCAATAATAAATTGCCATGTAAAAGTGACGCCAAGAGTGGGTGTAACGTCGCCATGCAGTCTGTTAAAAACTGTTTTGGGGTCTTAAAACATTACTTTTCCCATTAGAGTAGGAAAAGGCCGAAAGCAAATTTCTTTCTCAACAAAAGCACAACAAAAATAACAATAACTAACTCCGCCATTTTGACAAGGCCGCGATAAAAGCAAAGTATATTTAAGTTTGGTGAGCCTGTCTAACGGGTTGCCTATTGTGATGTATTGCTGGTCGCCTAACTCGCATAGTCATATCGCGGTGAACATTTATGAGCGGCTAGTTCACAACTTGCATTCCGTTTGCTATTGGTCGAAATAGTCAGCTGACTTTTTGATGTTAACCGTTGCCGTTTAAGATTATTATTATATTATATTAAGAGATGGTGCCACCAGTCAATCATTTAACAAACATTATGTTTACAGCTTTCGGCGTAAAATACGAATATATACTAGTTGTAAGTGATTAAAAAAGTGTAGTGGTTTGTGCAGTACATACCTATTAAATTTAACTAAATCTATGCATATGCCGATGACTTTTTTTTTATTGTTTTTAAAAACATATTATATTCTTTTACAGTTCATGTCATTATTTTTGGGACAACTTTTTACAACTTTTTTTTGTTTGCCTATGCTTTTTGTTATGGTAAACAACTGATAACTTTCAAAAAGTTATCTCAAAAATTATGATATATAGTTTAAATTAGCTTCCCTATCCTGTTTTCCTGTCGAAATCGGTGTTAACCTAACCCTGATAAATTATTCGACAACGTATCCTAACCTGTCCAGACATGCCCCGGTTAGGATACGTTTCCCATCAATTGACCACGGTTAGGTTTTGTTTCAGTTTGGTTTAACACCGATTTCAACCTCCCAAAACGAGGACAGGAGAGTTTTAATTTTAAAAATCCCGTCTGACTATGTCAACCAATAGCAAATGGAATGCAAGTTGTGAACTAGCCGCTCGTGAACATTTCGCCTGCGCACATGCGCATTGTAGGACATTTTCGCTCTCTCATCAAGTGTGATTAACACTAACGAACGTATCCTAGAAACGATCCTATAAAATAGACAATTCTACCTAAAATAGGCGTCCGATCCGACCACGACTGTTCGCCAAGTGTTCGGCCGTGTACCTCGCCCAGTCGTGAGTATTTTACACCTATAATAGTAGTGTCAACACATGCGCAGTTGTGAAAAATGCAGTTAAGGGTTTAAGCATAAAATTCGTATACAAAAGTAAAACACTGTATCTTTCCCCCTTTTATCTATTTGTCTACAATAGGACTAAACCAATAAATAAAAATAGAGAATATCTTATTTTTTACCTGTAAAGTATATTTTGGTAAATAATTCCCATCTCGAATCTTATAGATTTCGTGAATGGCTTCATCCTCTTCGGAATTCGTCGTATTAAAGTTCGTTGTGTTCATCAAAATGTCGAAAAACAGAATCGTTGCGTTTGGATTTCGAGGATGCAACCAACTGACGTTGAGATGACAGTTTTCGTTTGCGCCGACGCAGTCCACTATTTCGTACGTGACGTTGTCTGGTGGAGCAGGAACTACAAACAAAATTTAAATATTTTTGTTTTTTTTACAATTAACGCGTAAATAAGTGTCAAATTTTGACAAATACTTTCTTATTTCAAATGTCTTTTATTGCATTTTTGTTTTTGATACCAAAAATACTTGCTTTTCGTCTTTATTTTTAACCTTTATCGAATAAAATGATTAGAGTATCATAACACAGCGTCTAAAGAATTACTTTATTTTTATTTGAACACATAATGCTGCGGTAGTTTTAGAATCAGAAACATGTAGTTCCACACGAATAAATAAGAACCTTTTTCGTTTGGTATCTCTAGGAGCCCCAAACATGCCAATGTAGTTTAATTGTTTACCTCTATCTGCGGCTATGCCTGATACCTCCTTTCCATACTCTCCAAAAGAGTTAGTGAACTTATTCTTCACAGCCACCTTAAACTTGTATTCTTGCTCCTCGATCACGTTTACCTCTGCGCAATATTTGTCACTCCATACTTTACATTTTTGTATTCTGGATATCGTAGATCTACATTTAGCGTTTGACCTAAAAGAGAAGAAAACAAAGATCAGGATTAAAAGGTCGCTTTTTTGTATGGATTTATAAAAGCAGTTAAGGTTCAGTTGGCGCCAATGTTCGGAGTTCGCGGTTGGAAGTCCCATTTATGTATAAACTATATTTGATGTTGTATTAAAGTGGCACCGCGTCATCAAAACCGTGATGGGCGGGAAGGGAGTAGAGGGTACATACAGTGGCCCGCACTTCCTGATTTTTATTGGTATTGATTCCCAAAACGAGGCACTGCACTAATTAGTCATTAGCTTACTATTGTACTTGCTTTTTATTTATACGATTTTATTGGAAAGGAGCATATATACTCTTCTCTGGTTGTTACGAACATATTGATTTAGCTGGGATTTGACGTTGTGCATTCGTTGTTATTTTGACTGTTTTAATGTCAAACAAATTGGGACCGACTTTTTACAAAACAAATTACCGTTTTCGCAACTAAATCAATATTTGCGCACATTTTAATATAATTTTGGATTCTCTTTTATGTTTCGGATCTTTATTTATTAGGTAAGTACCTATTTTATCTTTCCTTTAAAAGGTCTCGGTGTTTTATTATAGACAAATATAAAGCGGCACACTGCAGGTACAAAGTGAAACAACATTTTTTTAAGGCTTCTTTACTTAGATTTTGCCACAAAATTTGGTTTACCATAGCTATGACGCGGTGCCACTTTTATACATCCTCAACTATAAGAAGTTTTGTTTCCATTCGTCTGTTTCATGGGTCATTGAATAGTAAGGAAAGCACCCCGGTCTTATCATTATACTGTTATACATACCCCCTGCATACATTAGTTCGGAATACAAAGTTCGAGAGGCGCTTATTACAGACCGTCACCCCGGGTATAAAAATCTTCACACTCCTGTGCTGTCGCCATGGACATTAACCGCTACTCTCGGTATATGTTTTTGATTATGACTGACATTGGCAAAATAGATAAAAATATGACGGTAATGTAATTCGGCATTTTTCATTTGTGGTTGCAGTTTTTCGTGATTTTTAAACTTTTTACCTTATTTTTAAAAGTGTTTTTTGCTCAATTGTGGCCTATCGGTATTTAAGAAATTTAAAAAAAAACGATTTTGTATTCGTGGGTGCGAAGACTATGTTAGCAAGCGCCATCGCATTCCCAAAAACATAGATTATTTCACTATACTTATATACAGGGTCCGGCAGAATGATCTCCCACATTAAAAACGCCATTGTAAATGCTATTTATATTTAATTTTTTCTAACTGAAATCGTATTATACCATTTGTTTTTATTAAGTTTTAAAAATTACAGTGGCATGTCCATGTGGCGGCCATTTTTTTCGGTACACAGTCGAAGCTGATTTCTGAAAGTTTCACTTAACTAACTCTAAAGCGATATTCCTGTAATTTCTTGGTGTATTGCTGCTTTCAATTCGTCAATGGTTCGGGAATAGTGTTAAGATATTCCCAAAGTATCTGAAACTAAAGCATGTCTACCAAGTGCGAAGTAAGTACGAAAAGTTCTTTGTGTCGTAATCACAGATTCGTTACCTACTTTTGATTAATATCTCGATAACGAAGGCACGATGGCAAGCCGCGAGCTACCAACCAACTACGCTAAGCTTCCCCTCTTCAGTGATTCAGGCACAGTGGCAGTGCACAATGTGGGAGATCATTATGCCGGATCCTGTTTAATTAAATGAATAACCGGCAATATTCACTTTACTTTAAAAGGCTTACGTTACATTTTTCATGAAAAAACAATTAAAAATGTTTCCGTTTATAGAAACCTATATTTGCAACATTATTATGTATAAAGCATTGTAAAAGTATACATTATTAATTTAAGTTAATGTAGAATGTGTAAATATTTTCTATGCTTTAATAAAAAGGAAATTACTATAGAATATTCGTCAAAAAGCCTTTTTTTAACTAGAAAATTAGCCTCTTAAGAAAATTTATGTACCTAAATGAATGGGAAACAAACTTTTAAACCTTATAGATTGAATAAAAATTTAATTTTCCTTTTTCTTATTGCTAGTAGTCATTAATTTAAACATTCTTTGATTAAGCTTCCTTATTGATTGGTGTTTATAGAGTCTTTTTAAGCAAATTGAGCTTTGACATTGTTTAAATTTAAATCTATGTAATTGACGAGTAGAATGAGTTTTTTTAGTGTTAAAATTTAATTTGATAAAAACTGTTCAAAACACTATATTAAAAGATGTAGCTTGATTGGAGAACGATTTCATTGATGGCTACGAGCATCCGGTATACAATAATTTGAAAAGCCATCCTGTAGCTTAGAGACAAACTGCGCAAGCGTTATATTGTTTCAAATCCCCCTGTAAATCTTTAGTACGGTGCACAAAGTTGGAGAGGCGCTAATTCGTGCACGACACCCCGGTATACTGCGCCAATTTAGTAATACAACTCCCACCGTGTAAGTGTCTGGTCTATCTCTGACATTCGTCTATGATATAAACAGACTGGATTTAATCCAAGTTAAAGTGACAAATCCAAAATGGTCGATTCAGTTCAGTTTGTGCGCTTTTCGTTCTCTGGTTTAGAAATGTCAAGTGCGTGTCAACCGCTGTTTTTGCTTATTTATGTTATTGCCAGTTTTTTTCCTTAAATTTGGGATAAAATCTAACTGTTCTTGGCTCTTGAAAACATTACTTTTTCCATTAAGTAGGGAAAGTCAGAGAACTCCTATCTTGTTCAACAAAAACACAACAAAAATACCGACAACGGACAGTTTCCTCCATTTTGATACGACTGCGTCAAAATCAAAGTTAAAGACCTTTTCAAGCGGTGGACCGTTCGGTAAACAGAGAGCGCTAAACCAAAAAACTTTAAAAAATCATGCATTTTCTCATCTGTAGGAGGTAGAAAGAAGAACAGTGAAATAAATGATTTTTTGATGTTTATTGGTTAAACGCTCTGTTTGATTCTCGCATTTAAACGAAGAGAACAAATAACCGAGTGGTCCACCGCTTGAAAAGGTCTATAGTAAGTTTGGTTAAGCTGCCTAACAGGTTGCCTACGAGTGGTCTTCTATTTCAGCCAAATTTTCTGTTTTTTCAATGGTAATGTCAAACGCATGGTGTACCCACTTCTTTTTATTTTGGATGGTTGTAAAATCTAATCTCTATTAAACATAAAATTTGATCATCTTCTACTTATTAAGTAAAGTAAACCTTAACTTTATTTATAATGAAAATACACATTTTAATAAGATAATCTACAACTTGTGAACTTTCAACATCAACCACGAACCTCAAATACTCTTATAAATCCCGCGTTAAAAGTACCTTGCATTGCATTTCATTATCTGGATTTCAGACGGTATTCCGTTGAGATCTTCAGGTAAGTCGTATCTAAGATAAGCAGTTTGGGTGTCAATAGCGTATAGCGCCAGATTCTCAACTGTTCCTGACACTGAAAATAAATAGAAAATTAAAACTTCTACAGTTATTATAATTGAGAGTTCTTCATCTAGCCTACAGTTGAGCACAAAAAATCCCGAAAAAAATTACCAAAAACGAGTGACACTGATTTTATCAAAAACATTCAGGGTTCCTTGAATTTCTTTGGATTTTATCTAACCTAAACCATGAGTTACAGTGTTGCCAGGTCTAAGGATCTATTCCGAATTAAGGATTTTCAAAGTATGGCAGGGATAAAGGGATTTTGTTGCAAAATCTAGGGAAAATTTTACAAAAACGATTTAATTGGATAATGAATTTTGAGAAATGAAAAGAATTAAACAATCTTAATGTTCAAGAATTTTAAACAAAAATGCCAAACAAACTTTCAGAAACTTGATTTGGCACAAAAATAAAGTATTTATAAATGATGGTTTTATCTTATTTTATTTGCAGAAAGCAGGGTGCAATGCTTGGCGCTTGCGGTATACGAATTAACGTAGATCTAGGGATTTTCAGCGATTTTTGAAATATAATGTATGGATGGTGCAAAATTTGACCTGACAACACTGATGAGTTGGGGCTTGGGGTTTTATTTGTCACTTGGTTTGCAACGTGCCTTTTTTAAGTGTGGTGATACATGGCACTCCTAGCGGGGCCGTAAGTAAGTAATGCGAAATTATTTAACAAAAGGCGTTCATGGGATACGGCGTTGATAGATGGCGCCCCAAAACAACTGTCACAAGTTACTTGGTGACCGACCAAACGCAAAAAGGGTCACACATTTAGGTGTATTGGCTAACTTCAAACAATTTTTGTTGCACTAGTCTCGTCTGTGTTAAGTTATAAAAAATATTTTTTCCTACCTCCACCTAACGTCCTGAAGTTCCTATACAGCGGATATGTTTTCACCTTATTTATCAGATTTCTGGCATTTCGGGCTGTAATTATTGTGACATTGTAACTAGTAAACGGTTCCAGACCGTCAATAATAAACGAGTTTTCTGTCTTTAATTCTAAGGCTTTTCTAAAAATAAGAATAAGAACAGAAACAATATTTCACACCAGTTTTGAAGTAAAGACACTAATTCTTAGCTGTACATGCGTTAATTTTAGTGATTTTGGAACATACTCAGAGGTGACAACATTAGTTAATTTGCAAAATTTTTTCACTTTGCGAATTAAACTTGCAATTTTTCTGAAAATAAGTGTGTATAGGTTTATTGTAGACACTTTAAAGAGTTTTCTGGTATAGCATGTGCTAAAGTCATTAGCGTTTAAGCATTAATTTAAAGAAATTGTTTGACTTCACAAGGTAGGTGTTCCAAATTCGATGTTTACGGGGAGAAAAACCCCGTAACTTAAAAAACGGCTTACTATATGAAGATGCGATTTTTACCTTTACTGATTGAGGCTCGCAAATAAGGGTAATTTTTTTTCCACCAAAAAAAAAATACTGAAACCCCCCAAGAACACAGAATTTGGGACATCGTTACAAAAATTATAAAAAAAAAAAATAATAACAGTGTCCAAGATTTTTTGGGAATTGATCCAGCTTGGTCTTAAACTAACATGTTAAGAAAATATACAGGGTGGTTTAGTAGGTTGATTCGATAAAAAGTGTTAAAACAAAAGTACCTTTGTTTTAAGAGGTATTAGAAAAAGGTATTAAGAAAAGTTGTTTAGAATTAAAAGTTACAGCTGATTCGCAATTTTCAGAAAAATCTAGTAAAAATTGTCTAAAGAAATTTTTTTATAATTGACTTACAAAATCAAAGTTGGCTTATTTTTCTGGAAATTGAGAATCTGCCGTAACTTTTGATTCTAAACAACTCTTTATTATAACCTTTTTAAAGATTTTCTAAAACAAAGGTACTTTTACTCTTAACACTTTTTATCAAATGAACCTACTAAACCATCCTGTATATTGATTTGACTCATTTTTTTAACATCTTAGTTTGCAACCAAGCAGGAGTTATTCCCAGAGAATTAGAATAAAAATCGGCATTCAATTCGTGGACACACTGTATAATTAAAAGTATGATTGGGAATATATGAATACATAATACTACTTTTTCTGAAAGTCAATGCTAGATTTCCAACAGATTTTTTTTTTAAATATATCATACAGACAGGATCTCTAGGTTAGGTCACTTTTACTAATCCTTAATGTTATGGAAAATTCAAATAATAAAAAAAAAAAATACCTAAAATTATCGTTTGCCACAAGAACATTGTAAATCAGTCGACCTTGTCTATCGCGACAATCGGGTTTATGCCAGGTTATGTTCACTGAATTAGCTGTTGGTATAATAAATAGCTGGAATGGGATTTCTTCCAAAGATGGTCTATCTAAAAATAAAGAATATGTATAGGGTGTAAAGGACATATTTTGACACATAGGATTTTCAAAGATAAGTGCCCCCGAGACGATCAATTAAATTGACAATCGGTCTCATTGATGCATTGATTGATCGTGTCGGAAACGATTAATGCGATTCATCAATAGATTGACGACGATTGAAGGATTTTTGATTGAAGAACATTGAGGGGTCTGATTGACGCTCGCCTTTGACAATCGTTTGGCCAGTTGGGGTAATGGGTAAAGCGGCTTCTCAGTTTATACCACTCTTTCAAAGAGCGTCTCCCCCTCTTTTCTTTTGTCTTCGCTTTTTTTTGGCTATATACCGCCAAACTTCAGGCCAAAAAGTCCAAATCAACATAGGAAACCATACTGACAATACAAACAATAAACTACTCAAGAGATTCACTGAACTGACGATTGATAAAACATTGAAGTGTTCATTGAAGCCCAATCAATCGCGATTGTCATTTTAATTGTCTATTTAATTGATCGTCTCAAAGGCGCTTTAGAGGCGTGGGGGAGAAAAGGGATCTCTAATTAAAGAAAATCTGCCACCGGTAAATGATTATTTGTCTTATTATGATGCAAAAATATTAATTATTCTTATTATTCTTTTTTTGATAAGTTAAGGCGGTACAGGCTCCAAAAATTGATGAAAAATAATAATTTTTTAAACTTATATTCGCTTATCTCAGAAAATATCAATTATACAAAGTTTTTTTCTAAATGGGGATATTTCCATTTTCGTTAAAATATACCTGTATAATGATGAAGTGATCAGGGTGGGAAAAAGGGGGTACAGAACGGTTCAGTTCTGTTCGGTTATATAACTTTAATCGAGTGTGTCCCGACGTTTTTTTATGTCTTTTTATATGGACAAGCGTAATGCAAAATGTCAAACTGGTTATCGGAAGTGAAATATTTTTATGACGTTTGTCAGGAAATCCAAGGACTATTCCTCTTATGGTGATTTGGAAAATATTTTTTAACAGACCCAAAAACTTTGGTTGTAAAAAAAGTTTGATGTTCTCCGATATATCATACTTACCATTTTCCATCGTACTATAAATAATCTGCTTGTCGTTTTCATGCAAAACCGAAGAGATGGTAATATTGTAAGTAGTATAAGGCACTAGATTGGTTAATTCGACTTCAGTGTGCTTGGTCGCTATGAATCCATTGGATTTAGATCTTTTTGACATACTTTCTGTATCTTCGCAGAGCTCAGTACCCTACAAATACAGTTTTGGTTGGTTGGTTGGTACACAATGGCAGAATGACTTCCGTCAATAGCTATTTGAATTTTTGAATGAATAAATACATTATAAATAAATAAATAAATTCGACCGAGTTACTTATGCAGGTTACTAACGAATGTATTTTTAATTTAGTGTGCGTCTACACGTACATCTTAAACCGATCTGATTTGAAAAAGTCAGGATTTGTAACACAGAGTCCTAATTTGGTTTAATATTTAATAAACGGGGTCTGGAGCACTCACTTGATATGAAATAAAATAACTAATATAGTTATCCGGGTCTTCTTGTTCCCATGAAAGCCTAATTGTGCTTTCGTTGCTTGTAATTTTCACTGGTGGAAAATCTGAAAAAAATTATGAGATTAAAAAATGTAGGTTACTGATTCTTCGGTTAATAACAGTACAATTGTCAAAAATAGACAAGATCAAACTAAATATTACTGGACATATAACAGTGGTGAGAGCATACTCTAACGTGAGCCACAATCGAGGGGTCATCGGCACCCTAAAATTTTGTACAGCGTCCAACAGGACTTGGGTCCTGACGTGTACTGTTGGGTCCTGTTGAGTACTGTTGGGTACTGTCGTGTACTGTCGAGTACTGTTGGGTACTGTCGTGTATTGTCGAGTACTGTTGGGTCCTGTCGGTGTACTGTTGGGTACTGTCGTGTACTGTCGAGTACTGTTGGGTCCTGTTGAGTACTGTCGTCGTGCCTTGGGGGGGTCCGACAAGGACAAAGCGCGCCCTCAAAAAACATGCGAGCAACAAAAAAAAAAAAAAAAAAAAAAGATCATCTTTGGGGAACCGCGCCGCGCTCACAAATGTTGCGACAAAAAAAAAAAAAGTCATCCTGTTTGGGGAAGGCCGACAGGGCCTTAGGGCGCACCCGCGCCGCGCTCACAAATGTTGCGACCAAAAAAAAAAAAAGTCATCCTGTCACTCAAAAAACTTGCGACCAAAAAAAAAAAAAAAGCTCATCATCTTTGGGGAACCGCACCGCGCTCACAAATCTTGCGACCAAAAAAAAAAAAAAAAAAAAAAAAACAAAAAAAAAAAAGTCATCCTGTCTTTTCGCATCTACGCCACTGTTCCGGGTTAGACGGTTGTGTCGAGTACTGTCGTGTACTGTTGGCTTCTATCGTACTGTTACGTCCTGTCGTGTACTGTTGGGTACTGTCGAGTACTGTTGGGTCCTGTCGTGTACTGTCGAGTACTGTTGGGTACTGTCGTGTACTGTTGGGTACTGTTGGGTCCTGTCGTGTACTGTTAGGTACTGTCGTGTACTGTCGGGTACTGTTGGGTCCTGTCGTGTACTGTCGAGTACTGTTGGGTACTGTCGTGTACTGTCGAGTACTGTTGGGTCCTGTCGTGGTACTGTCAAGTACTGTTGGGTACTGTCGTGTACTGTCGAGTACTGTTGGATCCTGTCGTGGTACTGTCGGGTCCTGTTGTGAAATTTGTACAGTACTGTTGAAAGCTGATGACCCCTCGGCCACAATAGATCCATAAGTAGTCACGGTGGAAGGGCTGAGTAGCCAACTCACATCTAAATCATCATCATCAGGTTTAAATAAAATAATATTGTGTCTCTTAAAAACTTATTAGCCTTTCTAAATACGCCAAATTTTAAAAGAAAATGAACAATATTTACCTTTAGTTTCATCGTAGACTAACTTATAAGGCCTCCAATCAGGCCGATTGATTAATTGGCAAGAGATTATGTCAACTGTCAGATCATCTTCTTCAAAAGTTTGGTTGATGTTCAGAAAAGAAACTTTCACCTCTGAAAAAATATACAGTACACTCTTAGGTGTTATAGCGACACATCTCAGAAGTAGACAAATAACCGATTTTTATTTTCCTTAGCGAGGTTAAAAGTAAAGTCGGACATCTTCTAAAGTAAACTAAAACAAAAAATGCAATGTTGCAAGGTTTCTTTGAAACCATAGCGATTGAAGCGGCCAGCCATTGAAGCTGCTTTTTTTGTAATAATTTTGGACCGATTCTTCTAAATTTTATGACTTTATGAACGGTTTTGATAAAAATTATTGCTGCTTGGGCCCCTGCCTTAAAATTTTATAAACAATATGAAATTTTATAACTTGCTTCAAATTTTATTAATTTTTTTATGACACTTGATCACTGATCAGCCTGAAATTTTATGGCGGATGTGAAGTTTTATGACATCTTTAACCGGTAACCGCCCTGATTATTATTAATACTATACTGGAGAGGATAAACCAAGGCCAACACAAAAATAGAGGCCACGACCCTGAAAAAATCAGCTGTTCTCCCGGGGCTGAATTTTGCATTGGGTCTTATGGGAGGTCAGACGTTTTTTTTATGATATTTTCAAAATGGCACTACAGATTTCCGCAAAATTTCAGTGAAATATTCTCAGACACCATCCCGATATTCCACCAAAGGTTTGTAAGGAAGCAACATGATTAAAAGGTTAGAATCTTCGAGATTTAGCATTTCTTATTTTGAATTCAAATTACCCGCCATGTACCACATGCCAACTGTTATATTTGACATGTATTTGACATTGTCATCTGTTATTGTCAAATTCGCTTCTGCTTTAAACTTAATTTTTGTGTGAGCTAATGAACGGCTATGAAAAATTAAGGATTACTATACATTTAAAAAAAATTGTTCTGCCAGAATAAAGTAAAAACAATCTCAAAAACGGCGTTATTTAAAAAAAAATTAAATATTCATGAACCGTCATTCCAACTTCAATATTTGAAAGACAATCAGCTGTGTCGTAACGTGACCATCAAAAAAAAATCAGCCCCGGATGTGACGTCAACAAAGTGGAGGATCGTGGCCCGTCCGTTTTGATAGCCCTGGATAAACAAAAGCCTGTTCAGTCGGAATTCGAACTTGATATCCTTGACTTCAGTTATTGATTTTTATAAACGTCATACCATTTTCGTTGCATATCCTAACATCATCGAAAGCCCAAAATCCTTCCTTTTGGTTCAAAGTTTCATCTTGGAAGGCAGTTTCAACAAACAGATTGATATCTCCACTAACGATATTTTCGTCTTTTAATTTGATTTCTATCCAGTCCTCATTCTGCAAAGAAATTGTTTCTATTTATTCTATTAGAATGTTTTTAAATAATATGTACAGGATGTCCCTAATTCGTTGTTTTTGGAGGGTTTTAATTACTTTTTAAACTTACCCTCACTTGCAAGGTTTGATTTTCATGAGATGATTAAAGGTAAAAACCTCATCTTGATATAGTAAGCCGTTATTAAGCTTTAAGCATCAAATTTGGGCCACCCTGTATAAAAGTAGATGTTTAATTGTGTAAAAGTTTTTGCAAACAAGGGCAATACGTTGTGTGAAACCAACAGAAACAACTACTCCGAGGGTAAATACCCCTACCGGCATTGAATTATACTGATGGTTTGATGCTTTCGTTGGGAACTTGTTAAAACTGTTTGGTTTTCACTATCTCTAACGTCGATCACAAGGATACGAATGATCCCCGTCTGGAACACGTCCTGACAATTAGGAACAAGTGATCCATGCCAATCCACGACCGGTTTCGGCCTTTTGGGCCATCCTCAGGTGAATGTAGCCGATAGCTCCGTGTAGAGCATAAGTTGTGTGAAACCAACAGAAACAACTACTCCAAGGGAAATAATAATTCAATGCCGGTAGGGGTATTTTCCCTCGGAGTAGTTGTTTCTGTTTAAGCATCCAACCTAACGTTATGTTTTTAAATTAAACATTATTTTGACATTAAAATGTTTTTATGTTTAGTGGATATAAAGCTGAATGAAAATTAAACCTAAAAGTTGGAAATAAAAAAAAATTAAATAAAAAAAACCGAACCGAACCAACTGCTAAATCTACTTGTACCTACTAGTCGCAGTTGGGTACAAAATTACCCAATAACCTGATTCATGAAAATACAAAACTGTATAATTTCGTAACTGTGCATCAAAACTAAAAGTTGAAGCATGTCGTACATTATAGGTATACATATCAGTTTGGTACCCAACTGCGACTAGTAGGTACAAGTAGATATAGTAGACAGTTGGGTGTTTTTTTTATTTAAAAATTTTTTTATTAATAATTTTAGTGGTTATTTTAAAAGCCTCCATATTTGGTTATTTTAAAAGCGTTTATATCCTCAACTTTGTCGTTTTTCCCCAAAAGGAATAATACATTTTTGAATTATAATTAGCCAAGTACTAATATCGCGGTGGCACATTTTCGTTTTCTGTAAATTCCTTCCCCTCTTACGCCCACCCATTCTAATTATTGAAAACATGTGTAGACCCCTGTGTTACATGAACTCATCATACCGTGCATACCGTCTAGGCCCTGTATAAATAAATTGATATTAAGGAAGAAAAGTTTTTTAGTTGACACCCTGTCAAATATTTCTTACCGTAGGGCTGACTTCCTTTAAAATTTTCTTTTTAAGCCCTTCTTTTAAGTAGAAAAATGACATTTTACAATTGCTGCATGTCGAAACGAACAGAGATACGCAGAGATCTTTCGTGTTGGTCGTAAGTACTGGGCCCATGCGGGATTTTTGAGCTGTCTTGGTGTACATGAAGAAATCTGAAATAAAAGAGCTATCCTTTACCATTAATTATAAAATAGTGTGACGATTATCCCAAGAAGGCATTAAATATTCCTTCAAAGTTATAAATTGCACGTGGAATTTTTGGTTGACGCAATTTAGTCTAAACAATTACGCAAACATCGTAATGGGTTCGTTGCTCTGGGTTCCTAGGCCGAAAACTAGGTTACGCTGACCTTACAGAAATCGAAGTCATTTCGGGGTTTGCGCGAATTTACCATAAGAACGTTTGCATGCTGGACTGTTGCGGAGGACGTGGAAATAAACTGTCACGCGAAAGGACGGACGTGGAGACGGAACGGTGTAGGACTGGTGGCTTTTTGGGTTCAAATGGTCCAGGCGAGAAAATCCGCAGGGCGCCAAAGGGGGGGATTCAAAAACAAAACTTAGCCGAGTCAGCAAGGGTGAAAGAGGGTGTTTCTTCTACAAAAGAGTGCAGTGCAGGGCCGGTCCGGCAATAAACGTAAGTACATTACATCTGTATTTGTTGAACTGTGTGTGCGTATCAAAACCAAAGTACTCATATTCAATGTTAAACCAAACCAATATCCGGTTTTCTCTGGACAGCGTTTTTAGTCTCTGGATCTTTCACGTTTAAGAGAACGATCCCGAAGGACCGGAAACCGCCGCGGCTTGTGCCAACCCTGTTGACACAACCCGGGCGTTGAAAGTGGTCAGGGGGCAAAAAATAGGCTTGTACGGGCTTAGAAGGCGACGAAGAATTAGCGCCCTGAAAGACCGAACAGCGTGACATGGTGGAGGCGCCGACAATAGGGTAAGGCGAGGTGGAAACCAGTGACTGCCTATGTAGTAGTTCTGCTAAGGATATATCGCTGCGGTGCTAGCCGCATATCGTCACCCTAATTCTGAAACGTCGTAACCCAACTCAACAAAATTTTACAGGAATAAGAAAAGTTAGAAGCTAATTACATAGGGTAAGCATTATGTGACTTATTAGATATCGCGGGATTGACCGTTTTCTTTTATTTTTTTTGGCTGCGAGGATTTAGCAGCGTATAGCTACATACATAATAACTAACCTTTGACGCAAAAATATGAATCTTAGTTTTTTTGTGGGTTACGACGTTTCAGAATTAGGTTGACCATATACTCGATTAAGCATTTCTGCTCTCTACAGAAAATCTTCAATATATTGCCTACTTTAGATGTGTGTTGGAGCCTATCCAATTTAGGATAGTTATAGAGAAATCCCATTATTTTATTAGTCTGCAAGATGTATGGATCAATACATTAGTCAAGAAAAGAGATTAGTTTACCATAATTTTAATATTGTAATTCCGTTTGCAGATGGCCTAGCTATAAATATTTATTGCAAAATGAATCACCTCTTTTTGCACTTTAGAATATTTATCTTATTTATACAAAGTATCTGCAAACACATTATTTAAATGCGTGGTTTTGATTTGTTTTTATTTTTACAGACATATTTTTAATTGAAGTAGATACTATGCCAATCACCTTTTTGATATTGTTATCAGAGTAAAATATTTTTAAAGTGGATGTGTTGGTTTTACGAAAACAAATTCAGAAACATTTTTATTAACGTCACTGTTATACTAGGCATTTTCTAAACGAGTGCTAACAAAGATTTTTGTTTATTCCTAGTTAACCTATAAAGTAATTAAAAGTTCCTGAAGCCGTCATGTCTGTGGAGGCGGTGCAGAGTTATATCGGAATAAAAATATTAAATATTGTCAGGAATGCAAATAACCGCTGACTGTGCCACTGTACGAAACCATCTTGGAAAAGCGACAAACACAATTATGGTTCTGTTGAGATAAGAAAGTGGTTCCGCCTCCCTCCAAAATGGAAAATATTTGGTTACCGCCTACCACACAGCATCAGATGGTTAATGCGAGAAAAACTACTGAAAAGTAAAGAGTGGGATATGTAATGGTTAAGCGTGAGGATACAGCAAGTAGAGAGAGGGTTTTCCCTTTAAAGTGATTGGATATGGAAAAACTATGAGATTAAAAAGTGTTGTCTATAAAATGTCATTTTATCTCTGTTTTCGTTAAGGTTCACTTGTTTAGCTCATTAGCTAGAATGTAAAGTAAATTTTAGGATTATCAGCAACGCCACTGACTTAGTTCCTCCAAGCTCTTCAAAGAGGGGATAATAGATTATTTAGGTTCAACCTACCGTTTATAAAAACCCAAACTTTGAGGAGACAAGTCGGTAGTCACATTCTTAGTTTTGTTGAACTTAACTAAATCCTCTTAAGTAATTATCAGTAAAGAAACATAAGACTTTTATATTTGAAGAATATTTTGCAGTTTGTTATTTTGGTAAGTTAAAGTATTTATTTTAACATTTTGGGTCTTGGTTGTTTTATAGGTCATAAGAAAAGTCTTGTAACAATTTGTAAATTACAACAGAGTTTTATTTTGTTGTGTTTTGAAAATTTTGCAAAAATCTTTTTTGCACTTTTAAGAAGAGAATATTGTATAAAATAATGACTAGCTAAAAATTAGGTAATCTAGGCACGTTTTTTGGGGGTTGAGGTTTATTTTTTTTAAATAAAGATTTAAATGCGCGCTAAGGAATTCTTTTCTTTACTAATTGTCAAAAGTTTTATCACAAAATATTAAATACTTTGCCCATAAAAGTGTTATTGCAAAACCCTTACAGCTCATTATATGATATAGCGTGGAGTTTACTTGTTGGATGCTAATTGGCTAGGAAGGTATCAGATCCGTCATGGATCCATTTATTTAGGTTTAAAGTATTTAAAAACATTAAGTATAATATGGTAATGTCCGCCCTTGTTAATTAATTATTTTAAACTTAGTTTTCGTGACGTGAATTTCAAAAAGCATTTGTTTTAAAAATTTAATCAATAATTCAAATTTTGAGGGCCAAATATAAAAATCTGATAAGGACTGCCAGACATCCAATTCAGACAGCTATTTAAAGTAGTTTCAAAAATAAACGATGATAAACATGTTTAGATGTTTTAGGAAATCCCCATTTTGGTTCTACACAATATTTATTTAAATTCTATAAGTATTACTTCCTGTGCATCTAGAAACATGATTAAAAGAATGAATTTTAAAATATGTAGTGCCAAAAATTTCAGAAGTTAAGTTTTAGAAGCACATATTTTAAGCGTTTTTGCTTTGTTTTATAATTATTTAGAAATTTCAGTAAAGGGCGCAAAGTGTTACTTTCCAACACGAAAAACAATAAATGCCGCGAGCCGGAGTTTAAATAAGCTTCAAGTGTGGAATAGAGACTTTGCGCATGTATGAGGATAGGACCTATAACGGGGTTCAAAAAATTCTAAAAAACATACGAAAATATATTTAAGATCCCTTTCAATACTGCGAGACACAGTCAAAGGACTAAAAGTTATTTTATACTTCAAAAATTTATTATTTTAGTTAAAAACAATAATAGTTTTATAAAATACTAACATTTTATACAGTCGTTAAAAATCCATATTATTTTCTAGCTTTGGTACAGCTGATAATATCTTGAACCGAACCGAACCGAACCATTTATTTAACTATTTTTATTTTCTAGTTTTTAATAGGATTTTTAGGTCGTATCAAATTATTACGAAAACTCCCCATCCTTTCCAACTCTTATTGCATCTCTGTTGCACAATGAGCCCAAAAGCCTTCAAAAACCAAACCAAAACAAGTTTATTGACACAAACAGCTTCATAAAAATAAATTTTATCTATCTTAAACATCTTAAAGCTCCAAATTTGATACATCCGTTTATAAACGGAAAAGTCCGCCATTTTGATTTTGGATTTTGAGTCAAAAATTGTATTTAGTTGCCTTAAACTGCAAAGGTTTAAGTTTGAGCCAAATCTGTTTATAAATAAGAAAGGTCGCCATTTTCGAATCGCCATTTTGAATTTTAAAAGTTAAATTATATTGTCACTAGTGTATCTATTCTTCCAAATAGGGAAAAATCAGAAATCTCCCTTAAATACTCACAACTGAGGCATATTGAGACAGGTTGGTGATAAAACAATTTCTCAGTATGACTCATCGGAAAGCAGTTATCGCAAGATGTAAACCAAAGGTGTAAACAAACAAACGAAAATAGACCAATCAGATGCGTTTGTTTGACAGAGATTTCTTGTTCCACGAATAGCGCTACTGAGCAATAAATACCTTAGAAATTTTAAGTCACATTTTGGGTCCTCGGAAAGTAGTTATAGCAAGATTTAAAAAAAAATATATAAACAAACAAACAACTGCACGGTGTAAAGCTCTTAACTCAAGCCTATTTAAAATAGAAATAGCAAAATAGTTTAACTTACTTTCGCTTATCTTCCACAAACTGGGCGCTTCACTTCGCATTAAAAAATAACTCAACTCGATCGGTTGAGCATCCTTGTACTCGATTGCAGTTCTATTTAAGTTCTTATCGGTCAGTCTTAAGACGCCATTTTCCAGGCTCACTTCAAAGCTACGCCATTCGTCATCTGCCAAAATGTTTTGAGTGGCCTAAAAATACCAATATTTTAATCGTATAGAAACCGCAACTTTGACAAAATATGTGTTTTTTAAAATAATGACCAATTTCAAGCCCAGTGTTACACTCAGTGCAGATTTTTCGCCACGGGCTATCCGAGCTCGTGTTGCACTCGTGCACTTTCGTATTCTTTTGAAACTGCACTGGGGCAATTATTTGACAGCATTAAAATCATGGCTTAATGATGACTACTCCGACACAGAATTGTGTTTTACTGATTTTAATATTTTTAGACAAGATAGGAGTACAACAAAAACTAATAAAAAGAGAGGTGGTGGCACATTAATTGCTGTTCGTAGGCACATTAAATCACAACTAGTGCAGACTAGTGATTCAGTCCTTGAACAGGTCTTAGTTCATGTTTCATATGGAACAAAACAATTTATAATTGGTGCTGTATATATTCCTCCAGCATCGCCCATCACAGTATATGAAGAATTCTCTTCAGCAGCCTCGGATCTTGTGGGAGCTTACCCTAAATGTGAATTTTTAATTTGTGGTGACTTTAACTTACCCGGTGCAATCTGGCTTAATACTGATGGTGGGCTTTGTGTTGAGTGTGCTAAATTCTCAACATCTGCGAACATTTTGTGTGCCTTATGTAACCTTCTTGATCTAAAGCAAGTAAACTATTTGCCTAATGGTTTTGGCTCTTTTTTGGATTTAGTTTTTTCAAGTTTAGTGTCAGCCAAAACATCTTATGCCTCTGAAAAACTCTCAACTGTTACGGTGCTTCATCCTGCTTATGAAATAAGTGTTCCTGTAGGCTGTGAAAATGGTCTCAAATGTGATATATTTTATTATGACTTTAGAAATTGTGATTTTCTTGCTATTAACAACTACTTTGCTAGTGTTCCCTGGGACAACATACTCGATCAGAGGGATATCAATAAATGTCTTGATTCCTTTTATAATGTGCTCTATTCTGTCATAGATCTGTTTGTGCCGGTAAAACATTTTAAATCAACTAATTTTCCATCATGGTTTAGTAAAAATTTACAGCAACTTATAGTTCAAAAAAAAATTGCACATACAAAGTATAAACAATCTGATAGCTACAGTGATTACCTGACTTTCTCTCAACTTAGAGAAGAATGCAAAATATTGCGTAACAACTGTTATAGTTCGTACATTTTTAAAGTTAATTCGGAGGTCTCGCAAGATCCAAAATGTTTATGGAAACATATTAGTAACCTGCGCAGATCGAGTATGTTTCCCAATAATATGCACCTGGATTATGAGACTGCTGAGTGTGGTCAAGAGATTGTTAATTTGTTTGCAAAGAACTTTGCTTCTACATACAAAAAACATAATGAGGAAGTTCCTCCCTACTCTTTTAATTACAGTTTGGACTTAAATTTTATTCAGTTCTCTATGGTGGAAGTTTTTGAAGGGATCAGCAACTTAAAAACTAAATACTCCCATGGTCCTGATGGCATTCCATCTGTTTTTATCAAAAATTGTGTTTGCACGCTGAGCGAACCCTTGCATCGGTTGTTTAATATGTCCTTGTCTTCTGGTACATTTCCAGAGTACTGGAAAGTCAGTTTTTTGACACCTATTTTTAAGAATGGTGACAGGAATGATGTTCGTAATTATCGTGGTATTAGTATTCAATCGGTTATACCAAAACTTTTTGATCATTTACTTTGTCGTCATTTTTCCTGGCATTGCAGGGGCATTTTATCCGATAGCCAGCATGGGTTTGCTCAAGGCAGGTCAACAGTGACTAACCTGCTATCTTATCAGCACACTCTGTTGAGTGCCTTTGAGGGGTCTAAACAAGTGGACAGTGTCTACACGGACTTCTCAAAGGCATTTGACAGGGTGAGTCATGCACACTTGGTGAGCAAGTTGAGGGCTATGGGGTTGAGCGAGACTCTGGTAAGTCTTGCCCATAGTTTCCTGACTGGTCGCACACAGTTGGTCCGTATAGGCGATTGCGTTTCTGGTGAGATTCAAGTGGACTCTGGTGTCCCGCAAGGTTCACACATTGGCCCAGTTTTCTTTAATTTATTTATTCGTGACCTTAGTGACGTGATTGTTAGTTCGGATCATCTGGCATTTGCTGATGATTTTAAGCTTTATAGGTTGATTGAAACTTATCTTGATTGTTTGTTACTTCAAAGTGATCTTAATAACATTAGTGAGTGGTGTAGTAATAATGGTCTAGATTTAAATGTTAAAAAATGCCTAAGTATCACTTTCAGTCGATCATCTAATTCGATTCAGCATATATATGTCATAAATGGTACTGCTCTTGAATCAGTAGCGGCAGTCAGGGACTTGGGTGTCTTATTTGACAGCAAGTTGTCATTTAGGCCTCATTATGACGATATTATTAATAAGGGTATGCGAACCCTTGGCTTTATCACTCGTAACAGCTCCGAGTTATCACCATATTGTTTTAAGCGCTTGTACTGCTCACTAGTTCGTTCTGTACTGGAATATGCGTCAGTGGTATGGTCACCACACTATGCCTGCCACATTGATCGCTTGGAGTCTGTACAGAGAACTTTTCTTCGTTCTCTTGCATTCAGGGCTGATATAGCCATTTACAACAACAATTATAACATAAATTATAATGCCATTAGCCAACCATTTGGACTTGATACTTTGGAAAGAAGAAGGACATATTCTGATGTTATAACTTTTTATAAAATATTAAACGGTATCTGCTTTTGTCCTTCTTTATTGGAGATTATCGGTTTCAACACTATTCAGCGTAGGCATAACTCGCCAATGTTTCGTATTCCCTTTCATCATGCCAATTATGGCTATTATTCACCATTGACTCGTACTCTTCGTCTGTACAATCAAAACAATCTTGATCCATTCGCAGCCGGTCTCACTTCCTTTAAGGGTAGTATTAGGGAATTACTATAGTAAAACCTACAGTTCCTATATTTTAATAAAAGAGAAAATTTTTTGTCTTTCGTCAATTTTCTTAGTCCTAGTTTCATATTATTTTTTTTTTGTTTCTTTTAATTAGTTTTATTACTTTTTTTGCCATCTTGTTATTAATTAATTACTCTGTAATATTATTGTAAATTGGCTCTGCCGTTGAAATAGAAAATAAAAAAAAAAAAAAAAAAATAAAATAGTGTCAGTGGACGAACAGAATTCGTCGTGAATATATATTGCTTTTTTAGGGTCATCTGAGGTATCTTTAAAAAATATACATTTTTTATTTCTCCAAGCCCCTGGGATATTACTCTTTATACTCAACAAATTGTAAAGTGGAACCTATTTTCACTATAAGTTAAAATATTCTCGAGTTTGCTAAAAAAAAATTCGAAACAGTATTTTATGGAGCAGAGAGATAAAAAAGAATGTAAAATTTAACATATATGAAACAATGGTGAAAAACACGCTGTTGTATGAAATAGAGACGACTTGTCGTGTAACAAAAAAATACAAAACAAAAATGGAAAGTGTCTAAATGGATGCAATAAGAAGATCTAGAACAGATCACATCGAGGGAAGCATAACGGATGACATCACTAAAAGACCACTGGTATGTTACGGCCATGTATAACGGATGAACGATGAAAGATTACCAAAGCAGGTCCTAGAATGGCAACCAATAGGGCGCAGAAAAAGAGGGCATCCTAAACTAGAATGGCAACAGTCAATCCAAAGATCAATGAGTCAAAAAAACCTGACAGAAGATGATTGTCAAGATCGAAGGAGGTGGAGAATAGGCATCGGACAACGTGGAAAAATGTTCTAAACCGACATAATAGTAGTATAACAGATGTCTCATAAGTTGAAGTGTGATCTCAAAGCTCAAGAGCTCGATTTACACAAAACGTGCTCAAGGCCTCTAAGCGATTATAAATTAACTTTATTAATTATAAAAGTAATAGTTACTGGTATACCTGGTAGTCTTCTAAAAAGTCAGCCTTTTCAACATCCTGCGGCAAACTTCTAAACTTCCTCACCACTACACGTTTCTTATCAATTTTTAAATAGTAACATGGGTTATTTTCGGGATTCCACCCTGAACACAAGAATATTTCCACAGGACTTGATGTTCTGATGGAGAAGCCGCTTTTTGAGGCTTTGTCGATGCGGTATTGATGTTCGAAAGGTTTTGAAGCATTTGAGATGGAAATGGTTGGGAGATCTGAAAAATTAATAACAAAAAACTAAGCTAAAGCTATGTGGTTTTCACTTTCTCCAACGTCGATAACAAGGATATGAATCAGTCTTGTTTGGAACACGTCCTGAAAAGCTGCAGGAAAAGTGATCCATGGCGATCCACGACCGATTTCGGCCTTCTTGCGCCATCCTCAGGTGAATGCAGGCGATAGCTCCGTGTAGAGCATAAACTGTGTAAAATCAACAGAAACAACTACTATAAAGGAAAAGCCTGCATTCACCTGAGAATGGCCCAAGAAGGCCGAAACCTTATTGCCTTATCCTTGCGTAGGCCTTACATTCACCACGAGACGTCTTGACGACTTCCTGTCTACAATCTGGCCAGATATGTTTTTTCTTGCCGTTTAGAGTCTCCACCGCCTATGTTATTTTTCCCTTGAGCCGTCAGCAATTTTAGGTGCGCTGAGTGTCTTTAGCTTGGCCTGGCTGTCAGAGTATATGTTTAAATATTTGCGGTGTTAAAGGTAGTTCAACACAGTTTTTAACTTTTAAGTTGGAGACAAATCAATAAGTAAAAATTCGCTATTAGATCTGCTATTTTAATTAAAAAACTGTTTAAAAATAATCACCATCTTACATTTTTCAAGGGCATATCTCAAAAAATAATCGATAAATTGTTAAAATAATACCAGCACGGCAATCAAAAATCTATTTAACGAAGTGAAGAAGCTAGATTATAGGGCTCTTGGAAGGAATAAACCCCATTAAACAAAGTGGCCAAAAAGGGTCAAATAAAATAGATGTTTCCTTCAGATTTGCAAGATTATTTACCGGGAAACCGATGGGGAGTCGAATATTTGTCAAAAATCTTACCTTCCCATCTCCTGTCACCAATAAACTCCTTGGTCTTGGAGGATGTGGTGTCCATGGACCAGTCTTTAATCTCCCAATGGATATTGCAAAATTCGTTGTTCGCAAATTTGCAGTTGAATATCTTATTTTCTATCTTTGGTATGAATTTTGTACCTAGAAAACAAAGCTAGTGTGAAAAAAAAATTACATAAATTTGCTTTAAACTTGGGTTAATAATAATTAATTAAGGGTACAAGGGGGTGGTATTTCGGGTATAATTCTTCTTGTTAGTACAGGGTGGTTCGGGTACCCAATCGATATTTACTAAAAAATGTTCAAATTAGTTTTTAGGATTTCTGTTTTCATATACTGTTAGATTTTAATTGGTTTACCTAATAGTAATTAATTTGCAGTTGAATATCTTACTCTCTATCTTTGGTATGAAATTTGTACCTGGAAAACAAAGCTATTGTGAAAAAAAAATTACATAAATTAGCTTCAAAACTTGGGTTAATAATAATTAATTAAGGGTACAAGGGAGTGGTATTTCGGGTATAACTCTTCTTGTTAGTACAGGGTGGTTCGGGTACCCAATCCTTATTTACTTAAATTTTTTTAAACTCGTTTTTAGGATTTCTGTTTTCATATACTGTTAGATTTTAATTGGTTTACCTAATAGTAATTAATTTGCAGTTGAATATCTTATTCTCTATCTTTAGTATGAATTTTGTACCTGGAAAACAAAGCTATTGTGAAAAAAAAATTACATAAATTAGCTTCAAAACTTGGGTTAATAATAATTAATTAAAGGTACAAGGGAGTATTTTGGGTATAACTCTATACAGGGTGGTTCGGGTACCCAATCATTATTTACTTAATTTTTTTTAAATTCCTTTTTAGGATATCTGATTTAATATAGATTTTAAATTGGTTTACCTACTTGTAATTAATATAAAGTTTGGAAATGAAAAAAATATATGCTTATAATTTGCCGTTCATTTACCATGCCCGTTTTTTTTTTTAAAAAGGCGTTTTGCTAACTTTATATAAAGTTATCAGAACACCTATAGAAATAATGGATGTATCTAAAAATAAATGGATCCATGACGGATCTGATACCTTCCTAGCGGTCTAGGACAACTGGGCGCCGCCAACTCGGCGCCGCCAACGGGGCGCCGGGCCAACTGGGCGCCGGGCCAACTCGGCGCCGCCAACTGGGCGCCGGCCAACTCGGCGCCGGACTAAATTTTTTTTTTTTTTGATAAAATGTGTAGATGAAAAATAAAATATTTTATTTATATAAAAACATCTTTAAAAAATCCTTTACTAACTAACTATCTATCAAATCTTGTGAAACGTTTTTAACACACTTCCCATTATCCGATTTGGATGAAATTTGGTACACACGTAGTGGTCCCATGACAATACAACATTAAGAAGAAAAATATCCTACCACCCCTACCCCCACCCCTTCTATAGAAAAATGTGTTTTTGACACACTTCCCGTTATCCGATTTGGATAAAATTTGGTATACACATAGTGGTCCGATGATAATACAACAACAAGAAAAAAATATCCTCCCACCCCTACCCCCACCCCTTCTATAGAAAAATGTTGTTTGACACACTTCCCGTTATCCGATTTGGATAAAATTTGGTATACACATAGTGGTCTGATGATAATACAACAATAATAAAAAAATATCCTCCCACCCCTACCCCCACCCCCTTCCATAGAAAAATTTGTTTTTGACACACATCCCGTTATCCGATTTGGATGAAATTTGGTATACATATAGTGATCCGATGACAATATAATATTAAGAAAAAAATATCCTCCCACCTCTACCCCCACCCACTTTCATAGAAAAATTAATTTTTGACACACTTCCCATTATCCGATTTGGATGAAACTTGGTATTCACATAGTGGTCTGATGACAATACAACATTAAGAAAAAATAACCTCCCACCCCTACCCCCACCCCTTCTATAGAAAAATGTGTTTTTGACACACTTCCCATAATCCGATTTGGATGAAATTTGGTATTTACATAGTGGTCCGATGATAATACAACATTAAAAAAATATCCTCCCACCCCTACCCCCACCCCCTTCCATAGAAAATGAGTTTTTGACACCCTTCCCATTATCCGATTTGGATGAAATTTGGTATACATATAGTAGTCCGATGACAATACAACATTGAAAAAAAAATCCTACCACTCCTACCCCCACCCTCATCTATAGAAAAATGCGTTTTTGATACACTTCCCATTATCCGATTTGGATGAAATTTGGTATACATATAGTGATCCGATGACAATATAATATTAAGAAAAAAATATCCTCCCACCTCTACCCCCACCCACTTTCATAGAAAAATTAATTTTTGACACACTTCCCATTATCCGATTTGGATGAAACTTGGTATTCACATAGTGGTCTGATGACAATACAACATTAAGAAAAAATAACCTCCCACCCCTACCCCCACCCCTTCTATAGAAAAATGTGTTTTTGACACACTTCCCGTTATCCGATTTGGATAAAATTTGGTATACACATAGTGGTCCGATGATAATACAACAATAATAAAAAAATATCCTCCCACCCCTACCCCCACCCCCTTCCATAGAAAAATTTGTTTCTGACACACATCCCGTTATCCGATTTGGATGAAATTTGGTATACATATAGTGATCCGATGACAATATAATATTAAGAAAAAAATATCCTCCCACCTCTACCCCCACCCACTTTCATAAAAAAATTAATTTTTGACACACTTCCCATTATCCGATTTGGATGAAACTTGGTATTCACATAGTGGTCTGATGACAATACAACATTAAGAAAAAATAACCTCCCACCCCTACCCCCACCCCTATAGGGATCGATTTATAATAAATTTAGAACTTTGTGGTGTTTAACGTCGCTGAACATGATTTTTTACTCTTTTTAAAAAAATCTTCTAAATCGGATAATGGGAAGTGTGTCAAAAACTCATTTTTCTATGAAAGGGGGTGGGGGTAGAGGTGGGAGGATATTTTTTCTTAATATTGTATTGTCATCGGACCACTATATGTATACCAAATTTCATCCAAATCGGATAATGGGAAGTGTGTCAAAAACGCATTTTTCTATAGATGAGGGTGGGGGTAGGAGTGGTAGGATTTTTTTTTCAATGTTGTATTGTCATTGGACCACTATATGTATACCAAATTTCATCCAAATCGGATAATGGGAAGGGTGTCAAAAACGCATTTTCCATGGAAGGGGGTGGGGGTAGGGGTGGGAGGATATATTTTTTAATGTTGTATTGTCATCGGACCACTATGTAAATACCAAATTTTATCCAAATCGGATAATGGGAAGTGTGTCAAAAACTCATTTTTCTATGAAAGGGGGTGGGGGTAGAGGTGGGAGGATATTTTTTTCTTAATATTGTATTGTCATCGGATCACTCTATCTATACCAAATTTCATCCAAATCGGATAACGGGAAGCGTGTCAAAAACAAATTTTTCTATGGAAGGGGGTGGGGGTGGGGGTGGGAGGATATTTTTTCTTATTGTTGTAATATCATCGGACCACTATGTGTATACCAAATTTTATCCAAATCGGATAATGGGAAGTGTGTCAAAAACACATTTTTCTATAGAAGGGGTGGGGGTAGGGGTGGGATGGTTATTTTTTTCTTAATGTTGTATTGTCATGGGACCACTACGTGTGTACCAAATTTCATCCAAATCGGATAATGGGAAGTGTGTCAAAAACGCTTCACAAGATTTGATAGACAGTTAGACAGAGCATCTGAAGCTAAATAAAAGCTTGTAAAAAATTGCGTAGGATTTTTTAAAGATGTTTTTATATAAATAATATATTTTATTTTTCATCTACACATTTTGTCAAAAAAAAAATTTTTAGTCCGGCGCCGAGTTGGCCGGCGCCCAGTTGGCGGCGCCGAGTTGGCCCGGCGCCCAGTTGGCCCGGCGCCCAGTTGGCGGCGCCGAGTTGGCGGCGCCCAGTTGGCGGCGCCCAGTTGTCCCATTCCGCTTCCTAGCTAGCCTATTAACACACTTCAAGTGAAGCCATGATATATTAGCCTTAAAAACAGTTTTTTAATCTCAGAAACTAAAGCTCTTACGAAGTTTTTGACAAATTATTGAGCAAAACGCAATATACCATATTCCGAAAACCGCATATTGATGCATTAAAAAGTTAGCATTTTTAAATAATTTTAATTGTTAAAAAACTGTCATTACCATTAATGGATTTTGACCAAAATCTCGACTAATCAGCTCGTTGTCGAACACTATTAACTGAAAATTTTATGAAAATCGGTCCAGCGGTTTTGAAGCTATCGTGTTAGGGACAGAAATAATATACACACATACACACACAGACAGACATCACGACGATATTGCTAAGAGAGGTCAAAATACACCCAAACAACACATTCTCGGCGTTATCTCAAAAAAAATTCTT
The DNA here is from genome assembly GCA_963576565.1 of Aspidapion aeneum. Taxonomy (NCBI): domain Eukaryota; kingdom Metazoa; phylum Arthropoda; class Insecta; order Coleoptera; family Brentidae; genus Aspidapion; species Aspidapion aeneum. Next base: position 28,027,895 of record OY755038.1, on the reverse strand, counting down.
CTTCGAAACTAATACCTTCTCTAGCCATTGCTGCGCGGGCTAGGAAGTTAAAAATTTCGTGCACAATTTGCCGTTAATTATTCGTAAATTAGTTGAGAAAAGTGCCTTTTTTTTAAATGGTGTTCTGCTAACTTTATATAAAATTAGCAGAACAATTATAGAAGCAATGGATTTATCTAAAAAATTTCAAACAAAAAAACGGACACGGCAAATTTTTTGCTTTCACATTTAATTTACGTATAATTAACGGCAAATTGTGCACTAAGTTTTTTTTAGATAAATTCATTACTTCTATAGGTGTTCTGCTAACTGTATATAAAGTTTGTTTTCACATTTAGTTTACGGATAATAAACGGCAAATTGTGCACTAAATTTTTTTTAGATAAATTCATTATTTCTATAGGTGTTTTGCTAACTGTATATAAAGTTAGCAGGAGACCATTTTTTTTAAACGGACACGGACAATTTTTTTGTTTTTATATTATATTTACAGATAATTAACGACAAATTATGAGCATATAATTTTTTGAAAGATAACAAAGAATTTACCTCTTTCAGAGGGAGAAAAGAAAACAAGATACTTGACAAAATATCTCCCAGTAGATTTTTAAAAGCGGTTAGCTTGTTAAATCATCTAATCTCTTAAGGGAACTCTGCGTATTAAAATTGAGCTACATATATCAAAAACTTTAACGCCCTGTTGCTGGGTAACGAAACGTTTTGAAAAAATTTTCATAGTCTTGCAATGATGCAAGGAATAACCTCATGAATTGAATTAATTGTTAACACAGATAAGACCCTATAAATTTAGCAACACAATTTTTTTGTTAAACGGGCACAACAAATTTTTTGTTTTTACAACTAATTTACGGATAATTAACGGCAAATTGTGCACTATTTTTTTTTTAGATAAATCCATTATTTCTATATGTGTTCTGCTAACTTTAAATAAAGTTAGAAAAACACCATATAAAAAAAAACGGGCACTGCACATTTTTTGTTTTGACCACTAATTTAATTAACGGCAAATTGTGCACTAAATTATTTTTAGACAAATCCATTATTTCTATAGGTGTTCTGCCTAACTTTATACAAAGTTATATAGCAGAACACCATTTTTTTTTAAAACGGACGCGGCAATTTTTCTTATTTTAACAACTAATTTACGGATAATTAACGGCAAATTGTGGACTAAAATTTTTTAAGATAAATCCATTATTTCTATAGGTGTTCTGCTAAGTTTATATAAAGTTAGCAAAACACCATTTAAAAAAAAAAAACGAGTATGGCAATTTTTTTTTGACAACTAATTTACGGATAATTATACAATTTTTATCTTCAAATAAATACTAGAACAAAATATACAGTATGATTAGTCTTCAAGATATACAATGTACTTCAACAGGCCAAAGGTTTTTTTCCCGCAAGTAGCCATGGAGTGATCCTTAATTAACTTTTGTCACGATTTTGCCGCAAGTTGGTGGATGGCCCAGATGTGATAAAAACTTGATTTATTTTTATTTATGTTTATATTACGCGCAAACTTCATTATCATATACCTGGCCATAAATTTACGCCCATGCATGCCTCTTAACGAGCTTTATTTCAAAAAAAGCTAAAAGTTAACTATTTTATAAAAGATAAATGATAAGCCAGTGAAATTAAAGAACGAACAATTATAAAAAAGGTTTGAACCTCTGGCGTAGTACGCCATTGCCCCATCTATTGGGCAACCGACACACGTGATTATAAATTTTTAAAACATGGTTAGGTCCACCCCTGTTTATGATTTTGAGTAAAACCTTGGTATCTAAAAATTATTAGCATCGTACGAGGATGGGATGAAAAGTTTCCGGCCTAGCCTATAGCAGGCCCGATTTGCTTTCGTGTTCCAACGTGTTTATGTAACCGTGCTTATGATCAGTATACGCTCGAAGTTTAAAGTGAGTGCGTCTAGTAGTTTGTGTCCTGCTTATTTTGACAGTTTATACAGTGTGTCAATTTTAAAAGATGGAAAAAAACGAGATATGAGCCGTGAGAAAATATTTTTATATCAAAAGGTTATCGCCGACGGAAATAAAAGCTGAACTAGATGCTACACTAAGGGAATCTGCTCCTTCCTATAACACAGTTAAAACCTGGATATCGGACTTTAAACGTGGTCGTACTAGCACTGATGATGCTCCGCGTTCTGGCAGGCCAAAAACGGAAACTTCTGAAGAAATGGTGCGAACCATTCACAAACTAATTCTAAAAGATCGCAGATTAAGACTGGAAGAGGTAGCTGAGGCTGTGGGCATATCAAAAGAGCGAGTTCACCATATTTTATGTGATGTTTTAGGTATGAGAAAGCTATCCGCCCTTTGGGTGCCGATTTTGCTCACGCCAGTCTAACCATTTCAGGGGAGAATTTGGTACTGTTTAGACGTGATTAGGGGACTTTTTTCGTAGATTTATGATGATTGATGAAACATGGGTTCATCATTATACCCCTGAAACTAAGCAACAGTCCAAACAATGGACGGCAAAGGACGAACCAGTTCCAAAGAAGGTAAAGGCAGTACCATCTTCTGGAAAGGTCATGGCAACGGTCTTTTGGGACGCTATAGGGATACTCCTTATAGATTATCTCGAAAAATGAAGAACAATAAATTCAGAGTACTACAGCGACTTACTGGACCAGCTCAAGCAGAATATAAGCGAGTTGGTTAAATCAGACTTCAGTGATGGCATCAAATCAGTTGCACATCGTTGGGCCAAATGTATTACCTTATAAGGGGACTATGTAGAAAAATAAATTATTATTCAGTCACTATGGTGTTGCGTTCTATGTTAGGCCGGAAACTTTTTACCCCATCCTCGTACAATTCGATTAGAAATTTTAACACGCAAAGGTGATCTGCTGCTTTCAGACGTTGATCAGTCATTAAAGCGAAAAAAAAGACCCCCAGCTTGCAAAAGGTGGTGTACAGCGTGTCCCATTTTCGATGGGATTAAATGGGAAACTCGGTTATTACCATTGAGTTGTATAACGCTCTATAGAAGTCAATGGTTATTACTAAAGATATTGATTTTCTGATTGCACTTACCGTGCTCATTTTTTGAGCCCTTAAAAATGATGTAATCAGATTTTTGCTATACCCCGTAGTTTCGCTAATACAGGGAGTTTTGAAAAAATTGCATTTTTAATAATCCCTTATATCTCGCTTATTTTACAAGATATTTTTATTCTGTAAAAACCCTTTAATAGCAACTTTTTTAGAAGAAAAAAATGACGTTGTCAATTTTTTAAAATATTGTTTAGTTTTTGAGATATTGTATTTATCATAAAAAAATTAAATACATACAATACAACCTGGATTTTTTTTATTACTATTTTGATTGGTTTCATGCTCTTATTATAACAAAATAATAAAAATTTAATATTTTTTTGTTTTAAGGTTAAAAAAAATATTTAATATTTTAAAAAAAATTTAAGTCCGAACCTGGAAATTTCCAACATAAATATAAATTACAAATTGCTAGTTGAATGATTTTTAGTTTAACTGTTTTCATACTTAGCAAATTAAAATTGTTTTACGTTAATTTAAAGATTTATTTGAAACAAAGTCTACGACAAATACAAAAAATAATAACTAATTTTTCTTTAATGATATAAATGCTCAAACTGATTGCCATTATGTGTAAGACATTTTTGAGTAATTTTTTTTGCGTATTTTGCATAAAAATATTTCTGCCGTTTAAATATTGGGATTTTGTTGCTTGAATAAAGCAGTCAAACATATCACATTTTTCAAAATCTGGATATGGTCGATTTCTAGCCAGTTTAAAATAATTTTAAGCCATTCACAAAAATGACAAATAAAATGACAATGTCAATTCCACACTTTTGTTTTGTAAATTTCACGACCTGCTGTTCGGTTATCAAATAATTAGTATGATATTATTTTTGTAACTAAATAATAATAATTAATAAATAACGTTTTTTACTTTATTTAAAAATCTTTTAATTAACGTCTCAAAACAGATAAACTAAAAATCGTTCAACTGGTGTGTCTTGCAATTTTTAATTTATATTTACGTTGGAAATTTCCAGGTTCAAACTAAAATTTTTTAAAAAATATTAAATATTTTTTTAAACCTTAAATCAAATAAATATTAAAGTTTTATCATTTTAAGATAATAATAGAATGAAACCAATCAAAATAGTAATAAAATAAATACAGGTCCGTATTTAATTTTTTTATGATAAAAACCATATCTCAAAAACTAAGCAATATTTAAAAAAATTGACAACGTCATTATTTTCTTCTAAAAAAGTTGCTATAAAAAGGTTTTCACAGAATAAAAATATCTTGTAAAATAAGCGAGATATAAGGGATTATTAAAAATGCAATTTTTTCAAAAACTCCCTGTATTAGCAAAACTACGGGGTATAGCAAAAATCTGCAAAAATCATTTTTAAGGGCTCAAAAAATGAGCACGGTAAGGTGCAATCAGAAAATCAATATCTTTAATAATAACCGAGTTTCCCATTTAATCCCATCGAAAATGGGACACGCTGTACATGCGAGTTTGATGTTGTTCACATTGGAGTCCTCAAAAAAAATTGAGTTTTCGACCTTGAGGGGGACGGCTCCCCCCGCCATGCCATCTTGAATTAAGTGCGCACAAAAAGGTTTTTTTTTTAATTGGTCCCTGTACATTTTAGACAAAAGTTGAAGACATTAAAATTTTGTTTAAAAGCGCTGTTGTACGTTTTTTTGTCAGACGAATGGTTTTCGAGTTGGATGCTAAACATTTCGCCGCCATTTTGGATTTTGACCATTTTTTTTATTTAGTGGCCTTTAACTTCGAAACTGCTTATGTTTGAGAAAATCTGTAATAACGTAAAATAAAGACTAACTAATAGCCTATAAAATGAAATATCACTAAATTCTCTGCGTAGTACCCTTGCTGAGATATGAAATCTGAAGTGTTAGCAGTATACCCGTTTCCTATGTATTTCCATAATATATGCAAAATAAACCGAAATTATTTAGTTTTAAGTCATTTTCTCAAAAGTAAGCACTTTGCACAAAGTGTATAATCAGCTTTATTATAGAAAATTAAATTAACTTTTAAATGATGTACCACCGAAGTGCGCCAAGTCCTCGGTTCGCACTTAATTGGCATCCATAAATTAAGGTTATTTTTTAAGATCATGAAAAAAAAATATGTTTTTTCAGTTTTCAAAAAAACTGTCTTACGAAAATCCTATTAAAAATACTCTGCCAATCTATGGGCACCTAAGCTCACACTAGGTGCTATAGTTATAGTGTACGTCTGAGCTAATAAACCTTTCGTTTGATATCACACACGCCATATTTTCACATAAACTCTAATTTTTGAAATCTACCCCCATCCTTTTATTTGGCTTGCGTTCGGTGGATTTTGTTCATTTTTAAATGGGACCATCACGGCCCAAGACTCAGCATAGGTACCAAATTTCATTTATATCAGACAAGCGATTTTTGAGTTATGCGGTCGTTACAGACAGACAGACAGACGGCGCAACAGAAAAGTTTCAAAATCATCTGAAACGCAAAGATATATAAAAAAGTTTGAAATCGGAGCAACTTTTTTTTCTCGAAAAAATTAGGATCACCATAGCTCACACTACTATAGTATAGTAGTAGTGTAAGCTAAAATTATTACACTTTTTTTTAATAATGCATTTTTTATCAATATACACTTTGTTTTTTTAAAGTTAGATACTAATTTATTTAAGTAGCTATGGGGTGGGGTGGACTACAAAAAAAGAATATAAAATGAGAATTATAGGTCAGTATTTTAATGTGAACATTTTCCAAGTAGGTACCTAAATATAAGTGTGATTTATGGCGTGATTACACAAGACCTTATAAGCAGCTATAAATGGATAAATTCTTGACTTTGGGTTCTCTCTCTCGCGTTTCGGTTCTTATTAACCCACTTATTTTAATTTCGAATAAAGATAAATTCTTATACCCGTAACTAAATATAGCTCTCGACCTCTTGAACCTTATGTGTGTGAATATGTGAAAACAACGTTAGTCTAGCTGCTCTCGTTTTTGAGATATTTAGGTAATACATATTTTCTCAAAAATTGTGACTTCAGCAAACTTTTTTGAAAATATAATTTCAAATATAAATTTATAACCCGCCCTGTGATAGCTGTTGTGGTTCCCAAATTATAATTTTTTTAAAATTGCTTGCTCTCTTTCCATCCAACCCCTCTACTCACACGATTCTACCCCCACTTTTTTTTGGGTTATGTGGTTTTGTCCTGGATTTTATTTATTTTAAAATCTAGAGCCAAAACCCTACCGAGGTACTTAATTTTATTAAAATCAGGCAAGCAGTTTTTGAGTTATGCGCGTTGGTCGTTACAGACAGGCGGACACACAGAAAGACGGCGCGACCAAAAAGTTTTAAAATCATCTGAAACGCAAAGCTATATAATTTTTTTGTTGCTCGTAAATCTTAGAGGTTCGCAAACATTTTATTTTAGTCGTGGTCGCCATATTGAATTTCAAAATAATAGATAATTTTAGTGTACATTTCCCAATAAAAGATTTTGTTCGTGGTCATCATCTTGAATTTCAGAATGGCGGACAATTTTGCTTAAATCTAAAAAGTCACGTTTATAAAGACAAACACAATTTTGGTTGTATTAAAAACGGTTAAGAAATTATAAAGCAATGATTAAAATACATTTTCTTGTTTCAACAAATAGTAGACACTCAGACTAAAACGGCAAATAGTTGAGACGTGATGTCTCAGAAAGTACGTAACCGATTTTGACAAAAAAATAAGTCTTTTTATGTTAGGCAAAAAAAAAATACTTTCAAACACATTTTTTTAGGCAACAGAAAAAAAACAGGTATTGACTCCCAAATTATCTCAAAATTATAAATTAAGAGACGAAAAAAGTTCTTGCCGTTTCAATTTTGAAGGCAACTTCACTAAGTACTCAAATCAATCTGCAACAAAAAAGAATATAATTGCCCCATTACGATGGTTTTTATTATCCCACGGGAGTCAAAATGAAAGGGTAATAAGAAACTTCCATTCTGAACTACTTGTTAACGACAAACAAAATTTAAAACAATATGTACCTATAAAGTCGTACATTTTATAACAAACTTAAGTATTAAAACTGAAAATAAAATGTTTCCTTCCTGGTTTGCTTGTCAAAAATATGTTAAGGAAAGAGCATAAAAGTGCTAAAAGTTTAATAATATTGTAGTAGAAGAATTTCAAAGGCTTCTTTCAGATATCTCAAATGACAAAATATAAGAGTAGCAAACAAACCTTTACTATTACCCCTGTTTTTTATTCCCCCATCTTCCCCTATGTTAAATAAATAAGTTCGCACTGCAGTAACCTGTGCAGCCAGCGCCAGCCAAATGGCGTGGAAAACACTAGAAGCTCGCTAAATCACAATTGCGCACGTTCAACGTACGTCAAATTCTTATGTTAACCGTCCGTGACTTTGAGGCGTTCTACGGAAGCCGTTAACTACGAGGATGGGATGAAACGAAGTTTCCGGCCTAGTCTATAGCAGGCCCGATTTGCTTCTTGTTCCAACGTGTTTGTGTAGCCTTGGTTGTGATCAGTATACGCTCGAAGTTTAAAGTGAGTGCGTCAAGTAGTTTGTGATTTGCTTATTTTGAAAGTTTATACAGTGTGTCAATTTTGAAAGTTTATACAGTGTGTCAATTTTAAAAGATGGAAAAAACGAGATAAGAGCCATGATAAAATATTTTCATATCAAATGGTTATCGCCGACGGAAATGAAAGCTGAACTAGATGCTACACTAGGGGAATCTGCTCCTTCCTATACCACAGTTAAAAGCTGGGTATCGGACTTTAAACGTGGTCGTACTAGCACTGATGATGCTCCGCGTTCTGGCAGGCCAAAAACGGCAACTACTAAAGAAATGGTGCAAACCATTCACAAACTAATTCTAAAAGATCGCAGATTAAGACTGGAAGAGCTAGCTGAGGCTGTGGGAATATCAAAAGAGCGAGTTCACTAGATTTTATGTAAAGTTTTAGGTATGAGAAAGCTATCCGCCCGATGGGTGCCGCGTTTGCTCACGCCAGATCAAAAGCTCGTGCGTCTAACCATTTCAGAGGAGAATTTGGAACTGTTTAGACGTGATTCAGGGGAATTTTTGCGTAGATTTATTACGGTTGATGAAACATGGGTTCATCATTATACCCCTAAAACTAAGCAACAGTCCAAACAATGGACGGCAAAGGACGAACCAGTTCCAAAGAAGGCAAAGGCAGTACCGTCTGCTGGAAAGGTCATGGCAACGGTCTTTTGGGACGCTAAAGAGATACTTCTCATAAAATATCTCGAAAAAGGAAGAACAATAATTTCAGAGTACTACAGCGACTTACGGGACCAGCTCAAGCAGAATATAAACGAAAAACGCCCTGGTTTGGCAAAAAAGAAAATTATGTTTCATCAGGACAATGCACTTTGCCATAAGTCCGCTCTTGTAATGGCTAAAATCCATCAGCTAGGCTTTGAACTGTTAAACCATCCACCTTATTCGCCAGACCTAGCCCCGTCAGACTTTGATTTGTTTCCAAACCTAAAAAAATTTCTTGCTGGAAAAAAAAATTCCTCAGATTTAGAAGTCATTGCAGCTACAAACGCCTATTTTGATGTGTTGGATAAATCAGACTTCAGTGATGGCATCAAATCAGTTGAACATCGTTGGGCCAAATGTATTACCTTACAAGGGGACTATGTAGAAAAATAAATTATTATTTAGTCGCTATGGTGTTGCGTTCTGTTAGGCCGGAAACTTTCATCCCATCCTCATACATGTGACGTTCAAATGTCAACAGTGTCAAATAGCGTTAGTCTTGGCACGACCAAAAACTATCTATTATTATTATGATATGGTATTCCGACTTACTTATAGTGGGCAATCCATCACCAGTGGCCGGTATCGGGTACACCCATCCCACGCCGGCATACCGTTCAAATTCTTCGGCAATGCAACTGGGCTCCAACTTGCTTTGTTCTCGTTTTAAGATGTAAGTCAAATTTATGTTGTTCTCGGCATTGTTTACACTAAGACCGATGTTCAGAAGCAACGTTAGAATTAGGAGCACTGCCGCGAACATTGCACTGAACGATTGCGCCACAAATTGCACTCAACTATCGCCGTAAAAGGGTTGGTTCACTCACTACTTAGTTGCACATTGGGAATTGAAGGTTTGTAGGCTTTTGGTACTAGAAAATTATCTGAAAATACAAAAAAAAAACATTAGTTAGAAATTGGTTTTTGTCATTTTTGATAAACTTTTTCACCAACTGTAACCACTGTTTTCGGTTTCTTAAAAACATAGACCTAGAAAAAAACTGTTTACGTTATTTGATTGGCCTATTCCATTTTAATAAATTTGTTTACAAGATGTTGTACATTTGAGATTAAAGATTCATAGGCTTTTCGTACTAGAAAATAATCTGAAAATTCAAAAAAATCATTAGTTAAAAATTGTTTTGGTTTTTTTGATAATCTTGACTTTTTCACAACACTATAATGCCATTTTTTCCCAGTTCACCGAAATTATATGTGTTACCGTATCCAAATAACCACAAATCCCTATGTAGAACATTCATGTGACAAGTACATTGTTAAAGTACTGAAAGTACAGGGTGTCCCAAATTGGGCACTTTTAGGGGGTTTAAGGTACTTCTAGGGAAGACAGAGAAAAACTGACCACGCATTGCGAGGCTCAAATTTCAAGAGAAGACTTATAGTGAAAACCGCATTTTGAAATATCGTCTCGTCTTTGAGCTACGGGGGCTTTTTGAAAAGTCTGCATTTTGGAAGGGGGTCGATAACTTCGTTATTAATGGAAATTTTGATTCAGAGTAAATTGCAATTTTATAGACTTTGTCACGAGGAATTATATAGGCAATATATTTTTGACTGTGTAAAATAATAAAAATACTGGAGTGCCTTGACCTTCCTTAGCAGGAAAACGAGGCCACTGTATTTTTTAAAGAAACTGGGTAAAATCAGGTCTCTTTTTACGTTAAAAATTAAAATAAAATGTAAATACCTATATATATTTTTAAAAATTACAACGTGTTTAAGACATGTAGTGAGTTGTTTCTACTCAATTTTACAAAAACAAATAAAATTGTGGGAGATAAAAATTAAAAACAAAAATTAATCTTGCGGGCAATCATTCAAAACTGGGATATTAGTAGCTCGTCTACTAGTTTCGGTCTTGTTGGACCTCCTCGGTACGAGCGTAGCCAGTGTTAAGGGACGATGAATGGGGATGATGATGTCTGAAAAGGAAATATCAAATGTGGACATTTACTGAAAACAGACCGCCGAATTGCAATATCAGTCAGGGTAGCCTCAGGTTTAAGGCGAAATTTGAGGTCACTACGGAGACAGATATAATCAGTCTCAGTAAATCTCTCAAGCCCGGAGATAAATTGAAAGGAATATTTAATATTTAGCTTTATTAGTTTTTCATTAAGTATGTCCTCACACTATTCCTTTCAATTTATCTCCAGGCTTGACGAGAACTCAAAAAATATACAAAAAGTTTGGACAAAAACAAAAAAAAGGGAAACCGATTTTCGGGTGATTACTGAATACTAAAATAATCGAAGGAATCAAAGTAACGAAGGTAATCATTTAATTTTCGGATCGGTATTCGTTACTCCGTTATTTGTCGAGTAACGAGTACTCGAGTAACGAATAGTTACTTTTTCAACACCTCTATCGTCCACTCGTTTAAAATCAATCTGCACTTACACAATGTCCCTAGCGTAGAAACCACAGAATCAACAATCTATTTAGGGGTCTAGCGTGTGTATACATTCCATGCAAATAAATAAAAAAAATTGCACAAAACTAACGATGACGGGTGGGCGAAAAATCACGAAAACAAAAGCACATCTGTCGCGGGCAACTTGAGCCGGCGAAATGTGCCTTTTTCAAGACTATAAATAAAACTTAATGCACAGCAAAAAGTATAGTATGAATTCCATTTATACAATGTACATAATATCTAGACGGCCACACAATATTATTAATTAGACAAGTGAACATTATTATTCATTTGTTATCAACGTTTTTATTAAAAATACTCTGCCAAGCAAGGCACCTAAGCTCACACTAGGTACTATAGTTATAGTGTACGTGTGAGCTAATATAACTAAAAACTGAAATATATTTTATTCAAGTCCAGACTCAATTACCTTTCTTTTGATACCACACAAACCTCCACCCTTTTTTTAAAAACTAAAATGTATTTTGTTTAACTCCAGACTCAATTACCTTTCGTTTGATATTACACACGCCATATTTTTATTTAAACTCTATTTTTTGACATCTACCCCACCTTTTTTTTAAATAAGCTAAAATTCATTTCGTTTAATTCCAGACTTAATTACCTTTCGTTTGATATCGCACACGCCATATTTGCACATAAACTTTAATTTTTGAAGTCTACCCCGACCCTTTTATTTGGCTTGCGTGCGGTGGATTTTGTTCATTTTTAAATGGGACCATCACGGCCCAAGACCCAGCCTAGGTACCAAGTTTCATTTAAATCGGACAAGCGGTTTTTGAGCTATGCGGGTTGGTCGTTACAGACAGACATACAGACAGACGGCGCAACAAAAAAGTTTCAAAATCATCTGAAACGCAAAGATTTATAAAATTTTTTGAAATCGGAGCAACTTTTTTTTTCTCGAAAAAATTAGGATCACCATAGCTTACACTACTATAGTATAGTAGTAGTGTGAGCTAAAATTCCTAAAGTCAATCAATCAAAAAACTAAATAGTCCCATTTGCTGCTTGCTGTGTGTTTAAAAAGAGGGGGGGGGGGGGTTTGCGAGCTGATAGCCCAATAAACTAGTCAAATGGTAAACAACAAGTGAAATTAAAGAAAGAAAAATAAGAAAAAAGTTTTCTGTCATTCAAATGGTGTTGGAAAAAAAATCTGAAAGCATACAGAAAGAATTTTTGAAATCGCTCTATATTTAATAAGAATATGCAAATATGGTTTTTCAATATTTGGATATATTAATATATCCAAATATGTCAACATACAGGGCCTTCAGCACTATACTGATCATGTGCCCTCAACCGCTTTACAAATGCAATATGTTTAGTTTTTTTTTTATTAACCAACAACATGCGGAACGAAGTTTAACGTGAAGAATAATAATATTATGGAGTACCATTGAAATAAAGTTATATAAGTAGAAACTTATAGTACTTAGAAGAGAAAAAATAATATCTAATGGAATTTAGTTCACTTACCAGTTAGAGAAAATATGAGAAACCTCGAAATAAACAATGTAAATCTAAATATTCCAAGGATTTACACACGAAACAACACAAAACAATCCCACATTACTGTATACATAAACCAATATAAGATAAAAGGTGATGATTTATAATTTTATTATTTTTTTATCTGTTATCAGAGAGGTTCAATGTTGACTTTGTGTTCCCGATATTAAAGCAAGCGTGTTGCATGGCAGGCAAAACAGTACAAGTCATTTTTTTTCCGTTTTTACAGCTGAATAAAGCCTTATTATACGGCATATGGACTGTCGCGCCCTAGAAAGAGTGTGAACTGTCGCGAGAAGGGATCGGCGCGTCACTAAAATGTTTTGTTAGGGGAGTTTCAGACTTAATGTCCAAATTGTCTTTTTGTAGAAGAAACAAATAAATCTTTTTAGTTCTGTATGAGTTGGGACTAGGGTATCCAGTACCGGGGCTTGGTCCCGGGACTTTTCCTAAAAAAAGTGGTCCCGGGACTCAGTAAAGGTCCCGGGGCCTTAACGTGGTCCCGACGCAGCGCCGTCTATTGCATGAACGCGAAAGGATCGCAAAAAAGTTAGACGGATTTAGTGAAAATGCAATATTTGCTACTGCCTCAACAAGTACAAGAGCAATCGTACAAACGTCATCAAGTGCAATACCAGATCGATTTTCAAAAATAATATAACGAGAAATGGTCCTTTTTGAGGATGGCGGTTGTCGAGGACAATATTTGCAGCTATGCTACGAGCATTTACTGACTATACCACCTACCAGCGTCCAATCGTGGCACTTAAATCTCACTTTGGACAAAAGTAATGTTTCCCTATACTTACCTTTTTATTTGCTACGTTTGTCAATTTGTTTTTATGTTAACCATTTACCAATATCAATCAACCTGTGTTCTGTTCTGTGTTAAATTAATTTAATTACTTTTATTTTAGTTTCGGGACCAGTCCCGGGACTAGTCCCAGGACCTGACATTTGGTCCCGAAGTCCCGAAAACATATTTGGTCCCGGGACTTGGATACCCTAGTTGGGACGGTTTCAACCTTTGAAAATTGTGTAATGTTCGTTGAGATAAATAATAATATAAGATTACCTAATTATTTAGCGTATTTCTCCAGAAACCCTTCGTTAAACAAGAAGCACAAAAACTAATTTGAAAAAAAAATTGCAATAAATATTTAGTACAAAGGTTTGTTTTTATCTCCAAATAAAAAAAATTATATAGTCACCATAATTTAAAAAAATAAAAATATAGAAAATAGAGTTTATGTGAAAATATGGCGTGTGTGATATTAAACGAAAGGCAATTGAGTCTGGAGTTAAACAAAATAAATTTTGGTTTAAAAAAAGGGGTGGGGGTAGATTTCAAAAATTAGAGTTTAATGAAAATATAGCGTGTGTGATATCAAACGAAAGGTAATTAAGTCTGGAGTTAAAAAAAATATATTTTAGTTTAAAAAAAAGGGTGGGGTAGATTTCAAAAATTAGAGTTTAAGTCAAAACATGGCTTGTGTGGTATCAAACGAAAGGTAATTGAGTCTGGAGTTGAATAAAATATATTTAAGTTTCTAGTTATAATAGCTACTCTATAACTATTGTACCTAGTGTGAGCTTAGGTGCCCATATATTGGCAGAGTAATTTCTTTGTACGTTATCCAACCAGTTTTAATAATTATGAGTATCTAGGATTTTTAGGTCACCTTAATAGTGTACTTTTTAAAACTTCCTCGATTCAACAATCTAAAAACTTAAAAAAGATAGGATTTTATGGGTAAATATTAATTTTTGCTGCAGTAGCACACACCAAAAATTCAACAGAAACTTTTTGAGTAATGGAAAATTAAAAAATTCCTATTTTTTGTACTATATTTATATGGCATTATAAAAAAGATTGAATTTTTGTTAGATTTAGTCAAACTTAAAGCTCTTTCTTTTCAAAAAGCTTAAAACGATAAAATTCGATGACAGGTTGACAAAGTTATAGGCGTTTAATAAGACATAGATTTTGGTAAAACAAACTTTTTTTTGGGTTGCCCTATATCCTCCTGAGACCTCAGCCTTTATCTTTGAGCCGATTTTTCTGAAATTTTGACAATGATTTAGTTTTAAAATTTTTATTCCAGTTTTCAAAAAAAAAAAAACGTTCATTTAAATGGACTATAAGACTAAATCAATACAATTTAACTAAGGCGAAACTGTACATAACAATTATTGCTTCCAGTTAAACAGAAATGCATGCAGCATGGCATAGAAAATACATTAGTTTTCTCATTATATTTTGAACAGAGTTTTTTAGGTTTGAGTACATAGTGGGACATTGCTCAATTTTTTTTGTCTTGAATACTTAACCGGAACTTTTAGGGCCAGATGAGTTGCTTGATCTCTCTGAAAGGCTCATCACTAGATCTGTATTCGTCTTCTGGTTCATAGTTTGCTTATGGAATCTCTTAAAAAGGTTCTTCATTGATGGGAATAACATCTGCCAAGTCCCATAATCAGATATGCCAATATTAATGGAGGTCTTCTAATAATTTTAGGAGAGCCGCGTCATCTTCTTCAGGGGTTAAAGCTTCTTTCGACTCAAAACTTCAAAAAAATAGAAACAGTTTTTTGTCCCGCTGTCCATGTAAATATTTTAAATAGACATATTTTAAAAACTAAAATATTGACAAAGAGCAATAAAATATCGACACAGTTTTTTTACCACATATTTACAGGAAACCAGTCTAAAATATTTAATAGAAATTTTAATTAAAAAAATCTAAAATATCCCCTCTACTTATCATTTAATTTATAAGAACCACCTGCGTGCCCTTTGGTGTGAAGTTTATAACCAAATTGACCGGTTACAACTGGATAAAACGGGAAGGTTTTAATTCCTACCACTTGGTATGTATGTCCACTATAATGTATTAAATGATTTGCGTCCACAGATTTCAATGATCAGACAAAAAAAAATTAAAAATATAAATGGACGTCAGTAGGATATGTAAAAAAATAACAGCACCTAATTTTCCATAAAATTAAAATCCTGCTATTCATACAGTATTGTCATGTATAAAAGACGTTGAAACGTATTTTGTATTAAAAGTAAAAAGAAAAAACCTTATGTCCAACCGCTCCCATAAGTTCGTTCCACTGTGCACAGCCGCCGTCTGATGGCGCCTTAAAAATATTAATTATCCCCGAAAATTGCATTAAAATTTGGTTATATTAGTGGTATGTTCAGCATTTAAGTAACATTAGATTAATATGAGCAATAAGACCCGGACGCACCTCCATGAATACATAAATATGAGTAATATAACATGACTTCCTCGTAAAACATTTTAATGTTTTTTTCCAGAGGCGTGTTAGGGCAGGGGCGGGGCACAGGCCTACCTCCCCAAGCTTTGCCCCATGGGAAATTCTGCAGCATAGAATCAATTTAAAATATGAATAATTAAATTAATGTTCCGTGTTATTAGTAGTCCACAGTAGAGGTGTTGATTTTCGTTACTTTTGAATACTCGTTACTAATCGTTACTCGACTACTAAGTAATCATTTTATATATTCGTTACTATCGTTACTTTGATTACTGTAACTGTATTCAATTCGATCATACAATTAGTGCAAAATTTTCGGACTGTTGTTAATTCGAAGATCATGTACTTGTAAGTATATTTTTGTTGTTGATATTATGGAAATATTCAATTGAAATCTTCAAAATGCGGGCTAAAATTAAAAAAATAAAGGAAGGAATTACGTACCTGTTCTGCGTACAACTTTGTTTTAAAAATCTAATACCTTACATACAAAGAAGTACATACTTAAAATCTAAAAGTAAATAAAAATAGAGACAAAAATAACAATCTTAGACGAGAACTGAACTGATTTTGGATTACCGACTTTCGAGTGATTATTGAATACTAAAATATTCGAAGGAATCAAAGTAACGAAAGTAATCATTTATTTTCGGATCGGTATTCGTTACTCCTTTATTTATCGAGTAACGAGTACTCGATTAACGAATATTTACTATTTTAACACCTCTAATCCACAGTACACCGCTCCATTTTTTAACCGATGAGTAACCGGAGTAACAGGTTGAATTTTTGTAAATAGCTTTATTTTTCCGAGACGCCCAACCCTCTGTGAGAAAATTCTTGAAAGTGATTTCGAACAAAGTACGCGGGCAGACATCTTTTGAGCGTCGGACTAACTAAACCAAGCATGCGATTTTGGGGACAATGTTGCCTTTACTTTCAAACACATTTTTTTAACCCATAGAATCAAAAATAGCCGGCTACTAATTTTATACTGCTACATTTTCCATCTCGTACTTTTGACATGTTTGAGGTGGGGGACACGGCCGTCAAAGCATCTGATTTGTGGGAAAAACGTTTTTTAATATTTTAAATAAATAAATTAATTGTTTCTCCTTAATTAATTTTTTACAGCAAATAAATTGAATCAGTTAGGAATTTACGAAAATTCAGTCTGTTACTCATCACTTATAAAATAGACCCGTAGACTATTAGTGCGATAAAACAACCAAAGAGTCAAAATCCAAAATTAAAATTGGAAATCGACTTTCAAAAGAATTCCTGGTAACGAAAAGCTTAAGACAGGGATGTTGTATCTCTCCAACTCTTTTTAAAATATATATCGCAGTAGCTCTAAACAACTGAAAACGTAAAGTGCACGGCATGAGAATACAACTTAACGGTCGATTTACCATATACACAATACACTTTTCTGACGACCAAGTAATTGTAGCTAGCTTGAAGATATGGAGTATATGACGAGAAAGTTAACGGAATAATACCAAAAGTGAGGGTTAACAGTGAACGTGGACAATACACAGTACTTATGTATTAGAAACGAATCAAGTGAGTTAAAACTAGACAATGAACAAACAATATCTCCATGCAATGAGTATGTATACTTTGGTGTCACATTAGGTAAGACAGAAATAGACTGTAAAGAACTGGAAAAAAGAATAGTAAAAGCAAAAAAGGTATTGGATGTCTTAACAGTATGTTTAGGAGCAGAGAAATAAAAAGAATGTAAAAGATCAATAAGAATATCTAGAGCAGATCATATAAGAAAGAATGATCACTAAAAGACAACTTATATGGTACGGACAAGGGATGAAAGACAAAAAATTACCAAACCAGGTCATAGAATGGCAACCAATAGGGCGCAGAAAAAGGGCGTACTAAACTGGAATGGCAACAGTCAATCCAAAGATCAATGAGTCAAAAAATACTCTGCCAATATATGGGCCCCTAAGCTCACACTAGGTACTATAGTTATAGTGTACGTGTGAGCTAATATAACTAAAAACTGAAATATATTTTATTTAACTCCAGACTAAATTACCTTTTGTTTGATACCACACAAGCCATGTTTTGACTTAAACTCAAATTTTTGAAATCTACCCCCACCCTTAAAAAAAACAAAAAACTAAAATGTATTTTGTTAAACTCCGGACTCAATTACCTTTCGTTTGATATCACACCCGCCATATTTTCACTTAAACTCTAATTTTTAAAATATACCCCCACCCTTTTTTTTTAAATAAATTAAAATGTATTTTGTTTAACTGCAGACTCAATTACCTTTCGTTTGATATCACACACGCCATATTTTCACATAAACTCTAATTTTTGAAATCTACCCCCACCCTTTTATTTGGTTTCTGTTCGGTGGATTTTGTTCATTTTTAAATGGGACCATCTCGACCCAAGACCCAGCCTAGATACCAAATTTCATTAAAATCGGCCAAGCGGTTTTTGAGTTATGCGCGTTGGTCGTTACAGACATACAGACAGACAGACAGACAGACAGACAGACAGACAGACAGACAGACAGACATACAGACAGACAGACAGACGGCGCAACAAAAATGTTTCAAAATCATCTGAAACGCAAAGATATATAAAAATTTTTGAAATCGGAGCAACTTTTTTTTTCTCGAAAAAATTAGGATCACCATAGCTCACACTACTATAGTATAGTATATGTGTGAGCTAAAACCTGACAGAAGAAGATTATCAGGATTGAAGGAGGTGGAGAATAGGCGTGAAACAACGTAGAAAAATGTTCTAAACCGAGATGTAGTAGAAGTAGTAATAGTAGTAGTAGTAAAATAAACGAAAAATAAAAAACTCGATATTATTATTTTTTATCCAGGGACACCTTGAAACTAAAAGCAAAAGCTGTCACTTTATCACTCACCCCCCTTTAAACAATTTTATGAATACGCCACTGTGTTTACTATGTGGACGACAGGTAATAAAAAGCGAGTATAAATAGCAATAGAGAAGTCCTTGGCATCGTCGAAATGTCAATATTTTATACGGTCTGGAATAAAACAAATTGGTCAAGCAAAATAATTTCCCCAAGATGAGACTAGAAACATAAACTCGATTTCAGAAAATTTAAATAATATAAAAAAATTATACCAAACAAAACCAAACCTAAGATGTACTTGAGTGATTCACATTGGACAATTTTAAAGGGATCTGGGTACTTCTAGGGGAAAAAAAGGGAAAACCAACCCACCTTTGCGAAGCTCAAATTAAAAGACAAGAGTTATAAATTTTGATATGTCAACCCATCTTTGGGTGTCGGGGGCTTTTTGAAAAGTCTGCAGGGTTAAAACTTTTTAACACAAAGTTATATTTTAGCTTATAGAATGACCCTCTTTTTATTTGAGTTTTAAAATCAGCCTAAATTTTCCTTTAAAATCATGGTTTTGTTGATTTTTTTATTTTTATATTCTTAGTATTTTTTATTATTATATTTTTTTTAATTTTAATTTTATTCGTTAATTAAAAGTGCATCAAAAACTTATATAATAAACAAAAAAAATCATAAAGTGTGACACATCATATCAATACTTTCAGTGTGTTTTTTTTAACAAAAAAAGTGTCAAAAATAAGACCACTAACGTAGTTTGTTTTAACTTTTGAACCATTTTAATCCAAGTACCTGGCACATTTAAATTACAGAGTTATAGGGGAGTTCATTTTTAACAGTTTTTGTATCAACAAGTTTTTTGTACGATCACGGACCGGAACACGCTAAACACGTGAGGAGGATACTATTAGCGATTAGAAGCCTATTAATTATTCTTTGATAAACAGGGCAGTGGCGTATGCAGAAATAAACCCTGGGGGGCATGAGCGCGGAGCGGTACGCAGAGATAAATCCGGGGGGGGGGGGGGTTCACTGAGATAAATCGGAGGGGAGGGGAGGGGAGGGGGGGCTTGAGCGCAGATCGCTACGCCACTCTACAGGGTGTTATTTAAGTATGCGGCCAAACTCTAAGAAACTTAAAATTTTCCTTCTTGTAAATATTTTTATACTCTTGTAGTCGATTTTGTTGAAATTTGGCAGTGCCATTTGTAGTAGCAAAGATTAAAATTATTCCATCCAGTCGCGTTCCAAAAGACAAACAAACCAATTTTTTGAAATATTGTGTCTTTTTTCTAATGTTTGTATGTTTTAAAATTAATTTAACCACAACTACAACTTCTTTTGTCTTCTTTATTGTATGTCTATGGAGAATTCTGAAAACACTTTTTAATAATAAATAAAACAAAGAGGCGTTCCTAACCGTGATTTACAAGTTATACAAAAACCTTTTTGAAACAAAAATTATTGTTGATAGTCAAGTACTCAACAACTTTGTCATTTAAACATGCCAGTTATTTTTTATGGAAACGGTTCAAAAGTTAGAAAAATTGCGTGTACTTATTTTTCTCACTTTTTGCTTATTATTAGTAATGAATGATTTTTAAAAAAATACCAATAGAAAAAAAATTACAGAGAATTAACTTATCTACAAATTTCTCTACAATTTTTTTCGATAAATTCATAATAAGGATGAAAATCGGTAAAAACAGAAAATCCAAGATGGCGGACAGTTCCCATATCAATTTAGAGGCAAAAAAAAAAGATTTCATAATCTACTCTTAACTCCGTCAATATACATATAAGGTGGCCCAAAAAAAATGTACGTTATTGTTGTTACTCTTTGTTCCCCATTATTTTAAAATTTACCTATTTCCCAATTTTTTTGTGCGCCACACGAACAAAAACAACTATTTATTTGACCTACGTTACACAATAACCCTTTGCCAGCATCAACACCTAATTCGTTGAGGTATAACTATTAATTTTTAACCAATTTTTTCAGTTGATACCTTTTAGTGCACGACAAAGACGTGGCTTTTTAATCAATGTTTAAACGCGAGTACAGCGGCACACAAAAAAATTTAGCGAAGGGTCCGAAAAATGGCTAAATTTTAAAATCATGGGCCAACTTGGGTTTTATAGAAATCAGAATTTTGACAAAAAAGTCGTATAGTCTTAGCTTTCTATAGAGACCAAAATCATAAAAAACGAGAAGGGTAAAAAGGGTACTACTACTATGTCGGTTTAGAACGTTGTTCGACGCCTATTCTCCACCTCCTTCGATCCTGACAATTATTTTCTGACAGGTTTTTTTGACTCATGGATCTTTTTCTGCGCCCCATTGGTTGCCATTCTAGGACCTGCTATAGTAATCTTTCGTCGTTCATCCGTTGTACATGGCCGTACATTGGAGTTATTGTTTCAGTTGTCTTTTAGTGACGTCATCCGTTATGCTTCCCTCGATTCCCCTTCTTTCTTTTATGATCTCATTTCTGATATGATCTGTTCTAGATATTCTCATTGATCTTATTGCAGCCATTTCGATACTTTCCATTTTTGTTTTGTATTTTTCTATTACGCGACAAGTCTCTATTCCATACAACAGCGTGCTTTTCACCATCGCTTCATATATGTTAAATTTTACATTCTTTTTTATCTCTTTGCTCCATAAAATACTGTTAAGGCATCCATAACCTTTTTTGCTTTTCCTATTCTTTTTTCCAGGTTTTTACAGTCTGTTCCTCTCCTATCAATACGAAACCCAAGTATATATACTCATTGCATGGAGATATTGTTTGTCCATTGTCGAGTTCTAACTCACTTAATTCGTTTCCAATACATAAGTACTATGTCTTGTCCAGGTTCACTGTTAATCCCCACTTTTGGTATTCTTCCTTAACTTTCTCATCATATACTCCATGTCTTCTTTATCATTAGCTATAATTACTTAGTCGTCAGCAAACTGTAGTGTGTATATGGTAAATCGGTCGTTAAGTTGTATTCCCATGCCGTGTACTTTACGTTTCCAGTTTTTTAGAGCTACTGCGATATATATTTTAAAAAGAGTACAACATCCCTGTCTTAAGCCTTTCGTTACCAGGAATTCTTTGGAAAGTCGATATCTAATTTTAATTTTAGATTTTGACCCTTTGTATAGTTTTTTTATCGCTTTTATGTATGTATGATTGATATTAGTTTACTCTAACACTGTCCATAATTTTTCTACTGGAACGGTAAAAAAAGTACAGCCAAAAAAAATTTTTTTTTGGCTCACCTTATATATTTCGTCCGCCATTCGTTACTTTGAAAATATCTAAAATGAGTGGATTAACCTACACAGATTTTGTCTGGTGTAACATGAATAACAAAATATTCAATAAAATACAGGAGGGGAAATTGGGTTGCAATGAGACAATCCTTTATTTATAGACACGTTCAGCTGGGCACACAGAACATACAAAATGCTTCTGGGGAGAAACTTGAGAACCCATATTATATTCAAGCACGGACCTTTAATACATTTTATAGGGTAGGGGACAATTCGCCGCGGCCGATTCGCCGCAGCCGATTCGCCGCGGGACAATTTGCCGCCGGCCGATTCGCCGCGGGGACAATTCGCCGCGAGATTTTTTGTTTTATGATATTACCATTGGCAATTGTTTAAACATTTTTATTTAGCTTTCATATAATATATTTGTTTATTTGTTTGGTTATAACTTTTTTCAAACTTTTCCAACTAGGTATTTGGTGGTTAGTATACAATTCAAAATTTTTTTTTATTAAAAAAATTAATAAAATTATGATCTCTAACTTTAAAAAAATCAAAATGGCGGTTCCACAATGGCGCACTTTTTTATTTATAAACCGATTTGCCTCAAACTTAAAACATCGCGGCGCTTAAGGTAACACAATACAATTTTTGACTCAAATTTATAATTCTGAAAATGGCGGATTCAAAATGGCGGATTTTCCTATTTTTGAACCATTTTACATTCGGAATTTTAAGATCTTTCAGGTCGCTGATTATGATTTCCAACTTAAACTTTAAAAAAATCAAAATGGCCGTTCCAAAATGGCGGATTTTCCCATTTATGAACAAATTTGCATCAAACTCGGAATTTTGAGATCTTTCAGGTCGCTAAATATTATTTTTAACCTAAATTTATAAAAACCAAAATGGCGGACTTTCCCATTTATGAACCAACATGGACCTGAAGGATCTTAAAGTTCCGAATTTGATGCATATTGGTTTATAAATGGGAAAATCCGCCATTTTGAATCCGCCATTTTCAGCTTTTTAAATTTGAGTCAAAAATTTTATTGTGTTACCTTGATGTTTCAAGTTTGAGGAAAATCGGTTTATAAATAAGAAAATGCGCCATTGTGGAACCGCCAGTTTGATTTTTATAAATTTAAGTCAAAAATAATAATCAACGACCTGAAATATTTTTAAAGTTTCGAGTTTGATGCAAATCGGTTCATAAATGGGAAAATCCGCCATTTTGGATCCACCATTTTATTTATTTTTTTAGTTAAAAAAATGTTGAATTGTATACTAAACGAACCGAACCGAACCTAGTTGGAAAAGTTTTAAAAAAGTTATAACCAAACTAATAAACAAATATATTATATGAAGTCAAGCTAAATAAAAATGTTTAAACAATTATTTTGCCAACGGTAATATCACAAAACAAAACATCTCGCGGCGAATTGCCCCCGCGGCAAATCGGCCGGCGGCGAATTGTCCCGCGGCGAATTGGCCGCGGCGAATTGTCCCATCCCCCATTTTATAAATTATTGCAAGTATAATAGTCCAGTCATTAAAGAATTTTTGCTTGCAAAAGGTTCATGTGTGCAAAGGTGTAGTCACGATTTTGACATTGGATTCCTAAAAACAAATTTGAGTTTTCGACCTTGGGGGGGGGGGGCGGCTCCCCCGGTCATCTTAGATTTAGTGTGCACAAAAAAGTTTTTTTTATAATTACTTGGTTAATGTACGTTTTAGAACAAAAAAATGTTAACAAAAGTTGAAGACAATAAAATGTCCTACAAAAACGATATTGTACATTTTTTTGCCAGACGAATGGTTTTCGAGTTATGACGTTAGACATTTCGCCGTCATTTTTGACCGAAGTTTTTTTTAGTGGTCTTTAACTTCTAAACTGCTTATTTTTTTAAAAAATTTGTAATATGTAACATAAAACTCTGGGTAGTACCCTTTGAGATACGAACCCTGAAGTGTTAGCAGTACACCGATTTCCTATGTATTTCCATAGTAAATAAACCGAAATTATTCAGTTTTATGTCATTTTCTCAAAAGGTAAGCATTTTACAGAAAGTGTGAAATCAACTTTATTATAGAAAATTAAATAATCTTTTAAACGATATATTACCAAATTGGTCCAAGTCCACGGTTAGCACTTAATGGGCATCCATAATTTCGGGTTAACCTTTAAGATCACGAAAAAAAAATGTTTTTTGGGTTTTATTCAGTTTTCAAAAAAGTATGCATTTTAGGGAAAACATTTAAAAGTTTTTCTAGAGAAAATAAAATGATCTTTTAAATGACGTATCACAAAGTTGTGTTAAAGCTATAATTGACACTTAAGGGAACGTCCTTAAATTACGATACGCAAAAATTCAGTATATTTGACCCCCCTCCCCCCTCGTAACGCATTTTCGAGAAAAAACACATTAAAAATACATTGAGTGTAACGCTAGGACAAACCCCCCTCCCCCCCTACAGCGTTACGTAATTTAAGGACAGGCCCTAAGAGGCGTCCGCATATTGAGGTTATTTTTTTCTCATAAATTTTTTTAATATGTGATATGCCGTTTGAAAGAACATTTTATTTCAATCAACAAACATTTTATTTTCTCTAAAAAAGGTGTTTTAATATTTTTACCCAAATTGCTTAGTTTTTTTAAAAACTGAATAAAACCAAAAAAAACATCTTTTTTTGGGGATCTTAAAAATAACACCAATTTATGGATGTCAATTAAGTGCTAACCGTGGACTTGGCCCACATCGGTGATACATAGTTTAAAAGATCATTTAATTTTCTAGAATAAAGTTGATAACACACATTCTGTAAAATGCTTACCTTTTGAGAAAATGGCATAAAACTGAATAATTTCGGTTTATTTTGCATATACTATGGAAATACATAGGAAACGGATGCACTGCTAACACTTCGGGGTTCGTATCTCAGCAAGCGTACTACCACAGCCTACCTAACAACGGTAGGCTGTGGTACTACACAGAGAATTCTATGATTTCTCATTTTAAAGGCTAATAGTTAGATTTTATTTTATGTTAATACAGATTTTCTTAATAATAAGCAGTTTGGTTAAAGGCCACCACAATCAAAATATTGGTCAAAATCTTAGAGTAAGACTCTATCCAAAATTGCGGCGAAATGTTTAGCGCCATAACTCAAAAACCATTCGTCTGACAAAAAAACGTACAAAAGCGTTTTTGTAGAAAGTTTTATTGCCTTTAACTTTTTTTTCTAAAATGTACAGCGACTAAGTAAAAAAAAACCCTTTCGTGCACTCTAAATTCAAGATGGCGAAGGCAGCCCCGCCCTCCCCAAGGTCGAAAGCTCAATTTTTTTTAGGACTTTAATGTGAACAGCATATGGGGGTATTTTTTTCACTCTAATGACTGATCTATAATAAATAACCTAATCATCAAATTTAGATATGTGGCCAACTGAATAATAATAATTTTAACAACTGAACTGGTTTAATTTACTTTTCTAAAAACGTTTAGAGACCTAAAAATTATTTAAAACTCATATTGCAAATTAAAATTTTTGGATCGAAATTAATAATATTGTTAATTTGTTGAAATGTTTAGTTTTGAAAAAACCATATATTTTTTATAATACATTTTATAGTTTTTTTGTTCATTTTACTTTTTGTTGAAATTAAACTGATTTGTTCTTTAAATATGTTTAATGCTGCCAGTTATTTTTGTTTTTGTTTTATTTTGAATTTTTGGGGAAACCTAACCTTAAAGTTTGTTTTGATATTTTTGGGCTTTTAACAAAAACCTTCAAAAAAAGAAACTCCTTGTTTGGGAAAAATTCAAATTCAGGTGATAATTTCTCTCTTTGTTGAAAGTTATTTTCTTTTTGATCACCTGATCATTTTGGCAAAAATCATGCGCGTTTTGCACACGCTGGCCAAGCTTCCAGGATGCAGTGACCCTACACGCTGGGAGTTTGAAGCGCCCCCTTGTATTTGACAAGGGAATGAAGAACTCAGGACTCCAATGTGAACAACATATGTCACAATCGCGACTGCACCACCTTTTGCAAGCTGGGGGTATTTTTTTCACTCTAATGACTGGCCTATAATAAATAACCTAATCATCAAATTTAGGATATAAAGTAACTGAATACGGCAGTGCATTAGATATATGGCCAACTGAATAATAACATTTTTACAACTGAACTGATTTCATTTATTTTTCTAAAAACGTTTAGAGAATTAAAAATCATTTAAAAACACATATTGCAAATTAAAATTTCTGGATCGAAATTAAATCAGATTTTATGAGTGGACATAATTAACCTATATCATTAGTCAACTCTTTTAACATAATAATATTGTTAATTTGTTGAAATGTTTAGTTTTGAAAAAAATATATATTTTTTATATTTTATAGTTTTTTTGTTCATTTTACTTTTTGTTGAAATTAAACTGATTTGTTCTGTAAATATTTAGAGGTTTAAAAAACCTTTAAAAAGAGGTCATCACCCACATGACATTGGAATTTAAGATTTTTGTGGCGCGGTTAAATAAAAAAGTCTGGGGGAGGGTCGGTCCGGTTCAGGAAGGGGGGGCGGATGGGGTGATAAAAAAACATAATATTTTTTTCTCAGTTAGGGCTGTAACTTATATGTTTTCTCTTTTTTGTGTGTTTAAGGGCTATTTTCCTGTAGTGAGTTGACTATACCAATATTTAATGAATGAACACCCTGTATATTTTTCTAACAAAACGAAGTAATTAAGACATTTTTATTTAAAGTTAAAAATATCTGAGATATTAGAATTTTTAAATATTACAGTTAGAATATAAACAAAGCTATGAAAGCCACATTTATATGTAGTAGGTGTTTTTTTTAATGTCAATATTTAATTTCAATAGCAAAGTTATTTTTAAATTGAGGAAAAATTTCATATTAGTATTAATACTGCTGGGTCAATTTTTATAAGATTTTCATGAAAATAGTGTTCGACACTGCAACGAGTTGATTAGATTTTACTCAAAATCCATTAATGCTAATAATGACAGTCTTTTGACAGTTAAAATTTTTTAAAAATGCTAACTTTGTAACGGAGCATAGCATCAATATGCCGTTGTCGAAATATAGTAGAATACATTTTCTCAAGAATTTATATTACAACCAAATACTTCGTAGGAGCTTTCGTTTCTAAGATATTAACAAAAAACTGTTTTCAAGGCTGATATAGCGTGGAGTTCACTTGAAGTGTGCTAATCATATATACGTAATACGCATATGGTGCTAATGGGCTAGAAATGTAACAGATTCGTCATGAATCCATTTATTTATTCAAAACTTATTTTAGATAAAAAAAATTGTACACGGGTGTTGTTCATTTATAAAAAAACACACACATTTTTCTAACGTGAAAATATTTAAAACACAATTATTTATTCACTAACAACCTATTTTCTTTGCTACAACAGAATCCAACAATTTTTCATTACATCATAAAAATTTATTACAATGTCAATTGTGGTAACAATTAAGATACCTACTGTTTTAATTTTAACGATAAATGTTTGGTAAACAAAAAATTTTAAATAACTTTTGCACTATGTGAATAAAATTGCACTACATATTTGTCTCTTATTTCCTTATTAATTTCGAGAAAATAATCTATTTTTTGTTGTTTTTTTATTGATTAATACATTTAATTAAACCCTTGTGAATCTTAAATTACCCTGAGGTCCTTCAAGTAGGCCATAGTAGGCCCTTGTAAAAATGAATCAAGTACACGCTAGTATTAAAATTAATATTAAATTATTTTTGTCCATGCGTCGCCTTACAAAACGATTGAGTTCAAAAAAATTGGGCCTGATGTGTGGTGATATTTAAAAAAATAATAATTTAGGGGTTTAAAAAGCGCATGTATACATTTTACGCAGTGGCGGATCCAGGGGGGCCAGACGGACCCGGGCACCCCCCCCCCCTTCCTGACATTAAACTTTTTTTGACTTTGAGGGAAAAAGTTGCACTGCATTAATCGCAATTTTTAACAAAATTTGCACGCAGCATAACTTTTTCAAATTTTTTTGAGAAAAATTACCTGATATTCTAAAAATTTTTTCCTGCGGCGCATGTTCTATGCCTGTAAATTTTTATTTCAGACCTAAGACTTAATAATAACAACATAAAACGATATATTCTGGTTTTTCCTTCCTCCTTGGCCCCTCCCCCCTCGAAATCCTGGATCCGCCACTGATTTTACGTGTAGGTAATAAGCAAAGTCAACTCTGTCAAGGATCCCATTATTTTCGAGATAGCCATAACCACAACCGCCTTAAATTAACAAGCCTGATCCTTCTTTGAAATACAACACTGTCCAAGGCTGACATTTCCATTATTTTCTTATCAGCCTGTATTTTTTGTGTTTTCAAAGAAGTCAGGATGTTAGGGCTGTAACTTATAGGTTTTCTCCTTTTTTGTGTATTTAAGAGCTATTTTCCCATAGATAGTTGACCCTACCAATATTTAATGAATGGATACCCTGTATATTTTTCTAACAAAACAAAGTATTTAAGAAATTTTTATCTAAAGTTAAAAATATCTGGGATATTAGAATTTTTAAATATTACAGTTAGAATATAAACAAAGCCATGAAAGCCACATTTATATGTAGTTTTTAATTTTTTTTACTGTCAATATTTAATTTCAATAGCAAAGTTATTTTTAAATTGAGGAAAAATTTCATATTAGTATTACTTATATACCGCTGGGCCTGTTTTTATGAGATTTTCATGAAAAATAGTGTTCGACACTGCAACGAGTTGATTATATTTTGGTCAAAATCCATTAATGCTAGTAATGAATCTTTTGACAGTTAAAAATACTCTGCCAATCTATGGGCACATAAGCTCACACTGGGTACTATAGTTTTAGTGTATCTACTTGCAAGCTAATATAACTAAAAACTGAAGTATATTTTATTGAACTCCAGACTCAATTACCTTTCGTTTGATACCACACAAGCCATGTTTTGACTTAAACTCTAATTTTTCAAATCTAACCCCACCCTTTTTTTAAAAACTAAAATGTATTTTTTTTAACTCCAGACTCAATTACCTTTCGTTTGATATCACACACGCCATATTTTCACTTAAACTCCAATTTTTGAAATATACCCCCACCCTTTTTTTTAAATAAATTAAAATGTGTTTTGTTTAACTCCAGACTCAATTACCTTTCGTTTGATATCCCACACGCCATATTTCCCCATAAACTCTAATTTTTGAAATCTACCCCCACCCTTTTATTTGGTTTGTGTTCGGTGGATTTTAGGAGAAATTAGGATCACCATAGCTCACACTACTATAGTATAGTATATGTGTGAGCTAAAATTTAAAAAAACTTTGTAACAGAGCATCGCATCAATATGCGGTTTTCGCAATATAGTAGAATACATTTTTCAAGAATTTGTGTTATAACCAGAAACTTCGTAGGAGCTTTCATTTCTAAGATATTAACAAAAAACTTGACTTGAAGTGTGCTAATCATACATACGTAATACGCATATGGTGCTAATGGGCTAGAAATGTATTAGATCCGTTATGAATCCATTTATTTATTCAAAACTTATTTTAGATAAAAATAATTGAATACAGGTGTTGTTCATTTAGAAAAAACACACACACATTTTTTAACGTATAAATATTTAAAACAATTATTTATTCACTAACAACCTATTTCTACAACAGAATCCAACAATTTTTCATTACATCATCAAAATTTATTACAATGTCAATTGTGGTAACAATTAAG
Organism: Aspidapion aeneum; assembly: GCA_963576565.1. Classification (NCBI taxonomy): domain Eukaryota; kingdom Metazoa; phylum Arthropoda; class Insecta; order Coleoptera; family Brentidae; genus Aspidapion; species Aspidapion aeneum. Next base: position 27,998,291 of record OY755038.1, on the reverse strand, counting down.
AAACCTACTGTTTTAATTTTAACAATAAATGTTTAGTAAACAAAAAATTTGAAATAACTTTTGCACTATGTGAATAAAATTGCACTTTTTGTCTCTTATTTCCTTATTAATTTCGAGAAAAGAATCTATTTTTGTTGTTTGTTTTATTACCCAACTGCAGAACGGCGAAAGGAAGGGTAATGTTTTTCGATTGGGATATGTATGTATGTAAGTATGTAAATATGTATGTTTGTGTCACGCTACAGGCTAAACGGCTGAACCGATTTAGACAAAAAAAGGTGTCGTTGATGCTACTGATCCCAAAGTGCTATAGACCCAATTTTGTCACATGATGTAGGCTTTAGTGCATACAAATTATCTAAATTTGAGGCGATTTTAATGAAATTCCTTTGATCACCCATCCAAATGTCCTCTAATTTGCTGTAGTTACTTTGCAGTCCTCCCTGCTCCCACCCATCTCCCCTCCAGTCATTCAATTTTATCATATATAGAGCGATTTTAAAAATTCTTTCTGCATACGCTTTCAGATTTTTTTTCCAATATCATTTTACTAGTTGCCCCCGCCCTCCTTATTAGTAATAATTGTAGCTATAACTTTCGCAAATATAAAGTGATTTTAAAAGGTTTTTCCTCACACGCTTTCATTTTACTAGTTTCACCCTCCCTCTCCTGCTCTTCTCCCCACCCTCCTAATTGGTAATAGTTGTAGCTATACATTTCACAAATATAGAGCGATTTCAAAAATTCTTTTTGCACACGCTTTAATACTTTTTTCCAACATCATTTTACTAGTTTCCCCCTCCCTCTCCCTCTCTTCTCCTCACTCTCCTTATTTGTAATAGTTAGCTTTACCTTTCATAAATATAGAGCGATTTCAAAAATTCTTTCTGCACACGCTTTAAGATGTTTTCGACACCATTTTACTAGTTGCCTCCTTTCTCTTTCCTCCCCCACCTTCACTCAATGGAAGGTGACAATGTTCGCGTCTGTAGAAAATCTACACATACTTTTTGGGTAAAGCTAAATAAATGGTAAATGCATAGTGCTTTTTATAAGGCTGAATAAAAATTAAACCTAAATTTGGAAATAAAAAAAAATAAATAAAAAAACCCCTAACTGCTAAATTTACTTATAATTACTAGCCGCAGTTGGGTACAAAATTACCTAATAATCTGATTCATGAAAATACAACACTGTATAGTTTCGTACGTGCGCTTTGGGCATCAAAACTAAAAGTTGAAGCATGTCGTACATTATAGGTATACCTATCAATTTTGTATCCAACTGCGACTAGTAGTTACAAGTAAATTTAGCAGTGTTTTTTTATAGAAAAAAAATTTTTGACTAATACATTTAATTAAACCCTTATCTTAAATACATATTTATATTATAATCAACATTTAAATGCAACACTGATTTTGAAAAATTGATAAGTACAGTCGAACCTCTCTAACTCGAACCTCTATAACTCGAACCTCTCTATAACTCGAACCTTTTAAGTGGTTTCTGCACTTTTTATATGTATTTTAACTTGTTTAATTCAAATTTCTATAACTCGAACTGTTTTGGTTGTCCCTTTGAGTTCGAGTTATAGAGGTTCGACTGTAGTAGTAGTGGGGGGTTCGGTTCACCCCCAGGTCCTTCACGTAGGCCATAGTAGGCCCTTGTAAAAATTAATCAAGTAAACGCTATTATTCAAATTAATATTTATTTTTTTGTCCATACCTGGCGTCAATTCCTTATGGATCGTTCATACTCGTCTTTTGTCTAGTCTTTTGTCTTGGTTTAGTCATATGTCTTGTCATAAGAAAGTTAAAACCACTGTTTCTTATGGGAGTGTTCATACAATGCTTTTGCTTTTGTTTTTGATTAGTCTTTGTCTTAAGAGTTGCCAACTTTCAATCCTTAGGACAACGACTAAGACGAGTGACAGACATCAGCTGATATTTGTTGTTTTTTTTTTACAGGGCGTCTGAAGAGCGCAAGCGCGCGGTCGAAATTTTGAATTTACTGCTATTATTCATGTTTTTAACAGAAAATCTCAACATAACCTCAAAATTTTATTTGTTTTTTTTTCTTTTTCGCTTTTGTTCTTTCGTGTCTGTGTTTCGTGCACAGATTAGCTTAAATAAGATTGTTTTGTGTAGAAAATGACTTTTGAAGAGGGCCTTTTTATTGAAATTGATTTTTTTTCAGTGGGTTTTGACTAAGACTAATCAAAAACAAAAGATGAGTATGAACAGCCGATTTTGTTTAAGACAGCTAAGACTAATCAAAGGACAAAGACTAATCAAAAACAAAAGACTAAGACGAGTATGAACAATACTACAAAACGCTGAGTTAATTTTCATAAAATTTAAAAAAGAAATGGTGCTGTGTGTGGTGATATTTAAAAATAAATGAATCCCTGACGGATCTGATACCTTCTTAGCTAGCCTATTAGCCCACTTCAAGTGATATTTCAGCCTTAAAAACAGTTTTTTGTAAATATCTTAGAAACTAAAGCTCTTACGAGATTTTTAGTTATAACATAAATTATTGAGCAAAATGTAATCTACTAATTTGATGCGATGCTCCGTTAAAAAGTTAGCATTTTTTAAAAAATTGTCAACAAACTGTCATTAGCATTAATGGATTTCCACCAAAATCTAATCAGCTCGTTAGATTGTCAAACACTATTTTACCTCAAAAATTTTATGAAAATCGATTTAGCGGTTTAGGATCTATCGATTTAGCGGTTTAGGAGCTATCGTGTTACGGACAGAAACGTAAAAATAATTTAGGGGTTTAAAAATACGAAACTAAACAAAAAGCCGCCCTTCCAAAAAACATAATTTTTTTTATAAAAACTTCAAACAAAACATAACATGTAACTTTTACTACCTACCTATTATTGTATAAACAAATCCCATTAATTTCACATCATTGATAACAAAAGATTTCCTAACATATAAAAAGTTTGCTCACTGACCATAAAGTTTATATTTTCACTGTAAAATATTTGTTTATATTTAAGCAATACCGATGCTATGCATCAACAAACTTTCACTACAGGAGAAAGGTACTACCCGAGAAGAGCAAACACACTCGGGTACTACGGTACCTAAAAGGTGTTGAATGAAGCACGGTGCAAAGTTAACTGGTTCCCCCCTTTAAAACAAAACGAACCATGCAACTTCTGGCATTTAAAACCCGTGTTAAAACTTTGAGAATTGGGGGCGCTATGCCTGACAAAGAGTGTTACATTCTGTCCTTAAGGCACCTCGACAATGACACAATAAGCATACACGCGTCATCCTTAAAGCCGCGTATTCACTTTCACATGAGCATGAAAACGCATGCCTAGCTGCAAAGCCAAACGAATGCCTCGTTCGAATTCATACTAAGTGAATTCCACATTGAGACCAACAAATGCCATCCATCCTTAAGTCGTTTATGCAGAGTTTGAAAAGGTAATCTGTTTCGGAAGTTCCGGAGACAATTAGTCTTTTTCAAACAGATGTAAAAGGACTATCGTGTATAACTGATAAACTATTTATACGATTATAATGAAATTTGGTGTATAGTTGTAGTTTATGGGGTTCCAGTAGATTTTTTTCCACAATAGGGCTAAAAAATTCATATCACATGCAGAGGGAATTAAAGAAGGGTAGTTTTAACAATTTTTTTATTTTTTTTTTACCCCTTGTAAGAATTTTAATAAACGTACATACATGTTTTCAGATCTCTATTGCCTTTTGTTTCCGAGATATGGGAAATCACTAATATAACCCTTAATTTTTTTCTCTTAGGATCCCTATAAAAGGGTTAAGTTAGGGGTTGTGCGACGTAGGAATGACATTTTAAAAAATCCTTTCTTAGTAATGTCTAAATAATAAAGCCAATAAAACCATTAATCATAAATGTAGCAGTAGGTGTAACGTAAATTTAAAAAAATATATATTTTTAGGAGAAATTTATTTAAAACTTTTTTTACCGTTTTACATTTCTCGCGCACTGCACCCTCTCACGCTTTAAGGCCCAAGCGTTGATATTAGGAACCTATTGCAATAGTGCCAGGCACAAATTGTTTTTAATGCGAAACTGTTAATATAGTGCCCGGCACAATAATAATAATAATAATAATTAATGTCTTTATTTCACAATTTAGAAATCAAACTTACAATATAGGTACAAATGTTTATTTTACAAAAAAGACAATTGTGAAAAAGGCGAAATTCAGCCCTTTCGACATGCTTGATGCCAAAAGCGCTGATCAGTTAACCTTTTTTAGCTCACACATATACTATACTATAGTAGTGTGAGCTATGGTGATCCTAATTTTTTCGAAAAAAAAAAGTTGCTCCGATTTCAAATTTTTTTATATATCTTTGCGTTTCAGATGATTTTGAAACTTTTTTGTTGCGCCGTCTGTCTGTCTGTATGTCTGTCTGTCTGTCTGTGTGTATGTCTGTAACGACCAACGCGCATAACTCAAAAACCGCTTGGCCGATTTTAATGAAATTTGGTACCTAGGCTGGGTCGAGATGGTCCCATTTAAAAATGAACAAAATCCACCGAACACAAACCAAATAAAAGGGTGTGGGTAGATTTCAAAAATTAGAGTTTATGTGAAAATATGGCGTGTGTGATATTAAACGAAAGGTAATTGAGTCTGCAGTTAAACAAAATACATTTTAATTTATTTAAAAAAAAAAGGGTAGGGGTATATTTTAAAAATTAGAGTTTAAGTGAAAATATGGCGTGTGTGATATCAAACGAAAGGTAATTGAGTCCGGACTTTAACAAAATACATTTTAGTTTTTGTTTTTTTGTAAGGGTGGGGGTAGATTTCAAAAATTTGAGTTTAAGTCAAAACATGGCTTGTGTGGTATCAAACAAAAGGTAATTTAGTCTGGAGTTGAATAAAATATATTTCAGTTTTTAGTTATATTAGCTCACACGTACACTATAACTATAGTACCTAGTGTGAGCTTAGGGGCCGATATATTGGCAGAGTATTTTTTAAATTTGTGCCTGGCTTTATTGCAATAGGTCCCTATTATCCTGAGAGCGTAAATGGGCCACTTTATAAGCCGCTTTCAAGCGAATAATGTAATTAGTAGTATTTACGACTGGCGTTCAAGCGGCCTTAGTAAATACCACTCCTTGAAGAGTGACGTCACGAATGAGCCCTTTGTACGTCATCGTTTATTACCGGTAATTACCTCACTTTCGAGGAAGGTTATTGGGTTTTCTAACCTCACAATCATTTGTTTTGTTTTTTTTTTCGGAAAAATTTTGCGTGAATTTTTGCAAAACAAATCTGAAAAAATTGGAATGAGTGAAATTGATGAGGGAAAAGATTAAATATAGATGACTTTGATGTCGCTTGTTTGTTAATCAATAGTAACTACAATTCTTTTTACCCTGACTATACTCTTTGGTGTGGTTTAAGTGTTTTTTTAGAATGATCGATCATCTGGCCCCCTTCTGCATTGTGCAAAAGAGGAATCATTGAATGATTCTTAATTTTTAAGTAAAGTTTATATGTAAGTTTTTTTTCTTCAAATTATGCCCATTTCGAATTAAATACGCCAGTATTTCAGCGTCGGTCGAGAAGAACTTAAATTTAATAATGGCAAGAAGATTGTTATTTATCTGTAAAAAATCGCAAAAAGCAACAACAAAAATAACCGGTTATAGAAAAAGCTACTCAAGCGGTGTTTCTGTGGTAATAGGCTAAGGGCCTAAACAGCTGATTTTAAATGTCAACCAAGGGATAACCAGAGGTAATTACTAGTTATTCGCTTGAAAACGGTTATACTATTTTTGAGTCAGTCCTAATTATTGGTTTGTCGTACAAAATATTATTTATAACTTGCCTAAACTAATATTCGCCCTATGAGACTTGAAAATCCTAGTTGTTTTTGCAGTATCCAATCATGCAATTTTGTGTGTCGTTGTTCGTCAGATAAACGGACCCTATTCCAGAACCATTACAACAGCAATCCATGCGGGCGTATTTTGTATAAAAACGTTTTCTGATGCAAATTATACTTGGGGCCGCTAAAACAAATAAAAAAACAACAAAGGCGAGGCTGCCTTGCCGGGTGAATATTCTTGAGCCAACGGCATACCATACACATCCATTAACGTGGTTTGTCCTTCCTAGCAGATGATGTGCAGGGGTTAGTAGCGGCGAAAGAGAGGCATGACAACAAAAGCAATATGTCCCATGGATTTTAAGAATGCCTTAAGGTTCAGTCGATGCTTAGCCGGACTTAGAGTCCCTGTATGTTGACATATTTGGATATATATCCAAATATGTCAACATACAGGGACTCTAGCCGGACCTACCTCAAGGATGCCTATGAGGGTATTTTTAGATACCGTCCCCTTAGTGCAACAACTAGATAACTGGAAATTGATAGTTTTGAGAAAATCTCAAGATGTCTCTTTATAAAATGTGCATTTTTGGAGTTATCTATTTCTTGTCACTTTTTAAACAAGTTTGGTTGCTCGTACAAGATATCTAGATGTTGCATTAAAAAGAGAGAGAGAAAGAGAGAATGAAAAATAGATCAGCTTTAACTGGATAACTCAAAATGCATAAATTTCAAGTTATCTAGTTGTTGCACTAAAGGGGCGATATGTTATTACGACAATTTTTATAACTTAACGATTTTCTTAAAGGTTAAAGCTAACATATTTTCTAATAGTGACCATTTCAGGATACCCTTACTGAATATATAAACTTTAAAACAGTTATAAAAAATATTTAATTAAATTTTTATACAGGAAACAAAATGATTTTTAAGGTTTTCTTCTTTTTGGGTCGGATATAAAAACGCGAGGATTTAAAATTTGGGTAAATTTAATATCAACAATAAAATATGTGATGCGGTGTGTGATTATTATACATATTAATATGTGGGCCCACCTGTGCCGGTGGCATATTTGTAAGCAGAAGACGCGTCCGCCAAATGACGCGAGCCGAAGTAGAGTGGTATATAGCAGACCAGTCAGGCAAAACCGCTTAGTAAACGGCAGACACATGAGAGTAGCAAAAATGTGCGGAATAAAGAGCTGTATATAGCCGCTCCGGAACGAAATAGCGATGTATCAAAATACCGAATCAAACCAACCCGAATCAAATCAAACCAATCCGAAATACGCTATTATATCCTACGGTATTTTGACTATACTAGCTTATTTAAAAAAAAAAAAAACTTCCCTGATTCTTTTCCGGGATCCTAGAGGGTGCGAATCCGAACCAAATCGAACCGCTCTGAACCGAATTTGGTTCGGTTCGGATTCATACTCTCTAGGATTCCGGAAAACAAGTCTGGAGAGTTTTTTTTTTTTTAAATATGCTGGTTCGGTTCGGTTCGGATTCACACCCTCTAAGATCTCGGGAAAGAAGTCAGGAAAGTTTTTTTTTTTTGAAAAAATTACTTAGGAGGAAACCCTTTAGTCGAACTATATGCCAAAACGCAACCGAACTATCGCTATTTTGATAGTCGCTATTTTCTTACATCGCTCTTTTGATACATCGCTATTACCAGTAAACAGCAGACGTATCAGGCGGACTTTGGCGGACGCATCTGCTAAATATTAAGGGAAGGGACAACGCGTCTCCTATTTACAAATATGCGCTTTCGGTCGGCCACCATCAGTTACCTAAAATTATTACATTTTGTTAGATGTTATGACTGATATATAAATGTTAATTTGGTTTTAAATCTACCTTACCTCAGTTCCTCTCACAAATAGAACATCACGTCGCAAAAACGTTTTCAAAAGTAAGCCACAATGGATCCCCTCATGGCCAATGTGGAAGGGCTCGTTAGTATCAATCATCATCATCATTTCTATCATCTACAACTCTAAATTTTTCACGTAAAAAAATAGTGCAAACAAAATTAAGCCGAGAAAGCTTATTAGCTTTTTCGCACTTCCACAAAACAAACAATGAGACAGACTTATATATGAGAAGTTATACTTATTAAATACCTACTTATATTTATGCCTTATCGTCTTAGATGGGTTACAGAAGAGGAAGATTTGGCCATAAACCCTGTATCTAACATCTAAGGTGTGCAAAATTAGGTTTTTATTTATACTGATGTGCTTTAGTATAAAGTAGACAAAATAAAACATTGTAAGTTGAAGAATATGGTTCCAAAAAAGCTGCGTTCACCTCGTTAAAAAAAATTGATGCGTTAATTGTTGAAAATAGCCTAAAATTCGACAGCCGCGTTGACTGACGATGTTACTAAACGCCGAAAGTCAATAAACCCAGTCGATAAAACAAACAGTTGGCGAGATGACTTTAAAAACATTTTATTGATCTAATTGAAGCCTATGATGTCGTTGATTAAAGGCATGCTAGACTATAACTTTTTATTATTTTATAGTATAAACATCTGCCATGCAGAGGACCAAGTTGAGTTAGTTACTATACAGGGTGTTCGTAAATCACATGCAAACGCTTCGTTACTGATATACCTACTTACATGATTTTTTATACGACTGTCTTGTAAAAGGGGGTTTTGCGCACGGAGAACACGATCTGAAAATGGCATTTTGCGCACGCTGTGTGCAAAACGTTTTGCACACGATTATGTCATTTTTGCGCATTTCTGCATACGGGTCTCCCGTCATTGTGATTTTTGTTGTTGTCACCCATCAATATAAGTTGGCTTAGTTCCGTAGCAACCGTCACTGCTCGTATGTTTTGTTGATTAGATACGTCGTAGTTTTGTTGTAAAAATGTCGGAAATAAAAACAAGTTAAATTAAAATTTGATTTTTCTTTCTTTATTAGCAGTCGTATAAAAAATATTGTAAAAAAGTCGTTTGAAAACCTCTTTGCACACTCCCTCGACTTGTAGACCGAGCCGAAGGCGACCAAACTGTCTTGATCGTGTGCAAAGAGTCGTTTTCAAACCTTGTTGTTTAAATAACTATTAAAACTGTATGTAAAATTTTTACGATCGGCCGGTGTTGGATTCTAAAACACACAATAAACTTCTCTTTTGTTTAAAAACTTTGTGAGCTCTTATATTTTTTGTATTTGCTACCGTTATGGAGAAAAAATTAAAAAACATTTTTTTATAATTTGCTTAATTTTTAAAATTAATCGCAGATGCGAAAAAATCGGAAGACCAACAGTTTCTAGATAAAATCAAAAATTCATTTTGTATTTTAAAACCTACCAGTAAGAAACCGCAAAAAAATTCAGGACATAAAGGGCCTTGATTCTTGTAACCCTATATGGCTTAATTAAGATTCCAAATTTGAATTAAATATCCAAAAAACCACGGATCACCCTACAAAAGGTGATCCGTGAAAAAACTAGAGATAGATAGCAATTTTCTTTTTTTTTTAAATATTCTGTAGCATAAAATCAAAGCATTTGCGGACCTATGTTGATAGGAACTTTTAGTCTTATCATAAGACAAAGATCATCCCTATTTCATTGTACAGGGTAGGCCAAATTCGATGTTTTTTGCAGGTTTTAGTTTATTTCTAGCCGAGATACACAAACACGAGTGGACATCTCCTGGGCTCGATTTTCGAGACGTCTTCAAATATGAAAACCGCTTCTTGATGAACCTCGTAGTTTTTTGGCTACAAGGGGATTTTTATTTATGAAAATTTCATTTTGGTGTATGATGCTTTTTTACAAGTTTTTTTTATAGAGAATCCAACTGCCAAACTAAATTTTATCTGTCACTTTTAGTTTTTGAGATATTAAAAAAAGTTTTAATTTTCTTATGTCATATATGACAGTTCGTTACGCAGAGTTAAAAAGCTATAGGCCAACTCCATAAATACAAACTTTTCAAAATCCCCTTGTAGCTAAAAAAATTGTGTATACAGTGTACTCCGGTTATAACGTACCTCGCTGGGTTATAACGTACTTTCGGTTATTACGTACCTATTTTATTGGTCCGGCCATAATACTCTTCTTTTTAATTGTGTTGTTTAGAACGTACTTCCGCTTATAAAGTACATATTTTCTGGTCCCTTGAGGGTACATTATAACCGGAGTACACTGAAATACGAAATACAAGATTTTTTGCGTTGTATATTGACAAAGTTAAGTAATATACAAAGTAATAACATTTACATAATTATAATTGGGTATAAATTACTCTGGTAAATTTTGCTCTGAGTGGCCTCATCTGCATCATCACATCGCTCTGCTGACTGTTCCCCTCACAGTTAGTCTACTCGAGCCGACTTCACACCAATGAGCGTTACATAGCCGAGCGTGGCGGCTCAGTTCAATTTGTCTCTGGTTCAATTCAGTACCCACAAAAAGTGCTAAACGCGCCTAAAGAAGTTTACACTTCAAAAACTACAAGGTTTATCAAGAAGCGGTTTTGATATTTGAAGACGTCTCGAAAATCGAGCCTAGGACATGTCAACTCGTTTTTGTGTATCTCGGCTAGAAATACCTAAAACCAGTTTGTTGGCCTTGCTAAAATCAGCAAAAAACATCGAATTTGGCCCACCCTGTACAGATGGGGATTAGGAACATTATACAATCTGTGGAAGCCAGTCCCCATAAAGGTTAGGCAACCAAGCATACAATACCGGCAAGGCGTCAACAGCTGATTCAAATCACCCTAACCCCACAAGCAAAATAAAAATACCAATTTTATAAAAATTTCTCTTTTTCCATTTGTATTTAAACAACACCATTACATAAAGGAATAAAAATAGTGTTATTTGTGTCGCAGAAGTGAAAACAATAAACACGCACATAATATATCTATATAAATACGATAAACAGTTTGTGTTAGTGCATTTAATTTATTTTTTAAATCTGATGACTTATTTATACTCATTTTTATTTTATTTTATATAGATTTTTAGGTGTCCACTAAAATCATTCTGTTGTTCGGATTGATACTCATTATAGTTTATAATGCTTTATTACTTCCAATGTCAAACACTTGTTTTTCCTTTTTTCATGACCTTTATGAATGTTTATTCCTCAGTTATTTTTAAACTAGTGAGAAAATATATGAAGCTTGTTACAGGTTGTAGAAATGGATAAAAAGTGGGCTACTAAACGTAAAGTCTTTACGGTAATTTTGTTAATTCATTGTTCAAATTAATGAAAAACAGCCTTCTTAATCATGTATTTAGTTCAAATCAATATTTATAATAATTAGAATAATTTGAGTAAAGTTAAAAACAACATTTTATGATGGTCTGCTAATTTTTAGAATTATGATTTTATTTATTTTTAGAAGAGAAAAGGGGAAAAATAAAGTAGGGTCATTTTGCAAGAATTTGTTCAAGAATCCAATGAAATTCATTATTCCTTAGATTTTAAAGATGGAAAAAACAAAATGCTTTAAGTGGCCCCTTTTCTTCTTGAAGTGGTATTACAACTCCTGGTGGGTTTTAGCCTGATGAACCAGAGCCCTCCATTCTGCACTTTCTAGTCTAGTTAATGTCATCTTCGACATTGTCTATCCAACTTTTTGGAGGTCTCTCTCATACTTTCCTTCCTGCAGCTCTCCAGTTCATTATTTTTCTTGATATTCTTGTCCCATCCATTCTCTGTACATGCCTGAACCAAGCTAATCTTCTATTTTTGATTAATCTCACGATGGTTGCTATTAGCTGTTCTATTTCAATAACCCCTCTGTTTGCACTGGCCCGAAATTCTTATAAAGAATTTTTCTTTTAAATATTTTTAGTTGTTCTTCATTTAATATTCCCTAAAATGTTTTTATCAGGATCCGTTAAAAACGAGTATGAATAGGTCATAATGCTATTTAGATAAGAATTGTTCTAGTTTAAAAAAAGACAAAAACAACCTACATAAGTATGTCGCGAAAACTAATTAAAATAATAAATTGTTCACTATCAAGACGTCATTATTCAACAAACCAAAACGCACAAACCCAAATATGCATTGTGGGTGCAGGACCAGCAGGATTTTATGCTGCACAACACTTATCCAAAAAATTAGGACAACAATCTCAGATTGACATTTATGAAAGACTACCCGTGCCGTTTGGTTTAGTCAGATTTGGTGTTGCACCTGATCATCCAGATGTCAAAAATGTCATCAGTACTTTTACCAAAACTGCTACTAATCCAAATGTTAGATTCATTGGAAATGTCAACTTAGGCAAAGATGTAAGTTTGAGGGATTTAAGACAAGCATATCACATTGTTTTGTTGACATACGGAGCCGAAGAAAACCGTATTTTAAATATACCAGGTGAGAATTTAGAAAATGTAATACCTGCAAGAAACATAGTTGGCTGGTATAATGGCTTACCTTGGGACAAAAACTTAAAAATTGACATTTCTGGCGAGGTTGCCGCTATTATTGGTCAAGGCAATGTAGCTGTGGATGTAGCTAGAATTCTGCTGACACCAATAGATGAATTAAAGAAAACTGATATTACCCAATATGCCTTAGATCACTTAGCCCAGTCAAAATTAAAGAAAATTTATCTAATAGGGCGTAGGGGTCCAATTCAGGCAGCCTTTACTATTAAAGAATTAAGAGAGATGCTAAAACTAAAAGGCTGTTCAACTGTTTGGAATCAAGAAGATTTTGTAGGAGTAAAAGAAAAGGTTGGACAACTTTCAAGACCTAAGAAAAGAATCACAGAATTGATGCTTACCTCAGCTGAAGAACAGAAAAACATACCAGAAGAAAATAAAATATTTAAACCTGTATTCTTGAGATCTCCATTAGAAATTTCTGGAAGTAGAAAAGTGGAAAAGGTGACTCTAGGTGTAAACAGACTCGAAGGTGAAGATCTTTTAAGCCAAAAAGCTATTCTTACAGACAAAACAGAAACTTTAGAATGTGAACTAGCGATATCTAGTATTGGTTATAAATCTAACCAAGCTGATCCAGACTTACCCTTTGACGCCTCACGCGGAGTTGTCAAAAACGTCATTGGACGAGTTGACAGTGGACTTTATGTGTCAGGATGGTTGGGCACTGGACCCACAGGGGTTTTAGTGTCAACTATGGGCAGCGCGTTTTCGATAGCGGACAGTATTATTCAAGATATAAATAAAGATAAACTTAATGTGAATCAAAAACCGGGTTACACGTTAATTAAAGACGATTTAGATAAGAAAAATGTACAGAGGGTTTTCTGGGAGAATTGGGAAAAGATTGACAAACATGAAATTGAGCAAGGGAAGAAATTTGGTAAGCCAAGAGAAAAGGTAGTGGATATACAAGAAATGTTAAAAATCGCTCTTTAGTTTCAATTTTTGTTTTTTTTTTTGTAAGGTTTAAATAATTTTATTTATAAATGGTGGAATTTAATAATACTTAGTTTAAAATGTAAAGTCCACATTCCTAGTCCTCAAGCAGGTCTTTTAGTTGATGAGAAAGGGAAAAAAGTGGACCTGTATTCTGGAGATCCCTGTTAGAAAGTAGAAAAGTGGAAAATGTCACTTTAGGTATAAGCAGACTCGAAGGTTCGGTTCGGTCAATCTTTTAAGCCGAGAGAAAACATAGTAGATATAGTTTTTTTAGGATAAGGTTAAATATTTTTATATGAAAATGGTGGAATTTAATAATACTTAGTTTTAAACGTAAAGTCCACATTCCTAGTCCTCAAGCAGGTGTTTTAGTTGATGAGAAAGGGAAAAAATGGACCTGTATTCTTGAGATCCCTGTTAGGAAGTTGAAAGTAGAAATGTCACTTTAGATATATACAGACTCGATCTTGTAGGCCAAAAAGCTATTCTTGCAGACAACAGAGAAACTTTAGAATGTCAACTAGCGATTTGCAGCATAGGTTATGAATCTAATCAAGCTGATCCACACTTACCCTTTGACGACTCACGCGGAGTTGACAAAGACGACAATGGACGAGTTGACAGTGTTTATGTGTCTGGATGGTTGGGCATTGGATTCACGGGGGTTATAATCTCAACTTGAGCAACGCGTTTTCGATAGCGGAGAGTATTATGGTATAAATAAAGGTAAACATGATGTGAATCAAAAACCGGGGTACTTGTCGATTACTGACGTTTTAGATAGGAAAAATCTGCAATGGGTTTACTGGGAGAATTGGGAAAAGATTAACAAACATGAAATTGAGCAAGGGAGGAAAGTATAGAAGAGAAGTTTCAATTTTTGTTATTTTTTAGGAGAATACTTAGTTTATAATGTAAATCTCACATTTCCAGTTTTCAAGCAGGTCTTTTAGTACAGAGAAAGGCAAAAAACATAAACCTGTATTCTTGAGTTAGAAAGTTCTGAAAGTGGTAAAGTGGAAAATGTAACTCCAAGTTAAATCTTTTTAAGCCAAAAAGCTATTCTTACAGACAAAAGACAAACTTTGGAATATTAATTAGCGATTTACAGCATAGGTTATAAATCTAATTAGGCTGATCAAGACTTACTATTTGACCCCTCACGTGAAATTCTCAAAAACTTCAATGGACGAGTTGACAGACTTTATGTGTCAGGAGAGTATAATTCAAGATATAAATAAAAAGAACCTTAATGTGAGTCAAAAACTGCGGTACAGGGTTTCCTATTTTTAATGGTACATATTGAATGGGAAACTCAGTTACTATCGTCAAATTTTGAAACAAGAAAATCCCAGAAATCCATTATTAGTGCAGATATTTCAATTCGGTAAAAAAAAAATACGGACCTGGATTTTTTTTCCAATTTTTTTTATAGCTAGGGGTTAATTGGGAACCTTATTTTTTTTTTATTTGTCAAACAAACACACAATCTAGTCAGTAAGATTAATTAGCAATTTTGTTTTAACTTAATTTACTAGAAAAGTCAGATTTAAACTTAGGGTTCACTCAACAGTTCTCCCCGCTTTGTTTAGTCTGTAACTCACAATTGTGTTTATAGCATTATTTTGTTTTATGTAATTCACTTAGTTTACTAGCTCAAACGGCTTCACTCTTTTTAGTCTTCGAACTAGCATAGTGTTGTCTAAAAGCTAAATTGATTCCACATTCACATGCCGATGGAGTCCATCTTCATTGCTTTTTGCGTACTTTTTTATAGTCTCTGCTACAGTTCACTATTTCGAACGTACCAAGGTGCATTCACAATGTTTCTTAATACTTTATTTTGAAATATCTGTAAAACTAGATTGTTACTCTCTTTAGCACAACCCCATAGTTGAATACCATATGTCCATACTGGTTTCAGTATTTGTCTATAAAGCAGTAACTTATTATGAATTGTTAAATTAGACTTCCTTTCAATTAGCCAGTTCATTTTTCTATACCTTATCGCAAGTTCTTCTATTTTTTCTTCTTAACATGTGCGTTCCAGCGCAATTTGACATCAAGTGTCATACCGAGATATTTTGCCTGATTTGAATATGGTACGGGAATGTTGTTAATTGTTATTTGTATGTGATTTATACTTTTGTTTGTAAAATCAACATAAATTGATTTGGTTTCATTTAAATTTATTCGCCACTTTGTGGTCCAACTGTGAACTTCGGTGACTGCATCCTGAAGTTTTTCTATGTATTTTTCAATAGATTTTTCTACCGTCAATAAACCAGTATCATCGGCAAATGTTGCTAAGTGACAATTTTCTGGCTTTGGGATATCGTAAGTAAATAATAAGTATAGATAAGGGCCTAGTACGCTACCTTGGGGCACGCCTGCTTGAATTTCTCTTAAATTTGAGGATGAGTCTTCCTGTTTTACTCTAAAATGTCTATCAGATATGTATGATTCCAAAATATCCGATATGGCAGAAACCGTTTTAGTTTAAAATATGAAGCAAAAAATTGAAAAAAAAATTAAGGTCCGTATTTAGCTTATTGTTTTTTTTTCTAAAATCTCGAATCCGACTCGCCGGACCAAAAGTTTAACAATGTAATTTTATTGACAGGATCAACTTTCTGCAACTGCAAGTTTTAACAAAATTGAAACATCTGCACCAATAACAAAGATATGACCGATTTTTAGAATTCCGAATTTTCCTTCGCAGCTCCAAAACTACAAGGGCTGGAAAATTTTTTTTAGGTGTGTTAATGGGAAGTCCCCAGGTCTCTACCTTTTATAATACCTAAGTTTCCCATTTAATACCATCAAAAATGGACACCCTGTACACGTCAATTAAAGATGATTTAGATAAGAGAAATCTACAGAGGGTTTACTGGAAGAATTGGGAAATGATTCACAAACATGAAATTGAGCAAGGAAAAAAATTGGACAAGCCGAGAGAAAAGGTGGTAGATATAGAGATGTTGAAAATTGCTATTTAGTTTTATAAATTTGGAGGGTGTGTTAATCTCAATTGAACGGGTGCGGTGGTTCATAAAACTTGCCGCTATTTTCCGATATTCCCGGGATTATAGGTACGTAACACCATCTTTGTGGATGTCTACCTCTTAAAAACTTCTCTAAATTAGTTTACTTTAGTAACGATAGTTGTTCAAGCATCTCTACACCGCGCACCGACGAGATCTGCAGTAATTTGTTCGCGTAAATAAATTTCTACAAGAGTAACTGGAAGTTGACTTTAGGATTAGAAATGTGAACTTTACGGTAGTTTATTAGAAACGGAGAGCATTTAAGTGAAAAAAATATAATTAATTTTATAAATAAAAAGCTTTATTAATTTGTTAATAATGTTTTTATTTTGCGTTAGACAAAATAAATTTTTACAGGAATTCATACAAGTTTTTAAGTAGTACTAGAAAATGGTTAACTATCCAATAAAAATGCAACAATCAATCATCCTTCCACTTCAATTTATGCCTCTTTGTTACTAAAGAGTGTAGACAAAAGGCAAAAATACATTATACAAAAAAGTTAAATTTGGCCAATTTAAAACTCGTTTTAAATTAATTAAACACCCCCTACACCCTCGGGGCAAATCTTATTGATCTGACCCACCGTGGATAACACCTAAACGGTAAAAAAACCTGTGTTTAATACGGCAGAACCATTTTTATATTTTTCCTTTTGAGGCATATACCTAATAATCTAAAAATACAGGCAAAACTAACGAGGATATTTGAAACAATAATTAGGTAAGTATTGCCTTTAAAAAAAAAAGGCAAAGCTAGATTTCCAACAGTCTCTGGAGCTTACCAAGCTTTTCAAAATATAATGCAAAATACACAAACAATAAAAATGTCGTACGCATAGCTCAAAACTACCCAGCTGTTTAAATTCTCGTTTTCAGGGTAACCTATGATTGCTTTACTTTGTTATTTCTTTTGGCCCGTATTTTAGACTGTTAGATATACGGCCAGCGGCTTATATTTATCAGTGTGGGCAATGGCCGCTACTTCTTCTAATAAATTTATAAAGATAGATAAATATATAGAACGCTTATCAAACCTGCGCAGACTGGAGAAAATGGGAAGAAATTAAAATCCGCCATTTTTTCACAGATTGAGCAAGGCCAACTTTGATTGGCATGATTTAAAAGACGGCGGCACTGAACTAAACTCGTAAAACATCATATGGAGCCACTTGACTTGTTTTCGATTTGGCACTGTCCTTGTGGAAAATTTTGCCAGCACTATAGGGAGAGCCTTAAGGTTGTCTGCCTCAAAACCACTTGGCTATCTTTGTTCTTGATTTTTTTTATTTTATTGCTTTTCTTTTATAATTTATCTTCTCTTTGATAGTTTCTTGTATCTTCCTTGAGTCTTTGTAGTCTCTTGAAGTCTTCTTTCCTGCAACCTCTGTTTTCTTGCAGTCGACTGGACTAGATTTTTCTATGCTTCTCTTGTGGCCCAGTTTCTTGCTTTCTTATTCATTCATACTTTTAGACAATGGAGAATTTAAAATTTTTGAATGTCACATTGTATTCATTATTTTTATATATTTTTAAAATTTTTGCATATTAGTTTGTATTATCTATGCTCTGACAATATGTTAAACCAAAAAGTTATATACAGTCGAACCTCTATAACTCAAACTTAAAGGGACAACAAAATCAGTTCGAGTTATGGAGAGTTCGAGTTATAGAAATTCGAATTAAAGAGGTTAAAATAACATATAAAAAGTGCAAATATGCCTAAATATGGCTAAAGACCTGTGTAATATATAAAACAAAATAAAAAAAATTGTGAGAGTCTGGGTTTTTCAAATATAAAAAATAAAGAAAAACTATTCAGGTTCTATCAACGTGTGTTGATTGACTGCATTGACTTATACAACTCAATCATTGACTGCCTTTAGAATATTTATAACATGTTAAGAATCGCCTTTCCTCCTCTCTTATAAAAAAGGAGCCACTGATCTCAATTAAAGATACTTGACAGAACGTCACTGCATATTTGCCATGGCGAACTCTAAGGGTGGTGCCCTATTCTACGCAACATGAATGACAGTAATGCAGTACTATTACTCAAAGAAAAAATTGTGCAATTTTTGTTTTACACGAAAAAAAAAACGAATTCAAAACTTTACTAACAAAAATATTGTCAGGAATCCCTGTTATTTACTTTGTTTGAATGGTAACCTTATTTCTTTATTTGTATAATGGAATCATGTCCTGTATACAGGGATGCATGTTTCACTTTGGCCTATAAATATATTTGTTATCCCTTTCAACTGGTCGATAAGTTCTATGAGTTCTAGGATGTTTGTACCGGTATTTATAATGTGCGTCTTCAGCTCGCCACCGGCACGAGCCGCGGCTGACTACAAAACATTTTAACCGACTTATCCATTTCTTTAGTGTCTGATGGAAATTTTCTTTATGTTGACATAAAAGAATTGCATGTAGGGGTGTAATACACCAGTTGAAGTTCTCTGGCAAAAAAATGGCGATTGCCCCCGCCTGAGACCACCTAATTTATTTCTATATTAGTTAGAATTTGTTTTATAAACACAATTTTTTGTGCATATTTTAGCTGTAATTAATTTTTTTTTAAACCGACTGGAAAACAAGTACTTTGCGTATATTTTTTCTTTTTGGAAAGTTTTCCGTTTTCAAAAGGCACGGAAAAAGAACAAAGAGACCGGTAAATCTATTTATACGGTCCTTTTTTTAAAAATGATCTAAAATATAAAGTGACATTTAAAATTAAGCATGAATTAATTGAAATATAGTGAATTATAAAGGCAACCTATGGGTTTTTTGATATTTAAAAATATACCAGCTTTTGAGTAAGTACTTTATTATCTACATGTAGATTAGCATGTTTTTAGTTTTTATCTCGTTCTAAAAAAATTATTATTTACATGTTGGTCGTGTTTGTGCTGTTTTATACCGGTTTAAAAAAACTCTATACAGTTCTAGTAACGTAAATAGCTGTTAATTGCATTTTCTTCCAATTGTGGTTGGGTTCTTTCCTGTTTCTAAATCAATAAAAACATATAACTGAGATTCAAAACGTTTTATAAAAATCTCTACTTTAAAAAATTTGTTTTATTGTCAATCACCTTTATTTCCTTTTTCTCATAATTTTTAAATTTAAAATGGCCGGAAAAAATCTTTAAACAATATAATATTACTTAGATTTTTATAAATATTACAATAATTATTGATTATTTTTTAGTTATTATTATTTCATTCCGTAACCGATTTTTCTCGATAAAAATATATAACCGTTTTTGCAAACAATCAAATAAAAAGTTAAAAAGGGTCGATTTTCTATGACCACAGTTATATAATTATATAGGTGTAATGTCCCTCTTAATTTGATTTTTTTCATCGTGTAATAAAAATGTTACACAAAATTTTTCTCAGTGTAATATAACCGCATTAGTGTCATTTGGTCCAAGCGTGACGTCACATATTTGCTTGCCATATGAACAATGCTTTGAGTGACAGTATTTTGGCCATACTGTGTTCTGAAGCCTTGCCACGCAGTTTTCCTGATCCAGTGACCCGATATGCTTGTTCACCATAACAACCTCTAGGGCTAACCGGTTGTACTTGAAAAAATGGCGGTCAACCTTCGGTCGCCCCTATTGGAGGTTGCGCAGTAGTCGTAGCGTTATCTAATTAATTTTCTATATCTATGAATAAACTAGAAAAACCATATAACTAGAAGGGGTGTCCTACATATATGAACGGCATGCTTGTTAAGAAAATTGACCAATATAAAAATAAAATTAAGCAACCCTTGATTGCATTTTTCACAACTGGGCATGTGCCTCACGTGTCTGTCACAAACGCGACCGCTGTTATTGATTGTTACGTCAAACATACCCTTTAGCGCTTGCGCAAACACGGTCCCTACACTGGGTGCGGCTAACTAGATTAATCTATGTTGGACACGGTCCTATTAATATGAGAAAAACAATCATATAAGTGGTAGGATCCGTTAAAAAAATAAAGCGACGTGAAAATACTCGTGTAAACAAAATAAGAATTATTATGTAATAAAAGATTAAATTATTAAAAAAGCTAAACTATAAACTAAAACTATTCTCTCATGGCTTCTTCCGAAACTTGCGCAGGTGTGGGTGGTTCTGAATCCTTGCCCTTCTTCGAGCCTGAAACGATATCGTCAATACGCAGCAACAAGATGGCGGTTTCGATAGCCGTCTTGTATGTTTGCAATTTGACCGCTAGAGGTTCCCAGAGGTCTTTTTTGTCTTGTTCCACGATTTCTCCGGTCTCGCCGTCAATACCCCACGTGCAGGGCTTGGTATCGTCGGTGTGGTTGGCGTGTTTGGCCCGAAGAGCCGTTAGAGATTTAATTGTGTTAGCTCCACAATTTTGGGCTAGGGTTCTTGGGATGATTTCTAAAAGAAAAAAGATGACTTTAAAGTTTTTTTGTATATTTCTAGAAAAAAAATTAAGGTAAAAAAGCAAAAATTAAATGATACTTACCAAGCAGAATACAGAAAGAAAAAAAAAATATTGCCAAACCAAAGCTGAGATTGTATGGAAAAGTGCGGTGTACTTGTTAATGATCAATCAAGAGCTAGTTTTAACACACTTAGAAAAAGTAGGTTAAGTTGGATTAGTAGAGAAAGCAAGAAATTTTAACAAGGTAGAGGTAAAAAATTGAAAAACAGAAATTTTTTTTAAGATTTTAGACTCTTCTGTAGGACTCGAATTTTTTTTATAGGTTATAAGCGATACCTCGAAAAAGCTAACACTTGAGGCAGGTCAGGCGAAATATAAGACAGTGATAAAATTCACGTATAAACAGTCGGATCGCCGTCTAAACCAAAAATAAGACATTCAGGGTAAAATTGAGACATAAGTTTTTGTCTTTTTTTACTTAAATACAACAAATAAGTGCAAAAATATATTTTATTTATAGAAAAACCGAACTACGAACTCACACTACAAAAGTTTCGGTAACATTTTTAAAAGTTTTATACCACCCTCTGAATTTTGTATTAGGCCCTTACAACTGCTGCTATCAGTTTATAACAGAAAATTATGTCGAAAGTACAAAAGGTCAAAAAACAAAAGGTCGAAAATACAAAAGGCCGAAAATACAAAAGGTCGAAAGTACAAAAGGTCAAAGTACAAAAGGTCGAAAAAAATCAACAATACAAAATATTAAAAATACCAATTTACCGGATCAAGTCGAATTGACCTGTGCAGTCGAAGTGGACCCGGGGCCGAGGATAGGTTAGGTTACTATCCCAACCTGACCCGGTTAGGTAAGTATATCAAAAAAAAACTTTCCTGACGAGATCAGGGTAGTTTTTTTTTGTAAATAAACCTAACCTGGTCAGGTTGGGTTAGTAACCTAACCGGGTTAACTATGAACTATCCTCGACCTCTGGACTACCTCGGCTGGGCAAGGCATTCGACTTGGTTAGGTTTCAATCTTTTATTTTCATACTTTCGACCATTTGTATTTTCGATCTTTTGTACTTTCGACCTTTTGTACTTTCGACCTTATTTTTTCGACCTTTTGTACTTTCGACCTTTTGTACTTTTAGTACGGATTTTAGGTATCACACTTT
The DNA here is from genome assembly GCA_963576565.1 of Aspidapion aeneum. Taxonomy (NCBI): domain Eukaryota; kingdom Metazoa; phylum Arthropoda; class Insecta; order Coleoptera; family Brentidae; genus Aspidapion; species Aspidapion aeneum. The sequence continues at coordinate 27,976,407 of OY755038.1, read as the reverse complement.
TACACCAGTTGACCTACAGGGTGTTACGGAAAACGTGTTTTACATGAAACAGAGTGATAAGAAAGGTGTACAGGGTGTCAGTTTTTGCAACACATGCCATTTAGGCAAATAAAATATTTATGCAAAAGAAAATTCCAAATAATTAATACTTGGCCAAATATAAGCGTACCGGTTGTTTTCTTAACTATAAGAATGTAGCATGTGCGATGTTGGAATGATATAACTTTTATACAAATGTTTGTCCTACATGGTAAAAAAATTGTCTTAGATCAAAGCAAATTGCTTTGAAGTAAAATAATTTGTGCTTTCCTATTCACAAGAGAATATCTTCTTGATATAGCACAAAAAATGTCTTGTTTCTTATTTTAATGTGAAACAGAAATTGTTTTATTATAAATTAGAACTGAATTAAACTAAGGCACCGTTTTCTCTGGAAGCAAAATATTACTTATATGAAGACAATTTGCTTTGTTACAAAACGGAGTATATTGAAACAAAACAATTAAAAAAGAAAAATAGAGTCTCATTTCAAGATTAAACGCTGCGTTGAACTAAAAAGAAATATTTTAATTCAAAACAAATTGTTTGAAGGTAAATCAATTTATTCAAGAAAAGAACGTGTTTTCATTGTAGACAAAATTATTTACCGTATGTTTTTTCGAAATAACCTCATGTTCTTTATTTTTTTAGAAAAACTGTCAACTTTTTTAAAATGCCAAATATTTTGCGGGCTATAAAACAACTTTTTAATTTCTCTACCTGTCAAGCCCAAAAAAGTTTCTCTTTATATCTCATCTCTGAACTTTTATGACTTTAGTCAAAAAGTAAAATTCTTGTTTTTGGGAAATTTTTTGTGAAGATATACAGAGTCAGTTTTTGATATTTGCCTGGCCTTTAACATGGCTTAATGTTTAAGTGTTAGAAAAAAAATGTAATACAAAAATTGCATTATTTTGTTTAAAATATCATTCCTTTTGTCAAATATTGACAGCAACTTTCTTAAGTTAAAGGGAACACCATATTTTATGTCAGAACGAAATATATATTTGTCCTACTTATAAAAATATATAGTTTTTTAATATTTGGATAAGCCGTTTTTGACTTAAGTTTTAAATTACTGATAAAGTTTGATCAGGGTTTCTGTATACCTCAATGTAAATTATAACTTAAATATAGCTCAAAACTGCTTATCAAAAAATATAATTTTCAATTTGAAGGAAGTTCACGAGGTAAAAAGTTTTTACAAAAAAGTTTCACGGGCAAAACCTCAGAGGTAAAGGTAGCTCGGGGACTCGTTTCTGCCTCATTAGGCTTCATTCAGCCCGAGCATAACCATAAAATGGAAGGAGATGAAATGATGATGTGGATATCTGAAAAGGAATATGACTGTTGGTCTCTCCTCAGTAAACACCATATTTCATATTCCTTTTCAGATATCCAGATCATCATTTCATCTCCTTCCATTTTATAGTTATGCTCGGGCTGAATGAAGCCTAATGAGGCAGAAACGCGTCCCCGAGCTACCTCTACCTCTGAGGTCTTGCCCGTGAAACTTTTTTGTAAAATATATTTTTTGTTTTTACAGAAAATATTTAGGTGTAGAGGTGAGCAAGTAAATCCCTCTCTTATTCTTGCATATCTTTTGTAAGAAAAATATAGATGTATAATATTTTCTGTCTTCATATGTGTTATTTCAGTGATATTTTTTTGACGTTTTTAATAGTTTAGGTTAGGAAATACTTTGACTTTGAATTATGAATTATTTTGACAAAAAAACAAAAGAAACTACTAACAAGTTAAGCTTAAGAACAATTTAAGAACAGGGCCATTGCGTACTCGTAGCTCGCGAGCTAAACTGTTTTCGGCATTGTATATTATAATTTAAGTGTGTTTTAAAAATTTTTTATTGACAGTTATTTACTTTTAAAACATAATAAAACTTTGTCAAAAATATAGTTGATCTTTTTCTTGAATACAATTTGTCATTACTGATATATGGGTTTACTGTGTAAGCGGCAAAGTGAAAATTTTAAATTTCAACAATAAATTGTTGATAAGTAATGCACCTGCAAGTACCAATCATTTTATTTTTTAATTTAAGTTTCAACAAAACTGCACAAAAACTGCGTTACGGCATATCGGATTCAAATGAACCCCAATTAATAAAAAAATTTGACTTTTACTAAAATTTGAAAAGGACTGCGTTCAAATGACTTTGAAAATTTGTTAATGCGGTAATTTAACGTTGTCAAAATTGGAGTTTATTTTTATTATTTGATTTAAATCTCTTTGGATTTTGGAACTTTTGGAAGACAAATCCATTATCTCGAGTTGACGTAGCCCCTTACTTGGGATTTTTTAAACAAATTAAAAAGTATTTATCTTAAGGTAACTGATAATGAGTGTTTTTAAGCTTGACAAAGAGATGGCGCTGAGAGCGCGGCACCCATTATCAGTAGCCTTAATTTGTCCAAGCCATACGTTTGGGTTCATTTGAAATTCAACATGTCGAGACGCTTGTAGCAGTCATTTTTAGAGGCCCTTTCTCAGTACAAATGTATATAAATACGTGGTCAAAATGTATCCAGAATCTTTAGTATCAGCAAATTATTCAGAAACTAAAGTGGTGAACTTACCAAGCGCATGCGCCAAAGCCCTGTACGGTCCGTGCGTTGCCTTCTGCAGCAGCCTCTGCGCAACCGCCATTTCGATGGCGCCTCCGCCAGGAACTAAACGGGGACTAAGCATGATGTTTCGAGCCACTTGAAGAGCATCTTGAAGGTTCCTTTCGGTTTCGTTAAGGATATCTTTGCTGGCCCCGCGAAGGATGATTGTGCAAGCCTGGTAGATTACATTAGCTATTAGTTTTCAAATCTGTTTCAAACGTAAATTTTAGGATCCATGAATCAAGATACACTAAGACACGGTATGTCTACGCTTTCCGTGACGTCATGTGGATGACGTTATGTTAAATGATGTTTCCGCAGTCGGCGATAAGTGTCCAAGGAATTAACATATTAACTCGAAATTTTGCACAAATGTGCGCTATTAAGTATATTAAAGAGGCTTGTTAAAATTGGGCCAGACCAGAAAAATGTAAGTGCCCCCTTTTTGGGGCTTTTATGAACTTACGCGAACAAAAATTTGGTTTAAATTGATTGGCTAGATTTAAAGTAATCACTTGAAACATTATTGAAAAAGGGGCTCCACATGAGTTCAGAACAGCCCCAAAAATGAGGCGCTTTCAATTTTGCGTACATTTGTGCAAAATTTCAAGTTAATATGCTTATTCATCGACCGCGGAAGCAATATTAAACATTAGCTGAATGTCAATTTCGCCATTTTGTCATCTATATGACTTGACACGCGGAGGAAACGCGTTTTGGTCTACGTTGCTCATACGGTGTTACTGTATAGTGCCCATAAATTAAAAATCAAACAAGGTTTTGTGGCTAAGCAGTTAGTTCGGGGTTTTCTTTCTTTCGCATTTGTCCATGGGTAGCTGGAAACCTTAAGTCAATGTAGGTCCGATTAACGTTGATTGCGTTTTTTCTGCCTTTAAGACGTCGGCGTCTATCAGCGGAATTTGAAGTTGGCATTAGCTTCTTTTTTTAAACAAGGGTTAATTTTTTTTTTAAATCTTGGTGTCTTTTTTCAATTAATCTGACCGAAAAGATATTATGTTTTCAAAGGTCACGTGATAGATTATCCCTTTCAATCGATCGATCGATGTCGCCTACTCTTGTTCTAGTCTCTTTCGTATTTTGGTAGATGGAACCACTTGCGGGAGTGGATGATTTTGTTTTCTCGCTAGAAACGTAAGAAGAGATACCGTCCACTTCACTTTGCAGGAGTGTCAAATCGACCAAGCAGTGTTCTGAAGTTGGAGTCCGTTAAGGACGAAACAGTTAACTGTCAACACTAATTAGGTGTTCGTAGATATTGGACCCCCGTGAGGTTAACTTTTCTTACAAGAGATGCAAAACCCCGTTTTACCCACTTAGCCAAGAAAACTTCTAAATCATTTTCTTAACGACCAAGTGAGGGAGCGGCATTAGGATGTATATGTGGGCCAGATTGTGTGGCATTTTAGCTCACACATATACTATACTATAGTACTGTTAGCTCACACATATACTATACTATAGTAGTGTGAGCTAAGTTGTTTTCATTTCATTCGATTTCAAAAAATTTTATATATCTTTGCGTTTCAGATGATTTTGAAACTTTGTTGTTGCGCCGTCTGTCTGTCTGTAATAACCAACGCGCATAACTCAAAAACGGTTTACCCGATTTAATGAAATTTGGTATCTAGGCTGGGTCTTGGGTCGAGATGGTCCCATTTAAAAATGAACAAAATCCACCGAACACAAGCCCAATAAAAGGGTGACTAGAGTTTATGTAAAAATATGGCATGCGTGATATCAAACGAAAGGTAATCGCGTCTGGAAATAAAAAAATACGTTTTAGTTTTTTTTTTAAGGGTGGGGGTAGATTTCAAAAATTAGAGTTTACATGAAAATATGGCATGTGTGATATCAAACGAAATGTAATTGAGTCCGGAGTTAAACAAAATACATTTTAGTTCTTATTTTTTTTAAGGGTGGGGGTAGATTTCAAAAATTTGAGTTTAATTTAAAACAAGGCTTGTGTGGTATCAAACGAAAGGTAATTTAGTCTGGTTAGTCTGGAGTTGAATAAAATATATTTCAGTTTTTAGTTATATTAGCTCACACGTACACCATAACTATAGTACCTAGTGTGAGCTTAGGGGCCCATATATTGGCAGAGTATTTTAAGGGCTATGGTTACTTTTAAAAGAATATAATCAAACGTCTTTGACATGATTTTTGCGATTTTTTAAAATTATATCAGGGCAAAAATGGGGATAAATTTAAACGCTTAAAATGTTGATAACTTTGACAGCTGTTGTTATTTTATGATGTTGAAAGAGTTTTTCAAACGTCTTAAATAAAAATCACTTGTCAGTGCAAGGCCACACAAAAATAGAGGCCACGACCCTGAAAAAATCAGCTGTTCTCCCGGGGCTGAATTTTACATTGGGTCTTATGGGAGGTCAGACGTTTTTTTAAATTTCAAATGGCACTACAGATTTCCGCAAAATTTCAGTGAAATATTCTCAGACACCATCCCGATATTCCACCAAAGGTTTGTAAGGAAGCAACATGATTAAAAGGTTAAAATCTTCAAGATTTAGCATTCCTTATTTTGAATTTAAATCACCCGCCATGTACCACATGCCAACTGTTATATTTGACATGTATTTGACTTTGTCATATGTGATTGTCACATTCGCTTCTGCTTTAAACTTAATTTTTGTGTGAGCTTATGAAGCGGCTATGAAAAATTAGGGCTTACTATACATTTAAAAAAAATTGTTCTGCCAGAATAAAGTAAAAACAATCTCAAAAACAGCTCTATTTAAAAAAAAATCAAATATCCATGAACCGTCATTTCAACTTCAATATTTTAAAGACAATCAGCTGTGTCGTAATGTGACCTTCAAAAAAAAATCAGCCCCGGATGTGACGTCAACAAAGTGGAGGATCGTGGCCCGTCCATTTTGATAGCCCTGGTCAGTGTTGCCTGTATATGTCAGTTGTCAAATTCCATCGCTGTTTACTTTCTTAATTTTATTTCAATATTATATTTTTTAAATAAAGTTAAAGGACATTATTGAGTTAATTCTAAAATTAGGCTTTAAAACCACCAGATAAATTAGGCTTTAAAACCACCAGATAATTGGTCAAAATCATTCGCAAACCTATTGGTTAACAATAACAATAAAGAAACGTCTTCTTAATTAACGGCCTTCGTTATGCTTAATAACGATAAAGGAATGTCAAGTCGCTACTGCGCAGCCTTAGTAATAACCATAACGATAACGAGCTATCAAATAAGCGTTTCAAAATGTCCCTAATGTAATGATTTAAACTATAGGGTAAAAATACAAAAATCTTCAACTAAGTTTTACCTTGGGATTTTTGCATTTGGTAATGAAACAGAAGTACTCGTCGCCCAACTTTTTGATTTCGAAGAGACCAGCTCCTGTACCAATGTCGGACTCCTGCAGCTCTTCTGTCCTGTTTACGATGGTAGCGCCACATGCCCTGGCTACTCTGTTGTTATCAGATTTACGTAACTAAATAAATAAATTCAAAACATAATCAAAAATCCAACAGCGTATTTTTATGGAATTGGCAGGGAAACTTCGTTATGATTAAATACAGGGTGTTAAAGCACACATATGTTTTATCGGGTGATTATTTCGAGAACACTTTTTAGTTTGGAAATTTTGTAGCACACACTTCTTCTGAATGTCTTTACATCCATGACAAAGATTCGTTCTTAAGATATTTGCTTCAACGTTACGATGCCGCGATTTCTTCAATTTATGTTACATTACCTAGAAGGCTTTAAATAACAAAACTAAAAAAAAAACAATATTTAAACATAATTTTAATAACTTACCCTTCTGATAGCGCTGATTCCAGCTTTAACAAAAAGTGCTGGGCTAAATCTGAAACACCTTTCTCGGTGAAAACAATGTCAGGCTTTAGGGCGATAATTTCGTCACATTGCTTTCTGACATGTTCTTCTTCTATTTCCAACATTCTTGTAAAGTCCTAAAAAAAGATTTATTTATTATTTACAAACTCCACTGACAGACTACAGGTGTTATTGAATAGATGCTAATATTGAAGGAGGTAATTCTAGATCTATTTTGAGAAAAAATGGTATGATACGTCCTAACTTTCGAGACAGGGTGTTAAATATTTAAAAAAATTTTTTTTTAGACTGGAGATTTTCCAATTAGGATCAATCGCCCAGTTTCGCAAAGTTATTGCAAGGTGAAAGCATTTTAAACAATCACAAACAGTACTACAGGCATGAATCAAATCCGGGCCGCCGGTATGTGAAACAAATATCATTTTTTTTATTTAATATCTGTGATACTGTTGTAGATATTTTTGTGAAATTTGGTACACACTTTCTGTTCTTCAAGAGCCACTAACTTTTTTTTTAATAAAAATTATTTTTGAAATTTGCAACGTTTGCTGAGCAAATGTTGCTTCTGATTTTTTTCGGATATATTTAAATTTTTATATACAGGGTGTCCCAGAAAAAGGCAACTACATGAGGATTTCGGAACGGTAAGAGATACGAGTTGTTTAAATGAGAAAAAAGTTGCGCCATTTAAGCCCAATCAGGTGCTGGATCAGTATTAAAGATATCTACAGGGGTTATTAAAATATCGAACAAAACTAAAAATTGTGTTTTTGAAAAATTGAAATATTGCCGTTATCTTGCAAACAAATTTAATGAAATTCGGTAGTTTTAGCTCACACATATACTATAACTATAGTAGTGTGAGCTATGGTGATCTTAATTTTTTCAAGAAAAAAAAAGTTGCTCCGATTTCAAAATTTTTTATATATCTTTGCGTTTCAGATGATTTTAAAACTTTTTTGTGCGCCGTCTGTCTGTCTGTCTGTATGTCTGTAACGACCAACGCGCATAAACTCAAAAACCGCTTGGCCGATTTTATGAAATTTGGTACCTAGGCTGGGTCTTGGGTCGAGATGGTCCCATTTAAAAATGAACAAAATCCACCGAACACAAACCAAATAAAGGGTGGGGATATATTTAAAAAATTAGAGTTTATGTGAAAATATGGCGTGTGTGATATCAAACGAAAGGTAATTGAGTCTGGAGTTAAACAAAATACATTTTAATTTATTTTAAAAAAGGGTTGGGTATATTTCAAAAATTAGAGTTTAAGTGAAAATATGGCGTGTGTGATATCAAACGAAAGGTAATTGAGTCCGGAGTTTAACAAATACATTTTAGTTTTGTTTTTTTTAAGGGTGGGGTGGATTTCAAAAGTTTGAATTTAAGTCAAAATATGGCTTGTGTGGTATCAAACAAAAGGTAATTTAGTGTGGAGTTGAATAAAATATATTTCAGTTTTTAGTTATATTAGCTCACACGTACACTATAACTATAGTACCTAGTGTGAGCTTAGGGGCCCATATATTGGCAGAGTATTGTATAAGCAACTACGGCAATCGAATGAAGTTAACAAATATTTTCTAGGCCTTCTTCTAGTTTTTTAAAACCATAGCCAACTTTGTTCTGACCGGCATATTGAACTTATATGTCAATAAATAGAGCATTAAAAGAGCTTTTGAACCATGTATCTTTGAATGACGGAAATGTGAATTTATTTAAAAAACTGTTTTTCACTTGGTCGGCTGTGAAACAAAGGCCGTAGCTGCATTTGTTGTCATACCTACGTAGCTATCTGTCAAAACTTTGTCATTTATTTGATTCATCTGTTGGAGTTTTAAGTTTCTAAATTACTTAAGATGTTTTTTAGTCACATTATCAATCAAATTTAACATTGAAAAGTTTCCAAATTGGGAGAAAGTAGATATGTATGACTGTTATATTTTGTGTAATTTAAAAAAAGTATAAAAAAATATTTATTTTCAATACAATTTATATAAAGTTATTAAATTTTATTAACATAGTGTTAGTTTATACCTATTTATTTATTTGTTGTATAAATTTGAATTTAAGTATAGTTTTAAGTTGATTTAAGAAAAAATTGTAGCAAATATGCTAAATAAAAGCTTAAAACAAAAAAAAAAGAATGCTGGAAGAGATATCCAGAAAGACGACAACCAGGTTTGTCAATCTTCAGAATACTTACAAATATTTTAATTGAATATGGTTCCTTTAAAAAACAAAATCGTAATCGACAACCTGATGAAAATATTAAAGCTCTAGTTTACAAAGTGTCATTGACTCGCATCTCCTTCGTGAACTGGAAAATAATGTTGAAGTAGCCAAATCAACTGCACAAAGAAATCTTAAAAAATTTAAGTATCATCCATATGCAACACATAAAAGTCAAGCACTTCGAGATGGTGACTTAGAAAGAAGAACCTTGTTTTGCAATTGGTTCAAACAAAAATCGCAAGAAACCCCTTAATTTCCGCTTAAGGTTCTGTCGTCCGATGAAAGCAGGTTACAACTGCGGGCTGTTTAAGAGATATAACGATGAAAATCCGTTCTTAAATCAAGATGTAGCAAACATGTGGTTCCAGCAAGATGGAGCACCTTCACATAATGCAAGAATCATAACCGACTATTTGAATCAGCAACAAGGAAATAACTGGATCAGAAATCGAGGTCCAGTTGCCTGGCCTGCACGTTCGCCGGACCTTACACCTCTTGATTTTTTTATTTGTTATCGGTTTTTAGTTTTATTTTAAATTAAATAAAAAATGCAAACTTTTGTTTCAGAAATAAAAGATAGATTATAAGAAATTGTATTATTTCTTAGCCAGAGAAAATTAAAAAAAGGGCCTTAAAGATTTGTATAGAAATTAAACAAATGGAAAAGTTTTGAAAGGCAGTTACATAGGTATGACAACAAACACAACTACTGCATTGGTTTCACAGCCAACTAAGTGAAAAACGATTTTTTAATAAATTCACATTTTCCGTCACCCAAGAGAGGCTTATTATACACGGTGAAAAGCTCCTTTTATGCTCTATTTATTGAAGTATAAATCCAATATGGCGGTCATAAGAAATAATAAAGTTGGCTATGGTTTCAAAAAAACTAGAAGCCTAGAAAAATTTTTTGCCGTCATTTAATTGGCAGTAGTTGCTTATACAAAACTACCAAATTTCATTAAATTTGTTTGCAAGATTGCGGCAATATAACAATTTTAAAAAATACAATTTTTAGTTTTTGCTCGATATTTTAAAAACCCCTGTAGATATTTTTAATGTTGGTACGGCATCTGATTGGGCTTAGAATAGCGCACTTTTTTCTCATTTAAACAAACTCATATCTCTTACCATTCTCCCCCCGAAATCCCCATGTAGAGACTTTTATTTGGGACACATGTATAGCTTTTTTTCTCAAAATGGCCTTCTTAATTATTAGCATCTTATCCAATAACACCCAGCATATTTGCAATATAAAAGCCTAATTTTCTTAGTTTACAATGTGTGGAGTTATAATAAATGAATCAAAGTATTAAAACCTAAACTTACTCCATCCCACTGATTTCCACATTGGTCTGAGATTCGCCTTTTTTGTATTCAAGAGAACAATCTAACAACATAATCCTGGGATTCTCAATGTACCTCCTCATTTTCGGATGGGTAACGTCTTTGTTCAACATCACACCTTTTAAAATTTCGGAATCTTCAATTGATCCGCCTATAAAAAGAACTCTCAATTAAAAATCAGTGACATATCATTTATTTACTATAGAAGTGAGATAATCTGAGGGGCACGGCAGTGCCTCGCCAAGTTCGCGCTGCCGTACCATCTTTTCTTGCGCTGCCGTACCATCTTTTCTTGAAACATTTCAGCCCATATTTTGGAATGAGCTACGAATCTCAAACTTTGCACAGTCGTAGATCTACATAGAGTTAACAACGCCTCCAAGTTTCATGGACTTCCATAAAGTAGTACAGTAGTTAGAAAATTTCAAAAAACGTCGAAATTGCCACTCACTGACTCAGTCACTTATGTATAGATCATCAAAATTCTACTGTACTTCCAGACATGCTACAAAGCTGAAATTTGGCAGACTGATAGAAATTATGACCAAACCCCTGAAAAAAACCCCAAAATTCTAATTTACTCCCCTCCCCTATAAATGTAAAGTTATGAAAAAGTAACATTGTCCACTTCCAGACATGCTAGAGAGCTGAGCATTGGAAGACCGATAGGATCTTTGATAAAACTATAGGAAAAAATTTAAAACCACGAAAATTTTAGTTTGTTTCTCTCCCCTATACATGTAAAGTTATGCTAAACGCTAGAGAGCTGAGCTTTGAAAGGCTGATAGGAACTATGATAAGACCATGAAAAAAATTCCTCAAAATTTTAAGTAAGGCATTGCAAAAGTATTGAATAATATTCCGCATATTTTACTACTTTAAAAATTAAATATTATCCAATTCCTTTAAAAAAGAAGTAACAAAAACATTTCATGTAAAAAAAGCCAAGTACGCGAAAATGACATTCCGTAAAAAGAATTGAGATAAAATTAAAGCCAAGTTCTCCAATACAAATTTCAAAATGAAAGGTTCTTACTATGTTTTTCTAAACTTGACTTAAATTATCTACACTGGTCTAGTAGTCGATCTATCCTTTAGGGCCGATATTACCGACCATTTTTTTTCGCGTTCCTTAGCGTTAAGTGTTCCTTATTTCGTCGTATTATAATAAAATTAAGGAACCATTTACGTTAAGAGACGCAAATTTAATATCTTTGTTTACCTGGAATTTTTTCTACTTTGGCATATCTTTTGATGTCCACCTCAGTTCTGCCATTCTCATCAACATATACTGTATTGACAGCATCAAGAGCAATGTTGACAGCCAAATCGGACCATTGGCTGATGAACTTTGTTCCGATGCAAGCTTTTACCTGAAAAATAAATACACCTATACAGTAGGGGAAAATAATTTAGCAACCACTTTTTCAGCTAATGTGCTACCGCCATGTTTTCCATAAAATTTTATAGTGCCATTTTCACATTTAAAGAAAAGCCTTTAAAAAAATCTGTTTATTTTTAGGATAAACCGGCTGACGTAATTAAAAGGAGTGGTAGTAAACTTTTTAAACCTCTAGAAAATTCCATTAGAATTGGACAAAAGATTAGTGCGTGTTTGCTATTTTTCGTGAATCGTGATGATGATGATGATTCTTAATTGAGTGGGCCCAGCAGCCCTTCCACTGCGACCACTAGTGGGTCTATTGTGGCTCACTTTAAAGTGGTTGCTCACCACTGTATGCCCAATCCTCCAAAAAGGTTAGCTATCAGTTTGGGTGAGACACTGTTCAGATCTTCTGAGTCAATCTGAGGTTTACCGAAAGTGTTTTGACGTAAACGTGCAATAGCCGGACATTCGCACAGTACAGCGTGTCCCATTTTCGATGGGATTAAATGGGAAACTCGGTTATTATTAAAGATATTGATTTTCTGATTGCACCTTACCATGCTCTTTTCTTGAGCCCTTAAAAATGTCGTTATCAGATTTTTGCTATACCCCGTAGTTTCGCTAATACAGGGAGTTTTTGAAAAAATTGTATTTTTAAAAATCCCTTGTATCTCGCTTATTTTGCGAGATACTTTTATTCTGTAAAAACATTTTTATGGCAACTTTTTTAGAAGAAAATAATGACGTTGTCAATATTTTTAAATATTGTTTAGTTTTTGAGATATGGTATTTATCATAAAAAAATTAAATACGAACCTGGATTTTTTATTACTATTTTGATTGGTTTCATGCTAGTATTATCATAAAATAATAAAAATTTTAAAAATTTTTGTTTTAAGGTAAAAAAAAAATATTTAATACTTACAAAAAAAATTAGTCCGAACCTGGATATTTCCAACATAAATATAAACTAAAAATTGCTAGTTAAACAATTTTTAGTTTAACTGTTTTGATACTTAGCATATTAAAATGATTTTACGTTAATTTACAGATATATTTGAAACAAAGTCTACGAAAAATACAAAAAAAAACAAATTATAAAAAATAACTAATTTTCTGATTACCATTTTGTGTAAGACATTGTTGGCATTTTTGAGTAATTTTTCTTAACGCATTTTGCATAAAAATATATCTGCCATTTGAATATTGGGATTTTGTTGCTTGAATGAAGCAGTCACATTTTTCAAAATCTGGATATGGTCGATTTCTAGCCAGTTTAAAATAATTGTAAGCCATTCACAAAAATGACAAGTAAAATGACAATGTCAATTCCCCGCTTTTGTTTTGTAAATTTCACGACCTGCTGTTCGGTTATCAAATAATTAGTATGATATTATTTTTGTAACTTTTTAACGTTTTTTACTTTATTTATAAATCTTTTAATTATCATTTCAAAACAGATAAACTAAAAATCGTTCAACTAGTGTGTCTTGCAATTTTTAATTTATAATTACGTTGGAAATTTCCAGGTTCGGACTATAACTTTTTTTTCAAATATTAAATAGTTTTTTTTAACCTCAAATCAAAAAAATATTAAAGTTTTATCATTTTAAGGTAATAATAGCATGGAACTAATCAAAGTAGTAATAAAAAAAATCCAGGTCCGTATTTAATTTTTTTATGATAAATACCATATCTCAAAAACTAAACAATATTTTTAAAAATTGACGTCATTATTTGCTCTAAAAAAGTTGCCATGAAAAGGTCTTTACAGAATAATAAAAATATCTTGCAAAATAAGCGAGATACAAGGAATTAATTAAAATGCAATTTTTTCAAAAACTCCCTGTATTAGTGAAACCACGGGGTCTAGCAAAAATCTGATTACACCATTTTTAAGGGCTCCAAAAAAGAGCACGGTAAGGTGCAATCAGAAAATCGATATCTTTAATAATAACCGAGTTTCCCATTTAATCCCATCGAAAATGGGACACGCTGTACATGTCTAACTGTTTCGTCATCCTCCATACAGAATCTACATTCGGTCTCTTCGGTTATTCCCATTCTGTGCATGGGTACTCTTAGTCGACAGTGACCCGTAAAGAGTCCAGTCACTATATGGATCTCCTGCCTGGTAAGTCCAATGATATTCCTGGCCCTCTTCTGGCAAGGTCCTTTAATGAACTCTTTAGAGTGAGCCAGTTCTGGTATATTTATCCAGTATTGTTGGAAACTGTTCTCCATCCATCTCAATATGCTTAATTTCGCAGCATTGTACGATATCCCCAGGGCTGGTTCGGGGCCGAAAAATTCGGCAGATGCCGCTTCCCTCGCTGCCCGGTCTACGGCCTCATTTCCCTCGTGCCCAGAATGCCCTGGTATCCATACTAATGACACCTTATTAGCGCTACCAAGCGCATTCAGCGAGTCCCTGCAGTTCCTCACGGTTCTTGATGAGACCGTCTAGGAATCAAGCGCTTTTAAGCTGCTTGACTGTTGGAGAAGATTTTTATTGTCCTGTTGGTCCATTCGTGGTCAATAATCCACCGGGCACACAGTTCAATGGCTACGAGTTCGGCCTGAAATATAGTAGCCAATTGGCCGAGACTATGTTGAATCTCTTCTTGGATACTAACAACTCCAGATCCAACGCCTGATGGCATTTTGGATCCGTCGGTATACCAGAAGCTATCGTTGTTTGAAAAATTGGTCCTGTTCTTTAACCATTCTTCCCTTTCTGGGAGTATAATGTTGTATAGCTTTCTGCTGTACAGCGTGTTGGGCATGACGTCGGATATCATTCCTAGAGTTGCATCCAACTCTTGTTCCCTAATTAGGGCTATTGATATCACTTTGTTTGTCCTGCCATCCTGGTGGTTGGCCCTTATTGTCGTTAAGAGGCCGTTAAAACAAATTCGGTATGCCAAATGCTCGCTGAATTTGTTTCAACGGACTTTTTACGATCCACGAAAAAACTGAAAACTCGACAACAAACTGCCGATTCCGTCTTAAAGGATCACACAAAGAGGAGCCCAAGAAAGCGGATTTTCGGCAAACGGCTTTCAAGCGGCGCGCGCGCATCTAAAAACCCCGAAAACAAGACGAATACGTGTTTGCGCTGAGTGTGGGCAGCGCACACTTGGCGCGTTCGCGGAGCAGTTTTGTGTATACATACTCTTAGATATACCCATCTAGGGTACAAGCATGACTGAAGATGTATCCTTAAGAATCAGGGTTCTGCGGCGACTTCTTGTATCGCCCTCTAGGAGGGACTTAGAAGCCCCTGACAGACCCCCAATGTTTGTTGGTTGGCTAACCAATGACCCGCCATGCAACATACTTTAATCATATGGGGACGTAACTGGAAGCCTAAATTAACGATCTGCAAAGTTTTTCAATTTATAAGATGAAATGTGTTTTAATTACCATTCTTAAATAACTTTGCAACCCTGAGCATGAAAACTGAAAAAAAAATGTTATTGCGGTCGTACGCTTCGGAAAGGGGAAAACCACTAAGATTACTAGATCACAATAGAAGGAACTTTGTGACCTAGTTACCTTAGAAACCACCACTAGAACAAAATCTAAAAATCGAAACAATGTACTAACTAAAAGCTTTTTTTAATACTTACAACGTTAGCCAAAGCGGTCTTATCATTTCTGTCTATAGGGATGCTTAAGGGGCCCTCCAACAAGGTGATAATGTCCTCTAATGCTTGTCTGTATTGACGAATGATGACAATAGGGTGAATCTGCTGTTCCAAAAATTGTTCGGCAGCCGCAAGCATCTCACCAGCTAAGACGATGACTGAGGTTGTGCCGTCCCCAACCTAAATTCGGGTAAGGTCAATAGTTTTAGTTCCCAAATGACTCAAAAAGAGGAATACCTCAGTAAGGTTAGGAGAGGTTTTTTGAAGATTCTTATGTGAGTGGGCCTTGAGCTCTTCCACTGCCACCACCAGTGGGTCTATTGTGGCTTAGGGAAGGTTTGGATAGGTTGAAATCAACCAAACAAATACCGTTTGATAAATAAAAATATATAAAAAAAATCAAAAAACATTATTCTTTTACACCGACTTTTCCAAAGCTTTTGACAAAGTTAACATAAATATCTTATCACAAAAAGTAAAAGGTGTCCATGGAGCACTCCTGTCCATAAAAAAATTGTTAACAGGTCCAAAACAAATGATGTGTGTTTAAAACAGTGTTTTTAAAGCTATAGAAGTTACATCTGGCGTATCGAGGGTGGACACTAATCTGCATTTTCTCCAGTGTCGTTATTCTTGAAATCTTCCCGAGCGAGTACTCCTCGAACTTCGACCGAGGACCAATAGAGATGCGGAAATGAAGTGAAATCGCAAGGGCAGTTTGACTTTGACCCTATTTTGAGGGAGTACTCCTTTCACTCATTCAAGAATGCATACACAGAGGGCGTTTCGTTTCTCCTACATGTAGGAGAATTTATATTTAAATATTGAGAAATGCCCTCTTCAGGTAAGAGTAAAGGAACATTAAAAAAGTACCCAATTAGGAGATATTGAAAAAACGGTTTATCGAATATACAGTGTGTCCACGTAAGTTGGCGGCATATGGGAAACTTTTTTATTATTA
Organism: Aspidapion aeneum; assembly: GCA_963576565.1. Classification (NCBI taxonomy): domain Eukaryota; kingdom Metazoa; phylum Arthropoda; class Insecta; order Coleoptera; family Brentidae; genus Aspidapion; species Aspidapion aeneum. The sequence continues at coordinate 27,960,296 of OY755038.1, read as the reverse complement.
GTTTTACGAAAAAAAGTTATTCTTCATAAAAAGTTCTGCATGGTCCAAAACCTAAAATGCAACCATCAGATGTTAAATTTTTTCAGTCATATTACGAGGTTTGTCAAAAAATGTGATTTTTGCTCCAGAGTAAAGTACCTTTCTTTTTGACAATATCGAAAATTGTTATAAAGAAAAGATGTTTAGAATTAAAAATAGCTTTTAAATATTCAATATTGTTTATTTACATTAAAAAAATATTTTTTTCTCCATTTTCTCTGCGATTATGTTGGAAATTTAAGTTTGCACATTAATGCATTGCATTTATTAATTATAAATTTGATTAAACAATTATAAATAAACTTTTAAAAACAATTATCTCTTAATATTTATCGAACACTGATAACCTTTAAGTTGCTTAATCACTAGTTTGTAACAAACAAATACGTCTGTCAAACATAAAACTGTACAATACGGATCTCTAAAAATTTTGAAAAACACTGTTAGACTGCCTAAAAAAGTGTTCATATAATATACCGTGGCACTTTTTGAAATACGATTGTTGACGTTTCTTCGAATTTTCGATATTTAGACAGTTCGCAAAGCCTACTTTAATTATCAGTTTTAAAAATGCCAGTGCATCCTAGATTAATTATGCATTAATGTGCAAACTTAAATTTCCAACGTAATCGCAGAGAAAATGTGGAAAACAATATTTTTTTTATGTAAATAAACAATGTTGAATATTTGAGAGCTATTTTTAATTCTAAACATCTTTTCTTTATAACAATTTTCGATATTGTCAAAAAGAAATGTACTTTACTCTGGAGCAAAAATCACATTTTTTGACAAACCTCGTAATATGACTGAAAAAATTTAACATCTGATGGTTGCATTTTAGGTTTTGGACCATGCAGAACTTTTTATGAAGAATAACTTTTTTTCGTAAAACTAATAATAAAAAAGTTTCCCATATGCTGCCAACTTACGTGGACACACTGTATATGTATTTAGAAATTAAAAGTTATGATAAAAACAGTCATTAAACTATATTATTAATAGATCCCTAGACAGCGGCGTAGCGTGGCGCCCCATGGGTGCCCTAAGCTCTATTAAGTCGTAGGACCGTTTTCCTTAGACTGTTAAAACCACATTTTTAAAATAAAAAACAAGCCGGCAATGCGAAACCCGAGGAAAACATATTAAATACTCTGCCAAGATATGAGCACCTAAGCTCACACTAGGTACTATAGTTATATTGTACGTGTGAGCTAATATAACTGAAATATATTTTATTCAACTTCACACTCAATTACCTCTTGTTTGATACCACACAAGCCATGTTTTGACTTAAACTCAATTTTTTTAAATCAACACCCTCCCTCTTTTAAAAAAAATTTAAAGGTATTTTGTTTAACTCTTGACTCAATTACCTTTCCTTTGATATCACACACACCATATTTTTACTTAAACTCGAATTTTTGACATGTACCCCCACCACTTTTTTTAAAATAAACTAAAATGTATTTTGTTTAACTCCAGACTCAATTACCTTTCGTTTGATATCGCACACGCCATATTTTCACATAAACTCTAATTTTTAAAATCTACCCCCACCCTTTTATTTGGCTTGCGCTCGGTGGATTTTGTTAATTTTTAAATGGGACCATCTCGACCCAAGACCCAGCCTAGGTACCAAATTTCATTCAAATCGGGCAAGCGGTTTTTGAGTTACGCGCGTTAGTCGTTACAGACAGAGAGACATACAGACAGACGGCGCGACAAAAAAGTTTCAAAATCATCTGAAACGCAAAAATATATAAAATTTTTTGAAATCAGAGCAACTTTTTTTTTCTCGAATAAATTAGGATCACCATAGCTCACAGTACTATAGTATAGTAGTAGTGTGAGCTAAAATTATAACCAAAAAATAGAATATCAATGTCATGCTTTGCTTCCTATAATAAGAAGTATAAGTAGTAAGCTGTAGATTCGATTGTTTAGTTCACACTTGAAAACGGTTAGAGATACTTACTAACCGAAACGACGTGTTTAAAATAAGATATTTGAAGACAGATATTTTGTTTCTACTCAATGATTGCCTTTCAAACAAAGAAATAAATCTTTATCTGAATATTATTGAAGCATCTTGAAATAGGGTTCAAAAATTATGTGTCACCAAGTGCTTTGTCTGGCATAGAAGTTCTAACACAAGTACGTTGCAAACGTTAAACACGAAAAACTCAAGTCGAGTGTATATCACCCAACCCAACCCATTTAGCATAATATGCTAATATATGTATATTTATGTTATATGCATGCTTTGAGTACATTTTTATATACAAAGCAGGGACATGGGTGGATGGGTCTATCCTAAAAAGATCTTATGGGCATGTGTATATTTATATTTTATATGTTAATTGGGTTGGGTTGGGTAAAGGACGGTCTCGACTCGCTTTGACAGATTTATGCGGAATCGATACCTCGCTTATACTGGTATAGTCAACCATAAAAATGTAACTTTTGACCAAAAAAAAAATGGCATTTCTGGCAAAAGTAAAAGTCGGATTGAGTTGGATGTGGTTTTGTTCGACTCACCATGATCGATTTATGCAAAAAATATACCTCACTTGACCAGGTACAGTCAACGACAAAATTTCAAATTTTTGCATATTTTTTTTAAAACCAGATTTACAACTGAAATACGGGTCGGATAGTGTTGAGAATGGAAATATGCAGAACTGGTATTTCACACTTCTGTTTATGACTATTTTTTTTTAAATTGGCGGTCATTTTAAAAAAGAATGGCCAATAAACGGTTCCCGTCAAACAAATTTTTGGTCACATTGAACTAAATTTTTTCTTATGTACCCAATTTCAGAGCGCTACCCAAAAGTGCGGTTTCAGTTTGATCTGGGTTGTGTAGTTACCCAACTAAATGGAAAGATTGAATACCTCTTCGTCTTGTGTCCTAGCAATTTCAATCATACTCTTGGCTGCTGGATGCTGAACAGTTATTTCACGGAGAATGGCATTACCATCGTTGGTCATTACAATGCCTCCCATGGGGTCCATCAGCATTTTCAACATGGCCTGTGGGCCCAGGCATGTTCGGATCACATCGGCAATTTGCTAAAAAGAAGAAAATAATTTTTCAATAACTAATGGTACATATGTTTATTTTTTTAGGTGTCCTTTTTGGGAAGATTTTTAGGTATCCTCTGAAATTTTTTTTCATAAAATTTTTTTTGTGTTATTGATAGTTGCAAGTTCTACACTTTATAATATACAGGGTGTCTCTAAAAGGTCTGTACAACATATCTTAGCACATATTCCTGAGGTCAAAATAAGTCGATTTAATGCAAATTACCTTAGTCCAAAATTGCTCCGTTTCAGAGATACAGGGTGGTGCATTTAAAAATTAAATTTTTAAATTAAAAAATTTTATGAGCGAAATTGCTGAAAAGCAACAAACTTGAATAAAGCTTTGAGAACAATAGTCAGTAGAAAACTGGCCGTTGCTATGACATTTTGCCAGTGTAAAACACTCTAGTGAAATAGTCATTCAAAATAATTTCAGTATTCCGTTGCGGCATCGAACAATAAAAACGGAAATATCTCGAAAACGACTTACTTTAGCGCATGTTAACAAGAGTACCTTTTTAGCTTAAAAAGATTCAGGAAAACATTTTCTTAACAAAAAAAGTTAAAAGTTATACTGAGAAAAAAGTTATAGTCATTTAAAACTATAAAAAGAGCATTGTGAAGCGCCCTCTGACGGCCACAGTGAAAAGGTATCCATACTTAGGTTTCGCATCCCAAAAAACCCCCGAGTACCAATTTTTAAAGTAATGTGTTGAGAAATGTTCATAAATTTTAAGATTTTTAATTTTTAAATTTACCACCCTGTATCTCTGAAACTGAGCAATTTCGGACTAAGGTAAGTTGCTTTAAATCGACTTATTTTGACCTCAGGAATATTTGCTAAAATTTTGTACAGACCTTTTAGAGACACCCTGTATATTGTGGTTTATCAACTGCTCTAATACTTTCAATAAAAAGAATCATGCTGTGTTTAGCTGTTAAAAAAAAGTCACATAACCCTTAAAAATGTTTACCATTTTTATCATTTTGGAAAGGAGGGCAATATTTTTAGGGGACAAAATGTTTTTATAGAGAGAAACAGAGACATGAAACTTATTATTATAGGTTGGAAAAACCAAATATATATTGACACAACAGCTAGTTAATCTTTTTGTTAATTCACTGTGCAAATTAATGAAAATTAATCTAATTAAATATAAATTTAGTATACAAGGTGTTCAAAATTAAGTCTGCACTATTATTATTATATTAAAGCTACAGGGTCAGTTAAATAATCAGAGTTGTGGTATTTTTTTTGCTTATTATGATGATGATAACAGATAGAAAATCAAATGACGCGTAGGTGCGTTATCATAAAAAACCCTTTTTTTAATGAGACACCCGGTATACAGTAAAACCAATGGGAATAAAATTTAGCTTCAAACAAAAGTTGTTCTACGTTTCTCATAAAGTCAAAAGTTATTAACAACTTTCCTAAGCATAGGGGATATGATTTTTAGGAGAAAAAGTCCAAAGACAACTTTTGTTTAAAATTAAATTTTCTATTGATTGGATAAACATTTGATCCAATACTATCAAAAAAACTTCTATCTTTTTTTCATATGTATAAAGTTAGCAAAACAACTTTTCCAACTTTTTTTTTAAACAGTCACAGCAATTTTTTTGTTTTTATAAATAATTTACGCATAATTAACGGCAAATTACGACCTAATTTTTTTTGCATAAATCCATTATTTTTATAGGTGTTCTACTAAATTTATTTAAAATTAGCAGAACAACTTTAAAAAAAAAAAACGGCCACACCAATTTTTTTTTCACAACTTATTTATGGATAATTACCAGCACATTTTGAACATATATTTTTTTTGTAATTATCAAGTTTTTAAAGTCAACAAAGAATTTACCTGTTTCAGGGGGAGAAAAGAAAACATAATAACTAAAAAATATCTCCCAGTAAATGTTTAAAAGTGGTTAGCTTGTTAAATCATTGAACCCCTCAAGGATAATGTGCATATCAAATTTGCAAAGCTACATATCTCAAAAACTATAGGAGTAATTAAATTTTTTTCTAAAACTTCAATGCCCTGTAGCTTGGTAAGGAATTTTATTTCCAGTTTTTGAAATACAGGGTGTTGAAAGTGATAATGTCCAAGAAGCATAATAGCTCTTATTGTTTTATAGCTATTTCAATCAAACAATGATTTTTGTTACTATCTTAAAAATTTTACTTTGATTTTTAAAATACTTTTAAATGATCTACAAAGGATGATGATGAAGATCCTAGAAAAAGTGTTTTTTATAGATGGCCAAATGTCAAAAATGTCATTTATATTTTAGAATCAAAATCATTTAAGTACTTCTTTTTTACACATGCAACAAAATAAAATACTCAATTTTCTTTAAATCAAGGTGACTTGTTTCTCATCAAATATGGTCATCTGTCAAAAATGTAGCTTCTTATGTTTTTCGGGGGGTCTTTTGAGCCCCTAAGGGTCATAAAGCTGGACCATAGATCAATGAATTTTTTTTTTAAATAGGAGTGATCATGTCAGAACATTTGTTTTGAAAATGACCCATAAATAATATAAAAGTAATCATTACATAAGTCTTGTGTCTCTTGTAACAGTAAAAAATGACACATAAAATTACTTTGATAAAAAATGTTTTCTCAGAAAAATAAAAAAGTTTGGGGTAATTTAAGAAGTGATCAGCTGTCCACAGTAGGTGTACCAAAATTGTCTACAGCACACTATACATGATGCTATGATACACTACAGGACCAAGAATTTATTTAAAAGTCCTGTAAGATAGTGTACAAATTAGGTTCAGCTTATAATCACCCTTTGGGGTAATTAATATTCTTCATGTATATCAGTCTTAACAAAAATACTTTTTTATATTGGCAATGTAGAGCATCTAGATTGGATTACATTATTCTTTATTTGCATATAATCTAGGCTATACTGCTAATATTTAAAAAAATTTAATTTTTGTTGAGACTGTTCCATATATGAAGAATAATAATTACCTAAGTTGTATACTTTTTTATTAATAAAAAACATTTTTTATCAAAGTAATTTTTTCTGTTTGTTAGTTTTAACAAAAAAATGTATTTTGATGTCTTTAGGTAATTTATTATATTTCTTCTCAGCCCCCTCAAATTAAATTAAATTAATTGGGCTGTGATTTATTAAAAAGAGTTCGTACAAATTTCTTATTTCTGTAGGTATATGGAAATTATGGTTTTGTCTTGTGTTATGTGCATGTACCTCTTTGTTGGAGCCCAAATGGCCTGTGCTGAAAAATCTACAATGATTGCCTTGTATGTTTGTCAGTTGCTTAATTGATCTAAAAGTTGCCCTAGTAGTTTTCCCAGAATACAAACATCAGTGCTGCAGTTTTTCTCAAAATAATTCAAGGTATACAGAATTCACTCTAAAAATAGGTTTTTTTTCCACAAGGATCAACAAAAGAATTAAGTATGATTCATAAAGTCAGTTGAGGTTGGGAGTTGAGGTTTGGAGTTCAAAAGTTGAATATCACCTTATTTTTTTTTTTTTAAACCTTTATTATTATTGAAACATGTATTTCCATTCATAAAGTAAGTTGAGGTTCGGTTGAGGTTCAGTAGAGAAGTTGGAGATAACCAAATTTTATGTTCGGAGTTCAGAGCAGTTGGTATCTACCAATAAAACTACAGCATTTAGTCACCTGACCATCAGCTGTTGCAGCCACTGAATGATTTATGTGTGTGGCAGCCATTTTCATTTTAGTTATTTGGATTTTGAATTGAGTTGTTTTTAAAAATTTTGGTGTGTTCTTATTATAAAAAAATGGCTAAGGAGAGATTCCTGACCTGAAATTTTTTAAGGTTAGGTAGAATCCAAGGAGCTGTTTTGTGTCATTTTAACATTTTGAATTATTGGACCAAGCTTTTAAAAAATTAAAATCAATGGGTATAAATGGAAAAGTATATAAATGCTCTAAAAATTATTTAAAAGACAGAAAGCAAAAAACAAAGATTCAGGATTGTTTGTCATCAGAAATTGAGGTTGAGACAGGAGTTCCACAGGGCAGTGTATTGGGACCTTTATTGTTCATATTATATGTTAATGATATAGTAAAAGTTTTAAGACATTCACAAATCAGATTATTCACAGATGATACTTTGCTTTTTATATCAGGCACAGATTTAAAGAGATCAGTGGAACTTTTAAATGAGGATTTGAGAAATATTCATGAATGGTTAAATTTTAACAAATTAAAAATAAATGTGAGCAAAACAATGGGTATGATTATTGGGAAAAGGTCAGATAATATAATTTTTAAAGAGAATCAATATAAACTAGTAATCAGTGGGGAGGAAATTGAAATTGTTACAAAGATAAAATATTTGGGAGTCATTTGGGATAATAAACTTAAATTTAGGGAGCATGTTGACTATTTATGTAAAAAAATTGGAAGAAAATTAGGGGTATTAAGAAGAATTAATAATTTTATTAGAAGAAAAACAGCTAAACTAATTTTTAACACCATAGTCTTGCCACATTTTACATACTGTTCAACTTTAATGTTATTATATTGTAATGAGGATATCAACAGGTTACAAAAGCTTCAAAACATCAGAATGACACCCATATTAAAAGTAAATAGGTATACAAGTATTAATTCAATGTTAAAAAATTTAGAATGGTTAAATGTTAGACAATTACAATACAATGTGATAATATTTATTTTTAAATTATCCAAAGATTGGAATATAGTAGACTTGGTTGATAGGTTAAGGTTGGTGTCTGAAACCCATGGATATGAAACAAGAGCAACAGGTAGTTATTATTTGGAAAGTATTAATAAGCAAACAAGTTTTAATTCTTTGTTTTATAAAGGCATCCGTATTTACAATAAGTTGCCAACTGACATTAAAAGTTTAAACAGTCTAAATATTTAAAAAAAAAACTGTTAAAAATCATTTGTTACAAAATATTACATAATAGCTTTCCTTCTTATTCAATCTCAAATTATTCAATTTCAAATTATCCAAGTTTTCTTTCTAGGCCTTTGGATTTAAGAAATATGTATGAGCTTTAGCTATTACTTTTAGGTAGTGTTTTTTTTTATGTTTAAAATTACAAATATTCTAGTTAAAATAGATTTTTTTTCTTTTTTGTTTTTTTTAGATTAAGTAAAAATCTTATAAAATTTCTTGGTTTTTTGTCCAAAGAGTATGTAACTAGGTAGGAATGGGTGTATGCTGTATTAGCTTTAGCTATTATAGATAGATAGGTTTTTATTTATTTTTATTGTTTTAAAAGTTAAAATAATTTTAAAAAAAAGTTAAGTGCATTAAAAAAAATGTGATCTGTGTGTGTAATAAAAATGTGTACCTAATTATTACTATTAAGTGTTTAGATATACTATAAGTATTTAAATGTAAATTTTGTTTTTTGTAGCTAATAAACTCCATTCAATTCAATTCAATCATTAATAAGCAGTCAACTGAGTTTATGAATGGCTCAAATTGTGAACTCCAACTACCAACTGACTGAACTCCGAACTCTCGGCATCAACTGAACCTCAACTGACTTTATGAATTGGCCTTTATATAGGTGCATACTTATTAACCTCAAAAGTTTAATACTTTAAAATAAGATATTTATGAATACAGCATATTGTGTAAAGTAAAGAGGTCCTTTGTTAAATTAAAAATATCCAAAAAAGGTCATAAAACATAAAAATAACGTAAATAGCACGTGTTTTGACTCACCTTTCCGGCGTTTATGTTATCCACCTGAACTTTACGCCCCGATTCTCTCTTCGTATTCTGGCCTAGAATAAAAAAGAACTCATTAATCAAACAGAAGACTCTTGAAATAATCTATTTTCACTTACTTAAAACCAAAATTGGGGCACGGCCTCCGCCAAACATCTTTTTGATATTTTTTCAAAATAATTTTTCCCGAACACAAAAGAACCTCACGTTGAAAGACAGAGATAAATGACAGCTGGTTTGTTTTGGTTAGTTGCTTACGGTTTTTCTTCGTTGTCCACACGCCAACTGATCATTTTCGAAGGCCCAATTGTGTTGGCCTTGGCCCAATATTGACTATTCGTTGGCCAACGAATACATTTTTCGTTGGCCCCAAGCCAGATATATTTCTTTCGTTGGTGAACCATGTTTATTTTTTGTTGGGTTTGTTGATACACAAAAAGCAGCTGACTGCGATTGGTGGTCTGTGGCTGTGATTGTTGCTAGACATGTAAACAATAAACTTTTCGCGATTTCCACCCACATTCCCTAATAACCGTCATGGAAACATCCTAAACAGTTTGATCGATCCGCCAAGTCAATGCTATTTTTTGTTTGTTTCAAGAAATTTCTTCTCGCCCCTCATTTGTAATAATTTAATTTCCCAAGTTTTAAAAATGACAACAGATTTTCGACGGGAATGGGTAAAAGAAATATTTACACGCCTGCTGGGACTGAACTCAGAACCGGACTCAGGCCGCTACTTTGAGGATATGATGATGAATAGTGACGACCTGGAGGACAAGCTGGCTGACTATTTAGAGGAGGACATCCTTGATGTTGAGATTGCTAACAATAACAGAAGGTTCTTTTATATCTACAAAACCTCTTATGAAAAGTTGGTTGAGAAGGAGATCATGGTACCTGAAATAGGTAAGATTTAATTTGGGTCTGAGGGGCTGAACAAATTTGTACACCATACTACTGGACTTTAAAAAGAAATTCCTGTTTCTGTAGTTTATTCTAGTAGCATAATATATAGTGTCCTGTGGACAAATTTTGTACACCTACTGTGGGTAGCTGATCACTCCTTATTTGGGCCTTTACTCTTGTTATATGGGTAGTTAAGAAATTGTTACAATTTTGATTTATTTTTTAAATAAAGTTGCCTCATCAATTAAACTTTACTATAATTACAGTAAAGAAAGAAGTTCTGGAACCTGAACCTGTAGAAGTAGCTGAAAAGAAAAAAGGTGGCAAAAAACGAGCTGCAAGCAAAGACAAAGGGAAAAAGGGTGGAAAAAAAGGCAAAAAAACTCCAAGCCCTCCACTTGTAGCTGATGCAGAGACTGGAGAAACACAAGGTAAAATCCTCTTCTCTTTATTGAGGGTGAATTCTATTGTAACAGTTTTATGTTTATTGATTTTTGCTTGATAATTTTTTTATGATAACTTCTGGACCCCCTAACCTAGAACAATGAAATTTGGCCCAAATATTATAAATTACCTAATAGAAGATTAAATTTGTTTATATTGGTGGTCTGTTATTGCTGGACTGGTTATTTTAAAAAATCTACAGGGTGTGTCAAAAAATTAAAAAAGTTATGTAAATTACTAACTGTTAAAATTTTTAATTTAAATTGACATGCATGATTTTTATTCCATGGACAAATGACAGATGCATGTTTAATTATTAATCTAATCGAGGGCTATTATTGTTGGCCTTGCATAATCATTTAGATAATAAAATTAAATTTAATATTTTCTTCTAAAATATTTTGGCTCAACTTTCATTGTGGAAAAACAGGCTTTAAAATTTTTTCTGCAGTACCCTTTTGGAGGAAAACCTTGATCAAACAGAAAACTTTAGAAATGTGGAAATCAACTTTTTAAATATAAATTCTCTGATTTTAAAAATGTTACGGAATCTTTGCGGAAATGCACCCACTGTTTTGTAGAAAAGTCATAAAAACTGATTCAATTGAAAAACTTATTCAACTGAACTGTGAACCCAAAAACCAAAAAACAATTTTAAAAACCAAATAAACAGGGACCTAGCATTACTTTGGGTCTACAAGAGTCCAACATTTTATTAAAATGGAATAAATAGTTTTGGAACAATAACATGATATATTTAAAAAAACACCAAAATAATAGTCAAATTCTGAACAATTTTCCTGTATGGTGAAAATGCAGCACTGTGGGGGTTCAGAAAAGCCCCAAAATGGGGCATTTATCTTTTTCTGATCTAGCTGAAAAACATATTTCTACAAACTTTCAAATTTATATGATAATTCCCTGGACACTTATGGTCTGCCAGCCGAGTTACATCGCAGAAATGCAAATTTTGCTAGATTTTCCAATTTTCTCTACTTAAAATTTTCCGATTTTTTTCTAAAATCTACATTTTTAGTTCACCATAAATAAGTGTGCCAAGTTTCATGGCTCTACGTTAAAGCGCGCACGAGTAATCAAAAAATAATCTAGAGCAGTCTAAAACAGGTGTTGAATAAAAAATTTAAAAATGTTACAGCCTAGGCGGTATTGAGTTTCGCTGAAAGCGAACCAGCGGCGTAGCGTGCCTGAAGGGGCGGGGGGTCGACCGATAAAAAGAACGTCCATCAAAAATCCTGAGACCAAAAAACAAAAAAAAAAGGTCATCATGTCTTTAGTTTTCTAGCAACAGCTTTGCCGCCCTCTCAATTTGCCGTTGCCGGCCCTGCTGCTTAATAAAGCTTAGGGCGCTTAGAGCACCCATGGGGCGCCAGTACCCCCCCCCCCCACGCTATGCCACTGAAGCGAACTTATTTTTCTTTATTTTATAGAAGTACCGACTTCTACAAACGAAGGCGTACCAGTCGAGCAAGTGGATGGCCAAACCGAACCTGAACCGAACCAGGAAGTTGTCCAGACAGAACAAGCAGAAGCGCCAACTGATCCTGTATCTCAAGGGCCCACGGATCCTGTTTCGCAAGCGCCCACAGAAACGGAAGCCTCTACTTTGCCTTCCGCTGAAGTGACGGATGTCGAAGTGTCAGATATGGAAGAAGGTAAGTACTTATCATAGCACTATCTTTATCTATCTATTTAGCCTTCTTCGATCCATCTTTGGACATAGGCCTCCCCCAATTTCTTCCACACTTTTGTTTTAAGGTACTAAGGATATATGCGGTCTTTTGATTTCAGCTGTTGGGTTTTCTTTTTTTAGTTTAATAATTTATCCCATATATATATATTTATATATGGGTGAATATCTGGAAAGTGACGGATTTTGATGTGACCTACACAAAAACATGTTAAAACATTTTTTTTTATATAAAACTAATTTTATTTTTATAGTTCTATTAAATAACTAACAAGCTAGTTCATTTTTGGAAGATTATAAAAAATATTTCCTTTAGATAACAGACATTTTATGTAGCAGTCGTCAGTAACCGGGAGTGTCACCAATAGAATTTTACTATATTTTAATTAAATTATGTTCTTATAATTATTTATTGGAGTAATTTTTTAGTAAACATTAAAAAACAACCTTTAGTTATATAAATAGTCAAAACCAGAATTGTTTTAAAGTTACTTGTTATTAAATATTCAAATTTCAACTTTGTCACCAAAAATTGCATCAGTAACCTCTGCCTTCAGATTTTTTATCCATTTGGCATCATTGGATCATTCTTGACCTTCAGTTGCTAAGTGAAAAAGAGCTCTGTGATTCGGAAAACGCGCGAACTGTTTAATTCGATGTCACACGTCTAAGACAGTGGGTGTGTCCTTTAACCGATCCATACTCTCGTGTGTAACCTTCAGTTTGATCAGTAACCTGGTAAGTTTTTAAAAGGTAGAACAACAAAAAAACAATTTAAAAAATGGTGAAACATAATTACAATAGGATACACTTTTTGAATTTTCTTGTTTATTAGACTCAATTTTAGTAGTATTAATAATATCTAACAAAACGTGACAAAATCGTCAGTTACCTGTGCATCAGTTACCTGTTAGAATACTTACAGGTTACTGAACTGCTCTACAAGTAACTGACTAATTTTTTACAAGCTTTTATTTAGCTTCACATGTTCTGTCTAACTATCTAACTAACTATCAAATCTTGTGAAGCGTTTTTGACACACTTCCAATTATCCGATTTGCATGAAACATGACAATACAACATTAAGAAAAAATATCTTCCCACCCCTATACCCACCCCTTCAATAGAAAAATGTGTTTTTGACACACTTCCCGTTATCCGATTTGGATAAAATTTGGTATACACATAGTGGTCCGATGATAATACAACAATAAGAAAAAAATATCCTCCCACCCCTACTCCCCACCCTCTTCCATAAAAAAATGCGTTTGTGACTTTTATATACAAATTTTAGCATTCTTTTAAATTAAAACATTTTTTTAAATAATTTTGTTTGTTCTTATAATCACTTACCTGTTATAGTTGTCAGTTACCCATACTGCAAAAGCTATTAATTTTGAAAAAATAAAATAAAAAAATATACTTATTTTTAAAAGAAATCAATTATTAAAGGTTAGTTCTATATTTTATCTGAACATTTGTGAAGTTTATTAGTGGTTATCAGTTACCTGTGAAGTGCATCAGTAACCTGATATGCTAAAATTACAAAATGGTCAAAAAAACAGAAAATATTTTAAAATTTGAACGTTTTTCTATGGCAACATGTTATTTGGTACTTTGATCATATTTTTATTGATTTTTTTTATTTGTATATCAAGTTTCATGTATGTCCCCAATTTTTGCTCCAAATCTGTCACTTTCCAGATATCTACCCATACATAGCTGGATCAGAATATAGTAGACTACATTTTGCATAATAATTTATGTTATAACAAAAGGTTTTGTAGAAGCTTTAGTTTCCGTGATATTTACAAAAACTGTTTTTCAGGCTGATATATCACGACTTCACATGAAGTGTGCTAATAGGCTAGCTAGGAAGATATCAGATCCGTCATAGATACATTTATTTATCAATGTATAAGTCTGTGGGGTTAGACTGATTACAAACTCTTCGACGTCCGTTAATTGAAGATAAAAAAAAACAAGCTGAATAGGAAAAAATACGTCTCATATTTTATTGTAGCATTGTCGCCAATAAAATTTTCTTTATAATGCTGCATAACAAGGTCGGATTATTTTGATAAATAAAACTTCAAGGTCGTCCTTAAATTATTTTTTTTTTAAATCTCTTTTTTTCTGAAACTAAGCTTAATATGAAAAACAACACCACGGCGGTCATTTAAAAAATAAAATAAAAATCCAGAGGTTCGGTCCCTAAATAAACGTCACTTTAAAAAATTAACTGAAAAATAATTTTTGTTAAATTTTATTAAAAACTAAGGTTAGTTATATGAGATAAGGTAAGAAGACAATTTTTTACCTATGAAGCATAGTTTAACAAAAAATAGATAACACATGTAACATAAATTGATTATATGGGTTATATTTGAAAATGTATTTTTATAAGAAGTGAAGTCTTTAATGTGACATAAATCAAAACCCACCGTATAAACCCCACAATTAATGAAGCGTTTAAAAAAATATTTTTTACAATATAATCAAGTATACTACACATTTTCCCAAGTGTATTTTTTTATAAAAACCAAACATATTTTTTCTAAATAATCCCTATTTTTTGTTTACCATTTTAATTAAAAAGGTTAGTTTATGAGAAAATTAAATAAAATCTGAAAAATACAGGTTTTGGGGGATTTTTCAGATCCTGTTGACATTCCAGGTGTGAGGAGGGAGGCTTCTGAGATTTTCGAATTCAGTGGTGAATGACCATTTGCCCAAAAGCAATATGAAATGCTAGACCAAAAACAGAGAACCTTTTCAGATTTTTTTACTAAATAGATGATGTTGATTCATATGTGAGTGGGCCTTGCAGCCCTTCCACTGCGACCACCAGTGGGTCTATTGTGGCTCACTTTTGAGTGGTTTCTCACCACTGTATGCCTAATCCTCCAAAAAGGACGGCTATTAGTTTGGGTGAGACACTGTTCAGATCTTCTGAGTCGATCTGAGGTTTACCGAAAGTATTCTGACGTAAACGTGCAATAGCCGGACATTCGCACAGTATATGTCTGTTTCGTCATCCTCCATACATAGTCTACATTCGGTCTCTTCTGTTAGTCACATTCTGTGCATGGGTACTCTCAGTCGACAGTCACCCGTAAAATGACCATTCACTATACATACTGTCCGGTAAGTCCAATAATGTTCCTGGCTCTGTGTCTACAAGGTCCTTTAATGAACTCTTTCGAGTGAGCCAGTTCTGGCATATTTATCGAGTATTGTTGGAAGCTATTCTCAATCCATTTTTTTACTAAATAGATAAATAATTAATTTTTATTTTTCAAAATTGTCTTTTTAAAGTTTTTAAGCTACGCTACTGACTCCCAAAACCTAATTTAGGACATTTTACTTCATAGGTTATATATACCCATATATGCTAATATCTTAAAAATTATCCAAAACTAAAACACGCTAATATATAATTTTAGAGATATTACCTTTGCTCTCTGAAAATACATCAAATAAATGAATGGACTGAAAAAGTATAGATACTTGAAGATTACACTGTATATTTGTATAAAAATTCATTCAGATAGGTTTAGGCATTCTCGACTTATAGTCCCGAGATCCGCACGCCCAACGGACAGACTGACAGACAGACAGAGCGACAAAAAATAGAAATAAGAAATGCAGGGCCAATTCTAAAGGAACTTTCTTAAATTACGTAATGCAAAAATTCGGAGTTTTTTACGTTCTTAACGCATTTTTAAGAAAAAGCACCGTCAACAGCAAGATACGTTCCTAGCTAGTTGATTAGCACCATAACATATTGGCAAAGCGGACCAAATCGAGGTATACTGTGAATAGCACACTTCAAATGATCTCCATGATATAACAGCCTTGAAAACAGTTTTGTGTAAATATCTCAGAAATGAAACCTCCTACGAAGTTTTTGGTTATAACACAAATTATTAAGAAAAACGTGATCTACTCTATTCCGAAACTACATATTGATGCGATGCTCCGTTAAATAGTTAGCGTTTTTAAAATGTTTTAATTCTCAAAAAATTGTCATTAGCATTGATCATTTTGATCAAAATTTAATCAGCTCGTTACAACACACGCTCACACAGACAGACAGACATCACGATGGTATTGCTAAGATAGGTCAAAATACACCCAAATAACATATTTTCGGCGTTATCTAAAAAAAAAAAAATCGTCGAAAATAATACCTTTTCTAGCCTCTGTTGCGCGCGCTATTAATGAAATATAAGAATGGTCGCTAAGGTTCCCAAAAATCCTACCAGTAAGATGTTCTTAATTCTAAAATGATTTAGTTTTATTTTACATTGTTTACAAACCCTGTGTATCCCAATTTTAAGCCCTATAAAATATACCAAGACATTTTGATGCTCTTTAGACACCATGGATTTATTACTATTATTAATATTACCTTTTTTTATTTAATTTTAACAAATTTCTAAACAATTTGTTTTTTTGCTTGGAATTTCCAAAGATCTTTAAAAGGAATACTAAAAACTTTAAATTAATTTTCTAGGCGAATCGGCAGACAAAAAGAAGAAAAAAAAGAAAAAAGAGCGACCCGGTAAAGGAAAGAAGAAGAAAAAAGAAGAGAAACAGGAAGAAAAACTTGCTGAAGAAGAAGAGGAGGAAGAGATTATTTACGTTCCTGTAAGTTGTAGATTATTTTGTCAGCACTGCCATGAGTACCCAATGGAGGTAGTAGTAGTATTAGTGGTGGGGAGACCATTTTTGGTCTAGCGACTAGGCACACGGCGCGCCCTTTTCGCAAACCCCGATTTGTCCGTACACCATAACTGATGCACGTGCCCCTTAGGTTGCAAGTTTTCTTTCTCTAAGAGGACTTAATTTTGCCTGTCACCTCTTTGTCGAGGGCAGGGATCTTTATACTGCGTAGCAAGTATACACAGTGGACCCACGCTTTTACACCTTTTCCGAACGGTGGTCCTGCTCCATGTTAGACTTGCATCTATCTAACATCTCTATCGTCCCAGCAGAACTTGGTTATAGACTTCTTTCCTTTTCAGCGCAACAGTCATGGTCGTCGTGAGTTGATTGTAGGAGATTTATGCTGGCGCCATTCTGGCACCGACTCGGCTGGCTGCGTGTCGGCTCCTGGACTACACCTGCGTATATTCTCGATGTTCAAGGTCAACTTATATTTTGCGTGCATCGCGTCGCATGCTTAGTCGATGACGACTGTTGAATGCTGAAAAGGAAGTGGGCGACAGGGCGACGGATTTTTTTTGTGTTTTTGCATTGTTCTTTGAGACGCGAACCTGGTACCATCCAATGGAGGTAACCACCAAATTTTAATTTTTGACCGCGAGACTCCACTCTGGCGTCTCATATTAGCAACGAGATTTCGCCTCGTGTTCCCTTATTTAGGTTAACTATTTTTTTTAATTGTTGATAACAAGATGATGGCCGTGGAATTTTAGGTACAAAACTAACTTCTTGGTTACAAATGTTCAATTTACCTTTTAGTTGGTAATTAGTTCGTGAAATTGTTGACACCAAGCTTTATAAAAGTTATCGCCAATTTTTAAGCGCTTGTGGTATTACGAAAAGTTTTGAATATTAACCCTTAAAACATGAATTCCCCTCCCCCTCATGATTCATTTCTGCGTTCGCCACTATGGGATGACATCTAACTGTAAAAAACTGTTTAGGGTCTTAAAATGTTATATGGATCAATGTTAGCTCCCGCTAAATTTCGCGGTTGTTTGTAAATTTTAAAACCACACAATTGGATGACGGACAGAGTACATTTTCGCGCATTTCGACATGCGCACCAACAATCAGTGAGATCCTTTTCTACCGCCTCGAGAAAATGGCGTGTTAATTTCTTTCTCCAACATTTACAAATTTCTACACTTGAAAGTGCTCGATTTTGGTGTACTGAAGCATAGAACTGGAAACTTCAGCCCTTCAGCTACGTGGTGCCATCATTAGATCCAGAAAGGGGCCCCTAGAACGTGGAGAAATTGGCTGCAAACTGGTGAGTGCTTTGTTTCTGATTTCCGTTGTGTGGTACCAACAATTAACCTATGGACCTTAATTATTTCGTGATTTCATATCAATATATTTATGTTTGTTCGCGCTTTCCTTAATTAATATATACAGTCCACTGCAGTTATCGTTTTTCTACCTGCGGGCAAACAGATCAATACGCAGGGATGAAGCGTGTCCCGCTGTACATCTATACAGGGTGTCCCAGAACTAATGGTACATGGTTAAACTGTAGATTCCCTGTGATAAAATATTGCGATTCAGCCAAACTTGCCTTAGTCCAAAAGTTCGTACTAACCGAGATACAGGGTGTTAAACTTTATTTTTTCAATTCGATTTTCTTTAATAACTTTTTTACTAATTATTATTTTTGCAAAAAATAGCCAACGTGTAAGTTTTTTTGAAATTGGCAAGACGATTCCGTTGAAAATTTTGATGTACCGTGTACAGGGTGTTCCCTGGACCACTAGCATTGCATTAAAATCAGTGACTTTTTTTTGTGCCTCGGTGTATACCAGTTTTTATGTAAAATAATGGTTTTCCCATCCTTTTTATGTAAAAAAGCTATACTGTTTTAAAGTCGCTCAGAGCAACGGTTTTTGAAATTTTTGCATTTAAAGTTTTTATTGCATGTGAGATATCCCTAATTTATGTATGATAGTTTCTTCAATTCATTCTCCTAATTAATATTTTTACAAAACTAACCAGCATGTAGGTTTTCCTGAAATTTGCAAGACGATTCCGTTGAAAAATTTGATGTACTATGTACAGGGTGTTCTTTGGACCACTACCATTGCATTAAAATCATTAGTGTATTTTTTTGTGCCTCAGTGTATACTTAAGCAGGTTTTTAAACAGAATATTATTTTAATTATTAAATAATTATTAATAACAAAAAAAAATAAAAACCAATTGTAAAAATTATACATATTTTATTGCCACAACAAATTTTTAGATAGAAAATCTACAATAAATGTTCAAAATGGCCACCGTTACCCTGAATACATTTGTTTCTTCGCTTATTATACGAACGTCTGATTTTAAATTTTTTTTAATGAGTTTTTCTCAGGTGTTTACCTAGCCTACAATAATAAACAGTTTTAAGATTTACTATTTGTCAATTTTAAAATTTTAACTTAGTTGCTGAGAGCGCCACGCTTAAGAAATTTTATATTTTTTTAAGTAAATTAATAATTTTATTGATAATTAAAATTGTCTTTCAACACAATAAAAAAATACTTGCATTAATAAAGTATACGTACTTGCCATTTTTAAAAAAACTAATACGAAGAGGTTTTTGTTCCTCATTAAAAACAAAGCCCTACACAGTTGCAATAACGAACAATGATAACACACTTATGATAATTCAAGAACCACCCTGTATATTTTTTAACTTAATATTTCTTAAGAAAACATCCAATCTTAGAATGCTATAAAAAAGTGTTGATTATAGCTAATATGTATGAAGTAGGTAAGAATTTAATCAAAAATCTTTTACGCATACAATAAAAACTTCTAATTTAAATATCTTGAAAACATTTGCTGTAAGCGACATCTAAACGCTATAACTTTTTTACTTAAATAAAATTAAAAAATTAATGTTTTTAATAGAATCTTGTATACACCGAGGAACAAAAAAGTTAGACTTATTTTAATGTAACGGTACCGACCCAGAGAACACCCTGTATAATATTTTTTTTTACTAAAATTAAGTTATGGGTATGGACCCAAAAACCACCAAACCGAATTTTTTGTGCAAAATTATTAATTAGTAGAAAGAATTGAAGAAAGTATCATACATAAATTAGGCATATCACTCACATGCAATGAAAACTTTAAATGCAAAAATCTCAAAAACCATTGCTCTGAGCGACTTTAAAACAGTATAACTTTCTTACATAAAAAGGATAGGAAAACCATTATTTTACATAAAAACTGGTATACACCGAGGCACAAAAAAAAGTCACTGATCTTAATGCAATGCTAGTGGTCCAGGGAACACCCTGTACACTGTACATCAAATTTTTCAACGGAATCTTCTTGCCAATTTTAAAAAAGCTTACACGCTGGTTAGGTTTTGCAAAATTATTAATTAGTAAAAAAGTTATTAAAGAAAATCGAATTGAAAAAATAAAGTTTAACACCCTGTATCTCGGTTGATACCATTAGTTCTGGGACACCATGTATATAAGATCTGAACACCGGTCTATTCTATCCACCGTGTGGTTTACAAACTCTTTATTTTGGTTGGTTGTGAAATCCAATCTCTATCTGTTCTAAAATCTCTGGCTTAACTCTCTCATATTTTTTCTAGAAAATAATCCAAGAGATAGTAACCGATTACACTCTGACTGGCAATTTTAACTGCATCGTAGAAGCCCAAACTAACGATGACCATCGCTACGCCTACTTAATGCGCAAGTCCGAAACTGGCGTACCGTTTTTTGAATCCATGGAAAAAGCCAACGAAGAAATGCCCGTCTATTTTATGTACGGCGTAGCTGATAGGAGCTTTGCGCATGTGCTGGCATTTATGTGCGATCAAGTAAGTGAGATGCAACCATAGGCAGGGCTATCAAAACGGACGGGCCACGATTCTCCACTTTGTTGACGTCACATCCGGGGTGGATTTTTTTTTTGATGGTCACGTTACGACACAGCTGATTGTCTTTAAAATATTGAAGTTGGATATCGGTTCATGCCGGTTTTGAGATTGTTTATTGTTTTTACTATATTCTTTCAGAACAATTTTTTAAAAATCTATAGTAATCCTTAATTTTTCAGAGCCGCTTTATTAGCTCACACAAAAATTAAGTTTAAAGCAGAAGCGAATGTAACTATCACAGATGACAAAGTCAAATACATGTCAAATATAACAGTTGGCATGTGGTACATGGCGGGTAATTTGAATTCAAAATAAGGAATGCTAAATCTTAAAGATTTTAACCTTAAATTCATGTTGGTTCCTTACAAAACTTTGGTGGAATATCGGGATGGTGTCTGAGAATATTTCACTGAAATTTCGCGGAAAACTGTAGTGCTATTTTGAAAATATCATAAAAAAGCGTCTGACCTCCCATAAGACCCAATGTAAAATTCAGCCCCCGGAGAACAGCTGATTTTTTCAGGGTCGTGGCCTCTATTTTTGTGTTGGCCTTGCAATAGGTTTGTTCGACAAAAATTTTTAGATTGGGTAATATTTTAATTCTTTGAGGCAAATGATTAAACATTTTGATGGCATTCTAGTAAATTGATTTGTCAACAAGTTTACATTTTGGTATAGAAAGTTGTAAATCTCCATGTTGGATAGGTCTTATATTGTAACCAACTGACAGACGAAGAAAGTCGTTTTGGTGTATAAAACCAAGACATACGGATTCTAGAATATACAATGATATTACGGTCAGTATTTTTTTAGATATAAATAAAGGCCTGCATGACACAAATATGGGATTGTTCTTTTTTGTAAAATAAAAATCATTTAAGCTAATTGGTTGTTTATAGAACCCCAGAAGGCAATGCCATAGCGCAGATGTGATTCTATTAGTGCATGATAAACTGTTTTACCAAAAGTGAATCCGAGCTCATTAACCGTTATTTTAACCGCATAACAACCAGAAGCTACTTTTTTACTTAAGGCGCAGATGTGATTCAATGATAATCCTAAAAAGTTGCTCTGGTTTTGCTCTATACTGCATTTAAAACAAACTATATTCGTTTTACTTATATTTAAACTTAAAAGATTTGAATTAAACCACTCATTTATAAGATCTAGATCCTTTGAGATTTTTTAGTTAATTAGCATTACTGGCATCTCATAAGATTGTGGTATCGTCAGCAAAAATGGTGAACTTTCTTTGCATGTTGAGCTTTTTTAGATCATTAAAGAAAAGCAAAAATTAAACAGGTCGTAGGACCGAGCCCTGGGGAACACCCCATTCAATATTTTCAGGTTTTAATGTTTCCGAGCTAATTACAACTCGCTGGGTTCTTCCTTGTAAGTATGATTCACACCATGATAGAACTACCCCCTGCGTTAGAAATATCCACGGTGGATAGAATGGAGCGGTGTTCGGATCTTATAAATATATGACGAATTTTCACGTCACTGGTGGTCCAGCTGATTTATGTAAACAAAAGTTAGATATGATATGAACAACTAATATTTTTTGAATTTTTTGAAAACTGAGGCAATTTTCCTACTATTTTTTAGTAGATTCTTGTAAAATAATATTTTTCACACATACCAGTCATTATTTCTTTTAGCCCGCTTCATTTCTCTTTACACAAAAATTAAAATTCGAAGAAAATACTGTGTTCGTATCAGCTTCAAAAATAATCCGCTGACTTACATCTTTGTTTACTTCCCAAGTCCTCGGTTCACCTTTGATACTAAATGATCACATTCAGTTTGACTTGTAGTTTAAGTTTTGTGTAATAAAAAATAAAGCGGGTAAAAAAAAATAACGACAATACGTCTATAAAATTACATTTTATAAGATTCGAACACCGGTCTATTCTATCCACCGTGAGAAATATGAACATTGTTGGTACCAGTATTTTTTCAAACACTGTTTAATAACTTATTGTGTTCAGATATGACTCGATTCGCGTTTTCGTTAATTTTTCAATTAACTTAGATAAGGTGGACAACATAGAAATTGGTCTGAAGTTGCAGAGGGATTATTATAGCCGTTTTAGGCTTGAAGGAAATACTCCGCTCGTCCAAGACTGATTTATAGCTTTAACCAATATCCCGGCCGCGTATTTACGTTTCCGTGCTCATTTCACGTCGCCGCGGTTTTGAAATAGACACGGAAATGTTACAATATATTTGGGTTCAAATACGTGTTGATTTTAAGAGTTTTGATCTCGAAAAGAGCACGGATCTGTAAGAGAACATCGCTCATTAAACTATTACAAAAGCGTATTCACCTGTCAGGTTAAAACGCTAACATAACGAAAGCTAATCAATCAAATCTAACCGAACCGAACTAAAGCAAACTGAACCAATATTTAAAAAAAAAAAACTTTCCTGACTTCCTACCCGGGAGCCTAGAGGATGTGAATCCGAACCGAAACGAACCGAATTGAACCGAACCGAACCGAACCAAAGCAAACTGAACCAACAATAAAAAAAAACTTTCCTGACTTCTTTCCCGAGATCCTAGAGGGTGTGAGTAGTGTTGTAGTTTAGTTTGGTTAGGTTAGGTTTGGTTCGGTTTAGTTAGGATCGGTTCGGTTCGGATTCACATCCTCTAGGATCCCAGGTAGGAACTGATTGATTAGCTTTCGTTAGGTTAGGTTTTTGAAACTTTCTATTTTCATGTGGTTAGAAATCAAGTGAAAATCATTTAAATCATTAAAATTTATTAAGAACAGAACAACATCTGTCGTCGTAGTTGCCGGTGTAAGACAATGAATACTGAACTTTGCAGGTATAGTTAATGGAAGAGTGTTCTTTAAACTTCAAAGAATTTCAAAATCTTGAGTAATATTAGTACAAATACGTTTAAACTGCTCCATAATTTTTATATTAACAAATATATAACCTCAAAATCAAGCTAATAAACAACGTGAATCCAATTTAGGTTTCAAATGTGCACTAATAAGTAAACCCCTGCGCTGCGTAATTCAATACAAATCCGTGCCTTGTTCGAGCCTCGGCGCCTTAAAATCAACACGCATTTGTAACCAAATATGTTGCAACATTTCCGTGTCTATTTCAAAACAGCGCTACCGTGAAATCAGCACGGAAACGTAAATACGCATCCCGGCCAGAACCACATCAAGCATATTTAGCAACACTTTAACAGAGAGACCATCTTCTCCCGATGCATTTTTCTTTTTAATGCTTTTCATCTTCCTCTAATAAAACACACATTCATTGAAAGTGCATACAACATTCAACAAAGCATAACGAAAAGAAGCCACTTAGTTTCAAACACAAGTTTTCTGCGCATTTTTTTCCGACACCCGGTTTATGTATAATTTAGCTTTGTCACACACACACACCTTCAGTGAAAGTACATACAATATACTAGAAAGCAAAATAAAAAGAAAATACTCGATTTCAAAAGTTTTGAACAAAAGTTTTCTGCGCCTTTTTTCTGACACCCTGTTTATTTATATTTTAGCTTTGTCTTTCTCTAATGAAATACACCTACAGTGAAAGTGCATACAACATACAAGAAAGCAAAATGAAAAGAAGCTACTCGATTTCAAAAGTTTTGAACAAAAGTTTTCTGCGCCTTTTTTTCTGACACCCTGTTTATGTATATTTCAGCTTTGTCTTTCTCTAATGAAACACACCTTCAGTAAAAGTGCATAAAACATACAAGAAAGCAAAATGAAAAGAAGCTACTCGATTTCAAAAGTTTTGAACAAAAGTTTTCTGCACCTTTTTTTCTGACACCCTGTTATTTATATTTTAGCTTCTTCTTCCTCTAATGAAACACACCTTCAGTGAAAGTGAATACAACATACAACAAAGCAAAACGAAAAGAAGCGAATCACTTTCAAAAAGCATTGATTCAACTAAGGAAAACGAATCGAACACGTTTCGTCATACAGAATTGCGTGATTTGGACGCTCAAAAAACTGATTATAGGAGACAGTCCATGAAGGTATGATTAAAATATTTTTTCAATTTTCCAAAATAATAGAAATTATTAAACATCAACGTTGATTAACCTTGGACAGGATAGGCATCCATATGTACATAAATGAGCCTTGTCCAAACATCGGATAGATGGCATTGTTAGTACTTATCAACTGCGAAAGGGGGACGTTGTTTGTTGTTCGTGTTTTTAGATAGCTTCGTGGCGTCCTCTATTTACGTATCTCTAAAGGCGGATCGGATGGCGTCGCATGCCGCGGGTCCATACGTCGCAAAGACAAGACTTATTCGTTATTTAACAATTGTTTAATTGATACCGCGCCGGTCGAATCGGTCTAACGGAGTAATTTCGATTCGAGCCGACGGAGATCTTTGTTTAAAAACTAAGGGATGCAGATTAAATAACACCTGTAGGGGGTTAAAAGATGTATTATAAATAATAAGAACCGGTAACTGATATGACAAAGGTTGGTGAGTTGGCTACGAGGGGCCACACCCAGACTTACCTGAAATCAACAGGATTTGCTGCCAGCTGGTTACCAAAAACCCCAGTTTACGCCCAAATTGTCAGCTTTCTGAGTCGTTACGTAACTCGACGTGGCCCGCACTCACCCGGTCTTAAAGTTCGTTATAGGGAAAAAATCCCGGAAATATGTCTTGCCAGCCCATTTATCAACTATTTCTGCCAAGTTGCAATAATAGTTATTGACGTCAATCGGGTTATATCGACTTATAGGTTGTCCCAAAAAGTTATTGCGACTACTAATTATTAAGTTTCTTTTTAATTATTTGGGAAATATTGGTTTGACTTTATGTTAAGCGCCCTTCGTGACACTATTGCAAACAAATCATAATCCATACAATTTTTCTTTAAAACCAATGGCAAGGGTTAAAAGCAAAAGTTTGCAAAAAAACATGGCAAAGATCGCAATCTTGGATTTATGATGTCACACAGGCACTCTTACTCAACTTTGAGGCAAACACCCGGTGACTTAAAATTGAGTGATTCATAACCAATCAATTTGGGGCATTTTAAAACTTCTTTTCTATTTTTTTTGGGTAAAAAATGTAACGAGTTTTTAGTATTTAAAATTTTTTTTATATCTTTGTTGGTTTTCAAGATATAAAACGAATTTCGTCACTATCTTAATTGTTCTATTGCAATGCAAACTAGTTTTTCTGTAAAACTAATTTTGCAAAAGGTATAGGTCAAAGATTGTGAAAAAACATAAAAGGGCCGTCCTCTTGGATTTATGACGTCACACCGGGTTACCATAGGCCTCTTAACTATTATGCAAAAGTTGTTTAACCTATAAAATTTACATTTAACTTTTTTCTAGTCTAGTTTCACTGGAAATCTTAAAAAAACCATTAAACCACCCGTAAAAGTTTAATCGACTTCACCCTAATAACTGGGATCAAGTCTAATTTATTTTTTCCGTTCGCTGCGGTTGCAATAGTTTGCTTGCTGTTATTATTTTGTTTATTTTTTCTTTTTTTAAAAGGTACCCATCTGCACTATTCTAATAGCACAGATAACCTTTTTTGATTTGCCAGGTTGCCAGAGATGCTCAATTACGAATTCAAAGAATGTCGAGTAACGTTACTGCGCCTGCGGAGATTGGAAAAGATTCCGACACCGTTGAATCTGGCAAGTCTTCCACTCCGATCAAAGATGACTTAACCAATGAATTGGCTAATTTGGCGGGTTCATTACAGTGGTAGGCAAAAATTTACTTCTTCACTTCATACCAATTCCCGTAATCTCTATACAGGGTGTCTTTAAAAGGTCTGTACAAAATCTTAGCACATATTCCTGAGGTCCAAATAAGTCGATTTAATGCAAATTACCTTAGTCCAAAATTGCTCCGTTTCAGAGATTATATTAAAACAATTTATGAACGAAATTGCCGAAAAGCAAGAAACTTGAATAAAACTTTGGGAACAATAGTCAGTAGAAAACTGGCCGTTGCTATGACATTTTGCCAGTGTAAAACACTCTAGTGAAATAGGCATTCAAAATAATTTCAGTATTCCGTTGCGGCATCGAACACTAAAAATGGAAATATCTCGAAAACGACTTACTTTAGCGCATGTTAAAGAGCTCCTTTTTGGATTAAAAAGATTCAGGAAACTATTTTCTTAACAAAAAAGTTAAAAGTTACACTGAGAAAAAATTTATAGTCGTTTTAAACTATAAAAAGAGCATTGTGAAGCGCCCTCTAACGGCCACAGTGAAAAGGTATCCATATTTAGGTTTCGCATCTCAAAAAACCCCCGAGTACCAATTTTTAAAGTAATGCGTTGAGAAATGTTCATAAATTTTAATAAAATCGATTTTTCATTTTTAAATTCACCACCCTGTATCTCTAAAACGGAGCAATTTTGGACTAAAGTAATTTGCATTAAATCGACTTATTTTGACCTCAGGAATATGTCCTAAGATTTTGTACAGACCTTTGAGAGACACCCTGTATAACATCTAGTTATTCATTCATATTTCGGTTTGGTTGGCCTATGCATCAAAGGCTATCTTGCCACAGTCTGCCACTTAATGCTCTAATTTCTGATTTGGACATTCACAACACACTCACATTCAATCAATTTTCTTTTCTCATGGAGGATTTAATTTTGTGTGATGCTCTTTGTCGAACACAGGGGTCTTTATCGTGCTAGCGCCATCTACGCTCTTAACACGGGACCACCGGCTTAACGTGACTTCCGAACCACGGCCTTGTATTCATCATCAACTTTGCCCAAACTTCGCCCAACACAGGCTTTACCCCTACTTCCGGTAAATCTGTATTCACAAACGGAGAGTAGGTTCGAGTTTGTAGTGGCAGGCATGGGATTCGAACGACACACCCTCTGATTGGCAATCGGACACCTCGCCCACTGAACCAATGAGGGCCACTAACATCTAGTTATTTTTTCTATGATCTGGGCCAATATGTATACTATTAGTGATGGGTAATCCGGGTCTTTTTTGAGATCCGGCTCAACGGATCTGGGTCAATACAAAGAGCCGACTCACTGAACCGGCTCGCGGATCCCGATCTCCCTCATTGATCTCCGCTTCGCTGTGAATTTGCACTCTTGGCTTTTGCCGCTCGGCGCAAATGGGATACGTGGCGCTATCTGTGAATTCTATGCTGAACTGCATTTACAAGCTCTTTACGCAGCCTCTCTTCAGTGTTCTGTGTCTTTGCGATTCGTGCGAATCAACGGATCTCGGATCTCTTCGGTCGCTTGATCTTTTCGAGCGGTTTGAACTGCGGTTCAGTCGGGAGTTCTGTGGTCGGAAGAGTTCGTGAATATTCGGACGCTTTCTCAATCGTCAGATCGTCACAGACTCACAGATCGCGGAACCGCGAACCGGCTCTTTGAAAATTCGAGAGTCGGTTCTCACGGCTCAGTATAAAGATCCGGATCTTTGAACCGGTTCATTCGCGAACGACCCATCACTATATACTAACCCACCACACAACAAAACCGTTTTGACCCATGTGTTAAACTTTTGCAATTTGGCCTTCTCGGTTACTTATTAAAATATTGTATACCATTTACATTCCAAATTCCCTACTCAGTATTCTGGTTTATGTAGGGTTTGTGAACACGTTGACGACGAAATCGACCTGCCAATGTCAGATCTGACAGACATTTTACGACCCGAAGTCGCCGACGAAGAACTAGCACGTGACCCGCAAGTGGTGGAGGAATTGGAAGAACTTGTGATGGGCTGGGAAAGACACATTATTAAAGTTACTGAGCAGCAATTAGCAAAGGTAAAGCCACGTGGGTAGTAAGTATACATGTAGAAAGATAAGTAAATGATCAATACGTGTTTCATTTATTTAACATAGCATGATTTATTCAAAACAACACATTTATTGAATTTTTTCCTTAAACTGTTGTTAGAACACAAAATGTTGATGATTTTTAAAATGTAATTCTGGCGATGGCTACTCATCTACTGTCGGAGCAAAGATGACCAAATTTGGTACTAATAATGAGACAGTTTATTCCAAAAATATCAACAAAAAATAATTTCTTTAATCGTAAGGACTTTAAGATGGTGGCCAATTTGTCAAATTGGCAATATAGGTGGATCAAATATAAACATGCCTTTGTTTATAAACTAGTTATTTAGAAACATGACACAAAACAGAAATTTTTTCTACTTTTCTACACATCCCCCTTCTCTTTTAATACACTTTTCCCAACGGTTTGACAGTTTCTTAATCCCGTTTTCATAAAAGGAAGCTGGGCGGATATCTAACCAGTTGCGCACGAATTGCCTCCACCTCTTCATTGGTCTCAAATTGCTCGCCTCCCAGTGAATCTTTGAGTGGGCCAAACATGTGAAAATCGCAAGGTGATAAATCTGGACTGTGTGAAGGGTATTCCAGCATAGTCCAGTGCATTTCATTGATTTTGGCCTGTGTTAAAGCTGCC
Organism: Aspidapion aeneum; assembly: GCA_963576565.1. Lineage (NCBI taxonomy): Eukaryota > Metazoa > Arthropoda > Insecta > Coleoptera > Brentidae > Aspidapion > Aspidapion aeneum. Next base: position 27,931,292 of record OY755038.1, on the reverse strand, counting down.
GTATGAGGTCTAGCACTCTTTTGGCGATAATCAAGCTTTACCTGGTCGAGTAAGTTGCAGTAGTAAGCCGCGTTTATTGTTATTCGCTCGTGCATAAAATCGACCAACAAAACTCCTCTCCAGTCCCAGAAAACGGTCGCTAAAACTTTGCCTGCAGAAATGATGGTACCGGGACGACGTGGGTGACTCACGTTGTCGACACGCTCACGGCCGTCGTTAATTTCTTTGCACCAGCTTTTTACAGGTACTCACGAAAGGGTCTTATTTCCGAACTGTGCTCGCCACCTGCATCGAATTTCAGCAGATTTCACGTTTTCTCGTATAAGAAATTTAATGATTATTCTTTGCGCAACACTGCTGTGTACTTTCTTCTCGCTCATTGCGATTGCTCCTGGCCAAATACTCCAAAATTATAACGGCCACGTTCATTTTGAATTACTTTTCCGTTAGTAAGTTTAAATGGCTTGTTTATGTTTGATCCACCCTCGTAACAGCACTTTTTATTGTCTCAAAATTCGTATAAACCATATAATTACATGAATTGATTTTTAAGGATTTGGGGCAAAAGAAAAACTTGCCAAATAAAGTTGACTGACTCTGGCCTTGAATAACCTTGAAACACCCCTAAAAAAAGTTTTTCTTTGTTTTTTAAAAATATTTTACCACACAAAAACCTTAAGCACTACTAACCTAGTTTGTACAGGGTGATTTTTTATAATTGCAAGATCGCTATAACTCGGTTATTATTGGGAGTAGAAAGTTCAAGCAAAAACTATTCGGTTTGGTAACTTATGGCCACTTTAGGCCCACCATTAGTATTTTTTTATAGGTTATAATATAGAGGAGGCGACAATCAGATCAATTTTTTTAAAGGGAACACCCTATATATTTTTCTATTTTTAAGTTCCGCAAAAAATTAGCTTTACAGATATATGTAACACTATGGCTCTATCTTTGTTAGTTTTCGAGATATTGCCGATTGAAATTCCGAAAATTAGCAAATTTTAAATACGGTGCGGAGTATTTCCTGTGACAAGTCACAAACAATATTAAGATGTGTGGATACCTAATGACATTGAAAATTGACAAAGATGATTATTTATATTTATCAAACTGTCAGTCAATATTGTTTCAGTTTGTTATTTACAGTCTATACGTTAAATACTCCGCACCGTATACCTATTTAAAATTTGCTAATTTTCGGAATTTCAATCGTCAATATCTCGAAAACTAACAAAGATAGAGCCATAGTGTTACATATATCTGTAAAGCTAATTTTTTGCGGAACTTAAAAATACAAAAATATATAGGGTGTTCCCTTTAAAAAAATTGATCTGATTGTCGCCCCCTGTATATTATTACTTATAAAAAAATACTAATGGTGGGTCTAAAGTGGCCATAATTTACCAAACCGAACAGTTTTTGTTTGAACTTTCTACTTCCAATAATAACCGAGTTATAGCGATTTTGCAATTATAAAAAATCACCCTGTACTTTCTTTCAATCGTTCAGTTTTTAACCAAAGTTTTTTATTGATTTAAGGAAAACTATACACAAATTATACCTAGTATTTCTTGAAAACTTCCGCATAATTTGGACCCACACATGTCCTTCTATGCTACATAGTGTATGAAAATATATAAATAGCAGTAGCACTAAAAAACGTAAAGTACACAGCATGGGAATACAACTTAACGACCAATTTACCTTATACACACTACGTTTTGCTGACGAACAAGTAATTGTTGCTAATGATAAAAAATACATGGAGTATATGATGAGAAAGTTAACGTAAGAATATCAAAAGTGAGGGTTAACAGTGAGCGTGGATAAGACACAGTACTTATCTATTGGAAACGGATCAAGTGAGTTAGAACTATACAATGGATAAACAATATTTCCATGCAATAAGTATGTATACTTGGGTGTCATATTTGATTAAACAGGAAACTGTAAAAAACTGGAAAAAAGAATAGTAAAAGCAAAAAAGGTTATTGGATGTCTTAACAATATTTTATGGAGCAGAGACATAAAAAGAATGTCAAATTTAACATATATGAAACAATGGTGAAAAGCACACTGTTGTATGGAATAGCAACTTGTCGCGTATAAGAAAAATACAAAACAAAAATGGAAAGTGTCGAAATGGATGCAATAAAATCAATGAGAATATCTAGAACAGATCATGTAAGAAATGAGAGAGATCATAAAAGAAAGAGTGGGAATCGAGGGAAGTATAACGGATGGCATCACTAAAAGACAACTGATATGGTACGGCCATGTACAATGGATGAACGACGAAAGATTACCAAAGCAGGTCCTAGAATGGCAACCAATACGGCGCAGAAAAAGAGGGTGTCCTAAACTGGAATGGAAACAGTTAATCCAAAGATCAATGAGTCAAGAAACCTGACAGAACATGATTGCCAGGATCGAAGGAGGTGGAGAGTAGGCGTCGGACAACGTAGTAAAGCGTTCTAAACCGACATATTAGTAGTAAAAGTAACCAAAAAATTTGATGATACTTTTTTTAGAGTCCTGTCGGCAATGGTCCGCTTCCAGAATTCGAGTACTGGCACGAGCGCGAGGCTGCTTTCAGCTCAGTAGCCGAACAACTGAAGAAACCTATCCTGCTAAGAATCATGGACATCCTAGAAATGGCAAGGAGTCAAGTCATAGACGCCTTTGTCCATTACCAAATTGAACTAAAACGTCACTTCATTGAGGCTAGGGATAACGTGCAGTTCCTGTCAACTATTAAGAGACACTTAAAGGTAACAGGCGCGGCTTGTAGCTGCTGAAGAGTTATTCTGCCGTACAAAGCAGAAACCTAGTAAGTCAAAAACTATTGTTTTGGGAAATAGAGTTTAAAGTTTATTTAATTTCATACTAACTATAGTTTATTTAACTACATACTTACTTCATAATTTCCTTGTTTTTCAAGATAGCCACATTCTAAAAAAACTGGCTGGCGCCGTTTTTACGGCGATTTCAATGATATAAAAATCTCATTTTCGAGTAAATCGAGTTACTAGGTTTTTGCTTTGCACGGCAGAATTTGATCCCAATATTCGCTTATTAGCGATCGATACTGTAGGTGTGGCTATTAGCATCGTCAAAAAAAACTTTATTTTTATTCAAATGAAGATTTATTGGGTATAAACAATTGATTGACTTCCAATTGTCTGTCTGTCTCTCTGGCTGGGACACGATAACTCAAAAACCAATAAATCGAATTGAACTAAATTTGGCACAAAAATTTGGGGGATCCGCGGAGAGTGATTTCCTAAACAACAATCTGTCTATAAGTAATTAATTACTTAATTTTGTTTTTTCTAGTTATATTATTATTTTTTTTTAAAGAAAAGCTGTTCACCTTCCTCATCAGGCGAGCCTCTACTGTTGACAGAGTATTTTTAGGTTATTTCGGACAGCAACGATTTCGGAAAAGTCAAAGAATGCCTACCGGACCTTATGGAAGGTCTGCATTTAATTTGGGTCCTGTCAAGGTACTATAACACTGATGAAGTGATGGTACCGTTCATGGAAAGGATCGTGTGGTGCCTGCTCAACAAGGTTCTCAAGTATTTGGACAACAGTATCATTTTCCGGTAAGTAAAAGAACATTAGTTGGTCTAGTTAAAAGCATGTATAACAAGACAATTAAACAATAGTACAAAAATAAACATTAATATTTTGTCGTTCACACGTTCGCTGCGGAGTTCGTTCTTGACAGCCGAAAATTTAACTTTTTTCAAAAGAGGGTGTTTTTGGACAGTAATTTTAAATGTCAATTTCGTTATAGTTGGGGTTATCTTTGTGGTTAATAACGAAAATTTTTTGATGCGAAAAACTCAAAAATAAAAACAGTCAAAAATAAAATATTGAGTATGGTATAGTCTAAATTATACGCATTTGTAATGACGTCACCAGGTGAGAAAAAAACGTATGGCGTAGATATTTTTGCCAATCAATATTTGTTATTATGTATTTGATTGACAGTGACGGATACATCACATAACCAATTACCTACCTATTTAAAAAATGAATTAATAATAGACACTACTTTTTGTAAAAAGTTTATTGTCGCCGCTTTTTATAATATGCTAAACAAAGATAAACAAAAATGACGTCATTACAAATCACGGTGGATAGAATAGACCGGTGTTCGGATCTTATAAATATATGTCGAATTTTTACGACACTGGTGGTCCAGCTGATTTTTGTAAACAAAAGTTAGATATGATATGAACAACTAATATTTTTTGAATTTTTTAAAAACTAAGGCAATTTTCCTACTATTTTTTAGTATATTCTTATAAAATAATATTTTTCAGACATACCAGTCATTATTTTTTTTAGCCCGCTTCAATTCTCTTTACACAAAAATTAAAATTCGAAGAACATAATGTGTGCGTTTCAGCTTCAAAAATAATCCGCTGACCTACATCTTTGTTTACTATCCAAGTCCTCGGTTCACCTTTGCTATTAAACGATCACATTCAGTTTGACTTGTAGTTTAAGTTTTGTGTAATAAATAATAAAGCGGGCTAAAAAAAAATAACGACAATAAGTCTAGAAAATTATATTTTATAAGGATGTACGAGAAAACAGTGGGAAAATTGCCTTAGTTTTCAAAAAATATTAGTAGTTCCGTTGTTCATATCATATCTAACTTTTGTTTACAAAAATCACTGGTGGTCAGTGACGTGAAAAATTCGACATATATATATATATATATATATATATATATATATATATAGAGAGAGAGAGAAAAAAGTGACATAAATATATAAGATCCGAACACCGGTCTATTCTATCCACCGTGATTACAAATGCGTATAATTTGTACTATACGTAATTTTAAGAGAAATTTTGCTTTTAAAAATTATATAAAACAAGAATCATTTTATAATAAAAATATAATTTTTATATAATATCTCAAAAACCAAAAGTGACTGATTAAATTGAATTCGACACTTTATACCAAAATAAAATTTCCATTTAAAAAAAGTTATAGGTTACCTTACACAATGCAGATATCCAAAACTTCCCGTAGCTTGGAAACGGCTTGCTTTATCAAGATGCGGTGTGTACCTTTAATCATCTCTCGAATATCGAGTATAGCAAGAGGGGGTCAGTTTTTTCTCTCTCGTAGAAATACCTGAAACCCGGTTTATTAGCTGCCGAGATGGTCAAAGTAAGAAAAAGAAACACTTATTTATTTTTCTTACTTTGACCATTTTAGCTCACACTATAAGTAGTGTGAGCTACGGTGATCCTAATTTATTCGAGAAAAAAAAAGTTGCTCCGATTTCAAATTTTTTTATATATCTTTGCGTTTCAGATGATTTTGAAACTTTTTTGTTTTGCTGTCTGTCTGTCTGTATGTCTGTCTGTAACGACCAACCCGCATAACTCAAAAACCGCTTGTCCGATTTTAATGAAATTTGGTACCTAAGTTGGGTCTTGGGCCGTGATGGTCCCATTTAAAAATGAACAAAATCCACCGAACGCAAGCCAAATAAAAGGATGGGGGTAGATTCCAAAAATTAGAGTTTATGTGAAAATATGGCGTGTGTGATATCAAACGAAAGGTAATTAAGTCTGGAGTAAAAAAAAATGAATTTTAGTTTACTTTTAAAAAAAGGGTGGGGGTAGATGATTGGTATAAAGCGAAAAATTAATTAGATTGCTGGTTCATAAAATTAGTTTACCAATCACCTGCGAATAATTTAATTAATTATGAAATCTGAACTGAAAATAATTACGAACAGTTGAAGATGCACTTACCCCGGTTTTTGCAGCGTGTTGTTCGTGACGTCTTTCACACAGAAGTGATTTTTCGACAGCAATTGTCATATATCGAAGCGCGCACACCCCCAATGTACAAATTCAACTGGTTGAGTGCGCGAAGATGCAATTGAACATGCTCAGAAAGTAAAATAAAATAAAGTTTTCAATCGCATTCGCCAAAATTCTTAAAGACAAATACGAACGTATAAACGCGAGAAAAATATTAAAATAAAACAAAATTCTTATACCCAAAAGTATATTTACAAAGGCGAGTGAATTTTGGACATTCTGCCCGCCTAAAAATTACATTGATGTAATTTTTAAATGTTTTCAGGTTCAAAGTCCATCGGTAAAGGACATAGCTTTACCAGAGGTCTTTGAAATATTCCTGAGACAGTGCGCACAGTGGCAACACGTGAGATTTGATCTTCACCTGGGTGAAGGGCAATAATTCTACCAAGCGACCATTTTGTCGGTGGTAAATTATCCGACTTTATGTGTACCATAGTACCTATAGCAGGGGCGGGACAAGTGGGTTCCAGCCACTTGGACCGCTGCTGCAGTGTATGTAAATATTCCTTAGAATAACGCGCCCAAAAATCCTGATGTAATCTTTGGATCATCTGCCATCTAGAGAGGCGGTTTAGTTTGATACTGGTTACATCAGGATCGGGTAAACTACAAACAGGTTCTAGAGTCAAAAAATGATTTGGTGTCAACGCAGACAAATCATTGGGGTCGCTAGATAAAGGAGACAATGGTCTAGAATTTAATAGCGCTTCCACTTGTACTAAGACCGTATAAAGCTCTTCGTACGTTAAAATCTGGCTTCCGATAACGCGATACAAATGCGTTTTTACCGCCTTTACTCCACTTTCTGCTAATCCAGAAAAGTGTGGCGCCCCTGGGGGGTGAAAAAACCACTCAATGGATTCCGCGGCTGCCGCTTGTTTAAATATTATCTGTAATTCCTTATTTGCACCCTTAAACGTAGTTCCTTGGTCTGATATTATTTTTGAGACCCTTCCTCGACGTGCCATAAAACGCCTTAAAGCACACAGAAAAGCTTCGCTAGAATAATCCGAAACTAATTCGATATGAAGAGCCTTGGTAGAGAAGCAAACGAATATGCAGATCCAAGCCTTAAGCGTTTTATTTCCGCGAACTTTTCTGCTTAATGATATGGATATCGGACCCGCATAGTCACAACCGACTACGGTAAAACTTTTGACAGCAGATATGCGTAATTTGGGTAAGTTTCCCATTTTTGGTTCAAAAGGTTTCGGATTAAGTCGCCAACAATTTTTACAGTTAGCGATAACGGTTCTTATCGCCCGCTTAGGAGATAATATCCAGAAATTTTGAAAAATTAAGAACTGTAAAGTTTGCAAACCTGGGTGCAAATAAGATTTATGATAGTGTTCAATGAGGAGCGTAGTTAATCTATGTTGTCGTGGTAAAAGAATCGGGTGTTTCTGGTCATATGAAAGATCAGAATATCGGAGGCGACCTCCAACCCGCAATATATTTTTATTATCAAGAAAAGCGTCTAACTTTCTAAAAGGCTTTGAAATGCGTTTTTTCGCATTAATATTTGAGATTTCTTGAGAAAATGTGACTGTTTGAACATGCCTGATCAGAAAAATAAGAGCGAGATTAAGTTCTGACAGGACTATGGGTCCAGTACGATAAGCAAGATTTCTTTTAAAGCAGATAAAACGATACCAGATATTTGTTTAAAAGAATATCAAAAAACGTGTTTTCTGTAAATGCGACCAAAGTTATTTTCCTTTCTTCACCAAGAACTTCGTCCGAATCCAATGGTTCAGAATAAATGCTTGGTGGCCAATGCTCATCAGGCATTGAAAGCCAATCTGGACCGCACCACCAAAGGGGCGTATTTAACAATTCTGACGGCAACAAAGTTCTTGTTGCACAGTCTGCGGGATTATCATTTGTGCGTACATGCTGCCATATTGCAGCTGGTAGTTTATTTTGAATTTTCGCAACCCGGTTGGCGACAAATGTTTTGTATCTATAAGGGGGATTTTTAATCCAGCTAAGAGCGATTGTGGAATCTGACCACGCGAAAATTTTAGAAATTTTAATTTTATCTCCTAGAATTTTTAAAATTGCGGAAACAAGATCAACCAGTAAAACAGCGGCTACTAGCTCTAATCTCGGGATTGAAATTGTTTTTACCGGAGCGATTTTTGCTTTAGCAGCAATGAGAAAAGTGCAGATTTTATTATTTTGTAAAACGCGAAAATACGCTATACTAGCGTAAGCTTTTTCTGACGAATCACAGAAAGCGTGAAGTTGACATTCTGTAAAATTATCAATAATAAAACGTCGCGGTAAAGAAAAGTTTTGAATAAGGCCTAACTCAGATTTATATTTTAACCAACGTTGGCGTATAAAGGGGGAAACTTCCTGGTCCCAGTCATATTTTTGTTTCCACAGAAGCTGCAATAGATCTTTGGAGAACAGGCTCAGAGGTGAGAGCCATCCTAGTGGATCAAAGCATCTTGCAATTTCTGACAGAATCGTGCGTTTTGTACATTCTCGTTCCAATGGATCTACGCGATAGGTAAAAATATCTTTACAAGGAATCCATTGTAAGCCTAAAATTTTTATTGTTTCAGATTCTGAATCGAAATTAAACGAGTTTGTGTGCAAGTAAGACTCCGGAAGGTCTTGTAAAAATGACTTATTGTTGCTTGCAAATTTTCTAAGTTCGAACCCACCGTTTCCCAATAGTTCTATAAGTTGATCGCGTAAATTTCTAGCTTCTGAGAGGTTATTTGCATTACAAATTAAATCATCAACGTAAATTGAGGTTTTGAGTACCTCACGAGCTTGAGGAAACTTGTTTCCTTCATCCTGTGCTAATTGAGCAATGACGCGGTTAGCGAGATATGGAGAAGAGCTCAGACCAAAAGTGACCCGTTTAAAACGCATGTCTTTTATGGGCTCGTTGGGAGTGAATCTCCATATTATTCTTTGAAAATCCCTATGAATAGGGGCAATTAAAACTTGTGTAAACATGCTTTTAAGATCACAAGTAAAGACCACAGAAGAAATACGAAAACTGAGAAGTAGAGCAAAAACTTCTTTTTGAAGTTTTGGCCCCGTAAGAAGGGTGTCATTTAGCGAGGGTGAATTTTGATTTGGACGAGACGATCCGTCGAAAACAATTCGAATATTGTCACCCTTGGCTACGCAATGATGGGGTAAGTAAAAAGGGTTTTTATTTATTTCTTCGTCAGGAATAATTTCAAGATAATCATTGTTAATATATTCTTGAATAGTATCTGAATATTTTTTATAAATATTAGGATTTAAAATTAAGCGTTTTTCAAGCGAAAAAAATCTTCTTAAAGCCAATGAGCGCGTTGCATGAAAATCAAATTGCGGAGGCGTATTATCTTGGAAAGGTAGTTCTACCATGTATCGCCCTGTTTCGTCTCTACAGTGAGTCTCAACAAAGCTTTTCTCGGCAAGAATATCGGAGGGCGAGCAAAAATTTGCTTTAGGTAGCTCTTCTAATTCCCAAAAGCGTTTTAAAGCGTGGTCTAGCGATAGTGAATCGGTTTCATTTACAGAGCAAAATAAAGCGGTTGAATGTGATTGCGATTTAATTTTATTATTTTTATTTTTTCCCATAATAATATAGCCAAAAATACTATTAAGAAGAATTGGTTTGTTGGGGCCATTATCAATGCGCCCTTCGCGTAAAATATAGGGAAAAATATCAGCGCCCAAAAGAAAATCAATATTAGCGGGTTCTTGGAACGTAGGGTCCGCGAGGGGTACATTTTGAAAATCAGAAGTATCTATATTACCTAAATAAGTGCTAGGAATTTCCGAACACAACTTGGGTAAGATCACAGCGTCGACTGACATGCGTGGTTCCGTTTGATTATACGGTTTGATAATACAAGTTACTCCTCCCTGAGAGGTAACTTCATTCATAGATCCTAATCCTTGAATAGAAAGGGATAAACTATAGCGTGGAAGTGAAAGTTTTTTGAAAAACTTCAAAGAGACGTAACTGCATTCTGAGCCAGAATCAAGAATAACCCTAGCTTTTTGAAAAATGCCACGAGAATCCATAACCTCGATAATAGCGGTAGATAAAATTGTATTCTGAGCGTGCGAATTGGAGAAGTAATTTAAGGTATTTTGCGAATTTTGAGGTAAATTTTCCATACATTTTTGTGGCGGATGCTGAAAAGCGCGAGAGGTTGGCGAATTATTTTGCTGAGGCGAGATATTACCATTAAAAGCAGGCGAATTATTTTGTGAAGAACTTTGCGGGTTATTGTATTGCGAATTATAAAAGGGGGGTCGTACATTAGAATTGTAATTATTTTCAAGATTCGTGCGGTTAGAAGTATGTGGACTGTAATTGTTGTTATTTTTAAAAATATGTAAAAGAGAGTGATGTCTATTAGATTGACAGTAACGACAAACAGACTGCGATTCACATAAAGCTAGGTTATGTTGCCCACTTAAACAATTAGGACACCAGTTGTTGTCTTTAGCTAACTGAAAACGTTCAGAGGAATTTTTATTTTTAAATTCTAAGCATCTGTAAATATTATGGTCACGTGATTGACATAAAAGACAAGATTGATTTGAATTATTTAACTTTGTATTATTATTTCGACTTGCATTACCAAAAAATGCAGAAGTTTGTCTAGGTTTTGACTGATTAGAAGAAAATCTATTTTTTGTGTCTGTTTTTAAAGGTGAAGAAAAATCAGTTTTAGTTGAAAATTCTACCGCTTCTATAGCGTTACATCGTTTTAGTACAAAATTCTTTAAATCGGCAAAAGTAGGAACTTGAGATGGATCATTAAGTTCAAGTTCAAATCGCGTCATGGTCTCCTGATCTAAATGTTTACTGAAATTATAGTATAGCAAAAAAGACCAATCATCTGTGGGAAAACCAAGTACCTTAAGGGCGGAGAGATTTTCACTATATACGTCAACTATTGTGCGCAATTGTTTTGAATTTTTAGAATTTGTTACGTAAGGAACATTATCCATTGTTTTTAAATGTGAAAAAGCAATAAGCCGTTTGTTATCGTAGCGGTTTTTTAGCGATTCGAGAGCAATTGAATAATTAGCGGCGGCTAAAGGTGTGCATTGCACCAGTGCTAGCGGGGGTCCCTCTAGGGAGTTTAAAAGATGGTTAAATTTCTCTATATTCGAAATATTTGTGTTGTCAACTAGCGCATTAAACATGTCCATAAAATTTCTAAATTGTCTAATATCGCCGGAAAATTTTGGAACTTTCAAATTAGTCAAGTTTGGCGGTCGATTACCACTAGATAGTCCCGAAGCAGAGGATGCGTCGGTTTCAACCTTCAGTGTTGGCTTTTCAAACAGCGCGGTATACTTAGCGTAATTGTAAGATCGTAAGTATTCAAAGTCTTTTCTCACTCCTTCTTCGGTATCAATTTCAAAATCGTCGGTCGCTGACATTAAAGATATAAGATTTTGATGATATTTAGCAAAATCGTTAACCACTTGATCAATTTGAGCGTACATAATTTTAAACTGAAGTTTAGCCGTCTCGTCAGCATCAGAAGCCGAGTCAGCAAAAGTTTTTAATTCTTTCATTTGATTATGACACATTGTGCGAAGGGTCTTATACGATTAAATCTTAGCCGCGGACATGATGATCCTTTATTTAATGCAGATGGGTATAATAAAGAAAAGCAAAACTAAATTTTTAATTATTTTTAGCAATTTAGGGATATTACGCGGTATTTTTAACAATTTAGCCAAATAAAATCAATTTATTAAAATCAATTATTGGTAAAATTATCAATTTATTTAGTAATACTAATAAATAAAAGGGAAAGCGAATTATTAATAATATAATTTTTAATTGAATTTAACCATATTATTTTAGCGAATTAATAAATTTTTATAAATTAAGTAACGGTGAAAATAGCGAATTATTTATTTACCTTTGTTAGTTAATAAGAGCGAAAACGAACTATTTATTTATATTTACTAATAAATAAAAGCGAAATATTTTTTAATAGTTAAGGGGAATTGCGCGGTGCGAATTAGCGATAATTAATTAACTTAGCGACATGCAATAGCGAGTTATCTACTAGCGATCCCAATAATTTGTAAATATAGGCAAGTAAGAAGCTTAAATTATAAACCTCTTTACACAATAAATAATACTATGGCACCCATAAAGCTGCAATAAAAGTTCTAAACTAAAGCAGCAGTAATAAAATAAAATGCAGATAGGACCTACTGGTAAGCCTATATCATATGCCGATAAATTACGTGCAATTGTTTATGTATATGTAACCTGCCTAAAACCTACTACTCATTTTAGGAAAGAATGTTAAAGAAAAAAACTGGAATGATAAGCTCATATTCAATGACCTTGAATTTATTTCTCCGAAACAAATTACCTATTTATAAATCGTCAAAGACGGAAAACCAAAACACGTTGAAAAATGAAAAAACCTATTATACTTTTTATTATTAGCGAAGCGAATAAAAACTTTCAAACGCGTTCGGCTCGTAGGGCCAAAAATGATTGGTATAAAGCGAAAAATTAATTAGATTGCTGGTTCATAAAATTAGTTTACCAAACACCTGCGAATAATTTAATTAATTATGAAATCTGAACTGAAAATAATTACGAACAGTTGAAGATGCACTTACCCCTGTTTTTGCAGCGTGTTGTTCGTGACGTCTTTCACACAGAAGTGATTTTTCGACAGCAATTGTCATATATCGAAGCGCGCACACCCCCAATGTACAAATTCAACTGGTTGAGTGCGCGAAGATGCAATTGAACATGCTCAGAAAGTAAAATAAAATAAAGTTTTCAATCGCATTCGCCAAAATTCTTAAAGACAAATACGAACGTATAAACGCGAGAAAAATATTAAAATAAATTAAAAATTCTTATACCCAAAAGTATATTTACAAAGGCGAGTGAATTTTGGACAGTAGATGTCAAAAATTAGAGTTTAAGTGAAAATATGGCGTGTGTGATATCAAACGAAAGGTAATTGAGTCTGGAGTTAAATAAAATACATTTTAGTTTTTTTTCAAAAGGGTGGGGGGTAGATTAAAAAAATTTGAGTTTAAGTCAAAACATGGCTTGTGTGGTTTCAAACGAAAGGTAATTGAGTCTGGAGTTGAATAAAATATTTTTCAGTTTTTGATTATATTAGCTCACACTATAACTATAGTACCTAGTGTGAGCTTAGGTGCCCATAGATTGGCAGAGTATTTTTCTGGGCGACCCTCCCCCTCACGCCACTGCGTATGCTGTAATTGACAAGCGGCAAACAAGTTAAAACTGAAACTGGAATCCAATAGCAACAAAAACATTTTTGTGTCGAAAATTCCCACGTAAGGGGGAGGTATATCATATTATACTGGCCTTTGGTCTATCAAGATCAAAACGTATCTGTATTTTTTTGACAGACGTTCTTTAGCTGAAACCAAAAGAGTGACAAAAGAGGCCAAAGAAATGCTGGAAACATGGCGAATCTCCTACATGACGACCAGGCAGAAAATCGAAGACTCCGGCAAGGGTCAGCGATGGGAGTTCAACAAGAACAAGCTTTTTGGACATTCCGATTATATGGCGAAAGTTTGTTGGGATTTGCACACTTCTGCCACGGTAGGGATTATTGTTGTACATACGTTAACCTCTAGCTAAACGTTTAAACCCATATGTCTAATAGCCCATTTACGTATAGGGGTAGACTTGAAATAGCTCCATATTTTACTCATAAACTAGATTTGTATTGAAAGAGATACAAAACACGTTTTGCTTTGGTTTTATTCTACTTTTCGTGAGGTCGCGTGTCGTCTTGTTACTTTACTACGCACGTTTCTTTATCGAAACAAGTTTTTTACACTCTTGAACCAATATTGAGAAAATAGTATTTGTATTATTTTCTTCTAAAAAATAATTAAAATTTGACTAATTTCAAAATATCATGGAGACACACAGTAAAGCCACTTAAAATGTCAAAACTGGCGAACAACATCGCTTCGCGCACTTGAATGGACCTGTGACGGTGAAACCACTACTGTCAGTTTAGTTTATCGCCGCAATTCTTTTAGACCAGTCAAATTACACTTTGAGATAAAAAAAGTATTAACAGGACTTGGAGCATTGGAAATTGTAGAGCGGCGAAAAAAATAAATGCGTGACCAGGGCCGTTGCGGGTTAGGTTGGGGGGGGGGGGGGTTCGGTTCGGAGAGGGGGGACAGAGAATCGTATTATTGCGATTTCCGGCTAAAGTTGACGTCGGAGAAAAAAGTGACATACAGATAAGTCATAGGCCATAAAAATGTCTAAAACTTTTGTAAATGTAATTTTTTACATAACCTCAAAATGTTCGAGAAAAATTTAAAAAGCCGTAATTTTTTTATTTTTGTTTTTTATTTTTGCAAAAATAATGTCAGTTTAACAGAACTTAGTAAGAGTAGAGCTCTTTGGATGCTAAATGTCTACAATATTTTACAAACAAAAAAATTAAAATGTTTCTAAGATATTTGTTTTTTCCGCTCAAAAACACTTTTTTTTAACGAAATTTCTCCTTCAGAAAATCATCGTAGCTAGTTCTGCTGGTACTCAGTCTTTGGCACTGAGATATACTTTTTGGCGAAATAAAATAAAATAATAGTTAAAAACATGTCCGAAAAAGGAAAAAACTAACAACAAATTGTCACTGGCCTATTTTGCGTTCAATGGTGAGAGGATTTAAGAGAGATGCAAGGTGTCCGCAGTATTCTAGAAAACGAATCTACTTCGCGTTTTTCAGTTTATGGGAAGGTTCTTATCTCATTTAATCGAACGCCCTTAGAGCGGGAGGGTTAATAAGAGATGCAAGCTGTCAGTGTCATGACATTTTAAGATAAGTTATTAAAGTTAAGCGGGGTCGACACATAACGTTTTGCCTGACGTTTTACTTGATCAGGTAAAACGGATCAGGCAAAACCTTTCCTGTAGACAATAAAACGTACGTTTTGCCTGAAATGAACAGGGCTGAAGTCGGACCTGTTGAATTGATCGGTAGAGGCTTTGTTTCCGGTAAAACGTCAGTTTTAGCGGCATTTCTTGTGGTAGTGCATACAATTTTAATTCCTTTTGAGTGCAACTTAGAAGTTGGTATACGAAACGTCCGACATTAGATAAGATATTTTAGCTCACACATATACTATACTATAGTAGTGTGAGCTATGGTGATCCTAATTTTTTCGAGAAAAAAAAAGTTGCTCCGATTTTAAAATTTTTTATATATCTTTACGTTTCAGATGATTTTGAACCTTTTTTGTTGCGCCGTCTGTCTGTCTGTCTGTCTGTATGTCTGTCTGTCTGTCTGTAACGACCAACGCGCATAAATCAAAAACCGCTTGGCCGATTTTAATTAAATTCGGTACCTAGGCTGGGTCTTGGGTCGAGATGGTCCCATTTAAAAATGAACAAAATCCACCGAACGCAAACCAAATAAGAGGGTGGGGGTAGATTTCAAAAATTAGAGTTTATGTGAAAATATGGCGTGTGTGATATCAAACGAAAGGTAATTGAGTCTGCAGTTAAACAAAATACATTTTAATTTATTTAAAAAAAAGGGTGGGGGTATATTTTAAAAATTAGAGTTTAAGTGAAAATATGGCGTGTGTGATATCAAACGAAAGGTAATTGAGTCCGGAGTTTAACAAAATACAGTTTTTGTTTTTTTTAAGGGTGGGGGAAGATTTCAAAAATTTGAGTTAAAGTCAAAACATGGTTTGTGTGGTATCAAACAAAAGGTAATTTAGTCGAGTTGAATAGAATATATTTCAGTTTTTAGTTATATTAGCTCACACGTACACTATAACTATAGTACCTAGTGTGAGCTTAGGGGCCCATATATTGGCAGAGTATTTTAGGAAATCAAACAGGTTATTGTCTTCCTCCACTAATTTTTAATTTGTTTTAAACAAATAGTCCCGAAATGCTTCGTAAGCAGAAACTTACATCTTCGGGGGACATTACCAAACTAAATCAGCACAACATTTTGAAAAACTGGTTAAAAAACTATGTTTAGCTACTGAAACGGTTAAGTCATAGACATTTAAAACAAAAAACATTATTGACAAAAGCAGTGCTACCTCCATGGTGTATCAAAAACTGATCTAAAAACGTACGTTAAAACTATCAAGTGTGTACGCTAGTCTTTTAACCGTCATACTTGACCCTTTTGGCTGACAGGCAAGACGTAAGGTAAAATGTTATGTCTAGACCGGGCTTTATAGATGCTGAAATATGGACTGAGTTGGTACAGCAGTGTGCACGAATTGTCGGCTTCGATGTAAATATACTACAAATGTAAAGTTTAGTACCCGTGAATAAAAACAAACACTTTTTCATGGCTAAGCGGCTAATAAAATTTTCAAACACATTTCTCTGGAAAACGGTGCGTTCTAGCGAGGTGCGACGGCAGTACTTTTTTTTCGAGAAAAACTTCATGTTTTCATATTCTGTAGTCAAATTTCGAAAAATCAAAAAACAAAAGATTTTGGAACAACCCCTGAGGACACTCGAATACCCTTAGAACATTGAACTACTAGAAGCAGCATAACCTCAACCCATAGGCAGGTTTGTTTGAGTAAATGATCTCGAGACATTGTTGTCACGTCAATTTAAAAACATTCCTAAACCTTTTTATGATACAAACATTTCTTCGTAAATCTTAAAAATAGTACAAAACCACAATACAGCGTTAAACCAGAAAATACTTTTTTATATTAAACAACATTCTATTGTAGCAAGTATATTATTTTTTGAATCTCAATAGTAATAATACAAAATCGTGCAGGTATAATACATTTAGAATAATGTGGCAGCTTAAGAACCGGCTGTTTGTTTACATAACAATGCTTAAAATATTTAACTACGCCTATGTTTTGTTTACAGATAAATAAGCTTGTTACTTGTAAAAGGACCGTTTATTTCCTACGGCATAGGATGTTTTACACACCTCGCATTTTTTTACCATATTGACCGCAAAAAAACAATAAAAAATCACAAAATCACAGGCTTTTTAGCACGGATCACCTTTTAGTCCACGAGTCAAAATACAATGACGTCCATCAACAACAAGTGACAGTACGTCATCGACCACGCCGATGTTGGCGAGGTTGCCGCGCTGTTAATTTTTTCGAACATTTAAAGGACACAATTATTATTAATTAATGTAATTTGACAAAAGTAAAAATATTTTATTGTATTTATCTTGGTGAAACTAGTAAGATAGGCTTTTCCATTTTATTTTGAATGAAAATAATGTTAATTTTCAAAGAAAATACCGTTTATTTAATTATGCCTTTTTAGTTATCTAATTACATTATGTAAACGTGGCAATTTGGGTTCTTTTCCCCTTGGCCCCTTTGTAAATATTAGACTCAATCAATAAGAAAGCATGCTGCTTCTACGGGGTTTAATGTTCGAAGCGAATACCAAATCTTATATCGTGAAATAAAGCCTACAAAGTTTAGTAAGTGTATTAAATTTAATTTAAATATCTTTAAATCTTTCGAAGATTTTTACAAAAAAACCTTCATCGCATATTCACCTTTAACATCATGTAGCTTAAAAACTAACACTCTATTTTTGGCCGTAATAATTTATCTTTTTTTAGATTATTGGCGAATTCAAGGCCATTTTCGGACCCGAACTGAAATCAATGGTGAGCGATCCTCAAACAGTGGACAACATTGGCAAACGCGTCGACAAGTTAGTGATCGAAATGGAAAACACGGACTTTGACATTTTCGACAGCAACAACAAGGAGAATTGGGAAGCTATTATGAATAATTTTCAGAAAGAAGTCAGAAAATTGGAGACTGAAGGGATGAAATTTATTGATCAGAGTTTCAAAATGATTAGGTAAGTAAATTATAGGAATTCTTAGGATGTTGCTTTTCTTTTGAAGGGGGATCTCTGTGCTCCCCCAAAGTTTAATACCACCCGCCGCCATTGCCTGTGGTACGTTTTTGGGGAGGGAGCTACGTCCCTTTGAATAGTCTGCCATTTTAACTTTTTTATTGGATTTTATTTTGTTTTATTTTATTTGAAACTATATAAACTCAGAATTAGTCCAGTGGACATAGAATCTATTGAATTTTATATATTAT
This sequence comes from Aspidapion aeneum, assembly GCA_963576565.1. Lineage (NCBI taxonomy): Eukaryota > Metazoa > Arthropoda > Insecta > Coleoptera > Brentidae > Aspidapion > Aspidapion aeneum. The sequence goes on along the minus strand of OY755038.1, from coordinate 27,913,307 downwards.
TTGATTACAGATCTTCAGAAGGTGCTCTCGAAATGATGCTCAAATTTAAGCATATTGAGACAAGAGAAGTCATCAAAAACAAAATCATGCAGAAATTTGACGTCATATTCTCGCAGTATAACAAAGAAATCTTACTTGTTGATGACAACTTTACAGTAAGTAATGACGTTAAATGTATGCTCCTTTCATTTTAGTTTATTTTTCGAGAAATAAAATAAAAAATTGTTTTATTATTATCATATTATTATGCTGAGATAATAAGAAGTTTCATTTATTTTTCAGAGAAACAAACGCCACCCGGTTCTTTGCAAAAACATGCCACCCCACGGTGGCGCCATCTATTGGGTCAGGTTGCTCTTCTACAAACTGAAAAGGCCCATCCTAAAGTTTCAGCAAGTGCCTGAGTTAATGGACTCTCCAATGAAGGATGAAGCGTTCAATTCTTATTTGAAGTTAGCTAAGGAACTTAGAGCTTACGAAGAAGGTAATTTTATTGCTTACCTTAAGGCTAATTTAATAACAAAGGCGATGAAAAATAAATGGATCCATGACGGATCTGATACCTTCCTAGCTAGCCTATTAGCAAACTTTAAGTAAAGCAATATCTCAGAAACTAAAGCTCTTAAGAAGTTTTTGGATATAACACAAATTATTGATACGATGCGCCGTTAAAAAGTGCTAATTTTAAAAAAAAATTAATTGTCATCATTACTGGATTTTAACCAAAATCAGCTCGTTAGAGTGTCAAACACTTTTTTACATGAAAATTTTATGAAAATCGGTTCAGCGGTTTAGGAGCTATTGTGTTACGGACAGAAATATTATACACACACACTCGGACAGATATCACGACGATATTGCTAAGATAGGTCAACATACACCCAAATAACACATTTTCGGCGTTATCTCAAAAACAATTTTTTCATCGAAAATAATACCTTTTCTAGCCATTACTACGCGGGCTAGGAAGGTAAAAATGTAGGCTAAGATCCTGAAAAAATCAGGCTACATCTCAAGGCCATTTTTGCACAGACCAACCTTGGTCAAATGATTGACAACGTATCCTCACCTGTCCAGACACGACCAGGTTAGGATAAATTGGTGATCAAGGTTGGGTTAACATAACATAACGACTTTGGTCTCCCAAAAGTAGAATAGGGGAGCTATGGTTCAAGGAAAAATAAGTTAATGTAGGCCGCCTCCTTATTCCCCTTCATCACAAACAAGAACCAAAAAAATTCGCGTGAAAATTCAAAAACATAAAAAAACTGACCTTAGCTTTGCTTATTAAATTTTAGAACTATTTGTGCGCGCGCATATCCTTTAGGGTAGTTATTCTCACAGTCCGAAAATAAACCGGTTGTCTGGTAACTCTAAGCCAATAAGAACTCGGCAGCCTATGACGCGGCAATATGCCTGCTCCACAATCAATAAAGAGAGACCTATACGTTATATTATGAGAGAAATAAAGATAGATGCCGCAAAAATACCAAAATTTAATAAAAAATTAAATAATTTAAAAATTTATGATAAAAATTCCAACAGTTTTATAAATATCAGATTCAGGACACGATTATAAATACTTTTCCTAAGTTAATTCGACTCTCTTGTTCATATTAATTTAACTTTTTCGCCTCACACTGCAATATTGATTTTTTTATGGATAGGAGGTAATTAAAATGAATTTTTTTTTGAGAAATATTATCAAAAAAATTTAAAGAAAGGAAATTGAAATGACTTTAATTCAATGGCAGTAATGGAACATTCATAAATTACATAACGCAAAGATTCAGGATTTTTGATCCCCCCTTGTTAACGCATTTCAAGAAAAATTATAATAAAAATACATTGACTGTAACGCTAATATTCTTTCCCTCCTACTTGAGCATTATACAGGGTATTCCAAGTTGAGTGTCCACCATTGCTAACTTTTTTATTATTAAAGATAGAAAAAAGTTTAAATTGGCAAACTAGTAGAATTTTTGATGCTCTTTAAGATGCTCAAATAAAAAAAAATCAAACATTGAGTTATCGAGTTTTTTCAAAAAACATAAAACCAATTTTAATTTAAACATTTTTTATAATTTTCTAAAATTCTACCAGTTTGCCAATTTAAATTTTTTCTATTTTTAATAATACCAAAGTTAGTAATCGTGGACTTTTAACTTGAAACACCCAGTACATAATTTAAGAATGGTCCTCATCACTTTTGTTTTTAAATCATATTGCAAGTAACAAAAAACTATACCTATCTAATTATAGAATAGTTACAAAATAATTTTCTTTAACTTTTTTACTGTTTTTCGACTCTCATCAGTCCCTGTATTATCAAGCTTTCGTTTCATTGTGGATTCATTTTGCTTTTTGGTATTTATAAATTTGATTCTTATCATCATTCTTTGTTTTACAAATAAATTTACGAATTTATATGGAATAGAATTATTTGTTTTAAATTTAAAATTGGCACCATGCAATTTTATGAACCATTTGTCCATTTTGGTAACATTTTCTTTCCATGATAGTAAAGGCTCAGTTAAGCCTCCAAAAGAAAGGCTTTACATCCAAGATGGCATGGCATATGAATGCATGTTGAGGGAACTCATTGTGATGCTTTCGTGCTAAAATCCTGCAATTTAAACTAAACCATCTTTTTCTAAAATCTCTTTTAGTTAGCCTTTAAAATATTTATAGGAAGCACGGAACAGGTATAAACACGACTTACAAGACGACAAGTCCCAAAATGTACAAAATTTCCTGGCAAAATACAAAATTACCCTATAAACAGCGTTTGACTGCTGTTTCCTAGGAAAACTGTGACGTAGCTCTGACGTCACGGCCGTCATGACACCGAGTTACCAGATAACCGGTTTATTTAATGACCGAGAGTTATTCTGAGTCTTGAACTGGGTCTTGAATGGGTTTAGAGGACATTCATCTTTGGTTTTTGAATCTTATTTGTCAAATAGGTCTCAATTAGTCAAAAATGGGGATGCCGAGTCATGTCTAATGCCGGTTGATACAGGTGTTCCACAGGGATCTGTATTAGGGCCAATTTTGTTCTTATTATACAGGGTGTCTCTAAAAGGTCTGTACAAAATCTTAGCACATATTCCTGAGGTCAAAATAAGTCGATTTAAAGCAACTTACCTTAGTCCGAAATTGCTCCGTTTCAGAGATACAGGGTGGTAAATTTAAAAATTAAAAATCGATTGTCTTAAAATTTTTGAACATTTCTCAACGCATTACTTTAAAAATTGGTACTCGGAGGTTTTTAGGGATGCGAAACCTAAATATGGATACCTTTTCACTGTCGCCGTTAGAGGGCGCTTCACAATGCTCTTTTTATAGTTTAAAGCGACTATAACTTTTTTCTCAGTGTAACTTGTAACATTTGTTGTGAAGAAAATATTTTCCTGAATCTTTTTAGGCCAAAAAGGTACTCTTGTTAACATGCGCTAAAGTAAGTCATTTTTGAGATATTTCCGTTTTTAGTGTTCGATGCCGCAACGGAATACTGAAATCATTTTGAATGACTATTTCACTAGAGTGTTTTACACTGGCAAAATGTCATAGCAACGCGCAGTTTTCTACTGACTATTGTTCTCAAAGCTTTATTCAAGTTTGTTGCTTTTTGGCAATTTTGCTCATAAAATTTTTAAATTAATTTTTAAATTTACCACCCTGTATATCTGAAACAGAGCACATTCGGACTAAGATAAGTTGCTTTAAATCGACTTATTTTGACCTCAGGAATATGTGCTAAAATTTTGTACAGACCTTTTAGAGACACCCTGTATATTGAAGATTTGTTGAGGATAGTTAAACTCCATATCATAATTTTTGAGATAACTTTTTGACAATTATCAGCTGTTTACCATAACAAATAGCATAGACCAACGAAAAAAAGTTGTCTCAAAAATAATGATATGTACTGTATAAGTGGTGTTTTTAAGCGTTTGCTGATGATAACACAATAACTTGGTATAATAATGACCCAGACCTTTTAAGAGAAATTGTTGCTGTTTTGTCAAAATTAATCATTGAAAGAAATCAATAAAAATAAAATTTTAAATATGTATGTATACAGACAGAAGTAAGGTTCACAATTTTTTTGTTTTGGTTCAAACTATTTTTCCGAATTTCGGATAGGAATATTTTTTATTTTCGGAGGCGGTAATTTAAAAAGTCCCCGACTGTACAAGAATTTTATTCTGCTGTTTAAAAACGCTGCGTAAAAACACTTATTCTAATTTTTTTGGTATTCAGCCAAAGTTCAAGAATGGATCGAGATAAATGGTCCGGTGATTGAGCGAGCGATGCAAATGGAAATTTTAAAAATTGTCGATTCAGTCAAAAAGAAACCATTCTTCAAAACATTTAAGGGTGGATCAAGGGCATCTGGATTCATGGCTCAGGCAGTGGAAAAGTCAAGGTCTATAATGGATACCAGTCCGTCGTATTCGAAGCAGGTTACAGTAAAAGGTAAGAAAATTGAACAAAAAACTGGAAAATCACGAATCCATAACCTTTCCGATTGAAGGTGTTTCAAACAGCGTCCATTTTTACGTTTAAAAACGTCACTACTGGCAGCCTAGAGTCCATTCATTTACCACTGAGAAATGATTAATCACTAATATGGATGCAATAGTCTACTTAACTAAACATATCTATGAAGCACTTGATAAATAAATAAAAAATTATTAAAAAAAACATTCAACTGCTAAATTTACTTGTAAGTACTAATCGCAGTTAAGTACAAAATTGATAGGTATGCCTATAATGTACGACATGCTTTCAACTTTTAGTTTTGATGCCCAAAGCGCACTTACGAAATTATAAAGTTTTGTATTTTCATGAATCAGGTTATTGGGTAATTTTGTACCCAACTGCGACTAGTAGTTACAAGTAAATTTAGCAGTTGGTTGTTTTTTTTATGAATTTTTTTTTGATTTTCAACTTTTTGGTTTTATTCTTATTCAACCTTATAAAAAGCACTATGCATTTACAATTCATTTAGCTTTACCCAAAGAGTACGTGTAGATTTTCTACGGACGCGAACAGTGTTACCTTCCATTGAGTGAAGGTGGGGGAGGAGAGAGGGAGGAGGGAACTAGTAAAATCGTGTCAAAAAAAGTCTTAAACCGTGTGCCGAAAGAATTTTTGAAATCGCTCTAAATTTGTGAAAGGTATAGCTACAACTATAACTAATAAGGAGGGAGGGGAAAACTAGTAAAATGGGGGCACGGAGGACTACAAAGTAACTACAGCAAATTAGAGGACATTTGCAATGGGTAATAAGGAATTTCAATAATATCGCCTGAAATTTAGATAATTTAGATGCCTTAAAGCCTACATCATGTGACAAAATGGCGTCTGAAGACCGCCATGTTGACTCCTGTTTAAAAAAATATAGCCTATAGCACCTTCGGGATCAGTAGCAATTCGACGACCCTTTTTTTGTCAAAATCGGTTCAGCCGTTTAGCCTCTAGCGTGACACAAACACACATATTTCCTTCCGCCGTGCTGCAGTTGGGTAAAAAGAAGCTGTACTTTGCGTCTTCAATTGATCTAGCCAAAGCGTTTGTCTTTTATTGAGAAACTTAAACAACATGGAATTTGAAGTTCGCGCGTGGAACTATTAAAAACCTTTAATCATCTCTTGGATGTCCAGGCTCGCAAGCAGGGGTCAGATTTTTTTATTCTATTCTATCCTAGAAATACCGATCTCTCCAAAACATTAAATTTGGGACACCCTGTATAGCTGTCAATCTTATGCTAAGTACAAGATGGCGACTCAAGCACGAAAAACAATTTCCATCTTGTTATAAAGTTTAAAGGAAACAAGCTGGATTGCAACAATTACAGAGGAATTTCAGTAACCAGTACTTTAAGTAGATTGTACGGTAGGATTCTTAGAGATCTAATAGAGAATGATTTTTATGAACAAGAAGAAGAAGAGCAAAGTGGATTTCGTGCAGGCAGATCTTGTAGTGATAATGTTTTTTGTCTTAAACAAGTAATTGAGAAAAGGAGCGCCAGAAATATAGTTGCTTTACTCATGTTACCTTTGTGGACCTACAAAAAGCATATGATACCGATCCAGTAGAAAAACTATGGACAGTGTTAGAGCAGACTAATATCAATCATACATACATAAAAGCGATAAAAGAACTATACAAAGGGTCAAAATCTAAAATTAAAATTGGAAATCGACTTTCAAAAGAATTCCTGGTAACAAAAGGCTTAAGACAATCTCTCCAACTCTTTTTAAAATATATATCGAAGTAGCTCTAAAAAACTGGAAACGTAAAGTGCACGGCATGGGGACGACCGATTTACCATATACACACTATAGTTTGCTGACGACCAAGTAATTGTAGCTAATGATAAAGAAGACATTGAGTATATGATGAGAAAGTTAATACTAAAAGTGGGGATTAACAGTGAACGTGGACAAGACATAGTACTTATGTATTGGAAACGAATCCAGTGAGTTAGTACTAGACAATGGACAAGTAATATCTCCATGCAATGAGTATGTATACTTGGGTGTCCATTTGATAAGACAGGAACAAACTGTAAAGAACTGGAAAAAAGAATAGTAAAAGCAAAAAAGGTTATTGGATGTCTTAACAGTATTTTATGGAGCAGAGAGATAAAAAAGAATGTAAAATTTAACATATATGAAACAATGGTGAAAAGCACGCTGTTGTATGGAATAGAGACTTGTCGCGTAACAGAAAAATACAAAACAAAAAGTGTCGAAATGGATACAATAAGAAGATCAATGAGAATATCTAGAACAGATCACATAAGAAATGAGATCATAAAAGAAAGATTGGGAATCGAAGGAAGCTTAACGAATGACATCACAAACACATGGTACGGCCATGTACAACGGATGAACGACGAAAGATTACCAAAGCAGGTCCTAGAATGGCAACCAATAGGGCGCAGAAAAAGAGAGCGTCCTAACTAGAATGGCAACAGTCAATCCAAAGATCAATGAGTCAAAAAAATCTGACAGAAGATGTTTGTCAGGATCGAAGGAGGTGGAGAATAGACGTCGGACAACGTAGAAAAACGTTCTAAACCGACTAAATAAACAAAAAAATATAAAGTTTGATTTTAATCTTATGAACCGATCGGCCATCTAAAAATTTTAGCAAAATCGGTTGGATAGTTTCAGAGCTGTTTTTGGTACAGACAGATCGACATGATATCAAAATTATTCACCGTATCGCTAGGTTTAGGCGTTGGAAAGATTAAAAAATATATTTTTTTAATAAAATTAAAAACCTTAAAGATTAAAGTAAAACTATAAAATATTGTTGTCATTTTTTTCTTTCCACTTTTGAAAACCTAAAAAAAAGTTTCTGGCCCATGAGGGGATCGAACCCGCGACCTTCGCGTTATTAGCACGACGCTCTAACCAACTGAGCTAATGGGCCTGATAACAATTCCAACCGAGTTGTCGTTTTTATAAGTAAATGATAAAATATTCAAGCAAAGGTCTACTCTGTTCAAGTATTAGTTGCTAAAAATAAATTTATTTTATGAAATGATGACTATGACATATTTTTAGCGGGCAAGCTACCAGCTCGATTGTCGATGACGAGTCACTCCGCGCACACTCTGATGGGTAGAATCCACTACGATAAGGCGTTAACATGGAGAGAAATCATGAGAAACCACATCACTCTTGATTTCGGACTAAAATTCGAAATAAATTTCGAAAATTCCCTATGGAACTGTTTTAAAGCCATCGAAATGTTTGAACTGCTGAAATTTTGTCTGCCTGAACACATCAGATTACTAGGGATCAGAAAGGAGAAAGTGCAAAGAGATGTCAACGCCGTGACAAGGATGTTGAAATTATATAACGATATCACAGAGAAGTTTTCTTCTCCTCAGGTAAACCCATACTCTACAAAATGTACATGTTTTGTCCAATTTTTTTTTAAACCGACCTCCGAAAAATGTGTCACCAAACAAACCATTTTTGTTACATGCTATCCAATTTTTCTTTAAAACGAAAATACTTATTTATTTATTATATACTTTGTTGTAGGTAGTTTTCTAGCATGCCCCGAAAGTGAATTTTAATTTACGGACGCCCCTGAAGTTTCATTCAAGAAATTCACTCCACCTTGCTATACAGCGTTTAAAAGAATATTTAATTGTCTACACCAAAGTCTAAAACACATTTTTCCTAAGATGCTTGGTTTTAAAGTAAAAATAGATAAACATGGGAAAAACAAGTTTTAATTTTTTTTGAAACCTCAATTAAAAACCGCCGTTGCGGCTGGTGATGTTATAAATTGGGGGGGCAGAAATTCAAATTGCATGAAAAATAAGATAAAAAACTTACCGAAACAATTTTATTTTTGTATTTTCCAAACTGGCAGCTACTTGGTGTAGTATTTAGTTTATTTGTTTATAGATAAAGTCCATTGGCCTTTCTTTTTTATGGCCTGTAGAGCAACCTCAAAAATCCCACAGAATTTTAAACAGTCTATTAACCTACCAAGTTTATGTCTATTTTTTGTCACATTTTCATTATGTTCGGTAATGTTTTTTTAATAGACACTATTCAATTGGCACCTAATATTAGTCTTGCCTAGCATAGAAAATTCTATTTGGTTATTTAAACCAGTAGCACTTACTTTGTGTCTTTTTTACTTTTCACTAAAGTGCTTGATATCACACATTCCCTTTGTCACCTACGCAGGATCACTTCGTGGATTGTTCATAACAAGACAAATAAAGCAAAACAAAACATTTCTTTTTTCACAGCCGCACAACCAGTTTTCAGCATCGTATAATTTTTGATTAAATTTTCTATTATAATTTTTTTTGGAACACCATTCGACATTAATTTTTAGGTCCGGTCTATGTGGCCCTAAAGATTTTATTTGTAATCGGAGTTCATATGTCAACGTATTTAAATTTGCACAGTTAATTATGTAATCGACGGTATTAACTTCTATTTTATAAACAAACGATAACAAAAACAAACAATGACACGCGATCAAAACAAACCCTTACTTCTTCACTAAGGATAGAACCGGCTTCGTAGCAAGGGAAACGGGCGTTTTCACACGATAATGATGGCCGACTTCAACTAAAACAAACGTTCCTCCCGCCCCCGCTCGAGAACATCCACCCATACCCCGCTGAAAAACGGGTGAAATTGAAACCTTGCCCCGCGCGACGGTGCCGGCTTGTAATTATGTACGCTAAAAAAGTTCAATTCATCGCATGCTGTTAACCACAGATAATAAAAAGAACTAGACAATTATGTCGTAAGGGAAGATTTAACATTTTTTAGATAAATCGATTAAAAATACTGTTTGTTGTCTAGTTTTGGGAGGGCACTGTCCCGTTGCCCTCCCTGTAGCAGCCGCCACTGGTCTAACCCCACTGCTTGTTGAATATTTATAAGTCCACAATGAAGTGTGGTACATATTTTTCAAATGAGCTTTATTTTTTTTAAATGAATAAAACATGTGAAAAACGTGTTTTTTTTTAATTTTTAAATCACCTCAACGAACACCGTACCGCCCTACAGTTTATCATCAGTCAACACATTTTTGGCCAAGGGCTTGGTTAAATGAAAAATTGATAAAAATATATAAAAAACAAGTTTTTTTTTTAAATTTTTATATCTTAATTAACGGACGCCGCTGGACAGTTTGTCATCAGTCTAACTGCATTGACTTATACCTTGTTAAAAAGGAAATGTTACTGGCTACAATAAAGTTTCGGTTACAATAAGGTTTGGTACATAGTTTTTCCTAATGGGCTTCGTTTCTGCGAAACTTATAACAAAAATGGGTTGTTTAATGATTTCTAAAAATTGATTTTATTTACGGACGCCCCTGAAGTTTTATTCAAAAAATTATTCCCACCTTGGTGTAGAGTGTTTAAAAGGAAGTTTGATTGTCTACAATAACATCAGTAATCAGTCTAACCCCATTGTCTGATACATTGCTTAAAAAGGAATTTCTTGGTCTACAATAAAGTCATATTACATTTTTTCGTAAGAAGCTTAGTTTTCCAAAAAATTGGGGAAGTTTTTGGTTTTCGGATTCTGAGGATTTTGTCAGCTAAAGTTAAAAAAAACCGTTAAGAAACCTCCGGATTTCCAAAAACTATCTTACTGGACTATATGTAAAGCGTTTAGAAAGTAACGAGTGAGAGTTAGGGCTTTTTTTTCTGTTTAAGTTTGCAGCATATCGAAAAACTTTTTTACCTTTCTAGTCTGCGTAGCAATGGCTATTTTGACCTATTCCAGCAATATCTTCGTGTTTGTGTGTGTGTATATATATTATTTATGTCCGTAACACGATAGCGCCTAAACCGATTTTCATAAAAATTTCAGGTAAAATAATGTTCAACACTCTTACGAGCTAATTTTGGTCAAAACTTTTTAATGGAGCATCTTATTAAGACACTGTTTTTGGAATATTTTGCTCAATAATTCGTGTTATAACCAAAAACTTCGTAGGAGCTTTAGTTTTTGATATATTTACAAAACACTGTTTTCAAGGCTAATATATTATTATGGCTTCACTTGAAGTGTGATAATAGGCTAGCTAGGAAGGTGTCAGGTCTGTCATGGATTCATTTATTACTATTAACTTTACGAAAAAATTTCTTAATAAAAAGTTCTGCATGATCTTAAAATGCAACCATCAGATATCAAATTTCAAAAGTATACACGGATTTTTAAAAATTATGAATTTTGCTTAAGAGTACTTTTATTTTTGATAATATTGAAAAATGTAAAGAAAAGTTGATCAGAACTAAAAACTACATTTAAATATGCAAATCCACTCATTTACATTCAAACATTTTTGTTGCTTTTTGTATATCTACCATGGTAATGCAAATTTAACTGTAGTTACATATACACTAGGGTGCACTGACTTAAATCAATTGATAGCAAAAAATGTGTGAGAATAACAGTCAAAATACGTTAGAATTAAAAAATAAATGAATCCATGACGGATCTGATACCTTCTTAGCTAGCCTATTACCACACTTCAAGTGAAGCCATGATATATCAGCCTTGAAAACAGTTTTTTGTAAATATCTCAAAAACTAAAGCTCTTACGAAGTTTTTGGTTATAACACAGATTATTGAGCAAAATGTAGCCTACTATCTTCCGAAAACGGCATATTGATACGACACTCTGTTAAAAACTTAGCATTTTTAAAAAATTTTAATTGTCAAGAAACTCCATTAGCATTAATGGATTTTGGCCAAAATCTAATCAGCTTGTTAGAGTGTCGAACACTATTTTACCTGAAAATTTTGTGAAAGTCGGTTCAGCGGTTTACGAGCTATCGTGTTACGGACAGAAATAATATACACACACACAGACAGACATCTCGACGATATGTTAAGATAGGTAAAAATACATACTTACATAACACATTTTCGGCATTATCTCACAAAAAATTTTTTCGTCGATAATAATACCTTCTCTAGCCATTACTACGCGGGCTAGGAAGGAGATATACAGGGTCTCTAAAAGATCTGTTCAAAATCTTAGCACATATTCCTGAGGTCAAAATAAGTCGATTTAGTCCAAAATTGCTCCGTTTCAGAGGTGAATTTAAAAATTAAAAATCGATTTTTTTTTGTTAATTTATTAAAATTTATGAACATTTCTCAACGCATTAGAAAACTCGCCGTTGCTATGACATTTTGCCAGTGTAAAACACTCTATAGTTGATGTTGTTTATAAGTGGCACCGCGTCATAGCTATGGTAATCCAAATTTTGCGGCAAAATCTAAGTAAAGAAGCCTTAAAAAATTAGTGATTCACTTTGTACATGCAGTGTGCCGCTCGGGGTTTAATGTTCGAATGATCAAACACTAAGACCTTTTAAATGAGAGATCAAATAGGTACTTACCTCAGAAATAAAGATCCGAAACATAAAAGGAAATCCTAAATTATATTAAAATGTGCGCAAACATTGGATTAGCTTCAAAAACGGTAATTTGTTTTGTGAAAAGCTCCGTCATAATTTGTTTGACATAAACCGTCAAAACAACGAATAGAAAACGTCAAAGCCCTGCTAAATTAATAATATGTTCGTAACAACCAGATAAGAGTATATATGTTCATTTCTAATGCAATCGTTTAGAAGAAGACATCAATAAAAAGCAAGTAAAATAGTAAGCTAATGACTAATTAGTGCAGTGCCTCATTTTGGGAATCAATATCAATAAAAAATACTCTGCCAATCTATGGGCACCTAAGCTCACACTAGGTACTATAGTTATAGTGTACGTGTGAGCTAATATAACTAAAAACTGAAATATATTTTATTGAACTCCAGACTCAATTACCTTTCGTTTGATACCACACAAGCCATGTTTTTATTTAAACTTTAATTGTTCAAATCTACCCCCACCTTTTTTTTTAAACTCAAATGTATTTTTTTAAACTCCAGACTCAATTGCATTTCGTTTGTTATCACACACGCCATATTTCCACATACACACTAATTTTTTTAATTTAACTCCACCCTTTTTTTTAAAGTAAAATGTATTTTATTAAACTCCAGACGCAATTACTTTTCGTTTGATATCACACACGCCATATTTTTACATAAACTCTAATTTTTGAAATATACCCCCCCGTTTTATTTGGCTTGTGTTCGGTGGATTTTGTTCATTTTTAAATGGGACCATCTCGACCCAAAACCTAGTGTAGGTACCAAATTTCATTAAAATCGGGCAAGCGGTTTTTGAGTTATGCGCGTTGGTCGTTACAGACAGACAAACATACAGACAGACAGACAGACAGATAGACAGACGGCGCAACAAAAAAGTTTCAAAATCATCTGAAACGCAAAGATATATAAAAAATTTTGAAATCGGAGCAACTTTTTTTTTCTCGAAAAAATTAGGATCACCATAGCTCACATTACTATAGTATAGTAGTAGTGTGAGCTAATACTATAGTATAGTAGTAGTGTGAGCTAAAAAAATTAAAGGAAGTGCGTGCCACTGTATGTACCCCTCTACTCCGCCCATCAAGGTTTTGATGACGCGGTGTTACTTTAATACAACATCAAGGATAGTGAAATAGTCATTCAAAATAATTTCAGTATTCCGTTGAGTCATCGAACACTAAAAACGGAAATATCTCGAAAACGACTTACTTTAGCGCATGTTAACAAGTTTTGGATTTAAAAGATTCAAGAAAGTATTTTCATAACAAAAAAAGTTAAAAGTTACACTCAGAAAAAAGTTATAGTCATTTTAAACTATAAAAAGAGCATTTTAAAGCGCTCTCTAACGGCCACAGTGAAAAGGTATCCATATTTAGGTTTCGCATCCCAAAAAACTCCGAGTACGAATTTTTAAAGCAATGCGTTGAGAAATGTTCATAAATTTTAAGACAATCGATTTTTAATTTTAAAATTTGCCACGCTGTATCTCTGAAACGGAGCAATTTCGGACTAAGGTAAGTGATTTAAATCGACTTATTTTGACCTCAGGAATATGTGCTAAGATTTTGTACAGACCTCTTAGAGATACCCTGTATAAAAGTGCTTCAGAATTTATAATGTAGAAAATTTAGTAACAAATAACCTAATTTTTCTTTCTGATCAACTTTTCTTTATAACAATTTTCTATATTGTCAAAAATAAAGGTATTTTACTCTTAAGAAAAAATCATATTATTCGATATACCTTTCATACCACTATTTTTTTTTATATTTCATAGTTGATATGACATGTTTCAGACCATGTTAAACTTTTTATGAAGAATATATCGTCAAAACGTTTAAGAAGGTTAATAGTAAAAAAGTTTATATGCTGTGTAAAATAAAAGACCAAATAAATGGATACATGATGGATCTGATACCTTCCTAGCTAGCCTATTAGCTTCATATCAGCTTTAAAAACAATTTTTTGTAAATATCTCAGATACTCTCTGGCCAAGTTTTTGGTTACACAAATTATTGAACAAAATATTGTCTACTATATTCCGAATATTGATGCGATCCTCCGGTAAACAGTTACAATTTTTTAAACTTTTTTATTGTTAAAAAACTGTCATTAGCATTTATGGATTTTGGCCAAAATCTAATCAGCTCGTTAGAGTGTCGAACACTATTTTACCTAAAAATTTTTATAAAAATCTGTTCAGCGGTTTAGGAGTTATCGTGTTACGGACAGAAATAATATACACACACAGAGACATCACGACGATATTGCTAAGATAGGTCAAAATCATTGAGTTGTATAAAGCCCTGAAAGGGCTTTCAAAATACACCCAAATAACACATTTTCGGCGTTATCTCAAAATAATTTTTTTGTCGAAAATAATACCTTCTTTAGCCATTGCTACGCGGGCTAGGAAGGTAAAAATTAGTATTGTAATTGAAAGCAATAATTTCTTATAGGTCACTCTCCTGAAGGAAAAACTCCGCGAGGTAGAGCTCTACATCCAGCAAGGCCTTTCAAGAATCAAATGGTCATCTCTCAGCATTTTCGAATACGCTGAAGAATGTGAACACATTATAACCGCTCTGAACACACTATTTGAGCATATAGAGCATATCGAAGAGGATCTTCATCGAAGAGTTAAAAGCATGTCGTCTATGAATCTGTTCGATTTCGTTCCCTTGAAGATGGAACCCAAGAGATTATCATGCAAAGATTTCTTTAATAGCATGTATCGCATACGTGCCGAGAAAGTTGATCACATGAGAAAGATTTACGAATCTTTTGGACCGATTTTGATCAAACTCGAAACTCTTGTTTTAAACACAAATACTGGTTGTTCACCGGAAATGGTAAACTATTACGAGTTTTGGGAGATCGAAGTCTACAAAGCTTTTGTTTCTATGGTGTTAAGAAACTTGGATACATTTATCGCAAAGTTTGAGAACAAACAACTACTGTTTCAAGTAGATGCTTTGGTGATGATTCCAGAGATTTCTTTGCGTCCGTCCGCTGCGGAGATATACAATATTATTATCAAAAGTGCACATGATTTTTTTGACAGACTCAAATGGTTCCCTCGATGGATGAACGAAACTTGTTTAATATGCCAACCTGTGCAATTTTCGAAACAAGAAGAGTTTCAATTTTCTTTTTACGATGAAGTAATGAAAGTCAACGACATTCAAGAGTCAGTACAAAAACTTCAAGAAAATGCTCACAAAAGCATTACAGCCGTGCGCAAGCAACTACAGAAATGGAAACGATACAAAATTCTGTGGTCGTTTGATAAACACACAACCTGCGAAAAGTTCATGACCAACAAAGTAATGTTGGAAACGTACGATGAAAAATTTATGTTCTACAAACAAGTAGCTTACAATGTGAGACATTACCATGACTATATCGATGTTGACAGTATCAGACTAAATCTGCGACCTTTATTAAATACCATTGCTGAGCACTGTGATGAATGGAAAACTACTTTGGGATCAATGTTGGATGCGGACACTTTTACCAAAATGCAAGAAATGAAAGCTATGATCGACCACGTGCGGTTTCTTATCAAACAAAACATCAAAGGGTTAGAAAAGTTTAGAACAGTTATGCAAGCGATTGCCAATGTTCGCAAACAAAACATCCAAGCAGAGTTGGATTTCCTTAGATTCCAAGAGATTTACGCCATGCTTAGACAGCACGAAATCGAGTTTGATCCCGCACACGAAGTCTTGGCTCACGAGCTGGAACAAGATTGGAGAACTCTACTAATGTCCGCTTTATATAGAGAACAGACTTTAGAATCTACAAAAGATCGTTTCGCTGGTTTGACCCTTGCTGAAATTAATGAATTTATAGAAATGCTTAAAGAATTTCTTACCCGATTTGAAAGTCAAGGTCCTGGTGCAATTGGAAATAATTTAGACGAAGGTCTTCGATTAATGGACGAATTTAGAGTTGAATTTGAAAACCTGGAAGTTCGTAGAATTGAATTAGTTAACGCAGAAAGGCTGTTTGATATTCCTTTGGCGGATTACGGAGATTACTTACAAGCAAAGGCCGACTTTGAGGGCATGGATATTTTGTACAGACTTTACAAAACTCAGAAACACGCAAGAGAATTGTGGGGTAAAACTTTGTGGGCCAATTTAAATCCCCAAGCTTTGTTAGATGGCATCGATGGTTTTCTCAAAGAATTTCGAAAAATTGCCAAAGAAGTTCGTAATATGCCTGTCGGTTTAACGTTAGAACTAAAATTAAAACAATTCAGAAACGCGATTCCTTTAATGGTCGCCTTAAAAAATGACGCTTTACGAGATCGTCATTGGAAGCAACTAATGGTCAGAACTGGAGTAACTTTTGATATGTCTCCAGATCGTTTTACCCTGGACAACATGTTTACTATGGAGCTGGACAGATTCCAAGACATCGCAGAAGATATTATTAACACTGCTATCAAAGAAATTAACATAGAAAAAGGTGTTTTGGAAATTATTGAGATTTGGAAAACGATAGCGTTTATCGTCTACAAACATATGAAAGGAAACGAAGATCGAGGATTTATTATCGGAGACATATCCGAAATTGTCCAAATTCTTGAAGACAACTCGATGAATTTACAAAGCATGGCTGGTTCTCAATTTGTCGGTCCTTTTTTACCAGCTGTTCAAAAGTGGGAGAAAACTTTGGCCGTGATTAGCGAAGTCATGGAAGAATGGATGTCAACTCAAAGAAAATGGTTGTATTTAGAAGGCATTTTTGTAGGAGGCGATATTAGATCGCAACTACCAGATGAAGCGAAAAAATTTGACGACATTGATAAATCATTTAGACGTATTATGCTGGACGCAGCAAAAAGACCTGTCGTTCTAGACTTGTGCTCTGTTCCTGGCCGATTTGGAGAGTTTCAGGCATTGGGTATCGGCCTAGATAAATGTCAAAAATCATTAAACGACTACTTGGATTCAAAACGAAGACGATTTCCCAGATTTTATTTTATATCCACCGAAGAGTTGTTGTCAATTCTTGGAAGTAGCGATTACACCGTTGTCCAAGAGCACATGATTAAAATGTTTGATAATATCAAATCGCTAAGATTTACTTCCGATTCAAACGACAGAATTATTGCCTCAGCAATGATTTCCGGTGAAGGGGAAGTCATGGAGTTTAGAACTGCCGTTTTCATTGAAGGAAAGGTTGAAGAGTGGATGAACGATGTTCTTAAACAAATGCGAGCAACCAACAGATTTATCACCAAAAGTGCTATATTTTACTACGGAAAAATCAGAAGACCCAGACCGCAGTGGATCATGGAATACCAAGGCATGGTCTGTTTAGCTGGAACTCAAGTCTGGTGGACAGCGGAAGTTGAAAACGTGTTTGCCAAAATTAAAAAAGGCAACAAACGTGCTATGAAAGAGTATCTTCAACAACTCAACACCCAGTTGGACGAGATTGTTTTAACAGTACGTGCCGATTTAAGCTCAAATGACAGATCAAAGTTCAAGACGCTGGCAATCGTAGAGGTGCATGCCAGAGACATAATCGAAAGTTTTGTAAGAGATAGTGTGAGCGATGAAAAAGAATTTGAATGGGAAAGCCAGCTTCGTTTTTACTGGGTCAACCATTTAGACAACCTTTGGGTGACGCAATGCACTGGTAGTTTTGAGTATGGATACGAATACATGGGCTTAAATGGTCGCCTCGTTATTACCCCCTTGACTGACAGAATTTATTTAACTATCACTCAAGCGCTAATTATGCACATGGGCGGAGCCCCTGCAGGGCCTGCGGGTACTGGAAAGACTGAAACCACTAAAGATTTGGCTAAAGCCATGGGTTTGCTTTGTATCGTGACAAACTGCGGTGAAGGAATGGATTACAAAGCTATAGGAACAACTCTAGCTGGCTTAGCACAGTGCGGTGCTTGGGGTTGTTTTGACGAATTCAACAGAATTGACATTTCTGTTCTGTCTGTCATTTCGACGCAACTGCAGACCATTCGAAGTGCTTTGATGATGAAACTGGAGCGATTTACATTTGAAGGAGTCGAGATCAATTTGGATTCCAAAGTGGGGATATTTATCACTATGAACCCAGGATATGCCGGCCGAACAGAGCTTCCGGAATCGGTTAAAGCATTGTTCAGACCCGTCGTTTGTATCGTTCCTGATTTAGAAATGATTTGCATGATTTCGCTCTTCTCCGATGGGTTTTTGGAGTCAAAGGTATTAGCAAAGAAAATGACGGTGTTATACAAACTAGCAAGAGAACAGCTGTCAAAACAGTTCCACTACGATTGGGGTCTGCGAGCTCTAAATTCTGTTCTAAGAATGGCGGGCGTTTTGAAACGTGCCTCTCCAGATATCAAAGAAGCTTTGGTCCTAATGAGGGCTTTAAGAGATATGAATCATCCAAAGTTTGTTTATGATGACGTGCCACTATTTCTAGGTTTAATCAGAGATTTATTTCCTGGAATGGACTGTCCTAGAGTGGGTTATCCAGACTTTAATGCTGCAGTTGAGCAAGTGTTGTCGCATGAGGGTTATATCATAATTCCTCATCAAGTTGACAAAGTAGTTCAACTGTACGAAACCATGATGACTAGACATTCGACGATGCTGGTTGGTCCGACTGGTGGTGGCAAAACAGTTGTTATTAATTCTTTGGCGAAGGCACAGACTGTTTTGGAACTACCAACAAAAATATACACTTTAAATCCCAAAGCGTGTTCGGTAATTGAACTTTATGGGGTTCTCGATCCTCTAACTAGAGACTGGACAGACGGATTACTGTCAAACATCTTCAGAGAAATTAATAAACCCACGGAAAAAGCCGAGAGAAGATACATCGTATTTGATGGTGACGTAGACGCTTTGTGGATCGAAAACATGAATTCAGTAATGGACGACAACAAACTTCTTACTCTGGCAAACGGCGAACGTATTCGTTTGCAAGTTCCTATTTCTGCTTTGCTGTTCGAAGTTGGCGATTTACAGTACGCATCCCCCGCTACGGTGTCCAGAGCTGGTATGGTTTACGTCGACCCCAAGAATTTGGGATTCCAGCCGTACTGGGACAAGTGGGTGAACGGCAGACGTCATTTGCCAGAACGTACGGCGTTCCAGGAGTTCTACGAGAAGGTAGGATAAGTAAAGTGATGTTCTTTTTAGTAGTAGTTATTTAATAAACACCCTGTCGTCTTCACATCGTCTGTATCTTTGAGGAGTTTCGCCTGATCTTTAATATTTTGTAGTCCTTAATGATGGCCCATTAAGTAGTAGAGGAAGACAGATAATTTTATTTTTAAATTCTATTCAGCCTTTCAGTTCCATTTAATCTATTAAGATCTCATCTTGAAGCAACGCAACTCTGTATATTCC
This sequence comes from Aspidapion aeneum, assembly GCA_963576565.1. Classification (NCBI taxonomy): domain Eukaryota; kingdom Metazoa; phylum Arthropoda; class Insecta; order Coleoptera; family Brentidae; genus Aspidapion; species Aspidapion aeneum. Next base: position 27,893,954 of record OY755038.1, on the reverse strand, counting down.
TCAAATCTAGTAGAGAGTAGAGACGTTTATTTATTTATTTGGTTTCAGGTCATTCCGGAATTAATGGCTTACGTATTAGAAGGGACAAAAGGCAACCTTCAAGTTCCTCCATTAAAAACTGTTATACCCCAGACCGGTTTGAATATGATCACTCAAATGTGTTATGTCATCGACGCTATTTATCCTCAGCCGGAAGCAGAAAATGATACTAGAGGAGAAGAAGAAGAGGCGGACCTTGACTTAATAAATGCTATATTTATCACAGCCATTTATAACTCAATCGGAGCTACTTTGATTGATATATGTCGGTTTGAATTTGACGAATACATAAAATCCGTTATATCAATGATCAATTTTAGTGACACAAATGATAATAGATGTAATTTAGTACATCTTCCATCTGCTTTTCCGACATTTTATGATTACTATCTTGATGTAAAGGAGAAAGAATGGGTTGCTTGGGATTGGCTTGTTCCAGAGTATATACATGAACGAAATAAAAGATATTCTGAGATTCTTGTGCCTACTGTTGATACAGTGAGAGTAACTCACATACTGAAACTTATGAACAAGATCAAGCGCCCAATAGTTTTGGTGGGAGAAACAGGAACTTCGAAAACCGCGGTTATTCAAGAGTTTATTCGTAACTTAGACCATGATATTTTTATAGTTTTAAACATCAATTTTTCTTCTCGGACGACGTCTATGGATCTTCAACTGAACTTAGAATCAACAGTAGAAAAACGAACTAAAGATATTTACGGCCCGCCAATGGGAAAAAAGCTTATTTGTTTCATAGATGACATGAATATGCCTCAAGTAGATGACTACGGAACCCAACAACCCATAGCCTTGTTAAAACTACTCTTTGAAAAAGGAGGGTTTTATGATAGGGGCAAGGATTTAAACTGGAAAATTATTAAAGATATTTCTTTCCTAGCTGCTATGGGTATCGCCGGTGGTGGAAGAAACGAGGTTGACCCTAGATTTATTTCCATGTTTACTGTAATAAACTTAGTTTTTCCTACCACTGATACCCTCCAGAGAATTTACTCCTGTATTCTGACCGGACACCTATCCATCTTTGAAGAAGAGGTTCAAGTGGCCAACATATTAGTAGAGATAACGTTGAATTTGTATAATTTGTTGATTGTTCAGCTGCCGCCAACACCCAGTAAATTTCACTACATCTTTAACATGAGAGATATGTCACGAGTTGCCGCTGGGATATGTAAAATATCACCGTTGCATTTCAAAGAATTACACCAAGTTGTCAGAGTATGGAGAAACGAATTTTCCAGAGTCTTTTGTGATCGTTTAATTAGTCTAGAAGATCAAAAGTTAGTTAGAGTGGAAATGATTAATCAGTTAAAGAAATATTTCCCTAAAAAAGAAAAAATTACAGTTCAACAAGTCCCAGAAAACGAAGATGAAGATTTTGAATTTAAAATACCAGAAGAAAAGATCCAGGATCAATTTGAAGAAGAAGAAAAGGAAGTAGTTGATATTTCGGAGTATACTCTGAGAGACCCTATACTTTTTGGTGACTATAGAAATGCATCCAATGAAGGGGAAGCTCGCGAATACGAAGATTTACTAGATTATGATGCAATTTATTTCTTATTCCAAGAACTAATAGAATTATACAATGAAAGAAAAGAAAAACTTAATATTGTACTTTTTAATGATGCGCTCGAACATCTAACAAGAATTCACAGAGTTCTTAGACTAGAAAGAGGCCATGCAATGTTGGTGGGCGTCGGAGGTAGCGGTAAAGCAAGTTTAACCAAATTAGCAGCGTTTACAGCTGGTTGTGAAATTTTCACAATCACGCTTTGCAGAGGGTACAATGAAATAATGTTTAAAGAAGATCTTAAAAAGTTATATAATCAACTCGGTATAGAGATGAAACCTACTGTGTTCTTTTTTGGTGCTTCACAGATAGTCGAAGAAGGCTTTTTAGAGTTTATTAATAACATTCTTATGATTGGTTACGTGCCTGCACTATTTACTGATGAAGATAAGGAAAATATTATTGCCCAGTGTAGGTCGAGAGCTACAGCAGCAGGGTACAGCGTGGCTAAAGATAGCGTTTGGCAATATTTTATACATACTTGCGTCGGCAACTTACACGTTGTTTTGTCAATGTCACCTTCTAGCGAAGCTTTAAGTAAGCGCTGTAGAAATTTCCCTGGATTGGTTAATAATACCACGATTGATTGGATTTTTCCTTGGCCTTTACAAGCTTTGTTTGCCGTTGCTTCGGTGTTCCTTAAAGATTGTCCTAAAATACCAGAACAGTATAGGGAAACAATAATTGAGCACGTGGTATTTGTTCATCAAAGTGTCAATGATTTTACGGCGACTTACGCTATGATGCTTAGAAGAAAGAATTACGTAACACCAAAGCATTATCTTGATTTTATTACAAATTATCTTAAGATTTTAGAAGAAAAATTGATTTACAACAATTCTCAATGCGAGAGGTTAAAGAGTGGGCTAACTAAAATTGAGGAAGCTAGCGGAGAATTAGCTTTGCTTAATGCTAAACTAGAAAAACAAAAGATTGTGGTAAACAAAGCTACTCAAGAATGCGAAGCTATGTTGGGTGAAATAGACGCAGGTACTAAAAAGGCAATGGAGAAAAAAGATGTCGCGTCTATAAAGAGTACCGAAATTGAAGAACAAGCCAAACTGATAAGCATTGAACAAGCTGACGCGGAAGAAGCTTTATCTGCTGCTCTGCCAGCGCTCGAAGCAGCGAGATTGGCATTGTCAGATTTAGACAAGTCTGATATAACAGAAATTCGGTCGTTTGCGACACCGCCCGAAGCTGTTCAAATTGTTTGTGAATGTGTTGTCATTATAAGAGGAATTAAAGAAGTATCATGGAAATCTGCGAAAGGTATGATGGCCGAAGCTAATTTTTTAAGAACCTTAATGGAAATGAACTGCGATGCAATTACTCAAAACCAAGTACGTGCGGTGAAAGCACACATGAAGAAGTCCAACAAGTTAGACGAAATGCAAAATATTAGCAAAGCTGGTTTTGGTCTGTACAAGTTCGTGTTAGCTGTGTTGGGCTATTGTGCTGTGTACAGAGAAGTAAAACCCAAAAAAGACAGAGTAGAATCATTACAAGCTGAATATGCGAACGCCAAGAGAAATTTGGACAAGTTATACAGCGAAATCAGCAAATTGGAAAACGATTTAGATAAGTTAAATCAAAAATACGCTGTAGCTATGAAGAAAAGACAAGAATTGCAGGAAGAAACTGATATTATGATGAGACGACTAGAAGCTGCAGACAAGTTAATCACTGGATTAAGTTCAGAAAAGATTCGTTGGTCAGAAGATTTACACCAACTACATTTAGAAAGAGAGCGACTTATTGGAAATTGTCTGCTTTGTTCGGCATTTTTAGCCTATTGTGGACCGTTTACATATGAATTTAGAAGAGATATGGTTTATGTGACATGGCAAAAAGATATTACAGTTAGAAACATTCCGTTATCCCAATCTTTTAGAATTGAAGCAAATCTTACAACTGACGTGGAGGTTAGCCAATGGAATTCGCAAAATCTTCCACCCGATGAATTATCCGTTCAAAATGGAATTTTAACATTAAGAGGATCTAGATTTCCACTATGTATTGATCCACAACTGCAAGCACTAAACTGGATAATGAAAAGGGAAGAGAAAAACAACATGAAAATTGTAAGCTTTAACGACAGTGACTTTTTGAAACACTTGGATATGGCCATTAAATATGGCGCGCCCATTTTGTTTCAGGATGTCGACGATTATATTGATCCTGTAGCGGAAAATGTTATTCAAAAAAATATAAAATTCCAGTCAGGAAGAAGTTATGTAATTTTAGGAGATAAGGAAGTAGATTGGGATCCTAATTTTAGGCTTTACATGACAACCAAGTTTTCCAATCCTACTTTTAATCCATCAGTTTATGCATCTTCGGTCGTCATTAATTATACTGTCACGTTAACTGGACTAGAAGACCAACTTTTAAGTGTTGTAGTGCGAAACGAAAGACCAGATCTAGAAGAACAAAGGGAACAACTTATTAAAACCACAAGTGAAAATAAACATTTACTACAAGAACTAGAAGATTCGTTACTAAGAGAATTATCCACGACTACTGGAAATATGTTAGATAACGTCGAATTAGTCATGACTTTGGAAAATACAAAAACCAAAGCCACCGAAGTCAAGGAAAAGCTAGAACTTGCAGCCGAGACGTCTATTGACATAGACAGATTAAGAGACGTATATAGAGGCGTTTCAAAAAGAGGAGCAATATTTTTCTTTGTTTTATCGGACATGGCAGGAGTTAATGAAATGTATCAATATTCGTTGGCTTCTTACTTAGATGTGTTTGCTTACTCGTTACGAAAAGCATTGCCGCACACAATCTTGGAGAGGAGATTGCAAAATATCACCTCGATGTTGACAAAAAATGTCTACGATTATGGATGCACTGGTATTTTCGAAAAGCACAAATTGCTGTTTTCCTTTCAAATGACTGTCAAACTGGAACAAAATGCCAACCATGTCACTCAGGAGGAATTGGACTTCTTTATTAAGGTAAATCAAGGCCAACAAAAAAAAAGCCACGACCGTGAAAAAATTAGCTGTTGTTGGGGGTCTAAATTTTACTTGGGTCTTATGGGCGGATAGAGGTTTATTTGTGATATTTTTAAAATGACACTACACATTTCAGTGAAATATTCCCAGACACTATACCGATATTCCACCAAACTTGTAAGGATGAAAGATGGTTAAAAAGTTAAAATCTTGAAGATTTAGCATTTCTTAATTCAAATTGCCCGCCATGCACCACCCGCCAACCGTCATATTTAACATCGATATAGCTTTGTCATTGTTTGTCATACCATTTATCAAATTGACTATTCTGCTGGACAAAAATATAGCAACAAACATTTTTTCTCCTTATGTTTTCAACGCCTTGGATATTTAGTTTTAGTTATTTATGTTAAACTCATAGGTGGTATAGTAATTAATAAAAAATTTAAATTATGAGTTGTGGAAAAGCAGTTACAATCAAGATTAAAGATCGATTTATTTATAAAAATATAAAAACAAGAATTTATAATAACATCGATCTAAAGTTTCAAGAACTATAAAGAATTTAAAAGTTTAAGGATCTTTTTTGCTGCTAAGAAATACTGGCCGGCCAAGAATATCATCTAATATCAGCTAAGAAATTTGATCGACTTATCAAAAAAATGTGTCAAGATAAACCATTTATACTTTGAGAAAAATTCTTGGCAGATTTTAAAGAAGGTTGTCATTGTGACAATTCCAAAACTGTAAGACGCGGTCTAGTGCAACTCAACCTGTCAAATCATCATCCAGCCAAAAGACCACTACTTTTAGTAAAAAATAAGCGTTCCGGTTTCAAATTTATTGTACATCATGCTCACCGGACAGCCAAACAATGTATAAAACTCATTTTTAGCGACGAATCAAAGTTTAACCTGTTTCGAAGTGATGATGTGTGACATGTGAGACGACACCAACACTTTGAACCAGGTAAACTTTAATTCGTCACAATAACAGAGTTTTTTCCAACATTGGCAGTCCAGTTTTCTTTGCTGGATGATAATTTTACAGGTTGAGGTGAATTAAACGGCTTTTTACAGTTCTGGAATTTTTGTCACAGTGGCAATCTTCTTTTAATACTGTCAAGAGTTTTGCTGATGGTAAGTTTGTTAGATGCTTTTCTTTTTTTTACGGGCACTCGCACTCGCAAGGAGATCCCTATCACGCTTGAGAAGCGGCTAGTACGCGAAAATGTTGGTGTACGTTGGTTTTGAAACGGTTCAGGTTGTAATCTGCAGGGAAAACTGTCGCAGGGAGTCCATTCCACAGCGATGCTGTTCTCCAGAGATATGAATTCTGATATAATGAGGTTCTTGGTGCCTCTATTTTGACAGTAAATTGATGGTTACCGTCTGTTTGACGTGTTCGCCTAGTAGGTGCTACTCCCGGGAGGATCATACGTGCCAGCTCTTCAGAGCATTTTCCGTGATAATACCTGTAGAAGAGAGATAGATCACCCACAGTTTTTCGATGTTCGAGACTATCCAAGCTACGGGTAAGTGCGGGATCATTGATCAGCTTAATAGCTCGTTTTTGCACGGTGTTCAAAGGCATTAAAGTATGTTTGGGTGCCGCAGTCCATATATGTGAGCAGTACTCCATAGTTGGTCGAATCTGGGCTTTGTGGAGTATCAGCAGTTGGCTTGGTGTATACAGATGTCTTGTACGAAATAGCACCCCAAGCTTTTGGGACGCCCTTTAGCTATATCTGCCACGTGACTGTGCCAAGACATGTTGGTCTCTGCAGTGACTCCCAAGATGTTCAACTGGCTCTGCAATGTGACAACACTTCCAGATAGCATGATGTTTGGCTCACCGGTGCTGGTCTTTTTTGAAAACCGGGCTGCTTGGGTTTTCTGCGCGTTGAACTGTACAAGGTTTTTGTTGCCTCAGTCCTCTATTATCTCCAGGTCATTATTTATCTGCGATATTTGAGTTAGTCTAAGATGATGGAATTCATGTGCGGAGAGACATGAGGGTGATATGATTGAGACTACATTGCCATCATCTGCAAAGCAATAAAGTGGATTTACTGTTTTATCTATGAGGTCATTTATGTAAATCAGAAAAAGTGTTGGCGAAAGGATTGCTCCTTGTGGCACACCATCTATCCTTAAGGTAACTTTTAAACCAAGTGCAAAGTTTCGGCGACAATCCCATTGCTTTGAGCTTGTTGAGCAGATTTTCATGCCAGACTTTATCGAATGCTTTAGATATATCTAAGGCAATTGCTCTTGTTTCACTCCGCAACTCAATCGCTTTTTGCCATAAGTGAGTGACGTATGTAAGAAAATCGCCAGTTGACCTATATTTTCGAAATCCGTATTGCTTGTCGTTGATAATTTTGTACTTTTCCAAGTACTTGGTTAGGTGATTGTTCACAACTACTCTTTCCATTACTTTTGATATCACCGGAAGTAGAGCAATTGGTCTATAGTTTAACGGATTTGTCTTTTTTCCTTTCTTTGGAATGGGTTGCATTGCGGCAGACTTCCATGATGATGGATATACTCCTTGCCTGTAAGATAAATTGAATATTTTTGCGAAACTTGGGGTGAGTTCATTAGCAGAGTTTTTGAGTACTATCGCGGGAATGCCATCTGGACCCATTGCTTTGTTTGTATCCAACTTTTTAAGGAATTTTCGTATTTCTCTGTCACGTCAGGTGATTTTTAGCGGCAGAACAGATACTCTAACATTAAAATTATTTAGGGTTCTTCATACTGTAGAACTTTGCAATAATACATTTTTAGCTGTTTCGGTTTACTTGATACCCTGATTGTACATATTCATAAATTGATTGTAACTGCTTTTGCACGACCCATATTTAAAATTTTTATTAGTTACTTTACCACCTATCAGTTTAACATAAATAACTCACACTAAATATTTAAGGCTTTAAACCATAAGGAGATAAATATTTGTTGCTTTATTTTTGCCCAGCAAAAAAGTGTAGTCAATTTAACAAAAAAAAAATATATTTTCCAAATCAGAGAAAATATAACCGAGTTCTTATCTCATTCAATTTCGAAAACATGTGCTCTTATAAGTCGTCAAAAGTTTATCTCTAATTTATGTGCATAAGTACTTAATTTGCTTTTTAATATAATTTATTGCCATAATTTTGTCTAATACTGTATGTTCATATGAAGTTTCTCATAATTGACCCAAAAACCAATCCATTTAATAATTTATCAGACAATTTTATGTCGCTGGCCTATGATTGTTGTTATCATAACAGCTGTCAAGAATTAAATATCAAATTGCAAATAATGCAAGGACCTAAAACTATAAACAACAAATGAAATTAAAGAAAGAAAAAAGTTTTCTGCTTCAGCCGGGATCGAACCCGGAATCTCTTGCTATCTAGGCAAACATTCTACCACTTAAAATTTATGTATGGCTTCGGTAGTTCAGTGGTAGAATGTTTGCCTAGATAGCAAGAGATCCCGGGTTCGATCCCCGGCCGAAGCAGAAAATTTTCTTCTTATTTTTCTTTCTTTAATTTCACTTGTTGTTTATAGCTGTCAAAAAGTTATGAATTCATAAATATTATTGAATGAGACTTTGCATGTTTTAGGGAAGCATATCACTGGAAAAGTCTTCAAGAGAAAGTCCTGCTTCCTGGTTGGCCCCCGGTTGGGAGAACGTGTTGAAACTGGCCGAAATTCTTCCCGATAAATTTGAAAAGTTGCCGAATCAAATTGAAAAGCACATCGAGGTGTGGAAAGAATGGTATGACGGCGATGCACCTGAAGCTGTGAATTTCCCCTTTGACTACAAAACAACGTTGAAACCCTTTCAGTACCTTTTGTTGTTGAGGTGCTTTAGAGTGGACAGAGTTTATAGGTAAACAATTTCACAAAAAATAATTGTTTTAGTCTTAGTATGTTTATGTTTTTGGGATTGCTGGAACCTGATTTTGAGGCAAAAAGCATAAAAAAATCCAATAAATATGCTATATATTGGTTGAGGTTCTGGAAAATCCTAACGTGCAAAACAGATCCGGATGAATGAATGAATGAATGAAGTGCTTTATTGTTCTTATTGACAAAGCTTACTGACTTAAAAAACTTGTTATGACTACTTAAAAATTTTGTTATGACCGCAGCACATTTTAAAAAGTAAAGCTAAACCTACTAGAATTTTAACAATTTACACTTACACAACACAATACATTAAAATACTTTTTAAAAAAATATTAAAAATAAACTTAAAATTATGTATAAAGGTATATATTTTTTATAGAGCATAGATAAAAGGAACACATCAACGTGCATAATTGTATAAAATATAAAAAAATATTTAGGGTCGTCCAAAGAACTCGTCAATTTTAGATTAAGCCTTTTGTACCAGGGTATTTTTTAATGTTTTTCTAAAATGTCCCAAATCATGCACACCCCTAAGCATGGGTCAATATGATTATAAATTTTAATGTCATTATAAATGAGTGAATTACGGACAAGTGCTGAATGAGGAATCGGGACGGGAATTCCATGAGACTGACGTGTGGTATATGATTGCTGATGGGCCGACAAAAAGTCTATTTTTTGTGAGTTAGACAAGCGGCCTCTAAAATGAATAAGCAAGGAAGAGTGAGAGTTCCGACAAAAAGTCTATTTTTTGTGAGTTAGACAAGCGGCCTCTAAAATGAATAAGCAAGGAAGAGTGAGAGTTCCATTTTGAATGAAAAGGGACCTACAGTGAGCTCTTGGATGCGCGTTAGATAGATTTCTAACTGCCTGAAAAATGAAAACATACTGGAAGAGAACATTGGAACAAGCTCTCCAGAAAGGTATACCATATCTCAGATGTGACTCTACGAGAGAAACGTAAACATTCCGTGCCACTTCTTTTTCTAGGTTTTCGTAACGCGAACTGGAAAGCATCCGAAAGCTAACTTCCTATTAAGAGTGATTATATGAGGATAAAATTTAAGCTTTTTATCAATAAACAAACCCAGGAATTTAGAATTTATGCTAGAATCAATTGAATTGCCACCATTAGTATTCAAGTTTGGCATTGTGCAGTTAATCCCATAAGATGAGTTTTGGACATGATAAGGCAAATGCGGTTTGCAGCACACCGTTGTTTTTTTTCTCAGATCTTCTGAAATATCCAGAATAAGTTGTTGGGGATCTTTGTTATGCCATAACACGGTGGTATCATCTGCAAATAATGTAAATAACCCTGCTGTATCCAGCTTTGCCAGATCGTTGATATAGATCAAAAGAAGAATAGGACCAAGTACGGATCCTTGTGGCATACCACATGTAATGTTCATTGTTTAAGAGAAGTTCCCATCCAGATGCACGGACTGTGTTTGGTGTTTCAGGTAGCTCTCGGACCTTGAATGAACCCTTCTTTGAAAGCCGTATGTATAAAGGTTCCGCAGCAGCGTTCCGTGACTAACACAGTCAAAGGCTTTTGACAGTTCACGGAACACTGCAGCGCAAGCCTCCTTCTTATTTAGACCCTCAAATACCTTGGAAAGGAGCTCATACATAGCATCAGATGTGGATTTGTTTGATTGAAAGCCATATTAATGTTCAGTCAGAATGTCCTGACGATCCAAGAATGATAGCACTCGACTTTTAACAAGAGTTTCTACAAGTTTTGATAGGGTTGATAAAAGAGAAATTGGTCTATAGTTTGACGAGCTACTATGCTCACCACCCTTAAACAGAGGAATTGTCAGCACAAAGCATTCCGATTCAGTACCCCAAAAACATAAAGTAAATACAGGTTGTTTCCTAAACATTTATGGAGTGATTCCTTGCATCATTTTACAATTAAAAAAAAAACGCTTTGTCACCTAGCTATATTGGGTTGAAGTTTTTTTTTAGTAACTCGTGCCGTTGTTTTTTATATTTAGCTCAAATTTGACACAGAGATTACGCTAATATCCCTAATTCTTTATGCAAATTTTTGTGAATTGAAGTCTTTGAAATCCCCAATGAAGCCTCAATCTCGGGATATATCACATGTCGATCTTCCGTGAAGACCATGCGCACAGCATCGATGTTTTCCTGGTTGACAGCCATTTTTGGTGCACCTGGCCTTGAATCGTCGCTAATGCTAATCCGTCCATGCTTGAATTCTCCATACCAACGAGAAACTGTCGACTGATGTGGTGCTTCATTACCGAAAACAAAAATCAACTCGGGAGGGCATTCTTGTTGAAAAATTTCCTTCGAAAGTTGACAAAAATTATAGCTCAAAGAAGTTCTCAGTTTAAATTCATTTTTCAACTCATTTTTTAACATAAAAAATTCACTGTAGCTATAAAACTATAATATGTATGTTCACTGACGTTTTGAATTTAGGTTAGGTTAGGTTTTAGTAACGACATTCGATCAGTGTCGCCCTCTATGTTCCTATATGCAAAATTTAAAGACAGCCATCGTATGATATCATTCGTGTATGCAAGGCCAACACAAAAATAGAGGCCACGACCCTGAAAAAATCAGCTGTTCTCCCGGGGCTGATTTTTACATTGGGTCTTATGGGAGGTCAGACGTTTTTTTATGATATTTTCAAAATGGCACTACAGATTTCGGCGAAATTTCAGTGAAATATTCTCAGATCCCATCCCCATATTCCACCAAACTTTTGTAAGGATGCAAGAAGATTAAAAGGTTAAAATCTTCAAAATTTAGCATTCCTTATTTTGAATTCAAATTACCCGCCATGTACCGCATGCCAACTGTTATATTTAACATGTATTTGACTTTGTCATCTGTGTTTGTCACATTCGCTTCTGTTTTAAATTTAATTTTAGTGTGAGCTTATGAAGCGGCTCTAAAAAATTAAGGATTACTATACATTTAAAAAAAATTGTTCTTCAAGAATATAGTAAAAACAATCTTAAAACCGGCGTTATTTTTTTAAAAATCAAATATTCTTGAACCGTCATTCCAACTTCAATATTTTAAAGACAATCAGCTGTGTCGTGACGCAACCATCAAAAAAAAAAATCAGCCCCGGATGTGACGTCAACAAAGTGGAGGATCGTGGCCCGTCCGTTTTGATAGCCCTGGTGTATGTCAACGTTGTTTGATAGACGATATTAGTCAGTGTTTTGTTAAAAACGTCATTATATTTTAGGCGGGAGATAAGATTACTACTCCCTAGCAAGGACTTTTGTAAACAAAAATATCTTACGGAAATTTACACGTCCCGATTTTGTTACAAGACAAATTATAGTGGTAGCTGTTTCTAAGATAAATCCTAAAGCAACCATAATGGTACATCCTGTATTAAGCCCTGTGGAAGTTTAATATTAAAGAAAGTTGACGTCGTTAGATTTTGAGGAAGAGTTAGCGGTAAATGACGACAACGTTAGAGTATACAGGGTGACCCGCTAACTCTTCCTCATTGTTTTTAAATTTTTATTCGTTTCGCTGCAATGAACTGTAATTTCAGTTAGTTGAGAATAAACCATTTAATAAAACAAACCTTTTTCAGGGCCATTGGTGATTACATCACAGAAACGATGGGCGAAGAATACATAATGCCTCCTGTTGTAAGTATGGATACAATATATGAACAGAGCAGTCCCACAACACCGGTCGTGTTTATTTTAAGTCCTGGATCTGACCCCACTTCAGAGTTGATGAAGTTAAGTGACAGGTTAGTAATTATTTTTAATTTTAACTTTGATAAAACCTTAAAATAGCAAAAGGTATATTAATACTTCTTTTATTTAGGGTCCATCTCACCGACTTTTTTTTTCGTTACTTAGCTTAAAGCGTTTCTTAACATAATCATAATAAGACGTAATAAGAAACACTTAAGGCTAAGTAACGAAAAAAAAAGTCGGTGCGATGGGCTATTAGACTCTCAATTATACAGCCAAAAATACTTTCCATCATTTTTGAGACCTTTTTACAGCTATCAAGACAACCAGCATACAGCATAGGCCAGCGAAAAAAAGTTGTCTGAAAAAGTATGTCCCGGCCTCTTTAAAAATTGATATTTCGTTCTCTGGTTTAGAAATGTCAAGGGCTTGTCAACTGCTGTTTTTGTTTATTAGCCAGTTTTTTATTAATTTTGGCATAAAATCTAACTGTCAAAAACTGTTCAGGGTCTTAAAACATTACTTTTTCCATTAGAATAGGAAAAGTCCGAAATTTTCTTTGTTTTTCAACAAAAACACAACATTATTATTTGAAAAACATGTACCTGTAAAACACAAAACTGTAAGTAATTTTCCTGCCTGGTTTTCTAAAGAATTAAAAAATCTTATTTTTAGCAAAAAACAAGCTCATAAAAAATTCAAGCAGACCAAAAGGCAAGAAGATTACGAAATGTTTTCTAATATAAGACAGCAATGCAGAACTTTAACTAAAATTGATTATAACAAATTTATTGAAAAATCAGAAAACTCTATTAACAGCAATCCTAAAAATTTGTGGAATTTCATTAAAACTAAAAAAGGTCAAAGTGATTGTCCCAAGATTATGAAGTTTGGTGACAGAGTTGCAGAACATGGACACGACATTTCTAATTTATTTGCTGACTTCTTTTCATCTGTTTATACTTCTGACTCACAAAATTTTTATGACTCTGAATCAATTCCAGAGTTTGATCAGGATTATTCAGATATGTATCTCAGTGCACCTGAAATAGAGAAAGAATTGAATGGGCTTGATGTTTCAAAACCTGTAGGCCCAGACGGAGTTCCTCCATCTGTCTTAAAATACTGTGCTGAATCTCTTTATTTACCACTTAGCATAATGTTCAATAAATCACTCAAAATCGGTGAATTTCCAGCTCTGTGGAAAAAATCATTTGTTGTACCCATTTTTAAATCTGGGGACAAAGGAATTGTCAATAATTATCGTCCTATTAGTATTCTTTCGGCTCTTCCTAAATTATTTGAACATTGTGTTGAGGTAAAACTTAAGGGATTTTTCGAGAAAATTACAACATCAAAACAACATGGTTTCTCCTCTGGTCGTTCTGTTGACACAAATCTCTTCTTGTATACAAACTTTATCTCTACTGCAATGGTCGAAGGTGCTGAGGTCCATGCTATTTACATGGACTTTAGCAAAGCCTTTGATAGAGTGATGAACCATGGTGTTTTGATGTCAAAATTAAAAAAGTATGGTATCACTGGTCCATTATGGAAATGGATAAAATCTTATTTATCAAGTCGGTCACAGCAAGTAAAGGTTGAAGGCTATCTGTCCAATATTTTTTTCGTCACATCGGGGGTTCCTCAGGGATCACATTTGGGCCCTCCTTTGTTTAATATCTTTATAAATGACATCTGTTCTTTTTTGGAGGTTGCATACCTATTATTTGCTGATGACTTGAAGATATATGCCAGAATTACCTCACAGCTAGACCAAATTAGAATCCAAAATGATTTAGATAAAATTGATAGGTGGTGTACTCTAAATGGTATGACACTGAACACTGCAAAGTGTCAAGTTATGCGATTTAGTAGACTAAGAAATAATTTCCTTCTTACCTACATGTTGGGTGGCAAAGTATTAAAAGAAATATCTGTTGTGAGGGATCTTGGAGTATATCTTGATTCAAAATTAACATTTTCTGAACATTATGAAAAGATCATAGGCCGGGCAAATAAAATGTTGGGTTTCATAAAGAGATCTTGCCAGGATTTTACAAATGTCAACACACTAAAACTATTATTTATAAGTTTTGTAAGATCAATTCTTGAGTTTTCTAACATCATATGGTCACCATTCTTTAATATTTACATAGATCGACTCGAGAGTATCCAGCGTAAATTTATTAAATTTGCATGTTATAAACTTAGTAGGAATGGCATTTTTCTCTCAGTGGAGGATACATATAAGTATGTGCAATTAAATGTTCTGAAGGACAGGGAGTATTATGACGTATGTTTTGCTTTTAATATTATTAATAATTTTATATGTAGTTCAGAATGTCTTTCCATCTTACAATTCCATGTTCCAGGTTACATAACTCGTAATACTCCACTGCTACATGTCCCACATTGTCGTACTTATTATTTTATGTTTAATCCAGTTAATAGAATTACCAGAAATGTTAACAAATTTTGTAGTCAACTTGATTTCTTTACCATTTCAAAAGATAGGTTCAAGACTTCTGCCAAGAAGGTAATTCTAGGTTAAGAAATTTTTGTACTTATCTAATTCTTGTAAATGTGAATACGTAAATAAATAAATAAATAAATAAATAAATAAATAAATAAATAAATAAATAAATAAATAAATAAATAAATAAATAAATAAATAAATAAATAAATAAATAAATAAATAAATAAATAAATAAATAAATAAATAAATAAATAAATAAATAAATAAATAAATAAATAAATAAATAAATAAATAAATAAATAAATAAATAAATAAATAAATAAATAAATAAATAAATAAATAAATAAATAAATAAATAAATAAATAAATAAATAAATAAATAAATAAATAAATAAATAAATAAATAAATAAATAAATAAATAAATAAATAAATAAATAAATAAATAAATAAATAAATAAATAAATAAATAAATAAATAAATAAATAAATAAATAAATAAATAAATAAATAAATAAATAAATAAATAAATAAATAAATAAATAAATAAATAAATAAATAAATAAATAAATTAAGAACAACTGACAGTCGCCGCCATTTTGACAAGGCCGTGATAAAAATAAAAGTATAAGTAGGTTTGGTTCAACGATTATAAACACACAGGATTGCTTATTAGCTCGAATCTTTCAGCGGTAGGCGGAGCCTTGCTTACGTCACTAGTGGACCTCTGCTCAGTGCGCTTCATTTAATACACATGCAATCGTGAGTTTTTCCCGCTTTTTTCTTGCTTATTTGCAAACAAATTTTTTATTCGTGATAGTAAATATAATTAATAATTTCATTCATTCAAAACAAATGATTTGATAATTCAAGAGTTTGCTCTGAGAGCTGAATTTTCCTACCAGATGATATGTTGAAGTTTCTTTTTTAAATAGTTTTAAAAGTTTTAGAATAGAACTAGGATTTTTTCTAAAAGTTTAATCAATTTAAATCATTAGATGTTCAATTTATTGTTTTTGTTGCGGATATAATAAAATACACTTATATTATGTAGTAACAAAAAGGTATTTATTTGCTATTTCAGATCTAAAATTGCAATATTTATTATATTAATATATCAAAAACCAGTCAGTTTTTGGAGAAAACAGCCAAATAAAATGTGTTTTTCAACTTCTTATGCTTTAAATAACTTGATTTTCATAAGTTTTTTTTCAAATAATTTACATTGTTTGTGTTATGAGTTGTTTTTATCCCACCCAGCGCGCGTTTTCACTTCTTATCCTGTAACATGTTTCTGAAAACTTCTATAGAGACTAAAAAAACTTAAGAAAAAAACTGAAACTAAACTTGGAGAAACTATCTACAAAATAAACTTTCCAATAATCAGTTTAATAAAAGTATTACGTTTGCGGCATAATTACCAATTTTCTTTAATGTGATTAATTTAATGAGCAAGGAGTTTCCAAAAATCCAAAAAACATTAAAAGTTTACATAAATATAATAATATAAAAGTATATATATTTATATTTCTACACAAATTAATGTGCTTGCTTTATATCAATTCACTTAATTCACATTTCTAAAGGTTTATCATAACAAAAATATTTCATGTAAAAAAAAGCCAAGTACGCGAAAGTGGTATTCCGTAAAAAGAATTGAGATACAAGTAAAGCCAAGTTCTACAATACAAATTTCAAAACGAATGGTTCTTACTAGTTTGGAAATGTTTTTTTAAACTTTGCTTTGCCAGCCAAACTTCTTTACGTTCAATTTCCTAAGAGTCATTTGCAGCCGTAATAGCGTAATATTTAAGTTTCAAAGTAGTAAAATATACGGGATATTGTTCAAAACTTTTGCAATGCCTTATTAAAAATGTTGAGTTTTTTATGTTTTCCCATGGTTTTATCATAGTTCTTATCAGCCTTCTAAAGCTCAGCTCTCTAGTGTTCCTGGAAGTAAGCAATGTTAATTTTACATAACTTTACATTTATAGGGGAGGAAAGTAAATTAAAATTTTGGTGTTTTTTAATTTTTTCCTATAGTTTTATCATAGTTCCTAACAGTCTTCCAAAGCTCAGCTCTCTAGCGTTTCTGGAAGTGGACAATGCTAATTTACATAACTTTACATTTATAGGGGAGGGAAGTTAATTAACCTTTGGGGTTTTTAATTTTCTTTTATAGTTTTATCATAGTTCCTATCGACCTTCCAAATCTCAGCTCTCGAGCGTTTCTGGAAGTGAACAATGTTACTTTTACACAACCTTATATTTATAGGGGAGGGAAGTAAATTAGAATTTTGGGGTGTTTTAATTTTTTTCTATAGTTTTATCATAGTTACTATCGGTCTTCCAAAGCTCAGCTCTCTAGCGTGTCCGGAAGTGGGCAATGTTACTTTTACATTACTTTACATTTATAGGGGAGGAAAGTAAATTATAATTTTAGAGTTTTTAAATTTTTTTCTATAGTTTTATCATAGTTCCCATGCCATATCTGGAAGTGGGCAATGTTACTTTTACATAATTTTACATGTATAGGGGAGGGAAGTAAATTAGAACTTTAAGGTTTTTTGATTTTTTCCAGGGGTTTGGTCATAATTTCTATCAGGCTGCCAAATTTCAGCTTTGTAGCATGTCTGGAAGTACAGTAGAATTTTGATGATCTATACATAAGTGAGTGAGTGAGTGAGTGACAATTTCGACGTTTTTTGAAATTTCGTCACTACTTCAGTACTTTTGGGAATTCCATGAAACTAAACATGAAGGGTTTGTTCACTCCATGGAGATCTACGACTGTGCAAAGTTTGAGATTCGTAGCTCATTCCGAAGTGGAGTTTTAGATAGGTCAAATATCGGCTGAAATGTTTCAAGAAAAGATGGTACGGCGCGTGAACTTGGCGAGGCACTGCCGTGCCCTCAGATTTACCTCCTAAATAGTCAACCACACTGTCAAATAAATGAAAAAACGCAAAAAAACGGAGGTAAAAACGTCAAAAACACCTTAAAATCACACGAACTCTCAATACAAACAAAGCAACTGGTCCGCTGGTGACGTAAGCAGACACTGTTCGTCTCGCTGAGCGACGCAAACATAGAGTTAAATGGAAATAAGCAGTCCTGTGTGTTTATAATCGTTGGGTTTGGTTCAAGAACTATAGACATAAAGGACTGCTTAGTTCCATTTAACCTGTGTTAACAAATTGTGCGGGGTGAGGAGAGCGGCGTGACGTCACGTCACGTATTTTCAAGATAGTTTTGTTGATATTTCGCTGAATAGTTTGTCTTTTTTGGATTGTTTCAGTGCAGTGCTACTAAGAAAAGACATATAAATAAACATTTTTACGTTTGGTTTGTTAACAGTGTGTAAAAATTCGATTCAGGACAAAGAAGGACGTTTGTTTACAGGATAAAAAAAATGGCCACGATTTTCTCAGCAAATGGGCTTCTTGTTTAATGATATCTAATTAATATCTAATTATTAATTATTTGTATGATAATACTAGGCAAAAATGCAGGAGTTTTGGATACAAAGGTCAATACGACAAACCAAGGCACAGACGAATTTATATCGGCAAAAATTTTTGACAAAGTAAAAATTCAATTGCTTGCTGCCAACACTTTTGAGGAAACGTTTGGGTCAAATTTCAGTTCATCTTTTTCGTCAATAGAGACCTCCGATCAAGCTCCTGATTTATATGGAAGTACCTCATTATATCAAAAGAAAAATTATCCAGAAATGACAGAAGATGCAATAGAATACATTGCAGGTTGGCTTGCGAAAAAATACAAAGAAACATTTTCAAACTTGGGAGACTGAAAAGTGACCACACATATTATGTTCCTTCTTGGGTCCAGCAACTATCATTCGGCGGCCTTATAAAACATTTTCGACATTGGTTGGAAAAAATTTAAAAATGGAACTCATACTTCGAGTTATATCATGGTACCAGAATTGTGGGTGGATTGGCCAGTAAAATTTAAAAAAAAGAAACCATGCGACTTAAAATACGATCAAACACAGAAAACTAAAAATCTTAAAAGAAAAAGATGTGAGGACATTGAGTAGAGCACGAAAATTACAAAAGATTGTGAATTGAAAAGGAATATTTTTCTAAATGAAATATTATTATTTATATTAATATTTTTAATTTATTGTATGTGTCTGTACTTTTCTTTTTTTTTGTAAAAATGTAATAATAAATACTTTTTTTATGTTCTATATTCCAGTTTTTTAATTATCTATTAAATAATTCCTTAACATGCTTTTAAACGCGTTGTAATAATGAAACTATACATTATGTGCATTTTTTTCTCTGTGTTTTTGTCTATTTGTTAAGAACAATATTTCTGCTTTTTCTTTTTTTAAATAAATTAATAAATATTTCGTCTATATTTCCGTTTTTAATTATTATAGCAAAATAATTTCTTTACATACTTTTAAAACAATTGGACAAATTATATAGGTACTACGACATTATGTGTAGTTTTTTTTTCACTTTTACAAGTATTTACATTTAATTTATTTAACAGATTTTTCAAATACAAAATCATTTATCATCCTTTTATTTAATGTAAAGACAATATTTTTAAATGTACAATGCCTCAATTTTGCAAAAAATTTAATTTGCATAAAGAAAATAGCTCTAAAAGCACATAAAATCCAATATAACGATAGGCGCGCTTTCTGCCCAGCACAAATGATGACGTAACAGCGAGTTTGACCTTGAACATCGATTGCAGACAGATTCGGCAAACTGAGCAATCCTGTCTAGTGTATAATCGTTGGGTTTGGTTAGGCTGCCTACCAGTGCCCAACTATTTTTACCACCTCTTCAATGGTATTGTCGAATGCATAGTATACCCACTCTTTCTATTTTGGTTGGTTGTGAAATCCAATCTCTACCTGTTCTAATATCTCTACACCATAAGCACGGATTATAGAATATTGTCATAATGAACAATTAATTTCCTAAAAGCTCAAAATTTTTTATATTGGGATTTTTTTAGGTGTGGTTTTGGAGGTGGTAAATTTAAGTACCTCTCACTGGGACAAGGACAAGAAACCGCCGCGATAGCCTTGTTGGATACGGCTATATCCAGAGGCCAATGGCTGATGTTCCAGAATTGCCATCTGTTAATTTCCTTCGTGAAACGATTGGAAAAACATTTGGAGAAAATTAGTAGGCCACATCCAGAATTTAGATTATGGTTAACAACGGACCCTGTGTCTAACTTTCCAATTGGCATACTGCAAAGGTCGCTAAAAGTGGTTACAGAGCCACCTAACGGATTGAAGTTGAACCTCAGAAACACTTATTTCAAAATGAGACCTCAGTTATTAGATTCTTGTCCTCATCCATCGTTTAAAAGTCTAGTGTACGTCCTAGCCTTCTTTCATGCAGTGGTGCAAGAGAGACGCAAGTACGACAAAATCGGTTGGAACATATGTTACGATTTTAACGAATCAGATTTCAATGTTTGCGTCACTATTTTGGTGACCTATCTGTCAAAAACGTTGCAAACCAAAGACACCAGAATTCCCTGGAACAGCTTAAAGTATCTGATTGGTGAAGTTATGTACGGGGGACGAGTGATTGACGACTATGACAGACGGATTGTCAAGATTTATATGGATGAGTATATGGGTGACTTTTTGTTTGACACGTTCCAGCCGTTCCACTTTTTCAGAGACGACACTGTGGATTACCTTATTCCGCCAGATGGGGTTAAAGATGATTACATAGGTAAACAAATTTAGTCATTCACCCGTATTGATAGTGACCTATTTCGTTTTTGGAGTTCTGGTAGGTCTTGTTTTAAAATTGTCAAGAATTAGGGTAGTGGTCAATGAAAGAAAAATAGTAAAATTGTCACAGATTTGTTATTTAAGAATACAATACAATAGGATATAGGATACATTATTTACATGTTTGGATCCTTCGAGCCGGATCTGAACCAGCTCCCTATGGATCTTCTCGTATTGCAACTTGATGAAACATCTCTTTTATATCCCGAGGAAAATGCAATCGGTCTTTCTCCAAACTGCCGTAATACTCAAGTTAATAAATTAAGTAAATCGGGTCCTTTATATAAAAAACCATTCAAGCTCAAATTTTGTTCTTTCACTTAAGCCGCTGCATCAAATACGAACGAACGAAATTTATCTGGCTTAATGAGGATTTACGACTCCAAAATGTGGTAGGTACCATATTTTTTTTTTACTTAATAGGCCTATTTGAATTGACGTCATACTGAGGGGCACACAAACAAAATCAGGCTATAAGCAATGGTGACACTTCAAAGTCACACCAAGAAGATTACAGCTTTGGAGAAAGATTCTATAATTATTTGCATTGGGTCGAATTTAAGCCTAGATTTGTTTCGCTTTTATGGCTTTAGAGGGAGACTAGTGCTTGGATACGATTCAATGCGAATCCAACCCTCTCGGGGGGTCAAATGACCTTATAGGTCTATTGTTAATTTCTTGTTCAGTTAATTGTCTCGCATATATCGTCGTTGATCTTACAAACTGACGTATCTCAAAATTGCAGTTTTATGATAGGGAACTCAGGTGGTGGGGGTGCTACGCGCATCTTTCACGCAGCCTGCCATGTTGGGGTCAACCACTCCAGAGGCGCATTCTGTATTTCAATATTTTTTAAACTTTTAGTACTTTTAGTAGTAGTGTTGAGCATTAGTGGCGGGTAGATGTAATTTTTGTGTTTGATATATGTAATTTTTGATTTTAAACAATGGGAATGGTTTGTGCCGTAAGAGACTGTAAATCCACGCGACGGTATACCCTTAATCGAGGTTATTTTCGATTTCCGCAGGATCCTATAAGGTAAGCTTATAAATTATTTTATCTCTCGATTTTTTAAAAACTTTTGTCTTATCCTATACAGGGTGTTCAATAATTAATTGTCCTATGAGATGAATCTGTAAATGATTTAAGTACAAAGAGTTCTTAGGGACATATGGATCTGCAACCCCTTTGATTTTGTTTTTTATTTTTTTTATGCTTTTGCAGGATTTGTTTTATTTATCTCAAATTTGAAAATGAGCCGCTATTAGATCCTAAAAAACAACATATAACCTATGCTTTGTTTAGAAAGTTTTTGGTGTTTTGTATAAAACAGCGTAAGCTCAGTTGTAGAAAAGGGAAGTTTGTAGATTGGTATTTTGATCCTTAAATTAAGCACATGTTCACAAATTAAAAGGTTAGGGAACAATTCGCCGCAGCCGATTCACCGCGGCCGATTCGCCGCGGCTGATTGGCCGGGACAATTTGCTGCTAATCGAATTGCCACGGGGACAATTTGCCGCGGGAACAATTCGCTGCGAGATTTTTGTTTCATGATATTACCATTGTTTTATTTACCTTGACTTTATATAATATTTTTTTATAAAAATAATGTTTTAAAACTTTCCAACTAGGTATTTGGTGGTATACAATTCAGCATTTTTTTAATTGGAAAAAATAAATAAAATGGCGAATGTAGAATGGCAGTTTTTGCCATTTATGAACCGATATGCATCAAACTACAAACTTTAAGATCTTTCCGGGCGCTGATTATTATTTTTAACTTTAACTAAAAAAAATCAAAATAGCAACCGACCTGAAACACCTTCAAGTTTCGAATTTGATGCATATCGGTTCATAAATGGAAAAATCCGCCATTTTGTATCGCCATTTTGATTTTTTTAAATTTAGGATAAAAATAATGATCGGCGATCCTAAAAATCTTATCAGTCCGAGTTAGATACAAATCCGTTCATAAACAGGAAAATCCGCCATTTTATTTATTTTCCTAATAAAAAAAATATTGAATGTATACTAACCACCAAATATGTAGTTGGAAAGGTTTGAAAAAAGTTATAGTCAAAAAAATATATATGAAGTCAAGCTAAATACAACTGTTTAAACAATTCCCAATGGTAATATCATAAAACAAAAAATCTTACGGTGAATTGTCTCCGCGGCGAATTGGACCGCAGCGAATTGGCCGCGGCGAGTTGTCCCCTATCCATAACCCCCATTAATAAAAACAGAAAATAGTAATTTTAGCACTAAATTTATTAAAATTTTTAAAACAGATTTTTGGGTAATAGCTTTCAATATTTTTAGGTATTTTTAAATATTTTAAAACTTAATTATTACCGTTTTGGTAATGCACAATTCCACAAATCTTTAATGGTCTGTTATAATTTTTAAAAAATAAAAAAACATCGAAAAAAAAATGCTAAGTTTAACACCCTGTAAAAACAAAGAGGTCTAATAAAGTTTAATGTGAAAAAAATCTTTGTTTTGACCATTTCCACAACCCCTTAAAGTTTCATGCATCATTTAAATTACAGCCTGTATATTAAACTATTATATAACATTTGGTCAAGAGTTTTTGACACAAATTTGTTATAATTTTTTATTATATTACTATTTACACTTTTAAGAATATATATAAAACAACTATTTTTGTTAAAAATTAGATTTTACTAAATTTTAAAATAATAGTTTACCGTGAAGCAATTTTCTGCGAATTGTAAAGATTATTTGGTCACCCTGTATCTCCTTAAACTTTAAATTTTTCGAAAAAACTAATAAATAATATCTGATTCCAGTAAATTAAGAAATTACTCTACAATGTCAAACTTCTTGTATTTAAAATTCGCAAATTTACTCCTCTTGAAACTTAATAAATGTTATCCCAATAAAACAAAAAAAGCAATCAATTTTTTTATTTTTGTATTTGGCTGTACGCTGTAAACGACAACATGCTAACGTATTGTGGACGAAGAATTGTGTGCTTCCCCTATCTCTCATTCAATAGAACACATTATTTCCAAAGTCCCCTGCAGAGGACAACATATAATTTTTTTACGCGGCCCAGACTCTGAAATTCATTTTACCTCCGATTTTTAGCAGTACAAAACTATTTCAATGTTTTTATTGTTTCTGACAGTAAAAAATATTTTTTCGCATCAACAATCTGAAACATTCATATTTTATGATAAATTTATTTTAGTCCGGCTCTGAGTTTGATTCCCAATGCTCAGCCATCGTTGAATTCTCCGAGATCAAAGACCGCCAGCCGGCTTATTTATCTGTTTGTTAAGGTGATCCGTGATAATACTGCCTTATTTGTGTCGTTCTTTCATCTCACAAAGTGTCGCAACCCATAAAAATCCATCAAATAGCACAAAAATCATTAGATCCAAGAACATTTTTAGTAATATAAATCCCATATAAACTTTCCCTAAAACTTGAAATTGCTCTCTTGTAAAATTACAATAAATGAGTTACGTCAGTTTGTAAGATCAACGACGATATATCCTTTGTCTTCGGTTCTTTAATTTAATTTCTATATTTTTCTGCGAATTCTTCATATTTTAATGGGTCAATTTTGGGAAAAAATCTTCAGAGGTCCTTAAAGTCTTAATTTTTGAGATACAGGGTGTTAAAAATTTTTAAGATACTACTCTAGATATGTTTATAAAATTTGGTTTCTATTCTTCAAGATGCATTTTCGGATACATTTTTGTGGTGTTCGTGCGACAATCGCCATCAAAAATGTTTCTCCATTGCTACTTTTTGAGGGTTAGCTCAGTTTTTTTCTCAAAATAGAGTCAATAATTATACTTTTTTGAATATTTGTATGTATTTTTTTCATAAAAAATACACAAATTTTAACTTTCGTAATTGTTTGTGGCTTTCTTTAATTTCTTTGAAATGTGCACAAAATATCTTTAGTAGGTATGCAAGTAAATAGTTTGCGAAATTTTATCAAAATCGGCTAGGCGCTTTTTGAGCTATGCTGGTTTCAAGAAATGGTATCACACACATCGGCACACATATTTTTTGCGTTTTTAACATGGATTCAGTGCAACTGCCTAATTTTTTTAGCATTTATTGACGAACTACCTCTTGCAAATAGCCCAGAAGTGTTTGGCCTGCATCCAAATGCGGAGATCGGATATTATACTCAAGCAACCAAGGAAATGTGGAGGATCCTAATTGAGTTGCAACCTCAAGTTTGTAAGTTAATGACGTAAGCTTAGCTTTTAAAACCTAAAACATTGGACACGCTGTACAAACTTTTTTACCCCAGGGGCTTCAAAATTGGCCCCTAGAAAAAAAATTGCAATCAATCTGAACTTTTTTCAGATGATTTATGATGGTAATTAAAGTTACACCACCTAGACCGTTTTCTGTTTACGACGTTTGGAATTAAAGATGGTAGACACAAAAAAACTTAAATAAGTATATAGCTTATGTGTTTTTTATTATTTAACCGATTTATATAGGTCAAAGAAAATTTTCAATGATTTTTTTACACTTTTTTTGTGTTATTTTTGGCTGTCTTTTTTTTATCTTTATGAAAAAGATGTGCATTTTAAATATACAAATAAATAATATAAATTTTTTTTTATATTTATAAGAAATGGCCGCTCAAAGTTAGTAAAATTATACGTTTATAAATTTGATGTTTGAGATGCCTGAGGAGAAGAAAGTTTTAAAAAAAGTTAATTTGAAGTTTTTTTATAGTTAGAACGGTGGCAATGCTTTGCGCCTTTAAAAACACTAAATAAGTATGTACAAATTAAAGAAATAACTTTAAAACTCATTTTTTGGCCGTATGTTCTTTTGGGCATAGGAATTAATAGAGACAAAAAGGAACTTCCCATTTTCAAATTTTTCAGCGACTTCGCAAAAGGGCACCAGCCGAGAGGACTTTATCGAGGCTGTGGCAAACGATGTTCTCAAAAAAATCCCCGAAAGATATGAAATCTGGAAAGTCCGGCGCTACTTTCAACGAATGATGACGCCAACGATAGTCGTTCTGTTGCAAGAACTGGAACGTTTCAACCGTCTAATATCCACAATGAGACGAACTTTGATCCAGTTAAAGAAGGCTCTTGCCGGCGAAATTGGCATGGACGCCATGTTGGACAATGTCGCTTCTTCTTTGTTTAACGGTCAGCTGCCAGCTTCGTGGAGAAAATTGGCGCCTGCAACCTGCAAAACCCTGGGAGGTTGGATGGAGCATTTTGAGTCTAGGCAGCAGCAGTACTTCTCTTGGGTAAGCTTACTTTTACATTTTAAATATGACATAAAAATATAATGCTGCGTAGAAAACTGTTCAAACATTTTTAAACGAAAACAATTAAAATTCGACATTTTTACTACCGCCAAACTTTGGCGAATTTTTGTGGCGTTTCGTTTGTTCCTGTAAAATACGAAATCTGAAAAGTTCGACTGTATTTTCAACGAATGATGACGCCAACGATAGTCGTTCTGTTGCAAGAACTCGAACGTTTCAAACGTCTAATATCCACAATGAGAGGAACTTTGATCCAGTTAAAGAAGGCTCTTGCCGGCGAAATTGGCATGGACGCCATGTTGGACAATGTCGCTTCTTCTTTGTTTAACGGTTAGTTGCCAGCTTCGTGGAGAAAATTGGCGCCTGCAACCTGCAAAACCCTGGGAGGTTGGATGGAGCATTTTGAGTCTAGGCAGCAGCAGTACTTCTCTTGGGTAAGCTTACTTTTACATTTTAAATATGACATAAAAATATAATGCTGCGTAGAAAACTGTTCGAAAAGAATTAAAATTCGACATTTTTACTACCGCCAATCTTTTGCGAATTTTTGTGGCGTTTTGTTTGTTTGTTTAACTTACAAAATCTGGAAAGTCCGTCGCTACTTTCAACGAATGATGACGCCAACGATAGTCGTCCTGTTGCAAGAACTGGAACGTTTCAACCCTCTAATATCCACAATGAGACGCACTTTGATCCAGTTAAAGAAGGCTCTTGCCGGCGAAATTGGCATGGACGCCATGTTGGACAATGTCGCTTCTTCTTTGTTTAACGGTCAATTGCCAGCTTCGTGGAGAAAATTGGCGCCTACGACTTGCAAAACTCTGGGTGGTTGGATGGATAATTTTGAGTCTAGGCAGCAGCAGTACGTCTCTTGGGTAAGATTACTTTTACATTTTAAATGTGACACAGAAAAATAATGCTGCGTAGAAAACTCTTCAAACATTTTTAATCGAAATAAATTGAAATTCCACATTTTTACTTCCGCCAATGTTTGGCAAATACGTGTTGTTTTTTGTCTTGTTTTTGGCGCGTTTCGTTTGTTCCTTTAACGTACAAAATCTGGAAAGTCCGACGCTACTTTCAACGAATGATGACGCCAACGATAGTCGTTCTGTTTCAAGAACTGGAACGTTTCAACCGTCTAATATCCACAATGAGACGAACTTTGATCCAGTTAAAGAAGGCTCTTGCCGGCGAAATTGGCATGGACGCCATGTTCGACAATGTCGCTTCTTCTTTGTTTAACGGTCAGTTGCCAGCTTCGTGGAGAAAATTGGCGCCTACGACTTGCAAAACTCTGGGTGGTTGGATGGATAATTTTGAGTCTAGGCAGCAGCAGTACTTCTCTTGGGTAAGATTACTTTTACATTTTAAATGTGACACAGAAAAATAATGCTGCGTAGAAAACTCTTCAAACATTTTTAATCGAAATAAATTGAAATTCCACATTTTTACTTCCGCTAAGTTTTGGCAAATACGTGTTGTTTTTTGTCTTGTTTTTGGCGCGTTTCGTTTGTTCCTTTAACGTACAAAATCTGGAAAGTCCGACGCTACTTTCAACGAATGATGACGCCATCGATAGTCGTTCTGTTGCAAGAACTCGAACGTTTCAAACGTCTAATATCCATAATGAGACGAACTTTGATCCAGTTAAAGAAGGCTCTTGCCGGCGAAATTGGCATGGACGCCATGTTGGACAATGTCGCTTCTTCTTTGTTTAACGGTTAGTTGCCAGCTTCGTGGAGAAAATTGGCGCCTGCAACCTGCAAAACCCTGGGAGGTTGGATGGAGCATTTTGAGTCTAGGCAGCAGCAGTACTTCTCTTGGGTAAGCTTACTTTTACATTTTAAATATGACATAAAAATATAATGCTGCGTAGAAAACTGTTCAAACATTTTTAAACGAAAAGAATTAAAATTCGACATTTTTACTACCGCCAATCTTTTGCGAATTTTTGTGGCGTTTCGTTTGTTTGTTTAACATACAAAATCTGGAAAGTCCGTCGCTACTTTCAACGAATGATGACGCCAACGATAGTCGTCCTGTTGCAAGAACTGGAACGTTTCAACCTTCTAATATCCACAATGAGACGCACTTTGATCCAGTTAAAGAATGCTCTTGCCGGCGGAATTGGCATGGACGCCATGTTGGACAATGTCGCTTCTTCTTTGTTTAACGGTCAGTTGCCAGCTTCATGGAGAAAATTGGCGCCTGCAACTCGCAATACTCTGAGCGGTTGGATGGAGCATTTTGAGGCTAGGCAGCAACAGTACTTCTCGTGGTAAGAGTACTTTTACGTTTTAAATATTACACAGAAATATGATGCTGGATAAAAACTCTTTAAACATCCTCGAATAGAAAGAATTAAAATCCGACATTTTTAACACCGTCAAACATTGACGAATAAGTAGTGTTCCATTTTGGGGGGTTTCGTTTCGCTCTTTAATATACGAAATTTGGAAGATCCGATGCTATTTTAAACGAAAATGACCGAGAAGACCGACTGACTCACTCTTCTCGGATAATGACGCCAACGATAGGCGTCCTCTTGCAAGAACTGGAACGTTTCAACCGCCTAATATCCACAATGAGACGCACTTTGATCCAGTTAAAGAAGGCTCTTGCCGGCGAAATTGGCATCGACGCCATGTTGGACTTCGTGGAGAAAATTGGGGCCTGCCACCTGCAAAACTCTGAGTCGCTGGACGGTACTTTTACATTTTAAATGTGACACAGAAAAATAATGCTGCGTAGAGAACTCTTCAAACATTTTTAAACGAAAATAATGGAAATCGAAATTTTAACTCCGGACAAACTTTGGCGAATAAGTTTTTTTTTAGTGTGTTGTTAACTCGGTATCACGTAAATAAAAATATTTTTCATTATTTCCAGTCTACGACAGGTGAACCCGCAGTCCTCTGGATCTCGGGCCTGCACATTCCAGAAACCTACTTGGCCGCTTTGGTGCAGATATCTTGCAGACTTCACAATTGGCCACTTGACAGATCAACGCTCTTTACATACGTCACTGAGTTCGTGGATCCAGCTGATGTAATTTTGCGACCGCCAGCGGTGAGTACGAATACCACTTAAAACGCATTATATAGTACGAAATGTATGATTGCATATATTTTAATGGGTTATATCGTCAGATAAGGTCTTACTATGCGTATTTATCACAAACAAACCTACAAATCTATTTAAATATATCTTTGTTTTCTTTATCATAATTGTAACAGTTTACGTGTTATGTCATCTTCTATATTGACCATTTTAATAATGAATGAAGATGATGAAGATAAGAATGGATTTCTAAACCTTTTGGGTTAGACTTGAGACGACTACATATATAGGGAGGTCAGAACGAGAAAAAAGTTTATATACAATGTGGGCCGAAAGCTCACCGTTTTGAAGTGTCAAACTAGTTTTGTTAATAGGTTTACTGTGCTAAGAACAAAACCTACTGATTTTTTGGTTAATATATAGGGTGTCCCAAAATTAGAAGTCAATATTTTAACCGCATATTCTACGGCCCAAAATAGAGATAAAAGTTCATATGAACTAGGGTCCAAAATTGTTCCGTTTCCGAGATACAAGTTAAAAAATAAAAGTGGATTTTTTTAAATATTATTATAAACAGTTTTAAACTGATTATTTTCAAAATTGTCGCGAAACCCGAAGATGGACAGTATCTTACTCTGGCCGTTAGAGGACGCTTCACACTACATTTCTGATTATTTAAATGTACATATTTTTTTCTCAGTGTAGTTTTTTTTAAATTAATTTTAATTTTTTTAATTTAACACCCTGTATCTCGGAAACGAAGCAATTTTTGACCTTAGTCAAAATGAACTTTTAGCTCTATTTTGGGCCTTAAAATACGTGGTTAAAATATTGACGTCTAATTTCGGGACACGCTGTATACTGTATTAAAAAAAAACCAAATACGTTAGAGCATAAATATGGGGCATACCCATGCATTCTCACACGCGATGCTTGAAGCAAGGACCCTTATTTAATTCTTAATATTTCTTTTTCGAGTAGATATGATTGGTGGTTTTGGAACATACTCCGTTACGTCACTACATTATTTGACAATTGTCAAAAATTTATGGTTTTTTTCCAAAATTTTGTTGATTGGATGAAAATTTATCAAATTCTGGATTAAAATTGTAGTTTTTCTAAATATAATAATTGTGCAATTTATTGTGGGCATGAAGAGTGTCACTCTTAACTTTATTAACAAATTATAAAGAAAAATACAAGTACTTACCTATGGAATAGCACTCCCTTACTGAACTCGGATATTTTCCCACAAACCGCTCATGTTTTACGTGATTTATTTCTCATTCTTCACAGAAAAAAACATAATTTTACACGTTAAACGCAAAACACTGCAAATTGTACATAAACAACAAATATGGCGCCCACCCATATAGCTGTGCGTCTACGTCATAAAACACACGCATGCTCACTTCAAACATCGCGTCTGCGAATTTAAATTTCGCGTCTGCGAATTTAAATTTGCCATTGACTCCAAAGCAAGCTATCAGTGCTTCTTTTTTCGATTTTTTGAACATGTGTTTATGCTCTAACGTATTTGAAAAAAACTAAAAGACTTTTCATTGATGGTTTGACAAATTAAAAGTATAATTTAAAGATTAGATTTGTCAAACTGCTAGTAAATATTATCTTAAACTTGCTGAAATGGCGCCATATTAAACAGGTTCAGCATGAAAACCTTAGAAAAGACAAGGGCGTGTAATGTGAGATGCGCAAAAGCGTTAATAAAGTCGCATTGGTGCCAAATTCGTCCTATTATTGTAAAAAACCGTTAAATCTGGGAAAATTTTTGCGACATTATTTATGAATTTGAGTGTATATATCCTACTGGTTGCCTTTATTCAGGCAAAGATTAAATAAATGCAAGTTAAATATTTAAATTATTAACTTTTGTACGTATTGAAGAAGGCTTTTTCCAGTAGAAGTATGAGATCCAGTAGTCATATAAGATCACTATCATTGAAAAAATGGAAAAATAAGTCTTCGAATCCATTCATATACTGCGCTACGTATTAAGGACTGGGCAGACATTACCGCACCGAATCCGTACCGGGCCCGCACCGGTTGTGAATTGTACCATGTTTTCTTATGCCGTAGTCTTCACATCTGCGCACCGTGCCCGCGCCGCGCCCGTGTGGTGACACCGCAGCGCGTCTGCACCGTGTGAGATTAGTTTCGTTTAATTTCTTGACGAGCACAGTATGTTGTTGTAAAACTCTCGACATACATTTTCCACGTTTTTAAGAACAAAATAAGGCAAGAAGAGATAATAAGTCACAACGTACTGAACTCCATACTACAAATCACACCCAGAATTATCTAGAATCAAATTTTCAAACTCGGACTGATCATTTAATGACTGATATAGTCTGAAAGGCCTTTTTCAATTTGAATCTTCATTCAGTGTTTGGGTTTACATACTTATTTTTATTTATGTTATGAAAATGAAATGTCGAATGTTGTAAGGTTGGAATTAACCACATAATAATTTTTTTGTTTTACTAAAATACAAAATAAAAGTATATACTTTATTTACTACCTACACTTATACCTAATTAGTCACGGTTAACGTACGATTCTATAAAAATAAAAATAAATTACCTTAAACATATCATCAATCTTTCTTTTGATGTAACTGCCAATCTCCAAAAACACTACCGTAAATGCAGCCGTGTGTTGGAGATGTGTGGTTTAACGCAAATAGGACGATACACTGCCCATAGATAACGGATTTTTGCTTCAGTTCAGCCAGTTTTTATTAGATAGGCAACTCCGGCTGTTTGACAGATCATTAACTCTGTGGCGCCCACTACTGAGCTTAGTGACGAACTAAAAGTTGAGGCGGGAAATTTGAATCGCCTTTTATAATAAATTTTCTTTAATTTTAAAGTTTTTTTGAAATTTTTAATCAGTCAATATTTTATAAAGACATACAATGTCTTTATAAGATCAGTGGTCGCACATATCATCCAAAAGCTGAAAGCAATAAAAAATATCAACTTATAACCACGTTAATCATTGCTACTAGATTAAACTAAGATAAAGATTTAAAATTAAGGAATAAATTTATTCAAAGTACATTACGCTGCTGGGTAATCCCTCGTGGACCCATCAATTAAGCACAAATTTAGTGTTAATTTTGTGTAATTAACAATAAATTTGTGCTTAATTGATGGGCAAATAAGGCACCTACCAGGCATTGGAAACCTGTATTTAGAGTTCCGTAAAGTAAGCGATAAGAAGGTAAAAAGACACTACCAATACAAATTTTATCAAATGCCAATCTAACCTCAAATAAGAAAATAAGAAAACTTACCTTAAAATTTCTCGGAAAACTATGCATCTTATACTTGTCTGAACTTTATATTTAAAAATGCAAAAGTTACAAATTTAACAAAATTTAATTTTAATGCCTTACAGCAGCAAAGATTACCTACATAAGCCAAAAAGATAGATTTAAAATGAACCCGAAATAAAATGCGGTGGAAGAGGTTTTTCTACCTGAATAAAAGGGGGACGGAAAATCCAAACCACAGATAATTCTCAAAAAAAAAATAGAATAAGGAACAAACGCGAGACCGCAGCGCCTCTTTTGAGCTTAGTTAGAACTTTAACCTAACGACCTGTCAAATTGCATTGAGTTTCCTAGGCATGACACTGCCGTGCTATGACACGGACTCGTTGCGGGCCCGGTACGGATTCGGTGCGGTCATGTGTGCCCAGACCTTTACCAGGTTTCCCCTTTTACTGAACCCGCCGGCTATAGCTAAAATGGATCAAACGGTATTTTTTACAGGGGAACTGTCTACTCCATGGCCTCTACCTAGAGGGCGCTGCATGGGACGAGGAAAACAATTGCTTAAAGAGATCCGCTCCCAAAGTACTCATAGAAAAACTCCCAGTTCTCGGAGTGGTCCCGATCGAAGCGTTTAGATTAAAACTTCAGAATACTCTGAAAACTCCGGTTTACACGACTTCTCAAAGAAGAAATGCCATGGGAGTTGGATTAGTTTTTGAAGCTGATCTGAGAACCTCGGAGCATATAAGTCACTGGGTTCTACAAGGGGTTTGTTTGGTATTAAATACTGACTAAGTCTGTAAAAATAGCGAGGTTTTCTGATTTAACTCCAGTCAGACCATTCTAATTGAAAACTAAACTTTTGAAGTACGGGTTTAAACAATAGGGTGTTTGACAGTAGTAACAAATAAATATATATTTATTTTTAGATATCTCTTTAGGTCTTGGGACTGCTAAAAACAAACTTTTTTGTTTAATTTTTTCTCAAATTCATAGTTCTTTTAATTAAATTAATTCATTCAATTAAAACAATTAGCCACGAGATTCAAAACAGGCGGTCTACCAATCAGCTGCGAGTGACGTCACAAAACAGTAAACGCCTCGAACGAACTTCTGTGTTATTTTCTTCTGGATGGTAATGTTTGCTTTGGTTTAAAGTGCGAATTATCGTCCTAAATTAGATTTTATTTTGTGTTTTGCTCATAAAAACATTTTCAATGGAAAACGGATTCTCCAAAGCCGATAGCTCCAACTTACCAATGCTGAATTCCTTTATGGTGGCAGGCTTCTTTGCCAACAACAGTGATTTTTGTTCTGCGGAATTTAGAAACGTTAAAATGTTGATGTAAGTATTCGATGAGTTGTTTTGTATCTAACTGAGAGTTTTTTTACGATATTCTTATATAGGTACCCCTTATAATAAACATAACCTCAAAAATTTCTTCGTCATTCATGAAATAGTTATATGTATATATTATAGACAACGTGAGAAAAATTAATAGAAACAATTTAGTTATACTCACATCAAAGTGATCTTCACAAATGTAAAGTGAAGATGTATTAGATAAGGCCCTTGGGTCTCTTCGAGCAAGTTCTAGCCACTTTTTCCGTTCTTTTACTGCTGTAGGCACATTAATAAATAGTTTTTCAGGTGTGTTTTTCGAACACTGAGGCACTACACACTCCTTATAGGACATTTTTTTACATAAAAAACAGTAAAAACACAGACCAAAAACAAATAAACACTTAAATGCCGTGTATCTGTCCGCGAGTTTACTGCGCTGTGACGTCATTGCAACGTCATGCTAGAAATGAGCGTTTTAGCGGCAAACTCAAATCGGAAATTAAAAAACTTGATTTTAAATGTAGTCATGATAAAATATACCCTATTCAGCTAAGATTTGCGAAACAAGAAGGATGTTTTTGAGAGATTTTGCACTTTTTAGGTGCTAGAGAATAAACTTAGTAAAATCTTGTTGTTTTTAAGATGAGCTATGCTTGCTTAAAGGTTGTGTCTTACGACATTTAGTTTAATGTTTATTGTTTTATTTATTTCTGTTTTTCTTGTTTGTTAGCTTATTTATTTAAAATATTTATGTATATGCCTAGTGAGATTTATTTTCGTTTATTGTTTTTTATTTATTTTTGTCTGTTGACTTCAATTAGACTTAAAAGCCTTACTAAAAGACTGATTTTTATACATTGTTGAAAATAAAAGTTGTAAAAAAACTCAATTTTCTGGATTTCTTTTTTTAAACAACTTTATTTAAAACTATTTTTTGGTACAATATCAACAGAATGTTTAGAATGCTTCTAGTAGTCTTTTGGGTTCGCCACTTTTGGATTCCAAGGAATAGTAAATCTGACGATCCGCACTTCGTCACATCTAATATTCGTGGAAATCTGAAAAAAAACTGTTTTATAGTTTTTATTTTAGTAAATTTTACTATATAAAAACATTTGTTATACAGGGTAGTAACAAAGGATGTGGCCAAACTTCAAGGTTTTTCTTAAGTCCTCAAACCTCACCTTAAAATAATTAAAAAGTTTTTGCTACCACCAGTAAATTGTGACGTAATCGCCTCACTCAAAATACAACTACCATAGGGATTACAAAAAAAAAATCATTAACAGGTATTTAGATAAGAATAGAAATATAAGGGTTTAATTCGATCTTAGCAAATCCCCGCAATCTCTGAACTAAAAGTTAAAAGAAGAGGGGGAACACCGGATGAAAAATTGTACACCAGAGAGAACAAACGATCTCCAGTTACAGCATTCTTTTGAATCTGCGTAGTTGACAATGCAATGAAATGCATTTGACTCGACTCGGCATGGCAGGAGGAGTAAGAATCGGGATGAAGAGAAAAATTTGATAAATTAGTTTTTTTTTGTTCTAAGCAGGCTTCCCCATGTTCAGTATAGATTTTTCCTGTATGGTATATACAGGGTGTCTCAGACCACCCGTCCACCCCTTTTAAAACCTAGGGGAAAAGTTTTTTTATGATCCAAATTAATCTGTCGATATGGTTTCAACTTTCGGAGTCCACCGAAAGTGGTATTTTTAGGCCTGGCGTCCGTTTTTCAAATAGGGATGGGCATATATTTAACAAAAAATAGTTACGTTAAAAAAAATGTTTCAAATAAAAGGTACGTACGTATTTTCTTGCGTAGAATCCGAATCAGTTGCAAAATTATGCCCATCCCTATTAAAAAAACGGACTTTGGGCCTGAATAGGCCACTTCCGGTCGGCTCCGGAATTTGAACATACCACCAATTAAAAGAGCGTACTCGATATGGCTGCAATCAATTTTTATATCATTGAAAAAATCCATCCCCTACGTTTTAAAAGGGGTGGACGGGTGGTCTGGGACACCCTGTATAATGTCCATTTCATAATTTTTGAGATTACTTGTTGAAATTTATTAGCTGCTTTTTATCAGAATAACATAGGCCAACGAAAAAAAGTTATCCCAAAAATAATGTACTGTAGTTGTATTTTGAGTTGAGCGATTACGTCACAATTTAGTCGTAGTAGCAAAAACTTTTTAATATTTTTTGTTTTAAGTTGTGGTTTGAAGTCTAACTAGGAAAATAAACTTGAGTAAACTCCTGAAGTTTGGCCACATTCTTTGTTATTACCCTGTACAACAAGTGTTTTTTAGAGTAAAATTTACTAAAGTAAAATTTATAGGGGCCAATACATAAGTACGGACAGGAAGTCCCAAATTCAATGTTTTTGACGGTTTCATAATAGAAATAGAAAAAACTTTTCTTTATTTTCTGTGTCCTGCGCCAATTAGTGTCCTTTGCGCCCTCTTGCGATTTACGATCTAAGCTTCATTATTATCCTAGGCTCGTAAGCAAGCCAGAACAGTCGTGTTAAGCCACTTCTCAACTCTAGTATTAAAGTTATTAGTGAGGCTGCGCAGTAGTTAGTAGGGACTTATTGCAATAAAGCCACGCACTAATTGTGCCGGGCACTATTCTGACAGTTTCGCATTACAAAAACAGCTGTCTTCTTTCAAAATTAGGCCTTCGTGTATTATAAGATCCGGAATTAATAGTGACTCCACTATTAATGGAAAATAAACGACTGGATTTATAAATTTGACTTTGGTATGTCAATTTGAAGGATCAACTGTTAGTTTTCAATGGAAAACTGTCAGAATAGTGCCCGTCACTATTATTGCCTGGCTTTATTGCAATAAGTCCCTAGTGTCATTAAACATACCGAAATCCGTTAATTAAGGAGGCGTTTTTATTATTATCGTTATTTTGTACAGTTTTTGTCTGATTTTGACCAGCTTTAGTTTCAGGTTTCAACAAATTTATAGGTTAATGTTAGAATTGTTTCATGATTGAACTGTCCGAGCTTTCGGTGATCCAGCACCACATACGACTTAAATATATATATATATATATATATATATATATATATATATATATATATATATATATATATATATATATATATATATATACGGCTAAAGCGTATTAAAACCATTAATGGAAAATGACTGCTACAAGCGTTCCGTCATATCGGATTCAATTGAACCCAAACGTATGGCTTGGATTAAAAAAACAAACGCTTTTAATAAAATTTTACAAGGCCTGCTTTTAGATGACGTTGACAATTTGTCACTGCGGTGATTTAACGCTGTCAAAATTGTGGTTAATTTTTATTTAAATTTAAGTTCTTTGGATTTTGGAACTTTTGAAAGACAAAGCCCTTATCTTAAATTAATGTAGCTGCTAACTTGGCATTTTTTTAACAAACTAAAAGGTATTTATCTTAAGGTAACTGATAATGCGTGTTTTTAAGTTAGAAAAGAGATGGCGCTGAGCGCGCGGCATTCATTATCAGTATCCTAAATTTATCCAAGCCATACGTTTGGGTTCATTTGAAATCCAACATGTCGGCACGCTTGTAGCAGTTATTTTGAGAGACCCTTTCACAGTACAGATATATTTAGGACGTACGTGTCCAGCACCAATGTTGTCGTCAAGTAAACAGCGATGGAATATGAAAACTGAAAAGCACAGACAATAACCGTGACAAGTGACTTTAAAACGTTTCAAACATTCTTTTTTGTAATAATAATATAATATATAAATAACCATAACGGCTGTCAAAGTTGTCAAAATGTTAAGGGTTTTATAATATCTCTTTTATTAATTGGTCGTAGCTAAAAATACTTACGGCATGAGCTGTTTAATTGGTCTTCTTAACGTCCTTGACCTCGCCTTCCTTTATTTGTCCCTTGCCGAAGATCTTGGCCAAGCTATCCCATATTCCACCAAAAAATAGGGCACACATCAGGTTTTCGAATGGAATGAAAGGATCGTGGATACCTAGAAAACAAATACAAACTCCCTAAAATTGTATATAAATCTAATCCTGTACCAATTATTAAAGAACAAGGAACAAGTAGTGCATTTAAAAAGTTCAGTCCAGTTCTCAGTTCACGCGTTTCAGCGATTTTCCTCACAAAATCGTGTAGTGCCATTTTACTCCTTTAAAAAAATGCCTCTGTAAAATGGCAAGTACCATTCTAAAGAGACTGAAAACTTATATACCTACAATAAAAAAAAATTAAGTTAAAAATCTCAGTAATATTACAATTTTTTATTGTCGTTGATAAAACGGAATTTTTTAATCATCAACGTTTTATTACCAATGAAGGGAATATTAAAACGACTGGCAATCAAACACGTAGTTAGTAAATACAGGGTCTCCCATAAGTAGCGAAACACCTAGATATCTCGAAAAATACAAATATTCTACAAAAAATATGTCCATGCTAAAGTCAAGGTGAGACTTAGATTAGATCGATAATTATAATTTTCTAAAAGCCGAGATATTTGAGGGTCATATTAGTTTGGTGTTCCGCTACTTATGGGACACCCTGTATATCTGTACTCCACACAAGGTCTTTATACTTTAACACAGGTTGCCTACAGAATTTAACCAGTCATGTAAACTTAACTGGACAACTGCGTCGCGGGTTTCCATAAAATAAATGATTTATGGCAACCCGGTGACGTAGATTTTTTCAGCTGATTACAGTTGGCCAGTCAGGTTCAATCACCTTTGAAATTCAGTAGGTAACCTGTGGAAAAGTATAAAGACCATGCCTGAGCTTAACTCATTTTACATTCGTTCTTTTCGTTTTTACTTATTGGCTCTGTCCGCTTATTGCAGACAATTTGCCAGCTCAATTCGGCGGACACCAAGATAATCTGAATCGAAGTCACTTGGTGTCCGGGACAATCACAACTCATTCACTCTAACATTCATATTACATGCAGACCCAACGGATCGGCACTTTAAGCACGACTACGGTAGGCAATTTTCTTTTATCAAGGAGGATTTAATTTTCAAAAATAATTCTGTACTTCACACAAAGGTGTGTGTGCTTAATCGCGGGTGTCAGAAAGAGAAGGAAGAGTTGGTTTTGGTTAGTTTCCAACTTACACAAGGTAGCATCACCAGACGTACGTTTCTGTGTGTTTCACGTCATCAGTGGAGAACAGCATACCTAGGTAAGCCAATTTGAACCAAAACCAACTATTACATATGAATTACTCACATCCGTGAGACACAAGCAAACTTAAAGGTGTGGCGCCATCTAGCGATCTAGCTCGAGCATTCGAAAGTTGAAGCACACTGGCATCGTCTTGTCTGAGACACAGCTGCGCCATCTATAGACAAGTTTCGTCCATTGAATGTGGTTTTAGAACCACGTAATCACGTAGCAACTAAAAGGCCGTACACAGGGGTCTTTATCGTGGTAGCGCCATCTACGCTCTTAACACGGGACCACCGGCTTAACGTGACTTCCGAACCATGATCATCAACTTCGCCTGTTCTTCTCACACGGATAGTAGGTTTGAGTTTGTAGTGGCAGGCATGGGATTCCAAGTTACTACCCTTTGTACTACACAGAACCAACTCATTTTACAAAAATTAAATTTCACACTTCAAATATAATGATCTTTTTTATACGGCAAATTAAAAAACCTGCAATTAAATCTATTAGCGAAACTTACATATAAACCTTAGATAAAAACATACCATCATTTGACATTATTAAACCAAACGTGTTATCATTTGTTTAAAAAATAATTACTGTTAGTATTTAAAAGTTGCTAATTAACGTTAATATTATAATATCAACCTTATTTTTAACTTTACAAGGCCTTCAAACTTTTCTTGTTTAAAATTTGAAATTCTATCAGAAAAATATTTATAACAAGAATTACAAAATTCTAGTCCAAATAATAAAATTTCCAATGATGGTTGTCACGTCTAATGAAATTCTATCAGATTCTATCTTTTTTTTTGCGATCTGGTAAAAGCGTGAAAATGTAATTTATTTCATACTGTACCGTAATTACTACATTACGTTGTCAATTTGACAACATTCTGGTTTTAAATTGTCTAAATATTTACACGGCGATTTACCAAAAACTTTTTTATTATTAAATTGAATATAAAATGGTATGAAATAAAGTATAATACACCACTGTGAAATGGTATTAAAGTACTCTTCTAATAATCCAGACTTGTACTATAATAGATCAATTCCCGGATTTACGTTTCCGTGCTCATTTCACGTCGGCGCGGTTTTGAAATAGACACGGAAATGTTACAATATATTTGGGTTCAAATACGTGTTGATTTTAAGAGTTTTGATCTCGAAATGAGCACGGATCTGTAAGAGAACATCGCTCATTAAACTATTACAAAAGCGTATTCAACTGTCAGGTTAAAACGCTAACATAACGAAAGCTAATCAATCAAATCTATCGAACCGAACCAAAGCAAACTGAACCAATAATTTTTTTCCAAAAAAAAACTTTCCTGACTTCTTTTCCGGGATCCTAGAGGGTGTGAATAGTGTTGTAGTTTAGTTTGATTAGGTTGGGTTTGGTTCGGTTTAGTTAGGATCGGTTCGGTTCGGATTCACATCCTCTAGGATCCCGGGTAGGAACTCAGGAAAGTTTTTTTTTTGAAAAAAATTATTGGTTCAGTTTACTTCGGTTCGGTTAGATTTGATTGATAAACTTTCGTTAGGTTAGGTTTTTGAAACTTTCTATTTTCATGTGGTTAGAAATCAAGTGAAAATCATTTAAATCATTAAAATTTATTAATAACAGAACAACATCTGTCGTCGTAGTTGCCAGTGTAAGACAATGAACACTGAACTTTGCAGGTATAGTTAATGAAAGAGTGTTCTTCAAACTTCAAAGAATTTCAAAATCTTGAGTAATATTAGTACAAATACTTTTAAACTGCTCCATAATTTTTATATTAACAAACATATAACCTCAAACTCAAACAAATGAACAACGTGAATCCAATTTAAGTTTCAAATGTGCACTAATAAGTAAACCCCTGCGCTGCGTAATTCAATACAAATCCGTGCCTTGTTCGAGCCTCGGCGCCTTAAAATCAACACGCATTTGTAACCAAATATGTTGCAACATTTCCGTGTCTATTTCAAAACAGCGCTGCCGTGAAATCAGCACGAAAACGTAAATACGCTTCCCGGCCCTTTAACTCAAAATACTATTCTTACCTAAGATGATTGAAGACAGTTTGAAATACACAAAGAATATTACAATGCCGAAGTAGACCAAGGCATGAGGTGCTGAGATGAGTTCTGTCTTCTTATCCAAGATGAAAATTATGGAGGCTACCAGTGATGCTTTCGTGTAACTAAAAAAACATTACTTATAGTCTGGTTGCGAAACAACTATGCCTTAAGTGGAAAATGAATGGTATAAGAAATTTTTTTACTGATGTTGTTAGTCAAGTTAAGAATCCAAGTCATGCCACTATGACACCCTTGGGCATTTTGAAAAATCCAAGATGCTGGCCATTTTTAGGTGAAAATATTAGAGAAAAATATCTGAACCAAACATTGGTGGCACTATTTTTTTTTAAGGGGTACCTCAAAGAGATATTATGAAAAAAATCGGCCTGTTAACATAGGCAAACGATACCACGATTCTAGAGTTTTTGTGTAAGCTGACTCCAAATCTGTATTTAAAACAAAAATTGGGGTAATTGAAAAAATCGAGTGGGGGGGGAATTTATGGTATTAGAGTAAAGCTGTTTATGTGGAGACTTAACGAACAAACTTTAATCAAGTTTTTTTTGCAGATTTGTACAGCTTTGCTCAATTCTATTATAAAACACACCAATGATTTATGGGCATCAGCCACCATTTTGAAATAATCAAGAAGGCGACCCTTTGCAAAAATTTAGAAAAGAAGCATAAAATATGCATGTGATAACTTTATTATGGGGTTCTTGTGTCCGGTGAATCCAAATCTGTTTGTAAAAAAAACATTCGGGGGGGTATTTATTGGTTAACAGTAAAACTGTGTGTCTTTTGTTTTTGATTAGTATTTGTCCTTGATGGATCGTTCATACTCGTCTTTTGTCTAGTCTTTTGTCTTGGTTTAGTCATATGTCTTGTCATAAGAAAGTTAAAACCACTGTTTCTTATGGGAGTGTTCATACAATGCTTTTGCTTTTGTTTTTGATTAGTCTTTGTCTTAAGAGTAGCCAACTTTCAATCCTTAGGACAACGACTAAGACGAGTGACAGACATCAGCTGGTGTTTGTTGTTCTGTTTTACAGGGCGTCCGAAGAGCGCAAGCGCGCGGTCGAAATTTTGAATTTACCGCCATTAATCATGTTTTTAACAGAAAATCTCAACATAACCTCAAAATTTTATTTGCTTTTTTTTTCTTTTTCGCTTTTGTTCTTTTGTGTCTGTGTTTCGTGCACAAATTAGGTTAAATAAGATTGTTTTGTGTAGAAAATGACTTTTGAAAAGGGGCCTTTTTATTGAATTTTTTTTTCAGTGGGTTATGACTAAGACTAATCAAAAATAAAAGACGAGTATGAACAGCCGATTTTGTTTAAGACAGCTAAGACTCGTCTTAGTCTTTGTCCTAAGGATTGAAAATTGACAACTCTTAAGACAAAGACTAATCAAAAATAAAAGCAAGAGCATTGTATGAACACTCCCATAAGAAACAGTGGTTTTAACTTTCTTATGACAAAACATACGACTAAACCAAGACAAAAGACTAGACAAAAGACGAGTATGAACGATCCATTTTAGCGAACAAACTTTACTAAAGATTTTTACATTTTGACCGCTCTGCTTAACCCTAAGACTTTGGGGCATCAGTCACCATTTTGAAATATTCAAGATAGTCGCCGTGCAAAAAACCAAAAGAAAAGCATTTATAGGGTTTTTGGGTTCTCTGAATCTAAATCTGTTGTTAAAATTAGATTTTGGGATAATCTGGAGAAGTGGGAGTATTTATGGGGTAAACAGTACAAAGATTTAATGAACAAATTTATGATATTTTTTACAGATTTTGACAGCTCTGCTCAACCCCATTATAAAAGTAGCTAATGACTTTTGACCATCATCCACCATTTTGACATTTTCAAGATGGCAACCATAAGCAAAAAGTCTAAAAAAAAACATATGCATATGATACCTTAATTATGTGGTTCGTGGGTCTCTGCTATACTTACAAGCTGGGTTGCATAAATTCCATAGCGGTAGGCGTCCAGACCCCCCTGATGAGCCGTTCCATGAGCCTAGTGAACCCAGCCCCGTTCCCCTTCAGGGTCCCTATGACGATCATGATGAGATACGCGTTCGGATAAAGTTTGGCCGCGTGAGTGACTCCGTCGTACACCTTTTTACACCTAAAAATCATTGCTAGTAGTTTCGGAGATATTGTGATTGTAGGGCGGACACCGTCATAAAAACTCATAAAATTTGAAGGAAGTTAGAAAATACTATAGAGTCATAAATTTTCATGTACATAAAATTTTAAATCTTAAAATTCCATAAAATTTTAAGGAAGGAGTCTCAAAAATCTATCTACGAATTTTACTTAGCCTGATACTGAGAACAACAATTTAAATGTATTAATTTTTTTGAGACTTGATAAGTAAGTAATACAATTTTTTGGTTGGAAATCTGTTTTAGCGCTTAATGATAAAAAGTCATAAAGTTTTATCTAAAAAAGTCATGTCATAACTTTTTCCGAAAGTCACAAAATTTGGAAAAATTGGTCATAAAATTTAAAAAAATATGTTTAGTCGGCAGCCCTGCAATTGCAAATATTAAAATAAAAATATGGGATTTTGGTTTATTTTTATTAAAAAGTTGTTGTTTTTTAGTTAAATTTTTGGCACACCCTGCGTAAGTATCTTCACTATATCCGAGAGCTTACCTATAAATTTCTTTCATGGCTGAAAATATGATTTTAACTGGCAGAAATTTGGCTATCTT
The DNA here is from genome assembly GCA_963576565.1 of Aspidapion aeneum. Taxonomy (NCBI): domain Eukaryota; kingdom Metazoa; phylum Arthropoda; class Insecta; order Coleoptera; family Brentidae; genus Aspidapion; species Aspidapion aeneum. Next base: position 27,850,461 of record OY755038.1, on the reverse strand, counting down.
GTAGCCAACGTCTAAGGGGGTGTAAAACACGACATACCTAAAAAAATATGCACTGATTTAACTGACAATACACTAAACAAAACACAGGTAGTAGTATACGTTTAGAAAATGGCAATGATGTAGCCCTTATTACAAAAATAGAGTATATGCAATGAGATGTTTATTTGACATATCTAGAGTTATTTGAATTTTCAGCACTAAAATAAAAAATTACGAAAAAACTTTATTGTCTAGTTACTTTTTAACACTGTATAAATTTTTTTATTTAAGAAAATAAATGTCAAACGTCGTCATAAAAAACTACTTAAAATGATCTTAAAAATTTTACTTATTTTAAAAAACAACCTGTATTTTTAACAGGTCAAACTAGTTTTTATTTTCTTTTCGTAAAATATAAAGAAAAGCTAAGTATCTTTTATTTGGTATATATTTTTTTGGAAAACCCCCCTGTACTCCGACCTTGTATATGTCACACCCGTCCAGCAATTTTCATTTTAAAGAGAAACAATTTGTTTTTGCATAACTAACTTTTTTTCTACTTAACACCCACACCATAAATTTCTCAAAAAAAACTCTTTTTTATTTCTTGAAAGAAACTAAAGCAATATAATTTTCTTATCACTTAAAATAAAAGTTCATATGTCCCTATAATCGGTGCAAAGTTTCATAGCTCTAGCTTTACATTTGAATGAGATAGATGCAATTAAAAATAAAACGCCCTGTATCTTTGCTCTGAACTGGGTTCGCGATGAGCACCACTTCGTAAAATAATACTACAATCGTGCCAAGTTTCATTACGGTACGCAAAAATGCAGACAAAGGTGGCTTAGGCTCCGGACTAGATGTTTGGGTTAGGGGGTATTTCAGGTATTTCTAAGAGAGAAAATGAAAACTGACCCTCACTTGCGAGCCTCGATTTTCAAGAAATGATTAAAGGTAAAAACCACATCTAGGAAAGCATTTTGAAGGTAGTTGAGAGGCTTATCGTCAAAAATCGTACGTATAGTTGTGGAAGATTTTTTCAAACTGCCTTAAATCGATTGGTAATACATCGCGCAATTGTAAGTCACCGGGTGTTTACCTCCAATGGGAGTGGGGGGGCCTATGTAACGTCATAAATCCAAGATGGCGGCTTTTTTTAATGGGTTTTTTACAAATTTTCGCTTATAACTATCGGTAAATTAGTTTCACAAAAAAACTGTCAATACGTTTGTTGTTTGCAAGAGAACACCAATTAATAGTTGAGAAATTAGCTTTATATCTCAAAAACTAACAAAGATATTAATTTTCTAAAAAATACAAAAAAATAGTAACTTTTTTATTTACCCAAAAAAAAATTGACGAAGGAAGTTTAAGACTACCTTAAATCTATTGATTATGGATTACACAAGTCGCCGGGTGTTTGCCTAAAATTTGGGCAAGAGCCTCTGTGTGACGTCATCAATCCAAGACTTTCTGTTTTTTCACAAACTCTTGCTTTGAACTTCTGCCACATTAACTTAAGAGAAAAATTGTATGAGTTACACAGGGGTTCTAACTCAAAGAGGCAAACACTTTCTTTTCTCAATTTTGTTTTTTTGGGTAAAACAAGTTGCCATGGTAATTTTTCTAAAGGCTAATATTTTTGTTAGTTTTTAAGGTATAAAGCTCATTTCTTTACCATGTAACTTGGTGTTCTATTGCAAACAAAAAATGTACCAACAGTTTTTGTGTAAAACTAATCTATAAAAATTTATAAACTAAAGTTTGTGAAAAAACATGAAAAAAGCCGCCAGACGGCACACCGGTCCTCCTACTAAAATTGGAGGCAAACACCCGGTGACTTAAAATGGTATGATCTAGTACCAATCGAACTAGGGTAGTTTAAAAAAATCTTGCACAACTATCTCACGGGATACCACAGGCCACTCAACTAAGGGGGTCTAGAACTTTTTTATTTATAAAATTTCCATTTTCCATACAAGTTTTCTTTTTTTAAGAGGACTTAATTTTGCCTGGCACCTCTTTGTCGAGGGCAGGAATCTTTAAACTGCGAAGCAGGTATACACAGTGGACCCACGCTATTACACCCCTTCCGAAAGGTGGTCCTGCTACATGTGAGACTTGCATCTATCTAACATCACTATCGTCCCAGCAGAACTTGGTTATAGACGATAGACTTGACCCTAGGGCGACGAATTAACTGTGTTCACCAATCAACTTTTTCCCTAGATCTATGGAAATTTCCAAAATAGTTACCCGATCCGCATACTTCACGGATATTTTTCGTTTTTTGCTAGATTTCTGGGAATATCAACAATAGTACTACAGGTGTATAATGCACGAAAACGATCCGTTTTATATTTTCACATGAACTCGACGCACAAAAAATTGCCTTAAAACACCTTTAGAAGACTTACCACACTGCTGTTGCTACCATGACCTGGGGTGTGTTCTTCAAGGGTCCCAGAATTGGTTCTGCCAGCAAACCGTTGGCTACCATCCCGCCGGCGAAAACCACCAACATGTAGGATAGCCAACAAGACAAGGGATGCTTTCTGGAAAATGCTTGAGCACCTGAAATTTAAATTTGAAGTAGGTAATATAGATATAGTGGGGAATACCGGCCAGTTCCTAAAAGGATCAGCCACACCCCTTAAGGGATTTCTGTCAACCGCCAAAACTTATGAAATTTTAGTATGTTGTAGATTGAACCTTTCTTAATAAAAGTCATGGGCTCAAATTTTTTAAGGGTCCAACTTTAACAATTTAATAATCAGTTTTGTTAATACAGTGGGGTGAGTTGAAAGTGTTCATCTTCCCAACAAATTAATTCCTTAAGTGGGGAACCAATTTCTGGTTATAACTACTTGGACAAGTGTTTAAAGTCACTGTAGTAACAACTACACTACTACGTCGCAGCCAGGTATCTACTACGTCGTAGAGGCTGTTTTTTTCCGTTATGGCATAAAAGTAGCGATGTAGTTGCAAATAATATAATCGTTTCTTTTTGGTAGAATTATTACACAATATGGTAAACACTATAGTAAACAAACTGGCTAAGTTTTTTAGTTTGGTTATGGCTATAATATGTACTATGTTATCTAAAAGTGAGAAAATTGACTAGCAGAGGACCAATATTCAACTGCGACGCAAATTTTTATGTGAAACATGCATCTTATTTATTGCAAAAAACCGACGCGCCTGTAAAATTGAATCGTTTTCTGGTATCTGCTGGAATATTTTTGTTATGGTTTTTGAGGTTATGTTTTCCTAATCTGCAGTTAACTCTAACAAATGGTGTTTAATATGTGCATTTGGTAACATTCAATTAATTTGCTTATATAAAATAGTGTACCTCCTTAATATGGGCTCAAAACACAAAAATAAAAATATTAAATTTTCTACTTACAAAAAAAATCATGGCGTCCCAAATAATATTCCCTAATCGTCGAAAGGGTAACTTGAAAGTGAGCCTAAGTTACGGCAACGTAATACGAACCACTTTTATGGCAGTGTTCCCTTTTAGTTTTAGATAGCACACTCGAATTTCTACTTTTCCGTCGCGGCAACGTATTAGTTCCTTGTATCCGCCACTATAAAAACACCTTCACAGTAGTAGGACCCACGCGATAAGCAATATCACTACCCTTAAGTTATTGGGGTGAGGCCAATTGTCATTTTTGTCAACAACAATGCCTAATCCTGGTTTTTGATGCGGAGTTCTGTGTTCTGTAGTATCGTGGTTTTTTTGAATTTGTAAGTTTTTGTTGATGTGAATGATGAAAATGCGTCTCGTAGTCGTAAAATATGAATCTGTATTATTACCTCTTATTACAGGTTTGTTTACAAATTTTAGTATACATTTTGTACTTTCGGGGGCGCCACTTACCGACTGGGGAGAATACTTTACAAAAACATTATTGTATTGTATTACAAACCAAAATAAATATTGTGATTTATTTTACTAGAAAGTGTTATCAAGGAGCTAAAAGAACGTAGTCATATACATAAAATCAACTTATTTTTTTTTTAAATTTAAGTAAATAATATTTTGTTTTAAGCCAGGGGTGAAATTAAAGAACGACAAATTACTTAACAAAATTAAGTGCCTCAGCCGGGACTCGAACCCGGAACCTTTGGCTGTGTACGCCAACGCCCGATCAATTGGCGTACATATCGAACGGTTTCTGGTTCTAGTCACGGCGGACGTACAGAAAACTTTTGTTTTTATGATTTTTCGTTCTTTAATTTCACCATTTTCACCCCTAGTTTGGAAGTTTTATTTATGGTTTTGAGTAAAACCTTGCATTATTGCACTTTGCTAAGTTGTATTTTGTTATTGTTTGACCTATTTCCTATACTATAGGTATATTATTAAGAAATATTTTTTAAATGTTGGATGGTGTGAGGATGTATTTCAATTAGGATAAAAAGAAAGAAAATACGGAAGTGGTATATGGTACTGATGATGCTTCATTGCGAAAATGGTCTACCTTTTTTCTATGTTTTCTTTTTTTTTAACTAAAAAAAGTAGAGGTTGAACATTTCTAGATCGGTTGGAAATCCATGAAAAACTACTTCTTATTTATAAAAGGAGCCACAAAAGTAGGGTTAAGAATGAGCGCTTCCAAGATGCGACTGCAAAAAGTCTACGTTTCCAAAGTAGAAACAGGAGGTAGTATCTACTTTAAAAGATCGACACTAAAAATAAGCCAAAGTATTTACGGCTTTCAAGTTGTTCCAAAAAGTTATTTTCTCGACATTATTACTTCAGATGTTACTATGCTGACACCAACTTTTGTGGTAATAATTAAAGTTATATTGTAGTTGTCGGATACACTTGTTTGCGACTTTAATGAAGCTTAACTTTTTAGTGGTAATTAAGTAATATAGAAAAGTCACTGCGACTACGAAATACCGACTGAAAAGAAAGTAAAACTTTAGCAACGTCCTATCGTGGTAGGGAAGACTATCAGAAAAGACTATTAAGTAACAATCCTATGATGTAATTTAGGGAGTCGTTTTTACGAAAGCTCGACTTTTTCGTGATACTAGATAGTAGAAAAAACTAAAAAGTGCCGAATTTTTGTTGGGATCACCACATTTCTACCATAAGATAGTAGCAAAGTCTTTGGAGCGTGTAGCCGCTACTATAAATGTTAGTTGGGTTAAAATTTGAGCTCGTGACATATCTATCCATATTTGTGTATTTATGGTAGAAATACTACTCCCAATATCCCACGGAATTGAACCACCCTGTACAATCTGTATTGACTAAACTAAAGTCCAGAAAATATATAAAACTGTAATTTTCCTAAAAATCCAAGCTAAAATTATATTTCTAAGCGTAATTAACGCAATTAAAACAAAAAAATTAATCAGCACAATTATACCGGACCTAGTTTTAGTCAAAAAAGTTGTCTAAGGTACCACTGTATGGTGCAGAGATCCTCTCGCACTGCGAGTTCGTACAACGTGCAGTGGCCAATGTCAAAGAACGGGATCATCTTCAGCGACCACTTAAAAGGCCATATTCAGAAATGCTGCGGTAGGGTAACTCAGCGCGGCCAAAAATCGACTTTTTTTAATAAAAACGTTCAAAAAATTGTGTTTGAACCATTTACAGACAATTGTTCATCACAGAATTAATTGCGCAATGCATTGAATTTGAAATACTTACGACGCTATTTTAAAGTGCATTCAAGAAACGCAAAAAATTCCGTTCTGTCACTTACTTATATACCGCATGCGTTGGCTACATGCCCACACACTTATCAATAAACTTACCGGTGCCGAGATCCTCTCGCACTGCGAGTGCGCAAAACGTGCGCAATGTCAAAGTACGGGAACATCTTAAGCTTGACCACTTGGTTGCCAATGTCCAGAAATGCTTCAGGATCCATCTTGTCAGTTTGTCAATCTTTGTTTTTCTTCAGTGTTAGGTCGATGACCCGGTAGGGTCACTCAGTGCGACCAAACACGTTTCTTGAAGATTTTAGAGTAAATATTTGGAAATACCAGGAAATTTTGGTGAACGCCCGCGAATTAAGTACAGTTTTCGTAAATGTTGCATTTTTTAAAATTAAAAACGTCCGAAAAGTTCTGCTTGAACCATTTACAGACAATAATTTTGCGCGGGTCATTGAATTGAAAATACCTACGACGGTATTTTAAAGTGCATTAAAAAAACACAAAAATTATATTCTGGCACTTCCTCATAAACATGTGTTGACCACATGCCCACACACACATCGAACAACTAACCGGTGCCGAGATCCTCTCGTACTGCGAGTGCGCACAAAGTACGGGAACATCTTAAGCTTGACCACTTGGTTGGCCATGTCAGAAATGCTTCGGGATCCATCTTGTCGGTTTGTCAATCTTTGTTTTTCTTCAGTGTTAGGTCGATGACACGGTAGGGTCACTCAGTGCGACCAAATACGTTTCTTGTCGATGTTAGATAAAAAAATGTACGATACCGGGAAATTCTGATGAACGCCTGCGAACTGAGTATAGATCTCGTAAATTTAGCCATTCTTTTATTAAAAACTTTCGGAAAGTTGTGTTTAACGATTTATGGATAATAACTTATTACGCGGAAACAATTTAAATTGAGGCATTGTATTCAAACTACAGAATACTCAAGTTGCTATTCAAGTGCAACTAAAAAACACAAAAATTCCATTCTGTCCCTCATATAAAGCATGAGTTGACCACATGCCCACACACTCATCAATCAACTTACCAGTGCCGAGATCCTCTCGTACTGCGAGTGCGCACAACGTGCAGTGCGCAATGTCAAAGTACGGGAACATCTTAAGCTTGACCACTTGGTTGGCCATGTCCAGAAATGCTTCGGGATCCATCTTGTCAGATTGTCAATCTTTGTTTTTCTTCAGTGTTAGGTCGATGACACGGTAGGGTAACTCAGCGCGGCCAAAAATCGGGTGTTTTTCTTGTCGCTATTTTTGTCGATTTTGGATGGAATTTTTAGCGATAACGGGACATTCTGCCAATAACCGCACGCGAACTGAGTTCCAAAAGATCGAGTCAGACTTGGCTAAAAACACATCCTGCGTCTCATGCCGCTTGCTGCCTGGATCTATTATAGGATATTTGCCAAGTTGTTGGGAAACTGGAGCAATAGTTTACCTACGAACAATAATAATAGTTTAGTCAGTGTCTTAGGACTGTAAAAGTCTCTATTTACACTTTTAAGATAATAAATAATGATACGGAAAGCCTATCCATCGCCATAAAGGACAAAAAAAATTGTCCAGGATCTCAAAGGAAAATGGTATAACAGTACCTACAATGTCAAAAATGGACTTAATAATGACCGGACATTATCGAAGTTTTGTTTAATGTCTTTTCCAAACTGGACAAAAGCATAAAGGATGAACAATATCATAAAAAAAGGGGCTTCTGTGTTGTTCACCTAAAGAACAGCGGTTCTCCCCTAGTAACACCGGACATCCCAGGGACGTCCTTTTTAGGTTCCTTATAAAAAATGTCCACTTTGGAAGCTTTTAAAACATATATGTTATATCTCTTTAGGTCCACAATATTCCCGTACCTAAAAAGTACAATCACGGTCACGGTATTTTAAAGCAGAAATGTTTTTTTATCAATGTGTAGCATACCGTTAGAAAGGTAATCAACTAAAGAAGTTTTTAAAAGATAATGAAGTTCTCAATTGTTGATACTTTTTTTGATTTTTAATTTTGAAATTGATTTTCTTTCACAAAATCACTAATGTTCTTCAATGAAAAACCTCGCATGTCCCTTTGGTACATCAATTTTAACAAATCTATTAATTAGTTGAAGAAGCATAAAATTACAGAATTATTTAAAAAAATGGTGCTTTTCCAGACATTAATAAAAAGCTTACGAGGGTTTAAAGGTGGGATTTTGGGTAATTTGAGAAAAAAAAATTAAAAATACATATCTCTTTAGCCGTGACTCTAAGGACCTAAGTTCCAAGGTTGAAAAGGTAGCAAATGACCCCAACAATATCCCAAAAAATTTTGACGGTTCATGTGCCGAACACCCTGTATAATAGTAAGAAAAAAAGTATTTGTTCTTACTCAAGTTTACTATTACAAAATATTATACTGGTTTATTTTTTTTCTAAATAGTAAGCTTGGACATAGTCTTATCTCTTGTTTTAGCACTAACACTAGGTCTTAATTTAAATAAATATTTCAAGAGTTTGAGGCGGATTTTTCGCAGGATTCGCACACAAATTGCGCCGTAAAACTATTTTCAAACAAGACAGAAAAATTTTGGAGTCTGGATACTATTCGTATAACTTATATTTTTGAGTTAAAAATAGCCCTTGAGGTTGATTTAGCGCACGTATAAGCTTGGCTTTGAATTCTTAATCTTAATGCCTACGTATTCTATTTAGGTACCTATTTTAATTAGCTGATTACAACGTTATCTAGCTTACTGTTTTTAATAACAGCGCTATCAATGCAAATTATTTTTATAATTAGCCTATAGTTTGTTTTTTAAATCGAAGACAAGTCGAAAGCAATAAAAGAAGCTTGTAAAACATGGGCGTGCATTTAAAATAATAAAAAGTTAAATAAAATTGCCAATAATTCTTGGCACACGAAAACAGTTTTGGAAAATAAATATTTGATTGTGTGATCAAAAACAGTGGTGTATATAAGGGGGGCGCCCCCCTGAAAGCTATGATTTTTTAAAAGATATTTTCTACATATATCATGAATACAAACATAAAATACGGCCTCATTGGGTCTCGGGCTCCCCCCAAAACTGTCTGACGCCCACATCCAATCCCCAAAACTACATTTGTAGATCACGTCATTTTATAAACCTCAAGTTACACCTATGGAAAAATGGTGTTTGTATATGCAAAATAGAACTTGAAAATTAATTTTTCTTAGCTTCGGATTTTTACCTAAATATGCCATTTACGGATGGGTAGAGCTTCGACAAACATTATTGATTTGGTAAAGCTCGTACTCGCTTTGTTTTGCTTTTCGTAAAGAAAATAGTTAAAGCCAGTGGCAGCTGCTACAGGGAGGGCAACGGGGCAGTGCCCTCCCAAAACTAGACAACAAACAGTATTTTTAACTGGTTTATTTAAAAAAAAATTAATATTTCCTTACGACATGATTGTCTAGTTCTTTTTATTATCTGTGGTTAACAACAAGCAATTAATGAATTACAAGCCGGCAGTACCGCGCGGGACAAGATTTTAATTTTACCCGTTTTCAGCGGTGTATAGGTGGCTGCTCTCGCGCGGGGGGGGGGGGAATTGTTTGTTTTTGTTGACGTCGGCCATATTCATCGTGCTAAAACGTTCGTTGCCCTTTCTACATGTTGCCGGTTCTATCCTTAGTGAAGACGTATGAGTGTGTTTTGATTTGGGGTAGGTCAGCCTTGCCGGTCGCGTGTCATTGTTTGTTTTTGTTATCGTTTGTTTATAAAATGGAAATAAAATAGGTTGACATATGAACTTTAAAATCTTTAGGGCCACATAAACCGGACCTAAAAATTTACCAAAATTTTAGTGCAAGTAATGCCGAAAGGTGTTCCAAAAAAACTTAATAGAAAATTTAATAAAAAATTAAACGATGCTGAAAACTGGTTGTGCGGTTGTGAAAAAAGAAATGCTTTTTTTGCTTTATTTGCTTTATTTGTCTTGTTATGAACAATCCACGAAGTGATCCTGCGTGGGTGGCAAAGGGAATGTGTGATATCAAGCACTTTAGTGAAAAGTTAAAAAGACACAAAGTAAGTGATTTAAATAACCACATAGAATTCTCTATGCTAGGCAAGACTGATATTAGGTGCTAATTGAATAGTGCCTATAGGCAAAACATTACCGAACATAATGAAAATGTGACAAAAAATAGACATATACTTAGTAGGTCAATAGACTGTATAAAATTTTGTGGGATTTTTGAGGTTGCTCCCCGAGGCCATGATGAGTCTGAAACTGGTGCTAATCCAAGCACTTTGCGCATGAAAAAAAAGGGCGAATAGCCTTTATCTATAAACAAATAAAACAAAAACTACACCAAGTAGCGGCTTGTTTGTAAAATGCTAAAATAAAATTGTTTAAGTAAGTTTTTTTATATCATACATATATCATTCAGCAAATATATTAACAACTTTTCTTAGGTAGTAAAAAAAGTTAAAAACCTATTACAAACAAATCTCACAAGACTGAAATAGTGCCAACTTTTAAAACTTTTCTAAATTACTTTATTAAAAAAAGGGATAAATCCTATAGAAAAATAAATGGATCCATGACGGATCTGATACCTTCCTAGCTAGCCTATTAACACACTTCAAATGAGGCCATAATATCCAGGGTGTCTCTAAAAGGTCTGTACAATATCTTAGCATTATTTTGACCTCAGGAATATGTGCTAAGATTTTGTACAGACCGTTTAGACACACCCTGTATAAGCTTTGAAATTTTTTTTGTAAATATCTCAGAAACTAAAGCTCCCACAAAGTTTTTGGTTATAACACAAATTACTGAGCAAAATGTAATCTACTACATTCCGAAAACCACATATTGATGAATTTTTTAATTGTCAAAAAACTGTCTTTAGCATGAATGGATTTTGACCAAAAATTTTATGAAAATCGGTTTAGCAGTTTAGGAGTTATCGTGTTACTGACAGACATATACACACACAGACAGACATCACGACGATATTGCTAAGATAGGTCAAAATATTCCCAAATAAGACATTTTAGGCGTTATCTCAATAAAAAATTTTTCGTCGAAACTAATACGTTCTCTAGCCATTGCTACGCGGGCTAGGAAGGTAAAAAGTATTCTGACTTTAAAAAATATCTTTTATTATACGGATTTTTAAAAATTACTTTAGTGTCCGTACGCCCCTGGAAAAATAATAATAACACATTTTGCTAAAAACTTCGTTTTCGAGAAAATAAACGAAAATTAATTACAATAAAAATCCAATAAACCTATAATATCGTTATCGTATAATTGTTTTATACATTTTTTAGTAAGAGCCCAGTAGGGATTTGGGCTTGAATTGCAAATCGATTCTTATGTATTTTAGCGGATTCTTTATAAGACCGTGACCCAAAAAAATTGGAAGTACCGGCGAAAATCCTGCATAAACAACCCGCCACCCTTGTTTGTATCACTGGCGGCGCGTGGCAAAAAGCTTTGGGAGTGCACACCAAAAAAAAAAAAATAAATAAAATTGCGGCACAGGCGAAATTTTTTTTTGCAAATAATTAAATAATGAGATATTTAGTAAGATATTAGTTACCTACCTATTATTATTGAAATTAAAAATAAATAATAAATGTATCATACCTATAGTTTACATATTTTCTCTTCTAATGGCAAAGATGAAAATTTAATTGCCTTTAAATATTGCACGCTAAATGCTATCAGAATTAGAAACTTCCGCCATTGTCGTAAATACCAAATCGTCAAAATCAAAACAAACCGCCAGCGCCCGACCGATAATGCCAAATTAGTGGTGTGCAAATACTATCTACTCGATACTTTAATATCTGATACATGGGCGGATTCGAAGTAATCGAATCCTTCGACGCCAAATACTCGTTACTCGAATCCCGAATGGGACCGAAGCCGAAGTGTTATTTTCGTCTCAATTGTATTGGCATCGGCCGTATGAGTAACGAGTTTGGAGTACTTGTAATCATTTGGACCGATATTTATTTACTTAAATTATTAAATACTCGATACTTGGAAAAGTAATCGTTGCACATCACTATGCCAAATTGTCTAAGCGCACTAATTAATAGTGCCCGTGAGCTGCTCCAACATGCAATGCAAACCATGGGCGCGGGGGGCGTCACGGGGGTGCAGGCGGCATCGAGGCTAGTTTTTGTACAAGGCATTGCCGAAGGAAGGTTCAGATTCTATGTACTGTAGAATTCTATTGGGACATGTCCTCTCTTTCTATATTTCGTAATTAGAATGCGACATAACATCTACGGTGCAAATAAAAGTGAATAATTAGATTTGAACTAACTATATAGCGCATCCGCCATACACCGCAGGTGGTTTGAACACGAATACAAACACATACATACCGGGTATTAATTTGTAGGTAATATTCCAGTCTTTAGTGAATTCCGTTTGGTATAATTATTTTTTAAATTAATGATCAAATTTTAATTTTTTTTAAAGTAAAATTTGAGAGTGCACGTGCACATGTGCACTTATGGAGAAACCGCCACTGGTTTGTATAGATAGGGGTTTAAATCAAATAAGCCTATATACTTGCGCCCAGGTTATTGGCGGATACGGATGAATTATTAATTAGACCAGCTAATAGATGGTGTAAACATAGTAAGATTCATCAAAAATAGAATATTAGCTTGGTTGGGCATGTACAGGGTTTTCCCGTATATATTTACAGCATATCTAAAACGTTTATTTGAATAGATATCAAAATATGACAAATACAAAAGTTCCATTCTTTTTCACGAAGTTTAAGAATATTTGTGTTAGAATGTCAACAAGAAATTCTAAATGTCAATGTTTGTCAGGTCGATGGTTATTTAAATAGAACACGCTGTATACTATTTTAGGATTTTATAGATCTTAGCTTTCTGATTTCAAAAATATATATGTTGGGATTATTTCGTTTATCACTTATGGATATATGCGTTTAAAAGTGTTCAAAATTTAAATTGGTACTCTTTAAAACATTAAGGCAGCCATGAAAAGACAATCGCATTGACAATTCTTTTTTCCTCATAAATTAATTTTTACTAAGCCGATTTTTATAAAATACAATTTTAGCTACTGTGAAATTGAATTACTTTTATAGCTAATATAGTAATTAAATATTACTTTTAAAAATATTTCACTATAGTAAGTTACATACTTTTAAAAGTAATCAAATTCCGCAAAAGAAGCTAAATTACTAAAAGTAGTTAAACCCATGTAGTTTTACTACTTTTTTATTTATTTTTGGCGATTATTTTATGCAGAAAAGAAAGTAGTTAGAATAAACAACTACTTTTATAGTTAACTGCTGCCCCTCTGGTCGTAACTACCCTCAGACTAATATTATTACTCTAAGTAACTACCTCTAGACACTATTTTATTTACGTTTTAGTGTAATGACCATCATAATATGCCTTTTGTTTGAAACTCAATGATGAGTACCACTGAATCCTGTGATCATTTTGACCATGCATGATCCGCTAAACCGGATTTTTCAACATCCTCTAATTGGGTACTTTTTAGATGTTTATTTACTCTGACCTGAAGAGGGCGTGTCGTTTCACCTACATATGATTTACCACGCTCACACGGGATTTGGTAAATACATACGTACAAAATTAACCACAGAAATTAACAACATTAAGAAGGACTTACAACAAAATGGTTATTCCGAGAAATTAATAAACTCAACAATCTCTAAAATTCAAAACAAACCAAATGCAGCAAATTCTCAAAGTAATAAGCCGTTGGATGTTATTAGAAAACATAAGAAGAATAGCCAAGCACTATAATGTAAAAACAGTATTTTCATCGGGAAATATGGTAAGGAGTTTTGTACCTAAAACAAAACCAGAAAATCCTTCAAATAATAAGGAATGTATTTACCAATTCCCGTGTGAGTGTGGTAAATCATATGTAGGTGAAACGACACGCCCTCTTGAGGTTAGAGTAAATGAACATCTAAAAAGTACCCAATTAGGAGATGTTGAAAAATCCGGTTTAGCGGATCATGTATGGTCAAATGATCACAGGATTCAGTGGTCAGAAGCTAAAGTTTTGCGTAAGGAACCGCATTGGCGAAAACGAAAGTTCATTGAAGCTGCGTTTATAATGCAGAATAAAGAAGTTTTCAGTTAACCAAGTACGGACATAACCTAAGGAAAACAGGCATCTTAGGATTAAAAAGGGGGCGGGCCGTCACACCTGACTACACACCAAGTAGTATAAGTAATAGCCTAGAGACTAGATTGTTTAGGGTAGTTGTGGTTCGAGCTTAGGTGAGAACACAACAATAGTGCGATTAGTGCAGTAGAGGCGAGAAAGCGAAGTGGCGATTGGGCGAGTTGGCAGAGTAGGCGACTTGGCGTAGGCGAAGTTGGAGGTAAGCTTTTTGGCTTATAAGGTAGAAGGCTTTGGTGAAGTGCGCATTTGCGTCACTTGACCAGAAACTTCATAGCTGTTTTTTCGAAACCAGCCAGTTCGGGTGAGAGTCGCACAATTGTGCCGGCGCTCACTTCCATCTTGAAAAGTCCCTTTTTCGAATTCGGGGACTTCAAGGATGGCCGTTCAGGATGGCGTAGAAGGCAGTATGGAGGTTGTGAACGATGACTTCGACCCTATTTCTCATTTAATTGATGAGAATAAGGAGCTCGGAGCCATCGCTTTACGCCACCAAAAAGATTTGTTGACGGCAATGAAGCACTATGAGATAGTGCTCAAGAAAGCCGCGGCCCTTGGTATAGACAAGGCCAAGCTCATCCCTACAGAGGATGAGCTGAAAGAAACACCGGCGGTTACAGAGGCCGTTATTGAGTCTCTGGAACTTAAGAGGAAGTCGACTGCTACAGTCCCGAATCCAGCCTCAGCAATTGCTGAGGACGGGGACGGAACTTGGCAGAAAACTTCCTCGAAGAAACGGAAGAAGGGGACTTCCTCTCCTTCCGGGTCGCAGCTCCAGGCACCTCAAAAAGACGACCTCAAAACCGAACCGGCAAAGACAGGGGCAGTCAATACACCCAACCCGACCGTGGCGGCAAAACCGGCACCTAAAATAAGGATCCCCCCGCTAATCCTTCGCGATTGCAAGGATTGGTTGGCTTTCCAACGCCTATTGGCATCCAGGAACATTTTGTTTACTGGAGCCAGGACGGTGAAGGAGGGGATAAAAATTCAGGTGTCGACGATCGATGGGTACAGAACATTGACGAAAATTCTCGATGAGCAAAAAATGGCTTATCACACATTCGAAACGTGTGATGAGAAGAAACTCCGTGTGGTACTCAAAGGAGTACCCACGGACATCTCCGAAATACAGATTAAGGACGAATTGGCGGCCTTAAATTTTCACCCGGACAAGGTCCACAGGATGACCCGGGTGAGAAATAATACTAGGGTCCCAATGGTCATGGTGATAGTGATTCTGCCTAGGGCAGAAAAAGATATCTTCAAGCAGGACAATTTGTTCGGCTTGAAGATAAAAATCGAGACCCTAAGGCAGAAAAGCGAAAAGACACAATGTCATAGGTGCCAGTTATTCGGGCACAACCAAAGTCATTGTACCGCGGACTACAAGTGCGTTAAATGCGCTGGTGGTCACAAAACGTCGGAATGCAAAAAGGCAAGGGAAAGCCCGGCAAAGTGCGCGAATTGCGGGGGTGACCACACAGCCAACGCACGGGTGTGCTCGAAAAGACCGGCACCAATTATCAAAAAGCCCGCGATACCTGCAAAGGTAATAGCGGCCAATAAAAAGCCAGTCTGGGACGGTAAAAACGTCACCGTGACTGGTAACACGCAAAAAAGTGCCGCGACCCCCATGGACCTGTCAGCGGCTTTTGAGCCGCTGATGAAGCAGGCCATGGAGACAATGATGCGGCAAATGCAGCAGCAAATGCAAGTGCAAATGCAGCAGCTGCTCAGTAACTTTATGGTAACCCCCACAATGTCCACAATAAATACCCGCAATGTCAGTTAAGGCACAGCCTGCATCCATGACAATTATGTCATGGAATGCAAACGGCATTGGCGGGAAAAAGACCGCGTTTACGGACTTCCTGCACGACCACAACGTGGATGTGGCGCTCGTGCAGGAAACGCACCTTAAGCCCAGGCATAGGTTTACAATACCAAACTACGAGGTGCATAGAAACGATAGGGAAAATGCGATCCTGGGAGGTACCGCGATAGTGATTAAACGAAACATTGATCACTATCTAGTGGAAACGCCCGATATCGGCATCTTGGAAGCTACACAAGTAGTAGTCAAGATGTCAGATAATTCCACGATAAGGCTCGTAAGTTTGTACTGCAGACCGGATAGGGTTTTTCCGGATGCAGGGTACGAGAGCCTTATAAACGATCTTCCAGGACCGCTCCTAATAGGGGGGGATCTGAACGCTGAATACAGAGACTGGGGAGATCCCACAAGTAACGCCTATGGGCCAGGTCTTAGCAGGGTGATCGAAGGTGATCAAGACCTGGTAAGAATCTCCCCGACCGAACCGACTCATTACATGCCAGGAATGCGGTCAACCCGGATTGACCACTTCCTACAAAAGCATGTAAATCGGAATCACGAATTAACGGTCATTCATGCGTTGGATTCAGATCACCTCCCCCTATTGTTTCAACTTGGGGATGTCGCAATAAACCGACACGAAATAGTGAGTCGGAAAACAGATTGGCAGGCTTACGAACGCGCGCTGTCACAAACCGGTCCTATTCCAAGAATAGAGAATAGTGAAGATCTGAACCTAGCTGTGGAGAAGCTTCAAACAGACATTTTGTCCGCGTTTGAAATATCCACAGCGGAAGTTACAAATATCGCCGCAAACCCCACCGCATTTCCCCTGAGGTTGAAAAATCTGATTCGGGATAAAAACCGACTGAGGAGAAGAGCCCGGGCTACCCTGGACCCTGCAATAACCCGGCAAGCGAATATGCTACAGGCCGTGGTTAAGGAAAGGGTCAGGGAGTTCCAGACCCAGTGTTGGGAACGGAAAATGGTCGATCTCGAACAGAACTCAACCTCTGCGTGGAAAATGGTGAGGGCATTGACTAAAGGAGGGAGGACGGCCATTCCCTCCCTAAGAGTCAATGGCGATAAGATACATGAACCGGAAAGAAAGGTGGAGGTCTTTGCGGATTGTCTGGAAGAGGTCTTCCAGGACAATTTCCCGCAGGACCCTCCCACCTTTCTAGATAGACAGGCGGCGGCGTTCGCGGAAGAGCTAGCCGCAACAATCACTCCCGACTCACTCAGGTATGCCACGCCAAGGGAAATAAGAGGGATCGTTAAACGTCTAAAAGTTAGAAAAGCCCCAGGTTACGACAAAATAACAAACACAATGTTGAGGAAGCTTCAGCCAAAACAGTGCGCGGAGTTGACTAATATAGTCAACGGTATGTTTAGGCTGAAGTACTACCCTGAGGCATGGAAGAAAGCCGACATTGTTCTGCTGCCAAAAGTAGGCAAAAGCAGAACATTGCCAGATAGCTACCGCCCCATAAGTTTACTGCCCGGTCTAGGAAGAGTCGCCGATAAGATAATCTTAAGGCGACTACAGGAATTGCCTCAATTGGGACAACTTGTTCCCAATGAGCAGTTCGGGTTCAGACCGAGGCATTGTACAACACTTCAAGCAACCCGCTTGACAGAGGAAATAGTCAGCGGGTTCAATAAAAGGAAGTACATAGGAGCGGTAGCCCTGGACATGTCAAAAGCGTTTGACAAGGTCTGGCATAACGGCTTTCTTTTAAAACTGCGGAATAACGGTGTACCAGTACATATCCTCAAGTTATTACAGTCGTTCCTGGGAGGGAGAACTTTCATGGTAAAGGTAGACTGTTTACGATCCCGGTTAAGGCAAATAAGAGCGGGAGTCCCGCAAGGCTCCCCGCTCTCGCCACACTTATATGCATGGTATACCTGTGACATCCCCAAAGATCGGAAAACAAAGCTCTATGTGTACGCGGATGACACTTTGACAACGTCAAAGTGTAATAACATCCAATACGTCGTCACAAGGCTTCAGAGGCACCTCGTAGAAATTGAAACCTGGGCTAAAAGGTGGAAAATTAAGATCAACCCAGACAAGACTCAAGCGATTGTCTTTACACGGAAAAGGGGCAATCCGCGAACAGAGCTTGCTCTGGGTGGTCGAAGGATACCCTGGCAAAGAAGGAACGTTAAATACCTGGGGTTAGTTTTCGACAAGAAACTAACCTGGAACGACCAGGTATCAAACGCACTTCAAAAAGCAAGGGGAGCCCACAGTAGGCTATACCCCTTGTTAAATGCCAGGAGCACTCTACACCGGAGAGTAAAATTACAAATATGGAGGCAAGTCGTTCGCCCCATACTAACGTATGCAGCCCCATGCTGGAATAAGGTATGCAAAACACAAATGGGAAGGCTACAAAGCTTTCAAAACAGAGTCGTAAGACAAATAGCGGGAGCTCCTTGGTTTGTGCGTAACGCACAAATCAAGAGGGAGCTCAACATGGAGGATATCTCAGAAACGATCCAGGAGCAGAAGGATCGTTTCATGAGACGGGTAGAGGGGCATCAAAACCCCGTGGTACAGGATGCGTTCCTGTACCGGCCCGGAGACAGGCCAGGGACCTACAAAAGGCCCCTGGATGTCTAACAAAGTTGCGCCACAAGGGCGCCAAATTGAGGTTTTTAAAGCTTAGGTAAATCCACATGGAAAAGTACAGACTAAAAATGAAAGAGGTACATACCTATCATGCACAAGCATTAGTATCTTAGTAGTAGTAGTAGTAGAGATTGTTTAGTTTACACTTGAAAACGGTTAGAGATACTTACAACCGAAACGTCGCGCAGAGGGGCCAAATGGAGCTAATGTCGGAAATAATTATTTAAACACCCAAAATATTAGAAACAAAAATAATGCGTATTGGTTATTATGATATAGGTTAAAATGCACCTGTTTAATATTTTATAATTTTATATTTGTTTTTTTTACAGGGTGATTTAAAAATAGATTTTTTTTAAAGAAATTTAAGTACTTTTAACAAAAAAGTAATTAAAACTTAAACATTTATTAAAAATGAGTTTAAAAATTCTACATTTTATAATATTTCTGTTTAAGATATTTAACTTGGCTACATATACAGTATGTCCCAAAAGTCTGGAATCACCTTTTTTTTTAAAACTTGGAGATAAAATCATGGACACGTCAATTTTGAAATAGGAAGAGGAGTCACCTAAAAATACTATATTGTACACAGTGTCCTCAATAAGACATATGCATGCATATTTTTTTACTTATATTGCATCTAAAAACTAATTTTACCATTTTCTAAAAAAAAAGGAATTTAATGTAAAGGCTTTTTGGATAAAAGTTGTTTATTTTTTGCTTGCATTTTGCTATTCTCTACATACAAAATTAGGTTTTGTATTAAAGATCATTGTAAAAAAATGACATAAGGGCAAAATTTATATTAAAATAAGACCTATTAATATTATTTTGTGGACACACTCCACACATGTGTAATTGTTTTGCTTTCTAACATTG
Source organism: Aspidapion aeneum (assembly GCA_963576565.1). Taxonomy (NCBI): domain Eukaryota; kingdom Metazoa; phylum Arthropoda; class Insecta; order Coleoptera; family Brentidae; genus Aspidapion; species Aspidapion aeneum. The sequence continues at coordinate 27,831,207 of OY755038.1, read as the reverse complement.
TTTTATTAATATTAACTTTAAACAACTAAACTTTATTAATATTAACTTTAAACAACAAGTAAGATGTAAGAATTAATATTATTAAAACCATTTCACGAATTTTGACCGTTTATATCTCAAAAACTGTACATAGAAAAAGTTAACTTTACTTACTTTTTTTTTGTTACATACCCCACTATAACATACTAAAATTATAGCCAGTTCAACCTAGACAAAAATTCCCCATAAGGCCTGTGTAAGCTAGGGCGTGGTCCTTTAATAATCCAGTTAACCCTTTCCAAAACAAAGATCTGTCAAAATGATATTTTTGAAAAATTGTCGGGCCCCTTTTCTAAGTTAAAAATACGAAAACGGCAAGTTTGTAAAAGTTTTGGTTCAAAATTTGACTTTCGAAGATTTACCCTCCCCCCACTCCTTTTAACTAAAGTAACTGTAACCGCTACCATAATTCACTTGACTTTTTACAGGCCTAAAAAGTTGTTTATATCAATTTGATTAAAATCCTTTATTTTAAATTTTTTTCGAACCAAGCTTTTCCTAATTTTTATGCGTCCGCCATCTTTAAATTTAATGAGTTAATCAAATTTATGTTAAAAAACTATCAATCAAATTTTTAGTCAATTAAACACTTTTTATTTAATAAAAATTCGTTAATAAACAAACAAGTTTTATATTTAAGATGTATAGTTTAATTTCTTTTACTTGGGTCGTATGTAGGCACTTTATTTTTAATATTAAAAATCTCAAAAAGGCGCAAAAAAGCGCAGCAATTTTTTTTTCATTTTGTTAAGAAACATTCAATTAACAAAAAAGTGACAATAGTTTTGCTTAACAAAATTTTATCACACACTAAGTTATATTTTTTATATTTCTTTTAGGTAAATTCTAATAATAATTGACTTCTTAGTTTAAAAAATATAATTACTCTATGACAACCTACAGCTAGATATTGGTATTTAGTGTTCTTCATATAATTAGAGAAAGTAATACATAATTATTCAATAATTTGTATGTAATTATCATAAAAATTAAACAGACGCTTTTTAAAGTGTCAAACTCACGTCATACTAAAAAACAGGTGAAAATATACTCTGGTGCATTTTGAGCCCTTTTGCTACATAATTTGAGTTCCAGATATTGTATATGTCTATTTGTGTTTTTTAGTTTCTTCCAATTTTACACCCGATTGGCCCCTTTGTGCGTCGTGTTTAAAATAAATAAAGACAGTGGAAGTCCGAAATTTTATTAATAATATGCTTGTTACGTAAATTACTATTACTACACATACCACTGTGCACAACTGGAATAAACAGACCGCACTTTTCAATAATATTATTCTATAAAACAGCAGGGGAAAGCGATTCAAGCAAGTCCGAATCAATTATTACTTAAACATATAATAATTAGGTACTTCAAGTTTATAGTGTCGTGTTTTTGTTAAAATACATGCAGTAATACGACTGCAACAAAGGTAGGTAAGTGATAATTTGTAAAAAAATACGGAAAGTGTTTTAGTATTTATAGACTAGTTTTCCGGCAATATTTTAAAACCACGTTGTGCTGCGTTGCGCAAAAGTAATAATAGTAGCTGTTCGATATCATGTATTATCACTGCACGGGCGTGACTACAGGGGTGCCTGGAAGGGCCGCCCCGCCCCACGACAGTTCCAGCCCCTACCCACAGAAAAAATTAGCAACCAAATATGTTAGTCAAAATATAAATGTATCGATGTTTTGAAAATATTTTCTTAGCAGACAAGGAAAGGAAGGTACAGGTAATTTAAATTAATGTCTTAATTGTTTTCAAAGCTTTGTACTCTATACGCTACTACATTAGGATTGTAGGTATTCTTTTTCCCAATTTTACAACAGGGTGAGTCCACATCAATTCAACCAATTTAAAAAATTTTTGAACCTTGAGTTTTTTGATGATGGTGATTTTGTGTAGTTATTCTCCGCCTAATAAAAAGTAAAAATACAAATTTTTAAATTTTTTGGTTGCATATTTTTTGAGTTATGCGTTTCCAAAAATAAAAATATTGACCCATTTTTAGCCTGCATCGGTTTCTTTAACCTTCTATAATTTTAAAACCGTTTAAGATAATTAGCTGAAACTCGCTATCTGTAGAGAACGATTCACAAGCCAAACTTTGAAGGGTTGATAGCCTCATTTCCTAAAAAAAAGGACAAAGGGTCTATGCCAAAATTATATTTTTGATGAAATCTCAAAAACGGATTTTTTGTTTTTCTTAATATTTATATTTTTTTTTCTTAGACTATTTGTTTACATGTGTGCAAAATTTTACCTGATGATAATGGGATCATAGTTAAAAAAAATTATTTAAATCTTGATGCATATATTGTTTGATATTTTTATTACTATAAAAATTAATATCTAAAGCGCACATATTGTTATGAGGCATCTTATTTATGTAGCATGTATATTATAAAAACGTGAACACCATGGGCATCTGGTTTCGCTACGTTGACATTTAAATAAAGAAACAATTAATTAAAAAACGTACTTACATAATAACGGGCTCACAAGAATAATTGAGAACCTGTACATAAATGCCCCTTTTCACTCTTTCGGGCTGCAATGTTTGATGTTGATGAAAATAGTTACATTATTTATCTCTTAAACAGTGGTTGCGCGTGGAGTAAAACTATAGGGGTGCACATTGCAGCCACACCCAACAGATAACGCCAAGTTGTCTCAGTGCACTAATTTAAGCTGCACCTTTCACAGCCAATGGCAACCGGTGGGTGGCATCACGAGGATGCGGGTGTTATCGATCGCCGCAATTGATTCACGAGAGCCTTAACCGAAGTAAGGCCCAGATTCTGTGTACTGTAATATTCTATATTTCGTAATTAGAATGCGACATAACATTAACGGTGCACAGAATTTGCATCCAGTTAGGCGCGGCGCCGGCGGTAGCCGACCTACGCATCCTCGTTTCAACTCAAATACAAACACATACATACCGGGTATTAATTCTTAGTTAGTATTCAAGTCTTTGGTGAATTCCTTTTGCGGTTTATTGATACTTTATGATGAAATTATTAGTTAAAGGTTGGTCAGATTTTAATATTTTTTAAGTAAAATTTGGAGTGTACGTGCACATGTGCACTTATGGAGGAACCGCCACTGCTCTTAAAATAGTGGCAAAATCGGCCGTAAGGTAATTAAATATCAGCGGTGGCGTATTATTTTGACTGATGACTTTTTGTAAAAACAAAAGTTGCGTAAACATGGCGTTTCGTAGCGTGTTTTCTCAGTCTGTTTGGCTTTGCGGCGTACCCGTTCTGGAAATTAATTTGATTTTACGTAATTACCGAAGTCGAAATGGTAGCTTGAAAATCGAAAAAAAATTGGTTGGTATTTTCCACTTAATGTTGCAACCCCTATGATGACCAAAACCATCTCACAATAGTGAGAAATTCCAGAAATGTGACATAGTGGATGTGTAATCTTAACTTAGGCGTCAAAATAAGTAAGTGAAAATGATTAAAAACCTTTGAAATAGTATAATTCCAGTCACGGCTAATTTATAGGTAAAATATTAAAGTAGAGGAATTGTCAAATAGTTATATTTAAGGTAAAATAAAAGAATTTTGAACAACATCAATTTACAAAAATGAATTTTTAAATAGGAACCCACTGTCATCCCATGGTAAAACTTGGCCTACATATAAATAAGTAGTCTAGAAAACAAATATAAAAAAATTGAACAAAATTAAAAATCCGTTTTTAAACTGCATCAAAAATAAATTTTGTGGTTAGACCCCTGCATTTTTTTTACAAGGAGAATGCCAATAGGCATACCATAATTAAGCTTGTAGACCTATAAAATTACACAGCAACTTTTACCTCGATATGCTCAGGACTTTATGAATAACAAGGGTTTAAAGAAATCAAGTCAGTGCTAAAAAAGACGATATTAAGCATTAAAAAAAATTAATAACTCAAAAACTAGACTGCTAAAAAATCTAAAATTTTGCATTTTTACATCTTTCTACTTAGTAAAGAATTTGACCAAAAATTATGAAAATCAAAAGTGACAAGGTCCAAACCATTGGTTGATTTGATATGGACTTACCCAACAATGCTCAATAATCACAATTTTATTATTGTTTATAAGTCGTTAAATTTAACAATTATAGTTTAATTTTATGTATTTCTTTTAAAGTATTCCAAAGGCGTAAAATATAGCATTTTTTGTTCGCTTATCTCCAAATTTTCGCAAAATCCATTCTAAATTTCTCCCCAACTTAGCCCCCTTTGGTCGATAAACCAATTAATCTTTAAAACTACGTTTCCAGACGCTACGCTATCAGTCTGTGTGGCCGTCGCTCACTTTGCAGCCAGAAAAACTCCTGTGCCAATCATAATTGTATTTAAGCTTTGCCCCATTACACCCTTTGAAGCTCCCACTAAAAACTTTATCCCTAAAAATCTTAGTTTAATAGCGCAAAAATTTAGTCAATTACAACTTAATTTTGTATTTGGTGCTAGAGGAAAAGTTTATAAACATTTTGGTCCTTATTAGACTTCGCTTAATTCACTTTTCTTAAAATATTCGCCTGAGGCGCACAAAACTTTTGCCCCACATATTCAGGGCCTCCACAAATCATAAATTTAAAAATTCTAAACATTTTGGATCCGTCTAAAAATGTGTTAAAAAAGTCTGGATATATCTTAGAAAAGTATGGAATTTTTTTTGGAAAGTTTGAAAATATCAGGAACTGTACTGGAAAAGTTCAGAAATGGGCGGCGGATAAAAGATCTAAAGTACAAAAGGTCGACTTCTTTCTCGGGATCCTAGAGGGTGTAAATCCGTTTCGTGAAGTTTTTTTTTGCTAATGTTCTCGATGTTTTGTTCTTTCGACCTTTTATCCGCCGCGCCGCCCTCAGAAATAGAAAAGTTTGGAAATCTTCCGGAGACGTCGTCAAATGTCCAGGTTTTGAAATATTCGGGAAAAGTCTGATAATGAAAAGTTCTGGAAATGGTCAGGAAAAGTTTAGAAATGTTTTTAAATAGTATGTAAATACTCTAAATCAATTAGTTAACAAAACAAAAGTTAAACTTTTTTTATAGTTTTCTAATCTTAAACTTAATGCTCCGTAAACTTTAAGAGATTCTTTGTTTTACGTAACTTTCAATTAGTTGATTCTATTTGAACCTATTGTTATCGGACAGGGCCAGGAATATTTCTTGTAATATTAACCCGCTAGAGCAGCGTCCCATTTAAAATCGCCATCCTGTATAATAATATTTTCTCCATCAACATAATAATATGATGGATATCAATTGGAATAAACTTGTGGTACATGGCAGTATAAAGAAGGGACTAGACTGGATTAGAAACCTTGATAGATATACTAAAAATATAGGTATATTTACATACCTACATTTGAATGGATACCAAAATAAAACTGCAACCCCCTCCCCCCCTAAGCCGATTTTTCGTAGACGCAACTGCTGTGGTATAATTGGTTTTAATTTAATTTACTTAAAACCATTGTTTAAAAACTGATTTTTTTTAAAACTCATAGGTCAGTAATCCTTAGTGGTTTAAAGTGATATGACAGGAAAATGTCAGGTGACCTCGCAGGTGACTCAAACAGTTTTATCGCTGCCCTCGATGTCGGAACGACGACTATCAAATGTCATATTGTAGACAGGCTGGGACGTTCAGTAGGAAAAGCGTCTACCAAAGTAAGTCACAATTTATCTACGAATTGTTGTTGTTGTTAAAAACTTATTTAATAAAATTTCTTTAAAGTTTTTTGTTTGAACGGAATTTTTTTTAAACGGAAATATTTAAAAAAACAAATTTTGAATGACATTTTTTTGAAAAATTATTTTCTTAAAATAGCTTTCTTATCCTCCTTTTGGAGGTCGAAATCAGTGTTATCCTAACTTTTGCCAATTGATCGCAAACGTATCCTAACCTGTCCAGACAAGCCGCTGATCTTTTTCCACCAAAGAATGAAGAAAGGGCAGAATTGGATACGTTTGCGACCAATTGACAAATGTTAGGATAACACCGATTTTGACTTTGACTAAAATGAGGACAAGAGATCTAGTTAAAAAAAATTGCCAAGAAATGTTTTTTAACAGTTTAAAAGTTTGACAGTTTCATCTGTCAAAAAATCTCTTTTGTGAAAAATGAAGCAACAACCAACCTTAACAGTTTATAGTGTTAGGTTCGTTTGTCAAAGAATCCCTTCTGCAAAAACTAAACCACCCTTTAGTATTTTTAACAACCAAAGTGGTATGGAAACCATGGAAGGTATGCAAACCATAACCAACAATCCCAAGAGAAATTAAAGAACGAACAATTATAAAAAATTGTTTGGTTTTCACTCACGTGTGAAATCAACAGAAACAACTACTCCGATAGAAAATACCCCTACCGGCATTGAATTATACTGATGGTTTGATGCTTTCGTTAGGAACTTGTTAAAACTGTTTGGTCCTGACAATCTGCAGGAACAGTGATCCATGACAGTCCGGAGTAGTTGTTTCTGTAGGTTTCACACAACTTATGTTTCACACAACTTATGCTCTACACGGAGCTATCGCCTACATTCACCTGAGGATGGCCTAAAAGGCCGAAACCGGTCGTGGATTGGCATGGACCACTGTTCCTGCAGATTTTCAGGAAGTGTTCCAGACGGGGATCATTCGTATCCTTATGATCAACGTTGAAGAGAGTGAAAACCAAACAGTTTTAACAAGTTCCCAACGACAGCATCAAATATAATAATTCAATGCCGGTAGGGGTATTTTCCCTTGGAGTAGTTGTTTCTGTTGGTTTCACACAAATTATAAAAAATATTTCGTGTGTATCAGCTGAGACTCGAGGAATTTTGAATTTGTATTTCAACGCCATACCAATTGGAAACACAGATTTTATTAATATTTATTATGTCTCAGGATAGGAACGCTAGTTCTCAGGATATTCACTTGACTTATAATTCTTCATTACCACTGTTTTTTTAAGACACAAAGGTGATCTCATGCTTTCAGACGTTGATACTTATCTAATTTGAGTTCATATTTTAATAGTGGAAACAAAGAAAAGATCACTTGAATTGCTTGGCCGAGTGAATACTCTGAGAACTGTTCCTATACTGTGCCAATAACTATGATACGAGGGTTGTCATTTAAGTTTTTCATACCTACGGCTGGAATAAAACAGTAGATAACTTTTCAAGACTTTCTTGTTTCTCGAAGTATTCATCACGAGAATTAATGAAGTTTTGCATGCGTTCAAACCAGTTGTCAAAGCTTTAATTCCACTCGTTTGTTGGTACTGTCAAAATTGCATTCTTGAAGGCGTGGCCTGCTTCCTCTGGCGACTGAAATGTTTAACCACGCAGTCCATTTTTGATTTTCGGAAAAGTATGGAAATCCTTCTGACTTAGGTCGGGACTCTATGGAGGATGGTCCAACAATTTGACGTTTTGTTGGGTTAAAAATGCATTGGTTTTTTATGCTTTGTGCGAACTTGCATTGTCTTGGTGGAGGATGATTCGTCGTTCGGAGTTGTTTTTCGAAGCTCAGCGATGACTTTCGGCAAACAAATGGTGATGTAACAAACGGCAGTAACAGTCCTATGATCTTCCAGAGAAATTGTTTCTACATGACCTGCTTTTGACACAAATGTCGCCACCATCGTTTTGGATACACTTCGAGAACGGATGACTTTTGTTGGCTTTTCTTCATCTTGGAACACCCAAACAGACGGCTAATGTTTATTTTCGTGTTTATATGGGTAAATCCACGATTCGTCACCACTCACAATGATGTACACCTTTTTTGTGTTTCCTGCCTCAAAGCGGTCTAGAGTTTTCTGACATCAATTGACCCTAGCTTCTTTCTGTTCTTCTGTTAACAGAAGCGGTATCCAGCGGAAAATTAATTTTCTTACCCCTGATTCTTTATGTAAAATTTTTTGAATTGAGGTCTTTGAAATCCTCAAGAAGCCTCAATCTCGCGATATGTGACATGTCGATCTTCCCTGATCAACTGATGTGGTGCTGCATTACCGAAAACAGAAATCAACTCGGCAAGGCATTCTTGTTGAGATAATTTTCTTAGAAAGTTGTAAAAAATTATAGCTCTAAAATGTTCTCGGTTTAATCCCATTTTTCGACTGATTTGTTAACTTAAAATATTCACTGTAGCTATAAGACTATATGTATCGCACTGACATTTTGAATTTAGGTTAGGTAAAGAATGAGGTTAAGTTTTAGTAACGACATTCGATCAGTGTCGCCCTCTGTGTTCCTCTATGCAAAATATAAAAGACAGTCTCGTAGAAAGTTTTAAAATAAATATTACAAGTGTTTCGGTGGGCCAATTGGTAGGGCATCGGCGTACAGAGCCAAAGGTTCCGGGTTCCAGTCCCGGCTGATGCACAGGAAACTTTTTAAATAATTTTGCGTTATTTAATTTCACCCCTGGTTTGGCACCCTTTAGTAATTTCGAAAATGTGTGCCCCAGGAAAATGCCTGGTTACCCAGGTTCTGAAATCGAGGTCGCAACGGGGTTTGACAAAACTTTTAGGTAAAACTCTACTATCCAGATAAACAATCCGTAGAGATCAATCCCGACGAACTTTGGACATCGATACAAGAAGTCATAAAACAAGCAGTCGAAAATGCTAAGACAACCTTAAAAAAAATTATCTCCATTGGAATATCCACTCAACGATCGACTTTTGTTACTTGGCGAAAGGATAATGGACAGCACTTGCACAATTTTGTGACATGGAAAGATACAAGGGCCACTGAGATGATTGAAGAAATTAACGATTCTTTAAAAATGAAGGTAGTATGGGTTTAGAGACCCTGTTATATTATTATTATTATACATATTATTCAATACATATGTAAGACATAGTTTAAAAAAATAGAGAGGCGACAAACTTGTCAAAGGCAAAGGAAAATATTAAAAAATATCGGTGGCCTATACTCTAGAATTGTTTAGAGAGAGACGTCCTTGTCAATTGATAACTGTCGGAAACCAAAAATACACGATTTTTGATAAAACATATACCGGGGTGACGGACAAACGTATGTAACACCAATGTACTTGACAAAAAATTTAAGTTTCATTGATGGCTTGGTCGCTTCTCTATTTCTTCAAAATAAGCAATACATAAAGGGATTCTAGCAAGCGCGGATCTGGGATAAAATCTATGGGGGGGGGGGGGGTAATTGCCGACGAATTTTTGTTTTTTAATTTTTTTTTTCTAGGGGGGGGTAATTTTCCTATTTTCCCTTATTTTATTAGGAAAAAGTGCATATTTTCCTTTCTAGGGGGGGGGGGGTTAATTACCCCATTACCCCCCTCAAATCCGCGCTTGGATTCTAGTATGGGTATGGTATTTGCTATAATAATGCTGAGAGAATTTCCCTAGATTTTTGTGTTTTTGATGTTTTTAACGATTTGACACCAAGGCGGGTTCTTCACCTATTTTGTATTAAAGAATTGAAAGACAGCTTATTAACTAATAACCGGCTTCATCTCTAGAGAAACAGGTCAATACAGTTCCCACGAATTTTTTTTAATATCAAATCATAGCAAATGGCATCGTTTCTTCAAAACTAAAAGTGCTTTTCTATGCACCAAAGCTTCAAAAGAAGATCATATTTTTATTCGAATATTATATGCACTGAACACAAACCGTCTTTCATTATAAAATACATTTACAAGAAAATCATATCGGCTTATTTCTAGAAAAAAAAACTTTATTTTGACGGGTTTTTAATTTTCTTAGAAAAACAACGTTTACCGTCGCCACACTAAATTAGTAGCATGTCCTTGACTGGACTTGCGTGTAGCTATTAAGCTGAAAACATTCTTCATTTTCAGGTACTGCGAGGCTCAACTAATCTGCTGTATTTTTTTACACGAATAAATAGACTTAGAGCTGTCAGTAACTTTAGGTTTTCGAACCCTCAAGTAAGTATACTAGTTGCGATCGATGTCGGAAAAATGTACACAACGATTTCTATAGTTCGCGACCACCTCACTCCGTGGACCACCATATGACATTTCTCGGTGTTAATGCGCATGCTTCGATCACAAACTGCTTCTTTCTACTGGGTCTACACAACAGAATAAAGTTCGCCTAAAATTTGTGTGATGTCTCCTATAGGAACTCAAGAATACGGATATTTTACTCCATTAGCTAATTTTATACCATAAGTCCAATTTTTATCTTTTGCAAGCACAATTTTTATTTTCTTGATTTTTTTTTTCTTTATTTAAATGTCAAAAGTTTGTTTTGTGTGGCTCTGCGAGTGACAAAAGCGCGATGTAACAAAACCGCGCGTAACAAAAGCGCGTGTGTCACAACCGCGAGTAAAAAATACTCTGCCAATATATGGGCCCCTAAGCTCACACTAGGTACTACAGTTATAGTGTACGTGCGAGCTATTAAAACTAAAAACTGAAATATATCTTATTCAACTCCAAACTAAATTACCTTTTGTTTGATACCACACAAGCCATGTTTTGACATAAACTCAAATTTTTGAAATCTACCCCCACCCTTAAAAAAACAAAAACTAAAATGTATTTTGTTTAACTCCGGACTCAATTACCTTTCGTTTGATATCACACACGCCATATTTTCACGTAAACTCTAATTTTTGAAATCTACACCCTTTTTAAAGAAAAAAAAACTAAAATGTATTTTGTTTAACTCCATACTCAATTACCTTTCGTTTAATATCACACACGCCATATTTTTACATAAACTCTAATTTTTGAAATCTTCCCCCACCCTTTTATTTGGTTTGTGTTCGGTGAATTTTCTTCATTTTTAAAAGACCCAGCCTAGGTACCAAATTTCATTAAAATCGGCCAAGCGGTTTTTGAGTTATGCGCGTTGGTCGTTACAGACAGACAGACATACAGACAGACAGACAGACAGACAGACGGCGCGACAAAAAAGTTTCAAAATCATCTGAAACGCAAAGGTATATAAAAATTTTTAAAATCAGAGCAATTTTTTTTTTTTGGAAACAATTAGGATCACCATAGCTCACACTACTATAGTATAGTATATGTGTGAGCTAAAACGCTAGAAATAAAAGCGCTATGTAACAAAACCGCGAGTAACAAAAGCGCGAATGTGTATAACTAGCGATACGTTTATTTGTGTACTGTGTACTTCTTCTTCTTTTTTTATACACAGTTCACAGAACATTAACGACTTTTAGTTATTTGCGAAACACTGTGGCCAAACAACACATATCTACTAGTTTTTATAAAAAATATGTTTCAATAATTGGCATAAAATTAAAACTGCCGATTACTGCGCATTGGTAGCTCTTTGTCTGGTATCAAAAATATTTTAAATTTAGATTACATTTTGTCATAACGTTTTATGCGCGGCAACACTGTCTTTAAATAATGGAACTCAAGTCTGCCGTATTCGTCCCCAAGTAAGGTCAAACATAAGGAATAAAGTTTAAACCAGGTAACCGCGCATGTCTCAAATAAAGGATAATGTGAAAAATGGGACTTGCAGAAGGTACCTGTTATGAGAAAGAATTCGCTGAATCTTGAAATGTTTGTAGCACACAACCCCTTCGACGGGTAAACTTTACCTTTACATTGAAAACAAGGTGTCACTCCACCCACGAATGAGGTAAGTGCTACAAAAATTTCACGATAGCCAAAAAGTGTCCCCCTCGCAACAATGAGGCATGTGCGGAAATTGCCCCCGCAGATTTGTTATAAAATTTTTGTCAAATTAAAATTATAAAAAATTTTATATAATGGTTAAAATTAAGTAGTAAAATTATATTATAAGTTGGTTTTCATTAAATAGATTTAAATTGGCGTCTAATCAGGTAATCATAGTACGATACCTAACATTGCCTACAGTTTGCGTATTATTACCCGACATTAGATTAAACGTTAATGGGTATATTATTTTTTTTACCCTAATAGCTCTCGAGCATAAAATTAAAAAGGTAGATATTGTTTTTCGAAAAAAACAATAAGGTTGGAAAGTTGGTACCTATTTGTATGTGTCTTGACCTAAACCAACAATTTCGTCGTGATGTCTGTTTTGTTTTTAATTGTCTGTCTGTCTATCACAGAAACAATAATGTTCGACCCTGCAATGCGATGAGCTGAAAATAGTTTGATGAAAAATTACCACTCTTAAGAATAGTATTTTTAGGTTAAAAACGTGCGTATCATTAACCTCCACGTCGGGGAATCGTTTCAAACCCATGCATTATCACACGCGATGCATGAAGCCAGAACCCCCATTTAATCTTAATGTTTCTTTTTTGAGTAGACAGGATTTCGGTTACTGCGCATGCTTCAGTTTTGGTGGTTTTGAAACATACCGTTACATCACTACATTATTTGACAGTTGTCAAAAATTTAGGGTTATTTCTATGATTTTTTTTTCTAAGAGCTAGTTGATTGGATGAAAATGTATCAAATTGTAAATTATAATTGTAGTTTTCCTAAAATTAATTGTGCAGATTTATTGTGGACACCATAAAAAGTATTTAATGGCATCTATAAACCACTCTTAACTTTATTAAACTTACTTCTCCCGGCCATTTTTCCACAAACCGCACATGTTTTACGTGAATTATTTCCCATTTTTTACAGAAAAAAAACATAATTATACACGACAAACAAGAAACACCGCAAAATGTAAATAAATAAACAACAAATATGGCGTCCATACACACGCATGCACACTTGAAAATTCGCGTCTGCGAATTTAAATTTACTATTGTTTCCAAAGCAAGCTATGAGTGCTTCACTTTTCGATTTTTTTAACAAGGTGCGTACCATTCGTCTCCCATCACTCACAAAACTACGCAAGTATTCCGTAAGATGGGGTGACCATATGTGTTTAGCTTAAAAGGAGGATATCAAAGACAAAAAAGCCGGATTTTCAATAAAAAAGCCGGACAAAACCGGTCAGTTTAAAAAACTGTCCTAAAAAATTTGATATGACCTAAAAAAAATCTCTTGCAACCGAAAAACGTGAATTTGCATAAAAACCAATAAAAAACCACCTTAAAAAAACTTTGACCAAAGGTACGCAACTAGCCGAGCCATTTCAGCCATTTGCAAAAAAGAACTAAGCAAACCAAATAGGTTGGGCGAGGGGGGTGAGATGGCTTAACACACCTCACGATTAATAAAAAATAAAAGTAATCTAAATAAAAATTTTATTTTAATTAAAATCTAAATAAACAACTAGATAGTCGAAAAAAAATAAGTAGGTATAGTTTTTGCAAAGTCACCTGAATAACTCCTAATACGGAGTTCTATCGATTTCATGTAATTTTGCTTCATTCTGCCCTTTAAAAGTTATCCAAATTCATATAAAATCTTCCTGGTATAATTTCAACCCTACCGACAGAGAAGAGGCGCAGCTCTTTGCGGTCCGACAACAAAGTATTTGTTTTCCGATGGACCGAGCCCAGGTGGACAGACGGCACCTGATTGGCAGATTTTTTTGAGATGCGCTTTTAATTGCTTTCGGGTGTGCTTTTCGGGACCCCTTTAATCGGCAGTATGCAGAGTTAGAACATAAATCAGTGTCTTGCCTGTAGGTGTAGGAATAGAAAGTTTTATTATCTATTTTTATTTCTTTAGTTTACGCCAGAATTAAATTAAATAATTTTCATGAGTATATCTACCGCCGCCCATCTCACTTTCTATAAAGGATATGCCGATGGTCAGCTTTTATCTTTGTTCAACTGACTTTGCAAAGACTATACCTACCACCTACCTTTCGAAAAAATTGTGCCACAGTTTCTGCAATATTAAAAAAATGCTAAAAAAGTTTTAAAAAATGCGCCGCAAAACAAAATTGTCGAAAAATATTTATAGAAAGTAATCAAAGGGGCAAAAAAACATAAAGCACTTTTCGTAAAAAGTGGCGCTGGCCCTGTATAGAACACAATGTTTGCAATATAAGAAAATACTGAAAAATTTACACAAATCGCCACGCAGGCAAATTTTTTTATAATTTTTGGGAAAAATCATTGGAAAAAACTACAAAAAAATGTAAAAAAGTGCGCCGTAGGCGAAAATTTCCGAAAAATTAGGTATATTTCGAAAAAAGTTACACCTCAGAAAAATTAAGTACTTTTCACAAAAAATGCCGCCACAAAAAAAGAAAATTGGTAATTTTTTTACGTGACTTGATGAGTTCGCTCCTGATAAATTATGCTCATTGCATTTGGGGGACTATATTTTAGGTTTGGGGAGCTTAACAGCCCCACTTCCCCTTAGGTTGCACCTCTGGATGACCAAAAATAAAAGGCCTTTGGTCCCGGACGAAAAAAAAAGCCGGCCGGACATTTTTATTTTGCTTAAAAAGCCGGACTTGTCCGGCTTTATCCGGACGTATGGTCACCCTACGTAAGACGTAACGTCTAGTAATATCTAACCAATCGACAGTCAAATTAATCCACGATGGAGCCTTTAATTGGATCGCTGATTGGTTGAATCCCTACGTTACGTTTTACGAAGCTTGAGTAGTTTTATGTGTGTAAACTTTGATTATACAAATGTATTGTATAATCAAAGGTGCAATGTGCAATCCAACATATTTATATTTTTACACAGGTTACCTACATAATTTGAGAGGTCATTGAACCTGACTGGCCAACTGTAATCAGATTAAAAAATCTACGTCGCCGGGTTGCCTTAAACCATTTGTTTTATGGAAATCCGATGAAGCAGCTACAGTCGTCCAGTGAGGTTCATATGACGGGTTCTGTAGGCAACCTGTCTAAAAGTATATAGACCTTGCTTGGGTGTATTCCATAACACGAAATTTCAGGTCACTATTCGCCTCCTATGGATGCTAACTCACAACAAAGATGTACAAAAGGCCCTAAAAAGTAATAATCTCTTGTATGGCACCTTGGAAACCTGGCTAATATACAAATTGACTTTGGGAAAGACGTACGTCACTGACGTTTCCAATGTCAGTGCGACTGGGATGTACGATCCATTTTTAATGTGCTGGAATTTTTTGCCAAAATTTGTGGGAATACCGGGCGGCATATTTCCCGAGATTGTAGAAAACGATTACAATTTTGGAGAAGTTCATCCGGATATTTTTGGAGAACCGATTAAAATCGGGTGTGTGGTAAGTTAATCTTTTTTTTGTCTTCGTAGCTAACGTTAGGTATTATTTTCGTTAAAAAAATTATTTTGCTAATGGTGCTAACTGAATTAAAATGGTATATGGTATAATATGGAAAATCTCAGGAATCTCCTGGAAATATCAGAAAATTATAGTAAAACGCGCGGCGAATAATTTAAAAAAAAATAATTTCCAAGATACTCTATTCGGTAGAGGCAGAGAACATATAACATCCAGTTATTTCTTCGATGGTAGAGGCCTTTATGACTCAGGAGGTTTATTCCGTAAATGCTCCCCTGGGAGTAAATTTCAATTCAATTCACCGTTACCATTGGTCAGTTTATAGTGTATGACTTTAAACTGACGCGGAAGGGATCATTTTCAACAGAACATTTGACATAACAAGCTCTCCTCCTTTGCAATAGGAGAACTTTGAAGTGAGATTTATTATTGAAAAGATTCACCAAAAATGTCAATACTATCAAATTTATGTCATATAACTGATATTGACCAATGATAACCGTGAATTTAATGGAACATTTACTTCCTAGGGAGCATTTAAAGAATAAACCCCCTGGGGTTGAAAGGCCTTACCTTGGGGAACAGAATTTCACTTATTGGAAATCTGTCAAACTCATGCTAAATACAATATGGCGGCTCAAAAAAAAAAGAATAAAACCCGCTATGGATATTTTTTTACGATTATGTGCACTCGCAAGGAGATCCCTATCACGCTCGAAAAGCGGCAAGTGCGCGGAAATGTTGGTGTATGTTGGTTTTAAAACGGTTCAGGTTGTAACCTGTAGGGAAAACTGTCGCAGGGAGTTTATTCCACAGGATACAACTTGTCAATAGACATGGAAATCAGCAGTTTCTCTATAAAACGCAAAAAACACGCAAAAAACATGATGTTGACGATCATATTAGTTGAAAAATAATAGCAACAAAAATAGCGCGGAACAAAAAAAACACTGCGGCAAAAAATCTAGAGACAAAACAGTTTTGTAACATAAAAATAACAGAAAAATAGGGAGTTATTGCAATAAATCCAGAAAATAATAGTGCCGGGCACTATACTGACAGTTTTCCATTGAAACCTGACAGTTGATCTTTCAAAATTGACATACCAAAGTCGAATTTATAAATCCCGTCGTTTATTTTCCATTAATAATCGCGGCACTATTAATTCCGGCTCTTATAATACAGAAAGGCCTAATTTTGAACGAAGACAGCTGTTCTTGTAATGCAAAACTGTCAGAATAGTGCCCGGCACAATTTCTGTTCGGCTTTATTGCAATAAGTCCCTATTATCAGAAGTAAACTAAGTAAAATAAAATTTCAGTTGGGGGATCAGTCAGCTTCAATGTTCGGTTCATGCAGCTTTAGTGAAAACGACTTTAAGCTTACCTTGGGCACCGGTGGCTTTTTGGACATTAATACTGGACACGAGATCCATACCAGTCTGAATACAGTGTATCCGTTGGTAGGTTGGAAGGTGCAGGGAAACCACTGTTTTTTAGGTGAAGTCCCATGCCATGACTGTGGATCTTTGGTTGAGTGGTTGTTGGAATCTGGTAGGTAATATCTGGAAATTTATCATCCTTGTTGTTCATACAGGGTGTTCTCAAAGTTGAGTCATTTATTTTAACAGGCTGTAGAACTCGTAAAAATAAGTAATTGTACCAAAAATCGTTTATATAAAAGTTGCAGAATAAAGAAGTTATTAACAATTAGAAAAATGTTAAATTTAAAGGTTAAAGGATATAGCAAAGTAAAAAGGTGTCAAATAATTTCTTGTTTAAAAATTAAATAGAGAAAAAATGCGACAATTTTTAAATGATATAAATGATTTATATTCGAGGAAAGGTGTCTATTATCGGATACTTTTTTCTTTAGGCCTAAAAAATTTTTTTTTCAGCTTTATTAATTTTGATAATTATACTTTGAAATCAGTTAAAACCATACACTAGCATAATATTTTTGCAATACAAAAATAATTTGTCAACGCTTAAAACTAAAAACACTCTTACCTTCTAAGAATAGATTGCCTATAATCAGCAGCGGTAAAATTTTCGTGCACTATGATTTCACGTAAACAACTGAACAGCAAATAAAAACTTGTCGCAGAAATCTGTAATTTATGTAGAATCTGTACAGCTTGGTGTAGCATCGGTACATGCACACGCAGGTAGATCAGACCAGTAGTTTAGGAAATACTTGACTATCCGATATTAGAAACCTATTCGATAATAGGCGCCTTTCCTCTACTTCATCATTTGCAAACCTAATTCGTTTAAATTATAATTTTTTCGAATAATAAATATTTAAAAAAAAATAACAAAGTATTTGCATGTGTCTGGTACTGTCCCTTTTCAAGTCAACTCATATCTTTATTTTGAAATATAAAAATCAAGATATGTACTTAACAGCAAAAAAACTCAATGTTAAAATTCAGCAAATTTTTGAAGCAATAACGAAAAGTGGACCAAAGCAAAAAAATGTTGTTCAAAACTCACTCAAAAGTCCTGTTTTTTGGGAAAATTAAATAAAAAATTACGAAAAACTAAATTCGAACTCTCTAGCAATTTGATAAAATGGCTACAGCATAAAGGGACCTTATAATTAATACATTTACAGAAAAACAAAATATGTTTTACGCTAGGAAATATCGATGTCCCAAATTTCGTCACCATTTATGTCTCAAACACCGTCACCTCAGTTTTGCGTTCTATTTTTAAAAAGTCTGTCAGGAAAAAGGTATGACAAAATAAGTCATTAAAAACCTCGATTTTGGTAACATGTCGCAATTTCTTTCTTTATAAAAAAAGTATTATTTTTATAATGCTTTTTTTATTTTAGAATTTTAAAATCCTAAATTAAATTTAAATCATTTTGTGCAATAGGATTCTTAATATTGGAAAAATAAAAACAAAACTGACAAAACATTGGCCACTGACGATAATTGGCGACCCTTTTAAAAATGTTTGTCTTAAATCTGGTCTGGTTTTTCTGCAATGCAACTTTAGAATTTAATTTTTTTTAGAATTAATTTCAAGCATTGAAGATTTAAGCAAAATTTCTGACATTGAAGCGAAAGGAGGATTATTTTTTATTTCGGCATTTAGCGCATCAGGGGTAAGTAAAATATTATATACAGGGTGTCCCAAATTCAATGTTTTTGGGGGGGTTTCTCAGGTGTTTCTGGGGTAGATAGAAAAACTATGACCTCCACTTGCGAGGCTTGATTTTCAAGAGAAGCTAACAACATTTTTCAAGGTAATAACAACATTTTTAAATAATAAAAACGCCCAACTACTAAATCAACTTGTTAGTAGAGTAAATTTGAAGGGTATTTCAAGAACAAGCTGCAAAAAGGGTATATTTTTTATATTTGGCATGGTGGTAGCTAACATCAAGAGCTAAATTTTTAATCGAGGATCCCTTATTTTCCGGCATCAGAATCCAAGATGGCGGCTGCCAAAGTTAGGAAAAAAATTAATTCCCTGTTTTAAGAGAAATTAAATTAATTTTGATAAATTTACTTTAAGTGGGACCCACTTAATTCAAAAATGTGAAAAAAACACTTTAAAAATATTTCAACAACGGCTGGACTAAATGTCAACATATTATATATTTTTGAAATCAGAAAAAGGAATTAAATAAATTATATACAGGGTGTTTTATTTAAAAGAATAAACCATATGTCAATAGTTTGACAAGTGTATGACATATGTCATTTTGGACATCAGATTCTGATGATTTATGAAAAATTATTTAACTTTGTTAATTTAAACGCTACTGTTCGATCAATATTAACGGAGATAGCTATTAAGTAAAATATGTGTTTTGTTTAACGAGATGTCTTGTTTTTTCAGTTTTTTTTGTTAAATTTCGAAAAAATAAACAAAAATGTTTTTTTTTTACTTTTTTGCCGCCATCTTAAAAAAGTAAATAAATTATATTTTTTTTTGTACATTAAAATTTAAAACTAATTAATGTTAATATAAAACTACATATCTTGGTAAAAAAAATTACCAAACCAAAAATATACTGTTGTATTTATATTTTGAACGCCGCCATCTTGGATAATAATAGACATATGTAATTTATTCTCAAAAATTTAAAATCGGCGACCCCCATTTAGTATAAATCGATATATTACACGGCAATACTAGTTGTGTCAAAAAAGAACAAAAAAATAACTTTTTTATCTGAACTTCGGCCGCCATCTTAAAATGTTAAATGTCAAATTGTAACTTTTTATGAATGTTTACACAATCTGGCTTACGACTGATAAAATACAATTTTTTTTTTATAAAAATTGTATTTGGTCTACAGGTTGCAAAGGTCTGTTTTATTTTTGACAAATTAAGCGCCATCTTTGTGTCGGCTGGGATTCTTTTAAGCATGTTTAAAGAGCTGGTCAGTAGCTTTAATATGAGGTATTAAAAGTAAATATCGCACAAAAAATACAGAAAATATCCAAGAAAAACTATTTTTTAAAAATATAGCCGCCATTTTGTTTTGCAGTGACAGGTGTAATTTTTTTTTACATTTTTAAATTGAGGAGGTCCCACTTAAAGTAAATTTATCAAAATTGATTTAATGTCTTTGCCAGCCGCCATCTTGGATTCTGAGGCCGGAAAATCGGGGATCCTCGAATGAAAATTTAGCTTTTGGGTTTAGGTACTACTATGCCAAGTATAAAAAAATATACCCTTTTTGCAGCATTATTTTACAAATTTACTCTACTATGTACCTTTAATCCCTAAATAAAACATAAACATTTTTAGTCACCTAGAACCAACGAAAATTATGCAACAGGATTCATAGGAATTACACCAAAGACTAAAAAGGTTCACATGATCAAAGCAGTTTTGGAAAGTATTGTTTATAAGCTAGTGTTGGCCTATAGAATGCTTAAAGAGGAACGAAATTTTAAAACTGATGTGATAGTGTAAGTTAATTCAACATTTGAACAGTGGCGGCTGGTGACGTTGTAAATTGGGCTGGGGGGGGGGGGCAGAAATTTATATTGCATGGAAAAAGAGATAAAATAACTTTTACTTAAACCTAAACAATTTTATTTTAGCATTTTACAAACAAGCAGCTACTTGGTGTAGTTTTTAGTTTATTTGTTTATAGATAAAGTCTATACGCCCTTCTTTTACATCCGTAAAGTGCTCGGATTAGCAATCAAATCTAGCCGAACCGAACCGAACCGAACCAAACCGAACCTAACTTAACCCAACTAAACTACAACAGTGCTAATTTTTTGTAATTTCGACATTTTGTCATTTCAACATTTTGTAATTTCGACATTTTGTAATTTCGATATTTTGTAATTTCGACATTTTGTAATTTCGATATTTTGTACTTTCGACATTCTGTCTTTCGATGTTTCGTCCGCCGCCCGCCCCGTTGCCCTCCCTGTAGCAGCCGCCACTGCATTTGAAGTAGTTATTTTAAACGCAAATATCTTGAAAACGATTAGGTTAAACTTAAAAAGGCGATTGAGACCACTGACATAAAAAAATAATTAGATAGCGCTTCGACTAGTACGCAACCTACAACAGTGACCTTACAAGCGTAGTATAAGCCACCACCCCTAGATATCGCCGCGGAAAACAAGCAGTGACTGTCAAATATCTTTAAATGATCAGTGGCTTCATATTATGTTTTACCATGAGTTTTCTCCCATTTCCGCCAGTTTGCACAGCGTTCTATTTATTTTTCTATTCTAACTAACCTTACAATAATAGGTACTGTACCTATTATTGTAAGTAACTTTTTATAATACCAGTGTGTTTTATTTTCAAATAATATTATTCAAAGATTGGAGAGATACAGCTAAAATCTTACACTAAGATCTTCAAAACTTAGCACTTAGATCAGGATCTAAGTAGTAAATAAGTCTATAGTCTTCATCCCGAGGGGTTTGGTTCGGTTGTATATTTTTTAATACTTATTTTTATTTAGTCGGTTTAGAACGTTTTTCTACGTTGTCTGATGCCTATTCTCCACCTCCTTCGATCCTGACAATCATCTTCTGTCAGATTTTTTTGACTCATTAATCTTTGGATTGACTGTTGCCACGCTCTGTTAATCCCCACTTTTGGAATTCTTCCATTCACTTTCTCATCATATACTCCATGTCTTCTTTATTATTAGCTACAATTACTTGGTCATCAGCAAACTGTAGTGTGTATATGGTAAATCGATCGTTAAGTTGTATTCCCATGCCGTGCACTTTACGTTTCCAGTTTTTTAGAGCTACTGCGATATATATTTTAAAAAGAGTTGAAGAGATACAACACTCCTGTCTTAAGCCTTTTGTTACCAGGAATTCTTTTGAAAGTCGATTTCCAATTTTAATTTTAGATTTTGACCCTTTGCATAGTTCTTTTATCGCTTTTATGTGTGTATGATTGATATTAGTCTGCTCTAACACTGTCCATAGTTTTTCTACTGGAACGGTATCATATGCTTTTTGTAGGTCCACAAAGGTAACATGAGTCTCTATATTTCTGGCGCTCCTTTTCTCAATTACTTGTTTAAGACAAAAAACATTATCACTACAAGATCTGCCTGCAGGAAACCCACTTTGCTCTTCTTCTTGTTTATGAAAATCATTCTCTATTAGATCTCTTAGAATCCTACCGTACAAGCTACTTAGAGTACTGGTTACTGAAATTCCTCTGTAATTGTTGCAATCCAGCTTGTTTCCTTTTTTATGTATTGAGGATATGAATGCAATTTTCCAATCATCAGGTACTGGATGTCCGTTTATAAATTGATTGATAACATATGTGAGATTTTCGATTAGTTTCTCTGATCCATATTTGAGCATTTCAGCATATATTCCTCCAGGTCCGCTAGCTTTTCCGGATTTAAGCTTTTTAATACTATTCTTTATCATTTCTTTTTCGATGATTACTTCCTCTCCGTGTACTTCTATGTGTCTCCTCGGAGAGACTGCCAGATATTCGGGTCTCGTTTCCTGCAGCAGTCCCTTGTAGTGTTTTTAATACTTACGGGTCAAATAACTGCAAAGCTTTGGTTCACGCTAACGTGCAATAGCATAATAAGCATTTCTCAGTGAGTTTTAGCTTACAAGTTTCAAATTAACTTTAAAAATAGAGGAAAGTCAATTAATTTTTTTTTTATTATATTTTCTTTGGAAATTCAGTTCATGCAGTCCCAAACCCTGAGGAGTGGTTTAATGTTTGTGAAACTATAGATATAAACTTAGCATTTATTTAGTACCCTTTATTAAAACTGTTTTTTTTTCTTCAAATAGTGAAATCTTTTAATTTTTGCCGCGGTAATTTAAACTATTAAATTATTATTTAAACAATGATGAGTTTTTAGGGTCGATGGAGGAGTCTCAAACAACGACTTTATCTGCCAAATGTTAGCTGATCTCACTGGTTTAAAAGTAAAAAGACTTGCAGGCGAAATTAGTGTGTTGGGTACAGCTTTTGTAGCTGGTTTATCTTGTGGTGAGTTTTTTGTTATTTGTTGAATTACTTATAACCCCCACACCTCTAAAATAAATAGATACTTAAATATAGAACATGATAAAAAGCCAGGTGCAGGTTTTTTGAAATTAGGTACTTATGTTTTTCGTTATTTTTTGTTAGGGTGACGATATGTCACACCCTCAGCACGAAAACGCACTATCTCAAAAAAATTAATTGTTGGGAAATCGCAAAAAACTTTTGCACTTACCATAAGAAGCTGTGGTAATTTAAAACTTTTAATTGTAATTTGAAGTTTAACTTACTTCGACTACGAATCGATAGTCAGTGACAAACTGCATAATCTTATTTTAAAAAGTAAAAATCTTTAAATTTCGAGATGTTTCACTTCCGTTCTGAGGGTGCGATGAGTTTAACGTAAAAGGGGCCGAGGATAGGTTAGGTTAGTATCCCAACCTGAACCGGTTAGGTTTTTTTACAAGAAAAAACCTAACCGGGTCAGGTTGGGATACTAACCTAACCTATCCTCGGCCCCTGGTCCACTTCGGCTGGACAGGGCAAATCGGCAAATCGCAACAGTTTTTTTTCTTGCGCTATTTTGTCCTGCGCCATTTTGTCCTGCGCTATTTTCTCCTGCGCTATTTTGTCCTGCGCCATTTTGTCCTGCGCTATTTTGTCCTGCGCTATTGTGTACCAGAGCCGTATAACACAACATCTTTAAAATAAAAAGCTGCCAATGCGAAACCGAGGAAAACATGTAAAAAATTATAACCAAAAAATAGAAAATCAATGTCAGGCTTCGCTTTCTGTAAAGCTTGCATTTACGATAAGTGTCCTTAGGTATGCCAGCCTTCTCTGCGTTTGGGTTAGTTTATCATTTTTTACGAGGTGTTCCAAGAAAATATTTTTTTTTACTATTTTATTATAAATCCATTAATACTTTGTAATATTAGGTTTTGTAGTTTTGGAGATATTATCGGAAAATTATTATGTCAAGCTGCCTGTCAATTTGCGCACGACACTTTTTAGACTTTTGCATTGTTTTTTTTTTAGGTTTTTGGAAGACTCAATCGGACTTAACTTCCGTGTCAAAAACTGAAACCATTTTGGAACCATCCGTAAACTTGGCATATAAAAAGCGTTTAGAAAACAATTTAATGCAATGGAGAGAAGTTTCTCAGATGTTTAGCGTCAATCAAAGAAAATGACAAATAATATGAAATCCTTTGAACAGTTCGATTTTCTTTGCGAGGGGAACACTTTCTGGCGTAGGTACTTCAAATGTAAACTTTACCCCTATAGTTTAAATGGAAACTGAGTCGAGTGCATTGACTTCTATACCCTTTTTAGGGCGTTATACAACTCAATGGTCGAGTGTCTTGAATGTCCTTAGACAACCGGGTAAAAATTTCAAAAATATATTGATTTGTTTTTCATAAATTTGCCTTCAAAGCGAAAATAAAAAATATATATAAAATAAGGAATAAAAGCCACTGTAAAATGTTTTTTAGATATTTTTTAGAAGTTTACATTAAAAAACGTTTTTTTTTATTGGTCCCTGGTAACTTTGGAGGCAAATATTTTAAAAACAAATCTAAAAATTTTTAGTTACGAATTTTACGCCTATAAGGGTACAAACTAGAAAAAGTGTCTCCGTCGCAAAAACAAATTGTTTTTCCAAAAACGTATAACAAATAAAAAAGGCATCTGTTATATTTAAAAAAAAGACCAGGTGTTAGTACAGCAGACATTAAATTGCAAAGGTAATTCTCACTTCCCAGTGTGCTAGAGGTGTTGATTTTCGTTACTTTTAAATACTCGTTACTAATCGTTACTCGACTACTAAGTAATCATTTTATATATTCGTTACTATCGTTACTTTGATTACTGTAACTGTATTTAATTTAATCATACAATTAGTGCAAAATTCTCTGACTGTCGTTAATTCGAAGATCATTTACTCGTAGGTATATTTTCGTTGTTGATATTATGGAAATATTCAAATGAAATTTTCAAAATGCAGGCTAAAATTAAAAAAATAAAGGTAGGAATTACGTAGGAACTGTTCTGTGTACAACTTTGTTTTAAAAATCTAATGCCTACACATACGAAAAAATACATACTTAAAATCTAAAAGTAAATAACAAATGAGACAAAAATAACAATTATAGACGAGAACTCAAAAAATATTTAGTTCTTAAGTTATCATAGTTAGTCCCTGATTTTGGATTACCGACTTTCGAGTGATTCCTGAATACTAAAATAATCGATGGAATCAAGGTAATCATTTAATTTTCGGATCGGTATTCATTACTCCGTTATTTGTAGAGTAACGAGTACTCGAGTAATGAATAGTTACTTTTTCAACACCTCTACAGTGTGCATGTAACTTAACAGTTACATTGTCTCGTTGTAAACTGTGTTACGTTATTAAAACATGTGGCTGGGAGCAACATGTAACACACACAATGTGACTTCTGTGTTACATACGTAAGTTGGCACTAGATGGCACAGTCTATTCATCATCTTTTTGGCACTATAGTGAACGTCAGACTTAAGAAGTAATTGATTTGATATCTATCTTGAGTTCCCTAAATGGTGTAAAATATTTATCGTGAAAATGACATAAAAACATGTTCCAGTAAGGTAGCAATGTTACAAAAAATAATGTCACCTGACTGTTAAAACAATTAATCTATGTAACAAAAAAAAATTACATGGTGGTTGCAAATATCATTGCACAGCTGGATGATTGTCACAATGTTACGTAACAGAGGACGTGAAGTAATGTTGCTGTATATGTATTACTAAATTGGTTACCTAAAAAGTAACAAAAATCTGTTAAGGTTTTGCACAATGGGTTGCCTTTTAACATTTGTATTTTTTTGTAAATTGTTGTAATTAGTGATTTAATTTAGCTCTTTGTTTTTCTAACTTGGTTTTAAAAGATTTATCCAGTATGGCTGTAACACCCACTGTATCTGTATGTAAAAGTAAGTTGACTTAAATTGACTTACAGCGTTGTTTGATGGAAAGTACCTCAAACAACGCTTCCAGTAATGTCCGGATATAGTAAACTCGAAGATTGCACGGAAACTGGTTCGCTATATCCGAGGTTTACTATAAGAAGATATATAGACTATTGTATGTAAGTAAAAATTGTTTTGGGTATTATAAACGGGTTCGCTACATGCGAACTTCACTTTATTTTAGTCTAAGAAATCTCTGGTAGGAGTGTGTAAAGACCTTTTCAGGACACACTGTCTAACCACGGTCCGTAAATAAACCGGTTGTCTGGTAACTCCCAGCCAATAAGAACTCGGCAGCCTATGACGCGGCAATATGCCTGCTCCAGGATCAATAAAGAGAGACCTATACGTTATATTATGAGAGAAATAAAGATAATAACAAAGTTCGCAATGGTGGACTTTTAACTTGAAACACCCAGTATATTATTTAAAAATGGTCCTCATCAGTTTTGTTTTAAATCATATTGCAAGTAACAAAAACCTATACCTATCTATTTATAAAATAGTTACAAAATAATTTTCTTTAACTTTTTTGCTGTTTTTCGACGCTCATCAAGCTTTCGTTTTATTGTGGATTCATTTTGCTTTTTGGTATTTATAAATTTGGTTCTTATGATCACTCTTTGTTATACAAATAAATTTACGAATTTATATGGAATAGAAATATTTGTTTTAAATTTAAAATTGGCACCAAGCAATTTTATGAACCATTTGTCCATTTTGTTAACATTTTCTTTCCATGGTGGTAATACCCTGTTTCCACCAATGCATGCCCAATTCAAAAAACGCATAAAAGGCTCAGTTAAGCCTCCAAAAGAAAGGTTTTACACCCAAGATGGCATGGCATATGAATGCATGTTGGGGGAACTCATTGTGATGCTTTCGTGCTAAAATCCTGCAATATAAACTAAACCAATTTTTTCTAAAATCTCTTTTAGTTGGACCCAAAATGTACAAAATTTCCTGGCAAAAGACAAAATTACCCTATAAACAGCGTTTCACTGCTGTTTTCTAGAAAAACTCTGACGTCACGGCCGTCATGACACCGAGTTACCAGACAACCGGTTTATTTAATGACCGTGCTGTCTGACGTCCGTTATTAAAAGGTTCAATCAGTGACTATACTTCAAATTTAAATTTTTTACGAATGCGCTTGGAAACTATAATAGGAATATATTTTATAATGTAGGTACCAATATAAAATGTATAATTTGTATTTTTATATTTATTTTATGTTTATATGAAATACATTGTCAACAAAATTAATTTCGACATTATTTATAAGTAGTATTTCTTTTCCCGTTATCACATTGTAGGCAACTAATTAATGTGTTTTGATTTTTGATTTAAAAAAAAAATAATGAATGGAAATAATTTTGTCTTTTTACGTCACCATTCGCTTGTGGATTTTAATGTTGTATTTTTATTTATCTAATGCGTTTTATTCCATAAACGAAACATTTTATGAACGGAAACACATGGTATCTTAAAAAGCCTTATAAATATTAATTTTAACTGCTGACACTATAAATCCCAGATTCGACCAACTATGGAGTACTGCTCACATATATGGAGTGCGGCACCCAAACGTACCTTAATGCTTTTGAACACCGTGCAAACACGAGCTATCAAGCTGATCAACGTCCCCGCACTTATCTCTCTTCTACAGGTATTATCACGGAAAATGCGCTGAAGAGTTGGCACGTATGATCCCCCCTGGAGTAGCACCTAGTAGGCGAACACGTCAAACAGACGGAAACCACCAATTTACCGTCAAAATAGAGGCATCAAGAACCTCATTATATCAGAATTCATATCTCGGGAGAACAGCATCGCTGTGGAATAAACTCCCTGCGACAGTTTTCCCTGTAGGTTAGAACCTGAACCGTTTCAAAACCAAACATGCACCAACATGTTCGCGCACTTGCCGCTTCTCGAGCGTGATAGGGATCTCCTTGCGAGTGCGCATAACCGTAAAAAAAATTACAAAGTAACTAAGGGCCAGTTTGTCAATCAGGATAAGCTCGGCTCAAGACTAAGGCGTGCTTTTATGAAAGGTTAACAAATTGACCCTTGGTTTGTTTCCTCATAAATAAAGGGCTAGCCTACTTAATGATTCATCAGCCACTTTAATTATGCAGTGACTTAGGACAAGTTTTATGAATTTATGTTACCACGTGAAATGAAAATTCAGATATTTTTAGGATATGCAAGACTCTGACAAGACTAAGTATACTGGTGAGGTTACAATTTACATACCCTCGTTATTTGTATAATATATGATCAAAAATTGCAAGAAAAACACAAAAATATATATAAAAAAATAAACTTCGTTTTTAATTTGCTAAGCACCCTAAAGATTTTTGAGTCTGTTTATTGTCTTAAAAAATATTCCCTAGTAACACCGGACGTCCCAGGGACGTACTTTTTAGGTCCCTTTAGGTCCCAACGTGCCTATACCTAAAAAGTACGTTTTTAAAACGTATAAAAAATTTCCACTTTGGACGTTTTTAAAACATACTTTTTACGTCTCTTTAGGTCCACAATATTCCCGTGCCTGAAAAGTACGATTTAAAAACAAGCTAGGTAGGACGTTTTTAAAATGTACTTTTATAGTCTCACACATTTCTCTCACTAGCATCATCATTATTATCTACAGAGGCTGATCAAAAAAAAATTAATATTAACCTTTTCTACGATACTCAGGTTGGAGTGGAGTTAAGTTTGAAGAGGGACCAATATGAAAAGGCCCAATACGTAGGGGCCCAATATGTATGGACCGATACAAGGGGGCCCGATGCCTAGACTTTGTAAAATTTTCTGGAACGTTTGTATAACGTCCCTGGAACGTTTTTAAGACGTCCTTAAAACGTTTTTAAAACGGCCCTGGAACGTTTTTAAAACGACCCTGGAACGTTTTTAAAACATCCCTGGAACGTTTTTGAAACGGCATTAATGGCTTGTTCGAAGTGTGCCTTGCCTTGCCTCGTTTGTTCAAATACCGTCGCGTGCGATAAAGGACAACTATCCACACTAGCACAAATTTGTGTTCAAATTAAGTCAACTTTTGACATAAACAAACATGTTAAATTAATAATACCATCAATATGTGGCTATTTTTATAATATTTTCCCTAGATCTCATTTCTAACGTTGAATTTAAGATATATGAAGCTAATAAATGTTTGGTTTTTTAAACATTAAAAAAAATGATACTATAGAGGGTGCTGCCGCATAGTTCCACTACCAGAACGGGCCATCGCCATTTTTAGTTGCATTTCGCTGCGAGTTCATACGGGTCGGTAGCAGATACGCTTTGTGCAATTTTGGTTAAAATATTTACCTTTTGTAGAAACAAACATGGCAAATTAAAAGCACAATTATTAATAATGATAGTGAATACATATTTGGATAGGAATATACACCAGTTGTGTGGAAAAGATGGTATAGTTAAAGAATAATAAATATGTATGCAGTGTTTTAAATGAAGCATCACAAAATTAGGTAAGAAAAGTAAACAAAAGTAAAAAAATTGTTTTGTATGGAATATCGCATACATACGTTACAGTTAATCAGACAGGGAATGCGACAATTCACCGCGAATGATTAGCCGCCGGACCTTAAGCCGATCAGAGTGCGAACTTCAAACGAGCATTCAGTTGAATATTGTTTGCCTTCTATTCACTTGAGCATTAACGAGAGCGAGGCACTTACTACAAAATTTTATTTTCAGAAGCTACGGATCCGAATTTTCTTTACTGAGTGTCGAGTTCACAAAAACCTCAACAGACTGTTGCTGTCCTGCGTTTCCAAAATAGAAGAATTTTATTTACGTTATTTATGTTACCTTATCTTTAGAGATATTTAAAAAATATATATTTTTTCGTTGTTAAAAAAACATTTATTTTTCAATGTTAGAAAAACATTTCTTTTTCACTGTTAAAAATCAATATTTTTTTAACGTTCGAAAAACACTTTAAAAAACGTTATAAAAACATAAGATTATTTTTCTAACGTCAGAAAACGGGTTATTAAGCTTCTTTTTCACTATGAATATGACGTTAGAACTAACATCCAACCTAACATTATGTTTTTAACTTATACGTTATTAAAATGTTTTTGTGTTTAGTGGGTAAGGGAACGTCCTTAAATTACGTAAGGCAAAAATTCAGGATTTTTGACCCCCCTCCCCCCCTCGTAACGCATTTTCAAGAAAAAAAACATTAAAACAACATTGAGTGTAACGCAAGGCCAACACCCCCTCCCCCCTAGAGCGTTACGTAATTTAAGGACAGTCCCTATGTAACTATATATAATTTTAAATTGTCACCTTGTATATCCAATATTTTTGCTTTGTGTTATCCAGTTTTTAGTATTTAGAAACACAGATTATGTTAGATTAGAGACCCTGTATGTATCATACATATAGGGTTAGGTTAGATAAGATTATTATAGTTTTAAAAATCACTATGTAACCGTGAACAATCATAAATAAATTGGTAAATTTTTTTTTAAAGTCACAAGCTTTTATAAAATGCACTAAAAATTAAAAAATAATTTTCTAACATTCTAATATTATCATAATAATAAAAGCGATGGCCGACTGATGGAAATTTTGACGATGTTAGCACGATAAGATATCCGTATCAATTAAATATCACTATTTGCAAGAATCAATCTAGCAGATAAATGCAGAGGTACCAAACCCACCCAACCCGACCCAAGTTACCCCAGAATTTCTCTGACATATGTATGGCAATGACATAACATTGCGGCACATCAAACATATCATTGATGACCTGCTATGTTGAATATTCTTTAAGTGTTTAGATCACAAATTTAAATTAACTTATGCTTTGATTTGCGGCCATCGCTTTTATTATTATGATAATATTAGAATGTCAGAAAATTATTTTTTAATTTTTAGTGCATTTTATAAAAGCTTGTGACTTATTGTTTTGTATTGATATTGTTTTCTTATTGTTGTATTATCATCGGACCACTATGTGTATACCAAATTTTATCCAAATCGGATAACGGGAAGTGTGTCAAAAACATATTTTTCTATAGAAGGGGTGGGGGTAGGGGTGGAAGGATATTATTTTCTTAATGTTGTATTGTCATGAGACCACTATGTGTGTACCAAATTTCATCCAAATCGGATAATGGGAAGTGTGTGTCAAGTTACTTAGACAGAACATCTGAAGCTAAATAAAAGCTTGTAAAAAGGAGATTCCCCAAGCCATATTAAAGCGTCAGAAAACCTGTTACTCTCAACAAGACCCAAAACAGGGGCGTATAACAATATGCGGGGGATTCCGTTCCGCGATCGTTTCATATATTCTAGGTGAATCCCTTAAGAAGGAGGAATATAACCATCTTTTTCTAAAAACAGTTTAGCTAGCAGACATCAAAACGTTAAACCAGTTTGGAACTATTTAACCTGATTGCAATAAAAAATAAATGATTCAAGCAAACCTAACTACTGATCGTTTTAAAATTTTTTGGAGGAATCCCCACTGTCCGTCTCTTTCTAACAAATAGACCAGATAACAGACACCATATTAAAAACGAGTTTAGAATTAAACCTGATTTAAATAAAGACACAAGTATAAACAAACATGCCAATACAGCGAAAGGAGATGGAGAATCCGCTTGAGATCTACGCTGACGTATAATTTTTTATTTCCGCAAGAATGAACCGAATCGAAATAAAAAAGGAGTGATCAGAACGAAGC
This sequence comes from Aspidapion aeneum, assembly GCA_963576565.1. Classification (NCBI taxonomy): domain Eukaryota; kingdom Metazoa; phylum Arthropoda; class Insecta; order Coleoptera; family Brentidae; genus Aspidapion; species Aspidapion aeneum. The sequence continues at coordinate 27,799,789 of OY755038.1, read as the reverse complement.
AGGTTTTTGATTTAAAAGCTAAAATGTTGACCTAAGTTATGTTTCTTAGTAATTTCTATAAAAAGAACAAAAATTAATTGAACGTGTCGCTTTTACAAATTAGGAAAACAACTAAATAATATTAGGCACTTATTGCAATAGGGACTTATTGCAATAGGGACTTATTAGGACTTATTGTAATAAAGCCAGGCAGTAATAGTGACGGGCACTATTCTGATCTTTCAAATTGACGGCGGCACTATTAATTCTGGCTCATATAATACCCAAAGGCCTACTGTTGAAAGAAGGCAGCTGTTATTATAATGCGAAACTGTCAGAATAGTGCCCGGCACTTTATTGTAATAAGTCCCTTTTGCAATAAAGTCAGGCAATAAAAGTGCCGGGCACTATTTTGACCATTTTCACCATAATTATTGCCTGGCTTTATTGCAATAAATCCCTAATAAGGCCAGGCAGTAATTGTGCCGAGCACTATTCTGAGAGTTTCGCTTTATAAGAACAGCTGTCTTCTTTCAAAATTAGGCCTTTGTGTATTATAAGAACCGAAATTAATAGTGCCACCTTTATTAATGGAAAGTAAACAACTGGATTTATAAATTTGACTTTGGTATGTCAGTTTTCAATGGAAAACTGTCAGAATAGTGCTCGACACTATTACTACCCTGGCTTTATTGCATTGGTTCATATTAAATCTATAAACAACAACTTGCGATTTTTTTAAATTAAATTAATCAGATTCCGAGACAAAGAAACACTATCTGTTATAATAAGAATAAAATATTACATAACTATTCTGGTACTGAAATACTCAATTTAAAGTTCATAGCATAGGTCTGCAAACGCTTCGTTCCTGATACGATTTACAGACCATAAAATTTTAAGATTTTTTTTTGTTTTTCCAATATCGCACCTATACAGTTTTTGCAGCATCGGTCACGTAATGTCCATTTTTTCTCCCACTAAATATCATTTTACAAAAAATTTGGTCTTAAAAATTTAAACATATATTATAAAAATGGCTAGGTATAGAAGTTTTGGATTTCATAAATTGCATTACGTTTGTTGAAGGTATGGTAGGTAAATTGGTAAACGCTAAATGTCAAGAAAATGTTAAAAAACAATAAAGTTAATATGTATATTAAAAAGGCAACATTGATTTGAATAGCCATCGGCATACCGTATAGTATAGCTTAATTTTAGAAATGACTACACTTATAACTCGCTAAATAACGATAATTTTTAATCTAATCGTTGGCATGTATAATAAGCCAATGTATCTGCCTACGTCAAACATGCGCGCGCATTACAAACAGCAACCAGAATTGTTTTCATTTTTTTATTTTAAAAATCAAAACCACTTTGTTGCCAAATCAGCACCAAATTAGTGTATTTTGGCCACTTATTCGTGTGTTACGTGTGCAAAGAACAGCTATTACATATTTTTATTTGAATTTTGAAATTAACATTTAAAAATAATGCTTGAAGTCGAGGAACTGTTAGAAATCTAGTTTTGATTTTCAGAAAAACTGATACTTACCTTGGTAAATACGGCTTCAAATAATCCAGACCATACTCTCGTCACAGGTTGGCTGGTGATCCGTGATTTTGTTGTAATTTTTGCAGCCTAGTTTACTAAAACAATTTCTTGACTAAATGCCGTTCTAAGTAAAAACATTGATTTTTAGTTGAAAAGAAGACCTGTAAGTTGTTCTGTGCAATTTTTTAAGAAAAAACGGCACATTTTGTAGGATATTGTGGAAAGTGGCTCCGAGAAATCAGCTAATTCAAACCTGAGTTTTTTTGTAGGTCTTTAAAGCGGCCCTCAAACGATCAATAATATTGTCAATATTTCTGTTCTTGTCAATATTATTGAACGTGTGAGGGCCGCTTAAAGGTCATCAAAAAAGTGCAGGCCTAATAATTCTGTTCTTTTCATTGTCTTTCGAATGGTATAAACAAAGACGCATATAAAAATATTGACAATATTATTGATTGTATGAGGGCCGCTTTAGAATCTCTTACTCTGAATTCAAATGTCACCCAATGCGTCGCGTCAGGTTAACTGTCAAGTTGTATTATGATATTTGTTTATTTGTCCAAGGCCAACATAAAAATAGAGGCCACGACCCTGAAAAAATCAGCTGTTCTCCCGGGGCTGAATTTTACATTGGGTCTTATGGGAGGTCAGACGTTTTTTTATGATATTTTTAAAATGGCACTACAGATTTCCGCAAAATTTCAGTGAAATATTCTCAGACACCATCCCGATATTCCACCAAAGGTTTGTAAGGAAGGAACATGATTAAAAGGTTAAAATCTTCAAGATTTAGCATTCTTTATTTTGAATTCAAATTACCCGCCATGTACCACATGCCAACTGTTATATTTGACATGTATTTGACTTTGTCATCTGTGATTGTCAAATTCGCTTCTGCTTTAAACTAAATTTTTATGTGAGCTAATGAAGCGGCTATGAAAAATTAAGGATTACTATACATCTAAAAAAAATTGTTCTTCCAGAATAAAGTAAAAATAATCTCAAAAACGGCGTTATTAAAAAAAAGATGAAATATTCATGAACCGTCATTCCAACTTTAATATTTTAAAGACAATCAGCTGTGTCGTAACGTGACCATCAAAAAAAAATCAGCCCCGGATGTGACGTCAACAAAGTGGAGGATCGTGGCCCGTCCGTTTTGATAGCCCTGATTTGTCAAACTAATTTTCAATTTTTTACAGTAAAATTAAGTTAAAATATCAGTATACTAAATTCTTCTATGGTTAAAATCAAAGCCAATGTTATTATTATTATTATTATTTCAAAAACAATGACTTTTAATTTGATTTATCAAAAATCGACATAAAGACGGCTCTGCTACAGAATAGCGCCTTTCAAAATAGAGCTGCTACAAAATGGCACTGCCACAAAATAGCGCTGCTACAAAATAGTGCTGCAACAAAAAAGCGCGCATCAAAATAGCGCCAGAAAAATTGCGCTGCTACAAAATAGTGCGTATTAAAAGAACGCTGCTACAATTTAGCGCCTTACAAAATAGCGCTGCTAAAAAATAGCGTGCATCAAAATGGCGCTGCCTCAAAATACCACTGCTTCAAAATAGCGCGCGTCAAAATGGCACTGCCTAAAAATAGCGCTGCTACAAAATAGCCCTTCGGTTCGTTTCGGTTCGGTTTTATTTCACACCTCATAGGATCCCGGGAAAGAAGTCAGGGAAGTTTTTTTTGTAGCAGCGTAATTTTGTACCAGCGCTGTCTGTAAGGTGCTATTCTGTAGCAGCGCTATTTTGTAAGGCGCTATTTTGATGCTTGCTATTTTGTAAGCGACATTTTGTAGCAGCGCTATTTTGTAACAGCGCTTTTTTGTAGCAGCGCAATTTTTTAGTAGCGCTATTTTGGATCATCCAACAAATCCGTGGCTATATTGCGGTGAAATGACCATCAAAAATAAATCAGGCCTTGTATTGTAACGTCAACAAAGTGGTAGATCTTGGCCCGACCGTTTTAAGCGCAAATAGTAAAATAAACGTAAAGAACGGCAACATCGTTTGTTTTATCCATCACACAGTCAGTTATCTTGGCGACCCGATCATAATATACAACACCGCTCTGTTTTCATTATTTTGTTGACCCTAGACTTTGCACCAGATCGTATGTTTTTGTTTGGCTTAAGGAAGAGAGAGGCTTACTGTCGATTTGAAAAAGAGAAACACCCAAGCTCAGAACAAGAATATAATAAAATGCTACTTATACAGGGTATACCAGAACTAATGGTACATAGTAAAACTGTAGATTTTATAGATTCCTTTGATCAAAATATTAAGATTTAGATACACTTGCCTTGGTCCAAAAGTTGATGTTAACCAAGTTCATCGAAAAAATACCAGTTATTTCTTCGATGCCGAGATCAAGGACTGATAAAGTGCATTCTTGCCGAGATACATCGTATTAAACCTATTTCTTTTTGATTTCGATTTTCACAAATAACTTTTTTACTAAACAAAATGTTTGCAAAAAAAATTGGGGTTAGAGCTTTTTTAGGATGAGCAATTCGATTTCGGTAAAAAAAATTGGGGTACATTGTACAGTGTGTACTCGGTCACTACCAATACATTAAAATCGGTGTAACTTCTTTTAAATAAAAACTGGTATACACCAAGGCACAAATAAAAAGTTACACCGATTTAGTAAAGTGTACAGGGTGTCCCATTTTCGATGGGATTAAATGGGAAACTCGGTTATCAATAAAGATATCGATTTTCTGATTGCACCATACCGTGCTGTTTCTTTGACCCCTTAAAAATGGTGTAATCAGATTCTTGCTATACCCCGTAGTCTCGCTAATATATACAGGGAGTTTTTGAAAAAATTGCATTTTTAATAATCCCTTATTTTGCAAGATATTTTTATTTTGTAAAAACCTTTTTTTAGCAACTTTTTTAGAGCAAAATAATGACGTTGTCAATTTTTTTAAATATATTGTTTAGCTTTTGTGATATGGTATTTTTCCTAAAAAAATTAAATACGGACCGGGATTTTTTTTATTACTATTTTGATTGGCTTCAGGCTATTAGTATCTTAAAATGATAAAACTTTAATATTTTTTTGATGGATGCGCCATTTTGAATTTTTTATGAGTTTGAGTCAAAAGTCATAATCAGCGACGTTAAACACCGCCAAGTTGAAGTTAAATAAGAGAATCCACCATTTTGAATCCGCCATTTTAATTTTTTTAAGTTTAGAGGATAAAACTGTATGAAGTGATCTCAAGCACTGCAAACTTTCAAGTTAGTCGACTTAATGGATTTAACTCTACTTAACAAAACCAAATTTTAAGAAAATTACGTAAAGGATTTTTTAAAGATGTTTTTGCATAAATAATAATATATCTATTTTGTTTTGCATCTGCATATTTTTTTGAAAAAAAAATATTTTAGTTTGGCGCCCAGTTGTCCTAGACCAGCCATCTATATCCATAGATTGCAGAGACGATGAGACCAGCGTAGAGAGAAAACATATACTATACGCTGATAAAACCTACCATATGTCTCTGACCAAACCACAAAGAAACGTACGTTTCATTATGGCCACACCACAGACACACGGTGTAGACATTCTAATATGACTTCTTTTTCGTGGGGTTCGACTCAACGCGATCGCGCTTAACTAAATGGAAGGTGAATCCAACCAGAGACAAGGATAACTGACCATTAAACGATTAGAGAAAGAAAAGGATAGTTGTTGAACAGGTTTGCGTTTCGTGGAAAAGAGGTATACGGAGAATGGTTTGTTTGGTCGTTTTGCTTTGCATCGGAATTGGAGCGAGAGGATTCTCATCATGTCTGATGTTTATGTCGAGTACGCAGACGACAGACCAATCCTCGAAAAATCAGCGCTGTATTATAACGGATCACCAAACAAAATGGTGATACGTGGTTTTATTTTTGGGGAGAACTTTAATCCCACTTATACTTCAAATAGAATGACCAGACGTCCAGATAAAGCCGGACATGTACGGCCTTTCGGCTACCGGTCCGGCTCTTAGGCCTTTTGTCGTGATGTCCGGCTTTTTAGTATGTGACTACGAAAAACCGAAAAAGAGCGACACATTTTTTCCAAGGCAGTTTTTCAAAATGACCAGGTTTGTCAGGCTTCTTTTATCGAAGATCAGGCATTTTTTCTCTGCATGTTGTAGAAGAGCATGGTAGGTAAAAGAGTATTCATCCTGTGCAAAATTTAAAAATTAAAAATTTGTACATCATCAAAAGAAAAAAAATTACACAGTCTTATGGTAAAAACAAAAGAGAAAGTCATAACTTTTTTATTTATTGAGACAAGAAAATTTTCAATTAGTCGCGCGCTGTTTGATAGTGAATTTGAACTCTTCTTACGCGTTTGCAGCGAAATCTTTTCTACTACCCTGAAGCGATAAAACGTTCCTCAGATGTTTCGCAATAGACGCTTGCATAAAAGAATTATTTTCGCATATCACGTGACGACTCAGAGATGATTCCGAGTTTGCTATTGGCCAAAGCACATGAAGCGATAGAGCACACTGTCCACAACCCCGAATCGATAGCCTGAAAATCAAACACCAACTTAGAGTGGCGGCCATTTGAGCTGGAGGACCAACAGACCCAATTTAGGTTGACTCTCTGTAGTGTTTTGATATTTTTAAGATTTTTTCCATGTAGTTTTGTGTAAATTTTTTCACCAAAAACTAAAACAACACTTAAAATTCCATCATTTTCTGCAGTGTTTATTTAAAAAATCCCAAAATAATTAACACTATTAACAATCTGTAAGGCTGGGCCTCCATAAAGCTTATTATCCGTGCGGATTTATCTTCCTCGGGCTCTGATTGGTTGTTTTAAATATTTCTGCCAATAAAAGCCGGAGAAAAAAGACCGCTCGGATAATAAACAGACTTTATAGAAACAGCTGACCGTTGAAAGACTGGAGGACGCCATTTAAAAATGATCAATTGGTTATGGCAATGTTTATAATCAATGGTTATGGTGATTCAGGAATGATTCGATGAAATGGATTACGATATGGATGATTCTACCAAAAGTGGGCTATATGGATATCATTTTTGGTCATTGCCTTTAAATAACAGTACGGCACAGTAAATAATTTTGATTTTTTAAATTTATGTAACTAATTAGGTGTAAGCTAAGAAACATTTATTTTCCCGAATTTTAGGAATTATTGCATAAAAATTCCAGAGGGATGAGTACCAGAGGAATGAGTTTTTTAATGGTTTTCCAATTTAAATCAAAATCTATTTAGACTACTTAACTTAAGTTTTATATAAACAAAGTTCCTATACTTATAGTTTTAAAACAATCAACAAAAAAATTATACTATTGATATCAGTCGAATATTTACTTACCAGAGGGATGATAATTGAAGCGTTCCTTTTTGATTTCTCCGAAAAAAACTAATTTTCTGCCGAAAATATAAAGATCTGTAACTTAAACCAAACTAAAGTTGACATTATCTGTCACAACTTGTCACCCTCACAAGTAAATTAGATATACAGGGCCGTCTCTTTCTCTAGAAATTAACCGGTGGTATTCACAAATATTGTGTTATTAAAAATGGAGCACGTTTAAAATTGTAACATTTTCCGGAGAAGATGTAAATTCGGAATTTCAAAAATATGACTGCAAACTTAAGTTTTATCAATTTTTTGATAAATAGTTAAGACTTGGTTAAATATTATTTATTAGGATATTTTTTTCAATTTGAGTTTTTAATATTTGGTTTGGGACTACACCAGAGGAATGAGGTATTTGCTTTGTAATAAAAAAAATTATAAACTTGTTTTTTATACATTAAACTCAAATGCTCCATAAAGAAAACATTTCGTTTTAAATCTTATAACTAAAAATATGCTTCATTTGCAGTCTGTGTTTGAAAAATATGCATTCCTACTCCACAGCACAATTTTTGTAGAATCATACATATCGAAATGATGAGAATTCGTCGGCACTGGAAACTCCATGCGAGAGAGACAAAAAGCGCACAAAACAAAATTCGAGTATATCGTTAGGACAGCAAGGCAAGGCAAGCAAGCTAGAAAAGTAATCGGACGGGCAACAAGAGCGAGACGTGACTCAGCCATTGTACGCGTCGCATCTGTGAGTGACAGAGACAAGTGAAATGAGTAAACATGGCGCCGTGTGACCCATCATCATATCATTAATTAGTGCGCCGTATTTCTAGATTAGATTATCGTCCAAAATAGGTTTCTAGTTGGAAAGTTACGAGATTCGTGAAGGAAATCACAGTCCAGGTTTCCGCGCGAAGGGGCCAAATGCTTCAATTTAAGAACTGATCAAGTGTGTTCACATATTTTTAGAGATTATACGTAAACAGTTGACATGAATTAAATTGACTATATACACTTACCAATGTGCCAAGTATCAATGCTCATTTGCATAATGTAAACATTGAGTGCAGGTTTTTTACAGACGTTGGCGGTTTTCGCAGATTTTCGGGTAAGTCCAGATGCAAGTCTAGAAAATAATATTCAATGATTACCTGTTTAAGAAATTATTGTTTTAATTTGTTAACTGCTGGAACAGGAGCTTGGGTCTATTAGTTCTGTCAATGTCATTTAAAACCTGTCAAAGAATGTTAACTCTTTGAAAATGCATTGTATAATAGGTATCGTCTTTTGTTTTTGTATACTTTCATTCCCATTTTGACAAATTATTAGCATATAAACTTTTAACAATGTCAAAAATAACAACAAATAATAGTAGAAAAGGAGAGGGGAATATAAAAGACTTTTAATAAAGATGTTCCACCAATGGCTCTTCGCTGACTCTGATGTTTGGCCAGCAGGAGCCAGAACCATCGAAAAGAAAAGGCCACAATCCTCATAAATATGACGTAGGCGAATTTTAGTTCATTCCAGAATTTTTGAGATAACTTTTTGATAGTAATCAGCTGTTACCATAACAATAGGCCAGCGAAAAAAAATCGTCAAAAGTTATCCCAAAAATAATGATATGGATTTACTAAATACCTTTAATTTTAAATGTTTTCAAAAAATACTTAAAACACTTTGGATTCAATATATTGATTAAAGAGGCTATGGATATAATGAAGACAAAAATTCTAAAAAATTACGTTTTTAAAAATATAACTCTAAACAATTGTTCTTTAAACAATTTTGAATTTTAGAAGGCTTCAAGCAAATAAATCCCAATGTTGGATGCTAATTAATAAGTATAACATTATTATATCGCAGCGAGTTTTTAGAACGGCTATAATATGTGAGCGGATAATAATGATTGTGCAAATGTCATTTGCGTATAATTTTCATTTATTCATCGAGAAATTCCTTGAAAATAAAGTTGAGTTTTTGTTCATTGGGTATTGTACACTGGCGCCAGCTAGACTATCGCTTTGGCGTCATACGCTGTCTGTCTCGAGTCGAGGATCGCCCCCCCTTTTGCCGCGCGGCGCAAATTCCGCCATCCTACACAGCATAATCATTTTATATTGTTGTGTGTGATTATTTTTTGAAGCAGCAGCGCTTTTTCGAACGTTGCCGGATTTTTCGTAATTACGGGAATCCCGAAACCTTTTTTATTAGTCTAACTAATAACATTTCTATCATACCAATTTGTAGATGTAATTAGGGCTCAAAATAAGCTGTTTTGTATTGAAACTTATGGACCCATCCTTGGCATAATCATTTTATATTGTTGTGTTGATTATTTTTTGAAGCAGCAGCGCTTTTTCGAACGTTGCCGGATTTTTGGTAATTACGGAAATCTTAAACTTATAAGTCTAACCAATAACCAAATTTTTAACATACCAAAATAAGCTGTTTTGTATTGAAACTTAAGACCGATCTTTAGATTACGTAACGCAAAAATAACTATTAGTCTCTTTTTTAACTCCTGAAAAGTAACATAAGGCTCTCTCTTAAGTGCGTTAGCCAATAAAAATTAAAAGTAATATAGCAGAATTATTTCCTAAATGCAAAAATATTAGTAAAATTTTCATTAATGTGACTGTCATAACCTTACAGTATTTTTACTGCTTTATACATACTTCTGTCACTATTAGCTAAAATAAATAGGTACAGAATGTAGATAATAACTTTCAAGAAAGTAAAAATGACGCCAAAGGAGTTTTATTTAAATAATTTTCAAAATTAAAAGAATTCAATAAAAATTAACCATTTTTTTGTTCAAATTGCACACAATTTTCTTCATGAATTATAGTTTTGCACTCAAAATGGCATGCACTTAATGTTTAAACCATTTCAGTAATTTTCGCAAACCGATTTTAAGATGAAAATTTCTCAAAAATGTTTTAAGAACTTGGATGCGGATAATCCAAGTTCTTTATACTTTTACACAGATTGCCTACAGAATTTGACCAGTCATGTGAACTTAACTGGACTGTAGATGCGTCATCGGGTTTCCATAAAACAAATGGTTTAAGGCAACCCGGTGACGTAGATTTTTTAATCTGATTACGCTGCCTTAAACCATTTGTTTTATGGAAACCCGATGACGCAGCTATAGTCCAGTTAAGTTCACATGACTGGTCAAATTCTGTCAGGTTTAATGACCTTTCAAATTCTGTGGTAACCTGTGTAAAAGTATAAAGACCGTGAATCGCATCTACCTCTCATTCGCAACTGTCTGACATAGGTTATCTTTGGTTAAAAGAAGAATGAAAATGCATGATGTTGTGACGTTTCTTGGTTAAACGATCTCTGTTGGATTCTCGGATTTAAACAAAGAGAACGAATAACCGGAAAGTGCATCGCTAATAGTAGGGTATTTGACAAATTTTAGAAAAGTGTTTAGAATGATACATAGGTCCCTAATTTGCTACGCAAAATTATTAAAATAGTATATTTTATCATGACTACATTTAAAATCAAGTTTTCTAAATTCTGATTTGAATTTGCCGCTAAAACGCTCATTTTCATTTCTAGCATGGCGTTGCAATGACGTCACAGCGCAGTAAACTCACGGACAGGTACACGGCATTCAAGTGTTTATTTGTTTTTGGTCTGTGTTTTTACTGTTTTTGATGTAAAAAAATGTCCTATAAGTGGTGTGTAATGCCTCAGTGTTCAATACTAGCATAACAACACCTGAAAAACTATTTATTCATGTGCCTACAGCAGTAAAAGAACGGAAAAAGTGGCTAGAACTTGCTTTTAGTTTTTTGTTTCTCTCGTATCTCGGTAGATGGCGCCTCTTGCTATAGTTCGCTCACTAATTACATTTAATTAGAGACAAAACTGTCTGATTAACTTCGCAAGATTTGTCACATTGACCAGCAGTGTTCTGAGGAGTCCCATAAGGACGAAACGGTTAACTGTCAACACTTATTAGGTGTCCATTAGATCTTGGACCCCCGTGAGGTTAAGCTTACAGGCTACCCACGGAAAAATATAAGGGAAACAAAAAACTCCTTTTTGCCCGATTAGCCACGAAACTTGTTTGATTTTTAAATTCACGGGTACGAAATTCCACGTTTGTTAGTATTATTTGGCTTAAAAATTCCGTTGATTGACGCTCACTGTCTTGAAGACGGGTAAAAATGCAATCTGTGTTGATCCGGCCTGAAAGACAAAGAGCTGTCGTAGGTCACGGACTATAGTTGTTTTCTTTTATTTGCATTCGATCTTTTCATTGATCGATATTGTATAGCAGTGTTTTTACCTGCTTTTAGTTTTTTGTTTCTCTCGTATCTCGGTAGATGGCGCCTCTTGCTATAGTTCGCTCACTAATTACATTTAATTAGAGACAAAACCGTCTGATTAACTTCGCAAGATTTGTCACATTGACCAGCAGTGTTCTGAGGAGTCCCATAAGGACGAAACGGTTAACTGTCAACACTTATTAGGTGTCCATTAGATCTTGGACCCCCGTGAGGTTAAGCTTTCAGGCTACCCACGGAAAAATATAAGGGAAACAAAAAACTCCTTTTTGCCCGATTAGCCACGAAACTTGTTTGATTTTTAAATTCACGGGACGAAATTCCACGTTTGTTAATGTTTGGGTATTTAATTGAATCTATTGTGTGGCATATTAAACAAAAAAGCAAAACATATAACCTAACCTCAAAATCTAAATGAGTAAAAGTAGGCGAAGAATATCATAAAAGAACTTTCAGTTATATACAAGACAACTCATCGAATACTTACATCAACATTTTAACGTTTCTAAATTCCGCAGAATAAAAATCACTGTTGTTGGCAAAGAAGCCTGCCACCATAAAGGAATGCAACATTGGCAAGTTGGAGCTATCGGCTTTGGAGATTCGGTTTTCCATTGAAAATATTTTTTATAAGCAAAACGCAAAATAAAATCTAATTTCGGACGATGATTCGCACTTTAAACCAAAGCAAACATTACCATCCATAAGAAAATAACACAGAAAATAGGTTCGTTCGAGGCGTTTACTGTTTTGTGACGTCACTCGCAGCTGATTGGTAGACGGCCTGTTTTGAATCACGTGGCTAATTGTTTTAATTCAATGAATTTATTTAATTAAAAGAACTATGAATTTGAGAAAAAATTTAACAAAAATGTTTGTTTTTAGCATTACCAAGACCTAAAGAAATATGTAAAAATAAATATATATTTATTTTTTACTACTGTCAAACACCCTATTGTCAAGACTTTGTTCTTAAATCCCGTACCCTTGGGTATGTTCTAACTTGCTTTAATCCAGGTAAAATGTGAGATAGGAGATAATGCACTCACCTGCACTTCCCGCATGGACCTTCTAGAATACAGGCTCTGATTTGGATTAAAAATTCAGCACCGTCCATATAAAAAGCCTATCAACGTAATTAATCTGACGGTGACAATCGTTCATTCATTTTTAAATCCGGCAGCATTGTTTGTGTGTGAGTGTTATTTGTCCATGCTGGTGACGGGGAAACCTAAAATAGAAGCGATTTTTAATTTTTCAATTTAATTCTCATCAAGTTCAACAACAGATTTTATTAGATTTGTTTTTATCTAGGTCTCCAATACTTAATGATCCTTTTGGGAGGCGGTTCTGGCTAGTAAAAAAAAACAAGTTAGAAATTCAGTATTTACAACTCTTTAAAACTGACAGATAATTCAGTTTGACAGTTGGACTTTTTGCAAAGAGAGCTTATAAAAAAGCAATTTACATCAAGATAAAAAGTTTATAAATAAAACAGTTATAGACAAAGACACCCCTTCCCAAGCTTTTAAAAAATCCCTTTGGCTCGAAGACAGCTTGATAAGATCACCTTTCAACCACTCTTGAAATTTGTTTATCTCAAGGGGGTAACAATTGTCCCAAAATTTGTACATGTATTGCCAGTAATCCCATGTAATTCTTGGGGTAATGCTAGGAATTTTGTACATAATTGCTGTGAAGCCATAATAATTTATATGGGTAATCAGGGCTATCAAAACGGACGGGCCACGATCCTCCACTTTGTTGACGTCACATCCGGGGCTGATTTTTTTTTTGATGGTCACGTCACGACACAGCTGATTGTCTTTAACATTTTGAAGCAAGGCCAACACAAAAATAGAGGCCACGACCCTGAAAAAATCAGCTGTTCTCCCGGGGCTGAATTTTACATTGGGTCTTTTGGGAGGTCAGACGTTTTTTTATGATATTTTCAAAATGGCACTACAGATTTCCGCAAAATCTCAGTGAAGTATTCTCAGACACCATCCCGATATTCCACCAAAGGTTTGTAAGGAAGCAACATGATTAAAAGGTTAAAATCTTCACGATTTAGCATTCCTTATTTTGAATTCAAATTACCCGCCATGTACCACTTGCCAACTGTTATATTTGACATGTATTTGACTTTGTCATATGTGATTGTCACATTCGCTTCTGCTTTAAACTTAATTTTTGTGTGAGCTAATGAAGCGGCTATGAAAAATTAGGGCTTACTATACATTTTAAAAAAATTGTTCTGCCAGAATAAAGTAAAAACAATCTCAAAAACGGCTTTATTAAAAATAAATAAAATGTCCATGAACCGTCATTCCAACTTCAATATTTTAAAGACAATCAGCTGTGTCGTAACGAGACCATCAAAAAAAAATCAGCCCCGGATGTGACGTCAACAAAGTGGAGGATCGTGGCCCGTTCATTTTGATAGCCCTGATTGAAGTTGGAACAGGGCTATCAAAACGGACGGGCCACGATCCTCCACTTTCTTGACGTCACATCCGGGGCTGATTTTTTTTTGATGGTCACGTTAGGACACAGCTGATTGTCTTTAAAAAATTGAAGTTGGAATGACGGTTCATGAATATTTTTTTTTTTAAATAAAGTCATTTTTGAGATTGTTTTTACTTTATTCTGGCAGAACAATTTTTTTTAAATGTATAGTAATCCTTAATTTTTCATAGCCGCTTCATTAGCTCACACAAAAATTAAATTTAAAGCAGAAGCAAATGTGACAATCACAAATGACAAAGTCAAATACATGTCAAATCAAGGCCAACACAAAAATAGAGGCCACGACCCTGAAAAAATCAGCTGTTCTCCCGGGGCTGAATTTTACATTGGGTCTTATGGGAGGTCAGACGTTTTTTAAAGATATTTTCAAAATGGCACTACAGATTTCCGCAAAATTTCAGTGAAATATTCTCAGACACCATCTCGATATTCCACTGAAGGTTTGTAAGGAAGCAACATGATTAAAAGGTTAAAATCTTCAAGATGTAGCATTCCTTATTTTGAATTCAAATTACCCGCCATGTACCACATGCCAACTGTTATATTTGACATGTATTTGACTTTGTCACATGTGATTGTCACATTCGCTTCTGCTTTAAAGTTAATTTTTGTGTGAGCTAATGAAGCGGCTATGAAAAATTAGGGCTTACTACACATTTAAAAAAATTGTTCTGCCAGAATAAAGTAAAAACAATCTCAAAAACGGCTTTATTTAAAAAAAAATCAAATATCCATGAACCGTCATTCCAACTTCAATATTTTAAAGACAATCAGCTGTGTCGTAACGTGACCATCAAAAAAAAAAAATCAGCCCCGGATGTGACGTCAACAAAGTGGAGGATCGTGGCCCGTCCATTTTGATAGCCCTGGTCAAATATAACAGTTGGCATGTGGTACATGGCGGGTAATTTGAATTCAAAATAAGGAATGCTAAATCTTAAAGATTTTAACATTTTAATCATGTTGCTTCCTTACAAACCTTTGGTGGAATATCGGGATGGTGTCTGAGAATATTTCACTGAAATTTTGCGGAAATCTGTAGTGCCATTTTGAAAATACCATAAAAAAACCTCTGACCTCCCATAAGACCCAATGTAAAATTCAGCCCCGGGAGAACAGCTGATTTTTTCAGGGTCGTGGCCTCTATTTTTGTGTTGGCCTTGGTTGGAATAACGGTTCATTAGTATTTGATTTTTTTTTATAAAGCCACTTTTTACTATATTCTTGCAGAATAATTTTTTTAAATGTATAGTAATCCTTAATTTTTCGTAGCCGCTTCATTAGCTCAAACAAAAATTAAATTTAAAGCAGAAGCGAATGTGACAAACACAGATGTCAAATACATGTCAAAATGTCAAATATAACAGTTGGCCTGCGGTACATGGCGGGTAATTTGAATTAAAAATAAGAAATGCTTAATTTTGAAGATTTTAACCTCTTAATCATCTTGCATCCTTACAAAAGTTTGATAGAATATCGGGATGGTGTCTGAAAATATTTCACTGAAATTTCGCGGAAATCTGTAGTGCCATTTGCCTAAAAAAAAAAACATCTGACCTCCCATAAGACACAATGTAAAAGTCAGCCCCCTGAGAACACCTGATTTTTTCAGGGTCGTGCCCTCTATTTTTTTGTTGGCCTTGGGGTAATCTCACGTTATCTTAAGCTCCCCTGTGTATAGATTCTTAAACTGAGTAAATGCGCATGCGCAGTTCGATTTTCTCCCGGTTTTGAGCGAGTATAGCTATTCTTTCTTATCCATTTTCAGAATAAGACCCTAAACTTAACCTCGCTTATACCCTACAAAATTGGTCAATTTAGATCATGCTGTACATTAAAATAAGAATAACTATACCCAAAAGAGAAAAGAAGCATGGCTCAGAGGCAACAGGTGAAATTAAAATTCATATTAACAACAAGAGCTTTAAACGCCGGCACCTGCCGGAATTTCTCGGAAAAAATGCAAATTTCACCATGCAAGCTTTTGAAATAAAGTGGACTGGTTAAAATAGGGACATTCTGAAGCAGTAAAATAACTCAAATAACGATTTTTGTGGTTATTTTGCTTCTGAATATGCTCACCAGTTGAAAAATAATAATAAGATCTATCCATATTTATTATTTAATCCCACCAAATAAAACAGGGCAATTTTTGAGAATGGTTCCTTTTTGGAATAAAGATTTTATAGGCCAAAATGTGCACCCAATAAGTCTACTCAAGCGGAATTTCTAAATCGTGTTAGCTGACAGAGTCGAACGCCCGCACGCATGCTAGGCATATTGGAATCAAAGTAACCAACCAAACAACGGGCGTGCCAGCATAATCCGACGTGTTAAGCCGGGCTCCGATTCTCGTGTATTTGGCAAATACGCAAATATTTGCGTACTTGGGTATACTTGGCAAGTACACCAAGTTTCGCAGTCACACTACTCCTGTATTTGACAAGTACGCCAATACTTGTGTGCTTGACAATTATAAAGCCGGGATCAAACGACTCGTGTACTTGGCGAATAATTGTTACTTGCGTATACTTACCATGTCGTGTGAGTGGGTTACTTGTACAATCACTCGTTGGTTTTCCATTTGCGGTCGGTAAAAATGGGCCTAGTCAAAGGGCTCACGATTATCTCGAGAAAGGTTAGTTAATACCACTATCCCGATCGACCAAAAGCAGAAACCATACCTCTTTCAGGTACAATGCCTCCATTATGATGCACTTATTCGAGAACCGTGAGGAAGAATGGAGAATTTCCTGTGAATGTCCCATACCCACTTGGAATTTCTTCTGAATAAAGTGGAGTATATGATAGGGAAAAAGATACTGTGTTCAGAAAGACAATTCCAGTTCAGGAAAGGTTCTGCGTTGCTTTCCGATTCTTCGCTATTGGTGACAGGTTCATCATCAAATAAAAGTAATTATATAGTAACAACTGCCAAAATATTTACGGGACAAGCAGGCAAGTAGTGAGAGTGTATTAACAAGCATGAACTTGTCAAATACGCAAATAATTGTAATTACTTTGACTTGCGTAACTTTTACCGACAACCGCCGGGACTTCGCCAATGGCCAAGAATTGTACAAATATATATTTTGGCCGAGTATACCACTTCCACTACTTGGCAAATATGGGCAATTGACAAATATTTTGCCAAATACACGAAAATGCCCGGCAAGCCACAAGCTTTTCAAACCGTGCAGCTAATCGTGCTACGTGCCAGACCTGCGCTATACATTGTTTACATATCTTCTCACTTTTCACAAGTTTTCCATTTTTAATTAAAAATGATGCAAAAACTTCCAAAAATATTTTTTTGTACTGTAACAAAAAGGTTGCAATAATGCAAAAATGTGCTAACAGTATGGACGTTGGCATGTTACATGATTAGTTATGCCCAAATCCGTGACGACCCCCGTGCTGGAGTGCGACTTAGCCATTGAACACGATTAGAAATGAACCTTTATTCTATTTAGCAAAACGACTATTTTATTATATTAATTAAGTACAACTTTTTGCTATAAATAAGTGATAACTGCCTCTATTACTGCTAGAATGTAACAGAAATAATAATATAATATGTAGAATTATTATTAACTGTGTGTTTAGTGTTTACTTTAGGATTGTGAGTAATAAACTTGATAACTTTTTACCCGATGACCTTGGTTAATCAAACTGATCATTTGACGCCGACGTTGCCAGTTGGGTTTGAAACTTCTACTTTTATGTAAATTTTGGGCGTCCTAAGTTTTTTTTGCATCATAAATATGCTATAATTATATTCTCAGCACAGATCCCCAAACAAATTAGTAACCTGTGGGCTTAGTGCCTTATGCCTTCTATGGCAGCTATCTTGAAAATAGTTTTTTAGATTTAACTAAACAAAGTAATGGTCTTGAAAACAATAAACAAACTACAGGTAAAAACTTTATATCTATGATATTTATTTTACAGTGATTTATCTGTATTTATGTTAAAAAAGTAACGATTTAATCAAAAATGTATTATGTAGGTATTTCAATACACAACCTACGTAGATACATGACATTGCCGATTTATGTAAAGACACTCCAAAACAATGTTATTTAAAATTGGTGATAAGACGTCAAAAACAATGATAAAATACCATGTGAATTCATTATCGCTTTATATACAGGGTTTCCTCTTTTGAGTACATTTGTCGAGTTTCGGGTACTTCAAGGCAAGATTTAAAAAAAACTGATTTTACCAGCTCTAGTTTATTCAAATTTCAAGAAAATAATAATGAGAGGCTGCCCACAGTAGATATACAAGAATTATATACAGGACTCCACAGGACACTATGACGCTACAATACAGTACAGGACTAAGAATTTATTTAAAAATCCTGTAGGTTGGTTGGTTTAGCTGATGACCCCTCGGTCATTCCATAAGCAAAATACCCATTCAATTTGACAGTTGGATTCTTTATAAGAAAATCTATAAAAAGTATTTACACAAAAATTAATTTTTTCTTAATAAAAAAGTTATAGAACCCCTCCCAAAATACAGCCTTTTAAAAATCGGTTTTTAAATAAACACGCTGTTTTCACCTTTTAACGTCTCTTGGAAATCAAGCCTCATTCGAATTAGTCAGTTTTTCCCTATCCCGCCTAGAAATACCCTAAACCCCCAAAAGTGCCCAATTTGGGACACCCTATACTAATTATCTTCATATAATATGGTGTAAAGCTATTTTAACGTTGTCACAATGTCATGTCGATCATACCTGGTATGTAATACAGTGAAACCTCTCCTTGCGGACACCTATATTAAGCAGACACTCCTTTTAGGCAGACAAATTTCTCTATTTCTTTACATTTAAAATTCACTCCTATAACCGGACACTCTAATAACCGGACGCGTACAATTTTTTTTCGTTAAACGTCCCCTAACCGGACGCGAATCTCTGACAACGGAACGGAGCATTGCACGACATGGGCTTAAATATTATGTAGTATGTTGGCAAAAACGCACTCTGCTGCCGGGGAATGACCTCTTTCCGTTTAATTGCGGAGACTAAATCTGCCGGATTTACAACATATTTTATCCGGCGGAACTGCTGTGCTTTCTTTTTATTGTTCAGTTGGGAAGTAATAGATCTCTTTGAAATGGCGGCTAGTAAAAAACTTCTTAGTTTATGTGAAAAAATGGAAGTTGTTAACGTTTCGGAGAAGGAACATCTATCAGCACGAAATATCGCTGAAAAATGTAATATCGCAGTTCTCTCTTATAAGCGGACACCTCCAATAAGCGGACAAAATCGACGAAACCGTGAGTGTCCGCTTATTGGAGGTTTCACTGTATACGGTAATATTCAAATTAGTTTTGTCATTTTTCGGAAAATTTCAATTGGTTTAAAATACCTTTGTTTACAAACCAATAAATGCTATTTGCAAAAAGAATCACCTAAAGTCCATCAAATTATTTAAATTTAAATTATTTTAGTATAAATGTAGTGTTTTTACTTTAAACAGGCAGGGAAATTTTTATTTACAGTGTAAATTCACAAAATTTTTGAATTATTTTATTATTATCATGTGACATGGCTTTTAGTTAAGGCGGTAATGCACAGCAACATGACGGCTTGGCGACGCATGTGCAGAAGAAAAAAAAAGAGCTAGTTAATTTTTAAGGTTGTTTACAAAACCACAAATCACTAATTTGTTTGGTGACCCGTGACAAAACTATGTAAATGATAAAAGAGGCCAGTGTATACCTAACGGATAATAGGGAGTACCTAATTGGAATACTTTAAATTTTGACAACTTTGACAGCGGTTGTGGTAAATTTCACTGTTTTGCAAAATAAATGTTTTTAATGTTGGGAAGTGGTGCTATTTAATAATTAATCCACAAATATTCAAAAAAATACCAGTACTACGACGGGATCCGTAGATTACGGCAGTGGTAGTAGTTAATTAACACTACGGAAAGACATTTTGATTACGTTATGTCTTGGGGAAATATGTTCGGAAATCATTAAAATTAACGCATGCGTGGTAACAGAGCGCATCTTCGTCCAGCCAATATTTCATGCAACTTTGGTCGAGGTATGAATTGTGGCAAAGACCAAATTGAGGTCATTGCTTTAAGATAGATAGAGCAGACCTTTTACCTGAAAATATTAACAGATAGACTAACAAAAAATTTTTACGGATATCAATCAAAGGAATAGAAAAGGTTTCAGTACAGTTGACTACTTATTAACCATGAAAATCCAAATATAAGGAGCCAACGAATACAATATTTGACTATAGATTGCGTTTATAGACTTTTGATAGCATTAAGCACTGGGCAGTAATAGCATCTTTAATTAATAGCCGAATAGATAACAGATATACAGACTTAATAGCCAATATATATAGCAAGGTAACAACATCAATCAAAATCCACGAAGGAACGAAGCCAATTCGTATTAGAAGAGGGTGACACAATATCCACTAAACTATTCAACCAGGCCATGGAATAAATAACATTATTTCTTCGATGGCCAGGCCCTAGAAGATGATTTTAAAAGCTTAGATTGGGAAGAAATAGACATCAAAGTAAACGGACAATACTTGATCCACCAAGATATGCTGATGATATCGCCTTAATAACAGACAAGAAAGAAGAACTGATAAAAATGCTGGAAGAACTAGATAGATACAGCAGCTAAAAATGTAGGCTTAAATATGAATTACACTAAAACTAAAATCATAACAAACCAAGAGAAAATTGAACAAGTAGAGATATATATACCTGGGATAAATTATTAGACTAAAAAAAGAAAACCAAACAGCTGAAATCAAGTAAGATTGGCCTGGGCAGCATTCGGTAATTTAAGATACATATTACATAAAAAATATCCTCAGTACCTCAAAACGAAAGTGTATAACCAATGTATCCTTCCTGTACTTACCTATAAATCCAGGACCTGGACACTTACAAAATCAAACATGGATAAGGTAACAAAAGATCAATGGAAAGACAAATGTTACATATAAAGATAACAGATAGAAAAAGGATTAAATTAATAAGAAATAAAACAAAAGTAAGGGATGTCAGAGAAGTAGCAAAATTAAAATGGAAATTTGCCGGTCATAATATCAGACAGACAGACGATCCATGGAACAAATGTATTGTAAACTGGAGACCTTGGGAAAATAGAAAAAGTAGGGGAAGACCCCAAATGAGATGGGCGGACGATTTGAAGAAACACGCGGGAACTAGATGGATGAACACGGCGACAGATAGAGAAGAGTGGAAGATAGTTGGGGAGGCCCATGTCATAAATAGATAAGATAGATTGCTTTAAATCCGTATTATTACGTAATTTAGGCAGGTACCTAGATAAAATTCAACATCGTAGACATCTTGGCAGACATAGGAATGTCATGTGTGCAATAAAAGATTAACTGCAACGTAAGAATAGAATACATTCTTAGCATTCTTTGAGTTAAAGATCAAAATAACCACAGACTTCAAAAAAATTTCAGAAGTCTGTCAAAATAACCAAAGGTTTGTTGCTAAATTTTTGCGATAAGTATTCACTATTCAATAAAAATTACCTAAATTTCAGGCGATTTTAATGAAATGCCTTTAATAACCCAGTAGTCCTCTGCTCCCACCCATCTGCCATCCTGTAATTCCCCCCCCTCTCGTAAAAAACCATATTCGCATAATTTTATCAAATATAGGGCGATTTAATAAATTCTTTCTGCACACGATTTAAGATCTTTTCAATACCATTTTACTAGTTCCCTTATCCCTCTCTCCTTCCTCACATTCATTCAATGGTAGATATCACTGTTCGCGTCCGTAGAAAATCTACACGTACGTTTTGAGTAACGCTAAATGAATGGTAAATGCATAGTTTTTTTATAAGGCTATAAGAATTAAACCTAAAACTTGGAAATAAAAACAAAAATTATAAAAGATTTAGCAGGTGTTTTTTTATTAAAAACATTTTTTAATTCCAAGTTTTAGGTTTAATTCTTATTCAGCCTTATAAAAAACCTATGCCTTAATTTTCAATACAAAACGTGTTTGTGAAATATATAAAACATACGGATGATTTTCGCTACGCGAAAACATCCGTATCACAAATTTGCTTCGCAAATTTGTGTTGAGAAAAATTTGCTTCGCAAATTAGTTCATTAACACATTTGCTTCGCTAATTTTTTACATCCAACACTTTTAAAACTGTTGCAGCATTGATTTTCGCTGCGGCGAGATTTTGTGTTTAATTATTTATAAAAATATGTTTAACAGTATTTCTATTGATATCGTACAATAATATTATCCGATTTGGATGAAATTTGGTATACATATAGTGGTCCGATGACAATACAACAATAATGACAAAATGTCCTACCACACCTACCTCCCACCCCCTTCCATAAAAAATGCGTTTTTGACACACTTCACTTCAAATGACTTTTATAAAATTTGGTATATGCATAAAAATCCGATGACAATACAACTCAAACAAGAAATATATTTCTACTTCTACCCCCACCCTCTCCTTTCCCCAATAGAAAAATGAGTTTCCAAACAACTCACGATCAGCGATTTCATTATAATCTAGAATAAACTCTTCTGTTCTGTTATTGAACAAATATTTTCATTTAATAGAGTACATAGCTGAGACTAAAAAGTAGAAAATAAATTGGTAAAAAAATTTTTTAAGTCACAAGCTTTTATAAAATGCACTAAAAATTAAAAAATAATTTTCTAACATTCTAATATTATCATAATAATAAAAGCGATGGCCGGAAATCTAAGCATAAGCTAATCTAAATTTGTGATCTAGCAGGTCATCAAAGATATGTTTGATATGCCGCAATGTTATACCATTGCTATACCTATGTCAGAGAAATTCTGGGGTATCTTGGGTGGGTTTGGTACCTCTGCATTTTTCTGCTAGATTGATTCTTGCAAATAGTGATATTTATTTGATACGGATATCTTATCGTGCTAACATCGTCAAACTTTCCATCAGTCGGCCATCGCTTTTATTATTATGATAATAGAATGTTAGAAAATTATTTTTTAATTTTTAGTGCATTTTATAAAAGCTTGTGACTTAAAAAAAATTTTTTATCAATTTATTATATAATAATTTTCATTTTATTCTATTTTCAAAAATACGCCGCCCCTCCCTTCAGAGTTTGCCAGCACTCCTCCCCCCATAAAAATCTAGCCCGCAAATATTGAAAAAAGTAGCATATACAACATATTTTTTTAATTTAAAAAGTAAATATTTATGTGCTTATATATAAATGTAGATATCGACATTTTAGAAATATCTTCTGGCAAAAAGCGATTGAGTTGCGGAGTGAAACAAGAACAATTGCCTTAGATATATCTAAAGTATTCGATAAAGTCTGAAAATTTGCTCAACAAGCTCAAAACAATGGGATTGTCGCCAAAACTTTGCACTTGGTTTGAAGGTTACCTTAAGGACAGATCCATTTATATTGCACTGGATGGCCAGAACTGCAACTCTTATCAAATAAATGCGGGTATACCACAGGGAGCAATACCACAGAAGAGCCACACTTCTGAGGCAATACTTTCGCCAACACTTTTTCTGATTTACATAAATGACCTCATAGATAAAACAGTAAATTCACTTTAATGCTTTGCAGATTATAGCAATGTAATTTCCTCATTCATACCTACATGTTTCTCCGCATGTGGGACTGAGGCAACAAAAACCTTGTACAGTTCAACGCGCAGAAAACCCAAGCAACCCTATTTTCAAAAAAAGTCAGCACCGATGAGCCAAATATGCTATCTGGAAGTGCTGTCACATTGCAGAACCAGTTGAACATCTTAGGAGTCACTGCAGAGACCAACATGTCTTGGCACAGTCACGTGACAGATATAGCTAAAAGGGCGTCCCAAAAGCTTGGGGTGCTATTTCGTACAAGACATCTGTATACAACAATTATAAACACACAGAATTGCCTATTTATTAGTTCGAATCTTTCAGCGGTAGGCGGCGCCTTGCTTACGTCACTAGTGGACCTCTTCTCAGCGCGCTTCATTTAATACACATTGCAGTCGTGAGTTTTTCTCGCTTTTTTCTTGCTTATTAGCAAACAAATTTTTTAGTTTCGTGTTAGTAAATATAATTAATAATTTCATTCATTCAAAACAAATGATTTGATAAATCAAGAGTTTGTTCTGAGAGCTGAATTTTCCTACCAGACGATATGTTGGAGTTTCTTTTTTAAATAGTTGAAAGTTTTAGAATAGAAGTAGGATTTTTTCTAAAAGTTTAATCAATTTAAATCATTAGAGGTATAATGTATTGTTTTTTTTGCGGATATAATAAAATGCACTTATATTATGTAGTAACAAAAAGTTATTTATTTGATATTACAGATTTTGTATTGCAATATTTATTATATTATTATGTCAAAAACCAGTCAGTTTTTGGAAAAACAGCCAAATAAGATGTGTTTTTCAACGTCTTATGCTTTAAATCAATAGATTTTCATAAGTATTTTTTTCAAATGATTTACATTGTTTATGTTATAAGTTGTTTTTATCCCACCCAGTGCTTGTTTTCACTCTTTCTCTTGTAACATGTTTCTGAAAACTTCTATAAAGAGACATAAAAAACTTAGGAAAAAAACTGAAACTAAACTGGATAAACTGTCTACAAAATAAACTTTCCAATTATCAGTTTAATAAAAGAAGTACATTTGCGGCATAATTACCAATTTTCTTCAATGTGATTAATTTAATGAGCAAGGAGTTTCCAAAAATCCAAAAAGAATTAAAGTTTATATAAATATAATAATATAAAAGTATATATATTTATATTTCTACACTGAAAGAGGGAGCACAAAGCTTTTATTCCAACAATAAATTAATGTGCTTTCTTTATATCAATTGACTTAATTCACATTTCTAAAGATTTATCATAACAAAAACATTTCATGCAAAAAAAAGCCAAGTACGCGAAAGTGGTATTCCGTAAAAAGAATTGAGATAAAAATTAAGCCAAGTTCTACAATACAAATTTCAAAATGAATGGTTCTTACTAGTTTGAAAATGTTTTTTTAAACTTTGCTATTCCAGCCAAACTTCTTTACGTTCAGTTTCCTAAGAGTCATTTGCAGCCGTAATAGCCAAGTTTAGAAAAACATTTCCACACTAGTAAGAACCATTCATTTTGAAATTTGTATTGTAGAACTTGGCTTTACTTTTATCTTAATTCTTTTTACAGAATACCACTTTCGCGTACTTCTTCTTTTTACATGAAATGTTTTTGTTATGATTTCACTCCTTTTTTAAAGGATTTCGATATATTTAAATTTTAAAGTAGTAAAATATGCGGGATATTGTTTAAAACTTTTGCAATGCCTTATTAAAAATGTTGAGTTTTTTTTATTTTATGGTTTTATCATAGTTCTTATCAGCCTTCTAAAGCTCAGCTCTCTAGTGTTCCTGGAAGTAGGCAATAGTAATTTTACATAATTTTACATTTATAGGGACGGAAACATTAACGTACCGATTAATACGTTAATGGACGGAAAGTAAATTAAAATCTTAGTGTTTTTAAATTTTTTCCTATAGTTTTATCATAGTTCCTCTCAGTCTTCCAAACCTCAGCTCTCTAGCGTTTTTGGAAGTGGACAATGCTAATTTACATACCTTTACATTTATAAGGGAGGGAAGTTAATTAAACTTTGGGGTTTTTTAATTTGGTTTTATAATTTTATCATAGTTCCTATCAGCCTTCCAAATTTCAGCTCCCGAGCATTTCTGGAAATGAACAACGTTACTTTTACACAACTTTACATTTATAGGGGAGGGAAGTAAATTAGAATTTTGGGGTGTTTTAATTTTTTTCTATAGTTTTCCTTCCAAAGCTCAGCTCTCTAGCGTGTCCGGAAGTGGGCAATATTACATTTACATTACTTTACATTTATAGGGGAGGAAAATAAATTATAATTTTGGGGTTTTTATTTTTTTTCTATAGTTTTAACATAGTTCCTATTAGTCTGCCATTTCTGGAAGTGGGCAATGTTACTTTTACATAACTTTACATGTATAGGGAAAGGGAGTAAATTAGAATTTTGGGTTTTTTTTTCAGGGGTTTGGTCATAATTTCTATCAGTCTGTCAAATTTCAGCTTTGTAGCATGTCTGGAAGTACAGTAGAATTTTGATGATCTATACATGAATGAGTGAGCGAGTGACAATTTCGACGTTTTTTGAAGTTTCGTTACATCTTTAGTACTTTTTGGAATTCCATAAAACTTGGAGGGATCGTTAACTCCAAGGAGATCTACGACTGTGCAAAGTTTGAGATTCGTAGCTCACTCCGTAGTAAAGTTTTAAATAGGTCAAATATCGGCTGAAAAACGAAGGTAAAAACGTCAAAAACACCTTAAAATCACACGAACTCTCAATACAAACAAAGGAACTGGTCCGCTGGTGACGTAAGCAGGCAGTCTTTGTCTCGCTTGAACGACGCTAACATAGAGTTAAATGGAAATAAGCAATCCTGTGTGTTTAGGATCGTTGATCTGTATACAGCAAGCCAATTGCTGACATTCTACAAAGCCCAGATTCGACCAACTATGGAGTACTGCTCACATATATTCAAAGCATATTATTTTGAAAGGCTTTCCGTTTTCGGTCTAGAAGCAAATCATATTACTTTTTGGCAACAGACCAATTCCCCCTAATTTGACCCTGCTGAATCCAAATATCTCGGTTACCAACTCGAAAAATCGACAGGGACGGAGAAAATCCCCCCCAAACCCCCTAAAACCTGTTTTTTTTTCAGTTTTATGCAATTTTCTCGAAAACTAACCTTTTTATCAAAAATTGCAAAGAACAGTTTTTTGTGGAGAATAAAATTCCCTTTCCAACAATGTATTGGTCAATAAGGTTAGGAAAAGCAAGTAGCTCTTCATTGACGTACGTAAACTGGGATTATTTAGAAAAAAAACATGTTTATTATAGGTTTTTCAAAATTTTCTCAAAAACTACACTTTTTAGGAAAAAATATGTAGTATACTTTATTCTACAACATAACATTTTCTTTTAAAAACTAATGTCGGGTTGTTAACATATTTAAGGCTTCAGGGACATACTAATATAAACTTATTTTCAAAAATAACTAAAATAATCAGTTTCTCTTGCATATTTAAATATATTTTCTAAGATTTTCAGAAAAAAATGTGCCTTTATTCTTTATTGAGGATAAGACAATTTCTTTTTAAATGATATATTAAAAAGTGAGGTTAATGTTATGATAAATACTTCAAAAAGGTTCGTAATTTATACCTACTAAAATAAAATGTTTCCAAATTAAAATAAACTGTTTTTTGATTAGATTAGATATTTTGATTTATCTAAATAAGTTCTTTAAAGCAAAAAAACACCGGTGGTTATAAGGGGAGGGGGCATAGGGGCCATGGCCCCCCCTAAGCAATATTTTTGTGCAGGAAGTAACAGTAGTAACTTTGACACAGATGTTTTTGGTTATTTTTTAGTATGGGTCACATTTTGTGACACACTGTTTAAAAGGACCTTTTATTATCAGGCCCGCCGCCGAAGCCATAAAAGGTCGAAAGTACAAAAGGTCGAAAAAAAATCGACAAAACAAAATATTAAAAATACAAATTTACCGTATTCTTCAGATAAAGATAAATAAAGATATAGAGAGGTTTTCTACAAAAAAAAAATATCCAAAATTTCCACACATTTCCAACATAAGAATAAACAAGCCTCTTTCAAGAGTCAAGATGGTGAACAAAAATATACTTTTAAACAAATATCCGATCAATCAATCACTGCCAACTACTCTTTGCTTTGATAAAATTGGTGATATAGTTGGAAAGTTATAACGAAAAAGATTTTGTCGGGTTTTGTTGCCCACCAGGTATATTTGAAAAGCGCTCACTTTTATAAATTGTTTTTTTTTCAGACCAATTTGATACTTTCAAATATCTTAAAATTCTTACCATAACATACAAACATTTAACATAAAGTTACTTACTTTATATAATTATTATTTTTTGACACAATAAATATCTATATTGTATATTTGTTTGGTTTTTTTGCCATAATATAAGGGTGTAATAATTCGTGGTAGAAAGGATCAAAAGAAGGATTTTTTCTTTTTATATTTTTCATCAAACTTCTTTGTTTTTTAGATAAAGGGTGCCAAACTTTACAGCTATTATTATATTTTTTGTTATAACTTTCTTAAAAATCATAACAGAAAATCGACATACAAAAATCTGTTCTTTTCTTCAACAAATTTTAAAAAATCGTTAAAATATAGTGCTAACATTATTATTTTATATTTGTTTTAAGGACCTTTAGACATGTACACAAATCTGTTTCAATTTCTTTTGTGTAAATTTAATCCCAAGCAGCAATTTAACGTTTTGCCGACGTATTTAAATTCGTCAGGCAACTAACTATGGTTACACGGACGACTCATGCCTCAACGTTGTTGCGACTCCATTATGCACCAATATGATCAATCATTTTATGGGCCTTAGTTGGTCGTTGTTTTAACGTTAATGATTTAACTTGAAATCAACTAAGAGATCCAAAGGTTCTTTTTCTGTTCACAAAATAATCGTTACTTTAACCCAAGGTATAGCAACAACCGTATTCTACACTATAGTATAAAATGGACACTTTGCGACAACTAATTCGAATACACACTGTATCCTTAACCTATCTATATTTTCTTGGAAAAAAGCAACATTGTTCAATTTGATATTTTAAAATTCATCGTTTTTCCCTACTTTCCAAACTTAAAAAATACTATAACTTGGCAAAAAGTTATTTGAACTTTTTGTCTGGTTTGGACCTTCCGCGCCATCTCTTAAAGATTGGTTCATCATTTAAATTACACCCTGTATTTTAGGTATAATATTTTAATTATATTTTATAAAAGGCCAAGGCCCAAAAGTAGGTATCCATTTCCTGTTTACTGGGTATCCAATCTGAAGGACTGCGTATCCAAATGGATACACAATATAGTCTAAAAAGATGCCTTGCAGACTGATAGGAACTATGACAAAACCATTGGAAAAAATAAAAAACCCGAAATTATAATTTACTCCCCTTCCCTATATATGTAAAGTTATGTAAAAGTAACATTACCAACTTCCAGAAACGCTAGAGAGCTGTGATTTGACAGACTGACAGAAACTAAGAGAAATCTATATAATAATTGAGATAAAATTATACCCAAGTTCTCCAATATACATTTTAAAATTAAACGTTTTTACTAGTTTCGAAAAGTTTTTTGAAATGTTTTGCGAAATATATTGAAAACGTAAAGTTTGGTACCCGTGAATAAAGAAAACAAAATTTTTTCGTGGATAATCGGGTGTAGAAAGGTTTTGTTCCTCTTGTGTTTTTCCGTGGGCAGCTCGAATGCTGTACACCCACGGGGGTTCAAGATCTAATGACCACCCATTAAGTGTTGACAGTTAACTGTTTCGTGCTTAAGGAACCCTTCAGAACCGTGCATGGTCAATGTAACACCTTTGTAAAGTTGGAGAGACGGTATATAAATTTCATCTTACGATATTGATAAGAGAAATGAAAAATAATGCCTGCAATACGGTATGCTTTAAGCACAAGTGGCGACATCTACCGAATACAAAAGAAACTATGCTCATGGAATAATACAAGAGAAACAAAACCTTTTTATATACGTTTAGCCACGAAAAATTTTTTTTATATTTAGCCTTGGAATTGGACACTGATTCAAAAATAAAATGTTAATTAGTCAACTAAGTGTAATTCATTTAATAACTACTCATTATTTGCCTTTGCCAACCCCTTACAACTGATGTTATTATCACTGGACTTTAATAATAATGTAATTTAATTAAAGTGCCTTTTTATCGCTAAAGTATGTAGCTCTCGCTCCCCTCATGCTAAAAACTTATTGCTTTAAAAAAATATTAATGTCACTTTTATCCTTTGAATTTGGTGTGTAAAATACTAATATTAGTTTTTGCCAAACATTCTGCCTAATATATAATCCAAAGAATTAACCTAGGAACTTAAAAATAGACAGTGACTTAAAAATGACATCTGCTATTTTGCAAATTTTATTCTGCTCTTTAAAATGAAAGTATACTATACTATAGTTAAATGTGGCATTTGCGAATTTCTTATCTATGAACCGACAATTTTTAATTTTGGTTACTTTGTTAAGCGCGCTCTATAAAAATGATAAAACTGTTGACTGATTACTATGTAAAAAGGTTCGAGTAAGCGAATGGTGTAACTTCCGTCAAAATCTGACGTATGGTTTTGAAGATATCGTAATTTTTTATATAAAAATACATGAAATTTATTGAGCTTTTTAAATATTTTGGGATAAATATCAAAAACTATCGGTCCAAGATAATTTATTTTATAATGAAACGAATTGTAGCTCCGGCTCCTCTCATGCTACAGACTCAATGCATCAAAAAAAGTTTTAATTTCAACCAATTTGTGTATAAGATTCTATTTCGTTAACGTTTTACAAATATTTTTCGCGGTATTTGAACAAAAAATAAACCTAGAAACTAAAATTTTGTCATAACTTAAAAATGACATATGTCATTTTATAGATTTTTGTCTCTTCTTTAACATGAAATTAATCCTATTATTATTGGAATTATATTTCAAAAAATATTTGCAAATTCCTTTAATTTTATAAGATTTTTATTAATTTTGGACCGTTTTGATAAATGTTAAGTGCCCTACACCAGCGCCATCTACATTAAGGTTAAAACTATAAATAAAGTTTTATGTAGAAAGGTTCGGCGAAGTGAGTAGTGAAATTTTTGTCCAATTCGGACCTACTGTTTTAAAGATATCGCGATTTTTGTAAAAATGCGTGTTAATGCGTGTTATTTTCCGTTGTGATTTTTGCGTGTTTTTTAGTATTTATTTTTCAAACTCAAAAACGGTACAACTTAGAAAAGTCGAACTTTTTTTAAAAAATATTTTGGTATTTTCTTAAAAAGATAGCAGTTCGAGAACTGTCAAAAAGTGTAAGGGCAAAAAAATTTCTCGATTCAGTATTTTTGACTGCAAAAATCTTGCATAGTTTTTGAAAAATCCTCAAAACTCAAAAACCAAAAACTAATTTTAAAAACCAACTATACGGTTACCGAACACTCCCTTAGGTCCGCAAATGTTTAAAATTTGGTTAAAATCCATTAAACAGTTTTGGAGTAATGACCAGATATATTTTAAAAAACGGCAAATAAACAGTGAAATTCTGACCAATTTTATTGTACAGTGAAAATGCGTCACTGCAGGGATTCAGAAGAGCCCCAAAATGGGGCACTTGACTTTTTCCGATCTGGCTGAAAAACAATAGGCTTCCTGACCACACATAAGAGTACACTTGTGCAAAATCTCAAGTTTCTAGAATAATCCCCTCGACACTTATGGTGTGCCAACGGAGGTACATCAAAAAAAGTCACTTTTTGACGGTTTTTCCCCTATTTCCCCTACTTGAAATTTTCCGATTTGACCCAAAATTGACATTTTTGGTCTCCCGTAAGTTCTTAATCAGTGTGCCAAATTTCATCCTTCTACGTCGAAGCGTTCCCGAGTAAGCGTCAAAATTCGAGCGCGATACACTAGGGGTGCTAGGGACGGAATAATAATAAAAAAAAAAAATAATGTTACGGCCGAGGCGGCTCAAGTAATTGATTTTCGCCACAAGCGAAAATCAATAACTAGGTATGATACATTTATTATTTATTTATAAAAACAATAATGGCCCACTCGATGGCCCAAAAAATTGAACGTGGTTTTGGGCGTGGCACTGAAAAAAGTTTTTTGCTTGCGCCCTTCGACCTGCGCCGCAACTTTTTTTAAGTGTGCACCCCTAAAGTTTTACACCACGCGCCGCCACTGCCAGATGCGATATTTAAATGAACTTTTAAGGTGGCTTCCCACGGCCCGTGTTTCTGCAGGCCGAGCCGCACCAACGCGCCGTAGGAAGACGGTCGCCTGAGGTAGCGCGAGGAGGTGCGACGAATCCGCGGCGAGTCGGTAACTTCAAAGGCGCGAACCGGCGAATTGAAAAAAAAAGGTTACTGTTAACAGCAAATAAAATAAATAAAAATATAACCATTAAAACGTATAACAGCGGCTGCCACAACAGTTTTTTCTTCTTCCAAGTTGTTCAATCACCAAACCCGAGCACTAGTAAACACAAAAATATGTAAACAGCTGATCGTTTTTGGAAAGGTACATGGGCACAAACACGCCGTGGGAAGAGTTTCGCCTGAAGGCAGTTCCAAACTACGCGTCGCCCGTTCCCCCGTCGCGGCGCGGCCTGGCCTGTAAAATTACGGGCCGTGGGAAGCCACCTTTAGCAGGGATCACCCAACTTTTAGGATAATAGCAAGTCACGGTGTTGTTTTTTTGAAGGTTTTTTATATTATTTTTTAACTGGGACTTCCATCCATCAATGTGGATCAATGCCCAGTATTTCCATAACTCCATTTAAATGTGATGGTAATAATAATAATATCAGGAACTAAAAAACGCATACAACACCCAGTGGCAAGGCCGAAAATCGAACCGGACCGATCGCGCTGCGTGCGGCATTTTCACCCGCTATACGTTATCCTACGGTTTTAGTCACACTGTGCAACCTATATTTTTCACTTAAAGGGACTCTCTAAATCTATATCTAAAGGTCGGAGATGAGAGAATTTGGGTCACCGAATATAAGGGAATACTATAACAGGAAATGGGACACGGACTCCCGGAAAGATATTCCCCTTTTTTGGTCTCTTATAAAAAAATATTTGTCATATTTTCTCGTTTTATCTGCGTTTTATGAAAACAACTTTCGAATTAAAAATTAGGTTAAAGCAAGGCCAACAAAAATATTCTGCACTGCACTGTGCAGCTAAGCTCACAAGAAGAATGTATAATGTAATTTTTATCAATTTTGGTCCGCAAAAATAACCCCCTATCCGCCATCCGGAAACGCGTCCGATTGGAGATCCCCCCCCCCCCCCAGTATACGACCACTGAACAAAACAAACTATAACGTATTTTTTCTTATCTTCATGCACAGTTACCTTTAATATATGTATTACCACACACGTAATATTTTTACCAGAACTTTAATTTTTGAAATCAGAGCAACTTTTCTTTTCCTATTTTTGATACGATCACCAATACATAGCTTACACTACTATAGTCATAGTATACGCGCACAAAGCACAAAAATCACATCAACGTTAAATTAACGTGAACAAAAATAATTTAGTTATTTTCTACATGCTTAAAGATTTTTAATTTTAAAACAAGGAAGAAGCCAGCTATAAAAAATATAATTTTTGCTGAACTTTTTGGTGCTGTGAATATAACGTCTTTTTTACCGTCGTTATTTTCATGTGCCAAATTCACACTTGAAAAGTTTTCCACAACATGTTCTAAAACGCCACTAGATTAAGACTTCATACACCTATTACCTTTTTGCGTCTTTTTTGTCACTTTTTTTAAAACTTTTACATTAAAAGTGACGCGAAACGAAGTTCTAAAAGTTCACTAAAAACACCGCTCTACAAAAGAAAATAAAAAATTTGTTGCAAAAAGAAAAATATTAAATTTTTATTTAGTGGTACCTACTGATTCTGTAACTACCATTGGTTTGTTCAAGTTGGCTCACTTTTGTGTAAAAATAAATAAAAAACAATTTTTCTTTTTCACCGTGTTTTTCGTAAAAAAATTTCCTATAACTTCAAAACTATAGGCAGCAAATTTTCAAAATTTGGCAAAATAATAAAGTATTACCTGGAGAGTGCGCTTGATTAGAATACGTTTCGAAACCATATAGAGCGACTTTTCAGAAAAAAAGAAATTTAATAAAAACCCCTTGGTAACGTGGCTTGTCAGTCATACCATTAAATTCCTTGGAGAAGTAGCCAAAAAATATGTTAAATACATTTTATCGTAAAATCATCAGGTTGAAAGATATCTAGGTTTGAAGGAGAGTGTTGCAAAAAAAAACAGAGACAAGACGCGATATTTTCGTTTGAATATGGAGTTCTCAATCGTACCTACAGTTAACGTGTCATTGAGTCTTGACTTTTCTGTTGAATACTAAGGTGATTTTCAATGTTTTTGGACTTTTGTGGAGGTTTTGAATTTTTATTTTTGAAGTTGGTCTTCTTTGGATTCTCATTTTTTAAGATGGTGTTTTGTGGATTGTCATTTTGAAGTCTTTTTGGTTATTCTTTTTGAAGTTGTTGAACATGAATTTTCTGTTTTAAATTAATAAAAATGCCATTTAATAAGAGTTGTCGTATTAATTTCAGAGACAATTCATTTTTATTTTTGATCAACTTTAAACGAATTTTACTTCCATAATTGTGAGCGTCTAAAAAAAGTGTATAGAATATTTTTTGTAGTAAATTTGTTACTTGATACAACTATCAGCCGAAATTTTCTTCTTAGCTATTCGTTTTGTTGTATTGGATTGTTTTCAAATTTATAAATTTTTAGCAGTTTTTTGGCCATATAGTCGTAACGCGGCTACGGATGGTTTTTATATTCCGCTGTAAGATACAGCTAATGATCCCTCAATTTTATCCCAATTTCGAGTTGTATACCTTTATATGCTTTCAAGATATAATTTTTTTTATATGAATTTTACGAAAAACAGTTTTTATTTTTTTTTCCTACAAAAGTGAGCCAACTTAGAAAAAGCAAAGGTAGTTATGGAATCAGGGTATCCTGGAGAATAATAATCCACAAAAAATATTCTTGCAACATTTTACCTGTTAAGCGCTGTAATTTAAGTTTAATTTTATAACTATTATGTTTTCTTTAAAAGCTAAACAAGATTTTTACACAGTAAACACTTTCATACATACATGCATTCTTTTCGTAGGATGATATGCATATACCGTCTCTCTAGCTTTACAAAAGTGTCACATTGACCATGCAGTGTTCTGAAGAGTCCCTTAAGGACGAAACAGTTAACTGTCAACAATCGATAGGTGTCCATTAGATCTTGAACCCCCGTGGGTGTACAGCTTTCGAGCTGCCTACGGAAAAATACAAAAGAAACAAAATCTTTCTATGCCCGCTTAGCCACGAAAAATTTTTTGTCTTTTTATTCACGGGTACTAAACTTCACGTTCAAGGGTATATACTTATACTATACGGATCGAAAACCGGAAATCAACACTGCCGATAAAAGCAAAATAGGAACAACTGCAAAAAATTTAAAACTGTGTTATTTTAGACTTCTAGTTGATCAATTTGTCTCATCAAACCCCACCATCTTACTTTAAAAATGGATTATCTCAGGTTCGCGTAAAATTCAGTTACAATCAATTCGTTTTGGACAGCAGAACTGCTTGACCTCCGAAAACCAAAGGAACACAGAAATTGGTTTGGATGCGTTCGGGCCAGCGATAGGCTATTGGAAATCGCGTAGCAATTCTGCACATGCGTAGTTTGATAGTAATACTGATCCGGGAAGTGGTGATCAAGGATTTCCAGGGGGAGGGGTAAAATGGCAGCAAACAGCAAACATTTTTTTATTAGGGGTTTTTGATCAATCTGAGGTGTGTTGCTAAACTATAAAATAAGTTATATATCTGGGAGAGGGGGGCCTCTGGCCGCCCCCTGGATCCGCCACTGGATCCGGGCAAATGAAAGAGATGATGATTTTTTACTCTACTTACTGACTAAATACTGATTCGCTCACTGGTTCACAGGTTTTTTTTTCTGTGCGCGGTACGCAGAGGCAAGCAAGAGAAGGCGAGAGCTGCTTAATCTAGCTTTCGCTTCCATGGATTATTGAATATTAACGGATAGAATTTGACCAAAGTTAAAACTGCAAATCAAAAGTTGCCGCCGTCTCGTCCTTTTTAACAATTGACATTTCGTTCTTTGCTTTATAAATGTTAAGTTCTTGTCAACCGCTGTTTTTGATGTTTGTATTTTTGCCAGTTTTTTTAATAAAATTTGGGATAAAATCTACCTGTCAAAAACTGTTCGGGATCTTAAAACGTTACTTTTCGATTAGAGTAAGGAAGTTCCGAGATTTGCTTTCTTTTCCAATAAAAACACAACAAAAATAACAACAACTGACAGTCTGCCATTTTGACAAAGGCCGCGATAAAAGTCAAAGTAAAGGGAGTTTGTATTGTCAAACGCATGGTGTACCCACTCTTCTTAGTTTGGTTTGCTGTAAAATTCCAATCTCTAGTTGTTCTATCCAAGGCCAACACAGAAATAGAGGCCACGACCCTGAAAAAATCAGCTGTTCTCCCGGGGCTGAATTTTACATTGGGTCTTATGGGAGGTCAGACGTTTTTTTATGATATTTTCAAAATGGCACTACAGATTTCCGCAAAATTTCGGTAAAACATTCTCAGACACCATCCCGATATTCCACCAAAGGTTTGTAAGGAAGCAACATGATTAAAAGGTTAAAATCTTCAAGATTTAGCATTCCTTATTTTGAATTCAAATTACCCGCCATGTACCAGATGCCAACTGTTATATTTGACATGCATTTGACTTTGTCATCTGTTATTGTCACATTCGCTTCTGCTTTAAACTTAATTTTTGTGTGAGCTAATAAAGCGGCTATGAAAAATTAGGGATTACTATACATTTAAAAAAAAATGTTCTGCCAGAATAAAGTAAAAACAATCTCAGAAACGGCTTTATTTAAAAAAAATCAAATATTTATGAACCGTCATTCCAACTTCAATATTTTAAAGACAATCAGCTGTGTCATAACGTGACCATCAAAAAAAATCAGCCCCGGATGTGACGTCAACAAAGTGGAGCAAGGCCAACACAAAAATAGAGGCCACGACCCTGAAAAAATCAGCTGTTCTCCCGGGGCTGAATTTTACATTGGGTCTTATGGGAGGTCAGAGGTTTTTTTATGGTATTTTCAAAATGGCACTACAGATTTCCGCAAAATTTCAGTAAAATATTCTCAGACACCATCCCGATATTCCACCAAAGGTTTGTAAGGAAGCAACATGATTAAAAGGTTAAAATCTTCAAGATTTAGCATTCCTTATTTTGAATTCAAATTACCCGCCATGTACCACATGCCAACTGTTATATTTGACATGTATTTGACTTTGTCATCTGTGATTGTCACATTTGCTTCTGCAAGGCCAACACAAAAATAGAGGCCACGACCCTGAAAAAATCAGCTGTTCTCCCGGGGCTGCATTTTACATTGGGCTTATGGGAGGTCAGATGTTTTTTTATGATATTTTCAAAATGGCACTACAGATTTCCGCAAAATTTCAGTGAAATATTCTCAGACACCATCTCGATATTCCACCAAAGGTTTGTAAGGAAGCAACATGATTAAAGGTTAAAATCTTCAAGATTTAGCATTCCTTATTTTGAATTCAAATTACCCGCCATGTACCACATGCCAACTGTTATATTTGACATGTATTTGACTTTGTCATATGTGATTGTCACATTCGCTTCTGCTTTAAACTTAATTTTTGTGTGAGCTAATGAAGCGGCTATGAAAAATTAGGGCTTACTATACATTTTAAAAAAATTATTCTGCCAGAATAAAGTAAAAACAATCTGAAAAACGGCTTTATTTAAAAAAAGATCAAATATCCATGAACCGTCATTCCAACTTCAATATTTGAAAGACAATCAGCTGGGTCGTAACGTGACCATCAAAAAAAAATCAGCCCCGGATGTGACGTCAACATAGTGGAGGATCGTGGCCCGTCCATTTTGATAGCCCTGGCTTCTGCTTTAAATTTAATTTTTGGGTGAGCTAATGAAGCGGCTATAAAAAATTAAGGATTACTATACATTTAAAAAAAATTGTTCTGCCAGAATAAAGTAAAAACAATCTCAAAAATTACTTTATTTAAAAAAAAAATCAAATATTCATGAACCGTCATTCCAACTTCAATTTTTTAAAGACAATCAGCTGTGTCGTAATGTGACCATCAAAAAAAAATCAGCCCCGGATGTGACGTCAAGAAAGTGGAGGATCGTGGCCCGTCCGTTTTGATAGCCCTGAGTGGATCGTGGCCCGTCCATTTTGATAGCCCTGTTCTATCAAGTTCTATATCTCTGCTCGAAGCCTTCACGTGCCTGGGCATCGTCGAGAGTGTAAAGCCTGCATTACAAACACGGGCAAGGAACTAATTCTAACCAACCATATAATATATCGTGGTCATTACAACCCTAATTTTTTTTAAATAAAAACAAAATATTATTTACTTTTATTAAATTTTGTGATTTATGAATAAATTATTTTACTTTTTCCCCACATGGAATGAACCAGCGACGAATTTTTGACGGTTGGATGTACTTTTATTTTTTCTGGTAAGTTTTAGGCCTAAAGCTACTCTGGCTTAGGTTTTCGCTCACAAGGTTGTCTATTTTTAGCTAAAGATGGTCTCATCGAAACCAGTTTATGTAAAATAAAGTAAGAATCACCTTTCCTTTGGTTTGGATTCATGGTTGTATGGATAAATGTCCAGAAATTAGAGATTTGACACTTGAAATAGTGGAAATTGTCCATGAAACGTCGAAAACCAAAGTATTTTTTTTTCGTCCACCCTTATATAGTCCTTGCCATATGCAGTTACACTTTTGTGACTTTGACATGATATAAACATATTTCCTAACCAGAAATATTTGAAAAAAATAATATGACATGTTGGTATAAAATTAAAGGCAAAACTGTCATTGACTTAAATAAAAAGATACTGACTGTACTTTGACAAAAAAAAACACACAGATAAAAACAACTCAAAGACATGCCGTTTTTCAGAATTTTTCTTGTTACTGTCATTATGCACATGATAAACAAAGAGGTTGGAAATGTCACAAAAGTGTAACTGCCTATGGCAAGGACTATACCCACGAATCCAAACTACAGTAGATAAAATGCAAAGGGATGAAAAAGATTCTTATGAAAAAAATACATAACATGAAGACTGTATTTTTCTCAGTTTTTTTTTAATAACATTCCGCCTACATTATTCAGCAAAAAACACAGATATTCCAAGAAAAGGCTTTTAAAAATAAAAATAGCAGGCGGAATCCCAAAACCTTGGCAAAACTGAGAGAGAATCAATTTAAAAATATCCTGCACATATTTAATCACAGAAGCCAACATTTTTTATATTAAAAAAGTTCCAGAGTTGTGAATCAATCTTCCAAAATAAACACACAAAATGTCTTTAAACTTTGCTGTGCTACTTTCAGGGTGACAAAACAAAGATTAAAAAGACAAGATTTGAAATTCTCGAAGTATCCAATTTCTGGGGGGAGGATTAAATTGTGCAATTTTTTGGTCCTATTTGTTTTGCTGAGAAATCTCTTTTTAACACTTTATTGACTATATCAGGGGGGGGATTTATCCCCCTGTGGATTTATGGATATTCATGAAACAGGAAAGCCATTCAAGAAGAAAGATTTAATGTTTTGCACCCAATTTTTAGCAAAATTTAAATAAAGATTTAAAGTTTAAATGAAGATTTAAACAAGATATATATATATATATATATATATATATATATATGGTTGTGCATTGTTTAGTTCACACTTGAAAACAGTTAGAGATACTTACTAACCGAAACGTCGTGTTTAAAATAAATAAAGACAATGAAAGTCCAAAATTTTCTTTCTAATTCATTGTCTATTTCAACTCAAACACTTGATTTAAAAACAGTTTTTTGGTTTGAATTACGGAGTCTTCTTTCAAAACTAGATATAAAAAATAATAAACAAAACAGGGACAACTTGCTATGCTTCTAGATTTGAGTTATTTTTTTTGTGTTTAAGCATGACTCTTTGTAAAGTAACTATCTAAACTGTATGGTAGCAAAGAGAGTTGATTCATAGAATTTTCCATTAAATCAGATTCTATTTTTTGAGGCTGCCTTGCGGTTTCTAGTACATTTGACAGAATTTTAGATTCCTTTGATAACTTTTACTTTTTTCTTGTTCTTATTCCTCTTCTAAAATATCCCTATTTCAACGGAGGGCCAAAATAATCATGTACCATGTCACCAATGTCTTAAATTCTTAGGCCAGAATGTTCTTCATCTTCATTGGCTTCTTTTACCTTCAAAATATTTAAGTACTTCCATTACATTCGTACGTTTTTTTTTTAATGCATCAGTTGCGATTTGTGATGTGACTGTTATAGTCCGTAATATTCTTAGCATTCGACGATAGCGCCATCTTTTAAAAACCAATCCAAACCTAACTTACCCTACACAAGCTGCATGGTGCCGGCGTTAGGGACGTCGCGCGTCTGTTCCCACTTCAGGCTACCTATTCTCGTACTTGAACGATGTGATGATTCCCATCACATGCTTTGGCCAATGGCAAGCTTTAAATTAGCTTCGAGCTGTCACGTGCTATGCTAAAAGACCTCCAAGCTTCTCTCACGATCCGACCGAGAAACGTTCAGTCGGTACGGGGCAGCAGAACAGATTTCACTTCAAACGCGTAAAATTCACTAACTGTGAAGAGTGGACGACTACGCACAACACGCAACCACTCAGAGTTTGCAATTGGTCAAAGCATGTAATGTGGATGATCACATCGTTCAATTACAAGAATAGAGCCTGTAGCAATCCACACGCCATGTAATGGACTTAAGGAGTAATGAACTAATGGAGGCTTCCAAGCGTCCTAAGTATAAGGTTTATACTAAGTGTCCTGGATATATTTGACTGATGCAAAACAACTGTCAAAATGTATTCAGGGCCTTTAGTGTATACTATATGTCAATTAGAGTTTCAGCAGAGGCCACGTGGATCCTGTTGAACATACCCCAGTAATTTCGGATTCTGAGCTTTGTGAAAGAGCCTACTTCGCAGAAGTACAAAAATAACAATTCGATCTGCCGACGCGACGCCGACGCTGGCTGGCGTGCTTTTCCTCTGTTATTTGGCCTCCCTTTCGTGGAAATACATAGTTTACAAACAACCCCTCCTTAGTCTAGCAGAACACAAGTCACAAATCTTGAACACATTCTTAAGCCGGAATTTAACGATATGCAATTTGCCAAACCTTGTTGAAGCGATTTTTGTTTTTCGTTCACCTGTGTCTACTCGATATGCCGCTGGGTGAAGCAGCTATTGGTTATCATGACAACGTCGCATGCTTTCGCAGGGCAAAGACTCAGGTGTTGACCTTGCGTCCATTATTGAACAGTAAACGGCTAGGTTAGGTCGCCTGGGTTTCTTGGTAATCTGTGTGTCGGCGTTTTGTTTACATTCCGTTTCTATTTTAATTGTTTTGCATAATGTTCCTTGTGTACGATGCAGTGTGTGTTTTACTGGAAAACCCGTTTTCGAGGTGGAACGATGACAAAAAAGACTTTTTGAATTCTGAAAAGCCTTCCCCTATTTTGAACGTAATCAAACCGGCTAAGGTTAAAGACAAAGTGTACATTCGACATTTTAAGGACGGATAGAATAGCTATTTACATTATTAGAATATTATATTTTTATTTTTTAT
Source organism: Aspidapion aeneum (assembly GCA_963576565.1). Lineage (NCBI taxonomy): Eukaryota > Metazoa > Arthropoda > Insecta > Coleoptera > Brentidae > Aspidapion > Aspidapion aeneum. Next base: position 27,758,502 of record OY755038.1, on the reverse strand, counting down.
ATTTGTGTATAAAAAATGGGGGTAGGGATATCCTATGTCACCTATTGCGAAAGTCACGATCGCCACTGCTTCACAGATCGAAAAAGGTACGTTTACGAGTTTATTGCATCAATGTTTTTTAGTTCATCGGCTGAAAATTAACATTTAAATTGAAGCGTTTTTTCCAAAAACAGCCCATGTCAAAAATTTTGATTTTTGTTAAAAATGCCTTTGCAGGATGTCGCCACATCTAGTGCATCTATTTTTAACGAAAATCAAAAATTATGACATGGGCTGTTTTTGGAAAAAAACGCTTCAATTGGACATTTAATCACGGATCACCTAGGTGATCCGTGATTTAATTTTTTCTGTGTTGACAAAGTACCACAAACACCGTTGCTTTGCAAGCACACTCGGATGAACTTCAGTTTCTTTGATTTTTGCGTAAATATTCCGACACGGGAAAGCGCAAACCGAACCAAACTTCAGATTCCCACCGCATGTGGTATGGCAAATCACAAACGAAGTGTGCCGAATCGCATACCGTTGTTGGATTACGGCCTTAGAGTTCGTCTCCATTTGAGATAATCATTCAATCGAGAGCTGCTCCCGGGAGTATTAATCGAGTAACTATCAGTTATAGTTTTTGCAGAGTCAGTTGAACAAAGATAAAAGCCGACCATCGGCATTTCCTTTAAAGAAAGTGACATGGGCGGCGGTAGATATACTCATGAAAATTATTTCATTTAATTATGGCGTAAACTAAAGAAATAAAAATAGATAATACAACTTTCTATTCCTACACCTACAGAAACGACACTGATTTATTTTCTATCTCTGCATACTGCCGACTAAAGGGGTCCCGAAACGAACACCTGAAAGCAAGTAAAAGCGCATCTCAAAAAAAATCTGCCAATCAGGTGCCGTCCATCCCCCTGGCCTCGGTCGGTCGGAAAACAAATACTTTGTGCTCGGACCGCAAAGAGCCGCGCCTTTTCTCTGTCGGTAGGGTTAAAATTATACCAGGAAGATTTTATATGAATTTGGATAACTTTTGAAGGGCAGAATGATGCAAAATTTCATAAAATCGATAGAACCCCGTATTAGGAGTTATTCAAGTGACTTTGCAAAAACTATACTCTCAATTGCTCTGGAAGTAGCCTTTAAGAGTACCTATTTCTCTTACATAGACACGAACTATTAGGCGTATTTATCATTTTTGGAGAGTAACTGATCTCCCAAATCTGTCTATTTCTGAAAAATACTCTCGAGGAAAGTTTTTTCGCGTTCCTTAGCGAGGTGTTTTACAATTTGATAAAATTATATCTTTAATCAAATAATATTGGAATCTACTATCACTTTCCACACACAACTACTCCTGGTTGTGTCTCCTGGACTAAATCGTATCCTGAATTTTTCACCTTTGATGGATACTTTTCGTTCAGAAAAGGGATAATGATGGCTCAGAAAAATATGAGAAGGGATATTTTAGGGATTTTCTCCTAATTTATTTCTTATTTTAGAAAGATCGACGTTTCATTTTTAGCTCTCTTTTGTTTAGAAATTGTAATATCGTTTTTTCTTTAATAAAAATACGTAAAAAAATAACAAACAATATAAATGTGAAAAACAATTCAAATTTTCTTTACCTGCAAATGTCAGTGTCAAATACTTAACCATAGGAGCTCATAAACTTTACGGCTAAACCTCCGTAAATAGGGAATTTTAAACCGCCTAAAATTTACTACTACTTTGATAACCGTTATGGTTATTTTTCGTTATCTTAATCAAAGATAACCACAAAATCATGCCGGTTGAAAGTAACTTTTTAGTGTTATTAGAGACTTATTTGAATAAAACCTGACTTTATTTTAGAGTCGAGTTTATTCTGACACATTTGCACAGAAAACTAACAGCTGACCTCTCAAAATTGACATACCAAAGCCAAATTTAATAATACAGCCCCTAACTTTCATTTAATAAATATCGACACTAATAAATCCGGTTTTTAAAAACACAAAGGCCGAATTTTGAAAGAGAGCAGCTGCTTTTTATATGTAAATCTGTCATCATAGGGTCGATTTTAAAATAAGGTCTGGTTTTATTCCAATAAGTCCCTATTGTCTTTTTTCTCAGTTGTCAAATGCCATTCCTATTCCTATTTACCTTTTTGATTTTATTTCTATATTATAAATTTTTATTAAAAGGATCTGATCCTAAAATTAACCTAAAAGCTTATTCAAAACCACAAAAGAGAATTCATCAAAACCAGACAAGGTTATTGGTTAACTATACAAAATAACGATAACATAAAGAAACTTCTCCTTAATTAACAGGATTCGTTATGTTTAATAAAGATAAAGGAGTGCCAAGTTGCTAAGCGCAGCCTCAGTAATAACCAGAAGAATAACAATCTGTCAAAACTCCTCACAAATGGCGACGAGCCGAAAGGCCTGCACACAAATAATTTAAATGTTTGGCGCGAAAATTTAGTAAGCAAAAGTAGGGTAATTTTATAATTTTTTTCACGTTAATTTTTTTGGTTCGTTTTATTTTGGAGGGAAATAGATTATTAACGTGCGAAATGTGCGCACCAAAAACACCCTAATTAGTGCCAGAGCTAGTGCTAATTACCAAAAAAATCAATACAGATACAAACTGATTACATTTAGATCAATAAAACACTTCGATAGGTATTACACATGGTTTATTTTTAAACGTAAACATTGAATGGATACAAAATTAGTCGAAAAATAATTTTGGCACCTCCCGATTCCAGCGCATTTCAAGTTGCTGTATTCTGGTATACAGGGTGACCTACAGAAATACCTTGGATATAAAAAAAAAATTAAAATTGCGCCGGCAGGCACTTACAGCGGTGCATAAGGCATTCCTATTTTGTTCCTTAGGGTTAGGGTAGCTTTATTTTTGTTAAAAGTTAAATTTTCAATCAATATGTGGCTACTACGTTACTCTCTAGCTACTGGTTTTGAGATATAGGTTTACTTACTATATATTTTCTTAAAAATTGACGTTATGACAAATTTTGTTAAAAATATAATTTTCAATTTAAATTTCAAAACCGTTTTTCGCTAGTTGTTGTGGTTCAAAAGATATGTTTTTTGAAAGAATCTTTTTAATTAATAGGGACTTATTGGCATAAAACATGACCTAATTTAAAATCGACCCTATAGTGCCATATTTACATATAAAAAGCAGCTGTTCTGCTTCAAAATTCGGGCTTTGTGTATTTAAAAACAGGATTTATTAGTGTCGGTATTTATTAAATGGAAGTTAGCGACTGTATTATTAAATTTGGCTTTGATATGTCAATTTTGAGAGGTCAGCTGTTAGTTTTCTGTGCAAATGTGTCAGAATAAAGTCGAATCTAGAATAAAGTCAGGTTTTATTCCAATAAGTCTCTAATATCACAAACTGCGTCTCTGATGAACTTTAACGCTACAAACAAATTAAAAAAAAATATATAATTCCTTATCTAAATTTAAAAACCGGGGGTTTTGCTAGCTTCTGTGACTCTCAAATTATGATATTTTAAAATTTTGACTCCCATCTACTCCCCTGCACTAACCTATGTTATCATTGGCTAAAAAATATTTTGACACGTATACAGTATGTTCCAACGAAAATAAAACAGTGGTTTTTTACTTATTTATATTCTGTTTTCGAAAATTAAACGAAAACGTTGAATTTTTTATTTGAGGGGACACTTTTTGAAATTAGTTCAAATGATACCTTGTTTTAAAGGTATCTGGAATGTCTTTAGAAGCCTGTAAAAATTCCGAAAGTCTATAATTTTCTTTTAAAATATGTGCCTTTTTTAAGATTAAAAGATTTTTTTTATAGCCAAAATACTTTTTTTTTGTACATTTCTGAGAGAAATATAAAAATCTCGACATTTTAGTGATGGGGTTTTATAGCTTAAAGCTTTAGTCGTCGTCCGTAGCGTAGTGGCACGGATCACCTAACAAAGGTGATCCGTGGTAGTGGTAGCAACATTTGCTTCAACCCGGGAGCAGGCTCGATTTCTGGCTAGGTACTTGGATGTTTGTGATTGTTTAAAATGTTGCAACTTTGCTGTAACTTGATTTTTGATTGAATGGAAAGTCCCAGTTGTAACAAACCGAAAGTTCTAAATTCTTTTAGAACAATTTTTTTTAAAATCTATAGTAATTCTTAATTGTTCAGAGCCGCTTCATTAGCTCACACAAAAATTAAGTTTAAAGCAGAAGCGAATGTGACAAACACAGATGACAAAGTCAAATACATGTCAAATATAACAGTTCGGTACATGGCGGGTAATTTAAATTCAAAATAAGGAATGCTAAATCTTGAAGATTTTAACCTTTTAATCATCTTGCATCCTTACCAAAGTTTGGTGGAATATCGGGATGGTGTCTCAGAATATTTCACCGAAATTTCGCGGAAATCTGTAGTGCCATTTTGAAAATATCATAAAAAAACGTCTGACCTCCCATTTTTCTGTTGGCCTTGCTCTATACCATCTCTATACTCAAAAATAACATGTTTTTTTTTGGAGCACCCTATATTTACAACAACTTTTAATGCTAAATCGTACTGTATACTTTATTAACATCGAATTGACTTTTGGAAGTCTCACTTACGTCAATATTGCTGTGGCAAAAATAGATTTAAAAGTATTCGTGAGATTGGCCAGAAAAAATTCCGGAAATTTTGAGTTTGCTTCCAAAACTTATGGCCGGCTATGACGCCAGCAGGATTTATTTAGTTTTCAAAAGCGATTTTTTGTTTGTTTTAAAATAAATATTGACCAGATATAAGTTTTATTTTGGCGGGAACACTTACAGCTTTCTCAATAAAATCCTTAGCAAAAAAGTTTTTATACGCATAAAATGTCTTAAGTTAACATACGTATTAACAAACCGAACAACAATGTCCGGAAACATTTAGTCAGTGGCGGCTCGCATAATGACGCAGCGGCTCGCTTAATGATGCTGCACTTCACCTCGTTTTTTCCAGATTAATAAATATAAGACAGGACAAAAAAAACCGTGAGCGTTCCCCGCCGCGGGTTCTGTGCGGGCCCAGCATATAGACAGGCACTGTTGAAGCGATTTTTGTTTTTCGTTCGCCTGTGTACTCGATATGCCGCGGGGTGAAGGGGTCCGTTGGTTGTCATGACAACGTCGTATGCTTTGACAGGGCAAAGAATCAGGTGTTAAACCTGCGTACCTTATTGAAATAGTGTCCGGTTAACGGCGTATCGTTTACAGTCGGTTCTGATTCAGTTTTTATTTTAATTATTTTGCACAATGTTTCCTGTGTACGATGCAGTATGTGTTTTGCAAACAAAATCGATGTGTTCTCGAGGGTGTATCCAAGAAAGTACAATAAATACATGAAAAAATATCTGTTAAAAAAAATACACCATGTATATTCTGTGGCTTGTGGTTTGTAAGAAAACAACAATTTTATTTAAACATAAAAAGCATTCGATTCTTGGATTCATGATATTTTTCGGAATCGTTTGGTTCTGGGAACTGCCTGTGCACTGACATCATCATTATTGTAAAATTTTATTTTATTTGTTTTATTTGTTAGCGACCATTAGCGTTCATTTAAAAATTGATAGAAACCCGTCATAGTGCGCGTATGCATACGGCGAACAACGGCGAACGAACGCAAGCGAACAAATTTGTTCGGATGGTGTGTACTAGCAAGGCTTTACCTAGAGGGGGATCAAGGGGATCAATCACCCAAAATAATACTAAAAGCAAAAAAGGTCTGGATGATGAAAAACACGTTGTTGTATGGAATAGAGATTTGTCGCATATCGCATAAGAGAAAAATCAGAACAAAAATGGAAAGTGTCGAAATGGATGCAATTAGAAGATCAATGAGAATATCTAGAACAGATCATATTAAGAAATGAGATCCTAAAATAAAGAATGGGAATCGCGGAAAGCATAACGGATGACATCACTAAAACAACTAATGAAAAATGGATGAACGACGCAAGATTACCAAGGCAGGTCCTAGAATGGCAACCAATAGGGCGCTGAAAATTAGGGCGTCCTAAACTGGAATGGCAACAGCGAATCCAAAGATAAATGAGTCACAAAAACCTGACAGAAGATGATTGTCAGGATCGAAGGAGGTGGAGAATAGGCGTCGGGCAACGTAGAAAAACGTTCTAAACCGACATAGTAGTAATATTTTAAGTTAGGACATTTTAATTAACCACCAAAAAAACTACTATTCTTCTGTGGCTCTCTCATCACACCTGAAAATCAAGGATTGAACCTCAACTAATATAAAAATCACCCTAATCAGAGGATATACACTTACTATTATCATTTTCTTTATTTTCTACTCCTCTTTTCTGTTCAAAGACCTGACGCCATCAAGTCGGCATCTAAAGACCTCAAATTAATAAAACCAAATATAAGTACAGATATGACTGTCGCATAAAATAGGGGTTTTACACCAAACCAAAAAAAAACAATTGACCCGTGTTTATTTGTAAGTGCAAAATAAAGCTTTTCAAGAACATCCTTGGATGGTGTTTTAGCTAAAAAGGGACTTATTGCAATAAAGCCAGGCACTAATTGTGCCGGGCACTATTCTGATAGTTCCGCATTATAAAAACAGCTGTCTTCTTTCAAAATTAGGCCTTTGTTTATTATAAGAGCCGGAATTAATAGTGCCGCCACTATTAATGGAAAATAAACGACTGGATTTACAAATTCAACTTTGGTAAGTCAATTTTGAAAGATCAACTGTCAGTTTTCAACAGAAAACTGTCAGAATAGTGCCCGGCACTATTACTGCCTGGCCTTATTGCAATAAGTCCCTCATAACTAAACGGTAACTGCATGTTGTGTATAGTTCTATTCCCCCTTTTACATCCAGTTATTTATGTAGTTTATTTACACTTTTTACTTGATGTTTTGTTTTTGGCCCAAACCTACCTACTTGATTTGGCAGGCAATATGCAAAGCATTTATTATTATCGTATTTTTTAAATATTTGTGATTTTTTTTTAGAAAGTGCAAAACACATACAGTTAGGATTACATACATTACATACGGATTTAAATCTATGTTCAGCCATTGTCAATTCGGCTATAGTTTTTTTGGCCTTTGTTTGATTTTTGTGATTTTGGTGAAATCCATTCGTTAAGGTACAACTTTATTATTTCTTCACCAATTTTTTCAGTTGATACCTTTTTGTGCACGGAAAAGACGTGGCTTTTTAGTCAATGTTGAAAATCGAGTACAGTGGCGCTCAACAAAATTTGGCAAGGGGTCTAAAAATGGCTAAATTTTAATTTGGGTTTTATGGAAATATCAATTTTGACAAAAAAGTCGTATAGTCTCAGGTCCCAGCTCTTGATAGAGACCAAAATGACAAAAATCGAACAAAGAGTAAAAAAACTACAGCCGAAACAAAAATGTACGGTTTTTTTTCTGCGAGCTTTTGTTTCTCGATTTTTTTTCTGGTCCAAATTATAGCAGATACTGTAGTCTATCAAATACTAAAGAAGCTACTTTGCCCACACTTGAATATGCAAAGTGGCACTTTTCCGCAGACTTGTTTTAAAGACTTATTTTAAACCAAAATTATTATTATTATAGACATGCGTTTTTGTGGCAATTACGGTGTGTTCCCACAAAATACATTGTCATCCAACGCTTTCATGTCAGTTTAGAGTTTCAACTTTGCGCACAAAACTACTATAATCAGAGTATGGCCATTTAAATAATTTTTGAATAAAGAAAGGGGGCTGAGGCACTTAATACATTGTTTACCGGGATGCGTCAGATGAGCTGAATTTGAGCTATGTTGAAGGCCAAACCTTCCTGATATTTTTGCCAAAAAAAAATTGGGGGGTCATAGGATTCGTTTTCGAGCTATACTTATTTAAAAGCGCGCCACTGAAATATGGAAAAATATGACTTTTTGTAGTTTTTTGTAATAACTTATCGCCAAAGAAAAATAAATGTCTTATTTTATTGAAAAAAAGTCCTTCAATTTTTGACATATAGTTTGCGTCACATATACCTACAGAGTAGCTCAAAACAATTTAAAAAAAGTACAGGAAAAATATTAAATACACATTAAATATAAAGAAAGGAAACCAAACGGTCAAAATTAACTTCACTTGCTTTCATGTGAGTCGTTTTAACTATTCTAGAGTGATGTTTGCATATTCCGGAATTTCTATTATTCATATTTTGAGCCACTCTGAAGATATGTGACGATAACTATAAAAAAATTGAGAACATACTTAAAAAGACTCTTTTTTTCAACTAAATAAAGTTATAGCAAGAAAACCAGAAAAACTTAAATTTTTTTTATATTCCGGTGGCGCGAATTTAAATAATTATAATTCGAAAACGAAACCGAAGAGCCTCAATTTTTTTGAGACACCCTTATCTGCACGGTTTGGGTCTTAACATATTATAAATTCACCTCATTTGACGCATCCCGGTAAACACACTATTCCATGGACAATTATTAGACATGTGTGTTGAAGTACCCTGTGTGCAAACATAACTTTAGAATAATTAAAACGACTCACAAGTGAAGTTAATTTTGACCATGTATTTTCAGTTTCCTTTCTTTATAGTTAATAAATCTCAGGTATTTTTCCTGTATTTTTTTATAATTATTTGAAGCCACTCTGTAGGTATGTGACGCAGACTATATGACAAAAATTGATCAAATTTTTAAAAGAACTCCTTTGCAATAAAACAAAGCTAATATCGGTTTTTTATTTTTATTTGACGATAATTTATAGCAAAAAAATTACAAAAAGGTACATTTTTCCATATTTCAGTGGCGCGCATTTAAATAAGTATAGCTCGAAAACGAAACCTATGACCCCCTCCAATTTTTTTTGGAAAAAATATCAGCAAGGTTTAGCCTTCCACATATGTCAAATTCAGCTTATCTGACGCATCCCGGTAAAAAATGTATTTAGTGCCTCCTCCTTTCCAAACTTTTTTGTGACTACCCCATCTCAAAAGTCAAAGAAGCAAATAAAAAGACAGATGTTGATAACAAATTATTGATGTGGGATGTAGTTACGTTAGAATTGTGAAATTTCTCCTATATTGAATCAACTGATGAAGTGACAAGTTATGTACACACTATAAAAATAAACAAATAAAAAGCTTCGTGTATATTGTAAACATAGGTACACTAGTGGGCGATTTAACAAGTACTTAAATTTTCATTAACCGAGAACCGTGCTATGGAGGTTCTTTATAAAAGAGTCTATTTTTTGATATGATAGCTTTCAAGTAAAAGACTGGTCTTTAGGTAAATGGGGACTAACAGCTGACCTCTCAAAATTGACATACCAAAGCCAAATTTAATAATACAGTCGCTAAATTCCATTTCATAAATACCGACACTAATAAATCCGGTTTTTAAATACACAAAGGCCGAATTTTGAAGCAAAGCAGCTGGTTTTTATATGTAAATCTGTCACCATAGGGTCGATTTTAAAATATGGTCAGGTTTTATTCCAATAAGTGTCTAATAACAAATGCTGAGACTGTAACTAACACGCCTCAGACGAAATTTGACATTGGACTGATTCTGTAGTTCAACATGAAATTAATTACAAATGGTTTGAAGGCTAGGTGGTAGTGTGACGGAGATGTGAAGGTTATACATCTCTAAACATAAACTATCGGGAACATCTCCGTCACTCTTCCAACAGGCCTTCTACTTGAGAGGCCTATGATGGTATCCCGGGGGATAGTTGTGGAAGATTCTTCTAAACTATAGATCATCGATTAGTAATTAATTAAGTTACCGGGTTTGCCTCCAATTTGAGTAGAAGAGCCGGTGTGACGTCATAAATCCAAGGCTTTTTTCATGTTTTTTCACAAATTTTGGCTTATAACTTTTGCAAAATTAGTTTTACAGGAAAACAGAAAAACTATTAATATGTTTTTTGTTTGCAATAGAACAACAATTATGAAAGTAAATCTATATTATAATTTAATCAAGTTATATCTTAAAAACTCACATAGATATTTTTTTTAATACCAAAAGACAGTAACTTTTTTTACCCAAAAAAATTATATGATATGAAATTAGTTATGATCTGTTGCAATAGAACAACAATTGAACTGTCGTTTTAATGAGCTTTGTATCTCGAGAACAAAAAATATATTGTGTTTTTTTTAAATATTAAAAAAAATTATTGAAATTCAAGATTAATCAAGAAAGTTTATGGTATTAATAAATGGGCTTTGTTATTGGCCGGTGTCACTTGACACCTACGTAGTCTTGCAATTAAATCACGGTTCATTAAGGATCACTTAGATACTTTTGCCAAATGATTTTTCTTTGTCCTGTGTAATAGATAAAGCATTGCGATTTTGCTGACAACTTTTTTGTGAAAGGTCGGCGTTTTCCTGAATCCAAAAATGAAAATAAAATGTAATAGATCTGTCACCATTTTTTATAACTACCCTTGCAATATTTGTTCAATTTTGTTGAAATTTTGCCAGTAAGTTGATGATAATTCATATGTGAGTGGGCCGTCTTCGCTTATGTCATTCCACTTATTCTTAGATGTTGGTTATAAAATAGCTATTATTTATATTTGAAAGATTAAACTTAAGGACACGATTTTGAATTCCTTGAAAATCTTCTTGTTTCTTTGAGTACAGAAAAACTAGAGTTAGATAGGTTTTCTGTGGTTTAAGTCACTTAATTTCAAGCAATGCTTATCATCATGGCTATTCTAACACGTTTTGTAACAGGATGAAGCGTTCTATTAGTTCTCTTGGCAGGGATTTGTTAAAAGGTGAATCATTTATTTTTTATGATCCATAACATTTAAAATCATTCAATTGCTGTCGCCAAACATCCTACTGGAGATATTACGTATGCGTATAAATTTAAACATGATTCTTTTTTGTTATTTACATCAGAAGAATAAATAATTATTATAGAGCGATTCCTTAATGTCATGTACAAACGAAGAAGACTGATTCTATGACTTATTTTTGGACCAAAAGTTGCTATAAACTTACATAGGTCTATTTTTTCCAGTTGCGAGCGGTGAAATTTAAAACAAGGGGAAGCTTATTTGTATTTTTCTATCTTTTTTAGTTTTCGGTAAATTTTATTTTCCTGCTTTAGCCTACCGTTATTTATGATACATATCTATCTTTTCATTAAAACGTTGTGAAGAAAACTTTTTGTTAATCAACAACAGTATAACTGTATAGTTTAACGGCCGTTGCAATATTCTTTGCCGAAACCGAGGCCTCTTTCTGGCACGCCATTGTGAACCGCGTATATATGTAATCGAACAGACTGCTTATTTCAAGGCTAAAGGGCGCGAACTGATTTCTCGCATTGGGCTTGCATGCATTGATCCCCTACTATATTTTACATAACAAAAGAAGCAATTGTATTTGCCGCAAATCGTTAGGTACAACATATGCAATATTATCAATAGAAACTTCAAATCTATACAGGTTTTTTAAAAATTGGATATTTCTGTGCGAAATTTTTTTCCCCGCTAGTGCGCCAAAGTAGATTTTTTTGTACATACTAAAAATAGTGTGGAAAATCAAATTTTCCACACGCTCATGGAAAAAGTATTTTTTACAATCCTCACCATCAAATAATATAGAAACGAGTATAATTATGACTTAGTAGAAAAAGTTATTATTTTCGTGATTTTGAAAAGTGATATAGAACATCCACTCTCAATTGGAGCTAAGTTCTAGGGATCGCAGGCTAAAAAAACTTTAGGATGCTTTTAAATGGAGAGTTTTCTTTTTTAGAAAAGACAAATTTGCTTATTAGTAGGTAGACGAGAGTTTTTGCGTAATAAAACTTAAAAATACACAAAAAAACGTTTTTTTTTACTTTGAGGGGGTGTATATTATAAAATATGTGTTATATACGTAGTTATATATTCGCTGCTAATTGTTTATATAAAATTAATTCTTTGTGTTATTTAGAAACTTCTTGATTTCTTGCAGTTTTTTTTGTATCTGCGACCATTAATATAATTATACCTATGACTAGGTATTTTAAAAATTACAAAAAAATAGTTTTATTCCTTTTTTTCTTTCTAGGTGGACTGTAAAAATACGAGTACGACATAATATGTAACAATATATGTATTATTATTTTATATATAACATGTAATATATAAAAAGTCAACTTTTTGCGGCTTTAATATCTGCCTGAACAACTCGACATGTTTTGGAATTTCAAGTAGGTACCCACAGGCCCGGTTTGGCTTTAAATACAGCTGCTTTTCTCGCTAAACACCATACCGCTCGTATATTAAACTGTGTACGATCGGGGGATTCTCGGAAACGTCAGGTACAGCTCGTTGCCTTTTCTCGGAATCGCGCGAACCGCTCGCACTGGAGGAGAACCACCACGCGGTCGTTCCTCGTCTCGGTCGCCACATTAATGCACAGTGTTCTAAAATACCGACTAAGATGAATACCCAGAATACCAATAGCAACGCAAGAATACTGATTATTATACTCCAACCACATGAAATGTTAAACATCCAACAGATTTTTGATAATTTTGAGTATTTATTCTGATCGTGATATCTTCATCTGTGTTTATGATTTTAGTTTTAGTGTAGTTCATACTTAAGCCTATATTTTTAGCTGCTATATCCAGTTCTTCCACCATTTCAGTTCTTCTGTGTTATTAAAGCGATATCAGCATATCTTAGGTGGTTTGAGTATTGGCCGCTTACTTTGATGCCTATTTCTTCCCAATCTAAGATTTTAAAAACATCTTCTAGGGCCTGGTTAAATAATTTAGGTTATATTGTGTCACCTTGGCTGACACCTCCTCTTATGTGGATTGGCTTGGTTCCTTCGTGGATTGCCTTTGCTATGTATATTGGCTATTAAGTTAGACTCAGTTTGTAGTTATTTTAACTTTAACTAATAGTCCAGAGAGTTTTTTCTATAGTAAAATGTTTGTGTATGGTTTACTATTTTTTATGGTTGTTTCAACCACAAGTTTGGTTTACGCCGAATCATATATCATTTTCAGTGTTTGTGATAGATATGAAATACTACAAATAATTAATATGTATAGCTAAATTTAAAGTGTGACACACTGTGTAGCGGTACTTAGTCGTTCTTTCCAATGGTCAAACAATTTCGATCTACCTTTGATCTAGCTTACGAAAAGCATCAACGAGTGCATATGACTTGCACGGGAATTCCGTTCAACTCCTAATAAACAACTTTGATTGCATGCAGAAAAACGAGTTTGACTGTTTAGTTCCATTAATTTATTATAGGAATCCCGACCAACTTTGGTTTTATCAGAACTGGTCTTTAAACACTCGATTCTGTTTAATTGTGACGAGTTGCTGTTTTGCTTGTTTGGGACTCACCTTGCGGTGTTGCCAAGTTTATTTGTGTAATGGTTTGTTACCGGAACTAAAAGCGATGTTGTCACGGTCTGATTTTGCTGAGGTGGACAAATATTTTCTAAAAGTTAAATAAATATGAATATAAAATGAATAAATTCTTAAATTAAAAATTGTTGCAAAATCTTCAAAAAATAAATAAAACACTTTGTTGAAAATGATTATTTTCAGAGGGTTTTTTTTTGTTTCCGCTCTCCTAAGTAACGAACGACGTAACGCATTTCAATGAAATTTGTCATACATATTGCTATTCTATCTTAGTTTATGCCCTACACGGCCAGATGTTGCGTTTAATGAGAGAAGAAACACACTTGGTATGGATAGACATGAAACTTAATATTTTACGAAGGGGAAGTACCCTCCCATGCCTGGCAGGGGAGTGGTTCCCCCCTTAATCGTGCTTTTTGAAAGTTTTTTGCTAATAACTCAAAACTGTCAACGTTTTTAAAAATCTTGTAAAGATCGTTTTTCAAGCGGACAAAATTTGCTTCTTAACGATGTAAATAAATACCCTCTGAAGGCATTGGTGCGCGTTCCATAGGCGTACAAAGAAAGGGGTAAATTATTTTTTGTATTTTTCTGGTATTTTTTTAACTTAACACATTGTTTTTTCAAAAAAAACATTTTTATACAGTTAAATATTTAGTAAGTTATATATATATATATATATATATATATATATATATATATATATATATATATTTTTACATAGCCGCCTTAAAATAAAAATAAATGTGTTTGGAAAAATCCTCAAATCAAATAAATATTTTGAACATTCATGTGTTTGTAAAAATCCTCAAATTAAATAAATATTTTAAACATTCAATTTTGTAACTTATTGAATAATTTTTGGTGTAAATTAGCAGTTTTTGTTTTGAACCCATGTGCTTTGATTTAATATGAGAAAGTGCAGATTATGACAGAATAAAAATAGTTTCTTTCTATATAAAAGTAAAACGGTATAAATAATTTGTTAAATTATAGACTTATTTTATTATTATCTAATAAGTAATTGCTGTTGAAATTTCTTGGAAATTTCAGCACACTTTATATGTGTAATCGAAGGTCGCTTTATTTATTTATTTCTATCTAGTGGGCAGTGGCTGGAATTTCTTGTAAGGTGTCGCATTCTGGCAAATCACTCTGTCTTGTATATTTCTTTGTTTTTGTTCGTTTTAATATTATGAATTATTTGTCTATTTATTTATGTAACCTACAATTACCAGTAGGTACCTAAGTAATTGAAAAAAGTTGAAATTTTTATACTGCTTTAGTTTCTGCATAAATTTATTATGAAATAAATAATTTTTTGAAAATAGTGCGTAGGTATAAGTATAGGGAGAGGGAGAGTTTTTATAAATATTTTCCACATATTTCATAAATACAAACAAAATAGCATAAAATACTTACTTACTATACTCGGGCCCCCTCGAAACTGTTCGGGCTCCCCCCGAAATATTTTTCTATATACTTCACTGCCTCAAATTGATAAAAAAAAGTTTCTATAAACATGGGTTTAAAAATGCATGTGTAGAAAGTTATGTGTTATAGGTTAGGTTAGGTTAAAACTTGAAACTTTTTTTATCAATTTGAAATGTATATCTTCCCTCTAAATATTGTATTGACTCCCTCCAAGAATATTATTAATGAATCAATAATATATTATTATAAATATTAATTAAATTTTCTCAAATATGCGTTCAGCAAACCCTTTTCTTCAATTTTTTTCGAAAACCCTTGCTCTAAGGGACTTGCAAGAAGGGTACCTTTTTTCTGGAAAGAATGTAGTTCTTTAAAAACGAAACCGCGTTAAAAAAGCGACCTGAACATCCTTCGAACCTTGCGAAAAGTACCTTTTGGATAAATTGTCCAAAATTCATGGCAACCAATTTTTTTCAGAAGTCTTGATCTTTAAGCCTACAAATTAACAAAAAAATGGTTTTTAATTTTGACCTTTACACACTTTTGACTCCCTAAAGATACATTTTGCTAAAATTGAAATTGGAAATCGACTTTCAAAAGAATTCCTGGTTACGAAAGGCTTAAGACAGGGATGTTGTATCTCTCCAACTCTTTTTAAAATATATATCGCAGTAGCTGTAAAAAACTGGAAACTTAAAGTATACGGTATGGGAATACAACTTAAGGACCGGTTTATCATATACACACTACAGTTTGCTGACGACCAAGTAATTGTAGCTAATGAGAAAGAAGATATGGAGTATATGAAGAGAAAGTTATCGGAAGAATACCAATAGTGGGGGTTAACAGTGAACGTGGACAAGACACAGTACTCATGTATTGGAAACGAATCAAGTCAGTTAAAAGTAGACAATGAACAAACAATATCACCATGCAATGAGTATGTATCCTTGGGTGTCACATTTGATAAGACAGGAAAAGATTGTAAATAAGTGGAAAATATAATAGTAAAAGCAAAAAAGGTTATTATTTTATGGAGCAGATAGAAAAAAAAAGAATGTAACATTTAAAATATATGAAACAGTGGTGAAAAGTACAAAACAAAAAGTGTCGAAATTGATGCAATAAGAAGATCATTGAGAATATCTAGAACAGATCATATAAGAAATGAGACCATAAAAGAAAGAATGAGAATCGAAGGAAGCATAACAGATGACATCACTAAAAAACAACTGATATGGTACGGCCATGTATAACGGATGAACGACGAAAGCAGGTGCTAGAATGGCAACTAATAGGCCACCAAGGGCAACAGTCAATCGAAAGATTAAAGAGTCAAAAAACCTGACAGAACATGATTGTCAGGACCGAAGGAGGTGGAGAATAGACGTCGGTTCTAAACCGACATAGTAGTAGTATGAATGCTTTGATTCCCCGAAATATTTTACCGCATTTCGATGACCCTGTATAGTACAAACAAAAATGGATAGAAAATACCTAATACTTCACTCCTCCTAATAGCCTAGGTACTTAAATACTGGCCAAAGAAAAATTAAATTTGAAGCAATTATAAATACTGAAAACAAAGGCAAATGTAATCCAGCGGATTATTTTTTGAAGTGCGCATGTGTGTGTTTGGGCGTAAAGGACAGAAATGGTGATGTCATTATTTTTGTTTGTTTACATTTTTACATCTTAAAAAGTAAGGGAACGTGCAGTAACGGTTAAATCGAATAATCTTTTCATGGAACTCCTTTGCTTGTTAGAACTTTCCATATTAAATTGTGTCGAATACTATCAAAGGCTAGTTAAAAATGGATTACTTAATAGGTATTAATAATTATGTGGTACACATATCCGGTTGATGTGGTATTTTTTAACCCTGTTCCAGCGCTCTAAAACGTAACAGACATCTTACATACCTACCCGCTATACCCAGAAATTGGCAGAAATATCGAAAATTCTTGTTTCTCGCAATATAAGAGAAAGATAGACCGACATCAGTTCACCTTGTAAAATTATTTTCATCCCTTACAAAGGATACCCACACAGTTCAAAATCCCAAATCAAAGAGTGCCGACTAGGTGTGATGGTGGCTCTGCTCTAATGTGAACGACACAGGACAAAAGTTGACTATGTAGGCTTGAAAATTTCATTTGCGACATTAGGGACTTATTGCAATAGTGCCAGGCACTAATTGTGTCGGGCACTATATTGACAGTTTCGCATTATAAGAACAGCTGTCTTCTTTCAAAATTAGGCCATTGTGTATTATAAGAGCCGGAATTAATAGTGACGCCACTATTAATTGAAAATAAACGACTGGATTTCTAAATTCGACTTTGCTATGTCAATTTTGAAAGATCAACTGTCAGTTTTTAATGCGAAACTGTCAATGTAGTGCCCGGCACAATTTGTGCCCGGCTTTATTGCAATAGGTCCCTATTAATTATTGTAAATCTGAGTGGACCTACCATATTTTGCTGCCCAAAATAATTTTGTTATATATTAAAATAACTTGGAGGCCAATTTGTGATTTAATGATTTCTGAGTATACCTCATTTTCGTTTAAAACTCGGTTCAACTTTTTGTTGAACTTTAGAGCTTCTACGAAATAAGTACTTAAATCAATTTGCGTGCGGTTGTTTTTGTTTCGATTCTCTTTAATAATTAAAAAAACATGTTTTTATTTAGTTTGTAGAATTCTCCGATTTTTCCTGGTCGTATTAGTATCCGTTTTGTCATTTTTGTTTACAATAGAGAGGATTATTAGTAACTCATATATCTAATAATTCTAATCACCAAGAATACCCTTGTATTTCCCATGACTTATTCAATTTTTTTAGAAACTATGGTCTATAGGA
Organism: Aspidapion aeneum; assembly: GCA_963576565.1. Taxonomy (NCBI): domain Eukaryota; kingdom Metazoa; phylum Arthropoda; class Insecta; order Coleoptera; family Brentidae; genus Aspidapion; species Aspidapion aeneum. The sequence continues at coordinate 27,740,781 of OY755038.1, read as the reverse complement.
AAATATGTGTTACACTTTATCCTAGTATCATGATTAAACTATAAATTAAATCAATTTAAAAATAAAAAAAATTAATGGATCCATGACGGATCTGATACCTTCCTAGCAAGCCTATTAGCACACGTCAAGTGAAGCTAATCAGCCTGCAAACAGTTTTTTGTAAATCTCAGAAACTAAACCTCCTACGAAGTTTTTGGTTATAACACAAATTATTGAGCGAAATGTGGTCTACTATATTCCAAAAACGGCATATTGATGCGATGCTCCGTTAAAAAGTTAGCATTTTTAAAAAATTTTATTTGTCAAAAAACTGTCATTAGCTTTAATGGATTTTGGCCAAAATCTAATCAGCTCGTTAGTCTCGAACATTATTTTACCTGAAAATTTTATGAAAATCGGTTCAGCGGTTTAGGAGCTATCGTGTTACGGAATGAAAAAAAAATACACACATACACACACACACACACACACACACACACACACACACACACACACACACACAGACACACACACACACACACAGACAGACAGACATCATGACGATATTGCTAGGATAGGTCAAAATACACCCAAATTTCGCCAAAAACAATACCTTCTCTAGCCATTGCTGCGCGGGCTAGGAAGGTAAAAATCAATATAAATTATTTTTGTTAGTTTTACCTAATTTTCTTAGAAACTGGGGTTAGTATGAAAAAATATGTTCTGTACTTTATTATAGACAGTAAAATTCCCTTTTTAACAATCTGGACCTCTCCAGCGACGTCCGTAAATGGGCGCGATTATTATTCGATTTTCTTAAAAACAAAGCTTTTTATTAAAATATGTGTTGTAACTTCGTTGTAGACAGTAAAATTTTCTTTTAAATGCTGTATAACAAAGTGGAAGTTATTCCTTAGTTACCGCTCCAGTGGTGTCCTTAATTTAAAGTATTTTTTTATCAGCAAATTAAATCAATTTTTTTACAGCTTTTATCCAATTTTTTTAAAAACTAATCTACTAACGACAAAATATCTTTTTCACTTCTCGATGGATAATAAAATTTCCTTTCAAACAGTGTATCACATACTTTGTTATAGGTAACTTTCCTGGAGCGTCCGTAAATTGGGTGTCACTTTCAAAAATTGCCAAAAAAAATACTTGTTAAATTTTCTTAAAATCTAAGGTCAGTAGGATTGGATAAAGTAAAAACTAATTTTTTTTCTTAACAAACTTAGCTGTAAAAAAAGTAGATAATATGTCTCAGAAATTAATTATTATGATTATTTTTGAAAATTTGTTCATATAAGTACGCCCCTGGAGTGCTATGTGACATAAACCCTACATTATATTACAGCGTTTAAAAGTTTAAGACAAAAGGGTTTATCTTCTACAATGATGTATTATTACACTTCTTCTTTCTTCCCAAGAAGTGTAGTTTTTGAGAAAATTTTATAAAACCTATAATAAATGTGTTTAAAATTATAGCTTTTATTCCAACTTACGGACGCCACTGAAGAGGTATATATACAATATATACTTGCTTTTCCTAACCTTATCGACCAATACATCGTTGGAAAGGGAAGTTCGTTCTCCACAAAAATCTATTTTTTGCAATTTGTCACCCCTGAAAGTTCACTTCATTTTACCCTAATAAGTTGTATCGAGTCTAATTTATTATTTGCACTTTAAATTAAACATAATTCTTGACAAGGCCCTGTATATTTTGATGTTATTAGGTTTAGGTTAGGTTAATGCAAATAGAATTGGGAACTAATAGCAACCAGCATAAGCCAGCGAAAAAAAAGTCTCAAAAATTATGAAATTAACTGTATATGGCTTCCAAATTATACAAGAATAAATTCTTCTAAATATTTAGCGTTGTTTGATGGAGATTACTCCGAAACAACGGTTTTAGTAACTAAGGTTAGGAATAATTATGTTGCTGACCCCGGAAAAATAGTGTCAAAAAATTAATTTTTGTTTAAGGAGAATCTATTAGGCCAGACGGGCATTAAAAAACAATTACTAAACCTGGCGTCGACCATCGAAAAAAATCCCTAATACGATCAAAATCCAATTCACCTTACGCGACAATTTGACGCCTATAATGATATTTTAGACATTAACGATATCAGTTGTTTTGGACCAGTTCCTCTTCGTCTGGAAAAATTCCATGTTTTCCTATAAGTGCCTGATAGAAGAATTGTGTTATTTTTATTAGGGGAGACTGGGAAAATGGGGTCCCTATAAACTTTTTGTTTTAGTTTTACCGTATTTTAGATAAATCGACTCAAAAGTAAACAATTAAATGAAGTAAGGCATTTTTTATGTAGACCTTTTAATTACGTGGTTTTAGGTTTAAACTTTTTGATAGGAGGTCTAGTTTCGCTGAAAACCCAGAAAAGTCATCAGCCTGTAAAAGTTTACCTTTATTTCACCCTAATTATTCGGTTCAAGTAAATTTTTTTTGTAGGCTGCAAAATATTTTTTTAATTTCCAATAATTTTATTCTTCTGTTAAATTTTTCCTTCCTTTTTTGCTCTGGTCTGTAAGGTATACTTTATTTTGTCTTGTTAATAACAAACTGTTGTACAGCCTTTCAAGGACGCTCTTCGGCGAGAAAGAAACTTGCTTCATTATTTTAATACTTACGGTTTACGAAAAGTGGTTAAGTTATTATCAGAGGCAATTCCATCGTAAACACCAAGATAAGAATTTTTCCCAGTAATGTGAAGTCTGGTTACTATGCTTACATAATTACGTATGCGAAAAGTGGAAAGCAACGAATTATATAATGAACAAAATGCAGACTTTTATTAACAGCTCCGATCTCTCAGGAAACTATTTTTGATTTACCTACGGTCCTAACTTAATTTCCAATCAAGAACTTTAAGCCTTAGTGAAACAAGAACAAATAAACACAGATCAAAATTCGAAAATGAGGCTGGATCTGCCACACGTTAAGAAGATCCAACAACACAAAATCCATAAGTTCTATAGAATGAAATCCACAGGGTCAACGTGGAAGAGAAAGATCCAGAATATGTTGGCGCCAAACCGTTCTAGAGGCGACTTAATGCAAACATAATTATAATAATGATAATGCATTTCATGGAAAGAAAAATAAAAAAGACGTAATTGTTGATTGTGATTATGAAGATGAAGCAACAAATACTTATAGTAAAGCCAATTTCTAACCGAATTTTATAATAGATCCCGTTATATATTTTAATTGTTCATCCGATAGCAAAAAAACATTGTGAAAAATCAAATTGACTTTATTAGAAATGCACAATCTATAATAGTCCATAACCCAACCGCTAAAACATCTTAAAAACGTTAAACAGAAACATAACTGCTAAAGAAAAAGTTTGATCAAAAACTTGCACTAAAATAAAATCATAGAACAAATAAATCTTGGATATAAGGGAAAAACACACACAATACAAAAATAAAAAGCAAGCAAAATATAAGATTAAAATGAGATTTTAAATAAAATAAAAATAGCTTATCAGGCAGTGCGACAAAGTTTTTATTTACAAACACACTGTGTTTAATATTAAAAAGTCTGCAACATCTTCAATTTCCATTTAGAATCGTTGTTTGATAAATCTCTTTATATATGTTATGTTACTCTCTTTAATACAACTCCAAAGTTGAACATTTGAGTGAATTTCCATACTGTATTCAGTATTTGTCTATAAAGCAGTAATTTATTATAAATGCTTAAATTTTTCTTCTTTTTGCAGCACATTTTTCTATACTTTTTCTCAAGTTCTTCTTTTGACATCAATTGTTATACCGAGATATTTTGCTTCATTTGCATCATCAACACGAATTGATTTGGTTTCATTTAATTTTATTCACAATTTTATAGTCTAATAGCACACTGTAGGTCTACACTATCTGCTAATAGTTTGTTTAATGTATCCTGCAGTTTTTCTATTGATGCTTCATTACATTTTTCTACCGTCAATAAACTGGTCTTAATACTATTAGTATTAGTAGTATCATCGGCAAATGTTGCTAAGTTAAGTTGTTGATTGTGGGATATCACAGTGTAAATATAGATTATTTAAATCGCCTACATCATTTGGATTTTCTAATTGGCCTTTTTAATCTTAATCATAATCAAATAGGTCACACTGATTCTATTCTATGTTCTTATTTTTTAAACTTTCATGGAATTTCCCGAAAGCATGGTATTTTAATTTTAATTCAAATTAATATTGGCGAGTCAGCAAGGTGGTTTCTACTGGTTTTCTATATTGACTCGACTGGTTTATTTTTGTTTTGTAAATTAAGTATTATACCTTGCGCAGCGTCGACCAGAAACATGATTCATTTCTACCATTTACAGTAGGTAGTGATCTACCATATTATTATGTTAAAAGTTGGTCATTTATACACTAGATTTTTTTAATATTTAATGGTTTTATTCGGGTATGTGCATATTTTCACCTATTTGATGGATATTGTGTGAAGCCTTCTAAAGTGACTCTAACAGGTTCCTACTCTTAAAAAACAAAATTTGAATTGGCACCAAAACTAAATTAGTGAGTATTACAAATGTCTTTTTCCACGCATAGTTTCCTATATAGGGACCATTCTTAAATTACGTAACGCTCAAGGGGGGAAGGGGGTTTAGCCTGGTCATGTACAGAAGGAAGTATTCAACAGTTTTTGGACTGGCTTTACACTCAATAAATCTTTTATTTTTTCTTGAAATTTCGTTACGGTGAGGGGGGTTCAAAAATCCTGATTTTTTGCCTTACATAATTTAATAATGTACCCATATCTCTGATTACGACGTGTTTATCTTTTTTGTAAGGTTTTTGGATATTGGCTGCTTTTAATAAGTCGCAGCTTTCAAATTTAGCACCACAGACACTGGCGGAGAAAAATAAAGCGATTTTTTTAAGTTTTAAAAAGGTGCCGCCGCAGTTAGGTAAATTCTGTTAGAAACTGTAGTTTATACGGACATTTTGGGTCGCGTATTTTATACCTTGTTATAGTTTTTGCAAAGTCAGTTGAACAAAGATAAAAGCCGACCATCGGCATATCCTTTATAAAAAGTGACATGGGCGGCGGTAGATATACTCATAAAAATTATTTCATTTAATTATGGCGTAAACTAAAGAAATAAAAATAGATAATAAAACTTTCTATTCCTACACCTACAGGAACGACATTGATTTATTTTCTAACTCTGCATACTGCCGACTAAAGGGGTCCCAAAAAGCACACCCGAAAGCAATTAAAAGCGCATCTCAAAAAAATTTGCCAATCAGGTGCCGTCTATGTACTACTGTGCTCGGTCGGTTGGAAAAAAAATACTTTGTGGTCGGACCGCAAAGAATCGCGCCTCTTCTCTGTCGGTAGGGATGAAATTATACCAGGAAGATTTTATATGAATTTGGATAACTTTTGAAGGGCAGAATGAAGCAAAATTTCAAGAAATCGATAGAACCCCGTATTAGGAGTTATTCAAGTGACTTTGCAAAAACTATACCACTATTGTTATTACTGAGTTTGCGCATTAGCAGCTACTCGCTGCTTTTTTGTTATTTAGGGTAACGGAGCCCGGTTATTACGGTGGCCATCCTTTAATGTTACCGTTATTTTTTAAGGTTAGTTTTGTATTTTTTTTTAATACAGTCGAATTTTTTACTAAAATGCGGTAGTTTGGTTTGTAAAAAGTCATAAATCTAATAAAAATAAATAAACAAAAAAGAAGTGTGAAACCACTAAATTAACGTTTTTGTTATGCTTATTTTTTTTGTCATGAATGTTACCGTTATTCTTAGTAACAATAACGGTAATAGCTGTCAAATTTTCTGTTATTTTAACTGACCCAAAATCTCCCTAATTTTTTATATTTTATCAACACTAAAAGTATTATCGCTAAATCGGTCACTGCGCTTGTCATGTGTTGTTTTGTTTTCTGGCCTAAACTCAATGTAGGGGATATATAGAAAAGCGTTCATTATTTTGACGAATATTTATTATCTTTTTTTAAAAATAATATATTAAGATTACATTAACACGGTTATTTTTAGTAGAAATATGGCTGTGATCCATGAAGCAAATGTTTTGAAAAACATTATCTAATTATACTTATATAAATTTCACAGTTTTTTGTTCAAATGGCAGGTATTCCTGAAAAAGATTCTACCTTCTACTTTTTAAAACAAAATATAAGCTTGTTTACAAATAAGTTATTTCTGAGAAGAGCTCTTTTCTGATTCCAAGAATATTTAAATCCGCTTTTAATTCTAAATATTTTAACCTTAAATTAGTAACACTTAAATCAATTACGTTGACACAACACCCGAGAGACGCCTTTAAAAAAATAGTTTGGGTTTTAAAACTTTTTTTTAAAAATTGTAAACTCTTTCATTTTTAACACATATTGTCACATGTTATCTATATAGTAAAATCTAGCTAAAAAATTTAAAACACGTAGCAATTTTCAGATCTCTAGTATCTTTCGTTTTCGAGCTATATGATTAACTAGAAAACGTAAACCGTACAACTTATCCTCCTTGGGACGACATTTAAAAAAATTGCGACTCCGCTTCCCTCCCTTCTTTTTTTAGTTCTAGTAAAAAAAAATTAAGTACTACATCAGTGTGTTTCTGTATCTCTGCCTACAGTAACTGCAATTTCTTACAAAATTTACCTGCGGCGCCATTTTTTATTTATATAGCAAAAACTACTTTCATTTCCAAACATTTTCGACATATCTTTGAAAAGATAACTTTTTGATTTTTTGTTTTTTCCTCATACTTCTCCACTGTGTGTAATCAACGCACAGAGGGACAAAATCAAGAAAACATGTGATTTAGTGCAGAACTCATTTACCTGAAATGGGAGATATTTTTCCTGAAAAAAACAAACGTCAAACAAATGAATAAAACACTTTGTCAAGGTTAGCCTGTTTTGAAAACTGACGTTGCGTAGTTGTTTTAAGAACACAAATGAATCAAATTTGTCATAAGGTTAGCCTGTTTTGAAAACTGACGTTGCGTAGTTGTTTTAAGAACACAAATGAATCAAATTTGTCATAATTTTTAGTATTGATTTAATCCTAAAAATTTACGTGGACAAAAAGTAACTTGTCGCGGGCCAGTTTGTCATGTCATTTTTTATTGAACCTTCCTTTTTAAAATGCCTCATTTGACTGCATATTTTTAGCTCACACATATACTATACTATAGTAGTGTGAGCTATGGTGATCCTAATTTTTTCGAGAAAAAAAAAGTTGCTCCGATTTCAAAAATTTTTATATATCTTTGCGTTTCAGATGATTTTGAAACTTTTTTGTTGCGCCGTCTGTCTGTCTGTCTGTCTGTCTGTATGGCTGTCTGTCTGTCTGTCTGTCTGTCTGTCTGTCTGTCTGTCTGTATGTCTGTAACGACCAACGCGCATAACTCAAAAACCGCTTGGCCGATTTTAATTAAATTTGGTACCTAGGCTGGGTCTTGGGTCGAGATGGTCCCATTTAAAAATGAACAAAATCCACCGAACAGAAACCAAATAAAAGGGTGGGGGTAGATTTCAAAAATTAGAGTTTTTGTGAAAATATGGCGTGTGTGATATCAAACGAAAGGTAATTGAGTCTGCAGTTAAACAAAATACATTTTAATTTATTTAAAAAAAAAGGGTGGGGGTATATTTTAAAAATTAGAGTTTAAGTGAAAATATGGCGTGTGTGATATCAAACGAAAGGTAATTGAGTCCGGAGTTTAACAAAATACATTTTAGTTTTTTGTTTTTTTTAAGGGTGGGGGTAGATTTCAAAAATTTGAGTTTAAGTCAAAACATGGCTTGTGTGGTATCAAACAAAAGGTAATTTAGTCTGGAGTTAAATAAAATATATTTCAGTTTTTAGTTATATTAGCTCACACGTACACTATAACTATAGTACCTAGTGTGAGCTTAGGGGCCCATATATTGGCAGAGTATTTCCCATAAGGCCGGAATTAATTTTTAAGCAACATTTTTCTCCAAAATTAGCGAAATAAGTATGTGTTTAAATTATAGTATAGATATCTAAAATATAAAGTACTAAATGCATATACATCTACACATATTATTAGTATACTCATTATATATTAAGGAATAAAAGTCACACTTTATCCCGAGGCAAAAAGTGTATAGCCTGAGCGTAGCGAGGTATATAATTGGCCAAGAGCCTTTTAGTTTGAAGTTTAAGGATAAAAAGTGACAGTTTTATCGCTAAAATAGGGATTAAAAAGGGCCCACTAGTCTTATAATATATACCAAGGGGATAAAAGTGACACTTTTAATCTCGAGGTAAAAAGTTTGTAGCACAAGCGTTGCGAAAGCTACAATTCTTCAAAGGATAAAAATTCTCTTTTAGAACGAGGTTTATACGTTAATTTTACACTTTTAGACCGAGCTTTTTTTTAACTTACTATTTGATTTATTAATATAATAAATTATTTTTAGTTCTGTTTGGTATCATATGTATATAAGTATGATAATCTATAAACGAAATAGTTTCAATATCAGATTCATTGCATTGAAAGCTTCTGTCAAGTCGTTTTAAAAATGGCTAGTCACTAGAAGGAAAGTGTGCAAAATTTAATGTTGGTTCAGTAATTTTTGGGGGGAGCTTAGGTGTTTTCATTTTTCAGGGCGACGATTAGTTACTGGGGAGGGGGAAACTTGGTCTTTCCGTTTTTGTAGGGTCGAAAACATAATATAATATTTTGTGAACATTGCTCTCGTACATAGTATTGTAGGAAATATTTTGAAGCTTATTCGACCACTTATACCTCGGGGTCACTTTTTTTTTTGGAGCATTAAGTAATTCATTTTAAACATTCCTGACTACAAAAGAATACATCCATTTCACTGTGGGACTTTTGTGCTTCCTGCGCCACTGTGCGACGCGACGCCGACGGTGTGTTAGTGCCTAAGGGTTAAAGCAATATGCAACAGGTTCCGAGAAATCCACTCATTTTTCACTCAAATAGGCTGTTAGGCACCACCCACGGATTCTCAAGTTTCGCTGCAAGAGGCAAGCAATGCAAGCGGTCTAGAAGACAGTTTAGAAAGGTTTCATCATTGTACGACATGGTTTTTGGGTTCTACCTGTGAATTTGTGATTAGTTTTGGTAGAAAAAGGTGGTTCCTGAAATTATTTTTAGTGTTTTTCTTGCTGATAAATTAGTTAACTTTTTGGTATAATAACTTAAGCTCAGTTCTTAGTAAACTGACTTTTGTCATCATTATCATACTTACATATTACATTATAAACGTGTTTTAGTTTTAAAAAGTGAACTGAAATTGTTGGATACATTTTGCATTACTAGAAGTCCGTAAGGTATGTTTTTAAAAATATTGTAACTAAAGGATTGTTCCCGTTTCTGCTCTAACAGGGTTATCATAATATTAACAAAAAAATGGAAATGAGATTCCCGTAACTTCCTTTCGTAACCAGATTTTCTTTCCTATACAAATCCAAAAATCGAAACTTATTTGTTAAATTTGAACCACATTAATGGGGCCTACCCATGCATTCTCACACGCGATACTTCAAGCCAGGACCTCTATTTAATTCTTAATGTTCCTTTTTCGGGTACTGCGCATGCGTTAGTTTTGATGGATTTGGAACATACTCCTATACGTCACAACATTATTTGACAATTGTCAATAGTTTAAGGTTATGTCTAATATTTTTCCTACAAACTAGTTGATTGGGTGAAAATGTATCAAATTGTAGATTAAAATTGTAGTTTTTCCAAAATTAATGTGCAGATTTATTGTGGACACCATGAAGAGTGTTAAATGGTATTTATAAACCACTCTTAACTTTATTAACAAATTATGAAGTAAAATACAAGTAGTTACCCATGGAATGGCACTCCCTTAGTTCTCCCGGAAAAAAAAACATAATTTTGCACGACAAACGCAAAACACCGCAAAATGTAAATAAGAAAAGATGGCCTCCACTCACACAGCAGCTGTGTGTCTACGTGACAAGACACAGGCATGCGCACTTGAAAATTCGCGTACGCGAATTTAAATTTGCCATTGTTTTCAAAGCCAGCTATGAGGGCTTCACTTTTCGATTATTTGAACATGTATTTGTGCTAGAACGTATTTAGACACTTACACTAGTATTTACTAAGACCTTAAGAATTAGCATTGTAGACCGGGTTTAAGTATCAAGTCTATAGACTTTATACCGACCGGTTTAAGTATATTTTTGTAATAATCACAGGTTAAATAACTGCAAAGATTTGGTTCACCCTAATGTGCAGTACGATAGTAAGCATTTCTCAGTGAGTTTCATCTCATATAAATTCAAATGAACTTAAAATAGAAATAAAGAAAAACCACATAAAAATTTTGTAACGAAATGTCATTTTTTGGAAATTTAGTCCGTGCAGTCGTAGGATTTCCGTTAAAAATAGTCTCAGATTGTAGTACACTCTAGTATCTTTATTTAGCTTTGAAAATTTTTGTACATACGTTTTTTTAATCAATCATGGATTATTTCTATTGTTTTTCGAACTCAGGGGTGGTACTACAATTTGAGACTGCACGGACTAAATAAATTTCAAAAAAAATTACATTTCGTTACAAATTGTTTATGTGGTTTTTCCTAATTTCTCAAGTTAATTTGAATTTATATGAGATGAAACTCACTGGAAAATGCTTACTGTCATTTTGTACATTAGGGTGAATCAAATCTTTGCAGTTATTTGACCTGTGAGTATTAAAAAAATACACTTAAACCGGTCGGTATCAAGTCTATAGACTGGATAGTTAAACCCGGTCTAAAATGCTAAATCTTAAGGTCTCAGTAAATACTGGTGTAAGTATTTAAAAAACTAAAGCTCTGGGCATTTTAACTATAATTTGTGTGTAGTCGTTCTTGAGTTATAGCCAACATCCGGACGAGACTGTCGGGCAGACAGAGACAGACAGAAGACAGATGGACGAATAGACAGAGCACCTAAAAATAGGAGTTCTCCTCTCATGGAAACTACCTAGATCCGAAAGAATTTTTGAAAATTCAAACATGACATTTTTGCATTGCAAAAAAAGATAAAGATTTCTCTCTTCTTTGAGGCACTTAAATTTCTAGACAAGTCCAGGTGAAAACAATATCATTACTTGGTTTGTGCATTTTAGCAGGGGGAGCGTTTAAGGTTTTTTTAATAAAGAATCCGACAAAAATAAAATACTTAATAATACCACAAAGAAATAGGCTTTGTGATCATGTAATACAAAATGTGCATAGTACTTTTCCAAAAAGATCCTCCGCTATAATTTGCAGTAAAAACGTAAAAATTATTGTACAAAATCATGTAATAATTATCTATAAAAGAGGTTTTTTTTACCAAGTGTAATTTAATCAACATTCAACATCAAAAGTTCATCAAAGTTAAGTCTATTCAAAAATTACTGATTCCATTATTGTTTACCTAAAAGTTGCGAATTAGTACACTGTACAGGGTGTCCCAAATTCGATGTTTTTCCAGGTATTTCTAGAGGAGTTAGAAGAAACTGCATCCCCCCACTTGCGAACCTCGATTTTCAAGAAAGGTGAAAACCGCATCTTGATATACCGGGTGTTCCAAAGTGATTCTTAAAAGCCAATGTTGTACCCGACTTTAATGCAAGCCATCCCCGATTTCGTCGACTTTTGGTAGGGATTCGATGAAAGAAGCCACTTTAAAAGGCGGGGACACGAATAAAAAGAAACGTCGGGCGATCTTTGTTGGGTACATCTATATTTCGGATTCCTTTCTTGCACTTCAATAGGCAAGCGCGGATCTCGGTCAAAATCTAGGGGGGGTCAACGAAAACATTATTTGTAATAAATTTTTTTTTCTAGCAGGGAGTAATTCTCCGGTTGGCCCTTTAATTATTAACAAAAAGTGCATTCCCTCCCCCCCTAAATCCGCATAGCATAGCAAAGTTAAAAAAACATTTCCAAAGAACCTTTCATTTTGAAATTTGTATTAGAGAACTTGGCTTTACTTTTATATCAATTCTTTTTCCGGAATACCATTTTCGCGTATTAACCTTTTTCTTAACATGAAATGTTTTTGTTATGATAAATATAACGAGGAAAGCACTTAGTTATTAGACAAATGTTAGGTAAACTATTCACCGAGAATGAAATGCATGACGTCAATGAAATGCGGTGAGGCAGGGAGAATACGTAACATTGTAACCATTTGTAATTAATCAATGACATTTTTTCATTAACAGGAAAACGCCGCCATTATTAGCCAGATAATGAGCTTTAAAATTTTATTTTAATTATGAGTGCCTATCACTCGTTCATCGAGTTGTTTATAAAATATTTTTCGAAAAAAGAAACGTAAACGTTTTACTGTAATGTTACGGCATCAGTATTGTAGATGAAGAGGAAAAGTGGAGTTTGCAAATCACAAAGAAAATACTCTGCCAATATATGGACACCTAAGCTCACACTAGGTTCTATAGATGTACTCAATTACCTATCGTTTGATACCACGCAAGCCATGTTTTAAGTTAAACTCATATTTTTGAAATCTACCCCCACCCTTTGTTAAAAAAACTAAAATATGTTTTGTTTAACTCCAGACCCAATTACCTTTCGTTTGATATCACACTCGCCATATTTTCACTTAATCTCTAATTTTTTAAATCTACCCCCACCCTTTTTTTAAAACTAAAATTAATTTTGTTTTACTCCAGACTCAATTACCTTTCGTTTGATATCACACACGCCATATTTTCACATAAGCTCTAATTTACACTACCCCACCCTCTTTTTTGGTTTGTGCTGGGTGGATTTTGTTCATTTTTAAATGGCACCATCTCGACGCAAGATACAGCCGAGGTACCAAATTTCATTAAAATCGGACAAGCGGTTTTTGAGTTATGCGCGTTGGTCGTTGCAGACAGACAGACATACAGACAGACAGATAGACGGCGCAACAAAAAAGTTTCAAAATCATCTGAAACGCAAAGATATATAAAAATTTTTGAAATCGGAGCAACTTTTTTTTTCTCGAAAAAATTAGGATCACTATAGCTCACACTACTATAGTATAGTAGTAGTGTGAGCTAAAACTTAACCTCTTGTCCAGTAAAGTCTATATTGTTTCGGGTTTTATTTAGGACATGCTTCGAGTCTAAAGAGACCGATCATCAGCTGAAACAAGGTAAACAAAGAAGTGTAACTACATCCGAAGCAATTTTCAGTGCCTATTATATAGATTCAAACTGAAATAATAAAAATATATTGAAAGGGATCAAATAATTACTTTCAGGTTCACTAATGTACTCTGAAAGTGACTATTCCACCTTCATCATTTTTAAATAATACTCCAAACTGTATTACTCATAAAAACCCTTAGAATGTAACGTACCTTTTAAAAACCATCAAAAGACACTCATACCCCCAGCAAGCTAATGCAAGGGTTCAAAAAGTCGCTAATACTAGGTGAAAATCCTATACAATTCTGTAACTTAAAATATATAGAATTGCGTTAAGTAGTAGTAGTAGTAGTGTGGGGTAGGCTCTAGGCCTGGCGACTAGGCACATGAAGCGCCCTTTTCGCCAACTCCCGGGCAGCCCCCCTACTGCGTCCTTCCTTCGCTAAGGAATCTGCCCGTCTTCTGTACAAAGGCCAGAATATCGGGCCACCTCAGATTCAGAAGGTCCTCCGTCTCAAAGGCTTCCTCTTCGAATAACTCTCTTCTTGTATGCTTCACATGATGAGAGGAAATGCGCCGAGGTCTCGTCCTCGGCCCAACATCGCTCGCACGTCGCGTTCTTCTTCACTCTCATCTTTGCCAGGTGTCCCTAGAAGACGCAGTGTCCGGTTAGGACTCCCACTATGGCTCCCACCTCTCTTCGTATTCTACGGAGCAGCCAGTCCCTACGGGATTTGCTGTATCCTGTCACATACTCCTTCGCCTGTCCGGCGTTTGCTGTGTTGGTCCATTCCCTTTGTATCTCTTTCTGAGTCCACTCTGTTAGGGCCGACTTCATTTGCCCTCTTGTGAGCCCCAGGAAAAGCTCTGGCCCGACGCATTTCTGCCGGGATCCTCCCCTGGTGAGTCCGTCCGCTTTCTCGTTTCCTGGGACTCCCATGTGGCCTGGGACCCATACGAGCTCCACCTCTCTAACGCCTGCCAACTACTGAAGTGCATCCGCACACTCCTGCACCAAACCCGCGGACATGGTTGGTTTGCACAGTGCTTTCCGCGCAGCTTGACTGTCTGAACAGATGCAGAGACGTTTTCCTGTTTCATTCCCAATTTCTTCCTCCCATGTTACCGCCAGTATGCGTAAACCTCTGCCTGGAAGACTGTTGCATTGGATCCCAGCGAGTAGCTTCTTCCAATGCCCTTGCTTTCCACGTACACTCCTGCACCGGTCGAATTCCGGTCTGTCAGCCTTGATCCGTCTGTATAGCAGACCGTGGCGTCGCTAAGGAATTCAACTCCGTCCTCCATCCATGCATCCCTTGGCGGTATGGTTACACGGTATCTCCTTTTCTCCCTTAACCGCTTCTCTGGCATCGCTAGACTGTATGTCGATAAAGGAATCTCCTTTTCCGTCACAGTCGCGATCTCCGAATGTCCTTTTTGTTCACCGCTCCTTCTCCACACGCCCGCGTCCCTTATCCTAAGGTATGCTGCCATCGCTTCCTTCTTTATCCAGGTGGACAGCGATGAGAGACCCAGGATCGTATTCAGGGCTATGTTAGGAGTAGAGCTTAAAGCTCCGGTGATGTTTAAGGTGGCCAGCCTCTGCATGCTTTCGAGCTTTTTGGCTAGAATTGCGTTAAAGATTAAAATATAAAAAAAAATAATTAAAATTCTTTTAATCTTTAATGCAATTCTATCGCTTTTGAATTACAGAATTCTCCACTTCCCACTCCTGCTCAGGAAACCTCGTTTTCGCTGGATTTTCAACTAGTATTAGCAACTTTTTAAACCCTCGCATTAGCTTGCTGGGGGTGGTATGATTGTCTTTTGAAGGTTTTTGAAAGGTTACATTTTAAGGGTGTTTTATAAGGATTCATCACCCTTGACAATGCTCTACATGTTTTTCAATTTTCGTGAGATTCGATTAGAGTTTTCTGACACAAATTGACCCTAGCTTCTTTCTGTTTTTCGGTTAACAAATGCGGTATCCAGCGGGAAACTAATATTCTTACCCATAATTCTTCATGCAAAATTTTTTGAATTGAGGTCTTTGAAATCCCCAATGAAGCTTCAATCTCGCGACATGTCACATGTCGATCTTCCTTGATGAGCATGCGCACAGCATGGATGTTTTCCTGAGTAACAGCCGCTTTTGGTGCACCTGGACTGAGATTCAATTCAATTTAATTCAATTCAAAATAAGCTTTATTGTCCAAATTTTAACAAAAATCATTGACAAAGCAAAATTTTACTTTCACTTAAAACTAATTCCCAATGCAATGCAATGCTGTCACAAATTAAAAAAAAATCAAAAAAGATTATCTAAATATAAAACAAACTAGAAACATGAACACAGCAAAATATGTAAAACACTACGAAAATTAAACTCAATAAAATTACGACAAAAATGTTATAAATTGAGACAAAATTAAACAACAAACAAAATTTAAGTCAACAAATTAAAACAAAGTAAAATAAAAACACAAAAAAAAACAAAAATAAAAAAAATTATGTAAAGAAAAATAACAATAGTAATAATATATCGTCGCTAAGGCTAATCCGTCCACGCTTGAATTCTCCATACCAACGAGAAACTGTCGACTGATGTGGTGCTTCATTACCGAAAACAGAAATCAATTGGGCAAGGAATTCTTGCTGAGATAATTTCCTGGCAAATTGGCAACAAATTATAGCCCGAAAATATTTTCGGTTTATTCTATTTTTCGACTGATTTGTTAACTTTAAAAAATTCACTGTTGTTATAAAACTGCAGCCCTAGTACACCAGAATGTGCCTCTTATATTTGAAGTTCTCTGGACAACTGATCACACAGACATTAATAAAAAAGAAGTTTTTTAAAAATCTTCAAAACACTGTTTTTAAAATTTAGGACGTTTAGGACTTCTTCTTCATATAAAGTTTTTTCTTAAAATGGACCCAATAATTACCTCATTGTGCATATCGATACCCTAATTCTGATACGTCGTAACCCACAAAAAAATAAAAATTCATATTTTGGCGTCAAAGGTTAGTAATTATGCATACCAAAAAAATACTCTGCCAATATATGGGTACCTAAGCTTACACTAGATGCTATAGTTATAGTGTTCGTGTGAGCTAATATAACTACTTCTACTACTATTCAACTCCAGGCTCAATTACCTTTCGTTTGATACCACACAAGTTTTAACTTAAACCCTAATTTTTGAAATCTACCCCACCCTTTTTTAAAACTAAAATGTATTTTGTTTAACTCCAGACTCAATTACCTTTCGTTTGATATCACACACGACGTATTTTCACTTAAACTCTCTTTTTTAAATCTACCCCCACCCTTTTTTTAAACTCAAATTTATTTTGTTTAACTCCAGACTCAATTACCTTTCGTTTGATATCACACACGCCATATTTTCAAATAAACTCTGTAATCATTTTATTTGGCTTGTGATCGATGGATTTCGTTCATTTTTAAATGGGACCATCCCGACCCGAGACCCAGCCTAGGTACCAAATTTAATTAAAATCGGGCAAGCGGTTTTTGAGTTATGTGCGTTGGTCGTTACAGACAGGCATACAGACAGACATAGACAGACAGACAGACACACGACGCAACAAAAAAGTTTCAAAATCACCTGAGACGCAAAGATATATAAAAATTTTTGAAATCGGATCAACTTTTTTTTGGTCGAAAAAATTAGGATCACACTACGATATTATAGTAGTAGTGTGAGCTAAAAATATAAATCGGTCATTCCCGCGATTTTTAATAAGTCGCATAATGCTTACTTTATGTAATTTGCTTCTAACTTTTATTATTCCTGTAAAATTTTGTTGATTTGGGTTACGACGTGTCAGAATTAGGGTGACGATATCTTGAAATATATCAATGTGTTCTACCAAGATTGGGATGCTAAAACACTTTGGCGTCTGAGCTAAAATAGCTTGATTTTGGATAAAATAGCCAGACAAAACCCGTCAACTAGAAAAACCGTTCTAGAAAAATTTAATGATTTGATAAAGCTTGGTCACCCTAAGTTAGGTTAGGTTTTTGGCCGTCACAATGCTTTCTGTATTAGGTTTTCGAGATAAACGAAAATCATTTTTAGAAATCAATTATACTTATTATTATCTATGATTTAAATTTTGATGCCGTATTTTTTATTTATCGTTTGTCTCTACTTAAAATTTGCCAACAAAAAAAATAAGATGTTATCAATGTTGACAATCCCATTGTTAAACACATTCATATCTAATCTGAACAAAAAATTTTAGATGAATCACGATTCTCATAATAATTCTCTTTCAAAACAGTTTTTAATATTATACGTAAATGCAGTTATGATTTAGTTTTGGCATCAATCGGACTTTCCATATTTACACTAGATAACTAGCAAACCAAAATTAAACTACCTAAATTTTTATGATAAGTGCGTTTAACTTAAGGAATCACCTGTTACATTAATCTATGTTTAAACCTGTGTAAGTTATCAATATGTTTATGTACATTTATGTGATATTATACTAAATTAGACCAGTGGAAGCGCGTGGTGTAAAACTTTGGGGGTGCGATTTTTTTTAAAGTGTTACGAGTAACTACGAAATCGTCGAAATCAAAATAATATGGCCCGACCGATAACGCCAAGTTGTCTCGTTGCACTAATTTATGGTGCACATAAGCTAACTTTAAGAGATAACGGTAACCGTTGACGCGGGTGGCATACCGGGGATGCGGGCGGCGTCGATCGCCGCAATTGATTCACAAGAGCACGATCCGAAGTAAAGCCCAGATTCTGTATACTGTAAAATTCTATAGGGACATATCGTCCTCTCTTTCTAGATTTCGTAATTAGAATGCGACATAACACCTACAGTGCACAGAATTTGGGGTCAGTCAAGCGCGGCGCCAGCCTACGCATCCTCGTTTGAACACGAATACAAACACATACATACCGGGCATTAATTTATAGTTAGTATTTAGGTCTTTGGTGAATTTCTTTTGGGGTTTATTAGTACTTTATGATGAAATTAATTAATTAAAATTTTGAGAAAAAAACTTCATATGTACCTAAACGTTTTTTAACTTTTGAGATTAAGAGTAGTTAATATATTTAAAAAATCTCCCTTTTTATTAATATCTGTGATACTCTCTTGGTATTTTTTTAAATTTTGTTCACACACTTTCTTTTTATCAAGAGTCATTTTCTGATATATAACATGTTTTTTTTTAAATTTTGACCAGTGCCTTTTATGCGGGACTTCCCATCGGTAATTTTAATAAAAATAATGGTACGACACTGTTTTTTTTTAATCAAAAATAATTATTTAAATTCTCATTATTTTTTGAGCAAATGTGGCCTCTTGATTTTTTCGTTTGACGTATAGTTTTCATATAAAAACCCAAATTTATTTATTTGCGACTTTGAACAATCATTTATTTAAGAAAATATTGTTTTTTGCATGAATGCCACTGGTCAAAATAAAATACATGTTATAAACAAATACGTTAGAGCATAAATATGGATCATTCCCATGCATTCCCACACGCGATGCTTGAAGCCGCGACCCCCATTTAATTCTTAATGTTCCTTTTTCGGGTAGACAAGATTTTGGTTACTGCGCATGCGTCGGTATTTTAATGCTTTTGGAACATACTCCGTTTTGTCACTACATTATTTGACCATTGTCAAAAATTTAGAGTTATATCTATTATTTTTTTTTCTAAAAACTAGTTGATTGTGGATTAAAATGGTAGTTTTTCTAAAATTAATTGTGCAGATTTATTGTGGACACCATGAAGAGTGTTTAATGACTTCTATAACTTACTCTTAATTTTATTAACAAATAAAGAAAAATACAAGTACTTACCTATGGAACGGCACTCCGTTGCTTCTCCCCGATATTTTTTCACAAACCGCAAATGTTTTGTGTGAATTATGTTCCATTTTTGACAAAAAAAACATAATTTTACTCGACAAACGCAAAACACCACAGAATGTAAAAAACAACAAATATGGCGTCTACCCACATAACAGCTAGGTGCGTACGTGACAAAACACATGCATGCGCACTTGCAAATTTGCGTCTGCGAATTTAAATAGTGCTTCACTTTTCGATTTTTTGAACATGTATGTTTACTTTAGAAAATGCCTTTTGATGAATAGAGAGTGTGTACCACATTTTACAAAATTTTCTGAAGCAGTATCAAAGGTATGAATAAAAAAGGAGATTTTTTGAAAAATTTTAATACACTGATCTCAAAAGTTAAGACTTTTCCCAAGAATTACCTTCTTAAATATTAGCATGTTATTCAACACCCTGTATTTAATAATATGACATGTATATATATGCTTTTTTATACTATCTATTTAACTGTTTAACTAATTCCCATATACAAAATGGGCTTCACTTTCTACATATCAAACTAAATGTTTTTTCTTTTTTTTTTCCAGAGTTTCAATGGCAATGGAAACATCTTCCGACACGTATCTGCATAAGAAATTCAAAAAGCAGCTAACAGTCGCCGAGCCAACTCGCACCCATCAGATCGTCAACAACAATGAAAAAGAAAACAAAGATACTGCTAGAATTGTGGGGCCGGGTGAAGAAAAAGCCACGTCTGCATCG
This sequence comes from Aspidapion aeneum, assembly GCA_963576565.1. Taxonomy (NCBI): domain Eukaryota; kingdom Metazoa; phylum Arthropoda; class Insecta; order Coleoptera; family Brentidae; genus Aspidapion; species Aspidapion aeneum. The sequence goes on along the minus strand of OY755038.1, from coordinate 27,720,984 downwards.
CCAAAAACCTTAGCCGACAACTATTGTCAAAACATCGCGGACAATAACCGAATCATAAGTGTGCCAAATCAAAGTACAAACCAATCAGAACACGTACTAAACGCTGTTAACTTGTCAAAGTCTTCCATATCAGTCGAAACTAGTAGTGGGATCACGCATTCTTTAACATATCACAACAACCAAATCTATGGAGAACGTTATATTAGTTTTGATAAAGCAGTTTATAGAAATTCCCAAAGCCCGACCAACATACAACACAAACCAATTCATAACTCATTGTCTTCCCTTCCAGAGGATTATTCTTATAGCAGACATGACAGCGAATCTACAGACACCTACAGACTCAACAGTGAATTTACTGACAATTACAGAAGAGAAAGCGAATCTTTTGATCAAGATTTAGATGAACAACCTGAAGATTATTCAAATAAAGAGGATTTCGACGCAAAACCTTTACCTGATAAGAACTCAAACGGAAAATACGTCTGCAGTTACTGCAGCTTGGTTTGTTCAAAACCCAGCGTTTTGCAAAAACACATACGAGCTCACACCAATGAGAGACCATATCCTTGCACAAGCTGTGGTTTCAGTTTTAAAACTCGTTCCAATCTATATAAGCACTGTAGATCAAGAGCTCATGCAAATAGAGTCATGGGAAATAAGTCACAATCTGAATCCGATAATGATTCAAATCGACTTTCGTACTCAGAAAATCCCGACGAGTTTGCGGAAGGTTGTTCAAAAGATTTAAAAAACAAACCTTATAAACCAAGATTTCATACGCCAGTTCCTTTAGTCCAAGGCGTTCTGAAAGAAAATTTTGAAGATGAGGAAAGACCATCCCAAGTTAACCACACTGACATCTCACATCACATAAACGAAATAATAAACAAAAACAATTCTATAGTGAACTTAGCAGATTCTCCATTGCTAAAGAAGCGTATGAGTGATGTTGGATTGGACATTTCAAATAACAATGAGTACAATCCTAGAATGCTTCGAATCGAAGTTCCTTCGCCCAAACCTGAGGAACCTTTAAATCTGTCAAGTAACAGTAGGAAAAGGTCTATAAGCGAAGCTACAGAGCCTTTGATACAAAAGAGTTTAATTAAAGAATTACTATTAAAAAACCTTAACGCAAGTGACATGCAGTGTCCATATTGTAAAATGATATTCCAAACAGTTACAGAACTGGATATCCACAAATTAAGGACATGCAAGGGCAAACCGTCGGACGCGAAATACACTAGAAGTAGTTCGGTTAATGTTGCTTCAATATTAACCAAAGACCGTCACGCGTTTGATAATATTCCACAGCTTCAAAATACAAATATATTTCCTCTGAATTCTCCGGGTCCATTTCTCGGGAAAACTCGTTTAATTGACGGTGATAAAACAAAATCATTCTCATTTGACACTGGACACTTGCCACTTTTAAGCCCGGTTAGTGAAAAGTCACCAAGCAACTACTTAATGTCGCCACTGGCTTTTGAAAAGGAAAAAAAACCAGTCAAACTTTTCGGAGGTGAAGTGAAAGTTCAAAACAGTTCAGGAGAGACCAAAAGCTACCGGATAGACCACAACGAGGATAAATTCGAGCAGGACTCGAAATTTGTTGAGTTTGGGCCTAAAATTAGTGAAAATAGAGTGGTTAAATCTAGTTTTCAATCTGGTGGAACTGTAATGACTAATAAATCTAACTACAGAAAGGAAGACGACCGAACACCACAAGATGTGATTCGGATTTATGATAACAAAATCAACTCTCCAAACCTTTTCAAATCGGGTCGATTTACATTTGATAGACAAAATTCAGACTCTTTGTCTACAAGTACAAAATTAACAGAGTCAACCGCCAAGTTGGAAAATTTGTTATCCCCGTTTAGTTATAGCATGGATATGGCAAATTTTAGTCAGAACGCTGTTAAACTCCTCACACCCAACATAAAACAGCCGTTTATGTCACTACCAAGCACTTTAAGCAGTTTAGGCCCTTCTTTGCTCAGTTCACCCAAGTCTAAGGTAGAAGCTCCAAAAAGCCCTAGATTAAAAGTAAGGCAAGAAATTGCATCTGTACCTGAAAATTCCAGTTCCAGACAGACGTTTCTGTATCCCCCAGATATTGACAGTAAACTTTTGTCAAACATTGAAAGGCGGAAAGGTTTGGTTCCTAGAAATAACGGCGAAAGTCCTACGATTGCGCCTAAAAACTTATACATCAACGGAAAAGTCGTAAGACATGTTCCCGGTATGCCAGGTCCAGTTGTCTTAGAAGAGTCGCAGCCAGATTTACCTTCGCCTGGAATAATCGCGGTACCGAGAACACCCACAAAAGATCTTAGATCTCCTGTACCGCTGAGGTCGCCATTAGCTGCTGATAGGATATCATTATTGTCACCGAGGATGTCTTTAAGTTCGCCACTATCAGCCACACAAAAAGTAGTCGACTGGATGCAAAAATCCCCAAAGCCAATTAGTTTCGAGGAAAGATCCAAATTATCTACGGCTGAATTGAGGCCACCAATAAAAATACCCGAGCCAAGGTCTCCGACAAAAGAACTGACTTCAAAAAGCGAGTCAAGTGAGCCCAAAAAGTTTGCAAGACCAAATAGTTTAGCTCTAAAACCAACGCCGGCATTTTCTAAGCAACAGCACGGGTTGACTCCAACGATTTTCAATCAGATCTTGATCAGTCCGGATACTCCAAGAGTGGCGAAAAAAACCGCTCAGCATTTCCTTCACGGGAACTATTTCAGTTACCTTGGCCTCAAGAGTTCTACCAAATTAGTTTACTGTACCTTGAACAAAACTCAGCCATTTTACGTACCTCACTTCAAGAGACTGAGCATGTATTCAGAGTGGCGGCAACAGGATCACAAAACTGACAGGTTGTTTGTCAGTCAGTACGACTCTAGGCAGAGGAGATCGAGGTATTCCGTTGCTGGAAAAGCAGCGGCGGATTTGATCATTCATTCAAGTTATAAGGTAAGCTATTTTAATTTTTCGCGTTTTAACCTATAGTGGTTGGTTTTCTGGCTCTGTAAACATTTTCCTCTGTGGGGGCCATGATTTATCATAAAGGACAAGTAAAAAATCGTCCAAGATCATAAAGAAAAATGGCATAACGGAATTATTAATAACCGGACATTATCAAAAACGTCATTCTTCAAAACAAGACAAGAGCAAAATTGTTCTGTATAACGTATTTTATCAAAACCGAACAAAATCAAAAAGGACAAAATCATCAAAAGGGGTCGGGCCTAGCGTGTGACGTTCACCTAAAGAATTGAAGCGTCCTTCACTGCAATTTCTTTACTGTCATGCCTAAAGAAAACGCCGTATCTACATATCGATTGCTATAGCACATACGGCATTCATTATAGGCAAGGCCCATCCTTAAAAAAGGTCAGGTGTTGGACCCTAGGTTCAGTTCGATTTTTGAAAACAATACCTTCTCAAGCCATTGCTGCACGGAAGCCGAATAATAAATAACCGTGCGTACTAAGAAAAGTTTTTAAATTTGCATGTTTATTAATTTCTTCAATTAAATTTTAGTTTATCGTATCCGAGCTACCTTCAAGCAGGTCAGACAAGGATGACGATAGTCAAAAGAAGAGTTTGGTGGGCGGATACGAGTGCAATGAGGAATACCCCTACATTAGGGGCAGAGGACGAGGAAAGTACGTCTGCGAACAATGCGGAATCAGGTGCAAGAAACCTTCCATGTTGAAGAAGCACATTCGGACGCATTCGGACGATCGACCGTACACCTGTAGTCAGTGCAATTTTAGGTAAGTTATGAATTTGAATCAGGATAAGGCACTTTATTTTGGAACAAAACCTAATCATAACAAAAACCTTTCATGTAAAAAAAGCCAAGTACGCGAAAATGGTATTCCGTAAAAAGAATTGAGATAAAAGTAAAGACAAGTTTTTTAATATAATTTTCAAAATGAAAGGTTCTTACTAGTTTGAAAATGTTTTTTTTAAACTTTGCTATTACAGCCAAACTTCTTTATGTTCTATTTAGCACTGTGCCTAAGAGTCATTTGCAGCCGTAATAGCCAAGTTGCAGTGTTACAGAAGGGACCAAAAAAATTACCATTCCAACAAAAAGTCCTTGTAAAATAAGCAGCTCACATCATCTTACATAAAATATCTTACTAGCTTTTGGTGGCACATAATAGTTTAAAGTCTGGCACGATTAGTTTACAACAATTTTTGCTATTAAAAAAACAGCAAAAATTTTGGTTATGTTTCAAAATAGATTAGTCGTCCACAAAAATCATTTTGTTTTTTTCGGATTTTTTTCTGTGTTACTGATATTGCAAGTCCCCATTTTTAGCACATATTCTAGTGAATCAACTACTCTAATACTGTAATAACTTCGTAGAGATTGGACCTTAGCGGGAAACCATTACCTTATCAAAAGATCTCTTCCTCGCAAACAAAATCGACGTGATGGAGTGTTTTTGGTAAAAGCTATACTGTCAATATAAACGCCCGCTTAGAAAGAAACAAATTAATTTGCCAGGTGTTAATATAAGGGTACAAGTATAAGTCCTGCCCTGAACCGCCATTCGATTCACGATAAGCTCCGTCGGTCGATCACGGATAATAAGACATTGACGGATTGGATTTGACAAAGTATAAGCGGCAAATCAAAAATGGCCGCCGTCCCGGCCTTTTTAACCATTAACATTTTGTTCTCTGATTTGGAAATGTCAAGGCCTTGTCAACCGCTGTTTTTGTTTATTTGTTTTTTTTTGTCAGTTTTTTTATTTAAATTTGGGATGAAACCTAACTGTTTAATTCTGTTTAGGATCTTAAAACATTACTTTTTCCTTTAGAGTAGAAAAAGTCCGAGAATTTCTGACAGTCTCCGCCATTTTTACAAGGCCGTGATAAAATCAAAGTAAAAGTAGGTTTGATTCGGCTGCCTATCAGTGCCCAACTATTTTTACCAAGTTTTCAATGGTATTGCCAAACGCATGGTGTACCCACTTTCTATTTTGGTTGGCTGTGAAATCCAATAGCTGTTCTAGTATCTCTGCTGCCACGGCGGCATGAAGTCACGGGGCCTAGAGATGTTCCGTGCTTTCAATATCCCAGAGAATTTTGTTGTGAAACGTCACCTATCGCCATGCAATTTCTCCTGTGGTGTTCCCCCTCTTCTTTGAAGTCTTATGAATATTCTTACCTAAACACCTGCTGAATTAGTTTTTCTTTTTTTAAGCAGGCTTCACTATTAACAATAAAGCTTTGACTGTACTTTTATACTGTTGCAGTTAGGTATATCGCTTCTTTTTACTTGCAGTTTTAAGACAAAAGGCAACCTTACCAAGCATATGAAGAGCAAATCGCACACGAAGAACATCAGCACACCTGGTTGTGAATCGAGTTCTTCGGCGCACCTGAGTGGTGAAACACCAAGTTCGGATGAAGAGCAGGATGAAGACGAAGATAGCGGTATGGATAGTAGCGGTAAGTCTTTTACACATTAGACAATTTTTGACCTGTAAAATAAAAATTTTTTTGGCTATATCGTTTCTGATTAGGCGCACTTAGTTAAAAAATTATTACGATTAACTATAACGATAAGACTTGCAGCTGTACGGTTATCTTTGGCTCTTTCCTCCACTAGCTAATAAACAAGGGAGAAAAAAAAACAACGCCTTTGTTTCTTGTCTTGTTTGTTCATTAGCACACAAACTCATTTTGGATGATTCCTATTGGTATCCTCAATGTATAAACGGGCTAAAAAAAGACATCTTCCTAAGTACGTACCGTGTTTTTAGATGAGTTAGAAAAAAATGTTTCTATTATTTTAGATGAATCCATCACTCGGAAAGAAGAGCATGAGGCGGCTTATGGGCTGCTGTCCTTATCGCAAAAACCCACCACTACTACATTTCCAACACCGATGTCCGAGGTTCTAACCCCAGGCAGCATAATACGAAGCAGTAGTCCGGCCAGCGACACCTTTATTTCAACCGAGGAAGTCGCGCACGCTTCAAAAACAAACTACGCTAAAAACAAAATCCTAGACGATAAGGCTGTGACAGTTTCGATAAATTTTAGTTCAATACCCGAAAGTAGTGTGGTAACCTCTGTTGCTGATTTAAATAGGAATCTGGCCAACATTTTGGGAAAGACGAGCACTAATAGACCTCTGACTTATCCTTACACAAGCATTTTGGTTAATAAATCGGTAGATAAGTTGCCGAGTCCTGTAAACAGCGACAGCAGCGCCACCAGGTCAACGTCTGTCAATAGTTTACCACCAGATCCTGAGTTGGAAAATAAAAACATTCGTAATTTTCATGTGATCAAAAAATACGTTTCAACTGCGGAACCACAGCCAAAAATTATAATCGAAAATAATATGGTATTGAAAAAACCCGAAGAAGTTTACAAAATGCCAGACGTACCTGAAAATTACAAAACTCGTCCGACGCCAGTTCCTTTACTCAAAATCAACGACGTTGCTTTATCAGACACGGTTGATAGAAAACGAAAAGCACCACAGCCTATTGAAATTCCTACACAACCAAAAATTTGTAAAGTCGAAGAAGTAATGGACCTTTCAGTAACTTCAAGCGGGAAGGTAAATGGGCTAGTCAATAGAAACGTGGTGGTGCAAACTACGGAACAGTTCAAACCCCAAACTACAACCGGTTTTCTGTCAGTTAAAACATTTTTACCAGAACACCTAGAACCCGAATCTGTAAATCAAAGAGATCTACAAATGAACCAAAGAAACAATGAAATAAGTAATAGTAATGGTCCGATTCTTTTATTAAAACCTGTTTTGAGTCCAAAGAGCCAACCGGAATCTACACCAGATACTTATAACAACAACTGCACTGAGTATGACAATAGTGCAATGGAAACATTAGCAGATGTCGCCACGAAACAAGTGAAGTTAGAGAAAAATACCCTGGCGAAAAGTGTGGCATCAGAATACCTAAAGTTGGCCACTCAAAATGAAAACGGGGAAGGTATGGTTATGACCAAAGACGTAAACGATTTGATGGTTAAATCTGAAGGAAGCAAGAGCTGCTCAATTTGCGACAAGAGTTTTAGTAAACCGTCACAACTGAGGTAAGTGTAACTTTAATCATATTTATTTTAATTTAAGAAGTCGTTCTCGTATAATTCATCTTGTGTATCCATCTGTCATCTGTCTTTCTCTCTATCATACCTAATGCACGTTTTGTTGGACTTGGAATGACGTTGCATTCATTATTAAGGATTATTGGCGAGCACGTCTACCTTTTCAACACACATGTCGAAGGTTCTAACCCCAGAGGCAGCACAATCTGGAGCAGCTGTCGAGCCATCGACATCTTTATTCCAATCTAGGAAGTCACACATGTTTTAAAAACAAACTACACTAAAAATAAACCTAGACGATAAGGCTGTGACTGTTTTGATAAATTTTAGTTCAATACCCGAGAGTAGTGTGGTAACCTCTGTTGCTGATTCAAATAGGAATCTGGCCAACATTTTGGGAAAGACGAGCACTAATAGACCTCTGACTTATCCTTACACAAGCATTTTGGTTAATAAATCGGTAGATAAGTTGCCGAGTCCTGTAAACAGCGACAGCAGCGCCACCAGGTCAACGTCTGTCAGTAGTTTACCACCAGATCCTGAGTTGGAAAATAAAAATATTCGTAATTTTCATGTGATCAAAAAATACGTTTCAACTGCGGAACCACAGCCAAAAATTATAATCGAAAATAATACGGTATTGAAAAAACCCGAAGAAGTTTACAAAATGCCAGGCGTACCTGAAAATTACAAAACTCGACCGACGCCAGTTCCTTTACTCAAAATCAACGACGTTGCTTTATCAGACACGGTTGATAGAAAACGAAAAGCACCACAGCCTATTGAAATTCCTACACAACCAAAAATTTGTAAAGTCGAAGAAGTAATGGACCTTTCAGTAACTTCAAGCGGGAAGGTAAATGGGCTAGTCAATAGAAACGTGGTGGTGCAAACTACGGAACAGTTCAAACCCCAAACTACAACCGGTTTTCTGTCAGTTAAAACATTTTTACCAGAACGCCTAGAACCCGAATCTGTAAATCAAAGAGATCTACAAATGAACCAGAGAAACAATGAAATAAGTAATAGTAATGGTCCGATTCTTTCATTAAAACCTGTTTTGAGTCCAAAGAGCCAACCCGAATCTACACCAGATACTTATAACAACAACTGCACTGAGTATGACAATAGCGCAATGGAAACATTAGCAGATGTCGCCACCAAACAAGTGAAGTTAGAAAAGAATACCCTGGCGAAAAGTGTGGCATCAGAATACCTAAAGTTGGCCACACAAAATGAAAACGGGGAAGGTATGGTTATGACCAAAGACGTAAACGATTTGATGGTTAAATCTGAAGGAAGCAAAAGCTGCTCAATTTGCGACAAAAGTTTTAGTAAACCGTCACAACTGAGGTAAGTGTAACTTTAGTTATATTTAATTTAATTTACGAAATCGTTTTCATAAAATTCATCTTATATATCTATCTGTCATCTTTCTTTCTCTATCATACCTGATACACGTTTTGTTGCACTTGACATGACGAAGTTGCATTCATTATTAAGGATTATTGGCCACCACTTTTACCTTTTCAACACACCTAATGTCCACGGTTCTAACCCCAGAGGCAGCAACCGAGCTAGCGACATCTTTATTTCAACCGAGGAAGTCGCGCATGTTTCAAAAACAAACTACACTAAAAATAAACCTAGATGATAAGGCTGTGACTGTTTCGATAAATTTTAGTTCAATACCCGAGAGTAGACGAGTCGTTAAATACCGAGATGAATTCCATCAAAGAAGCATGCGCCAAAATTAACGTCAAAATGTCTAATTTAAATTATTGGCGCGAATACCGGGATTGGCGCGAGATCGAAGAGCTTAACGTATAATAAAAAATTCAAGGTATAAAATAATGGTCAATTCTAATTTTTAGGTATGATTTTATGTAGGTACCGGGTAGTTTTTTATAACCGGAGCACTCAGCAACTTTATCATTGAAAATAAAGGGCTATAATAAATTGTAGATTTTTTTTGGTTAATTATGATGATGATGAACTTTAAAAGCCAACATAATTTTTTTCTATCCGTCACCATGTACAGGGTGCCCCAAATTCGATGCTTTTGGGGAGTTTCGGGTATTTCTAGAGGGGCTAAAAAAACCTGATCAACCTTTGCGACACTCAAATTTCAAAAGAAGCTTAAAGATGAAAATCGCATTTTGATATAGCAAGCCGTTTTTAAACTACGGGGTGTTTTTAAAAAGTCTGCATTTTGGGAAGGGGTCTATAACTTGTTTATTTATTAATATTTTTATTTCTGTGAAAACATTCTTTAGACACTTTTTTAAGAGGAATTCAACTGTTAAATTAAATTTCATTTGTCACGTTTAGTTTTTGAGATATCACATAAAATTAATTTTTCTTTATGGGATTAGTGGGATTTCTTTATATTTTTGTTTTTTTTTTATTTTTACCACATATTTTAGTTTGCTTAATGGGTTAAAAATATTTTAATATTATAAAATTATAAAAATAAAAAAATAATAAAGAGGTGATTAAAAAATAAAAATAAAGAAAATTAATATAATTAAAAAAAATTTAAAATTTAAATATTGAGTGTGATACATCATTTTAAAGAAATTTTAGAGAGAGTTTTAGAGTTATTCTGTAAGAAAAATAACAACTTTATGCAATATTTTAAAAACCAAAAGAGATAAATAAAAACCGTTTACATCTGTCAATTCTTCAAGAAAAGATCTATAAGAAAGCTATTTACACAAAAGCAAAATGCAGACAAAAACACTCCGTAGCTTAAAAACGGCTTGCTATATCTAAATGTAGTTTTCACCTTTAGGCTTCTCTTAAAATTTGAGCGTCGCAAAGGGGGCTCAGTTTTTTTCTTTCTCCCCTAGAAATACCCGACACCACAAAAAAACAACGAATTTGGGACACCCTGTACAGGGTGTGACAATAAAGTCGATTTTTTGAGAGGGAACACCCTGTATATTTTTGCATTTTAAGATTCGTCTTTTCTTTTTGATTTCATAAAGATACAATATCTATGTGCTGCGATTAATATTTTTTGAGGTATATGCAGTATTTCTTCTATATGCATTTCACGTTTATTTTGTTTTGCCATAGGAGTATTGACAAATTTAAATGCGCTAAATCTTAAAAAAAAATGTTTATCGTAGCATAGACATACAGTAGAACCCCGATGACAGTGTTTATGCACTAAATAATTTGTCACACAACTTGCACGTCACCGGCATTTTCACAGCACAAAAACGACGAATTTTCATCAAGAAGAACTGGGAATTATTAAAGTTTTGCTGTATAAAACCATACTGATATATCTCTCAGTTGATTGGTTGGCAGAAGTGACAGATCAACGCTTGCGCACGTTTTGGAATTCATCTCGGTATTTAACGACTCGTGAGAGTAGTGTGGTAACCTCTGTTGCTGATTCAAATAGGAATCTGGTCAACGTTTTGGGAAATACGAGCACTAATAGAGCTTTGACTTATTGTAATATATTAATTACCTTGGCAGAGGTTCATGAAGAGTGCTTCGAGCGGGTACGGAGTTGATTATCACGTTAATTAGTCCGTTAATTATTACTGTTCATTAGATGCGTCCCTTATCAGCCATGATTGGCATTCAGGGGTACGTTCAGATTGAAACGTCGGGCGAGACGTCTTGCCGAGCGAATGACGTCATGGGTAAATCGCCGGACGTCTTGCCTTTGTGAACGGTATGGGTGTAATAAACATAACCTTAAAATATATATATTTTTTAAATTATTGATAAATTTGATCAGATTTAAAAATTTGTTACAGTTTATTTAGTAGAGTTAGCATAAACACAAATAAGTGTTTTTTTTGTTTTGAAAAATGGAAATAGAGAGTCTTTTGGAGTACCCGACTTTTGGTGGCTGACAGAGTTTTATTAGACAAATAAAGTTTTGTTTTAGATTTAAAAGTTGTGTTTTCTGCAAATTTATTTTCTTTGCTGTACAAGCAATACAGGTTTTAAGTTCCTCTGCTCAACACAGGAAATAAATAAATTTGAAAATTAATAGTTATATGTACATACATGTACAATATATTATAATAGCGTATGACAGTGAGAATGCGAAAGAAGACTAATTCTCAAAGTGTTTGCTGGGGCGTTGAGAGATCTTCAATTACATTATATCAAACCTCTTTATATGGTTACATTATTTACTATTAAATTAAGAAAACAAATATACATAGTTTAATGTCTTTTAGTTTAATTTGAAAGCACAAAGTAATATCTAGGTATAATATTATTTATATTCCTATAACAATTTGTCCAAATAAAAATCCATTCTCTACATTCTCCTAAGTAGAAACTAAACAGTCAAAATGAGATTCTGTAAAGGATTCATTTGCATCTGAAAGAGTGTTTTCCTAAAAGGAGTGCCGCTGCAAGAGGATTCTGCTTGAAAAACTGCTTGATACTCTAAAAACAACTCACACTGCCAAGGGTTATTCCAAAGCCAACTGTCTTCATTGCATGAAGCGATGTGAAACCTGTAACCAATACAGTTTTGAGGGTCGATTTACACAGCAACATAACAAAAAATTGAATTTTAGGGTTAATTATGGTATTTTCGTTTTTTTTTTCTACCAGTTGATTATGGTAAAATGGAGCTTTAAAACAAGGCATTAACTTTATCCATTGTGCTATGTTACTATGGGTAAACCATCATGCATACCCTAGCTAAAATCCCACAAAGAAAAATACTCTGTCAATCTATGTGCACCTAAACTCACACTATGTACTATAGTTATAGTATGCGTGTGAGCTAATATAACTAAAAACTGAAATATATTACCTTTCGTTTGATACCACACAAGCCATGTTTTGACTTAAACTCTAATTTTAATTTTCTTAAAAAACTAAAATGTAGGTTGTTTAACTCCAGACTTAATTACCTTTTGTTTGATATCACACAATATCACTCCCACCCTTTTATTTGACTTGCGTTCGGTGGATTTTGTTCATTTTGACCATCTCGACCGAAAACCCCGCCTAGGTACCAAATTTCATTCAAATCAGGCAAGCGGTTTTTGAGTTATGCGCGTTGGTCGTTACAGACAGGCAGACATACACGGCGCGACAAATAAGTTTCAAAATCATCTGAATCGCAAAGATATATAAAAAAATTTAAAATCAGAGCAATTTTTTTTTTTCTAAAAAATTAGGATCACCATAGCTCACACTACTACAGTATAGTAGTAGTGTGAGCTAATAGGTAACTACATTTAATGTGTTCTATACGGGATATAAAACAAACCCAACCATAACAAATTGTCTTGTCAGAGTTAACCATGTTGAATGGTCTCGAGTTTATAAATGGGACTTAATCCTTCTAAAGAAACTTAGAACTCACCTGTCAAAAGTCAAACAAGTGTTTTTTGTCTTCAAGAAAAAGTAAAATTTGATTATTTATTTATGGAAAATGCCACTTTTATGTAATATGTTTTCGAAAATATAAAACAAAAAATAAAAAAATTGGGTTCATTTATATACCTACTGCGCAAGTCGAGCGTTTGTCACCCATCTCATAGAGAAGGGTGTAAAAGGCGATTCGCCCGACGTTATTTTCGGCCAATATGAACGAGAGTAACTTTCACCCAGTATGTAATCTGAACGGAATTGAGCGCGCCCGACTACATCCGACGTGCTATCTGAACGTACCCCAAGAGACCGCGCATGTTAAGTGTCATAAATGTCAATCATTCGCGGGGTCTGTACACTATTATTCTATACCACATGGGGTCTCTGTACAAGTTTATACACAAACAATACATTACAGTAATAAACTTATAAATAAGTGATTTTAGAAAAAACGTCACACCTATTGGTGATACTGAGCACATACGGGGTTAACTATAGTTGATATTGTATTAAAGTGGCACCGCGTCATAGCTATGGTAAACCAAATTTTGCGGCAAAATCTAAGTAAAGAAGCCTTAAAAAATTAGTGTTTCACTTTGTACATGCAGTGTGCCGCTCGGGGTTTAATGTTCGAAGGATAAAACACTAAGACCTTTTAAAGGAGAGATCAAATATGTACTTACCTAATAAATAAAGATCCGAAACATAAAAGAGGATCTTATTAAAATGTGCGCAAATATTGATTTAGTTGCAAAAACGGTAATTTATTTTGTAAAAAGTTCCGTCGTAATTTGGTTGACATAAACAGTCAAAACAACAACGAATAGAAAACGTCAAAGCCCGGCTAAATCAATATGTTCGTAACAACCAGATAAGAGCATATTATGTTCCTCTCTAATGAAATCGTTTAGAAGAAGACATCAATAAAAAGCAAGTAAAATAGTAAGCTAATGACTAATTAGTGCAGTGCCTCATTTTGGGAATCAATATCAATAAAAAAATTAAAGGAAGTGCGTGCCACTGTATGTACCCCTCTACTCCCTTCCCGCCCATCAAGGTTTTGATGACGCGGTGTCACTTTAATACAATATCAACTATAGACGAGACAAATAACATTTACTTTTATTTTTAGGCTTCACATGAACATTCATTACTTGGAAAGGCCGTTCCGTTGTGAGTCCTGCCAGGTCAGTTTTCGCACTAAAGGCCACTTGCAGAAACATGAAAGGAGTGCTAGTCATTACAGCAAGGTAAGCATCTTGAATTGACGAACCTGCAAGTTACAAATTAAAACTTCTATGAATCTAATAAATCACTTGAGTGTTTTACCCTAAAGGTAACAACACTACTGTGGTTGATGTGAGACTCTTTTAAATCTTGTGATCTTCGTAAGAAAGATGGGCGAGTACGTTAAGTCCTCGATGAGCTCATCGATGACAACACTCAAGTTTTTAAATTAATCAGCGCAATTCGGTGAAATCCATCGGGTTTGTAAATTATCTGATGAATTCCACCAAGCAATTGATGGCATCAATGCTCACCGACTCTGGGGGTCGGTGAGCAATCTTCGATGAATGTCAGTTACGTCAAAATCAGCGGCTTTTTGTTTTTTTGTTCGGCTGGATGATTTTTTAAAAATTTTTGTGGTTTTTTTATTTAACCAAGGCCAACATAAAAATAGAGGCCACGACCCTGAAAAAATCAGCTGTTCTCTGGGGGCTGACTTTTACATTGGGTCTTATAGGAGGTCAGGCGTTTTTTTAGGATATTTTCAAAATGGCACTACAGATTTTCGCGAAATTTCAGTGAAATATACTCAGACACCATCCCGATATTCTACCAAACTTTTGTAAGGATGCAAGATGATTAAAAGGTTAAAATCTTCAAGATTTAGCATTTCTTATTTTGAATTCAAATTACCCGCCATGTACCGCATGCCAACTTGACATGTATTTGACTTTGTCATCTGTGTTTGTCACATTCGCTTCTGCTTTAAATTTAATTTTTGTGTGAGCTAATGAAGCGGCTCGGAAAAATTAAGGATTACTATACATTTAAAAAAATTGTTCTGTAAGAATATAGTAGAAACAATCTCAAAAACGGCTTTATAATATTCATGAACCGTCATTCCAACTTCAATATTTTTAAGACAATCAGCCACAGAACACCAGCTGTGTCGTGATGTGACCATCAAAAAAAAATCAGCCCCGGATGTGACGTCAACAAAGTGGAGGATCGTGGCCCGTCCGTTTTGATAGCCCTGATTTAACAAAGAAAGGAAAATATACATGGTGAATCAAAACTCGGATGATAAAGATCTGGAGTTAAGTTTTGTCATATACGTAATGGAATATTACGTATATGAGTTTTGTAGCACCGGACCGCGACATTGAAGGTTACGTAAAAAATATTGTTCTATGGGCTTGTGCTCTCTTTTAAAAACCGAAATAAGCGTTGTTAGGAAATTTGATTTCATCGCGTTCCTTTTATTTTTTGATGGTCATCGGACTCACCGAACAAAAATGTCAGATGAACGTCATACGTCATATGTCAAAAAACCGATGTAATCGGTGAGCAAAATTAGATTACTTTACAAACTCGCCCATTGTGTGCGCCTGTCAATTGAGACTGTATGCTTTTATATTTAGCGCCATTACAAACATTTGGTTTGGCGCCGCCTAAGAAAGCATACGGATGATTTTCGCTACGCGAAAACATCTGAGGAGCAACTGACCAAAATGCATTAAATCCAAAATATGTTGTTTTGAGAAAAACTTTAAAAAAAGAGCAAAGCGAGGGGTGATGAGCTGCCCACAGTAGGTGTACAAATTTTGTCTACAGGACCATACAGGAATCCACAAAACAATATACAGGACCCTAAAATAAACTACAGGACCAAGACTTTATTTTAAAGTCCTGTAGGATGGTGTACAAATTTGGCCCAGCTGATCACTCCTTTGAGCAAAGTAAGTTAGAACAAAAATTAAGATGTTGATTATGATGTTTGCCTATGGCCATTCTGAATAAATTTAATGCGCTTTGTTTGAATTGGGTTGTTTTTATTATGGATTGACAAAAAAGCAAAAAATTTTTATATTTAGCACGAAAATCACAAAAAGTGGACTTAATGCATTTTGGTCAGTTGCTCTTCATCTGTATCACGCTTTGCAAATTAGTTTATTAACAAATTTGCTTCACAAATTAATTTATTAACAAATTTGCTTCGCAAATTTTTTATATCCAACACTTTTAAAACTGTTGCAGCATTGATTTTCGCTCTCTCGCCTGCGGCGGGATTTTTGTTTAATTATTTATAAAAAGTTGCTTTTTTTAACCCTACGGATTATAGATTTCGCTCCGCTCATACTATAAACCACTTTGTTCCGGAAAAAATGTCAATGTCACTTATATCGTTGGCGTTTAATATACTAAGCCATACTTGTGAAACCTATTACATCTTTTATTTATCGTAATTCATAGATATTACACTTAGACAAAACTAGAGTCCCTGTATGTTGACATATTTGGATATATAATATATTCAAATACGTCAACATACAGGGACTCTAGACAAAACTAGGCGGCGAAAGCGAGCGGAGAAATTTCAGGAGAAAACCCTTGTAGATATTTTTAATTTTGATACATCATTTAATTAGGTTTGGAATAGCGCAACTTTTTTCTCATTCAACAAACTTTGTATCTATTACCGTTTTGGAAATCACCATGCAGTTACCTTTATCTGGGACACCCTGTATATCTTTGATCTGCCCTTGTACTATAGTTGATCTTGTATTAAAGTGACACCGCGTCATCAAAACCTTGATGGGCGGGAAGGGATTAGAGGGGTACATCCATTGGCACGCACTTCCTTTAATTTTTTTATTGATATTGATTCCCAAAATGGGGCACTGCACTTATTAGTCATTAGCTTACTATTTTAGTTGCTTTTTATTGATGTCTTCTTCTAAACGATTTCATTAGAAAGGAACATATATACTCTTATCTGGTTGTTACGAACATATTGATTTAGCAGGGCTTTGACGTTTTCTATTCGTTGTTGTTTTGACTGTTTATGTCAAAGAAATAAAGACGGAGCTTTTTATAAAACAAATTACCGTTTTTGCAACTAAGTCAATATTTACGCACATTTTAATATAATTTTGAATCCTCTTTTATGTTTCGGATCTATTAGGTAAGTACCTATTTGATCTCTCCTTTAAAAGGTCTTTGTGTTTTATCATTCAAACATTAAATCCCGAGCGGCACACTGCATGCACAAAGTGAAACACTCACTTTTTAAGGCTTCTTTACTTTTTGCCGCAAAATTTGGTTCACCGTAGCTATGACTCGGTGCCACTTTAATACAATATCAACTATAGTCTCGTCCAGAAACGGCCTCAAAGTACCGCCGAAATGCAGATTTCTTTACTACCTCAGAGAGAGAGAGAGAGAGTTAATCAAACGATTTTTTTTTTCCAGTTAACCACGTCGCCAGCCCAGTCCTCGTCGGAACCCAGACCGTTCAAATGTCAAGACTGCAACATAGCCTTCAGGATACATGGCCATTTGGCCAAGCATCTGCGGTCCAAGTTGCACATCATGAAGCTGGAGTGTCTGGCCAAGATACCGTTCGGGCTGTACGCCGAACTCGAGAGGTCCAATAGCTTACTGACTGAAATTAATACGAGCGATGCGGACCAATGTTTAGAGAGCTTAAAGGTAAGACAACTGGTTGTCTGTTTTTTTTTATGTGTTTTTCTTTAAAATGCGTTAGTTAGAGGAGGGGGGTGGAAATCCTGAATTTTTTCGATACGTAATTGAAGAACGTTTTCTTAGTTTAGAAAAACAGAAATGCGCGATATATAATTTCTGTTCTTTATTACAAGTTAATTTAAATATATGAATAATTAGGAAAATACTTTTAGAAATTATTTTTTGAGGGGGTGAGAGGTAAGGACACTCATCATAAAGACAAGCTTACTTTATGATAAGTGGTGAGAGGGGGTTGCCCCCACCACCACTTTTATTGAGGTCAACTGGCAAATAGAATTTATAAAAATAAATAAATATTAAAATAAAAATAAAAGTGGACTCTGAAAAACTGTGTAGGTGTTTATAGAAAAAAGATAAAAATAATAAGTCGGCCAATTTTTAACTTTTTTATTTTTTAAATTTATTTGGAACTGGTTGCGCGCATCGCGTCACG
The DNA here is from genome assembly GCA_963576565.1 of Aspidapion aeneum. Lineage (NCBI taxonomy): Eukaryota > Metazoa > Arthropoda > Insecta > Coleoptera > Brentidae > Aspidapion > Aspidapion aeneum. The sequence continues at coordinate 27,703,295 of OY755038.1, read as the reverse complement.
TGACCTTTGTTGTTGTTTTGATCCAGAATTTTAAGTTTATTTTTTGGTTTTTTCGTACCATTATTTTAAAAAGCCAGTGGTTTAATCCAAAAATACTTTTACAATGTTTTTTTGCAAAAAAAGTATTAAAAATTATTTTTTATTTTATTTGGCTGTATAAACAGAAATATATTTTTATTTTAATATTTATTTTTATTTTTATCTGTATAAATCCAGCATTAATTATTATTTACTAAGAAAAATGAATGTTCAAAAGTTTTCATTAATTTGACGATTCCTAGAAACACATTTATTTTAATTTCAAAGCGGCTGTTTTAAAAAGGTAACTTTATACAACCGGTTTTTGATTAAAAATAGTTATTTGGGAAAATCAGCGTGTTACATATAATAGACATCTTTATTTTATGCTTTTGACATAAGAATGAAACGAGGAATCTAAAAATGCATTAAAATAGAGGGTGTTTTATTTAAACCTGTAAAAAGGTCGCCAAAATTTAAGCAACTTTCTAAAAAAAATTTTTGTAGCACGCTCATTCACACCCGGTTCCCACCTACGACTTTCTCGTGGGTAGGGTCCCTGTATGTTGACATATTTGGATATATTATATCCAAATATGTCAACATACAGGGACTTTACTCGTGGGTACCCGCTCATGCGTCACATGATCTTAATATGAAATGTTATGACAGTCTTGTGACGCGTGCGCGGGCACGCACGAGAAAGTCGTAGGTGGGAACCGGGTTTTAGGGAGACAAATTGGGCTGAAAGGATCAGGCACCACCTCTTATGGGATTTCTGTAATCCGTCAAACTTCATGAAATTTTGGTACGTTGTAGACTGAACCTTTGGTATCAAAAGTTCTTTTGGACCCATTTTAAATTAATGGCCAGTTTTTAAAATACAGGGTGTTGAAAGTGACAATGTCCAAGAAGCATTATAGCTCTGTAGACGGGTTTTCCAAACACGCATTGTTACTATTACATATATTTATGATTTATTTATTATTTTCAATCTGGGCCTTTAAACCATTGTCTACAGGGTGTTAAATAAATATTAGTCAAAAATTTTACTGAGAAATAAGCATTATAGCTTTTTACAGGGCACGACACAGATGTACAAAACGCTTAAATATTTTTTAATACTATTTAAAAATACTCTGCCAATATATGGGCCCCTAAGCTCACACTAGGTACTATAGTTATAGTGTACGTGTGAACTAATATAACTAAAAACTGAAATATATTTTGTTCAACTCCACACTAAATTACCTTTTGTTTGATACCACACAAGCCATGTTTTGACTTAAACTCAAATTTTTGAAATCCACCCCCACCCTTAACAAAAAACAAAAACTAAAATGTATTTTGTTGAACTCCGGACTTAATTACCTTTCGTTTGATATCACACGCTATATTTTCACTTAAACTCTAATTTTTGAAATATACCCCCACCCTTTTTTTTTAAATAAATTAAAATGTATTTTGTTTAACTCCAGACTCAATTACCTTTCGTTTGATATCACACACGCCATATTTTCACATAAACTCTAATTTTTAAAATCTATCCCCATTCTTTTATTTGGTTTGTGTTCGGTGGATTTTGTTCATTTTTAAATGGGACCATCTCGACCGAAGACCCAGCCTAGGTACCAAATTTCATTGCAATCGGCCAAGCGGTTTTTGAGTTATGCGCGTTGGTCGTTACAGACAGACATACCGACAGACAGACAGACGGCGCAACAAAAAAGTTTCAAAATCATCTGAAACGCAAAGATATATAAAAAATTTTGAAATCGGAGCAACTTTTTTTTCTCGAAAAAATTAGGATCACCATAGCTCACACTACTATAGTATAGTATATGTGTGAGCTAAATGATATTTGCCGAAACACCCTTTATTAAATACTTAATAATTCAAGAATCATTAAAAAACTAACTACTCTATATATAATAGTAACATTTCGTAAGTTTGCAAAATCCGTCTAAAGAGCTATTATGCTTCTTGAACATTATCACTTTCAACACTCTGTATTTCAAAAACTGGAAATTAATTTCAGTTGGGCCCATAAGAACTTTTGATGAGCAAGATTTAATCTACAACATACTAAAGCTTGTTTCTCATTAAAAAATTTGACTAATATTGACTTAAACACCCTGTAGATAATGTTTTAAAGGTACAGAATTAAAATAATAAATAAATCGTAAATATATGTAATAGTAACATTGCGTTTATGTTTAGAAAATCCGTCTAAAGAGCCATTATGCTTCTTGTACATTATTACTTTCAACACCCTGTATTTCAAAAACTGGTCATTAATTTAAGTTGGACCCATCAGAACTTCTGATGAGCAAAGATTATTCTACATAGTAATATTTACTAATATTTACTTAAACACCCTATAGATAATTTATTATGCTTCTTGAACATTATCACTTTCAACACTCTGTATTTCAAAAACTAGAAATTAATTTGAGTTATGCCCATGAGAAATTTTGATGAACAAGATTTAATCTACAACATACTAGAGCTTGTTTCTCATTAAAACATTTGACTAATATTCACTTAAACGCCCTGTGATAATGTTTTAAAGGTACAGATTAAAAATAATAAATAAATCGTAAATATATGTAATAGTAACATTGCGTATATGTTTGGAAAACCCGTCTAAAGAGTTATTATGTTTCTTGGACATTATCACTTTCCACACTCTCTATTTCAAAAACTGGTCATTAAGTTTCACGGATTACAGAAATCCCATAAGAGGTGTGTCTGATCCTTTATGTTGGGAAACTCTGTACATACCTATTTCAGGTTCGCCACCCTGTGTATCTTTTTGTGAGATCTTATTTTTTATTTTTTTTTGCAGACTTTAGCTGCAAAGGTGTTCCTCAACGATCCTGGTAAACTTCAGGATACCCAGAACCATCATCCGAATGATCTAAGAGGACACATCGATTCAGACAGCTAATGTTTAGATTAGCTAAACTATATTTAAGGTAAATTATTAGGAGTAAAAAAGTTAAAAGATGCTTTTAACTTTATGCTCCTATCAAAAAATATTAAAGACTGAATGAATTTGTTTATTCAAAATTTTTTATATTTGATAGATTTTATACTGTCAAAAATGAGGACATACATTAGGTAAAACATTAAAAAAACATGCGACACTTTCGATATTTAAAAGTAGCTATACCATTGCTTTACTAAACTTCCAGTGAACTTAGAATGTTCTGAAACAATAAAAAGAAGAAAGGTTTGACTAAAATATATTTTTTAAATCCTCTGCAAGTGGTCAACTAATTTAGGGAAATTGCTGGTTTGACAAATTGTGCCACAGGGTACCTAATAAACCTATATGTAAAAAACTCAGAAATCATAGATATTGTTAACACACTGCGTATGGAAATAGAGAAATTCCTGATAGCGCAAGAGGACTGTACAAAGCCTGCTGAAGAAAGCAGTGTACAACACAATTTAAAAGATGCCAGAACACGCAAATGCATTAAAAATGGGTACTCACCGTAGAAACGCCGAATTAGAGTCTCCTCTGGTGGGAATCAAAGAAAAGTTTATTCATAAACATTGAAGGTTTGGAGAAAAGAGACGTGATTTCTTACGGCATTTAATTCATTCTCTGTTGGACTCGCGCGCGTGCCCTTGAAGTGTACCCCCATGCGCCGTCATACAAATGTGTGTTTTTTGAATATTAGAAATTTTACGAAAAACTTAACGGGTGCGCTAACATATAACTAATTTTCTTTAACAAAAAAAACTTAAAATGAGACTACTAACAAAATACTTAAGGTAAACAAACTTACAAACTCCAAAAAACACATAAAAACATCTTACAAACAGAAACACTACGTATTGTTTAAGAACAAATCCCAAACCCAACCAGTCGTTGACTTCACTATTGTGCATGAATCGTAGGTCCAGTTGGAGCATTTTTTATAATATCATCAATTATGAATTTCTTGTATAAGAAGCAGAACCATTCATTTAAGTTACAGTCCACAACCACATTTCCATAGGCTATTTTTTTTTTAATTACTTTGTGGCATTCATTTTTTTTGATCTGTTTGTTTCATCTCCACCCACATAGCAATTTTACATACTTAGAACATGCATAGCATATCCTAATAGAGAATGTGCATATGGTAAGAATGTTCCGAAATAACATTGCGCACTACCTCTGCACATGCTAAGGATAGATTACAGAGAGCCCTATTTTGATGCAAAGCATGTGCTTAGCATATTCGCCGGAATTTTCTAATTATATTCTTAGCATGTACTTGCCACGTAATCACCGAATGTGCTCAAAACGTACCAAATGAATTCTTTTACGAATATACTTGGCATCTGATTGCCATGTGATATTTTATACCTAGAAACATCTATAGTATATAGTGTGTAGCACAAAAATCTAAAAAATTTGCCACAGTAAAACAGGGTGCTTTAAATTTGGTGATTCTTAAAGATCTAGAGAAAACCTGACTTATTGTTGCTAGGTCTAATAAATTTTTAAAAAATGTTTGCATTTTGGGATGGGATTTATAATTTTTAGAAAAAAGTTATCTACACCATTATAAATGAGAAAGTTATAGATCCCACTCCAAACTGCAACTTTTTCAAAATAACATAAAAAAATAAGTGTGTCAAATTAATTTTTTTTATAAATTTTTAAATTAAAAAGCCTAAATATTTTTTGAGAACTAAAGTGTGGTTTTCTTAAAATTTGGGCATCACAAAATTGGCTCCATTTTAATCTATTCCTTCACCCACCAAATAGTAGCAACCTTTTTTCGTTTTGTTAAATTTTGTTTAAACTTCTTGTTATAGTAGCTAAAAAATAAATGATATAAAATCCCACTGCTATTTTTATATAGAATTTTAGATACTTTCATCGTAAAAATAAATGGATCTATGACAGATCTGATACCTTCCTAGTTAGCATTAGCACACTTCAAGTGAAGATATGATAATCAGCCTTGAAAACAGTTTTTTGTAAATATCTTAGAAACTAAAGCTTCTATGAAGTTTTTTCAATGCAAATACCATTTGTAAGAAGGTTTTTGAATTCAGCCACAAAAAGATATAGAGCTACACAAAAAACAGATTCCAAACCCTTTACTGATTTAATAAGGCAAAGAATGGGCCAAAATGCCAAATTGGAACTATCGAATATTAAAATCCCATCAACATTGGCACCAATATAAAACTTATCACCAGGTTTTAGTTTTATATTAAAATTCTGACACAACTGTAGTATGATAGTTTTAATACCAAAGTAATAAAATAATCCAGACTTCATGCTAAGAATCCCTTCAAGTTTTGATGTAGTTTTTAACAGAGTTATTGGCTCTGCAGATAACTTTTCAACTCTGAAGTTGTAATTTTACTATATTTTAAGATATTTAAAAGTTTTGCGTAGACTTGAATACGATATTTACAGCCCAAGAGCTTAAATGATACTCAAATGAATTTGTTGGGGCAACTAAATTTTGGCAAGGAATGTCAGGTTCTTGTGTTACAGGCTCAAATAAAGATGTTGAACCATGGCTTGTACCAGGCTCACATGTTTCTCTCCTTATATTATTGATTGACGGTCTTGAAATGACCTTAGCTAGTAGTTACCGAGGGGTTGACAGAAGAGCTAACCATGGGATTAACAGAGGTGTTGACAGAAGAGCTAACCATGGGATTAACAGGGGTGTTAAAAGATAAGCTGCTTTCAGGACTGTTATATGCAGCTAAAAGGCTTGCTACATTTGTCTTTATTTCTTTATATATTTTTTTTTCACTCAACTTATTTTGGCTCACTATAATTATTTATTTCTACGCATTTGGGTTAAGTTTAATATGTTGTTAGGGTGCACTCAACTTATTATTTATTATAATATTTTTTATTTTTTTTTAACACATATATATTTTTTTTATTCTTCTCGCCTAGTGGGCGAGGTTGATCCTCTCTGTAATACTAACCTCAAATTTTTCCGATTCGAAACAAAATATGGGGCTGGACGAGGTGTTGCAGTTCTCACTCGGCGTCGGCGCGGCTCTTGATTGATCTCCAACTCTGGGAGAACTGGAGTTGTTACTTGCAAAGGTTCCGGAGCCCTTACACCACGGGGTAGGTTGAAGTACATTGCCTACCGCACATACAGGACAGGTGCACCTGCGTGAGTTTTGAGCGGCCCTATGGTTGAACAACCAGTGTTCTCAGGCCAATAAATGTCCTTGTCGCCTCGATAACCACTCTTAAGGAGAACACTTCCTCGTCTTCGTTTCCCACGGGTCCCACAACCTCAAGAAAACTTTGAAGCTGGGCAATGACCATTTCGTATACAGTGGCTCTGAGCTGCGGAGCCACGCCGCGGATTGAGTTCAGTATAGTAAATAAATTTTCCATCACTTATACTGTTCGTTACCGCGGCGATCATTTTATCGATTTCTTGTTTTGAGGGGTGACTACTTTCGGGATCATAAAGCCGGCTCAAACAATCAGCTCGGTTATTCAGTTTTCCGGGGCGATACTCGATAGTAAAGGAATATTCTAACAGAAACATTGCCCACTTAGCTAGCCTAGAACTTGGATCTTTAATAGTTAATAAATACTTTAGGGGTCGGTGATCGGTAACAAGTGTAAAGTGAGTCCCCGTAATATAAGTTCTGTATGTTTTCACAGCATACACAACGGCTAACAATTCTTTTTCTATAGTTCTGTAATTTGTTTCCGCTGTATTTAGGGAGCGACTATTATAGCTGATAGGGTGCTCGACCTCTTCATATTGTAACGGGATTTTTGTTGGCTATTGGAAATGCGAGCGGTCATTTTTTTCCAAGGCTACTACCCCACAAAATGATACACAGCACTAGAATAACTCAGGCGAAGTTATTCTCTAGTGATCTTCTTTGGAACCAACGATGTTAATCTGGTAGTGTGAAGCAGCACTCGAGATGGATTCGCGTGGTAGACTATGTTAAACTAATTGATATTCACTTACCCTATCCTTAACTATGGTAGACATGATTGTGCTGCATCTATAGAAACCTTCTTCGTTTTCTCTACCCCGCTAGTCAAAATAGTGCATAAACAACTCTTACCTAAACCATGTTAGGCTATAGAAAAAATTGAAGAATTAAGGAACAAACCACACAAAAGATACAGAAACTGACAATCCATACCATGTTTCAAAGTAAGATTGCTTTGCATATGTTTCATTGACCTCAAACTTTTTAATTGGTTAATTCGTGTGATAAAAGTAAAACCAAAATTAATTTTGTGGTGAAAATGTTATATTTTGAAAAATAAAGAAATGAAAAATTAAATGATCTTGAATAAAAATCACAAAAGAACTAAACTTAATGAGAAAGAAAAACTTACGCTTAAAAAAATTGGTTATAAAAATAACCGTTAAAAATAAAAGTTTTAACCACTGCATGGTTTTTTTATGAAATGACTTTGTTTTGTGAAAGAATAGAAAAGAAAAGCAAACACGATGAAATGGTCAAACTTATGGAAAAATCAATAACCAGAGGTCAATTTAGAAGGGAGGAAAAAACGAAGATAAAATCCCGAAAACCCGTTACACGAAAACACTTCTTTGACGATTTATTCGGAACTGACTTCCCCCGGGATTTTAAGTTTTTCATCCCTTCGTTTTGTTCTTTGGATGTGGCCTTCTAATGGGTCTGTGCGCGCTTGCCTTTGTCTCAAAGAGAGAGATAAGATAATGTAACGTAGAAATAGAATAAGACAAAAGACTAAACGTCACCGATACATTAATGTTTTGAGCTGTTCAGTTTCCCTCCTACTAAAAAAACTAAAAAGGTTGACATAAAACAAAGACGAAAAATCAAATGATATTAAAATGATCCCAATTTAGAAAACAACTAAAGGGAATACCGTAGTGTGAAACTGAAAAACGTAATCAGGATATTGACCACTGGTTATAATATAAAACTAGAGTAAACCATAAATTTTAATAAATGTTTGACTCCGCATTTAACATAATAATTGTCATCTACCAATAATATAATGACCTTTTTCGAAGACGGGTATAAAACTGACCACAGCTGGTCGCGATATAGAAAATTACCCCTAATAAAGCAACAGACATAATAAAGGCTTTATAAGAAATGTTAAATAGAAAGAAATTAGGACAATCTACCTGTTCGTATATATAAAAATCAAAGTTAACTTAATGCAGAACTTTATTTCAAGTATATGCTATGATATATCACTTTGATCAGAAAATTAAGAGCTATTTGATAAAATAACTCTCTTTGGAAAATTATTTACTTTTATGAAAATGTCTGGAAAATATATTATTTTAATTTAATTGAGGGTGAATTGGCGTCACTGAACACATGTTGATCTTAACCCAAAAGGCAATAAACATAAATGGCCCTACAGATAAGGTTGACAAATAAACACTTAAATGATATTTATGATTCTAAAAATTTTAAGTATGTTTAAATCTGTTAACAATATATTTTTGAAGAAAGCCCTCTTAAGAAAGTAAATGTGATAAAAAATATGTAGCAGTTATTTAGGTCTGGGACAGAATTTGGGTATAGTTTTAAATTCAATAAAAATTAAAACCATGTAAAAATAATCCAAATATTCTGTTACAATATTCTTGCGATAAAATTGCCCCAATTGCATAATTACTTGCGTCCATATTTATAATGAATTCTTTGCTAAAATCGGGATACTTTAATATAGGAGGGGATACTAACGATTTTTTTAACGTCTCAAAAGCCGTTTGTTGTTCGTCACTCCATTGAAAACGTACATTCTTCCGTGTCAAATTTGTTAATGGTTGACTAATTTGTGCGAAGTTTTCCACAAACCGGCGATAATAAGATACTACTCCTATAAAGCTTCTTATCTCTTTCACTGTCTTCGGCACTGGATAGTTACGAATAATTTTAGTCCTTTGTGGTTAGGTGGTGATACCTGTTGCTGAGATTATGTCCCAAATATTCAAGTTCTGTTTGTAAAAAGGAACATTTCGTTGGTTTGAATTTTAAGTTAGATTCACGCATTTTTATGAAAACGTGTTGTAATCGTTCTAAATGAAGATTTACGTCGGCTGGACTAAAAACGATTATGTCATCTAAATAAACTAGACATTCTTTGTACGTTTCAAGTACCAAGGAAATCTTCCCGGATCATCACAATTGGACTTAGCTGCTTTCAGTAATTTTAAATTTTGTTCAACGTAAGCATAAAATTCATGACAGGACAAAACAAAATTAACTTTTATCTGTAGCTCAGATTTTATGTGCTCAATGGTTAACCCATTACTTTAAAATATTAAATAATAACTGTCAACACTTATTAGGTGTCCATTAGATCTTGGACCCCCGTGAGGTTAAGCTTTCGGGCTACCCACGGAAAAATATGAGAGAAACAAAAAACTCCTTTTTGCCCGATTAGCCATGAAACTTGTTTGATTTTTAAATTAACGGGTACGAAATTTCACGTTTGTTAATATTAAATTTTGTTCATTAAACATCTTAAAAAAGAAATAATAAAGGTAACAACAAAAAAAATCTTTATAAAAAATTTATTAGTTTCGGAGATACAAGATGTCCATTTAAAAGGACAGCAGTCAGAAATGATTACATACAAAAAAAACATTCTCACGGAAAATTTTTTAAAATTTATTGTGTGCAAATTTTTAAAACAGAATTTTGGTTGTGATGGTATGTCACACTTTTCACATTTAAATTGAACTTTTTTGTAACAAAATCCACATCTTGCCTGAAACTCTATAAAGGAAGCCAGCGATTGCGAATTTGTTTGAAGGTCATTTTTTCGTATTCCTCCGGTTAGACTGTCAAACTGTAGTGGCAATAGCTGTTCTGAAAGTCACGTGATCCAACTTGCCTCCTTGAAGACGGTGGAGGTTCCCCAATACATGTAACTGTAAGGATGCACAACATATCCTCTTAGCAAAGGACACCCAAAAACACTTAATTTCTTTTAAAGTTATCAGCGAGCATATTTCTGTGTACAGCATACTTATTTGTATAATTCAAGAATAAGATCAATTACTTCGAAATTGAAAATGCACTCAAAAAGTTCCAGCGGATTGAACATATTTGATGGACCACACTGATCCTTCCATTGTACAAATTGTTCAAGGCTTGGACCATGAGCATGATTTTAGCTTTTTTGGTGGAACTTGAAAACGTTGCTCAAGTGGTATCTTGTCCTCTTCCTCAGACGAGTCATCGTAATTGCCAATTATCACCTCAACTTCAGCTCACAATTGCGATCCAGGTAAACTGTTTGATCTGACGTACCTCTTCACCGGAATCGTTTTTTGCATTGGCGTCTTCTGAAGTGAAAATATTAGTCCAGTTGGAGGATTGGGAATACGGTCATTGTTATTAGCTTCCTCCAACAGCTCATGTAACTTTAAAGGTTTTCTGAAAAAAAAATATAAACCTTAAAACATCTAACCATATATTATTACCGTTCTTTTAAAAGGACACTACTTTTTACACACCCCCCTGTATCACAAATATTAAAAATGTTTAAAATTTTAACTCATACATCTCAAGATTACACTATATACTACAATAATTAATTATTTTTTGTTTAAAATATAAGATTTAAAACAGCCTTAACTTACCTCCAATAATCCATTGTAATTTAGCAGCAAACACTACAAAAACACTGTCTAAAAAGGTAATACGTGCGAACTTATTCACCACTAATTTACTATGAAATGGCCAATTGTGAACATTTTCTCAAACGCCATCTATGATTCAACGACTTAAGCTCACTGGAAAAAGCGCTGGATTGAAACAACTGATAGTGCCTTTTAAAAGGACGGTAGTAATTGAAGGGTTCTATTACGATCATCTCGCCATGCTGCGCCACAAAGGGAAAATATCCTCTCTGCTTCCGCATTTTGGTTCATCAAATATGCTGAACACAAACTGCACCATTTTTAACAAATTTTTAAATTATGGATTTATCTTTAAAATTTCATCCCATTTATTAATTGTATTTTGTACTAACGTGCTATTGCAGATTTCTGCCAATATCGGTTTCAGAGTCGAAAACTCCTCGTAAAGTTGGTCAAAATCAATATCAAAAGAAAAGTTATTGGCAATTTTATATAAGTCATCAAAAGAAAATGGTTTTTCCAATGAAAACAATTTAAATTTTGACATATAGGAGGCAATTCTTCACAATTTGACAAAATGTAAAAAATCTGACAAAATTTGACGGTTCAAATTTAGGCCGTAAATCATGGCAGCATTGTAAGTTTCAGTTTTGTGTACAGCCTTAAAAATAAAAAAATAAAGAAAAATGTAATCTAAAACCTACCTTTAAACTCGATTGCTGAGAATTCAATATTTTTCCGGGATTGTTGATGATGCACAGGTTCTTAAAAAATTGCATTTTTCCAGAAAAACACCATGACAAAACCATGAGACGTTGACCATGATGAGCCAAGCCAGGTCGTCATGATTTAAAATCAGTTAATTTTGAATTAAAAAAAATATTCGTCCAATTCTGCCTGTCTAGTCAACTTATTTGCTAACTCTACAGCTAAGTCAGTTGCTGTAAAACCTCTTACGTCATGTTTAACAATCTCTTTGAAATGAGATTTGGTGAATTTAGCCCTATCTTCTGCTTTGAAGTGATTAGATGAGAACGCTGCATTAAAAAACCTTTTTACTAATGCATTGGCCTCATTGAATGTTCTTTTATTATTAACATCTAAAACTTTGGATTCTTGAATAGCGTAAATTAAGAAGGATGCTTTTACATAAGATTCATCTTCAGATGAGGCGTACTGTCCACTTATAGGTAAGATGCTAGCAAATCCAAGAAAGCACATCCATCTCGGGTAGTTTGAATGAATTTTCCTCAGATCAGAGTGTGGTATTGGCCTAAAATCAGCAGCATCTGTCTTTGTTAATATAAGATAACATGCTGATGGTGATAACCCAGCCACTCTGGCTAAATTGATAGCGTCGGATCCTGATCCCTTAACCTTTGAAACCAGATTGAACTTGTCAACTAGTGTTTCTATGACTATCTTGCCTTCTGTATTGGTTTTGTTAATCATATCTTTGACATTGTTGCCGCGCGTTAGGAATAGATAACACATCGTGCCAAGTTAGATTCAAATAACACGAACATAACATACCTATGGAAAAATCATAAGCAAACAATTCGATTTTACGCTTTTTGCTTTTTTTTCTATATCAAAGGTGCATTTTTGTAGTGCATAGGCAGTTACACTTTTGTGACATTCCCAACGTCTTTATTTATCATCTGCTTATTGACAGCAACAAAAGAAAATCAGAAAAATTGCATGTCTTTGAGTTGTTTTTATTTGTGAACCTACAGTCAGCATCTTTATATCCAGAGACAATGACAGTTTTACCTTTAATTTTATACCAACATGACATGTACTTTTTAATATATTTCTGGTTAGGAAATATGTTTATTTTATGTCAAAGTCACAAAATTGTAACTGCGTATGGCAAGGACTATACCATATGGGCCGAGTAACCACTAAAAAACTGACAGGTGACAACCAAAATTGACACTAGCATTGTCAGCTGAATAGCTTGATACACACATCGGAAAAGTCTAGGGATATTTTGCTAGAAAAATAATGACACATTTTTAGTATTTGCTAGTGTTTATTGTACAAAAAAAAATAAATTTAAATTTTGAAACTGTCAAAGAATCTACAAGTACAATTTTTTCTTAAAGTGCACTAATTTTTTATCATAACAAAAAGGAAAATGTTCATTCTAATAGTTTGGCCTTCTCGTTGGTTTATTACCGCTCTACATCTTCGATTCATACTCAAAATGACGTTATCAATATCCGCTTGTGGCAAATTCGCCCATTCGGCTGTTAGAAGCTCTCGGAAACGAAATGCATTGTGATTATTGGCCATATATGGAGTAATCCTTCTTTGAAGCATGTCCCACACATGTTCGATAGGATTAAGGTCCGGGGATTGTGGTGGCCATGGCAGCACATTAATTCCTTCATTGGTCATCCAATTTGTCACGATTCGTGCAACATGTGGACGGGCATTGTCATGCATCAGGTGAAAATGTTCACCAACAGCGGCAGCAATGGAAGAACTGAACCGAACCATTTGGAAAAACGAGATCGGTTCTACCACCCATCATTATTCCGCCCTATATCATTATTGTTCCACCTCTCTTACTCGACGAAAATCTGGATAAAATCCAAATCTGGATTCGTCGCTGCATAAAACTGTGGCCCAATCATTTTCATCCCAGTTTTGATGTTCTTGAGCCTACTCAAGTCTGCCTGCGCGATTGCCTCTGGGAAGAGGTGAGCATCTGATTGGTCTTCTGTTATGAATATTGGCGTCATGGAGACGATTTTTTACAGTATCTCGGCCTATAGTCACCTGGTGCGCTTGTTGTAAGTCCCTAACCAATTCAGGTGCTGTAATTGTAGGCTGTCTTCTAGCAGTCAAAATTAAAAATCGATCCTGACCTGCTGTCGTCGCGCATCCACGTCCTGGGTGTTGTTGCTCGGCTGGACTTCCAGTTTCACGAAAACGTCGCCATAATCGACTTATGACGATCTGCGAGACTCCCAGACGATTAGCCACGTCTACTTGTACCATGCCGCCTTGTAGCAGGCCTACACACCTATTCATTTCTTCTAAAGTTAAATGGCGTCGTTCCATGATAACACACAAAATTTGTAACACATTTACCCAACAATAATGAAATGCCCAGTCTAATTGATTATTATGGCCTAGTTATTGGCTTGTTCGAAAGGGATATATATTTTTTAGGTAATTAGTCCTCAGCTCTAGGAGCCGGAACAATAATAAGTCAGATTCATTGATTCCATACTGTATATATATTATAACAAACTTTGAAATTTGACATTTACAAATGTGTCTTTATATTATAAAATGTCATCTTATCATAATAATCGTTAATTAATAATGTTTAATATCCTCCTACCTAATCTTCAATTGTTTATTTCTGCTAAATCTTTACATTTAACTGTTAAAGACCAGTTGTTAGCAAAATGTTCTCTTATAACTCTTTAAATGAACTTTAAATTTAACATTTACAAACGTTTCATTATATTTTAAAATGTCTTCTTATCATATTAATAGTTAATTAAAAATGTCTCTGTTTATATCCTTCACAGGTGAAAATATAATTACCGCAGCGAGTAACAAACAATGTTCTTGTCGCACTAGTTCGTCCCAATAAGTGGTGAATAAGATTCCTCTTATTTGTAGAATTTACTATAGTATATCAACATAACTATATTTGTATATTCTTCATATTTTAAATCATTTTTCCGAAAAAGGAAAATGGCCTAACCGATGGACCGGATAGCAACCGAGTCCTGGACCGCCTGTACTTTCCAACAAGTGTTTTAACCAGATAGGGCTAAGCTTACAAACCGATCGACCGGATAAAAACCGTGTCCCGGATTTAGCTCACACTAGCCTACTGGAATTATTATTCACCTGCTGGATCAAGAGACAAGTTTGAATTCCCCTTCTGGAGGAGAGAATTCTGTTTATATAGGCTGTTCCTCCCTGGGGGAGGTATGGCGCCATTTGTTTTTATAATCTAAAGACGCAAACGTCGAATTTTGTACTAATACAATTTCCTAATATATTTATCAAAACAAAAGGTAAAATCAATAAAAGAATGTCCAAGAAACCCTCTTTTCCATTTAATAGATTAATTTTGTTACCCCTTCTTATCAAAACACACATAACCAGAGGCGGAAACTCGATGAAATAGTGCGCGATTCATTAAATGAGTTTTTCTCTTGTATTCTCTTTTATTTTTATGTCCCCAAGAAAACGCGCTCCCCCATTGATACCTGACAGAAATCTCTCCTAATTTTCGAATTATGCCAGACAAGACGCCACAGGATGCCCGATATATCGGGGTATCACATTCCTCCCCTTTTTAAATCGAAGGAAGATGAAACCAGCTTCCTTCGACCTAATAACATACAATCAGTCATACAATCACAGATTACACCCACGATTTATTTTGAGGAAGGCGTAGGTCAGGGTAGCCTAAAGCCTCATATTTGTTACGCTAGTCCGCCACCCTTCGCTTTTTATTCCCCCTTTTATTTTGACCCAATTCAATATTTCCTTGTTGCTTAACACGTGTTGTTCTGTGATTTTGAGGCTTGCCTTTTTTCTATAGTTTTTATTAAAGTAAATTAATACAATAAAGCGAAGAGTGAAAAACACACATGGTCCCTCCGCTTTGGGGGTACCTTTCAAATACATAAATAATTTCCTAACAGATATGAGGTTAGATTTTTAGTTAATTTTTATTTGAATATTTCAAAGGCCTACCCTTCCCTTTGCGGTTACTTAATTTCTAAACAAACATACCTACAGGTTATACACAATGGAGTACTCACTTTATATATATATATATATATATATATATATATATATATATATATATATATATATATATATATATTATTATTATTATTATTATTATTATTATTATTATTTTTTTTATTAAACACTGTCACGTTGTTCTTTATTAGTTTTTGATTTTGTTGAATAATTTATTATTTAATTTTTTTTATTTT
The DNA here is from genome assembly GCA_963576565.1 of Aspidapion aeneum. Lineage (NCBI taxonomy): Eukaryota > Metazoa > Arthropoda > Insecta > Coleoptera > Brentidae > Aspidapion > Aspidapion aeneum. The sequence goes on along the minus strand of OY755038.1, from coordinate 27,687,661 downwards.
TTTTTTACAATACATTCATTATTAATAAGGATTTCCGGAAACATATCCTATTATTAGAGAATGTCCTTATTACTGAGAAAGAGTCTTTAATTAAATATTAACATATCTTATTTAGTGTAAGCAATCTTTTTGTTTTTTTTTTTAGTTGTTAGCAGACTATAATACTTATTACTTACTCTTCGCTTTGTTCTGTATTATCATTATCCCGTACTCTACGGAATCGCATCGCAAAGGTAGTCCTTCTTCCGGATGATCTACCACGTAAGGGTGTGGCCGCGGGGTCGGTGTTCGTGGTGATCTTATTGGGACCAACGGGGGAAGCATTACATGCTCACCCCGATTGATCTCATCCGGAGAGGCGGGGGAGTCTGGAATGCCAACAGGAGTATCAGTCTGTGTTTCCGGAAATCCTTGTCCGTGAGTGGGGTTCTCCCCACTTGTGGATGGCATGGGTGCGGGTACTCTTCGTTCATTAAATGAGTCAGGCACCCTTATGCCTATGGAACATTCCAAACATGGACAGGCAATTGCTTGTAGATTTGGGAAATTCTCTTGGTACATCCTATATTCTCAATTTAAAGCCACCCACTGGATTTCCAAGAATACTTTGTGTTGAAAACGTTGGATACTTCTATGGTCCACCGGACCATAGAATTCCAGCAGAACCCGGAGTCTACACAAGGCCGCCTCGTATAGGGGCCTCCGAATCATTGGATGCACACTCCGGATATTAGTTACCATTGTCGTAATGCTAAGAAAAAATTCCATCTTAATATATATATATATATATATATATATATATATATATATATATATAAATATTTATAAAACTTGTCAAGGCTTGAACTACTGTTTCTAAAATTCTTGAAATTGAAAATTGAAATTTTCTTATTTTTCTGACTGCTCCCCACCCGAATTGTTGCAATCCCAAAATTCAATCTATTTTAGTAGTTTTTATGCTATTATCAGTCAAATAACTCTTGATAAGAGAGTCATATCATTTCTGATATTTTAGCTAGGGGCCTTCCTGTACTAGGAATACTCAATTACCAATCTAGTGGAAGTTAATTTTTGTCCTGGCTTCCGAGTCCCTCCCTATGTTCATATAATGAAAACATGGGGTTTTCTTGTATATTGATGGGCTGTGTAATTTCCGTTACTTTACTTTTTATATTAGATGAAATATTTTCCATATGCGGCATAGGGGGAGGAACATCCAATAATTTTCTTCGCAACGTCGCATAATTGGCCTCATCCTGCTCTTGAATAGAATATAAACAACTATTTGTATCCATATCTATTTCTACTCGTTGCAAGGTCGGTGGTGCAGTTGGCTCCGCCTCCCTCATATATCTTCCAGATGAATTTTTAAACCGTTTATTAGTTTTTTGATGCAAAATGAAAAACGTTAAAGTATTCCAAAAACTTCCTAGTAAATGGAAAGTACATCCAGTCGTTTTGTGAATAGCCATAGCATTTAAAAGAGCTTCCACAAGGAATCTGATTAACCTATATACAAAATAAACTCCCAATAACCCTGACGTTAATTTACCTAACCATTTAAACGCTCCATACAACTTTCTAATTGTATTATCTGCTATAACCTCTAATTCATGCGAGTCAAACAGGGTCAATGTAGTTAAACCTTGTGGATCTACCTTTTTCCCACTTATTTTCCTAATTATTATGTTATTTATCGCTGGTCGTTCAACCTTAAATACTAATGATTTCTGAGCGTTAGAAATTTCCTCATAAGTATATAATCCTTCTGATCCTAGATCTTGGATGGATTGAAAAGTCAATTCGGAATCTAAATGAATAGGTTCTTGTGCTATCTCCGGATGTGGCACCATTTTTATCCATTTATTCCCTATTTGATACATCGGTGGAATTAAGGCATTACACTCCGTTTCCTTTCCAAATTCTGTTAAAATGTGAGTGATTGGAGTCATGAAATACGTTTTGTTTTGTAGTTTTACAGGTAGTTCCGGGTAGCATCTTTCTGTTCTTCTTATTTCCACGGTAACTGGCTGACATCGTAATAGGTACACAACTTCTCCCACGACTTGGGCTATGTATCCCAGGGTTTCTTTTACCAAGGTGGCCATAATGTTAGGTGTAACTGTGCCTAAAACGAGCCGATTTTTTAAGATTTCCCTCCTCATTAGACACCTTCGGTGCTTGTCATAAGTGTACTAACTGCTCGTCGCCAAGAGACCTCTACGTAGAGAAATTTGCTATTTACATACCGGACGATATCATAACTTCTAATGCTATTATAGATAGTCCAGGGTGTAGAGTAATCTTTATTGTTCTTTTCTAAAGGTATCTGAAAATATCCAGATGCAAGATCCATTGTACTAAATAAACAGGCCCCCGACAACCTATCCATTGTTTCTTGTATAATTGGCAGTGGATATGTATCAGTTTTAGTATAGTCATTAAGTCGACGAAAATCGATACATAACCTATACTGGACTTCCTCGCCAGGATGTCGTTTCTTTTCGACTATTAGAATTGGAAAATTCCATGGACTTGAACTTTCCTCAATAATCCCATCTTCCAATAATTTTTCTATTTCTTTGTCTAATATCTTTTGTCTCTGGTACGGTATTCTATAAGGTCGAATTTTTATCGGAGGTATATCTTCATTTAAAATGAATCTATGAGTTAAACCTGTTGTGTGAGTCAATTTTTGGTGTGGAGCTTTAAGTATGTCTATATATTGTAGGATCAATTTTCGTAATTTATTTTCTCGATCGGATTTTTTGTTATCTAATCCTAATTGCTCCATTATGGTCTGTGTGCCTTCTCGACTCACTGATCTTATTTGTTTTTCATCCCCTGTGTATTTTGGGGTTTCAATTGCCTCCCACGCCCATGCAATCGGACTATTCCTTGGCATAATAATATCTGCTTGTAAAATGTTGAGTATCTTTATGGGCACCCTTTGAGCGGTTTTTATTATTCCACTGGCAACTAATAATCCTTGCTGGATATCGCCATATGGTTCTACTACCATGTGTTGAGTTTGCACTCGCGATGATTTACTCAGTTTAGCCATGAATAACATCTGCCCTCCCCCTGGAATTTTTAATTCCTTGGAGACCACTACCTGGAATGGTTGACAGTCCGCCCTTACTGCCTTTTCTTGTTCGCCTACCTCCTTATCAATATTTCTTAACTGGTTGCTTGGAGTGGAACACATAGCTTCCACTAACCGTTTTTGTTCTGGGATATTCATAAATGTTCTCGATACCTCATTACTATGCACTTTTTTTGTTTCTGGTTTGCAATTGTTTTTAATCTTGCAATCTTTACAATCAGATTTAAGAGCTGCAGCCTCTTGTCCTACCTTTTTCCGGGCTTCTAATATTTTTCCCATCGTTGTTTGTGTTGTGGAATCTTGACAGCTGCCAACTGTCTGATTTCCAAAGTTCCTCGTTATTGGCAGTAACGCAGAACTTTCCTTAATTTCCCTTAAAGGTTTAGTTTCTGATTTTAAAAATTGTAAAACTTCCTGTAGAACGCACAATGTTTGTGCTTGAATATCCCCTGATACTCCACAAAGGTCTTCCTCTTCTTTCCTATCACTGAACATATCGATTTCACGTTGAAAACAATATGGTTTTCCATTTCCCCAGTCTATTTTTATTTGTTTGTCCATTAATAAGTCTACACCTAATAATACCTCAGCCGTAAAATATACTGATTTTACTACTATAAACCTATGTTTTATTATTAGTCCCTCACATAACTTAATATCTATTATTACCTCGCCTTCCATAGGAATAAAGTTTCCTTGAATGTCAAACAACTTTTCCAAAGTTGTATTTTTCCTGAACCCCTGCGCCAGGCTTTCGCTTATAAGAGATACTGCTGCGCCACTGTCCACGAGAGCCTTATATTTTCGGCCATTAATACCGACTTCTATATAATTATTGAATTTAGGGGTTCTTTGTGCGCTCGCATATATCCCTATCCTTTTCTCTCCTAATTTTGTTTTGCCTGGTAAACAGCCTGCTTCCGGGGCTGCGAAACGGCTGTTTTCTCGTTTAAATTTTGTCCCCTTACGACTTCTCTACTCCTAGGTTCATTCCGGCAGTCCTTGGCCAAATGTCCCTTAATCTGACAACGATAACATACTCGTGTTTCTGCCTTTGGTCCCAGGGGACATTCATTTTTAAAATGTCCTTCTCATCCGCAGCCGAAACATCTTCTCTGTGGTCTTACAAAATTTCCTGTTCCTGGTTGGATCCTTCGATTATTTGACCAGGCCCATCCTTCCCTAGGCCCTTCCTTGTACTGCTTCTGGTTAGTTGTTTTAACCCACCCTTTACCAGCAGCCTGTTTCCAGTTAGAATTCGAAGACTGGGGTTTCTCTTTGTTCTTAAAACAGCTTCCTCCATCTCGGCTGCTTGTAAAGCGTCCGCCAAGGTAGATGGGGCTTTAGATAATACTCTTTGTTTGACAGGCTGATTTAACCCTAAACAGAAGTAAGTTAAAGTTTCTTCTTCCAATTTTATTTTTAAAATTGGATTTAAATCTGCATAATTGGTTACGGTAGCCTGAGCTAATAATTTTAACCTTGTCAAAAAATGTCTGCACGGTTCCCCCATATGCTGACGGCATTCTAAAAAATTCCTAATTGCGGCGCCCTTAATATGCTGTTGTTTAAATTGGCTACGTAATTTATTTGTTATCTCTCCCCAATCAGAGGAGTTTTTCGACTCTGGCTCGGACTCCACAAACTGCTTTGCCTTGCCACGCAATTTTAATCGTGTAATCGTTACTTTTTGTTTCTCGGTCAACCCCGCTAATACCGATGATTCGTCTATAATGTTTAAAAATTCCTCTATACTGTTCTCCCCATTATAAACAGGTATTGACTCCAATCCCACGGTCATTTGATTAGTGACAGTAATCTGGGGTGCTGCTGGTATTACAGGCTCCATGGTGTGATCGTTTGAATTAAAGAATACCGTTTACCAATGATCAATTTTAAAAAGGTAATATTTAACTTTATGACCGGAAAATTAGATTGACCTTATAACTTGTTTATTTATGTATATATATATATATATATTTTTCTTTGAAACTCTTGTTCGAGTTAATTTAGTGAATAGGGTTAATAAGAGGGCGTAACCGGACGACCGTCTGCATATGTTTTTATTGCGACCGCGTCGTTCATTTCTGTAATTGGATTGAATTTATATGTTATTCTTTCGTTAGACTTTATTTGGGGATTTTCCGATCCTCTCTCAGTTTTTCTTAAGTGTTCCCTACTTCTTTTAGAAACCCTACCTTTTTGAGGCATTTTAATACATTAACTCGATACTAAAAAATATTAAAATTGCTAACAATCAATTATAAACTGACAAAACCCCCTTGACTTTTCTCAATAATTTAACAGGACTCTTTTACAAATTGCAGCCAAATTAACAGAAGTTTAATAGCTTGCTAATAACTTGTATAAATTTCTCAATAACTTTTTCTAACATTCGGATACACCGAAAAACAGATCGCAAAAATTCCTGAAATGCTATTGTAGAGTCAATATCCATAATACAATTATTTTACTTCAGAAATGTTTTTAAATGAACTGACTTATTTCAGTACCAACAAATTTGGTACCCCACACCTGACACCCAATGAAATGCCTAGTCTAATTGATTATTATGGCCTAGTTATTGGCTTGTTTAGGTAATTAGACTGAGTGTCATGTTTGTAAAAATAGGGGTTCTTGTCCTCAGCTCTAGGAGCCGGAACAATAATAAGTCAGATTCATTGATTCCACACTGTATATATATTATAACAAACTGTGAAATTTGACATTTACAAATGTGTCTTTATATTATAAAATGTCATCTTATCATAATAATCGTTAATTAATAATGTCTCTGTTTAATATCCTCCTACCTTATCTTCAATTGTTTATTTCTGCTAAATCTTTACATTTAACTGTTAAAGACCAGTTGTTAGCAAAATGTTCTCTTATAACTCTTTAAATGAACTTTAAATTTAACATTTACAAACGTTTCATTATATTTTAAAATGTCTTCTTATCATATGAATAGTTAATTAAAAATGTCTCTGTTTATATCCTTCACAGGTGAAAATATAATTACCGCAGCGAGTAACAAACAATGTTCTTGTCGCACTAGTTCGTCCCAATAAGTGGTGAATAAGATTCCTCTTATTTGTAGAATTTACTATAGTATATCAACATAACTGTAGTTTTATATTCTTCATATTTTAAATCATTTTTCCGAAAAAGGAAAATGGCCTAACCGATGGACCGGATAGCAACCGAGTCCCGGACCGCCTGTACTTTCCAACAAGTGTTTTAACCAGATAGGACTAAGCTTACAAACCGATGGACCGGATAAAAACCGTGTCCCGGATTTAGCTCACACTAGCCTACTGGAATTATTATTCACCTGCTGGATCAAGAGACAAGTTTGAATTCCCCGTCTGGAGGAGAGAATTCTGATTATATAGGCTGTTCCTCCCTTGGGGAGGTATGGCGCCAGTTGTTTTTATAATCTAAAGACGCAAACGTCGAATTTTTAATCTTACACGCGCCAATCAAAATCCCCCAACTAATACAATTTCCTAATATATTTATCAAAACAAAAGGTAAAATCAATAAAAGAATGTCCAAGAAACCCTCGTTTCCATTTAATAGATTAATTTTGTTACCACTTCTTATCAAAACACACATAACCAGAGGCGGAAACTCGATGAAATAGTGCGCGATTCATTAAATGAGTTTTTCTCTTGTATTCTCTTTTATTTTTATGTCCCCAAGAAAACGCGCTCCCCCATGGATACCTGACAGAAATCTCTCCTAATTTACGAATTATGCCAGACAAGACGCCACATATAGTCGTCTTGTAATTTCCAGTGGCAGCATGCTGAGCCATCAACACAGGAAATAGGGCTTTAATTCTAGCCATGGTTATGACATCTTTCTTGACAGATTGTCCTGAAATGCGAGGATCGGTATTAATTAAGTATTTATTCTTAATCTGAGACAAGAATGTTGTTATGGAATCCTCGCTCTTGTCCATTATTTTCCCTAGATTGACCCCTCTATTTGAAATCAGGGAGCATAAGAAAGCCATGTCAGTTGCCACAGAGCTTTTCGTGAGGCCGTGTACAAATTGTTTTGACCCTGACCCTGGTCTATCAACAATGTATGTCAGCACAGGTGCTTTGGTGAGTCTAGATGATGCTGATCCTCCTTTGGTGGTATATGCTGTATGTCTTTTATGCAGCAAGCTCATAAGGTATGCTGGATCTAGTCGATATATCGGGGCATCACAGCTTCAAATGCCATCTTAAAAAGAAAAAGTTGTTTTTGAGCTAGGACAAGTGAGGTACTCCAATGTTGTTGCAATATCTGTCCAGACACTCAAAATGATTTCAGATGCTTTATTACAATTGTAACAACCAGTCATATTAACAAATTTAGCTTTACATTTTATTTTGTCTTTAATTATTGAAACTTCATAATTTTTAAATTTTGTGTCCAGTCTTTGTGATCTCTAGCAAACTTTAATTTTGCCACTCTATGGCGCTTTGTTAAAAGGTTTTTTAACGGCTCGTCTGCCATAAAGGTTCTCTCTTATTAGGCGTCGCCTCACAGTCATATCAGAAAGGTTTACCTCTGGATATTCTTCCTTGAGCTCCTTATTGATATCAACGGCCGTTTTTTAATAACGCTTCTTATGTCAAGCCGCCTCGAAATATCAATTTGCTTCACACCTCTTTGATACAAACAAACTATTCTCTGCTTAAACTCAGGATCATAATACTTGCACTTTGGCATTACATTAACAAAATACTGGTATCACACTAAGTAGCAAAAAAAAACTATAACTAAAGTAATTTAAAATAAAAATATTATAAATGTTTCCATACTTTGGTGAACAAAAAATTAACAAGAAAACATTTTATGGCCATAAAAGATTTGAACACTTTTTATATTGTATCAATAACATTCTTGTGGCTTAACAAGTATAGACAGACTACAGTGTTTTCAGTAACATAAATTATTAATATAAAATATGAAATTATTAAATGTTTCCATACTTTTGTTCGCCACTGTATGTCGTGCTTGTTTAATTAAGTAATATGCAAAGCATATCTCAATATTGTTAACATAACCTTGTAATCACAGGTCAAACAGTTTCTCACAAAACGCAATGTTGGTCATAAATCTAGCAATGCATCAAGCAAATGCTTATGCCGCAGCATAATATACGTCTGCGCATCATGATGAATTGGATCAGAATTCAAGATCTAAGCAAAATTTTTCTCTTCCTCGATGTGAAGATAATTTTAATAATCTAAAGCCATTCCACATGATAAAATTCAATTAGAGTTCTAGTTTTATAAAGTATACTTTTCATTTTACTATTGTAGAATGTTTCCAAAGAATAGCTTTCTATCGTTTTTGGAACTTATTTAGGCAAAAATGCTTCAAATGTTTTAGTCTTGTCAAACAGCGTGACCAAAGTTGTTTTTTTCCATCTTTGACTAATTTATCATATGGGTTGATGATATTGTCAAACATAATATTCATCGAAATACATACATCTATGGTATAATTTAAATTACCATAACTCGAATTGGATTGATTTGAAGGTTTTTTTGGAAGTTCACATGGCCCGCTAGATAAAGACGAATTTTGAAGATTGGGATGGGATGACGAAACAACAGCGTTTATATATTCTAATTCTTGCTCCTCAAAACATGCTGGGGCTAAATTAAGGTGTGCGTTTGGAGCTTCCTCAGTAGAATAAGTTTGAAGATTGAAGGGCTGAACCAACATAGTTTTGATCTTCGGATGCTGTCGCACCAGAAAGTGTTTAGAGGGCTGCAGATTCTCGGACGTTTCTTGCAGCAGAAGTTCGTACGAAACTGGTCATTATTAAAAACAATAAAATAGTAGTCTGTCCAAGCAAGATTTCTTGTAGGTTGTTTGGTATGTCCAGTGTTTAGTAAGCATAAGTCTCTTGAACATATTTAGCTACCAACCAACCAAAATTTAAAATAGTATATTTAAAATAATAAATTAAAAATAATAAAAAATATTGAGAAATCGGTAGATGATGAACAGGTGAAAACTACTCACATAAAACAAGCTGAACTCAAAACCCTATCACTTATTCATTATGGAGAGACACAAATTAAAATATTTACTATAGAGAGACACACTTCCTATTCCGTCGATCAGAAAATTAAAAATAAATATTCGCTATAGAGACAAACTTCAGGTGATGATAACTACTCACATGAAACAAGCTGAACTGAGAGCTGCTGAGTACATGCAAAGTCGTCTAAATCATATACATAACCAGAAACTAAAAGAAGAACTGGTCTAATTCTTGATGCTCTTTGATTTTATCTGATATTGTAATAGCCAATTTAGTTGCTACAAAACCACCAGAACCACCGGTCACAATGTCTTTTAAGTACTTTGTTAAGGAATTCCTCCTATCTTCAACTGGAAAGTGACTTGACAAATAGGCTGCATTAAGGAATCTCTTAACCAACGACATACTCTTAATTAAATTAAATTAAATTAAAAGTTCTTCTGTGTTCCAGGTCTAAAACTTTGGACTCCTGTATGGCATACATTAAAAAGGTTGATTTGACAATAGCTTCATCAGTTTCAGTCTTAAATAAATCTGGAGGCGGCAGAACACTGGCAAATCCTATAAACCATAACCATTTTGGATAATCAGGAATAATTCGTTTTAAGTCGGAATGTGTTACTGGTCTATCTTCAGCTGCGTCAGTTTTAGTCAACAACAAGTAACATGTAGTTGGAGACAGCCCTGCAACCCTAGCTAGATTCACCGCGTCTGCTCCAGCTCCCTTGACCTTTGATATTAGAGTGAATTTGTCAACTAAGTTTTCTATTATATTTTTTCCAGCATCATTTGTCTTATTCTTCATGTCAGTCACATTGTTGCCACTAGTCAGGAATAAATAGCACATGGTTCCTAAATTGGTAGAGTCCATTCCAGCAGCTATTAGCTTCTTCATGATGGCAGAGGGATCGTAACCCGTAAATCTTAGATTAGCCCTGTAATCAAATCTTCCAAGTTGAATTCTTTCAAAAAATCACCAATAACACGAATTGCTGACATTTTAGAATGATTTTTATTTTAGTTAGATTAACTTCAGATTAGGGCCAACTATGTATAAACAATCGTCGAGAGACACACTTCCTATTCCGTCAATCACAAAATTAAAAATGAAATATTCACTATAGAAAGGCACACTCCCAAGTCCGTGTGAAGTGGTTGACAGGTGCTGCGCTGCGTTGCACGGCGAAGTGCTTGCGACGGTGGCTGCAACGTTTGTTTCGTGTATTCTCATTAGAATTTGGTGGGTTATGGCCAGTGAGGTGGCAAATAGAATCAAATTTTTGACGAATTGACGTTTTATAGATTTTTCCAGTGATTGTTAACTTTGGTCGTAAATTGAAATGTTAATGAAAGAGAAGGGTAACTTGTCTTGTCCCAACAATGCGTGTCCTAGGGACTGGTAAAATAATCCGGATTTATCAAAAAATTGCTTTATTTCATATGGTTGAGTGTAGGAAGGATTAAAGTTGAATAAGAAAAATGCGAGACACGATAAGATCCATCCACATAAATGAAGACATCTGGAACAAAACAAAAACAATTTTTTGTTTATTCTTCCGATGTTTAAATGTTTAAGCAAAATAATTCTTTCAAATGGTGATATAATAATAAGAGTGATATTTCTTTTTAGAAGCTTGATTATAGAGTGTACGATCCATTCTCAAAATAATACCTGGTTCAAATAGACATGAATTGTGTTTGAATATTAATTCAGTTTCATTGCTTAGAAGAAAATGATTGAAAGCGTATAATAATGTGACATAAGAATCCCAGATTTTTATTTGTAACTTATCTTCTTTGCAATAAGTAGGGGAGTTTTTCTTTTCCTTTTTGAAAACTAATTCTATTGTTAATTGATCTTTGAATTGATAAGTATTTATTTCTGTCAATATTCGGTATCCAGTTGTATTATTGAGAGCGATATATAACTGTAGGTTATATATAAATGCGGCTGTCATTTTTCTGCTGCGATGGGTGCGTGTTCTCCATCAATGTACTGCTCCTGTAGTTCGGGTCCTTATAACCGCAACAATCTTTCAACTCCTCTTGATGATGGGCGTGTTAGGAGAAGAATGAGATTTATTTCTGTCAACATTCGGTATCCAGGTGTATTGTCACGAATAGGGGGGCCTGGGGCTGGTTACAGGTATTGCCCGGTCGTTAATTACCAGCCACTACCTTACAACCCCAATACTTATTCGTTATTAACAATTGTTTAAATGATACCGCGCCGGTCGAATTGATCTAACGGAGTTATTTCGATTCGAGCCGACGGAGATCTTTGTTTAAAAACTAAGGGATGCAGATTAAATAACACCTGTAGGGGGTTAAAAGATGTATTATAAATACTAAGAACCGGTAACTGATATAACAAAGGTTGGTGAGTTGGCTATGAGGAGCAACACCCTGACTTACCTGAAATCAACAGGATTTGCTGCCGGCTGGTTATCTAGGAACCCCAGTTCACGCCCAAATTATCGTCAGTCGGTTACGTCACTCGATGTGGCCCGCACTCACCCGGTCTTAACGTTCGTTATAGGAAAAAAAGCCCGGAAATATGTATTGCCCGCCTATTTATAAACTATTTCTGCCAAGTTGCAATAATAGTTATTGACGTCAATCGATTTATATCGACTTATAGGTTGTCCCAAAAAGTTAAAAAATATAATAATAATAATTATTAAGCTCCTTTTTAATTATTTGGGAAATATTGGTTTGACTTTATTTTAAGCGCCCTTCGTGACAGTATTATTGAGAACGATCGGTAACTGAAGATTGTAGATAAATGCGGCTGTTATTTTTCTGCTACCATGGGTGCATGTTCTCCACCAATATACTGCTCCTGTAGTTCGGGTCCTTATAACCGCAACAATCTTTCACCTCATTCGGAACAATTGAAAATAATAAAACTTAACATAGAGTTTTAGCCACTCTTCATAATATACAATATTTCTTATGTATTGAACTGTGGGATCCAACAATATTATGCCTTGAAATACATCATTTACATTTTTCGTTGGCATACAAAGTAACAAGATCGGCCGAATTGATGATGGACGTGTTAGGAGAAGAATGAAATTTATTTCTGTCAATATTCGGTATCCAGGTGTATTATTGAGAACGATGGGTAACTGAAAGTTGTATATAAATGCGGCTGTCATTTTTCTGCTGCGATGGGTGCATGTTCTCCACCAATGTACTGCTTCTGTAGTTCGGGTCCTTATAACCGCAACAATCTTTCACCTTATCGGCAGAAGAATGAGAATATCCATTGTTTATTAATACAGTATTCACTCTCTATCACTGACGACTACAAATCAATTTTAGCTCACAATTTCACAATCTAATTGAATATTTTTAATTTAAAAAGCAAAAGGTAGAAAACACTAAAGACAAAGTCGAAAAAAAGGGCCACGTTGAGGAAAAATAATCAATAAAAGAAGTAAGGTTATTCCAGAGAACTTAGGCACAAATCACTTGCCAAACTAATGACTTGAAACGTTACATCACTGTTTTAAAATAGTTGGGCGAGAGAAAATCCCCCGGGTCTAAAATGTTTAACACTCCAAATTATTGCTAAAAGTTCTTTCTCTATGACAGAGTAGTTTGTCTCGTGTTTGTTTAAAGTGCGAGATGCATATGCGATAGGTAAGTGTTCGCCCACATTACCTTGGGACAAGATCTAACCTATAGCAGCATAGTGAGGTAAACACTGACGTCTGAACTTGGCATGAGGTACACGCAAAATCGTCATAATTATCTCTTTAAGAGACAACTAGAAGAAATACTCATCTAGTTCCTGCTGTTTCACCAGTTTATCTGCCATCTCCCTAGCCAGAGTTGTTGCAACAAAACCACGTACACCATAAGAGACTATTTCCTTGAAATTTTGTTTTGAAAACCTAATTCTGTCATCTTTGTTAAAATGATTAGAAAGGAAAGCAGCATTAAAGAATCTTTTAACAAGAGCCATGGCCTCGTTGAAGGATCTTTTGTGTTCTGTATCCAGAACTTTTGACTCTTGTATTGCATAAATCATAAAAGTTGACTTAACTGTGGCCTCATCTTCGGTTGTTACAAATAAGTCAGAAGTTGGCAATACACTTGCAAACCCTAAGAAGCATAACCATTTTGGATACTTCGAGTGCACTTTCTTCAGGTTTGAATGAGGGACCGGTCTATAATCTGCAGCGTCAGATTTAGTTAAGAGAAGGTAGCAAGTTGTGGGAGAAAGGCCTGCTACCCTAGCTAAGTTTACTGGGTCAGCACCAGCACCTTTGACCTTAGAAACCAGGTTGAATTTGTCTATAAGAGTGTCGATTATTGCTTTTCCAGCTTCATTGGTTTTTGACTTCATATCAAGAACATTATTTCCTCTGGTGAGAAAGAGATAACACATCGTTCCCAGGTCAGAAGCTTCTAGTCCGGCTCTAATCAACTTATCCATAATGGCAGCTGGATTGTATCCTGTGAACTTAAGGTTGACCCTATTCTCAGATGTTATCAACTCATCTAAAGTGAATTCTTTGAGAAAATCATCTAAGCTTCTGATCGCAGTCATTTTGGGAATGTCTATTATGTTTTTAAGAATTAATTTGAAATACAAATACAGCGAAGTATGAGGATGGACTTATTATCCAAACGACACGGCAAACTACGAGATAAGACGAGGCGAACACCGGTCGGCCGGAAAAAAAAATACCAACTGGCACGACCAAACGAATAACACAACGGGAGTGGAAATTACACAGTTGCCAGAATAACACAGAAATTACGAAAGACAGGGGGAATAATTCACAGGTAATTAAAGTATATGGTGTGGTGTATAATATTAAAAAAATAAATAAAAAGAACGGTACACAAAAAATTTAAAAAAAAACACAAATAAAATAAAACAACATCGGAGGATGCCTAGAGGGGAATCTGAAAAGAAGAAGAAAGGAGCAAATAAGACAAATAGAATAGAGATTTAGGACCCCGTCGGAAAAGACAGGGAAAAAAAAGCAAAAAATGAAAAATTACAATCAAACAAGAAAAATACTCACCACGTAAGCCACGGAGGTGGACATGGGGTCCCCCCACAGGAGGATCCTATAAGGCCGCCCCCCAAGTCGGACGACTCCTCCTCAAAAAAAGGCGTAGGGGGTGGGATCGCCGAGAAAACGAACCTGTCCACCATAAAATCGAAGAGGTCTCGCTCTCCCAACCACCCCCATAGCGCCTCCGTGGCCTGCATAGCTTGAGCTCCTAAGAAAAATAATGGAAAAATAAAAAACACAAAACAAAAGGCACAAAAAAGACACCAACACAAAAATAGATTACAGGTGAACACAACACGAGCAGACTTATAGGCCGAAAGAAAAGAATAACAATAAAAATAAAAATACTTAACGAAAAAAAAAACGAAATAACAAACTTACGCGTGAGAACACCCCCAGAAATCACCACGGGGAACCACCCGCCAAAAAAGAACACCTCCCGAATCATTGAGACTTGATGATACAATGATGTAGTGCATTCAAGAACGGATAATAAATAAAGAGGGATTACACGGAATATAATGTACGGTGTCAAATAGCGAACACCGTTGTCAAACAGGAATGAATCGAAAAACTCGTAGGGTGACCACCCAGTCGGAGGTGGGAAAATAAGAGTTATTAGAAGAAAAACAATGAATATAGGTAGAACAATTGGTTTTTTGGTGTAAATAATAAAAATGAGAACATATAGTATAAATAAAAATAAAATACGGGCAAACAGGATTTGCTGCCGGCTGGTTATCTAGGAACCCCAGTTCACGCCCAAATTATCGTCAGTCGGTTACGTCACTCGATGTGGCCCACACTCACCCGGTCTTAACGTTCGTTATAGGGAAAAAAGCCCGGAAATATGTATTGTCCGCCTATTTATAAACTATTTCTGCCAAGTTGCAATAATAGTTATTGACGTCAATCGATTTATATCGACTTATAGGTTGTCCCAAAAAGTTAATAAATATAATAATAATAATTATTAAGCTTCTTTTTAATTATTTGGGAAATATTGGTTTGACTTTATGTTAAGCGCCCTTCGTGACAGTATTATTGAGAACGATCGGTAACTGAAGGTTGTAGATAAATGCGGCTGTTATTTTTCTGCTGCCATGGGTGCATGTTCTCCACCAATATACTGCTCCTGTAGTTCGGGTCCTTATAACCGCAACAATCTTTCACCTCCTCTTTGTATCATTCGGAACAATTGAAAATAATAAAACTTAACATAGAGTTTTAGCCACTCTTCATAATATACAATATTTCTTATGTATTGAACTGTGGGATCCAACAATATTATGCCTTGAAATACATCATTTACATCTTTCGTTGACATCCAAAGTAATAAGATCGGCCGAATTGATGATGGACGTGTTAGAAGAAGAATGAAATTTATTTCTGTCAATATTCGGTATCCAGGTGTATTATTGAGAACGATGGGTAACTGAAGGTTGTATATAAATGCGGCTGTCATTTTTCTGCTGCGATGGGTGCATGTTCTCCACCAATGTACTGCTCCTGTAGTTCGGGTCCGCAACAATCTTTCACCTCATCGGCAGAAGAATGAGACTATCCATTGTTTATTAATACAGTATAAACAGTTATATTAGAAGTTGATGTAAGCACTGTATTTAATGTCTTAATTTTAACTTACAGGATAGTTCTAAATTAATATATCAGTTCCTTGAAAACTGACATTCCTGGTTTCACAATTCCTAGTACCACTGACTGGATGGGTAACTACGAATAACCATGGATTTTTAGTCAATGGGTGCCAAATTTCAGCTTCAGATTTGATAGTTCTTGAAGTGCAGGATTTCGGAACATAGAACAATTGCTTTGTTCGTAGGTCAACCTCACAGGTAGGTCTATCTTTTGTAAGGTAAACGGTGACGTCTGAACATATGTAGGTGCCAGTGATGTGGATGCATTTTGATAGGTCCTTGAGTTCTCCATAAAACATGTGGTTGGTACTCATAAGGAGGTAATGAAATAAAGGTTCAATATTAGAGGTGATAGAAAGGTTTCGGGTTTGAATAGGTAGAGGTATGATATTATATAATTGATATCGGTCTTTTGAAACTAAAGGAATTCCAATTGCAAAAATCAAAATATTATTAATATAAACAACATTTAAAGTTGATATTTCAAAATATTTATACATATTATCGATTTGGTCAGTGTCGACAGGAAATTCGAAACATTTAAGTAATTTTATCTTATATAGTTCATGTTTTAATTGTCGAGGCGTAATGATGTTCGGATGCAAAAATTTTTGTTTTAAAGATAATAATAATATGAATGAAATGATTACTCAACTTCTTTAATAAGTTGTACAAGCACATTTAGCTGTTCGGTTAAAGTGTCTTGTAAATTTAAATTATTTATAGTTTTAACGGCAGATTTTGCATATTTGTTAAAACTGTCAACATTTCTATTTAAAAGTGTTTGATAATTGATTGGGCGGGTTTATTGTAATCATGAATTACATCTGATATGATAAGCACTTGTTGTTTTATAAGCTTGTGAATTTGATTATTATCCTGACTCATTTTATCAATTAAGTCAGCATAATATTGATCATCGTCGGCATCAGGCGTGCCAAAGAGTCATTTAAAAGCAGAAGAAACACCGTGCACTGATCCGCGTGTAACTATTTTGTTTAAATTTTGAAAATTATGACCTGTTAAGTGACAGATTGGGAGCAATTCTTTAAATCTGAAAAAATCTGGCGAAATTGGACAAAATTTGGCGCTTAAGATTTCTCGTTTAATAGGCAATTTTTAAATTTAAAAACTTACCTAAAAGGTAATTTCCCAATTTTTGTAGATGTAGCTTCACGATATAATTATGTTTTTTTAGCAAAAACGCCTAATTCGTTGCAAATTTTTAATTTAAAAATTGCAAATAAATTCACAAAACTAAATTTGAAATAATCCGTTAATACATAGTACAGGGTGGGCCAAAAGAAATGTCATAATTTAAAATGTAAATAACTTTTTTATCTTAACACATATTGCAAATTAGTTTACAGCCAAATGTGGCAAATAGTGGAGATTTTCATCACACTAATTACGAAAAATAATGTCACGTAGATGTCTGCCATTTTCTTTTTCACACATAGCTGCGCTTTCTAACGTATTGTTCATGACTGCCCCCAATGTTTCCACAGTTATGTCCCAGAACTCTAATGTTGTCCTTAAGCTGTTGTAATGTTCGAGGCTTATTCCTATACACTCTTCCTTTTAAATACCCCCACAGATCGAAATCTGGAGCTGTAAGATCCGGGGAACGTGGAGGTTCATTCAATTTCTGATCTTTTGGAAATTAACCGTTCTCCAAAAATATCCCGTAGCAAGGCCATTGTTTCTCTAGCGGTATGAGTAGTGGCTACCACATATCTGGTCCATTTTGGAGTTCTGGAACCAAAAAATTTTGGATCATCACTCTATAGCGCTCTCCGTTAACAGTCGCCGTGGTTCCATCGTCATTTTCGAAAAAATATGGTCCAATAATATCCTGAGCCGTAACCCCACACCAAACCGTGCATTTAATGGGGTGTAATTCTCTTTCATAAATGACTCTTGGATTCTGCCTACGCCAAATTCTTGCATTTTGCGTATTGACAAAGCCATTGAGATGAAAATGGGCTTCGTCTCTCATTATTAATCGGTTCAAAAAGTTTTCTTGTTCTCTTGCCAGTTGATGAAAACGGATGGCATAATTTAGTCTTTGAATCTTGTAAGGAAACATACGCAATTGTCTTAAAATTCGCCTGAGTGAAGTTCTGGATAGCTCCAATTGAGTTGATCTCCTCATGGTTGATGTTTCGGGATCTTTTCTAACAGTTTCTTCCACCCGCTCTAGGTTTATATCGGATAAGGCCGAACATGGTCTTTCGGAACGAGGAAGCTCAGCAATTGAGCCTCGTGTTTCAAAACGCCGAATCGTATTGCGTATGGACAAATAAGATGGAGCATTTCTCTCTGTGTAGCCACTATCGAACAGTTATTTTCAAAATAAAATTGAACAATTTTGTTTCGTTGGATTAAATTCAATCTTTCCATTTTCAAATTGTTTGAGTTGTAGTTTCTTAATCTAAAAAAATAAATAAAAATGTAACTTGGGAAAAAAGTTATGAACTTCTTTTGGCCCACCCTGTACATATACAATATTGGCAAGGATTTAACCATCGTTTGATTTTGTCCAACATTGGCCAGCGAAATTTGCGGCAGCAACAAAAACAAGTCAAATGAAAATGACTCCTGAAATTGAATTGTACCACTTTCTAAAATTTATGAATGGAAATGAATTGTCAATTTTGTCTTGCAATTCTTCATGAAATGTAATATGCTGGCTTTTTAAATAATTTATTTTAATAAAATTTAATTTAATTGATCTCATTTCTAGCGTCTCAAGCATTTCTTGCTTACGCGTGCAACATTCATGTAATGTTATGGCAACTGGTGGAATATACATTGTTTGCAGTTATATTAGAAGTTGATGTAAGCACTGTATTTAATGTATACAACTTACAGGACAGTTCTAAAGTTAATATATCAGTTCCTTGAATACTGACATTCCTGGTTTCACAATTCCTAGTACCACTGACTGGATGGGTAACTACGAATAACCACTGATTTTTAGTTAATGGGTGCCAAATTTCAGCTTCAGATTTGATAGTTTTTGAAGTGCAGGATTTCGGAACATAGAACAATTGCTTTGTTCGTAGGTCAACCTCACAGGTAGGTCGCTCTTTTGTAAGGTAAACGGTGACGTCTGAACATATGTAGGGGCCAGTGATGTGGATGCATTTTGATAGGTCCTTGAGTTCTCCATAAAACATGTGGTTGGTACTCATAAGGAGGTAAGGAAATAAAGGTTCAATATAAGAGGTATTAGAAAGGTTTCGGGTTTGAATACGTAGAGGTATGATATTATATAATTGATATCGGTCTTTTGAAACTAAAGGAATTCTATTTGCAAAAATCAAAATATTATTAATATAAACAACATTTAAAGTTGATATTTCAAAATATTTATACATATTATCGATTTGGTCAATGTCGACAGGAAATTCGAAACTATTAAGTAATTTTATCTTATATAGTTCATGTTTTAATTGTCGAGGCGTAATGATGTTGGGATGCAAAATTTTTTGATTTAAAGATAATAATAATATGAATGAAATGATGATGATAATTTACGTCAACTTCTTTAATAAGTTGTATAAGCACATTTAACTGTTCGTTTAAAGTGTCTTGTAAATTTATAGTTTTTACGGCAGATTTTGCAAATATGTTAAAACTGTCCACATTTCTATTTAAGAGTTTTTGATTTTTGTTATTGATTGAGCGGTTTTATTGTAATCCTGAATTGCATTTGATATGTAAGAACTTAAATTTGGCGCTTAACATTTCTCGTTTAATAGGCAGTTTTTAAATTTAAAAAATGACCTCAACCTCAAAGGTAATTTCTCACTTTTTGTTAGATGTAGCTTCACGATATAATTATTTTTTTTTAGCAAAAACGCGTAATTCGTTGCAAATTTTTAATTTAAAAATTGCAAATAAATCCACAACAGGATACTAGAAACTAAATTTGAAATATTCCGTTAATACATAATATGTTTTTTAAGCTATTTTCAACTTTTTATTGTCAAGTAGAAAACTAGAATTTCTAAACAAATCTATAATAGATTTTAAGGTCACCCTGTAGCAGAACTGAACCTAACCTTCATAAATCTTTTCTTCCCAAATACATGTTTCCTTTTGTTCTTTTCTGCTTATTACTATTATATTCCCAATCTTCACTTTTACTTAGTCGGTTTTTCATTCTTTGCGAACCGAACCTCAGAGTTTTCATCCCTCTTATCTAAAATCTTTTGGGAAAATTATCAAATTGTCACTTTCAGCTCTCTCATTATCTAAATTACTGTTCACTTGAATTTGTATCATATTTCAATTAATTGTTTAAAGCTACATTTTCACCAATACTAGCATTTTCGTCAATTCTTGTTCTTCAATTAATGTAAAATTATCTAAACAATCTATGTCGAGGGTATTCAAAACATGACAGGTGTTAAGTCCTATTAGTTCTTTAACAAAAAGTGAATTGCCTAGGTTAGGATCAATATTTTCATTATTTAGCACACTTTAAGCTTCAAAACATTCTTTTTGTAAATTTTCTATTGCATGGGATAACTCAGTATCATCGGGTAGTTCTTGGGTATTAGAATTACTGGTTATATAATAACTTTGTTTAAAATCTTAAAGCTTCTTGAACTTCGATTCATTCATTGTATAACTTTCTCGGTTTTATTAAAAATAAATATTTAAGGTAATTTGTTCGTAGGAAATTTTTTATATTATTTTTTCGCGCCGGCGAAAATGTGTGAGAGAAACACCTATCAGTCATTTGAATTACTATAAAATAATGTAAAAGAATGCCGTAGAAATTCCCAGCAATTTAAAAATTACAAACTATTGTAGCAGAGGCCTTGTTTGACTGTGGTACTGTCAAACCAAGTGGCCAAGGCTTAAACATTGCAAGCTACCAATTTATGCAACACTTTAAATGGCTGATAAAATTATTAAAAGTTATTATATGTTATAAAATTTATTACTTATGATGATCTCGAAAGGGATTGCGGTTCTTGGAGGAACAATATACTATAAACGTTTTTCTCAATTATGTGACGAACCCAAAATTAAGAGGGTTTTAAAGTTTTAACAGGCAGCACAAACCTTATTTAACAGAAAAAGAAAGATCATAAATTGTTTTAAAAAACAAGCAATAAGAAATCAAATCTCTAAAATAAAAATAAAAAACTGTTTATCAACAAAGTAAAATGTTGAACTTATTTAAAAGAAAAATAAAACTAACCTTTGACTATGCATAAATGTTCAAATCATTATACGATAGCAAACACTTAAGTATTATATATTAACAAGGAACAAGTCACTATTTATCTGGCGCACACTTTAGAAGACCCGACCGACGATCCGATCGAAACGAGAGCCCGTGTTAAACTAAAATTGAAATTAATTTTATTAAACCAAGTAGGTGCTCAAATTCAGAAAAACACCTGTGAACTAATTAGATCCAAGATGTTTTTAAACAACAAAATTCCTTTTAAATTAGTAAAGTAGGTTACCAAGAAAATAACACTGAGTCAGCACTGGAATTTCGCTGAAATAATATAGTAGTTTACCTAACTAGTGCGGAAAGTGCCTCTTTTCCGCACGCGATTGCAGATGGCCAAACGACGCGATAGCGGAGTTTGGCCAGCAATCAAGTGCGGAAAAGACACTTTACGCACGAGTTAGGTACACTATTTTTTCTATAAGCGTGAGGAAAAAACTAAAAATTAATCAGAAAATTATTTATATTCAAAACGTTTTAATCAAATCAATTATTATTATTCACATTCTAGCGGCTTCTAGAACTGACTGGGGTAGATCTTCGTCCGAAGAATCCATTGAAAATCTGATTTTTTTGTTTGAAAAATTCAAAAGACGCTTGTATCTGCAAAATTGGCTTTGTTTTGACAGTTTGTTTGTACTTTGTTGCTATGGTGATTTAAGATGCCAAATCTAAAACCACTAGTGTTCATTGTTGTTTGACATTGACAATGACGATATTTATACTGGGGAGGTTTAAAACTTATAATTTGAACCTATTTTACTGAAAACTTTATTTTATCGAAAATATTGAAAATATAAAAAATATTTTTCCGCACTAGTGCGGAAAAGTGGCACTTTCCACACTAAAATGCGTGCGGAAAAGTGGACTTTGCCGCACGCTTATAGAAAAAATAATTTTTAATTATTGACCTCTTTTCTTGGAGCCAAATCATAAACAGGTGGCTGATTTATTGTTTTTCTCGGAATTAAAAATATTAAAAAATAAGAAATTAAATGAGCACACTTCTGGAGAAATAGGTTTAACCTATCACCAGATTAAAATTAGTACCATTGCAAACGCCAGAACAAATCGATAAAGAAGTTGAATATTTTGTTACAAATATTTAACAAGCAGCTTGGGAAAACGTCCAAAACCAAAGAGAATTTTTAAGGGAAAAAACTATCCAAAGGAAATTAGAGACCTTATATTGGAAAAAAGGAAACTAAGAAAAAAGTGGCAGCAAAGCCGTGATCCTCGGGACAAAACAAATCTCAACAACATGACGCAGCGCATTAGGCGAGAAATTCTAGTAATAAAAAATGAATCTATTAACCATTTTCTTAATGAACTTACAGATGATAAAAATACCGACTATTCCCTTTGGAAAGCAACCAAAGATTTTAAAAGACCAATTATCCAAATTCCACCCATACGAAAATCTAACAACCAGTGGGCAAGGAGCACCAGATGAACACTTTCATTTAAATGAACCCCATCAAATCGAAGATCATATTAAGCTTACATCACCAAAAGAAATATTAACAGAAATCAAAAATATTAATTCGAAAAAAGCCCCAGGGTATGATCTTATTAACGGGATAGTCATAAAAACAACTCTCCAGAAAAGCTATCGTAAAACTATGCAACCTAATTAATGCGTCTTTTAGGCTTAGGTATGTACCTAAACTGTGGAAAGTTGCAGAAGTTATCATAATTCCAAAACCGGGAAAACCACTCCATGACGTGTCATCTTACAGGCCAATATCTTTGCTGCCAATTATATCCAAGCTGTATGAAAAATTATTGCTTAAATCAATTTGGTTTTCGAGACAAGCATTCCACGATAGATCAAGTACACAGAATTACTTATATAATAGAAAAAGCACTAGAAGAGGGAAAAGGTTGTTTTGCAGTTTTTCTAGATGTAGCACAAGCATTTGACAAAGTGTGGCATGAAGGCCTTAATTTTAAATTAAAACGGTTTCTGCCAGAACAATATTCGGATATTTTGGAATCATACATATCTGATAGACATTTTAGAGTAAAACAGGAAGACTCATACTCAAATTTAAGAGAAATTCAAGCCGGCGTGCCCCAGGGTAGCGTACTAGGCCCATATCTATACTTATTATTCACTTGTGATATCCCAAAGCCAGAAAATTGCCACTTAGCAACATTTGCCGATGATACTGGTTTATTGACGGTAGAAAAATCTATTGAAAAATGCATAGAAAAACTTCAGGATGCAGTCACCCAAGTTCACAGTTGGACCACAAAGTGGCGAATAAAATTAAATGAAACCAAATCAATTCATGTTGATTTTACAAACAAAAATATAAATCACATACAAATTACAATTAACAACATTCCCGTACCATATTCAAATCAGGCAAAATATCTAGGTATGACATTTGATGCCAAATTGCGCTGGAAAGCACATGTTAAGAAAAAAAAAGAAGAACTTGAGATAAGGTATAGAAAAATGAACTGGCTAATTGGAAGGAAGTCCAATTTAACAATTCATAATAAGTTACTGCTTTAAAGACAAATACTGAAACCAGTATGGACATATGGTATTCAACTATCGGGTTGTGCTAAAGAGAGTAACATTCTAGTTGTACAGAGATTTCAAAATAAAGTATTAAGAAACATTGTGAATGCACCTTGGTACGTTCGAAATAGTGACCTTCATCGAGATCTAAAAAACGAAACAGTAGCAGATACTATAAAAAAGTACGCAAAAAGCCATGAATGTGGAAGCAATTCAGCTTCTAGACAATACTATGCTAGTTCGAAGACTAAAAAGAGTGAAGCCGTTTGAGCTAGTAAACTAAGTGAATTACACATAAAACAAAATAATGCTATAAACACAACACAATTGTGAGTTACAGACTAAACAAAGCGGGAGAACTGTTGAGTGAACCCTAAGTTTAAATCTGACTTTTCTAATAAATTAAGTTAAAACAAAATTGCTAATTAGTGTAACTAGTGACTAGATTGTAATACAATAAACACAGTGTGTTTGACAAATAAAAAAAAATTAAAAAACAGATTAAAATTTATTACCTTGTTGTTCAAATTTGCCTAAATAGTTTTGAACATCTGCATTAAACAATAACAGATTTTTGATATAAAAAGACGAGTCGCGCTTATTAAATATCAGTCATAAAAAATCAGTGAAACAATTAACCAGCCTAAATTATATAAACCATGTAGGAAAATCATACATACCTTTTCAATTTTCTTCTTGAAACTTCACATTTTCACTTCTTTATATTTATAAAATAAATATCAAATTTTATTACTATTAAACTTTTGTATTCAAATATTCCCACTCTTTAAACTTTTAGGTTTTAGAAACCTTTTGTATGTTTGTTGTAAATATATTAATTTAACAACATTTTAAACGTTGATTGAATAGGTGAAGTTATTTAATCAACTGTTTAATTTACTTAATACTATTGTTTAGGTTTGGGATGTTATAGAAAGGTTTGTATTTGATGTTAAAAAACCAGAAAAAGATAGCAGTAATATTTCGAAACACTGAAAATAGTAATAATCAAAAGCATTAAAATAAACTCTAAAAGAAAATACTAAAATAATTATGAATAACAAAGGTAATTTTATACAAAGCTGAAATAATTGATCAATTTAACATTTCCCCAGGTGAAAAAAAAACCCACCCTTAAACCAAAAGAAGTGATGCGAACGAAAACCAACTAAAGAATGTTCTCTAACGATTTTGTCTCAGCGAAAGCCACCCTGGTTTCTAGACATTCTTAGCTTGCCGTTGATTGGATTGAACTCTAAGCCTTCTCGCTTTGGCGAGAAAGAGATAGACTGTGCTTTAAACACTCCAAACAAAGAGACAAAACACCAGCGCAAGCCAGACTCTAAGTCTCGGTTCGGTTTCGAACCGAACCGAACCGAACCGAACCGAAACCGTCACAGATCAAAATTACGCAGTGCGTTTTTTAAAAATTGAAAATAGTTTAGTAAATTTGTTTCCAGTTACAAAATATAAATTTGTGTGATGTTAGTGGCTCACTGGACATACAATAAGCCTAATACAACTTTTATTAAAAACAGCAAACCTGAAAATATGCCAAAAAACAAGTCGCTGCGTTGCCATAAATTTTACTTGTTCTTAACCTAGTCTTGCATGTTATTAATGCTTGTTGATGTGATATTTAATTAAACATATTTAAAAACTTATAAATGGCATTTTCTATATTCAAATCCCTTTTTGTTACATCTGCTTTATTTCTGGTCTCCTAACCCCTCATGTAGAACTTTCCAACGAGATTTACTGTAAACTCGGTGCTTGCTGGCTTGTCAATGTGTAAATTTGGCAATGCCTTATCAGGTTCTGATGCTAATGCTATAACTATGTCTCCGGCTAAGCCTAGAAAAGGTAAATTGTGTGCCTGTGTTCATCTCTGCTGCGTGATATTCACCATAGTTTTAAAACACAGCAGTTAGTAGTGCTGGAATTTCCAGCCTCGTTCCTTTTCCCATTTTATCCATGTAGGTACTCTACTTTTATTCTTAAGGATAACTGGAAGTTTGTAAATAGCAATGGTATGGTCGATTCTATCTCTTGGATCCTTGTTTGGGTGTGCTTAAGGACACATATCTTGGAGCAAGCTCTATAAAGCTTGCTTTACGATAAGTGTGCTTAGGTGTACTGGCTTCCAGAACCATTCCGGATACCAACAAGAGGATCCAAAAGACATTAAAAGTGATCTCAAAATAAATAGACCATTGCAGATACCTTTTAAAAAGGAAAAAAGTAACAGCATGGAAACTATTGGAAATGAAAGAAAATATATTGCACCCAACAGGAAAAATTAGACTCGATCTGAGTTATTAGGGTGAAATGGAGTAAACTTTTAGGATGGTAACAGTTTTTGACCGTTTACAGCGAAACTCTGCCTCCGATCAAAAAAAGTTAAATACAAAAGTTATGTATAAAAAAAAGGTCTACAATACAACTATGAAAATTTTCTCCCCTAAAAGCTCCAATAATTCGGATCGAACTTAATTTTATTTGCCTATTATTGGCTGCGAACTTAGGTGATAATGAGGGGTGATCATTCATCATCAGTTACCTTAATCTGCACTGGTCTAAAACGAAATCAAACACTTAAATTGATTGTGTATTGACGGTACGAAGGCTTAACATATATACCTAAGAGTACGTATACACCAAACTGTTCCGCGAACGCGCAGTATGTGCGCCGCTCGCGTGCCGAGAGTGCGCTGCCCACATTTTGCGCGCAAACACGGATTTGTCCTGTTTTTGTTTTTTCAAGTTGTGCGCGCGCCGCTTGCAAGCCGTTTGCCGAAAACCAGCTATCTTTAACTCCTCTTTGTGTGTTCGCAGATCCTTTGAGACGGCATCGGCAGTTTGTTGTCAAGTTTTCATTTCAATCCGTGTTTGCTGTTTTTCGGTGGCGCATTCGCGGATCGGTTGAGTGTATACGCACTTTAAACGAAGCAATGATTATTATGTCCTCATTTAATGAACCGAATGGCTCGATCCATATATCAAGCAACCAAAGGTCTTTTACTTTTAATTTTATTTGTTTTATTAGTTTTTGATTCTTGTTTGGCAATTTTTAAACTTTCAAGTTCCTACGCAAATAAAAGAACCTATTTTAAAATAATTTTGCTAATTTTATAAGAAAATTATCAAAAATTAATAAAACAAAAACTAATTTTTGGAGTTTTTTGTAATAGGCTTTGGCTAATTTGATAGGACTGACGCAAAAAAATCTAACAACCTCAAAACATATCCAAAAATTGGATTAGTTAAAATGTAAATATTTAGGATATCAAATATACTGCTTATCATAAAAACTTTGAACATCTAGAAAAAGTTTAAATGTTGAAGGAAAAGGTTTATCAAACTTTATTTACTATGTATAGTTAACTATTACTCTACCCTTAGGATCACGAATGCGGAGTGGAATATAAACAAAATCAGAATGTTTAATTTTTTTTTGATATTTAGTATATTTAAAGTAAAGTCTTTGACTACAGATCTAATGGCCCAACCTTTTGTGTACACATTAATTTGAAGATGATTCTGGTCAATGCAAACTATTTTCTGGAAGGTTTTGGACAAGAATGATAACCTGTTCGGTCAAACAACGTCAAAGAATAGAATGCTTTTATTTAATTTACCTACTCGCGTGCAGTAAAGTTACTTTACCGCACGCGCACCATTTAGCAACCTTAGCAACGCGTGGATAATTGTTTATATCTAAATTTCATTAAATTTTACATATTTTTTTATAAATTACATTCAATTTTTTGAAAGAAACGGTAATCATAGGTAAAATATTGTACCTAACATGTGAATAGTGTCTTTACCACCCTGGAGGGTTGACTCCGATCGCGTGTGGTAAAGTATCGCTGTCCCACTTGTTAGGTAAACAACTATTTGAATTTTCATCCAAAAGACTATGGTCCAAAACCGTCTATATGTGGCTTGCATTGCCTTTTTACTATTCTTACCTACTGTGAATATTTAAAAATTGTAATATCACTGTTATTTAAGGTTATTTCTAACCTTTTTGTTTAGAAAAGTTCTGCCAGAAAAAAGTAATGAGTTTTCATCTTAAAAAGCATTAAAACTACTTTTTTGCATTGTTGTATCTTTAATAATAACAGTTGCCAATGTTAAACACTTAAGTTGTATAACCCTATATACATTCGAAGGTACAGTCCTTGCCATACGCAAGTTTCGTTCTACGAATTAGCAAACAAGTTTTTTAAAAAAATTATTTATTTTTAAAAGCTGAGACAGAGTATGTGGCAATGCTAAAGCCTAACTAACTACATCCGAGGATCTAACTAGTACTTATATACTATAAATGTCAATTTAGTATTTTGGCCATCTGTGTGCATCTGGTACGTCTTCTTGTGTGGGAACGGCTAATTCTATGAAACGTATAGTTCATATCATTATTTTTGAGATAACTTTTTACAACTTTCTTTCGTTAGCCTATGCTATTTGTTATGGTAAATAGCTGATAACTGTCAAAAAGTTATCTCAAAAACTATGATATGGAGTTTAACTCGCAGTTACAGTTTTGTGACTTTGACATAAAATAAACATATTTCCTAATCAGAAATAGGTATATTAAAAAGTAAATATGTCATGTTGGTATAAAATTAAAGGTAGAACTGTCATTATCTCTGAGTAAAAAGATGCTGACTTTAGGTTGACAAAAAAAAACGCACAGATAAAAAAAACCCGAAGACATGCCATTTTAGATTTATTTTTGTTGTTGTCAGTATGCATAATAATATGTTAAATAAAGAGGTTCGAAATGTCACAAATGTGTAATTGCCTATGGCAAGGACTATATTTGCATTGACCAGTATTCAAAGACTCTAGGACTAATAGAAAAATTTTGAAATACTTACTTAAAATATTGAAATTAGGGACCTTAATTGAGGTTGTAGTGCAACATTATTATACTGATGTGTCAAATCTGTTATTGTGATACCTTATATTCATCGAGAGTATCTCGATGCTTATATTAAACTAATATTTAGTGTATGTAAGATGTAAAAAGTTTACTGTTAAAAAATAACCCCAAAATATTATTTTTGATAATTGCAATAGAAAGGGTGTTTTTTTGTTAGCTTAATTGTCAAAAGCAGCTAGTTTATATAATTATTATTATGTATCTTTGTTGGTAACTGATTTTATAAATCAAATTATAACGAACTCCTTCAAATTGAACTTGTTTACGACAAAAAACAACCTGTGAGATACATCAATAGAAACATCGTAAAAAAATACAAAATATAGTTTAAAACTGTTTTTTGTTGTAACTAGTTCAGTTTCATTAAAACTTCATAGATTTAAGAAACATATTGCCATATTTAGGACATTTTTAAGTTTTTTAGGTAAAATGTAATACTAATTATGTATATTTTTGTGGTCAAAACTCCAGATAAGGGCTAAACGACGTATGTTTTGCAAAAAAAATCAAAATTTCATTCAAAATATTTTTGATTTTATACTAAAGTTGCTTTTCTTTCAAAAACAGCAAATTGAAAATAGTTTTATTGAGCATTTTAAGCTTTGTTCTTTCTTCTGCTTTTGATGAAAGTTTTTTTAATAGGGCATAAAATGCCCTACTGTTTTTGGAAGAAATGGAACTTACTAGTTTACAAACCACATAGTGCATTTGCATTGGGAGATTATAATTTAACTTAGAATATTAGGTAAATTGTTAATTTTAGATGTCGTATAAGAATCTTTTTTAAATTTCTCTTCCAAATGTTTGGTTTTTTCGCTCACACTATATTATTTGCAAAATTCGATTTTAGGAAGTTTTTGTCTTCCATTTAGATACCTTATTATACAAGGTCACTGTAAGTATCATGGAAATATTCTACTATTTGTTAAACAAAGCTTTATTTTTAATTTGTATAAATAATATTATTTTATTTATAAGATGTTAATCCCTAAAGCTAAATGACTTTTTGCTAGACATTTTTTTAGAGAAATATTCTTCTGTTTTCCTACATATCAGTGACCTTATATGTATATCTGTTAAATTACGTACCTACTAAACTATAATTTTATGCATGTACTTGCGCAAAAAGTTTTTACGTTTAACTAAGAGAACTATTATTATTTGTATAATATGCAATTTTTTTGTTTTTCTGTACATATACGTTTATTAGGCAGGATAAATATTTGTTATAATTTTTGTTTCCACTGTTACAAGAGTACAACTTTGTTAAATAAAAATTTTTGTTTTTAATTTAAAAAATTTGTTTAATTAAGATTCCTTATCCCTAATATTAAATACAATATACTCTCGATTATTTAACTTAAAAACTAAAAAAAAATTAAGGGTTCTTATTTTTTATAGAAGGAAAAAGTCACGAAAATATAGGCGAAAAAAATGTATCAAAAATATTGCAATAAAATGTCACAAATATATTTGGCAGGAGTCTACATTAAGGTCACTCATCGTAAAGCAAGCTTTACAGGTAGCGAAGCCAACGTCAGGCTTTCTATTTTTTTTTTCGTTTTCGCATTGGCGGCTCGTTCTTATTTTAAAAATGTGGTTTTAACACAATCTAAAGATCTATTTAATAATGATACAGTTTTAAGATAGTTTGCAGCATAACTTTTTAATTCTAATTTCATAAATATATATAGTTTATACTGTGTAAAACAACATTTTTTAAATAAAACCGAACCGCCAATGCGAAACCGAGGAAAACATGTCAAAAATAATAACTAAAAAATAGAAAGCCTGACGTTGGCTTCGCTTCCTATAAGGCTTGCCATTACGATGAGTGTCCTTAGTCTACATGACCCTAATTTTTTTCGTCAATTTTTTCCTGCATTGAAAATATGGTCAAACTATACAGGTTAAGGAGGTGAATAACGTTAAAAGTGTTTTTTTAAGTTTTTTCTTGATACCTCTTGTAAACTTAAAAATATTTAGCCTAAACAGATTATGATACAGGGTTTAAATTAAAAATAATTGTAAGATTTCACAAGAACATATTTGTCAAGGGTCATATTCCTTTTTCTTCGGCTGAACTTTTTTATGATAGATGGTCCCAAGCGTTTTTTTGTTTATATAAACTTTTTTTCTCAAAATTATACACAGATTCACCACCTAAAATATGGACATTCGAATATGTAACACCCTGTATACAACTTTCTGTGAACCCTTGACAATATTTAAAATGTTACAATTTAATTTTTTAGGAACATATCTACATCAAATTTTGACACTTTATGAAAGTGCATACCTACTGTATTTTTTAATATTTTTAATCTTTTTCTTGAACTCTAAAAATATGGATTTTGATACTGATTTTCTAATATTTGCAAGCGAAACAGTTTTATTTACATTAATGTTCGATTCAAAATCAGAAAGTTGTCAACACTTGACATAGAAAGTGACTATGTTTTAAAACTCAAATTTCTTAGAAACTCTAATAATTTAACTTTACGTGATTTACAGTAAAACACTTGTGCATATATATGTAGATATATACTTATATTGTGTACAGCGTATCCCATTTTCGATGGGATAAAATGGGAAACTCGGGTATTATTAAAGATATCGATTTTCTGATTGCACCTTACCGTGCTCTTTTTTGGAGCCCTTAAAAATGGTGTAATCAGATTTTTGCTACACCCCGTGGTTTCGCTAATACAGGGAGTTTTTGAAAAAATTGCATTTTAATTAATTCCTTGTATCTCGCTTATTTTGCAAGATATTTTTATTCTGTAAAAACCTTTCTATGGCAACTTTTTTAGAGCAAAATAATGACGTTGTCAGTTTTTAAAAATATTGTTTAGTTTTTGAGATATGATATTTATCATAAAAAAATTAAATACGGACCTGGATTTATTTTAGTACTATTTTGATTGGTTCCATGTTATTATTACCTTAAAATGATAAAACTTTAATATTTTTTTGATTTAAGTTTAAAAAAAAACTATTTTTTGTTTGAAAAAAAAAATCTAGTCCGAACCTGGAAATTTCCAACGAAATTATAAATTAAAAATTGCAAGACACACTAGTTGAACGATTTTTAGTTTATCTGTTTTGAAATGATAATTAAAAGATTTATAAATAAAGTAAAAAACGGTAAAAAGTTACAAAAAAATATCATACTAATTATTTGATGGTAGCACAGCAGGTCGTGAAATTTACAAAACAAAAGCGTGGAATTGACATTGTCATTTTACTTGTCATTTTTGTGAATGGCTTACAATTATTTTGAACTGGCTAGAAATCGACCATATTCAGATTTTGAAAAATGTGATATGTTTGACTGCTTCATTCAAGCAACAAAATCCCAATATTTAAATGGCAGAAATATTTTTATGCAAAATGCGTTAAGAAAAATTACTCAAAAATGCCAACAATGTCTTACACATAATGGTAATCAGAAAAATTAGTTATTTTTTGTAATTTGTTTTTTTTTTTGTACTTTTCGTAGACTTTGTTTCAAATAAATCTGTAAATTAACGTAAAACCATTTTAATATGCTAAGTATCAAAACAGTTAAACTAAAAATTGTTTAACTAGCAATTTTTAATTTATATTTATGTTGGAAATATCCAGGTTCGGACTAATTTCTTTTTAAATATTAAATTTTTTTTTACCTTAAAACAAAATTTTTTAAAATTTTTATTATTTTATGATAATACTAGCATGAAACCAATCAAAATAGTAATAAAAAAAATCCAGGTCCGTATTTAATTTTTTTATGACAAATACCATATCTCAAAAACTAAACAATATTTTAAAAAGTTGACAACGCCATTATTTTCTTCTAAAAAAGTTGCCAAGAAAAGGTTTTTACAGAATAAAAATATCTCGCAAAATAAGCGAGATACAAGGGTTTATTAAAAATACAATTTTTTCAAAAACTCCCTGTATTAGCGAAACTACGGGGTATAGCAAAAATCTGATTGCGCCATTTTTAAGGGCTCAAAAAAAGAGCACGGTAAGGTGCAATCAGAAAATCAATATCTTTAATAATAACCGAGTTTCCTATTTAATCCCATCGAAAATGGGATTGTACACAGATTAATGTGTGTATGATGCCTTACGAAAAATAATACAGACCGGTTTTTAGAAAACCAAATTTGTTTTTTCGAGAAACGCTCAGTTTTAATTAAAAGATTTTAACTTATTTGTAGGGCAAGACTCTGAAATTAAAATGACACCTTTCATTTATTATTTTTGAAGGTATTAACAATTACGCAATTTAACACACACAGATTTTTTTAAATCGATTGTGCAAACCAGTTAGTAGTAGCTACAATACGAAGTTCATAAAAGTACTAAATTGTAAACTTATTGTTACGATTTAAATCAATTTTAATTTAAAAGTAGGTATGAGTGAAATATTTAAAATAATATCAGAACTGTAAAGGGAGTTGAAAAACTTTTTAACAAGTTAAATTTTGCAATGGTAATGCCATTCCCTATTTTATAATTAGGAGTAAATTTCACAATATTTGAAATAAAAATAGACTTGCTTGAGCGTTTCTCGAAAAAAATTTGCGTCTTCAAAAACGGATCCATTTTGTTTTCGATGGCTCACCTGTGTATGATTAACAGTCAATGGTACATAAAAATAAATATAAAAAATTGCATCATATAGTACATATATGTGTATAGTGTGGCCCAGCCAATTGTAAGCTTAGGAAAATCGTAGTTAGTTAGTTATTATGGCGGCACTTCACATGGCGTAGCATATTCGTTGTATTTTGTTAAATATTTGGTGTATTCGCAAATATTCCAAACACGCCATCCACACAACAACGAAATTAGCAAAACACTCAAACATGCCAAATATGTTTGCTTATTTGCAAGGTAGTAAATAAGTTAACAATGTTCGCTTGCGTTTGCCCAATTTATTTTGTCAAATATCACTTTTCATTTTCAAGCAACCCATGTTGAACACGACAGCTGCATGGTAAGCGTGCTAACTAGGGTTTCCAACCCGTCCTGATTTTTCAGGACTGTCCTGATTTTTAGCAAAATGTCCTGCGTCTTGATAACACCCTTATCAGGACAGCAAATGACCTGACTTTTTCAGCATAGAAAAATAAAATAATTCTTAAATCTGTAAAGTCTTCAATCAAATCTGATTTTAAAAGAAGTGGTGGTGTAACTTGATTTGTTGATATAATTATACATTTCTTAGTCCGTTCATTTAGTGTAAAAATATTTCATTAAGATTGTCATATTTTCCAATATTGCCACCCCCAATGGAGATAAATATTTCGATTTTTCTAAATACGTACCGTTTGCCCACTGATGAAAGAATGAAAACAGTTGTAAAAACATTATTTTTTGTGTCTTAGTATATGCTTAGCATCGTGTAACCGGAAGTAATATGTTTTATGGTATCTGTCAACAAATCCATGGACTATATTGTTATAATTTTTATTGGATAGGTAGTTATTAGTAAATAAGTACCTACCTACTAAATATGTAGTAGCAAAATTAAATTTTCTTTTTAATTGATAATTTAAAAAAATTAAAGATATATTATCTTTTATTTTTTGATAACAATTTGTGGATTTTGGATCAAATGTCCTTACAATTTAAAACAAATGTCCTGACACACCTCAATTCAAAGTTGGCAACCCTAGTGCTAACTGAGGATAGGACACCAAGTGTTGACGGTAAACGCAAATATTTGACTCCTTTGATGTTTAACCGACAAGTTAACGAAAAAGAGTGTTTGCTTTTAGCGCTATTTGCTCTATTTGGACAAATAAAGTAAATATAGCGAAATATATAAGCTGTTAGGTTATTTGCTATTAAAATTGGCAACTAACCCAGAAACAAACAGAACCGAACCAAATTTATAATTTGCCTATGTTCTATAACATTCTTGATTATTTTTGTTAAATATCTGGCAAGTTTAAAACTATTTTCCTCAAGAAATGGCTTTATTACAGTTTTTAAAAAAAGTTACAAACATTTTGAAGTTAGTTTAACAGGAAATGATAGTTCGTCAAGGTTAAAGTTTATCATTTAACCACAAATATAACGAGATTGACGTTTAAGGTAACTAATCAAAAACAACCCATAATAAAGGTTACAGCTACGAGGCGAGGCTACATAATATTGACTAAATAAGCTGTCAAAAGCGGGCTTTTTATATAGAGATAGCCAAAAGAAATTTCCTAAAGGATAATGATGTTTTTAGGCCAGTTGGTATGTTGGTAAAAAATTTATATTTTGCCTCAATTTCATAATATTTGCGATTATTTACATGAATGTTGTGAAAATTTAATACTATTTTGCTTAAGGAATGGCTTTATTTTCTGAAAAAAATAACAAACATTTTGAGGTTGGGGACTGGATTCGTTAACGTTAAAGTTGGGGCGTGCAAAATGTCTGGTTTTCGCGATAAAACATTTAACCACAACTATAACGAGATTAACGTTTAAGGTTACTTACCAAGACAAACCATAAAAAAGGTAACAGCTACACAATATTGACTAAATAAGCTGTCAAAAGCGGACTTTTAGTGTAGAGAAGCCAAGGGAAGTTTCTTAAAACAAATTTATGTTTTTAGGCCAGCTGGTAATGAATAATAATATTGTTATGTGTGTTATGTCTCTTACGTCACATAGTCAGGAATAAAACAATATAAGATAATATGCTGATAAAGTAGAACTTTTCAGATTCAAGCAACACACGTTGAACACCAAATAGTGTGGACGGTATACGAAAATATTTGGCTTATTTGACTCGTTTGATGTGGGTTAAAAACCGACAAGTAGACGGAAACGGGTGTTTGCTCTTAGTGTTATTTCAAAGCTTTAGTGATAGCTAGCTATTATAAAGCAAATATAGTGTTTCTACACATCGCCGTTTTTGTACAAATAATATATGAATACGATATGCCAAATGACGTGCCGGCAGTACATAGTAATATACAGTGGGGTGTTTTTGATCAGTATCACAGTATGTTTATCTTCGATCATGGTTATCGAGTCGACGTAGTAGACGTTGTGTTTAATAACCATAGTCAACGTGGCTATCCACAAATGTTTAGCGCTAACTTTATATGAGTTGTTATGGTTATTTGACATTGACATTTGCAACTAACCAAGAAACAAACCGAACTGAATCAAATTTTTTTTTGCCTATGTCCTATAACATTCGTAATTATTTTTGTTAATTTTCTGCAAAGTTTTGAAACTATTTTCCTTAAGAAATGGCTTTATACAGTTTTGTAAAAAAAACAAACATTTTGAGGTTAGTTTAACAGGAAATGACAGTTCGTTAAGGTTAAAGTTTGGCACATGCAGAAAGTCTGTTTATCACGATAAAACCTTATCATTTAACCACAAATATAACGAGATTGACGTTTAAGGTAACTGACCAAAAACAACCCATAATAAAGGTAACAGCTACGAGGCAAGGATACACAATACTGACTAAATAAGATGCTAAAAGCGGGCTTTTTGTGTAGAGATAGCCAAGAGAAATTTCCTAAAGGATAATGATGTTTTTAGGCCAGTTGGTATGTTGGTAAAAAATTTATATTTTGCCTACGTTTTATAATATTTGCGATTATTTTGGAAAATTTAATATTATTTCGCTTAAGGAATGGCTTTATTTTGTTGTTAGTTTAACAAGAAATGGTAGTTCGTTAAGGTTAAAGTTTGGCGCTTGAAGAAAGTCTATTTTTTACGATAAAACCTTATCATTTAACCACAAATAAAACAAGATTGACGTTTAAGGTAACTGACCAAAAACAACCCATAATAAAGGTAACAGCTACGAGGCAAGGATACACAATACTGACTAAATAAGATGCTAAAAGCGGGCTTTTTGTGTAGAGATAGCCAAGAGAAATTTCCTAAAGGATAATGATGTTTTTAGGCCAGTTGGTATGTTGGTAAAAAATTTATATTTTGCCTACGTTTTATAATATTTGCGATTATTTTGGAAAATTTAATATTATTTTGCTTAAGGAATGGCTTTATTTTGTTGTTAGTTTAACAAGAAATGGTAGTTCGTTAAGGTTAAAGTTTGGCGCTTGCAGAAAGTCTATTTTTTACGATAAAACCTTATCATTTAACCACAAATAAAACAAGATTGACGTTTAAGGTAACTGATCAAAAACAACCCATAATAAAGGTAACCGGCACGAGGTGAGGCTACATAATGGGTGCGCTCGAGTAGAAAACCCGTCGAGCGAGCGGGGCGTAGTGACGTCACGGACTGAACGCCCTGGTTTTCGTGGTTCGACTCGAACGGAAAAGGCATTCCGAACCGAACCGAACCGGTTACAAACACAGATTAGGTTAGATAAAGTTAGTAGTGTTACAAATTTCTAACCCTAAATTTTCGGCAGAAAATTTTTGTTTACTTTTGCAATTTAAAACTGTTTGTAAATCAAAAACCCTAGATTAAAATCGACTTTAAGTTTATACATCTGGAGCACCCTGGTAGTCTTTCTTTCTCGTCCTCCTTAGAATCTTGGAAACATAACTCTACAGCAAACTGAACTGCGTCAATGTATTTTATTTGACAAAAAAAAACAGTAAGAAAAGTCTTTAAAAAATTTAAACAAAAATTTTAAAGTATAAAAAAGTAGAGTTATGTAATACGCCCGCTTTTCTCCATCCTCAAGCTCGGGTCAATCGAGCGTGCCCCGAGGGTTCGCTTGGTGGCATCTTGACCGCAAAAGTGCGTGCTCCGAGTGTCAACTCGAACGGAAAAATGGACCTCGGGGCGCTCGGGTTGCCTATTCGAACGCACTCAATATTGACTAAATAAGCTGTCAAAAGCGGGCTTTTTGTGTAGAGATAGCCAAGAGAAATTTAGGGCAGTTCGTATGTTGGTAAAAAATGTATATTTTGCCTAAGTTTTATAATATTTGCGATTACTTTGATGAATGTTTTGGAAAATTTAATATTATTTTGCTTAAGGAATGGCTTTATTTTGTGAAAAAAATAACAAAAACTTTGTTGTTAGTTTAACAAGAAATGGTAGCTTGTTAACGTTAAAGTTTGGCGCTTGCAGAAAGTCTATTTTTCACGATAAAATCTTATCATTTAACCACAAAGATAACAGATTGACGTTTAAGGTAACTGAGCAAAAACAACCCATAATAAAGGTAACAGCTACGAGGTGAGGCTACACAATATTGACAAAATAAGCTGTAAAAAGCGGGCTTTTAGTGTAGAGATAGCCAAGAGAAATTTCCTAAAGGATAATGTTTTTAGGCCAGTTGGTACGTTGGTAATGAATAATAATCTTGTTATAACATCCGTCCAGATAATTTCTATGCATACTTCACACAGTCAGGGATAAAACAATTTATTATAATACCGTTAATAAAATAGCCTTAAACTATGCAATTAAAATTAACACCTTATTTTACAAAATCACAAATCAAGTACAATTTTTATTTAAATAGTAAATGTCCTCTGGTAAGCAAACAGATAAGTGTGTTACTTTTCTTCAACAGAAACTATCTGTTCCCAATAGTGCCAACTCTAAATTCGTCTTCCTACCTTATTTAAAATGTTCTTTATCCCCATACATCTTCTGTCCTGGCAAACTTGTAAATAATTGAGGCTATACAAATCAATGCGTTTTGCAGAAACAGCGCCACTCCTGGATAATGTGGATCTGAAATTTAGAAAGATTTTACTTAATTTACAGGTAGGCTAAACTGAACGTTACTCCTTAAAAAAAAAAATACCGTGAGTTTTCTAAATAATCTACTAAAGTAAAAAAGTAATAGGAGAAATTAAATAACTGTTTGTCCAAACTTCTATTTTAATTTCCCGTGTAACCAATCAACGTGTAACATTTCAATATAGGGTTTCTCTAAAATGTCTGTACAAAATATTATCACATATTTCTTTTTTTCTGTGTACTTTTTTACTTTTTTGTAAAGAAATAATAAGCATTTTTTAAAGCTAAACAGGGGCACTTGTTACAGTAAGCCGTTTTCGAGATATTTCGGTTTTTTATGTTTAATGTCGCATCACAATATTCAAATTATTTTGAAAACATTTTTTGTGGTTACCTTGATGAAATTCGGTCAGTAACATTTTAGTAGTGCAAAGTGGATCTCTCTAAGATCTTTTAATTTAATAGTATTTTTTTAATTAAAAATAATTTTAACAACGATACCTTTTTTGTTTTAACATGTTTAACAAATGAGTTCCTTAATAAAAAAATGTTAGAGATAAACTGAGAACAAAATTATTGCCATTTTTTACCATCAGTTGTGAAATGTAAAGCGCCCTTTAACGGCTACCGTGAAAAGATGTGCATATTCGGGTTGCGCATCCCAAAAACACATTTTTTAAAGTAATAAAATAAAAAAATTTATAAATTAAAAAAATATATATTTTTATTTTTTAGGTTTACCACCCTGTATTTGGGAAACCATTGACTTCTAAGGGCCTTATACAACTCAATGTTGGAAACAGAACAATGACAACATATTTAAATCCGCGTATTTTACCTCAGAAAAATGTGATATGATTTTGTTCAGACCTTTTAGAGACACACACATATTTATATCTGAGGGCACGGCAGTGCCCGGCCGAGTTCACGGCGTAAACTGCTGTACCATCTTTTCTTGAAACATTTCAGCCCATATTTGAACTATCTAAAACTCTACTTCGGAATGAGCTACGAAACTCAAACTTTGCACACTCGTAGATCTTTATACAGTTAACAACCCCTCCAAGTGTCAAGTTTTCACTTCCATAAAGTAGTAAAGTAGTTACGAAATTTCAAAAAACATCGAAATTGCCACTCACTTATGTATAGATCATCAAAATTCTACTGTACTTTCAGAAGCGCTAGAGAGCTGAGCTTTGGGAGACTGATAGGCAATATGATAAAAGTATAGGAACAAATTAACGTCCCTCCTCTGTAAATATAAAATTATGTAAAAGTAACATAACCCACTTCCAGAAACGCTAGAGAGCTGAGCTTTGGAAGACTGATAGGACCTATGATAAAAGTATAGGAAAAAATTTAAAAACACCAAAATTTTAATTTACTGCCCTCCCCCATAACTGTAGTTATGTAAAAGTAACATTGTCCACTTCCAGGAACGCTAGAGAGCTGAACTTTCAAATCTGACAGGAACTATGATAAAACCATAGGAAAAGATTAAAAAACCTCATAATATTTCACTACTTTAAAACTTAAATAGTGAAATCATAACAAAAACATTTTATGAAAAAAAGTATGCGAAAATGGTATTCCGTAAAACGAATTGAGAGAAAAGTAAAGCGAAGTTCTCTAATACACATTTCAAAATGAAAGGTTTTACTAGCTTGGAAATGTTTTTCTAAACTTGGGTTATTATGGCACAGTGCTAGTAGTTAGTAGTAGTAGTGGTGGGGAGACCATTTTTGGTCTAGCGACTAGGCACACGGCGCGCCCTTTTCGCAAACCCCGATTTGTCCGTACATCATATATCAAACAGATGCACGTGCCCCTTAGGATGCAAGTTTTCTTTCTGTAAGAGGACTTAATTTTGCTTGACACCTCTTTGTCGAGGGCAGGGATCTTTATACTGCGTAGCAAGTATACACAGTGGACCCAAGCTTTTACACCCCTTCCGAAAGGTGGTTCTGCTACATGTTAGACCTGCATCTATCTAACATGGCTATCGTCCCAGCAGAACTTATATATAGGTTATAGACGATAGACTTCTTTCCTTTTCAGCGCAACAGTCGTGGTCGTCGTGAGTTGACATGGCACAGTGCTAAATTGAACATAAAGAAGTTTGACTGTAATAGCAAAGTTTAAAAAACATTTCCAAACTAGTAAGAACCTTTCATTTTGAAATTTGTATTAGAGAACTTGGCTTTACTTTTATTTCAATTCTATTTACGGAATACCATTTTCGCATACTTGGCTTTTTTTATATGAAATGTTTTTGGTATGATTATAAATATATTGAGGAACTTAAACATTCAATATGAAACTCCCATAAACTTACCTATGTTTATGTACTTGGAAAACAAGATTCCACATGAAGCTATAACTGCTGCAAAACCCATGACAAATCCCACAAATAGCCAAGCTCTTGCTCCTCTTGTACCCATACAGCCGCCCTCGTAGGCATCACCACGCATCTAAAAAATAAAAAAATATTTAATTGTGCGAGGAGTGATCAGCTGAACCAAATTTGTACACCATCCTACAGGACTTTTAAATAAATTCTTGGTCCTGTAGTGTATTGTAGCGTAATGTATAGTGTCCTGTAGACAATTTTTGTACACCTATTGTGGGCAGCTGATCACCCCTCAAAATTGTGTGTTCTTTGAAACTCCTGGGAAAGAGGAACAGGCTGCAGAAAATTCGTAGGCCTACCAATACTACCAGACTTATATGGTTGCTGTGACAGACACGAATGGACTCTGAACTGGGTACAAAAGGTTGAGGAAGCACATTACATCTCTGTGTTACATGTATAGGACTAAGAAACAAAATTTCGGACTTCCATTATCTTTATTTATTTTAAACACGACGTTTCAGTTAGTAAGTATCTCTAACCGTTTTCAAGTGTAAACTAAACAATCTAGTCTAAAGATTACTTCTTATACTACTTGGTGTGCAGTCAGGTGTGACGGCCCGCCCCCTTTTTTAATCATAAGACGCCTGTTGACTGAGTGGTTTCCATATGTTTGGTATGTCTGTGCTTGGTTGACTGAAAACTTCTTTATTCTACATTATAAACGCAGCTTCAATAAATTTTTGTTTTCGCCAATGTGACTCCTTATGCAAAACTTTAGCTTCTGACCACTGAATCTTGTGATCCTTTGACCATGCATGATCCAATAAACCGGATTTTTCAATATCCCCTAATTGGGTACTTTTTAGATGTTCATTTACTCTAACCTGAAGAGAATGTTGTTTATTTCTGGGGTTAATTCTTCATTATTAGTACAAATATTTACGGCTCTTAAATATAAACTTTTTATAACTCCTTGTTTTGTAGCAACAGTATGATTAGACTTAAAATTTAGGTACTGTCCTGTGTGTGTAGGTTTCCTATATACAGTGGTTTGAATGTTTCTGTCTAATTGTTTGACAAGAACATCTAAAAAAAGTAAGGCCAAATCTTTTTCAATTTCCATGGTGCATTTGATTGTTGGTCTTTTACCGTTCAGATGGTGTAAAAAATTCTGTAGTCTGTGACCATTTTCCGGCCATATAATAAATGTGTCATCCATGTATCGCAGCCATAGTTTTGGTTTGACTATTGCTGTGTTGATCGCAAGGAAAACAGGCGTTTTAGGATTCAAAAGGGGGCGGGGTGTCACACCTGACTGCACACCAAGTAGTATAAGTAGTAGCCTATAGACTAGATTGTTTAGTTCACACTTTAAAACGGTTAGAGATACTTACTAACAGAAACGTCGTGTTTAAAATAAATAAAGATAATGGAAGTCCGAAATTTTGTTTCTTAGTCCTATACATGTAACACAGAGATGTAATGTGCTTCCTCAACCTTTTGTACCCAGTTCAGTATTTGTACTAATAATGGAAGACAATTGAAGTCCAAAATTTTGTTTCTACTCAATCATTTTCTAGGAGTTTCAAACAAAGATGTATAGGACTTGTGGAAGGCACCAACCCTGAGCAAGGAAGACATGCACTTGATCAAATTGGCTGACATAGTGGAATTTGCAAAGAGAAGAGGAAGACCTGATGGGCTACCTGGACATCACATGGCAGTGCAGAGAGGTGGGTTAATAGATAGACCTGGGGCATGGCAAAAAAGGTCCACTCAGGCTAACTTGCAGGTCACCTGCCCCCACTACTTAGGTTAGGTTAGGTTTGCGCCCCTCCACTGTGACTCAAGTGGTCTATTGTGGCTCAGCCCAACTTAAATATCACCAATACCTATCTCCTTTAGGAAGCAGATCAGTTTGTTTGGTGATATTTCCTCAGAGTCCGAATAGTTTCGCCCTAGTTCTCTGTCGTGCTATACAGTAGCAGATTAAATGAAGTAGCGTTTCCTCCTCAATCCCACAGAACCTAGAGCCTGGTGTGTTACTTACTCTCAGTCTGTTCATGTATTTGTTAAGTCGGCATTGGCCTGTGTATAGCCCTGTCATTATTCTTAGGCTATACCTGTTTAATTCCAAGACTTAGTTTGCTCTGTGTTTGTCTGGCTTGTTAAGAAAAGCTTTGGAGTGTTGTTGTCCAGGAGTTGCCAGTCAGTTTTGAGTCCCCTTTCTAACAACCCACTCTCCTTACATCCTAGAAGCTCCTGCAAACCTCATTTTGCTCATTTGGAAATTTTAACTGTTCCATCATTATATTTTTTGCATCTGGTTATGTTTGTTAAGAAACACAAACATCTGTCACACAAAACTGGGAGCTCGATGGAGAGCACATGCATATGATTACCAGGGGCAGACAGGGTTTGGCTATACCACACCATAGCTCCACATTCTTTGAGAGGGGCCCAGAGTATCGAGCTATTAAAGCCTACCGGCAAATCTTCGGGATGATGACAACCTCGTTCGGTTTAGACGGAGGGTAAGTCTGTTTTGGCTTGAAAAGGTTTTGTATGATTTTGATTTTTGATTTAAATTTAATTTTTCTAATGTGTTTTTTGTTTTCTGTTGTCAGTTAATGTCTTTTTAAGAAAAACTGTGACTTAACTATATTTAATATTTGTTTTTTTATCTATTTTCTTGATTTTTAATTATTATTATATTATTGTTTTTTTAACAAAAAGTTAAATTTTTAATTTTAATAATTTTAACTCAGGCCTTTTAAAAAAAACTGTGATTTTAGTACTTGTTATTTTAGTTTATTTTTTTTCTCTTACAAAAGTTTTAATTGTAATAATTTTAAAAGGATATTTTTATCCATTTATGCTACAAAATTTATTTATGCAAGGTTGATTAATTTAGGGATTGTTTGTTTATTTATTTTTTTTTTGAGTTTCTAGTGTAATTTTAAACTCAGGGATCTGGTTATTGACAGTTTCTGGCCAGCATGCTTGACCTGCAATCCTGGGACTGTCAATTTTCAGACCCGTGAGATCGCCTTTTTTTGACGTTGCTTTTTGTTATGGAAATGTGCTTTTTGTACTTCTGTAATGTTTGTTGGCAATAAAAGATATTCTATTCTATTCTATTCCTATTTCATTCGCGACTGTGGTCTTAGGTAAGCTGAAGTAAGGCCCTGGTCCAACCGGCGTGGATTCTGCTCTCACCCCAGCTAGTGTGTCTGCTTTTTCATTTCCCTCAACTCCTGTTTGGCTTGACACCCAGACAAGACTATTATTCAAATATCGCCAATAAAAATAATA
Source organism: Aspidapion aeneum (assembly GCA_963576565.1). NCBI lineage: Eukaryota > Metazoa > Arthropoda > Insecta > Coleoptera > Brentidae > Aspidapion > Aspidapion aeneum. The sequence continues at coordinate 27,643,701 of OY755038.1, read as the reverse complement.
ATTAAAAAATAGGTACATTAACAACTATTCTGAAATTAAAAAAGATCTGTTTGATAAAATGTTGCCAATAGCTTGCTTGATAAGGTGTAATTGTGACTTTGCCCTTTAGTTCGGGGCCTAAGAGGGAAATTTTGGGGTTTGTCTGCATTTTCGCGTACCGTAATGAAATTTGGCACAGAGGTAGTAGACACCTAGAGATGCAATTTTAGAAGTGGTGCTCCGATAGAACCCAGTGCAGGGCCCAGAAACAGGGGCGTACTTGAGGTGGGGCAGAAAAAAATGTATAAATTAAATATGAAACTTATTTCGCGTACAGTTTTTTGTTTGTTTTACTTCATAGCTTGTAAATCCACCAAATTTAGAAAAAATAAAGTTGAGAAAACGGTTTTTTGAGGGGGGGAACAAAAGGAAGGAGGACAGACATTGTTAAAATCTTATTTTATCTAAAGTGGTCGTGTGGGGTATCGATTTCTAAATAATTTCGTATTCTAAACGAAAATAGATATAAATTAAGTCAATACGTCAAACTGTTCACCTGATATGTCAAAAATTGACACCTTAAATGTACCTGTTCTGAGATCTACGCCAGAGAATATTAAAAACATCTAACCAAGCCTAATTTAATAAAATTTGATAAATTAATTAAAAGTGGAGTTTCTGGAATTTTTTAATTTTAATATACAGGGTGTTCAAAGTTAAGTCGGCACTATTACTTACTTCCTTAATATTAGAGATACAGGATCGGTTAAATAGACAAAATTGTGGTATTATTTCCTGATTACGATGGTGATGAACGAAATAAAATCAAATGACAAGTAGGTATATATTTACCCCAATAGAAAGAACATTTGGCTTTAAACAAAAGTTGTTTTATGACTTTTTCTCTTAAAGTCAAAATTAATGAAGTTGTTAACAACTTTCCTAATCATAAGATATATAGGCTGTGGTATTTAAATCTATCGAAAGCTGTCTTTATTTAGAAAATCGTTAATATTTTTGCATTTTTACCTTTAGAAGAAAAAGTCCAAGGACAACTTTTGTTTAAAATTAAATTTTCTATCGATTGATGTGTTAAAGCGAAAAAAAAATTCTTTAAAATTTTATTTTTTACTGTAACTCATGTAAGCGTTTTTCGACTTTTCTTTTGTTTCCAAAATTTTATGTTTTTAGTGGAATTAATTTTTTTTTCATGCCTTAGTGCACTTAAATGGTGCCAAAAAAAAAGAAATATAAATTTTATGTGTTTAAAATTTTTTATATATTGAGAAAAGAAACACCCTGTATTTTCGTACAGTGACAAAACTAGTAAACATTGTACACCAAATTAAAAAGACGTTCCTCTAGTTATAATAAGTAGTAAAATTAAGAAGGTATCTTAAACTGCGTAACCGGTATGAACAAAAGTTTGAGACTACTACTTTTAACATGATTTTTTTAATATCACCCTGTGTCTTTCAGCATCTTACAAAATTACGCAAATCTAAATTTTTTTTGTTACAGCCTGCAATAAACCGACAAACTGAGCCTAGTTTTGTGGCAAAATTCCTATTAACGCAGTAGCTACAAGAAATAATGTAAAAAAACACTAAAATGATAGCAAAGTATTTGATGCCCAGTATATACGTTCAGAAAACGGCAATAATGTAGCGCTTATTACAAAAATAGAGTGCGATAATGGTTTATAAAGGACAATATAGTAATTTAAATGACATGTTTATTTGACATATCTAGAGCTATTTGAATTTCTAGCACTAACTTAAAAAATTACGAAAAAACTTTAATCTGTAGTTACTTTTTAGCACTTTGTACAAAATTTTTTATTTAAAAAAATGAAAGCTGTACTAGTATTGTTGTATTGTGCTGACTTTGAGTTTCCTATAGGAATTTGTAACGTCACCATAAAAAAAATTACTTAAAATGGTCATAAAACTTTTAAATATTTTTAAAAACACCCTGTGTTTTTAACAGTTCAAACCTATCTTTTTTTTCGTTTCATAAAATATTAATACAAGGTAAGTATCTTTTATTTGGTATATAAATTCACATACTTTTTCATCTAAGATTTTTTAAATTTAGAATTATTAATTAAAAACCCCTGTACTCCGACCCTGTATATGTCACACCCATCCAGCAATTTTTGTTTTAAAGACAAACAATCTGTTTATGACCACATTAAATTTTAATGTCATATCTTGCATAACGAAGCTCCTGGATTTTTTTTTCTACCCAACACCCACAACATAAATTTATCAAAAAAAAAAATAATAATCTTTTATTTCTTGGAAGAAAATAAGTAAATATATTTTTTTTAGTGCTTAAAATAAAAGTGTATGTCCTTATAATTGATGCAAAGTTTCATTGCTCTAGCTTTACATTTGAATTTTATACAGAATTTTAACGAGAGAGATGCAATTAAAAATAAAACACCCTGCTCAGCACTTGGTTCGAGATAAGCACCAATTCATAAAATAGTACTATAGTGTTGTACTATAATCGTGCCAAGTTTCAGTACGGTACACAAAAATGCAGACAAAAGTGGCTTAGGCTCCTGACTACTTAATTATAAGGTTTATTTTAAATTTTTTGAACTTTTGCACTTAAAAATACATTTTAAGTTATTGTAAATGAAAGAAAATATATTGCAGCAAACTTGAAAAATATAAACCTAGTTATTAGCATGAAATGGAGTTAACTTTCAGGAGTAGTAAAGGTTTTACCAGTTTTCAGCCAAACTAGACATTATATCCACCATCTTTTTTGCTTTCTCTACACTGGTTGATTAAACAATTTTTGTTTTATTCAAAAATCAAATTAATTTTATGCTTTTATAAAATATAAAAATATACTCTATCAATTAGCATGGCATTACAGCAATATATGTACAAATTTCTTGGCATTACCCCAAGATTTACATGGCATTACATGTAATACATGTACAAATTTTGGGTCAGTTGTTACCCCCTTGCATTTTAATTTTTTTAATTTATTTACCTGAGCATTTGAAACAGAATTGACCATTAACAGTGATACAGAACCAGCAACACCAATAAACCAATAGCCAACAGGAAGTGTTCCAGGGTAGTAAGCAGCAGCATCAATCAACATCCACCAGCCAGAAAAAAACTGTAAATAAATAATTTTACAAGTTATAAACAATATAAACCTGGCTAATAATTTAAGATACTCTACAAGCAGATTAGGGGCCATCTAGGATGTGGTCTCACTTCGTGGGAGCAAAAGAGCTTTGGCCAAAAACTTTAGACAACAAGTATTGCAACTTTTAAAAAAATTCCTAATGAACTAGTCATGAGTACTTACCAAGTCGGCTGCCCAAAATTAAAACAAAGTAACTGACAGTTTTGGAAAAATTGAGTTTTGGTTCTACTACGTTATACCTCGCTCGTCAAAACGCCCTATATAACGATTTTTTTGTATGAAAATGATTCTTTGGACTATTTTTAGTCGATTTGGATACGGGAAATTAAAAAAAAAAGTATGGTTTTTTTTTTAATAATTTTTTAAAAAACGTTGCATAGTGATTTTCTTTAACTTGTTTTGGTTGAAAAAAATCCACTGCATCGTCAAATTTTCGACATAAATATATAAATTAGCTTAGGATTAATAATTTAACAATTTTAAATTAATTACATACCTAGTTTTTCGTGTTTTTTTGCGGTTTTTTCACATAATTTTGAAAATTTGTACAGTTGACCTTCCCACAGATGTTTTGACACATTGATAGAAAGTTTTTGCGTGGCCGACACTTTCCAGGTCATTCGGCCATATCTTATTTCCCAATTGGATTTGCTTACACTGACTTACCCTCAGATGCACCGTAAGCACTGAAGCGCGATCATGGATTTAATCGCGATTAAGTCCTTGTTGCTCACATACAAAACAACAAAGATGGAGAATGGATTAGCAAAGCCTTGTTACAGTGCATCTGAGGGTTAAAGGCCCAAATTATAGGAAATTATTTATTTAGAACTATTCACCAAGAATCGGCGCAGCCGATTCTTGCTGATTGCTTGTGCGGTATGGTTCGGTTCGGTTCCGATCAGTCCGGTTCGGTTCGGTTCCGTTCGTTTTGGTTTAGTTCGGTTCGGTTTGGTTCAGTTTGATTCAGTTAAGTTCCGTTAGGTTTGGTTTTAGGTTAGGTTTGTTGGGTCTTAAAGTAATTCAGCAGGAGTCGGCGCAGCCGACTCCTGCTGAATTACTTTAAGACACAACCAACCTAATCTAAGATCGACCCGAACCAAACCAAACTGCTGAATTTCTGTAAATCATCATTATCATAATTGTTTCTGCATCATTTTTTTCATTATAAATGCTCAATAGACGATTTTGGACGATTTTACGGAGTCAAAAATGCGCGACAAATTAAAATGTTGGAGCAAGATTTCAGGTCGAACGTTAGATTTTAAAAATATGGTGTAACCATTTTTCTATGCGCAAATACATTTCTAAAAAACTTTTTATCGCCTCTTGCCAGGCAGTTGGTCACCTTATTTTTAGCTAAATTACCATTTATTTAAAGCTCCGTCGATTGTGAGCCGTCCCTCTCTTTCTCGAAATAACAAACGTCAAATAAATTCTTTCTATAGCAATTTGTATGAGTTTTTACTAACTTTTTAATTTTAAAATTTCTAAAAAAAATGCGAAAAATCCGCATTTTTTTTTCTTGAAAACAGTATAAAACGACCTCAACTTATCACTTAAAAAAGAAACACCCATTTTCAAGCATCGAGGTAAAATGTAGTAGACCCTTGAGTTTTTTGTAAATTTACATAATCATAATCTTACCCACATTTTAGTATAAGAATTTTCTAAATTGGTTAAGAAATACCGAAGTTATTATATGATTTAGACCACTTTACTCCATTTACTCCTATGATTTTTAAAAACTTTATATTGATTTTTCTCGGTTTTGATGAATCTGCAGTTACATTGTTTTAAGGTCTGGCAGCCGAAGTAGTAATTCTTTCAGAGAAATAGTCTACAGAATATCCTGCCTGCCGAAGCCACTAAATACTTGATTATTTGCTATGCACCAGTGTATGAATTCTTGAATGGGTGAGAAGAAGTACTCCCTTAAAATCAGGTGAAAGTCAAACTGAATGTGATCTCACTTGCTCCTGATGTGTGGAGATGCTTATACCCTGTTTCCACCAATGCATGTCCACCCCGATTCAAAAAACGCATCATGTGATGGCCATGGACTTGCACCAGTTTTAAATGCAGCTTCACCTGATGATTTTTTTTTAATCGGGGTGGGTATGCATTGGTGGAAACAGGGTATTATTCTCACTCTCACCCACTTCAAGAATTCATACACTGGGTTACCTATGAAACTATAAAATAGCAACAAAATCTATAAAACCCTAACCCTAAAGATGAATCATTTTTTCCCCTGAAAAAACTATTGAAAAAAGTTGCTTACCAAAAGGCCGGCGATCATCGATGCGTAGGCATTTCTCTTGTCTCCTTCAAACCAGACACACGAAGGCACATTAACATTTCCCAAACAGTTGCAGAGCCCCATTTTCTTAATGGAAAATCACAAAAACAACAACAATACTCTGGAAAATCCACTGATAAATATTTGGTTGGATAAATCAAATGACAGAACACAAGACTGACCTTAATTTCGTATTTGGTTGGTTAATTTCATCACGTGATTATTTTAATTTTACATTTGTCACGTGACTCTTTTCTGAAGATAATCACGTGATAACAACAACATCATGTGATTATTTTAGGCAATACAATCACGTGATTATTAAATTAACTCAAGGCCGACAAAAAAATACAGGCCACGACCCTAAAAAAATCAGCTGTTCTCCGGGGGCTGACTTTTACATTGGGTCTTATGGGAGGTCAGACATTTTTTATGATATTTTCAAAATGGCACTACAGATTTCCGCGAAATTTCAGTCAAATATTCTCAGACACTATCCTCATATTCCACCAAACTTTTGTAAGGATGCAAGGTGATTAAAAGGTTAAAATCTTCAACATTTAGCATTTTTTATTTTGAATTCAAATTACCCGCCATGTACCGCATGCCAACTGTTATATTTGACAAGTAGATTCTAACCACATGAAAATAGAAAGTTTCAAAAACCTAACCTAACGAAACCTAATCAGATCTAACCGAACCGAACCAAAGCAAACTAAACCAATATTTAAAAAAAAAAAAAACTTTCCTGACTTCCTACCTGGGATGCTAGAGGATGTGAATCCGAACCGGACCGTACCGAACCGAACCTATCCAAACCTAACCCTACCCAACTAAACCTAATTAGCAGTACGTGTTGTAGTTTAGTTTGGTTAGGTTAGGTTTGGTTCAGTTTAGTTAGGTTCGGTTCGGATTCACATCCTCTAGGATCCCGGGCAGGAAGTCAGGAAAGTTTTTTTTTTGAAAAAAATTATTGGTTCAGTTTCCTTCGGTTCGGTTAGATTTGATTAGGTTTTGTTAGGTTAGGTTTTTGAAACTTTCTATTTTCATGTGGTTAGAATCATTCAAGTGAAAATCACCCTGTATGCATCTATTCTAAGACATGAGGTAAATAATATTGGTAGATCTGCGCTTGCAAAGCCAGGGATTGAAAGTGGACTTGGTAGCGCTAGCGTCTTGTGAAAAAATCAGCTGTTCTCCCGGGGCTGAATTTTACATTGGGTCTTACGGGAGGTCAGACGTTTTTTTATGATATTTTTAAAATGGCACTACAGATTTCCGCAAAATTTCAGTGAAATATTCTCAGACACCATCCCGATATTTCACCAAAGGTTTGTAAGGAAGCAACATGATTAAAAGGTTAAAATCTTCAAGATTTAGCATTCCTTATTTTAAATTCAAATTACCCGCCATGTTTCACATGCCAACTGTTATATTTGACATGTATTTGACTTTGTCATTTGTGATTGTCACATTCGCTTCTGCTTTAAACTTAATTTTTGTGTGTGCTGATGAAGCGGCTATGAAAAATTAAGGATTACTCAGGGCAAGTTTAAAATATGCGACCCAAAATATCCCTATTGTTTCATTCCGTTAACATTAAATAAAGCTATTCAAACAATGTTGTATTCCTAGTTTCAACAGCATACAATTTGGAAATAAGGCCCCTTAAAAAGTTTGGGAAACATTAAACTTAAATTACACAACGCAAAAGTTCAGGATTTTTGACACCCCTCTCACCCTTTTGTAACGCTATCTCAAGAAAAAACACATTAAAAAAACATTGGCCAATTATGACTAATTTTCAACAAGAATACATTTTCAATTTATAATTGTTTAGGAAATTAGTTATCGTCATTTTAAAATATCAGAAGTGCAGTGTAAAGCACTCTCAAACAGTCACAGTAAAAATGTATGCAAATGTTCATAGTATTTAAAAAATTTCATGTTTAGTTTTTAAAGACTACAGTATGTTTGAATCCCTGTTCAAGAATCTCTGAAAAGGTTAAGAAAAAACATTAACGTGTACGTTAATGAGAAAAAATTTATTATTAATGTAAATTTTGAGTTTGTCACTTCACTTGGGTTACCTATTTTTCCATGCTTTTGTTTCTTTGCTGTATTTTGCACAATCAAAGAAACACTTCAAAACTAGCGATTTCATTTGGTAGGATAAACTCCCATTCGGTTAAAAATGAATAAAGAAATTGCTGATTTTTATCTGACTATAGTTAGAATCTAGTGTGGTATTGGTAGATATAGTAAACGCAAATGATGAAAGTCAATGAGGCTTATATTTTTTTTACTAAAAACAATAAAATCTTATATATAACAAATCACGAAGTTAGCTGACATATGCTCCAAAAAGCAGCAAAAGTCATAAAGACAATCAACGTCAACCTATAACTCGCTGCTTTCCAGAAATACCGGCATAAAGGCGGGCTCAAACGACTCGTGTACTTTGCAAAGACACAATTATTTGCGTACTTTGCGAATTGCGATAGCAAGCAGGGCGCTCATACCACGTGTACAATTTACAAGTACGAGAGAGATGTACATGGCAAATGTACGAATAATCGTGAGCCCTTTGACTCGGCCCATTTTTACCGACCACAAATGGAAAACCAACGAGTGAAAATTGTAAGTAACCCCACTCCCACGACATTGCAAGTATACGCAAGTAACAATTATTCGCCAAGTACACGAGTCGTTTGATCCCGGCTTAACTCATAAAAAGCGATTTTTATGTTTTAGACGCCCGTGAACTAGTAAACTGACTGTATCTGTTTTTTTTTACTGTATTAAAAATTCATAGGAAAATATATATTTTTTCGTTTCAAAAATATAGGTCAGGGGTCAGGTCATTGTAAGGTTAAATTTTTGTAACGTTTGAGCATCTCTTCTATAAATTTGCATATTTTGACTTGTGACAGTTTTTCTGGAAAGCAGCGAACTATTAAACTTAAATGTTCAATTCAAGATCATAAAATTTTTCACAGGGTTATAAAACTATTCTACTATCATTAGCGGATTGTGGTGTATTAAAAACTCGATCTCATAGTACTGTGTCAACGATAACCACAACTATTCAAATTATATAATGATAATGATCAGTCAGTTGCCACAATCAAATGAAAAGGTTGAATAACTTATGCTTAAATCTAAAAACTAGTAGGTAGATAGAACTAAATAAATTTGAATAATTTATACACAGTATATCTAAGTATTTAATTTTCATATTTGCTTAAATCCATGGTTAGTACTTGGCTTACTAAGCAATCGCTCGGCTAAAACAAAAAAAAAACAACTTAAAATTTAAAAACTAGTTACTTTAATCTATGTGAAATCAACTGGCAGTGTTGCCAACAATTTTTGTGAAAAATTCAGTGTACACTCGCCCACTTTTTTAATGTCACCTTATTTTTCCTACATTTGTAACACAGAAACAGTGCGTTTTTGGGCAACACCGCATGGCTTAAAATAGGTACTATGATTTAATAAATAATTTTCTATAGCAGTTTCAAAAGCCCGCTGAAATTCCGGGCTTTCCAGTTGAGATAATTCAGTTTTAAGATGACATTAAAAAAGTAGGAGACCGTACTCACTTTATTTCCTAAATTTTCTCTTTTTTACCCTAAATTTTCGGGTGCCACTTTTAAAATCGTTCATAACATTTAAAATTTTTATTTTTTCTTATTTAATAAAAAAAACTTTATATTCAATTGTAAAAGGAAAGAAATGCATATGTAGGTACTTATTTCAAATAAAAAAACAATTAAGATAATTTTATGGTACATAATTTTTTGATTTTGTAAACTAATTGGTACACTAACTTTAAATAAAAAAAAATAATAATAAAACACAAAATTTTCCCAACCTTCATTTGTTTCCCTAAATCTCTAAAGCTACAGGAATTTCCCTAAGTTGGCAACCCTGCCAACCGAAACAACTAAACACAGAAACGACATATTAAAACAAAAGATTCGACTCACCTGTGGGCATATCCCAATCAATGAGTCAGCGTGTGAATAAAACTCCTCCTTCAACGAAATCACGATAATCTGGAGCGACTCCGTCTTTTCTGTGATAAACTTGGCAACTTTGCCGATGTTTGTGTTGTCTAGAGCCGCGTCTACTTCATCCAGTACGAAGAAGGGGGCGGCATGGTAGCTGTGGATGGCGAAAAGCAGGGCTAGCGCAGCTACGGTTTTCTCACCACCTGGAAAAAGATAGTAAAGTGAAATAATTTAAAATTTACTACTCAATGAAAATAATAACATTTTATTCTACAGGGTGTCCCAGTTTTAGTGGCAGTAAAACTGTAAATTGCATGGGTAAAAAAATTAATTATTATTATCTTAGCTCAAAATTTATTTACAAACAACATTTTTGAATTTGATTTTGTTAGAAATTTTGATGTTAATTGCACAGGGCCTTGTGCGTGCATCAAAGCTAGTAAAACTTTTTGTCTTTTGGTTTTTTGGACTAACATTAAAAAATAAAAACCACAAAAAACACGTAAAAAACATGAGATTCAGGGATATTTTTCAGACACAAAAACCTCAAAAATAAAAGTGATTGATAATTCTCCTAAAAATGTACTATGATTCTGACAAACTAAAATAAGTTCAAAAAAATCGCTCTACAAATGAAAAATGTGTAAATTTTCCAAAATTGTCCTGTTTTCAGGTTTGACACCTTGTATTTGTATGAGTTTAACAGATGTCCAATCCAAATGTAAAGGTGAAGTGACACAATTAAAAATACAATCTATTAGATACCGGTGACAAAATCCAAAACATTAAAGTAAATGCTTTAACTTAGAATAAAAATATTAAATACAAGCTACTAATAATAACGACTGACAAATACGGAAACCTTCGTATTTTTTTGCCTTTAGTTTGTATCTGGCCAATGGGAGCCCACCTTTCTTAAGGTTTATACATTACCTTGATATTGGATGAAAATATGTTTATGTAGTTTAACAAACACATAAGTAGTAGAATTGAAGTGAATTCACTTTCTCAAATTTAAAACTTATTTACAAAATTTTACATTATTTTATCATGATGAAAATCGCCGCTTAATTTTTTTCACTGTTTTCGAATTGCTTTGTGTTTAAAAGTATAAAAAAAGAACGGCAGTATAGTGTTTGGTTGTCAAGTGTCAAAACAATATAAATAATTTCATTGGTCTGTTTTTGTATCCAGTAATCCAATTGTACTTTGAACCTTTGTAATTGCAGTATTTATCACTAGTAACTAGAATTTAGTATGTTGTATTTTTACTTGTGCCGTCGCCTTTAGGGCTTTCAACAACTGGAGTCCGATTTGAACAAAAATAGTAGACTTTTTGACAGATGGTGCTATAGCCAAATGCTAAAAATTCCATTGACTGAGTCACGAATCAGGAATTGATGCAAAGAATTCAAATGCAATAAATTATTCTGAGTGAAAAAGTAATAAAGAGGAGCACAATGGCTAAAACACGTTTATACTAACCAGACAAATTTGACATCGGCTGAAAACGTTTGCCTGGAGCGACGCAGTTATAGTTGATTCCATCGAGATAAGGTTCTTCAGGATTTTCAGCACCTATTGTAAAAACAAAGGGCTTTATTACCATACACCTATTTTTCGTAATATTCTAGCATTCCCCATCTGCGTTGTTCAGTTGTAAGCAATTGCCTGGAAAACCATTTTTTCAGCTAGGATCAATTGCTCAGTTTTTAGATATACTTTTTTTGTATTAAAATTAATTAATAACTCCTTTAATATAATTATGCGGTTCTATTGTGGACACTGTAAAGAATCTCCGATTTTGAGAACAATCTTGGTATTATCGACTTGTCTAAAAGTCAGGAGTTCCTGGTTCCTCGACTTTTCTTAGCTTTTTAAAATGTTAAATGCAAAATGTAAACAAATATTTAAGGAATGGCGTCCAATTAAAGTAATTAACTGTCCTTGGCGCGCAAAAAACGCATCCGCACTTCAAAACATAATCGGTCGGTTAAAATTTTTCGTTTTTTTTCAATCGAGCTTCCTTCCTTTTTTTGTTTCATTTGATTGGCCCATGCTACCGAAAGAGAATTCGCGGGTGATAATTATTGTAATTTTTTTTGGGAACTACATGAAGACCCAGTGGGCCAGCCCACTAAACACCCCGGTAAGCAATTTTCTCAATGGAGGATTTAATTTTGCCTGAAATTATTTGTCGAGCTCAGGTTCCGTTATCGTGCTAGTGCCATCTACGCTTTTAACACTGAACTATCCTCTTAACGTCAGGTTCGGTTAGCTGGCTGGGTGATGTCCATACTCCGCACATACCAAGAGGTCCACACAACTAAGAAAATAGGTCGCCCAATTTACAATCAATTGATAAGCACCCGGGGAACTATCTTATGGCCAGCCAGATTGCCCGATCTTGCTCCCAATGATTTCTTCTTGTGGAGTTACATTAAAAATAAAGTTTACAGGCCAAGAAAGAACAAAAGCATTTCAAACTAATACCCGTAACATGCTCCTAAACGCAATAGTTGGTGTTTATAATAGACTCGGATATTGTCTAGCCGCAAAAGGGACACTTTTCGAGCATTTACTAGAATTTGTTGTTTTTTTAAGAACTTGCTATTGTCTACAAAAACGACCAATTTATAAGCAACAAAAATTAATAGATGAGCATAATTCGCGTGTTTAACAACGAATTTTATGAGCTACAGCAAAACGCATCTCACCTGCGCGCCGTCGAAGGCAGACTTATTTTTTTACACGATTACGCGACAAAATATCGAGACTGCACGGAATAGAAAGAGACATACAAATAGTTACTTTCGTTCACAGTCTTGAAGAATGCATGGCACTAGTAAATTGGGCGTATTCAACCGTATGTTCCTAGATGGGTGGATCAGTCGGTTTGTATTCACACAGATAAGGGGTTTAAGTGTGTTGAGAGGCAGGCATGGGATTCGAACCCACCAACTCCTGGCCACAAAGCGAATATATGCGCACTGAGCTACCAGGGTCTTTAGGACAAGCTTATTTACCCAAGTAACATTATTACCACTCAAGGTTTTATTAATTTGGTTCCTAGGTTATTTAGAGGGTGCTGTTATGGGTTTTAGGATCAATTTGGCTACATAAAGGTAATTTATATTGCCAATTACCTAAAGGGGTAATATACAACCAAAAAGTGATTTATAAAGGGAGTATAATAAAACTGATATTCCTTCTGTTCCTTTTAGATACTTTTGGTTTTATTAATTTCTGATTTATAAAGATGGTCTTATAAAACCATTTTACCTAAAGTTTTTAAAAAGAAATAAAATAAACTTTGGTCATATAGTTTTTTTCATTACTTTAGGTCTTCACAAAAGTGTTTTATAATAGAGTTAAAAGGTTATCTTATATCCTTTTGTTTTTATAGTTACCAGTAGTTTAAAAGCAAAATATGATTAGATAGGCGGCCATATAGAACCTAGTTTCCTTAAGGTTTTTAAGAGTGGTAAATATAAACTTTAGACTTTTGGTTTTTGCCATTTTAAAAAGGTTTTATAGGAAGGCTTAAAGGTAAACCTAATTCTTTTGTATTTATAGTTACCCATAGCTGTATATTAAATATTAATTAAATAGGCGGCCATATAAAACCTTGTTTCCTTAAGGGTTCTAACAGAAGTAAGTAAATACTTTCGTGTTTTATTTTTTTTAGGTATTTCTTGTAAAAATAATAGATATACCTAGGTACAGATTCGTACCTACTTATTGCAAGATTGATTATTTAAAGCCCAATAATTAATAATTGTTGACAATAATTAATAATTGTTGAGTTTCCGTCCTCCTGGCCTCCAACCTGCAGGCACAACGAATATCATTGCACTGGCCCTCTCGATTGTGTCGAAACTGCACGATAATAATCATTTAAAAGTGTTGAATTATACGCTTTTAAACACTTCAAAACCAATATAAAAAATTTAAGTGAGGTTATGTTGACTATGTTTACATTGTTCTTTTTTGTTGGTTTTATAAGGGCACTCAAAAATTCTTGTTGCGATACAGTAAAAAATAAAACCAAGTGACCACTATAAAACCATAATGGCGTATATAAATTTATTTAAAAAATATTTTAAAGAGAAAATATTTATCTAATCGTTTTAGCAGTGTTTTTTAACAATAATTTTACTTTAATTTTGATTTATGTAAACCAAACAGACTTTTTTAATGGTGAATAGTGTAAATGATTTTTTTTTAATTTTAAATATTTGTTATTTTGTTATCAAAAAACTATTAAAAAGCATTCTTGAGCTGGCGCGCTTGTTTTGAGAGCTTTTCAGATACGATTTTATCAGAAAAATAAATCTGGCAGGCAATTTGATCATCAACAAAACGACAAACTCGGTATATTTTTATGTGATAAAATAATTTTGGGACTCTGACATTTTTGGCAATTTTGTGACCTAAACTATTTTATATAGCCATTGTGAATCTAAAATATCGCCATAGCTTTTATAGGAAAACTTCCTTTACTCTAAAGGTAGTATGGTATTCAACAGAATCGCCAGGATACCAAATTACCAAATGTAGTTTTATAATAGGATAGAGGACGTTTCTGAGTTGCTTTTAGAACCTGGCATAATAGCTTTAGGCTCTAAAAGGTTCTATACGGGTGGAACCGCTAGAGGGCGAAGCTGGAGTTTATTTCTTATGGTTTTATATTGAGTTTAATACATAGATTGCCACCACCAATTGGGGAGTCCCATTTAGGAGGTCTAAGGGGTATATAAGGGTAATGGGAACGTGCTAGCGACCAAACATTGAAACTAATGGTTTTAAGGAAAGACGCTGGCAACCTTTTAGCTTCTGCTATAAATAAAGAAATGTTACTTGGGTGGGTTATTAGGTACAAGGTTTGTGTGTAATCATCTTTGTTTTGACCCAGTTAAACGCAGACTCGATTTCTAAAGCTACGCTTGCCAAGACGCGTTTTTAAGGGGGTTGATATTTGCCTCCCTGGTGCATCAAGCTACGGCCCTTGCCGAAATAAAACTACTTGCCAATTAAACTAAAACTAAACCTAATAAAAAACTAAATCATTAGGCCGCGATCGCGCGAAACTTGTGGTGTAAAAGTAACAAAGTGCCGTTAAAACATAAAACCTAAGTGAAGCTAAAAAGAAGTTACGACCGCCCAAAAAAGACAAACCATAATCGGATTACTTCATTTCCATGGTACCCATTTCCTTGTAGTGAAAACCATAAATTACGTTCCGCTGTTCTCGCGCTCCCTATTGTTAACAGTAGGTGCCCGAATGGGGGTTAGCTTTATAGCTCCTTAGCAAAAAAGCTAGTACGTACTCGGCCCGTTTCATTGGTGTGGTGTACAATTTGACATACCCAAAAAGGCTTGAGCAGACTGATTCTGCGCCAAAGACTTGTAAATGGCGTCGATCTCGTTGGCCACGTGTTCAAAACATTCCGTGAATCTTTCGTAGCGTTGCTGCTTGATCCTTTCGAAAGCGGACTTTGCTTTTTTGTTATGTTTCCTCAGGGACTCAAATTCTTCATTAGTGGCCGTGAGTTTTCCTTGGGCTAAAGGAAACAAAATTAGGTTAAATAAAAACTACAAAAAAATTGGCTCCAGGAGGCATGTATAGACCCATAAGACCTAGACCTATAGTTCATTCCATAATTTTTGAGATAACTTTTTGATAGTAATCAGCTGTTACCATAACAAATAGCATAGGCCAGCGAAACAAAATCGTAAAAAGTTATCCCAAAAATAATGATATGGACTATAGGCTTGCGAAACTTAACACAACTCACTTGGTTCGACTAAAGGGTCTTTTTCTAACATATTTTTTCATAAAAAAACTTCCTTGACTACTTTTCCGGGTTTTTTCTTTTGGAAGATCAAAATTTGTGTTTTCCTAACCTTTGTCAATTGATCGCAAACGTATCCTAGCCGGTTCACATACCCCCTGACCTTTTTCCACCAAAAAAATGTTGCCAAGTCACAGGTTAGGATACGTTTGCGCTCAATTAACAAAGGTTAGAAAAACAACGATTTCAACCTCCCAAAATGGGAACGGAAAGCTAATTTAGGGAAATAATTCTTTGGTTTGGTTTCACACCCTCTAGGATCCCGGGAAAGAAGTCAGGGAGGTTTTTTTATGAAAAAATATGTTGGAAAGAGACTGCTTAGTCGAACTATATGATTTGAGTAAAGTTTGGCAAGGCAGGTCTAGAAATTTTCTTTTCAAAAAAATAGTTTTTGAAGAAAATCTTTTAAAAAAAATTTTCGTTCAAAAAAATGTTTTTGAACAGATTTTCCGTTCTAAAAAAATGTTTTCGATCAAATTTCCGATTGAAAAAAATGTTTTCGAACAAATTTCCGTTTGAAAAAAATGTTTACGGACAAATAGTTTTCGAACAACGTGTTTTCGAACAAATTTCCGCGACCGTTGTTTTTAATATATATTTTTCCAAAAATGGTGACTCTGGCAAACTTTATTTTAAGACAAATTTTGTTGAAAATGTAATTATTCTTAATCTAAATAGCTAGCTGCTGAGGTTCGGAAAATATGATTTTTTTATATCATTTTAAAAACTGCGACCTTGACGAACTTTGACAATATGACTAATTTTGTTAAATACAGGGTGATACAAAATTCAATAATATAATTTGATTGTTAAATTCCTTAAGTAATTTGAAGACAAAATTTTCATATAAACCATAAGTCCTGAAACGCCTTTTCTTCAAGGTAGAGAATGTTATTGTTTTTTTTTTTGTCTTTTGTTCATAGCTCATGCAGATTTTAAGATATTTAGATCAAATTAGACATGTATATTCAGCTATCGGCACTATACTATCAGACAGCCAAATAATGGTGAATCTACAGGGTGATAATTTTCCAGGGGTCATGACGCCTTTCCCCCGGATTTTTGTGGTTGTAAGGGACTGGTAGATTCTAAAACAAGAAAGAGAATTCTTGTTTCATCTGCAAACTTTTTTGATTTCTGCAATTTTTTTGGATCTTTAACCTTATTGGGAAAATCGCTGTTGCACCAAAGGCTGATATAAAAATATGCTCTGGTATGGTAGCGATTATATCAAAATAAACAAATGAATTAAAACATATTTGGCATGCCCAATACTGTAGTACCTATAGGTTTGCCAAATTTGAGTTATTTATCTCAAAAACTGCGGGAGCTATAAAAAACAAAATTTAACACCCTGTATCTAGAAAACTAAGCATTTGTAGACCTCGTTTTATATTAACTTTTTGTCTTGAAATCGCGCAAGGAATTTAACATTAAAAATATGTTATTAAATTTTGAAACACCCTTTATATAATTTCTAATCTAATTTTTCCAGGATTGAATTTCGTCGATGTCCGACGTTGATAGTTTACGTCTAACCTTTTGAGTTTTCATACCTTTGACAGTGGGAAGGAACCGCAGACCTGCATAGATAAAAGTTTTCCGAAAATGTATGTGTGGCTTTGGTAGTTCAATGTTTAGAATGTTTGCGTACAGAGCAAAAGATCCCGCGTTCGAGTCCCGGCCGAAGCAGAAAAAACATTTTTTTTTCTTTGATTTCACTTGTTATTTATAGTTTTAGGTCCTTGCATTATTTGCAATTTGGTATTTGAGAATTGTAGCCAAATACTTAATGAAACTTTAAAAGTTATCGTAAAACCCGACAAAAATAGTTTACTATTATACCTTGTTCCAATTTTTCTAGAGCCTTCATATTGGGTGCCTGAATCTTGGTCAAGGTGTTCTGCAATTGGTCAATAGCTTTTTGAAGCTTATTTTCTTTCCTTCTAATTTCGTCCCTTTCTTCTAAATCTTTTAAGTCGTCAGAGAGGGAGCTGTAGTCTATTTTGATTCTGTAAATAAGTAAAAAAGAATTATAAAATTACAAAATAAAAATATAATTTAAAGGAAATTTGACGCGGACTTAAAAAATCAAATCGTCGGTCTCAGGACATAACAGCAAGCGCGGATCTGGGTCAAAATCTAGGGGGGGGGGGGGTAATAGTCGAAGATTTTTTTTTTGTAATATAATTTTTTATTTTTTAGACGGGTAATTTTCCTACTTTCCACTATTTTATTAGGAAAAAATCCATAGTTTTTTTTCTAGGGGGGGTAATTACCCCGTTAGCCCTCCTGAAATCCGCGCTTGCGTAAGACCCTATGTCGATTTTTACAACTTTGCAGGAAAGCCATTTAAAGTAAACTGATGTATAAAGAACTTTCAGGATTTTATATTTTTCTTTTGGAATTATAAACTAGAAATCATGTAAGTTTTTTGTTAATAATAATTACCATATTCTCAAATACCAAATTGCAAAATAATGCAAGGACCTAAAACTATAAACAACAAGTGAAATTAAAGAAAAAAAAATAAGAAAAAACTTTTACCTTTGACAGTGGGAAGGAAGAATTATAGAAATTTACCTTTGACAGTGGGAAGGAAGAATTATAGAAATCAGTTCTTGTATTGAGACACCGCAGACCTGCATAGATGAAAGTTTTCCGAAAATTTATGTATGGCTGCGGTGGTTCAATGTTTAGAATGTTTGCGTACAGAGCAAGAGATCCCTGGTTCAAGTCCCGGCCGAAGCAGAAAAACTTTTTTCTTATTTTTCTTTCTTTAATTTCACTTGTTGTTTATAATTACCATATTGTTGTAATAACGGTTTTTGTGAGATAGGGCCTGCAAAGTTGTAAAAATCGAGATAGGGCCTTATGTCATGAGACCGACGAAATTAAAAGAAGGTCAATTGATTAGAAATACAAAGTTCATGTTAACATTTCAAAAACTAAAAGTAAAAGTTGCAATTCAGTTTGGCAGTTGGATTCTTTATACTTATATGATTTTTTACTTACAGCGAAATTAAATTTAAAAAAAAAAAACTAGTTTTTTTAGCATAAGCTTTTCGTGAAAATCAAGACTCGCATGAAGGGGTCTGTTTTTTCTATATCCACTACAAATACGACAAACTCCAAAGAAACATACCAAGAAAACAAAAGTTCTTTAAATTTAGACCTATATTAGAATTAACACCCTGTATATGTTTCGAGTTATGGTAGAATAAATCTGCTTAAAGAGACTTACCTAGCTTCCCTTTCATACTGCTGAGTGGTGCTGTTCTGATCAGAGGCTGAAGTATTTGAGGGATCAGCAACAATATCCTCCATATTACCAACCAACATTGGTATAGGTATATCCTCCATCTAAAAATTGCCAAACGCGATTAATGTTTTTCTGCCAATTTTTTTCAAGAAAAGCTATCTTATGAGAATTGGTTTTTACTTAAAGTCGATGTCTCTACAGACAATGAGGTTTTGCGCACAGAAACTCGGTCTGCAAACGGTATATTGCACACACTTTGTGTAAAACTTTTACTCAAAATGTGGATTATGGCAACTGGGCTGGGCTCCACAGTAACCGTCATCGCTTTGTTGTTTTATTGACTAAATACGTTTAAAAAGTGTTTTAAAGTTTTCCGAAAATGTCTGATAAATAAAAAAAAAAGAACGATTGTTGTTTCTTATTTGTAGTCGTATATAAACTATAGTAAAAAACTCGTTGAAAACCTCTGCATACTCGCTCGATCGCTCGACTTGTGGACCTCGCCTTCGGCTCACTTCACCAATTTGTCTTGGTCGTGTGCAAATAATCGTTTTCAAAACTTGTTTAATATACTATTAAAAACCCTACGTAAATTAGAACACGCATTTTGCAGTACTCAATCGATTTAATAAAATTTAATATGTATTTCTCTTTTTCTCCAAACTCTCTTTTTTTTCGATCAAATACTAATACGGCGTTTTGAAAAACTAGAAGTTGCGACTAAACCTACTTTTACCCAGAATGACGATTTATAATGTAAAGAAGAAAAAAACAGTATCACCTTTGATTATGAAAGTAAGTGTTACCTTGCAGTGCATTAAAATGTTATGTCTATCACTCTTCAATGATTCGATTTTATTCTCGATAGACATGATCTGTTTTTGGATGGCTTGGACATCTTTGGCCACAGCGCCTACGTCTCGGCGCGCTTTGCCGACTTCTTCCTCCATGTCCTCGACCTCTTTTTTCTTGGATAGTTTTTGGGCTTTTAGTTCTTCGAGGTGTTTGAGATCTCTAAAATATTTAGTTTTAATCAATGATAACAAAATGGAATGAACTACATTAAAATAGCTATACAAATCCTTAATAAAAAGGTATTTGTTCGACATTAATTTGTGAATATAATTTCTTGCACATTATGTTAAAATGACTCAATACAACGATTCGAGCGACTTTGCTTTTAAGTAGAGGTCCTCGATACATTTTGAGAGTTGTTTTGACTCTCTCTCACTTTGAACATTAACACCAGTATTTACTAAGGCGTAAGTTTTAGTCTAGGTTTTGGTTTCAGTTTAGGGTTTAGGTTTAAAATTTAAATGTGCATTGGTTTGGAAAAATTGATTTTTATATTAACCGAACCGAACCGAACCGCAATTGATTTGGCATTTTTACCTGTATGGACGAAAAAATGTCCTAAAAATTGAAATTTAAGACGATTTGTTCTTGAAATGGACCATATAGACCGGAAAAAAGAAGAAAACATGGAAACTGATTTTTCTACAACTGTCTAATTTAGGCTACTACGTCACTTTAAACCCCTAGGTCATGGGATTCCGACTAAAAATCATCCTAAATTTTAAACTACCTCCGGGGGGTGGTTTATCTCATTGTAACTTGAAAACAATCACGTTTTTGTTAATTTATTTGTTAAAAATGTAAAATTTGATCATATTTAGGAACGATATGACAAAATTTTATACGATTTTTAGCTTCAATTAACTATTAGAGCGAGTTTTTTAGGGCAATGTACACAAGGCTGGATAAACCGTTTAGTACTAAATTCTCATATCTCTTTTATATTTTAGCATGTAGCTTTTAAACGATATTTGCCTTGACGAGGAAAGTAAAAAAAAAACGATCTTTAGACTAAAATCCAAATAAACTCACACGCGATTTGTTTATTTGCAAATAATCTTTAAATTAATATAATAAAAAATGTTTTTATTTATTTATTTATTGTAGCAGTCATTTTCCATTAATGGTTTTAATACGCTCTAGCCATATAGATATATTTAAGATGTACGTGCACCGAGATGACAGCAGATGACAATCCCAGTACTTAGTCCAGCAAATGTCAGTCAAGTCACTTTTACGTAATTTTAATAAATTTAAAAATTTAAGTTTTATAATAAAAATTACGAAATTAGAACACATTTTCCGACAATGTCAAGTTTGGGAAGTAAGTGTAAATTGAAAAATGTAAGTAATTCACTTAAATATCGCTGCATTTTCACTTAAACCTCGTTCCCTACAAACTTAAACCTATAGTTTAAACCATTTCTTTTCCGTTTTTTCCATTTTTTTTACGAAATCCTTGCAGATTCTTATTTAAACCGGTTTTTTTCCATTGCGATATAACATATGTAGTTATAATTAGTCCAAAATTCCATTAACTTTTATTAAGTTTGGAAGAAATTCAGTTTCACTAAAGATAAACTAAAAGTTAAACCTAAACCTAAACTTTAAACTTAAACCCTAAACCATCTTAGTAAATACTGGTGGTAAAGTGTACTAATTGGCCTGTTTAAAACCCTGTCAATTCAAAAATTAAAAACAGACTAAGAATATAAGAATATAAAATGCGCAGAGCGCCAAAAACAGTTCACTTCGAGAACTACGCGATAGATGGCGCTGCTTGAATGTCATGAATTGGTTTTGTATGTTTGTGATTGTATGTATGTATGTTTGTATTCGAAGGTAAGCCCTACTGGACCTCCATGCACTGTGACCACATATGGATCTATTGTGCCCACATACCTACATACTAAGTTTGACTAAAGTGGCATATTTTTTTTCCACCCAGCACAAAAAAACTCTGGAGATTACAACAATAAATGATTCAGGCTTAACACTTTGGTTCAAAAATATACCACTAAGGCCTCTGCATTATTAGCCATGTTTGTGATTAGTAACCTGTTAACACATTATAGTTGAGGATATATATAAGTGGCACCACGTCATAGCTATGGTAAACCAAGTTTTGCGGCAACATATATGCAAAAAATTGTTGTTTCACTTTGTACCTGCAGTGTGCCGCTTTATATGTCTATAATAAAACACCGAGACTAATAAATAAAGATCCTAAAGATAAAGGAGAATTCAAAAATATATTAAAATGTGCGCAAATAATGATTTAGTTGCAAAAACGGTCATTTGTTTTGTAAAAAGTCGGTCCCAATTTGTTTGACATTAAAACAGTCAAAACAACAACGAATAGAAAACGTCATAGCCCGGCTAAATCAATATGTTCGTAACAACCAGACAAGAGTATATATGTTCCTTTCTAATAAAATCGTTTGGAAGAAGACATAAATAAAAAGCAAGTAAAATAGTAAGCTAATGACTAATTAGTGCAGTGCCTCGTTTTGGGAATCAATACCAATAATACCTTTAATACAATATCAAGTATAGTAA
Source organism: Aspidapion aeneum (assembly GCA_963576565.1). Lineage (NCBI taxonomy): Eukaryota > Metazoa > Arthropoda > Insecta > Coleoptera > Brentidae > Aspidapion > Aspidapion aeneum. The sequence continues at coordinate 27,621,696 of OY755038.1, read as the reverse complement.
TTTGTTAGGTCGGAAATTTCTATCTAGGACTATCTTTTGTGGATCTGAATCTTACCTGTCCATTTCATCTTTTTGTTTCTGTTCCGTTTTCTTTGCACTGGCTAGTTTCTCTTCCTCGTCGTTTAAGGTGCGTTCCCATCTGCTTACATTGCTTTGAGTATCTCTGTAATAAAAATAAAATAGATAGTCCAATTCAGAGAGAATTTATAGATTTTATATTTTTATTGCTGGCCGATAGAATCATTTGAGGTGGCATTTACAAAGAAAATTTATATCACATAAAAATCATAAAAAAATCGTATAGAAATATGAGAAAACGCCCAGCCGAACTTTTCAAAAAACAAATAATATTGGTATATGTATTGTATTTAAACATAATAATATTTGTAAAAAACTAAAATTTAATTAAATTATATATAAATATAGTAGAATATAGTAGAACACATTTTTATCAATAATTTGTGTTATAACCAAACAAATCGTAGCAGCTTTATACCGTTTCCACCAATGCATGCCCACCCTGATTCAAAAAACGCATCAGTTGACGCTGCATTTAAAGCCGGTGCAAATCCATGGCCCATCACGTGATGCGTTTTTTGAATCGAGGTGGGCATGCATTGGTGGAAACAGGGTATTCGTTTCTGATATATTTACAAAAAACTGTTTTCTAGACTGACATAGCGTGGAGTTCACTTGGAGTCTGCTAAACTGCTAGGAAGGTATCAGATCCGTTATGGATCCATATAATTTTTATTACATGAGGAAGAAAAGTTAAAAAAAATGCTGTAAAAATTAGCTGCTTGATGTCAAAAAAAAAATGTAAAGTTACAGTTTTATGTGGAGCATTACATCCTAAAAAAATATGGTTGAGAGAGAGTTGGAGTTCCACCCGAATCTTTACCTGCTTTTTTCAAATTCCAAGTTACTGGCAATGCGATTGATCTGTTTTTCGAACTCGAGACGCTTCTTCTTTCTTTCTTCCTGGGCACGCAGTTCTCTATCTTCATACTGACGGATGTTCCTGACGCCTATTTCTCTAAAAGTTAATGACAAAGTTTGAGAATAGGGATCTTTTGCACGCACTCAATTATCTAACTTTATCCTTATTAATGCGACGTTAAACTACAGGTATCACGTGGTATTTAGAAATCCAATTTTCACCCTTTGCAGACACAATTTTTATTTGCGATATTTTTGTATTCTTTATTTATCTGTCAAAAGCCTGTTGTGTTCTGTATGCAAAATTAATTAAAACAACTATAGGGAAACACTAAAAATCAATACCAGTGAAAAACCGTCAGGAAATTATAGGATGTTCTGTTTACTGTTCTGTGTACTTCTTTTTTTTTACACACTTCACAGAACATTGATGACTTTTGGTTAGTTGATGTACAGTGTTGCCAAATAACACATATCTACCAGTTTTTATAAAAAACAAGTTTCAATAATTGGCATAAAGCTGTCCAGTTTGATAGGACACTACTTGAAGATAATTCTTGTATACATAAAAATTGCCGAGAGCAACTCTCCCGAAGCTGACGAGTGGAACCTCCAGTGTTGTTAGTTAGGATACAGTGTTGTCAGCAATAAAGCTGACCCGCGTATCTAATCGAGTTTAGAAAGCGTCACTTTATCCCAGGTGGGTACAGCTCTCAAGAGTTCTATTATTTAGAACTAGGCTTCCTTATTTATAGTATTAGTTTCATTTATTCAATTTAACTGTTACTTAAAATAATGTGACACGAATTTATTAATTGATTTTCATTAAAACGTAGTTATCGAAATTTGGGATACTTTATTTCAATTTACACTTTGACATCATCGTGCTTTTGGCAAATAATATTAAGGAATCCTTAGTGGTTAGGACAATTCCTATAAATCTGGCAACTATCAGCTTGGTTTGAGGTTACGTGGGTAAATAAAACCACTTGGCGCCCTAAAATTGACATCTTATATTTAAATATTGGAACATTGAATCCAAAACTAACCCATGACCGATTTCAACTAGACTGGTTCAAGCCCCATAACCTAACTTTTAAAAAGTTACGTAACACTCTATGTGGCAGAGCGTTTGCATGAAGCAGAAACTCACTTCGAATAGGCATATATCAACTTTTTTCCCGATAGGTAAGTTTTACTGCAGTAGTACGCAGCAATAATTCTATGTTTGAGAATATTTCCCATTCTTTTTCTAAGACTCGTTGTTTCTTTCTCTCAGTTGTTTCCCTTTTTAGTTCTTCCTTGTTTTATTTTTCGATTTTCTTCTGCCATTTTTTGCAACTTTCTTTTCTGGTGTTTTGTTTCTTGTAGGTAACTCTGATTGATTTTATCAATTTAAAGCAATTTTTACTTAGGAAAAAAATTTTCAGGTCCGTATTTAACTTTTGTACTTTAAATAATATACGTCAAAAACTACATCTTCTGTCAAATTAATAACAGAGTTTACCATTTAATCCCATCAAAAAAGAGGGGAACAAGTACGCAAAATGTTACCTGCAAAAGTCGGAAAATACGTCATCCTCGACATTGTTCATTCTTAGTTTGATCTCTTCTGTTGTTGTTTTGAGGGTTGAGAGCTGCGGGACTGTATGCGCACTGGTCGTTTTATAAAATCTGGGTGCAAAAATCCTTAAAAGGACGATGTAAAAATATTAATTTTTCCGAGCCACACAAAGACAATATAGAGGATTGGCACTCACCTTTTCAGCTGTTTCCGTCGTCCAGAGGAGCTCCTCTCGCTGGCCCAGTCGTTGCAGTCGCTCCACACTAGAATCACTTGTTTGTGTAATGGTTTAGTTTGATTTTCTAAGAATGTTATTGGATTTTTTGGTTAATAGAATTTATCACCATGCTGCGTGGTGATCTCGATAGAATACGACAGACGAATCTTTTTTGGTTACGCCTTTTTGCGCAGATTCATTTTGTAGATGGCGCTGGCGTTTTGCTTGTGCCAATCAAATTGAAATTGTGTGGGTTTTCCGAATACGGGAATTTGGCGCAAAATTTGAATTTAGAATTAAAGTTGCACGAACATTTTCCGCCCACTTAAAACGAAGTTTTACATTGAGATTAATTGAATAAACAAATGGCTATATAAAAAAATATAAGTTAATTTAAACCTTAAAGGGTAGGTTATTAAAATCCGTTTTAGGTTTATAGATCAAAAAGAAAAAAAAAATGAAAAAAAAATATATATATATTCTAGATAACGACACACGAAACAAAAGAAGTTGCTTGGGAGTTTAGTGCGCATCTAAAGGTAGTGGGCACAACTTGACCACGGGACGAGTGAAAAGTCCGTGTTGTGTTTTAACAGTAGCAACTCGAATGTGATTATCCCGACCAGGATGTACCGATACTATTCTACCCAGCAACCAGTGTAATGGCGGCCTAGTTTCATCCTTAATTAATACAAGCGTATCTAGCTTGATTTCAACCGAAGGGTCCGACCACTTAGAACGCTGTTGTAAAGTATTTAAGTACTCGAGTTTCCAACGCTTCCAGAAATCGGCATGAATTCGTTGGATAAGTTGCCAACGCTTAAGGGTATTAACTTTAAGGGTAGAAAGGTCAGGATCAGGACACGAATTAAGGGGTTCCATTGTGAGGAAATGACCCGGAGTCAAAGACGTAAGATCGTTTGGGTCAGAGCTTTGCTCACAAAGGGGTCGAGAATTGAGTAATGCCTCTATTTGGGCGAGGAGAGTATAGAGCTCTTCGAAGGTTAGTATCTGGTCACCGATGACCCGATACAAATGTGTTTTTATGGATTTGACTCCTGCTTCTGCTAGACCATTTAGGTGGGGGGCTCCCGGACTATTAAGACACCATTTGATTTTTAAGCTCTCAGAAGCTAATTTCGAAAGATTATGGAGCTCCTTAATAGCCCCAACAAAGTTTGAGCCTCTATCACTTGTGATTTGGACACAAGTGCCACGTCTAGCGACAAAGCGTCGTAACGCAGCGATGCACGCCTCTGTGGTTAAATCCGAAACAAGCTCGATATGGATTGCCTTGACAGAAGTATCGACAAAGACTGCGATATATGATTTACCAACTTGTGCTCCACGACGTCTCTGACCTACAAAGGTTTTGATTGGGCCTGCATAGTCTAAGCAAACGTGTGAAAAACATTTTAATTGTGACGTTCTAAAAGAAGGTAAATCCGACATGTACGGAGTGTAAGGTTTTGGTTTTAAGCGAAAGCAGGGAATACATTTCAATAAAACCCTCTGAATAGCTCGACGTGATGACATAATCCAAAACTTTTGACGAATTAAGTATTGGACTGTGTTTATTCCGGGATGTAAATTTTCGTTATGAGTTTGAATAATGATCAATTGGGTTAATCTATGAGATTTCGGCAATAATAAGGGATGTTTTGCCTCAAAGGAGAGTTGAGAATGCCGTAAGCGTCCGCCCACTCTAAGGAAACCCAATTCGTCCAAAAAGGGCGCGAGTTTGCGAAACGGCTTAGGTAATAGCTGAGTATTTTGAATTTTTTGAATGATATCCAAAAAACACTCTTCTTGGACCCTTTTAACTAAAACAAGTAGAGCCTTGTGTAGTTCAAAAGCGGAAAAAACGCCGGATAAAGGGTCAACTGAGGGTTTTCGATTGTGAATAAGTCTTAGAAAATGACAAATGATTTTTTGAATGGTATTTAAATTGGATATTTTATCGATTAGTCTATCAAAAAAGTTTTGATTTTGAATTTCTGCCGTCAGCACCACTGAATTTTCCGGTTTTTCTTCTTTGAGAACCTCGTCTGGAACTCCCAAAGAACGTTCATTTATAAACCTTTGAATTTGCCACTCCGTAGTGGGCAAGGTAATCCATGGAGGGCCGTGAAACCAAAGAGGGTGATTTATTAAGTTATTGGGCGACAACCCTCTGCTAGCGCAGTCGGCAGGGTTCTCGAGTGAAGTAATGTGATACCATGGGACTTCGGGGATTGTTTCTTGAATACGACTTACGCGGTTTGCCACAAAGGTCTTCCACTTGTGAGGTGAAGATGTGACCCAATGAAGCGTGACCTGTGAGTCCGAGAACGCAAGAATTTCATCGATTACGAGTAATGATGAATAGGTGCGAATAACTAGTTCGAGTAAATCAGCTAATAGAGTAGCTCCAAGTAGTTCCAAACGTGGGATTGAAATAGTGTGTAAGGGAGCAACCCTTGACTTGCCCATGACTAGAGCAGTTTTGATAATTTTATTTGGTAATTCGACGCGAACGTATACGCAAGAAGCGTATCCTAGCTCGGATGCATCGCAGAAACCTAGCAATTGACATCGTTGAATATTATTCGAAAAAATATGTCTAGGTATACAAAGATTCGAAAGAGTGGTTAATTGATTATTGAATTGATTCCAAAGAGTTTTGATTGGATCGGGGGGTATTTCATCCCAATCAGTTTTGCATAACCAAAGTTTTTGCATAATCACTTTGGCTAAAAATGAAACAGGCGATAAGAAACCTATAGGATCCCAAATTTTAGCGATAGCCGATAAAATATTCCTTTTGGTGCAAGGTTTTTCACAAGGGGTACAAGAATAGGTAAAAGTATCTGTAGAAGGGTGCCACTGAAGGCCCAACACCTTAATCGATGTTGAAGAATCGTCTTCAAAGGTAACAGGGATCTGACAATCAGCGGGCGACAAATGTGAAAGAAGTTTCGGATTATTTGATGCCCATTTTCTTAATTCAAATTTCCCCAATTTAAGCAACGCTATGAGATCCTTTTGAAGTGATAAAGCACCTTCTAGAGAGTTAGCTCCACAGCAAATATCGTCCATGAAAATGTTATTCAAAAGGACCTGGGATGCTTCAGGATAATTCTTAGCCTCCAGGATGGCTAGTTCTCTAAGAGTTCTAATAGCTAAATAGGGACTTGAACTAACACCAAACGTCACTGTATTAAGCCTGTATTCCTGCAGGGGTTCATTGGGATCAAATCGCCAAAGTAGCCTTTGGTAGTCCCGATGAATTGGATTAATTTGAATTTGTAAAAAGTGCTGTTTTATATCAGTTAAAAATACGATAGAATAAAATCTGAATTTTAATAGAATTTCGGAAATATCGGCTTGTAATTTTGGTCCTATTAAAAGAGTTTCGTTCATGCTTAGGCCTTTCGAACCCTTAATCGAGGGGTTAAAAACCACCCGGAGTTTAGTCGTTGATTTGTCAAGACGAAGGACTCCGTGATGTGGTAAATAAGAACATAACTGAGGTCTAGGTTCGGATCTTGGAATTAAAGACATGTGCCCGTTTTTGAGATATTCTCTCATAAAATCCGAGTACATACTATAGAAATTTGAATTTTTTATTAAGCGAGATTCGAGAGACAAAAATTGACGGTAGGCCACTGAATATGTGTCTCCTAGGTCAGGAGGGTCAATGTGACGAAAAGGCAAATTTACAGTAAATCGGCCCGAAATATCTCTAGTGGTAGTTTTTTGGAAAATCTCTTCACATCTTTTTTCTTCGGGTGAGAGAAACGTTTTTGACTTAATTGATTCTAGTTCCCAAAATCTGCGAATATTAAAGTCGAGAGACTGCTCACAGGAAGTAAAGTACGAATTGACTTGAGGTGAAATATTTATGCTTTGAGTTTGGCCCATCAAGACCCAACCAAAAACTGTCTCAAAAGCGGAGGGTAGGCCGTGAGGTCCTGGAATTCGTCCTGATTGGACGATTTCTGTGTAAAGTTGTGCACCTAAGAGTAAGTCAATTGGACCAGGGTTGTAAAATTGATTATCTGCAAGCTTTAGATTTGAAATATGACTCCAATTGGATGAATCTACCTGTATTGAGGGCATATTCGAACAGAGTTTCGGTAAAACGAAGACTTGAATAGCAAAGGTAGGCTCTTGTTGGCCTAGGGCTCGAATAGTGCAAGTAGAAATGCCGTTAGTGGCCGACGAAGATTGATTTAGTCCCAGAACAGGGATCGAAATTTTGTTTCTTGGCAAGCCTAACCTGTTAAGACAAGCTTCGCTTATCAGGTTAGCTTGGCTACCGCTGTCCAGAAGTGCTCGGACAGGTTGGTAGTTACCCCGACTATCCAGTACCTCTAATTTTATAGTCGCTAGAAGCACTGTCGTCCGGGGCGTCAAGGTGGATAACGAAGAGTATTGATTTGTAGATGTATTTGGATTCGAATTGATTTGAATTGAATTTGAACTGGGTTGAACAAAACTAGGGTTCTGTTGGCTAAGACTTGAATTTGAATTCTGATACGATAAGTTTGTGCCTGTGCTAGGCACGGCCACTTGATTTGAATTAAAACTTTGATTTAAGTTCGAATTTTGATTTGAATTTTGGCTTGAATTAACAAAGGATTGACTTGAATTCTGACGGATTGAATCTGTCGTTTGCGATAGATGAATAAGACTATGGTGCCTATGTCGACATACCCTGCAGTTGTAGGTACTACTGCAGTCGATTACTTGATGATTTGAACGTAAACAGTTGATACATAACGATTGTTGTTTTACATAAGTAAAACGATCTGAAGGAGATTTGGAAATAAAAACACCACACTGCGAGAGTGGATGAAAAGAATTATTGCATAATTTGCACTTATAGGGTTGTTGGTTTTGTCGAAATTGAATATTGGATTGTTTATTTGCTACTTGTGAGTGCGTATGCGCTAAAAAATTTGATGGAGGGCTTGATTTGTACTGATTATTTGAATAAGAATTATATTTTTGGTTACTAGAATTCGAATAATTTGGTTTTTGCTGTTTTGAAGTCGAAGGTTGCATTTGCGTATTTTGGGGAGATAGCTGTACTGTTTCAAGAGCACGGCATTGGTTAATAAGAAACTGAATTAGATTTTGATATGTTGGAATCTCGGTAGTACTATACTTTAATTCGAAAGCGGTTCTTGTGGTTTGATCGATTTTTGATAATAAAATTGAAAATAAACAAAAACACCACGACGTTACTGGAAATTCAAGATTTTCGAGCGCCGCAATATTCTCGGAAAAGGTATCTACCAAGACTCTAAGATCCTTTGCTGACTGGTTTCCCTTTAAAGAATTTGCATAGTAGATTGAGCTCCAGTAGGTACTGGCTAAAAGTCTTTTATTTTGATAGCGATCTGTTAATACCTTCCAGGCGATTGCGTAATTACTTGCCGTTAATTTTATAGAACTTAAAATATTAAGTGGTTCGCCCTCAAGGAAGGTTAGCAAATGTTGAAATTTCCTTATATCGGAATAATTAGAGTTTTCGTGAACCAAACAAGAATAAACATCGTAAAAGGTTGGCCACTTTTTTACGTTTCCATTAAAGCAAGGTACCTTTAAAGGGCCCAGATCATCGCTACGTGAATAGTGTGAAGTTGCGGGGGTGAAATTTGAGTGAACTGAATCGGAACATAAACTCGAAAAAAGAACTTTAGCTTGGTGGTAGAATAGATCCGTATCTTTCCTAATTTTGTCTTGTACTTCGAACTCATCATCGTCGTCGTCTTTCAAGAGACCTATGATGTCATTATGAATGTTTTTAAATTGTTCATAGTGATCATCTAACGATTCGTAAAACGCCTTAAAAATTGGCAAGGAAGAACTATCTGATTTAGCTTTTGTTCCCAAGTTATACGTTTCCGTAATACGAGATATTGAAACTTTGCGTTGATTCTCAAGCTTTTTTACCGACATATTGTTAATTAAAAAAATAAAAAATATTTAAAAGGAATAAAACTAACACTTGACCCCTATTGACTTTAATCAGTCCAAAAGAGTCCGACAGCATATATTTTATTATCGATTTCTCGAATAAATGCAAAAACTTATCAACAGCTGTTCCTAGGTCGCGATCTTTCTCCCAAAATAAATGCACAGAAAACAAATTGTACCTACTACCGTTTACTTATAATTTACAGGTAAATACTAATTCTACCAGATGTGTTTGTTTACCTGTTAAATAAGAATAAAGCATTCAACTCACAAGCACTTTTGTTGTTTTGAATAACTATAACATATTATTTAAACAAATAACTATTATTTAAACAAATTTCGATTTTTGAATCAAAACAAACGACGTACGAAGTGCCAATTTCGGCTGCAATGAAATGTGGGTGGAGCCACCGTTAAGCCACGCAAGGGGGGACGGAACCTCCTTTCTAAACCGGACACGGCAACAACGAATCAAAATGGCGAGGGTAAAAATCTAATATTTTTAGCAAACAAATTTTAAAAAACTATCTGGGTCGTGGGACCAGAAAATGTTGTTGTTTTGAGGGTTGAGAGCTGCGGGACTGTATGCGCACTGGTCGTTTTATAAAATCTGGGTGCAAAAATCCTTAAAAGGACGATGTAAAAATATTAATTTTTCCGAGCCACACAAAGACAATATAGAGGATTGGCACTCACCTTTTCAGCTGTTTCCGTCGTCCAGAGGAGCTCCTCTCGCTGGCCCAGTCGTTGCAGTCGCTCCACACTAGAATCACTTGTTTGTGTAATGGTTTAGTTTGATTTTCTAAGAATGTTATTGGATTTTTTGGTTAATAGAATTTATCACCATGCTGCGTGGTGATCTCGATAGAATACGACAGACGAATCTTTTTTGGTTACGCCTTTTTGCGCAGATTCATTTTGTAGATGGCGCTGGCGTTTTGCTTGTGCCAATCAAATTGAAATTGTGTGGGTTTTCCGAATACGGGAATTTGGCGCAAAATTTGAATTTAGAATTAAAGTTGCACGAACATCTTCTAACTGTTGTTCGCGATTGGCCATGCTCTTCTCGATGGCCTCGATCTCAGGGCTGTAGTGTTTGATCTCCTGTTTCAGACTAGTGATTTCTTTTTCTACCTTGATTATTTGTTTTTTCTGTTAAAAAAAGAATATAGTGTCAATTTGGGTAATTCTAAACACCCCAAGAAACAGTTTACATTTAGCGCCAAACTGTAATGCCACGTGTTACCTAGAAAGATGCGTAGGGTAAGCACTATTCTTTTGGAGTTTATTTGGTATACAGATGTTTCCTGAACCACTTTTAGCAAATTGATTTTTTCGTTTACAAAGACCTCTTAAAAAATATATTTTTATATACCGGCAAATGTATTGACAGATAATTTTGGTCTTTGGTGATTCTAGAGCAACTAAAGAGTGGATTTTACAACCAATCAAAATCAAAAGGAAAGGGTACACCATGCGTTTGACAATATCATTAAAAAAGCTGAAATAGAAACAGGAGTAAAATGGCACTCGTAGGCAACCCGTTAGACAGCCCAACCAAACTTACTATACTATGACTTTATTGGCGATTTGTACAAATGGTGGAGACTGTCAGTTGTTTTTTTGCTGAATAAGAAAGACAATCTCGGACTTTCTCTACTATAATAGATTTTATCCCAAATTTAATTAAATATATGACACGAAAACTAATAGAAGAGTACAATAAGTGGTGACTAGAGGTTAATCTCAATAAGACAGAATATGTGTATCGGTGGAACGAAACAGGATCTAATCTTAAATACCGGGCAGCGAATTACAAGGAAGAAAAGCAATAACTTTATTAAATGGAATAATTTGGGACCAAAGTATATCAAAACATAACAAAAAGCTTATATACAACACCATTGTAAAAAGTATTATTACATACGGCTCAGAAGTATGGCCAATCAAGGATAGAACAGAAAAAATGCTTTCCGCTACGGAGATGTTACAAATCAAAGGATAAGAGAAATTATGACAGTGGGTGAACGTACTTTAGTGAATGATATAAGAACAAAACAACTGGTGTGGTACGGACATGTACAAATAATGAATGGTGAAAGACTACCTAAACAAATACTACAATGGAAACCAACTGGCCGAAGAAAACGAGGACAGCCAAGGAGAAGCTGGAGAGAAGAAATAGACAGTGAAATAAAAATAAGAGGCCTAGATGATGAATTATGGGGAAACAGAAACAAGTGGAGATTGGGTATCGGAAGACGAGAACGTTGTGAAACCGATAAATATATATATATATATATATATATATATATATATATATATATATATATATATATATATATATATATATATATAATTAAAAAAACTGGCAAAAATACTTAATACTCTAAACCAGAGAACAGAAATGTCAAACTGATACAGTAAGAGGACGGCCGGTGGCCATTTTGAATTAAATCGGTATTCTATAATCCGTAATATGAAATCTTAGTTATAACAAACCAATCCAAACCAAAACGTGGTTAATATCTCGCAAATTTTAGACTTACAGTTGTCTCCATATCGTTGGTGGCAAATCTCAATCTGGTTTCCAATCCTTTAATTTGGGACTCCACCGTGTTCATCTCGGATTCTTTGCGGGATTGTTTCATAGCATCCCTCAATTCTTCGGTCAATTTTTCCTACAAAAAGAATCTAAATTAATGACAAGTAACATTAAGTTTTTAGTTTCCACGTTTCTTAGAGGCCTTAATGTTGGCTTGCACCTCTTTGTCGAAGGCAGGGATCTTTATATTACGTAGCAGTGGACACAAGCTTTTACAACCTTTTCGAAAGGTTCATGTCACACATGTCAGACTTGCATCTATCTAAGATCGCTATCGTCACAGCAGAACTTGGTTATAGACGATAGACTTGTTTCCTTTTCAGTGGAACAGTAGTGGTCGTCGTGAATTAGGAGATTTATACTGGCGCCATCCTGGTACCGACTATAGCACTTATAGTAGGCTCGTGGGTTATTAATTCTGGTTCCTCGGCTAGCTGCGTGTCTGCTCCTGGACTACACCTGCGTATATTCTCGATGTTCAAGGTCAAATTATATTTTGTGAAAAAGAAGTGGGCGGCATCGGCATGGCGATAAGAGATATTTTTGTTTTTGCATAGTTGTTCGAGACTCGAACCTGGTATGAAAAGTTTGTTACTTCAGTTAAATATCTGAAAAATTCAAAAGCTTCTGGAATTGACAACATACCTGCTGAGTAAATAAAAAAATGACGGTAAAAATATATGACCTTAAAACAAAAATCTGGACAGAAGCGAAAATTCCTGAGGAACGGACTCTGGCTATTATACAACAAAAAAAAGTGACAAGCTAAACTGCCAAAGTATGAGAAATCTTTTTTTATAATTTTTCGTTCTTTATTTTTACCCCTGCTTTGGAATGTAGTCTACCTTTTGTTGTTTCAACTGCGAAACATGTTTCTCGTCCCATCTCTTTGCTTTGCGGGCCAAATCCAAACTGCCTCCCGACATTATGCCGCTCCTTTGAAAGTAGGTACCATCCAGGGCTACAGCCTAAAAGTCATGATATTTTAAATTAGTACCCGAACCGACCTCAGTTGCCAGTAGAAAAGCTTATGAATTCTGTTGAAAAAAAAAATATAGTGTGTCTCCGGTTGGACCTATACTATAGTGGAGAACTTGTATTTATCACAGATTTTAAAATATGTCGCCATACATGAATTACATATTATTTTAAAATATGTCATACATACAGGATCTCTATACTATACTACTAAACTTTCTTGTTTGACATTTTTGGAAAAAAGTTAGAAATCTTCATTAACGCCTATTCTCAAAGGCCAACAAAATACTCTGCCAATCTATGGACACCTAAGCTCACACTGGGTACTATAGTTATAGTGTATCTACGTGAAAGCTAATATAACTAAAAACTGAAGTATGTTTTATTGAACTCCAGACTCAATTACCTTTCGTTTGATACCACACAAGCCATGTTTTGACTTAAACTCTAATTTTTCAAATCTACCCCCACCCTTAAAAAAAACAAAAACTAAAATGTATTTTGTTAAACTCCGGACTCAATTACCTTTCGTTTGATATCACACACGCCATATTTTCACTTAAACACTAATTTTTGAAATTTACCCCCCCCCCCTTTTTTTTTAATAAACTAAAATGTATTTTGTTTAACTCCAGACTCAATTACCTTTCGTTTGATATCACACACGCCATATTTTCACATAAACTCTAATTTTTGAAATCTACCCCCACCCTTTTATTTGGCTTGTGTTTGGTGGATTTTGTTCATTTTTAAATGGGACCATCTCGACCCAAAACCCAACCTGGGTACCAAATTTCATTAAAATCGGGCAAGCGGTTTTTGAGTTATGCGCGTTGGTCGTTACAGACAGACATACACACACAGACAGACAGACAGACAGACAGACAGACAGACAGACAGACATACAGACAGACAGACAGACAGACAGACGGCGCAACAAAAAAGTTTCAAAATCATCTGAAACGCAAAGATATATAAAAATTTTTGAAATCGGAGCAACTTTTTTTTTCTCGAAAAAATTAGGATCACCATAGCTCACACTACTATAGTATAGTATATGTGTGAGCTAAAAATACAGACCTCGAACAGCAAAAGTTAAACAGAAAAATAATGTTTTAAGCTTCTCTATAAAGTAAAATAAAAATTCTTTAAGGAATCAAAATTGAAAATATCAATAAATAGTTTAGGCCCTACAGGTTCAGATTCTACATTTAATGAGAGAGGCAACACACTTAGAATGGATGGACATGAGACTCCTCCGAACATTTTAAGGGGGAACCACCCGCCACACCTAACCCGCTCTATAAACGTGCTTTCTTACAGTTTTTTGCTAATTACTCAAAAACTGACAAAAAATCTTCTAGAAACCATTTTTCAAACAGACAAAAATTGCTTTCTAGCGATGTACATGAGGTCTCTCTGACATGGAGTATTGCACGATCCATGAGCGTACCAAAAAAAGCAAAAATTTTTAAAATGTCTTTTTTTTTGTGGTATTTTTTCCCTTAACACACTGTTCTTCTCAAAAAAGTATTTTTAATCAAAAACATATTGTATATTCATTATATATTTATTAAGTTATACCGTTCTAACACAGCCGCCTTAAAATAAAAATTAATGTGTTTTTAGATATCTTCAAATCCTTCAAAAACGGTGAGTAAAAAATTATTTCTAGTTAGTATAACTCAAAACTTAATTTTTCGGATTGACATTATTTAAAGTAAGGATGAGATGCATCCCCCACCGCTTAACCCCTCTCTCTGACATGATTTTCCAGAAATCATTTTTTAATTATTACCTTAATTATTATTTACAACTTAGTCATTATGTTCAAAATTTTTGATTGCTTTGAGGATACCTAGGAACACATTTCTTTTTAGTTTAAGATGGCTGTTGTAGAGGTATGTCGAATTGATTAAATATGTAACTTTATACAATAGGTTCTTGACTAAACATATTTTTTTGGGAAAAGCAATAGGTAAAAGACAAAAACTATCACAAGAAAAAAAAATTATTCAAAAAAAACTCCCTGTTTTTTAATACGCCTATGGAACGTGCACCACTGTTTATAGTGGGGATGCCTGACTTCGTTGGAAAGCAAAAAGATTTTTTTCTATAAGCGTTTTAGTGTGGAAAGTGCCACTTTTCCGCACTAGTGCGGAAAAATATTTTTTCCGCACTAGTGCGGAAAAGTAAATTTGTTACGATTTTGAGGTAATCTATAACATTTAGACCGTTCAAAATACATTTACGAAATATCCTAAAAATATTCAAATTGACTAAAATTCTGCTATATTTTCAATATTTTCGATAAAATAAAGTTTTCAGTAAAATAGGTTCAAATTATAAGTTTTAAACCTCCCCGGTATAAATATCGTCATTGTCAATGTCAAACAACAATCAACACTAGTGGTTTTAGATTTGGCATCTTAAATCACCATAGCAACAAAGTACAAACAAACTGTCAAAACAAAGCCAATTTTGCAGATACAAGCGTCTTTTGAATTTTTCAAACAAAAAAATCAGATTTTCAATGGATTCTTCGGACGAAGATCTACCCCAGTCAGTTCTAGAAGCCGCTAGAATGTGAATAATAATAATTGATTTGATTAAAACGTTTTGAATATAAATAATTTTCTGATTAATTTTTAGTTTTTTCCTCACGCTTATAGAAAAAATAGTGTACCTAACTCGTGCGTAAAGTGTCTTTTCCGCACTTGATTGCTGGCCAAACTCCGCTATCGCGTCGTTTGGCCATCTGCAATCGCGTGCGGAAAAGAGGCACTTTCCGCACTAGTTAGGTAAACTACTATTAAAAAAGTTGACAGTTTTCGAGTATTAGCAAAAAACTGTCATGCACATTGGTTCCCCTTTGTATAATGTTCGGGGGGTCTCCTCTTTATTCATACCAAGTGTGTTGCTTCTCTAATTCAACGCAGTTTTTTTTTCAGTAGATTTAGTCCACAGTACACCGGTCTCTTTTTTAAGTGGTGAGTAACTGGCTGAATTTTCGTATATAGCTTTATTTTGCCGAGAAGCCCAACTTTTTCCGCTGCGAAAATTCTTGAAAGTGCTTCCGAACAGAGTGCGAGGGTTTTTAAGCAATAGAAAAAACAATAGTCAGTTACCAATTCTATATTGTGACTTTCTTCATCTCATAAATTACGAGATGAAAAAAGTTACAGTCAAGAATTAGTAATCGGATATTTGTTTCTGTGACTTAAAAAATGTATTCTTTATTTCTGCGCCCGCGCACTCTGTTAGAAATCACTTTTAAGAATTTTCGCAGAGGCCGAGGCGACTCCGCAAAAATTCAGCCTTTTACTCATCATTTAAAAACGACACCGGTGTACTGTGAAATAATTTAATTTCAAAAATCGATTTTAGGATCAAAATAACTCAAAAATGTTTAAAACAAAAATTTAATAAAAAACCTGATTTATCATGGTCCATCTTGTACTTGTAGAATATGGCCACTAGTTCTATTGTATTGATTAGTTTTCATTTTCAGTTTTGATGTTGATTTTATTAAAAAATAAATAGAAGTATTAAGATAACAAAACCTAGGAAACAATATGGCTCCAGTTATGGAAACCTTTTCTTTTAAAGTGTCAAATAAAAAAGTTTAAATATATTTAGGTCCATTCAGAAGCACGCTATAAAAAAACAAATAAATTATAAATAAATAAAAATTAATAAAAGAGTGATTCTGAAGAAATAAAAAAAAAGAAAAGACTATACCCGAAAATCTAAATCATCAAATCGGTTTTTCTTCCTGTATTCTCTGTCATTCTCCTGTATAAAAAATCAAAATATTTTTAAAAATTTGGTTTTTAACAAAAAAGATATGCCCTGATTAACTGTAAAGTAAATCCATTGTAACGGGTGTGACATTTTATGTTTTTTAATCAAAATTATTAACCGAACCGAACCTTGACAAATAAGGAAAACACCTCGGAAAACACTAAAAATAGGTGTTGACTGAATTTTTGTATACTTATCAGCATCTGGCGCACATCCCCACCTATTCTCGGCCAAAATCATCCTTAAGCTTCGCCAGATATAAAACACTAACACCAGTATTTACTAAAGGGTCTACAGTGCTAAGTGGTACAATCCTAGGTTTAAAAGTCTACATTTTGGTTGAAGGTTTAACTTATTTTTCTCGTGAATGCAATAGTTTTTAATATTTATATAAATTGTTAAAAATACCTTGGGATAAGGGTCATCTTTTTTCGTTGTAACAAAGACATTATTTCCACACAAAGGTTATAAATCAATAAAAATAATCAAATATTTTGGTTTAACAATGGTAGCCATATTCAAACCTCCAAATGTTACTAAAAAATGTCGAATAAAAACGGTGTAAGTCAGTGTCAGCTGTCCGCTATATTTTACATGTTAATTTGTTAGACCAGTTAGCGACGATTAAACCGATGGTCGATTGTTTTAGTGAATGAATAATTGAAAAGGGATTCTAATATATCTTGTGCTTTTTACAGTATTTAAATATTGATACGTATTTAATACGGTAATGCATCTACAGATATAGTTTTAAGTTATTTATGTATTATTTAGCTTTGAATATTTTTGTATGTAAGTTTTTTTGTCAATCATGGATTATTTCTATTGTTTTTCGAACTTTAAACCACCCCTCAGGGGTGGTACTACAATTTGAGACTATTTTTAACGGGAATCCTACGACTGCACGGACTAAGTTTCCAAAAAATTACATTTGGTTACAACATTTTTATGTGGTTTTTCTTTATTTCTAAAGTTAATTTGAATTTATATTAGAAGAAACTCACTGAGAAATGCTTACTAACATATTGCACATTAGGGTGAACCAAATCTTTGCAGTTATTTGACCTGTGAGTATTAAAAAAATACACTTAAACCGGTCGGTATCAAGTCTATAGACTTGATACTTAAACCCGGTCTACAATGCCAAGTCTTAAGGCCTTAGTAAATACTGGTGTAAAAGTCCTAAAAATCAGTCCTAACTTTTTTTTGAAAAAGTTATTCGTTATCGAGGAAAACGGAAAAAACACATTTTTAGGGCTTTTCGAAGCGAAGCTCGAGGATGATATTAACGGAGAATATGTGGGATATGTCTCTGATGCTAAAGAATAAGTATACAAAAATTCAGCCAGCACCTATTTTTTTAGAGGTTTTAGTTTTTTTTCATATGCCTTCTGCAATCATAGGCATATGATAGTATACCATTAAATCTACTTTGGAAAGCGTTGGAAAATACAAACATAAGCGTACAACTGATTAAGGCCATCAAAGAGTTATACCGCAATAGTAAGGCAAAAGTTAAAATAAAAGCAAAACTAACCAAAGGCTTTCAAGTAAATAAAGGTCTTAAACAAGGTTGCTGTATCTCGCCTACGCTCTTCAAGATATACTTGGAACAAGTCCTTAAAGTATGGAAGAGAAAATGCCAAAACATGGGAATTCCGTTGGACGAAACCACCTTGTATACTTTATGTTTCGCCGATGATCAGATAGTAGTGGCTCAGGATTATGACGACCTCGAATATATGACATAAAAACTAATAGAAGAGTACAATAAGTGGGGACTAGAGGTTAATCTCAATAAGACAGAGTATATGTGTATCGGTGGAATGAAACAGGATCTAATCTTAAATACCGGGCAGCGAATTCAGTCCTGTGATGAGTATAAATACTTAGGTCTAAAAATTACAGCTGACGGAACACTATTAAATGGAATAATTTGGGACCAAAGTATATCAAAACATAACAAAAAGCTTATATATAACACCATTGTAAAAAGTATTATTACATACGGCTCAGAAGTATGGCCAATCAAGGATAGAACAGAAAAAATGCTTTCCGCTACGGAGATGGACTATTGGAGAAGAGCAGCAGGGAAATCCAAGAGAAAGAGTTACAAATCAAAGAATAAGAGAAATTATGACAGTGGGGGAACATACTTTAGTGGATGATATAAGGACAAAGCAACTGGTGTGGTACGGACATGTACAAAGAATGAATGATGAAAGACTACCTAAACAAATACTACAATGGAAACCAACTGGTCGAAGAAAACGAGGACGGCCAAGCAGAAGTTGGAGAGAAGGAATAGACAGTGAAATAAGAATAAGAGGCCTAGATGATGAATTATGGGCAAACAGAAACGAGTGGAGATTGGGTATCGGAAGACGTAGAACGTTGTGAAACCGATAAATATATATAGTTTTTTTTTCACCTAGTATGGCTGTGCTATTATGTAACAGTATGAGACAATAGTAAAGCAACTCCTTAAAATTGAATATAAATCTAATCCTGGATCGATCAACAATCAAAAAACAAGTGGTGCATTTGAAAACTTTTATCCATTTCTCAGTTCACGTGTTCTCGTCCCACTGCAATTCTGTAATTAAAAAATCACGTATGCGAAAGATATGGTATAAAATTGAAAAATATATGAAAAGTGAAGCCAGTCCCCTACGCTTTCGCAACCTGCTTTTAAATTGGATGCACGTCGTTTGCTTTCTCTACCTTGCACACTTAGATCATATACCTTCATATACTTTGTCTCACGCACTCGTGATTTCTTAAATTCAGAATTGACTTGGAACACAGTGTAGTGCCTTTTTGTCACGTTTGCTAAAAAAAGTTATCTGTTGTACAATAGTTGTGAAATTTTCAGGACATATAACTTTTGTCTCCCTCGAATGGCACTTGCCATATTTGCGTAAAATTATACAGAAAAAAACTTATTGTATCGAAAATAGCCGAAACACGTGGCCTAAGAACTGGAATGAAGTTTTTAAAAGCACCGCTATTCTTTAATAACATATACATAATATTCCAATACCCACGGTAACTGCCTTAGAGTAATAATTTATTACTCTGAGGTAATTGCCCATTTATGATGCAAACATGAGGGCCTTGAGGTCTTTAAGCAAAAAAGATCTGATTGGTTGCTTTCAAAGACATATGCATATTATTTTCATATAGTACGTATTATTGCAATACCTACGGTACCTTACGATGCAGAATACAAACATATTTGAAATAGCAATATCAATGGGTATAAGTCTATCCTCTTTGCGGTCCTTAAGATAAAATGTCCTGATTGGTTATACTTTAACGCATGAATATTATTTTATTCTTGTATTCGTTACGTCATATCATCGGCGTACAGTTGACAAAAACTCTATCTATGTAAATTTGGTATCTGTGCATTTTTCGTACCTTTATTTCTAAATGTTTGCATCAAACGTCAACCATTGTGTAAATAGGTAACAGGGAGTATTGGAATATTACGTATATGTTTAATAGTTGGAACAGGATCAGATTTACATACAATTCTTGGGAGGTTTCTTCTCTTTTGGCTGGTACTGTATAAAAAAATGTAGCTTAGTGTAATCATCGATAAAATAGTTCAGTTATTCTCTGGTGTAAAATGCGCCACGAATCAATTTAAAAATTGGTGTGATTTTGTTTTGTCAATAGCAGGGAAACCAGGATTTATTTTATGTGTTTCATGTGTAGAAAATGATTGTTTTGAATTTCAAAGAAGTTGGATAAAAATCCAGGTAAGGCCCGATATGATAAAATACACACTGATCAATCTAGCTAATGGGGTTGAATAATTTTTTAGTTAAATACAGTATAACAATTTTTTATGTTGAAACTTACATCAAATCTGCCAATATTCAAGTCAAAGGCCACGTATCTGGCGTCGTCCAAGGTTTCACAAACCGTTGCATTGTTGGTGGCAAAAAGAACGGCGTTTTTTATGTCCGGCGGAGAGTATTGAAGTACATCGTATACAAGTTTGACACCTCGCGGTTCTTTGATGTCCCTGTAAAACAATGAGCCTTGTCACACACTATAAAATATAAAAACGTACAGCTTGAACCAAATTGAATTCTTTTGGGACCTCCCCATAATTTTGTTATCATTTTGCATAGAAATATAAAACAAAAACTGAATTAAATGATAGATCATTAAAAACGTTTTTCAGTTAAAAATAATTCAATTATTTTGGTGTATCTTTCAAGTAAGTAAGATATGATGTTTTTAACCATTTTTTTACATCTTAAATACTCTGACTAACTTTAACCTTATGACAAATATTGTTAAAAATATAAGTCTTAATCTAACTTTGAAAATATTTTGGTACTGTGGATCTCCAATTATGACTTTTTAAATTACTTGAACACCTTGCAGCCCCTCACCCCCACCAAAATTAATTAATAGCCGACGGGCAACACAAGATTTTGACGGGCATCGCAAGATTTTTGTGCCAAATTTGGTTAAAATCGGCTTATCAGTTTTTGAGTTATAATGTCCCCAGACAGACAGAAAGATCGACAGACAGAGACAATTAGAACCCTTTTTGGACCCAAATAACTTATTTCGAGTGAAAATAAAAAGTTTTTTGGACGATACCCATAGCCTATAAGTTGGCTTAGGTTTGGTATATAAAACAAAAGAAAATAATAAAATGACATTTCGGCGTTAACTTTGACTTTATTATTTGAAATATTTTGAAAACTGTTGACGTCAGACCCAAAGATTTTTGTGTCACTTTTAGTTTTTGAAATTACATAAAGTTTACATTTAATGACGACACTAATAACAATGACGTATTACACTTAATATTTTCATTGCTAATAAAGCAATCATTGTTAAAGTTAAAGTCAATTGACTGTGACAACATTTTTTGAAAAAAACTAATGTATTTTTTTTATAACATGTTTGGTTATGTTTCTTTCAAAATATATTTTTGTCATGACATTGATTTGTTTTGCTAGATACCACGCAGATATAGTTGGTTCGTTTCCATGCTCTTAGTTACATTTTTTTAAACTACAAAACATTTTATTTTATTATTATTTATTTTTTTGAAATTTAATTTTAACCCGGTATTAAGTAGTATCAAATTGTAAACGTTAAAAATAAAAACCACAAAGGTTTGGAACAAAAACTGAAGCAGTTCCAAATTACACCTATCTCGATTTGTATCCTTGTTTAACACACCTGATATTCCGTTTACCTATTTCCTCCAAACTGACCCATTTAAAATACCTACCTCGTCAACAAGCGAGAAACTGAAACATCGAAACCACAGTGTAGAACCATCGTTGATTTGACCAAGTCATACACATACTTAATTATAAAAAATTGGACGCCCGATAAGACCGATTACAAGAGGGTTGATCCTTGCCTGAAATCAATCTACGACCCTTACCGAACTAAATCTATTTGCTAATTAATGTTACACTAAACCTTATTAAAAACTGAATCATTAAGCCGCGATCACGCAAAAGCTAACAGTGCCTTAAAAATTACAAAGTGCGGTTAAAACTCAAAGCCTAAGTGAAGCTAAAAAGGAGTTACGACCGCCCAAAGAAGACAAACCACAATCGAATTACTCCATTTCCAAGATACCCTTTTCTTTGTAAAGAAAACCATAACTCTCTTTAGCTCGTTTTCTTTCGTTTTAAAACCCAATAATGGTCGTTTCTTCACCTCACTGCGTCCGCTTAAATTACGTTCTACTGTTCTCGCGCTCCCTATTGTTGACAAAAAAGCTATTACGCACTCGGCCCATTTCAATAGTCAGCAATCACAGCTTGTAGTTTTAAATATTTTGGCCTTTTTATAACTGGAAAAAGAACAAGCTAAAAATGGAATCCTCCCGCAACGATTATACACTAGACAGGATTGCTCAGTTTGCCGAATCTGTCTGCAATCGATGTTCAAGGTCAAACTCGCTGTTACTTCACCACTTGTGCTGGGCAGAAAGTGCGCCCATCGTTATATTGGATTTTATACGCTTTTAGAGCTATTTTCTTTATGCAAATTAAATTTTATGCAAAATTGAGACATTGTACATTTAAAAATATTGTCTTTACAGGGATGATAAATGATTTTAGAAATATCTGTTAAATAAATTAAATTTAAATACTTAAAGTGAAAAAAAAAACTACACATAATAATGTCGTAGTACCTATAGAGGTGCCCCATAACTTAGGGGCCATAGGCCAACAGGTGATAGAGGAGGTCATGTCTGATAAAAAAGTTCCTATAATGCATGGGTCAAAACTCTTTCTTTGTAGAGATACAGAGCATCAAAGTTGGCAATTTTTTTAACTTTTTTGATAATAACTTTTTTTAAAAACGCAGTAAAAATATGAAATTGGGTAAAGTCGTGTATCAGAACAAGAGCAATAAATTGAAATAAAACTTATTTTAAAAAACATTAGTCTGTCAATTTTTTTTTGAAAAAACTTTTTTTGGTATAAACTTTTAAAAATGCCTTATTAAACGCAATGTTTTTCTATATTTTTTGTTGATAAAAACAAAACTTTAGCGACACATAATAACAAATAAAATAATATAGATATTTTTTAAAATAAGTAAGCAAAAATTAATTTAAATAAAAAAGATTATTTTTTATAAATTTTTGGAGGTAATTTTGACAGCCTGTATCTTCTTAACTTGTAATTTTATTAAAACAAAGAGTATCATAGTTTTGAATCACAATTAGCTGAGTATTCAGCTGTCTGTCATAGATTTTCTTTTTTTTACAAAACCCTTTTCCCCCCACTCATCTAACATTAAAAATCCTATATCTTAAAAACAGATGTGTGTTGACCCCATGTTATATAAACTTTTTTTTCGGAAATAACCTCCTCGCTATCACCTGCTGCACTATGACCCCCAAGTTATGGGACACCCTGTATAATTTGTCCAATTGTTTTAAAAGTATATAAAGAAATTATTTTGCGATAATAATTAAAAACGGAAATATAGGTAGACGAAAAATTTATTGATTTATTTCAAAAAGGAAAAGCACAAATATTGTTCTTAACAAATAGACAAAAAAAAAGAGAAAAAAAATGCACAGAATGTATAGTTTAATTATTACAACCGCTTTTTAAAGCATGTTAAGAAATTATTAATTAAATAATTAAAAAACGGGAATATAGAACATAAAAAAAGTATTTATTATTACATTTTTACAAAAAAATAAAAAAGTACAGATACATACAATAAATTAAAAATATTAATATAAATAATAATATTTTATTTAGAAAAATATTCCTTTTCAATTCACAATCTTTTGTAATTTTCTTGATAGATATTATTAAACAAGAAGCCCATTTGCTGAGAAAATCGTGGCCATTTTTTTTACCCTGTAAACAAACGTTCTTCTCTGTCCTGAATCGAATTTTTACACACTGTTAACAAACCAAACGTGAAAATGTTTATTTATATGTCTTTTCTTAGTAGCACACTGCACTAAAACAATCCAAAAAACTTAAACTATTCAGCGAAATATCAACAAAACTCTGTTGAAAATACGAATAACATCAGATACAACGAACGTAAACGAATGATTTAGCACAAGTGGTGACGTCACGCCGCTCTCCTCACCCCGCACAATTTGTTAACACAGGTTAAATGGAACTAAGCAGTCCTTTATGTCTATAGTCCTTGATCCTCCCGCAATTTCATTATGTAATTAAACGAGCTTCAAATGCAACAAAACTTAGTCATATAACAATCATAAATATTGGGAGAATAGGAATAAAGGCTGATGAATCTTTTACCTCTAGAATATTTCAAAAAGAGATTACTGATTACTTAAAAGGCGAAATTAAAAATACACTTATTTACACTACAGACTTTGCTTAAAATACTAAGAGAGACAAATTAATATTTTAACTTTTCCATCAGTTCGCTAAGAAAATATGTTAAAAGCATTGGTTTTAAGTGGAATAAACCAAAGAATAGAAAATACCTGATGTATTTGCTTGACATCGTCACAAAAGAATCAATTTCTTGACGGAATACATCAAAATAAAAATTTTGGGTAAGATGGAACAGGTGAAACTATGCCCACAAGTTTTTAAAAAGCTAATAAAGGCCACCGATATATTGTGCTCCATGTTGGATTAAAGAAAGTATTTATTATAGGAGCTAGTTTAATATTTAAAAGTGAGCTAAATAGCGGAGATTATCACGAAAATGTGAACGATCAAATTTTTAAAATTAGTTTAAATCAAATCTTCCTCCAAAAAGGTTGCTAGTGATGGATAAGACCCACCCGATAATTAGTTTAGACCAAAGTGACACATATACTAAGTTAGGTTATGGATCATTGCTAAAGTTTAAATAAGATAAGAAATATGTTGTTTGCCACCAGTGTGACGTCATTCCAGAAAGGCGAAGTTGAATAGTTGAACTATATGGCTGACACCTACCTTAATCTCTCTTTCAAAGGCTTTACTTGTAGGTAGTTAAGCGGCAAAAACGTCTCTGGATCCAACATTTGTTCCTTCAGATATTTGATGCACTGTCTACCGGTGTGCTCGGTATCCACCACAATTGCTTCCATGTATTTTCCCAGCACTTTCGTAATAGCAATGTTGTATTTTTTGTGGATAGGTTGGCACATGTCGTACATACGGCCATACTAAAATTAAATGGCTTTCGATATACCTTCCTATAGTTCAGGTTCAGTGAAAGGGAGAAGAGGAGTAAAGACAGTATGAAAATTGATATTAAATGTGTCTAATTTTTCTGGGTTAAAAAAAACCCCGAAGTAAACATCTTTACAAGATTAGGCGACTTCTATCTCAATTGGGGATATAAAGGGTACACACGTTAGGTTGATTAGCCTTGATTATGAGTGCTGCGAATGTCGCCAGTCCAGTGCGACTCAAGTGGTCTATTGGGGCTAGAGTCCCTGTATGTTGACATATTTGGATATATTAGAGTCGCGACAAGCCCATCAATGTCATTCTTGCATTTGCGTCTAGGTTATGTTATTTTCATTGGCGTGGTATGAGAATATTACTTTATTGAAAATTAGCAACGGGAAATTATTAAGGCCTCCCAATACAGAGGGCCCAAGCAAAACCACCTGTGTATTAGATATGTATGTGTACCGGGGTGCGGTCTAGTAAAATAAATCCAGTATTAAAATCAACAATTTGATTTTATCTGAATGTTTATCATTTCATTATTTTAGGTTTTTTTTCCTAAAGAAGTCTGAAATTTTTTTATTATGTATATATTTAATTATAAAATAATATATAATTAGGTAACATCCAAAGTGCATATCACATTGTCAATAATTTTGTACTATTCCCTAAATAAAGTAGTTTATGATTTTTTATTATTATAATAACTGCTTTGGAAGATTTTAGTCCACAGTACACCGGTCTATTTTTTAAGTGATGCGTAACAGGCAGAATTTTCGTAAGTAGCAAGCAAAGGTTTTTTGATAATAAACATGAAAAAACGTTCGTCCTATAAATTAGATACTATAACGGCAGCGCCGTGTCTCCCAGGCCAAACGTCAAAATTACGAGATGCAAAAAGTTATAGTTATGTTAAAAGTAAATGGCAACATTGCGTTCAGTTAGGAATCACTTTCAAGAATTTTCGCAGAGGGGAAAGTTGAAGGTCTCGGCAAAATGAAGAAAAAATTCAGCCTGTTACCCATTTCTTAAAATATAGACCGATATACTGTGACTATTTTTTTATATTGACTTTTATATTGAAATTGTTTAACGATGATTTCGTTTATTCTAATTATAATAAATATAATGATGATAATTTATTGGAAAATATTAATTCTCTCCAGTACAAATTATTGTTGAATATTAGTTCTTATTCGGCAAGAACTTAACAATCACATCAATTTGTCAATATTTTCTGATGGAAATAGCTTTAAAATAGAAAAAAAGTAGTAAAATGAGAAATTCCAAAAATGTTCCAACTCCTTGTACTTTAAAATTAAATTGTCGTTTTCTTTTTTGTACAGTTCAGTTTTTTCCATATGTTCGTTGAATTTTTGCAAAAGCAGGGTTCCTTTTTTTCTGGACTAAATATTATAGAAACAACTTGCTGCTTCAGTGACACGTAAACTCTTCTTGTGCAAAGTGGTCCTAAAAAAAATTTATGTTTTTAAATAACATTCTAAAAAGAACTTGTATATACAGAGATTTGTGGGAATTTTTAGCAAATGAAATAAAAAACGCTTGAAAACATCAATTTTGTTTGCCAGAGGACATTTTCTGAAATTATTTGATACATTTTTGAGATATTTATATTTAAAGTTGTATTATATAGGCAGTGGCATATGCAGTAATGAATCCTGAGAGGAGGGACTCGAGGGCGGATCGATATGCAGAGATGGATTATGAGGGGTGGGTTGAGCACAAATCGATACATTTTAATCTCGATTTTGTGGGAAAATTCATGTTTTAGGGGTAAGTCTTCGCCCACCCCCCTTGCGTACGCCACTGGATAAGAAGATAAGTCAAGTGGCACCTTACTAGGGCTTTTAATATCTACCGCTTTAAGGCGCTTTGTTTTTCAAAAATCGATCAATTTATCTATAATAAAAAAAACCAATGAACGATTTTCAAAAACCCATCAAAACAAGGCGAGACTCGAATCATATTCCCTATCTATATAAGCGCTCAAAAGATGTCCCTCTCGCAAAGAAAATCGACGTGACCAAGAGTTTTTCTCAAAAGTTGCAAAAAATACTTATAAACTTAGTTTCATTTTAAAAGTTAAAAGAAAACCCCCTGTATAACAGCTAGCGGAACACTTTTGTTATATAATAGGATGCTTTATGTTTATGTTTTACATATCCGGATGTACTAAACTTCATAAATTTCAAACCGGCCAAAGTGCTCCTTTTATTTCAAATCCTATTGTTAATTTTGAAAAGCTACACTTACCTCTAAAATTTTGGTATTAGATCAAACTTTTGCTGATGTACCCATAACTTTTTTACCAATATTGTTTGAGATTCTGGATTGCTGGGAAAACTAGAAAATCAATATCTCTTAACTGATGTATTACAACAGCTAATTAGAAAACAGGGATATGTACATATATATAATTATATTTATGGTTTCGAAATAAAAACTTGCTTTTCTGTTGTGTAATTTCCCTGACTTTTATTTGAAACTTTTTGACAAATAAAAACAAACATGACATGCTTTGTCAGTTCATTGAAGGTCGCTTAATCAGCGCAACGATTTTGAGTTACTTTCGATTTTTCCTAATAATTAAATTACCGCCGTTCGTTGTAAGATAAAGAGCGCGTATACGTTCTCTTTCTAACAATTGTTAGAGTATAGACTTCCGATGTTTTGTCCTTTCATTTTAAAAGACATTGATGGGCTTGTCGCGACTCTAATATATCCAAATATGTCAACATACAGGGACTCTAGGGTACACAGGTTGGTTCATAGAGACAGTAACAGTTTTGAATGTGACAGTTTTGAATTTGATAGCTGCTTTTCTTATACGAGGGCACTCTTTTAAATTTTGCATATAGGAACATAGAGGGCGACACTGATCGAATGTCGTTACTAAAACTTAACGTCAATCTTTACCTAACCTAAATTCAAAACGTCAGTGCGATACATATAGTTTTATACCTACAGTAAATTTTTAACAAATCTGTCGAAAAATGCAACTACAACTTTTGAAGGAAATTATCTCAACAAGAGTGCCTTGCCGAGTTGATTTCTATTTTCGGTAATGAAGCACCACATCAGTCGACAGTTTCTCGTTGGTATGTAAAATTCAAGCATGAACGGATTAGCCTCAGCGACGATCAAAGGCCAGCTGCACCAAAAACGGCTGTTACCCAGAAAAACATCGATGCTCTGCGCATGTTCATCACGGAAGATCGACATGTGACTAGGGTATCCAGTACCGGGACTTTTCCTAAAAAAGTGGTCCCGGGACTCAGTAAAGGTCCCGGGACCTCAACTTGGTCCCGAAACCGCTAAATTATACCAGACACATGCATAATACCAATAAACCTGTATTCTGTTCTGTGTTAAATTAATTTATTTACTTTTATTTTAGTTTCGGGACCAGTCCCGGGACCCGACATTTGGTCCCGAAAACATATTTGGACACCCTACATGTGACCTATCGTGAGAATAAGGCTTCACTGGGGATTTCAAAGACCTCAAGTAAGAAAATTAGTTTCATGTGTTAACCGAAGAACCGAAAGAAGCTAGGGTCAATTGGTGTCAGAAAAATCTAGACCGCTTTGAGGCAGGAAACTTGAAAAGCGTGTACAGCATTGTCAGTGGTGATGAATCGTGGATTTACTGTCGTCTGTTTGGGTGTTTCAAGATGAAGAAAAGTCATTCGTTCTCGAAGTCTATCCAAAAAGATGGTCGCGACATTTGTCTCAAAAGCAGGTCATGTAGCAAGAATTCCTCTGGAAGATCAGAGGACTGTTACTGCCGATTGGTACATCACCATTTATTTGCTGAAAGTCATCGCTAAGCTTCGAAAAACGAACCGCGAATCATCCTTGACCAAGACAATGCAAGTTCACACAAAGCACAAAACCCATTGAATTTTTAACCAAACAAAACGTCGAATTATTGGACCATCCCCCATACAGTCTCGACCTTAGTCGTAACGATTTATTTACTTTTCCGAAAATCAAGAATGGACTGCGTGGTCAAAGAATTCAGTCGCCAGAGGAAGCAGTCGACGGCTTTAAGAATGCAATTTTGACAGTACCAACAAACGCGTGGAATTACAGCTAGCTTTGACAAATTGTTTGAGCACATGCAAAATTACATTCATTTTCATGAAGAATACTTCGAGAAACAATAAAGTCTTAAAAGTTATCTACTGTTTTATTCCAGCTGTATATGCAAAATTTAAAAGACAACCCTTATGATAAGGAACACAACCTGATTTTGCATATGATTTGTTTTTCCCAAAATATTTAAAAAAAAAAAAATTACAAGCCTTGTAAATTAAGTTTTTTCTATTGCAATGCGGTTTTATTTCCGTCTTCCCTAAATTCAGATTGGTTTTTCACACCGATTTTTCTTTTTATCCGTAATCAGTCATTTTTCATTCCGGGGATAAAATATCCTTAAATGGGGGTAAAAAGTGCACTTTTTATTCTAAACTACGAATTATGGTTTAACTTACAACACCCGGGAAGTTGCTCTTAAACCTGTCGACGATCTCCTGCTTCTTCTTCCTTCGGGTATCTTCGTGTTTGTCGGTACGTGCGTCGCCGAGCTGGTCCAAAACTTCGTCGAGCTGTTTCTGAATTTCGGAGACGCGATCTTTTGAAGAACCGACATCGGACTGAAGTTCTACCAAGAGACGTTTTTGGTCGTGGAGCGATAGCTCACTTGTGCTATAAGAAAAGAACGACAGGACATTTTTCAAAAAATCCAACGTTTTTTGCTTTCTAAATTTAAAACTATATAAACATTTAGTTGTAAAAGAACATTTTCGGACACATATACAGTGTGTTCGATGGAAAACATAATAGATGCTTTACCGGGTATTTCTTGATGGAATTTAGAAAAATCCTCGGACACGTCGATTTTGTTTCTAACGGGAATAGTTTTGGCTATCTTTGAATTTTTGTAGCACGCATCTCCTTCGAGGGTAAACTTTATTCCTATATTTTAAATAGGGAAATTGGGTCGAGCGATACCTTGGTTTGAAGGTCTCTTGCATATCTTTAGTCGTGTAAAAATTTGGAGAATCCACACGAAGTTATTATAAACCGATCGACAATCATCTTCTGTCAGGTGTTTTTGACTAATTGATATTTGGATTGACTGTTGCCATTCCAGTTTAAGACGCAATCTTTTTCTGCGCCCTATTGGCTGCCATTCTAGGATCTGCTTTGGTAATCTTTCTTCGTTCATCCGTTGTACATGGCCGTACCATATCAGTTGTTTTTTAGTGATGTGTCCCTCGATTCCCATTTTTTTTTATGGTCTCATTTCTTATATGATCTGTTTTAGATATTCTCATTGATCTTCTTATTGCAACCAGTTCGACACTTTCAATTTTTGTTTTGAATGTTTCTATACATGAGCGTGATTTTCACCATTGTTTCACATATGTTAAATTTTACATTCTTTTTTAACTCAGTGCTCCATAAAACACTGCTAAGACATCCAATAACCTTTTTTGCTTTTATTATTCTTTTTCCAGTTTTTTACAGTCTGTGCCGGTCTGTGACACCCAAGTATACATACTAATTGCATGGAAATATTGTTTGTCAATTGTCTAGTTCTAACTCACTGAATTCGTTTTCAATACATAAGTAGTGTGTCTTGTCCACGTTCACTGTTAACCCCACTTTTGGTATTCTTCCATTAACTTTTTCATCGTATACTCCATGTCTTTATCATTAGCTACAATTACTAGATCGTCAGAAAACTGTAGAGTGTAAATGGTAAATCGGGATCTAAGTTGTATTCCCATACCATGCACTTTCCGTTTTCAGTTTTGTAGAGCTACTGCGATATATATTTTAAAAAGAGTTGGAGAAATACAACATCTCTGTCTTAAGCCTTTCGTAACCTGGAATTCTTTTATTAGTCGATTTTCAATTTTAATTTTAGATTTTGACCCTTTGTATGTTCTTTTATCGCTTTTATGTATGTATGATTGATAGAAGTTTGCTCCAACACTGTCCATATTTCTTTTACTAGAACGATATCATATGCTTTTTGTAGATCCACAAAGTAACATCTATATTTCTAGCACTCCGTTTTTTAATTACTTGTTAAGACAAAAGACCTGCTTTGCTCTTCTGTTCGTTCACGAAAATCATTCTCTATTGGATCTCTCATAATCCTACCGTACAATCTACCTAGTACTGGCTACTAATAAAAACAATCGTAAGCTTAAAAAAAAATATTTTACAAAATAATATGTGAAAATGTTTAGTGAAGGGCAGACAGCGGCCATACTTAACTAAATAATAAAAAAAAATTTAACACTACAAAAAAAAGTTATTAGGATATAACGAAATTGAAAGCAAATACATAAAAGATCTGGAATAATTATATTGTAATGCATTTATTCCTGTTGAAAAATTATTAATTTTAATTTGATTTATTACAATATTATTTTTAGCTAAATTTAGAAAAAAAAAACATTGTCGGAGTGGATTTGACCAAAGTAAAAGCGGCAAATCAGAAATGGCCGCCATTCCGGCCTTTTTAACCATTGACATTTCGTTCTCTGGTTTAGAAAAGTCAATGGCTTGTCAACCGCTGTTTTTGGTTATCTGGTTTTTGCCAGTTTTTTTTTTAAAATTAAATTTGGGATGAAATCTAACTGTTAAAAACTGTTCAGGGTTTTAAAACATTACTTTTCCTATTAGAGTGGGAAAAGTCCGAGAATTTCTTTATTTTTTAGTAAAAACAAAACAACAACTGACAGTCTCCGCCATTTTGACAAGGCCGTGATAAAATCAAAGTATAAGGAAGTTTGAAAATCAAACAAGTTTCATGGCTAATCGGGCAAAAAGGAGTTTTTTTGTTTCCCTTATATTTTGCCGTGGGTAGCTTGAAAGCTTAACCTCACGGGGATCCAAGATCTAATGGACACCTAATAAGTGTTGACAGTTAACCGTTTCGTCCTTATGGGACTCCTCAGAACACTGCTGGTCAAGTGACAAATCTTGCGAAGTTAATCAGACGGTTTTGTCTCTAATTAAATGTAATTAGTGAGCGAACTATAACAAGAGGCGCCATCTACCGAGATACGAGAGAAACAACAAACCAAAAGCAGGGAAAAACACTGCTATACAATATCGATCAATGAAAAGATCGAATGCAAATAAAAGAAAACAACTATAGTCCGTGACCTACGACAGCTCTTTGTCTTTTCAGGCCGGATTAACGCATTTTGCATTTTTACCCGTCATCAAGACAGTGAGCGTCAATCAACGGAATTTTTAAGCCAAATAATACTAACAAACATGAAATTTCATACCCGTGAATTTAAAAAGGTCAAGGTGGTTAGGATGCCCAACTATTTTTACCACGTTTTCTATGGTTAATGTCAAACGCATGGTACCCACTCTTTCTATTTTGGTTGGTTGTGAAATCCAACTTCTAGCTGTTCTAATATCTCTGAGCTATCGGCTAATCGCTCTGTTTATTTGTTAAATGCAAAATCACGTGATCGGCTCGTCTACGTTCAAATAAGACGCGAAAAGAAGGCGTCGGCACAGAAAGACGGTGCCGTGACTGAATGGTCCTAAAGGAATTGGCTTCTTTAAATAAATGAAGATCTATTACACCCGCGCACAAGTTGTATTATTATAATTTCCTCTGATGTCCATGAACATTTAATTGAAAATGTGTGGGAATATGGTTGTAATTTATAATAGGTTATATCTTTGTCTGAGTTTGCCGAAATCGATTAATTTTTATTCAAACATTTCAATTTATATGTAGTAATCTGTAATCTAAGCTATGCGAGGTATGATCGCGAGTGATCGTATTAGACCAGATTATCTGAGACTGAACCGAGCGTGAACTGAAGCAATATGCGCGGAGCTTCGTCGTACGGACAGGCAGACGACATTACGAGACTACTAATTTAGAAAAAAAAACAAATATCACATTTTTGATAATATTTCAAAAACAATTTTTTGATAAAAGCAAAGGATTTTAATATTATTGTAAAAATTTTACCGAATATGTTCAGCCAACTTCTCAATTCTCTTTTCCAGCTCTTCTTTTTCGTGGGTTTTTCTTTCCAATTTGTTTTCCGCTGTTGTTCGCAATCTGTAGACGTTGTCTAGTCTATCCTGGAAAGAAAAGAAGCCAAAATGTAGGAAAGAAGTGCAAATCTTAAAGTAACTGATGATATGTGCTGCGCTCCTTACTCATTAGAGAATTATTGAAATACAGCCAGCCTTTAATTGTGCCAGGTACTATTTGGACACATTCACATTGAAAACTGACAGTTGATCCTTCAAAATTGACATATACCAAAGTCGAATTTAAAATTTTCGTCGTTTATTTTCAATTAATAAAGGAAGGCACTATTTATTCCGGTTCATATAGTAAACAAAGGCCGTGTGTTAAAAGATCACAGCTGATATTACAATGTGAAGGTGTCAAAATTGTGCCTGGCACTATTATAACCTGGCTTTATTTCAATAATTCTCTATTACCTTAGCAAGTCTTAATTTATTAAGTAATAGGGACTTATTGGAATAAAGCCATGGCATAACACTATTATTGCACTATTTTGACAGATTTACATTGCAGGCTGACAGTTGATCTTTCAAAATTAACATACCAAAGTCGAATTTAAAACTAAGTCGTTTATTTATCTATAATTAAAGTCGACAGTATTTATTTCGGTTCGTATAGTAAACAAAATTCTTATGTTGAGAGATTGGCTGTCATATTCCAATGCAAAACTGTCAAAATACGGTTTGACACTATTATTGCATGACTTTATTCCAATTAGTCCCTATTGACAATTAATTTTTTTGTTTGTCTCCTACACATTAGATGATTTGGCGGCACTGTCCCGCACCCCAAAGATGCAAAACTAACAAAATAAAAAAGTAACAGTAAAGAATTAGGAACGTGCAATTTTTTTCTGTAGTTTAAAAAATGTGTTAAATAGTTAAAAGTAATCCGCAACAATATTGTCCTACAAATTGTATGGCTGATTTAGTCAGGCGTAAGATATATGCTCTTGCGCACTTTGTTAGCAACCTAGGGATGGGAATAACGGGCACTTTTTAATAATAACGTTATAGTTTTTGCAGTCAGTTGAACAAAGATAAAAACCGACCATCGGCATATCCTTTAAAGAAAGTGACATGGGCGGCGGTAGATATACTCATGAAAATTATTTCATTTAATTATGGCGTAAACTAAAGAAATAAAAATAGATAATAAAACTTTCTATTCCTACACCTACAGAAACGACACTGATTTATTTTCTAACTCTGCATACTGCCGACTAAAGAGGTCCCGAAAAGAACACCTGAGAGCAATTAAAAGCGCATCTCAAAAAAATCTGCCAATCAGGTGCCGTCCATCCACCTAGGCTCGGTCCGTCGGAAAACAAATACTTTGTGGTTGGACCGCAAAGAGCCGCGCCTTTTCTATGTCGGTAGGGTTGAAATTATACCAGGAAGATTTTATATGAATTTGGATAACTTTTGAAGAGCAGAATGAAACAAAATTTCATGAAATCGATAGAACCCCGTATTAGGAGTTATTCAAGTGACTTTGCAAAAACTATACCAACGTTACAGTTCTTGAAAAATAACGTTATAAATTATTACCACTATTTTGTTGTGTTGTTTGGGACAAAATAGGAAAATTTGGCTCCAAACCCTAAATTTTCGTAATTTGTTATCAGTACCGCGTTGTGTGCAGGGTTGCCAACTAGCCTTTGCCCATTTCCCCACAAAACTTTTACTTATATAATAGTACATTTTATAACACTCACCGAACACCAACTGTGACTAGCAGGCATCTCAAAAACCGGTAGGTTAAACCGAATTAACTCAAAAACTGGTTCTTTCTTTTCGGTAATTTTTTCCTCCGGTTTTTACACCCAATCACCGTTAAAACAAGTAGACTGTATTTGCTGTGTCAAATTAATGGTTTTTTTTAATTTGTGTCTGATAATCCGTATCCGTTCAAAAAAAACTGAAGCTTTAAACGTGAAATTTTTATTTTTTTATTTAATTATTAAGATTTATTTACGTAAAGCATCTGCTTTACGTCGATTTGCAGAAGGCATATGATAGTATACAAATACAGTCGAACCTCTCTAACTCGAACCCCTCTATAACTCGAACCTTTTAAGCGGTCCCTGCACTTTTTACATGTATTTTAACCTATGTAACTCGAGTTTCTATAACTCGAACTCTCCATAACTCGAACTGTTTTGGTTGTCCCTTCAGGTTCGAGTTATAGAGGTTCGACTGTACTAAATCTACTTTGGAAAGCGTTGGAAAACACAAACATAAGCGTACAATTAATTAAGGCCATCAAAGAGTTGTACCGCAATAGTAAGGCAAAAGTTAAAATAAAAGCAAAACTAACCAAAGGCTTTCAAATAAATATAGGTCTTAAACAAGGTTGCTGTATCTCGCCTACGCTCTTCAAGATATACTTGGAACAAGTCCTTAAAGTATGGAAGAGGAAATGCCAAAACATGGGAATTCCGTTGGACAAAACCACCTTGTATACTTTATGTTTCGCCGATAATCAGATAGTAGTGGCTCAGGATTATGACGACCTCGAATATTTGACACGAAAACTAATAGAAGACTACAATAAGTGGGGACTGGAGGTTAATCTCAATAAGACAGAGTATATGTGTACCAGTGGAATGAAACAGGATCTAATCTTAAATACCGGGCAGCAAATTCAGTCCTGTGATGAGTATAAATACTTAGGTCTAAAAATTACAGCTGACGGAACACTAGACAAAGCTATAAAAGATCAAAAAGTACAAGGAAGAAAAGCAATAACTTTATTAAATGGAATAATTTGGGCCCAAAGTATATCAAAACATAACAAAAAGCTTATATATAACACCATTCTAAAAAGTATTATTACATACGGCTCGGAAGTATGGCCAATCAAGGATAGAACAGAAAAAATGCTTTCCGCTACGGAGATGGTTTATTGGAGAAGAGCAGCGGGGAAATCAAAAAGAGAAAGAGTTACAAATTAAAGAAGATAAATTATGACAGTCGGTGAACGTAGTTTAGTGGATGATATAAGAACAAAACAACTGGTGTGGTACGGACATGTACAAAGAATGAATGATGAAAGACTACCTAAACAAATACTACAATGGA
This sequence comes from Aspidapion aeneum, assembly GCA_963576565.1. Lineage (NCBI taxonomy): Eukaryota > Metazoa > Arthropoda > Insecta > Coleoptera > Brentidae > Aspidapion > Aspidapion aeneum. The sequence continues at coordinate 27,585,752 of OY755038.1, read as the reverse complement.
AACCAACTGGCCGAAGAAAACGAGGACGGCCAAGGAGAAGCTGGAGAGAAGGAATAGACAGTGAAATAAGAATAAGGCCTAGATGATGAATTATGGGCAAACAGAAAAGAGTGGAGATTGGGTATCGGAAGACATAGAACGTTGTGAAACCGATAAATATATATATATATATATATATATATATATATATATATATATATATATAGATTTATTTACTTGACGTGTTGTAGTTTAACTTCTGCAACATTTTTATATATGAATTATGCAATTGTTTTGGTATTATCAGAAAAAATGACTGAAGAACCAGTTAACCGGAATAACCGGTTTTTTTATATCAAATATCAGTTATAGCAGGGCAGATAAAACCGGTAGTAAAATAACCGGCTAATAAAAAAATTGTTTTAATTCCCATTAAAAAAAAAAAAGAAAATGGTACATAAAATTTCAAAGCCATTTCTACCATCAAAGGATAGACGGAAAATTTTTTATCCAGAATGAAGTAATCTCCAAATTTCTAGTCACTTTTTTCCACTGAATCGTGTTTAAAATCAATTGCCTGTTTTTGCAAGTGTTCTGGAAGTCTGTCTATCTCAATATTAAAAGGAGTTCGTGCAAAATTTACTGTCATTTAAATCGGGAAAATATCTTTGAAATTCCTACTTCATTTTTATTATTGTTACTATTGTCCAATAATGAAGCCAATTTCGGAAATTAAGAAAAATTTGGTGTGCTGGTTTGCAGACGACCTTTCATAACATCCAAGGATTGCACAGCTCATTATGGGTTATTATATTTACTAAAATATTGCCGTGTAACTTTAAATTAAGCACATTTAATGCCTTAAAATTTAAATTACATCAGGACTCCCGCGCCCTCCTTAATATTGGTCTGCGCCCCACAGTTTGGGAACCACATAGGATAGAGAGTCCGCCATGCTAGTTTTTTTTTTGAGTCACAAATTATAATTAGCGGCGTGAAACACCACAGAGTTCCAGATTTAATGCATATTGGTTCATAAATGTAAAAGTTCGACATTTCGGATCCGCCATGATATTATTTTTTATGTTTGAGCCAGAAATCCTAATTATCGACTTTATACACCCCAAAGTTCCAATTTTGATACACATCAGTTCATAAATAAAAAACTCTGCCCTTTTGGATCCACCATGTAATTTTTTGAAAATTTTGAGTTCATAATTATAATCAACGACTTTAATCAAGCCAAAGTTCCAAATTTGATACCTATTGGTAAGAAAATGGATAGACCACTATTTTGGAACCGCCATATTAGGTTTTTTTAAGTTCTAAGTCAAAAATGCTAAATTTCATACTTATCGGTTGATAAATAGGAAACTTTTCTTCTTTCAAAACAAAATATTGTTACAAAACTTATTTTTATAATTTTGGTCAAAAATCAGGTGCGATAGAACACTGTGCAGCGCTATGAGTTGGACAGCAATAAAAAATACTCTGCCAATATATGGGCCCCTAAGCTCACACTAGGTACTATAGTTATAGTGTACGTGTGAGCTAATATAATTAAAAACTGAAATATATTTTATTTAACTCCAGACTAAATTACCTTTTGTTTGATACCACACAAGCCATGTTTTGACTTAAACTCAAATTTTTGAAATCTACCCCACCCTTAAAAAAAAACAAAAAACTAAAATGTATTTTGTTAAACTCCGGACTCAATTACCTTTCGTTTGATATCACACACGTCATATTTTCACTTAAACTCTAATTTTTAAAATATACCCCCACCCTTTTTTTTTAAATAAATTAAAATGTATTTTGTTTAACTGCAGACTCAATTACCTTTCGTTTGATATCACACACGCCATATTTTCACATAAACTCTAATTTTTGAAATCTACCCCCACCCTTTTATTTGGTTTCTGTTCGGTGGATTTTGTTCATTTTTAAATGGGACCATCTCGACCCAAGACCCAGCCTAGGTACCAAATTTCATTAAAATCGGCCAAGCGGTTTTTGAGTTTTGCGCGTTGGTCGTTACAGACATACAGACAGACAGACAGACAGACAGACAGACAGACAGACAGACAGACAGACATACAGACAGACAGACAGACAGACAGACGGCGCAACAAAAAAGTTTCAAAATCATCTGAAACGCAAAGATATATAAAAATTTTTGAAATCGGAGCAACTTTTTTTTACTCGAAAAAATTAGGATCACCATAGCTCACACTACTATAGTATAGTATATGTGTGAGCTAATACTCTGCCAATATATGGGCCCCTAAGCTCACACTAGGTACTATATTTATAGTGTACGTGTGAGCTTATATAACTAAAAACTGAAATATATTTTATTCAACTCCAGACTAAATTACCTTTTGTTTGATACCACACAAGCCATGTTTTGACTTAAACTCAAATTTTTGAAATCTACCCCCACCCTTAAAAAAACAAAAACTAAAATGTATTTTGTTAAACTCCGGATTCAATTACCTTTCGTTTGATATCACACACGCCATATTTTCTCTTAAACTCTAATTTTTGAAATATACCCCCACCCTTTTTTTAAAATCAATTAAAATGTATTTTGTTTAACTCCAGACTCAATTACCTTTCGTTTGATATCACACACGCCATATTTTCACATAAACTCTAATTTTTTTAATCTACCCCCACCCTCTTATTTGGCTTGTGCTCGGTGGATTTTGCTCATTTTTAAATGGGACCATCTCGACGCAAGATCCAGCCATGGTACCAAATTTCATTAAAATCGGACAAGCGGTTTTTGAGTTATGAGCGTTGGTCGTTACAGACAAACATACAGACAGACAGACAGACAGACGGCGCAACAAAAAAGTTTCAAAATCATCTGAAACGCAAAGATATATAAAAAATGTTGAAATCGGAGCAACTTTTTTTTTCTCGAAAAATTTAGGATCACCATAGCTCACACTACTATAGTATAGTATATGTGTGAGCTAATTAGGTGTACATTAAAAAGAGAAGCAAACGACTATGTTTCAATATTACAATTTATGTCGGGGCCCAAATTTAAAGCTACGTCACGAGTCAGCGCCTTATTAGTAAAAAAATGTTTATGTGAAAAACATTAAATAAGAGCTAGTAATTTTTTCTTACCTGATCTGATTTTTGCTCACGGTTGACTGAATCCAATTCTTGCATGTACTGTGCAGATTTTTTGGCGGCCTGTTCTTTAAGGGAGTGGTATACGCGCACCTGCGCATCTTCAAGATGAACATCCTTACCCTAAAAATTATAACAAAGGAGTTCTCGAAATATATAGGAAACTAAAATATAGTGCTTTGAAAAAATTAAAAAAGAAATGTCTTTCATCTACAACCAACCAATCATACTAATTTAACGAGCATCTTCGCACTAATGCTTCATTATGGGTGGAGGGACTACTGGATCTGTTGGAGCTCTGTCTCCGTAACTCTTATTTTCAAGTAAAAGATAAGTTTTACGCGCAAAATGTTGAACTAATGGCATTGGCGTAGCTAGGGAGGGGCCAGGGGGGGGCCTGGTCCCCCCCTGAAGTCCCTCAGCCCCCCCTGAAGTCCCTCAGCCCCCCCTAAGATATTTTAGGCCTCCCCTACCGACTAGTAGTAAAAGAACATGACGCTGAAATATTCAAATAAAATAGGTGCATTAAAATTTAAAATCATTCAGATATTTACATTTTAGGAAAAAGCCCTTGTCTCGCGGAATTAGGCTTTTTCTCTAAATTATCGGTAACTTTTCTGCACTTATGCAATTTCCCGAAAATATTTTTTAAATTTAAACATAATTATGCATATTGAATATTTTATACATATTGGCGACATCTTGTAAAATATTATAGAAGTGTAAGTTAAATTTTGCATTTAATAAACACAGCGACCTTTGCCCCTCTGTTTCCGAAATCGGGTTGTAGATGTCTTAAGGTTATAAAAGACCTTTTTAAACTGTTTTTCTAAAATAAATATAATAATCTTTTTAGTTTTTTTGAGGTTAGCGTTTAGTGTCTTATGAAAATTTTCCGATTTTGGTGACAATTTCATAACCATTTTCATATTAAGTTTTCCCACGTCGTTAAATGGAATAAATTCGTCGAGCAATACCGGGAAATTTTTAGTATTAATACTTCTACTCTAAGAGCAGAAATGACCGTTTTAAAGAATTGTATTTTTCGGTTAAATCAAACTGTTGGTCATGATTCTATCAAACAACATATAAAACACCTATCCAAACCTCTACCAACTTTTTAAAGTTGCGAGTATTCTTCCAATTTCAAGTGCAACTTGCGAGAGGTCTTTCTCTGCCATGAGGAGAGTTTTTAATTGGCTTAGAACAACTATGATTCAAGAGAGACACTCAGGTTTGTCATTGTTATTCATAGAAAAAGATGTTGAGGTCGACTTAGACAGTGTGGTAGACGCTTTCAGTCAGCGACGTAGAAAACTTTCTTTGTAGAATTGCTGAATTACATACTTCCTGTGTATACATATAAATAAGTTGGTAAATGTATTATTAAATTTGTTTATTAAAATATTAGAACATTTAATGCGCGTATTTTTTTTTATTCATTGCACACTTTGCACGACTCTTTAAAACCTATGTTTGCTTTTTGTTCAAGATAGACCGGGGCCACGGCCCCCCCTGAAAACCAAGGCTAGCTACGCCAATGACTAATGGGTTCGTCTCTTTCGCCAGTGGTAGCAAACATCTAGATGGAGTGGTTCGAGGACCATGCGATCAACACAGCAAGAGTTAAGCCAAAACTATGCCTCTGATACATGGATGATTCATTTATAACGGTATTCGACCAACAATCAAATGCACAATGGAAATTGAAAAAGATTTGGTCTTACCTTTTTTCGATGTTCATGTCAAACGAACAGACAGAAACATTCAAACCACTGTATATAGGAACCCTACACACACGGGACAGTTCCCAAATTTTAAGTCTAATCATTCTGTTGCTATAAAACAAGGAGTTAAAAGAAGTTTTATTTAAGAGCCGTAAATATTCCGAGAAATTAATAAATTCAATGATCTCTAAAATTAAAAACAAACCAAAATAATCCTTTGGGTGTTATTAACATTCCATTTGTTCAAGGGATTTCCGAAAACATAAGACGAATAGCCAAATACTATAATATAAAAACAGTATTTTCATTGGGAAATACAATAAGGAGTTTTGTAAGTAAAACAAAACCAAAAAATCAATCAAATAATAAGGAATTTATTTACCAAATCCCGTATGAGTGTGGTAAATCATATGAAGGTGAAAACAAACGCCCTCTTCAGGTTAGAGTAAATAAACATCTAAAAAGTACCCAATTAGGGGATATTGAAAAATCCGGTTTAGCGGAGTATGCATGGTCAAATGATCACAGGATTAAATAGCTGAAGCTGAAGTTTTGCGTAAGGAGTCACATGGGCGAGACCGAAAGTTTATTGAAGCTGCATTTATAATGCAGAATAAAGAAGTTTTCAGACAACCAAGTACAGACATATCAAACATATGGAAACCACTCCTTAAGGAAAACAAGCATCTTAGGATTAAAAAAGGGGGCGGGCCGTCACACCTGAATGCACATCAAGTAGTATAACCAGTAGCCTGTAGACTGGATTGTTCAGTTTACACTTGAAAAATGTTAAAGATACTTACAAGCCGAAACGTCGCGTTTAAATTAAATAAAGACAATGGAAGTCCGAAATTTTATGTATACTCAATCAAGGTTCATTTTTAAAATTCTACAAATTTTCTTTTCAAAAACTTTTAAAATATCACATATTTTCTTTAAAAACTTTTTAAACATTTTGAAAATACTGACAGAAATGAATGATTATTTAAATTTTCGAAAATATAAAAAATTCCCAAAATGTCAAATATTTTACAAAATGTTTATAAACTTCAAATGTTAATTCGTTAACGTAAAGTACTAGTACAGTACACACTGAGTTAAATTAAGACAGTCCCCTTCTCTACACGCCTGAAGCTTTATCTTTTATATCTTATAATAAAAATATGGTTTTAACAACTTTTTTTTTGAAACACACACTTGTAAACAAATATTTAGAGATAAAATTTAAAAACGGCAACAACAAAAAAAGTGTATAACGAATTTACTTTATTTCTTTTGACTCTGTTCTAAAAAACACTTAAAAATTTTCTACAAACCTACCTGACTGAGAGATTCCCCTGCAATCTGTTCCTCATATTGTCCCCTTGCTGTTTCCACTTCATCCATTTCTTTTTCCAGTTTTCGAATATCATTTTTGTGAGCTTCATTTGCTTTTTTTGCCTATTAAATAAAAAACAAAACTAAATATCATTTTAAAAAATCTTAAATATGTGTTTGTCTTAAGTTTACTAGAATGTGGGTCAGTTTCTGTAAAATCAACCAGAGGTTTGGAAGAGATAAAAAAAAATTAATTTTGTTCAAACATGTTATTTCATCATCATAAAATTTAGTAAACATGTTTCATAATAATTAAAGAAAACAAGATTTAAAAAAAAAATCTTTTAGTTTTGAAGATTTTTCTTGTTTTTCAAAAATTAATTAAAAAAGTAACAACAAAACAGGAAAATCTTTTAAAAAATGTCTCTTTATGGATAGAACAAATTTTCCAAGAATCAAAATCGGTGAGGTTTTTTGATTGGTTTTTTATGAAATGACCTAATATACCTGTTCGAGATTTTTTACTGCAGTTTCATACTTTTTCTGAACATGTGTGACTTTTTCCTTGGCTTTAATAAACTGTGGCTTCTTTTTGGATATGTCAACCTAAAAAAAAATCTTGTTGAAAGCAAAAAGGGTCATTGAATGTTAGAATCTATAGTACCATTTGGAGAACGGAAAAAAGTACCTTAGTACCCTCGTTAGTACCATATGAAATAAAAAACTCAGGGACTTATTACATAAACCCTTCATAAGAAAAGGGCTAATATAACTAGGGAAATAAATAGGCTTGCAATATTATCAAAAACCTTCCTTCTTACTACTACTACTTACCTCTGCTTCCCGAATGTCCTGTTCAATCTTAGCCAATTCCCTGTTTAGTTTACCAACGTCTTTCTTTTTATCTTTCAGGACATCTTCATATTTCTCTTTCTTTTTTTCAAACTTTTCCTGTTCCTTCTGTTTGCCTCTCAGCTCTGCTTCGCGACTTTTCATTTCTTGCTCGTTGTGAAAGGCTTTAAATAGCTGCAGTTCTGTTAGTTTGTCTTGCTGTAAAAAATATTTAGTTTAGTTTTTATCACTGATCCTTAAATAAAACTAAAACAAACAAAATACAAAAAATGCATGTAATATTCCAAAAAGTGTAGCCTTACCAAATCATCCTTAAGTCGTCCATATTTGTCAGCTTCTTCTTTCTCCATCTTAGCTTCCTTTCTTTCCTGATTAATATTCTTCTTTTTCTGGTAAGCAAAATTGATTTCTTCTTGTGCTTTTTGCATTTGTTGCTTGAGTTTTTCATATTCATCTTTCAGAAGACCAGAGCTAAAAAAATTGCCAAAATGTAGACCTAACTAATTTAAACCTATTTGATATTATTTGCTCAAATCAATAATAGTTATGATTATGTGAACACCTGGTATAAGCTTCAGCAACCTTTCTTAAGCTATTATATTTTTTGTCACTTGCATAGCCTAGATACCCTGCATGTATGACATATTTTGTTATACATATAGGGACTCTAGCCTGCCCGTGCTTGTTCCTTTTTACGATTATTTGTGAGCGCTAGAGTTTTGAACCTTTGCACAATTATTGAGAACTGACAAAAGAGCAATAAGGTCGATTTGTGAAACAAATTTGAAAGTTATATGTTGAGAAAAAAAAGAAAGTTGTAAATAAATAGCCGTTTTGACATGCCTTTTTGAACATCAAAAGCTGTTATGGGAATTACTCTATGAACTTGAAATTTTATCTAGGGGCACAGCAGTTAACTAAAAACCGAACCTCAAACTTTGCACAGTCGTAGATCTTCATAGAGTTAACAACCCCTCCAACTTTCATGGACTTCCATAAAGTAGTACGAAATTTCAAAAAATGTCGAAATTGCCACTCACTCATGTATAAATCATCAAAATTCCACTGTACTTCCAGACATGCTACAAAGCTGAAATTTGGCAGACTGATAGAAATTATGACCAAACCCTTGGAAAAAATCAAAAGACCCCAAAATTCTAATTTTCTCCCCTCCCATACACATGTAAAGTTATGTAAAAGTAACATTGCCCACTTCCAGAAACGCTAGAGAGCTGAGCTTTGGCAGACTGATAGGAACTATGATAAAATTAAAGAAAAAAATTAAAAACCCCAAAATTCTAATTAACTTCCCTCCCCTTTAAATGTTGAGTTATGTAAAAGTAACATTGCTCACTTCCAGAAACGCTGATGAGCGGGACTTTGGCAAAAAACCCTCAAAATTTTAATTTGCTTTCCTCCCCTATAAATGTAAAGTTATGTAAAAGTAACAGTGCCCACTTCCAGAAACGTTAGAGGGTTGAGTATTGGAAGACTGATGGGAAATATGACAAAACTATAGGAAAAAAATTAAAAACCCCAAAATTTTTATTTGCTTCCCTTCCCTATCAATATAAAGTTATGTAAAAGTAGCATTGGCCACTTCAAGAAACGCTAGAGATCTGAGCTTTGGAAAGCCGATAGGAACTCTGATAAAACTATAGAAAAAAATTAAAAACTCCAAAATTTTAATTCACTTTCCTCCCCTAAAGTATAAAATTATGTAAAAGTAACATTGCCCATTTCCAGGTTGACAGGAACTATGATAAAACTGTATGAAAAAATTCAAAAACCTCAAAATTTTTAATAAGGCATTGCAAAAGTTTTGAACAATATTCCACATATTTTACTACTTTAAAACTTACATATTATCCAAATCCTTTAAAAAAGGAGTGAAATCATAACAAAAACATTTCATGTAAAAAAGCCAAGTACGCGAAAATGGTATTCTGTAAAAAGAATTGAAATAAAAGTAAAGCCAAGTTCTCCAATACAAATGTCAAAAAGAAAGGTTCTTACTAGTTTCGAAATGTTTTTCTAAACTTGGCTATTACGGCTGCAAATGACTCTTAGGCACAGTGCTAAATTGAACATAAAGAAGCTTGGCTGTAATAGCAAAGTTTAAAAAAACATTTTGAAACTAGTAAGAACCTCAATTCTTTTTACAGAATACCATTTACGCGTATTTGGCTTTTTTACATGAAATGTTTTTGTTATGGTATAAATATATGCTAAAGTGCTGTGACATACCTCATTGTCTTTTAATCAAACCACAAAAATAGGGTTTGATTTAACCAAAGTTGTTTGACGATTGTATAATGTTTTTGCACTCAGAAATGCTCAATCAAGCAAAATTTTTAGCCTTAAATATTTGTTTTTTTTTAATTACATTCCTTTTAGGGGTTTAAGGGCAAACTATTCAAAAAATATGAAAAGTCCCTAGCTCCAAAATGGTATGCCACAGTTTGATAAATGTTAAATTTATTTATTATTAAACAAATAAACAAAAATAAATTAATGACTAAAGATTTTTTAAAATTCTTACCCACTGATTTCTTCAAAGAGAGCAGTCATCTCTTTGGGATTTTTCATTGCCACTGATTCGACTTGCCCTTGGAAAACCAAAAAGTTTTTGGCTTTGACATTAATGTTCAATTTTTCAAGTTCAGCTTGGTAGTCAACATTGGTTACAATCTGGATAAAACAGGAGATATTTTTAATTTAGAAGGTACCCTTGCTTCAGAAAAATAAAACAATAATTCTCACTATATTTTTGTAAGAATTAGAAAAATACAAAAAACAAAAAACTATGTAAATGTTTTTAAGGAAATGTTTTAGTTATTGAACTTTAATTAAAACATATAAGACATAAAACCAAAATATGTTATTACAAATAAAAAATATTGTTGATTATAAGACCAAATCATCTATAGATTTATCCAAATTAAGTTCCCTCCTGTTTAAATTACCAAACATTTTTTGTTGCAAACTAGAATTTTTTATTATTTTTTTAATTGTAACTACTGTGTATTATATATTTTTTCTTATTAAACACTTAATTTTGTTTTGTTAGCCATATAAGACTGGCTATTATGCACAATATTGCATTGTCAGTCATTTATGTCTGACATCATGGCTAAAGTCACTGCATCCTGGAAGCCTGGCTTCCAGGATGCAGTGACCCTACTCTGGGCCGCGTCAGCCTCTTGGTTAAGTTTACATTGTTTCTTAGAATCGCAGTGTTGAATTTTATAAATTAATATGAAAAATTTGGTGGCACTCGACCATATCATTATTTTTAGGATAACTTTTTATGATTTTTTTTGCTGGCCTATGCTATTTGTTATGGTAAACGCTGATAACTATCAAAAAGTTATCTCAAAAATTATGGAATGAACATAGAATAGAAAATGACTGAAATGGCAGTCAGTGTTAAAATAAAAAACTTGTAAAAACAATGGTATTATATTATTTAAATATTCAAAGTTATAATATAAAAAAGGCTACAAAACAACATCTAGGTGGCTTTGGAAATAAATATCAAGAAAAAATAATTTTAATTGCTTAAAAACAGTTTTATAAAAAAAATTATAATAAAATCAACATATTCCATTTTAAGAAACTTCATAATATATTTTTTCTTTCTCTCATCTTAAACAGTGTCAAAAATTAAATGTTTGCTAATTTAAACAATTTGTTTATCTTATTATTAAATAATGGTGGACACTTGATTTCTGTCAACCTATATTTATAGAAGGTTGTCCCTATTTTAATGTGTAGTAAATATACAGGATAGGTTTTTCTCTATGTGCATGCATAAACAGTATTATAAAGTCTTTACTAATACTGTTCTGATATGCACAATATTTTTGTGGACAAAGTATAAAACCATAAAGGACAAAAAAAATTGTTACATTCCCATGAAAGTAGTTCATTTGGTAACTTTTTTCTCTGGCTTATGCTATTTGTTACAAAACTGTGAAAAAGTTATCTTAAATATTATGAAATGAACTGTAGCAGACAGTAGTGTGCTGTTGCAATAGAAAGCATTGTTAGAAAAATACTTTAAATATAATTTCTGTGCTTCTATTTTGGATTTTATAAAAAATCTATGCCTAAAGTATTCTTAAAATATGCTGTACTACTACTCAAAAGTAAAGTTAAATATTATTTTTTGTTTTTGAAGTTATGCACTGCATACTATGAGTTGCACTTGCAGTTTTTTGTGCAGCCAGTAATGCAGGATATATCTCCTAAACTAGAAGAGTAATTTTAGAATAGAACAATTAACTAGTTTATAATTTATAAAATAAGAAAATACACTTAGTATTAAACTGAAAAAAATTGACTTAAAATATTATAAAAACATTCAAAGAAAAAGTCTTTCAAAAAAACTTACATTTCCATTAATTTTGTACTCAGAAGATGATCCTTGGACTGACCTCTGAAAAGAAATTTCTTGCTCAGGGTCTCCACCCAATAAGAACACTGCTGTGACAGAAGCACTAAAAAATAAAATTTTTTGAAATTTTTTATTTATCTTTATTTTAATGAATTTTTTTATAGATTAGCTAACAATGAACAGAAAAATTCCTTTTAGGTATTTATAATTTTGCTTGAAAATTATGTGGGAACAAAAACATTATTAAAAATTAATTTTTCTCACATTTTATATCAGTTTCCTACACTTTTTCAAGATATCATTTGCTCTATGCCACATATGATTATAGATCATAACCTTAAAAATGTTGATATTTAACATGTTAAGTGCCACAATACAAATTTATTGTTTAGTCCTGAGGGCCACAAGTAACAAATTTTTTATTATACTCTCAAAAGCATAACAGTCATTACAATATCTTTATTAAAACTTTTATGTATCCTAGCAACATCCTTTTATTTGCCAGGCTGCACTTTTTCAACTACTTTCAATTTGTATGGCTACTATGAATTGTATGTAACCCTCAGTGTAACCTACAGATAGACAAAAGTTTTCAGGATTTTTGCATGAATCACAGATGGGTCATTTCAAATCAAAGTAACCAGAGCTTTGCCAGACCATTTCATTGATTTTAATAGCTTTTGGTACATTTATTCTACCCATAAAGATTTTTTTTAATTAAATTTTTTATCAGAAAATTTTCAATTTGGCTCAAGCATATACTGATAAACATTAAGATATCTTGACTACTTAACCAGTAGAGTAATATATGATTTATATAAAAAACAAAATTGAAATTTTGGAAAAGAAAATATTTTTTAAAATTTCTCAAACATATTTTTAATTTTTTTTTTAATTAACTTTTTTCTTTAATGTTTTAGCAAGATCCTCACCAAATTTTAGGATGGAAAAATGTTAACAATACAAGGAAAAATAATGGGAAAAGGATTATTATCTTAATAAAATAAACAAAACTGACATTTTGGAGCAAAAATTAACAGTGTTAAGTTTTACCTATTACTTTAAGAAAAAATACATCTACCTAATATAAATTTTACAAAATTTTTTAAATATTTTTATACTTTCATTTAGGCTGATACTTCAGACTGCTTCAATTCAGTTATTTTTTATCTAAAATGTCTGTTTTGTGTATTTTCTAAAGAAAATGATTATTTTCCTACTATTTTTCAATTTATTTTTACATTACATTACATTACATTTTTTTCCAACATTTACCTATTATTTATCCATCTTGGTGAGAATCTTGCTTATACATAATTTTTTAATTTTTGTAAAATTTTAAAAAACATTTTTTTTTCAAAAATTTGAGTTTTGTTTTTTGGAAAAAATAAATCATATTTATAACACCTTATTCAAAAGGTATTTTAAACACCTTTTAAATAAGTCCTATTTCACTACTCTGGCATAAGTCATTTTGAGATATCTACTTTTTTTTTAGTGGGTACATGTTTAAATTTAATGAAAAAAAATCTACTTATTGGAAAAATTTGAAATGTAATATTTTTCATCCACCTTTTTATGGGTAGAATAAATGTATCAATACCTTAATTTTTTATTTTTTTTTTTTGGTTAATTTCATATAAAATGACCCCACTGTGAATTGTATGAGCTACAAATAGAATTGCCATTTTGCATGAATCACAGATGATTCATGTGGCCCCAAATAATATATCACAGTAAAACACAGTTGTTGCATGTGGTGATTATAACATGTCAATTTTTAATTTTAATAGAAATAAATTAAGGTACCTTCTAGATACAGGTTTGCTTATAGAAGCTCCATGAATTAAGTCGCTCAACCTTTTTACTCTCAAACTTTGGGTTTTCTCTCCCATAACAAAACTGATAGCATCCATAAAGTTTGATTTTCCTGTAACAAAAGTATTAAGATGTGTGATTTGTTAAAAACCTCCTTATATTGATATGAATTGTAAACATTTTTCACCTACAACTAAGTTGTTTGAAACTATTGAAAAGAAGGCAGGTAGTAGCCTAGGTAGAAGAAACAGAATGCAAAATTATTGCCTTCATTATTTTTAACTGGCACAAGAGTAAGACTGACCATTTAGCAAATTTTTTCTAGCTCGGCTGTTAATAGTGGTTTTACAAGCAGCCAATACCGCTGGGACACAGCACTGGCAGCGACATGTTATTAACATACTGCAGCAGCTAACATCCCTTCCCAAATCTCAGCTCACTGTTGCAGAAATGGGCTGCATGTAAACACACCATACACTTCTTGCAAGTTTGTGAGACTAAAATTTCTTGTATGTGGGTATAAGCTTTAAGGAAAGAGTGAGGGAAAGAGCTACTCAGCTAATATAAAATAAAAATCAATGTTTTGCATTGATGGCTTACCTGACCCATTTGGTCCAATGACTGCATTGAAAGGCTTCAGAGGACCAATAATCCTACGCCCCTTATAGGACTTGAAGTTCTCGACTTCAATGTGCTTCAGTCTCGGCGACATCGTTAATTTTCATTAATTTTTTCCCGTTTTTTAACAGATTTTAAGGCAAAACAACTAAAACAACGGAAAAACAAACAAAATGGCTGACAACCATTGAATAAACCGCCGCTCCTGTTTGGTTGGTTGAACTAAAATTATCATGTGACTCCAATTTTTTGACAAATCACGTGAACCTTTTGGTTTAAGTAGGACAGGTGACTGTTTTGAAATTCCACGTGATATTTTTTTAAAGTTTATAGGCCTTCACACACACAATTTACGTAATCCGTAGCATGGCGCATAGCGGACTTTCAACCAATCAGCGATTGAATAGCCGGCCATATTGGATTTACGTAAGAAAAGTCCATAAGGTTGAACTCTTACGAGTCGTTAAATACCGAGATGAATTCCAAGACGTGCGCAAGCGTTGATCTGTCACTTCTGCCAACCAATCAACTGAGAGATATTTCAGTATGGTTTTATACAGCAAAACTAATAATTCCCAGTTCTTTTTGATGAAAATTCGTCGTTTTTGTTCTGTGAAAATGCCGGTGACGTGCAAGTTGTGTGACAAATTATTTAGTGCCCAATTTAATTTGAATAAACACTGTCATCGGGGTTCTACTGTATGTCTATGCTACGATAAACATTTTTTTAAAAGATTTAGCGCATTTAAATTTGTCAATACTCCCATGGCAAAACAAAATAAACGTGAAATACATATAGAAGAAATACTGAATATACCTTAAAAAATATTAATCGCAGCACATAGATATTGTATATGTTTGAAATCAAAAAGAAAAGGCGAATCTTAAAATGCAGAAATATACAGGGTGTTCCCTCTCAAAAAATCGACTTTATTGTCACACCCTGTACAGGTGTCCCAAATTCGTTGTTTTTTTGTGGTGTCGGGTATTTCTAGGGGAGAAAGAAAAAAACTGAGCCCCCTTTGCGACGCTCAAATTTTAAGAGAAGCCTAAAGGTGAAAACTACATTTAGATATAGCAAGCCGTTTTTAAGCTACGGAGTGTTTTTGTCTGCATTTTGCTTTTGTGTAAATAGCTTTCTTATAGATCTTTTCTTGAAGCATTCACAGATGTCAACGGTTTTTATTTATCTCTTTTGGTTTTTAAAATATTGAATAAAGTTGTTATTTTTCTTACAGAATAACTCACACTCAATATTTTAATTTTTAATTTTTTTTATTATTTTCTTTATTTTTATTTTTTAATCACCTCTTTATTATTTTTTAATATTAAGCAAACTAAAATATGTGGTAAAAAAAAAAAATATAAAGAAATCCCACTAATCCCATAAAGAAAAATTAATTTTATGTGATATCTCAAAAACTAAACGTGACAAATGAAATTTAATTTAACAGTTGAATTCCTCTTAAAAAAGTGTCTAAAGAATGTTTTCACAGAAATAAAAATATTAATAAATAAACAAGTTATAGACCCCTTCCCAAAATACAGACTTTTTAAAAACACCCCGTAGTTTAAAAACGGCTTGCTATATCAAAATGCGATTTTCACCTTTAAGCTTCTTTTGAAATTTGAGTGTCGCAAAGGTTGATGAGGTTTTTTTAGTTCCTCTAGAAATACCCGAAACTCCCCAAAAACATCGAATTTGGGACACCCTGTACATGGTGACGGATAGAAAAAAATTATGTTGGCTTTTAAAGTTCATCATCATCATAATTAACCAAAAAAAATCTACAATTTATTATAGCCCTTTATTTTCAATAATAAAGTTGCTGAGTGCTCCGGTTATAAAAAACCACCCGGTACCTACATAAAATCATACCTAAAAATTAGAATTGACCATTATTTTATACCTTGAATTTTTTATTATACGTTAAGCTCTTCGATCTCGCGCCAATCCCGGTATTCGCGCCAATAATTTAAATTAGACATTTTGACGTTATTTTGGCGCATGCTCCTTTGATGGAATTCATCTCGGTATTTAACGACTCGTGAACTCTTGGTTGAACTTCTTACGCGTTATGTTTTTTTGTGTGTGATCGGCTTATGCAGATGTTGGCAACACTGCGTGACATTTTTTTTGTTGGCGTGTGCACGTGATTATTTTAGGCTAATTTTTAAAAACAGCTGTAAAAAAACAAAATTTTTTTAAATAACAAAAGGTTTGTGAATGAAAATGGATTTAATTTTCCTTGATTTTCCGGTTACTTTACGTTGTAAGTTATTTTGAGTTCTATTTTTTTTTAGATTATGCACATAAAATGGAATAAAAAATTATCTCTTTTACTTGTTTTAACCCATTTTGCGTTTGTTTTTTTCTTTTTTCGTTTGTATTTTTCGTTTACTACCGTTGTAAACGATGTCAGCGAAGTGCGAGTTTTGAAAACATCCCCAAAACCTTCAATCAAGCGACTGTCATCACTCATAACCATAGTGTTACGAGAATTTGATTCAGCAGAGAATGATGTCCCATCAACAGCTCAATCTTTTGCCAATCTGTTGCCAAGTGCACTAGTCTATGTGCTGTTTAATGAAAGACCTTATCCTCCTTTGGATATTAGGTCAACATCTCATATCAAATTGTATGATCTATCACCAAATTTAACAGTAAAATCAGATTTTCTAACCCAAATTCGCACTAGATATGTATTATTTGTACCTGATTCCACAAGAATATCGTCCAGACAAGTTTTGCAAGAAATGGTGCAAGAACTTGACAAAAGTGATGGCCTAATTGTAACAATCCCTGTTATAAGTCACTCAGAAAAGAATCTTCCATTAAAATGCCTAAATTTAAACCTTAATCAACGAGAATGGACTTTAAAATATAGTCGAATTAAAGGTCATTTATGTAATGTGGTCTCTGGAAAGCATTTAATTTTAATAGAAAGTGAGGTTTTGAAGAAATTTTATGATCCACTTCTAATGCCGTTTCCACAGTCTTTGTACCTGCAGAGTTTTTCTCAAAGCATCCAGGTAAGACTTGTTTTTTTTTAAATCATGTTTTTTTAATACCTTTTACTTTTTTATGTTTTTTAATTTTTATTTTAGGTTTGTATTGGTTTATTAGGTACCTATTTTAAACAGTTTTTTATATACACATATAGTCAGCAAAATCAATACAAGAATAATGAATAGAAATTTTTTTGTATAAAATTCTGAAATTTTGGTTGTAAACTCAGCGAACCAAACTGAAGAGTTCCCATGCTCCTGGGGGAGCCTCCATTAAAGTTTCAAAAACTTCCCCCAAATCCCAAATAGGTGGTTTCAAATCAAATCAACCAGAGGTTTGGCATAGCATCTCACTGATTTTGATAATTTTTTGGAGTTTATTCTACCCAGAATATGAAAAGTCCCAAATTTCAAATTTTTCTGATGAGCAAGTAGTTTTTAAAAAAAACATGTACTAACATAAATTAAGAACTACCTTACAACATTATTGTGATATAGTGTAGTAAAGTATTTTTTAATTTTTTTCATAAAAATATATTTTTTCCTTATAATTTTATCAACATCCTCACCAAATTTCAGGATGGAGAAATGATGGGTTCAAAAATGTTATGGAAATACTTGGAAAAGTTGTGGTAAAGGATCATTTTCTTAATAAAATACACAAAACAGATATTTTAGGGAAATTATAACAGTGGTAAATTAACCAGTGTTACCTATTTAAGGTAAAATATCAAATCATACAAAATCAGAAAAAAAAATATTTTTTTTTAACTTGAATTTAGAGGAGTGAGGAGTGTCTCACAATGCAGGGGCGGAATTTCAATTGGGGGGGGGGTTCGCGTTTTGCATAGTGACCAGGGAGAATGGGACAATTTGCCGCCGACCCAACTCGCTGTCGACCCAACTCGCTGTCGACCCGATTTGCCGCTCAGCCAACTCGTCGCCCTGACGTTTCGGTAACAATGCAATTTTATTTTATAAGAAAAAAAATCAAAATGGCGGATCCAAAACGTACGGATTTTCTTATTTATGAACCTATAGGCATGTATTAAATTTGAAAGTTTGGAGTGTGAATGGCCGCTGAATTTGGGGTGACTATTATGATTTTCTGATTTAATACATATCCGTTTATAAATGGAAAAGTCCACCATTTTGGATCTGCAAATTTGATTTTCCTAAGGTTTAATTCAAAATTCCTAATCAGCAACCCTGCGACCTTTAGATAATACTTTAAAGTTCCAAATTTAATACATATCAGTTAACAAAACGACAAGTCCACTATATTGGATCACCATTTTGACTTTTTGGAAAGGTAATTTAAAACTCATAATAAGTAACTTTGGACATCCCATAGTTCCCATTTAATACATATTGGTTCATAAACGAAAAGATCCGCCATTTTGATTTTTTTTAAAGTAAACACCACACATTTCTAAATGTAGTTTTCTTATTTATGAACCTATGGGCATGTATTAAATTTGAAAGTTTGGAGTGTTTAAGGTAGGCACTTTGGAGTGTGAATGGCCGCTGAATTTGATAATTATATTAAATTAGAAAAAAAATAAAATGGCGGAAATTTATGCATAATAAAAAGCATATAATGTGTTAAGTTTAAAATTTTGGGGTGACTATTATGATTTTATGATTTATTACATTACAGTTTATAAATGGAAAAGTCCACCATTTTGGATCTGCAAATTTCATTTTCCTAAGGTTTAATTCAAAAATCTTAATCAGCCACCCTGCGACCTTTAAATAATACTTTAAAGTTCCAAATTTATTACAGATCGGTTCAAAAAACGCTATATTGGATCACCATTTTGACTTTTTGGAAGTTTAATTCAAAACTAATAATCAGTAACCTGGGACATTCCAAAGTTCCCAAATTAATACATATTGGTTCAGTAACGAAAAAATCCGTTATTTGGATTCACTATTTTAATTTTTTTTTGCTTTAATTCAAATATCACAAAATCATTTGGGACCCAAAATTTATTAAGCCTCGGTTTTTCAATAAAAAAGTCCGCCATTTTCGATCCGCTCTTTTGACTTTTATTTTAAATTTAATTCAAAAATCATAATTAGCGACCTTAAACTGCAATTACATTGTATTTTTATATGTTAGCTTATAAATAAATAAAATACCCCAAGTTCTATATTTATCATATACCTGAGGTCAGGGTTGCCAGATTTTTCAAATTAAAAAGCGGGACAAATTAAGTAAATGCGTAAACACAAAAATTTAAAATAGATACTAAAAATTTACATCGATGTTAACATAAAGTTAGTGTAGGAGTCTTTTAGGAATTAAATGGTGTGTTTATTTATTTACGTTTCGAAAATACTTTCAATAATTTAATTTTAAAATTTAAATGTTATACCTACCTATTTAAATTTAGTGAGTTTTTTTTAATTGAAGAGGTGAAAAACTTTTAAACTAAATTGTGTTTCAAACTTCCATTGCCTTCATTATATTTCGATTATCAAAATTTCATAATAAAATATAATCTGTAATTTCTTTTAGTGATTTGTGAATTTTATTTAAAATAAACAAATATGAACCAACACATAAGATACGTGTGTATAGATCAGAAATATCCGCCCTAAAATGCGAAAGTAACTTAAACGAAAAAGTAAAACATTCCATTTCGATTGTTTGTTGAAGTGTAAGCTTCTTTAGGAGCGTTTAGCACTTTTTGTGGGTACTGAATGGAACTGAGCCGTCACGCTCGGCTATGTAACGATCATTCGGGTGAAGTCGGCTCGAGTCGACTAACTGTAAGAGGAACAGTCAGCAGAGCGATGCAGATGAAGGCCACTCAGAGCAAAATTGACCAGAGTAATTTATACCCTGTAAATGTTATTACTTTGTATATTACTTTGTCAATATACAACACAAAAAATCTTGTATTTCTTATTATTAATTTCGCCTTGTTGAAGTTTACACTTCTGCCGTGTGGTCTTAAGCACACACAATTTTTTTTTAAATAAAATTTATAAGTTATATATAAGAAGATACAGACAGGTAAAAAAATAGGACAGAAATGAAAAAAAAGCGGGAAAATCGGGACAATTTGCATAAAAAGCGGGACTTTCAATATGGTTTAAAAAAAGCGGGACCGAGCTACAAAAAGCGGGCCGTCCCCCCTACGGTGGGACGTCTGGCAACCCTGCCTGAGGTTCTTGAAACCATAATATTTTTTGTAAAATTTTTTGACTTGTCTTATCCACATATTTGTAGCCGAAAGGATTAATAAATATTCTATTCTACCGGTCTATAGGTAAATGAAAAATTCCACCATGTTGAAGGCCCCATTTTGATTGTTTTAGGTTTAAGTCAAAAATTGTACTTAACAGAGTATGGTTTCAAATTTGAATACAATACACCTGTTGTCATATATAAATTCTGTAGTTCATCGGAAAGTAGTTGAAAAAGCTCTGTCGCAAGATTTTGAACAAAAGCATAAATAAACCGTTTAGACAAATAAATTTAAATGAATGTTTTTACCTTTAATGAATGGTGAGTTGACCCGGTGGCGAATCGGCCACTGCGAGTCGGTGGCGACGAATTGTCCTAGAGCCTGACCAGAAGGTGTATTGTGTGTGGCAAAACTAAATATATTTTTGGATTGGGGGGAAATTTGCCCTCCCCCCTGTAGATCCGCACTTACACAATGATTGAAGTAATTCAGTTATTTTTTTCTCTAGAATGTCTGTTTTGTGTATTTTATTATGAAAATGATCCTTTTACCAATATATTTCCACTAATTTTTATGGTTAACATTTTTGCAACATGAAATCATCATTTCTCCATCCTGACATTTGGTGAGAATCTTGCTAAAACATACTCTACAACCAAAAAACTTTTTTAAAATATTTTTAAGTCTAGTTTGTTTGGAAAATCTTTTGAAAAATCAAGCCAAGCATTAATTATTATCTCTCACTCTCATAAAAGTAAAATTTTACATTCTGTGATTTTGAAATTAAATAAACTTTTGTTAAAATATTTTAGGCCAAAATTCTGCCTGGATTATTTCTTTATGAAGGAAAACCAATCCTAAAATCTCATCATTCACAAATCAGGAAAAGGCAAGCAGACCAACACATCTACAAGAATTTCTACAACCTGTTTAAAATCAAGCAAGTTATTCAAGACACAAGTGTCACAGAATGGTATGGTTGCACTAAGGATACTCCAAGGTGTTTTGGACCAGTACTGGAATCTACACCATCCTACCTATATGAAAAAAAATGGACCCCACCATGTTGTTTAGCAAATTTAAGGAAAACAGCACTTTATGTTTTTAATATTTTAAGTGACTCAGGAGTTAGATATTGGTTAGAAGCTGGTAGCCTTTTGGGGGCAATGAGGAGTGGGGATATCTTGCCTTGGGACTATAATGTTGATGTTGGGTTTTATAGGGAAGATCTAAATAGATGTAAATTTTTAAAAAGGTCCAGTAACAAACCATTTGTTGATAAAAAAGAATTTTACTGGGAAAAAGCAACTGAAGGAAACTTTTTTAAAGTACACTTTAGCAAAATTAACCGCATTAATGTTAACTTGTTTCCTTTTTATCCAAAAAACGGCACCATGGTAAAAGATTCTTGGTTTACCAATCACAAAAACATGGAGTTTCCCGAATCTTTCTTACATCCAATGGCTAGCATTGATTTTGCTGGTAGGAGTGTACCTTGTCCTAATAATATTAGGGATTTTTTGGAGTTGAAATTTGGAAAGGGTTGTATTGAAAACCCCGAGTACCCAGATCCCTCAAAAGTTGAATTTCCTTAATTTCTTGAATTTTTGTTTGTTAAAACAACTTGGTGGATATCATGTCAGTTTAGTTTGCGACCACCTTTTTTTTGTTTCAATTTTAAACATGTCAGATAATGGTATGGTATATGGCTCTACCAAGAACACACCAAGGTGTTTTGGACCAGTCCCGGAATCTGCACCATCCAACCTATATGAAAAAAAATGGACTCAACCATGTTGTTTAGCAAATTTAAGGAAGACCTCGCTTTATGTTTTTAATATTTTAAGTGACTCAGGAGTAAGATATTGGTTAAAAGCCAATAGCCTTTTGGGGGCAATGAGGAGTGGGGAGATCTTCATCCTATGGTATGGCTGCACTAAGGATACACCAAAGTGTTTTGGACCAGTATTGGAATCTACACCATCCTACCTATATGAAAAAAATGGACCCCACCATGTTGTTTAGCAAATTTAAGGAAAACAGCGCTTTATGTTTTTAATATTCTAAGTGATTCAGGGGTAAGATATTGGTTAGAAGCCGGTAGTCTTTTGGGGGCAATGAGGAGTGGGGATATCTTGCCTTGGGACTACAATGTTGATTTTGGGTTTTATAGAGAAGATCTAAATAGATGTAAGTTTTTAAAAAGTTCCAGTAACAAACCATTTGTTGATAAAAAAGAATTTTACCGGGAAAAAGCAACTGAAGGAAACTTTTTTAAAGTACACTTTAGCAAAATTAACTGCATTAATGTTAACTTGTTTCCGTTTTATCCAAAAAACGGCACCATGGTGAAAGATTCTTGGTTTACCAGTCACAAAAACATGGAGTTTCCCGAATCTTTCTTACATCTAATGGCTAGCATTGATTTTGCTGGTAGGAGTGTACCTTGTCCGAGTAATATTCGAGATTTTTTGGAGTTGAAATTTGGGAAGGGTTGTATTGAAAACCCTGAGTACCCAGATCCCTCAAAAGTTGAATTTCCCTAATGTCTTTAAGTTTATATTTTTTTTTCTAGACACAACTTGCTTTGTTTGTAAGATACTAGTGTCATAGAACAGGATAATTGGAAACAACTAAAGGAAACTTTTTTAAAAAGTATTTCCACGATTTATTTTTTCTGATGACTTGTTGGGCAATTTGACTATGTTAAGGGCGGGTCTTGGGCCGCGAATCGCTATTTGACAACACCGATTTAAATAATTGATACCTTAGTTTCCTTATATTTCCTTTTTTTTTTAAATAAGTGTCAGCCGCAATTCTGGCTGTGAAAGATATGAGAACAGTATTATTTAGCATTAAGCACTGTTTATATGTAGAGTCTTAAATAAAAAATTTAAGTAGGTTTTAGGAGGACATCTATTTTTTAATTTATTTCACATCCAGCTACCCCTACCTAATATTGTGATACGGCCCTTTTAAGCAATTTGAAACAATATTCTCATGATGTCTGTCTATCGGTCTATTACTTTACCGCCAAGATTCCGAAACTACCTAACTAATTTTAATAACATTTTTAGGAATGATGTACTTACATACATATTTTAATACTTTTTTTACCTGTGTATGAATTGTGAGAAGGAGTACTCCCTCAAAATCGGGTGAAACTCTAACTGCGCGTACGATCTCACTCATTTCAAGAATTCATAGAATAAGTATAATTTTTTCAACTTTGTGAGAATGAGACTGAATAGAGATGCGGAAATCAAGATTGCATGCGCAGTTCGATTTTCACTCGCTTTTGTAAGAGTACTACTCATCCATTCTGGTTTCATACACTGATGTAAAAAAATCTGATTCTTCATAGTTTGTCAAAAATATGTACAGATTGTCACTTGAAATTCTTAGGTAGAGGTGGCTGGGGTCGGTTGGAAGGGATGATATTATCCACTCAAACTTCAATTTCTTACGTTTAATAACAACCGAGAAGATTCAGTGTTCAGTTTTAGCGCGGACAGCCGTTATTATTGTAGGTAGGTATCTAGGTGTTTTCTAAAAGTGGTTTTTGACATTGTTTCATTGTTTGGCCCTAGCAAAAAAAATAATTCCTACTGGGAGTGCTTAGCAGTTGGGTCTTCATGAGTCAGATTATCTTGGTGTCCAAACAAAGCATTGTTAAACCACATTTAAAGAAAACCAACGAGTTTACTATGTCACTCCTTCCGCGCCCCTGTCCAAAACAAATTATTTATTGTTAGTTTCAGTTTAAGTTGTAATGTTACAAGCTTGGTGCCAACTATGCTATTCTTCTTCACTTAGTACCCTTAGGACGGGTCTCGTTGCCGTCATTTGGACAAATCACAGTCCCCTTAAACGACAAATAAAGCCCATCACACACAAAAATGCATAGCACATAGCATAAGCTCCGACCAATCAGCTACGGAGTTTTCATATGCAAATCCAATATGGCCTCGGGTATTCGATCGCTGATTGGTTGAAAACCCTATGTTACGCGTTCTGCGGCGTATGCGAGTTTGTTTGTGTGTGTGACAGCTTAAACAATGTGACAGACAATATCAGCGTCACAAGTGGACTGTGATTGATTGCATTTAACTATAGCAGGACTCAAGTTAAAGTGGCAAATCCTAAATGGAGCGCCGTCTCGTCAAAGTCTCGTTCTTGTTTTAGTTTGACATTATGTTCTTTGATTTAGAAATTTGAAGTGCTTGTAAACCGCTGTTTTTGTTTATTTGTGTTTGTACCAGTTTTTGAAATCTAACTTTCAAAAAAGGGTTCATGGTCTTAAAACATTTATTTTTCCATAAGAGTAAGGAAAGTCCGAGATTTTCTTTCCTTTCTAACAAAAATAGCAACAACTGAAAGTCTGCGCCATTTTGACAAGGTAGCGACGAAAGTTTAGCTAGTTTAGTTGGGCTCCCTACGAATGCCCATCTTTTTTTGTCGGTATTTACATGACCTGTTTAAAAGGGTACTAAATCGGAAGAAGTTGAAGTTTTTTATAAATCACTAATTTTAGTCTTCTTAGACATGTTTATAGGTGTGGCTCCATCGCTTTACGAAAATTCACAAGCGCCCCGCGCCTCTTTTGAAGAAAGGTCTAATAGCGCGAGGAAATTTCCATAATCTGATGGAGTTAATTACACGTTTTATATACCCAGAGGTATACGCAACTAGGAACATAGGAATCTTGTCGCCCAGTTTACAATTGATTGACAAGCACACCTCTTATAGCCAGTCATATCGCCCGATCTTGCTCCCGATGATTAATTTTTGTATAATAACATTAAAAAGAAAGTTTATGGGCATCATAAGGATAATAATTTGAAATAACTTTGAAATAAAATTACAAAAGCATTTCAAACTATTGCTCCTAAGCGCAAGAGTTGGTTTTTATAATAGACTTGGATATTGTCTAGTCGCAGAAGGAGGACTTTTCAAGCATTTACTTTAATAATTTTGAGAACCTGCTTTTATCTGTTCCTCCCTATAATTTTTACATTTTAAATAGAAAACGACGAGATTTATTAGCGAAAAAATCAATAAGCAATAATTTGCGTATTTAATAACGCATTCTAGCAAAACGCACCTCACCTGCGCGCGGATTAAGGCAGACTCGAAGAAAGCATGGCACTAGTAAATTGGGCGAATTCCACCGTATGTTCCTAGAAGTGTGAACCAGTCGATATGTACCTATGTAGGTGTTTGTTGCTGAAACTATGTATGTAGATTCTTCTAATTTTGTGTTAAAAAGTTATGCAATAATAATTCTAAATACAAATTAGATTTCTATTGTTACAAGTGCACCCCAATTGGATTTCTCAATAAATTTATTTCAAGCATTTAAGACTTTGATTTTTTACTTATTTGATAATTAATAAAAATGATGTAGATCTAAAAATTATGGACAATTTTCAAAAAACGCTGAGAGAAACATGAGTTTCTCAATTAAAACTTTTTTAAAAGCGCAATAGCTCATGTTTTTGTTTATGTAGGTAGCAGTCCTTAATCTTTACTTTTTTGATACTGGATGAAGGTGTGACAAATCCATTTCTGTGGACGTAATGTGAACTCGATATCAGTTCATACAGTTTATTACTATACTATTCTACTGACAGTCTTAAAAACTAATAATTGACAAATCAGACTAATCGCGCCAGCAGGTACGTTTGGTTCCAGAATTGAAGAGAATTACACTTTTTAGACGTTGGAGGTGTTCAACATAATGATTTCTTCCAAAGAGTTTGATTGAACCCAATTTTTTTGAAGTCTGTGGATTGAACCTTTGCAATATGTGTTTTTATGGGGTTCATTCATTCATTCACAGATATTATTAACAGTTATGAACAAAAATTCGAGCTACTTTACCTTAAAAAAGTTTTTCATTTAGAAATGCATGTTCTTTTTGTCTAAAACTTTTAACAAAAGATTAAACATAATGTTTTTTATTTTTTGATTACAGTTTTAAACAAAAACATGAGTTTCTCAATTAAAACTTTTTTAAAAGCGCACTAGCTCATGTTTTTGTTTATGTAGGTAGCAGTCCTTAATCTTTAGTTTTTTGATACTGGATGAAGATTTAACAATGGTGGGTGTGCTTTCGGACTGTTCGGCCGTCGTCCTTGAAAATTCGTTCTCGACGTTTCAACGACGACGGTCGAACAGCCCGAAAGCACACCCACCATTGGACGATGGCCGCGAAAACCTTTCACAATGTGTAAGATTTGACAAATCCATTTCTGTGAAGGTAATGTGAAGTCAATAATATCAGTTCATAAAGTTTATTTCTATACTCTTCTACTGACAGTCATCATTTAAGGGAATAGTAACGTTATTAAACATAATCATGTCTTTTTCAGGATTAACAAACTTTGCAATGTATTCACTTTTTAAAGCGTCATTGACTTTGAGTCTTTTCTGCGGATTAAAAACTAATAATTGACAAATTAAAACTGTTGGCGTCAGCGGGTACTTTAAAATTAACATGGGATCTTATATATTTCTCCTAATTTTTGGTGACTTTTGAATAAACTTCTGGGGCTGTCAATTTTTTGATACTGGGTGAAGGTTTGACAAATCCATTTCTATGATGGTGATGTGAACTCGACATCAGTTCATAAAGTTTATTTCTATATTCATCTACTTACAATCTAATGTCATCATTTAAAGGAATAGTAACGTTATTTAACAGAATCATTTCTTCTTCAGGATTATGAAACTTTGCAATGTATTCTTGTTTTAGAGCCTCATCGGCTTTGAGTGTTTTGTACAGATTAAAAACTAATAATTGCCAAATCAGACTGATCGCGCCAGCGGGCACGTTGGGTCCCAGAATTGAAGATAATGGCACTTTTTGGACGTTGGAGGTGTTCAACTAGGGTCAGGAGAATAATAACTTTATTTAACATAATGATTTCTTCCAAAGATTTTGATTGAACCTTTGCAATATGTGTGTTTATGGGGTGTAAACATTATTAACAGTTATAAACAAAAAGCTTTATTTTATTTAAAAATTGCCACACATTCCAAAAATATAAAATACAATAGGTGTAAAGTACAAAATACAGTATAAAAGTTACCCTCATATAAAAAATATGGTTATCGTAACCCGGCAGACCTTAGTTCCATAAGGGCACTTTGTACAACTGTTCGTTAGTATTGGTAAAATATTTCATTTGGAAACTTCACTGCGGGACTTGAACTTTGGAATCAGAATTGTTGAGTTAAGATGTTGGTAACGTATGAAACAAATTTTTGCGCTTGATTTTTGTTTCAGAATGTGACATTACTTGGCCTCGATCTTTAAAATTAACATGAGATCATATAATATTTCTCTGCGCATTTTTGGTAACTTTTAAATAAACCTTTGGGGCTGTCAGTTTTTTGATACTGGGTGAAGGTTTGACAAATCCATTTCTATGATGGTGGTATGAACTTGACATCAATTCATTAGGTTTATTTCTATATTCATCTACTGCCACTGTTATGTCATCATTTAGGGGAATAGTAATGGTATTTAGCATAATTACTTCTTTAAGATTATGAAACTTTGCAATATATTCGTGTTTTAGAGCCTCATCCGCTTTGAGTATTTTGTGCGGATTAAAAACTAATAATTGAGAAATCGGACTGATAGGGTCATCGGGTATAGTGGCACTATTTGTACGTTGGACGTATTCTCGATCGTTGAGGTTTAGGGGAATGATAACTTTATTTAGGATTTATCTAGGATTTTAATTAAAATTTGACAATGTGAGTTTTTATGGAGTTTAAATATTGTTAAAAATTAATAATTGCCAAACCAGACTTATCGCGCCAGCGGGTACGTTGGGTCCCAGAATTAAAGAGAATGGCACTTTTTGGACGTTGGTGGTGTTCAACTAGGGTCAGGAGAATAATAACTTTATTTAACATAATGATTTCTTCCAAAGATTTTGATTGAACCTTTGCAATATGTGTGTTTATGGGGTGTAAACATTATTAACAGTTATAAACAAAAAGCTTTATTTTATTTAAAAATTGCCACACATTCTAAAAATATAAAATACAACAGGTGTAAAGTACAAAATACAGTATAAAAGTTACCCTCATATAAAAAAATATGGTCATCGTAACCCGGCAGCCCTCAGTTCCATAAGAGCACTTTGGGTAATTATTCCATGCGTTTTATTAAAACTATTGAAAGAACCAAAAGTGTTGGTTTTTATTGGTGAAATCTTTCGTTTGGGAACTTCACTGTGGGACTTCATATGAATTTTGCCATCGCCTCCTGCACGGATAACATGTTTTTCGACAATTATGGGTTGTCTTTCTTGAACTTTGGAATCAGACTTGTTGAGTTGAGCTGTTGGTAATGTATGAAACAAATTTTTGCGATTGATTTTTGGTTCCGAGTGTGACATTACGTGGCCTCGATCTTTGAAATTGACATGGGATCTTATATATTTCTCCGCATTTTTGGTGACTTTTGAATAAACTTCTGGGGCTGCCAGTTTTTTGATACTGGGTGACGGTTTGACAAATCCATTTTTGTGATGGTGATGTGAACTCGACATCAGTTCATAAAGTTTATTTCTATATTCATCTACTGACAGTCTAATGTCATCATTTAAAGGAATAGTAACGTTATTTAACATAATCATTTCTTCTTCAGGATTATGAAACTTTGCAATATATTCGTGTTTCAGAGCCTCATCGGCTTTGAGCCTTTTATGTGGATTGAAAACTAATAATTGACAAATCAGACTGATCGCGTCAGCGGGTACGTTTGGTCCCAGAATTGATGGAAGTGGCACTTTTTGGACATTCGAGGCATTCTTGATCATTGAAGATCCCACGCCTGATATACAGACGTTAGAAATGTCTAAAAAATTAAATTATTTTAGGCCAAATAGTTTTGTGACGTGTGGCGACGATTTTAGTCCATTCAGTTTAAACTATATATAATAATAAAAATGGTTAGTATAAAATTGACAGTTCTAAGACTTTATATTAAAGGTTTTTTTATGAACTTGGCAGTACTGAGGATTGTTAATGTAAATATTCATAACTAATTATTGGATTCTATAATAATTAATATTAAAAACTCACCATCTGGTGTTGGAGTTGGTATAGTTGCCATGATCTTTTCCACTTGGTTGACAGTCGAGGTTCCAGGAAAGATCGGTTTTCCTAACGACATTTCTGCTAAAATGCATCCTAAGCTCCACATGTCTATGCCTTTGGTATACCTTAAAGAACATAACATTGTTGGTTTTGTGAAAAAAAAAACAAAAATAATCTTGGAAAAATCTAAGCCACAAATTTGATTTCTAGGAAAAAATATTTTTCATTCAGGAGTGCAACAAAATATTTAAAAAAAATAATAGCACGCCACTGGACAGCAGCAGTACGCCTCATTTTATTCTGACCAGGCAGCGTATTTACGTTTCCGTGCTCATTTCACGTCGGCGCGGTTTTGAAATAGACACGGAAATGTTACAATATATTTGGGTTCAAATACGTGTTGATTTTAAGAGTTTTGATCTCGAAATGAGCACGGATATGTAAGAGAACATTGCTCATTAGGCTATTACAAAAGCGTATTCAACTGTCAGGTTAAAACGCTAACATAACGAAAGCTAATCAATCAAATCTAACCGAACCGAACCAAAGCAAACTGAACCAATAATTTTTTTCAAAAAAAAAAACTTTCCTGACTTCCTACCCGGGATCCTAGAGGATGTGAATCCGAACCGAAACGAACCGAATTGAACCAAACCGAACCGAACCGAACCCAAGCAAACTGAACCAACAATTAAAAAAAAACTTTCCTGACTTCTTTCCCGGGATCCTAGAGAGTGTGAATAGTGTTGTAGTTTAGTTTGGTTAGGTTAGGTTTGATTCGGTTTAGTTAGGATCGGTTCGGTTCGGATTCACATCCTCTAGGATCCCGGGTAGGAACTCAGGAATTTTTTTTTGAAAAAAATTATTGGTTCAGTTTGCTTTGGTTCAGATTGGTTAGATTTGATTGATTAGCTTTCGTTAGGTTAGGTTTTTGAAACTTTCTATTTTCATGTGATTTGAAATCAAGTGAAAATCATTTAAATCATTAAAATTTATTAATAACAGAACAACATCTGTCGTCGTAGTTGCCGGTGTAAGACAATGAACACTGAATTTTGCAGGTATAGTTAATGGAGAGTGTTCTTCAAACTTCAAAGAATTTCAAAATCTTGAGTAATATTAGTACAAATACTTTTAAACTGCTCCATAATTTTCATATTAACAAACATATAACCTCAAAATCAAACTAATAAACAACGTGAATCCAATTTAAGTTTCAAATGTGCACTAATAAGTAAACCCCTGCGCTGCGTAATTCAATACAAATCCGTGCCTGGTTCGAGCCTCGGCGCCTTAAAATCAACACGCATTTGTAACCAAATATGTTGCAACATTTCCGGGTCTACTTCAAAACAGGGCTGCCGTGAAATCAGCACGGAAACGTTAATACGCGACCAGGCAATAACAGGGGTCTTATTAAATTTTAACTATTCATTATTTTTATTTTCTACGGTTGTCTACCAGTGATTAAGGGTACAATACTTGCCTCCTATTGGCTATAAGTATCTCAGGAGCTCGATACCATCTAGTAGCTACATAATCAGTCAAGGTGGGGTCACTATCTCCTAAGCTACCTTCCGAATTTTGAGTTAAGCTTCTGGCTAGACCAAAGTCGGCTATTTTACATCTACAAACAGTATTAAATTACGATTAATGAAAAGTAAATAACTTGCAATTTCAAAAAATACTATATTTTGCAAGTACAGTCGAACCTCTCTAACTCGAACCTCTCTATAACTCGAACCTTTTAAGTGGTCGCTGCACTTTTCATATGTTTTTTAATTTCTATAACTCGAACTCTCCATAACTCGAACTGTTTTGGTTGTCCCTTTAGGTTCGAGTTATAGAGGTTCGATTGTATACAGGGTTAGTAAACCTAGATGTTGCATAGAAAAGCTGCGTGTTCGAGTACAGACAGACAGAAAATCAAATAAGAAAAAAAGAGACGGATATAGGCCGGGATTGCTACAGTTCAAAATGGTGAGTTTGGGTAAGGCTATTAAAATTATTTTTTTCTGGTTTTGTATATTGTTTCTATAGCTTTTTGAGTTCAATGCTTTCACTTTAAAGTAATTTCAAATGTAAACATGTGGTAACACTGATAATTGGTTGGTAACAGGGTGTTCAGTGAGTGTTTCAAGAAATAAAAAAATGAAAGTTGTTTTTGTATTCTTAAATTGAAGTTTTTGTGAAATAAAAGTATTTCCAAAATATTTTCTGCGGTGATTATTCAAGCTTCTACAAAAGTCAAGATCGTATTTTATAATTTTTCTTTAAAAATGTAGAAAACCTTAATTATTAAAAATTGTTTTTTTTTCTAACCAATTTCCATCCATTGTTAATACTCTTTCAATTCCGAGTAGGTTTGATAGTCAGAGCTAGAGACCCTGTATGTATGACATATTTTTACAAAAGAGAGACGCGACAAATCCATCAGTCACTGAAATTAACATTTTTTGGTTATGTTATTTTAATGCCAAGTTCATTGGCGTTTCAATAAAATAATTGAAATTATCAGCGGTGAGTGGGATCAATCATCAGGCAACATATAAACCAACACGTTTGTCCGCACCCCCTGTATAGGTTTTGTTAAAAATCGTTTATTTTTATTTTCCCACGCTTATGAGTTGACAAGGACAGAAGATACGTCTTTCTCTCTAAACATCGCTAGAGTATAGAGGACCGATATTTTCATCCTTTGATTTTGACTTAAATAAATTTGACTTTGAATAGGTTGGGCGAGTTTGTAAAGTAATCTAATTTTGCTCACCGATTACATCGGTTTTTTGACATATGACGTTTGACGTTCATTTGACATTTTCATTCGGTGAGTCAGATGAACACCAGAAAATAAAAAAGAACGCGATGAATCAGATATCTGAACCTCGCTTTTTTCGATTTTGATTTATTTTCTAAAAGATTCTCTGCATTAATACATGGAAACAACATTTTCAACGTAACCCTCAATCCTGGCATGCCACGGTCTGATGATATCAAAATTTTAAAAACAAAATAAAAAACAGGATTTGTTTTTTCATATTTTATAAGTGTTTTAATGTTATAAAGTTTTTTTTTTGTTAAGATAGGCTTTTGTGCCTTTGTATAGATTAGGTTAGGATTAGCATGAGGAATTTTACTTGAAAAATTTACTCTAATTTATAACAACTAAAACTCATTTATTTTAAAAAGTCATATTAGCATATAAACTTAGCATAAAATAATAATGGTAAAGGGCTCTCGAGATTAAGTTCTGCTCTTTAGAATAAATTAATAATAAGTTTGTAAAATGTAAATGATTTTATAAAAATTTTAACTCGTATATAAATAAAGAAATTGAAATTGAAATTAACGCCAGATCTTCATCATCCGAGTCTTGAGTCACTATTTATATCTTTTAAGATGACCAACGAAACTTTCTTTACCACACTGTGGAGCATTTAACAAAAAAAGCAACAAAAAAGATATAAAATTACACAGCCGAAAAAAAAAAACACAAAAACAGCTGATTTTGACGTAATTGACATTCATCGAGGATTGCTCACCGACTCTCAGGGTCGGTGAGCATTGATGCCATCAATTGGTGCCTTGGTGAAATTCATCAGATAATTTACGAACCCGATGGATTTCAACGAATTGCACTGAAAAAACTTGATTGTTGTCATCGATGAGCTCATCGATGCCTTTACGAACTCGCCCTTTGTCGCGTCTCTTTATCTTTAAAATATGTCATACATACAGGGTCTCTAGTCAGAGCAAAAAATCTGAAAAGGCTCTCCGTTTCCGGTTTGGAGTCCGAATATCCCAATTTGAATATCTACAGGGACGAAGAAAATCCCCCACAAACCCCCAAAAACCAATTTTTTAAGTTTTATTCAATTTTCTAACTAATTTTTTATCGAAAACTGCAAAGAACAGTTTTTTGTGGAGAAGAAAATTCCCTGTCCAACAATGTATTGGTCGATAAGGTTGGAAGAAGGAAGTAAATCTTCATTGGCGTCCATACATTGGTATTATTTAGAAAAAACATATTTGTGATAGGTTTTATAACATTTTATTAAAAACTACACTTTTATTGTTGACAATAAAATTTTATTTTAAAGGCTGCAATATAATATGGGGTTTATGTCATATATAAGTCTCCAGGGGCGTACTTATGTTGAACGAATGAATTTGAGTTATCATACCTTTGACAGTGGGAAAGAAGAATTAAAGAGATCAGTTGGATGACTTGGTCGAGTTAATACCCTGAGAATTTCTCGTTCTTATATTGAGACATCGCAGCCTGCTTAGATGGAAGTTTTCCGAAAATTTATGTATGGCTTCGGTAGTTCAATGTTTAGAATGTTTGCCTAGAGAGCAAGAGATCCCGGGTTCGAGTCCCGGCCGAAGCAGAAAACGTTTATTTTATTTTTCTTTCTTCAATTTCATTTGTTGTTTATGATATATGTTTTTGTTTGAAACTCGTAGACAATGATTAAGTAGAAATAAAATTTCGGACTTCCATTGTGTTTATTTATTTTGAACACGACGTTTTGGTTAGTACGTATCTAACCGTTTTGAAGTGTAAAACAGTTTTACACTTTTTTTTCTCAAACAGTTTTACACTTGAAAACGGTTAGAGATATGTACTAACCGCAATGTCGTGTTTAAAATAAATAAAGACAATGGAAGTCCGAAATTTTATTTTTATATCTGTTTTTTTTTTTACCCGTACAAGTTTTCTTTCTGCCTATACTCGAACACACGGAGAATAACAATATTCGTTGCACCTATCGATGTATTATTATTTCTTATCCAAATATATTTTGTGATATCTTACCTACATAAACTATCTAACAAGACATTGCTAGGCTTCAGGTCCCTGTGGATCACATTGCCGGAATGGATATATTTTATGGCTTTTAATAGTTGGTACATGATGTATCGTTTATGGATGTCTTTTAAAATATTGCCTCTGAAACAACAATAGAACTACGTAGATATAAGTTGATCCAAATTTTTGGAGGTCTTCCACCGACGCCTAAATCATAAGAAAAGTTAAAATGCGGCTTTGCTTTTGATAAACCGCGAATTTTGGTGATTTTTTAAATTAAAATACATACTCAAGAATCGTGTTTTTTCGACTAAATTATAACTTTTCAAGGTCGTATACGAAGTAACCGAATACAAATTATACATGGTTCGTCAACGATCCTTTGGCCATTGAAAATATGCGAATTGAACTAAGATCGCTATTGAAATAAATGGCACTAAGAGAGATAAATAGTTTAACGCTGTTGTCAAGTTAGCAATTCAAGAAAATGGTTTTCTTTTCGCGATCTAATGACGTTACTCTTACCGGCTGAGTAGGCTCAACAGGCAGGACGGATTGAGCATCTAATAAATAAAAAGTAGAGCTTAAACTGTATTCAAACCTGCGTCGTAGGGTTTACTGGTGTTTCGTTTTTGAAATGCCGGATTTTTGTTACCGGACTGGAAGAGTAATACTTGGAAGGTTATTAATTTAAGAAAAAAAAGTTTATAAAATCCTTAAAACCCTTGATTTTAATTGCTGTAGCGCCATCTCTTAGATATCATTTGAACTGTATGACTAATAATCAATACTGCGAATCCGTAATAATCAATACGGCGAATCTGTAAAATGTTAAAGGAGGTTACTACACGCATAAACAAAATATTTAAGCGCGACTTTATTAAAAGAGCAAGGTTATTGGTAAGAAAAAATTATTAAAAAATTACATTTTTCTCTATTTATTGTTTCCTGATTAAAGCTAAAATAACGAAATAAATAATAATGACTATTTCTTCGTCTTTTAAAAGTGGAAATCTTACTGTGGTTGCTCCTGTTTAGTAATAAAAAACTATTAATGAATTTTGAGTCACAGCGGCAAACGCTCATGAATATGCGCGTCTTTGGTCCCT
Source organism: Aspidapion aeneum (assembly GCA_963576565.1). Classification (NCBI taxonomy): domain Eukaryota; kingdom Metazoa; phylum Arthropoda; class Insecta; order Coleoptera; family Brentidae; genus Aspidapion; species Aspidapion aeneum. The sequence goes on along the minus strand of OY755038.1, from coordinate 27,550,641 downwards.
CACTGACTTGATTTCCATAAGTTCATCCTTTTTTATACGCTTTTCATAAAGGCTAAACGTTCGAAGTCGAGCCCTGTATAAAAACCTAATAGTATAGTCCTAAATGTATAGGCCTTGCCATAGGCAGTTACAGTTTTGTGACATTTCTAACCTCTTTATTTATCATATGCATACTGAGAGCAACAAAATATAAATGGATCCATAACAGATCTGATTCCTCCGTAGCTAGCCTATTAGCACACTTGAAGTGAAGCCATGATATATCAGCATTAAAAACACTTTTTGTAAATATCTTAGAAAGTAAAGCTCTTACGAAGTTTTTGGTTATAACACAAATTATTGACCAAAATGTAGTCTACTATATTTCGAAACCCGCACACTGAAATGACGCTGCATTAAAGTTAGTATTTTAAAAAAATTTTAATTGTCAAAAAACTGCCATTAGCATTAATGAATTTTGACCAAAATCTAATCAACTCGTACGAGTGTCAAACACTATTTTACCTAAAAATTTTATTATTTTAATTTTTTTCGTCGAACTAATACCTTCCTTTGCTACGCGGGCTAGGAAGGTAAAAATCTAAAATATGGCATGTCTTTAAGTTGTTTTTATCTGTGCGTTTTTTTTGTCAACCTACAGTCTATTTTTATCCAGGGACAATGACACTTTTACCTCTAATTTTATACGAACATGACATATTTACTTTTTAATATATTTCTGGCTAGGAAATATGTTTATTCCATGTCAAAGTCACAAAAGTGTAACTGCGTATCGCAAGGACTATATAATTTTCATTATAATATGGGTATAACCTAATTTTTGACCATTGTTTTCCGCCAGGTTTTTTTTTAATTTCCCTCGCTCACTTCCACGGTAAAACAAAATGAAAGTGCTGCGGGTCAAACATTTTTTATTTTTCCACAGAATATTTGTACAAATTTTCATGCTTTTACCCCAATTTCCCACGTAGTTGGGAAGATAGGGCTCGGCCTAGTAGTTTAAATAAATCATTCAAAACTATCCCACGGAATACCATAGGCTTGTCAACTATAAAGAAATGTCAAAAACGACTTTTTTATTACCTTTTGATCACATTGTGTAAATCAGTCTCCATATATTCGAATCCTAAATAAATGTCTCGATTATTGGCCGCTCTAAAAAAGTTAAAAAAATTAAAAGAAATAGAGCTGATTTAAAAAAAAACTTTTTAAAATACGTTTTCCGCAATTTGAGCAGTGTATTCTAAGCCACCATCAGCTTTATCAAAACCTCAATATTTTATTAACAATATTAGAACTGTAGTAACAAAATAATAATGTTGTCATCAGTTACATAATACAGTAGACTCGCGCTGGTGTGAACACACGCTTGTGTAAACCCCCCAGTAGTGTGAACAGTGAAGATTATTCACTATATATCCAGTAGTATAAACGTAACGAGTCTCGATCGTATGAAAACGGAAAAGAGGCGTTCATCTTCTGCATTTCGTCAAATTGTAAGATTTAGGGGAATCACCGGGAATTACTTCGTTGTTTGTTGTAAATATTAGTACCATTTAATCTTGTGCTTTGTAAAATGGTAAAAACCAAGAAGTATTTAATTCTTGCTCCCAGAAGTAAGTTTGGAAGGCAAATCTGACAACGAAATGGAGACACCTGAAAAAGTTGCAGGAAAGTATGTTTTGGAATCACTTAAAGTGGTTACATTATAGTCGGAAACAAACAACAAAGGTGTTAGAGCCTAAGAAAGAATGAGACCGAGCAGTACCCACTTATTGGTCAGCTAGATAAGTTCGGACTAAAATAACATCGTATATTACCTAATGATATGTAAATTTTGAAGTTTCATAAAATTGTAGTATTTGTCGATATTTTAAATTGTTATTTTCAGCAGAAACTTATAGATTTCCTCTAAATTATGAGAATAGTTACATTTAAAAGTAGATAGGTATGGATTTATTATATCTAACCTAATATTTCGGTTTTAGAATAGACCTTCCGTAGTATGAACGGTCTCCATGGTATGAACGTGCAGATTTTTTTCGTGTTCACACTAGCGCGAGTCTACTGTAATAAATACATTAACCTTAGAGTAAGGTCACTCATCGTCAAGCAAGCTTTACAATGAGTGTCCTTAAGCCAGGCACCCATTTACCATAAAATTCAAACATCAAACCTCAGGTGCCGAACTGCAGCAAAAAAGACCATACTTACTTTCTAAATGTATGATTTAGCAAACCTAATAAAGATATTCAATTCAAAATTAAATTAAATTTAACAGAAACAAGCACGTTATTCCTAAAAACGACCAAAAATATATTGCTAGCTGGGTTTTTTCAAGTTTTATTTTATTTAGTAAATGCAATAGGAAATAAACATTCCTCTTAATGGACGTTATATATAACACTACTCTAAAATGTAAATGTGAACTCTTTTGTTGGGTGATCCGTTGCTATTTTTCGAAATCAGCTGTACGGGGAATTAAAAAGTGAATCAGATCTTTTGTTTCTGATTTATTTTTAAACATCTTTTTTTTGAACACTCTATATAATTATCCATTTATTGCAATTCCTATAATATCTTCTATAAAAGTTTAACATACATTCTGAATGTCCCAGTTACACGAATTTTTAGTCATAATGTTATCTATGTTAATATTTATATGTGAAATCGATAGAAAATAACGTAAGGAAAATAGGCTATGAAGTTTCACCTAAATTTTTTATGAACTAAAAAATAATTCTTTGGCTTTCCCAGAAGTTGTGTGTTTTTTATACATAATGCATATAATAGCTGTCTGGCTCTTTGTATAAAAAACATTGAGTAGATTTTCACAGAAATTAAATTTAGGTCTTTAGCTTGGTTTTTTAATAAAGATTTTTGTTGAAATTCAATAAATGGGTCTTTACCTACTTTTTTTTTTAACAAAATGGGTTTATAAAATATTTATTTTCAAACTGACCAGTTTTATTGTGAAATCCACATAGGCATGCGACAAAATCTTGGCCCTTTTCTTGAATTTTCGTAGTTTGTTATTCGTCATAAAGAAAAAGTGTTTTTATGATAATTTTTACATACACCTATCTATAGATTTCTTGAAATAATAATCAAAATTAATTTTTGTATCACTATGTCCTATCCAGCTATACCACATACTTAATATAATAGATTTCCTAGTTTTAGAGATATATATTTGCTATTAGCGCGTATTTTATTGACTTCGAAATTTTATACAGGGCGAGACAAGTAGGTTATAAAAACCCGAGTCTTACCTATGAATACTGTGTAGTTTAACTATATTAGGATGATGTTTGAACGATTGCAAAAACATGATTTCCCTAAAAGTCCGCTGCGCGTCGGTCTGGTTGCGAAAGGCGTCGAAAATCTTTTTGACAGCTACAACTTCTTTGGTTTTTCTGTCGATCGCCTTCCACACGATGCCGTACGCGCCTTTGCCCAAACGTTTCTGTATTTCAAACCTAAAAACAAAATAGAATAAATGGATCCATGATGGATGGAACCCCACGCTATATCAGCGTAAATCGGTGTTTGTTAATATCTCAGAAACAGAAGCTCTTACGAAGTTTTTTGTAATAACATAAATTATTGAGAAAAATTTGTTCTACTATATTCCAAAAACTATATTGATGCGAAGCTTTGTTAAAAAGTTAGCATACTTAAAATTTTTCAACTGTCATTATTATTAATGAATTTTAACCAATATCTAATCAGCTCTTAACAGTATTGTACACTATTTTATCTAAAAATTTCAGGAAAATCGGTTTAGCGGGTTAGGTGCTACCGTGGGTCGGACAGACCTGGACACACACGGACAAAAGTCACGATCTGATAGGTACCTTCCTAGCTAGCCTATTAGTAGACTTTAAGTGAAGTCATGATATCAGCCTTGAAAACAGTTTTTTGTAAATATCTCGGAATTTAAAGCTACTACGAAGTTTTTGGTTATAACACAAATTATTGAGCAAAATGTAGTCTGTTATATTCCGTCAACCTCATATTGATGCGATGCTCCTTCAAAAAGTTAGCATTTTTAAAATTTTTATTGTCATAGTTTTAATGGATTTTGACCAAAACCTTTCCAGCTCGTTAGAGTGTCGAACACTATTTTATCTAAAAATTTGATGAAAATCGGTTTAGGTGCTATCGTGTTACTGACAGAAATATATACACACACGCACACACATAGACAGGGATCACGACGGTATTGCTAAGATATAGTAGGGGAGGCCGTGAATATTTTTTTGTTCTGTTAATAATAATAATTAACAATTTTTCATTCTGGTGATGATTTGCCTGATTAAGGCATGCTCTAAATTAAAAAATACATCTATTTACCTTTTTGTGATATGATCATCGATTTCCGACATCTTGTCTTTAGTTTGCGCCATGACTGTAGGTAAATGTAAATTTTTGCACTACTTTGTAGAAACTTTGTAAAATATGAAAATCATTTTTGTTTGAAAATGTTTTTAATATGTCTTCATGACTAATGGTTGAATTTGGCAGTATGATTTTGATGATTTCTTGACTTTAAAGCGGTAAAATTAAATTGAAGTTGACGTTCTTGATGGATGGATTCTGTTATCTAAAAAGCAAATAACACTGACGCACTGTCAAAAAAGTTATCAAAACCCTTTTCTACAGGGCTATAGAAACGAACGAACTACGATTTTTTACTATCGTGAAAAATTTTTAAATAAAAAATTTACAGCTACAACTATTACTAATAAGGAGGGCGGGGAGGAGAGTGCGAGAGGGAGGGGGTTACTAGTAAAATGGTGTTGGAAAAAATCTTAAAACGGTGTAGAAAGAGTTTTTGAAAACGCCCTATATTTGATAAAATTATGCGAATATTATGGTTTTGGAAGTGAGTGGGGGGAATGACAGGAGGGAAGATGGGTGGGAGCAGGAAGGACTAAAGTAATTACAGCAAATTAGAGGACATTTTCAATGGGTGATCTAATCTAAAATTTAGGTAATTTGTAAGCCTTAAAGCCTACATAATGTGAGAAAAGGGCGTCTGACGATCGCCATGTCGATTCCTGTTTAAAAAAATATAGCCTATAGCACCTTCGGGATCAGTAGCAATTTAACGACATCTTTTATAGAAATAAAAGTTCGGACTTCCATTGTCTTTATTTATTTTAAAACACGACGTTTCGGTTAGTAAGTATCTCTAACCGTTATCAAGTGTAAACTTAAACAATCTAGTCCCTAGGCTACTAATTATACTACTTGGTGTGCAGTCAGATGTGACGGCTCGCCCCCTTTTTAATCCTAAGACGCCTGTTTTCCTTAAGGAGTGGTTTCCATATGTTTGGTATTTCCGTGCTTGGTTGACTGAAAACTTCTTTATTCTGCATTATAAACGCAGCTTATAATGCAGAATAAAGAAGTTTTCAGTCAACCAAGCACGGACATACCAAACATATGGAAACCACTCTTTAAGGAAAACAGGCGTCACACCTGACTGCACACCAAGTAGTATAAGTAGTATCCTAGGGACTAGATTGTTTAAGTTTACACTTGATAACGGTTAGAGATACTTACTAACCGAAACGTCGTGTTTTAAAATAAATAAAGACAATGGAAGTCCGAAGTTTTATTTCTACACAATCATTGTCTACGAGTTTCAAACAAATACATCTTTTATGTTAAAATCGGTTCAGCCGTTAAGCCTCTAGAGTGAGACAAACATACATATCCCAAGCGAAAAACATTACCCTTCCTTTCGCCGTGCTGCAGTTGGGTAAAAAACACCAAATATCGCTTTTTTGACTTTATCTTAATTTTTTTAGACTAACACAATACCTTCTTGCTTTGAGGGCTAGGAAGGTAAAAAACGAGAGGGATAGAAGACAAAGGCCTTTCCAGTCCTCTTGACTGCATTGATAGTATTTATGTTTAAAAACGAAGATTGGTCGGAAAAATCTATTTATTATCGGAAAAGAAATAATTATAGTGATGTTCGAAATGATTGCTTTGCATGACATTGCGGACAAAGCTTTTCCTGCGAGTGAGCAGTGGCGGATTCAGGAGGAACGACCCGCCCTAAATCAAACTTATTTTTAAAAAAATAGTCAATTTTTCAAAGTTGAAAATTGCAAAATTACAATGAAAAAATGTTTAATTATTGAGTTCTTATAGTAAATAAATGGTCCATGACGAATCTGATACCTTCCTGGCTCATTAGCACACTCCAAGTGAACTCTTGACGCCATGTCAGCCTTAAGAACAGTTTTTTTTGTAAATATCTCGAAAACGAAAGCTAGGAAGTTTTTGTTATAACACAAATTATTGGGAAACCGCATATAGATGCGATGCTCCGTTAAAAAGTTAGCAATTTTTAATTTTTTAACTGTCAAACGCTATTTTTTACGCAAATCTCATGAAATTGGTCCAGCGGTCCAGTCACAACCGAACAGACGTCACGACGAGATTGCTGACAGATCCAAATATACCCAAACAACAGATTTTCGGCGTAATCCCTTTTTTTTTCATTGAAACCAGTACCTTCTATCATTGGTGTGCGGGCTAGGAAAGTAAAAATAGTAAATACCTAAATGAATTAAAATTGCTGACCAAATTTTTCTGCGACCAGTTTTACAAAAATAAGTTTATTATAAAAAAAATTTCGCCCGTGGCGCATTTTATCTGCCTGTGCCTAAAATTCTTAGCAAAATCAGCAAAGAAAATCTTTTTTGGTTTTTGCTGCCACTTTCCCTCAGAAATCCTGGCTCCGCCACTGCGAGTGTGCATGTCTCGCCAAAGAAATCTATTTCCTATATATTTTGTGTTGTGATGTCAGAGATATCACCTTAAAATATAATATACTGTTTTTTTCCCGACTTTCAAATCTAAATATGAATAGGATGTCTCAAAACAATAATTTCATACCTACAAAAAACATAACTTTTAATATAGTAAAAGTTTGAAACTGTTTACCTTTGAGTTTTAGAATGCAGAACAACAAAACAATCGAACAAGCATTGAAAAGATGTTGCAAAAAAATCTTATTATAGCTTACAAGAATTCTTAAATGAAGAAGAAATAGCCACACTATATCCCTAGCAGCAAGAGTATCTCAGCAATTTTTTTTCTAGGAGTTTTTAATATATTAATAACCAAATTAATAATTAAATATATACAGGGCTCGACTTCGAACGCTTAGCCTTTATCAAAAGCGTATAAAAAAGGATCAACTTATGGAAAGCAAGAATTCAGTGAGGGACCAAAGTCGCGCATATTCAGGAGCGTTTGCCGCTGTGACTCAAAATTCATTAATAGTTTTTTGTTACTAAACAGGAGCAATCAAAGTAACATTTCCACTTTTAAAAGACGAAGAAATAGTCATTATTATTTATTTCGTTATTTTAGCTTTAATCAGGAAACCTTAAATCGAGAAAAGCTCAATTTTTTAATATTTTTTTTTACACATTAACCTTGCTCTTTTATTAAAGTCGCGCTTAAATGCCGCTCAAGTGTTCGATCTTCTGGCGGCGGCTCACGAAGTCAAGTTGCTAAAAGTCACCATACACTATCTAGGAAACAGAAAAGAGGACAACATTTTTGGGGGTAGGGATGTACGGCAGCCCTAAACCTCTTGAAACTGGTTTCAGTCTGCAGAAAAAAATGTTTGTCACGTTTTACTACTCCTTTTAAAATTTTATTTTTGCCCCTTAAATGGAGAGGCCATTCCTCTTGAAAAAAAAACAATAAGTTAAAATGCGGTGTTATAGTAATTACAATTATTTAAGTAGGAAATTTATAATTAGGTTATTTTTTTGTTGTAATTAATTACACAGTTTTCTAAGAACATTCCTGTAAAGTAATTTGTCATGTAATAGTTACTTTTTAATGTATTGGTTTCTAACTCTGGTTGAGAATAAATCGGTACACATAAAGACCAAGAAGAATATTTTGTTTGTGCGTGTAGTAACCTACTTTAACATTTTTGCCAGTTAGAAAGCTCTACCTATACACTTAATTACGGATTTGCAGTATGATATCTAAGAGATGGCGCTACAGCAATTAAAATCAAGGGATTTTAAGGATTTTATGCATCGCCGTCTTTGGCCTACTCAGCCGGTAAGAGTAACGTCATTAGATCGCGAAAAGAAAACCATTTTCTTGAATTGCTTACTTGCGCTAAACAGCGCTAAACTATTTATCTCTCTTAGTGCCATTTATTTAAATAGCGATCTTACTTCAGTTCACATATTTTTCAATGGCCAAACGATCGTTGACGAACCCTGTACATATATATTTTTTTAAGATAAATTGAAACGCAAAATATTGTTTGTGAAAAAAAAAGTTACTTTGTTCTATACTCTATTGTGATAAGATTTGTGTTAAAATTTAATATTTGATAAGTTCTACACCCCGATGGGTATCTGTATTAAGTTTTAATTAATTTTGATACAGTAACAGAACAAGTAATATATACATTTATTTTACATTTACATAACTTCAAAATTTTATACATTTTGTGTTTTAAGATAAACAAAACTAATTGAAGGGATGTGCAGCAATCAATGACCCTACATCGCCGGCTGTGGGAACTACAAGACCTGCATAAAATTAAATAAAAGTGCAAATCCTTTAGAAAGAAATGTTTTTTGCCTGTGGAGCATTTTGGAAATTTGTTGAGGTTTTTTCTTAAAAATATTGCTTGCGGTTACAATTTTTCACGGTAGTTTATCTGTTATAAAAGTTTTAATAAGAAATGGGGACATTTTGGGTCCGTTAAAATAACTGAAAGTTTGACAGCTGTTGTTGTTACCAAGAATAACGGTAACATTTAGGGCAAAAATGATAGATTTTGGAACACTACAGATAAGCATAACCCAAATGGTAATTTAGTAGTCCAACACTCCTTTAACTTTTTTGTTTATTTATATGTGTTTATTTATTTTTATTTGATTTATGGCTTTTTACAAACCAAACTACCGAATTGTAGTAAAAAATTCGACTGCATTAAAAAAAAACAATACAAAACTAACCTTCACAATAACGGTAACATTAAAGGACGGCCCCCGTAAGTACCGGGCGCCGTTACCGTAAATAATTAAAAAGGAGCGAGAAGCTGCTAATGCGTAGACTCAATAATAACAATAACGGTAACAAAGTTTAAAATACGCGACCCAAAATCTCCCTAATATTTAAAAGTAATATGCGGCTTTCATAATTTACCATGTTGCGAGCGACGTTCACAATATGGAAGTGCGTTTTGTCGAAAATGTCCAATAATCAAAAGGTCGAATAATTAAAAAATAAAAAATTGAATCTAAAAGTGTAGATATGGAAAATTAAAATATTGAATTAAAAAATTTAGATCGAGACCTACTACATATCGAAAATACCAGTTATAGATCTTCCAAACCATTCTGAGGTCCCAACCTAATTAACTAACCAAAACACACCCGACCGTCCAACCTAACCAACCAGCCTAACCAACTTAATCATGTGAGCCCGCTTGTGTAGTGGTCCTGCTTCAGATGTATCGCTGCTATGATTGCGGCTTATATTCGACCGGACTACCTCGATCACTGCGTTTCGCGAGCTTGTGGGTTCGAGTCCCACTTAACGCATGTTGTGTTGTTATGTCTAAAAAGCAATTTTTTGACGCAAAAATTTTGTCAAAAACTGGGCGATTGATCCTAGTATGGATGGAAAAGTCTCAGTATCTTAATCAACCAATCTAATTAAATAACATAACCAATCAATCAGTTAACCTAACCAACCAAGCAACCTACCGAACCAATCAACCTATGCAATCAACGTAACCAACCAACCTAAACAAACAACCTAACCAACCAATCTAACCTAACCCACCAACCAAACCCACCAACTTAACCAACGAATCTAAGCTAGCCAATTTTGACTATTCGAGATTTTTCATTTTCGATATTTTGTAGTTTCAATATTTTGCGACATTTTAATTTTCGATACTTTAATCATTCGACATTTTAATTTTAGTTTTCGATATTAACATTTTCGGCATTTTGATTTTCGAAATTTTGATTCCTTTTTTTAATAATTATTATTAACTTCACTTGCAACATGGTAAATTGTTAAAGCCGCATAACAGACTAAATAAAAACTAAAACTAGGTTGAAGAAACTTTTAAGAAAATAATTTTTATCATTACATTACAAAAAACAAATGGATTCATGACGGATCTGACACCTTCCTAGCTAGCCTATTATCACTTCAAATAAAGCCATGATAATATATTAGCCTTGAAAACAGTTTTTTGTAAATATCTCAGAAACTAAAGCTCCTACGAAGTTTTTGGTTAAAACGCAAATTATTGAGCAAAATATAGTCTACTATATTCCGAAAACAGTGTATTGAGACGATGATCTGTTAAAAAGTTAGCATTTATAAAGTTTTTAATTGTCATTAGCATTAATGGATTTTGACCAAAATCTAATCAGCTCTTAAGAGTGTAGAACACTATTTTACCTGAAAATAAGAAAATCGGTTCAGCGGTTTAGGAGCTATCGTGTTACGGACGGAAATAATATACAACACGCAGACAACAGACAGACATTACGACGATATTGCTAGGAGAGGTCAAAATACATCCAAATAACACATTTTTGGCGTTATAAAAAAAAAATTGTCGAAAATAATACCTTCTCTAGCTATTGCTACGCGGGCTAGGAAGGTATTAAAATAATTCAAACAAATGTCTCAGTACCTGTTCATTAATTGGGTTTTATTTTTAACGCTGCTGGTGCTTATCTTAGCCCTGGGGATGCAGCTTCCCCTAGAATTAGAATAGGGAACATGATAATCTTGATCAAAACCTTGTTCGAAATTTTGATTTAATTTAATCAGATTTAATTTTCTTATGGAATTATTTTTTTGGCAAACATTTTGCATAAAACTTTCTTTTAAAATTCTGCTTTTGAAAGTTGCGTAAAATAGAAGTGAAAAAATAAACTCACCAATTAAAGGAAGTTCTAACAAAAAATATTGAATGCAAAACTCCAGTAGAGTATAGTTAAAAACTTATGAAATTCTACATTGGCACCTATTATTACTATTATTATTATTACAAAGCAAGCTGCAACTAGAACTACTTCGAAAAGGCAACTTAGAGTTGTTGATATCTAGTTGCTTCGCGATAGATCACAGCTAATGCCACAAAGTTTTATCATTAAATGTCGGCTACATTATGTAAAATAAATCGGTTTGTTTATCGGGAGTAGTTCACATGCAACTGGGTTGCCATGGCTACAATCAATTACGGGTATCGGAAGGTTAGTTAGGGAGCAGTGCAGAAAATACATGATTTTAATAAATCATAGCGCATTCATAATATAAAAAGGTATTTTTTAAACAAAGTTGTAGACTTCTTTATTACCTATAACTTTTGTATTTAACTTTTTTTGATAGGAGGTCTAGTTTCACTAAGAACCGTGAAAAACTATTATCCACCCTTAAAAATTCATTCCATTTCACCTTATTAACTCGGATTGAGTCTAATTTATGTCTTCTGTTGGTTTTATCGTTTAAAAGTCTGTCCTCCATGGAAAGGTAATAATTATTATTGAGTTTTAATCTAAAATATATCAGTTGCACCGGCACAGACACTGGAATTATTGCTTCAATAGAGACCGTTAGTCTACCGCAACCCGAAGCTGATGAGTTTCGCCATAAAGTAAGAACAACCTTGGACAGAAAGAAACAACAAAAGGCAAACATCACCATTCAAAAACAACGGGTAATCAAGAACCTGCATAAATCAATTAAGATTCTACCTGCCGACAAAGATCATGGAAGTCGAGACATACGACAAAAAGATCGAAAAAGTTCTGGAGAAAGGAGACTACAAGTAAACTACCAAAAGATCCAATCACAACCATAAAGGGACGCATCTACAGGACGTTGAAACAGTATGCTAAAATATCACGGACGCTGTGAGATCACGCCTGAGTCCAAATCACAGTAATAAGGCACCACATTTTTATGGACTACCAAAGATCCGAAGTGCGACCAATTACCAGCTCCAGGGACTCACCCAATAGCACTTTGTCGAGGTTTTTGTTGCACATGATTCAACCATTACAGTGTAAGTCCGAATCTTTTGTCAAAAACTCGGAACATTTTGTCGAGGTTTTAAAAAGGATCGAATTAGATCCCGACGACAGATTTGTAAGTTTTGATGTAGAAAATCTGTACACCAACGTGCCAATTAATAAGCCACTCAATATCATCAGAAACAAATTACAAACTGATGATACACTTCACGAGAGAACAACGCTATCGGTAGAGGGGGTGATGAATCTATTGAAGCTCTGTCTCCGTAACTCTTACTTTCAGGTGAAAGATAGGTTTTACCCACCAAATGATAGACTTCCAATGGGTTCGTCTCGCCAGTGGTAGCAAACATCTCCATGGAGCGGTTCGAGGACCATGCGATCAACACAGCAAGAGTTAAGCGAAAACTTTGGCTACGATACATGGATGATACATTTATTATATGGCCATAAAATGACGAACTGCAGAATTTTTTACACCATCTGAACGGTATTAAACCAACAATCAAATGCACAATAGAAATTAAAAAAGATTCGACCTTACCTTTTTTGGATGTTTTTGTCGAACGGGACAGTTCAAAACAAGGAGTTATAAAAAGTACAAACCTTAAAAATTCAACCCATTAACAAATTACTTGGATCGAGTCTAATTTATGTTTCCTGTTGGCTGCAATATATTTGCTTTTATTTCCAAAAATTCATACTTTTCTTACGTTATTAATGCGTTGGTATAGCGGCTTCTTTCTAGGGTAAAATTTACCCCAAGGATTGTAAATAATTAAATACCCTAAAAACTCTCTTTTTCGATATTCGTGAGATACACTGTATAGCTGGCAAAGAGAGTCAGGTCCCGTACTAATATTGCTGGCCATAATATCCAGAAAAGTCATGTTTCCAATGTTTTCCAACGCGCAGGTGACATCCTTCGCTTTATCGTTAAAAAGTCTGTCCTCCATGGAACGGGAATAATAATTATTATTGAGCTTTAATGCAAATCATACACAAAATATATTATGTATTAACCTAATATACATAAATTAAAATAAGGATTGGAAAATTAATAAAAAAATTCTTTTACTAAGGGCACCTATTCACCAAAACTCACAGTCATCCCCTAATTCTTTATTTGCCTCAATTTTTAAGCACAAAATTATTTTGTCTATTTGTACTTGTAGCTTAAGGAAAAGTCAACAATGTAATCTTTTTAAAAATTTAATATGTGATCAAAGGGATAAATAACAACAAGTGTAACTGTGTAAAATATAGCAGGGACTTGAATGAATACATAGCGGGAAAAGTTCCATGCATTTAGGCCACCTCGCTGGGCCCGTTGTACCCCACTATCCTCGGTGTCAGCCCTGAAAACCCGCCGCCTTGGCAAAGGAGCAGGTTTTTCTGGGTTGAAACTTCGCCAGGGCTAAACGCACAGCTTTCCAAAACCGACAGAAAAAAAAAGGCCTATCGCGGTGAGCGGAGGGCACTCGGGTAGGATATGTAAAGGGGATCTTTATATATAAATCCTTTATTTAGTCAAGACTAATTATTGTTTTACAATATTACATTATAAATATATAAAATTTACAGTAACAAAAAAAGTATAAAATAAAAACAATCCTACATATTTTAACAAAAATAATAAAAAAAGGTTTAGAATAACATTACAAACCTACATTATTAGCTTAACTCGTTTAATAAATAATTCTTAAGAGCTTTTTTAAATAACTTTATAGATTCCATAGCTTTAATATTCATTGGCAAATTTTTATAATTATTTAAACCTTTAAAATATTACGAATTTTGGGATCTTTCTTGATTAACCCTTGGAATATAAAAATTTTCTCTATGACGAGTATTGTGTTCATGAATTTCAGAAATATAAATAATTTTACTTGCTAAATATTGAGGAGCTTGTCCAATTTTTATTTTGTGGATAAATGTTAAAGTGTTAAATAGCAGAAGTTCTTTAATTGGTAGCCACTCAAGCTCCTTTAGCATATTTTTTATTGGGGTTAATCTTGGTTTTCTCAGTATCACCCTCATGCTTTTATTTTGCAACTTTTGTAGCCGAGAGAGCTCATTTTTACTTAAAAGGAATAGAATACTGGAACAATAATGAAAATGTGGAAGTATTAAGACATTATATATAGTTTTCTTAGTCCAATAACTTAAATAAGGAGAGCATCGTGCCAAATAATTAACTTTAAATGCAACTTTTTTTATTATTTCTAATTAATCTAATCCCTAAATATTTAAATTTTGTGACCATTTCAATTATATCATTTCCTAACTTTAATTTAAAATTGATAGACAACTTTCTGTAAATAGGTTCTTTTGCTATAATCATATATTTTGTTTTAGAAACATTAACTTTTAAGTCATTTACATTGCACCATTGATACACATTTTCTAGTATCTTATTAAGCTCTGCTTCAAGCTGATTGATATCTTTAGTTGCAATATACAGTAATGCGTCATCCGCAAAAAGGTAAATTGTACAATTTTTTACATTATTGATCAAATCACTAATATATATTATGAATAATAAAGGTCCTAGTACACTCCCTTGCGGTACACCAAAATCATTACAAACATCCTCAGACAATAGGTCGTTAACTTTTAGTCTTTGCTTACGATCACTTGAGTAGCTTGCAAACCATTTAAGTACTATTCCCGCCATACCCAAGCTTTTTAACTTCACTCTATACACCAACGACACTCTGAGTCTTCAACGATTCCCAGAATGCTATGGTGTTTATTAAGGCGACAGTGTCTTGTCAAGAGCCCTGTCGCAAGTTTCGTGTGTGAGAAAAAACCTCGTTTTGAAGGCGCTCACCTTTCCGATAAGGCGCTCGGCCTACCTCATTCCGTCTGTGTCTTCCGAGAGCGCCTGAGAGCGCCTGTTTAAGTCACATTTTAAGGTCGTCATGGTAAGACACTCCGCGATGCCCACCATGGGTTCCGGCCCCACTGGATCAGCTGATGACCCCATTCTAGCTAGTTGGTCAGCCTCTTCGTTTTCAAGAATGCCCTCATGTCCTGGAACCACAAAAAAAAAATAGGTTATCTGGAACTCAGAAGTGATCAACCTTGTTGTGTCCTGCCAGGGTTTTCAGTACATCCCTACACTCAGCTATAAGTTCAGAGCTTACTCTGGCCGATTTGATGGCAGAAAGTGCAGCTCTATTGTCTGAGCATATGTAGATGTCTTTTTCTGACAAAGGCATTTCTACGTTTTTATAACCACACATCAGAATGGCTTATATCTCTGCCTGGAAAACAGTGGCGTACTTGCCCAGGGCAAAACTAAATTTCGCTCTTGTAGTTCTGCAGTATATATTTTGTCCCGGTTCATGTGGAGAGGAGGGCAGATCTCCGATACATCTCTATACAGTTTTGTGTGGCTCTTAGGGCTAAGATTAATCCTAAGATCGCCGAGGCTTCAAGGTCTGTACATAGTCTTCAGAGGGGGGCAGTCCCGCGAGCCTTTCAATAGACCTAGTGGGCGCTGTCCTCATCGCACCAGTAATTCCCAGGCATGCGAGCCGCTGAACTCTGTCAAGTTGAGTTCTTGCGGCCTTTGATAGCAGTTACTTAGATAACTTTAAAGTCCACACGAATTCAACAATGAAAATACCCAATAAAATATAAAATACATAATATTTCAAAGTATTCAAACTTCATAAAATATACGCAAACCTAAGTATTGACAAACAGAAAGTAGTGGTTATTGGGTCAATAGAATTTTTTAGTAGCCCTTTTGAGCGATACTTTGAGGTCAGGTTCAGAGTATATTTAATAATTTAGTGAGAATTAGTCAATGTCATAGTTGTGTTTTTTTAGCTCACATATTTATGATAAGGATTTTAAGGTCAGATCTTTTAATCGTTTTTTGAGGGTCTCTATTCACATGTATCTATTCGCTTGTATTTTTAATTGGTGCTAGCACCCGTACAACATGATCAGAACAAACCCTTCTGAAACATCGCATTTCTGGTCAAAGCCTCAAATGCGATTCCGCACGCGATCGCAGTTGACCGAACGATGCGTAGCGAGTTCGGCCAGCAATCAAATATGGAAAAGAAATTTACCGCAAGAGTTAGGAACACTATTTTTTTCTTCGAGCGTGCGAAAATACAATAAAAATAAAATAATACATTTTTGTAATAAAGTACTAACTCCTTAATTTTTGTTTGCTATAAATATTGATGGTAAAATTACATTTAGAAGCATTTTGAAGATTGATCGCTGAAGTCATTAACTTCTGGGTTGTTGTTTCAGGTTTCAGGGGCAGGGCCTCGCGCAGAACAATTTGGTGGTTTTCAGGATGTTTAACATCGATTTCAGCTGCAGTGACTCCGCTATTGACTGATGTTGAGGGACAGGGATCTTATTTGATATTTCTTTTTTCAGTTCAGTTGACTCTTCCAAATATCCCTCAGCAACTGCTGTTGATTTCCATCCGCCTAATCTTTTAATGTTTGTAATTTCTTCGCTACTGTCCGCTAACATTGGCAGATTGGAGTTCAGAAGTCTCAGATATGCTGCTATTTCAGATGGGTTTTTCTCAAAAGTGTTCCCACAGGTGCAATTTTCAGCACGTTCCATTTTTGTAATGCACAAAAAACCTATTGTGTGGTGTACCAAGTTTTCTTTAGTTTTTAATAATTTCCGCAGTTTATATCACCAGAAATTACAAAGCTTCGTCTGGTATGATTTTTTGAGTCAGGGATCTTTACGATCAAAAGTTCATCAATTTTAAAACAATGTCGTCAGCGGTTACCTTTGCCGACTCTTCTCGACGGCAGGCACCGGCTAATCCAGAGATTGGTACCACTTTGATCACCAGATATATTTCATCAGGTGCCTTAGACATTGCAATTTGGCAATTTCCTGTTTTGTGAAAAAATTTTAATTTTTTTGGTTGAAATCCCACATTTCTCTTTTTTAGGCACACTGTGAGCTTATAATATTGGTCAACAAATTTTTTACAGTACAGTCTGTAACATGGAGTATCTTGACCAAATTGTATTCGGTTTGCAGGTTTGGCTAACATTTACAAAATATGCCAGGAAGACTTCCTCCCTAAAGTTTTTAACGTGCTGTTTCTTGCCCCAGTTTCTTAAAAATATTTATTTTCATACCTTGCTTTAGATTTTGGAGGAAGAAGGTCAGCTGTATTTACAATATATTCTGGAAGATTTTCGTCAGAGTCCATCAAGTCCATCCACTCAACTTTTTAGTTTGTACTGTAAAAATATTAAAACCTTGACATGGCCGGTTTTTGAAAATTATTTGATAGTTTGGACAGTTAAGGACACCGAAAAAAGTAATATTGAGGTAAAGTTTTTGCAAAGTCAGTTGAACAAAGGTTAAAGCCGACCATCGGCATATCCTTTAAAGAAAGTGACATGGGCGGCGGTAGATATACTTATGAAAATTATTTCATTTAATTATGGCGTAAACTAAAGAAATAAAAATAGATAATAATACTTTCTATTCCTACACCTACAGAAACGACACTGATTTATTTTCTAACTCTGCATACTGCCGACTAAAGGGGTGCCAATCAGGTGCCGTCTACCCTTTGTGCTCGGACCGCCAAGAGCCGCGCCTTTTCTCTATCGGTAGGGTTGAAATTGTGCCGTCTATCCACCTGTGCTGGGTCGGTCAGAAAACAAGTACTTTGTGCTGGGATCGCCAAGGGCCGGGCCTTTTCTCTGTCGGTAGGGTTGAAATTATACCAGGAAGATTTTATATGAATTTGGATAACTTTTGTTAAGTTTTTAAAAGCGTGCGGAAAAGTGACACTTTCCGCACGCTCGTAGAAAAACATACTTTATCGATTATTTTGGGAGGGAATGATCCCCCTTTTTCATACAAAATCGATATATTTTGGGGACGTTATAAGGTTCATTTATAGATTATACTCATAATAGGTAAATCAAAATTTACAAGGCCTATAAATTTCTACGATGAATAGTCAAAATCTCTTAGCACTTGGATCTCCAAAAATACCAAAAAGTTAAACACAGATAATATACCAAAAATTAGGGTAGAAAATGTTTACAACACCATTCAGTAGCATCCTTATTAAAATACAGTCGTAAAATTGTTGTAAAGTCAAAGCCATAAAATTCAAAATAGTCAAAAAGGGTAAAGTGGACACTAAACATGCAAGATGTTCGATAAAAGTAACTACATAGGGTCTCATGGGAATTTTGGAAATGGGAAAAAAGTAGCGCTATTCCGAGCCTAACTATGTCTATACATATCGCACACCCGCTGAAAAAGAGTCACAACTCAAAAATCGCCGTTATTGAGATAAACCTGCCGCCATCATCGAAATAACTTGTACTTTTTTCCATAAAAGCATCAAATTTATGTTTCTACAATTCACCGCGACATGGCGATGTGACTCTTTTATTTTGTCCAGTTTAGCTTAGGATGCGTTCCTTTACAGTGTCACTTCTGACTTTATAACAGCGTGAACGTGGAGTTTCATCCTGAAAAGAGTCACATTTCGAGTTGTGAAGGTTTTCATGTGAACTATTGGTCAAATCTGACCCAAATACTGTTCTTTTTTGTGTTGTGACTGTTTTTTCGAATTGTTCAGTGTACTTAAGAAGAATAAGAAAAAAATCTTTTGAATTTATTAGAGAATAATCACATTCCCAGTTGTTATTCAGCATTTTATAACTCGTAAAAATAAATACAAGGTTTCTTCTTTATTTGTTTTCTTTTTTTATATTATTTACCATCCTGCGTGACATCCTGATTTACAACGTCATGATGCCTTGTTCTAAAAAAGTGTCACAATATCGGGTTTTTGTCTTTTTTTTACCAAAAACGACAAAAATCATTTTTTCTGAGAAACGTACTGCACCAATTACATTGAGATAATAGGTTCCTGTTGATATAAAATAACATGTTAACTAGTAATTTGTCACGTAAGTGAAAAATGAATCTCTATAATGAACTAAATTCTTTAACAGCGATTTTCTCAAAACAATGTTTTTTGAGTTGTGACTATTTTTTAGCGGGGGTGCGATATTATAATTCGTCTATGTACTAAAGTAAAAAATTTGCAGTATTTAACGACGTTACGTAATTGCGCAAGCGGAAATCTCATTAGCAGATCATTATTACTGCTAGACCTTATGAAACTTCCACTAAGTCTCTAATAATAATTTGGAAAGTGTAGGGGAGAGCGGGTGCAAATGTAACAATTCTTGAAAAAGGCAACATTTTCATTGTAAGGAATTTTCGAAAGCTCGTGAATTTTATCTGGTTTATTTTTAATATATTTTACTATAAACTACAGTTTTTTTTCAGGTTCTTAACTTTTTTATGTTTTTCTTTTGGTCAACCTAAATTTCAACTATCCCCATGGTTTATTCCTAAGATATTTTACTATAAACCACAGTAGGAGAATTAAAATATTTTCTTTATTTTAGAAAAATATTAAAAATATAAACTCAACATAATAATTACAAAATATTGCTAAAAAACTGATATATCTCATAAACGCCTGTTTATGGCGGGAAACACAGCCTTTCGGCTATCCCAGAAATAACAAAAATACTAAACACTATGAAAATTGAATAATATTTTGGAATTCCTATCCATCGTCGTAAATGACAAAAGGAAAATCGTCCAAGATCATAAATGAAAATGGTATAGCAGTCCTATGGCAAAAACGGAATATTTACTAACCGGAAATTATACAAAAACGTCATTAATCAAAACAAGACAAGAGCAAAATCGGAGCTTAGCTTTTATCAAAACCGGGCAAAATTAAAAAGGACAAAATCAAAAAAAGGGGCCGGGCCTAGCATGAGCAAGTCTCTCCTTTCTTTTCATGTATACTGGTTCCGTCTGTCTTCCTCTCATACAAATCGGTCTCATGGAAGTTTGGAGGCAAATTTAAAGGAAGAACAAATAATATTGTTGTTTCTGGACCCAAAAAAAGATAAAAAAATAAAAATGTATGTTTTTCTTTCTTTAATTAGCTGTTCTTCTTTTGAGAGGTCGAAATCGGTGTTAAACGCACCGAACCGAACCTCTTGGTGAATTAATTGCAAATGAATCCTAACCTAGGGTCCAACACCTAACCGTTTTTGAGGGTAGACCTTGCTTGATGAAAATGCCGTATGTAGTATAGCAATCCCTATGTAGATACGGCGTTTTCTTTAGGCATGGCAGTAAAAGAAATTGCATTGAAGGACGCGTCAATTGCATAGCAATATCAGAACCGCTCTTCTTTAGATAAACACAAGCTAGGCCCGACCCCTTTTTATTATTTTGTCCAGTTTTTATAAAAGACGTTATACAAAACTTCGATTTTGCTCTTGTCTTATTTTGAAGAATGGCGTTTTTGATAATGTCCCGTTATTAATAATTCCGTGTTTAACATAGGATGATCTTAGACGATTTTTTATTCGTTCTTTATGATAAACTATGGGGGCACATATAAAACATTTTTACAAAGTGGTCGCATTTCGAACCGAACTGAACGTTTGGGAGGTAAAGGAGCTCAAACTAGTGACCGATTCAAGTTAGATACTTACTTACGAGGTCTGGCTATTAAATAACGAGACTGCGCGCCTAGATGGCGCCCTAGACGGGTGGGGTAAAAAACGAGTAGTGCGTTGGGTATCTAGATATCTTGTCTATGCACGTCCCAAAACACGTTTCCGTCACTCTTGTAGTAGAAATAAAATTTCGGACTTCCATTGTCTTTATTTATTTTAAAACACGACGTTTCGGTTAGTAAGTATCTCTATCCGTTATCAAGTGTAAACTAAACAATCTAGTCTCTAGGCTACTACTTATACTACTTGGTGTGCAGTCAGGTGTGACGGCCCGCCCCCTTTTTAATCCTAAGACGCCTGTTTTCCTTAAGGAGTGGTTTCCATATGTTTGGTATGTCCGTGCTTGGTTGACTGAAAACTTCTTTATTCTGCATTATATACGCGGCTTCAATAAACTTTCGTTTTCGCCAATGCGACTCCTTATGTAAAACTTATAGTATTTGTGCAGTAGCGGTTTGAAACGAACATGTTTTTTTCTCGTGCCGAAAACCATGTGTGACGAAAAACAGGAGCAACGTATCAATCTCAAAGTTCTTGTTAAATTAAAAAAAAAACTCCGACTGAGTGCTATAAATTGCTGCAAGAGGCTTATGGGGACAATTCTCTATCTCGTGCGCATGTTTTTGGGTGGTGTAAGCGCTTTAGTGATGGCCGAAAGACCACTAGGATGTCCAAATCAAAATTCAAGGCAATGTTGATCGTTTTTTTCGACATTAACGGTATCGTGATGACGGAATGGGTTCCAGAGGGTCAGACTGTCAAGCAGACTTACTATTTGTCAGTTTTGGCAACACTGCGAGAACGAGTTCGTAAAAAAAGGCCCGAGTTGTGGAAGAACGCACTATCTGTGAAGCAGTATTTGGCCAGTAAGTGCACTCCAGTGCTCGAACACCCGCCGTACTTACCAGATTTGGCACCGTGCGACTTTTTTTTGATTCCGAAGATAAAAATCTGCTTTGAAAGGGACCCGATTTGACTCGATGGAAGCGGTAAAGCAAAAAACGGCAGAACTCATAAAGGCCCTCACCAAAGGAGACTTCCAACACTGCTTCGATCAATTAAAAAAACGTATGGAAAGGTGTGTGGCGAGGGGAGGGGAGTATATTGAATGGGAGCATTCGAATGTAGAATAATTTTTATAATAAAACCCTTTTTCGTAACCAGTCTCGTTATTTAATAGCCAGATCTCGTAGTTTGTTATATTCGTTGTGACAATTATGCCGCATTACAATCGCATCTAACTGCTACTAAATTGATATTGATTGCTATTTAGTGTCCGTTTTACTCCCATCCCTAACTTAACTATTTGGTATAACTAATTTTTTAACTACTGATGGCCCAATAAACTCGAAAGGTGTCTTTCTAGGGCCGCATAGTTTATGCCCATAAAGTCCAATAAATTTTTGTTTTGTTTGTTTTTCTGTTCCGGGAAATATTTGTTGAGGTTTCTGAAAATCATTTATTTCTGATCGGTTTAGCCCCCGTATTTAAAAAAGAAGGTGGGAAAATTTGAGACAGCATAAAAATAGCCTCCTATCAAGTGTGGAAAAAGATTTTCCAAAAGCGTAAGGAACAATTGTTTTTCTACAAACGTGAGGAAATTAAAAACATTCAGAAACGTTATTTTAATTAATACTAGTAATTTATTTACTTCAAAATTTAAAGTTTAATAATATTGTAATTAATAGTAATTGTACAATTATTTGCACTGCAATTAATGGCAGATGCCATTTGGTTTCCTGATCGCATCGGCAGGATCTGTTGTTGCTTTTCCGAAGCCAGAGATTGAGTAGGCACGTTTAATTCTTCCTGTGGGGAAGTTAGGACAAAATCGCCAGAGGCAACGTTAACTGATTTAAAGATTTTAAAACCTTGCCGGCTATATCTTTTTTGCTTTTAATGGATTCTTCCACGTGCCCCCCAGCAACTTTGGTTGAAAGCCATCCCCATGACGTTTCAGATTTGTGATGTCCACACCAGCATCTGCAAGCGTAGTCGCAGAAGATCTTCTGTAGCAATGTCCAGTATATTGCTCAGGATTTGGCAGTCTCAAGAAAGCTGCGACGTCGGAGGGCATTTTTCCAAATTTATTAATTCCCCCACACTGGGCAGTGCATTGGTGCTCACGTAGTTTCGGATAATTTTTAGTTTTTCTCGCCAGTGATTGCAAAACTTCTGCTGCTGTGCGTTTTATTGTCTGATATTTTGATCAAAATCAAACATTGTTCTATTTTTACGTTTTCGACTGTTAAATTTGTCAACTCTTCCCTTCTACATATGCCGGCTATGCCAATAATCGTGGCTACTTTCACTAGAAGATAAGTGTGATCGTGTGCTGTAGTTAAAAAGACTTTAATTTGATCTGCACTAAGAATTTTTGATTTTTTTGGTCTATACCCGACCATTTTCTTTTTAAGGAATGCAATTAGTTTCAACAGTTTACTAATATCAACATTTTTCTTGAGCTTCAGTATAGTTTTCAGTATGGAATACCTTGACCATAAAGTGGGTGGTGCGCATGTGGTCTAGAGCTGTGCATAGTATGCCAAAAAAACCTCTTCGTTTTCAAAATTTCTATTACCTTTTTCCTTGCTCCATTTACAGAAGATCTCGAACTCTTTCTCATACGTTTTCTTCGATTTTAAATGTAGCAAATCCGCTTTGACCAGTTTAGCTGCGGTTAAGATGTCTTATGGAATGTTTTCCATATTTTCCAGATTATTTTCTACCACTTTCAAGCCGGTTTTTATTTTTTGTTACGCTTTTGATAAAAAAAAACAAATGTAGAAGAAACTAAGACGTCACTTGAGAATAAAAGCAATTGTCGTCCATAGCAACCAAGTTTATCAAAGCCACTGATGAAGCTAGTTATACCAGTAATAATACAATGTACATACAAATTTCAGTGTGGAAAAGTAGTGTGGAAAATCACATTTTCCGCACACTTGACCTCGCTGCAAGGTTGAACGAATGCCTCGTTCGTTAAAATTGGCACGGCAAGCCTCCAGTGGCGATTCCTCCATAAGTGCACACGTGCACGTGCACTTCCAAATTTTACTTAAAGGAAAGATTAAAATGTATTCTTCGTTAATTAATAATTTCTTTATGAAGTATCATTAAACCCCAAAAGGAATTCACCAAAGACTTGAATACTAACTACAAATTAATACCCGGTATGTTTGTGTTTGTATTCGTATTTAAACCAGGATGCGGTGGATAGTGGATGCGTAGGCCGGCTCGCGCCACGCTTTACTAAAGCCAAATTCTGTGCACCGTAGATGCTATGTCGAATTCTACAGTACAGTACATAGAATCTGGGCCTTACTTCAATTGTGCTCTTGTGCAGAAATTTCGAGGATAGATGCTGCCTGATGCTACCCGCGTCCACGGTTAGCGTTGACTGTTAAAGCACCTCATGTGCACTTTAAATTAGTGCACTAAGACAACTTATCGTTATCGGTTGGGCCGTATTGTTTTCATTTCGTAGTTACGAGGAAATTTCTAAATCTGATAGCATTAGCGTGCAATATTTAAAGACAACTAAATTTTCTTCTTTACCACAATGGGTGAGAATATTTTAACAATGTTATCTATTGAGAAAAAAATGATTTAATATCTAACTATCCGAAGTTTAAATGGTAGTTTTAATGTCACATTTGTCAAACGTCAATAAAAAGTCTCCTAATTATTTTGCATAAGTTTGATTCCCCACATTTTTACGACTTTAAATTTTAAGATGGTGGTCATCAGAATTCGCACCATTCCTTAAAACTTCTTTTGCACCAAAACCCTTTTTTAATGTCCCTATTGACAAAAATAATAACATATTTTTTCACAAGATAGATTTCTAAAATATTTGTTTTTTTATATTTTTTTGATAACTTTTGTATGTTACATTTTAATAGCGGATCCACACCAAACCGACAAAACAAAAACTAAACAGCAACTCAATGTTTTCCAACATTTTTGAAACAAAATGAGAACAATTCGGAAACTTTTTTGTTTAGTTGGCGTTTTCAGCAACTTTTTATTTTCCCGTCGCGCGTCGCCTGTCGGTAAAGATCAAAGTGTTTATGTTTTGTTTTAGTTTTGGGCAACTTTGTTCGTGGTTCAGTTTGTGTAGTTTCTGTGTGCAAAATTACCATGTCCGGAAAAAAGGCAGACGCTTTAAAGGAAATCGGAATATTGTGTGATACTTCTTCAGAGGAAGTGGACAGAAGAATAAAAAACATCAATTGCCAGTTCCAAAGAGAACATAATGTTTAATACTGCCAGTTATTTTTTCTTTATTGTTTTATTTTGAATTTTTGGGAAAACCTAACCTTAAAGTTTGTTTTGATATTTTGGGCTTTCTGCAAAAACCTTCAAAAAAGGAAAGTCCGGTTTGGGAAAAATTCCGATCAGGTGATAATTTCTCGCTTTGTTGAAAGCTATTTTCTTTTTGATCACCTGATCATTTTATTGAAATCATTCGCGTTTTTTTCGCTGGAAGTTTGAAGCGCCACCCTGTGTGTGACAGGGGAATGAAGAAATCACTTCCGCCAAAAAACTGGAAGAAGTCGCATGTGTTTTCGGGTTGAAGACCGAAATTTCAGACGCAAGAAACGGGCGGCGCCGCCAGAGAATGTTGCAGAATCACAGAAGGTAAGCTTCTAGCGTGTTGCCGATTTTTTCCATTGTTTTTTAGTTTAATAGACTCTGTTTTCCCAGGCGGGGCGAATTTAATTTTTGGGGTTATTTTTTTTGGGATATCTCTAATTTTTCTCCCCTTCAGGGCTCAGATCTCTATTTGGTCCTTAGACCCTTATGTTTTGAAAAAGCCCTTTGGATTTTACAGTTTTTTTTGTTAAAAAATTGGTAATTTTACAGTTTTTTTGCAGCAACCATATTTTATCGTTTTTTTGCCAGATTCGGACATTGTTGTTTTTGTACCTGTTTTTTTTTTAGAGTCCGCATGGTTTTGAAGGTTGCCCTGAGTTTGGTTTGACCTCGTGCGACGATAAAAGAAAACCCCGTTCGGCATTTGGCAGATACCCGGGCGCCCGTTTTTTTTCTTGCTGGCTGACATTTCATTGACGTTTGTGTGTTCTAACCTCACAACTTCACGTGTTGTTTTGTTTACCTCCGAGGTTAGAAAATTTTTGATTATTCGTCGGGTTTCGAATTTGTTTGTGTGAAATCCGTCGAAATTTACCTTCGTTTTTTGCTTTCGTTAAGCGCGAGATTGTTGCCGCGTTCTTAGCGAACCGTACCCGGGTGTTGATAGCGAAAAAAAACCTACTTTTTTGTATCTGATAAAAACCGCTTTGTCATGTCTGACATAAAAGTTTTGAAAAAACAACAAAATAGCGTTTTTAATAAATTAAAAACAACTTATAATAGAGCCGTCGAAGCCCAGGGCAATGCAGAGAAGGCAAAAAAGTTAAAATCCAGATGGGAAGATGTGCCTTCTCTCGTAAGCCACTTCGATGCATTGCATTTTGAAATTATAAGCTTGGATAGTAGTGATCAGATACAAGAAAGCCAGGAAACTTTAGTGCAGGAATTTGATGAAATGAAATACACAATTAGATCGATTTGTCGTGAGCTCTATCCGGAGGAATACCAAGATGCCTCACAGACAGTTTTGAACCATTCCCTGGTAAATATGGACAGGGGTCTTGAAATTAAAAGAATAGAGGTACCCCATTTTGACGGTAATCTTAAAAAATGGCCCACCTTTTTTGATATGTTTAAGTCACTTGTGCACGAAAAAGCTGACATGAGTGAAATAGCTAAATTTCAAGCCTTAAATACCGCTCTGGTGGGAGAGGCTGCATCTGTAATTAGGAACATACCACTAACCTCAGATAATTATCGAGTAGCCTTCGATGCGATGATTAGACGTTTTAATAATAAGAGACTTTTGGTAACAAATTATTGGACATCTATTTGTCAAGCCCCTTCTGCAAAATCGAGCAACCCACATGATTTGAGGTTATTGTTGTCCACTTTCCGGGAAAATTTGGAAGCATTGTCAAACTATGATGATGTAGACCTTTTAGATTTTGCTAAAATGATTCTTCTTTTGCAAAAAGTTGATACCCCATTGAAAACTCAGTTTGAGATTGAGTATAGTGATAAGGAAATCCCGTCCTATAAAGATTTGTTTAAATTCTTAGAGAAAAATTGTCGGGCTTTGGAAAATAGTTCTATTTTGAATAAGCCAAAGGAGGTCTCACCTCCTCTACCCCCTAGGAAGGGTGGCAAACCACCCTATCCTGTGTTATTGACTGGAACAGGCCAGTCTGGTAATAAAGGTTGTGTTTATTGCCAGCAACAGCCCTACCATCCCCTTGTGAAGTGTACCAGATTTCGGGAAATAGAAGTAGGTCAGCGCCATCAATTTGTTAAGCGTGAACGATTGCGTTTTAACTGCTTTGGCAAACATGGTGTATCTCAATGCCCTACAAATGCCACGTGTTGTCAGTGCCAGGGTCTTCACCATTCCCTGTTGCACTTTGTGAAAAGCTCTCCGAGCCACCAAGTTGATTGTCCAGGGGCGAGCCCCCACATACCTAATAGTGAAGGTGCCAAACAGGCATTGTGTACCGCTACACCCAGTAGCAACCATTTTGAACCTCGTAAGAGGAGACCTGTGTTTTTAGATGATTGTCCGGGGGAGACCCCCCGTATACCTTATAGTGAAGGTGCCAAACAGACATTGTGTACCGCTACACCCAGTAGCAACCATTTTGAACCTCATAAGAGGAGACCTGTGTTTTTAGATGATTGTCCGGGGGAGACCCCCCGTATACCTTATAGTGAAGGTGCCAAACAGGCATTGTATACCGCTACACCCAGTAGCAACCATTTTGAACCTCCTAAGAGGAGACCTGTGTTTTTAGATGATTGTCCGGGGGAGACCCCCCGTATACCTTATAGTGAAGGTGCCAAACAGGCATTGTGTACCGCTACACCCAGTAGCAACCATTTTGAACCTCATAAGAGGAGACCTGTGCTTTTTGCAACTGCCGAAGTTTTAGTGTTAGATGCCCACAACAAGTTTGTGTCTTGTCGGGCAATTTTAGATTCCGCTAGTGAAGTGTCCTTTGTAACCGTCTCTTTGGCTGAGAGGTTAGGACTTAAAGTAGCTCCGAATAGAACTCCTATTGAGGGAATAAATGGCATGATTTCTAGTACTTCATATGGCAATGTTACATTGAAAATAGGCTCCGCCAAGTTTCCTGATAGTTTGTTTTCCTGTGATGCCATTCTTATTCCTAAAATTTGTGAGACCATACCTGTGACTGTTATAGAATATGATTCTATTCAGTGGCCATACCTAAAAGATTTAGATTTTGCAGATCCTAATTTTGGACAACCTAGTAGTGTAGACCTTTTGATTGGTGTTGATTTGTTTGGTCAGATGCTTGTGCCTGGCTTTAAAAAAGGAGAAAATGGAGGACCTTGTGCCATTAATTCAATATTTGGTTGGATACTCCTTGGTGGTATTGATGATCCTCGTAAAAAAAACCCATTAGTTTGTTGACCTTAGTGTCTTCCCCTATAGAGTCTCGATTGGATAGTACCTTACAAAAGTTTTGGGAACTAGAATCGACCCCTCCAAAAATCCCTCTTCCCTCTGATGAGGACTTGTGTGGAAAATTGTTTGCTGCCGCTCAATCTGGAACTGAGTTTGGCAGATATGCTGTTTGTTTACCTTTCAGAGAGCCTCGAAAAGAACTTAGTAACTCTAAAGGTCAAGCATTGTGTAGATTCAATATGATGGAAAACCGATTATTGAGGAATCCTGCTTTGTATAGTGTGTACAAAGACTTTGTTCAGGGTTACCTAGACCAGAGGCATATGAAATTGGACAATTCTAGCCCTGACTTCCATTCATATTTTGTTCCACACCACCCAGTTGTGAAGGTGGTAAAATGGTGTCCAAAATCTGATTCGTTTTGTTATGATGTGATGCCCATGGAAAGACCTTGTACCAAGAGAAACATTCTCTCTGAGATTGCAAGGATATATGATCCACATGGGTTCCTAGCCCCAGTTGTTTTGGTTGCTAAGTGTTTAATGCAACATTTGGGGGTCCAGGATCTTTCATGGGATGATGCCCCCTCCAGTGATATTGTTGCACAGTGGCAACTATATGTGTCGCAGCTACCATTATTATCGTCGATATCATTGCCTCGTTGTGTTGCGAAGCAGAATGCTGTCACCACTGCATTGCATGGCTTTTGTGACGCCTCACTTTGTGCATATGGTGGTGCAGTATATGTTCGACAAATTGTGTTGGATGGAAATATTTCTATCTCCCTTTTGTGTGGGAAAAGTAGGGTGTGCCCTTTGAAAAGTGTTTCTATTCCACGCTTAGAATTGTGTGCTGCTGTATTGTTGGCAGAGCTATTGGAGTTTGTTGGCAATCATCTTGATTGCATCTCGATTGATCGGATTTTTGCTTGGTCTGACTCCAGCGTTACCATTGCTTGGATAAAATCGTGTCCATCAAAGCGAAAGGTTTTTGTAGCCAATCGTGTAACGACTATTCAAGAGAAAGTTCCCCCCAGCTGTTGGTACCATGTAAATGGTACGGAGAACCCAGCTGATTGCTTATCCCGGAGCTTACTTCCTGGTCAATTGATAGACCATCCTCTTTGGTTTACTGGACCATCCTGGTTGGCCCAGTCTAGTGAAACATGGCCTATGAACCACAAAATTGATGCGTTTGATGCTGATCTACCCCCTGAGAAAAATCGTTTTGTTTTTGTGACAGAAATACCCCTGGATGAAGTACAGCTGTTACTCACTAAGTACTCCTCTTTACGTAAAATCTTGGGCATTGTTGCCTTTTGTTTGAGACCTTTTCGAGTGAAAAAAGATCCTTCTTTATCTTTTCCTACTAAAGCCCTCAATGAGGCAGATCTTTATTATGCTACTTTAGTTGTTGTGCGAGTTGTACAACAAGAAGCTTTTTTTGAAGATTTGAAAAGGATACGTAAGGGTGAGAGTTGTGCTAAGCCTCTTCGAAAGTTAGCTCCTTTTCTTGATTCCCATGGTGTTCTCAGGGTGGGCGGTAGATTACGCCACACTGATTTAGCATATGAGGTGAAACACCCCATGTTGTTGCCTCGTAGTCATAGGCTTACCACTTTGATTATTGAAAAATTCCATAATGAGCATGGACATCCAGGTCCTCGCTTATTGGAGTACCTCCTAAATCAACAGTTTTGGATTTTGTCGGTGAAAAGTGCCATTCACAGTGTTGTTTCCAAGTGTTTTTGTTGTGCCAGGGTAAATCCCAAACCATTGCACCCATTCATGGGTGACCTTCCTAAATTTAGAGTGTCCCAGGTAAAGCCCTTTTCCCATGTTAGTGTAGATTTTATGGGTCCATTCTCCATCACGTTAACCAAGCGTCGTGGTGTAAAAAGTCAAAAGGCTTATGGGTGTATTTTTGTTTGTTTCCCAACAAAGGCCATTCACCTGGAGGCTGTTTCTGATTTGTCCACTGATGCATTTTTGGCTGCCCTCCGCCGATTTGTTGGTAGACGTGGCAGATGTGCTGCCCTCTACAGTGACCAGGGCACTAATTTTGTTGGGGCAAATAACCTCCTTGTGTCCTATTGTCAGCAAGCTGCTGAGACTTTAGCGATTAAGTGGTGTTTTAATCCACCCGCCAGTCCGCATTTTGGTGGACTCCATGAGTCTGGGGTAAAGTCCACAAAAACTCATCTGAAGAGAATTGTGGGGGATCAAATCCTAACCTCTGAAGAGTTGATGACTGTATTGGTTCAGATTGAGGCTATTTTAAATAGTCGACCATTGTGTAGTATGAGCCCTGATCCTCATGACTTTCAAAGTCTTACTGCTGGACATTTCCTCACTTTGGAACCCTTGACAGCCCCTCCCGATGAAGATCTAACCAATGTTAAGTTAAACCGTCTCCATCGCTGGCAGCTTGTTCAGCAGATCCAGCAGCATTTTTGGCGCCGATGGCATATGGAGTATTTACAGTCGTTGCAACAACGCGAAAGATGGAATACCCCCGATAACCCTCCAAAAGTTGGAACATTAGTAGCGTTGAAAGACGAAAATCTACCCCCATTGAAGTGGTCACTCGGTAGAATTGAAAAAATTTACTCGAGTCCAGATAGAATCCCCCGTGTCGTGCAAGTAAAAACCGCGAAAGGATTACTTGACCGTAGTTTGGTGAAGGTATGTCCGCTACCCAGCCAGTAACCAACCTTCAAAACCTTGTGGAGCGTGAATCGTGCTTATTTGAATTAACTTAAGTATGATGAGCAAAAATGCTAATTTATTGTTTAGACCCTTTGGGCAATTGAATAACCTTTTTTTTTTTGATTTTTTGTTTTAGGGTTTTTCTATAAAAATTGGGAATTTTTAATACTGCCAGTTATTTTTTCTTTATTGTTTTATTTTGAATTTTTGGGAAAACCTAACCTTAAAGTTTGTTTTGATATTTTGGGCTTTCTGCAAAAACCTTCAAAAAAGGAAAGTCCGATTTGGGAAAAATTCCGATCAGGTGATAATTTCTCGCTTTGTTGAAAGCTATTTTCTTTTTGATCACCTGATCATTTTATTGAAATCATTCGCGTTTTTTTCTCACGCTGGAAGTTTGAAGCGCCACCCTGTGTGTGACAGGGGAATGAAGAAATCACACGCCAAAAAACTGGAAGAAGTCGCATGTGTTTTCGGGTTGAAGACCGAAATTTCAGACGCAAGAAACGGGCGGCGCCGCCAGAGAATGTTGCAGAATCACAGAAGGTAAGCTTCTAGCGTGTTGCCGATTTTTTCCATTGTTTTTTAGTTTAATAGACTCTGTTTTCCCAGGCGGGGGAATTTAATTTTTGGGGTTATTTTTTTTGGGATATCTCTAATTTTTCTCCCCTTCAGGGCTCAGATCTCTACATAAAATAGAAATGTTCTTGCAGTTTTGTTGATGTTTTTGTTTTGTTCGTTTGATGTGGGCCCGGCATAAGGGTGTTTTATGAGTAATGCAGTTTGGGGTATTGGTTAAAAATGATAAAGCTGTAATAGTCAGTTTCAGAGTACATGAGTGAACCTGAAACTGATTATTTGATTCCTTTCAATATATATTTATGATTCCAGTTTGAATCAATATAATAAGCACTGAAAATTGCTTCGGATATAGTTACACTTCTTTGTTTACCTTGTTTCAGCTGATGATGGGTCTCTTTAGACTCTAAACATGTCCTAAATCAAACCCGAAACAATAAAGACTTTAGTGGAGAAGACGTTGAATTTTTTCTTTCTAATTCCTACTGTACTATTTTCATTCCCTCCTTTTATTTTATATGTATACATAAATAAAAAAACACCGGGGTGCTCAAGTTAGCCACCTGATACCCCAAAAAATAAATTCATGAATTCAATTCACCCCCATTACAGTGTTGTTATTAATGGTTTACGCCCTTTCAATCCTATTCGCAATCTGTCAGAATCGCTCATCAATCTCAGTCGGACTTTTTTACACATTAACACCAGTATTTACTAAGACCTTTAGACCTAGTGCTAAATACCAACTTTTAAGACTACGTTGATGTCTATTCTAATTGAAATAGTATATTATAAACCAAGAGATAAAAGTATGACTGTTTTTCCCGAGGCGAAAAGTTTGTACAATTCGTCAGAGCATAAAAAGACACTTTTATCACAAGGTTTATACGCTATTTTTCGCACTTTTTATTTTATTTATTGAGTCTTTGTTTTATTTTTTTGGTGTTTTTAGGTGTTGAAGTATTTCTTTTTTGGAATTTTACTGTTTATCAATAGATATCATTTTATGCTTGTCAAGTCACTTCATCCCAATTTTTTCACTTTTCCTACGACCACATGAAAATGATAGATTTCACACGATTTGCATCCTCAGAAAACGTTAAATTTCACGCGTGTGCAGACATTTTTTCGCACATGTGCGCAAAATTAATTTGGAAAAGTGTACGATGACGTCATACTGTCACTATACTTTTTCGCACATATGTTGTCAAGTACATTTCCACACATGTGCGGAAAAGCAGTGTCCAATTTTCACAAAAAATTAGTATAGTTTAACAGTGTTCGTAGGAAAAATAGCGTACACAACTCTATAGAAAGTAACTTTCTTACACTCGGCTGGCGCCTCGTTCACAACATTCACGCTCATGTGAAATTTGTTGCTTTCTTCTCTTGTTATGTAATATACTATTTTATTAAAAAAGTGTGAAAAAACACTTATTTACCAAGATCCAAAGATCTATAATTATAGACCTATAATAACTAAAAAAATACTCTGCCAATATATGGGCCCCTAAGCTCACACTAGGTACTATAGTTATAGTGTACGTGTGAGCTAATATAACTAAAAACTGAAATATATTTTATTCAACTCCAGACTAAATTACCTTTTGTTTGATACCACACAAGCCATGTTTTGAATTAAACTCAAATTTTTGAAATCTACCCCTACCCTTAAAAAAACAAAAACTGAAATGTATTTTGTTAAACTCCGGACTCAATTACCTTTCGTTTGATATCACACACGCCATATTTTCACTTAAACTCTAATTTTTGAAATATACCCCCACCCTTTTTTAAAATAAATTAAAAAGTATTTTGTTTAACTCCAGACTCAATTACCTTTCGTTTGATATCACACACGCCATATTTTCCCATAAACTCTAATTTTTGAAATCACCCCCACCCTTTTATTTGGTTTGTGTTTGGTGGATTTTGTTAATTTTTAAATGGGACCATCTCGGCCCAAAACCCAGCCTAGGTACCAAATTTCATTAAAATCGGCCAGGCGGTTTTTGAGTTATGCGCGTTGGTCGTTACAGACAGACATACAGACAGACAGACAGACAGACAGACAGACAGACAGACAGACAGACAGACAGACAGACAGACAGACAGACAGACAGACAGACAGACAGACAGACAGACAGACAGACAGACAGACATACAGACAGACAGACAGACAGACAGACAGACAGACGGCGCAACAAAAAAGTTTCAAAATCATCTGAAACGCAAAGATATATAAAAATTTTTGAAATCGGAGCAACTTTTTTTTTCTCGAAAAAATTAGGATCACCATAGCTCACATAGTATAGTATAGTATATGTGTGAGCTAAAATATTCTTTACCCCTGAGAGTTAAACAAGGTTAGATTAGGTTAGAGTAGGTTAATTTCAACAACTACGTTTGGTTTTTTTCCAGATATTCCGTCCGTCGGTTTATTAGAAAAAATATTAAAATATTTAAGGGGGTGGACGCACCCCCCCCCCCCCCCTTAAGGCGGGTGGTTCCCCCTCATTATATTTTCGGGGGAGTATACTCTATAATTATACCAAGTGTGTTGCTTCTCTCATTGAACGCAGTGTGTGTATTAGTACTGTTCCAACATGGTTGTCTTAAATGAAGATTCAAGTGTATACCAAATCTAACCATTTTTGGTGCGTCTATGCTAGTTCTGCCGCTGCCTTGAGGAGGGAGTGATATACATCGTTGGAAGGGAAATTTCTTTAGCTTTAAAAATAAGTTTTAAAACCAGACATGTAGTACAATAAAATTCAAGAAAATTAAAAAAATATTGTTTTTTCCACACCTCTCATTTATTTAAATGCCTATAATAGGCCACTGATGTAAAGGCAGCGTGTTATACATCGTTAGAAACGACTTTTAGTCAGCCTCAATAACTATTACTTAGTTGTTTTTGGCCAAGTTAAAAGTTTGCAAATAGAAAAATACTGTTAAATATCACTTTTGAGAGGTGCGAGAGGGGGGATGCCCCCTCCTCCCAATTTAAATGAATTGAACTCGAAAAATTAGGTTTTAAGGTAATACTTATCAAAAATATTTTTTTACTCACCTTGAGTAATATTTAGAGTTATTTTGAGTTACAAAAATGATGTTGTTCAACATTTTTATTTGATTTGAGGATTTCTACAAACACATTTATTTTTATTTTATTTAAAAAGTTATGTCTAACTTAATAAATATTTAACTGTATACAATTGGTTTTTGAACAAAAATACTTTTTTAAACAAAACAATGTGTTAAGGATACAAAATGCCACAAGAAAAATAAAAACATATATTTTAAACATTTTTCTTTTTTCGTAGGCCTATGGAACGGGCACCATTGCCAAGGTACATGGCTAAAAAGTAAATTTTATTTGCTGGCAAAATGATCTTTAGAATATTTTTAGAATAGTTGACCGTTTTCGTTTTTTAGCAAAAAACTGTCAAAAGGAACCACCCCCCTGCCAGGGTTGGGGGGTGGTTCCCTTTTGTAAAATGTTCGGGCGATATCTATCCATACCAAGTGTGTTGCTTCTATCAATAAACGCAGTATCGGACCCCGTAGGGCCTGAACTATTAGTGCCGTTTTCAAAATATAGCGAATTAATTCTCATATGAGAGTCATGTCAAAAATGGTCCCGATAAATCAGCTGATAACGTTGAATCACCAAACGCAGCTCAAAAATACTGCCTCTATACAAAGTCACCTTTTGGTTTCGAAATCAAAGAGGAATCGCTAGAATTTTAAGTTCTATTTTGAGATATTTAGCCCATTTTTACGCCTTTTAAACGTATTATTGGGTCACACATTTAGAACATCTTTTTCACTAGAAAGCCCAATTTAGTCCATTATGAATAGTTTTACAATTTTTCGGAAACTCACCGGGGTACTCAGTGTTACAATTAACAGGCACCTTGTTCCACATTGTTGTTTAGTGTTTTCAGTTATAGTTTGGCACGCTTGTCGGACATTCATGTTCGCAAGTAGAAATGTTTTAAAATATTGTGACATAAATGATTCATAAATCAAGAGCATCTTGTTCACAGTTGTTCGTCTATGATTCTGCTCCAATAAAGCACGCTTTGTTGCCTTTGTGTGCCCTTTAAAAGTACTAATTGGGTAGCAAGCATAGGCGTGTATAAGGGGAGTCTGTGTTGCCATCTTATACTGCTACCTCATCGCTAGATATTGAAGATGCTATTTTTCTCAGTACCTATTTATTAAAATAATCAGGTAGGGTTATTAAATGGTATGGGCACAAGAGATTTCGAGAAAGCGTTTAATAACCTTCAACCTATGATCTGCCAATGAGACCTTAGTCACAACTGAAAATCTTATATATATATTTATCGGTTTCACAACGTTGTACGTCTTCCGATACCCAATCTCCACTCGTTTCTGTTTGCCCATAATTCATCATCTAGGCCTCTTATTCTTATTTCACTATCTATTCCTTCTCTCCAGCTTCTCCTTGGTCTTCCTCGTTTTCTTCGGCCAGTTGGTTTCCATTGTAATATTTGTTTAGGTAGTCTTCCATCATCCATTCTTTGTACATGTCCGTACCACACCAGTTGTTTTGTTCTTATATCATCCACTAGAGTACGTTCACCCACTGTCATAATTTCTCTTATTCTTTGATTGGTAACTCTTTCTCTTTTTGATTTCCCTGCTGCTCTTCTCCAATAGTCCATCTCCGTAGCGGAAAGCATTTTTTCTGTTCTATCTTTGATTGGCCATACTTCTGAGCCGTATGTAATAATACTTTTTACAATGGTGTTATATATAAGCTTTTTGTTATGTTTTGATATACTTTGGTCCCAAATTATTCCATTTAATAAAGTTATTGCTTTTCTTCCTTGTACGTTTCTATCTTTTATAGCTTTGCCTAGTGTTCCGTCAGCTGTAATTTTTAGACCCAAGTATTTATACTCATCACAGGACTGAATTCGCTGCCCAGTATTTAAGATTAGATCCTGTTTCGTTCCCCCAATACACATATACTCTGTCTTATTGATATTAACCTCTAGTCCCCACTTATTGTACTCGTCTATTAGTTTTCGTGTCATATATTCGAGGTCGTCATAATCCTGAGCCACCACTATCTGATCATCGGCGAAACATAAAGTATACAAGGTGGTTTCATTCAACGGAATTCCCATGTTTTGGCATTTTCTCTTCCAGACTTTAAGGACCTGTTCCAAATATATCTTGAAGAGCGTAGGCGAGATACAGCAACCTTGTTTAAGACCTTTATTTACTTGAAAGCCTTTGGTTAGTTTTGCTTTTATTTTAACTTTTGCCTTACTATTGCGGTATAACTCTTTGATGGCCTTAATTAGTTGTACGCTTATGTTTGTCTTTTCCAACGCTTTCCAAAGTAGATTTAGTGGTATACTATCATATGCCTTCTGCAAATCTACGTAAAGCAGATGGAGCTCTTGTCCGTATGCCATTTTCTTATCAATAACTTGGGTTATACAAAAGAGATGATCTGAAGTCGATCTACCCGCCCTGAAACCAGCTTGTTCTTCTGCCTCCATATCTTTATATTCGCTCTCCACTTTATTTCTTATTATTTTGCCATATATTCTGCTTAGCGTACTAGTTACGGATATACCTCTATAATTGTCACATATATCTTTCCTTCCTTTTTTGTGTATTGTGGATATATATGACGTTTTCCACTCAGTTGGTACTACAGCTGAAAATCTTTATGATCTTAAATAAATATTATTAACAGGACAAGACGCAGCAAGCCAGGATTGTGGATTGAAGATGAAAAAACTAAATATAATATGATCATATCGAAGAATCCAATCATCGGCGTCGCACAATATGGCCATTAGGATAAAATGATATTCGCTTTTCGGGATTTTGTGAACGGCAATGTAATAAGAAATGTCTAAACTAGAAAAAAATGTTCAACAGTTTTTATTTGAATGTATTTTGTATCGGAATTTTTGCGAGGCAATTTGTTTGTTTACCTCTATTCAGTATAAACTTTTTAAGTATAAAACCAAGGAGTTTTTCAAAAATAAGTGTTCTAACCATTGAGTTGTATAAGGCCCTGTCTAGAAGTCAATGGTTCTAACTATTATGGAGGCGAGAAATATAAATAAGTATTTTACATTTATAAAAATAAATAATATATTAATATTTTTTTAAAGGTTGAATTTTAAATATAATTTAATCTTTCTGCGCTATTTAATTAAAATTTTTAAAAAGGTACCCAAAAGTACCCTTTTTAAGCATTTTGCTTTTTAAAAATGTGGGCTGGAAGCACCACAGATGACCGCGAGTAATAAAAAAAATATATTTTTTAGGCGAACCGTAGATGCGTGCTTAAAAACATTAATGCGATTTATTTGGAGGAGAGCCCAAGCAATCTGAAAGAAGAAATTTAATAGCGGGCAGAGGCGTTTACCCTAAGGTCACTCATCGTCAAGCAAGGTCACTCATCGTCAAGCAAGCTACAGGTAGCGAAGCCTAGCTCTGATTTTCTATTTTTTGGTTATAATTTTTGACATGTTTTCCTCGGTTTCGCATTGGCGGCTCGTTATTATTTTAAAAATGTGGTTTTAACACAGTCTAAAGATCTATTTAATAATTATATAGTTTCAAGATAGTTTGCAGCATAACTTTCTAATTCTAATTACATAAATATATATAGTTTAGGTACCTACCTTCATACTGTGTAAAACAACATCTTCAAAATAAAACAGAACCGCCAATGCGAAACCGAGGAAAACATGTCAAAAATAATAACCAAAAAATAGAAAGCCTGACGTTAGCTTCGCTTCCTATAAAGCTTGCCTTTACGATAAGTGTCCTTAGTTGACCCCCCCTCTTTGACTTAAAGCCCATGTTTTGTAGTACTAGTAAAAAAATAGGTAGATAAACCGCATTTTCTTATAAAATTATATTTTTTTTAATTTTCACAAAAATTACCCTTTTTTCAAAAATGTTCATCAGGCACATTTTATTTGCATATATTGCTTGATTTTAGAGTTTACATTAATGAAAAACGGCAAAAAAATTGTTTTGGTTTTCGCTGCCTCCTTGGCCCCTCCTCCACGGACATCCTGGATCCGGCACTGCCTAGCTATATAATTCATATATGTACTTGTAAGTAGTCGAAATTTGTAATCGTTTCTGTGTAGGGATTCTTGAAATCGGTGAGTCACACGTCAGGACCAATAGAGATGCGGAAATCAAGTAAGGTCGCATGCGCAGTTTGACTTTCCACTTTGAAAATAATTTAATTTTTTTCATATCGTTTTAACATTATAGCAGCTTTTTGGAAGGTCAAAATCGGACGTGTTAGCCTAACCGTTAAATGATCGCAAGCGGATCCTAACCTGTCCAGACTTGCCCAGGTTAGGATACGTTTGTGATCAATTGAGCAGGGTTAGGTTGTACTTACTTTATGTTAAAACTGATTTCGACCTCCCAAAAGGAGGGCAGGTAAAATATAGTTTTAAATATTCCCTCCTAAATATATGTATTGTTTACATCCTATAATTTCATACTAACATGTAGAACTGGCAACATAATCAAGAGCTGACCCTCTTCACAACGCTACGTGTTATTTAGTTGTTCTTGTTTAGAGATTTGTTGCCACCCAGTGGCATTGACTTACAACCTTCTTACAACTGTAGCTTTGGGATATATTCACCCTGTCCGAAACCTTGTCCCATATTTAAAAACCATTAGTAAAACTGACATCTTGTTTCTTGAAAATCAGTAGGAGGCCAATGTTAGCACCTTGTTTGTTTTCAGTAAATGTTTGGCACGCTTGTCCCTTTTTTTTGTAAGAAGTTTTAAAAATATGGTGACAAAGGCAACAGTTAATTCTAAATAATGTTAAAGTTATTTCAACGAGATAATCCAGTGGCGCCATTAGGAGTATAAGGGCCATGGAGAAAAATTTGGTTAGAGCTTTTTTGCCTTTATTGTTTT
The DNA here is from genome assembly GCA_963576565.1 of Aspidapion aeneum. Lineage (NCBI taxonomy): Eukaryota > Metazoa > Arthropoda > Insecta > Coleoptera > Brentidae > Aspidapion > Aspidapion aeneum. The sequence continues at coordinate 27,511,202 of OY755038.1, read as the reverse complement.
ATAATTTTTTTGCAAAAGCAATACATTTCCTAGTCATTGCTTTAGGCGCTAGCAAGGTAATAGGTAAATAATATAAACATATAAAACCTCTGATCTGATATCTGTGGATTGGGAATATTGGGGGACATAATATAACAATTTTAAAGACTCTACTATGATATCTAAGAAGAGAAGTGAGCAAGGGGCACATTAGGAGTTCGCGGCTGTGGCTGAAAAGGAGATTCCTTTATCGACGTATAGGCTTACGATACCAGAGAACCGATTAAAGGACACTTATAATATTTAGTAGGAGTCCACAACACACAAAAAAAAAGGACGGAAAGATATATGTGACAATTGTAGAGGTATATCTGTGACTAGTACGCTAAGCAGAATATAGGGTAAAATAATAAGAAATGAAGTGGAGAGCGAATATAAAGACATAGAGGCAGAAGAATAAGCCGGTTTCAGGGCGGGTAGATCGACTTCTGATCAGCTCTTTTGTATAACCCAAGTTATTGAAAAGAAAATGGCATACGGACAAGAGCTGCATCTGCTTTACGTCGATTTGCAGAAGGCATATGATAGTATACCACTAAATCTACATTGGAAAGCGTTGGAAAACAAACATAAGCGTACAACTAATTAAGGCCATCAAAGAGTTATACCGCAATAGCAAGGCAAAAGTTAAAATAAAAGCAAAACTAACCAAAGGCTTTCAAGTAAATAAAGGTCATAAACAAGGTTGCTGTAGCTCGCCTACGTTCTTCAAGATATACTTGGAACAAGTCCTTAAAGTATGGAAGAGAAAATGCCAAAACATGGGAATTCCGTTGGACGAAACCACATTGTATAATTTATGTTTCGCCGATGATCAGATAGTACTGGCTCAGGATTATGACGACCTCGAATATATGACACGAAAACTAATAGAAGAGTACAATAAGTGGGGACTAGAGGTTAATCTCAATAAGAGTATATGTGTATCGGTGGAATGAAACACGATCTAATCTTAAATACCGGACAGCGAATTCAGTCCTGTGATGAGTATAAATACTTAGGTCTGAAAATTACAGCTGACTGAACACTAGACAAAGCTATAAAAGATCGAAACGTACAAGGAAGAAAAGCAATAACTTTATTAAATGGAATAATTTGGGACCAAAGTATATCAAAACATAACAAAAAGCTTATATATAAAACCATTGTAAAAAGTATTATTACATACGGCTCAGAAGTATGGCCAATCAAGGATAGAACAGAAAAAATGCTTTCCGCTACGCAGATGGACTATTGGAGAAGAGCAGCAGGGAAATCAAAAAGAGAAAGAGTTACAAATCAAAGAATAAGAGAAATTATGACAGTGGGTGAACGTATTTTAGTGGATGATATAAGAACAAAACAACTGGTGTGGTACGGACATGTACAAAGAATGAATGATGAAAGACTACCTAAACAAATACGAAGAAAACGAGGATGGCCAAGGAGAAGCTGGAGAGAAGGAACAGACAGTGAAATAAGAATAAGAGGCCCAGATGATGAACTATGGGCAAACAGAAATGAGTGGAGATTGGGTATCGGAAGACGTAGAAAGTTGTGAAACCAATAAATATATAATAGTAGGAGACACAAAGTGGCCAAAATCATATTTTTCTTAATTTTATTATAAATAAAAGGCAGGATTGGAGGTCTTGACCAAAAAGTATAAACTATAAGTTTTACACTTCCAACATTAAGTTTTACATAATATGGTCATGACATTTAATCCATTAGGATTATCAAATTATATATCCACCTGCTATAACTATCAAAACAAATTTTCTATCACCAAAAACCACCCCGCGTGAAAACAACCCTTTTATTATACCTCTTTTGTTTACCAATTTTTGAACATGTGTAAGTGCCATTTAAATGTCCTTCGAACTTGCTTAACATTAAATATGTATTATACAGGGTGGAAGCTTAATTTCTCTAAAAGGTCTATTAAAAATCTTACTACGGTTAAAAATCTTACTACGGTTAAAATAGGCCAATTTAAAGCAACTTACCTAATCCAAATTGGTCCGCTTGCGAGATACAGGGTGGTAAAGTTTAGTGTTGCCGCCAAGACGAGAGATTCTCGTCTCGTCTTGCCCTCTCTCGACGAAACGAGAGAGATATTTTCTCTCGAATGAAAGCTCGAGACGAGACGAGAGAGAAGTTTTTCTCGTTCTTTCGAGCAAAAAAGGTTGGTTTTATAAATTTTTATGATTTACCATCTGTTCGTGTTGACCCATTATAGAGTTAGCTGATATTTATGTACTGTTTTTTTTAAATAAAAGGTATGCAAAAATTGTCATGAATTCCTTCCTTGACAAGATGTATGCTCTGATAAATTCATTATTTATGTTATTAATGCGTTACATCTGAAAATGCTGTAAATATATTTATAATAAGAAGGAAACAAAAATCTAAAAATGTAGGGTGTTTCGATTAAAAAAAGATCCCTCCTATCAAAATTATTTAAAGAAAATTAAGACATAAAACGTAATACTCATCTTTTAGTATCTATTCAAAAAATCTTAGGTTGCTTGGTAAGAATGTACGGCAAAACCCTGTAGATATAACTCTTATATCAGCACTTACATAGGACTTAAGAGCCTTGTTGCTAAAGGGTTGAAAATTATATTTGCTGGAAAAACAAATTTCGCTCTTACTTGAAAGTTAAATATATTTGTATAATAATAAAATTAAGTATAACGTTAAAACCGGAGACCCTAACTTACTACCTGCAAATAAATAGTTCTATGTCAGTATGAAAGAAAATTTAGCTAAACGTGTTTCAGTTCCGAATGGTATTTCGTGATTATTATTGGCATAATGGTCAAAAAACACAAGAAATTGTCATCATCTGCTGTTGACACAGTAGTAGTAGTATTGGGGGGGGGGGTTGACCCGCAGGTCTGACAAGTAGGCCAGAGTAGGCCCTTTTTGCCATGCCCCAAGTCTGTCCCTTAACCCACTTTCTGCACTTCCCTTTGATGGTCGGGTAACTCATTGGGCCTTCCTGTTCTCTTTACAAAGTCCAGTAAGTCTGCCCATTTGAGCATGTGCAGTTCGTCCTCGCTCAGAGTTGGCGCTCCGAGTGCCTGTTGTCTCATCCTTGCGTAGGCCTCGCATTCTGCCACGAGGTGTCTTGATGTCTCTTCTTCCTGCTGCCCACAGGCTGGGCAGGTAGAGTCATTCTCGACTCCTATACGTGTCATGTGCTTCCTCAACCGGTTATGTCCGGTTAGAGTACCTATCAGCAGTCCGAGGTCTTTTCGTGTCCGTCCCAGCATCCATCTAATTCTGGTCGCTTTTGGACGGTCTACGAATTCTCTGGTCTGTCTGCAACCCGTTCCTGTTTCCCAGGAGTTTAATAGCGCGTCCTGGGCCCATTTGTTGAGCCCGCTTTGCACTTGTCTTTTTGTCACGCCCAAAAGTGGCTCCGGTCCTACTTAGCACACATTTTTAACAGCAGTACAAAACTATTTTAAGGTTTTTATTTTTTCTGGCAGTACAAATATTTTTTTGTAAAAACAATATGAAACATTCATATTTTATAGTGAATTTATTTTAATCCGGCCCTGAGATTAACTCCGAATGACCAGCCATCGTTCATTTCACCGAGATCAAAGCCCGCCAGCCGGCTTATTTATCTGTTTGTTGGGTAACCTTTGGTAAAAATATCCCTTTATTTTTATTTACAATTTAATATCTCAATTGCTTTGCTACCTTGTGTCTAAATGTATGCATATAGAGAGCATATCCCAGAATGGGCTTAACACTTTATTTTGGAAAAAAAGTAAATACTATAAATAATAAGATTCACATTGAAAAAATACTTTTACACAGGGTATCACAAAAACTTTTTATAGCTGATATAAATCACGAAACACGAGAGACGAGACGAGACAAAGGTTCTCTCGAGCAATAGAAGAGTCCTATCCTCGAGACGAGAGACCCATTTTATTTCGCATAACAAGACGAATGGAGTTAAAACATAAAAAACATTTTTCAACATTACTTATAAAATTGGTGCCGGGGGATTTTTTGCGATGCGGAACCTTTTACTGTGGCCGCTAGAAGGCACTGGACTTCTGATGGGTTAAAATAATTATTACTTATTCCTCAGTGTACCTCTTTGTTAAGGAAACAATTTCCTTAATATTTTTAAGTTAAAAAGGTGCTTTCGTCAAAACCCACTAAGTAAGCCGTTTTCGATCTATATCTGTTTTTAGTTATTTATTTTAAAAATTTCGGTCTTTGATAACTTTTTTAGAATTGACCACGCTGTATAAAATCTCTACAAAATCATAAGGCGCGAAAGAGAATCCTATTGTATTAACCCCTCCAATGTCATTGTTGTGACATTAATGTCATGTTTTTCTTCTCTATACATATTATAATGGGGGCGATTGACTCTATAATAGGGCCATAGTCATATTTTAATCCGCGACGCTTATAGGGCTTATCTCTATGTTATTCTCAGTTATGATGCTGATAGAGTCGATAGAAAGGGAATTTATGACGAATTGAAAGCGTGCTCCTCTCTGCTCTGGTAATTTATTGGGATTTATTCTTTTCTAGAATAGGCGTTTTACTTGTTTAGGTATTATTATCAAAATTGTACGAGAACGTTTAACCCTTAACTGGTGAGGTTAAGTACAATCCCAGCAATTCTAAAAATCTCTATCACTGATTGAGTTCTGGTGGGAGGTTCACGACTGCCTGTGCAGCTTTCGGTTAGGTGTCCGTCAGTACTCTATAGGCTCAACGTAAAATATTTTTTATACGACTGTCTTGTAAAAGGGGGTTTTGCGCACGGAGAACACGATCTGAAAATGGCATTTTGCGCACGCTGTGTGCAAAACGTTTTGCACACGCTTATGTCATTTTTGCGCACGCCTATGTTATTTCTGCATACGGGTCTCCCGTCATTGTGATTTTTGTTGTTGTCACCCATCAATATAAGTTGGCTTAGTTCCGTAGCAACCGTCACTGCTCGTTTGTTTTGTTGATTAGATACGTCAAAAAATTGTTGAATTTTTAAAGTTTTGTTGTAAAAATGTCGGAAATAAAAACAAGTTAAATTAAAATTTAATTTTTCTTTCTTTATTAGCAGTCGTATAAAAAATATTGTAAAAAACTCGTTTGAAAACCTCTTTGCACATTCCCTCGACTTGTAGACCTCGCCTTCGGCTCGGTCTACCAAACTGTCTCGATCGTGTGCAAAGAGTCGTTTTCAAACCTTGTTGTTTAAATAACTATTTTTTGGTGTGCGATGTTACGATTTTTGTATATATTGGGGTTTGCGTAACCCCACGTTACCAGGTGAAAAAAAAGAATAAAAGAGTAGATGAAACCTATTTTTGTTCATTCAACAAATGAAACGACAGCGAACCAAGGGGAAGTTGGCGGGATGGAAACGTCCAACGGTCTATAAGGAAGAAAGACATTTCGTCACAGTTCAACCAGCCCATGCTATCACCGTATCCACGTTGTCGGTTCGGAACCGTAAGCAATGAGATAACAAAGTATAAAAGGCAACTTCAAAGCGGTAAAGTCAACCACGGACACCGGTGTTTGACGCGTGGCTTGCCTGTCTACAGTATCACCGTCGCGTCGCCGTCGCGTCGCACAATGGGTTATATGAAAGGACTAGCGCGACACTCAATTTTAACTCAGTTTCAACCCACTTCTAGACATCAGATCAACTTCAAATTTGGTACACACTTAAATTTTCGATGACAATACTTATATAGCTACAGCTCCCCCCCTTTGAAAATGCTGGAGGGGGGGCTACTTTCTAAGTATGTCCGATATCGTTCAAAATTGGTATGCAGGGACTTTTGGGGATGGGGATCAAGAATTTTTAATTAGATTTTTAAAATTGTGAAAGTAACGCCCCCCTCCCCCTTGGACAGTTTTGACCATCTTGTACATATCCGATCAACATCAAAATTGTTGTGGACTATAGTTATTATAAGCTACAGTGCCAATACAATACAATATTATAATGCTTTAAAGTTGGCAACCCCTCACCCCTTTGAAGAGGGTGGAAGGGAACCATCTAAGTATGTCCGATTTTGTTCAAAATTGGTATGTAGGGACTTTTGGGGATAGGGATCACGAATATTTAATTATATTTTTAAAATTGTGAAATTGACGCCGCCCTTGTCCCTCTTGTAAGTCAATTTTGACCAACTTGTACATATCGGATCGACATCCAATTTGGTATAGACTTATAGTTACAGCGACAATACAATATTATAAAGCTCTAAGGTTGGAAACTCCCCACCTTTAAGGATAGTGGAGGGGTTTTTGGGGTTTAGGATCACGCACCATATTTTTTCTTATTTAATAAGCTTTCGAACAAGTTTTTACAAGTTGGGTCTACCAGTTGCAAAAGAGGTTGGATGTTACTAACGTTTTACTTAAGTTTTTTAATTAAATTATAAATTTTACTTAAAAGGATATTTTTATTGTCTAAAAATGGCAAAAAAGTAAAGGTTAGCTTTTTTTAATATTTAACAGGTGTCAAAAAAAATTAGTTTATCGTTTTTATTTTTTGATAAGCTTTCGAGCAAGGTGCCACAAGTGGGGTTATCTAATTTGAAAAAAAAAATTTATGCGAGTAGACCCCTTTGCAGGGGGTCTATACAAAAAAATCTCGAACAGAAATATTGCTCGTTAAAAATCTTAGTCGAAGTAATTTGGGATTTTTCACAATAATCTAAATTCAATCCGCTGTCGAATTTATTCCATTTGGCTGATACACTGATTGTATAAAGTGTTTAGGGCTACCCCCAAAAAACAGGGCAGCGAGGGGCAGCAAATTTTTTGTTTTTTTAGTCAAATAGACCCCTCTCTCTAATATTCTCGTTGAGATTTTACTAAGCCTTAGAGACGAAAATAAACGTAATATAAAAAAGGGTTATGGAATTAGGAAATTACTAGTAGTTTTGAAAAGTGCAGTTACTGCTTATGCCCACTTTATAGACCGGTGAACCGTGGACTATTAGGCTTGTAAATTAAATCATGATTTTATTTTTAGTTAGAAAAAATATACATTAAATTAACAGCCCATACTTATAAATAAAATTAAGTTAAAAATACTAAAACTGTGGCACATAACGTATGGAATAAAATCCAATTATTTGTCGAATAAAGTCGACCGGGTTAAATCCGATGTTATCAACTCCGTTTATGAGAAAAGATAGAGAAACCTGGAAAAACAGTAAAAACTCCAAAGCTGGCAAAAAAATTAGTCAAGAACCAGCTCATCGCCTACTCTCTTCCACTTCCTCACTCCCATGACGGCCACCGTTGACACACATGCTTGTCATCGTTCGGTAAGTTCTAGTTAAGGTCACTAATCGAACGGCGCAAAAACTGTGAACTTGGAGTTATCAGTGGGCGGATACAGTGAAACCTCTCCTTGTAGACAGCTCTGTTAAGCGGACACTCCCTTTAGCCGGACAAATTTGATAGAACCAAGCTTTTCCCTATTTCTTTACATGTAAAATTCACTCCTATAACCGGACACTCTAATAACCGGACGCGGACAATTTTCTAGGTTAAAAAATTCTGAAACCTTTCTTAACTGGACGGAAACCTCTGACAACGGGACGGAGCTCTGCACGACATGGGCATGAATATTATGTAGTATGTAGGCAATATGAACCTTTTTCCGTTTTAATGCGAAGACTAAATACTTCTGTCGTAGTTACAAAATATTTTATTCGGTGGACTGTTGTGTTTTATTTTTATTGTTCAGTTGGGTAGTAATAGATCTCTTTGAAATTACACCCCGCAAAAAACTTCTTAGTTTACGTGAAAAAATGGAAGTTGTTAACATTTCTTGGAAGGAACATCTATCAGCACGAAAGATCGCTGAAAAATTTAATATCGGAAAAACTCAAGCAGCGGAAATTGTTAATAAATATACAGGGTGTTTCCTAATTGAATGTCAATATTTATGGGGGTGATTTTTGGGCCAATTTTAAGAAAAAAACTTCATTCGAACATATGTCCTAAACGTCTTGCCTTTTGAGATACAGGGTGGTAAAGTTTTCAAAAATAAATCATTTATTATTAATATCTACAATACCATTTCAGATATTTTAATGAAATTTGTCATACATGTACTATGAATCAAGAGGCATTTTTTAATGTATCACTTTTTTTTTTAATTTCCATCAGTTGCGTTCGTACGTGATTTGACATTGATGGCACGTCACTGATTTTTCCTGAAATAAAAATTATTTTTGAAATCCCCAATCATTTCTAACCAAAGTTGGTCACTTGATTTTTTCAATCCGATGCACGGTTTTCGCTTAAAAAAATAAAAACCGTTTCTCTGCATGATCATAACAATATCGTTAATATGACAATATCATCATGTACCCTGTATCTCAAAAGGTAAGACATTTAGGACATATGTTCATATGAAGTTTTTTTCTTAAAATGGGCCCAAAAATCACCCCCATAAATATTGACATTCAATTAGGAAACACCCTGTATATTAAAATTTCGCAGTTCCCTCTCATAAGCGGACACCTCCAATAAGCGGACAAAATCGAGCAAACCGTGAGTGTCCGCTTATAGGAGGTTTCACTGTATATTTTTTAAGAAAACACCATATTTGATATTTTTAGCTAATTTCCTGAAAATACTCTTTTTTACGAAAGATATAGTAATATCATATAATATACAAAAGTGCAGCATAACCTATTTGGTTAAATATATCACATTAGATGTTGAAAATCAGTGGCTTTAAATATGATTATTTTGGAAAAATACCCAGTTCTAGTTATAATAGGGGAGAGCGGGGCAAGATCACTATGTTAAGGATTAAAGCTTCCTAGAAGATACCCAAACCCGGTTTTGACTTATAACTTCATTTAAATGTTAGATAGATGTTTTGGCCTGACAAATTTAAAAAAAGGAACAAAAATTTAAACCTTAAAAATCTACACAACAAAAAACTTAAAAAATGATATGGATTTTGTCGCTGTTATTTTTGAGAATTTTTTTGGTAGCTTCGCTAACTTCATATGTTGGCACCCATCGCAAATCGAATCCCGACTAGGTGGATAGTCTGCCGTTAATTAGTCGTTAATTAGCTGTGGAAAAATTAATTTTGTCGCGTTATTTTTGACCGTTTTTTTGGGTGCTTCGCTAACTTCATATGAAGGTAGCGAAGCACCCTCGTAAAAAATGGCTTTAGACATGACCTATCGAAATCGTATATGGTGGATAATTTGCCGCTAATTAGTCGTTAATTAGTTGTGGAAAAATTAATTTTGTCGCTCTTATTTTTGACTGGTTTTTTGGGTGCTTCGCTTCATATGAAGTTACTGAAGAACACTCGTCAAAAATTACTTCAAACATGAACTATCGAAACCGAATATGGTGGATAATTTGCCGCTAATTATTCGTTAATTAATTGTGGGAAAATTAATTTTGTCGCCTTTATTTTTTAGTGTTTTTTGGGTGCTTCGTTAACTTCAAATGAAGCGGTGAAAATGTCTTTAGACATCGCCTATCAAAATCTAAGATAGTGTATAGTTTGCCTCTTATTAGGTATGAATTAGTTGTAAGTAAATTGATTGTGTCGCTTTTCTCTTTGTGTCTTTTTTTGGGTGCTTCGCTAACTAAACTAAACGGTAAAAAATAAGAGCGACCAAATTAATTTTTCCACAACTAATTATGGACTAATTATTTTTGACGAGGGTGCCTCACTAACTTCATATGAATTTAGCGAAGCACTCAAAAAAACGGTAAAAAATAAGAGCGACAAAATTGATTTTTTCACAACTAATTAGCGGCAAATTATCCACCATATTCGATTTCGATAGGTCATGTCTAAAGCCTTTTTTTACGAGGGTGCTTCGCTAACTTCATATGAAGTAAGCAAAGCACCCAAACAAACGGTTAAAAATAAGAGCGACAAAATTAATTTTTCCACCACTAATTGACGACTAATTAGCGGCAAATTATCCACCATATTTTATTACGATAGGTTTTGTCTAAAGCCATTTTTTACGAGGGTGCCTCACTAACTTCATATGAATTTAGCGAAGCACCCAAAAAAATAAGAGCGACAAAATTAATTTTTTCACAACTAATTAGCCGCAAATTATCCACCATATTCGATTTCGATAGGTCATTTCTAAAGCCATTTTTACGAGGGTACTTCGCTAACTTCATATGAAGTTAGCGAAGCACCCAAAAAAACCGTCAAAAATAAGAGCGACAAAATTATTTATTCCACAACTAATTAACGACTAATTAACGGCAAATTATCCACCAAGTCGCGATTCGATTTGCGATGGATGCCAACATATGAAGTTAGCGAAGCACCCAAAAAAATACTCAAAAATAAAAGCGACAAAATCAATTTATCCACAATTAACTAGCGGCAAATTATCCACCATATTTGATTTCGATAGGTCATTTCTAAAGCCATTAAAAATTAATTTTGTCGCTTTATTTTTGACCGTTTTTTTGGGTGCTTTGCTAACTTCATATGAAGTTAGCGAAGCACCCAAAAAAACGGTAAAAAATAAGAGCGACAAAATTAATTTTTCCACAACTAATTAACGACTAATTAATGGCAAATTATCCACCTAGTCGCGATTCGATTTGCGATGGGTGCTTCGCTAACTTCATGCTCATGAGCGAAAGATAACTTTTTTTTGTTAAAGGCCCACCTCAATTACCATTTGGGTAACTAATTTTTGGTTTCGTTTTAAGCAGGACGAATGGGTTTTTCTATCATAGTTCAAACACGGAGTGTACCAAGATTTTCCGAGGGGATTAAGGAAAATCCCATCAGACTGCGGCCGGAAAAGCGGTGGCGTCGACATAAAAGGAACAGGATGAGAGTTATTTACAGCTTAATAAGCTCAGCTACGATATAGCTACAGTAGCTGAGTTAAATTGGAGGGAGATGTTGTTTGTTCGATGGTGACAGCTCGTAACAGCGCAGAACCCCCAGGCGCAACCAATACCTTTTTTTACATGGCAGATCTTGGGTATAACAATTCCAATTTTATAATCTTTATATTCTTAAGTATCTTGGGAAGGCTTCCAGATTTTTAAGGTCGTTAAACGTCGTTTAATTCGTTAATATCTTTTGCTCCAGATTTTAACGGAAGTTGATTTGAAGATATTTGAGTTTAATGAAAAGTGCTGAACTATCCAGGAAAAATATTTTTCCTACTTGCGAGCGTAAAATACGTTTTTCCGTACCAATTTTCATGTGGAAAGTTCAACTTCCCGCATGCCGTGCGTAAAAAAAAAATTCACGCACGGCGTGCGTAAAAAACTGGTTTGGCGTGCGTGAAAATTTTTTTTACGCACGCTGATTTTTTGTAAAAAATGATACTATTTGGACCAAATAGAAATTTAAATAACAATACAAAATGACATTTTTATAATCGGTATAAATTCGAGCCAAATTTTATGGTTTTATAACAGTATATAATTATAATTTTATTTAGTAACAATAACAAATATTAACCTTGGCAGTTCAAAATCTTCATTTTTAGCACAAATTCCAAAATCCATTTTTCCTACTTGCGTGCGTAAAAGTGCACTTTTACGCACGCATTTGCGTGCGGAAAGTTGAACTTTCCGCACGCCGTGAATTTTAGGCCTAATTAGACTTATTGACCCATTTATAAACTCAATTAAATTAAAAATAAAAACAGAATTTGTTTTTTGCTGTTTTAATGTAAAAAATACCAAATATATTAAAATGTAAAATCAAGCTTTTTATGCAACTAGGAAAAATTTTAAATTAAATAACTATTGACGCCGCCAAGACAAATCAAACTAAAAATCTGACGCCTGACGGTAAATATCAAATAAATTTGTCAGTGTCATCTAGTATATCAAGTGTTATAAAAGCAATATATAGAGTGACTGCAATTTATATAAAACTTTAATTACAAATTAACGTGCGTAAAAGTAATTACTTTTACGCACGCCGTGCGTGAAAAATACTTTTACGCACGCTAAATTTCAAATTGAGTTTTAGGCCTAATCAGACTTATTGACCAATTTATAAACTCGATTAAATTAAAAATGAAAACAAAATTGGTTTTTTGCTGTTTTGATGTAAAAAATACCAAATATATTCAAATGTAAAACCAAGCTTTTTATGCAACTAGGAAAAATTTTGTACCTAACTCTTGCGGAAAGTGCCTTTTCCGCCCTTGACAGCGTGCCCGAACTCCGCAAAGCGTCGTTCGGGCAACTGCCGTCGCGTGCGTAAAAGTATCACTTTCCGCACTAGTTAGGTAAATAACTATTAAGGATTGATTATTACAAAAATTTAACAAATATTACAGATTTTTTCCAAATTTAAACTTCAAAAAGATTTCGATTTAGAATTATGCAGTTTCTATTAAAAAAATGATTTTGGAAGCAAATTCAAATATAGAGAAAGCCAGACTTCTCGCACTTCAAGAAGAGGAGAGTAGTGCTTGGTTGAATGCTTTGTCTTTTTCCATACTAGTTAATTTATTAGATGATGCATCATTCAGAATTAAAATATCAATATCTCTTATTCGAGTTGGTCGGCCTGTGTGCGTGCCACACGTCTCCACTTGCGACAATCAAGTTGATAAATTTGGACTTCAGGCCCTGAGTTGTCAAAAAAGTGCAGGAAGAGTGGCACGTCACAGGTTGATTAATGATATAATAAAACGCTCACTTACATCTGCGGACATTCCATCCATACTTGAACCACCGGGTATTTACAGAAATGATGGCAAACGTGTAGATGGAATGTCTTTATTACTCTGGAAGAATGGTAAAGCATTGTTATGGGATGCTACAAGCCGAGATACTTTATGTTAAAGTTCCATCTCCCATACATCGAAGCTGCAAGGTTGGGAGGGCTCTGGAATGAAATAGCGATGTACAAAATAGCGAGTATTAAAATAGCGGTATCGAAATAGCGACAATCAAAATAGCGATGTAATGATAGCGACTATCAAAATAGTGATGTGACAAAATAGCGATGTAACAAAATAGCGATTGTAACAAAATAGCGATGTAACAAAATAGCGATGTAACAAAATAGCGATATTTCGGTTCCGTTTTGGCATATAGTTCGACTAAAGGGTTTCTTTCAAAGAAATTAAAAAAACAAAAAACTTTCCTGACTTCTTTCCCGGGATCCTAGAGGGGTGAATCCAAACCGAACCGAACCGAACCAGCATATTTTTTTAAAAAAAACTCTCCAGATTTCTTTTCCGGAATCCTAGAGAGTGGAATCCGAACCGAACCGAATTCGGTTCAGATCGGTTCGGTTCGGATTCACACCCTCTAGGATCCCGGAAAAGAATCAGGGAAGTTCTTTTTTGAAAAAATAAGCTAGTATAGTCAAAATACCGTTTGGGTTTGGATTGGTTTGATTCGATTCGATTTGGTTTAATTCGGTATTTTGATACATCGCGATTTTGATACATCGCTATTTTGATACATCGCTATTTTGATACATCGCTATTTTGATACATCGCTATTTTGATACATCGCTATTTTGATATGTCGCTGTTTTGTTACAAACGCTATTTTGATACATCGCTATTTTGATAGTCGCTCTTTCATTATATCGCTATTTTGAGAGTCGCTATTTCATTACTCGCTATTTCGTACGTCGCTATTTTGTACATCGCTATTTCGTTCCAAAGCCGGTTGGGAGGGATACAAAAAAAGTTAAAGTACAAAGAATTACAGGACTGAAGTTTTGTATTTGTGCCATTTGCTGTCGAGACCTTTGGACCTTGGGGTAACAAAGCTAAAATCCTAATGAAACAGATCTGCCAAAAAATAAAACATCCTAAGGCACTTACTTAGCTTCGTTACCCAAAGGATAAGTCTGGCAATACAACGTGGTAATGCCGCATCAATTCTTAGGACTCTTCCAGCTGAGACAGGTCTGAATAAAAATACCAAATTTGCTTAGTTGGTAATATTTTAGAACGTGAATATAAGCTTAAACGTGCGTTTCAGTTAAATAATTTTTATTGGGTACGGGTAAAAAATTAAACTTCGCTTAAAAAATAGCGGAAGTTGAAATCCCGATTTCGACCGAGATTTGACATTTCCCATGACAGAGGGTTATGTCAATTTATACCCTTCGTCACAGCCCTCTCAAATTAACAAACCCGATCCCTCTTTGAAATACAACACTGTCGAAGGCTGACATTTCCATTATCTTCTTATCAGCCTATATTTTTTTGTTATTAAAATAGTCAAAATTTTAGATCTGTCAGCCTTCGAAACTATTGCCATTCAAAGTAGAATCAGGCTTGATATTAAGGAGGCTGTGCCACAAACATTTTTTTCCAGAATCTCTCCTAAACGGTGACAGATTGTTAAAACTGACTCTTGAAAATGTTGCAAATTTTATTTTCTATAATTCTCTCTCTCTATAAAACTCCTGTCCGAAAATAAAAAAAATTTAAATATCAATTTTATACACTACTTTTTGTGTGCGTTTTTTAAGAGTACTTAACCATTGTTTACCAAAATTGGTTCGTTACTCTATCAGGAAATTATGCAGAATATGACAGGTACCCAAAAATATTAATTTTCCAAATCTCTTATAGGTCACTGCAGCAGTCTTGATAAAAAATATTCGCTTGCCAATGGCCCTTGCTTGCCTTTCAGTTATTTTTGCTGCTCCAGTGTTGCCACCTCTACCGATTTTTCGGTAGATCTACCGATTTAGCCTTTTACTTTACGATATTCCGAATTACCATACTTCTCTACCGATTTTTTATTCAAAATAAACTTGTTTTTTTTTGATACGCCTCGTAATCGCGATAAAAAAAAACACCATAAATAAAATATTCTTTTTATGTAAGATCCTTTGTAGAATAAAACATTTATTTCAAGCCATTGTTTTTAAAAGTGTATTTATGGCGCCATCTCTTGGATTTTGCGATATACTCAGCCGGCAGCCGCAAGCGGTATTATAGATCACGCTATTATAAACCCTGAGGTTTTTTTTATAATTTTATCTACCTAATAGGGACCTATTGCAATAAAGCCAGGCACAAATTGTGCTGGGCACTATATTGACAGTTTCACATTATAAGAACAGCTGTCTTCTTTCAAAATAAGGCCATTGTGTATTATAAGAGCCGGAATTAATAGTGACGCCACAATTAATGGAAAATAAATGACTGGATTTCTAAAGTCGACTTATACTTACTTATGTCGATTTTGAAAGATGAACTGTCAGTTTTTAATGCGAAACTGTCAATATAGTGCCCGGCACAATTTGTGCCTGGCTTTATTGCAATAGGTCCCTAGTATGTACCTAATTTTTTTATTTAATTCTTAATTTTGGTATTTTGTTAGTAAAAACAAATCGTAGAAATACAATTTACCTACTAAATCAATCCAAACTATCGATAGTTCTCCAGCACTGCTTGCTGAGATGATTAAAAAATCTACCGATTTTTCTCGAAGCCTTCTACCGAAGACCTCAGGGTCGCAACACTGTGCTGCTCTGTGGACGACACAAATATTTTACTACTGCCTCTAGCTTTGACTATACAACAGAACACATGGTCTAAGACAATTTAATTTCCTTTTTGGGGATCAGCAGCAGCGTCTAAAACAAAGCCGTATACCGTTTTAAAAATATTTTTCTAAAAATTAAGTAAAAAAATACAGTTGAATAAAACGAATTGGGTGATTTGAATAGTCTCATGTGCGAAGTAAGGTCATCAGATCTGGGGGCATAATAGTACAATTTTATTGAAGAAGCAGCTTCCTATTTCCTGTCAGAGATTTCGTTATGCCATTTTAAATATTTGCAAGAGTTAAAAAACTGAATTGCTCTTGACCCATGGACGATCTTTCAAATTATTTTTGGGGAGGCTAACTAAGCCCCCCCAAGGCTCCCCCTAACTTCGCCCATGAATAGTCTGGAGGTTCATCATTGTTGCTTTTCATTTTAAATATGGAACAGCAATGCGCTTCTAATAATGTGACTATGCCTCTATAGTGATAGGTTATAAGGCTGGTCAATTTTTTATGTGGGCCACTTATGTATATCAACAATTTTTCATCTTGAAAATTTTATTTCCTCATGTCAAATTTCGGTTGAGCATTTTGTATGGTAGTAACAAAATGTTGAAAAAATCTATTTGAGAGTTTGAAGTTCTTTAGGGCTACTGACGATAAAACACAAAAAGAGTTTAATTTTAAATTTTAATTCAAATAATATTTGTTTACTGTTTATAGCTCTTTAAGTCTTTACATGTAATGTTATTATTTTTTCTTAAATCTAGGTATATTGTCTTGCATTATAAAGCCAACAAAAGTAAAAGTAAACATCCGGATCATCAAACCAGAACAATGGACAGAACACTACAAGGGACTGCTGCAGAAAACGAGACCAGAATATCTGTCAGCCTCTCCGAGGAGAGACATAGAAGTACATGGAGAGGAAGTAATCACCGAAAAAGAAATGATAAGGAATAGTATTAAAAAGCTTAAATCCTGAAAAGCTAGCGGACCTGGGAGAATATACGCTGAAATACTCTAAGTAGATTGTACGATAGGATTTTTAGAGATCTAATAGAGAATAATTTTGCAGGCAGATCTTGTAGTGAAAATGTTTTTTGTGTTAAACAAGTAATTGAGAAAAGTGTGCCAGAAATATAGAGCAAAAGCAAAGCAACAAAAAGCATATGATACCGTTCCAGTAGAAAAATTATGGACAGTGTTAGAGCAAACTAATATCAATCATACATACATAAAAACGATAAAAGAACTATACAAAGGGTCAAAATCTAAAATAAAAGTTAGAAATCGAGTTTCAAAAGAATTCCTGGTAACAAAAGGCTTAAAACAGGGATGTTCTATCTCTCCAGCTCTTTTTAAAATATATATCGCATTAGCTCGACCAAGTAATTGTAGCTAATGATAAAGAAGACATGGAGTATATGATGATAAAGTTAACGGAAGAATACCAAAAGTGAGGGTTAACAGTAAACGTGATGAAGACACAGTACTTATGTATTGGACACGAATCAAGTGAGTTATTGGATGTCTTAACAGTATTTTATGGAGCAGAGAGATAAAAAAGAATGTAAAATTTAACCTATATGAAACAATGGTGAAAAGAAGATCAATGAGAATATCTAGAACAGATCATGTAAGAAATGAGGTCATAAAGAAAGAATGCGAATCGAGGCATTACTAAAAGACAACTGATATGGTACGGCCATGTACAACGGATAAACGACGAAAGATTACCAAGACAGGTCCTAGAATGGCAACCAATAGGGCGCAGAAAAAGAGGGCGCCCTAAACTAGAATGGCAACAGTCAATCCAAAGATCAATGAGTCAAAAAAACCTGACAGAAAATGATTGTCAGGATCAAAGGAGGTGGAGAATAGGCGTCGGACAACATAGAAAAACGTTCCAAACCGACAAAGTAGTAGTCTTATAAAGCCTTGGACGGTTGTTTATTGAAGGAGATACAGATTCTGTCAAAGTCCCACAAGCCAAAAACCTTTAGGTTAAATTAGCTGATCGTTCCAAATTTATCGGCTACGCTAGGGGTGAATTACGGGCCAATAAGTCTATCACTTTGCCAACAACTTTGGCCCCATCGTGTCAGTTTGCAGGATTTGGGGACATAAACAACCTGCATTTACCGAATTTGGTTTATTGGAGGTAGTATTTTACGATTAGTTTTGGCACATTTTGAATACATAAATTGACTTTATTAGAGCTTGTGTACACGGTAAAAAAAATTGTCTTAGATCAAAGCATATTGCTTTGAAGTAAAATAATTTGTGCTTTCCTATTCACCAAGAGAATATTTTCTTGATATAGCACAAAAAAAAGTCTTGCCTCTTTATTTTATTGTGAAACAGAAATTGTTTTTTTTTGTAAATTGGAACTGAATCTGAAATCTAAGGCACCGTTTTCTCTGGAAGCAAAATATTACTTATATGAAGACAGTTTGCTTTGTGACAAAATGGAGTATACTGAAACAAAACAATTAAAGAAGAAAAATAAAGTCTCATTTCAAGATTAAACGCTGCACTGAACTAAAAAAAATATTTTAATTTAAAACAAATTGTTTTAAGGTAATACAATTTATTTAAGAAAATAACGAGTTTTCATTGTAGACAACATTTTTTACAGTGTAGGTTTTTATGAACGAATATTATTAACTGGTAGCAGTAAAACTTTCGTCTGTTAATTTTTTAGGTTTTAAGAATTTTATTGATTAGAGACCCTGTAGAACCTATTTTAAAGAAATTAAAATGTCAGACATACAGGGTCTTTAGTATTGAGTAACCTTAAATACCACAAAGTTTTAAGTTTAAGACAAATCGGTTTGTAAGTAAGAAAGTCTGCGATTTTAGATTCGCCATTTTAAGCTCTTTTATAATAAAAAAATGGTAAACCGTATTTTTCTTATATCTACCAAATTGCAAGTTCTCAATTGAAAGAAGTTGAAATTAAGGACACTTACCGTAGACATTGCTCTACAGTACGTGTCCTTAGTTGAAATATTATCCAAGGCACAATTAGAAAGGGGTTTACGAATATTATTAATTAGTAGCAGTAAAACTTTCGTCTGTTAATTTTTTTAGGTTTTAAGAATTTTATTGAGTAGAGACCCTGTAGAACCTATTTTAAAGAAATTAAAATATCAGACATACAGGGTCTAAAGTATTGAGTAACTTTAAACACCACAACCAATAGGTTTGTAAGTAAGGAAGTCTGCGCTTTTCGATTCGCTGTTTTAAATCTTATAATAAAAAAATGGTAAACTGTATTTTTCTTACATCTACCAAATTGCAAGTCTTTCAATTGAAAGAAGTGGAAATTAAGGACACTTACCGTAGAACATTGCTCTACAGTATGTGCCCTTAGTTGAAATAGTTTAGTCTCCAACCCCTATGCTTTAAATTACCCCTCCCCAAACAAAATGAAAATAATTTATCAAGAGCGAACTGAAACTTTAAAATTTTCGACTGCGGTGCTTATACTAATTTTGCAACTATTCCGAATTTTTTCTTTAACTGATTTGGTTTTTCTAAAACTTTAATTTTTATTTGTTTTACCTAAAGGTTTTTTTCTTTGGTGCCATTTTTTCCAAAAAAAGTAATTTTATTTTAATAAAATTTTCGTTTGCCATTTGTTTGGTTTTATCAAAAATTTTCATCTTTGGCGCTATTCTTTCCAAAAACTACTTAATTTTCTTCAGTACTTTTTTAAAAATGCAAAAGTTTTATACTGGACCTCGATTTTTTCCGAAAAGTGGGTACCTACCTAATTAATTCTTCTAAATGTTGGATTGAGGCGCAATTTATTTTAATTATTTTGCAGTGGTATTTTTATATTGATAATTTTTTCTGCCGAAAATTACTTAATTTTAGGTTTTTCCTACAGTGCAATTTTTTCAATCTCGTCTTACACCCCCCTCCCCACATCTTTCTATAGATGACCTGGGCCTCAATTCCCTCCAAAATTGCCAGGGTAGTTTCGCAACTGAGACTGTCACAAAATTTGAAAAAATGTAGATGTACCTAGAAATAAAAAAAAATCGGTTTAGATTCTGATTTTCTGGGAATCGCTCCTGCTTGATCTTAAACTAACATTTCATGAAAATAATCCAAATCAATTAATATACAGGGTGTTTTACAAGGTTGATTTGATAAAAAGTGTTTAAAGTAATGTACTTTTGTTTTAAAAGATATCAGAAAAAGTTATTGAGAAAAGTTGTTTAGGGTTACGGCTGATTCTCAATTTTCAGAAAAATCAGCTCAAAATCGTCTAAACAAAATTTTCTGAACCGACTTATAAAATCAGAGTTGGCTGATTTTTTTTCTATGTTTACCCCACTAAACCACCCTGTATGATTTGCCTCATTTTGTTAACATCTTAGTTTCAGACCAAGCAGGAGCAATTCCCAGAAAATGAGAATCTAAATCGATTTTTTGTCATTTATACCTTACCTGCACTCAATCCGTGGACACACTGTATATACTATATAAGTAAAACTGGTTAAAAATGAAAATTAGTTCTGTATGAGAATTAAAAGTACTCTTTTATCTCTGAAAAATCTAGTTCCTATAGTTCCAATTTTTTTATCCATGCAATATAAAACGGTCAGTCCCTTTAAAACTTCATAGAAGTTCATAACAACATCGACTCAATTTTCTCCCTTGGAAAATAATGGCAGATAATTTTTCTCCATTTCAGCAGGAAATAAAAGCGTTCGTTCTGAGGTTGCAGCATCAGGGCGCACAGTTTTATCTCCATGAGAGTTTTATGGCAGTTCTCGAATTGCAGAACAAGCACATTGTTTTTGGGGTAAATTTCATATACCTACTTGCAAATTTTCGAGCTGACTACCTCCTAGGACTTCAACTTAACTCCCAAAAGTTTCCTATACACAGAACGAAAAAGGTACGTAAAATCCAAATACGTTATAGAATAAATACATGTTCCAAGAATCGAAAAGTGAAGCACTCATAGCTGGCTTTGGAACAATGTCAAATTTCATTGTGTCCACAATAAATCTGCACATCCACAATTTAATAAAGTTTTTAAAAAAAATAAGAGACATACATAACCCTAAACATTTGACAATTGTCAAATAATGTAGTGACGTAACGGAGTATGTTCCAAAACCACAAAAATTGACGCATGCGCAGTAACCGAAATCCTGTCTACCCGAAAAAGGAACATTAAGAATTAAATAGGGGTCCTGGCTTCAAGCATCGCGTGTGAGAATGCATGGATATGCCCCATATTTATGCTCTAACGTATTTGGTAAAATCATAATCATTTAATTGAACATTTATTTTCTGCCAATGAACGAAAAACATTGATTCAATTTACACGAGCATTAACATTATAAAATGGTCTTTGAGTATTCAATATATTAATGTTCGTGTACATTGAATTGAACTTTCTATCAATGGCTGAAAATCGTACATTTTGTTTTTCCTGTGTAGCACAGAGGCGGAGTAATATTCGATTCGGATTTGAGTTATTTGCCAAATTTATGTAGCTAAAAAAAATCAAATTAAAAAAAAAATTAAATAACAAGTAAGAGTTACCTACTGGCAAAATCCCCCTTGAGCTTCGCCAGATAGAGGGCCCGAAAGGTCCGAAAAATTAGTTTTTTGTGATTTTCTCGAAAACTAATAACTTAAAAAAAAAATGAAGAAACAAAAATTGCTCAAAATCATTCGGTCTATAATGTAAAATTAAGAAAAAACCCTAACCTAACATTTTAAAAAATATATTAAAAAAAAAACTTTCTTTTTATTTAATTTTTTTCCCATATAAATTTTTTTTAAAATAAAAATACTTTAATATCTGTTAAGAGGGAATTTCAAATAAAATGCATCTAGTGCAACCCTGTATGTATGACATATTTTAAAGAAATATCAAAATATGTCATACATACAGAGTCTCTAGATATGACTAAACTCAATTAAAAAAAATCAAAGACTATTTGACCACTGCGCAGAACATCATTCATCATTTTTTTACACATTTTCATAACTGCAATTTTCAGAGTTTTGCGCAACTTATTTTGTATGCGCGAAAAATTGCAACGTTTTTTTATTTAATGTTCTCGAAATTTTATGGTTTGCGGTCAAGATGAACCCCGCATTCGGATTCAGCGCACTGAAGAACTTATATAGATAGGTAGGTCTGATCAAAAGTACAATTTTTTATTTTGTGTGCCGGTGTAAGCTTTCATAGATTTTCAAAATTTTAAGTTTTTTAAAACACAAATATGTTCAATTTTTTTTCAAATTTCAAAATTTTATGAAATTTTAATATAAATACTCTCGTCTTTTTTGTGGCGAAATGGTCTAATAATCTATACTTTTTTACATGGAACAAATCGAACTCTAGTAGCTTAACTTTATTTCATTGTGCACTGTTTTACTATGTGCGCTATTTTCCGTGTGCGCTATTTTCCGTGTGCGCTTTTTAAGAGTACGCTTTTATCCACGTACGTTTTTTGACGTGTGCGCGCTTAGCTCCTATGGGGGTCTTTCCTGTGATGTGCTTTTGTCATATGAGCATTTTTCCTGTACCCT
This sequence comes from Aspidapion aeneum, assembly GCA_963576565.1. Classification (NCBI taxonomy): domain Eukaryota; kingdom Metazoa; phylum Arthropoda; class Insecta; order Coleoptera; family Brentidae; genus Aspidapion; species Aspidapion aeneum. The sequence goes on along the minus strand of OY755038.1, from coordinate 27,489,074 downwards.
ATTTTAAAGTCACAGCTTGACCATTACCCCCCCAGAATTTGGCTCCAGAACCGCCTTTGCCAAAAGTTGAATATTTTTAATACTTTAATACGCTTTTTTTCTAGTACAGTTCCTAATTGTATAAAAATTTAATTTTCAAAATCCCATTGGTGGTCTGGCTAGTATTAACGATTTTCCTAACCTTTACTTAAAGTTGTTTAACTTTGAAAAAACAAAATTTTAGTAAATGGTGTTTGATACAAATGGGGATCAAGCTTAATATTATAAAGTATTAACATTTTAAAACATTTTACCTCCAGAGTAGGAAAAAATTTTTTATTTAAAATATATTTTTTTAAATGTTTTTCTGAATTTGATAGTATAGATCGAATGATTTTGCATACTTTTTCTTTTTTGACTTTTTTTAAAAAAAGTTATTACTTTTCGAGAAAATTGCAAAAAACTGATTTTTAGAACATTTGGAACCTTATATCTAGCGAGGCTCTAGGAGGATTTTGACGGAGAATATTATATCGTCGTTGATATTCCAATAGGTCGTATGTCATAAATTTGTCAATATCATATTTTTGGTGGCTACGCACTCAATTTTACTACTTTATATCCCAGAAAAACCTCTTATCACTCACATATCGTTAACGTCGTCGTGAAACTGGCTATAACTAATTAGTCCTATGTCGTTCACAAAAACAAGACCACTTGTTTTCATTTTTGTAGAAGTGATTTCGATTATTTTTTAGTTCATTTGTGTAGAAAAATTATTTTTGTTAGCCTTAGGAAGTTTTATAACACCTTGAATGCCTGAACATGTTTATTGGAAAATGTTAATTTTAATTTTGGATCTAGAAGTCGTATGTCGCTATGATGTGGCACATAGCGTAGTACCAATATGTCCTAAGTGTTAAGAAATTGATCCTATATCATAAAATTGTGACCAGAAAATAATTCCAATGGGTTGTATATCACACAAAAACCTAAAATAATAATACAAAATCCAAAAACACTTGGTAATGTGATACTACAGTGTAACATAATTCTATAAACAAAATTTCAGATTCAAAAGTTACTTATCAACCCATTAGTGTCAGTTTTTAATTTCTGCACAATACTTCCAATCTTTTTTCCTACCTAGTTAAATTTTTATACTTGCTGACATAGGACCTTTTGGAGTATCAACGACGATATGGGGATGTGGCCCAGATGCTAAGGAATAATTATACAAAAATCCAGCTTGCACACATTTTGTGCAGGTGAATTCCTAAAATGACTGGGCTACGAAGGTTTCTTCAAATTTCATCTGAAATAGGTAAAAAACGTTGAAACAGACTGTATTATTTTCCAATATGAGTATATGATCGACTTCACTATAAAGCGACGTTCTGGATAAGAAGAGAGGGATGTAGGGTGCTCCTCCAACTCGACCCCCAAAAAGTTCCCCATAACTGAGGGTAGCGTTTATATGCATGTAATCTAGCTCGTGAAATAAATAGCTGTAATAAATTGTAAGCAGGCCGAGCATCCCGCATCTGAGCGCTTTATAGTTCATTGCAAATCGTTTTGCACGTTTTAGGCAACAAAAATCATATTTTTTCAAATAGACCTTTTAAAGGGCAAAAGCTGACTTAATTTGAACACAAATTTGTGGTAGAAAAAAAAACGTATTTTTTTAAACATTTTTTTAACGTTTTTTTACGATTTTGTGCTTAGTGGGTGGTAAATCTTTAAATACCCTGTATATTAAACTCAAAATGAATAGACCTTTTTTATGAATACAAAAATATAGGATATGTCGACATTTGATCCAACCGTTGTTGAAATACTTGCATTTCAAAAATCTAATTTTATACTAAATAGCACCTGTACAGAAAAAAAGATTTATTAATTTTAAGTTTAATATACAGGGTGTCCCAGATAAAAGCAACTACATGGGGATTTCGGAAACGGTAAGAGATACGAGTTTGTTTAACAGAGAAAAAAGTTGCGCTAAGCCCAATCAGGTGCTGTATCAATATTAAAGATATCTACAGGGGTTACCAAAATATCGAGCAAAAACTAAAAATTTTGTTTTTTGAAAAATTGAAATATTGCCGCCATCTTGCAAACAAATTTAATGAAATATGGTAGTTTTGTATAATCAACTACGGCCAATCAAATGACGTTAACATTTTTTTTCTAGATCTTCTAGTTTTTTTGAAACCATAGCCAACTTTGTTATTTCTTATGACTGCCGTATTGAATTTATGTGCCAATAAATAGAGCATTAAAAGAGCTTTTTAACCATGTATAATAACCCTATCTTTAAATGACGGAAAATGCGAATTTATTTAAAAAACTGTTTTTCAATTGGTTGGCTGTGAAAGGCCGTAGTTGCGTTTGTTGTAATACCTACGTAACTATTTGTCAAAACCTTGTCATTTATTTGATTTATCTGTTGGAGTTTCTAAATTACTAGCCACATTATCAATCAAATTTAACATGGAAAGGTTTCCAAATTGGGAGAAAGTAGCTATTTATGAATGTTATATTTTGTATAATAAGAATGCTGGAAGAGCTCGATATATGTACTTTGAGAGATATCCAGAAAGATGACAACCAGGTTTGTCAATTTTCAGAATACTTAGAAATAATTTAATTGAATTGGTACCCAAATCAACTGCACAAAGAATTCTTAAAAAATTTAAGCCTCATATTAGTCAAGCACTCCGAGATGGTGACTTAGAAAGAAGAACGTGGATTTGCAATTGGTTCATACAAAAATCGCAAGAAAACCCTCAATTTCCGCTGAAGGTTCTGTGGTCCACTGAAAGCAGGTTTACAAACTGCGGGGTGTTTACCAGACATAACTACGTGTACTGGGCCGATGAAAATCCGTTCTTAAATCGTGAGGTGCACCATCAAGTTAGGTGGAGTTTGAATGTATGGCTAAAAGTCATAAACGGACCCATACTATTTAACATTTTTCATAATAATTTGACGGCACCTCGATATTTAGAAATTCTACCAAATTTTAGAAAATTTGCCTCTTTAACACATGTCTCTAATTCATCGATGCAGGATTTGCATGAATAACAACGGTGGAATTTTCGAACATTTGCTTATTCAATGCTTTGTTATCGGTTTTTGTTTTATTTTAAATTAAATAATAAATGCAAACTTTTGTTTCAGAAATAAAAGATAGATTTTAAGAAATTGTATTATTTCTTAGCCAGAGAAAAATTAAAAAATAAAGGCCTCAAAGATTTGGATATAAATCAAATAAATGGAAAAGTTTTGAAAGGTAGTTACGTAGGTATGACACCAAACACAACTACGGCATTTGTTTCTCAGCCAACTAAGTGAAAAACAATTTTTTTAATTCACATTTTCCGTCATATAAAGATAGGCTTATTATACACTGTTGAAAGGCTCCTTTTATGCTCTATTTATTGAAGTATAAATCCAATATGGCAGCCATAAGAAGTAACAATGTTGACTATGGTTTCAAAAAAACCAGGAGGCCTAGAGAAAAATTGTTAACGTCATCCAATTGGCCGTACTTGCTTATACAATACTACCAAATTTCATTAAATTTGTTTGCAAGATGACGGCGATATTTCAATTTTTCAAAAAACACAATTTTTAGTTTTTGCTCGATATTTTAAAAACCACTGTAGATATCTAGTAGGCATCTGATTGGGCTTAGGGTAGCGCAACTTTTCTCATTTAGACAAACTCGTATGTCTTACCGTTTCCGAAATCCCAAAGTAGTTGCTTTTATTTGGGACACCCTGTATAGGGTGTTCTGTAAGAATTTTAGCATGTTTGTGTTTTTCTATAACTTTGCGGCATTCATTATTTGTTTTCTTACGGTTTCGGATAAACACTACAACTTTGTAGTTACACTTCTTTTCTTTTTATTGTATTAAGCTCAATGGACCTTGCTTGAAGTATACGGAAACACCCTGAACTTATTAATGGATTTCCATAATTTACCGATTTGATCCAGATAAGGTATAATCAAAAATATTTTAATACAAAAATATCTTTGGGTATAATAAGTAACATTAATAAACCAAACGATCTGGACCAAACTACACTCCAGCTTTCCCGTTTCACCGTAGTTTTTCCCTCAGCAATTTCCACGGCGCCAATAGAGCGCAGTTTCCTCGTAGTCCTCTCTTTGTCTGGTGACCAACCAGCGTTCCGGATTCGAACGTAAAAATCTTCCGGCTCCATTATCAGCCATGATAGTGAGGCGGCCCCTCTTTTCAAACTGATTCTCATTTCATAAATTTTCCGGGGGTCTGGGATGGGGGGATGCATGGTGGAAATGGCCCGGGTTGCCGGCGTATTTTCCACTGCCAGGACGGATCGTTACGTTCAGCTGGGGCGGTATTAGAGACAAAACGGGATAAATCTAGAAACAAAATTTCGGACTTACATTGTTTTTATTTATTTTAAACACTACCTTTCGGCCAATCTAGTCTATCGGCTACTACTTGTTGTGCAGTGAGGTGTGACGGCCCGCCCCCATTTTAATCTTAAGACGCCCGTTTTCCTTAAGGAGTGGTTTCCATATCTTTGGCATGTCCGTGCTTGGTTGACTGAATACTTCTCTATTCTGCATTATAAACGCTGCTTCAATAAACTATCGTTTTCGCCAATGCGACTCCTTATGCAAAACTTTAGCTTCTGAATCCTGTGATCATTTGACCATGCATGATCTGCTAAACCGGATTTTTTAATATCCCCCAATTGGGTACTTTTTAGATGTTCATTTACTCTCACCTGAAGAGGGCGTTTCGTTTTACCTACATATGATTTACCACACTCTCCGGGATTTGGTTAATACATTCTTTATTATTTGAGGGATTTTCTGGTTTTGTTTTAGTTACAAAACTCCTTGTCGTATTTCCCGATGAAAATACTATTTCTATATTATACTTACTATCAGTGGCCTATATAGAAAAAAGTTTCGGGGGGGCCGAGACAGTTTCGGGGGGGGGGGCGAGACCTCATGAGGCCATATTTTATGCTATTTTATGTTTTTATTCATGAAATATGTGGAAAATATCTAAAAAAATCTCAGCTTCGGGGGGGGGGGGGTCCCCTAGACCCCTCTTATATACGCCACTGCTTATTATAGTGTTTGGCTATTCGTCCTATGTTTTCTAAAATCCCTTGAACATAATTATGGAATTATTATTTTAAGAATTTGTTACATTTGGTTTGTTTTTAATTTTAGGGATCGTTGAGCTTATTTATTTCTCGAAATAACCATTCTGTTGTAAGTCCTTTGTAATGTTGCTAATTTCTCTGGTTAATTCTTCATTATTACTTCAAATATTTACGGCTCTTAAATACAAACTTCGTATAACTCCTTGTTTTGTTGCAACACAATGATTAGACTTAAAATTTAGGTACTGTTCCGTGTGTGTAGGTTTCCTATATACAGTAGTGGTTTGAATGTTTCTATCTACTTGTTTGACAAGAACATCCAAAAAAGGTAAAGTCTAAAATCTTTTTCAATTTCCATGGTGCATTTGATTGTTGGTCGAATACCGTTTAGAGGGTGTAGAAAATTCTGTAGTTCGTCATCATTTTTTGGCCAGATAATAGATGTGTCATCCATGTATCGTAGCCATAGTTTTGGTTTGACTCTTGCTGTGTTGATCACATGGTCCTCGAACCACTCCATAGATCAGTGGTTCCCAAACTGGGGGGCGCGCCCCCCTGGGGGGCGCAGGTCAGCAATAAGGGGGGCGCGGGAGCCCTGCGGAGAAGGTCCCATTAAATCTCATCCCTTATTTTAAGTTTTTAGAAGATCGAGGAGATTTGAGGAGGACCTCATAAAATCTTCTAAAATCTCTCATAAAATTTTAAATTAATTTTATTGAATATAGAAAATTTTATGAGACTTAAATGTTTTGAAATCATGAATCAAAACTTCCCAAATACTCAAATCTTCTAAACCACTGTATGAAATTTGATTAGAAATATTAGAGAATTTTTTTTGTTGCCGCAGAGACGAGAGATTCTCGCCTCCCATCTCGTCTGGCCCTCGCTCGACAAGACGAGCGAAAGACCCTCTCTCGTCGAGAGATTCTCGTTTCTCCCATTCTTCCGAGCATAAAAAGGTTGGTTTTATAAATTTTTATGATTTACCATCTGTTCGTATTGAACTATTATCGAGTTAAACTGAGTATTTTTTTAAAATAAAAAGTATGCAAAAATGGTCATATATTCCTTCCTTGACAATATCAGAGAACATATAAGTTATTTATTCGATGACAATATGTACTATGGCTTACGTTTCGTTTACTTAAAATCAGATGGAGAAAATCCAAAAGTGTAATTAAGTTGTACTGTTACTGTTGATGCTTATTAACAGCGGCGTAGTGAGGGCAGAGCGACCGGGGCACCTGCCCCGGGCGTCAAAGTCAGGGGGCGCCGAAAGGCGCCTCTTACATTGATTTTAAGTAGGATTTTATATGGGGGGCGCCAAACTTTAACCTTGCCCCGGGCGCATGAAACCCTCACTACGCCGCTGCTTATTAACGTACTGAATATTTTTTAATTCAGAAATTATTCATAAGCGGGAAATTGTAATTTTCTTTTCTACCTTCTGGCGTAAATTTTTGTTATTTAGAAATCTATTGATTTAAAAAAAAAGTTTTTGGATGATTCTTTAGAGAACTAAAATCCTGAAAATCAAATAATTTTCTTGTGGAAATTAGTTTGTTTTTTATTTTGAAAAATATGGAAAATTTAGATGAAAAATCTGCTAGTTAAAAAAAGGTCTCTCGTATTGTGCATTTATTTAAAAAAAGACATAGACATTTCTTGCAAAAACGTGTTTTTCCGTGAAAAATTACGAAAAATTAAGATTAAAAGAAAGTTATTAAAAAAAAAAAACATTATTGGTTAGTTTTGAGAAAAACACATTTGCGCAATGAAAATCTTTGGTTTGTAGAATCTGGAAATTTTATAGAGATCTTCAAGACAAGTATTTTAAATAATAGATGTATTGCTTTATTTTTAAGGATTTATATTATTGGAAAAACACAAAATAATGTTTTATCAACGAACACTTGGGATTTTAGTTACAGTTTTAATTAACAAAGCAATGCAAAACTTTTCCACAGCTTTTATTTCATCGGCATCAACGGGGTATTTTAGTACATGTATTGTATTAACTTCTTTATTTATTATATGTATGCATATATTTATTTTGAAGAATAGTAAATACACCATAAATAATAAGACTAACCTTAAAAAACACTGATATAAATAACAAGACACGAGACGAGACGAGAGAAAGGCTCTCTCGAGCGATAGAAGAGTCCTATCGTCGAGACGAGATACCCATTTTATCTTGCATAACGAGACGAGACGAGAAGGTCTTCTCTCGCCTCGTCTCGCTGCAACACTAATTTTTTTGCCAGAGAGTCTTAAACTTTTATGACAACAATTCATTTTAAGTTAATCTTCTTTAATAAAATTATGTTTTATTGTACTAAAAATAGATTTTTTGTTTCTATATTCGGGGGAAGGGGGGCGTGACCAATTCATGAATTTAAAAAGGAGGCGCTATAGAAAAAAGTTTGGGAACCACTGATGTAGATGTTTCCTACCACTGGCGAAAGCTAGCCCCTACTGAACTGGATAAATCTGTTTCTACATTTAACACATTCACTCTGTGAGTCCTATGCCCCATATTTGGCTCACGTTTAAGCTCACGTTCAAGTTTAACAAGATGTACTACTAGGGATTAATATATGCGTATTCTCGAGCATTGTAATGTAGACATTTAAGTGGCAGTGGCATATTTAGGGGAGGGGAGGAGGCGCGAAGACCTTAAAATCACTACAAAAATTTTAAAGGTTCATTTGGAGAACTTGAAATTTTAGAAAGTTGGGTCCCCCAAAACCTTTTTCTAAATACGCCTCTGATGGAGGACTTGTTAGTGTCCTTTGCCTTCCTTTTCTCCCAAACTACGAATCACAGATTTCGGTCTGGTAGTGAGTGGTCCCAAAGATTCCTTCAAATGGAGCTACTGCGTTTCTTGTGACGCTCCTCAGTTATTAATAAGTGCGCTCATCGCTCCCGGAGAAAGAGGAAATAATTGACTTTATAATTGTCTTGTTCTGGAATATTTAGAGACTATAGAGTTCCCCAATTTAGAAAGCTTATTATATCCAGACCAGCGGCGTAACTATACGCGAAGTTCTCCCTGGGCTATTGGGCGTCGCGTCGCCTTCTTATATATATTGCAAGTTTTCTTTCTCTAAGAGGACCTAATTTTGCCTGACACCTCTTTGTCGAGCTCAGGGATCTTTATACTGCGTAGCAAGTATACACAGTGGACCCACGCTTTTACACCCCTTCCGAAAGGTGGTCCTGCTACATGTTAGACTTGCACCTATCTAACACCGCTATCGTCCCAGCAGAACTTGGTTATAGACGATAGACTTCTTTTCTTTCCAGCGCAACAGTCGTGAGTTGACTGTGGAAGATTTATGCTGGCGCCTTTCTGGTTCCGATTATATAGCACTTATAGCAGGCTCCTGGGTTATTATCCCTGGTTCCTCGGCTGGCTGCGTGTCGGCTCCTGGACTACACCTGTGTGTATTCTCGATGTTCAAGGTCCACTTATATTTTTGCGTACATCGCATCGCATGCTTATTCGATGACGGCTCTTGAACGCTGAAAAGGAAGTGGGCGACAGGGCGACGGATTTTTTTTTGTTTTTGCATCGTTGTTTGAGACCTGGTACCTTCTGCATGCAAAGCCGACCGACCATACCACGGCACTACCGTACCGCCTACTTTAGGGTAGCGTGCTAGGCACCTATTTACACTTATAACCAAGGCGTGCGTAACTATAGGAAAAAAATTTAAAAGCCCAAAATTTTAATTTGTTTCCCTCCCCTATAAATGTAAAGTTAAGTAAAATTAACATTGCTCACTTCGAGAAACGCTAGAGAGCTGAGCTTTGAAATGCCGATAGGAACTATTCAATTAATTTCCCTCCCCTATAAATGTAAAGTTATTTAAAAGTAATATTGCCCACTTCCAGAAACGCTAGAGAGCTGAGCTTTAGAACGCTGATAGGAACTATAATAAAACTATAGGAAAAAATTTAAAAACCTCAAAATTTTAAATAAGGTATTGCAAAAGTTTTGAACAATATTTCGCATATTTTACTACTTTAACACTTAAATATTATCCAAATCCTTTAAAAAAGGAGTGAAATCATAACAAAAACATTTCATGTAAAAAAGCCAAGTACGCGAAAATGGTATTCCGTAAAAAGAATTGAGATAAAAGTAAAGCCAAGTTCTCCAATACAAATTTCAAAATGAAAGGTTCTTATTAGTTTGGAAATGTTTTTCTGCACTTGGCTATTACGGCTGCAAATGACTCTTAGGCACAGTGCTAAATTGAACTTAACGAAGTTTAGCTGTAATTGCAAAGTTTAAAAAAAACATTTCCAAACTAGTAAGAACCTTTCATTTTGAAATTTGTATTGGAGAACTTTGCTTTACTTTTCTCTCAATTCTTTTTACGGAATACAATTTTCGCGTACTTGGCTTTTTTTACATGAAATGTTTTTGTTATCATGATACTTTTTTACTTGGAAACTGTTTGCATACAGGCAATCTGATTCTTTGTGTCTGCAAAACAAGTACAGCCTATAACACATTAAAATAAGGCACATTTTTGACAAGTTTGTTTAATGTGAGTCTGACAAAAAATATTATCATTTTGATTTTAAATCTTCAGATCTATTACCTATTCCTGCTGTAAAATACAAAAATCTGATGACACTGATGAGGTTTTGTAAACGTGATGCTCAGGCCTATTACACTGCCCTACCTTACAAATAAGAGGATTTACTTTACCAGTAAGGGCAAGCAAACCTTTTTTTTTCTATATTTTTATTAACAGTGATATTTTTTAGCTTTGCTGGAAGTTTGTGCAACCAGAGCTCCACAATGTGACATTGGGACATTCCTTGTTTTTTTCGTTTTTTTCGTGCAGTTAAGATTCTTTTTTATTTTTTTTATTTGTTCTCTAAAAATTTGAATAAAATGTGTTCATATATTTATTAGATTATACTTTTTCTTTAATAAATATATATTTATATCATTTCCTTAATACCCTGGTTTAAAGATATTCACTCCCAAATGCTAAATTTTTAATTACCTCAAAACACAGTCAATGTGACATTCCTTGTTTTTTCCCTTAACCCTTCATTTATAATCATTAAATTTAGTATTTACAAAATTTATAAAAAATTACAGCGGCCTAGTCATCGCTATTGACTCTATTACACGAATTTTGAGCCCATTTTTCTCAAAAACCACATAAAATACTACTTTCGGTGATGGTACAAAAAAAATCAAAACAAAATTTGAGGCAAAATGGGGTATAGGTTACTAGGTATAACAAGGTACTCCGTTTTGCCCACATGAAAAATCCCGGTTTTGCCCCAAACCACCAGTATAATTTTTAAAAAATCATACACAGAAAAAGGCTAACTTTACGGGTAACGCGTTTAATTATTCAATGTTTAAAAAATTCTGTTATGCGCAAGCTATTTTTACAATAAACAACGCACAACTATGTTAAGCAAAGACTAAGCTCAGCCGACCGGCACCAATCATATTGCAGAGAGTGGAACCAGTCATGGGAATAAAACATCTGATATTAATAGGTTTTATTCTTGCTCAGTTTACCTAAAGCTGCGGTATCCCATTTTATCCCCTTACCCCATTTTGTCCCCATTTCCCCTATATGTAATTAAAGTTACTACTTTTGTTTTGTTGATGATTGGCTTATAATAAGCATTATCTGACAGGAAGCTTTCAGCGGTGCAAAAAACGTCTGATCAGGACGTACTTAAAGGCCCTAAGGAAGCCACTAGAAAACAAATAATCTGGGGAGACAGCGATGACTCAAACAGCCAAAAGTCATTCGCTGCAGCAGCTAGAAGAGCGTGGATTTACGTGGGCAAGTGTAGTCAAAATACACAACCTGCGCAGATTTCCGACTACCTGGAAAATAAATTTAGTGGGCATCATTTTGTGGTCGAGAAGTTAAATGCGCATGCGGACGCCAGAAGTGTATCATTCAAGGTAGGAGCTGACATAGGCCTACTGGAGGAGATCAACAAACCCTCAACGTGGCCAAAAGGTATCGCGGTCAAGAAATTTAAGTTTTTTCGAAAACATAACCGAAGTGGGAGGTTCGACCAAGAATAAAATTTTTTCACAAATTAAACTCTGCGCAGTTAATGTACAGGGACTTCTTGACAAGATTGACAGGTTCGAAGTTTTTTCAGACGAATTTTATCCAGATATATATTGCATAACCGAGCACTGGTGTAAGGGCGACAGTATTCAAACAGTTGCTTTCAAAGACTATGAGATAAAAAGTAGTTTCTTGCGTCAAAATTATGATCGAGGTGGGTCAATGATCCTAACCAAAAAAAATTTACCATTTCGGGCTACAAGCATAAATTGTGTCTCGTTTTGTGAAGAACTACATTTTGAGTGCTGCGCAGTAAAGATAGAACTACAAAAAACAAGCTATTGCGTTATCTGCATATACAGATCTTCATCAAATGGAGACATTAATGTATTTCTACATAAGTTACCTGAACTTATAAGGTTCTGCAGTAGGTTCTCTCAAAATATGTGGCTGTGTGGAGATTTTAATATCGATTACTTAGTTGAAAGTGTCAGTAAGAAAACCTATTTAGATATACTGGAAAGTTTTGGATTTAGAATAAATACAAATGAACCAACAAGAATATTTACTAATAAAAACAATGTAAGAACCGAAACACAGATTGACTATATTGCGACAAATGTACCTCGGGATGAGAGAATGACAGAGACAATAGAGCCTCTTTTGGGAGATCACCAAGCCCTTTTTCACGTTTATGACATAGAACCACATTCGTTTACTTCAAGTACAATAATAGAAACTTATCGAAACTTTTCACAGTTTAACCTAGAGGTTCTTAAGTATACTTTGTTGAACACCAACTTCGAGCAGATTTATAATAGTTATGATGTAGATGAAATCTATCGGTCTATAATAGAAAAAATTACAACAGCAATAGAGAAATCATGTCCGCTTGAAACTAGAACAAAATCAAATCAAGAAAGAATCAAAAAACGTTGGGTTACACCAGATATAATGAAAAGTGGCAACAATCTTCGAAATTTATTCTGGTCGTCAAAAAACACGACGAGTGCAGAAATTCAAGTTCAGTATAGAAATGAAAAAAGGATACATAAACAACTGGTGAGAAACACAAAAAAGCAATTTAATAGTAATATTATAGAAAAAAGTGATAACAAACAAAAATCAATATGGTCTTTGGTTAATGAAAACACAGGTTGTAGAAAAACTAAAAACAAAGTGACTCATATAGAAATAAACGGAACTCAGATTATTAAACCGACAGAGATTGCAAATTCTTTTGCAACCTTCTATGAGATCAATGTAAAAGAAAAGCTTTACGAAAAGTTTGGTGACCAAAGATCTATACAGTGTACAAAAACAGAATCTCCCTGTGGGACTGAATTTAAAATCCAACCAGTATCGGAATATGATGTTATCAAAGTTATAGATAAACTAAAAAACAAAAAAAGTGTTGGGACTGATAACATATCAATTCAAGTAATTAAGAAGACCAAAAGTTCATTGGCTTCTCCTATATGTCATTTGGCTAACTTGTGTTTCGAAAGTGGAAAGTTTCCTAGTGAACTAAAATGTGGGGTAGTAATACCTATTTTCAAAAAAGATAATCCTAGTCTAGTTGATAACTATAGACCAGTTACAATTTTAAATGTTATGTCTAAAATCTTAGAGCGATTACTTTATGACCAAATAATGTCTTTTTTGAATGAACATAAAATATTAAGCCATTGTCAACACGATTTTCGCCAAGGAAGGTCGACGGAGAGCGCGGCGGCGTCTTTTGTCGAATCGGTCTATCAAAAAGTAGATCAAGGCTATTACGTTGCCGGGCTCTTCTTCGATCTTTCAAAGGCATTTGACACGCTTAATATTGAGTTTTTACTTGAGAAACTCAATTCGTATGGCTTTAACGGTTCCTCTCTGGAAATTTTGAAGTCTTTTCTGCAGCATAGAAAATTTATTGTGAGGATAGATGGTGAGTTTTCTGATCTTAAAGATCTTGATTTGGGCGTTCCACAGGGCTCGGTGCTGGGCCCGCTGTTGTTTTTGATTTATGTAAATGAATTAATAGATAATCTGTCGATTAAATATGTTATATTATTCGCGGACGATACCACAATAGTGGTCGCTGCACGGAGTCCTGATGAACTAATAGCATTGGTAAACCTAACATTAAGAGAATTTGATGCATGGTGTACAAAAAACCAGCTTATTTTGAACTTAAATAAAACAGATTGTGTCCAGTTCAGGTGTTCTAACAGCAAACCCAAAATTGACCTACCTTCTATTAAAAGCAGTGAAAGTACTAAACTTCTTGGTGTCTACCTGGATCAATTCCTTAAATGGGATATACATGTAGATAACGTTTGCAAAAAAATCAATTCCGGATATTATGCAATATACAGACTTAAGCATATGTTTGAACAAAAATCGTTGTTGGATATATATTACGCATTAATTTACTCCCATCTGTCTTACAATATTATTCTGTGGGGCAACACATCCACAAGTCACCGAGTATTTGTATCACAAAAAAGGGTGATAAGATTAATTTTTAATTTAAATCACAGAGAGACTTGTAGGCCGATTTTTATTGCGAAAGGCATTTTATCTTTTCCATGCATTTATATTTATAGACTTTTATTACACACAAAAAGAAATGCGTACACTTATTCTACCAATGCTCATTTTCATACGTACAATACCAGGTCTGCGAATTGTTTTGTTTTGGATTTACATAATTTGTCCAAATACGAAAACTGTCCTTCTTATATTGGCAAAAAACTTTACAATAATTTGCCCGAACAAATGAAAACTTTATCAGATGTAAATTTTAAAAAAGAGATAAAAAATTTTCTTTTAAAAAACTGTTTTTATTCTGTTCAGGAATTCTTAAACTACAAATTTTAAATTTTAATTATTTGTGTTGTTTTGTTTTGTCTTTTATCCTATTTCAATTTTTAATTTTTTAATGTGTATTGTATTGACATTAATTTTTAGTATTTTAGTATCTTTTACAATAACTATTTTTTATTAATTACTACTGCAGCACGTTAAGGTGCGTACTGACTTGCAACAAATCACTCCAAACGCGCAAAACACTACGAACATTCCAATCTTTTTCCTCCGAATGCAACAAACATTCGCGCGCAAAAGATCGTCGTGTTTGCAAGGTCATTTGAAATACCTCCTAATACGGGGTTCTAACGATTTCGTGAAATTTTGCTTGATTCTGCCCTTCAAAAGTTATCCAAATTCATATAAAATCTTCCTGGTATAATTTTAACCCTACCGACACAAACAGCCGCGGCTCTTTTCGGGTCCGACCAAAGTCACTAAAAAGAAATGAAAACAAGATTTCCAACACTTCCCTCGCGGAAATCACATAAACTACAGGTAAATATAAATCGAACAGAAATTCCAGGATCCTTGTATGTGGGCATATCCTCAAAAGGTGCGCTTCTGTAGAATATGAAATGATGATTTACATAAAGTTAATCTTTAATAAACTTTTTTCGATATGATTTTTGAAATTGCGTAAAATTTAAAAAAATAATTTTTCGCACTTTGATATTTTTGAATTTTTAGCTCACATGTATGCATACAGACAGACAGACATACAGACATACAGACATACAGACATACAGACATACAGACATACAGACATACAGACATACAGACATACAGACATACAGACATACAGACATACAGACATACAGACATACAGACATACAGACATACAGACATACAGACATACAGACATACAGACATACAGACATACAGACATACAGACATACAGACATACAGACATACAGACATACAGACATACAGACATACAGACATACAGACATACAGACATACAGACATACAGACATACAGACATACAGACATACAGACATACAGACATACAGATATACAGACATACAGACATACAGACATACAGACATACAGACATACAGACATACAGACATACAGACATACAGACATACAGACATACAGACATACAGACATACAGACATACAGACATACAGACATACAGACATACAGACATACAGACATACAGACAGACACACAGACAGACATACAGACTTACAGACATACAGAAATACAGACATATATATATATATATATATATATATATATATAATATATATCTATATATCTAAATTAAGTAAGTTTATTCAATATTTAGAGTCATTTAGAATAAAACTGTAGGTATTGGTAAAAGGATAATAACAATATTAAATAATAAAGATAACACAAGAACTGCAAAATAAAAAGACGGACGGACGGACGGACGGACAGATGGACAGACGGACGGACAGACGGTCAGACGGACAGTCGGACAGACGGACAAATGGACAGACAGACACCATAGCTCACCCTACTTATAGTATACGTGTGAGCTAAAACATTATACTTGGTATTACACTGGTCCACTGGTCGGGTCCCCGGGTGTCGCAAAGAGGTTTTTTTGTGGACCAAAATTAGTTAAAATTACCTATATTATACATACATTAATTGTGTTAGCTTAGGTGCCCAAAAATTGGGAGAGTATTTTATTTGCAAATTATTTTTGATTATTTTTCATTATTTACTATTTTTAAAATTCTCATTATAATCGGATTAGTAGTTTACTTTTCTTAAATGACATGGTGGCAAACAATATTTCAACTTACCCACACACCGATTGATTTTTAACGCTGCACAAGTCAAATTTAGTGGAAATTAGGAAAAGTGATTATTAATCAATTCAACACTTCCCTAATAGCAAGTAGGTTATCGTAGTCCACGTGGAGTGAAAATCTGCAATTCACCAGGTGTACAGATGCAATGTGATTGGCTCATTTTTCTGAAATTACGGTTTTAATTGGTATATAGCATTTGCTCTGCGTCCTGTATTCTCGCTATTTTAACTCAGTATCACCGTCAACCGTGATGGATTATGACGACGCGGTTGTAGCGGCGCTCTTCTGATTATTGAGAGTTTGAGAAGAAAAAATAAAAAAGAGCAGCGAAAAGAATGGTCCAGACGTCTGTATTTACAAAGACAAAATTTAAGTTTACTGAGAGATATGGACTAATTACATTTCAAAAACTTTACCAGAATATCTGCAGAGGATTTTGAAAACTTAATTTGTCTAGTGGGTCCTAAAATATTCAAGAAAGATACCCAACTTCGACATGCTATACCTGTTCAAGATCGCTTAGCTATTGCTCTACGTTTTTTAGCAACAGGGGACCCTTTCACTAGTCTACACTACCTATTTAAAGTATCAAAACAACGAGTTGGTTTTATAGTTATAGAGACCTGCAATGCCCTTATTGAAAAATTGAAACATGAAATAAAGTTAAATATACCGGGTGGCCCAAAAAAAAGGCATGAAATGATTTTTATTATCACTTTTGAACGAATTGGTCTTGGTTTTGATCAAAAATATTTTTTGTCCGCTATCAAATTCCAAGATGGCACACAGAATCAAAGGTAGGGTACACCGGGTACTGCCCACTTTTTATAAATGTGCTACTAAAAAATCTTGAGCTGATTCAATTGTTTTCTTTTTTGTTCTGTCAATAGCTACAACTTTAGACATACAAAAACAATATGACACAAATCCCTAAAATTAAAAAAACTTTTGGTTGTTTGTAAACGGCACTTTTTCCATATATATGAGGTACATATTTTGTCACATGATGTAGGAGTTAAGGCATACAAAATTTGCTGTAATTACTTTGTAGTCCTCCCTGGTCCTAGCTAGAGACCCTGTATGTATGACATATTTTAAATATGTCATACATACAGGGTCTCTATTTAAAATATGTCATGTCCTAGCCATCTCGCCGCCTGTCATTCGCCCTCACCCTCTTCAAAAACCATATTCGCATAACTTTCACAAATATGGAGCGATTTCAAAACTTCTTTCTGCACACGGTTTAAGAATTTTTCAACAGCATTTTACTACTTCCCTCTACCTCTCCCTCCCCCACCTTGACTCAATGTTTGTAGAAACGCACCTATCTACGAGTAATGCTAAATGAATGATAAATGCATTCTTTCTATAAGGCTGAATAAGAATTAAAAAATGGATGTAAAAAATAAATTAACAAAAAACACCCAACTGCTAAATCTACTTGCTAAAATTACCCAAAAACCTAATTCATGAAAATACAAAACTGTATAATTTTGTAAGTGCGCTTTGGGCATCAAAACTAACTAAAGATTGAAGCATATCGTACATTATAAGTATATCTATTACAGTTTGTGATACCTATCAATTTTTTACTGAACTGCGAATATAGTAGGCACAAGTAGAACTAGCAGTTTGGTGTTTTTTTTATTTATTTTTTTTATAAATAAGTTTAATATTTATTTATTATTATTCAAACAAATTAACTAGTGGTAAAGTTTTTTTTACTTAGTAACTAAACTAAATGAACCGAACCGCATAAATTAATTAAAAAAATTTTCCTCAATGTCGTAGTTTACATATGTTTTGTCAGCTGAATAATCAGATGCGTATTGAAATTAAGGATATGAAGGTTCAATACTTTTTGAGCGTTGTGCGGGAGATGGATGGTCCATTCAATTTTTTAATTGCCAAGTAAAAAAAAAACGACTGCACCCACTGAACAAACAAGAAGGAATAAATCTCTTTGTGGTATTCCGATTTACCGACAAGCCTCGGAAAATGTTTTGCGCGTTCGCCGTGACGTATTGACTTGCAAAATTTGTTGCAGCGCGGTCTGTGCTTTTGAAGTACACGTATTCACTCACACACACTCCGCGCATTTTCGCCGAAAATGTTTGTCCTGTTTGTAGTGTTTGATGCGCGCTGTGTTCCCAGATTGCAAAATTACATAAGCATTGCATAGACACGTACTCACTGAGCGAACATTTTCGGCGAAAATGTTTGGAGTGTTTGTAGTGTTTTGTTGCAAGTCAATACCCACTTTTAGGTGTATGTGCACATTGACAATGTACATCCGTTTTTGTAAATGGCCAACGTACAAATAAAGATTTCTATTTCTATTCTATTTCTATAAATTAATATGCATTCATTTGATCCAATAATAATTTTTTTCTGTGAATAGAAGAGAATAAAAGCTAGGATTCTTTATGGAAAAAGCAATAAAATCTAATTCTAAAATTTACTTCTTAGTACTGAAATCACAAAAATTATTATCCTACTAAAAATTTATCATTCCAACAGACCAAAACCGTTCCAGAAAATTTTTATAACCGTTAAGCGTTTTATATTGCCCTCGCATTGTGACCTTATTGTAACCAAACAGAAGCAATTTTGTCAATTCTTGCAAGAATCAATTTGTTCCGTTCATATTTTAACGTCTTGAACTGTGTAAAACTACCTTATTGTATTCATGTATTGTAACATTGTATTGTACTGTGACCAAAATGTTGACAACTTTTCAGAGCAAACAAACACATTGCAAGTTGATAAATTACTTTTGAGAAGATTTTAAGCTCCATCTCTGGGGGCACGGTGGTGCCCAGCCAAGTTTGCACACGTTGCTGTACCACCATTTCTTGAAACAACTCAGCCCATATTTGACCTATCTATACCTCTACTTCGGAATGAGCTACGACACTCAAACTTTGCACAGCGTAGACCTCAATATAGCTAACAAGTTTCTCCGACTTCTATATAGAAGTAAAGTATAGTTGCAGAATTTTGAAAAATATCGTATTTATATATATATCTACTACGTATACTTGTATGTAAAAATGCTAGAAGGCTAAAATTTGTCTTCATAGGAATTATGACAAAACCCTTGGAAAAAATCAAAAAACCCCAAAATTCTCATTAAATTTACTTTACTCCCCTATAAATATCAAGTTATGTAAAACTAACAATGCCCACTTGCAGAAACGCTAGAGAGCTGATATTTGGCAAACTGATATAAATTATAACAAAACTGTTAAAAAAAAAACTGGTATTCCGTAAAAAGAGTTGGGATCAAAAAAGTTTTTCAATACACATTTCAAAATGAAAGGTTCTTACTAATTTTCTCTCACTAAATAGTTATTTATTTAACCTTGGCTATTACGGCCGCATAATTGACTCTTATGCACAGTGCTGCAAGAACATAAACAAGTTTGGCTATCATCCCACATAGCACAATCATGTGTCTAACATGTAAAAAAGGCGTGAAAAAAAAAACGTTGATTTTAAAAGCTGCTAGAAAAAATCGTTTATTTCATATATGAAAACAAGCTTAATAGGTCATTCATTAACGTTATAAAAAATAACGTTGCTAAAAACTGCGTTGTAATAACGCCATTATAAAATTAAAACAGCAATGTTTTTACGTTAGTTTCAAGTGATTTTTACGTTAAAATCACATTAGATTCACGCCTTTTCTACACGAATTTTAAAACGCGACTTGCATGGCTTTTCTACTTAATATTTTTGAGATTTTACTAGCAGCAGCGCCACCTATTGTCGGGATTTTTCACTTTGACGAAATCTATCAGGCAGTGCTTTGGCCTCTAAACTCTAAAAACCTTTTAAGGGACTGATCCCTGATCCTTCACGATCACGACGCATCTGTTATTAACCTGATAAAGACACAATAATACTCTGTGAAAGTGTTTACTGTTAAAAAATCCTGTTTAGCTTTTAAAAAAAACAATGTATATAGATAGATATATAGATATTTTGTCTTGCCTTGAGCGCCATCTTTAAAATTGTCTTTAAGTATTGTAGTCTCAAAACTAGTGAACTTTTATAAATTCCTTTCGCGTCTCTTTTAAGTTAAAAAAATGTTATTAAAAAAACGTGACCAAAAAAGGCGCAGAAAGTTTGTAGGTTTGAGAAGTCTTATTCTAGTGGCGTTTTAGAACATGTTGTGGAGGACTTTTCAAGTGTGAATTTGGTACATGAACATAACGAGGGTAAAAAACAAGTTATGTACACAGCACCAGAAACTTCAGCAAAAAGTACATTTTTATAGCTTGATTTCTCCTTGTTTTTAAGTTATCTTTAAGCATGTAGATTTAACAAAATAAATATTACATGGTATGAGGTTATTTTCAAGTAAAAAAAAACTTTGTTATTTTTGTTCACGTGAATTTAACGTTGCTGTGATTTTTGTGCTATGTGGGATAGCAAAGTTTAAATTAAAATTCCCAAATTAGTGAGTCATTTTGAAATATCTATTGAAAAACTTTGCTATACTTTGATCTCAATTCTCTCGTACTTGGCCAGTAGCGTGTCAAATTTTGGGGCCCCCCCCGCAAACTTTTCTTTGGGACACCCTATGTCACTATTATATTTTCCAAAAATAACCCATTATGGTAAATATTTATACACAATATCATTATCTAATAGTTAAAAAACACAGCGAATTAACATTTTTTTGAAAAACACGTATCAATTTTGGCAATCTTCTTCTTCTCCTCCTCCTTTTTTTCAACTAGTTTTCTTTTTTGAGCCCCACTCAGATATTTACGCGAACTACTCATTTAAAGCAAAGACTCGTTAATAACCCATTAAAATGGGGAATAAACTGAGGTTTGACCAGCCAGGGTTGACATTGTTTGGGCGTTCACATTTTTTATGTTCCAAAGAAATCGTGACAAATTAAATATGGATTTGAAATGTTTAAATGTGCATATTTGTATTTTTGGAGTTTGTTTGATATACATAGGTAGGTATTACTTTTTCTTAGAGTATATTGGGGCCCTGGAAGCCCCCAATATACCGGGGGCCCCCCGCGTGGCCGGATCTGCGGGGCCGTTTGACACGCGCCTGTACTTGGCCTCTTTTTACATGAAATTCAATATAGTTTATACTTTTTCTAGTTAGTAATTATTTGCCTAATTCTAAGACTAACTTTTTTTAGACATTCCAATATATTGAAGACATCAGTCTGATGTTGTAAAATACTGCGTCTCTTTTCAAAACTAGATTTTGAGAAAAATAAAGTAGGTATTGTTGAAAAGCAGGGCGTCACCATTGCGCCGGCGCACAATCGGCCATTCTGATATTCGCGGGTACGCCTTCCAGGATTTTGTGAACGGCAATGTGATAAGAAATGTCTAAACCATAAAAATGTTTAACAGTTTTTATTTGAATTTATTTACCTCTATTTAGTATAACAGTTGCATATCTTAGCAATTTTCATTAAGTATAAAACCAAGGAGTTTTTTAAGCAAAAGTTCAAGAGATGCTTGACTTCAGAGCTCACATTTATGAAAAACTGCAAAAATATTGTTTTGGTTTATGCTGCCTCCTTGCCCCCCCCCCCTCCCGGATATCCTGGATCCGCCTCACCCTAACTATAAAATTACGAATCGAAATGGAGAATATGGCTTATAGTTTACTAACAACATCGATACTAAAATTTATAATTTTAGACTTGCAGTTTGCAAGATATGATTTTTGCCATTTTATCCATTTAAGGAGCCCACTGTGTGGCGTCCTAAGTCAAGTCAACTTGCTTTTAGAGAACATAATATTATTGAGACACTACCTTTTCCAGATTTGATATTAAAAAAAAATGTGTGACATATGGGAAATCAGAAGGCAAATAATCAAAAACGGCCAAACCAAATGTCAACATGTTATATATTTTTGAAATCAAAAAAAAGGAACCCTTTCGATTAAAAAATAAAATGTGGGGTGTTTCGTTTAAAAAAAGTGTTTGACATATCAATATCAACTACTGGACACAGGATCTTTACTTCAAATCCTCGCTATTTGCTCTGAATTAATATTTACAAAATTTTATATATATTCACATCTCTTAAATTGCCGAAAGATATATTCAGCGCGTATTACAGTGAATATCGCTTATAACGATATCGTATATTACGACATATCGGTTATAGTGACGACAGATTAAGGTCCCGACCGAGTTCTATATATAACCCATGTTGTTACCTTTTTCTCTATAACGACGCTTGATTATAACGCCCGAAAATTATAAGTTCAATGTCGTTATAACCGATATTCACTGTATTTCTATTTTTCACGAAAGGAAATACACTTTAAATGTAATGGTCGTCTATCGGACATCCATGGTACATCCATTATAAATCCATTGCACGTTCATACCGTGGATGACCAATGGCCCACTAAGCACAAAATCGTAAAAAACATTAAATAAATGTTGAAAAAAAAATGTTTTTTTTCTAACACAAATTTGCATTTTGCAGAAACAAACATGGCAAATTTAAAGCACAATTATTAATATTGATAGTGAATACATATTTGGATCGGAATATTACTTCAGTTGTGTGGGAAAGATGGTATAGTTAAAGAACAACAAATGTGTGTGCATTGATCTAAATGAAGCACCACAAAATCAGGTAAGAAAAAGTAAACAAAAAAAATGGTTTTGTATGAAATATCGCATACCTATAGGTAATCAGACAGGGAATACGACAATTCTCCGCGGACGATTAGCCGCCGGACCTTAAGCCGCGTATTCATTTGAGGCAGAATTATATAATAATAATAAATCGTCTTTATTGATAAATAAATGTTACATAGGCGAGGTTTAGCAAACTGCTACTTCGCAAGCCTCGCAGCGGGACCAAACGAATGCTTCGTTTGCATTCATGCTAAAGTGAATACGCGCCTTGAAATGGTTTGCCTTGTATTCACTTGAGCATGAATTGTTTGGCCTCGTAGCGAGACACTTACTACAAAATTATTGTTTACGTAGAATTTTAAATTTTATTTTCAGAAGCTACGAGCCGAATTGCCTTTACTGAGTGTCGAGTTCACGAAAACCTCAACGGACTGTTGCTGCCCTGCGTTTCCAAAATAGAAGATATTTATTTACATTATTTATGTTACCTTATCTTTAGAGATATTTGAAAAAATATATTTTTTCATTGTGAAAAAAACATTTATTTTTCAATGTTAGAAAAACATTTCTTTTTCACTGTTAAAAATCAATATTTTTTTAACGTTCGAAAAATACTTTATAAAAACATAACATTATTTTTCTAACGTCAAAAAACGGGTTATTATACGCTTCTTTTTCACTATGAATATGAGGTTCGAACTAACATCCACCTAACGTTATGTTTTTAACTTATACATTATTTTGACGTTATAAAAATGATTTTGTGTTTAATGGGGGACGTTTGCACGCACATTGGAAGTCGTGATCTTAGAGTGTAGCACAAATGGTCGTGCTGTCTGGGTAGGTAATATAAAAGACGGCATCTTAATTTATTCCCCACTATATTTCTGATAAAGTTTTACTCACTAAAACTAAAGCATCCCTAATCCAATCCATAATGGTCCAGGTTTCCAGTCCCGTCTACCAGCGACAACTTGACTTAGTATTATGCTTAGAACAAACAAAAGGGACAAAGGAAAGCTAAAATACTGTAGAAAAAAAAATTTGTGAAAGGAACCTAACTCAACCTTTTGGCTGTCGGGATTTTGATTTTTAAAACGGTTGCGTTGTCGGAATTTTGAGCTGTTGAGGTCTTTATCATTAGGGACATTTTGAAACGCTGAATTGAGAGTTAGTTGTGGTTTGTCATTCATTAGAACATGGGCGCACCCAGGGGGGGGGGGGGCTCTGGGTCGGCCTCCTCCGAAACCTAATATTTTTACCTTAAGCCCGCGTAGCAATAGCTAGAGAAGGTATTATTTTCGACGAAACATTTTTTTTTTAGATAACGCCAAAAATGTGTTATTTGGATGTATTTTGACCTATCCTAGCAATATCGTCGTGATGTCTGTCTGTGTGTGTATATTTTCCGTAACACGATTGCTCCTAAACCCTCGAACCGATTTTCATAAAATTTTCAGGTAAAATAGTGTTCGACAATCTTACGAGCTATTAGATTTGGGTCAAAATCCATTAATGCTAATGACAGTTTTTTAACAATTAAATTTTTTTAAAAATGCTTACTTTTTATGGGAGCATCGTTAGTTCAATGAATAGAGGCCAAAATAGGGGGGTTACCCTACAAAAGGTCCGGTAGTTCTGAATTTTGGATATGTTGTTAAGTTCAGGAGGGTAGTTAAAAATCTGAGTTTTCGTCACCCCCACCCCTGTGCTTCCTCCGCCATCTTGAAAAAACCATCAAAAATTGACACTTTTTTTAGTTTTTTGCCTTTAATTTCGTTCCAGTACACTAAATCGCAAAAAGAGTTATATGAAATTCTTTAGAGGATATAATTATCTACAATTTGATGGTACCATGGTTCTTCTGCAAGCAGTAGTAACGGAGCTAGGTAATTTCCAAAAATGACTAAAATCTCGTGCTTGGGCAAATTTTCAGATTTTTTCTACTTTAGACGGCATAAGCTTCAAAATACTTTGTTCTAGTGTCAAACACTTCCTTAAACTAAGCACCTCTTCAAAAACCCCCCAGACCCCCCAAAATCTAACATATCTAGGTTTTCTCAAATTTTCTCAAAAAATACGCTTCTAAGAGAAAAATATACTTTATTGTAGACAATGATATTTCCTTTTGAAAAAGGTACGACTCGATGGGGGTTAACTATTTATAAACTCTTCAGCGGCGTCCGTTAATTGAAGTAATTTAAAAAAGTCAAGAAATATCCATGTTTTTTCCATGATTTATTCGATTTTTTTTAAACCAAGGTTTATAGAACAAAATGTGTTATACATTATTGTAGCACATAAAATTTCCTTTAAAATGCTGTACCAGAAAGTCGGATTGGTTTTATGGTTATAAATTCAGAGACGCCCGTAAATTTAACCATTTTTAAAAAATCACAAATTAAAATATTTTTGTTACAAGTTTTATATAATTTTTTCAAAAACTAAGCATAATTTAAAAAATATGCTGTAATGCACTTTATTGACAGTAAAATTCTCTTTTCAACGGTGTATAACTTGATGCGGTTTGACTTACAACGAACCCGCCAGCGACGTCCGTAAATGGGAGCCATATAATAATTTTTTTTTAAAATTATGTTTTGCACAGGTTTTACTTGATTTTCTAAAAACCATACCCTTTATCAAAAAAATTGTTTTTTACTTCTGTCGGAAACTGACGTTCTGCATTTTTTCTTATTTATAATTTTTAGTTTAATTAATCGTTTTCGGCTGCTTTCAAAGTACCGTAAAATATTCTTAGTTTTTAAAATTCATAAGCGCGCGAAATCATGACGCACAGGTCTGCCCCGGCACCTGCGCGCCCGATACCTGTGATGACGAAAAATGACACTTGGTTCAAATCTGCGATACTGGCATGCTGCCAATAATTTTCTTGTACTTATAATAAAAATTTAATTACTGTCTTTCGACATATTTTCACTAGTGTGTACAAGCTGGAAAAAGGGCTACAAGAACATCGAAGGGTTGGCCAACCAAGAACAGCTCGAACGAGATTAAGGGCTAAGTGCCAGCAACTTGTGCGTCCGACATAGTTTATTCCTAAACTTTTATATCATTCCAGCAAACCAATAGGTAAATCCTATTGAAAATAATTTACGGTCCTTTGAATTACGCCTAGAGCGAACATTTTGGCCTATCGAACCAGATGTGATAGGTAACCAGCGCATAAAAATTAATTAAAAATTAAATTCATAATTAGGTGTGATCGTTTGGGGTTTGCACAAGGTCACCCAACTCATCCTTAACACGTGCAAAATTAATTCGATTCCGTTAAAGTCATTCGAAAAGATCGGATCATATTCTATCCTTGTCTAACGCAGGTTCAGAGTTCCACTCAAACAAATCTCCCGTGAATTTGCACTCAACATTGAACACATCTACGTATGACGTCGTGTGTTTCTAACCACACAAAAACAACTGGTTAATCTCAAATTTTTAAAAATAAAGAATATTTCATGCAAAGATTATAGATTATAATATATATATTTCATGTTTCGCGTACGGTTGTTTAAATAAACAATAGTAAAGGTTCATTTGCAGCGCGGTCTACCACCTGTTTGTTGTAAATATTTTTGCGGTAAGTACATTTTTATTTAAAAAACCTATTTTCTTTAGTAAATAAAAATGTCAGATAAAGATAAAATCGCGAAACTAGTGCTTCGAAGAAAAATACCTCTTACACAGATGCAAGAAATCAGTGATTATGCTAACAATAAAAAAGCTGATACATTTTATAAACAAAACCTGTTAGCGCGTATGGAATTTGTAGACTCCATATATGATCAGTTTCAGGAAATACACAATGAAATTATTTCTCTCATTACTGAGGCAGAATTTGAGGAACATGATAAGGTCAGGGCTTCTTGTGACAATTCCTTGTGGGAGATCCGCTCTAAAAAATCAGGTTTAGGCTTGACCCCAGGGCCATCGCCTTTGGTAAGCCAAGAACATTCTTCTTCAAATGTTAACCGACCATGTCTAAAGTTAGATATTTCTGTCCCTCAATGGAATGGCGATTTGAAAACATTTTCTACATTTTTTCAGTTATATAATAGTCTCTGTCATAATACAGATATACCAGACATTGAAAAATTCAGGTATTTATTAACTCGTTTGACAGGTGAACCTCTGAATCTCATTAAAAATGTCGTTATCTCAGAGGAAAACTATTATATTTGTTATGACATGTTACAGGAGCGTTATCAAAACAAAAGAAAATTGGCAACATTTTATTTCAATTCATTTTATGAAGCTCCATGTTTAAAAACTAACCCTAGTTCTAAAGACATGCGTCATCTCGTTGACACTTTTTCAGAAAATCTTTTAGCTCTCAAGGCTCTTAAATTTAAAATTGAGGATTGGAGTTTTTTAACATTTAATATTTTATACAAAAAACTTGATCTGAAAACTCGACAAGAGTTTGAACAAGAATATGTCAAAATTGAGATGCCTTCATATGAGCATCTTAAAAATTTTCTGACAAATAAATGCAAAGCTTTTGAAACAGTACAGGAATCAGTGCCTTCTGCACCCAAGTATTCCCAATCTTTTCCTCAAGATAGGCCCAGGGGTTATTCACAAAATTTCACCTCTTCAGGGTACGGTAGGAAGAGTGCACCAGGTGTCTACCACAACTCGGTTTCTGACACAGCACAGTTTGGTTATTCAAAGAGTGATAAACAAAAGTGCCCTTTGTGTCGATCGGCACATGGGTTATTCAGGTGTCATTTATTTCTGTCAAAGTCACCCCAAGAACGGCTAAACTTTGTGAATCAGCATAAGTTATGTGTGAATTGCTTACGTTTCCATCCTAGTCAAACAACTTGTCCTAATTCGATGAGATGCAGAATCTGCAATCAGTTTCATCACTCAACGGTTCATGTTATCAGGTCAGCTACAGCTTCAGCTACAGATAATAACAGCCTAATAACAGTCAGTTAATATCAAACAGACGGTATGTTCCTGTTTGTAATCAGCAAAACAACAGCTTCACAGTCATATCAATCATCACCTAGCTATTCAGCTACACCTTCTCAGCTACAACCAGTATCCACAGCTACTCAGCTATCCTCATCACCACAGAGCTATTTAGTTACATTTAACTATCGGCAACAACAGCTTCCTGCTAACAATCAGTTTTCAGCTACTCAGCTACAATTCCCAGCTACTCAGCTACAGTCTATATCAGGCATTTCCCAATCATCTGTAGGTATGCAACCGGCTATAAAGCACCAACCTACACATGCTAATCAGCATCATACACAGTCAGCTACTCAACTACATTTTCCAGCCACTCAGCTACAATCAAAAGGCAGCACTTACTCGACCCAACCGGACTCAGTGAATACATGCTCATCGACCAACTCCAAGTTTACTTGTCTGTTACCCACAGCAGAGGTTGAAATTCAGGATGGTCATGGCAATTTTTGTACTTCTTGATTCCGGAAGTATGGTGACTTTAATTTCTGAACCCTGTGTAAATCGCTTAGGGTTAAAACGACAGCATTATTCAGTTCCTATCCAAGGAATCAATGGCGTCACTTCATATGCTAAAGGGATTACTCATTGTCTCATCAGACCAAAAGATAAACCTGAGCCAACCTTTACATTTGAAGCTATCATATTGCCTTCTGTAATTGCATCTCAACCTAGAACTTCTGTTGACATTTCCAGTTTGTCATATATCAAAGGCTTATCTATGGCTGACAGTAAACTACACAGACCTGGTTCTATCGACCTCCTGTTAGGTGCAGATCTAGTAGCCTACATGCTAGGTCCTGGACGCATCTTCGGTAGTCACAACCAGCCTGTTGCACTACAGACCGTCTTTGGCTGGATTTTACAAGGCAAAGTTTCTACATCTAGTTTTAGTGATCCCCTTCTTAGCTATCATATTTCACTAGAACCTCAGGTAGATGTGATTTTGCAAAAATTCTGGGAATTCGAACAACCACCCAAGTTATGCAATGTTTTGTCTCCTAATGAAATTAAATGTGAAAATATATATAAGAAAACTGTTTCTAGGGAATCATCAGGAAGATTTGTAGTATCACTTCCATTCAAACATCCCCAACCGGACTTTGGTGACACACATTCACAAGCCCTTCGGCGTTTCACCTATCTGGAGTCCCGCATTTATAAAAATCCAGATTTGCACCTTGCATATTCTAAGTTTATAAATGAATATCTCGAGCAGAACTTCATTTCTGAAGTGCCTCGCTCAGATTATTGTTTTCAATCAGCCTTTTATTTGCCACACCACTGTGTTCGAAAATCTGATACCAGTTCTACCTTATCAGTTCGAGTAGTCTGGGACGCCAGTGCAAAAGGATCTAAGGGCGTCAGCCTTAACGAAACACTCTTTCCTGGTCCCAAACTGCATCAAGATTTATCTGCAATTCTACTAAAATTTAGAACATATCCAGTTTGTTTTATTTCAGACATTCGTCTAATGTATAATCAAATTATTATAACTCCTGAACATAGGAACTATCAGAGATTCCTTTGGCGTTTTTCTAAGGCTGAGGAACTTAAGGAATACACTCTAGATCGAGTCACTTTTGGTGTTTCTTCTGCACCCTACTTAGCCTTATGAACTATTAAAGAGTTAGCTATCCTTGAAAGGGAGAACCACCCCCTTGCATCCCAAGTACTTCAAGAGTCCGTATATGTGGATGATTGTTTGAGCGGCGCCGATTCTGTCGCCTCAGCACTTCATTTACAAGCAGAACTTATTTCTTTATTAAAAAAGGGAAACTTTGAACTTCGGAAATGGGCTAGTAACCACCCAGCTCTTCTTGCTTCCGTACCAAGCTCTCACTGGAAAATAAGTTTTGATACCGAGGGTCCGGACTACATAAAAGTCCTGGGTCTTCAGTGGAATCCTACACTTGATTGTTTTACCTACTCTTGTACTCCTATTGAAGCTATTTGTACTAAAAGAAATGTGCTATCTCAAATTGCTAGAATCTTTGATGTTCAGGGTTACCTTTCTCCTGTTGTTCTGCTTGCAAAACACATTTTGCAACAAATCTTCATCTCCAAGCGAGATTGGGATGAAATAGCTCCTGAAGTTATTGTAGATATTTGGGAACGCTTAAAACAAGAGCTACCCTCACTTTCTAAAATACAGCTACCACGCTTAATCATTTCTGATAAATATTCACGATTAGAAATTCATGCTTTTTGCGACGCCAGTACCATAGGGTATGGTTGTTGTATATATTTTCGTTTCACTACTCATATAGGAAAAATAGAAACTTGTCTCATCATGGCAAAATCAAAGGTGGCGCCACTCAAGACTCAATCTGTGGCACGCTTAGAGCTTTGTTCTGCGTATTTGTTAAGCAATCTCTTGCAATTTGTCAAAGATTCCTATAGTAACTTACTTACATTCGACGCGGTCTACGCTTGGTCAGACTCGCAAGTGGCACTAGCTTGGCTAACCAGCTCTCCCCACCGCTGGAAGACATTTGTGGCCAACAGGGTCGCCCACATCCAAGAGGTTGTTCCTATCCAATCCTGGAAATATGTACCTACAGCCTTAAATGCGGCTGATTGTGCCTCTAGAGGAGTATCTCCTCTAGAGCTACTCGAACATCCACTGTGGTGGCATGGTTCCGAATTTCTAGTTCAAGACTACAGCAGCTGGCCAGACCAACCAGCTATCATCTTGGATAAGCTTCCCGAAGCTGCGGCTGAAGAAAAGCCTTCATGCTTTCATATTGCTGTTAAAGCTCCAAGCTTAGTCTTAACACTTCTAACAAGATTTTCATCTTTGAGAAAAATTCAACGCTTTGTTGCATACTATTCTAGATTTTTAGATTTCTATTTTAAACGAAAAGCATTTGAGTCGCAAGTTATCTCTCCTGAAATGCATCATACACTTATGATCATTGTGAAAACGGTCCAGAAGGATAGTTTTTCTGAGATACTTCGAATATGTCAACAGAATGACACACTCCCTAAACCTTTCAGAAAACTAGCTCCCTTCATAGATGAATCAGGAATTCTGAGAGTGGGAGGGCGTTTAAGAAAATCTACCAATATCTGCTTTGATGCTAAGCATCCTATCCTGCTGGCTCAAAAGCACAGACTCACTGAACTTATTATAGAGCAGTATCACATTGATCATTTTCATCCAGGTCTCAAGACCTTGCATAACCTTATTGTCCAAACCTTTTGGATACTATCTCCCAGAAGCGCAATCTATCGATGCGTGTCCTCTTGCATAAAATGTTTCCGTTCAAAACCTCTCAATTGAAAGCATTTTCTCAAGTTGCCCTTGACTATGCGGGCCCTTTCAAAATTTTGGCGGCAAAGAGACAGCGAGGTGCTCAAGTCTGTACAAAGGCTTATATCTCCCTCTTTGTTTGTGTATCCACAAAGGCCATACACTTAGAGCTCGCCTCTGATCTTTCCACAGAAGCTTTCTTGGCAAGCTTTCGCCGCTTTATCGCGCGTAGAGGCCGAGTCTCTCAAGTTTTTTCTGATCAGGGAACCAACTACAAAGGAGCTTTCACTGAGCTTTTATCTCTTGCGGAAGCTGCTGCAACGAAATTGGCATTTCAACCCTCCAGGCGCCCCTCATTTTAATGGATTGAGTGAGGTCGGAGTCAAGGCAGTCAAAACACATCTTTATAGAGTCATTGGCGATCAGCTTTTGACTTACGAAGAGTTCTACACCGTACTTACAGGTATTGAAAGCTTGTTAAACTCAAGACCTCTGTGTAGCATTAGCGAGGATCCAAATGATCTCACTCCTTTGACCCCAGGTCATTTCTTGACAACAGAACCTCTTACGTCATTCCCTGAACCTGACCTTACCGAGATCCCTCAAAATCGGCTCAATCGTTGGCAACTTCTGCAGCAAATGCAGTCTCATTTCTGGACACGTTGGAGTCAGGAATATTTGCATACGACACCAAACATTACAGAAAACAAACTCGTCGTTATTAAAAATGAACAAAAACCACCCCGAGAGTGGGTTCTCGGTCGTGTAATGCGCGTCCATCCGGGTGAAGATGGAATCGTTCGCGTTGTAACTGTCAAAACTTAATTTGGCACCTTACAGCGTCCCGTAGTAAAAGTATGTCCGTTGCCTGAGCAATAGGTCGAACCTCTTGCTCTTAGTTTAGAATTAGTTATTATTATTATTTTTTTCTTTTTAATTAGACCCGGGATTTTAGCGGTCTAATCGTTTTCGGTATTTTTAATTACGTTAGAAAAACCTATTATGTTTTTGGCGAGTGGAATGTCGGAAACTGACGTTCTGCATTTTTTCTTATTTATAATTTTTAGTTTAATTAATCGTTTTCGGCTGCAAAGTACCGTAAAATATTCTTAGTTTTTAAAATTCATAAGCGCGCGAAATCATGACGCACAGGTCTGCCCCGGCACCTGCGCGCCCCATACCTGTGATGACGAAAAATGACACTTGGGTCAAATCTGCGATACTGGCATGCTGCCAATAATTTTCTTGTACTTAATAATAAAAATTTAATTACTATCTTTCGACATATTTTCACTAGTGTGTACAAGCTGGAAAAAGGGCTACAAGAACATCGAAGGGTTGGCCAACCAAGAACAGCTCGAACGAGATTAAGGGGTAAGTGCCAGCAACTTGTGCGTCCGACATAGTTTATTCCTAAACTTTTATATCATTCCAGCAAACCAATAGGTAAATCCTATTGGAAATAATTTACGGTCCTTTGAATTACGCCTAGAGCGAACAACTTCATTGTAGACAATAAAATTTCCTTTTAAACGTTGTGTAACATGGTAAAAAATATTTCATATTTACCGCTCCAGTGGTGTGCTTAATTTAAAACAATTTTTTTTAGGTGCTTAGTTTAAGGAGCTCTCTTACCTTTTTGTACGTCACTAAACTTACACAAAAAAATAAAAATAAATAAAACACGTGCCGTTTAAAGCACTAAATTTTAAAAAATTATTATTTTCTAACATACTTAATTTAAGTTAAAAGTTACTCCCACTCCATTATAATATTTAAAAATACATTTAAAGAATGGATTTTGTAGCTGAGAAAATTCTCTACAAGATATGTTCTTAGAACTTTTACCCTAGAACAAAGTATTTCGGAGCTTATGCCGTCTAAAGCAGAAAAAATCTGAAAATTTGCACAAGCACGTGATTTTAGTCATTTTTGGAAATTACCTAGCTCCGTTACTACTGCTCGCAGAACAACCATAGTACCACCCAATTGTAGATAATTATATCCTCTAAAAAATTTCAAATAACTCTTTTTGCGATTTAGTATACTGGAACGACGTTACAGGCAAAAAACTACAAAAAGTGAAAATTTTTGATGGTTTTTTCAAGATGGCGGAGGAAGTACAGGGGTGGGGGTGACGAAAATTCAGATTTTTAACTACCCTTTCGACCTTAATAACATATCCAAAAATTCAGAACTACCGGACCTTTTGTAGGGTAAAACTCCTCTATTCATTGTACTACGTATCAATACACTGTTTTCGGAGTATAGTAGACTATATTTTGCTCAATAATTCGTGTTATAACAAAAAACTTCGTAGGAACTTTAGTTTCTGAGATATTTACAATAAACTCTTTTCAAGGCCAATATAAATATTATCATGGCTTCACCTAAAAGTGTGATAACAGGCTGGTTAGGAAGCATTTACGAAGGTGTCAGATCCGTCATGGATCCATTTATTTTAGATATTTTCCACATATTTCGTGAATAAAAAATAAAATAGCATAAAATACGACATTATGAGGCCTCGCCCCTCCCCAAGACATATTCCTGGGTGCGCCACGGATTACCATACTGCGTTTACGCACTAACTAAATATCATTCTTACAAATCTTGCAGTAGTGGTAATTATTGTTTAATTTTATAGATTTTTTCTATAAGCGTGCGGATAAGTCCACTTTTCCGCACGCATTTTAGTGTGGAAAGTGCCACTTTTCCGCACTAGTGCGGAAAAGTAAATTTGTTACGATTTTGAGGTGTTCTATAACATTTAGACCGTTCAAAATACATTTGTATCTTTCCTAGCACACGAAATATCCTAAAAATATTCAAATTGACTAAAATTCTGCTATATTTTCAATATTTTCGATAAAATAAAGTTTTCAGTAAAATAGGTTCAAATTATAAGTTTTAAACCTCCCCGGTATAAATATCGTCATTGTCAATGTCAAACAACAATGAACACTAGTGGTTTTAGATTTGGCATCTTAAATCACCATAGCAACAAAGTACAAACAAACTGTCAAAACAAAGCCAATTTTGCAGATACAAGCGTCTTTTGAATTTTTCAAACAAAAAAATCAGATTTTCAATGGATTCTTCGGAAGAAGATCTACCCCAGTCAGTTCTAGGAGCCGCTAGAATGTGAATAATAATAATTGATTTGATTAAATCGTTTTGAACATAAATAATTTTCTGATTAATTTTTAGTTTTTTCCTCACGCTTATAGAAAAAATAGTGTACCTAACTCGTGCGTAAAGTGTCTTTTCCGCACTTGATTGCTGGCCAAACTCCGCTATCGCGTCGTTTGGCCATCTGCAATCGCGTGCGGAAAAGAGGCACTTTCCGCACTAGTTAGGTAAACTACTATTTTGCGCTGCATATCATAAAACGAAAAAGGTACATAAAATCAATGTTCCAACATTAATTCTCTGCCAATGAACGAAAAAATTAATTCGATAAACACGAATATTGTGAAATATACTACAAATTTTAAAATATCGCCTTTTTCCATCATGCAAAATATTTATTTTGTAAAATAAGCGTATCTGTATTTTAGATATATTTTCACTTTACAAGGTCGGCCCGTGGTAGTGTTTAAGGTAACTGATAAGGGCCTGTCCTTAAATTACGTAATGCTCTAGGGGGGGAGGTGGGGTTTGGCCTTGCGTTACACTCAATGTTTTTTTCATGTGTTTTTTCTTGAAAATGCGTTAGAAGGGGGGCAGAGGGATAAAAAATATTGGATTTTTGCGTTACGTAATTTAAGGACGTTCCCTAATGAGTGCTGCGCTCATTATTATTATTTGGGTAGTGGTAGTAGTTCGTAACACTAGCACAACGGATTTCTCAAAATTATCCAAATTTTTGGCGTTCCAAAATGTCTCCATTGATTTTGGATGTCCCGTTTTGGTCGGTTTACTATATTTTTTGGACACCAAGTTACTTTTTAGAACCAATAAATAAACGATATCAAAAAAGACGAGTTGTTTGGTTTCGTTCTCAGTACACCTTTGTTTATTTTTTCACACTTTTTTTTTAAACAAACTTTATAAAAATTGAAGCTCAAGAAAATTTTTTGTATTATGTTAAAAAGTTGTACTTAAATGTTTAAAAACCCTTACTTACCTTCTTTAAACACATGTTTTTCGAAATTTAAATATTTTGTTTGGATAGAAATAATTACCTGGTCTCATTATTATTAAACTATTTATTAAAATAATTATGTAGGTGATATAGAACGCTGGTAGGTTGCAATAGATAAGCAGGAAGTATGGTCAATTCAGTTTAATTTGGGACTAGTTTTAAAAGTTTTGGTTTGGTTTGGCTCGATTTTTTTCAATATTGTGTGTCATTGTGTGAGATAGAACAATATACACACATTCATCATTTAAATTCTATTTATCTATCTATTTCTTCCTTCCATCTTTGGACATAATATGCCTCTGCCATATCTTCCACTCTTCGGCCGTGTTTGAGCTCTTCCCCTACTTCTTTTATTTTCCCAAGATCTCCAGGAAAATTTCCATTTTAATTTTGCTACCTCTTCCTGACATCCCTTACTTTTGTTTGATTCATCTTTCTATCTGTTAACTTTGCCAATATTTATCTTTTCATTAATCTTTGGGTTTTTGTTATCGATACCAACTTTTAGTTCCCATTTTTGACGTTTCGGTCTAGAGACCTTCTTGAGAAGAATTGAAAGCAACGTTTTAGTCTATTTTTCTATATGCCATGAGTTTTAGGAGAAAAAAAAAAAATAATTATAATAACAAAAAGTAGTACAATGTATGATTATGAGTGAATGAAAAAAAACCTATTTTTTTCATCTTTAATTTTGATAGATTTTTTGTATTTATAAGCCACATATAGTTATAAGGTAAAAAAAAATAAAAATTATACTC
Source organism: Aspidapion aeneum (assembly GCA_963576565.1). Taxonomy (NCBI): domain Eukaryota; kingdom Metazoa; phylum Arthropoda; class Insecta; order Coleoptera; family Brentidae; genus Aspidapion; species Aspidapion aeneum. The sequence goes on along the minus strand of OY755038.1, from coordinate 27,453,386 downwards.
AAAATGAGTTTTGTGTATAATTTATCAATTTTTTCTGTCCCATCTTAAGTACGCCCCTGTATCTTGGCCCTGCACTGGGTTCCAACGGAGCACCACTTCTAAAATGTCATATCTAGGTGTCTACCACCTCCGTGCCACATTTCATGACGGTACGCGAAAATGCAGACCCTAAATTTCCTTCTTAGGCCCCGAATTATTTTCAAATGGGGCAAAAACAGCCAGCTATGAAAAAGAAAAAATACTGAATCATCTTCAGAGCTAGATCATTCCGAAAAAGCCGAAGATCTAGTGGATCACGAAAATGAATGTGTTGACTGTAATGAAGACTACAGAAAAACTAAGAAAAATAAAATTGGATTAAATGCATTGTATACAATTGCTTCATGAGGACTGTAAAAACTTGGATCATTATGGTATTTTTTATATTTATGTACTATTTTGTAAAAAAAATTCCTAAAGGGTATTCTAGTTGTCGTTATGAGTATTGTTACAAATTTAAGTTATTTAAATTTTATAATTGGAATTTATTTAGGTTTAGTGTAGTATTAGGTTGATTTATCTTAAGGTTGTATTCTTAGTCTAGGTTTTAGTTGCGTTATCTGTGACTTGCGGTCGTAATAATACGAGAACTTTCCGGACGTCGAAGGCTGCCGGAAAGTTCGAGAGAGATGGACGATCCTATATATAGAGCCGGGGTCGCGCACCAGTCAGTCAGTCACAGACAACGTACTGTAGTGGTCGTGAGATATTAACACAAAGTTAATAGACCGATTATAGTAGTGAATTATTAGCAAGTTATTCGTAAGTTTAAGTGCGTGTTTTTGTACATAATTTGTCGAAATAAATTGACGTATCGTTTTCAACAATTGCGAGTTTTAATTTGTCGTTGTAAACCCGTAACAATTGGTGTCAGAAGTGAGATTAAAAGAAATAAATAGTGCAAAGACTATCCTTACACAGTACCACCGGCTAGGACAATTAAAAAGAAGAACAGTAAGTGATTTTGCCAGAATATTCGGAACTGAATAGTGCAAAGATTACCCTTACATATTACCACCGGATAGGACAATTGGACAGAAAAACAGTAAGTGATTTTTCCAGAATATTCGAAGAAGTTCGATATTGTTTTATTCAAAAACTAAAAGAGATATTTAAGAACCGACTTCGACATTAACTTTACAGTCCAAAAATTGATAATTAGAGAGATTTTCTAGAATATTCTATAGCATTCTACGACGTTCTATTCAAAAACTAGAAGAGATATACAAATACCGACTTCGACATTAGATTAGTAATTTTAAAAGTAAGAATCAAAAAGAATTTCTAGAACATTCCATCACTTTCTACGACGCTCTATTCGAAAACCAGAAGAAATATCCAAAAAAAGAGACTTCGACATTAGCTTAGTCATTTCAAAAGTAAGAACTAAAAAGAATTTCTAGAAGATTCCATAACATTCTACGACGTTCTATTCAAAAACTAGAAGAGATATACAAATACCGATTTCGACATAAGTTTAGTTATTTCAAAAGTAAGAATTAGAAAGAATTTCTAGAAGATTCCATAACATTCTACGACGTTCTATTCAAAAACTAGAAGAGATATACAAATACCGACTTCGACAGTAGCTTAGTTATTTTAAAGGTAAGAATTAGAAATTATTTCTGGAATATTCCATAACATTCTACGACGGTCTATTCGAGAACCAAAAGAGATAATCAAAAAGTGACTTCTACATTTGCCTAGTAGCAGAAAGAGTAGCATTTACCAGTATATTCCAGAACATTCCATTAGTTTCTATTTAAGAATTGGAAGAGATATTGAAAAACCGACTTTGACATTCGCTTTATAGCCCTAAAATAGACGTTTTAAGTGATTTATCAGGAAGTTGATGCTTACTAGACAAGGATCGGCAAAGATGGAAGATCTAACTAAAATGATACAGGCTCTAGCAGCTCAAATGGCTCAAAATCAGAACGATATGAAACAGACCATGGAAGAAAATTTCGATCAGATAAAGAGCAACTCCGAACAGCTGAGAGAAGAGTTCAAGACTGCAACCGAAGATCTTAAGGAAGAAATAACCCAAAGAATGCATAGTGTAGAACAAAAGGTACAAAATCATTTGCAGAATGTAGAAGAAACGGTACAAAATGTTAAAGAGAAGGTACAAAATGTTGAAGAAAAGGTACAACATGTTGAAGAAAAAGTGGAGAACGAACTACAGAATGTAAGGGAAGAAGTTTTTCAAACCATGGAAGAAAAATTCCAGGACGTGTCGAAACAGCTTATACAGCTTCAGAAAGAACACAACAAAATAAAAGCTCAGGGATGTGTCGTGAATTCCAACCAGAACATTAAGCCTCCAAATTTTGACGGTACGTCCTCCTGGTCCACCTACAAACAACAATTTGAAGCTGCCGCCGCTGCAAATGGTTGGGACGAGGACGAAAAAGCTAGAGCGTTGTTAGTAGCTCTACGGGAACCTGCACTCGGACTTTTACGGTCCATTCCAGTCGAACAAAAACAGAATTATAACGCTTTAGTGGCAGCGCTAGACAGAAGGTATGGAGACGAACACTTGCGAAATTTACATTGGTCAGAATTAAATGTTCGTCAACAAAGAGCAGGGGAGTCATTACAAGAGTATGGAGCGGATATCAGGAGACTGATGTACTTGGCTTACCCAGAAATGCCAGAAAATTACAGAGATCCCTTCACGGTAGATCGCTTTATTAACGGCTTGCGAGACACAGACTTAGCAAAATTACTTCCTTGAGAACGCTTCCATAACAGTAGTGAAGTGTTGATTCGAGCCCTTGAAATTGAATCATCAAATAATATGTCCAGGCCAAAAGTAAGAGCTGTTTCAATTCAGGAGGGAGAAGAAATGAGCACTGGAGATGAGGTCAACTTAAAAACGCTAAACCAACTGTTTCAATCACTGATAGAGAAGATTGATTCTTTGAAAGAAAATAGACGATCCCCTCCAAATGTAAAGTGTTTCAGATGCGGACGTACAGGGCATATTCAACGCGATTGTCGTGTCCAAATGAGGTCTCGCTCACCATCTAGTGGGACAGAGTACCGAAGAAGAGATCAGGAAAAACTAAAACTAGTCAACGCAGAGGGGCGGGTGTTGGCTAATGGGAATTTAGCCCCCAAAATTTACTCTATCAAGAGCTTAAAACATACTGCTGACAGTCTTAACATCGACGGACTTATTAATGGAAGAAAAGTATATATCATTGCTTAAGTTCAAGATTGCAACGAGATATAAAATTCGACCAACAGAAAAGAAAATAACACTTAAGACTGTGACTGGAGAATCCGCCGACGTGTTGGGGCAGACAAACATAGACCTACAGCTGGGGAGGTTGAAGATTCGCCACTCGGTATTAGTTGCAGACATAGAAGACGAATTTATTTTGGGAATGGACCTGATAAGTAAACATGGATTTGCGTTTGATAATAAACTTAATACCCTAAGATTTGGGAACGAAGAGTTCATTTTGTCAAATAGTCACATCAATAAAGAACCAATTAAGGTGGTGGCAGTATGCACAACAAGACTAGTCGGTAACAGTGAGACCATAATTTTTGGGAGGCTGGAAAGTAAAACATCAAGCTGCGTCGGACTCATAAGCCAACAAAACACACCCAACACCTACCTCGTTACAAAATCACTTGTTAAAACCGATAAAGACATCCCGATTAGAGTCGCCAATATTTTCCCAAATAGTGTCAAAATTAATAAGGTGGAGGTGGTAGCATTATTTGAACCAGTACAGAAAGTAACAAGATGTGAAGAGCCAACTTCCGAGGATACAAGCAAGTTACCAATGGAGGTACTTCAGCAATTTGAGTCAACTTGGCAACATCTCACTCCAGAAGAATTTAGTAAAGCGAGAGAGTTTATAGAAGAACAAAGTAATATCTTCGAAACTAGGAGTAGTTCGGGACGCACAAACCTTATTTAGCATGCTATCAACACTGGCGATGCCCAACCGATAAGACAACCCCCAAGAAGACTACCAATGGCCAAGCAAAAAGAAGTTCACAATCTCATTAATAAAATGCTCAGCGACGGTGTTATTGAAGAGTCATCAAGTCCTTGGTCATCTCCTGTGGTGTTGGTCACTAAAAAGGATGGAAGTACTAGATTTTGTGTCGACTACAGGAAACTTAACGATGTGACCAAGAAAGATAGTTACCCACTGCCAAGAATAGACGACACATTAACAACATTGGCAGGATCATATTGGTTTTCTACTCTTGACCTGAAAAGTGGGTATTGGCAAGTAGGAATCTTTGAAAGAGATAAAGAGAAGACTGCATTCTCTGCTGGAAGTGGACTTTATCAGTTTAATGTGATGCCATTTGGCCTGTGCAATGCCCCAGCTACATTTGAAAGACTAATGGAAGTCGTTCTACGAGGCCTTACTTGGAAAACCTGCCTAGTCTATTTGGATGATGTCATAGTAATGGGGAAATCATTTCAAGATCATCTAGATAATTTACGAGAAGTATTCTCAAGAATCAGGAACGCAAATCTTAAATTGAACTCAAAGAAATGTTTTCTGTTCCAAGAAAAAGTTGAGTTCCTGGGTCACGTCGTTTCCCGAGAAGGCCTCCATACCGACGAAAAGAAGTTACAAGCAATAAAAGAATGGCCTCAACCTCGTAACAAACATGAATTGAGAAGCTTTTTGGGTCTGTGTACATACTACAGACGATTTGTAGAAGGATTCGCCAAAATAGCGTCTCCATTACATAGACTTACAGAAGATAAAGCTTCTTACAAATGGAATACCGAATGTGACCAAGCATTTAGAAGACTAAAAGCAGCATTATGTTCTAGTCCGATTCTTGCATATCCCATTCCAAAAGGAAAATTCATATTAGATACTGATGCGAGCAACGATGGCATAGGAGCAGTACTCTCCCAAGTACAAGATGGAGAAGAACGGGTCATCGAATTTTTCAGCAAGAAGCTATCCAAACCAGAGAGAAATTATTGTGTTACTAGAAAGGAGCTCCTAGCCATAGTTAAATCCGTAGATCACTTTCACAAATATCTCTACGGACAAGAGTTTCTGATTAGAACGGATCATGCTGCGTTACAGTGGCTCATGAAAATGAAACAACCTGAGGGGCAAGTCGCGAGATGGATAGAAAAGCTACAACAATACCATTATCAAATTAAGCACCGAGCGGGAAGGGTGCATAATAATGCAGATGCATTGTCCAGAAGACCTTGCCCTGAGGATTGTAAACATTGCAGGAAAATTGACCAGAAAGAAGGAATTACCCACAGTAAACTAATTTTGTCTATGGAATTACCTACGTGCGCCAGATAAAGTTAGAACCAGATGAAGAATGGATGTCGGCTTCGATTAGAACCACACAACTTAACGACAAAGATGTAGGACCTATCTTGCGATTGAAAGAAGAGAACAAGCCACGACCATCATGGCAAGATATCGCAAACCAAGGGGTGATATTCAAATCACTGTGGGCACAATGGGATTCACTGATAGTAGAAGAAAACATCCTTAAACGTGCCTGGGAAAGTGCCAAAGGCCTTACTGTGATTAATCAAGTAGTGGTTCCTAGGAGCATGGTAGACAATATAATGGCCGAATGCCATGGTGGAAAATCAGGCGCACACCTAGGCATAAATAAAACCATGGACAAAATTCGAAACCGATTTTATTGGGTCAATTACTTTCAAGATGTGAAAAACTGGTGCCGCCGATGTTCGACTTGTGCAGCCAGCCAAGGTCCCAAAACAAGGTCCAGAGGTCAAATGAAACAATATAACGTAGGTCTGCCATTCGAACGCATTGCTATTGATGTGGCCGGACCATTTCCAGAAACTAAAAAGGGCAACAAATACATCCTTGTTGTCATGGATTACTTTAGCAAATGGCCAGAAGTTTTTGCTTTGCCTAACCAAGAGGCCGCTACAGTTGCAGAAGTTCTGGTAAATGATGTTTTCAGCCGATTTGGCATTCCTTTGGAACTACATTCAGATCAAGGAAGAAACTTTGAATCAAAGCTCTTCCAGAATCTCTGTGACCTTTTAGGAATACATAAAACACGGACTACTGCTTTACATCCGCAGTCAGATGGCATGGTTGAAAGATTTAATAAAACAATAGAAGAACATCTTTGCAAAGTTGTTGATGAGCACCAAACAGATTGGGACCAATATATTCCATTGTTTTTGATGGCCTATAGAACCGCCATTCACAATACGACAGGAGCTACTCCATCTAGTATCCTGTTTGGTAGAGAACTGCGTTTACCATGTGATATCATGTTTGGTTCACCTGAAGAAGCACACTTAGAGGTTAATGACTATGTCGAACGTTTAAGGCAAAAGCTGCACGATATCCATGAAGTGGTTAGAGAGCGAATAGAAATAGCCAGTGACCGCATGAAAGCGAGATATGACCTGAAAGCAAACTCTTCAGGGTTCAAAGAGAATGATCAAGTCTGGCTATACAATCCTCAACGCAAGAAAGGAAGATCACCTAAGTTGACACCACCATGGGAAGGGCCTTATAAAGTTGTTAAGAGAATTAATGATGTAGTCTACCGAATCCAGAGAAGCCCGAAGTCCAAGATGAAAGTTGTTCATCTAGACAGACTAAAACCTTACCTGGGAAATATTGATCGAGACGATCAAACTTGAAGAGGAGGATAGTGTTACAAATTTAAGTTATTTAAATTTTATAATTGGAATTTATTTAGGTTTAGTGTAGTATTAGGTTGATTTATCTTAAGGTTGTATTCTTAGTCTAGGTTTTAGTTGCGTTATCTGTGACTTGCGGTCGTAATAATACGAGAACTTTCCGGACGTCGAAGGCTGCCGGAAAGTTCGAGAGAGATGGACGATCCTATATATAGGGCCGGGGTCGCGCACCAGTCAGTCAGTCACAGACAACGTACTGTAGTGGTCGTGAGATATTAACACGAAGTTAATAGACCGATTATAGTAGTGAATTATTAGCAAGTTATTCGTAAGTTTAAGTGCGTGTTTTTGTACATAATTTGTCGAAATAAATTGACGTATCGTTTTCAACAATTGCGAGTTTTAATTTGTCGTTGTGAACCCGTAACAGTATTATATGTTTGTATATTCACTATTAAAGTTATAATCACAAAACTTCTAAAATGTAGTCTACTGATTACCTCAATTGGACATTTTGAACTATTAAAAAATGTGCTGTGAACAAATGAAGCCAAGGAAGAAGAAAAACATCCTAGGTTAAAAATTTGAATGGCGGATGCAGCATGACCTCAATTCAACTGTTTAAAGCAGCCGCAAAGAAGAATTGGATTGCTATGATTAGTTTCAATTGATGCAGAAACCATTATATAGAATGGGAGGAGCCAACAAATGGACCAATGGAGAGAAGGCACATGAGCCAAGAAACTATAAAAGAAAATGCAGAATTGCAAAAATAATCAGTTCATCGGATCGGGACGACGAGACAACAACAAGTAGGACCTGGCCAGGGAATATTTCATCCGTCTACAAGAGCTTCCAGCAGCCGCTACGAACTGAGTAGTGGTTGGCTGTTGGAAAGCTGCAACAAGAAAGAAAAAGATTGAGGCGTTTGCGCATCGCACATTATGGCAAACGGGTGGTAGGAGGGAATCCTCAACAACAACAACAAATAAATCACATTGCAAGGTCGTAACGAAAAAAGGAGCTACACGAGCAAAAGTCTTATAGACAGACCATCTATTCGACACCAAACCGAAAATAAGAGGGAAGTTACGAAGACCTAGAGAGAGCAATGCGAAATGGCGCCCGAGCAGGGACTTTTGTATGGATACAGATCCGTAGATACTTATCCTTACGAGCGAAGTGGGTTATACTTCGGGGTCCTGGAAGAAAAAGAAAAACACAGAACAATCAGGTTGGGGTTCCCTTCAACAGCGAGATATTGGAACAACAACCATTTCTATACAGTCCAAGGAAGAAGAGCTTATCAATGTGGTAGATTTTCACAAGAATTTATGCAAGCTTCATGATTGCGGTTTAACGTCAGTTGCTGTGCATGCAGTGCTATGAGGATGGAGAAACGACCTCTCGCTCTTGAACTGCGGTATATCAGTCATCGGGAAGGATCGTAAATTTGGTACAGTTATGTCCAGACATCCAAAGCTGCCAGCCATATTGATGACCTAACAGACAGAAAGACATGAGTGGTACAAAGAAGGCATTGCGAAGTTATGAAAAGTACTAGTATGGCTAGAACGACATTGTATGGGACTTAACGAAGACAGAATCAGGGACGTGGTACTTAAAGGCGAGCTCTAAGTTAATGAATGGCACAAAGATGGAATTTGATTGAAAATGGCACAAAGTACTTTTATGGGCCAGACAAGACATGGAATGGATATCATATCAAATGGAAAAGTCGACGAATGGGACAATAATGGTTTCTGCTTCTTCATCGAATGTCACTTCTGCTCTTCGATGAAGTTCCATTCTAACCGGGGAGGTGATGCAGAAACCATTATATAGAATGGGAGGAGCCAACAAATGGACCAATGGAGAGAAGGCACATGAGCCAAGAAACTATAAAAGAAAATGCAGAATTGCAAAAATAATCAGTTCATCGGATCGAGACGACGAGACAACAACAAGTAGGACCTGGCCAGGGAACATTTCATCCGTCTACAAGAGCTTCCAGCAGCCGCTACGAACTGAGTAGTGGTTGGCTGTTGGAAAGCTGCAACAAGAAAGAAAAAGATTGAGGCGTTTGCGCATCGCACATTATGGCAAACGGGTGGTAGGAGGGAATCCTCAACAACAACAACTGATTGTTCAACAACAAATAAATCACATTGCAAGGTCGTAACGAAAAAAGGAGCTACACGAGCAAAAGTCTTATAGACAGACCATCTATTCGACACCAAATCGAAAATAAGAGGGAAGTTACGAAGACCTAGAGAGAGCATTGTGAAACAATCTCCGCTAGGAGATGAAACTTCTAGCAGGTAACAAAAACTGTGAAGGGCATTTTCATTTGTTTTTGGGAGGTTAAAAATGCCTGATTGTATAGCTTTGCTAACTTCAAAAATCTTCAGCCCCTTAATAAATTATTAATTTCACTCAATCCGTTTTTAAGCCGATATGATAATTAAAATAAATGACAACTCCGATCCTCTTTTAACAGATGTCGACAAGAAAATTGACTCTCCTGATACATAAATGAGCAAAGATAAATAATATGTTATCATACTCCGAAGCAACACACAATAGAGAAAGCGTGACAAATTGTCCCTGCTCCCTTCTGTGCCAGTCAACATTGTAATAGATATAAGATTAGAAGGGATTACAAGGGGATTTTGCTTTATGGATGGACACGGGGTTAATAGATATCAGATAGTTAAGGAAAAGACTATAATATTTTGTTTTAAAACAGAATTAAGGTCTTTGAAACCCAACATTAATATCAGACTTCAATCAATGCAACCTTTATAATATATCCTTACCTAAACTGTGGAAAGTTTCAGTTATAATGATTCCAAAACCGGGAAAAAAATCAAAAACAATTTTTGTTTACAATTTAAAGACTTATAAAATACAGTGTTTAATTAAAAAAATATATACAAGGAAAAAACTCAACGTCTTCTCCACTAAAGTCTTTATTGTTTCAGGTTTTATTTACTACATGTTTCGAGTCTAAAGAGACCCATCATCAGCTGAGCAAGGTAAACAAAGAAGTGTAAGTAAATCCGAAGCAATTTTTAGTGCCTATTATATAGATTCAAACTGGAATCATAAAAATATATTGAAAGGGATCAGATAATCACTTTCAGGTTCACTCATGTACTCTGAACCTGACTATTCCACCTTCATCATTTTGAACCAATACCCCAAACTGCATTACTGTGTTTTATAACACCCTTAAAATGTAACGTACTTTTCAAAGACCTTTAAAAGACACTCATAGCCCCAGCAAGCTAGTGCGAGGGTTCAAAAAGTTGCTAATATCTATAAAAAGAGGTTTCCTGACCAGGAGTGGGAAGTGGAGAATTCTGTAATTCAAAAGAGATAGAATTGTGTTAAAGGTGCAAAGAATTTTAACTATTTTTTATTTTAATATTTTTCTTTTCAGAGTAATCAAATATATATCTTACCCAGTGGCGGCTCGTGACTTGTAAAACTGATGAGGGACCAAGGCCAAAATTGAAAAAAAAATCCTTCATGAAATGGGCATAAGTTGTCAAATGCAATGTGTACTTTTTTCCAATTTTCCCTTACCATGATTGTCGAAAAATTTCTACAAAGATAATAAATATACTTAGGTACTCACTTTAAATCTAAAAACAAAAATTACAGTTTGTAAACAAGCAGTATCCTTCTTTCTTTTAACAATACAAACTTTTATCAATTACAGTCGAACCTCTATAACTCGAACTTAAAGAAACAACCAAAACAGTTCGAGTTGTGGAGAGTTCAAGTTATAGAAATTCGAGTTAAAGAGGTTAAAATACATATAAAAAGTGCAGGGACCACTTAAAATGTTCGAGTTATAGAGAGGTTCGAGTTTTGTCATTTTCATACAAAGTCTGTAAAAGTTCTTTTTCTATGGAAAAAATTACCAGCGCGGAAAGTTTATCTTGTGTCATTTTTGATCGTAACTGGAATAGTTAAAACAAGATTACAAAGTTCTTTAGTTTCACTAAAAATTTCACATAGATTTAACTTTTAGGCACTTAAAATGTTAGTCTTTATAAATTACTGATAATTCATTTTTTAATGCATTTTCTAAACTATCAATACAATTTTTGGGAAAATTTTTCGAATATTCATCGAACTTGGAGGTGTGTAGTACTGCAACAAATTCTAATTTTTTAAAATCTTTAATCCTTGTTTGTAACTGAAAAGTTATATTATCCAAAATTTCGTAATATAATAAATTATATTCCTTAAAAATAGTTTCCTCAGAATTTGGAGCTCCTGTTACATTTTTAGTTTTCTCGAATATATCTTCAAAAACTTCATATTTATCTTGTAATCTTGATTAAATTAATTAAATTAATACAGGATATTTTAATAGTGGTAAATATCTTAAAAATTAAAATCAAAAAAAGGAATTGAAAACTTTCAGTTTTTGAGAAAACCTTGTGCCATAAGTGTAGACTCTGAATTTGAAGCTTCGAGAAAACTCCTTGCCACTTTTTTGTCTAGAATATTTAAGTCTGGCGTTGGTCTACTATTTTTCAAGATTTTCTTCTTTTCAAAATTTCTGCGGCGTTGAAATGGTACATTTTTTTAATAGAAATACAGCATAAGCAAAGTTTTAATAAAAGCTCAAAACAATGACTAATTAGGTAATCGGTTCGCGAATGACTCAAAACAGGTGGCGGGTGTTACATAATTTGCATGGATGCGACAAAACCTTACCAGCGATTTATTTAATTGATAGATTCGCATTATAGAGTTTTTAGTCTTCGAACGACCTCAATAATTTTCCGCCACATGATGTGGACCAGACGCGATATGACCACCTGCAGCGTAAGTGAAGCGGAGCTGCCCGCCGCCTCATGGAAACCCAAAATTTAGCAAATTCTAAAGCCAAGTTTATGCAGGGAAAAATATTTTTTTGAAATATTTTATTATTTCATATTATATTGTTAAAAGCATTCCAGTAAAACAAAAAACTAAGGGTTTTGTGCTTTAAATTATGTAAGGCCAGCGTGGCATGCTGATGCACACAAATTCATCACTTTTTTAATCGCCTCACCTAACCATGCAGTCAAGCGCGCGAGTCACAGAAGAGTTCGGTTCAGTCCGCTAGGGCCAATATGCTATGGCGCGAGTTGCAAATGACGATTCAGTTTATTTATTCATTTCATGTTGTAGGTTCCTGGGGATTTAATGAAAAAACACAAAGTTTAAGTACCAAAAGCTTGATAAATAATTTAAAATTTACTTTAATTTTTTAAGTTGGTGACGTGCCGCCACACTTGCCTCATCTGACGAGCCGCCACTGATCTTACCACATTTATTGTTGGCGGCTGATTTGGGGGGCGGTCAAAGGGCGCCTTCAACTTTTAATTCTCAAGAGGTCATGCGTTGTCAAAGATGTAATAAAAAGTTTTGTGTCGAAAGAATCGGTTGTTTGTTTAAAAATGTAAACCTTGAAATAATCGGTTCAGGTGTGTCTGCAGGTTCAAATGGTCGCACTGTACACGAACTAACCCAGACATAAAATTAAGTTGACATTGAAAAAAAAATATATTTTTTAAATTTATTTTGGCCAAAAGCGCATCGACCGCACAGGGTCATTAGCGCTGTAACAATTTTGAACTTCCTATATTAAGTTAAATAAGTTACTGCCTTTTAAAAATAATATTAAGTTGTTGGTACTGGTAACATCGTTAGTTAGACTTTTTCTTAAATACACTCTTGCCGTAAATTTGTTAAATCGTTGCATTTGACAAAAAATTTAAGTTTTTAAATTAGCTTGTTGCCAAACTAATGGTTTTTTAGTAAGAACTCAAAAAATAATTTTTTTATTCATTAAATATCTCAAATTTTTTTTAAAAAAATTAGGCTTGGGGGCCGTGCCGTGAGGCACTCCTGGGTGCACCCATGTTCTGCGTTTATTAGCTTGATAAGGTTTGGGAAATTAGTTAGGTATTACTGATTTTGCTCTGTCAGTCTCTATTTCGCGATGTAAAGCAAAAACTGACAATTCCAAAGTGCCGTTTTTTAAAAACACAAGATCGATTTGCTTGATTTTGCCGTATCCGTGTAAAATAATGAATAACCTAAAACAAAAATTCAAAACTTTCTGAGATATTGCCATTCAAAGTTTTTAGACTAAACAACTGGTATCTCGAAAACCACTAAACCGATCTAAACTTGGTTTTCGTTATTTAATAAGAGTGTTTCTACTATGTCTCCCATAGGAAAAGGTAAGGGGGAGGTAGAGTCCCTATATTTTAATTTATCCAAATATGTCAACATACAGGGACCCTAAAAACTCGATGAAAAAAATATTTGAATATTTTTATGCTGTCATCATTATTTTTACAATTATTCCTTTGTTTTAAATCACTTTTTTGGGCTCACTTGCCACCATTTATGTAAGAAAATAACAGAAAAATTTGCAGTTGTGAGTTGTGAGGAAAAACTCGTGGGGAGGGTGGCATATTTTCTGTCTTGCTCCAGGCGGCCACTCGTCTAGCAAAGGCCCTGCAACCATTGTCTACAAGTTTCAAACAAAAAGGAAAGGAACATACATTTTTCAAGGTTAAACACGCATCTCGTCAAAGAGATGCAGTTCGAATTTGTAGAACCGCAAAAAATCAAGCATAAATATTTTCGTAAAAACCAACAGCGCTATTGACATTTCAGTCTATGCACTGTGGTTTCAATTTAACCAAAACGATGCGGTCTTTTAAACCATAACGTCATAATTGTCCCAAAACTACCCTAATTCTCCAAACCAAACAATATATCAATAAATAGGGTTCTTCATGTTTTATATAGGTATATATTAGATACCTATCTTGAGACACTTATTCTAGTTTTGATAATAATTGCAAAAAATATGTAACAAATAAAAATAGCATAAATTGTATTACATTAATAACTCTACAACTTAAAACTTGAAAGGACAGCGAAAAAATTTCGAGTTTCAGAGGTCAGAATAATGCATGGAAATTGAGTAAAATGTACAATAAAATAGTTTGACATAGAGGTTCGAATTAAGGGAGATTCGACCAAGCGCGGATCTGGGCATAACTCTAGGGGGGGGGGGGGAGGGCGTAATTGTCGAGGAAAAAAATATTTGTGCATTAATTATTTTTTTCTAACGTTGGCCCTTTATTTATTAAGTTATAGTCTCAGAGCCCAGTAGAATTTTGGGCTTGAATTGCAAACCGATACTCATATATTTTAATCGATTCGTCATATGACCATCTCCCAAAAAAAATGGAGATACCTGCGAAAATCCTGCATAAACAACCCGCCATCTTTGTTTAAAGGTGGCGAAAAGGAGTTTGAATCAAATGTACGTAACTTTTGTATTATGTCATCGATTTTACTCAAACAAATTGTAATTAGCTTCTACTATAATGGCCTCTCCAAATCACTATCAATACTTTGTTTTTTATTTGTCTCTATACTATAAATCCTGTAAGTTCCTCAAATACGCTATTTTTTTTAGGTTTTTTGATTTTTTCAAGAAAACTACTGGTTTTACAAAAAAAAACATAAAATATAAAAAATATGCAAATTGTTAAGATGTATTTATGGTGGGTCTAATATTTGCTATAGATTAAGCGGTTCTTGAGTTACACTCAAAAAACTACTAAATTGGCCTATACCTCCAGGTACAAAATTTGCATATTTTCACCAAAGTCATGAGAGTTACTAAAAAACTATACAGAACGAAAAAGGATGTCAAGCTAAATAAGAAACGGCTATTAGTTTTAAACAGAAATTGATACTGAGGTAGATATGGCGGCTTAAACATGGCCGAAGCGTAATTTACAACTTTATGTTTGAGGGTAATTTTTTTATGTAAAACGAAACCCTACAGGGTTGAAATGTACCTCAGCTAAAAGACAATTTAATTATCTTTAAAAAAGGATAGTACACTTTTTGTCGTAAAATGAATAGTTTTCTTGAAAAAAACAAAAAATATGCCGCATACATAATTCGATGTTTTCGTTCCATAGAAGTACGAGAATGGCATGGGTCCATTAAGGGAAAAAATAATTTATGCACAGATAAGCGAACCCGCAGTTACATATTTAAACTCAGCGTCAAAAATCTTACAAAAAACATATTTGATACTTTTCTGTTAAATTGACAGGTGGTCACGTGATTTTGACAACTTCTTAACGGTTTGAGCTAGAGACTTGGTTCTTTTTTTGATTTGTAGACAAAATTATCCAATTTTGACGACAAAACATATTTTTAAAAATTTTGAATACGGTGCCGCCTGGCGCCCAAAACAAATTTTATAACTAGTCGAATCCTCATTTCGATATTTTAACTTTTGCATAATTAAAATTTTATACTTTTCCAAATTAATTTTTTGAAATTTACTGATAAAAATGTTGATATTGGTATATTTCCCTTTGTTCTTGCGGTAGTATTTCTAAAGTGAAACTTTTATTTGAAACTGGTGTCCCGATCTGCCACTTTTTATCCCTGATTGTCACTTTCATCTCCATTTCAATTGGCACTATTTCTAACTTCGTTATCCATGAATTTTTAACACCGAGATAATATACAGGATGTCCCAGACAAAGTTCTATTTCGAAAACTGTGTAAGAAATACAATTTTGGTTAAAATGCTACAGATGCTCTATAGGAGTTAAAAATATATACAGGGGTTTTTGTAATGTCGAGCAATAAATAAATATATAATATTAAAGAAAATTTTTAGTTTTTGCTTTTTTTACATTTATCCAAAGTTGTATTTCTTACATAAATCTCCATGAAATAAGTAGGTAAATGTATCTGGAATACATACTATATTTAATAGGCCTAAACTTTTCTTTTAGTTTTAGTACCTGCTTATCTACAGGTAAATATTTGCTTTATTTCACCTAAAAATCAAACAAGTTTCGTGGCTAATCGGGCAAAATGGAGTTTTTGTTTCTCTCATTTTTTTCCGTGGGTAGCTTGAAAGCTTCACGGGGGTCCAAGATCTAATGGACACCTAATAAGTGTTGACAGTTAACTGTTTCGTCCTTATGGGACTCCTCAGAACACTGCTGGGTCGATGTGACAATTCTTGCGAAGTTAATTAGACGGTGTTAGCTCCCGCTAAATTTCGCGGTTGTTTATATCTTTTTAAAACCACACAATTGTATGAAGGACAGAGCGCATTTCGCGTATTTGGACATGCGCACCAACAACCAGTGAGATCCTTGTCAATCGCCTAGAGAAAATGGCGTGTTAATTTCGTTCTCCAACTATTTCAAATATCTACACCTGAAAGTGCTCGATTTTTGTGTACTGAAGCATAGAACCAGAAACTTCAGCCCTTCAGCTACGTGGTGACATCATTAGATCCAATCAGGGGCCCCTTAGAAGTGGAGAACTTGGCTGCAAACTGGTGAGTGCATTTGTATCTGATTACCGTTGTGTGGTTCCAACAATTAACCTATGGACGTTATGAATTATTTCGTAATTCATATCAATATATTTATGTTTGCTCGCGCTTTCATCAATTAAATTATACAGTCCATTGCATTTATCGTTTTTCTTACTGCGGGCATAACATAAGTGCTCCTTCGACCGAATTAATTATTTAAAATAATAAATCCATACGACGGTATTAATAATTATTTTCAGGCCGAAAACAAGGCGGCCTTGAATTTTTCGCATCGTATTTGCAACGAGAGAAAGTCGTCGGTGTGGTGCGGCACAGTGCAAGTGTCTACCGCGTGGTATAAACAAAGCGAAGGAATCAAAACAAAATAAACAACAACATTTCTTATTTATGTGTTAGGGTGTTTCATATCATTTCGATATTTAAAACAATTTTCATCAATTGCGATAAATTAGTGCATATTTTCGACAATTCGTCATTTTTCTATTTCAGAAGCATTAATTTAGCGTTAATTGTATATTTACCGACATTTCTGTGATTAGATGTGTTCCATATCATTTCGATATTTAAAACAATTTTCATTAATTGCGATAAATTAGTGCATATTTTCGACAATTCGTCATTTTTCTATTTCAGAAGCATTAATTTAGCGTTAATTGTATATTTACCGACAATTTCGTCATTCAAAGGTAAAATCATGTCTGTGAAAATAGCTGTGCAAAAACGCAAAGGTTTTTTAACTGCGATAACCGAGTGTTATGTGTTTTCACAAACCGCGGCATCGGATGAAAAAGCGAGAAACGAGTTTCAAGTGAGGTATTCCGATTTGGATGAAACCTTCGATAAATGCATGCTGGCACATAATGACGTCATTATGTTGATAGACGACTCGGACGACGAGGAGTTTAAAACGCAGGATGCGATCCTTTCAGAAGCTCGTAAATATTTTTATGCGTGTAAGGGGGTTTACTCTAAAATATTTCCGGTTGAGGCCCCAACCCTTTCGGGATCATATGTTCGACAAAACGAATCTGAAATTCCAAAACTCAAAGAGTTAGGTATTCCCATATTCCGAGGTGATAAAAAATTATGGCCAAGCTTTTTCGATCTTTTAATAACATTATAGATCAAAATCAAAGTCTAAGTAACGTCCGAAAACTTCAATATTTATTTTCATATCTCGAGGATGAGCCTTTAAAATTAATATCAGGGATTAGCTTATCTGATCAAAATTATAAAATTGCTTATGACAAATTAGTCAATAGATATCAAAACAAGCGAGATCTCGCAAATGATGCTTTAAGCTCAATTATGAACTCCACCTTAAAAAACGAGTCAGCTAAAGAATTGCGTAATTTAATTGACACCTTTTCTGAATCCCTAGAAATTTTAAAATCACTTAGCTTTGACGTTGAAAGTTGGGACTTTATTATTTTTTCATTTTGTTAGAAAAATTGGATATTCCGACGCGTTCAAATTTCGAAATGAGTCACGCCAATACTAATACCGAAATTCCCACTTTTCAGTCACTTTTTCAATTTCTAGAAAAAAGATGTAAAGTTTTGGAATCACTTTCTCAATCAACAGCACCCAAAAAGGTGCCTATCTATCAAAAATCAAATTCTATGCAAAATCAGTCTGGGCAAAAGCCTACCTATCAAAATTCAAATTCTATGCGAAATCAGTTTGGGCAAAAGCCTTCCTATAAATCATCCAATTCGCCTTTTATAGGACTGGCTGGCACCTCAACTAATTCAAGTACGGGAATAAAATGTTTCCGGTGTAATCAAGGTCACGTGCTTTCGAAATGTCAAACATTTCTTGATCTCTCGCCTATCGATCGCCTATCTTTCGTCAAGCAGAAGAAATTATGTCTAGCGTGTTTTCATCCCCTGCATGGGGTAGATACGTGCAAATCAAAATATTCATGCAGGACTTGCAATAGTAAAAGGCACCACACTTTAAGTCATATCTTAGAAACTAATCAAGAGTCTGGAAGCCAAGATACTAGTCCTGTCATTCACACACCACCTGTCAATAATCTTCATGTGTCATTAAATGCCTCAGGACCTTCAGGTACCTTTCTTTTATGCACCGCCATAATAGATATGGACGGTTGCGGAAATTTTCAACCTGTAAGGGCACTGCTTGATTCTGGATCACAGACAGGATTCATCAGTGAAAAGTGTATTCAGCGTCTTAATCTTCCTAGGCGAAGTTACACCACTGAAATATTCGGATTAAATTAGATGTCTTCTTTTACTTCCAAAGGGCTCGTTCAATGTCACATTAAGCCACAAGGACAAGTCACTCCTTTACTTAATTTCGAAGCAATTGTTGTTCCACAACTAAGTTCCAATATGCCTACATTCTCTTTGAACGATAATCAGTGGAAACACTTGGAAAACCTTAAACTTGCCGACCCATCTTATTTCAAATCTAGACCTGTGGACCTGGTTATTGGTTGCGAGCTATTCGCACAGATATTCAAGGAGGGCGGGTTCTTGGACAGGTAGGGCAGCCTTCAGCCCTTGAAACTATCTTCGGCTGGGTCGTCATGGGAAAGGTTGACGAAGTAGGTAGTCTTACGGAACGAACCAGTTGTTTTTTAACGAGTCATTCACCTCCTTTAGAGGTCATTCTCCCTAGGTTTTGGGAAATTGAACATTTGCCTAAAAAACAAATCTTATCAAAGGAAGAAAAACAAGCAGAATCAATTTTTACTGCTAGTGTATTACGGCAACCGAGCGGTAGGTTCATGGTAGATCTTCCGTTTAAAGATAAAATAAACCCTGACCTAGGAAATACTTATCCGCAAGCTTATCGTAGAATTTTACTTCTAGAAAATAGATTAATCAAAAATCCTGATCTGTACACTGCCTATTCAAGTTTCATGCAAGACTATATCGATTCTAATCATATGAGTTTAGTTTTATCTAGTCAACCAAAGGTCGACGTATCGTGTTTTTTAGCACATCAATGCGTACTAAAGCCGGAAAGCTTAAGTACAAAATAAAGGGTAGTCTGGAATTGTTCGGCAGTCACCCCAAAAAATATTAGTCTCAATGACACATTGTTATCTGGACCGAAACTTCAAAAGGATATTGCTTCTTTACTCCTTACGTTTCGTCTTAATCCTATTGCCTACATTGCTGATATCAAACAGATGTTCCGTCAAGTCCTTATCAATCCTTATCACCGTCCTTATCAAAGGATATTGTGGAGGTTTTCTCCACAGGACCCACTTTCAGTGTGGGAACTTTCTACTGTCACTTTTGGCATGACATGCTCACCTTTTCTAGCCATGCGTACCTTAAATGAGCTGGCCGAGAGAGAAAAGGAACGTTTTCCTATGGCTAGTACTGTTCTAAAAACGTCAATCTATATCGACGATATCTTGGGAACTAGCCCTTCGCTTTCTGAAGCTCTCTCCCTTCAAACAGAACTCAGTGATTTGTTGAAGTCGGGAGGATTTGAACTTAAAAAATGGGCAAGCAATTGTCCTGAGTTATTGGCAACATTGCCAGAGTCCGATCGTCAAATGCCTCTCTCTTTCGACAAGGAGGAACCCCACTTTATCAAAGTTTTAGGACTTCAATGGCATCCAAAAAACGACATTTTTTCTTATCAATGCCGAATGAAGGACAAACCCCCAACCAAACGTTCTATTTTATCTATCATAGGAACAATCTTCGATCCCTTAGGTTTTCTTTGTCCCTTGTTGCTACAAGCAAAATTTATTCTGCAACAGTTGTGGATATCGAAAATAGGCTGGGACGAAGAACCAGATTCTTCTATCATCGACTCTTGGAACAAACTTCGTTCTGAATTCCCGCTTCTTTCCAATTTTCAATTACCCCGACAAATCAAACTGTCAAAAACCAATACCTGTCAAATCATCGGCTTCTGTGACGCTTCAATTCGAGGCTACGCAGGCGTCGTATATTTTCGTGTAGAAGAGGAAAATAATATATCTGTTTCTCTCATATCTGCAAAATCTAGGGTCGCGCCTATAAAGTCACAAACTTTGGCTAGGCTAGAACTCCTAGGCGCATTTCTTTTAAGCGAATTAATTGACTCCGTTTTATCTAGCTATGAAGGAAAAATAACTTTTACAAATATCGTTACTTTCTGCGATTCGCAAGTCGTATTGCACTGGCTTTCATCCCCTCCTATTCGCTGGCAAACCTTTGTTGGAAATCGAGTCAGTAGAATCCAAGAAATCATTCCCTCAAACTCATGGCGCTACATTCCTTCTGCTTTAAATGCAGCCGATATTGCGTCACGAGGGGCCACCCCTTCACAGCTCATGTCACATGACATGTGGTGGAACGCACTGTCGTTTTTGTGGTCTCCCGAAAACGAATGGCCCGATTTTCATAAATCAAAAATGCTGATTGATTTCGGAGATATTAATCTGGAGGAAAAGCCAAAAGTCTGTTGCAATGCGATAATTGATGTCAACTTCTTAGATCAGCTTCTTATCAAATATTCATCTATATCAAAAATTCAACGTATCATTTGTTATGTCCTTCGAATAGTTAACCTTTTTCAAAACCATTCCTATCAAAAACCCACTAAGCCGCCGGACCAAAAAGTTATTTTTTTGAATATTGTTTTTCCTACCACCGGTGAGATGCAAAGTGCGTTATACCTTCTTATCAAACGCGTTCAAGGTTCTTGTTTTTCTGAGCTTTTTTCCGCGTTATCTAAGGATAAACCAATACCGAAACCTTTGCGAAAACTTTCACCTTTTCTTGATAAAAATAATATCATTAGAGTCGGTGGCAGATTACAAAAATCTAACCTTTTGTCTTATTCTGCAAAACACCCCATCTTACTTTCGAGTAACCATCGTTTAACTACTCTTCTTATCGAGTCCGCTCATCGACAATACCTTCATCCTGGGTTTAAAACATTACATAATCTGCTTTTACAGCAATTTTGGATATTATCTGCCAGACGGGCAATTCAAAGAACCATATCCAAGTGTTTGCAATGTTTTAGAATCAACCCTAAACCCTATAGACCGCCCATAATGAGTTCACTTCCCGCTCATCGAATCAATCAACTTAAACCTTTTTCGAGTGTAGCTATCGACTTTTGTGGACCATTCTTTGTGATTCCTCATCGTTACCGTGGTTGTAAAGCTTTCAAATCGTATGTCTGTGTGTTTGTCTGTACGGCCACACATTGCGTGCATTTGGAATTAACCATGGAACTGTCCACCGAAGGGTTCGTAGGTGCATTTCATCGATTCATTTCCAGACGCGGAAGCGTGACGCAATGCTGGTCAGATCAAGGCAGTAATTTTATAGGGTTTCGTAACCAATTACTTGATTACGCAAGAAGTGCTGCCACCAGACTTTCTATTCGTTGGCATCTGGGACCTCCTCTCAGTCCACATTTCAATGGCCTGGCAGAAGCTGGCGTCAAAAGTTTTAAAACTCACTTTGTTCGAGTTGTCGGCGACCAGAAGTTGTCTATCATGGAGATGTCCACCCTTACCTGTCGCATAGAAGCCGTACTTAATAGTCGCCCATTATCTCTTGCCTCTTCAGTCCCACACGATCTTCAACCTCTTACCCCTGGGCATTTTTTGACACTTGAACCCCTTAATTCAGAAATTCCGGAGTCAGATTTGTCCGAGGTTCCCCTAAATCGGCTCTCGAGATGGCAACTAATCCAAAAACTACATAATGATTTTTGGAAACGGTATTCTATAGAGTATTTGCATACGCTACAACAGCGACACAAGTGGGCTGATTCGTCCCCAAATATCAAATTAAATGATTTGGTTATCATAACAAGTGATCACATTCAATCACCTTTGAAATGGCCGGTCGGTCGGGTCATCGAACTGCATCCCGGCGGGGACGGTCATGTGCGTGTTGCGACGGTACAAACGGTTACCGGTGTTTATAAGCGGCCAGTTGTAAAACTGTGCCTCTTGCCAAATTAAAAGTAATTTTAATTTTTCTACCTTTTACCGGGTATTACAATAGGTTTTTCGTTATTTTTTTTTGAATTTTTGTTTGTTTGTTTTGCCTTTTTCGAGATTTCGTTATCTCAAAATAAACTTACGATACTTATCTGTTTTCATTCATTTATATTTATCAGTCGATTCTTTTTCTTATATCTATATCTGTCCGGTTGAGATTCTAAAATTGTGTGTTTTGGAGGGCAGTTATGTTAGCTCCCGCTAAATTTCGCGGTTGTTTATATCTTTTTAAAACCACACAATTGTATGAAGGACAGAGCGCATTTCGCGTATTTGGACATGCGCACCAACAACCAGTGAGATCCTTGTCAATCGCCTAGAGAAAATGGCGTGTTAATTTCGTTCTCCAACTATTTCAAATATCTACACCTGAAAGTGCTCGATTTTTGTGTACTGAAGCATAGAACCAGAAACATCAGCCCTTCAGCTACGTGGTGACATCATTAGATCCAATCAGGGGCCCCTTAGAAGTGGAGAATTTGGCTGCAAACTGGTGAGTGCATTTGTATCTGATTACCGTTGTGTGGTTCCAACAAGTAACCTATGGACCTTATTAATTATTTCGTAATTCATATCAATATATTTATGTTTGCTCGCGCTTTCATTAATTAAATTATACAGTCCATTGCATTTATCGTTTTTCTTACTGCGGGCATAACAGACGGTTTTGTCTCTAATCATAAGTAAATAGTGAGAAAACTATCGCAAGAAGAGCCATCTACCGAGATACGAGAGAAACAAAAAACAAAAGCAGTATAATATGTTTTGGTTTATTGAAAACCCAATCTTCTAGTGTACCCTTTTCAACTGAATTTGCCGCGAACTTTTTGAGGGCTCTATATTTTTACTGTTTGTTAAAACGGCCGGGAATGCAGTCTTGCCCGAGGTCTTTTCTTTCCTGAGCTGGTTACTAAGATTAAAATCCCTTGTTTTTTGTATTAGGGACTTATTGCAATAGTGCCAGGCACTAATTGTGCCGGCCACTATTCTGACAAATTCGCATTGAAAACTGACAGTTGATCTTTTAAAATTGACATACCAAAGTCGAATTTATAAATCCAGTCGTTTATTTTCCATTAATAGTGGCGGCACTATTAATTTTGGGTCTTATAATACACAAAGGCCTAATTTTGAAAGAAGACAGCTGTTCTTTTAATGCGAAACTGTCAGAATCGAGGGGTCATCGGCACCCTAAAATTTTGTACAGCGTCCAACAGGACTTGGGTCCTGTCGTGTACTGTTGAGTACTGTTGGGTCCTGTCGTGTCCTGTCGAGTACTGTTGGGTCCTGTCGAGTACTGTCGTGTACTGTTGGGTCCTGTTGAGTATTGTCGTGTACTGTTGGGTCCTGTCGTGTAATGTCGAGTACTGTTGGGTCCTGTTGGGTACTGTTGGGTCCTGTCGGGTCCTGTCGAGTACTGTTGAGTACTGTTGGGTCCTGTCGGGTCCTGTCGCGTACTGTAGGGTCCTGTTGAGTACTGTTGGGTACTGTTGGGTGCTGTCGAGTACTGTTGGGTCCTGTTTAGTACTGTCGAGTCTTGTTGGGTCCTGCCGTGTACTGTCGAGTACTGTTGGGTCCTGTTGGGTACTGTTGGGTCCTGTCGGGTCCTGTTGAGTACTGTTGAGTCCTGTTGAGTACTGTTGGGTCCTGTTGAGTACTGTCGGGTCCTGTCGAGTACTGTTGGGTCCTGTCAGGTACTGTTGAGTCCTGTCGAGTACTGTTGGGCCTGTCGAGTACTGTTGGGTCCTGTTGAGTACTGTTGGGTCCTGTTGAGTCTTGTTGAGTCCTGTTGGGTCCTGTCGTGTACTGTTGAGTCCTGTTGGGTCCTGTCAAGTACTGTCGTGTCCTGTAGATTACTGTTAAGTACTGTCGTGTTCTGTTGGGTCCTGTCAAGTACTGTCGTGTCCTGTTGGGTCCTGTAGAGTACTGTTAAGTACTGTCGTGTTCTGTATGGAAAAAATTATAAAATTTTAATAATTAGAGACATAAAAAGGTCGTTTTGGTGCAAAAGCAGTGGCGGTCTGTGTGGTAATTACACTATTAAGATCTGGTAAGGACCTACCCAGTTTTTAACTTTTTTTTATCTTTCAAAAACTGTTTTTTTTTTCATAATATTACTGAAGTAGTCGGGATGCAGTTCTAAATAAATTTGAGTGTATGTATGGATAGTATAAGGTGTTGCACGCTCGACTGAGGATCCAAAGGCCATGAGTTCGATTCTCACATAAAACTTTTTTTTTCAAACAACTTTAAAAAAAAAAATAAAATTTGCTAATGACTAATTAATACGGGTTGCTTACGTGATGGTCATGAATATTTATACAGTGTCTCAAAATCTCTCTGCACTTTATTTGCATTAGGATTAACCTTATTCGTATTAAAAATAACGATATAACAACTATCAAATTTTTTTGTTATTTTAACTGACCCAAAATGCCTCCCTTGATCTTTTTTAACTTTTGTTTATTAAAATTAAAAAACATATAAAACAAAAAATGGAAATTATACAAAAATTGGCAACGGTGTATACACTTTAATCAGCAGGCGTTGAAAAGCAAACGATCCCAATGTAAAACTGTCTCTGCGGGAATTTCAAAATGAGAATATTAGATAAAAGGCGAAATTTTTAAAATTAAAACTTTCCTGTCCTCGTTTTGGGAGGTTGAAATCGTTGTTAAACCAAACCGAAACCAAACCTAACCTTGGTCAATTGATCGGAAACCTATCCAAACCTATTTGAAATCGTTTGCTTTTCAAGCGCTAATCTTTAATCGGTTGGAGGGTGAATAGAAACAAAAACAAAATTCTTTAAAATATACTAAATATACACTGCTGTTAAACCAAAACTACCTAGTAGTAATTAATAAATTTTAATTAAAGTTGTTTAAAAGAAAAAAAAATTCTAGGTGGGGGCCTCGAACCCATGACCTGCGGATCATGAGTTAAACACTCCACACTTTATGCTATCTATAAGCTTATATAGAATATCTTTTTGAACGACATCTCGATTGCGTCAGTAATATTTTTAAAAAAATCCAATCTGGAATATAAAAACAAATAAAAATCTGGGTAGGTCTTTACAAGATCTAAACTTAAGCATAGACTAATAGTGCAATTACCGAGGGTATTGTAAAATATTTTTGCGTATTTTTGTCTTTTTTGCACTTCTTTGTGTCCCTAAAAAATACTTTGAATACCGAATTGAATATACTTCATTGAGTATTTTGCGAGGGAATTGATCCCTCTTCGTCCCTCTTTTATTGAACTTTTATCAAAAATAAATTTTTATTGGTATGGACAAAAAAAGTCCGTTTATTTTTATATTTTTATAGCATCAAAAAAGTTTTTATTACCTCGTTACGCCTCGTTATGACCAAAATAATTCAGTCCTGTTGGGTCCTGTCAGGTACTGTCGTGGTCCTGTTGGGTCCTGTTGGGTCCTGTCGAGTACTGTCGTGTACTGTTGGGTCCTGTCGGGTCCTGTTGAGTACTGTCGTGTACTGTTGGGTCCTGTCGTGTACTGTCGAGTACTGTTGGGTCCTGTTGGGTACCTACTGTTGGGTCCTGTCGGGTCCTGTCGAGTACTGTTGAGTACTGTTGGGTCCTGTCGAGTACTTTCGTGTAGTGTTGGGTCCTGTCGGGTCCTGTTGAGTACTGTCGTGTACTGTTGGGTCTTGTAGTGTACTGTCGAGTACTGTTGGGTCCTGTTGGGTACTGTTGGGTCCTGTCGGGTCCTGTCGAGTACTGTTGAGTACTGTTGGGTCCTGTCGGGTCCTGTCGCGTACTGTTGGGTCCTGTTGAGTACTGTTGGGTCCTGTCATGTACTGTCGAGTACTGTTGGGTCCTGTTGGGTACTGTTGGGTCCTGTCGAGTACTGTTGAGTACTGTTGGCTCCTGTTGAGTACTGTCGAGTCCTGTTGGGTCCTGTCGTGTACTGTCGAGTACTGTTGGGTCCTGCCCAAGTAACACAAATTGCTAAAAAAGAGCTACCAAAACACTTTAACAGCAAAACTGAAAGTAATATAGCTATTACAGCTGTATGCCGTTTCACTGCTAAGCAGATTCTAAAGTGTTGTCGTTGCTGATTAGGCAATCTTTATTTAGCTCTCACAGTGTCCATGACAGCTCCAAAATATAGCACGTTAACATTAAAGTAATTTTGTCTAGAAATAAATAAGAAACAATGGCAACTATTGCAAAATAGCTATTTCCTGTAATGGACAGAGACTTTTACTCAAATGGCTGACGAAAAACTTGTTATGTTCTACACTACTGTGATATAATCGCGTAAAAAAGGCGGTTCTCATCGTCTAAATGTTTGGCAGGTTAACTTTTCTGATAAAACAGGTCAAGATAGCTCAGCAAGCGCCTCGGAAATTCAGAATAATAAACGTTTTTTTTCGGTGTTTGTTTTTAGGTTAGAAATTATTTTATTACCATTATCCTCGAAATACCCTATAAATCGATTCTTAGTCATATTTTATTGAATTTAGCACTTTCTAGAATTTATTTAGGCCCGGGATCAACTGGAAATTAATATTTTTTAGTCCATAAATTTAAAGAAAAATAAATAGGAAAACTATCATGGCCGCCTTGGTTTCAGCAGTTTAACTCTAGACAAGCTATTTTTTAATACTTAAGCCTAAATAATGTTGATTTGTAGCTAACTTGCGTTCTAACAATTTGCCCATTATGTAATACGAAAAAGAAAAGAAGAGTACCAGATGTTACCTGTCATCTTGGGCGCTGTCACAATAACAAAATAAACAAATATCTCAATTAAAAATTGTGCGAACGTTAGAAGATAAAGTTATTACGTGCCATACCACAGTACCCCACCAGTGGGAAGCAAAAAACATATTATTTTGGCCACCGCCTTCAGAAACCCTTAAGTTGGATTTATACAGAAACATAGCATGACATAAGATATCATTACAGAAGGAAACCGTAATACTGTGTATACAAAAAATATAATGACATAACATACAAGCTGCCCCAAGTACTTTAAATGAGGCCCCACACACTCTAAGTAATTGGTAATTGCAAGGGGAGAATTCCCAAAGTGGTCGGTGCTGGCAATGACTTGAAGTAAAAAAAAAACAGAAACCGAGTATCATTCAAACCAATGAGATTAAAAAAATATTTTTTGATCTGATGGATTCAAACATTGTGTCCCTGAATGACAGGTTTTCATAATTTGTCATTAAGAAACACAATTTTTTTTTGAACATTCTGATTTGACTGTTTTTACTAAACACACTCTTGACTACCAATTTTCACTTGTGCCAAGTAAGAAAAAATTAAAAAAGCATGTTACATTGCCTTGGTTTTTTTAATTTTTAGTTAAAAAAGTTTTATTTACATTTTTAAATTTTAGAAAGCAGTTAAAAGAAATGAAGTACAAAGACCAGAAAGCATCCCAGAATGGGGCCCATTTGCTCACCCCTTGGAAATGTGAGCAAGGAAGCCAAGAAGGGGGTCTGCTTGCAATTGACTCTAACTCATTTTACACAATTTTTTTTTATAATTATTAAAATTAAATTATATAATGTACAGGAAATTAAACATCTTTGCTTTAATACCACGAATGAATGGTGGTGGCGATTAGCACCCTTAAAGGATCTAACCTGGCACGTAGACATGCGTTTCTGGGTATGTTGTGCACAAATGTACGTATTGTGTATGACTCGGATAACAATTAAAATTCTATCTAGTAAATAGAACCCAGTAGACTTCAAATTATATTTAAGGCCAGAAACTTAGTCATCATGATATACCACATAATGTCATAGTTATAGCCTTAGACCACTGGTGGGTCATATACCTTTTGACATAATCAACAGGGTAGCCACAATGTGCCTGCACTAGCTGTTAGTTCCAAATAGGCTCCATATACCCTGTATGTGGTGATTTCCTGAATGGCCAGGTCACAAAATCCATTCAGAGAATCACCAGATTAACCCACCCCCCTCATATCTATATTTTTTTACATACTTGTCAAAGCTTGTCCATTACTAGACTACCCATGGGTCAAGGCTTCTTTAGTTAGCTCTTACGACAGGCCTGGGGGTTACCTTGGTGCTATTATGCATATTCATATTCTAAAAAAATCTGATAAGAAAGGGGCCCCTCTTGCCTCTCCAACCCCCATGAATACACCATTGTATCAAATGTGTATTACATTGGTGAGTGGTCCAACAGAGGGGTTCCAGAGACACAACAAAAAGGAGGACAATTTAGATTTTTTGAACATACATTGTATAGACTTAAAAAATTAATTAGGCAGTATATGATTTTCTTTTATAAAAAAATGTTTTTTTTCTAATATGCCAAAAGTTTTTTGTACCTCTAAAATTTTCTAAATACCTACTTTAAAATAAATGGAAATTCTTGAGAACCCATATTTATTACACAATAAGTATTACCAAAATAGTTTTTTTACTCAGTTTCATAGGTAATACACCAGAATGTGCCTTTGTATTAGCTCACACATATACTATACTATAGTAGTGTGAGCTATGGTGATCCTAATTTTTTCGAGAAAAAAAAGTTGCTCCGATTTCAAAAAATTTTATATATCTTTGCGTTTCAGATGATTTTGAAACTTTTTTGTTGCGCCGTCTGTCTGTCTGTCTGTCTGTCTGTCTGTCTGTCTGTATGTCTGTCTGTCTGTCTGTCTGTATGTCTGTAACGACCAACGCGCATAACTCAAAAACCGCTTGGCCGATTTTAATGAAATTTGGTACCTAGGCTGGGTCTTGGGTCGAGATGGTCCCATTTAAAAATGAACAAAATCCACCAAACAGAAACCAAATAAAAGGGTGGGGGTAAATTTCAAAAATTAGAGTTTATGTGAAAATATGGCGTGTGTGATATCAAACGAAAGGTAATTGAGTCTGCAGTTAAACAAAATACATTTTAATTTATTTAAAAAAAAAGGGGGGGGTATATTTTAAAAATTAGAGTTTAAGTGAAAATATGGCGTGTGTGTCAAACGAAAGGTAATTGAGTCCGGAGTTTAACAAAATACATTTTAGTTTTTTGTTTTTTTAAGGGTGGGGGTAGATTTCAAAAATTTGAGTTTAACTCAAAACATGGCTTGTATGGTATCAAACAAAAGGTAATTTAGTCTGGAGTTAAATAAAATATATTTCAGTTTTTAGTTATATTAGCTCACACGTACACTATAACTATAGTACCTAGTGTGAGCTTAGGGGCCCATATATTGGCAGAGTATTAGCTCACACTACTACTATAAGTAGTGTGAGCTATGGTGATCGTAATTTTTTCGAGAAAAAAAAAGTTGCTCCGATTTCAAAAATTTTTATATATCTTTGCGTTTCAGATGATTTTGAAACTTTTTTGTTTTGCTGTCTGTCTGTCTGTCTGTCTGTCTGTCTGTATGTCTGTCTGTATGTCTGTCTGTATGTCTGTCTGTATGTCTGTCTGTAACGACCAACCCGCATAACTCAAAAACCGCTTGTCCGATTTTAATGAAATTTGGTACCTAAGTTGGGCCTTGGGCCGTGATGGTCCCATTTAAAAATGAACAAAATCCACCGAACGCAAGCCAAATTAAAGGGTGGGGGTAGATTCCAAAAATTAGAGTTTATGTGAAACTTTGGCGTGTGTGATATCAAACGAAAGGTAATTAAGTCTGGAGTTAAAAAAAAATGAATTTTAGTTTATTTTTAAAAAAAGGGTGGGGGTAGATGTCAAAAATTAGAGTTTAAGTAAAAATATGGCGTGTGTGATATCAAACGAAAGGTAATTGAGTCTGGAGTTAAACAAAATACATTTTAGTTTTTTTTAAAAGGGGTAGATTGAAAAAATTTGAGTTTAAGTCAAAACATGGCATGTGTGGTATCAAACGAAAGGTAATTGAGTCTGGAGTTGAATAAAATATATTTCAGTTTTTGATTATATTAGCTCACACTATAACTATAGTACCTAGTGTGAGCTTAGGTGCCCATAGATTGGCAGAGTATTTTTTCTGGTCGCAAGAATTTTGGATGGGATGGCTCGTCCCGCCCCTCTTCAGGCACGCTACTCCGCTGCACAGTCCTACACAATCATGCCACAATCCCTCACAATCTTAGCAAAAGATTGTGGATTTTCACAATCGGTGTACACATTTTGGGTTAGCTGTTCACCCCTTGGCCTCCATCCTCTCTGGGATCACCACTGGTAAGGCAGACCTTAGTAGGAATAGGTAGAGGAAATTTTTGTTTTTAAGGTAGCTAGGTAAATAAAAAACAAGAAATTTATTTATTTAGTTATTCAACTGATAAACTGGGTTCTTAATGCCCAGGGTGCAACACCTTAGAGGGCCTAATACAATGGGTTAAACAAGTGGGTCCATATCTTATTTGTGAGCCTGGCCTGATTATGTGCTAAGGTAAACCAAGTCTACAGTACTCTACTAGTATTTGTACACTTGCTTTCGGCAGCTCACATAGTGCACAATGGTGACAAAGTTAGTGCTTAATTATATATCATCTTTTAATGCTAAGCAGGCAGAAAAATGAAGGACCGATGTACCAAAATCAAGCATTATGTTTGGCCATAGTGCATTATGGTGTTATATAAACCAACCCTTGAGTTACACCAAAAAACAGACAGACTGATGAAAAAATTTTGACAGCACTTTTAAGGTTCATTCAGGACTGATAAGTACCATGCAGGGACCCCTTGATTGGCCCCATTGTGCGCTCCCTGACAAGGCATCGCACCAGGCTTTCAAGGAACCAGTCACTGTTTACCCAACTTTAGTTCCCTCTCAAAGATAAAGGGATACTCTAAATGATGGGCAAATAAACTTTCTTTTATGGCTGTGAGTGGACATTTGTTTAAACAAACACCAAATTGCTTGTTTAAAAAAAAACACAACCACAGTTTAGGTTAGAAAAGAAAACAACAAACAGAAGGCACGGTCAGTAAAGAAACCGGTTGCGTAACTCGGTGTTTAGGCGGCCGGGTCGTGACGTCAGGGCTACGTCACAGTTTTCCTAGAAATCAGCAGTCAAACGCTGTTTATATCGAAATTTCATCTTTTGCGAGGAAATTTTGAAATTTTTGGGTGTTTTCGTCTTGTAAGTGTTTAAATACCTGTTACGTGCTTACTATAAATGTATTAAAAACTAAGTAAAAGAACTGGTGAGGTTTTAATTATAATTTAAATTTTAACAAACACACATTTTTCTGTATCGGTTGTTTCCTACCCATACAATGTGGGTCATACAAGGTTACAAGGGGAGCTGGAAAATGGACCTTGGGGGAATGGGTTTTCTCTCTATACTGCATCTGATATCTGCAACCAACAAATAATGTTTAAGATAACTTTTTGATAGTTATCATCACAATCAGTATAGGCCAGGACAAAGATTATGAAATGAACTTTACATACACATAGAAAATTACTAATAGTTTAAAAAATACTCAATGTTGTTGGCTGCTTTTAAGGCGCCTACTAAAAATAGTTCTTAAATGATGTTCCTATTACACAGCATACCTACCTTTTCTTGAAAAAAAATTAAACTTAAAAAAAAGCTCGAAAAAAAGTAATTTTAATTTCTTAAAAATTGAGGGAAATAATATTGCTGTTAATTTATTTTAAATATTTGATTTATTTTCCTAAAGTTAAAAATAACGAAAATATTCCAAATTCAAAATTAGGCTTAGACTACTTTCTACCAACTAAAATTAAAATACGTAATTTTGAATTTAAAATGTCTTCGTTATTATTTTAAACTTTAGGCAAAAATTTTTTTGAAAAAAATTGTTTAGAGTTAAATGGCCTATCAAAAAAAAAAATACAGGGTATATAAATTTTTTTAAATGTTTTTTGAAAAACTCAAAAACTCCAAATAGCGATGCTCTATTTTTTTTAAATTTGAGTATCTTAAACTGCATTAAAAATACTACTAATTTGCCAATTTAAACTTTTTGCTATCTTTAATAATAAAAAACTTAGCAATGGTGGACACTTAACTTGGAACACTATATAACGCTCAAGCAGGAATGAAGTAATATTGGCCTTGCGTTACAGTCGATGTATTTTTTTATGATATTTCTTGAAAATGCGTTAAGAAGAGGTGATCAAAAATCCTGAATCTTTGCGTTATGTTATTTATGAATGTTCCCTTATTGCCTTATTGACTAGTCATTTTAACATCCTTTTGAAAAAATTTTTTGATTACATTTTACACAAAAAAATCTAGTTTTAGTTATTTCCTACCCACCAAAAAAACCAATAATATGTGGCGAGTTTGCTTTAGAGTTCGGCGTAAAAATTTAATTAAATTGAACAAGAGAGTAGCAAAAGTATTTATAATCGTGTCCTGAATCTGATATTTATAAAACTATTGGAATTTTTATCATACATTTTTAAATTATTTAATTTTTTAATAAATTTTGGTATTTTTCCTGCTTTTAAATAGACCTATCTTTATTTCTCTCATAATGTAACGTATAGGTCTTTCTTTGTTGACCGTGGAGCAGGCAAAATGCCGCGTCATTGGCTGGGAGTTACCACACAACCGGTTTCTTTACGAACCTTGGATCAGGCTTGACACAATTTGACAATAAATCCTCCTTTTTTCAACAGTCATAATCGCACTGGTCTTCTGGCCAAGCATTGGTAGGGGCTGTTCAAAAGTTTTGTAATAAACAGCTTAAAATACAAAATTGCTAAATTGCCGCTTTTTGTAGCTAAATAATAGAAATAAGAGCTTAAAATTTATGTTATTTAGCTAGCTAAATTTTAGCATGCTTATTAGCAATTATTTAACTTTAAAAAAGCAAGTCCTGGGTAATATTACATCAATAGCCATTTTATCCATAAACACCTGCTATCAGAGAGGTTCTACAGCTAAAATAATTTCTAAACCACAGCTAGCTGTTTTACAGCAAAAACTAAGCTCTGACAACACTTTCACAGCAGAGTTTTTGCTTTTAAACTATATTGTCCAGTTTGTGTTACTTGGGTGTTGGGTACTGTTGGCTCCTGTCGGGTCCTGTCGAGTACTGTTGGGTCCTGTCGGGTCCTGTCGCGTACTGTTGGGTCCTGTTGAGTACTGTTGGGTCCTGTTGGGTCCTGTCGTGTACTGTCGAGTACTGTTGGGTCTTGTCGAGTACTGTTGGGTCCTGTTGGGTACTGTTGGGTCCTGTCGAGTACTGTTGGGTCCTGTCGGGTCCTGTTGAGTACTGTTGAGTACTGTTGGGTCCTGTTGGGTACTGTCGGGTCCTGTCGAGTACTGTTGGGTCCTGTCAGGTACTGTTGAGTCCTGTCGAGTTCTGTTGGGCCTGTCGAGTACTGTTGGGTCCTGTTGAGTACTGTTGGGTCCTGTTGAGTACTGTTGAGTTCTGTTGGGTCCTGTCGTGTACTGTTGAGTCCTGTCAAGTACTGTCGTGTCCTGTTGGGTCCTGTAGATTACTGTTAAGTACTGTCGTGTTCTGTTGGGTCCTGTCAAGTACTGTCGTGTCCTGTTGGGTCCTGTAGAGTACTGTTAAGTACTGTCGTGTTCTGTATGGAAAAAACTATAAAATTTTATTAATTAGAGACATAAAAAGGTCGTTTTGGTGCAAAAGCAGTGGCGGTCTGTGGGGTGCAAAGCTGGAGGAGCGAAAATCGACTTGAAGGTGGAAATTATGATTTTATTTAAACTATATTGAGTAATTGTAATTACACTATTAAGATCTGGTAAGGACCTACCCAGTTTTTAACTTTTTTTTATCTTTCAAAAACTGTTTTTTTTCATAATATTACTGAAGTAGTCGGGATGCAGTTCTAAATAAATTTGAGTGTATGTATGGATAGTATAAGGTGTTGCACGCTCGACTGAAGATCCAAAGGCCATGAGTTCGATTCTCACATAAAACTTTTTTTTTCAAACAACTTTAAATTAAAATTTGCTAATGACTAATTAATACGGGTTGCTTACGTGATGGTCATGAATATTTATACAGTGTCTCAAGATCTCTCTGCACTTTATTTGCATTAGAATTAACCTTATTCGTATTAAAAATAACGATATAACAACTATCAAATTTTTTTGTTATTTTAACTGACCCAAAATGCCTCCATTGATCTTTTTTAACTTTTGTTTATTAAAATTAAAAAACATATTAATAAAACAAAAAATGGAAATTATACAAAAATTGGCAACGGTGGATACACTTTAATCAGCAGGCGTTGAAAAGCAAACGATCCCAATGTAAAACTGTCTCTGCGGGAATTTCAAAATGAGAATATTAGATAAAAGGCGAAATTTTTAAAATTAAAACTTTCCTGTCCTCGTTTTGGGAGGTTGAAATCGTTGTTAAACCAAACCGAAACCAAACCTAACCTTGGTCAATTGATCGGAAACCTATCCTAACCTATTTGAAATCGTTTGCTTTTCAAGCGCTAATCTTTAATCGGTTGGAGGGTGAATAGAAACAAAAACAAAATTCTTTAAAATATACTAAATATACACTGCTGTTAAACCAAAACTACCTAGTAGTAATTAATAAATTTTAATTAAAGTTGTTTAAAAGAAAAAAAAAATCCTAGGTGTGGGCCTCGAACCCATGACCTGCGGATCATGAGTCAAACACTCCACAAGTTATGCTCTTTATAAGCTTATATAAAATATCTTTTTGAACTACATCTCGATTGCGTCAGTAATATTTTAAAAAAATCCAATCTGGAATATAAAAACAAATAAAAATCTGGGTAGGTCCTTACAAGATCTAAACTTAAGCATAGACTAATAGTGCAATTACCGAGGGTATTGTAAAATATTTTTACGTATTTTTGTCTTCTTTGCACTTCTTTGTGTCCCTAAAAATACTTTGAATACCGAGTTGAATATACTTTATCGAGTATTTTGCGAGGGAATTGATCCCTCTTCGTCCCTCTTTTATTGAACTTTTATCAAAAATAAATTTTTATTGGTATGGACAAAAAAAGTCCGTTTATTTTTATATTTTTATAGCATCAAAAAAGTTTTTATGACCTCGTTACGCCTCGTTATGACCAAAATAATTCAGTCCTGTTGGGTCCTGTCAGGTACTGTCGTGGTCCTGTTGGGTCCTGTTGGGTCCTGTCGAGTACTGTCGTGTACTGTTGGGTCCTGTCGGGTCCTGTTGAGTACTGTCGTGTACTGTTGGGTCCTGTCGTGTACTGTCGAGTACTGTTGGATCCTGTTGAGTACTGTCGTGTACTGTTGGGTCCTGTCGTGTACTGTCGAATACTGTTGGATCCTGTTGGGTCCTGTCGAGTACTGTTGAGTACTGTTGGGTCCTGTTGAGTACTGTCGAGTCCTGTTGGGTCCTGTCGTGTACTGTCGAGTACTGTTGGGTCCTGTTGGGTACTGTTGGGTCCTGTCGAGTACTGTTGAGTACTGTTGGGTCCTGTCGGGTCCTTTCGCGTACTGTTGGGTCCTGTCGTGGTACTGTCGGGTCCTGTTGTGAAATTTGTACAGTACTGTTGAAAGTTGATGACCCCTCGGTCAGAATAGTGCCCGGCACAATTATTGCCTTGCTTTATTGCAATAGGTCCCTATTATTTCTGCTCTTCCTGGCACTAAAATTAGCCAAGAGAGTAAGAAGGAGATACCAGGAGAGTGAGCGAAAAGAAGATATATATACAGGGTGTCCCAAAACTCTGAGTCCACTCAAATATCTTCTGAACTATTGAAGATAACTGAACCATATTTGGCAGTAATCGTTAACATCAAGAGATCTATTTTATGAAGAGGCGGTTGTGCTGCCCCTGCATTAGGGGGCGACATAGGGGCGATCAACTTAAAAATTTTAATTATAAATCCTTTTTGAGTGATACCTCGTTTTAAAGGTATTTGAAAATTAAATACATATTTTGATATAGCCGTTAATTGTCTAGACAATCAAATCTGTCAAAATCTATGGACTGTCGAAACTAATTTTTTCAGTTTTTGTCAAAATTCACAAGTTTGTTGTTTTAAACAAAAACCTTATTGAGAGATATCTTGTTTGAAAGGTCTTTGAAAAACCACGTACGCCAACTGTCCCTTGCCTGTGATAAAAAACGTGTCAAAATCTATCGACTGTCAAACATATTCTTTTACCATTTTTTACAAATTTTTAACTATAGCTATACCCCATACGTGGGGATTTTTGACACATATTTGTTGGTATTGCCATGTAGTTTAAGGTTTTGGTTGTTTGCCTCTTGTCAATTACAGCATACCCGGGAAAAACATGGAAAAGCACGGAAATATGGATAAAATTACTTATACAGTCAGTGTCTATGACAGATCAGTACAATTAAAAGGTGTTTGAAATACAGGGTGTTTTTCAGAAAATAAAAATCGAATAAATATCTAAAATATAAATATAACTTTTTTCTTAATGTATTTTTTAAACTTTTTTGTTAATGTTATGTTATCTGCAATAGTTCAGCAGATATTTGGGTATACCTGGATTTTTGGGACACCCTGTATATATTTTTACAAATCAAAAAAAGAACCAAGTCTCTAGCTCAAACCGTTAAGAAGTTGCCAAAATCACGTGAGCTGTCAATTTAACAGAAAAGTATCAAGTATGTTTTTTCGTAAGATTTTTGACGCTGAGTTTAAATATGTAACTGCGGATTCGCTTTTCTGTGCATAAATTGTTTTTTCCCCTAATGGACCCATGCCATTGTCGTACTTCTATGGAACGAAAACATCGAATTATGTATGCCGCATATTTTTTGTTTTTTTCAGGAACACTATTAACTTTACGACAAAAAGTGTGCCATCCTTTTTTGAAGATAATTAAATTGCCTTTTAGCGGGGGTACATTTTGACCCCGTAGGGGCTTGCTTTACATAAAAAAATTGCCCTCAAAAATAAAATTGTAAAATACGCTTCGGCCATGTTTAAGCCGCCATATCTACCTCAGTATCCGTTTCTGTTTGAAACTAATAGCCGTTTCTTATTAAGCTTGACATCCTTTTTCGATCTGTATAGTTTTTTAGTCACTTTCATGACTATGGTGAAAATATGAAAATTTTGTACCTGGGGGTAGGTATAGGCCAATTTAGTGGTTTTTTAAGTGTAACTCGAGAACCGCTTAATCTACAGCAAATATTAGACCCACAATGAATACACCTTAACAATCTACATATTTTTTATTTTTTATGTTTTTTTTGTAAAACCAGTAGTTTTCTTTAAAAAATCAAAAAACCTAAAAAAAAAACAGCATATTTGAGGAACTTACAGAATTTATAGTATAGACACAAATAAAAAACAAAGTATTGATAGTGATTTGGAGAGACCATTACAGTAGAAGCTAATCACAATTTGTTTGAGTAAAATCGATGTCATAATAAAAAATTTACGTACATTTGATTCAAACTCCTTTTCGCCATCTTTAAACAAAGATGGTGGGTTGTTTATGCAGGATTTTCGCAGGTATCTCCATTTTTTTTGGGACATGGTCTTATGACGAATCGATTAAAATATATGAGTATCGGTTTGCAATTCAAGCCCAAAATCCTACTGGGCTATTATACTATTATTAAATGCATATATTTTATTCTAGGGAAAGGGGTAATTACACAGACGTGTTAATGTGTCGCTAAATGACGTTTTTCCGAATCATAACTCAGGGTATGGTTTTTTCGCAACTCTATGGCCCCACCATACTGCAACTCGGTGCTTTTGTTGATAAACTATATAGTTTTTGAAACATGAATTTTCAAAATTTAGCCATTTTGGTCTTATGGGATTCCCTACCCTAAAATTCGCTAAATGATGTTTTGTCGAATCCTAAACATATCATATATAATCATTTGTGATAATATACTATTTTTTAACTCGCGCGGTTACTGTAGGACTCGATACCAGTTTAGGCTTAGCTACCTATTTACTTATGTTCTCTGATAATGCATTTCATCGCCTTAATGCAGAACTATTGTCTTCACAACACAAAAATAAGTTTTTACAGGAGAACATTTTTTTAGTTGGACGTGGGTCGAGGTATCCCCGCCTTAATTGGTCGGGCGGATCGTGGGGACGTTTCATCCCTTAGACATTCAATATTTCTGCTCTCAATAAAGCGCGCTTGGAGCTATACGTTTCCGCAAAAAAACGAAAAATGGGAAAACTGGACATACAATAGTTCTGCATTAAGGTGACGATTTGTTGTGCATCAAAATGTTCAGTGGTCAAGGTCCAAAAGCTAATTTGTTCAAAAATATGCGGTAGGTATTTGTGGAACCGCAAAAAATCAAGCGTGAACCCAATATTTTCGTAAAAATCCAGCAGCGCCGTTGACAGCACAGTCTATACACTGCGGTTTCAATTTGACCAAAACGATGCGCTCTTTTAAACCATATCGCCATTATTTTTCCAAAACTACCCTAATTCTCAAAACTAAATAATACATCAATAGGCTCTAAGTATGTAAACTGAACACCCTGTGACCAATAAAATTCGTTGCGGTCGCCAATTTGACCAAAATGCGGTTTCTTGTGGGTGTCTTTTCGTCTCGAATTGATCATGGTTGCTATTCGGTACGACACCCATTTACCACGGATCACCTTTGAGGTGATCCGTGCATTTACTGTGCCAGGGCTATCAAAACGGACGGGCCACGATCCTCCATTTTGTTGACACATCGGAGGCTGTTTTTTTTTTGATGGTCACGTCACAGCACATCTGACCTGTCTTTAAAATATTGAGGTTGGAATGACGGTTCATGAATATTTGATTTTTTTTAAATAAAGCCTATTTTGAGACTGTTTTTACTATTTTTTTAATTTTTCAGAGCCGCTTCATTAGCTCACACAAAAATTAAATTTAAAGCAGAAGCGAATGTGTTCGTTTCTGCGTGGAAAGTAATCAGATTACCTACATCTATTTGTTTATATTCGACAGTCGGCAGACTTAATATAGTTATTTCTATGTGTTAACAAAAATTACATCAAACAATGATTTTTTTGTAGTGTAATCAGTGACGGATCCAGGGGGGGCCAGAGGGGCCCGCCCCCCCCTTCCCAAACTATATAACTTATTTTTTAGTTTAGCAGCATCACTTATTTAAAATTTGTCACAAATTCTACTTATTTTTATTTTTAATTTCGCCTGCGGCGCTATTATTCTCCTTTAGCTACTAAATATTACACCTCAATTTCTATCCAAAACCACAAAAAAAATGTTTTTTGATGTTTGCTGCCACTTTGGCCCCTCCCCCCCGGAAATCCTGGATCCGCCTCTGAGTTTAATTTAGTTTTAAAAAGATTAACGCTGGTATTCTATTTTAAATGAACTTTATTGTAAAAAAATCATTAAAAAATCGAAAAAGTTTTAAGAATTAAAATACAAACAAATAAACAAATGACATGACACACACAGACGACAGTCAAATACATCTCAAATATAACAGTTGGCATGCCGTACATGGCGGATAATTTGAATTCAAAATAAGGAATGCTAAATCTTGGATATTTTAATCATCTTGCATCCTTACAAAAGTTTGGTGGAATATCGGGATGGTGTCTGAGAATATTTCACTGAAATTTCTGTAGTGTCATTTTACATAAAAAAACGTCTGGCGTCCCATAAGACCCAATGTAAAAGTCAGCCCCCCGAGAACAGCTGATTTTTCCAGGGTCGTGGCCTGTATTTTTTTGTTGGCCTTGACTGTGCAATAGACTGACCGATTCACCTCATTGACGTATGCATGGAATAAATAACATGTCTTCGATGACGTATGTCTTTCCATAATAAACTCCATATCATAATTTTTGAGATAACTTTTTGACAGTTATCAGTTGTTTACCATAACAAATAGCAAACGAAAAAAAGTTGTAAAAAGTTGTCTCAAAGTTGACATAAAATAATTTATTTGTCTATAAAATCCTTTTTTAGGTGTAACAATGACATTGTATACACTGTGTCCCATTTAAAACTTCCCAACCGGGATTCTCGAGAACTGCTGAAAATTTTTAGAAATGCCGAGACACGTCGATTTTGATTGCGATGGGGACACTTTTTGGCTATCTTGAAATTTTTGTATCACGCACAACCTTCGAGGGGTATACTTTACCCCTATATTTTGAATAGGGAAAGTGTGTCTAGTGATTGAAACTCTCTTATTGAATATCTTTACAACCATGTAAAAATTTCGAAAATCCATCGATTATGTTTTGAGATATTTGCTTTCAAATTTTCAAATTTAACATGGAATGATAAAATAAAAATTAAATCCGAAAAATATAAAATTCTAATTTAATTTTTATTTTATCAGTCTATGTTAAATTTGAAAATTGGAAGGCAATTACCTCCAAAAATAATGGATAGATTTTTGAAATTTTTACACGGTTGTAAGGACATTCAAAAGGCCTTCAAAACAAGGTATGATTAGACCCACTTTCCTATTCAAAATATAGGGGTAAAGTATACTCCTCGACGGTGGTGCATGCTACAAAAATTTCAAGATAGCCAAAAAGTCTCCCCCTCGCAAACAAAATCAGCTTGTCTCGGCATTTTTTAAAATTTTCAGCAGTTCTCGAAAAATCCCGGGTGGAAAGTTTTAAATGGGACAGTGTATAAAAATATCAATGTTTTTACATTTTAACCGCTAATATCTTAAAAACTGCTATTTTAAATTAAGCAAAACATACACCGTTGTAAAGCTGATGCAAAACCATTTCCAAAAAGGCATCACAAAGGACCCGATGTTGGCGCAGACCAAGGCATTGAATATATAGATAACGTTCCCCTCCAATCCCTCGAAGCGTTTTCAAAATTAGGTAAATATCTCTATAGGTTCTCAAAATACCTGGGGTGGATAGTTTTTAAATCGTCACCATGTATATAAAACTCATATACGTAAATTACGTATATGATAAAACTGCTAAAAAATTTATATTCTATTTTGATTTAAAAATGGCAGCCGGTAGTTAAAACCCCGAACCTGATGTCGAATAAAATCGGAGTAAGTCAATGTTAGCTGTCCGCAATATTTTAAGCCGCCTATTCGCGCAAAAACGGATGCCTAGCTGCGAGGCCAAACGAATGCCCCGTTCGCATTCATTTTTAAGTTAATACGTCCCTCGAGGCAAGCAATTCTCAACTGAATGCTCGTTCGCGGGTTCATGCGTGTTGCTATTGGCCACACATTTAAAGTAGGTTCATATACGTATGCGCGTTCGGCCTCGTAGCGAGGCATGCGAATTCTGCCTCAAATGTACGCGCCCTTACACTGGTAGATTTTCGCCTTGCGGCTTAGCTGCATGGTTAAAAATCGACCCGGGCAAATCCCACTTCACGGTAAAAAAAAATGTCTTAGATCAAAGCAAATTGCTTTGAAGTAAAATAATTTGTGCTTTCCTATTTACCAGGAGAATATTTTCTTGATA
Source organism: Aspidapion aeneum (assembly GCA_963576565.1). NCBI lineage: Eukaryota > Metazoa > Arthropoda > Insecta > Coleoptera > Brentidae > Aspidapion > Aspidapion aeneum. Next base: position 27,411,901 of record OY755038.1, on the reverse strand, counting down.
TAGCACAAAAAATATCTTGGCTTTTATTTTAATGTGAAACAGAAATTGTTTTATTATAAATTGGAACTGAATTAATCTAAGGCACCGTTTTCTCTGGAAGCAAAATATTACTTATATAAAGACAATTTGCTTTGTTACAAAATGGAGTTTACTGAATCAAAACAATTAAAGAAGAAAAATAAAGTCTCATTTCAAGATTGAACGCTGCGTTGAAGTAAAAAGAAATATTTTAATTCAAAACAAATTGTTTTAAAGTAAAACAATTTATTGAAGAAAAAACGTGTTTTCGTTGTAGAGAAATTTTTTTACCGTGTTTACTCTTACAAGAAAAACCAGGTTCATTTTCAAGGTCCAACCGCAACATGGTCCAAATGGGACAGGTTTTGTGTCGGCGAAAATTTTTGAATATTGTCCCAACCGGGTTCTTGTAAATATTGCCTTTTCAACTGTCCAAAATTAACAAATTGATGGGCAGTTTATTGCCATTCTTAGACGACAAATTGTAGGGTTAAATGTTTATAATAGGGTTGTGACCGATGTTATGGTTTGATTGGACCGCAATAAAAAATGGTTTAATATTTGTGACAAATGGTTCTAGTCATATTTTTATTACCTGTTTAAATGTGATGGACATTTTGCCAATTGAAATTCCTGTTAAAAGTTTAAATATTTTTATTATTTAAATGCAGTTTTTTTCCTATTTTTGAAATTGGTTTATAATTAGAAGAATTAAAAAATATTTCCAGGGGGTCTGAGGGCTGTCCTCATCTGGGCCTCAGAAATATCATTTTGAAATCTATAAAATTCAGATTCAATGCGCCTTTCACGCTAAAGTATAGAAAGTTGCAGCTAGACTATCTTGATTCTTGAAGATTCATATGTGAGTGGACCTTGCAGTCCGTCCATTGCGACCACCAGTGGGTCTATTGTGGCTCACTTTTGTGTGGTTTCTCACCACTGCACTGTATGCCTAGTCCTCCAAAAAGGCCACCTATAAGTTTGGGTGAGACACTAAGAGTAAACGTACAATAGCCAGACATTCGCACAATACATGTCTGACTATTTCATGAGCATGAAGTTAGCGAAGCACCCATCGCAAATCGAATCGCGACTAGGTGGATAATTGGCCGTTAATTAGTTGTGAATTAGTTGTGGAAAAGTTTATTTTGTCGCTCTTATTCTTGACCGTTTTTTTGGGTGCTTCCTTCAGCACCCTTCTCAAAAATGACTTTAGACATAACCTATCGAAATCAAATATCGTGGGTAATTTGCCGCTAATTAGTTGTGGAAAAATTAATTTTGTCGCTCTTATTTTTGACCGTTTTTTGGATGCTTTGCTAAATTTATATGAAGTTACACCCTCGTAAAAAATGGCTTTAGACATGACGTATCGAAATCGAATATGGTGAATAATTTACCGCTAATTAGTCATTAATTAGTTGTGGAAAAATTAATTTTGTCGCGTTTATTTTTTAGTGATTTTAGGATGTTTCGCTAACTTAATATAAATTTAGCGAAGCACCCAAAAAAACGGTCAAAAATAGGAGCGACAAAATTAACTTTTCCACAACTAATTAACGACTACTTAGTGGCAAATTATTCACCATATTCAAATTCGATAGCTCATGTCTAAAGCCATTTTTGACGAGGGTGTCTCACTAACTTCATATGAATTAAACGCTTCGCCAAAACCCAAAAAACGGTCAAAAATAAGAGCGAAAAAAAAATTAATTTTTCCACAACTAATTAACGACTAATTTGCGGCAAATTATCCACTATATTCGATTTCGATAGGTTATGTCTAAAACCATTTTTGACGAGACTTCATACAAAGTTAGCGAGGCACCGAAAAAAACGCTCAAAAATAAGAGCGACAAAATTAATTTTTCCACAACTAATTAACGACTAATTAACGGCAAATTATCCACCATATTTGATTTTCAGAGGTCGTGTCTACAGTCATTTTTGACAAGGGTGCTTCGCTAACTTCATATGAAGTTAGCGAAGCACCCTTGTCATGAACCTTGAATGAACCAAAAAAAACGGTCAAAAATAAGAGCGACAAAATTAATTTTTCCACGACTAATTCACGACTAATTAACGGCAAATTATCCACCTAGTCGCGATTTGATTTGCGATGGGTGCTTCGCTAAGTTCATGCTCATGACTATTTCATCAAAAAACATGTCGAATTGTTGGACCATCCTCCATACGGTCCCGACGACTTCTATTATTTCCGAAAATTGAGAATGGACTGCGCGTTCAAAGATTTTAGTCGCCAGAGGAAGCAGTCGACGCCTTCAAGAATGCAATTTTGACAGTACCAACAAACGAGTGAAATTACAGCCTTGACAACTGGTTTGAGCGCATCCAAAAGTGCATTAATTTTCGTGGAGAATATTTCGAGAAACATAAAGTCTTTAAACGTTTCCTACTGTTTTATTCCAGCTGTATAAATGCGAAACTTAAAAGACAACCCTAGTTCATCCACGAATCTTTAACGAATTGGAAATCTTAATGCGAAAACAAGAATAAAAACTAAAATACTTGTTGGTTGGAAACATGAACAAAAAGCTCTAAGAAATATCAATAGAAGCCGTTAGTCCAATAACAAGTAACCTCTATTAACTTTATACAATAATAGTGAGAATAAAAATCATTTTGCATAAAGGAAAATATCGGCTTGAAGAAAAGATTTGACAAAATTAAACCGTAACAAGGATTCAATAAGTTTTTGCCCAAAATTATAACTGCAAATTCATATTGCAGGTAATATTAGGGACGAACTTTTTTTGCATAAGAATTTTATTGGAACTACGTTTTTTGCTCAAGTACAGCTAACATTTTTATGGTAGCCATTTACAAAAATGATTTTTGGTTATTATTCAAAAAGGTTTTACAAACAGCAGTAAAAAATGCAATATTGCAAAACCGTTACATAACTGCCAATGGCGGCCCATTTCCAAGAATTTTGTAAGAAATAAATAAGTTGGTATAACAAGAAACATATAATAAAAATGGCTCTGCTACAGAATAGCGCCTTACAAAATAGCGCTACTTCAAAATGGCGCTGCCACAAAATAGCGCTGCTACAAAATAGCGCTGCTACAAAATAGCGTGCATCAAAATAGCGCTGTTCTGTAGCAGAGCCAATAAAAATATGTAGCTAATTTCCTAATAAGAAGTTTTTGAATGTTATTTTGACTTTTGGTGAATCAAAAACAAAAATAAACAAAAAAATATTTTGAAACTTAAGATTTTGACAACTTTGAGAACTGTTATGGTTTAATTAATCATAATTAACGATAACCATAAAATTATGCTAGTTGAAAAAGTATGTGTTTGTCAGTTTAGACCAGTACCTTTTAAAAGGAAAAAATTAGTAACAGCATGAAAACTAAAATAAAATTTCGGACTTCCATTGTCTTTATTTATTTTAAAACACGACGTTTCGGTTAGTAACCGTTATCAAGTGTAAACTAAACAATCTGGTCTCTAGGCTACTACTTACACTACTTGGTGTGCAGTCAGGTGTGACGGCCCGCCCCCTTTTTAATCCTAAGACGTCTGTTTTCCTTAAGGAGTGGTTTCCATATGTTTGGTATGTCCGTGCTTGGTTGACTGAAAACTTCTTTATTCTGCATTATAAACGCAGCTTCAATATACTTTCGTTTTCGCCAATGCGACTCCTTATGTAAAACTTTAGCTTCTGACCACTGAATCCTGTGATCATTTGACCATGCATGATCTGCTAAACCGGATTTTTTAATATCCACTAATTGGGTACTTTTTAGATGTTCATTTACTCAACCTGAAACTCTGAAACGTCGTGTTTTAAAATAAATAAAGGCAATGGAAGTCCGAAATTTTATTTCTGCACAATCATTGTCTACGAGTTTTAAACAAAGCATGAAAACTATTGGAAAATAAAAGTAGACTCGATGCGAGTTATTGGGGTGAAATGGAGTGTGCTTTTAGGGTTGATTATTGATTTTGGTTGTTTTTAGCGAAACTAGGTCTCAAAAAAAGTTAAATACAAATGTTACAGGTATATTACATTACATTACATTTCCGAGAAAATTTTAAAAAACCTGTTTTTTCAATTTTGTTTTTTATCTTCAAAACTATTTTTTTGTTTTTAACAAAAATTGGTGAATACTATATATATATTTGTGTCTTTGATAGGTTGTAATTTTTTTTAAATTAAATTATTGATTTTTATATTTGATTTTGATTTAAAACCTAAAATGACGTCCCATTTTCACCCAAAAATGCCCAAGTTCTGGAAACAGTTTTTCTTTTTAAAACGGGGGTTTTTTTCGCGAAGGCGTCTATTTTTAGACATTGTAAAAAAACATTAACTGCACAATGGAAAAATTTGCCAGGAAACAGACCTTAAGCACTTTGTTTGAAACTCGTAGACAATGATTGATTAGAAATAAAATTTCGGACTTCCATTGTCTTTATTTAAAAATTTTATATAAATATTTAAATTTTAAATATTATAAAATAAAGACAATGGAAGTCCGAAATTTTATTTCTAGACCTTAAGCAGTTTAAAAAATAGCAAAATTAAATTAGTTTAATGTAATTTAAATCAATATCCATCTCGTCTGTGCTTCTTTTGATTTTCACTATTTTACTTTTGCGTATTTCCTGGCAAATGTTTCAATTGTGATGCCTATTTCTTAAAAACAATCTAAAAATAGACGTCCCAACGAAAAAAACAAGCACTGTTTAAAAAAAAAATCTGCTTCCAGAACCATTTTGTGGATAAAAATAGGGCCTTATTTTAGGTGCCTATTAAATCAAAATAATCAATATTTTAATTTCAAAAAATTGCAAAGTGTTAAGAACATAAGTAGGTGTGTTTCACCAAATTTTGTCAAAAACAAAAAAAAAAATGCTGAAGATAAAAATAAAAAATGAAAAAAACCGATTTTTCTCGAAAAATTTTAGGTTATGTAAAAAAATAGTAACGAACAAAGTTGTAGAGCTATTCATTACCTATATTGTATTTAAATTTAACTTTTTTTAGTAGGAGGTCTAGTTTAACACCCCTAAAAGTTCACCCCATTCCACCCTAATAATTCGGATCGAGTCTAATTTATTTTTCCTGTTGGCTGCAATATTCAATTTCAATGGTTTTCAAGCTATTTTTTCCCATTTTGCCTTTGGTAGGTATCTGCACAGGTCTAGTTGTCAAATTCCATGGCGGTGTACTTAACTTTTACTTTAACTTTAACTTAATTGATTTTATTTATATGAATAAAAGAATTGTGGACATTACGGCCCAAAAGTAGAACAAAATAACTGACATTTTTGGAAAAATTGAGTTTTTCTTAAATTTGTAAAGAACCGTATTCTTACTTATTCATACGCACATTTTGATATAAGAATTTTTAAAATCGGTTAAGAAATGCTATGAAGGTATGATTTATTTGGGACTAAATTACTTTATTTACTCCAATGCTTTTGAAAAAAAATTTTCTCGGTCTTGATAAAAATGCAGTTATTTGGTTTGGTATCGGTTTTGAGTTAGTCCTTGATCGTTCACGAACTAATCCTAAAATTAACCTAAACATTTGTCTAAACCACGGAAGGCAATTTGTTAAAACCCTAGAAAAACTTACTAGTTAACTGTACAACAAAATAACGATAAGAATAAAACAACGTCTCCTTAACTAAAGGACTTCGTTATGTTTAATGAAGATTAAGGAATGCCAAGTTGCTACTGCACAGCCTCAGTAATAACCAAAACGATAACGAATTGTAAAATAAGCATGTCAAAATGTCTCTAATAAAGCATTTTTCTGTATTTTTGTCTTTAAATCCTTTATTGTGAAATTTTATTTCCTAAAAACAGCTGTAAACTGTAAACATAACCCATTAGCTGAAAACCAATAGATAAACCAATTTATCAATCAAATCAAAATCAATTAAACGAAATGCTCTAATGTGGTTTAATGTCCTCTGAAAATGTAATTGGTTGACCACTGGCCGAGAGCCCATCACAATTAGGCGTTAAAGCTCTATAGGTTGAATACAGGGTGAACTCTGGTAAAATTAAGTAAAATATCCTTGAAGTCACTTTTAACCCACAGTATAAATACATACTGGTCCACCCAATTAGGTCCACCATACAGTGGAATACACCCAATTTTGACTAATGCTGTGTATTTTTCGAGACAGCATTCGAAAGCAATCAGGACTCTTTTAGCCTCTTTATATTCCGTGCAGTCACGATATTTTGTCGCGTAAGCGTAAAAGAAGTTAGGTTACAGCGTTGTCACCTCTACCGATTTTTCGGTAGATCTACCGATTTAGCCTTTTACTTTACGATATACCGAATTACCATAATTTTCTACCGATTTTTTTTCAATATAAACTTGTTTTTTTTTATACGCCTCGTAATCGCGATTTAAAAAAAACACCATAAATACAATATTCTTTTTATGTAAGATCCTTTGTAGAATAAACATTTTATTTCAGGCCATTCTTTTTAAAAGTATATTTATGGCGCCATCTCTTGGATTTTGCGATATACTTAGCCGGCAGCAAGCGGCATTAAAGATGACGCTATTATAAACCCTGAGGTTTTTTTATAATATTATCTACCTGATAGGGACCTATTGCAATAAAGCCAGGCACAAATAGTGCCGGGCACTATATTGACAGCTTCACATTATAAGAACAGCTGTATTCTTTCAAACTAAAGCCATTGTGTAGGGGAGACCGGGGCTAGTTGGCGCAGTTTTTGGTTTTTTAATTTGTATGTCTTTGTGGTTTATTATGCAAAATAAAAAGGTAGTGCAGCATCTAGACGTTTAACTCAGCTATTTATGCGCCATTTATAACTTTTCTTTAGCTCTTATAGTTTAAAAGAAAATCAAGAAAAATCATGTTCATGCAAAATGCGCCAACTAGCCCCGCTCAGGGGCAAATTGGCGTATGGCCGGGGTAAGTTGACGCATTGGTTCAGGGTTGCGGACTAAATTGTTTAAATGACAAAAAAACCCTTAAATTATGTTAATAAACATAAGCTAAGCTTTAATTTAAACTTTAAAAAATTAACATTTATAAAATACACTTACCCAGTACTTTTTCTTTAAACAAAAATAAAAACATAAACTAATTCAAAAAATAATATAATCTGTTTACTTTCTTAAGCAATTAATGCACAAAAAAATTGCTGAAGTTTTACCAGCACATTCCTCATGAGCCCCGCCATGGCACGAGTAACATTTAATCCATTTTTCCCTAGGGGCACTATTTTTATATGTATCAGTGCAATAGAGATAAATGCTTAAGGGGTCATTATTTTTAATTTTTTAATTTTTTATTTGCCGGTAACTAATGCCGCTTTTTTAAGTTCTACCTTCTTTTTTTTTGGAGCTTGCTCCTCGCGAAGAGCTTCTTTAATGGGCGTATCTGTTAATATAGCCGTTGTTCGTCTTTTTCGCCCTTTGGTAATATTTTTTCTTGCTTCCGCTTTAGGTAAGGGCCGTATTTGAGATGGAAGTATCTCGTTTTTTTCTTTTCGCCCAAAATTTTACGAGACGGCCCTGGACGAATATCCTCGATTTGATTTCCGTCAACTTCTAAAGATTGTTGTAAAAGATCAGGTTCTTGATACTCCTGTAATGCAGCTTCTGCTGCTTGGGGAACATTTTCTCACCATTTCCTTTCACTTGATCATCACCCAAGTCAATATTATTAGGGTTTGGTCGGTCCGTGGAATATGAAGGTAAAAACTCCTCTTCGGAAAAGATATCCCGATTAACAGGATAAATTCTTCAAAACCGGCAGTAATATTTATGTTATTTCTGTACCAAAAATACTGCTTGGGGTAAGTTGGCGCACGCGCCAATTTGCCCCTGAAAAAATGAGCCAACTAACCCCAATCGTATTTTTTTGTTTCTTGAATTTTTTTCTCGTACAACACTAAGATATAAACAAAAATTTTAGCTTGTGTTTGGAACTAGAAATTCCATTCTTTAAACTACTCTATCTAGTAAGTACCTACAATTATTAACTTTAACTTTAAAACTTTATTGAGCAAGAATATGCTACAATTTTAACAATAGTAAAGTTAATTACATTAAAATCTAATTGTTAGCTATATAAATATTAATAAACCAAGTAATATTTTCAACTGTAACACAATAATTTATTCTACCTGCATCCAAATGAATAATACTATAATTAAACAAACTGCATTGAAAATAAATATTTTTTTAAACTTTTTTTAAATGTGGTTAATTTCTTTTCATTTTTTATTGAGTTTTTTAATTTATTGAATTCTGACAAACCTTTACAAAAAATTGATTTTTGGACAATTAATTTTTGGGAATTATTTAAATGAAAATCGTCTTTGTATCTTGTATAATGTGAATGGAAATTTTAATTTTGGAGGGCAAAATCTTTAAGTTGTTCTGGTAGTAGATTGTTTTGAATTTTGTAAATAAATATACAAACATTATATAAAATGAAATTTTTTACATTAAGCCAATTTAATTTTTTTAACATTAGTGTAATTTTTGTGTATTTATCTGCTTTAAGAATTATTCTCATTGCTCTATTCTGTAATATTTGAAGTTTTTCTAAAATATTTTCATTCGCTGTGTATAATATAGTTGAGCAGTAGGAAAAATGTGGTAATATTGTTGTATTGTAAACACATTTTTTAGAAAAAAATGATAAATAATAACTAATCCTTCCTAAATACCCAATTTTTGAAGAAATTCTTGATATAATATATTCGTAGTATTTATCAAACTTTAATTTTGAATCTATAATGATACCAAGATATTTGAATGAATTTGTAATTTCTAATTTCTCATTATTTATTGTGATTGCAAAATTTGTTAAGTTGCTTTTTGAATTTAAAATCATACATTTTGTTTTGTTTACATTCAATTTTAATTTGTTTGCGTTTAGCCAATGTACTACATTTTTTAATTCTGAATTTATTTCAATAGTTAGGTTTTCTAATGAAGTGCCTTTTAAATAAAGTAATGTATCATCTGCAAACATCTGTATCATACAATTTTTTAAAACTGTTGGTAGATCATTTATATATAAAATAAAAAGTAATGGTCCCAATTTACTTCCCTGTGGTACCCCTATATTGTTTGATTTTTCCGATGATAGTGAATTCAAAATTTTGGTTCGCTGTGTCCTGTTGCATCAATAATTTTTAAACCATTCTAACACTTTTCCCCTTAGACCAAATTTATAAAGTTTTTTTAATAGCCTTTCCCTGTCAATAGTTTCAAATGCTCTTTTAAAAACTAAAAATACCTCAACTATAATTTCATTTTTCTCAAAACTTATTTTCCATGTTTCTATAACGTATTGTACTGCAATTTCTGTAGAATGTTTTCGCCTAAATCCTGTTTGTTGTTTTACTAAAATTTTGTTGCTTTCTATAAAATTTAAAAACTGTTCATATACCACTTCTTCCAATAACTTTTTAATATCCGATAAAACATTTATTGGTCTTAATTCATCATATCTTTTACTATTTTTAACTTTTGGTACAGGTGTAATATATGAGCATTTGAGTATTTCTGGAATTTCTCAGTTTTTTAAGCACGTGTTTATTAGATTTAAAAGTGGATATCCTATGACCGAAAATGTTTCTTTCATTAGATTTTTGTTTAATACTTCATTTTTATTATTATTTGATTTTAAATTTGCAACTTTGTTTTTCAGTTGATTTAATGTTACTTCTTCAAATTTATGTATTGTTTTTTCTATGTTTATTTCATCTAAAAGAGACTCTGTGCTTGTATTTGGTATAGAATTAATAATGTCTTCTATGCTTGTTATATAATATTTGTTTAGTCGTTCTGATATGGTGTTTGGATCAGTTTCAATGTTGTCTTCAAATATGATTTCAGTTATGTCACTTTTTGGTTTGTTGTTGATTAAATTTTTCAATGTTTTCCACATTTTCTTGTTGTTTCCTTTATTTTTATCAATTTCCTTTTCAAAATAGAGTTTTTTCTCTTGCCTTAATACATTTACACATTTATTTCGTTTACCTTTATATTCTATCCAATCTTTTTCAGTTCTGTTAGTAGTAAATTTTTTATAAAAATGATCTCTGTCAGTTTTTGCATCATCAATTTTCTTATTAAACCATGGTGTTTCTGTTTTTCTGTAAGGTAATATTTTACTTTCTTGAATTTTATCAAGGTGTGTCCGATGTTATAGTATAGTTGTCCAAAAAGTGAATCAGCATCATTCAGTGTGTAATCCCAATGACATTCAATTAATTTTATACATAGTTTGTTGTAGTCTAAATAAGTTAAAGTGCTGGCTTTTGTTTTATGTTGGTCATTTACTTGAATTTCAATATAAGTCCAATAATGGTCACTTATTTTTGGTATTTTTTCCACACCAGATATTAAAGAAAAATAATTTGTTAGTACTAGATCTATTTTTGATTCTGTGTTATTGGTTACTTGTGTCGGTTCCTTTATTATTTGTCTTAGCCCATATAAATTAACCAGTTGTTTAAATTTTTCAACATAAAAATCTTGATTATCAAAGTTTATATTAAAATCTCCCATATTTATGTTATATTCCAAATTTTCTTCGCATATTAATTTAAAAAAGTCTAAAAATCTGTTAATGTTTCCTGATGGAGATCTGTAAAATACATTTAACTTGTAATTTTGTTTTTTGATTTTAAATTCTATTCTTAAAAACCAGTGTTCATAGTTTTCTGCAACTTCATCTTTGTTGGTTATTGATATTGAATTCGAAACAAAAATCATTACTCCTCCAGTATGTCTTGAGTTTGATAAACAGTTGAATAATGTGTAATTGTTAATTAATAGTTTGCTTTCCAAAATGTCTTTTTTAATATGTGTTTCAGTTGCGCATAATATTAGTGGTCTTTTGGATTCAATAAAATCAATAATTTCGTCCTTTGATGTTAAAGCCGTCTACATTTATTTGGTAAATTTTGTTAGTTTGATATTTTTTTATCTGTGTTTGCTATATTGAGGATTTTTTAGATATATAATCAATTTTGAGCTTATTTTTTTCTATATGATTTTTGTACACTTGACAATTTTGTTCAAAAGGTCCGTGATTAATAAAAAATCCAAGTTTAAATTTTTTGTTTACTTCAGAACAGTTTGGACATTCTATATTTTCTGTTGACGTTGTACAAGAATCTGAAGAATGTCCGTTTAATCCACATTTCATACAACTTTGGTTTTTAGTCCAAATTTTTGCTGAATGATTGAATCCGCAGCATTTAAAACATCTAAGTAAATTAAAATCTTCAAAAATTGGACAGATTGAAAAATTAATAAACAGCATACCTTTTTCCATTATTTTTGTGAAATATTCGCCATCAATTTCTATTATTTTTTGAATACTTTAACTTCTAAATTTTTCGTATTGATATATGAATTTTGTTCCAAAATTATGGTTTTGAGTTCTTCATTTTCCATTTTATCTTCAATCCCAATTATTTTTATTCTCGGATTTCGTTTCTCGTCTTCTTTAGTTGTACATTTCTCTCCCATTTTTTTATGTACTTCTTTTTTAATTTTATCCGCCTGATCTTTACTTTCACATAAAATTTTTACAGCACCATCTTTTTCATTAATAATTTTTCTTATCTCTACATTTAAAGATAAAGGATTTATGACTCTTCCTAGTTCTGTGTTAGTTTTCTTAAAATCTTGAGATTCATTTGGTTTTATAGTTATTGCAGTTACCTTTTTTAATGTTGAATTATCATTTTCTTTCTGTCCCAATCCTTTTACAACAATATCTGACCAGCTTTGAGTAATAGGTGATACATTTGCCTGTTGTTGGTTTTCCAGAGTTTTTATTATATTGGATAACTGATTTGTATGATTATCTAATAACTTTTTTACCTCGTTATTTAGTTTAACATTTTCTTTTATCATCACAATTTTCTCTTCTAAAAGTGTTATTCTGATCATAAGCTCTTCTATTAACTTATCTTTTGATGTAATTACCTCTTGTTTGGCCTCAATTATTTCCAGATAAATTTTTAAATCAGAGTTTTCATTAAATATTTCAATGTTGTTATTGTCAGTGTCTTTATCATTTAAAATTTCAGATTTTTCGCTTTTACTTCGTTCTCTGCCGCCTGAACTTTTCTTTCTTCTATTTCTCGATCTTGTTCTGGAACCCACAAAGTGGTTTCTAGTATATTAACTGAATAAAAATTTACTTACCACGTGTATAAACACATTAGAGAGCGCTCACACTGAGCGACTGCACTCTGAATACTGGAACACTTTACAAGCAGACACTAGGTCACGTACATCAAAATTGTCTATTCGCACAACGTTCCTAGACTGGTGGTTTAGTAGAAAATAGCCGTGCGCCAACTTGCCCCTGCGCCAACTAGCCACAGTCTCCCCTATTATAAGAGCCGGAATTAATGGAAAATAAACGACTGGATTTCTAAATTCGACTTTGGTATGTCAATTTTGAAAGATTAACTGTTAGTTTTTAATGCGAAACTGTCAATATAGTGCCCGGCACAATTTGTGCCTGGCTTTATTGCAATAGGTCCCTAGTATGTACCTAATTTTTTTATTTAATTCTTAATTTTGGTATTTTGTCAGTAAAAACAAATCGTAGAAATACAATTTACCTACTAAATCAATCCAAACTATCGACAGTTCTCCAGCACTACTTGCTGAGATGATTAAAAAATCTACCGAAATCTACCGATTTTTCTCGAAGCCTTTTACCGAAGACCTCAGGGTCGAGGGTGGCAACACTGTTAGGTTAGTCTGCCTTCGACCGCGCGCTCTTGAGGTGGGTTTTGGTGTTTTTAATAAAATGCGCTATTAAACGTCGCTAGAAAACCTGGTCATTTTTGTAGAACGAATCTGGGGGCACGGCCTTGCCAAGTTCGCGCGGAAACTAATGTACCATCTTTTCTTGAAACACTTCAGCCCATATTTGACCTATCTGAAACTCTACTTCGGAATCAGCTACGAAATTCAAAGTTGCACAGTCGTAGATCTTCATAAAGTTAACAACCCCTCCAAGTTTCATGGACTTCCATAAAGTAGTTACGAAATTTCAAAAAATGTCGAAATTTCCACTCACTAACTCATGTATAGATCATCAAAATTCTACTGTACTTTCAGAAACGCTAGAAAACTGAGCTGTGGCAGACTGATATAAAATATGTTAAAATTATAGGAAAACATAACAAAAACATTTTATGTAAAAAAAGGCCAAAAGAATTGAAATAAGAATAAAGCCAAGTTCTTTAATACAAATTTCAAAATGAAAAATTTTTACTAGTGTTGAAAATGCTTTTTTTAAAACTTTGCTATTACAGGCAAATTTCTTTATGTTCAATTTAGCACTGTGCCTAAGAGTCATTTGCAGCCGTAATAGCCAAGTTAAGAAAAACATTTCCAAACTAGTAAGAACCTTTCATTTTGCAGTGGCGCACCCAGGAATATATCTTGGGGGGGCCCGAGGCCTCTTGGGGGGGGGGGGGGCCGAAGCCTCATAATGTCGAATAAGAAGCTATTTTTTGTGTTTTTTTTCTGAAATATGTCGAAAATATGTAAAAAAAAATCTAAGGCTTGGGGAGGGGCCCGGGCCCCGCCCCCCCCCCCCTGGGTGCGCCCATGCATTTTGAAATTTGTATTAGAGAACTTGGCTTTACTTTTATCTCAATTCTTTTTACGAAATACCCACCCGTCCGTGCTCTGTGAAAAAACGGCGAATTTTTCTATGTGTATAATTTTTTTTTGCCAGGATCACTCTGTAAATAGATCTATTCCACTATCAAAAGTCGCCGCTAATGTCCGATGACAGATGCGCGGTCCGAAGCGATTTGGAGCCTTTTAGAGGCGTTCATTGAGCCTCTAAACATTTGTCCACCCACGCGCTCGCCCGTTCGGATTGTAAGCTACATTAGACCACATACAGTGGCACACACGCGCCAAATTTAATGCCCTATTGAGCCGTTATTTATTGGGTTTTGTTGCGGTATTGAAAGCAATTAAATGCCCCGCACCGGGAGCGGTCAGGGGGAAAATCATTTACGTGTCGTAATTGCTCATGGAATTTGGCATGATTTAAATCTACTTTCCTTGTCCAAAAATCCACAGGGAAGATAAAAAGAAGATATTAAACATCGTCCACGCTTTAAGTATCTACACTCCTTTTTTCTCTTTTCAGAAGGTCCTTTAAAGTCCATTTGTTTGGGAGTTGGTAATCTGTCTCCCCAGCGAGCAAAGTACCACCTATGACGCTTTGGGGGCAACTCAGCTTTCCTCTTATCTCAGAAACTATGGCTCTAAACTACGGCATATCGGGTACTTTTGGAAAATATGTTCCAAGCCTAATCTATTAATTAAATATAAGGAGCATCCAATTTACAAAAACTATAAATTTGAGCGCCTGTCAAATATAGTAAGCATCAGGAATAAAGTCAATATGTAATTTAAAAGCAAAATTTCGCGAATTCGAACACAATTTCTTGTATATTCCTATATCAATTATTAATGGTCTTAAAGGGTGGAAAAAAATATAATGAGACACCCTGTACATGGGTCCCGTCTGAAAACATTAATGCACATACTATAGGCCTATATTATACTCGTTTCTGCTATAGGCGTTCCTAAGAGTCCTTAAGAACTATTACTTAGTTGTTTTACGCCAAGTTAAAATTTTACAAAAAATTAGGAAAATATTGTCAGAGAGCAAGGGGGCGAAGGGGGGTTGCCCCCCTCCCCACTTTAGATAAGGCTAATTCGAAACATTAAGTTTCAAGTAAAGACTAACCAGAAATAATTATAAGTTACAAAAATGAATGCTGAAGAATTTTAGGATATGTATTTTTATTTCAAGGCGGCTGTTTTCGAAAAATATATCGATTATAAACGATGGATTTTTGACCAATAATACTTTTTGAGAAAAGCAATGTGTTAAGAATAAAAAATACCACAAGACAAAACAAAAACAAATTTTTTCCCTTTATGTTGCCTATGGCACTTGCACTAATGCTTGCAGAAGGGACTCTATGATCTCTAGAGGATTTTTAAAAAATTAATAGTTTTCCAGTTATTAGCAAAATACTTTTAAAAAGCACGTTTAAAGAAGGAGAATTACCTGCCTGCAAGGGGAGGGGGGTTGGTGGTTTCTCTCTGTAAAATGTCCATCCACACGAAGTGTGCTGCTTCTCTCATTAAGTGCAATATATCGCCTAAATCTCACATGTATAGCCTGGACTAATATGTTTGTAAAATCTCCCAATCTGGTTGCATTATCAAATGGAGACAGTGTACATTCCTAAAGTTCCTTTTTTTTCGGAATTGGTCCCTAAAATCCTTTTTTGTGACAAAAGGGGCGTCTTTTTGAAAAACTCACTGAATTTAGAAGCAGTTTTTGCCTTTTCCGAAAGTTTTGTTAACAGTTTTAAGAGAAAAATTCAGATTTTCCCATAACAAAATTTGAGCCACATACAGAATCATTTAGACTAGAGACCCTGTATGTAGGACATATTTTAAATGTATGACATATTAAAGATATATGTCGCAGGGTCTCTAATTTAGACCAATGCAAATACTTTTTGGAAAGCAAAAATTTAACAACAGCATACCAATGTTGGAAATAGGAGAAAGGGGGGCAAAATGGGATACGGGGGTAGAACGGGATACCGCAGTTTTAGCTAAACTGCGCAAGAATAAAACCTCTTAATATCAGATATTTTATCCCTATGACTGGTTCAACTCTCTGCAATATTGTCACGAGGGGGTTGTCGTGACTATTTGTGTACGTGTTGCGCACAAATAAAGAGGATCGTGAGATATTTTAAGGGCTTATTTAATAATAAGTACAAAGATACTTACACACTAATCACTACTGTCTGGCCCAGTTTTCTGATACAAATATTATTCAAGTGTAGGTCGGGTTCAGCTCTCGACCAGAATCTCTTTACTGCTTCTAAACTTAACTATTGAGAACTTAGTTACGTAGCGTACTCACTGAACTGAACCCCGACTATTCGTTCTTGATTGGTTTTATGGAAGCATGTAATTACAAACGTGTCTTAATCTTAAACATAAATCGTTTGCACCACATACTTCCTAGGTTGACGTCCTAATACTTTTACATCAGGTCAACCAACCAAGTTCCGGGTAGCATGCCCAAATTACATACATGACAATATGATTGGTGCCGGTCGGCTGAGCTTAAGTTGGTTTTTGCTCAACATGTAATGTTGTGCGCTGTTTATTTTAAAAATTGCTTGCGCATTTTGTGGCCTTAAGTACATTTTTTACAGATTTTTCAAAATTTTGTTTACATTGAACAATTAGTGAGTTTATTCATAATTAAACGCGTTGCCCATAAAATTAGCTTTACTGTGTATGATTTTTATTTGAATTTAACTGGTGGTTTGGGGAAAACGGGATTTTTTCATGGGGACAAAACGGGATACCTCGTTATACCTAGTAACCTATACACCGTTTTGCCTCATTTTTTTTTCTTATCATTACTGAAAGTTGTATTTTATGTTGTCTTTGCAAGAAATTCGTGTAGGAGAGTCGACAGCGATGACTAGGTCGCTGTAATTTTTTATAAATTTGTAAATACTAAATTTAATTATTATGAATGTATTCTTTATTATTTTTTAAACTTGGTTGATATTTTAATAAATAAAACTCGTGTTAAAAAAATATTGATTCTAAATTACACAACGTTATGCCACATATAGGTTTTCCATTTGACCCTGTATGCGGGGCAAAATGGGGCAAAATCAACTTTTTACAAAACTAAAAATAAAAGCATAATGGAGTTCTAAATCATTTAAACTGAAAATTAATTTAATTAATGATTATTATTTATAGGTAATAAAAAGGTCTTCCAACTTTTGTATATTCCATCAAGTTGTCATTATTTTAAAATATTTATTTTTATATTTTATTTTATTTTGAAACCAAAAAAGAGTCAGGTAAGAGGCCTCATTTTTATCCGAAAATGCCTCAGTTCTGAACGCGTTCTTTTTTGGGAAAAACAGTGGTTTTATTTTGTTGAAAAATCTATTTTGAAATAAAAATTACTGTTATGTTTTTAAAGACAGCTGCTTCCAGAACTTGAGCTTTTTGTGTGAAAATGGGGCTTCTCTTTAGGTTTAAATTGAAAAATAAGAATTAAAAATAATTATATTACCGAATTTTGTGAAGAACAAAAAAAAATGTGGGAGATTAAAACAGAAAACAAAAAAAAACGTTTTTTTCGATTTTTCTCGGAAAATAAAAGTTGTACACCTCTTTATTACCTACCTTTTTTGGATGGGAGGTCTAGTTTCGCTGAAAACCGTGAAAAATCATTATTCATCCCTAAAAGTTTACCCCATGTCACCTAATAAACTCGGATCGATTATAATTTATTTTTCTTGTTGGCTGCGATATATTTTAATTCATACCATACTAGTGTTTATGCTGTAATTAATTTTATATTTTTTGCCTGTATTGCCCAATTGTAGGTATGATCGGTTCAGGATAGGATGACTTTTAAAAGCTGAGGCTCGATTTCTCCCTTTTTTGGGATAAATATTTCGTTGTCACAATGCTTAATAAATAATGGTATACTTAAAGCAGAACGAAACAACAAATTCGTAATAAATTTAACATCGCAGAACAAATTAATCTAAACTATCGATCTAAATGGAAATCTTACAACTGGTAATACAATAAATGTGAACGATATAGATTTCGATAAGGCCTTTATGGACCTATACAGAATAAGTTTGTGTTGATTGGAGGGGCCGTTTCTTGTAATAGTCAAGTCAAAAAATCTGAAAAGGCTCTCCCTTTTCAGTCTAGCACAGTGGCGTGGTGTAAAATTTTGGGGGGCAGCACAGTGGGCTTCTTAAATTGGTAAAATGGCAAAAATCATAACTTGCAAACTGCATGTCTAAAATTATAAATTTTGGTACCGATGTGGTTAGTAAACTATAGGCCATATTTTCTATTTCGAATTTTATGGCTAGGCTGTGGTGGACCCAGGATGTCCGGGGGAGGGGAGGGGCCAAGGAGGCAGCAAACCAAAACAACTTTTTTTCAAGCAATACAATATTAAATTTCTTCTTCCAGATTGCTTGGGCTTTAGGCATCTACGGTTCACCTAAAAAATATATTTTTTTTTATACTTGAGATCATCTGCCGGGCATCTAGTCCACATTTTTTAAAAGTAGAATGCTTTGATAGTTTTATATAAAAAAATTAAAGAAATACGTTTGGGTACTTTTTTTAAATCTTAATGCTCAAAGAAAATAATTATATTTAAAATTCAGTCTCTAAAAAATAGACCCCAAACATGTTTAAGATGTTTACATCATTTCTTTTTATGAATGTAAAATGCTTACTTCTAGCCCGGAGGATAACGGAAACTATGTGGCTATTAGGTATACAAACATGAAATTTGGTACACTAGTTCTTAGGACAAATTTAAGCGATTTGAGTCGAGTCCCCAAAAAATTCCTTTATAGAGTGGGAAGTTTCAAAATGGCCGACTTCATTTTTTAAGATCTGTCTAATTGGGAATCCAACCGTTTGCTGGCAAAATGGCAACATGTGTGAAATTTTTATCACAAGAAATGGATATCTCGACCCAAAATTAGTGAAAATTGAGATACCACAAGTTATGGTTGGGTGCCTGGTTTAGATTTTTATGTAAGTTGGCCGCCATCTTGAAAAAGAGCTACTGTAGTCGTTGGACGCCATTTTCTATCGGTGTAAAATTTTAGTAAGTTTTATTTAAAGTCAAAGAATATTCCTAATGTGTTTTTTCTAAAAAGTAAGTCATTTTACAATATTTTAAAAAATGAAGCAGGCCATTCTGAAAAAATGGCGGAAACTCCCCATTCTATGGAGGAATTTTTCGGGGACTCGACTCAAATCGCTTAAAATTGTCCTAAGAACTAGTGTACCAAATTTTATGCTTGTATACCTAATAGCCACATCTTGGTTTTATTAGAGAATTATTGAAATACAGGCAGGCTATAATTGTGCCAGGCACTATTTTGACACATTCACATTGAAAACTGACAGTTGATCCTTCAAAATTGACATACCAAAGTCAAATTTAAAACTTTCGTCGTTTATTTTCAATTAATAAAAGAAGACACTATTTATTCCGGTTCATATAGTAAACAAAGGATAAGTCTGGCAAGACAACATGCCAATGCCGCTTCTATTTTTGGGACTCTTCCAGCTGAGACAGGTCTAAATGAACTTGTTTATTTATAATCTTTGTGTGGATATGTGTTGTATATATGTTTTTTATTTTATTTAATTTTTTTTTAATTTTAATTATTTATTTATTAATTTATTTTAGTTTTTACAATTTTATATTTTAATTTTAAATAAACAAAGGCCGTGTGTTAAAACATCACAGCCGATATTACAATGTGAAGGTGTCAAAATTGTGCCTGGCTTTATTTCCATAGTTCTCTATTAAGCCGTTATCCTCTTTACTATTCGCTTCTTCATAATAGTTAGAAAGCTTATTTTTGAACTTTTGCAACTGCCATACTGAATAGAGGTAAACAAACAAATTGACTTGCTAAAATTCCGATAAAAAATAAATTCAAATAAAAACTGTTGAACATTTTTATAGTTTAGACATTTTTTATCACATTGTCATTCACAAAATCCTAGAAAGCGTACCCCCCGAATATCATTTTCTGCCACAGGAATGCCCATTATGCGCAGGCAAAATTTTTTTTTAGTGCCACACCCAACTTGGGCCATTGAGTGGGCCATTATCAGTGGCTCACCCAGAAATATGTTTTCGGGGAAGCCCGAGAGGCTTGGGGGTTGGGGGGTGCCCGAGACCCCATAATGTCGTATTTTTTGCTATTTGATTCTCTTATTTATAAAATGTGTCAAAAATATTTTAAAAAATTTAGGCTTATGGGGGGGCGGGTCTCGAAGCCTGGGTGCGCCCATGATTATATTATTATAAGAAAATTTAATTGTCCTTATTTATTGCATCAGAATTATAAACTTCCGCCATTATCGCAACTACGAAATCGTCGAAATCAAAACAGTACGACCCGACCGACACCGCCAACTTTTCTCAGTGTACTAATTTAAGGTGCTCATAAGCTAGCTTTAACAGCCAACGGTAACGCTGGTGGCATCACAATGGTCCGGGCGTTCGCCGCAATTGATTCACAAGAGCACGACCGAAGTAAGGTTCAGTGTAATGTAAAATTCTATTGGGACATGTCGTCCTCTCTTTCTATATTTTGTAATTAGAAAGCGACATAACATCTACGGTGCACAGAATTTGGGTCCAGTTAAGCGCGCATCCACCCAGCGTATCCGTTTTTGAACACGAATACAAACACATACATACCGGGTATTAATTTTTAGTTAGTATTCTGGTCTTTGGTGAATTCCTTTTGGGGTTTATTGATACATTATGATGAAATTATTAATTAAAGAATGATCAAATTTTAATATTTAAGCTGGGATTTGACGATTTTGTCTGACTCGGCCTAAGAATAAATTATTTTGAAACCTCTACTTCTAACTACTTTTCTTACTCCCAATACAACAATTTATAAACAGCCGAATTTCTAACCATCATTTACCCATAATTACCATATCAACAAAAGGGCACTACAATTTCGGATCTATAAACGAAAATTTGTCGGGTCACGGTACCCAACCTTTCAGAAAATTGGAGTCTGAAAGCAAAATAGAATCATTAAGTCATAAAAGTAGTTCAGCGAAGTTAAAGATCCTAATAAAGTTTTATAATTTTATTGTGCCGTTTTATCATCGTGCCAAATTTTGAGCCCAGAGTTATTAGAGAAAGAGGCTACTGGGATTCAAGTAAGGCACAAAATAATTTTTTGTAGATATCTGAATTCTAGATATTTAGCAGCATTTTTAAATATGCTTTACCTACATGAAGATTAAGTAAACAGTTATTCCTTGGTTATTAAGTATTTATCCACTCAGGTCCAGTTTTTGGTAGAGGTGGCGGCGGGTGATCTTTATACAGGCTGCTTCAAATTAAGGTTAATTGCTAAGATTCAAAGTATAGCAAACTAGTGGCATTTTTAAAGCCCTTCAGTAGATGGTACAATAATAAAAAAAAATATTAATAAATAAAAAAACGCCCAACTGCTAAATCTACTTGTACCTACTAGTCGCAATTGGGTACAAAATTGATAGAGATATACAGTGGCGCACCCAGAAACATGGCTTGGGGGGGGGCGACCTTTGGAGGGGGCCCGAGCCCTCATAATGTCATATTTTATGGATTTTTTTCTGTTTCTTCATGAAATATATGGAAAATATCTAAAAAAATATTAGGGTTGGGTTGGACCCGGGTCCCGAGACCCCCTCCCCCCCCCCTAACAATTGCTTTTTTTTAATAAGCTTTTATATCTTTGTTAGTTTTTGAGATATAAATCTAATTTCTGTTCCATCTATCTAATTGCTGTTCTCTAGTAAACAACAAAATTCATTAACAGTTTTTCTGCAAAACTAATTTTGCAAAAGTTATAAGCCAAAGTTTGTGAAAAAACATGAAAAAAGCCGCCATCTTGTATTTATAACGTCACACCGGCCCTGCTACTCAAATTGGAGGCAAACAACCGGTGACTTAAGATTGTGTGATCTATTCCCAATCGCTCAAATGCTAATGACAGTTAAAAAAAATTTCAAATGCTTAATTTCTAGTGATACATATAGGTAGAACACATATTTCTCAATAATTTATGTTAATAACCAAAAACTTCGTAGCAACTTTAGATTCTGAGATATTTACAAAAAATTGTTTTCAATTCTGATAGCGTAGAGTTCGCTTGGAGTGTTCTAATGGGCTAGGAAGGTATCAGATCCGTCATGGATTCATTTGTTTTTTTTTACCTTCCTAGCCCGCGCAGCAATGGCTAGAGAAGGTATTGCTTTCGAGAAATTTTTTTTTTGAGGTAACGCCGAAAATGTGTTATTTGTATTTCTTTTCTGTCCGAACGATAGCTCCTAAACCGCTGAACCGATTTTTATAAAATGCAAAAATCAGGTAAAATACTGTTCGACACTCTAATGAGCTGATTAAATTTTGGTCAAAATCTATTAATGCTAATGAAAATTGAAAATGCTAACTTTTTAACGGAGCATTGTATCAGTATACGAGTTTCGGAATATAGTGATGACATTTTGCTCAATAATTTGTGGAATAACCGAAAACTTCGTAGGAGCTTTAGCTTCCGAGATATTTACAAAAATCTGTTTTTAAGGCTGATTATCATAGCTTTAATTGAAGTGTGATTATAGGTTAGCTGGAAAGGTATGAGATCCATCATGGATCCATTTATTAATTAGGTTTTTATACAAAAATAGCTTATTTTAAATTCCAATTACATATTGACTTTTTAAATAAGTTTTTTGGTGCAACCGAATGATAAAGCACTGTGCTACATTAAACACTTTTTAAATTTATTTTCGGTGTCATCCTCAGAACAGGGTTGTGGTAGCCGCAGACATCGATATTACCGTCTTATATGACTTAATAAATCACAACCAAATAGAAAGGCGATGAAGTGAATATAAATAATATGATGAAAACTGAAAAGGAAAAATGAATATGGATAGCCACTTTAGAAAACCAACGACTTATTTTTTCCAACATTTAACATTACTATGGAGACAGCTAGAGTTGTATATATTATAGTATTTGGATATATTATCAGGGCTACCAAAATGGACGGGCCTCGATCCTCCACTTTGTTGACGTCACATCCGGGGCTGATTTTTTCTTGATGGTCACGTTACGACACAGCTGATTGTCTTTAAAATATTGAAGTTGGAATGACGGTTCATGGATATTTGATTTTTTTTAAATAAAGCCGTTTTTGAGATTGTTTTTACTTGATTCTGGTAGAACAATTTTTTTTAAATGTATAGTTGTTAGTCCACGGTTAGAAAAACGTTAAATGCAATGGACTGTATAAATTTTAATTAATGATAGCGCGAACAAACATAAATATTGATATGAAATTACGAAATAATCAAAACGTCCATAGGAAAAATATTGGTGGCACACAACGGTAATCAGACAAATGCACTCACCACTTTTGCAGCCAAATTCTCCACTTCCAAGGGGCCCCTGATGGATCTAATGATGTCACCACGTAGCTGAAGGGTTGAAGTTTCTAGTTCTATGCTTCAGTACACAAAAATCGAACACTTTCAGGTGTAGATATTTGAAATAGTTGGAGAACGAAATTAACACGCCTTTTTCTCTAGGCGATTGACAAGGATCTCACTGGTTGTTGGTGCGCATGTCCAAATACGCGGAATGCGCTTTGTCCTTCATACAGTTGTGTGTTTTTAAAAATATATATAAACAACCGCGAAATTTAGCGGGAGCTAACATAACTGCCCTCCAAAACACACAAATTTAGAATCTCAACCGGACAGATATAGATATAAGAAAAAGAATCGACCGATAAATATAAATGAATGAAAACAGATAAGTATCGTAAGTTTATTTAGATATAACGAAATCCCGAAAAAAGGCAAAACAAACAAACAAAAAATTCAAAAAAAAATTAAAAACAAAAAAACCTATTGTAATACCCGGTAAAAGGTAGAAAATTAAAATTACTTTTAATTTGGCAAGAGGCACAGTTTTACAACTGGCCGCTTATAAACACCGGTAACCGTTTGTACCGTCGCAACACGCACCTGACCGTCCCCGCCGGGATGCAGTTCGATGACCCGACCGACCGGCCATTTCAAAGGCGATTGAATGTGATCACTTGTTATGATAACCAAATCATTTAATTTGATATTTGGGGACGAATCAGCCCATTTGTGTCGCTGTTGTAGCGTATGCAAATACTCTATAGAATACCGTTTCCAAAAATCATTATGTAGTTTTTGGATTAGTTGCCATCTCGAGAGCCGATTTAGGGGAACCTCGGACAAATCTGACTCAGGAATTTCTGAATTAAGGGGTTCAAGTGTCAAAAAATGCCCAGGGGTAAGAGGTTGAAGATCGTGTGGGTCTGAAGAGGCAGGAGATAAAGGGCGACTATTAAGTACGGCTTCTATGCGACAGGTAAGGGTGGACATCTCCATGATAGACAACTTCTGGTCGCCGACAACTCGTACAAAGTGAGTTTTAAAACTTTTGACGCCAGCTTCTGCCAGGCCATTGAAATGTGGACTGAGAGGAGGTCCCAGATGCCAACGAATAGAAACTCTGGTGGCAGCACTTCTTGCGTAATCCAGTAATTGGTTACGAAACCCTATAAAATTACTGCCTTGATCTGACCAGCATTGCGTCACGCTTCCGCGTCTGGAAATGAATCGATGGAATGCACCTACGAACCCTTCGGTGGACAGTTCCATGGTTAATTCCAAATGCACGCAATGTGTGGCCGTACAGACAAACACACAGACATACGATTTGAAAGCTTTACAACCACGGTAACGATGAGGAATCACAAAGAAAGGTCCACAAAAGTCGATAGCTACACTCGAAAAAGGTTTTAGTTGATTGATTCGATGAGCGGGAAGTGAACTCATTATGGGCGGTCTATAGGGTTTAGGGTTGATTCTAAAACATTGCAAGCACTTGGATATGGTTCTTTGAATTGCCCGTCTGGCAGATAATATCCAAAATTGCTGTAAAAGCAGATTATGTAATGTTTTAAACCCAGGATGAAGATATTGTCGATGAGCGGACTCGATAAGAAGAGTAGTTAAACGATGGTCACTCGAAAGTAAGACGGGGTGTTTTGCAGAATAAGACAAAAGGTCAGATTTTTGTAATCTGCCACCGACTCTAATGATATTATTCTCATCAAGAAAAGGTGAAAGTTTTCGCAAAGGTTTCGGTATTGGTTTATCCTTAGATAACGCGGAAAAAAGCTCAGAAAAACAAGAACCTTGCACGCGTTTGATAAGAAGGTGTAACGCACTTTGCATCTCACCGGTGGTAGGAAAAACAATATTCTCAAAAATAACTTTTTGGTCCGGCGGCTTAGTGGGTTTTTGATAGGAATGGTTTTGAAAAAGGTTAACTATTCGAAGGACATAACAAATGATACGTTGAATTTTTGATATAGAGGAATATTTGATAAGAAGCTGATCTAAGAAGTTGACATCAATTATCGCATTGCAACAGACTTTTGGCTTTTCCTCCAGATTATTATCTCCGAAATCAATCGGCATTTTTGGTTTATGAAAATCGGGCCATTCGTTTTCGGGAGACCACAAAAACGACGGTGCGTTCCACCACATGTCATGTGACATGAGCTGTGAAGAGGTGGCCCCTCGTGACGCAATATCGGCTGCATTCAAAGCAGAAGGAATGTAGCGCCACGAGTTTGAGGGAATGATTTCTTGGATTCTACTGACTCGATTTCCAACAAAGGTTTGCCAGTGATTAGGAGGGGATGAAAGCCAGTGCAATACGACTTGCGAATCGCAGAAAGTAACGATATTTGTAAAAGTTATTTTTCCTTCATAGCTAGATAAAACGAAGTCAATTAATTCGCTTTAAAGAAATGCGCCTAGGAGTTCTAGCCTAGCCAAAGTTTGTGACTTTATACCCTAGATTTTGCAGATATGAGAGAAACAGATATATTGTTTTCCTCTTCTACACGAAAATATACGACGCCTGCGTAGCCTCGAATTGAAGCGTCACAGAAGCCGATGATTTGACAGGTATTGGTTTTTGACAGTTTGATTGGTCGGGGTAATTGAAAATTGGAAAGAAGCGGGAATTCAGAACGAAGTTTGGTCCAAGAGTCGATGATAGAAGAATCTGGTTCTTCGTCCCAGCCTATTTTCGATATCCACAACTGTTGCAAAATAAATTTTGCTTGTAGCAACAAGGGACAAAGAAAACCTAAGGGATCGAAGATTGTCCCTATGATAGATAAAATAGAACGTTTGGTTGGGGGTTTGTCCTTCATTCGGCATTGATAAGAAAAAATGTCGTTTTTTGGATGCCATTGAAGTCCTAAAACTTTGATAAAGTGGGGTTCCTTCTTGTCGAAAGAGAGAGGCATTTGACGATCGGACTCTGGCAATGTTGCCAATAACTCAGGACAATTGCTTGCCCATTTTTTAAGTTCAAATCCTCCCGACTTCAACAAATCATTGAGTTCTGTTTGAAGGGAGAGAGCTTCAGAAAGCGAAGGGCTAGTTCCCAAGATATCGTCGATATAGATTGACGTTTTTAGAACAGTACTAGCCATATGAAAACGTTCCTTTTCTCTCTCTGCCAGCTCATTCAAGGTACGCATGGCTAGAAAAGGTGAGCATGTCATGCCAAAAGTGACAGTAGAAAGTTCCCCCCACACTGAAAGTGGGTCCTGTGGAGAAAACCTCCACAATATCCTTTGATAAGGACGGTGATAAGGATTGATAAGGACTTGACGGAACATCTGTTTGATGTCAGCAATGTAGGCAATAGGATTAAGACGAAACGTAAGGAGTAAAGAAGCAATATCCTTTTGAAGTTTCGGTCCAGATAACAATGTGTCATTGAGACTAATATTTTTTGGGGTGACTGCCGAACAATCCCAGACTACCCTTAATTTTGTACTTAAGCTTTCCGGCTTTAGTACGCAATGATGTGCTAAAAAACACGATACGTCGACCTTTGGTTGACTAGATAAAACTAAACTCATATGATTAGAATCGATATAGTTTTGCATGAAACTTGAATAGGCAGTGTACAGATCAGGATTTTTGATTAATCTATTTTCTAGAAGTAAAAATCTACGATAAGCTTGCGGATAAGTATTTCCTAGGTCAGGGTTTATTTTGTCTTTAAACGGAAGATCTACCATGAATCTACCGCTCGGTTGCCGTACTACACTAGCAGTAAAAATTGATTCTGCCTGTTTTTCTTCCTTTGATGAGATTTGTTTTTTAGGCAAATGTTCGATTTCCCAAAACCTAGGGAGAATGACCTCTAACGGAGGTGAATGGCTCGTTAAAAAACAACTGGTTCGTTCCGTAAGACTACCTACTTCGTCAACCTTTCCCATGACGACCCAGCCAAAGATAGTTTCAAGGGCTGAAGGCTGCCCTACCTATCCAAGAACCCTGCCCTCCTTGAATATCTGTGCGAATAGCTCGCAACCAATAACCAGGTCCACAGGTCTAGATTTGAAATAAGATGGGTCGGCAAGTTTAAGGTTTTGCAAGTGTTTCCACTGATTATCGTTCAAAGAGAATGTAGGCATATTGGAACATAGTTGTGGAACCACAATTGCTTCGAAATTAAGTAAAGGAGTGACTTGTCCTTGTGGCTTAATGTGACATTGAACGAGCCCTTTGGAAGTGAAAGAAGACATCTGATTTAATCCGAATATTTCAGTGGTGTAACTTCGCCTAGGAAGATTAAGACGCTGAATACACTTTTCACTGATGAATCCTGTCTGTGATCCAGAATCAAGCAGTGCCCTTACAGGTTGAAAATTTCCGCAACCGTCCATAACATCTATTATGGCGGTGCATAAAAGAAAGGTACCTGAAGGTCCTGAGGCATTTAATGACACATGAAGATTATTGACAGGTGGTGTGTGAATGACAGGACTAGTATCTTGGCTTCCAGACTCTTGATTAGTTTCTAAGATATGAATTAAAGTGTGGTGCCTTTTACTATTGCAAGTCCTGCATGAATATTTTGATTTGCACGTATCTACATCATGCAAGGGATGAAAACACGCTAGACATAATTTTTTCTGCTTGACGAAAGATAGGCGATCGATAGGAGAGCGATCAAGAAATGTTTGACATTTCGAAAGCACGTGACCTTGATTACACCGGAAACATTTTATTCCCGTACTTGAATTAGCTGAGGTACCAGCCACTCCTATAAAAGGCGAATTGGATGATTTATAGGTAGGCTTTTGCCCAAACTGATTTCGCATAGAATTTGAATTTTGATAGGTAGGCTTTTGCCCAGACTGATTTTGCATAGAATTTGATTTTTGATATATAGGCACCTTTTTGGGTGCTGTTGATTGAGGAAGTGATTCCAAAACTTTACATCTTTTTTCTAGAAATTGAAAAAGTGACTGAAAAGTGGGAATTTCGGTATTAGTATTGGCGTGACTCATTTCAAAATTTGAACGCGTTGGAATATCCAATTTTTCTAATAAAATGAAAAAAATAATAAAGTCCCAACTGTCAACCTCAAAGCTAAGTGATTTTAAAATTTCTAGGGATTCAGAAAAGGTGTCAATTAAATTACGCAATTCTTTAGCTGACTCGTTTTTTAAGGTGGAGTTCATAATTGAGCTTAAAGCATCATTTGCGAGGTCTCGCTTGTTTTGATATCTATTGACTAATTTGTCATAAGCAATTTTATAATTTTGATCAGATAAGCTAATCCCTGATATCAATTTTAAAGGCTCATCCTCGAGATATGAAAATAAATATTGAAGTTTTCGAACGTTACTTAGACTTTGATTTTGATCTATAATGGTATTAAAAAGATCGAAAAAGCTTGGCCATAATTTTTTATCACCTCGGAATATGGGAATACCTAACTCCTTGAGTTTTGGAGTTTCAGATTCGTTTTGTCGAACATATGATCCCGAAAAGGATGGGGCCTCAACCGGAAATATTTTAGAGTAAACCCCCTTACACGCATAAAAATATTTACGAGCTTCTGAAAGGATCGCATCCTGCGTTTTAAACTCCTCGTCGTCCGTGTCGTCTATCAACATAATGACGTCATTATGCGCCAGCATGCATTTATCGAAGGTTTCATCCAAATCGGAATACCTCACTTGAAACTCGTTTCTCGCTCTTTCATCCTTTTCCGCGGTCTTTGACAACACATAACACTCGGTGATCGCAGATAAAAAACCCTTGCGTTTTTGTACGGCTTTTTTGACAGACGAAATTGTCGGTAAATATTCAATTAACGCTAAATTAATGCTTCTGAAATAGAAAAATGACGAATTGTCGAAAATTTGCACTAATTTATCGCAATTGATGAAAATTGTTTTAAATATCGAAATGATATGGTACACCACTGAACTTTTGTTTTGTTTGTTTTGATTCCTACTCGCTTTGTTTACTGAATGACCACGCTCTGGACACGTGCCCTGCACACACCACACCGACGACTTTCTCGAAAATTCAAGGCCACCTTGTTTGGCTTGGCCACAGATTAGGTAAATAAGTGGCTTGACATGAAAATAATTATTAATACCGTCGTATGGATTTATTCTAAATAATTCGGCTCGCAAGGAACACTTTATGTTAGTCCACGGTTAGAAAAACGTTAAATGCAATGGACTGTATAAATTTTAATTAATGATAGCGCGAACAAACATAAATATTGATATGAAATTACGAAATAATCAAAACGTCCATAGGAAAAATATTGGTGGCACACAACGGTAATCAGACAAATGCACTCACCACTTTTGCAGCCAAATTCTCCACTTCCAAGGGGCCCCTGATGGATCTAATGATGTCACCACGTAGCTGAAGGGTTGAAGTTTCTAGTTCTATGCTTCAGTACACAAAAATCGAGCACTTTCAGGTGTAGATATTTGAAATAGTTGGAGAACGAAATTAACACGCCTTTTTCTCTAGGCGATTGACAAGGATCTCACTGGTTGTTGGTGCGCATGTCCAAATACGCGGAATGCGCTTTGTCCTTCATACAGTTGTGTGTTTTTAAAAATATATATAAACAACCGCGAAATTTAGCGGGAGCTAACAATAGTAAGCCCTAATTTTTCATTGCCGCTTCTTTAGCTCACACAAAAATTAAGTTTAAAGCAGAATCGAATGTGACAATCACATATGACAAAGTCAAATACATGTCAAATATAACAGTTGGCATGTGGTACATGGCGGGTAATTTGAATTCAAAATAAGGAATGCTAAATCTTGAAGATTTTAACCTTTTAATCATGTTGCTTTCTTACAAACCTTTGGTGGAATATCGGGATGGTGTCTGAGAATATTTCACTGAAATTTTGCGGAAATCTGTAGTGCCATTTTGAAAATATCATAAAAAAACTTCTGACCTCCCATAAGACCCAATGTAAAATTCAGCCCCGGGAGAACAGCTGATTTTTTCAGGGTCGTGGCCTCTATTTTTGTGTTGGCCTTGATATTATATCTCTCTAGAGACGACAGCTAAAGCTAGAGTCCCTGTATGTTGACATCAAATATGTCAACATACAGGGACTCTAGCTAAAGCCAACCTTAGTTAGAATAGGATAGGCTAGAGTCCCTGTATGTTGACATATTTGAATATATTACCAAATATGTCAACATACAGGGACTCTAGGATAGGCCAAGTTCAATATTAAAGAAAGTAATTTTTGGTCTTTGATTGACCTCGAAAAATTCCTGTGATATTTGATAATTAAGACTTTTGCTTTTGAACGCAATGTTTATATTAAACATAGGTTGTCAGGGGTTAAAGTTTATTATTTTTTTAGTGTGTTGTTTATAGCTCGTGCAGTTTTTGAGATATTTAGTTCAAATTTAGCGCGTATATTTAGCAATAGACTAGTAGACACGCCACTGGTAGCTGGTAGATTTTAAAACAACAAGTAAAATCCTTGTTTCATTTGCAAACTTTTTATCTCTTACGTTTTTTTTTTAATCTCTATAAACGTTTTAGAGAAAATCGCTGTTGCACCAAAGGCGGCTTTTAAATAATATTTAAAAATACTTTGTATGGCAAGTATATCAAAATAAACAAAAAAAATATTTTTTCGAACACTAGTGTTTATCTCAACTTTTTGTCCTAGAATCGGTCAAAGAATTTAACATTAAAATTATGTTATTGAATTTTCAAACACCCTGTATAATATGTAACTTATATGTATAGGTATATCAAGATCGGATCTAAAATTGTATTATTAAAATTGGATAAAACTGAAAAGCGGAATAATGTAGAGCCCGACCCGATTTCTGCTCTTTCATAAATATTTTCATTCCAGGACCTCCCGAATATAAGAATCGAGAAGCCAAAGTATATACAGGGTAAGTTTAAAAGTTAGCGCCACAGATTATAGAATTCAAAATTTTATTAATGCATATAGCATTTGCAAATGTCAAAAGCTTAAATTAGTTAACAGCAAACGTTAAAATACACAATAAGGTCTTGAATAAACCACTCTATACAGTAACTGGCGATAAATAATGATGAACATTAATCGACTGGATTTGACTAAAGTTAAAGTGGCGCATCCAAAATGGCCATCCCGTTACTATTTTAGTTTGACGTTCCCGTTCTTTGGTTTAGAAATGCGAGTGCTTGTATTTTGGCAGTTATTTTAATTAAATAGCGCGCTCTGGAAAGTCGTTTTATTCATATACCACATAAACCGGTCAGAACAAAAATCTCCATAAAAACAATGAACAACTTGACTTGAATAAACTTGCACAAAATCAAGCTATATACACAGAAATGCTAAAGGAACAGCTGAACCCAAAACTGCGAAAATGAAAATAGATGAAATAAGCATATACGTAATATTCCAATACTCCCTGTTACCTATTTACACAATGGCTAGCGTTTGATGCAAACATTCAGAAATAAAGGTACGAAAAATGCACAGATACCAAATTTACATAGATAGAGTTTTTGTCAACTGTACGCAGATGATTTGACGTAACGAATACAAGAATAAAATAATATTCATGCGTAAAAGTATAAGCAAGCAGGACATTTTATCTTAAGGACCGCAAAAAGGATAGACTTATACCCACTGATATTGCTATTTCAAATATGTTTGCATTCTGCATCGTAAGGTACCGTAGGTGTTGCAATAATACGTACTATATGGAAATAAAATGCATATGTCATTGAAAGCAACCTATGAGGTCTTTTTTGCTCAAAGACCCCAAGGCCCTCATGTTTGCATCATGAATAGGCAATTACCGTGGGTATTGGAATAATATGTATATGGAAATAAGTGATACGCCAACAAGAGCTATGACCAAAGTAGGAAAAGATATCGCACAAAAACCTAAAAAGAGAGAAAATTATATATCAGAAGAAATAAAGAAACTGATGGAAAAAAAAAAATATATATATATATATATATATATATATATATATTTCGAATTGGCAATAAAGATATTCGGATTCAACGGGGTCGAATTAGAGGGAAAAGGTCTGTTCCCAAAAAGTAATATGATTTGTTTCCATACCGAAAACAGCTAACGGAGCCTTTTTAAATTTCTTGCTCTGTAAGTAAATCTCTAGTCTAGACAAGCATTTGAAAATCAAACTGTAAAAATGATAAAATAACTCTACACCACCTACATCAGACCAAAACTAGAATATGACCATACAGTTTGGTCTCCTTACTACAAAAAGTGTTCAAAAAAAATAACCAAAATACCAACAGAACTGAGAAATCTGCCCCATGAAACAAGACTACAAAAATTTCAGTTGACAACACTTAGGGAAAAAAGGGAAAGAGGAAACTTTATTAAAACATACAAGATCCTAAATAGCTACTACTCTACAGACCTTAAAATAGAAGATATGTTCTAAAAAAATCAAAACCTACACCTCAGAGGACACCACCAAAAACTTTAAAAAAAAGATAACCGTTCTTCTTTAAAAACTTTCTAACTAATCGCGTAGTATGGAATTCCCTTACTCTAGAAACAATAAATGCACCAAACAAAAACACTTTTAAAAATAGACTAGACCAAAATCTTTCTACTATAAACAAACAATACCTAAAACTAAAACCTATCAGTGAAAAATCAAAACCAATGGACTCATCGGATGGGTGTTATGCCGCTTTCCATTGCCAAAACCATAATAATAATAATAAGAATAATAGTTAAAGCGTATCAAACTTTTTTTTAGAGTAAGCTTTGTTTCAAAGAAAATTGGATAAAAACGTAAAAATTCAAGATTTTCAAGGATTTTTATAAATTACCCACACTTATGGACGGAGCTGATTTTGTAAACAAAAGTTAGATATGATATGAACAACTAATATTTTTTGAATTTTTTGAAAGGTAAGGCAATTTTTCTACTTTTTTCCGTAGGCCGTTAGTGGTAAAATTGTCCCCACTACATCGTTAAAAGGAAAATTTTATTATTTTAAAGTCTTGAACACATGTTTATTTTTGATAAAATTGCAGAAAACTTGTAATAATTATTGTTACTTTACGGAACCCACAATATATACTTTTTTTCACAAAAGGTTTTGTTTCATTGAAAATGGGTTTAACTTAAAATATTTTGGTGTATCTATTTTATATGAAATATCCAAGAAATCAGCATATCGGGAATACTTAAGGGTACATAGCTCTGCAACGGTAGTACCTAGGTAGCTCGGAGATATCCTAGTTTGATAGATCTTGTAATGATCATTCAGTCTTTCCTTTACATATTTTCGAGTAAAAGACTAATGAAGAACAAAATTTCATCAATGTTCCTGGAGAGAAAGGGGTCGTGGTTTTACTAAATTCTTTGGTACCCCAATGATTGCGCCTAGTCTCGGGCGCCATCTTAAATATTTCAAAATGATCAAGTGTGCCATCAACCCAAATCATCAAAGTAGAGCTCTTGGGGTAGCAGTATCAGCAATAAAATTTTCTATATGCCGCATATTTAACCTCTTGACTAAAAAAGTATCTCAAAAATTATGAAATGGACTGTGTTTTGCATTTTTTTTTACTGTTTAGGTTTTCTCCAGTGTTTGATTTTTTTTTGCTCTACTGTTCTAAACCTCTATATGCTGTGTTTTAAAAAGCCGAAAGACGGCGAAAAAGAGTCGTCGAATCCAGAGGCTGAGTTCGGTGTCATAGCCTGCCTGTGATTTCCCCAAGGAGTGCTAAAGTTCGATTTAAAACGGAATCCAAACAACGTATTGAGATCTATGTCACAACTTTGGCCCCGGGATTCATTTGAAATTTTTACAACTACAGCCGGACCGTCCGGAAATTTATGTTCCGATGGCTCAAGATCTATCGGGGACAAAAGGGATAATATCCTCAATATTTGATTACCATTCGCTAACGTGGAATTACGGCTTCTGGATAAAAATCATAAAAAATTTGCGCATTTTGAATTTTGTTAGGTTGGTCCAGAACCAATTAATTGAGTTTTGTAGTTTTTATAACATGTTTTTCAAAAGAGAAGTTTGGAATACAGAATGTTACAACTAGGGCTGGACCGTCTGGAAATTTATGTTTCGATTGCTCAAGATCTATCGGGGACAAAAGGGATAACATCTTCAATATTTAATTACCATTAATCAACGTAGAATTACGGCTTCTGATAAAAATCATAGAAACCTATTTTGAATTTTGTTAGGTTTTGGATAAAACTATCTTTAAATAACTATACTCCAGGACCAACCAAATGATAGTTTTTACAACAAATACTTTTCAAAAGAGCGATAATACCTATATCCAATTTTGGTACACAGGGCGTTTTAACTACAACTGGATCTTCTGGAAATTTATTTTTCGATTGCTCAATATCTATCAGGGATAAAAGGGATAATATCTTTGATTAGCAAGTGAAATGACAACTTCTGGATAAATGTCATATTAATTTTGCGAATTTCGTTAGGTTTCGAGTGATACTATCTACGGATAATCAAGCGCGGATCTGGGTGAAAATCTAGGGGGAGGGGTGTAATAGTCGACGAAAAAATTATTTGTAATTATTTTTTTTTTCTAGCCTATTTTCCCTTTAATCAATAAGAAAAAGTGCATATTTTTTATTCTAGTGGGGTTAATTACCACGTTACTCCCCCTCAAATCCGCGCTTGCGGATAATTATACTCCAGGACCAACCAAATGAGTTTTTAGTTCTTACAACAGATTTTCCGACAAAGAGGTAGCACCTATATCAAATTTTCGTATACAGGGTGTTACAACTACAGCTGGACCGTCTGGAAATTTATGGTCCGATTGCTCAAGATCTATCGGGGACAAAAGGAATAATATCCTCAATATTTGATTCCATTCGCTAACGTGGAATTACGGCTTTGGGATAAAAATCATAAAAATTTTGCGCTTTTTGAGTTGTTAGATTTTGTGAATATTGTCACAGAGAAAAATAGACCAAAGGGTCTAATTTCGTTTATAATTATACAGCGGATAAATCGACAGAAATTATAGCCTACGCTAACCTACCCAAAAAAAAAATGGAGAACTATAAATACGGCCATTAGTGCCTTACTGTGAATTATGCCGGGTAGGACTCGGGGGATGCAGTACACAGGACCACAGGTTCAGGGTTAAAAAAGAGACGACGTCCAGAAACTGGTTACGAAGCTCAGCGGACGTCCAGAAACTGGTTACGAACGCTTAGTTAAGGGGCAAATGAGACGACGTCCAGAAACTGGTTACGAAGCTCAGCAGGACGTCCAGAAACTGGTTACGAACGCTTAGTTAGGAGTGGACCCCGGGTACTGGTCACTTGTATGGTGTGTGACATCGCCTTTTATATTAAATTATTGCAAATTCAGCAATTTCGCTAGTGACGATGGTTTTCGATACTTAGCACAATTATTATTATTGCCAATAACTTGGTATTTTATAATAATAGACGCCTTTAATTTATATGGATCCCAATAATTAAAGTAATACGAAGTGCATCTGTTTTATTTAGATAAATGTATCACTTTGGGATAGTTTAATTATGATCTGTGTGACAATATGAACCTACCTTACCTTTTGTTAATATACCCCATGGCCATCCAGACTTTGAAGGGTATTCTCGTGCTTTTCAAACAATACAAATTTTTTGGAGGTTTTAGGTATTTCTGGGATAGCTAGAAGCGCATCTTTCGCACCCTCAGAACGAAAACGCAGTATCTCAAGAAATTAAATTGTTCGAAAATCGCAAAAAAAAAAGAATGGCGGAAAACATAATCCTAAAGGAAATTTTAAATTGGACACTACAAGGAAGAAGAAAGAGAGGAAAACCCAGACTAAGTTGGAGAGAAGGAATAAACAGAAATATCAGAGAAAGAGGAGTAGATGAGAATCTCTGGACCAACCGAGACCAATGGAGACTGGACAATATCTCCGTATCACGGATATTATGGACTTATTCGATTAAAACCATGCAATATTAGTGCAATATGTGTGCCGTATTTCGACAGTTTTGCATTGAAATATGACAGCTAATCTTTCAACATAAGGATTTTGTTTACTGTACGAACCGAAATAAATACTGTCAACTATAATTATAGATAAATAAATTTAAATTCGACTTTGGTTTGTCAATTTTGAAATATCAACTGTCAGTCTGCAATGTAATGTGGCTTTATTCCAAACTGTTAGCCCGCGGTTAGAAAAAAAACGATAACTGCAATGGACTGTAAATATTTTAATTAATGAAAGCGCGAACAAACATAAATATATTGATATGAAATTACGAAATAATCAAACGTCCATAGGTTAATTGTTGTTGCAGCCAATTTATCCACTTCCAAGGGGCCCCTATCTGGATCTAATGATGTCACCACGTAGCTGAAGGGCTGAAGTGTCTAGTTCTATGCTTCAGTACACCAAAATCGAGCACTTTCAGGTGTAGAAATTTGAAATAGTTGGAGAACGAAATTAACACGCCATTTTTCGAGGCGATTGACAAAGGATCTCTCTGATTCTTGGCGCGCATGTCCAATGCGCGAAAAATGCACTTTGTCCTTCATCCAATTGTGTGGTTTTAAAAATTTAAAAAACAACCGCGAAATTTAGCAGGAGCAACACAAACATCTTTTTTTAAACTCTTGAACACCCTGTATCCCAGAATTTAAGACATTTAGGACATATCACAAGTATTTACTAAAGGGTCTACAGTGCTAAGTGCTGCTATCCTAGGTCTACATGTCTAAATTTTGGTTGAAGGTTTAACTTATTTTTCCCGTGAATGCAATAGTTTTTAATATTTATACAGAGTGTCCCATAACTTAGGGGCCATAGTACAGCAGGTGATAGAGGCGGTTATTTTCGAGAAAAAAGTTTATATAACACGGGGGTCAACACACATCTGTTTTTAAAATATAGGATTTTTTAAGTTTAGTTTAGTTTAGTTTAGAGGAGTGGGGGAAAAAGGCTTTTAGAAAAAAAAAGAAAATCTGTCACAGCCAATGAGCCAGCTGAATACTCAGCTAATTGTGATTCAAAAATGTGGTATTCTTTTTTTTGATAGAAATACAAGTTGACAAGATACAGGCTGTCAAAATAACCTCCAAAAATGTATAAAAAATAATAATTTAAAAAAAAATATCATTTTTGCTTACTTATTGGTTTCAAAAATATCTATAATATTTTATTACTATGTCTCGCTAGAGACATGTTTTTATTAACAAAAAATATTTTTAAAAAAAGTACGTTTAATATGGCATTCATAAAAAGTTGTACCAAAAAACGAGTTTTTTTCTAAAAAAAATTGACCGACTAATTTTTTTTTAAATCATTTTTATTTCAATTTATTGCTCTTGTTTTAATACACTACTTTACTCAATTTTATATTTTTACTGCGTTTTTTTAGAAAGTTATTAACAAAAAAGTTTAAAACATCGCCAACTTTGGTCCTCTGTATCTCGACAACGAAAGAGTTTTGACCCATGCATTATAGGATCTTTTTTATCAGACATAACCTCCTCTATCACCTGTTGGCCTATGTCCCCTAAGTTATGGGACACCCTGTAAAAATTGTTCATAAATATATCTGAATAAAAGGGTCGTCTTTTTTCGTTGTGAAAAAGACATTATTTCCACACAAAGCTTAGATATAAATAAAAAGAATAAAATATGTTGGTTTAAAAATGGTAGCCATATTTAAACCGCCAAACTTCTCTCTGGAGATATACAATAAAAACGGTGTCAGTCAGTCAGCTGTCCGCTATATTTTACATGTTAGTTTTTTAGACAAGTAAGCGATGATTAAACCGATGTTCAATTGTTTTGGTGAACGTGTAATTAAAACGGATTCTAATATATCTTGTGCTTTTTACAATATTTAAATATTGATTAAATTTAATACGGTAATGCATCTACAGACATAGTTTTAAGTTATTTATGTATTATTTAGCTTTAAAAATTTTTGTATATAAGTTTTTTATCAATCATGGATTATTTCTATTGTTTTCCGAACTTTAAATCACCCCTCAGGGGTGGTACTACAATTTGAATTTATATGAGATGAAACTCACTGAAAAATGCCTACTATCATATTGTGCAAAATACACTTAAACCGGTTGGTATTAAATCTATAGACTTGATACTTGAACCCGGTCTAACAGGCTAAGTTTTAAGGTCTTAGTAAATACAGGTGAAATTTCCAACAACAAATTTCTGGGTTTAACGCTAGATAGCTTGCTGAATTGGGAAAACCACATAAATATTCTTGGGGCGAGGTTGAATAGTCAATGTGGACTAATACGTAGACTAAAAGAACAAGTACATCTAGAAACAATAAAATCTTACTACTATTCAAATGTGCAGTCTATTATTGCTTATGGAATACTCTTTTGGGGTTCTGGGAAAAATGCTGAAACCATCTTTAAAGTGCAAAAGAGAATCGTACGCTGTATTCTTGGTCTGCACCCACGCACATCCTGTATCATCATTATATTTCATGGCTTTAGTTCAGTTTGTGAAGAAAAATCCACAATTGTTTAAAACAAATTTGGTAGGTTATTCAACCACTATGCAAATAATAACAAGAAATAGGGGACAGTTGAGTATACCAGTCCATAACTCCTCTTTTTTTGAAAGGGGCCCTCAATATAAGGCCATTAAAGCTTATAATATTCTTCCAAGAGATATTCAACAGATCCAAAATTTAAAAGTATTCAAAGGAGCAGTTAGGGATTTTCTGGTGCAAAAGAATTTTTACAGTTTTAGCTTTATGGTGTAAAAAGCTGTTTGTTACTACTTTTTGGAGTTCCTTTTTTATTTTGTTCTTTTTTATTTGTTCTTGTTCTTTCTATTTTTTTTTATTTACAGATTTTAGGTGTTTAAATTTTAAATAATTATGTGTGTTTTATTTAACTACTTTCTAATATATATTTTTTTGTATCCTTTGTTTGAGAGAAAGAACTAAAATAAAATTTTTAACTATGTATATTTAAAAAAGAACACCTTTTATGATTTCATAATATTATTTATTATTAATATACTTAGGTTACAGAGTACCAAACTTTACATGAATAATAATCATAAACATAAAAATTGTGTAACATTTTGACGTTGCTTTGTCATTTAAACGTGATTTCGCTGGCAATAAAGATATTATTTATTTATTTATTTATGGTCAAATAAAAAGTTTCTTTTTAAAATGAATTCAAAAATTACCCCCTTTAATAAGACCCTATATTTGGATATTTTTTTTCCAATAGTAGTTAATTTTTCTAAAAGTTTTTCCGATTGCCTGTGGTTCGATCCTAAATTGAGTTTATCGGTACAGTTTGAATAAAACCTGTTTTTTATAGGGTGTCCCATTTTTCAAACTCACTTAATATAGAGAGGTTCTACGGAGGGGGGGGGGGGGGGGTACTGAGGCCGAAAAAAATATATTAGGTGTAAAGGCTGGTAGCTGCAACAGATTAGTTAAAGGCTAAAAGAAATATTTCTATTAGCTTTATTAGATTCCCGATAATAAACGCATAGGAAAAAAATATAGGATAAATATGGAAAAACGCACATACGAAAAAAATCGCACAGAGGAAAAACTTACAATAATAACACCGGTAGATACACAAAATCAAGAAGTGGTCTGTACATTTGACGAGACCTATATACCAGCGGCGTAGCGTGCCCGAAAGGGCGGGACAGGCGACAGCTAAAAAGGGCGCCTCTGAAAACTGATGAAAAATCTTGTGACCAAAAAAAAACAAAAAGGTCAAAAAAGCGCCTCTCACAAATCTTGCGACCAACAAAAAAAAAAAAAAACGGTCATAATGTGTGAGGGGGCGGCCGATAAGTCACAAGGGCGCCTCTCATAACGAATCTTGAAAAAAAAAAAAAGGTCTTCATGTCGTTAGTTTCCTTTGGCACCCACTCAATTGGCCGTTACCGGCCCGACTTAATAAAGCTGAGGGCGCTTCGGCCACCTATGGGGCGCCACTACCCTCGGGGCGGGGGGGGGACGAACCCCCCGCACCCCCCCCCCCCCCACCGCTACGCCGCTGCTATATATAAATAAATATTTTACATTATACTAGATAAGACTAGAGAAAATATGTCATACATACAGGGTCTCTAGATATAACTAACCTCAATTAAAAAGAGTCAAAGGCTATTTGACCACTCCTCAGAACTACTTTATAAATCCACGTTTACATCATCATCATCATTTTTTCATTTCCCGAAGTTTTATGGTGTAGTCAAGATCAACCCCGCAATCGAATTCAGCGCACCGAAGAACTTATATAAAAGATGGGTAGGTCTGTTCAAAGGTATAGACCACTTTTTTATTTCGTGTGCCGGTGTAAGCTCTCATAGATTTTCAAAATTTTAAGTTTTTTAAAACACAAATATGTAACAAAAAAAATTCAAATTTCAAAATTTTATGAAAGTTTTAATATAAATACTCTCGTCTTTTTTGTGGCGAAATTGTCTAATAACCTAACCTGTTACTTTTTTACATAAAACTTTCGAATTCTAGATGCTTAACTTTATTTCATTGTGCACTCTTTTACTGTGTGCGTTTTTTTACGTGTGCGCTATTTTCCGTGTGCGCTTTTTCCGTGTGCGCTTTTTGACGTATGCGCTCTTTTCCTAGGAGCATCTTTCCTGTGAGCTTTTGTTATATAAGCTTTTTTCCTGTGCCCTAATTTACAGTCACCGCTTGGCCATTACCCCCCCCCCCCAGAATTTGGCCCCAGAACCACCCTTGATTGGAGATTGCACATTACTGTCCTCAAATTTCGAGACCAAAAAAAAATATGACAAAGGTTTTTTCCCGCCCATGCCCATGTAGTTTTAGAGGGAAAATTCAAAATTCGGATTTCTTAAAATCGGTCATATCTTTGTTATCAGTGCAGTTATTTCAATTTTGTTAAAACTTCTATACAGAAGATTGATCCTGTCAATAAAATGACGTCAAATTTTTGGTCACTCGAGTCGGATTCGAGATTTCAGAAAAAAAAATTAACAAGTTAAATACAGACCTAGATTATTTTCAATTTTTTGCTTAACCCTTAGCTATAATTTTTTTTTCAAAATGTATGTCGGTTTTTTTCTTAATTTTTCTCTGAAATCTCGGATTTGACTTGACGGCTCAAAAATTTTACGTCATTTTATTGACAGAATCTACTTGAATCTGCCCTAATTATAAATTTATGGGATTCGGAATTTGTGAATTTTCCCTCGTACCTTCAACACTACAAGGGCTAAAAAAAAATTAACATCCACGATCATCTATTTCCCATCAAAAATGAGACACCCTGTACCTCTCTCCTTCATGGGAATTTTCGACACATATTTTTTTGTCTATTGGAATCTACCTTCAGATTTTACTTATTTGTCACTACTCAAAAAGGAAACGCTCATATCTCAGCAACCAATGAACCAATTTTTCTGAAAGTGGCATTTTCAAAGAAAAAAAAATCTTTAAAAAGTTTCAAGGTTTTTTACTTTGACTACTTTTCTCTCCCCTCTCCCCCTGCTGTAATTGACAAGTGGAAAACAACTAAAATCTGAAACTAGATTCTGAATCTTAGACCGCACTGAGCGGAATTACGCGACACGGCGCTGCCAAATCTTATTTTATGGAATTTGAATGAATGATCAGTTCCGCTGCAGTGCAGTTCCGCTTAGTGTGGGCTAACGTTAAAAGCAACAAAAAAGTATATCTCGGGAATTCCCACGGGACGGCATCCTGTATTATAAATAATTGAAAAAAAAACTTTTTTCATTTGTAGATATTTGTTTATTTTCAATATATATTAATATCACACATTTACTTGTTAATTCTACTTTATATAAAAACAAAAATGATAATTATTTTAATTACAATTTATTTACAATAATTTAAACAACCTAAGTCTTACTGGCCTTATACATGAACAGCTGTTTTAATGCCCATTAAAATAAAAAATATTTTTTGAAAACAGTTCTAGTCATTTTTTATTACAAATTAAGTATAATAATCCTACTTTTATGTTATGTTATTACAAAAACTCCGACAAATTGCGGACTTATTGGAATAAAACCTGACCTTATTTTAAAATCGGCAGTATTGTGACAGATTTACATATAAAAACAGCTGTTTTGTTTCAAAATTCGGCCTTTGTGTATTCAAGGCCAACAAAAAAATACAGGCCACGACCCTGAAAATATCAGCTTTTCTCGGCGGGCTGACTTTTACGGTGGATAGAATAGAGCGGCGTTCGGATATTATAAATATATATCGAATTTTCACGTCTTTGATGGTCCAGCTGATTTATGTAAACAAAAGTTAGATATATATTATGTA
The DNA here is from genome assembly GCA_963576565.1 of Aspidapion aeneum. Classification (NCBI taxonomy): domain Eukaryota; kingdom Metazoa; phylum Arthropoda; class Insecta; order Coleoptera; family Brentidae; genus Aspidapion; species Aspidapion aeneum. The sequence continues at coordinate 27,369,415 of OY755038.1, read as the reverse complement.
AACAAAAGTTAGATATAATAGAATATTTTTTAAATTTTTTGTAAACTAAGGCAATTTGCCTATTTTTTTTTAGTGTATTCTTATAAAATAATATTTTTCAGATATACCAGTCGTTACTTGTTTTAGCCCGCTTCATTTCTCTTTACACAAAAATTAAAATTCGAAGAAAATACTGTGTTCGTTTCAACTTCAAAAATAATCCGCTGACTTACATTTTTGTTTACTTCCCAAGTCGTCGGTTTACCTTTGATACTAAACGATCACATTCAGTTTGACCTGTAGTTTAAGTTTTGTGTAATAACAAATAAAGCGGGCTAAAAAAAATAACGACAATACGTCTAGAAAATTACATTTTATAAGGATGTACTAGAAAACGGTAGGAAAATTGCCTTAGTTTTCAAAATATTCAAAAAATATTAGTTGTTCCGTTGTTCATATCATATCTAACTTTTGTTTACAAAAATCAGCTGGATCACCAGTGACGTGCAAAATTCGACATATATATATATATATATATATATAAGATCCGAACACCGGTCTATTCTATCCACCGTGGCTGACTTTCACATTGGGTCGGTTCGGTTCGGGAAGTCAGACGTTTTTTATGAGATTTTCAAAATGGCACTACAGATTTCCGCGAAATTTCAGTGAAATATTGTCAGACACCATCCCGATATTCCACCAAACTTTTGTAAGGATGCAAGATGATTAAAAGGTTAAAATCTTCAAGATTTAGCATCCTTATTTTGAATTCAAATTACCCGCCATGTACCGCATGCCAACTATTATATATGTATTTAACTGTGTCATCTGTTTCTGTTGTAAAACTTTTTCGATTTTTTAATGATTTTTTACAATAAAGTTCATTTAGAATGCAAAAATACCAGCGTTAATCTTTTTAAAACAAAATTACACCTCAAAAAAATCACTTTTTAATGTTGTAACACATTCGCTTCTGCTTTAAATTTAATTTTTGTGTGAGCTAATGAAGCAGCCCTGAAAAATGAAGGAATACTACACATTAAAAAAAATTGTTCTGCAAGAATATAGTAAAAACAATCTCAAAACCGGCTTTATTTTAAAAAAAAATCAAACTTCAATATTTTAGACAATCAGCTGTGTCGTGACGTGACCATAAAAAAATCGTGGCCCGTCTGTTTTGATAGCCCTTGTGTATTTAAAAACCAGATTTATTAGTGTCTGTTTTTATTACATGAAACTTGGCGACTTTTTTTTTAAATTTGACTTTGATATGTCAGGTTTTATTCCAATAAGTCCCTATTATTTAGTATTGTGTAATTTAATAAACATCAAAACTCTGATTCATTGTTATTAATTTAATTAATGGTGATATTATTTACATATTAACAGTCATTTGCACCAATAAAAGTAATACTTTGTTTTAAGTACCACACCTTTTTACAAGTCTTTGGTATAACTTATTCCAGGAAAAAACTTTTTAAAGGCTGATGAGAAGAAATGACTTATTTGATTGCCAATTACTCAAACATTTTTTATCCGATTTTAATAATTTTGACCATTCTAGTGCTGGGTTTATACTAGTAAAAAATAAATAAATATTAAAATAAAAATAAAAGTTGACTCTATGGATATCTGTGTAGGCGTTTATAGAGAACCAGATAAAAATAAAAATAAAAAGTTGGCCAACTTTTAACTTTTATTTGGAAATGGATGTGGGCATGTGCGACATCGCGTCACGTGACCTTTGTTGTTATTTTGATAAAGAATTTTATGTTTTTTTTTTGGTTTTTTCGTACCATTTCAGCCAATCCAAATTTAGAAAGCCAGTGGTTTAATTCAAAAATACTTTTACACTGTTTCTTTGCAAAAAAAGTGTTAAAATTAATTTAAATTTTTATTTGGTTGTATAAACCCAGCATAAGAAGCAAAGATTTACTTACAATTATTATTGATGTCAAGATTGACATTTCGTAAAAAGATGGTGGATTTTTTTTTATAGTTAATTTTAATCCTCCCTGCAAATTTTCCATGTGCAACACTGGAGCAAAAATAAAAATGTTCTGTATTCTTATATTTCTTAATTATACCGATTAATTAATTAACTCGGTAAACTCAGAGCTTTTTTAGGTCTTGGCCGATCTTTACAGTTGATATATAAGTATACTCGACCAAGATAAGGCCTGCACGGTAAAAAATTTTGTCTACAATGAAAACACGTTCTTTTCTTGAATAAATTGTTTTACCTTAAAACAATTTGTTTTGAATTAAAATATTTCTTTTTAGTTCAAGGCTGCGTCTAATCTTGAAATGAGACTTCATTTTTCTTCTTTAATTGTTTTGTTTTAGTATACTCCGTTTTGTAACAAAGCAAATTGTCTTTATATAAGTAATATTTTGCTTCCAGAGAAAACAGTGCCTTAGATTAATTTAGTTCCAATTTATATTAAAACAATTTCTGTTTCACATTAAAATAAAGAGGCAAGACATGTTTTGTGCTATATCAAGAAAATATTCTCTTGGTGAATAGGAAAGCACAAATTATTTTACTTCAAAGCAATTTGCTTTAATCCAAGACAATTTCTTTACCGTGTGACAGGCCAATTTTGTTTTTGGTTCAGTCCAGTGGCGCACATGGAAATCTTATAGGGTAGTCAAAAACATGTATTTTAAAAAATTGCCGATCATCTTAGATTTTTTTGAAATATTAATTTGGAACTAAATTCCTCAATTTTAAAAGGCTTTTTAAAGTAGCCAATACCATTAAAATCGGACAGAAACTTTTTAACTGATCAAGAAAGTTTTGGTGCAAGTGAATCTACGTCATTAAGAAATTCTCTAATTACCTCCAGCGAGGTAGAACATTTTTGAGATCGGTTCATAAAAAATACATATTTACAAATTAATTTAAATAAAACAAACTACTTACGATTTGTAAGGCTTAAATTTGATTTGATTTTCCGTACTATTTAAAATTTGTGTTTGAGCCTGACTGGGTGAAATTTTTGAAACCGGTATTAACAAGCTATCGTTGACAGGTGGACTTAAACTAATATCAGATCTGTGAGAATCTGTGGGACTAATTTTCGGTGCCCCATGATGCTGAAAACCAGACGACAAATCAAAGTTCAAATTCAGATTCAATCCTTGTGGATTAAGGGGTAACCCATTCGGTAACCCTGCAGGATTGAAGGGGTTACCACCAGCTGGATGCATCATCCCACCGTTCATCGCAGGATGGTTTTGCATGGGATGCATAGCGAATCCTGGGTAGGGCGAATACCTTGAATAGTGGGGCGGGGCGGCGTACATTGGCGGCGGAGGGGGTTGGTGGTAGTGCAGGGGTAAGCTGGAAGCGGCGGCTTGCAGGAGCGAAGCGGCGAAAGCAGGGTCGCTGTAGACAGCCGCGTAGGGCCAAGCGATTGCCATTCGTTGACGTTTGTCTTTCATGCGTCTATTCTGGAACCACACCTGGAATAAAGAAGAAAATGTTTTTTAGATTTGTATTTTATTGTCAAGCAAAATGTGGAAAGTAAATTACTTAAGTATACAGGGTATTGTAATATGTATACCTAATACAAATAAAAAGAAAAATAGTTTAAATCAGTTTTATTTAAACTATTTTGTTATCGATGTTTTTATTTCATTAAAATTTGTTCAGTATTTACAAGGAAATAAATGCAGACATGATTGGCAAGGCAATCGTATAATATGCAAAACAAGGGTTGAAATAACCACTAAACCGATTTTGCTGATTCATACCTTGTTGTGCGTGGTAAGAATGTAGCTTTTTACTAATTTAAAAAAATAATTAAAATATGTTTGCAACACAAGAATAAACGAGCATCTTTAAAGGGTAGATGGCAGACAAAAAAATATAGTTGGTCAAAACTATGAATAATTCTCTGCCAAGTTTAGTTTGTCCCATTAAAAGCGATTGTATAGTTCAAAAGTTATAATAAAAAAATTATCTGGTTTCTTTTGGCCCACCCGGTAACTATCATGATTTACTAAATGTTTTTTTAGCAGTTTTTAAAGCTGGCTACAATAGATGACATTCAAAAAGTGTACGACTGTACAATAGCTCAATCATGGATCTTAACCATCATAACTTAACCTTAGAGTCCCTGTGCTAAGAATATTATGACATTTTCTCCAAATTAATATATCTTATATGTCATGAATGTGGCAATTAGGCAAATTAAAATCGTGTTCATAAAACCAATAAAAGGCACATCATCAGTTCAATAAAAAAAAATTAATGGCTTATTATTGAAAGGTAGTTTTATGTCCTACTTTAATCTTACGGGCCATGGACCTTCTTCGTTGCAAACATTGCAAATATTTTGAAGCCTCATAATATTTTGTTGTAATAAGATGATATTTTAATAAAAATTTAGGTGTCACAAAATTTCACAAAACAATTTACTGGTTTTTTTTAAATGCTTTTCAAAAAAATGTTTTGACAAAAAATATACTTAAAACCTTTTTTAATAGATTTTAAAAGAATAATTTCAAAAAAATAATAAAAGGATCCCCGCTTGGCTGCCCTTAGGGTAGGTCTACACTATGCCTATTCAGCAGATGCGTATTTTCGGCTACGTTGTTGTGTACACATTGTGCAGATTTCGGCTGCATATTTTCGGCAAGAGAGTTGTTGCGTACACATTGTGCAGATTTTCGGCGTCTAAGTGCAGAAGCGTACCGTGGTTTGCGATTTGAGGTCGTTGCCCAGTTTGTGTCAAACAAAGAAGAAAGTATTACTTAATTGCTCGGGACCAGCATGCGGAGGTACGTATTTTAGGCGGTATACTGCGGGGTTGTGTATTCTACGCATATAATGTGAACGTTCCAATTTAAAACAATGTGTTGATATCTTGCCGAAAATACGCAGCCGAAATACGTATCTGCCGAATACGCATAATGTAGACCCGGCCTTATAAGCGTAAAATAAATTGAAAGGTAAAATATTGATATTTCCTTAGATGTACTCTGGCCTTAAATCGCGTAAGCCACGGCGGTTTCTTTGTATTCATTTGGTCTCAGATTTTATGAACAAAAGTGTAGAAATTCCATTAGCGGGTATGATTATAGTTTTTATGCGTTTACCCGGTGGTAGCGGGTAATTAGCACATTTTCTTGCTCAAATAAAATGCTAATAGCGCTTTTAACATCAAAATAGCGCCGCACTGTATTTGACTTTTGTGGCCGCTAAGATGCCGCCTTTCTTATGGCATCTTTCACAGCTATCTACATATAACAATTTGAAAAAGTCAGTTACTTAGGGCAAGCCAGTTTCGGGTACCGTAAAACGCGGTTACTTTGCTCCACTTTTTTGAGTTAATTCGAAAAATTCAAATAAATAACAAAAAATTATACCATACTATATATTTTTTTAACTTGAAAAGTGGAGCAAAGTTTCCGATAGTCCGAGGTTACTTTGAGCCACTTTATAAAATAAGAAAACAAACATTGGTGTTTTATATGTTGGCGCAAATTATAGCCAATATTTAGTTAACTTTTCCCCAAACATTCAAAATGGTGAATAAAAAATTTAAAAATATTGATTTTTTAAGTTTTTATTGCATAGAAAACGATAACTGCACTAGACACCAAATTTTTCGAGGTCAAATTTTAAAGGAATTTCAAGCTGCACTTCACTCTGGTATTAGGTAGTTTAAGTTGTGCTACGTATTTTTACGTAAAACTGCACGTTAAGCGCTCTACGTTTTGTTCCAAATTTGAGTTTAAGTTGAATGTTTTTACGTTACCATAACAAGTCTACTAATAGCAGAGAATATGGAATTCGGCAGCGTGTTTTTTTGATGTTACAATTTTGTTTTTTGTCTTTTCAACTACAGTAGGAATATATTTGCAAAGAATCGTTTGTACTGGAAGCGAAAATTATCGTCTAGGCCTCATTTTTCGATCGGTCAATCAACCAATTCTATTATTTGGTAACGTTAAGGTGCCCGCAGACTGCCGTAAGCTAACGTAAATACAGTAGCGCACCCAGGAATATGTCTTGGAGGGGGGGGCCCGAGGCCTTATTTCATGCTATTTTTTGTGTTTATTCCTGAAATATGTGGAAAATATAAAGAAAAATCTTAGGCATGGGGGGGCCCGGGCCCCGGCCCCCCCCTGGGTGCGCCCATGGTAAATACGTAAGCTCCTAACGTGACCTTGACGACGGTGTGACGAAGTGCGCTTGCGTAACTGTCAAATCCCATGCTTACGTAAAAATACGTAGCACAACTTAAACTATCTATTAACTCGAGACGACTAGCGGAAAACAGCGGCTACCGCGTGTTTGAAAAGTCAAATTCGCAACGGATAATTCACGCGTGTTGGCGTTGTGGTGCATGCGCAGATTTTTAATGTGGAATATCTAAGAACTTTTTTTGCAATGGAGCAAAGTAGGACCAGGGGGCACAAAGTAACCTCGTTTTACGGTACTTTAAAATATCAGAGATTGCCATGAGTTTTTTGGTTCACTGCAAACACCCTGCATATACAGGATGTCCTAGATAAAAGCAGTGGCGCACCCAGGAATGTGTCTTCGGGGGGGGGGGGGCCGAGGCCTCTTGAGGGGGGCCCGAAGCCTCATGATGTCAAATTTTAAGCTATTTTTTGTGTTTTATCTTGAAATATGTAGCAAATTTGTAAAAAAATCTAAGGCTTGGGGGGCCCCGCCCCCACCCTGGGTGCGCCCATGATAAAAGTAACTACATGGGGATTTCGGAACGGAAAGAAACATGCAGTTTTTGTAAAAAATATTTTAAAATATCGAGCAAAAACTATTTTTTTTTTTTTTAATTTCAATCTATCCGCCATCTTGTAAGCAAATTTCACAAAATTTGGCAATTTTGTATTAGCGACTACGGCCAATCGAATGCCATTAACGAATTTTATCTATCGGTTTTCTAGTTTTTTGTAACCGTAGCCAACTTGGTTATTTTTTATGGCCGTCATATTGGATTTATACGTCATTAAATAGGCCATAAAAAGAGATTTACAACCATGTAGGGTAAATGCGGAAGAGTTGCTGCGGAGGGAGAGACGCCGCTTTTCACGTATTTCAATGATTACGCTACAACATAGGCAACCAAGTATGCCCACATTCAGAGTTCATCATTTAGTGAACGGTTAGAACATCGGACCTGTTCGTTTTCTAAAATATCGCTTGCAATCCTTGAATCTACGACGGTAAGGTAAAATTTTCTTAGCAAAGTTTTAATTAAGTACTGTCCCAATAAGTGTGGTTCTTTGCAATGTGGTAGTTTTTTTTCACATTCATGTGTTTTATTCAGTATTTTGGGGTTATGTTTACAGGTGCCATGCCGTATTTTGTTGCGTATTAAATCTGTGACCTTGATAATCAGGTGCGGCATGTATATTTGTATACAACACCCAGGATCGCCAATCGGCTTTCGCCCGAACGTCTCTGGTAAATAGCAGACGATATGGTAAATCGCTTGGGTAACTAACACCCGTGATCGCAAAAATGTTCGGTAAAAATCAGTCTGGATATCAGAACCACAATCTTTCTTAAGAAATAATTTGTAAATTTCTAACATACATATATTTTTTTAAAACATACTCTCCTGACCTCTTTCCCGGGATCCTAGAGAATGTGAAACCTAACCGTTTTCAATCGATCGCCAACGTAACCGAACCGTGTCAATGTAGAATAGGGCTTCATTGACACGGTTACGGCAGCGTTCGGGCTACAACCGAATCGCAATCATGGACGTCGTTTACAAATATGCGTGCAGCATCTCACCAACAAAAAGGACAGTTGCCGCATTTTCAAGAAGATCGAGAAAAAATTCAATGGAGTGATAGCGATGATGAACCTCTAGCCAAAAAGAAAAATGAAAACCAGGAACTCTACGTGGAATGCTTCAAAATTCTACGCAACAACAACTAAGAAAGTGGATTGGTTACAATGTATTAATGGCTACATGTCACTTGCACCATGTATGATGAAGTTTGTAACATCTGTTCCAGACTCGAATTATTAAGGAAAAAAATTAAAATTAGAGGTTTTTTAGAGAAACGGTTAAAGCGGCGTCTCTCCTATTTTCACGTGGCATCTCCCCCAGCCGTGTGGGGGAGATGCCGACTTTAATAAAAAATTTGGTATGTTTATGTTTTCTTACATTTATTTTTTGTATTTTAATAAAGTTTAACGCAGTACCTGTGGATTGATTCATTTTAAAGAAGAAAATCTCAAGACTTACAGATGTTACAGCTATTTTTTAAAAAGTGCGGCAACTCTCCCGCATTTACCCTATAACAAGCCTATAATTGGATACTGGAAAATGTAAATTTATTTAAAAAAACAGTGAAATTGAAAATAGCATTAAAAAAATTGACTGTTTTAATACATAAAGATGTATTTCATCTGCTCTAGATGCTTCAATGCATTTTTGTGGTTAAAGTTTTAAAGTCTATATATAAATCAGTCTGTAACGTCCTCCGCCGTCTTCTAATTTCCAGTCTCCATTGGTCTCGGTTGGTCCAGAGATTCTCATCTACTCCTCGTTCTCTTATGTCTCTGTCTATTCCTTCTCTCCAACTCAGTCTGGGTCTTTCCTGTGGTGTCCATTTTAGTATTTTCTTTGGGATTCGGTCTTCCGCCAACTTGTAATTTGCATGTCGTCCGTTATTTTATGTTTAACATCCATAATTTCTCGAATTTTCGGCAGAGCGTCGCCAATAGTCCATTTTAGTGGCTTCAAGAGACTTGCGAGTTTTTCTTTCTTTGTTTTTCTAGCAGGGGCCACTACAATAGCTGATGACACTTTTCACTATGCTGTTGTAAATTCTATGGTTGTTTTGTTTTGATACAGCCTTATCCCAAATAATACTGTTGAGTTGTCTAATTGCTTGTCTTCCTTCATTATTTCTGTGTTTGATTTCTTTATCTAAACTACTGTCATTAGTGATGTGCATTCCCAGATATTTGTACTTTTAGCATTGTTTTATCTGATATTATTGTTGTTCCTGTTGCTTCCCACCAATGCACATATATTATGTTTTCTGAAGATTTACCTCCATCCCCCACTTATCGTATTCTTTAATTACCTAATTTACGAGTCATAATATATTCTGAATCGTCGTAATCTTGAGCCAGGGCCATTTGACCATCAGCAAAGCAAGTAGTACACAGAAAAAAAAAGTTCTTCAGTTAAGAAAAGTAGTTTTCTTGAAAAAATTATCTTGACCCAAAAGCAAAAGTCTCCGAACAAAATGTTTTCTTTTCATCTAAGCAAATCGCTTGTTTTGGGAAAAAAAATAATTGTCTTGGTAAATTGTTTTGGTTTAAAACAAACTGCCTTTAGCGAAGAAAAAGTTGTTTTGAAGCGAGATATACAATGTCTTACTAATATCTTCTTAACACAAATAAAGCTTTACTTTGCCTAAAGACTTTTAATTTTTTAACTCAAAATATCCGGCATCTCAAAACGAAAATGGCGATTTATTCCATAATACTAGAAAACACAAAACAAGAAGGTTGCCACTTCCATTCAAAACAAATCAATTTTCTTGGATAAAGGCAACTTTTATTTTCAACGGAAACCAGCAGTTCAAGAGAATAGTTTTTTTTTTTAAATAAAATATCGCCTTCGTGCATAGGAAAGCAGATTTTTTCTTGGATCAAAGCAATTTGCATTGACTGAGGGCATTTTTTTTTCTGTGTATACAGTACATAGTCGTTCAGTGGTATTCCCATCTTTCTTTTCCATGTTTTCAGGCCTTGTTTTAATAGATCTTATAAAATGTTGGTGACAAGCGACAACCCTGTTTAAGACCCTTGTTGATGTTAAACACCTTTGATAATGTCTGCCCTTTCTTTATTTTGCTTGTGTTGTCTTTATAGAGTTCTTGAACAGCTTTTGTTAGTTTTATGTAGGTAACTTAGATTAATTCTCAAAAGTGGCCGAAAAGAGACAAAAGTTAGTGCCCGACTCAAGGCTCTTAAAGTATCTCTATGTATAATATGTATTATAACCCGAAGTTAAAAGAACTCAAGTAGCTTAATGGACAGATAAGCTGACATCAACTGTTTATGATGTGTTAAATATCCCAACAGCGGAAGATTAAAGCACTTGGACGCGGTTTTAAAAGAACACACTCTAAAATACAGCACGCTCATATTTTTGTCATGCTTGAACAAAAAATCGTGCTGTATAGCTCTTAATTTTTTGTTTCATGTTATAGCAATATTTCTTATATAAAATTAAAATTATTGCGTCATTAAAGGGCCTCGCGCGCACCCGCCTCCCGTACATATAAATTATTTTTTTGTACAAGCAGCATCATGTATTTAAAATTTGTCACAAATGCTACTTATTTTTTTTTAAATTCGCCTGCGGCGTCATAAATGTCCTTTAAATACTCAGACTATCAAAAACCGCTATTAAAAAATATTTTGATATTTGCTGCCACTCCCCCCCCCCTCGGAAATCCTGGATCCGCCACTGTTGCCCACCGTCCCGTTTTCACAGGACTGTCCCGTATTTATATCAAACGTCCCGGGTTCATACCGGACAATAAAAATCCCGTATTTTTATGTTCGTAGAATTAACAGCAATTATTTACCCCACAGAAAATCAAACCTAACCTAAAACTTTTCTGTGTAGAAACCACCTATAAATAACCTGTGCAGAGTTTCTTAACTACGTCCGGGCCAGAGCCTGTCCTGGGGCTCACAAGAGGGCAAATGAAGTCGGCGGCCCTAACAGAGTGGACCCAGAAAGAGATACAAAAGGAATGGACCAACACAGGAAACGCCAGACAGGCGAAGGAGTATGTGACGGGATTCAGCAAGTCCCGTAGGGACTGGCTGCTCCGTGGAACACGAAGAGAGGTGGAAGCCATAGTGGGAGTCCTAACCGGACACTGCGTCCTACAAGGACCCTTGGCAAAGATGAGGTCGAAGGAGCGACGTGCGAGCGATGTTGGGCCGAGGACGAGACCTCGGCAAAGAGGCAAGAAGAGAGGTATTCGAAGAGAAAGCCTTTGAGACGGAGGACCTTCTGAATCTGAGGTGGCCCGATATTCTGACCTTTGTACAGAAGACGGGCAGATTCTTTAGCGAAGGAAGGACGCAGTAGGGGATGCCCGGGGATTTTCAAAAAGGGCGCTTCATGAGCCTAGTCGCCAGGCCTAGAGCCTACCCCACACTACGACTACGACTTCTTAACTACGTCGGCGTAGATGAAAATCCTGACTTAAGTAAGTAAGTAAAGTACGATCGGCCACAATAATTAGAAAGCCAATTTTATAAGTTTTTTCATCACTGGTATCTGCCTGGTTTTTTAGAAATCTCTGTGCCAGATACGGAACTGTGGTTTGTATGTGTTTGTGTCGGTCTAAAACACCGTATAAGAGACTTTATTGTTCGTTCTTTGCGGTACTAATTAGATTTTTGTTTTGAATTTTAATATAAGTGTACAATGGCTAGGTTACTTTTTTTTGTTTAATTTAATGGCGCGAACGACCAACGCGTTAAAATAATGAACTTTTATTATTGTCGCCTAAAAGCTTAATAATTAGCGGAATTTAATTTTTATTGGGAAGAGGTTCTTAAAATTATGCAATGTTAATTAAAAGCTTTAAAACGATTGACATAAGTTCTTTGTACTAGGTAGGTATGTCAGTTTAAGATGCTTTGAGAAAGGTTATATAAACACAAAACTAAAAATCCCTAATTGCGTCTATAACAGACCAGTGCAGATAACTTTTGGAAGGGAGACAATTAGATCTATCGCAACCAATAGGAAAATAAAATTAGACTCGATCCAAGTGATTGCGGTGAAATAGAGTGAGATTGAGGGGTGCAAAAAATATCCTAAGTAAAACCTCAAAACGAAAGTGTATAACCAATGTATCCTTCCTGTACTTACCTATGGATCCCAGACCTGGACACTTAGAATTCCAAAATCAAACATGGATAAGGTAACAAAAGCCCAAAGATCAATGGAAAGACAAACGTTACATGTAAAGCTAACAGAAAAAGGAATGAATGGATAGGAAGTAAAATAAAAGTGAGTGATGTCAGAGGAGAAGTAGCAAAATTAAAATGGAAATTTTCCAGTCATAATATTAGATAGAAAGACGATCAATGGAACAAATTTATTGTAAACTGGAGACCTTAGGAAAATAAAAGAACTAGGGGAAGACCCCAAATGAGATGATCGGACGATTTGAAGAAACATGCGGGAGCTAGATGGATGAACAAGGCGACAGACATCGAAGAAGTCTAAATAGATAGATTGATAGATTATGGATGCATAATGGTTTATACAGTTTTTAGCGAAACTAGACCTTCTATTAAAAATAGTAAAATACAGTATATGTATTAAAAGAGAACTTTTTTTTTAAAAATTTTAAACCTAAAATTTTCCAAAAAAAAAACAATTTTTTTATCATATCTTCATCAACATTTTTCTTTGTTTTTGACAAAATTTTGTGAAACCACACCTATTTTTGTATTTGACGGATTATGTATCAACCAAAAAGCCCCAGTTCTAGAAGTAGTTATTTTTTAAACAGTGGACGTTTTTTAACAAAAAAGTTTCACGGGCAAGTCCTCAGAGGTAAAGGTAGCTCGGGGACGCGTTTCGGCCTCATTAGGCCTCATTCAGCCCGAGCATAACCATAAAATGAGGGCTGAATGAGGCCTAATGAGGCCGAAACGCGTCCCCGAGCTACCTTTACCTCTGTGGATGTTTTTTCCTTAAGATGTCTATTTTTAGATATCTAGTGTAAAAAAATTAACACCACTATGAAATAATTTGCTAGGAAACAGAAATTAGGCAGTTTAATCTTATTTAAATCTATCTCGTCCGTACTATTTTTGATTTTTACCACTTTTTTTGTATTTTTTCCTGCATTATATAGTTTATATGAAATGAACCATCTTTTTCTAAAATTTCTTTTAGTTACTCTTAAATACCCTGTTTCCACCAATGCATGCCCACCCCGATTCAAAAAACGCATTAGGTGACCCTGCATTTAAAACCGGTGCAAATCCATGGCCCATCACGTGAGTTTTTTGAATCGTGGTGGGCATGCATTGGTGGAAACAGGGTATAATACATTTATAGCAAGCACGGAACAGGTATAAACACTACGTACAAGACGACAAGACCCAAAATGTACAAAGTTTCCTGGCAAAAGACGAAATTACGCTATAAACAGCTTTTGACTGCTGATTGATAGGAAAACTGTGACGTAGCTCTGACGTCACGGCCGTCATGACACCGAGTTACCAGACAACCGGTTTACTTAAGGACCGTGAATATTCCGTACTAGACGAATTTATTTCAGCGCCATCTGCCCCTCAACGTTGAAAGGCCCATTGGTTATATATTTTCTTTTATTTCCAATAGTTGCACTGGTCTATATTGGATTCTATGCCAAAGAAATTAAAACTTACCTTAATAGTACTTTCGGGCAAATTCAACATGGCAGCTAACTCGACCCTGCGCGGTCTGGAAACGTAGTTCTCCTTGAAGAACTCCTTTTCAAGTTTAGCGAGCTGCTCCCTGGTGAAAGCGGTGCGGTACCGCCTGATATTCGGGTCGTTCACTGCGCTCGGACTGGTGGGGGTAGTTTTGTCTGGCGATGAATTGATTGGACTTATACACTCTGGAAGTAAATGGAAGATTTTAGTTTGGCGAATGTGTGAAAAAGAGACATTTATTAAACTAACATTCATGTACTACACGGTAAAACATTTTTGTCTACAATGAAACCATGTACTTTTCTTGAATAAATTGTTTTACCTAAAACAATTTGTTTTGAATTTAAATATTTCTTTTTAGTTCAACGCAGCATTTAATCTTGAAATGAGACTTTATTTTTCTTCTTTAATTGTTTTGTTTCTTCTACTGTATATAGATAAATAATATTTTGCTTCTAGAGAAAATGGTGCCTTAGATTAATTCAGTTCCAATTATAATAAAAGAATTCTATATTACATTAAAATAAAGGGCAAGACATTTTTTGTGCTACAACAAGAAAATATTCTCTTGGTGAATAGGAAAGCACAAATTATTTTATTTCAAAGCAATTTGCTTTGATCTAAGACAAATTTTTTTACCGTGCAGGTGAGAAAAAAACGAACAAAATGTTTTTTGTTAAAACTTTTGAACTATACTACCGATTTTATTAGAACAAACTGCACCTTGCAGAGAATTGATCCGACTTTCAAGTACACAGAAAAAAAAATGTCTTCAGTCAATGCAATTTGCTTTGATCCAAGAAAAAATCTGCTTTCCTATGCACGAAGACGATATTTTCTTAACAAAAAAAAACTATTCTCTTGAACTGCTGGTTTCCGTTGAAAACAAAAGTTGCTTTTATCCAAGAAAATTGATTTGTTTTGAATGGAAGTGGCAACCTTCTTGTTTTGTGTTTTCTAGTATTATGGAATAAATCGCCATTTTCGTTTTGAGATGCCGGATATTTTAAGTTAAAAAATTAAAAGTCTTTAGGCAAATTAAAGCTCTATTTGTGCTAAGAATATATTAGTAAGACATTTTATATCTTGCTTCAAAACCACTTTTTCTTCGCTAAAGGCAGTTTGTTGTAAACCAAAACAATTTATCAAGACAAATATTTTTTCCCAAAACAAGTGGTTTGCTTAGATGAAAAGAAAACATTTTGTTCGGAGACTTTTGCTTTTGGGTCAAGATAATTTTTTCAAGAAAACTACTTTTCTTAACTGAAGAACTTCTTTTTTTCTGTGTAAAAATTATTTTGTGTCCGCCTTTTTAACATTCAAGATGGCGGATATAATCAAATTTGACTCGTTTCCGGAACATCAGAATAAACGAAGGTCAAGTTTGATTTCGTCCGCATCTTGAATTTTAAGATAGTTTCGGGCACCACTAAACCGTTTTTAATGATTTTTACCTCGTTGTGTGTGGCGAAAATTGAAGTTTTTTAGAAATTAAAGAAAAAAAACCTAAGCAATAAATAAACGAGCAACTTTTAAGGGTTAAGTTTAATTCTGTGCGCCGCCGTCTTAGATTTTAGGATAAGGGACAAAACATATTTCTCTCATGCATCAATTACCTGTAAATCACAATTTGTTTTCTTAAGTAGAGTAATAACTCTAAGTATCTACTTAAAAATATTTAAGGTATAGGTACAACCTAATCAATTAAAGCATATCCGTAAATAAAGTGGTGCAGGAAGTGAGTAAAATAGGAAAGTAGGTATCTCATTCGGAAGCTGACTAGACTTTGAAGTGGGCCAAACAAGACAGAAAAGCCCTTGTTAAAATCATGTTAAACCAGGGTAGAACATTTAAGTGATTTAAAAGCAAAAATTGTTACCTACATACATGAACATTGGGGGAGACCGGGGGTGCAAGTCACAATAAGAGTAGGGGAAAGGGGGGCAAAATGGGATAAGGCGGTAAAACGGGATACCGCAGTTTTAGCTAAACTGCGCAAGAATAAAACCTCTTAATATCAGATATTTTATTCCCATGACTGGCTCAACTCTCTGCAATATTATTGGTGCCGGTCGGCTGAGCTTAAGTTGGTTTTTGCTTAACATGCGATGTTGTGCGCTCTTTATTGTAAAAATAGCTTGCGCATTTTGTGACGAGAAGTACATTTTTTACAAACTTTTCAAAATTTTGTTTACATTGAACAATTAGTGGGTTTATGTATTATTCATAATTAAACACGTTGGCCATAAAATTAGCCTTTTACTGTGTATAATTTTCGTTTGAATTTAACTTTTTTTCATGGGGGCAAAACGAGGTACCTTACTATCAGTAGCGTGTCGTGGATAAAAGGGATGGGTGGGGGGCGAAGACCTTAAGGGGCGCAAATATAGGTATGGGAGTCAAATAAATTACAAACCTTTTTTTAAAATAATAACACTACATGTAAACTTAAAAACTGAAGGACTGAAATACAACTTTATGCAAATATCGTTGTCATTGAGCATATTATTCATCTACTAATATATTTTTTGTAATATACTGCAATGATTATGTTATTTACTCCGAATCAATGTTAGAGAAATAATAGATATTGATAATGTCGCCGGATGACGATGATGTAACCTGAGACTTATCTTAAAGAGCTAAGGGCACCATTTGTTTTTGCGTTAATTTTAGTTTTTCTATTTTTTTCTCAAAGGACGCCAGGGGCGCCAGGCGCAGAGGGGCGTTCGCGTGCCTTAGATTTTTTTACATATTTTCCACATATTTAAAAAAAAAAACACAGAAAATAGCTTAAAATTCGACATCATGAGGCTTCAGCCCCCCCCCCCCCAGACATATTTCTGGGTGCACCACTGAATTTTGCTCCCTTTCCCTTATGTAGGTTGTATAACATCGACTTTATTGTAGCTGTAGTTTAGAATAAATGTAGTTTACCTAGTAAAATAAGTATTTGAAAAGAAAATTAAAAAAAAGAATGAAAGAAATGACAAGGGAAGTTAATCAAATTACACTATAACTCTGGGATTTTTGCAAAATGTGTGTACACGGAAAAAAATATTTTAATCATGTATCATAGGGATTTACATGTTAAAATTTCAACCTCATGTTAACTTTTATTTTGTAATGAATTGGGAGATTTACTTTGTTTACAGATAGAGTCGAGTTTCTACTATGCTAAATAATTGCTTTTGTTACCAAACTCTGTTTGAACCGGAAAAAAATATATTTTTTTAAGAGGAATTATATAATATATTTATCCAATAGATTTCAGAAGTGCAATATTTTAAAAAGTAATATGAATTATATTACCTACTTTTTAATATGCATGTAATTATTACTCCATGAGCGCACCCAGGAGGGAGCATCGCCCCCCCCTCCCCCAAACGGAATTTTTTTGTTATTTTCCACATAAGGTGAAATAGCATAAAATATTACATCATGAGGCCTCGCCCCCCCCCCCAAACGTCCCTCCCCCCAAGACATATTTCTGGATGCGCCACTGATTCTTTTATATAAATATTAATTTTGTTGGTGTAAATAGGTCACGTAGGTAGTCGATTATTATTATAAAGAAGAAACATTAATTTTCTTGTTAAGGTAAGTTTATAAGTAAGTATATATTTATATTTTTTAAAGTAGATAAAATACATTTTTTATCGCTAAAGTGCGAAAACAATTTTTTTGTAAAGAAAGCAATTAGGACTTCAGGCGTAAAATTAAGACAAGGCCGGAATTTCATGCAAAAAATTCAAATAAAAAATCTTTATCTTTAGTTAAAGTATTTTTAGATTTTTAATTGGAGCTTTAATGTGGCGGATCTAGGATTTTTGGAGGGGTTCTTATTGTGATTCAGCAAGTTGCAAGAATCGGGCTTTTGTGGCCATAATTTCAATAATCCAAATTATTATCACTGATCAAAGGTTCACCTATTTAAAGAGTAGCTAGCTTCGGGTGTCAATAAAATAACCACCGGTTATGCGTGACCATAATTATTAAAGTTAATAAAATTCGTTTCATGTGATATCTGATCACATTTACAGATAATTTAGAGTCTAATATGGTACCTAATAACCCAATAGACTTTAAGAGGTATACGACAACAAAACTTGTTGATAAATTAAATCTTACATTTTCAAAGGCAACTTTAGATATTAATCAACGATTGGCTTATTTTAAACATATATTTACTTGATCCAAGAATTTTTTTTATAGAATACTAATTATTGTCTTTGTGACAAAATAAATAGGTATTCTTGACGTTTTGAAAAACTTTACAAATTATTTAATCAAGGTAAGTAATTTCGTGTGACAAAAATGTTACCTCTTCCAAACTGCGGGGTGGTATTTGGACTCTGCGGTGGACTAGGTTGATTGTGATGTAATCCAGTACTGCTATAGTGGGGCGGAATAACATCCAGAACTACTGCACCGTTATTGTTTTGCTCGCTTTGCGCGAACATTTTAAAATTTTCGTGCGAATGCATAGTTTTAAATCTATGTAGATAAAGATTGTCACTAGAGTTTTTTTTTTACTTTTTATTTGGAAAGTCAACTGAAATTCACTAAACAATTAATAGTCACTAATAATATTTTAAATGTTTCGGTAGGTATAAACTTCAACGATCAAAGGCACAAAAAACGAAAATATTATCTCCAAGACACACAAAAACTGAACAAAAAAAACTGTATTGAGCAGTGTGATACACAGAAAAACGATCAACGTCAAATGGTCCAAAATCTGTAAAAATCTGTGTATTTACCGAAGATGAAAAAGTGGGAGGGACTGCAGTGCCGTCGGTTGGCCGTGTGGGCAAAGAGCGTTCATTGGTCGCTCCGCCTTGACGCTCCAATGTGAACCGGCCTTTAGGTCGAGTTTAGCTTGAAGCGTCCTTAGTAGCTCTGATTAGATGTCGGCGGGCATTAGTGCTATGTTTTGAGATAGAGGGTAATTTGCCCAAGTTTGTGCCCTTGTTATTAAAGTTCTAATAGGATTTATTCAGCGTTATATTGGCTTATTAGCTACCGGTAGCTGCTTTGGGGGATTTTCTAGTAAATCGGGTTTATTAGTTTTAGATAAGTTTGCAAATAAAGCACCTAAGCTAATAATGGTCCGCGGACCCCTTGGGGTCCCCGAAGGATATTTTGGGGGTCCGCCAGAGCTAAACCCTGAAAAATATTTAAATAATAATTGGTAGATTATTTAGAAATGATAGGTATTTTGTCGAATATTATTTTTGCCTATTAAATGCACTAATAAAAGTACGCGAAAATGGTATTCCCTAAAAAGAATTGAGATAAAAATAAAGCCATAGAGTAATATCTATATATTTACGTAGTATATAGTACTCTATGGTAAGCCAAGTCCTTTAATACAAATTTCAAAAGGAAAGGTTCTTACTAATTTGGAAATATTTTTTTAAACTTTGCTATTACAGCCAAACTTCTTTATGTTCAATTTAGCACTGTGCCTAAGAGTCATTTGCAGCCGTAATATAGCGAAGTTTAGAAAAACATTTCCAAACTAGTAAGAACCTTTCATTTTGAAATATGTTTTAGAGAATTTGGTTTACTTTAAATGTTTTTGTTATGATTTCACTCCTTTTTTAAAGGATATGGATAATATTTAAATTTTAATAAAATATGCGGAATATTGATTATTGTTCTTGTTCAATACTTTTTCAATGCCTGTTAAATATTTTGCTATGGTTTTATTATAGTTCCTATATATCAGTCTTCCAAAGCTCAGCTCTCTAGCGTTTCCGGAAGTGGGCAATGTTACTTTTACATAACTTAACATTTATAGGGGAGGGAAGTTAATTAAAATTTTATGATTTTTTTCTCTAGTTTTATCATAGTTCCTACCGGCCTTGCAAAGCTCAGCTTTCTAGCGTTTCTGGAAGTGTGTTTATGTATCTACTGTTTATGTTTATGCCCACTAAGCACAAAATCGTAAAAAAACATTAAATAAAGGTTGAAAAAAAAATGTTTTTTTTCTAACACAAATTTGTGTTAAAATTAAGTCAACTTTAGACATTAAAAAAACATGTAGAAAATCCTAACGAAAATTTCATGTAAAGGCATTACCAAAAATATATTTCTAAATAACGTTAAGAAACCAGCATTAAAAAAACCATAATTTTACTAACATCAAAAATAATACCATCAATATAATGGTTATTTTTATAATGTTTTTTCTAGATCTCACTTTTAACGTTGAATTTAAGATATATGAAGCTAATAAATGTAATTTGTTTTTTAAACATTAAAAAAATATATACTATAGAGGGCGCGATGGCAGCGCCCTCTATAGTATAGCAGCGAGTTTATACGAGACGGTAGCAAAGACGCTTTTTGTAATTTTGGTTAAAATATTTGCATTTTGCAGAAACAAACATGGCAAATTTAAAGCACAATTATTAATATTGACAGTGAATACATATTTGGATCGGAATATTACTCCAGTTGTGTGGGAAAGATGGTATAAGTTAAAGAACAACAAATGGAGTGCAGTGATCTAAAAGAAGCACCACAAAATCAGGTAAGAAAAAGTAAACAAAAGAGAAAAATGGTTTTGTATGAAGTATCGCATACCTATAGGTAATCACACAGGGAATGCGACAATTCACCGCGGACGATTAGTTGTCGGACCTTAAGCCGCGTATTCATTTGAGGCAGAATTATATAATAATAATAATAATAAATCGTCTTTATTGATAAATAAGTGTTACATGGGCGAGGTTTAGCAAACTGCTACTTCGCAAGCCTCGCAGCGGGACCAAACGAATGCTTCGTTTGCATTCATGCTAATATGAATACGCGCCTTGAAATTGTTTGCCTTGTATTCACTTGAGCATGAATTGTTTGGCCTCGTAGCGAGGCACTTACTACAAAGTTATTGTTTACATAGAATTTTAAATTTTATTTTCAGAAGCTACGAGCCGAATTGCCTTTACTGAGTGTCGAGTTCACGAAAACCTCAACGGACTGTTGCTGCCCTGCGTTTCCAAAATAGAAGAATTTTATGTACATTATTTATGTTACCTTATCTTTAGAGATATTTGAAAAAAAATATATTTTTTCATTGTTAAAAAAACATTTATTTTTCAATGTCAGAAAAACATTTCTTTTTTACTGTTAAAAATCAATATTTTTTTAACGTTCGAAAAACACTTTAAAAAAACATTATAAAAACATAAGATTATTTTTCTAACGTCAGAAAACGGGTTAAAAATCAATAATTTTTTAACGTTCGAAAAACACTTTAAAAAAACGTTATAAAAACATAAGATTATTTTTCTAACGTCAGAAAACGGGTTATTAAGCTTCTTTTTCACTATGAATATGACGTTAGAACTAACATCCAACCTAACGTTATGTTTTTAACTTATACATTATTTTGACGTTATTAAAATGTTTTTGTGTTTAGTGGGTGTTAATTTCACATAACTTTACATTTATAGGGGAGGAAAGCAAAATAAAATTTTGGGGCTTTTAAATTTTTTCCTATAGTTTTATAATACTTTCTATCAGTCTGCCAGAGCTCAGGTCTCTAGCGCTTCTGGAAGTGAGCAATGTTACTTTTACATAACTTTACATGTACAGGGGAGGGGACTAAATTAGAATTTTTGGGTTTTTTTATTTTTCCAAGGGTTTGGCCATAATTTCTATCAGTCTGCCAAATTTCAGCTTTGTAGCATGTCTGGCAGTACAGTAGAATTTTGATGATCTATACATGAGTGAGTGAGTGGCAATTTCGACGTTTTTTAAAATTTCGTAACTACTTTGCTACTTTATTGAAAACTTGGAGGGGTTGTAAACCCTAGGAAGATCTACGACTGTGCAAAGTTTGAATTTCTTAGCTCATTCCGAAGTAGAGTTTTAGATAGGTCAAATTGCTAACATGCGGGCACCCCAAGCTCAAGCAGCGCCCCTGCTAGCTGTTGGCCTACGAATGCCCTTCTTCTTGAGACAAATTTTCAGCTTTTTAATTGGTAATGTCAAACGCATGGTGTATACAATTTTTTTTATTTTGGTTGGTTGTGAAATCTAATCTCTATGAAAATTTTGCCTTTATTTAAAATTGTAACATACATACTTACCTACCCGTTCTCCAGGTTTGCTTCTTTGACTGCGTTCGCGTAGGCAACCCGGGCGCGTATTTACGTTTCCGTGCTCATTTCACGTCGGCGCGGTTTTGAAATAGACACGGAAATGTTACAATATATTAGGGTTCAAATACGTGTTGATTTAAAGAGTTTTGATCTCGAAATGAGCACGGATCTGTAAGAGAACATCGCTCATTAAACTATTACAAAAGCGTATTCAACTGTCAGGTTAAAACGTTAATTTAAATCATTAAAATTTATTAATAACAGAACAACATCTGTCGTCGTAGTTGCCGGTGTAAGACAATGAACACTGAACTTTGCAGGTATAGTTAATGGAAGAGTGTTCTTCAAACTTAAGAATTTCAAAATCTTGAGTAATATTAATAAAAATACTTTTAAACTGCTCCATAATTTTCATATTAACAAACATATAACCTCAAAATCCAACTAATAAACAACGTGAATCCAATTTAAGTTTCAAATGTGCACTAATAAGTAAATCCCTGCGCTGAGTAATTCAATACAAATCCGTGCCTTGTTCGAGCCTCAGCGCCTTAAAATCAACACGCATTTGTAACCAAATATGTTGCAACATTTCCGTGTCTATTTCAAAACAGGGCTGCCTTGAAATCAGCACGGAAACGTAAATACGCAACCCGGGCGCCCCGAGTCCATTTTTCCATTCGAGTTGACGCTCGGAGCACGCCCTTTTGCGTTCGAGATGCCACCGAGCGAACCCTCGGGGCACGCTCGATATGACCCGAGCTTGAGGATGGAGAAAAGCGGCGTATTACATGCCCCTACTTTTTTATACTTTTAAACTTTTATTTACATTTTTTACGACTGTTTTCTGACTGATTTTTTTTTGTCAAATAAAATACATGGACGCAGTTCAGTTTACTGTAAAATTATGTTTCCAAGATTCTGAGGAGGATGTATAAACTTAAAGGCGATTTTAATCTAGGGTTTTTTGAAGTATTAACTTCTTTAGGCGCGTTTAGCAGTTTTTGTGGGTAGTGAATTGAACTCAGCCGTCAGGGTCGGCTATGTAACGCTCATTCGGGTGAAGTCGGCTCGAGTCAACTAACTGTTAGAGGAACATTCAGCGAGCGATATGATGATGCAGATGAAGGCCAGTATTATTAGTTTTGCCTTGTTGAAGTTTACACTTCTGTCGTATGGTCTTGAGCACACACAATTTTTTTTATTTACAGTTTACAAATTTGTAACACTACTAACGTTATCTAACCTAATCTGTGTTTGTAACCGGTGAACGCCTCTTCCGTTCCAGTCGAACCGCGAAAACCAGGGCGTTCAGTCCGTGACGTCACTACGCCCCGCTCGCTCGACGGGTTTTCTACTCGAACGCGCTCTTTCTAGCACCTGATGCCCCCACTTTAGTTCCGATGCAGAAAGAGAAGGTGAAGCACTAGTGCTAAATTTGGTTAAATGATTTTTATTGTTTATTGGTTACGCAAGGCATAATCCGGTTTCGCTTTTATTTTAAAACCTGCCAAAGAAACCCCGTTTGACGCGGGTTATATCTATCCAACCTTTCTTTAATAAATATTGTGGAAAGTTCTATTTGGGGCATACTTGGGTTAATCTACAGTGAGACAGGGTTGGATGGACTCAAACAAACCGGCCCTGGCAATTTTTTTTATGCGGCCCTCGCTTCGGCACAACAATTTTACGGCAAAGAAAACGAAGCCATATTGTGTTATTTTTGTTTTTAATATTATGGAGGTTTTGTTATTAAATAACATGCTAATTTTAAAGGCTGTGCTCGTAATTTGCATTTTGAGGAAAAAAAACTTTATATAAACATATGTATGCATGTCCGAAACATCCTAACTTGTGAGATACAAGGTGTTTAAAGACTTTCAGAAAATCTCCTTTTTTATTAGTATCTGTGATACTGCTCTATATATTTTTGTATAGTTTTATATTCTGTATGGATATATTAAACACTAAGTACCTATTAACACAATTAATATCTAATTTTTTCACAAAATGAAAACTCAAAAAAAAAACTTACAAAATTTCAACATACAACAGCAGCGGCGTAGCGTGCCTGACGGGGCGGAGGGGCGACAGCTAAAAAGGCGCCCTCAAAAATATTGCGACCACAAAAAAAAAACAAAAAAATAAGGTCATCATGTCTTTAGTTTCCTTTGCCGGCCCTGCCCCTTAATAAAGCTGAGGGCGCCAGTACCCTCGGGGCGGCGGGGGGGGATGTCGACGAACCCCCCCCCATCCACGCTACGCCACTGTATAACAGCACTGCCCCTGTTAGTTAAAAGGCGGCAAGTAATTTTTTTCGAATTTAGGTTTTTGGTCTCGACGGATTGTCGTAATGTCCTATGTAATAAAATTTAAAAAAAAACTTTAAAAAAATACAAATAGCAGCAACTGTAGTACTGCCTTATGAACAATTAAAGCTTTGAAGTGGCTTTTTTCCGAACCACACTATCGTCACTTGCTCCCTTTTAACTACCGGGGGCAGAGCAGGTATGCTAATTTTTGATATGGTAAGGACCTCAGAGTAATAACATATAAAGAGAAGTAGTAACCCCGGTTTCGGCGGTCATTCATTCATTTGTTGGTAAACAATGTAGCTTTTCCGCTGTTGCCGGCTCCTCTGCCTCTGTAAAATTTTATAAATAATAAGTAAGTTTCAACTTCTTACCTTACCAAATTTTTAGTGCTTTGAGTTGGTTAGGCTATTTAAACCGTGCGATAATTTGTCATGCGCTTATTAGCCCGCGTCGCGTCGTTTTATGCTGTGTATTTCTTATTACAATCTGCGATAAAAACTCATTTAGACAACATAATTTATAAACGGCCCCTTTTCCCACAATTTTTTCAGGACGTGGCAACAGGTGTATGACATCATATTACGGATTTCGTGTTAGCAGGGCCGGGTTTCGTTTTGAGCTACTTGGACTATATCCCCGCGCTACTATTTTCCGAAAACCGCATATTGATGCGACGTTCCATTAAAAAGTTAGCATTTTTTAAACTTTTTAACTGTCAAAAAACTGTCATTAGCTTTCACGAATTTTGACTAAAATCGAATCAGCTCGTTGCAGTATCGAGTACTATTTTACCTGAAAATTTCATGTAAATCGGTTAAGCGGTTTAGGAGCTATCGCGTTACGGACAGATATTCATACACACACCACAGACAGACATCACGACGATATTGCTAGGGTAGGTCAAAATACACCCAAATAACACATTTTCGGTGTTATCTCAAAAAAATTTTTTTGCTGTGCGGGCTAGGAAGGTAAAAAAGGGGCGGGCCGATTGCACAACAAGTAGTATAAGTAGTAGCCTTTAGACTGGATTGTTTAGTTTACACTTGAAAACGGTTAGATATACTTACTTACTGAAACGTCCTGTTTAAAATAAACCAACACAAGAACATTTCATGTAAAAAAGAGCCAAGTACGCGAAAATGGCATTCCGTAAAAAGAATTGAGATAAAAGTAAGGCCAAGTTCTCCAATACAAATTTCATAATGAAAGATTTTTACTAGTTGGAAATGTTTTTCTAAACTTTGCTATTACAGCCAATCTTCTTTATGTTCAATTAAGCACTGTGCCTGAGTCATTTACAGCCAAGCCAAGTTTAGAACACACACATTTTGAAATTTGTATTGGAGAACTTGACTTTACTTTTATCTCAATTCTTTTTACGGAATGCCGCGTACTTGGTTATTTTTACATGAAATGATTTTGTTATGCTTCCACTTCTTTTTTAAAGGATTTGGATAATATTTAATTTTAAAAATAGTAAAATATGCGGAATATTGTTCAAAACTTTTGCAATGCCTTACTTAAAATTTTGAGGTCTTTTAATTTTTTCCCATGGTTTTATCATAGCGGCCATCAGCCTTCCAAAGCTCAGCTCTCTGGCGTTTCTGAAAGTGGACAATGTTACTTTTGCATAACTTTACATGTATACGGGAGGGAAGTAAATTAAAATTTTCGTGTTTTTAAATTTTTTCCTATAGTTTTATCATAGTTCCTATCAGTCTTCCAATGCTCAGCTCTCTAGCGTTTTTGGAAGTGGGTAATGTTACTTTTACATAACTTGACATTTATAGGGGAGGAGAGTAAATGAAAATTTTTGGGGTTTTTAAATTTTTTCCCATGGTTTTATCATAGTTTCTATCAGCCTTCCAAAGCTCAGCTCTCTAGCGTTTCTGTAAGTGGGCAATGTTACTTTTATATGAATTTACATTTATAGGAGAGGGAAGTAAATTAAAATATTGGTGTTTTAAATTTTTTTCCTATAGTTTTATCATAGTGTCTTTCAGTCTTAAAAAGCTCAGCTCTCTAGCGTTTCTGGAAGTGGGCAGTGTTACTTTTACATAACTTTACATTTATATGGGAGGGAAGTAAATTAGAATTTTGGGGTGTTATAATTTTTTCCTATAGTTTTATTATAGTTTCTATCAGGCTGCCAAAGATCAGCTCTCTAGCATTGCTAGAACTGGGTAATGTTACTTTTAAATAACTTTACATATATAGGGGAGGGGAGTAAATTAGAATTTTGGGGCTTTTTGATCTTTTCCAGGGGTTTGGTCATAATTTCTATCAGTCCGCCAAATTTCAGCTTTATAGTAGGTCTGGAAGTACAGTAGAATTTTGGTGATCTATACATGAGTGAGTGAGTCAGTGAGTGAGTGGCAATTTCGACGTTTTTTGAAATTTCGTAACTACTTTACTACTCTATAGAAGTCCATGAAACTTGAAGGGGTTGTTAACTCTATGAAGTTCTACGACTGTGCAAAGTATGAGATTCGTAGCTCTTTCCGAAGTAGAGCTTTAGATAGGTCAAATATGGGCTGAAATGTTTCAAGAAAAGATGGTACGGCAGCGCGAACTTTGCGAGGCACTGCCGTGCCCTCAGATAAAGACAATGGAAGTCCAAAGTTTTATTTCTACTCAATCATTGTCTACGAGTTTTAAACAAAAGATTATTTTTTCACTTATATAATGGCAAGTTTAATTAGGTGGGTCCTCAAGTCGTGAACGGTTAGCCCAGATATTCCTAAGCTCTAAGATGGACACTGACAGTAACATGTGTTTGTATTAAATGCAGTGTTGTCTTGGCCGTCGGACTCGGTATATTGAATTTTTTGTGTTTTTTTTCTGTGTGCTGAGTTTTATTTTTGTAAAAAAGAACTTAGTTGAACGTAAAAATAAACAAGAAGTGCTATGTTTCTGAAAATACTGTGAAAATTCAGGCCAGTGTGGTTTTTTCGAGATGATTCCAGTCACGCAGCTATCGCCGGGGATTCTGCAAATTCTAAGTTTTCAGGAATGACCGCCACGAATATGGAAAATTTACACGGGGCCGCGGTTTACTTCTTCTCTTTATATTATTATTACTTTAAGATAAGGACTTTTTTAATAATGAACTTGATGCTGCAATTTTATGTATGATCTCCTTAATTTGAATTGGACCCAATACCGATTTTTCAATCGGTTAATCGATTTCTTAGATTTTTTATGTATTTTAGCACCAAAAATGATCTTTCGCAACTAAGGTATGAGATATTGGCCGTAGCGAAGAGGGAGATCAGGGGGATCAATCCCCACCAAAATACTCAACAAAGTGTGTTAAAAGAGATTTCACAACAGCAACACAAATACGAAAAAAAATTCCCGATTTTTTCTTCTGGATATTGGTATTGTAAAAAGATATTAATAAGTTAGTGCCATTATCACATTATCTCCTTGATACATTATACTTATTTTAATATACAGATTTTTTTATGTTTTAATTAGTTCGTTTGTCAAATATACAAAAATAAATATTAATAATTTGGAATAGGTACATCGGGCCTGTGGCCCAACCGGCGCTAAATTGTACCGGCGCTAGTGGATTAAATATAAGTTTTTTGAAAAAATCCAAAGAAACGTCAATTGAGATTTTTAACGAGAAATATTTTTTTCGGAATTTTTTTTTTGTACAGAACAAGAAAAACAACAAAATGATTTTTCTTGGCATATGTCAAACTAAATGTCAAAAAATTATTTTTTGAATTTTTCACCTGTGGTAACTTATTCGAATGCTTATGAAAAAAGAAAAACAACGGTGTAATTTTTTTTGCCTTACGTCAATTAAATGGTGAAAAAATATTATTTTAAATTTTTTGTTTTTTCCGGTTTAAAAAAAAACAGAAACATCTTTATTTTTTGACACTATAATTGACGTATGTCAAAAAAAAATACACCGTTGTTTTTCTTTTTTCATAAGCATTCGAATAAGTTACCACAAGTGAAAAATTCAAAAAATAATTTTTTGACATTTAGTTTGACGTATGCCAAGAAAAATCATTTTGTTGTTTTTCTTTTTTCATAAGCTTTTGAACGAGGGAGAGGGGTTATCCCATCTGAAAAAAAAAAGTCGTATGTGAGTAGACCCCTTTTCGGCGGTCCGACCAAAAAAGAATTGCGAAAAAAATATCTCAATTGACGTGTTTTTGGATTTTTCCAAAAAACTTTTATTTATTAAGGCTTTACTTTTGAAGACGTATATTTAACAATTTTGTTTTTCAATTTCTAAGGAATACCCGCCCACAATTTGTTTGTGTTAATCCAAGAAGACTCCGAACAAAAGATCAAAGTATAATTCCCATTTATTACTGGCTTTGATTTTGCCCATAAACTCCTTAACTCCACAAATATTTGGATTATTCTCTTTATTATAATAATCTGTATCTTTCTTTCTGTATCCAGATTACCGGGGTGTGTTACCACTCTTTGTTGGACTTGATATTGAGACCCTATAAAACCAGGTCAGTTCTAAGTCTATGCCACAGTGTAGATTATTCATAGTAGGTTCATTCATCACATTAAGATAAATTGAGGTGTTCAGCGCAACAATGGACTAACCCCAAAAAGTAATTTTTCGTATATAAACGGAAAAGAAAATCAGATGTTTGAGTATTTATTTTTAACATTAAAAAACGGTTTAAGCTCTGCCATTAGCATAGTGTATACAACTGTGGCCATATATTTAATATTAAGTTAAAGTGTCTTAACTCGATTTTGTATTATGCAGTAGTGTTAAAGCTCTGAACTGAAAAAATTGTGGCTTAGTCCATTGTTGCGGTGAACGCCTCAATTCAGCTATTACTGCCCTATTTTGGATACCTTTGTGTTTGAACTCAAATATTAAGGTAATTGAGGAGCAGAAGTTACAAAGGGGCTAGGTGCCAAAACTGTTAAATGGAGATATTTAAAAAAATTGATGATGAAAATGACCGATCACTTGCCGGAAGTGCCGTCTATTTGCCCGATTGCTTACGAAATTAGTAGTCCTGCGGCTTTGCACGTTTGATAGGATATAGTGGATGGCCCATAGAACCTCGGTTTTAGGAAAAGTGGCACTAGCCCTTTGTTACTTATGCTCCTCAATTATAGGATCTGTTGGGGTTTTCATTGTTTTGTTTGATATTCTAGGTTATTTTGTGTAGGAATATGTAAAAAATTTTACTATAGGTTTACATTCTTTACAAATACTTTAAAAAGTATTAAGAAAAACAGGTTTTTTTAAAACCACCCTGTTAGCTCCCGCTAAATTTCGCGGTGTTTGTAAATTTTAAAACCACAATTGAATGACGGACAGAGTGCATTCGCGCATTTTGGACATGCGCACCAAGAATCAGTGAGATCCTTTTTCGACCGCCTCGAGAAATGGCGTGTTAATTTACTTTCTCCAACTATTTCAAATTTCTACACCTGAAAGTGCTCGATTTTGGTCTACTGAAGCATAGAACTAGAAACTTCAGCCCTTCAGCTACGTGGTGACATCATTAGATCCAGATATGGGCCCCTTGGAAGTGGAGAAACTGGCTGCAAACTGGTGAGTGCTTTGTCTCTGATTTCCCTTGTGTGGTACCCACAATTAACCTATGGACCTTTTAATTATTTCGTAATTTTCATATCAATATATTTATGTTTGTTCGCGCTTTCATTAATTAAAAAATATACAGTCCATTACATTTATCGTTTTTCTTACTGCGGGCATAACACACCCTTTACTAAAAAAATTTGAATAAATACCGCCCTATATTCTCATTTCATCGCAATGAGATAACCAAATGTAGTATTTTAAATTTTGTAGAAAAAGTGAAACAAATTATAAGTAAATTAATTATTATAGTGTGTGCGAAAATTTGCTTAATAAATTAATCAAATCAAAGTTGACATGCACCGAATACAGGGTAGAACACAAACACACATATTTTGCATAAGAGAGTAAACCCTTATTTGAAGAAATAGAAAAAAATTGTACAAAACACAGTTGTTTAGAATTAAAAGTTATGTTCAGGTGCAAAATTTTAGCATTCTATGACAACTTTGAGAATTTTGTAATTTTCCGAGGTTTTTTAACGATTTTTCTGTTCTGCATAATGTTGACTCTTACCCGTGGCAGCAAGTATGCTAAATAAATACCATGTGCCATAACTTAGGGCCCAAAGTACAGCAGGTGATAGAGGAGGTTATTTCCGAGAAAAAAGTTTGTATAACATGGGGGTCAACACACATCTGTTTTTAAGTTATAGTATTTTTAAGGTTAGAGTAGTAGGGGAAAAAGGGTTTTACAAAAAAAAGAAAATCAGCTAATTGTGATTCAAAAATGTGGTGTTCTTTTTTTTTGGATAAAATTACAAGTTAAGGAGATACGGGCTGTCAAAATAACCAACCAAAACAGCGACTAAGGTCAAAATCGCGCCGAACCAGAACCGCGCCGCACCAAAACCGCGCATAGCACAACAGCACCGAAGGACAAAACCGCGCTTACAGGAGATAAAAGGAACCGAACCGAACCACAACCGCGCAAAGGTTTTGTTACCTTTGCGCAGGCAGTTTTTCCTTAGGTAATCTTTTGACCTCACATGCGGTTTTTTGTTCGTGCGCTTTTGGTTTTACTTGGTTCGGGTTCGGCGAGGTTCTGCACGCTTTTGTTGCGGCGTGATTTTTGTTGCCGCGATGTTGATGTGCGCGTTTTTGACCGCGAGGGGTGCCCGTAAACCAAATTTTTTTATCCCCGCGACCTTTTTTCCTGAGTACGACCATATTTCTCTTAGCAGTGGTATACAAGCACGTGCACACTCGTATATAAATTACCACTACTGGTAAGAAAATTCTATAATTATAATTAGTAAAAAATTTTTTTGCAAAAGCGAATAGACTGTTTAGAATTTCTAAGAGACTGTGTTTATAGCTTTAAAGAAAATAGGGATTTTTGTTTGATTTTAAAGTTATCCTCTATTTGTTGGTATACAGGGTGAAAAAAAGTGATACCTACTTGTCGGTTCAATTATATTTCGCCCTCCTATTATCCCTTAATATGTAATAAAAGTTTCATAGGCGTTCGTAAACCCCCCTGTCCTACTTTTGAACCAGCGGCGGTGAAATTTTAGACAACTGTATAATGTAGTTCCAACTAGAAGCCCTTGATACATTTGACAATTGTTAAAACAATTATTTGTTTTAACAATTGTCAAATGTATCGAGGGCCTCTAGTTCCAGCCAGTGGCATATGTGGGTAGATTCAAAAAATTAAAAATTTATAATTCTTTTATCCCGAATTTTAGAATTTTAGGAGGCCCTGGCTCGATGACAGGGTTTTGACAGATCTCAAAATCTGTCACCTGTAAAAACTTTTATTAGAGTAATTCCACGCGAAATCATCCATCGCAATAGGATCACTGCATCACGAAAGACGTAGTGTCTTCTTATGGAGACGCGAGGTTTCCAGGATCCAGTGACCCTACAACACAAGGGGGGAGCTGCCTCTCACGAAAAAAATCTAAATTTTGATAACATGTATTACTGTCCTTACCACAAATTAATAAATTTTAATTTTTTATGTCGCCTCCCGTATTTTACAGGCCACTTCAAAAGTAAAAAAAAGAAGAAAATCAGTTGTAGCCTTAACTTTTTTATTTGTATCAAATCTAATATAAAAACAAATTTGATCGAAGAAATTTTTAATATTGGTTGGATGATGCTATACAGGAAAAAAAGTTAACCTCACTTTTTTGACATGGCAAAAATAATTTTAAAAAAATAGTAAATTTTATGATTTTCTCAATTTTTAATTATTTACACCAGTGTGGAATATGGTCCATCAAAAAAAAGTTTATACGCACATTAAAGCTCAGTGGCTTGACTATCATACCAGGCAAAAGAAAAATTTCTAGGTCTATTGGTTTAAGCAAACTAAATTTTTAAAAATTGGAAAAACCACAAAAACCTCAAAATTAGTAACTTTTGACTAAAAAAATTAGCCTGTCTATCTGTCTGTTGAAACTTTGCTTGTGCCTTGTTTTACTTGAGAATGTATCGTCTAAATAAAAGTAAAATAAAAAATCTGGGTCTGTTATTTTAACATCAACTTTTAAGCTATTTGGGTAAAAAGCATGTAAAAAATTAAATTTTTTTATTCAGTTGCAGAAAGAAAAAATTATATATAAAAATCATCGTCAAGAGATTTTATTTATAGCCACATACTGTTTTGTGTGACATCCTAGTGTGTGGGTTCAAGTCCCATCTTCGTACAATGTTGAAATTTTTTTTTTTCGTTTAAAGAGTAAATTTTTGGTGAGACACGGACATTAATTAGTTTGTCTCTTTGGTAAATGAAATGCTGAACCATTTAACCAGGGTCGTATCTGGACCAAAATTTCAGGAGGGGTTAAGCCAGTGGAATTTGAAAAATTGCGGGTTAAAAAAAGAACTACAATTTTTTAATGGGTTTTAACGAAAAAAAGGTTAAAAAACACATTCCTATTTATTTTTCGGAGGGGGTTTGAACCCCCAAAACCCCCCTCAGATACTGCCCTGGGTTTAACAGTGGTGTACACAGAAGGGAGGGGGTTGAGAGTTTAATCCTTTTACAGCCATTGAATAACTTCTCCTAAAGATTGAATTTTTTTAAAAGAAGAAGTAAATGGTTTACCAGGACTTTGCAATGGGTAATTAAAGGAATTTAAGTAAAATCGTCTGAAAGGTAAGTAATTTGTATGCCTTAAAGCCTACATCATGTGACAAAATGGCGTCTGAAGACCGCCATGTTGATTCCTGTTTAAAAAATATAGCCTATAGCACCTTCGGTATCAGTAGAAATTCAACAACACCTTTTTTGTCAAAGTCGGTTCAGCCGTTTAGCCTCTAGCGTGACACAAACATATTTACTTACATACATACAACAATCGAAAAACATTACCCTTCCTTTCGCCGTGCTGCAGTTGTGTAAAAACGAATTCGCTTTATATGTGAACATAATCACCCTGTATAAAATATTCAATATTTTCGGAACATAGCTGCTAAAATATTAATTGCCCCTATAATAATTTTGTTAAGGGTTTACCTACCAACTAAACAATTTCAATCTTATGGACATTCTCAGAATTTGCCCTTTTTGGAGTTGGTTGGAGACCGCCGCAATACTTCTATTGAAGGAGAAATTATTTAAACAAAAGGGGCAGTTTTAAAATATTTCAATTTTAAATCAGTCTAAGATTTATTTAGAAAAATTAATACCTAATAAAACATTTGAGAGTGCATACCTCTTATCAAAAGATAAAATTGAATTGTTTTTAATTAAATCTAAGTATGCTGTACACAGAAAAACCTTAATTATCTTTAAATTATATTTTTGATAATCGCAACAAAGTTGGTAGGTTCGGTTGGGTTCAATGTTTAGAATGTTTAGAATGTTTGCGTACAGAGCAAGAGATCCCGGGTTCAAGTCCCGGGCGAAGCAGAAAATATTTTTCTTTATTTAGTTTCACTTTGGTTTTCTTAGTATATATTGTTAAATTAACAATGTTCTGTTTTTCTAAAAATTGGAATAATAGCAGTTTAGCTGAAATTTAAAATTTATTAAAGTTTTTACGGATATTTCTACCCAGAAGTTGAAGTTTTTTAATAAATACGTTTTTTTTCTCGTACAGTTCCCATTTGTAAAAAAATTGTGGTTCGGTTATTATTGTCAATTGTCCTAACCTTCACTTAAAGTTAAACTTTGAGAAAAAAACTCGGAAAAAAACTAAATTTAAATGCATGGAGATTAAGCGCAATATAATAAACTATCAACATTTTAAAACAAGTAAATACAGGTTGAGGAATAAATAAATAAAAAAGTAATTTTATATTTAGTATCCTTATTAATGATTTAGCGTATTTTTTATTGCTTAACTTTAAAAAAAAAAGTTATTAGTTTTGGAGAAAATCGCAAAAAACTGATTTTTAGGGAACGGGGGCTTTATATCTGGCGAAGCTCAAGGGGGATTTTGGCCATATACATAATATTCCAATACCCACGGTAACTGCCCTTTAATGATGCAAACATAAGGGCCTTGGGGTCTTTAAGCAAAAAAGACCTGATTGGTTGCTTTCAAAGACATATGCATTTTATTTCCATATAGTACGTATTATTGCAATACCTACAGTACCTTACGATGCAGAATGCAAACATATTTGAATTAGCAATATCAATGGGTATAAGTCTATCCTTGTTGCGGTCCTTAAGATAAAATGTCCTGATTGGTTATACTTTTACGCGTGAATATTATTTTATTCTTGTATTCGTTACGTCAAATCATCGGCGTACAGTTGACAAAAACTCTATCTATGTAAATTTGGTATCTGTGCATTTTTCGTACCTTTATTTCTGAATGTTTGCATCAAACGCCAACCATTGTGTAAATAGATAACAGGGAGTATTGGAATATTACGTATATGATTTTGGCGGAGAATGTGTGATGACATGTTTCAGATGCTAAGGAATAAATATGCAAAATCAAGCTTGCACCTATTTTTTAGAGGTTTGAGGTTCTTTTCACCCATACTCATATGAATGGGCTATTTATAAATTAGTTAAACTGACTTAACACGGTAAAAAAAATTGTCTTAGATCAAAGCAAATTGCTTTGAAGTAAATCAATTTGTATTTTCCTGTTCACCAAGAGAATATTTTCTTGATTTAGCACAAAAAATGTCTTGCCTCTTTATTTTAATGTGAAACAGAAATTGTTTTATTATAAATTGGAACTGAATTAATCTAAGGCACCGTTTTCGCTGGAAGCAAAATATTACTTATATGCAGACTGTTTGCTTGGTTACAAAATGGAGTATACTGAAACAAAACAATTAAAGAAGAAAAATAAAGTCTCGTTTCAAGATTAAACGCTGCGTTGAACTAAAAATAAATATTTTAATTTAAAACAAATTGTTTTAAAGTAAAATATTTTATTCAAGAAAAGAACGTGTTTTCATTGTGGACAAATTTTTTTACCGTGCAGGCAAGTTTATGTGGCCAATGTATCGTTTTTATAAATGATGTAACACTTTTTTTTAGCTAGAGGAAGTATTTACTTTAAAATCATGTGAAATCACTTTAAGATAAAATTGAGAAAAATATAATTTTCCTTGTAATCTTTTATCTATGTGTTAGGTCTAGGTACCTACATTTTTAAATTTATTTCATTTGTAATTATAATGGTAGGTAATTATTATTATATTTTGATAATAGGTATCTCTGCTTATCAAATTTATACCGAAATATCTAAAGATGTTGGGTTATCCAGCTAATCTCCATCGGCCGGTACCTTGGCATTTAAAGGGCTTTGTAATTATTCAAATAATCACCATCATAATAGAAGTCTCAGTTTTATTAGATGCCATAAGTAGTTCTTTCGAAAATTTCATTTAATTCATATTCTGGGAAGTCTAGATTAAACATTAATACGAAAAACCAATGTTGATCAAAAACAACTTTATGATTAGTTAATACCTACTTACATAAGATACCTCATAACAAATCACAAATATTAAATAAAAATTACCTAAACGTTTTTCTATTTCTTAACTTAAAAAAAAAAGTTCAAAGTGATTTTTAGGGCATTGGAAACATTATATCTGGCGAAGCTCAAGGATTTTGGAGGAGAATGTGTGGTGATGTGTTTCAGATGCTAAGGAATAAATATGCAAAATCAAGCTTGCACCTATTTTTTTAGAGGTTTGAGGTTCTTTTCACCTAATAAGACTAGGCTATTTATAAATTAGCTAAACTGAGTTAACCAGGCAAGTTTGTGTGACGAATGTACAATGCAAATGTATCGTTTTTTTAAATGATGTAACACTTTTTTTAGCTAGAGGAAGTATTTACTTTAAAATCATGTGAAATCACTTAAATAATATATAGATAAAATTGAGAAAAAAAAAATGTTCCTTGTAATCTTTTATCTACAACGGTTAAACGGATTGCAGATTTGGAATCAGGACGACCCAATTAGTCAGTTTTTCGTTCTCTCAAATGGTTTTAGAGATTTTTTTTGGTCGAATTTTGAGATTTTTTCCGACCCTCCCCCTTTGATTAGGTTTCGGTACCTACATTTTTAAATTTATTCAATTTGCTCTGCTTCACAAATTTAAACCGAAATATCTAAAGATATTGGGTTATCCAGCTAATCTCCATCGGTCGGTACCTTGGCCTTTAAAGGGCTTTGTAATTATTCAAATAATCACCATCATAATAGAAGTCTCAGTTTCATTAGATGCTTTCGAAAATTTCATTTATTTCATATTCTTGGAAGTCTAGATTAAACATTAATACGAAAAACCAATGTTGATCAAAAACTATTGTAGAGTGGAAAGGCTAAGTAATCTAAGTGCCAAAAAGCATTTTTGTGGGAAACTAAATAAAACTGTACAATTTATGCAAGCAGACTTAACGTCATTTTAAATACGCCATATAGAGCATAAGGTGGGGAAATGACACTTAGATCTTATAGCCCCGTATTGGCCTTGACACTTGGAAATCTAAAATTTGTATATTTTGGCACTTAGATCATTTAGCCCGGCCACTCTACAATTAGGTACCTGTCAATTTTATGATTAGGTAATACCTACTTACATATAGTACAATGAATAGAGGAGTTTTACCCTACAAAAGGTCGGGTAGTTCTGAATTTTGGATATGTTATTAAGGTCGAAAGGGTAGTTAAAAATCTGAGTTTTCGTCACCCCCACCCCTGTGCTTCCTCCGCCATCTTGAAAAAACCATCAAAAATTGGCACTTTTTGTAGTTTTTTGCCTGTAACTTCGTTGCAGTACACTAAATCGCAAAAAGAGTTATATGAAATTTTTTAGAGGATATAATTATCTACAATATGGTTGTTCTGCGAGCAGTAGTAACGGAGCTAAGTAATTTCCAAAAATGACTAAAATCACGTGCTTGGGCAAATTTTCAGATTTTTTTCTATTTTAGACGGCATAAGCTCCGAAATACTTTGTTCTAGGGTAAACGTTCTAACAACATATCTTATAGAGAATTTTATCAGCTACAAAATCCACTCTTTAAATGTATTTTTAAACATTGTAATGGAGTGGAAGTAACTTTTAACTTAAAGTAAATAAGTTAGAAAATAATCATTTTTTTAAATTTAGTGCCTTAAACGGCACGATTTTTATTTATTTTTATTTTTTTGTGTAAATTTAGTAACGTACAAGAAGGTAAGAGAGCTTAGGTGTCAAACACCTCCTTAAACTAACCACCTCTTCAAAAACCCCCCCAGACCCCCCAAAATCTAACATATTTAGGTTTTCTCAAATTTTCTCAAAAAATACGCTTCTAAAAGAAAAATGTGTAATATACTTTATTGTAGACAATGAAATTTCCTTTTGAAGAAGGTACAACTCGATGGGGGTCAACTATTTATAAACTCTTCAGCGGCGTCCGTTAATTGAAGTAATTTAAAAAAGTAAAAAAATATCCATGTTTTTTCCATGATTTATTCGATTTTTTTTAAAACCAAGGTTTATAGAACAAAATGTGTTATACATTATTGTAGCAAATAACATTTCCTTTCAAACGCTGTACAAGAAAGTCGGATTGGTTTTCATGGTTATAAATTTTAAAAAATCACAAATTAAAATATTTTTGTTACAAATTTTATCTAATTTTTTCAAAAACTAAGCCTAATTTAAAAAAAATGCTATAATGCACTTTATTGATAGTATAATTCTCTTTTTAACCTTTTGTAGGGTAACCCCCCTATTTTGGCCTCTATTCATTGAAATAATAAGATACCTTCTCATAACAAATCACAAATATTAAATAAAAATTACTTAAATTCGTAATAGTTAGGTATTAGTTCAGGCCCTAAGGGGTCCGATACTGCGTTTAATGATAGAAGCAACACACTTGGTATGGATAGACATAAGACTTGGTATGAATATACAGTATACTCCCCCGAAAATATAACGAGGGGAATCATCCGCCCACTCTTGGTGTGGGGGTGGTTCTCCCCTAAATGTTTTTTTTCGAAAAATTTTTGTATATCAAATTTGACCATTTTTGGGGTCTCTATGCAAGATTTACTGCTGCGTTGAGGGGGAATGATGTACATCGTTGGAAAGAAAATTTCATCGGCTTTAAAAATAAGTTTTAAAACCAAACATGTGGGACAATAAAATTTAAGAAAGTTAAAAAAATATTATTTTTTCCACACCTCTCATTTATTTAAATGCCTATAAAAGGTGCGCCACTGATGTAAGGGGGCGTGTGAGACACTGTTAGAGATAACTTTTCAGCAGCCTAGTTACTTAGTTGTTTTTTGCCAAGTTAAAAGTTTGCAAATAATTGAGAAAATACTGTAAGAGAGCACTTTTAAGGGGGGTGAGAGGGGGGATGCCCCCACTCCCACTTTTAAGAAAGTTAACTAGAAAAAGTCAGTTTTAAATTATTAACCACCAAAAAGAATGTTTTACTCACTCTGATTATTATTTACTGAGTTATAAAAATGAAAGTTCAACATGTTTGTTTGAGTTAAAGATTTCAACAAACACATTTATTTTTATTTCAAGGCGGCTATTTAAAAAAAATGCAGGATTTTCGCAGGTATCTCCATTTTTTTTGGGACATGGTCTTATGACGAATCGATTAAAATATATAAGTATCGGTTTGCAATTCAAGCCCAAAATCCTACTGGGCTCTTAGACTATAAATTATCAATGGACCAACTAATTCAGTAGCCCCGTAGAATTTTAGTTCACCCTTACGCCCTAAGGACACTCATCGTAAAAGCAAGCTTTCTTTACAATGAGTGGCCTTATTACGCCCACAGGACGGCGGACGGCGTTACCCATAATCTCAACACTTGATATAAAATATATACATGGCCGTGTCCTGTCTATTCGCCTGCGGTCTGTTATCTGTGACTTTTTTATGTGGCAGTTTTTAGCACTTTTTACAATTTTATTTACATTCAAATGGAATGTGCTCAGTTTTGATTTTGGGGCCAACAATGCTTCGGAACAATTATCTCCAAACGGAGAAGAGATCGTGGATCAAGTTTCAAATGGTGCTTACCAAAACTGGAGTATGGGGTATCAATCAAAAGGTAAGACCATAAAGTGTGGTAAGACGTTTCAAAGAAAATCATACGAATATTTTATAATAAACACGTAAAAAAATGGTTTAGCATGAGACAAAGGAATTATTGAAAATTTAATTAAAATTAATCAAACTTAATGGAAAAAATGGAGTAATATTTTGACCGTATATTTTAAAAGTATTGAAACTAATGGTTACTTTAGCTAAAATTATAAAAGACAAATAAACATGTCATTTTACAAGAAGCCGAAAGGCCGATAGGAACTATGATAAAACTATAGAAGAAAATTAAAAAACCCCAAATTTTAATTTACTTTCCTCTCCTCTAAATGTAAAGTTATGTAAAAGTAACATTGTCCATTTTCAGGAACGCTAGAGAGCTGAGCTTTAGAAGGCTGATAGGAAAACCACAGGAAAAAATTATAAAAAAAGTCAAAATTTACAATAAGGCATTGCAAAAGTTTTGAACAATATTACGCATATTTTACTACTTTAAAATTTAAATATTATCCAATCCAATTTAAAAAGGGAGTGAAATCATAACAAAAACATTTCATGTAAAAAAAAGCCAAGTACGCGAAAGTGGTTTTCCGTAAAAAGAATTTTTTCTTTTTTATTTATTTTGGCGGAAAGCGCATCGACCGCGCAGGGTCATTAGCGCTATAACAATTTTGAACTTCCTAAATTAAGTTAAACAAGTTACTGTCTTTTAAAAATAATATTAAGTTGTTGGTACTAGTAATATCGTTATTTAGAATTTTTCTTATGCTTCGGTCTAGTTGGTGTTGTTGTCTAAGATTTGCAAGACCTTGATATTCTATTAAACTGGAGGGTCTATTTTCTTAAAAATATGTTCATGTGTTAACTTAGTATGACCTATTCTAAGCTTTGCTAATTTTACTTGAATTTTTCGAGATTTAGGTAGATGGGCCCACTTTTTAATAGTTGTTTTAACACATCGTAGTTTAGCACTAGACTGGAGATTGGGATAAAAGTAAAGCCAAGTTCTCCAATACAAATTTCAAAATGAAAGGTTCTTAATAGTTTCGAAATGTTTTTCTAAACTTGGCTATTACGGCTGCAAATTACTCTTAGGCACAGTGCTAAATTGAACATAAAGATATTTGGCTGGAATAGCAAAGTTTAAAAAAACATTCCCAAACTAGTAAGAATCTTTCAGTTTGAAATTTATATTGGAGAACTTGGCTTTACTTTTATCTCAATTCTTTTTACGGAATGCCATTTTCGCGTACTTGCGTTTTTTTTTGCATGAAATGTTTTTGTTATGATTTAATTGTTTACCCAAATAATCAATTGCTTTCATACTTATCAGCGCCAGCGACCCTTATTATTTAGATATGAATTCTGATTATGCTTTATCTATAGATTATTTATTAAGAAATTAAAATTAAAACTAAGAACTTAGTATTACTTTTCCACGGTAAATTTGTAGTGTGTTTAAACGGAGTATCAAATAGGTATAACCTACTTATCTTGCGAACAACGTAAAAGAAGAGACAATGTTAGATGAAGATCAATATATAATGTTAGAGTGCACACACGTTATGTGCAAATCGTTTTTAAATCGTCTTCCCATCTATACGTCCGACGATGGAACTCATAAACTTTGTGGTAGATGTAGTCAGTGGTTCTTTTCTTCACCAAATAGCAAAATACTTAGCAAAGGAACTGAAATCATGAAAAGTGATATATTTCACAACAAAGGCTTAGAAGATATTGTGAAGGTTATAAAGTTTCCTTGCGGAAATAAATGCAATGCTTTGTTAAAATGGGAAGAAGTTGAGCGCCACGAAGAATATGAATGTTGCTGCCTTTGTGAATTTTGTCAAAATTGCGGAATAGTGGTAATAAAATCAAACTTTGAAAACCATTTTCTAACGGAACATCCTAAAGAGTTTACAATACTCAAAGAACCTCAAAAATTATGTTTTAACGAAATCATTGAACAAAAAAGTTTTGCCACACATAGATTAATTAGGATTAATGATAAATTAATAAGTGTCAATATCTGCTTTCAGAAAAGATGTAAAGGTGAAGATATAAATCACTTGTATTTAACCGTTCGGTTAAAATTTTTAACCTATATAACCACACCCAATGAGTATGAATTTAGTGCTGAGTTAACTACAAACGATGACAAAATTACAATTAAAAAGAAAGAAACAGTAGCCTTTGGGTCATACAAAACGGAAATCCAAAGAGGTGGTCTAATTCTTTTTGACTATCAGCCACTTACAGAATTTTGTGGAGAATCAAAATTTAAACTAAAACTTGAAGTTTACAGAAATAACTTGGGCATCATCCAAAAGTTAAATTTGTGCAGCCCGCTGGAGTGCCCTGTTTGTTTTACTCAAATGTTGGGACATATTAAGATCTGTAAAACTGGACATTCCTGTTGCTCGGATTGCGTAGCAAAACTGTCTCAATGCCCCACATGCCAAGAAGCATTCTCTGGCAGAAATTTTGCTCTTGAGGAGATTGCAAATATTTACAAAGATTTCCGAGAAAGTTCGGCCAGTGGTCAATAAATTTATATTAGCTAATTTGCAAAAACAACTCATCATAGTTCGAGACAAGTTCAAGTGCCCTCTTGAGGAAGACAGATATATCTTTAAAACACCTCAAATAATCCGCCAAATTCTGATAGTTCCGTACCGAAACAATAAGCCAAAAAATTATTGAATATAGACCAAAGGATATTAGCTAATCGTCGTTATGTACGTCGCACGGAGGTCAGTTTGTCTAATTTAGACGATCAAAACCTCAATATCGAACTATTTTCTATCATAACCACTAAGTCTTAAAAAAGTGCCCAATTACCTTATTAGTAGAGCCCAAACCAAAACTAACTCGTTGTCACTTGTTACGACGACAAGTCATAGGCCGTTTGATAGCCTGCATAATGATCCGCACGTATTCCGTGCGGAAAGGCGATTTTCAAAAGTGCTCCAAGTTGGTAAACCAGAGATTATATGGTGATCTCTTCACGTATATTTAAAATATGTATCTTTAATTTTTACTATTAAACCATTTGCAAAGTTTCAGTTTGCTTATTAAAAAAATTAGAAAAAAGTTGTGTATTGATTTATTATAATTTTTTAAATATGGGATATATATATTGGATTGAAAAAGTCTGGATCGTTACGTATCAATTGCGTCTGTGACTTTATTATTTCAATAATGTATCAAGGGTTGTATAGGTGCTACATTCAGCTGCCGCTTCTTGCCGCTGTATTAGCTATGATTTATTGTTTCAGCGTTGGCGCATGAGATTGGCCGACGTAATTTATTTAAAATGTGGCACAAAACACAGGTTAAAAATCAATTCACACAGTTTCACAGGTTTCACAGGTTAAAAATCAATTCGTTTTGAACTATGTATGTGAAAATAGTGAATATAAAGACTACGATAAAGAATACCAGTGCGTGGTAAAAAATTGATATATATATATATCATAGCAAAATTAATAAATTTAGTTAAATTTTTATAAAAAAGCTATGTTAAATAAAAAAAGCTATAAGCTAGTTACGTACATACACTAAGTATCAATTTTTCAAATTTTTTGCTTAAGAGGAAAAAAACGATATGCAACATTAGTATTGGAGGCGACAGTACCACCTCCAGAATGCACAGTGTATTAATTTTAAACGCTAGTTTACATTTCCTAACTTTCAGCATCAATTTGTCAAAATTAAAACCATAAAATAATTTCGATCGTTCAGAACCGACAAGCTGACCACCGTGCGTCAAATAACAACGATACATAAGAAGGAAAATAGAGAATTACGTGATAATTATAGAGGAATCGCTGTGCTTAGTACTATTTCAAGAGTCTATGGTAAGCTAGTGAAAAGGATAATTAAGGACGAATACTGTGATATTGTGGCGGAAGAATAAGCTGGATTTAAAGGTGGTAGATCCACTGTGGATCACTTATTTACAATAATACAGATAACTGAAAAAAGATGGCACGTAATCAAGAAATACACCTCCTCCAGTGGCGCACCCAGGAATATGTCTTGGGGGACGAGGCCTTCGGGGGGGGGGGGCGAGGCCTTATTATGCCATATTTTATGCTATTTTTTATGTTTGTTCATGAAATATGTGGAAAATATCTAAAAAAATCCTAGGCTTGGGGGGCCCGGGCCCCAAAGCCCCCCTGGGTGCGCCCATGCCTCCTCTACCCAGATCTTAAGAAAGCGTACGACACTGTACCCCAGCTAAAACTTTGGGAGACTCTCGAAAAAACCAACATCAGCCTAACACTAGTAAAAGCTATTCAAGAACTCTAGAAAGACAACACAAGCAAAATAAAGAAAGGGCAGACATTAGACACTTTTTGGAATAAAACCTGACATTATTTTAAAACCTACCTTATGGTGACAGATTTACATATAAAAAGCAGCTGCTCTCGTTCAAAATTCGGCCTTTGTGTACCTAAGGACCGGATTTATTAGTGTCGGTATTTATTAAATGAAAGTTAGCGACTTTATTATTAAATTTGGCTTTGGTATGTCAATTTTGAGAGGCCAGCTGTTAGTTTTCTGTACAAATGTGTCAGAATAATGTCGACTCTATAATAAAATCAGGTTTTATTCCAATAAGTCCCTATTATCAAAGGGATTTAACATTAACAAGTGTTGTAGGTAGAGTTGTTGCTTGTTACCAACATTGTTTAAGATCTATTTAGAACAAACCCTGAAAACTTGAAAAAGAAAGTGCAAACAAATGGGAATACCACTGAACGATTATGTACTGTACAGCGTGTCCCATTTTCGATTAGATTAAATGGGAAACTCGGTTATTATTAAAGATATCGATTTTCTGATTGCACCCTACCGTGCTCTTTTTTTGAGCCCTTAATAATGGTGTAATCAGATTTTTGCTATACCCCGTGGTTTCTCTAATACAGGGAGTTTTTGAAAAAATTGCATTTTTAATAATTTCTTGTATCTTGCTTATTTTGCAAGATATTTTTATTCTGTAAAAACCTTTTTATGGCAACTTTCTTAGAGCAAAATAATGACATTGTCAATTTTCTAAAATATTGTTTTGTTTTTGAGATATGGTATTTATCATAAAAAAATTAAATACGGACCTGGATTTTTTTTATTACTATTTTGAGTGATTTCATGGTATTATTATCACAAAATAATAAAAATGTAATATTTTTTTGT
The DNA here is from genome assembly GCA_963576565.1 of Aspidapion aeneum. Lineage (NCBI taxonomy): Eukaryota > Metazoa > Arthropoda > Insecta > Coleoptera > Brentidae > Aspidapion > Aspidapion aeneum. The sequence goes on along the minus strand of OY755038.1, from coordinate 27,325,219 downwards.
TTAAAGGTTAAAAAAAAATTATATTAAAAAAAATATTAGTCCGAACCTGTAAATTTCCAACGCAAATATAAATTGAAAATGGCAAGACACACTAGTCGAACGATTTTTAGTTTATTTGTTTTGAAACGTTAATTTAAGGATTTTTAAATAGAGTAAAAAACGTTAAAAAGTTACAAAAATAATATAGTAATTATTTGATGGAAGCACAGCAACTCATGAAATTGAGCGCGGAATTGACATTGTCATTTTACTTGTTAATTTTGTGAAAATTATTCTAAAATGGCTAAAAATCGACCATATCCAAAATTTAAAAATTGTAAAATATTTGACTACTTTATTCATGCCATAAAATCCCAATATTTAAACGACAGAAATATTTTTATCCAAAATACTTTAAGAAAACTTACTTGAAGATGCCAACAATGTCTTACACATAATAGCAATCAGTTTAAACATTCATATCATTAAAGAAAAATTAGTTATTATTTTTTGTAATTCGTTATTTTTTTGAATTTCTCGTAGACTTTCTTTTAACAAAATCTTTAAATTAACGTTCAACTAGCAATTTTTAATTTATATTTATGTTGAAAATTTCCAGGTTGTGACAAAAATTTTATTTTTTTTAACCTTAAAACAAGAAAATATAAATTTTTTTATATTTTGTGATAATAATAGCATAAAACCAATCAAAAAAGTAATTAAAAAAATCCAGGTCCGTATTTAATTTTTTTATGAATACCATATCTCAAAAACTAAACAATAATTTAAAAAATTAACAGCGTCAATATTTTCTTCTAAAAAAGTTGCTATAAAAAGGTTTTTACAGAATAAAAATATCTTCCAAAATGAGCAATTTTTTTAAAAATTCCCTGTATTAGCGAAACTATAGGGTATAGCAAAAATCTGATTACACTATTTTTAAAGGCTCAAAAAAACAGCACGGTAATGCGCAATCAGAAAATCGATATCTTTAATAATAACCAAGTTTCCCATTTAATCCCATCGAAAATGGGACACGCTCTATACTCGCTGCTAATGTTAATGGGATTTATTTTTGGGTCTTGTCTTTGATTATACAACCTTGTAACCATTGGTCTTGTTTAAAACATTGTAGCCATATGCTTATATTGCTGGGCCTTATTACCGGCACGCATCCGTTATTATTATTATTTTGATAAATATTTATTATTTTTTTTTTCATGGGTTCAATTACATAAAACACAAAAATTACACTAATGTTAAATTTCATTTTTACATACACAAAATTCAAAACAACCTTCTACCAGAACAACTGAAAGATTTTGTCCTCCAAAATTGAAATTTCCATTCACATTATAAGTATAAGATACAAAGACGATTTTCTTTTAAATAATTCCCAAAAATTAATTTTCCAAAAATCAATTTTTTGTAAAGGTTTGTCAGAATTTAATAAATTAAAAAAGAAATTAAACACATATAAAAAAAGTCTTAAAAAATATTTATTTTCAATGCAGTTTGTTTGATTATATAGTATTATTCATTTGGATGTAGGTAGAATAAATTATTGTTTTACAGATTACTTAGGCTATAAATATTTATATTTTATTAATTTTTTTAAAGTAAAAATACGTGCAAGAAAAAAGACAATGTTAAATGAAGGTCAATCAATATGTACACAGTTTAAGTGTTTTCAGCTTTTATTTTTATTAATTTGTTTTGTCCCTCTTTATTTTAATTTGTTCTGTTCCATCTTGGCATAGCTCTATTTTGAATTTTTAAATCTATTTGTAAGCAACATTTTTTAAAATTTTAATGTTTTAAACATTTTTTAAAATAATTTATATTTTTTTGTTTGTTTATATGATTGCTTTTGTATTATTTTATTTCAAACATTTATTAAATAACTAATTTTTTTTGTTAATTTTTGTATTGTATTATTTAAATTATTTTTTTCTCTCAACTTTATTTTCGCATTATTGTTTGAACAAAAATTATTAGTTTGTAAGGTCAGTCTTAGATAAAGAAGTTTGGTTTGTCAATAAGGTGTAATTTTTCTTTGATAATAAAGCATATTTACTACTACTTTACATGAGAGAAGCGCGAAAAGTGTTTGTTTCTCCCATCACACGCCCCAGGATGCCGAACATATACCGGGTGAGCCCAAAAAAACGGCCAATTTATTTTCATTATAGCTTTTGAACTATATCATCGATATTAATGGGACAAACTACACTTGGTAGAGAATTAATCAGAGTTTAAAAATAATTAAGAGACTAAATATATTTTTTTGTCTACCATCTTAAAATCCAACATGGCGGACGTAAGTAAATTGTACCTTTCAAATGTGCTCGTTTATTCTTGTGTTGCGAATATTTTTTTAAATTAGTAAAAAAGCTGCATTCTTGCGACGCACAACAACGTACGAATCAGCAAAATCGGTTTGGTGGTTCTGAAAACAAATATTTTTGTTTCAATCACTGTTTTGAATATTCTAGCCTTCCCAATCATGTCTGCATTTATTTCCTTATGAATTCATTCTTACTCAACCGATTTTGATGAAATTAAAAACATCCTGTTGAAAATTGATTGCTTTTTAAGGATCATGATCAAGATTTATCGCCATTTTAAAATTTAAGATGGGGGACAGAATCATACTTGATTCTTCAAAATTCTTATTTTCTCAAATTGTTTTAGTTTTTTCTAAGTTATACAAATGCACTACTGTTTCCCCGCACAACAAGGTACAAATTAGTAAAATCGGTGTGGTGGTTCTCAAAAAATCTATTTGTGCATTGCCAATCCTGTCTGCATTAATTTCCTTATAAAGTCAATGTTACTGAACCGATCGTAGTGAAATAAAAAAAAATCTTGGTGAGAATTGATCAAAGATTATAATCGAAATTTTCCGTCATCTTAAAAGTTAAGAGGTCGGACAGAATCACATTTGACCCCTAAAAGAGGCACGTTTATTCTTATTTTCCGAGAATGTTTTAGTTTTTTTTTCACAATTTATTGAAAAGCACTGCTTTCTCTCGCCTAACGAGGTACCTACAAATTAATAAAATCAGTGTAGTGGTTCTCACAAAATCTGATATAACCATTGTTTTACAAATTATACGGTTTCATTGCCAATGGTGGCTGCAATTATTTCTTTATAAATTCCAAGATGGCGGCAAATTTAGACTATACTCTATAGAGAGCAATCAATTATCACCATGATTTTTTTTATTTCACTAAAATCGGTGTAGTAATAACGAGTTTATAAGGAAATTAATGCAGACAGAATTCGCAATGCAATCGTATAACCTGTAAAACAATGGTTGAGACAAAAATAGATTTTTTGACCACCACACCCAGTAGCGTATATGAGGGGGCCCAGACTCCCGCCGAGGCTAAAATTTTTTTAACTATAAAGTATGTACAGTGAATATCGCTTATAACGACATCGGATATAACGACATATCGGTTATAGCGATCATATAACCCATTGGGTTACGTTTTTTCTCTATAACGACGCTCGGTTATAACGACCGAAATTAAGCGGTCGGTCCCTTCAATGTCGTTATAACCGATATCCACTGTACTTTATTACTACTACTACAATACTGAAGAATAAAAGTGCCACTTTTTATTTCGATGAAGGTTTAAAATTTGTAGCAAAGATATATTTTCTTATAAAACAAAACATTTTCGCGCAAAACATTTTTCGAAGCTTGTCGGTAAAGTAGAAATGCACAAATAGAATTAATCGGTTCTGTTAGTTCAGTGAGTACCTACTGGTATTTCTCGTTTATTAGGGAATTTGGAACACAGAGCGAACACTACAAAACATCACCTGGTGCACCTTCCATAGGCCTACGAAAAAAGGGGAAAATATTTAAATTATGTTTTTTTGCTTTTTTTTGTGGCATTTTGTCTCCTGAACACATTGTTTTTTCAAAAAAGCATTTTTGTTCAAAAACCCATTGTATACAGTTAAATATTTAATAAGTTAGACAGAACTTTTAAAAGTAGCCGCTTTGAAATAAAAATAAATGTGTAGAAATCCTCAAATTAAACAAAAATTTTGAACATTCATTTTTGTAACTCAGTAAATAATACTCAAGAAGAGTAAAAAAATATTTTTGATTAGAATTAACTTAAAACTTAATTTTTCGAGTTGAATTAATTTAAATTGGGTGGTGGGGGCATCCCCCCTCTCGGTCCCCTCAAAAGTGATCTTTTACAGTATTTTTCTAATTATTTGCAAACTTTTAACTTGGCCAAAACAACTGAGTAATAGTTATTGAGGCTGCCCAAAAGCCTTCTATAACGATGTATAACAGGCTCCCTTACATCAGTGGCGTACCTTTTATAGGCATTTAAATAAATGAGAGGTGTGGAAAAAACAATATTTTTTAATTTTCTTAAAACGTTACTTAGTTGTTTTAGTTTTGCCTAGTTAAAAGTTTGCAAATAATTGGGAAAGTACTGTAAGAGAGCACTTTTGAGGGAGGTGAGAGGGGGATGCCCCCACCCCCATTTTAAAGAAGGTTAACTAGAAAAAATCAGTTTTAAGTTATTACTAAGCAAAAATAATTTTTTACTCACTCACTTGTTTGATTTAAGGACTGCATTTATTTTTATTTCAAGGCGGCTATTTAAAAAATATATGTCTAGTTTAATAAGTATTTAAACGTATACAATGGGCTTTTAACCAAAAATATTTTTTTGAGAAAAAATAGTGTTAAGGATATATAAAAAAATAAAAAATATATATTTTAAAAATTTTCCTTTTTCTCGTACGCTAGTGGAATGTGCACCACTGCCGTCAGAGTGTACTAAGGCACATCGTTGAAAGGGAAATTGTACCCGCTTGAAAAATGATCTCTAGAAGATTTTTGGAAAAGTTGACTGTTTTCGAGTTATTGCAAAAAACTATCGACAACCACGTTTAAGGGGGGAACCGCCCCCCTGCCAAGGTTGGGGGTGTGATTCCCTTCCGTAAAATGTTCGAGCGAGTCTCATGTCTACCCATACCAAGTGTGTTGCTTCTATCATTAAACGCAGCATATCGCTTAAATCTCGGATGAAGGGCCTGAACTAACCTACCTTAGGGCTGCATAGACTTCCATAACACCTTATAAAATAATATTATATAAATATATAAAAAAGCTGATATTTTCTATAGATTTGCCCAATCCAAGTGATCAACAAAAATTGAATGAAGAAAATACGGATCAAAAAAATGAAACAGAAATTAAATCTACAGATTTTGAAATAAAAGCGATGCTGTCGAAATGTGAAAAATCACAACCTGGCAATTGTGGAGATGATTTTGAATGTAACAAAGATTCTAGGTATACAGGATGTGATTTAAATGATACAGCAAACTATAGGAGGCGGTAGAAAATGTTAAAAAATAAAAATGTTCCAATTACATTTTGCATCAAACCTCTTTGTTTTTCAGATTCAAGAAGTCAAAATTAAAATTTTTTTATTAATTTTTTTCAAAAAATCAAAATTTATTTATTTAGTTATAGACAGGGTGTCTCTAAAAGGTCTGTACAAAACTTTAGGACATATTCCTGACGTCAAAAAATAAGTCGATTTAAAGCAACTTACCTTAATCCGAAATTTCTCCGTTTCAGAGATACAGGGTGGTAAATTTAAAAATTAAAAATTGAATGTCTTAAAATTTATGAACATTTCTCAACGCATAACTTTAAAAATTGGTACTCGGGAGTTTTTTGGGATGCGAAACCTAAATATGGATACCATTTCACTGTGGTCGTTAGAGGGCGCTTCACAATGCTCTTTTTATAGTTTAAAATGACTATAACTTTTTTCTCAATAGAACTTTTAACTTTTTTATTAAGAAAATATTTTCCTGAATCTTTTAAAGCCAAAAAGGTACTCTTGTTAACATGCGCTAAAGTAAGTCGTTTTCGAGATATTTCCGTTTTTAGTGTTCGATGCCGCAACGGAATACTGAAATTATTTTGAATGACTATTTCACTAGAGTGTTTTACACTGGCAAAATGTCATAGCAACGGCCAGTTTTCTACTGACTATTATTCTCAAAGCTTTATTCAAGTTTGTTGCTTTTCGGCAATTTCGCACATAAAATTATTTAATTTAAAAATTAAATTTTTAAATTCACCACCCTGTACTGAAACGGTGCAATTTTGGACTAAGGTAATTTGCATTAAATCGACTTATTTTGACCTCAGGAAAATGTGCTAAGATATTGTACAGACCTTTTAGAGAGACACCCTGTATAGAGTTATTCTCTATTATAAATGTAATATGTGAGTTAAGATTATTTAAAATAAAAAATACTTAAAATTATTATTAAAAAAATCTGTTTTTTTTTTCTCGACAAATTTTAAAAAATGTTATTAAATAGTATTTTTAGGAAAAACGCAAACATTTTTTAATTATAATATATTTCAAAATTATTTTATATTGTCAAATTTAACATTTTTAAAGTTTACAGTTTTACCCAACTCTTGGCCTTGGAAACCATTTATTTAAAAACTTTTTGTCTACTTTTGCCTTTCCCTACCACCCCTTGAAATTTGGTGCACCATTTAAATTATACCCTGTACAAATAAACAGAAGATGGATCCGAGGGTTCGTGTTCACATGAGATTATAGTAGAGTTAAAAGCCGCTTCTATCGTGTCACCCCGTGTGCACTTCATTGCTAAAATGTAAGACACAATTTAAATCATTTCTTACACCCTAAGAATGCAAAATCGACTGGTCGTCCAAAAATCGTCGTGTGCAGGGGGTGGTGGGGGTAGGTTTTCCAAAAATGGAAACTTTTTTGCATTTTTTGAATCTATAAAGTGTGCTCATGACTCCACCAAAAGGATATAGTAATATTACTATAAGAAACATTTATTTTTCAATGTTGAAAATATCGTTCCCAATGCTTTTATATGGAGTTCCCTATTAAACAATTGCTCGCCCTGAAAACGCGTATTTTTAATAATTTATAACTTGTTATAACTCGAGAACCCTTTGCTTAATCAAAAAAAAACACCTTCTGTAAACTTTGTGTATTAAAGATCAGGGATCACAATGATTTTTGAAAAATGTCAACCGGACGCATAGTTTTTTTTTTAAGTTGCAAAGAGTGATGCCATGACGCAACGAACGCGGCAGACACTGACATGCGACGAAGGGCCAGATATTTTACAAATGCACGGCGGGCCAGGCAAAACACGACTCTATGTCTTGAGACACACATGAGTTCGTTTTTCGTTTAACTCTCGCAGTTACAGATGTTTAAATTACTTACTTGGTTTTTTGCTTGTGAATTGCGTTATGTATAAATGTTGTGCTTGTGTGATTTGGCCGTGAAGGGCCAAATATGAAAGGCTAGGCGTGAAGAAAAGGGAAATTTAGTTCTATATAAGAATGTGACTCTCGGCCCTACGGGCCTCCAATTTGTTTCTATATTAGTATGTGACTATCGACCCTACGGGCCTCCGGGAGTCCATATTCACTATATTAGTATGTCACTCTTGGCGCTACGGGTCTCCAGGAATCCATATTTAAAAGGGAAACTACCCGCCTCCAGTTTAATTCTATATTATAATGTGCCTCTCGGCCCTACGGGCCTCCAATTTATGTCTATATTAGTATGTGACACTCGGCCCTACGGGCCTCCAGGAATCCATATTTGAAATTGAAACTACCCGCCTCCCGTTAAATTTGATATTGGAACGTGACTCTCGGCCCTACTGGCCTCCAATTTATTTCTATATTAGTATGTGACTCTCGGTTGTACGGGACTTCAATTTATTTCCATATTAGTATTTGACCCTCGGCCCTGCAGGCCTACGGGAGTCCATATGTACTATATTAGTATGTGACTCGGCCCTACGGGCCTCCGGGAATCCATATTTGAAAGGGAAACTATGCGCCTTCCGTTAAATTCTATATTGGAATAGAGACTTTTTATTTGAGCCATCACTCCCTGCTATAGGCATAATATGTGAAAACGAAGTTTACACCTGGAAGACACAATTTTAACGGTAATGAACTATGTATTTTTTTTTGCAAGCCTACACAATAGCGCTTCTGTCGCCGTCGAGATAATTAAAATAAATTGTCGGCGTCTTAAAATATGACTCTTCAAAGAAGCACCACTTTTTGGCAAATATTGATTGTTTTTTGACAAAAACTCAAAAAGTACCAAACTAATCTAAAAATTTTTCTCTGATGTTTATAGATCTTTGTAGGCCCTATCGTTAAAGTTATTATACATTTTTCATTTTGACGTCTCTGTTTAGAGAAAGGCAAATAATCAAAATTTAAAAAAATTCTGTTTTTGAAAAACACAGGGACCTATTGCGCGTCAACTAAGTGGGTGACATCTAAAGCCACATAAATTTATTTTGTTATCGTTATAATATGTTCCATCAAGGACTGTCCGAGGGGTGGCTTGGTATTTCCTGTTGGTGTACAGGTTAGAGGAAATATCAGGAAATACTTGGGAAGTACTGGGAAATATACTAGGAAATACCGGGAAGTGCTTGGGAAATACAAGGAAATACTAGGAAAGTGATGCAGCAAAATCGTTTCTGAGATATAAATTGTCAAAATATAACCAATTTAAGGTTTTTTATATTTAAGGAGCCCTGGAGAGGAGGGGTGCGACTTACAAAAAAGTTTATTTGAAGTTTTTTTGTTAATTTGACCGTAAAAATAATTTCTGTTATTAAAAAATTAAATTTTTGTATTTTTTTCTGCCTGATGACGTCACTTACATAAACGGTGCCAGCGAGTCCTTTTATTCGAGATTTAAACTTATCGTAGAGCTCTGAAATTTGGCACACTAATAGGCATCGAGAAACTAAATCGAAATGGATTCTTGCATTTTTTCGATTTGACCCTATACGGGCCTCCGGGAATCCATATTTGAAAGGGAAACTATGCGCCTCCTGTTAAATTCTATATTAGAATAGAGACTTTTGATTTGAGCCCCCCATTCCCCGCTATAGGCATAATATGTCAAAACAGAAAATTTGACATAGCGTAATTAGTTTACACCTGGAAGACACAATTTTAATGGTAATGATTTATGATTTTTTTTTGCAAGCCTATATAATAGCGCATCTGTCGCCGTCGAGATAATTAAAATTAATTGTCGGCGTCTTAAAATATGACAGTTTAAAGTAGCACCACTTTTTGGCAAATTTTGATGGTTCTTTGGCAAAATCTGAAAAAGTACCAAACTAATCAAAAATATTTTCTCTGATATTTATAGATCTTCGTAGGCCCTATCGATAAAGTTATTATAAATTTTTCATTTTGAAGACTCGAGATATCGGCAAATAATTGAAATTTAAAAAAATGCTGTTTTCTTAAAACACAGGGACCTATTGCGCGTCAATGCACTAAGTGGGTGACATCTAAAACCACAAATTAATATTTTTACCGTAGAAATAGGTTCAGTCAAGGGCTGTCAAGTCACCGCAAGTCGAGCAAAAAAATAGTTTGAGATAAGACCCTTCAAATTTTTACATACAAACGCTGATATCTCAAAAACAACTAAACCGATTCCGAACCGGTTTTCTCAATAAGACCAACATTGCTATGATTTTTATAGAAAAAATTGTCGTTTTTCCCAACTGAAAAAAGTGGAGGGGGAGGTACCCTAAAAGCTTGATTTAAAAAAAATAGTCCACTTCGAGGGGGGGGGGGGTTCGGTTCGGTTCGGTTCGGTTCGGTCAAGAGTCACATACTAATATAGAAATAAATTGGAGGCCCGTAGGGCCGAGAGTCACATTCTAATATAGAACTAAATTTCCCTTTTCTTCACGCCTAGCCTTTGATATTTCTTCCTTCACGGCCAAATTACACAAGCATAACATTTATACACAACGCAATTCACAAGCAAAAAACCAAGTAAGTAACGTAAACATCTGTAACCGCGAAAGTTAAACGAAAAACGAACTTATGTTTGTCTCAAGACATAGAGTCGCGTTTCGCCTGGCCCGCCGCGCCGTGCATTTGTAAAATATCTCACCCTTCGTCGCATGTCAGTGTCTGCCGAGTTCGTCGCTTCATGGCATCACTCTTTGCTACTTTAAAAAAAAACTATGCGTCCAATTAACATTTTTCAAAAATCATTGTGATCCCTGATCTTTGATACACAAAGTTTACAGAAGGTGTTTTTTTGATTAAGCAAAGGGTTCTCGAGTTATAACAAGTTATAAATTATTATAAATACGCGTTTTCAGGGCGAGCACTTGTTTAATAGGGAACTCCATATAAAAGCATTGGGAACGATATTTTCAACATTGAAAAATAAATGTTTCTGATAGTAATATTACTATATGCTTTTGGTGGAGTCATGAGCACACTTTATAGATTCAAAAAATGTAAAAAAAATTTTTTCAAAATTTTTGGAAAAACTACCCCCACTACCCCCTGCACACGACGATTTTTGGACGACCAGTCGATTTTGCATTCTTAGGGTGTAAGCAATGATTTAAATTGTGTCTTACATTTTAGCAATGAAGTGCACCCGAAAATCGGTTCTAGAAGCCTTTTACGCGCTTTTAAACTCTACTATTAATAAAATAGGAAAGTTCTCTTGAAAGTTCAGCGGAGACCAGGGAATAATGTTCCCGTGATGTCAAATGATCGCACTGAATACCATGTGCCACATAAAAATTTCAAATTATAATAAACCAAAATTTTTGCGGCGTTTTCGTATTTTTTGTGAATTAAAATTTACGTGTTTTTTTAAGGCAAAATTGGTATACTTGCCATAATTCTGATACGACCAAGTCTATATCAAAAACGTTCACCTCTAATACATGTAAATACATAATTTTTGTTCTTATACATATGCATGAATGTACATATTTATTTTACCGAAAAAAAGTCGCTTTTTGTGACATAGTAACGTACATACAACCCCTAAACATATAGCAAATCGAATACAAGTTACACTGAATTAGGAATGGGCTCTCGGAGCAGTACCTGTTCATTTCGAAACAGGTTTTTACTCGGAACAGGTCGGAACAGGTTTTTCAAGTTGTTCCGTTTTGTCGGAACAGTTTTTTTTAATCGGCTGTCTAAGAACAAAGAGAGCAAAGTAAAGACCTTTTTTTTGGTCGCCCCCCCCCCGCCCGTGAAGCACGCTACGCTATTTTGACCAGTGCAGTTCGGAACAGGAGCAGCATTTTCGGAATAGGTTTTTTCTGGAACCGGAACAGTTTGTACCAGTTCCTAAAAATACGCTGTTCCGCCCATCCCTACACTAAATTGCGTCTTTAAAATATTCCAATACAAACAAGTTAGAACGATTCGTAATTAGGGGATTTCCCCAGAAAATTTGACTGATCGAAGTTGGCGCCACATACAATTTTCGAGTTATCAAGATATTCGACTAATCGAAGTTTGAGTTATCAAGACCAAATTTGGTTCGACTTATCAAAGATTTTGAGTTATCGAAGGTCGACTGTATTACCGAAATTATTATCATAACCAAAACATTTCACGTAAAAAAAGCCAAGTGCGCGAAAATAATATTCCGTAAAAAGAATTGAGATAAAAGTAAAGCCAAGTTCTCCAATACAAATTTCAAAATAAATCTTACTAGTTTGGAAATATATGCTAAGGTATAAATTATAGAGTTTGAAATATATATATATATATATTTATCGGTTTCACAACGTTCTACGTCTTCCGATACCCAATCTCCACTCGTTTCTGTTTGCCCATAATTCATCATCTAGGCCTCTTATTCTTATTTCACTGTCTATTCCTTCTCTCCAGCTTCTCCTTGGCCGTCCTCGTTTTCTTCGGCCAGTTGGTTTCCATTGTAGTATTTGTTTAGGTAGTCTTTCATCATTCATTCTTTGTACATGTCCGTACCACACCAGTTGTTTTGTTCTTATATCATCCACTAAAGTACGTTCACCCACTGTCATAATTTCTCTTATTCTTTGATTTGTAACTCTTTCTCTTTTTGATTTCCCTGCTGCTCTTCTCCAATAGTCCATCTCCGTAGCGGAAAGCATTTTTTCTGTTCTATCCTTGATTGGCCATACTTCTGAGCCGTATGTAATAATACTTTTTATAATGGTGTTATATATAAGCTTTTTGTTATGTTTTGATATACTTTGGTCCCAAATTATTCCATTTAATAAAGTTATTGCTTTTCTTCCTTGTACGTTTCGATCTTTTATAGCTTTGTCTAGTGTTCCGTCAGCTGTAATTTTTAGACCTAAGTATTTATACTCATCACAGGAGTGAATTCGCTGCCCGGTATTTAAGATTAGATCCTGTTTCATTCCACCGATACACATATACTCTGTCTTATTGAGATTAACCTCTAGTCCCCACTTATTGTACTCTTCTATTAGTTTTCGTGTCATATATTCGAGGTCGTCATAATCCTGAGCCACTACTATCTGATCATCGGCGAAACATAAAGTATACAAGGTGGTTTCGTCCAACGGAATTCCCATGTTTTGGCATTTTCTCTTGTTGTTGAGTTTGAAATAACTGATACTTTAAAGACGTTTCTATCTAAACAACACTTTTTCGTCACTTGCGGCCTCTTAACTGAAGCTGCGTTCTGTATTTGCATCTTAGACGCGACGGATTTTCGGTCACGTGATTACAGATTAGTCTAAGCAAATTGGAATTACCGAACGATCCGGATCAAGTTTTTATTAATTGTTATAACCCTAAATATAACCAAAAATATTATGTACATATTGCAACTTACGCCCAGCTATAATTTTGACAAAATTTTCCTGTGATGTATATATAATTTATTGTCTTCAACATCAAATAATTCAATCTTTTTACATAATAAATATTTTTGTATATTATTATATTTTTGTGGTCAAAATCCACGGAGCAACCAGATTTACGTCCGACTAGTCTGAGCAGAATTACCGAACGATTCAGATCTACCTCCCCTAGATCTAGATGGAATAAATGAACGATTTCGATCAAAAAGATTAATCCGACTTAAATACCGAACCCAACTTGACGGGGGCACTCAGTCAGACCATAAATCAAATGCGGATAGGAGGATTTTTAACTAAATTTAAAAACTTGGCATTATATAATTTATATCTGTGATTGACATACTTATTCATTGAATGGCTACTGTCCGGCTAGAATAAAATGAGGCGCAAAAGAGATGGCCTCAATTAGCGCTATCTTTCTCTGTCCAGTGGCGTGCTACAATTTTTTAAAAATATTTTGTTGCACTCCTGAATGAAAAATATTTCTTTCTTTTGTAATATGATAAGTGTTTTTAAAAAACGGTTCCTTGTGCATGGTACTGCCGAATATTTCTTAAATATTTTTAACCAAAATTTTTCTTTTATTCTTCATTTCTTGACGTAAAATCGTTTGTACGAAGGGTGTCTTTTGAATGTTGAAAATGGTTTTCTGCTTTTAATTTTGATAATAGCTTCGACAAAGTGGGGTTAAATTTTGATATGGTGTTCCGACTTGGTTGAAAGTCTCCATTGTTAAATCCAGTAGCGCACCCAGGAATATGTCTTGGAGGGGGGGGGGCGAGACTTCTTGGAAGGGGGCCCGAGACCTTATGATGTCGTATTTTATACTATTTTATCTTTTTACTCATGAAATATGTGGAAAATATCTAAAAAAATCTTGGGCTTGGGGGGGGCGAGAGAGTTTTCATTTTGTGAAAAAATTAGATATTAATTATGTTAGTAGGTACTTAGTGTTTAATATAGGCATATAATAAAACTAACAAAAATATCTAAAGCAGTATCACAGACATTCATAAAAAAGGAGATTTTCTAAAAGTCTTTAAACACCTTGTATCTCACAAGCTAGGATGTTTAGGACATGCATACATATGTTTATATGAAGTTTTTTTTCTCAAAATGCAAATTACATCCTTTAAAATTAGCATGTTATTTAATACCAAAACCTCCATAATATCAAAAACAAAAATAACACAATATGGCTTCGTTTTCTTTGCCGCAAAATTTTTGTGCCGAAGCGAGGGCCGAATAAAAAAAAATTGGCAGAGTCGGTTTGTTTGAGCCCATCCAACCCTGCATCCAGTAGTTATTATTTATATCAACTAGGTCCGCCTACCCTTTAAAATGGTGTAATGAACAATTATCTAATCTATTAACTCAAATATTGCTAATTTATACCAATTATGTAGAAGTGGGTAGTTCCTACCCCTTTTCCAGAAAACATCCTCGAGAGTGCTCTAATTTATCATAAGTGCTATAAAACATGGTCTTTTGGAAATAAATTGGTTCGGTTATTCTAATTATTCTTATTTATTTTTCTTATTTTAGGAATTTATCATTATTAGGTATTAATATTGTATTTTACTCCATCTAAGTCTTTTTTGGCTGGAAAACTCCATACCTTATTTTTCTTGGAAAAAAATATATTTTTTAAACTTTTATACTTATTATTTTATACCTATTTCATTAAGTAGGTGTGTACAAATCTAAAAACCTAAAAAAATACCAATTGACTTTCCAAAAATTGCAAAAATCCAAAACCATTCGTTATATCTTCAAAATTGGAACTCCACACAGTATTATTAAAAAATTAACAACGAGAAAATGATACGCCACTGTTTCTTTTTGTTGGTCTAGAGTGTCTAGAGGGTGTGGATTGTAAACGGGCCGGGGTCGATTTCAGCCCACCGGTAACAATAGAAACCCATTAAAAGGGTGTGAATTATGAACGGGCTGGAGTCGATTTGGTTAAACGTACCAGACGAGTACCGTTTTTTCTTGTAATATTAAAATTTTGTTCATAGTAAATTTGCTAAAAATGAAAACCACCCAGTAAGACAAAAGTGCTGTGAACAGAGGGAGATAGATTGAGTTAAGCCTCATTTTATTCTGGCCGGACAGTATTTTGTAGTTTAAAAGGATCAGGCACACCTCTTATGGGATTTCTGTAATCCGTCAAACTTCATGAAATTTTGATATGTTGTAGACTAGACCTTTCTTATCAAAAGTTCCCATGGGCCCAACTCAAATTAATGACTAGTTTTTGAAATACAGGGTGTTGAAAGTGATGATGTCCAAGAACCATAATAGCTCTTTAGACAGGTTTTCCAAATATATACACAATGTTAGTATTACATATATTTACGATTTATTTAATATTTTTAATCTGTACCTTTAAAACATTATCTACAGGGTGTTTAAGTAAATATTAGTCGAATGTTTTAATGAGAAACACGCTCTAGTATGTTGTAGATTAAGCCTTGCTCATCAAAATTTCTCCTAGAGCCAACTTAAATGAATGACCAGCTTTTAAAATACAGGGTGTTGAAAGTGATAATGTCCAAGAAGCATAATAGCTCTTTAGACGGGTTTTCCAAATATATACACAATGTTAATATTACCTATATTTAAAATTTATTTATTATTTTCAATCTGTACCTTTAAAACATTATCTACAGGGTGGTAGAGTTCGCTTTTAGCACAAACTCGCTAAAAACTCTGTGTTAATAGTAGAATGCTTAATAGTATACAAAATACATAGATTTTGTAATAGTATTTAAAAAATTATATTTGCCAAAACATCCCGTATTAAGTACTTAATAAGTCAAGAATCATTAAAAAGCTCTAATACTCCATATATAATAATAGATAACATTGCGTAGATGTTTGGAAAACCCGTCTAAAGGGCTATTATCCTTCTTGAACAGTATCACTTTCAACACTCTGTATTTCAAAAACTGAAAATTAATTTAAGTTGGGACCATGAGAACTTCTGATAAGCAAGGTATAATCTACAACATTCTAAAGTTTGTTTCTCATTAAAGCATTCGACTAACGTTTACTTAAACACCCTGTAGATAATGTTCTAAAGCTGCAGAAAAAAATAATAAGTAAATCGTAAATATATGTAATAGTAACATTGCGTTTATGTTTGGAAAACCCGTCTAAAGAGCCATTACTTCTGGGAGATTATTAATTTTAACACCCTGTATATCAAAAACTGGAAATTAATTTAAGTTGGGCCCATGAGAACTTCTGATAAGCAAGGTTTAATCTACAACATTCTAAAGCTTGTTTCTCATTAAAACTTTCGACTAATATTTACTTAAACACCCTATAGATAATATTTTAAAGCTGCAGATTAAAAATAATAAGTGAATCGTAAATATGTGTAATGGTAACATTGCGTATGTGTTTGGAAAACCCGTCTAAAGAGCTATTATGCTTCTTGGATATTATTAGTTTCAACACCCTGTATTTTAAAAACCGGTCATTAATTTGTGTTGGGCCCATGAGAACTTTCGAAGAAAGGTTCGGTCTACAACATACCAAAATTTCATGACGTTCGACGGATTACAGAAATCCCATAAGAGGTGTGCCTGATCCTTTGCAAATTTTTAACTATTTTAGGCTTAACAAAATAAACACCAAAAAGGACCGATCTAAATGCGAGGAGGAACGAGATGAAAACGTTCTTCAAAATTGCGATAAAAAAATCTCCCTAACCCTAAAAATCAAGAATAACGGTAGGACCAATTGCAAACCTCAATACGTCATTTTAGATCACGTGTTCGATCCTGTTACCGAGCAAAAATTAAAGTTGTTGAATATTTATGTACTCAAGATTAAGCAAAGTGCTGTCCTTCAAACTTTTGATTTAGGTGCGTGATATTTAACGGTATAAACACTGCACTTAAGTTTTTAAGTACAGGGTGTCCCATTTTCGGCAACATTGAGTTTCGGGTAGAGGAGACCAGGGATACAATGGAATGGTTATTAATTTTTTGCAAATAATTTCTTTTTTTACCCAGCCGCCACGCCAAAGTTTTCCGTTAGGGGGGCGGAACGGCCAAATATATTTAAGCAAAGGCACGTTCTTTGAATTAAAAAAAAAACCTGTAGCTTAAAAAAAAACGTGCTGTAGAAGTTTCAGTTTTTACTACTAAGCTTGTCTTGAATATCCTCCTCTATAAATACCTGAAACCCCCCAAAAACATGTAATTTTGTCCACCCTGTACATACCACTGTTGCCATGTTGGAACTGATTCTTTGCCAAAAATTAACACTAATGTTCGTGTTGTAGCGGCACTAGCGGTATCTACATACTCGGTAAATATGAACGTGCCCATTATATCCCCTTGTCTACTGTATCTCTGGTATCCCCTACTTCTTACATCTAAAGGAGAGAGGAGAAAAAAAACGGAATCTACTTTAGTGGGCCCAAACTACAAGAGAAGAATAATGGGAAAAACTAAATTAACTCGCCTTTATGTTAATATAGTTTTTGCAGTGAATTAGTTTTTTCTCTACCCTATAAGTACCTGAAACGGCTCAAAAGTGTTAAAAATGAGACACACCCTAAGTTTGAATCTTCTTAACATTTATTTATTGAAAACAATTTTATCTAAGATATTTTTATCGATTTTTTTTATTTGAATTTAACGAAAACGTTTTCATTGAATTACATTTCTATCGAATACTGTTTCCTCGAATATTTTATCGAAAACAATTTTATTAAAAGCTTTTTTATCGAATTACATTTTTGTCGAATACCGTTTTCTCAAATATTTTATTTTAACCCTAGAACTGCCAAGCGCGGATTTGAGGGGGGGGGGTAACGGGGTAATTACCCCCCCCCCCCCCCCCTAGAAAAAGTAATATACACTTTTTCATAATAAAATAAGGAAAAACAGAAAAAAATTAGATTACAAAAAAAAAATTCGTCGACTATTCCCCCCCCCCAGATTTTGACCCAGATCCGCGCTTGAGAACTGCATACTTATTTTTTAAGACAGGAACTGCACAGTGGGGTTTTTCTAACCCCAAACAGTTTTTTTGTAAATGTGGACAATTTTATAATTGAATGTTATTTTTATAAAAAATTATATTAATGGACATATATTCATATATTTACGGTAAAGAAACAGTAGAATATATGTTTAAACATTTTTCATTAGGAAAAATAAAAAAATATGTTAATTTTTAACACTGTCATAAAACGCTATCAATATAAAAACAAAACTTAAACTATTTTACAAAATTCTTTCTAAACTAAAAAATAAACCCTTGTTTTATACAGGCTGTTCGGCACATGAACCGTCAAAATTTTTTGGGATATTGTTGGGGTCATTTGCTACCTTTTCAACCTTGGAACTTAGGTCCTAAGAGTCACGGCTAAAGAGATATGAATTTTTAATTTTTTTTTCTCAAATTACCCAAAATTTCACCTTTAAACCCTCGTAAGCTTTTTATTAATGTTTGGAAAAGCACCATTTTTTTTAAAATTCTGTAATCTTATGCTTCTTCAACTAATTAATAGATTTGTTAAAATTGATGTACCAAAGGGACATACGAGGTTTTTTATTGAAGAACATTAGTGATTTTGTGAAAGAAAATCAATTTCAAAATTTAAAATCAAAAAAAGTATTGACAAATGAGAACTTCATTTTCTTTTAAAAACTTCTTTAGTTGATTACCTTTCTAACGGTATGCTACACATTGATAAAAAAGAACATTTCTGCTTTAAAATACGGATATTTCGTCAGAAGGGCGAGACTCGTTCGGAATTGGTAAGAAAAACAATTTGATGTTTATGATCGTTTACCTACTTAAACAAAAGTTAAACTTTTAACAATAATGTATTGTGTTCTTTATTTATAAATTTTGTTCGAAACGATCATAAACATCAAATTGTTTTTCTTATCAAGTCCGAATGATTATTGCCCGTCTCACGGAATATCCGTATTTTAAAGCAGAATTGTTTTTTAAATCAATGTGTAGCATACCGTTAGAAAGGTAATCAACTAGAGAAGTTTTTAAAAGAAAATGAAGTTCTCAAGTGTCGATCCTTTTTTTAATTTTTAATTTTGAAATTGAATTTCTTTCAAAAAATCACTAATTTTATTCAATAAAAAACCTCGTATGTCCCTTTGGTACATAAATTTTAACAAATCTATTAATTAGTTGAAGTAGCATAAGATTACAGAATTATAAAAAAAATGGTGCTTTTCCAGACATTAATAAAAAGCTTACGAGGGTTTAAAGGTGGAATTTTGGGTAATTTGAGAAAAAAATTTAAAAAATTCATAACTTTTCAGCCGTGACTGTAAGGACCCAAGTTCCAAGGTTGAAAAGGTAGCAAATGACCCCAACAATATCCCAAAAAATTTTGACGGTTCATGTGCCGAACACCCTGTATAAAAAAAGTTATTTGGTTAAATAAATCCTTATAGTGTTTCTTAGCCAAAGCTTTTAATATTTGGTTTATTCGTGGTTATTTTCACAGTCACAGCAAAGTCTAAAAGCCCTATGTTCGAGGCAATAGGGCTTTTTATACACAGCACAAGCATGCTTAGTTTTCCTGTCCTTGTCTGGTGGACATAAAATACACCTTAATTAATTAATTAATTTAATTAATCAATAATTATCTTAATTTATTTATTTACCGTAAACTGCTCATTGGGGTGTCACATACCCATTTCTCAATATTAATCGATGTAGCATCAAAATCGGTAGCACTTGCCTCTTGCCTCGATTTCTCCCTTCCCACATAACAGAACCACGGGTTTAACATGTAAAAAAGGCGTGAGAAAAAAAACGTTGATTTTAAAAGCTGCTAAAAAAAAGTTTATTTCATATATGAAAACAAGCTTAATAGGTCATTCATTAACGTTATAAAAACTTGCTAAAAACTGCGTTGTAATAACGCCAGTATCAAATTAAAACAGCACTGTTTTTACGTTAGTTTCAAGTAATTTTTATCAACGTTAAAATCACATTAGATTCACGCCTTTTCTACACGAATTTTAAAACGCGACTTGCATGGCTTTTCTACCGAATATTTTTGAGATTTTACTAACAGCAGCGCTACCTATTGTCGGCATTTTTCACTTTGACGAAATCTATCAGGCAGTGCTTTGGCCTCTAAACTCCCAAAAACCTGTTAAGAAACTGATCCCTGATCCTTTACGATTACGACGCATCAGTTATTTAACCTGATAAAGACACATTAATACTCTGTGAAAGTGTTTACTGTTAAAAAATCTTGTTTAGCTTTTTAAAAAAACATAATGTATATAGATAGATATATAGATATTTTGTCTTGCCTTGAGCGCCATCTTTAAAATTGTCTTGAAATGTGGTAATCTTAAACTAGTGAACTTTTATAACTTCATTTCGCGTCTCTTTTAAGTTAAAAACATGTTATTAAAAAAACGCGACCAAAAAAGACGCAGTTAGTAGGTTTTAGAAGTCTTAATCTAGTGGCGTTTTAGAACATGTTGTGGGGGACTTTTCAAGTGTGAATTTGGTACATGAAAATAACGAGGGTAAAAAACACGTTATATACACAGCACCAGAAACTTCAGCAAAAAGTGGATTTTTATAGCTTGATTTCTCCTTGTTTTTAAGTTATCTTTAAGCATGTAGATTTAACAAAATAAATATTACATGGTGTGAGGTTGTTTTCAAGTAAAAAAAAACATTGTTATTTTTGTTCACGTTAATTTAATGTTGATGTGATTTTTGTGCTATGTGGGTTGATACTGGCTGCCGGCACTAAAAACCGAATTTACGTTAAATGACGCGGTAAAATTTTTATATACTACTTATCAAAAAAATTTTTACACCTATAATATAAAAACACATGCTTGGTGTACAATTTATTTTGAAAAGCAGTATATTTGCGAAAACTACAGACAAAAAATATAACTGTCTGGGTATTTCACACCGCAGTGTGCAGTTCCAGGGTTAAGAACTATATTGCTGTGCTGCTGGCTCAAAAAAGGCCGGGAGAATATCGAATATATACAAAATATCAATAAAAACATTTTTAAATAAAAAACACCCAACTGCTAAATCTACTTGTACCTACTAGTCGCAGTTGAGTACAAAATTGATAGGTATACCTTTAATGGTAAAATTATTGGGTATTTTTGTGCCCAACTGCGACTAGTAGGTACAGTCGGGGACTTTTTAAATTGACACCCTCGAAAATAAAAAATATTCCTATTTGAAATTCGGAAAAGCAGCTTGAACCAAAACAAAAAAATTGTAAACCTTACCGCTGTCTGTATACATACATATTTAAAAATTTTTTTTTTTTTGATGTCTTTGAATGTTTAATTTTGACAGAAAAAAAAATATAACGGTAATTTAAAAAGTCCCCGACTGTACAAATAGATTTAGCAGTTGGAGGTTTTTTTTCTGACTTTTAGGTTTGTTTCTTATTCAGCCTTTTAGAAAGCCTTTTAGAAAGCACTATGCATTTACCATTCATTTAGCTTTACCCGGAAAGTACATGTAGATTTTCTACGGACGCGAATAGTGTTACCTTCCATTGAGTGAAGGTGGTGAAGGGGAGAGGGAGGATCTTTGAAATCGCTCTATATTTGTGAAAGTTATAGCTACTACTATTACTAATAAGAACGCCGGGGAGGAGTGAGGGAGAGGGAGGGAGAACTAGTAAAATGATGTTGGAAAAAAATCTTAAAGCATGTTCAGGAAGAATTTTTGAAATCGCCCTATACAGTGAAACCTGCCATAAGCGGACACTCACGGTTCCGTCGATTTTGTCCGCTTATTGGAGGTGTCCGCTTAAGAGAGGGAACTGAGAAATTTTAATATATATTTATTGACAATTTCCGCTGCTTGAGATTTTCCGATATTACATTTTTCGGCGATCTTTCGTGCTGATAGATGTTCCTTCTCTGAAACGTTAATAACTTCCTTGGGTATAGGGAAACGCAGAAAAAACAATTTTTCATTGGCAACGTTTCGATTTGTATTAATTCTTTTTCAAGCCCTACGGAGAACAGATAAAATTATTGTAGCTTTTTATTATTAAAAGGAAGAGAAAAATAAAAAAATAATACTATGATAAAACAGTGTTAGGTTACTTACTCTGAAAGCTTTTTTTTTCTGCCTATCCCTATACCCAATAAAATTTAAGTAAAACGACATTCCAAGGAAACGACTAACAACTTCCATTTTTCCACATAAACTAAGAAGTTTTTTTACTAGGCGCCATTTCAAAGAGATCTACTATTAACCAACTGAACAATAAGTACAGCAGTCCCGCCGAATAAAATAATGTTATCTCCGCATTAAAACGGAAAGAGGTAATTCCCCGGCTGCAGAGTGCATTGTTGTCAACATACTACAAAATATTTATGCACATGTCGTGCAACGCTTCGTCCTGTTATCAGAGGTTCGCGTCCGGTTAAGGGAGGTTTCAGAATTTTTTAAGCAAAAAAAATTGTCCGCGTCCGGTTATTAGAGTGTCCGGTTATAGGAGGGAATTTTACATGTAAAGACATAGGCAAAAGCTTGGTTCCAACAAATTTGTCCGCCTAAAGGGAGTGTCCGCTTAATAGAGGTGTCCGCAAGGAGAGGTTTCACTGTATTTGATAAAATTATGCGAATACGTGTTTTAAAGAGGGCGAGGGGGGGGGGAATGACAGCAGGGAGATGGGTGGGAGTAGAGAGGACTACAAAGTAATTACAGCAAATTAAAGGACATTTGCAATGGGTGGCCAAAACAATTTCATTAAAATCGCCTGAAATTTAGGTACCTAATTTGTATGCCTTAAAGCCTACATCATGTAACAAAATGGCGTCTGACAACCGCCATTTTGACTACTTTTTAAAAAAATGTAGCCTATACCACCTTCGGGATTAGTAGCAATTCAACGACACCTTTTTGTCAAAATCGGTTCAGCCGTTTAGCCTCTAGCGCGACACATATATCCCAAGCGCAAAACATTACCCTTTCTTTTGTCGTGCTGCAGTTGTAGTCAGAGCATATTATTTTAAAAGGCTTTCCGTTTTCGGTCTAGAAGCAAATCATATAACTTTTTGGCAACAGACCATTTCCCCCTAATTTGACCCCGCTGAATCCGAATATCTCTGTTGCCAACTCGAAAAATCGACAGGGACGGAGAAAATCTCCCCAAACCCCCAAAAACCTGTTTTTTTTTCAGTTTTATGCAATTTTCTCGAAAAACAACCTTTTTATCAAACATTGCAAAGAACAGTTTTTTGTGGATAATAAAATTCCCTATTACAACGGATAAACGACGAAAGATTACCAAAGCAGGTCCTAGAATGGCAACCAATAGGGCGCAGAAAAAGAGGCGTCCTAAACTAGAATGGCAACAATCAATCCAAAGATTAATGAGTCAAAAGAATCTGACAGAGGATGATTGTCAGGATCGAAGGAGGTGGATAATAGGCGTCGGACAACGTAGAAAAACGTTCTAAACCGACATAGTAGTAGTATAAAATTCCCTTTCCAACGATGTATTGGTCAATAAGGTTAGGAAAAGCAAGTAGCTCTTCAGTGGCGTACGTAAATTGGGATTGTTTAGAAAAAGACATGTTTATTATAGGTTTTTCAAAATTTTCTCAAAAACTAGACTTTTTAGGAATAAATATGTAGTATACTTTATTGTAGAACATAACATTTTCTTTTAAAATCTTTATTAAAATGTCGGGTTGATGCCATATTTAAGGTTTCAGGGGCGTACTAATATAAACTTATTTTCAAAAATAACTGAAATAATCAGTTTCTCTTGCATATTTAAATATCTTTTCTTACTAAGATTTTCAGAAAAAAGTATGCCTTTATTCTTTATTGAGGATAAGACAATTTCTTTTTAAATGATATATTACAAAGTGAGGTTAATGTTATGATAAATACTTCAAAAAGTTTCGTAATTTATACCTACTAAAATGAAATGTTTCCAAATTAAAATAAACTGTTTTTTGATTAGATTAGATATTTTGATTTATCTAAATAAGTTCTTTAAAGCAAAAAAACACCGGTGGTTATAAGGGGAGGGGGCATAGGAGCCATGGCCCCTCCCTAAGCAATATTTTTGTGCAGAAAGTAACAGTAGTAACTTTGACACAGGTGTTTTTGGTTATTTTTTTAAGCATATGACACTAAAAATAAAGTCGTGAATCTTAACGGTTTGGGGGGGGGGCATAATCATAATTAGGTACTCATACTTTCGACCTTTTGAACTTTCGACCTTTTGTGTTTTGATCTTTTGTACTTTCGACCTTTTGTACTTTCGACCTTTTGTATTTTCGACCTTTTGTACTTTCGACCTTATTTTTTCGACCTTTTGTACTTTTGATCTTTTATCCGCCGCTCTTTATTATCCACCGAAAAGCTAATAAGACACAAAATTGATTAGTTTAGATTGATCTTAAATAATTTCTTTAAATTTAGAACACCACTGGAGCGGTAAATATAAAATAACTTTGACTTTGTTATACATCGTTTAAAAGGAAATTATTATTATTGGCTATAACAAGGTATAGAACACATTTTTTGATAAAGAGCTTGGTTTTTAAGAAAATTGAATAAAACGTATGAAAAACATGTTTTTTTTAATGATTTGTTGAAATCACCCCCATTGACGGACGTCGCTGGAGAGTTTGCTGTAAGTCAAACCCCACCGAGTTTTACATTTTTAAAAAGAGAATTTCCCTACAAAAAAGTGTAGAACAAGTTTTTTCATGTTAAGCTTAGTTTTTGAGAAAAAAACAAAAATGGTTTATTTTCTGTTTTTTCAAAATTAATTTAATTAACGGATGCCCCTGAAGTTTTATTTATAAAACCGATTTAATGATGTTATACGTCGTTTTGTAGGAAATTTTATTGAGTATACCACATATACATAACTTTATTAAGTTATACTATGTTAAAAAGGGAATTTTATTGTCTACAATAAAGTATATTATACATTTTTCTCTTAGAAGCTTAGTTTTTAAGAAAATTTGAAAAAACCTCAAACTTTCAGATTTTGGGGGCTCTGGGGGGGTTTTTGGAGGTTTTTGCAGCCATTAAAAAAAATAACATGTTATTATTTTTTAATTATACAAATATATATTTTGAATGTACACCTGTGACAATTTGGGCTTTCCAGCAGCAATTTAAAATTCCGCCGCCATTTTGGCCGCCATCTTGAATATCTCAGCCCCTGTCAATATTTCGAGTTGGCAACAGGTATTTTCGGATTCAGCGGGGTCAAAATAGGGGGAATTGTAGAAGAAATATAAAATGCTCTAGAAAGTGGATTTTCCCGAATCTTGCCTGAACTATTGGGTAAAAACACAACCAACTCGAAATTTCCTATCCCGCCGAGCGCCGAGGTGGAGCAGGGACCGAGTATAGGTAGTTGATCCTGTCCTAACCTGGTTAGGTAGGTATACTAAAAAAAAGATCCTGATTTGGCCAGGGAAGTTTTTTTTTTGATATACTAACCTAACCAGGTTCTTGGCCCTGGGCTACCTACCTTTTGTGTGTCGGTAAAAACATTTTCGATATAAAAAATCGAAAAAATGTATTGGATAAAATTATAAAATTGTAATTCGTCAAGCGGTTTTTCATAAAAATGTGTTTAATTAAAAAAAGTCAATAAAAATGCCATTCGATTAAAAAATTTTCAATAAAAATGTAATTTGATAAAACTATTTTTCATAAAAATGTTTTTGGTAAAATCGTTATTCTATAAGAATGTCAATCAATAAAACAAAATCGGTAAAAATATCATTCGATTAAAAAGTTTTCGATCAAAGCGTTCGATAAATAAACCACATTTAAGTAAGTTTGATTTCAGATTTCGAGAACGTTGTTAACTCTCAAGCTTCCGAAAAGGTTCAGAATAAAAATGACGAAGGATATACAGGATGTAATACGGGTAGTAATCCAACCTGCGCCTCAGCTAACCCGAATATTCCCTACAGCTCAGGTTTCTGCTGTGGGTGTGGAAATGATGAGTTGGGGTTGCAGAGTTTCAATAATCTGGGTAAGACTACGCAAGATATTTGAGGATATGTATCAATAAATGAATCCATGAGGAATCTGATAACACATGAGCGCACTACAAGTAAACTTCTCGCTATATATCTCAAAAACGGAAGCTCCTACGAAGTTTTTAGTAATAACATAAATTATTGAGAAAATAGGGTGACCATACGTCCGGATAAAGCCGGACATGTCCGGCTTTTTGGGCCAAATAAAAAATTTTGACACCATTTATTATTTGAATTATTTAATTATTTTACCTAATTTTTCGATATTTTTTAAAAAATTTTTAGTAGTTTTTGTTTAGTAGTTTTACACCTCGATTTTTGTAAAAAATTATAAAAATTTTCGCCTTTTTATAAATTTTGTAACATTTTTTTACATTGCAAAAATTGTTTTCTATACTTTTACGAAAAGTACTTAATTATTTTTTTCGCCTTGTTTAAATATCAAAAATTTTTCACGGGAGCAATTTTTTTCGACAAGTATAAATTTTTTCGAAATTTTTGTCTAAAGCGCACATCTGATTCCGTACAAACAGTGTCTAATTATTTTTTTAAATTTTACATGCATCACATTTTTTTCCTACAAATCTTTTTGTGTGGTGCATTTTTTATTCATGGTGATGTGGGTTGAGCCATTTTAACCCCCCCCCCCCCTTTTATTTTGTTTGCTTTGTTTTTTTTTGCAAATGGCTCGGGTAGTTGCGCCTCTTTGGTCAAAGTTTTTTAAAGATGGACTTTCCTATTGGTTTTTTTGCAAGTCCAGGTTTTTGCTCATCAAATTTTTCTAGGGCAGTTTTTCACTCTGACCGATTTTGTCCGGTTTTTTAATCGAAAATCCGGCTTTTTTGTCTCTGACGTCCTTCTTTAGCGCTAAACACATATGGTTACGAAAAGCGTGTTCTACTAATATTCCGAAAACCGCTTATTGATGCGATGCTCCGTTAAAAAGTAAGTATATATCTGGGGGCCATATATACTATCTAGAACTCTAGTTCGGAATGAGCTACGAAACTCAAACTTTGCACAGTCGTATTTCTTCATAGAGTTAAAAAACCCTTCCACCAGTATGTACTAAGACCTTAAGACTTAGCATTGTAGACCGGGTTTAAGTATCAAGTCTATAGACTTGATACCGACCGGTTTAAGTGTATTTTTTTAATACTCACAGGTCAAATAACTGCAAAGATTTGGTTCACCCTAATGTGCAATATGATAGTAAGCATTTCTCAGTGAGTTTCATCTCATATAAATTCAAATTAACTTGGTCTTAAATTGTAATACCACCCTTGAGGGGTGGTTTAAAGTTCGCAAAACAATAGAAATAATCCATGATTGACAAATAAACTTACATACAAAAATATTCAAAGCTAAATAATACATAAATAACTTAAAACTATATCCGTAAATGCATTACCGTATTAAATACGTATCAATATTTAAATACTCTAAAAAGCACAAGATATATTAGAATCCCTTTTTAATTACACATTCACTAAAACAATCGACCATCGGTTTAATCGTCGCTAACTTAATTCTAAAAAATTAACCTGTAAAATATAGCGGACATCTGACACTGACTTACAACGTTTTTGTTCTACATTTCCTAGTGACGTTTGGAGGTTTAAATATGGCTACCATTATTAAACCAAAATATTTTATTATTTTTATTTATTTATTACCTTTGTGCGGAAATAATGTCTTTGTTACAACGAAAAAAGATGACCCATATCCCAAGATATTTATGAACAATTTATATAAATATTAAAAACTATTGCATTCACGGGAAAAATAAGTTAAACCTTCAACCAAAATGTAGACTTTTAAACCTAGGATTGTAGCACTGTATATTCTTTAGTAAATACTGATGTTCAAGTTTCATGGACTTTCATAAAGTAGTATCTAGTTAAAGATATTTTGAGAAAACGTCGAAATTGCCACTCATTCACTCATGTAAAGACCATCAAAATTCTACTGTATTTCCAGACAGGGTATAAAGCTGACTGATAGAAAATATGATAACACTATAGGAAAAAATTTAAAAACCCCAACATTTTCATTAAATTTTTAATTATAAAATGTAAAATTTTTTAAATGTATCATTGCCCACTTCCATAAACGCTAGAGAGCTGAGCTTTGGAAGACTGATTAAAACTATGATAAAACTATAGGGAAAAAATTAAAACACCAAAATTTTAATTTACTTCCCTTCCCTATAAATGTAAAGTTATGTAAAAGTATCATTGCCCACTTCCAGAAACGCTAGAGGACTGAGCTTTGGAAGACTGATAGGAACAATGATAAAACTATAGGAAAAAATGTAAAAACACTAAAATTTTAATTTATTTCCCTCCCCTATAAATGTAAAGTTATTTAAAACTAATATTGCCCACTTCCAGAAACGCTAGAGAGCCGAACTTTGGAAGCTGATAGGAACTATGATAAAACTATAGAAAAAAAATAAAACCACCAAAATTTTAATTCATTTTCTCCCTTATAAATGTAAAGTTATGTAAAAGTAACATTGCCCACTTCCAGAAACGCTAGAGAGCTCAGCTTTGGAAGACTGATAGGAACTATGATAAAACTATAGGAAAAAATTTTAAAACAACAAAATTTTAATTTGCTTTCCTCCCCTATAAATGTAAAGTTATGTAAAAGTAACATTGCCCACTTCCAGAAACGCTAGAGAGCTGAGCTTTGGAAGACTAATAGGAACTATGATAAAACCATAGGAAAAAATTAAAAAACCTCAAAGTATTCTGCATATTTTGGTATGATTTTCAATTTTCAAACTGTTAAGAAACTGTCGTTTTTGACCAAACTTTAATGAACTCTTTAAAGTATGATACAGTGGAAATAATTTTGAATAAAAAAATAAAAACTAAAAAGTTT
Source organism: Aspidapion aeneum (assembly GCA_963576565.1). NCBI lineage: Eukaryota > Metazoa > Arthropoda > Insecta > Coleoptera > Brentidae > Aspidapion > Aspidapion aeneum. Next base: position 27,296,541 of record OY755038.1, on the reverse strand, counting down.
AAAATATTAAAAATATTAAGTTAACAGTTTTTTAGAATAATACATTGGACACAACTAATCCACTGAGCAAATTTCATCTTCAAATGTAACAATTTTTTTTATTTTTCAAAATAATTTGAATTTCCCGGTGCGGGATCGAACACTAAAAACCGAAATATCTCGAAAACGGCTAACTTCAGCGGATTTTGACAAGAGTAGCTCTTTGGCTTAAAAATGTTTAAGAAATTACTTTCTTAACAAAAAACGTAAAACTACACTAAGAAAAAAGTTATGGTAATTTTAAACCATCAAAAGTGCAGTGTGACGCGCCACCAATAGTAGGGTTTCGCATCCCAAAAAACCCATGGGTACCAATTTTGAAAACAATAAATAATAAAACTGTTTATAATATTTAAAAATTTCTATTTTTAGTTTTTAAATTTATTTATTTATTTTAATTTAGAACTTAACTTTCTAAATATTATTATAAACAGTCTAGCCACCCTAATAAAACTTCTACAATTCCTCAAAAAAAATCTTCGCCGCCAAAAAGACCGTGCCAAATTTTTGCAACCCTTCGTTGTCCCGCAATTAAGCGAAAATAACCGAAACCTTTGTTAACGAAAAGTTATAAAAATCAGAACTTTTAAGTCTCTTTCAGATTTTCTACCGGAATATTATAACCTAACAACCGCCAATAAAACAGTTTTTGTCATAAAAGCCGATTACTATTGCCGTATTATTCAGTTTTATGACACTTTATTATGGTTGCCCAATATTTAGAGTGCCGGATAACAAACTGTAGAAATTTTCGGCACTCTGTAAAAATACTATTATAAATAAGTAGGTACTGATGGCATATACTCCCACATAGCACAATCACGTGCTTAATACGTAAAAAACGCGTGAGAAAAAAAAAGCTGCTAGAAAAAAACGTTATACATACAGGGTGAGGAAAAAGTACCAGGACCCCTAAATATCTCGATAACTAAGAGTTATTTGCAAAAATGGTCTAAATAAAAGTTTTAGGATTGAAATTGTTCTATTTGCTCGTGACATCACGTCAGCATTAGGAGTTTTTCGGAGGTCAACTTTAAAAATTTAAATGAAAACCATATTCTTTTCTTTTACCATTCGATGGAGAATAAAAATCTACGTTTAAAATGACATTGTAATTTTGTGTCAGAATGACATTTCGAAGAATATAAATTAAATAATTGTTCTTAAAGTGGCCTTAACACTTTAAGAAACTCGTAGATTATTTAATTACCCCTGTATTTTGTTATGCGTGTAGCTGTGACAATCACATTATGTCTTAATATTGTGTCAAAACAAATCGCACTTAAATTTGAATTTTGAAAATCTTGTTAATTTTTTTAATTAAATTTATTTAAAAAATGACTAATATTATGTTATTCGTTATTAATAACAAAACTTTTAATTATTACTGTTATGATTTTAAAACAGTAGGTACATGTTTTTAAAAGAAATGTCTGGTCGTATTTAAAGACCTTAGAGATGAAAAAAAAAGGTCACTAAAACTTAAAACTAATTATTTTATTTAATTATCCATTTATTTTTCAACGTCAGAAAATGACAATGTCATTTTAAACGTAGATTTTTATTCTCCATCGAATGGTAAAAGAAAAAAATATGGTTTTCATTTAAATTTTTTAAGTTGACCTCCGAAAAACTCCTAATGCTGACAGATACGTCAATGTCAATGTCACGACCAAATAGAACAAATTCAATCCTAAAACTTTTATTTAGACCATTTTTGCAAATAACTCTTAGTTATCGAGATATTTAGGGGTCCCGGTACTTTTTCCTCACCCTGTATATAGCAAGCTTAATAGGTCATTCGTTAACGTTATAAAAAATAACGTTGCTAAAAACGGCGTTATGATAACGCCATTATCAAATTAAAACAGCAATGTTTTTACATTATTTTCAAATGAATTCTAAGTAGATTTTTATCAACGTCTAAATCACATAGGGATCGCGCCTTTTCTAGAAGAATTTTAAAACGTGACTTGCATGGCTTTTCTACCAAATATTTTTGAGATTTTACTAAAAGAAGTGCCACGTATTAGCGACATTTTTCACTTCGACAAAATCTATCCGGGAGGGCTTTGGCCTCTGAACTCCAAAAACCAGTTAATAAACTGATCCCTGATCTTTTACGATCACGATCACGACGGACCAGTCATTAACCTGATAAAGACACATTAATATTGTGTGAAAGTGTTGGCTTTTGAAAAATCTTGTTTTTAATTTTAAAGAAGTATTGTAGTCTTAAACAAGTGAACTTTTAGAACTTCCTTTCGCGTCACTTTTCAGTTAAAAAAAGTTATTAAAAAAAACGTGACAAAAAAAGACGCAGAAAGTTATTACTTTTAACAAGTCTTAATCTGGTGGCGTTGTAGAAGATGTTCTGGAGGACTTTTCAAGTAGACATGAATTTGGCACATGAAAATAACGAGGGTAAAAAAGACGTTATATACACAGCACCTGAGTCTTCAGATTCCTCCTTATTTTTAAGTTATCTTCAAGCATGTAGATTTAACAAAACAAATATTACATGGTATGAGGTTGTTTTAGAGTAAAAAAATAACTTCATTATTTTTGTTCACGTTAATTTAACGTTAGATTTGTTTTGATAAAGTGCCGGCTAACAAACTGTGGAAATTTACCGCTCTGTAAAAATATTAAAGTAGGTACTGATGGCATATACGAGATCTGGCTATTAAATAACGAGACTGGTTACGAAAAAGGGTTTTATTATAAAAATTATTCTACATTCGAATGCTCCCCTTCAATATACTCCCCTCCCCTCGCCACACACCTTTCCATATGTTTTTTTCTATTGATCAAAGCAGTGCTGGAAGTCTTCTTGGGTGAGGACCTTTATGAGCTCTGCCGTTTTTTGCTTTACCGCTTCCATCAACTCAAACCGGGTCCCTTTGAAAGCAGATTTTTTCTTCGGAAACATAGTCGCACGGTGCCAAATCTGGTGAGTACGGCAGGTGTTTAAGCACTGAAGTGCACTTACTGGCCAAATACTGCTTTACAGATAGTGCGTTGTCTTGGTGCAAAATCTACGTGTTGATCTTCCACAACTCGGGCCGTTTTTTACGAACTCGTTCTCGCAGTGTTGCCAAAACTGACAGATAGTAAGTCTGGTTGACAGTCTGGCCCTCTGGAACCCATTCAGTCATCACGATACCGTTAATGTCGAAAAAACGATCAACATTGGAGTTGAAACAGTCACAGGGCGACCTGGGCGCTGGTCATCTTTGGTGGTGTCTCGGCCCTTACTAAAGCGCTTACACCACTCAAAAACACGCTCAGGAGATAGAGAATTGTCCCCATTGATACGTTGCTCCTGTTTTTCGTCACACATGGTTTTCGGCACAAGAAAAAAACACGTTCGTTTTAAACCGCTACTGCACAAATACTATAATAGTGACGGAAACGTGTTTTGGGACGTGCATAGACAAGATATCTAGATACCCAACGCACTATTCGTTTTCTACCCCACCCGTCTAGGGCGCCATCTAGGCGCGCAGTCTCGTTATTTAATAGCCAGACCTCGTATTTATATGTAGGGGAGACCAGGGCTAGTTGGGCATAGGGATAAGTTGGGCCACCTTACATTACTCTACATTCATTCGGCAGATGAGAGCCCAAATACATGATTAACCAGTCTGCAAGGAATATCTTTGGCGTCGGTACTTTTGTTCAGAAAATATATTGCATGCCAGTGATACTTTGTTTAAGCTTCCAAGCATGTTCACTGTGTCCCTGTAGGTACTCTACCAATTGTAGAGCATAACAATAATTTAAACATTAATTGTCGGTCAATATTAGAAGAATGGTAAAGATTATCAGGTACAATATTTTGGGCGTTTATTGGTGGATCGTATAACATTAACTTTGCCGCCTTCTGTCTTCTCTACCCTAAAATTCATAATTTCTCAATAATCGCTTTTATTGTTGTAGTCAGGTATTAACCGTCGTTTAAATATTGGAATTTTTATTTTAAAAATATGTGTAGGTTGACTTGAAGATTAGGCGGGTTGTCCACGGACGCAGTGGCGCATCCAGGATTTCCAATGGGGCGGGGCCAAAGAGGAAGCAAAAACTAAAATATGTCTAGGTTTGCGTACGTTTTTAAGAACTGTTAGGTCTGAAATTTAAATGGACAGTTAACGAAATGCTCCGCAGGCAAAATTTATTTAAAAAAATAAAAAAGTGGTGTTGCGGGTTCATTTTGTTTAACCTTGCGGTTAATGCATTGGCATTACCTTCCCTTGAGCAAAAGAAAGTTTTATGTCAAGGATGGGGGTGCCCGGGCCCCTCTGGCCCCCCCTGGGTCCGCCACTGCAGGGACGGTATTTCTTATTTACGAACCGATTTATCTGAAACTTGAAAGATTGCATTGCTTAAGGTAACTTAATACAATTTGATACTTAAAGTTAAAAAAATCAAAAAGGCGGATGCAAAATGGCGATTTGATAAATCCTCGATTCATAAATCAAAAAGCCATTTTGGATCCCCCATTTTAAATTTTTTGTAGCTTTGATTCAAAAATCATAATCAGCGAATTGAAACTCCACAAGTTTAAAATTTGATAGATATCGATTTATAAATGGGAAAGTCCGCCATTTTGGATCCGCTATTTTGATTTTTTTTAAATTTGATGAAAAAACTGTATTTAGTGACCTCAAGCACTTTATACTGTCAAGTTTGAGCAACAGTGGTTTAGAAATAAGAAAATCCGCCATTTTAAATTTTTTGTAACTTTGATTTAAAAATCATAATCAGCGACTTGAAACTCCTCCAAGTTTAAAATTTGATAGATATCGACTTATAAATGGAAAAGTCCGCCATTTTGGATCCGGCATTTTGATTTTTTTAAGTTTAAGTGATAAATTGTATTAAGTGACCTTAAACAATGCAATCTTTTAGGTTTGAGCAAAATTGCTTTATAAATGATTAAATTGTATTGTTACCAGAACACTACAGCTTAACAAAATTTCATCACTAGACTTAATGGATTTAACTCTTAACTTAACAAAACCAAATTTCAATAAATTTGCGTTACTATTAATATATTTTTGTATAAATAATTATGTTTTTCATCTGTACATATTATAGAAAAAATTTCATGTTTTGGTCCGACGCCGAGTTGGCACGCCGTCAGTTGGCGGCGCCAGGTTGACTGAGCGCCCAGTTGGCCCGGCGCCCAGTTGGAAGCGCTTAGTTGTCCTAGCCCGAGGTTATCTTGATTAAGCAACCGGCTCTAAATGGTTATTTTACTATATGAATCGAACATGATCATTTTTACCTTCCTAGCCCGCGCAGCAAGGGTATTATTTTTGACGAAAATGTGTTGTTTGGGTGTTATTTGACCTATCTTAGCAATATCGTCGTGATGTCCTGTCTGTGTGTGTGTGTGTGTGTAGGTCTCTCCGTAACTAGAGAGCTCTTAAGCCGCTGAACCGATTTTCGATAACGGGCTGATTAGACTTTGGTTAGAATCCATTAATGCTAATGACAGTTTTTTGACAAATACAAAATTTAAAAATGTTTATTTTTAAACCGAGCATCGCATGAGTATGAGGTTTTCGGAATATGGAAATATTTCTCAATAATATGTGTTATAAGCAAAACACTTCGTAGGAACTTTCGTTTCTGAGATACTTACAAAAAAGTATTTTTAAGGCTGAAATATCATGGAGTTCACTTGAAGTGTGCTAATAGGCTAGCAAGGAAGGTATCAGTTCCGTCATGGATCCATTTATTTAACGGTCAGATTGCCATAATGCTACTTTATTTTTTTACAGGAATTTCTAAACGGCACATTCAAAAACGAGGTGGTCAAAATTGTGACGACAAATATACTCCGCCAAACTTGGATGATTCTTTCCATCAAAGTACTCATTGTTTGGATTTCTCGGATCTGTGGTACGGCATACTTTGAGACGGGAATAAATTCGTTAGTGTGATGCTCTATTTAAGCAAAGTGTGATGGTTGCCAAAGGACGGACCAAAGGTTTTTTAAATTGTTTGTCATCACCATTTATAGTACTAGTACTAGATTATGATACTATAGGGTGGTACAAAAATCTACAATATCTTTTTGTTATAGATTCGTTTGCACTAGTCCGATTTCAAGGACGTTTAGCTTATTGGAAAGCTAAAGATTCAGACTATACAACTCCATCATTTAAATTTAAATTTGCTAAAATTTAAGATGACGGACGCTTTTTTAAAATGCCTTTTTTAACCCCGCTCTCCCAGTTACGGTCCAATAGAAAGCCATGTCGGCTGCCTGATTTAAAAACAAAGTAATTGTATTTTTGTTAAAACTGAGAAAAATGAAATTTTGTGATTTCTCTTTTGCCGCTTGACATTTTAATACTTATTGGATTTGTTTTTGTGTTATTTCATGGATGACATTAGAATGTAGGATTCTGATAAGTTTTTGCTCCACTTCAATCAATATTAAGAGATAGGCAAAGCAAAAACTGTTTTTCCTTCGTTATTCGCAAATACAACTACATGGCTGAAATATGAAGTAGCGAAGTAAACGCCACTACTGTATTCTAAACACTTTTCATCTTATGTTTTCCTGCATGTGTTGCAAAAAAACAAAATAATGTGTTTCAAGATCGTATTAAAGACATTTTTTGGAAACATTGTTTCACAAAAATGTACACTGTAACTGCCCTTACTTTGTTTCTGTGTCTTTTTATCTATATTACGAATTATAGTTTATATACTCAATGTGTCATATAAAAACACAGTGATTTGTTATATTTTTATTATAATGAAAGTTTAAGTAACGCTACTTGAATTAGTTTTGGGCTAAAAAGGCACAGTATTAAAAACAAAATAATACAGCTAAGTACAAAAGTTTCAAACAATGAATCACAAAAAACTGAAATAAACAAACTTACCGTCTTCTGCGTCTTCCACATACTGCTGATTATTTGTCAGGTCGGAAGATGCATTAGATTCATGTAAATTGACCCAAAATATTCTTCTATTGGCAGGCGTACACCAATACAGTTAATATTTTACTTTTTTTAAATTAAATTGATTCCTTTGATTGGGAGAATAGTTTTAGCTGCTGAATCTCCATCGACGTAAGACAAAGAAGCTATAATTTTTTTTTTGAAATAAGTAGATCATCACCAAATCTTCACAATATTTTTAAGCGTAAATGATTTAATGGGATCATCAGTTTTTTTTGTTGTTCTTTTCTTATTTGCAAATAAATGAAACGTTTCAAGGCGTATATAACCTTCTTTCTGGATTTCTTGAACCAGATTTAAAAGATCTTCAAAGTCATAAACATTTCACTTTCTCCATATTTTCTGCTCAATGTTTCCATGTATACCGTTGACTGTCATATGCGTAGGACCCTTGGTGAGGTAGCTGAAAGTTATTTTGTTTGGTTCGGTTCGGTTCTATTTTACTAGTTCGGGAGCTATGCGGCCGCAGACTGCAGACAGACAGTATCTTTTTCGCTTCGCGTCAGGGGATAAATACATCTTTTCTTACTTACCAATCTTTTGCAACGCATTTTGCATCAGGACCTTTGTTCGCGATCTATATACTGTGGAAGCCGACACAGTCCTTGCTTTATAAATGATCAAATTGAACTAAAACCGTGGCAAGGAATCTCCCAATTTTGATTGATTTTTTGTTTCAAAGGAGAAATAAATAACAAGCAGATGTATGTAGAAACAAAGTAACTGCGTAAAAACGATAGAGAAAAGAAGTAACTGTACTGCAGTTGGAAATATTTCTCAATAATATGTGTTATAAGCAAAACACTTCGTAGGAACTTTCGTTTCTGAGATACTTACAAAAAAGTATTTTTAAGGCTGAAATATCATGGAGTTCACTTGAAGTGTGCTAATAGGCTAGCAAGGAAGGTATCAGTTCCGTCATGGATCCATTTATTTAACGGTCAGATTGCCATAATGCTACTTTATTTTTTTACAGGAATTTCTAAACGGCACATTCAAAAACGAGGTGGTCAAAATTGTGACGACAAATATACTCCGCCAAACTTGGATGATTCTTTCCATCAAAGTACTCATTGTTTGGATTTCTCGGATCTGTGGTACGGCATACTTTGAGACGGGAATAAATTCGTTAGTGTGATGCTCTATTTAAGCAAAGTGTGATGGTTGCCAAAGGACGGACCAAAGGTTTTTTAAATTGTTTGTCATCACCATTTATAGTACTAGTACTAGATTATGATACTATAGGGTGGTACAAAAATCTACAATATCTTTTTGTTATAGATTCGTTTGCACTAGTCCGATTTCAAGGACGTTTAGCTTATTGGAAAGCTAAAGATTCAGACTATACAACTCCATCATTTAAATTTAAATTTGCTAAAATTTAAGATGACGGACGCTTTTTTAAAATGCCTTTTTTAACCCCGCTCTCCCAGTTACGGTCCAATAGAAAGCCATGTCGGCTGCCTGATTTAAAAACAAAGTAATTGTATTTTTGTTAAAACTGAGAAAAATGAAATTTTGTGATTTCTCTTTTGCCGCTTGACATTTTAATACTTATTGGATTTGTTTTTGTGTTATTTCATGGATGACATTAGAATGTAGGATTCTGATAAGTTTTTGCTCCACTTCAATCAATATTAAGAGATAGGCAAAGCAAAAACTGTTTTTTCTTCGTTATTCGCAAATACAACTACATGGCTGAAATATGAAGTAGCGAAGTAAACGCCACTACTGTGTTCTAAACACTTTTCATCTTATGTTTTCCTGCATGTGTTGCAAAAAAACAAAATAATGTGTTTCAAGATCGTATTAAAGACATTTTTTGGAAACATTGTTTCACAAAAATGTACACTGTAACTGCCCTTACTTTGTTTCTGTGTCTTTTTATCTATATTACGAATTATAGTTTATATACTCAATGTGTCATATAAAAACACAGTGATTTGTTATATTTTTATTATAATGAAAGTTTAAGTAACGCTACTTGAATTAGTTTTGGGCTAAAAAGGCACAGTATTAAAAACAAAATAATACAGCTAAGTACAAAAGTTTCAAACAATGAATCACAAAAAACTGAAATAAACAAACTTACCGTCTTCTGCGTCTTCCACATACTGCTGATTATTTGTCAGGTCGGAAGATGCATTAGATTCATGTAAATTGACCCAAAATATTCTTCTATTGGCAGGCGTACACCAATACAGTTAATATTTTACTTTTTTTAAATTAAATTGATTCCTTTGATTGGGAGAATAGTTTTAGCTGCTGAATCTCCATCGACGTAAGACAAAGAAGCTATAATTTTTTTTTTGAAATAAGTAGATCATCACCAAATCTTCACAATATTTTTAAGCGTAAATGATTTAATGGGATCATCAGTTTTTTTTGTTGTTCTTTTCTTATTTGCAAATAAATGAAACGTTTCAAGGCGTATATAACCTTCTTTCTGGATTTCTTGAACCAGATTTAAAAGATCTTCAAAGTCATAAACATTTCACTTTCTCCATATTTTCTGCTCAATGTTTCCATGTATACCGTTGACTGTCATATGCGTAGGACCCTTGGTGAGGTAGCTGAAAGTTATTTTGTTTGGTTCGGTTCGGTTCTATTTTACTAGTTCGGGAGCTATGCGGCCGCAGACTGCAGACAGACAGTATCTTTTTCGCTTCGCGTCAGGGGATAAATACATCTTTTCTTACTTACCAATCTTTTGCAACGCATTTTGCATCAGGACCTTTGTTCGCGATCTATATACTGTGGAAGCCGACACAGTCCTTGCTTTATAAATGATCAAATTGAACTAAAACCGTGGCAAGGAATCTCCCAATTTTGATTGATTTTTTGTTTCAAAGGAGAAATAAATAACAAGCAGATGTATGTAGAAACAAAGTAACTGCGTAAAAACGATAGAGAAAAGAAGTAACTGTACTGCAGTTACTGTGTTTCTTGATCGTTTCGCAGTGGGCGAATGATGAATAAAAAATACAAAGAGACGAAGTAACTAAAATAGATTGCAGTTACTCCCTTTCAAAATCGCGAAATGTAATTACTTTGTTTTTACACTGAAACAAAAAATAAGAAAACGATATAGAAAAACTGTAACAGAAAAAAATTTACAGAAACGCTCCGCGAAGACTTTTCACATGCCAGTATTAATTAAAACCTTTGTTTTAATCATTGAATCATTACTTTAATGGTTTCTAGGTACTCAATTTATGACATCACCAATCCAAGGATCGAACATTTTGTTCAAATCGAAATAAATGAAAAAGTCGAGCTGGGAAATGGAAAAATCTACTGGAATACAGTGACTAACTGTGGACCAATTATTATTGGTACCGGTCAGAATAGATTTGCTTCTGAAGATGGTATGCTAACTTATATTATTCTATAAGAATGGGTCGCCTTCGCAGCCCACGAGAAAGACCGGCCCGGGCGCAGAAATATCACGTGACCATAGGAGGGTCACAAAAGAACGCCTCTCGGCCAACTGTCATTATAAACCATGTGTTTTCAGTTTTGGAATGTTTGTTTATGACGAATTTTATGTGAATTTTATTAGTTATTAAAATAACGCAGCCCACGAAAAAGACTGTAGTGGGCTGCGTTAATATAATTAATGGCTAATGAGTAAATTATAAAGAAAATACCATAAGATAAACAATGCCGCGAACGTGTAATTAGTGCTGTTCCTTGTCGGTCCAACTATAAAACTGAAACATCATATGTGTCAACTTTTAATTTGCCAGTGGATAAACAAGTGCATGAAATTTGGTTGCGAAAAATTCCTAATGATTTAAGTAATTTAAAACGTCCACAAGTTTGCATCAAACATTTTCCTAACGAGCAGGTTATTGGGTTTGATAAGTGTGTTTTAAATGGAGAGCTAAAAAATTTTAAAAGACAAAAAGCCAAATTAACAGAAAATGCTGTACCTACGATTTTTGAAAATGTCCCGAAATAACTAAGTAGATAACCTGTATCTACTGTTTGATAAGCTGATGTCGAGAGGCAACAAATGGAAACTGCACTACAAGAAATCAAAAGTTTTATCAAATATTGACAACATTTCAAAATTTTATTGTTGTAATACTAAAATAAACAAAAATTGGATTTTACCCAAGAACGTGACACAGTCTGCCTGTGCCTGATGACATTTTTGAACAACAATCCATCACTGTTAGCATCTCTAGTTGTTGAGGGAGATTTGTCATTTTTTGTGAATGTTAACAATGTGTCCATTCCTAATAACAAACTGCCAAAAAAGCAGGAGTTTTATTTTTGGACTGCACCGATACAATTGAAGTGCTAATGCAGTTTATTGAAATGAAAGTTGCAAACGGGAAAGAAGTGGTAAAAGATAAGATCTTGGATAAGATTGACCAAGTAATAGACATCCTTAGTGACATTTTCGATAGTGAGAGTGAAAAATGTGTTCAATTGTCATTTCTTATTGAATAATTAGGTCTTTTGAAAAGGTAACCTGAGAATCGAAGATATGGTGGATACACTTTAATGTTGGTTTCATCTTTGTTTATCCAGTCATCCAGTGCATACACGTCAATTTACAATTCTAGGGTAATATGTCTTCCGCACCCTCGCAATTTTAAAAAACTGATTTGTAAAATATTGTTAACAGATAGTAATCTCTCTGGTAGTGTGAAATATTTAAAAAGTAAGATACAGCTTTTAAAAGAACATGAGTTGGTAGTTAACTTACACATTAATGAAATATATATTAAACTTTGTGCTGGGTAATTTTTCAAAAAATTATTGACGACCACTACATTCAGTTCATTGAATGTGAAAACCATCTCACTTATTCACAAAATCACTTGTTTCTTTTTAATAAACTATTGTGAAATGTTTTATATTGAAAATTTTTCTTCAGATAACTCTAGCAAGTGTTTTTGTGGAGAAAAACTAGTGTCAAAGCTTGAAAAAATTAGTTTAAGAGCATGTAAAGTTTTTTAAATAATTTTATTAAAAAGCACAATGATTTAGTGTCTGCTAATAAATCTGAATAAGAACTCAGACAAAGATGATGACACTCAAAGAAAACTTTAAAAACTAAAAGCTTAGGTTTGATATGTCCAATTTTGAAAGACTTGTATAGATTTGAAGTAACTAACGATGTTATGTACCTAATATATGTACCTGAAGATATAAGAGTGCAAATTTTGTATATTTTTTTATTTTCTAGATTCAGTTCTTTTATCCATAATAAACACAACATCAACAAAATATTTTTATCAATTTATGCCTATATGAGAACAAAAATTTTTTGTCAATTCGTGTAAAAACACATAATATATTAAGCAATACAATAAGAATCCTGGAACTCCTAGGATCACGTGACCGCCGACTTGCTTATAACGCGCCATAGTCGGTCTTTATCGTTGGCTACGGTCGCCTTGTATTCCAATTCATTTGATCCATCGAAGTTCAATAGCTTTGATACATACCATCATGTGAGTCTGATTGTGTGATGGAAAATATAAATCCTAAATTATTGTTATAGGTAATATCTTAGCCTACTACACAACAAATAAAGAATCCAACGAGATCGAGTTCGGCTTGGACTGCAAAACTCACAAACTTCTGATCCCAGAAGTTTCGGGTAAAGATGCAGATAAAAATCAGTATCCCGAGGTATGCGGGGGTCCGCCGGAGTACTTGGTGGTCAAGGACAGCGATATTGACTTGAGCGGAAAAACCTGTAATAAAGCTGGTTTGTAGTATCCTTATCCATCATAACAAATAACAAAAAAAAATCGTCCATCATTAAAAATAATGGTATAAGAGTCCGGATGAACCGGATATTATCAAACAGGTCATTCACCAAAACAAGACATGAGCAAAACCGAAGTTTGTCATATAACTTTGAACGCTTATGTATAATCGGACAAAGTTTAGTTACTTAAACAAGATTACAAAAATAAAATCGATGTTTTGCATAAAGTCTTTTATCAAACAGGACATTCACATTTTCATTCATTTTGGTTGCGCCTTACTGATGATGTTTACCAAGGCAGTAACATCGATCGACTACTTCCCCGCAGTGTTGTCGGGTCCAATTTTGCACCATCCACAGATTATATGTTAAAAATCCCTAGAAAATCCCTATACCTACGTTAACTTGTATACCGCAAGCGCAAAGCATTGCACCCTGCATTCTGCAAATAAACTAAGACAAAACTATCATGTAGAAATATTTTATTTTCGCCATTAAAAATGCAAGTAATATTGTCACGAGGGGGTTTTATCGTGACGTAACACAGTTTAAGTTAGGTGTTGTGGTTTTATTATAATACTTATAACTACTACTTACATTGTACTTAAATACATCTTGTCTACAAATGTGTATCTTCTCGATAGGCTCAACTTCTTATAACTTCTGACTATCGTATTACTTGTCTTCACTATAAACTACGCCTGGGACGTTAGGTTCTCAGCTTACAACTAACTGCTAAACTCTTTTGGAGATGCTTTTATTACAAACCGTTTGCCATTGATAGGATATCGAGATGTGTTTTGTTTCCTGTATAAACATTATCGATGACCGATTAATCGCTTCTTGTTTATAATAATTTCTGTATACAATTTATTACTTTTTACACAATTTGAACTATATACAGAAGTTCATTTCCTTAGATTGTTTAGGGTTAATGTGCACTTGCTTATAAACGTGCCATTTACTTAATCTGACAATATATTAATTTAAAAATACAGTACAAAAATACAATAAAATGTTTTTATGTAGCTAAATTATTATATATTTATGTTTTTTTTGTGTATACATTTTATTGTTAGTTTGCTAATCAAGACTTGATGAATATTAAAGCTAAAACAATCTTGATTTTTATCAGTGTTTTGGTATATAGGATGCCAGACAAACTTTCTATTGAAAGCTTGTTTCTTATTTTGGTTTTAAGTTCTTTCAACGGTGGCACTTCAATGTGGCCATCATACGATATTAAATATAAAATTACAGAGTGTGGGCAACATAAAAGATTCATCAGCATATTTCATTTTTGTCCAAAATTCTTAAACATTAAAATTGTTTAACCCATTTCTCAAAATTCAATAAAGTAATATAAAGTATATTTGTTGTTCATCCAATTAAATCGTTAAATTTTTCCTAGATTTTGCAACAAAATACCTTTATTCCTACCATACATCGAAAATCCCTAGATTCGGGATAAATCCCTAGACCTGGCAACACTGCTACCCCGTTCTGAAGGCTAGCCCGGAAATTGATCTAAATTATGTCCGATTACTACTTATGGTGTTATGAGGGAAGACTTTATAATAAACTTCGATTTTGTTCATGTTTTCTTGTTTTGATAAATAACGTGTTTGATAACGTAGGAATATTAATAATGCCATTTTTGCAATGGACTGTTTTATATGTGAGTGGGCCTTGCAGCCCTTCCACTGCGACCACTAGTGGGTCTATTGTGGCTGTAATGGACTGTTAGCATTACCCTTTACCATTTTCCTTTTGTCCTTTATGATAAAATGTGTGGGCTCGGTTTGTAAATGACTTCTTACTTTCGTTTGTAAATTACTTTTTACTTTCGTTATTCGTAAGGAAATTTGTTTTTCGCTCGTTCTATGTAAGGCTGAAACTTTTAACATCATCGTCGTACAATATCAATTGGTCAATACTTTTAGGTGTGGGATATGAAGCCTTCGCCAAACAAAAGAAAAGATGCGCGAAAGAAAAAAATTCGTGTCTAAAAAATCAGCCCAGTGATTTTTGGAAACATGATCACGATCTGGAACAAAACGGTCAAAAAGGTTGCTATTTTCTTAAGTATTTTGGAAATCTTCCCGAAAATCCAGTAAGTTTCCATAAGAAGGACCCACACTAAATAGACTCAGAATTAATTTAGTTTGGTACACGTATTTGTTTTTAGCTATAGGCTTATGTATAGCGTATTCCTTTGAAAAAATAAGTGCAACACAAGTGCACTGATTCAGTATCTCCATTTCATTGACATTTGCTTTTTATAATTAATTTTCGACTTTTTTGCCACCGGCTTTAAGAGCTCGTGCGGCACCGAAAACTTTTTTCTGCTATTAAATGTAAAACTCGAAAATTACTTTAAGGGGTAAATAGCAGCAGCGATGAAGATTAAATAATTCAAATTATCAGAATTTAACACCATTTCAAGGATGATTCCAGCCAACCCATCGTGATTTATCCATATTTTATGTCTTATTATTATTAAATTTAAACGCATTTTATTGCATCCGAAAATCTGAGCTTATCTGATTTGAACAGACTACTGGCGCAGCTAAAATAAACACTTAAATTAATACAAAAAAATGTGAGGACTTTATCTTGCAATTTAGTGCGATTTTGCTTCTTCCGCCTATTCAATTAAAATTGAACCTGGTGAAAATTTTTGACAGCACGGAGTCAGTGTCAGTGTACCACCAGTACGACATTTATTTTTCCAATAGAATACGCTATTAGAATCAAATGAATGAATATTTATTCATATGTTTGGAATGACAAGACGCTGTTTCAGTAACTTTTGACACTTAAGGGTGCATTATATTGGGTGAATTTATTAGCTATTAGTCACTAAGTGTAATACCAAACTGCGACTAAAGTACTAATTTAGTTGCTATTCGCCGGATATTTTAGTGTCTAGAGAGCAGTGGCGGATCCAGGGGGGGGGGGCACTAGGGGCACTTGCCCCCCCTCGAGAATTTTTTGAATATACGAGAAGCACCTCTGGATCCGCCCTTGTTAGCGAGCAAAGTGTAATAGCAGTTCTTGGTAAAAATCGTTGGAGATAGTCTGCAGATATGTCGCGAGAAGCGACCAGCGCAACTGCCTTTTTAATCGCTGTATGTAATTGAAGGGTCCAGTGGAAAAACGATGAGATTCCATTTTTTTCCGAAATCGACATTTTGACGCCATGCAATAGCTTGTAACGTGAAGTAGTAACACACTAAACCTTACATATGACAATGAGATTCTAATAAAAGCTACGGCTAAAAATAGGCACTGTGGAAAAACAATGAGACTCCCACTTTAAATTTCGTTTTACTCAACTTTTTGAGAAATGGAATCTCATCGTTTTTCCACTGGACCCTTCAATTGTAAACCATTCTGCGAATTTAAACTCGCTCACTAGAGGGCGACTTAAGTCGCCAGCGACTAGCTAGTAAATTCCGTATTAACTAGTCGCTGGGGAATTTAGTAGCCGCGACTAAAAAAGCTAAGTATAATAACAAACTCGCCGCTTGCGTTGCTACTGCGACTAAAGTAGCCAGTTAGCTACTTTAGTCGCTATTGGCTGCATATTTTAGTGTCTAGCAAGCAAAGTTGTCAAGTGTAATAACAGTTCTTGGTAAAAATCGTTGCAGGTAGTCCGCAGACATGTCAGAAGAAGCGACCAGCGCAACTACGTTTTTAATCTCTGTATGTAATTGTAAGCCATTCTGTGAGTTTAAACTCGCTCACTAGCGCGCGACTTAAGTCGCCAGCGACTAGCTAGTTAATTCGCCCAATGTAATGCACCCTTAAAGGGTAATACAAGAAATGTCAGGTTATTATCTTGCAAATGAGTGCAATTTTGCCTCTTTTTTCATTAAATTCAATTAAAATTGCACCTGGTGAAAATTTTTGACAGCACCGAGTCAGTGTCAGTCTCCCACCAGAAATGCACTTATTTTCCCAATGGAATAATGTGCTATTAGAATCAAATAATGAATTTATTCATATGTTTAGAATGGCAAGACGCTGCTTAAGTGACTTTTGACCATTGCATTACATTGGGCGAACTTAGCAGCCGCGACTAAAAAAGTTACTAAGTGTAATACCAAACTTGCCACTCGCGTCGCTACTGTGACTAAAGTAGCTCGGTTGGCTACTTTAGTTGCTATTCGCCGGATATTTTATTGTCTAGCGAGCAAAGTCGTCAAGCTTAATAGCAGATAGTCTGCAGAAATATCAGAAGAAGCGACCAGCGCAACTGCGTTTTTAATTGCTGTATGTAATTGTAAACCATTCTGCGAGTTTAAACTCGCTCACTGGCGGGCGGCTTAAGTCGTGAGCGACTAGCTAGTTAATTCGCCCAGTGTAATGCACCCTTTAAGTGTGCATTACCTTAGGTGAATTTACTAAGTAGTCGCTTGCGAATATAGTAGCTGTGATTAAAAAAGCTAAGTGTAATAACAAACTCGCCGCTCGCATCGCTACTGCGACCACAGTAGCCCGGTTGGCTACTTTAATTGCTATTCGCCGGATATTTTAGTATCTCGCGAGCAAAGTCGTCAAGTGTAATCGCAGTTCTTGGTAAAAATCGTTTTTAATCGCTGTATGTAGTTGTAAACCATTCTGCGAGTATAAATTGGCTCACTAGCGGGCGACATAAGTCGCCAGCGACTAGCTAGTTAATTCGCCCAGTGTAATGCACCCTTTAAGTGTGCATTACATTGGATGAATTTACTAACTAGTCGCTGGCGAATATAGTAGCTGCGACTAAAAAAGCTAAGTGTAATAACGAACTCGCCGCTCGCGTCGCTACTGCGACTAAAGTAGCCTGGTTGGCTACTTTCGTGCTGTTCGCCGGATATTTTAGTGTCTAGCGAGCAAAGTCGTTAAGTGTAACAGCAGTTCTTGATAAAAATCGTTGCAGGTACTCCGCAGACATGTCGGAAGGAGTAGTTTGGGCGAAAATCATAGTTGTTGCGCAACTGCGTTTTTAATCGCTGTATGTAATTGTAAACCATTCTGTGAGTTTAAAGGGTGCATTATATTGAGCGAATTTAGTAGTTGCTGGCGAATTTAGTAGCCGCGACTAAATAAAACTAAGTGTAATAACAAACTCGCCGCTCGCGTCGCTAATGCGATTAAAGTCGCCCGGTTGGCTACCTTAGTCGCTATTCGCCGGATATTTTAGTGTCTAGCGAGCAAAGTCGTTAAGTGTAACAGCAGTTCTTGATAAAAATCGTTGCAGGTACTCCGCAGACATGTCGGAAGAAGTAGTTTGGACGGGGATCACAAGTGTTGCGCAACTGCATTTTTAATCGCTGCATATAACTGTAAACCATTCTGCGAGTTTAAAGGGTGCATTACATTGAGCGAATTTACTAGCTAGTCGCTGGAGAATTTAGTAGCCGCGACTAAAAAAGCTAAGTGTAATAACAAACTCGCCGCTCGCATCGCTACTGCGACTAAAGTAGCCCGGTTGGCTACTTTAATTGCTATTCGCTGGATATTTTAGTATTTCGCGAGCAGAGTCGTCAAGTGTAATAGCAGTTCTTGGTAAAAATCGTTACAGGTAGTCCGCAGACATGTCGGAAGGTGTAGTTCCTTAGAGTAATTTATTACTCTAAGAGTAGTTCGGACGAGGATCATAGTTTTTGCGCACCTGCTAGTTTAAACTCGCTTACTAGATAAAGACGTTGGATATATCCACTGTTGACAGATTTGAATTTTTTCCTTCAATATGAAAGTATTTATTTCTAGTTTTATCCGAATTTGAAGGATTTTGACTATTTTGAAGCAAGGTTATATATTTTGCAAATATTCCAATAATTTTACAAAAACTTACCTTATGTAGGTAAATTTAAAAATTTTATTTTTAATGTTGGTTTTTTAATTTTTGATTTAAGTTATAAACCTTTTCTTTCTTTGGTTTTTTCTTCCATTTTTATTTTAAAAAAAATTTATAGTATAATTTTTTTTT
This sequence comes from Aspidapion aeneum, assembly GCA_963576565.1. Taxonomy (NCBI): domain Eukaryota; kingdom Metazoa; phylum Arthropoda; class Insecta; order Coleoptera; family Brentidae; genus Aspidapion; species Aspidapion aeneum. The sequence goes on along the minus strand of OY755038.1, from coordinate 27,277,805 downwards.
GGTTTGGTGTTGACCGTACTGTTTTGAAGGATATGAAGGGTTTTTGTCACTTAGTTGAAATCGTCAGAAAAATCTGGCAACACTGGATATATCCCATCATTATTGTTAAGATTTCTTACAACTAAACCACTTTGGCAGGGAAAACCTTATCAGCAATCTCTTTCAAAATTTTTAGGTTAAAAATAAAAAATGTAATTCTACCGAAACGACACAAAGTCAAAATAAAGAGTTGTCAATGTTCTACACAAAATGTTATACAAGCATTGTAAATATTAACTTTGCTGCAGATTTGAACGCTGGTTTGCGACCCAATGCTTTGGCAATGATTACAGGTATTTACAGGATGTTTTTTCATAAATGCAACCCCCTTTTTCTCCAATTGTCCAATAACTGTTTACTTTAATTTTTAGAATAGTTACGTCAAACTTGTCAAGCGCGGATCTGGGTCAAAATCTAACGTTAATAGTCGACGAAATTTTTTTGTTTGTAATTTTTTTTTCTAGGGGGAGTAATTCTTCTGTTTTCCCTTATTTTATTAGAAAAAAGTGCCTATTTTTTTTTCTAGGGGGGGTAATTACCCCGTTACCCCCCTCACATCCGCGCTTGAAACTTGTTAAATGTTATCAGAAATGTTTTCTGCACTACCAGTGATCTTCCGGTGCCTTTATAACACAAAAATCCTTCTTTGTGTACCATGTGCATGACTCTTAAGCCGGGCTCAAACGACTCGTGTATTTAGCAAATACACAATTATTTGCGTACTTGGCAAGTATACGCAAGTAACAATTATTCGCCAAGTACACGGGTCCTTTGATCCCAGCGACAGACAAGTATTGTATTGGCAAGTGTACGAATAATCGTGAGCCCTTTGACTCGGCCCATTTTTACCGACCACCAATGGAAATCCAACGAGTGACAAATAATTGTACAATTAACCCACTCACACGACATGGCACGTATACGCAAGTAACAATTATTCGCCAAGTACACGAGTCGTTTGATCCCGGCTTTAAGTTCGTTTCGTTGGTATCGTTTGGCCTGTCCGCTTGTTGAAGACAATTTTGCTAGCTTAATTCGGTGGACACCAAGATAATCTGACTCACTGGTGCCCGGGACAATCACAACTCATTCATTAACACATTCATACTACATGAAGACCCAGCAGGCCGGCCTGCTAAGCACCCTTCGGTAGGCAATTTTCTTTTCTCAAGGAGGATTTAATTTTGCCTGATATCCTTTGTCGGGCACAGGGATCTTTATCTTGCTAGCGCCATCTACGCTCTAAACACTAGACCACCGGCTTAACGCGACTTCCGAACCACCGCCTTGTATTAATCATCAACTTTGCCCAATTCGTTGATGCCCAAACTTCGCCCAAGTTCATCAATGCCACTGATTATTAAGTTATTTGAGGCTGCAAACTGTACTAGTTGCAAATCATTTGAATTGGACTAATTGTCCTTGCTGTTGTTTCCAATGCCTTTCCTAAATGCATTCTTCCTGCCTAACTTGGCATTAAAGTCGCCAAGCACTATGAGCAGAGCATCATGATTTAAAGTTTGGTCGCATGTATTATCAAAATAGTCGTAAAAGATATCCACCACGCTTTCATCTGCCCGCTTTCTCGGTGCAAATACATTTGTAAGTTATATTGTGAAATTTATTTTAAGTCGTAGTGCACACATACTTGGGGACGTTCATGATTAGATAGTTTAACTTGTGCTACGTATTTTTACGTAAAACTGCACGTTAAGCGCTCTACGTTTTGTTCCAAATTTTAAGTTGAATGTTTTTACGTTACCATAACAAGTCTACTAATAGCAGAGAATATGGAATTCGGCACTGTGTTTTTTTGATGTTCCAATTTTGTTTTTTGTCATTCAACTACAGTAGGAATATATTTGCAAATAATCGTTTGTACTGGAAGCGGAAATTATCGTCTGGGCCTCATTTTTCGATCGGTCAATCAACCAATTCTATTCTTTGGTAACGTTAAGGTGCCCGCAGACTGCCGTCAGCTAACGTAAATACGTAAGCTCCTAACGTGACCTTGACGACGGTGTGACGAAGTGCGCTTGCGTAACTGTCAAATCTCATGCTTACGTAAAAATACGTAGCACAACTTAAACTATCTATTAACGCCGTGTGCACACCGGACCCGCCCGGCGTTACTTTTTGCCCTTCACGATTGACGCCGCGCGCGTCCGGTTGGATCAATTTTCCGTTCATGATTCGGTTGCTGGCTTTGGTGCGCACACCGGAAGCCGAAATGACGTTCAGGATTAACACACGGCGCACAACCATTTATCTACCTCGATTAGTTGGGTAAAATTTAACTTGTCGTGCATGCGCCGCATAGCGAAGATGAAACATATGAGAGAAAACTCTAACCCAACTTTACTTCTTTTTTTTGTCAAAATGATGTTTTTTTTAAATTCTACCTAAGTTTTTGGGCACTTAAAGCCTAGTTTCCACCAATGCGTGCCCACCGTGATTCAAAAAACACATCATGTGACGGGATAAGGATTTAAATGCAAAATTCTAGTACAATTTCTGGTGCCTTCAAGGAATAACATAAATTGGGTTCATCTTTTAAATCTGTGTTATTGGCGGGAAAATCATTTCGATTTAAATCCGCCAATAAACAGATAAAAAATTGACAAATGACAGACAGAAGACGTCCGGTGAATGCTCGGCGCGTCTGGGTAAAATTCACACGCTAAATTTTAACCCGAATCATGAACGCAACCCTTGATCCGATAGGTGTGAAGCCCAACACGACAAAAACGTCACACCTAAACATTAACACTGTATAAGCAACGTTAATGCCCAAAAGAAAGATCTATCTACCGCGATATTGTTTTTTTAGAGGTTTACACAGAAACGCTGAATCCCAAAAAGATCACAATTATTGCGAAAATTTTTAATTCTGGCTTGGTTACTAGTATATTTAACATAGGTAAGTAAATACAACAAGTGAGAAAAATAGGAGAAAAAAAAGGAACGTCCATTATCTTTACAAATTTTAAACACGATTTTTCGGTTAGTAAGTATCTGTAACCGTTTGCAAGTGAAAAGGATGTTTCATTTCTCCTACATTATATTATAAGAAATTTTCTGGTTTTGTTTTAGATACAAAACTTCTCCTTATTGTATTTCCGTATGAAAATAATGTTTTAGTATGATACTCTTTGGTTATTCGTTTTATGAATCTGAAAAATATGGAATGTTAATATCACCCAACCGATTACTACAAATATTTACCGATCTTTAATCCAAACTTCTCATAACTCCTTGTTTCGTAGCTACAGAATGATTGGACTTATAATGTAGGTCTGTCCCGTTTGGATCGGTTTCCTATATAAATGGTTTAAATGTCTATTCGTTTAACAAGAATATCCAAAAAAGGTACCGTTCAGATGGTGTTAAAAATTTTGCAGTTCTTCATCATTTTCAGGCCATATAATAGATGTTACTTTTGCTGTTTTGATGGCATGTTCCTCCAGCCACTCCATGTAGATGCTTGCTACCAGTGGCTAAAAAAACGAACCCATTTTGCGTGTAAAACTTGTATTTCCATTGAATGTAAATGATAGAAAGACCGAGCAACAGCTAGAGTCACTACATTGAGGAAGCCAGGCCATGGATACCATCACCTCCACCGATAGAGTTGTTCTCTTGTGGAGTGTATCAGTTTTTAATTTGCTTCTGATGATACTGAGTAACTGATTTATTGGCACTAAATAAAAATGTTATATAAATATGTTTTTACTTGACTGGAGCTACTGACTTTATTAGTCATCTCGATTATCCAAGCATTGGGTGAAAAAAAACCTGTAACGTAAATAGGAGCTTGGTAAATTTGTGCATTCTTATTCCTGAGCAAAACACATATATTCTTCCTGAAAATCCTCTTGAAACGAATAACTTTAAAAAAATTTTAAATCGTTATGTTTGATATCTTTAGCTCTTTCTGGATGTCCTATGTCAGTTCCAGCCAGTTTCAGTAGCATTGCATCCCAGTCTGTCTTGATACCACCGCAACAACAACACGTTTTTACATTGGAAGTACACTGTTCGTTGCCGAAGAAGAAGTTTTTTTGTTCTTTAGAGGTACCAATATATTATTTTACTTGTAAATGTAAAAAAAACTATAATCGTAATTAAAAGGTCTTGAAATTGCCTTTACAGAAGTGTTAAAATTTTAAAAATCTATTGATTAGTTTTTGAGATATTTGAATTTTAATTACCCATGGAACCAACTTTAACCGTTTTTTTTATGAAGTATTGAACATTGTAAAAGAAACTAGTGCATTTGCATGTTGGATTTATGTTTACTACATAAAATCACTTTGAGGGGTAAACGTTACCCCAGATTTTGAATAAGGCAACTGTTTCAAGTGATACCTCCTTTTCAAGCTATTTGAAACCCCTTTACAGTTATGCCAAAACTTTTTAATTCTAACAACTAGTTGTTGAGTTACTTTACATGTCAATATGAAAATCAAGGTGTAGATTGTCAATAAATTTTAAGAACATTATAAAGATAAATCAAAGAGCATCAGAAATGGGTATTACTTGACCCACTTTCCTAATTTAAATTATGGGGGAACTTTTTCTGCTTACAGGGGTTGTATCTAGAAAACATAAATCCAACATGCAAATGCTCTAGTGTCTTTAAAAATGTTAAAATAATTCATAAAAAAAACGGTTTAAAGTTATAGATCCATGGAAAATTAAAATTTAAACATCTGAAAACCAAATTAATACATTTTTAAAATTTTAACACATCTGAAAAAGGCAATTCGACGACCTTTAAAAGGAGGTATTACTTCACCAACTTTTCCTATTCAAATTCTAGGGGTAATTTTTACCTCTCTAGCGGCGGCGTGTATCTAGGAAACATAATGGTTGGGCAGGATTTCCGAAGTTGTGGTGATTTTGATATAAATTGGTACGGTTAATAAAGTTATGAAGACATTTACAAAAATCATATTTTTTTTTTCGGCGACGTAATATATGCGGCGTCGCGACGCTTTCAAATGTGACGTGACATTGATCCAGATTTTCGGAAATAACTTCATAACTACATTAGATAGGAGAGTTTTAATTTCACTTTTAGGCAGACAATGAGTGTGCCCTTCTAACAAGGTATAACACTTTAGAAGTGTGATTAAGTTCCATTAAATAAAAATTGTTCAATTTAGTTTTTATCAAAATTTACATTTTTGTATTTTCCCTTAATTTTGGTTTATCTGAAGCGGTTAAGTGGTTTTAAGGGTGATTTTGGGTTTGGTTACAAACTAAAGTTCCTTTTGAGTCTGCCTATAAGAATATATTATAACTTAGACTTTTCACTCGCAGGAAATGATGCAAAAAATTTTTAAATTTGATCAAGTCAGTTTTTTTATAAAATCCATGGATTTCGCTCATAACAAAAACATGTTTTTACTACACTTTATTTTGAACTATTTTTTTCTTAAGTTTTTATTATTATGTTTAAGAATTTAAGGAAAATTTTAAAAAATATATTGCAGTTCGAAAAAAATAGTCAGGGAGTTTGGGAATTTAATCCAAACACAAGAAATGATACTTCAAAAATCCTTGAATTTTGAGTCAATTTTGGCACCTCTTCATTCATGTCCATGGGATTTTTATATTTCCCGGGTGATTTTGTTCCTCCAAAAGAATTTACTTTCCCAAGGAACAGGCTTTCAAAATTTGTGTAAATCTCCAAAAACCATATTGAAGTTTTCATGCCATTTGCCCCCAAAAATAGCTATTTTTAGAGAATCTATGAAATCCCATAAAAACAAGTCATTACTGTTATTAACTTGCTGTAGGTCTATGACTTGAAATTAACTATAGAAATTTTTGTACTTCCATTATATAAAGCATTATTTTTTTTTAATTAGTGGGGGTGCTGACCACATACTATCATCCAGTTTATTAAAATATCGTGTGAAGCAAAAAAAAAACGGAAAATTTTCTTCGTTATAACTCTTGAACTATGCTACCGATTTTATTGAAAAAAGCTGATGTTTGCAGGAAATTAATCAGGATTTTAAGAAAAAATTATTTATCCGCAATCTTGAAATTACAAGATGGAGCACAAAATCATGCTAAACCCTTTAAATTTGCTTGTTGAAGTGTAAACTTCTTTAGGCGCGTTTAGTAGTTTTTGTGGGTGGTGAATTGAACTGAGCCGTCAGGCTCGGCTATGTAACGCTCATTCGGGTGAAGTCGGCTCGAGGTGACTAACTGCGAGAGGAACATTCAGCGAACGATAGATGATGCACATGAAGGCCAGTATTATTAATTTCGCCTTGTTGAAGTTTACACTTCTGCCGTGTGGTCTTAAGCACACACACTTTTTTTATTTTTATGTTTCAGATCTTTTTTTAGCTTTTTTTTTAATTTATAAAAAAATCCTATTTCTGCCATGCACGGACGAGGTACGCATTACTAAAATCAGTTGGATTGTTTCAAAAAAATTAATTTTTGTTTTAACCTTTATTGTACAGATTTCAATTCTGTCTCCATTAATTTCCTAATTAATTAATTATTACTGAACCGATTTTCCTCAAATAAAAAGTATCAAGGCAAAAATTAATTGCGCTTTAAAGGTCCCCATCGAAATTTATCACCTTCTTAAAATTCAAGATGGTGGTCAGAATCAAACTTAACCTTTCAAAGAGGTTTGTTTATTCTTATGCTTCGAGAAACTATTCGTTTTTTTTTATTCGATAAAAAGCCCTTTATTCGCCACACAGAACAAAACTTAAATTATTAAAATTGGCTAAGCAGTTTCGGAAATATTAATTTGGTAAACTTATCACGTCCTTGTAATGCAACTATAGGTAAATTTAGTGGGAATAAGGACACTGTTGTTCTGGTAAATATAAGTTTTAATCCATCGGTAACGTTTCGACAATGGTTTTTGTCTTCATCAGACCTTCAGACTAGATCGTACATTGGAACAACAAAAAACAAGAATTCAAGCACATCAGGAAAACAAACGGCACAAAATTAAAAACGAAACCCGACATTAATGTGGTAATTATTTATATTTTCTTTTGTTTTGGTTTTTTTTTTTTTTTTTTTTTTTTTTTTTTTTAATAATTACCACATTAATGTCGGGTTTCGTTTTTAATTTTGTGCCGTTTGTTTTCCTGATGTGCTTGAATTCTTGTTTTTTGTTGTTCCAATGTACGATCTAGTCTGAAGGTCTGATGAAGACAAAAACCATTGTCGAAACGTTACCGATGGATTAAAACGTATATTTACCAGAACAACAGTGTCCTTATTCCCACTAAATTTACCTATAGGAAATATTAATTTTTATTTTAACCATTGATAGAGCAAAGATGTTTCACAAACTATACGATTTCCTAATTCTGTCTGCATTTCCTCACAAATTCATTAAAACTAAACCGATTTCAATTAAATGAAAAGTATCATAGTGAGAATCGATTGTTCTTTGAGCATCACCATAGCAACTTTCGTCAATTTTTAAAGCAAAGATGGCCGACTAATTAATATTTGTCTCTTTATGAAGGATCGCTATTTTTAGTTGCGATTAATTTTTAGTCCCTATCGATGTTAACCATGATGCTTTTTTGTTCATTAAAAGCAGTTCATTAATAAGGAATTCATAAGCAAACAAATGCAAGCAGAATTAAAAAAGCAAACAAGAAATCCATCACAAATTTTTAGGCTCATAGATTGTTTGCTAATTTCCGAAGAAAGTGTATTTTTACCATATAATAATATTTTTTTTTTACTTCCTGTTAAACTTGATAAATTATTATAATTCAAAAAACTATTTTGTCTAAGGCCATCAACGACGCAGTCATATAAGGTAGTGTTATATGAGGGCAGCCAAATGCGTACAATAAATCGAAAAATTTATTAAAAAATTAATAACACCATTTGCAAAGTGTTCACCCTATTAATAATGTTTTTCGTAGTTTGTTTAGAAATGTAGACACGAAACCATGAATTTTTCCACAAGAAAAACATTTTTAAAAGCGTGCTAGCTCAAGTTTGTCTTTATGTAGGTTAGACACCACTAGGGCAACGATTTATCAGTATTATTGGCGTCTTTAAATGTATTTTCTAAAATTTTTTTCTAAATTAAATAAATAAATATTTAAACCAACAGTTTGTTAAAAAAAAACTATTAAAAATATACTCCAGTAGTCCGGATACCTCTTAAGTCTTAATCTAATTACTCTTCAGCCACTTGGTTATAGTTTCAAGCAAGTGGGAAAGTTTATACAGGGTGTTTCACGAACATCGAAACTGAGCTCTTTTAGAGTATTTAGAGTGTGTATTTTGTATTTAAGGGGGCCACTTTTTAAGCATCTTGACGTTTCGGAAGAACCCGCAGCATAAAAATAACCCCTTGAATTTAAATAAGGAAACTGGGTCGAGTGACACCACTTTCTGAAGGAGTTTTGAATACCTTTACAGCCATGTTAAAATTTCATAAATGTATCAATTAGTTTTTCAGGTATTTGAAACTTAATTTCTTATGGGATCAGCTTAAACCGTTTTGTTTATGAATTATTCTAACAATTTAAAACAAACCCCGAGACCCCGAGATTTTATATTTGTTAGTAGTGCATTTGTATGATACATTTATGGTCGGGCAGTCAAATTGGAAATATTCAATTTTTGGGTGATTTTGATATAACTTGGCATGCTGTTTAAGGACTCCCTACGAAGTTAGGAAAAAATAGTGATTTGCTCGGCGTCGCATTATAGGTAGCGTCGCGACGTCCTAAAGGTGAAGATTGATAGTAACCTACTTTTTGTCAAATATCTCAAAAACGGTAATTTGTAGGACAATTTTGTTTTCAGTTTTATGCAGCCAGTAGATGTATCTATCTACCGCTTTATAACAATCTCAACAAATATTTTGAGTTTTTTTATTAAAAATTGTAGAAATGAAATTTTCACCAAAATTTCAATTTGTAATTTTTAAAATTTTTGGATTATTTGCTTCCCTCGAACACAGTTTAGTGGTGATTTATAATAAATATAAAATAATAAAGTCTCGTATAATAATTATTGTATTTTTTGAGTTATCCTATCACAATGTGCTTAAATTTATATATTATCTTTACACGGAACCGCGCAAAAAAATACCAAAATTAGCAATATCGCGTTTTGTAAAAAAATTTAAAAAAATGCTCTTAAGATTAAATAATTTTTTTTAAGTACTACTAATTTTTTTATTCTTATTTCTTCTCTAAATATTATTAGAACATAACAAAATTATTTAAAAAAATATTGCGTTAAATGTAAAATAGACCGGGTGTCTAATAAAAAAATTCCAACTTAAGTAATGCTATGTAAAAAACACATTGGATTTAGGGCTCAATTTGACATCTCTTCATTTGTGTGCCTCGGATGTCTATATTTTCTGGGTGATTTTGATCCTCCAAAGGAATTAGTTATATTAAGAAACAGGCTTTCAAAAACTGTATAATTTTACAAAAATCGTGCCAAAGTTTTTATGCCAAACATACTTAAAAATAGCACTTTTTAAAAAATTGTCGAAATTCCCAAAAATACAACATTTACCTTAAATATCATTTTACAAATACCAATTTTATAATGTTTAAAATCATACAGCCATACCCAATTTAAAGAGAACCTTAATTCTCGAAAACGGAACCAAAATTTTTAAATTTAGTAGGGGTGCCGACTACAAAAACTTTAATTATTTGCTGTCAAAATATTAATGGGTTTTATGTCTCAAAATGATTTGAATTTATATAGAACAAAAAGCGTGCTAGTTCTAGTCTTGTTTATGTTTGTTAGGACAGTTCACCAATAGGGCGTCGGAATACTATTTGGCAGAAATAAAAAAATTTGTATGCTTTCTTCCTTGTTAAAACAATTCAATGTAACAGATTAATATACCTTTGACAATATCTTGGATTCTTCGGCAAAAGCTTTTCATGGGACCGTTGGTTGGTTTGGCGCCGTTTTTTAGCACTGACAATCCTGCAGTCAATACAACGATAAGTATGGTAAGAAGCACCGGATTACTGAAGTGTCCGATTTGGCACGTCTTCGGACATTAGAAATTGTACTGTACTTTTTTGTAAAAATTAAAGAATTCATTTGCAGCAGGGACATTAATTTAAAAGTGAGAGCAACGGAATGCTGCGCTGCTAGTTTTTTCACCTCTTCTTTACGGATATATGTGGCATAGAGGACGAAACTGAACTATCTGAATTAGAGCTTTTTAAACACGGTATGACAAAGTCACAAATAAAAAACTAATGCAAATAATTCAAAGTGAAAAACAAATTATTCTGGTCCTGAACTAAAACTAAAAATAATTACACAAGAACTTTCTAGTTTGGCCCCCTTTTGGATACCATTTGACTGGGCTATCGCCACGATTATTTCCAACCTCCACTAGAGTATGGAACTTCTAGAAAAAGGAAGAAAGGAGAGGTTCATAGTTCCTTAAAAATACTTTACTCTTCACAGTTTCACTAAAAAGGCACCTGGCGGTATTTTGGTAATAATGCCCTAATTAGGGAACGTTCTTAAATTACGTAACGCAAAATTTCAGGACTTTTACCCCCCTCCCCCCTCGTAACGCAGTTTCAAGAAAAAACACATTAAAATAACATTGAGTGTAACGCAAGGCCAAAACCCCCCTCCCCCCTTGAGCGTTTTCCACCTATGCATGCCCACCCCGATTCAAAAAACGCATCAGGTGACGCTGCATTTAACACAATCCATGCAAATCCATGGTCCATCACGTGATGCGTTTTTTGAATCGGGGTGGGCATGCATTGGTGGAAACAGGGTATTACATAATTTAAGGATAGGCCCTTATGTCTAAATTAAAAAATATATTCTAGGTTTTAAACCAAAAACAGGAACTCATAGCCCTAAGAAGAATACGCTTTCAAAAAAATGACAGATGCATTTGCGTGTGGTATTGTAGGTGTACTTGTCTTGCGTACGATTATGAATTAAAGTGCAACCCGTTGGAAATACGACATTATCATGCGGCAGGATTTCAAGGTATGCTTGATCGGCATAGAAAAACGAAAGCAGCAGAGGTGACGGAACGCTGCACCGCCAACTGGGCGCCGGGCAAATTCGACGCCGTCAATTGGGCGCCAGGCAAACTCAGAGCCGGACTAAAACTTTTTTTTCTATAAAATTCTTTAGACAAAAATATCTTTAAATTCTTATGCAATTTTCTTCAAATTTGATTTTGCTAGGTCGAGTTAAATCCATTAAGTATAGTGATGAAATTTGCGTTCGGGTAATAATAAAATTTAACTTTTTTTGTTACAAAAATGACTTCCAAAATGGCGGATTATCCTAATTATGAACCGATTTGTCACAAACTTGCATTGTTTAAGGTGACAATACAATTTATGACATGAACCTAAAAAGATCAAAATGCCCCTATTTATAAATCGATATCTATCACATTTTAAACTTGGAGGCGGTTCAAGTCGCTGATTATGATTTTTGCTAATTATAAACCAATTTTCCTCAAACTGGACAGTTTGTAGTGCTTGAGATCACTTATTACAGTTTTATATTAAAAACTTTAAAAAATTAAAATGGCGGATCCAAATCGGCCTACTTTCTTATTGATAAACCGATGTTTCAAATATGGAACTTGGCGGTCACTGATTAGGATGTTTGACTTAAATTTATAAAAAATTCACAATGCCGAATCCAAAATGGTGGACTTTCTTATTTACTAACCGATTTGTCTCAAACTTGAAAGATTGTACTGCTTAAGGTTATTTAATACAATTTATGACTCAAAATTTAAAAAAGTTAAAATGTTCGCGAATCCAAAATATGATTTTTGACTTAAATTTATAAAAAAATCAAAATGGCTTAATTGTCCATTTATCAATCGATATGTCAAATTTGGAACTTGACGGTGTGTTCCCATTTATGAGTCGATATGTATCGAATCGCCATTTTGAATCCGTCATTTTGATTTTTTTTAAATCATAAATTGTATTAAGTGGCCTTAAGCAATGCAATCTTTCAAGTTTGAGATTAATCGGTTAGTTAAGACGAAATTCCGCCATTTTGGATTCGCCAAATTTAAATGTTTTATGAGTTTATGTTAAAAATCATAATCAGCGACTTGAAACACCGCCAAGTTCCGAATTTGATTCATATCGATTCCTAAATGGAAAACTCCGCCATCTTGAATCCACCATTTAGATTTTTTTAAGGTTGGGGATAAAAATCGGTTTAAAAATAAACAGATCCGCCATTTTGGATCCGCCATTCTTGTAATAAAAAAGAACACTACACCTATCAAATTTCAACACTCGACTTAATGAATTTGACTTTAGTTGACAAAACCAAATTTCAAGAAAATTGCGTACAAGATTTTTTACAGATGTTTTTGTATAAATAAAATTGTTTTTCATCTGCACATTAAAATACAACTTTTGAAATTTTTAATTTCAATACTTCATCTGGGTAGGCTTAGAATAGAATTTTTCTCATTTAACCAAATTTGTATCTCTTACCGTTTCCGAAATCACCATGTAGTTACTTTTATCTGGGACACCCTGTATTATTATTTTCTCTAATCTGCGGCGCTTATACAGGGTGTGATAAAAATTAATAAAAAAAAGTTTCTATAAACATAGGTCGAAAAATGCATATTAAGGGAGTTTAAAGGGCCAACTTAAAACGCTTTTTTTTAAATTGTAGGCTTACAAGTCAAGACAGAGTTTTGAAAAAACTGATGGTAATAGATTTTGGCCCTATATCAACTGGTTTTTCCACATTTTTCAGGTGGTATGGCCGTTCCTACCCAGGTGATCCATTATTCGCCATTTGACGATACGGTATCAATAATGTTGCACGTAATTTTGCTTGGTTGCTTAACCCTTCTTTATATGGGCTTGATGAAAGCAATTCTAGGTTTGTTAATTGTTTGTTGTTACTTATTAAAGTTTGTATTTAAAAACAGTGGCGCACTCAGGAATATGTCATGGGGGGAGGGAATAGCCGTATTTTATGCCATTTAATTTTTTATTCATCAAATATATGGAAAATATCTAAAAAATCCTTAAGCTTGGAGGGGCGTGTTTTAAAAACTGAAAATAGTTTGCTAAGTTGTGTTTTAAGTTACAAAATAGAAATGATTGTGATGTTAGTGGCTTAAGGGACAGATTAGCCGAATATAACCTTAATTAAAATACAGCGATCCTGAAAATATGCCCAAAAACAAGTCGCTGGTCTTATCATAAATTTTACTTGTTCTCCTAGTTTTGTATGTAATTAATGCTTTTTGATGTCGAAAACAATATTTAAAAGCTTATAAATGGCAAAAATACTATTTATATTCAAATCCCTTTTTGTTACACTGTTAGTAATTTTTTTCTACCAACGACAAGATAATTTTATTCTTTTGTTATAGGTTGTTTTATACTTCCAATAGGCATGTGGGGCTTGGATAAAATTCTGGATTTCCCTAACAAAATAAATAAATACTATGAAAGAGATTTACAAGATTATGAGGTTAGTTTTTAAGAAACCCAGGTTTTACATTCCTATAATTAATAAACTATTCACACCCGGTAGGTGGTTGGATGAACTTTGGGCCGAGAAGAATCGTTGGCTCTTAAATTTAAGCCTTTTTTTAAATTAAGAAACCACTGCGTTTCTACTAGAAAAAGAAAAATCACTAATTTGGCAGTGGTTTATATGTAGAAACGCAGTTGTTTCTTAATTAATACCCAGATAAAGTTTTTTTGTTGGCTCTTCTCGGCTTTGTATGACAGACTCAAGAAGAACTAATGCAGATATTGTAAAACTGTCTGTTTTTATTTTTCCTGTTCTTTTCTCTGCTCGTTTTTTTAAATACCTATTTTATAAAACTTAAAAACCAACACCACATCTACATAATAGTTCTTTGTTTGAAACTCGTAGAAAGTTTACACTTGAAAACGGTCAGAGATACTTATACTAACCGAAACGTCGTGTTTAAAATAAATAAAGACAAGTACGATTTTTTTTCTACATAATAGTGTTACGTCCTATTTGCCAAACTGCTTGCTTTTTAGGTAGTTTATGATAAGGCAGGTTGGCCGATTCATCCAGAAACGCAAAAACGCGTCAAAATGGTTGCCGCACCCACTCAGTTTTGTGTGAATTTGGTAAGGCCGTTGTGTACTGTGTGCGTTTACATTTGTATTTAAATAGTCCGCACCTTATTGGTCCGAAGAAGTACCGGAGTAAAATGTACGTATCTAGTAGACGTATGCATTTGTACGTACGTATAGTACGTACCGTATTGGTTCCGGGACGCAGTGCCGGCTGGTGACGTTATAAATTGGGAGGGGGCAGAAATTCAAACTTTCAAAACGAAGGAGAAAAGGAGATAAACAAACTTACCTAAACAATTTTATTTTTGCATTTTACAAACAAGCAGCTACTTGATGTAGTTTGTAGTTTATTTGTTTATAGATAAAGTACATTCGCCTTTCTTTTACATGTGCAAAGTGCTCAACGACAAGTTCATTAAAATTGTCCGTAGTCAACAATTTTCTTTCAATTGAACACATAACTAAGGCGTTCAATCTACTTTCACACATTGTAAATGTTTTAATACGCTTTAATGTTGAAAAGGAGGATTCGCATAATATGTTCTCTGCCTATAGGCACTATTCAATTGGCACCTAATCTCAGTGGTTATATAAATGAGTAGCACTTACTTTGTGTCTTTTTAACTTTTTGCTAAAGTGCTTGATATCACACATTCTCTTTGCCACTCACGCAGGATAACTTCGTGGATTGTTCATAATAAGACAAATGAAGCAAAAAAAAACATTTCTTTTTTCACAACCGCACAACCAGGTTTCAGCATCATATTATTTTTTTATGAATTTTTCTATTATAAGTTTTTTTGGAACACCCCTCTGCATGTGGCCCTAAAGATTTTATTTGTAATCGAAGTTCATAGGTCAACGTATTTAAATACGCATAGTTAATTATATAATCGACGGTATTTATTTCCATTTTGAAAACAAAAGCGACTTAGTAGTCTTCACTAAGAATAGAACCGGCAACACGTAGGAAGGGCAACGAACGTTTTCGCACGATAAACATGGCCGATGTCACCTAAAACAAGCATTCCTCCCGCCCCCGCGCTTAAACACAATGTTTAATCACAAAAGAGCGTAGTTTAATTGTGCTTCGATCGTTAGGTATTTCAACTTAGACTGTTGTGTGTCGTCATACCCAATTGGACATTCTTCATGTTTTTTAAATTTATTTCACTCTGTTCTCTAACTAAATAGAGGTTTTAAATGGATAACTTAAGATATATTTTCACCTTTAATATTTTTAAATATTTGTTTCAAAACGGACAGTATGTCATCTTAAGTACCATTCCCCTATAATATGTGAGCTAAAATGACAAATAATTTATTTTAGTTGAGAAGATATTATAACCTGTGGTATTTATATATCCGTCAGACACAGTTTATATTTATGTTACAGGTGTTCTTCTTCGTATTCCCAATAGCTATCATGTTAAACATGTTAAAAAAAATGGTGGCGGCCAAAAAACCGGATCCCGACTACATCGATTTGGACATCTGTCAATGCAAAGCTAGTCAAATCGAGTTAATGAACAAACTGAACTTACAAGCGGTTTCCGGATCGGGAATGAGTTTTGACTTCGGGGATAGTACTGAAAGTAAGTGATGGAGAAAGAAATTTCAGTCTCCCATTGTTTATTTATTTTAAACACGGGGTTTCGTTTAGTAGAGGATGGGACGAAAAGTTTCCGGCCAAACATAGAACGCAACACCATAGTGAGTAAATAATAATTTATTTTTCTACATAGTCCCCATGAAAGGTAATACATTTGGCCCAACGATGTTCAACTGATTTGATGCCATCACTGAAGTCTGATTTATCCAACTCATCAAAATACGCGTTTGTAGCTGCAATGACTTCTAAATCTGAGGAAATTTTTTTTCCAGCAATAACATTTTTCAGGTTTGGAAACAAATAAAAGTCTCATGGGACTAGGTCTGGCGAATAAGGTGGAACAGTTTAAAGCCTAGCTGATGGATTTTAGCCATTACAAGAGCGGACTTAAAAATTTACTTTTTTGCGAAACCAGGGCGTTTTTTGCTTATATTCTGCTTGAGCTGGTCCAGTAACTCGCTATAGTACTCTGAATTTATTGTTCTTCCTTTTTCGAGATAATCTATGAGGAGTATCCCTTTAGCGTCCCAAAAGACCGTTGCCATGACCTTTCCAGCAGACGGTACTGCCTGTGCCTTCTTTGGAACTGGTTCCTCCTTTGCCGTCCATTGTTTGGACTGTTGCTTAGTTTCAGGGGTATAATAAACCCATGTTTCATCAACCGTAATAAATCTACACAAAAAGTCCCCTGAATCACGTCTAAACAGTGCCAAATTCTCCTCTGAAATGGTTAGACGCACGAGCTTTTGATCTGGCGTGAGCCAAAAAAAAAACTTCACATAAAATATGGTAAACTTGCTCTTTTGATATGCCCAAAGCCTCAGCTACCTCTTCCAGTCTGAATCTGCGATCTTTTAGAATTAGTTTGTGAATGGTTTGGACCATTTCTTCAGAAGTTGCCGTTTTTGGCCTGCCAGAACGCGGAGCACCATCAGTGATAGTCCGACCACGTTTAAAGTCCGATACCCAGGTTTTAACTGGGGTATAGCAAGGAGCAGATTCCCCTAGTGTAGCATCTAGTTCAGCTTTTATTTCCGTCGGCGATAACCCTTTGATATGAAAGTATTTTATCACGGCTTATATCTAGTTTTTTTTTTCATCTTTTAAAATTGACACACCGTATAAACTTTCAAAATAAGCAGGACACAAACTACTTGACGCACTCATTTTAAACTTCGAGCTTATACTGATCACAAGCAAGGCTACACAAACACGTTGGAACACCAAAGCAAATCGGGCCTGCTATAGCTTCATACCATTGAATCTTGTGATCATTTGACTACGCATGATCCGCAAAACTGGATTTTTCAAGATCCCCTAATTGTGTAATTTTTTTATTTTCTTTTGCTATAACCTGAAGAGGGCGTTTCGTTGGCGGATCTGCTGGTTTTGTTTTAGTTAGAAAACTTTTTATTGTATTTCAGGATGAAAATAATATTTTAATAATATAGTGTTTGGCTATTCGTCTTATGTTTTCTGAAACCCCTTCAATGGAATGTTAATAACATCCATCACATGGGAAAAAGCATTTTCAATAAATAAACAGAGACTCTTTTTTGCCCTATTCTTTTACGCTTTTTATTGCAAGATACTGTGGAGAAGTGGAAATATGACCGAAAATAGATAAAACCCTTTATTTTAAAGTTACTTTTATAAAACGAAATATTTTTGGTTATGTGATATCCTTTTTTGAAAATTTTATTAGCCGATTTTTCAATAAACGAAAAGAACAGTTTTATAAAAAATGGTCTATGTATATAAAGCACTATCAACTATTTTATAAAACTTTTTAAAAAATTTAAAATTTATTTAAAAAAATTTTTAATTCATTGAAAAATTTTTTTTAGACATGGAAAAGCGAAAATGTTGTACATTCAGGAGGAAAAATAAAACGTAACCACTCAGTACTTACTTTTGCACTCAAAGCAAAAAGTGATTTACTGTGGATACTAAAAACGAATAAGGAAAGTATATAGCGCTATCAACATCCCTTTTATACTTGTTATAGTATATCGTATTCTTCGTATTTTTACTTCTTCTGATACCTGTTGTTTAATTTGATTCCAATAAAGATTTGTTATTGAAAAAAAGTCATCCATCACTCTTTTAAAGATCTGGTTTTTAATTAAAAATAGAAAGCGCCTGCGCACTCTGTTAGGAATCACTTTCAAGAATTTTCGCAGAGGGAAAAGTTGGACGTCTCATTAAAGCCCGGTCTAGACATAACATTTTACCTTACGTCTTGCCTGTAAGTCAAAAGGGTCAAGTATGACGGTTGAAAGACTAGCGTACACACTTGATAGTTTTAACGTACGTTTTTAGATCAGTTTTTGATATACCATGGAGGAAGCACTGCTTTTGTCAACAATGTTTTTTGTTTTAAATGTCTATGACTTAACCGTTTCAGTAGCTAAACATAGTTTTTTAACCAGTTTTTCAAAATGTTGTGCTGATTTAGTTTAGTAATGTCCCCCTGAAGATGTAAGTTTCTGCTTACGAAACATGTCGGGACTATTTGTTTAAAACAAATTTGTTTAAAACAAATTAAAAATTAGTGGAGGAAGACAATAACCAACTTCTAAGTTGCACTCGAAAGGAATTAAAATTGTATGCTACCACAAGAAATGCCGCTAAAACTGACGTTTTACCGGAAACAAAGCCTCTACCGATCAGTTCAACAAGTCCGACCTCAGTCCTGTTCAGTTCAGGCAAAACGTACGTTTTATTGTCTTCACGAAAGGTTTTGCCTGATCCGTTTTACCTGATCAAGTAAAACGTCAGGCAAAACGTTATGTGTAGACCCCGCTTAAAATAAAGTTATTTACGAGAATTCAACTTGTTATCACCAAAGATGCATGATCCGGCCCACCCAGATTTTTTTCATTTCCCCACCCCTGGTTTTTCATCTTGAAGCAAATCAAATGTTTTCTTAAAAATAACTTACTTAAAATGATTTAAACTTAAACGTTATTTCTGTGTATTATCCTCGGTTTAGCATTTTTGGCATTGAGTGCATTTTCTGAAGCCGGGATCAAACGACTCGTGTACTTGCCGAATAATCAAATCAAATCAAATCAAATCAAATCAAGCTTTATTGTCTTATATAAAGTATAAAACTTTGTAGACAAAGCAAATACATAACTAATAATAATAATAGAAAAAATCATTTAAAAAATATAAAATATATAAATCCGTCCAATAAGTGGTTTAATTATGTTGTTTGATTATATATATATATATATATATATATATATATATATATATATATATATTTTTTTTTTTTTTTTAATTTACTTGTTTTTTTTATAATAATTGAGAATTTTAAGTTTAAAATTATTCCTTAATTGT
Source organism: Aspidapion aeneum (assembly GCA_963576565.1). Lineage (NCBI taxonomy): Eukaryota > Metazoa > Arthropoda > Insecta > Coleoptera > Brentidae > Aspidapion > Aspidapion aeneum. The sequence goes on along the minus strand of OY755038.1, from coordinate 27,258,707 downwards.
AACTCTGATCAAGAAATTCGTTAATTGAATAAAAAGCTTTAGTGATAAGAAAATCCTTGCACTTATTTCTAAATATGTTATAGTTATTATTAAGTTTTATATTGTTTGGCAAATTATTATACAATTTTATACCGTTATAAATTATGGATTTTTAAATAAAAATGAATGTGGTATAGGTAATGTAAGATTATTAACTTGTCTCGTTGAATAAGTATTTTGGTTTATTTCAAAGTAATTTAGATGTTTATTTATCAGACAAATTGTTTCAAGAATATATAAACAAGGAAGAGTCAAAATATTATTTTTGATAAACAAGTCTTTGCAGTGATATCTAGAATTTACATTGCATAAATACCTAATTGCTCTTTTTTGAAGAATAAACACTGATCTAAATAAATACATTGAACATGTACCCCAGAAAGGAATGCCATATCGTAAGTTTGATTCAATTAAAGAAAAGTATACATTTCTGCCTATTGATTTACCTAATTCATTTGTAATAATTTTTACACAATAACAACCCGAACTTAATTTTTTATTTAAATTATGAATATGGTTTTGAAATTTTAAATTTTCGTCTATGTTAAGTCCTAAAAATTTTATATTATCTGTAGTATTAATTTTATTATTATTTATATTAATAATTTGTTGAGATATTTCTTTAAAACCAATTACATATGTTTTTGAAAAATTAAGGGATGGTTGGTTTGATTCAAACCAAGTTTTTATACAAATAATATAATTTTTTATATTATTCCAGAGAACATCTATATTTTTATTTTTCCAAAGAATAGTAGTATCATCTGCAAATATTGTAAAATAACCAGAAATTTTAATATTTAGTAAATCATTAATGTAAATTAAAAAAAGTATTGGTCCTAGTACTGAACCTTGAGGAACACCACATTGAATATTATTTTTATTTGAATATAAATTGTTTATTGACACAAATTGAAGGCGATTAGATAAGTATGATTTAAACCAACTTAAAGCGTTGTTTCTTATTCCATAAATAAATAATTTTTTAAGAAGAATTTCATGATTAACACAATCAAAAGCTTTAGAAATATCACAAAAAATTGCAGCCGCATGTTCGTTATCATTAATACTGTTTAATAATTGTTTCATAAAAAAGAATATTGCATCATTTGTATTTTTATTTCTCTGAAAACCAAATTGATTAATATTAATCATATTATTTTCACAAAAATATAATTCTAAACGCGATTTGATAAGTTTTTCTATTAATTTTGAAAGAGTTGATAAAAGAGATATTGGCCTAAAATTAGATGGTGTATTTTTATCACCTCCTTTATATATTGGAATTATTTTAGCAAGTTTAAGGCAAGAAGGAAAATATCCCAATAAAAATGAATGATTTATAGCTTCAGATAATGTTTTAATTGCAATAAAAGGTAATTCTTTTAGTATATTTAAGGAAATGCCATCTATGCCAGTAGAAGATTTATTTTTTATTAAATTTAAAGTATATTTAATTTCATCAGGATTTGTTTCATATAATATAAACGCATTAGTTATGTTGATATCGTTAAGGTATGAAATGGGATCAACATTACAGCTAATTTTTTTAGTAATATTTTCTGCAACAGAGCAATAAAAATCATTCAAATCATTTGGTAATAAATCAGTATTTATGTCAGTTGAAAGTTTATTTCGATTAGTAAATTCATTGACAACAGACCAACATTCTTTTTGGAAATTTGTTGAGTTATTGATACGATTTTCATAAAACTTCCTTTTTGCATGATGTATTACTTTACGGTATGTTTTCTTATATATTTTAAAATAGTTTATTACGAAGTCAGTATTAGGATAAAATTTTGTTAAGGTATGAAGAAAACGTAAATTTTTTGAAGATAAACGAATACCAGACGTAATCCAGTTTTTTCTTTTTGGTTTATTTTTAACATGTTGAAGAGGAAAGCTTTTATCCACAATTTTACAAAGATTATCATGAAAATCATTAAGTGGGTCATTCGAATTATTAATGAAGTTCCATTAAAAATTTTGACAGTGGAGTTTAAAGTTATTAAATTTTCTTTTGCTAAATATTCTTTTTTTAATGTTATTTTCTTTTTTGACAAGGTCAATTTTGATAGGGCATATTGCAAAAATATAGCTATGGTCAGAGAAACCTGGGTCCGAGATCTCATAACTAAGATCATCAAGAAAATTTGTACAAATATAGTCTATTGTTGTTGATGAATTAGAGGTTGTTCTAGTTGGAGAGCTAATATGCATTTTAATATTAAATGAAGATAATAAATATTGAAGTATTAATGTAAAATTATTATTTTTATCTAAATAATCTATATTTAAATCTCCAGTTAAAAGAATTGTACTTTTTGAAGGAAATTTATATAATAAACTTTCCAAATTTTTGATAAAATTATTAATTATGTTAGTATTGTTTTCTGGAGTACGGTATAAGCAGATAATGTATAAATTAATTTTTTTTGAAAAAATAATTGTAAATTCAAATTCTTTTTCAATTAACATGTTGTTATATTTGTCAAATGTTACAAATTCCAGAGTTTCAAAAATATATCTATTAATCAATGCAATAGTTCCTCCTCCTCTGGAGTTTGTTCTACAAAATTTTGATACTATAACATATTCAGGTAAGTACAAGGGTTCATCACTATTTAGCCAGTGTTCAGTAAGGAGTAATATACCAGGATATTTAAGATTATTTAATAAAACTGTTAATTGGTTTGTTTTATTTCTTATTGATTGAATATTTAAATAAAAAATACTAATTAATTGATCAGAGTTTAGACTAAAAAAGACTTGTAAATAGTGGGTCTGTTTATTTCTTCTAAATTGGCAGTTTTTTTTGAAAACAAATTAGTTTCAAAATTGGTAAACGTTAAAGTTTTTAAAACAATATTATTGTATTTTAAATTACTTTTAATACGATCAGCCAAATGTTTATAAAAATTATATCTTGAATTAAAATCAAACATATTAATAATTTGAATAGATATGTTTCTGTTTTGAAACATAAATTGGTTAATAAAAGGAATTATGTTAAAATAAAATGATTTTTTCTTTACACAAATAATAAGATTAGTTATTTTACCTATGTTTAACAAATTTTTTAAATACCTTGGATTGTTAATTATTTCTTCTGTGTCCCTATTGAGGAACAAAATTAGATGGTCTGTAGATTTAAGTTCTTTATAAGTATCTGCTGTTCTGGATATTAGTTTTGAGATAGGCAAATTCGGTGTTAAGTATGATTCGATACTGAATTTTCCAATTTCCATAATTTCTTGAAGTTTGGTTGCACATCCTCTTCCAAAATGATCTCCGATAATTTTTATTTTTGGTGAGTTATCAGTTTTATAAATATTTGATTTATTGGGTTGTTGATGTGGTGTAGAGTTATAATTTTGTAGTATATGTTGTTGGGCAGAATTTTGATTTAAAGATAATTCTTTATCTATTTTTTTCGGAATAGTTTTTTGATTATTTTTTTTTCTTTTTCAACCTTTGGAATGTAGATATTGTCTTTTCTTTTGATAATAAAGTAAGAGGGTCTTTAGAGTTATATAACAAGGTGTCTTTATCTAATTTGTTGTCTTTCATATTAGCAATAGTTAGTTCTTTTTGAATTATATTGAGACTCGGTTGGCTTTGTTTGTTACTGTCTTTTAAAGTTTTTATTTCCCTCTTGAGAATACAAATTTCTTCTTGTAATTTTGGAATGGATTGTAAGGAATTCGTACACTTAGAACAGAGGAAAATCATTTTTCGATTTTTTAAGGTGATTGTTTTATATTCAGTATTAGATATTTTTGAACAGTTTTTACAAATAATAATTTTGCAAAGGTCACATTCAGTACCAAAAGTTTGTCCTGGTTTTATACTTGCCATGTCGTGTGAGTGGGTTACTTGTTCAATTATTCGTCACTCGTTGGTTTTCCATTTGTGGTCGGTAAAAACAGGCTGAGTCAAAGGGCTCACGATTATTCGTACACGTCGTGTGAGCGCCCTGCTTGCTATCGCAATTCGCAATGCTCGTATACTTGCCAAGTACGCAAATAATTGTGTATTTGCCAAGTACACGAGTCGTTTGAGCCCGCCTTTATTAAAAATGAAATTCGCGCTTTTATTATTCTTTCTCGTCTTTACGTCAGTTCATCATATCGCAGCTATTTTAGCGTCTAGCGTTTTCATCTGAGCTTTATGGGCTGCTTTATGATGCTCAATCCCATTCCTACTCCGTTCAGACTATAATCTGGCAGGAGCTATAATTCATTTTTTCATGAGCACGAGATGAGGGGTTGGAAATTTCTTCCTTGTGCCAAAGTATAAAACAGATTATTTTTCAAAAGAAAAGAAGGCTCTATGAAAGAATGCTGCTCTAAACAGTGGAAGCTCCAGTCTCGTAAATTCTTAAGCCTAGGACGCCAGCTTTTTCCTTGGTTTTACTTATCTTAATATTTTTACCTTCGTACCCCGTGTAGCAGTGGTAGGTTTTCTACGAAAAAGATAAGCGTAAATGTGTTATTTCGCTCTATTTTGACCTATCTTAGCAATATCGTCGTCACATATGTCCGTGTGGGTGTGTATGTCGGTCCGTAATACGATAGCTCCTAAACCGCTAAACCAATTTTAATGAAATTTTCAAGTAAAATAGTGTACAATACTGTAAAGAACTGATGAAATTTTGCTTCCGTTTCTGAGATATTTACAAAAACTGTTTTCAAGGCTGATTTAGCGTGGAGTTTACTTGGAGTGTGCAAATAGGCTAGGAAGGTATCAGATCCATCATAAACCATTTATTTTTCTTGTTTTCACAGCGTCTCCATCATGAAACCATTTATTTTTCTTGTTTTCACAGCGTCTTACAGTCTCACTAGAAACAAACAAGACAAGATCCGTAAGGCAGACTATGTATTTTTCGATGTTAATTCGAATACCGGGTCAAAAAGGGCCCTAGACGTCTGGAATTTTCCAGGGCGTAAATTCATATAAAATTTTAAAAAAGGGAGGTTTAGCAGGCTATTGTAATGATTTTTGGTACATTCATTCTACCGATAAAGCGGATAAAGAATTCCAATTACAAAATTTTTCTGGTCAGTAGTTTTTTTATATTTTTTGAAAATAAAAATACTTATAACTTGGCTTAAACATGTACTAAGATATCTCGAGAACTGCTTACACCAGGGTAGGGTAATGATATACAGGGTGTCCCAAAAGTCCGAGTCCACCCAAATATATGCTGAACTATTAAAGATAACTGAACCATAATTGGCAGTCATCAATAACATCAAAAGATCTATTTTATGAAAGGGCGGGTGTGCCGCCCCTACATTAGGGGGCGGCATAGGGGCAGTTAACTTAAATTTTTTAAATTAAAACCCATATCGAGTGATAACTCGATTTAAAGTTCCTTGAAAAACTATCTTTTTTACATAACTGTCAATTGTCTACGTCAAATCTGTCAAAAGCTATGAACTGCCAAACCTAATTTTTTTCCGTCTTTGTCAAAATTAACATGTTTGTTGTTTTAGACAACACCCTATTGAGTGATATCTTCTTTAAAATGTTTTAAAAAGCAACATTTTGACGTAACTGCCCCTTGTCTACGTCAAACGTGTCAAAATCTATCGACTGTCAAACTTATTCTTTTAATTTTTGTGACAAATTTCCCAAATTTTGTCTAACCATGCTTGATTGAAAGGTTTTTTAAAAACTAATATGTTGCCTTTACTGTCACAGTTTACGTCAAATATATTTTCAACACTTTTTGACAAACTTCAGTTTGAATTTTTTTACGATGGCAAGTTGAAATTATTTTGTTTGGGACACAGGTCTGTCGGTAAACGCATTGTTCAAAAGGCGTTTAGTTTCTTTATAACATTTTGTTCGTCCATAAAAAAGTCATTTTAATTTTATCTTCATTTGATTGTGGTATTTTAAAGACTTCAAACTGAAGTTTTTCAAAAGATGTAGAAAACATGTTTGACGTAAACAACTGACAATTACGCCAACTTGTTAGTTTTTGAAAGAATTTTCGAACAAGCTATGTTTAGACAAAACTTGTGAAATTTTTTAAAAATGGTAAAAGAATAAGTTTGACAGATTGATAGATTTTGACACATTTGGTATAGGCACGGGGCAGTTGGGCTAAAATGTTGACTTTTCAAAGTTCACAAAATGGCTAACAAACCCGCCTTATCGTTAAAAGCACTACAAATCTAAAAAAATCAGAGAAATTAGGTTTTTTGTTTGTTAACATGGTAGATCGATAATTGCTACAACCAACATGGCGTATGCCTAGTCAAGCCCATGACTGCCGCACAACGGACAGAAGCCGTTGAGTTTTGAACTAAAAAATGTAGTTCAAATTTTAGGCCCGAAAAACGTTATGTAACCATTATGATAAGTAAAGATATTAGTAATATACCTCTAATATTTGGTTTACATGAAAAGATCGCGAAGAGTTGCGTATATTTGTTCTTTCGTAGGATAAACGTTGAGAAATCGTAGTTTTGTGGATGTGGCTCATAATCGATCAAACAACCACTCAAACCCATTGACACAACGTTTATGTTCAGTGCAAGGTTAGTTTACAACTTCCACGACTGGTAAATGTTACTTGGATACCTACTTGTCCTTGTATTCTTATACTTTAAGCCTCATGTTTAGAAACATTCGGGTGTTTGTTGTGACTTGCCGGGGCGAATCGGATAGAGGGCGGAAGAGTTTATCCACTTTGTCATGCATTTGAGCCAAATTGGATTTTTATTTGCCGGTTTTCTTGTCATATTACCATGGCGACATGCCGAAGAGGGCGACCGACCGGAAGAAAGCAGGCGACATCGGTCGGAACATCTTGCCACTATAGAGAAGTGCATGTTCGGGTATAAATCATGGCTAAATTAATTTGTCGACAAAAGCAGGGTGTATAACCACTTACCACACTTAATATACAAACATAAAAAAGTGTTTAAACTCCTGACAATTGTCGTACTTAGTTTTAACTACAACTACCATTGTTAATTATTATTTTGGCATTAGATGGTATCCGATTTTGGACGCTTTTGTGGAGGTTCGGCAATTTGGAGGAGAGAATAAAATAACTGGTGTTTTCGACGAATTTTTTTTTTGAGATGTAGAAAATGTGTTATATGGGTGTATTTTGAACTATTTTGGCAATATCGTGGTGACCTCTTTCTGTGTGTCTTTTTGTGTGTATGTCTGTCCGTAGATAGCTCCTAAAACGCTACACCGATGATCATGAAATTTTCAGGTAAAATAGTGTTCGATACTGTAACGAGCTGATTAGATTTTGGGCAAAATCTATTAATGCTAATGATATGTGTAAATCTTTTTTTTAAAATTGAAAATATGCTAACTTTTTAACGGAGCATCGTATTAACCCATTTTGGGCCGTTGATGCGTATACGCAACACTACAGTAATATATTTTTTTACTCGAAATAGGAACCTTTTTGGCATAAGATATAGACAAATCCCACTTATGTAAGGTTAGACAAAGGTAATCAAATTGGACCTGGAAGATTTTTTTTGTCCGTCTGTCTGAAAATTTTTTGAAAAACCTCATTTTTTCTTCTTTTAGCTCCCAAATTTTCAAAATTCAAAAAAGCACAATTTTATTTATATTTCCAAAGATATTTTACTTTTACTAAGTAAACCTTCAGTAACAATATTAAATGGAAAACTTATGTTTATTTGTAGCAGTTTTTTTTAAAATACCTTATAAATTATAGTGTTGCGTTTACGCATCAACGGCCTAAAGGGTTAAGTGAAATTGCCGAAAACAGTCGACATGCAGATATACTGTGCATCGCTCATACAAATGTAAATCGTTTGACTTTTGCACCCCCGACATTTTCTTCTGGAGTCAGTGTTGCTTATGACCTGTCCCATCCAGGTCTATTTAACAGAAAATCAAAAAAAAAAGTTTCAATTCCCCAACCAGCGGTAATATCAGCATATAATAAATATATGGGAGGCGTACATTTACACGATAATGGATTTCCAAACTATAGAATCAAAGTAATGGGTAAAAAATGGTGGTGGCCACTTTTTATAAATGCTATTGACATTTCGCTTGTGAACGCCTGGAAACTTTACAATACCGTAAACCAAAATAAGATGTCGCGGTTGATTTTCAAATTATTTATTGCATTGCGAATGCTCAAAACAAAGAATTTTGTTGCTAGAGCACTTCCGATAAATTCGCCCACTGATATGAGAGGTGACCTGATGGGACACGTCATAAGCAAAACTGACTCCAGAAAAAGATGTCGGGTGTGCAAAAGTCAAACCATTTACAATTGTGAGCGTTGCACAGTATTAGGGATGGGCGGAACAGCGTATTTTTAGGAACAGGTACAAATTGTTCCGGTTCCAGAAAAAACCTGTTCCGGAAATTCTGCTCCTGTTCCGAACTCGACTGGTCAAAATAGCGTGGCGTGCCTTACGGCGCGGGGGGTCGAATGCTGCAAAGGGTGTCCATAAAAATTTTGCGACCAAAAAAAATACGTTTCTCTTTTTGTTCTTCGATAGCCGATTTACCGCCTTCTCGAAAAAACTGTTCCGACAAAACGGAACAACTTGACAAACCTGTTCCGACCTGTTCCGAGTCAAAACCTGTTCCGAAAAGATCAGGTACTGCTCCGAGAACCCATCCCTACACAGTATATCTGCACGCCGACTGTTTTCGGCAATTTCACTTAACCCTTTAGGCCATTGATGCGTTAACGCAACACCCCATATTTTGTTAAGTTAATATTCTGAATTTTTTTAAGGGTACTTATTTAACATTTACGTATATTGATAATACAAAAATACTTTTTTATAAATATTGTTTTCTTTCTATCCTTGGCCCAAAATGGGTTAATATGCAAAATATTGTAGAACACCCTCTTTAAACTTAGCATTACCACCTAAGAATTGGATATTCGCAATTAACTATCGTAAATTTGTCGTGAAGAAAAAAATTTGTCGCGCCACCCGTTTTTCTAGAAAGGGGTGGTAATGCTAAGTTGAGTTTCAACTTCAAGAACTCATCTAGGGAATAATTGTCGTAAAAACCAAAATATTGCCGCGTCACCTGTTATCCTGAAAAGAGGTGGTAATGCTAAGTTGAGTCTCAGCTTACCACTACCACCCAGAAAAAAATTAAATTTTCAAGAACTAATCTATCTAGTAATTGTCGTAAATTTGTCTTGAAAACTTAAATTTTGTCACGTCACCCGTTTCCTGAAAAGGGGTGGTAATGCTAAGTTGAGTCTCACTCTTAACTCAACTTATTTCTGCTATAAGTTTAAGGAGGTGAACACGTTTTTCTCAATAATTTGTGTTATAACCAAAAACTTCGTAAAAGCTTTTGATTCTGAGATATTTACAAAAAACTGTTTTTAATGCTGATGCAGCATGGAGTTCACTTGGAATGTGCTAATAGGCTAGGAAGGTATGAGATTTGTCATGGATCCATGTATTTTAAAACCAAACCCTGTTTTTATTCCATTTCTAGATTTCTCTTTTCGTTCTAATTTCAAAAATATACAATGCGTGATAGACATTTTCGGAAATACATCCATAAGAATCCTATACAGTCGATACTTACAGTTCATATCATTATTTTTGAGACAACTTTTTACAACTTTTTTTCATTGGCCTATGCTATTTGTTAGGGTAAACGGGTGATAACTGTCAAAAAGTTTTCTCAAAAATTATGATATGGAGTTTATTTAGTTCACTACCTTATTAATTTATAGAAGCATTGACAAATTTAAGTGCGCTAAATCGAAAATGTTAATCGCAGTATATTCATATTATAATATTTTTGAAATTAGAAAGAAAATACGAATATAAAAATAAAGAAATATACAGGGTGTTCTAAATAAAAAGACTCATTTTGTTGTAACTCGTACCAGGGCTAGCAAAATAGACGGGCCACGATCCTCCACTTTGTTAACGTCACATCCGGAGCTGATTTTTTTTTTGATGGCCACGTTACGACACAGCTGATTGTTATTAAAATATTGAAGTTGGAATGACGGTTCATGAATATTTGATTTAAAAAAAAAAAATAAAGCCGGTTTTGAGATTGTTTTTACTATATTCTTTTAGAACAATTTTTTTTAAATCTATAGTAATCCTTAATTTTTAGAGCCGCTTCATTAGCTTACACAAAAATTAAGTTTAAAGCAGAAGCGAATGTGACAATCACAGATGACAAAGTCAAATACATGTTTAATATAAAGTCCATATCATTTTTGGGATAACTTTTAACGATTTTTTTTCCCTGGTCTATGCTAGAAGAACGGATATTTCGAGGGGTGGCTCGGCATTTCCTTTTGGTGTACAGGTTAGGGGAAATACCATTGAAATTTGAGGAAATACTCGGATATACCAGGAAAGACCGTAGTTATTATACCGTAGGTATTTCATTTTGGTGTACAAAAATTGGCGATCGAGCCGCCCTTCGGGATATCCTTACAAAGTAGGGAAGGTCTCTACAAGGGAAAATTACCCTTAAACTTTAAAAACACTTTAAAATTCAATTATACCTTATTTATAACCAGAAATAACTCAATTTAGCAATTAGTCTATAAAAAACCAACACTTCTAATTTAAACCATTAAAAATTTTTGATCTCCCCCTCTTGTTTTGACTACTGTTCCCAAAAAATCACTTTATAATTGCCGGAATAAAACCCGTGAAGACAAATAAACATCACTAAACACTGACAGCGGCGTCGCTTCGGGAAGAAATTGGGGTCCAGGCCCCTCCACTTTTTAAGACCGAGACTCCGAGTGGAATTTTCAACTCTTAGTTAAAAGATGAAAACTGTTTCATGATTTTTGTTAAGCCGTTTTAGAACTATGAGGGGTTTTATGAGAAAAATTTAATTTTGGTGTAAATTGCGTTTTTGTACTTATTATTTTTTTATAGAAAATTCAACTGTCAAACTAAATTTAATCATTTTCAGTTTTTGAGATTTTACATATAGTTTTAGTTATTTTTATTGAGTGACCCTCTTTTAACTTAATTTTCAAAATTAGCGTAAAATTTTCATATTGAACAATTTTTTTAAATCAATTTTTTATATTCTTATTTATTTACGCCCTTAATTATTTTTAATCCACTGCTTTAAAAGTACTTAAAAACTCAAAATATTAAATAAAAACAAAAAATATAAAAAGATACAGATAATATATAAAATAAAGTGATCTTTACTTTAATTTTAGGCTTATTTCAAAAAAAAAAATAAAAGAGGGTCATACCGAAAACCAAAAGGAACATATGAAATTCAGTTTCGCAGTTGATTTTTTTATAAAAAAAACTAAAGTGTAAAAAAATAATTAACAATAAAATAATTTAGTAATATACCTATAATATCTGAGGGCACGGCGCGACAGTGCCTCGCCAAGTTCGCGCGCCGTAACCATCTTTTCTTGAAACATTTCAGCCGATATTTGACCTACCTAAAACTCTACTTCGGAATGAGCTACGAAGCACAGTCGTAGATCTCCATGGAGTTAACAACCCCTCCAAGTTTCATAGAATTCCATAAAGCAGTAAAGTAGTTACGAAATTTCAAAAAACGTCGAAATTGCCACTCACTGACTCACTCACTCACTCACTCATGTATAGATCTTCAATATGCTACTGTACTTCCAGCCATGCTACAAAGCTGAAATTTGGCAGACTGATAGAAATTATGACCAAACCTCTGGAGACATTCAAAAAACCCCTATACATTTAAAGTTATGTAAAAGTAGCATCACCCACTTCCAGAAATGCGAGAGAGTTGAGGTTTGGCAGACTGATAGGAACTATGATAAAACTATAGGAAAAAATCAAAAAACGCCAAAATTTTAATTTACTCCCCTCCCCTATACATTTAAAGTTATGTAAAAGTAGCATTGCCCACTTTCAGAAATGCTAGAGAGTTGAGCTTTGACAGACTGATAAATCTATAGGAAAAAATTAAAACACCCCAAAATTCTAATTTACTTCCTTTCCCTATAAATGTAAAGTTAAGTAAAAGAAACATTGCCTACTTCCAGACATGCTAGAGAGCTGAGCTTTGGAAGACCGATAGTTACTATGATAAAGTTATAGAAAAAAATTAAAACCCCCCAAAATTCTAATTTACTTCCTTCCCCTATAAATGTAAAGTTGTGTAAAAGTAACACTGTCCACTTCCAGAAACGCTAGAGAGCTGAGCATTGGAAGACTGATAGGAACTATAGGACTATAGGAAAAACTATAGGACAAAATTTAAAAACACGACAATTTTAATTTATTTACCTCCCCTATACATGTAAAGTTATGTAAAAGTAACATTGTGCACTTTCGGAAACGCTAAAGAGCTGAGCTTTGGAAGACTGATAGGAACTACGATAAAACCATGGAAAAAATTAAAAAACCTCAAAAATTTAAGTAAGGCATTGCAAAAGTTTTGAACAATATTCCGCATAGCAAAGTTTAAAAAAACATTTCCAAACTAGTAAGAACCTTTCATTTTGAAAGTTGTATTGGAGAACTTGGCTTTACTTTTATTTCAATTCTTTTTACGGAATGACATTTTCGCGTACTTGGCTTTTTTTTAAATGAAATGTTTTTGTTATGATAATAATTTTCATAAATAAGGAAGCTATAGACTCAAAATTGAAAATTTTGAAAAAATTGTTTGAAAACAGTTTGATAAAAAAATTATAAGAGCCCCAACTTCTGAAAGGCACGCCGCTGAACACTAAATGCTATTCAAAACACTTAAAACACTTTAAAAATGATCTTGGTTAATTGGATTTTTCGAGAATAGGAAGTGTTTTAATGGAACTTAAAAAAAACTGTCGTTAGTAGCCGTTTACAAGTTTTAAATATTGTCACTCTTTGTCAGCCACTTGAGACGCTAAAGAAAAAACCAGCTGTAAATTAAATTTTGAACATCTAAATTTATATTTTTATACAGAGTGTTATTGGATAAGATTTTAATAATAAAGGAGGTATTTCTTAAGGTCACTTGATCATGAAGTTCCTGTTAAGAACTTCGTGATCTAGTGGCCTCCTATCTGTCTGTCGCCGTGTTCATCCATCTAGTTCCCGCGTGTTTCTTTAAATCGTCCGCCCATCTCATTTGGGGTCTTCCCATATTATCTATTTATCTATTTTTCCAGCTTTCTTCGATCCATCTTTGGCCTTCCCAATATCTTTCATTCTTCTCTGTCTGTCGCCGTGTTCGTCCATTTAGCTCCCGCATGTCTCTTCAAATCGTCCGCCCATCTCATTTGGGGTCTTCCCCTACTTCTTTTATTTTCCCAAGGTCTTAAGTTTACAATACACTTGTTCCATCGATCGTCTTTCTGTCTAATATTATGACCGGCAAATTTCCATTTTAATTTTGCTACTCCTCCTCTGACATCCCTTACTTTTGTTTTATTTTTGAGGTAGTGAGGATATTTTTTATTTTATAATATGTAGCTTAATTTACCGAATGCTGCCCAGGCCAATCTTACTCATCTCTTGATTTTAGCCGTTTGGTTTTCCTTTTTTAGTTTAATAATTTGTCCCAGGTATATATATTCTTCTACTTGTTCTATGTTCTCTTGGTTTATTTTGATCGTGATATCCTCATCTGTGTTTGTTATGACTTTAGTTTTAGGCACTCAAGCCTATATTTTTAGCTGCTGTATCCAGTTCCTCCAGAATTTTTATCAGTTCTTCTTTCTTATCTGTTATTAACGCAATATCATCAGCATATATTAGGTGGTTCAAATATTGTCCGTTTACTTCGATGCCTATTTCTTTCCAATCAAAGTTTTTTTAAAACATCTTCTAGGGCCTGGTTCTAAGGTCACTCATCGTCAAGCAAGCTTGCTTGACGATGAGTGACCTTACCTGGTTCCCCTACTACCTCCTTTAATATTAGCCTCTTATTTAATAACATCCTGCCTTCCGTAGATTTCAGGTACTCTCTGTCCCGGAGTGATAGAACCTGTCTAGGGCCCTTTCCCAGGGATACGGGAGAAGGCCACACCGGTATGAAAGGCGGAGAGGAAGGACCTCGGTACGGCGCACATAGCGTAAGTAGCAACCCTTCTTTTTGAAGAAAATATAAAATAAAAAACAAAGCAGCGTCTGACTCAGAATAAGCGACTGCAAACAACGGCTGTCCCAGAATAGGCGGCTGAATATAAACTCACCAACACGCCTGGCAAGCGTGATGTTTTAACGCCACTACTCCCCAATTGAAAAATTATGGCGAATTTAAAAACGAAAGGAAATTGAGGTGCGAAGGAAACTCTCGAATCCCACACCTATATGGTCTGCCTCAAGGAATCTGGGCGAGGCAAAAAACAAGACAAGAACTATTAAAACTAACAATAGGAACATATAATATTAGGTCAATGAACACCGGCGAAAAAATTAATGAACTGAGGGAAGAACTGACAAGAATAAAATGGTTCTAGGGTGTAGGCTTGTCAAAAACCCGTCGAATAATCAGAAAGAAAACCAAATAAAACTAAACTCCGGTAATCTACTATACCATGAAGGTAGCGAAGAAAACAGCAACTTCGGAGTGGGATTTATAATAAATAAAGCCATAAATAAACACGTCCATATAACTAAAGGAAGCTCAGATCGCGTTGCCTATTTTATACTCAAAATGAAAAGAACATCACTTAAAATTATTCTATCTATGATGACGAGCATAGCATTCTATGAAGACATCTCAAAAGCTATGGAAGAACACGAAACGCATCAAACATTAGTAATGGGAGATTTTGATTGAAAAAACTAAAATAGGGGATTTTGGATATGGCGAAAGGAATGACAGAGGCACAACCTTAATGAATTATCTAGAGGAAATACACATTTATGCAATTAACTCGTTCTATAGAAAGAAACCGCAACGAAAGTGGACATGATTCAGCCCTAATGAAATATTGAAAAACGAAATTGATTACATACTGACTATACTGACAAAAACATAGTTAGAGATGTAACAGTCCTAAACAGCTTTACAACAGGTAGTGATCACAGGATGGTCAGAACAAAAATCTGCATTGATAGCAATTTCGCGCCCATATTTTAACCAAACTCTAGTCTGATCGAGTGTTTGTGTCTCAGTAGGTATGAACAAGCACGGTACAAAATTTCAAACTGGTAGCCGAAAGTTAAATATTTTTAAAACCACAGACAAAAAGCAACATTTTATTTAACTAAAAAATAATTTCACTTTATTACAGGAATTATTTTATCAAATTAAAATACTAAACCGTATAAAATTCAACCCCATTATTTTTGCGTATACCGAGCCGGGAAGATCCGGGATGAGTATTGTAAGGACCTTAATGGCCCGCCTGGGACTTCGCCCCCTAATAAAAGTGTAAATCCGGGGCGGTAATAGAAAGTGTTCACGCTTGAAAATATACAATTTTTCAACGTTTAATTGATGATAAAAAGATGCGGCGCGCAATATAGACCGTATGGCTGTTTGATAATTGATAAAGCTCTTGACACTTTGCAGTGTTTATTTGCAACCTTATAAAAGTAAATGATAAAGAATAGTATTAAAAAGCTTATATCCGGAAAAACCGGACTGAGGGAATACACTCTAAAATGCTCAATGGATCAGAAAAACTATTAGAAAATACATACTCCAATTATTATTATCAATCAATGCATAAACGGAAATCCAGTACCTCATGATTCGAAAATTGCATTTATATCCTTAATACATAAAAATGGAAACAAGCTGGACTGCAACAACTACAGAGGAATTTCAGTAACCAGTACTCTAATTAGATTTTATGGTAGGAACAACAGATAAACATAAAAATGATCGTGAAATAGGAGGCAATGGATCGTCCAAACATGCAGAATATTGCCTTATGGTTGACTTAACCATAAGGCATTTTGTTTAAAAAAATTTAACGATGTTCTAGAAGAAGCATTCCATTTAAAATATAGTTTGTTACAGAAAATGGAGCAAGGTCTTTTTCTGAATATTTAATTGGCGAAGTAAACAAGTGTCTTATGATCACAAAAAATAACATTATTTTCACTCAAAATTTTTTAAACTGAATAATTTTTAAAACTTTCTAAATCCATAATTTTAAACTATTATTTTACAAATCAAACAATTTTGTGGCTAATCGGGCAAAAAGGAGTTTTTGTTTCTCTCATATATTTTTCCAGAAGACAGAAGAGCTGTCGTAGGTCACGGACTATAGTTTGTTTTCTTTTATTTGTATAGATCTTTTCATTGATCGATATGTATATAGCAGTTTTTCGCCTGCTTTTGTTTCTCTTTGTCGCTTCTTGCGATAGTTTTCTCACTATTTACTTATGATTAGAGACAAAACCGTCTAATTAACTTCGCAAGAATTGTCACATTGACCAGCAGTGTTCTGAGGAGTCCCATAAGGACGTCAGTCAACTGTCAACACTTATTAGGTGTCCATTAGATCTTGGACCCCCGCGAGTTTAAACTTTCAAGCTACCCACCGAAAAATATATGAGAGAAACAAAAAACTCCTTTTTGCCCGATTCGTCACGAAACTTGTTTGATTTTTAAATTCACGGGTACGAAATTCCACGTTTGTTACTATTATTTTACGTTGTAATTTAACACACAAACAAAAAAGAAATCATGAGTGTACCATGGGTTATCCATGGCCTGGTAGGTTTTTGTTAATATTTATTTAGGGGAAGGAGTTTATAGTAGCAATGAAATTATTAAGTTTTTTACATTATGTATTATGTTAACACTCTACCTCCCCCCTTCTTCTATCTTGCAAGTTTGAATGCATTAAACGAAATTTAAGACAAAAAGTAAAAACCATTGGAGTCACCTTAATTATTATGAATTTTTTCTAGTGATTCGTGGTATTTTTGCACAAAATTCTTGATTTTTAAAGTATACGCCAAATTAAATCGATATTTTTTTAAAAGGTGGCAACTAGGGGCAGCCAATTTTGTTAGATTATGATAGTAGACATCTTCATTTATTATATTTTATAAACAGTTTTGCGGGCGTTACTGGGCGATTTTTTATAGACCTTTTATAAAAAAAATCTTTAAAAAAAACATGGTATTCTTTATATAGATGTAAAATCACCAATAATACAATTACCAGTATGAAAATATACAGCAAATATAAAGCACCATTTACCCTAATATACCGTATTAAAAAAAATAAATAATAAAAAGCCTAAAAAGTTTTGTGTTACATAATTTATATTATATTATAAATTTTACTTAAATTTTGTCAATTTAGGAACTCT
Organism: Aspidapion aeneum; assembly: GCA_963576565.1. NCBI lineage: Eukaryota > Metazoa > Arthropoda > Insecta > Coleoptera > Brentidae > Aspidapion > Aspidapion aeneum. Next base: position 27,241,402 of record OY755038.1, on the reverse strand, counting down.
TTACTTTCACCCTGTAATAATTGCATGGACTAAGATTTTCAAAAAACTTTCTTAAAACGAAATAAAGCAACTATTTACAAATGCAATACTATAATTTTTCTCACAGGAAAATGATTATAAATTTGTCCCCAATGTCCAACATGTAACACAGAGCCATTCCACCGTGTGGCGTGACGCCGGCTGTGGAGACGGTGATAGCATGGTCTGGTTGATCTGTGACGATATGTCTTTCTTTCTTAAGGCGGGCTCAAACGACTCGTGTACTAAACAAATACACAATTATTTGCGTACTTGGCAAGTATACGAGCTTCGCGAATTGCGATAGCAAGCAGGGCGCTCACACGACGTGTACAATTTACAAGTACAGACAAGTATTGTATTGGCAAGTGTACGAATAATCGTGAGCCCTTTGACTCGGCCCATTTTTACCGACCACAAATGGAAAACCGACGAGTGACAAATAATTGTACAAGTAACCCACTCACACGACATGGCATGTATACGCGTGTAACAATTATTCGCCAAGTACACGAGTCGTTTGATCTCGGCTTTATAGACGTAGTGGTGGTGGACGTTTTCGTCCCGCCATGGACTTAGATTCCTTGGTTCGCTGTCGTTTCTCTAATTGAGTGAATAAATAGGTTTTACCTATTTTTTAATTCTTCTTGATTTTTATTGTATCAGTTTGACTGTAGTCAGGCAAGCCACGCTGAGGATAGAAATGCCTTTTTCTGAAACACCGGTGTCCGTGGTTGACTTTACCCCATTGAAGTTGCCTTTAATACTTTGTTTAAAACTTTTGATGAAAACCCGAAAATAAAGTGCCATCATAGAGTAATATATACTTTTACGTAGTATATTTTACTCTATGATCCCATGAAAAAATTACAATTTGACCTGATCCAAAAATCTCATTTTTGCAGAACGTTTTGAACGACTGTAAAATATAATAAGCAGGCAGTGATTGCGCAGCCCAAGTCAATTTTCTCTCGCTTTTCTGTAATTTTCCCCAGGGATGACCAGCTTTAGTAATGTTGACATATTTTGTGTACCCAGATAGTATACAGGATATTTCATAATATATGCGCAGGACTTCAGAATGCGAAGGCTTGTCCAAAAATATAGAAAAAAACTTATATTAACTTACCCTCTAAAATGCACCATTTCTAAGAAACAGGGTGTTGAAATTTGAAAAAAAAAACGTTTTTTGCGAATATCTCTGGAACCGTTTATCGTACAGAAAACGACTTTTATAAGCATTTTCTACTTAATAAGCTATGGTTTGTGCGAAAAATTATTTTTTTAAGTCACAATTGGTGGAGGATTTGAAGGGGTGGTTGGTGTTTTTCCCCAACTTCCACGCTACTAAAAAAAGTACGTTTTCGAGACGCACATTTGAACTGACAATATTTTCTACACAAAAAAGGCACTTTGGTCATAAGCTCTAAAGTCGATCGTTTTCTACAAAAATTAACTTATATGTTAAAAAACATGGTCAATTATTTTAAATATTTTGTATTACTACCAGTTAAACAAAATCTGTATCTTGAAAATGGTGAAAAAAGGATGTTAATAAAAACTTTTTTCATATTTTTAGAGGATTTTAAGTTTTTTAAGTGTTTTTACTGTTAATCCTTACTTTGTCTTCATTAATTTTTAATTTTTGTACTTGAATCTATCACATTTCCTGATTTTTACTTCTTATCCATGAATCGTCACTTTTTATCTCGCAATTAAAAAGTGTCACTTGTATCTCTAAAACTAGGGATAAAAAAAGCAAATTGTATTGCTAAAATTTAAAAAAAAATAAGTTTTTAAATTTTTACATTTTTAAAGTATATACTTGTATATTTTATTATTTCTTTTAGCTAAAACTTTAAAAATCCCCTACGAATCCAAATTTAGAGAGTTGTCCTGGGCCCATTATCCCAATAGAAATAATTTTTTTCCTGAGAATGGCATTCGTTTTATTTTTAACCAGTTTCAGTTAATCTCACAAAGAGATTTTAAGGTGTTCAACGTATTATTGGGTTTTTTTGAGTAAATTTTTTAGCACTGAATGTAAAACAAAAATAAAATCCTACACATAATAATAAATAAGCAGAAGCAGGGCCACCTATTGGCGACATTTTTCACTTCGACGAAATCTATCCGGAAGTGCTTTGGCCTCTGTGCTCTCCCTTAGTGTTCTGACCAGTTAATGAACTGATCCCTGATCCGTCACGATCACAAGGGACCAGTTATTATTCTGATATAGACACATTAATATTGTGTGATAGTGTATACTGTTAAAAAATCTTGTTTAGCTTTTAAAGAAAACATAATGTATCTATAGAGATTTTGTCTTTTAAAATTGTCTTGAATTGAATTTTAAACTAGTGAACTTTCGCGTATCTTTTAAGTTATAAAAAGTTGTTTAAAAAAAACGTGACAAAAAAAGACGCAGAAAGTTATTACCTTTAACAACTCTTTATCTAGAGGGCTTTTAGAACAGCCTTTCGCACCTTTTTTTGATTAAAAACATATAGAGAAAAAACGTGACAAAATAAAGCACAAAAAGTTAGTAAGTTTGAGAAGTGTGAATCTAGTGACGTTTTAAAACATGTTGTGGAGGACTTTTCAAGTGTGAATTTGGTACATGAAAATAACGAGGATAAAAGAGACGTTATATACACAGCACCAGAAATTTCAGCAAAAATTACATTTTTATAGCTTGATTTTCGTGTAAAAAATAACTTCACTTTTTCACGTTAATTGAACGTTGATGTTATTTTTGTGCAAGTGGTTAACTTCGCGTTATTGTACTTTGGTATTTAAAAACACCGTTGTTTGAGTTTACGAAATCTGTCAAAAGGGGTTAGGTTTCCCGGGGGACCTGCAACCGGGAAACGGGCTTAAACTGTTTAATTATTGAATATAATCAGGGTTCCGTTTCGCTCGGTTAAAATTTCATATTTCTCCATTTCATTCCATACACGGAAGTTATAACAGAGATATGTTCTACAGAATTACATTTCGCATAAAGGAAATTTCAACTTTATATTAATTCAGCAACAATAGGGTATTTGACAAATTTTAGAAAAGAGTTTATAATGATACATAGATCCCTAATTTGCTACGCAAAATTATTAAAATAGTATATTTTATCATGACTACATTTAAAATCAAGTTTTCTAATTTCCGATTTGAATTTGCCGCTAATGGCGTTGCAATGACGTCACAGCGCAGTAAACTCGCGGACAGATACACGGCATTCAAGTGTTTATTTGTTTTTGGTCTGTGCTTTTTATGTAAAAAAATGTCCTATAAGTGGTGTGTAGTGCCTTAGTGTTCGAATACTAGCATAAAAACACCTGAAAAACTATTTATTCATGTGCCTACATCAGTAAAAGAACGGAAAAAGTGGCTAGAACTTGCTCGAAGAGACCCAAGGGCCTTATCTAATACATCTTCACTTTACATTTGTGAAGATCACTTTGATGTGAGTATAACTAAATTGTTTCTATTAATTTTTCTCACGTTGTCTATAATATATATAACTATTTCGTAGATGAGGATGAAATTTTTGTTACAAGGAGTGAACAACTATAATAGGCAGAAAGGTGTATAAATTTTTAGGTGGTGCTAGGCAGTTATTAGGCAGGACTAGGGAGTACCTCTAAATGCAGGATTAGGCAGTGCACATGCAGGCTAAATGTAGGACTGAGCAGTGCATATGCAAGACTAGGCAGTGCATAGGCAGGACTATGCAGTGTAACCTATGCAGTACTTCAAGTATTGCTGGTCGTTGTATACTTTTTGCCTACCTGTCCCCCCCTCGGTTTATTACATGATTTTTATTTTTGTTGTGGCATATTAAACAAAAAAGCAAAACATATTACCTAACCTTAAAATCTAAATGAGAAAAAGTAGGTGAAGAATATCGTAAAAAAACTTTTAGTTATATACAAAACAACTCATCGAATACTTACATCAACATTTTAACGTTTTTAAATTCCGCAGAACAAAAATCACTGTTGTTGGCAAAGAAGCCTGCTACCATAAAGGAATTCAGCATTCGCAACTTGGAGCTATCGGCTTTGGAGAATCTGTTTTCCATTGAAAATGTTTTTTATAAGCCAAACACAAAATAAAATCTAATTTAGGACGATAATTCGCACTTTAAACCAAAGCAAACGTTACCATCCATAAGAAAATAACACAGAAAATAGGTTCGTTCGAGGCGTTTACTGTTTTGTGACGTCACTCGCAGCGGATTGGTAGACCGCCTGTTTTAAATCACGTGGCTAATTGTTTTAATTCAATAAATTTATTTAATTAAAAGAACTATGAATTTGAGAAAAAATTAAACAAAAAAGTTTGTTTTTAGCATTCCCAAGACCTAAAGAAATATCTAGAAATAAATATATATTTATTTTTTACTATTGTCAAACACCCTATATATTTAAAGCAAACATAAACCATTGACTAAGCAAAGGTTGGCAAAATAGACAGTTTCACTATTTTTCTATTTTTAACTTTCTAATAAGCATTTTGTGGTTTAATTTTAAAATAATTATTAACATACACATAATAGACATAATTTTAATACTTTATTATTTGGCTGTCAAAATTTTACATATATTTTTTTACAAAGAAAAACTGAATGTCTTCTCCACTAAAGTCTTTATTATTCTTACCACATATTTTTGTTGGTTGAAAGTAAGATATATTTGATTACTCTGAAAAGACAAATATTAAAATATAAAAATAATTAAAATTCTTTTATCTTTAACGCAATTCTATATCTTTAGAATTACAGAATTCTCCACTTCCCACTCCTGCTCAGGAAACCTCTTTTTCGCTTTTTCGCTATTGACAAACTTTGTGGTATTAGCAACTGTTTGCACCCTCGCATTAGCTTGCAGGGGGTATGAGGGTCTTTTGAAGGTTTTTGAAAGGTATGTTACATTTTAAGGGGGGTATCGGTTTATAAAACATAAAAAATGATGGAGGTGGTCACTTTCGGGGTACACTATTGAACCTGAAAATGATTATAATTCAAAATAATTTTATTATCTCAGTTTAATCTGTCTAATAGGCACTAAAAATTGCTTCGGCTGTAGTTACACTTCTTTGTTTACCTTGTTTCAGCTGATGATAGGTCTCTTTAGACTCGAAACATGTCCTAAATAAAACCCGAAACAATAAAGACTTTAGTGGAAAAGACATTCAGATTTTCTTTGTAATTTGCAAACTCCACTTTGAGAAATGGACTATTTTTGAAGTGTAAACTTTTTTAGGCGCGTTTAGCAGTTTCTGTGGGTAGTGAATTAAACTGAGCCGTCAGGCTCGGCTATGTAACGCTCATTCGGGTGAAGTCGACTAACTGCCGTGTGGTCTTAAGCACACACAATTTTTTTTTCAATATATTTTTTTATTTATTCATTTACCAACTCTTTAGAATTTTAAGAATAAAAATTGTAAAAAGTTAATTTTTCGCCAATTTTTTCTAAATTCTGTTAAGTATTGCTGGATCAGAAAAAAATGTCTATCATTATTTTTTTAAATCTAGAGGTTGTCAAAAAGTTGAGTATACATTTATAAAGTTTATCTAACGTTATTCGTAAGAGATATGTGGCGCCACATGTCACATAAAAGAGATACTAAACTCAATAGGCAGGCAATAACTATATTCATTATTTTTGTAAACTAATTTAAACATTTATCGCCTCTTTTTTAAGACTTTTACTTCGGTCGGCGTCGGGTTAATAAGGACAAAAAAAACACTTTTTTTCTACAATAATTTTATTAGATGTAAAAGGGCAATGTTTACATTATTTCGTAATAAAATAAGTTAAAATATTAAGCAAAGCTTTGGATTGACGGATAAATTGACTTTGTACATTTCGATATGAATTTTATTTTTATATGGAAATATTTTTGCGCAGATGGATAATCGTCCAAATTTAGTTAGCAGTGCAACTTTACCAAATGATTAATGGAAAAGATTGCATTAAAATTTTGCAGTAAATAAAACTATAAAAATACAAAAAAACTGTTTAGGAACTTTCTTTTTGTTTGTTTTAAATCTGTTTTGAAGAAAAAAAAATCTTTGTTGTGTGTAGCTTTCCCATTTTCGATGGGATTAAATGGAAAACTCGGTTATTATTAAAGATATTGATTTTCTGATTGCACCTTACCGTGCTCTTTTTTCAAGACCTTAAAAATGGTGTATTCAGATTTTTGCTATACCCCGTAGTTTCGCTAATATATTTTAAAAAAATTGCATTTTTAATAATTCCTTGTGTCTCGTTTATTTTGCAAGATATTTTTATTATCTAAAAACTTTTATGTGGCAACTTTTTTAGAAGAAAATAATGACGTTGTCAATTTTTCAAAATATTGTTTAGTTTTTGAGATATGGTATTTATCATACAAAAATTAAATACGTACCTGGAATTTTTATTATTATTTTGATTGGTTTTATGCTATTATTATCACAATATAATAAAAAGTTAATATTTTTTGGTAAGGTTAAGGTAAAAAAAACTTAATATTTAAAAAAATAATTTTAGTCCGAACAAATTAAAAATTGCAAGTTGAACGATTTTTAGTTTAAATGTTTTGAAACTTAAAATGGTTTTACTTTAATTTAAAGATTTATATGAAACAAAGTCTACGACAAAAACAAAAAAAATAATGAATTACAAAAGTTAATAACTAATTTTATTTAGTGATATAAATGTTTAAACTGATTGCGATTATGTGTAAGACATTGTTGGCATTTTTGAATAATTTTTCTTAGCGCATAAAAATATTTCTACCGTTTAGATATTGGGATTTTGTTGCTTGAATAAAGCAAACATATCACATTTTTCAAAATCTGGATATGGTCGATTTCTAGCCATTTTAGAATAATTTTGAGTGACTTATTTACAAAAATGACAAGTAAAATGACTATGTGAATTCCACGCTTTTGTTTCTCTATGTTGAAGTCATGAGTTGCTGTGCTATCAAATAATTACTATGATATTTTTGTATTAACGTTTCAAAACAGATAAACTAAAAATCGTTCAACTAGTGTGTTTTGCAATGTTTAATTTATATTTACGTTGGAAATTTCCAGGTTTAGACTAAAATTTTTTTAGAAATAATAAATATGATTTACCCAAAAAAAAAATTAAATATCATTTGAAGATAATAATAACATGAAATCAATCAAAATATTAATAAAAAAATCCAGGTCCGTATTTAATTTTTTTTTATGATAAATACCATATCTTAAAAACTAAACAATATTTTAAAAAGTTGACAACGTCCTTATTTTGCTCTAAAAAAGTTGCCATGTAAAGGTTTTTACAGACTAAAAATATTTTGGTAAATAAGCGAAATACAAGAAGTTATTAAAAATGCAATTTTTTCAAAAACTCCCTGTATTAGCGAATCCACAGGGTATAGCAAAACTCTGATTACACCATTTTTACCGGCTTAAAAAAGAGCACGGTAAGGGGCAATCAGAAAATCGATATCTTTAATAATAACCGAGTTTCCCATTTAATCCTTATAGTAATAAAATTACTCTAAGATTTAATCCCATCGAAAATGGGACACGCTGTACTGCTATATTTTTAAAATAGTCATCCAGGCAATCATTTTTTATTTTTGGGTAAACCATGCATTTTCTGTTTAGAATCTATCGGTGGCACAATTCCTACTCTCATCAATGACCCATATAGAGTGGCAACCGGCAAGCTTTGCCACATCGAGGGGCAGATGGCGCTGATATAAATTCGTCTAGTACGCAATATTCAGAGACAAGTGCTATGATCTAATGGCATGTATATGATAGACATGAACCTCGGAACTCGCAGATGCCAGTAAATCGTACTAGTAGTCCCTAAACATTGCGTACTAGACGAATGTATATCAGCGCCATCTGCCCCTCAATGTTGCAAAGCTCGCCGGTTGCCACTCTATATGGGTCATATACTCATTGCTCTCATTTAGAATGCCTAATGACGTAGGTCTTACAACTTAATCTTAAAACTGCGAACGCTCAACCCTCTCTGTTCTACTCACATAAAATTATTTCCCTCACAGCACAGAGAAGCTATAGCGAAGCTAGTTGTTCTGTGATCTCAGCTTTTGTGCAAGAACGATGAACCCTGGAAAACTGTTCGATCCGCGATTTTCTTCCGCCGGGTATTGAACGATGTGATAGTTCCCATCACATGCTTTGGCCAATGGCAAGCTGTAAATTAGCTCCGAGCCGTCACGTGCTATGCGAAAAGACCTCCATTGCACAACTCTGAAAAGCGGGCGACTATGCCATTGGTCGAGACAAGTCATTTCGGACAACACGCGACCGCTCAGGGTTTCCTATTGGTCAAAGGCTGTGATGTGGATGGTCACATCGTTCAAGACCAAGAATAGCTACCCCGCGTTTATGCAGTGACGTTACCTGGGACCCAATTCTTGAAATAAATCCGTATACGGATTCGGCGAAACGTATACGGATAATCACCATTCGAATTCTTGAAAGCTCGTATACGAGTTTTTCGTTCGGAAATAGAGTCGAGTGGTAAAGTCCACTCGAATCTCAATTTCCGTATACGAATCTGAGTGATCTAACCTAACATTTTTGTTTACTTTAATATATTTTTTGGTGTTTGCTTAATTTTTCTTTATTTAAAAAAAACTGGGAGGTATCCTGGAAAAAGACGCGATTTGGCAATAAAAGGGCTTGAGGACGCAAAGAGGTGGAAGGGGGATAGCCTCTTGAGTTTTTTTTTAATTTATTTTTTTCTTGGAAATGCCTTACGACTGGGGGGGGGGAGAATGAAAAATCCTGAATTTTTGCGTTAATAATTTATGAATGAACAGCTCTAAAAAAGAAAAATAATTAAAAAAATTACCTTTGTAACACATTTTCAAGAAAAAATATATAAAAGGAGCGTTTTCAGGAGGGACGGGGATTAAAAAGTTTTAATAAAAATTTGAATATTGTGCAATTTTTTTGTCTTGTTTGTGTCTCTTTTAACACACTTTATCAACTATTTTGTGGGGCATTGATACCTCTTGATTCCCCCCTGGGTACAACGCCTTATCTTATTTTGCTTAATTTTTGGATAATATAAGGGCCCAACTGCTTCAAGTAGGAAAATCCGCTCCATGTAAATAATAAACCTAATCTTATACTTTTACCAGTTTCACTATTTTTTCTGACTTTTTCTATGTTGGTCAAAAATAAATATAAAAAATAAAAACATTATTTTTCTTTATTTACATTTCAAAGTACATAATAAGTACTTACTGTCAAGTGCATTAAAAAACGCTATGCAATATGACTACAGTGTGAGAATAAGCCAGTTGGAATAAACTTGCTAGTCGGTTAAATTTAAGTTTAAAAAAAAAATACAAACACATGTTAACTGAGATTTTTAACCGGCAATATTTTTACAGAATATTTTTTGGCGAGACCCCCCAGAAAGGGGTCCACTAGCATACAACTTATTTTTTAAGATGGAATGACCCCACTTAAAGCACCTTGTTAGAAAGGGTATCAAATAATTTTATTAAATTAACAAAAAGAAAATTATTTCTATTTTTTTGTAATTTTTAGAGAATATAAGTGTCATTTAAAGTAAAACCTATAATTTTATTAAAATATAGGTGATGGACCCCTGACAAGAGGTCCAGTAATACCAAAATTTTTTTTGCAACTGGTAGACTCAACTTGTAGCACTTTGTTCAAAAACTAATAAAAAAATGATTTTATTTAACTTGACAGATTTCCAAAAAAAAGTGAACCATAATTTTTCTGTTTTCAGTAGGCTTTCCAACAAGGTGCCACAAGATTTATCTTGTTGGACCCCTTTCTGGGGTTCTGTCCAAAAAAATTCATCACAAATATTGCTCATTAAAAATCTCAGTAGGCATGATTTTGGTTTATTCAAAAAATTTTTAATTTAACCTGCTAGAAAATGTATTCCAACATGCTCGTTCTCACTGTATAAGCTTTTATGTAAGAAGTTGTATAATCTTTTTTACAATAAAACTACAATAAACTTTATTTTACTTATAATTTATTTAAAAAAGTTCTTTAAAAGTTAATAGATCACCAAATGCATCTGAGTATTTCTAGTAGGATCATCATTGCAACAGGACCGCTAGGTCTGCTTCACACCTCAAAAATGATCATGTCTTCTCTGAGAAACCTGTAACAAAAAGTTTTTTCATTGAGTGTACCACAGCAGACCTCACTGGATCCGTATTACTGGCAAGATTTTTATATATGCCATTGTTTATAACTTTTGAAAAACAAAGACATCTACAAAAATAATGTACATATTCAAATCAAATCATACTGATCATATGAGGGCTGCTTTAGTCTACAACAGTTTTACATTTTTTTGCAGTTAATTGACAGGTAAAGGTATTTAAATTTAAACAAAAAAAATGGGTTTTTTGAACAAAGGTTACTGATTTTGTCAATTTTTACTTGAAATGTTTATTATGCTTATCGGCCTAAAAGGCAAAACTGTTCTACTCAAAAAGAAACTGAGAAAAAACACTGGGAGCAAAAAATTAAATTGTTTCTATACTACAGACAAAATGCAAACTCCAAATGTTTCAGTAAAAACCCCTATGTTACTTAACACTTGTACAATTTTTGTCAAAGCATGATGTATGCAAGTTCGTCAAACACTGGCCACTCATTACAAACAAAGGCTCAAGTTCAAGACACCTTTAGAATACTTATGAAGTTTATTTGTTTTCTTTTAAGCAGTCTCAAAATTTAACTGCGAATTTCACCCCCAAATTTCCACACTTCAAAGAGGTTAGATGCCCCTAGGCCCCAAATTTCCATTACTATAATTTGGTACTTACCGTTATCAATGATTACACAATAATTGCCTTTACCAAAATAAACCACAGCTTCTTTTTTTATTAAAACATCAACATATATCTAGAAAATAAATCACTTAAAAAAAAAAATTGCAAAAACAAAGGCGGTAATATGTCCATCTACTATCGACTTTACTTCATCGCGGCAAGTTTAGGCGGACATACCGGCGTTGGGTTGGTCAAAATTATACGAAAACAGCGTTGCCAAGTAGTGTAGTCGAAAAAAAAAGTCGTACACGGAATTGGCGTTCGAGTGGCATTCAAGAATAGCAATTTTTTCGAAACCACCATTCGAATTTTACTCGTATACGACAAAAAATCCGAGTGGTTCAAGAATTGGGTCCCTGGCCTGGTCCACGTGTTATTTGTCTACGAAGATATATGGAATATGTTTTTGACATTTGATGGAGTGTTATTTTGGCTTTTTATGGAATAAATTTCAACAAATTTTTTATCGACCTAATAGAGGTACATTTCCATATGAATTTTGGTCAATAAACAATGGTCAATTGCTTACCAAGATATTTTTGAAATTTATATTTGGCTTGAAAAATAATAAATTTCTTGCAAAGCTTTGGATTGACGTAAGTAAATTTTCATTACTTAAATCGGGTTGAAAATGCACTTGAAACAGGAAATGTTGAGAACACATTTTGATGTCAGTATCAAATTTTTATTCTCTATACTGTAAAATTGTACCCACTTTTACTACTACTACTATAGTCCAACTTATACCCATTTGTAATGACGTCATTTTTGTTTATCTTTGTTTAGTATATTATAAACAGCGGTGACAATAAACTTAAAAAAAAAAAGTAGTGTCTATGATTCAAATAGGTAGGTAATTGGTTCTGTGAAGTATCCGTCACTGTCAATCAAAAAACATTGATTGGCAAAAATATCTACGCCATACGTTTTTTTCTCAACTGGTGACGTCATTACAAATGCGTATATGTTAGACTATGCTATGTCGGTTTAGAAAGTTTTTCTACGTTGTCTGACGCCTATTCTCCACCTTTTTCAATCCTGACAATCATCTTGTTTTTTTTACTGTTGCCATTCTAGTTTACGACGTCCTCTTTTTCTGCGCCCTATTGGTTGCCATTCTAGGACCTGCTTTGGTAATCTTTCGTCCTTCATCCGTTGTACATGGCCGTACCATATATTGCCTTTTAGTGATGTCATCCGTTATGTTTCCTTCGACTTCCATTCTTCCTTTTATGATCTCATTTCTTATATGATCCGTTCTATAGATATTCTTATTGATTTTCTTATTGCATCCATTTCGACACTTTCCATTTTTGTTTTCTATTTTTCTGTTACGCGACAAGTCTTTATTCCATACTACAGCGTGCTTTTCACCATTGTTTCATATATGTTAAATTTTACATTATTTTTTATCTCTCTGCTCCATAAAATACTATTAAGACATCCAATAATCTTTTTTGCTTTTACTATTCTTTTTTCCAGTTCTTTACAGTCTGTTCCTGTCTTATCAAATGTGACACCCAAGTATACATACTCATTGCATGAAGATATTGTTTGTCCGTTGTCTAGTTCTCACACTTGATTCGTTTCCAATACATAAGAAGTACTGTGTCTCCACGTTCACTGTTAACCCCCACTTTTGGTATTCTTCCGTTAACTTTCTCATCATATACTCCATGTCTTCTTTATGATTAGCTACAGTTACTTGGTCGTCAGCAAACTGTAGTGTGTATATAGCGAATCGGTCGTTAAGTTCTATTCCAATGCCGTGTACTTTACGTTTCCAGCTTTTTAGAGCTTCTGCGATATATATTTTAAAAAGAGTTGGAGAGATACAACATCCCTGTCTTAAGCCTTTCGTTACCAGGAATTCTTTTGAAAGTCGATTTCCAATTTTAATTCTAGATTTTGACCCATTGTATAGTTTCTTTATCGCTATGATTGATACTAGTTTGCTCTAACACTGTACATAATTTTTCTACAAAGGTAACCACTTTTTCCTCATAGTAATTGATTTAGAAAACCTTTAGACAGCAAGTGTTTTTTGTAAGTATTATTGCACTTAAAAACGGCACAAACATTCCCAAACATTGTTTTTTGTATCTACCGCAATGTTAATAATTATGGGATGAGTGGGCCGGAATACGTCATACACAGTCAGCGAGGCTTGACGAATGTTGCGCTTGTGGGAAGTAACTATCCTCGGGGCTTTTTTGTTCTTGACGTGTGAGGGTAAAAAAAACATTCCACTAGTCGTATTTGACGGTATTTCTGGATATGTTTACTCACTGTCACTACAACAGTACTTTACTATTATCTTGTATCTTAAGGGACAAAATGGCAGCTCCTAAACTGCAGGATATGGTAATCACAGCGGAAAACAGCAGAGTGCTCCGCGCCAAGGTTCCGAAGATCGGTATTGCGCATAGCGAGGCTAGGTGAAACGCACTGCGCATCAAGCCATGCGCAGTACACCTAAAAAAAGAAATACAATTATTTTGCATGTAAAAATTTTATCGACAAGGCAAGAAATCTGAAGGCTCTCCGTTTTCGGCTAGAAGCATATCATATTACTTTTGGGCAAATGGTCATTTCGACCTCGCTGAATCCGAATATCTTTGTTGTCCCTTCTCCAAAAATGGCTTCAGGAATTGAGAAAACTCCCCTAAATCCCCCCAAAACCAAGATTTTTTAGGTTTTATTCAATTTTCTCGAAAACTAACTTTTTTAGAGAAAATTTCAAAAATACTTTTTTATGGAGAATAAAATTTCCTTTTTAACAATATATCGGTCGATAAGGTTCGGCGAAAGAAGTAACTCTTCAGTGGCGTCCGTAAATTAGGATTATGTAGGAAAAAACATGTTTATAATGGGTTTTATAAAATTTTCTCAAAAACTACACTTTGTGGAAAAATTTGTATTATTCTTTTTTGTAGAAAATCTAACTTTCTTTTAAAAGCTGTATTATAATGTACAGTTTATGTCAGAGCTAAGACTCCAGAGGCGTACCTATATAAATACATTTTCAAAACTAACCAAAATGAACAATTTCTGTTACATGTATCTATTTTATAAAAAACTAAGCTTCTTAGGAAAAAATTGATTTTATTACTTTTATTATCATATTCTACTGACGTTAGTTATAACACATATCAGATTCTGTGATCCACCGTTTAAAAGGAAAGTTTATTATCTACCATAAAATAAGTTTATTTTGTCGTAAGAAGTTTAGTTTTTAGGAAACTTGGTTTGTTTGGTGATTTTTAAAAATTATTTTAAATTAAAACACTAAAATCGGGTAAAATACGTGAAATTCATGTTTTTTTTATTTTTTAGTTAAATGCAAACACGTTATAGCATAAATACATGTTTAAAGAATCGATAGCACAATCACGTGTTTAACACGTAAAAAAGGCGTGAGAAAAAAAACGTTGATTTTAAAAGCTGCTAGAAAAAACGTTAATTTTATATATGAAAACAAGTTTAATAGGTCATTTATTAACGTTATAAAAAATAACGTTGCTAAAAACTGCGTTGTAATAACGCCATTATAAAATTAAAACAGCAATGTTTTTACGTTAGTTTCAAGTGATTTTTACGTTAAAATCACATTAGATTCACGCCTTTTCTACACGAATTTTAAAACGCGACTTGCATGGCTTTTCTACTGAATATTTTTGAAATTTTACTAGCAGCAGCGCCATCTATTGTCGGGATTTTTCATTTTGACGAAATCTATCAGGCAGATAAAAACCTTCTAAGGAACTGATCCCTGATCTCTCACGATCACGACGCATCTGTTTTTAACCTGATAAAGACACAATAATATTCTGTGAAAGTGTTTACTGTTAAAAAATCTTGTTTAGCTTTTTAAAAAAAAACATAATGTATATAGATAGATATATAGATATTTTGTCTTGCCTTGAGCGCCATCTTTAAAATTGTCTTGAAGTGTTGTAGTCTCAAAACTAGTGAACTTTTATAACTTCATTTCGCGTCTCTTTTAAGTTAAAAAAATGTTGTGGAGGACTTTTCAAGTGTGAATTTGGTACATGAAAATAACGAGGGTAAAAAACACGGTATATACAGAGCACCAGAAACTTCAGCAAAAAGTACATTTTTATAGCTTGATTTCTCCTTGTTTTTAAGTTATTTAAGCATGTAGATTTAACAAAATAAATATTACATGGTATGAGGTTGTTTTCAAGTAAAAAAAAACTTTGGTATTTTTGTTCACGTTAATTTAACGTTGAAGTGATTTTTGTGCTATGTGGGAAGTGAAGCCCTCATAGCTGGCTTTGGAAACAATGGCAAATTTAAATTCGCGGACGCAAATTTTCAGGTGTGCAGGCGTGTGTCTCTTGTTATGTACACACAGCTGCCGTGTGGCTGGAGGACATCTTTGTTTCTTATTTACATTTTGTGGTGTTTTGCGTTTTTTATGTAAATGTATGTTTTTTTCTGTGAAAAATGGGAAATAATTCACGAAAAACATGTGCAATTTGTGGAAAACTGTCCGGGAGAAGTAAGGGAGTGCCACTCCATAGGTAACTACTTCTATTTTTCTTTATAATTTGTTAATAAAGTTAAGAGTGGTTTATAAATACCATTAAACACTCTTCATGATGTCCACAATAAATCTGCACAATTTTTTTTAGAAAAACTTCAATTTTAATCCATAATTTGATAAATTTTCACCCAATCAAATAGTTTTTATAAAAAAAAATAGATATAACCCTAAACTTTTGACAATTGTCGAATAATCTAGTTACGTATTGAAGTACGTCCCAAAACTATTAAAACCAACGCATACGCAGTAACCGAAATCATGTCTACCCGAAAAAGGAACATCAAGAATTAAATAGGGGTCTTGGCTTCAAGTATCGCAAGTGAGAAGAATGGGTATGCCTCATATTTATGCTCTAACTTATTTGGTTAAATGGCACCCATTTACGAACGTCGTAGGAGAGTTTGTTATAAGTCAAACCCTACCCACTTGTACATTCTTAACAGGGGAATTTCACTGTCTAAAATAAAGTGTAACACTTGTATTTCATATTAAGCTTAGTTTCTAATAAAAATTAATTTTGTGATCTGTAAAAATTGATTTAATTTACGGACGCAACTGAAGTTCTAATTATGAAACCAATCCGACATTGTTATGCAGCCTTTAAAAGGAAATTAATTTTATTGTCTGCAATAAAGTATGGGACATCTAGTAAAACTTAATTTTTAAAAAATCGAATAAGTTATGGAAAAAACATAAAACAAACTTTTTTGAATTACCTCAATTAACGGACGCCGTTGAATAGTTTGTAATCCCACCCACTTATACATTTTTAAATAAGGGAATTTGTTTACAATAAAGTATATTAGATATTTTACCCATAGAAGCTTAGTTCCTCAAAATTCCAGATTTCGGGAGGAACCCGGATTCAGCGCGGCGAAAATTGACCATTTGCACTTAAAATGCTTGTAGCAAGTCGATTTTCAGAAAATTGACCATTTGCACAAAGGTTTAAAATGCTTGTAGCAAGTCGATTTTCAGAAATCTTGCTTTAACTAGCACGGGCAGGAGTTAAATGGTGTCTACTATAGTTCGAAATCACGAATAAATTGGATGTTTGCAAAGCGGAAATTTTCAAACCAAAACATATTTTTTTAATTTAGTCAAAGTTTTTTGTTGAGATTTATTTAACGAAAATTCAGCAAAGAAAAATATGGCTTATGTTGAAAGGTAACTTAGTTAAGGTTAGGGTACATTAAAAACGTTTGCATTTAAAGCAAAAATTAAGTTAAACCAACCAAAAAGGTAGGCTTTGTAGACTTAACCAGATTTATCTTAAAATTTTTTACTACAAAAAACTTCCTTGTCAAATTGTTAACCTCTTTTTGTTAGGATAAACTAATTTTTTTATTTCAATTATTTAACTTACCTTAAATGGCAGGGATATGCCTCTAGTACCACCAAAGTAACTACGTTCAGTCCGCAAACCAGTAAAATTTTTACTAAAACTTCAACTCCAGTAAAGACAGGAACTGAATAACCTAGAAATAAAAGAAAAGTGTTTACCTTACCAGTAAAAGTTTAAATATGTAGTATTCCGGAATACCAAATACGTTATAGCATAAATACATGGTCAAAGATTTGAAAAGTGAAGCACTCATAGCTGGCTTTGGAAACAATTGCAAATTTAAATTCGCGTACGCGAATTTTCAAGTGCGCATGTGTGTGTTTTGTCATGTAGACACACAGCTGCTGTGTGAGTGGCGGCCATATTGCCATTTTGCGGCGTTTTGCGTTTGTCGTGTAAAATTATGTTTTTTTCTGTGAAAAATGGGAAATAATTCACGTAAAACATGTGCGTTTTGTGGAAAAATGTCCGGGAGAAGTAAGGGAGTGCCATTCCATAGGTAACTACTTGTATTTTTCTTTATAATTTCTTAATAAAGTTAGGAGTGGTTTATAGATACCTTTAACCACTTTTCGTGGTATCTACAATAAATATGCACAATCAGTTTTAAAAAAACTTCAATTTAAATCCACAATTTGATAAATTTTCATCCAAACTAGTTTTTAGAAAAAAAATAATAGGCATAACCCTAAACATTTGACAATTGTCAAAAAATGTAGTGACGTAACGGAGTATGTTCCAAAATCCCCAAAACTGACGCATGCGCAGTAACCGAAATCCTGTCTACCCGAAAAAGGAACATTAAGAATTAAATAGGGGTCCTGGCTTCAAGCATCGCGTGTGAGAATAAATGGGTATGCCCCATATTTATGTTCAAACGTATTTGCGGAATACTAAGAAATATAGGGTGTTTCAAACAGGGGTGGATGGCCATATGGGAAAATGAAAGAAATCCCGGTGGGCCGGAGCCGTATGGGCCTGTGCCTTATGAGCCGGTACCTATGGGCCGGTACCTTGTGGGCCGTTGCCTTATGGATCATAGGCCTATTTTTTTCCCGGGCCGGTTTACAGTTGTCCATCCAGTCCTGGTTTCAAAACACACACAAGACAATTGTACAAAAACCGCACATATTTAGTCAAATGTTTAATCGACCGCCTTACCCAAAAAATGAAAGAACAAAATCCCGCCACCAGCAAGCGTAGCGAAAACGAAAGTGGCGCAAGCTATTCTGGACCTCGAAGAGAGATCCACTAAGAAACCGAAGAGGAACAGTGTTGGGAACATGAAGACAGACCTGAAATTTAAATAAACACTGTACAGTCTTTAGATCCCTACAAAAAAGCCCCTTTCAAACGGGTGCTACTTTATTTGTAAACTGAAATGCCTCTCGTTAAAGTTCCATCTCCCAGAGCAGGTTGGAAATGATCACAACAATTCTTATCTTGTTTGGTGCTGCTCTAAACAGTTCATTCGAAGTCCTCCACGTAATATTTTTTTATTCAAAATTTTTTTTTACATTTTATTTTTATTTTAAACCTAAAAAAGCCGAAATTTCAGCAAAAATGCACGTTCTGGAAGCAGTAAAACCTTTTTTACTTCTGTTTTAAGGACGTGTAAAAAAATAAAAATTACTATGGAAAAATTTGCCAGGAAATGCGAAAATCAATAATAAAAGCATAATCGAGATGAAAATTGATTCAAATCATATTGCAGTAATTTTATTTTGCTGTCTTTTAAACTGCTGATATTCTGAGTACTGGCAAATTCTTCCAAATTATTGTTTATTTTTATCACCATTTAAAAATCGACGTTTCAAAAAAAAAGAAAGGCCACTGCTTTTAGATCTTGGGCATTTTTAAATCAAAATGAGGCCTCTTTTTAAGTTTAAAATTAAAATAAAATATAAAAAAATGAATATTTTAATTTAAAATAAAAGGATATATTTTCATCAAATTTCGTGAAAAAAAAATGTGTAAGATAAAAACATAAAAGGAAGAAACTCGGTTTTTAGATTTTTATCGTAAAATTTTAGATTATGTAGAAAAATGGTGTTTAGAAATAAAAGTAGTCCATTTTATTATCTATAACTTTTATATTTAACTTTTTTCGATAGGTCCAGTTTTGCTGAAAACCATTATGCACGCCCAAAAGGACTAGGGACTGGACTGGATCAATTTTTTTCCGTTAAGTCTCTTTGCAATAAATCTGGCACATAATGTAGGGGAGCGACGGGTAATCAGGAATAGCATGTAATGGGGAACACGCGATTTAAACCACTGATAGCATCTTTAGGAGCGCATGCGTAATTTTGAAATTTGACCATGTGCGGAAGTGCCTACAGAGCGCAAGCACTGTGGTTTTAGTCGAAATTCAAGCCTTCTATGAACAGGTTTTTTTGTAATTTTTATTATGCAGAAACAGTTTCATTAAAAAAATTGGTAGCGTTTTTAATTATTTTTATTTTTGGGTTGTAAGTTGTCTCTCTGTTGTCATTTTTTATCGTACTTTATTACACGCCTTCTGTTTTCAGTTACCCGACAGTAAGTTTTTTGCTAAACCTTTTCTTAGGGGGCATAATTTATATTTTTAGTAAATTTAAAGACCAGTGACGTATAAAAAGGGGTGGGGGGCCCGAGCCCCCCGAAGTAAAGATTTTTGTAGATATTTTCCACAAATTTCATGAATACAAACATAAAAGAGCATAAAATACGGCCTCATGGGGTCTCGGGTCCCTCCCAAAACTGTCTCGCCCCCCAAAGCTTTTTTCTAAATACGCCACTGGAATGATGCTTACCTAAGTACAATCAAACTTTGCGTTGACCAAGTTGTAGGTTTGAGTTTTTCCTAATAAAAATTATTATAACAAAAATTATTATTTTTCTTATGTGTTCCTAGTTACCCTCCTTTCCCCTATTGTAACATACATAAGGTTTCATTCATTCCTGTCAACCTAATAACTCGGATCGAGTCCATTATATTTTTCTGGTTGGTTGCGATATATTTTCTTTTATTTCCAATAATTTTCAATCTGATATAAATTTTTTCCTTTCTAAAGGTATGTTTGCACTGGTTTACTGCTTACTTACCACGCTAGTGTCTCATGATACAAATCCTCTAAATAGATGTTGTAGTCAAAGTCAATGACACAGTTTGAAATAAGTGACAAGAATGTGTTGTTTGCCAAATTACAACTGACAAAATTATAGTCGGTTAGGTCCGTGTCGATGAACCTAAAATAAAATAAAAAGCTTTTTATTTAAAAAAAATTACCTAGGAATATCGATATTAAGATTTTTATTAAATGGCCGCGAAAAATATAAAATTAAATCCGAAAACTAGTTAAACTGCTGTCATAATTTGACATAAGGAATGACATCTGACAGAACCCAGAGATATTAGAACATTGAAGAGATTGGACTTCACAACCAACCAAAATAGAAAAAGTGGGGACGCCATACGTTTGACATATCGAAAACAATAGTTGGGCACTTGGTGTTCTGTGGGTCGTGGCCTGCCGGCAGCCCAAACCAAACTGTTTTATACTTTGATTTTATTGTTACGGGCCCGTGCAAAATGGCGGAAGACGGGTTGTTTTTGTGTTGTGTTGCTGATATTTCTCCAATTTATCCAAATTCGATTAAGAAAACTTGCAAAAAATAAACAAAAATAGCGGTTGACAAGAATTTGACATTTCGTCTTTTGTTCTCTGGATTTTTTTGGTTGGGACGCGGCCATTTTGGATTTGCCGGTTTTACTTTGGTCAAATCCAATCCGCTAATGTTCTATTATCCGTGACAAAACCAAGAAGATAAGTTGGAAAACTATGGAACTTTTGTATTTAAAGTTTTTTGATCACCTATACAACCCTTTTACTTTTTATTCTTACCTCGAATTTTTGATAATAGAATACTTGAAAAACGAAACTGACGATTTGACATTGACGAACTCGACTTCATCAAATGTACAACTCAGGAACTCTACGTGGTTTAAATTGATATGCAAAAAAGTTGCGTTTTCAAAGTTGCAGTCCTTGTATTGAAGATTGTCAATTGTTTCGTTAAATATCCCTAAAAAATTAAAACAAAATCGCTAGTTTATTACCTACACAGTTCTGCCGTACAAAACAGAAACCTAGTGAGGAAGCATTCTTTAATTACGAGGGGAGGGGCCTTTTGGCCTTGCGTAACACTCAATGTT
This sequence comes from Aspidapion aeneum, assembly GCA_963576565.1. NCBI lineage: Eukaryota > Metazoa > Arthropoda > Insecta > Coleoptera > Brentidae > Aspidapion > Aspidapion aeneum. The sequence goes on along the minus strand of OY755038.1, from coordinate 27,220,411 downwards.
ATACTTAATGTGTTTTTTCCTGAAAACGAGGGGAGTGGGGGTCGAAAATCCCGAATATTTGCTTTACGTAATTTTAGTTGTTCCCGAAGTCAACATACGAGGTATGACAATAAAATTTTAAGACTGGCCCCCGTACTAACAGGTTTTAATTCTCCACGCCTCGGGCGGTTGAAGTTATTCACCTTGATGTGCGTTCTACTACCGCGCGCAATCTTGTCGTCTTTCCTATGCTAGTTTGCCTTATCCAGTGGTTTGAAGCGGATCGTGCATAGCTCATTTGGTAGAATCACGACAAACGAAAAAATTTAGCAATTTATTAATTTAAAGTAAAACTCAAAAAACGGCTACTGAATGCTTTCGAATGCTAAAGGATGTGTACGGGGAGCAGTGTATGTCTCGTGCAATGATTTTTATGTGGCATAAAAGCTTTTTTGAGGGTCGTGAGGAAGTGAAAGACGATGAACGAGAAGGGTTTTTGTTTTCGATATTAGGGGTGTTATTCTTATTGAATGGGCGCGTGAGGGTCAAACAGTTAACCAACATTTATATTTGGAAGTATTGATGTAAAAAAAGTCCAGATTTGTGAAAGAACTACTGCTCTACCAGGAGAATGCACCGGCCCACAATGGGTTATATGGCGGAGCTAGCACGACATTAGCCCTGTATATGTTTTTTAAATTATGATAACCAAACCCACCCAAATGTATTGCAGATAATCCAGTTAATAAAAAAATTCAACTGATAAAAAAAGTCTTAATGCATTTGTCTGTAACAGAGCCCTAAAGTTAAAAAATATTTTGGGAGAAAAATTTATGTATTTTTACAGTATTTTTAAATAAAAAAAATGACAATACACACAGCACTTTTAGGGTACATGGGTAAAAGTGGGTATAAGCAGTAACTGCACTTTTAAAAACTACTAGTAATTTCCTAATTCCAAAACCCTTTTTATGGTTAAAATTTTTTGAAATATATTACGTTTATTTTCGTCTCTATTTTTCTTTGTAAAGCCTGCAGACACAAGCTTAGCAAGGCTTAGTAAAATCTCCACCAGAATATTAGAGAGAAGGGTCTATTTGACTGCCATGTACGTGGTCTTTATACAATCAGTGTATCAGCCAAATGGAATAAATTCGACAGCAGATAGAATTTAGATTATTCTGAAAAATCCAAAAGTACTTCGACTAAGATTTTTAACGAGCAATAATTATGTTCAACATTTTTTTATATAGACCCCCTGCAAAGGGGTCTACTCGCATAAAACTTTTTTTTTTCAAATTAGATAACCACTTTGCTCGAAAGCTTATCAAAAAAGAAAAACATGAACTACTTTTTTTGACACCTGTCAAATATTAAAAAAAGCTAACCTTTAATTTTTTGCCATTTTTAGACAATAAAAAATATCCTTCTAAGTAAAATTTATAATTTAATTAAAAAACTTAAGTAAAAAGTTAGTAACATCCAACCTCTTTTGCAACTGGTTGATCCAACTTGTAAAAACTTGTTCGAAAGCTTATTAAATAAGAAAAAATATGGTGCGTGATTCTAAACCCCGAAAACACCTCTTTCCTTAAAGGTGGAGAGTTTCCAACTGTAAAGCTTTATAATATGTATTGTATTGTCGCTGTAACTATAAGTCCATACCAAATTTGATGTTGATCGGATATTTACAAGTTGGTCAAAATTGATTAACAAGAGGGACAAGGGCGGCGTCAATTTCACAATTTTAAAAATATAATTAAAAATTCGTGATCCCTGTCCCCAAAAGTACCTACATACCAATTTTGAACGAAATCGGACATACTTAGATGGTTCCCTTCCACCCTCTTCAAAGGGGCGGGGGGTTGCCAACCTTAAAGCATTATAATATTGTGTTGTATTGGCACTGTAACTTATAATAACTATAAGTCCACAACAATTTTGATGTTGATCGGATATGTACAAGTTGGTCAAAATTGTCCAAGGGAAAGGGGGGCGTCAGTTTCAAAATTTTAAAAATCTAATTAAAAATTCTTGATCCCCACCCCAAAAGTCCCTGCATACCAATTTTGAACGATATCGGACAAACTTAGATAGTAGCCCCCCTCCAGCATTTTCAAAGGGGGGGAGCTGTGAACTTCATAATATTAGTATATTGTATTGTCATCGGAACTTTAAGTGTGTACCAAATTTGAAGTTGATCCGATGTCTAGAAGTGGGTTAAAACTGAGTTAAAATTGAGTGTCGCGCTAGTCCATTGTGCGGCCCACAATGCCCTATCCATTAAGCAGTTTTTAGCTAATAAGAAGATCCCCGTCGTTAACCACCCACCATATTTACCAGACTTGGCCCCTTGCGACTTCTACCTGTTTCCGAAATTGAAGAAATCGTTAAAAGGAACCCGTTTTAAAATATTAGAACATGTCAAGAGAAAAACGGGAGGACTTCTTAACAGCCTCTCTTCTAATGATTTCCAAAACTGCTTCCAACATTTGAAAAAAATGCATGCAACGCTGCGTCGTTAAAGAAGGGGGACTATATTGATGGGGAACATCATTAAGTTGTATTAGTATTTAAATAAATTAGATTTTTTACAACAGTCTTATAATTTTATTGTCACACCTCGTACTTTTTATTCCATTTGAATCGGTATAAAAACTACACCAGGTTTTTTGAAAAAAAATATGAGTTTTTAGCATTTAAAACGGAAAAATAGAACAATGTGAGGATATTAGAATACTGCAGAATATAATGAAGCAAAAAATTAAAAGCAAGGAGGAAGAGGAACATCCTAACTTAAGAATGAATGTGGTCAAATCTTTGTTTGAAACTTGAGTAGAAACAAAATTTCGGATTTGCATTATCTTTACCCAAATAACATTTTAGGGCATATTGGCAAGCTGAAGAGTTAAAATTTCCAATCATATGTCAAAACCTTTTTCCTTAAAAAATCGAAGTTAAAGGTTTGTAGCAGTGGCGTATATAGAAAAAAGTTTCGGGGGGGCCAAGACAGTTTCGAGGGGGGGGGCGAGACCTCATGAGGCCGTATTTTAGGCTATTTTATGTTTGTCTTCATGAAATAATGTGGAAAATATCAAAAAAATCTTAGCATCGGGAGGGGCCCGGGCCCCCCAGGCCCCCCCGTATATACGCCACTGGTTTGTAGGATATGTCCTAAACTGGAAAAAATAACCTAAGAAGGACAATCTTTCTAATGTTTTCCCTCTTTGTAAGTCTTCAAACTCGTTTCAGCTATAAAGGCAAAGGGAGGAGAAAATTTGTGCTAAGCTTGACCTAGTATTCTACTTTGAGGTTCTCGATTGTCTTGGGCATTTTTAAGACAACATAGCTTGTAGAACAGTGTTAATCTTGACCTTAAAAACTTCTTGAAAGTTACGAACTTTTTTAATTTGCTACATCACTTAGAGGTACTTATTTCTTACCTGAATTAACTTTAAGGTAGGGCCGTTTTTGATTAAGTTACAGGTTGAAAATTATTATTTTTGACAAATAAGTACGACCTAAATGCATGGTTCAACTGTATAGGAAAATCTTCCATTTTGGCGGCAAATTTAAATCAGGAGAAAATAATGTTTTTGCTTTTGAAACAGAAAATATATTCTAGATTTTTTGCATAAAATCTCTTTTAAAACATACTACCAAAATGTTTACCACTAATTATTTTTGAATATTCGGTAAATTTTGTAGTATATCACTGATTCTTATCGAGTTGCGGAAAATATTGATAACCACCCTGTACTAACCAAAACGTCGTATTTAAAATAAATAGAGACAAGTCCGAAGTTTTCTTTCTATCGATTCAAAAAATAAGATATGACTAGCTCTGATTATTTTTAACATGCACTAGGAGATGAAATTTCTAGAAGAAGAGGAAACTTTCAATAATAAATTATTTGTGTGACCTAACCTGTAAAATTTCGATTTTCCACAAACTTTTTCTCCGCCAGATATTCACTCTGACGAAGTTCCTTGATCAAAGTTGAAGAGAACGTTGATATCCCCATATAAACGAAGCCTATAAGCAAATGCAATGTTGCTAGTAGCACAGTGGTCCTGAAGTGCATTGGTGAAAACAGTTTCAGGAATGTTTCTTTAATCTAAAAAATAAGCAAGTGTAACCCTGATCTTTTTAATTGTAAAATCGAATTTTTATAAGCTGAACCAGGGCCACGAAAACGAATCACGATCCTATAATTTCGTGACGTCATAAACGTCAAACAACCCCCCCCCTCCGTTTATACACTATTGCAAACACGACGGATACGATCGCTGCGCGTTGCTTGCAGAAAATGATTTTAAATAAACATTTTTGAGTGTTTTTATCTCAAAATCGATTAGTGGGAGTTATTAAATTTGGTTAAAACTAAAATTAATAAAGTGTTTAAAAACATTGATTAATAAAGGAAAAACTGTCAATTTTTCGAAAAAAATCTGTTTTTTTCATAATTTGTTGAATTCCTTTAAAGTTTTGACACTAGTTTATACAGGGTGTAGTTTAAATGATGCTCCAAACTTTAAATGTTGGTGGCGAAGGTTCAAATAACTTTTAGTCTAAGTTTTTTGTTTTCAAGTTATAGCATTTGTCAAGTTTAAAGAATAGAGGATCCGAAAATGTTAAAAATGACACATTTGACAAAGTCAAATAATTTTGTGGGTCATTATCAAGGTCTTTTACACTTTTACACAGGCTGCCTACAGAATTTGACCAGTCATGTGAACTTAACTGGGCGACTGTGGCTGCGTCATCGGGTTTCCATACAACAAATGGTTTAAGGCAACCCGGTGCCGTAGATTTTTTAATCTGATTACAATTTGCGAGTCAGGTTCAATGACCTTTCAAATTATGCAGGTAACCTATGTAAAAGTAAAATGGTTATTATTAAAAAATGTTTTATTGCTTTCTTACAAAAAAATTATAGGTTAGGGAGATACAGTGTGACCAAATGACCTTTACAATGGGGATCTATGTAATTTTTTTTAGGAATTATTTTTCTTAATGTGCTAATAAATTTCCAAAAAATGTTGAGATAAATTTTTGTATATTTCTAAACGCCCCATAATAAGTCCAAAATTGGTAATATAATTTTAATACTTATTATTATTTTTATTGTAGTGCCTAATTCCATAAAACTTCAATTGCCAGATGTAATTTTTAAGAAAAAAATGTTGTTAATTTTGACACTCTGTATGTAAAAAACAAAGACGTGTGATGCAAAATTTAATAGGATTTTTTTCGCTTTAACCTTTACTTCCAACCGTTAAAGTTTGGTGCATTATTTAAATTACACCCCGTATACTTACGTATACTGTACAACAAACAATACAAGGTCTTTTAAAATGTAACTTTATTGTTATTTTTTCCTTTTATAAAAGTTTGGTGGAATAGCAGGATGAAGTCGGCAAAAATTTTACTAAAATTTCATGAAAATCCATAGTGTCGTTTTACAAACATCGCAAAAAACCTGAACCTTTCCATAAGAGACTATTGATATATGAAATATCCGGTTTAGCGGATCATGCATGGTCAAATGATCACAGGATTCAGTGGTCAGAAGCTAAAGTTTTGCACAAGGAGCCGCATTGGTGAAAACAAAAGTATCTTGAAGCTGCGTTTATAATGTAGAATAAAGAAGTTTTCAGCCAATCAAGCACGGACATACCAAACATATGGACACCACTCCTTAGGGAAAACAGGCGTCTTAGGATTAAAAAGGGGGCGGGCCGTCACACCTGAATGCACACCAATTAGTATAAGTAGTAGCCTAGAGACTAGATTGTTTAGTTTACACTTGAAAATGCTTAGAGATACTTAATAACCGAAACGTCGTGTTTTAAAATAAATAAAAACAATGGAAGTCCAAAATTTTATTTCTAGGACCTATACTTACAGAAAATATTCCTTCCGATATCAGATTTCTAGTCGGACTAATCGGCCTATCCGGATAGGCGTTTCTTCCTGGTAGCTCCAGTTCTGTCAAACCATACTGCGTTCTGGCTTTGTTTAACTTATGCAACCTGAAAAAAATATGTAATTCGAAAAAATTACATGCTAATTAACCATATTTTTTTTTATTTACTCGTGATTTCAAAACCAGGCTTCTTACAGAAATCATAAATTGTCCTTTTTCGGATGATTTCAAAAATTCAGGATACTTTACTTTACCAAAGAGTCTAAAGTCCTAGGATCTAAAATTCTAGATCTAAAAGTCTAGAATTTGGTTGAAGGTTTAAGTAATATTTTCCCTTGGATGCAATAGTTTTTAATATTTATATAATTTATTTAAAAATACAAGGTGACTTAAGTGCATGATATTTTCCCGTCCACAAAACTCCATTCATTCATTCATTCATTCATGACAAACGAAAAAGCAGACAATTAGTTATACCTCTGATAGACGGCCAAAGCTTCAACTTCTCTGGATGCCTCTAGAAGATATCTTGGAGATTCTGAAGCCCAAATGAGGCCCACTATGCAGCCTAGCATCGGAAAGATGTTGAAAATGAGAAATCTAAAATAAAAACGATTTTTAGCCAAATTATTAGCTTATGCATAAAAGGTGTCCCAGATAAAATTAACTATATATGGGTATCTCAAAAACGGATACATACATACATACATACAAGATACATTTTGGTTAAATAAGGAAAATGTTGCGCTATTCCGAGCCCAATCAGATGCTGTATTAAAATTAAAAATATCTATAGGGATTTTCAAAATATAAGCAACTACGGCCAATCGAGTGACGTAAACGAATTTTTTTAGGATACAACTGGGGTCTTATAAAATTTATATCTCAAAAACGATAGCATCAGTTATGTATGTAACGTACTTTTCACACATTAATTGAAAATGTCACAAAAATAAAGCAACCTCAACACCCAGAACCACTAAATCTTATGGTTAGCTATAGGGGAAGACGGGGGAATTACGCCACCTTAGGGAAACTAGCAAAATTAAAACGTTTAAAATGAATTCTAATTGCAAAATCTTTTTTATTTATTTAGCTTATTAACATTCAATAAAAATTTTTTTTTTTTATATATATAAAAGAAATATATATATTTTTTTTAAGTTGCAGTTGGAGGAATCACATCATGGTACGGGGCAATACTGCCACATTCTTGAGGTAATACCGTCATATTAGTTTTGTTTATAGCTGATACTTTCTACTGGTTTAGAAAGATTGTTAAATAAAAAACACATCAACATATTTTATAAAAATGTATTGGCCAATACAAAAATGAATTTTTTTCGAACCCTAATTAAAAATTTAAAAAATGTTAATCTAACCACCAGATGGCGACTATGTAAAAATTAAAAGCAAATCAGCATAATCTACTGAAATCGCAGCCGAAATCAAACTAAGGCGGCGACACGTTGTAACTGGAATGCTTTAGCTTCTGGCACCACTGCTGTTCTGGTATTTCTGGTTGCCTATTACCCCGCATGACTGAATTCCATTCGTCTTCCCCTACATAGGTGCCTGCTGGCGCCATTTTTTGAAAATGATTTCTTTATATCTTTGAAAGATTTTTTATTTATGATTTTAAATTTTGATTTGTTTAGTTGGTAAAATTATTTAAAAAAATAAAATTAAGAAAAAATAAAATATTGAGTGTATTATGTAATTTGATTTTTTTTTACGTTGATGTCAAAAATCGAATAAAAAGAGGGACAAGGAAAATTTCCCAACTAACATTTGTAGTAGCTGCTAGAAGATCCAAAGACTTTGCTATTATCTTATGGTAGAAATGTGGTGATCCCAAAAAAATTCGGCACGTTTTAGTTCTGTCTACTATCTTGTATCACGAAAAGATAGAGCTTTCGTAAAAACGACCCTCTAAACTACTTCTTAGGATTGTGACTTGATAGTCTATTATGATAGTCTTCCCTGCCACGATAGGACGTTGTTAAAGTTTTACTTTTTTTTTAGTCGTTATTTCGTAGTCGCCGTGACTTTTGTATGTTACTTAATTACCACTAGAAAGTGAGGCTTCATTGAAGTCGCAAACAAGTGTATCCGACAACCACATTATAACTTTAATTTTTACCATGTGTGTGTGTCATTATAGTAACATCTGATGTAATAATGTAGCGAAAATAACTTTTTGTAACAACTTGAAAGCTTTAAATACTTTGACTTTTTTTTTAGTGTCGATCTTTTAAAGTATTTAAAGTAGACACTACCTCCTGTCTCTACTTTGGAAAAGTAGACTTTTTGCAGTCGCATCTTGGTCGCGCTCATTCTTAACCCTGTTTTTGTGGCTCCTTTTATGAATAAGAAGTGGTTTTTCATGAATTTCCAACAGATCTAGAAACGTTCAATCTCTACTTTTTTTAGTTATAGTAACAAATATTAAAATCAGGATAAAAAGAAAGAAAACATAGAAAAAAGTGTTCAAATCGATCGTTTTGTCCCCACAGCATTTATTTTCAGGTAGACCATTTTCGCAATGAAGCATCATTAGTACCTAATTGAAATACAACAACACTTGGACACCATCCAACATTTAACAAATGTTTCTTAATAATATATAATATGGGAAATACAACAAACAATAACAAAATACAACTTAACAAAGTGCAATAATGCAAGGTTTTACTCAAAACCGTAAATAACAGTTCCATACCAGAGGTGAAAATGGTGAAACTAAAGAACGAAAAATCATAGAAACAAAAGTTTTCTGTACCTCCGCCCTGACTAGCACCAGTCAAAGGTTCCGGGTTCGAGTCCCGGCCGAGGCACTTAATTTTGTTAAATAATATTTCGTTTTTTAATTTCACCACTGGCTTAAAACAAAATACGATTTACTTAAATTTATAAAAAAAATAAGTTGATTTTATGTATATAACTACGTTCTTTTAGCTCCTTGATAACACTCTAGAATAGGACCTCGCTTGATCAGTTTCTAGTAAAATAAATCACAATATTTATTTAGGTTTTTAATGCAATACTTATAAAAGTTTTCGTAATACAATACTTGAATTGGTTTTTGTAAAGTATTCTCCCCGGTAAGTGCCGCCCCCGAAAGTACAAAATGTAAACTAAAATGTGTAAACAAACCTGTAATAAGAGGCAATAATTAAGACTACGAGACGCATTTTCATCATTAACATCAACAAAAACTGACAAATTCACAAAACCACGATCCTACAGAACACAGAATACCGCATCAAAAAAGCAGGATTGGGCAGTGTTGTTGACAAAAATGACAATTGGCCTCATTCCAACAAATAAAGGGTAGTGATATTGCTTATCGCGTGGTCCCTACTACTGTGAATGTGTTTTTATAGTGGCGGAAGCAAGGGACTAATACGTTGCCGCGACGGAGGAGTAGAAATTTGTGTGTGCTATCTAAAACTAAAACGTAACACTGCTTACACTACCATAAAAGTGGTTCGTATTACGTTGCCGTAACTTAGGCTCACTTTCAAGTTATCCTTTCGACTATTAGGGAATATTGTTTGGGACGCCATGTTCTTTTTTGTAAGTAGAAAATAGAATATTTTATAAACACATTAATTGAAGGTTACCAAATGCATATATTAAACACCATTTGTTGGAGTTAACTGCCGATTAGGAAAACATAACCTCAAAAACCACAACAAAAAAATTCATCTATCAGATACCATCCATCAGATACCAGAAAACGATTCAATTTTACAGGCGCGTCGGTTTTTTGCAATAAATATGATGCATGTTTTACATAAAAATTTGCGTCGCAGTTCAATATTGGTCCTCTGCTGGTAAATTCTCTCACTTTTATATAACATAGTACATATTATAGCCATAACCAAACTAAAAAACTTAGCCAGTTTGTTCACTGAAGTGTTCACCATATTGTGTAATAATTCTACCAAAAAGAAACGATAATATTATTTGCAACTACATCGCTACTTTTATGTCATTACGGAAAAAACAGCCTCTACGAGGTAATAGATACTTGGCTGCGACGTAGTAGTGTAGTCGTTACTACAGTGACTTTAAACATGTGGCTAAGTAGTGATAACCGCAAATTGGTTCCCCACTTAGGGAATTACCACGTCGCTATATGGTATACTGAGACGTAGCGGGATTACGTTGCGGTTACTTTTAAGAAATTCTTACTGGTGAGGGTGTCGTCGCGAAAACTTTAATTGTTAGTTGGGTTGGGTCAACCCATACAACCAATATTCTAGATCAATCAACACTTGTTAAGTTAGTCACAGTTTCCCCACTCTACCCTACCTGTGCCATGAGCTCCAATGCTCTCTATTATCGGTAACCAGGTCGATTCCTAAAGTCGGCATCGTGACGTGAAACACCATGGCGGTATAAACGGCCCCCAAGGGCCACAAAGAGTGCAAAATGGCTCCGTATCTAGATCTTCGTGCCCTCGAACAAGTCTCCGTCATATAGCTGAATGACAGAGGGAAAGCACCCGCGACTCCTAAGCCTGAACAAAATCTAAAAAAAATATGTCTCTAAAAACTCTGAACCTACACAATATCTAAGGTCAAAATATTACCTCAGTCGGAAATTGCTTCGTTTTCGAGATATACAGGGTCAGTGGCGTATATAGAAAAAAGTTTCGGGGTGGGCCCGAGGCCGTTTGGGGGGGGGGGGCGAGACCCCATGAGGCCGTATTTTATGCTATTTAATGTTTGTATTCAGGAAATATGTGGAAAATATCTAACAAATATACAGGGTTAAGTTAAAAAATAAAAATCGTAGTTTTAAAAATATATGAACATGTTTAACGCATTACTTTAAATACTGGTATTCGGGGTTCTTTCACGCTGCACTTCTGACAGTTTAAAATGGTCATAACTTTTTTATCGGTGAACTTTTTTCGGTAGGAAATATAAAATTAAATTAATAAAAATTCAATTAAAAGTATGTTAGAAAAACCCACTACTAATTCACTGACCGACCTTTTTTTAAAAGTATCTTGAATATTCCTGTGTGGCATCAAACAATAAAAAAAAATATTTTTAACAAAAAAAAGTTAAAAAGCACACTGAGAAAAAAGCTATGGTGTATTTTAAACCATCAGAAGTTTAATGTAAAGTGTCCTTTAAGATTCACAGTAAAAGAATTTCCATATTCGAGTTTCGCAACCCAGAAAACTAAGAAAACCCTCGGATACCAGTGGCTGTTTCTCTATAATTGCTCATGTGCAGGTGCACTCCCAAATTTTACTTTAAAGAATATTAAAATTTGACCATTCTTTAATTAATACTTCATAAAGTATTTAGAAATTAAAACCCGGTATGTATGTGTTTGTATTCGTGTTCAAACGAGGATGCGTAGGCTCGCTGTCGCCTGCGGCGCCGCGCTTTACTGGACCCAAATTCTGTGCACCGTTGATGTTATGTCGCATTCTATTTACGAAATATAGAAAGAGAGGACGATATGATAAGGATGTCCCTATAGAATTTTACAGTACACAGACTCTGGGCCTTCGATTCGTGCTCTTGTAAATCAATTGTGGCGATTGATGCCGCCCGCACTTCCGTGATGCCACCCGTGAGAACTGTTACCATTGGCTTCTAAAAGTAGCTTATAAGCACCTTAAATTAATGCACTGAGACAAAAGACAAAACTAAAGATATATTTGCCATGATTTCAAAAATATAAAGGCTGTTGATATTTGGATAAGCCGCTTTTGAGTTATATTAGTTTTAAATTACTGTTAAAGTGCACTAACGATAAATCCACTGGGCCCAAGGTTCCGTATTGTAGTATGTATGATGTAAATTTGTAAATTAAATAACTCAAAAACTGCTTAACAAACCCCATATGTTTTTTAAATCAGGGAAAATACGTGTTTCTTTAACTTCTTTCTATAACTTAAGAAAGCTGCTGCAAAAAGAAAAAATTATTTACTTTTTTACGTACTACAAGATTGCAAAGGGATAAATACTTGAACTTTTAGTTATTAAAAGTAATAGAAGAATAATCTTAACACAATAGTTATTTTTAAAATTTAAAATAAAGAATTATTCGGTTGACACGAATCAATACACCAACATGTCCTAGTCTATTAAAATCGATCGATATTTACGTCTGGAAATATAGTAGGCAGCCAACACGCACGGCTTAAAAGAGTTCTTTTATTTTTGAGGGGCGCATTGTTTTATATTTTTTGGTGGTGACTTTTTTAGTAGGAATAGGTACGAATAAGGATTTTGTTTACTATACGAACCGAAACAAAATACTGTCGACTTTAATTATAGATAATTAAACGACTTCGAATTATGAAAGATCAACTGTCAGCCTGCAATGTAAATCTGTCAAAATACTGCAATAATAGTGTCATTGCATACAACGTTAATTGCATGGCTTTATTCGAATAAGAACCTATTAGGGACCTATTGCAACAAAGCCAGGCACAAATTGTGCCGGGCACTTTATTGACAGTTTCGCATTAAAAACTGACAGTTGATCTTTCAAAATTGACATATTAAAGTCGAATTTAGAAATCCAGTCGTTTATTTTCCATTAATAGTGGCGTCACTATTAATTCCGGCTCTTATAATACACAATGGTGCACAATTTGTGCCTGACTTTATTGCAATAAGTCCCTATTATCCTTTCGGAAATATCTTTAGCACGTACCTAGCTGTCATAAATAACCCATAAGTTGGCATCACTGAAGCAACGGCGGAAAACAACGTTGCCACTGTTAGAGACGTAATCAGCGCCCTTCTTCGACCGACGAAGTCTCCAAGCATACCCCATCCGATGGATCCTATTGCCATTGACAATAGAGTAATTGATACTAAAATAAAAAATAAAACTTTAAGGGCCGTTCATATTCGATACGAATTACTTTATACTAGACTAAATTTGTAAAATAAAGCTGCAGAAAGGGTATATTTTGTATATATTTTCCGGCTTCAGAATTGAAGATGGCGGCGGGCAAAGTTAAGAAACAAAATAAATTCCCTGTTTTAGGAGAAATGAAATTAATTTTAATGGATACACCTTAAGCGAGACCTACTTAATTTTAAACCTTAAAAAAATTTGACACCTGTCACTTCAAAACAAAATAGCGACTATATTTCAAAAAAATTTTCTTCGATAATTCCTTTAATTTTTTTGCGATATTTATTTTTAACGTCTCCTGATAAAGCCTTGACCAGCTTATTAAACTTACTAAAAATAAAAATTAAGTGCACCAGCTGACCCAAAGACGGCGCTTAATATGTCAAAAATAAAGGAGCCTGCTTCATAACCTATAGCCCAAATTTAATTTTAACATAAAAAAATTCTGGTTTTTATCAAGAAAAGTCAACTTTTGTAAGTATTTATAAAAAGTTACAATTTGACAGTTAACATTCAAGATGGCGGCCGAAGTTCAAATAAAAAAAATATTTTTTCATTCTTGTTTGACAGAACTAGTGTTGGCGTGCAGTATATCAATTTATACATGATTTATACTAAATGAGGGTCGCTAATTTTCAAAATTGCATAATTAATGACATATGTCTATTATAATCCAAGATGGCGGCTTTGGCAATACAAAAACAACAGTGTTTTTTTGGTTTGGTAAATTTTTTTACCAAAAGTAATTTTATATTACTCTAATAGTCCAGTCATTATAGAATTTTAGCTTGCAAAGGTGGTGTCGTATTTTTTTTTTAGTTTTCGACTTTGGGGGAGGGCTGCTCCCCCGCCATCTTGTTTTTTTTAAATTAATATTTTACTTGTACAGTTTAGAAAAATAAGTTTTAAAGAAAAGTTTGAAGACAATATAATTTTATAGAAAAGCGCTGTACTACGATTTTTGTCAGACGAATGGTTTTCGAGTTATGAAGCTAAACATTTCGCCGCGATTTTGGATATTAACCAGATATTTTTTTTAGTGGCCTTTGTCTTTAGAAACTGTTAAAAAATAAACCGAAATTATTAAGTTTTATGTCATTTTTACCTTCCTAGCCCGCGCAGCAATGGCTAGAGAAGGTATTGTTTTCGACGAAATTATTTTTTTTGAGATAACACCGAAATTGTGTTATTTGGGTGTATTTTGACCTATCATATCAATATAGTCGTGATATCTGTCTGTGTGTGTGTATTTTTTTCTGTCCGTAACACGATAGCTTCTAAACAGCCGAAACAATTTTCATCAAATTTTCAGGTAAAATAGCGTTCGACACTCTTACGAGCTGATTAGTTTTTGGTCAAAATCCATTAATGCTAATGACAGTTTTTTGACAATTAAAAAATGCTTACTTTTTAACGGAGCATCGCATCAATATGGGGTTTTCGGAATATAGTAGACTTCATTTAACCATAGGAGCATTATTTTCCGAGATATTTACAAGTGTTTTCAAGGCTAATTATCATAGCTTTACCTGTGCTAATAGGCTAGCTAGGAAGGTATCAATCCATCATGGATCCATTTATTTTAAAAAGTAAGCATTTTACAGAAAATGTGTAAGCAATTTTATTGTAGAAAATTAAATTTTTTAAACGTTGTATTATTTATGTGGTTCATTTCTACGGTTAGAACTTAATTGCTTTTTAAAATCACGAAAAAGATCATGTTTTTTTTTAGGTATTAAGCAGATTTTTCAATATTGATTTAATTTACGGACGCCCCTAAATTGTTTGTAGATGAAACTAATCTTCCCTTATTATACATCGTTTAAAAGAAAATTTTATTGTCAACAATAAAGTATTGACAACATTTTTGGATATAGAGCTTGGTATTTCAGGAAAATCCGGTAAAATATGTAACAAACATGTTTCATTTTTTAATTTTTTTAAATTACCTGATTAAACGAACTACGGACGCCACTGAAGAGTTTATTATTAGTCGTACTCCATTGACTTATAAATCGTTAAAAAGGAAATTTTATTCTCTACAATAAAGATAATTATTTATTTTCCCCCTAAGAAGCTTAGTTTTTGAGAAAATTAAAAAAAAATATTAGGTTTTGGGGGGTCTGGGGGATTTTTGCAGCTATAATTTAAAATACTAATATAATTTTATTTTTAGGTTAGATTTTACACATTTTTTATGCATTTTTCTGTTATTGTGGGTTTAGGGCGTTAACTTAGTTAAATCAGAAATATATAGGAGAAGAGAGGATAAAAAAAATTGGACCAAAACGTGCCCCGGCAACATTAATCTGTGAGCTGTGAGTTCAGCTAGAATCCATTGTTAAACTGCGGTCCTCATATTTTGCATCTACTCAACTACCTCTAGCGCCTGCACTATGAGATAAAATGGGAATGGATTAAAAGTTCAAAGGTCAAGTTCGAAAAACGGGACAAATGGCGTCCCGTTAATACCTTTGCCCGGGACAAAACATTCAATAACGGGACAATCTCGTAAAATACGGGACATCTGGCAACCCTAGTGCCGGACCCTAAGAACCAAATGTGTGTGTCCATAGAGAAATTTGTCTCTGTGTGTGTCACACTCCGTAATAAAAAAAATTCCGAGCATTTACTAAATGTTTAGTCTAAATGCCATTTAGTATTTTAGCTTATTCGGCAATTTTACTTTTATTTTATAAAATCGTACGCGACGATAATTTATAGTTCGGGGAAGTCCCGAGTTTTCTGGTATCGCAGACGCAGGACCTTTAAAAAAACAGGCACCGATCTACAATGTTCGAACGTAAAGGATTCGTTTTCGATGGCCGCCAAGCCCAAAAAGTCTTTTTTTGCAAGGATTTTAAACTCAATCGTTGTTACTAGGCCTCTCTTTTTCTTAATGCATCTGTATAAGTGAGAAGCAGCATACCGCATCATACCAGAAATTACGCCTCCTTTACCGTTCTGCCTCACCGGAGTAACTAAAATTCATATCATTATTTTTTAGACAAGTTTTTACACCTTTTTTTCGTTGGCTTATGCTATTTGTTCTGGTAAACAGCTGATAACTCAAAAAGTTATCCCAAAAATTATGATATGGAGTTTATCTTCTCAAGATAAGTTACTGAAGTAGAGCGGTACAGTAGCTGCGTTCGGTATTTGCATCTCAGACGTGACGGATTTTTGGTCACGTGATTACAGATTAGTCTGAGCAAATTGGAATTAACGAACGATTCAGGTCAAATCGATCAAATTTTTATAAATGGTTATAACATTAAATATAACCAAAAATATTATGTACATATTGCAACTCACGCCCAGCTATAATTTTGACAAAATTTTCCTGTAATGTCGGAAATTTATATAATTTGTTGTCTTCGACATCAAATAATTCAATTTCAATCTTTTTACAAAAAAAAATTATTTTTGTAAACAAAACAAATACACAACATACGTCACAATCTCAAATTAATCTGTTTTGTCCATCAAAATGTACGGAGCAACCAGATTTACGTGACTAGTCTGAGCAGAATTACCGAACGATTCAGATCTACCTCCCCTAGATCTAGATGGAATTAACGAACGATTTCGATCAAAAAGATTAATCCGACGTAAATACCGAACGAAGCTAGTGGGAGTATTTTCTTGTATAGTGTGGTATGTTGTTTCTCACTTATACAAATGCGTTATAAAAAGGAGAGAGGACTAGTAACCACAATTAGGCTTAAAAGGTGCGCAAAAACACAGCTTTAATTAGGGAGTTTATGGAACCGTTATTTGACACTTTGTTGTGGTAGTGGTAAGTACTGCGTCTGCGTATTAGTACTTAACCACTATCGTAGTACCGTACACCGTAGTAGTACCTACTTACGCTTTGTGCAATTTTGGTTACAATATTTACCTTTTGTAGAAACAAACATGGCAAATTAAAAGCACAATTATTAATAATGATGGTGAATACATATTTGGATAGGAATATACACAAGTTATGTGGAAAATATGGTATAGTTAAAGAATAACCAATATGTATGCAGTGATTTAAACAATGCATCACAAAATTAGGTAAGAAAAGTAAACAAAAGTAAAAAATTGTTTTGTATGGAATATCGCATACCTACGTTACAGTTAATCAGACAGGGAATGCGACAATTCACCGCGAATGATTAGCCCCCGGACCTTAAGCCGCGTATTCATTTGAGGCAGAATTCGCAAACCTCGCAGAGGGACCAAACGGATCCTTCGTTTGCATTCATGCTAAAGTGAATACGCGCCTTGAAATTGTTTGCCTTGTATTCACTTGAGCATGAATTGTTTGGCCTCGTAACGAGGCACAAAATTATTGTTTACATAGAATTTAACATTTTATTTTCAGAAGCTACGGATCCGAATTTGCTTTACTGAGTGTCGAGTTCATGAACACCTCAACGGACTGTTGCTGCTCTGCGTTTCCAAAATAGAAGAATTTTATTTACGTTATTTATGTTACCTTATCTTTAGAGATATTTGAAAAAAATATATTTTTTCATTGTTAAAAAAACAGTTATTTTTCAATGTTAGAAAAACATTTCTTTTTCACTTAAAAATCAATATTTTTTTAACGTTCGAAAAACACTTTAAAAAAACGTTATAAAAACATAAGATTATTTTTCTAACGTCAGAAAACGGGTTATTAAGCTTCTTTTTCACTATGAATATGACGTTAGAACTAACATCCAACCTAATGTTATGTTTTTAAATTATACATTATTTTGACATTATTAAAATGTTTTTGTGTTTAGTGAGTATGTACGTACAACTGTGTACGTACATAGTACGTCCATTAGCTACGTACATTTTACGGACATTTTACGTCGGTCCTTCTCGAGACCAAAAAGGCACGTACAATTTACGTACACCAGCTACGTACATAGTACGTACATTTTACGTTCATTTTAGAGATGCGCTTTAGAAAATTAAACCACGGAATTTCGTAATTGATGGCGTACACAAGTTAACATTTAACGGCATTGTTCCCAAGTAACACAAATTGCTGAAAATCAGCTACCAAAATACTTTAACAGCAAAACTGAATGTAAAATAGCTATTACAGCTGTATGCCGTTTCACTTCTAAGCAGCTTCTAAAGTGTTGTCGTTGCTGATTAGGCAATCTTTATTTAGCTCTCAAGGTGTCCATGAGAGCTCCAAAATATAGCACGTTAACATAAAAGTAATTTTGTCTAGAAATAAACAAGAAACAATGGCAACTATTGCAAAATAACTATTTCCTGTAATGGACAGAGACTTGACTAAAATGGCTGAAGAAAAACTTGTTATGTTCTACACTACTGTGATATAATCGCGCAAAAAAGGCGGTTTTCATCGTCAAATTGTTTGCCAGGTTAACTTTTCTGATGAAACAGGTCAAGATGGCTCGTCAAAACGCAAGCGCCTCGAAAATTCAGAATAATAAACGTTTTTTTTCGGTGTTTGTTTTTAGGTTAGAAATTATTTTATTACAATTATCCTCTAAATACCTGATAAATCAATTCTTAGTCATATTTTATTGAATTTAACACTTTCTAGAAGTTATTTAGGCCCGGGATTAATATTTTTAATATTTTTTAGTCCATAATTTTAAAGAAAAATAAATTGGAAAACCATCATGGCCGCCTCGGCCGTCTCATTGGTTTCAGCAGTTTACCTCTAGACAAGCTATTTTTTAATACTTAAGCCTAAATAATGTTGATTTCTAGCTAACTTGCCTTCTAACAATTGGCCCAATAGGTAATACGAAAAAAAAAGAAGAGTCACAATACTTATTTACCTAATCTGTGGAGTCACAGATGTTATCTTTCATCTTGGGCGGTGTCACAACAAAATAAACAAATATCTCAATTAAAAATTGTGCGAACGTTAGAAGATAAAGTTATTACGTGCCCTACCACAGTACCCCACCAGTGGGAAGCAAAAAACATTGTATTGGCCACCGCCATCAGAAACCCTTAAGCTGGGTTTATACAGAAACATAGCATATCATGAGACATAGCATGACATAAGATATCATTACAGAAGGAAACTGTAAGGCTGTTTATACAAAAAATATAATAACATGACAACATACAAGCTTCGTCCAAGTTCTTTAAATGAGGCCCCACACACTCTCAGTAATTGGTAATTGCAAGGGGAGAATTACCACAGTGCTTGGTACTGGCAATTGACTCTGGTGCACTCTGCTTGAAATCAGGTGAGTCTAAATAAACAGACTACTAAAGCCCCTTGACTTGAAGTAAAAAAAACAGAGTGTCATTCAAACCAATGAGATTAAAAAAATATTTTTTGATCTGATGGATTCAAACTTTGTGTCTCTGAATGACATAATTTGTCATTAAGAAACACTATTTTTTTTTGGAACATTCTGATTTGACTGTTTTTTACTAAACACCGAGGGGTGAACAGCTCTCACAATCGGTGTACACATTTCTCACAATCTGTTCACAATCCCTCCCAATCACCCACAATCTCTCACAATCTTACCACAATCCCTCACAATCTCACCATAATCCCTCACAATCTGTACACAATCTTAGCAAAAGATTGTGGATTTTCACAATCGGTGTACACATTTTGGGGTTAGCTGGTCACCCCTGGGTTATTATTAAGTAGCAGGGCCCGTGACGGTAAAATTAAGAGGGCGGCAAAGGAAACTATAGACATGATGACCTTTTTGTTTTTTTTTTTTTTTGGTCACAAGAATTTTTGATGGGACGCCCCCCGCCCCGCCCCTTCAGGCACGCTACGCCGTCCCCAATCCCTTCACAATCCCTCACAATCTTGCCACAATCCCTCACAATATTTACACAATCTTAGCAAAAGATTGTGGACTTTCACAATCGGTGTACACAATTTGGGTTAGCACCCCTCGCTAAACACACTCTTGACTACCAATTTTCACTTGTGCCAAGTAAGAAAAAATGAAAAAAGCATGGCACATTGATTGCCTTGGTTTTTTTAATTTTTAGTTAAAAAAGTTTTATTTACATTTTTTAATTTTAGAAAGCAGTTAAAAGAAATGAAGTACAAAGTCCAGAAAGCAACCCAGAATGAAGCCCATTTGCTCAGCCCTTAGGAATGTCAGCAAGGAAGCCAAAAAGGGGGTCTGCTTGCAATTGACTCCAACTCATTTTACACAATTTTTTTTTTATAATTATTAAAATTAAATTATATAATGTACAGGGAATTAAACATCTTTGCTTTATTACCATGAATGTATGGTAGTGGCGGTTAGCACCCTTAAACGGTCTAACCTGGCACGTAGGCATGCCTTTCTGGGTATGTTGTGCTGTGTACTTACTGTGTATGACTCGGATAACAATTTCTATCTAGTAAATAGAATCCAGCAGACTTCAAAATATATTTTAGGCCAGAAACTTAGTCATCATGATATACCACATAATGCCATAATTATAGCCTTAGAGCACTGGTGTACCTTTTGACATAATCAACAGGGTACGGAGAGCCACAATGTGCCTGCACTAGCTGTTAGTTCAAAATAGGCACTCCATATACCGTGTATGTGGTGATTTCCTAAATAGTCAGGTCACCAAATCCATTCAGAGAATCACCAGATTAACCCACCCCCCTCATATCTATATTTTTTTACCTACTGGTCAAAGCTTGTCCGTTACCAGACTACCCATGGGTCAAGGCTTCTATAGTTAGCTCTTATGACAGGCCTGGAGGTTACCTTGGTGCTATTATGCATATTCATAATCTAAAAAAATCTAATAAGAAAGGGGCCCCTCTTGCCTCCCAAACCCCCATGAATGTAAAATAATAAGTTTGGAATTATTTTTATAGAAATAGCGGTGAATGTATTAACATTTTTATATTAATGTTTGTAATTTGAAATAGCATGATTGGCTAATAAAGATTTATTCAATTCAATTCAATACACCATTGTATCAAATGTGTATTACATTGGTGAGTGGTCCAACAGAGGGGTTGCAGAGATACAACAAAAAGGAGGAGAATTTATATTTTTTGAACATACATTGTATAGACTTAAAAAATTAATTAGGCAGTATATGGTTTTCTTTTACAAAAAAATGTTTTTTTTTTCTAACATGCCAAAATAAAAGTTTTTTGTACCTCTAAGAAGGATTTTTCGAAATACATTCTTTAAAATAAATGGAAATTCTTGAGAAACCATATTTATTACACAATTACCAAAATAGTTTTTTACTCAGTTATGTAATACACCAGAATGTGCCCTTTGTATTTAAAGTTCTCTAGAAAAAGGGGGATAGGTGATCGCCTCCATCCTCTCTGGGATCACCACTGGTAAGGCAGGCCTTTTTGTTATTAAGGTAACTAGGTAAATAAAAACAAGAAATTTATTTATTTAGTTATTCAACTAATAAACTGGCCTCTTAATGCCCAGGGTGCAGCACCTTAGAGGGCCCAATACAATGGGTTACACAAGTGGGTCCATACCTTTTTGAGAGCCTGGCCTGATTATGTGCTAAGTTAAACCAATTCTACAGTACTTACTAAAAAATTTGTACACTTGCTGTCGGCAGCTCACATAGTGCACAATGATGACAAAGTTAATGCTTAATTATATATCATCTTTTAATGCTAAGCAGGCAGAAAAATGGAGGACCAATGTACCAAAATCCATTGTGCATTATGTTGTTATATACACCAGCCGTTGAGTTACAACAAAAAACAGACAGACTGATGAAAAAATTTTGACAGCACTTTTAAGGTTCACTCAGGACTGATAAGTACCAGGCAGGAACCCCTTGTAATGGCTTCATTGTGTGCCCCCTGACAAGGCATCGCACCAGGGTTTCAAGGAACCAGTCACTGTTTACCCAACTTTAGTTCCCTGTCAAAGATAAAGGGATACTCTAAACGATGGGCAAATAACTATCTTTTATGGCTGTGAGTGGACATTTGTTTAAACAAACACCAAATTGCTTGTTTAAACAAAAAACACAACACACAACCAGAGATTAGGTTAGAAAAGAAAACAACAAACATAAGGCACGGTCCGTAAAGAAACCGGTTGCGTAACTCGGTGTTTAGGCGGCCGGGCCGTGACGTCAGGGCTACGTCACAGTTTTGCTAGAAATCAGCAGTCAAGTGCTGTTTATATCGAAATTTCGTCTTTTGCGAGGAAATTTTGTACATTTTGGGTCTTTTCGTCGTGTAAGTGTTTAAATACCTGTTACGTTCTTACTATAAATGTATTAAAAACTAATTAAAAGAACTGGTGAGTTTTTAAATATAATTAAAAATTTTAACAAACACAAATTTTCCTGTGGCGGTTGTTTTCTACCCATACAATGTGGGTCATACAAGGTTACAAGGGGAGCTGGGACATAGACCTTGGGGGGTATGGGTTTTCTCTCTATACTGCATCTGATATCTGCAACCAACACATAATTTTTAAGATAACTTTTTGATAGTTATCATCACAATCAGTATAGGCCAGGACAAAGATTAAGAAATGAACTTTATATACACATGGAAAATTACTAATAGTTTAAAAAATACTCAATGTTGTTGGCTGTTTTTAATGCGCCTGATGCTAAAAATAGTTCTTAAATGATGTACCTATTACACAGCATACCTACCTCTTCATGAAAAAAAATTAAACTTAAAAAAAAAAAATAATTTAAAAATTTCGTAAAAATTGAGGAAAATAATATTGCTGTTAATTTATTTTAAATATTTGATTTATTTTCTCAAAGTTAAAAATAACGAAAATATTCCAAATTGAAAATTACGCTTAGACTACTTGCTACCAACTAAAATTAAAATACTTTATTGTTAATTAAAATTTTGAATTTAAAATTTCTTCGTTATTATTTTAAACTTTAGGCAAAATTTTTTTTAAAAAAAATTGTTTAGAATTAAAAGGCCTATCAGAAAAAAATATAAAATACAGGATATATAAAGTTTTTTAAATGTTTTTTGAAAAACACCAAAAACCGATGCTCTATTTTTTAAAAATTTAAGTATCTTAAACAGCAATAAAAATTCTACTAGTTTGCCAATTTAAACTTTTTTCTATCTTTAATAATAAAAAAGTTAGCAATGCTGGACACTTAACTTGGAACACTCTGTATAACGCTCAAGCAGGAGGGAAGGAATATTAGCCTTGCGTTACAGTCGATGTATTTTTTATGATATTTCTTGAAAATGCGTTTTGTAGGGCTGATCAAAAATCCTGAATCTTTGCGTTATGTAATTTATGAATCTTCCTTTACTGCCTTATTGACTTTTAGTCATTTTAACTTCCTTTTTTTTTAATTTTTTTGAATAAATTTTACACAAAAAATCTAGTTTTAGTTATTTCCTACCCACCAAAAAAAACCAATAATATGTGGCTAGTTTGCTTTAGAGCGGCGTAAAAAATTTCATTAAATTGAACAAGAGAGTAGGAAAAGTATTTATAATCGTGTCCTTAATCTGATATTTATAAAACTATTGGAATTTTTATCATAAATTTTTAAATAATTTAATTTTGTAATAAATTTTGGTATTTTTTCGGCTTTTAAATAGACCTATCTCTCTTTCTCTCATAATGTAACGTATAGGTCTTTCTTTATTGACCGTGGAACAGGCAAAATGCCGCGTCATTGGCTGGGAGTTACCACACAACCGGTTTCTTTACAAACCTTGGATCAGGCCTGACACAATTGGAAAATAATTCTCCTTTTTTCAACAGTCATAATCGCACTGGTCTTCTGGCCAAGCATTTTTGGGGGCTGTTCAAAAGTTTTGTAATAAACAGCTTAGAATACAAAATTGCTAAATTGTTGCTTTTTCTAGCTAAATAATAGGAATAAGAGCTTAAAATTTATGTTATTTAGCTAGCTAAATTTTAGCATGCTTATTAGCAATTATTTAACTTTAAAAGAGCAAGTCCTGTATAATGTTACATCAATAGCCATTTCACCCATAAACACCTGCTATCAGAGAGGTTCTATAGCTAAAATAATTTCTAAACCACAACTAGCTGTGCTAGCAAAGTTTTTGCTTTTAACCTATATTGTCCAGTTTGTGTTACTTGGGTTAGAGATATATTTTTTAAATATTAAATCAAGCAAGACAAACTTAATCAAACCTGTGAAAACGTCGAGTCTCGAGATAAAATTGGAAGATCCACTCTAAAGTAGGAATGTTCAGGTAACTGGATTATTTTAAATGAGATCTAGTCCTAATCCTACACTTTGTTTGTTTTAATTTGATGCCCTATGTACGTACTATGTACATTACGTTACTATATACGTAAAATGTATACGTCTGAAGTACGTACCTTATATGTTTAATTGGACGTACCATGTATGTACTTAGTACGAATTTTTTACGTACATAGTACGTACTTCATTACGTCCATAGTACGTACAAATCGAAGGAAAATAATGGGTAAAGTTTCGTCCCTACGACTTACATATGTACCAACAGAGTCTTTGTTCGTATATTATTTAACATTTTGAGGAAACCCTGTAAATACAAAGTCTTTCAGACCAACCCTACATTTCCAACCGATTATTTTAAAAGGGAACATTATATATTTTTAATTTAAAATCACTATCAAGGTAGTGAGATGTGCTCTTTCTGATGTTGGTTTGGAGGTCCTAACTTTACAGAAAGTATCGAAATTCCAAGTTTTTGGATATGGAGAAAGGAATGGCAGGGGCACAACCTTAATGAATTATCTAGAGGAAAAACAGCTTTACGCAATGAACTAGTTCTATAGAAAGAAACAAAACACCCTGTAGATTTAAGGAATCGCAATATTTTATCAAATTTCATCAAATTTCACAAAGAGGAACCAAAAAATTAATTTTTATTAAAATCAAAATTTTTAAGTGCAAAAAGTTTTGGAGCTTCTCGTTTGGGGTCGAATATTCTTGTAGGCCACGATCCTACGAGCATTTTGGTTTTCCGCAGTTCCGAGTTTCTATACTATGGGATGGGTTTGTGTAATAAAATAAACATCATTCAGTAGTCAAAAGTTTTTGTTTAAGTTATAAGAAAATAACAAAATATATATTATACCTAGTATACCCTTTGGTGTTCTGTGGTATATAAGCACAGTATGTCTTTCAGCAACGATATTGTCGACTTCTTTGAGCTTCAAATAAGTAAGTATAAAGGTCCGTTCCGCCTCATAAATTACATTAGATTAAATTTAATTAACTTACCCTAAACCAAATTAGACTAACTTAAGATCTTTCTTTGTGAAAAAAGTGATCCTAAACCAAATTAGACTAACTTAAGATCTTTCTTTGTGAAAAAAGTGTTGTTTTTTTGCTAAGGAAGGTTCCTAAAGGCATAAAATAAGATGTTTACAGAAAATATAAGTAAAATACTTCAGAAAAACTCTAAAAATCAAGAAAAATTCCTCTCAAGTTTTTATTTTATTTTAAATCTGTAGTTACTTTCTATGACATCACTGTCCGCAATGAAAAATTTAACTATATTTCATATTCTTTTTGTAACCATAACGAAATAAAAAAATTGGATTTCTAGGTATACCAAAAAAAAGTACAGATATTTCGATTAAATTTCCTAGACCCAAGAATAATAACGACTGTGATTTATGGTGACTAAACTAGTTTACCATCAAGATTTAAGTTGAAGTTGCCTTCAACAAGAAAATTAAACGCAAGAAACCGAATACTCTTCCAGTTGTTCCACTATGTTTCTTGGGTACACCAATATGCTTAACGAACTTCGCGGGAATATTGCTCCTAAATCTGCTCAAATTAAGTTTTTCCTTGTGAATTTCGTCCAAAAAACCCCAATTTCGGCCAGTGTGGTCGATTAATTCCTATTTTTCGTCCTAAAATGGTCGAATAATACCAGTTTTCGACCGCCAACAAACCAGTTGTTCGAACCACCAAAACCTAGTTTTCGTCCGGTCGAAAAACTAGAAATTTTTGGACGGAAGGAGGGAAGGCCGTGGACGGAAACTGGGCAAAACGACATTTTTTTCATTTTAATTGTCTGGAACTGTTAGATTAAAGCAAAAAAATCTAAATTAATTATTTTTGAATTCTTAAATCATCAAAGAATGGAAATTAGCCGCTCATAATACCAAATGATGTAAAATGTTCGAGATTTCGGGCTCTAAAGTTGAACTTTCCACTAACTGGACGACAATTGGGCAGTTAGTTATATAGTTAAATTTTTCATTGCGGACAGTGATGTCATAGAAAGTAACGACAGATTTAGAATAATATTTTTTTAAATGTTTATATATTTAACGGTCTTCCCGATATACCCTTTAAATTAAGAAAGTCGAGGTTTGACAAATGGGGTAGCGCTCGAAAAATATCTGTTGAGTTTTCTTAAAATTTGCTAAAAATTGAGTAACTTTTATATTTGGAACTTTTTTGTGGCACGCATATTAATTACGGAAAAGGGTTATCTAGTTAAAATGAAAAGCACTGTACCCAACAAGCGGTGTTTTATAATAAGCATTTTTGTAAAACTTCTCCCAACTGTTTTAATAATTCTTTATATTGTTGTACCCAACTCTCCATACAAACCCAGGTCAGAGTGTAATAAACGCACCCAGGTAACTCTACCTTTATTTTACAATCGTTATGCAAACAAACATCGGTATACACAAAGAAACAGCCAGACAGATACGATAACCAAAAATATTTTTAAATTATATCCCACACCCTTATGGCCTCAAGCACCAAACTTTTAAGCATGGTGCTTGTGGCCATTAGGTTCCTACAAATATTTTTAAAATGGAAGCACTGATTTATTTTTCTTTTTGTACACACCAGGTACCTACCTAAAAAGTATATGGTGTAATCTGAAAAATTCAATTCTATTTTATACTAGCTAAAAAAAATCTTCAAAATATCAAAAAAGTCTAACCTAAATAATAAATTATGAACACCAATTCAAAAGGATTTGTATCTCAAAAATGGTAAAAATTACCAAAATTCATTTTTCACCATTTAAATTCTTATAAAATTTAAAGTTTGCAATGTGGACCATTTTTTTATTGTCCCTAGAAGTACCCGAAAAAAGAGTTTCCAACTGGGAATGCCCTATACTTATAGGTAGGTACCTACTTCCAGTTTTTAATTACCTATGTTAACAAGAAACAGTCAGGGATTAACTTCTTAATTGCTAGTGGCCGAAAAAAACCTGTTTTTCGTCCGTCAAAATCAACAAAAAATTGATGTGGTCGAAAGATTCCAGTTTTTCGTCCGGCCATATTTTGAATGGTCAAAAAATTCCATTTCTTCGACGAGCCAAATTTTGCCGATTTTGTGTCAATAATAACTCTGGTAAACGAAGAGAAAAATGCGGACGAGAACTGGACATGATATTATAGAAAAAAAATTCTGTTTGCAATGTGTCTTAAAATTTTACTAATTTTAATAATAAAAGATTAGGATAGATTATAAGCACATGGACCAGTAACCCAGTTTGCGTCCACCTGGACGAATAATTCAGTTCGGCGACCACCCATTTTTTGATAGAAAAACTAAGAAATTGTAACTAAAAGTGATATTTTTCGATGGGAAAATTATTATTCTAACTAAAAAACATAAAAGTTCAACACATTTTGTAAAATTCCAATACTTACTCGCTATTTCCCACAGGCACCTGCACTAGCAAAAACATAACGAAAACTTTACTTTGGTTCAAGGCACGTTCACCCTTCTAAACACAAGACTGTACTGGCCATAACATATTAAGCGGACCGAACCGTGGTCTTCTGTGGTACTGGCTAAACTTTTGGCGCGACTTAAAAAAACGACTTTACCGTTTGGTGGGGGAAGGATCATTTTTTAAGAAAGTGTCCATAGATGGCGCCATATGGTGCTTGTTATAATATCTTATTTTTAGGCACAAAGTGCCAAAGTGGACGACAATTGGGGGTGGACGGCTAACTGGGTGTTTTACCCTACTATGCCAAATATAAAAAAATATACCCTTTTTGCAGCTTTATTTTACAAATTTACTCTACTATTTAGTAGTGTCATAAGAAAGCTAAAACCACTGTTTCTTATGGGAGTGTTTATACAATGCTTTTGCTTTTGTTTTTGATTAGTCTTTGTTTTAAGAGTTGCCAACTTTCAATCCTCTTGATTCACGTCTAAGTTCATAATTATCTTACTCTTACTCTTGACTGTAATAAACACATATGTAATATAGAATTTAACAGTGATGTAGTTTTTAGAAAAATTATTGACTTAGATATAAACAAGGGGCCTGGAACTGATGGACTACCGCCTGTCTTTTTTAAGAATTGTAGTCCTACCCTCTCCTTCCCATTATCATATATATTTTATTCTTCATTAAATTTGAAAACCTTTCCACAAGCATGGAAAGAGGCTAATGTAACACCGCTTTTTAAAGGAGGAGATAGATCTGACATAAACAACTATTGACCCATCTCAGGACTTAACATTATGGCAAAAGTATTTGAGTCGATTGTTTATGATGAATTGTTAGCAACTTATAGTAATGCAATCTCAGAAAATCAACATGGATTTTATCGTGGTCGTTCTTGTCAAACAAACTTGGCTGTTTTCTCAAATTTCATATCAAAAGCGCTTGATGATAATACACAGGTTGATGTAATTTACTGTGATTTCAAGAAGGCGTAAACTGAAATCGTATGGTGTAGGGGATCCCTTATATACCTGGTGTTCTAGTTATTTAAAAAACCGTAAACTTATATCATATGATATAAAAGCAACATCAGGAGTACCCCAGGGGCATTTAGCTCCTTTCTTTTTCTCATTATTTGCAAATGACATTCCCAAACTATTTAGATTTTCTTCTTCCTTACAGTAGGCTGATGATTTAAAAATATTTAAAAGAATTTACAGCGAAGGCGACTGTAAAGAACTACAAAAGGATATTTGCATTTTATATACCTGGTGTCAAAAAAATAAAATGGAGATAAATTTTCGCAAATGCAAGCTTATAACGTTTTCTAGAAAAATAAACAAATTTAAATTCTCATATAACATTAACAATATTGAAATATCCAGAGTTAACCTTATAAATTATCTTGGGGTGCTTTTTGATTCAGAGTTTCGTTTCGTGGATCATATAAATAATGTTATAACAAAAGCGTTCAAAATGTCAGGGTTTGTTATTCGGTCAAGTAGTGAATTTAAGAATATTGAGGTTTTAAAAATATTATATTTCTCATTAATTAGAAGCCAGCTTGAATATTGCTGCATGATCTGGTCACCTTATTATAACATTCACAGTAATAGGTTAGAAAGAGTACAACGTAAGTTTGTCAACTTTTTGCTGTTTAAATTAGGCATAGACAAAAAACTGTACAATTATGAAGAACGCTTAAAAATCATTGGAATAGATAGTCTTAGCAATCGAAGAGACAAGCCTGCGTTAAGATTTGGTCATAAAATTTTAGCTAACGAAATTAACTGTCCCAAATTACTATCGCTTCTAAACTTGTTTGCACCCTTCCGTCAAAACAGAGGTACCAGATTATTTTACTTGAACTCTTATAAAACAGATATAGGGAAAAATAGTATCGATAATAAAATAATGTCAATTTTTAATAAATACATACAGTCATTTATCGATATTGATATATTTACCTGCAGGAATTCATCCCTTAAGCGTAAGATTGATAAAATTATGTAATAAATGCGACTAACCGATATTGATATGTTATTTTGATATAGTGAATATGTTATTTTTGTGTAACGTCTTTTGACAAATTTTTTTTGTTATTTTTACTTCAGATCTTAGCTTTTTAGAGTAATTAAGGAATGTACTACTTGGGGGCAACCCTGTTATTGTACCTAAATAAATAAATAAATTATCCTAGGAGCATAAATGGGCCATAAGGCTAGTATTATTGGTAGGTCGTAGGCCTCGAATAAGATATTTTTTCTTACCCTGTCGTAGGTAATATTTACACCGGCACATAAAATAAAAAAGTGATCTGTATATTTGATTAAATCTTAGAAAATAATGTTCGAAGAATCAAACCTACTTATCCGTGGTCCCATAATATAAAAGCAACTTTTCGCTCAAACACAAAAAATGCGGAGACCGCTGAAAAAAATTTAGACAAGGTTTTGAATGATGTCATTGATGTCATAATGAAATTTATTTGGTAGCTGAAAATGTGCCATTTTGGCAAATTCACTGTGTAATATTGCAATGCTTTGATCAAGTTTTTTAGCTCACACATATACTATACTATAGTAGTGTGAGCTATGGTGATCCTAATTTTTTCGAGAAAAAAAAAGTTGCTCCGATTTCAAAAATTTTTATATATCTTTGCGTTTCAGATGATTTTGAAACTTTTTTGTTGCGCCGTCTGTCTGTCTGTCTGTCTGTCTGTAACGACCAACGCGCATAACTCAAAAACCGCTTGGCCGATTTTAATGAAATTTGGTACCTAGGCTGGGTTTTGGGCCGAGATGGTCCCATTTAAAAATGAACAAAATCCACCGAACACAAACCAAATAAAAGGGTGGGGGTAGATTTCAAAAATTAGAGTTTATGGGGAAATATGGCGTGTGTGATATCAAACGAAAGGTAATTGAGTTTGGAGTTAAAAAAAAATACTCTGCCAATATATGGGCCGCTAAGCTCACACTAAGTACTATAGTTATAGTGTACGTGTGAGCTAATATAACTAAAAACTGAAATATATTTTATTTAACTCCAGACTAAATTACCTTTTGTTTGATACCACACAAGCCATGTTTTGACTTAAACTCAAATTTTTGAAATCTACCCCCACCCTTAAAAAAAACTAAAAACTAAAATGTATTTTGTTAAACTCGGGACTCAATTACCTTTCGTTTGATATCACACACGCCATATTTTCACTTAAACTCTAATTTTTAAAATATACCCCCACCCTTTTTTTTTAAATAAATTAAAATGTATTTTGTTTAACTGCAGACTCAATTACCTTTCGTTTGATATCACACACGCCATATTTTCACATAAACTCTAATTTTTGAAATCTACCCCCACCCTTTTATTTGGTTTCTGTTCGGTGGATTTTGTTCATTTTTAAATGGGACCATCTCGACCCAAGACCCAGCCTAGGTACCAAATTTCATTCGGCCAAGCGGTTTTTGAGTTATGCGCGTTGGTCGTTACAGACATACAGACAGACAGACAGACAGACAGACAGACAGACAGACAGACGACGCAACAAAAAAGTTTCAAAATCATCTGAAACGCAAAGATATATAAAAAATTTTGAAATCGGAGCAACTTTTTTTTTCTCGAAAAAATTAGGATCACCATAGCTCACACTACTATAGTATAGTATATGTGTGAGCTAATACATTTTAGTTTTTTAAAAAAGGGTGGGGGTAGATTTGAAAAATTAGAGTTTAAGTCAAAACATGGCTTGTGTGGTATCAAACGAAAGGTAATTGAGTCTGGTGTTCAATAAAATATACTTCAGTTTTTAGTTATATAAGCTTTCAAGTAGATACACTAAAACTATAGTACCCAGTGTGAGCTTATATGCCCATAGATTGGCAGAGTATTTTAATTCGTTAAAAATTTTGGGGGTGTTCTTTTTTTCAGCCTTTAATTTACCTGTAGTAGCTACCCAAGTAACATTTCATGTTTTATAAGGGATGCTAGAAGTTTGCGGCTACCAAATTACAAAACCTAAAGTTTTATAGCGAGGTGGCGAGAACGTTCTTGGAACCCTTATGTCACTCTTATAACGCTTAAATGAAGAATCATATAAGGGTGGCGGCAACCTATTTTCAAACCTCTAATAAAACCTAAAAGATTTGCGTTCTGGTGGCGGTAACCCTTATAAAACCAAATAAAGTATTCTGGTAATATGGTTTTATTGTGCTACTGACTTACTCTACAAGAAATTTTGCGAATTAAAAGATTTTTTAAGAGTTCTGAGGTAACCAAGTCATGGATGGTATATACAATAGAACATGAAGTAACAATTCTAAACACAAGTATAATAGTTATGTATACACAGCTGCCTTATTACAATCAGATAGTCATTGAAATCAGGTGTGTAGACCTTAAAAATACCTGCGGCCCCAAGTTTACTCTACCGTGCACAGCAGAAACCTAGTAAGTCAAAAACTAGTGTTTTGGGAAATACAGTTTGAAGTTTATTTAACTACATACTAACTACATAACTTCCTTGTTTTTTAAGATAGAATCATTCTAGAAAAACTGACTGGCGCCGTTTTTTACGGCGATTTCAATGATATAAAAATCTCATTTTCGAGTAAGTCGAGTTACTAGGTTATTGCTTTGCACGGCAGTACTGTGAAATTTATAGGTTCTGGGCTCACAAAACACACGCGCACTAGAAATTAACAAAATTTAGTCATATTTTTCACCAAAATTTTTACACTTTAAAAAACAAGTGACTCCTAAATTACATATGACTATTTTTTGCCAAAAGAATATTGTCTAATATGATTAAAAAACACTTTAATTTATTCTAAAACAACCATATTGTGAATATATTTCATAGTTCTAACATTTCTTGCACGTTTTGGTTAGGTTTAGGTTTGGTTTAGGTTTGGTTAAGTTTGGTTTGGTATTGTTTGGGTTGACTTCCCACTAAACAAAAAAACGTTTTAATAATGTCAAAATAATGTAGAATTTAAAAACATAACGTTGGGTTGGATGTGTCATTCGTCTATGTGCATGTCTTAGTTTTTAAGATATTTAGGGGTTCCGGTCTTTTTTCCCCACCCTGTATAGTAAACAGCTGATATTACAATGTGAAGGTGTCAAAATTGTGCCCGGCACTATGATAGCCTGGCATTCGTCTATGGTTGGATGTTAGTTCTAACGTCATATTCATAGTGAAAAAAAAGCTTAATAACCCGTTTTCTGACATTAGAAAAATAATCTTATGTTTTTATAACGTTTTTTTTAAAGTGTTTTTCGAACGTTAAAAAAATATTGATTTTTAACAGTGGAAAAGAAATGTTTTTCTAACATTGAAAAATAAATGGTTTTTTAACAATGAAAAAATATATTTTTTCCAAATATCTCTAAATATAAGGTAACATAAATAACGTAAATAAAATTCTTCTATTTTAAAAACGCAGGGCAGCAACAGTCTGTTGAGGTTTTCGTGAACTCCACACTCAGTAAAGGAAATTCAGATGCGTAGCTTCTGAAAATAAAATTAAAAATTCTATGTAAACAATAATTTTGTAGTAAGTGCCTCGCTACGAGGCCAAACATTTCAAGGCGCCTATTCAATTTAGCATGAATGCAAACTAAGCATTCGTTTAGTCCCACTGCGAGGCTTGCGAATTCTGCCTCAAATGAATACGCGGCTTAAGGTCCGGCGGCTAATCATTCGCGGTGAATTGTCGCATTCCCTGTCTGATTACTTTCTTACCTTAGGTTGTGGTGCTTCATTTAGATCACTGCATACAGATATGTTGCTCTTTAACTATACCATCTTTCCCACAAAACTGGAGTAATATTCCTATCCAAATATGTATTCACTATCATGATTAATAATTGTGCTTTTAATTTGCCATGTTTGTTTCTACAAAAGGTAAATATTGTAACCAAAACTAAACATGGCGATTGCCCGTTCTGGTAGTGGAACTCTGCGGCAGCGCCCTCTATAGTATCATTTTTTTAAATGTTTAAAAAAACAAAATATTTATTAGCTTTATATATCTTAAATTCAAAGTAAGAAATGCATGAGATCTAGGAAAAACATTATAAAAATAACCATATTATATTGATGGTATTATTTTTAATGTTAGTGAAATTATGGTTTTTTAATGCTGGTTTCTTAACGTTATTAAAAAATATATTTTTGGTAATGCTTTTACATGAAATTTGCGTTAGGATTTTCTACATGTTTTTTGAATGTCAAATAAAGTTGACTTAATTTTAACACAAATTTGTGTTAGAAAAAAAACATTTTTTTTCAACATTTATTTAACGTTTTTTACGATTTTGTGCTTAGTGGGTTAGTACAAGGGTCAGTAGATAAGTTTCAGTTGTGCTA
The DNA here is from genome assembly GCA_963576565.1 of Aspidapion aeneum. NCBI lineage: Eukaryota > Metazoa > Arthropoda > Insecta > Coleoptera > Brentidae > Aspidapion > Aspidapion aeneum. The sequence continues at coordinate 27,186,576 of OY755038.1, read as the reverse complement.
CGTATTTTTACGTAAGCATGAGATTTGACAGTTACGCAAGCGCACTTCGTCACACCGTCGTCAAGGTCACGTTAGGAGCTTACGTATTTACGTTAGCTTACGGCAGTCTGCGGGCACCTTAACGTTACCAAAGAATAGAATTGGTTGATTGACCGATCGAAAAATGAGGCCTAGACGATAATTTCCGCTTCCAGTACCAAGGCCAACACAAAAATAGAGGCCACGACCCTGAAAAAATCAGCTCTTCTCCCGGGGCTGAATTTTACATTGGGTCTTATCAGACGTTTTTTTATGATATTTTCAAAATGGCACTACAGATTTCCGCAAAATTTCAGTGCAATATTCTCAGACACCATCCCGATATTCCACCAAAGGTTTGTAAGGAAGCAACATGATTAAAAGGTTAAAATCTTCAAGATTTAGCATTCCTTATTTTGAATTCAAATTACCCGCCATGTGCCACATGCCAACTGTTATATTTGACATGTATTTGACTTTGTCATATGTGATTGTCACAATTTTTGTATGAGCTAATGAAGCTGTAAAGGTCGGGGTTTATTTAATAAAATATAAAAATATTTTGTCAAAAATATGAGAAGTTTCAAGATTTCCGTTTAGTTGATAATAATATAACACGATGAAAAATAAATAAGTAAAAAAAAATAAATGAGATATTATTTTTTTTAAGAAAAAAAAATAATATTCATTAAATTTCAAATTAAAAAAAAAAATATATAATAATTAATTTTTTTTAAGAAAAAGAAAAATATTCATTAAAACCTAAATTAAAAAAAATATTAAAAACATATTCCAAAACTGGCAGAAAATATACAAGTATTATCGAAGCAAGAAAGTAAAAAATCACAACAAAAAAAAATATTATTTTTAAAATAAATTAATAAAAACCAAAAATTTAAAATATTAAAATTAAAATAATAAATTAAAAAATATTCAGAGACCAGGCGATGCCAAAGTAATATTTAAACCAAATTCAAAAAAAAAAGAGTTAACATAAAAATGATTAAGACTCACATAAAACAAGCTGAAGTCAAAACCCTAACACTTATTTTCACTGGAGAGCACTGTTGATTCGATCGATCGCAAAATTACAAATGAAATTAATTAAATGAGCCACAAAAGAGGTTGACAAAAATCCCAGTTTTACCTATAAATTCGATTTCTTGAATTATATCCGGGCATTATAAAAGTTCCAGTGTTAAAGTTGCAGCAAAAAGTGAAAAATCTTAAAAAGTTAAATAAAAGTGAAAAAAAGTCAAAAATAAATTAAAGTGCTTACAGGTATTGGAGACCAAATTATTTTTGTAAAGATTTTTGGTGGCTCCTGGTTTATTTGGTGAGGTCTTTTAATTTACCAATATATTTTACCTAGACTCTATCGTTTGGAAGACATTTAAACAAGACAATGAGATTTAATAATAGTTTTGACCATTATAATTCGTGGACTTTGATTATTATGGTTTAATAATAGTTTTGACCATTTTAATTGGTGGACTTTAATTATTATGGTTTATTAGTAGTTTTGACCATTTTAATTGGTAAACTTTGATTATTATGGTTTGACAGTATTTTATTTGATCATTTTAAATTGTGAAAAAGTGTCATGACTAATTCGATAGACTCTAGAGACATTTGTTTTCATGATTAGATAGGAACATTTTAAAACGAATTATCAACTTTTATTTTAATCATTCGTTTTGAAAATATTAGCAGAAATTGACAATGTACCTATTGTTGAAGTTTAATTATTTTATTCAATCCAATAAATAACATGTATCTTAGAAATTGCAGTCAATTATTTTAACATCTATACATCCAACTAATAGTAACTCTAGCTATATGCAACTAGAACTTCTACCTCCAAATAAATTTAAATGTGTCTGCCTGCAGGAATCTAGATCTTAGGATTTAGATTTACGCTCGGTTTTTGTGATACCTGTATGCAGCGTCACATTTTGGCGCAGTCGGTAGGATTGATTTGCTGCAAAGAAATATAAGCTTGGTAGATTTTGGTATTACGGTTAGCAAGTTGAAGCAGTCGTTTTGCAGTAAAGTTCTAGGCCTCCCTAGGCAAGTATATAGCTAGCTAAAGAAAGAAAGAAAAAATGTCAGTCAACGAAGTTCTCGCGACCGGAGCTCCCATCAACATTCAGGTTCCACAACAGGTACAACTTGGACTTGACTCAATTCCGACATATGACGGTCAAACCAGCATCGACGAATTTTTATCTATAGTCGACGAACGCGCGACGCTTGGCAACTGGACAGAGCAACAAAAAGTGAGCGTTTAAAGTTACGATAAATAAACAATGTTGAATATTTGAAAGCTATTTTTAATTCTAAACATCTTTTCTTTATAACAATTTTCGATATTGTCAAAAAGAAAGGTACTTTACTCAAGAGCAAAAATCACATTTTTTGACAAACCTCGTAATATGATGAAAAAATTTAACATCTGATGGTTGCATTTTAGGTTTTGGACCATGCAGAACTTTTTATGAAGAATAACTTTTTTCGTAAAGCTAATAATAAAAAAGTTTCCCATATGCCGCCAACTTACGTGGACACACTGTATAACAGCTGATTTATTTGGATTTAATTTAAGACCATTTTCTGTGGAATACTGATGGATCAGGTTTAGGTTTTTAATTAAGATAGTGATTGACATTTGAGCACTAGTTCGATTAAAAGGCTTATATACTTGTGTATCATCGCAATATTGGGCTAAGCTGCAGTCTTCTACACACTTGTTCATGTCATTAATATAAATAATGAAGAGGAGAGGGCCCAAAATGGATCCCTGTGGTACGCCACGATTAAGCTTCACAGGTCTGGAGTCTCTACCGTCCACCCTAGTTCTTTGGAATCTTTTGCCCAAATAGTTACTAACAAATCTGACACTTTTTGATTGGAAACCATAATAAAAAAGTTTGGCGAAGAGCAAATTATGATGGATAGTATCAAAAGCTTTACTATAATCCAATAGCACAAGTGCCGTAGTTTCTCCTTTGTCGATAGCAGCCAAAATATCATCCAAAACTTTAACAAGAGTTGAAGCTGTGCTAAAACCCGGACGAAAACCTGATTGGGTGTCAGATAAAAGTTTATTGTCAAGAAAATATTTAAAAATTTGTTTATAAATAAGTTTTTCAAAGACTTTTGACAAAACTGATAATAAACTGATGGGTCTCAAGTCAGATAGTTGACTTGGATTTGGAACCTTAGGCAATGGCAATACGACAGCCTCTTTCTATTGTGTAGGAAAATCGCTGTTTTCAATACAAAAATTAAAGATATGAGTCAGAAATGGAACAATAGTGGGGCAGCATAATTTAACCATCTCTAATGAGATATTGTCCATTCCTTTGGCATTCGATTTTATTTTTGAGATGGCATTCGTCACACCAATAGAGTCCACCAGCTCCAACTCAAACCTGCTATCGGTTGCTCGATTGCCCAGGTATCCCCTAACAGTCTCTGGAGCAACTGGTCCAGCCGCCCTCTGTACAGCATCTATAAAAAAATGGTTTATAGCCTCAGAATTTTTTAGTTTTTCGGGCAAATCAAAAGTGTTTTTCGACTTACTATAGATATTCATGTCAGCCAAAGACTTCCATAACGCTTTTTTGTCGTTTTTATTATGCAAAAAGTTTATGTAGGCTTTTTTTTCATTCCTTACTGTAGTAGTAAATAGGTTACGAGCACTTTTATAGGCTTGCCAGTCTTGCGGAAGCTTGGTTCTTTTATATTTAGAGAGACAGTTGTTTCGATATTTTTTCATCTCTTTTAGTGTATCAGTGAACCATGGCGCTTTTGGTTTTGTCACCCGCACTGTAGTCATTGGAGCATGACAGTCAAAAAGATCAATAATCTTATCAGATAGAAATTTTACCTTCTGATCAATATGTGTAAATCGAAAAATTTCTTCCCATCTTATAGCTTGTAGGTCATGATCAAACTCTTGCTTATTAAAATATTTAAAACTTCTAAATGTTACCATTTTAGGTGGAATCCTTGGGACCTTAATATTAAGTTTACAATGTATGAGCTGATGATCCGTGTGCTCATGCAAGTCAAAATGTTGTACGTTTCCTAATAATAGATTTTTGTTTGATAAAATAATCACGTCCAATAAACTTGCATGTTCGTTTAAAAATCTTGTCGGGTTATAAACAATTTGTTGAAAGTTATATGAGTCCAATAAAAAATCAAATTGTTCATTAATAGTTTTATGTTCTAAGAGGTTAATATTAAGATCCCCCATTATCACAGTTTCATCCACCAATGGCAACATAGTAGATATTGATGTATCCAACTGTTCCAATGCTCTTAACATATTAAGACGGGGTGGGCGATAGAATACTCCAATCCCTATTTTTAACTTATTTATTTTTACCATAAACCATTGTTGCTCAATATCTTCAGCTTGCTCAATATCTATCGTACTCACCTGCAAATTAGATCTGACATACACCCCAACACCGCCGCCTCTGCCTTCCCTATCGCATCTCAAAAAGTTATAACCAAATAATTCAATTTCTTCATCCAAAATGTTATTCGAAAGCCAACTTTCAGAAATCCCTAAGATATCTAAGTCCAAACTAGTCAAGATTTCATTAATTTTATCAACGCTGGGACGCAATGAACGTATATTTACATGCCCTATGTTAATATTGTTTGTGTTAATATGTTGAACCATAGTTAAGGGTTAAAAAAAATAAGTATTTAAAAAAAACACACAATTAAATTATTGTTGGAAACTATTAAAAAAGCACAAAAAAATATTTAAAAAAATAAAATTTTAAATTAAATTATTTAACCTAGGAGTTCATTAAGGATAGTTTCATTTTTTACATGGATTGGTTTATCACTGTCGTTTTTTCATGCGAAAATTCTGCCGTCCCGGTGCCAAACATATTTGTAACCAAGATCTTTTAGTCCTTTAGCCTTTTTAAACAAAAAATAGCTTTCTTTTGTTAATTCCTCACTTACAAATATTTGCTTGTTTGAAACTCCTAGTCCTACTCCAGCTATAGTGATTTTACCCTTTTTTGCTCGAGCTTTTAAAACAGCATGCTTATTTTCTCTACTTATTAAAGAGATCAAAGTTTTAAAACCAGATTTTGTGTTGATATTTTGAAGGTTTTCATACTCATTTTCGGTGATATTAACATCCAAAAATCGGAAAAGATTGCCCAACTTTCGTTGAACATTTTCTTGATCAGCCTCGTTTTCTATTAATCCTGTAATACATATGTTTTTGTCCAATTTTCTGTTATCCTGAATATTGCGGATGTTTTTAAGCTGATCCATTTCTTGTCTTAATATCTTATTTTCTAATGAAACTTCATTTACCATATCCGTCAAAACTTTGGTTCTTTTTTTTCATCTTCATACATCTGACTTAGAAATTCGACGGTTTTTTTGAGTTCTCGCATATCACCCTGCAACTCCTTAATCATGTCTTTTAACTCCGAGTCAACAGCTGTACTTCCCGTTGATTCTTATTAGATGACGGTGTTATTGTAGAAAGTCAAAGTCCATGGAGTTTTCCGGCTTTATTAGTGGAAAAGAAACGACATCCTGGAGAGGATGTGCAGTATCGCCTCTGCATCGACTACAGAGAACTGAACTCAATAACTAAGACGGATTATTTCCCATTACCTCTTATACAAGAAACAATAGATAAGCTCTCGGGTGCTAGCTTATTCTCCACGATGGACCTAGCGTCTGGATATTTTCAAATTCCATTAGATTCGGCCAGTCAATAAAAAAGTGCTTTTTCTACACCAGACAATCACTATCAATTTAACCGCATGAGCATGGGACTCAAAAATGCCCCTGCCACCTGAAGTCGAATGATGCACCATATATTCTCCAAAATACCTTTTGGACATGTCCTGGTATATTTAGATGACATAATAGTTTACAGCCCTAATAATGTAGATATTCACGTTGACAGATTACGACAAGTTTTCCAAAAAATGAGGGACTCATCACTCAAATTTAAGCCAACCAAATGTCATTTTTTAAAGAAGGAAACCGAATATCTTGGACATTTAATTCGACAAGGAGAATTTTCTCCCCATCCTGCTAAAACTGAAGTTATTAGGAACTATCCAATACCGAAAACAGTCCGCGAAGTTAGAGCATTCTTAGGACTTTGCTCATTTTATCGAAAATTTGTTCACAACATCGCAAAAATAAGTCAACTATTAATCAACCTTACAAAAAAGGATGTACCCTATGTATGGACACTTTTAGAACAAAATTCATTCAATACTTTGAAAAATGCTTTAATAACGCCACCTGTTTTAAAATACCCAGATTTTTCGAAACAATTTATTCTAAATACGGATGCTTCGGGGGTCTCAATTGCCGCAATACTCACACAGAAGCACACAGAAGGTCCTAAGCAAATAGCTTCCGAACACCCCGTGTCCTATTTCAGTAGGACCCTTAATGCCGCAGAAAGAAGGTATAGTACAATAGAACGAGAAATGCTAGCAATTATTGAAGCAGTCAAAAAGTTTAAGGTATACCTAACGGGTCAGCATTTTTTGATCTTTACTGACCACCGCGCCTTAAAATATCTGCTTAACTTAAAAGATCCATCCAGCAGATTAGGTAAATGGCAAATCCAATTAATGGAATACAGCTTTTCCATAGAATACAGAGAAGGGCACATGAATAAAAATGTAGACAGTTTAACTCGATTACGAGAAAATTCACCTGATCCCTTACCAAAAGAAATTAATGTCATCAGAGCAGAAAAATTAGAAGATATTTCACCAATGCCTATGGTTATATGGACCAAAGCAGAGCTACGAAAATTGCAATTGCAGGACGAAAAAATTTCTGCAATTCAAGAAAAACTAGAAAACGATGATCCGTATTATTTGGATGAGGAAAATCTTTTACGAAGAAAACGGCAGAATAATGAACGTAACGATCAAATTTTTGCGCCGCTAGTCATTCGACCAGAATTAATGCGAATGTACCACAGCAGTATTTATGCAGCACATCCGGGGCAGAAACGAACTCAAGAAAGTATTATGCAGGATTTTTACTGGCCCACTATTAGAAAAGATGTCGAAAACTTTGTGAAAAGATGTCATTCATGTAACTTACACAAAACTTACCCTCAACTCCCAACTAAAATGCAAAAGATGCCAGTACCTACCCAAGTCTTTAGTCGTATATCACTTGACTTAGTAGGACCCTTAAACGTGACAAACAAGGGAAATAAATATTTATTAACTTGCGTCGATCACCTGACTAGATATCCAGAGTGTATTCCTTTACCAGACATTAAGGCTGACACTGTGGCCAAAGCCTTTGTGGAAAGCATTGTGACAAGATTTGGAGTGCCAGATTCGGTTTTGACAGATATGGGGATGCAATTTGTTGGCAATTTGCGAAATATGTAAACTTTTAGAAGTTAAAAAACTTAGAACAACTCCTTACCGCCCCAGTACTAACGGCTTACTGGAGCGTTTCCATCGAACTTTAAAAACAATGATAAGCCATTTTGTTAGCAATTTTATGACCAGCTGGGACGATATTTTACCATACGCATTAATGGCTTACAGGAATCAAATAAATACCGCTACTCTAGAGACCCCGTTCTTTTTAATGTTTGGTCGAGATATGCAACTTCCAATTCACCTTACCACCAAAGATGATAAGGTTAGATACGACCTCGATGAAAATTATGCTAGTGAGATGATCACTAGGATGCAAATAGCCCATGACAAGGCAAGAGAAAATATTCAGAAGAGCATAAATTATCGCTGCGACCGACTCAATAAGCGAAAAACTCGACGAGGTTTTAAAATAGGTGATTTAGTGTACCTCTACACCCCGGCAATACCAGGTGTACGAAAAAAATTAGCCACCAAGTTTTATAATAAATGGTCCGGTCCCCATCGTATCCTCAAAGAAACAGGACCCGTCAATTACCTTATTAAAGAACTAAATAGGAGAAAAGAGAGATTAGTACATGCCGCACGGCTTAAGTTATATCAAGGAAGTGAACAACAAGAAATAATAAAAGAAAAAGAAGTAAGCTCTGAAAACCAGAGTGAGGAAGAGGAATCCTTGATAGAACCTTCACGAAATATTATACAAGACGATGAACAAATTCAGGACCCCCTGGGACAAATCAGGAGTTACTAAGTGAAGAAAGTGAAAGTCAAAACTCAGAAGTGGAAGAATTAGCCCCTGATAACTTGTCAGAAGAAGAGAATGGAGGTCAACTACAAAATAATAGAAGGACGCGCACGAGGCAAATAAAAACCCCAGTGCGGTTCCGCGACTATCAATTGTAAATAATAATTTTAAAAAAAAAATCCAGAGAGCCACCAGTAGATTTAAGTAAAATGATTTATACAATAAGTTGTTTTTTTTGTTTACAGATTAAAAAAAAAATAACACAAGCAAAGTTGCAAGGCAATCAAAAATGTTTATTCTGTGGTTAAACACGGCTATTATAATGATTATGCCACAACTCAGCACCGCCTTAATAGCATATGATTGCAGAAATCCGTCGACCAATATAACATCAGTGTCCTTACGGGATGTTGGCAGCTGCCCAGATCTAGAGGAAGGATATGATGAAAAAAGAGGTTTTGTTCAAATTTTAGAAAAAAAAAAAGTTACCAGTTTGTACATGTGAAATCTTGTTTACTACAAGTAACAAGATTAATAACGCACTGCGGAGCATTCTCTCATGCGTCTATTGTGGAAGACGGCTATGGTACATTTTTACATCAAGTCGGTGCCATAGAATGCGAAAAGATACATAGTTACCGAGAATATCGGGGCTTTGGAAAAGTATTTTCTAGCCTTAAACCAAACTCCACAACCAGGATTTCAGTTATCCTAGCGGGAACTGTGGACAATAAAGGATCATGTGAGGGTACCGATTACATAACATAGTAAAAAATTTAAAAATGTAGTGGTGAACGCCGAAGTCAAAATAACATTACGCGATTATATAGCCAAAGCCAGTTTAGAAGCCAACGAAATAAAATTATCAACGGGGGTAACCTGTCCGTTTAATTCAGGCTATTGTTTAGACTACGCCATTGGAGAATCCACATGGGAAACGATTACGTTACAAAGTTGTTCACAATATAGTATACTCTATGAAGGACCAGCCTCCCTTATTCAAGAAAAAATGGCATTAAAACAACAATATGTGGTAGTTGAGGATAGAACCAAAGTTTTTGCAATTCTGTTAAAAAAGAAGAATTACATTTGTGGCATAGAATTATATGAAAGCGAACATCCTAGAATACAAGTTATAGAGACAAAGGATCCTCAACAAGTGACCCCTTGGTCAAGTAAAACGGGAGAAAATCCTAATGCAGATTTAATTCTTTATGTAAACACAAAATTCATGTACGTTGAACAATCTTTTAAAAGGAGTCTTAACACTATGTTTGCCCAAACCGTGCATAGACGATGTATGCTTCACAGAGAAATACTAAAAAACAGATTATTATTGGCAACCCTTGCACCAAATATGGTAGCTACCCTTCTAAAAAATACTCTAGGATACACCGCCAAAATGATGGGAGAGGCATTATTTATTATGCGATGTTTTCCAATTATAGTTGACATACGTAGAGAAACAAATTGTTATGTCGAGTTACCTGTTACTGCATACAACAGGAGTTATTTTGTGTCACCCATAACAAAAATTTTAACGCAGCGTGGAGAACAAGTAGATTGTAATTCCATAATTCCGTCCACATATTATCTCGAAAACCGATGGATTTCATTTGACCCATATCCAAATTTTGCACATCAACCTTATCAATTAAAGCCGGATAATGAGGAAACGTTCACTTTTAGTCCAATACAAAACTTAGGATCAGGCGGCATATACACGAGCAAGGAAATAGAAAAGGCGCAAGCTACCATGTTATTTCAAATAGAAAGACCGGCTTTAAATAATATATTATTACGGAAAATAAGTAATTTGCCAGTGAATTCTCAAGGATTTTCCACGTTATCTTTATTCGACTCCGCAGAAATGGAGAAATTAGCAGATTCCACATTAAGAAAATTATATGGAGCATTTCAAATTCTAGGAAATGTGTCTAGTGGCTTAATTGGCTTGTATGTATTATTTCGATTGTTCAAATTTATTTTTGAGGCATTATTAAATGCAGTGGCATTACATAAAATGAATGGATGCAGCATACATTTATTGGCTTCATTCTGGGATACTTTAACATTATTTATCTTACATCGTCAGCAGCACAAAAAGACCGATACCCCTGAAAAAACAGAAGATGTCACAAAAACTTATTGGTCAAATCCTGAAAATATGGAAATAATCGTAGGAGATAAAGTGCAGTCGTCTTCGTCTGAGCAAATATCAACACCGTTAATTTCTCAGCAGGGAATGTTAAAACACATGCTTAAGAAACCAGTGTCTAGCCCCTACGTGTCTTTTCAGAAAGAAATCCATGAAATTCCACCTGTCCACTGGAGCCTTTATGAAAAAAACGAGACCCCTACAGCCCCTTCAATCAAAAATTAGACCATTATGGTATTACCGAGACCGTACCAAGAATTAGTAGAATAGCTTCAAAGCGCTCAAAACTGATAAAATCCCAACATCCATCAAAAAGAAACCCATTAGCAATCAGTAATCAAAGTCTAAACGTTCAAAATACAAGAAACATATAATTTCGGTAGCTTGAAGGACATGTCTACCAGGATTTCAATTAAAAGCGCTCAACTATAAAAATTCAAATTTTATGCACCACCAAAAATTAATTAAAATAGGAAAAGGGTTCATAAAATTTACTAAAACGGGAGTAGATGTCTAAAAATAAAACAAAAATTGGTATACCAGTATATGCTACAATTTTCTTAGAAACTAAGTCTATCTCCTCAACTAATTAAACTTTCTTATAAGAAACTTTTGCATAGAGAAGATCGAGAGTAGTTTATTTACATGTTTATATTAACAACTTAGAATTTACTAGCACCCTCAAGAGCGTCTTCGAATCATGATCCGTTAACAATGAAATTAATCTAGATCAACTGTATTAGGTAAAATGGCTATGGGTTAAACAAAGAGATTCAAACAAGCCTTATAGGCTTATAATCAAATAATAATCAAAGATCAGTCTGGATGAAATTTATGGGTAATTGAACACTGATCCAGCGGGGGTGTGAGGAGGACCCCTTTAAAAGAAAAATCGGCCAAAATTTTAGTCATTGTATTCTGATTTATAGACGAAGTAGGAGTTTTCCGTAATTAAAAAAATTAAATTATTTTTTAATAAAAATATAAGTTTTTTTTTTGGAAGTAGTTTAAATATATTGAGCAAAAAGACAGACAATCATTAAAAAAAAACAAACAGTGATCATAGTTAAAGTGAAAATTAAAATAAATAAAAAAAAACAGACAATAAACTAAAAGTGACTATATTTCAAAAAAAAAAGTGTTCAACATGAATTGGGTGATGACCTTTTTGTTTTATGTACGCACATGTACAGATATTGGAGTTCGAGAACTCCTATACAAACTGGCCCTCTAACACGTATGGGAGCTCAAAAGCTTCCACGAGCGGCATGCCAGGGAAGAGCTGCGACCCATGGTCGCCATGATACATTTATGGGCCTCAATTATTCATTATGAATACGAAATGTTGCGACGCATGGCCAACCCTCAAGGAATGATAGGGCCATGCACTTGTGCGTTATGCCGTCCACCGGTATCTAATTTATTCACTCCTGCCCAGTATTGGGATGTGTGGCACCTTATCTCGAATATAAATTGCCATTGCCAGGTATGTTTGTACCACATGCCGTGCCTCAATACAATACCATTTCAGACGGCTCCAGTAAACCAACCAGCACCCGCCGATCCGAATGAGGAGCCTAGTGGAGCGGCTCCTTTTGTGGCTGATGAATTGGTCCGCCCAGAGAATAGAGACGAGCAAGAAGTACCACGACTTGAAAATATGGAACCTCTGAACGTGGAAGTACCACAAGATGCCCAAGTTGCTCCACTCCAACCAGCGCCAGTTCCGATGGTGCCTCCAAGGAATCCGTCCCCACCTAACGTGGTTCCGCAAATGCCACACGTTAGACCGCGACCACCATCCTATGCAGGTATGGCTATGAATAGGTTTGGAGTAAGAATACAACCCTATAACAACGGATTACGTCAGGTCCGTAGAATTGCGCCCCGGCACCCACCGGCACCGGTCCCTCAGCGATATGTCATACAACTCCCCGATCTGAACAACCCGCTACTGATGAGATTGCGGAGATCTAACAGTGAAGATAGCGGTTTGGGGGATATTTAATTTTAGGTTTTGTTATTTTTGAAATTTTTGGTATTTAACTGTGTGTCTTGGTATTTTTATTTAGATAAGTAATTTTTTTATATATTATACTGTGTGTTTTTTAGAGAAGTAGTTTTGTTTTTCTTACTGTATGTTTTTTTTAGGTATGTAATTTTTTTATCTATTTAACCATGTAGTTTATAGTCAATCAATGTGTGAATTAATATTAAGAACATATTTAATTTTTTTTCTTATTGGATGTTAATGGAAAATTTTCTATATAATATATACTCAATCAAAATTTTATTACTTACCTCATTTGTAGTTGGGCACCATTACCTCAAAGCACTTAAAATACGAAAGTTCTTGATCAAGTATACCGCAATATCAAAATTTTTAATTAATTTTTTTTATAAACTAGACTGTCAAAAATAAAATGTTTAAAAAATGTATAAATATTGAAAATGGCATATTTAAATCAGAATTTTCGTTTTGGCCATTTATAGATCATAAATAAAATCTGTCAATAGAACAGATGTCTCGAGTGATTAATAGCTTGCGCCAAGAAGGGATTTCAATTAAAAATGGTTAAAATCCTTTATGGCTTAGGTAAACAAATAAAAACCCACATTTTATTGTTTCAGTCTACTTAACATTTTATAATCCTTTTAAGAAAAAGGACTATAAAATATTTTGAACAAAAATATTTAAAAAAATATATATATAACTTTTGATTTATCTTGATAAAACAAAATCCATTTGCTCTTAGTTAATAATTATTTATTATTTATAAATATCAGTCACAAAAATATTATTTTTATTATTATAAATATTTACAACTGAAATTTAAAAGAACTCTAAGAAAATAAAATATTCATATTCATATGTATAACTAAAAACAAAATTATCGAAATTTAAAAGTTATATGGGCATTATGTTAACTATACTACTACGAGTAAAGACAATAGTCAGTAAATAATTTTTTTTTGTTTATTTTAAATAAACATGTATTAATTAACAAACTACGGGAGAACACAGTCTAACAAAAATAAATAATTAAGAACTTTTAGTCAAACATATCTAACTTAAAATTTAGCACAAATTATATAAACACAAAATATATTAGCAGTAAACACATCTTAAGATAGTAATTAATATCACTCTTAAATGAAACATTTCGACCTTAAAAATAATTTTAATTTAGTAAATAACTTCTCATAACTGGATCAATGTTGGGAACATTTTTTTTGTTGATGAGGTCGGAAAATTTATGTATGCGCGGCATTTTATATTTATGCCGAAGCTATACCCAATGATAGCTATTAAAGAGCTATCATTTGAGTTAAAAGAAGGGAGGAATGTAAAGGTCGGGGTTTATTTAATAAAATATAAAAATATTTTGTCAAAAATATGAGAAGTTTCAAGATTTCCGTTTAGTTGATAATAAACACGATGAAAAATAAATAAGTAAAAAAAAAATAAATGAGATATTATTTTTTTTAAGAAAAAAAAAATAATATTCATTAAATTTCAAATTAAAAAAAATTATATAATAATTAATTTTTTTTAAGAAAAAGAAAAATATTCATTAAAACCTAAATTAAAAAAAATATTAAAAACATATTCCAAAACTGGCAGAAAATATACAAGTATTATCGAAGCAAGAAAGTAAAAAATCACAACAAAAAAATAATATTATTTTTAAAATAAATTAATAAAAACCAAAAATTTAAAATATTAAAATTAAAATAATAAATTAAAAAATATTCAGAGACCAGGCGATGCCAAAGTAATATTTAAACCAAATTAAAAAAAAAAAAAAGAGTTAACATAAAAATGATTAAGACTCACATAAAACAAGCTGAAGTCAAAACCCTAACACTTATTTTCACTGGAGAGCACTGTTGATTCGATCGATCGCAAAATTACAAATGAAATTAATTAAATGAGCCACAAAAGAGGTTGACAAAAATCCCAGTTTTACCTGTTTTGTCCACGCCTTAGGAAATTGTTTATATTAGGGAGCAATGAATACATGACTCTATTGTATTCATTAATTAGGGCTATATTCAGAAACACTGGCTCGATCAAAACATATTGACCTGTTTCGTCATAAAAATTTGTGGGATAAACAAGAGGGGATCGCCTATAAATTCGATTTCTTGAATTATATCCGGGCATTATAAAAGTTCCAGTGTTAAAGTTGCAGCAAAAAGTGAAAAATCTTAAAAAGTTAAATAAAAGTGAAAAAAAGTCAAAAATAAATTAAAGTGCTTACAGGTATTGGAGACCAAATTATTTTTGTAAAGATTTTTGGTGGCTCCTGGTTTATTTGGTGAGGTCTTTTAATTTATCAATGTATTTTACCTAGACTCTATCGTTTGGAAGACATTTAAACAAGACAATGAGATTTAATAATAGTTTTGACCATTATAATTCGTGGACTTTGATTATTATGGTTTAATAATAGTTTTGACCATTTTTAATTGGTGGACTTTGATTATTATGGTTTAATAATAGTTTTGACCATTTTTAATTGGCGGACTTTGATTATTATGGTTTAATAATAGTTTTGACCATTTTAATTGGTGGACTTTAATTATTATGGTTTATTAGTAGTTTTGACCATTTTAATTGGTGAACTTTGATTATTATGGTTTGACAGTATTTTATTTGATCATTTTAAATCGTGAAAAAGTGTCATGACTAATTCGATAGACTCTACAGACATTTGTTTTCATGATTAGATAGGAACATTTTAAAACGAATTATCAACTTTTATTTTAATAATTCGTTTTGAAAATATTAGCAGAAATTGACAATGTACCTATTGTTGAAGTTTAATTATTTTATTCAATCCAATAAATAACATGTATCTTAGAAATTGCAGTCAATTATTTTAACATCTATACATCCAACTAATAGTAACTCTAGCTATATGCAACTAGAACGTCTACCTCCAAATAAATTTAAATGTGTCTGCCTGCAGGAATCTAGATCTTAGGATTTAGATTTACGCTCGGTTTTTGTGATACCTGTATGCAGCGTCACAAAGCGGCTATGAAAAATTAGGGCTTACTATACATTAAAAAAAAATTGTTCTGCCAGAATAAAGTAAAAACAATCTTAAAAACGGCTTTATTTAAAAAAAATCAAATATCCATGAACCGTCATTCCAACTTCAATATTTTAAAGACAATCAGCTGTGTCGTAACGTGACCATCAAAAAAAAATCAGCCCCGGATGTGACGTCAACAAAGTGGAGGATCGTGGCCCGTCCATTTTGATAGCCCTGCCAGTACAAACGATTCTTTGCAAATATATTTCTACTGTAGTTGAAAAGACAAAAAACAAAATTGGTACATCAAAAAAACACAGTGCCGAATTCCATATTCTCTGCTATTAGTAGACTTGTTAAGGTAGCGTAAAAACATTCAACTTAAACTCAAATTTGGAACAAAACGTAGAGCGCTTAACGTGCAGATTTACGTAAAAATACGTAGCACAACTTAAACTATCTAGTATTGGTCGGGTGGCGGGTGCCTTGCGTGTTTTAACAGCGACGTTTAGCAATAGCAATATTTTGATACACGAGTAATTTTATTAAGGGCCTGTCCTTAAATTACGTAACGCTCTAGGCGGGGAGGGGGGGGGTTAGGCCTTGCGTTACGCTCAAAGTTTTTTTAATGTGTTTTTTCATGAAAAAGCGTTACGAGGGGAGGAGGGGGGGGTCAAAAATCCTGAATTTTTACGTTATGTAATTTAAGGACGTTCCCTAAAAGAACATATTGCAGTGACATATATTTCTTATTTTTAATTTTACTTTATATTATTTATGTTATTTTTTTTATCGCTTAATGTTAAATTTAGAGGTATATATATATATATATATATATATATATATATATATATATATATATATATATATATATATATATATATCAATGAATTGATGGCTTTTTACAATTTTTATAAGGTTGTAACAGGGGCGGATCTAGGAACTTTATTTGGGGGGGGGACTAAACTAAACTATTTTGCACAGTGGCCAAGAGGTGTATTCTGTATGTAAAAACTGAATATAGTTTGAGATTTGGGGGGATAAATTTCCCTTTTTTCCCCTCCCGTAGATCCGCGCCTGTTGTAAAGACATTCAAGATACCTTCAAAACAAGTTGAGTTCTCGATAAATATTTGGTGACAAGTTATTAAATTGTCATTGTTCAATAAAAAAATTTCATTTTTTTAACAGAGGAATTCATAAGGAAAGAAAAGGAAGATATACTAGGGCGGATTGGTCAGTGGTTATGTGAAAATGACGTATTTGGCCAAAGTTCGAGTTCATCGTCCAAGGCTGCTTCAGCAACTGACGTGGCTCTTCCAGACATAGAAAAGTTGTCTATGACTACAGTATTTGAGGAAAAAGTACAAAAAAATCCTGCTGTTGTCGAAAAACTGCTGATTTGCTTTGGAAAACCCCAAAAATACATTACAGTTTTAAATGAAAACGTAATGGCTAAAATTGGAGTTTTGGATAGTAGTTCTTACGATTATTTCTCCATTAGAGCCAAATTTTACAGATATGGTTACGAACGTATTATTGACTCCATCAAACTTTACGCTATCCAAGAAGTTATTAACCCGTACTTGACAGCTCAGTATGAGCTAAAAAAAATAAAAACAGAAGAATTATATGGCGTGTGTAACGAGGAAGATGTGTTTCATGGCACATCTTCGGAGGACGCTGAAATAATAAAATATTGGAATTTTGATTGGAGAATGGTAGGCATGGCATTCGGAACGATATTTGGATGGGGTAAGTAACCACAAAAACACATGGTCAACTTTTTATGCGTAACTTTTGTTGCGGGAAATCAATTTTTATTTAATAACCTCTACCCTTAAGCAGCGTTGTCAGGTGGTCAAATTTGGCACCATCCCCAGAATATATTTCAAAAGTCTCTAGAAAATCCCTATACATACGTTAATTCGTATAACGCAAAGCATTA
This sequence comes from Aspidapion aeneum, assembly GCA_963576565.1. Taxonomy (NCBI): domain Eukaryota; kingdom Metazoa; phylum Arthropoda; class Insecta; order Coleoptera; family Brentidae; genus Aspidapion; species Aspidapion aeneum. The sequence continues at coordinate 27,169,236 of OY755038.1, read as the reverse complement.
CACTCTGTATTCTGCAAATGAAATAATAGTTCAGGCCCTACGAGGTCCGATACTGCGCAGTGGCGTAGCGTGGGGTGGCGCGGAGGGTTTGTTTTTTTCTAGGGGGGGGGGGGGGGGTAATTCGCCTATTTTCCCTGTAATCAATAGCAAAAAGTGCAAATTTTTTGTTCTAGGGGGAATAATTACCACGTTACCCCCCCTCAAATCCGCGCTTGGGGAAGTGGTTCCACCCCTTAAACGTGCTTTTTGACGGTTTTTTGCTAATAACTCAAAAACGGTCAACTTTTCTAAAAATCTTCTAAGGGTCATTTTGCAAGCGGATAAAATTTCCTTTCTAACCATGTACACTTGGTACCCTGCAGTGGTGCACGTTCCATAGGCCTACGAAAAAAGGGAAAAATGAAAATTATCTTGTGGCATTTTGTATCCTTAACACATTGTTTTTTTAAAAAAAGTATTTTTGTTCAAAAATTCATTGTATACAGTTAAATATTTAATAAGTTAGACATAACTGTTTAAATTAGCCGCTTTTAAATAAAAATAAATGTTTGTAGAAATCCTCAAATCAAACAAAAATTTTGAACATTCATTTTTGTAACTCAGTAAATGATACTCAAGGTGAGTAAATTTTTTTTTAATTAGGATTAACTTAAAATTTTTTGTTTTGAGTTGAATTCATTTAAATTGGGGGGAGGCGGCACACAATGGTTTATCCCTATGAAAAAATTATGCATTTTCATATCAAGATTTAAAAAAAAATCGATTTTTTTGTAATGAAATGTCCCCTTAGTTTAAACCTATTGTGTTGACGGTAAAGTAAAACTTTGTATTTATTTTTAATTTTTTTCTCAATCTGCAACCCGTCCTTTATTTATCTCTTAAACAAAAACCGGTTTGTCAATTTTCCTTTTTTCTTTTTACTTTTAGTGCGTATATTTAGTAGTGTTTTGTAAGCTTAAAAAGAAAAAAAAGTTTTATCTATAATTTCAAAAAAAATTTAAATAATAGAAAAAACTATGTTATTTTGATGTATGCAAATTTCAGCAGACTAAAAGTTGTCTTCCCAAAGCCTCCCGCAATAAGATTTTTTTATGGTTATAATCCACAGTGTCTATTCTTTATGACTGCATAGGTTACAGCTGCCAATATCTGCCTATCTGTGAATTAGGTTCCTAAAATTGTTGCTTTGTTATTCAAATATACTATAAATACACACATTAACGGGTTTTAGTTGCTGTGTTAATATGGATAAATTTATATATTTTGAAGTATTTATTTCTTTTATTATTTATCAGTCAATTTATCAGTTTGTTATCATTCATTATATTTACAAATTATATTTTTTAAGATGTAATGTACCGTATATAAAGTTCCACTTGGAAATGTTTTTTGTTATTTGGCAGAAAATGATAAATCAAAAAGTGAATTACTCACGAAAAATGAATATTTTTATTACGGTTTCACTTTTTTTTAAAATCACACCTTACACGTAAGATGGCCATTAATTAGGTCTTTATTTTAATTGTACACCCTGTACATTTTTAAAATTTTTGATAGATCTTTGCTTTCTTATTTACCTTTGTCTTGAGAAAGCAATGTGTTTAACGAAGAATTAGCTATACTATTTTTCCTTGGCAACACATTGCCCTTATGGCAAATTATTTTTTATTTTATCATACGATGTTCTGCTGCAAAAAAGGACCTCCTAGCCTGTGGAGTGTGATTAAGGAAAAAACTGAAAATGTGGCAAAAATCTATGTAGTTTCATGAGTAATTTAATTTTGGAATTATCTTTATGTTTATGTAACAAGTAATAAAAAAGTTTTTCCATGTGGAACTTTATAAACGGTGATCCTCTAGATTGGTGGATATTTTTAACATAAATAATGTTTTTATTCTTGTGAGAAACAAAAACAGTTTAAGATATAAATTTGTGTATTACTTCCTATTGTAAAAAATATAATAATTTGTTTTCTTTTGACCACACTAAATAAATTTATTAAATATATAGGAATAAGTAGGCGAGAAGAAATTGCTAGATTTCTTAAAAGCGGAAGGGGCATTAACGTATTAACACGTTAATGGGAAGGGGCTAAATAATAATTTAACAAAATTTATAGTACTTTATGTTTGATTCCACAATGAAATTTAAGGAACTGCGATGGAAGGCCGAAGTAGTTTTTTTGAAAAAACAATTATCAATCAAACTAGTAACAATGGTTACTAAGTTAGTAACCATTGGTAGTAATATTGAGTAATTATTTACCTTATAAATTTATATTTTTTTAATTTACTTGAATTTTATTGTCCTACATGTCTGGTTTTAAAACTTGTTTTTAAAGCTGAAGAAATTTTCTTTCCAACGATGCATATCACTCTCCCTTTAAGGCAGCGGTAGATCCAGCATAGACGCACCAAAAATGGTCAAATTTGGTATACACTTGAATCTTTATTTAAGACAACCATGTTGGAACAGTACTAATACACACCCTGCGTTCAATGAGAAGCAACACACTTTATATGAATATACAGTATACTCCCCGAAACTATAACGAGGGGGAATCATCCGCCCACTCATGGTGTGGGGGGGGGTTCCCCCTAAATGTTTTTTTCGGCATTTTTTATTACTTGGTATATCAAATTTGACCACAGGGGGAGTGATGTATATCGTTGGAAAGGACATTTCTTCGTCTTTAAAAATAGGTTTTAAAACCAGACATGTAGGCATTAAAATTTCAGAAAATTGAAAAGAACTATTTTTTTCCACACCTCTAATTTATTTAAATGCCTATAAAAGGTGCGCCACACAATTGTTACTTAGTGCTTTTTTGCGAAGTTAAAAGTTTGCAAATAATTGGGAAAATACTGCAAGAAAGCACTTTTAAGGGGGGTGAGAGAGGGGATGCCCCCCACCACCACTTTAAAGAAGGCCAACTAGAAAAAGTCAGTTTTAAGTTATTACCAACCAAAAATTATTTTTTACTCACTGTCATTTTTATTTATTGAATTATATATTATATATAATATAGCTTATTAAGTATTTAACTACATACAATGGGCTTTTAAGCAAAAATATTTTTTTGAGAAAAAAATAGTGTTAAAGATAAAAAATACCACAAAAAAATATTTTAAAAATGTTCCCCTTTTTTCGTACGCTAATGGAACGTGCACCACTGCCGCCAGAGGGGACTAGGGTACATCGTTGAAAAGGAAATTGTATCCGCTTAAAAAATGATTTCCAGAAGATTTTTGGAAAAGTGGACTGTTTTCGAGTTATTAGCAAAAAACTATCGAAAAGTACGTTTAAGGGGAGAGAAGCACCTCCCTGCCAGGGTCGGGGGGGGGGGGGGGTTACCTTTCGTTAAATGTTCGGGCTAGTCTTATGTCTATCCATACCAAGTGTGTTGCTTCTATCATTAAACGCAGCACATCGCTTGAATCTTGGATGTAGGGCCTGGACTATAAGACAAAACTCATTTAAAAATATTTTTTTTTGTAGAACTATTCTCTGTCCTGTTTTTCAATTTTTCGTTTTTTTTTCGAAAACGTGTAGCATTAAGCGTGCTTTATTGAATGCAGAACTATTGGATGTCTAAGTGATGAAATGTCCCCACCATCCCACAGTGGAACGTTTGGCTAATCTAGGTGGACATGGTTAAGTACTATAAATGAACAACTACCCACAATTAAAGTGCACATTCCATACATCCTAGATCCAAAATATTGTTTTTGTATCCCTTCTGTTTGTCAAAATATTTGCATTGAAAGTTGCATCTTAAAAATTATCTGCTGAGACATTTCAATCTATTATGTGTGGGCAATGCTTGAAAACAATATTGTTTTTTCCGGCTTAGTAGGCGCTGAAGAAAAACAAGTGCTAGAAATGTTTAGAGTGACATGTCCTTAAGACTAGGGTAGCATTTTGACTGTTATTGTTGCATTGTTTTATTTTCTATGATTTTTAAAATTCACTGGTGTTGTGGTATGGAACATTTTATTTTTATATAGTTTTTATTGGACTCAAACTTTAGCTTGTTAGAATTTGTTGATGTTAGTTTTATTATTTTCTAGTTAACTGAAATCTCTACTTTATGCGCAGTATTAAAATTTTGTCGAATTTTGACGTAAACTTGTACTTAATTATTTTGTTTGCCTGCAACTCTAAAAATAGAAAACGTATTATTTGCGTTTAAAAACATTTTTTTTTGATACCTTCACAAATGTGCCCTTTGGAGATTTTCTAACCTAAATTAGTCATTCTTCCTGCAATTTTCTTTATCAGGATGGGTCGGTGTGTCTATTTGTCTACAGGGTGTCCAGTTAAAAGTAACTACATAGGGCTTTATGTAGCTTTATTTCTGAAACAGTAACACTTACGATATTGGTTAAAAAGCAAAAAAGTGGCGCTATTGCGAGCCCAATCAAATCCTGTGTCGAAGTTAAAAATATCTACAGAGGGTTTTAAAATAATGCCCAAAAACTTAAAAATATTATATTATAATTATAAGAAAAGTAAAAATATTGTCGCCATCTTTTAAAAAAATTGAAGAAAACTATATAAATGACACTAAGCCAACCGAATGACGTTAACGATATTTTTAAGGACTTTAAATTTTTCAAAAGACACAACTTTTAGTTTTTCTCAATAGTTTGAAAACGTATATACAGCAACTAATTGGACTCGCAATAGCGCCACTTTAGGTATTCGAAGAAGCCTTTGAGACAGAGGACCTTTGAATCTGAGGTGGCCTTATATTCTGCCCTTTGTACAGAAGACAGGCAGATTCCTCAGCAAAGGAAGGACGCATAGGGGGATGCCCGGGGGTTGTGGGAAAGGGCGCTTCATGTGCCTAGTCGCCAGGCCCAGAGCCTACCCCACACTACTACTACTACGTACTTTTATCTGAGTTACCCTGTATCTATGTGTATGGGTTCATTCTTAAAGTACGCAACGCTTAAGGGGGAGGGGGATTATTAAGCTTGCGTTACACTTTCATGATTCTTTAATGTATTCTTTCTTAAAAATGCATTACGGAAAGGGAAGGAGGGGTTACGTAATTTAAGAATATGCCCTATGTATGTCTGTATGATGGGTTTTTAAAACTCTTGAAAAGTCGGCCTTCATCGAATTTTTCTAAACAGTAACGTTTGACTCTGTAAAGGGGCCTACAGACACGCGAACTTTTCCAGAGATTAGTACGCGCGTACAAGTTTGCGCATACTAATCTCTTTGTGTGTAGACAATATCCGCCTAAAATATCTCTCGAAGATTAGTTCGCGCGCACAATGTACGCGAGCAAATCTCTCGGTGTCTAGGCAAAACGCATTGATAATATCGTGTTTATGTTTAGAACGTTTAATTTTGTCTTCGTGTGTGTAGGCAATTCCACCAAACGTACATGTATGCAGAGATTAGTTCGCGTACTAATCTCAAGAAATGCTCGCGTGTCTGTAGGCCCCTTAACAAGCTTAATAAAAATGCATTTGCCTCAAGGAAACTTTTTTAAGGTTAAAAAAATCCAAAAAATTAAGTTTTAAACGGAACGAGTTAATAATATGCCGTTTTAGAAAGATGAATATATATTTTTCTTGTCTTTTTTTTTGTGTCAGATTGAGCAGTTACTTAAGCACAGTTTAGTTGAAATAAAATTTCGGACTTCCATTGTCTTTATTTATTTTAAAACACGACGTTTCGGTTAGTAAGTATCTCTAACCGTTATCAAGTGTAAACTAAACAATCTAGTCTCTAGGCTACTACTTATACTACTTGGTGTGCAGTCAGGTGTGACGGCCCGCCCCCTTTTTAATCGTAAGACGCCTGTTTTCCTTAAGGAGTGGTTTCCATATGTTTGGTATGTCCGTGCTTGGTTGACTGAAAACTTCTTTATTCTGCATTATAAACGCAGCTTCAATAAATTTTCGTTTTCGCCAATGCGACTCCTTATGTAAAACTTTAGCTTCTGACCACTGAATCCTGTGATCATTTGACCATGCATGATCTGCTAAACCAGATTTTTCAATATCCCCTAATTGGGTACTTTTTAGATGTTCATTTACTCTAACCTGAAGAGGGCGTTTCGTTTCACCTACATATGATTTACCACACTCACACGGGATTTGGTAAATACATTCCTTGTTATTTGAGGGATTGTCTGGTTTTGTTTTAGTTACAAAACTTCTTATCGTATTTCCCGAAGAAAATACTGTTTTTATATTATAGTGTTTAGCTATTCGTCTTATGTTTTCTGAAATCCCTTGAACATATGGAATGTTAATAACACCTAACGGATTATTATTTTGAGAATTTCGTACATTTAGTTTGTTTTTAATTTTAAATATCGTTGAGTTTATTAATTTCTCGGAATAACCATTCTGTTGTAAGTCCTTTTTAATGTTGTTAATTTCTGTGGTTAATTCTTCATTATTACTACAAATATTTACGGCTCTTAAATACAAACTTCTTATAACTCCTTGTTTTGTTGCAACAGAATGATTAGACTTAAAATTTAGGTACTGTCCCGTGTGTGTAGGTTTCCTATATACAGTGGTTTGAATGTTTCTGTCTAATCGTTTGACAAGAACATCCAAAAAAGGTAAGGCCGAATCTTGTTCAATTTCCATGGTGCACTTGATTGTTGGTCGAATACCGTTTAAATGGTGTAGAAAATTTTGTAGTTCGTCATCATTTTCCGGCCATATAATAAATGTGTCATCCATGTATCGTAGCCATAGTTTTGGTTTGACTCTTGCTGTGTTGATCGCATGGTCCTCGAACCACTCCATGTAGATGTTTGCTACCACTGGCGAAAGAGATGAACCCATTGGGAGTCCATCATTTTGCGCGTAAAACTTATCTTTCACTTGAAAGTACGAGTTACGGAGACAGAGCTCCAAAAGATCCATCACCCCCTCCAATGATAGCGTTGTTCTCTCATGAAGTGTATCATCAGTTTGTAATTTGTTTTTGATGATACTGAGTGACTCATTTATTGGCACGTTGGTGTAGAGACTTTCTACATCAAAACTTACAAATCTATCGCCGGGATCTAATTCGATACCTTTTAAAACTTCGACAAAATGTTCCGAGTTTTTGACAAAAGATTCGGACTTACCCTGTAGTGGTTGAATTATGTCCAACAAAAACCTCGACAAAGTGCTGGTCGGTGAGTCCCTGGAGCTGGTAATTGGTCGCAGTGGTATATCCTTTTTATGGATCTTTGGTAATCCATAAAAATGTGGTGCCTTACTGTGGTGTGGAGTCAGGCGGGATCTAACAGCGTCGGAGATATTTTCAGCGTACTTCTTCAAAGTTCTGTAGATGCGTCCTTCTATGGTGGTGGTTGGATCTTTGGGTAGTTGCTTGTAGTCTCCTTTCTCCAGAACTTCTTGGATCTTTTTGTCGTAAGTCTCGACATCCATGATCACCGTCGCGTTTCCTTTGTCGGCCGGTAGAATCTTGATTGATTTTTCTGCCTGCAGGTTCTTGATTGCCCGTTGTTCTTGACTGGTGATGTTTGTCTTTTGTTGCTTCTTTCTGTCCAACGTGGTTCTTACTTTATGGCGAAACTCATCAGCTTCGGGTTGAGGTAGACTAACGGTCTCTATTGCCGCAATAATTTCCAGTGTCGGTGTCTGTGCCGGTGCAATGGCGAACTTAAGTCCCTTACTGAGTACCAATTCTTCGTTGGTGCTCAGAGTCCTTTTGGAGATGTTCACTATAGTGCTTGGTGTTGTTGAGTCTGTTCTATCTTGAGTACGTGTCTGTAGTTTCTTAAGTTTTTCTCGGTGAGTTGATCTTATCTTCTGTCGTTCTCTGTTGCACGTACTGTCAATTTTACTCAGTATCGGTTCGTAGTCTTCCTCCCATGTGTGTCGTCTAATTTCGTCAAAACGCTCCTCCATGTCGGTGTTGAAGTTGGCTTTTCTCCATCGATGGTAACTGATTTGGGATCGGATTAGTGCTTGGCTGGTCCTCTCTAAGATCTTCTTCGTTCTCACTCCCGGAAAGTTGGCTTTTAGGCGAAAACCAACCGGAATGACACCACTGTCTCGCGCCTCGCACAAGAATGAAATGTGTTCTTCTTCCTTTATCACTTTAAGTTTGGTCTTCTCGTAGCCTCTGAATAGATTGTTGATTCCGGGTCCGTACCGTTCTTCAACTCTTTGTTTGAAACTCGTAGACAATGATTGTGTAGAAATAAAATTTCGGACTTCCATTGTCTTTATTTATTTTAAAACACGACGTTTCGGTTAGTAAGTATCTCTAACCGTTATCAAGTGTAAACTAAACAATCTAGTCTCTAGGCTACTACTTATACTACTTGGTGTGCAGTCAGGTGTGATTAAAAAGGGGGCGGGCCGTCACACCTGACTGCACACCAAGTAGTATAAGTAGTAGCCTAGAGACTAGATTGTTTAGTTTACACTTGATAACGGTTAGAGATACTTACTAACCGAAACGTCGTGTTTTAAAATAAATAAAGACAATGGAAGTCCGAAATTTTATTTCTACACAATCATTGTCTACGAGTTTCAAACAAAGACACAGTTTAGTTTGTAAGCACGGAACTGTAACATAAACTGGAATGCTAATGACGTAGAAAGGAAATGACCGCTACATGTACTTGATAGTTTGGATGTTAAATAGGTTGGTATTGACCAAAATATCCCCATATCGGCACCAATCTTTAGAAAGTCCCCAAAAACTCTGTGGCTTAAAATTACAAAAAGCTATGAAGGAAATATGGGACTGTTCAAAAACTATGTAAGAAACATAGATAGAGGTTGGTAAATGTGAATACATTCATACAAATGTGCCCCTTACTGAATAACAAAATGGCAAACGTGGGAGGTGTTATCGTGTTGGCTGGTTCTTAGCACTTTTGAAGCTAACTTTAGTAAGTAGTATCCACTGTTCATTTTTCGGTTGAACTGGATAACACACTTTTGATTAGCTCACTTTTTTTACAGGGACTGTGTACCGATTGTGAGATAGTTTTAGGAGTAACATTCACAATATTGAATTATATTTTATCGAATATCAAAATCTCGAACTCTTTATAATGAAAATTAAAATTTAAAGTTATTAAAATGTTGAATATCTAAAATATAGATAATTAAAATGTCAAAAATCAAAATCTTAAACAATAGAAATGTTATTATTGAAAATTGAAATGTCGAATAATTAAAATCAAAATTACAAAATATTTGAATAAATAGGAAATCGAAATGTTGAAACTACCACAACTACCTAACCAACCTAAATAAATAACAGAACCAACCAACCTAAACATCCAACTTAACCAAATTAACTAATTAATCTAACCTAACCAATTTTTAATATTTCAGCTTTTGATTTTGCGATATTTTATAGTTTCGAGATTTTGATTATTTGAGATTTTTATTATTCAAGATTTTAATTTTCGATAAAATGAATTTTGATATTTTAGATGTTACCATCGAACATATTCAGATATATCTTCTATGATGTTATCCAATTTTGAGAAATGTGTACACTGATGAAGAGTATAATACTTACTGGCCATTCTCAAATTATGTAATATTTAGGGGGATCGGGGTGTAGCCTTGCATTACACGTTTTTAATATCTTTTTTTCCCGGAAACTGTGTTACGAAGGGAAATAATCTGGTTGGGAATCATCTATTTTTGCCTTAAGTGGGAAATTAATTGTATAAGAATTAGCTCACACTACTACTATACTATAGTAGTGTGAGCTATAGTGATTTTTTCGAGAAAAAAAAAGTTGCTCCGATTTCAAAAATTTTTATATATCTTTGCGTTTCAGATGATTTTGAAACTTTTTTGTTGCGCCGTCTGTCTGTCTGTCTGTCTGTCTGTATGTCTGTCTGTAACGACCAACGCGCATAACTCAAAAACCGCTTGCCCGATTTTAATGAAATTTGGTACCTAGGCTGGGCCTTGGGTCGAGATGGTCCCATTTAAAAATGAACAAAATCCACCGAACACAAACCAAATAAAAGGGTGGGGGTAGATTTCAAAAATTAGAGTTTATGTGAAAATATGGCGTGTGTGATATCAAACGAAAGGTAATTGAGTCTGCAGTTAAACAAAATACATTTTAATTTATTTAAAAAAAAGGGTGGGGGTATATTTTAAAAATTAGAGTTTAAGTGAAAATATGGCGTGTGTGATATCAAACGAAAGGTAATTGAGTCCGGAGTTTAACAAAATACATTTTAGTTTTTTGTTTTTTTTAAGGGTGGGGGTAGATTTCAAAAATTTGAGTTTAAGTCAAAACATGGCTTGTGTGGTATCAAACAAAAGGTAATTTAGTCTGGAGTTGAATAAAATATATTTCAGTTTTTAGTTATATTAGCTCACACGTACACTATAACTATAGTACCTAGTGTGAGCTTAGGGGCCCATATATTGGCAGAGTATTTTGTTTACTGATTTTGTTAGTCAGGGTGCTGTGATGCCACTCTGGCACCCTTAAACATTTTGAAAAATCCAAGATGGCGGCCCTTTCAAAGTGAAAAAATTAAAGAAAAAAATATCTAAATCAAGGATAGGTCTGTGGTACACTATTTCAGTCGGCCTTTGGTCGCCAGAATTGAAATTCGACACTATTTTTTCTGGGGGGGTACCCCAACGGAGGGAGAATGATTTTATGAAAAAAATCGACCTGTTAACACAGGCAAGCGATACACAGATTCTGGGGTTTTTGGGTCCCCTGAATTCAGTTAAAACAGAAACAGCGGGAATTTATGGTATTATGGTAAAACTGTTTATGTGGAGACTTAGCAAACAAACTTTTTTTTTTTCAGATTTTGACAGCTTTGCTTAACCTTATTACAAAGCTTACCAGTGACTTTTGGGCATCAGCCACCATTTTGATATATTCAAGATGGTGGCAGTGAAAAAAATACAAAAGAAAAGCATATGCATGCGATACATCAATTATAGGGTTTTTAGATTCGCTAAATCCAAATCTGTTGTTAAAAAAGATTTTGGGGTATTCCGGAGGAGTGGGCGTATTTATGGCGAAGTCTTACCGAAAATACCTTAATAATAAATTTTTATACAGATTTTGACAGCTCTGCTCAACCCCATTATAAAAGTAGCTAATAACTTTTGGGATTATCCATCATTTTGAAATTTTCAAAATGGCGACCGTGGGAAAAAAATTTAAAAAGAAGCATAATGCAGATTACTCCAAAATCTTTTTTTAACAATATATTTGGATTTAGCGAACCCAAAAACTCGCATGTGTATGCTTTCCTTTTGTTTTTTTAGCTCACACATATACTATACTATAGTATTAGCTCACACATATACTATACTATAGTAGTGTGAGCTATGGTGATCCTAATTTTTTCGAGAAAAAAAAAGTTGCTCCGATTTCAAAAATTTTTATATATCTTTGCGTTTCAGAAGATTTTGAAACTTTTTTGTTGCGCCGTCTGTCTGTCTGTCTGTCTGTCTGTCTGTCTGTATGTCTGTCTGTATGTCTGTAACGACCAACGCGCATAACTCAAAAACCGCTTAGCCGATTTTAATGAAATTTGGTACCTAGGCTGGGTTTTGGGCCGAGATGGTCCCATTTAAAAATGAACAAAATCCACCGAACACAAACCAAATAAAAGGGTGGGGGTAGATTTCAAAAATTAGAGTTTAAGTGAAAATATGGCGTGTGTGATATCAAACGAAAGGTAATTGAGTCTGGAGTTAAACAAAATACATTTTAATTTATTTTAAAAAAAGGGTGGGGGTATATTTCAAAAATTAGAGTTTAAGTGAAAATATGGCGTGTGTGATATCAAACGAAAGGTAATTGAGTCCGGAGTTTAACAAAATACATTTTAGTTTTTGTTTTTTTAAGGGTGGGGGTAGATTTCAAAAATTTGAGTTTAAGTCAAGACATGGCTTGTGTGGTATCAAACAAAAGGTAATTTAGTCTGGAGTTGAATAAAATATATTTTAGTTTTTAGTTATATTAGCTCACACGTACACTATAACTATAGTACCTAGTGTGAGCTTAGGGGCCCATATATTGGCAGAGTATTTTCACAGTCATCATCTTGAATATTTCAAAATGATGGCTGATGACCAAAAGTCTTTGGTTAGTTTTATAATACGGTTGAGCAGAGCGGTCAAAATCTTTTTTAAATTACCCCAAATTTTTTTTTACTGCAGATTTGGATTCAGCGGACCTCTTTCTCTATATTAAACCTGATAAATATCACTATATATATGTATATCCCAGTAGCAGTGCAGTGCAAGAGTCAAGGCTAGAGGGCCACCCCTCTTTTTCCAAAGAATTTCAAATAATATAAGCACATTCTGGTGTATTATACACTTGAAAAAAAAATTCTAACCACATATGTTTTAAAAATCTAAACTGCCCTAATTTTTGAAAGTCTGGGACCAGTCTTATATATCCCCTGATAAAAATCCTGACTGACAGAGAGAGATTTATTAAAATTTAATTAAAAAAACACACAATTTGTGTAAACTAATGCCTGATTTACCCTGCAACTTATTACTGATTTACCCAGCAACATAAAGCACAATGGATACATTTGGTGCTTAGTGCATCTTACCATACTAAGCAGGAAGCAAAAAGACAGTCATTATGCAAGAATTAGGTTTGTCCATTGTGCAATATGTTGGGTACAATAGCACCTAATGCACTAGTAACCCACAACAAAACAGATAATCATGTGTAAAAAGCACTTGTATTTGCTTTTAAAAAAATAACGCACTATTTAACAAATTAAACGAACTCGACCCGGTAGAACTTCGCAAAAATAATCTGGGAATTTTTGTGTCTGGTATCATTTCTGTCAATCTGTGTGCTGCTAATAAAAAACCAAGTAAGAAATTTTACGTATTTACATGCTGATTTTAAACCAATTTCAAAAGTTTAGAACTTGAATTTTTTTACATAAAATAGCAAATATTACAAAATGTTATACTATGGTAAACATAAAAGTAATAAATAAGATGGAAAACATATAAATTTCGGGTTATACAAGCAATACTTTAAATTTAAAAAAAAGTTAAGTTGATTTGATTGACGTGACTATGTTCTTTGAACATCCAAACTGTCACCTACATCTAGCGGTTATATTTGTAAGATTTTCCGGGGCCAATTAGCATTCCAGTTTATGTTACAGTTCCGTGTTTGTAAGGTAATAATAAAAATATTTTTATACACTACAAAAATTTTATCTCTATTCATAGCATATATTATGTGTTGTTTATTTTTTGTCGAGTACTGCGCAGTGAACTTAATTCTGTATGAAGAACTTAATCCTGTGTGGGTGTGTTTTTACTGAATAGGTATATATTTTTGTTGCAGAAAATGCCCGAAATTTCAAGACAATAATTTTTACAAGTCTGGTTGGATAGTCTAAAAAAATAAGGAAACACACATTTTTAAATTTGTCACAATAAACACCTTTAAAGATAATGCCACCCGATAAATATTTCCCATTATAATTTTAGGGGTTCGTTTCACTTCGGGTAAGGGGTGGGACCTTTAAAAGTTTTAATGCGTTTAAGGAATGTCTCTCTTTTACATAGTGATGGATGAGACCGGAATGTTTTTCTTGATCGTACTTTACCGCCTACAACGCCTGTATTTCAATTTTTCTGAAACACCCTGTATATTGCAAAACTGTTTTATTTAAATTCCTTCTTGCGAAAACTAGAGCGAATATATAACGTTACTTTATTTTTGTTTGTTGAAACAATTTTCTTTAAAAACATACAGTATATGTACAAATCTTAAAATCGTTAAAATCTGAATCACCCTATATAAGAGGTAGCTAATATTGCAAATACTAAATGTTTTTATAGATTTTATGTTATTTTATGCTGAGATTGAAAGAGAAATAGAGGAAAAAACGAAATTATATCACACCTACTTATCCCAAAAGACAGATAGAAGCAGACAAGAATACAAAATCGCGCAATCAAAGGTGAGAAGAATGATCAGTGATAAGAAAAAGCATTCGTGGACGCAAAAGTACCAGAAAATAGATTCTTACTTAAGAGGTAGGAGAAGTACCGAAAGCTGGAAAACTATAAGATCGATTAAAAAAGAAACATGCAGAGATATCATTTCACCAATACCAGACAAAGAATGGGATGAGCATTTTAAAAAACTTTTAACTGAAGATAGAGCAGAATTCAAGGAAGACGCAAGAGACAATATAATTAGAACGAAGGGATCTCCAGTACCACTCACAATCTCTAAGGTCAAAAACGTGTGCACAACCTTAAAAAGCGGTAAATCTGCCGGACCCGGAAATATCCCAACCGAACTTATTAAATATGGCACTGAAGAACTGTTTTGGAGATTACGGAATCTTTTCCAAAAATATTTAAATGGAACTGTAGTCCCAACTGAGTGGAAAACGTCATATATATCCACAATACACAAAAAAGGAAGGAAATATATATGTGACTAGTACGCTAAGCAGAATATAGGTAAAATAATAAGAAATAAAGTGGAGAGCGAAGATAAAGACATGGAAGCAGAAGAACAAGCTGGTTTCAGGGCGGGTAGATCGACTTCAGATCATCTCTTTTGTATAACCCAAGTTATTGAAAAGAAAATGGCATACGGACAAGAGCTGCATCTGCTTTGCGTCGACGGCATATGATAGTATACCACTAAATCTACTTTGGAAAGCTTTAGAAAACACAAACATAAGCGTACAACTAATTAAGGCCATTTATACCGCAATAGTAAGGTAAAAGTTAAAATAAAAGCAAAACTAACCAAAGGCTTTCAAGTAAATAAAGGTCTTAAACAAGGTTGCTGTATCTCGCCTACGCTCTTCAAGATATACTTGGAACAAGTCCTTAAAGTATGGAAGAGAAAATGCCAAATCATGGGAATTCCGTTGGACGAAACCACCTTGTATACTTTATGTTTCGCCGATGATCAGATAGTAGTGGCTCAGGATTATGACGATCTCGAATATATGACACGAAAACTAATAGAAGAGTACAATAAGTGGGGACTAGAGGTTAATCTCAATAAGACAGAGTATATGTGTATCGGAATGAAACAGGATCTAATCTTAAATACCGGGCACCGAATTCAGTTCTGTGATGCGTATAAATACTTAGGTCTAAAAATTACAGCTGACGGAACACTAGACAAAGCTATAAAAGATCGAAACGTACAAGGAAGAAAAGCAATAACTTTATTAAATGGAATAATGTGGGACCAAAGTATATCAAAACATATCAAAAAGCTTATATGTAAGACCATTGTAAAAAGTATTATTACATACGGCTCAGAAGTATGGCCAATCAAGGATAGAACAGAAAAAATGCTTTCCGCTACGGAGATGGACTATTGGAGGGGAGCAGCAGGGAAATCAAGGAGAGAAAGAGTTACAAATCAAAGAATAAGAGAAATTATGACAGTGGGTGAACGTACTTTAGTGGATGATATAAGAACAAAACAACTGGTGTGGTACGGACATGTACAAAGAATGAATGATGAAAGACTACCTAAACAAATACTACAATGGAAGCCAAATGGCCGAAGAAAACGAGGATGGCCAAGGAGAAGCTGAAGAGAAGGAATAGACAGTAAAATAAGAATAAGAGGCCTAGATGATGAATTATGGGCAAACAGAAACGAGTGGAGATTGGATATCGGAAGACGTAGAACGTTGTGAAACCGATAAATATATATATGTTATTTTACAGCAAAAAAAATCAAGCATTAGAGAGTGTTAATGTTGCTTAAGGGTTGTCCACGTAGATCTTCACTGTGCATCCGTCCGACCAATTTAAGCGGTGATACCCCGAGTCAAACTAAAAAAATGTTCTCCTGTAAAAACTTAATTTTGTGACTTAACAATAGTTCTGCATTAAGGCGACGAAATAATAAATATAAACTAACATTAGTTTAAAGCTACAAATAAAAATTTTTTTTTTGGTAACTTAATTAGTATAGGTAGTTATGTTTTTTTTTGGGTATACATTTTATTGTTTAGTTTGCTATTCAAGAATAAAGCTAATTAAAATAAAAACATTTTAATTTTTTATCAGTGTTTTGTTATATGGGATGCCAGACAAAGTTTCTGTTGAAAACTTATTTCTTATTTTAATTTTGTTTAAGTTAATAGTTGAAAAAATTGCAGAAACCAGAAGACTTCATTTATTTCATTTCTCAAAATGCATTAAAGTAATATAAAATATATTTTAGGTATTTAATTGGAAAAAATCGTTTTTGTTAAATTTTCCCTAGATTTTGGGACAAAATCCCTTTATCCCTACCGTACATCGAAAATCTTCGGCAAAAAAAAAGGTCGCTATGGTGAACAAGTATACAGGGTGTCCCATTTAAAACGTTCCACCCAGGGTTGGATGGGACAGGCGGGTAACCGGTCAAATGCCCGGTGGGCCGGTAGAATTTAGGGCCGGTTGGGCCGCAGGCCCAATGTACCTATTCCAAATTATTAATATTTATTTTTGTATATTTGACAAACGAACATTAAAACATTAAACATTTAAATTTAAAAAATCTGTATGTAGTAACTCCATGCCTGCGTTACTCGTTTGATTGTTACAGTTACTTTTATATTAAAATAAGTGTAATGTATCAAGGAGATAATATGATAATGGCACTAACTTATTAATATCTTTTTACAATACCAATATCCAGAAGAAAAAATCGGCAGATTAAAAAAATTTAATAAAAATATTGTCCAATTTTTTTTCTTGTTTGTGCTGCTGTTGTGAAATCCCTTTTAACACACAAGTTTTTTTTAAATTTTATTACATGATGGAAAATCCGTCGAGACCAAAAACCTAAATTCGAAAAAAAATTACTTGTAGCCTTTTAACTAACGGAAAGCAGTATGTTGAAATTTTGTACGTTTTTATTTT
This sequence comes from Aspidapion aeneum, assembly GCA_963576565.1. NCBI lineage: Eukaryota > Metazoa > Arthropoda > Insecta > Coleoptera > Brentidae > Aspidapion > Aspidapion aeneum. The sequence goes on along the minus strand of OY755038.1, from coordinate 27,152,334 downwards.
TATTTTTTTGAGTTTTCATTTTGTGAAAAAATTAGATAATAATTATGTTAATAGGTACTTAGTGTTTAATAGAGGCATACAGAATATAAAACTTTACAAAAGTATCTAGAGCAGTATCACAGATATTAATAAAAAAGGAGATTTTCTGAAAGTCTTTAAACACCTTGTATCTCACAAGTTAGGATGTTTAGGACATGCATACATATGTTTATATGAAGTTTTTTTCTCAAAATGCAAATTACATCCTTTAAAATTAGCATGTTATTTATAACAAAACCTCCATAATATCAAAAACAAAAATAACACAATATGGCTTCGTTTTCTTTGCCGTAAAATTTTTGTGCCAAAGCGAGGGTCGAATAAAAAAAAATTGCCAGGGCCGGTTTGTTTGAGCCCATCCAACCCTGGTTTCACCCGGGATTTTTCGAGAACAGCTGAACATTTTAAAAAATGCCGAGACACGTCGATTTTGTCTAATAATTTGTCTTAAATTTTTATGGAGAAATGTAGTCTAGGTAGACGAAAAAACTAATAACAAATGATGCAAATATTTAAAACAGTTGAATTTTATATTACATCCAAGCACACAAAACTTAGGTTGATAATCTATTTGACCGATTTTTCTCAGTGTAGAGGGACGAAAAATTTGGGTAGAATTCTTAAAAGAATCCACCAAAACAATGTTTTAAGCGAATGATTTTATACTTTTTAGTACCTACGAGGATGGGATGAAAAGTTTCACGCCTAACTCAGAACGCAACACCATAGTGACTAAATAATAATTAATTTTTCTACATAGTCCCCTTGTAAGGTAATACATTTGGCCTAACGATGTTCAACTGATTTGATGCCATCACTGGAGTCTGATTTATCCAACTCGTCAAAATAGGCGTTTGTAGCTGCAATGACTTCTAAATCTGAGGAAAATGTTTTTCCAGCAAGAAATTTTTTTAGGTTTGGAAACAAATAAAAGTCTGACGGGGCTAGGTCTGGCGAATAAGGTGGATGGCTTAACAGTTTAAAGCCTAGCTGATGGATTTTAGCCATTACAAGAGCGGACTTGTGGCAAGGTGCATTGTTCTGATGAAGCAAAATTTTATTTTTTGCCAACCAGGGCGTTTTTCGCTTATTTTCTGCTTGAGCTGGTCCAGTAAGTCGCTGTAGTACTCTGAATTTATTGTTCTTCCTTTTTCGAGATAATCTATGAGGAGTATCCCTTTAGCGTCCCAAAAGACCGTTGCCATGACCTTTCCAGCAGACGGTACTGCCTTTGCCTTCTTTGGAACTGGTTCGTCCTTTGCCATCCATTGTTTGGACTGTTGCTTAGTTTCAGTGGTATAACGATGAACCCATGTTTCATAAAACGTAATAAATCTACGCAAAAAGGTCCCTGAATCACGTCTAAACAGTGCCAAATTCTCATCTGAAAGGGTTAGACGCACGAGCTTTTAATCTGGCGTGAGCAAACGCGGCACCCATCGGGCGGATAGCTTTCTCATACCTAAAACTTCACATAAAATAGGGTGAACTCGCTCTTTTGATATGACCACAGCCTCAGCTACCTTTTTCAGTCTTAATCTGCGATCTTTAAGAATTAGTTTGTGAATGGTTTGCACCATTTCTTCAGAAGTTGCCGTTTTTGGCCTGCCAGAACGCGGAGCATCATCAGTGCTAGTACGACCACGTTTAAAGTCCGATACCCAGGTTTTAACTGTGGTATAAGAAGGAGCAGATTCCCCAAGTGTAGCATCTAGTTCAGCTTTTATTTCCGTCCGCGATAACCCCTTAATTTTATTACGGCTCTTATCTCGTTTTTTTCCATCTTTTATAATTGACACACTGTATAAACTTTCAAAATACTGATCACTAGCAAGGCTACACAAACACGTTGAAACACAAAAGCAAATCGCGCCTGCTATAGGCTAGGCCGGAAACTTTTCATCTCATCCTATTTAAAAGCGTGTTTTTTTTTTTAAGTTTTTTTAAAGTATAATTTATTTTGTTGTAATTTTATTTCTGTTTTAGGAATGTCATTTTCTCCAAAAGCCACGTATGCTTGCGACTATCCCCGATCCCTAGAATCTGATAGAATTATGTTTTTTGCCAAAGTTTTATGGGCACAAAAATGTAAAGGACATTTCTATATGTTGTTCCCTGATCCTGGATGCGACACTTCCATTAGACCCAACGGTGACGTGATTGTCAAATACGAAGATGCTGAATACAATCCTGAATACATTTTGCATTACACCCGTACAAGCTTATAAATAAAATAGACTAAAAAGATGGTCGATTCAGTTTTGTTAGGACCAATTCTAAAAGTTGACCACTAACACCAGTATTTACTAAGACCTTAAGACTTAGCATTGTAGACCGGCTTTAAGTATCAAGTCTATAGACTTGATACCGACCGGTTTAAATGTATTTTTTCAATACTCACAGGTCAAATAACTGCAAAGATTTGGTTCACCCTAATGTGCAATATGATAGTAAGCATTTCTCAGTGAGTTTCATCTCATATAAATTCAAATTAACTTTAGAAATAAAGAAAAACCACATAAAAATTTCGTAAACAAATGTCATTTTTTGGAAACTTAGTCCGTGCCGTCGTAGGATTCCCGCTAAAAATAGTCTCAAATTGTAGTACCACCCCTGAGGGGTGGTTTAAAGTTCAAAAAACAATAGAAATAATCCATGATTGACAAAAAAGCTTATATACTAAAATATTCAAAGCTAAATAATACATAAATAACTTAAAACTATATCTGTAGATGCATTACCGTATTAAATACGTACCAATATTTAAATACTGTAAAAGGCACAAGATATATTAGAATCCCTTTTCAATTACACATTTACCAAAACAATCGACCATCGGTTACATACACTCTATAACTCTATAGTTGTATTCATTGTCGTCGCTAACTTTCCTAAAAAATTACCATGTAAAATATAGCGGACAGCTGACACTGACTTACACCGTTTTTATTCGACATTTCCTAGTGACGTTTGGAGGTTTAAATATGGCTACCATTGTTAAACTAAAATATTTTATTATCTTTATTTATTTATAACCTTTGTGTGGAAATAATGTCTTTGTTACAACGACAAAAGATCACCCATATCTCAAGGTATTTATGAACAATTTATATAAATATTAAAATTTATTGCATTCACGGGAAAAGTAATTTAAGCAACTAGCACTTTAGTATATAAATACTGGTGTTAACGTCTACTTCTTAAAAGATTCGTATCAATCGTCATAAAGGACAGAACACAAATTGTCCAAGATCTTAAACGAAAATCGTATAACAGTCCAATTTCAAAAACGGAATTATTAATAACCGGACATTATCGTATCGTAGTTTTGTACAGTCTTTCCTCAATACCGGACAAAATTATAAAGAACAATCATGCAGGCGCTGTAGCTAGTTGAGTGTGCAAAATATGATGACCGCAATTTAGAAATAGATTCTAGCTCACAATAGGTCACAGATTAACGATCTGGATGTTACCAAGCCAGATTTTGGTCCAATTTTTTTAATCCCCCCTCCTCTTAGAGTCGTGTTCGAATTTATGAAAATTTAACTAAGTTGACAATGACACAAAAATGCATAAAAATGGTGTAAAATCTAACCTAAAAATAAAATTATATTAGTTTTTTAAATTTTAGCTGAAAAAACCCCCAGACCCTTTAATTACCTTTATAATTGTAGATAATACAATTTTCTTTGCAACGATATATAGTCAATGGGGTAAGACCACACACTCTCCAGTGGCGCTCGTTTATTGAGGTAAAACAGCCCTTTATCAAAAATTTTATCGTACAGTCGATTATAGACAATGAAATTTCTATTTAAATGATGTGTCACAAGGCAAGATTAGTTTTATTTATAACAATTTAAGGTTGTCCATAAATTTCATCAATTTTGAAAAATCACTAACCAAACCAACTTTTCTTACAAGTTTTATCCAATTTTCTCAAAAACTAAGCTCTTTGAAAAAAAATTGTTTTACATTTTATTGTAGAAAATGAAATTCCCTTTTTAACAGTGTATATGTTAGTGTAATAAGACTAATACCAAACTCTCCAGCAGCGTCTGTTTTTTAAGAAAATGAAAAACGACATGTTTGTCACATGTTTTACCCGATTATCGCTTTCTTTCAGAAATTGTGTTCTATAGTCGATAATAGGCAATGAAATTTCCTTTTAAATGCTGTACAGCAAAGTATGATTTATCTTCAGATTAAAACTTCATAGGCGTCTGTAAATAAAATCAATTTTTACAAATCACTAAGTAAAATTTTGTTACAGGTTTTATTCAATTTTCTCAGAAACTAAGCTCAACTAACAAAAAACGTTTTTTTCTATAAGCGTGCGGAAAAGTCCACTTTTCCGCACGCATTTTAGTGTGGAAAGTGCCACTTTTCCGCACTAGTGCGGAAAAATATTTTTTCCGCACTAGTGCGGAAAAGTAAATTTGTTACGATTTTTAGGTGTTCTATAACATTTAGAACGTTCAAAATACATTTGTATCTTTCCTACCACACGAAATATCCTAAAAATATTCAAATTGACTAAAATTCTGCTATATTTTCAATATTTTCGATAAAATAAAGTTTTCAGTAAAATAGGTTCAAATTATAAGTTTTTAACCTCCCCGGTATAAATATCGTCATTGTCAATGTCAAACAACAATGAACACTAGTGGTTTTAGATTTGGCATCTTAAATCACCATAGCAACAAAGTACAAACAAACTGTCAAAACAAAGCCAATTTTGCCGATACAAGCGTCTTTTGAATTTTTCAAACAAAAAAATCAGATTTTCAATGGATTCTTCGGACGAAGATCTACCCCAGTCAGTTCTAGAAGCCGCTAGAATCGCTAATTTGGACCTGCTTCCTTCAAAATCTCGTCACAGGTATGAGAAGGAATATAGTTTGTTTGAGAGATGGTGCCACGCTAAAGGCATCAAATCCCTTCAAGAAGCTGTTTTTTTGGCATATTTCTCCGAAATTTCCAAAACGTGCAAACCGAATACCCTTTGGTCGAGGTATTCTATGCTCAAAAGTGTAATAAAACTCAGAAAAAACGTTGACTTAAGCAATTTTTTTAAAGTTACGGCCTACTTGAAAAAACAAAACGTTGGATTCAGACCCAAGAGGCAAAAATCTTCACAAAAGAAGAAATTTTCAAGTTTTTAAGCGAAGCTCCTGACCTAGCATATGAAAGTTGCCACGATTTTTGGTTTGGCGGGCGCATGTCGCCGTGAAGAACTAGCAAAAATGTGCCTAGATGACATTGAAGAAAAAGGAAATATGATCATTATAAAAATTCCTGACTCAAAAAACCATACATTTAGAAGTTTTGCTATTTCAGAAGAAGCCGAGAATGGAAAACTTCTCCAATTGATCCGAAAATATGTCAACTTAAGGAAACCAGAGACCCCACATAGACGGTTCTTCGTAAACTACAAAAAAGGAGCATGTACGGTACAATGCATTGGAATTAATACATTCGGTAAAATGCCATCAGATATCGCATGCTATCTGAAGCTTTCAAATCCAGAATTATACACGGGCCACAGCTTCCGACGTTCTGCCGCAACAATGTTGGCAGATTCAGGCGAAGGAATAACCAATATCAAACGACTCGGTGGATGGAAATCTTCAAGTGTCGCAGAAGGGTACCTTGACAGTTCAACTGGATTCCAAAAAAATGTTTCGAATAAAATTTTGAAGTTCAGCCACCCTGGTCCTTCAACTAGTCAGCAACTTTCTTCTACCATACAACCTTCCAAAGTGCCTCAATCCAGCTCCAAATGCAGGACCACAGTTGCAACAGATGTTTCCGAAAACTTGGAGAACGCAGTGGAGAACCAAAACCCAAGTTTCAAATCTGCCACTTCATTTGAGAAAACACTTGCCTCTGCTATCAACTTACAGCACGCTACAAACTGCACCTTTAATATTAATGTTAATAATAATAATTGATTTGATTAAAATGTTTTGAATATAAATAATTTTCTGATTAATTTTTAGTTTTTTCCTCACGCTTATAGAAAAAATAATGTACCTAACTCGTGCGTAAAGTGTCTTTTCCGCACTTGATTGCTGGCCAAACTCCGCTATCGCGTCGTTTGGCCATCTGCAATCGCGTGCGGAAAAGAGGCACTTTCCGCACTAGTTAGGTAAACTACTATTGTACTTTATTGTAGAAAATAAAATGTCATTTTTAACGATGTGTAAGTCAGTAGGGTTTGATTGATGACAAACTCTCCAGCGACGTCCGGGTTCATTTAAAAAATAAATAAATAAAAACTTTTTTGTCACAAGTTTTGCCCGATTTTCCAAAACACCAAGCTCTTTATCAAAAAATGTCTCTCGTACTTGATTGTATAAAATAAAATTTCCTTTTAAACGGTGTATCACAAGGTAAAAGAAAATGAATTTTTAAAACTTTGAGGACGTCCGTACATTAAATTAATGTTTAAAAATTAACAAATTAATTTTGGTTCGATTTTTTTTAAGACCGTTAAAATTTGAATCAGGGGCGGTAGTAGGCCATTCCCCCCCTTACCCATCTAACCGTAACTACAAAACTATGGCGCAGGATGTGGAGAGTGAGTAGGAGGGATCACCTTTGCTGCTAGAGCCGTACCAAGATTATTTTTTCGGGGGGACTTTGTTTTGTGAAAGGGCACCCATTTTTTTAATTGCAGGAATAACTAATACTTTTTAAACCCAAAAATAAATAACATTTTTTATTAAATTAGCTCCTCGATCTTTTGATTTTGCTCATTTATTGTTTTGATAAATGACGTTTTTGATAATGTCCGCCGTTTATTAATAATTCCGTTTTTGACATTAGACTGTTATATTATTTTCTTTTGTGTTCATTCCATTCATAGTGCTCAAAATAATTGTGTGCATTGTTAATAAATTTGTTCGAAAATCTTTCTATACCTTTTAACCCTCCCCCTCATTGAATCGCTAGTGCTACTCAAGGATACATGAACTAGGATTTGGGAAGAAATTAGTTTCAACTTTTAAAAGTGGTCCCAAAATAACAACAATACTTGTAAGCAAAGATATAATTTAAAGATATTAGAGGGTATGTAGAATTGGTAAAAAGTAGTTTTTTTAAGTAATTTTTGTACCGCGACATACTAAAATTAAAAAAAAAATCAGAGTTTTGTGGCTCAAACTATATTTGTAGAGTGGCCAGGCTAAATGATCTAAGTGCCAAAATATACAAATTTTAGATTTTCCACCCAAAATGATGTATCGGTTCGGTTCGGTTCGGTTCGGTTCGGGTGTCAAGGCCAATACGGGGCTATAAAAACTAAATGCAATTTCCCCACCTTATGCCCTAACAAACATGTTTAAAATCACGTCATCCGTAAGTCCGTGTGCATGTATTGTACAGTTTTTTTTAGTTTCCCACAAAAACGCTTTTTGGCACTTAGATCAATTAGCCTTTCCACTCTACATTTATCCACTTGCCATAAATATCACAAATAAGTATCTTTGTTTAGACATAAAGTATTATTTTTACATATTTAGTATTTTTAATTATTTTTAGCAGATTTAGTAACTACCGGGTGTGTTACACCCACCCAAAGAGAGTTTTACATTGCATTTGCATCTGTGCATGTTACAAAAAGTGTTTTTTTAGGAAAGCGGTCAATTTTTAAAAAATATTAAATGTTGATAGTTGGAGTCTTATTCGAAATAAAACTCACTGTACAATTTTAAACTGCTCAACTTCTTGATAATATACAGGGTGTCTCTAAAAAGTCTGTACAAAAAACAGAACCACAATATTCTGCCCGCCTAAGCAATGTTTAAAAATACATTGTGTTTTACGGCAAAAAGATTTTTTTTTTAAATATTTTTAGTAAACATTACATTTTTGGATTTTTTACAAGGGTTTTGCTTACGAGAACTTAAAATATACCAACTTTTTTTTTAGTGTACTTTTTTACTTTTTTTCAAGCAAGTAATTTCCTAAATATTTTTAATCTAAAAAGTTACCGATGTTAATATTCGCTAAAGTAAGCCGTTTGCGAAACATTTTGGTTTTTAATGTTTGATGCCGAATCAAATAATTCAAACTATTTAAATTAAAAAAATTGTTTTGCCTTTAAGGATTAAATTCGGTCAGTAAACTAGTAGTGCCAATAGGATTGGATTTTTATTTAAAATAATTTAATCGGCTTAATAATAGCGGATTGTAAAAGAATTACCTTATTTTTTGCTTTAAAATGTTTAGGTTTTTTTTATAAAATATGCAAAAAATACACTGAAAACAAAAATTATGGTCATTTTAAACCATATCCAGTGTAAAGCGACCTCTAACGGCCACAGCAAAAAAGTGTCGATATTCGGGTTTTGCAAGTCAAAAAAACCCTCGGTTACAAATTTTAAAAGTAAGACCACCGTATAGGGATTCATGTGCGGTGTTAATATGTTAAAAACACGTAAAAAAATACGATTTTAATTTTTTTAAATTTTACCTGAGCAATTTTAGAGACACCCTGTATAACATAATATTCTGAGACATAACTCATTATGTCTGCTAAAGCTCTTATCAAATTTTTACCAATTATTTGTTTTAAAGATTTAATTTTAGCTACCATAAACGAATAAGAGTTTAAGACGTAAAAGAAGATTTGATATTTTTAAAATCAGAAAGAAAAGTCGAATCTACAATGTAATAAAAAACAATGTTTCATTAATATAGAAAACCATCAAGATTTGACATATGGATGAACACTTTGACATACATATTTTAAAATATCGAAAAAAGTTATAAAATCTTATATGCAACGTTTTTGTATCATGTATGTTATAACACTTAAGTAAGATTTTTTTAAATATTTAAGTCACAAAAGGCGTATTATTATAATAAGCATTATTTTATAGGTTAAACTTAGCTTTGCAGGATTTTTAATTATTTGTATTAATAAAAAACACAAATTATGGTTTGAAAGATATACAACTATACTTTGTGTTGTAGACTCAAACAGTGGCGGATCCAGGGGGTCAGAGGGGCCTGCCGCTCTCATTGCCATAAAGCCATATTGGAATCTAGTAAAAAAATATCCAATCCTTAAAGCTTAATTTTTGACCAAAGGATCATGCACACCTCTTATGGGATTTCTGTAATCCATCAAACCTCATGAAATTTTGGTATGTTGTAGACTGAACCTTTCTTATCAAAAGTTCTCATGGGGCCAACTCAAATTAATGACCAGTTTTTGAAATACACGGTGTTAAAACTGATAATGTCCAAGAAGATTAATGGCTCTTTAGACGGAGACATAAAAGCAATGTTTTTATTACATATATTTACGATTTATTTATTATTTTTAATATGTACCTTTAAAACATTATGCAGATTGTGATGCAGATTAAACCTTGCTCGTCAAAAGTTCTCATCGGAAGCATAGAGCTATTTAGACGGGTTTTCCAAACATATACGCAATGTTACTATTACATATAGAGTATTTATTAGTTTTCTAATGATTCTTTTAATAATATTGTTAAGAATTTTATACAGGGTGTTTCGGCAAATATCATTTTGTAAATACTAATTAAAAATCCATCTATTATATATATTGTTAATTGTGCTGCAAAAAAAGTGAAAAGGGACTCATTCTAAAGAAAAAGACACTTTTTTAAAACGGTCCATCAAAATACCAAATGAAAAATAATAAATTACGTAATACAATTACTTTTTAAAGTCATCTCTTGAACAACCCGTTTAAAGAGCTATAGGTAATGCTTCTCATTATCACTTTCAACACCCTGTATTTCAAAAACTGCTCATTAATTTAAATTGGGCCAATAAGAACATTTGATAAGAAAGGTTTAATCTAAAACACACTAACGCTTGTTTCTTATTAACACTATCGGCTTATATTTACTTAAACACCCTGTAGATAATGCTTTAAAGACACAGATTAAAAACAATAAATAAATCATAAATATATGTAATACTAACATTGCGTATATGTTTGGAAAACCCGTCTAAAGAGCTATTATGCTTCTTGGACATTATCGCTTTCATCACCCTGTATTTCACAAGCTGGTGACTTATTTAGGTTGGGTCCATGAGAACTTTTGATGAGAAAGGTTTAATCTACAACGTACTAAAGCTTGTTTCTCATTAGAAAATCGACTAATATTTACTTAAACACCCTGTAGATAAAGTTTTAAAGCTACAGATTAAAAATAATAAATAAGTCGTAAATATACGTAATACTAACAGTGCGTATATATTTGAAAAAGCCGTCTAAAGAGCTATTATTCTTCTTGGATATTATAAGTTTCAACACCCTGTATTTCAAAAACTGATCATTACTTTGAGTTGGGCCCATGAGAACTTTTGATAAGAAAGGTTTAGTCTACAACATCCTAAAATTTCATGAAGTTTGACGGATAAGAGGTGTGCCTGATCCTTTAAAATTTTTCACAAAAATGACTTTATTTTCCAAAAATGTTCGCATCTAATTTGTATGTAATAGAAAACTTCAAACCTCAGCCTTATTAAATACCGCAAGTTTTTGGTTTTTGCTGCTTCTTATTTGGCCCTCCCCCTCAGAAATCCTGGATTGAATTGAATTGGTTTTGAATTTGGTGCATGAATTTTTATTACAGAAGTGACTCAAGCTATACCTACCTTGTGGTTTGTATTATTAGTACTTTACATTACATCTTATATGAGGGGTTTAATAAGTTAAGTTTTAGTTTTATGAAATATTAAAATTAAACATTTTTGCTTGCTTTAAAATAAATTTTTTTTATTTGTTTTATCTCATTTTTCTTAGATTTTTTTAAGGTTTGGTTCTATATTTACTTTTTCTTTATCAACCATACTAAAGGAACAGCAACTTACGAAACTAATAAAAAAATATAGAAGAAACACAAAATAAATTTAAAAAAACTATTGAGATTTTTTTAAAAGAAATTTAACACTGTCTATTTATTTAGTTTTAATCCTACAGGCCCACGGCCTCAAGAGTGCTCGTAGGATCCTGGCCCAAAAACTCAATTCATCTTTAAATTTATTGTGATGAAAAAAATACAAGAAGAAAAAGCAAAAAAATATTTTTTCATTATGGCTTTTTTTCTGGAAAAACTATAATTTAAATCTAGGTATTAATATATTTCACTAAAACATGGTGACAATTATGCAAAATGTGACAGATCCAGGGCTCTTCAGTTCCAGCGAAAACATAGCAAATGCATGTATGAACCAAATCTGTCGCCCTGTCGCCGAGTTCCTTTTCAGCGTTCAACAGCCGTCATCGAATAAGCATGCGATGCGATGCACGCAAAAAATATAAGTCGACATTGAACATCGAGAATATACGCAGGTGTAGTCCAGGAGCCGACACGCAGTCAGCCGAGGAACCAGGGATAATAACCCAGGAGCCTGCTATAAGTGCTATATAGTCGGAACCAGGACGGCGCCAGCATAAATCTCCTACAGTAGTCAACTCACGACGACCACGACTGTTGCGCTGAAAAGGAAAGAAGTCTATCGTCTATAACCAAGTTCTGCTGGGACGATAGCCATGTTAGATAGATGCAAGTCTAACATGTAGCAGGACCACCTTTCGGAAGGGGTGTAAAAGCGTGGGTCCACTGTGTATACTTGCTACGCAGTATAAAGATCCCTGCCCTCGACAAAGAGGAGTCAGGCAAAATTAAGTCCTCTTAGAGAAAGAAAACTTGCATCCTAAGGGGCACGTGCATCAGTTTGATATATGATGTACGGACAAATCGGGGTTTGCGAAAAGGGCGCGCCGTGTGCCTAGTCGCTAGACCAAAAATGGTCTCCCCACCACTACTACTACTACTACTACTACATGTATGAACCACAATTTCTTACAAAACTATTACGCGCTGCAAGTTTTACTTATCTACTCATTTTTTTTAAATGTTTGTCTGCGTCGCATTTTATTTGCTCTTGGTGTTAAATTTCAAAGATTAGAATTATTTATAATAATAAAGCCTTAGAGTAATATATATATGTTATTACTCTGAGAATAAAGCTAAAAATATATTTTTCTTGTTCTTGCCTCTTTATAAAGCAGCATACATACAGTATACAGTCAATATTTATTGATCAATATGCAGGTATTGAAGGGCTGTATTGACCGTTTAGGAAAGCTTCAAACATATTGACAGCATATTAAGCATGTCCATATCAAACCGGCCTTCTTTTGCACTTAAAAATTTTGATTTTACTACCGATTACAGCGAGATAAAAAAATTTGAAAAAATGTTGCAATTCCTTAAATCTACAGGGTGTTTTATATTCTTAATTGGCCAAAACCTTTGAGTATATGACCCATATAGAGGTGCAAACGGCGAGCTTTATCATATTGAGGGGCAGATGGCGCTGAAATAAATTCGTCTGGTACGCAATATTCAGGGACTAATGCCGTATTCCATTGGGGAAATGAGTGCAGCACTAGTGCACAACTGGCTCGGTGTTTGCATTCCATTGACATGCACTTTTTCAGTTTTCGTATTCCATTGAGGAACTTTGCACTGAGTGCGGCTTTTTTGACACCGGCTCTGAGGGCTCGTGCCGCACCGAAAACTTTTTCCCGCCATTAATTTTAAACGCTTATTATTGTCGTGGGACGTAAAAATGAGTGAAAATAAAGTTGTTAGCAATTTTTTATTATTTTCTTCGCTGCTAAGTAGTAGCAGCGATGAAGATGAAGAAGAACAGTTCTGTGCAATAAAAGCAATGAGAACGGAAACCCCAAAAATAAAAAACTTAATTGAAAATGTGGTTTACCGATTTAACAACAAACAGGTAAGTAGATTTGTATGGATTTGGTTGACTGGGGCCCTGGGGCTAATTTTCTGACAGTTGGGGTTTTCTGGCAGCTATGATTATAAGTAAAAATAAATGTATTTTTTAGTTCAAGAAACACTTTCGGTTCGAGATGAGCACTGCAGAATTCCTCATAAATAAATTCAAGTAGCCTCAATTTTGTCAAAAAAAAGAACAAGGGGGACGAAACCCCATTAGCGCTGAGGCACATATCTTGCCACTTTTATGGTATGTTAAAACACCCTTACGCTTAGCTGTTAGGTTAGGTTATGTTCTTGTTGAATGGAAATTTGTTCAAAAATATTTTCTTCAAAAACTTTTTTGAACAATTTTCCTTATGAAAAAAAAATTACTTTTAAAGAAAATGTTTTTGAACAAAAAAATTTTAATAAAATGTTTTCAAACAATTTTTTGTTTGAAGGAAATGTTTTTAAATAATTTTCCTTTTCAAGAAAATGTTATTGAAGTAATAATATTACTTTCGAACAAATGGATATTGAACAACATGTTTTTGACCAAATTCCGCAAGGCAGGAAAGTTAGGTTTAGTTGAAACAAACTTGTGAAATATTATATATGCATACAAGGTGTTTCGAATACTTATGTTCGAATTTTGGGAGCATAAAGTACACTTCTGGTTAGGGTTTTTTGAAAAACAAGCGCGAAATATAGATAACTACTCTATCTGTTGGTATACGAGCACATGCCTGCATTCAAAAAGGAGGTGGGCATTTTTAAAATATTCTTTTTAACTTTTTTTAAATAAAATCATTATTTATTTATTTGACGAATTTTATTTATCTTAGGATAATATTTATCGGCGTGTAACTTTGAAACAAATAAAAATGGATATCGTCGTTGGCCTGATAAAACTACAGGTTGTGTGACATTTTTTTCAAAAATGAGATTTTTGCATAATCAATTTGCCCTATTCATAATGGATATACTATAAAAAATTATTTGCAAGAAAATGTTATATTAACGTTGCTTAATGCAAGAGTAAAAAAGAAGTTCTACAGCTTATAATGGCATACCACACTAAGGTCACTATATCACGATGTTAGGAACTTCGTGATATAGTGATTATACCACACGAGTGCAATTTTTCATTTTCCGCGTGTTCCATTGAAACTGCACTCGGTGCAAATTTTTGACAGCGCCGTTTCAGTGTCAGTGCACCACCAGTGCTGCACTCATTTCCCCAATGGAATACGGCATTAGAGTACAATTTAGTTGCATCTGCGAGTTCCGAGGTTCATGCCTATCATACAAATGCCATTAGATCATAGTAGTTGTCTCTGAATATTGCGTACTTGACGAATTTATTTCAGCGCCATCTGCCCCTCAATATGGTAAAGCTCGCCGGTGGCACCTCTAATGAGTTATTCACTCAATGCCAAAACATATCTAGGGTTTATGATTTTTCCTGAAAAAATACGATTTTTTTTCCTACTGTTTAGACATAAGAACAACAAGCTTTGAGAAAAAAATATTGAAAATGACAAAAAATTCGTGTTAATTATACCTAAATACTTCTTGGCCCTCTCTAAAATGTTTAAGAGTATTTGATAGAATATTGGAGCAACTTATGACAAAATAATTTGAAAAATCGAAGGAGTCTTTTTTCAAAATGGCGATTTTTAAATTAATGTTTTGCACTAAGGTCGAGGATGCAAATATTTTAGATTTTTAATATTTTTTTCTGAAGCATCTTGTCCTAATTTCTGAACAGTAGTAAAATATTTTTTTCGAAGTTCGAATTTTTGTAGGAAAAATCATATTTCATAGATGTGTTTTGGTCACTTTAGTAGATAAAATTCACTGTAAATTTAAGGAATCGCAATATTTTATCAAATTTTTTATCTCGGTGTAATCGTATCTATAGAGGAAACAAAAAAATGTTTAAAATAGAATTAAATTTTTTTAGTGCAAAAGGTGGGGCCATGGAAAGTCCCATAAGTTGCTTTTTATAAGTTTTTTAATGAATTTTTTTATGAAAATAGAAAATATATAATAATATAAAATTTATAAAACCTAAACAAATAAAGTACTGAGTGATATTGTGATAGAGTGCGCTAGTGCCTAGTTAATTCACAGACTAATAATAATAAACCCCGCAAAAAAAATAAATGTCCGAATCTGGGGTTAAAAATGGAATTTTTCCCGGTGGGTTCGGTCCGGTACCTATTAAAGACATAGTTCCCGAAATATCCGAATTTATTTTGGAACATGTTATTTTTTTTTCTTGTTTGTTTCCTGAAACTTAGTTAAGTATGACACTGTGCAAGTCATATAAGTGTTAGATTAAGAAAAGTTTTAATCCAAGTGCCAGGTGAAAAAGTGGCCCTCGATGAGTTTAACCTAGTTTTTGAATTTGTGTGTAAATTTTATGATCTACCTCATAAATGGGAAAGTCCGCCATTTTTTTATAATATAAATTTAAGTTAAAAATAATAATCAGCGACTTGACAGATCTCAAAGTTCCGAGTTTGATGCAAATTGGGTCATAAATGGGAAAATCTGCCATATTCGAACCGCTACTTTGATATTTTTTAAGTTTAAGTTAAAAATAATAATTAGCGACCTGAAAAATCTCAAAAATCCAAGTTTGATGCAAATCGGTTCATAAAGGGGAAAATCCGCTATTTTGGATCCGCCATTTTATTTACTTTTTTAATAACAAAAATGTTGAATTTATACTAACCACCAAATACCTAGTTGGAAAAGTTTGAAAAAAGCTTTAACAAAACAAATAAACAAATATACAGCGTGTCCACGGATAGAGTTCGGGTAAGGTATAAATGACAAAAAAAAATCAATTAAGATTCTGATTTTCTGGAAGTCGCTCCTGCTTGGTCCTAAACTAACATGTTACAGGGTGGTTTTAGTAGGATGATTTGATAAAAAGTGTTAAGATTAAAGTACCTTTGTTTTAAGAGATACCAGAAAAGGTTATTAAGAAAAGTTGTTTAGAATTAAAAGTTACGACTGATTCTCAATTTTCTGAAAAATCAGCTGTATATTAATTGATTTATCTCATTTTCGTAACATGTTAGTTAAGGATCAAGCAGGAGCGATTCCCAGAAAATCAGAATCTAAATCGATTTTTTTTTGTCATTTATTTATACTTTATCCGAACTCTATCCGTATGAAGTCAAGCTAAATAAAAATGTTTAAACAATTGCCAATGTTAATACCATAAAAAAAATCTCGCGGCAAATTGTCCTCGCGGCAAATTGGCCGGCGGCGAATTTTCCTGGCGGCGAATTGTCCTCGCGGCGAATTGGCCGCGGCGAATTGTCCCATCCCCGTTTATAGGCAACATTTCTTAAAAAGATTTATGGAATTTTATTGCTGCCATCAATAGATTACATCGGAAATGTAGAACTTGTTTGATTGTATGTGGATCGCATCAGAACTTTTCAAGAACCCGTTTGATTGCAACCGTTAGCTCATCGATGAGATTAAGAACTCTCCCTATTTCAGCTTATTCGGTAATTTTACTTTTATAAAATCGGACACGACGATAATTCATAGTTCGGGGAAGTCCCGAGTTTTCTGGTCTCGCAAACGCAGGACCTTTTAAAAAAACAGGCCCCGATCTACAATTCTCGAAATTCACGGATTCGTTTTCGATGGCCGCCAATCCCAAAACTAAAGACCTTTTCAAGCGGTCGACCGTTCGGTTACTAGTTCTATTCGTTTAATACATTTACCGCCAGGGCGGACACCGGTGTCCGCTGCATGGTAGGTTTATAGCGCCAGGGCGGACGGCGTCCGCCATATTTTGGGGTAGATATTTCTCTGAAAATGTTTAATTTTTCAAATATTTTATTATCAAGTATTCTTTTTGGAGCCCTAAAATGGCCTATTGACTGGTTTTTTGAAACAGAGTTTTGTTTGAACTTTAAAGACTGTGTCCGCTGTGGCGTGTCAAAAAAGTTTTTAAAGCAGCGGCGCCATGCCACAGCGGACACATTTGTTTATTTTTAATAAAAAAAAAATACCTTTAACTCCATAACTTTATTGTTTTATGAGAAAAAAAAACCACTGACAAGTGTCCAGCATTCTAATTTATGCAATAATGAGCATATAAAGATATTTACCTTTTTTCCTGATCGGCCCAGAGTGTACTTAAAAAGGCCTTTAAATTAGAATTTATTAGGGAGTTTTTGAACGCTTTATTTGATTCTTCGTTGTTTTAGTGGTAATCACTGCGTCTGTGCACTATCGAAATGTCATTCCGTAGTGGTAATTAACCACTACCACTGCCGATGCCTTAGCTGCGAAGCCGCTTTCGTAGTGGTTATATTTTATTATTTATTTTATAGATTTTTTGTGCTGCTTGTGTTGGGGTTATATTCCTTGAAAAAACAAGTCGTTGCTCGTATATTATTTAACATATTGGGGACACCCTGTGTCTACATGGTCTTTCACACCACCGCTACAGGGCGACTATTTTAAAATGGAACATTATTTTTTACCTTTCTAGCCGTCGCAGCAATGGCTAGAGAAATTGTTTTCGACGAATTTTTTTTTTTGAGATAACGCCGAAAATGTGTTATTTGGGTGTGTTTTAACCTATCCTAGCAATATCGTCATGATGTCTGTCTGTGTGTGTTCATGGCTTCGGTAGTTCATTGTTTAAAATGTTTGCGTACAGAGCAAGAGATCCCAGGTTCGAGTCCCGGCCGAAGCAGAAAACTTTTTTCTTATTTTTCTTTCTTTAATTTCACTTGTTGTTTATAGTTTTAGGTCCTTGCATTATTTGCAATTGGGTATTTGAGAATTATATTGGCAATCACCCATTGCGATCAGAAATTTTAACACACGAAAAGGTGATCTCATGTTTTCAGACGTTGATAGTTTACGTCTAACTTTTGGGTTTTCATACCTTTGACAGTGGGAAGGAAGAATTATAGAAATCAGTTTGATGACTTGGTCGAGTTAATACCCTGAGAGTCTCTCGTTCTTGTATTGAGACACCGCAGCCTGCATAGATGAAAGTTTTCCGAAAATTTATGTATGGCTTCGGTAGTTCAATGTTTAAAATGTTTGCGTACAGAGCAAGAGATCCCGGGTTCGAGTCCCGGCCGAAGCAGAAAACTTTTTTCTTATTTTTCTTTCTTTAATTTCACTTGTTTTCACTTGTTGTTTATAGTTTTAGGTCCTTGCATTATTTGCAATTTGGTATTTGGGACTTAAGACAGATATTAGAGAATTAATGAAATAAAGCCAGGCTATAATAGTGCCAGGCATTATTTTGACACCTTCACATTGCAATATCAGCTGTGATCTTTCAACATACGACCTTTGTTTACTATATGAACCGGAATAAATAATGCCTTCCTTTATAATTGGAAAATAAACGACGAAAGTTTTAAATTCGACTTGTTATGTCAATTTTGAAGTATTAACTGTCAGTTTTCAATGTGAAAGTGTCAGAATAGTGCCCGCGGTTTGGTTTGGTTCATGCCCGCGGCGGAACAGGCAATTATTACGTAGTTATAACCCAAGGTATTTATACTTTTACACAGGTTGCCTACAGAGTTTGACCAGCCATGTGTATTTAACTGGACGACTGTAGCTGTTACATAAAACAAAAGGCTTAGACAAGGGCCTAGTTTAAGGTTTAAGGCAACCAGTGACGTAGATTTTTTAAACAGGCTTACAGTTGGCCAGTCAGGTTCAATGACCTTTCAAATTCTGTAGATAACCTATGTAAAAATATAAAGACCTTTCTGATTGCAGGTCTTTATGGGTAAAATGGTTATTGATGTAATATTACCCAGGACTTGCTCTTTTAAAGTTAAATATTTGCAACAACAACATAAATTTCAGCCCTTATTCCTATTATTTAGCTACAAAAAGCAGCAATTTAGCAATTTTTTATTTTTAGCTGATTATTACAAAACTTTGGACAGCCCCAGAACTAAAATAAGAATGTTTGTCTAAAATACCATTGTCAAATTATGTGAGGGCTTATCCACAGTTTCGCTTCTTGCCGCTTAGTTCTATTTCCCTCTTTCTCTAATAGAAAATGATGGAAATATATCTAAATCAGGAGACATAAAAAACCCAACGAATTATCGGCCAATATCTGTCATAACCAATTTTGCAAAAGTCTTTGAAAAGTGTCTAAAAGATAGGTTAGTAAACTATTTAGAATCTTATAACTTATTATATAAAAACAATATGGCTTTAGAAAAAACAAAAACACAGAAATGGCAGTTTTTGAATTGATAAATAAAGTTATTCATAATTTAAAAAACAAAAAAAAAAGTATTGTCGTCTATCTCGATTTACGTAAAGCGTTTGACACAGTCTGTCATGAAAAAATGTTTAAACGCTTACAGAAGCTTGGAGTTATAGGCGGTCCATTACGTTTATTTGAAAACTATTTAACTGGCAGAAAGCAAAAAACACGAATAAATGACACCTACAGCTCGTATCAAAATGTCAAATGCGGAATCCCACAGGGTAAAGTGGTTGGCCCCATCTTGTTCTTGGTATATATAAATCAAATAGGAAATATATTGCAAAACGACGAAGTTTTTAGCTATTGCGATGACACAGCAATTATATTTATAGGTGATACTTGGGAGCAGGCTTTCGCGAGAGCAGAGAGGGGTCTGGCTACTGTTGTCCTGTGGCTACAACAGCATTCTTTAAGTTTGAATGAAGAAAAAAACCTATTTTATGTCCTACTCCGCGACAAGTGATCATCAGCCACAACAAACTTTATTAAAAATTCACAAAGAGCAATGTAGTCAGGAACTAGATTGTAACTGTAAAAAAAATAAAAAACAGAAAAAATTAGATACTTGGGAGTTGTGGTTGATCAGTATTTGAAGTGGAGTGAGCACACTAAACTATTATGTGAAAGAATAAGAAAGCTTTTTTATAGATTTTATCAAATAAGGGACAACTTAAATTATAAATTGTTAAGAATTGTTTATGACTCGTTGGTTGAATCAATTCTTAGGTATTGTATAGTTGTATGGGGTGGTCTTTACCAAAATTATCTGGAAAATTTAGCTGTATGTCAAAATACAGCAATAAAAATATTGCTTAAAAAAATAGACTTTTTGCAACAGAACAACTATATATGCTCTGAATGTTCTTAATTTTTTGCAAAAAACACCAAATCAGTTTCCTATGATGCAGCACAGTTATGGCACAAGGGGTATACAAAATTCAAACTTATATATACCCAAACAAATAAATAATGTAACTCAAAGATTTGTTATTTATTATGGTCCAGTATTTTTTAACATCCTTCCAAACAGAATTAAAATTTTAAGAAAAAACTTTAAAAAATTTTCAAAAGAGGTCAAAAACTTTATTTTACAAAATCATCATTTATTTGTTGAAATACTTAATGGATAACAATAGTGAAAATAAAACATTAGCAACTAAAATTATTTAATATTGAAGAAAAAAAATGGTTTTAACAATCACATCATAAGAAAATTTAAATATTTGGTAGAAAATACTACATTTTTTGAAAACTAAGGTTTGTTTTGGATTCATTAATAGTTTTTTATACAAAAAACGACTCTGTAATGTTTATTGTAATTTTATCAAAATCTCCATCACGTACACCAGTGTGCTGATATTACATTTTGTGGACAGTTGTTATTATTGCATAAGATTTTATAACGTTTTGCCGAATAAAATAAGGGAACTGGATTACAGGAACTTTAAAGGAACCATAAAGAAATTTTTGATTCAAAAAGCGTTCTATAGTATAGACCAGTTTTTAAATGCGGATTTTGCCATTTAATGATGTTTTCTGTTTTTTTTTAGCTTTGTAATGTTAGTTTGTGTTTTTTGTTTGTTTTTATTTTCTGTGGTGCCCTGCTTGAACTTGGATTGTGTTCCTGGTACATACAAATTTATTATTTTTTAGAAAAAGCGTTTTTAGGTTTTTTTATTATCTACTTTTATTTGTAAATTTTGGTTGTTACTTTTAAGTAATTTTAATTACTTGCCCGTGGTGGGACACCCTGTTCGTGTCCTTTGTGATTTAAAATTTTTATTCTGACTTACATATAGATTATAGTACTTAAGATATTTTTTGTAACACATTTTTCTTTACTTTTGACTTGTGTAAATGCGAAAGCATAATTAACACCAATAAAGAAACTGAAACTGAAACTGAAAAGACGTCTACACACAAGCTGTAGCATTGTGCTAATATAGTTTAGGTAGACTTCTTTTTTCGAAAGTGCATAATTTTTTGGAATAATTTTAACATATTTTTTATTATTTTATTTTATAGAGCTAAGTTTGGTAATTCTCCAATTATAGATATAAAGTTACCATTGGGTACAAATTCGGAATGTATTGATTTACAAACTAGAATACTTATGCATTGTTTACTGTTATATTATAAGGAATTATTTGAATAAATAAATTGAAATTGAAAATTGAATCTCTTTCTAATAGAGAAACAGAGAAATAAAAGTGAGCGGCAAGAAGTGAAATTGTGGATCAGCCATAATATTGTATCAGAAAGAGAGGGTGTTAAAAATGAGAGAGAAAGAGATAGTAGATTTAACCATCAAATTTTCTGCTTCTTTTTTTTAAACAAGCAAATTGGTGTTTGTGTAAACAAATGTCCATTCAGTCTATAAAGTGATTGGGTACATAGTCATATAAACAATATTTTTTTAATTTACAATTACTTTTTAAATTCATTACGCTAAATATAAATCAAGAAAAGTTCTATTTTGAAATTCCCAAAATTGCCCTAAAACTCTTTACAATTTCTCTAAATCCCCACCAGCCGAAATTTCACTGAAATTGTTGGGAATCCTGAAGAGAAGCCATAGGAATTCCCACGTTCCGTAAATAAACCGGTTGTCTCGTAACTCTCAACCAATAAGCCTATGACGCAGCAATATGCCTGCTACATGATCAATAAAGAGAGACCTATACGCTATATTTAACCAATAAAGATAGATGCCGTAAAAATACCAAAATTTATTAAAAAATTAAATATTAAAAATTTTTGATAAAAATTCTAAAAGTTTTATAAATATCAGATTCAGGACACGATTGTAAATATTTTTCCTAAGTTAATTCGACAATCTTGTTCATATTAATTTAACTTTTTCGCCGAACACTGCAATATTGATTTTTTTTTGTGGATAGGAGGTAATGTAGAATTTTTGATGCTTTTTGATTCTACCAGTTTGCCAATTAAAATTGATATGATGGACTTTTAACTTGGAACACCCAGTATATAATTTAAGAATGGTCCTTATCAGTTTTGTTTTTAAATCATATTGCAAGTAACAGAAAACTATACCTATCTAATTATAGAATAGTTACAAAATAATTTTCTTTAACTTTTTTACTCTTTTTCGGCTCTCATCAGGCCCTGTATCATCAAGCTTTCGTTTCATTGTGGATTCATTTTGCTTTGTGGTATTTATAAATTTGATTCTTATCATCAGCAAGCGCGGATTTAAGGGAGGGGGGGGGGGGTAACGGTAAATACCCCCCTTATAACAGAAAAAAATATTTTTGTTATTGATTAAAGGGAAAATAGTCGAATTACCCCCCCCTAGAAAATAAAATTATATTACAAGTAATTTTTTCGTCGACTATTACCCCCCTAGATTTTCATCCAGATCCGCGCTTGATCATCACTCTTTGTTTTACAAATAAATTTACCAATTTATATGGAATAGAAACTTTTTTAAATATAAATTTTGTGGATCGCTTCACAATATTTGTTTTTATAAATTTAAAATTGGCACCATGCAATTTTATGAACCATTTGTCCATTTTGTTAACATTTTCTTTCCATGATGGTGAAGGCTCAGTTAAGCCTCCAAAAGAAAGGCTTTGCACCCAAGAGGGCATGTCATATGAATGCATGGATTTGTTCATTTTCATATGTATAGCAACCAAGTTCAGGGAACTCATTGTGATGCTTTCGTGCTAAAATTCTGCAATATAAACTAAACCATCTTTTTCTAAAATTTCTTTTAGTTAGTCTTAAATACCCTGTTTCCACCAATGCATGCCCATCCCGATTCAAAAAACGAATCAGTTGACGTTGCATTGAAAACCGGTGCAAATCCAAGGCCCATCACGTGCGTTTTTTGAATCGGGGTGGGCATGCATTGGTGGAAACAGGGTATAATACATTTATAGCAAGCACAGAACAGGTATAAACACTACGTATAAGACGACAAGACCCAAAATGTACAAAATTTCCTGGCAAAAGACGAAATTACGCTATAAACAGCGTTTGACTGCTGATTCCTAGGAAAACTGTGACGTAGCTCTGACGTCACGGCCGTCATGACACCGAGTTACCAGACAACCGGTTTATTTAAGCACCGTGGAGAATTCCTGGGTTTCACCAGTTTTGGGAAATGTCAGTGGTGCCAACTATATTTTTTTTCGGTGGCCTATTAATCCTATATAAAGTTCACATAACATTTTGGAGGATCTGGTTTGGGGTCTAATTTTCTTGAAGGCTACGATCCTAGACCCTTGGTGTTATGTGATCCTACTAGTTGCAGTTTGGTTTAGTCAGTACCCAAAAATTTTTGTTTAAATTATAAGAAAATAACAAAATTTTATTTTTACCTATACGCCCAGTATACACCAATATGTCTATCAGCAACGATATTTTACACTCTAAGCTGGATTCAAGCATACCTGCAATTGGTAAGTTTTTATTCAGTGGCTTACGCAGAAATGAATCCTGGGAAGGGGGGCTTGAGCGCTGATCGATACGCAAAGATGGATCCTGAGAGGGGGTCTTAGACTTACGCTTAGATCAAAATATTTTAATTTGGATTGTTGGGAAAAATTTTTTTGGAAAATATTTGTAGCAAACAAAATGGCAGGCAAAAAATTAAACAAAATTAACCTACATAGCACAAAAATCACATCATCGTTAAATTAACGTGAACAAAAATAAAAGTTTTTTTTTACTTGAAAACAACATCATACCATGTAATATTTATTTTGTTAAATCTACATGCACAAAGAAAACTTAAAAACAAGGAGAAATGAAGCTATAAAAATATACTTTTTGCTGAAGTTTCTAGTGTTGTGTATATAACGTGTTTTTTACCCTCGTTATTTTTATGTACCAAATTCACACTTGAAAAGTCCTCCACAACATGTTCTAAAACGCCACTAGATTAAGACTTCTCAAACCTACTAACTTTCTGCGTCTTTTTTGGTCACTTTTTTTAATAACATTTTTTTAACTTAAAAGGGACGCGAAAGGAAGTTATAAAAGTTCACTAGTTTAAGACTACAAGAATACAAACATAAAATAGCATAAAATACGGCCTCATGGGGTCTCGGCCCCCCCAAAACTGTCTCGGCCCCCCCCTAAACTGTTTCCTATATTCGCCACTGTATCATATACATTATGTTTTTAAGCTAAACAAGATTTTTTAACAATAAAAACTTTCACAAAATATTAATGTGTCTTTATCAGGTTAATAACAGATGCGTCGTGATCGTGGATCAGGGATCAGTTCCTTAACAGGTTTTCGGAGTTTAGAGGCCAAAGCACTGCCTGATAGATTTCGTTAAAGTGAAAAATCCCGACAATGGGTGGCGCTGCTGCTGGTAAAATCTCAAAAATATTCGGTAGAAAAGCCATGCAAGTCGCGAATGTGATTTTAACGTTTATAAAAATCACTTGAAACTAACGTAAAAACACTGCTGTTTTAATTTGATAATGACGTTATTAAAACGCAGTTTTTAGCAACGTTATTTTTTATAACGTTAATGAATGACCCATTAAGCTTGTTTCCATATATGAAATAAACGTTTTTTTCTAGCAGCTTTTAAAATCAACGTTTTTTTTCTCACGCCTTTTTTACGTGTTAAACACGTGATTGTGCTATGTGGGAAGCACTTTTCGTGTGCGCCGGACCAAACGATTTATGCAATATAAAAAAAAACAGAAAAATTTACAAAAAATGCGCTGAAACGAAAGTTTTTATTTTCGGAAAGAATCGCGCCAATTTTTTTTTATAAAAAACCAAACAAACTTGCTCAAAAATTAAAAAAATCGCGCCGTAGGTACTTTTCGAAAAAAATTACACAGCAGAAAATTTAAGTACTGGTAAGTTTTGGTAAAAGCGAAAAAACAAGCGAAAATTAAAAAAATAATAATTTGGAAAATAATTGGGGAAGAATGTTACCAAATGCATTTGTTTAGTTTCCAAATTATTCGGATCCGTAACCGTAGAAATGAGATCTAGGAAAAACATTCTATAAATAACCATATATTGATGGTATTATTTTTAATGTTAATAAAGTTTTTAAAATATTGGTTTCTTACCGTTATTAAGAAATATATTTTTGGTAGGTAATGCTTTTACATGAAATTTTCGTTAGGATTTTCTACATGTTTTTTTAATGTCAAAAGTTGACTTAATTTTAACACAAATTTGTGCTAGAAAAAAAACATTTTTTTTTCAACATTTATTTAACGTTTTCACGATTTTGTGCTTAGTGAGTAGACTACCTGAACTCGATTGGTTATGGATAACTTAATTTTAAGTCGCTAGAATTGTCTCAAAATGAATAAGAGCGCCTGTGTGACGTAATTAATCCAAGATTGCTTTCTTTTACATGTTTTTCTAAAAATGTTTGCTTTTGACTTTAGCCACATGATAAAAATGCATTTTACTATATTCCGAAAACAGTTAAAAAGTTAGCAGATTTTCAATGTTTAAACTGTCAAAAAACTGTGATTAGCATTAATGGATTTTGACCAAAATCTAATCAGCTCTTTACAGTATTGTACTATATACACTAGCAATGTAAAAAGTCCCTAACTGTAACTGTACCTACATACATTATTCATTCTATAAAGCGGGGTCTACACATAACGTTTTGCCTGACGTTTTACTTGATCAGGTAAAACGGATCAGGCAAAACCTTTCTTGTAGACAATAAAACGTACCTACGTTCTGCCTGAACTGAACAGGACTGAAGTCGGACCTGTTGAACTGATCGGTAGAGGCTTTGTTTCCGGTAAAACGTCAGTTTTAACGGCATTTATTGTGGTAGTGCATTCAATTTTAATTCCTTTCGAGTGCAACTTAGAAGCTGGTATACGAAACGTCCGACATTAGATAAGATAATTTTTTAGGAAATCAAACAGGTTATTGTCTTGCTCCACTAATTTTTAATTTGTTTTAAACAAATAGTCCCGACATGTTTCGTAAGCAGAAACTTACATCTTCAGGGGACATTACCAAACTAAATCAGCATAACCTTTTGAAAAACTGGTTAAAAAACTATGTTTAGCTAATGAAACGGTTAAGTCATAAACATTTAAAACAAAAAACATTATTGGAAAAGCAGTGCTTCCTCCATGGTGTATCAAAAACTGATTTAAAAACGTACGTTAAAACTATCAAGTATGTACGCTAGTCTTTCAACCATCATACTTGACCCTTTTGCCTGACAGGCAAGACGTAAGGTAAAATGTTATGTCTAGACCGGGCTTAAGAAAAATTTTGAAAAATCCCGAAACACGCTGGTTCATTTTGTATCAACCACATCAAAGAACATTTTGCAGTGACTCTTATTTCCTATTTTTCATTTTATTTACTATTATAATTTTTTAAATTTTGTTTCATGTTATTTTTTTGTCGAGCCATGTAAAATTTGGAGGCTAATATTCCAAAAACGAATCAATAGATTTTTTGCTAATTTTTCACACGGTTTTTAAGGCACTCAAGAAACTTTGAAAATCAGGTATAGTTTTTGCAAAGTTAGTTGAACAAAGATAAAAGCCGACCATCGGCATATCCTTTATAGAAAGTGACATGGGCTAAAGAAATAAAAATAGATAATAAAACTTTCTATTCCTACACCTATAGGAACGAAACTGATTTATTTTCTAACTCTGCATACTGCCGACTAAAGGGGTCCCGAAAAGCACACCTGAAAGCAATTCAAAGCGCATCTCAAAAAAATCTGCCAGGTGGTGCCGTCCATCCACCTGGGCTCGGTCGGTCGGAAAACAAATACTTTGTGGTCGGACCGCAAAGAGCGCCTCTTCTCTGTCGGTAGGGTTGAAATTATACCAGGAAGATTTTATATGAATTTGGATAACTTTTGAAGGGCAGAATGAAGCAAAATTTCATGAAATCGATAGAACCCCGTATTAGGAGTTATTCAAGTGACTTTGCAAAAACTATATTACTCGATTCACTTTCCTTATACCAATTCTAGGGGTTATATTTACTTCGCGTAGGCGATAGGTTCAACACAAACTCCAAGATGGCCAAAAAGGGTACTACTACTATGTCGGTTTAGAACGTTTTTCTACGTTGTTCGACGCCTATTCTCCACCTCCTTCGATCCTGACAATCATCTTCTGTCAGATTTTTTTGACTCATTGATCTTTGTATTGACTGTTGCCATTCTAGTTTAGGACGTTCTCTTTTTCTGCGCCCTATTGGTTGCCATTCTAGGACCTGTTTTGGTAATCTTTCGTCGTTCATCCGTTGTACATGGCCGTACCATATCAGTTGATTCTTTCTTTTATGATCTCATTTCTTATGTGATCTATTCTAGATATTCTCATTGATCTTCTTATTGCATTCATTTCGACACTTTTCATTTTTGTTTTGTGTTTTTCTGTTACGCGACAAGTCTCTATTCCATACAACAGCGTGTTTTTCACCATTGTTTCATATATGTTAAATTTTACATTCTTTTTTATCTCTTTGCTCCATAAAATACTGTTAAGACATCCAATAACCCTTTTTGCTTTTACTATTCTTTTTTCCAATTCTTTACAGTTTGTTCCTGTCTTATCAAATGTGACACCCAAGTATACATACTCATTGCATGGTGATTTTGTTTGTCCATTGTCTAATTCTAACTCACTGGATTCGTTTCCAATACATAAGTACTGTGTCTTGTCCACGTTCACTGTTAATCCCCACTTTTGGCCAAAAAGGGTCTTCCTCAAAAACTAAATTGACTTGTCTCGTTTTTAAATTGTCACCCTGTATTTTACTTGTACTGATGGGCAAAACTCACGGTGCCTAAAATACACCGGTGTTCGGATCTTATATATTTATTTATATATATATATATATATATATATATATATATATATATATATATATATATGTAAATGTCGAATTTTTCACGTCACTTGTGGTCCAGCTGATTTTTATAAACAAAAGTTAGATATGATATGAACAACTAATAGGTTTCTTTGAAAATCAAAGCAATTATTTTCCTACGGTTTTTTAGTACCTATATTCTTGTAAAATAATATTTTTGAGACGTACCAGTTGTTATTTTTTAGCTCCCTTCATTTTTCTTTACGCAAAGAGTAAAATTCGAAGAAAATAATGTTTTCGTTTTAGCTTCAAAAGTAATCCGCTAATCTACACCTCTCTGTTTAGTTCCCAAGTCCTTGGTTTACCTTTGCTACTAAACGATCACATTCAGTTTGACAGTATTTTAAGTTTTGTGTACAGTAATAAAATTGCCTTAGTTTTCAAAAAGTTCAAAAGATATTAGTTGTTTATATCATATCTGACTTTTGTTTACAAAAATCAGCTGGACCACCAGTGACGTGAAAATTCGTCATTTTATATAAGATGCGAACACCGGCTTATTCTAGAGACCCTGTATGTATGACATATTTTTAATAAAAGAGACGCACAAACTCTTCAAAGACAAATTTATTTAAGTCAAAATCAAAGGATGAAAATATTGGTCCTCTATACTCTAACGATGTTTAGAGAGAGACGCACCTTCTGTCCTTGTTAATTCATAAGCGTTGGAAAATAAAAATAAACGTTTTATAACAAAACCTATACAGGGGGTGACCGCCAAACATGTTTGTTTATACGTTGTATGATGATTGATGTCACTCACCGCTGACAATTTAAATTATATTAGTGAAACGCCAATGAACTTGGCAAGAAAATAACATAGTTAAAAAATATTAATCATAACAAAAACATTTCATGTAAAAAAAGCCAAGTACGCGAAAATGGCATTCCGTAAAAAGAATTGAAATAAAAGTAAAGCCAAGTTCTCCAATACAAATTTCAAAATGAAAGGTTCTTACTAGTTTGGAAATGTTTTTTTAAACTTTGCTATTACAGCCAAACTTCTTTATGTTCAATTTAGCACTGTGCCTAAGAGTCATTTACAGCCGTAATAGCCAAGTTTAGAAAAATATTTCCAAACTAGTAAGAACCTTGCATTTTGAAATTTGTATTGGAGAACTTGGCTTTACTTTTATCTCAATTCTTTTTACGGAATGCCATTTTCGCGTACTTGGCTTTTTTATATGAAATGTTTTTGTTATGATTTCACTTCTTTTTTAAAGGAATTGGATAATACTTAATTTTTAAAGTAGTAAAATATGTGGAATATTGTTCAAAACTTTTGCAATGCCTTACTTAAATTTTTGAGGTTTTTTAATTTTTTTCCATGGTTTTATCGTAGTTCCTATCAGCCTTCCAAAGCTCAGCTCTCTAGCGTTTCTGAAAGTGCACAATGTTACTTTTACATAACTTTACATGTATAGGGGAGGGAAATAAATTAAAATTGTCGTGTTTTTAAATTTTGTCCTATAGTTTTATCATAGTTCTTATCAGTCTTCCAAAGCTCAGCTCTCTAGCATGTCTGGAAGTGGGTAATGTTACTTTTACATAACTTTACATTTATAGGGGAGGAGAGTAAATGAAAATATTGGACTTTTTAAATTTTTTCCCATGGTTTTATTATAATTTCTATCAGCATTCCAATGCTCAGCTCTCTAGCGTTTCTGGAAGTGGGCAATGTTAGTTTTATATAAATTTACATTTATAGGAGAGGGAAGTAAATTAAAATGTTGGTGTTTTTAAATTTTTTCATATAGTTTTATCATATTGTCTCTCAGTCTTAAAAAGTTCAGCTCTCTAGCGTTTCTGGAAGTGGGCAGGGTTACTTTTACATAACTTTAAATTTATAGGGGAAGGAAGTAAATTAGAATTTTGGGGTGTTTTAATTTTTTTCTATAGTTTTATCATAGTTCCTATCAGTCTGCCAAAGCTCAACTCTCTAGCATTTCTGGAAGTGGGCGATGCTACTTTTACATAACTTTAAATGTATCGGGGAGGGGAGTAAATTAAAATTTTGGGGTTTTTTTATTTTTTCCAGGGGTTTGGTCATAATTTCTATCAGTCTGCCAAATTTCAGCTTTGTAGCATGTCTGGAAGTACAGTGGAATATTGATGATCTATATATGAGTGAGTGAGTGAGTGAGTGGCAATTTCGACGTTTTTTAATATTTCGTAACTACTTTACTACTTTATGGAATTCCATGAAAGGAGGGGTTGTTAACTCCATGGAGATCTACGACTGTGCAAAGTTTGAGCTTCGTAGCTCATTCCGAAGTAGAGTTTTAGGTAGGTCAAATATCGGCTGAATTGTTTCAAGAAAAGATGGTTACGGCGCGCGAACTTGGTGAGGCACTGCCGTGCCGTCAGATTTCAGTGACTTTCATGGGTTTGTCGCGTCATAGAGTAAGTAATACATACAGAGGTCCGAAGCTTACGGAGCGCGAGGCGAACCGGTTTGATCACAGGCTTTTGTCTTCACGCAAAACTCTGAAATCAAATTGGGTTTCCCCTCGGGAAGTTGCCGGTGTTACCAAGAAGGATGTCTTTCTCTGTAAAAATATGCTGTCCATCGATCGATTGGTGACCTTGAACAGAAAGTATATAACGCTATGTACTTTGTGCCTCGAGCCTTCGCGCGTCGCCTTGATTCAGACTCAGTCTTGATTCAGTCGACGTCTGGCTTTCAGCGGTATTACATCTGTTATAAAAGACTTTGCGCGGCAATGAAAGTTTTCTCCTCTCACGAAGTAAATAGCCTATCGATGGTCTAACTGCAATACCCCGTATCTAACATTTTGATCATTTTTAGATTATTTGTGATTTAGGCCAAATGAGCTGGCTACTTTCATAGTGTATAATACTATAAGACATTATATGCGTGGGAAATGACAAATATAGCAAATATATTTTTTTATACCCAATAACCCTAACCGAACCTATATGTGTTACCTAAACTGTTTTTCGCTATATAGCAAATAAATTTTTTTATACCCAATAACCCTAACCGAACCTATATGTGTTACCTAAACTGTTTTTCGCTTCCCCTGTAAAGTTTCATTTTTTCAGACACGGGATATTGCAGTTAGGCCATCGCTATACTGCCGTCAAAAGAAAAAACCACTTATTCAACAAAATCGCTATTTTCAGAAAATGAAGGGTAAAGTTTTGGATGCAAATAAAACAAATTTATTTTCCGGAATAAAACTGCACTTGATAGAGAATTAATCAGAGTTTTAACCAAATATATTTTTTTGTCCGATGTCTCAAAATCCAAGATGGCGGACTTAATTAAAATGTACCCTTCAAAGATGCTCGTTTATTTTTGTGTTGCGAACATGTTTTAATCACTTTTTTAAATTAGTTAAAAGGCTGCATTCTTGCCACGCACAGCAAGGTATGAACTAGCAAAATCGGTTCGGTGGTTCTAAAAAAATATATTTTTGTTTCAACCATTGTTTTGCATATTATGCGATGTCCTTGCCAATCATGTCTGCATTTATTTCCTTATGACTTCATTACTACTAAACCGATTTTGATGAAGTAAAAAACATCCTGTTGAGAATTGATTGCTTTTTAAAGATCATGATCAAAATTTATCGCCATCTTAAAATTTAAGATGGCGGACACTGCGGACAGAATCATACTTGATTCTTCAAAATGGCGTGTTGATTCTTATTTTCCGAAAATATTTTAGTTTTTTTTTTTAATTTGTAGAAAACCACTACTTTTCCCTCACACAACGACGTACAAATTAGTAAAATATCTGTGTGGTGGTTCTCAAAAAATCTATTTTTGCTTCAACCATTGTTTTACAGATTCTACGATTGCATTGCCAATCCTTCTGCATTCATTTCCTTATAAATTCGTTATTACTAAACCCATTTTAGCGAAATAAAAAAAATCGTGGTGAGAATTGATTGCTCTTTAAAGATTCTTATCGAAATTTTCCGCCATCTTGGAAATTAAGATGTCGACCAGAATCATACTTGATTCTTCAAAATGGCGTGTTTATTCTTATTTTGCGAAAATGTTTTAGTTTTTTTTTTATTTATAGAAAAACACTATTTTCATCCCGCATAAAGAGGTACAAATTAATAAAATCGGTGTAGCGGTTCTTACAAAATCGGATTTTTTTTAACCATTGTTTTACAAATTATACTTGTCTGCATTTTATAAATTCATTATTACTGAACCGATTTTAGTGAAATAAAAAACATCATGCTACAAACTTTAAAGATCAATCAGTTTGCGCCATGATGTTATTTATTTCACTAAAATCGGCTTAGTAATAATGAATTTATAAAGAACTGAATGCAGACAGGATTGGCCATGCAATCGTATAATTTGTAAAACAATGGTTAAAACAAAATCAGATTTGTGAGAACCAACCAAGCTTGTTTTTATTTTAAGGATGTGGTGTTAATACATTAGTTTAAAATTTAAAAAGGCTCTCCGTTTTCGGTCTAGAAGATAATCAAAAAGTGACGCCTTATATTTGAAAAAATTAGTTGCTTTGTATAACTTAAACCATATATAGGGCGGCTCAAAAATATATTGTGTTTTACAAAAATATATTTTTTTAAAATGCCCATAACTTTACTTAACTATCACCTAATTTTTTCTTATTAGTTTTTTTGGAAAGGAGGAGCTTTAAGTTTTATTAGAAAAAAATATTTTTTTATAAATTAAAATGAGTCTTTGACAATTTATCATTTCTTAAAAAAATATTGTCCAATTTTTATAATTGTGGTCATTTTGAGAAGCCACAATACTTAACAAATAATTTAATTTTACAACTGACATTTCATAAATATTCAAGATGA
This sequence comes from Aspidapion aeneum, assembly GCA_963576565.1. Classification (NCBI taxonomy): domain Eukaryota; kingdom Metazoa; phylum Arthropoda; class Insecta; order Coleoptera; family Brentidae; genus Aspidapion; species Aspidapion aeneum. The sequence continues at coordinate 27,119,502 of OY755038.1, read as the reverse complement.
TGGACAAATTTTAATGTAAGGTTATTTTGCAACAAATTTGATATGGTCCTGCGGGTATTCTGTGAGGTACTCGGTTTTTCTTCTTTTCACGACGATCAGATAAATTTAAAAATAATCGTGAAATAGAAGGCAATGGATCTTCCAAGCACCATTGACCCCAATAACGTATTTAAAAAAATAATAAAAGGCCTATAAAGTTTTGTGTTACATAAGTTATAATATAGTATAAATTTTCCTTTTCTGTTTTTCTGTTTTTTAGGAACTCTTTATTTTCACCCTGTATAATAATTGCCTGGACAAAAATTTTCAAAAAACTTTCTTAAAACGAAATAAAGCAACTATTTACAAATGCAACACTATAATTCTTATCACAGGAAAATGATTATAATTTTGTACCCAATGTCCAACATGTAACAGAGAGCCATTCCCCCGTGCGTCAGCGTCGGTGAAGAGAGCAAACATGGAGGTGTCAAAAAGCGCATCAATTTGTTGTAACAAATTAAAGTTAAAAAAAATATCGATTTTTTGATTTTTTTATTAGATCCTGTTTTACCGGCCTATGCAGGTGTACTGACAAATAACCTTAGTGTCAGTTTAAAAAGCAAACATGAGAGTATCAAAAAAGCGCATCAATTTGGGTAACAAATTTAAGTTAAAAAAAAATCGATTATTAATTTTTTTTGTTAGATCCGGTTTTACCGGCCCATACAGGTATACTGACAAATAACCTTTATGTCTATCAGAAGAGCAAATAAGGGAGTGTCGATAAAGGGAATCGATTTGGTGTAACAATTTAAAGTTTAAAAAAAAATGGATTTTTTAATTTTTCTATTAGATCCTCTTTTACCGGCCTATGCACGTACTCTGCCAACTAACATTAATGTAAATCAAAAGGGCAAATGCAGGAATGTCGAAAAGGCAAATCAACTTGGTGTAACAAAAAAAAATCTATTAAATTCTGTTTTACCGTCCCATATGACGTATTAGTTCAGGCACTACATCCCAGATTCAAGCGATATGCTGCTTTTAATGATAGAAGCAACACACTTGGTATGGATAGACATAAGACTCGCCCGAACATTTTACGAAAGGAAATCACCCCCCCAACCCTAGCAGGGGGGTGGTTCCCCACCTCAAACGTACTTTTTGATAGATTTTTGCCAACTTTTTCAAAAATCTTTGGGAGATACAATTTCCTTTTTAATAATGTACGGCAGTGGTGCACGTTCCATTAGCGTACAAAAAAAGGGAAAAATTAAAAAAGAAGAAAAAACTTGTTTTTTGTGGCATTTTTATCTTTAACACTATTTTTTTTTCAAATAAATATTTTTGGTTAAAAGCCCATTATATACAGTTAAATACTTATTAAGCTAGACATATGTTTTTTTAAATAGCCGCCTTGAAATAAAAATAAATATGTTTATAGAAATCCTTATATCAAACAAAAATGTTGAACAGTCATCTTTGTAACTCAGTAAATAAATATGAGATTAAGTAAAAAATTATTTTTGGTTAGTAATAACTTTAAACTGACTTTTTCTAGCTGACCTTTCTTAAAGTAGGTATGGGGGGCATCCCTCCTTTCACCCCTCTGAAAAGTGCTCTCTTACAGTATTTTCCCAACTTTTAACTTAGCAAAAAACAACTAAGTAACAATTATTAAGGCTGATAAAAAGTACTCTCTAACGATGTATAACACGCCGCCCTTACATCAGTGGCGCTTTTATATGCATTTAAATAAATAAGAAGTGTGGAAAAAACTTTTTTTTAAATTTTCTTAAATTTTACTGTCCTACATATTTGGTTTTAAAACATTTTTAAAGCCAAATAAATTTCCTTTCCAACGATGTACATCACTTTCCCTTCAACGCAGCTGTAGATCTTAAAAAATATCGAAAAAAACATTTAGGGGGGATCCACCCCCCACCAACAGTGGGCGGATGGTTTCCCCACCAAGTGTGTTGTTTTTCTCATTGAACGCAGTGTGTATTAGTACTGTTCCACCATGGTTGTCTTAAATAAAGATTAAAGTGTATACCAAATTTGATCATTTTTGGTGCGTTTATGCTAGATCTACCGCTGCCTTAAGGGGGGAGTGATATACATCGTCGGAAGAAAATTTCTTCAGCTTTCAAAATAAGTTTTACAACCAGTATGTAGGACAATAAAATTTAAGAAAATTAAAAAAATATTGTTTTTTCCACACCTCTTATTTATTTAAATGCCTATAAAAGGTGCGCCACTGAGGTAAGGGGGTCGTGTTATACATCGTTAGAGGACTTTTGGTCAGCCTCAATAACTATTACTTAGTTGTTTTTGACCAAGTTAAAAGTTTTCAAATAATTAGAAATATTGTGTAAAAGAAAAGGCGAGAGGATAGTCACAGCATATTATTTTAAAAGGCTTTCCGTTTTCTGTCTAGAAGCGAATCATATTACTTTTTGGCAACAGACCATTTCCCCCTAATTTGACCCCGCTGAATCCGAATATCTCTGTTGCCAACTCGAAAAATCGACAGAGACGGAGAAAATCCCCCCCAAACCCCCAAAAACCTGTTTTTTTTTCAGTTTTATGCAATTTTCTCGAAAACTTTTTTTTTTATCAAAAATTGCAAAGAACAGTTTTTTGTGGAGAATAAAATTCCCTTTCCTACGATGTATTGGTCAATAAGGTTAGGAAAAGCAACTAGCTCTTCAGTGGCGTACGTAAATTGAGATTATTTAGAAAAAACATGTTTATTATAGGGTTTTCAAAATTTTCTCAAAAACTACACTTTTTAGGAAGAAATATGTAGTATACTTTATTGTAGAACATAACATTTTCTTTTAAAAACTTTATTAAAATGTCGGGTTGTTGCCATATTTAAGGCTTCAGGGGCGTACTAATATAAACTTAGTTTCAAAAATAACTGAAATAATCAGTTTCTCTTGCATATTTAAATATCTTTTCTAACTAAGATTTTTAGAAAAGAATGTGCCTTTATTCTTTATTGAGGATAAGACAATTTCTTTTTAAATGATGTATTACAAAGTGAGGTTAATGTTATGATAAATACTTCAAAAAGGTTCGTAATTTATACCTACTAAAATAAAATTTTTCCAAATTAAAATAAACTGTTTTTTGATTAGATTAGATATTTTGATTTATCTAAAAAAGTTCTTTATAGCAAAAAACAGCGGTGGTTATAAGGGGAGGGGGCATAGGGGCCATGCCACCCCCCCTAAGCAATATTTTTGTGCAGAAAGTAACAGTAGTAACTTTGACACAGGTGTTTTTGGATATTTTTTTAAGCATATGGAACTAAAAATAAAGTGGTGAATCTTATGCAACGGTTTGGGGGGGGGGGGCATAATCATAATTAGGTACTCATTGAAATTGAAATTGAAATTGAGATTTTGATGGAAATTGAATGAAACCCGTAACAAAAATAATATTTTTTAGTCATTTTTGCAATTTACGGACGTCCCTGGAGAGTTTTCTATACTATGGGTTTACATTTTGTGACACACTGTTTTAAAGGACATTTTATTATAGGGCCCGCCGCCGAAGCCATAAAAGGTCGAAAGTACAAAAGGTCGAAAAAAAAATCGACAAAACAAAATATTAAAAATACAAGTTTACCGTATCAAGTCGAATTGACCTGTCCAGTCGATGTGGACCCGCGGCCGTACTTTCGATCTTTTGTACTTTCGATCTTTTGTACTTTCGACCTTTTGTACTTTCAACCTTTTGAACTTTCGACCTTTTGTTTTTTGATCTTTTGTACTTCGACCTTTTGTACTTTTGACCTTTTGTATTTTCGACCTTTTGTACTTTCGACCTTTTGTACTTTCGACCTTTTATCCGCGGCTCTTTATTATCCACCGAAAACCTAATAAGACACAAAATTGATTAGTTTGGATTGATCTTAAATAATTTCTTTAAATTAAGAACACCACTGGAGCGGTAAATATAAAATAACTTCCACTTTGTTATACATCGTTTGAAAGAAATTTATTGGCTATGACGAAGTATAAAACACATTTTTTGATAAAGACCTTGGTTTTTAAGAAAACTGAATAAAACGTATGAAAAACATGTTTTTTTAATGATTTGTTGAAATCATCCCCATTGACGGACGTCGCTGGAGAGTTTGCTATAAGTCAAACCCCACCAAGTTTCACATTTTTAAAAAGGCAATTTCCCTGTCTACAAAAAAGTGTAGAACAAGTTTTTTCATGTTAATCTTAGTTTTTGAGAAAATTAGATAAAACTTGTAACAAAAATGGTTTATTTTCTGTTTTTTCAAAATTAATTTAATTTACGGATGCCCCTGAAGTTTTATTTATAAAACCGATTTAATCATGTTATACGTCATTTTGAAGGAAATTTTATTGAGTATACCAAAATGTATTACACGGTTTTCTGTAGATATAAGTTTTTTTTTTAAATTAAATAAATCTTGGAAAAAAACAGATATTTTTTCAACTTTTTTTAATTACTTCAATTAACGGACGCCGCTGGAGAGCTTGTTATTAGTCTAACTTTATTAAGTTATACCATGTTGACACGGGAATTTTATTGTCCACAATAAAGTATATTTTACATTTTTCTCTTAGAAGCTTAGTTTTTAAGAAAATTTGAAAAAACCTCAAACTTTCAGATTTTGGGGGGTCTGGGGGGGTTTTTAGAGGTTTTTGCAGCCATTTAAAAAAATAATAATATGTTATTATTTTTTAATTATACAAATATATGTTTTGAATGTACACCTGTGACAATTTGGGCTTTCCAGCGGCAATTTAAAATTCCACCGCCATTTTCGCCGCCATCTTGAATATCTCAGCCCCTGTCAATATTTCGAGTTGGCAACAGGGATATTCGGATTCAGCGGGGTCAAAATTGGGGGAATTGCCCATTTGCTAAAAGGTAATATAAAATTCTTCTAGAAAGTGGATTTGCCCGAATCTTGCCTGAACTAGGAGGAATGCCCCCTCGCCCCAATTTAAATGAATTCAACTTGAAAAATTAAGTTTTAAGTTAATACTAATCAAAAATATTTCTTTACTCACCTTGAGTATTGTTTACTTAATTATAAAAATTAATGTTCAACATTTTTGTTTTAAAGCGGCTACTTTCAAAAGTTATATCTAACTTATTAAATATTTGTATACAATGGGTTTTTGAACAAAAATATTTTTTTGAAAAAAACAATGTGTTAAGGATACAAAATGCGACAAGAAAAATTTAAAAAAACATATAAACATTTTTCCTTTTTTTCGTAGGTCTATAGAACGTGCACCACTGCCTTTAGAGGGTACTAAGGTACCTAGATGGTCAAAAAGGAAATTTTATCCGCTTGCAAAATAATATTTAGAATAATTTTAGAAAAGTTGACCGTTTTCGAGTTATTAGCAAAAACCGTCAAAAAGCACTTTTAAGGGGGGAACCACCCCCCTGCCAGGGTTGGGGGGGTTCCCTTTCGTAAAATGTTCGGGCGAGTCTATCCATACCAAATGTGTTGCTTCTATCATTAAACGCAGTATCGCACCCCGTAGGGCCTGAACTATACAGGGTGTCCCATAACTTAGGGGCCATAGGCCAACAGGTGATATAGGAGATCATGCCTGATAAAAAAGTTTCTATGATGCATGGGTCAAAACACTTTCTTTGTCGAGATACAGAGCATCAAAGATGGCGATTTTTTAAGCTTTTTTGATAATAACTTTTTAAAAAACGCTGTAAAAATATGAAATTGGGTAAAGTCGTGTATTAGAACAAGAGCAATAAGTTGAAATACAAATTATTTTTCACAAAATTAGTCGGTAAATTTTTTTTAGAAAAAACTATTTTTTGGTATAAACTTATAAAACTTATAAACTTATGAATAAAATATTAAACGCAATTTTTTAAAAATATTTTTTGTTAATAACTACAAGTCTCTAGCGAGACATAATAATAAAATATTATTAATATTTTTTAAAAGAATAAGTAAGCAAAAATTAATTTTTTCAAAAAATTATTATTTTTTTATGTGGTTATTTTGACAGCCTGTATCTCAATCTCAACATGTTTTTGTATCAAAAAAAGAAATACCACATTTTTGAATCCCAATGGCTGTGACAAATTTTAAAAATCCTATATCTTAAAAACAGATGTGTGACTCTTATGTTATATAAACTTTTTTCTTGGAAATAACCTCCTCTATCACCTGCTGCACTATGGCCCCTAAGTTATGAGACACCCTGTATAAAGTTGTAAGGACTAACAACCTCCCACAATATATTTTTTCAATGCTTAATGTATTTCTCAAATTTAGGTTTTTTGCAAGGGGTGGGTCGATCGCCGATTTTTGTACACCAAAGGGAAATACCTACGGTATAATACTTACAGTATTTCCTCCAATTTCAATGGTATTTTCTAGTATTTCCCAAGCACTTCCCGGTATTTCCTAGTATATTTCCCAGAACTCCCCAAGTATTTCCTGGTATTTACCCTAACCTGTACACCAAAAGGAAATACCGACCCACCACTCGATTTTTTACAAATGCCTGACATTTGCAAAAGAGTAGTTATTTAGTTTTATTTTTGTTTGATTAAAATAAATAAATCGATCCATGACGGATCTGATACCTTCCTAGCTAGCCTATTAGCACAAGTGAAGCTATGATAATCAGCTTTGAATGCACTTTTTTGTAATGCTCCTACATAGTTTTTTTTATTGAGCAAAATATAGTCTACTATATTCTGAAAACCGCATATTGATGCGATGCTCCTTTAAAAATTTTAATTGTCAAAAAACTGTCATTAGCGTTATTGGATTTTGAAAAACTAATCAGCTCGTTAGAGTGTCGAATACGATTTTACCTTAAAATTTTATGAAAACCGGTTCAGCGGTTTAGGAACTATCGTGTTACGGACAGACACACACATAGACAGACATCACGACGATATTAATAGGATAGGTCAAAATATTTTTCGTCGAAAACAATACCTTTATTAGCCATTGCTGTGCGGGCTATTAAGGTCAAAATACTTAAGGTATTAAGGACTCTCTTATTTACCACAATTTCTTATCCACTTCTTGCACAGCTCCACATTTCTGGGAAATGTAAATTGCCTCACACCAGCAGAACAACCATATTTAGACTTTCCACAATTAAAATACATACATTTGTTTCCGGAATATTTAATATTATCCATATCGCACCCTTAAATCTAAAGAGACGCAACTCAAAAGTTTTGAAAATGAGTTTATGTAACAAAAATGCATTCAAATGTGCTTTTTAACTAAAGATCACCAAAATTTACTTTGTTTACAATTTTTCGGGAAATTATGGAAAACTTTTGTTTTATAAGCACAAAGTTAAAATATGAGCTAAAAAGACACGGAATGGGACAACTGGGCGCCGCCAACTGGGCGCCGCCAACTCGGCGCCGCCAACTGGGCGCCGGACCAACACGGCGCCGGGCCAACTCGGCGCCGCCAACTGGGCGCCGGCCAACTCGGCGCCGGACTAAAATTTTTTTTTTGGATAAAATGTGTGGATGAAAAATAAAATATATTATTTATATAATAACATCTTTAAAAAATCCCTTACGCAATTTTTTACAAGCTTTTATATTTAGCTTCAGATGTTCTGTCTAACTAACTATCTATCAAATCTTGTGAAGCGTTTTTGACACACTTCCCATTATCCGATTTGGATGAAATTTGGTACACACGTAGTGGTCCCATAACAATACAACACTAAGAAAAAAATATCCTCCCACCCCTAGCCCCACCCTTTCTATAGAAAAATGTGTTTTTGATACACTTCCCGTTATCCGATTTGGATAAAATTTGGTATACATATAGTGATCCGATGAGAATACAATAATAAGAAAAAAATATCCAAACACCCCTACCCCCACCCCCTTCCATAAAAAAATTTGTTTTTGATATACATCCCGTTATCCGATTTAGATGAAATTTGGTATATATATAGTGAGTGATCCGATGACAATATAATATTAAAAAAAATATATCCTCCCACCCCTACCCCCACCCCCTTTCATACAAAAATGTTTTTGACACACTTCCCATTATCCGATTTGGATGAAATTTGGTATTCACATAGTGGTCCGATGACAATACATTAAAAAAAATATCCTCCCACCTCTACCACCACCCCCTTTCATAGAAAAATGAGTTTTTGACACACTTCCCATTATCCGATTTGGATGAAATTTGGTATACATATAGTGATCCGATGACAATACAATATTAAGAAAAAAATATCCTCCCACCTCTATCCCCACCCCCTTTCATAGAAAAATGAGTTTTTGATACACTTCCCATTATCCGATTTGGATGAAATTTGGTACACACGTAGTGGTCCCATGACAATACAACATTAAGAAAAAAATATCCTACCACCCCTACCCCCACCCCTTCTATAGAAAAATGTGTTTTTGACACACTTCCCGTTATCCGATTTGGATAAACTTTGGTATACACATAGTGGTCCGATGATAATACAATAAGAAAAAAATATCCTCCCACGCCTACCCCCACCCCCTTCCATAGAAAAATTTGTTTTTGACACACATCGCGTTTTCCGATTTGGATGAAATTTGGTATACATATGGTGATTTAGATTTAAAAAGATCTACAGAGTAGGTAAAAATTTTTTAAAATAAATTCGTGGCTAAGCGGGTATAGAAAGATTTTGTTTCTCTTGTATTTTCCGTGGGCAACTCGAAAGCTGTAAACCGACAGGGGTCCACGACCTAATGATGTGATCTTGGACCTCCGTAAGTGGACAGCTTTCGAGCTGCCTACGCAAAAAGACAAGAGAAACAAAATATTTCTACACCCGCTTAGCCACGAACAATTTTTGTTTTCTTCATTCACGAGTACTAAACTTTACGTTTATAAAACATTTAATTTTTGTCATTTCTGAACTAACGAAATACTTTTGAATCTTAATAATTTTTAAAAAACATGGTACCTACCTACTATTTTTTTAAAAGCTTTGTATAATTTTTTTTTTAAATTACCAACTTATTGTTCTCAAAAAAATATCAATATCAATATTCTGTCTCATAAAACATTTTCGTATAATTTCAAAAACAATGATTAATAAATAAAAAAGTCCGCCATTTTGGATCCGCCATTTTGTTTTTTTAAAGTTTGAGTTAAAAATTGTGTTAAATGTCCTCAAGCAATGTAATATTTCAAGTTTGAGACAAATCGGTTGGTAAATAAGAAAATCCGCCATTTTGGATCCGCCATTTTGATTTTTGGATCCGCCATTGTTGTAATAAAAAACGTAAATTGTAGTATTACCAGGTCACCAAACACGACAACTACCAAGATTCAACAGTCGACTTAATGGATTTAACTTTACTTAACAAAAACAAATTTCAAATAAATTAGTAAAAGAAATTGAAATTTTGATGATGTTATTACGATAAGATATCCGTATCAATTAAATATCACTATTTGCAAGAATCAATCTAGCAGAAAAATGCAGAAGTAAATAAAGAGAGTTTATTCTAGATTATAATGCAATCGCTGATCGTGAGTTATTTGGAAACTCATTTTTCTATTGGGGGAAGGAGAGGGTGAGGGTAGAGTTAGAAATATATTTTTTGTTTGGGCTGTATTGCCATCGGACCTTTATGCATATACCAAATTTTATAAAAGTCATTTGAAGTGAAGTGTGTCAAAAACGCATTTTTCATGGAAGGGGGTGGGGGTAGGGGTGGGAGGACATTTTTTCATTATTGTTGTATTGTTATCGGACCACTATATGTATACCAAATTTCATCCAAATCGGATAATGGGAAGGGTGTCAAAAACGCATTTTCTATGGAAGGGGTGGGGGTAGGGTGGGAGGATATTTTTTTTAAATGTTGTCTTGTCATCGGACCACTATGTGAATACCAAATTTCATCCAAACCGGATAATGGGAAGTGTGTCAAAAACTCATTTTTCTATGAAAGGGGGTGGGGGTAGAGGTGGGAGGATATTTTTTTCTTAATATTGTATTGTCATCGGATCACTATATGTATACCAAATTTCATCCAAATCGGATTACGGGATGTGTGTCTGTCAAAAACAAATTTTTCTATAGAAGGGGGTGGGGGTAGGGGTGGGAGGATATTTTTTCTTATTGTTGTATTATCATCGGAGCACTATGTGTATACCAAATTTTATCCAAATCGGATAACGGGAAGTGTGTCAAAAACACATTTTTCTATAGAAGGGGTGGGGGTAGGGTGGTAGGATTTTTTTATCAATGTTGTTTTGTCATCGGACCACTATATGTATACCAAATTTCATCCAAATCGGATAATGGGAAGGGTGTCAAAAACGCATTTTCTATGGAAGGGGTGGGGGTAGGGTGGGAGGATGTTTTTTTTAATATTGTATTGTCATCCGACCACTATGTGAATACCAAATTTCATCCAAACCGGATAATGGGAAGTGTGTCAAAAACTCATTTTTCTATGAAAGGGGGTGGGGGTAGGGGTGGGAGGATATTTTTTTCTTATTGTTGTATTATCATCGGACCACTATGTGTATACCAAATTTTATCCAAATCGGATAACGGGAAGTGTGTCAAAAACACATTTTTCTATAGAAGGGGTGGGGGTAGGGTGGGAGGATATTTTTTCTTATTATTGTATTCTCATCGGATCACTATATGTATACCAAATTTCATCCAAATCGGATTACGGGATGTGTGTCAAAAACAAATTTTTCTAATGAAGGGGGTGGGGGTAGGGGCGGGAGGATATTTTTTTCTCATTGTTGTATTATCATCGGACCACTATGTGTATACCAAATTTTATCCAAATCGGATAACGGGAAGTGTGTCAAAAACACATTTTTCTATAGAAGGGGTGGGGGTAGGGTGGGAGGATATTTTTTTCTTAATGTTGTATTGTCATGGGACCACTACGTGTGTCAAAAACGCTTCACAAGATTTGATAGATAGTTAGTTAGACAGAACATCTGAAGCTAAATAAAAGCTTATAAAAAATATTGCGTAAAGGATTTTTTAAAGATGTTTTTATATAAATAATATATTTTATTTTTCATCTACATATTTTATCCCAGTTGGCGGCGCCCAGTTGTCCTAGACCGAAAAAGACACGTTGTAAGTATTTTTATTGCAGGGACACATTTTTAAATTTTTGAGTTATGTCTTTTTAGTTTTACGTGTGCGATATTTTGCATCACGCCAACAACAAAATACTGAATTGATCTGATATTGATGTGTACCGCTTGCTTGAGATTGATAGAATGACCTCTTGACTTCGCGGAAGGGAAAAAGTGAAGCGGCTCGAGCACGAAGTAGGTATATAGTCTATTATATACTCATACACATTTATTTTTATTTCAAGGCCACATATCTATGTACTTTTTGGGTCGATTGAGCCACGACAAGAGATCGGACAACAAAGCACAGTCAAAGAGCGAGCATTTACCAGAAAATTTTAAATTTAATATAATTCCGCAGCTAGCGCTGGCTAGGTAAACTAAAAGATCCGTAAGCCGGGACCGTGCCTCTGCTGCCATAGGCTATCTTACTCTAAGGTCGCGTCTCTCTGTTGTAAATATATGTCATACGGGTGACTGCAGGTGACTATGCATTCAATTTCAATAAAAAGATTTTATTTTTTTAGATGAAATAAAAAAAAGGAAATTAAGTGAATCTGATGAATTCGTAGAAAGTTCGAGTTTATTGTCCCAGGCTGCTTTAGCAACTGACGTGTCTCTTCCAGGGATAGAAAGGTTGATTACAGTATTTGAGGAAAAAGTACAACAAAATACTACTGTTGTCGAAAAACTGCTGATTTGTTTGGGAAAAAACTATAAATATATTCACGTTTTAAACGGAAACGTAAGGGCTAAAATTGGGGTGTTGGATAAAAGTTCTTACAATTATTTCTCCATTAAAGCCAAATTTGACAAATATGGTCCTAAACGTATTATTCACCCCATCAGAGCAAAGTACACAATCGAACTTGACGCAATCCAAGAAGTCATTAACCCGTACTTGACAGCTCAGTATGAGCTAAGAAAAATAAAAACAAAAGAAATATATGGCGTGTGTAACGAGGAAGATTTGTTTCATGGCACATCTCGGGAAGCCGCTGATATAATAAAATATTGGAATTTCGATTGGAGATTGGGAGGCAGGGCAGTCGGAACGAAATTTGGATCGGGTAAGTAACCAGAAAAAACATGGTCAACTTTTTTATGGCTAACTTTTGTTGCGGGAAATCAATTTTTATTTTATACCCTCTACCATTGATTTCGAGGTATTCGAGGTATAGATAAGGAAACAAAGAGAGAATGCTGAGAACAAATCAAATCTTCTGTCTCATGTGACGTATGTCCTTTTTAACTGGCAACGAAGATGGAACACGACCCATTGCAAGCACGATAGAGAAAGATATAAAAATAAAAAGAGCGAAGTAAATTTAATTTAATAACTTATCTTAAAGCGTGGGGACAGTTTGCATCTTTGTCAAATCCTCCGGCTCTGCATGCGAAAGAGATACGTTTGAATGGTTCGATTTAAAGCAAAAAGCACTATTGTAAAAAGTGAACACACGCGTAGTAAATATTCGTTTAGTAGTCATCTCAAAATGCGCCGGATATCTTGCATCTCTCTCAAACCCTCCCACCTTGAGCGGAAAAGAGACACAGCGGGCCAAAAAGTCCCGGTAAACGAAACTAATTCTCGTACTTTCATTCATTAATGTGTGGAAAACCAGTGTTGCTAGTTAGCGTTCGACTTTTTCAGTGATTTTATTGTGTTTTTTGGCAAATTAAAGACAAATTTCTGTTTTTTTTTCAACAAAGACGATAAAAATTTATTTTCTTAACTGATATAATGGTTCGGGAGTGTACTGTGTGTAAAAAACTTGATGTTTTAGATAAAGAAACATCATTTCATCAGTGAGTTAAAATGTCAAAATATTGCCTAATGCATTGGCGTAGACGTTTAGTTTTGTGCATGTTTTGTGTTCTTTGGAGATAAGAAAAAATATTATTTTATAAAACGATAATTTAATTGAACTAGATGTTGTCATATAGGTAGGTACCTTAGTTTATTTTGTTACAAAAGCGGATAACCAGGTAGTAGTTAGGTACACGGTTCTTTTTTATTTATTATTTTTGAAAAAGTCTACGTTTAATATTCGTCAAAATTGGCTGACGCCAATAGAAATCCAATTTTACAAAATAAAGGCCTTTATTTTGAACAAAACAAAGACTTGAAAAGAGACTTTGCTTTTAATTATTATTTGTTATTTTATTTTGTTAGCTTTAACTATTTTGTATATTGTATAATAATTTAACTTTAAAGTTTAGCTGTTTTTAATGGACATCATTTCATTTATTTAAGAGGGTGGTCAAAACAAAAAACAAAGTTTATATTTTTGACAAAAATGCCTTTTTGTAGTTTGTTATGACCTCGTCTACCACCAATTTAATTATAAAACATGTTTAAATAACACCCTGTATAATTAGTTATGTTGTGATTTTATTTTACCAACTAATAATAAGTTAAAATTTTATAAAAAAATATCAGAATATTTTATAGCAAGATCTCGAATAGGAAAGTAAATTATTTTATATTATACTGTAAAAAAATATATATTAATTTCAAATTTGGTAATACACTGATTTTTTAAAACTATTGGCCTACTATCTACCTCAACTTTAGAAAATCCCAATGAACCTATCTTGTACCTATTTAGTGGCCTTTTGACTTCCTTGGCGGATGTTTTAACTATAAGATTGTCAATAATGTCAAAAAGGGTACTAAATCTCTTAACTTTTCGACTAAAAAAAGGATCAAGACATTGAATTTAGATGACCAAGTATACAGGGTGTAATTTAAATGATGCACCAAACTTTAAGGGTAGATGCGGAAGGTCAAAACTTAGTGGTCAAAAGTTTCTTTTTCCAAGTTAAAGCATTTGTCAAGTTTGAAGAGTGAGGGAAAACTGGGAGTTTTAAAAATGACAAATTTGACATCGTCAGATAATTTTTTAGTTCATTGTGATCAAAAAATTGTGTATTCCTTTTTTCTAAAAAATTACAGGTTAAAGAGATACAGTGTGGCCAAATAACCTTTGCAATAGGTATTAAGTAAGAATTATTTTTTTTGTGAGCTATTAAATTTACAAAACAATTTTGAGATAGGCTTTTGTAAACATCTAAAGGCCCCTTAATAATTATAAAAAATGGAGATAATAGTACCAAATTAAAGAAAAAATTAATTTTTTGAAAAAAAAAACAGATTTTTGGTCATAATTTTCGGTAATATTTTTTTGTTTAAATAATTTTATCACATAATTGTTACTTCTATTATAGCAAATAACTAAAAAATTTTGATTTTCTATTGTAATTTTCAAGGAAGTTATGATAAAAAATCGAAAAAAAATCCATAACTTTGACACCCAGTATCTAAAAAATAAAGAGGTTTAATGCAATGCAGTGGAATAAAAAAATATTCTTCTTTTGACCTTCCCTACCACGCCTTAAAGTTTGGTGCATCATTAAAATTACACCCTGTATTTTAATATTTTTATATAAGTTATTTATTTTTACAATTCTAATTTTGATTTTTGAAATTCACAAGTCACAAATATCAGACACCGAAATTTGTACAAAAAATGCAGATCAATATCATGATCCACAACAAAAATATATGTATAGTTCCTGTCAGCCCTTATTGGTCCTGTTCAGGTTTAAAACATACCTAACCAAACCTTACTACAATTTTTATATTCCTGCTGAGTTCTTAAGGTCCTGGCTGCCATAAGTCCTACCAGGTCCTGATTCTTATTGGTCCTTAACAGTTGTTTTGCAATTAAATATTTTGGGTTAACACTTCTAAAAACTTTTTTTACGAAAAACCTTTAAACTTTAAAAAAATTTCAAATTTATCAAAAATTCTTGAAACCTTAAAATGATAAATTTTTCAAAAAATTCTTAATACTTAAAAATTCTCAGAATATATTTCAACACTTGACTTAATGGACTCAGGTCTACTACTGACTACAAATAGTTAGCAAAGCCATATCGCAAGAAAATTGCGTAAAGGATTTATTAGACATTTTTGAATATTCTGTGTTTTTTAAATATTTTATCAAAAAAAGTATAATCCGAAGCCGAGTTGTACGGCGCCCAATGTTTTTTTAATCTAATTTTTCTATAAAAGACGTAACGAAGAGGAGAATGATAAAAAAATTCGTGGTAATTATATTATTTATGGATTTAACCTATGTTAAAAGTCACAATTTATTTTATTTTTATTTTACTCCGCCTATGCCAACATCTACGATTCAACCGCACCTATCACAGACATACGTAGGAAAGCAACAACCTGGCGTTGCCACATAAGAATAAAACTAAAACAAAACACGTTTTGTATCTTTCTCCCACTCACTAAATTTTGTTTTGCATAGCGTTCCAAAACAAAAAAATATTTATTAATGAAATACGAGCCTATTCCAAGTCTACTACTAGGGTCACTGCATCACGAAGACGTAGTGTCTTCTTTGGGTAGCGACACGACAGCTAAATATTTTTGGTTATATGACGAATCTGACACTGTCACGAGCGTAGCTTTTTTTTGTATTAAAAAAAATAAAATGGTTTACAAATGTTACGTAAATAACTGTCCGTTACACTCGGTATATATATTTAGATTGTCCAAATAAACAAACCATTCAAATAATGCTTTTCAGATTGTCGAATAAAAACGATGTTTTTTATCATTTCAATATTTACCCACATAGCGCAAGAAACCAAAAATTATTTGACATGTTTTATGAAATATAGAAAACTATTGTTGGATTTATTCTAGGGCATAAAAGTGTACGTTTAATCCCTTTTTTCATGGACTTAGGTGATTAAAAGTAATTTCTTTAAAACTATAAAGGAAAAATTATAGGTTTTTTGGATCATTTTATTTTATTAATACACAAAAAACAAAAAGCTTGGCAGAAGTTACTGTACTTTGCTGATGACTTGGTTGGTTTCGATTATTATTGTGTCCTTTGGCATAGCCTTCATATAAAGGAAGCATTTAACTTTCTAGACTTCTCCAGGATAAAAAACAGGAATATCTTTCGGTGATATTTTTGACATTCTTTTTATTGCATCATTTTCGGTACTCTGAAAGCTGCTTTCTTTGGCGGCCTTTTCAATGTCCATCTCAAAGTAGGAATTATTCTTTGGTCCCTCGTTTGTTCAATCTTTAAGAAATTTAATTCAAACTTCTTCTTGTTTAGTTATGAAATAAATATTAATTTTTGCACATTTTTTCTATGTTTGTTAGCGTCTGACTGACTTTTGTTTAATATCTACCATAGCAACGCGCCCAAAGCTCACCAAAAAAATGAAAACTATCACTGCCCGCTGTATTATTATAAACCGGGGGTTGACATGCTAAAACTAGAGTACCGGAGTAAGTGGTTTACTATTTATTTATTTTATGATTATTATTATTATTATTATTAGTATATAAACATTGCCATTAAAGTCCCTTTTAATCACTTAACAAATTATAGCCGTCCTTCCGGTCGGGCTTAAAAAATCTTGCCGCAGAATTAAAAGTAAACACCACATATGCCTACTATTATTTTATTACGGTGTCCAAACAAAAGCGGGCGGCGAAGAAAACGTCGAAAGAACAAAATGTCAAAGACACGAAAGGTCGAAAGTACAAAAGGTCGAAAAACAAAAGGCCAAAACTTCGAAAGGTCAAAAATACACAAGGTCGAAAGTACAAAAGATCGAAAATAGAAAAGGTCGAAAGTACAAAAGGTCGAAAGTACAAAAGGTCGAAAATACAAAAGATCGAAAAACAAAAGATTGAAAAACAAAAAGTCCAAAATTGAAAGTAGCTATACTGTAATGATTGCAAAAAAAGGCTTTACTATAGACACAGAGGCACACACACACCTAACGCACACACACACAAACACATACATGCACACACACAGACATCACGACGATATTGCGAAGATAAGTCAAAATACACCCAAATAAACACATTTTCGGCGTCATCTCAAAAACATTTTTTTTCTTCGAAAGCAATACCTTTTCTAGCCATTATTGCACGGGCTAGGACGGTAAAAAAAATTCAACAATCTAAAAATTCAAGGTCTAAAAATTTTTTTTGTACCATCTCTAGGTATTTTTTGGGTAGCAACACGACGGGTCGCGGAACTTTGTTCGAAAACATTTTCCTCGAACGGAAAATTGTCAAAAACGGTTTTTTCGAACGGAAATTTCTTTGAAACAAAAATTTGCGATCAATCGGTGTTTTCCTAACCTTTCTCAATTGATCGCAAACGTATTCTAACCGGTACAGACACTCTCTGACCTTTTTCCACCAAAACACTGTCTTCAAATCACAGGTTTGCTATCAATTGAGAAAGGTTAGAATAATAGAAAATATGTTTCGGTTGGTTCGATTTGGTTTCACACTCTCTACCCAGACAGCACAAGTACGTACTATGTACGTAAAAACTCGTACTAGGTACGTACATGTTACATCCAATTAAACGTAAAATGTACGTACTCTAGACGTACATGGCACTAACATGGGACATCAAATTAAAGTAACAAAAGTGTAGAATTAAGACTAGGTACCATTAAAAACTATTCTGGCTTCCTGAACATTCCTACTTTAGAGTGATCGTCCAGGTTTACCTTAAGGCTCGATGTCTCGATAGTTTTGAAGTTTGTTTTACTTGATTTAATATTTAAGTAATGTATCTCTAACAATGCCGTTAAATGTTATAATTTAAACACACTGTATGTTATTTTAAAAACAAATAAAGACTTACTGATCGATGTAAAATACAAAAATAAAAGTTTTGGAATATTTTTCAAAAAATCATGTTTTTGCACAAAGTCTACCTGATTGGAAGCACGGCAGAACCACAGAAATGACTTTAGAAACTATAAGAAATTTACAAAAGAGGCAAAATTTAGGGTAACCCCACAGAAATGATATTTTTATGATTGTAGTTAAGTACTATAACTACTATTATATCTAATAGTAAAAGTATATGCATTAAATTGTTGTAGTATTTTTTGTATTAATTTATATTATAAAAATAAAAAGTTGGTCAAAAACTTAAAATATAAGTATGGTCTTTAATTTTTAAAAAAATATTTTACATACTGTAGGTACTCTAAAAATTCTGAGATCGCTTTACAAACTTCTACAAAAATTGTAGGTACTCTAAAAATTCCGAGGTTAATTTACAATATTGTATAGAAATTGCGTGTAGGTACTCTAATTATGCCGAGGTAAGTTGACGAGTCGCCCATGGAAATTCCGAGGCAGGTCACGTGGGCTTGTCGCTACCCATGGAGACGCCAGGCTTCCAGGATGCAGTGACCCTAGTCTACTACTTGAAGTTAATGCCCTCTACCCTTCTCCACGCGCACTAGTTGCGTTCATAGATATAGAAAAATAATTAGAGGTCGCTATGGTGAGCAAGTTTATAGGGTCACTGCATCCTGGAAGCCTGGCGTCTCCAGGGGTAGCGACACCAAACATAACCTCATTTACGAAAAACTCAAATCTGACACTGTCAGGAGCGTAGCTTTTTTTATGTTCAAAAAAATTAAATGGTTTACAAATGTTACGTAAAGAACTGTCCGTCACATCCGGTGTATATACATTTGACTGTCCAAATAAACAAACCTAAAAAAACTAAGTTTTTTATGATTTCAATATTTATTAGGACCCTGTGTTAGGACCCACATAGTGCAAAAACCAAAAATATAGTTTGCATGTTTTATATATATTCTAAAATATAGAAAACTATTATGTTGGGTTCTGTATCATTTAATAAATTTCTTTATGCTCTCCAGGGAATAAACGTATACAGCGTGTCCCATTTTCGATGGGATTAAATGGGAAACTCGGTTATTATTAAAGATATTGATTTTCTGATTGCACCTTACCGTGCTCTTTTTTTGAGCCCTTAAAAATGGCGTAATCAGATTTTTGCTATACCCCGTAGGTTCGCTAATACAGGGAGTTTTTGAAAAAATTGTATTTTTAATAATCCCTTGTATCTCGCTTATTTTGCGAGATATTTTTATTCTGTAAAAACCTTTTCATGGCAACTTTTTTAGAAGAAAATAATGACATTGTCAACTTTTTAAAATATTGTTTAGTTTTTGAGATCTGGTATTTATCATAAAAAAATTAAATACGGACCTGGATTTTTTTTATTACTATGTTGATTGGTTTCATGCTGGTATTATCATAAAATAATAAATATTTAAAAATTTTTGTTTTAAGGTAAAAAAAAATATTTAATATTTAAAAAAAAAATTAGTCCGGACCTGGATATTTCCAACATAAATATAAATTAAAAATTGCTAGTTAAACAATTTTTAGTTTAACTGTTTTAATACTTAGCATATTAAAATGGTTTTACGTTAATTTACAGATTTATTTGAAACAAAGTCTACGAAAAATACAAAAAAAAACAAATTATAAAAAATAACGAATTTTTCTGATTACCATTATGTGTAAGACATTGTTGGCATTTTTGAGTAATGTTTCTTAACGCATTTTGCATAAAAATATTTCTGCCATTTAAATATTGGGATTTTGTTGCTTGAATCAAGCAGTCAAACATATTACATTTTTCAAAATCTGGATATGGTCGATTTCTAGCCAGTTTAAAATAATTGTATGCCATTCACAAAAATGACAAGTAAAATGACAATGTCAATTCCACGCTTTTGTTTTGTAAATTTCACGACCTGCTGTGCTACCATCAAATAATTAGTATGATATTATTTTTGTAACTTTTTAACGTTTTTTACTTTATTTATAAATCTTTTAATTATCATTTCCAAACAGATAAACTAAAAATCAGTCAACTAGTGTGTCTTGCAATTTTTAATTTATAATTACGTTGGAAATGTCCAGGTTCGGACTAGAATTTTTTTTTCAAATATTAAATAGTTTTTTTTAACCTTAAATCAAAAAAATATTAAAGTTTTATCATTTTAAGGTAATAATAGCATGGAACCAATCAAAGTAGTGATAAAAAAATCTAGGTCCGTGTTTAATTTTTTATGATAAATACCATATCTCAAAAACTAAACAATATTTAAAAAAATTGAAAACGTCATTATTTTTCTCTAAAAAAGTTGCCATAGAAAGGTTTTCACAGAGTAAAAATATCTTGCAAAATAAGGGAGATACAAGGAATTAATTAAAATGCAATTTTTTCAAAAACTCCCTGTATTACCGAAACCACGGGGTATAGAAAATCGATATCTTTAATAATAACCGAGTTTCCCATTTAATCCCATCGAAAATGGGACACGCTGTCCGTTTAACCCCTTTTTCCATGGGCTAAGGTAGTATTTCTTGTCCCCAGTGATTAAAAGTAATTTCTTTAAAATCATAAAGGCAAAATATAGGTTTTTGGATTACTTTATTTTATCATAGTACAAAAAACAAAAAGGAATCATATACACGATAACGTTTATTTTGTTGCTTCCAGCTTGCCGTAAGCTAACTGTACTTTGCTGATGACTTGGTTTGTTTCGAATGTTATTGTGTCCTTCGGCATAGAATATTGCTTCCATATAAATAAAGCATTTAACTTTCTAGACTTCTCCAGGATGTAAACCAGGAATACCTTTTCGGTAAAATTTTTGAAATTATGTTTATTGCATCATTTTCGGTACTGAAAGCAGCTTTCTTCGGTGGCCTTTTTCATGCCCATCTTAAAGTAAGAATATGCTTATTCTTTGGTCCCTTGTTTTTCCCATCTTCGAGAAATGTAATTCAAACTTTTTCTCGACCAAACTTATTTAGTTTGTTATGAAATAAATATTATTTTTTCCACATTGTTTGTTAGCATCTCACTGACTTTTGTTTAATGTAATGCCATGGCAACTATCACTGCCCACTGTTTTATTATATACGGGGGGTTGACATGCTAATACTACAGTACGGTAAGTGGTTTAATATTATTATTTTAAGTATATAAAAATAAACCTTGGCATTAAAGTCCCTTTTAGTCACTTAGCAAATTATAGCCCTCCTTCCGTTCGGGCATGAAAATTCCCGCCGTGGGATTAAAAGTAAACACTGTACCACGGATCACCTAACAAACAGATAGGGAACTCATGTGGTGGGGGGTGCTACGCGCATCTTTCACGCAGCCTGCCATGTTGGGGTCAACCACTCCAGAGGCGCATTCTGTATTTTAATATTTTTTAAACTTTTAGTACGTGTTGCGCGTTAGTGGTGTGTAGATGACATTTTTGTGTTTGATATAATATGTGATTTTTGATTTTAAACAATGGGAACGGTTTGTGCCGTAAGAGACTGTAAATCCACGCGACAGTATACCCTCAATCGAAGTTATTTTCCATTTCCGCAGGCTCCTTTAAGATAAGCTTATACATTATTTTATCTTTCGATTTTTTAAAAACTTTTGCTATACCCTATACAGGGTGTTCAATAATTAAATGTCCTATGGGATGAATCTGTAAATGATTTAAGTACAAAGAGTTCTTAAGGATATATCTGCAACACCTTTGATTTTGTTATTTTATTTTTTTTATGCTTTTGCAGGATTTGTTATATTTATCTCAAATTTGAAAATGCGCCTTCATTTAGATCCTAAAAAACAACAATGATGTTTTGTATCATACAGCGGCGTAAGCTCAGTTGTAGAAAAGGGAAATTTGTAGATTGGTATTTTGATCCTTAAATTATGCACAGGTTCACAAATTGAAAGGGTAGGGGACAATTCGCCGCAGCCGATTCACCGCGGCTGATTGGCCGCGGCCCTTTTGCCGCGGGGACAATTTGCCGCCAATTAAAATGCCGCGGGGACGATTTGCCGCGGAAACAATTCGCCGCGAGATTTTTGTTTCATGATATTACCATTGTTTTATTTACCTTGACTTCATATATTTTTTTATAAAATAATGTTTTCAAACTTTCGAACCAGGTATTTCATGGTAACTATACAATCCAGCATTTTTTTAATTGGAAAAAATAAATAATATGGCGAATGTAGAATAGCGGTTTTTGCTATTTATGAACCGATTTTGAGTATGATGCATAAACTAGAAACTTTATTAAATTTTAAATTATTTTTAACTTAAACTAAAAAAAATCAAAATGGGAACAGACCGGAAACACCTTAAAGTTCCGAATTTGATGAATATCGTTTAATAAATTTGAAAATCGACCATTTTGGATCTACTATTTGAGTAAAAAGCTGTATTGAGTGACCTTAATCACTGCAAAGTTTAAAATTTGAGACAAAGTTTAAAAAAAGTGATAATCGAACAAACAAATATATTATATGAAGTCAAGCTAAATAAAACTGTTTAAACAATTGCCACTGGCATGAAACGAAAAATCTAGTGGCGAATTGTCCCCGCGGCGTATCGGCCAGCAGCAAATTGTCCCGCGTCATTTTTCTTTATTAGGTATTCAAAAACTCCAACACATTTTTAATATTTTTGGTTATGATGTGTGTTTTCAAAAGCTTAAAACTGCAACTAATATAAATTTCACTGCTGAAGTGTTAAACACTTCTTGAAATCAAAGGAACTTGTGATTTTTTTTTCGGTTTTTTAAAAATATTATCACAAGAGTTTGTTTGAGTTTAGTAGGTATTACAATATAAATAATACAATTTGATGTTTTTATGCACCTCAAAAATTTGTAGGTTAAAGATCCAACATTCTTTAGAAAATGTCTAATTTTAATGGAAGCTTTTAGAACATCATATAAGATTTATATAAGATCCTCGTTCCTTACTGATTTTAAAAATATTTAACGCGTCGATGCTCTGATAAAATCATTATTTATGTTATTAATGCATTTTATCTCAAAATGCTGTGAATATTTTTAAAATAACAAAACAAATATCTAAAATTGTGGGTTGCTTGCAGCAAATTATTTAAAAAAACTTAATTATTACCGTTTTGGTAATGCATAATTCCACAAAATTTTAATGATCTGTTATAATTTTTAAGAAACAAACAAAAAATCAAAAAAAAAATGCTAAGTAAAAATAAAGAGGTCTAACAAAAAGTAATGCGAAAAAAATCTTTGTTTTGACCATTTCCACAACCCCTTAAACTTTCATCCATCATTTAAATTACACCCTGTATAATAAACTATTATATAACATTTGATCAAGAGTTTTTGACACAAATTTGTTATAATTTTTTATTATGTTACTATTCACACTTTTAAGAATACATATAAACCAACTATTTTTTTTTAATATTAGATTTTACTAAATTTTAAAATAATAATTTAACGCGAAGCACTTTGTTCTAATTGTAAAGATTATTTGGTCACCCTGTATCTTCTTAAACTTACAATTTTTTGAGAAAACTAATAAATAGTATCTGATTCCAGTAAATTAAGAAATTACTCTATAATGTCCAACTCTAATATCTAAATTTCACAATTTTACTCCTCTTGAAACTTAATAAATGTTATCCCAATAAAACAAAAAAAGCAATCAAATTTTTTTTTGGCGTTTGGCTGTATGAGGAAGACCTCTTTTTGGGCTTCCCCTATCTCTCATTCAATAAAACACATTATTTCCATGGTCCCCTACAGAGGACAACATATAATTTTTTTACGCGGCCGAACGAAGCTCCCATTTTTAGTAGTACAAAACTATTTTAATGTTTTTATTATTTCTGGCATTAAAAATATTTTTTCGCATCATCACACAACAATCTGAAACATTCATATTTTATAATAAATTTATTTTAGTCCGGCTCTGAGTTTGATTCCCAATGCTCAGCCATCGTTGAATTCTCCGAGATCAAAGACCGCCTGCCGGCTTATTTATCTGTTTGTTAGGTGATCCGTGACTGTACGGTCTAGGTTTATAATATACCTACTATTATTTTTATTAGTGTTCAAAAAAAGGCGAGCGGCGAAGAAAAGGTCGAAATTACAAAAGTTCGAAAGTACACAAGGTCGAAAATACAAAAGATTAAAAAACAAAAGGTCCAAACAAAGATCGAAAGTAGCTACACTGTAATGATTGCAAAACAAAGTAAGAGACACACAGGTACACACACACACACACAGTCATAGAAAAGTTTTAAAAAAATAAACATCCAATAAGGTAGGTATTTTTTTGGGCAGCAACACGACGGGTCGCAAAACTTTGTTCGAAAACATTTTCTTCGACCGGAAATTTTTATGAAAACAATTTCTTCTAATGGAAATTTGTTCGAAAACATTTTTTTTAAACGGAAATTTGTTCGAAAACCATTTCTTCAAACGGAAAATTGTTCGAAAAAATTTTCTTCCTTCGGAAATTTGTTCGAAAACATTTTTTTTAAACGGAAATTTGTTCGACAACATTTTTTTTAAACGGGAATTAGTTCGAACACTATTTCTTTGAACGGAAATTTGTTTTCGAACGGAAATTTGTTCGTAAGAAATAGTTCAAAAACATTTTCTTCAAATAGAAAACATTTTCTTCTAAGGCAAGCTTTTCGAAAAAAGCCGCTCTAGACCTGGATTTCCAAACCTAACACAATTCATATAGTTTTACTAAGGCAAGGTCTTTCTAAACCCTGACATCTTTCCCGGGATCGTAAACTGTCTGAAAATTTGTTTACTTTCGTCCTTTGGGAAGGTCGAAATTGGTATTTTCCTAAACTTTGTCAATTGATCGCAAACGTATCCGAACCGGTCCAGATACCCCCTGATGTGCTCAATTGAGAAAGGTTAGAGTAACACCGATTTTAACCTTCCAAAATGAGGACCGGAAAGCTAAGTTAGGGAAATCATTTTTCGAAAATAGGTTTCGGTTGGTTCGGTTTGGTTTCACACCCTCTAGGATCCCGGGAAAAAAGTCAGGGATGTTTTTGTTTCCAAAAATTGTTAGAAAAAGACCCCATTAGTCGAACTATATGAGTTGTATTTGGCAAGCTAGGTCTAAAATTTTTTTCCGTTGGAAGAAAATGATTTCGAAAAATTTCTGTTTGAAGAAAACATTTTAGAATAATTTTCCTTTCGAGGAAAGCGTTTTCGAACAATCTTTTGTTCGAAGAAAATGTTTTCGAACAATTTGCGGTTTGAAGAAAATGATTTTCGAAGTTTATGCTTTTGAACAATAATATTATATATTTATATGAAATGTACTATAGAATTATAAGTAATTAAAGCCGAACCTTACGAAAACTATAAAAAGGTACTAAAAAAAACACAAAACCTAAAAACACCCAAAAAATGGGAAAAAACTTGGAAAATAAACTAAACAGTGCGAAAAATAGCATATAAACTTCGTGATAAAAGCTTCATTTTATTCCTTGATATATTATAATACTATTAATAAACATTTAACATACAAATGTATTTCTGTCCTGTTTGTTTATTTATTACGTATTATTTTTATACAAAAAACACAAATAATATTTAAAAGAAAATGATTTTTAACAATAAATATACCTACAATAAATATTCATAACCCAAAACCTCAAGGAACATATTTTTATTTCTGAAGCTGTATAAAAACGTTTTATTAAAACATTTTTTTTTCTCAGATTGTATAAAAATGAGTATTTTTCACGAACGTCTATGGAATTTTGAGTACGGTTTTAACACTCGTGTCGCTACCCCTGGGAGACGCCAGGCTTACAGGATGCAGTGACCCTACAAGTATATATACGAAACCTGCGTCGCCAATCTTTCTGAACGCAGTGACCTTACAAGCGAAGTATAAGCCCCCAGCGCTAGAGGGCAATGTGGAAGATAAGCAGTGACGCTCGGCCATACAAAACGCAAATTGCACTCACCTTTTCTGTCGCAGAGACACCACCCTGGGAGCTCCCTTTCTTGTAGCTCGTTGCTGAATTGCTTAACACTAATTAATTATATGAATTGACTTAATCGGTTAATTGGGGATAATTGAATTGATTTTTTAGTTTTTTTTAATCACTTGATTTTTTAATATGCCGTTCGTAACTTGGCGTGATGATGAAGTGAAATTGCGCATTCTGTTGCGCAAGTATGCGCTGAAATCCTGCGTTAGTTAAGGCCGCTTGACATGGTGCATGACAATAAAATTTGCAGGCAAATGGCATAATATTTTGCCCAGGTGCATGCGCAGTACAAATCCAGCTGATTGTTGCAGGCAATCCATTTTTATCGGTCCGGTGCCATTCTTTTGCATGCAAACTGTACTTGCATGCAAACTGGGTAATTTTTACCTAGATTCTGGGGAATCCATGCATGGCCATGTACAATGTCAAACAAAAAGAAGATTTTTTTGCAGGCAACAATTTGAGCGAAATTTTTTGCTTGCAATTACTTGCAGGGCTTCATGCACCATGTCAAGCGGCCTTTAGTCTTCTCGGAATATTTCAATCCTGTATGGCGGGATTTATTAAATTCAAATTTTCAAAAATAGACGGAAAAGTGTCTCTATACCCTAATTTAGGAAATGTTAAGAAAACTGCGAAAATGCACCACAAACCAGGGTTCGAAAATATCATGAGATTTATATAAATATCATATCATATGATATATATCAGATATATATCTGATATATATCATTATCAAAATTTTAATATTTAATAAAATAGAAACATCGTTTCTATGCATAAACTTTATTTCAACACAAACGCATCAACAAAATCTTATATTCTAAACATAGGAAAATATTTAAAAAACAAAAGTTTTCTTTATTTTATTAACATTGATCTGAGTCCAATACAGGAACTGATTTCCACCACGTTATAAGCCTAAAATGATCCCCAAAAAAGTACTTTGGAAATGGACTTACTTTTGATATAAGAGACATAACAAATGGAATGAAAGAGGTGTTGATATTGTTTAAATACTCAAAAGCCTCCCCTTTTTGAGTAGTTGTTAAATGTCGTCCCAAAAATCGGTGATCCATCATGTTTGCCATATAATGCATTGGTCCAAGTGCCATATTTTTCTTTTTACGAAACATTTTTTTACTGAAAGTGGTTGTTCTGAAAAATCAATTTCTAATTTCTACCACATCTCTACACATATGGATATAGTGGTATAGTATTTTTAAACTCTATCGAGAGCTATTGCTATTGGGCCAAGACGAGCAATTAAATAGCTGGCATTTAATGCAATCTGGGCATCATTTACAATCTTTATTATATCACTTTCGATTATATCTTTATGGTCCTGACATAACTGGACCAATACTCTCCTATTGTCTAAAAATGACTTAGGTGCATTATTCATTGTGCTCCACCTTATTTCCAGAGGCATTACCAATTTTTGCCTCCAGCTTCTCTGTAGAGTCCAGATGGTACATGCTTGTTCTGGAAATATTTTATGACTTTTAAAATACATGAAGTTGCCGAAGGAATTTCTAAATCTTTTGCCAATAAATTCAAAATGTGAGCTGAACATCCATATTGTAATACAAGTTTAAGAAAAAAAGAGCTTCGAGAAAGATCGGATGTTGTCGATCTTGAATTTTGAGAAATTTGCCCTATTCGCGAAGGCCGAATCTTAAACTCAATTAAAGTCGTCCGTCGAGGTAAGTGCCGCGCAGTGCGTTTCGGTAATGAATACGCGTGTTGCGAGTGGGGGTCGTATACAGTGCCTTTATACGGGTTTTCAAAATTCATTCAAAGTATTTTTTTAAAGCAATTTTTTCAAAAGGAATTCTTAGAATTGCTACTTTTTGATTGAGGAAAATACTGAATTCATGGTTTTATAGGTAAGCGTAGAAATCGTGACGTCTTGTCAAATACCGATAAGAATAAAAGTTATTTATTTTTGTAAACTGTCCAAAAAGTCCGTAGTATTTTGTTGTAGTTGATACATGCAGAATGTTATAATTTAAAGATTACACGAATAGTGTCCTTACTTTGGTAAAGACGTACCTACTACCTAAATAAAGGCTGTGATTAGGCTATTTTTAGGTTATAGACTTATAGAATAGTTTAATCCTAATTTCACGAGTTGTTGAGGTAGGTAATACTTGATTTTTCTAACTTGTTTAAGATTTTACTTAGTATTTTGAAAAAATATAAAAAACTATTTTCTACCTTTTGTGTTTTAATACCATACCCATACATATTTTTAAATTTTTTTATATCTCAAAAACTACAGCTTTCTAAACAAGCTAAAAAAAAGAATACATACAAACAGTCTGTGTATTACTCTGAGCGTATCTGATGCTGTGGTCGGTTATAAACTTTCACTCCTTAAAAGTTTTTTGCTGGTAGGTTTATTAACTTCAAATTAAAGTCTACCATTTTAGCTTCCTTTGTCAAATGTGACATTTGTAGCCTCTAAGGTATGTGAGAATTATGTTAATTTTTAACTGGAACACCCTGTATGTAGTGCAAAATTTGAATAAGGGTTGATATCCTGAACGTCCAACGTCTTCAAAATGTCGAGTATAAAAACCTATTATTATAATGAACCTTTATGTTTAGTGGTTTTGACAAAAGATCAAAAAAACTTTGCCATAAGACTAATGTGACTAAAGTGCTACACAAGTTATGGATTTTTTTAAAACCACTAAAGATAAAGGTATTTCTGAAATCAGGATGGAAAGCTGTATTCAAGTGTTGCAAAACATACAGGCTGTCCCATTTAAAAATTAACACAATCTTTACATAACTTGAAGGCTATAAACGTCATATTTGACAAAAGTAGCTAGAAATGGTCTAAACGTTGTCGTTTTTTGACCAATTTTTATAATGAACCTAAGACGCAAACAAATTTTTGGGAGTAAAAGTTTATAAACAATCATGCTGTACATAATTAGGATTTTTTAAATGAAACATCCTGTGTAAATACACATATATTTAATAAATAAACATTCTTTAAAAAAAAAATCTGATTCCAAACATACCAAACCTAACAGCCTTTTCTCTTACCTTTTTAATGAAAGTTGAAAGATACAACTATAAAAGAGGCGCTCTATCCTTTTTCTACACCTTACGCAGTATCTATAATAGGTATGCTTTTTATTTAACAACTGTTGGAAATGAAGATAACAAAGTTGGTTGCCACAGAATTTTTTTTTACACTACAAATTATATCCTTGTTTATATATATCATTGTTTTTAACACACATTATTTCTGTGAGAAGAGTATTTTTGCTAAACCTGAATAGTGTTTTTCCTACTTGCGTGCGTAAAAATAGTTTTTACAGAAATAGTAATTTATCTAAGTACGGAAATTGATAATGGGTCGTGACAGCAGCTGCACAATCAAGCCGTCAAGGGCAGTAAGTGCCACTGTTGGATAAATATCTATTTCTGTGGGTAAATGCTACTTTTACGCCCGCAAGTAGGAAAAATACTTTACAAGTCTAGCAAAAAGACGCACCTGTGACAGAAGTATTGTGTGTCTAAAACAGGAAAGTATTTTTTTTTAAATAGTAGAGTATCTTTTCCTGGAATAGCCAAAATATAATTTGGGAGTATTCCTAAACTTTATAAAAAAATTCTCCTGCCACAGGAGACACTTTCTTGGGACAGCAAGGTCTCTTTTCTATAACTGCAGTGGCCCCATGCTGCAATAGCCAGGTATTTTTATTTTAAAACATTTTTCTTGCGGCAGTGCAGATACTTTCTTGGAACAGCAAAGTCTCTTTTCTACGACATCAATGTTAACTATAAGTAGGTTTTTTAATAAAAATTATCAGTGAACTTTAGTAAAGTTAACTTTACTATCACAGCAGAGAGCTTAGCTGGCGATATAGGTAGAGAGTAACTTAGCTGGGACAGCGAAAATTTTTGCTGGAATGACAAAAATTTTTTCTTAGTGCATGGTTCAAGCATCTTGTTTTTTGGTTGGTTGAGGCATAAAGCTTTCTGAAAAAAATAACTGTTGTTAGATTTACCTAGAAATTACCTGGATAATTTTTTTTCTAAATAATTGAAAATACTTATATAACAATAATTACCTGCCTTTTCCCTGTAGTAATAGTCGAAGTAGAAGGTAGAACATCTTCAGGAACAGAATGCTGTTGTGTTGTTTCACTGGGGCATGGAGTATCACTGGATGTATTTTTTTGGTGTGTTAAAATATGTTTTTCCATTCGTGATGGTATACCCTGCATCTCCTTTGAGCACTCTCGACATTTCACCCATTTTCCAGTACTATTTTTCTTCTTAATTATACAGTCAAAATAACGCCAAACTGAATGCTTTGATTTTGGCATATTAAATAAAAATCACTACTAACAAACCAAAAGTACACACAGATGGAAAACACAGTAACTGCTCTAACCTGGGAAAACAGAAAACAAAAGAAATCGTCGCGTCGGGGATCTACCAGATGTGAAACAGGGGATTCCCAGTCAGGTTCGAGATGCCTATGCCACGGATCACCTTGTTAGGTGATCCGTGCCTATGCGGCAGCCGAATCGATCGATACTATACCTTTACAGATGCTTATACTTTTGTACAGGGGCGTACTGACAAATTTTCTGATATTTAGAATGGTAGAAAACATTTTTAGTTTAATAAGTAAAATTATTGAATATATCGGATATATATCAAGCTATAAATATCATGATATATATCGTGATATATATCATGATATATATCCACGGAACCCTGCCACAAACTTTCTTTAACATTGCTTGTCAATATTGATAATTTTCGGATGACGTCATAAATAGATCAGCTGATGCGTTGACATATCGTGGATGACAAACACATCATTGTTTACATTAAAACAGTTTTATTTTTATTTTGTTGTAAAATGCCGTTTTTATGTGCCGTTTTGGGTTATTAAATAAGGAAAATAGGATTCCCGCTATTTTACAAGACCAAGGAGAGAGATGAAAAGCGTGGGTACAAATTACATGATTTTATACTTTTTAGTACCAACAACGTGTTTTTTTTTTAGTTTTTTAAACTATAATTTATTTTGTGGTAATTTTATTTCTGTTTTAGGAATGTCATTTTCGCCAAAAGCCACGTATGCTAGCGACTATCCCCACACCCAAGCCTCTAAAAGAATTATGTTTTTTGTCAAAGTTTTATGGGCAAAAAAATGTGTAGGACATTCCGGTATGTATTTCCCCAATGCCGGATGCGACACTTCGATTAGACCCAACGGTGAGGTGATTGTCAAATACGAAGATGCTGAATACAATCCTGAATACATTTTGCATTACACTCGTACAAGTTTCTAAATAAAATTGACTAAAATATGGTCAATTCAGTTTTTTTGCGACCATTTTTGAAAACAGTCCAATTTTAAAAACGGAATTATTAATAACCATACATTATCAAAAAATTCATTTATCACAACAAGACATGAGCAGAATCGTATAACGAATAACTAGTATTTACCCTTGGCGTTCAAGCGACCTTGGTATAGTTTTTGCAAAGTCACTTGAATAACTCCTAATACGGGGTTCTATCGATTTCATGAAATTTTGCTTCATTCTGCCCTTCAAAAGTTATCCAAATTCATATAAAATCTTCCTGGTATAATTTTAACCCTACCGACATAGAAGAGATCTCTTTGCGGTCCGAACCCAAAGTATTTGTTTTCCGACCGACCGAGCGCAGGTGGATGAACGGCACCTGATTGGCAGATTTTTTTGACATGAGCGTTTAATTGCTTTCGGGTGTGCTTTTCGGGACCCCTTTAGTCGGTAGTATGCAGAGTTAGAAAATAAATCAGTGTCGTTTTTGTAGGTGTATGGATAGAAAGTAATATTATCTATTCTTATTTCTTTAGTTTACGCCATAATTAAATGAAATAATTTTCATGCGTATATCTACCGCCGCCCATGTCACTTTCTATAAAGGATATGCCGATGGTCGGCTTTTATCTTTGTTCAACTGACTTTGCAAAAACTATAAATAACACTCCTTGAAGAGTGGCGTCACGAATGAGCCCTTTGCACGTCATCATTTATTACCGGTAATTACCACACTTTTGAAGAAGGTTATTGTGTTTTCTAACCTCATGTTTTTTTTTTTCGAAATTAGTCAGATTCCAAATATTAAATTTTGAGAGAGAATGTGTTATCTCGAATAAAATTCACAGTATTTTGTTACATTTTTATTGCTCTTCTTGATTTCAAAAATATACAGCATAAAAAAATCGTATTTTTTAAATATTATGAATTTCTTTAACGCAATACTTTAAAAATTGATACAGTGGGGTTTTGTAGGATGCGGACCCCGATCATGGATAATTTTTCCGGGGGCTTTACACTAAACTCCTGATGGTTTAAAAAGGCAATAACTTTATTCTGTGTTTAGTGTACTTTTTTTTGAAGAAAATAATTTACTAAAAATGTTCAATCTAAAAAGGTAACGTTAGTTATAATCTTCGCTATAAGTAAGCCGTTTTTAAGATATTTAGATTTATAGTGTTTGATGCCGTACAGAATAATTAAAAAAAAACTGTTTACGAATAAACTTTGGTAAGTAAATTAATAGTGCCAATTGAATTTTTCTAACATATTTTTAATTTAATATTTTTAGCATTAAAATTTTTTATTTAAAATAATTATTCCGACGCTACACTAAAAAACCGCAATATTCAGAGTTACTCTAGTGGATTTGAGCAAAATAACCTTTTTTGAAAATAGTTTAATAAATAAGTAAAATCGAAAAACACAAATTATGGTAATTTTAAACCATCCACCATCAGTGTAGGGTCACTGCATCAGTGCAGTGTAAAGCGACCTCTAACAGCCACAGCAAAAAGGTGTCCATATTCGGGTTTCGCATCTCAAAAAACCCCCGGCATAAATATTATTAGTTTATGCCCCCGGATACCAATTTTAATTTAACATCCTGCAGCTCTCCGGATAACAGAGCAATTTTGGACTGAGGTAACTTGCTCTAATTCGGCTTATTTTGACCTCAGGAGTATGTGATAGGATTTATTTTGTACTTTCTAGAGACCCCTGTATAATATGATATTCTGAGACATATCGCATTATTAAATTTTATAATTTTTACCTATTATTTTTTTTTTAAGATATAGTTTTACTACTAACAAAAACGAATAAGGGTTTTGGACGTAAAATAAAATTTAAAATCAAATAATTATATAAAGGGTGTCCCATAACTTAGGGGCCATAGTGCAGCAGGTAACAGAGGAGGTTATTTCCGAAAAAGAAGTTTATATAACATGGGGTAAACACACATCTGATTTTAAGATATAGCATTTTTAAAGTTAGAGGAGTGGGGGGAAAAGGGTTTTACAAAAAAAGGAAAATCTGTCACAGCCAGCTGATTACACAGCTATAATTGTGATTCAAAAATGTGATTTCCTTTTTTTGATAAAATTACAAATTGAGGAGATACAGGCTGTCAAAATAACCACCAAAAATGTATTAAAAAAAATTATTTTTAAAAAAAATTAATTTTTGCTTACTTATTCTTTTAAAAAATTTGAATAATATTTTATTAATATACCTTGGTAGAGACTTGTTTTTATTAACAAAAAATATAAAAAAAACATTGCGTTTAATATGGCATTTATAAAAGTTTATACCAAAAAAACAGTTTTTTCTAAAAAAAATTGACCGCATTTTTTTAAAAATTATTTTAATTTCAAATTATTGCTCTTGTTCTAATACACGACTTTGTCCAATTTCATAGTTGTACTGCGTTTTTTAAAAAAGTTATTATCAAAAAAGTTTAAAAAATCGCCAAACTTGATGCCCTGACCCATGACCTCCTCTATCACCTTGGCCTATGGCCCCTAAGTTATGGGACACCCTGTATAAAACTTCCTATCAAGATTTGACATATGGAATGACATTTGACATACATATTTCAAAATATCGCAAAAATTTATGAAATTTATGCATATAAAACGTTTTTGTATCATGCACATTATAACAATTAAATATGTTAGATATTTTTAAGTCACAAAAGGCGTCTTAATATTATTATTATAAGTATTATTTTACAGGGTAAATTTACCATTTAAAGATTTTTAATAATTTTTATTAGAAGGTAGTAGCTCCACAAAAAAATCACAAATTATAGATGGAAAAATATACTTTGTGTTGTTAGCTCAAAGAAAATTTTGAATTTGAATTTTTATTACAGAAGTGGTTCAAACTAGAGGCCCTCGATACATTTGACACTTGTTTTGGTAGTGTCAAATGTATCGAGGGCCTCTAGTTCAAACTATACTTTGTGGTTTGTATTATTCGTACTTATTATACTTATACTTAGGTTATTGTCTTCGAACATTAAACCAGTTGTTCTTTATACCTCTGAGACTCCTATTCGGGGAGAAAATTGGTTATAATAAGTTTAATATCTTTTTTAGTTTGTTTTATAAAATATTGAAATTAAACATTTTCTTTATTTAAAATGTTTTTTCTATTTGTCGTAAATTATCTCATTTTGCTTTAGATTTCTATATACCTCAAATCCAGGTTCTTTCTATTGTAGGTCAACAATAATAAGAAAATATCGACCGTAGATCATTTTAAGTATGCAAGCCCATTTCAAAAAATCATGTATTTTATAATAAAAGGCAAATGTAACGAATCAAGCATCAGTTCACTTAGAAAACCTTACTCTTATAGAAAAAAATATACCAGAATTGTTTGGTAGCCATATTTGTTTTAATCCGCGATTAAACTTTTTTTTTGGTAAAATTTGCAAACTACCCCCCAACTTTGGCGCGCCGTAAAGCA
Source organism: Aspidapion aeneum (assembly GCA_963576565.1). Classification (NCBI taxonomy): domain Eukaryota; kingdom Metazoa; phylum Arthropoda; class Insecta; order Coleoptera; family Brentidae; genus Aspidapion; species Aspidapion aeneum. Next base: position 27,084,804 of record OY755038.1, on the reverse strand, counting down.
AAAACTATTGGTCTGAGCGAAAAAATGCATATAACTAAAGTTGTGCGCAATTTTGTTCTCGACATATTTTATTTAAACTTTTTTTTATAGCACCTACTCCAACGGTGCTATTTTCCTCCAAGCGCCGCGATGCAGAGTTTTCATCCGCCCTCCCCTCGAGCGGCAACCCCCCGAGGTCGCAAACCTCAGAGTAATAACATTTTTATTACTCTAAGTCGCAAACCTAGATGTACTATCAGGGGACCTATGTCTACCATCCCACCAAATTTCATTTCTGTTTGACCTTTTGCAAATAGAAATCCCCGGATGCTTGGCCTATATGTAAGAATATCTCGATCAAAACGCTGTTGTAATAAATTTTTTATTAGATTTAACATATTTTTTGCCGATGCTCATAATATGGGTTTATCGTAGCTCATAAAAATTTAGCTACTCTATTATTAAGACTAATAAACTATGGTAGGAACAGGGGTCCCAGACTTTGCCTCATGGGGTGTTCGGATTTTTTGATCATATACCGAGGCCGTCACAGACTCTTAAAAAGGATTTAGATTTTTTGAACAAAATATTTTTTTGCTTCGGTGTGAAAGTGAAATACAACAGAATGTACTTCTTATGTTACAGTTCTCTGGACAGAAGGAGGGGGGGGCAATTCCCCCTGGAACCGCCACTGACATATATGGTTTGAATCAGTTTAAACACAAAACAAATTTTTTGCTCCTGTGTGTATCGCAGCCAACGATAAAGACCGGCCATGGCGCGTTATATATGCTTTAAGGTATTTGGTTATAAGCAAGTCGGCGGTCACGTGATCTTAGGATTTCCAGGATTCTTATTGTATTGCTTAATATATTATCTGTTTTTACACAATTTAAATAAATTGACAAAAAATTTTTGTTCTCATATAGGCAAAAATTGAAAAAAATATTTTGCTGATGTATGTGTTTATTATAGATAAAAGAACTGAATCTATAAAATAAAAAATTATATAAAATTTGCACTCTAATATCTTCAGGTATATCAGGTACATAATATCGTTAGTTACTTCAAATTTATACAAGTCTTTTAAAATTGGACATAACAAACCTAAGCTTTAAGTTTTTTAATTTTTCTTTGAGTGTCATCATCTTTGTCTGTGTTCTTATTCAAAGATTTATTAGCAGACACACATAGTTTTTCTCCACAAAAACACTCTCTAGAGTTATCTAAAGAAAATTTTTGAATATAAAACATTTCACAATAATTTATTAAAAAGAAACAAGTGATTTTGTGAATAAGTGAGATGGTTTTCACGTCCAATAAACTAAATGTAGTGGTCGACAATAATTTTTAAAAAAATTACCCAGCACAAAGTTTAATCATAACAAAAACATTTCATGTAAAAAAAAGCCAAGTACGCGAAAATGGCATTCCGTAAAAAGAATTGAGATAAAAGTAAAGCCAAGTTCTCCAATACAAATTTCAAAATGAAAGGTTCTTACTAGTTTGGAAATGTTTTTTTAAACTTTGCTACTGCCAAACTTCTTTATGTTCAATTTAGCACTGTGCCTAAGAGTCATTTACAGCCGTAATAGCCAAGTTTAGAAAAATATTTCCAAACTAGTAAGAAACTTTCATTTTGAAATTTGTATTTGAGAACTTGGCTTTACTTTTATCTCAATTCTTTTTACGGAATGCCATTTTCGCGTACTTGGCTTTTTTTTACATGAAATGTTTTTGTTATGATTTCACTTCTTTTTTAAAGGAATTGGATAATACTTAATTTTTAAAGTAGTAAAATTTTAAATTTTTTTCGATGGTTTTATCGTAGTTCCTATCAGCCTTCCAAAGCTCAGCTCTCTAGCGTTTCTGAAAGTGCACAATGTTACTTTTACATAACTTTACATGTAGAGGGGAGGGAAAGAAATTAAAAATGTCGTGTTTTTAAATTTTGTCCTATAGTTTTATCATAGTTCCTATCAGTCTTCCAATGCTCAGCTCCCTAGCGTGTCTGGAAGTGGGTAATGTTACTTTTACATAACTTTGCATTTATAGGGGAGGAGAGTAAATGAAAATATTATACTTTTTAAATTTTTTCCCATGGTTTTATCATAATTTCTATCAGCATTCCAATGCTCAGCTCTCTAGCGTTTCTGGAAGTGGGCAATGTTAGTTTTATATAAATTTACATTTATAGGAGAGGGAAGTAAATTAAAATGTTGGTGTTTTTAAATTTTTTCATATAGTTTTATCATGTTGTCTTTCAGTGTTAAAAAGTTCAGCTCTCTAGCGTTTCTGGAAGTGGGCAGTGGTACTTTTACATAACTTTACATTTATAGGGGAAGGTAGTAAATTAGAATTTTGGGGTGTTTTAATTTTTTTCTATAACTTTATCATAGTTCCTATCAGTCTACCAAAGCTCAACTCTCTAGCATTTCTGGAAGTGAGTGATGCTACTTTTACTTAACTTTAAATGTATAGGGGAGGGGAGTAAATTAAAATTTTGGGGTTTTTTGATTTTTTCCAGGGGTTTGGTCATAATTTCTATCAGTCTGCCAAATTTCAGCTTTGTAGCATGTCTGGAAGTACAGCAGAATATTGATGATCTATACATGAGTGAGTGAGTGAGTGGTAATTTCGACGTTTTTAGAAATTTCGTAACTACTTTCCTACTTTATCTATCTACGACTGTGCAAAGTTTGAGATTCGTAGCCCATTCCGAAGTAGAGTTTTAGGTAGGTCAAATATCGGCTGAAATGTTTCAAGAAAAGATGGTTACGGAGCGCGAACTTGGCGAGGCACTGCCGTGCCCTCAGATATATATTTCATCAATGTCATCGAAGAAATTATGTTCTCTGTCAATGTGTAAGTTAACTACCAACTCATGTTCTTTTAAAAGCTGTATCTTACTTTTTAAATATTGCACACTACCGGAGAGATTACTATCTGTTAGCGATATTTTACAAATCAGTTTTTTAATATTGCGACGGTGCAGAAGACATATTACCTTAGTTTTGTAAATTGACATGTATGCACTGGATGACTGGATAAACAAAGATGAAGCCAACATTAAAGTGTATCCACAATATCTTCGATTGGTCAGGTGACGGTTTTTTAAGAGATCTAATTGTTCAATAAGAAATGACAATTGAACACATTTTTCACTCTCACTATCGAAAATGTCACTAAGGATGTCTATTACTTGATCAATCTTATTTTTTACCACTTCTTTCCCGTTTGCAACTTTCATTTCAATAAACTGCATTAGCTTTTCAAGTGTATCGGTGCTGTCCAAAAATAAAATTCCAACTTTTTTTGGCAGTTTGTTTTTTGGTATGGACACATTGTTAACATTTACAAAAAATGACAGATTTCCCTCAACAACTAGAGATGCTAACAGTGATGGATTGTTGTTCACAAATGTCATCAGGCACAGGCAGACTGTGTCACGTTCTTGGGTAAAAATGCAATTTTTGTTTATTTTAGTATTAGAACAATAAAATTTTGAAATGTCCTCAATATTTGATAAAACTTTTGATTTCTTATGAGCTCAAAGTGTTTCAAGACTTTCTTGTATTGCAGTTTCCAGTTGTTGTCTCTCGACATCAGCTAATCAAACAGTAGATACAGGTTGTCTACTTAGGTATTTCGGAACATTTTCAACACTCTCCATTTACAACACACTTATCAAACCAAATAACCTGCTCGTTAGGAAAATGTTTGATGCAAACTTGTGGACGTTTTAAGATACTTAAAGGAATTTTATGCATGGACGTTTTAAGATACTTAAAGGAATTTTATGCATTTCTTTATCCACTGCCAAATTAAAAGTTGACACATTCGGTTTCAGTTTTATAGTTGGACAGACAACCAACAACACTACACGTTCGCGGCATTGTTGTCTTTTTCGTGGGCTGCGTTATTTTAATAACTTTGATAAAATTCACATAAAATTCATGCCCGAATTAAAAAAAAAATCGACGTAAACAAACATACCAAAACTCTGAAAACACACATGTTTTATAATGACAGCTGGCCGCGAAGCGTTCTTTTGTGACCCTCCTACGGTCATGTGATATTTCCGCGCCCGGGCCGGTATTTCTCGTAGGCTGCGGTGTGTATAATAGGTATACATTAGAATATATTCGTAGTTCCTTGGCAACAAGGGGGATGTGATAAACATTTTACGTATATTTAAATTGGTAAACCGCCCTCGCCCTCCCTCTTGCAACACTTTTTCAAACTTTCAGGAACACCGCCCCCTTGTGTTATGTATTTTATGAACGGCCCCTAAATATAAACAAATGTATGTACACCTGACAAAATCTGTTGTCAAAAAGTTACCAAAATTTGATTGCATTTCACAGGGGCGGATCTGGGAACTTTATTTGGGGGGGGGGGGGGGAGATATCATAATAAATATTGCATAAAACTATTTTGCATAGTGACCCGGAGGTGTATTCTGTCTGCCAAAACTAAATATAGCTTTAGATTTGTGGGGGAAAACTTCCTCTTTTTCTCCTCCCGTAGATGCGCGCCTGCATTTCAATATAATCAGGCGCGGAACTACGGGAAGGGAAAAGAGGGAAATTCCTCCCCCCAATTTTCAAACTATTTAATTTTTACATACAGAATACACCTCCTGGTCACTATGCAAAATAGTCTTATGCAATATTAATTATGATCTTTCCCCCCAAATAAAGTTCCTAGATCCGCCCCTGATATAATTCTATCAAAAGTAGGGTGACCATATGTGTTTAGCGCAAAAGGATAGTACGTCAGAGACAAAAAAGCCGGATTTTCGATAAAAAAGCCGGACAAAACCGGTCAGTTTGAAAAACCACCCTAAAAAAATTTGATAACCACAAAAAATTATTTTACGACCGAAAATATTAAATTTGCATAAAAACAAATAAGAAATACTACCTTGAAAAGCTTTGACCAAAGGGGCGCAACTAGCCTAGCCATTTACAAAAAGAACCAAAATAGGTTGGGGGGGGGGAGGCTAAAATGGCTCCGCACCTCACGATAAATAAAAAATTTCAAATCTAAATAGAATGAAAAATTTTAAATCTAAATAGAATGAAAAATTTTAAATCTAAATAAACAACTAGAAAATCAAAAAGAAATAAATAGGTACCTTTTGGAAAATATTGCACCACACAAAAAGATTTCTAGTTAAAAAATGGCGACGCATGTAAAAATTTAAAAAATAATTCTAAACTCTCTTTGTACAGAGAGTTTCTGCAAGATTACAAAAAAAAATGTGCCGCAGGCAAAAAATTTGAAAATAATAAAAGGCACCCCAGAAAAATATTTGTAAAAAATATTGAAAAAGAAGCGAAAAAAATGTAAAGCATTTTTTGAAAAAATATGGAAAATAACTTAAAAAATATACAAAAACGCTGAAAAATTTATAAAAATCAGGCCAAAATTTTTATAATTTTTTGGAAAAATCAGGGTGTAAAAAAATCGTTAAAAGAAACTACTAGAAAATTTAAAAAAATTGTGCTGTAGGCGAAAATTTTCGAAAAATTAGGTACTTTTATACCCCAGAAAAGAGTTTTTGGTAAAATAAAAAAAATATTACATTATTTAAAATAAATGGTGTCAAAAGTTTTCGGGAAAAATTATCCCAAATGGAAAAATTTTAGTTCAGCGCCGGGGTTTGTGGGGCTCAACAGCCTAAGCCCAGGTTGCGCCCCTGGATGACCAAAAACAAAAGAACTTTGGTCGCCAACAGGGTTGGATGGGACGGCAGGGAAACGGGCAACCGGGCAAATGTCCGGTGGGCCGGTACAATTTAGGGACAGCTGGGCCGCAGGCCCGATGTACCTATTCCAAATTATTAATATTTATTTTTGTATATTTGACAAACAAACTAATTAAAACATTAAACATTTAAATTTAAAAAATCTGTATGTAGTAACTCCAGGCCTGCGTTACTCGTTTGATTGTTACAGTTACATGTATATTAAATTAAGTATAATGTATCAAGGAGATAATGTGATAATGGCACTAACTTCTTATTAATATCTTTTTACAATACCAATATCCAGAAGAAAAAATCGGGAGATTAAAAAAATGTAATAAAAATATTGTCCAATTTTTTTTCTTATTTGTGTTGCTGTTGTGAAATCTCAATAACCCACCAAAATAGTCAACACACTTTGTTGACTATTTTGTTGGGGATTGATCCCCCTGATCTCCCCCTTCGGTACGGCCTTGCCAGTATCTAATATCTTAGTTGCGAAAGATCATTTTTGGTACCAAAATACATAAAAAATCTAAGAAATTGATTAATCGATTGAAAAATCGGTATTGGGTCCAATTCAAATTAAGGATAAATGAGCAGCATCAAGTTCATTATTAAAAAAGTCGTTACCATATGAAAAATTAGCATACGTGCTCTGCTCCCGGTTGTTAAAAGGGCGCAAGTGACGAATGTGTGGTTCGGAAAAAAACAACTTCAAAGTTTTAATTGTTCATAAGGACAGCGGCGTAGCGTGCCTGAAGGGGCGGGTGGGGCCGACAGCTAAAAAGGGCGCCCCCACAGTATACTAATTATTTATAGTAAGGAAAGCACCCCGGTCTTGTCATAATACTGTTATACATACCCCCTGTATACATTAGTTTGGAATACAAAGTTCGAGAGGCGCTTATTACAGACCGTCACCCCTGGTATAAAAATATTATGTACAGGCTCCTGTGCTGTCGCCATGGACATTAACCGCTACTCTCGGTATATGTTTTTCATTATGACTGACATTGGCAAAACAGATAAAAATATGACGTAAATGTAATTCGGCATTTTTCATTTGTGGTTGCAGTTTTTCGTGATTTTTCGACTTTTTACCTTATTTTTAAAGGTGTTTTTTGCTAAATTGTGGCCTATCGGTAATTAAGAAATTTAAAAGAAAACAATTTTGTGTTCGTGGGTGCGAAGACTATGTTAGCAAGCGCCATACCCAAACGGAACCTAAAAAAAATACTTCGGCAAAAAAACTAACTTTGACGAAAGACGAAATTCACAAATATATAGTGTGTGATGGACACGTTGAACCTGGACGGAGTTTTAAATGTTTAGTTTTAAATTTAAATACTTGAAAAAACATAGATTATTTCACTATATTTATATACAGGGTCCGGCAGAATGATCTCCCTCAATAATAACACCATTGTAAATGCTATTTATATTTTATTTTTTTCGGTACACAGTCGAAGCTGATTTCTGAAAGTTTTACTTGTGCAGTAACTCTAAAGCGATATTCCTGTAATTTCTTGGTGTATTGCTGCTTTCAATTCGTCAATGGTTCGGGAATAGTGTTCAGATATTCCCAAAGTATCTAGAACTAAAGCATGCCTACCAAGTGCGAAGTGAGTACGAAAAGTTCTTTGTGTCGTAATCACAGATTCGTTACCTACTTTTGATTAATGCCTCGATAACGAAGGCACGATGGCAAGGTAATGGCAAGCCGCGAGCTACCAACCAACTACGCTAAGCTTCCCCTCTCTTCAGTGATTCAGGCACAGTGGCAGTGCAAAATGTGGGAGCTCATTATGCCGAACCCTGTTTAATTAAATGAATAACCGGCAATATTCACTTTACTTTAAAAGGCTTACGTTACATTTTTTAATTTTTTATGAAAAAACAATTTAAAAAGTTTCCGTTTATAGAAACATAACCTATATTTGCAACATTATTATGTATAAAGCATTGTAAAAGTATACATTATTAATTTAAGTTAATGTAGAATGTGTAAATATTTTCTATGCACTAATAAAAAGGAAATTACTGTAGAATATTAGTCAAAAAGACTTTTTTTAACTAGGAAATTAGCCTCTCAAGGAAATTTATATACCTAAATGAATGGGAAACAAACTTTTAAACCTTATAGATTGAATAAAAATTTAACTTTCCTTTTTTTTATTGCTAGTAGTCATTAATTTAAACATTCTTTGATTAAGCTTCCTTACTGATTTGTGTTTATAGAGTCTTTTTAAGCAAATTTAGCTTTGACACAAAATAACTCATTCTAATCAGCGCGCATCGTTTAAATTTAAAACTATGTAATTGACGAGTAGAATGAGTTTTTTAGTGTTAAAATTTAATTTGATAAAATTTGTTCAAAACACTATATTAAAAGATGTAGCTTGATTGGAGAACGATTTCATTGATGGCTATGAGCATCCGGTATACAATAATTTGAAAAGCCATCCTGTAGCTTAGAGACAAACTGCGCAAGCGTTATATTGTTTCAAATCCCCCTGTAAATGTTTAGTACGGATCACAAAGTTGGAGAGGCGCTGATTCGTGCACGACACCCCGGTATACTGCGCCAATTTAGTAATACAACTCCCACCGTGTAAGTGTCTGGTCTATCTCTGTCATTCGTCTATGGGCGCCCCTCAAAAATCTTGCGACCAAAAAAAAAAAGGTCATCATGTCTTTCGTTTCCTTTGCCGTCCTCTCAATTTGCCGTTGGCAGCCCTGGTACTTAATACAGCATAGGGCGCTTCGGCCACCCATGGGGCGCCAGTACCCTCGGGGCGGGGGGGGGAGGGGGGGCGACGGACCCCCCGCCCTCCCACGCTACGCCACTGCATAAGGATGTTTATATGAAGTTTTTTTTTATCAAAATGCAAATTACATCCTAATTAGCATGTTATTTAATAACAAAACCTCCATAACATCAAAATAAAAATAACACAATATGGCTTCGTTTTCTTTGCCGTAAAATTTTTGTGCCGAAGCGAGGGCCGAATAAAAAAAAATTGCCAGGGCCGGACGTATGGTAACCCTATCAAAAGTAATGCCAATCCCAATAGGGCTGTCTAACAAAACATATGATCAAATCCAAGATGTCTTCCATAGGACAAACAAACCGATTTCCCATAAGCCGTAATGTTAACAAAAACGTAAATTTTACAAAAACGACAAGAGCTTTAGTCTCAAAAATTAATCAGTTTTAAGAACGGATCCTTTGTGCATATGGGAAAAATGCGTTTTTCTTAAAAATATTAAACTAAAGCGAGAAAGGTTATGTTTTTGTATAGTTTGTTTTTTTTAAACTTTTTTTTCTAGTTTTTTTACTTATTTTGAATTATTACATAGGCGCACCAAGGGGGCGGGGGACTAGGGGCCCGGACCCCCCCCCCCCCTTAACCACATATTTTTTGAGATATTTTCCATATATTTTATGAAAAACAGAAAAAATAGCATAAAGTGCAACATCATGGGACCTCTGGGGCCCCCCCAAAGATATCGGGCCCCCCCAAAGATATCGGGCCCCCAAAGGTTTCGGGTCCCCCCAAGACATATTTCTGGGTGCACCACTGATTATTATGTCAAGTTTTTTTGCTGTTGTGAATTGTGGCAGCGGAGGAAGTAATGATAATGTTAGTCTTCATTGAATTTGAAGTTTTTTGACCAATGAATCAATGAACTATCAACCCAAGGTAGGGGAAAGTGGATAAGTAGTTCTATTCAAAGAGCTCACTTCAAGGCTCACTTAACAGAGACGAAATTGAAATAGACTAAACTTTTCTCATCAGATTCAGGTTTTCTATTAGGATCTTTTGTTGTACTTGACTAAACCTTTTGCTAAGTAATAGGCCTTCTATAGCGTTAAACTGTGAAAAATATTTCACTATGATTTATCGGTTTATACAAAGTTTAATTGTGTTAACCCTCCAGTAGTGACATGAAAAAGAGGCACAACTTAAAGGTAGGTCAGTCCAACAGATCAATATGCACATATGAGTTCCAACCGAGGTTGGTCAAGCAAACTTCTAATAAGTACTTTACAAAATATGTTTATTTAAAAAAATATAAGTAAACATTATATAAAAAAAAACTTACAAAATTAAAATACAGTTTTTCCTTGTCATTGGCCTCACACACTGTACATCACCATATGATTTTCCATGAACTATAATACATAGGGCTTAAGTACAGTCAAACCTAAGGTTCATCAGCTCACAACAGTACTGTTCAAATTTTACAACAGTACAATATTCGCTGTTGTATTACTACTGTTACTATTACTTTTATTACTGTTTTTTTTTGTAACAATATTTGCTCAATTATGTATCTAAAAGTTTATGCAAATAAATATATACTCTACTCTACAATTGGGCGTAACAGCATATGACCCATTAGGACCCAAGTTTTTTTGAGAGAAATTGAAAAAAAAATCTGAGAGAACTTATTTGTTTTTCTTGTGGTCATCAAAGTCAACAAAGATGACTTTTTTTTCCATCTATTTTTTGATGCCATAAAAATTTTTTTTTGGTAATAAGCTCAGAACAGTACCGTAGAAATTTCACAACAGGACTCATAGTAGGTCCAGTCAGATGCTATACAAATTTTATGGTGTAAGTTTCAGGTGTCAAAAAGCATGGAAATAAAGGAAAATTTGCACCAAAATAGTTTAAGATAAAAAGAGGTTTGAGTTAGGGAGATTGTCAAATTCACCAGTTTATTCTAAACTGTTTTGAGGTCTGTAAAATAAATATTTATTAAAGAAAAAGAAACTTTGATGATACAGGACTCCACTGGACACTATACAGGATGCTACACTACCAAGAGTTTATTTAAGAGTTCTGTAGGATGGTGTACAAATTTGGTTCAGCTCATTACCCACACTTTAACCTCATATTGTTTTCCTTTTCTTTCTTCTGTAGACCCCTTTTTCAACCATAATTGTTTTAATTTTTCAACCGTTTTGAAACAACAATCCATTCAGGAGAGACCCAGTCAGGATCATTGCTGTATTCTAGTTTTGAAAGTTGCTTGCCTAGAATAGTAAAAAAATCATAGTGAAGTATTTCTTACAGTTTAACACAATTCTATGTTACACTTCTGCAAAAGGTCCACTCTAGCACAAAAAAAGATCCCAATAGAAAATGTTGCCAAAATGGCAGTTACATATTTATTCAAAACAAACCTGACAAAAAACTTTCGAATATTTCAATTTATCCTCTGTTAAGTCAGGTAATAGAGCACTTATCCACTGTCTTTTCCCTTCTTTGAGCTTATACCTAGTTCATTTAAATGAAGATGATTTTTTAAGGTCAAAATACTTGGTATTCCATCAAAACTAACATTATCAAGATCTCCCCAGCTGCCACAATTCATAGCAGCACAGAAACTAATAATAATGATTCAAACTGAGTAAAAAACTGGAAAAAAAGTAAAAAAAACAAAAGTAAATAAAAACATAACCTGACTTTTTGAACAAATCATGGTCCCTTTTATTTGAGATTTACTGGCTTTAATTGATATTTTTAAAGAAAAACGCATTTTTCCCATGTGTACAAAGTGTCAATACTTAAAACAGCATCTTTGTTGTAAATTAAATCGTTTCACTTTTTTTAAAAATTACGTTTTTGTTAACATTGCGGCTTATGGGAAAACGCTTTGTTTGACGAGTCGTTAAATACCGAGATGAATTCCAAAACGTGTGCAAGCGTTGATCTGTCATTTCTGCCAACCAATCAACTGAGAGATATTTCAGTATGGTTTTATACAGCAAAACTTTAATAATTCCCAGTTCTTTTTGATGAAAATTCGTCGTTTTTGTGCTGTGAAAATGTCGGTGACGTGCAAGTTGTGTAACAAATTATTTAGTGCCCAATTTAATTTGAATAAACACTGTCATCGGGGTTCTACTGTATGTCTATGCTACGATAAACATTTTTTTAAAGATCTAGCGCATTTAAATTTGTCAATACTCCCATGGCAAAACAAAATAAACGTGAAATGCATATAGAAGAAATACTGCATATACCTCAAAAAATATTAATCGCAGCACATAGATATTGTATATTTTTGAAATCAAAAAGAAAAGACGAATCTTAAAATGCAAAAATATACAGGGTGTTCCCTCTCAAAAAATCGACTTTATTGTCACACCCTGTACAGGATGTCCCAAATTCGTTGTTTTTTTGTGGTGTCGGGTATTTCTAGGGGAGAAAGAAAAAAACTGAGCCCCCTTTGCGACGCTCAAATTTTAAGAGAAGCCTTAAGGTGAAAACTACATTTAGATATAGCAAGCTGTTTTTAAGCTACGGAGTGTTTTTCTCTGCATTTTGCTTTTGTGTAAATAGCTTTCTTATAGATCTTTTCTTTTAAAATATTGCATAAAGTTGTTATTTTTCTTACAGAATAACTCGAAAACTCTCTCTAAAATTTCCTTTAAAATGATGTATCACACTCAATATTTTAATTTTTAATTTGTTGTTAATATGTTTTCTTTATTTTTATTTTTTAATCACCTCTTCATTATTTTTTTATTTTTATAATTTTATAATATTAAAATATTTTTAACCCATTAAGCAAACTGAAATATGTGGTAAAAATAAAAAAAAACAAAAATATAAAGAAATCCCACTAGTCCCATAAAGAAAAATTAATTTTATGTGATATCTCAAAAACTAAACGTGACAAATAAAATTTAATTTAACAGTTGAATTCCTCTTAAAAAAGTGTCTCAAGAATGTTTTCACAGAAATAAAAATATTAATAAATAAACAAGTTATAGACTCCTTCCCAAAATGCAGACTTTTTAAAAACACCCCGTAGTTTAAAAACGGCTTGCTATATCAAAATGCGATTTTCACCTTTAAGCTTCTTTTGAAATTTGAGTGTCGCAAAGGTTGATCAGGTCTTTTTAGCCCCTCTAGAAATACCCGAAACTCCCCAAAAACATCGAATTTGGGACACCCTGTACATGGTGACGGATAGAAAAAAATTATGTGGGCTTTTAAAGTTCATCATCATAATTAACCAAAAAAAATCTACAATTTATTATAGCCCTTTATTTTCAATGATAAAGTTGCTGAGTGCTCCGGTTATAAAAAACCACCCGGTACCTACATAAAATCATACCTAAAAATTAGAATTGACCATTATTTTATACCTTGAATTTTTTATTATACGTTAAGCTCTTCGATCTCGCGCCAATCCCGGTATTCGCGCCAATAATTTAAATGAGACATTTTGACGTTAATTTTGGCGCGTGCTCCTTTGATGGAATTCATCTCGGTATTTAACGACTCGTTATGTTTGTCCTATGTTTCTCTATGGTCCTATGGCAACCATCTTGGATCGAAAAACAGCTGATCGTGACAGTTCGTTAGACAAGTAGTGATGGGTCGTTCGCGAATGAACCGGTTCAAAGATCCGGATCTTTATACTGAGCCGCGAGAACCGACTCTCAGATTTTCAAAGAGCCGGTTCGCGGATCCTCGAGTCTGGCGATTAAGAAAGTGTCCGAAGATTCACGAACTCTTCCGACCACAGAACTCTCGACTGAACCGCAGTTCAAACCGCTCAAAAAGATCAAGCGACCGAACAGATCCGAGATCCGTTGAATCACAAAGATATGTATTTAGTCTATGGTTGAATGCGTTGAATCGCACGAATTGCAAAGAAAAAGAGCACGTTGATAACTTAAAAACTTTATTTTTTACGGCACAATTTTATGATCATTTATTTACTTAATTACTTGAAAACAAAAGGACGTGTTTCTTGATGTCTTGTTTATGGTCGATCAGATGATTCATAACTACAATGGCGTTGTGATGGTTTTCTTATGTGCCGCCAAGGGTTTGGTGGCGCCACGTATCCAAGCCAAGGCCAAGAGCGCAAATTGACAGCGAAGCGGAGAACCGAACGCAGAAATCACGATCGTCATAAATGAGAAAGATCCGGACCCGCGAGCCGGTTCAGTGAGTCGGCTCTTTGTACTGAACCGGATCCGTTGAGCCGGATCTCAAAAAAGACCCGGATTGCCCATCACTATAGACAAGCTAATAATACTCGGCACTTTATTCCGATGCAGTATTGCCAGCTGGGTTCACCGAAAATTCCCAATTTTTTTGTGGAAAAATCCCTAGAATTCCCCAGATAAAGCAGACGGGCCACGACCCTAAATTTTGTGACGTCAAACACCTCACCTTCGTGACGTAATTTCGTTAGCAGCTGACAGTGAAAATATAATTCTGTCTCCAAATTACGTCACGATTGTGGGTTGTTTGACGTCACCAAAATTTAGGACGTCCAAATCAAAACACAATATTTTAGCACTTATGTTTATTATCAATAAAAAAGGACAAAAATTCATTTTTCAAATTTCAATTTTTGGTGAAGTGACATTAAACCCTAAAGTAGGTAAAAGTTTAAAAGGTCCTTATCTTTACAACTGTTCATATTAAAATTTGGTAAAATTTAATTATTTAAACTTAAAACAGGTCAATTAGTTCGAAAGTTCGAAACAGTTAAAAATTCCCCAGATATTAGGTAAAATTCCCTTTTTTCCTATTGCACCACAAAATCCCCAGAACTGGGGAAAAATTCCCCAAGTTGGCATCACTGTTCCGATGTGTTTGCAAATTAAAGAATAAATAGTTCGGGGAAGTCCCGAGTTTTTGTTGCAGACCAAAGAAATTCACCTTTAGTTGAATGTTTTTGTTGCAGACCTATAAAACAAACAGGCCTCAATCTACAATATTCGTCACGGATTCGTTTTCGATGGCCGCCCTTCTTTTCCTATTGATCACTTTGGGTCACCTGATTATTTTCAGGCGTGTATGTGCTTATTTTTGATTTTTAAAGATGAATAATGTAAGCAAATTAAAGTACTTTTTGCCTATATTTTTGGGTAAACCTGGTTTAAAATACATTTATTAACGGTACCTTTTGTTTTGGACAAACACTGGCATTAGGGTTGCCAGATTTCTCAGGACTATCCTGATTTTTAGCAAAAGTTCCTGCGTCCCGACAACACCGTTATCAGAACAGCAAATGTCCTGTTTTTTCGAGCATAGAAAAATAAAATGCTTCTCAAATCTGTAAAGTCTTTCAAATCTGCAAAGTCTTCAATGAAATCTGATTTCAAAAGAAAAAGTATAACTTGATTTGGCCATATAATTTACATTTCTCAGTCCGTTGAATTAGTGTAAAAATATTTAACGTTATCATATTTTCGAATATTGCTACCCCCAATGGAGATGAATACTTCGTTTTTTTCAAAATACATACCGTTTATCAACCGATGATGTGAAATTTTTTTTTTGTAAAAACATTATTTTTATCATATTTTAAGAGCTTTCCAACGATGTATTACAACATTAATTTATGCTACTTACATGCATTTTCTTTTGATTTGTACGTACTATGGACGTACTGAAGTACGTACTATGTACGTACATTCGACGTATTTTGGACGAATGTACGTACTATGTACGTAAAAAACTCGTACTAGGTACGTCGTACATGGTACGTTCTATTAAACGTAAAACGTATGTACTTTAGACGTACATGTTTCAAGTATATAGCACCTAAAATGTACGTACCCTAGACGTACATGGTACGTATATAGGACATTAAATTAAAATAAAGACAATTTAGGATTAGGACTATGTACCATTTAATATATTCCGGCTTTAGAGTGATCGTCCAGTTTTACCTCGAGGCTCAAAGTCTCGATAGGTTTAAAGGTGGTTTAGCTTGATTTAATATTTAAGTAATATATCTCTATTAGCAAAATCTGTTGTCGAATGTTCAGAAGCGCATCTCTAAAATAAACGTAAAATCTACGTACTATGTACGTACCTAGTGTTCGTACTATGTACGTACATACTTGTACGTACCCAGTGTACGTACCATGTACGTACACATTTGTGCGTCCACAGTACGTATTTTATTGGTCCCCAGAATTAACGACGTAAAATGTACGTACACATTTGTACGTCCACAGTACGTATTTTATTGGTCCCAAGAATTACCCACGTAAAATGTACGTACCTATAGTGTACGTACTATGTACGTAAACATTTGTAGGTAATTGATCCCGAGAAGTACCGATGTAAAAGGTATAGGTAAAATGTATGTAGCAAGTGGACGTAGTATGTACGTACACAATTGTACGTACATAGTACATACTTTCTTGGTCCGGAGACGTACCGACGTAAAATGGACATAAAATGTACGTCCCTGTGAAGTGTGCTGTCTTGGTACCTTATGAAAAGCTACTGATCGTCAAAAAAAATTTTCTATTTTCACTAAGTTATTGGGTTCAAAAAAGGCTTAAATAGATGTCTGGACATAATAAATCAAAAACCAATAAATCGATATTTACTAGGTATGGGCTGCAAGGTGTTAAAAGGATAGGTTGATATATTAAAATTGATATCTTCAAAAATCATAATGCGAGTACCACACCACCTAGAAAAACGCGGATTTGACATTTATAGGATGTTTGCGAGGGTTTCAGGAGTTTCTGGAGGAGTCAGAAAAAAACTGACCACCACCTGCGAGGCTCGATTTTCAAGAAAAGCTTGAAGAAGGTAAAAATAGCATCTTGATATAGCACGCCGTCTTTAAGCTATAGGGGTTTTTTGACAAGTCTGCATTTTGAAAGGGGGCCGATAACTTTTTATTTATGAAAATTTAATTTTGGTGTAAATTGTTTTTTTTATAGTTTTTCAATAAAGAATACAACTGTCAAATTGATTTTCATCTGTCTCTCTTAGTTTTTGAGTTATTAAATGAGGTTGGTATTTTTCTTACGGAATGACCCTTTTTCATACACACACCCACATAGCACAATCACGTGTTTAACACGTAAAAAAGGCGTGACAAAAAAATACGTTGATTTTAAAAGCTGCTAGAAAAAACGTTTATTTCATATATGAAAACAAGCTTAATAGGTCATTCATTAACGTTATAAAAAATAACGTTGCTAAGAACTGCGTTTTAATATCGCCATTATCAAATTAAAACAGCAATATTTTTACGTTAGTTTCACGTGATTTATCAACGTTAAAATCACATTAGATTCACGCCTTTTCTACACGAATTTTAAAACGCGACTTGCATTGCTTTTCTACCGAATATTTTTGAGATTTTACTAGCAGCAGCGCCACCTATTGTCCGGATTTTTCACTTTGACGAAATCTATCAGGCAGTGCTTTGGCCTCTAAACTCCAAAAACCTGTTACGGAACTGATCTCTGATCCACGATCACGACGCATCTGTTATTAACCTGATAAAGACCATATACGTAATATTTCGTATATGATACAGACATTAATATTCTGTGAAAGTGTTTACTGTTAAAAAATCTTGTTTAGCTTTAAAAAAAAAACATAATGTATATAGATAGATATATAAATATTTTGTCTTGCCTTGAGCGCCATCTTTAAAATTGTCTTGAAGTGTAGTCTTAAACTAGTGAACTTTTATAACTTCCTTTCGCGTCTCTTTCAGGTGAAAAAAATGTTATTAAAAAAACGTGACCAAAAAAGACGCAGAAAGTTAGTAGGTTTGAGATGGGTCTCCCATTAGCTCCATTGGCGGCAGACCTCTTTTTAGATCATTTAGAAACAAATAAAATTTTAAAAAACAATAAATTTACTAATTTTATTAAATATTATTTCAGATTTGTGGATGATATAATCTGCTTATGGCTTGGCGATACAGCGACTCTCTCAGAGTTTGTTAAATATATAAACAGCATTCACCCAAAAATTAAATTCACAGTTGAAATGGAAGAAAATTCAAAAATAAACTTTTTAGACCTTACTATTACACGCATTGATAATAGACATAGCTTTTCAATATATAGAAAGCCTTCCAATACGGGCGTTATTATAGACAACTCCTCCTTTCATCCAACTTCTCATAAAATGGCCGCCTTAAATAGCTACATTTATAGAGCCTTGGCAATCCCCATGTCTGATGATTCTTTGACAAAAGAAATCAAAATAATTAAACAAATTGCTCGACAATATAATTTTACAGACAGACTAGTAGATAGACTTCTTCAGAGGCGCAAGTTAAAGAACAGTTACCTTAATCTTTACCAAAGCTCAAACAACCCTCAATTAAATTATGATAGTCTAAATGAAAAATATTGTTCGATAACATACAATGGTCCATCTTCTCATAAAATATCAAATATTTTTTCAAATAATAATATAAAAATTGCCTTCAAGAATAAAGATACTTTGGGTGAAAAATTACTTAATAATAAGGACAAATGCAACATTGAGGATGGTAAAGGGATATACCAGCTACAATGCCCCTGTTCAGCCAAATATGTTGGTCGAACTAGTCGAAATTTTAATATTAGATTTAAAGAACACTATCGTGACATTAGATATAACAAAGAGGAAGGTTCGCACTTTGCATCTCATGTATTACAGTCAGGTCATTCTCCTAACATTAAAAAAGACTTCAAAATTTTGCATAGAACAGATAACTTTTACCTTCAACAAACGCTCGAAGATCTTGAAATAACCAGATTACACAAAATGGATTCACAAAATACCCTCAATCAACAATTAAATTTGGAAAATAATAGTCTTCTAAAGATTTTCTTTGAGAATGATTAATGAATGCTGGTTGATAAATGTGTGTGTGTGTGTTTGTGTGTGTAGGTGCGTGTGTGTAGGTGTAGATGTGTGTGCACTGGTGTGTGTGACTTGTGGGTCCGTTATTAGTTATTATTAGTTATTATCCTTGTGTATTTCAGACAACTGTCTAATTGAGAAATCCCAGGTCAACTTGCTTTATTATTTTTAGTTTTTCATTTAATATTTTTAATGTTATTTTAATTTGTTTTTGCGGTTGGTTTTCCTTTTTCTTGGCCCTTCTGGTAAATCTTTATAAAAAACATTATTCCAATTAATTTTTTTAAGAAACATTGTTTTAAATAATGGTTTTATATATTTGTTATATGTTGTAATTTCTAATTTTTTGTTTTTGTTTTATAAATTTTTTAATCATTTGATTTTTCAGCCTTTCAGGACTAAAAGAACCTAGTAAAATAGTAAAATTTATTAACTCTTATTAGCAATATTGTAATATTGATTATTGTTTGGATTGCACATTTAGTTAAATTCATATTGACTTATCACATTTTCTATTCCTTAAAATTATAATATTGATTTTCTGTTCGTACCATGTACTTGGTAGTATCAAATATGGATTGTTAAGGTTTAGTGTTCTACTTTAACATAATTTGTAGTTCAATTGTTATCAGGTAGATGTATCTGATGCTCATCGCCATTTTTATTGTTTTCCTTTTGTTGTTAACGGTGCACCATTTTAAAGAACTTCTAAAATTATATAAAACCAAATATTAATACCTATTTATAGATAATAATATATTGTGTAAGTGTAGGTGTATTGATGGAAAACAAAAGAAATTTGACGATGTGCACGCAGGACAATTTTTTTCGACGGTTATTTAAAGTAAGGTAGGTGGTCATTTTTTGTATTTTTAAAGATTGTTTCTGGAATATGTGGTTCTTTTGGTTTAGATTGGGCGATTATAAAAACATAATCAAGATTATTTTCTGACCTTTGTGTTTTTCCATTTTATTATTTTTTAATTTTAAAAAATTTTTAAACTTTTATATTTTTATATTTTTTAAGTTTTTATCAATAGTACTCATTGTTCATAGGATACTTAAGGATAATTTTATAAAAAGTGCTATATCATATTGATTGACCATGTTTGACAAAATTTATAATAGAAACGTTTTCTTAATTGTAGTCTGGCCTGAGGATGGGAGCTATCCCGAAACCGGTCGCCGCAATTTATTAAACAGACTGTGGGAAAATAAAGACTTTAAAAAACTATCTGGCTATTCTATAACAATCCCACATAATGGATACCCTGGAAGATCTAGGTTTGAGAAGTCTTAATCTACTGGCGTTTTTGAACATGTTGTGGAGGACTTTTCAAGTGTGAATTTGGTACATCAAAATAACGAGGGTAAAAACACGTTATATACACAGCACCAGAAAGTTCAGCAAAAAGTACATTTTTATAGCTTGATTTCTCCTTGTTTTTAAGTTATCTTTAACCATGTAGATTTAACAAAATAAATATTACATGGTATGCGGTTCACGTTAATTTAACGTTGATGTGATTTTTGTGCTATGTGGGCATATTGTTCAAAACAGTAACGGGTGGGTGGTCGACACCGCAAAACATTTGACCAAAAAAGAAGCTATATAGGCAGAAGTAGACGCGGCGAGAGTTGATGCCACGCACGTCATCAATTTTATCTTGGTATTGGTACTTGCGGTCGGATAGGGCCTTGCGGAATAAATTACACATAATAATTTATTAAACTAATTCCCAATATAAAACACTACGCCTATGGATCTCCGAAACAGTCAATCACAAGCTAGAGGCGGCCAGTAGATCCCCCTCAGCCGTGACGTGGGTGGCTTCAACTTTCGCCGCGCGAACTCTAACATGAACATTGTTTTGAAGTGTAAACTTCTTTAGGCGCGTTTAGCAGTTTTTGTGGGTAGTGAATTGAACTGAGCCGTCAGGCTCGGCTATGTAACACTCATTCGGGTGAAATCGGCTCGAGTCGACTAACTGTGAGAAACATTCAGCGAGCGATATGATGATGCATATGAAGGCCAGTACACAGAAGAGTTCGGTTCGGTCCGTTTTGCGGAATATGTTATGGGCCAGTATTATTAATTTCGCCTTGTTGAAGTTTACACTTCAGCCGTGTGGTCTTAAGCACACACATTTTTTTTCTCAAACGATTTATTACTTGAATCATAAGTTATAAAAGCAAAATTAAAAATAAACTATAAATTTACTCGTACATAAGTTAGGTTTGTTTAAATTATTGGAATAATTTAAAAATATATAACTTTTCCAGATTTCTCCTCTAAATCCTTCAAGTTCGAATAAAATCCTTCAATCCTTCATCCTTCAATAATTCAATAGTAAAATATTTGTTTAAAACCCTTAATTGAAAGAAATAGGAAATTCTTTAAATCTGGCAACACACTAGCCCAATTAAGGGCAGTGGTGCCAACCCCATTATTTTTTGGTGGTCTATTGATTGAGGACTATTGTTTTTGTGGGCCACGATCGCATTTTGTTTTGCGCACGCCTATACTATGGTTATGTGCAATAAAATAGAATTTATTGTTGTTCTGTGTGTTGATCCAGGTATTCCCAGAAGATTTTTGTTTGAATAAAAAAAACGTAGTGTGTCACCGTGATGTCTTTCGACTACGAACATTTACTGCGACAAAGACTAAGTCTAAGAGAGAGTAAGACTAACTAAAAAAACATATTTTTAAAAGTTTTTTAACTAATAAAGTACCCACATAGCACAAATCAAAACAACGTTAAAAACACACTTTTTTAATAGGTCGCTTTTTAACGTTATTTTCAAAATGTCGATGTGATTTCAACGTGGTTTTTAAAATAACGTTAAAAAGCGACCTATTAAACTGTGTGTGTGTGTTTTTAACATTGTTTTGATTTGTGCTATATGTGGGTAAATGCACCAGTAGTCGGCCACATAGTATTTCTCAAACAAAATTAATTTAAAAAAATATATACTCAGGCGTATATCGTAGTTATTGCATAATTATTCCTTGGGAATGCCTGTTTGTTCTCTAAAACTCAAAAATACCCTAATTACAGAGATAAAAAATTTAAAAATAAAAATAATAAAAATGTACAAGAATTCCAACACTCGGCCACCAAAAATCTAAAGTCGGCCAATTTTCAACCAGTGGTCGGCCTATATATTAGATTTGTATTAATCATCTGTTTTTTACTTTTTATATGTGGGTACAGTCGGAGACTTTTTAAATTGCCGCCCTCGAAAATAAAAAATATAACCAGTGGCGCACCCTGGTAGGTATATGTCTAAGGAAGGAGGCCTCTTAGGGGGGGGGTGCGAGACCTCATAATGTCGTATTTTATGCTATTTTATCTTTTTATTCATGAAATATTTGGATAATTTCTAAAAAAATCTTAGACCTTACTTCTGTATCTATACATACATATTTAAAATTTTATTTTTTTTTGATTTTTTTAAATGATTAATTTTGACAGAAAAAAATACAACGGCAATTTAAAAAGTCCCTGACTGTACAACTACGTAGGTGGGTAATAATAAAAAAATAAAAATCAAATACGATCAAACTTTCTTATAATATATGCTTAGTTATAAATATCAAAAAAAAATATATTATAAAAACATTAAAGTCCAAGAAATATTAACGTTCGTGCAGAAAAGGGTAATCTATTCCCCTCCGATGTTTTGTTCTAGGCTAAAAAGAGAGAGCCTTTTCAGATTTTAACCAATAGTTCAGGCCCTACATCCGAGATTCAAGCGCTATGCTGCATTTAATGATAGAAGCAACACACTTGGTATGGATGGACATAAGACCCGCCCGAACATTTTTCGACCCCCAATTCTGGCAGGGGGTGGGGGCATCCCCCTCTCACTTCACTCAAAAGTGCTTTCTTACAGTATTTTCCCAATTATTTGCAAACTTTTAACTTGGCAAAAAACAACTAAGTATCAATTTGTTGAGGCTGGTGGCGCACCTTATATAGGCATTTAAATGAGAAGTGTGGAAAAAAACTACTTTTTTTTAATTTTCCTAAATTTTACTATCCCACATGTCTGGTTTTAAAACCTATTTTTAAAGCCGAAGAAATTTCCTTTCCAACGATATACATCACTCCCCCCTCAACGCAGCAGTAGATATTGCATAACCCCAAAAATTGTCAAATTAGCTTGTCTAACGAACTGTCACGATCAGCTGTTTTCCTATCCAAGATGGTTGCCATAGGACAAACAAAGCGTTTTCCCATAAGCCGCAATGTTAACAAAAACGTAATTTTTAAAAAAAGTGAAACAATTTAATTTACAACAAAGATGCTGTTTTAAGTATTGATCCTTTGTACACATGGGAAAAATGCGTTTTTCTTAAAAAAAAAAAACAATTAAAGCCAGTAAATCTCAAATAAAAGGGACCATGTTTTGTTCAAAAAGTCAGGTTATGTTTTTATTTACTTTTGTCTTTTTAAACTTTTTTCCAGTTTTTTACTCATTTTGAATCATTATTATTAGTTTCTGTGCTGTTATGAATTGTGGCAGCTGGGGAGATCTTGATAATGTTAGTTTTGATGGAATGCCAAGTATTTTGACCTTAAAAAATCATCTTGATTTAAATGAACTAGGTATCAGCTCAAAAAAGGGAAAAGAAAGTGGATAAGTACTCTATTACCTGACTTAACAGAGGATAAATTGAAATATTCGAAAGTTTTTTGTCAGGTTTGTTTTGGATAAATATGTAACTGCCATTTTGTCAACATTTTCTATTGGGATCTTTTTTTGTGCTCGAGTGGACCTTTTGCAGAAATGTAACATAGAATTGTGATAAACTGTAAGAAATACTTCACTATGATTTTTTTACTATTCTAGGCAAGCAACTTTCAAAACTAGAATACACCAATGATCCTGACTGGGTCTCTCCTGAATAGATTATTGTTTCAAATCGGTTGAAAAATTATGGTTGAAAAAAGGGTCTAGAGAAGAAAGAAAAGGAAAACAATATGAGGTTAAAGTGTGGGTAATGAGCTGAACCAAATTTGTACACCATCCTATAGAACTCGTAAATAAACTCTTGGTAGTGTAGCGTCCTGTATAGTGTCCAGTGGAGTCCTGTATCATCAAAGTTTTTTTTTCTGTAATAAATATTTATTTTACAGACCTCAAAACAGTTTAGAATAAACTGGTGAATTTGACAATCTCCCTAACTCAAACCTCTTTTTATCTTAAACTATTTTAAACCTTATTAAATTTTCCTTTATTTCCATGCTTTTTGACACCTGAAACTTGTACACCGTAAAATTTGTATAGCATCTGACTGGACCTACTACAAGTCCTGTTGTGAAATTTCTACGGTAGTGTTCTGAGCTTATTACCAAAAAAAATTGGCATCAAAAAATAGATGGAAAAAAAGTCATCTTTGTTAACTTTGATGACCACAAGAAAAACAGCGAATATTGTACTGTTTTAAAATTTGAACAGTACTGTTGTGAGCTGATGAACCTTAGGTTTGACTGTACTTAAGCCCTATGTATTATAGTTCATGGAAAAACATATGGTGATGTACAGTGTGTGAGGCCAATGACAAGGAAAAACTGTATTTTAATTTTGCATTTTTTCTATATAATGTTTACTTATATTTTTTTAAATAAACATATTTTGTAAAGTACTTATTAGAAGTTTGCTTGACCAACCTCGGTTGGAATTCATATGTGCATATTGATCTGTTGGACTGACCTACCTATAAGTTGTGCCTCTTTTTCATGTCACTACTGGAGGGTTAACACAATTAAACTTTGTCTAAACCTAAAAATCATAGTGAAATATTTTTCACAGTTTAACAAAAGGTTTAGTCAAGTACAACAAAAGATCCTAATAGAAAACCTGAATCTGATGAGAAAAGTTTAGTCTATTTCAATTTCGTCTCTGTTAAGTGAGCCTTGAAGTGAGCTCTTTAAATAGAACTACTTATCCACTTTCCCCTACCTTGGGCTGATAGTTCATTGATTCATTGGTCAAAAAACTTCAAATTCGATGAAAACTAACATTATCATTACGTCTTCCGCTGCCACAATTCACAACAGCAAAAAACTTGACATAATAATCAGTGGTGCACCCAGAAATATGTCTTGGGGGGACCCGAAACCTTTGGGGGCCCGATACCTTTGGGGGGGCCCCAGAAGTCTCATGATGTTGTACTTTATGCTATTTTTTCTGTTTATTCATGAAATATATGGAAAATATCTAAAAAAATATGTGGTTTGGGTGTGTCCGGGCCCCTAGCCCCCCGCCCCCTTGGTGCGCCCATGTAATAATTCAAAATAAGTAAAAAAACTAGAAAAAAAGTAAAAAAAAAAACAAAATAAACAAAAACATAACCTCGTTTTTTGAAGAAAACATGGTCCCTTTTATTTCAGATTTTCTCGCTTTAGTTTAATATTTTTAAGAAAAACGCATTTTTCCCATATGCACAAAGGATCCGATCTTAAAACTGATTAATTTTTTGGACCAAAGCTCTTGTCGTTTTTGTAAAATTTACGTTTTTGTTAACATTACGGCTTATGGGAAATCGGTTTGTTTGTCCTATGGAAGACATCTTGGATTTGATCATATGTTTTGTTAGACAGCCCTATTTGATATACAAAGTAATAAAAAATTTCTAAAAAAATATTTAGAGGGAGGAACCACCCCCCACCAACAGTGGGCGGATGGTTCCCCCTTATTATATTTTCGGGGGAGTATACTGTATATTAATACCATGTGTGTTGCTTCTCTCATTGAACACTGTGTGTGTATTAGTACTATTATTAGTACTATTCCAACATGGTTGTCTTAAATGAAGATTCAAGTGTACCAAATTTGACCATTTTTGGTGCGGTCTATGCTAGATCTACCGCTGCCTTGAGGGGGGAGTGATATACATCGTTGGAAATTTCTACAGCTTTAAAAATAAGTTTTTAAAACCAGACAAGTAGGACAATAAAATTCAAGAAAATTAGAAAAATATTATTTTTTCCACACCTCATTTATTTAAATGCATATAAAAGGTGCACCATTGATGTAAGGCGTCTTTTACATCGTTAGAGAGGACTTTTGGTCAGCCTCAATAACTATTACTTAGTTGTTTTTGGCTAAGTTAAAAGTTTTCAAATAATTAGAAAAATACTGTAAAATATCACTTTTGAGGAGGATGCCCCTCCCCCCAATTTAAATGAATTCAACTCGAAAATTTAAGTTTTAAGTTATTACTAATCAAAAATATTTTTTTACTCACCTTGAGTATTATTTACTGAGTTAAAAAATTAATGTTCAAAATTTTTGTTTGATTTGAGGATTTCTACAAACAAATTTATTTTTATTTCAAGGCGGCTACTTTAAAAAGTTATGTCTAACTTATTAAATATTTAACTGTATACAATGGGTTTTTGAACAAAAATACCTTTTTAACCAACCAATGTGTTAACGATACAAACTGCCACAAAAAAAAACTTATTTTAAACATTCTCCTCTTTTTTCGTAGGCCTATGGAACGTGCACCACTGCCTCTAGAGAGTACTAAGGTACATGGTTAAAAAGGAAATTTTATCCGCTTGCAAAATGATCTTTATAATATTTTTAGAAAAGTATACCGTTTTCGAGTTATTGGCAAAAAATCGTCAAAAAGCACGTTTAAGGGAGGGAACCACCCCACTGCCAGAGTTGGGGGGGTTCCCTTTCGTAAAATGTTCGGGCGAGTCTTATGTCTATCCATACCAAGTGTGTTGCTTCTATCATTAAACGCAGTATCGGACCCCGTAGGGCCTGCACTACAAGCCAAAAATCTCAGTTTTAATAAAATGTTTTTATTTTCTTAACCAGCAGCGCGGTATATTTCACGTGCAAGCAGATGTAATGAATCTAAAGCTAGTTCGATTTCATCATCCAGGGCCATAAGGACGCACGTGACTCTTCCAGACATAGGAAGTTTGTCTTTGCGTTCAGCTGTATTTAAGGAAGAAGTTCAAAAAAATACTGTTGTTGAAAAACTGCTGATTTTTTTTGATAAATCACAGGAATATATTGACGTTTTAAAGGACAACGAAATCGCTAAAATTCAAACTTTGAAAAGTAGCTCTGGGGCTTATATCAACAATAAATTGAAATTTAACAGATATGGACTCACACGTATTGTACATCCCATCAGAAGACGTTACACAATCAAACTTGAAGGGATTCAAAAAATAACGAACCCTTATTTAACAGCTCATTTTGAACTAAAAAAAATTAAAACAAAAAAAACTTTTTCTGTTTGCAACGAAGAAGATGTATTTCATGGCACAAGTTTGGAGGCCGCTAAAAAAATAATACATTCAAATTTCAATTGGCGATTGGGAGGGACGCATGTGGGAACGAAATTCGGACGCGGTAAGTCACCACAAAAAACTTTTTTTATTAACAAACGTGGAATTTCGTACCCGTGTATTTAAAAATCAAACAAGTTTCGTGGCTAATCGGGCAAAAAGGAGTTTTTGTTTCTCTCATATATTTTTCCGTGGGTAGCTAAGCTTAACCTAAATAAGTGTTGACAGTTAACTGTTTCGTCCTTATAGGACTTCTCAGAACACTGCTTGGTCAGTTTGACAATTCTTGCGAAGTTAATTAGACGGTTTTGTCTCTAATCATAAGTAAATAGTGAGAAAACTATCGCAAGAAGCGCCATCTACCGAGATACGAGAGAAACAAAAAACAAAATCAGGCGAAAAACTGCTAAACATATCGATCAATGAAAAGATCGAAAACAAACAAAAGAAAACAAACTATAGTCCGTGACCTACGACAGCTCTTCTGTCTTTCAGGCCGGTTCAACGCATGTTGCAGTTTTACCCGTCATCAGGACACGTGAGCGTCAATCAACGGAATTTTTAAGCCACCAAGAATTTAGTACCCGTGAATTTAAAAATCAAACAAGTTTCGTGGCTAATCGGGCAAAAAGGAGTTTTTGTTTCTCTCATATATTTTTCCGTGGGTAGCTAAGCTTAGCCTCACGGGGGTCCAAGATCTAATGGACAGCTAATAAGTGTTGACAGTTAACTGTTTCGTCCTTATAGGACTCCTCAGAACACTGCTTGGTCAGTTTGACAATTCTTGCGAAGTTAATTAGACGGTTTTGTCTCTAATCATAAGTAAATAGTGAGAAAACTATCGCAAGAAGCGCCATCTACCGAGATACGAGAGAAACAAAAAACAAAAGCAGGCGAAAAACTGCTAAACATATCGATCAATGAAAAGATCGAAAACAAACAAAAGAAAACAAACTATAGTCCGTGATCTACGACAGCTCTTCGGTCTTTCAGGCCGGTTCAACGCATGTTGCATTTTTACCCGTCATCAAGACACGTGAGCGTCAATCAACGGAATTTTTAAGCCAAATAATACAACAAACGTGGAATTTCGTACCCGTGAATTTAAAAATCAAACAAGTTTCGTGGCTAATCGGGCAAAAGGGAGTTTTTGTTTCTCTCATATATTTTTCCGTGGGTAGCTAAGCTTAGCCTCACGGGGGTCCAAGATCTAATGGACAGCTAATAAGTGTTGACAGTTAACTGTTTCGTCCTTATAGGACTCCTCAGAACACTGCTTGGTCAGTTTGACAATTCCTTGCGAAGTTAATTAGACGGTTTTGTCTCTAATTATAAGTAAATAGTGAGAAAACTATCGCAAGAAGCGCCATCTACCGAGATAAGAGAGAAACAAAAAACAAAAGCAGGCGAAAAACTGCTAAACCTATCGATCAATGAAAAGATCGAAAACAAACTATAGTCCGTGACCTACGACAGCTCTTCTGTCTTTCAGGCCGGTTCAACGTATATTGCATTTTTACCCGTCGTCAGGACACGTGAGCGTCAATCAACGGAATTTTTAAGCCAAATAATACTAACAAACGTGGAATTTCGTACCTGTGAATTTAAAAATCAAACAAGTTTCGTGGCAAATCGGGCAAAAAAGAGTTTTTGTTTCTCTCATATATTTTTCCGTGGGTAGCTAAGCTTAACCTCACGGGGGTCCAAGATCTAATGGACACCTAATAAGTGTTGACAGTTAACTGTTTCGTCCTTATGGGACTCCTCAGAACACTGCTTGGTCAGTTTGACAATTCTTGCGAAGTTAATTAGACGGTTTTGTCTCTAATCATAAGTAAATAGTGAGAAAACTATCGCAAGAAGCGCCATCTACCGAGAAACAAAAAAAAAGGTTAGGTTAAGCTTAGCTACCCTCGGAAAAATATATGAGAGAAACAAAAACTCCTTTTTGCCCGATTAGCCACGAAACTTGTTTGATTTTTTTATTAAGTATAGATTTTATGAAAAAGAGTAACCTATTATTATTATTGGAATAAAACCTGACTTTATTTTAGAGTCGACTTTATTCTGACAGATTTACAAAGAAAACTGATAGCTGACTGACTTTAAAAATAAAGTCGCTAACTCTCATTTAATAAATACAGACACTAATAAATCCGGTTCCTAAATGGACGTTGTTATGCCACAACCGTTTAAGCCACTACCTGAAAAATGATATTCTTTGTTGAAAAACGTTCAAAATTAGTTATAGAACGATACGCAAAAATGATTTAACCCACAACAACAAAGAATTGTGCCATCTATGATTAGTATTACTAAGCCACAAATCGTTATTGCCGCTATTACCAATTTGCAGCAGTGATCTATCTCGAAACCTCCCAATTGTGGTTTAAACGGTTGTTGCATAATACCGTCCAAATACACAAAGGCTGAATTTTGAAAGAAAGCAGCTGCTTTTTATATGTAAATCTGTCACAATACGGTCAATTTTAAAATAAGGTCAGGTTTTATTCCAATAAGTGTCTAATATCAAAGAAAAAAAATGGCGTAAGAAATATTTTGACACAAACCCGAACGTGTAGATTATGAAATCACTTTCCTGTCCCCAAATTTAATATGGAAAGTGCCAGTCATCTTGCATTTTCTATTTTTACTGATTTTCACATTTTATATGCAGTGGCGCACCCAGGAATTTCTTGGGGGGGAGGCGAGGCCTCATGATGTCGTATTTTATACTATTTTATCTTCATATTTATGAAATAATATGTGGAAAATATCTAAAAAAATCTTAGGTTTGGGGGGGCCGGGCCTCGAGCCCCCTTGGTGCTCCCATGTATTACGCATTATGCAAAAAAAATGGTAAAAGAGAAAGGAGCAGACACACCTTAAATGGGATTTTAAAAAATCCTGATCAAGAGTTCTGATGGGCTCAAAACGAAACTGTTTAACTGCTTCTTTCTATATATCACACTACTTTATTTCTATTTTGATCTCGATATAAACAAATTTGTCATATCATATGTATGTTTTAGGAATGTCGTTTTCGCCAAAATCCACGTATGCCAGTGACTATCCCCACTCCAATGACTCATATAGGTATATGTTTTTGGCAAAAGTCGTGTGGGCAAAAAAATGTAATGGACATTCCTTCATGACTTACCCCAATCCCGGATATGACACTTCAATTAGACCCAACGGTGAGGTGATTGTCAAATACGAAGATGCGGATTACAATCCCGAGTACTTGTTTTACTACACTCGTAGAAGCTTCTAAATAAAATTGACTAAAAATAGTCAATTGAATTTTTTTTGGAGCCACTTTTTAAAGTTGCCGGCTCGATTTCTGCTTGTTGCATCCTGGGTGTCCTTGGTTGCTAGAGTCACAATAGTCTAATCATTAGCAGTGGCGGATCCAGGGGGGGGGGGCAGAGGGCTCCCAGACATGTAACTTATTTTTTATTTTTATTTATTTATTTATTTATTTATTTACACTGCCCAACAGGTAATACCCAATTACAGGGCAGGAAGTTTACAAAAAAAAATATTTACAATAACTATAAATAATATAAGAAAAATAAGTACAAAAAGATAGATGTATACAGTATATCTTAAATAAAAAGTAGGAACTCTAACGTCTAAATACTTGTTTGACTGCAGATATACTGCAATTAAAGATATCGATACATATATTTATTATGAGTCTCGCAAATTGTATAGATTGGCGAGAATTGCATTGCATTGACTCGAGGAGTAGGAAGATAAAAAACTGGTGATTGTCTGGAGTTTAGCCGTGGAATAGAAAAGTTTATTCTCTCTAAAATATTTATGCTATCAATTTGGTTATGGAGAATTTTATATAGAAATGTTTGAGAGGCCGACTGCCTACGTGTGTCGAGTAGCTGAATATTAAACAGTTGCATAAGGTCAGTGTGGGGGTGACCTTGAGGAGGATAATTACCGGTTGATTTAAAGTACAAAAGCTTAAGTACACGTCTTTGGATCTTTTCTAGCGATTCTTTCTGAGTAAGTAGTTGTGGTGACCATACTACGGAGGCATATTCTAATCTTGATCTAATAAAAGTATAATATAAAAGTTTTATGGTTTCAAGGTCTTCAAAGTTTCTGCTAACTCTTACTAAAAATCCGTATGTTCTGGTGGTTTCAGCTCTAATAGTATCTATGTGCTTATTAAAGGTTAGCTTAGAGTCGAAGGTAATTCCAAGATCCCGAACAAATTCAGGTCTATTTAGTACTTTTCCATTTATAGAATAGTCAAAAGCGATCGGTTTAGTTTTTAGGGTGAAAGTCATTACTTGACATTTTGCAATGTTTAAAAGTAGTTTATGTTCATTACACCATATGCTAAGAGAGGTTAGGTCCTTCTGAAGATTCAGGCAGTCTTCGATTGAGTTAATGCGTGCTTCTAATTTTATGTCGTCAGCATATTTTTTAAGTTTCGTTGTTTTAAGGCATTTGCTTACTCCATCAATAAACAGATTAAACAGAAGTGGCCCCAGGACTGATCCTTGAGGAACACCGGAAGAAGCATTAATCTCCTTTGACTTTATACCACGAATTTCAATAAACTGTTTACGATTAGTGATAAGAGATTCAAAGAGTTCAGTAAGGCCAGTGGAGAAACCAAAGTAATTTAGTGTTTGTACTAAAAGCAAGTGATCCAATTTATCGAAAGCTTTTGATAGGTCCGTGTAGATTATGTCAATTTGAGAGGAAGAGTTTAAAGCTTCAGCAATTTCTTGAGTGGTTTCTATAAGATTTGTTGTTGTCGATCGACCTGTTATGAAGCCATGCTGATCAGAGGATATTCTATATTTAAGACTAGGATAAATTGTACTGTGAATAAGAGTTTCAAAGCATTTTAAAAAATTATTTATTAACGTAATTGGTCGGTAGTTACCTACCTCAGTTCTACTATCTTTTTTGTGAATTGGGCTAATTTTAGAGAGTTTCCAGATGTTAGGTATTTTTTTATTGGCCAAGCAAAGGTTATACAAATACGTCAGAGGTTTGCATAAGACAAAGGCACAGTCTTTAATAATATAGGAGGGTATCAGATCTGGTCCAGCTGTTGATTTTGACTTCGGTTTACGTAGGATAGAGCATACCTCTTCTTCGTTGAATGACGTAATGGAAATGGGCTGAAACAGCGAGTTTTGGTCAGTGATTGATGATTGCAAAGGATTTTTGTTGATCGGGTTAAAGGAAGTTTGAAAGAAGTCAGCAAATGAGTTTGCTATTTGAGTATCTGAAGTCAAAGGTAAATTATTAAAAGACATGGATTCGGGAACGCTGCCGGTGAAAGAATTTGTACGAAGAAAGGACCAGAATGTATTAGGATTTTGCTTTATTGTGTTTTCAGCTATCCGTGCATGCTGCTTATATGCAAGATCAATATCTTCTTTGATTTTTTGTCGTAGATTGCTAAACTCTTGGTATGTTTCGACATTATTATTATTCTTAAGCTTGCGATGAAGAATAGACTTTTTCCGAATATCTTTTATTATGGTAGCTGAATACCAACAAGGATACTTTTTAGAAAAGGTTTTAGGACGTTTTGGGACACAAGAATCAAGAATGGAATAAATACAGTTGTAAAATGCTTTAGTGGCATCCTCGATATTAGAGAGTTTTTGTAGGAAGGACCAGTCACAAGTTAGAATTTTGCCGTATAACTCTTCAAAGTCTGCTTTGCGAAAATTATAGGTTAGTGAAGAATTTAGTCCGGTATTTTTATCAAGATTTTTAGTTTTTTGAATGGAAAATATAGATATCTCAAGTGCTGGATGATGTGGGACTTCTCTCATAATAGGATCTATAGCTCTTTCTACTTTACAAAGGTTGGATTTAAATAAGACTAGATCTAGCAGTCTGTTGTTCTCATTTTTTATAAAATTGTGCTGTTGCAAGTCTAGGATTTCCAAGATATTATTAAGAGAGGTCACCAATGTTAGATTATTCGAGGTATTTTTTTCAAGAAAGGCTGCATAGTCTTTTACGTTAAAGTCTCCCAAAATAAGTATGTCCTTATCGTAGGTATATTTTTCGTCGTCAGCGGTGCTGGGTGATGGTATATAAACGACAAAGATAAATAACGGTTTATGCTGAAGGGTTATTTTTGCTCCAGTGATGTCAATGTGGGGAGGAACTTGGCGCCTGAAGCTAGTTAGTTCTAGTGGAAAAGGAGACAGCTGTTTGCTTACCGCGATCAGAACACCCCCACCCTCGTTTAAGTTAGTAGCAGTGCGATCTCTATCGCAACGAAAAGTCTCAAAATCATTGTGCATAAACTCCCTATTATTTATAGCAGGAACCAGCCACGTTTCGGTGATGGCTATTACGCTGTAACTGGAGTGGGTACTCGAGTGAAAACAGTCGTTCAGTTTCGACCGCATACCGCCTGCGTTCTGATAACATATATCTAAGATACTTTCAGTGGGGGTAGAGACGCGAGTTGTGTTTATGAGTCTTGCTTTCGGTATGGCTATAGATTGCTGCCCTGCTGAGATGCGTTCTAATTGCTATTCACACAGAACATCGGACTTTCGTTTAATAAGAGCATTTTTGTATGCAGTACAGTTCTCTTTTTCCCACGCAGCATGGTTTGTTGCCAAATTTATACCCTTATCTGACTTTCGAAGTTTAATACAATTTGGACAGGATAAAAAAGTTGCCTGACAATCCCTTGCCTCATGCTCACCCCCACACCGAGGGCAACAGAGGGTCTTTGAACAGAATTTTGACGAGTGATGAAACTCACTACATCTAAAACAGCGATATATTTCAATACCTTCATAGACCGAACAGCTGTCGAAACCAATAAAGACGTTACCTGCAAGCATAGCATTATCATATGTTTCCCTATCAACTTCGAGAACTGCCTGATAGATGTTAGAGTTCCTTTTCGTTTGACCAATTTTTATGACTTTATAAGAAAATGAAGAGTTAAAAATATCTGAATTAACTTTTTTAAGAATAGAAATAAGGACTTCTTTATCATACATATCGAGGAAGCCAATAACAATTTCATAATTTTCTGCCAATTTTTCCTGGGCAAGTTTTTTCAGTTTTTGATTTTCAGATGGGTTTTTGCAGCCTATGACCACGCCGCCTTCTTTAACGTGCTTAACTTTTGAGATTTGAAGACTATATTCAAACGGATCAATGTTTTCGCTTAGTTAGTATCAGAGTTCGTCTGAGTGGTATCTTTCGGTTTAATAAGAATAGCCGGTATCGGAATATCTTTTAGGAGGAGCCGAAGTCGATGGTTTTTCAGTAATAACAGCGTTAAGTTTTTCTTCGGTAAGTTTAATAAAGTCATTTTTCAGCGAATTAAATGTTTCCGACAGTTTTTCCAGAGATTCCTGAACTTGTTTTTCTATGGTAGCTTTTAAGGACGACTTGTCTACAGTTATACAGGTTTTAAGACACTCAGAGCATGTCCAACTTAGGCCTTCGATTTCACTAAGCAGAGATGATAAGTCGGCAGATTTGTGTAGACAGGCAACGTGGCAATGTTGTTCGCAGGACGCACATTGTATGGTTTTCTTTCTATGATTAACGGATTCGGCGCAGATAATACAAACAGCCATTTTTCAGTTACTTACAGTAATTATTTATGATATTCTCCACTTATTTTCTTCGAAGAGCTGTCGAATATTAACTGGATCTGGAGTAGAATTAATGTCGTAAGTATCAGGATTCACTTGAACACACCATTAGATTTTAATATGACTTAAATATCGGATTTTGGAAGTACTATTTGCAGAGCCTTTTCGAACGACCTATTGCAATCGCTAGTCGCGGAGTTTTAGTTTAGCAGCATCACTTTTGTAAAATTTGTCACAAATTCCTCTTAATTTTTTTAAAAATTTCGCCTGCGGCGCCAGAAATCTCTTTTAGTTACTAGCTTTCACACCTCAGATCTATCAAAAACCGCTTATAAAAAATATTTTGATGTTTGCTGCCACTTTGCCCCCCCCCCAAAATCCTGGATCCGCCCCTGATCATTAGAGACAAAAAAGCTGTTTTGGTGCAAAAGGTTTGAAAGCTGCAAAACTTGGCACGGTTCTAGGGCCCCCAATCTTTCAATAAGTTTGCAACGCACAAAGGGGTATTCGAAGCTTAAATGTGAACAAAAATCTGTACGTTGATTTTTGATACGGTTATTCCGTAAACACTACAAGAACATATTTTAATGGGTAGAAAAATCTGATTTTTAACGTATCGACTGACTTATCAGTATCCGTATCAATAAACATGGAGAGTGTCTCTAAAAGCTGTTCAAGAGCTCACCACAAATTTCTAAGGTCAAAATTAACCCATTTAAAGCAACTTACATTTTTAATTGATGCGTTTCCAAGATACAGGGTGTTAAATTTAAAAAACAAAAATCGATTTTTTTTAAATATTATGGACAGTTTTTAACATGCTACTTCCAAAATTGTTACCCGGTAATTTCTTGGGATGCCAGAGCCGCATATGGACAGTTTTTTACTGTGTCCGTTAGAGGGCGCTTCACACTGCACTTTTGATGGATTAAAATTTCTATAACTTTTTTCTCGGTCTAATTTTATACTTTTTTGTTAAGAAAATAAATTCCTTAACATTTTAAAAGCAAAAAAGGTTACAATTCGCTAAAGTAAGCTGTAGACACCTAGAAAGTGAAGCCGGACCAAGGGAGGCAAAATAAATTGAGCTCTTAAAAGATTAATATTTCTATTAAAAAATATCACTTTCAGAAAATTTGGATCACTAGCTGTCGAGATATAACCGTTTTCTTTTCGCAAAAATAAACGCTAATATCTTCGCAGCAAGTTAACCGATTTTGATGAAAGTGACATTTGTTTATAGTATGTTTTCGTAATGAGGTTTTTACTTTGACCACTTTTGCCTGGGTATTCCTTCTTCCCCCACTCCCATGGGTAGATATATGCTGTGATTTACAAGTGGCAAACAAGTAAAACCTAAAACTAGATTCCAACAGCAACAACAAAATATAAGTGTCAAAAATTTCCACGTGCTGGCCTCGCTATACAACGTCCTACTTTGATGTAAAAGAAACATTTTTTAGGGTTTTAAAAAAAATCAGACCAGCCAAAGGGCACAAAAGTGGCAAAATTTTATTATGATTTCTCAAAGAATAACCTTTGGCCCTAATTTTAACCTAATTCAAAATGGAGAAATGTGACAAATTCTATAACAAAATGTTCTCGGTTTTTCTAATTTTTTTTTGTAAAAAAAAATTTTTGGTCAAGTTTTTCAAGAGCCATCAGTAATTGCATTTTTTTTTGGTTGGCGAATTTGGTAGTAGGTAGTACCTACCTTGGGCTTCATAATCCATGTTTCGAAATTTCAAAAATATTTAAATCTTATCTACAATTTTTTTTCTAAAAGTCACTGCTATTTTTCACGTAGGGTATCAACACATGACTAAAATTATATTAGATTTCTATGCGCTCTCCAGCGAAAACAACAAACCAAAGCAATACTAAAAAGTTATCAATAAGTAGCCTTATCATTTCTCTTTTTTTGTATTAATTTGAATTTGCAAAAAACTTAATATAAAAAACACGACTTTCAAGCAGGTTTCAATGCAAAATACCCGTGTGTGCGACGTCCAGCAATGTCCGCTCGCATCGCCATCTTGGGAAAGTGGCGCTCAAGGTCAGTTTTTTTTGAAATAATCTCGTTTCCCTAAGTTGCAGAAAAATAAGTTGTAAACAAAATTTGAACACAATATAATTTCCTACTAAACTGCTTTCATGTGTTTTTTTTCAAACTCACAGTTTTCGAGTTACGAAGCCAAACATTTCGCCGCCATTTGGAATGTTCCCATTTTTTTTTCCCTGAGTTTCTTTAACTACTCATTTATTTATTAACATTACATAAGGACTCATAAATCACCTATTAAATAAGATATCATAGAGTTGTCACGGTAGTGCCCTTGCTGATTTCCTACCAAAACGTGTTTTTGACGTTATTCTCTAAAAAATTAGTTTTTCAGAAAACTAAACAAAATCTTTGAAAATACGGTTTTTTTTCATGATCTTTAAATATATCTCCAATATCGGGATGCCAATGCAGTGAACCATAAACTTAAACCAGGTGAGTCACATAACAGGTAATTAAATTATAGTTCAGTTTAAATTTTATTTGCAATGCTTAATTTTTGAGAAAATTAGATAAAACTTTTAGTTTATATTGCATATTATATTGAAATAAACAGGAAATGGATGTATCGCCAACACTTTAGGATTTGTAACTCAGCAAAGATACCACCCGGGTAATCTAATATTATTTTGTTTTGTAGGCTATTTTTATCAATCTCTATTTTATGTTCCCAGAATTTATACCACAAAAACTAGTTTTAACGTTAACGGCCTCTAAAGAAAAAAATTGGGCAACATACAAAATGGCAGCAAAATGGTTGAAATCATAACTCGAAAACTATTGGGCTGACAAAAAAACATAAAAGCATTTTTGTAGGAAATTTCATTGTCTATAATTTTTGTTTATGCCTTTTTTTCTAAAGTCAAGTTATTTTCAAAAAAATTGAATTGAACCGCCGTTTTTCCAATATGACGACGCGAGCGGACATTGATCAAGGTCACAAACTTATTGGAAAATTAAGAACCATCAACTCCAGAGCCGTGCCAAGTTTTAAAACTTTCATACTAATTCATAATGACTGACCTATGACAAAAAATGCTCGACATGGTTCTGGTAGCCAAGGACACCTAAAAAGAAAAAATGAAGCCGAGAACTTTTAAAATTTGTCCCAAATTAAACTGAATCGACCATACTCGAATTCAGAGATATAACTTTTGAGGCTTGTGATACAAAATCGCATCTTCTATGAATTTTTTTAACCAAAGGTTTTTTTATAACTATTATTTTATGTAGACTTAGTATGTTGGGGCTTAGAAGTTGTTAAGTAATGAACCGCGACATACTTAAATTTAAAAAAAACCACACCCACACACACAAATTTTAGTTTGGTAGTTACATTTTTAACTACTATCTATTTTGCGATACTAGGCCCTAAAAATGAAAAGTTTCATCATTTTAGACTTAAGTTGTTGGTGTAAGAAAGGAAAAAAATGGCGGTAGAAATGTTTTGACGCAGTTAAGTAGCCCTTGAGGGGTAGATTATTAAATTAATTAAAAATCACTTTACTGCATGTTCATGGAGAACTCTAAAAACAAGTATTATTAACTAATCCAAAAAAAGGACGTTCCTGGCCGAAATTTACAAGTTGTACAAAAAACCTATTGAAACAAAAATTGTTGAGAATCACGTCCTTAACAACTTTCTCATTTAAACATGTCATTATTTTTTACACTTTTTATCTATTATTGACAGAAAAATATATAGATTTTTAAAATATTGATAAAACAAAAGTTGTAGAGAATGAAATTATCTAAAAATTTGTCTCCTAGCATTTATTTCGATAAATGCATAATAAGAAGAACACTTTCCATGTCAAATTTAGGGGAAAAAACTGATTTTATAATCAACACCTCCATTTAACTACGTCAAAACATTTCTTCCGGCATTCTTTTCTTTAAAAATATCGAAAATTATTGGGATAATATCACACCTGTGAGTTCTTTTAGTTTATTTTATATCTTTTGAATCACAGAGAAAAATCGGCATCGACCTACATATATTATCTTAGTTTAGACATAAAGGATTATTTTACAGGAAAATTTTTGTATTTTAGACTTGAATTTATTTGTAGTAGTTTTAGTAATCTCTACTTTCACCGTTAATATGCATTTTACAAAAAAGTGTTTTTTTTAGGAAAGCTACTGGTAAGCTTCTCAAATGCCATTCCAAATATCAAATTTTGACAGTTATTTCAAATGATACCCACTGTACCAAACTTTTATGTATCTCTTTTGTGTCTAAAAGTTCTCTACAAACTTACCACATATCCTGAGGTCAAAATAAGCCAAATTATAGCAACTGACCTTGAACCAAAAATTTAAAAAATAAAAATCGAAACATTGGGGTGTTTTTTAAGATGCGAAACCCGAATATGAATTTTTTTACTTACTGTGGCCGTTAGAACACGCTTCACACTGGACTTCTGATGGTTTAGAATGGCCAAAACTTTATTCCCAGTGTACTTTTTTACTTTTTTGGTTAAGGAAATAAATTACACTTAAAAAGGTAGTTGTTGAAATCCGCTAATGAAAGCGGTGTTTGAGATATTTCGGTTTTAAGTGTTCAATGCCGCAACAGAATAATCAAATTATTTTATTTGAAAATAAACATTGTCGGTACTTTACTAAAATTTGTTTATTAAAGTAGTAGTTGATTTTTTAAAGATCCTTTTAATTTAATATTTTAATTTTTTTCGATTTTTAAATTTTTTATTTAAAATAATTTGATTGTTCCGATACGGCTTTGAACACTAAAAATAGAAATATCGGGAAAACGGCTTACTTCAGCGAACCTTTTTTACTTCAAAATGTTAAAGAAGTTATTTTCTTACCAAAAAATGTAAAAAACAGAGAAAAAAGTTTTATTTATTATCATTTTAAACTTAAAAGTGCAGTTTAAAGCGCACTCTAACAGTCACAGTGAAAAGGTCTTCATATTCGGATTTCGCATCTCAAAACAATCCGAGTACCAATTTTAAGATAAAAAAATCGATTTTTATTTTTAAACTTTACCACCCTGTATCTCGAAAACAGACCAATTTTGCACTGTGTTAAGTTGCTTTAAATTGGCTTATTTTGAATTCAGGAATATCTGCCAATATTTTGTACAGACCTTTTAGAGACTCCCTTTATATG
This sequence comes from Aspidapion aeneum, assembly GCA_963576565.1. Taxonomy (NCBI): domain Eukaryota; kingdom Metazoa; phylum Arthropoda; class Insecta; order Coleoptera; family Brentidae; genus Aspidapion; species Aspidapion aeneum. The sequence continues at coordinate 27,045,253 of OY755038.1, read as the reverse complement.
TCTAAAATGATCTTAGATATGGATAAAAAAAGTTATATGTTTTCTGTCTTAGAGCATATGACATTAGACAACTTTGATTGCAAAAAGTTATGACTATCATACATCTCTCTTATTTTTTAAATATTTAACTCACAGAAGAAATCGGAGTATTTATTATAAGTATTATTTTACAGGTTAAAGTTAGCATTTAAGGTTTTTTAATTATTGGTAGTAGATATGGGTTTTAACATAAACCTACTTTTTTCCGTTAATAATAATTATGCTACAAAAGTGTTGTTTAGGAAATGTGTATCTCGCTTCTTACACGTTTTTGTAGCATGTCCATTAACGGTGACACAAGCGGCGTAATTATAAGTATTATTTTACAGGTTAAATTTAGCATTAAGCTTTTTTAATTATTGGTAGTAGATATGGGTTTAAACATAAACCCACTTTTTTCCGTTAATAATAATTATGCTAGAAAAGTGTTGTTTAGGAAATCTATTTCTTGCTTATTACATGTTTTTGTAGCATGACCATTAACGGTGACACTTATGTTTTTTTATATTTAAGTTAATAAAGAAAGCGGCGTAATTATTATAAGTTATTATTTTTCAGGTTAAATTTAGCATTTAAGGTTTTTTAATTATTGGTAGTAGATATGGGTTTTAACATAAACCCACTTTTTTCCGTTAATAATAATTATGCTACAAAAGTGTTTTTAGGAAATCTGTATCTCGCTTCTTACACGTTTTTGTAGCATGACCATTAACGGTGACACTTATGTTTTTTTATATTTAAGTTAATAAAGAAAAAGGCGTAATTATTATAGGTATTATTTTACAGGTTAAATTTAGCATTTAAGGTTTTTTAATTATTGGTGGTAGATATGGGTTTAAAGATAAACCCACTTTTTTCCGTTAATAATAATTATGCTACAAAAGTGTTGTTTAGGAAATCTGTATCTCGCTTCTTACACGTTTTTGTAGCATGACCATTAACGGTGACACTTATGTTTTTTTATATTTAAGTTATTAAAGAAAGCGACGTAATTATTATAAGTTATTATTTTTCAGGTTAAATTTAGCATTTAAGGTTTTTTAATTATTGGTAGTAGATATGGGTTTTAACATAAACCTACTTTTTTTCGTTAATAATAATTATGCTACAAAAGTGTTGTTTAAGAAATCTGTATCTCGCTTCTTACACGTTTTTGTAGCATGACCATTAACGGTGACACTTATGTTTTTTTATATTTAAGTTAATAAAGAAAGCGGCGTAATTATTATAAGTTATTATTTTTCAGGTTAAATTTAGCATTTAAGGTTTTTTAATTATTGATAGTAGATATGGGTTTTAACAAAAACCCACTATTTTCCGTTAATAATAATTATGCTACAAAAGTGTTGTTTAGGAAATCTGTATCTTGCTTCTTACACGTTTTTGTAGCATGACCATTAACGGTGACACTTATGTTTTTTTATATTTAAGTTAATAAAGAAAGCGGCGTAATTATTATAAGTTATTATTTTTCAGGTTAAATTTAGCATTTAAGGTTTTTTAATTATTGGTAGTAGATATGGGTTTAAACATAAACCCACTTTTTTCCGTTAATAATAATTATGCTACAAAAGTGTTGTTTAGGAAATCTATTTCTTGCTTATTACATGTTTTTGTAGCATGACCATTAACGGTGACACTTATGTTTTTTTATATTTAAGTTAATAAAGAAAGCGGCGTAATTATTATAAGTTATTATTTTTCAGGTTAAATTTAGCATTTAAGGTTTTTTAATTATTGGTAGTAGATATGGGTTTTAACATAAACCCACTTTTTTCCGTTAACAATAATTATGCTACAAAAGTGTTTTTAGGAAATCTGTATCTCGCTTCTTACACGTTTTTGTAGCATGACCATTAACGGTGACACTTATGTTTTTTTATATTTAAGTTAATAAAGAAAAAGGCGTAATTATTATAGGTATTATTTTACAGGTTAAATTTAGCATTTAAGGTTTTTTAATTATTGGTGGTAGATATGGGTTTAAAGATAAACCCACTTTTTTCCATTAATAATAATTATGCTACAAAAGTGTTGTTTAGGAAATCTGTATCTCGCTTCTTACACGTTTTTGTAGCATGACCATTAACGGTGACACTTATGTTTTTTTATATTTAAGTTATTAAAGAAAGCGACGTAATTATTATAAGTTATTATTTTTCAGGTTAAATTTAGCATTTAAGGTTTTTTAATTATTGGTAGTAGATATGGGTTTTAACATAAACCTACTTTTTTCCGTTAATAATAATTATGCTACAAAAGTGTTGTTTAAGAAATCTGTATCTCGCTTCTTATACGTTTTTGTAGCATGACCATTAACGGTGACACTTATGTTTTTTTATATTTAAGTTAATAAAGAAAGCGGCGTAATTATTATAAGTTATTATTTTTCAGGTTAAATTTAGCATTTAAGGTTTTTTAATTATTGATAGTAGATATGGGTTTTAACAAAAACCCACTTTTTTCCGTTAATAATAATTATGCTACAAAAGTGTTGTTTAGGAAATCTGTATCTTGCTTCTTACACGTTTTTGTAGCATGACCATTAACGGTGACACTTATGTTTTTTTATATTTAAGTTAATAAAGAAAGCGGCGTAATTATTATAAGTTATTATTTTTCAGGTTAAATTTAGCATTTAAGGTTTTTTAATTATTGATAGTAGATATGGGTTTTAACAAAAACCCACTTTTTTCCGTTAATAATAATTATGCTACAAAAGTGTTGTTTAGGAAATCTGTATCTCGCTTCTTACACGTTTTTGTAGCATAACCATTAACGGCGACACTTATGTTTTTTTATATTTAAGTTAATTAAGAAAGCGGCGTAATTATTATAAGTTATTATTTTTCAGGTTAAATTTAGCATTTAAGGTTTTTTAATTATTGGTAGTAGATATGGGTTTTAGCAAAAAACCCACTTTTTTCCGTCAATAATAATTATGCTACAAAAGTGTTGTTTAGGAAATCTGTATCTCGCTTCTTACACGTTTTTGTAGCATGACCATTAACGGTGAAACTTATGTTTTTTTATATTTAAGTTAATTAAGAAAGCGGCGTAATTATTATAAGTTATTATTTTTCAGGTTAAATTTAGCATTTAAGGTTTTTTAATTATTGGTAGTAGATATGGGTTTTAGCAAAAACCCACTTTTTTCCGTCAATAATAACTATGCTACAAAAGTGTTGTTTAGGAAATCTGTATCTCCCTTCTTACACGTTTTTGTAGCATGACCATTAACGGTGACACTTATGTTTTTTTTATATTTAAGTTAATAAAGAAAAAGGCGTAATTATTATAAGTATTATTTTACAGGTTAAATTTAGCATTTAAGGTTTTTGAATTATTGTAAGTAGATATGGGTTTTACAATAAACACACTTTTTTCCGTTAATAATAATTATGCTACAAAATTGTTGTTTAGTAAATCTGTATCTCGCTTCTTACACGTTTTTGTAGGATAACCATTAACGGTGACACTTATGTTTTTTATATTTTAAGTTAATAAAGAAAGCTGCGTATAACCATTATATTATATTATTATCTTTGATAAATGCGTTAAATATGTCATGAAGTATTATTTTACAGGGTAAATTTAGCATTTTATATTTTTTAATTATTTGTAGTAGTAGTAGTAGTGGCTTACCATAAAAAACACAAATTATAGTTTCAAAGTTTCTTTCTGGTATTACGGCTCAAAGTAAAGCATGGATTTTTACTGCAGAAGTGGCTTACACTATACTTTGTGGTTTGTATTATTATAACGTCACATTAGGTTCTTTAAGTTATACTATATACTTAATATGATGCTCCTATTAGTCAGTGATAGATTTTTATGAAAGTTTTAAGTTTCTTTTACAAAATATTAAAATTAAACATTTGCTGTCTTTTAAATGTGTTTTTTTTCATTACGAAAATCGTCTTAAATTATCTTATTTGAATTCCTTTAAGGTTATGCATGTTTTTCTTTATCCGAATAGGCAGGTTCTTTTACTTTCGTTTAGGCAGGCAAATGAAGCAACTTGTAAAATAAAAAATATAGAAAAAACAAAAAATATATAAAGGAAATTTTACTGATTTCAAAAATCTAATAAAAATTGGGTTATTTCATAGAAAATACCAACTACATATATGTAATATCTTAAGAACTAAAAGTGTTCAGTTCAAGTTTTAAAAAAACAACAAAATGGAGGAGGAGCAAAATGCAGAAATCAAAAAGGTCGCAGTTTAAAAACCGCTTGCTATATCAAGATTCGTTTTTTACTTTAAAGTATCTCTTAAAAATCAAACCCCCCTAAACACTCAGAAACACCCCAAACACATCGAATTTAGTAAACCTTGTAAAATAATAATTTTTTTTTTGTAAACTGGGACTTTTTTCGATCGCCTATTTTCGCGCAGCAGAGTTAAAGCATTTTAAACAATCACATACATAAAAAAAAATTAATCTAGCCAGGATTCGAACCCGGACTGCCCGGGTGTGAAGCAAATGTTGCTACCACTAAGCGATGGACGACGACAAATAATAGTTTTTATGTATCTAGGTCGTAAAGTAGGCTTTTACCGCCCGCGGCGTGAAAGTTATAGCCTGAGCCGTTGTTTCGTAATAGCACAGAGCACAGATTACCAAAAAAAAAATCTTCGCGAAAAACAAATATGACAAGTGTCATTTTTACCGTGACAAATTCAAATTCAAAAAGACATTTAAGGACACGCAGGATACAGGGCTCAAGGGTGTCTTTTCTGCTAGGATAGCGCTAGAGACCCTGTCTGTATTAGGGTCACTGCATTACGAAGACGTAGTGTCTTCTTAGGGTAGCGACACGACAGCTAAATATTTTTGGTTATATGACGAATCTGACACTGTCAGGAACGTAGCTTTTTTTGTGTTCAAAAAAAATAAAATAGTTTACAAATGTTACGTAAAGAACTGTCTATCACACCCCTTATATATATTTAGACTGTCCAAATAAACAAACCATTAAAATAATGCTTTTTCGTATTATCGAATATAAAAACTAAGTTTTTTATGATTTCAATATACACAGCGCAAGAAACAAAAAAATAGTTGACATGTTTTATAAAATATAAAAAACTATTGTTGGATTTTGTATCATTTAATAAATTTCTTTAGGCACTCTAGGGCATAAACGTGTACGTTTATTCCCTTTTTTCATGGACTAAGGTAGTATTTTTTATCCCCTGTGCTAAAAGTAATTTCTTTAAAACTATAAAGGCAAAATATAGGTTTTTTGGATAATTTTATTTTATTAAAATACAAAAAACAAAAAGCTATCATGATAAACGATACGGTTATTCTGTTGCTTCCTGGTTGCTTCCAGCTTGGCGGAAGTTTACTGTACTTTGTTGCTGACTTGGTTGGTTTCGATTATTATTATTGTGTCCTTTGGCATAGCCTCCATATAAACGAAGCATTTAACTTTCTAGACTTCTCCAGGATGTAAAACAGGATGAAATTTTCGACATTCTTTTTATTGCATCATTTTCGGTACTCTGAAAGCTGCTTTCTTTGGCGGCCTTTTCAATGTTCATCTCAAAGTAGGAATAGACTTTATTCTTTGTTTTCTCGTTTGTTCCATCTTTAAGTAATTTAATTCGAACATTTTCTCGACTAAACCTATTTACAAATTGTGAAAGGCTTTCGCGGCCATCGTCCAATGGTGGGTGTGCTTTCAGGCTGTTCGGCCGTCGTCGTTGGAAATTCGTTCTCGACGTTTCGCCATCTCGAGTGGATGGCATCTTCAGGAGATGTTGACTGTTTGTCGGCTTCTCGAAGACTGGTGGTTAGTCTGTCGCGGGCGCAGGTTATATACGCTATGGTGGGCGGGGCGTATATCAGAGCTGGTCGGTGATTGGTCACATTCCCTTGATTCAGTTTTGTTATTGTAAGCGAGCCGTTTAGTGTTTTTAAGAACCGGTACCCATGTTCTGTTAATTTTAAGAGTTTCTTCAGATCTGTTGAAGTTCTGCTGGTGTTTATGAATTTCGATTGCTTCTCTATAGAGTCTTGGATAGTATGAAGAGGAGGCGCAGAGAACTTGTGTGTCTTCGAATTTTATTCGGTGGTCTTCATTGTTTAGTGTGTGGTCGGCAACTGCGGATTTTTCCGTATGTCCGAGTCGACAGTTGGCTTTGTGTTCTTTGATTCTTGTGTTTACGGACCGTTTGGTTGTTCCGATGTAGACACTTCCACAGGTACAGGGAATGCGGTATACCCCCGAAGAACTTAGTGGGTTCCTTATATCCTTCGCAGATCTGAGGTGGTTCTCGATCTTCTTAGATGGCTTGAAGATCGTTTTTATGTTGTGTTTTCCCAGAATACGTCCGATCCTATCTGTCACTCTAGGGATGTAGGGCAGAAAGGCTCTTGAAGTAACTTCGCGGCTGCTCAGTCCACTGCTACTGTTACTTCTAGTGCTCGGCTTTGGTCGTATACATTTATCTATGTCGCTTTGAGTGTATCCATTTGCTACCAGGGCGTTTTTAAGATGGTTTAATTCTTTGTCTAGATGTTCTGGTTCGCAGATTCTTTTCGCCCTCTCTACCAATGTTCTTATTACCCCTTTTCGTTGGCACGGGTGGTGGTTAGATGTGTTGTTTAGGTAGCGGTCTGTGTGAGTAGGTTTTCTGTATACGGTATGTCCTAGTCGTCCCTCTTTCCTCGTTACTAGTACGTCAAGGAATGCTAATTCTTTGTTGTTCTCTGTTTCCATTGTAAATTGTATACTGGGGTGTATGCTATTAATGTGGTTGAGACTCCGAGATTGTATGGACTACCAAAAATCCACAAAAACGATGTGCCTCTTCGTCCCATTGTCAGTACTATAGGCTCACCAACATACAAACTTGCGAAACATCTTGCTTCCCTCTTGCAACCCCACATCGGACTAACGGATTCGCATGTAAGAGACTCCACCCACTTTATTGAGAAGATCAAAAACATCGTTATGGACGAGAAAGACATCTTAGTTAGCTTTGATGTTGTGTCTTTGTTCACGAAGGTACCTTTGGCCGAGGCAATGAGGGAAGTGGAACACATTTTTCCGAAGGACATCACCGACCTGTTTAAAATCTGCCTAACGACATCATATTTCACCTTCAATGAACAAATTTATGAACAGATCGATGGAGTATCAATGGCTTTATCGCCAGTGATTGCGAACTTTTTCATGGAGAAACTAGAAGAGAAGGCGTTGAATAATGCCCCTCATAAACCCAAAGTCTGGTTTCGATATGTAGATGACACTTTTGTCGTTTGGCCTTATGGTAGAGACAGCCTTAATGAATTTCTCAACCACATTAATAGCATACACCCCAGTATACAATTTACAATGGAAACAGAGAACAACAGAGAATTAGCATTCCTTGACGTACTAGTAACGAGGAAAGAGGGACGACTAGGACATACCGTATACAGAAAACCTACTCACACAGACCGCTACCTAAACAACACATCTAACCACCACCCGTGCCAACGAAAAGGGGTAATAAGAACATTGGTAGAGAGGGCGAAAAGAATCTGCGAACCAGAACATCTAGACAAAGAATTAAACCATCTTAAAAACGCCCTGGTAGCAAATGGATACACTCAAAGCGACATAGATAAATGTATACGACCAAAGCCGAGCACTAGAAGTAACAGTAGCAGTGGACTGAGCAGCCGCGAAGTTACTTCAAGAGCCTTTCTGCCCTACATCCCTAGGGTGACAGATAGGATCGGACGTATTCTGGGAAAACACAACATAAAAACGATCTTCAAGCCATCTAAGAAGATCGAGAACCACCTCAGATCTGCGAAGGATATAAGGAACCCACTAAGTTCTTCGGGGGTATACCGCATTCCCTGTACCTGTGGAAGTGTCTACATCGGAACAACCAAACGGTCCGTAAACACAAGAATCAAAGAACACAAAGCCAACTGTCGACTCGGACATACGGAAAAATCCGCAGTTGCCGACCACACACTAAACAATGAAGACCACCGAATAAAATTCGAAGACACACAAGTTCTCTGCGCCTCCTCTTCATACTATCCAAGACTCTATAGAGAAGCAATCGAAATTCATAAACACCAGCAGAACTTCAACAGATCTGAAGAAACTCTTAAAATTAACAGAACATGGGTACCGGTTCTTAAAAACACTAAACGGCTCGCTTACAATAACAAAACTGAATCAAGGGAATGTGACCAATCACCGACCAGCTCTGATATACGCCCCGCCCACCATAGCGTATATAACCTGCGCCCGCGACAGACTAACCACCAGTCTTCGAGAAGCCGACAAACAGTCAACATCTCCTGAAGATGCCATCCACTCGAGATGGCGAAACGTCGAGAACGAATTTCCAACGACGACGGCCGAACAGCCCGAAAGCACACCCACCACTAAACCTATTTAGTTTGTTATGAAATAAATATTATTTTTGCACATTTTTTCTATGTTTCTTAGCGTCTGACTGACTTTTGTTTAATGTCTACCATAGCAACGCGCCCAATGCTCCCCAAATAAATGAAAACTATCACTGCTCACTGTATTATTATATACCGGGGGTTGACATGCTAAAACTAGAGTACCGGAGTAAGTGTTTTAATATTTATTTAATTTATGATTATTATTATTTTTAGTATAATTATAAACATTGCCATTAAAGTCCCTTTTAATCACTTAGCAAATTATAGCCGTCGTTCCGATCGGGCTTAAAACATCTTGCCGCGGGATAAAAAGTAAAAACAGCAGTCCCGAGGTTTATAATTTACCTACTATTATTTTATTACGGTGTCCAAACAAAAGCGGGCGGCGAATAAAACGTCGAAAGAACAAAATGTCGAAGACACAAAAGGTCGAAAACATAAGGTTGAAACTACAGAAAACCGAAAATACAAAAGGTCGAAAAACAAAAGGCCAAAACTTAAAAAGGTCAAAAATACAAAAGGCGAAAGTACAAAAGGTCGAAAATACAAAAGGTCGAAAGTCCAAAAGGTCGAAAGTACAAAAAGTCAAAAAAAGATTGAAAAACAAAAGGTCCAAACAAAAAATCGAAAGTAGCTACACTGTAATGATTGTAAAAAAAGGCTTTATTATAGACACAGAGGCATACGCATACACACACACATAACGCACACACACACAAACACATACACACACACACAGACTTTACGCCGATATTGCTAAGATAAGTCAAAATAGACCCAAATAAAACATTTTCATCTCGTCAGCGTCATCTCAAAAACATTTTTTTTTCCTCATAAGCAATACCTTCTCTAGCCATTGTTGGACGGGCTAGGAAGGTAAACAAAAATTCAACAATCTATAAATTGAAGGTCTAAAAATTTTTTTTGTACCATCTTTAGGTATTTGTTTGGATAGTAGCACGACGGGTCGCGGAACTTTGTTCGAAAATATTTTCCTCGAACGGAAGTTTGTCGAAAACAGTTTTTCCGAACTCAAATTTGTTCGAAAACATTTTCTTCGAACAGAAATTTGTTTTAAAACATTTTCTACGAACGAAAATTTGTTGGAAAACCATTTCTTCGAACGGAATATTGTTCAAAAACATTTTTTTTTCAAACGGAATTTTGTTCGAAAATCATTTTTTCAAACGGAGATTTGTTCGAAAATATTTTCTTCGAATATAAATTTGTTCAAAAACATTTTTTCGAACCGAAATTTATTCGAAAACCATTTCTTCGAACGGAATTTGTTTGAAAACATTTACTTCGAACGAAAATTTGTTTCTTCAAATGAAAATTTGTTCGAAAACATTTTTCGAACGAAAATTTTTTCCAAAACAATTTCTTCGAACAAAAAATTGCGATCAATTGGTGTTTTCCTTACCTTTCTCAATTGATCGCAAACGTATTCCAACCGGTCCAGTGTCCCTGACCTTTTTCCATAAAAACACTGTCTCCAAATCACAGTTTTGCGCTTAATTGATAAAGGTTAGAATAACACATTTTTCGAGAATATGTTTTGGTAGGTTCTATTTGGTTTCACACTCTCTACCCAGACAGCGCAAGTACGTACTATGTACGTAACTCTGCGACGTCCTATACGTACATAGTACGTACATTTTTGGACGTCCATATATATAATACGTCGTAGGGATGTAATTTTAGCCATAGTACTATGTACGTAAAAAACTCGTACTAGGTACCTACATGGTACGTATATAGGACATCAAATTAAAATAACGAAAGTGTAGAATTAGGACTAGGTACCATTAAAAACTATTCTGGCTTCCTGAACATTCCTACTTTAGAGTGACCTTCCAGGTTTATCTCGAGGCTCGAAGTCTCGATAGGTTTGAAGTTTGTTTTACTTGATTTAATATTTAAGTAATATATCTCTAATAATACCGTTAAATGTTATAATCCCAAATCTAAAGAACTTATGTTATTTTAGAAACAAAGACTTTGGAATATTTTTCAAAAAATTATGTTTTTGCACAAAATCTACCTGATTGGAAGCACGGCAGAACCACAGGAATGACTTTAGAAACTATAACAAATTTACAAAAAAGGCAAAATGTATTTTTATTTTTTTATTAATTTATATTTAAAAAATAAAAAGTTGGTCAAAAACTTAAAATATAAGTATTGGCTTTAATTTTTTTTTAAATATACATACTGCGTAGGTACTCTAAAAATTCTGAGATTGCATTACGAAAAATTGTAGGTACTCTAAAAATTCCGAGGTTAATTTACAATATTGTATAAAAATTGCGTGTAGGTACTCTAATTATTCCGAGGTAAGTTGACGAGTCGCCCATGGAAATTCCGAGGCAGGTCACGTGGGCTTGTCGCTACCCATGGAGACGCCAGGCTTCCAGGATGCAGTGACCCTAGTCTGTATGACATATTTTTACAAAAGAGAGACGCGACCCTGGCGCGACAAACCCATCATTCCCATCAAAGTCACTAAAATTAACATTTTTTGGTTATGTTATGTTATTTTAATGTTAAATTCATTGGCGTTTCAAAAAAATAATTTAAATTGTCAGCGGTGAGTGGCATCAATCATCAGGCAACATATACCCTCAGATGCACCGTAACAACGCTTAGCTAATCCATTCTCCCTCTTTGTTGTTTTATATGTGACAAGGACTTAATCGCGATTTAACCCATAATCGCGTTTAAGTGCCTACGGTGCATATAAGGGATAAACAAACACATTTGTCCGCACCCCCATTAGGTTTTGTTAAAAACCTTAGAGTAATAATATGTTATTACTCTGAGTTAAAAACCGTTTATATTTATTTTCCCACGCTTATGAGTGGACAAGGGCAGAAGATGCGTCTCTCTCTAAACATCGCTAGAGTATAATAGAGGACCGATATTATCATCCTTTGATTTTGACTTAAATAAATTTGACTTTGAATAGTTTGTCGCGTCTCTTTATCTTTAAATTATGTCATACATACAGGGTCTCTAGATAGCGCTAGAGTCCCTGTATGTTGACATATTTGGTATAATCAAGGCCAAGGCCAACAAAAATATACAGGCCACGACCCTGAAAAAATCAGCTGTTCTCCGGGGGCTGAATTTTACATTGGGTCTTATGGGAGGTCAGACGTTTTTTTATGATATTTTTAAAATGGCACTACAGATTTCCGCAAAATTTCAGTGAAATATTCTCAGACACCATCCCGATATTCCACCAAAGTTTTGTAAGGAAGCAACATGAATAAAAGGTTAAAATCTTCAAGATTTGGCATTCCTTATTTTGAATTCAAATTACCCGCCATGTACCACATGCCAACTGTTATATTTGACTTGTATTTGACTTTGTCATCTGTGATTGTCACATTCGCTTCTGCTTTAAACTTAATTTTTGTGTCAGCTAATGAAGCGGCTCTGAAAAACTAAGGATTACTATACATTTTAAAAAAATTGTTCTGCCAAAATAAAGTAAAAACAATCTCAAAAACGGCTTTATTAGAAAAAAAATCAAATATTCATGAAGCGTCATTCCAACTTTAATATTTTAAAGACAATCAGCTGTGTCATCAAAACGGACGGGCCACGATCCTCCACTTTGTTGACGTCACATCCGGGGCTGATTTTTTTTTGATGGTCACGTTACGACACAGCTGATTGTCTTTAAAATATTGAAGTTGGAATGACGGTTCATGAATATTTGATTTTTTTTTAATAAAGCCGTTTTTGAGATTGTTTTTACTTTATTTTGGCAGAACAATTTTTTTGAAATGTATAGTAATCCTTAATTTTTCAGAGCCGCTTCATTAGCTCACACAAAAATTAAGTTAAAAGCAGAAGCGAATGTGACTATCACAGATGACAAAGTCAAATACATGTCAAATATAACAGTTGGCATATGGTACATGGCGGGTAATTTGAATTCAAAATAAGGAATGCTAAATCTTCAAGATTTTAACCTTTTAATCATGTTGCTTCCTTACAAAACTTTGGTGGAATATCGGGATGGTGTCTGAAAATAGTTCACTAAAATTTTGCGGAAATCTGTAGTGCCATTTTGAAAATATCATAAAAAAACGTCTGACCTCCCATAAGACCCAATGTAAAATTCAGCCCCGGGAGAACAGCTGATATTTTCAGGGTCGTGGCCTCTATTTTTGTGTTGGCCTTGGGCCAACAAACCGTTTTGATAGCCCTGGTATAATATGTATCAAGGCCAACACAAAAATAGAGGCCACGACCCTGAAAAAATCAGCTGTTCTCCCGGGGCTGAATTTTACATTGGTTCTTATGGGAGGTCGAGGTTTTTTTATGATATTTTCAAAATGGCACTACAGATTTCCGCAAAATTTCACTGAAATATTCTTAGACACCATCCCGATATTCCACCAAAGGTTTGTAAGGAAGTAACATGATTAAAAGGTTAAAATCTTCAAGATTTAGCACTTCTTATTTTTAATTCAAATTACCCGCCATGTACCACATGCCAACTGTTATATTTGACATGTATTTGACTTTGTCATCTGTGATTGTCACATTCGCTTCTCCTTTAAACTTAATTTTTGTGTGAGCTAATGAAGCGGCTATGAAAATTTAGGGCTTACTATACATTTTAAAAAAACTGTTCTGCCAGAATAAAGTAAAAACAATCTCAAAAATGGCTTTATTTAAAAAAAAATCAAATATCCATGACCCGTCATTCCAACTTCAATATTTTAAAGACAATTAGCTGTGTCGTAACGTGACCATCAAAAAAAAATCAGCCCCGGATGTGACGTCAACAAAGTGGAGGATCGTGGCCCGTCCATTTTGATAGCCCTGTATGTATATCCAAATATGTCAACATACAGGGACTCTAGATAGCGCCATCGCGGAGATTGTCGCGGAGCTGTTGTCCTGAACTAAAAGCATAGACGAATGACAGAGAAAAATAAATACAGCTTTTATTTCCTATGACAATTTTACAACTGTATGGAATACGTCATTATGAATAATTTTTTGAAAACAAAATAGGTATGTTTGTCAAAATACAATACAACATTAAAATGAAAATACTTAGCGCAAATCTAAATAGATTATTTGTCTAAAATCAAATTAGAGGAGTATAAATACACAAAACTTCAAACGATTTACTACATTAATACAAATTTGATTGAATTATTTAAAATGAAAATAGGTACTATTTAAATACATAAATACAGACATATTTATATGTAAACTTCTTAGTGCAGCTCTAAAAATATTACGTGACTTTAAATTTTAAAATTTTTATGTACACATAAAACTCAAATTATAAAAACATAGTACCTAAATAATAAAATTTGATTAAATTAATTAAAATCACACATATACACAACAACACGTGATAAAAATAACTAAACAGTACTAAACACTATTTTTTATCTTGGTTAAAATATTCTTCCAATGAGTAAAATGGCCGTTCTAATAAGTACAATTTTAATCTATTCTTAAATATGTTAATATTAGGTGCATCTCTGATTTGTTCTGGCAAACATGAATAAACTTTATTGCCCATAGATAATGGCAGGTTTTTTCCTAAATTGTAAAATGGAACCCTAGCTTTTGATTTAGATCTCGTATTGTAATTGTGAATGTCCTCACCTTTGACTAATTTTTGTTGATTTAAAAAAATATACTTTGAGAGTTCGAATATGTACATCGAATAGAAAGAGAGAATTTTTAAATTAATAAATACCTGCCTACATGATTCCATTTGTCCTACGCTTAAAATATTTCTAATTATCATTTTTTGTTTTATAAAAACAGACTTAGCCCCTGAGGACCAGCCCCATAAAATTATACCGTATCTTATTCGAGACTCAATCTGGGCGTGATAAATAGTTTTAAGTTGCTTGACTGACAAAACAGACCTTAGATTCCTAATAAGGTAATAACAGGATCTCAGCTTTTTTGTAATTTTAAATGTTTGTTCTTTCCATTGCAAACATTCATCAACAGACATTCCCAAGAATTGAGTATGTGGTTCTTTTGCAATTTTAACACTATGAATATTTATTTCTAGATCCTCAAGATCACGATTTTGATGGTTATGAAATCTGAGATAGTGTGTTATTTCCAAATTTAATAATAAAGAACTCTGCTCAAACCAGTCTATCATTTTTTCCATATCGGAGACGCATACTTCTTTCAATCGCTTTTGATCTTTATTACTATTTTTATAAGTCGAGTCATCACTGTAGAAAGTCAGTTTGTCCCGGCTAATGGTCATGTTAAGGTCATTTAAATACAATATAAATAGAACCGGTCCTAGAATCGAACCTTGAGGTACACCAACCTGAACATCTAATTGTGTTGATCTAGTTATTATTTGTTCTTTATTGGTATAATGTTTTACTTCAACAAATTGTTTTCGAGTCAAAAACCCGACAACCATTTATTTTCAGTGTCCCTAACCCCAATACAAGACATCTTCTGCAGAAGTCTGCCATGCTCAACACAGTCAAAGGCGCGACTTAGATCGCAAAAAATGCCAACTGGGCATTCACCCCTTTCCATGTCGCCCACGACACCCTCCACAAAATTTATCACTGCATCCACAGTAGACTTTCCCTTTTGATATCCGAATTGATTTGGCTCTAAAATTTTTGTACTTGGATAAATAAGGCTCTAACTGCAGCAAAAAAGAGTACTCAAAGATTTTTGAAAAAACTGAAGTTAAAGAGACTGGCCTATAATTTTCTGCTTTATATTTATTGTGCTTTTTAAAAACGGGTATTATCTTATTAACTTTAAATTTTTCTGGAAAATGTCCTTCTTTAAAGACCTGTTTACGAGATAAAGGAGCGGTGAAATAATATGATCACAATATTTTTTTACAATAGTGCTTGGAACCCCATCAAAACCACAAGAATTTTTTATCCTAAGTTTTGTATTAACAATTTCTAACGTGGCTGAAGTTAGCTTGGGATTGGGATTTCAGTCTGCGGTAAAGTACAGTCGACCACAAAATAATGCCTAAATCTTTGTTTGGTTTGTTGGTTTAAATAAAATCAATTGACTTTTAGGATAGAAAATTGTTAGGTTTAATCAGTTTATGGAAAAAAAAAATTAATTCGGAATTATTACACCCCGTGGCCCAAAAAAAGAACCTTTGTAACATATAAATTTCAAACTTTTTTGTATTTAAAAAAAATAATATTTCTTGCGACCAGGTATGACAAAAGATCTAAAACAATCTGCCTAACCCAGGTAATAAAGGTAAGGTCCAGGTCTGCTACAGGGTGAGCTCATAAACTATTATAGATTTGTTCTAGTTTTCTACTTAGCAATAGAAGGTTGAAAATAGCCCAAACAACATACTATTAACGGATAATATCAAATTTAGGTTTGGGGGGTGAGCTACAGGGTGATATAGAAATTAGTAGTAAAATTTTGTAAAAATCACATTTTCAAAAAACAACGCTGTCACCAACTTTGGTTTGTAAAAAATAGTTAGGAACAAGATACGCAATCATACCGTTAACTGACTGTATTACCTTTAGATCCAGGAAGTGAGCAACAGGGTGATATCCAAATTAGTAGTAAAATTTTGTAAAAATCACATTTTTAAAAAACAACGCTGTCACCAACTTTCGTTTGAAAAAAATAGTTAGGAACACGATAAGCAATCATACCGTTAACTGACTGTATTACCTTTAGATCCAGGAAGTGAGCTACAGGGTGATATCGAAATTAGTAGTAAAATCTTGTAAGAATCACATTTTTAAAAAACAACGCTGTCACCAACTTTCGTTTGTAAAAAATAATTAAAAACACAATAAGCAATTATACCATTAACTGACTATTACGTATAGATCCAGGAAGTGAGCTACAGGGTGTTATCGAAATTGGTAGTAAAATCTTGAAAAAATCATATTTTAAAAAACTAACACTGTAACACGATAAGTAAGCATACCGGTAACTGACTGTATTACATTTAGATCCAGGAAGTGAGCTACAGGGTGATATCGAAATTAGTAGTAAAATCTTGTAAAAATCACATTTTTAAAAAACAACGCTGTCACCAACTTTTGTTTGTAAAAATTAGTTAGGAACACGATAAACAATTATACCGTTAACTGACTGTCTTACCTTTAGATCCAGGAAGTGAGCTACAGGGTGATATCAAAATTAGTAGGAAAATATTGTAAAAATCACATTTTTAAAAAAACAACAGTGTCACTAACTTTTGTTTGTAAAAAATTGTTAGAAACACGATAAGTAATCATACCGTTAACTGACTGTATTACCTTTAGATCCAGGAAGTTAGCTACAGGGTGGTATCGAAATTAGTAGTAAAATCTTGTAAGAATCACATTTTTAAAAAACAAAGCTTTCACCAACTTTCGTTTGTAAAAAATAGTTAGGAACACGATAAGCAATTATACCATTAAATGACTGTATTACGTATAGATCCAGGAAGTGAGCTACAGGGTGTTATCGAAATTGGTAGTAAAATCTTGTAAAAATCCCATTTAAAAAAAACAACGCTGTCACCAACTTTCGTTTGTAAAAAGTAGTTAGGAACACGACAAACAATCATACCATTAACTGACTTTGTTACATTTAGATCCAGGAAGTGAGCTACAGGGTGATATCGCAATTAGTAGTAAAATCTTGTAAATATCACATTTTTAAAAAACAACGCTGTCACCAACTTTCGTTTGCAAAAACTAGTTAGGAACTAGATACGCAATCATACAGTTAAAAACGAAAGTTGATGACAGCGTTGTTTTTTAAAAATGTGATTTGTACAAAATTTTACTACTAATTTTTTTTTTTTTTTTTTTTTTACGGGTATGCGCACTCGCAAGGAGATCCCTATCACGCTCGAGAAGCGGCAAGTGCGCGGAAATGTTGGTGCGTGTTGGTTTTGAAACGGTTCAGGTTGTAACCTGCAGGGAAAACTGTCGCAGGGAGTTTATTCCACAGCGATGCTGTTCTCCAGAAATATGAATTCTGATATAATGAGGTTCTTGGTGCCTCTATTTTGACAATAAATTGATGGTTACCGTCTGTTTGACGTGTTCGCCTAGTAGGTGCTACTCCCGGGGGGATCATACGTGCCAACTCTTCAGAGCATTTTCCGTGATAATATCTGTAGAAGAGAGATAGATCGCCCACAGTTCTTCGATGTTCGAGACTATCCAAGCTACGGGTAAGTGCGGGGTCATTGATCAGCTTGATAGCTCGTTTTTGCACGGTGTTCAAAAGCATTAAGGTATGTTTGGGTGCCGCACTCCATATATGTGAGCAGTACTCCATAGTTGGTCGAATCTGGGCTTTGTAGAGTATCAGCAGTTGGCTTGGTGTATACAGATGTCTTGTACGAAATAGCACCCCAAGCTTTTGGGACGCCCTTTTAGCTATATCTGCCACGTGACTGTGCCAAGACATGTTGGTCTCTGCAGTGACTCCTAAGATGTTCAACTGGCTCTGCAATGCGACAGCACTTCCAGATAGCATGATATTTGGCTCACCGGTGCTGGTCTTTTTCGAAAACAGGGCTGCTTGGGTTTTCTGCGCGTTGAACTGTACAAGGTTTTTGTTGCCCCAGTCCTCTATTATCTCCAAGTCGTTATTTATCTGTGATATTTCAGTTAGTCTAAGGTAATGGAATTCACGTGCGGAGAGACATGTGGGTGGTATGACTGAGGAGACTACATTGCCATCATCTGCAAAGCAATAAAGTGGATTTACTGTTTTATCTATGAGGTCATTTATGTAAATCAGAAAAAGTGTTGGCGAAAGGATTGCTCCCTGTGGCACACCAGCATTTATTTGGTAAGAGTTGGAGTTCCGGCCATCCAGTGCAACATAAATGGATCTATCCTTAAGGTAACTTTCAAACCAAGTGCAAAGTCTCGGCGACAATCCCGTTGCTTTGAGCTTGTTGAGCAGATTTTCATGCCAGACTTTATCGAATGCTTTAGATATATCTAAGGCAATTGTTCTTGTTTCACCTCGCAACTCAATCGCTTTTTGCCATAAGTGAGTGACGTATGTAAGTAAATCGCCAGTTGACCTATATTTTCGAAATCCGTATTGCTTGTCGTTGATAATTTTGTACTGTTCCAAGTACTTGGTTAGGTGATTGTTCACAACTCTTTCCATTACTTTTGATATCACCGGAAGTAGAGCAATTGGTCTATAGTTTAACGGATCTGTCTTTTTTCCTTTCTTTGGAATGGGTTGTACTGCGGCAGACTTCCATGATGATGGATATACTCCTTGCCTATAAGATAAATTGAATAATTTGGCGAAAGTTGGGGTGAGTTCGCTAGCACAATTTTTGAGTACTATCGCGGGAATGCCATCTGGACCCATTGCTTTGTTTGTATCCAACTTTTTAAGGGATTTTCGTATTTCTCTGTGACAAAAGGGTACCTCTGGCATACTGTGGGAAACCCTTTCAATGAACGGTGGAGTTTTTCCATTTGGCACTGTTAGGTTTGAGTTGGAGGAAAAGATTTTGGCCAGCATATTGGCTTTTTCCTCTGATGTTGTGGCTAAGTGAGTATTTTTATCTGTAAGTGGTGGTATGGATGACTTGGTGAAGTTTGATCCAACGGCTTTTGCAAGAGACCAAAAGGACCTAGAACTACTTGGACAATTCAGCAACCTGTTTTTTATTCTTTGATTGTATGTTTCTTTGGCGGCGTCAATAGTAATTTTGCAACTATTTCTGGCTTCTATAAATTCTGTGTGGTTTTGAGTGGTTTGTTGTCGTTTCCAAAGGTTATATGCTCTGTGTTTTTTCTGTACAGCCGTTTGACACTGGCTGTTGAACCAAGGTTTTGCATTAGCTCTGCGTTTTATTGTATGTGGGATATATGCATCCATTCCAGATAAGATTACTTTTGTTATTTCATTACAGCAAATAGTGGGATCAGCTGTTTTAAAGCAAACCTCTTGCCATGGAAAATCCAGGTAAAACTGTTTAAGGTCATTCCATTTTGCCGATTTATAGTGCCACATTTTACGAGGAAGTGATTGTTGGCTTGGCGGTATGAACATTTCGCACTTTGTTCTTATAAGTTTATGATCGGATGAACCAAGTGGGGGATCTACTTGAATTGTGTACAAGTCAGGATTTGTAGTTAGGAACAAGTCTAAAAGTGCTGCAAATTCACCCCTTTCTGAGATACGGGTAGGTTCATCGACAAGCTGCGTTAGACCACAACTTATGGCAAAAGCTTCTGCTTCCCTGCCTTCATTATCTGTTTTGTTGTGGTGTTTTAGCCAGGGTATATTGTGGACGTTGAAATCGCCTAAAAAAACAATTTCCGCATGTGGATAGTTAGACTGTATACTATCACAGTTTTCGGATAATGTCGCAAAAAAGTTTTGATACTCGGTGTTATTTGGCGGTCGGTAGAGACAGCAAATGAACTTAGTCGATGACTTTGAGGTGAATTTCAGCCATATGATATCGAGGTTCGCTGGTTCTAGCTTCTCCTCTCGATGACATGAAAGGTCATTTTTAATGTACACACAGATCCCAAAATTATGTCGAAATCGGTGGTGTAGGTCATAGCCGGGATAAAGATAGTTCACACTAGGTGTTGCAGAACTGATTTTAGTTTCAGTGAGAACAAGGATGTCAGGTCTTTGTTCTTCAAGATGTTGGTGAACTGAATTCATGTTGGTACTTAATCCTCTTATATTGCTAAAATCAATTCTGAGTTGAGTTTTTGGTCTTCTTTTAATATCTTTGCATGAAGGACCCCCAGGATCACCCGACGCCCGGAGATCCGAGTGGTCGGGTATTTTACCTCCGGAATATTTTGATCCTGGAGGCGCCATCATGCTATTTGTTACTCATTGTTGGAACCGGACTGCCAGCGCAGTAGCGGAACGTGGTGATACCACTTAGCGCTACTCACTTCTGGCATGGTGGTATCTCACCGGTCGACGCCCAATGAGTAAAAAGCGTCTACCACCTACCATTTTGATATCACCCTGTAGCTCACTTTCTGGATCTAAAGGTAATACAGTCAGTTAACGGTATGATTGCTTATCGTGTTCCCAACAATTTTTTACAAACGAAAGTTGTTTTTTAAAAATGTGATTTTTACAAGATTTTGCTACTAATTTCGATATCACCCTGTAGCTCACTTCCTGGATCAGAAGGAGCAAAATTATTTAAGAAAAGCCGGACCTGTCCCTCGCCCCCTCCGATTTTCTTGATTTTTTGGTCGGAATATTACCTACCTGGAGAATAGACAAAAGCCTAAATATTGGCTTTCAAAAAAATTTATTGGCTAAGATATAGCCATTTTTCTGTTTTTCATAAATTTTTGACATTATTTTGGCTATTTTTTATAATTCAGAAGTTTTTTGCAGTAAAATTTTGAAAATTGGTACACTGATGTAGAATTGATCAGAGAACAAGAATGTGGTCAATAATTTGACCTAGGACAAATTTCCACAAAAATGGTGACCAAAACCCCTAAAATTTACAGAAAAATACCCATTTCTTGGGGAAACGTAAAAAATTTTTTTTTTTTTTTAATTTTTCGAATGCGTCTTACAGAAAAAGGATTAGCGAATCATATTTTTCGGATTAATCATTTAGGAAATACATGGTTTCAAATTTGGAAGTTGTTTTTGTAGGCGGTAAAAATTGAAATATTTGACCCAATAAGACAATCTTCGACTTATAGATCTACTTTGTGTGAGCGACACATGTAGCTACCAAGACAAAAGTAAAAAAATGCAAACCCGTTAAACGCGCTGGGTGATTTAGATATATTAGGCCAGTCATTATAGTGAAAAAAGTCCCCCTTGCTTGCAAGCTTGCAAAAGGTGGTAGTCACGATTTCGACAAATGTTGTTCACATTGGAGTTCTAACAGAAAATTTAAGTTTTCGACCTTGAGGGGGGGGCGGTTCCCCCCCGCGGGGGCGGTTCCCTCGCCGTCTTGGATTTAGTATCCACAAAAACGTTTTTTTTTTTAAATTACTTTTAGACAAAAGTTGAAGACAATAAAATTTCTTACAAAAACGCTATTGTACATTTTTTTGTCAGACAAATGGTTTTCGAGTTATGACGCTAAACATTTCGCCGCCTTTTTAGATTTTAAACATTTTTTTATTTAGTGGCCTTTAACTTCAAAACTTATTTTCATCTGTTATAACGTAAAATAAAGACCAACTAATAGCCTAAAAAATGGCCTATGGATGCCAATTAAGTGCTAACCGTGGACTTGCCCCACTTAGGTGATACATCGTTTAAAACATAATTTAATTTTCTACAATAAAGTTGATTATATACTTTCTGCAAAATGAGAAATTGAGGAAATTACATAAAACTGAATAATTTCGGTTTATCTTGCATATACTATGGAAATACAGAAGAAACGGGTGTACTGCTAACACTTAAGGGTTCGTATCTCAGCAAGGGTACCACCCAGAGAAACTCAATGATTATCATTTTATAGGCTATTAGTTGGTCTTTATTTTATGTTGTTACAGATTTTCTCAAAAATAAGCAGTTTCGAAGTTAAAGGCCACTAAAAAAAAATTGGTCAAAATCCAAAATGGAGGTGAAATGTTTAGCGTCATAACTCAAAAACCATTCGTCTGACAAGAAAAACGTATAAAAGCGTTTTTGTAGGCAACTTTAATGTCTTCAACTTTTGTTTAAAACTTTTTTTTCTAAAACGTACAGTAATCAAGTAATTTTTAAAAAACCCTGTTTGTACACCACCTTTTGCAAGCTGGTGGTCTTTTTTTCGCTTTAATGACTGGCCTAATATAGCTAAATCACCCAGTGCGTTTGACGGGTGTACATTTTTAACTTTTTTTTAAGTAGCTGCATGTGTCGCTGACACAAAATCAGTCGAAGATTGTCTTATTGGATCAAAAATCTCAATTTTTACCGCTAACAAAAAAACTTCCAATTTTGAAACAATGTACTTTCTAAACGATTTATCCGAAAAATATGAGTAAATGCTCATTACATTCGCTAATTCTTTATCTATAAGACGCATTTAAAAAATTTGAACAATTTTTTTTTCCAATGTTTCCCCAAGAAATGGGTATTTTTCTGTAAATTTTAGGGGTTTTGGCTACCATTTTTGTGGAAATTTGTCCGAGGTCAAATTATTGACCACTTTCTTGTTTTTTGGTCACTTCTACATCAACGTACCAATTTTCAACTTTTTAGTGCAAAAAACTTCTGAATTATAGAAAATACCAAAAATCGTGTCAAAAATTTATAAAAAACAGAAAAATGGCTATATCTTAGCCAATAATTTTTTTCGAAAGCCAATATTTTGGCTTTTGTCTATGCTCCAGGTAGGTAATATGCCCACAAAAAATTAAGAAAATCGGAGGGGTTGAGGGACAGGTCTGGCTTTTCTTAAATAATCTTGCTCTAGGTAATACAGTCAGTTAACGGTTTTATTGTTTATCGTGTTTCTAACTAATTTTTACAAACAAAAGTTGGTGACAGCGTTGTTTTTTAAAAATGTGATTTTTACAAAATTTTACTACTAATTTCGATGTAACCCTGTAGCTCACTTCCTGGATCTAAAGGTAACACAGTCAGTAAATGGTATGATTGTTTGTCGTGTTCCTAACTAATTTTTAAAAACAAAAGTTGGTGACAGTGTTGTTTTTTAAAAATGTGATTTTTTCAAGATTTTACTACTAATTTCGAGAACAACCTGTAGCTCATTTCCTGGATCTAAAGGTAACACAGTCAGTTAATTGTATGATTGTTTGTCGTGTTCCTAACTACTTTTGACAAACGAAAGTTGGTGACAGCGTTGTTTTTTAAAAATGTGATTTTTACAAAATTTTACTACTAATTTCGATGTAACCCTGTAGCTCACTTCCTGGATCTAAAGGTAACACAGTCAGTAAATGGTATGATTGTTTGTCGTGTTCCTAACTAATTTTTAAAAACAAAAGTTGGTGACAGCGTTGTTTTTTAAAAATGTGATTTTTTCAAGATTTTACTACTAATTTCGAGAACAACCTGTAGCTCATTTCCTGGATCTAAAGGTAACACAGTCAGTTAATTGTATGATTGTTTGTCGTGTTCCTCACTACTTTTGACAAACGAAAGTTGGTGACAGCGTTGTTTTTTAAAAATGTGATTTTTACAAAATTTTACTACTAATTTCGATGTAACCCTGTAGCTCACTTCCTGGATCTAAAGGTAACACAGTCAGTAAATGGTATGATTGTTTATCGTGTTCCTAACTAATTTTTAAAAACAAAAGTTGGTGACAGCGTTGTTTTTTAAAAATGTGATTTTTTCAAGATTTTACTACTAATTTCGAGAACAACATGTAGCTCATTTCCTGGATCTAAAGGTAACACAGTCAGTTAATTGTATGATTGTTTGTCGTGTTCCTAACTACTTTTGACAAACGAAAGTTGGTGACAGCGTTGTTTTTTAAAAATGTGATTTTTACAAAATTTTACTACTAATTTCGATGTAACCCTGTAGCTCACTTCCTGGATCTAAAGGTAACACAGTCAGTAAATGGTATGATTGTTTATCGTGTTCCTAACTAATTTTTAAAAACAAAAGTTGGTGACAGCGTTGTTTTTTAAAAATGTGATTTTTTCAAGATTTTACTACTAATTTCGATAACACCCTGTAGCTCATTTCCTGGATCTAAAGGTAACACAGTCAGTTAATTGTATGATTGTTTGTCGTGTTCCTAACTACTTTTGACAAACGAAAGTTGGTGACAGCGTTGTTTTTTAAAAATGTGATTTTTACAAGATTTTACTACTAATTTCGATATCACCCTGTAGCTCACTTCCTGGATCTAAATGTAATACAGTCAGTTAACGGTATGACTGCGTATCTTGTTCCTAACTATTTTTTACAAACGAAAGTTGGTGACAGCGTTGTTTTTTGAAAATGTGATTTTTACAAAATTTTACTACTAATTTCGATGAGACCCTGTAGCTCACTTCCTGGATCTAAAGGTAACACAGTCAGTAAATGGTATGATTGTTTGTCGTGTTCCTAACTAATTTTTAAAAACAAAAGTTGGTGACAGCGTTTTTTTTTAAAAATGTGATTTTTTCAAGATTTTACTACTAATTTCGATATTACCCTGTAGCTCACTTCCTGGATCTAAATGTAATACAGTCAGTTAACGGTATGACTGCGTATCTTGTTCCTAACTATTTTTTACAAACGAAAGTTGGTGACAGCGTTGTTTTTTGAAAATGTGATTTTTACAAAATTTTACTACTAATTTCTATATCACCCTGTAGCTCACCCCCTGAACCTAAATTTGATATTATCCGCTAATAGTATGTTGTTTGGGCTATTTTCAACTTTTTATTGCTAAGTAGAAAACTAGAATTTTTTAACAAATCTGTAATATTTTATGAGCTCACCCTGTAGCAGGCCTGGACCTTATCTTTATTACCTGGGTTAGGCAGATTTTTTCAGATCTCTTGTCATACCTGATCGCAAGAAATATCTGACAAACATTATTTCTTTAAATACACAAATTTTTAAAAAGTTTGAAATTTATATGTTACCAAGGTTCTTTTTTTGGGCCACGGGATGTAATAATTCCGAATTAATTTTTTTTTGCCATAAACTGATTAAACCTAACAATTTTCTATCCTAAAAGTCAATTGATTTTATTTAAACCAGATATAGGCATTATTTTCTGGTCGACTGTACTTTACCGCAGATTGAAATCCCAATCCCAAGCTAACTTCAGCCACGTCAATTTCTATGAGTTCTGACATTTCTATTTCTCTTAAAATAAAATTTGATGTTAAACTTGGTAGGTCTAGTGGTTGGGCAGAATTTCCGAAGTTGTGGTGATTTTGATATAAATTGGTACGATTAATAAACTTATGAAGACATTTACAAAAATCATATTTTTTTTTCCGGTGACGTAATATATGCGGCGTCGCGACGCTTTCAAATGTGACGTGACATTGATCCAGATTTTCTGAAATAACTTAATAACTACATTAGATAGGACAGTTCTAATTTCACTTTTAGGCAGACAATAAGTGTGTCTTTCTAACAAGGTATTACACTTTAGAAGCGTGGTTAAGTTCCATTAAATAAAAATTGTTAAATTTAGTTTTTATCAAAATTTACATTTTTGTATTTTTCCTTAATTTTGGTTTAACTGAAGCGGTTAAGTGGTTTTAGGGGTGATTTTGGGTTTGGTTACAAACTAAGGTTCCTTTTGAGTCTGCCTATAAGAATATAATATAACTTAGATTTTTCACTTTCAGGAAATGATGCAAAAAATTTTTGAATTTGGTCAAGTCAGTTTTTTTATAAAATCCATGGATTTCGCTCAGAACAAAAACATTTTTTTACTACACTTTATTTTGAACTATTTTTTTCTTAAGTTTTTTATTATTATGTTTTAGAATTTAAAGGAAATTTTAAAAAATGTATTGCAGTTCAAAAAAAATAGTCAGGAAGTTTGTGAATTTAATCCAAACACAAGAAATGATACTTTAAAAATCCTTGAATTTTGAGTCAATTTTGGCACCTCTTCATTCATCTCCATGGGATTTTTATATTTCCCGGGTGATTTTGTTCCTCCAAAAGAATTTACTTTCCCAAGGACAAGCTTTCAAAATTTGTGTAAATCTTCAAAAACCATATTGAAGTTTTCATGCCATTTGCCCCCAAAAATAGCTATTTTTAGAGAATCTCTGAAATCCCATAAAAACAAGTCATTACTGTTATTTACTTTGTAGATCTATGACTTGAACTTAACTATATAAATTTTTGTAATTCCATTATATAAAGCATTAATTTTTTTTTTAATTAGTGACCACATACTATCATCCAGTTTATTAAAATATCGGGTGAAGCAAAAAAAAACAAAAAAAAAACGGAAATTTTTTTTCGTTATAACTCTTGAACTATGCTACCGATTTTTATTGAAAAAAGCTGATGTTCGCAGGAAATGAATCAAGATTTTAAGAAAAAATAATTTATCCGCTATCTTGAAATTACAAGATGGAGCACAAAATCATGCTAAACCCTTTAAATTTGCTTGTTGAAGTGTAAGCTTCTTTAAGAGCGTTTAGCAGTTTTTGTGGGTAATGAATTGAACTGAGCCGTCAGGCTCGGCTATGTAACGCTCACTCGGGTGAAGTCGGCTCGAGGTGACTAACTGCGAGAGGAACATTCAGCGCGCGATATGATGATGCAGATGAAGGCCAGTATTATTAATTTCGCCTTGTTGAAGTTTACACTTCTGCCGTGTGGTCTTAAGCACACACACTTTTTTTTATTTTTATGTTCCAGATCTTTTTTTAGTTTTTTTTAATTTATAAAAAAATCCTATTTCTGCCACGCACGGACGAGGTACGCATTACTAAAATCAGTTGGATTGTTCCAAAAAAATTAATTTTTGTTTTAACCTTTATTGTACAGATTTCAATTCTCCATTCATTATTATTACTAGACCGATTTTCCTCAAATAAAAAGTATCAAGGCAAAAATTAGTTGCGCTTTAAAGGTCCCTATCGAAATTTATCACCTTCTTAAAATTCAGGATGGCGGTCAGAATCAAACTTAACCTTTCAAAGAGGTTTGTCTATTCTTATGTTTCGAGAAACTATTCGTTTTTTTTTAATTCGTTAAAAAGATCTTTATCCGCCACACAGAACAAAACTTAAATCATTAAAATTGGCTTAGCAGTTTCGGAAATATTAATTTTTGTTTTAACCATTGATAGAGCAAAGATGTTTGACAAACTATACGATTGCCTAATTCTGTCTGCATTTCCTCCCAAATTCATTAAAACTAAACCGATTTCAATTAAATGAAAAGTATCATAGTGAGATTCGATGGCTCTTTAAGCATCATAATATTTGTCTCTTTATGAAGGATCGCTATTTTTAGTTGCGAGTAATTTTTACCCCCTGTCGATGTTAACCATGATGCTTTTTTGTTCATTAAAAGCAGTTCATTAATAAGGAATTCATAAGCAAAGAAATGCAAGCAGAATTAAAAAAGCAAACAAGAAATCCATCCCAAATTTTTAGGATCATAGAATGATTGCTAATTTCTGAAGAAAGTGTATTTTTACAATATAATAATATTTTTTTTTACTTCCTGTTAAACTTTGATAAATTATTATAATCCAAAAAACTATTTTGTCTAGGGGTAAGGCCATCAACGACGCAGTCACCTAAGGTTTTGTTATATGAGGGCAGTCAAATGCGTACAATAAAACATAAAATTTATTAAAAACTTAATAACACCACTTGCAATGTGCAATTCACCCTATTAAAATCGATGATATAGTTAAAAAGTTATAATTAATAATAGTGATTGGTTTTTTCGGGCAACGGGTATATATAAATATATATGATCAGGAGAGGCATCAAAATAGGCGGCCAATACTCCAGCCCCGGACCTGAACCTAATAATTATAAAAACATGTAATTTAACATTCTCTAGTTAGAAAAAACAAAAATTTATAATTACCGAAATAGAAAAGAAATACTTATTAACTTAGATATTTATGAAATAATAAACTCCGCTAGCGATATTTTTGAAATACCCGCAATTTTATAAAAAAATACAACTTACCAAGAAACCTAAATTAGGTTTGTTGCGAAATTTTATTAAAATATTCTGATTTTCTTCTCTACGAATGCACCAAAAAGATAATGACACAATGTGTTGCATTGTTTTTGACACATTTATTATAGCCATCAGATTTCTAATTACTTGGAGCCATATAACTATGAGATACTTGAAATAATACTCTAGAGGTGGTATTGCATAGAGTAGGATTTCCTTAAGGTCGATAAGTATATCAGTAGTAACTCAGGTGACCAACAAATTGGGAGGAAACATGATGACGCCTCCGCGATGCTTAATTTCAAATTCACTATTACAGGTATTATGGGAAGATTGCCAACATTTTACAAATAAAGCCTTAAAATTACTGCCTATATAAAGCATTCCTAAAATTGTCGTATTATAATATTTTTACCCTAGAACTAATATAGTACAATAAATATAGGTACACGCTGATCTAGAGCTAAATAGAAAACATTTGTAGGTACTTGCAAACCCCAAAAGCCGCAGAAAACAGCCAGTAATTTATTTGGTATTTGTATTTTTTGTAACTTTAGACCCCTTTAGTAGGCATGGGCAAACCGGGCTTCTGCTCAGTGGCGCCCAATCATAGGGGCGCCAAATCAGAGCTCTAAAGGTGCTAAATTGTACATCTAGAGTAGCCGGTTTAGATGTATTTAGAAGTATGAGTATAGGCACGCCAATTTACTGTTTCGCCCAGGGCGCCTAAATATCTATTGTGGGTCCTGTTATGGGCTTCAGTTATTTAAATGTATTGTAGGTTCCAAGGTTCTATATAAATTCAAAGCATTTTGAGACATAAAACATATTAATATTTTGACAGCAAATAATTAAAGTTTTTGTAGTGGGCACCCCTACTAAATATAAAAATTTTGGTTCCGTTTTCGAGAATTAAGGTTCTTTTTAAATTTGGTATGGCTGTATGATTTTAAACATTATAAAATTGTCATTTGTAAAACGATATTTAAGGTAAATGTTGTATTTTTGGGAATTTCGACAATTTTTTAAAAAGTGCTATTTTTAAGTATGTTTTTATGCCAAAACTCAGGCACGATTTTTGTAAAATTATACAGTTTTTGGCTTGTTTCTTAATATAACTAATTCCTTTGGAGGATCAAAATCACCCAGAAAATATAGAAATCCGAGGCACACAAATGAAGAGATGTCAAATTGAGCCCTAAATCCAATGTTTTTTTTTACATAGCATTACTTAAGTTTGAATTTTTTTATTAGACACCCGGTCTATTTTACATTTACCGGAATATTTTTTAAAATAATTTTGTTAAGTTTTAATAATATTTAGACAAGAAATAAGAATAAAAAAATTAGTAGTAGTACTTAAAAAAAATTATTTAATCTTAAGAGCATTTTTTTAAATTTTTTTACAAAACGCGATATTGCTAATTTTGGTATTTTTTTGCGCGGTTCCGTGTAAAGATAATACATAAATTTAAGCACATTGTGATAGGCTAACTCAAAAAATACAATAATTATTATACCAGATCAATATCACCACCAAACTGTGTTCGAGGGAAGCAAATAATCCAAAAATTTCAAAAATTACAAATTTAAATTTTGGTGAAAATTTCATTTCTAAAATTTTTAATAAAAAAACTCAAAATATTTGTTGAGATTGTTATAGAGCGGTAGATAGATACATCTACTGGCTGCATAAAACTGAAAACAAAATTGTCCTACAAATTACCGTTTCTGAGATATTTGACAAAAAGTAGGTTACTATCAATCTTCACATTTAGGGCGTCGCGACGCTACCTATAATGCGACGCCGAGCAAATCACTGTTTTTTCCTAACTTCGTAGGAAGTCCTTAAACAGCATGCCAAGTTATATCAAAATCACCCAAAAATTTCCAATTTGACTGCCCGACCATAGTGGTTTAGGTTGTTTGTTTATTATGTTCAAAATATCTAAAGGCGCATCAAAGTACCGGGTGTCACGCTAAAAATATTTGGCGGGAAAGCCGATTTGTCATTACTATTTTTTAATTGGTATTATAGGGTAAATGCGCCAATAGTTGGCCCCCAAACGGTACTCGGCCATCTTTGTCATTTTTATGAAATAATAAGAAAAATATTGTAATTAGAAAATTCAGCGCTAATCTTATGCATTTTTATTCCATTTTTCTATTCATACCAATAATTTTTATATAAACAGAAAATACTGTCATTTTAAAATGACAGTTTAAAATTGCCGTGCACGTTATGTTCGTTTAAAGTACGAAATTTTAAGATTTTTGCTACATGTAGATGGTGTATTATTTTGAGTGAACTGTAAAGTCTGCTTACTAAATTTTAGATTGCTATTATTTGGGAGGTATTTTTGTAGTCATTTAAAGCTAAAAATCGTAAAAACATAATCACAATTTAGTTTTTTTTTTCTGATGGCCGACTACTGGTAGCGCATAATTCTAAAAATCTACTGTCGGCCGGGCGCCCGACCTAATATTTTTTTCAAAACCAGTAGTCGGCCCCCTTCAACTGCAATGCTTTTAAAGCAGACTGACTTCAGGATTTGTTTGGCCAGTATTCAGCCATAGTGTTTCTTATGCTGGGTTTATACAGATAAAAATAAAAAAATATATTTAAAAAAATACAATTTAATTTTTGCGCATGTGTGAAATCGCATTACATGGCTTTTATATTCGTTTTGATGTAGAATTTTGTTTTCATTTTCGTGTTTTATTGCCATTTTAGGCACTCCAACTAAAGCCACTGGTTTAATAAAAACATACATACTTGTTTATTGTACTTAAAAAAATGTTACCCGAGATGTTACCTTTTTTTAAAGATTTTTAAAATTATTTATTTGTTTTTCTAACGTATTTTTTAACGTTTTTATAGGATTTTAATTCTTTTTGGATTTTTGTAAATAAGTAAATAAGAAAGTTTGTTTGTTCCTACTGGATTTTAATTTTTTTATTATTACCTCTCATCTAGTATAAAATATCTAGGCCGTCTACTGGTTGAAAATCGGCCGACCTTAGATTCTTGGTGGCCGAGTACTGGAATTCTTGTACATTTTTAATATTTTTCTTTTTAAATTTTTGGTTGGTTGGTTGGTTTCCATTGTAGGATTTGTTTAGGTAGTCTTTCATCAAGGGCGCACCCAGTGGGGGGGGGGGGCCGGGGCCCGGGCCCCCCCAAGCCTTAGATTTTTAATATATGTTCTACATATTTGATGATAAAACATGAAAAATACCTTAAAATTTGACATCAGGAGGCTTCGGGCCCCCCCCCCCAACCCCAAGCTGTGGCGTAGTTGCGAAAAGACATGATGACGTTTTTTTGTTTTGTTTTTTGGGCGCAGGATTTTTGAGGGCGCTCTTTGTACCTGTCGGTCTCCCTCACACATCATGACCTTTTTTTTTTTTTGTTTTTTTTTTTTGGTCGTCAGTTTTTTGAGGGCGCGCTTTGTAGCTGTCGGGCCCCCCCCCCCAAGACACATTCCTGGGTGCGCCACTGCTTTCATCATTCATTCTTTGTACATGTCCGTACCACACCAGTTGTTTTGTTCTTATATCATCCACTAAAGTACGTTCACCCACTGTCATAATTTCTCTTATTCTTTGATTTGTAACTCTTTCTCTTTTTGATTTCCCTGCTGCTCTTCTCCAATAGTCCATCTCCGTAGCGGAAAGCATTTTTTCTGTTCTATCCTTGATTGGCCATACTTCTGAGCCGTTTGTAATAATACTTTTTACAATGGTGTTATATATAAGCTTTTTGTTATGTTTTGATATACTTTGGTCCCAAATTATTCCATTTAATAAAGTTATTGCTTTTCTTCCTTGTACGTTTCGATCTTTTATAGCTTTGTCTAGTGTTCCGTCAGCTGTAATTTTTAGACCTAAGTATTTATACTCATCACAGGAGTGAATTCGCTGCCCGGTATTTAAGATTAGATCCTGTTTAATTCCACCGATACACATATACTCTGTCTTATTGAGATTAACCTCTAGTCCCCACTTATTGTACTCTTCTATTAGTTTTCGTGTCATATATTCGAGGTCGTCATCATTTTTTTTAAATTATTTTTTAAGTAAATGAACATAAAAATGAATTCTTCGAAAATTGATATCCCTCGAGAACTTATTTGAAGTCTGTAGACGAAGCAAAGCAAGATCTGCTGCCATTAAAGTCAAGGAAGATCTATGAAAAGCACTAAAAAGATTTTTAAGTTGCTAGGTTAATTCTTTGGATTATTATATTATATGCAAAATGTTTGGCAAATGTACGTACATAGTACGTACTTTAGTACGTCCATAGTACGTACAAAGCGAAGGAAAATAATGGCTAAAGTTACGTCCCTTCGACGTACATATGTGGATGTAAGTCCAAGAATGTACGTACTATGTACGTACATACGTCGCAGAGTTACGTACCATGTACGTACATAGTACGTACTTGTGCTGTCTGGGGTCGAATTTATAAAGGATAAAGTTAGCTAAAGGAGGGCGTGCAAGATATTTTTACATTTAGACCCACCGGCGGTTCTACGGGGGAGGGGCGGTTACTGGGGGTAATTACCCCCCCCCCCCCAGAGTTCGAAAAAATTATATTAGGTATAAAGGCTGGTAGCTGCTACAGGCAAGTTAAAGGCTAAGAAAAATATTTTTGTTGGCTTTATGAGACCCCCGACAATAAGCGCATAGGAAAAAAACGCAGAAGAAATATGCACAAAGGAAAAAAGCGCATACGAAAAAAATCGCACGCGAAAAAACACGGACAGAAGTCGTCTGTACATTTGACGAGACCTACCTAGTATGTAGGTATCCATATGTTTTTTAGTGAGCTATCTAAATGTTTTCAACAAATAAAAGTTTTATATTATACTAGATAAGACTAGAGACCCTGTATATATAATATTTTAAAAAACATACTGGGTCTCTAGATATGACTAACCTCCATAAAAAAAAACAGATACTATTTGTCCAAAACCCTAATTTAAAGTCACCGCTTGACCATTACCCCCCCAGAATTTGGCTCCAGAACCGCCCTTGTTTAGACCTCTGGGCGTCGCACAGTGCGGACAAAAATAGGGTTTTTGGACAATAATCAATATCTTTGTTTTTCAAAAAAGTTAATTTTTTTATAGGGTATCCGATAAAGTGTAGTCTAAAGGTTAAAATAAGTAAAACTTTTTAAAATATATACAGGGTGTTCCTTAAGGGTTTGCGAATATTTAAGGAGGTGATTCTAGATTAAAAAATAATGATAATTTGTCGTATAAACTATGGTCGAAAAATGCACCGTTATAAAAATACAGGGTGTTAAAGTTTTCAAAAAAAAATTGAAATTTATTAATACTTTCGAAATCATTAGGGATATTTTATTTAAATTTGCTACATAACCATAAATGTCTAAGGCGCATATTTTCCAAGAAGAAAATGATTTTTAACTTCGACAGTGGCGTGCGTACGGGCACTAGCTTTTTTATTTTTTTAGAAAAAAATAGTACGCCACTGGGTTTTTTCAAAAAAGTTTTACTTTTTAAATTATCCACTTAATTAATTCTAAAGAAAAAAGGTCTCTTAATTTTTTTCTCTACAGGGCGTCGTTCTTGAGTAAAAAAATAAAAACCGTTGTTCTGCAAAAGCAAAATAATGTGACCAGTTAAAGAATACAATTGATCAAGTTGCCTTAGAAATATCTCGATTTAATTCAAATTTAGTACGTAATAATAGGCTATTAAGATGCGTTTTTCTCAATAAAAAAATAATGTTTAGCTTCATCAGTGGCGTGCGTACGGGTACTAAATTTTAAATTTTTAAAGAGAAAATAGTACGCCACTGGTTTTTTTTAAAACATTTTTCTTCTTTCGAATTCCTCTTTAATTTAAAAGAAAAAAAGTATCTTTAGTTTTTTTTCTACAGGGCGTCGTTTTTGAGTAAAAAAATAAAAACCGTTGTGTTGCCAAAGAATGTAATTTATTTAAGAATACATTAATCTAGTTGCCTTGGAAATACTTAAAATATGTATATATATATACAGGGTGTTCCTTAAGGGTTTGCGAATATTTAAGGAGGTGATTCTACATTAAAAAATAATGATAATTTGTCGTATAAGCTATGGTCGACAAATGCACCGTTATAAAAATACAGGGTGTTAAAGTTTTCAAAAAAAAATTGAAATTTATTAATAATTTCGAAATCATTAGGAATATTTTATTTAAATTTGGTACATAACTATAAATGTCTAAGGCGAATATTTTCCAAGAAGAAAATGATTTTTAACTTCGACAGTGGCGTGCGTACGGGCACTAGCTTTTTATTTTTTTAGAAAAAAATAGTACGCCACTGGTTTTTTTCAAAAAAGTTTTACTTTTTGAATTATCCACTTAATTCTAAAGAAAAAAGGTCTCTTAATTTTTTTCTCTACAGGGCGTCGTTCTTGAGTAAAAAAATAAAAACCGTTGTTCTGCAAAAGCAAAATAATGTGACCATTTAAAGAATACAATTGATCCAGTTGCCTTAGAAATATCTCGATTTAATTCAAATTTAGTACGTAATAATAGGCTATTAAGATGCGTTTTTCTCAATAAAAAAATAATGTTTAGCTTCATCAGTGGCGTGCGTACGGGTACTAAATTTTAAATTTTTAAAGAAAAAATAGTACGCCACTGGTTTTTTTTAAAACATTTTTCTTCTTTCGAATTCCTCGTTTAATTTAAAAGAAAAAAAGTATCTTTAGTTTTTTTTTCTACAGGGCGTTGTTTTTGAGTAAAAAAATAAAAACCGTTGTGTTGCCAAAGAATGTAATTTATTTAAGAATACATTAATCTAGTTGCCTTGGAAATACTTAAAATATGACACTTAAAAAAAAATAAAGAGACTTTTTTTCTTTAGAATTAAGTGCAATATTCAAAAAGTAAAAATGTTTTGAAAAAAACCAGTGGCGTACTATTTTTTCTTTAAAAATTTAAAATTTAGTACCCGTACGCACGCCACTGATGAAGCTAAACATTATTTTTTGTTGAGAAAAACGCATCTTAATAGCCTATTATTACGTACTAAATTAAATCGAGATATTTCTAAGGCAACTTGATCAATTGTATTCTTTAAATGGTCACATTATTTAGCTTTTGCAGAACAACGGTTTTTATTTTGTCACTCAAGAACGACGCCCTGTAGAGAAAAAAATTGAGAGACCTTTTTTCTTTCGAGTTAAATGGATAATTCAAAAAGTAAAACTTTTTTGAAAAAAACCAGTGGCGTACTATTTTTTTCTGTAAAAATAAAAAAGCTAGTGTCCGTACGCACGCCACTGTCGAAGTTAACCATCATTTTCTTCTTGGAAAATATGCGCCTTAGACATTTATGGATATGTGCCAAATTTGAATAAAATATTCCCAATGATTTCGAAATTATTAATAAATTTCAATTTTTTTTTGAAAACTTTAACACCCTGTATTTTTATAACGGTGTATTTTTCGACCATAGTTTATACGACAAATTATCATTATTTTTTAATGTAGAAACACCTCCTTAAATATTCGCAAACCTTTAAGGAACACCCTGTATATATATATATATATATATATATATATATATATATATATATATATATATATATATATATATATATATATATATATATATATATATATATATATATATATATATATATATATATATATATATTTGTCATTTTGTAGCATTAGTTTATGATCGGTTAGGTCTGTTTGCTGTAAATTATCTTTTTTGCTAATTTATTTTTACAATCTTTCCAAAAATGGTTATTTATTCCAATGCGGAAATGGCGGAAATGCATTACATGTATGGTCTCGCCGATGGTAATGCAGAGGAAGCCAGACGTCTGTACCACCAGAGGTATCCAAACCGTGTTTTGCCAGACAGCCGAACCTTTTCTAATATCCATCGGCGTCTAGTTGAAACTGGCAGTGTTAGATGGGGTACAGCTGAAGGTAGACCTCAAATTGTAAGAACACCTGAAATTGAGGAAGCGGTATTGCAGGAAGTGGAGGAACATCCTGAAACCAGCACGAGGAAAATCGCCAGAAACCTATACATTTGCCACCAAATTGTATGGAGTATTTTAGTGGATTTTTTATTGTATCCTTACCATATTTTAAGGGTCCAGGCTTTATTGCCAAGAGATTTTCCAGGGCGAGTAACTTTCTGCCAGTGGTATGTCCATAATATTGAACGAAATCCGCAATTCGAAAATTTAATTATGTTTACAGACGAAGCCCATTTTTCAAGAAATGCCATTCAAAATGTACGTAATAATTATTTGTGGGCAGAAGAAAATCCTCATGCGGTAAGTCAAACGCATTTTCAGCAACAATTTTCGGTTAACGTGTGGGCAGGCATTATTCATAATTATTTAATTGGTCCCAAGAATGGCCACCAAGGTCCCCCGACCTTAACAGTTTAGACTTTTTCTTGTGGGGACATCTTAAAACCCTAGTCTATACAAATCCGCCTATTAATACCGTTGAAGAATTAAGAGAAAGAATAGTTCTGTCCTGCGACAGAATAAGAAATACTGCAGGAATATTCCAAAGAGTACGCAGTTCTATGAGAAGGCGGGCAGAAGCATGCATTTTAAGTGGAGGGGGCCATTTTCAGCAATTTTTGTAAAAACGTTATTTGTAATATGTATTGTATTAAATTATTGATTTAAAATTATTCTAATTTTGCAAGCCTTTTTTTGCGTTCCTGTAAAATTTATACAACTGCACATAGCAGATTTTGAATTGTCAATGACGATATTCAAATGCATGATTAATTGCAAAATTGTATTTAATAAATTACATTACTTTCCTTTGGCAAAACAAAGGTTTATATTTTTTTACTCAAAAACGACGCCCTGTAGAAAAAAAACTAAAGAGACTTTTTTTCTTTAGAATTAAGTGCACTATTCAAAAAGTAAAAATGTTTTGAAAAAAACGAGTGGCCTACTATTTTTTCTTTAAAAATTTAAAATTTAGTACCCGTACGCACGCCACTGATGAAGCTAAACATTATTTTTTATTGAGAAAAACGCATCTTAATAGCCTATTATTACGTACTAAATTTGAATTAAATCGAGATATTTCTAATACAACTTGATCAATTGTATTCTTTAAATGGTCACATTATTTTGCTTTTGCAGAACAACGGTTTTTATTTTTTTACTCAAGATCGACGCCCTGTAGAGAAAAAAATTAAGAGACCTTTTTTCTTTCGAATGAAGTGGATAATTCAAAAAGTAAAACTTTTTTGAAAGAAACCAGTGGCGTACTATTTTTTTTTGTAAAAATAAAAAAGCTAGTGCCCGTACGCACGCCACTGTCGAAGTTAACAATAATTTTCTTCTTGGAAAATATGCGCCTTAGACATTTATGGTTATGTGCCAAATTTGAATAAAATATCCCCAATGATTTCGAAATTATTAATAAATTTCAATTTTTTTTTTGAAAACTTTAGCACCCTGTATTTTTATAACGGTGTATTTTTCGACCACAGTTTATACGACAAATTATCATTATTTTTTAATGTAGAATCACCTCCTTAAATATTCGCAAACCTTTAAGGAACACCCTGTATATGTCATTTTATTTAAAATATAAAAAAAATAAATTAAAGTACATTCAGTTTAACCTTCAGTTACGTTAAAAATATAAATCAATTTACTTTTGTGTTAGAAATTAAACTAAAATTATTTTTTTTATTCGGATTCATGGGCGTAGTTAGGAAGGCTTGGGGGGGCTAAGTCCCTTCCAGAAAAATTAAATTAGCAACCCCAAAATAATTATTTTTACCATACACACACATTGCACCCTCAGTTTCTTTGTTCTTAAAGATGATTCTAAGAAAGCCGTTTAGGCCGTCCACGACTCGGTCCGGGTACGGCCTCTGTTTCCGAATCTGTATTTTTTGATTTTTCTGAATCCGTTTTATAATAAAATTTCTCAGATATAATATCTTTATTTAACCATTCGAAATAACGGTTTTGAAAATAAATTTTGTTTCGTCCCGATAGCTTCCATTTGAAACTGAGACTTTTGCAAAAATTTAATGATGCCTTATATAGGGTTTGGTTATTTTTGTCAGAACACCTTCTAAACCCAACAAGGGTTGAATTTTTTTGAAAATATTTAACACCTTCAGATTTTCGTGAGAGGCCACTCATTTAACAAGTCTGAATGTTTTATGCTTATGCGTTCTAAAAGTAAAAAAAAAAGTGATAAAATAGTATATCACTTTTATCCCGAGAAGAAAATATTGTATGTAGCTACAGTTTGCCGAGTGCTCAAAATATACTTTAGTCATTTTTGGGCCCCGTTTTTATTAAAATTATTTTGCAAGAAAAACAGACTTCCCACTTTTACGTTTTTTCTTTGAACGTCACTTTTTATCCCTTTTATACTTTATCCCTAAAATTTGTGATAAAAAGCGCACTTTTGATCTCCAAAGTGCAAAAAATCTATTTTTTTTTTAAATATTTTCCCACACAAACACCAGAATAATTTTTGGCATACATATTTTAAGACTGATAGCAGTATTTTTATAATTTTATTGACTACCTCAAATTATTGTTTTTGTGTGTTCCCATTAACAAAAAACGGCCAATACGATATGCGATACTAAAATATTTAATTTTCCATTTGGCTCACAGTAGTATAAGGTGACTTAGTACCATAAATATTTTGGGAATTTTTTTAAAATGTATTATCACCTATAACCACTCGCCATCACTGAATAATAAGCCTCATATCTTCTCCAGATTTAGTGCCATTTTTGCTGCCGCCATTTTTGAAGTTGATGAGAGCTGTCACAATTTTATATTTGTCCAAATGGCGGCAAGACTGGTTTTAAGGGTATACCTAAACAGGAGATGATGTGAGGCCTCTCAACCGCGGTGGTAACCAATGTGTTATAAATTATTAGGATTGAAATATATTATTTAAAAAAATACAGCACCCTTAGTAGCAGCCAGTAGCAAAAAATATTTATGCTTCCTTTTTGCTAATTCATTGGACTAATATTTAGGATATATGCCAGACCTTGCAAATCTTTGCAATTTTTTATAACCTTAATAAAATTTAAAAAATATTTTTTTTTGTAAGCGTAACAGTTTTAATTAAATTATTTTAAAAGCGAGACGTCAATTTAACAAAATTTTATTTAAACAAGTAGCGTAAATATATATCACTGTAATACTTAAAGAAAAATTTTTTTATATTTAAATGCAGAAGCAGTAAAATTAATTTTCTGATAGGTATTTTATACGATTTTTTTGTACCTGTTTTAAAATAACGACTTTAACTATTTATTTTGTTCACTTTCGCAAGTGTGACTAAAAAATAGGTTATGATTACAGATAAACTGGACATTTGTCTATACTTTTGCAATATTAAAACTTTTAAAATGTAACCTCAGGTTTTCGAATATTGCCCACAGGAGTCCGCACTGTGCGTCGCGTCTTAACGCAGAGACAATTTATTCCTTTCTCTATATGTCGTAACGTGTCGAATCCGAGACCGAACGGAACCAATGCGCAAGTTAGCTGAAAGCGTTTTTTCTTGGAGTAACACACAAAGTAACCAGCCAAGCAGACGTGGTTGCTTGAAAAGTTTGAGGTTTACGGTGTTTGATGTGTGTGCTCAAACTAGTTTTTTGTTTCCAAAATTTCGAAATTTAAAGTAGGTTACATGATGATGACATACAACATACAACTGGTCACTTTGAGTAACCGTAATCATTTCAAATAACTTAAATTAGTATGTGCCTGAAGTTATCGACATCCACATCGTCACATCGTCATTTTTTACAGCGGACCAAACAAATAGTGTTTGTGGTAAATGAAAATCTCACTGGGGCTATTTTTAAGAGGCTCTGATGTTTGTAAATTACTAAAGCAGTTCCACCGAATCGAGAAGGGTGGAAATCAAGTAAAATTAGGATAATTTTCCGGCGTTTTTCAATATTAGAGCAATAAAATTAGATCAAAATAATGGGTTGAAAAAAGGTTTAAAATTGCGGTGCTGAAGTGATAACATTGTTTAAATATTGGTTTAAGGCTTAATATGTATTAACAATTAACACTCCCAAGAAACAAAACTATCATTTGACAGTTGGTTTTAATAGGCCGGTAAAATAGGACCAAAAAAAAAGAAAATTATATTTGACACGAAATTCAAAGTTATAGCGCTTACGTTAGCGGCAGCTTAATGGAACCTTTCAATGCTTTTTAGAAACAAAAGTGTCATTTGTCACGTTACCTTAATAGGCCGGTAAAATAAGAACAAATAAAAAAAATTATATTCATTTGACATGAAATGCGCGCTTGTAGCGCTTGGATAATAGTGGCAGTTTAATGGTACCTTTCAATGCTTTCTAGAAACAAAAGTATCATTTGTCACTTTACCTTAATAGGCCGGTAAAATAAGAACAATATTCATTTGACATGAAATTCGCGCTTGTAGCGCTTGGTTAATAGTGGTAGTTTAATGGTACCTTCCAGTGCTCTCTAGAAACAAAGGCGTCATTTGTCAATTTACCTTAATAGGCCGGTAAAATAAGAACACATAAAAAAAGAACAATATTCATTTGACATGATATTCGCGCTTGTAGCGCTTGGATAATAGTGGTAGTTTAGTGGTACCTTCCTGTGCTTAATAGAAACAAAAGTGTCATTTGTCAATTTACCTTAATAGGCCGGTAAAATAAGACCAAATAAAAGAAAACAATATTGATTTTTATATGAAGTGCGTGCTTGTAGCGCTTGGATACTAGTGGCAGTTTAATGTTACCTTCCTGTGCTTTCTAGAAACAAACGTGTCATTTATCAATTTACCTTAATAGGTCGGTAAAATAAGAACAAATAAAAAAAACAATATTCATTTGACATGAAATGCGCGCTTGTAGCGCTT
The DNA here is from genome assembly GCA_963576565.1 of Aspidapion aeneum. Lineage (NCBI taxonomy): Eukaryota > Metazoa > Arthropoda > Insecta > Coleoptera > Brentidae > Aspidapion > Aspidapion aeneum. Next base: position 27,004,256 of record OY755038.1, on the reverse strand, counting down.
GGATAATAGTGGTAGTTTAATGGTACCTTCCAGTGTTTCTAGAAACAAAGGTGTCATTTGTCAATTTACCTTAATAGGCCGGTAAAATAAGACCAAATAAAAGAAAACAATATTGATTTTTATATGAGATGCGCGCTTGTATACTAGTGGCAGTTTAATGGTACCTTCCAATGCTTTCTAGAAACAAAAGTGTCATTTGTCAGTTTACCTTAATAGGCCGGTAAAATAAGACCAAATAAAAGAAAACAATATTGATTTTTATATGAAATGCGCGCTTGTATACTAGTGGCAGTTTAATGGTACCTTCCAATGCTTTCTAGAAACAAAAGTGTCGTTTGTCAATTTACCTTAATAGGCCGGTAAAATAAGACCAAATAAAAGAAAACAATATTGATTTCTATATAAAATGCGCGCTTGTAGCGCTTGGATACTAGTGGCAGTTTAATGGTACCTTTCAATGCTTTTTAGAAACAAAAGTGCCATTTGCCACTTTACCTTAATAGGCCGGTAAAATAAGAACAAATAAAAAAAGAACAATATTCATTTGACATGAAATTCGCGCTTGTAGCGCTTGGATAATAGTGGTAGTTTAATGGTACCCTCCAGTGCTTTCTAAAAACAAACGTGTTATTTGTCAATTTACCTTAATAGGCCGGTAAAATAAAACCAAATAAAAGAAAACAATATTGATTTTACATAAAATGCGCGCTTGTAGCGCTTGAATAATAGTGACAGTTAAATGGTACATTTCAATGCTTTTTAGAAACAAAAGTGTCATTTGTCAATTTACCTTAATAGGCCGGTAAAATAAGACCAAATAATAGAAAATAATATTGATTTTACATGAACTGCGTGCTTGTAGCGCTTGGATAATACTGGCAGTTTAATGTTACCTTCCAATGCTTTCTAGAAACAAAAAGTGTCATTTGTCAATTTACCTTAATAGGCCGGTAAAATAAGACCAAATAAAAGAAAACAATATTGATTTTTATATGAAATGCGCGCTTGTAGCGCTTGGACACTAGTGGCAGTTTAATGGTACCCATCAATGCTTTCTAGAAACAAAAGTGCCATTTGTCACTTTACCTGAATAGGCCGGTAAAATAAGAACAATATTCATTTGACATAAAATTCGCGCTTGTAGCGCTTGAATAATAGTGACAGTTAAATGGTACCTTCTAATGCTTTTTAGAAACAAAAGTGTCATTTGTCACTTTACCTTAATAGGCCGGTAAAATAAGATCAAATAAAAGAAAACAATATTGATTTTACATGAAATGCGCGCTTGTAGCGCTGAGATATTAGTGGCAGTTTAATGGTACCTTCCAATGCTTTCCAGAAACAAAAGTGTCATTTGTCAATTTACCTTAATAGGCCTGTAAAATAAGAACAAATAAAAAAAAACAATATTCATTTGATATGAAATGCGCGCTTGTAGCGCTTGGATAATAGTGGTAGTTTAATGGTACCTTCCAGTGCTTTCTAGAAACAAACGTGTCATTTGTCAATTTACCTTAATAGGCCGGTAAAATAAGAACAAATAAAAAAAACAATATTCATTTGATATGAAATGCGCGCTTGTAGCGCTTGGATAATAGTGGTAGTGTAATGGTACCTTCCAGTGCTTTCTAGAAACAAACGTGTCATTTGTCAATTATCTTAATAGGCCGGTAAAATAAGACCAAATAAAAGAAAACAATATTGATTTTGCATGAAATGCGCGCTTGTAGCGCTTAGATAATAGTGGCAGTTTAATGGGACCTTCCAATGCTTTCTAGAAACTGACGTGTCATTTGTCAATTTACCTTAATAGGCCGGTAAAATAAGAACAAATATAAAAAACAATATTCATTTGACATGAAATGCGCGCTTGTAGCGCTTGGATAATAGTGGCAGTTTAATGGGACCTTTCAATGCTATCTAGAAACAAAAGTGTCATTTGTCAATTTACCTTAATAGGCCGGTAAAATAAGAACAAATAAAAAAAGAACAATATTCATTTGACATGATATTCACGCTTGTAGCGCTTGGATAATAGTGGCAGTTTAATGCTACCTTCCAATGCTTTCTAAAAACAGAAGTGACATTTGTCATTTTACCTTAATAGGCCGGTAAAATAAGACCAAATAAAAGAAAACAATATTAATTTTGCATGAAATGCGCGCTTGTAGCGCTTGGATAATAGTGGTAGTTTAGTGGTACCTTCCTGTGCTTAATAGAAACAAAGGTGTCATTTGTCAATTTACCTTAATAGGCCGGTAAAAGAAGACCAAATAAAAGAAAACTATATTGATTTTTATATGAAATGCGCGCTTGTATACTAGTGGCAGTTTAATGGTACCTTCCAATGCTTTCTAGAAACAAAAGTTTCGTTTGTCAATTTACCTTAATAGGCCGGTAAAATAAAACCAAATAAAAGGAAACAATATTGATTTTACATAAAATGCGCGCTTGTAGCGCTTGAATAATAGTGACAGTTAAATGGTACATTTCAATGCTTTTTAGAAACAAAAGTGTCATTTGTCAATTTACCTTAATAGGCCGGTAAAATAAGACCAAATAATAGAAAACAATATTGATTTTACATGAACTGCGTGCTTGTAGCGCTTGGATAATACTGGCAGTTTAATGTTACCTTCCAATGCTTTCTAGAAACAAAAAGTGTCATTTGTCAATTTACCTTAATAGGCCGGTAAAATAAGACCAAATAAAAGAAAACAATATTGATTTTTATATGAAATGCGCGCTTGTAGCGCTTGGACACTAGTGGCAGTTTAATGGTACCCTTCAATGCTTTCTAGAAACAAAAGTGCCATTTGTCACTTTACCTTAATGGGCCGGTAAAATAAGAACAATATTCATTTGACATGAAATTCGCGCTTGTAGCGCTTGAATAATAGTGACAGTTAAATGGTACCTTCCAATGCTTTTTAGAAACAAAAGTGTCATTTGTCACTTTACCTTAATAGGCCGGTAAAATAAGACCAAATAAAAGAAAACAATATTGATTTTACATGAAATGCGCGCTTGTAGCGCTGAGATATTAGTGGCAGTTTAATGGTACCTTCCAATGCTTTCCAGAAACAAAAGTGTCATTTGTCAATTTACCTTAATAGGCCTGTAAAATAAGAGCAAATAAAAAAAAACAATATTCATTTGATATGAAATGCGCGCTTGTAGCGCTTGGATAATAGTGGTAGTTTAATGGTACCTTCCAGTGCTTTCTAGAAACAAACGTGTCATTTGTCAATTTACCTTAATAGGCCGGTAAAATAAGAACAAATAAAAAAAACAATATTCATTTGATATGAAATTTGTCACTTTACCTTAATAGGCCGGTAAAATTTCGTAGCGCTTGGATAATAGTGGTAGTGTAATAGTACCTTCCAGTGCTTTCTAGAAACAAACGTGTCATTTGTCAATTATCTTAATAGACCGGTAAAATAAGACCAAATAAAAGAAAACAATATTGATTTTGCATGAAATGCGCGCTTGTAGCGCTTAGATAATAGTGGCAGTTTAATGGGACCTTCCAATGCTTTCTACAAACTGACGTGTCATTTGTCAATTTACCTTAATAGGCCGGTAAAATAAGAACAAATATAAAAAACAATATTCATTTGACATGAAATGCGCGCTTGTAGCGCTTGGATAATAGTGGCAGTTTAATGGGACCTTTCAATGCTATCTAGAAACAAAAGTGTAATTTGTCAATTTACCTTAATAGGCCGGTAAAATAAGAACAAATAAAAAAGAACAATATTCATTTGACATGATATTCACGCTTGTAGCGCTTGGATAATAGTGGCAGTTTAATGCTACCTTCCAATGCTTTCTAAAAACAGAAGTGACATTTGTCATTTTACCTTAATAGGCCGGTAAAATAAGACCAAATAAAAGAAAACAATATTGATTTTGCATGAAATGCGCGCTTGTAGCGCTTGGATAATAGTGGTAGTTTAGTGGTACCGTCCTGTGCTTAATAGAAAGAAAGGTGTCATTTGTCAATTTACCTTAATAGGCCGGTAAAAAAAGACTAAATAAAATAAAACAATATGGATTTTACATAAAATGCGCGCTTGTAGCGCTTGGATAATAGTGGCACTTTAATGGTACCTTCCAATGCTTTCTAGAAACTGACGTGTCATTTGTCAATTTACCTTAATAGGCCGGTAAAATAAGACCAAATAAAAGATAACAATATTGATTTTACATAAAATGCGCGCTTGTAGCGCTTGAATAATAGTGACAGTTAAATGAAACATTTCAATGCTTTTTAGAAACAAAAGTGTCATTTGTCAATTTACCTTAATAGGCCGGTAAAATAAGACCAAATAATAGAAAACAATATTGATTTTACATGAAATGCGCGCTTGTAGCGCTGGGATAATACTGGCAGTTTAATGTTACCTTCCAATGCTTTCTAGAAACAAAAGTGTCATTTGTCAATTTACCTTAATAGGCCGGTAAAATAAGAACAAATAAAAGAAAACAATATTGATTTTTATATGAAATGCGCGCTTGTAGCGCTTGGACACTAGTGGCAGTTTAATGGTACCCTTTAATGCTTTCTAGAAACAAAAGTGCCATTTGTCACTTTACCTTAATAGGCCGGTAAAATAAGACCAAATATAAAAAACACAAATTTGATTTCACATGAAATGCAAACTTGTCGCGTTTTGGTTATAGTGGCAGCTTATTGCAAAATTTGCAAAAATGGGCCATAGGTTCTCTCTGACCTCAGATTTATTAAACCCAAAATCCCTCGGATAGGTGTATCTCATGCATATGCTCTTCTGACTTTTTACCGTCGGCCGCCATCTTGAATATTTCAAAATGGTAAATTAAGCACAACAAATGACTTTGCTAATATTATCACAGGGTTGAGTAGAGCTGTCAAAATCTATAAGAAAAACTTAAATAAAGTTTATTGCTGAGTCTCCATTTAGTGCTTACGCCATGAATATCCTCCACTCCCCCAGATTACCTCCAAATCTTTTCCTACTTACAGATTTGTATTCAGCGGACCTAAGAACTCCATAATTAAGGTTTCATATGCATATGCTTCTACGCTAGTGGCTAGGTTCAGCCGTTTAGAACCTAACTTAAAATGACGGATTCAAAATGTTGAATTTTCTTAGTTATGCACCGACATGTATCAAATATGGAACTTGGCGGTATTTCAAGTCGCTGATTATGATTTTTGACTCAAAGTGATAAAAAATTCAAAATGGCAGATCCAAAATGGTAGATTTCTTTAGTTTTAAACCGATTTTTCTCAAACTTTAAAGTTTGCACTGCTTGAGATCACTTAATACAGTTTTATTCTGAAACTTAAAAAAATTATAATGGCGCTAATTTCTAAATTTAATACTCATCGGTTTATAAATAAGAAAGTACACCATTTCGGATCTGCCATTTTGAATTTTTTAAGTTTGAGGATAAAACTGTATTAAATGATGCGTACTTTCAAGTTTGAGGCAAATCGGTTTAAATATAAAGAAATCCGCCATTTTGATTTTTTATGAGTTTGAGTCAAAAACCAAAATCAGCGACTTAATACACCGCCAAGTTCTGTATTTGATACATATCGATATAAGAAAATCCGTCATTTTGGATCCGCCATTTTAAGTTTTTTCAGGTTTAGGATAAAACTGTATTGAGAGTTTGAGACAAATTGGTTTAAAAATAAAAATATCTGCTTTTTGTTTTGGATCCGCCATTCTTGTAATAAAAAACGTAATCTGAGGGCACGGCAGTGCTTCGCCAAGTTCGCGCGCCGTAACCATCTTTTCTTGAAACATTTCAGCCGATATTTGACCTGCTTAAAACTCTACTTCGGAATGAGCTACGAATCTCAAACTTTGCACAGTCGTAGATCTCCATGGAGTTAACAACCCCTCTTTTTACGGAATGCCATTTTCGCGTACCTGGCTTTTTTTTTACATGAAATGTTTTTGTTATGATTTCACTTCTTTTTTAAAGGAATTCGATAATACTTAATTTTTAAAGTAGTAAAATATGCGGAATATTGTTCAAAACTTTTGCAATGCCTTACTTAAATTTTTGAGATTTTTTAATTTTTTTTCATGGTTTTATCGTAGTTCCTATCAGCCTTCCAAAGCTCAGCTCTCTAGCGTTTCTGACAGTGCATAATGTTACTTTTATATAACTTTACATGTATAGGGGAGGGAAATAAATTAAAATTGTCGTGTTTTTAAATTTTGTCCTATAGTTTTATCATAGTTCATTTATAGGGGAGGAGAGTAAATGAAAATATTGGACTTTTTAAATTTTTTCCCATGGTTTTATCATAATTTCTATCAGCATTCCAATGCTCAGCTCTCTAGCATTTCTGAAACTGGGCAATGTTAGTTTTATATAAATTTACATTTATAGGAGAGGGAAGTAAATTAAAATGTTGGTGTTTTTAAATTTTTTCATATAGTTTTATCATATTGTCTTTCAGTCTTAAAAAGTTCAGCTCTCTAGCGTTTCTGGAAGTGGGCAGTGTTACTTTTACATAACTTTACATTAATAGAGGAAGGAAGTAAATTATAATTTTGGGGTGTTTTAATTTTTTTCTATAACTTTATCATAGTTACTATCGGTCTTCCAAAGCTCAGCTCTCTAGTATGTCTGGAAGTAGGCAATGTTACTTTTACTTAACTTTACATTTATAGGGGAGAGAAGTAAATTAGAATTTTGGGGTGTTTTAATTTTTTCAATAGTTTTATCATAGTTCCTATCAGTCTGCCAAAGCTCAACTCTCTAGCATTTCTGGAAGTGGACAATGCTACTTTTACATAACTTTAAATGTATAGGGGAGGGGAGTAAATTAAAATTTTGGGGTTTTTTGATTTTTTCCTATAGTTTTATCATAGTTCCTATCAGTCTGCCAAAGCTCAACTCTCTAGCATTTCTGGAAGTAGGCGATGCTAATTTTACATAACTTTAAATGTATAGTGGAGGGGAGTAAATTAAAATTTTGGGGTTTTTTGATTTTTTCCAGGGGTTTGGTCATAATTTCTATCAGTCTGCCAAATTTCAGCTTTGTAGCATGTCTGGAAGTACAGTAGAATATTGATGATCTATACAAGAATGAGTGAGTGAGTCAGTGAGTGAGTGGCAATTTCGAAGTTTTTTGAAATTTCGTAACTACTTTACTACTTTATGGAATTCCATGAAACTTGGATGGGTTGTTAACTCCATGGAGATCTACGACTGTGCAAAGTTTGAGATTCGTAGCTCATTCCGAAGTAGAGTTTTGGGTAGGTCAAATATCGGCTGAAATGTTTCCAGAAAAGATGGTTACGGCGCGCGAACTTGGCGAGGCACTGCCGTGCCCTCAGATTTCTTTAAGGTTTAAAGGATGGCAGTAAGTCCTTAAGTCAAGCTTATTTGTGGCCTTATATTATATTACCAGTCTATTAGAGCAAACTGAAAAAAACTTTTAGGACTCACATAGCACAAATCAAAACAACGTTAAAAACACACACTTTTTTAAGTTTAATAGTCGCTTTTTTTTAACGTTATTTATAAAACCACATTAATATCACACCGAAATAACGTGGTTTTGAAAATAACGTTAAAAAGCGACCTATTAAACTAAAAAAAGTGTGTGTTTTTAACGTTGTTTTGATTTGTGCTGTGTGGGGAGTTATAGAATTACATTTAATAGTTTCTATATTCCAAGCGCTACAAACTTATTTTAGTGGTGAGGTAATCTGACAAATGATACTTATGCTTTTAGAAATAAGTAGAAGATGCCATTAATCTGCCCTATTAACTAAAACCGTTAAAAGTTCGAATCCTCATCATCAACTCAAGTGAGAAATGACAATTTTGTCTTTAAAAAGCGTTGAAAGATGCATTAAACTGCCAATATTAGTTTAACGCGACAAGTTTGAATTTCATGTGAAATCGAATTTGTGGTTTTTATATTTAGTCTTATTTTATCGGCCTATTAAGGCAAAGTATCATATAACACCTATGATTTTAGAAATGCTTGAAAGATAACATTAAACTGCCACTATTACTTTAGCGCTACAAGTTCGAATTTTAAGTGAAATTAAATTTGTGATGTTTATATTTGGTCTTATTTTACCGGCCTATTCAGGTAAAGTGACAAATAACACTTTTGTTTCTAGAAAGCATTGGAAGTACTATTAAACTGCCACTATTATCCAAACATGTTAAATCACTATTGTTTTCTTTTATTTGTTCTTATTTTGCCGGCCTATTAAGGTAAAGTGACAAATGACACATTTGTTTCTAGAAAGCATTGAAAGGTATTATTAAACTGCCACTATTATCCAAGCATGTCAAATCAATATTGTTTTCTTTTATTTGTTCTTATTTTACCGGCCTATTAAGGTAAATTGACAAATGACACGTCAGTTTCTAGAAAGCATTGGAAGGTACCATTAAAGTGCCACTATTATCCAAGCGATACAAGGGTGCATTTCATGTAAAATCGATATTGTTTTCTTTTATTTGGTCTTATTTTACCGGACTATTAAGGTAAATTGACAAATGACACGTCTGTTTCTAGAAAGCATTGGAAGGTACCATTAAAGTGCCACTATTATCCAAGCGCTTCAAGCGCGCATTTCATGTCAGATAAATATTGTTTTTTGTATTTGTTCTTATTTTACCGGCGTATTAAGGTAAAGTGGCAAATGACACTTTTGTTTCTAGAAAGCATTGAAAGGTCCCATTAAACTGCCACTATTATCCAAGTGCCACTATTATCCAAGCGCTTCAAGCGCGCATTTCATGTCAGATAAATATTGTTTTCTTTTATTTGGTCTTATTTTACCAACCTATTAAGGTAAATTGACAAATGACACGTCTGTTTCTAGAAAGCACAGGAAGGTACCACTAAACTACCACTATTATCCAAGCGCTACAAGCGCGCATTTCATGTCAAATGAATATTGTTTTCTTTTATTTGGTCTTATTTTACCGGCCTATTAAGGTAAAATGACAAATGTCACTTTTGTTTATAGAAAGCATTGGAAGGTAGCATTAAACTGCCAATAGTATCCAAGCGCTACAAGCGTGAATATCATGTCAAATGAATATTGTTCTTTTTTTATTTGTTCTTATTTTACCGGCCTATTAAGGTAAATTGACAAATGACACTTTTGTTTCTAGATAGCATTGAAAGGTCCCATTAAACTGCCACTATTATCCAAGCGCTACAAGCGCGCATTTCATGTCAAATGAATATTGTTTTTTATATTTGTTATTATTTTACCGGCCTATTAAGGTAAATTGACAAATGACACGTCAGTTTCTAGAAAGCATTGGAAGGTACCATTAAAGTGCCACTATTATCCAAGCGCTACAAGCGCGCATTTCATGTAAAATCGATATTGTTTTCTTTTATTTGGTCTTATTTTACCGGACTATTAAGGTAAATTGACAAATGACACGTCTGTTTGTAGAAAGCATTGGAAGGTACCATTAAACTGTCACTATTATCTAAGCGCTACAAGCGCGCATTTCATGCAAAATCAATATTGTTTTCTTTTATTTGGTCCTATTTTACCGGCCTATTAAGGTAAATTGACAAATGTCACTTTTGTTCCTAGAAAGCATTGGAAGGTAGCATTAAACTGCCACTATTATCCAAGCGCTACAAGCGTGAATATCATGTCAAATGAATATTGTTCTTTTTTTATTTATTCTTATTTTACCGGCCTATTAAGGAAAATTGACAAATGACAGTTTTGTTCCTAGAAAGCATTGCAAGGTCCCATTAAACTGCCACTATTATCCAAGCGCTACAAGCGCGCAGTTCATGTCTTCATGTCAAATGAATATTGTTTTTATATTTGTTCTTATTTTACCGGCCTATTAAGGTAAATTGACAAATGACACGTCAGTTTCTAGAAAGCATTGGAAGGTACCATTAAAGTGCCACTATTATCCAAGCGCTACAAGCGCGCATTTCATGTAAAATCGATATTTTTTCTTTTATTTGGTCTTATTTTACCGGACTATTAAGGTAAATTGACAAATGACACGTCTGTTTCTAGAAAGCATTGGAAGGTACCATTAAAGTGCCACTATTATCCAAGCGCTACAAGCGCGCATTTCATGTCAGATAAATATTGTTTTTTTTATTTGTTCTTATTTTACCGGCCTATTAAGGTAAAGTGGCAAATGACACTTTTGTTTCTAGAAAGCATTGGAAGGTCCCATTAAACTGCCACTATTATCTAAGCGCTACAAGCGCGCATTTCATGTAAAATCAATATTGTTTTCATTTATTTAGTCTTATTTTACCGGCCTATTAAGGTAAATTGACAAATGACACTTTTGTTTGTAGAAAGCATTGGAAGGTAGCATTAAACTGCCACTATTATCCAAGCGCTACAAGCGCGAATATCATGTCAAATGAATATTGTTCTTTTTTTATTTGTTCTTATTTTACCGGCCTATTAAGGTAAATTGACAAATGACACCTTTGTTTCTAGAAAGCACTGGAAGGTACCATTAAACTACTACTATTATCCAAGCGCTACAAGCGCGAATTTCATGTCAAATGAATATTGTTCTTATTTTACCGGCCTATTAAGGTAAAGTGACAAATGGCACTTTTGTTTCTAGAAAGCATTGAAGGGTACCATTAAACTGCCACTAGTGTCCAAGCGCTACAAGCGCGCATTTCATATAAAAATCAATATTGTTTTCTTTTATTTGGTCTTATTTTACCGGCCTAATAAGGTAAATTGACAAATGACACTTTTGTTTCTAGAAAGCATTGGAAGGTAACATTAAACTGCCAGTATTATCCAAGCGCTACAAGCGCGCATTTCATGTAAAATTAATATTGTTCTCTATTATTTGGTCTTATTTTACCGGCCTATTAAGGTAAATTGACAAATGACACTTTTGTTTCTAAAAAGCATTGAAATGTACCATTTAACTACCACTATTATCCAAGCGCTACAAGCGCGCATTTCATATAGAAATCAATATTGTTTTCTTTTATTTGGTCTTATTTTACCGGCCTATTAAGGTAAATTGACAAATGACACTTTTTTTTTCTAAAAAGCATTCAAAGGTACCATTTAATTGTCACTATTATTCAAGCGCTACAAGAGCGCATTTCATGTCAAATGAATATTGTTTTTTTTTTATTTGTTCTTATTTTACCGGGCTATTAAGGTAAATTGATAAATGACACATTTGTTTCTAGAAAGTACAAGAAGATACCATTAAACTGCCACTAATATCCAAGCGCTGCAAGCGCGCATTTCATGTTAAATCAATATTGTTTTCTTTTATTTGGTCTTATTTTACCGGCCTATTAAAGTAAATTGACAAATGACACGTCTGTTTCTAGAAAGCACAGGAAGGTACCACTAAACTACCACTATTATCCAAGCGCTACAAGCGCGCATTTCATGTCAAATGAATATTGTTTTTTTTATTTGTTCTTATTTTACCGGCCTATTAAGGTAAAGTGACAAATGACACTTTTGTTTCTAGATAGCATTGAACGGTCCCATTAAACTGCCACTAATATCCAAGCGCTACAAGCGCGCATTTCATGTAAAATCAATATTGTTTTCTTTTATTTGGTCTAATTTTACCGGCCTGTTAAGGTAAATTGACAAATGACACGTCTGTTTCTAGAAAGCACAGGAAGGTACCACTAAACTACCACTATAATCCAAGCGCTACAAGCGCGTATTTCATGTCAAATGAATATTGTATTTTTTATGTGATTTTATTTTACCGGCCTATTAAGGTAAATTGACAAATGACACTTTTGTTTCTGGAAAGCATTGGAAGGTACCATTAAACTGCCACTAATATCCCAGCGCTACAAGCGCGCATTTCATGTAAAATCAATATTGTTTTCTTTTATTTGGTCTTATTTTACCGGCCTATTAAGGTAAATTGACAAATGACACGTTTGTTTCTAGAAAGCACTGGAAGGTGCCATTAAACTACCACTATTATTCAAGCGCTACAAGCGCGCATTACATGTCAAATTAATATTGTTTTTTTTTATTTGTTCTTATTTTACCGGCCTATTAAGGTAAAGTGACAAATGACACTTTTGTTTCTAGATAGCATTGAAAGGTCCCATTAAACTGCCACTATTATCCAAGCGCTAGAAGCGCGCATTTCATGTCAAATGAATATTGTTTTTTTTATTTGTTCTTATTTTACCGGCCTATTAAGGTAAATTGACAAATAACACGTTTGTTTCTAGAAAGCATTGAAAGGTACCATTAAACTGCCACTAGTATCCAAGCGCTACAAGCGCGCATTTCATTTAAAAATCATTATTGTTTTCTTTTATTTGGTCTTATTTTACCGGCCTATTAAGGTAAATTGACAAATGACACTTTTGTTTCTAGAAAGCATTGGAAGGTATCATTAAAGTGCCACTATTATCCAAGCGCTGCAAGCGCGCATTTCATGTCAAATAAATATTGTTTTTTTTTATTTGTTCTTATTTTACCGGCCTAATAATGTACTTTTGAGACTTTTGTTTCTAGAAAGCATTGAAAGGTCCCATTAAACTGCGACTATTATCCAAGCGCTACAAGCGCGCATTTCAAGTAAAATCAATATTGTTTTCTTTTATTTGGTCTTATTTTACCGGCCTATTAAGGTAAAGTGACAAATTATACTTTTGTTTCTAGAAAGCACAGGAAGGTACCACTAAACTACTACCATTATCCAAGCGCTACAAGCGCGCATTTCATGTCAAATGAACATTGTCTTTTTTTATTTGTTCTTATTTTACCGGCCTATTAAGATAAAGTGACAAATTACACTTTTGTTTCTAGATAGCATTGAAAGGTCCCATTAAACTGCTACTATTATCCAAGCGCTACAAGCGCGCATTTCATGTCAAATAAATATTGTTTTTTTTATTTGTTCTTATTTTACCGGCATATTAAGGTAAATTGACAAATAACACATTTGTTTCTAGAAAGCACAGGAAGGTACCACTAAACTACCACTATTATCCAAGCGGTACAAGCGCGCATTTCACGCAAAATCAATATTGTTTTCTTTAATTTGGTCTTATGTTACCGGCCTATTAAGGTAAATTGACAAACGACACTTTTGTTTCTAGAAAGCATTGGAAGGTACCATTAAACTGCCACTATTATCCAAGCGCGAATTTCATGTCAAATGAATATTGTTCTTTATTTATTTGTTCATATTTTACCGGCCTATTATGGTAAAGTGACAAATGACACTTTTGCTTCTAGAAAGCATTGAAAGGTACCATTAAACTGCCACTAGTATCCAAGCGCTACAAGCGCGCATTTCATATAAAAATCAATATTGTTTTCTTTTATTTGGTCTTATTTTATCGGCCTATTAAGGTAAATTGACAAATGAGACATTTGTTTCTAGAAAGCACAGGAAGGTACCACTAAACTACCACTATTATCCAAGCGCTACAAGCGCGCATTTCATGTCAAATGAATATTGCTTTTTTTATTTGTTCTTATTTTACCGGCCTATTAAGGTAAAGTGACAAATGAGACTTTTGTTTCTAGAAAGCATTGAAAGGTTCCATTAAGCTGCCGCTAACGTAAGCGCTATAACTTTGAATTTCGTGTCAAATATAATTTTCTTTTTTTTTGGTCCTATTTTACCGGCCTATTAAAACCAACTGTCAAATGATAGTTTTGTTTCTTGGGAGTGTTAATTGTTAATACATATTAAGCCTTAAACCAATATTTAAACAATGTTATCACTTCAGCACCGCAATTTTAAACCTTTTTTCAACCCATTATTTTGATCTAATTTTATTGCTCTAATATTGAAAAACGCCGGAAAATTATCCTAATTTTACTTGATTTCCACCCTTCTCGATTCGGTGGAACTGCTTTAGTAATTTACAAACATCAGAGCCTCTTAAAAATAGCCCCAGTGAGATTTTCATTTACCACAAACACTATTTGTTTGGTCCGCTGTAAAAAATGACGATGTGACGATGTGGATGTCGATAACTTCAGGCACATAAATTATTGATTAGTAATCTCGAGAAAAAAAGCATCCCGTAATTAAAAATTCAAAAGTTGGCAACCCTGAATGTGTAACAATCTTATGAAAATGTTATGGAGTATTCGGCTCCGCAAAAATTTTCGATTAAAAAATTCGTAAACCGATAATGCATATAGTTCGGGGAAGCCCCGAGTTACCTAGTCTCGAAACACTGTGGCAGACGCAGGACCTTTAAAAAAAACAGGCCACAATCGAAAATTTTCGTAACGGATTCATTTCTGCATGGCCACTCTGTCCAAAAATTTTAAGAATTGTTTATTTTGAGTCACGTGATTATTTTCAATCCTGGATGACAAAGTATTGCTTACTGCGGTTTTAGTGCCTATGTTTAAAGAAAGTTTTAAGGTGAACTTTATTTCTTGGGGGGGGGGGACCCTATGATGGCCCGCGGGCCCCGTCAAACCTAAATTTTTAAAACATTTTTGACCTAATTTCATAAAAAAAAATAAAATAGCATGTTCCTGGGTGTGCCACTGAAACAAAAATAGTTTGTTGATATTTTCCACTTTCCATTTTTTTTATTCTTGTTTGTGATGGAGGAAAGTACATAGAAGTCCCTATTATTGTAAACTAAATTAATTTTCCTTAAATCATAGCATAGCTCCCATGGCCTCCTTATTTTGGGAGGTCAAAATCTAAACCAGGGCACCGGCGGTTCTACGGGGGGGGTAGTTACCCCCCAGAGCCCGAAAAAATATATCAGGTATAAAGACTAGACTAGTCAAAGACTAAAATAAATATTTTTGTTAGCTTTATTAGATTCCCGATAATAAGCGCATAGGAAAAAAACGTAGGATGAACATGCGCAAAAAAAAAAGCAAATACGAAAAAATCGCACAGAGCAAAAACTTACAATAATAATGCCGGTATATATCGTCACCCCAATTCTGACACGTCGTAACCCAACTCAACAAAATTTTACAGGAATAAGAAAAGTTAGAAGCAAATTACATAAGCATTATGCGACTTATTAGAAATCGCGGGAATGACCGTTTTGTATTTTTTTTTTGGTTGCGAGGATTTAGCAGCATATAGCTATGCATAATTACTAACCTTTGACGCAAAAATATGAATGTTCATTTTTTTGTGGGTTACGACGTTTCAGAATTAGGTTATCGATATATACAAATAAAAATTTTACATTATACTAGAAAAGACTAGAGAAAATATGTCATACATACAGGGCCTCTAGATATATGACTAACCTCAATTATAAAAAGTCAGAGGCTATTTGACCACTGCGCAGAACTACTTTATAAATCCACTTTTACATAATTCATAATTTTTTTCAATTTTTGAGTTTTACGCAACTTATTTTGTATGCGCGAAAAACGTTTTTTTATTTAATTTTCTCGAAGTTTTATCGTGTACAGTCAAAATGAACCTCGCAATCGAATTCAGCGGACCCAAAAACTTATATAATAGATAGGTAGGTCTTCGAAATTTTACGTTTTTTAAAACACAAATATGTAAAAAAAAATTAATTTCAAAATTTGATGAAAGTTTTAATATAAATACCCTCGTCTTTTTTGTAGCGAAATTGCCTAATAACCTAACCGTTACTTTTTTACATAGAACATTCAAATTCTAGAAGCTTAACTTTATTTCATTATGCACTGTTTTACCTTGTGCGTTTTTTTACGTGTGCACTATTTTCCGTCTGTGGTATTTTTCGTGTGCGCTTTTTGACGTGTGCGCTCTTTTCCTAAGAGGATCTTTCCTGTGTGCTTTTGTCATATAAGCTTTTTTCCTGTGCCCTAATTTACATTCATCGCTTGACCATTACCCCTCCCCTGAATTTGGCTCCAAAACCGCCCTTGAACCTGGGGGGTTGTCAGGCGTCCCCTTTTTTCCGGGGTTGTCCACTAATGTTTTGTCCCGCATATCCCGGGAAAGGTATTAACGGGACGCAATTTGTCCCGTTTTTCAAACTTTAACATTTTTAACTTTTATTCCATTCTCAATTTATCTTACATGAATTGTTTTATTTTAACAATTTAACCACGACAAAAAAACTATTTTTAACATAATATACGTTTGCTTAAAACATTCTTAAAGTTGCGCGGTAGGCTAGTAAAAATTAATAAATGGGAAATAAAAAAGTTTTTAAATAAAAAAAATACCCAACTGCTAAATCTACTTGTAACTACTAGTCCCAGTTGGGTAGAAAATTGATAGGTATACCTCATGCTTCAACTTCTAGTTTTGATGTCCAAAGCGCACGTACGAAATTATACAGTTTTGTATTTTCATAAATGAGGTTATTGGGTAATTTTGTACCCAACTGCGACTAGTAATTACAAGTAGATTTACTAGTTGGGTGTTTTTTTTATATAAAAACTTTTTTATTTCCACCTTTTAGGTTTAATTCTTATTCAGCCTTATAAAAAGCACTATATGCATTTACCATTCATTTAGCCTCACCCAAAAAGTAGGTGTAGATTTTCTACGGACGCGAACAGTGTTACCTTCCATTAAGTGACGGTGAGGGAGGAGAGAGGGAGAAGGGAACTAGTAAAATGGTGTGGAAAATAAGATTTTTTGTGCAGGAAGAATTTTTAAAATCACTCTATATTTGTGAAAGTTATAGCTACAACTATTACTAATAAGTAGGGTGTCGAGGAGTGAGGGAGAGGGAGGGGGAAGCTAGTAAAGGAAAAAAAAAGTCTTAAAGCGTGTACAGAAAGAACTTTTGAAATCGCCCGACATTTGATAACATTATGCGATTACGGTTTTTTAAGAGGGTGGGGGGAATGACAGGATGGGAGCTGGGTGGGAGCCGGGAGGACTATAAAGTAATTACAGCAAATTAGAGGACATTTGCAATTGGTTATCAAAGGCATTTCATTAAAATCGCCTGAAATTTAGGTAATTTGTATGCCTTAAAGCCGACATCATGTGACAAAATGGCGTCTGACGACCGCCATATTGACTCCTGTTTAAAAAAATATAGCCTCTAGCACCTTCGCGATCAGTAGCAATTTAACGACATCTTTTTCGTCACAATCGGTTCAGCCGTTTAGTCTAGAGCGCGACACAAACTACATACATACATATCTCAAGCGAAAAACATTACCCTTCCTTTCTTGGTGCATTACACTAGTGCAATTTTATCTGAGGGCACGGCAGTGCCTCGCCAAGTTCGCGCTGCCGTACTATCTTTTCTTGAAACATTTCAGCCCATATTTGACCTATCTAAAACTCTACTTCGGAATGAGCTACGAATCTCAAACTTTGCACAGTCGTAGATCTTCATAAATTTAATAACCCCTCCAAGTTTCATGGACTTCCATAAAGTAGTTACGAAATTTCTAACAACGTCGAAATTGCCACTCACTCACTCACTCATGTATAGATCATCAAAATTCTACTGTACTTCCAGACATGCTACAAAGCTGAAATTTGGCAGACTGATAGAAATTATGACCAAGCCCCTGAAAAAAATCAAAAAAATTTTCTATATAACTAGTAAGAACCTTTAATTTTGAAATTTGTATTGGAGAACTTGGCTTTACTTTTATCTCAGTTCTTTTTACGGAATACTATTTTCGCGTACTTGGCTATTTTTCATGAAATGTTTTTGTTATGATATTCTTTTGGTAAAACTTTTTGAACCGAACCGAACTGATTTTGGCACGTGCTCTCCAAGCTCGTGATGCACTAGTGCACTTTTGTATTCGTTTGAAACTGCACAGCACCAAAACAGTGTCAGTAGACCACAAGTGGCGAGCTAACTTTCTCAAAAGAATTCGCTATATAAAAAGTATGTTCGAATCATTTCCTTTTTCTATCTTATTTTAACCGTTAAATTTAAAACATGTCCCGTTTTTATTCTGCTGGGCCCGTATTTTTGCTTCTTTTTTAACTTCAGTCCCGGTTTGACCTAAAACAGATCTGGCAACCCTAGTCTGGACAGGTTAGGATACGTTGTCGATCAATTCATCAAGGTTAGGGGGAGGGGGGGTAATAGTCGACTTTTTTTCTAAGGGGGGATATTCTCCTTTTTTCCCTTTAATTATTAACAAAAAGTGCATTTTAGCTCACACTACTACTATACTATAGTGGTGTGAGCTATAGTGATCTTAATTTTTTTCGAGAAAAAAAAAGTTGCTCCGATTTAAAAAATTCTTATATATCTTTGCGTTTTAGATGATTTTGAAACTTTTTTGTCGCCCCGTCTGTCTGTATGTCTGTCTTAAACGACCAACGCGCAAAACTAAAACGGCTTGCCCGATTTGAATGAAATTTGGTGTCCAGGCAAAATCTACCAAACGCAAGCCATATAAAAGGGTGGGGGAAAATTTCAAAAATAAATATGGCGTGTGTGGTATCAAACGAATGGTAATTGAGTTTGGAGTTAAACAACATACATTTTAGTTTTAAAAAAAAGGGTGAGGGTAGATTTAAAAAATTAAAGTTTATTTTAAAACATGGCTTGTGTGGTATCAAACGAAAGGTAATTGAGTCTGGAGTTGAATAAAATATATTTCAGTTTTTAGTTATATTAGCTGACACGTACACTATAACTATAGTACCTAGTGTGGGCTTAGGTGCCCATAGATTGGCAGAGTATTTTTTCTAGGGGGCGGTAATTACCACGTTACCCCCTTAAATCCGCGCTTGACGACGCTTTCACATTTATTTTTCGGTGGCCTATTGATTCCATATAAATTTCACTAACTTTTTAGAGGTTTGGGCTTGAGGTCTAGTGTTCCTGTGGGCGACGATCCTAAGTGCATATTGGTATTGCGCATACTTGGTTTTGTGGTGCAATAAAAATAAAATAGACTTTATTGTTCTTATGTGAGTTGATTTAGGTGTACTTACTTAAAGTTTGTTTAAAAAACAGTTTTTAAACCCATGCCCCATGGATCACATGTATGAAAGTTTTTTGAATGGGCTTTTCGGGGATAAGCAAAATAGACCTATAATGTATGGTAAGCAATCCTTAATTTGATTTTTTTAGCTGACACATACACTATCAGTAGAGCGAGCTTTGTAAAAAATGATAAAAAAAAGCTGCTCCGATTTCAAATTTCTTTAAGGCCGCTTGACATGGTGCATGACGCGCTGCAAATATTTGCAAGCAAAAAATTTCGGTCAAATTGTTGCCTGCAAAAAATCTCCTTTTCGTTTGACCTTGTGCATGGCCATGCATTGATTCCCCAGAATCTAGGTAAAAATTCCCCAGTTTGCATGCAAGTACAGTTTGCGTGCAAAAAAATGGCACCGGACCGATAAAAATGGATTGCCTGCAACAATCAGCTGGATTTGTACTGCACATGCACCTGGGCAAAATTTCATGCATTTGCCTGCAAATTTTATTGTCATGCACCATGTCAAGCGGCCTTTAGGCGCGTTTAGCAGTTTTTGTACGAGTCGTTAAATACCGAGATGAATTCCAAGACGTGCGCAAGCGTTGATTTGTCACTTCTGCCAACCAATCAACTGAGAGATATTTCAGTATGGTTTTATACAGCAAAACTTTAATAATTCCCAGTTCTTTTTGATGAAAATTCGTCGTTTTTTTGCTGTGAAAATGCCGGTGACGTGCAAGTTGTGTGACAAATTATTTAGTGCCCAATTTAATTTGAATAATCACTGTCATCGGGGTTCTACTGTATGTCTATGCTACGATAAACACTTTTTAAGATTTAGCGCATTTAAATTTGTCAATACTCCTGCATATACCTCAAAAAATATTAATCGCAGCACATAGATATTGTAAATTTTTGAAATCAAAAAGAAAAGAAGAATCTTAAAATGCAAAAATATACAGGGTGTTCCCTCTCAAAAAATCGACTTCATTGTCACACCCTGTACAGGGTGTCCCAAATTCGTTGTTTTTTTGTGGTTTCGGGTATTTCTAGGGGAAATAGAAAAAAACTGAGCCCCCTTTGCGACGCTTAAATTTTAAGAGAAGCCTAAAGGTGCAAGCAAGTCGTTTTTAAGCTACGGAGTGTTTTTGTCTGCATTTTGCTTTTGTGTAAATAGCTTTCTTATAGATCTTTTCTTAAAGAATTGACAGTTGTAAACGGTTTTTATTTATCTGTTTTGGTTTTTAAAATATTGCATAAAGTTGTTATTTTTCTTACAGAATAACTCTCTTTTCATCACACTCAATATTTTAATTTTTAATTTTTTTTTATTGTTTTCTTTATTTTTATTTTTTAATCAATTCTTTATTATTTTTTTATTTTTATAATTTTATAATATTAAAATATTTTAAACCCATTAAGCAAACTAAAATATGTGGTAAAAATAAAAAAAAATAATTTTATGTGATATCTCAAAAACTAAACGTGACAAATGAAATTTAATTTAACAGTTTAATTCCTCTAAAAAAAGTGTCTTAGGAATGTTTTCACAGAAATAAAAAATATTAATAAATAAACAAGTTATAGACCCCTTCCCAAAATGCAGACTTTTTAGAAACACTCCGTAGTTTAAAAACGGCTTGCTATATCAAAATGCGATTTTAACCTTTAAGCTTCTTTTGAAATTTGAGTGTCGCAAAGGGGGATCAGGTTTATTTAGCCCCTCTAGAAATACCCGAAACCTCTCAAAAACATCGAATTTGGGACACCCTGTACATGGTGACGGATAGAAAAAAATTATGTTGGCTTTTAAAGTTGTCATAATTAACCAAAAAAATCTACAATTTATTATAGCCCTTTATTTTCAATGATAAAGTTGCTGAGTGCTCAGGTTATAAAAAACCACCCGATACCTACATAAAATCATACCTAAAAATTAGAATTGACCATTATTTTATACCTTGAATTTTTTATTATACGTTAAGCTTTTTGATCTCGCGCCAATCCCGGTATTCGCGCCAATAATTTAAATTAGACATTTTGACGTTAATTTTGGCGCATGCTCCTTTGATGGAATTCATCTCGGTATTTAACGACTCGTGTTTTTGTGGGTACTTAATTGAACTGAGCCCTCAGGCACGGCTATGTAACGGCGGAGCATTCAGCGAGCGATATGATGATGCAGATGAAGGCCAGTATTATTAATTTCGCCTTGTTGAAGTTTACACTTCTGCCGTGTGGTCTTAAGTATTGTTCATACTCGTCTTAGTCTTTTGTTTTTGATTAGTCTTTGTCCTTTGATTAGTCTTAGCTGTCTTAAACAAAATCGGCTGTTCATACTCGTCTTTTGTTTTTGATTAGTCTTAGTCATAACCCACTGAAAAAAAAATTAATTTCAATAAAAAGGCCCCTTTTCAAAAGTCATTTTCTACACAAAACAATCTTATTTAACCTAATCTGTGCACGAAACACGGACACGAAAGAACAAAAGCGAAAAAGAAAATAAAAACAAATAAAATTTTGAGGTTATGTTGAGATTTTCTGTTAAAAACATGATTAATGGCGGTAAAATCAAAATTTCGGCCGCGCGCGTGCGCTCTTCGGATGCCCTGTAAAAAAAAACAACAAATATCAGCTGATGTCTGTCACTCGTCTTAGTCATTGTCCTAAGGATTGAAAGTTGGCAACTCTTAAGACAAAGACTAATCAAAAACAAAAGCAAAAGCATTGTATGAACACTCCCATAAAAAACAGTGGTTTTAACTTTCTTATGATAAGTCATATAAACCAAGACAAATGACTAGACAAAAGACGAGTATGAACGATCCATTAAGCACACACTATAACTTTTTATATATCTTTGCATTTCAGATGATTTTGAAACTTTTTTATCGCGCCGTCTGTCTTGTCTGTCTGTAACGACCAAGGCGTATAACTCAAGAATTACTTGCCCGATTTTAATGAAATTTGGTTGGGTTTCGGCTCTAGATGGTCCCATTTAAAAATAAATAAAATCCCGAACATAGGCCGAAAAAAAGGGTGGGGGTGGATTAAAAAAAATCTGTAAAAAATATTACGTATATATCTAGCTTAGATGTCCATAAATTGGCAGAGTATTTTATATAATTAAGCGTTTTTAGTCTCTGTTGCCTGATATGCTGTGTCCGTAAACTCTGGAATCACCCATTTTTTAAGAAAACTTTTTTTTTCCTTTTTGTGTTGTTTTGGACTTTTTTGCTGATTTAGAGACCGGTTGATTGGATGACATGTTTGTTATTAAATAAATGACGTACTTCATGATGACTTTTAACTCTATCATAACAAAAACATTTCATGTAAAAAAAAGCCAAGTACGCGAAAATGGCATTCCGTAAAAAGATACTACTGATCCCGAAGGTGCTATAGGCTATATTTTTTTAAACAGGAATCAATATGGCGGTCTTCAGATGCCATTTAGTCACATGATGTAGGCTTTAAGGCATAGAAATAAAATTATCTAAATTTCAGGCGATTTTATTGAAATTCCTTTGATTACCCATTGCAAATATCCTCTAATTTGCTGTTACTTTGTAGTCCTCCCTGCTCCCACCCATCTCCTTTCCTGTCATTCCCCCCACCCTATTCAAAACCCATATTCGCATAATTTTATCAAATATAGATCGATTTCAAAAATTCTTTCTGCATACGCTTTGAGATTTTTTTCCAACACCATTTTACTAGTCCCCCCCCTCCCCGTCATCCTTATTAGTAATAGTTATAGCTATAACTTTCACAAATATAAAGCGATTTCAGAAGTTCTTTCTGCACACGCTTGAAGACTTTTTGCCAACATCATTTTACTAGTTTCCCCCTCCCTCCTTATTAGTAATAGTTGTAGCTATACCTTTCACAAATTTAGAGCGATTTCAAAAATTCTTTCGGCACACGCTTTAAGATTTTTTTCGACACCATTTTACTAGTTCCCTCTTCCCTTTCTCCTCCCCCACCTCCACTCAATGGAAAGTAACACTGCTCGCGTCCCTAAAAAATCTACACGTACTTTTTGGGAAAAGCTAAATGAATTGTAAATGCATAGTGCTTTTTATAAGGCTGAATAAGAATTAAACCTAAAAGTTGGAAATAAAAAAAAAAATTATATAAAAAAACACCCAACTGCTAATTTTAAAAACACCCAACTGCTAATTTTACTTGTAACTACTAGTCGCAGTTGGGTACAAAATTACCCAATAACATGGAATAAATCAGTGGCGTATATAGAAAAAAGTTTCGAGGTGGGCCCGAGACAGTTTTGGGGGGGGGGGGCGAGACCTCATGAGGCTGTATTTTATGATATTTTATGTTTGTATTCATGAAATATGTGGAAATGACCCAAAAAAATCTTAGCTTCGGGGGGGGCCCGGGCCCCCCAGGCCCCCCCCCCGTATATACGCCACTGGAATAAATATATTTCTTCGATGCCAATAACCTGATTTATGAAAATGCAAAACTGTATAATTTCGTAAGTGCGCTTTGGGTATCAAAACTAAAAGTTGAAGCATGTCGTACATTATAGGTATACCTATCAATTTTGTACTCAACTGCGACTACTAGTTACAAATAAATTTAGCAGTTGGGTGTTTTTTTATTTAAAAAAATGGGGTGTGCTTAAGAACACACGGCAGAAGTGTAAACTTCAACAAGGTGAAATTAATAATACTGGCCTTCACCAGCATCATCATATCGCTCGCTGAATGTTCCTCTCACAGTTAGTCGATTCGAGCCGACTTCACCAGAATGAGCGTTACATAGCCTAGCCTGACGGCTCAGTTCAATTCACTACCCACAAAAACTGCTAAACGCGCCTAAAGAAGTTTACACTACAAAATTTTTTTTTTGCTTTATTGACCGGGCTATTTGTAGTTTTAGGGCACTTTTCCATGACTTTTTTTTCTTTTCTTTCTTCACTGTTGTCCCACAGCTGTAAAATGAATATCCTACGCACCGTTACGTAAAGGTGGAAAGGGTAAATTAATTAGTTGAAAATGTCTCTAAACCGGTACCGTCTCGAGAACCGGTTCGTTCAACCCACAGAAGACCACGGTTCATGTAATGTAATATGATATGGTTCAACCTATCACTGAATTCTAATAACATGTTTTTATTTTCTTAACAGCAAAACGTGAAATAGAGAGAGGTGATGAATCTGAGGAAATTTCGAGTTCATCATCCAAGACCTCTTCAGCAACTGACTTGAGTCTGCCAGACATAGCAAGCTTGTCTTTGCGTTCAACTGTATTTGAGGAAAAAGTACAACAAAATGATATTGTTAAAAAACTGCTTAATCTTTTTGGAAAATCCCATAAATACATTACTGTTTTAAACGAAAATAAAATCACCGAGACTCGAGATTTGGATAGTATTTGGGAGTATTCCGCCATTGAAGACAAATTTAATGCATATGGCAATACACGTCGTATTCATCAAATCAGATCCAACTTTAAAATAGAACTTAACGAGGTCCAAGAAGTCATCAATCCTTACTTCACAGTTCAATTCGAACTGAAAAAAATAAAAACAAAAGAAAAATATGGAATTTGCCACGAAGAGGAGGTATTTCATGGCACAAGTACGTATGCCGCCGATATGATAAAATCTAGCAATTTTGATTGGAGATTGGGAGGACGACACGTAGGAACGAAATTTGGACGAGGTAAGTCACCAACAAAACATATGTTATTAATTTTACAAAAAAATATACCGGGTGGGCCAAAGAAAACCGGACAATATTTTTTTCATTATAACTTTTGAACTATACTACTACTATGTCGGTTTAGAACGTTTTTCTACGTTGTCCGACGCCTATTCTCCACTTCCTTCGATCCTGACAATCATCTTCTGATTCTTTTGACTCATTGATCTTTGGATTGACTGTTGCCATTCTAGTTTAGGACGTCCTCTTTTTCTGCGCCCTACTGGTTGCCATTCTAGGACCTGTTTTGGTAATCTTTCGTCGTTCATCCGTTGTACATGGCCGTACCATATCAGTTGCCTTTTAGTGATGGCATCCGTTATGCTTCCCTCGATTCCCATTCTTTCTTTTATGATCTCATTTCTTATGTGATCTAATCTAGATATTCTCATTGATCTTCTTATTGCATCCATTTCGACACTTTCCATTTTTGTTTTGTATTTTTCTGTTACGCAACAAGTCTCTATTCCATACAACAGCGTGCTTTTTACCATTGTTTCATATATGTTAAATTTTACATTCTTTCTTATCTCTCTGCTCCATAAAATACTGTTAAGACATCCAATAACCTTTTTTGCTTTTACTATTCTTTTTTCCAATTCTTTACAGTCTGTTCCTGTCTTATCAAATGTGACACCCAAGTATACATACTTATTGCATGGAGATATTGTTTGTCCATTGTCTAGTTCTAACTCACTGGATTCGTTTCCAATACATAAGTACTGTGTCTTGTCCACGTTCACTGTTAGTCCCCACTTTTGGTATTCTTCCGTTAACTTTCTCATCATATACTCCATGTCTTCTTTATCATTAGCTACAATTACTTGGTCGTCAGCAAACTGTAGTGTGTATATAGTAAATCGGTCGTTAAGTTGTATTCCCATGCCGTGCACTTTACGTTTCCAGTTTTTTAGAGCCACTGCGATATATATTTTAAAAAGAGTTGGACAGATACAACATCCCTGTCTTAAGCCTTTTGTTACCAGGAATTCTTTTGAAAGTCGATTTCCAATTTTAATTTTAGATTTTGACCCTTTGTATAGTTCTTTTATCGCTTTTATGTATGTATGATTAATATTAGTTTGTTCCAACACCGTCCATAATTTTTCTACTGGAACGGTATCATATGCTTTTTGTAGGTCCACAAAGGTAACATGAGTCTCTATATTTCTAGCGCTTCTTTTCTCAATTACTTGTTTAAGATAAAAAACATTATCACTACAAAATCTGCCTGCACGAAACCCACTTTATTCTTCTTCTTCTTGTTCATGAAAATCATTCTCTATTAGATCTCTGAGAATCCTACCGTACAATCTACTTAGAGTGCTGGTGACTGAAATTCCTCTGTAATTGTTACAATCCAGCTTGTTTCCTTTTTTATGTATTGAGGATATGAATGCAATTTTCCAATCATTAGGAACTGGATGTCCGTTTATGCATTGATTGATAATATATGTGAGATTTTCGAGTATTTGAGCATTTGAGCATTTCAGCATATATTCCCCCAGGTCCGCTAGCTTTTCCGGATTTAAGCTTTTTTATACTATTCTTTATCATTTCTTTTTCGATGATTACTTCCTCTCCATGTCCTTCTATGTCTCTCCTCGGAGAGGCTGCCAGATATTCGGGTCTCGTCTCCTGCAGCAGTCCCTTGTAGTGTTCTGTCCATTGTTCTGGTTTGATGATCTGGATGTTTATTTTTTCTTTTGTTGGGTTTTTTACTGTAGAAATGAATTTCAATACTTGAGAGCTCTGCCTACCTCCTACGTGTGTATTTATATCGTGGCATTTGCGCTCGAACATTTCATTTTTTTCTGTGCGTATCAAACTTCTTAGCTGTATTCTGGTTTCCCTGTATATTTCTAGGTCTCTTTACTCTTTAGTACTGAGCCATTTCAAGTATGTGTGTTTTTTCTCTTTGACCATTTCCTGTATTTTCTCCGTCCACCACATCTTCCTGTTATTTCTATTATCTTGGTATCCAACAGCTTTTAAACTATACAATCGATTTTAATAAGACAGACTGCACTTGATAGAGAATTAATTAGAGTTTTGACTAAATATAATTTTTTGTCCGCCATCTCAAAATACAAGATGGCGGATGAAATTAAAATTCCTTCAAAGATGCTCGTTTATTCTTGTGTTGCGAACACGTTTTAACTATTTTTTTAACTTAGTGAAAAAGCCTCGTTCTTGCCACGCACAACAATGTACGAATCAGCAAAACCGGTTCAGTGGTTCTAAAAAAAGATATTTTTGTTTCAACCATTCTTTTGCATATTATACGATTGCCTTGCCAATCATGTCTGCATTTATTTTCATATAAATTCATTACTACTAAACCGATTTTGATGAATTAAAAAACATCCTGGTGAGAATTGATTGCTTTTTAAAGATCATGATCAAAATTTATCGCCATCTTAAAATTTAAGATGGCGGACAGAATCATACTTGATTCTTCCAAATGGCGTGTTTATTCTTATTTTACCATACGATTGCATTGCCAATCCTGTCTGTATTCATTTCTTTA
This sequence comes from Aspidapion aeneum, assembly GCA_963576565.1. Taxonomy (NCBI): domain Eukaryota; kingdom Metazoa; phylum Arthropoda; class Insecta; order Coleoptera; family Brentidae; genus Aspidapion; species Aspidapion aeneum. Next base: position 26,977,123 of record OY755038.1, on the reverse strand, counting down.
TAAATTAAACCGATTTTAGTGAAATAAAAAACATCATGCCATCATGGTGCAAACTTTAAAGATCAATCAGTCTGGGCCATGATGTTTTCTATTTCATAAAAATCGGCTCAGCAATAATAAATTTATAAAGAACTGAATGCAGAGAGGATTGGCAATGCAATCTTTTATTTTGTTAAACAATGGTGTAAACAAAATCAGATTTTGTGAGAACCACTTAACCGATTTTATTACTTTGTACCTTGTTAAGCGGGAGAAAAGTAGTGCTTTTCCATTTTTCTATAGATTAAAAAAACTAAAACATTTTCAGAAAATAAGAATAAACACGCCATTTTGAAGAATAGAGTATGATTCTGTCCGCCATCCTAAATTCTCATTAGGATGTTTTTTATTTCATCAAAATCGGTTCAGTAGTGTTGAATTTATAAGGAAATAAGTGCAGACATGATTGGCAAGGCTGTTCAAAACAATGGTTGAAACAAAATTATTTTTTTTTAAACCATCAAACCGATTTTGCTAATTCGTACCTTGTTGTGCGTGGCAAGAATGCAGTTTTTTTACAGATTTAAATAAATTTTTCAAACATGTTCGCAACACAAAAATAAAGGAGCATCTTTGAAGGGTACAATTTAATTTCGTCCGCCATCTTGAATTTTCAAATGGCGGACAAAAAAATATATTTAGTCAATACTCTCATAAATTCTCTGTCAAGTGCAGTTTGTTCCATTAAAATCGATGGTATAGTTCAAAAGTTATAATGAGAGAAAAATTGTGCGGTTTTTTTTGGCCCACCCGGTATAGGTAGATGTCGCCACTTGATTAGATCTTGGACCCCCGTGCGTGTACAGCTACCGAGCTGGCCACCAGTGGCGGTCCGTGAGCTATAAAGCTGGGGGGCGCTAATGACTTAAGGGTGGGGGTTATTATTTTCGAAGAATTTTTTTTTTGAGATAACGCCGAAAATGTGTTATTTGGGTGTATCTTAGCAATATCGTCGTGATGTTTGTCTGTATGTGTATGTATATTTATGTCCGTAAAACTCCTATAGACCGCTAAACCGATTTTCATAAAATTTTCAGGTAAAATAGTGGTCGAAACTCTAACGAGCTGATTTTTTGTCAAAATCCATTAATGCTAATAACAGTTTATTGACAATTAAAAAATGCTAACTTTTTAACGGAGCATCGCATCAATATGCGGTTTTCGGAATATAGTAGATTACATTATATATCATGGCTTCACTCGAGGTGTGCTAATGTAACAAAAAACTTGTTGTTAAACTAGATTTTAACTTAAAATCAACATTTTTTTAATTTTTTTTCACAAAAATTACGTAACTTTTATTAAAATTTTCGCCTGTGGCACATTTTATTTTCATCTGGTTCTTAAAGTCTGAGCGACTTATTACAAACAACAAAAAAAAATGTTTTTACTGCCTTCTTGATCCCTCCCCTCCGGACATCCTGGATCTGCCACTGTAAATGTATAATTTATATTCATACGGTTTATAAAATAGCTTGCTTTAATAAAGCTAGGTAGTAAAACGATGAGGAAATGAATGATATAGCAAATTGAAAAGCAAGAAAAAGAGATTTTATTTTGTTACAGGCATTTTATATTCATATGAGGCCCCCCCAAAACGGTTTGCTTTGGGTCTCCATGCGTTCTACCAACGCCACTGGTGCTAATAGGCTAGTTAAATTTTCTCAATTAAATTGACTTGCCCCCGATATATGGGGGTGGCGCTTCAGTCAGGAGGTTGATGGCTCTTGTCTGATTTGGTGTCCTGCAGCAAATATAAAATTGAGCACGCTTTGGTAAATCCTAATAGATCTCTTCTATAAAAAACTAGTTAAAACATTATTTCTGTTCATATGCAAGATTTTTTTAAAATCTTCAAACGTACCTTGTTTTTGATTTTCTTTTGTACATTTCCAAAAAATACAAAAATCGAAACAATTTCGCTACAGTTTTCTATAATACAACTAGGCTACTGAAATGCCAAACATTGTTTTGAAATATTTGATGTGTTTAAATAAATAAATAAAATGATTTGGCGAAAAACTGCTAAGATACGTTTGTTAAAAATGCTTTAAAAAACTACCCCTCAAAATTTCGACGCGTTCCGCTTTCTCGTTTTCTATTTCTATTAGAACAAAGATTTGGCCAAAAAACGCGATATCAGTGTTGTCAAATGGTAAAATTTTGTGCGAAAGAAAATGTCCTAAAATTCTAGCTTTTTCAAGATATTTTGAGTTATGAGCCTTGTCGAAGCCTTTATTTTTTGGGGTAATTTTAATTCTGTCTTAGGAATGTCGTTTCCTCCGAAGTCACCTATGCCATCGACTATCCCCACAACAGACTCACACGTAGAGTTATGTTTCTCGCAAAAGTATTGTAGTCTAATAAATGTATTGGATATTCGACTATGACATATCCCAATACAGGATGCGATACCTCCATTAGGCCCAACGAAGAGATTGTCAAATACGAAGACGCAGATTATAACCCGTTAATGAGAAAGAAAATGTCCTAAAATCCTAGCATTTTCAAGATATTTTGACTTATGAGCCTTGTCGGAGCCTTTATTTTTTGGGGCAATTTTAATTCTGTCTTAGGAATGTCCTTTTCTCCAAAAGCCACCTATGCCAGCGACTATCCCCACAACAGAGACTTATTTAGAGTTATGTTTCTGGCAAAAGTATTGTAGTCCCACAAATGTATTGGACATCTGAATATGACATATTCCAATGCAGGATGCGATACCTCCAGTAGGCCCAACAGGGAGGTGATTGTCAAATACGAAGACGCAGATTATAACCCGTTAATGAGAAAGAAAATGTCCCAAAATCCTAGCATTTTCAAACTATTTTGACTTATGAGCCTTGTCGGAGCTTTTATTTTTTGGGGTAATTTTAATTCTGTCTTAGGAATGTCGTTTTCTCCAAAAGCCACCTATGCCAGCGACTATCCCCACAACAGACTCTCATGCAGAGTTATGTTTCTGGCAAAAGTATTGTGGTCTAACAAATGTATTGGACATTGGACTATGACATATCCCAATACAGGATGCGATACCTCCATTAGGCCCAACGGAGAGGTGATTGTCAAATACGAAGACGCAGATTATAACCCGTTAATGAGAAAGAAAATGTCCTAAAATCCTAGCATTTTCAAGATATTTTGACTTATGACCCTTGTCGGAGCCTTTATTTTTTGGGGTAATTTTAATTCTAGCTTAGGAATGTCGTTTCCTCCAAAAGCCAACTATGCCATCGACTATCCCCACAACAGACTCTCATATAGAGTAATATTTCTGGTAAAAGTATTGTGGTCTAACAAATGTATGGGACATTCGACTATGACATATCCCAATACAGGATGCGATACCTCCATTAGGCCCAAAGGAGAGATGATTGTCAAATACGAAGACGCAGATTATAACCCGTTAATGAGAAAGAAAATGTCCTAAAATCCTAGCATTTTCAAACTATTTTGACTTATGAGCCTTGTCGGAGCTTTTATTTTTTGAGGTAATTTTAATTCTGTCTTAGGAATGTCGTTTTCTCCAAAAGCCACCTATGCCAGCGACTATCCCCACAACAGACTCTCATGCAGAGTTATGTTTCTGGTAAAAGTATTGTGGTGTAACAAATGTATTGGACATTCGACTATGACATATCCCAATACAGGGTGCGATACCTCCATTAGGCCCAACGGAGCGGTGATTGTCAAATACGAAGACGCAGATTATAACCCGTTAATGAGAAAGAAAATGTCCTAAAATCCTAGCATTTTCAAGATATTTTGACTTATGAGCCTTGTCGGAGCCTTTATTTTTTGGGGCAATTTTAATTCTGTCTTAGGAATGTCCTTTTCTCCAAAAGCCACCTATGCCAGCGACTATCCCCACAACAGAGACTTATTTAGAGTTATGTTTCTGGCAAAAGTATTGTAGTCCCACAACTGTATTGGACATCTGAATATGACATATTCCAATGCAGGATGCGATACCTCCAGTAGGCCCAACAGGGAGGTGATTGTCAAATACGAAGACGCAGATTATAACCCGTTAATGAGGAAGAAAATGTCCTAAAATCCTAGCATTTTCAAACTATTTTGACTTAAGAAACTTGTCGGAGCTTTTATTTTTTGAGGTAATTTTAATTCTGTCTTAGGAATGTCGTTTTCTCCAAAAGCCACCTATGCCAGCGACTATCCCCACAACAGACTCTCATGCAGAGTTATGTTTCTGGTAAAAGTATTGTGGTGTAACAAATGTATTGGACATTCGACTATGACATATCCCAATACAGGGTGCGATACCTCCATTAGGCCCAACGGAGCGGTGATTGTCAAATACGAAGACGCAGATTATAACCCGTTAATGAGAAAGAAAATGTCCTAAAATCCTAGCATTTTCAAGATATTTTGACTTATGACCCTTGTCGGAGCCTTTATTTTTTGGGGTAATTTTAATTCTATCTTAGGAATGTCGTTTCCTCCAAAAGCCACCTATGCCATCGACTATCCCCACAACAGACTCTCATATAGAGTAATATTTCTGGTAAAAGTATTGTGGTCTAACAAATGTATGGGACATTCGACTATGACATATCCCAATACAGGATGCGATACCTCCATTAGGCCCAACGGAGAGGTGATTGTTAAATACGAAGACACAGATTATAACCCGTTAATGAGAAAGAAAATGTCCTAAAATCCTAGCAATTTCAAGATATTTTGAGTTATGAGCCTTGTCGGATCCTTTATTTTTTGGGGTAATTTTAATTCTGTCTTAGGAATGTCGTTTTCTCCAAAACCAACCTATGCCAGCGACTATCCCCACAACAGAGAATTATTTAGAGTTATGTTTCTGGCAAAAGTATTGTGGTCCAACAAATGTATTGGAGATCCGAATATGAGATATCCCAATACAGGATGCGATACCTCCATTAGGCCCAACGGAGAGGTGATTGTCAAATACGAAGATGCAGATTACAATCCGGAGTATTTGTTGCATTACACTCGCACAAGCTACTAAAAAAATTAACTAAAAATAGTCGATTTAGTTTTTTTGGGATCACTGTTATAAGTTCCCGGTTTAATTTCTGCTGCTTGTAGCCCAATCATATTAGGTGCAAAAACCTTGAAATCTGAAAAAAAATACAGGCTGGATTTTTGTAGAAATATTTCCTTGAATATGAAACACATCCCCAAATATTCTCCGGCAAAATCCTCCAAGTGCTAGATAAAAGGCTCCAAATTTCCTAAACATACGTTTTTTTGCGATTTTCTCGAAAACTAATAGATTCTTTTAAAAAAGTAAAGAGAGAAAAAATTTAGTTTTTGTTTTTTTAAAGTTAAACAACTTTAATTAAAGGTTAGGCAAATGGTCACTACCAGCCGGACTACCAAAGGAATTTTGAAAATTTAATTTTTATACAATCAGGAACTGTATGAGAAAAAATAATGTAATATTAAAAATAAACAACTTCCGGTTAGAAACAGTGTTAAAATATGTGTAAATGCACACATATTTATTTAATTTGAGATTCTAGCCAAACAGATAAAAAAGTAATTTTTATTATAAGGTTACATTTATAATAGCAGTTTGGCTGGAATTTCAAATATAATAAAAGTGTGCGAATTTATGCATATTTTAAAGCTGTTCCTACCGAGAAGTTTAACTTTTTTATATAAGCTGTTTTTTTCTTGTACAGTGCTTAGTTGTATAAAATATTTTTTATTGGCCTAACCTTACAGTTGTTTAACTTTAAACAACCAATAGGGTCAACATACCACTAAATGAACACATACCAGTGAATGAACATTTTACTAAATATTTAAAAAAATTAACGATCCTGTAAGAGAATCGCGCTATTCCCGTCTAAAGAAATTTTATTTTATTTTAAACCCCCTCCCCATAGAACACCTATTACAATTGGCAACGTCGCATTCAAAACGACCGTAATCTTCCCTTTACAAGTGTGTGTTTCTGTGGTTTCAAAACTAAGGAAAGCACATATTTTAAATGGCAAAACTTAGATTTATATTTATAATTTTAATCAAATAAAACTTTTTGTGGGTTTTTCATTGCGTAATACTTTCTAAATTATCTATTTAAAGCACCAAATATGCAATTTTGAGGTTATAATAATAAATATTGAAAAAATAGTTTACTGGTATCAGGAATTAAGCCTTTTTCAGTAAATGAACACTGTGTTCATTTACTGGGATTGGGGTAATATTGAAAAAGTATAGGAAAGTAAGCGTAAACGTAGATATTTTATCGATGTGTTTAGAAACTTCAATTTGGTCATTTACTAGCTTCTAGAATTACATCATAATGAACATGTCCAATAGTTGAACATAATGATAAATTACAAAGTGTTCATTTTTTGAATATATTCTTTTTAACTTCTAATTAATAAACACATATGCTTCATTTTTCAAAGTAGCTACCTAGGTCCCGTCAAGCGGGGCTACTCTGAAAAAATATTATTAGCATTGCAACTATAAAGAACGGAACTTTTATTAATAAGACTCCTCAAAATTCGAAACCGACTTAGAGAAAGAAACAAATATCGAAGGACAACACAGTACAAAGAGTAGGGAGTTCCATTGTTTAAATAAAACGGTAGATTAGAACTTAAAGTTTAACAAACTAATTCTAGAAACTTCTACAGCAATAGACCAACCAAATAGTATAAAGAAAAATACAAGAGGGGATACTGTTGTAAGAAGTCAGGCAAAATAAATAATTAATGATAAAAATATATCCTTTCTTAGTATATACTCATATTTATTATTTTTTGCTTATTACTTTCATATCTTGAAATAAGGATTTTACAGTTTTCGTTTGTATAATTATATTTTTTGTGAGTAAGATTTAGTTCTTTAATGTTTAATTTTTTACTTTTAATAAATGAAATTTTACAAGAATTTATAGGTATTTTCTGACAGAAATAGATTTTCTAAACACACCAACCGAGTCCTCCGACATTTGTTTAGGTAATTAATAACTTAAAACCTATAAAATCAATTTTATTAATTTATTGCTAAGAAATAATTCATTGTTCATTCACTAGATAATCGCCTTTCATTTACTAGACTTTGATGTTCATTCATTAGGAAATTGCGTTTGGCAGAGTTTTATTATAAAAATAAAATAGTTATAAATGATTTATTGCATCGTAGCTTACATTTTTAGGAACACAATCACTTGCTAGCCCTGATTTTCGACCAATGATAACCAAATAATAATATTTACTTGAAACATGAATTTTTTAAAACAAAATATCTCTTAATCGTTCATTCACTGGCACATTGACCCTACTAAATTTAAGTACATGGTGTACAAGTGGGGATCAACCTTAAAATTATAAAGTATTAACATTTTAAAACAAGTTACCTACAGAATATACAAAATAAAAAAATATTAAATGTTAGGTTAGGTTATTTTTCTTAATTCTATACTATAGACCGAAAGAATTTGCGTATATTTTTTCTCTTCACTTTTTTTTTTAAGTTATTAGTTTTAGAGAAAAATCGCAAAAAACGGATTTTTAGGACCTTTAGGGCTTCATATCTAGCGAAGCTCAAGGGGGATTTTGGTGAAGAATATGTGGGGATGTGTCCCACCCAGATGCTAAGGAATAATAATACAAAAATCCAGCTTTTTTCCAGATTTCAGGGTTTTTTCACCTATATGACTGGGTGTCTTTAATTGCGATGGTCATCCAAAGAAGAAATCAAGTCCTCAGCTTTTAAAAGTGGTTCCAAACGACTCGACCGTCTTATGCAGAGATGTTTAGACTTAAAACATAAAATCCCACCTTTTGGGAATTTTTTTAACCAAAGGTTTTATATTTAGATATAATTATTGTTTTATGTAGACTTAGTATTTTAAGTTTTTGGGATTAGAAGTATTTTTATAAGTAGAGTTAGTACTGTGACATAAACACACACAAACTTTAGCTTGACAGTACTTGTTTTATAGCTAATGTCGAGATCCGTAAGTCAGACCATATTACTCCTATGTATTTTTCCAGGCTGAATCCGAATCCGGCGTTAAAAAAGTGGGTTAAGAAGGAGTTCTGCGTATGGCTTTTAATGAGCGCGTAAGGGTTTTGAAATAACTCTTTTATGGGCAGAGTTTTGCAAATTTTGAAAAAATATTTTTTGCACTTTTAAGAAGAGACTTAAACGCACCGTACATTTAAAACCCCATTGCGATAAGTGCCACGGTTCTAGACAAAATAATGTATGAAAAAATTAATAAAAGTTAGGTAATCCAATCACCCACGATTCTAGACAAAATAATGTATGAAAAAATTAATAAAAGTTAACGACTTTTAAAACTTTTCTGGTTATAACTTCTATCAAAAACAGAGAAAAATATGAAATTTGGTCATGTCGTGAAACTTATTTTGAAAAAAATTATGGTGCAAAATTTTTTAAAGAAAAACTGTTTATACATGCCATGTTAAAGGGAATATTTTTGTTGATGTTTAATGTAATAAGAAAAACGTCTCTGGGTCGACATAACAATAAAATTTAATTGATAGTTTATATAAGCGAAAAGAAAAAGTTTATTTTTGTTTTAATTTTTGGAGGTAACTTTTACAGCCTGTATTTTCTTTAAATTATACTAATTTTTTAATCACAATGTAATTCTTAATCTTCTTCACAACTAGAAAAAATGTACCAAAATCATTAAAATCGAAAAGATGTTTTGTCAACCCTTCTTTAGTTTTATTGACCTTGCGCGGGAGAACGGAGACAAGTCGAAAAATTTGCATTTTGAGTTAACTAGCTTAAGGGGGTTTACTGGGCACATTAAGACTAGTAGATTTCACTATCCTAACCTAAGTTTTTGTTTTGTGTTTTTTTGTGGTCAGGCAATAAACTATGAAATGTACCAAAAACTTTAACTGGCAATTTCTCAAAAATGTGTTTTTCGACTTATCTCCGTTGTCCCGCGCAAGGGGGATATATGAATTGACTCACTGCACTGGAAAAAATTCCAGAAGTCTAAAGACTTTTTGACCCGGAATTTATTTAGCATCGAAAAATACATAGGGATAATATGGTTCAGGGCTGGATGGGGAACCGTAAACCAGCCCGGGAAAAAATACGCGCCTGGCCCAAAAATCTACTGCTCATAAGGCACCGGCCGATAAGGCACGGGCCCATAAGGCTCCGGTCCATAAAGCAGCGGCCCTTAAGGATCCGGCCCATAATGGCACCGGCTCATAATTCACCGGCCAATATAGCACCGGCCCACCGGGATTTTTTTCATTTTTCCGTATGGCCCATGCACCCCTGATATGGAGTGCGTTCCAGTAGGCAACCCGGGCGCCCCGAGGTCCATTTTTCCGTTCGAGTTAACGCTCGGAGCAAGGCTCTTTTGCGTTCGAGATGCCACCAAACGAACCCTCGGGGCACGCTCGATATGACCCGAGCTTGGGGATGGAGAAATGCGGGCACATACACATGTATATCTGAGATCCCATCTTTCCTAGATAAAACAAGTAGAACATAAGGACAATTGACAGAACAGTGGAAGAAAACAGGACAAACAACTGGCAGGAAGAAGAGAACTGGGTTGCGAGTGGCAAAAAGAAACTGAGAGTGAAGGAGAGGAAGAAAGTAGGAAGGAAGAACATTGGTGTTCCAGGAAGGGAAGAAAGAAAGGATTGTTTTTGAAAGATAGAAAAAGAGATAAAAAGAGCACAGGCTCTAAGTGGCTTAGATGCCAGACTTCCTTAGAGCCAATCGATGTGTGCTGGCTAATTGATCCACAAGGATCAGAACCAAGAACCAAACATTGAATTGAATTGAATTGAAAAGCGGGCGTATTACATAACCCTACTTTTTCATACTTTCAAACTTTTGTTTACATTTTTTTACGACTGTTTTTTTTGTCAAATAAAATACATGGACGCAGTTCAGTTGCCGTGGTGCGGAGCGCTAAGAATTATCCGCGATTGCCCGTGAGGCTTTAACCATCGGCCAGCGGTTGTGTAACTAAATTCTGGTGGGTAATGGCAAAGCGGCGACTATAAATAAGGGTACAGGAAAAAATCGCGTAGGAAAAAAGCGCACAGAAAATATTCATACAGGATAAGAGCGCACACATAAAGAAACACACGCACCAGTGGCGTGTCGTATAGGGGGCCAGGGAGGGCGAACGCCCCCTCCCCCCGCCCCTCTGCCCTTGGCGCCCCTGGCGTCCTTTGAGAAAAAAATAGAAAAACTAAATTTAACGCAAAAACAAATGGTGCCTCCCCACAGGAAAACTATACCTAAAATGAGAAGTTTTGGCTAATATAAAAATCATGAAATAAAATCAAATTAATAAATTGTTCTAACTTTGCCCATAAAAAGAGGGGAGTTATATTGACTATTTCCTTCAGAAAAATATTGACCATTAAAATCAATGTGACTAGCAGATTTGGACCAAAAGGGAACGAATTACAGCGATAATTTGCACTAGAGCAAATTATCGGTAATTTGCACTAAAATAAATTATCGCTAATTTGCACAAGAGCAAATTATCACTGTTTTCTTCCATAAAAAATTTTTATTTAAACTTATTTTTCAAATTTATGTCGCTTTTTTTCATTTATGTACATCTAAATTGGACACTTTTGATAGTAAAAGCCCATTTCCAGAGGAGCTAGAAAAAACTAACATATGTTACGAGCCCGAATTTTGTAAAAAAATTAATGCCGAAAACCGCACATCGACATGTTGGAATTTTGTAAAAAAATTAATGCCGAAAACCGCACATCGACATGTTGAACTACTTACAAGTTATAGGGTAAAAATTAAAGATAATAAATTAATCTCTGTATAAACCTAGCATAAAACCTCCATAAAATAGAAAAACTTGAAACAGTCCAAATGTGAGAAAAATACCCTATAAATAAACCGCGTGATCAAAGTATCTTTTTATCACTCAACAAATTGTAGCCTTTCTATACAGTCATGTATAAACTTAAAGGCGATTTTAATCTAGGGTTTTTTATATACCAACAGTTTTAAATTGCAAAAATGAACAAACATTTTTTGCCAAAAATTTAGGGTTAGAAATTTGTAACCGGTGAATATCTTTTCCGTTCGAGTCGAACCGCGAAAACCAGGGCGTTCAGTCCGTGACGTCACTACGCCCCGCTCGCTCGACGGGTTTTCTATTCGAACGCACTCATGGTCTGTCTAACGTATCTCGACATTATTTTTTTTATAGGGTTATCTATTTTGCGATATGTACTTATGCCTTAAATATCACACCTGTGAGGTTTTTTTAGTTTATTTAAAATTTTTTAAATCACATAGATAAATCGGCATCGGCCATCGACACAATGTATTATTTTACAGGACAAATTTAGTATTTTAGACTTTTTAATTATTTGTAGTAGATTTATTTTTATCGTTAATATGCATGTTATAAAAAAGTTGTTTTTAGGAAAGCTGTTGACAAGCTTCTCAAATGTAATTCCAAATCAAACTTTTATGTATCTCTTTTGTCTCTAAAAGACCTGTACAAAATCTATAGTAAATTAAAAAAATTAAAATTGTTTTTTTTATGTCTGAACACTTTATGATATAATACTTAAGAAAGTGGTACCTTTTACTGTGGCCGGTAGATGGCTGTTCAAATTGAACTTCTGATAGGGTCACTGAATCACGAAGACGTAGTATGGAGACGCCAGGCTTCAAAGATCCAGTGACCCTAGACTTCTGATGGTTTAGAATCACCATAACTTATTCCTTATTGTACTTTTTTAATTTTTTTTGCCAAAAAAATAATTTACTAAACATTTTTCAGCTAAAAAGGTACTTTTGTTAAAATATGCTCAAGTAAGCCGTTTTCGAGATATTTAGTTTTTTAGTGTTCGATGCCGGGTCCAACCAAGCAAATTATTTTGCAGAAAGTGAAGTAATTACCATAAAACAATTTTCTTAGTTCAACGCAGCGTTTAGTCTTGAAATAAGACTTTATTTTTCTTCTTTAATTGTTTGGTTTCAGTATAATTCATATTGTAACAAAGCAAATTGTCTTTATATAAGTAATATTTTGCTTCTAGAGAAAACGGTGCGTTAGATTAATTCAGTTCCAATTTATAATAAAACAATATTCTCTTGGTGAATAGGAAAGCACAAATTATTTTACTTCAAAGCAATTTCCTTTGATCTAAGACAATCTTTTTACCGTGTAGCCGATTTTAACAAGAAAACCTTTTTTGCTTCAAAATGTTTAAAAAGTTATTTTCTTAATCAAAATGTTAAAAAGTATACTGAGAAAAAACTTGTGGCATTTTAAACCATCAGAAGTGCAGTGTAAAGCACCCCATAATGGCCATAGTAAAAAAGTATTGATATTTGGATTTCGAATCCCAAAAAAACTCAAAAGGTACCAATTTATAAAGTAATACGTTAAAAAATTAATCGATTTTTGTTTTTTAACTTTAGCACTCTGTAATTTGGAAACAGAGTAATTTCGGAAGGTAAGTTGCTTTAAATTGGTTTATTTTGAACTCAGGGTAAGATTTTCAACAGAACCTGTGAAAATATATGTTTTTGACAACTTTGATCCCAAAAAGTGATGAAACCATTCCCTATAAAACGTTTTTGTGGCATGCATATATATTAACGGTCACACTTACTTTTTTTATATTTAGGTCACAGAAGAAATCGGCATATTATTATTATATTATAAGTATTATCAATGATTACAAAACTTGTACACAAATAGGTAACCCCAAAAAAACAAAAAGCGGACATGGCTCTGCCGTATATTCATGTAGTTCCAATGATGATTATCTGTGTACAAATTGTGTAATCTTTGCTATTATTTTACAGGGTAAATTTAGCATTTAAGGTTTTTTAATTAGGTATTTCTTGTAGATTTGGGTTCTACCGTAAACCCCATATTTTTTCATTAATATTTAGGCTACAACATTTTTTAAGGTGTTCGCTTCTTCACTGTCATTTATAATATTAAATGTTAACAAATTGTTTTGTATTTTACATGGAACCCACTGGTATATGAAACATATATATATATATATATATATATATATATATATATATATATATTTCAAAATATGGCTAAAAGTTAATTCAAAGTTTTTGTAGCATGGACGTTAACGGTGACACTTGTTTTTTTAAGTTAAGTTAATGAAGGAATGGCCCTAAGTCTGCCTATTATTTTATATATTATTTTTGTTTAGCTAAATATGACATGAAGTATTATTTTACAGGGTAAATTAAGCATTTAAAATTTTTTAATTATTTGTAGTTATTAGTGGCTTAACAGGAAAAACACAATATATAGTATTAAAGTTACTTTCTTGTGTGGGCTCAAAGTTAAGCATGTATTTTTACTGCAGAAGTGGCTTAAACTAATACTTGTGGTCTGTATTATTATTACTTTACATTATATAGCTTTAAGTAGTTATACTACATACTTAATATGAGGCTCCTATCAGTCAGTGATAGATTTAATAAGTTTTAAGTTTGTTTTACAAAATATTAAAATTAAACATTTGCTGTCTTTTACATGCTTTTTTAATTACGAAAATTGTCTTAAATTATCTTATTTGAATTCCTTTAAAGTTACTACACGGTTCATATTCATATACAGTGAAACCTCTCCTTGCGGACACCTCTAATAAGCGGACACTCCCTTTAGGCGGACAAATTTGTTGGAACCAAGCTGTTCTCGCCCTTTCTTAAATTAAAATATTCCAGGAAAATAACGAAAATCAGTTTGACAACATTGTATTTGTTCCGCTGCGAATTTATTTGTCTTTTCATAAAAGACTCGGGTTTTGGCCACCTTCGGATAAGGTGAAAAACATATATTGGGCGGTTTCATAAAATTTTGTGGTGAAAGAAAAACGTCTCTTCTGCATCGAATAAAGAGTGGTCCTTTCTGGTTTACAAATAAGCAAGCGACACCAGTATTCACTCAACCTTACAATTTTTCCTTTTACCTTTCCCTCCTATTTTCACAATTTTTCCGAGTGAAAAATAATTAGGACAGAAGATCTACATAAACGTGGTGAGTACAAAAAATTTATCGTTTATTGGTGTTCATCAGCTTTTCATTGACTATCGTAGGAACATTCGTCCTTCGAGCCGGATAATCAGCGCGATAAGTTTTTGTTGTCTTGTTTACGCGGTATATTTAATTTAATTTTATAGAAATACCTACACATATTTATAGAGGTTTCGAATTAAATTTTTTATTTCTTTATTTTAGCAGGTTTATAAAAGACAAAAAAGCGGTTACCGGGTTGATCTTTTTTTGTATTTATGCAGTTTTGGACAGCAGGAAAATACAGCGTTGTCAAACTATCTAAAAATAAGAGGTTTTGAGGAAAATATTCACCATAATATTTTTTTTGAAAAATAATTAAGGTTACATTTGCGGGAGGTTTTAGTAATTATTTTACAAAATGGCTAGCACGTCGGAACGTCAGCTAAAGACTCTTACGGCGAAAAAAGAGTCTTTGTTTAGCATTTTGCAAAAACTTTATGATATGTCCAGAGACTTATCCACAGAAAACTTAAAAACTAAATTTAGAACTTTGCATGCAAGTTTTGAGGAAACAAAAACTAACATTTACTCAATCTTGGATGAAATCAATGAGGTTCAGTTTGAAATAGACGAGAATTACACGCCAAATTATAAGGTTTTGGAATCTATTAATGAACTTTGTTGTTATAACCAGACCGCGGCGGAAAAAATAAAGGTATCTACTCAAGTTACTACAAATAGTGGTGGTTCTTTCCGTGCGAACACTAACCCAAGTGGAGCTCCGACTTTGCGTAGATCATTACAAATACCAGATCTTCATTTACCGGAGTTTAATGGGGAGATTCGGCAGTGGGAGACCTTTCACGCGTTATATAAGAATTTGGTGCATACTAATCCTAATTTGACGGATTTGGATCAGATCCATTTATTGATTGGGTGTTTAAGGGGATCTGCTCAGGGGGTATATGCAGGTATCGCGATTGTGCCCAATAATTATAATATTTATTTTGCCTATTTCTTTACATGTAAAATACACTCCAATAACCGGACACTCTAATAAACGGACGCGGACAATTTTTTTTGCTTAAAAAACTGAAACCTCCCCTAACCGGACGCGAACCTCTGACAGCGGGACGAAGCTCTGCACGAATATGGGCATAAATATTATGTAGTATGTTGGCAACAACGCACTCTGCAACTAAGGAATTACCTCTTTCGGTTTTAATGCGGAGACTAAATACTTCTATCGTATTTGCAACATTATTTTATTCGGTCGGACTGCTGTGTTTATTTTTATTGTGCAGTTGGGCAGTAATAGATGTCTTTGAAATGGCGCCTATTAAAAAAAAATCTTAGTTTACGTGAAAAAATGGAAGTCGTTAACGTTTCGGAGAAGGAACATCCACCAGCACGAAAGATCGTCGAAAAATTTTATATCGGAAAATCTCAAACAGCGGAAATTGTTAATAAATATTATATCAAAATTTCGCAGTTCCCTCTCTTAAGCGGACACCTCCAATAAGCGGACAAAATCGACGGAACCGTGAGTGTCCGCTTATAGGAGGTTTCACTGTACTTATATTACGTATATGGTTATATTACTTTCGTTTAGGTAGGCAAATGAAAAAAGTATAAAATTAATAAAAAATATAGAAGAAATAAAAAAAATATAAGTAATAAAATAATAAAAAATAATTGTGATAAGTGTTTTTAAAGGAAATTCTATTACTGCACATGCGTCAGTGTTAGTGGTTTTGGAACATACTCCGTTACGTCACTACATGATTTGACAACTGTTAAAAATTTAGGGTTATGTTTATAATTTTTTCTAAAAACTAGTTATTTTGGTGAAAATTATCAAATTGTGGATTAAAATTGTAGTTTTTTCTCAAATTAATTGTATTTCGGTTTCGAAAAAAAACCTCTTTTTGTTTTAATCTATTTTTTATAAGTATTTCAAAACATTTTATTTTTATTTTTAAAACTCAAATTTTTGGTTACATTTGGGTATAATTGGATTATAGTTTTACTCAATAGGTTAACTTAAATTTAAGGCTTACAAACTAGCTATAAACTATCAATTTGGCAAAGTTTAATATTTAAATTCTAAACGAATTTAATAATTTAATTCTAATTTTAATTCAATCCTCCTATTACGTCCGCCCTCTGCATATTTTAATTTAAATCGCGTTTTTATTCTTTTTAATAAAATTAGAATTCTAAATTCTTTTTATCAGAAGTGATGCGATTTTCCTATAAAGGGCGCAGAAAGACGTCGCAAAAACCAGACAGAACCTAAACAAGAACTGTCGCCATACACACACACTCTCGATCGGAATATTTTGAACGATCAACGTTTTTTATAAAAAATGGTCAACTCTAAAACCTCAAAATAACTCTAGACTTAAAACATTGAAACTCGGGAGTGGGCCGCTATAGAAGACTTCTGGCGAATCTGGTGCACCAGTTGAAAGAGATCAAGAAATCACCGGTAAGTCCCTCTCCTATAAGATCGCATCATTAATATTTTTTCTATTATTTCGCTCTTAAATAATCTTAATAATATTCCAATATTATTATTATTATGTCTTAATTAATTTTCACTTCAGAAAGGTATGATTTCGCGTGCGTTCGTATACCCTTTAAATGAAAGCGAAGAACTTGTCTGAATACAGTCCATTAGGTAATTTTTTTGAGCTATCGGAGTGAGATAAATTGTTCAGATTTATTGTGGATACCATGAAGTGTTTAAAGGCACCTATAAACCACTCACTTTATTAACCAATTATAAATAAAAATACAAGTACTTACCTACGGAATTGCACTCCTTTAGTTCTCCCGGACATTTTTCCATAAACCGCACATGTTTTACGTGAATTATTTCCCATTTTTTACAGAAAAAAAGATAATTTTACACGACAAATGCAAAACATCGTAAAATGTAAGTAAATAAATATGGCGTCTACTCACACAGCAGCTGTGTATCTTAAGGACACTCATCGTAAAGGCAGGCAATCCGAAGCTAACGTCAGGCTTTCTATTTTTTGGTTATTATTTTTGACATGCTTCCTCGGTTTCGCATTGGCGGTTCTGTTTTATTTTGAAGATGTTGTTTTACACAGTATGGAGGTACCTAAACTATATATATTTATGTAATTAGAATTAAAAAGTTATGCTGCAAACTATCTTGAACCTGTATCATTATTAAATAGATCTTTAGACTCTGATAAAACCACATTTTTAAAATAACAACGAGCCGCCAATGCGAAACCGAGGAAAACATATCAAAAATTATAACCAAAGCTATGAGTGCTTCACTTTTTGATTTTTTAAACAAGTGAACTTACCTAACCAATCTTTTCGCCATTCCTCAATACACAGATGCAGTTCTGCTGCCGGCAAGATGAAATTCAACATTGTCACTTCTGAGCAGTCTGAGGCGAGTGCCAGGCCGAGTACGAGGGCGAGTAGAGTCTGAGCCTTGCCCATAGCCGCCTGCGATAAGGCGTCTTCGTGGAAGCCCACCAGAGCTTCGCCATTTTGTATGGAGGTGGCGGTGGTAGAAGGTACTAAAATTGAAACATTTACTTGAATTCTGAGCTGTGTTAGTTCCAAAAGTTGAAGATATTAAAATCTTAATTTTAAAATTTGACAAAAGCTATCTTAAGCAATTGAAAATTCTAAGTTGTCCTCCACTAAATTTATTTAGATCATACTTGTTTCGGCTTATAAGGCCATCATCAGTTAGTTGGTATACCTATGGGTGTTTCCTAATATAAACATATGTCCTAAACGTCTTACCTTTTGAGATACAGGGTGGTAAAGTTTTCAAAAATAAATCATTTATTTTATTATTAATATCTACAATACCACTTCAGATATTTTAATGAAATTTGTCATACATGTACTATGAATCAAGAGGCATTTTTTAATGTATCACTTTTTTTTTAAATTTCCATCAGTGGCGTTTGTACGTAATTTGACCTGCATATTTTGGCAGACATTGATGGCACGCCACTGATTTTTCCTGAAATAAAAATTATTTTTGAAATCCCAAATCATTTTTAACCAAAGTTGATCACTTGATTTTTTTCAATCCGATGCACGGTTTTCGCTTAAAAAAAATAAATAAAATCCCGTTTCTTTGCATGATCATAACAATATCGTTAATATGACAATATCATCATGCAGAGACACGTAGATTTAATTTTAGATGAAACCCGTGCGTTTTTTATTATTATAATTTAAGAGATCAAATTTGCTCATAATTAAAAAAAAATTAAAAAGTACACTTCACTTGGTATTGTAGATATTAATAATAAATGATTTATTTTTGAAAACTTTACCACCCCGTACCTCAAAAGGTAAGACGTTTAAGACATATGTTGTATATATATAAAGTTTTTTTCTTAAAATGGGCCCAAAAATCACCCCCATAAATATTGACATTCAATTAGGAAACACCCTATATATCACAGACAAGCGCGGATCTGGGTTAAAATCTAGGGGGGGGAGGGGTAATAGTCGACGGAAAAATTATTTGTAATATCATTTTTTTTCTAGGGGGGTAATTCGCCTATTTTCCCTTTAATCAATAACAAAAAGTGTCTATTTTTTGTTTTAGGGGGGGGGGGGGGGTACTTACCACGTTAGCCCCCCTCTCAAATCCGCGCTTGATCACAGGGCAAAATATACAACAATGGTCACAATTCATTAAAATACACAAACATTTAGTTAAGAATTGACTAGATTTCCAAAAAATTGCATGACGTTACAAGACTTTTTGTTGGTTTTTCTTTATTTTTATTATTATGCTCTTGCACGTTAGCTTGAACCAAACTGTAAGTAATAAAAAAATATACTTAAGCCGGTCGCGATCAAGTTTATAAATTTATTTTTACCTTCCTAGCCCGCACAGCTAGAAGTTATTGTTTTTGACGAAATTTTTTTTTTCGAGATAACGCCAAAAATGTGTTATTTGGGTGTATTTTAACCTATCCTAGCAATATCGTCGAGACGTCTGTCTGTGTGTGTTAATGTGTGTGTATTTTAGCTCACACCACTACTATACTATAGTAGTGTGAACTATGGTGATCGTAATTTTTTCGAGGAAAAAAAGTTGCTCCGATTTCAAAAATTTTTATAGATCTTTGCGTTTCAGATGATGAAACTTTTTTGTTGCGCCGCACGGTGGGTTATTCGAACTGAAAACCTAGCCAATAATATTTTAAAAGTTTTTTTGGATTCTGTGTTCTTTGAAAAGGTAAATAAATATGCAAGCTGTATTAGGTTTACAAAAAAAGGTGGATTAAGGAGGTAACTACTAAAAATACTTATTTTTTGCCACCGCTTAAGTAAAGAAGAAAATTTAATTTTTAAATAGAATACGAAATTTGCAACCATCAAGTATACGTTTAGTTTAGCCTGTAAATTTATTTAGGAACATATAATATAAATTAAATTGTAATTGTACTATATAATCCTTTAAATGGAATCAGAATCACTGTCGAAGTCTACTGAGGAATCAGTTTGAAGATCTACCGAAGAATTGCTTTCAGTTGGAGTTGAATAATGAATGAATAATGTTTATAATGACAAGGCTTTAACATTGCTGTGACTTCTTTTGGAAACTTTGACTGTTTCTTTTTTGGCAGTTGACGAAAACTAGTTATATACGGATCCGAAGAAATGAACAGGTTGTTCAAAATATCTTCATTTGTACTTTTTCTTGACGTCTTTCTAGAATATGCCCTTCTGTAAGTCCTAAAATCCTTATTGCGAGCTTCCTGTGCTTCCTCGCTCAATTGGTAACAGAGCTTTCGAGATGATAATTGGTCCATGGATTAAAATTTTATGGACAGTTGGAGACATTGGATACCACCCATATTTATCCACGTATTTTGTAGATGTTTCCAAACAGTATGTTTTAAATTTATCCACATCAATTTCGTATCCGCTTGCGATAGTTTGCAGGATTCGATGAAATCTTATGACGATTTCCTCATCTATGCCTGTTATTAATGATGAAATATGTGAATTTTCGAAAAAGCGCCTGGCTTTGTTGTCATCGTTGCTGTTTCCAAATGATTGTTTAGGTTGATCAATTAATAAGCCAAGTTCAGTTTTAAATTTATCTTGAATGAACGTTTTCTTTTGCGCAATTATATTTTTCTCCTCTGGTCCTTGCCATTTTTTTAAGGGCAGCTTATAACTCACATGTAATAAACACTCCATGAATCTAATCCAAGCGTGTAAAACTGAAAGGCCAAACTCTAACTTAGTTTCATCGGCAGGTGTAGACATCACTTTTGTCAAATCGTTAAAACCTTAGAGGTTAACTTACAAACATAGCACCTTTGCGTAGAAGTTGTTTCCGTGATAGCGTTACATACCTTTCCATCGATCATTGTGAAAAGCAGAATATGATAAACCACACACTTTTGCCCATTTACATCATCATTATTGTTGGACTAAGTAACTTTATTTCTTCTTGAACTCGGTTTTTTTCGTCAACAGTATTATCAGTTGTTTCGCGCTGAAAACAAAACCTTATTGGCCTGCAATAACGGGTTGAAGATGGGCGGGGATTCTGCCAAACTACTATATTTTTATTCTCGTTCACTATATGTATTGGTACCAACGAAGTCATAAATACGGCTGCATCACTGTCTTCTTGCGATTCAAACTTTTGTTTGTATTCATTTGCAGCTGATCCATCTATTCCCCATTTTGATATTAGTTTCAGGTCACCAACAGTTTGAGCATCCATTGTATTGATAACATCTTCCTGAACTTTTAAAATACGTGAAGTAGTATGATCCAAAAGGGCTTGTAAATTTACTTGAGCAGTAGTAGAAGTCACTTGAATTGAATCCTGGTCTAGGAAGCATTTCTTTTTTGTATTTTGTATGTATGAATAGCACGGGAATTTTCCTTTGTCTTTTGATCGAATAATGTTATACTGATGCCTTGTTAGTTTGGCATCCACTATCATAGATAATGCTTCGTTAGCAGATATCTGTTCGTTAACAGGTTTTTTCTGAGACTCTAAATAAGCCTTTTTATACTTTGAAGCTCTTTTAGGGGATGTAGAAGTCACATCTTTGATGATACTTGCAGCGTGCGCTTGTCCTAAAGATCGAAGGCTCATTTGAGTAGCATAGGCGAGCTGTTCAACTTCAATATTTCTTCTCAAAGAAGCCGTTCTCCTGCGCTTTGTACGGTCAGAACTTTCTTTAAAACTTGTCTTAGGGCGATCACGTATTATAGGCGTAAGGTTTTTGTAATTGTCAAATTTAATAGAGCTTTCGAGCCAATTCTTGTTTCTTAGGTTAAAAAGTGGTCTCTATTCCGACTTGCTTTCAACCATTTGTTCTTATATTCATTTTTAAAACGAGCTAGTTTACCTTTTAAAGTTGGAAGCTGCGTGTCCGGGCAATGTGTATGTTCTTTAACAAAATCTTGCAGGTATACGAATTGGTCCTCTATGTTTATAGCATTAGATCGCTATCGCTGCAGGATGTCCACTAAATGCGTTCTTTTTACCTCCCATACTGCTGCAAGCGATCCTGAAAGATAAAACAAAAATATCATAATAAATAGTCTAATTTCAAAAAGTCGTTCTTTCGGTTACTAAAATATGTATAAGCTAAATTCCTAAAAACTCGTAAAATTTTATGTTTGTAACTTTTAAAGGATTGTTTCAGTTATAACAAAAACAAAGTTTGAATACTGGATAAAGTTCGATTACGTACTAAAAGTTTACAAATATTTAAAGAAAAATAAAAAATATTTTTATTGTTACACTCTAACCTTAATATGGTTATTACTAAAACACAAAACTTATATTATTTAAAATTAATAATAAAATAAATTGTCCTTACCTGTTGGTATCCCCTCCATATTAACAAAAGTTCAAGTGAAGTTTTGAATTGCCAGGAGAAACAGACGAAATTAGCTATAATAATTAATACTAGTGCAACTACACACAAGCGGTAAGTGAAACTGTCAAGTTTCGACACGCGCGGTGTACGTCATGGCCCACTCAGCAAAAATATTTTCCCCGTATATATTTTCACGTATGTATTAACAAATATTTTATGGTATCGGTTAGTCTATCGGTTGAATTTCATTTATCCATTAATGACCAACTTTTCGGATCCGATACCCTTTATACGCCGTCTGTCTGTCTGTATGTCTGTCTGTAACGACAAACGCGCATAACACAAAAACCGCTTGCCCGATCTGAATGAAATTCGGTACCTAGGCTGGGTCTTGGGTCGAGATGGTTCCATTTAAAAATGAACAAAATCCACAAAACGCAAGCCCAATAAAAGGGTGGGGGTAGATTTCAAAAATTAGAGTTTATGTGAAAATATGGCGTGTGTGATATCAAATGAAAGGTAATTGAGTCTGGAGTTAAACAAAATACATTTTAGGGGATTTTAAAAAAAGGGTGGGGGTAGATGTCAAAAATTAGAGTTCAAGTAAAAATATGGCGTGTGTGATATCAATCGATAGGTAATTGAGTCTGCAGTTAAACAAAATACATTTAAGTTTTTTTTAAAGGGTGGGGGAGTGGGGGTAGATTTCGAAAATTAGAGTTTAAGTCAAAACATGGCTGGTGTGGTATCAAACGAAAGGTAATTGAGTCTGGAGTTGAATAAAACATATTTCACATATTAGTTATATTAGCTTACACGTACACTATAAATATAGTACCTAGTGTGAGCTTAGGTGCCCATAAATTGGCAGAGTATTTTTTCTGTCCGTAACACGATAGCTCCTAAATCGCTGAACGGATTTTCATAAAATTTTTAGGAAAAATAGTGTTCGACACTCTAACGAGCTGATTAGATTTTGGTCAAAATCCATTAGTGGTAAGGACAGGTTTTTGACAATTAAAAAATTAAAAAAATACTAACTTTTTAACGGAGCATCGCATCAATAAGCGGTTTTAGGAATATAGTAGACTGCATTTTGCTCAATAATTTGTTATACCCAAAAACTTCGGGAGCTTTAGTTTCTGAGATATTTACAGAAAACTGTTTTCAGGGCTGATACGTCATGGCTTTAGTTGAAGTAGGTTAATAGGCTAGCTAGGAAGGTATCCGACCCGTCAGGGATCCATTTATTTACCTTCCTAGCCCGCGAAGCAATGGCTAGAGAAGGTATTATTTTAATACTAGGCGATTCCGAGATAGATCTTGCCCGTAAAATCGCTCTCCTCGAAGAATACACGAGGGTAAACGGTTTGACTGTCAACACCAGTAAAACAATAATCCTAATCTTTGTAAGAAGTCCAGCTGCTGCAAAAAATTTTACATTAAACGACCAACGCATTGAAATTGTTAAGAACTACGTATACTTAGGAACAACATTCACATCTTCATCGTTCTTTAGAGAAATGACAAAAAAACAAGTTTGTAAAGTTAACCGAGCGACAGGCTCAGTAAGGTACATTATGGCTAATGCTAAAATATCGAGCTGGTCCTCAAGAATAAAACTCTATGAAATACTAATTTTGAGGGTTCTTCTGGTCAATGCATAAATATGGAGCTTGAATTATTTTGAAATACTGAAACGTTCTCAAACAAATTTAAAAAAAAAACTTTACTTACTCCCCAAAAACACCCCAGATAGTGTTATACGTGTGGAGTTTGGAGCTGTTCATTTATCTTTTCTCGTTTTTAAACAAGCATTGAACTGGCTAATAAAGATATTTTCAATGGACAGCTCCAGACATCCATTTATCTGTTGCAAAAGACTTCTAGCACTGCAGCTGTCCCCCAATTGCGATAGTAGGTTTAACTGGGTCGTACAAGTAAAACGGATGTTTCAGGAAATCGGCTGCTTAGACTCGTTTAACCAACTAAGTCTAACATTCTTGTTGAAAAACAAAACCAGGCTTCTGCGAAAAAACAAACAAGATTGTATATCGAAAGATTATGAGTTTTTGGCAACGTCTACATTTTCAGTGTTTTATAACTTCTTTTTTAACGAGCACAGCCCTCAACAATACTTACGAAAAAACTTTCCTTTTTCATATACAAGTGTAATATGCCAGATACGTGTTACTAACAAACGCTTTTTTAAAATTTGCCATAAAGGATTAGCATATAGAATTAATTTAACAGAAACTTGTACAATTTGCAATCAAAATACAATTCAATCATTTGAGCATATATTTTTTCAATGTAGGCCATTGCGCCAAAAACACCAAACAGATCTCGAAGCAATCTCCTTATACAACCATTTCAGAAGCACACTCAACGACGTAAAAAGTGTGAGCAATGCAGGAATAATTTGTCAATTTATTTTAAATGTTTTACGACTAAGATCATTTATTCTAAATGAATAGGGAAAAAAAGTAGTGTTTATTCTAAGTAAAACTGATGGTGAGGTGACTTTTAGACACAGTTTGTTTAATAAGGTAATATCTTTAATTTTTCTTTTCGATGCACATTAGAAAAATTGGTTTCTGTTCTACTTATGTTTCTTTTCTATTAATATTTTGCTCTGAATTAAATAAAAAATTAAAGGTAGCAAATTACTTAAACAATTTCTTCATCAAACAAAATACAGCAAACAATAACACAAATAATAAAAATGGTAATAACAACTCAAAAACCATAAATAAGTCTTACTTAAATACACTCTCTCACCCCCACCAACACCTTAGAAATAGAAGAAATAATTAAAAAAACTACAAAAAAAAACCTCTGCAGGTATAGATAACATACATGGAAGGGTAATAAAAAATATAGCACACATTATATCAACCCCAAAATCATACCTAATAAACCAATCATTTCTGGCAGGAAAATTCCCTGATTCCCTCAAACATTTTAAAGTAATCCCAATTTTTAAAAACAAAGGCTCTAGAACTGAAGCACAGAACTACAGACCAATTAGCATTCAAAGTCAAATATCAAAAATCTTTGAACACTGTTTTACAAAACGAATAACAAACTTTCTTGAAAACAATAAAATCTTAAAAAACTTTCAAAATGGTTTTCGAAAAGGAAAATCAACAATAACAGCTATCTTTGACTGTGTAGAATTTATATATGAAGCTCTAAACAAAAAACAAAAAATTGTAGGACTTTTCTATGATCTCAGCAAAGCATTTGACACGATCAGTCATAGCCAACTACAAAATAAGCTAAATAGAATTGGGATTAGGGGAGTTGCATATGAGTGGGTAGGATCTTTTTTGAGGGGGAAAACCCAAAAAGTAGTGATGGTGTGGAGTCGGATATGGGGTTGATGGGCCAGGGTGTGCCACAGGGATCAATACTTTCTCCAATACTATTTATAATCAAACAAGTTTCGTGGCTAATCGGGCAAAAAGGAGTTTTTTTGTTTCCCTTATATTTTTCCGTGGGTAGCCTGAAAGCTTAACCTCACGGGGGTCCAAGATCTAATGGACACCTAATAAGTGTTGACAGTTAACCGTTTCGTCCTTATGGGACTCCTCAGAACACTGCTGGTCAATGTGACAAATCTTGCGAAGTTAATCAGATGGTTTTGTCTCTAATTAAATGTAATTAGTGAGCGAACTATAGCAAGAGGCGCCATCTACCGAGATACGAGAGAAACAAAAAACCAAAAGCAGGCGAATACTGCTATACAATATCGATCAATGAAAAGATCGAATGCAAATAAAAGAAAACAACTTATAGTCCGTGACCTACGACAGCTCTTTGTCTTTCAGGCCGGATCAACACAGATTGCATTTTTACCCGTCTTCAAGACAGTGAGCGTCAATCAACGGAATTTTTAAGCCAAATAATACTAACAAACGTGGAATTTCGTACCCGTGAATTTAAAAATCAAACAAGTTTCGTGGCTAATCAGGCAAAAAGGAGTTTTTAACCCGTGAGGTTAAGCTTTCAGGCTACCCACGGAAAAATATAAGGGAAACAAAAAAACTCCTTTTTGCCCGATTAGCCACGAAACTTGTTTGATTTTTAAATTCACGGGTACGAAATTCCACGTTTGTTAGTATTATTTGGCTTAAAAATTCCGTTGATTGACGCTCACTGTCTTGAAGACGGGTAAAAATGCAATCTGTGTTGATCCGGCCTGAAAGACAAAGAGCTGTCGTAGGTCACGGACTATAAGTTGTTTTCTTTTATTTGCATTCGATCTTTTCATTGATCGATATTGTATAGCAGTGTTCGCCTGCTTTTGGTTTTTTGTTTCTCTCGTATCTCGGTAGATGGCGCCTCTTGCTATAGTTCGCTCACTAATTACATTTAATTAGAGACAAAACCATCTGATTAACTTCGCAAGATTTGTCACATTGACCAGCAGTGTTCTGAGGAGTCCCATAAGGACGAAACGGTTAACTGTCAACACTTATTAGGTGTCCATTAGATCTTGGACCCCCGTGAGGTTAAGCTTTCAGGCTACCCACGGAAAAATATAAGGGAAACAAAAAAACTCCTTTTTGCCCGATTAGCCACGAAACTTGTTTGATTTTTAAATTCACCGGTACGAAATTCCACGTTTGTTACTATTTATAATATTTATTAATGACATTGATGAAACATGTGGCACCCCTGACCTGTCGGCCGTGTATGCCGATGACACAAACTTCTTCATTGCTGAGGAAACATTAGAATATCTAATACAAAATAGCAACCAGACATCAATTGAATTTGGTGACTATTGCAGAGATAATGAACTCATCCTGAGTAAGGAAAAATCCTGCTGTATGCAATTCCTGCCAAGAAATTCACCATCAGACTGTAGCCTTCTGATAAAGATTGATGGGAAGTGCATGGAGAATGTATTGTCATTTAAACTACTGGGCCTACACATAGACCCTAAACTAACATGGGAGGCACATATTAATTATGTCTGCTCAAAACTTAGCTCTGTCTGCTACCAATTCAGGTCGATTAGAGGCACAATGGATGAAACAGTACTCAGGGTTATGTACTTTGGGCTTGTGCAGTCTGTCCTGCAGTATGGATTGATGTTCTGGGGATCATCAGCCCATTTTGAAAGAGCATTTGTAAAACAAAAGAAAATAGTGAGGAGTATGGCGGGAGTATCTCAGTCTACAAGCTGTTTAACTTTATTTAAAAAATACAAAATCCTTAATTTACCATGCCTTTACATCTATCAACTGGTCTTATTTGTAAAAAACAATGAAACAAAACTTATAAAAAACAGCAGCATTCATAATTATGAAACAAAAAGTAGACATGATACACACTTACCATACTTCAGACTCAGCATTAGCCAGAACTCACCAATGTTTATTGGAATAAAATGCTTTAATAAAAAACAAAATCTTTTTAAAAATAACTCTAAAAAAATTGAAAATTCCCTTAAGGAATACTTGATAGAGAAATGTTTCTACACAGTAGAAGAATTTTTAAAATCTTAACAAAAAATAAAAAAAAAATAATGGGAATATAAACAGCTTCGATTTCTAGCTCTGCAACCTAGCCTAAATGCATTATTATGGAAAAATTTATTGTGTTTTTGTAAATATATGTTATGTAAAAACGTTTTTATACACTAAATGTACTTTGTAGTGCTCTTCTATATTTGACTAGTCTGATAAGTTATAAATTGTAACTTTTCGATGAATAAATGCTTTTTGATTTGATTTGAATATAAAAAATATAAAATAATTAGTAATAAGTATAATTACTTTAAGCTTAATTTAATGGTCAAACTCAATTGTTATTGGACTTTGTAAATGTCTATATAAACAATAAAAGCTATTGAATTGAAATTGAAATTATATTCGACGGAGAATTTTTGATGTCTGTCTGTATGTGTGTGTGTATGTGTATTTCTGTCCGTAACACGATAGCTCCTAAACCGCTAAACCGATTTTCATAAAATTTTAAGGTAAAATAGTGTTTGACACTCTTACGAACTGATTAGATTTTGGTCAAAATCCATTAATGCTAATGAGTTTTTTGACTGTTAAAAAGTTTAAAAAATGCTAACTTTTTAACGGAGCATCGCATCAATATGTGGTTTTCAGATTATAGTAGAATACATTTTGCTTAAAAATTTGTATTATAACCAAAACTTCGTAAAAGTTTTAGTTTCCGAAATATTTACAAATAACTGTTTTCAAGGCTGATATAATAAGGCATCAGATCCGTAATAGATCCATTTATTATTTTATAGTCTACTTTTGATCTTTCCCACTAACTGTTAAAGTTCGGTGTATCATTTAAATTTTACCCTTATACATACATCTGCTTCTGTCTTGTTCGTTTTGAGCAGTATCCATCGAAGGGGGTACCAAACATGCCGATTCTTCACACATTTTCTCCTATCATCCACTAAATAAGACTAAGTGTATCACCAAGATTACTCATCTATAACCTTCTTCCTATAAATCCATAATTGCTTTAAAATTGGTTTTAAAAATAGTGGTCCTATAAGACGTCAAAGATCTACTGTATAGAAGATATCTCTGTTTCGCTTTTTGATATGTGTATCGGTCAGTATTAGATTTTTTTAATTATAAGCGGATTGTCTCATTTGTGCATAGTGGACATTGGTGTCTCTGCTTCTACCAATGGAAGATTCAAAACTTGCTCCAGAAAGCCGGGATTTCTTTAGTGGAGCTGCCACTCTTTAGAAAGCATTGTGGTACTAAAATTAAAAACAATTATTAAAAAAAAAAATCAATTAGAAAAACCCCTTTTTTGAGGGGGAAAAATTAGGAAGTACACATCTAAAGTGTGCAAACAGAAGATGGTTAATGACGAATACGGATAAATTATGGATTAGAACAGCTAATAGATGGGGCAAACATCGTGAGATTCAGCAAAAGCAGAACAGCGTGGCCAGCCTTTTATCTAGGGGTAGGATTTTTGTATGGGCCATAAGGATTGCATGGGAGAAGAGAAAAGCGTAAAACGAACGTTGCCAAATTAGCGAAAATATCAGTGTAAGCAGCTATCCGGTTCACAAAAGGTCAACTTAGTTGGTTTTATTTAAATGCATTAATTAAACGGGGTGGGTTACTGTCCGTTTTCCGAAAACACGGTTATCGAAAACACTTTTTTCGAATACACATTTTAATTGAAAACCTAAATTTTGAATGACGCTATTTTCGGAAACTGCAATTTTGAATGACATGTTTTACAAATGACGATTTTTTCGAAAACATTTTTTCATATCACATTTCTTCCCAAAATGATTTTTTTCGAATGAAATTTTTTTTTAAATCTTTTTATTCATAAATTATGTAGAAAATATCTAAAAAATTCTTAGCGTTGGGGAGGGCCCGGGCCCCTCCTGACCCCCTGGCTGCCCCCAATGGACAGGTTAGGATATGTTTGTCATAAATTTAAGAGAGTTAGGATAGTACCGATTTCGATCTCCCAAAAGGAACAGAAAAGCAATTAATAATTTTTCAAAAAAATTTCATAAAAAAAAAAATAATTACAAAAAAAACTGTTATTCGAAAAAAACCTTCATTCGAAATAATTGTTTACGAAAAAAGTGTCATTTGAAATTTTGGTTCTCGATCAAACTGTCTTCGAAAAAGCTTGTTTTTGAAAAACGAACTGTAACCCAAAACGGGATGATACACAATCAGAATAATACCTTAAAATTCGGCGTTCCTAAAAGTAAATAATTTAATGAATTATTTGAATTAAAAATAATGATTTTCAATTTTAAATTGTTATTCTGGTTACTAATTTTCGGCAAGTATTAACTTTCGCCCCCCAACAATTGTTTCAAGTTGTTACCCTTGGCAACGGTGGAACGGTTTCTACGGGAATCGTGCGTATCGCGGTCTCTTATTAATCAATGCTATACTATATCTGTTTTGCGTCCTCATAGAGAAATTGAACCCCCTAGATGTGGACTTGTTCACGCGATATGTACAGTGATTCAAATTTTACTCTTTTAAGTGGGTTCGGAACTTCTAGGCGAGGCTTAAATATCAAGACAAGACTATGGTGAAAACCGCATTTTGATATATCTACCCATCTTTGAGCTACAGGGGCTTTTTAAAAAGTCTGCATTTTAGATTTGGATCTATAACTTTTTTGTTTCTCAAAATTTCTGTTTGGTGTAAATTACTTGTTTGTTGATTTTAGCCCACACATATACTATACTATAGTAGTGTGAGCTATGGTGATCCTAATTTTGTCGAGAAAAAAAAAGTTGCTCCGATTTCAAAAATTTTTATATATCTTTGCGTTTCAGATGATTTTGAAACTTTTTTGTTGCGCCGTCTGTCTGTCTGTATGTCTGTCTGTAACGACCAACGCGCATAACTCAAAAACCGCTTGGCCGATTTTAATGAAATTTGGTACCTAGGCTGGGTTTTGGGCCGAGATGGTCCCATTTAAAAAT
This sequence comes from Aspidapion aeneum, assembly GCA_963576565.1. Taxonomy (NCBI): domain Eukaryota; kingdom Metazoa; phylum Arthropoda; class Insecta; order Coleoptera; family Brentidae; genus Aspidapion; species Aspidapion aeneum. The sequence continues at coordinate 26,946,717 of OY755038.1, read as the reverse complement.
GAACAAAATCCACCAAACACAAACCAAATAAAAGGGTGTGGTTAGATTTTAAAAATTAGAGTTTATGGAGAAATATGGCGTGTGTGATATCAAACGAAAGGTAATTGAGTCTGGAGTTAAACAAAATACATTTTAATTTATTTTAAAAAAAGGGTGGGGGTATATTTCAAAAATTGGAGTTTTAGTGAAAATATGGCGTGTGTGATATCAAACGCAAGGTAATTGAGTCTAGAGTTAAAAAAAAATACATTTTAGTTTTTAAAAAGAGGGTGGGGGTAGATTTGAAAAATTAGAGTTTAAGTCAAAACATGGCTTGTGTGGTATCAAACGAAAGGTAATTGAGTCTGGAGTTCAATAAAATATACTTCAGTTTTTAGTTATATTAGCTTTCAAGTAGATACACTAAAACTATAGTACTCAGTGTGAGCTTATGTGCCCATAGATTGGCAGAGTATTTTAAAGGTGGATGCAACTGTCAAATCAAATTTTATCTATCACTTTTAGTTTCCGAGATATAAATCAAAGTTATATTATATCAGACTAAAATTTCCTTAAAAACGATTTGTTACACTTAATGTATTATATGTATAAGTTTTTGTTTCTCTCATATTTTTCCGTGGGTAGTTCGAAAGCTTAACCTCACGGGGGTCCAAGATCTAATGGACACCTAATAAGTGTTGATAGTTAACTCTTTCGTCCTTCTATCAGCGTTGTTCTGGCCTGAAAAACAAAAGAGCTGTCATAGGTCACGGATGTTTCCTTTTTCTTTGCAATCGATCTTTTCATCGATCGATGTATATAGCAGTTTATACGCGCCTTCTCTTGCTCTAGTTTCTCTCGTATCTCGGTAGATGGCGCTTCATGCGAGGGTGTTCTCACTATAGACATAGGATTAGAGACAAAACCAATCATCTTCGCAAGGGTGTCACACTAACCAAGCAGTGTTCTGAGGAGTCCCATAAGGACGAAACAATTAACTGTCAACACTTATTAGGTGTCCATTAGATTTTAGACCCCCGTGAGGTTAAGCTTTCGAGCTGCCCAATGAAAAATATGAGAGAAACAAAAACTTCTCTTTACCCGATTCGCCACGAAAAATTGTTTTAAATTCACGGGTACTAAAATTCACGTTTGTATTATTTTTGTTTTTGAATTAAATAAAATTTATTATAAAAGTTCTGGAACTCTGGTCAGCTGTCTACCACTAGTACTTCCCTGTCGCATTTTTTTTTATTTTTAAGGTAAAAAGTTTGCAATAAGTGCAAAACTGAATGAAACATAAAAACTGGAAAAGTAAATGTCAAAGGAATAGAAACATTGAACCAGTTATGCACAAGTCATGGTGCAACAAAACACTGATAACTAAGGACACTCATCGTAAAGGCAAGCTTTATGAAAACCGAAAAGCCTGACATTCATTTTCTTTTTTTTATTATTATTTTTGACATCTTTTCTCGGTTTCGCATTGGTTTTATTCTAAAGATGTTGTTTTACACAGTCTAAAGGTATTATATATATTTATGCATTTAGAAATAAAAAGTTATGCTGCAAATTATGTTTAAATTCTATTCTTATTATATAAATCTTTAGACTGTTAAAACCACATTTTGAAAATAAGAACGAGTCGCCAATGCAAAACCGAGAAAAACATGTCAAAAATTATAAACAAAAAATAAAAAATCAATGTCAGGCTTCGCTACCTATAAAGCTTGATTTACGATAAGTGACCTTACCGATAACAGTTGATAGAGGAAACGTCCGTCTTGGGCGGGGCTTGCTCCTCAGCGAAGTAGGCAAGCTTATGATCAATACAAGGCCGTGGTTCGGAAGTCACGATAAGCAAATGGTACCGTGTTAAGAGCGCAGATGTGGCTAGCACCACAAAGAATCCTGAGCTCGACAAAGAGTTTTAGACAAAATAAAAAAGAAAATGCCTACCGTGGGGGATTGAGTTGACTTTTCTGCTAGTACCGGATCATACAAACAAATAACTAGTAAGTTTTAGAAAAAGGTCTGCATATTTTAGGGGTAAAAAGTAATTAAATAAAAATAAAGGGGTGCAAGGTCCCACCCCAACATTACCTGCAAAAAACCCAGAAGGAATCGTCTCTGTTGTGTGCTTATCCTGACATATTAGATTTTTGTTATCGTGCCAAATATCTTTCCATTCGTGGACATTTCCAAGCTTTCTGCACGCAATATACAGAGTGCTTTAACTAAGCAGCATTTCGATTTGCTAAAAATGTAAAAGCTAAGGTTAATTCAAGGCGGCCATCGACTGAAAGCGCATTCTTTAAATAATTTTATTACCAATTTTTAAAAATTTTATGACCTAAGTCTTGTTTTGACATTTGAGCTGCGCAAAGGGGGGCTGGTTTTCCTCTATGTTCCCTAGAAGTACCAGAAATCCCTTAAAATTGCCCAATTTAATCACCTGTACCAGTGGCGTATATAGAAAAATGTTTCGGCAAATGGTACGCAAAAATCTGAAAACTTTCTGCAAATCTAGAAATATTGAAAAGGTTGTGTTTTATTTGGAGGTGTATCTCGTTAAATTATCTTCTCAGACTGAGTGCAAAAATTAGAAAATTACCCTAAAGTACCGACTAATCATGCAGGCTCATCGATTAAAAAACTTTTAGGAAAAATTTGCAAATGGTACGCAAAAATCTGAAAACTTTCTGCAAATCTAGAAATGTTGAAAAGGTTGTGTTTTATTTGGAGGTGTATCTTGTTAAATTAAATTCTCAGACTGAGTGTCTGACGATGCAAAAATTACCCTAAAGTGCCGGCTAATCATGCAGGCTCATCGATTAAAAAATCTTTTAGGAAAAATTTGCAAATGGTACGCAAAAATCTGAAAACTTTCTGCAAATCTAGAACTGTTGAAAAGGTTATGTTTTATTTGGAGGTGTATCTCGTTAAATTATCTTCCCAGATTTAGTGACTGACGATGCAAAAATTACTCTAAAGTGCCGGCTAATCATGCAGGCTCATCGATTAAAAAAACTTTTAGGAAAAATGTGCAAATGGTACGCAAAAATCTGAAAACTTTCTGCAAATCTAGAACTGTTGAAAAGGTTGTGTTTTATTTGGAGGTGTATCTCGTTAAATTATCTTCCCAGAGTGAGTGACTGACGATGCAAAAATTACTCTAAAGTGCCGGCTAATCATGCAGGCTCATCGATTAAAAAAACTTTTAGGAAAAATTTGCAAATAGTACGCAAAAATCTGAAAACTTTTTGCAAATCTAGAAATGTTGAAAAGGTTGTGTTTTATTTGGAAGTGTATCTCGTTAAATTATCTTCTCAGACTGAGTGACTGACGATGCAAAAATAAGAAAATTACCCTAAAGTGCCGGCTAATCATGCAGGCTCATCGATTAAAAAAACTGTTAGGAAATATTTGCAAATGGTACGCAAAAATCTGAAAAGTTTCTGCAAATCTAGAAATGTTGAAAAGGTTGTGTTTTATTTGGAAGTGTATTTCGTTAAATTATCTTCTCAGACTGAGTGACTGACGATGCAAAAATTAGAAAATTACCCTAGAGTGCCGCCTAATCATCGATTAAAAAAACTTTTAGGAAAAATTTGCAAATGGTACGCAAATATCTGAAAACTTTCTGCAAATCTAGAACTGTTGAAAAGGTTGTGTTTTATTTGGAGGTGTATCTCGTTAAATTATCTTCCCAGAGTGAGTGACTGACGATGCAAAAATTACTCTAAAGTGCCGGCTAATCATGCAGGCTCATCGATTAAAAAAACTTTTAGGAAAAATTTGCAAATAGTACGCAAAAATCTGAAAACTTTTTGCAAATCTAGAAATGTTGAAAAGGTTGTGTTTTATTTGGAAGTGTATCTCGTTAAATTATCTTCTCAGACTGAGTGACTGACGATGCAAAAATATGAAAATTACCCTAAAGTGCCGGCTAATCATGCAGGCTCATCGATTAAAAAAACTGTTAGGAAATATTTGCAAATGGTACGCAAAAATCTGAAAAGTTTCTGCAAATCTAGAAATGTTGAAAAGGTTGTGTTTTATTTGGAAGTGTATTTCGTTAAATTATCTTCTCAGACTGAGTGACTGACGATGCAAAAATTAGAAAATTACCCTAGAGTGCCGCCTAATCATCGATTAAAAAAACTTTTAGGAAAAATTTGCAAATGGTACGCAAATATCTGAAAACTTTCTGCAAATCTAGAACTGTTGAAAAGGTTGTGTTTTATTTGGAGGTGTATCTCGTTAAATTATCTTCTCAGACTGAGTGACTGACGATGCAAAAATTAGAAAATTACCCTAACGTGCCGGCTAATCATGCAGGCTCATCGATTAAAAAAACTTTTAGGAAAAATTTGCAAATGGTACGCAAAAATCTTAAAACTTTCTGCAAATCTAGAAATGTTGAAAAGGTTGTGTTTTATTTGGAAGTGTATCTCGTTAAATTATCTTCTCAGACTGAGTGACTGACGATGCAAAAATAAGAAAATTACCCTAAAGTGCCGGTTAATCATGCAGGCTCATCGATTAAAAAACAGGCGCGGAAACTGACCGTGAAATCAATACTCTTTCCACCATTCCACGTGGAGAAACCTGAACAAATTCCTGCTAGAACACTAAACTATTAAAAAACACGGATGATACGCAACGTAACACCAAAACACAACTTAGTTTTACATAAAAAAATTAACACGACTAAAAGTTTTCGCAATTTTTTTCGACTATCATGACTTCTACATGAAAATTGAGGGACACGCGCTTTCCCGATTTAACTATGTTGTAAATTCTTTCCATACTTTTGACAGATATTGTAGATTTAAGCAAATCGACGAACCCAAATCGTCATGTGTCAGTTCTGATCAGTCGTAACGTTGAGTATTATTTTAAAAGATTTTTCAAGAGGAATATAAAAATAGTAGTATACAGTTTTGCTGTTTATCTACAATATACCGGGTGTCCCATTTAAAACGTTCCACTCGGGATTTCTCGTTGGAAAGGTCTTTCAATTCTCTATTCAGAACTGATTTTATTTTTCATATCGAACGACTAGATTTCGAGTTATTTGATTTAGATCCCGGATATTTTTCCACAAAACTCACATGTTTTACGTGAATTATTTCCTATTTTTCACAAAAAAGAAGATAATTTTACACGACGAACGCAAAACACCGCAAAATGTAAATAAACAATAAATATGTCGTCCACCCATAGATGAGCTGTATTCAAAACACACGCATGTGCACTTTAATTCGCGTCGGCGAATTAAAATTAGCTATTGCTATATCAACTACATACATTATTCTACCCATGCTCTATGGGTTAACAAAATCCGTCATTATTAAACTCAAAACAAAACACCATCCCCAGAGTGGCCGTGAAAAAGAGGGGTTGGTTTCGCAAGTGAGGGTAGAGCTGACAGAGAGGTTGACGTTTCACCCTTCGTGTGACTTGCTTGGATGCATCATGCTGCTCTTTCATAGCCTTCAACAGAATAGTACATAGGGTGTTAAAAAACTCTTGGTAATAATTTGAAAAGTAAAAGTCGGTTAAGAAAATTGTTTTAGAAAAAAAATGTTTTCCTACTATTACCACCTGTCCTTGCCCTTTCTTTAGATGTAGGGGAAGTGTAGTTAAAATTGGATACTTAAGCTTCAAAAATTTATAAAAAAAAATTTTTTAACATTATTGGTTTAAAATGAATAAACAAAAAAAGGCAATTAAAATTCAATTACTTTTAACTTAATTTAGATATTAATTGTCAAAAAATGTGGTCTCTTTGTAGAAACGCATTTTTTTTTATCATAGATCAATTGTGGGTTAATATTCCGAAAGTCATCGCTGAGCTTCGAAAAACAAACCCCAAACGACGAATCATCTTCCACCAAGACACAAAGGGCGGCGGATTAAAGGTCGAAAGTACAAAAGATCGAAAGTACAAAAGATCGAAAAACAAAAGGTCGAAAGTACAAAAGGTCAAAAGTACAAAAGGTCGAAAGTACCAAAGATCGAAAGTACAAAAGGTCGAAAGTACAAAAGGTCGAAAAAAGATCGACAATACAAAATACTAAAAATACCAATTTACTGTATCAAGACGAATTGACCGGTCCAGTCGAGGTGGACACGGGGCCGAGGATAGGTTAGGTTACTGTCCCAACCAGACCCGGTTAGGTTAGTATATCAAAAAAAAAACTTTCCTGACGAGATCAGGGTAGTTTTTTTTTAGTAAACAAACCTAACCTGGTCAGGTTGGGTTAGTAACCTAACCGGGTTAACTCTAAACTATCCTCGACCTCTGGACTACCTCGGCTGGGTAGGGCAATTCGACTTGGTTAGGTTCCAATCTTTTATTTTCATACTTTCGACTTTTTGAACTTTCGACCTTTTGTACTTTCGACGTTTTGTACTTTCGACTTTTTGTACTTTCGACCTTTTGTATTTTCGACCTTTTGTATTTTCGACCTTTCGTTTTTCGACATTTTGTACTTTCGACCTTTTGTACATTCGACCTTTTGTATTTTCGACCTTTTGTATTTTCGACCTTTTGTACTTTCGACCTTTTATCCGCCGCCCAGACACAAAGCACAAAAAACTATTGAATTTTTAACCCAACAAAACCTCGAATCGTTGGACCATCCTTAGTACAATCCCGACCTCAGTCCCAACGATTTCTATACTTTTCCGAAAATCAAAAAGGGACTGCGTGGTCAAAGATTTCAGTCGCCAGAGGAAGCAGTCGAACCAACAAACAAGTGGAAGCTTTAATAACTGGTCTTTAAAATTTATCTACTGTTTTATTCCAGCTGTATATACAAAACTTAAAATAATAATATTGTTACGGGTTCACTGTTACAAATAAAACTCGCAAATTTCAAAAACGATATGTCAATTTATTTCGACAATTATGTACTAAACACGCACTTAAACTTATTAATAACTTGCTAATAACTCACTACTAAAATCGGCCTATTAACTTCGTGTTAATATATAGGGTCGTCGATCTTTCGCGAACTATCTATCCTTTTTCGATACACGAGTATACTAGTTTTTACTAGAAGGTTCGCGTTCGAGTACGAGTATGAGTCATAGATAACGCAACTAAAACCTAGACTAAAAATACAACCATAAGATAAGTCAACCTAATACTACACTAAACCTAAATAAATTCTAACTATAAAATTTAAATAACTTAAATTTGTAGCAATATAATAAACCTGCAAAAGCCAAATGCAGAGAAAACACCCTGTACCACAAAGTATATCGCCTTATTCTTTGTGCCTGTACTCATAATAACTGAGAGTTTTATTTACATTCATATATTGATTAACATTTAAAATGCGCTTTCGTGTATTGTTGTACGTACTAATTATTTTGTATCATAATTAGTCACCACAAACTACACATACATGGTAAAAAATAAAATTAATAATAAGTTTAAAACATGCAATTCTAAAAACAAAGGCGTGCTATAAAAAGGGCTGAAGAGAAACATCTATGGGTTTCCACCACGAATTTCTAGGAAATCCGTGGATTCCAGCCAGAGGGTATATTCTGGATCTTGAACGATGTGACCATCCACATCACGCTTTGACCAGTAGCAAACTCTGAGTGGTTGCGTGTTGTGCGAAATGATTTGTCTCGACCAATGGGATAGTCGCCCGCTCTTCAAAGTTAGTGAATTTTACGCGTTTGAAGTGAAATCTGTTCTCCTGCCCCTTACCGACTGAACGTTTCTCGGTCGGATCGTAGGAGAAGCTTGCGCAATGGAGGTATTTTCGCATAGCACGTGACGGCTCGGAACTAATTTAAAGCTTGCCATTGGCCAAAGCATGTGACGGGAACTATCATATCGTTTAAGTACGAGAATAGCTAGCCAGAGATATGGGAGGGGAATAGATACCTTTTCGACGAGTTCGCAGCCGAGTTTCCTGGGGACACCATGGGGATTTGTCAGTCGGCCATAAATTATTCTCCACCAATTATTCCACTGTCAAAAGTGGGAAGAAAGAATTATAGTTGTTGGATGGCTTGGTCGAGTTAATACCCTGAGAGTTTCTCGTTCTTGTATTGAGACAACGCAGACATGCATAGATGGAAGTTTTCCGAAAATTTATGTCTAGTCTTCGGTGGCTTAATGTAGAGCGTTTGCGTACAGAGCAAGAGATTCCGGGTTCGAGTCCCGGCCGAAGACAGAAAACTTTTTTCTTATTTTTCTTTCTTTAATTTCACTTGTTAAGAATACATTGGTTATACACTTTCGTTTTAAGGTACTGAGGATATTTTTTATTTTTTAATATGTAGCTTAATTTACCGAATGCTGCCCAGGCCAATCTTCTCTCTCGTCTCTTGATTTCAGCTCTTTGGTTTTCTTTTTTTAGTTTAATAATTTGTCCCAAATATATTTATATTCCTCAACTTGTTCTACTTTTTCTTGGTTTATTCTGATCGTGATATCTTCATCTGTGTTTGTTATGATTTAGTTTTAGGGTAGTTCATACTCAAGCCTATATTCCAGCATTTTTATGAGTTCTTCTTTCCTTACAATCATTACATTTTTGATAATCTTCTTAGTTAGTTGTTATACTTACCTTTCTATATATTTATTGTATTGCGTTAATGCCCGATTAGCTAATAAATATCTACATATTTTTACGAAAAAAAGGGGAAATTCGGAGTTTTTTTTAGTTATCATTTCTGTCGGTTTGCCAATTCCCAGCTCTCTACCATATCTGGAAGTGGGCAATAATAGTTTAACAAAACTTTACATTTATAAGGGAGGGGAGTAAATTATTATTATTTTTTTATCTTTTCCAATAGTTTTGTCAGAGTTACTATCAGTCTTCTCTAGCATTCCTACAAGTGAGCAATGTTAGCTTTACATTTAACTTTACATGTATAGGAGAGAGGAGTAAAATACTACTAATACTTGAATGCAATTTACTCAAGCAAAACTATATCTTTTTGCAGAAATCCATTTTGTAAATGTGCTTGGCGAACTAAAACAAAACTGAAGGTGGATTTGCACGCCCTTGAGTAAATATTACCAATTCACCGCAAAAATAAATCCTGATAATAAATTTAGTTCTCAGTACCCATGGTAAAACGGAAATTGTATAAAACTAATCAAGACATGAATGAACCACTTTAACAGGGATCTTACAAAAATAAATAATAATAACATTTTAAAGATAAAATTTTTTTTATTTTGTTTTGGTTTCTAGTAATTTTTTTAATTTTTTGTGACAGTTAACGAGAAAAAAAAATTATAACTTGCTTAGGATTTCCCAAAGTGTACAAATTTGAGGAATTTTTAGTAAATAGAGAAAACGTAACAATCAAAAAGCCTCATAATTATAATTAATTTTATATTTTTTTTGTTAATATATTTTTATGAAAAAGAAGGGAAAATGGGAGGGGAAAAATTAATCACAGCATGAAAACTCTTGGAAATAAATAATTAGACTCGATCCAAGTTTGGTTGGATAATGATTTTTCACGGTATTCAGCAAACTAGATTTCGTATTGAAAAACATTACAAAAGTTAAAGGAAGTAAAAAGGCTAAACTTTTGTATAAATCATTGTTTTACTTAACCCAAAATTTTTCGAGAATTATCGAAAAAAGCCGGTTTTTTTCTTTGTTATTTTTATCTTTTACATTTTTGTCTTCTTTTGGTGCAAACATACACTTTTATGTCCTATTCTAAATCAAAATATTTATTTTTACGTTTAATATTAGTTTTGAACCTAAAAAGGTGTTGCAATTATTATCCGAAAATACTCAAGTTAGAAAAATTTTTCACAAAACCATTTATTTAGAATTTGTTTATAAAACACGAAAAAAGAAATTACTGCATAAAATTTAAATCAAATTCCGTCCCAGTTGTGGTATTATTTTTCAGCGTGTTGCTTTTTCACATTTCCTGGCAAGTTTTTCCACAGTGATGGTAATTTTTTTTACATATTCTTCCAGAATTATTGGACATTTTCGGGTAAAAATGGCTTTTAAACTTCCTAGCCCGCGCAGCAATGGCTAGAGAAGGTGTTATTTTCGACGAATTTCTTTTTGTGATAACGATAAACTATGTTATTTGGGTGTATTTTGACCTATCTTAGCAATATCATCGTGATGTCTGTCTGTGTGTGTGTATGTCTATGTCTGTCCGTAATACAAAAGCTCCTAAACCACTGAACCGAATTGTTTATTTCTTAAAATTTTTTAGGTAAAATAATGTTCGACACTATAACGACCTGATTAGATTTTGGTCATAACTCATTAATGTTAATGACAGTTTTTTGACAATTATAATATAACATGGCTTCACTTGAAGTGTGCTAATAGGCTAGGTAGGAAGGTATCAGATCCCTCATAAAATTATAAAAAAATGTAAAAATAAATATTTAAAATAAATGGATACATAACGAATCTGATACCTTCCTAACCCATTAGCACACTCCAAGTAAACTCCATGCTATCTCAACCTTAAAAACAGTTTTTTGTAAATATCTCCGAAACGGAAGCTCCTACTAAGTTTTTGGTTATAACATAAATTTTTTAAAAAAATGTCCGCTACCATATTCCGAAAACTGCATATCGATGCGACGCTCCGTTAAAAAGTTAGCATTTTTTAAACTTTTTAACTGTCATTAGCATTGATGAATTTTGACCAAAATCTAATCAGCTCTAACAGTAACGAATACTATTTTACCCAAAAATATCATGAAAATAGGTTGGGTGGTTTAAGAGCTATCGTGTTACGGACAGAGTTAAACACACACACACACAGACAGACATCACGACGATACTGCTAGGGTAGGTCAAAATACACCCAAATAACACATTTTTAAACAATACCTTCTCTAGCCATTGCTGTGCGGCCTGCATATTAGTATACAACACCGAGGATCGCCAGTCGGCTTTCGCCCGAACATCTCTTGTAAATAGCAGACGATATGGTAAATCGCTTGGGTAACTAACACCCGTGATCGCAAAAATGTTCGTTAAAAATCAGTCTGGATTTCAGAACCACAATCTTTCTTAAGAAAGAATTCGTAAATTTCTAACATACATTTTTTAAAACATACTCTCCTGACCTCTTTCCCGGGCCTAGAGAATGTGAAACCTAACCGTTGTCTATCGATAGCCAACGTAACCGAACCGTGTCAATGTAGAATAGGGCTTCTTTGACACGGTTACGGCAACGTTCGGGCTACAACCGAATCGCAATCATGGACGTCATTTACAAATATGCGTGCGGCCTGCATATTTGTAAACGACGTCCATGATTGCGATTCGGTTGTAGCCCGAACGCTGCCGTAACCGTGTCAATGAAGCCCTATTCTACATTGACACGGTTCGGTTACGTTGGCGATCGATTGACAACGGTTAGGTTTCACATTCTCTAGGATCCCGGGAAAGAGTTCAGGAGAGTATGTTTTAAAAAAATATATGTATGTTAGAAATTTACGAATTCTTTCTTAAGAAAGATTGTTCCAGACTGATTTTTAACGAACATTTTTGCGATCACGGATGTTAGTTACCCAAGCGATTTACCATATCGTCTGCTATTTACCAGAGATGTTCGGGCGAAAGCCGATTGGCGATCCTGGGTGTTGTATACAAATATGCGTGCGGCCTAGGAAGGTAAAAATGACGTGTTAAGGACATTGTAATTTTTCAACAAATTTCTTGTAAAAAAATGTTGGAAATAAAAACACCGTTACTTTTTTAACGGAAAATTTTACACATAAATAGGTATTAGTTATAAAATGGTTTATACCTAAGTTGTAGAGCTTTTTATTATCTATAACTTTTGTATTTAATTTTTTTCGACAGGGATTCTAGTTTCGCTGAAAACAGTAAAACAGTAAACACCCTTAAAGTTCACCACTCTTCCTCACATTTCACCGTACTAACTCGGGTCGAGTCTTATTTATTTTTCCTGTTGGCTGCGATTTATTTTATTTCATCTCAAATAGTTTTCATGATTTAATTTTTTTTTCAATTTTTTGGCTTATTTAAGCAAAGGAAGTTAAAACCCTCAATTAATTATTTTTTGGGGCTTCGGTTCGGTTCGGCTAGTTGAGTGTTTAGTTCCCCATTTTTAAAAAACGTGCAAAGACCCTAGCTGAAATTATTTATTGTTACAGTTTTTCTTTACTCACAACTAAATAAGTATCTCAAGATGGTGATAATTATCAATTAAAAAGCAATATGGTGTTCATATAATTATTCAAGATAAGCCCGATTTTTAAAAAAATAAAATATTTGAAAATATGTGTCAATTCATTCAAATAAGGAAAAATACAAGATAAAACATACTTGATATTGTCCAAAAACTATAAGTATATGTAATTTGAAACGTGATTTCATAAGAAATTGTAGGGAATTTGTGTCTTTTAAATTTATATTTCTTTAAATAAAAATGGTTAAACTAAAACTGGCAATTGCAGCAGATGAAAATGGGGGTATTGCCAAAAATGACAAGTTACCTTGGTCAATAAAGTAAGTGTGTATTAGTTAGAGACGAAACTATAGTCAAAATAATTGACTCCAGCCGGCACGTGCAGTCGTCCATACAACGCAACGTGCTAATATACAGGGCGTCCCAACTAAAAGGTAACAGAGGTGTTTTTGGGTATTTTTCGTCTGAATTTGGAGAAACGCTCGGACACGTCGCTTTTGTTTTCGAGGAGGACACTTTTTGGCTATCTTGAAATTTTCGTAGGGGTATCCTTAACCCCTATATTTTTAATAGGCAAAGTGGGTCCAGTGATACCTTGCTTTGAAGGCCACAATTGTGTAAAAATTTCAAAAATCTATCCACTAGTTTTTAAGATAACTTTTAAGTTTAACATGCTAAAATAAAAATGTAATCAGAATTTTATATTTTTCGGATTTAATTTTTATTTTATTATTCCATGTTAAATTTGAAAACAAATATCTCAAAAACTAATCGATGGATTTTCGAAATTGTAAAGATATTTAAGAGAACTTCAAAACAAGGTATCACTAGACCCACTTTCCCTATTCAAAATATAGGGATAAAGTATACTCTTCGATGAAGGTGCGTGCTGCAAAAATTTCAAGATAGCGAAAAAGTGTCGCCCTCGCAAGCAAAATCGACGCGTCCAAGCGTTTCTCCAAACTCGCACGACAAATACTCAAAAACACCCCTGTAACCTTAGTTGGGACACTCTGTATACCTATTATTTATTTAACTATTAAAGAAATTTAATTTTGTTTTCAATTGTTTTAATTTTGTTTTCAAACTGATTTAAAAATTTTTAATGAACGGCTAACGATAAACAAATTAACTATTAATGTTGATAAATCATCGTGTATGTTTATTAAAAAATAAATTACGAACCAATAAATTTTGGACAAAAGCAAATTAAATATAAAAAATTCACTGGTTTTTTAGGATTGTTTATTGATAAAAGTTTAAGCTGGTAGGAGCATATTAAAAATTTATTCTCCTTTGTAGGAATAACGTTTAAAATAAGACAATAAAGACCTTTTGCATATCCCATTTTTCCCTTATCCTTTATTTGCACCTGCGCAGTTACCTGGTGTGAACTTTATCCCTTATGAAAGGATAATGTTTGCTCGAATAACGCAGGCTACTAGTTCATTTATTTAGAGACAGTGTTGCCGCGCATATAACGTTATGACAAAATGTAAGGTAAATTTAAAATATTTTTGTAACTAGACAATTACTTCAAGAGCTACCAATGCGGTGTAATCCGCAGATATAATTTTACGCCAATTATTAAAAATTATTTTTTATAAAAACTGTTAGATATGTGTTGTTTGGCAACATTGTTCACCAACTAACCAAAAGTCATCAATGTTCCATGAAGTGCGTAAAAAAAAAGAAGAAGTACACAGTACACAGACCTAAATCCTATATTTTCCTGGCAGTTTTTCACTGGTTTTTCGATTTCTTCCCTAGTTGTTTTCGGAACTTTTTATTTAATTTTGCCGACAGCACACAAAACAGGCTTTTGGCAAATAAATAAAGGATAACAATAACGCAAATAAAAATTGTGTCTGCAAAAGGTAAACATTGGACTTATATATCACGTGACATCTGTCGTTTAATGTCATATTAACAAAGTTAGCTAATGGGGTGAGTGCAAAAGGTCCCTATTATATTCATCTTAGATATTTAATAAGTATTTAATTTTCATTTGAAGATCTATACGTATTTTAAAACCATTAATAATGTATTCGCAAACTTCCATTTTTAGAACCCACAATCAATATTCATTCACGCCAATGTCTCAACATATTCAAATTCATAAAAATTTAAAAAAAAAAATAATTCCACTAGAAAAAAGAAAATCTTCAGACACAAAAATTAATACCAATACATAACTTAAATCTTTTTAAAAACCACGCAAAAAATATTTGAATGTATAAACAATGAGTATATGACCCATATAGAGTAGCAACCGGCAAGCTTTGCCACATTAAGGGGCAGATGGCGCTGAAATAAATTCGTCTAGTACGCAATATTCAGAGACAAGTATTATGATCTAATGGGGTAGGGGACAATTCGCCGCCGGCCGATTCGCCGCGGGGACAATTCGCCGCGAGACTTTTTATTTTATGCTTATATAATTGGCAAATGTTTAAACAGTTTTATTTAGCTTGACTTTATATAATATATTTGTTTATTTGTTTGATCATAACTTTTGTGAAAGTTTTCCAATTAGATATTTGGGGTTAGTATACAATTCAACAATTTTTTTCTATTAGAAAAATAAATAAAATGGCGGATCCAAAATGGCGGATTTTTCCATTTATAAACCGATCTGCATCAAACTCGGAACTTTGGAGCGTTTCAGGTCACTAATTATGATTTCTAACTTGAACTTTAAAAAAAACAAAATGGCGGATCCGAAATGGCGGATTTTGGGGTGTTTTAGGTCCCTGATTATGATTTCTAACTTAAACTTTAAAAAAATCAAAATGGCGGTTCCACAATGGCGCACTTTCTCATTTATAAACCGATTTGCCTCAAACTTGAAACACCGCGGCGCTTTAGTAACTTAATACAATTTTTTACTTAAATTTTAAAAAATCAAAATGGCGGATCCGAAATGGCGGGTTTCCCATTTATGAACCGATATGCATCAAATTCTGAACTTTGGGGTGTTTTAGGTCGCTAATTATGATTTCTATCATAAACTTACAAAAATCAAAATGGCGGTTCCACAATGGCGCACTTTCTTATTAATAAACCGATTTGCCCTAAACTTGAAACATCAGGGCGCCTATAAGGTAACTCAATACAATTTTTGACTTGAATTTTAAAACCTGAAAATGGCGGATTCCTCGGGCCTAGGCCCCCCAAGCCTAAGATTTTTTTAGATATTTTTCACATATTTCATGAATAAAAAAATTAAAGAGTATAAAATCCGCCATCATGAGGCTTCGGCCCCCCCCAATTTTGAGGCAAATCAGTTTATAAACAAGAAAGTGCGCCATTGTGGAACTGCCATTTTCATTTTTTTTAAATTTAAGTCTAAAATTGTATTAAGTTACCTTAAGCGCCGCAATGTTTCAAGTTTGAGGCAAATCGGTTTATAAATAAGAAAGTGCGCCATTGTGGAACCGCCATTTTGATTTTTTAAAATTAGGTTAAAAATAATAATCAGCGACCTAAAAGATCTCAAAGTTCCAAGTTTGATGCAAATCGGTTCATAAATAGGAAAATTCGCTATTTCATTTATTTTTCTAATAAAAAAAATGTTGAATTGTATTATACTAACCACCAAATAAAAGTTTGAAAAAGTTATGATCAAACAAATATATTATATAAAGTCAAGCAAAATAAAACTGTTTAAATAATTGCGAATTGTCCCCGCGGCAAATCGGCCGGCGACGAATTGTCCCGCGGCGAATCGGCCGCGGCGAATTGTCCCATCCTCGATCTAATGGCATGTATATGAACCTCGGAGCCAGCGTTGCCACCTCTACCGATTTTTCGGTAGATATACCGATTTAGCCTTTTACTTTACGATATACCGAATTACCATAGTTTTCTACCGATTTTTCTTTTCAATATAAACTTTTTTTTTGATACGCCTCGTAATCGCGATAAAAAAAAACACAATAACTAAAATATTCTTTTTATGTAAGATCCTTTGTAGAATAAAAATTTTATTTCAAGCCATTGTTTTTAAAAGTGTATTTATGGCGCCATCTCTTGGATTTTGCGATATACTCAGCCGGCAGTCGCAAGCGGCATTAAAGGTCACGCTATTATAAACCCTGAGGTTTTTTTTTATAATATTATCTACCTAATAGGGACCTATTGCAATAAAGCCAGGCACAAATTGTGCCGGGCACTATATTGACAGTTTCACATTATAAGAACAGCTGTCTTCTTTCAAAATAAGGCCATTGTGTATTATAAGAACCGGAATTAATAGTGACGCCACAATTAATGGAAAATAAACGACTGGATTTCTAAATTCGACTTTGGTATGTCAATTTTGAAAGATCAACTGTTAGTTTTTAATGCGAAACTGTCAATATAGTGCCCGGCACAATTTGTGCCTGGCTTTATTGCAATAGGTCCCTAGTATGTCCCTAATTTTTTTATTTAATTCTTAATTTTGGTATTTTGTCAGTAAAAAAAAATCATAGAAATACAATTTACCTTCTAAATCAATCCAAACTATTGATAGTTCTCCAGCACTGCTTGCTGAGATGATTAAAAAATCTACCGAAATCTACCGATTTTTCTCGAAGCCTTCTACCGAAGACCTCAGGGTCGAAGGTGGCAACACTGCTCGGAGCTCGTATATGCAAGTAAATCGTACTAGTAGTCCCTGAATATTGCGCACTAGACAAATTTATATCAGCGCCATCTGCCCCTCAATGTTACAAAGCTCACCGGTTGCCACTCTATATAGGTCATATACTCATTTACATAAATTATTTAATTATTTATTTCTTAAATATACAGTATTGGACAAAATTATAACAAAAAATCATATGTTTACACAGCAGTAAATTAAGTACATTTGCATATATTTTCCAAATCCCATGAGAATAGAACTCGTTTGTATTTTCTCTGATACATAAATTTTTTATTGAATTGACTACACTATTCTGCTGGACAAAAATATAGCTACAAACATTTTTCTCCTCGTGTTTTCAAAGCCTTGGATATTTAGTTTTACTTATGTATGTTAAACTCATAGGTGGTATAGTAATTAATAAAATTTTTAAATATGTCGTAGAAAAGACAATTAAAAATCGATTTATGAAAATATAGAAACAAAGTATCAAGCAAACCGAAACAGCCAAGAATTTATTATTACGTCGATCTACAGTATCGAGAACTATGAAGAATTTAAAAGTTTAATGATCTGTTTTGCTGCTGAGAACATCTGGACGGCCAAGAATATCATCTAAGAAATTTGATCGATTTATCAAAAAAATGTGTCAAGATAAGCCATTTATACCATCAGAAAAATCCTTGACAGATTTTAAAGAAGGTTGTCATGACAACAATTCCAGAACTGTAAGAAGCGGTCTAATGCAACTTAACCTATTAGATCATCATCCAGTCCAAAACCCACTATTTTTAATAAAAAATGGGCGTTCCTATTGCAAATTTGTTGTAAATCATGCTCACCGGACAATCAACGAATGTATAAAACTCATTTTTAGCGACGAATTAAAGCTTAACCTGTTTCGAAGTGATGATGTGTGACATGTGAGAATAGTTTTGTTCCAGTATTTGGCAGTCCAGTGAGCATGATTAACTACAAATTTGATACGGGAACGTACATTTTTTACTGAAAAGAGTGTTCTTTTGGCTGCATGATGATTTAACTTGGGAAGGGGGCTCGAAATTTCATATTTTAGGGCTCAATATTTAATAGCTCTGGGGGGGGCCTTTAGCCCCCCGCGTACGCCACTGTTACAGTGACATCCTTCTTTCAATTCTGCCAAGAGTTTTGTTGATGGTATAAATAAGTTTTCTATACGCATTATCTTGATACGACGATTAATTTTCTTAGATGCTTTTCTTTGACGTCAGGTGATTCTCAGCGGCATAACAGATCCTCTAACTTTAAAATTATTTAGAGTTCTTCATACTATAGATCAATGGAATAATACATTTTTAGCTGTTTCGGTTTACTTGATACCTTGATTGTACATGTTTATAAACTGATTTTTAATATAGATTGTAACAGCATTTGCACGACCGATATCAAAAATTTCATGTTACTGTACCACCTAAATTTTCATTAGATACGATTTAGAAAATATAAGTCGTCGCAAGCTGCAGTGGTTTTTAAATACCGTTTTTTAACTCACACATATACTATACTATAGTAGTGTGAGCTATGGTGATCCTAGTTTTTTCGAGAAAAAAAAAGTTGCTCCGATTTCAAAAAAATTTATATATCTTTGCGTTTCAGATGATTTTGAAACTTTTTTGTCGCACCGTCTGTCTGTCTGTCTGTAACGACCAACGCGCATAACTCAAAAACCGCTTGCCCGATTTCAATGAAATTTGGTACGTACGCTGGGTCTTGGGCCGAGATGGTCCCATTTGAAAATGAACAAAATCCACCGAACAAGCCAAATAAAAGGGTGGGGGTAGATTAAAAAAAATTGAAGTTTACGTGAAAATATGGCGTGTGTGATATCAAACAAAAGGTTTGGAGTTACACAAAATACATTTACTTAAAAAAAAGGGTGGGGGTAAATTTCAAAAATTAGAGTTTACGTGAAAATATGACATGTGTGATATCAAATGAAAGGTAATTGAGTCCGGAGTTAAACAAAACACATTTTAGTTTTTGTTTTTTAAGGGTGGGGGTAGATTTTAAAAATTTGACTTTAATTTAAAACATGGCTTGTGTGGTAACAAACGAAAGGTAATTTAGTCTGGAGTTGAATAAAATATATTTCAGTTTTTAATTATATTAGCTCACACGTACACTATAACTATAGTACCCAGTGTGAGCTACGGGGCCCATATATCGGCAGAGTATTTTTTAATGTTTTAACATCTCGTGTACCCCTTGCGACAAACTGAAACAATATTTTTGCCTCGCTTTTCATCTAGTCATTTTAGTATGTTGATTTTTTAGGGCTGAGCTTGAATACTTCCACTCTCTAGTAATGAAAACCAAAGACCCCAAAAAACAAAATATTACCATTACAGGAAGAACAACTTGGTTCAACAATGTTCCTGAGGAAAGGCCATTTCCAAACACCACGAATTTTGTTTTAACCAGGTAGGAAAAACACAGGATATTGTGTCTTTTGGGTATATTTTTGAGACAATAAATAATTTATGACTCACCTAATTTTTCTGTTGAATTTGAGTCCACAAATGAAGATCTAAAGCATATCTGTCCTTTCTCCTATGTTTAGTCTCGGTTGTTAGACTTAGGATATATCTAAATGTCATCCAAACCTAAAAAACTCCAAAAAATTAGCCCCTATGTAATATAAGCAAAAAACGAACCTAAATTGATTTTTTTTTTGTTTTAGTCGATAATAAAATAATTTATAAATTTTTTTATTAGATCCTACATCAACAATTCGCAAAATTATTTATTATTAAAACATTTTAGGCAAAAAATGGACCTATCATCTTACAAAGACACCTACGTATTTAATAGTCTCGAAGATGCTATAAAAGCAATTGAAGAGGATCCTAAATTTAAAGATTCATATGAAGAAGTCTGGGTTATGGGGGGCAGTTATGTTTATAAGGTATGGTTCGTTTCCACGCCCTTAGTTACATTTTTGAACTACAAAATATTTTATTTTATTTTTTGAAATTTAATTCTAACCAGTTGTTAAGAATAAATAACACTCGATATATTGGGCTAAAAAACCAGATATGTTTTTGCACATTCCAATTGTAAATATTAAAATTAAAACTGGAGCAATTCCAAGTCACACCAGTCTCGATGTTTGTCCTTGTTTCACACACCTATTTCCTCTAAACTGACCCATTTAAAATACCCACCTTAAAAAAAGACAGTGTTCAGTTAGTGTGCATTCATCGTTCATTTGACCCAGTCATACGCATACTACGCTCGCCAAGACGCATTACAAGAGGGTTGTTCCTTGCCTCCTTGTGGCATTAACATACGGCCCTTGCAGAATTAGAACTATTTGCTGATTAGCGTTTAACTAAACCTAATTAATAACTAAATCATGAGGCCGCGACCGCGCAAAATTTGACAGTGCCTTAAAACTAACAAAACCTAATTAAAGCTAAAAAGGAGTTACGACCGCCCAAAGAAAAGAAACCACAATCGGATTATTTCATTTTCATGCTACTCTCTTCCTTGTAAAGAAAACCATCGAGATAAGTCTTATTCTTCACCGTAACTCTCTTTAGCTCCTTCTCTTTCATTTTAATACCTCACTGTGTCTGCTTAAATTACGTCCTACTGTTCTCGTGCTCCCTATTGTTTACAGTAGGTGACCGATTAACTGGTAGCTTCATAGCTCCTTCGCAAAGAAGTTATTACCCACTCCGCCCGTTTGAGGGTATACTTTTTATTTTTAAAAGTCTGGGTTATGGGAGGGTAGTTCTGTTTATAAAGTATACTTTTTAATTTTTATTACGGTATCAAAATTATCAATTGGAAAATAGTCTTTAGATTCGAACACCAATATTTACTAAGGTCTTAAAACTTAGCACTACGTCTATAAAACTCGATCCTGACCGGTTAAGTGTATTTTTCTAATACTTACAGGTCAAATATCTGCAAAGATTTGGTCCACACTAACGTGCAGTAGCATAAATATCTCAAACCTATCTCTGTAGATTCATTATCATATTAAATACAAATAAATTAAATATTATAAAAAGTGCAACACTGAAATCCATTTTCAGTAACACTCTACCTAATCACAACTGAACTTATCCAAATCATAATTAACATATAAAATCTAGCGGACAGCTGTTTAAATGGTGTATGTACACTGATTAACTCCGATTTTATTGGACATCTCCTAGTTACGTTTGGATGTTTAAATATGGCTGCCATTTTCAAACAAAAAATTTGTATTTTTCTTATTTATTTTTAACTTTTGTGTAGATTTAATATGATTGCTACGACGAAAAAAGATGACCTATATTGTATTTATAAACAATTATTTAAATAATAAAAACTATTGCTTTCAAGGCAAACAAGTGAGTTAAACCTTCAGCCAAATTGTAGACCTGTCAGGATTACGTTTATAAACTTAGTACTTTGCACCCTTTAGTAAATATATAATGCTGGAAATGTGTCTCACCAACAAGCTTCAGACAATATGTTTTGTTTAAAAAACTTTTATTTTTAGGACGTTTATAAAAGTAAACACTTTCACAGTGTATATCTTAGTAGAGTGTTAAACGCTTACGACTGTGATGTAGTAATGCCTCCCATACCAGGACATGTCAAAAGAGTGACGTAAGTAAATCAAGATTGCATATTAATATAGAGGGCAACAACGCCTTCTTTCGCCAAATCTATGCCAGCGACATCTACCGGCTGATGTTATAGCAAGGCTCGGTTTGTACATATTTCGCTGCCCATCTTGTTCAAGGTTATTCAATTCATTTAAATGGCGCTCAGTACTCACCACAAGAAAAGGATTATATTAGTTTCTGCTTAAACCAACTGTTACACCAAAGCCAAATTTTCGAGATCAAACCATGGTTTCATATTTGTTCCTTGCTGTCAATAAATGTAGCTAACACATGGACCAAACCATAGTGGCCAATTGTCTCAACCATGGTTTGATATGGTTTCATCTTTTTTAATAAATTGAGACAATGTATATAAACCACAGTTTGCTGTCGAAATTTGACTTCAAACCTTGCTGTAAAGTGTGTTTATTATACAGGGTTGCCTGCCTGAAACTTACCCGAGGCCATTTTAAGTATTTAGAGAAAGCTTTCGTGTTTATTCTTATATTAGCTCATCTAGCACAATAAAAAATTGTATGTTCTACGTCATCCCTTTCATTTTATTTGCAGTACCGACAGGGGCGGCTAGTGCATAAGGGCTGCAGAGCTGCAGAACCCCCAAAATTTTCACATTATTTGACTATTTTTCAGCCGCTGCTATTTTTCTAATATAATTATTTTATTTCTAAAATTATTCGAATAGCAGTATATTTTCGGTCCGGTGTTGGTATAGTAGGCCTTTAAATCGTGTACGTGTGTTGAGTATGACGCCGCGCGCCGTCGCCGAAGGCCTCATTTCACAGTCGGTCAAATGAAGTTATTGGCATTGTTGCGCTGCTAAATTGCAACACAACGTAGCTGGGCCGCCAACGAGATCTGTGCTCGGCTAGGAACCCCTTCCTTCGCCCCGCACCGCACTTTCTCAAGGGTTTAGATAGCGAAATCTAGGCAAAAATAGAGCTGCAAAACTTGCAGTTCCAGTACAATTCCGGGCGGGCGGGCTCAGCGTTGTGTGTTTGCGGGCGCATTTATTTATTTAGAAGACGCCAAACGCATGAGCGGGAGGTTATGGTCGTGTTTGTTTTTTTGTCACTGAAACTATAAACTTTAACGACAAAGTTATAGACAAATTCGCGGGGAAAAAAAATCGAAGAATTGACTTGATTTTTAAAAAATAATATTTTTATATTATTTTTTAATTATGTTAAAATTAAAATTTAAAAATTATATTAGCGAGTTAAATGTGAAGTTAAATTTAAATACATTTAAGTATACAAACTTATTCGAGTACTGCCCAAAAGTGTACGAGTACGAGTTCTCAGATGTCTAGAAAATACGTGCAGGCAAAACATTGGTGAGTACATATTATGCTAAGGTAGTGAATGTGAATTAAATCTTTTGTAAAAACGCTATTTTTTCCTAGGCATTGTAATTTTTGCCAAACCAAACTTGGCAATTTTTTACTTTTTATAATAGACACGTGATCAGGAGACTGTAAAAAAATAGCATTTTTTATACCCTATCGGCAGAACTCACAAACTTTACGGTCACGAGCCGCCACTGAGTACCGACATATTTCTTCCTCGTCTTTGCCAAAACTCTTTGCATATGCTCGGTAGCATCCGTGTCCCGAGAGTGCTTGGGTAAGATAGTAATCTACGTGCAGATGTTTACTTTTCTACCTATTAATATTTTGGTCCCTTGACCTTTGGTCTGGTTTTGTTTCCACCGCTCCTGCCATGTAGACATGCTTTTTCCCATGCCATTTTCCTAGATTGTTCTATTGTCTCATTGGGATCTTTTTCGAAGACATCTTTTATTTCCTGTGCAAGTAGGTCAATTGGTATGACTCCTCCTATTACTTGCACAGTATGGATGCTAATCCATACTGGTGCAGCATACAAAATGATTATGTAATGAACTGTATTACTTCACATAAGATTCTTCTCTTTATGCCTGTGGTTCACGGCATTATTCTTGCCAGATTAGTTACCCTTCCTTCCGCCTTTTTCGCAACATTCTCGATGTGTGGTTTAAAGCTTCCTTTATCCAATTTAAGTCCCGGGTACTTCATGAAAGGACTAGGTGCTACTTCTATATCTTCAACTTTTATTCGAATGTGTTCTATTCTCCTATTTCCCTTAATTACATTTTTCATTTCAGTTTTTTCAGGTGCGAGTTTGAGCTTGTGTGTTTCCATCCAATTCTCCTCATATTTGCATTTTCCATCAGCATTTCCTCGTCATCTGCGTGATTTTCGTTAGGGAAAGTGGGTCAAGTGATAATACGCTAAAAAGTAAATGCCACTAGAACGCTGATATTATTTCGAAAATCTACCGATTAGTTTTAAATGTGCATTAAAAAAATTTAAAAATCATAAAAGCAAATATCTTGAAAACGAATCGGTAAAAGTACAGAATTAAAAGCCTTTTATAACAAGCTGTTACTTGACCTTGATTTCCAATTTCTGGGGTAACCCCTCAAAATAAAATAGAGAACAAGTGTTAAGTGACACTTCATCGGAAAGGCCTTTTATTTTTCTTTAAACTACTGTGATTTTTTTAAATTTTAACCAGATCGGATTTCAAGATCTTTGCGTTTTAAGCTTAGAGTAATAAAATATATTTTATTACTCCAAGGTTTTAAGTCATCATTTTACACTTTTTGCAAATGCTAAATGCAAATATCTTGAAAACTACTCGATAAATTTTAAAAGTAATATCAACACTGTACAGGTATTTAAAAAATCACTTGATCCGCTTCCCTATCTAAAATCAAGGGTTCAAAGCTATCCCAACTAGGGGTTGATAGATAGAAATAACTCAAGATTATAAGAAAGTATTCCCCTTCAAACGAAATTGTTATGTCTGAAAATGTTTGAGAAAAGTTACTTTAAATGCTCAAAATGACCTTTGATACCTTTTCGCCTGGCCACCCTGTATATAGAGCCCGCTTTCTGATATAAATATTTGTTTTTAGGGACCCCAGATGTCCACAAGGAATAATTACGGAAGGAAATAACGCATTTTATGTCAGTGTGTACGAAAATATCAATTTTCAGGGTTAGCTAGTTTGTAAGTTAGTAAATTTTAAAAATCATTGTTTACTCTTATTTATTAATAAAAAAACACTTACCTATGATCACTGCTTTTCTATAATAAGTGGTTGGCCAAAGATTTTTTCATTTGATAAACTAATATATTTTATTATATTTATTTTCAGAATTAACATAATAAACTTTTTTAAAAATTGTATTTTATAAGTTTTAACCAATTAACTTGTTTCTAAAAATTAATAATTAGATAATAAATATTATTTTTTAAATTTTAGTTGAAACGAAAATATACCTAAAGGTAAAAATTTCTGTTAAACAAAAACTTGCTTCCCAAGAAAGCCCTGTGTTTGCAAGTTCTTTAAAATTACTATAAACACTGGTTCTCAACACATTTTTTTTTTAATTCAGGGCTATTTTAGCATATACATAATATTCCAATACCCACGGTAACTGCCCATTCATGATGCAAACATGAGGGGCTTGGGGTCCTTAAGCAAAAAAGACCTGATTGGTTGCTTTCAAAAACATATGCATATTATTTCCATATAGTACGTATTATTGCAATACCTACGGTACCTTACGATGCCGAATGCAAACATATTTGAAATAGCAATATCAATGGGTATAAGTCTATCCTTTCTGCGGTTCTTAAGGTAAAATGTCCTGATTGGTTATACTTTTACGCATGAATATTATTTTATTCTTGTATTCGTTACGTCAAATCATCGGCGTACAGTTGACAAAAATCCTATCTATATAAATTTGGTATCTGTGTATTTTTCGTACCATTATTTCTGAATGTTTGCATCAAACGCCAACCATTGTGTAAATAGGTAACAGGGAGTATTGGAATAGTACGTATATCATTTTTAGCTATATATTCCAACACAAATTTGACTTCCCGCCCCCTAATCCTTTTTTAAGTAAACAATATTGAAAATAGAGACCTTTTGCACGCCTTCCTTAAGCTAACTTTATCCTTTATAAATGCGACATTAAATGACAGATGTCACGTGATATTTAGAAGCCCAATTTTGAACTTTTGCAGACACAATTTTTTTTATCCTTTATCCTTTAATTATCTGTCAAAAGTCTTTTTGTGTTCTGTAGACAAAATTAATTAAAAAGAAATCAACTAGGGAAAAAGTGTAAGAGCAATTACCAGTGAAAAACTGCCAGGAAAATATAGGATTAAGTCTGTGTTTAACTTTTGGTTAGTTGGTGAACACTGTTGCCGAATAGACCGGTGTTCGGATCTTATATATATATATGTCGAATTTTTCACGTCACTGGTGGTCCAGCTGATTTTTGTAAACAAAGGTTAGATATGATATGAACAACGGAACTACTAATATTTTTTGAATTTTTTAATAACTAAGGCAATTTTCCCACTGTTTTCTGGTACATCCTTATAAAATATAATTTTCTAGACTTATTGTCGTTGTTTTTTTTTAGCCCGCTTTATTTTTTATTACACAAAACTTAAACTACAAGTCAAACTGAATGTGATCGTTTAGTATCAAAGGTGACCCGAGGACTTGGGAAGTAAACAAAGATGTAGGTGAGCGGATTATTTTTGAAGCTGAAACGAACACCTTATTTTCTTCGAATTTTAATTTTTGTGTAAAGAGAAATGAAGCGGGCTAAAAAAATACCGACTGGTATGTCTGAAAAATATTATTTTATAAGAATATACCAAAAAATAGTAGGAAAATTGCCTGTTTTTAAAAAATTCTAAAAATATTAGTTGTTCATATCATATCTAACTTTTGTTTACAAAAATCAGCTGGACCACCAGTGTTTCAATAACCCGCATAAAATTAAATCTGTAGATTACCCCACATTGGTAGCTTTTGAAATAATTGGTATCAAAAATATTTTAAATTATATTTTGATAGAACGTTATATGCGCGGCAACACTGTCTCTGAATAAAGGAACTAGTAGCCTGCGTTATTGGAACACAAGTAAGGTCCAACACTATTCTTTAGTCAAGGATAAGGTCCAAACCAGGTAACTGCGCATGACTCAACTAGAAGATAAGAGAAAAATAGAACATGGAAACGGTCCCTAATAAGTAAAACACCTTTTTATGCAAATTTTGATAACAGATCGGCACAGATGTCTTAATGTATTTTTATGACATCTGTGGATCGTTGAAAATGAAAAAAATTGTCCAGCAAAACACTTTTCCAAAAATCGAATACTTCTTGTTTTCTCATTATAGCATAAGAGATAACTTAGCCCTAAAATTAAAATAGGGAACAAGTGTTAAGTGGCACCTCATTGGAAAGATTTTTTATTGGTCCTTAAGCTACTGTACTGGGTCCTAAATTTGATATTTTGCGGTGCCTTCGAGGTATTTATAAAGTTTTAAATAAATTTAAATTAACATTTAATAAATTTAACTGATTTTTTTTAATAAATGCCAAAAGAGCATTAGACACGTTATCAAACATTTGTTCTGGCATTGTTAGATCAGTGCCCGGACCAATGTGCAGTTCACACAGGAGATTACAGAGATTTTTTTATTTCTTTCATTAATACTAAATATCGACAAAGTTTATTAAGGAAGCAAAAAGTCTTTATGGTGAAGTGATCTAAAATATCCTTAGAGTAAGAAAAACTTTTCTTACTCTAAGAAAATACCACAGCATTAAAAAATATATTTATTTGAATTTTACATAACACAGCCCTGAGGTTTCATAGTAAACTAAAATAGTTCACAATGGAAAATAAACAAGGGAGGTTACAAAACATTAAAAAGTAATATATTTATTTTAAATTTGCTAAAAAAAGTCAAGGTGTGCAATGATATAAGTACCTTCAAAGGTAAAATATTATATTCTTTGCACTGTTTGATCCCCATTTTGGGAATAAAAGGGTAATTTTCTTTTAAATTATGGAATCTTAGTTTTTATCATTAATCTGGGAAGTCAAATTTATGTTGAAAGGTTCTATATTTCAGTATCTTTGCACACTGCCCTTGAGTACTATATTAGCACCCTACACCAGGGCCATTGTAATAGCCATTCTATAGCTTTATATATTACTTTTACACGAGTCTTTCGAATTTAAAGGTTATGTCAAACTTTGTCCTTTGGGTAACTAAATACCGAGGCACAACACTTTCAGTCAGAGTCCTGCTCCTCCTCAGGTACGGGAAGCGTCGAATTATAATGCTCGCCCAGTTTATACAGATGTCTATGGTAGGTTAGCACCAATTCTGGTCCCTCGAAATTGTCGCCCTGCACCGTCGCAGGACCCGTAGCTTGCAGCACCTGTTTGGGAAAGTTCAGGTTAGGCGCCTTTTATGAATTATGTACCGCAAAAACTAAGACTCTTAAATCCTCTCCCTCTCCTAGCGCATTTCCAAGAAAAAATTTATAGAAAAAATCAATAATTTTACCCCCAGACTACACCTCGAGCATATCGCTCGTAATGTATGGATAACCCCTTACTCAGGAAGATACTCTTTGCTACGTTGCCGAATTGCCTTTAATATCAGATATAAAGTTCCAACTGTCAAGGGCTTGAAAGATTTTGTTTACCTATAGGAAATCGTGTTTGTTGAAATAAGAACAAAGTTGAACTAAACAATTCGGAAAAATAGTTAAATTTTAAAAAACAACTATTTTAATAAAGTTTTCCTTAAAAACAAAAAATTGTTCTTAAAACAGTAAATAACGTTTTTACAATATTAAATCGTGTATAATAAGAGATGGCATAAAAATATCATAAATCGTTGCTTTTATTCATAAAATGAATAGTTCCTAAAATATGAATTAAATGATGGAATCCGAAAAACCTTATAATTGAAGTTTTTGAAAAGCTCAAATCACTTAAACATGGATTTTTTTGAATCTAAATGTCTTAAAAATATCTCTTTTATTTGGTAAATTAATGGTTTTCAAAATTGGAACTTATAGTTTCGTCATATGGAGCTTAGAGTCTATTCTTAAATTACTTAACGCCCAAAGGGGGGGGGGGAGGGTTTAGCGTCCCATTACATGCAATGTTTCTTGAATGTGTTTTTTCTTGAAAATGCGTTACAAAGGCTCGATGAGGGGCGAAAATCCTGAATTTTTGCTATAAGTAATTTCAGAATTTCCCCACAGCTTGGTGCGTTTTCTTTTTTCAAATGAATATTTTCTAAAATATGAATTTTCAAAGTTTCAACATATGGAGCTAATTGGATTTGATGTAGTAAACACTGTGATTTTGTTTGTTAAACATAAACACCAGTATTTACTAAGACCTTAAGACAGCATTGTAGACCGGGTTTAACTATCAAGTCTATAGACTTGATACCGACCGGTTTAAGTGTATTTTTTTAATACTCACAGGTCAAATAACTGCAAAGATTTAGTTCACCCAATGTGCAATATGATAGTAAGCATTTCTCAGTGAGTTTCATCTTATATATATTCAAATTAACTTTAGAAATATAGAAAAACCACATAATAAACGAAATGTCATTTTTTGGAAATTTAGTCGGTGCAGTCGTAGGATTCCCGTTAAAAATAGTCTCAAATTGTAGTACCACCCCTGAGGGGTGGTTTAAAGTTCGAAAAACAATAGAAATAATCCATGATTGACAAAAATTTTTTTTTACTATATCTGTAGATGCATTACCATATTAAATACGTATCAATATTTAAATACTGTAAAAAGCACAAGATATATTAGAATCCCTTTGAATTACACATTCACCAAAACAATCGACTATCGGTTTAATCGTCGCTAAGTTAAATTAACATGCAAAATATAGCGGACAACTGACACTGACTTACACCGTTTTTATTCGACATTTCCTAGTGACGTTTGGATGTTTAAATATGGCTACCATTTTTAAACCAAAATATTTTATTATTTTTATTTATTTATAACCTTTGTGTGGAAATAATGTCTTTGTTACAACGAAAAAAGATGACCCATATCGCAAGGTATTTATGAACAATTTATATAAATATTAAAAACTATTACATTCACGGGAAAAATAAGGTTAATCTTCAACCAAGATGTAGACTTTTAAACCTAGGATTGTAGCACTTAGCACTGTAGACTCTTAGGTAAATACTGGTGATAGTTTCTAAAATAAAAGTTTTGTCATATCTCTAAAAATTAATAATTATATTAGGGACCTATTGCAATAAAGCCAGGCACTAATTGTGCCGGGCACTATATTGATAGTTTCGCATTAAAAACTGACAGGTGATCTTTCAAAATTGACATACCAAAATCGAATTTAAAAATCCAGTGGTTTATTTTCCATTAATAGTGGCGTCACTATTAATTCTGGCTCTTATAATACACAATGGCCTTATTTTGAAAAGACAGCTTTTCTTATAATGCGAAACTGTCAATATAGTGCCCGGCACAATTTGTGCCTGGCTTTATTGCAATAGGTCCCTAATAATATATTTTTCTAAAATTAGATAACGCTCAAGCGAGGAGGGGGGTTCAGCCTTGCGTTACACGCAATGTGTTTTTTCTTGAAATTGCATTACAAAGGGGCGCCGAAAATCCTGAATTTTTGCGTTACGTAATTTAAGAATGTACCCTTATGTGATTTGAAAGAAACCCGTAAAAATATCAAAACTCGGTGCTTTTACTCGTAACATGAATAGATTTTAAAATATGGATTTTTCAAACTTTCGCCATATGGATCTTATGGGATTTGAAACCCTAAAAATCATAAAGAACGTTTGTTGGAATCTCAAAACAAGATGTGGTATTTCTGCATCTAGATGACCCCAAAATATCACAACTTTTATCCAAATGAATTTTCAAAGTATCGCCATATGGAGCTTATGAGATTTGAATCCCTAAATAAGGTTTTTTTGGAATTTGAAATTACGGTATGGTATTTTTGCATTCTGCATAGACCAAAAATACTACAACTTGGTGCTTTTATTCGTAAAATAAATAGTTTCTATACTATGAATTTTCCGATTTTTTAGAAGTAGAATTTTTAAATTACCGACATCTGTAAATGACACTTTTCGGAATTTCTAATCACTTTATGGGTTTTTCGCATCTAGATTTTATGTCAATACTACGACTTAGTGTTATTTTTCGAATCTAGATGGCCCGACAATTCCACAGCTCGGTGACTTTGTTTGTAAAATGTATAGTTTCTAAAATATATATTTTCAAAGGTTTGTCATAAGGAGTTATTCGGAATCTCAAGTTATGTGGTTTTCGTCATATCTCTGAAAATTTTTACTATAGCATTTAAATAAACATATTTTTATAAAACAACAAAAAAACGAGTAATTAGAATATACGAGGTCTGGCTATTAAATAACGAGACTGGTTACAAAAAAGGGTTTTATTATAAAAATTATTCTACTTTCGAATGCCCCCCTTCAATATAATCCCCTCCCCTCGCCACACACCTTTCCATGCGTTTTTTCTATTGATCGAAGCAGTGCTGGAAGTCTTCTTTGGTGAGGGCCTTTATGAGCTGTGCCGTTTTTTGCTTTACCGCTTCCATCAACTCAAATCGGGTCCCTTTCAAAGCAGATTTTATCTTCGGAAACAAAAAAAAGTCGTACGCTGCCAAATCTGGTGAGTACGGCGTGTGTTCGAGCACTGGAGTGCACTTACTGGCCAAATACTGCTTTATAAATAGTGCGTTATGGGCAGGTGCGTTGTCCTGGTGCAAAATCCACGAGTTGATCTTCCACAACTCGGGGCGTTTTTTACGAAGTTGTTCTCGCAGTGTTGCCAAAACTGACAGATAGTAAGTCTGGTTGACAGTCTGACCCTTTGGAACCCATTCAGTCATCACAATACCGTTAATGTCGAAAAAAACGATCAACATTGGAGTTGAAACAGTCACAGGGCGACCTGAGCGCTGGTCATCTTCGGTGGTGTCTCGGCCCTCACTAAAGCGCTTACATCACTCAAAAACACGCGCACGAGATAGAGAATTGTCCCCATAGGCCTCTTGCAGCAATTTATAGCACTCAGTCTGAGTTTTTTTCAATTTAACGAGAAAATTAAGATTGATACGTTGCTCCTGTTTTTTGTCACACATGGTTTTCGGCACGAGAAAAAAACACGTTCGTTTCAAATCGCTACTGCACAAATACTATAATAGTGACGAAAACGTGTTTTGGGACGTGCATAGACAAGATATCTAGATACCCAACGCACTATTCGTTTTCTACCCCACCCGTCTAGGGCGCTACTTAGGCGCGCAGTCTCGTTATTTAATACCCAGACTTCGTACAGAGTTTATTTAAAATAAGAAACTTCCTGTCAAAATTTGATATTTGCATTGAAATTGAACCACTTTTACACATTATTTTTAAAATAGCGCAAAAACTTAGGAAACTTTCATGATTAAAACTTCTTGTAGTACGTAAACATACAAAATTGATTTTTGATCCAGAATTAAAGTTTAATAAACATATCGAACAAATTGCTTCAAAGGCATATCGAATGCTGGGATTCGTAGTTCGAAATTCTCATGGTTTCCAGAACAAAGAAACATTAATTCTTTTATATAACTCCTATGTTAGAAGTGTATTAGAGTACTGTTCAATTATATGGGCTCCATTTTATGAAATTTACAAAAACAACATTGAAAAGATACAAAAAAAATTTCTAAGATATCTTTTTATTTAAAAACACATATTATTTTGATATACCATATTCAGTTCTTACTAATGAGTTTTCTATAAGCACACTTGAGAAAAGACGTAAAATAGCAGAAGCAATACAATCTTCGAATAGCTGATAAAGTTTAGTGTTTAAAATAATTAAATAAGATTTTCGTTTTGTTTTTTCAATCGGACTCTATTTTTCTTTATTTTAACTAAAAACTCTGTAGTTTTAGCACATAATTACTTTAATATGTTATATGATTGTAATCTGTTATTGGGCGCAAGCTTGTTGATTACTTAATAAATAAAATAAAATAAAGGAAAATAAAATAAAGTACATACCTTTATAGGACTTTTAACTATACTAGACAACGCCTTAAGCTCCAACTGTCCACCCCAATACGTCGACTTCTCAATATTTTTGCAATATTTTTCGAACTTTTCGTCCGTAATGTCTTCTTCGTTTTCTTCATCGTACATAAACGGCAGGAAATCTTCTTTGTGTTTTCTTATGTGATCTGCCGTTTTTTTCCTAAACAAATTAATTCGAAAATTTGGAAATCTTTTTAAGAAAATTAACAATTACTTTTTTGTCATTTTTAATAACACTGGTCTACAAAAAAAATTCTTGAGCCCTGGCATTATTTCCACTGATTCTTATGTAAGACGACGCCCTGAATCCAAATATAGCTTGCGTTTTCTTCTACCACCCACCATTTTGGAGGGATCAGCCCTTTTACCTATTTTTATGATTTTTTGATAATACTTATAATATTGGCCCCCAAGCCTTACATTTTTTTACATATATTCCACATGTTTCATAAAAAAACACAAAAAATAGCTTCAAATTCGACATCATGAGGCTATAGAGGCGTCGGGCCCCCAAGACATATTCCTGGGTGCGCCACTGATAAATAAGAACTTTCGTACCTTCACTTGGTGCTTGCTTTCCTTTTATACCCTAAAGTACCATACTCTAGTTTCAAAAACCAACAGTACTCTGCCAACATGCTTGCATTTCACTTCCCTGTAAACCTCTTTTCCAACTTAGCGATGTCTAGATGAAACCGTTCCCCGTATTTATCCGAGACTGCTCGTAAATTATCAGGAAAGAAGTCCAGAAGCGAGAGAAGGAAGTGCACTTTAAGGGACATGTTACATCCCATGGCTTTGTACGCTAAGAGCAATTCCTCGACCTGAGCGACATAATCCTCACTTTTATGGTTACCCAAAAAGTTCTTACACACGTTTTGGAATGCAAACCAAGCTCGTTTTTCTTTTTGAGTCGGGTGTTCAATAAACGTCGAATCTTGAAAAAGTTGTCTAATCTGGGGCCCCACAAAAACACCTTCCTTGATTTTAGCCTCACTAAGACGAGGAAAGTTAGTTTTCAAAAATATGAATGCGTCGCCTGTTTTGTCCAGTGCTTTTACAAACTGTTTGATCAATCCAAGTTTGATGTGCAAAGGCGGCAAGTAAATATTATCGTGCGGGACTAATAAGGATCATTGGCGATATTTTTCTGACCGGGAGTAAATCTTTCTCGCAAAGGCCAGTTCCGTACAATGTAATGTTTGTCCCGTGCTCGGCTGTCCCATTCACAAATAAAGCAAAAATATTTAATTTTATTATAGTTTCTGCATGAGCGTATACAAGGGGGGGGGGGGCTTGGGGGCGAAAGCCCCCCCAAGAATCTAAAAATAGATTATGTTAAAACTAAGATGTTGCTTTATACTTAGCTATAACGTTTATTACCTTTACCGTTAAGCTGCTGGCAGCAAAAATTTTATAAAAATAATTAGAAAATGCATATAAAACGGTAAAATCAAAAACGAACCGAACCTTGCTATAAATATTAATGTTTGAGAACACTAAACTCTCCAGTCTCTAAGAAATAATGATGTTAAGGCCAAAAAAATCCTTTCCGTCCCACCAAACTATCGCAAAAAGCAGTAAAAATAGGTAGGGGGGTCTCCCCCGAAAATGGGGAGTGATGGGGAAAAACGGAGTTCATATTTTGATTCAGGTCATTTTACATAAGAATCGGCAAGGATGGTGTCAGGGCCGATTTTCATGCCGACCAGTGTAATTTTTGTACGTCAAAAATAATAAAACAATGCCGGGCGACTATGCCGTTGGTTAAGACTAGAGGCCCTCGATACATTTGACAATTGTTTGGTGTAAAACAATGTCAAATGTGTCGAGGGCCTCTAGTTAAGACAAGTCATTTCGCAAAACACGCGACCGCTTAGACTTTGCTATTGGTCAAAGAGTGTGATGTGAATGGCAGTGGCGGTTGCTACAGGGCGGGCAACGGGGTAGTGCCCCTTATGACATAATTGTCTAGTGCTTTTTTTATTATCTGTGGTTAACAACAAGCGATTAATTGGGTGAACTTTTTACTTTTTTAGCGTAAATAATTACAAGCCGGCAGCGCCCCGCGGGCATGGTTCAATTTCACCCGTTTTTCAGCGGGGTATAGGTGGATGTTCTCGAGCGGGTGTGGGAGAAATGTTTGTTTTAGTTGAAGTCGGCCATCATCATCGTCCGGAAACGTCCGTTGCCCTTCTACACATTGCCAGTTCTATCCTTAGTGAAGACGTATGAGTTTGTTTTGATTTGGGATATGTCAGTAGTAAAAAGCATTGCAGGTCGCGTGGCATTGTTTGTTTTTCTTATCGTTTATTTATAAAAATGGAAACAAATACCGTCGATTACATAATTAACTGTACAAATTTAAAAACGTTTTAAATGTACTTCGATTACAAATAAAATCTTTAGGGCCACATAGACCGGACCTAAAAATTAACCAAGATTTTAGTGCAAGTAATAAAAATTATACGATGCTGAAAACTGGTTGTGCGGTTGTGAAAAACGAAATGCTTTTTTTTACTTTATTTGTCTTATTATGAACAATCCACGAAGTGATCCTGCGTGGGTGGCAAAAGGAAAGTGTGATATCTTTAGTGCAAAGTTAAAGACACAAAGTAAGTGCTACTTATTTAAATACCCGCATAGAATTTTCTATGCTAGGCAATACTGATATTAGGTGGCAATTGAATAGTGCCTATAGGCAAAACATTACCGAACATAATGAAAATGTGGCAAAAAATAGACATATTAGTACTTAGTAGGTTAATAGACTGTTTAAAATTCTGTGGGATTCCATGCAATATATAAATTTCTGCGCCCCCCCCAAATTTATAACGTCACCAGCCGCCACTATTAGACCCATTATTATTTTAATCTTACCTAAGTTGGTTAACACTCAAATTCTGCTTCCCCGCAACTTGCAGTTGATGGTTGATGGCTAAATACAGGCAGTTACCATCCGCTGGTATGCTGTGAATTTTTAAATTATTTTCGTTCAATAAGTTCTTGATGGTTTCCATTTCTACTTGCCTTGGACCTATAAAAATATTATACGCCTAAAGATCCCATTTCACGGTCTCTGGCATGCCAAGTCAAATGTGTGAACCGACGCATGCAGGAAAATTTTAGAGAATAGCTGGTCACTTAGAATCTTTTCGAAGTCTTTTAGTTAAAATAATAAAAGATTTTTCTTTTTGTCAATACTTATTTATTAGAAATACATCTCTAGCTTAGACTTAGCTTTTGCTAAATATAAAAATGTTATTTTTATAAAAAATTTAAAAAAATGTGGACCTACAAAAAGCATATGATACCATTCCAGTAGAAAAATTATGGACAGTGCTAGAGCAGACTAATATCAATCATACATACATAAAAGTGATAAAAGAACTATACAAAGGGTCAAAATCTAAAATTAAAATTGGAAATCGACTTTCAAAAGTATTCCTGGTAACGAAAGGCTTAAGACAGGGATGTTATATCTCTCCAACTCTTTTTAAAATATATATCGCAGTAGCTCTAAAAAACTGGAAACGCAAAGTACACGGCATGGGAATACAACTTAACGACCGATTTACCATATACACACTACAGTTTGCTGACGACCAAGTAATTGTAGCTAATGATAAAGAAGACATGGAATATATGATGAGAAAGTTAACGGAAGAATACCAAAAGTGGGGGTTAACAGTGAGCGTGGACAAGACTCAGTACTTATGTATTGGAAACGAATCAAGTGAATTAGAGCTAGAAAATGGACAAACAATATCTCCATGCAATGAGTATGTATACTTGGGAGTCACATTTGATAAGACAGGAACAGACTGTAAAGAGCTGGAAAAAAGAATAGTAAAAGCAAAAAAGGTTATTGGTTGTCTTAACAGTATTTTGTGGAGCAGAGAGATAAAAAAGAATGTAAAATTTAACATATATGAATCAATGGTGAAAAGCACGCTGTTGTATGGAATAGAGACTTCTCGCGTAACAGAAAAATACAAAGCAAAAATGGAAAGTGTCGAAATGGATGCAATAAGAATATCTAGAACAGATCACATGAGAAATGAGATCATAAAAGAAAGAATGGGAATCGAAGGAAGCATAACGGATGACATCACTAAAAGACAACTGATATGGTACGGCCATGTACAACGGATGAACGACGATAGATTACCAAAGCAGGTCCTAGAATGGCAACCAATAGGGCGCAGAAAAAGAGGGCGTCCTAAACTAGAATGGCAACAGTCAATCCAAAGATCAATGAATCAAAAAAATTCTGACAGATGATTGTCAGGATCGAAGGAGGAGGAGAATTGGCATCGGACAACGTAGAAAAACGTTCTAAACCAACTAAATAATAATAAAAAAAAATAATAATGAGGAAGGGTTAGCGGGAAATAAGGACAACGTTAGAGATTTAACCCTCTTTATTTTCTGGCGACGTTTCGACGGTTGTTTGCCGTCTTTTTTTTTTTTTTTTAGGCTTGAAAAAGACGGAAAACAACCGTCGAAACGTCGCCAGAAAATAAAGAGGGTTAAATCTCTAACGTTGTCCTTATTTCCCGCTAACCCTTCCTCACTGTAAATTCTAAGGACGTCAACTTTCTTCAAAAATAATAATGTAAATTTTCCCTCACTGTGCTACTGTACGAAACGTTGAGATAAGAAAGTGGTTCCGCCTCCCTCCAAAATGGTAAATAGTTGGTTGCCGCCTACCTACACAGCAGGTGGTCGATGGGAGAAAAACTACTAAAAAGTGAAGAGTGGGAGTTGTAATGGTTAAGCGTAAGGGATACAGCAAGTAGCGAGAGGTTTTCCCTTCAAAGTGATTGGATATGGAAAAACTGTGAGATAAGAAAATGTCTATAAAATGTAATTTTATCTCTGTTTTCGTTTAGGTTTACTTGTTTATCTCATTAGCTAGAATGTAAAGTAAATTTTAGGATTATAAGCAACGCCACTGACTTGGTTCCTCCAAGCTCTTCAAAGAGGGGATAATAGATTATTTAGGTTCAACCTACTGTTTATAAAAACCCAAACTTTGAGAAGACAAGTCGGTAGTCACATTCTAAGTTTCGCTGAACTTAACTAAAAACCTCTAAAGTAATTGTCAGTAAAGAAACATAAGATTATTCTATTTGAAGAATATTTTGTATTTTGGTAAGTTATTGTTTATTATATATATTAGTTATCTTGGTAAGTTAAAGTTTTTATTTTAATATTTTGAGCCTTGTTCGGTTTTCGGTCATATGAAAAGTCTTGTAACAATTTGTAAATTGCAACAGAGTTTTATTTTGTATTCATTAAAGTTTGTAATGTTTTTATATTTATTTTATACACACAAGAGATCTACTATGGTACCCTCGTTTAAGGGTTCGATTTAAAACCAAATCGTACCCGACAAGTGTACACATATGTATGACCTAAAACACCCTTTACCCCAGAACTAAATTTTCATAAATAAAAAATATAGACGTTTCAAAAACCTCTTGTTTGTCCATAAATGGCTTGCTATATCAAAATGCAGTCTTTATCTTTAACTTCTTTTGAAAACTGAGGCTCACAAGTAGGGCTCAGTCTCCTATAAAAACAACAACAATACTTTTATGTTACTTACAGAAAAAAACAATCTTGAGGAACCATTGTTAATCATTTTTGGAAAAATGAAAAAAAAATCTTAATTTAAACCAAAATTTACCAAATTTATTTTTTTCCGATTGTTCTTGAATTCTTTCTTCTCTTTCCTTCATCTCTGCTTCCTTTTTATTTCTTCGTTTTTGAGCTCTTGTAAGTTTAGGTGACACTTTTCCTTGTATGTCCTGGCCCTATGTTGTATAAAAAGCAAAATAAATAAGTTGTACCACAACAACAGACAGATTTATAAAACAGAAAAAATAAAATAAAATAATGACTTATAGAGACCCAGAAGCACTTTTATTATAGCAGATTTTTAATTTTTATTATGAACATTATTGCAGTTAACATTTTTTTCTAAAAATGTGATGCTTTTATTGTTGGTTTATAGTAGTGTTTCATGAAAATTTTTGCAGTTTTTTATAGAATGACCCCTTTATTTCTAATAAATTAATTGTTTTTATTTTAAATTTTAATTTGTTAAGTAAGTTAAAAAATATTTTAAAAAGCAGCTTAAGAAATGGTTAAAAAAGAAGCAGGTTCTAGAAAAATATAAAATACTGATAAATATAATATTGAATATTGAGAATAATATATAATTTTAAGAGGAAATTTTAAAAATAGACAAAGGTGAGTTCTTGTAGATCCTTGGAACAGAATACACAAAATAGAAAATATCTATAACAATACATTCTCTTCTTTTTGGCTAACAGGCTCACTACCCAAAATATTAAAATTTAAAAATAACAAAATAAAAATATTTAGGTAACAAAAAAGAATCCTAAAAAAAAGAAAAAAATTATTTTAAAATAAAAATAAGGCTTTTTCATTATGTTCATTATGTTGTTAACATAAAACTGTATTAGAATAAAAGAAAAACATTTTTTTAACTATTTTTGGCATCCTTGTATGAATGAGAAAGGGATGAATGAGTTAAAAAAAAAAGAAATAAAATTAAACAAAAGCAAATACGAAATAGTCACAGGAATAAAGATGGCATTGAAGAAAGAAGACAGAAGAAGAAAGGCAGAAGAAAGAAGACAAAAATGGTGAAGAAACAGAAAAATGAGAAAGGGAGATTATCACAAGATAGAAACAAAAAAAAAGATAAAATCAATAAACTGATTGAAGAAAAATTCTCAAAAGGGCCTTAAGTGGTGGAAAAATTTTCAGGATTAGGAGGATTATCAATTTCAATAAAATATACATTTTGGCACATTTCTCAAAAAGGGCTATATACAAGATTTTCTTTTTAATGGAAGTTTAGCTAGTGCATTGAAAAATATTTGTTTCAAAGTGTTATATGTTTTTTGTTAAAATTGAGTCCCAAGACCAACTGTGAGTATACATGTGAGCTAAAAGGAATAAAAAAGCAACTAACAAGAAAATGAGATATTGACAAATGAAAAAGTTACAGACTGGTTCCAAAAAGCAGACTTTTCAAAAACAGTTTGCTATATCCTACTAAGTTTCTCTTCAAAATGGAAGCTCACAAATAAAGTGCAGCTTCTTTCTATCTCTCATAATAATATCTGAAACCTTAAATAAATTTTGAGAAGAGGTGTGGGTGAATTAAAACGTCTCATAATTACCTCGTCATTAGTTTCAGAGTAACTTTCAAGACTAGGTTCACCATCTGTAACTTGTTGAAGCTCCAGTTTATGTTTTTCGTCAAGATCTTTTTCTAGTTTTTCTATTTCATCTGATATTTCCTTTTTTTTCTTTTTATCTCCTGAAACAGAATTTTTTTGAATAAATAAACAGTTTTCACAAAAACTAATAAATAAGCCAGATACAAAAATAAAAGAGGATTCAGAAATTTATTTCCTAATTATTGACACTTTAATTCCTGACTAGGTTATATCTTTTAAGATAACAATATTTTTTTGAGTGACAAGTGTAGTTGTTTACAATATAGGTGCTTCTGTTAAAACAGGGTGGAAAAATTAATTGTCAAAAAAGTCCTCTTGCTTATTGGGTCCAAAAAGCCTAATTTTGCAAAAGTCATTTTAAAAAACTGCATTAAAAAAAAATTTTGACCAAAAATCAAAAAAAAGGTAACTGACTAAACAGCTGGATGAAAAAAAAAGCCAGACGAACATTTTTTGTTGTAAAATATGAAAACTAATTTTGTTTTTAAAATGTGTAGTCTATAAAATATAGTTTTAGGAAATTCTTCTACATTATACATAAATACAACTGAAATTTGGTGGTTTTGTTAGAAAATAAAATATAATAAATTTACCCTCAAATTTACCAGAACCTCAAAATGGTGTAAATAAGCATGATTTTCTCCAAACGCTAATTTCGAACTGTCCGTCACACACCAGATTTTATAAATCGAGAAATATTTAAAAAGTACCCTAAAAAGTAACCTTACCTTTTGGAACACTTTTCTTCATTCCCTGTATCTTGTTCTGCAAATCTTTCTTCTCTTGTTTATGCCTCTTTAGCAGAGCATCCATCCCTTCAATTTCTTGATCACCAAAGTCCATTTTACAAACTTTTTTATTGAAAATCTTTCAAAAATTGGAATAATTTTAAATGAAGAATTTTAACCCAACTTCCTTTGTTTATACTTTGACGGTTGGTAGTATTGGAAATCACCTGATTTTTTTTTCCGTGGCGGACTCACTTTTTCGTTGGCTCTTGTATTTTTTGGTAGCTGTCAATTTTTTTTCGTTGGATTGTATTGTTTTCTTTTTGTTGGCTGTTCGTAACTTAACGGTTGGCAACACTGATATCTGCAGATTTTTTCCTTGGTTATTGAACTATAACCTTACATTTTTATCAACAAAAATCATAAATATTTTAATTTTTCATTTTGTACATTACTTTTTTTTTGTTGCTTCCTAAACCTTTTTATTAAGAAATGGCGGTAAAATTAAAACTAATTGCTGCCGCTTGTGAAAATATGGGCATTGGAAAAAATGGAAAATTACCATGGAATTTAAGGTTAAAAGTATTTTTAGGCAGAAAGTGCCAAAGTGGACGACAATAGGGCTGTCTAACAAAACATATGATCAAATCCAAGATGTCTTCCATAGGACAGACAAACCGATTTCCCATATGCCGTAATGTTAACAAAAACGTAAATTTTACAAAAACGACAAGAGCTTTAGTCTCAAAAATTAATCAGTTTTAAGAACAGATCCTTTGTGCATATGGGAAAAATGCGTTTTTCTTAAAAATATTAAACTAAAGCGAGAAAATCTGAAATAAAAGGGACCATGTTTTCATCAAAAAAGTAGGTTATGTTTTTGTTTATTTTGTTTTTTTTTAACTTTTTTTCTAGTTTTTTCACTTATTTTGAATTATTACATGGGCACACCAAGGGGGCGGGGTGGCTAGGGGCCGGACCCCCCCAAACCACATATTTTTTTAGATATTTTCCATATATTTCATGAATAAACAGAAAAAATAGCATAAAGTACATCATAAGACCTCTGGGGGCCCCCCTAAAGTATCGGGCCCCCAAAGGTTTTTGAAGTTTTTTTGACCAATGAATCAATGAACTATCAGCCCAAGGTAGGGGAAAGTAGTTCTATTCAAAGACCACTTCAAGGCTCACTTAACAGAGACGGAATTGAAACAGACTAGACTTTTCTCATCAGATTCAGGTTTTCTATTAGGATCTTTTGTTGTACTTGACTAAACCTTTTGCTAAGTAATAGGCCTTCTATAGCGTTAAACTGTTAAAAATATTTCACTATGATTTTTAGGTTTAGACAAAGTTTAATTGTTTTGACCCTCCAGTAGTGACATTGAAAAGAGGCACAACTGATAGGTAGGTCAGTCCAACAGATCAATATGCACATATGAGTTCCAACCGAGGTTGGTCAAGCAAACTTCTAATAAGTACTTTACAAAATATGTTTATTTAAAAAAATATAAGTAAACATTATATAAAAAAAAAACTTGCAAAATTAAAATACAGTTTTTCCTTGTCATTGGCCTCACACACCGTACATCACCATATGATTTTCCATGAACTATAATACATAGGGCTTAAGTACGGTCAAACCTAAGGTTCATCAGCTCACAACAGTAAGTACTGTTCAAATTTTACAACAGTACAATATTCGCTGTTGTATTACTACTGTTAATATTACTTTTATTACTGTTTTTTTGTAACAATATTTGCTCAATTATGTATCTAAAAGTTTATGCAAATAAATATATACTCTACTCTACAATTGGGCGTAACAGCATATGACCCATTAGGAGTATAAGAACCCAAGTTTTTTTGAGAGAAATTGAAAAAAAATATCTGAGAGAACTTATTTGTTTTTCTTGTGGTCATCAAAGTCAACAAAGATGACTTTTTTTTCCATCTATTATTAATGATGCCATAAAAAAATTTTTTTGGTAATAAGCTCAGAACAGTACCATAGAAATTTTACAACAGGACTTGTAGTAGGTCCAGTCAGATACTATACAAATTTTACGGTCTACAAGTTTTAGGTGTCAAAAAGCATGGAAATAAAGGAAAATTTGCACCAAAATAGTTTAAGATAAAAAGAGGTTTGAGTTAGGGAGATTGTCAAATTCACCAGTTTATTCTAAACTGTTTTGAGGTCTGTAAAATAAATATTTATTAAAGAAAAATAAACTTTGATGATACAGGACTTCACTCGACACTATACAGGATGCTACACTACCAAAAGTTTATTTAAGAGTTCTGTAGGATGGTGCACAAATTTGGTTCAGCTCATTATTCACACTTTAACCTCATATTGTCTTCCTTTTCTTTCTTCTCTGGACCCTTTTTTCAACCATCATTTTTAAAATTTTTCAACCGTTTTGAAACAATAATCCATTCAGGAGAGACCCAGTCATGATCATTGCTGTATTCTAGTTTTGAAAGTTGCTTGCCTAAAATAGTAAAAAAATCATAGTGAAATATTTCTTACAGTTTAACACAATTCTATGTTACACTTCTGCAAAAGGTCCACTCAAGTACAAAAAAAGATCCCAATTGAAAATGTTGCCAAAATGGCAGTTACACATTTATCCAAAACAAACCTGACAAAAAACTCTCGAATATTTCAATTTATCCTCTGTTAAGTCAGGTAATAGAGCACTTATCCACTTTCTTTTCCCTTCTTTGAGCTGATACCTAGTTCATTTAAATCAAGATGATTTTTTAAGGTCAAAATACTTGGCATTCCATCAAAACTAACATTATCAAGCTCTCCCCAGCTGCCACAATTCATAACAGCACAGAAACTAATAATAATGATTCAAACTGAGTAAAAAACTGGAAAAAAAGTAAAAAAAAAACAAAAGTAAATAAAAACATAACCTGACTTTTGAACAAAACATGGTCCCTTTTATTTGAGATTTACTGGCTTCAATTGATTTTTTTTAAGAAAAACGCATTTTTCCCATGTATACAAAGGTTCAATACTTAAAACAGCATCTTTGTTGTAAGTTAAATCGTTTCACTTTTTTTAAAAATTACGTTTTTGTTAACATTGCGGCTTATGGGAAAACGCTTTGTTTGTCCCATGGCGACCATCTTGGATCGAAAAACAGCTGATCGTGACAGTTCGTTAGACAAGCTAATTGGGGGTGGACGGCTAACTGGGTGTTTTACCCTACAGGACTTTAAAATAAATTATTGGTTTTGTAGTATTTTAGAGTCCTGTGAGTGTGAGTGTCCCATTAGTTAAAAGCCTACAATAAAATAGCAAAACCTTTTTGCAGCCTTTTAACTACCAGGGGCAGTACTGTGGACAGCCGATCACCCCTCAGGTGATTACTAAAATTAAGACAAGAAAAAACAAAGCATAAACTTTTACTTTTAGTCCTTGTTCATAATCATCTTTGTTCCTCCTGGTCTTAATTTTTTATTTAATTTTATTGTTAACTCATACTCTACCTTTTTAGGGTCACAGTATCCTGGAAGCCTGGAGTCCAGGGATGCAGTGAGCCTATACCTATTACTGTTACCTTGCCAAGAGTGTATCAGATAGAGGAGTTAATAGATTAAAAAAAATAAGATCAGGATGAGTAAGAATGAACTAATACTTTTCTTGTTGAAACTTATTAGTTGAGAGGCCTATGGTATTCCATGGGATAGTTGTGGCAGATTTTTCTAAACCTTTTTCCATATTTTTCACAAACTTTTGTAAATTTAGTTTTGCAGAAAAACTGGTAATACATTTTTTGTTTGCAATAGAACAGAAATTAAGATTGTACTATGGCAAAAATTGCATTCTTGGATTTATTATGTCACATAGGCACTCTTACTCAAATTTGAGGCAAACATGTGGCGAATTAAAATTGACTGATCCATAACCAATGGATTTGGGCTGTCTAAAACTTCCTTGTTCAATTTTTTTTGAGGTTAAAAAAGTGACTATTTCTTATTATTAAAAAAAAAATTGTTAGTTTTTGCGATATGAAGCTCATTTCTTCAGTATATTAATTGTGGTTTTCTTGCAAACAAAAAACATTTGTATAGTTTTTTTCTAAAATGAATTTAGCGAAAGTTATAAGCCAAAGTTTGTGAAAAAAACATGAAAAAAGCCACTATCTTGGATTTATAATGTCACACAGGCCCTCCTACTCAAATTGGAGGCAA
The DNA here is from genome assembly GCA_963576565.1 of Aspidapion aeneum. Classification (NCBI taxonomy): domain Eukaryota; kingdom Metazoa; phylum Arthropoda; class Insecta; order Coleoptera; family Brentidae; genus Aspidapion; species Aspidapion aeneum. The sequence goes on along the minus strand of OY755038.1, from coordinate 26,902,006 downwards.
ACACTTTCCATAACTATCCCCAGATATGATTTTTGACTATAAGCCAGCCAACTAAATTGGTTTAACCACATTACAGGAAGGAGATGACCTTTTTCAAAGAAATGACCACTAAAACTAAAGACGATTCCAAGAAAAATGTTGTTATCATGGGCAGAAGAACCTGGGAGAGTATCCCAACACAGCATAGACCTCTTCCCAATAGAATTAATTTTATTCTGACAAGTTCTAATTTAAATATACAAAATTCTAAGGATGTTTACATTTTTAAGTCCTTGGATGATGCCATAAACACTTTGGAGACTAATCAGGATTTTACAGATAAATTTGAAAGTGTTTGGGTGATAGGAGGATCTTCTGTTTACAGGGTAAGGTTTTTAATTTTAAACAAAACCTAAAAACCACATATAATGCAATGTTAGCATTTAATTATTAATGAAAAATAATTTTATACTTCACACAAAGGTGTGTATGCTTAACTCGCGAATGTCAGAAAGAGAAGGAAGAGTTGGTTTTGGTTAGTTTCCAACTAACACAAGGTAGCATCTCCAGACATATGTTTCTGTGTGTTCACGTCATTAGTGGAGAACAGCGTTGCCAGGTCAAATTTTAAGAAAGCAGTAGGTGATAGATAAAAAAAGCAGTAGATTTGGTATAAAAACAGTAGATTTTTTTTGTAGTCCAAAAAAGCGTTTCTAGTTTCTTTTAGAGATAAACAAAGAAAAAAAGAGTTGATTCAACCAATTCTGGAACGCAGCGTGACGACAACAGCTGATTTCTTGGGCACATTTTAAGCCTAATGTGGTTACTATTCTCCTCCTTTTCTTAAAGCATTTATATAAGTGAGAAACAACATACCACACTATACAAGAAAATACTTTCCCTATACCGCTCTGCCATACTTCAGTAACTTTCTTGGAAAGATAGTTACTGCAGTGGTAGCAGAGCGGTAAAGGGGGAGTTTTTTCTGGTATGATGCGGTATGCTGCTTCTGACTAATATAAATGAATTAAGAAAAAAAAGGCTAACGACAAACGACGCGGGGATCCCCCGACGCGCACTTTCAACATTCCAAGAAGATGCACGAAATTTAAAATCGACCACAGACATAAAATACATCACGGAGATGTTTTAACGGAAGTGGATGTTTTCATATCATTTTTTCACAGGCCAGAGGTTCAATAGGTAACTAACTAGGTACATTTTCTTGAAAAACAAGAACACCTACTGCTCATATTTCTTAAAAACCAAAAAAGCAGTAGATTCCGCTGTAAAAACAGTATTCAGTAGACAAACACCCAAAAGCAGTAGATCTACTGAAAAATCAGTAGACCTGGCAACGCTGGTGGAGAACAGCAAATATACCTAGGTAAGCGAATTTGAACCAAAACCAACTCCAACATATGAATTACTCGCATCCGTGAGATACGAGCAAACCTTAAGATTTGGCGCGATCTGGCCCGAGCACTCGAAAATTATAGCACTGGCATCGTCTTGTCTGAGATGCAGCTGCGCCATCTATAGACAAGTTTCGTCCATTGAATTTTAATTATTAACTTATATGTAAAAATTCTGCTTAGGTAGGTCCTATTGCACTTCAATAATATCAACTATAATTTCAGATAACAGTTTTCTTGATGTACCAAATTCTTTTACATCACCTTGATGCAAATTGAAAAAATTATTAGGACAGTTTTTTATTTTTAGGCATCTATGGAATCTAAGAATTTCTACAAATTGTATTTGACTAAAGTACTTAAGGATTTTGACTGTGATACATTCCTCCCTCCATTGCCAAAGGATTTAAAAGAAATAAGGTATATCAAAGTTTTTCTTCAATTTTATGACAAATAGAACTTTTACGGTTCTGAGAACACACTAGAAAATTTTATATTTTTCTTTCAAAAATTTTATAGTCAGAAAGTTTGAAATTTGGCACGATTATACCGGCCTTTAACTTAAAAACTACTCATTTTTGAGAATGATTGTTATTTATTACATAAAATAAAGATTGTTAAATAGCCTACAAAATAAGATATTAATTAGTTGCCTGGGTAGTAGCCTTGCTGAGATACAAACAAAAAACTAAAGTGTTACCCTAACTTGTCAGTATTATTTGACTTAAAAATTTTGCTGATTAACGCTCACGTCTAAGGAGGAGTCCCATAAGGACGAAACAGTTAACTGTCAACACTTATTAGGTGTCCATTAGATCTTGGACCCCCGTGAGGTTAAGCTTTCGGGCTACCCACGGAAAAATATGAGAGAAACAAAAAACTCCTTTTTGCCCGATTAGTCATGAAACTTGTTTGATTTTTAAATTCACGGGTACGAAATTTCACGTTTACTGAGAAAAAAGTTATGGTCATTTTAAACCATAAGATGAGCATTGTGAAGCGCCCTCTGACGGCCACAGTGAAAAAGTGTCTATATTTAGGTTTCGCATCCCAAAAAACCCCCGAGTACCAATTTTTAAAGTAATGCGTTGAGAAATGTTCATAAATTTTAATAAAATCGATTTTTAATTTTTAAATTCACCACCCTGTATCTCCGAAACGGAGCAATTTTGGACTAAGGTAATTCCATGAATCGACTTATTTTGACCTGAGGAATATATGCTAAGATTTTGTACAGACCTTTTAGAGACACCCTATATATAGCAGTTTATACTCGCCTGCTCTTGTTCTAGTTTCTCTCGTATCGCGGTAGATAGCGCTTCTTGCGAGGGTTTTCTCACTATAGACGTAGGATGAAACAAAACGGTCTGATTAACTTCGCAAGGGTGTTGACCAAGTAGTGTTCTGAGGAGTCCCATAAGGACGAAACAGTTAACTTTCAACACTTATTAGGTTTCCATTAGAGCCCCGTGAGGTTAAGCTTACGAGCTACCCACGGAAAAATATGAGAGAAACAAAAACTTCTTTTTACACGATTAGCCACGAAAACTTGTTTGATTAAGGAATTTATTGGGTTTTATTTAATTTTATCAAAAACTAAGATTTCTACAAAAAATGTGTATTTAAATTGTTTTTGGCCTATGCTATTTGTTATGGTAAACAGCTGATAACTGTCAAAAAGTTATCTCAAAAATTATGATATGGAGTGTACTTTTAGTATTATAAATATTTTTTTAATTTGAAAAGTGGAGCAAAGTTTCCCATAGTTCGAGGTTACTTTGCCCCACTGGCGTATATAGAAAAAAGTTTCGGGGTGGGCCCGGGACAGTTTTGGGGGGGGGGGGGGGTCCGAGACCTCTTGAGGCTGTATTTTATGCTATTTTATGTTTGTATTCATGAAATATATTGAAAATATCCAAAAAAATCTTAACTTCTGGGGGGGCCGGGTCCCCCAGGCCCCTCCTCGTATATACGCCACTGCTTTGCCCCACTTTATAAAATATGAAAAAAAACATTGGTGTTTTATATGTTGGCGCAAACTACACCCAATATTTCGTTAGCTTGTCCCCAAACATTCAAAATGGTAAATAAAAATTTAAAAATATTGGTTTTTTAAGTTTTTATTGCATAGAAATCGATAGCTGCACTAGACACCAAATTTTTCGAGGTCAAATTTTAAAGGAATTTCAAGCTGCACTTCACTCTGGTAGTAACTCGAAACGACTAAGTTTATACTTATTTACCTAATCTGTGCGACTAAGCGGAAAACAGCGGCTACCGCGTTTTTGAAAAGTCAAATTCGCAACGGATGATTCACGCGTTGTGGTGCATGCGCAGATTTTGCATGTGGAATATCTAAGAACTTTTTTTCGCAATGGAGCAAAGTAGGACCAGGGGGTGCAAAGTAACCTCGCTTTACGGTATAAAAATGTATAATTTAGGCGGCTCTGATTCACCGTTACCACTCCATTGGCGTCCCTAAATGGGGGGTTTTGTAATCCCAATAAATAGTATTTTTTTGCAGACGCATCTGGTGTGTATTGTAAACTTTAACATTACCAAAATGTAGACCATTTAAAAGGAAATTTTATGGTTTATAACACAGTAGATAACGTTTTTCCCTAACGAGCTTAGTTTTTTAATAAATGAGATAAAGAGTACGATAAAAAAAATGGTTTTTTAATTTTTTTTAAAAATTAATAAACAAAACGTTTTTCAAGATTAAAAAAAATAATCTCAATGGGTGGATACTCCTCGAGTGATAAACCTTAGCTATGACACCGTTTTTAATACATTAAAATATTTTTTTATTTCCTACCATACCAAAAAGTGTTCTCGACTTTTTTCTGTAAATTGCTGAGTTTTTCATAAAATTGAATAAAATCTATAAAAACACGTATTTTTTTCGGAATTTTAAAAAATAACCCTAATAAACGTGGAATTTAGTACCGGTGAATTAAAAAACAAATCCCATAAGGACGAAACAGTTAACTGTCAGAGTTGTATTGGCAAAATCCCAGGGTAGATTCCTCTCATGGAAATATGAAAAAAAGTTCTTATGAACATGTGTCCTAAAATGCCTCGTTTTAAAAATAACAGGGTGTTAAAATTTTATATAAAAAATAGATCTCTCTAGATATTTGTCTAAAATTTGGTAGATGCATTCTACCTATTAAGGGGAAAAAATCTCGTAAAATAAAAAACCAGAACTAATGTAAGTAATAAAAGAACTTTTCGACTATCTAAAATTACTTTTAAATTATCAATGAAATTTTGGCGATATTTTATAAATAAACAACAATTTTAAAAATAATTTTTATTTTGCCAAAAACCAGTGGCGTACAATTTTTTTATTAAAAAAATGGAGGCCAGCTCCCGTGCGGACGGCACTGGTATAAATTAAAAAAAGTTGCTGTCCATAAGAAAATTTCCCTTAACAGGTAGAATGCCTCTACCAAATTTAAGACAAATATATAAAGTGGTTTAGCAAAAATTTAAAAAAAAATTGAATAAAACTTTAACACCCTGTATTTTTAAAAAGAGACATTTTAGGACACATGTTCATATGAACTTTTTTCATATTTTTATGAGAGAAATATTCCCTGGGCTTTTGGCAACACAACTCTAAACCCTGTATAATGACTGGCCTATAATGTATATACTAATTTGAGTTTTGTATGCATTGAAATGTACACATACTTTTAGTGAACCTGAAGTACCACAAGACATACAAGAAGAAAACGGGATAGAATTTGTCTACAAAATTTTGGTAAAAGTTGAAAAATGTAATTAAAAAAACATCTTATTGAAAAAAATGCTGCAGAAAAACCATTTATAAGGTGATATATTTTTATAAGTATAAAACATTTAAACTTGTGATAGCTTTTAAGCATTTATAATTTTTAAAATAAATTAAATTTGCTAAAATTATATTTTATTTATATTTCCTATACTATAGTGATCTTAGAGTAAGGTATAAACCACGTGACTAAAGTGCCATTTAATCCACTTTATCCCTAGGTTTATAATGTACTATTTTGTCCAGTCATATCCTTCAAAACGGTAAAAATTTTTAAATAAAAATGGAAGAAAAAACCAATGAAATAAAAGATAACTTAAATTACAAATTATAATATATATCATAAGAATAACATAGGCCAACGAAGAAAAACTTCTTATTCTTTGGATAAATACAATATTGGTAAAAGCTTTACTGGCTATAGGAAAGCCCGCTTAGAATGAAACATATTAATTTGTCAGATGTTAAAATAAGAGTGGAAGCAGCAAGTCCTCCCCTAAACCGGCATTCGATTCATGCTGAGCTCTGCCTAGACCAGGCAGTGTCTTAGGGGTGGTCCGTGCTTTCAGTAGGACTTAAAGTGGATACACACTTCATATTGCGTTAACGGTTCTTAATAGTTTGGAAATGTTTTTCTAAACTTGGCTATTACGGCTGCAAATGACTTAGGCACAGTGCTAAATTGAATATAAAGAAGTTTGGCTGTAATAGCAAAGTTAAAAAAAACATTTCCAAACTAGTAAGAACCTTTCATTTTGAAATTTGTATTGGAGAACTTGGCTTTACTTTTATCTCAATTTTTTTACAGAATACCATTTTCGCGTACTTGGCTTTTTTTACAGAAAATGTTTTTGTTAAGATTTATGATTATGCTTAAAGGTCATGATTTTGGACTTTAATTTAAATTAAAAAGTCAGATTTTGTAATAATCATATTTCTATGCGTATATTATCTTTATTTGCATTTTATAATATGTATGTAGATACAGTCAATTAGAATTTTTATAAACTAACTAACGTTAACCAATAATAAAATTTTTCACTTATTTAGCACTAATATTTGCAAGTAAAACAATATTTACATCATTAAAAACAGTGTCGTACCGTACATAAGTCGTGACCGGTCGTACTTTTTATTTTTCCCCCTCGTCCGTCTTTGTCCTTTGTTTATAGGTCTAAACCCAGTTGTCGCTATCCTTTTTTTTAAAAATATTTTGCACATAAGTGACTTTACCTATACCTACATAAAATAAAAAACATATAACAAATTCTCTTGTATAAATTGATAAAATTGCAAAACGAAAACTTTTTTGTGATTTAAGAACATCTATATAAATTCATATTTTAGTTTTAAATTAAAAACTATGTTTTACTTCATACAACATAGTAGGAGAGAGAAAATAAGTTCCCAAAATCTTAACCACCACGACTTTTTCGTGGGTGCCCGCTCACGCGTCACTTGATCTCATTATAAAATGTTCTGACTTTCATGTGACGCGTGCGCGGTCACGCACGAGAAAGTCTTAGGTGGGAACCGGGTTTCAGTCAGCAAACATCGCTAAAACTGTTCCTTGATCAATTCTAAGCAAAATTTGTTATTATGAAGGGGAGGGGGGGGGATTATGATGGATTTAAGCGCAAAATGCAAAAAAACTTATAAATTCTAGGAACTTTTTTTCTTAGTAAAGCATATATGTTTATTAGTAAATACCTAAATTAAGTATAAAAAAGTATGACTATAATCTCTAAGTATAGGAAATATCTCTAGCAAAATTTTCAAAAAATGAAATATTCAATTTTTGACAATTTTGCCAGAGATATTTCCCATATTTAGAAATAAGTCCTTCCAATTTTTTTTATACTTAGCTTAAGTATAGCTTTTACTAATAAACATACACTAACGCCCATATGTAGAGCAACTTTTTTAAAAATTTAAAAGAACCCATTTTAACAAATAGTATTTAGGAGTTTATATATAAATAAGTTCTGGCTCTTGACACAAAAAAATATGATAAGGTTTTTGTTCATTTTGTGAGACAGCATTAGGTGGCCATACACACAGAGGTTGATCCGCCGGTTTGGAACGGCGCGGTTTAAACTGGCGGATTTGTCTTTCAATTAGTGGACATTCCACGCGCCAGTTGTAGCCGGTATAGATTTATCTGTGAGTTCAGACCGTCGGGCGAAACTTGTGGGTTCCGCGCTCGATATTTAAACCGGCGCAGACTTGTCTGTCGGTTTACACTGTGCCAGGGATAATAGACCGTTCATATAGTCTCTCCTTAATTTATTAAGTATTATGGCACATGTTTCCGGAATGATATAACCAAGTGCCTGTGCAGAAATTCACATTGAAAATTTCAGATCTTCATATGATCTTCCCGTGGCAAGGAAACGAAAGGCAGCATTTAATCGCTGTTCTAGTCCAATGGCTTCTCTCATCTTGTTTCTTAAGATCATCTCTTACCAAATTTAATAAAAGGTCATACGTGTTAATATCCATTCTCAAATAATTTTTAAAATCGTCTGGATCATTTTCTCTTAACTCTTTTGATAGGAGGTCATGGCTAAATAGTTTCCTCTTAAGCAAATAACTTTTAACCCACTTGGAACATCTCTTTTTTACACCACTATGCATTATTTCCATAATAATAATCATTCCCATACACAGAGCCTGCTTCTTTTTAGCAGGAAACATTTTACATACACTATGCTTAAAATACCGTGCCGCATAAAACTTTCGACTTGACGAAATTCCACAATTTTGGTTTAACCCGCAGATAAATCTTGAGTTTTCGCCCACTAACGCGCGGTTATGTCTGCTACAGACCGATATGAAGGATCGATTCGAAAGATTTTTTTTTGTATTAGTGGACTGCAGCAGTTTTAAACCGTTGCGGACAAAACGGTCAGACTTATCTGTGCCGTTCCAAACCGACGAATCAACCTCTGTGTGTATGGCCAGCTATTCTTTACTGATATTTTTTTTGGTTTTTGGGTAGGTCATATGTAGAGCAACCAAATTTAATATTTAATTTTTTATCATTTGTGTTCGCGCTTTTCAGTCAGGTTGTAGTGTATTTTAAAGTTTAAAGATTAACAATGCCCAGAGGTGTGCATTTGTCACTTCAAGTGAAACAAAAAATTTTGGAAAAATTAAGAAAAGGAGAAAAACAAAATTGACAAAGATCTAAACTTGAACAAATCAATTCTTTCTAGAACTATTTCTAATTATAACAAAAGAGGCACTTTGGAAGGGATACCCAAAAGTGGTAGGAGAAAAACTGATGCTGTACTTGATAGAAATAGAAAAAGGCTGGTAATTGAAGATCCATTCGTTAACGCTTCTCGCTCTCGAACAGCAAGGAGGGGTTTAAATATCTGCCAGCACCATAAAACAAAATAGAAAAAACTGAGAACATGTCAACTGGTCTTACGAAAAATGGATAACAGTGCTATTTTCAGACGAAAGTCGTTTTAAATTATTTAGATCAGACGGTCTTTACTGGGTAAGAAGACCAATAAATGAAAGGTTTAACCCGAAGTATACACGACCAACTATTAAACATGAGGGTGGTGGTATAATGGTTTGGGGTTGTTTTGGAGGATTTGGCATGGGTCCGCTCATAAAAATTGATGGAATAATAGATCGCTTTGTTTATCAGAATATATTAGAAAACCATAATATGTTACCTTGGGCAGGGGATAACATGAGCATAAGAAGGACTTTTCAACATGACAATGATCCAAAGCACACGTCAAAGTTGGTTAAAGACTGGTAAATAATAAAGATATGTTATAGTATGGCCAGCTCAAAGCCCTGATTTAATCCCGATAGAGAATCTATGGGATGAAATTGATAGAAGAATTCACACGAAAAAGCTATCAAATATAAACGAATTGTATGAAGAAATTCAGAGAGTTTGGAATTCAATTTCCGAAGACTACATTGAAAAACTTATAAGATCAATGAAGACGAGATGTCAAGCAGTCATCAAGAGTAAAGGTTATGCTACTAGATATTAAAAATATTTACAGTTTTATATTGTAAGAAAAAAATAAATCTTGGATGCTCTACTTTTGGACTACACATTTTCGAATATCTTTAAGTATTAGGTTTATAGACTGTTGCAAATTAAATATTTTGTATTCATTAAAATTGTTTCATCATTCTAATATCCCTCTCCAAAACAAATTAAATTACAAATAGCGAACAAAGAGAAAATTATTTATTTTTTTAAGTTGCTCTACATATGAAGTTTATATGCATTACTAAGAAAATAAGTTCCTGGAATGCATATCTTCTTTTGTATTTTACGATTAAACCCATCGGAAAATAAAACGGGTTTATATAGAATTTTTTTCTTAGAATTACTCACTGAACAATTCTATTAATGTTTGCTGACTAAGAAAATAAGTTACAAAAAATTTCACGGCCTCCCCTACTAACAGCATCTAAACAGAAAATAAAAAGTACAACGTACGCCACAGAAACGTTATGTATCAAAAATATTTACAAAATAAATCGAAAACGTAACATTTTGATTTTAAAATATAATCTGATTTTGCTAAAAGGTTTTTACTTTTTACAATTGTTATCTATTATTGATTTATCTATTTAACTACTTATTGGTTTATCCAATAAATACATTTATGTTTACCAAATCAACAATATGTTTAGAACGGAATAAGCAGTATTTTTTTTGGAAATTTAATAATTTTTATATAAAATATAATGCTGTTTTTATTTTACTAAGTATTAAGGGCGAAGTGACGTTTTATACCCTGTTTTAAATATTTTATTATTTTCTAAAATTTATTTAATAGAACTACTAACTAACCCAACCTATAGGATGTTTAAATATTATGCGACCAAACTTCAGAGAACATGTTACTTCCCCTTACTCACTTTTAAGTCAAAAAATTCATAAAGCTTTTTTACAGATCTACAAAGAATTGAAATTTGCAGATTTTTGTTTAGCTTTTTTCTTATAACTTCTGCAGTTTTGAGATATTTAGCTCAGGCCAGGTATTAGACCCTAATGTTCTTTATTTCCTTTTAGCGTCTTTTTCCGGTCGTCTTAAGCCATGTCCTGCATAAACTCACCTTAACTTTGTGTATTAGGATTACCTTTTTAAAACTTTCAATGTCGTTAAATGTTCAACCGTTAGTCCACCATACAGTGTGTTTTAACCAAAACTTAACAGAGGCCTTTTCGGGTATTTTTTATAGAATTTAGAACCTTCGGATTTTGGCTTGATCTTGAAATGTTTGTAGCACGCACCCCCTTCGAGGGGTACACTTTACCCCTATATTTCAAATAGATAAAGGGGGTCCCCATAGTTTATCATAAAGGACAATTAAAAAATCGTCTAAGATCATAAAGGAAAATGACATCACAGCCCAATGTTAAAACGGAATTATTAATAAACGGACATTATCAAAAACGTCATTCTTCAAAACAAGACAAGAACAAAATCGAAGTATTTTATCAAAACCGGACAAAATCATAAAAAGGGGTCGGGCCTAGCTTGTGACGTTCACCAAAAGAAGAGCGGTTCTGATATTGCTATGCAACTGAAGCTTCCTTTACTGCCATGCCTAAAAACGCTGTATCTTCATAGGGATTCCTATAGCACATATGCACGCCATTTTTATTAAACAAGTCCCATCCTTTACAAAGGTCAGGTGTTGGACCCTAGGTTAGGATTCATTTGCAATTAATTGACCAAGAGGTTCAATATTATTTGTTCTCGATTTAAATTTGCCGCCAAATTTCTATGATGATCTGTATGAGAGGAAGAGAGACAGAACCAGTATAAATAAAAAGAAAGGAGAGAGTTGCTCAGTATAAATAAAAAGAAAGGAGAGAGTTGCTCGTGCTAGGCTCGGCCCTCTTTTATGATTTTGTCCTGTTTGATTTTAACCGGTTTTGATAAAAGACTATATTATTACGTTTTGTATAATCTCCGGTTATTAAGAATTCCGTTTTTGTCATTAGACTGTTATACCATTTTCATTTATGATATTGAACCATTTTGTTTTTGTCATTTACGGCGATGGATATTGATTCGAGAAAGTGTGTTACAATTTTATATTTTTTGATAAAATTTTTATTTTATCAGTCCATGTTAAATTCGAAAATTTGAAGGCAAATATCTTAAAAACTAATCGGTGGTTTTTTTTAAAAAATTTCATGGTTGTAAAGATGTTTCAGATACCTTTAAAACAAGCTATCATTAGACCCAATTTCCCTATTCATAATATAAAGTTAAAGTTTACTCCTCGAAGGAAATGTGTGCTACAAAAATTTCAATCCAAAAAAGTGTCCCCCTCGCAAACAAAATCGACATGTCCGAAGGTTTTTCCAAATTCCACCAAGAATTACTTTTTTTTTCCAAATCATTTTTGTTACAAAAGTAACTTGTCAAACCAAAACACATAGAATTTAGGTTATGTTTTTTGTGTAAAGCAATTCATTCTGATTTTGATATCTCCAATAAAAATATACACAGAGAATTTCATTAAAACTTTTTTAATCTTATACTATAAACCATATAACCGCCTAACAACCATCACAGACTTATCAAAAATTATTTAATAAGAACAAACTCTGCAGCAAAAAAATTAAATAGTTTACCGGTTATTGTTAAAAGTTGAAAATTTGTTATATTGAGTAAAAAAACAAATGTTTCGGCCATTTCCGATAAGTCACTAAAACTCACGTGACCTGTGATACAATCTCGTAGAATGTAGTCCATTTCATAATTTTTGACATTTATCAGCTGGTTAACATAATAATAATATAGGCCAACAAAAAAAATTGTGTCAACAATTATGAAATGAACTGTACCTGGTCATAAGCCTAGGGAGCCTCAAAGACATGTTCAAACAAGGCCAACAAAAAAATACAGGCCACGACCCTGAAAAAATCAGCTGTTCTCGGGGGCTGACTTTAACACTGGCTCTTATGGAAGGTTAGACGTTTTTTTTATGATATTTTTTAAATGGCGCTACAGATTTCCGCGAAATTTTAGTGAAATATTCCCGATATTCCACCAAATTTTTGTAAGGATGCAAGATGATTAAAAGGTTAAAATCTTCAAGATTTGTCATTCCTTATTTTGAATTCAAATTACCCGCCATGTACTGCATGCCAACTGTTATATTTGACATGTATTGACTTTGTCATTTGTGTTTGTCATGGCAACTGTTTATTTGTTTGTATTGTAAAACTTTGTCGATTTTTTAATGATTTTTAACAATAAAGTCCATTTAGAATCCAAAAATTCCAGCGTTAATCTTTCTAAAACAAAATTACACTACAAAAAAATATTTTTTAATGTTGTAATTTTTGTAAACACATGTAAATAACTAAATTAAGTTTTAAAACTCTGCCGAGTGCCTAACATAAACAGGTAATCCTATTACGTTCCACGCAGAAACGAACACATTCGCTTCTGCTTTAAATTTAATTTTTGTGTGAGTTAATGAAGCGACCCTGAAAAATTAAGGATTCCTATATATTTAAAAAAATTGTTCTGCAAGAATATAGTAAAAACAATCTCAAAACCGGCTTTATTTAAAAAAAAATAAATATTCATGAACCGTCATTCCCACTTCAATCTTTCAAAGATAATCTGTGTTGTGACGTGACCATCAAAAAAAAAATCAGCCATCAATGTGACGTCGACGTCAACAAAGTGGAGGATCGTGGCCCGATCATTTTGATAGCCTTGGCCAAAACTGTTATTTTTTTTGATATAGAGTTTGGAGATTTTTACCTTACTTTTTTCTGGAAAAAATCGAAATAACCCAATATTAAAGCGCTCTGGTAAGCGACTCTTCGCACGACGTGGGCAACTGGTGTTTCTTATTTTTCGTACTGATCTGTCTATCGCCGATGTGTGTTGACTGATTGGACCAGTCGCCCATGGGTTGGACCATTCGGTAGAATTTCGAAGTGGTCTTGTTGAAGATCGGGAGAAGCTCGTTGGCTTCATTTGACAGTGCCTGAAAGTATAATAAAATAAAATGAACTCTTTACAACGGTTCTACTACGTTTTACCTCGCTCGTCAAAACGCACTATATAACGATTTTTTTGCATTAAAATGATTCTTTGACTATTTTCAGTCCATTTAGATAAGGGAAATTAAAAAAAAAAATGATTTTTTTAGAAATAATTTTAAAAAAAGGTTACGTTAGGGGTCTTTTTAGACTTGCTTTGCTTGAAAAAAATCAACTTTTATCATTGAATCGTCAAATTTTGGACATAAATTTGTAAATTAGCTTAGGATTAATTATTTTACAATTTTAAATTACCCAAATACCTAGTTTTCCGTGTTTTTTTCGCATAATTTTGAAAATTTGTACAGTTGACCACCTTCCCATAGCTATTTGGACACTTTGACAGATCTTTTTTGTATTTTTTCCCTGGGCCTACTGTTTCCAGGACATTCGGCCATATCATATTTCCCAATTCGATTTGCTTACTTACCCTCAGATGCCGCCGTGAGCGCGATCATGGGTTTAATCGCGATTAAGTTCTTGTTACTCACATACACAACAAAGAGGGAGAATGGTTTAGCAAACCCTTGTTACGGTGCATCTGAGGGATACAGGCGCAGACTACAGTACATTATTTATTTGGTAGTATTCTGCGCCGATTCTTGCTAAATGCTTGTAGTTGGGTTTTTAGGTTAGGTCAAGTTGGGTTTGGTTCGGTACGGTTTAGTTCGGTTTGGTTCAAAAGTTCGGTTCGGTTTGGTCTTAGGTTAGGTTTGTTGTGTCTTAAAGTAATTCAGCAGGCGACTTCTACTAAAACTTAACCTAAGGGCAAACCGAACCGAACTGCTGAATTTCTGTTCTTGTGGTTTACTTTATGTAAGGTGAGGTTAGGCTGATTAGAATATTCAGCTGTGCTGAACTTTAAATCATCATTATTATAAATTACAAACTATAATTTTCTGCATCACTTTTTTCATTATAAATGCTCAATAGACGATTTTACGGAGTCAAAAATTCACGACAAATTGAAATGTTGGAGCCAGATATCAGGTAAAACGTTAAATTAAAAAAATTAGTGTACTCATTTTTCTATGCTCAAATACATTTCTAAAAAAACCATAACTTTTTGTCGTCCCTTGCCAGACTTATTTAACGCTCAGTCGATTGTGAACGGCCCCCTAAATTACAATTTAGTGGCTAGAAAAAATTTAAGTAATAACAATAAATTATTTGCTTAAATCTAAACACGAAAAAACGTTTTTTTACAACAATCAGTGAAAATAAAGCTTTTCACACGCTAGACAACGTCTAAAAATGGCGGTTTGCACGGTACTCATTAGTTATTTACATTTGGGTCCTTTCATCCAGACATGCCATGTTGTGGATTATGAAAGAGTGTGTCCACTAAAGTATATTTAAACCAGTCTTTTCACAAGTAAGTACGTAGACAATTGTGGCCTTTTGTTTGTATACAAATAAACGGAATTCTTGTTGCCAAGTTTATTTTTATTCATAAAAACACAACTTATTTAACACAATTCACTTATAAAACCTGCTCGTTCAACAATATTTACATTGTTAAATTGGCATTGTGGCATTTGAAACTTTTGCGACACACAACCTGCCTATGGTTTGGTTTTAAACTTCCTCTATTAATTCAATGCTGTAAGTTTGGGATAAAACATTATATAAAAAAATAATTTAGATGTAACAATTTTTTTTAATCACAACCTAAGTTTTTCTCCAACAATTTTCAAAATCAAACAAAATGACCCTTTTTGGAAAGCTTTTGCTTTATCCCTGGTAAACTATTATAACAGTAAAAAAACTTTTCTTGGAGAGGGAACGTTAATAAAAGGTAAGCCTGTACCGCGTGTCCCATTTTCGATGGGATTAAATGTGAAACTTGGTTGTTATTAAAGATATCGATTTCCTGATTGCACCTTACCGTGCTCTTTTTTTGAGCCCTCAAAAATGATGTAATCAGATTTTTGCTATAATGTAAATATTTTTTTGTTTATGGTTAAAAATAATTATATTTAATATTTAAAAAAAAGATTTAGTCCAAACCTGGAAATTTCCAACGTAAATATAAATTAAAAATTGCAAGACACACTAGTTGAACGATTTTTGGTTTATCTATTTTAAAACGTTAATTAAAAGATTTCAAATTAAAATAAAAAACGTTAAAATGTTACAAAAATAATATCATGGTAATTATTTGATGGTAGCACAGCAACTCATGAAATTTACTTTAATATGGAAAAACAAATGCGTGGAATTGACATTGTCAATATACTTGTCATTTTTGTGAATTTCTCACTCTCAATTATTCTGAAATGGCTAGAAATCGACCATATCCATTTTTGCTTCATTCAAGCAACAAAATCCCAATTTGTAATCAGCAGAAATATTTTTATGCAAAGTGCGTTAAGAAAAATTACTCAAAAATTGCAAAAATGTCGTACACATAATGGCAATTAGTTTGAAAATTTATTCAAACAGCCAAACAAAGGGATGTCATTTTGATAGGAAAGCAGCCGCAATGCCAGGCAATTATTTTAGATACTGGATTGTTATATTACAAATCTTATTAAATATTTTATAAATTAAAATGTCGATATCTCGTAAACCATTGAAGAAAAACCAATTAAGAGTGGTATTGTTAGAAAGGAAATTCTGACTAAATTTTAAAAATCCAAAAATATCTAGGGTGTTTCATTTAAAAAAACATATGATTTGTACTCAATGTGTAAACTTCAAACGTCACATATGGCAGCGGGGCTGTCAAATGTGGAAAAAACAACCTTCTTTTAAATGCTTTTGGTTTGAAACTCGTAAGACTAACAATAAAAATCTTTTTTACAGGGAAAGTTTATAATGACAGACCCTGTACATACATACCTTCATGTAAATCACTGTGTCAGTTCCATAGCCCTCACACGACAATAGCATCAAATCGCCGTGGAAATATCTGGCGTACAATCGAGAAATCGGTAAGCCATAACCATACCCTAAAATAAAAAAAGCATAGAAATAAAATCTCGGACTTGCATTGTCTTTATTTATTAGCTCACACTACTACTATACTATAGTAGTGTGAGCTATGGTGATCCTAATTTTTTCGAGAAAAAAAAAGTTGCTGCGATTTCAAAATTTTTTATATATCTTTGTCTTTCAGATGATTTTGAAACTTTTGTGTCTGTCTGTAACGACCAACGTGCATAACTCAAAAACGGCTTGACCGATTTTAATGAAATTTGGTACCCAGGCTGGGTTTTAGGTCGAGATGGTCCCATTTAAAAATGAACAAAATCCACCAAACACAAGCCAAATAAAAGGGTGAGGGTAGATTTCAAAAATTAGAGTTTATGTAAAAATATAGCGTGTGTGATATCAAACGAAAGGTAATTGAGTCTGGAGTTAAACAAAATACATTTGTTTTTTAAAAAAGGGTGGGGGTAGATAGAAAACATGGCTTGTGTGGTATCAAACGAAAGGTAATTGAGTCTAGAGTTCAATAAAATGGCTCTGGAACGAAATAGCGATGTACAAAATAGCGACGTACGAAATAGCGAGTAATGAAATAGCGACCATAAAAAAGCGATGTAATGAAACAGCGACTATCAAAATAGCGATGTATCAAAATAGCGTTTGTAACAAAACAGCAACATATCAAAATAGCGATGTATCAAAATAGCGACAATCAAAATAGCGATGTATCAAAATAGCGACAATCAAAATAGCGACAATCAAAATAGCGATGTATCAAAATAGCGATGTATCAAAATACTGAATCAAACCAAACCGAATCGATTCAAACCAATCCAAACCGAACCTTTCTAACAAATTAAAAAAAAAAAAAACTTCCCTGACTTCTTTTCCAGGATCCTAGAGGGTATGAATCCGAACCGAACCGAACCAAACTGAACCGAAATCGGTTCAGTTTGTTTCGGTTCAAAAGAAGTCTGGAGAGTTTTTTTTAAATATGCTGGTTCGGTTCGGTTCAGATTCACACCCTCTAGGATCCCGAGAAAAAAGTCAGGGAAGTTTTTTTTTGAAAAAATTTGTTAGAAAGAAACACCTTTGTCGAACTATATGCCAAAACCGAACCAAAATGTCGCTATTTTGATAATCGCTATTTTGTGACATCGCTATTTTGATAGTCGCTATTTTGTTACATCGCTATTTTGATACAATCGCTATTTTGTTACATCGCCAGTTTGTTACATCGCTATTTTGATAGTCGCCCTTTCATTACATCGCTGTTTTGATTGTCGCTATTTCGATACCGCTATTTTAATACTCGCTATTTTGTACATCGCTATTTCGTTCCAGAGCCCAATAAAATATACTTCAGTTTTTAGTTATAATAGCTTTCACGTAGATACACTATAACTATAGTATCCAGTGTGAGCTTAGGTGCCCATAGATTGGCAGAGTATTTTTAACACGACGGCGATGTTTTAGTTAGGTTCACTAAAGACTTTTTTGTTCTGTATTATAAGCCTCGTTTATGCAAAACTTTAGGTTCAGAAAATGAATACACGACTATTCATTGATACTGGATCATCAAGCATGGGTCCTTTTTGTTTGTTCCTTTATTCAAACCTGAAGGGAGCAATTGATGTTGTAAAAATAGTTTTTATACGACTGTCTTGTAAAAGGGGGTTTTGCGCACGGAGAACATGATCTGAAAATGGCATTTTGCGCACGCTGTGTGCAAAACGTTTTGCACACGCTTATGTAATTTTTGCGCACGCCTATGTCATTTCTGCACACGGGTCTCCCGTCATTGTGATTTTTGTTGTTGTCACCCATCAATATAAGTTGGCTTAGTTCCGTAGCAACCGTCACTGCTCGTATGTTTTGTTGATTAGATACGTCAAAAAATTGTTGAATTTTTAAAGGTTTGTTGTAAAAATGTCGGAAATAAAAACAAGTTAAATTAAAATTTGATTTTTCTTTCTTTATTAGCAGTCGTATAAAAAATATTGTAAAAAAACTCGTTTGAAAACCTCTTTGCACACTCCCTCGACTTGTAGACCTCGCCTTCGGCTCGGTCTACCAAACTGTCTCGATCGTGTGCAAAGAGTCGTTTTCAACCCTTGTTGTTTAAATAACTATTTCAATAAGGTAAGCTCTTTTCAAGTAATTTCCTTAGGAAGCTTATTAAGTATTGTAGGAACAAGATTTGCCACAAACAATATGTTCAAATACCAAATTGCAAATAATGCAAGGACCTAAAACCATAAACAACAAGTGAAATTAAAGAAAGAAGAATTATCAAAAAGTTTCTCTTCGGCCGGGACTTGAACCCGGATCTCTTGCTCTGTACGCAAACGCTCTATCATTAAGACACCAAAATTCATACATAAATTTTTGGAAAACTTCTACCTATGCATGTATGTGGTGTCTCAATACAAGAACGAATGATTCTCAGGGTATTAACCCGACCAAGCCAATCAACGATTTTTGTTGTTTATAGTTTTAGGTCCTTGCATTATTTGCAATTTGGTATTTGAGAATTATATTGACAATCGCCCACTGCGATCAGAAATTTTAACACCCGAAAAGGTGATCTCATGTTTTCAGACGTTGATACTTTACGTCTAATTTAAGTTTTCATACCTTTGACAGTGGGAAGGAAGAATAATTATAGAGATCAGTTGGATGACTTGGTTGAGTTAGTACATAGATGAAAGTTTTCCGACAATTTATGGATGGTATTCGGTGGTTCAATGTTGAGAGCGTTTGCGTACAGAGCAAGAGATTCCGGGTTCGAGTCCCGGCCGAGGACAGAAAACTTTTTTCTTATTTTTCTTTCTTTAATTTCACTTGTTATAAATAATGTGCTTGATGACAATTATTGTTGCTTCCTGTTAATGTATCTTCTTAGGTACTAACCTGCTAGTGGTACTGTATGTGAGTCAGATTTGCTCGGTTGTGGTGCTGTGGAATACATATATTTAAACAGATGGTCTGTCACTGATCGGGGAATACCGCCTCCTTGGTCTGACATCTAAAAAAAAGAACACGATTGACTTCGATATAGCAAACCCTTGACCCCTAGTTTGGCTTAGAAGTTAAAGATGATGAACGAGAAGGGCGCTCCAACACATCCAAAACAGCGATGCTCATTGTTTTTCTTTTCGATATTAGGGGTGTTATTCTTAGTTAATGGGCGCGTGAGGGTCAAACAGTTACCCAACATTTATATTTGGAAGTATTGATGTAGCTAAGGGAACGTCCAAGGAAAAAACGTCTAGATGTGTGGAAGAACAACGCGTGGCTGCTCTACCAATTAACGGGCCCACAATGCCCTATCCATTAAGCAGTTTTTGGCTAATAAGACCAGACTTGGCCCCTTGCGACCTTTACCTGTTTCCGAAAGTAAAGAAATCGTTAAAAGGAACCCGTTTTAAAATATTAGAACATGTCAAGGAAAAAACGACAAGATTTCTTAAGAGCCTCTCTTCTAATGATTTCCAAAATTGCTTCCAACATCGGAAAAAAACGCATGCCAGGCTGCGTCGATAGAGAAGGGGACTACATTGATGGGGAACATCATTAAGTTGTTTTAGTATTTAAATAAACTAGATTTTTTACACCAGTTTTATAATTTTATTATCACACCTCGTATCTTCTTTGGAACCTAGTTGATCTGGGTTATTTCGCAGGATTTCCCTGCCTTTTATTCCCTTAAAAAACCGTCAAATTACCTTGAGACAAATATCCTCCTTTCCTTTGGAGAGCGTTATCGATAGAGGTGGATACTTGTCCTCCGCACTGTGGTACTCCATCACCGCCCTCATGGAATTCTTGAACAGCTCGAACAACATGTGGTACAGATGCGACGGCACGTAGACTATGTTGATGTATTGCTCTTTTTCTAATTCTGAAGGAGATAAAAATAAAAAATTGGCGCCAGTAGGCACGTATAGGGTTTTCCCGTATATTTTTACACCATATCTAAAATGTTTGTTAGAATAGATATCAAAATATCATAAATACAAAAGTTTCATATTCTTTTACAAAGTTTAAGAATTTTTAAGTCGGAATGTCAAAAAAAAAATCTAATATCAAAATTTGACCTGTATATATTTATAGATCTATTATCCCTGATTTTATGTATGTATATCATTTTATTCATTAGTTTTGGAGATATATGCGCTTAAATGTTTAAAATACTTAAATTGATCCCCTTAAAACATCAAGGCAGCCATGATAAAGACAATCGCATTTACACAAAACGTGATGCTGTTGCTTTTGTAAGGTATATAATTAATTAATATTTACTATCCGGGGAGATTCTGCGCAGTAATGTGTGGCGCCGCAAGCCAGTAAAAACAAAAAATTATGCAATTTTTGTGAAAGAAAAAATATTTATTACTTTATTTTTAATTTTCTACATAGCCTCCTTGATTATTAATACAATTTTGAATAATTCTTACAAATTTTATGTGGTTCAACAATTGTTTGCTCTATTTTTTGTTGTAAAATTTGAAGTGTTTGCGGCCTGTTATAATACACCTTATTTTTTAGGTAGCCCCACAAAAAAAAAGGGGAGACAACTCGGGGCTATTTGCTGGCCATAATAATGTGCCGTATCTTCTTCTTAAAATTCGTGGGACAGGGAGTTCTTCTAAAAGTTCTTCTATTTCATTTCGCAACAAATCATGGCATTTCTCTCCGTTTAAGTTACCATTTAAAAATATAGGCCCAATAACTCTGTTATTCAGGAGACCGCACCAAACATGTAGGGATCTGCGTCCTTGAATTTTGACAGCTTGTAAAGCATGCTGTTTTTCTCATGACCAAATATGCTTATTTTTTCTATTGAACATTCCCGCCGTGGTGAATGCTGCCTCATCAGTAAAAATTATATTTGACAAATTTATTTGATTTGCCGCTATTTCTAGTTGTATTTCCTGACACAAATGTAATCTGTTTATTTTATTTTGGTTGCTTAAATTTTGCACGGGTAAAAATTTATAAGCCTTGTATTTGTCATATTTTAAAACAGAGTGAATTTTATGCCATGATTTGTTAAAAAAAAGTTGCTGCATCCAGAATAGACCGTTCAGGATTCTCTAAAATAACAAGGGAAAACATTTGTTTTAAATAGGATAAACTAATTTATAAAGAAAAACTAACCTTGAAAATATAACAAAATATTTAAGTCCTCTTCAGCGTCTCTTTCGACAGTTCTAGTTTTTCTTTGATTAAATGACTTACTGTATTTACTATGGTTTGGCGGGTTAGTTGTCTTCTGTCGGGAAACTGAATATAATACTGGTTGCGAGGTACAGATGCATTTTCATTATTTGAGTAAAATAATTTAATAATATCCAGTTTTTCTTTCTCGGTAAAAATCATCCTTAACCGCTCTTAAAACTGAATTTGACAAGGTGACAAAACAATAGCATCACTTTTGTGTCAATGCGATTGTTTTTTTCATGGCTTCCTTGATGTATTAAAAAGTTACAATTTAAGTTTTTTATACTTTTAAACGCATATATCTCCAAAACTATTAAACGAAATAATCAAAACATATATATTTTTGAAATCAGGAAGAAAGGATCTATAAAAATATGAAATAATATATAGGGTGTTTCCTTTAAAAAAACCATCGACCTGTCAAATTTTGACATTTACAATTTTTTTTTGTCATTTTGACACAAAGATCCTTAAAATTTGTAAAAAATTATGAAACTTTTGTATTTATCATATTTTGATATCTATTAAAATAAACGTTTTAGATATGGTGTAAAAATATACGGGAACAAAATAAAATTAATATTGGTTTTTTATTTCTATTTGACGAGAAGTTATAGCAAAAGAACTACAAAAAGTCATATTTTATTATATTCCAGTAGCGCGCATTTAAATAATTATAGCTCGAAAACAAAACCGATGACCCCTCCAATTTTTTTGAGACAAGTATAAGGACGGTTTGGACTCGTAACATATCTTAAATTCACCTCTTTGACACATCCCGGTAAACACACTATTCTGTAGACAATTAGTAAACATATCATGCGTTGAATTATTATTTTTTTTAAATACCCTGTAAGTTTATCACATAACCTATTATGCAGCATCACTTTAGAATAGTTAAAACGACTCACATGAAAGCAAGGAAGTTAATTCTGGCCATGCATTTTTAGTTTCCTTTCTTTATACTTAATAAATCTTGGGGTTATTTTTCCTGTATTTGTTTTATAATTATTTTAAGCCACTCTGTAGGTATGTGACGCAAACTATATGTCAAAGATTGATAAAATTCTTAAAAGGACTCTTTTTTCAATAAAATAAAACTAATATCGATTTTTTATTTTTATTTAACGATAGGTTATAGCAAAAAAACTACAAAAAGTCAAATTTTTCTATATTTCAGTGGCGCGCTTTTAAATAAGTATAGCTCGAAAACGAATCCTATGACCCCCCTATGAACTTTTTTTGAAAAAAATATCAGGAAAGCTTGGCCTTCAACATATCTCAAATTCAACTCATCAGACGCATCCCGGTAAACAATTTCTTTAGTGCCTCCTCCTTTAGCTCTATGGATTTAATGCGTTAGCTGGGAAACCGACATACGCAGCTGAGAAAATCCGGAAAAACCAACAAGGAAATTATTATTATTTAGCGTAAAGCCATAAAAGTGTACATCTTCTTACGCAATTTATTCCCCAAAAACCATAGAAAACTCCATACAAAAATGGAGAGCAACTTTTATACAGTTTTTTTTCTTCAAATTATATGATTTTACCAAATCGAATAGTCCGTATTCTCATTTAAAAAATAAAGGATGAAAAATATTAAGGGTTTGAGAAAATCATCCAATAAAACATATTTAAATGTTCGATTAAAGCAAAACATTTTAGATTATAAATTTACTGTTTACTTGTAGTTTACTATCTACATTTTGAAAAATTTTAACTAAACATCAGATGATTTAAACCATATATAATAAGTTTTCTCACAAACATGTTTATGTTGACAAAATTTTCAAAATAAATTAATTTTGTGTATTTTATCTCAAGCTTTCTGACGTAATTTTAGATTTTTTAAAAACGGATAAAATTTTCCCTAATGATGATTTTACGTTTCTCATTAAAACCAGCAGATTTTGACAGATTGCCAAAAAAGTTTAAACGTTTATCACAGATGAGGTATATCTTTATCTTACTCGTTTATAGCAAGAAAAACGCGTCGTCGTAGGAAAAAAATTGCCTTAACCAAACAGAATAGCTCATAGAACATGTATGCCAAATTTCATTGAAATCGATTTCATAGTTTTTGAGATAAGCGGTAACATAAAAAAGTCCTTTAGGGGAAAACGGGATACTGCGCCAGAAGACAACCTCTTAATATCAGATATTTTATTCCCATGACCGGTTCAACTCTCTGCAATATGATTGGTGCCGGTCGGCTGAGGTTAAGTTGGTTTTTGCTCAACATGTGATGTTGTGCGCTGTTTATTGTAAAAATAGCTTGCGCATTTTGTGATGGTAAGTCCATTTTTTACAGACAGACATTTTGTTAACATTGAACAATTAGTGGGTTTATGTATTCTTTATAATTAAACGCGTTGCCCGTAAAATTAGCCTTTTACTGTGCATGATTTTTGTTTAAATTTAACTGATGGTTTGGGGCAAAACGGGGTACCTTTTAGTACCTAGTAACATATTTATTTGCATCAATTTTTTTTTGGTGCCATTATGGGCCATATGGGCGCAAAATTCGTGTAGGAGTCGACGGCAGGGTTGCCCGATTTTTCAAATTAAAAAGCGGGACAAATAAATACGTAAACACAAAAATTTTAAATAGATACTAAAATATTACATCGATTCTAACATAAAGCTGGAGTGGTTAAGGAACCAGATGGTGTGTTTATTTATTTACGTTTCAAAAAATGTAAATGTTATACCTACCTTTTTAAATTTAGTGATTTTTTTTTTTAATTGAGGAGGTGAAAAACTTTTAAATTAAGTTGTGTTTGAAACTTCCATTGTCTTCATTATATTTGGATGATCAAAATTCCATGCATAATAAAATATATGATCTGAAATTTCTTTTAAAGTGATTTGTGAATTTTATTTAAAATAAAGAAATATGAACCAACACATAAGATAAGTATGTACAAATAAGAAATATCCGCTCTAAAATAAGAAGTAACTTAAACGAAAAAGTAAAAAATTCCTCTTTGATTGTTTTTTTTTAAATAAAATTTATAAGTTATACAGGGTGTTCGGCGCATGAACCGTCAAAATTTTTTGGGATATTGTTGGGGTCATTTGCGACCTTTTCAACCCTGGAACTTGGGTCCTAAGAGTCACGGCTACAGAGATATGAATTTAAATTCTTTTTTCTTAAATTATCCAAAATCCGACCTTTAAACCCTCGTAAGCTTTTTATTAATGTCTGGAAAAGCACCATTCTTAAAAAAATAATTTTGTAATCTTATGGTTCTTTAACTAATTAATAGATTTGTTAAAATTGATGTACCAAAGGGACATACAAGGTTTTTTATTAAAGAACATTAGTGATTTTGTGAAAGAAAGTCAATTTCAAAATTAAAAATCAAAAAAAGTATCGACAATTGAGAACTTCATTTTCTTTTAAAAACTTCTTTAGTTGATTACCTTTCTAACGGTATGCTACACATTGATTAAAAAAAACATTTCTACTTTAAAATACGGATATTCCGTCAGAAGAGTGAGACTCGTTCGGAATTGGTAAGAAAAACAATTTGATGTTTATGATCGTTTACCTACTTAAACAAAAGTTAAACTTTTAACAATAATGTATTGTGTTCTTTATTTTTAAATTTTGTTAGAAACGATCATAAACATCAAATTGTTTTTCTTATCAAGTCCGAACGATTATTGCCCGTCTCACAGAATATCCGTATTTTAAAGCAGAGTTGTTTTTTTTAATCAATGTGAAGCATACCGTTAGAAAGGTAATCAACTAGAGAAATTTTTAAAAGAAAAAGAAGTTCTCAAGTGTCGATACTTTTTTAAATTTTTAATTTTTAAATTGATTTTCTTTTACAAAATCACTAATGTTCTTCAATAAAAAAACCTCGTATGTCCCTTTGGTACATACATTTTAACAAATCTATTCATTAGTTAAAGTAGCATAAGATTACAGAATTGTAAAAAAAAGTGGTGCTTTTCCAGACATTAATAAAAAGCTTACGAGGGTATAAAGGTGGGATTTTGGGTAATTTGAGAAAAAAAATTCAAAACTCTTTAGCCGTGACTCTAAGGACCCAAGTTCCAAGGTTGAAAAGGTAGCAATGACCCCAATAATATCCCAAAAAATTTTGACGGTTCATGTGCCGAACACAGGTAAAAAAATAGGACAGAAATGAAAAAAAGCGGGAAAATCGGGACAATTTGCATAAAAAGCGGGACTTTAATGGGATTTAAAAAAAGCGGGACCGAGCTACAAAAAGCGAGACCGTCCCCCCTACGGTAGGACGTCTGGCAAACCTGGTCGACGGCGATGACTAGGTCGCTGTAATTCTTTATCATAACAAAAACATTTCATGTAAAAAAAAGCCAAGTACGCGAAAAAGGCATTCCGTAAAAAGAATTGAGATAAAAGTAAAACCAAGTTCTCCAATACAAATTTCAAAATGAAAGGTTCTTACTAGTTTAGAAATTTTTTTTTAAACTTTGCTATTACAGCCAAACTTCTTTATGTTCAATTTAGCACTGTGCCTAAGGGTCATTTACAGCCGTCATAATTTTTGAGATAACTTTTTGACAGTTATCAGCTGTTTACCATAACAAATAGCATAGGCCAACGAAAATGCTGCTGTAAATGACCCTTAGGCACAGTGCTAAATTGAACATAAAGAAGTTTGGCTGTAATAGCAAAGTTTTAAAAAAACATTTCCAAACTAGTAAGAACCTTTCATTTTGAAATTTGTATTGGAGAACTTGGTTTTACTTTTATCTGAATTCTTTTTACTGAATGACTTTTTCGCGTATTTGGCTTTTTTTTTCATGAAATGTTTTGTTATGATTGTGTTTTTTGAAAAATTGAAATATCGGCGTCATCTTGCAAACAAATTTAATGAAATTTGGTACTTTTGTATAAGCAACTACTACTTTCAAACTCCGTATGTAGGTACGTGGCAACAATAGATCCATATGTGGTCGCAGTGCATGGAGGTCCAGTAGGGCCTGCCACCACTTTTGAATACATACATAAGCAACTACAGCCAATTAAATGACGTTAACAATTTTTTTCTAGGCCTTCTAGGTTTTTTTGAAACCATACCCAACTTTGTTATTTCTTATGACCGCCATATTGAATTTATACTTCAATAAATAAAGCAGAATAGGAGCTGTTTAACCGTGTATAATAAGCCTATCTTTGGATGACGGAAAATAGTTTTTCACTTAGTTGGCTGTGAAACAAATGCCGTAGTTGTGTTTGTTGTCTTTAAGGCCCTTATTTTTTAATTTTTCTCTGGCTAAGAAATAATAGAATATCTTAAAATCTATCTTTTATTTCTAAAACAAAAGTTTGCATTTATAATTTAATTTAAAATAAAACTAAAAACCGATAACAAAGCATTGAATTAAATAAGCAAATGTTCGAAAATTCCACCGTTGTTATTCATGCAAATCCTGCATCGATGAATTAGAGACAATCTTTAACCATTTTTTCAGGAATTTCTTCTATGGCTTGAACAACGACTGCCTCAAGTTCTTCTATCGTATTATGAGTAGTAGAATAAACTTTATCCTTTAAGTAGATATTTTTAATTTTGATACGGCATCTGATTGGGCATAGAATAGCGAAACTTTTATCTCATTTAAAAAATCTCTTACCGTTTCCGAAATCCCTATGTAGTTGCTTTTTTTTGGGACAACCTGTATATGTATTGATTGATTATATTGCTATTTCATCCATTTGATAACAAAAGTTTATACAGACACAGTATACAAGGTGTCCCAGAAAATGCAGATTCTGCGCACTTTTATATGCAAGGTAAAAAAAACCTCGATCCAAAATGTGGTACTTGGTCTTAAGCTCTTAACTTCTTGAGCCCCTTTAGTAAATAAATATTGCTATAAGCAACTTTACCGTATATTTTAATATACCTTACGAAATCAAGCGAAATTAATCTATTTTTACCAGTTTTAAAAATAAAACTCGGATAGGACAGGTCAAGTTCATGAAACGGGTCAAATATTAAGTAGATTTTGGTTTTTATTCACTATTTGCCAAGAGGCAATAAACCGTGACAAATGTATTTGCAAGCCAATTAATATGGTTAAGACATCGATTAATAATAAGTTTTTAAAAACTTGCCTCATTTAAATTTGTAATAGAATTTAAAATACAGATTATTAAAGCAAAAGTGTCCCAAAATATGAATTTTAAAAGAGCGAAAAAACAAATAATGTATTGCTACTGAAGTGATAGAGGCTTAAAATTCTTTAAAAATTGATATCTCCGTTATCCTTTGTCTCCACCTTGTTTATAGCCCGAGCTGTACGCCCTAAACACGTGAGAAATGGGGGTAAAACCATGAAAATTTGTACACATATTCAGTGGAAAAACACAACCTTTTTCACCAACAGCACTCTTATTTTGCTCCACCGTGGAAAGGGTGGGGGGAATTTTTTTTAAAAATGTAGGAAAAAAAATTGTTAACAATTAGGTTATTCCTTTTCAAGATTATACTGGTTTTTATATAACTTGAACTCAGCGATTAAAAAAAAATGGTTTTAAGGTCATTTGACCTTACACGACCTTGAAAAGTTAAGATTTATAAAAAAACACGATTCTTGAGTATTTTGATTAAAAGAATCACCAAAACGAGTATAATCTTGACTATATGGGTATAACCTAATTTTTGACAAGTTTTTTCCTACATTTTTTTAACACCCCTTCCACGGTGAAGCAAAATAAGGGTGCTGTGGGTCAAAAATTTTGAATTTTTCTACTGAATATGTGTACAAATTTTCATGGTTTTACCCCCATTTTCCCATGTGTTTATGGCGTACAGCTCGGGCTATAAGCAAGGTGGAGACAAAAGATAACGGAGATATCAATTTTTAAAGAATTTTAAGCCTAATAAGGTCAAATAACCTTGAAACATTTTTTTTAAATCACTGAATACAAACTATAGAAACGAGTATAATCTAGACTATATGGGTATAACCTTCCACGGTAAAGCAAAATAAGGGTGCTGAGGGTCTCCACAGAATATGTGTATTTCCCACGTAGTTGGGGAAATATGGCGTGTATAGCTCGGGCTATTAGGATAGGTCAACAGAAGGAGCGCGAAATTTTCAAAACTAGATGGAGCTCGAACATAGGCGTAGTAGGGTCAATGCATCCTGGAAGCCTGGCGAAAGAAGACACTACGTTTTCGTGATGCAGTGACCCTAAGGCGTAGCCAATGTTGCACATGAAGCATTTGCATTGTGTTGTATCATAAATGCTACCGCCCTTTTTCTTTGTTATTATGCATGCTACAACAAAGTGTCCAATAAGAAACTTTTAACAATTTTTAGAATATTTTTGCCAAAGTTGTTAAATGTCATAAAAAATGTCAAATTTTGACAGTTTCATGGTTTTTTAAGTTGAAATACCGTAAATATTATGTCGTAGGTCACGGATTAGTTTGTTGTTTTTTTATTTGTAATCGGTCTTTTCATTGATCGATATGTATAGCAGTTTATTTCGCCTGCTCTTGTGTTGGTTTCTCTCGTATCTCGGTAGATGGCGCTTCTTGCGAAAGTTTTCTCACTATTTACATAGGATTAGAGACAAAACCATCTAATTAACTTCGCAAGAGTGTCACATTGACCAAGCAGTGTTCTGAGGAGTGTCATAAGGACAAAACAGTTAACTGTCAACACTTATTAGATCTTGGACCCCCGTGAGATTAAGCTTTTAAGCTAGCCACGAAAAAATATGAGAGAAACAAAAACCCTTTTTACCCGATTAGCCACGAAACTTGTTTGATTCCTAAATATTATTCCATTAAAAAAATTCACATCACTAAAAGGCAACAGATATGGTACGGCCATGTACAACGGATGAGCGACGAAAGATTACCAAAGCAGGTCCTAGAATGGCAACCAATAGGGCGCAGAAAAAGAGGGCGTCCTAAACTGGAATGGCAACAGTCAATCCAAAAATCAATGAGGCAAAAAAACCTGACGGAAGATGACTGTCAGGATCGAAGGAGATGGAGAATAGGCGTCGGACAACGTAGAAAAACGTTCTAAACTGACATAGTAGTAGTAGTAAAAAAATTCGCGTTTTCTTTTTGGTATTAAAATGTATAATATGCCTATATTACATACCCTTAATACCATACCACAGATGTCTAAACAAATGGATCGCCACCCCTCATTAGAAATTGTTTAAATATTCACATGGGCTAGGAGCCGCCCATATTGGCCACCATTCCGTTACAATTGCTATTGATCACACTGGGTTTTTAAAAAATATAGAGATAACCTGAAAGTTCCACATATTTTAGATACTTACGATTATGGTGTACCTCGTTGATGATCAAATCCGGCGAAGCCAAATAGTACTGATCGCAGAGGAATCGGGCATTTTCATAGGCATCCTTGATTACGCTGACAATGTCGCACTGGGTGTCGATGCAGCCGATGTATTTGCTCTGGTTAGGGCCTGGGGCACTCTCCAATTGGCCGCCGAACATCAGGGCTACAAACAAATGAACTTTTGTACAATTAGAGAGGGTTGAGCTACACACCAAGCAACATTAAATACAATTATAGGGGCCATTTTTTGTAAGCAAGGGTATCAACACACAATGTTTTCGCAATTAGGCACTGAAATGAACGTGTCTTTCATTTATCTCTACACTTAAAGGCCCTTAGAAAGGAAGCAGCCATATTGGATTTAAATGATATGTCTTAGCTTATTTAGTCGGTGGATAGAATAGACCGGTGTTAGGATTTTATAAATATATGTCGAATTTTCACGACACTGGTGGTCCAGCAGATTTTTGTAAACAAAAGTTAGATATGGTATGAACAACTAATATTTTTTGAATTTTTTAAAAACTAAGGCAATTTTCCTCTATTTTTTAGTATATAGCCCGCTTCATTTCTCTTTACACAAAAATTAAAATTCGAAGAAAATAATGTGTTCGTTTCAGCTTCAAAAATAATCCGCTGACCTACATCTTTGTTTACTTCCCAAGTCCTCGGTTCACCTTTGATATTAAACGATCACATTCAGTTTGACTTGTAGTTTAAGTTTTGTGTAATAAAAAATAAAGCGGGCTAAAAAAAATAACGACAATAAGTCTAGAAAATTATATTTCATAAGGATGTACCAGAAAACAGTGGGAAAATGCCTTAGCTTTCAAAAAATTCAAAAATATTAGTAGTTACGGTGTTCATATCATATCTAACTTTTGTTTACAAAAATCAGCTGGACCACCAATGACGTGAAAAATTCGACATATATATATATATATATATATATATATATATATATATATATAAGATCCGAATACCGGTCTATTCTATCCACCGTGGTTTAGTACATTAAACTACCGCGACAATGGCGCCATCCAAGTATTTTTTTACAAGCTCCCATATAGAGGTGTAACCGGCGAGCCTTGCCATATTGAGGGGCAGATGGCGCTGAAATAAATTCGTCTAGTACGCAATATTCAGAGACAACTACTATGATCTAATGGCATTTGTATGATAGGCATGAACCTCGGAACTCGCAAATGCAACTAAATCGTACTAGTAGTTCCTGAATAATGCATACCAGACGAATTTCTTTCAGCGCCATCTGCCCCTCAATGTTGCAAGGCTCGCCGGTTGCACTTCTATATGGGTTATTTACTCAATGGTCACATTCAGTGCCTTATGTATTTATCAAAGGTATATTATAAAATATGTCCCAAAAGTTTGGAGTCATCAAATTTTTTAAAGAAAACTGCACATTTTTTAGAAGAGAGCGTTGAATGAAAAGATTAAGCGGAAGGATTTTTAATAGTTTTTCAACCCTGTTCACAAAAAATTTCCCATTAATAATAGCAATCTTTAGATGGGCATATACAGTTCATATCATTATTTTTGAGACAGCTTTTAACAACTTTTTTTCGTTGGCCTATGCTATATGTTATGGTAAACAGCTGATAACTGTCAAAAAGTTATCTTAAAAATTATGATATGGAGTATACATTGAAGTGAAGTTCATCAAGAAACTTCCCTTAAAATAAAAGCGATTTATTTCAACAAACGTGTTTTAAGAAGGAGGTGTGCTGTTAGTGTATGGATCAAGAGAAGATTATTCATCTAAAGATTACTAGAGACAGCAAAAAAAGGCAAAAATTAAATCCACAACCAAAATTATAAACAAAGAAATAAAAAATGCATTGCAAATAAAAAAACCAAAACCAAAAAAAAAGCATTACACTTTTATACTTACATTGAAACGTTGAATTTTTGGTATCTAATTAATGCCATATTAAAAATAAATAAAAATTAAAAATACGAAAAAAAAAATTCACAAAGGCTTAGCGTAAAATGTGTACAACTTCAATTAATTTATCGAGCAGTCGCAGGTGCGCAAGATAAGGTATATAATTCATCGAATAATGCTTTGGCTCGCCGCATCTTCATTGGATGTACGTGGTTGACTCTCGCTGCCTTGCACATTAAGATACGTATACCTTATCTCACGCACACGTGATTTTTGGATTTAGGAATTGGGTTTGAACACCCTGTATGTTACAAGGTAAAAAGAACTATTCATTAAATGCTATAGGAATTATAAGATAAAAATAACTGCATATGTATAAAATATGTAGTATGTAAGAAAAAATTATATGAGTTTACACGAGGTTACGCCCAATGATTCAGGATAGCCAGACCCACAGCCAATACCTGTCCTCTGTGCGCCCCGGTAAAGTAGATGGAGGAAATTTCTGCCACCGATTGTTTCCCCAACCGAAATACCATTGAATTATCTGTACTTTTTCCTGAACGCTAAATGTAATACGCGGCATGGCTTGAGCTAGAATTTACGAGAAAAACAAATACCCAGTTCTCACCCGTTTCGCTGCAACGGCATGAATACATACACATACATACAAGACACCGCCAAAAATATATTTTTCTCTATTTTAGTTCTCTCTTACACACATTAGGCACAGCTAGCACACTATGAACCCTATAGCTTCTAACCATGCTGTAAACCAAACATGAGCCTATCTAAATAGCGGGAATCTTGTTTATTCCGCCTTTTGATTTCGTTTCTCTGATGATCGATAGAGGGCGCTAGACGTTACAATTGAAAAGTATAGTTTTTGTAGGAAGTATAGTTCTCGTAGGAATTAATAAAATGAAATCGTTAAACGCGACTTTCTTAAAAATTCACTTTGACTAGATATTGCCTATTGGCTTACAGCTCAGTAAAAATATTAATTCTACGCTTAATAATGTTACAAATTTAAGTTATTTAAATTTTATAGTTAGAATTTATTTAGGTTTAGGGTAGGATTAGGTTGATTTATCTTAAGGTTGTATTCTTAGTCTAGGTTTTAGTTGCGTTATCTTTGACTGACTGCATACGCGGCGTCCGGCCCTATATATAGGATCTGCCTACTATTCGAGAACCATCCATCCTTCTTCGATTCACGAGCATTCTCGTTTCTTCCAGAAGGTACGCGGCCGTGCATGAGTTTGTTATAGATAACGCAACTAAAACCTAGACTAAGAATACAACCTTAAGATAAATCAACCTAATACTACACTAAACCTAAATAAATTCTAACTATAAAATTTAAATAACTTAAATTTGTAACAATAATTTAACACTGTTTTACCTACTTATAATATAAAAAGTTTCAAAATAAGTGTTACATCAAATAAAAATTTAATTTAAAACCTTTTCACAACTTGGCTAGACAGTGTGGTAATAAAGGAAAAGCATGTATTGTCAACATGTTCAAAAAACTTCCAGTCATACCTATTATTATAGTTGCCAAGCCGATATTTTAATAAAATTTAGCATCTAACACAATTGCAAAATTTTAATTTAATTGGATCATCAGAAAATTACTTTTTAATGTGTTTTCATGTTTTCTGACTTTGATAATATCTAAAAAACCTATTTTTGCTATCCAACAGTATCGAAATTGACAAAAATATTTTCGAGATGTTACATAAAATGAGTTTGACATAATAATATTATCATGCCCATCTGTGCGTTGGTCTAGCATGTCTAATGCCTCTGTCTAACAGGTACAGCTTTTGTAAATCATAAAATTGTACAAGCCTAAAAGGCTCACAAAACTCAATGGGAAAACTGTTTGTCTAAATTTTTCCTATGTGAATATTCATGAAAGGTATATTTACCCGAGTGCGCGGGGAATTTTGGGGAACAATGTTGCCATTTACTTTTGACACACATTTTTTAAGCTACAGAAAAAAATAGCCCGTTACTCATTCTTTAGTGTTACTTTTTTCAACTCATAAATTGCGACAGTAACTGTCTCAGGGTTATCACTCTTAAGAAGTTTTAAGAAAATAGCAAATTTTTACGTACAAAACTAAATACTTTTTAGTACATGCAAATTGTTTTTTTTTTAATTGTTAACTCATTAAGCCATTAAAACCTATATGTCATGAAAACTTTCCGCCTTAAATGAGTAGTAAATAAAAAAAATAGGTAACAATACTGTATGTTGATAGCAGATTATAGTGCAATAACAAAGTATTTTTTTTATATGTCTAGTTTCTTTTCAAGGCTGTAAATATTAGTGTTTAGAGACGATAATTGTTTAAATGTAATTTCAAGAGTAGTTTGATTTTGCAACACTCTAGATTCATTTGTTCTTTTTTTCGCTTATTATATTTGCCAAAATTTGTTGGTCCTTGATAAAATAATATTCTAGTTTTTCTTTATCAGTCTAAAAATGTTCTAAAAGAAGTATACATCAAATATGACAAACAATGCGACATTTCTAAAACTCAACTTTATTTCAATGCAAAATGCGCATTTTCAGTGTCATGTAATTTAAATAATTTTCTAAGCATTGAGTTAGATTTGTTTTTTTTGCAAGATAAAAACAGTAAAAAACTTGACTTACTGTGCTGATTGATAAGCATCCTAATGGATATCCTCGACATGTAGAATCTATCCAAAAAATACTGTATGCTATGCTCGGTGTGAACGTCCACGTCGTGCGATTCTTTCAGCTCCAAAACACCTAGTGATAAAAAAATGGCTTTCAAATAGTATGTACAGGTCGTTTCTCTATATTTCAACCATGGTCTACTACGTTTATTTTAAGATATACAAAATACTATAGTTATAGTGTACGTGTGAGCTAATATAACTAAAAACTGAAATATATTTTATTTAACTCCAGACTAAATTACCTTTTGTTTGATACCACACAAGCCATGTTTTGACTTAAACTCAAATTTTTGAAATCTACCCCCACCCTTAAAAAAACAAAAAACTAAAATGTATTTTGTTAAACTCCGGACTCAATTACCTTTCGTTTGATATCACACACGCCATATTTTCACTTAAACTCTAATTTTTAAAATATACCCCCACCCTTTTTTTTTTAAATAAATTAAAATGTATTTTGTTTAACTGCAGACTCAATTACCTTTCGTTTGATATCACACACGCCATATTTTCACATAAACTCTAATTTTTGAAATCTACCCCCACCCTTTTATTTGGTTTCTGTTCGGTGGATTTTGTTCATTTTTAAATGGGACCATCTCGACCAAAGACCCATCCTAGGTACCAAATTTCATTAAAATCGGCCAAGCGGTTTTTGAGTTATGCGCGTTGGTCGTTACAGACATACAGACAGACAGACATACAGACAGACAGACGGCGCAACAAAAAAGTTTCAAAATCATCTGAAACGCAAAGATATATAAAAATTTTTGAAATCGGAGCAACTTTTTTTTTCTCGAAAAAATTAGGATCACCATAGCTCACACTACTATAGTATAGTATATGTGTGAGCTAAAAGTGTAAATATAAAAGTTGTAGGGTTTATCCAAAACCGCCAGAAAACTTTATGTAACAAAACAAATTAATGTCGAAAAGTTATAAAAAAATCAGAATCATAATAATCTCTTACGGAACACCCTGTATATTAAACTCAAAATAAATAGACTTTTTTTTCTAAATCTAAATATGATGTTGACATTTGGCCCAACCGTTCTAGAAATATTTGCATTTTAAAAACCTGAATAAACAATAAGGAAGTTGCCATCAGTTGTTTATTTATGTTAATGAATACAGTGTGTCCCCGGATGGGATTGACAAGAGGAAAAAATCCTTTATTTTTGATTTTAAGAAAAAAACTCTTTATATACCATAATAAAATCTTTCATTAGATGTACAGGGTGTTATCAAATTAAGGAACATGTAATCAATAAGAAGAGAATTTTTAAAAAAATTAATTTCACGAAAAACATCTCTTTATAATGTGACATTGATAGAATTATTGTGTTGATTGTCATATTGATTGTCAAATAATAGGTTTTACATTCTAAAAAATGTTTACAAAAGAAAAACGGAGGTATTTAATTAAGTGCTGTCCACTTCCCCTCCTGTTCCCCTTGGATTATTTTATGTCTCTTAATTCGATATAACACCCTGTACTTCTAATCAAAGATATTAATATCGTTATCTCGGTTTTTCGACAAGCAGAATTTTTTATAAAGAAAAGTTTTTTCGTGAAATTAAAAATAAAGATTTTTCTGTCGTATTAATTACATGTTTTTTAATTTGATAACACCCTGTACATCTAATCAAAGATTTTATTATAGTAATCTTCAATTTTCAACAAGCAGAATTATTTATAAAGAGGGAGTTTTTTTCGTAAAATCACGAACCGAACCGAACCGAACCGGGGACATACTGTATAATTGGATTTTTAAGATGAAAATATTTCAAGAACGGCTGGACCAAATGTCAAATCTGTGGTCAACATATCATATATTTTTGAACTCAAAATAAAAAGATCTATTCATTTTGAATTTAATATATAGGGTGTTCCGTAAGAGACTTATCATGTTTGAGTTTTTTTACAACTTTGCGATAATCTTTTGTTTCGTTAAATAATTTTTTTTTCGGTTTTGCACTTGCTTGAAATATACGGAAAAACTCTGTAAAAGGTATGCCATTTTGGGCCCTTTTTGGAAGTTTTAGGTACTTTAAAAACTGACTTCACCTTACTGTTCTTAAATTTAAAAAAAATAATAATGGCAGAAGAATGATCTCTCATCAACTGGTGAGGTCACTTTTTTGTTACATAACTGGTGGTGAAGTGGGGTTTGCCAAACCCCAAATAAAAACGGCCATTTTGCTAAATCAAAATTAAAGAAAAAACTTCTACATGTAATTCACTTGTGGTTCACCTTAATTTTGGCAATACATAATTAAATTTTACCGCGATAAATGTATTTCTAATTGCTATAAGTAATCCAATTAAAAATATAGAATCAAAAACTAAAAAATGGGGAAAAACTTGGCAAAAAAGGAAAAACCTTAAAAAAATAGTATTTCCCCACACAGCACAAAAATCACATTAACGTTAAATTAACGTGAACAAAAATAACAAAGTTTTTTGTTATTTGAAAACAACCTCATACCATGTAATATTTATTTTGTTAAATCTACATGCTTAAAGATAACTTAAAAACAAGGAGAAATCAAGCTATAAAAATGTACTTTTTACTGAAGTTTCTGGTGCTGTGTATATAACGAGTTTTTTACCCTCGTTATTTTCATGTACCAAATTCACACTTGAAAAGCCTCCACAACATGTTCTAAAACGCCACTAGATTAAGACTTCTAAAACCTACTAACTTTCTGCGTCTTTTTTGGTCACGTTTTTTTAATAACAATTTTTTAACTTAAAAGAGACGCGAAAGGAAGTTATAAAAGTTCACTAGTTTAAGACTATAACACTTCAAGACCATTTTAAAGATGGCGCACAAGGCAATACAAAATATCTATATATCTATCTATATACATTATGTTTTTTTTAAAAGCTAAATTAGATTTTTGAACAGTAAACACTTTCACAGAATATTAATGTGTCTTTATCAGGTTAATAACAGATAAGTCGTGATCGTGTAGGATCAGGGATCAGTTCCTTAACAGGTTTTTGGAGTTTAGAGGCCAAAGCACTGCCTGATAGATTTCGTCAAAGTGAAAAATGCCGACAATAGGTGGCGCTGCTGCTAGTAAAATCTCAAAGATATTCGGTAGGAAAGCCGCGTTTTAAAGTTCGTGTAGAAAAGGCGTAAATCTAATGTGATTTTAACGTTGATAAAAATCACTTGAAATTAACGTAAAAACATTGCTATTTTAATTTGATAATGGCGTTATTACAACGCAGTTTTTAGCAACGTTATTTTTTATAACGTTAATGAATGACCTATTAAGCTTGTTTTCATATATGAAAAAAACGTTTTTTCTAGCAGCTTTTAAAATCAACGTTTTTTTTTTCTAATGTCTTGTGCTATGTGGGTCTACTAAAGTTTTCATCATCACTTAGTAGTTCACCCAAAATATTTTCTACCCAGTCCTCAAAAGTGTTAGTTAAAGCTATAACATATATGTAAAAACAATATTAATAAAAAAGTAACGTATTTGGTGAGGTGGAGTTAAGCAAACCCCAATTTTTACATAAAATATACCAAATAAAATATCTACGTTTACTGACGGACAACTGACCGAAAGCTACACAGCTCACCAGTTACGGGAGCTTTTTGAAAAGTTTATATTTTGAGAAGAGATCTATAACATTAACTTCTTTATTTATTTAATTTTTGTTGGTTTTCTAAAAGCAATAGCCAACTATAGTACCCCTTAAACATCGATGTGCTGAGTACCAAGACTGCATTTTTATAGAAACATACCTTGGGCCATAGTCTCAACTACATCGGAATGCCTATTTCTAATTTTTACTAGTTCATTGCAGAAATGTTCTAAAGTCGGAGGGGTGGGGTCTTTCTTCTCGAATGCGATTATTTCCTGGAAACTTCTAATGTACCTAAATAAATAATTTTACAAAAATAATTCTGCAATTTGTATCTTTTAAGTTTGGTTTTCTTTTTTCTTTTTTAGAAAAAGATAGAGAAGAAGGGAAATGGAAGTGAGCGGCAAGAAGTGAAACTGTGGATCAGGCCTTACTCATCACTTAAAAAATAGACCGGTGTACTGTGGACTATAAAGATATGGGTCAGTGTTAAGCATGTTACTTACCAGTCGTTCACAGCAACTACAGATGGCATTCTTAACAAATTGTCAGGTAACAGTGCGATTTCCTTCATGATGTTGGCTAACCGTACTGGTAGTTCTTTTCTAAGGAAAATGAAGGATTTCTCTTCTGACGCATTGAGCCCTGAGAAAAAATCACAGTCAAGGTAGGGTCAAAACCAAAATTACAGGGTGTGTAATAAAATACAATATGTCAAAATTGGCAAGGGATTCACATATGCCATCAGATTCTACAACTTAGTGGCGTATATAGAAAAAAGTTTCGGGGTGGGCCCAAGGCAGTTTGGGGGGGGGCCCGAGACCCCATGAAGCCGTATTTTATGTTTGTATTCAGGAAATATGTGGAAAATATCAAAAAAAATCTTAGCTTCGGGGGGGGGGGGGGCCCCAGACCCCCCTTATATACGCCACTGTGTGTAATCCATATTCCAGAGCGGCCACTGGTCATAAAATTTGAGGTTAGTCATAAAATTTCACATTAGTCATAAAAATTAAAGGCAAATATATCTAAATAAATAGCTCAGTTTTATATTGGCATCAACAATTTCAAACAAAAGCAAGACCAGCGGCGTAGCGTGCCCGAAAGGGCGGGGGGGGGCGACAGCTAAAAAGGGCGCCTCTGAAAACTGATGAAAAATCTTACGGCAAAAAAAAACCCAAAAGGTCAAAAAGGCGCCTCTCACAAATCTTGCGACCAAAAAAAAAGAACCGCGCCGTAGAAATTTGAACCGCGCCGTCTCCAAAAAAAAAAATCATATGTCAGGGGGCGGCCGATAAGTCACAAGGGCGCCTCTGACGAAATCTTGCAACTAAAAAAAAAAAGGTCATCATGTATGAGGAGGCGGCCGATACGACACAAGGGCGCCTCTCCCACCTATGGGGCGCCACTACCCTCGGGGCGGGGGGGGGCGACGAACCCCCCGCGCCCCCCCCCCACGCTACGCCGCTGAGCAAGACGCTTTGTTATAAGAACGGAAATACATATTTATTTAGATTTTTTTTAACTTGATAAGTAAAAGTGCATTTATGACTAAATAATTTCATAGACCTTAAGTCACAAAGTCATAAAATTTTGTTTTAAAAAGTCATAAAATGTCATTAAGGTATAAAAATTTGAAAAATGTGTAATAAAATTATAAAATACATGGATCCATGATGGATCTGATCCCTTCCTAGACCATTAGCACACTCCAAGTAAACTCCATGCTATATCAACCTTGAAAACAGTTTTTTTAAATAACTCTGAAACGAAAGCTCCTACTATATCCGAAAACCGCATATTGATGCGACACTCAGATAAAAAGTTAGCAATTTTTTAATGTTTTAACCGTCAAAACACTGTCATTAGCATTAATAAATTTTGACCAAAATCTAATCAGCTCGTCACAGTATCGAACAATATTTTACCTGAAAATTCCATGAAAATCGGTTCAGCGGTTTAGGAGCTATCGTGTTACGGACAGTCATACACATACACACACACAGGATAGATCAAAATACACCCAAATAAAACATTTTCGGCGGTATCTCACAAAAAATTTACCAATACCAATAAACAATACCTTCTCTAGCCATTGCTGCGCGGGCTAGGAAGGTAAAAATGCAACTTCAGTTAGTGGCTGATTAACGAAGATGGCAATTCTACCATCTAGTCAAAGCTTTGGTTTCTGAGACATTTGTTATTTAGTGTATTAAAGTGTTTACAGTTACAAGCCATTACATTTTTCGGTGGATTTTGATTAAGTTGTGATTTTGAAATGATCTGTCTGCTTATCCGATTTTAATTTGGCATAGATGTTCTACAAGTTATTTTATCAGGTTAGGGATTTTTTTTTACGATACGACACGGCTACTGGGAAAGCCGGTTATCTAAAAAAGGAGATTATTTATTATTTTTTACGTTTAGGACATATGTTCAAGGGCGCACCCAGGGGGGGGGGGGGGGGTTCGGTTCGGTTCGGCCCTCCCCCAAGCCTAAGATTTTTTAAGATATTTTCTACATATTTCACGATTCAATAGCGTAAAATACGGCATTATGGGGCCTCGGGTCCTCCAAGACATATTTCTGGGTGCGCCACTGGTTCATATAAAGTTTTTTGCTCGAAATTGACCCCATAAGTACCTCCGTACATATTAGCATGTTAGTCAATAACACTCTGTATATAAAGGAAAAAGATATATTGGTTTTAAATCATTCATATCATCATCACAAAGGATGTGGCCCCTTATAATCGCTACTACGTTGGTGATCATAAAAAAATTCAAAATTTTCCGCTAAACCTACATAAATATAAATATAATTCAACATCACACAACAACCTTGGCAACTAATTTATTTTTGTTTAGAAATGCTTACAGGAAAACCAATTATCTTATAAACAATAATTACAACTAATTTGTATGCTAATTATTATGGTTGTATGATATTCACGAATCGTTGCTTAAAACCAGAAAAAAGGTTTAAAATAAAATCTTGAAATTTGCACATCATTATGAATTTTAAAATATCGAAATTTTTAATAGTCATGCATAACAACAGTTAGTCTTGTTTTTTAGAAAAAAAAAATGTTTAAGCTAATGTCAGTAGGTATTACTTTAATTCAAAATAAATTATGCTTAATAACAAAAGATCAAAATTATTGTTTTAAAAATATATTTACGGTACACCGACCAGGCTTAATTTTAGTAGATAAGCGCGTGCATTTTTTTCGAGACGTCCAACTTTGCTCTGCAAAAATTCTTGAAAGTAACTCCTAACGCAGTGTGCATGCGCAGACATCATTCGATCGTCGGACTTGGACTGACTAAAGGCCGCTTGACATGGTGCATGACGCGCTGCAAATATTTGCAAGCAAAAAATTTCGGTCAAATTGTTGCCTGCAAAAAATCTTCTTTTCGCAAAGACCCGCGCCTTTTCTCTGTCGGTATGGTTGAAATTATACCAGGCAGATTTTATATGAATTTGGATAACTTTTGAAGGGCAGAATAAAGCAACATTTCATGAAATCGATGGAACCCCGTATTAGGAGCATTTCAGATGACTTTGCAAAAAGTATACTCAACATTTAAAAAATAGACCGGTGTACTGTGGACTAATATATTTAAAATCCGATCATATACTAGAAATCAAAAGCCTTGAGAAAATCTTAACTTAAAAGTTTCTACTCAAATATTTCTTGCTGCGTAGAATTAGAAACTTTAAACTAAAAATAGATGACCTGATAGAACGTGATATAAAAATACTCTATAAATAAAATGAGAGAGACATTACAAAAAAAAGGATTCTTGAGCTTCGTGTTAGGTATGGTAAAAACTGTGTCCTATTACTTTTGCGTGTCGCATTTTATTTCTTGTAATCAACTTAATTAGTTAAGTATTGATCCAATTCTGATGAAGGATTTCTGAACATGATCTGTTTTTGCGTATCTCGATGCGTGAATCAAATTTTGACAGGTTACATTGCATAGTGTGAAAACGAAAATTGCATAAAAACTGTCTCCTATTAATTTTGCGTGTAGGTTTTCATTTCTTGGAATCTCTCTGCTCCATAAAATACTTTTAAGACATCCAATAACCTTTTTTGCTTATAGTAGTATTTTTTCCAGTTCTTTACAGTCTGTTCCTGTCTTCAAATGTGACACCCAAGTATACATACTCATTTCATGGAGATATTGTTTGTCCATTGTCTAGTTCTATCTCACTTCATTTTTTTCCAATACATAAGTACTGTGTCGTGTTCAGGTTTACTGTTAACCCCCACTTTTGGTATCTTTCCATTTACTTTCTCATCATATACTCAATGTCTTCTTTATCATTAGCTACAATTACTTGGTCGTCAGCAAATTGTACTGTGTATATGGTAAATTGGTCGTTAAGTTGTATTCCCATACCGTGTACTTTACGTTTTCAGTTTGTTAGAGCTACTGCGATATATGTTTTAAAAAGAGTTGGAGAGATACAACATCCCTGTCTTAAGCCTTTCGTTACCACAAATTCTTTTGAAAGTCGATTTCCAATTTTAATTTTATATTTTGACCCTTTGTATACTTCTTTTATCGCTTTTATGTACGTATAATTGATATTAGTTTGCTCTGACACAGTCTATAATTTTTCTACGAGAACGGTATTATAAATGCTTTGTGTAGGTCCACAAATTCACTAGCACTCCTTTTCTCAATTAGTTGTTTAAGACAAAAACATTATTACTACAAGATCTGCCGCCACGAAACCCCCTTTGCTTTTCTTCTTGTTCATGAAAATAATTATCTAATAGATCTCTAAGAATCCTACCGTACAATCTACTTGGAGTACTGGTTATTTAAATTCCTCTGTATAATTGTTGCAATCCAGCTTGTTTCCTTTTTTATGTATTGAGGATATGAGTGCAATTTTTTATTAGTTCCTGACGATTATACAAGTTCGGACAAAATAGGGGCAATCATCAATCATTTGACATGAGGGCCATTTTTCACGGTTTGACAAGATTTGGCAATGGGCAACATTCCACATGATTTAACATCTGACAAAACATTGGCAATGGAGGCACTTATCAGACCTTGTTCAATCATGAAGAATTACTCCCGTTGATATTTGAAGGCGATTTTCCATTATTTAAAAAGACCCTGTATAGCTGAATACGTAGGTATCAGTATTTTTGTTTATTTTTATCCAGAAAATAATATATTTATTTGTGAATCTCAAAACTGACCTCAAACTTTGGACTATGGACTCTGGAATCGCGATGTGTCATTCATTTCACCGAAAGTCTGGTAAATTAAGGTGACCAACTGAGCACACATTACAAGTTTTTAAGCAAATCTAAAATACACTGCAATAAAATCCTGCAGTGCAGTTCCTTATTAACTGTGAGAGAGAAAACCGTGTACTTAACTTAGCACATTCACCAAGCAGTATTCTGAAGAGTCCCATAAGGACGAAACAGTTAACTGTCAACACTTATTAGGTGTCCATTAGATCTTGGACCTCCGTGAGGTTAAGCTTTCGAGCTACCCACGGAAAAATACGAGAAAAACAAAAAAAACCTTATTTTTACCCGCTTAGCCATGCAAACTTGTTTGATTTAATTTACGGGTACACGCGCATCGAGAGTTATCTGTACAGGAGGTCCCAAATTTGATGTTTTTAGGGGGGTTTCGGGTATTTTTAGAGGAGATAGAAAAAAACTGACCCCCACTTGCGAGGCTCGATTTTAAAGAGAAGCAAATGTAAAAACTGCATCAATAATCTGTCTTCAAGTGGTTTATAGAAAATTCATATTTTGTCCTTTTGCGTTTGATTTTAAGTACTGGATTAGAAATTATCGTTATTCACAAATTACACCTCACCTCACTTCTTAGCTTGTCAAATTTCACTAAAATCATACAAATTCTTTTTAAACTCTGATGGTTACAAGAAATGTTAATCTTAACAAATACATTTCATGTAAAAGAAAGCCAAGTACGCGAAAATGGTTTCCGTAAAAAGAATTGAGATAAAAGCAAAGCCAAGCCAAGCCAAGCCAATATAAATTTCAAAATGAAAGGTTATTACCAGTTTGAAAATGTTGTTCTAAACTTGGTAAACTATGCTGAATATTGCTAAAAACTTTTGCCATGCCTTATTAAAAATTTTAAGGTTTTTCCAAGGGGATTCTCACCTTGTTAATCGGTGTACAAATCACTGGTTAATACATGTCAATAATGTGTCAATAGTGGTCAATACTAAATCAATAGTGGTATGTAGTTAATATGTGTCAATACTTGTAAATACCTAGGCAATAACATGTTCATACCTGTTAATAAAATGTAAATACCTGTGGTTAATATGTCAATACCTCGAATTTTTAAGTTAGAAGTGTGTAGTTTACAGTGTTGTGAGTCGAGTTTTTTAACAGGTAAGTACAAGAAAATTTGAATTTATTTTTAAATTATATGCTTTGAAAGCAGCTAAGGCTACCAAGTACGTAAATATTAACTGAAATATTGAAAAACATAAACACGGCGGGGAAGATTGACCTGATGCTTAAAGGAAGCAGTTTATCAAGCTGTTCTTAGTTTCACTGATCCGATCGTTTTTTCTAACATCTAATCTAATTTACAAAATGTTGGATGATGACTTGGATTTTCTGAAAATGCTGGATTTCGGGTTTAGTGGGGTTTCATGGAATTCTTGATGAGTTTTGTAGGGTT
Source organism: Aspidapion aeneum (assembly GCA_963576565.1). Classification (NCBI taxonomy): domain Eukaryota; kingdom Metazoa; phylum Arthropoda; class Insecta; order Coleoptera; family Brentidae; genus Aspidapion; species Aspidapion aeneum. The sequence goes on along the minus strand of OY755038.1, from coordinate 26,857,306 downwards.
CGGTGGAGTTTTCTTGAGTTTGGTGGGGTACAGTCAGGTTGATCTTTTTCTGAGTTGGTATTTTTGGGTTCAGTGGGGTTTGGTTTTTTTTTGGGGAGATAAAGTTTTGTTTTTTTTTGGTTTAGTGAGATATTTTTTTTGTAAGTGGGGTACGATGAGGTTTGGTCTGTTTTTGGGTTTGGTTTTCTTTTGGGTAGGGTAAGGAAAAATTTTGTAGTTTTTTTGGGTTCGGTGAGGTATTTTTTTCAGTGGGTGGCATATGTTTTTTTTTGTTTGTTTTTTTTCCGATTCAGTCATTCATGTATATAAAGTTAGTAGAACAACTTTGGAAATTGAAAAAAATTATATGCTCACAATTTGCCGTTAATTATCCGTAAATTAGTTGTAAAAACAAAAAAATTGCCGTGCCCGTTTTTTTTAAAAAAATATGGTGTTTTGCTAACTTTATATAAATTTGGGATGCTGGGACGGACACGAAAAGACCTCGGACTGCTGATAGGTACTCTAACCGGACATAACCGGTTGAGGAAGCATATGACACGTATAGGAGTCGAGAATGACCCAACCTGCCCAGCCTGTGGACAGGAAGAAGAGACATCAAGACACCTCGTGGCAGAATGCGAGGCCTACGCAAGGATGAGACAGCAGGCACTCGGAGCGCCAACTCTGAGCGAGGAAGAACTGCACATGCTCAAATGGGGCAGACTTACTGGACTTTGTAAAGAGAACAGGAAGGCCCAATGAGTTACCCGACCATCAAAGGGAAGTGCAGAGAGTGGGTTAAGGGACAGACTTGGGGCATGGCAAAAAGGGCCTACTCTGGCCTACTTGTCAGACCTGCGGGTCAACTCCCCCCACTACTACTACTACACTACTACTAGCAGAACACCTATAAAAATAATGGATTTATCTAAAAAAAATTTAGTTCACAATTTGCCGTTAATTATCCGTAAATTAGTTGTGAAAACAAAAATTTTCCGTGCCCGTTTTTTTTTTAAATATGGTGTTTTGCTAACTTTATATAAGTTAGCAGAACACCTATTTATATTTATTTTGGAAAAAAAGAGGAACTTAATATTTTCCATCCGGGTTGGTTTCAGAATTTCGTTTCAAATATAACCAGGGTTTGTACAAGCTCTGCTGGTTTTATAACAACAAAAAAGGAATCTGATCGCATTTATAGAGTAAGAAGAATGGCGCAAGGGATGGCCGAGGGGGCAAAAGAGATGGAAGTAAAAAAAAACATCCAAATCAAAGAAACCTATTAAAAGACGGGCAAGTACACCGAGAAGTAAACAAAACAAAAAAACCGCAAAAGTAAGAAAAATGTCATCACAAAAAACATTTTTAAAAGATATTCCTTCTATATCCACATCCTCCTCTTCTGATTATGATAATGATGATGTCTTTAGTCTCTATAGTGATTCGCCTAGTGACATTTTTTCAGAAGACAATGTAACTGAAGTAGAGAAACAACACCCCACTCTAGAAAAATAACAGTATTATGCTGTCTACTTTGATGATTTGGTGGGTTGGCCGAATAATTAATAGTGAGACGGCAGATCCACACTCAAATTTTTAATGAAAGACTTAGAAAATCTCCGGTGGTCCAAAAATGATGACATACACACAATCAACAAGTCTTTAATTTTTTTTGGCCCAATTAAGCTACATTGCACATATCCATTTCAATTGAGAAGAGCGGATCAAATTCAAACAAAAACAAAATACAAGGAAATTAAAAAAAGTTTTTAGGTTACTTGGGTTAAATTTTGATTGTTTTCATTTATTTATACTGGGACTTTCCATCCAATCAGGATCAAATCCAAAGTTCGAGCAAGGTTAAAACATTGTTAAACAAACACAAACAACCAAGTACCTAGCCAGAAATCGAACCCGGACTGCCGGTGTGGGAAGCAAACATTCCTACCACTACACCACGACGGCGACTTTTTTACGATTTTGATTAAAATAAATAACTTCATGACTCCTCAAAATTTTCATATTCTTGTTGAAATTATGTCTTAAGTAGCTTCCAAGAAATTAAATGTTTTATACCCATGGGCGCACCCAGGGGAGGCCTCGGGGCCCGGGCCCCCCCAAGCCTTAGATTTTTTTACATATTTTCTACATATTTCATAAAAATACACAAAAAATAGCTTAAAATTTGACAACATGAAGCTTCGGTTCGGTTCGGTTTTTGTTGTTTTTTTGATCATGTCAAATAAAAGTGATAGAGGTCTAAAATAGACTTAGGACAGGTTTTGCGTTAGTAAATAATGTCCTTAAATTTCATTAAAAGCAGCAAGAAGTGACTTAATATATTATTATCTATTTTTCAGTGTTAAAAAAAATTCTGCCAAGACAAATATTTTATTTTACTCTGTTAATACCGATGTTAATACATGGCAATACCTGGTAATATGTGATAATACTAGGGAAATACTTGGCAATATGTGGAAATATTTTATCAATACATGCAAATAGTTGGCAATAGCTTGTATTACATGTTAATATCTGTTAATACATAAAAAAATCTGTCAATACTGTTAATCGGTGTACAAATTTTGGTAGGTGAGAAACCCCTTGGGTTTTTCAATTTTTTCCTATGGTTTTATTATAGTTCCTATGAGCCTTCTAAAGCTCAGCTCTCAAGCATTTCTGGAAGTGGGCAGTTACTTTTATAAAACTACATTTATAGGGGAGGAAAGTAAATTAAAATTTTTGTGTTTTTAATTTTTTTCCTATAGTTTTATAATAGTTTATATCAGTCTTCAAAGCTCAGCTCTCTAGCGTTTCTGGAAGTGGGCAATGATACATTTACAAAACTTTATATTTATAAGAGAGGGAAGTTAATTAAAATTTTGGGTTTTTTTTATTTTTTTCTATAGTTTTTATAGTTCCTATCGGCGTTTCAAAGCTCAGCTTCTAGAAGTGAGCAATGTTATTTTTACATAACTTTACTTTTATAGGGGAGGGAAGAAAATTAAAATGTTGGGGTTTTTACATTTTTTTCTATAGTTTTATCATATTCCCTATCAGTCTGCCAAAGCTCAGCTCTCTGGAAGTGGGCAATGTTTTTTTACATACCTTTATATGTATAGGGGAGCGGAGTAAATTAGAATTATAGGGTTTTTTGATTTTTCCTAACTAAGGGTTTGGTCATAATTTCTATCAGTCTGCCAAATTTCAGCTCAGCAGCATTTCTGGAATTTTGATGATTTATACAAGATATAATAGTAATTTATGGAAGTTCATGAAACTTGGAGGGGTTGTTAACTCTAAGAAGATCTACGACTGTGCAAAGTTTGAGTTTCCTAGCTTATTTCGAAGTAGAGTCTTAGATAGGTCAAATATGGGCTAAAATGTAAAAAAAAAAGATGTTACAGCAGTTTACGCGAACTTGGCGGTGCACTGCAAACTTCAAGTTATTATTATAATTTCAAATTTCGAAGAGTTGGTCACCTTAGCTGAATTACATAAACAACAAATTTTGGAAAGTATACAGCTGGCAATGATTCAACACATTTACGTGTTTCATTTGGCTCATTTCATATCTGCAAATATAGACTAAATCCAGCTATATCTTATTCACAGACTGACAACAAAAGGTTCAAGATCTCAATAAAAATACTCTGCCAATATATAGGCCCCTAAGCTCACACTAGGTACTTTAGTTATAGTGTACGTGTGAGCTAATATAACTAAAAACTGAAATATATTTTATTCAACTCCAGACTAAATTACCTTTTGTTTGATACTACACAAGCCATGTTTTGACTTAAACTCAAATTTTTGAAATCTACCCCCCCTTAAAAAAAAACAAAAACTAAAATGTATTTTGTTAAACTCCGGACTCAATTACCTTTCGTTTGATATCACACACGCTATATTTTCACTTAAACTCTAATTTTTGAAATATACCCCCACCCTTTTTTTAAAATAAATTAAAATGTATTTTGTTTAACTCCAGACTCAATTACCTTTCGTTTAATATCACACACGCCATATTTTCACATAAACTCTAATTTTTGAAATCTACTTTTATTTGGTTTCTGTTTGGTGGATTTTGTTCATTTTTAAATGGGACCATCTCGACCCAAGACTTAGCCTAGTTACCAAATTTCATTAAAATCGGCCAAGCGGTTTTTGAGTTATACGCGTTGGTCGTTACAGACAGACATACAGACAGACTGACAGACGGCGCAACAAAAAAGTTTCAAAATCATCTGAAACGCAAAGATATATTAAAATTTTTGAAATCGGAGCAACTTTTTTTTTCTCGAAAAAATTAGGATCACCATAGCTCACACTACTATAGTATAGTATATGTGTGAGCTAAAATAATAAAATGGTTACATAACTCTAGGAAGTTATAAATGTATTATTTGTAGGTGTAGCTTAAAACGAGGCTTAGAATGTCAAAGTCCTTTTCGAACTATTTTTATTGGTTTACACGCGTTACCAAAAAAGTTTTTTAGGAAGTCAGTTTATAACCGGCCAAACTGTACACCAATTATAGCTCTCCTAGTTGATAATGATGATGATTTATATGTGAGTGAGCCTTGCTGCCCTTCCACTGCGACCACCAGTGGGTCTATTGTGGCTCCCTTTTGAGTGGTTTCTAACCACTGTATGCCTAATCCTCTATAAAGGCCGGCTATCAGTTTGGGTGAGACTGTTCAGATCTTCTGAGTCGATCTGAGGTTTACCGAAAGTGTTCTGACGTAAACGTGCAATAGCCGGACATTCGCACAGTACATGTCTGACTGTTTCGTCATCCTCCATACAGAGTCTACATTCGATATTCTGTGCATGGGTATTCTCAGTCGACAGTGACCCATAAAAAGATCATTCACTATATGTATCTCCTGTTTGGTAAGTCCAATAATGGTCCTGGCTCTGTTTCTACAAGGTCCTTTAATGAGCTCTCCTAGTTAGTATTATTCCCAAGAATATATATAGGTATATGTTATTAGCTCACACATATACTATACTATAGTAGTGTGAGCTATGGTGATCCTAATTTTTTCGAGTTGCTCCGATTGCAAAAATTTTTATATATCTTTGCGTTTCAGATGATTTTGAAACTTTTTTGTTGCGCCGTCTGTCTGTCTGTCTGTAACGACCAACGCGCATAACTCAATGAAATGGCCGATTTCAATGAAATTTGGTACCTAGGCTGGGTCTTGAGTCGAGATGGTCCCATTTAAAAATGAACAAAATCCACTGAACACAAACCAAATAAAAGGGTGGGGGTAGATTTCAAAAATTAGAGTTTATGTGAAAATATGGCGTGTGTGATATCAAACGAAGGTAATTGAGTCTGCAGTTAAATAAAATACATTTTAATTTAATTAAAAACAAAGGGTGGGGGTATATTTTAAAAATTAAAGTTTAAGTGAAAATATGGCGTGTGTGATATCAAACGAAAGGTAATTGAGTCCGGAGTTTAACAAAATACATTTTAGTTTATTTTAAAAAAAGGGTGGGGGTATATTTCAAAAATTAGAGTTTAAGTGAAAATATAGCGTGTGTGATATCAAACGAAAGGTAATTGAGTCCGGAGTTTAACAAAATACATTTTAGTTTTTGTTTTTTTTTAAGGGGGGGTAGATTTCAAAAATTTGAGTTTAAGTCAAAACATGGCTTGTGTAGTATCAAACAAAAGGTAATTTAGTCTGGAGTTGAATAAAATATATTTCAGTTTTTAGTTATATTAGCTCACACGTACACTATAAATATAGTACATAGTGTGAGCTTAGGGGCCCATATATTGGCAGAGTATTTTATATGGGACAAACACCCTATATATTTTGTATTATTTATAACTAGGTTAAAAATGTTATAATTGACAGGTATAGCTTAAAATGAGGTAAGCAAGGTCTCACAATCGCCCACATAGTTAAGGAAAGATTTCGGAAAATCCACTTTCTAGAAGCATTTTATACTTAAAGTAATAATTATATGTTATTACTCTGAGATTTTATATTACTTATTTGCAAATGGTTAATTCCTCCTATTTGGACCCCGCTGAATCCGAATATCCCTGTTGCCACCTCGAGATGTTGACAGGAGCTGAGATATTCAAGATCATGACAACGAAATTTTAAATTGCCGCTGTAAAGCCCAAATTGACACAGGTGTACATTCAAAATATATATTTTTATAAATAGAAAATAATATCCTATTAGTTTTAGCTCACACATATACTATACTATAGTAGTGTGAGCTATGGTGATCCTAATTTTTTCGAGAAAAAAAAAGTTGCTCCGATTTCAAAAATTTTTATATATCTTTGCGTTTCAGATGATTTTGAAACTTTTTTGTTGCGCCGTCTGTCTGTCTGTAACGACCAACGCGCATAACTCAAAAACCGCTTGGCCGATTTTAATGAAATTTGGTACCTAGGCTGGGAACACAAACCAAATAAAAGGGTGGGGGTAGATTTCAAAAATTAGAGGTTATGTGAAAATATGGCGTGTGTGATATCAAACGAAAGGTAATTGAGTCTGCTGTTGAACAAAATACATTTTAATTTATTTAAAAAAAAGGGTGGGGGTATATTTTAAAATATAGAGTTTAAGTGAAAATATGGCGTGTGATATCAAACGAAAGGTAATTGAGTCCGGAGTTTAACAAAATACATTTTAGTTTTTGTTTTTTTAAGGGTGGGGGTAGATTTCAAAAATTTGAGTTTAAGTCAAAACATGGCTTGTGTGGTATCAAACAAAAGGTAATTTAGTCCGGAGTTGAATAAAATATATTTCAGTTTTTAGTTATATTAGCTCACACGTACACTATAACTATAGTACCTAGTGTGAGCTTAGGGGCCCATATATTGGCAGAGTATTTTTTTAAATGGCTGCAAAAACCCCCTTAGACCACCAAAATCTGAAAGTTTGAGGTTTTTTAAAATTTTCTTAAAAACTACGTTTCTAAGAGAAAAATGAATAATATACTTTATGGTAGACAATAAAATTTTCTTTTAAACAAGGTATAATTCAATGGAGTTAAACAGAAAACAAACTCTCCAGCGGCGTCCGTTTATTAAAGTAATTTAAAAAGTTTAAATATACCCATGTTTTTTCCAAGATTTATTCGATTTTTTTTAAAACAAATGTCTACAGGAAAATATGTGTTATATTTTATTATAGTCAATAAAATTTTCTTTAAAATAATGTATAACATGATCGGATTGATTTCATAATTAAAACTTTAGGGCTATCCCTAGATTGAATCAATAAAAAAAAAACAGAAAATAAACCATTTTTTGCCACATGTTTTATCTAATTTTCTCAAAAACTAAGCTTAATATAAAAAAATATATATACCATACTTTATTGTATTTTTTTTTTAAATTTATTTATTAACGGCATGCCATTTACATAGTTTACATGTATATCTTATAGTATGTAGGTACTAATAGTATTAAAACAAGTTTAAAATTACATTAGTAACTTTATCAAATATTTAAAATCATTTAGATAAACATTAGGTAGATGATACTCATCATTTATCTATATGTAAAATATAGTAATAATTGTTACAACAATTGTTGCAATGCTAAAATAATAGTAAGAAATACATCATAATTAATATCAATTATTAATGATATTAATGATAATTTTGACTTTTTACCTTTTTCCTAAATCCAGTAAGACAGTGAAATTCCCTTTTCAACAATGTGAAGCTCGGTGGGGTATGACTTATAAGAAACTCTCCAGCAGCGTCCGTAAATGGAGATGATTTAAAAAAATCATTGAAAAAAACATGTTTTTTATATGTTTTATTCAATTTTCCTAAAAACCAAGCTCTTTATCAAAAAATGTGGTGTATACTTCTTCATAGACAATAAAATTTCCTTTCAAGCGCCATGTAACAAAGTGATTCCATAGTTACCGCTCCAATGGTGTCCTTAATTTAAAGTAATTAAGTATTTAAAATCACCAAACTAATCAATTTTTTATAGGTCTAATCCAATTTTCTTAAGAACTAAGCTTCTTACGACAATATAAGTTATACACTTTAGGGTGGATAATGAAATTTCCCTTTAAACGGTGTATCACAAAATGTGGTAGAAAATATGGCTAACTTTCAAGAGGCGCCCACACATTGGGGTCTTTCAAAGATTACCAAAAAAAAAAACATTATAGTAAAATTTTCTTAAAAACTAACGTCAGTAGGATAGAATAAGGTAAAAAGTCAATTTTTTTCCTAAGAAGCTTACCTTGTTTTTAAAATAGAAAAAATATGTAACAAAGATTGATTATTTTTGTTATTTTTAAAAATTTATTTTTATAAGTACGTCCCTGGAGAGTTATATGTGACATAAACCCCACATTATATTGTAGTCTTTAAAAGAAAATTTTATTGTCTACAATAAAGTATACTACTAATTTTTTCTCATGAAGTGTAGTTTTTGAGAAAAATTTTAAAAACCTATAATAAACATGTTTTTTCTAAATAATCCCAATTTATGGACGCTACTGAAGAGCTACTTACTTTCCCTAACCTTATCGACCAATACATTGTTGGAAAGGAAATTTTGCTCCCCACAAAAAAACTGTTGTTTGCAATTTTTGATATGGTTAGTTTTTGAGAAAATTAAATAAAACTGAAAAAAAAACAGGTTTTTGGATATTTCAAGTTGACAACAGGGATATTCGGATTCAGCGGGTCGAACTAGGGGAAAATGGTTTGTTGCCAAAAAGTAATATGATTTGCTTCTTGAACAAAAATGGAGAGCCTTTTTAAATGTTATGCTCAAACTAACAAGTCATTGACATTATTTGCTACAATCTCTAGACATTAACATAGAATATCATCATCACCATAGTTCAACCCCCATATATGTAGAGCGAAAAACTACTGTGTTTAAGTTACAATACTCTTTGTGAGAATGGTTTTTCAAGAGTGTGATTTACTTATTTATTTTTGAATTCAAAAGAATGAGGACATGAAATTCTAATAACAAAAAAACTACATCAAGATGTAACACAAACAACATAAGTGGATTTTATTTACAACATTTGAGTATTATGTTGATAATTTTTTATTGATGTGCTTTGATTTTATTATTGTAAAACTAGAAAAATATTTAGAATGTAGAATTTAAATAAGTGTTTAGGGTTTATTTTTAATAAAATTATAACTAATGGTGGTTGTTTCATTCTGTTTTATTGAACTAAAAAGTTAATAACAAAAAATTCAGTGAGTCTCTAGTTTTTAATTTGTGAAAGTACATTCTATTGTAGAATTGAAATAGGTTTTTAAGTTATTTTTTAAATAAAATTATACATAGGTATTGAACTAAAAAGTTATTAACAAAGAATTCAATTGAGTTCTGTAATAACAGATTACAATCCGAGGGGTGAACAGCTCTCACAATCGGTGTACACATTTCTCACAATCTGTTCACAATCCTTCACAATCTTTACACAATCCCTCCCAATCACCCACAATCTGTCACAATCTCTCACAATCCTTCACAATCTCTCACAATCCTTCACAATCTTACCACAATCCTTCACAATCTTACCACAATCCTTCACAATCTTACCACAATCCTTCACAATCCCTCACAATCTCTCACAATCTTTACACAATCCCTCACAATCTTAGCAAAAGATTGTGGAAAAGATTGTGGATTTTTGCAATCGGCGTACACACATTGGGGTTCCATCATAGCCTTAGCAAAAGATTGCGGAGGTTCGCAATCGGCGTACACATTTTGGGGTCAGCTGGTCACCCCTCGGTTATTAAGCAGCAGGGCCGGCAACGGTAAATGAAGAGGGCGGCAAAGGAAACGATAGACGTGATGACCTTTTTTTTATACGCCGCTGCACAGTCCTCCACCTCACAATCCCTCCCAATCACCCACAATCTCTCACAATCCTTCACAATCTCTCACAATCTTACCACAATCCTTCACAATCTTACCACAATCTTTCACAATCTTGCCACAATCCCTCACAATCTTTCACAATCTTGCCACAATCCCTCACAATCTTTGACAATCTTGCCACAATCCCTCACAATCTTAGCAAAAGATTGTGGATTTTCACAATCGGTGTACACATTTTGGGTTAGCTGTTCACCCCTTGTTACAATCTATGTTTTCAGTCTACAAGTTTTTTTCCAACTTATCTGACAAATTTTAACTACCAGTTTTCTATTACACAAAATGTAAATTTATGAAAAAAAGTATTCCAACAGAAGAAGTAATGAAAAAAAAAAGTTTTACTTAAACAGGAATTTGAAACACCCAAGCTTGCATTCAAGTTAATAGGGATAATTTTAAGGGGAGCTTATATTAATTAAAGACTGTCTTTGTCAGACCACAAAGACTGTCTTTGTCAGACCAAAAAGACTGTCTTTGTCAGACCAAAAAGACTGTCTTTGTCAGACCACAAAGACTGTCTTTGTCAGACCACAAAGACTATTTTTGTCAGACCACAAAGACTGTATTTGTGAGACCACAAAGACCGTCTTTGCCAGACCACAAAGACTGTCTTTTTCAGACCACAAAGACTGTCTTTGTCAGACCACAAAGACTGTCTCTGTCAGACCACAAGGACTGTCTTTGTCAGACTGCAAAAACTGTCGTTGTCAGACCACAAAGACTGTCTTTGTCAGACTGCAAAGACTGTGTTTGTCAGACTGCAAAGACTGTCTTTATCAGACCGCAAAGACTGTCTTTGTCAGACCGCAAAGACTGTCTTTGTCAGACCGCAAAGACTGTCTTTGTCACACAGCCAAGACTGTCTTTGTCAGACTGCAAAGACTGTCTTTGTCAGACTGCAAAGACTGTCTTTGTCAGACTGCAAAGACTGTCTTTGTCAGACTGCAAAGACTGTCTTTGTCAGACTGCAAAGACTGTCTTTGTCAGACTGCAAAGACTGTCTTTGTCAGACAGCAAAGACTGTCTTTGTCAGACTGCAAAGACTGTCTTTGCCACAACAAGATAAAACATTAATAGGATCTTAGTACTAAGAACATTGTTTAATTATCTTGATCAAAGACTGTTTTTTTCAGACCGCAAAGACTGTCTTTGTCTGACCACAAAGACTCTCTTTGTCAGACTGCAAAGACTGTCTTTGTCAGGCCACAAAGACTGTCTTTCTCAGACCATAAAGACTGTCTTTGTCAGATCACAAACACTGTCTTTGTCAGACCACAAACACTGTCTGTCAGACGACAAATACTGTCTTTGTCAGACTACAAAGACTGTCTTTGTCAGACACAAAGGCTGTCTTTGTCAGACCACAAAAAACGTCTTTGTCACAAGATAAAAAATTAATAGGATCTTAGTACTAAGAACATTGTTTAATTATCTTGGATTTCAAAATACTTTTTTTGCTGATTTACTATAATAGATTGTATCAGCAAGGGCTTGGCAAAACATGATTGTGCAATCTGGACTTTGATTCTAGACTTATAGTGATCTCAGAGAATCATGAAAAACAATAAACAAACTACCTACGGGAAATGTTATTGTACTTTTTAATACTTGTTTTCATTTTCTGTTTGTTTTTGCTTATCAGGGAACCATAACCTTTAGTAATAGGTAATTCAATAAAAAGTTCAATAGGTAGAGTTTTTTTTTCATTAAATGCTTAACCTTGAGAGCATTTCTGGAGATAAGTCTATCAGGTATCTAAATGGCAAAAACAGAAAAAAATGTGTAGTAAAAAAATTGCAAAATTAAAAAATGATATAAATAGAGATTTTCTTACCAAAATCAATAAACTTTTTAATAGACAAGGGCGAGGGATTGAACTGGGCGTAAAAGTCCAGCATCTTGGATATGTTCTGGCACAGTCTTAGCGACAGCCTCATGGCGGCAGTTTATTTAATCTTTGTCGAAAACCAAAATTATGAGGAACCATACATCACTGATAAAATACAAAATATCGCGAAACAAAAAAACAAAACTGATCCAAGGACGAGCCAAGATCAAACAAACACAGCAAAGAATAAACTCACTCACTGTCACAATCAGCTGAGTCTCGCCTTTTTAAAAGAAATCCTCCCATTGTCGAAAACAAATGCAAATAAGAGATAAATAAAAAAAATTAAAATATTTATTTTTTCCGTCAAAAGTTACGCAAGCATTTCCACGCAAAACTTGTGTCTTAAAACTACATTCTAGAGCAAAAGGAAGTGGCATCTTGTTATTTATTAGGAATGTATAGCATTCTTTTGATTACACAAGATTTCCCTTGGGTTGCACACGAAATCGTAGATTCCTATTAAAGTGTTTTTTTGTTGGTTGTTTTTATGTTGGCAACCCATTTTGATAGCCCTGTGGCAACATGTAAAGTTTTGAGTTATTTTTAGTTGGTTTACGGCAAAGTTTTTCTGTTGGTCAAAAATTATTTCGCTGTCCAATTTTTAAAATCTAATTGTTGGGAACACTGCTTTGTAAACAAATCTAACCTCAAAAATTCAACCAAAAATTTAGTCTCTGGGTTCGCGCACACCGAAGTTTGGAAAAACTGTTTTTTGTTTAAAAAAAATGTTTAAAATCCACTAGAAACACCAAAAATAAATAATTTTTTGTTAAATCCAGAGAACTCAAGCTTTTAATCTTAGTGAAAAGATCGGTTAGGGATTTAATTCAATTTTATACAAGTAAACCCCCTTGAAAATATCCTATAGAAATGGAAGAAAATCAGCCCCCAAAAACGGACCCTGTAAAAGAGGAAAGGGCATATTTTCTCAAAGTGATAAAAACCTTTAAAAGCTACAGGTAAGCTGTGTTTGTCGATTTTATTTTAAAAGTTGTATTACCTAACAATTTTACTTACTTCTTGATTGAAGATTTAATGCTGGGTTTCTACAGATTAAAATAAAATAAAACTAAAATTAAAAATATTTTGCTGTTTATACAGCTAAATAAAAATTAATTTTTAACACTTTTTTGTAAAAAAACAATTTGAAAGTATTTTAGGATTAAACCACTGACTTTTTAAAGTTGGATTGCATAAAAGGGTACAAAAAAAACATAAAATTCTCCAACAAAACCACATCAACATGTTGTGTTGTACATGCACACATCCATTTCCAGATAAAAATTAAATAAAAGTTGGTCAACTTTTTATTTTTATCTGGTTCTGTATAAACACCACAGTTTCCCATAGAGTCAACTTTTATTTTTTTTATTTTTTTTTATCTGTTTATTTATCTTTGACTTAATAGGTATGTCAGTTCCTTTATTTTCCTTGGTATTTTAGGGGCCTGTCAATTGACAGAATCGAAAATAAGGAAAAATGCTTAGGGTCACTGCCGAATGACCACAAGAAATGGCTAACACAGTATCATGATGATCTTCAGAAGCTCAAAGAGTGTGTGGAGAAAAATGCTGAATTTATACCCAGAGTTTTAAACCATGCTTACAGTATGTTTGAAAATGTTTATCCTCATACTGATGAACAGGAAGATGTAAGTTTTTTTTGCTGTTGTTTCATATCAAAAATTAACTATGGGTTTGGCAGGCCATGCTATCATTTTTAATAATTTTTGCTACAATAATTCTACCCTCAATTCTACTCATAAAGAGGATGATAAATGCAAAGAAACATTTTTTTGATGACAGTTTATTTTTTTTAAATTATGAAAGTCAAAAGAACTACCAATTTGGGTCAAACATGTACTAACAAACATTAAGATATCTTAAGAACTACTTACATCGAAAAATCATAAGTGTTTGAGACACAGCAAGAGACAAATTATATGATCTTAGTGGACAAGGCAGAGAAAGCAAACAAGTGTTATATGGATTTAAGGTAACTTATCTTTCACACTTGCAATTTCTTGAAGAAAGAATTGCAGTGGTACATTTTAAAGGCCTTTAAACTACAAAAAACAAACAAAAAATGGAAATTTTTTATTTTTCAAAAAAGTTTTATTTTTTTTACACACATAAATATATTTTTTTCTGTAATGTTTTATCAAGATCTTCATCATATTTCAAGATGGAGGAATGAAAAATATGTGGGAAAAGGATCATTTTCTTATTATAAAATAGACAAAACAGACATTTTAGAGAAAAAATAAAAATGTTAAGTTTATTTTAAAGATTAAAATTGTTTTTTTAAAAAATGTTTTTATTATTTTTATTTAGGCTATTCTCTCACAGTGATTAAAATATTTGAGAAATTTTTTCACTAATATGTCTGTTTTGTGATTTTTTTTTCTATTCCTAGTATTTTGCCATTTATTTTTATTCTTAATTTTTTTTTAAAACATGAACCAATCATTTCTCCATCTTCAAATTTGGTGAGAATCTTGCTAAAACATTAAGGAAAAAATTACTTATTTGAAAAAAACTATTTTGAGAAATAATATTATTTTTTCAAAAGTTTGAGTTTTGTTTTTTATAAAAAAATAAATCATATGATACCTCATTCAAAAGTTATTTTAAAGACCTTTTTCAAACTGAGATATGTCAATTTTTTGTAGTACATGTTTCAGCCAAAGGCAGTTTTTTTGATTCTTAAAATCTAATCTAAAAAAAAACTACTTATCACACCCAATTTTAAGTTACTGGGTGTTTGCATTCAATTTGAGTAGGAGGGCCTGTGTGACATCATACATCCAAGATGGCGGCTTTTTTTCATATTTTTTCACAAACTTTGGCTTATAACTTTTGCTAAACTAGTTTTACAGAAAAACTATTAATTTTATTCTACTATTTTTCCATTTATTTTTATTCTTAACATTTTTTTTAAACATGAACCCATCATTTCTCCATCTTAAAATTTGATGAGAATCTTGCTAAAACATTAAGAAAAAAAATTATTATTTAAAAAAACTATTTTGAGAAATAATATTTTTTTCTTAAAAAATTTGAGTTTTGTTTTTTATAAAAAAAGAAATCATATGATACCTCATTCAAAAGTTATTTTAAAGACCTTTTTCAAACTGAGATATGTCAATTTTTTGTAGTATATGCGAGGGGTGATCAGCTGAACCAAATTTGTACACTGTCCTACAGGACTTTAATAAATTTTTGGTCCTGTAGTGTCCTGTATAATAGTCCTGTACATGTCATTTATAAGTCCGGTATAAGTCCTGTATAGTCCTGCCTGTGGGAGTCCTGTATAGTCAGGGGGGTCAAAAAAGGGCGCCCAGAAAAAAATTAATGGCCAAAAAAGTTCATCATGTCTTAACTCTCGTTTTTCTTAGACAGCCGCTTTGCCTTTGCCGGCTGTACTACTTAATCATGCTTAGGGCACCCCTGGGGCGCCAGTACCCTCCACACTATGTCCCTGTGTGGAAGTCCTGTATAATCCTGTGGAAGTCCTGTATAGTTTTGTAGAAGTCCTGTGGAGTCCTGTACAGTCCTGTGGGGTCCTGTAGAATAATTTGTACACCTACTGTGGCCAGCTGATCACCCCTCGAGTATATGTTTCAGCCAAAGGCAGTTTTTTTGATTCTCAAAATCTAATTAAAAAAAAAACTACTTATCACAATTTTAAGTTACCAGGTGTTTGCATTCAATTTGAGTAGGAGGGCCTGTGTGTTCATATTTTTCATATGAAATAATATAACTTTCGCTAAATTAGTTTAACAGAAAAACTATTAACAGTATTTGTTTGCAAGAGAACATCAATTAATATAGTGAAGAAATTAGCTTTATATTTCCAAAACTAACTAAAGATATTAACTTTTTTTAAAATACTAAAAAATTGTACCCAAAAAAAATTGAAGACAACTTTTGAACTACCCCAAATTGATTGGTTGTGGATCACTTAATTTAAAGTCGCCTGTACATAAATCCAAAATTGTGATTTTTTTTACATGTTTTTTCACAAACTTTTACTACATCAACTTTACAGAAAAGTTGTATAGGTTATAAGTTGTTTGCAAAAGAACAACAATTTAATTGTCATTTTAATAAGCTTTATATCTCAAGAACTAAAAAGATATTATGTTTTAAATATTAACAGAATAATTCAAAATTGATCAAGAAAGTTTAAGACTCTCTCAGTTGACTGGTGGTGGGTCATTCCATTTTAATTCGCCGGATGTTTGCCTCAAATTTGAGTAGGACAGCTATATGATGTCATAAATCGAAAATGGCAGCATATATATATATAAAGCCAATTTCTTTACCATAGTTGGTGTTCTCTTGCAAATGTAAAAGTGTATTTATAGTTTTTCTAATTTAGCAAAAGTTATAAGCCAAAGTTTATATGAAGGTTTATATATAAAAAAAGGGAAAAACCCTGTGACTTAAAAAGTAACAAAGATAATTTTTTTTTAGGTACAAAAAGGTGACTATTTTTTTTTTGTATTTTCTTTACTATCCTAATTGCTGTTCTATTACAAACAAAAAACGACTTTACTGTAAAACTAATGTTGCAAAAGTTATAAGCCAAAGTTTGTAAAAAAGATGAAAAATGCCGCCATCTTGGATTTATGACATCACACTAGCCCTCCTACTTAAATTGGAGGCAATAACCCTGTGACTTTCAATTGTGTGATCTATTACCAAGGGCGGATCCAGAGGTGCTTCTCGGGGGGGGGGGACACTTTAGGTGAAATTCTCTGTTGGTAAAAAACGGTATATATTTTTTTAAGAGGCATTTTATTAAATTAGTCAGAACTAAAAAGCACAATATTTATTTTGAATTTTTATTAGCAAAAACCTTGCTTTTTACTCATTTTGGATTTTGGATCCGCCACTGTCAATTACTAATCAATCTAGCATAGTTTAAAAAATCTTCAAGAACTATCCCACAGGATACCGTCCTCTCATTTACTAGTTCATTAAAGGGATTTAAAAAAGTGATCAAATACCTACAGTAAGCATATTCCTAATACATACTTCTTTTATTATAGCAAGGGTTGTTTGAGGTTACCCAGAAATGCAATTTTCAGGCTGACATGCTTACAGAAGGGATCGATAAAGTTCAATCAGTTTTCAAGCAATTAATGCGAGATTGGAGCACTCTAGGTGCAGCTGAAAGAACTCAATGCTACACTCCAATTATTGATGAAATAGAATTACACTACCCTGAACGACAGTTTGCTAGAGAGGAAATTCGCATTTTGGTGCCTGGTGCTGGTTTGGGAAGGTAAATCATTTTTCTCACACAGAATACCTCCTTGTAGATATGTCTTCAAACGTTCGCGAACATATGTCTTCCATTGACAAGGTATAGTTTTTGCAAAGTCAGTTGAACAAAGATAAAAGCCGACCATTGGCATATCCTTTAAAGAAAGTGACATGGGCGGTGGTAGATATACTCATGAAAATAAAAATAGATAATAAAAATTTCTATTCCTACACCTACAGAAACGACACTGATTTATTTTCTAACTCTGCACACTGCCGACTAAAGGGTTCCTGAAAAGAACACCTCAAAGCAATTAAAAGCGCATCGCAAAAAAATCTGCCAACAGGTGCCGTCCATCCACCTGGGCTCGGTGTCTGTCGGTAGGGTTGAAATTATACCAGGAAGATTTTATATGAATTTGGATAACTTTTGAAGGGCAGAATGAAGCAAAATTTCATGAAATCAATAGAACCCCATATTAGGAGTTATTTGCAAAAACTATACTACCTTATTTATTTGACACCTTATTTATATGAGAGGATTAAAATTATACCAATTTCGAACTCTTAAATGGAGAACTGAAAAGCTAGTTTAAGGAAATTATTTTAAAAAAAATATTTTTTGAAAAATTTGTTGTCGAAAAATTGTTTAAAGAAGTTGTTGTTTTGCAATCTTGCACTACTTTGACAGCAAGATAGCTCGGGGGCGCTACCTTGACCTCTCAGGATTTGCCTGCGAAACTTTTTCAGTGAATCTCTTATATTAGTTTTCCCAGGGTTTTGAAGTGGTTGTTTGGAAGGGATAAGAAACACAATTCCGCTATTTGACCGCTGTGATATCATAAAAGTGCAAGATTGAAAAACAACAAAAACAAATTTTTTAAACGATTTTTCGACAACAAATTTTTAGAAAATATATTTTTTTGTTAAACGTTTTTTAAATTAAAAGAGATTTTATTGGTTTGTCAAGATTTGTTGAGTTACAAATTATGTCAAATAAAAACTAACAAAATCTTATCAAGTTGTTACCTCATAAGTTACGTTTTTTGTAAAAAAAAATGTTTAAAAAAACTTTTTCTGTGTATTCTTAGACGAAACTGGCTGACACCATTTAAAAGTGAGCAAAAATGTTATTTATACCTGCTGAACAATTGGATAATGATAGTAAAATTACCTAATTTTTCACAGTTTCCGCAAATTTTGATAATTTTTTCAAAATTAAAAAATTTATTCAAAGATTATCCTTTGTTAAATTATTATAAAATTTTCAGGAACTTTAAAATTTTTTACCCCTCCTTTAAATAGTGTTAACCAGTTTTGCCCACAAATAAACAGAAACAAGTTTTTTTGACACATTTTTGATAGTGGAGGATCAGATTTTCATAGGATTTAGTTGGCTTTTATTGAGCACTTCTGTAGCTGCTTTAGAATTCCAGGGCTCTCAGCACTTTCATGTTTTATGAAAATGTTCATATTTTTTTTTAGACTTCACAAACTTCATATTTTTAGAAAAACCTTCATATTTTTCCCAATGAAGAAACTTCAGGCATAGAATTAGTGTGAAAATTTTCAATATTTCTCCTAGTATTGAATTTTGAGTTCCTTTTAGTTTATTATTAGTTTGTTGCCTCTGAGAAAGTCTGAATAAAGTTGGGCTTTTTGCATTTTTTATGTTAATTAGTTGTTTTGGTCATCCGTGGTTAGTTCTTTAAAAGTATAAGTGAGTAGGGCTTTTTCATGAATTTTATTCTTTTACCCTGTAATGTTGAGTTTTTTTAAATGTTTGAGCTCGGAATATGTATTTAAAGTATACCAAGTATATCATTGAGTATACTTAAGTTTTCTGTGTTACTAGATGTACAGGGTGTTCTGGTCTATTTCCACAAAGGTCCACTGCACCTATTCCAAGAGATAGAATATAGGGTACCTATTTTCAAGAAATGTAGAGTAGGTCCCAAACCGCTAGAAATTGTAGATGCTAATATTTTAATAGTGGCTTTACCAAATGGCTGTTTTTCATATATTTTTGAGTTTAGAAAGAAAATATCTATTTTTTTAAATCATTAACATATTAATTTGTAGGATGTTCCGTAAGAGATTTACAATGTTTGTGTTTTTTTTATAACTTTTTTTGATGGTATAGGCTAAAACCTACAACTTTTGCATTTATAATTTTTTTCTATTTCTTTGAACAACTGCAGCAGACCTTAGTTTAAAAATACGGAAAATATGCTTTAAAAAATGTGCCTTGTTTTTGTTTGGCAATACCCCATCCAGGCCTAATTCAACTTGAAAATGTTTGTTAATACTTCTCTTAATAAATAAAATTAAGAAATATGTATTTTTGCTTAGTAAATGAGTTTTCCTAAAAAAAAGTTGTGTTTGACATAAGAAGCCATTTGGTAGAGGACCCAAAAAAAAATCATTTTTATTCATATTTCCTTCATATTTTCTTAATTTTATATTTTTCATAAATTTGTTAAAAAAGTTCATATTTTTCATATTATTTTGCTGTTTATCTGTTAAGAGCCCTGGAATTCAAATGTGACATGTCAAAATTGGTATAAGATTTTTATGAAAAACGTGTTTTTTGAAAATATAAAACTTTAGAAATACACCAAACCAACAAAACAGCAACTCAATATTTTCCAACATGTTTGAAACAAAATGAGAACAATTCGACAATTTTTTTGTTTTGTTGGCGTTTTCAGCAACTTTTTATTTTCCCGTCGCCTGTCGGTAAAGGTCAAAGTGTTGACGTTTTGTTTTCATTTTGGGCAACTTTGTTGGTCTAGTCTGTACGTGAATAAAACAGAAACAAACATCGTGGTTCAGTTTGTGTAGTTTCTGTGTGCAAAATTACCATGTCCGGAGAACAAATTAAATGGGGTGTTAAAAATACATGTAAATTAATTAAGCTTTATCGAGAAGCTATATTGTTATGAGACCCTGATTATAAAAATCGTTATAAAAAGGCAGACGCCTTAAAGGAACTAGGAATATTGTGTGATACTTTTTCAGAGGAAGTGGAGAGAAAAATAAAAAAGATCAAAAGCCAGATTGGATTGGATTGGATTGGATTCACGTTGTTTATTAGTTTGATTTTGAGGTTATATGTTTGTCAATATGACGTTATGGAGCAGTTTAAAAGTATTTGTACTAATATTACCCAAGATTTTGAAATTCTTTGAAGTTTGAAGAACACTCTTCCATTAACTATACCTGCAAAGTTCAGTGTTCATTGTCTTACACCGGCAACTACGACGACAGATGTTGTTCTGTTATTAATAAATTTTAATGATTTAAATGATTTTCACTTGATTTCTAACCACATGAGTTTCAAAAACCTAACCTAACGAAAGCTAATCAATCAAATCTAAGCGAACCAAAGCAAACTGAACCAATAATTTAAAAAAAAAAAAAAACTTTCCTGAGTTCCTAGCCGGGATCCTAGAGGATGTGAATCCGAACCGAACCGATCCTAACTAAACCGAACCAACCTAACCTAACCAAACTAAACTACAACACTATTCATTCACACCCTCTAGGATCCCGGGAAAGAAGTCAGAAAGTTTTTTTTAAATTGTTGGTTCAGTTTGCTTTGGTTCGGTTCGGTTCGGTTTGGTTCAATTCGGTTCGTCTCGGTTCGTAGGAAGTCAGGAAAGTTTTTTTTTTTAATTATTGGTTCAGTTTGCTTTGGTTCGGTTCGGTTAGATTTGATTGATTAGCTTTCGTTATGTTAGTGTTTTAATCTGACAGTTGAATACGCTTTTGTACTAGTTTAATGAGCGATGTTCTCTTACAGATCCGTGCTCATTTCGAGATCAAAACTCTTAAAATCAACACGTATTTGAACCCAAATATATTGTAACATTTCCGTGTCTATTTCAAAACCGCGTCGACGTGAAATGAGCACGGAAACGTAAATACATGGCAAACCTTTTTAGGCTGGCCTTCGAAATAGCGCTAAGGGGATTCCAATGTCAAGGCAACGAATTCAACCTTTTTATGCTGATCGTTTCATTTTACGTCCTGAATGTGTGCGAGGGTGTCGATGAGTACATGATCTACCCTTGGGTCCACCAGTACTGCAACAATATCAATGTGGAGAACCAAATGGTCAGCGCTCGGTAAGTAAATTCACTTATCCTTTTACACCAGTCGCGCTATTCTTGAATTCCGGGAAAATGCCGCAGCTAATTTCTCTCGGATGGCATTTTTTTCGTTGGAATTTGTTATTGGTGGTTTGTAAGAGAAATATAAATAAGAAACTACATTACAAATTATGTCATTAGTGTCAAAAATTAAAGAAATTGCATGCGTGGATCAAGCAGAGTGTCTATTCGAAGGATAGGAATATTTTTTCCCGAAAATCAAGAATAGCGCTACAGCGGTTCAAAGTCCCTAACTTTGGGATCACAATTCCACTTACTGGACATCTGTCAAACTCTTACCAAATAGCAGATGGCGGCGTAAACATGAACAACAGGACAATTTTGGAAAATGCAGAAATTTTTCATTTATAAACCGATTTTTTTTCAAAATAATTTAATTTTATTTGACTCATTTATATCAAAATTATCAAACACTTGTATTCCTTATTTTAGACTCTTCTTCAACAATTTTTATTTGGCCACATATCTAAAATGTACAATTAAACTAAATTTATTGCACAACAAATTTACATACAGAAAAAAAAATAGTATTACAGTTTATATGTAGGATATACATGAAGGCCCCTAAAAAATGCATTAAAAAAAAAATTCTAATGACTCCTACCCAATACTTAGAAATAAATTTTATCAAATAACCTAATTGCCACAAAATTGGTCATTAATCTAAAATTGATGCTAAATAATTATAAATATAAATATATTTTGATTGAGCGTTATAGATTTAACGGCTTTGATTTTGTATAAAACAAATCTTGATATGTCTGTTAACATGGGACTAAAAATGAAAAATCTAATATGTTCTTGATAATTAATGGTATGTCACTGTGTGTATCTAAGCCAGCTTCAATTCATAATAACTTCTAAATTTTCATTCCCAAAATTAACAGTCTTGTTTAAACCAAAGGAATATTGTTTAGGAACTCTGTAATATAAATATCATTAACTGTTTCCATAAATAACAGGATTTAAAACGTCATCGACGTAAACCTTCAATAAAAGGTTCATTTAATTTCGTTTGAAATTGATAAAACTTATAGACTATAAGATTCGTTGGACAACTGTTTTTCAGATTCGGAAACATCATATTTCTTTATTCAAAAGAACATAAAATAAAAACATGATAAATCCTTGCAATGCAATGCAATGTAGCAGTGAAAATGGTCATTAGGATAGCTTTTACCCAGTGGACTGTGACTAAGTTGGCTTTCAGTCAAATCCAAGGAATTTCAAGTACAAAAAACAGCAAAATAACAATCGTTTATGCAGTTTCTGATACCGTTGAGCTTGGACCATTTTCGACTAGAAACATTTTGATATGACAAATAATACCCAAAAATGTTAATGAATATGATTAGATTAACCATCAAAATTACCACTATAGTCAAGTAGACTCCGTAATACAGAGAATTTCCGTTGGGGTAACAAAAACTGGTGTCATTGTTGACATAAGTAACTGGATTTGCAATGAATAACAGTGATACCAAATATAGCTGTCAATTTTTATTTTATTTTTATTTTATTTTTATTTATTTATTATGGGAATAACCGCAGACTTGTAGACAGGAGTCATTACTTAAATGGCAAAAATATTACTACCCACGCTTGACCAATCTTTCTTTCTTTAAAGGTATTTCCTAAATCCCAAAATTCTCATTAATAATTAGTTATATTATTTGCATAATCTTTAAAAGTATGGGCAAATCTCTTGTAAAAATGCTTTGTAAGGAGGAATGTTGACGTTAATCACTATACCAGAACTTGAGTTTTGGCTACTAGACACAAATTTGTCATTTAAAAATACTGTCGTATAAACCTTTGACTTTGTTAAGTTTCGTGTTGTTAGATCATCTAGGATTTCATTTGGCACATACAATGCCAGAAGAATATTGTTGATATCTTCAATATAATCAAATTCTTGATTGAGCCTTATAGATTTGACTTGATTGAGCCTTATAGATTTGACAGTTTTGTTTTCGTATAAAACGAATCCCGATTGTCTGTTAGTATAGGACTGAAAACGAGAAATACTAAATAGTCCTTGATAATCATTGGTATGTCACTATCTTGTATCTAAGCCACCTGATATGTCCTCGGCTACAATAATCTCATCTGTTTCATAATATTTTGAGCTTCTTTCAGATTTTCCAAATCAGCAAATAAAATGCCATCGATGATTTCTAAAGTATCGTTTACAATATCAACAGTCTTGTTTAAATTAACGGAAACGTGGTTTGGTATCCCGCAATGTGGGAAATGTCCAATGTAATTGCTGGTATGTCACTGTCTTTATCTAAGCCAGCTGATATATTCTCGGTTGCAAGCATGATCTTATCGGTTAGATTCAGAATAACTTCTAAATTAATGTTCCCAATATTAACAGTCTTGTTTAAAACCACAGAAATATTGTTTAAGATAGGAACTCGGTAATAAGAATATCCATCTTACAAGTTTCTAAATGCAACAATATTTGTTTAACTGTTTCCATAAATAACAGGATTTAAAACTTCATCGACGTAAACCTTCAATAAAAGGTCCATTTAATTTCGTTTGAAATTGATAAAACTTATAGACTATAGGATTCGTTGGGCAACTGTTTTTTAGATTCGGAAACATCATATTTCTTGAAACTCCTTTTCCAAAACTCTCTGGTTTCTTTATTCAAAAGAACATTAAATAAAAACATGATAAATCCTTGCAATGTGGATGTAGCAGTGAAAATGGTCATTAGGAAAGCTTTTATTCAGTGGACTGTGACTAAGTTGGCTTTTAGTCCGAAAATCCAAGGAATTCCAAGTAAAAAAGACAGCAGTGTCTTGTTTAAACACCACAGAAAGATTGTGTCGGAACTCGGAAATTTAAATATCCATAACTTGCAGCTAGTATCTAATTGCAACAATATTTGTTTAACTAACTGTTTCCATAAATACCAGGATTTAAAACTTCATCAATGTAAACCTTCAATAAAAGGTTCATTTAATTTCGATTGAAATTAATAAAACTTAGAAGACCCGTTGAAGAATAACTGTTTTTCAGATTCAGAAGCGTCATATTTATTGAAGCTCCTTTTCCAAAACTCTGATTTCTTTGTTCAAAAGAACATAACATAGAAACATGATAAACCTTTGCAATGTGGATGTAGCAGTAAAGATGGTCATTAGGATAGATTTCATTCAGGATAATATTTTGAGCTTCGTTTAGATTTTCCAAAGCAGCAAATAAAAATTTCTGAAGTATCGTTTACAATATCAACAGCCTTGTTTAAATTAACGAAAACGTGGTTTAGTTATCCCGCAATGTAGGAAATGTCCAATGTAATTACTGGTATGTCGCTGTCTGTATCTAAGCCAGCTGATATATCCGCGGTTTTGCATAATAACTTCTTAATTATTGTTCCCAACATTAACAGTCTTAAACTGGAATGGCAACAGTCAATCCAAAGATTAATAAGTCAAAAGAACCTGACCGATAAAACCACAGAAAAGTTGTGTCGGAACTCGGAAATGTAAATATCCATAACTTGCAGCTAGTATCTAATTGCAACAATATTTGTTTAACTGTTTCCATAAATAACAGGATTTAAAACTTCATTGACATAAACCTTCAATTAAAGCATGTAAAGATAGTGTTGAAACTCGGAAATGTAAATATCCATAACTTGCAGCTAGTATCTAATTGCAACGATATTTGTTTAACTGTTTCCATAAATAACAGGATTTAAAACTTTATCGACGTAAACCTTCAATTAAAGGTTCATTTAATTTCGTTTGAAATTGATAAAACTTATAGAAGATCCGTTGGACAACTGTTTTTCAGATTCGGAAACGTCATATTTCTTGAAACTCCTTTTCCAAAATTCTCTGGTTTCTTTATTCAAGAGAACATAAAATAAAAACATGATAAATCCCTGCAATGTGGATGTAGCAGTAAAAATAGTCATTAGGATAGATTTTATCCAGTGGACTGTGACTAAGTTGGCTATCAGTCCGAAAATCCAAGGAATTCCAAGTACAAAAAACAGCAAAATAAACAATCGTTTATGCAGTTTATATTGTTGAGCTTGGACCATTTTTGCACTAGACACATTTTGATATGACAAATACACAAAAATTTTAATGAATATGATAAGGTTAACCATCAAAATTACTGATATAGGCAAGTAGACTCCGTAATACAGAGAATTTCCGTTGGGGTAACAAAAACTTGTGTCATTGTTGACATAAGTAACTGGATCTGCAATGCTAACAGTTAATACTGGTATAAAAGGTAATCCCCAGCCAAAGATTATTGATTTTAAAACGAGCTGTTTAGGCATTGGTCCTAAAACTCGAACAAATCTCAAATATTGGCAAAACGCGTAGACCAACATCCAAGAAAATTTGCTTAATATGACGTAGTGAATCGTCATTCCGGCTACTTGGCAATGGAAAATATTTAACCCGTTTAAATACATAAATATAATTTCTAATAATGTTGCTGTCGCTAAATGTAGTAATATTTGTGTCCCAGTTCTTTCTCGCCATTTGTTAAATAAATATGCGGTTATGAAAATTCCGATTATACCAATTATACTTAAAATGCAACCTACAGCCGTCAATACGTTCATGGTATTAGTTTCAGTGATTGATAATTCATCAGTTTTCTCTAAAACTAGTAATCCAAAATGGGTCAAATGCGAATAACCGCAGACTTGTAAATAGGAGTCATTACTTAAATGGCCAAAATATTTACTACCCACGCTTGACCAATCTCCCTTTTTTCTTTGAAATGTATTTCCTAAATCCCAAAATGCACAAGAATAATTTGTTATATTACTTGCATCATGTTTAAAAAGTATTGGCAAATCTCTTGGTAAAAACGCTTTGTAAGGAGGAATATTGACGTTAATGACTATACCAGAACTTGAGTTTTCGCTACAAGACACAAATTTGTCATTTAAAAATACTGTCGTATAAACCTTTGCATTTGTTAAGTTTCGTGTTGTTAGATCATCTAGGATTTCATTTGGCACATACATTGCCAGAAGGATATTGTTGATATCTTCAATATAATCAAATTCTTGATTGAGCCTTATAGATTTGATAGTTTTGTTTTCGTATAAAACGAATCCCGATATGTCTGTTTGTATAGGACTGAAAACGAGAAATATTAAGTTGTCCTTAATAATCACTACTATGTCACTGTTTGTATCTAAGCCACCTGATATATCCTCGGTTACAAGCATGATCTCATCTGTTAGATTCATAATATTTTGAGCTTTTTTCAGATTTTCCAAAGCAGCAAATAGAATGCCATCAATGACTTCTAAAGTATCGTTTACAACATCAACAGTCTTATTTAAATCAACGGAAACATTGTTTAGGTATCCCGCAATGTAGTAAATGTCCATTACTTGCAGGTCGCTGGATGCCTCTTTGGTAATGTTGCTCACTTGCTTTAATCCCTCGGGACAAACTGGTTTGTTGACGGCTTCTTTTAACTTTTCTGTGTATTTGGATGGGGTTTCGTAGGAGCATTGGCCTGACACCTCTGACCAAATGTAGCCCTCCATGAAATCACCTGAAATAAAATATGATAAATAGAAAAAAGTAACAAATCGCCTATACTATATAGAAGATTACATTTTGTTTACAAAGAGCCACTCTCAAAAAATTCGATTCGTTTCTTTTTTCAAAAAGAAACGTTTATATCTCGGCAGCTACTGAACAGATTTATATGAAAGTTAAAAGAAAGAATAATATTCTATAAATTTCAGTAATTAGTTTTTTGCTTTGACTACTTATGTCTAGGTAATCCTCCCCTCTCTCCCCCTGGGCATATGCTGTAATTGAAGTGGCAAACAAGTAAAAACTGAAATTAGATTGAAATAGCAACAGAAAAAAAAAGAACACAATTCTACACACCAAACGCAAAGCACCGCAAAATGTAAATAAACAACAAATGGCGTCCAGCCATACAGCAGCTGTGTGTCTACGTGCCAAAATACACGCATGCACACTTGAAAATTTGAGTCTCCGAATTTTAATTTGCCATTGTTTCCAAAGTAAGCTATGATTGTTCCACTTTTCTATTTTTTGAATCAGTATTTGTGCTCTGAGATATTTAAGGTTGAGAGTCTGGTTTAAAAATGTTTTGATATTTGGGAGAGGGCCTCTAAAAATAACTGCTACAAACGTGCCGGCATGTTAAATCAAGGCCCACAAAAAAATACAGGCCACGACCCTGAAAAAATCAGCTGTTCTCCGGGGGCTGACTTTTACATTGGGTCTTATGGGAGGTCAGACGTTTTTTTATGATATTTTCAAAATGGCACTACAGATCTCCGCGAAATTTCAGTCAAATATTCTCAGACACCATCCCGATATTCCACCAAACTTTTGTAATGATTTAAGATGATTAAAAGGTTGAAATCTTCAAGATTTAGCATTTCTTATTTTGAATTTAAATTACCCGCCATGTACCGCATCCTAACTGTTATATTTGACATGTATTTGACTTTGTCATCTGTGTTTGTCACATTCGGTTCTGCTTTAAATTTCATTTTAGTGTAAGCTAATAAAGCGGCTCTAAAAAATTAAGAATCACTATACATTAAAAAAATTAATTTCTGCAAGAATATAGTAAAAACAATCACAAAATCGGCTTTATTTTTTTTCTTCTTCTTCTTTCTAGATTTTTGTCCTTGACTGCTATGGTCATGCGGGACAGGTACCGTTGTCTTTTATTTTCTTTCACTCTAATGAAAAGTTCCTTTTTTTTTTTAACTTTTTGGGTGGTCACTTGACTTTTATTAGAGTTTTGTTAACATTTACTATTTACAAGCATTAGCAACATTAATTTCGTGTAAGCTACGCGCACCAAAACTTTTACTGTAAATCACCAACAAACATTTATTATTATTATTTATTTTTTCCCCTTTTATTTTACTTTGTCTGTACAATATGTTGTCATGCGAATTTACCAAAGCATGAACTGGTTAGGCTAGTTGCATTTCATTTCTTCCTCTTTAAAGCTAAATCTTGTTCCATGCAGTTACTTTTATCTTTTTTTTTTATATATGTATATATTTTTTTTTCTTACATGCTAGCATGTAGTTTCGTTTCTACAGTTTTTTGTTGTTTGTTTGTAAATAGTGCAGAATGCACTCTATTTGTTTTTTGTTTCTTATGTCAAAGAAAATATCGTGGATGCTAAGTGGCAGGTTTTTTTTTGTGTATTTAGCAAGCTGTGTGTAGAACTCTTTTACCTGTGTATTATTCTGGCATGCAAAAATGACATGCATTAAGCACCTTCCTCTCCACATTCACACTGACTGTTTTCACGCCGATTTTGTTAAGATGTTGTGGAATGCAGCAGTGCCCAGATCTGACGCTGCATGTCATTGATATGTCTCTTTTACTTAGACCTATTATTTTGCAGAACCAAGGGGTTCTGAGTGGTTGATTCACTGTTTTTGTGTATTCTCTACCCTTTCTTTGGCCAATTTCTAGAAATTTATCCTTCCATTTATTGTAGAAATGCTCATATATTTTGGGGAGTAGTACTTTGTAGTCTACTTTAGGAGTGTTGGGTTCCTGAAGGGTTCTTCCAGCCAGCTTATCTGCTTCTTCATTGTCTGCTATTCCTGAGTGGCTAGGTATCCAGGCTAATTTTGTATTGGGGTTTTGTAACAATTTCTCTCTTGTGTATAGTGTCATTTCCTCGCTTTTTGCACATATTCCTGTCCTACATATTTTTTTCAACGCGCTCCGGGAGTCAGAGAAAATTACTGTTTTCTTGTCACTATTTTGTGCCACTTCTGTGGCTCTTAAAATTGCGTAAACTTCAGCATTGCAAATATTGTGGTAACTCGGTAGCCTAAATGCCATTTTTGTATTTTTTCCAAACACACCTGCACCAATCTGGCCTGCCTTATCTACTGATCCATCTGTGAATATGTATTCATAGTCTTTTTTGGGCCACATTTCTTCGGCTTGATGAATGAACGCTTGCTGATTGTTTTCTTCCTTTTTTAGTTCCATTTTTGTAAATTTTATTTCTTTAATCTGTGTATTTATTGAGTATGTAAAGCATGGCCAGTTGGGTAACACTCTGACCTCTTCTATGTGTGTGGACACTATGTCAAAGGCCTCTACCATTGGTGGTACTCTTTTCCAAAAGTTTGACTGGTTGTATTCTGTGTAATACTCTATAATTTGTACTTGTAATGGGTTATCATATGACATGATTTTCATCACTGCTTTGGCAGCTAGCCATTGCCTTCTTATCTCCATCGGTAACTCTCCACTCTCTGATAACAGGGTTGTGGTTGGTGTTGACCTCATCATTCCCAGTGCAATGCGTAATGCCCAAAATTGTTGTCTGTCTATTTTATTTAGAAATTGTTTCGGTGCTCTTGAGATCAACTGACTCCCATGGTCCAGATGGGAACGTACCATTGATTTATATATTAGTAGTTGGGAGGGAGGGTCTGCTCCCCACCATGTTTTAGATAAGGCTCTGATAATATTGATACTCTTGGTCGCTTTACTGCATATGTAATTGATGTGTTGCTTCCATGACATTCTGTCATCCAAAATCACACCAAGGTAGTTGGCACTGTCTGTCCAGCATATTGGAGTGTTATTAAACATTATTTGAGGCACTATTGGCGCATGCACTCCTCTGTGGAATAAGATTGCTTTGCATTTTGCTACTGATAAGATGAGGTCATGTTCCTCCAACCAAGTTTTTAAGTTGCCCAATACTTTATTTATCGTTGTGACAAGTTTTTTTGGATTTTTTCCTGTGATCAGCAGCCCTTTATCATCTGCAAATTCCAGCACCTTGACGCCCTCTGTAGCTATTTCTTTCACTGAGTCGCTGTAGATTTTAAATAATGTTGGTGATAGAGGAGATCCCTGGGGTAATCCTCTACTTGTGTCCCGTGGGCCTAATAAATTATTAGATTATTAGATTGTTCTTCTTGTGAGGATTCTCATTATTAGCTTAGCAATGTCTTCCAGTATGTTGATCTTATGGAGTTTTTCCCAAAGGATCATTAAATTGATATTATCGTATGCTGCTTTAATGTCAAGCATCACCAAAACCGAGTATTCCCCTTGGCTTAGCCCTACTTCTATCTGTGTAACAATTGATATATGGTTATCCAATGTGCTCCTTCCTTTTCTAAATCCGGCCTGCCATGGATTCAGACTTTTTTGTTTTTCTATTTCCCATTCTATTCTTTGCTTTATTATATTTTCTAATAATTTACTTGGACATGATGCCAAGCTTATTGGCCTCCAGCTCTGCATGCTTTCTAGGTCTTTTCCCTGTTTTGGTATAGGACAAATTAGATGTGTCTTCCACTGCTCTGGTATTTTTTCCTGTGTATTTTTTAAAATCTTATTGTAAAAGTCTATCAGTGATTCCTTGAATTTGGCTGGTGTGTTTTTGATCATATGGTTCGTAATCCTGTCTAGCCCAGGTATGGTTTCTTTTATATTGTTGAGTATTGCTTGCATTTCATCCAGTGTAAATTGTGGACTTTCCTTGACTTGGAAATCTAATTCTATAAGTTTAGGGGAGACTTCTACTGGTGTTATGCCTATCAGAATCTGTTCTCCGATCTGATCAGACATGGGTTTTTGTTTTGTGTTGCCTTTTACTGAATTGGAGAATCTTTTAATCTGTTTCCAGACTACTGCACTTGGAGTCCTGTGTGAAACAGAAGCTTTTCCATCCTCTGTTCTTTTTTTCTCTGAGAGTTTTCCTTGTGTTTGCTGATATTCTTTTATATTCTATGTAATTTTCCATTGTGTTTTCTCTTCTTAAAATTCCTAGTGCTTCTCTTTTTTGCTTAATTGCTTTTGAACATTGTTCATCCCACCATGGGTGGCCTATTCCTCTGTTTTTTGGGTATTTTTTCTTTGGAATTGTGTGTATGGCAGCTTCATGCACTATATTGATTAATTTGTCATATTCCTGACATTTTTGAGTCTTCATTTGTTCATCTATTTTGTCTCTGTACAATGTCCATTTTTCCTTTTTTGTGTTGTACAAGTTAGGCCCATCTTCATTCGGTGTAGTACTGTTTATTTTAAATGTTACTATCACTGGGAAGTGATCGCTTGGGCCTCTTAGCTGATCTGTTTTAAATTCTAACTTTGTTGCTAATTCTGGGTTGCAGATTGCCAAATCTGGGGCACTCCTTCTTTCTCCAGGTCTGGTGATCCTTGTTGGTTCCCCATTGTTTATTTAGACCATGTTTTGTCTATCAAGAATTTCTACTAGTACTTTTCCATTTGCATTCTCAAAATCTGATCCCCAT